>SRSM01000123.1:12500-10012500 GCA_019593545.1 Apocynum venetum | reverse complement strand
TGATATCTTTTGAAATGTTTGTTGTACCTGTGATAGACATGAATGACTCAAATGCCATACACCTTATGAGAAAGGCATATGAAGAATGGGGCATGTTTCAGATCATTAATCATGGTATAAAGCTAGAGCTTTTTCAACAACTTGAGGATCAAATGAGCAAATCATTTTTATTGCCTATTTATGAAAAACAAAAGGCTTTACGATTACCTAGCAGTGTTGCCGGCTATTGCGTTGCAAAGATCTCACCATTTTTTTACAAAGCTAATGTGGTCAAAAGGATTCACTATTCAAGACTCACCTTTGGAGCTTGCTCGTTCGATGTGGACTCAAGAATGTACTATTAGTACAACCTTTTGGTATGCACATGCTGCTATTAATTGATTTTTCCATTTTTCCTAAGTTATCATGCTAATTATACAATAATTGCTTGATTATGTTCATTATTAGACTAGTTGTGTGCTTTTTGATAATGCAGTAAAATCTATTTTTCTTTTTGTTTGTTTGTCATGGTGGTCTTAGAAGTGGTAAATTGGGTAGCTCGGTCGATCAACTAAGGGAAATATTTGGACTTACAATTTTAAAATTCAATTCAATCTGATGAGAAAAAAAATTTGTTGAGAATTTTTTTTAGTGACTTAATTGACAAAGTTATTTAGACTTGAATTTTTTAAACCCAACCCAATCTAAATCTTAGATCGCACGAGCTGAATTGTCGAACTGGTCCCAAATTATGACTCTGAATTGTCTGATTAATTCCAAATTACGACTCGTAATAGTGAAGAAGTGTCCCCATGGATGCTTGCTTCTAAGTGAGAAGCATAATCATTTAGATTTGTATCTTAGTAGTAGCTACAAAAAATAAGATGAATTTTTCTTCCGACATTTAATTTTTTTAGTGCTTATTACAATATTAAACAATACTAATGCAATGTAACAATGTCCACATGATTTATTCTCTTTATTAATAGAATGCAATTTAACACAATCTAATGTCTATTGGATGAGTAAGGATTCTGCAATCATCATTTTAATATTTTCATAACTATTGAAATAGCTTCTCTATTTTATTGCTGCAAATCATAACTTTGTAGTTAGAATGTTTACTCATAAATCATGAGCTTTTTTTGCTTTGTATGCCTTGAGTAGGTGTTTGCAACCCTTGGCAATATCTTTAACTTTACCCTATATGACTATAAAATTAAACATTCTAAATTTACTTGAATAAATTGATAAATTTTGCAATTTATTCAAGTTATATATATATAATTGAGATAGTAATTTTTCCTTAAATATATGGTTCTAAATAAAAAAAATTTAAAAAAACACAGTAACCGAATACATGTTTATCACTCCAATTTTATTTATGTATTTGTGGAGGTTAAACCCTACACAATTACCATTACCTCACAATTTTTAAAATTTTTTTATCTGAACGGGATGTTTACCTCACAATTGTCTCTAACATAAGTGATAGAAGGATGATGCCATTTGCTCAGCAATATAAATAAGGTTCATAACGTCCCAGCTTCACATTTCTTCAATCTCTGATTAGCTCTACATAATGTAATTCAATGAGTTGCAGCCTCAGTACTACCACTAAATATCACTGACCCGGATATTATTAAGGCTATTCTTGTTCCGTGGTGATTTTTTCATAAAATGGACCACCACCCAGCTAATTCAATGGCTGTTGTACGATTCATAATCCTCATAATCATCAGAAATCTTAAATGGTACCATGTTATTCTTATGCCTCACTCCAAAGAGATCCATCCATCAATGTATCAATTGCATTAAATCAGATCTAAGGGCCGCAGGTTAATCCAATGGCTGTTATCAGGTAAAGATTACAAGCTACATCAATAACCCACATACCCCTACGGCCTACCTACTCAAAACACCATTCCACTATGAACCTACATACCCACAGATTCGATTCTTGTGGAATTCTTCTTACAAAAGTTTCAGTAAGATAAATACACATAAAAATATAGGGCAGTTTCCCTGAATAAAACACGAGAAAAGACGTGCAAAATCCTTGAGGCTGCCCCCGTTTCTTTTATAGTTTTATCTAGGCCGGGTGAAATTGAGCTCTCACACACTGAATTTAATTCTCTGCGAGAACCCATTGGAACGGCCATCTCCTCAACCAACCTCAATAATAATAGTAGCAGGAAGAAAAATCTATGGGAAAACGAAAACAAAAGGTAAATGAAGAAGAAGAATATGCACTTGTAAGGCCTTTCTTCCAATACAATACGGAAAGAATCCAAATTGCAGAGAGAAGAGGAAAGGGCCGTCGGTCGATCTATGCCCGCAACGGAACGCGAGCGGCACAGACTGAAGAGCGCACTCGGTTCTCTCAAAAGGCAATTTGCTTTCATTAATTTACCCTATCCCCCCTTTTATAAGACGAAACCAATACAGCTGTTAAATGTTAAGGCCCAATTGCTCAGGTAGGCCTACCAAAAAGAAAAACATACTCCCAGTTTATGTTATTCTTATATCTAGGCTCTTCACTCTCCAGCCCATTAAGACTAATTCACCATCCAGGGCTGTGTAGGCCCACATGAATTGCTTGGTTCATAATCTCAATTCTCAGTGAATTGCTTGGTTTTTAAGGTCTCAGTGTGTTCTTTAAACTCTGCTAGGCAACAGACATCACAACCAGCATTTTACAAAAACAATCAGGACATTGAAATCAGAATAAGAACCACATCAATCACAAACAATATCAACAGCACAATAGAATACATCAAAATTCTCTTCATAACAGCTAGAACTTTTCAGATTCTATCCTCTTGTTAAGTGAAATCATTTGCTACAATTGGACAAGAGGCATTGTACAAGAATGGTGAGTAATCACAAATCTTCAACAGGACTTGCACTTGGAAGAAATGATGAACGCCCTTTAGTTGCCGCCAGAATACTATCATCCCAAGGTCCCGAAGTCATTAGGAGGCCATACCTATAGATGGAAAATATCAGAATGACAAAATGGATAAGTAACATGCAAAACCATTGATTAAATAAGAAACACCAAAGCCACAGCTTAAAACAAATGGAATGGAAGCGAGGAATTTGTC
Organism: Apocynum venetum; assembly: GCA_019593545.1. Classification (NCBI taxonomy): domain Eukaryota; kingdom Viridiplantae; phylum Streptophyta; class Magnoliopsida; order Gentianales; family Apocynaceae; genus Apocynum; species Apocynum venetum. The sequence continues at coordinate 10,009,414 of SRSM01000123.1, read as the reverse complement.
CATCCCAACCATGAGAGGAAATGAGAATCACAAATGCGTATTTCACTCATCATGAGAGCACATCTAGAGTTCCCCACAGTAGGATGGTAGGAAACATTGATGATAGTCACAGACCTATAGCCTCTTGAATACTAGTAGCCATGTCATGATTTGATATACAAAGGGAACAGGTAAGACAATTTATTGAGCATTATTAACACACTCCAAGATCATGTCTATTTCACTTCAATTTGGGAGGATTATATAACGATTGATTATGGGATTTGGGGCATCCTTGTCAATTCTTGTTTAGATGTAAATGACTGTAATCAAAAGTAAATGCAGTTCATAGAAACTAACTAGTTCGTAGCAAATATGTTTGAACATATCCCAAAAACTTACTCTCCAGAAAACTTTGCCCTGAATCAGACCATAAGGAATTGGACCAAGATGTCGTGAATCTCGAGATGCATAAATGTTATCTCCCTGAATCCAAACATGTCCCTTTGGCACCTATACATCCAAAGGTAGACAACAAATTTGTTGACGTCTCCACAGAAAATTTTGAAAGAAAATTAGGAGCACAAATTTAGAATATCTAAACATGCAAACCAGCTGCACTTCAATTGGAATCTTCACTGGAAAGGAGATGATAATTGTTTAAACTTTCAGAAGCTATCAGAATTTTCTTTAACAATGAGCTTATGTCAACAGATCCATCTATCGAGTACAGAGAGTGGTTTCTGCTACAGTAAATGAGAGAAAAACAATGATTTGTTGGAATCTTTTTCCTTTTAACAGAACTAAACATTTTTAAACATCAGAAGCTCATTAACACCACATAATTGTAATGTAAAGTGCATTGTTTTAACCAAGCTCATAGGGTACACTTCCTCCATTTTAAATTGAAGGTCCTAATCTTGATGAACAAGCAATTGTATTTATAGAGATAATGTAGAATTTTAAAGAGAAGATGAAAATTATGTAACACAATTGACTCGTTAGTTGAAGTTTGAATAGGAATTGGGTAATGGGGTCTAATCTTACACCTTTTAACGGTTCGAGGATGATTTATATTTAAGAATATTGATCCACTTTTGAAATGTTCCTGAAATGCATTGCATTACCATAAGAGGATGACTCAAATGCATAGTATTGTAAAAAACAGTATTGCATTGCCAAATGAATAAGAATATCTGAATTACTGATAAAACCTATGAAAATGGTTAGAACACCTTTTCAACCTTATCATGCTGCAGTCAATTTCAAATATAATGGCCACTGATTTTCCAACACCGAAAACCCATAAGAAGTGAGTGATCGAAGTTAATTTGTATCAATATTGGCATTGCTCCAGAACCATATTTTGATTTATCAGGCAGAATCTAAAAAACTTCAACTCATTCAATTATTTGTGATCAAAGACAAACATGAAATGAGTTTGGCATCGTCATAGGAATGAACAGATAAAACCCACAAATTTTCTGTCCATTGAAGTTCAAATTATGAACTTCATCCAGGAAAAAAAAAATTGTGCATCAAACGGTCCAGAAGCTAACAATATAAGTACCTGAACGGTGAGACTTCGGTCACTGTTAGCCGGGTCCGGTAAGAAAGTAACTGTATCTCCCTCCATGCCCAAAATGCGCTTGGTAATACTCTTCCTAGGATTTTCAGGGGAGCGAACAAGAACGACATCTCCTGGACCTACCTTCCCCAGCAACGGCGAAAGGTGTTCCGTCAATAAGACGTCGCCGGTCAGATTCAATGTCGGCAGCATGCTCGGGCCGTAAACCTGAAATCCAAATTCAATTTGAAAACAAGAATTAATTGGAAATAAAAGCAGTAAGAGCAAAATTATTCATTGAATTTATCAGAACAAGAAAATTTCCAATAAGAAGTTCGTACGATGGTGGGAGAACAAACGTAGGTGTTGGTTACATGTAAGAGGCATAGGAATTTGGCGATGAGGAGGGATTGAGAAACGGCTTCTTTTGCTGCGGATTTCCAATGGGTTATCTTGTGCAGTAATCTTCTCATCTCATAACGCTCCAGCTCCTCAACTCAGTTCTCGGTGTGCTGCGCTCCAGCTTATATAGGATGCGATTTCTTGTGGAAATTTTTTCCCGTGTTCTTTGTTGTATTGCATTTCATTTAACCAAAAAAGGTCCTTTGAAAATTGAATGTTCGAGAGCTTTGAAAATGGTAGATAAAATTGAGTGATAAATCAATTAATAGAAAAAAAATGTTTATTTTCTAAAAATAAATATTTATATTTAATCTCTTTAAAATAAAGTATAACTATGAACGTAGAATATACATACTTTGGTACAATTTACGAATAAAATGAAATTTTTGCTCATTAAAATGCTGTGGCAGTATAAGTAGAGTTATCAGCTCACTCTACGATGACAAGTTCAAGAAGACTGAAGCACAAGAGCACGAAGCAAATTCAAACAATCTGCTGCTTGAGTAAAACAATAGGAAATTGTTTTGTAATCTAAGAAGGGAAGAAAGGAAAGGAGCCAGAAAAAAAAAAAGAATATACAAAAAGAATACATGATTTCTATAGCATTGTAAGTTGGAACATCTATAGTGTACAAGCAGAAAGAACTCAGTTCCATTCTCTTTGCACTAATTTGCCCCAAAAATCTGGTAATAAACTGTAGTATGATATGAGCACAAGTATGTAAGAGCTCAGGGCCTTCTAAAAATATACAATCACTCACAAGCAGCTCTTTATTGACAGTAGCTAGTTATTTCAGGACCACTTGCACCAGAAGAGGCTATGACCTGAATGTCTCTCTCCTTTAGCTCAAACAAATTCCAGGAAAGAATGTCTTAGCTACCTAGCTTTAGCTTGTAATGTGAAAGGTGTTTCCCTCTACTGAATTCGTTGTAAATTATATTTCACCATTTCCTCTAGTGCTAGCCGAAAAGGGCTAGACGGTAAGCATTGTAGACTTTGAATAGCTAGATCAGCTTTCTCTTTTGCCAACTCTTGTGCCCTCTCTATGCCACCAGAGTTCTTGACCATATCTATGGCCTTCTCAAGAGAGCCATTATCACAAAATTCAGATTCAATTATATCCCTTAGATTGGACTCTTTCTTCAGTGCAAAGATAACCGGTGCAGTTAGATTTCCTTTTGCCAGGTCACTTCCGGCTGGCTTCCCCAGTTGCTCAGCAGATTGGGTGAAGTCCAATATATCATCAACAACTTGGAAGGACAGACCAAGATTCTTACCATATTGATACATCTGCTCGCTAGTATCGCTGTCAACCCCACTAAAAATGGCAGCTCCCTTGGTGCTAGCAGCAATCAAGGAAGCAGTTTTGTAGTAACTCTTAATCAAGTACTCATCTAGTTCAACATCACAGTCAAACAAGCTGGATGCCTGCTTTATTTCACCACTTGCGAAATCTTTAATAACCTGCCATAACAATATTTGGATCGTTTAATGTCCAAATGGAAAGCAATCCAAGTGGTGAATGTTGTGGCTTTATTGCATTTAAATAATAGAGAGATCTATTCAGAATACACCATACAATTGACAGACCTAAACAGTGAAGATATGATCATTTTGGAACTTGATCTGACTAATAGTCTAATACTTTAAATAAACAATAAGATTGTAGAATACCTGGCTTATTAGCTTTATGACCTCGAGGTTTTCAAGGTTAGCCAGATACCATGACGATTGTGCAAACATGAAATCTCCAGCTAGTACTGCAACTCTGGTACCATATAACTGATGCACTGTCTCCTTACCTGCAAGGAAACTTAGATTGGTTAAAGGTTACGAAAATCAGAGCTAACAACTTTTTGATTATGAAGATGCTAAATAGTTCTCGAGTAAAAAAAGAAGTGACTATATTTGAGTTTCACCAAGAATAAGTCATGTTCATCAATTTGAACAGAAAAATGTCAAACACCCACTCAATATTACCAGGGAGATGGATTACATACAAATGCACACAAGATTTTAGAAAGCAAGAAAATTCCCCATGAATAAATAAAATAATTTGTCTTAACCTAAATGGTGCTTCAGAAGACATTATCGTGCAGACTTAGTGAAAATGGCACTTCCAAACAAAAATAACCTAGTTTGTTATGGCCAATATAGTACTTGTTTTTTACTTCAAATTGCAAACAAAATATACAGTTTCAATTTCTTTTAGAAGAGCATGGCAATGAATTACAGAACAAAGACTATGCTCTGGAATAAGGACACTATAATAAGCAAATCAAATTCCTTGCAAACTTCCAATTAGCAGTATAATTTGGAATTATAATCAAACTGAATGACGGCGATCAGGGTCTCATAACAGCTCAAATATAAACTCAGGAAACAATCTTTGGATAACCAAACTAATGTGCACGTGGCATACTAGGTTTACCACAATTTTGGGCACATACCTCTTCGCATGTCACTCTCATCAAGCACATCATCATGTATCAAACTTGCAGTATGTATCATCTCAATGATCTCAGCCAATCGTCTATGTTCTCTTGTAAGTTCCCTGAGAATAAAAACATCAGAACAAATTTGAACATGATTTACGTCTTGATTGTATGGATCCTGAAGAGAACATATCACAGGACACTTACTCCAAGCCAACAGTTCCTGCTGTGGCTCTGGACACTAGGAAAACCAATGCTGGTCTCATCCTTTTGCCACCAGCACCAAAAATCTGCTCAGCTGCAGACATCAGAACAGGGTTTTCTGCACCAACAATCTGACCAATGATATTTTATCAGGGAAATTATTACAATGAGAGAAGGCAATATGACTCCATCCAATAGGAAATCATTCACAGCTCAGCAATCTAATAACATTTACAGTTTGATCACTCATTTAGGAATCACAGCACAAAATATTAAGATTTGTGTCATTTCATGACAAGATAGGCATCAGCATAAACTTGAAACAACATGCTTATACCTGACATGGAGGCATATATGGGGGAAATAAAGTGAATCAAACTGTAGGACAAGGGGAGGTCATTGTATCTTACAACGCATACATGTTTGCACAGACAACCACACACATTTTTATATCTAATATAGTTCATGGAATCATCCAAAAGCTCCTAGTCTATTGCATTTCGAGAGTACCTTAAGAATTTGAAACCAGGAAGCAGGGAAGGAAACAATTGTACAGCTAAATGTCAAACCATTCACCAAAACACCGTACTCGATTAAACAATTTGTATTTATACTGTAACCAATGATGCTATTTTCTCAGAATTTTTGCCACTACAGCAGCAGCAATGATGACAATGGCATCTCAGCCATATATTTACAAGGACCAAATAAGCCATCAGCAGCACTATACAAGCAAATACGTCCACAAGTTGCAAGCATGGATTTGCAAGGAGTTTGTAAGTTCCACCTTACCAAGCACAACTTAGTTTTTGATGCTTCACCTCATCAAGCATCAAAGTAACTGCGCTCAGAAATTTTGCTGCGCTTTCAAACCAAGCACATGATATAGAGTACACTCTGAATTCTTAAATTTCATTTTTTTTCACAGCTAACATACCATAATTATCAGTAATTTACTAGCAATCGCCATCCTTGTCAATCTCTCTACCAGGCCAAGAAAACGATTGGAGTGGACCTTGGTGCTCTTTGTAACCGATGAAATTACTAGTAACACAAACCAATTCTAAAAGCAGGCACAGTCCTTTTAGGTCCTTAGGGCCTTCTCCGTCCCCTCTTCCAACTACAAACTCTAATTTGGCAGTCACTATCAAGAAATGACAAATTGCAAAAGACCACAACTAGGGAAACGTGAACAAGTATATCATGCTCGATAATTAACAAGACAAAATAAAAGTTTAATGTAGCATGAGGTCACTTGAAGGCTGAAGCACTCACCGACTGCAGATTTTTATTGAGCGTTTGAAGGTCATCAGCAACCACTTCAAACAAATTTGTCAGTGATATAGGACTCATTGATTCTCTCTTCAAATCCAACAATGGTGGCGGACCAGGAGCTATGCCTGTATTATGACGGGAACTAAATTAGGCCATTGGCCGATATTGCTGCTATGGAAAAAGAGAAATCGATACAAATGAAAATGCACAAACAGCATAAGCTCGTTGAAGAAGAGCCACAGGCCACTGGTTTAAAATATTTATTGAAGTAGTCAATACCATTAAGCAGAGTCCCAGGCGTCTCAGTAGAGAAGACCTGACAGCGGCCAATATCACGGCGGAAGCATCGCAACTTCCGAGCCCTATAGCCTCGATTAATGCTCCTAAGAACTCCCTTTGCAGAATTCTTTACAGAGAACCTATCAAGTGATGCATTTGAAGAGCAACCACAAGCCACAAAGTCCAACCTCGTTCTCCCAAGCTCAAGATTTTGACATGTCATCGACATCATTTCAGCTCCGACCAATCAGCAAAATCACCAATATTCCTTTCAAATTCAAGAAAACTCACTTCAGAAAGTTGCTCAATTTATCAAATATTTAAGTCCCAGAAACGAAAACCCATTTCTGAACAATAAAGCTGGAGCTTTTCAATCCAAAAGTTCAAGAAAAACAAACTACTGAAAAGCTCAAAAAATGAAATCAAAAATTTATTTGGGCACTAAAATAAGAAACTTTTCTTTTCACAGGCAGAAGAGAAGTTTCAGGCATTAAAGTACACCCAAAGATGACTTATGGATTTGAGTTTTGCAAAAAATAGCAAATAGGAGTGAGTGGATCAAAATATACCACATAAAACGAATTATTCAAATTTCTTGAACCAGTATTTTAATTTCCCTTTTTTTTCCCTTTTTCCCATTGGAGGACCATGTGAAATTGCGTGACACAGACTCACATCATAGAAAAAAAGAAAAAAAAAGGAAAAAAGAAAAGCTGAATTGTATTTGAGGATGGCAATTAGGACAAGAAACAGTTTGAGAAGCAACTCGCAAGTGAAGGGAGAGACACTTTAGTTTAGACCTTATCTAAGTAGTCATAAATTTTGCGTCTCATAGCAGTTGGTGACCTGGTGGTCTCACCTGAGCCAAGTAACGCTGCACCAATTGTAGATTTCCCATCCTAGATTTTGGCACGTGTGTGATCCCTATTTATTGATTTTCCCATGATATAAAGCATCAGCTAATATTATTTCAAAAATCAAAAGAAAATTGAGACGTGCGAATTCTTACTTTTTAGAGTTTTAGTAAAGTATTAATTATAATTTGATTTTTAACTTGTAATTTTGACTCGCTAAATAAACTTACATATTTTACCCTTAGCTCATTTTTTTTATCTGAACCTTGAGATCATTTAATGGGAAATTGGTGTATTTAGTCCCTCATCTTATTTTCATTTGATGAATTAGGTCTCTAATCTTTCTTTTTTTCAAATTTGAAAGTCCTTTATTTTTTTTCCTTTTGATAATATAGGTCATTTCGTTAATTTTTCTATTAAATTTGACTAGATAATATTTTTGGTAAATCACTATTTACCTTTTTTCTTTCTTTAGGCAACTTGGTGCATGTAGTCCATAATCTTTTTACAATTGATTAAGGCGTGTACTAAATGTAACATCCTATTTTGCTAAATGTAACACCTTCTAAATTTATGTGACCAAAATAACCTTACATTTATTTTGGAGTAAAAAGTAACTTTATCTATTTAAAAAATTTTATCTACCTCCTCTTTATAAAAAAAATTTGATAAAATCCTTACTTTTTGAAAGAAATCAAATTAATGAATGATGAAAACACATATCTAAGGCTTCAATGTGGAGGTAAGAACTTAACTTTTCGACCGAATCTAGTTCATTATAAGTAAAGTCTCGATTTTTTTTCATTTTGAACAAAATGCAATTAGCTGGGCTACAGTCAATCACAAGACACACGCGGGTGAACCGCCCATACACCATAGCACAATGTGCAGCTAAATCACACGGACACCACAATACATCACGTGATTCACTCAATCGTGTGTTGTGCTACATACACAGGCATATCACCCATATATTGGCACACCATGCGCAGATAGACCTCCCATGACTAATAGCTATATGAGCGAAAACCCTAGTCGCGTCTCGTGCTAATAGACATGGTAACCCCTACCTGCTTGTATAGCTACTCGTTATAGAAGTCATGTCAGTGTGTTTCTACATGATGCATGGGTGACCTGACCGCGTCGTATACTGTGAGGCGTGGTTGATGTGTTCGTGTATGAGTTTTTTTTAATGTGTTTTTTCATACATAATTGTTATTTTGATATAATAATAATTATATTTGTATGAGATAATTATTATTATATGATTTAGTTATTTTGATAAATAATTATGATGTTATACTTAGACAATTATTATAATGCTATTTTATTGTTTAGGATGATGATGATCATTTTGAGATTTTCGATGAGATTAATATAGATTTAACAAATAATTTTACTACTTCATTTTTGTTTCCAACAAAAGAAATATTGCTTGATTAGGTGAAGCAGATTAGATATGATCATAATACATTTTTCTTCATCGCTCGGTCTTATAGCACATCTAGAAAAAGGCAATGTGTGGCTACATTGTGAATACGGGGGCAAATATAGGAGGACATCTATGGGAGTACAGTCCGATATTGATAGCAAGATGTTTCATAGACAAAGAAACGTAATTGCCAATGTTGTTAAGATGTGATGAGGGCTATGATGGTTTTTGGAGATTATAAGTCAATAATGGATCACGCAATCATAGTTTGGGCGATTTATTTTGACAAGGCCTTGGACCATATTGGTTTCGATCCAGTTAAGGCAGAAATTTAAGTCTTGCATTTACAATAAAGAATTTAAGGTTTTTTTTTTCTTTCAATAAACTAGTACTTAGGCACTAAAAACTTGTATCTTTAGCAAAACAATATTATCGTAATGCAAGTTTTTAGCATATATTAAAGTCTATATAAATACATTTCTCTATGAATGCAAGATTTCTTTACATGTTTAAATTTTATTTGTGCATTCTCTATACAATCTATGAAATGGAAATTTTTAGTTACTTACTTTATGCATGTATTAGTTGGGCAGTGTAGGAATAATATGTATATTCATGGTTGACCATAATATTGTTGTCATTTAAATTTTTGTTTATGTAAAGGGTTAAACCTTCAACTTTATTTATATGTTCTTTTTATAATTTAATATAATTATACAATTAAAATTATTGATCTTGGATCAATAATAATAGTAGCATATATTAATTTAATTAAATTATATCAAATTATATGATTTAATTTGTTTATATTTAAAGTTCAATGTTCTATACAATTTAATGTTAATGATCTTTTATGAACTTTTTGCAATTTAATTGTGAATCCTATACACGCTGATTAGTAGGACTTTCAATGAATTAGTGGTTAATTTTTTTAAGCGGATTGATATTCACCTAATATGTAAGGATATGTATTTATCTAAGACGATTAGGATTTTAAAACCAACTATTCGATATTTTTTTATCTATGATTAATCTAATAAAAATATAAATTGATTATAGTTCATTCCTAATTCTTTAATTCATCTCGTTTCTTTCAACTTCTTTAAATTGTTTAAATTAGTATAAATAAATTTAAAAACAAAATCCCTATTCTTTTTAATTAGTAAGCTTAAATTGAAGAATTTAACAAATCTCTATATATATTATTACTTGTCCTATCTATATATATATATATATATATATATGTGCTAAATTACGTTAAATTTGATACTTGTGCAACAAACTCTTGTTAATTATATACCACAAGGTGCATGGTCATATATATGTGGGGCATTGGACCAGGCCATATAAGAATTTTCCTTTTATGGATATACCTTTTAATTGTGTCATGGGTCACATTTTCTATACTTATTGATTTTATGTCAAATGTTATTGCTTGACTTTACAACAATATATGTTTTCTAATTAATTTTGGGCAAAAGAGATCAATATGAGTAGGTAGATAAACCATGTTCACCTAAGTATTTCCTTATATATATATATATATGGCTCTAAATAAATAAAATACTTAAAACTACATCACCGAATATATGTTTATCACTCCAATTTTATTTCATTTATGTATTTTACTTTATGCTTTTGTGGAGGTTTACCCCTACTATTTTACTTTATGTCATTTAAATTTTTGTTTATGTGGAGGGTTAAATGTTCAACTTTTCTTTATATGTTATTTTAATTGTGGTAAAACTTCTTATTTTTATTTTTGTAGATAGTCGAGCCGCCTTATTAATTCTTTTAGTCTAGTTTTATATATATATATATATATATTGGTGAAATCCCCATAGCAAGCGCATAGTGTCAGTTCACGAATATAGAGGAAATATGATGTTATACCCACGGGAAATTGTATCTATCAACTAACTACACTTTATTTAGAAAATTAATTACAATTGGGATGCTATTGAACTAATAAACTATCTACAAAATTGATAAAAATAATAATCAAACACAAAAATAGATTTAAAGTATCAAACAATCAGTTGATTAATAAATTCTAGAATTCATATTTGACAGATTGTCAACTAATGATTTCTTGTTAATTGATGTTTTTCAGAACTATAATTACCCATAAACCAAACAATCCTAATTTGTATTTGAAAGTCTCTCTTGAGTACTAAAAGTTATATTCTAAATATTTAATCTTGACCTCTAGGTAAAAATTAAATAAAAAGAATTCATTAAATCTTGTTTCTTCCAAAAGTTTCGAAGGAATTATTAGCTTCTCAATTCAACAATTCCCAAGTTGTGTTATCCATTGTTCTAATATGAAACCCCCTTCTTAAGACCTTCATTCCACAACCAAATTATCTAATTAATGACTAATTAATCAAAAGCATTAAGACGAAGCAACACAAATGGATAAAATATAATTCCTTAAAACATCAATATAGTAATAGTCAAAAATATCAAATCTTATCCATCATTCCTCTAGAATAAAAAATTTTAGCTACTAGACATAATAATAAAATCAATAAAAGCTATTTTTAACATAAAAATTAAAAGAATAAACTAGCTTCTTTTTTATCAAAATCTTCAGCTCTTCATCTCTCAAATAAATGCCTAAATCTTCCTCCAAAGTTACTTTAATTCTCAGCCAAAAGGGACAAGATACCCTAAATAATCTCCTAAAAGATAGATGAAAAGATCTCCTAAAAATATAAATAAAATATTTGAGTTTCCTTTTTCTTATTTCTAATCCTAATAAACCAGTAAAAGATAAATAAAAATATTTCCTAATACAAAAGTAATCTTTCAAGATATCTTTTTGGAGATAATTGACTTCATTTGACTTCCAAAATTCCCAAATCTTCTGTTTCCTTCAATTTTCGTCCAAAATTTCAGGCATCAAGAAATCAGTCGTGGCCACATCTAACACAAGTAGCGCTTATGGTTGAGATTTCAGCAAAAGTGACATGGTCACATCTAGGCTGTATCTGTCCAAATCTTGTGAATTAAATCTATTTTCACCAACTTCGTCACCTACAAATATCATTAATTCTACACCTTAAGTCATTACATTAATCTAAATATGAGGAAATATAACAAGAATATCAATAATTTATGCACACTATCATATATGTGTGTGTGTGTGTATATATATATATATATATATATATATATTAGTAAGTATAATTCTATTATAACTTAGTATAAATCGTGTGAAATCAATTGGAATTAATATCTAAATTGATTAACATAATTCTACAGTTCAAATTATTGATCTTGGATCAATAATAATAGTAGCATATATTAATTTACTTTAGCAAATATGGAATTTTATGATTTAATTTGTATATAATTGAATCAATGTTCCATACAATTTAATGTTAGTTATGCCTTATGAACTTTTTGGAATTGAGTATTTTTACTTCCCATGCTTTTATCTCTTGTTTTTAAGCTTTTTGGGCGAAAAATGGTAAAAAATACAAGAAATGGCAGAAAGAGATTATTGGCCATCTCTGGTTAGATAACCGGTCATTCCCAACAGTTTTGGTCATCGGACGTCCACTTGAGGATTGAACCGGACAATTGACCGGTGATGCCAGCAGGGCCGGTCAAATTCAAAACTGCGGTCAACCAACGCATTTTTCACTGTTTGATGAGCATATATTTTCCATGTATCATTGCAAACGAATTTTGAGAGATAGTAGATATAACATAGACATTCTAGACTATTTTTCTTTCATCTTAAGCTCTCAAATTCTCCCCAACTCATCATAGAAATTGTCTATAAGGAAAATCCAAGAGTTTACTAGGGAGATTAACATCAAGGAAGAGGAAGATTCAACCACAATTTCATCAAACTCTTCATGGGAGGAAGAACTTTATCGACCTTCTATGAAAATTAATTTTACCCTTCTCTTTTCATTGTATTTAATATTCTTAAACATGATTATGAGTTTTGCTTTCTCCTTTAATATTTATTTGATGTTTATAACTATGAATTGTGAGTAATTTTCCTAGTTAGCAATGATATGTATTAAGTTGATTTTCCTAGGATTATGAGGTATTTTAATTGAAGATTATATCTTTAGATTAGAGAGCTTAGATTGTTGATCTAAAATATGATCTTTGGCAGGAAACTTTTCAATTAATTTTGAGTATTTGAATAATTTTAGTATTTCATCCTATTAATTGTGTGATTTTAATTACAATTGACCACTTTAATTGTTTTACATTATTGATCTATTAGGGATTCAAAATCGAATGTTCAATTTTCTATAGTAATAAATCTTAATTGATTTCAACCGGAGTTTGATTAATTAATAAGAATGTTTTTGAAAAAAATTACATCAACTTAATTGGATATTAAATTTGCGTAATTTGAGTTGATAATTTCCTTGATCTTTATACAACTTTATTAGCAATTTAACTCAAGCTATTTGGTTAAATTATTTAATTAAGTTATAGGTTAATTTATTGTGTTGCGCAGAACTAACTTAATTTTATATGAATTAAAATTTGTTGCGCTACGTGAAATTCCAAGTCAATTACTTATTATAATTCCCGTTGATGATTGATCTCATATAAATGAAAATGAATACATATTCCTTGCGTTCCTTTTAGTAATAGAGTTTCTAAAATAGTTTTGAGATTTATTTTATTTAAGTTTTGATTATAATTAGAAAATATCTAAACTTTTAATTATTTTCTAAGTAGTTTAGTCATAGTTATAGTTATACATTTCATAGTTTAGTTATAATTAGAAAATAACTCTTTTTTTGTTTATTTATTTTTATTTGTTTTCTTAATTTAGTAAATTGATGCTTTGGAATTAAATCAAGTTCCTTATAGGATCGACCCAACTTGCCCTATCTACCTATTATATCTACCTATTATGTACGGATAAGATTATGAGAAGATTAGGATTTTAAAATAAGCTGCTTAATATCTTCTTTATATTTGATTAATCCCATAAAAAAATATAAATTTGTAGTAGTTCCTTCATAATTATTTAATTCATATATTTTTTTCAACTTCTTTTAAATTGTTTAAATTAGTTTACATAAATCAAAATCCCCCATCATTTTTAATTAGTAAACTTAAATTGAAGAATTTGGCAACTCTCTATGAATACATTCTCACTTGCCCTATCAACATACATATATAGGATAAATTACATTAAATTTGATAATCGTGTGACATACTTTTATTATTTATGAATCACATCCTTCTATACTTTGTGATTTTATGTCGAATGTTATTGTTTGACTCTACAAAAATATATGTTTTTAATTAATTTCGGACCAATGAGATCAATATGAGTAGGTATATAGACCAAGTTCATCTGATAATTTCCTTATATATATGGCACTAATTGTTTTTTTAAAAAAAAAACCATGTCACTAAGCACATGTTTCTCACTCCAATATTATTTTATTTATGTATTTTACTTTATGTCATTTAATTTCTTGTTTATGTGGATAGTTAAACCTTTAACTTTTATTTATAAGTTCTTTAGATTAGAAGGGGTAAAACTTCCTATTTTTATTTTTATGGACGATCGAGTCATCTTATTTTTAGTTTTTATTTTTATGGACAACCAAGCCGCCCTATTTTAGCTGAGCTATATAAGCGCGCACACACATATATTGAGTATATATTTAGATAATTATATTATAACTTAGTATAAATCGTGTGAAATAAATTGGAATTAACATCTAATATGATTAACATAATTATACATTTAAAATTATTGATCTTGGATTAATAATAATAGTAGCATATATTAATTTAGTTAAATTAATAGGAAATTATATGATTTAATTTGTATATAATTGAAGCTCAATTTTTTATACAATTTAATATTTGTGATGTCTTATAAACTTTTTGAAAATTGATTGTGAATCCTATACACTCTAATTGAGAGAATTTTCAATTGAATTAGTGGTTAATTTGTCTTAGTTTATCGGAATTAACTCTATGAGGATATGAATTTATTTGGGATGATCAAGATTCTAAAAACTAACTACTCAATATCTTATTTTTATATGATTAATCCCATAAATATATATATATATATATATATATATCTTGATACTAGTTTCTTGCTAATGCTTTAATTCATATAATTTCTTTCAACTTCTTTTAAATTTTTTAAATTAGTTTAAATAAAGCAAAATGCCCTATCTTTTTTACTCCATCTGTTCAGTAATATAATTCCTTGAGCCCACTTTTACACAAGCCAAATAACTTTTTTATTTCTAAAATGTCCTTAATAGTTAGGGGTGTGTTTTATTAGAACTCATGCTTCTTTTTTTACAAGGATGAGAGAGATGAGAGAAAATATAGAAATTAATTAGGGTATTATGAAAAAGAAAGGGTAAAATATCTTTAAAAAGTCGTAAAAAGACATATTTTAAGACAAACAAAATGCCTTCATCGACTTATATTTTTGGACGGAGTGAGTAATTAGTAACTTAAATTAAAGAATTTGACATATTTCTACGGATACAATTTTTACTTGTCATTAATAATCATGCGATAAACTCTCGTTAATTATGGACCACAAGGTCAATGGCCATATACGTGGGCAATTAACCAAGGTCAAATAAGAATTTCCCTTTGATGTATTATTTACCTTTTATTTGTGTCATGGACCACATCTTTCAATACTTTGTGATTTTATGTCAAATGTTATTGCTTGACTCTACAACAATATATGTTTTTAATTGATTTTGGACCAATGAGATCAATATGAGTAGGTATATGGGAAAAGTTCACTTAAGAATTTCCTTATATATATGGCTCTAATTATTTTTGTTTCTTAAAGCTCTAAATATTTTAATATCTTGATTTTAATTAATGACAAATATTGATAAGGACTAATGATTTTATTGTACAAGTGATAACATTTTTAGAATTCAATTATCTAATCCATGCAAGATCGAAGTTTTATGTCTTCAAGGAAGTTCATGTGTCATCAAGAATTGAAGACAAGCATTTTACGGATTAGAAACTAAAGGTATAGTTTTAGATGTTGATATCTTAGATATATCTAGTTTACTTCTTTGAGTAATAATTATATAGATTACTCTATGAATTTAAAACGTTTTTTAAAATGTATTTTATAAGTTAAAACTTATCATGGGTATTTAAATTGGTTTTCTAAATACATGAATTCGCTTTAAAGATTTATAAAATAGGTTCCATAAATTTTGTTATTGATTGGAAACTTAAATTGCATGCTTGAAAAACTTGAAGATGATTTTTTTATGCTTGCGGTCGATCGAATGATAGTCGGCATTGTCCGCTAACCATCCAGATAAGTTTGGTGATGTAGCGGACACTCGAGTGGTTGACCATTGTATATCATGCATCGTCCGCTAATCATTCAAAGGAGTCTGGTGATGTAGCGGACACTCAAGCGATCGATCGGTGTATACCAGGCATCGTCCACTAACCATTCACAGGAGCTGGTGATGTAGCAGACACTCAAGCGGTCGATCGATGTATACTAAGCATTGTCCGCTAACCATCCAGAGAAATTTGGTGTTCTAGCGGACGACTTAGCTTTCTACCTTTCGACCACAAGTTTCCTGAATGAGATTTTAACAATCATTTTTATAATTGTTGGAACACACATATAAATATCCAAATGTTTGAAAAACTTATTAACATATTTTTTGAGCAAAAATTTGATACAAGTTCTTTATAAAACATTTTAGAAACATTTTTAAACCTTTTCAAAACATCTACATTGTGAAAATTATTCAATGAGGGTTTTATACATTTAAATAGTGTTCTTGAACAAGCTTGTGAAGTTGTTACTTAAAGAGGTCTATCTTCTATAATTGATATTCATCTTTTGTAAATATATTCAAGGTTGCATTTAGCTTAAAACTCTAAGGATTAGAGTGAGCCTTGAATTGAAGATAAATTGTGATTAGCTTGTTTGTGTGTAATTTCATTAATTGTTGTATTGGAAATTATTATAGAATCAATGTTGTATTGTAAAACTCAAAGAGTTGGATGAACCTTGATTGAGTGAGAGGTTTTGTATAAAACCCTAAGTAGATTGTAAAACTCAAAGAATTGGGTGAGTCTCTTTTGTAACCTCTTATACTTGATTAGTGAAAGATTTTATGAAATCATTGAGTAGATAACTTAATATAGTATATTAGATTTTGTTGGACAAATCAAACCACTATAAATCATTGAGTTCTGTGTTTTAATTCTACATTTACTTGAACACATTATTACACAGGCTATTTGAACACCAAGTGTTTGATAATTATTGTCTTAGAAGTGAATAATTGAATTAGGTTGCAAAAATCGGATAAAACTTAATTTACTCCCATTCTTAGGTTTTTTAGGCATAACAATCAAATTGTTCATATTGTATACATAGGCACAAATACATAGGAAAGCTCAAAGTCATCAATGCAAGAACTAATAGTACTGGATATCCATCCCAACTTTATCCCAGTTAGTAAGGTCATATAAGTTTGCATATCCTGTCTACCCACCGACAGGTAAGTTTATCGAGACTAGTCATTTTTAGTGTACAAAGAATTATAAGAGTCAACTCTTAGCTAAACGTATATTTTCATCATGTACATACTCATCACATGCAATTATACTACATATACGTGTAATTACCAAATGGCACAATTTGTAGAAAAAATTATATATATATATCATGCTCATTTTGTATTTAATAATACCAAAATATTTAGAACGAATGTTAATACATATTCATAGAATATACACATATTAATAATCAAGATTTTTATTTATAAATGTCAGGAAAAAAATCTTAATTCCTATAAATCCAACCTTAAAATCTTAATTCTAAACCATTAGAAATCTTAAGCTGAAGTAATTAATGGAACTTACATAAGCCAAAGGACGATTGAAATGCTTGATCATTGGTCTCAATTTCTTGGATTTTCACAGGTTCAGAAATGAGAGTAAGAGAGAAAAGGAAATACATACGAGGAAGAAGAGAAAGAAAACTAATAAATTGCAAATTGGCCCTTCAACTTTCAAAATATTCTATGAAGGTCACCAACATAATTCCATATCATATATTTAAGTCCCTTGAATAGTTGTAGGTATTATATTGTTGTTCATTGTCATTATTGCATTACTTTCCGGATGCAAATTTTGTTGATCATTTGAAGAAGACATTTGAATTCATTGTATCATCTACACTTGGTATTTGAATATCTTTCGAGGGAAGGGCAACTATGAAAATTAGATTTGTTGTGGAATGGAGTTCAAATAAAGTAACAAGAGGAGTTTGTTGAAATCCACTAAAAAATTATTCACAATTATGATGAGAAGAAGTGATTTTCTTGTATTATTGAGTATACTAGTGAAAGAATTCATAATTGCATTTAGATAAGTGACTTTCTTGTACTATTAAGTATATTAGTGAATTTGGATTACTAAATGTAGCATCACATATATAGAATGTTGTTAGACTATGTTAACAATCCTCTTGTGTTCTATTTGTTTATGTTTCCCTTTTTTATTATTTTGCAATTGTCATCAATGACTCATCATAACACACAATATTTTAGAAAAAAAAGTCTAAAATTGATTGAAAACAACTCAAAATGATCTAACGATCTCAACACCAACTTTTTCATATATTACAATCAGTAATGTTTTGGTAAATAAGTCTGCTAAATTATCCCATGATTGAATTTATTAAATATCAATTTCACCTTTCTTTTGGAGATTATAAATTTTATAGTAAAATACACATTTAATACTATTCTAATGTGGTCCAGTTGTTGGAAAGAACTAAATCTTACTAACAAATTAAAAACAAAAGACGTATAAAATTTGTATTAATGGCAAGGTATATATATAAGTGTTTTAATTGCACTAAGATAAGGACTAAGAAGTTTCTTATTATCCTCTTGTGGTTAAAAATAATAATAAAAGAAAGCCTTATTCATACTAGGAGAGCTGATGAGTACTAAATAGATGTGTGATGTTTATATAAAATTTGTTTAATACTTTTTCATATATGTTGATTAGTGAAAAAATATTCCATCTTCTATATATATAATTTGTAATTCAAGAACAAATTTGGATTTAATTCCAAATTTTTAATCTCAAATTCTTTCTTGAGATGTTCAAAAAAATTGTAAAGCACTTCACAAGTTCCATTAAGATTAGTATAATCAACATAGAACAATGATCACACACACGCTGTAGTTCAAACTTTTTGATAGAAACACAACATATCTAATCGTACTACTTACATCTAGATTATTTCAACTCATACAAAGATTTTTTCAATTTGATGTAATAACTTTCTCGAGAAATACTTCAAACAAACAAATTAAATATCACTGTAAGTTATCAGTATAAATAGAAAATAATTGCTCCCATTAAAAGCATATCAAGGTTTGCATGTTTTGTCAAGATCAAAGATATTTCGATAATATTATATCAAGTATCGACCATATGTATATATGTTTTGTCTATAATCAATACCTGTTCTTGTGAAGAACCATGTAAGTTGCACTTTATATTAATGATTTCATTGTTTTCATTTATTTTAGTGGCAAATCAGCTAGGTTGGGTTGACTCGATTTTTTTGGGATTGCAATTTTAAACCACAGCCCGTCTAATGACCAAGCTAAGCTCAGTTTGGACGAATAAAACGACCCTTGTTTTAGTCAAAATAATAGTGTTTTTTAAGTGGCTCAATAGGTACCGACTTGGCTCAACTTGACCGGCTAAGGAAAATTTAAGCCAGTCATTTTTTTTGTCTAGTCCAACTTAAAACCTTGAGCTACACAAGTGTGATTTATATCTTCCTCTCGTTTTATGTTCATAAAAGGTTTAAAGGCCTTCTATGAGTTAAAGATATTTGTATCATCTAATTTTCTTATAAAAGCAAACAAAGTCTTTAAAAATCATATTCTCGTATTAATTCAAAAATACTATCATTTGTATAAATAAAAACATTAGTCCTTCAACAATATTTTGTCATTAATCAAAATTGTGATATTAAAAGTCTTTGGACTTTCATACCTAACCTTTCGAAATCTATATTTGTGGCTTAGGTTAATGTTTGGTCAGCATTTTCACAAGCCTCTTGCAAACACAATAGAAAATGCATTGGTTTTTTTAAAAAAATTAAAATAATGTTTTTGAAAAATACTTTTCCAAACAAAAAACTGCTTAGTAATATTATTTTATTTTTGAAACATAATAATGTTATTAACCTTTTAAAATATTTAATTTACATATTACCCTTAACGAGTAATTGTGAAGCCCACATATGGTAGTAAATGATAACAATCTTCTTTCGTGAAGGGATACTATTAACAACATCCGGAACCAACTAAATTGGGACATTATTGTCCTTGGGCGTATGCCTTGATACACTTACCACTCCCCTCGTCCAACAATCAAAGTCACCCAGGCCTAATTATTCTCTTTGGGAATGTTTTGAGGAGATCTTGAGACAAATGAACTGTTGGCTAAATCTCAACTCAAATGAGTTGAATTAGATATGTGATGTACTCATAAATTAACTGATTTTTATGTTACTTAATGACTATATTTTGTTTAAAAATCGATTAATTATGTTATTTAATAGATATATTTCACATTTCCTTTATATTTCTTTGTTTATAAGTTTTTCTGTCGTCGGTTGGTCAAAGTCAACAAGTCAACCCGCTACAGTACCCCCGTAAATAAAAATGATCGTTTTACCATTAGAAATTTCCCTATAAATATGCTAATTTTCTTTCTCATTTGAAAGACCAATTTAGCTTCAATCTTTTCTATTTCTTTTTAAATTTCTTTCTTTTATTATTTTCTTCATCTTAGTATATTTTCCATAATTTTTAGAATAATATTTCAAGGCATTTTGTAATATTTAGTAAAGAAATTCTGTCCGAATAATTTCAATATTTCCGGAGAGTTTATCTTTCAAATTTTCTTTCTAATGTTTATAAATTCCATCTTATATTTATTAAATATGTATTGTGAGTAATTTCCTTTTATTAGCAAGGTTATGTGTTAAGTTATTAATAAATAGGATTATGAAATAATTTTCTTTGTACTTAATTTTTATTTGGATTTATTTAACTGGACTTATGGTTGGTTTACCCGCCTAGTCTTTATTTATTTTTATTTATGCACTTTAAATATCGCAAATGAATGGCCGAACCACTTAATTAGTTTAATTTACTTTTATGTCTTTTATTTTCTTTATTATGGAAGGTCGAGCCTCCTAACTAGTTTAATTTATTTTTATATCTTTAATTCCTTTTTATGAAAGGTCGAACATTTATACTTTTAGTTTAATTTATTTAAATGACCAGTTGAATCGCCTAATTTGTTTAGTTAATATAAATTCAATCTTTTATATATATATATATATATATATATTTGTGTATTTATTTAATATACTTATATATATTAATTCAGTATTTATATAATTCCTATTTTAACCAATATAATTGTGTGAATTAATTGGATTGACAATTTATATTAATGAATGTGATTATATAGTTAGGATTATTAATCTTGTATTAATGATTCAAGTAACATCTACTAATTTAATTGAGTTGTAACTCTTGGCTCAATTAAATTAGTAGCGGAATTATATAATTTAAATTGTATATAATTAAGCTGATTGTTATATACAATTTAATGTTTGTGATGCCTTATTTGTTTAATGTAATTTGATTAAGCATCCTATACACGCTGGTTGGTAGTGGTGTTTAATTAAATTATATATTAATCTGTTTGAGCTGATTGAAATTAATCCAATTTTTAAGAATATAAATCTGTCTAAGCTGATCGGGATTCTAAAACCAAATACTTAATAATGTATTTATCTATGATTAATCCCATGAAAAAAATAATTTGATATTAGTTCCTTGCTAAAGCCTTTTTATATCATTTGTATTCCAAATTCCTTTTTAATTTTATTCGCAAATCCAAAACCCCAAAATATTTATTTTAATTATTGTCATTATCTTATTCTTAAAACACAAAAAACCCTTCAAAACCCTTTTCGATTAATGATTTTAATTTAAGAGTTGACAAATCTATGTGTATTCGATTCCTACTTTCCCTATATACATAGAAATAGAAATTGTTAAATTTAAATTTGAAAGACGTACAAAAGACTTTCAATATGCTTTCATCAAGAACGAATTCCAAGTACCAAATTGCATAAATCACTCTTTACACCATTTAATTCGCACTTTAAATAAACCAAAAAAGGCACGCAAAGGGAATCTTTACTAAATAAACCAAAACATTTTAATGAAGAATAAAGAACATCTTTTTTTTATTACATAGAGGAAGGGAGAGTTGAATGAGGAAAAAGAATTGGGGTTCGAATCTACATCAACAACAAGCACTTGGACTGCCATTCTCACCACGAAGCAAAGAACATTCTAAGAAACATTGATATACTCTCAAAATTAGGAATTCTAAAAGGCACTCTCATTACATTTCAGCATTCCCAACGTGAAACTCCAGCCTGCTTCCCAAACTGCTAAACATCAGTCGCTCAATCCACAGCCCATTCTTCCAGACATTGGCACCAACAACTAGTGTAGTGGCCCACGTTCTTCCCAATATACTCGTATTATACATAAAATACTCTTCAATTATTTTTTTCATCTAGTTATAAGTATTTCAATTTTTTTAAATAGAGAACATTAAATTAAAGAGAAAGTAAAATTTTAAAAATATTATATTGATAATTATAAAACGATTTATATTTTAAATAAGTAATTAAAAATAAATAAAAAAACCTTATATAAAGGGACAAAAGGAATATTATTCAATGTCATTTTCAACAAAACAAAATTTTCATCAATTATATTAACTGATACTCACGATTAGTTTCATAACATCAAAAGAATGTGACAGCTGAGACACTTGCTAAAGGAGAGCAAATTGGATTATTTTGCACTTGTTGGACAAGGACAACATAACAGTAGTGAAATTTCCTCTGATCTGAATTTGAATCACATATTATTGTAGCAAATATAATAATGCTCAGTTTCGAGGGTTCAAGTTAAGAAACAAACAATGCCCATCAAAAGACAACACAAGATAACTAAACTAATTTGTGGTATATATTAATTGTGCTCCTTTCTCCATTCCCTAAAATGGCTGTGCTATGCATAGATGCAATTATCATAACCTACAAAAAGTATAAAAAAATCCCAATTAATCTTCGTCTTTTTTAATCAATCCATATTACACTTTCTAACAAGAAAGGAAAAAAAATTATGTTCATACTTACTGGGGTCAGTTGTGACAATGAGAGCAGAGTTGCCAAAATAACAATTCCATTGGTTCCTTCCCCTGGATTGGTAGTAGAGGTTCATGGCAATGGAAGCATGGTTTATGAGATTATCTGGAGAAAAGCAGGGGCAACCCTTCTCTAGAAACCTGCAATCTACCTGGGAGCAAGCATAGTTGATATTCGAAATCAGAGTTGATTGATCTGATGAGGGTTTTGCCACACACCAAGTTTTCTGCAATTACAGGACATGTTATCATAGATAGGCACCCTTTTAAGCTATTTGTAAAAGTAACATCAAGACGTTCAAAGAATAAAAGAAATTAATTAGGGAACTACCTGCCCATTCATCATTGCCAAATCCATAGCTGCAAAAAATAAAAAGAATGCATTCATTGGTAGTAGTACAAAATCAGCATTTTAAAGTTAATAACAAGTGCAGATCAAAGAATTGTGAAAAGTTTATGGAAAGATAGGAAGAAATCTACCTGATATGATGGGCAAAAGCAGGAGGAAAAATGAAAGAGTTGCCTTAGCCATTTTGGGTTTGATGTGGACTGAAGAAAGTGATTGTGGATTTCAGTGAGGAAAAGAAGCCACATTTTTAAAAGGAAAGGAGGGGAAAAGGCAGATGAAGTTATTAGTATTATTTAAAATGATGGGTGCCGTTAAGCTAGCAAGTCGCGACCACAATCTGGAATTTTTTGGTGTGTGGCAGACGGGCTTGTGATTCGTATTCTTTTTGACTGTATGAATGATTTTTTATTTTTTTTCAGTTACTATATCATTAGCATGTGTTTTTTTATCTACTCCCATCTTCTCAATTTACACTTATATTTTGCCAATTACATACGTTTACTACTACTATTTTTATTATTATATTATATCATTCTAAGTTCTAACTAAAACTTATTAATACAACCGAATCAAAACTTTTAAGTCATCCTTCTTTTTTTTTGGCAAATTGGCCCATTTAGTCAATTATATTTATAATTTTGGTCGATATCAATCTCTTATCTTCTTCTTTTTTTTCATTATTCTGATCCATATTTTTATAACATCTTTCGAATAGATTATTGTCATCATTTTTCTGAAAAATTCACCGGATTTCGTACATGTTTGTCATCCAATAAAATACAGTTTGAATTAAAAATGATAAATACAGTTTGAATTAAAAAATGACAAGAATTTATTTGACGGAAGTTAAAAATAAGAGATCAGAAGAGCTAAAAAATATATAAGGACAATATCGGTCAAAGTTACAAAGATAAATGACTAAATAGACTAATTTTTATCTTCTAATTAAGATTCAATTCTATTAAATAAAATATTAAATTTCCTCACCAAACTTTGATTGATCTTATCTTAATTAAAATCAAGCCAACTTTTAATTAAATATTATGAAAAATAAGGTCAATCAATGTTTGGTGGAGAGATTCAATATTTTATTTAATATAAGTGAATATTAATTAAAATATGAAAAATTAGTCTAATTAGTCATTTATCTTTATAATTTTGGTCGATATCGACTTTTTTTTAATCACTTCTAATCTCCTAATCTTTATAATTTCAGTCAAATAGATCATTGTCACTTTTTAAACCAAAACTGAATTTATCATTTTGTTCTTGTATTTTTATCACATAGCAAGCACGTGTAGAATCCAACGAACTTTTCATTGAAAAATGATGACAATTATCTATTTTGCAGATATTATAAAGATAGAGGATTAGAACAAATAAAAAATATAAGAGATGATATCGATCAAAATTATAATGATAAGGAACTAAATGAACCAATTTGCAATTTTTAAAAAAAGAAAAAAGAAATAAAAGTGACATAATTCAATAAATATTTTGATTTTTTTCTTAAAAGTCACCTAATTTTTCATGAGAGAGCAAAACAACATAGGAGTATTAAAGTATGCCAAATTTTTAAAGTAAAACTAATTTTTTAAAGTAGAATATCATTTTTTTCCATAAAAAAATAGAGTAATATATCCTTATTTAAAGTAAACCAATTTTTTTCATTATTTAAAGTTAAGGGTACTAAATTCACCAATTTACCCTCATCATTGAAAATCAACCTTTTAGAAAATGAAAATTCTAACTCTAAAATTCATAATGAAGAGTAGCCTTCTTGAAAATTAATGTTCGAGGTATAAATAGAAGCAAGGTATGAAAAGAAAAATAATCTAAGAAGTAAGAAGTCGTGATGATTTGGAACAACCAAAATGAAAAATAGGGCATGGGACTAGGAAATACATTATAATGATTAATTACACTCTTTTTTCCTAAAAATATTTGTCTCATTTTCATACATATTAAGAATTAGTTAAATTACATACTAGTATAAAATATTCCTCTATTTTCAAAATAAATTGATGTTGTTGGCCATTTGTATACATATTAAAAATCCTAAGAGGGAATGAAAAGCAAGAAAAAGGAAAAGAGGCATGGAAAGGCAGAAGAAAGGAAAGACCTTGTTTGAAGGCATTTATTGGCTTGGTGGTTGCAAAATGACCTTCGCGTGAGACCTCAAATGTTGCTTTCTCTTCGGAGCTTGATTTAGAGAAAATCAAGACAGAGCATGTGTCTCTGTGCATATTAAAGCTAATTTATATAATCAAAATGCAGTTTACATTTTGAAGACTTCATTCTAAGATCTTGAAGATAGTATAAATTAGCTTGAAGATGCAGTCTACATTTTGGCTAGCAAGACTGCATTCAACATCTTGAAGATCTTGAAGTCTTGCTGTGCTGTGAAGGCTAGAGGTTGTCCTGCCCCACACACAGGCAGAGAGATTAAATCATTAAATCCTTATCAATAAGCCAACAAAATTGGTTGATAGAAGGTCCCTCTTATTATCACATACTAACTTGTGTCATTTATTCTTTTCTTTTTCTTGTTCTTTTTTTCTAATTGAGCTAAAATTTTTAATTTCTTTCTGCCTAACATTCATTGTACAATACAATTCAGAAGTATGGCTACAGTTGGAGCAATTTCCAGTTCACTTGGCCTGACAATACCTGCCAAATGTTCTACATTTTCTGTTGAACCCAAAATCTGTTTTCTTGTAAAAACCCCAAAAAAACTAAATTATGTACTGAGGAGAGATCCCGACTTATCCACATTCTTGATTCATCTTTCTGTCCAGAAAGATGCTGGTGGCCACTCTCTCTTCTCTCTCAAAGCTGCATCATCTTCTTCAGGTAAAATTATTGGCATTCTTCTTTACCTGCGCGTTATTCTTGCTGCGGCAAACAATGTACTTTCCCTATTTTACTGGTAATGTTCATTCTAGTATTGCATTTACTCAAACTTGAGTGTCTCCTAATTGGAGTTTGTCAGCTTTTCTGTATTTTTTTCTCTCCTTCTCTATCTTCTCCAAAAAGTTGGTCTAGAATAAATTTTTTATCCAAGTGATGAAGAATCTGCCAAATATAATTGCATTTACCTCTTGGAAGAAAATTCTTTTTTTTTTTTTTTTTGTGATTATGAGGCACATTTTAAGGGATATAAAAAGTGCAACTAACATATGTCCATGGTAAAATAACAAAGAACTCTACTTTTGAAATTGAAGAATGAAACAATGTGCAAAAAGATGCTAATTTGAAAATCTAGGAACATCAACTTGTTATTATATAATTCAATTAATTGAATTTCTTTTCGAAATTAGCTTCTGCTGAAAACCTTGATGATGAAGTTTCGTAATTTGATCGTAACTAGAGAATGATTAACCAGCTTGGATATTTACGGAAAAAGGACTGACTCAAGAAAAGGTCTGATAAAGAGATGTTCACAGAAAGTATGTGGTTACTTTTCAGCTATGATTTATCAACCAGATCAATGTTCGGTAATTTGGGGGTTAAATTTGGGGAAACTTGAGATTGGAGAAGTAAAAGAAGCAATAACAATCTGTATAGCATATTGATGATATGAGACTAGCAATTTGGAGCATAAGTGATATGTCATAAGAAATCATGTCCGATATACTGAATGATGCTTCAATATGACTATCATGAAATTTTACAAGCAATGTTGGGAAAGACAGGGAGAGCTGAAGTTAAAGCAACCTTGTTTTAGGACTTATTTATATTGCTAATGCGTGGGAAGATCTTGAAACTTCTCCCTTCTTTGTGAATCTGTAATTCATCTGCCACTGGTTTATACACGCCATGAAATCATTACTTTAAAAAGCCTTGTAGATTTTGGAATCTTCTTTCTCATCATGTCTTTTGGTTCGGCTAAAGAACGGTCAGTTTCACAGTTATGGATATTTACAATAATCATTATTGATTATTTCCCTCATTGATGCAGTGATCCATCACTTTTTACTGATAAGAGAAAATTAAGTGGCACTTTATGCCTGGTTCTGCTCTTGCTTTATGTTTATGCATATGATACCTCCAACCAAAGTAGATTTAAGGATCTTAGTGATTGACTTAAATATGAGGACTGTTGACATGTTTAGTGTAGTTTTAAAAAAGACTGCATTACAAATGCATTTTTTTGGAAAAATACAACACATTACTGAAGGCATTGTCATTTGAATGTATGCAGTGAATGCATTGTCAATCGACATCGCTATCCCTTGTGTGCATTGTGGAACAATAATAAATATATGTGCTATCTCTTTATGACTTTACATTTTATGAATGCATTGAGTCTAAAATAAACCTATTATTACTTTTGGAGTTGCTTAAGAAAAGTTGATTAAGAAGAGTGGTAAAAATATATCAAATGCCCTAACTATGAAGAATAGAATGCATAGTGAGATACTGAGATTTTAGATATAGCTGAAAAGTTCAAATCTTTTATGTTCAGTTTGCTAAGTTTTGAGTGCAGAGTGTAGAGCCATTTGAAGTAAACATATCACGCTACAGACTAAAAATCATTTGATGAAATTCAAATCTAAAACTGGAGCTTTTCTTCTATCATATTGATTAATAGGCAAATTCATGTTATCATTATACTTGACTTCAATAATGGCTTTTTTGTGTCAAAGAAAGAAGCGTAACAGCATTGCTTAATCTTTTTACATAATTTGTTACATCATGAGAGCCAATCAGAGTCTTGCTGGCTCTCAAAATTAGATTTGAAGACAACTTTACTTTAAAGAAAGAAAAAAATTGTACTTTGATACCAAATTCTTTAAAAGGAACTGCCAAGGAAGCATCTCCTCTTCCTATCTTCCCCAATGACAAATCTGCATGTTTTCTGTTAACAGTGTTGGTTGCACTATTAATAATGTCATGGCTGATGATTTAGTTTTGGAATGATAATATCAATTATGGTATGTAAATTGTAGTTCCAACGTGGTTTTCATGTCTTCTTTCCAAAATAATTCTGTGGTCAAACACCTTAGAATCTGTGGCTTTAGTTGGCAGTACAAATACAGAAGAACCTGCAACCAAGGTGAAGTTTCAGTCACCACTGAGCCTTCCTGGCTGTTCCACTTCATTGTCATTGCTTGGAACTGGTCAGTTTCTATATCAATGAAATATACCATACATGTCTTAACTATCTTGCATCTCAATATCTGTATGTCATGGTTTGATGTATTTAAAAAGATTTACATTACAATGATTTCAGGATACAGGGAGAAAGTTTTTGCTATCATTGGTGTAAAGGTCTATGCTGTAGGGTTCTATGTAAATCAGTCTATTTTAGGTAAGCTAGATGCTTGGAGAGGGCGTTCAGCTGATAATCTGAAACAGGACTCAGCATTATTTGACACCATTTTGGAAGGTACTGCAACTTGGTTTTCTGTATGAGAAGCAAAGGCACTTGGAGGTTTGCAGGAGCTTGAAAGTATATTTGATATTCTAACATTGACTTCTTGATTCTGGAAATGCAGCTCCTCTGGAGAAATCACTACAAATTGTGTTGGTGAGAGATGTGGATGGTAAAACTTTCTGGGATGCCTTAGATGAGGCCATTTCTCCAAGAATCAAGCAACCAACTACAGCCACCGAGTCTGCTTTTTCTTCATTTCGTAGCATCTTTCAAGGCCGGCCTCTTAACAAAGGAACCTTGATATTTTTGACTTGGCTGGACCCAAACAAAATGCTTGTGAGTATGCTTTTTGGAATAGCATTAATCTTTCTTCATTCTTTCATATTTGATGTCTTGCATCTGCTTTATGGAGAGCATAACAACATTACTCATTTATGCACTCTGCAGGTTTCTGTATCATCTAAAGGGATGCCTTCAGCTGTTGATGCTACAATTGAGTCAAATGATGTTACGTCTGCTCTTTTTGATGTATTTCTTGGAGGTGATCCAGTTTCTCCTTCGCTGAAATTTTCAGTTGTTAATGGATTGGCAGCAAAACTGAAGTAAAAGATTACAAGTAATTTTCTATATGGCTGCCAGCCATTCCTGAGATTCAGCAGTCCTTTTTGTTCTTTCAAGACCATTTGAGTTGCCCCAAGATTTGTAGTTCCCCTATAACCTATTTGAGAACCTTTGAAACAGCACGTTATCAAAATGCACTAATCTACTCCTTATGAAAGTTAAAGCATTCCGCAGTTTTCACGATTCTGATAAAAGTTCATATGGTTTTATTTGCTCAAGCATCTTGACCACTTCACCTATGGCAGGTCTTTTAGATGGCTCTGGCTCAAGGCACAATAATGCAATATTGAATACTTGGTTAATTTGATCAGCAGGGTAACTTTCTAAACTGCCGTCAATTGCATATTCTTCCCGCTTCTCTTGAACAACTGTCTTTACCTGCAAAAAGATGAAATCAAAATATGATTGTCATTAAAGACAAAAGATCTCTCCAGCAGATTTGGATGAATAATTAGTTCATCCTTACCCAGGTTACAAGCTTGGTTCCCTCCTCCATGAATGTTTCATCAGTTGGCTTTCTCCCTGTTAGAAGTTCAAGCAAAACCACACCAAAGCTGTAGACATCTCCTTTTATAGTTGCTTTTCCTGTATCGAAATATTCTACAAAACAGAAAAAATTAAATGGTAAATTTCACTAAACCATTCTATCTTTTATTCAAAAACGATAAACATTTTTAATGATAAACATCTTTTAATTTAATTGTAACAATATGTCCCTTTTATCTATTCAATTTTATCATTAAGCCCTTCAACTTTTCATAAAAAACAAATTTTCCTCAATTTTTCAATTGTCTTAATATCCCCTATTCATCTTTTCAATTATTTTAGTTAATTATAATTTTTATTATAAATTATCTTCTTTTTTTATCAATTAACCTTTTATTTTTTATTAACTCTCATAAATTAAAAAAAAACATTACTAAAAAATAAAAAATTCTATTAACTTTTTTATTTGGTTGAACAAGTGAAGAAAAAATTCTTGAATAAACGCATTAGAAAATTAAAAATATTTGAAAAAAGAAAAGAGTTGTTTTATAAAGAAAACAAAAAAAAATTCTTTTTTCAATTATTTTAAATTTTCTAATATATTAAATTTTAAAAAAAGATCTCCCCATGTTTAAACACATGAACGAAGAGACATAT
The DNA here is from genome assembly GCA_019593545.1 of Apocynum venetum. Classification (NCBI taxonomy): domain Eukaryota; kingdom Viridiplantae; phylum Streptophyta; class Magnoliopsida; order Gentianales; family Apocynaceae; genus Apocynum; species Apocynum venetum. The sequence continues at coordinate 9,979,181 of SRSM01000123.1, read as the reverse complement.
CGGGGGGTTTGGAGAAATTTAACAAAATTAAATGTCAGAAAGATTGTAAGCTGAATGAAGTGGAGAAGCATCTGTCTATAAAACCAAAGCAAAATGCAAAATCGTGTGATGATCATCGAAGATCAACCATACCAGGAGCCAAGTATCCAAATGTTCCAGCAACTAATGTTGAAACATGAGTTTTGTCAGGTTCCAGCAACGTGGCTAATCCAAAATCCGATACTCGAGCCTCCAAGTTCTGATCCAGCAAGATATTGCTCGACTTAATATCCCTGTGAATTATGTGTGGTATACAATCATGATGAAGATATGATAGCCCTCTTGCAGCTCCTAGTGCAATTTTGTATCTTGAAGGCCAGTCCAGAACCTTCTTCTGCATGGATTTCCCTGTCAATTCAACTATGAACTCAAAAGCAACCCCAAATGGCTAATTGGCAATATATCAAATAAACCTACCATAAGATTCAGGCACTCACTGCTCTGTAGAAACTTTAGAGGTAACTATTGGATTCTAACAGCATTAAGTTCTAAAATTATGCAAAGCAAGTGCAGAAATGTGCTAAAAATGCTAACCATGGAGAAGGGCATCAAGGCTTCCATTAGGCATCAGCTCATAGATGAGAAGATTATATTGGGCAGCAATGTAATATCCATGAAGAGTGACTATATTCCGATGTTTAATGTCGGCCATTGCCTCTAATTCCCTCTCGAAACCTCGGTCTTGTTCTGCACTTATTCTGTTGAGTCTTTTTACTGCAAAAGACGCAGAATCATTCACTGCAAGTTTGTATACTATCCCAAATCCTCCTGATCCAATGATATCCTTGTTGGACAATCTCATTGTCTTCTTCAAGAAAGCATTTGACTTCAGAGTCTTTGTCTTTGAAGATCGAAAGATTACGAGTTTTCCACCTGAGAGGATCAGCCCACGTTACACTGTCAAGCATGGAATACAAAAATTCAAGATGTCAGAAACTTTATCGAACCTTGTACCTGTGAAACTGTCTTGAACAACCATTTGCTTTCTTTGCCATCTACGATAACAGAGAGCTGCCATAATAATCTTTGATATGAGAAAACCAATTACACATATTGTGATGTACAGTGCTGGAAATCGAAGACTCGCCATTTAGTTAATGTGCAAGTTAAATAAATCAAACAATCCTCACATAAACATCAAGAATCACAGCAATAAGAATGCAAAAACTTCCAACTTATTTGTTCACAATCTTACTTCTTGGTGGGAAACAAGTACAACCAAGAATCGATAAATTTGACTTTTTACATTGGTGGAACCGAAGTATAAAAAAACATGAAGATTTTGGGTTGAAAAAGTGATCAACAAAGAGAATTGGTCTTAGCTAGAACTAAGAGTAGCTTTGTTCAAGTGAACTGGAGCTTGGAAGGATGGAAGAGAAGTTTGACAATTATGTGTTGAACATATTCAAAAGGACAATGCATACCATTCCAAACTTTTATTGACAAAAAGAATCACTTTTTGGCTATTCATGACTATACCTGCCGGAGCAGGGATAAGGCATATCTTTAATTCTCACTTTCTCTCCATGTATAAATGCTTGCTCTTCTTTGGAGTGTCGGCCACAGCCCACAAATTCACATGTATTACAGAGTTACAGTTGCCACATACCTGCTTATCAAAAAAGAAAAAAAAATTAACATATCCATCGTAGTATGAGTATCAAAAGGTTACATAAATGTAAATAATACTTTCTCGATCTAAAACTGAATATGGATATTAATTTTTTTTTATAAAAGGTGAATATTGTTAGTGAAACCGATATGTTTTGTGTCTCTTTCTATTTTTCTTTTTTAATTTTTTTTTAAATAATTCATTTCCGGCATATGAGTATCTTATTGTACATTCTTAAATATTTCTAATTTGAATTTCACACCTTCACTAATTTAATAAGTATCATGTTTTTTTCTATTTTTAGTGGATGTCCAAATAAACTTTTACATTTGGATCAGATTTTGGCACTGATGTTTACATACCCCATTCTTCATTTGAAAATTTGGTTAAAAATATATATATATATATATATATATATAATGTATCTAAATATTTATTATGAATGTGGAGAAATTCTATAATAATATGTAAATCTAGAAATTTACCGTGCGTTGTTTAGGTTATATTTAGTTGGGTATTGGTCTGCGAATCCAGGACATGACAATTGGCCAGTTTATCACATTAGTAAAACTAACCAAGACAAATGGCAAGATGTGTGGAAATCTAGTGTTATACGTAAACTTATTTCAGCCAATTGTGGGGAAGTTTTCCGTGTCAATAATCATGCATTGCCCTCAGTTTGTGGAGTTGTAATCTTGAACGCCAGTACTTGAAGCATAGGCTCAGACAATATGTTAGTTATTTATCATATGGATATCAGAATTCAAAGGAACATACTTGAAGGTGAGTTGATTAGATACTTTCAGGATGATAAAGTCTACTCTACCCATTATCCATCTAAGGAATCCAAATGGATGGAGACATGTTGACAGCAAAGCCAGTCTAGAATTCAATGAGTTCACAGCTGAGTTTTGCTCAATGAAAAGGTAATGATACATGTGAATCTTTGCTGTCTCCATATATTGCAAACCAGTTGTCCCTCTCTTTTTGTATATGAAAGTTGAAAAAATTTCCCTCCCACCATGAAGTTTTTTACCTTTTGTGGATGTGAAACAAAAGAAAGTTTGTGTTCATCCACGCAAGCCCTCAAAACTTCTATCGACCACAACATTAATCATGTGAAAGCAAGAATCATTTCTGCTTTTGGGATTTATAGGAATATAAATATTGGTAGAGAAAAAACTTTTCGTAATCCTTTTCTCTGGAGGAGACACGTAGTAGGAGGACCTAAAACTCCCACCCGATGTCTTGCACTACAGAACAAGTATGTCAAACCCACATTTGGTGAATCAAGTGCATTATCACGTTAAGATGCAATTTTCATATATAAATCAATCCCTGAAGTCTTTTACAAAGATTGTTCTCTTGGGATGTTTTCAGTCATTTGCCTTGGCATAGTAAAAGCCTTGTATTTACACTCAACAGACTACAATGAGTAATGATAGTATCTATGTATATATTATATATATGCACAAGAATACACAGGAGACGAAATCCATGATAAAACGCCCCCCAGCACTCTCTGGTAGCATCAGTATCATTGAGGAGAAGATTGTGTTTCTCATAAAGATGGCCAACTAAAAGGTTTCCTACATCAGCTTGTTCTTCCAATCCTACAGTTTGAAGAAGATGGACATAATGTGAAGAGGAATTCAACTGAGATTTAAGTGTAAACATCTCATGTAGGAACCTACCTTCCCAAGCGAGAGAGCTCAGGCTCTCCAAGAAGCATTTCTTGTAGAGATTTAGCTGTCCTTGACCTGAAACTAGGAAAAAAAAACAGAAGAGTTTCATTTGTTGTTCAATCTTGGATAAGAAATTCTTAATAAAAAATGTGGGAAAAAGCAAAAGGAAAACTAAACAGCATAGCATATAACTAGAAGAGACTTCCTTTCTAGGTAGCACTTATCATCATTAAAAGCTATATGGTACCAACTACTGTCTACTTCCAGAAAATTACTCCTTTGACAAATAGATGAATCGTGCAAGCACTATAACAACAAAAAACTACAGACAAAATGAACAAGACTGAAGTATATTATTAATTATTTTTTATACGTGACATGCTTTCTTGTGGTGTCCAACTTGAACTATCGATTTATTTACCCTTAATATTTTGTGCAAGCTTTATTGCTTTTGAAATAATTTATCAAAGACGCTCAACCTCTGTACTTTACATCTCAGGTTAATAAATAAGTAGGAACAAGAAGACGAAGAAAATGTTCACCCATACTCCCAGACTCCCAGTTAGTAGTTACAAATTGTATCTAGTTGGAGCACTTACAGTCGCCACAAATATTACTGTTTCACATATCAGGAAATTCCATGTTATGATATCACATGAACATAAAAATGGCATATAAGGAGTTTACCTGTAAACAAAGTCCAGAGAGAGCAGCCGGTGACGAATGGTATAGTCAGTGCCAATATAACTGACTACCAGATTACCAGCATCTGGATGAGGCCAGCTTCTTGATGTCGGAAACCGGAGAACAAATGTCCCTGGCCCTTGAAAACCTCCAGGACCTTGAAGAAAAGATTCTGCTTCTTCCTTTGTAATGAAGCCTTCTATCCACTTGGGTGTCACAGAACACCACAATCCATTTGCCCAATCTTGCGATAATGCGAAAGCTACTGGGTACAGCCAAGACCACATTTTCTCAAAGTTTTCTTGTGACACTAATTCTTGACAACCAGAAATTTTTCTAAGAAGTTGCAAGTCCTGGAACATAATGAGTTAAGAAAATCTTATGAGTGATAATTCCCAACCTCAGAACATGACAAACCAAAGCCTTGAAACTGTAACAGGATAATATGAATCCTCCTAACAAACTTCCACTCCAAGTTAGCCAAACATTGGCTGTGAGTACCATGTAGTCTCAAAGACAAGAAAATCACTACGATATTATTCTTTAGACATGTTTCAATACTTATCAATGGCTGTATAAATCATCAAAATTGTTTTATAAATGTTTCAAAATACTTGCCTCTGAATTAGACACTATAGATAAATGGTAAATGAAGCCTGTAACCATACATTCTTCAGAATGCCGGACACAAATCGAACTAGCAGAAATTAGGTGAAACAATTTTGTGATTATAGTTTTTCTACTTGTCAACCTAATATGAAGATACTGCACTTGGAAACAATTTAGGCTCTGCTCTGATTTCTAAAGCCTGTGTCAGAAAAGTTAGCATCTCATTCAAAATTCATGAAATATTGACACGAGTCTGTGCATGAGAGAGAGAGACACCTGGTGGGTTAAAGATCTGGTACTGCAGGATACCATCTTTTGGAAATGTAATTTAACCCCAGAAACTAGATTCTCCCAAAGAACATGGTGGTTGTTCTGTGCTATTGAATTCCATAAATTGGTTCCATCTTCTACCAATCTCTTTGCAATCATTATCTGATGCCTGCAAAAACATTGAAATGAGCAACAAGACAGTGGCCTAAGGCATATTTGCTGACAAACTGACACAGGGAGTCAAACATGAAATTGAGTGTAGGAAATGGTTCCCAGCAGGTGTCCAATATCCAATCTCCACATAACAATGTTAAGGCATACAGCAACCATCAAAGAGTCTTTTGTGTTTAATACTTAAAAAGACAACAAATATTCAAAGTGATTGGGAACCATCAAAGGAGTAATTAAGCAAAGCAAATTCAAGAGAAAACTGTTGGATCAAGAACAAATATAAGGACCTCAAGACTGCCACTTCCCCAGCAATATGAAAACAAAGTAAGACACAAAAAATCAATTGATGGGTTGGCTCGGCAATGAAAATGAATTCGTAAATAGCAAGTCTGGGGCAAGACCCAAAACATTGTGGCTATTTCAATAGCAAAAAGTGCGGCACATTCATACATTGAAGATTATACATGTTAAGCTCCATATTAAAACGAGAAAAGACTAAGGAATAGAAAAGAGTAAACTTATACTAGAAAATGGCTCCAAAGTTCTGAAAGTCCATTAATGGAAAATTTTAAGCAGATGAGTTATGTGTAAAACCACATATAAAATTGTGTATTATTCACTGTAGGCTTGCATGGTATAGAATTGTTGAATCCTGTATTCCTGGTACATATTTAAACCCTATATATATGACGAGTCCATTGTCATAGAGATTTGACATGAATTTTTCTGCTCACCTATGATGGGCACATCCCGAGAATAGAGAAACCTGATCTGCAAATTTTGCAAGTTCTGCTTCTCTAACCAATGTAGCAATTTCCTTGAGAAGAATGGCCCTCTCAGATGGGCCTCCCAAGCAATACTTGAAAACAATCAAATCAGAAATTGGATTTCTATCAGTTGGCATGCTTATTGGATCTGATTTTGTAGCTTCACTATTCTCTGAATCAGATGAAATGTTGTCTGATCCATCATGGTTTACTGGTCTTCCCCCGATATTTGTCCGAGAGATATTATTAACCTAATACATAGTGAAATTTCATATCTTTGTTAGAATACCCCATGCAAGCAACAACTCCAAAATTTGCAAGGTGCAATACTGCAGGATCAATAATAGTGAAGTCCAAGAAGCTCTAAGTCAATTGCATTCAAGAAAACTGACAAGGAGATGCAGGACATGTTATTCTCAAGCCATTTTTCTGCTACAAGGTAAGGTTAACCAATGTTCTATCCTTATTATTGCAAATCCATATTTGATGATTGTTACTTTATAGCAAGACCTCCAGAAATTGCAAGAACCAAATCCTAGTTACTGACAGAACCTCATTACCAAATTACTCTTAGTCTGGTACAAACAGTTCATATTAATCGTATTATGCCATACTTCATAGTGGTAACTAATTTAGCTATATGTATCTCCTAGACAACAATAATGTTGAATATTTTAGAAGCATTTAGCATTTAAATGCCAAATCTTCTGTTTCTTATTGGGCAAAAATAGATATAACAAAAGTTAAAATGATCTCAGTGTTTAACCTCATTGGTGGTCCAGGCATGAGAATTACATTCTTCATCAGGTTGCTTAGATGTGAGAGCATCATTAAACACTGAAAACTGTTTCTCTTGTCCCAATTTGACCCTCTTTGAGGATGGACTTTGTTTTGCTTCACATACAATATTGTGCAGAAGTTCCAAAGATCCATCATTATGTCCAGGAGATTGAGACCCATTTACTAAATGAACTCCAGAAGGTGACTTTTTCCAAGTGACAGAAGATGTTCGTGCATTTCGATTCCGTGAAATACAACGAATTGGTCGAGAGATCGCCTCAAGGAAAGGGAATGTACCAATTTTTTGAATTTTAAACCTGATGCGGAACAGCCTATTATCACACTTGGACGAAAGCTGAAATGGGAAGATACAACTATATCATTAATACCTCTTGAGAGAAAATACAACACTACGGACTCAGCATTCAATGAAAGATGCTAAACTCCAGAAAACAGTATATTTCTGAGCATTTAATCAAATGATTCATCTGTCATTCCAAAATCCAAATGTGTATCCCATTGTCATTGTAAATATAATTGATGTAAAGAGATATTTATTTAAAAAAAGAAAAAAATAACAACTAAACAAGTTTGTAACTTAGATCAATTATCAAAGAAACTACTGCAGAACTGAATAAAGAAGCATCTGGAGATTTTTAAGGAAAATCAAAATCCCTTGGACCTCTGCATTTAAAAAGACCAAATAAAAAAAAAAACAATCAAAGAATTGGGTGCTATCAGCCTGTTCCAATTTAGGATAAGATCCCATGCATGAAGATTAAATAGCCTTTGTCCAAATATTCTAAAATCTGAGAAATAAATAATCAGTCTAAAACCGATCTCTCTTGATTCTTTCTTTAATACGCTCCAAGCTTCACATTTATGAAAGCAAGGAAGCCACAAATAATTCATCATTACCTGGGATATCTTAAGTTTAAAAGAAGCACGCCCACTGATCAATTTACTAGGCCTATCAAAAGAGGCGTATTCAATTCCATCATAACTTGTAATAAGGGGAGCTTCTGCATCATTGGTATCTTCAACTTGTGCATAATTATCAGCATATAGAAGTGAAGCAACAACCTTGAAAGACAGAAAACAGCTGAGTACTTTCGTCGAAAAATCTCTAGAACCAAGAGCAAAAAGGATTACAAAGCCACAGATCAAAACCTCTGTTTCTTTGTGCACAGGCTGACCGAAGGCATCCTCTAAAATAACATCCAAGGAGAAATTCCGCCTACAAGATGCCTGCTTTTGAAGAGGATATAAAAATACAATAGAATCTCAGAATCAAATAAAAGACCAGGACAATGTCAAAGGAATCTAAAGTTCAATTGGATGACCATGTTTGTAACATAAAACATCCATTTGAGAAACAAGAAATATTCTGGAAATACTTCCACGTAAAAATTTTAATAGAACATCCTAACGATATAAAATTTCATTTATCTAGGATTCTTTAATTAGTGTTGCACATAAAAAATGAATAACTCAATTTCCAGATGAGGAAATACAAGGACAAAACAGAGGGGGAAAAGCAATAAGTATTCCTAATACCGCAGTTATAAAAGACATGCAACTGCAGAGGAAGAAGAAATAATGTGTTTTTGTGTGGATATGTGGTGAGTGTGAAATCAGTAAAAGGGAAGTATATGAAAGTTTCTCGTACAACCTTGCCACCAACAATGCTCCAAACACCATCGCTGTCTTCTTCAATCTCAGAGGCACTTGAACTATCAATTGATAATTGTAGTGGAGGGTCCTGCCAGTCAAAGAGAATTTTATCAATGAAAATAAAAACTTAAGCATCTGAAAAAGTTAAGCTGAACCCAGACTACAGCATCACCCTCTGGTTGAGTAGAGTTTGATAAGTTTGAACCTTGGCATAGTGGTTTTGTATAGGTAATGTTAGAGGTGACACTTCTGCACGATGAACATAAGCTTGCCTTTCATGGTTATCTCCAATGATACAAGGTAAAAATACTCCTTTCATGCCATCAGATTGCAAATTGAAAGAGGGAAGAAGAGATTTCTCTCCAACAATCTCCCCATTAATCTGAAGTAGCAGAACATTTTGTGAGGCCTGAATGGACCCACAACAAAAGCATTAGGAAAATAAACACAAAGGAAAACTTCGAATACTAAAAAATTTAGATGGGAAAAAAATAACAACTCCAATGATGATAGATTTAATTGAGTGACACAACTGAAATTTTACTCTCAAGATAATAGATGATATTTACATAAGTAGTATCCCATTGTTATTCTCTTTCATGATTCATTCACTCCAAACCTCCAAATAAGAAAAGCCAGTTCTAATAGTGTAGCATTTCAGTTCCCCTTTTTGAAATCAAGCCAACAAAGGCATGCTTGATTGGCTTGATTACCCTAAGAAAGAGAGAATCTAAAAGCCTCAAATCCTGTTTAGTATCAAACACCTCCTTAGAATGTCAAATAGAGTATGTGCATTCAACTTCTATGGCCACTTTAACCTTTAGTGCCTTAAACTTATTTTATAACAAATTCCACATTGTATAGGTAAGATTTTATCCTCCCATGTCCTAAGATTGTATAAAATTCTAATATTTTTCATAATGCTGAGAATTGCAACTGTGCAAAAAATAAGGTTTCTGTTCATCAATGTCACGCTATCCGAAGGTGAAGAATTGACACACTGTGTGCAAAGTATGATCTTGTGATAAGCGCTAATTTTGCATTTTAACTCTCACTATGAACTAAAATTCAAGGTTTTAGTATTGACAACTTCAGATGAAGAGAAATCAGATAGCCATCAAAACAAACATTTCAGTCATTTGTTTGCATAATCAACATCACATGGGACTGAAAGATAACATAAAGAATTGGGCCATAGAACTTCAAATTGATGTGTTAAACATAGAAAGCCACATGAGAAATACCTCACATCCAACATGGACCCATTTATTCATCGGAAAGTCCAATTCAGTTGAAACACAAGGGCCTTCCCTCCAATTAGTTGAGGTGGCAGTTACTGAAGGCTCTTCATGTAGAAAAAACAATGGAAATAGCACTAGTTTCTTCCTTTCATTCAACAGAAGGAAAGGACTACTTGATTTTGTATCTGAGTGCTCCTGCATCAGCTAACCAAAATGTGAACAGGAGATGAGGGTAAAAAGAAAGAACAACAGTTCAAAGGCAATAAAGCACCACTAAAATGTTACAAGAACAAAGAGACTTCAGCATAAAACATTCCAGGACTTGCTGGCTAAAATATTTGTAACTTTCCAGGTGAAGACGTGAAAAGAAGAGAAGGTTAAAGAAAACACTTCAAAAGAATATCAAGGGATACCATCCCTTAAGGACCGGTACATGTATCTTCCTCAACATATGAATAAAACAGGATTTTATCAATACAACAACCTGACAAATATCCTAAAATACAGATGGAACAGGATCTAGTTAAAGAAATGGCATAACTGAAGAATGTATATGCTACATTTCACTGTTATATACAACCCACTATCAACTAATAATGTACCCAGTAAATAAAGAGGTATCTTTACACCAAATGCAAACCATGTTCAGAAAATTTCACAAATTGTTCTTGATATCACCAAAAACAACACAAAATAAAAGGAAATCCAACTAAGGTCCGTTAATGCAAACTCTACACACCATCGCAATTCATAACCCCCCCAAAAAAATGAAATCAAATAAAAAAGAACGAGAAGGCAGAAAAAGAAACACACGGCTAATGCAAAAAAATGGGGATTTGAAAATTTCCAAAACAGAAGCAACAAAATTCAAAAAGGAAACCAAAACTAAGCTTAAAGCGAAAGTTTTGCAAATGCTTTAATGTATGTCTGCGCAAAGAAGTAGAGAAAGGTTGGTTGTTAAAAACCTGGTGAAGAATTGTACACGGTAAAGGAAGACCAGTGCTGGAAAGGTAAAGCCAGAAACAAAGAGAAAAATGCCCATGTGCGTCTGCAACTGTATCTTTCAATTCTACTCTAAGATCCTTCAACAAAATATAATCTTTCCCTTCAATCCCATTAAGAACTTCCATAATTCCCAGTTTCCAACAGTTCTTGATCAAAAACTCAAAACCCCACTAAATCTTTGCTTCTCTTTTCGACTAGTTTACAACAGTAATCGCAGTTTCTTCTTGCTGGGCTCTCAAATACTGAAAAATGCAATCAAGATTTCGACTTTAAAATATTTCTTTTTCCTTCCGGGTCTGTGACGAGTTGTGACGGCTGTTATTTAACAGTTGGTTGGAGTCTTCGGCAGTTCAGTTCAGTCTTCCCAGTTTCCCCCCATTCCAAAAATTGGGCTGTACTGTGCTGCATTTCAAAGTTCGGGTGCACCTTCTCTTTAGCCAATCACCGTGCAACAATTGAGGGGAAGGATTTAAGCCTACCAAATTTTCAATTGTATTATTTTTTTTTTTAGAAAAATAAAAAGTAGTAATTTAAGAAAAAATTGTGAAGTAATTTAACGGTTTAGATCTTGTTGAGATTATGTAAAGTTTATATGAGGCTCCTGTCATACCTAGCGAAAAAATATAATTATTATATATAAAACTATATATTATTCATATATATCATATTTCAAACTCGATTAGATTTAATTTATAATTCAAATCTAACGTGGTATTGCAATCAAATCGAAGGTAACCAAGTTTCTGGATTTCATTGATATAGTGTTCAAGTTTGTTCGGTAATTAACTCGAGTTAACAAATTCAAATTAAATTTCAAATATAACAATAATTTTATATAATTATTTTTTGATAATTCATGAAATATTATGACATGAAACATATTAGAGTGAATTACAAATTTGATCATCACACTTTCACTTTATTTCATATTTGATCATCTTATTTTAAAAATATGTTTTGAAATCATATTAATTTAAAAAACTGACCAATTTAAGTAATTTTTCAATAATAAAACCTTGTTTTTGAAATGTATTATAATCTTTTTAGGAGTCCCAAAAAATAATAATATACATCATCTCTCCCTTTTAAAAATTTAACTTTTAGTCCCCATTATTTCTTTTAGAAAAATTAACCAATTCTTTAAAAACCTCATTTTTTTTTCTTCTTTTTTTCTTTTCTTTTTCCTATTCTTCCTAAAGTCAGGCAAACTTGTCGCTGCCATTGCCGCCGATTGCTGCTGCCACTGCCTTCCATTAACCAATTCAAAAACTCCATGAATATTCTTCTCCAAAGTCTTTAATGAGCATAAAAACTTTCTTGATTTCTTTCAAACCTTATTCTTATTTTATCGTCTCTATATTCCTACCCAATTGCATCAACCCATCAGCACATTCATGTCAAACTAAAGCTTCATCATCACCAAAACCAACCAAACTCTTTTCTTCTTCTCCTTAACCCTTATCGACATTGTCACCGCCTCTACAACCATCGACACCCACCAACATTTGGAGTCATTGCTTGCCTTTTGATACTTACTCTCCTTCTGTAAGACTTCGATCTCTCTCTCTCTCATCTTGTTTCTCAAACAACAACAAATCCCATTTTTTCAGAGTCTTGCTCATACCCAACCTCTATTTCCTGTCATTTTATATTTCGATTCAATTTCCTAAAATTTTTATCGCCTCCAAATCTCTTTGCTTCGTAACCTTTTTCTTCTATTTTTTTTTTTTTGTTAACATGTGTATATTTATAGACTGAGGAATGCTTCTTTGTGAATCTCATTTTTTTCTTTCTTTTTTTCAAAAGTTAATCATAACAATTGAAGAAATTGTCCAGAATAATTTTTTTTGGATCTGAGACCCCAACCACATCAAGGCCTTTGGCTTTGCTTGTTAGTCGAGCCTTTGAACTTGTTCATACTTTACTCCTAGTTAACTCAACGGATTTTGAGGTTTCATATGATGAATTGTTAATTGATCCTCTTTGTTAGGAGGAAGAACTACATATATATATATAAAGGCTGAAAAGTTTAATATTGAGAGTTGGGGAACATAAAATTTAAGCTTTTCTATTTATTTGTTTAAATTATCTTAATATCATTCTTTTTTGAGTTAATCGTACTAGATGACATAGTGGTAACATATTTATTTTTAAAAAAATCAAGTTTCTAAATAATATCATGAATTTCAAATTCAAATTAAATCCAAATGTTAAAAGCTTTTTTTTACGCAAAAAGAGAGGAAATTAGAATATTTTGAATATAGAATTACTACATTGTTACCTCTCAATTTCAAGTTACGAAATATCCAGTCTGAAAATTGAGAGGGGAGCCTTCCATGGCTTAGTAAGAAAATCAACTGTAACCATTGCTTGTCTTGGTGTTTTTCCGCCTCGTTGGCTTCAATAGTTTCTTTTTCCAAACTTTGGTTTCTACATATATATATATATATATCTTCAATTGCTTTGATGCAACAAAAAAAGTCATTCATTTCCCATTGATAGAAAACTTCCACCCAGATGTAGTGGTGGCAAAGTAACAAAAACCACCAGTTATAAGGTGGATGGAATAGTTCGCTTCTCATCATTTTTCCCTTCCTTTTTCTTGAATCATTGCTTGTATAGTATATAGACTTTGCCCTTTGTCAAGACTTCAAGAGCTAACTCACATAAAATGTATCAAGAAACCATTTAACTTCTACTTTTACAGCCTTCTTCTTTCTCTATACAATGGAAAGAATCTGTAGAAACAGAAAATTGAAACGGTGGCCAATCCTCTTAGTATGGTACTCAGTAGTCCGTACGCACAGAATGGACGGCTCCTTTTGCCTCCAGAAGAAAAAGAAATAAAAAACATTAAACACTAAAAAGAATTGGCTGGGCTATGCACCAAGAATTATCACATATGCAAGAATTAAAAACTGTTTGATTTTCAAGACATTGTTCTCTGAATGAGATAAGAAGCTCAGTACTCCAGTGTCAAAACACATTGCATGCCAGAGACCGCGGATGATACGGCACAGGTGCTGGTTGCCATCCAATTTAAAGCTCTTCAAAGAGACTCACAAAATATGAAATTGGCATGCAATGTGTTTTGGCATATCATTTAGAAGGGGAAAAGAGGATTTGGATTTCAAATGTTGGAAGAAAAGGAAAATCACAAACACAACTCAACAATAGATATCCTTCTTTGGCATTAAAACTCATGTACTGGAACTGAGCAGTTAGTTTATATCCAAATTCAAAGATTACAAAAATTTGTATTCATATTGTACAGTTTTGATATATATGGTAGATAACATAATACAAACTTAAAAGTAGTACCCTCAAATGCTTTATTCACATAGTAGGGAACTAATAGATAGATTCTCCTCAGATGGTGGCATGCATAAAACACCATTTTGTTGCCTCCTCAGTCGATGCAAATTCCTCTTACTTTGGTTTCAATTTCAATGAAGCACTGTAGATATATACAGTTTTGAGGGTAAGCAAATAAAATAAGAAAAGCTCACAAGTAAAAGAGAAGAGAATCTCATATTCAACCAAACAAATACCTATTAATGCAATAGCGCTTTCCTGTGGGTGGGGGGCCATCATCAAATACATGACCAAGATGAGCACCACAAGCTGCACATAAAACTTCTTGACGAGGCATGAAAATGATAGACAAGTCTAACTTTGATGTTGCATTGTCTCCAATAGGTTGATAATAAGATGGCCATCCAGTTCCACTATCAAATTTAGTGTCTGATCTGGAAATCAAATGCTTATCTGTTAGTAGAGATCACAGAAGTAGAGAAGGAAAAAAAAAATACAACAGAAACAAAACACTACTACTTACTCAAAAACAGGAGTGTCGCAACAGATACAGTGGTATGTTCCAGGTGTTTTGGTATTCCAGTATTCCCTGTTCATTATGTTACCCAGTTAGGGAGATTACACCAGATATCTTATTTCCATCACAAAAAAGGCACAAATAGTTCAAAATCTTGTCATGACATAAAACAGAAAATGTCTCCACCTCATTACTGGACATATATTTTCCCTTACTCTAGTAATCAGGATAATCCAAATCTTTAGAAGAACGTTATGCTGAACAATATCTGCTCTACAAAACTTTAAAAAAAGCACATTCTTTCAAGCTCTAATAGTACAATTAACCTTCAGCCTATACCAATCAATGGGAAAGCATTTTGTGTACAACTGAACCAAGCTAATAGTCTAGTCACCAGCTCGTACACTTACTCGTTGATAAATGGATTTTTCATGATTTTGAAACTTCAGTTCCAGTCTTCTTTCACATGAACCATTCAAAAAGCATTTATCGTTTGCACTCCATATAACCTTACTTAGCAAAAAAACCAGGAATTGTGCTTTTGCTCAACCTTAGTGTTCTTGATTAAGGAAGACAACAAACAGATGCAATGACCAGGGCCGCCTGCCCCAGCACAATAAGCCAAGACGCCCAAAAGCATGCAAGTGATAACCTCTGGTTTCTTGTTAAATACTTGCAGCAGAAATAAGGTAATTTACATTCCTCTTTAATTATAGTGTATCGCATGATATCAAAGTCAAAATTTGTTGGTAAACCTACATTATCTGTTTCAGTTTCCATTTCGTACCGAAACAATGAACCATCCTGATCGTGGTTTGTGGATGGTCATATTTTTTTGTCACTCCATGCCACTTCCAAATTAGAGGATGGGGTTTATAACAATCACAAAAAGCAACTGCAACTAAAGCCTTTATAGGATCACAATGATGAAATTGAACAATTGAAGCACAACATGCAGGAAGAAAGCAAAAAATCAACCAAGGAACTGCAAGTGATAGCATCTGGAGCTAAACTATACCCAGTGAAAGCCCTTTCAGTACCCTTCTGTCTGGTTATATAAAACTGCTCATCCGTAAGGCGCTTCCTCCATTCTTCATCAGTTATAGATTTGTAATCTACATTGCCAGTCACTGCATCACACAGAATCCAGAGATAGGTAATATGAAATATGAGTAATCAAATGAATTTAGTAAAATCAACTCTCAACAGAAACTCCAATCACTCATCATACATGCAGAACATTCCATCAATCAGCCAAACGAACACAAGTTCATAACTTCTTGTAAATTACTGGTAGCCTAAATCTGAAGAAAGAAATGAGTTCTCTACTAATCAAAAGATCAATGCTCAAGAATTCATCTTCTTCCTCTTCTTTTTTTGGAGCAAAAAAATGTTGCAAACATATCCAATACTAGCTCAGAATTGAAGCGCCTCAAGCATCAAGTCATTAAAGCTTCTCCAACCACAGATTAGTGTTGCCTTCTCTATACAAACATCTAAGTAGTCTGAGCCAAGTCAAATATAATAATAAAAAAAGTAGTTCTTTTTATTACCATCTATACCGGCTCATCGAAATCCCATATAACTCCGAACAAAAACTTTCACCCTCATGAGACAATTGACGCAGAAATCTAATCTTTCCGACATTATCGAAAAATCATTAAGACCCAATTTTAGCAAAAACAATTCCGGTACTAACAATTTACAGTTCTGGGATTCAAGTTTAGAACCAATTTTTAAAACTAATAATAATAAGAAAGAAATAAATACTGATCATGAAAACTTAGAGAAAGAGACCTTGAGTACTGTCTGGTTTTGGAGAAGAAGATGAGGAACCCATTGCTTGAATTGGAAATGAATTTCTGCTTCTTGGTCTGCCCAAACTCCCTAGAACAACAGAAAAGCGTGGTTTGCAATCAAAATTGAAATGAGTTTTGGACGAGAAGTTGGCTATGGAGCTTAAGCTACTTGTTATGGCGTGAGAAGCCATTGTTGACGAGTTCCCAAGATCATCATATTCTTGGCACTAGAAAAATACGGAAATAAGTAAAGTTAGGATGCTGTTGACGTACGTATGTAAACATGAATCCATCATAATCTGCCGTTGAATCCTTTCAATTAAATGCGAACGCTTAGGATCGTAAGTTTAGATTGGTTAGTAATCTCCTGTTTACCTTATGAGCATGGTCTGTTGGGTTCTTGATTTTCATCTTCGTCTGGAGCTTTCTATTATCCGCTCAAAATGATATCGATTATCGAGGCTTTTCCTTTGCCACGTTGACACTTTAGAATTTGGGCCAAGGTTTGGTTTTATTTTTGAACAATTTAGAAAAAGAGAAATTCATGAACATATAATAACCATCAACTATTTTTTATTCATAAAAAACACGAATAATCTTTTTTTATATATATATGGTATTCGTACACTTTTTTTTAACATAAAAACACTCAAAGACGATGATAAATGTTGGTTTTCAGTATAAAAAAAAAAGAAAAAGAAAAAACACATCCAACTTACGTGACATAAATTTGAAAGGGCAAATTTTTCCTTACATTATTTTTCAACATGGGATGAGTAATTTGTCATCCTTTTTCTTTAATTCCAACATCATAACTTTGGATTTAAAAACACCATTTTCAGGACAATTTTGCCCTTCAAAACTAGTGCTAGTTAGTTATTCATTCAATATTTTTTTTACTAAAATCGACACTAGTTTGAATATTTTTCGCACATTGAAAATAGTTTATAGATTAGAAAAAAATAAAAATTACGTGTATTTTCAATACATTGAATATAAATTATGAATATATTTAACAAATTTCCCTTTAGAAAATAAAGAAAATGGCTTACTTTAGTATACAAAATTTTGCTGATGAGACATTCAAAGTATTTTATAAAAATAAAATAAATAAATAAATGTTCTATGTCGAATTTGATGAATTTTCCAATAAAAAAATTAACAATTTGCTTGTGTGAGGATTTGGATTTTGAAAAAAAAATGAACTAATTAAATTACCTTAAAAAAAAGTTTTCATGTAATCAAACTCAAAATCTTTTTTTTTTGTCAAATATTTTATCAGATTTTGCTAGAAAAAGAGTTTCTTTGAGCATAAGTTGTTTTGAATACCATAAAGGTAAAAACAAAACTTTTGATATCATGTTAGTAAATTAACATAACCTCAATTACCAATTTAGCAAGTTTCTGCAAAATAAAAATACTTTTACCCAAGAAAATTTTTTTTTTCTATTTAGGATCCTTAACTACGCTACTTATGACTATAAGAGTATATCCAATGATAATTTGTTGATATTAAAAAAAATTGTATTGATAATTAATAAATAAAATGTCAATTCACAAAAAATAAATATCTAAATTATTAAACCATAGTTGAGGGCATTTTAATCAATAAAAATATTAAATTTAGTAAAATAATGTGAGATATAACAATTATGTTTTTTATTATATCTAAATTGTATATTGAAGAAGGACACTTTAAAATTGAGTTAAGCTCAAATTTAAATAAGTTCAAATAATTAGAAGTGCTATTTTAATTTGGATTTGGTCCAACTTATTCCAGTTTTATTTCGAATGAATTATAATTGAGTTTGTACTTTATTTTAAATTCTAACGTAAAAAAAATCAAGCTAAAATAAGAATGAAATATTTTTAAATTGTTATGAGTTATATCCAACTTCCCCTAAAATAAAGTTTTATCCACCTTAATTTTATTATGTTTATTATAAAATCATCTTCAATGCTCAATTGTCGACACTGAATAAATTTTGACAAGTAGCATGTAATAAATAGAATGTCAATTCACGTCAAAACAATGTCAATTGAGTAGTAAGTCAAATATAAAATTCATCTTTAATGCATATCATTAATAACTCAGTACACTCCCTATTTTGTCATTTGACTTTTTTCAAATAAAACTCATTATCTATTTAATAATAATGTTTTTTTAAAAAAGCAATTATCGACATTCAATAATTGTCTTCTTCACTACTACTCTTCAAGACCAAACAAATCTATGCAATTCCATAAAATAATTCTCGTATGTGATGAATTGACAATAAATTCTTACACGTTAATTACTCAAGAGAAAAACTCACATTCTCTTTTCTCAATTTTTCATGTTTTATGAAACCAAGTTTTCTAGAGGTCCCGTTGTGCGACTAAATTTGTTGTTTTCTTTCAATTGTGTGATTGATTCTCTTGGTCTCTATAACAAGAATAGATCTATTGTTGATTTTTCTGAGGTCCAAGTCTTGATTCTATTTAGTTTTTTTCTTGTTTTTCCTTGTGAATTGTTGGGATTTTTTATACTTTTTTCTAATTATTGGGGCATTGAATTCTAGTTATTTAGCCATATATGGTATGATTGTCTCTCAAGTGTTGACTACTACTACTAGTGTTATTGAGTGGTATGTGATCTTTATGAATGGAAGCGAAAATGCTATCACTTAAAGAACTACATTTGAAAATCATTTTTATCTTTGCAGATTTCTCGTACTTAGTCTAGAGTTCTTGAAAGTTTTGCATTTGAAATGGAAAAGTTCCAACTGAATTTTCATGGAATTTCTGTAAGAGATCTTAATTCATCAGAAGAAATCTCTAACTATTGTTCATTGGTTTATTGGATCTAAGCATAAAGTTTAATTATCAATAATACTTCATTGAATAATTTTGTATGCTAATAACATTTGAACATAAATTACTAAGAGACTTATGTACTGGTACATGATATAACAAGAATGAGATTATAGTTTACAGTAGTTATACTTGTATAGTTTACTACTTTTATATGCCAAACTTTTCATAGAATCAATTCTTACATTAGAATTGTAGTTACATTTATTTTTCTTTTAATAAACAATTGACGATGTGAAAAAAAGCTGCTAAGGGCTTAATTCATGTGCTTTTTTAAAACCATGAAGCAACGGAAATCTAGATGTTTGCCAAAAAAAATTGTTTACATCTATATTGATGATGTGTATAAATGTTTGATATTCTTGTTACATTTTCTCATATTTAGATGATTTTAATGGCTTAAGTTGTAGAATTAATGGAATTTTATATTTTGTGATGTAAATGAAGAAGTTGATGCAAAATGACTTTAATTCAAAATATTTAGGTAGAAACACACTTGAGCCTAAACATAGTCATTTCACTTTGTCTGGAAATCTCAACCAAAATGTTATTTGTGATAGATGTAGCTTGTTGATTATGTTTTGTTGGAAGTTTTGGACAAAAATTGAGAGAATTTGGAGATTTTGGAATTTAATTGAAATCAATCCTAAAATATCTCCAAAAAGCATATGTTTTTTGAAAGAAATACTTTTGTAATAGAAAACCTTTTAATTTATCTTTTACTAGTTTTATTAGGATTATAGATAAGGGAAAGGAAACTTAAAAATATTATTCATATCTTTAGGAGATCTTTTACTTTATTTTTTAGAATATATTATTTTGGGGAATATTTTTTCCCTTTAGGCTGGAATTAACATGAACTTAGAAGGAGAATACCTAGGCACCTAAAAAGTTGTAAGATTTCGACATAGAGAAAACCAGATTTTATTCTTCTAATTTTTATTGAATTTTTTATTATGACTAATAGCTACATATTTTATTTCTAGAAGTATGATGGATCATATTTGATACTTGTGACTATTTTTATATTGATGTGTTAATTAATTATATTTATACATTTGTGTTACTTGTTCTTAATACTTCTAATTAAACAGTCATTAATTATGAATTGTTCGTGAAATCAAAGCCTTGAGAAAAGGGTTTTTAAATTAGATCAAGGGATAACACAACTTAGGAATTGTTGAGTTGATAAACTAATAATTCTTTTAAAACCTTTGAGGGAAATAATATTTTAATGAATTATTTTTATTTGATTTTTATCGAATCGTTAAGATTAAATAATTAGGATATACCTGCTAGTGCATCGGAGAGACCTTCATATACAAATTATTGTTTCTCGATTTATGGATAGTTATGATTCTAAAAATTATCAATTAACAAGAAATCACTAGTTGGCAATTTGTGAAATTTGAACTCTAAAATTTATTAATCCATTAATGTTTTGATATTAAAATTGGTTTTTTGTGTTTGATTATTATTTTCATCAATTCCATAGATAATTTATTATCATATTGATACAAGATTTTAATGAATTGTTTTTATTTAATTTTTACCAAGAGGTAGAGATTAAATAATTACAATATACCTATTAGTATACGAGAGAGACTTTCATACACAAATTATGATTTCAAGGTTTATGAGTAATTATAATTTTGAAAAACATCAATTAACAAGAAATCACTAGTTGACAATTTGCAAACTTTGAACTTTAAAATTTAATAATTCATTAATCTTTTGATATTAAAATAGGTTTTTGTGTTTGATTATTATTTTCATCAATTCCATAGATAGTTTATTAGCATATTGATTGTGTTTGAATTTATAAATAAAGTTAATTCTATTATTTATAGTATTAGTGATTAGATACAATTCTAGGGTATGATATCTTTATTCTTTTATATTTAGAAATTAACATTGTGAGCTTGCATTTAGATTTTCATTAATATATATATATATATATATATATATATATATATACATAATTCATAACCTTAGATGCTAAGACTATATTGAATCCATACATTTTAGAAAAAGCTTATGGACAATAGATGCCTTTGCAAAAGATTTAAGACTTTATTCCTAAAAGTACACCTTGTTTTTTCTTTTTCTTTTTGGATAAGTAAAAGTACACATTGCTTACTCTTTGATTAAAAAGCAAAAACATGCAATATGATATGAGAGGTTATATATATACATAATTCATAACCTTAGATGCTAAGACTATATTGAATCCATACATTTTAGAAAAAGCTTATGGACAATAGATGCCTTTGCAAAAGATTTAAGACTTTATTCCTAAAAGTACACCTTGTTTTTTCTTTTTCTTTTTGGATAAGTAAAAGTACACATTGCTTACTCTTTGATTAAAAAGCAAAAACATGCAATATGATATGAGAGGTTGACTCCATGCATATGGTCAACTCTGGCCATGGAATAACAAAATGAGAATGTGACACTATCCTTACATAGGTTTTGAATCTTTTTTTTTTCTGTTTGTTTGCTTCTTCCATGAACCCTCATTTTTTTACAATGCTAATTTTTTGTTAATTTGACTGATTTGATGAGTTAACATATGCTAAAGATTTTGCAATTGTATTATATAATGCTCACTCTTGCTCACCACCTTTAAAAACAAATTAGCCTAGCAAATCAATTTTTTTAAAGGGAAATATTATGCCCCTAAGATGTAGAAATAAGTACAACATGAAACTAAAAAAATTATCACATACAAAGAGACCATAGCCCAACATAGGAGGGCTACCGCAAACACCGAACCGGAAACAATGATCAACATATCACACCAAACTAAATTTCAGCACAAATGACCAACCTTCAACTAGAAAATTATAAAAAAAATTATAGAAAAGGATTGGCAATGTTGGCCATGCTGATGCATAAATGAAGAGGAAACCTAGTTCGATTTGGGGTACCATGTACGATTCCTCTTGCAAGAGAGGACAGCATATGTCCTTCTCTTCGTATGAACTCCGGAGATTACTGCAAGAGAGTATGATAGTGTGCGGTCTAAGCTTATTTTTAGTAGATCACAAATTTGTTCAGAGATCCACTTGTTGAATTTTTACTGCTTTTGCCCCCAAAGTTTTTGGCACTTTTTCCTCCTTTTGGCTAATTCAGTAGGTTAAATAGACCATCAATAAATGACAGTCTTCATGATACTCCTAACAAAAATTATTGACATGTCAAGATGACATCATCCCAAGACTTTTCCTTGGAAATAAAAAATTAATTTCACAACTTTAATTATATGACCATTTATTTTTTACATTAATTATTGAGAGAAGGACATATATATATATATATTATTGAGAGAAGGAGATTGGCGCACGCGCACGCGCACACATATATATATATATATATTCTAAATCTAAATCTTAAAATATAAATATAACAAAAATAAAAGGAAAAACTGATAAATGATGAAAAGAGATAAAGAAAAAGGGAAATCGAAAGACACTTAGAACTCAAATCCATAATTGGCTAAACCCTATTCCTCCTTCTTTATATGAACGGTGTATGTATAATTTGTAAATTGAATTATGGTATTATTTTGTTATTTTTCATTAGATTTTATTACATTCACAATTTCTTTTTACTAATTTTTTTAATTTAAAAAATTTACATTTTATTTGCTCTTTTTTTGTTGAAAATTCGCTTGTGTAATCTAATATAGTATTATAACTTCTCAAGATAAAATAAATATGTTCCTCAAAGAGACATAGAATAAATATGATTATTTTCGAATATTGGTGTAATAACATCGTTAATATAATTGTAGTTTAATCGGTTAAAATGTGTCTTTTATTATCATAAAGGAAATATTAAAAAAAATTTGGAATCATTAACTAGAAGAACAATGGGCCCAAACCTCATAATTTCCATCGACGTAGGAAAGTATAAAACCAAGGAGACAAATTGACTCAGGAAGGAAGAGAGAGAAAGTGGAGAGACTTGGGCAAAGATGAGAGGCATGGCAACCCTTTCACCATCAAAGAATTGGCATCCAGCAGCCCAAAACAACCCCACGGAGCAAACTAAGATAATCTTCGAAAAGTCATTCTCTTTACAATTCAGTACTAAGAAAGTAAACCCAATTTCATGCTTTGCCTTAAACCCTTCAAAAGTCTCAAATCAGCCGGTTAATAAAGAGAAGGAGCCACCGTTGATTGTGGTTGGATCAGCCAATGCGGATATTTATGTGGAGATTGATAGGCTGCCCAAAGAAGGTGAGACTGTTTCAGCCAAGACTGGGCAGACATTGGCCGGTGGCAAAGGGGCTAATCAAGCTGTTTGTGGGGGGAGGTTGGCGTACCCAACTTATTTTGTGGGACAAATTGGCGACGATGCTCATGGGAAGTTGATTGCTGAAGCCCTTGAGGATGGTGGGGTTCATGTTGATTATTTGAGTACTGTTTCAAATGCTCCCACTGGGCATGCTGTGGTAATGCTGCAATCTGATGGGCAGAATTCGATCATCATTGTTGGTGGCGCAAACATGTCTTGTTGGCCTGAGACTCTTTCTGAAGAGTACTTGGAGATAGTGAGAAATGCTGGGATTGTTTTGCTTCAAAGGGAAATTCCTGATTCAGTTAACATTCAAGTTGCAAAGGTCAGGTCTTTACTTTTGCCCTTTTGATGTTTGGAGTTGGAACTTTAGAGAATTTTATTAGTATTTGTATTGGCCTTGGGGGGCAAAAATTTATCTTTTCTGTTCCTGCAATACTTAGTATTCTATTGGACATCCTGTTACCTAAACTTATGAAAGAGGGGTTGTTATTTGGTAGTTATGATACATGTGATTTCTTATATTGCTTGCTATAGATGCTGCTTCCTTCTTTATTTTCTAATGTACATTGTTGCTAAATGACAGTTTCCAGGTTAAAGCATTTTGATGTAAGAATTTGATGATATGAGTTGATAGTGGGGATTTTGGGGGAAGATATAGTTTCAAAAATTAGATGTAAAATCTCTCCGTTCCTGGTATTGTTCTAAAGAACAGCCCTAACTGGAAGACTATTTCTCTCTGGAATAATAATATTCATTTTGAAGGAAGAACTATTTGAAATCTTTGAGAAGCCCTTTTATTCTGCTTGGCTTTGGAACTAAGGCTCCTAGAGAATTCGGACAGGCTCTGGAAAACTTAGTGATACTTAGAAAGCATCCTTGGGACTTATGCCTGAGATGCTACTACTTAATGTAATAGCTTAGCATTTTGGGAGGAGTAGAATTTTACTTGGAACCAAAGCAGCAGCAGCAAGCAGTAAATTTACCATTTGAAAGCAGAATTTGAAATGTGATTCAAGAAAAGAGGATCTTTACTCCAGATTTGTTTAGGAGTCTGGATGATCTCAGACATTTTACAATATCTTTATATCTTGCTTTCCTTCTTTTTGTGCACAATGTAAGCCTATAGGTTGCATTCAATCTCCTGGCAAGAATTTATGGTTTTTCCCCCATGCTTTACTGAGGCTCTGCAGGATGTGTCTAACTAAAAGATCTTGTAGAAAATATTAATTGCATCTTAATTAGTTGGCTTCCGTTCATTCAAATCAACTTCTAAATTTCTGAAGCATCTTATTCCAAGTCAGAGTTCCTGCTATTGAGAAAATAAAATATGGCATCCCCTTGGTACTTCATCTAGTAGAATATACCTTTGCATAATCAATAAATAAATTAATCTATATGCAAACACATATGGGGTTCTTTCTTTTTCTTTTGCTGGAAGGTTTATTCAGGGACATGAAGTGAGGCATAATTTTGTAAGAGTCCATAAGGAAAATATAAGGCAGCGTTTGAAAGTTTGCTTCTTCCTACTTGTGTGTTTGGTCTGCTCAAAAATATTCCAATTCATTTTTTTATGCAGAACATTTTCTTTACATTTTTGTGAAAGAGTTTGTGGGAATCTTTTTTATGCTCACCTCAATGATTAACTAAAAAGTTTCTATAATAACAAAAATATGAAGGAGAGTTTATCTTTCTTTCATTCTGGGCAAACTGAAAGGGCTCAATAAAGTACTTTCAATTATTTGAGAATTTCCACTAACTTTTCCTGGAAATTTGTTGACGCAATGGCCACCTTGATCTATTATCAGAACACTGAAAATAGTTTTTCTATTTTTCTTCCATAAGACACGTTGCTAAATAAATAATTGCATCAATAGAAGAAGCAAGGATGGAGTAGTATGTACAGAATGAAAACTTCATTCTCGATTCTAAGCTATATCTTCCTATGGCGTATACCTATAAGATTGTTAGCTCTTAGAAAATACACATACATATGCAAATAGTGCATGGTATCATGAGCTAAGGAAAACCTAAATCAATAATCTTCTATGCTGTATTTCATAGATTAGAGATGAAGCTTTATCTGGTACATCCAAAAACATATTATCTATCGTTGCAGGCTAGTTTCAGGTTCTCCAATGCACTTTTATCTAGGATGATTTACTATTCGGATAACGATGAAAATAAGCATGTATAGCATCAAGCTGATCTTGAGTTTCAGAATATGTCTCATTCTGCCAGGAACCTGAAAGATATGTCAAGGACAAAAGACATTTCAGTGTAGCATTAAGGAAATTCTCTGATCTAAGCATCTATGATGTGAAAGGCGACAGGACTGAACTGTAGCATCAAAAGTATTTGTATTATCAGTTTAGTTATTGCCTATAGGTCTCAGATATGGCAGCGTTCTCTAGGTTGAACTACAAGAGACAGACTGGCTATAGCCTTTTAAAGTACAGAGGGAATCTCTTTTTCTTCAGTGCAATAGTTGGTTCAAAGTTGAGCATTGAACAAGTACCTCTTTCCCAGCAGGAATGACTTATAAACTACGTAAATAAATCACTTATTTATAATCATGAAGAAAAAAATTTCAACACAAACAAGAAATCCAAGATAAGCCTGTCTTTCTGGAATCTAAAAGAAACCAAGAGAAATTGAAAAGTTGAATATTAATTGTGTCTTTTATGTAATGTTATTAAATCATCTTTGTGACCTTCAAATTCATGCCTTTTCTTTTGCTCTTTCGCTAAAGTTTTTGTTAATGGATCTTGGTTATGCTCATGCTTGGATACAAATTCCGTATGCAATAGAAGAGTTCTTCACTGCCAAATGCTTCTAACATTGATTACATCATCAGGCTGCAAGAAGTGCAGGTGTTCCTGTGGTTCTTGATGCTGGTGGAGTAGATGCACCAATTCCACCAGAGCTGGTGGCTGTTGTGGATATTCTGAGTCCAAATGAAACTGAGCTAGCACGGTTAACAAATATGCCGACTGAAAATTTTGAACAGATTAGCCAAGCTGTCAGAAAGTGCCATGAAATGGTAATTCCTCACACAGTTATGATCTTGATGTGAGGAATGAAAGTCATATTCTTTTGAACTTTCACTTTAAGTTGCTTATGCTGTGTTCCTTGTTCCGGAATAAGTCACCCTTGTCAGATTGCAGAAAGGCAGTGAATCTGGTGATCTTCCATATAATTGCAACAGATATCTACTGACTGGAACTAATCTTTTAAGTACTCTTCCTTCTTATTGCTTGAATACACCATATGTTAGCTAGAGATCCGTGACTCATTTATGAAAATATGTCTTACTTTCATTCTAGTTCAGGCTGTCATTTATTGGTATAATAGATATGCATTATGTTTTCCAGGGTGTAAAACAAGTCCTTGTGAAACTTGGGGCCAAAGGATCTGCTCTTTTCACCAAAGGAGAAGAACCAATAAGACAACCCATCATACCAGCTCCAAAAGTTGTTGATACAACAGGAGCTGGTGATACTTTTACAGCTGCCTATGCTGTGGCTCTTGCTGAGGGAATGTCCAGACCGGAGTGTTTGAGATTTGCTGGTATGCATAGCTCTCTTTTCTCTAGTTAAAGTAATTAATTTTAACCCCTATCTATCAACTTAAGCTTTTAGACCATGTTAATATTTAACATGATAGCAAAGCAGGAAAGTTTTGGGTTCCAACCCCCATTTCTGCAGTTCTCCCATTAATAGTTATTATGCAGATAGTTGTGTTTTTTCAAA
Organism: Apocynum venetum; assembly: GCA_019593545.1. Taxonomy (NCBI): domain Eukaryota; kingdom Viridiplantae; phylum Streptophyta; class Magnoliopsida; order Gentianales; family Apocynaceae; genus Apocynum; species Apocynum venetum. Next base: position 9,952,106 of record SRSM01000123.1, on the reverse strand, counting down.
AACATATTACACACATGTTGTGCCCATTACTGAAAAATTTGTGGTCGGCCTACATGTGAGGGAGCGAGCGTGTTAAATAGTTAATTTCAACCCCCTCTTATCACTTAAAACTTTTAGAATAGGTAGAAATTTAACATCTCCTTTCTCCTTCCTTATCATGACTGCCATCATCGTCCTGACAAGGTTCCTATGGCTACAGCTGCAGCAGCTTCACTTTGTGTTCAAGTGAAGGGTGCCATCCCCAGCATGCCTGCTAGAAAATCCGTCTTGCAACTTCTTCAGAATGTTTGAGGATATTTATCCAGTAATTAGTTCACCTTGCACAGAAATAAAGGTAGATGTCGCTTGCAACACTGTTAATTCAATTTCTTTCCAAAATCCCATGTTCATTTTTAGATGCTGAAGAACAACTTGTGTCAGTATGAACCTCTTGGTATACTTCAAGGATTTAATATTTTCATTAGCTACAATGACCTAGCAATTGAGTGTTGCTCTTTAATAATCCTCCTGAGTGTAGTCCCTGACATTTTGTTGAATTTGCCTTGGCAAAGCAATTGTGAAAGTTAACTTAGCTGCTCAACACTATCTGAAAATGAACATTGTGTATGATTACTTTTATTTTGACATCTTTCTCAACCGAGGGCGAGAAGTAGAAAAAGAAATAAAGAATACTATCATGAAGATGCTTCATTGTAAACTTAGTAAGCAAAAGACAGTGGAAATTCTTTGTCCAAAAGCAGGAGCAATGCTTTTCCAACTCATTCGACAAAGTTTAGCTAGTTTTTGAAAAGCTTGGTAGCATTGAGAAATTTTACTGTATGGCTTTACGGAAAGTTTTACTTTTAGAGATTCTTCTGGCGGAAATGTCAAAATTTGTATAGTAAATTCATGCAAACAAAAGTTTACCTTAAAAGAAAGAAAAAAAAAGGTGGTTTTCTTAATTCAATTATCAATTTAAAATTGAATGCCTATTTTTAAAAAAAAAAAATTAAAATACCTTTGCCTCCTATAATGTAAAGTCATAAATTTGAGGTATAATTGTGACAATTGTAACTAGTTATTGATATAAAATAAATAAATAAATAAATAAGTGGCCATGGGACAGCAAGCAAAATTTCAATGGCCAAATCTCTCTTCCTATCCAACTGATGATTTCAGCTGTGACAAAATGGAAATACCCGGTAAATGTCTATTTTCCATCGAATTTCAGAAGGAAGACTGAAACAGAAGGAAGGATTGAATAATATATTTTGCCAATCTATTTTGATTATAATGTTTACCTTCCCTTGGAATAACAATCAGACCTAACCTAACCTATGGTGTCATATTCATCTTTCGGTTGTTATTGAGAACAACGTTCTAAAAACAATTGATATGATTTGTATATAAAAAATAAAAAAACTTTCAATGTTGTTAAAGTAATTTTGCAGTTAAAGAGCCTATTTTTGACTACTAGATTTTTTTTAAACTGCTGAGAAGAAATATTTTAAAATTTAACATAATATATAAAATAGCTTTCCTCAGTTTAATTATTTTAATATAAGAAAGAAGATAAAAGTAACTGAGCATAAATCAAAACGGTTAATATAAGATTTGCTTATTCTAAGCAAACCAAAACAAAACACGAATACTTGAATAGTTTTGGAGATTCATCAAAAAAAAAAAAGAATAGTTTAGGAGAAGAACAATATATTGGAAGGAAAATGAATAAAGATGGAGAAGAAGATGCAAAAGATGGTGTGACTTTGCGGCTCTCAAAGAAACTGATAGTCCACCCACCCTATACTCACCTAACCTAGAGGATTTCAAATAATATCATTTTTTTTTTTTTTGGGGTAATATGTTATCTAGTTGTTTGGTAAACTATTCTTTCATCTCCTTTTCTCACAACATTGATTGTTAAGCTTTTCTTTTTATCCATTTAGCACGTGAAATTCCTTGCCAAAATCATATTTGTACGAGCAGTGATATTATAATACAACTGTTGGTAGGACCAAAGTCTATATATATCACGATTATAATTATAAGGTTTTTTTTTATTATTATTTCCTTCCGGCAGCGTCATCTATACAGAAAAGTCTAACTAGTACAATTATTGCCTTTTTATATTAGGAAAAAGATAAAAATTTCTTTAATTAAATATTTGTATAAAACATTATAAATACATTTAATTAAGAGTGCGTACAATTTTTTACTTGATTAATACTTTTATTTTGTAACCAAGCCAATTTTAGAGTTGCTTTATGATACCAAAACCAACCACCAAAAAGCATTAAAGTGATAAAGACCAATTGAGTTACGACATAGTTGTGTTCTCACTAGTTATTCTAAATGCTTGCCAAATATGAGAAAATAGAAAACCAGAGGTTATTTGCATTCCTTGGAAACCTCTGTCCATATGCAATAAAATGTCTATAAATTAACAATATTAGAACCATGAAATTGTATTAATTAATCGATAATTAATAAGACATTAACATAAAGAGTGTTTTTGGATTCAATGAATATAAAATAATTACATAAAACTTCATTGTGTATATCACTAATATACAACATACAAATATCATATTTTGTGAATTACTTTAAAAAATTATTATATGTATTTATTTATAAATATAAGTAAATGGTATTCATTATTTTTAGTATTTAAACAAACAATATTCTTGTATATGATTTTTGTTTTTTAACAATTTAGGGAAATTGACTAGTTAGATAAAGTTCAATACAAGTCATTTGTATCTATAATTCACTGTTTCATTATTGGGGTACAATTGTAAGAAAATCCATTGTAATATGGATGCTTCTAGTATTCCTAAATGGTTTTCGATGCAATAACAAAAATTAGAGTCTTTTTTTTAAAAAATATTATCTTATATAATTTATTAAAATTACTAATTTTGTACATGTGTCCAAATTGGAACAAAAAAAATACTCATTCCGTCTCATTTTAATTATTCACATTTCTATTTCGAAATAATGTAATTTTTTAGGATAATTAATAGATATGCGCTAGTTATTAAATGAAGGTGACTTAAGAATTTTAATTGCATAATTATCATTTTTAATACTTGTTTTAATGAGAGTGAATATTGCTTTGTAAATTTTTTTATTAATTTATGGAAGTTGAGGTATTTAGCTTTGGAATCTAGTATGCACTTACCTTTGTGTTAGCCTGATTGGTTTCCTCTTTTATAGTCTTTTGTTGGGTGGGCTTGTTATTAATGCTAAGTAAATGGAGTACACGATGGAAGCTCCACTCCACTATAGATACTTGCATTACTTAGGAATAATACACTTTTTTTAAAAAATTAAATATTTATTTTTAATTTGATATGAATTTTTTTTAAAAATGATTAATTTGATATAAGAATTAATATAAAAAATGTGACTCCCTCAAAAAAAAAAAAAAAACCCAAGCATAACCCCAAGAAGAGACTCTTGAGCATGTAAATAAAAAATTGCTTCTTCAGACAAAAGAAAAAAAGAATTGATTGACATTAAGCAGACCAAAAACAAGGGACATATGTACAAATGACATTTTAGGAAAATAATTCCTGAGTACACCTTGGAAACACGGGTGTATATGGGTTGGAATTTGAAAAGTATATATATATATATATATATATATATTTTAAGTGAGAATATTTTTTGTCTAGATAAGAATTTTTTATTGAAAATTAAAAGGAAATTTTTGGAATTAGAAAATTAAAAAATTGATAAGATATTTTTTGAGTCACACATTATTGATAATAATATAAAATATAATTAATAATTATTCAAAAATATGTTTTAAATTTAAAAATATTATTTATATGATTATGTGAAATCTATTTATGGAGCAAGTTATGAGAAAATTTAAAATTTTGATGTGATAAATATTTTGAAGGTAAAAAGTTATTTTGAAATGTGTTTTAATGAGAAATGATGAATTTGAGAAAAAATACTTGTTCAAATTGAGTTGTAATATTTTTGTAGCACGAGTTTTGTTTATATATAGATAAATCCGACTCGAAATAAAAGGTGAAATTGACAGTGTTAAAATCATCTCATCATCTTGAGCAATCTTTGGGTAACTTTCTATCACCATTTGGTGATTAGATTCTGATGAAAACTTATGTGATAGATGCACTGTTTTTTCATAGATGCACTATTTTTATCAAAAATTTTATTGGTCGTTTGTACCAATAATTTTTTTTTAATCTTTCGGCTAAATCACTCATTTCCATGAAAGGTAGAGAAAAGAAAAAAAACACAAACAAACACAATAAAAAAACTCAATAAAATGAAAAAGAATTCCTAAAAATGAAACAGAATCATAAAATAAAATATAAAAAATGATAGGAAAATGGAGATCCAACCAGTACCAAACAAAGCTCCAACAAGTTTTGATTGGTTGGAAATGATAAAGAAACCAGAGAGAAGAGAGAGAAAGTTCCAGATATCTCCAAATAATCTATACATTCATTATTTTTTTGTGAAAAAAAAATATTTTAAAATGCATTCTTTTATTATACATTTATACTATCATGCTGTAAATTCAATCAAACTAGTCTTTATGTGATGTAAAGATCTAGCTACCTACGACATAGGCAAGGGATTGTCACGAGTATGGTTTTTGTAAGAAGGAAGTAGTCGGTGGTCGGTCGGTTAGACCATTTTTTTACTCTTACTCCTTAATTTTCAACCAAACTCTCTAAGGAGTGTGCTACCTCACAAGTCACGTTGGATTAGATGTGGAGTCAAAAATATTTATTTAGAAGGCAAACAATAAAAAAAAAATTCATATGTATGGTTTATAGTATTCTTTATTTTTATTTTGACTTTTTTTTAATATTTTTAATAATTTTAGTCTTTTCTACTTTAAAATTTTATGTTCTTATTATTATTATTTTTATTATTTCATGAAGGAAATTAGGGAATGAGATCCGAAATTGAACTCGTGTTTAGCCACAGGCAATTTGAGTCTTGTAGTTCACTTGACCAATCTCCTAATCCCAAAATTCTGTGTTCTAATTATTTCATTTCTCCAATCTAATTCCTCCATCCTCCCCAAATCACAAATATGTGTAAAAAGTTCCTTGTCATAAATTATTGTGTATGGTGAGGAGGAGTTAAAAAATTATTTAAAAATTGTTGATGATGAAATAAAAGTAAAAAAAATAAATGATGTATGGTCAGGAATTTAGTGACATATTTTACTATTTTCCATTTAAAATGTTTTTGAAGGATGAAAGGTAAAAAATTTACAAAGATGTTTTAAAATTTATAATTGTAAACACTTTAGGAAATGGCACCAGAAATATAATAGTATATATAAGGAATATATATAGTTACTAACAAACTATATGATTATATAATAATATAAAAATGTCACTAACATACTATATGATTATAATATAGTATATAGAATATTAATAATTATAATTATTATATATTATATATAATTATTTTATTACTATTATATACACTACATTTAATAATAATATTCGTTAAATTATATAATTATTATATTTATAATATACATATAATATATGATTATATTTTTAGGAAAAATTTATTAGGAACAAAGGTCTGTGATTAAATTTTAAATAAAATAAAATAAACATGTTTGCCATTGACAAAATTGATCATTTAAAAAGAAATATTGATGTATAATTGACAATGTCGACTGTTAATCATGTTTTTTTTAAAAAAAAATAAAGTGGTCCGTCATTCTTATGATTGGTCTTTCATTTTTGCAAGGCTCACCTTTTCCAACAACGAAAGAGTATTCATCGTACCACTTTCATAGTAAGGGTACATGACTGATAATAATTTTAAGAAGGAATATATTTTGAATAAACCCTCTAAGAAGCAGGCGATGCGAGGCATCTAATTCTATAGCCATCTTAAAGACAAAAAGTACACTTTTAGAGATGTTAAAATGTAGCACATAAAAACAATTGAAACAAATATTTAATTATGAGGATAATTAGGTATTTTAGTCCATAGTGCTATATTTTTTTAGATAAAATAATTTCTAATATTTATTTTCAGTCATAATAGTCTCTATATTTTATTTTTAATATGATAAATTGATACTTCTATCATTAACAATAAAATATATTACAGTGACTAAAAGTGATCAGTTTGACATACTAAAAATAAAATACAAAGACTATTATGACTGAAAATAAATATCAGAGATCAATTTGTAAAAAGACTAAAATGGTCAATTATCCTACTTGTGCGTTAGTTACAGAACGAGTAAGCCATCAAATTAATAGCTTCATGCAGAAACCTAAGATTAATAATACAAGTATTATGAAGTATACAACATCCAAAAAGGTTGGATGGGAACAGCTAACTAAGGTGACATAGAAATACTAAATGAACAAAATTGACATGTAAGTTGGATCTGTAGTATCCATGATCAATTGAAAGCCAATGAATGAATGGTGGTGTTGAAGTTTGGGGCCATTTTGTGGCTGTCAGGATAAACATGAATCTTCTTCTTCTTCTTCTTCTTCTTCTTCTATGATTTATGAACAAGAACAATAGTTGGGATGCGTCACCTTTCATCTAGAGAGCTAAATAATTGCTTGCCTTGGGATACATGGCATTTGTTACAGCCATAGAATTTCTTTGGTACTTTCCCAATAGTTGGTTCAATTCTATCATTTAACAGAATAGGGGAAAGGCTGAACGTTACTATTCTATTTTTATTTTATTTTTTTTGAATTTTAGTCATTAAATTCACTCCCACGCACTTGAAAATAGTGCTCTTAACATTTACCTTACTTTTAGGTAAAAAAGCCATAGAAATAAATGAAGTAGGATTAGTTAGAAGGGTACAACAAGATTAAAAAATAGTAACGGCTATTTTGATTTTATATCATGACAAGTAAAAATAAAAAAGACTCCCAATTATAACAAGTTGGGAGAGAGAAAGAGTATATTTGAACATAGCAAATTTGGTTTGAAATGTCAAAAATTTTCTTTAAGGTAATAACAATGAAGGAACATGATTTTGAGCAATTTATCAATACCACAGTGTTCAACTTCAAACCCTAAAACTTCCAAACTAGCATTCATAGATAAAAACTTAACTAAATGAGTTACGTGTGCATGTTTATATACTCGTTTCGTTATAAAATATAAGATATTTTGAATAAATTTTTTATTTTAAAATATAAAATACTTTGAAACTTTTGAAAGTTATTTTGTATATTTTTTTAATATTATTTATACTTTTAAATGAAGAAAGAAAAAAGAAATAGTTTAATTTCAATTTTTTAAAAAAATATATATAACAGAATAAATAAAAGTATTTTAAAAAATTAAAATACATCATTAATATTTTTGGATGAAAAGATTATATTGAAAGAACCTATTGTAGTTTTGTGTGTATATGACAACGTAGAATGTTAAGATGACACTTTCCCACAATTATTGATGATGGTTTATTAAATAATGATTGGTCAAGTGCATAAAAGCTAAGCACCGTTCAATTGGCAACTAAAAATATTTTTAAAAATCAAAATCAAAATCAAAGAGCGCATGATTATATTACGCCTTAGTCAAGATGTCAAATTTATTAAATTATCAAAAAAAGAAAGAGATGTCAAAATCATTAGTACAATTTTTATTTTATTTTATTTCCAACGTGAAACTTCAATTTGTCAGTACAAATCGTGGCTGGGGATATCAGCATAATTCAGCTGATTCTTATCTTCCACTGACAAAAAAGGCATTAAATTTTATTATTATTTATTTTAAAAGAAAGGCATTAAACTTGTTGATGCGGTTTTGCACTGTCAATATAGGAAAAGATTGCACAGACATGGATTTGTTGGTGAGATTTTCTTTTTATTTTTTTAATACAAAAAATCCAACCATATGAGATTGGATAGAAAAAATTCCTTTTAAATTCTTTACAATCTTATTTATTTCACATTTTTATTATTATTATTATAAAAATAAAAAAGAAACAAAAGGTCCAAAAACTAAAACAATGAGCCAAAAAATGGATTCGATTCAATGAAATAGCATCATCAAATACACCCAAATATCAGAAGCAAAGAATATTTTGATTATAGTAAATCATCCCTCTCCTCTCCTTATATTTATAAAAATATAATATATATATATATATATATATATATATATCCACCTGGTTTATATAGTGAGTATATAGAAAGATACAAAATGTGAATTTAGTAATATAAATTCTGTCTGGTTATGCCATATAAATTGAATAAACAATGACGTCGCATCTTTCTTTACAATGGGTGATTGATCAATCTTTCTTTAACTTTTAAGAAATGACAAGAGAGAATAATTTAATTATAATGCATTTTTGGTTAAATCTCCAAATTTCCTTTCTTCAAAGTTACATACTCCCTTCCCCTCAAAAAAAAATAAAAATAAAAATGGTTTCATACTTCCCATTTTGTCCTCGTAGAATTGCAGTTACCGACAGTGCGTCTTCACGGCAGATTAGAAAATATTTTAACGAAATTTAGTTAGCACATTTGTTTTTTTCAATATTATTCTTAATATTTTTTAAAAATTAAGTATAAAAATTACTCTTTATCGAAATATATGATAATAATCTTTTAAGTATGTAAGATAATTTTAAATTTCTTCTAATCTAAGAAACTTGACAAATATTTGACTATAACTAACTAGTTATATTTTAGTTAATGAAATATATTGAATGCGACTTAAAAGACAAAGAAGCTTTGAACAAAAACCCACAACTACTATCCATCGCTATGATTGAAAGTAGTATTTAGATTCCATGATTTCTCATGACCTTTTTAACTCTTTCGAGAAATACATACATTACTTTTTTCCACAGTTCATTTCTTACTATATTAAGAACCTCAATAGATTCAATACAAAAAAAAAAAAAAAAAAAATTCTACGACAGACTGACATTTTGTACTATCTGAGAATCCATAATAGAGTTAATATGTATATTTTCCAATAATTAGCCTCCGACAACGAAAGAAATCACTAATCAGTGTGACAAATTGGAATGGTCCAAAACTAAATTCACTTCTGTGAAGAATTTTCAACAAAAGTACGCTTATCATCTATTCAATACCTAATAAAATTTGAAATTACTCTTTACTCCCCGAAAATGACTAAAATATTAGGCTTATATTCAACTTTTGTGTGCTTATAAACCTTTCCCAAGATTATTATTCCATAAAACTACACTTCACATTACTATATTTGGATAAATTTTTTTTTGGTTTTATATTTAAAAAATATTTATTAGAATAATTTTTGGATTCCATGTAATAAATAATATTATAAACTGGTTAAAATATAGTTAGTTATTTTTTAAAATATGTAGCTTTAATAAAAAATATTTTTTAAAGTATATTTAATGTGTATGTGTGAGACTTATAGATGGAATTAGAAATATATTGATATTTTGGCCTTGATAGAAGTTTTGAAGAAAAAAAATGTTTTAGGAAAAATTTGTTTTAAAAAATTGAAATTCTTTTTGTAAGTGATAACCAAATAGGCAAATACAAATCTTACCTGCCTTTGCTCTTTCTCCTAGTACTTCTCTATAGATCCTAGGAAATATTCAAAAAAGATAAAAGAAAGAACAATTCAGTTGTGTTTCCTTCTTTTTTTTTTTATAAAAAAAATTATTTCATACGTTAAGGGGTGATGATCCTAAAGAATTGACAACCTAACATGTTGTTTTAGATTTTTCACCAACAAATTAAGATTTTTTTTTAAAAAAATTAACTATTTAGAAACATACACATTTGATTAAATACAAGAATTAAAAATAATCTTTGACACTAAAAAGTTACAATATTATTCTTGTTTATTAATGTTATTTTTTATGTGATTATATGTGTTACTTAGATATAATTTTTTTAAATTAAAAATGTTGTTAATAAAATTTTATATAATAAATATATTTATTTTAATAAAATAAATTACATAGACATTTTAAATTTTGAATGTTAAAGTAATAAAGATAGTATTAAAAAATATTTATAAAATTTTGTAAATTACCATATCAAATTTATTATAAAATAGTGAGAATTTAGTCTTTTAAATTAAAGAAATCGTATAGAAATATGTTAAAAGTTACTAATATTTTAATTTTAAGTCGAGATAAGACACAGAGTTTGAGAATATCACGGGATATAAATGGAAAAAACGGAGACTAATGTCTGAGCGAGTATTCTGTAGTGTGGGGCGGCAGAAAATGCCCTTATAAAAGGTTGAAATTACAGGAAAAAACCACTGGCCGTCCGCAAACAAAAGTAGAACTGTAATAACATCGCTTCGCTTCGCGGAGTGTTCCGTACCTTTATAAGCAGAAAAATTATAGCCGTTGGATAAAAAAAAAACAAATCGAAATTTAATTCTAAAAAAAGAAAGAAAGTAAATAATTCAGAAACACGCAAAACCACAGCTTTACTAATCTGCAGCAAAAATTCTTACTATTATAAAAACCGACGTTTCCCAATAAATCCAATTCTCTCTCTTCTCTTCTCTCCTTCGCTCTCTGAATTTCTGAGATCGAAATCCCCTTCTCTGTGAAAATCAGATCTCCAACCCTATTCCCTCATCCCTTCAAGTTACTTTTTATAGTTCATATTCTTCCTGGATCATTTCCCTTCTGTTTCTGGGGGCATTAAATTTTTTTTTTCCGGAGTAATTTTGGTTTCGGAAGAGATTTAAAGGGACTAAGAAGCTGGTGGGGGTAGGGAATTAGGCTGTGTTTGATTTTTGAGAGGAAGTGGTTGAAGAGTTGGGATATAGCTAGGAATTTTTGTGAGTAATTGGTGGTTGGGGACGAGTGTCGGTGGAGGCAAATGCGCGTCTTGTTTTTTGATCTAATTCAATCGGTGTGAATAGGGCTGTCTTTAACTTTTATTGAAGTTCTGAACTTTTTTGTATCGATCTGATCGGTATTAGAAGCGCAGGATAATTGTATAAGGAAGCAGTTTATTGGAATTTCTCCGACGAAGGTTGGTGAAAGATGCAGCAAGATCAGCGCAAGAAGGTTGGTGTTTTCCTTTTCCCTTTAATTTTTCTTCTACGTATTGAATTATGGATGTAGTGGTGTATTTTCTGCCGATGAGTTGCTTTGTTTTCGATTTGGTAGTATTTTGTTAATAATTATCAGCTAAAACTTTTTTCAATTGCTCCCCAATAAAAAAAAAAAACTATTTGGTTTGGTGGTAATGATGTGTTTATTTGGATTCTGTTTTTTTCCCTCTTCTAAAAAAAGGAGAAAATAGAGATCTTGAGGTTAGTTAGCACTTAAAAGGAAGCCGAGTTCAGAGTTTTCAGACAATGAATGTTATCTTTATAAGTCTCTTCAGTTTTTGTAATTCTGAAGACAATAGAAGACTTTCTTTATTATGTGTTTTTCTTATAATCTTTCTTGATTTTTGAAGAAGAATCCAAGCTTCGTCTTTTTGATATGTATTTCGGATTTTACTAAGTGGCCTTTTTTCTAATCTACTCTGTGAGTGAAAATATTTCCATGGAGTGGAATGTGATTTGAATGAGCTTGTGTTTTTTCTTTTTCTAATTAGTTTGGGCTGAATCTGATTGGGTTCTTTTATTTTCTGCTTGTTCCGTGCAATTCTATGGTTATAGCTCAAAATATGTTGATTGGAAATGCAAGGTCATGATGTAGTTCTATGATTGTTGGTTTTACTGTTGTATTGTGCAGGGGAGCTGAGAGTCAATTCTTTTTATTCAGATTGGTAGTCAAAGTATGAGTTATATGAAAGCTGTCCTATTATATTTCTTAAGATTCATTCAATTGTCGCTCTTGCAATTTTCTATCAACGCAAATTGACATGTGCGGGAATGAATTTTATGCAAAAGAATGGGTTTTTGTGTATCTTTTGCAACTTGATATTTTACCTGTTAGCTGTTTTTGTATTCTTTTGTTGTCGCTTGGTTTTGTCGTTTCACTTGGTACTTGTAGATTGCTCCACATGACCATTGTAAAGGGAGAGTCAAAATATAGTTGCCTTCCTGAACTCATTACATATGAGAATTTTTTCTTCATTTGTTATCGGATTCTATTTCTAGAAGATGCTTCACATTTTTCCTCAGTTACACAGAAAGCATAACATTTCTTGTTGAACGTTTGGACGCTCTACAGTTTCATGTTTAATTGTCTGGATTTCTCAAGTTCCCTATACTAAGTCATTTCACTACATGATTGATTTTACAGAATCTGAAGGATGCAGATTTTTTCACTGAGTATGGTGATGCAAACAGATATAAAATTCTTGAAGTCATTGGGAAGGGCAGCTATGGAGTTGTATGTGCAGCTATTGACACACATACTGGTGAAAAGGTGGCTATAAAGAAAATAACCGACATATTTGAGCATATCTCAGATGCTATTAGAATTTTGCGAGAGGTTAAATTGCTTAGGCTTTTAAGGCACCCGGACATCGTTGAAATTAAGCGGATTATGATGCCACCTTCAAGACGAGATTTCAGAGACATCTATGTTGTCTTTGAGCTTATGGAGTCTGACCTTCATCAAGTAATTAAAGCCAATGATGATTTGACCCATGAGCATCATCGATTTTTCCTTTATCAGATGCTACGTGCGCTGAAATATATGCATACAGGTACTTATTTGGCATGTGCTAATTAATTGTATATTAATCAACTAAAGAAAACATGAAGGGGGGAATATACTGGACCTTTCATGGAAAATCCTCTTTGCAGTTGTCATTTTTCTATTTTGATAATTGCTTTTCTTTATTCTTTTCAGCGAGATATAATTTTTAGATCTGCTCTTATATTTATCCTTCAATTTACAGCAAATGTGTATCATAGAGACCTTAAGCCAAAGAATATATTGGCCAATGCCAACTGTAAACTCAAAATATGTGATTTTGGATTAGCAAGAGTCGCATTCAGTGATACCCCAACAACAATATTCTGGACGGTATGCTCCTTTTTATGTTTCTGTTATGGGGACAGTTTTTCAAGTATTCTTCCTTTCTTTGTGTATACATATTTTTGTGTTATTATGATTCAGTATCTTGATTTTTTCATTTGGGCAACAATCCTGAAATAATTCATTTGTCCTTTTCTCTATGTGGTACCATGCAGGATTATGTTGCTACAAGATGGTATAGGGCTCCAGAGCTATGTGGATCTTTCTTCTCAAAGGTATTAATCTGATTGTGTGCATTTATTGTGATTATTCAAGCTGCGGTGACATTCTAGTTTTTTGCCTAATTGTCAATGTATCTTGGTATACATGTTTATATTTTGGGTCCTGTTTTGCTGTCATTTAGCATGGATTCATCTTGAATGTTCTGGCATAATTATTGTTCACCCCATGTTTGTTTAATGTTGTGTGTTTGTATTGTATTTACACATGGTACAAGGAAAACTGATCCAGTTTAGTGATTTGATAGTGAAGACATCACTACAGCTTTTTCTGTAGTTTCTGCTCACAATCTCTTGGCAATGAATCTATATTGTTTCACACCTCAGTTATACATTTGTTCACAATTGTACAGTTGCCTGTTAATATATTGTTAGTTCATACCGAGGGCGTTTATGTTTCTTGGTACTACTAAGCCTGGTTCCATAAAAGAAGAAAGTAAACGGAGAGATATTGGTTAATGTTTCATGGAGTACTGTCATTGATGGGAAATACAAGTACTTTTTTCAATATAACTTAATTGAGCAACTTTTACTTGCTTTTGTTTGTATGTATAATCTATTCTAAGTGCATCAAGTAAGTAGTAATTTGTAGATTAAAAAAGTTCTTGTTCAGGCAGGAATATTGAACTCTCCTGGAAGTTGAAAATTCTTTTCTTCAGGTAACCCAGTTGGGTCTTGTGATCATTTTGAAGGGCTTTATATGGTTATGTATTTGTTTTGATTTGATAATTTGTCTGATGTGTTGTGCTCAACTTGCAGTACACACGTGCAATTGATATTTGGAGTATTGGCTGTATTTTTGCTGAAGTTCTTACTGGCAAACCATTGTTCCCTGGTAAGAGTGTTGTTCATCAGTTGGAACTGATTACTGATCTTTTGGGGACACCATCACAGGATACAATTTCTGGAGTACGTTTCTTTTCCCCCCCTTTATTAATTTTTTGGTGGTTGTGTGTGTACTAAGAAATTCCCAAGCTATTTGAAAAGGTGTATCTAAATTCGTATTCTATCATGGTTGCAGGTACGGAATGAGAAGGCAAGAAAATATTTAACAGATATGCGGAAGAAACAACCAGTTCATTTTACTGATAAATTCCCAAATGTAGATCCTTTGGCTCTTCGGCTATTGCAAAGACTACTAGCATTTGACCCGAAGGATCGGCCTACTGCTGACGAGGTGCTTGTTGCTTTCCCAGTGAATTGTTAAATAGCTGCATTTTCCTCATTGTATTCTTGTTGGGATTGGGACCTTTTATACCATTTGCTTCTGTTGATCTGGATTAAAATTTTAAATTTTTGGATCATAGGCATTGGCTGATCCTTACTTCAGAGGACTAGCTAAAGTTGAGAGAGAACCATCTTGTCAACCAATCTCGAAGCTAGAGTTTGAGTTTGAGAGGAGAAGGTTAACAAAGGAGGATATCAGGGAACTATTATTTCGGGAGATATTAGAATACCATCCTCAATTATTGAAGGACTACTTGGCTGGAAATGATGGAGCAAATTTTCTGTATCCTAGGTTCTAAAATTCTTCCTGAATGGTTCCTTTTTAGCTTTACATTATCCTGTTGTTTTTGGTTGTTAATAAGGCAATCTGGTTCTTTTCCCGTGCAGTGCAATTGGTCAATTTCGTAAACAATTCGCTTATCTTGAGGAAAACAGTGGTAAAAGTGGGCCTGTTATCCCTCCTGAGAGGAAACACGTCTCTCTGCCACGGTAAGATCTTAGAGTAGAACTTCTTTCGATTTGTATGCAGCTGTGAAGCATTCATGTATTGGGGTGGGTTATGGGGTTGCTGGGAAGAGATTGGGAGGTAGTTCCTCTCTGCTGCATGCTTGTGTTCCCGTTGCATGCTTTTTCTCAGTTTTTGGGTGCTTCCTTTTTAATAATAATTCTTTTGCACACAGGTCTACAATTAATTCAAGCACCATCCCTATGAGAACAAATATAAATCAGTCAGCTTTTGATAATCGGCATTGTACAGAGGAAGTTTCTAGTAGTGTTAGAGTTACCGACACTGCCTGTGGTAATGCCTCAAAGGCTGTACGGCAACCGCCTCGTGTGCCTGCAGGTTGGCATTCATTGTGCTTTCGTCTGTTGTTATCCATTGTTACTTGTTAACCTTTTTTTTTCCAATAACATTAATCAAGTGGGAATAGTTTTCTCTCTCAAATACACAGACACAATAAGATACATCACTTTTGCAGAAAAAAGACATGCTAAAGTAGACAGGGCTAAATAATGGATGCATTCTACTTGATTAGGATAAATTAAATTGTATGATGGTCAAACAAAGTTTTTCTTTGCATTATGTATGGCTCATGTTTTGATTGTGAGAAACTAACTACTCTTAAAAAATGTACTTTTGTAGCGAATCTGCTGAATGCTTGTGACTTTTCTTCCTCCCTTTTCAGTAGTTAATATTTATCTTCTTGTTTGTTCAGCTAAACCAGGAAGAGTTGTAGGACCAGTTATACCATATGAAAATGGCAGAAACAACAAAGATAGCTATGATGGTAGGGGATATCTCCAGAATGGAGTCCCTCCTGCACAGACGACTATGTCTCCAAATTACTACATCAGGAGTAACTCGGAGAAGAATCAAGACAAGAATGGGACAGCTGCTGATAAAGAACGTTCTCAAGGCAAATTACAAAATCATCAGCAATACGCGGTGGCCAAATCTACACCTGTAATTACTACTGATATGAACCATCACCACCTTTATTACCAGTCTCACGCCAAAGCAGTCCAACTAAACAGTCATATTGCCATAGATGCAAAATTGTTGCAAGCACAATCGCAGTTTGGTGCTGCAGCAGTTGCCGTTGCTGCTCACCGAGAGGTAGGTGCTGTTCAGTATGGACTGACTTAGTGTTACGGCTTGAAAAGAACAGTGTGACATCCTCCATTAGTAGGTATATGACTGCCTAGATGTCCAGAGCCGCCCATGTTTGTTGGGATCATCACTGCTGGTATTAGGTGGGAGTTGATTCATTAGTTGCTCTCTAGTGTCCTTGTAAATGAATTGTGTACTTGGTCCTCGAGTAATAAAATAGCTATGTTCTCCAGTTCCTATCAGATTTATTCATTTAATCTTGCTATCTTGAGTTGGTAAGCAAATTGACTTTGATATTGGCCAATAGCATTCCCTTGGGAGGAATATTCATAACCATTCATTTAACGGGAAGTTGGTACTTCTTTTCTTTTAAATTCAACTTTCAATTTGGACGGTGAGAGTATACTATTCACACATCAACTATGGAGATTTTCGTCTACTAGTTATAGAAAAAGAATCTCATGGTTATACTTGGATAGGTTCTAAATTGTGATTTTTGTGTTTGTGTTAATAAAAACAAAAAAATATGTACTTGAATAAGATTTATTGTTTTTTAGGTTGAATGAATGATTTAATGTTAAATGGATCCCATACAGTAGATAAATTAGTAGAATAATTAAAATATAGTTAATAAAGTAGTGAATATTGAAGTTTTAACTTCAAAATATTTAAGAAAGTATAATAAATGTGTATAAATATGTAAATTTTTTGAAAAGGAGAGAAAAACGGAGTTAGGATATAGTAAGAAAAAGTACTTAGATATACATGATTTCGATACCAACTCAAAATATGTTTTCTATTTCCCATAAAAACATCTTTGGATTGTCATGACTAGAATCTGAGATTTTGAACTTAGCCCTGTATGTAGCTGCTGCTGCTTCTTGCCATCAAGTCATCAACAGCAGATTAACAGCAACACAGGGAATGCCTACACAGGGTTTAAACTTTTCAAGATTCTCGAGTAGGTACGCGAGCGATTGAAAAAAAGATTTTTGTCCAATTATGGTAATTTGAATCCGATTCATTAACACATTTTGTCACGGCACACACGTTTATTAATTTTCGTTCAGATTAAATTAAGCGTTGAAAAATTAAATTTTAAATTATTTAATTTATGAAAAATTATTTTTGTTTTGAAAAGACCAAAATATATATTTTTAACTTTATAAAATTTGAATAGTAAATTTAATAATGTCTTTTACTTACGTTGAACTTTTAAATTAAATTTAAAAATATTATAATTTTATTAAGATTTAATTATGTTTAATTGTTATATTTTTGAATAATTTTCACTATGTTTTATTTGAATTTATAATTTTTTCGTAATATAAACGGATTAACGTAATACACGAATCAACTCGAAAGCCACCCGTAGTGGCCACTTAGGATAGAGAACCTAATCTTTAAGGGTTAAAATGTGATTGAATTAATAATGCTGCCACATTCTAATTAGGGTAAAAAGTACTGGTTTGAACTTTTTTTTTCCCTCTTACTATGTTTTCTTTTGTTTAGACTATTAAATGCAAATTTAAAGTCTGAAAAACAATAAGTTTTAAGGAATGTAGACCTTTTAAGGATGCAACTCAATAATTTTTTGAGAATTATAAAGTTCTACAAATTCATCTTGTCAGGACCAAAATACCTGTGGGTTGAATATGTGATGAGCACACCGTTCTATTTCATTAGAAAGAGTGACAGAGTTCTTTTTTAAGTGACTGCAAAACTGTGTTCTTTTTTAATTGATTGATCGCATTGTATTTCATTAGCACTTAATAGTCAAAATAGATGGAAGAAAAACTTTTAATAACTTTTGTAAATTTAAGAATACAAGACAGAGTGAAAAAAGTAAAATTGAGAAATTTCAATAGAACAAACACTTTTTATCCTTTTAATTACCATGTAGGCAAATGTGCATCCTAATTGAGATTTGAGAATGAATCGAAGCTTAATAAAAAGATAAATCTACAAATTATTAGGCATATATTCTTGGAACAATAATGTCAAAATCACTAACTTTCCATTCGGCCACTTCGTTACCACTAATATACACCTCGGTACCCAAGTCCACCGATGGCCAATATCTCTCCACAGGTCTGGTGCCTGGATCCTGTGACAACATCATGGACCAATTTAAATCGATAATAAAAAATGAGCACAAATATAGGGAGATCTCATTTTTGTTTTTTCTGTGTGACATATTACCTGATAGAAGTAAAGAGACTCAGAAAGCCTTCCAACATCAAGTTCCCAACTTCTGCCATCCCCAATCCAACCTTCACCCTTCTTGGTTGGATATCCATATTCTCCCCACACAGGGTGAGGCAAAATCTGCAATATTTCCTGAGGTTGTGGATTGCTATATGGATCACAAGTGTGGTAAGGTTCCTCAAGATACTCAGCATTGCCTGGAGCACAATATACATGATAAGCATCGTAAGGAAAATGCCTCGTATCGGTCCGATGAACTCGAGTTCCATTTGAGAAGGTGTGGTAAGGAGGGCACTCATGTAGAGCTTCAGGTTTGCACCATGCTTCTGCCATAGGATTTATGATCATTTCACTGTACCGAGTAACGTCTGAAGTCACATCTCCATCACATGGCTCTCCATTGTTCTTCCAGCAGCTACCGATGTCCATTAGGTAGAATTGACTTCTTGGACCTCCTCCACGTTTTATATCCAGTGTAAATTTCACTTTAAAATTTGGCGATTTTGGAATCTTCAAAATCAAGAAATCTCATGTTAGAAATTCAATTATCTTCGAGAAACTAATTAAAATTATTTTTTCTTTTGAAATCAACAAATATTCATCACATGCAAGAGTTATATAAAACGGATGACATAATAGAAGAGTCAACTAAAACAGTTAAGAGAACAATATTATTAGGATAGTAATTGTACCATTAGTAGCTGATTGAGAAAACTAATTAAAATTCTTTTTTTTTTGAGGGAACTGATTAATTTAAATTCTAATTAGTCTAATTCAAGAAGAAAAAGAAATAGTGATGAGAATTAATTTGTGCTCACTATTTTGGACATCCCTCTTGTTTGATAATGATATCCACCCGAAAATCCTTTGGTCGCATCTGATCTCAAGTAAAGCATCAACCATGGATACTTGGATGATGTTTTCAAGAAATGATGAAAAACCCAACTCCCCTTTCCCACTTCCTTTTCCCAAACCACTGAGTAATACGAGGAATCATTACTTTTTGCTGCATCCTTGATGTCCATATCCAAATCCCACGTGCCATAGAAACTCCCTCTCAAGACTCTGTCATGGTCATAAACTTGAGTGTAGTCATGATAAATTCTTGGCATGTTCATGCAGCCTTTGCCAAAACAGGGAAACCTAGACTCTGGTGGAAAAGGCTTGGATGGATTCCCATCTTTGGGACAAATTGCAGCCGTTGTGTCCATGTTTCCACTCTTGAGCATTATCATCCAGAATTGCCATGCCCTTGGTTTGTCCTCCACTTGGCATTTTGATCCCAAGAATTTCTCTTTCCATGCTGCAAACTTGTTCACGTTCATGTGTTTAATTCCAAGGCTCATTGCGTTTCCTATGCCTAGTTTATTCAAACCCTCCCCAACCTTATGGACTAATCTCACTGCAACAAATGAAGCAACAACAAAATTATTTCATGATTTTATTACCATTCATCAAGAAGTTATATATCAAATTTATTTACAATAAAAAAAACCGATGCATGCATTTTTCTTAGTTAATGCATTCATTATTACAAAAGAAAGATGAATTTACCAAATGGTCCAAGATGGAAGACATCAAAGCAATCTGCTTGTCTGGGGCTGCCCATGAATGGAGCTTCTTGATGAACTTCATTGCATTGGTTCCATGCTTCTATGGCTACTCTAAGACCATCTCTCTTCATCCCAGGATCGCCAATGGCAGACACAATACTTTCTTCTTCTTTTTCATATTCTGCTCTACAATTTGAACCAAACAGAAGAAAGGCAATAAGAAGAAGTATGAATGGGTTTAATCTTACTGCCATGGGAGAAAGTAGCTAAGCTGTTACAGTAGCTTATAAATGACCTCAATATAGGTTGGTAGCTTATAAATGACCTATATAGATTAATGTCGCTCTATATTTATAATGTAACGAGATGTCCCGAAATTATTTAATCCCACGAGATAAAGAAAAGAAAAGAAAAACGTAGTACTATCTAAAATCTTTTACTAGATTGTACTTTATCAAATTAAGATCGTTCACACAAATCTTGACATTTTACTATACTCTTAATATGCTCTTATAAGTTCGATAATATTGTTTTAAGAAATTGACTATCTCAAACCCAATTTTCTCCCCTAAAAAAAAGAAAAGATTAACTTTAACTAAAATTAGTTAAAGATTTGATTCGAAAAGACATGGTAAGACACACAAATATTATAAAAGTGAAACAAGAAGGAAAAAAAGATGAAAATTAGTTAATTTTGAGTGTTGCCGAATGGTGAAGGGTTAACCATCTTTAATTTGCAAGGCTAATTTTAGAGAAATTTGGATTTGTATTCAAAACACTCTCAAAAACTCATAATTTTTCTTACTTGATATAAAATATTCTAAACACCCCTATTTATACTAGGACATTTCTTTAACCAACCGTTAAGATGATGCCAAGACAATTTTGATTCAACATTTACAATTTACTAATTTTCTCTAAAAATATCAGGATATTTAATCTAATATAATTCTAGTTAACTATATCTTTTAACACAAATATCTAGATATTTCAAGGATAATTCTAGTTAACTAGAATATCTAGATACTAGTTTATAGATTATCCTATAGAATTAGGCCAAATCAAGTTTATTTCCATCAAAGAGTATCAGACTATCGTCTAAGAAAGGATCCTAATCTCTTGATTTTTGTCTTTCTTTTCTTACTACAATAAGTGGTGGATTTTATTACAAATTAAAATACTTTATGTTTCCTTCCTCTTGTATCTTTCTTTATTGTATATAAGTATATTTTTCTTAAAAGAAAATTTAAAGATTAAAAGTTGATTTAAACTTGAGCTTAAATATTGTTTTCTTCAAAAAAAAATTGAGCTGAATGATCTTTTAAATGCTGAACTCTCGTACACATCTAGTAGAGTGCAATATCTAATATGTAAAGTTTATATACGTACTACATATGCTATAGATAGTAAAATAGTCATTATATATACTTTTTTATATATATATATATATATATGATATTAAACTATATCAGTGATATGTATACTAGTAAGATATTAATTTGTTACTTGTTTTAGTTAACATAAACATAAATTAATTTGAATAAATGTTGGAGCACAATATATTATAAATATTGATTGATTTAATTCATTATATAGATAGCTAAGTTACCAAGAAGCACAACAACACGTAAAATTATGTGTGAAATGTTCATCGACCAAATAGTCTACGTTGACGTGTTCAATGAATTCATAGCTTTAATTATGCACAAGAGCAACATGCTCATTTGTTGACAATGACAATTTATCACTTTATATGGACATTATAGTAGGAGAAATATACTAAGTTTTTTCCCTTCAAAGTTTTCGTCAGTAGTTTCTCCATTTTTTTAGACCAAATAGCATTTGAGGTGCAATTTTAATTGCACAATCATGCAGATCTCTTCAAGTGGTATCAAATCTAGTGGTCATTTTTGTCTAATGAAGCGTTGATTACAAAGTTATGACATTCGAATTATTATTATAGAGTTACGATCATATATATATATATAAACTATTTAGGATTATGCAATTAAAATTAGTCATAAATAAAAATATTTATTCAAATAGAGATTATAATAAATGTTATTATTTATAAAAAGTATATATAAATATCTTATATAGAAAAATGGAAATAATAAATTTATGGTAGAACTATTTAATGTTGTGTAAAATGATTCAAAGAATTCAATTTGGTGCGTGCGGTAAATTTTCTTAACAACTTATGTGAAGTTAAGGACTCTTGTCAAAAAAAGCAAATGACAAACAATTAATGAAGTTGGATTGGATTGGGTCATCAATATTATTTTTAAAAAATAATATGTTTTTATATATTTTTAGTTTTACAAGACATTCCGTTGCAAAATGGTGAATTTAATTTCCATTTTTAAAATTTTAATATTTTTTATGAATTTAGTCGTTGACTAAGACTAACAAAGGACATATTTCCCTTTGCAAATTAGCTACGATTTTTTTTCCATCACTAATTCATCACAAAGTACCGATCGATCGTAGCAAAGTCTATTTAATGATAAGAAAATCAGTGAAGATAGAATCCATTGTTAAACCCGAATTGCGGTAGACTAGTGATAAATTACGTCTTGACAAATAGCGTATTTTCTAGTAGTTATATAAGAGCCAAAAAGTAAGATTTCTCCTAAGCAATTTCTTAAGACAAAACTGCTAGCGGATGCTGTTGGCACCCAACTCCCATCAACATTCAGCTTTAGGTTAAGGAGGGTCCGGAGCTTTCCATTCAGGAAGTTGAGTACCATGGAGAAAAATATTATGCTCGTTAGGGGAGGTGAAATAAAGGACTTGCTTGCCCTTATGAAAGCACCTAATCATGGATGAGAAGACCAAGGTTGCAGAGAAGGTTGGCTGCTGCAATGTTATGCATCCTTGAGGTCATGAATAGTGGAGATATATTATGAAGCTAGCATGGACAATAGCTTGTTGAAGAATTGTTGTGGCTGGAGAAGGAGAATGTTGAAAAGTGACCTTGTTTTGGTTTAATTATCCACAGATTTCACAGGATGAAGGCAAACAGAGTTGATTGCTTTGGCTCAAGCTTCATATATAACACCATCCAGAAGGGAAAGGTGTAAGGCGAAATTGATTTCACAATTCCAGACTTCAGATGCCACCTAACCAATAAAAAAAGAGATGTTTTGAAGATTCCTTAGCATAACACAAAAAGGCATGTAGTAGGAAAATTCATAATTCGACTACTAATATTTTCTTTTGTAGGAAGAATGCTCTGCTATATCGCCACATGAATTGTCTAATATGTACACTTCCTTTTCTTTCGTTGGTGTTTCCCAATAAAAAAATGAATTTATTTTCCTTCCAATCAAGAAGGCTAAAGGGGGGGGGGGGAGAGAGATAAGCAAGACGATTTTCATATTTAGAAATAGGTATTAATGGAAATACTAATAGATGCAAAAGAAAATTGATAACTGAAGGAGATCTGTTGTGGTTGTTTATAAACATGAATACTTCCATTTATCTGCATTAACATGTGCAACTGCAGTACAAGCAAGAAAAAATATACTGTATATTGTTTATGTGTGAGCGCAAACACAGCAAGGTTAATTATGGAAAAATTGTTTTTTCCATTTTTATTAATAGGATATAAAGTTTTAAAATTGACAAACGATTTTATTCCATCTTGTTTATATGATCATAATCAATTTTCTACTCGAAAATTAATGAAAAGTATCAATCTTGAGCTGATTTCCCGACAAATTAATGGAATCAATTCCTCCATCAAATTCTTCACAATACAAATCAGAACTTTTAGAAATTAAAACGACAGCAATATAATCTTTGGTTCTTGGCATTTTCCGAGAAAAAGGGAGGGGGGGGGGGGGGAGATTTGCTTATTTGTAGGTGCATATAGAATACAAATATTAATAATCGAAAAAAAAGAGGTAATTAATTTTTTATTTGAAAAAAAAATTAGGATAATTTATCTTATGCAGTAAAATATTAATCTATCCTTGTGAAATATAAATAAATTTTTTTCCTTGTAACATGTCTTTACCGTCTAAGAAATCCTTAAGAAAATGATAATTGATACTGATTAGGTTCATGTAACAAAATTCACACAATTAATTGGGGTTTTATATTTTCTATTCAGATTTGATTTAGTATCGTAAAATTTCAATAAATAATAAATGGTTCAATATGAACAACTTACACAAAATAATGTCTTTTGATGTTCCTCATTTTTTTTATTCTAAAGGAAAAATGTAGAGAGATGTACATTCATTTGCATGATGAACTTCGTATATTTGTTCGACTTTAGTAAAAAGAAGGAGATTTTAGCTCGACTTGGATGCCAGAAAGAAACCCCAAGATAAAGGCATAAATTATGACAATTAATCACGCATGTGCTAATTATTATTATTATGATGATGACAATCATTTTATTATATATTTTCATATTATGAGAGATATTTTCCTTTTTCAAATGTATTTTTCCTTAAAGATTTGCTCCTGTTAATGGAAATTTGTTTTAATTGTAAGTGTAACCATACGTTCCTGTCTCATTATAAATACTACGAGATTCATTTCAAAGAATAATGCAACAGAAAGCCATCTATATAGTGTGTTTCTGATAAGGAGAATTCATGCAAATGGCTTCAAGTCCTAAAATTTTCTTTCATTTTATAATTGCAATTTTCTTATCATTTTCTCCATATGTTTGCTCTTCCACTTGGATTGGTTCATTCAATCACTCAGTTGATGCTTTTCAAAATGCAGTAGCAACCTTCTATGATGATCCCACTGTATTTGGAAGTGGTATGTATAGACTAAAACTCACATGATATACTATCACAGAATTTTCTTGCTATAATTATATGTTTATATATATATATATATATATATATATATATATCCTCCATTTTGGTACATGAGAACAATTTTGCATGTTACATGCTTGTGATTTTATTTTTTCCTATGTCTAATTTGTTATAGGAGGAGCTTGTGGATTTGAAAATGATGTGAGGAATCCACCTTTCTCTGGCAAGATCACTGCTGGAAACCAAGTCTTGTTTAGACATGGCAAAGGGTGCAACATTTGTTATGAGGTTACCATTTCACTTTTACTACTTTTAAATATTAGTACTTCTTTTTGAATGTAACTAAGTTTATATTAATTACATGCAGGTAAAATGCACAGAAAATCCAGAATGCTCTGGAGTTCCAATTAGGGTTACACTAACTGATGAGTGCCCTGGTACTTGCAACAATGATCCTGTGCACTTTGATCTGAGTTCCATTGCTTTTGGTATGTTAGCAAAGAAAGGCCGTAGCCAAAACTTGCGCATAGCTGGCAGAATCAATGTCCAATACCAAAGGTAATTGTTAATAAAGTGTAAATACAATTTCCATAATGTGATTTATTATTAATTAATACGTTATTGTTTTTGCATGAAATTATATATGTTACAGGGTTCCATGCAACTATCCTGGAACTTCAATTGTATTCAAAGTTGATAAGGGATCCAATCCATTCTTTTTTGCTGCTGCTATTGAATATCAAAATGGAGAAGGAGATCTTTCCTCAGTTGAGATCCAACCAGCAGGATCAAATCAGTGGTTCCCCATGGGACAAATGTTTGGTGCTACTTACCAATATCATATACCTCAGGGCACACATGGTCCATACTCGATTAGGTTGACCACAATGAATAAGAGAACTCTCGTGGCACAGAATGTAATTCCAGCTAATTGGAAGCCTAGAGGATACTATAGGTCAAATGTCAATTTTAGCCCTACCTTGGCTTAGATTCGCGTGTTTGAAAGAGAGGAAGTGAAATTTCCAATTCAAGCTGCATTTCTTTTGGAATTGGAAATGAAATTCTAGAAGTTTAAAATGATTGAATTCTCTTATAAATATAATTGATTTGGGGCTCATCAAATTCCAATTCCTTCGTTTTGAAGTAGAATTGGAATTAGAGTTTTAAATTTTTATGCAGTTTGACCAAACATTTAAGAGAGAAAAATAAATGGGTCTGAGTAACTTCATTATATTATTGCCGCCATTGAAGAAGAAGGTTTAAGCTTTGTAACAGTTTATAAATGACCTTCCAATTAAGTTAATCTTGTCAATCGGTTATGTCTGCATAGTTGCAAAGTCATGGCTTGCACCACTTAATGGCACTGCAGCTTAAGAGGAAAAAAACAATTTTTTTTACTAACATTTTATTTTCTATTGTTCTTGAGATTATCCTAATAACATGTTTCTCAAAAATTTAGTATTTCTCAAAATCTTTTACTCCTTTTGTCCCAAATTGATAGACTTGCTTGATTTTTAACTCCGATTAAGAAATACATAATTAGTTATTGAAAATATATATTTTTCATAAATTATTTCTAATATACTCTAACCATTTATCAATCCAAAGTGAGTTTAATATATATACTTTTTAGATACAAACAATCTCCTTTTAAATAAGGATATTTTGGTTAACTAACAAATATATATACTTTCATAAGAAAAACAACATATAATTCGGTTTCGGGATAAACTTAAAAGGAAAAATCAAGCCTATCAAATTGGGATGGAGGGAGTAGTACAAGCTATTTTCTCCAATTTTTTCCTGATAAGATCCTCAAAATTAGCATCACTGATATGGTAAAATTTCCTTGCCCTTTGTCATTTTCATTCTTCGAAATTGATTGATTGATTAATTCTATTTTGCCATCTTTGGTGATATGATAATCATCAATTTCTATATTTTGCAAACTTTTCCGTAAATAGAACAAGTTATCCATTTCCTCCGAAGAAAAAGAAAGAGAAAGAACAAAGTTATCCTTAAACATCAATTTCAACATTACAAGAATAAAAATTTTAGAAATTAATATAATCATCCATTCTTGACATTCTGAAAATACGTGAGTATATAGAAAATAGGTAGTATTAGTTAGAGATTGAACAAATTATTTTATTTTTTTATCGCAATTCCCTTGTGTTCAATTTTTTTTCTTTGTTTGTTAAATATTATTATATATTTACTAACTTATTGAGAGAGAGATGTTTGTATATGTATAATAATATTTATCCTTTTTTTTATTCAAGATTGTATGCGTTTGAATATTTTATATAATTAAAATATTCAAATTTTGAGGTTTTTATTAGAAAATTAAAGTGAAAAAAAATGAGGGAAAGCAGGGTGAAGACGAGAATGATAGTAGGGGAAGAGGCACGGAGACAGGGACAAAGACGAGAGCAAAGATAATTCCTATTGGAGCAACTTTAAAATGAGGTTTATGATTGAAGACTAAGTTGGCAAATGCCGAGTGTATGCTTCCATTACTTTGCAAACAACTCCAAATTATGATAAGTGACCTCAATGTTGATAAGTGAAAGCTTATACACTTGGTGTCATCATGGCTGTTCAAGAGTATGAAATATGGCAGGCCAAGACAAAGTGTGAAGTTTTTCTTTAGACCGTGATTAAAACCTGATATATATGTATAAATAATGTAATAGAGCTGTTCACAATGTGATTCACTTACAAAAACACAATATAATTTTGGTTTTATCTCTACCCATTCTCTTCCTAGTGAGCTTTTTGTGATTTGGAGGATTTTCAATCGTCAGAATGTATCTTGGAACCAAATATTTTCGATGATTAAGTGGTGCATTCAAAAGATTTCTAGAACAAGATTGAAAATTTGAACTAAATCCCCAAAATCGCAATCATAAAAAAATTTCTTCATAGCAATTATCAATCATCATAAAATTCATATAAAATAACAAAATCACATAATTGCATAATTCAATCATCAATTCACACACACATATATATATATATATATATATATATAATCAAGTCCAACATATTACATATTTGATATTTTCAATGAAGAAAAGTTAGAGATAACTCACTTGTAAAAATTTAGAAATAGAACATAATAAAAACTCTAAGAGAATAACTAAGAAAAAATAAATAGGCGAAATCTCAACAAATCTTACGTGAATAGTAGAGATTTGGGATGAAAAAAATTTTATTTATACTTTGTATTCAAAGTCTTAAAAAGTCTAAATTTTATAAAAATATTTCAATTTTTTATGAATTTAAATACTCCATGACTTATGAAAAATTCTATAATATCTTAATTAAATATAGTTTTAAGATTTCTTTTAAAATCTTAAAAAATTTTAATTGAATAACTTAAAACTTTTAAAGAATTTTAAAAAATATAAATTGAATATAATCAAAATTTTAAAATCTTAAAAAGTCATTAAAAAATTTAATTAAATACACTCCATAAGTCTATTTTCATAATAAAAAGCCCCCAAAAGTGGTTGCAAATTGTTGGTGGTGGGCCCCTCAATTAAAAATATAGACGTTGGCTTTGCTTTCTCCTTTTTGTTTTTTGGCCTTTTTTTTCTTTCAAACTGTTAGTTTTTTTTTTTTAAGGCAAACCTTAGAAATTATTTTTTTGTTCTATATATTTTGCATTATAATTTTTGTTGTCTTTTTTAAGTTTATTATAAATAAATTTTCATAATTTAGAAAAAAAATATGCAAATTTTTCCCATAAAATTCATAATTTAATAATGTCAAAATTAATTGATATATTAAATTTAGAATTTGCATAAAAACATAAATAAAAAAGGATGTGATATAATTTGTGGATCTTATTTGTTATAATTTATAGAATCATATAATTTAAATGGAAAATTGTAAAATAAAGTAAAACAATGAGACCTACTAAAAAAAACTCCTTCAAACATCAATAAATACTTCTAATCTTTTTTAATTGTCATTCTACATGTAATAATATAAAGAGAAAAATATGTAATAATAAACGTTAATGTAAATTCAAATCTCACGTATTTTCACTAAAATATTATTTCTTTAAATGTCAATAGATACTTCTTTAATTATCGTTCTACATTATCCAGGTTCAAAACTAATGTGAAATCTATTTTCACTCAAATATTATAAGAATTTATTTTGAAATTGTATCATGACTGTTTCCTTCGAGTTCCTCCATAGACCTATTACACATGTGGAGTGCTTGGCCGAGACTTGAGACTAGGGGTGTATATACGATATACGATATGGTATACGATTTTAAAATTTGATATTTCAGTTTGAGAATATTGAAAATCATTTTATATCGTATTTTTTAAAAATCGTATCGTATTGTACCGAAATATTTCGGTACGGTACAATATGGTACGGTATGTACCAAAATTTTTAATTTTTTATTCAAATTTTTTTTATCATTAAAATACTTGTTAATTTATCAAAAAAAAAAACATTAAGTAATGACATCTAAAAGTAAAATAATATGCTAATGAAAATTCATTTTGGACCTATAAAACACCTATAAAAAAAGAACATTTCATGCTAAAAATTTTAAAATGGAAGATTTAAATTTCAATTAGACAAATATATTATCGTCAATTTCTATTAAAGATACATTTTTATCAAAGTAAACGACTTCATCCATCAAATCTTCTCACTTTAACAAAATATAATATTCAAATTTTATTCATTTATAAAAAAAATTATATTTTTTATTTTTAAAATTAATATTTCAGTATTACGATACGATACGATTTTAAATTTTGAAAATCGAAATACTGTACCATAATTTTTAAAATTTTCAAAACCGTATCATATTATACAATAATATAGTAAAACTGAACCAAATTTAAAAATATAATACGATATTTTGATTTGTGCCGTATAATACATAATGAGACTTCCCTGTCAAAGAGAGATCCTTATGGGTATGAAAAAAGTTGGCTTTGTACATAAAAATAAAAATAAAACTTCTGGCCTCATTCTTCTTTGACTTCCAATATAAAACATACTTTTACGGTGTCGTATTTCGCCTTGAATTTCTGAGCGCACTGAGTATTTCATTCAATTCCACAAAACACCCAAAACTAAACCGCCAAATTCAAACCTGAAATCGTATGAATCCACATTTCTTCTTCCCGGGTTTTCTTCCCACTCACAATTTGCTTAATTCAAACTCCCAGATCTCCCAATCTTCAATACTTTCAAAACCTCGAAATCACTCTCAGATCTCTGCCTAATCACAAATCTTTTTCTTCTTTTTTTTTTTTGCATATCTTTCTTCAAGATATGGAGAACAGATTTCATGATTTGCCTCTTCTCAAGAGATTCAAGTTCATGCAAAATGATGAAAAGCTACAAGAAAATCCTTCTGCCTCATCTCATCTACCTGCCAAAAAGCGTAAAGAGTCCCGAGATTTCTCTCCAGTACCCTCCGATTCTGCTGCCACCTACTGTTTGCCTGCCAAGAAGAGGGTCTGGGCTATTCAACCACTGGATATTGACCTCAATGTTGAATTCAATCCTGTACCAGATGATGAGCCACTAAAGGAAATCCCAGATCCCAGTTTCAGCATCCAAGAGACGGAGGGTCTAATTGAGGGAGAAAATATTGAAAATGGAAGTGTAGATGCAGAAAATGTGCATGAAGTTGATGATGATGATGGGATTGTGTGTGCTATATGTGAAAGCACTGATGGGGATCCATCAGATCCTATCGTTCTTTGTGATGGCTGCGACCTGATGGTCCATACCACCTGCTATGGCCACCCATTTACCAATGGTGTCCCCGAGGGTGATTGGTTCTGTGACCAATGCTTGGATTCTCAATCAGTTAGTAAAACAGGGAATCCCATTAAAGTTAAGCCAATTTCTTGCTTTCTCTGCCCTGTAACTGGTGGTGCACTGAAGCCGACAACTGACGGACGATGGGCTCACGTAGTCTGTTCACTGTTTGTTCCTGAGGTGTTCTTTGAGGACCCGGAAGGAAGACAAAGGATTAATGTTTCTAAGGTTCCTAATCGGAGGTGGAAACAGAGGTGCTATGTTTGCAAATCTAAGAGAGGCTGCGCCATTGATTGCTCTGAACCAAAATGTCCATTGGCTTTTCATGTGACTTGTGGATTGAAGAAAGATCTCTGCATTGAGTACACAGAAGGGAGGAATAAAGCAGCCATTGTTGCTGGTTTCTGTAAAAGTCACACGGATTTATGGATGAAGGTAAAAATGCTTTCTAATTTTTTTGATAGTTTTCTAATGGATTCGATCTTTGATTCTTAAAGTTGATGCTTTTATTGGCAGCAACAAGAAACTGGGAAGTACAAGATCGTGGCTGGATGCAAGCATATGAAATAGAAATATTTGGGGATAATTTTTGGATTTTTTTCCCCTCCATTCTTCGGATCAATTAGGAAGTGTAGTTTTGTTGTTTATTTTAGTTTTCTCAAGTTTTATAACAAAAGCCAAAATTTGACTCTCTTCTCTCTCTCTTATGTGATTTTAGGTAATATTTTTGCTCATTTTTCTTCATTAGTGAATTTTTTTATCTCGAACATCATTTATCAACGCTCAAATAATTTATGGTCCTATATCAGTCGACAGTCGTGATGCCTGCAATTGTTAGTTTACATAATTCAGAGCAAACCAGCAAATGTTTAGATCACTAAACAGGTTGCACCAGGACACATTTAGGCTTGTCAATTGTCCAGAAGTACCTGCAATTTCAAAGGTGAAACAAAAAAGGAATAAAAAATCATATCTAATTTGAGTTTGAAGAATGAAAGGTTATTCAAGATCAGAGGGAAAAATCTGGGTCTCTCAAAAAAAATCTGGGTATATTTTGTATTGAATAATGTAATTCTGAACTTACAAATAAAACCTTATTGCAGTAAGTTGCATAACCCACTCAGAAAGTGGATTTGAAACTTGTAAACTGGAAGGCAACATATAACATAATGCAACAAATTGATAATTAGGATGCCAAGAAATAGTCTAGTCATAATTATAACCATAAAATTTAAATACAGGGGTTCAAGAATACACCAGAAGTACTACAAAACAATACGAAAATTTACAGGTCTAAATGATGCAGAAAAGACTTGAATGGTCACTTCTTTTCTGCATGAAATAAAGTCATCATGAAATAAATGGTTTTTCATGATGACTCATCCTCTGTTTGGGTGGGCAAGGTGCGCGCCTCCAGACTCCAGCTAAGGCACTACCAAAGATGGAATGGCATACACTGGAAACTGCACAAGGCACCGCAGTCAAAGGATTTCCAAAGTGCTTTGTGGCAAGAACTACTCCAAGCACCGAATTCTGAATAAGGGTAAGCAAAAGTAAGTGACTATATTGAGATTTAAGATCACGCCAGGAACTGAGTACTGGCTGAAGATCTTTTGCAAAGAACTAAAGCAGAAAAGGGGAAAAAATGACAAATAATTTGTTGAATTCATACCTGCATGCCAACCTCAATAGATATGGTTCTTGATGATGAAATATCAAGCCCTAACAGCCTTGAGAGCAGATAGCCAAAGAAAAATCCAGACGCAGTGAAGAAGAGCTGCAGCTAACACCACTTGTTGACCGGACATGAGAATTGTGGAAGAACTCTGAGCGATTGCATTCCCACAAAGAACTGCCACAGTTAACACAGCTATCGGTGGCATCACAGGGGAAACAATTTTAACAATGCTTTGGAAATATTGATTGAGAAATGCGCCAACCAGAACTGGGAGAAGCACAACCTGCATGACAAGTTGTTCAAAGTGATGAGAAGAAACTAATGTAAGAAGAAAATTAGTAGTAGAGATGGAGTCACCTGCAAGGTTGACATAAATAGTCCAAGTGCATCTACAGCTACATATTGACCTGCAAGTTTCTGTGTGAGGAAAGGGGTCATCACCTGCAACAGGAAAACCCATATAAGTAAAGCTTCTTACGTGACAAATGCGGAGTTTATTAGCCATTAAATAAAAGGCTTTAGACTATTTCTAGTTGCTAGTTACACAAACCATCTGGGCTTTCTTCTGATGCCCTTTAACTAATGAAACATCTTAGAACCATATAAAATCAGAACTGGCATGTTGTAAACTCCATTTTATTTCATTAAAAACCTCCAGTTATGAAAGTAAAGAAAAAACTATTACAATTCTTGTAGTTAGTATATGTCATGCATTAATTTTAAAAACAAGATAGTCAGGTAAAACATTTCTGGAAAAAAAAAAAGGGAAACAGAAGAAAAATGAACTTAGATAAAAAGAGCAGCTTAACAACACGGTAAATCCAGGTTACCAACCACAGCAGACAGGGTGCTAGCAGCAGTCATCAGCACCGAAAGAGCAACATTCCCTCTGAGATACATTTAAGTTATTCAGGATTGCCAACCATAGCATTCAGAAATTAAAAAATTGCGGATAGTAATGTTGAAAACTATTATGTACCGTGCAATGTAAGTAACAATGTTACTGGCAGTCCCTGAAAACAATACAAGATAAACAAGAAAAGTAAGATAGCATAAAAGAATACAGGCACAAGGTGATAGATAAACAAACAAACAAACAAGCACATGCCTCCTGGACAGCAGCCAACCAAAATTAAGCCAGCTGCATAGTGAGATGGCAAATTTAAGAGCTTGCTGACAAAGAATCCTGATAGTGGCATCACCTGCAAGCAGTAAATATTCCAGCTTTCCAGTAGGGGAATGAAGAATAGAACCAGTAAACAAAAGCTACCACATCTAACTCAAGGAACTTCCATTACAGGTCTCAGAGGATGGTAAGAGTTTAAGACCATTGAGTAATCAGCTTCTCTTGGAGCATCCCCAAATAAGATACAATCTACTTAAATCTCTCTCTCTCTCTCACACACATCATGCTCATTGGTAGGCACTTCAAGAATCATACCTGCTTGGTATAATCTAGGAATATAAACTGATTATATAATTTTTTTTTTTTACAAAAACACTGATACTAGTGTTTTAATAAGTGGTTACTATTTTCAATTGCTTGATTAAAAGCAAAACATGTTATTCACAAAGCCGAGCAATGAAGCATTTTGAGAACTAACTTCAGATGGCAAACAAAGAGAAATCAGAAACAATCAGGATATTGCCAGGTTACTTGAAAGATTTCTGTTATTAGTCTCTTGTTGCATTTAAATTCATTTTGTACAATTTGCAGTAAGATTCCTGAAAGTGAGGTTGAATTTGACATTAGAATAGAAAGGAATAACTATATTGTGGAGTTGGTGTTTATGTCCTCACATAGTCCATAAATTATTTTGTCGAGAAAATATCTTAACATAGTAAGCTAAAGGCGCCAATGTAAAGATTTCTAATCAGTAGCCATCCTCTTCAATCCAAATATATATTCTAGTTCTATGCCAGTGCTGCTACTCTTACAAGCTGCCAATGAATATGGACCTGCTTATTAAGAGATCTATCCTAGAATCCAAAATTACAAATTCCACATCTATTTGAAACTCTAAAAAGGTTCTCCTCTAAAGCATAGAGGCTGCTAACAAAGAAGCAGCTCTGCCAGAAATGTTATGGGGGTGATTAACGATTAGACATGGTTTACTACAGTTCGCTCAGTGCAATAATGAATCTCAAATTTGTCCTTTCAAAGTTATAGATTTCTTGAAATGCTGTTTCATATCAACTCAAGCCAACTAGTTTCAACTCAATACCCTTCTGCTGGACCCACATACAATTCAAGCAAGTAATTTGTATTTCAATAACAATACTTCAGGCTTCAAATAAAGAGATTTGCAAAAATAATCCGAACACACCCAAAAAGGAATCAATACTTAAATGATAACACTAATGACTAAACTAAAGAGAAGAATTTGAAAGAGCAAAGCAGACCAAGTATTGAAGCACGAAGCCAGCACACAATTCCTTAGGCATAGCCAAAGCACCCCTAAGATCATCAAAGGTTAAAGTCATGCCCATGCCAAGCATGGTAAGAGTGATTCCCATAACAGTCCAACTGGGCTTCACCCAATCATAAGCAGTTGGCCGCAGAAGACCCAATAAGCAACCTAAAGCCACCCATAAAGGAAAAGCAGTTGAAATGGCCTCCCCAGCAGCCTCTATCCAACTCTTATTAGTACTAGTAACACCACCATCATCAGCACTGCCTGTAATGGCATTATCTGATGAATTGGCATAAAGATGTAATCTTTTCAATCTACTTGAGATTAGTGAAAAGGGTTTTGTGAATTGAGGGGTCTCTTGGGAGTTAACAAGTTTGAGTGTCGAGACTGAACCAGAGTTGATAGAGAAATGGAATGATTTTGTGAGGTTTCTTGAACTAGGAAATTCCTTAGGACGGAAAATTTTAACAGTTCTTGGATGAAAAGCTGTTGCTCCATTTGCTAATGCAAATGAAGATTGCATTTTCTCCCACTATTCCAAGTCTGGAGTCTGGACTTCCTCTCCTCTTTCAGTTTCAGATACGCACACAGTGCAGAGATCCAAAACTAGAAGATTCAAGGAGGGAGGGGAGGAGTCAACTTACTCAACTCCAGCTGACGCGACAAAAAAACTTTCATGCGTTAAATTAGAGACAATTCTTGTGTTTTTATTTTCAAATTAAAAATTTTAAAATCCTTTTACACCTTTTTTTAGAATTTTTAAAAAATAACTATATTTTTTTAAAAAAAAAACCCTTTTATACTAATACATGGGGGAAAAAAGACAATTTAACCCGAATTAATTGTAATTTTCATTTCACGTTTACTTTTTATCTGAATTATATACTAGATATCTTGGAAAATTCAAGTTTGTATCAAATGTTTACAGAAAATTTTAATTTGCGTTTGCACAATTATCTTTTTTTTAAAAAATAAAAATAAATGAATGACATTTTGCCTAAATTTTGAATAATATGAATCTTAGCATAAAATAATTACATTTCAAGTAAACTATAATTACAGTTAAACATAATTTTTGAGAAACAGTTAAACATAATTAAGATTTTAATTATTTATATAATTTGTAGAATAGAACTTAATAAATTTATTTTTAAAATTCTAATGTAGTCTTATCTGCGTCTTATCCATTTTGTAACATCCTTGGTAGCTGCTGCACAACATTCCATCATTTTTTTTTTCTTCTGATTGTTGTTAGTTGCAATAAATTTAATATTTATTTTGTAATATTGATATTTTTTTTTATAAATTTCTTGTATAAATGTAACATTCTTAATACTTTTATATAAAAGTAGGACAAATAATGTTAAAAAAACTTTATTTACTTTCAATCCACCATTTGTGTTACATTAACTATTTTCTCAAAATTTAAAAATAAGATTCCCTCCATCTTTTTTTAAAGTAATTTGAAGCTTCTTTCTATCTCTAATTATAAATTATTTTATAACTTTTAAAGAATTTATTATTATTATTATTATTATCAATATTATTCTTATTTAATCTTATATCTCGTCATTTCTTTGTTATTCGTATGACAAAATTTACTCTCTCTAGTATTCATTTATTATTATGTCTCATCTAATATGTTAAGAAAAGAAAATTTTCCTTGGTCTATGTGAATTGTCTTCTAACAACTTCTTATAAAAAACTTATCGAGCTCTTTATAACTCAATCCCATTAAAAAATGCAAACTCTTGTCTAGCTGAATTCTACTGGCTCGGATCTTCCATTTATTTCCTGATCATTTTTGTTTTTGACTATTTATCAAAAATAGAAGAAGAAAAGAATGGCTTTTGACTTGATTATTAGGAATTGCCATGCTAATTTGCCTAAGTTCAAGTCCTTTCTCCCCTTGATTTTAATGTATGCTATGGTGGAGTCAAAACTCCTTTGACCATATTCCAAAAGGATAATTTGCTAATGCAATTTCGACAGTTTTCTGTTTTTTTTTTTTTGGGGTACTAAATCTTTCTCGTGTGTAATACAACAGTATACAAAGCATTGATATCATCTTTACCGACAATTCATCATAGAAAGATAAAGCTCTCTAGTACACAACTGTGCAGATTTTTATTATTGGTTGTGCAGTTGATGTATCCATGACTGAATGTGTAGAGAATTCGTTTGACTATAAGATACATAGGATCAATTCTGTCTCAGCTAGACTATGATTCTAAACATCTCAAACTATGGTTGAACAGAACAGCGACCCACATTGAAGACCAGGTGAACCAAAATTATATTCTCCTTCATGAAGGGCATAGAGCATTACCTCAACCTTTTTCTTATCCAAAGGGAAGCCATACATATGTGTATATATATATATATATGCTAGAGAAAAAAAAATGTACATCAATTTACAGGAGGGATTTCCCCATGAGGGGCATATTCAGTTCCTGAACTATTATCACCCAACTTTAAAGTGCATACCTCGTACTCCACTGAGAACAGTTTCTACAGCAAAACAGTGCAGATTAGATTGCTGATCATGCTACGTTTTGTTTCACCAATACCACTTCAGGTGCACATCCTCAGGGAAGATATACTTCTAGTCAAAACCACTAGGATGAGATTGATTGACTTTGCTGCAAATTCTGATCTACCCATGTATCAACATAATCTTCCTAAAAGAGTTTATCCCTCCATTCCAGAGCAACCAGTTTGTACCAAATTTGTCAGCTCCATAAGCCATCACATGGGCCTGGAGTGTAGATTAAGAGAAAGTATTGCAAAGGGGACATAGAGGGTTTTAACCTGCCAAAAATAGAACAGTTAATGAGCTTTGACAAGTGTCCAGGAGACTTTAGGTGGTCCCCTAAGCTGCTAGACTTTGAGCCAGCCTTTCTTCCTTCTAGCCGAGCCATGACCATCAGGTGAAGTAAACATCTCAGCATAGGCAGAGTGCAAAGCAAAGACACCTTTCCTAGAAAGCATCCAAAATAGTCCTTTGAGCTGTGCCCCAAGGAGACTGAGGTGGTCTGCAGTTTTCCAGTATCTCTTGAGGGCATGAGCGAGGTGGTGCTATTTCCAGTTGACAGTACAAGGTCCCAATAGTCAGCAACAGTCAGTTATAAATCAGAGCTGGGGATATGGTGGTAGTAACATACCAACATTGTACAGAGCCCCATCAATAAGCTAATTGTCAGACCATAATTCGATTTCCCGGCCAAGTACCCATATTCCACCTTTAGACCCTTCATCAAAATAATTTTTTCCAGATGCAAACTTTTCCAAGTATGTAAGGCATACGATGATGGGAAGCTGTGCAAGAGAGTATTAGTGCCTCCGTATCTCGCAGCAAGGACTTGAACCTACAGAGCCTCCCCACAAGTGTGCAATCTCCAGCCTAGTTTTG
Organism: Apocynum venetum; assembly: GCA_019593545.1. Taxonomy (NCBI): domain Eukaryota; kingdom Viridiplantae; phylum Streptophyta; class Magnoliopsida; order Gentianales; family Apocynaceae; genus Apocynum; species Apocynum venetum. The sequence goes on along the minus strand of SRSM01000123.1, from coordinate 9,914,225 downwards.
CAAGGGATAATTGATTCAATTTCTTCAATCACATGCCCCCAAGTTTTTTGGGTCAGCATGTTGCCTCAAACATTACAACCTCGAACATGTTGAGCAACTTTGTAACCTTATTTATGGGCAGCAAGAAAACCAGATAAATATTCCACTTTGCTGGATACAGTAAGAATGCAGGCTTCCATATCATAAACTGTTCTTTTGCACCAGCATCCTGGGCAATCCATTATATATCTCAAAGCTGAGCTGGAGCATCATAGACCTACTCAAAGGCCATGCCACACTGACAATAAAGCAGAATTGAACTGATTATCAACTATGAAGCAAACAAAAATTCTAAGTGCATTTGCTCCAAGATTCAAAAAAATGCTCCCAGAAGCAAATGGTGTAAACTCCGAAGTTGGTATAAAACCACATTGAGGTTCCTGAAATAGTTGACAGACAGGTATCTAAGTAAGGTAGTGTGAAAGAGTATCTTTCTGAAATAAATATGCCTAAAACAAAAGGAAGATAAAAGCACACCTTTCTGAAAATCAAATGAGATTGCAAAACAGCAGCTGCACTTTGCTTCCAAGTTTTGTCCCAACCTTGAGAAGAATGAATTGTAAATTTAGCGCAAACAAAAAGGAGAGACACTAACAACACTTATCTATTTCAGTAAGTAATGTAAATTAAGTGCATATTCTTACCTCACCCCCCCCCCCCCAAAAAAAAAAGCATATTCTTGAAAGGACAAAATGGAACAAAAAACTCAAGAATTCTAGTTTTTTATGACTACCACCAAAGTAAAGCACAAATGCTATTTATTAATAAATATTTATTCTTTTTTAAGTAACGTACGCCAGAATTTTATTTGAGAATAACAATAATGAGTCCTCCACAACTTCAGATAAGAACTCAGCAAGCACACAGCACACACTTGAACTTCATACATGCACTGGATAGACAAATAAAATTGATCACGCATATAACCTTTCTAATTAATCCTAACCGAACTTTTGGCAAACATAAGCCTCCCCTAGACTCCTAGATTCCTCTAACCACTATTAGTTTCAAGTTGAGAATTTCCTAACATAAATAACAAATGACCTTTCAGCTAACTATTAACTACTTCTGAAGCACTGCAAAGGGTAATTTTACTAGTTGCCATTCCAGTTAAAAATCTCTCCTTCCACATAACAATAACAGTAGATAAGCTGATTAAGGGAGGACAAAAAATCAAGATCAAAGATATCTTACAGTGTGCTTATAGAAAACCCAAATTTCAAGTTACCCTAGCAACAAATAATTCTTCAGGCAGCATATGAAAGGCTAATAGGCTGAATAATGTTCATCCACTTTATCAAAATCTTAAAGAACCTAAAGATGCAGTTGCAGGAAACTGTGCGAATACAAAGACCTCTGACTAAATAACCAATTAGAGGACAGGACCAAAATTTGACATTTCTTGCAATAATTGCTTCATACTATGTGATGGAGCACATAGAAAGAGCTACCACTTCAAGTTTATTCTTGAAGGGCACAACCAGCAGGAAGAACAGTGGAATGGAATGATGCGCACAGAAGCAATTACATTACTTACTTGAAAGAGAAATCCTGCTGCTCCAATGCCGATCATGGCTTCTCAATGGTAAGAAAAATTTCCATTTAAGGTTCTCCAACAGCTGACTGATGCATGTCTAAAGAAGGTACTATTATATGCCTTCTCATTGGCAACTAACTGAATATATTATGCTAGAAAGAAAGAGATTGCATCTCTATCCTGTCCACTTAGTATGTACACCAAGAGATGGGAAACTTATTCTCAACCTTCTCTCATCTTTTATACGTGTCATTGGCTAATGCTAATGGTTTGCAACTACAGTATTTTCTATCAGAATAAACAGAAAATAGTAGCACTTCAGGAAGTACATCATTCAGTAAACCATGCTGTTCCCTCCATCAACTTCTCTGATACCTTGTCTTTTTTCTCAGATTAAGCTCAAACTTTTCAGAGCTATCCATACTTTTACAACAAATCCAAATAGACATTGTCCGCCTCTTGCTTTTCTACTATCGACTTGCTTATAAAGAATGGTGAACCCCCAAGCGGCAAATATCAATCTTAAGTAATATAAATAGATATACTACTGTCATAAAAACTCACATAAATGTATACCACCTCTATTTCAAAATATAAGTCTTTTTAGACTTTTACACACAAATTAAGGATTAAAAAAGTAATACATATTTTTAGTCAAATTACCTAAAAAGCTTTAAGTCAAATCACCTAGAAAATTGAATTAAGAAAGAATAATAGGGGTAACATTGGGGAAAAAAGCAATAAATACTTATCAAATTCCGTAAAAAGATTATATTTTGAAAAGACTTTTCAAACCTAAAAAGAATAATATTTTCATAATGGAATTACTAATACAATTTTATTGACTTTGGCATCTAGCCAACAAAAAAAAGGGTAAAAGACAACAAATGATACTGACTCCAGCATCTAGCAACATATTGAAGCTTTTAATAAAAGCACTCGAAAGCTAGAAATATTGACCACTTTATAGAGACTGTATTCCCAGTCTAGATTAAGAGGAACAAAGAAAATCCTTTTTTTGCCTGCTTTTAGTAGAAAAAATCTTGTCCTATATAACAGTTATCAAATAAAAAATCCAACTGAGACTTCTAACTATCAGTAAAACATCAATATCAATATTGAGGCAACATGACCACCCAGGAAACAATCTACATACAAGCCATGGATCAGGATAGCTTCTCCAACTCATAAATATCTAAACAGTTTACATATAAATAAGATACCAATTAGACAATCTTGGTACGAAAACAAAAAAGGGAGTGGATTACTTTTTCTTAAAAAAGAATAAGTAAAACCTGTATCGATTGATAGTATAATGAAAAGTGACCCAACAAAATTGACACAATTAAAATCTGCAGGATTAAAGTAAGTGATTGCAGCTTGTTAAATAGATATAAACTACCACAGAAGCACGCCTCAGTTCACTGTGACAATGGGAACAAACATGAAGCAGGAAGTCATATAACAGAGTCTGCTTCATTTGTTTTTTAATCCAGTTCTATGCTTTTTATACATCATTTCAAATATAAAAAGAAAACAACATATATCTGGAGTTTAGATATGCTTTTGCAGATCAAAGCATCCATATACATGCAAGAAGGGTAATTCTGAGAGTTAAATGAATGGAAAACACTGACTGGTAAAGAGACTCGCATTGAAAAGTGTCTTAACATACCAATTAACTAGAAACGAAAAGCTTAATTGAAGTTGAATCAATTGATTCCTTTACAAAATTACCATGATACTTGCCTAAAATGTCATGTGAAATCCCTGCTGCTCATGCATGATAAAGAAATACAACAAAAAGGGCATTTTGATGAGGCATGCCTTGCTTAGCCATGCCTGTCCATAGCACTTTGTTTAGTTTTTAAAACTTAAAGAGAAATAAAGAAGCACGGGCGATAGTTGAAAGTTAAATAAATACTTGAGGTGCTAACATCCAAATTGCTTCTAATATAGTTTTACAAGGCATTGCTTCTCCAAGTTTGTACTCAAGACTTTGATTGAGGACGCCAAGTTCAAATCCCATTTTTTCAAAAGGCAAGACTGAATTCATGAAGGCTGAGTTCTCTAAGGACCAGTGGCCAAGAAAGTGGAAGGATGAGTAATCAAATTGAAAGTAAAAAATGCTGCCTACAGCATACAGACACTTGCAGTAGAAATCAATGTCGTCTATCAAAAGCACCTTTACAAGTTGAGTTGCAAGTAAAGCTATTATCGAACAGAAAAGTTTGCAAATAAAGGTCGTTCGAGTTCATTTGTGTTCATTAATAGCTCGTTCTGTTAATAATTGATTCAAACTTGAACAATAATTTTAACTCCGATTAATATTCGAATAAACACGAAATTGTTCACATATATTCTATATTATAAATAAATATATAATATAAAATAGTTTTATATTTATTCGAATGGGAACTCAGAGCTATTCAAACTAGATTTGTAAAACTAAATGAGTCGAACATGAACCAATTTTGAACTTCACAAAACAATATATGATCGAACTAGAGCAAAAGCTTTTACTTGAATTAATAATCGAGCATACTCGAATACTATTCAAACAATAAACGAATGAGCTCAAAATCCAGAAGCTTGGCTCAATTTGGTCTAATTACAGCCCTAGCTGCAAATAAGAAACTCTTCTAAGTTATCAATTTATGAAGGATCCTATAAAATTATAGGCAAATGAAACTATTTGGGCTGAAGCTGGCATCTATAGAGCAAATACACAGCAAATTATTTACTGACAAAAGATATGTCTGAAAAAATGACTTTGTTCATATGCAGTGTAAATGTGTTTCGAGATTTATACTAAATTTAATAAATTAGACCGATTGCCTAGACTTTCCCACTTCTGTCAAATTGCCACAGATGAATTCGCCACTGTAGCACTTCCTGACCAGCACCAAACAGAAATAATAAAATGGAAAATAGCTTTTTTGAAACAATTTATGTCATTATCTTAGCTGTTCATATGACACACTCGGACTGATTCACCAATGTCCCCTAGAAATTTGGAAATTGTAAAACTCCCACAAATAATGTGTTCTATGCTTCCTAGAAAACAAATTTGGTAGCCATCTATTCCAAATTCCCTCTCTTCTCAATTAGAAACAGGCACAAAACTTTTCCCCCTCAATACATGAACCACACCAAACGCGAAGAAAATGTCACATTTTCTTTCCTAAAAGTCCAGAACTTTCAAATAAAAGGGGAAGGGGGGGTCTGCAATTCACTTGCTGAAGGTTGTGAGAAAGCAACAAGAGGGATCCGTACAGCAATATACATTTTACATTAAAACAAGTAATATCAAACTGGATAATGTGCAAGAGAAATGACTACTTATGTCTGCTTGCACAACTAAAGTACAAGTCCTAATAAAATAAAGCAATGACTTACTTCAACTGCACAAAGTAATAACTAAAGAAAATCTGAAAGTTTCAATATAACATGAATTCTAAGGATCTGAACATCAAAATGAATAAAATTACCTCCATGTATATCCAAATACAAACAGGTAAACAAAAGATATTTTAAAGCAGCAACAAGAACAAGAATGTTATAAAGCATCCCAAGCACAAATTTTTTAGTTTAATGTAGCATTAGAATCATAAATAATGTCTACTTTTGCAGTAGGAATGACACATCTCTAGAGATACTTTTAAAATGTCATCAATGATCCGAGATTCCAAGATCAATCTAAGATCCAATTTGCAGTACCAGAAGCCAGCAAAATGTAAGGTCACAACTAGCATGAATCAGTTTATCTTGGTCCTTGAGCCTGCTGCATACTATAAGGGCCCCAAGCACCAGGTCCAGGTCCATATTGAGGATAACCTTCTGCAGCAGCTTGCATCTGAAATAGATAATCTGAGAGTTAAAAATCCAACTAATAGTCTCCAAAGCCTATGGACTTCAGCAAGCATTCCACTTCCTCATAAACAAACACAAAAATGTTGAAAACTTACAGGATGCACGGGATTCATGGGATTCACGCCATAATTAGGAGGATAAGGATTTCCAGCATAGCTTGTTTCAGGATTACCATAACTGGCATTATAACCTGGACCTGCAAAAGCATATATTTAAAAAAAAAGCCAAGTAGTACAATTTTGAAATCCTATCCACAATAACACAAAAGAGTAAAAAATAAATAAATAGGAAGGGACAATGAGAAATAAATGCCAAAAAGAAGAAGAACCTGAAACATAAAAGTTCAAGCTCTAAAAATTATTGGAGAAAAGCCAATACTGGAGCACTAAAGCTTTGAACTCTAAAACTATTCATTCAACATTTAGTCACTTAGGCTTTTGCTATACATTATGCATACGGTTTTGTGCACCTTCAGTCAGATAAAGGATTTAGCATTTGAAAAGTCCATTAGATGAAAAAAAAAATTAAGAATCAACTTTCCATCTTTAGGATTCCTGATTCCACAAAAACTGTACGGTAATACAAGTGAGAAGGCCCCATCAACTGCACATTGATGCCTGAAGTTACAAATTAAGCAATAGGCCAACATGAATTGGCCCAAATGGGATTTGAACTTGGCGTCCTCAATCAAAGTCTTGAGTACAAACTTGGAGAAGCAATGCCTTGTAAAACTCTATTAGAAGCTCTTTCCAACACAAAATGCTCACACACACACACACACAAAAAGAAAAAGAGAGCATTGTACATTAGTTTTTTCTACGAGTCTAAACTTTCACATAATACTTTTTAAGAAACTTTCATTATTGCTTTGTGAATGAGATCCCAATACAATCTTGCTCCTAATATAAATTCCAGACAGCAAGTGCTGCTCCCCCACCCCCCCCCCCCACCCCCAATCCAAATGTAGATTTCACCTTTTTACTTCTTCCCTTTGCTTTTTGCTATCACAGAAGCAACAACTAACTGGGATTTTCTTTACTATTACACCATTCGCCATAGGCTGCTTCTACAAAACTCTGAGCACAGTATTGGCAGTAAAAAGAAAATACTAAAATGCCCAATCTTGGATAACTATTGAAACACAATGGCAATTTTCCTTCAACTGAAGAACTGATGCAGGAAAAGTAAGAATATTCTTTGGTGAACAGTATCAAGTCAGGCAGGTCTAGAATGATTATAGGATCAATACTGAAATGTTCTGCTTTCTAGTTATCGAAATGGTAACTTCCCCGGAGAAAACAAAAAATGTCCTAATGGGCCACAAACTTATGGTTGAGAGTCAAGATTCTAAAAGATTTCCAGTATCATAACAAAACAGTTCACACGTTTTAAGATCTAATTAAAATTGCTTTCAGTAAAAAAATTCATTATTACCTGGATTACTGGCTACAGAAGCAGCTCGAGCTCTCTTCTCTGCATAGGCCATCTCAGCATGAAGTTTCTCCAGCTCTCGTGCCATTGAGACTAACTTCTTCTCCATCACCTGACCATGCTCATAGTTCTCTGCATAACCCTTTTTCTCATACTCAATGGCAGCCCTAATATCCAAAAGGGAAAACAGTAAATATAACAATTCAGAGCAGTCAACATGATCCAAGATAATAGACACTTACCTAGCTCGCTGCAATTCTTGCTTCAGACCTTCAATCTCTGCTCTTATAGCCGGAACCTGATGCAAATCTGCATTCATTTTGGTCAAATCTTCAGTCATTGCTTGAACCTGAGTTGTAAGCTCTTGTCTCGCAGCAGTTAGCTCTTTAATATCGGAGCGTACTTGCATAAGCTCAGCCCTCATTGCATCCACCACTGGAAGATCCATTTCCATTTTAATGGACTTCTCATAAAGTTCCCGCATCTGGATATCCTTTTCCGCATGCAATGAACCAGCGTAATTGTGCGTCCTTTGAAGTTCAAACTGTACAACTTCTAATTCCTGCCTGAGAGCCACATGTGTTGCAGCCAATCTTTGATTATCAACAAGCATCCCTTGCATCTCATCATGCTGGGCTGCCAACCGCTCCTCAATAATAGCAGGATGCGGAGGGAGTTGTCTGGGGCCCATTCCATATGGGGCATCTCTCATTTCTTCCAGCAAAGAAGGGTGGGGTGCTGGCCCAACGCCTCTCATAAATGGAGGAGGTTCATGAACAGGTGGAGGCATTCCACCATGTGGAGGGCCTTTCATTGGAAGCGGAGGTCCACGATTTCTTCCAGACATAATTGTTTTTCTTGATTCAATTCCCTCTAGGGAAACCTAAGCAAGTGGATAGCATTTTTACGACATTACGATGTAAGAAAACAACAGCCTGAGGGATATAAAAGTTAACTTTTCGCTTTTTTATTTGGAAACATCTCACTAAAATGCAGATTGGGAAACCTTGCATCTGACAGGAGCCACCAGGATGGAGGTATAGTATTTTAGCTACACTTGTAAATTATTGGAGTATTTGAGTACAATTCCAAGTCCATTGCCCAGTTAATAGCTAAACAGCTAGACAAATACTATATTGAAACTCTCATCTACCCATCATATTTCATTGAACGAGATTGTGATTTTGACCAGAATAACCATCAAACTTTTCTAATTTTACGAGAACCCATCATGAAAAAATCCACAATCTCGAAAAAATGTAACAAATTTGATGAAGAAAACCCAAAATCGTAATCAGTACCCCAAGTAATACGTAAAAGAATATACGAAATAAGGAGTCGATCAAAGAGATTAAAATCATGGCAACGTTTTAGATGACTGAACAATTTCATATAAAAAACATTCAAGAACACACACAGCATAGGCACCCATATCAAATACCTACAGAAACGCAGAAACAGAAAGGAAAAAGAAAAGGGATTTTCACCTTTTGCAAGCCGCGGAGCCTCGATGAGGAGGTTTGGAAGAGATGAAGGTTTCAACTTTCAATCCAGAGGCCGGTCACTTCATAGAATGCTGCCAAGCCACCTGTAGCTGTAGTGTTTCTACTTCTGGAACACAGGCAAAGCGCAGACGTTTGTTTGAGAAAAGAAAAATAACAATGAAGTCGTAACCTATTGGCGACTATAAGTGAAGTTTTGGAGTCGGAACTTATTCGAAAGGGGAAAATGCGTTTTCTATTTTATTCAGGTTACGCTTTTCAATCAAATGGCAGCCTAATTTGCCTTATTAGAAATTGTTTTAATCCGTCCAAGTTTTTATCCTTTTCATTTATGCCTTCCAACACAATTCTTTTTAAGGAATATAATTTTGTTTCATTCTTTCAGAAGTTTCCAAATATTTGAATGGGACATAATTTGGTTATTCCTACATAACATTTCACCATTCTATCAAAACTATTTTTTGCAAAATTGAAGAATAGGTTTAATTATTATACATGATTAATTTGGATTAAGTCTACTTAGAGTCTTTTCCTTTTCTCCCATTTCCAAAGTCCTTTTCACGTTGAGATCACTCTATCAACTTGAAATGTTATATATATATATTACATAGGGTATCATTTTAAAAGGCCACCCATAAAATTTAAAGAAAAATACCAAACAATTAATAAATAGCATGGATCAAACCTAAGTTGTAAATCAGAAAAAAAAAAGTCATTAGCTTTGGGAATGGAGGACCAAAGAGTCGTAGTCTTGCCAATGGCAGACCAGCTATGGAGGGTTCGGTCTTGCCAAAGGTTGACCTCATTATTATTATTATTATTATTTTGCTTTATTCACTTTTTTATTTATTTTTATTTTTTATACAACTTTCATTTCTCTCATTATTTTTTGCTTCATTCACTATGTATATACCATTTGCAATCTTTTTTTTTGTTTTTTGGATTGTTTTAAATATAATCATATCATTAATAAATATAGTGTATATTATAATTGTATAATTATAATAATTTGTGTATATTATATATAATTAATATAAATATTATAATAGACATATATATATATATATATATTTATAAACATATAAATATGAAAATCATATAGTATTTAATTAGTCTTAATTTTGATTATTAACAAGCATTGATAATAACCTAATTCTTTATTTGTACAAGTGATAGCAGTTTTTTTATTTATATGTTTAATCCAGACTAAGAGCAAATTTCAATCTTCAAGTAACTTCGTTTGATGTCAAAGAGCTGAATACAATCATTTTTTTATTAGATAAAACTAAATGTATAGTTTTCTAGATGTCGATTTCTTTGAGATATCTCTAGTCAGGGCCGATCCTTGAGATTGTGGGGACCCACTCGAGGCGAGTTTTAGGAATAAGGCTCTAGTTTATTATGAATTTTTATACTATTTTATGCTACTATATGTACATATAAAGTTATTAAAAGTACTTTGAAAACTCAATAATATTTAATATCATAATAAAAACAACATAAGAAAACTATCAAATAATCATCTAAATATTAATTGTCTAACGTTTTTTGACAAAATGTACCAATTAGGTGTGCATAATCTAGTTGTTCTACCAAATGTTTTTCAATCGATAAAATAGTTAAGTCATTCAATCTTTCTTGAGATATAGTTGACCGAAGATAAGATTTGATTAATTCAACTTTGAAAAGCTTCTCTCTTCTAAAGAAACTATAACCGGTATTGTCAACAAAATTCTATAAGCAATTCATGCATTCGAAAAACAACCATCCATATAGCTCAAATAATTTAACACTTCCATGGCCCAACAAAGTTTCTTTCAAGATTCTCAATTCTCGATATAAATCATTCCCAAGAATATCTAAATGCTCACCATGTGTCAAATAACCTTCAAGATTGATGCAATACTCATTCAAACTATCATCCGTCTATAGCTTTTAATTTATTCAAGTTAAACAAAAATTCAAAATTTTGTTCATACTTCTGGAATTGTTCAAATCTACTAATTAGAAAAGTATGCGCTTAATCCACTATATAGATGAAGTAATAATTTTAAATGATTCAGCAGCTGATAGTGTCACATGTTCACTAACAATCTCATCAAATTGGTTCTTCCTTCGAATGATACGTTTTTAACGAAAAACATCTTCAATCTTCATCTCAATTTGCCATCTTATCTTTGTTAGCCTTGGCCTCCTCAAAACTAGTTAATATGCATTTCTCAAGAAAGGATATAAGTCCCCTTAACTGATCAATAGCAACATCAATATACATGCCTCATATTGAAGTGTTTACTACTAGTGTTGATAGCAAATAACAAATCATACCAAATACACATGCCGAATAAGAATTGAAAATCCTTCATATTCATGTATTACTAAAGACTTAGCTTCACTCTATATCTTAGAATCTTCATTAGTATTTTCCAAGTGAATTAAATCACCTCTATATGTGGAGCATTTTCTATAATGGGTTTAACATTTTCAATGTAACTTTCTAAACAAGTTTGTGATTGTGGTTTAATTGTGTGGGCTTGCACATGATCAGTGAAAACCATTCATCGTTTGGTAGATGATGAGAACAATGTATATATTTGTTGTATCACTACAAAAAAAGGACATAGCTTTAGGACAACAATTGGCCATATCACAATAGGCTAGATTAAAACTATGACATCCACAATGAGTGTAGAATGCTCTAGGATTTATTTCCAAAATCCTTGTTTGTACGCATTTGTATTTTCCTTTCATATTTGAACCATTATCGTCGTATATCATCAACTTTAAGTTTAATATAGATCAATACTTTCATAATCTTATTTGAAAGCCCCCCCTATTGTGTCAAGACTTTTTTAAAATTCAAGAAACAATTCTTCAACCACTATAGGACATTGTGAAACATCCACACATCGTATTATTAGAGACCTTGTGACTTGCATCTAGTGTGCAATCAACTAGGATAGAAAAATATTTTGTCCGTTCAATTCTTAGGGAGTATTGAACTTTCGACGTCACTTGAAAGAAACAATATTAATTTATTTTGAATTTTGTGACCAATGTAATGGTAATGAATCTCTTGTGAATCAATATGTCAGATGCACTCTTGTATTACTGGGACAAATTAAGCAATCATCTTAGTTAGATTTAATAAATTTTCATTATTCTCTTGATAAAGCTTCTCATTCTCTTCACGGAAAGCCAAAGCAGTCTTTGTAATTATTTAAAACATTTTTCAAAATAGTCTTCATATGTTAAGATATGTTTTGAGTACTTAAAATTGTCTTCAAAATACATGCTTAATGGTTGAACGTTTTATAAACTTTTGTATATATGATTTCACAACTTGTATAGTTGTTTGAAATCTTTAATTGCATGTTGGACACTTTGTGGATGACAAAATTGCACCAATAGGTCAACCTAAATATATTTGTGGTCAACCATATTTGGTTTTCCGGACAACCAGCAAGTCAATAGGCATCTTAGTCATGTAGTGTGTTTTGGCATTTTTACGAATCACTCTTTGCCTGTAATTGTATAATCCACAAACTCACCGGAGGTCAAGCGAATGATCGAGCAAACGGTCAAAGCTATCCAAGCGGTCCATCGCAAGTTTCTTAAATGAGATTTTAATAGTCATATTTTTTACCAGTTGAAATTCACTATTTAAATACTCAAACCTTTCAAAAACTCATTACCAACTTTTTCTTAGCAAAAAAATCATATATCTACATTGTATAACATTTTGAAAATATTTTTTAACTCTTTTTAAACATATCCATTGAGAAAATCATTCAAGAAGGCTTTATTATTTAAAAGGTCTTCTTGAGAAAATTTCATCAAGTCAATACTCAAAGAGGTGGTTGTATTACAAATTAATATATTTTCACACTAAGGTGGTATTTATATTAAAACTCTTTATCTATTGCATTTATATTCAATGTTTCATATAACTTAAAATTTTAAGGATTAGATTGAGTTTTGAATTAAATATAATTGTGGTTATCTTGTTGTGTGTATTTCATTAATTTATTGTATTGGAGATGAAGTGCCTAATATGGGGTGAATTAGATTTTATCTTATTTTTGCAGCCTAATTCGATTATGTTCTTCTAAGACAACAAATATCAAACACTTTGTGTATATTTCAGTGTGTATAATAATGTCTTCAAGTAAATTGCATAATTAAAAGAAAATAACACAATGATTTATAGTGGTTCAATTAGTCCAACAAAACTTAATCAACTACCTTGAGATATCTACTCAAGAATTTCACAAAACCTTTCACTAATCAAGTATAAGATATTACAAATAGGACTCACTCAATTCACCTTAAGGTTTTACACAAAACCTCTCAACTAATTAAGGTTCACCAAACTATTTGAGTTTTACAACATAACCTTAATTCTATAACAATCTCCAATACAACAAATAATGAAATACATACAAACAAGATAATCACAATTATCTTCAATTCATAGCTCACTCTATCCCTTAGAGTTTTAAGATAAATGCAACATTGAATATATTTACAAGAGATAAATAAAAATGATTTGATATAGTTATCAAACACGAATGTCCGCGAACATTATAGACAAATAATCGAACGAATACGAACAATATTTTGAGTTCAAACGTTAATCGAACAAACTCGAACAATGTTCGAATATTGTTCAAACTCTAGATTGAAACCTTCAAAATCGGTTCGTTCATGTTCGAATATAACCCTAATTAGAAGTGATAATGGTATTTTTCATCATTTTTCAGTGGCAAAAACTCATACTTTGTAAGAAATCACTCGTAATTTGTCAAAATATTTGTCAACTGAAATTGTTAACATTTATTGTAATTTATAGGGCATTTGTCATTGCATTTGTCATTATAGGGTAAGATGGGCTGATCCCACATAAACTCGTATTTTTTTACAATTTAAGTTTATTAATAGAGTTTTTGGGGTTTTTTGTTTAAAAACTATTCTTAACAATATAAATCCTAACTAAACAAACAAAATAAAATTCTAACAAAACAAATAAAGTTCTAACTAAATTAAGCAAATAAAAAGAAACTAAATTAGTAAAAAATTATGGCAAATAACTATTTCTAATTTCTATATTCATAGGATTAAGTAATTGGTTTTAGAATCAAGAAGAGATCTATAATTTCTATCATTTAAAATTAGGTAAATTCCGATGAACTCAAAATTCAACCATCAGTTTAATCGAAACATTCTAATAACTTAGCGTGTATAATATTTCATTTAAATTTAAAAGGCACAAAATGTATCATCAACATTATTAGCTTAACATAATGAAATTCATTTTATACATACTTAATTATATAATTCCTTATTAATCTAATTAAGCCTGAGCAGTTAACTTAATTAAATTAATAATTGATAATTAAATCATTCATTCCAAATTAATAATTTTAACAAAATAATCATGCTAAACAATTAAGTTGTCAATCCAATTAAAATGTTTTATATACAACTCCAAAATAATAATATGCAATTACATTAATTATTTAATACTCTTATTTTAAAAATTACTTGTTCCTTTTTTTATCTAATTATCCATTCTATTTTGAAACAAAACAATTATTTGTTTACTTTTTTTGTTGTAATTCTACTCTTTTTAAAAATATGTCATAAAAATAATACCTATTTTTAAAATTTAATAACTAAAATTGACTTTGAACTTATGTAAACTTATGTACTTATTATTGTCTATTTCATTTAAAAAGATAAAAAGGAAAAAAGTAATAATGTCTTTTTTTTTACCAGCTCATATGTAAAATTAAATACTAATGAGCAAATTCCTTTGTCTTTTATTCCTTTTTTTTTACTTGAAGGCACTTTTTCGTCCCACAATCATTACACAAAATATAAATAATTTTTAAGAATAAAATATAAAACATTACATTAAATTATATCCACTATTACAGAATATATCCATAAAATTCTTAAAATATATAGTGTATCCAGAAAGTAACTTTACAATAGTAGCTTCAAATCAAGCTTATTGGTGTCTTTGTTGCGCTTGTGACTTTGACTAGGGGTATTTGGAATGAATCGACTAATCAAAGGTGTTTCAGAATCTACGATAAGAACAAAAGTCTCTAATTTAAACATTATTTCAAATAAAGTGGTTGTTAAAAGAAGAATTTTTCTTGAAAATGGAGACATAAACTATTTTCAACGGTCTTATCAGGAAATATCAATAAGGGATCAAATAAATTGTTGACATTAAAAAGATAAATAAGTTTATTATGCAACTTCAAGTTTAACCAAGAAAGTATATTGAACATTTGTTCTAACGTGTCATACCGTCCTAGTAATACTATAAATGCATTATATTTTTGCATCATGATACTTATGCATTCATATATAAAATTAACTTATATCTTAAATCTCACTATTTTGCCATATAATGTTTTGGAGGAATTACCATTTTAGATTTGTCTTTGCGTACTGTCGAGCAACAACACCAACTAATTCACTATTACCTTCTCCATATATTATATTAATGTTTCAGCAACCTAACATTCTACTCAATACAATTGCAACTTGTTGACACCAAAAAGACCAATGATTTTAATGTCCTTATTGACAAATATGATATGATAGAAATTAAATATTAGACGTGAAGAAGAAGAATAAGTGAAAAAGAGATTTAAGATGTGGAGTATTAGAATAAGTGATAAAGATATGTTTTTTCAAGAAACAAAGTATACACACACAATATATATATATATATATATATATATATATATATATATTATCATTTTTATTTGTTTATCATTAAATTCAAATTCTTTTGAATTTTATAGCACATTATTACTTTACTATTTCAACTTTTTCCACACAATTCAACACATATTTGAGAATATGACATATCACTTCTTTTATATTTTGACTATTTGTTCAATTTTTCAACATGGTTTGAAAAAAATAACAATAAGACAAATGGAAAAAGTTGTGATTTGATGAAAGGAGCCATATAGTGCCACATTTTCAAATTCGTGTTGAATTATGTGGAAAAAGATGAAACAGTAAAGTGATCGTGTGCCATTAAATTCAAACAGTTTTTAAATTAATGATAAAAAATAAAAATGATAAGATATATATATATATATATATATATACATATCATGCAAATAATGAAAATAAACATCACAATTATTTTTTAAAAAAGCATCACAAATAATTGTCTTAATATAAATAATTAATTCATTTATAGTAACACATGGGTTACATCTACTAATTCCCTTCTTATTGTTTAATTTGAAGGCATCCAAAATTTTGATTTGAGAATAAATACATTAAACATATATGTCAACTCATTTTTATAGTTTTGCCTATTTATTCCTTATCAAAGTTTTGGAAAATTGAGTTAATCATGATTAGGAAACAGTTACATTGTTATAGTAACAAGATTGGTTTTGTCTCCAATAATTATGTGCAAATTGTGTTAGTTAATATATATATATATATATATATATATATATATATGAAAATATTGGAGAAGCTATTTTATTATTTTGTCATGTAATAATTCGAAGCTCCATCTTTCGAGTATAAAGAATTAGGGGAAAGAAATGATAAAGAAGAAATAGAAAAGAAAGAAGAAGAAATGTAATGAAGAAAATGAGTTTTGTCACTTAAAATTAGTTTTTGAAATACTTTTTTTGCCCTTAATCAATAAAAAATAAAAATAAAATAGGTGATTTTGCAAGAACATTGTAATTTGGTAATTTTACTCAATTTTATTTGGAGAAAATAATATAATTCAGGAACATTGTAAAGTTCTACCTTTCTCCCATATTAAAGAATCTGATATTGACTATAAAAAGTAAAATTATATCTCTAATGTTCACTCATTCCCACTGATCCCCAATTTTCTATATATATAGATAGAGAGACACACACGTATATAAATATATAATTATTTTATATATAATATATATTTGTCTTTTATAATCACTTATACATAAAGTTATATTAAACCAACATTATATTGAAATTGGAGATGTTTTTTTTAGATGAATGATTAGGTCCTTTTGAATTTGTAGTATGATCTATTAATTCACAAGAAAAAAACATAAAAAACAAAAGAAAATTTAAAATAATGGTTCAAGAAAAAAAAAACTTCAAAGATCGAATTACCAGAAATTGGAGGTTTTGGATTTTACTTTTTTGTTTTAGTGGGAAAATAATACTATTCCGATTTTACCCTTCATTATTTTACCAAATGTCAATTTAGGCATTAACTTGCCAAACTTTTGAATAGAAGTGCCAAAAAGGACCAAAACTCTCGGAAGAAACAAAATTAGGACCAAAACTATCGAAAAACTAGGGACCAAAACTATTAGAAGTACAAAAAGTTTAGGACTAAATACGCCATTTTCTCTTTTAATTATGTATGATGAATTGTGTACCACTAAAGAGTCATGGTATCTACAACAATTTTATTGTTATTTACAATGATTTTTTCTCCCGAAAATGAAATACTTTTGATGGAAGCCAAATGGGTATTTGTTGAATAAATTCTTAACCCGGTAACTTATTCGGTAAATGCATTGTAATGAAAAAATGGATGGATGACCAAAGCCTTTCGCCCTTAGTATAGTAACTAACCATTATCGGTCCAAATGTAAATATTAAAACTTTTATTTTAATTTAAAATGTATAAAATTGAATGTTTATTTTAAAAAAATAAATATTTTTATCAAAAATTTTATAGAAAACTTCTTTGTTCTCACACTTTCTACTACTGCAATTCACTACCTCCTAATACTACATATTAACTTATATATTATTAATAAAATCAACATGTTAACTTATATATTGTTAAATGTTTTTATTATTTTTTATATTAAATCAAAAATAAATATTCATTTTTCAACAATGAAAATATAAATTTCTTTGTTTAAGTTGCATGACACAAAAAACAAAAATATTCTTGTAAAGACACGAGTTAATAACATTATAAAGTAGTGTTCCTCAAAAAAAAAAACAGTGGAATCCTAGGTTATAAATGTCAGGAATGTTAATGCCACGGTGCTTTTCCTATGCCTTTTTGTTCTTTTCTTTGATGAATCTCCTAATGGTGTCCTATTGCAATAACTTTTGTTAAGGAGGTACATACATATCACAGAGACATGTGAATTCAGTAACCAGCATTATAATTAAGTCGCTATCTTTTTATATATCATCAAAATTGCTATTAAGAGAATTCTCCTATAATATATATATATATATATATATATATATTAATTTCCTTTTTTTAAAATGATAAGAGAATTTATAACAATTATACTTGTGTCTATCTGACAAATGTTACCCATAAGTTGGGAAACAAACTATTGAGAGACATAAAACATCATGCATAGATAGAAAAATTATAACGCATCGTCTTGAAAGGATAACATCAGAGTTTGAAAAAATAGTAAAACATGTCTTTAAACTATTTATGATTATTTAATTATATCTTTTAAAAATTTTTTATCCTCAAACTATTTATTTATCATTCCTTAATCATATCATTTATTTTTTATTTTAATTTTTTATATTTTCAAACTATTTATGACTATTCAATTATATCATTTTTATACATCTAATGACGGTTGAGTATAAAAAATTAATCAAAAATAGTTAATGATATGAAAATATAAATTAAAAGATAAATGATACAATTGAAAAATTGTTAATACTTTTAGGATATAAAAAGATTAAAAATATATATAATTAAAAAATAGTAAATAGTTCGAAGGCATTGTTCACAATTTTCCCTTATATGTTTTTATAATTTTATGTATAATTGTCCTAATTTTAATTATTATGGTATGTATACACACATAAAAAGGAGTATTATTTTATTTATGAATCTATTATTACATGATGGGATGTAATACGAAAAATTATTGTTTTAATTTTTATGTTAATGGTTGCAATAATATAATTTGTACACCAAATCTAAGATGGGCAATTGTATTTTTGTCTCTGGTATCCCGTGAAAAGCTTTAATTAGCTTTCAAGACCTGAAAGGCTGAAACGGTGAGTAATTACAAACGGCTACTAATAATTGAAAGAGTGGTGGCCCACGAATAAGAAACCCCATACTACGGCCCAAGCCCAAAACTGTCGGTGATAGTTAACATGAAGCTTTCGGAATGTAACGTCTATTTTCCATATAATTTATCGCCAAAAATTCCATAATCAATTCCACAAACTTTTCTCTTCTTTTCGCTCAAGAATGGATGCTTTGTGGAATCTTGAAGATAAACTGAAGCTATCAACTCAAGAAGCTGTTGCTCTTCTTGCATGCACTGTTTTTCTAGTCATAGGAATTTGCACTGCCACAGCTCTAAGGAGGTGGTGTAGGAAGAAGAGATCATTAGTTCATCAAGAACCATCATGCATGGAAGAGCCAGAGGAAGTGAAATGGCGGACTACGGTGGAGCAGCCGAGCTGGGGTGGGGTGAAGAAGGTGCTAATGAGATCAGTGAGGTGGAGTGGGGTGAACAAGTGGGAGGAGAGGCAAAGGGAGAAGCCACCATTGCTGATGAGTGCAAGATTTGAAGCAAATGTAGGGTGGCAGAGTCATAACTCAACTTCTCCAGTTTGGCAAAGGCCTATACTTATGGGTGAAAAATGTGAGTTGCCAAGGTTTAGTGGGCTTATACTCTATGATGAAAGAGGAAGACCGCTTCATCATTGTGATCAGGGGACTGTTAATTACCAGGTAAATCAATGAAAAATACTATATAGAATCTGATGTGTTTTAAAATTGAGATATTTCAAAATTTACGACACTTCCATAAATATGGCACAAACTTAGAAACATATGTTACAATTCTGTATCCAGGGAGAACCAGCAACTGTCATTGCAACTACTCTGAAGGATTTGCTGCAGTAGAATTCCAACTGTTGATGTTAGTGCGGGTTTGATTTTGCAATTCCACATATTAATGGCTATTATGATGTTACTGCACAAGTTAATGGCCAGTGTTTTGAAGGTCTTAGAAAGAAAAGTCGATTATTTTTTACTTTTGCTATGTAAAAACCTCGGATCAAGAAATGAAGAATAATAGTGTATAACTTGCATTTTTGCAGTAGTTGCTCATGTTTTACTTTGCAGTATAACTAGATGATAAAACTGGGTCAAATTGATATGTTTTGGTTGTGGTAAATGAAATTTGCATAGATCAAATAATCCTTATATTGCACAGATTGAAGACAAGGTAGTAGAGAAGCTAAAAGTAGCCAAAGTTGATGAGTAAATAACAGAGGGCAGAGAGTAGATTTTAACCATTTTTCCGCCTTAATTTCGAATGATTTGTCTTTCTTGCATCATGTTCTCTGATTGCAATCTTATTGGTATTAACAAAAGCAAGGAAAAATCCAAGGAAAATCAGATTAAGAGGAAGTTAACATGGCAGCATCAGAAGTAGAGAAAGCAATGAGACTTGAGATTATCTTGATAGATGCCAAGGAAAAAGGAGAAAAGCAAAAAGGATATACACCTTTTAAGTTTAAGTTGTAACTACACGGATAGGTTACTGACGTGATTTTACTGCACAAGTCAATGACCTGTTCTTTGCAAGCCCTGAAAGAGAAACTCAAATGTGTATTAATGCTACTGTTTAATCTGTATAATCAAGAAATGAAGGATGAGAGTGCATAACTTGTTCTTTTGCAGCAGTTCTTCAGATTTTGCTTTTCAACCCATCTACATGATTAACTTCTATCGGCATATCTAGATTTTGTTTTTGATGAAGGAGACCTACAAGGATCATATGATGTTCATATTGCACAGTCCAAAATCAAGGCCAACGGGGATTGAAGTTGTCTGCAATTGAGATTTAGGCATTAGACCAAACCAGAGAACTGTTTTTTGTTCTCCTCTTTTTTTTGCAAATGAAGACTTTATTATATCAGTCAAGAAGAAATTACAATAGCAGAGAGCATTATGGAACTCTCATAACAAACCAAACAATTTAGCAACCAAAATGAACAACAAAATTGTATTATTCACCAGAAAAACGAACTATACAATCACCATTAAACCAGCCAGTAAAGATTAAGTCTTGAAAGTACAATGATATACATTCTAACTGTGTGCAAACAGCCAGTTATCATAAGTCAGGTTCCTCTTCATCACCGACGCTCTCACTTGCCCGTCTCTAAACCTTGGTGGAGAAAATAAATTGCAAAATATGTCTGGATGGCCAGGATATGTGTGCATTTTCAAAGAAATATAGTGAGATCCTCCCCTGCCTTTGGCATAAATCAAATCCACACCGATGTGTCCACCTATATAGTTTATCTCTTATCTCCATTGTCAATCCAGCTGTGCCTGAGGGCTCCTTGCCCATATTTACAAAAGCTCTTTAATTCTCCAAAGTTGATATATCACAATGGATAAAGCCGCTGGACCAACAAGTTAGTATCCATCAAATACCTGCAACAACAACATAACTAGGCTCCATTGATTTTACCCCTCACAAAGCTACATGAAAGATTCCATCTAGTTCCATACTTGTCCGGAAAATGGACAGTCAGAGAAAAGGTAGCCACAGGATGCAACAGACAAAGGACACAAATAACTCCCAACTGTTGAAGCCTATCCAACCTATAAATCTATTCTTACAAACAAGTCAAAAGAAAGAAAACACACTCTTGGAACGAAATTCTTGAACCAAGCCAAAGAAACAAGGAACTTGAGGAACAATGAAATAGTTTCATCCCACTTTAACTGAATAACTTCTAGCATATAACCCCAAAGCAGAACTTCTGATCTCTGTATGGCACGGGTAAAGGAAATCTCCTGGACAATGTGCTAACTGTTCTGGTTATTTTCTATCCCTAGGCAAATTCAAACCTCAGAACTAATGATGCATGCAACAGGAGCGTGTAAATCAATACCATGCTGAACACAATCAAAAGAAGAGAGGTGTTTATACCAGAACCAAGGACTCAGAGGATGCCAATTATCAAACCAAAAGGAGGTGTTTAAACCATTATCAATCACACTACATTGAAATGCTGCCTGACCAAAGATCTCAACTTCATTAACTGTGTCCAGAACCATGAAACATCAACTGGAGTAGATACAGACCAAAAGTTGTTGCCCTTCAGTAAAGTGAGTGTACTTGTATTAACCATAAAGACTCCTTCTTGGAACATATATCCCAAATCTATGGGAAAATAGCTGCTTTACTCCAATTTTTCAGTCTAATGTTACCTAGATCACCCTACTCCTTAGCTAAACAATAATACTTGCGACTAACTTTCTCTCAGAACTCTTCTAGTCCACCCCTGACCTCAAGAACTTTATCATCCACTTTCAAATTTTTAATCCCAAAAGTTGGAAGAATAAAAGTTGTACGCTGATAAACTTGTGAACTAAACAACATGGCTTTAGCAAATAAAGTCCCACCACAGGTCAGTTTCTTGTTCACGCAAGATTGTATTCTGCACAAGACTCTCTCTATGGGGAACATGACAATGCAAAACAAAGGGTTTGCAGATATCTAGGGATACCCAGATATTAAACAGGTAAATGCCCAACTTCAAAACAGAAAAGTGCAGCATAGACAGCAAATCAAAATCCATATTTTTAATCCCAAAAGTTGGAAGAATAAAAGTTGTACACTAATAAACTTGTGAACTAAACAACATGGCTTTAGGAAAATAAATTCCCACCATAGGTCAGTTTCTTGTTCGCACAAGATTGTATTCTGCACAAGACTCTCTCTACCGAAACCTGACAATGCAGAACAAAGGGTTTCCAGATATCTAGGGATGTATCCCTAGATATTAAACAGGTAAATGCCCAACTTCAAAACGGAAAAGTGCAGCATAGACAGCAAATCAAAATCAGAAACACCAGAAAAATAGATGGAGCTCGTATGCAAGTTAGATCTTTGAGTGGATAAATAACCAAATTCATTCATAGCTTACTAAACTGTTAATGAAAGAGGAGTAGCTGCTGGGACTTTTATAATACCCAAAGGGAAAAAAAGGACCAGTTCAATGACTGAACCTGAAACAGTGAGCAAGATATTACTCCATATTTTCCCTTTTAGATTTAGTATAGAATAGATCTCACAGTTTCTTTAAATAAGTTGTCTAATTCTCAATCTCCTTGATGCTAAAAATAACAGTTAATCACTTGCAACTCCATGAACTAAAGAAAAATCAAAGTGGGTTAATGGGGGTATATTATGGTAGTATTATAAACAATGCAAAGTGTTATGAGATCTCCAGAGTAATGTTACAATATCACCAGAAAATAATGGTAATGTGAAAAAGATAAAAGATTTTTCTCCTACACACACACTGTGACTTGTGTACTTCCGAGACCAGAAGATTCAGGTGTATTTATCCCATTCCACTCCTTAAAAGAACAGTAGATCTGTTGCTTTTTCAATATTCTCCTCTCAAAAATTTGGCAATATTTATTCCAATGCTCGTGTTTCATAGTGAGAAGACAAAATAATAAGCACAGTACAACAAATAATAGTGATAATAATGAGTATATTGACACTGGAGGATCCAAAAAAAAATGGAGAATCATTCATGACAAATAGTGTAAAATGGAGCACAATATAAGTGTCAACCTACAATAAATATATTTCATTATCACTTGAAAGTTTGGAAACTTTTCAGCATCAAACAAATGCTCGTGTGCCTTCCAACTCACATAATCTCGTGCATTTTGATACATATGAAGATTTGAATACATGGCATCTTCAACCATCTATGTATAGACATTGTAAAGGTGGGAAAAAGTAGTATAAAGATCAACAACTCAAGCAATCCCAAAGATATCCCAGAAAGACATACTGATCCTTCACCCAACTCCAGAGCCACAGTACGTGGCTATGTCTGCCAGTGACAAAATGAACTGCTGGAGAGCCACATGCCAAAAATATAATGTTCTGCATTTGTTCGAAAAGTTTTGTCTCTCAATCAATGTGGAGTGGATCGAAATTATGAACCTTTACCTAATAAAAAGAGCATCAAATACAAAAATTCCAGAACAGTAATGAAAATGTATCTTAAACAGATGCACTCACACACAGAGATTCCTAAAGAAGCTAGCAAAATCAACTCTGCTAAAGAGAACTATACATGAAATAGCAGAAAGAAGTAAAACATGAATGTCCACATGTTTATAAATGTGACATTGTCAAATGTCATACAAAGAAGTGATGAAATACCAATGCAGTAAGAAAAAGGGAAGTTACTAGAAAGTAGATTCAAGTACCTTATTGCTACACCTGTTCATGAATCCTGTTCATGAATAAGACTCTATCAAGGGTTCTCGGGAATCTTGTGCTGCTGCACTCTTGTAATATGAATACAACACCAGTTGAATGATTCCTAATATGGTTCCTATTCCATTTGGAGCCTGTAATAGAATTCATAACAAAAATATAATTTCACCTAGAATAAGAAGTATAATTTCACCTATTTTCTGTATAGAGTAACAAAAAAGAGTAAATCCTATGAAATTATTATCGAAAGCAGAAGCTCAAATTGAGAAGGTGGCAACTCACATATACAAAGGGATCAGAATTAAGGATTCCATACAAACAGAAAGATGTGCTCATCAAGAAGGTAGACAGGGACAGGTAAAATGGCATAAATTCAACACTCCTCGTTCGAACTACAAGGTTCTGCTAGAAAACCAGAATTAAGTACAGATGCCCAAAAAAAGAAAATAAAAAAGAAAATAAAAATTCTAAGCAAATCATGAATCGCAATATCCTCAGAGAAAAAGACTAGACGTACAATTACAAGCAATGGGGAACCAAACATCGAAATGAGGGAGACACAACTCAGACACCCAATGGTGATGCGCCGAACTGCAAAATCAACTATAAGCAGACTGCCCAGCATGATGACTGTGAACAGGGTGATAACACCAATTACCAGTCCAACCATCTTCAGCTACAACCAATGATAATTGGCAGTCATACACAAAAGCTTAGACAAGCAAATGAATCGACAAAAGATTTTTATTTTTCTTTCTTCCCCTGGAAAAGCAGTTAGTTCTCAGAAATATAAATCATTTAAACATTCAGTGGATATGCTCTACAAGTCAGAGGAAAAATCTTGAGGCAAATTCTCAGGAGACCATGATGATTTGAGGCCTGTGCATTATAACTAATAAAAGAGATAGAAAGGATTTTACTAACCATTTTTGCTTTTTCGACATATATCATAAAGATGATAATGTAGGCCATCTGGAAAACCGCACCAACTGAATTGACTGAAGTAACCAATAAATTATCAACAGACACAAAAGGTGAACCATACCAGGAACAGATCAAGCAGTTCAAGAGAGCATATACATATGGGAGCCCAGAGAACTGCTCAGTTGACTGGTTTCTGATAATTCTTCGGAATGTGGATCTGAGATTAAAGATTTTAAATGAAAATCAGATCCAGGGCTCACAAATGTGTTCTGAAATGTTGGGACGGAAGGGACTAAGTGATGATTATTAGTTTTATTTTTCTAGGAAACAGTGATCATGCCCAATCAAATTGAATGAAATTATAAGGAGCAAACTCACATTGGTGATACAAATAAACCCAAAGCAAAGATGTTTCCTGCAACAAGCAGCAAGTACGTGAATTGTAAATCTGACTGGTAAAGATCAATACTTTATGTTTGTGCAATGTTTCTTAGTAAATGAAATGGAAATGCACATAAGTCCAAGAATTAGCACAGAGTATTTTCCCAGTGAATTAAAGAGACCGAAGCTGGAACGACCAAGAAAAGGCTTAGAAAAAGTAATTATCCTATTAATCATTTATCTTGTCAATGCAACATTATACCAGCAAAAGGACTATTGTTTTATCAAGAAAGCTCACCTTTAAAGACCTTTTTGTAATTAGTCATTCATCCATGCAAGAAGCACCAAAATAATCTAAAGCAACATAATGAATTAGGATAATTGGAAAAAAGAGAAGAGGGTATAATCATGTCATCCGTATACAACAACCATTTAACATATTAACCAAAGTATAATTGGAACAAAAAAAAAAGGATCATTCTTTTCCCAAACCATTACCATTTCTGTAAGAAAATCTCTCTATTTAGGAGCACGGGAGAGAACTTATAATCTAGGTCCATGAGAAGTTGAATACATGAAAGGTAATCGTATTACCTGCGACTCCAGCAGCCTCTTTACAAATTTCAAGAACTTGAAGGGAAACCATCGTTGAATTTTATCTATAACAAATCTTGAATATTTATCAAGAACTTGAACAGAAACCATCAACAAATTATCTCTGTAATCTTGAATGGTTAAATTCCAGAGGCACAAAAACAATTTATTCCACACCACAAATGGCAAGCAAAGAACAGACCCTTCTTCTCTCAGTTTGGCCTTTTATAGAGTCTGTTCTTTCTCTTGAAGTTGAGGGGAAGCACAAGCTCCATCCTCGTATTTACTGCCCCCGTCCCCCTCTCATTTATATATACAATTTTCTTTTTCTTTTTTTCTTGAGAAGATACATTTTTATTCTTGCTAAAACGAATATCCCTTTTTTAACTAGCAACTAAAAACAAATTAGGTTCATATGATTGGTTTGACTCAATAGAGCTAAAAGAATTGAACCTTCCTTTCTAATTTTAGAATTTTAATTCAAAAATAAATCATTACATTATATAATAATTATTATATTTACTATTAATATAACAAATAATAGTAATCTATCGAATGTGATCATCAAAATAATTAGCCATAAATAATCTCTTATTATCTCTCTCTATTATCTTCCTTATGATCAGAAATTTTATGAGCTGGTTGGAATGTGAAATTCTTAGCTCTCTATCTGTTGAAGGAAGTCCTTTCAAGAATCCATTTAGCTTTTCCTGACTATAACGAAGACGGACATCCCTTAAATTATATTATACTAATTACATTATATTATATTATTTATACTATATTTATAATTTCATAATTATTAATAATATAAATTATATATTAATTATAATAATACATAATTATTCATATTATATTAGTAATTAATAATTAATATCTTCCATCCGAAATTAAATATTCATTTTTTACTTTAATTAAAAATTAAGGAATGTATTTTTAATTAACTTACTAAATCATCATTAACATTAATATAATATATTATGGGACACGTGAGTTAGTGGAATGTAATTATATTAAATTAATTTGATAAGATGTGAGGATTATAAGTTAGTGGTATATAAATCAATTAAATTAATGAGATTATTAATAAAAATTTTAATAAAAATATAGATATTTATTTAAGGAATTTAAACATTCAATTCCAAATAAATTAAAATAAAAATATGAATATTAATTATGTACGAATATAATATATGATAATAAAAATAATTACATAATAATTTATAAGTTATTAATCATGTAATTATATATATTAACAAAATATTGGAATTTAAAAATATTCCACCTAATTCAGCCCAAACGATTAGCTCAGTTTCAATAATTATGGCCCAAATAATCAAGCCCAATTTAAGATTGGACCAAAATTTTGAGTTTGGTATCAATAACATTGATGCAAATGTCGAGCCCAAAACGAATAACCTCAGCCCCAAATTTTGAGACCATTGACAAAATTCTCGACCCATTGGTATCATTCTTGGCCCAAAATTCCAAGCTAAATGAAATTTCATTGACCCAGAAATCCGAGCTGAAAAGGAATCTACTCGGCCAATTTTCCCATGCTCAACTATTTCCTCCTCAGCTCATCACGTTGAGCTTGCCCGTTCTCAACTCAGCCTAAAACGCCGAGCTCTCTCGATTCCCCCTCAACCTAGCTTACCCAACTTCAATTACAATAAATTATAATACAAATTCATGGAGATGAAGTCGAAAAAAACACATCTACAATTACAAATTCATTAATTATGAAAAAAAACAAATTCAAAGTTTATAAGAAATCAAGCTACAAAACTTACCTAGGAAGACGAGAGAGAGAGAGAGAGATGACGCCAATAGGTGTAGGGAACGCCTAGGAACCAAGACTATAGGGAGGGGAGAGGATCGATCGAGGAGAAATGGAGGATGTTGTGTGAATAAGGGGAGGGGAGGTGAAAGTGACGAGTGTGTTGTTATTCTATCAAATTAAATACCAAAATTTAACGAACTTACGCAGTTATGACAAATAAGGGTTGAATCTTATGAGAGTTATCAAATTCTTCAATTAAGTAAACTAATCAAGTTTGGAGAAGTTTTTTTGTTAAAAACAAATATAAACCCTAAGAAACACAACGAATCAATCATTAACTTAATTAATTTAAATTACCTAATCGTTTACATAAAATAGTCAATCAAGTTACATAGAGACCAATGATATCATCAACACAAATCACACAAAATTAACGATCGATTAAAATCATGCAATTTACTTCAAACAATTATCTATCAATTGATTAAACAACGGTTTAGATAAATTAATAGTTACTACTATTGGTTACCAAAAACCAATTATACATAACCGTAGTTGATCAATCATGCAATACAATTATGATTACCAATAATAATTGAAATTACACAATTTATAGGATTAAAATAGGAATTGAATGAATACTCAAATAAATAAGAAAATCTTTGGAAAAATTAGATTTTTAATTGAAGAATTTAATCTCATAGTCTCGAATAAATTTAGCCTAATCCATGTCATTGTCAACTGAAGAAAACTACTCACAATTCATAAAAGAGAACATTATATAGAGATTAAAGGAGAGAGAAAAACTCATTAATTGGGAAACCGAAATATTGAGTGACTCCAATCATTGTATCTTCAAGAATGCAAGCACAAGTGGTTGCTTAGGATAAGAAACACTATGCTAATAATCCCTATTAATAGTCACAAAAGGTCCTATGGCCAATTACATAAGAATTCTAGTTCAAAACTACTTAAAATTTTTCCAAAATCTTCAATTCATCAAGTGTTTCTGAGACTGTCAGATGTGTCCAAGTGGACACATGAGGCTTCAGAGGTGCTGAGGGTGGATGCATAAGCTAAGAATGACACGTCCACTTATTCAAATATGCATCTAATTGGTTTTTTAAACTCGTCCATTTCATTTGGCCTACAAAACAATCTTAATTCTTAAAGTTTTGTTCTTTCTCTAATTCCTTTTAAACATATTCCAAAACTTTCAAAAGACCTAAAAACAAATATCAAAGTGTAAAGAACCAATTTGAGCACATAATTACATAATTAGCTAGTTTTTTATCTCAATAAAAAAAACACATTGAGTTCCTAAAAATCAAGTTAATTATGGTTCACTCAGAAAGTGATTCGCACAAGAATGAGAAAGCTGAGAGTTGGTGGGGGCTGGGGGAATGTTGTCTCAATTAGATGGAGGGGAATATAGAGAGCTTCTAGGGTGGGGATAAAAAGATGGGTAATTTTGAAAATGTAATTTTAAGATAATGGTACTTTGGGTATTTCAAAAATTATAAGTGTTGTACTTACAAATTTGGGTGTTTTTGTAATATTCTTGGAATTGTACTTCTAATAAATTAATCAACACTACTAAAAATTTTAGGGATGGCATAAAAGATGGGTGGTGTTTGAGACCCCTATCTCCAATTCGAAATAATGTACTCGTTCCCTTCCTCATCCTCAAATAAACTTTTTCGAGTATACTCGCCCAGTCCCCTTGGGTATTAAGATATTCTCGTCCTCGTTCGCTGAAAAAATATTCATGTTAAAAAAATCAGTACATTAATAAATATAAAATATATAAAAATATATTTATAACCAGTGCATTAAATAAATATAAATGTTCATAAAATACATTGATAAACTCTATGCAATACATTTACATTACATATTTAATTTTTTTTCTCATCAAGTTTTTGTATAAACTTGCATACAAAATCATTAAAGTAAAATTTATTACACTATAACGTTGTTCTTCATATTTGAATTTATTTCATAATTGATTGAATCATAATTAGATTGATTTTTTAATGTTTATTGTGTTATTTATTGAGTTTAAATCTAACTAATTATGTGTTTTGTGCTTTAAATAATTATTTACACTTATACTTTTATTTTCAGGTGTTTGGAAGTTTTAAAAGATGTCTAGATAGAATTGGAAGAAATTGGAACCTTGAAGATTAATATTTGGAAGAAATAAGAAGTGGGCGTGCAAGCAAGAAAGTGAGCGCGTCCACCCTCAGAAGTTTGACAGCAATAAATGTCTAAGTGGACGTGTCACATGCTCTACAGGCATCCATTTTGTAATGACGAGTGTCCACTCTTCGGAATTAAGTTTTTAAACTATTTTTAAGTAGTTTCTAATTAGAACTCTTGTGTAATTAACCCTAAGACTTTTTATAACTATTTATAGGGCTTAATAGTTTAGTTTTGGGTGTTAAACACCTTAGATATCTTGTTCCCGAACATTGTAGAAGAACGAAGGTTTGAGCTTTTCAGGAAATCAGATTTTCGACTATTGAGTTTCTCTCTTTCCTTTAATCTTTTTATAATGTTTTATTTTATGAATTATGGCTAAACATTTATAGTTGGTAAGGATATGTATTAGGTTTATTTTATTGGGAAATATGAGATTTTTCTTATATCATCAAAAATCCGATGTTTTCAAAGAATCATTATTTCTATTTGAGTATTTGAACAATTGTTGGTTATATTCTATCCATTGTATTATTTCAATTATTATTGGTCATCTTAATTGTTTTACATAGTTGATTAACTAAGGTTATGCATAATCGATTTTTGGTAACCAATAGTAGTAACTATTAATTAATCTATATCGATGTTTGATTAATTAATAGAGAATTGTTTGAAGTAAATTGCATGATTTTAATCGATCGTTAATTTTATATAATTTGTGTTGATGTTGTCATTATGCTTAATAACTTGATTGGCTATTTTATGCGAGTAATTCGGTAATTTGATTTAATTAGATTAATGTTAATTTGTCGTGTTTCTCGGGAATTAACTTAATTTACAAGAATCAAAATTTGCGACACTATACAGAATTTTAAGTCATTACTCAAATATATTATTATCAATTATTAATTCCAAAATACAAAGTCCTTACTAACGTTTTTTATATTTATTGATTCTTAGTTTAAAGTTTAAATATTTTTAAATAAGAATCGAATTTTTCCCTCCAAAATCTTGATTAGTTTTTTTTTATCTGAAAACTTACAAGTTCCTATAGGTTTGACTCTTACTTGTCCTAGCTATATAAGTTAGTTGTGTTTGATATTAATTTTATAGCGCAATGACACGATTGTCAATAATTTTATAAGTTCCCGTTGTACACTTCTGCAATTATGCATCTCAAGAGTCAATCGAATGTTATCCGATGATTCTTTACTCAATTCTTTTTTTTATATAAAAGTGATTTTATCTTCTCGATTTTCAGATAAATATCCAAAGGAACAACACTTTGTATTGCAATTCCAACAACACTTAGATAGATTGGAAACTTATGTCCGGCAATTTGATCCTGATATACCTCTAATCAATTGAAACGTGAATAGGAACATGCAAAACAGAAACTCAGATGAAGTTAATTTAAAGCTAAAATTGTGAACATGTTGCTATCTCATTCAAAGTTTTCATATGTGTTTTTGAACTTATATATCCATTGTTTTTTATGAATGTATTGTGTAATAGTTTAGATTATTTAATTTAATGCTTTTTTTCATTTTAATGTGCACTACTTTATATTTTTAGTCTTCAAAATGTTTAATTAACTTAATAAAAATAAATTTAAGTTATATATATATACACACACACAATTAAATCTCCTTAAATATTAGTAAATAATAAAAACTAAATAAAAGATGCAAAAGACAGTGCATAACCATTATTTATGCATAGCAACCCCTGACCCTCACCCGAAGGGAAGTAGTAGGGTAGTGTCGAAAAAGACTTGGAATCTTTTGATAACTATATTTGAATTGCATATAATTTCATGGTAGTGACTAGCAGGTCATCAAGAATTAACATACTATTTTAAGCAAGCATATCTTATAGAAAATTGGTAAATAAAACCTCCAAAAATTTCTCCTCACTTCTTTATTTTGGGTTATCTTTTTTTCGCAACGATTTGCTATGCAATGCACTTATTTCTGACTGCTTTTTTTTTTTTTTTTTTTGTGGAACTTTTTGTTCTTTATTAATACTCACTTGAATGTCCATTTTTTACATTAGTTAAAAATTAAAGAAGACATTTAACTTTAATCAAGTAACTAAATTATATTTGATATTAATTTCATGAATGGTGAGATTCATAAATTTGTATGATATAAATTCATTAAATTAAGGTAGTAAATCTTGAGACTCATGTGTTAGTGGGGTATAAATGTCTTAAATTAATAAGGTTATTAATTGAATTTTATACTCCTTCCGTCCCTTTTTATAAGATACATCAATCAAATTCTCTTATATCTAATTATAAGATATGTTACTACTTATTAGAATTATTGTGTATGTTATTTTCAAATCCAACATTACTTTATTGAGAGAGGAAACATATACTCTTTTTTTCAAGAAAGACTAAATTAAATAAGGGTATAATGAGAATTAAAAACATTTATTTAGTTTATGTAATTTTACTTAAAACATCTTATAAAAAGGGATAGATATAGTATTAAAAATATGTTTATTTAAGGAAATTGAGTATTTAATTTCAGACAAACTAAAATAAAAATATAAACATTTAATTCCGAACGATGGAGTATATCACAAATTTCCTTTCAAAAAAAGGTTAATTCCTTGAAATTATTTATAAAATGTTTAGGTCCCTTGATATTTTTTAAGTACATTCTTAGTTATTTCATAAAATATTTTTGTTAAGAAAATCTAAATCAACATTTGAATAAAAAAAAATCGAAAGGTATTTTTGTCACAAGGGTCCTTTAACATTTTACATTTTGCGAGGTTTTTCCTAATTTTTTTGAAAAGAAAAAAATAACTTTTAAGATCCGTCAACTTTTTTTCAAGCTACATTATTGGTCCATCCATCAAACTTTTTGTTAAATCAATCTAAATCAAAACCAATGTTTGGCTAACAATTTTGAGGGGTATTTTTATTCCTCCACAATGGCACTTTCCTCATTAAGGCTAAAATCAAAATTAGGACTCTTTATCTATCTAAATTCAACCAAAGCTTATTAAAATTGAAATTAAAAAGGTGTTATAAGAGATCCAATAGCCATTGATTGACATTGATCTTTTGTCACTACTACAAATAAACTAATCTAAAATTTACTTGAAGACGAAGTTCGAAGTTGGATAGAAAAGGTAGCGATCAACGAGAAAGTGTGAGGAAGGCAGATAGGCAAGCATTATGGAATGCATGTTAAACTCCAATGTATTTGAACATTACTTGAGTAAGTTCAATTATTCTTGTAAATATTCATTAAGATGAATGTTTTTCCAATAATTGTTTTTTATAAGAATAATATGATTCTTGTAGGATAATTTGGAGTGGAATTCTTGAAGAGGAAGATTCCATTTGCATACATATACTCATTGTAGTTTAGTTTATACACATATAGCAATAAAAAGGAAGAATGACAATTGAGCATTTGCTTTCTGCCATCACTCACCAACTCTCAAAACAAACTCTTGAAAGATTTTTGTAATCTTTGTGGACCTTTGTAATTTAATCCTCAATTTGCACGTTCTCCTTGCGTATTTTCCTTTTTCTTCCTTTACTATTGAGTGATAACCTAAAAAAGGAATATTTCCTATAAAATTTCTTTTCATCCACCATTGGGTCTCGCGGTTGCATACTTACATACTAGATCAATTCCATTAAGTAGAAATGCAGTTTTCATTTTGTTATTACATTGATGTGAGAAAATTTTTAATCTGAGAGAATAATTATTGAGACCTAATACCGGTTCAAAGATGAGCATTTGCAACAACATTTTGGAGTTGAAGTTCCCATTGTAGCTAAAGTTGAAAGTATTAATTACAAAAGAGAGATGTTTTTTTTTTCTTTTATCCATTTGGGTTGATTTGATTCCTTTGTATAATTCTTATGGAAATGGGTATGAATTGAATATATGTGAATTGCTATGTCTGAGATGCAATGGAGGGACAAAAATCCAATCACATTTTTAAAGCCAAGTGTTGACATAGGTTGACTTGACGAAAAATTCGATGGAAAGACCAGGATATATAGCTCGAAAAAAATAAAGTTAAGAGAATTAAAAAAAATTAAGATATATTAAGAAAGCAACCTCACCAAATGTAAAATGTTAAAGGACTAAATTCACCAATTTTCCAAATTGTTATATAAGGGACACAATAGATGGTCAAAAATGTGCTTCAAATTTTTGTGTCAAACATTGACTTAGGTTTACTTAACAAAAAAATTAACATAAAGTTTGAGAACGCAACTTAAAAGGATTAAGACCTAAAATGTCATCTTTATAAAAATTATATACAAAAAAAAATGTTTTGGATCAACCTCATGAAATGTAACATGTTAAGGGACTGAATTGATCAATTTATTCATATTCAATATATTATGAATTAATGTATTACTATTAGTATTTTGATAGAATAAAAGGAACTCATAAGGATAAGTTGTTAGCAAGTAGATAGTTTAATCGGTAAAGTGATATTACTTATCATTCTTATCATTATCATTTTAAAGGTAATATGTTCAAGTTATACTCTATAGTCAAATGTCCTGATCTTTTGGAAATGCTGGTCTTTTTTAAAAGGATTTGAAATGTTGAGCTGTGCTTTATTTATTTATTCTCACTATCATTATTAAGATAATTAAAATTTGTATCAATTAATATAATTGCATATATTAATAAATATAACATTGTAATTATGAAAAAATTGTTATATTAAATTCCAAAATTGAATTTGAATTAAATAAATAACATATAAATTTGGTCATTTAATTCAAAAAATTCCTCTAATCAAGCTAGGACATGAGTCAAGGATAACAAAGTCTCAACCAATAGAAATTGAATGAGTGATTTGGAGAATCAAATTATGTCAGGTAGCTCATGAAGAATGTCCAAACCAATCAAATTATTTTATGAAATTTATTTCTTAAATATTTTAAATATAGAGGTAATTCCTAAATTATGTAAATTTGATCATGCCGTTTACTATAAAATGGAGATTAGGCTTAGGAATAAATGGAGACAAATTTTATTTCTAAGAAGAGAATAAAATTATAATACAATAATTTTGCAAGTATCAATCTTCTTCTTAGGTTGAGAGGTTTTAAATTTAGTATTCTGTGAATCTTTATAAATGTAGCACATTTCCTTTCCATTCTCTTTTAGAATAATTTAAATTAATGTAAATTGATTGATGAAGCATTCGAGTGCAAGAGCTTATGTTGGAATAGAATCTCATCATACTTTTGTATCATTTCTATTATTCTAATGAGATCTTTCATTTCCTTTACACACAAAATATATATATATATATATATATATATGACTGTAAATTATTGTTTCAAAATATAGAGACAAGTTCCCTTTTATTTTTTATTTTTTTTTAAAAAAAGATTATGACAAGTTAATCAAATTCTTGAGAAAAAGAGTTCGTTGAGAACATTAGTCATGGGCAGCCTAGATCCAACAAGGTTGGAATTTGGGAGTCTAGCTCAAGATTAGTTAGGCCGAATGGATGATGCCTTGAGATTTTAATATCAACTTGGGCTAAATAACAAATGCCAAAGAGGATTTGTGGATAATCGGGAAAGAGTTGGACTTTGGATAGAAAACCCATATTGGATTTGGACTCCATTTTTAGAATGGTTGGAAATGATCATCATTTTTTTTTCTTTCCTTTTTCCAAAAGAACAATAGCTGAATTTAAGGTAAATATATGGCAGCTTAATTAGAAACCCTTAGCTTAAGATGAGTCCTAAATTCGATTTTTTATTTATCATCAAAAGAAGATTATTATAATGTAGACTAAGTCATAACTTTTAGCCCTTTAAAGAATTTTATGTCTCTGTTTTTTTTTTTGGCAATCTCCATAGTCCTCTAAAATGCAAGTCCTTTTGCAAAATTGATAAATATTTGTTACGTTCCAAATTGATAAGTTTGTTTAATTTTTCATGATTATTAAGAAAACATAATTGTGTATAATCTTTATAAAATATTACTAAGATGTCCTCATTATTTATCATTACAAAGTAAATTTAATATATTTTTTAGATGCAAACAATGTCACTTTAAATAGAAAATTTTGATCAACTAACAAATACTTATACTTTTAATAAGAAAATTAACTTATAATTTGAGACAAATAAAAAATGAAAACAGACCTATCAAATTGAAATGGAATAGTATGATGTTATTCTTACTAGTCTTTCCTATTTTAGTTTCCTACATAATTTGATTTATAAATGTATTTCTAATTATTAATTTATATGAAAAAAATTAGAAGACTAACTCATACTTTAAAATGATGGTGTTATGATATTCTTAGTAGCCTTTTACATGTTTTTATTTGTCCTAAATCACTTGTCCTCCTAAATAATAGTTGTATTTATGATTTGTTTTTCAAATTTACCCCTATTTACCTACCATATTCATCAACTTTTAAAGGATACTACACTCCATGTTAAAATCTTTGGAGAATCAATATGATTTTGGCGCCTTTTCATGTCTGAATTTTTCAGGCATTATTAACTTTTCAAAACCTTAAAATGGGAATTGGGAAAGGCATAAAGAGAAAGATTATGAGATGAAAAGATAATAAAGATTTTTTTTTATCAGGAATGACTGTATTTTATTTTTAGTGTGTATTTAATAGTAATAATTTAGTACTTTATGTCATAAAATTCAGATATGCAATACCTGCAAAAACAATAATTAAAACATGAAGAGTATATCAACAGAAGAATTATTTAGCTAACCCACCATATTAGCAATTAACAGTTACTAATAATTGTTGAGCTAATTATCAGGGGGAAAAATGAGCTAAGAGAATTAAAAATCACCTGTTGAGAGTGGTTAAATGTTCAATTTCTATAGCTTCCAGAAATATTCCATAAAGAGCCTACCAGTATTTGTTTGTCCTACAAAAGCAATGTGCTACCTAACTCAATGGTAGTCACTAATCATCATAAGTCATGATCAAGTACATACCACATACATTTATAAATGCTCTTGAATATTGTGGACCAATTACATAAAGGTAGCTACTTTCAAGTTCCACGTTTCCCGATATATATTTTATTTTATTATGTTCATTTTTTATATAAAAAGAAAATGAGTAAACACTTCATTAAAAATAAAAATAAATTACATAAATTAAATAATAAGCAAAATGTTCATATATCACACCAATAAAAAATAAATAATGGTGCCTATGGAGATATTAGACTGAGTTTGTTTTGTTTTGTTTGTAATTTATTTTATCTACCAAGTATTAGAGCATGATTCATCCTCAATGTCATTTACACATCAATTTTAGCATCACCCAAACTATAAGTAACAACCTCAAAGACCTAAATGCATTAACAACTTTAAGATTACCTATTGCAAGATAATGAAAACCAAGAAAAGTGCTCAAATCTAGTTTGGAAAAAAATATTCTTTTACAAGAAGAGAAGAAAAGTGTATGATCTAAGTGATCTAAGAAGATCATAGTGTCAAAGAGACTTAGATCGAGTCAAAACCCGCGGAATGGAAGAATTATTGTGGTTTGTGGAAAAAAAAAGATCGTAAGGAAATGAAATATGTATGATCAAGAGCAAGATCTAGAGGAATCAAATATGCATCTTGCTCGGAAATAATGGAGTAGAAGTAAGGGAAAGTTGCAATGTCAAAGTAGGAAATAAGTGTCGAATGAGAGGTAGAGATAGAAAGAATAACTTTTTATAATATTATAATTTCAATATTTATCTTTAAATTTAATTTATCTCTAATATTTATAATTACAATTTTTACTCTTTTTTAAGACAGAAAGAAAGAGAATATTATATATGTTATAAAGGAAAAAGTAATCATAATTATCTATGAGTAATTATAAAATGACTTATATTTAAGAATGAAAATTTGAGACTAAAATGACTCATATTTAGGGGATAATATAAATATGAATGATATAGGAAAAAATAATCATAATTATCTATGAATAACTATAAAGTATCTTATGTTTATGAATAAAAATTTGAGACTAAAATGACTTATATTTATAGGGGAGAATATTAAATATGGATGTGAATCTGGTCCTTCAAGTCGCATATTGCTTTCTACCACATCATTTCAAATGAATACGGGAAAAATAATCATAATAATCTATGAATAATTATAAAACAACTTATATTTAATAATAAAAATTTGATACTAAAATTATTTATATTTAGGAATGGAAGGACCATTTATTATGATTATATTATTTTTAAAGTATATTACAATTATATTTGAAACTTTATTTAAAAACTTCATTATTTTCATAAATTTAATATGTACAATGGTAGTCATCATAAGTCATGATCAAGTACATATTCGGACATACATTTTATAAATGGTCTTGATCGTTATGGACCATTTAAATTAAGGTAAATACTCCTCATTTCACAATAGTTAAATTTGTTTGCATATTTGTTTTTTTAAATATTTGATTGTGTTAATTTTTAATGTATAATCATTGACTTTAAAATGGATAGTATATAAGATTTTTTTTTATTTTACATAATAGGCAATTACGTACATGAAAAATCTAAGAGGATGGTAAATTAGATTTTTATCCAATTTTTCAACGTAATTCAATAAAACACCTTTTTGACAACAAAAATCAAATATTTGATATGTTAGTTGTGTGAATAATAATGTGTTCAAATAAAATACATAAAGTAAAAGAATGAATACAAAGATTTATAGTGGTTCAGTTTATCCAACAAAACTTAATCAAGTACCCTGAGTTACCTACTAAAAACTTTACCAAATCTCTTCACTAATCAAATAAATGAGATTACAAAATATGCTTACTCAATTCACCTTAGGAATTTTTAAATAACCTTTCAATCAATCAAGCTTCATTCAACCCTTGAATTTTACAACACAATATTGATTATACAATAATCTCACTATTCTTCTTAGTGAAATCTTCACAATACAATTCAATTCAAGATTGACCCAAAGGTTTGCAAACAAACCTTTAATACAAAACAACATGTTCACCCTAACACTTAAAGTTTTATGCTACTTGCAACATTAATACAATTACAATCAATAATAAAAAAATAGAGAGTTTGATAGATATCACCTTAATGTGAAGATATATCAATTTGAAACACAATCATCTTTTTGAGTAATGTCTTGTCAAGATTGTTCAAAATTCACCTTTGAATGTAAAAACCCTTCTTAAATGATTTTAACAATATTGATGTTTAGAAAGGGTTTTGAAATGTTTCTAAGATATTATAAGATGATATACAATGTTTTTGCTAAAACATTGTTCTTAGAAAAAATTCCAAAAGTTTTGGTATTTATAGTTTTGTTTTTAACGGTCAAAAATAAAGTTGTTGGAAACGCATTAAGAATTTGTGATCGACTTCCATGAAGCTTGGTCATCCATTGGAGCACTAAATTCCTCTAGATAGTTAGCGGACAATACTTGCTATTATCCAATCAACCGCAAGTATAAAAAAGTCATCATCAAGTTTTCCAAACATACAATTTAAATTTTCAATCAACTCCAAAAGTTGTAGAACTTATTTTATAAAATTTAAAGTGAATGCATGTATTTATAAAATCAATTTGAATATCCATAATAAGTTTTAAAACACATTTTGAAAAACGTTTTAAGTTCATAAAGCAATCTTTAAAAATCATTACTCAATTAGAGGTAAAATTAGAGATATCAAAATATATTAAACTCTAAAACTATACATCTAGTTCCTATCTAATCCAACAAACACTAGTCTTCAAATATTTATAGTCTTGACTTGTTTACTTCCTTAAAGACTTGAAATCTTGTCTTTGTATTGATTAAATTATGAATCCAAAAACTCTATCACATATACAATCAAAACATTAGTTTTCATCAATATTTGTCATTAATCAAAATTAAAACATTAAAAGCTTTAGAATTTTCAGTATAAAAAATCATAAATTCATCCTTTTAAATCCTAAGAAGGGCCTAAATAATTTAAGATGATTTAGATACATCTCTCTCTCTCTCTCTCTATATATATATATATATATATAAAAGTAAGTCATTTCATTAAAATTAAATAAATTACACATTAGATTACAAGTAAATGTTTAAAATCCTATTAATAGAAAATATATCACACTCTAAAATTAGATAAGTACAAAAGAACTCTCGCAATGGAAATAGAAAAGACAAGTAACTCCAATTCCTTTGTAATCGATATTAAAAAATAAAATAAACAAATACGTCTCAACAATTTCATTAACGTTTTGTTTGGTCTTCAAGCATCATCAACACAACATCCTTGGTACTGTCTCCCCGTCCATTAAGTTAGATTATATTGAAGAACTAAGTTAATAAATAGGATGCAATAGAGGTAATATGGCACTAATCAAGGAATAAGTTTGTTACATAAAACAAACAAAAATAGTACCATGACACTTCAGACGTGTTTTTCTTTTCTTCCCCTTATAAATTTATTCCCTTTGTTTTACAAGTAAAATAAATGGTGCATAAATCATCTGTAAATATGTACGTACCTATGTATTGCCACATTAACAAAACTCAATTGAAAATTTATTTAATTAGGGAAGCAAAAATATCACCATCTCCAATAATATTGCCGTTAGTGTCAGGGTCATTCTCCGTTAGTTGAATAGAAGAATAAATAGGTGCGCATGCGGCCATGCGCCTTCCTGTTGGGATCTGCCGTAGCATTAGCTGGCAAGTAGTTTCACGTAAAGGCCAGGGTTGGTACCTTTCTGCCACCTGTTATTATTCATTAATGGAAATTTCATATCCACCGACACTTGTGCATATATACTCCAAAATGAATATAGATATCTTATTTTATAGTAAATTATTATTTTTAATTTCAATTTACTAATTCACTCTGTGGAATTGTCTTATTTATTAAACAGTTTCATTTTTGCTAAATACTTTTAGCTTTCTAAGAAACAAGTTGTTTGCTAAATGAATTAGCAAAAAGAGGAACAAAAAGAAAGAGAGTATTCTATGTTCTAATTTGAAATTAAAGATTCACATTGATTTCTCCTAACTATAGTAATTTAAACTAGAGTTTTAGTAATTACCACACAATATATAATTTTTTACAAAAATATCATACTTCCTCCGTCTAGCATTGAATTTTTACATTTTCATTTTAATTATGCACTTTCTAAAAATAAACACTTTTTTTTCTCTACTAACAATCCCTAAAATAATAATAAAAAAAACACAACCTTATTATTTAAGAAAATTGCATCTTATTAATTGGTGTAGTCACACGGTGACTATTAACTATGTACATTAATAGCAATGATATTACGGTAATTTTCTTAATGTCAAAGAGTTCATTAATTCTTATATTAAATCAAAACATAATATCTCTACCATACTTGTTTTGCTATAATATAATGTAAAAATATTAAAGTTGCTAAATCCTTGCTATATCCAAAATGTCACGCTACTTTATTTTATTGTTTTGACGAAGACATTGAAATTTAATATTTAGATAACTTTTTTGTCAATTGCATTTTATTTAGTAACTGTCTACAAAAATTTTCTTTCTTTAAAGAAAATCTAAATAATTTCAAACATTTATTGGTTTATCCTCCATTTTAAACAATTTTAAAGAGATATGATGAGATTAGAGATTAAACATATATTGTCAAATAAATAATTATAGTGTAAAGTTACAATACTCCATTTCTATATAAAAATCATTTTAGAACAATTTTTTTTCTTCTAAACTATAAGTCATTTTAAGGAATTTAGAAAGTATTCAAGAACATTTTTAGTGTTACTTTTATCTCTTCTTCGTTCTAAACATTGTGACAGTGTTACTATTCAATTTCACTTGTAATTTGACCAAATAGTTTTTCGATAATCAGACAAAAAATGTTTACATATCTTAATTTTAATTTATGTGCAAATGTATAAAATCACTTGTATTTTAAAACAAGTATAATAATTGGTAATTACTAATATTAAATATGTATTCACAGTATTAGAAATGAAATAATTCCCTACGTGTATACATACTCGAAGATCTCTCATCTCTCATGTCGCTGTCGCTCTTAATACATTGATAGAGGATACATTATAAACCTAATATTTTTCTTAATCTAGTTCTGTTACATTGTCACCTAAGTCTTCTCTCTGGCCTACTTTTTTACAGGCAAGATTATTCATTGAATAGTCATATTTTATGTTTAAAAAAAAGAAAAGAAAAAGGAATGAAATAAATAATAGAAGAATTCCCAATTCAAGTACACA
The DNA here is from genome assembly GCA_019593545.1 of Apocynum venetum. NCBI lineage: Eukaryota > Viridiplantae > Streptophyta > Magnoliopsida > Gentianales > Apocynaceae > Apocynum > Apocynum venetum. The sequence goes on along the minus strand of SRSM01000123.1, from coordinate 9,872,405 downwards.
CATATAATTAATATCATTTTTGAGTCATATTATTAACAAATGTCGAGTATTTTTTAAAAATAATTAAATTCAATTAAGAATATTTTACGAGTATGATTTTGATTATTTAGGAATATGATTATGAGTAAAATAAATCCAAACAAATTACTTATTTTACATTTAGAAAGATTATGAATGTTGTTAAGAAAGTTATCAAAATTTCTATTTTTAGTGCCAAGATTTATATTCATATATTTGTTTTAAATGATGAATTAAAGAATGTTTTCAATTTATTATGAAAAATATCTAAATATTCTTATAATAATTATGTTTTCGCTTGTTTAAATGTATATAAAAATAATTATGTTTAAAAAAAAATAATATATATATATATATATAAAATTAAAAAAACCACACTTATTAATTCTTAAATATTATGAATATTAAAAAAAAATCAAATAGTTCAAATCCATAATGGTGAATAGATGAATTCAAGTTATAAATTTTGCCTAGGTTAGTTTTCTCACAACTTCAACATTATGCAAAAAAAAAAAAAAAAGACAGAGAGAGAGAGAGAGAGAGAATTTTTTTAAAAAATAAAAATTATAAGTCTAAAGCAAATGATTTTGAAAGTCTAAAACAGTCTACCAATCTTTTTTAACTTCAAAGTCTAAAACAAAGGACTCGTTGATTTTTAGCATCTATACATAATGTTCATTAAAGTGGATTTTTAAAGCAGGGGAAACGTGGAACACAATATCCGAACTGTTTCCTTTATTGACTATATAATTTTTTTTAGAAAATATCTTTAGGCTTTTTCATTATCTTTGAGATGAATTCAATGACATGGTAATCTTTTTTTAAGGAGAGAAAGGAATGAATAGAAAAGAATAAAGTACGGTGCCAAATCAATGTTAAAGTCATGTGTGATAATTTTCTTATCATTTAAGTGCCCACAAATGGTAATCTATGTCTATGCATATGAGAGGTTGGAACTTAGAAATCGTAGAATCATGTGTTCATATATGGTGGGAGAAAGGGAGGAAAAGAAGAAGAAAAAAAAAATTTGACAAAAGAAATTAAATTTTAGTATTGTAAAGACAGATTTGTCCTTACAAAACTAAATTATGCCAAATTGAGTTAATTAGTTGAAAGATTTGAGTGACTTATTAGTCTTTTGAAGTATTTCATTTTATTTATGATGTTATTTGCATTAAAGTGCTTAAAAATTTATCTTATCTTTTCCACTCCTTAAAATTTTATATGCTTGGCATTGAGGTCCTTACAAATTTACTTTTATTCTTTGAAGCTCTGAAAGTAAAGTCACTTTTTACCATCTCCAAAAGTAACAGTGTCCACAAGTACTTTAATGGCAACATTCAAATGTTAAATAGTTAAACATATAAAATAAAAATTGTAAGGAATTTAGTGGGATCCATAAATGTTTGGACATTCAAAATACTTAAGAAAGATAGAAATAAAGCTAAAAACAATTGTTTAGGAAGAAATAAAGAAATAAATCTTCTTCCTAATTCTTTAGGAAGAAGATGACCAACTTCCCTTAAAACAATTGAATGATTGATTGGAGAATTATGCTAATTTGAAACTACTTGAGAAAGAAAGATGCATTTAACTCAATTTATAATTATTGTCTAATTGTCATACTAGAAAAGTAGTAGTAGTAGTAGTAAATTAGTAATCTTCCATGCTCTAAAACAATTCACTCTTTTTGAGACATTCCCAAATTACAAAATTGTTATTATATAAGGGTATTTTATTATTTTTTTGTTTGTTTTTTAAATAGACGGTTTATTAATTAAAATTGGCATTTTATTAGTTTATCCATTTTAATTGATAAAAATATTTTTTATCATATAAATGATTAAAAATAAGATCATTTCTCTCTATTAAAAGAAGAAAATACATTCTTCCCCCCCTCCATTACAATTTATCTTTTTCTTATAATATTATAGAATATGATCAAGAAAAAAATGAAAAAAGATATAACCCAACTATATTGGATTTTTAAGTACAAAATACATAAAAAATAATTTATATGAAAGTAATAAAATATTGAAACAAAGAAAACAAGAGAGGTGATGTCCAAAGTAATTAACATCTTTGGTAATTCAATTAATAAACAATCTGTCATAGAAATTCAGTTACTTTTTCAATATTTTTATTTAAACACAATTACCATATTACAAATACATTCAATTATATATTTCCATATATTATAATTTCTTTAAACTTTTCCTAAAATACGAATACTGTAAAGGTCTCCTGAAAATGAGAAAATGAGCTAATCTAAGTATATTGGATTATTTTTTTTTTTTGAACGTACAAAAGACAAAAAAGAAAAAAAAAGGAAAATAATTTTTTATTTAAAAAGGAATGATAAGAAAATATTGGATCAAAGAAAAATAATAAGCTCTGAAAAGTCTCGTGTGTGCCACTTGTGCAGCACTTTCCTTTGAATCACCCATTCAACATTATCAACCCGCCGGTCAACCTGATAACGTTCCAAATTTACCCCTCCCCTTCAACCGCAAGCCGGCCCGACCGACACGAAAATGCCTGGCCCACACCACAATCAGAGGCGGAAACAGAAAACGCGTGACGTTATCCACAGCCTCTCTAGAGGGGCATTTCTGTCATTTGAAAAGTCTCCCGCTTTGATCCTTATTGCTTAACCACCACGCTCTCTCTCTCTCTCTCTCCACGGAAGCTAAGCTAGGCATACTCTGTGTGCATGTGTATATATATATATAGAGAGAAGAGACGTTCGCTTGACTGCCCTCTCTTCTCGCTCTGGTCTCTCTCTTATTCATATTCATTATACCTCTCTCTCTCTCTCTCTCTCTCTCCTAATTCTCTGCCCTGATTGATCTTGATCTGATTTCTAGCTCTGTAAGTTTATTTAACTCTTATTTCTCTCCTTGATCTTTATATATGCTAATATTGTTATATTTTAAAGTGGAAGTTCATTTGTTGATTGTTGTGATGCTTGGATCTGATTAACGTGCTTATGAGATTTTGATCGTGATCTGTTATTCGCATTGCCGTGGTTGATCTAGATCTTATATGTATGTGTATTTGCATAGTTGTTTGTATACATGGAAGTTTAATTAATTGGCAATGAGTAAACTGTTTTTAATTGGAGGAAAACTAATTGAAACTTTTAATTTCTTTTCTATGTTTTGTTGGATCTTGTAGTTTTAAATGCATTTTCATTTGATAGGTGTTATTTTGAGTACGATTGCTTCAGAATCTCGGGAATTTAGAAATAATTGTTGGCATTGGCATTTCATTGGATTTCTATTTTTCGACTTGGTTTAATTAGTATATGCATTTGTTGCGACTATGGAAGGTTTAAAGCACTTCGCTTATGTGTTCTGAGTATTGATTTGACACGGTTAAATGGTTTTGTTGAGCTACTGAAATCATTTGGTCATATGCGCTTGAGAACTCTTATCTGATCTCTGAATACCTCTGGATCAAAGATCCTAACTTTTGTTTGTAGTAGCCTTAAAATTTAGTACTTCCTCTGTTTCAAAATAGATGGCATTTTGTTCACATGCATTATTGCACACGTATTAAGGGCTTAATATTAAGGGTGATTTGAAAAATAATTAAAATTTGTATTAAAGTTCCAAGTATGTCCTTAATTAAATACTTAATAGGTATATAGACTAAACTTTAAGTCATTAAACAGAAATAAAACAAGAAACAGGCAATTCTTAATACATTAGAAAATACAGATGGCTATGCATTTTGAACAAACATAAAATGGCTAAAAGGCCATCTATATTGAAATGAAGGGAGTATTTCTCAAATTCACATTTGTAGCACTGCGAAAATGGCAGCATATTCCTATAATTGTTGTTTTTTCTCTTTATTAGTATAATGGGGGTCAGTAATTGGCCATTGGTCATTTAAACTGAGGATCTTAATAATTACTGAAAATCATGTGTGACATCTTGTCTTGGAGGGCTTGTTATAACTTTTCTGATGCCTACTAGTATTTATAGAGCTTTGGTTTTATGTGCTTAATTAGATTTCTTCAATTGACATTGCAGAGGGTACTACAATGGCAACACACGTGCCAAAGAATATTCTTATTACTGGAGCTGCTGGATTTATTGCATCTCATGTTGCAAACCGGCTCATCCGGAACTACCCTGAATACAAGATTGTTGTCCTTGACAAGCTTGACTACTGCTCAAGTCTGAAGAACCTGCTTCCTTCCCAGTCATCCCCTAACTTCAAGTTTGTCAAAGGGGATATTGCTAGTGCTGATCTTGTCAACTACCTTCTCATCACAGAATCAATTGACACAATAATGCACTTTGCTGCCCAGACCCATGTTGATAACTCATTTGGTAATAGTTTTGAGTTCACCAAGAACAACATTTATGGCACACACGTGCTATTAGAGGCTTGCAAAGTTACTGGCCAGATCAAGAGGTTTATCCATGTAAGCACAGATGAGGTTTATGGAGAGACAGATGAAGATGCTGTGGTAGGAAATCATGAAGCCTCACAACTCCTCCCCACAAACCCATATTCAGCTACCAAAGCTGGAGCTGAAATGCTTGTTATGGCATATGGTAGGTCATATGGACTACCTGTGATAACTACTCGAGGGAACAATGTTTATGGTCCCAATCAGTTTCCGGAAAAGTTGATCCCAAAGTTCATCCTTTTGGCCATGAGAGGGAAGACTCTTCCCATTCATGGGGATGGTTCCAATGTGCGCAGTTATCTCTATTGTGAGGATGTTGCAGAAGCATTTGAGGTTATTCTTCACAGGGGAGAAGTTGGTCATGTTTATAACATTGGTACCAAGAAAGAAAGAAGAGTAATTGATGTTGCCAAAGATATTTGCAAACTTTTTAACATGGATCCTGAAACCAGTATTGAGTTTGTGGAGAATAGACCGTTTAATGATCAGAGATATTTCCTGGACGATGAGAAGCTGAAGAACTTGGGCTGGTCAGAGAGGACAATATGGGAAGAAGGATTAAAAAAGACTATGGAATGGTACATTAGCAATCCTAATTGGTGGGGGGATGTTTCTGGAGCATTGCTCCCTCATCCTAGAATGCTGATGATGCCTGGTGGGATAGAAAGGCTTCTTGATGAATCTGATAAGTATGATTCTGGATCTTCTGACTTCTCAGGGAAATCATCTAATCAGGATCGGATGGTCGTTCCACCTTCTAAGAGCCCATCTAATAAGCCATTGTTGAAATTCTTGATCTATGGTAAGACCGGGTGGATCGGTGGTCTGCTTGGGAAATTGTGTGAGAAACAAGGGATTCCATATGAGTATGGACGAGGACGACTGGAGGACCGTTTGCAACTTTTGGCAGATATCAAAATTGTTAAGCCCACCCATGTTTTTAATTCTGCTGGCGTGACTGGCAGACCCAATGTTGATTGGTGTGAATCACACAAGACCGAAACTATTCGTACAAATGTTGCTGGGACTCTAACTTTGGCAGATGTCTGCAGAGAGCATGGTCTCCTTATGGTGAACTTTGCAACTGGGTGTATATTTGAATATGATGCTGCACATCCAGAAGGATCTGGTATTGGGTACAAGGAGGAAGACACACCTAATTTCACTGGATCTTTTTATTCAAAAACCAAGGCCATGGTATCTTAGTACTTTCTCTGACAACTACATTATTTCTTTGACAATACATAAACCATGATTTTTTTTTTCTTTTTTTCCGATGAATCCTTGGATGCCTATTTATGTGTAGGCTTTTGTTCTTTTATCAGGTTGAGGAGCTTCTGAAAGAGTATGACAATGTTTGCACCCTCCGGGTTCGAATGCCAATATCTTCAGACCTCAGCAACCCACGAAATTTCATCACTAAGATTACTCGATACAATAAGGTGGTTAACATTCCCAACAGCATGACCATCTTGGATGAACTCCTGCCCATTTCCATTGAGATGGCAAAACGAAATCTCAGGGGCATTTGGAACTTCACAAATCCTGGGGTTGTTAGCCATAATGAGATTTTGGAGATGTACAAGAAATACATAGATCCAGAATTTAAATGGGCCAATTTTACACTGGAGGAGCAAGCCAAGGTGATAGTTGCTCCCAGAAGCAATAATGAGATGGACGCCACCAAGTTGAAGAATGAGTTCCCTGAATTGCTGTCTATCAAGGAGTCATTGATAAAGTATGTCTTCGAGCCTAACAAGAAAACATCTGCTTGAATAATCGTTTAGCAAGTGAAACTTTGGGGCCAGATTTTGCATTTTGTGTCAGGCTATATGATCATGTGTTAGTCCATTGCTAGCTATTAATGATGATTAGGTCCAACTCATTCTTTTGTATTGTTTTAGAATCAAGATAGTGATTAGAGGCTTTTCTAGATTATTTTCATTTCTCCATCCGCAATTCTTAGGTCAACAGTAATTTTGGGAATGATGTTCACATATTCCTAAAGTTTTATTTCATCTGTTCCGGTATGCAGGATTGTAAAATTTGGAACGTGTTATATGAATTTATTCTATGTTCATTTGTTTCCACCATATGCTTGCCCAGCTATAAAAGATGAATTTGTTTGCCGACTAAGTTTTTTTCCTTCTAATCTTAAATCCAATCATTATCTTTCTCACGGTTTCTTGCAATGATTGGAAGCATCCGTGCAAGCTATGCACAAAAAATTGCTTATATTTGCGCCGAGTTGAGCTCTCCTCTTCCTGCGTGTGGGTTAATTAGTTTGTTTTTGGGTCGGGTCAAAGGAAGCTCTAGGAGTGTTATAAACTGACATCTATGAGCTAGAAATTCCAATGACATCAACAGCTGGCTGATTCGTGACACTAAAAGGTGGATCATGACGCAACCGTAGACCATGTTAGCAAGTACGTATCTCAGACTATTATGGGATTCCCTTCCCTCTTGAAAGGATCATTGGTTGTCTTCTTTTCTCCGATGGATATTGGTTCTAATCTAATATTCTGACCATTGAAGACATAATAAACTAAATTAATTGATGCTACCACAGCAGTTTTGGTTATTCACGTGCGTGTAGGGTACTAGTCTCAAGCATTAAAAATACATCAAGAATCTGCATCTGCAACTTGCCTCAGCCTCGCAGGAAAACGTTGTTCTTTAACTAGTAAAATTGAAAAACATTAGTAGTATAACATTACCGAGAAAATTGATTATACTATAGGAATACGACTCTAAGGACAGATATTGCAATTTTTTACACACAGAGATGTATTAGTCAGTTTTGTATTATAAAGCTTCAATCTGTTCTATATTTCTACAGTAGACTGAGGTTATGATGTACTAATTATCACAGCTAAATATTTCTACTGAATTTCTATTGAATTAAAATAATGACTCTGGCAAATCTTCCCATGGCAAAATTCCTGACCACCTGGCGTGGATTAGATATTCAGAGCCAGGTAAAATGAAGATTCAAGGCGATTGTTAAATGTCTCAAATCTGTGACATGGAGTTCGGTTCGGCAAGTTCCTTTAGCAATGCAACGACGTGATCTGGCGAGCCGAGGAGATATCTAGCATTTGTTCGAGTCCGACCAACAGCACAAGAGAAGTAATTTTCTTTTTTGAGATCGAGCACATTCCACGAGGTGGTTTCAGGTGCTGACCGCCGTCCAGCCCCCGAGTTTGGGGTAGGTCGTTGGGACTTGCTGTGAGATGATTTGGAGTTACTTTTGCTATTTGACAGTTTTGTAGTTGCCCGCCTCTCTTCATGAAGTTTTCCCCCATCCACTGGCTTCACTTTTGGAATGCAAATGGCATCAGAGGGAAGTTCCGGCTCAAAAAATGAGTAGACATCTTCATCCTGAAGCAGAGAGCAATAAACTAGGCAAGGTAAGCAAAATACCAGTAGACAGATAAAACAATACTAGCAACAAAGGCACAACAAACACACACCAGAAAGGCATGCACACGCAGCGCGACAGGTTACTTATCCTACTTTGCCACCAGAATCTTTTGAGGTTTCCTTTTACCCATAAATAAGTCCCTATTCCTGGCTTATGCTTTACACAAGCAATGATCTAGAAAGCAGGGGGCCATTAGATCAATCAAACTCAATTTGTACTACTCTAACTAATATTGGAGAGATTCAACAGAAGATGGAAAAGGTAATGGACATGCATGAAGAGACAAGGCTTTTGTATGGGAACTAGATCTGTAACATTATTTTTCAATGGCAGGCCTACCAATCCAACAAAGTTCACAGAGATAAATTAGTTCAGTAATCCAACAAAATTACCAAGCCAATAGGCTTAATTACTGATAGAATAAATTTTGAACAGATTCTAGCTATTGAAAATGCAACAATCAGGCTTTACTAATACAGGTAATATTCTGTTCCCATTATAGAAAATCAATTGTTTATAATCAGTAATATATATATATATATATATATATATATATATATATTTATTTCCACAAATCTAGAAATCCAGCAGTTCAGAAAGTTCAATCATTTTATTGTTTATATCTCACTTATTAATACAGCTATTTTTCTGTTCCGATTGTAGACAATAAATTGTTTATAATCAGTAAAATGCAATTGTAAACAAATCTAGAAATCCAGCAGTTCAGAAAGTTCAATCATTTAATATGGAAGAGAAATTGACGTATATGTCTCTAATCTTGTTCACGGTTGGAACTTCCATGGCCATCCTCCTATGCAAAACCTTAAACTGTTTCCAATCCTGCATTACTATTACCATATCAGAACAAGATGCATCTTCTTCCCTCCTTATCCTCCATTTTACTTTTCTGCATCCTCACTGAATGTTCATTAATTAAAAGTAGTTCACCTCAGTTTGAAAGTAAATTCAACAACTTAGCAACAACATTCCACCAAGATAAACCAAGGATAGATGTCGGTTTTTATTTGACCATACAACCAATTAAACCAATAGCCATCATTTAACACTCACCTATCACAAAGACTCAAAGATAGAGGGAGTTTGGCTCTAGCCTTTCTGGTAAAAAGAAGCCACCATTTGGTCACAACAGCCATAAGTCATAATCCTGGAGACTTAAGGTCACCAGGGATAACCCGCATTTCCTTCCACATCCGAATCAGAGCAGAAGAAATCGAAAAAATGTTATGATCATGCATCCTTATAGTTCACCAAACACTGAATCGAAACCTATGATCAGCATGATGACATCATTTAATGCACTCATTCCATATAATATATGAAACCTAGTTGAATTCATTTATGTAGCTTCGAGCTATCCTTCTTTGACCAAACAATGGTGGAAAAGCTCCTTGACTAACATTATCCAGCTATTTCATCAGTCATGTCACATTTTCTATACGTCTAATTGAGTACAATATCTAAACCATGAGAAGGAATATATTGTGTTAAAGCATGGAAAACGGATGACTGTTTTCCAGTCCTGAAAACATGTAGACCTAAAACTCTTTTCTTAATGACAATGACCATTATTCTTCAGTACACCGTCACTATCGATAAGTTTTTGTTTCTCTGACCACATGATTTGAGTTTGACGTACTTGTCAATACATGGTATGGCATGTTTATACTATCTGGTAGAATCAAATATAGATATGTCAATTAGCAGCCCACTACCTACCTCAGTACCAAGATTAGGGGGGGGGGGGGCTAGGGAATTAGAAACCAATCAACTAAGCAAAAGAAAATCTCAGCACTATCTGAAGTCATCACAATGAAACAATTTCAACACTCATAAAGATTGGAGAGTATTTTTAAAAGTTCAGAAATTTACCTTTTGCAGAAAATGACCTATACATAAGACATAATCAATTGGTGTAGTAATGGCTTTACTATGTACTATCTCCCCCAAAATACGATCAATTGCAGCTCCCTGTATGAAGGTGAATATTTGGGGGCAGAAGAGAGGTGGAGTAAGTATTTTGTTTTTGATAGAATAGGATAAGGAAATGAATTGAAACATTTTACACACATGAACAATACTCACCTTAGTAACTCCAACAGCTCGTACCTCAACAGACTTAGTTCCTTGGACAACATCAACAGAGGCATTTGAGATTGGGCCAGTCCAGAGATGCTGAAGCATATCTCTTGCTTGCAATCTTCCAAATTCAATATCTGACAAAGAACCAAGACAACAGAAGTATACAGAGATATAACATGGGAAGGTCCAGTCAAATCAACTTTATTAGAAAATAGATGTACAAAGAAGGTACCTGCATACTTATAGTTCCAGACTAGCGAAGTTTCACGAAGTTCAAAATGAGAGCGGGGTGTCCTTTCAGTGAAATACTCAAAAACATGCTGATAGTCAAAAGAAACTGAATTCAGAACCTAGAAGATGCTAAGTAGTCAAAACAAAAATTTTACAAGCCACAAGATGCTATGCTATAGACATAATGGAATTTCCATACCTTCACACTATCAACCCAATCCATATTTAAATGCTCAGGCATTGTTGTCATCCATTCTCCATTTGTAGATCGCAGAAACATCCCATTCTCAGCAGCTAACCACAGATTGTACTCACCAAAGTTCTGCAAAGAGATACTTACTTGAGAAAGAGAGGAAAAGTGTAAAGAAAGGCAGAATTGCTAAATGAAGTACATCATCCAGGATGCTTCTTTCACTTCCACTGAGGACAACAATTGTGGTCTTTGGATCATTACAAAGCGCCATCAGTGGTCCTTTCAGCTCAGGATGCAGTTTGAGTTCCATTTCCTTTATTTGATCTCCACCTCGCCTTCCGGGAGTATCCATTGACTCAGTTAGTGCACAATTGAAACCCTATCATTTGACATGTTAACAAGATCACAAAAATAGAAAAAATGTACTGAAATTCAGCTACTTGCAGAATTTTCATATGACAAGATTAAAAGGGAATGTAGAACAAATAAAGGAATAGAGTCACAAAGAGCCAAAGCCCAAGTCCAATCCCAAGCTTTCAAAACATTGGGGGAGGGGGCTTGTTATACTTATATTTAAAATATGGAATTAGCCGCGATGGTATTTAAGATCTCATTTTAATGATAAGAATTCTTTTGGGATTCTAATGGATCCTATCGGTAGTCCCTATCTTGTGTGTTTATAGGGGTATAAATGAAACAAGCAAAGAAAAAATTCCGGTCATTTTGTAAAACATATTAAAATTGAAGGTCAAGTATTTAAGAAGCAGAAAGAGAAAGTTACAAACAAGGCATTCCAATTCAATGACATGCTATTTCAGATAAATCATGATTGTCTAACTATATTATATTATCAAGATGGACAACTTCAGTGACTGCTGAAATTGTCCCCTAATTATTAGAAGCCAAATTTTAAGAATAAATTTATCGAGATGTGTTTGCACAAAGAATCCATAGACATGACAAATCCCATGTTGAAAATATTCTTCAGCCAAGGTTCCTGGAAAGGTAAATCAATTGCCATAGAAGAAAGAATTGATATATGCAACAACAAACCTCAATTTCTATCTTGATAGTTTCTGGAACTTCAAAATTGGAAACAAAATTGTGGAGAAAGAATACTTGCCAGAAAAGAGGAAAAGAAGAGATATATTAGTGATTACCAGAATGAGCAACCGATTATTAGATATCAGGAAGCGTTTGGCGGCCTTGTTGGTATTCAAGGGTGGCGGAACTCTTCTTATCCTTTGTTGAGCTTCAATTACAGTGTCATTTAGTTCACTGCAAATGAAAATAAAGAGAAGCTCAAATTTGGCTAATCACTTTATGCATGTTGAGTTTAAGAATCAAAACCACAAGAAAGATCCTGATATTTATATACAGTCACACCACAGCAATACCCAATTAGGAATCTTAGCCCACATTCTTAATCTGTTCAAAAAGATGTCAATGAAGGATTTTTTCTTTCCTCTTTTTTCCTATTACATGTGAATTACAGACCAATTGAAGCCTTGATGCAGACATTGTAAATCATAAGTCATGGAGAAAATCTATTCCCTGTATATTCAGGGACATGACTGCATACATCTAACCCTTCTTGGACCCACAAATGGCAGAAGTTTTGTATGGTATGTTCGTCTTTTACTCATTGAACAACATGCAAAATGTATTGGCTTAAGCCTTGTCATATTTGTGAAGATGTGACAAGCAGCTAGACAAAAATCCTTATATTATTGGAGTATTAGGTACATGATACAGCCTGCTATTGGTTGGCAATCAGTTACTAAGGGATAGAGGTTGCTATATGCTGTAAATTAAGTTCTTAAGAGGTGATTTTCAGAGTAACATATGTAACTAGGTAAATTGACAGAATATATCAAGTTATCAAGGTTGCAACGATTAATTACACTAATCTAATAAATTTCCCCAAATGATTGTAGTAGTAAAAGATAAGTAACCACAAATTCTATGACCAGGGTTGACCAGAGAGTTCAGACAACTGTAGAATATTGATATTCTATCTTTACAATTACAACCTACCAAACAACAGAAACATAGTGCCAACTTAACTTGCTAATATGGAAAAAATTGGTTAAAATCTAAGTTCATAATGACAAAGGTTTATGGACATAGTTAAATCACTCATAATGGACAACCACAATGTCTTCAGTATTCATTTTTTTTCTTCACTGAAACATAAAAATTACTTCAGCAGCAAAACATTTTCTCCAAACCACTACAAAATGATTTTGGATCTCAAGGGCACAAGTCATCATAAAACAGAAGCAAAGAGTGCACTACTGACATCTGATCACTTTTCCTACTCTTCTCTATTTCAATCCCAACAACTGAGGATCACTACTTGCCCTTGTCCTCTCCCTTCCTTCGACTCCCTTTCCCAGCGTAGCATCATATGGTATGTTTAGCCGAGGCTGGCCTTTTACTCCTACAACGAGAGAACTAGGCAAACCTTTAACACCATTAGAACTCATTATCACCTTCTCTACTACTATTTGACTACCATCCACTTTGTATTAACTCTTCACTTAAAACAAATTTCTATGGCAGAATAACTTTCAGATTATCATCGAACCAAAGATGACTAGAGGGAATTTTATGTTAAATTTAAACTGGGAGAAACACTTCCCAACACAGAATACTTGACTTCCAACAAAATCAAGTTCTAGTAATTCGCTTAATTAATTAGTAGTTTTAAGCTTTAGCAAAATAGACAGTACCTATCAAATTAGAAATGTTAATAATAAGAACATGCGATCCTAAATAAGGCCATAAATGCACGATTTCATACAAATATCCAATTGGTGGGACATAATTTCTATTTTTTCATAATCAACAGACCTTTCACTCAAGCCTCAACCATTCATTTCCATATTTCTGATCCACCACTAGTTTCACCTTAACAAGAAATCCTAAATGACAGCACAAATGATCAACTTTTTCATAAACAGCAGTGCAAGGCTTTGGTCCTCAAAGCACTTTTGAACGTTTATTAAAACATATTCCAAAGAGCAAGCTGACAATGGACAGTTCTCCAGGTCAACTGCATCTTATTATTTCATACTGAAGTCTAATACTACCAAATGAAAGAGGATTGATCGATGACATAATATATTGTCACCTGAGAATAATCCATAGTAGTTCCTGTTTTGGAATCATGCAAAAGCATATGCTACCATGTAAAATGGGATGAAAGTATAAAAATAAGTTAGGTGTTTATTGATTGCTCATAAGTGTAACAAAATTTAATTATAGAAATTACACATAAAAGATTTATTGTTCCACAGTTTATGGCAGGCTTGCTATAGCTAACATATGAGAATTATGTCAATTAATATTACACATGTAGAATAAAGTAAAATATAGCATGTATAGTTCGAAATCTTCTTCAGAGAGTAACTGACAAGAAAAATACTAATAGCAAGGAGAACCCAAAGATCAGACTTGTCACCAGAAAGTAGAGGTAGTATGTTTCTATGTTTCCAATATACTTAAAAAGGCAATGTTGAAAATATATACCTCTAGAATAAACAACTAAAACATCTTCCATCTAGTGAAGATCTTAAGAGGAGATCTATATTCTATATATATTTTCAGATTTGGTGTTCTATTTTCAAATGAAAGTTAGGAAAATTTGTCAACATGAAGTGCACCTATTAAAAGCAAGAAGTGAAACTGTCCCATTTATAGCTGTAAGTCATAAAGATGAAGTGGGATAAAAGGGTGTCCAACAATTATCAACTTATTAAATGTCTAAAAGATACAGGAATTTCAAGGTAGAAAATTTCTCTTAATGGATTATTTTTCCATAGATTAAAAAAAAAGCAGGAAATTCATTTCAAATGCTAAAATATTTATTTTTCCCTTTCTGAAGTTACAAAATTAGTAGTAAAGAACTTCAAGAATAGAATTTTTTTGTGGGAATCAGTCACAAAGGGAAGGACAAGTTTAAGGTAATGTTGGCTGGTGAATATCAGGTTTCTTCACTTTGGTTGTGGCAAAGTAACAACTAGAAGTCAGCTAAAGTATGTTTTGTCATATGCAACTGTATGCCCTTACAAGCTAAATTTTTTCACTCTCAATTTTCAATGCAATGATATGGGCAACTACTGTCAGTGGCCAAGCAGCAATGTCATACAGTGTCAGAAAAAAATGTGGTAGTGATTCTCCAAAAGTTCTGTTTAGAATGAGAAGATTAAAAAAAATAAAAATAAAAAAGGAAATCCATGTGTAGTGTGTGCAAGATGGACAAGAAAACGTAATCACTTGTGACAATAAATCAACTGTAAAGCAAATGAAAAAAAATGTATTTTAATCTGAAAAAAAGTTAAGGCTGACATTCTACGTCCCAGTATTAGTTTGCACATAACTAAACTGAAACTAATGTTTTTACGGTGATGGATAGTGGTCTTAACTTCATGAAGTTATGAAATGAGCAAAGATGCTTATAATGGTCACTACAAATTTACAAACCTAACGAAAGTTTCAGCCCATTCTTGAGCAGTATGAGTCGTCACATGTGAAAAGTTATGTTGATGACGCTTCTCTCTTTCCTCAACAGGCATATTCAAAGCTTGACCTATTGCAGCAGCAACTTCAGTAATATTCCAAGGATTCACCAGGATAGCACCGGCACCCAAAGACTGTGCAGCACCAGCAAACTACAACCATACATAGAATTTAACTAATTTCATGAGATACAAGAAATATCAAAAGACAGTAAGAAATTGTTCTTCAATGAAATTATACATGCACACGTATATGCAATGGATATAAGAAATTGCAGGAAAATAGCATCCTATTCCATTCTAGGTAACCTTTGGGGGGGGGGGGGAAGAGGGAAGAAAAGAAAATGCAGTAAGAGCTCACATGATGCAGTATCTAACACAAGCAGACCAATGATGTAAAAATATATGTTACAGAATTTTGGTAACTCAGGCTATGTAACAGTCATACAGAGGAAATAAATAACTTTTATCTTTTCTTCTTTTTGTTTTGGCCTAATAAGACAAATAGCTTCGAACTTAGGGCTTTCTTACTTCCATGGGAGGTCATGTATTAGAAGAAGACTCAAAATAACATGAGACATCAAGTAGAAGTAAAATTCATATGACACCAAAAATGTTATAAAATTAACTAAAAAGGCAACTTCCCATGCCCTGATATGGGAGTGACCAATTTGGTGTTACAACAACTCAGCATGCCTTGCACATGCACAACTTTGATAACTATAATGATGCAAATAAGATAGCAATCTTCCTATTCAAATAGTTTTTTTTTAATAAAAAAAAGGAACCAGTTACCAAAGTTCAGGACAGGAACTAAGAAAAAGAACAAAAATTCTAAACATTCATACAAAGCATTACAAGGAAATTGAACCCACACTAGCAAGACTTGGGAAAACTTGTGAACAGGAAGAAAAGGCTTCAGAGAAATAGGATTCTTATAAAATAATTAGAACGGATAACACATTAGACAAACTACTTTCCAAATAAACAAGGATAAATGCATGAATTCCACTTAAGAAGCATGAGATGCAGAAAGAATTGGTGATAAAATTGAGACAATGAGAGAAGATTTTCCTTTTTCTCTTCTAGGAAGGGAGCAAGGAGACATTATGAAACACTTAAAGAACAATAGAAAAGAAAAAAAAATCTCAGAAGTGAAACATAAAAGAAAAACTAGCCATTTTGAGTAAAACTATAGTAAATTAATGGTATGATTCACCTGCTTGACTGCTTCTAGCATAGGAAGCATAAAGATAACCACAAAGGAGAGTGAAACTTTTTCTTTTGTAAATCATCATAAACCATATTATAACACAAGAATTACTTACTTCACTGAGAATGAGGACCCCTTTTTTTGAATCTTGGCACGCCACGAACTCATAGCTGACAAGATTCATTCCATCCCTCAAGGATGTGACAAGTGCTACATCTAATCATCAAAATAAAAGTAAATTTAAATATCACAAAAGCTACCAAAACTTTTATGCAGATTTGTTTAGATAACAGAAGAAATTTGTTCTTGAACTTGGAGGCACATTGAGATTAGCAAAAAAGAAAAACTCCAAGTACCCAGAAAGTAGTGCGTTGTATGGTTATTTTATTTAAGGAAACATCAGCAAAGAAGTCTCTAGAAGCCTTAAAAATATATCATGAATCTTTATCATATGAGGAAGCATGTTCCATATGGCCCTAACGTTCACCAATGCACGAATAAGCATGGTTGTTCTGAAACTCTAGCAGTGAAGTTGGTTGCTCATGGAGAGATTACGAACCATTTGTTCACTACATATAAGGATCATCTTCCTGATATTTAACATTCAGTAACTCATATCTTAAACTTCTTCCTCTTTGTCAGAAAAGCATGATTAGTGACTGCTATAGGTCTGCTGCTGCTATAGGTCTACTATAGGGCTGCTAAAGATGGCTACTTGTCTGCTAAATGTAGGCTAGAAATGAGTTGTGAATTCTATATATACTATGTGTAAATCATATGTAAATCATTCAAGTGAAATACAAACATTAAAATTTCTCTTCACAACATGGTATCAGAGCTTTAGGCTCTTTCCTGGGAAATTTCTGCACAAAAATAAAAAACCTGTTACACTAGCCTTCATTGTCGGAAAGTTCTTTGTTCAGCCTTCATTGCTGAAATATTTCTGTGTTGGAAAATTCTGCACAGTATTCATTGTTGGAAAAAATTTTGTTCAGCCTTCATTGCTGGAAAAAATGTCAGAAACAATCTCTTCAAATAATTTGGGGTTACTTTCAATTAATTTGGGGTCAATGTCAAAAGGTTTAAGTCAAATAATTCCAGGGATTATTTCAATCAAATCCTAACTCCATTTTTTCAAAAGAAAGGGATAATACATAAGCCATCCTGTGTCAATACCCCACAACAAAATGAAGTGGCAGAAAGAAAAAATGGCCATCTTCTTAAGTCAGCACGAGCTTTCTTGTTCTAGAAAAATGTGCCTAAATCTTTTGGGGGGAAGCATTTCTTACTGCCACTTACCTTATAAATCGTTTCCCTTCAAGAGTTTTGGGATTCAAGAGTCCAATGGAATCACTCTCAACATTCCATCTAAATCTCCCTATTACCAATAATCTTATCCCTAGGATATTTGGGTGCGTGTCATTTGTCCATGTTCATAGTTAAAATAAGGGGAAGTTAGATCCAAGTGCAATAAAATATGTCTTTGGGGGATATTTTTCGACACAAAAAGGGTATAAGTGTTACCACCCTTCATCAAAGAAGTTTTATGTATCTAGGGATGTTACTTTCAATGAACATGAGCTTACTTCACCACACCTTATCTTCAGGGGGAGAATTCAATAATTGAAAATAAGAATGTGAATTTCTTACTTGATTTGTCATTACTTCCCATGTCTAAATCAGTTTCTAAACCTTATTCCATTGTGCCAAATGTGATTGTGTCCAAAATTGTGTCCGGATCAATGCAACTTTTGTATCTAAACCAGTATCTGAAACTTCAAAAAATCTCTTCTGCTAAACCAGCACCTGAATCAGTGCCAACTTTTGTACCTAAACCAATACCTAAAATTTCAGAAAATCTCCGAAATAATTCTGTTCTTGAGGATGTCACATTTGACAAAGGAAATGTGTTTTCAAGGAAGAAGATGGCTGCTCCTGAATCTCTGCAAATCCAAGAATCCAACCCAAATCTTGAGAATGAGGTAACAATTCCTAATCCTTCTTTTCAAGTTGAAACTGAATTTTATGTGAGCAATAATGACCATAATTTTTCCATTGCGGTTAGGAAAGGAACTAGAGAATGCACAAAACATCCTTTATATCCTCTTGCACACTTGTTAGTTTAAACAGCATTGTCATTCTTATCACCTTATCTGAGTTAATGAGAAATGGAAATAAGCTATGAATGTGGAGATGGAAGCATTAGAGAAGAATAGGACTTGGGAGTTGATGAAGGTACCAACAGGAAAGAAACCAGTGGGGTGCAAATGGGTTTATAAAGTGAAGATTCGAGCAAATGGATCAATAGACAGATACAAAGAAAGGCCGGTAGCCAAGGGCTATACTCAAAAATATGGGATTGATTAGAGACTTTTGCTCCAATTGCAAAGATAAATACAATTAAGATCTTGCTCTCATTAGCAGCTAGTTTTGGTTGGGAAGGAATTGCAGCAATTTGATGTTAAAAATGTGTTTTTGCATGGAGAACTAAAGGAAGAAATTTATATGGAGGTCTCATCAAGTTATAGGAATAAGTGAGCTGCTCACACTGTAAATTGAAAAAAGCATTGTATGGACTCAAGCAATCATCACGGCCATGGTTTGGCAGATTTGCAAGAGTTATGATTATCATGGGGTATAGACAAAGCCAAGGAGAGCACACTATTCATTAAACACTCATCTTCAAGGGGAATTACAACATTCTTAGTATATGTTAATGACATAATAGTGACTCGGAATGATGATTAGGAAAGACATTTTCTAAATCAGCGTTTAGCTAAAGAGTTTGAGATCAAAACGTTAGGGAGGCTGAAATAGTTCCTTGGCATTGAGGTTTCTCACTCTAAGCAGGGCATTTTCATCTCCCAACAAAATACATTACAGATCATCTAAAAAAAAATAGGCATGTAAACCAACAAGTTCTCCAATAGACTCGAATCTTAGACTTGGAAAAGCAGAGGAGGCCGTTGCTCTGGAAAGAGAAATGTATCAACGTTTGGTAGGAAAACTATCTATTTATCTCATACCCGACCAGACATAGCATACCAAGTGTAACGTTTGGTATGCATGGCCCAAAGGAAATTCATCTACAGGCAGCTTATCAAGTGCTACAATATCTTAAAGAGACACCAGGAATGGGCATTCCACTCAAGAGGGATGGGGGTTTGACACTTGAGGCATACACGGATGTTGATTATGTTGGATCAATAGTTGACAAGAGGTTAACTTCTAGATACTGCACCTTTCTTGGTGGTAATCTTGCAACATCGAGGATAAAGAAACAAAATGTGGTTGCACGGTCTAGTGCAAAGGCAGAATTTCGAGCAATGACTCAAGGAATATGTGAACTACTTTGGTTGAAGATCATCTTCGGAGATTTGAAGATTAAGTGGGATGGTCTAATGAGACTTTATTGTACTAATAAATCTGCAATTAGCATAGCTCATCCCAATTCAATATGATCGAACAAAGTACATTGAAATTGATAGACACTTTATCAAAGGAAAAATTAGACCGTGGGTTGATTATACACCATACATATCTACACATGGTCAGCTTGCAGATGTACTTACTAAGGGATTAAGTACTTCAGTATTTCAGAGTATTGTATTCAAGTTGGGAATAAATGAACCTATTCACTAGCTTGAGGGGGAGTGTCAGAAAAGCATGATTAGTGACTGCTCTAAGTCTGCTACTATAGATCTGCTATAGGTCTGTTGTAAGCCTGCTATAGGCCTACTCTAGGGTTGCTAAGATGGCTACTTGTCTGCTAAATGTAGGCTAGAAATGAGTTGTAAATTCTATATATACTATTTGTAAATCATTCAAGTGAAATACAAACATTAAAATTTCTCTTCGCAACACTCTTAAGATTCATTCTATGCTATCATCATACATCAGCCAACATTAGATATTAAAATCACCTTGTGTTAAAAAATTCTTCTTTCCGGGCATCAATATGGTTTGACAAATATATCCTGCATCTATAAGCTTATTCAGCAGAACTGAGTAAAAACCTATCCCATACTATCTGAGGTTGTCTATAACAACCTCTTACTCCAGTCCACATGATCTGGAACAAACAAAATGAACATTCTTTTTTTTTTTTCCCCTTTTCTTGTGGGTTGATATGGGCAACTCAACATTAAAGCAATTATGCAATAGACCAGGGGTAGGGAGAAACCTGTAGTTCCCTGGATAAATGGGTATGTGATCTCGGATATTTTCATGTGGTACAAATGCATTCCAGTTCCCAGATTCAAACCCCAATAAAATAATAAAGAATAATATCCATCTCTAAGGTTCAAAAGACCTCATCAATATACCTTGAAATAATGTGAGTAAGGTCAATTTCATGACTTAAAGGAGGTTATTGTCTACATCAGCACTGGGAGGTCAAATGGGTAGAAAAAAAAAATACCCATGCTCTGCTTATTAAATGTGACTTGACAACTTTAGGCAGGGTAGAAGCACAAAAGAAAGACAAGGTTAGGAAGAAGATAATACATTTATAAACTACTTGCTTTCTTCAAAATCCAAACAAGACATACTTAGACAGATGGATATTGTTTAAATAATATAGAATTTTCCACCATTTACAAGCTTATACATAACCCATTTTAGACCCAAAGCATGGATTCACTTAGCAAAGCCCTCCCCGCCCCCCCCCCCCCAAAAAAAAAAGAGAAATATAGAGAGCAGAAGATCAGAAACATACACATTTTCAGGTCTATAGCATCAAGGATTTCAGGCAAAAATTCAAGAAATGTTGATCACAATTAAAAAGGCATTAACAAAATATGAGGTGCTATAATTAGTACCAGTGACAGCATACAGTGCACAGAGCTTATGAAAGTCCAGAGAACGATCCTGCAACAAGACAGATTTTGCTTAGAGTTCAGAATATATGTACAGTTTGAGTTGATCTTCAGTCTCAACTGAAAATGGCAATTGGCATTCTGATAATCAGTAAATGAGTGCAGGAGATAGAGGGGATGGAGAGGGGGAAATGATTCATGCATAGCATAATACTTCTCATTTCCACTTATAAATATTAAAGAAAGAAATGGATGATCTTGGATCTTTCCCAGCACTCTGGAAAGAAGATTCAGCAAGAGAACGGACTGTTGAGACTCAGAATCAATGTTACAGAATTTTGCATAATACTTGTGGTAGGCAACGTCAGGTGGCAAGAAAAATTTAGAGTAATAATGTAGATCAACTATATCAGAATGCAGTTTGAAATAGACTCAAGCAAATAGAAAAGAATCAGAGAAATTGGGAAAAGATGAATGTGATTCATATAGTGTCAAATGCACAGATCTTAGAAATATAATTGGTTATCTACAATCCAAAATCTTACTTATGGCCATTTCAGATGCCAAAATTCTATTATTTTGCAGTATTAGAATCAAATTCTGAAGCAAATCTACACCTCATAGTAAATGGTAAAAAGGTTAGCAAGTCTCTCCAGTGTTGATCACGTTTGTCTCAACCAGCCAAAATTAGAAAGTTACTAACCAGATGGTGAATTGGTACGGCAGTTAAAGTTCCAAATCTTCCATTGATGCGTCCAACAATTTCATGAACCTGACTTGTAAGCCTCTGATCTATATTTCCCAAGAGAGAAACATTTTAAGAAGTAATTTTGTAATAAAAGAGACGCATATAAAATACAAAATCTCAGTACACAAACGTGGAAGCATACATTCAGGTACATCAGTTCTTGTTGGCACAGCAATTTGGAGCAAAACCACTTTATCACGCCAATATGCATTTTCTTCAAGAAATTTTTCAAATGCTAGGATCTTTTGAGGAATTCCTTTAATCATATCAAGCCGATCAACCCCAAGCATAACCTGCTCAAGAAGAGGTACTCCACACAATTAGTCAAAGAAAGAAGTAACTAGGAGCAAATGACTGAAGAAAATTGAATTGAATTGCTTATAAAAGCAACAAAGGTAGCAAGTCAATTGTACACTTTACTTTCAAGGAGATGGCAGGTAAAGGGCTTGATGCACCACACAGCTAAAATATGAATGAAGCAAGCAGATAACAGTTTCAGTAATTAATCAGCTAAACATATGCAAAAGAATTCCTGGATGGGACTAAGGCTTAATTAGATCACTTTAAAAAATACACTGCACAAAGCTTCTGACAAATAAATCTAGATAGATTGTACAAGCACAGATTAGGCCTTTAAGAACATATATAGATCTATGCAGGCATACGTGTATGTAAGTGCAGATCTGGAGTCAACTTATACCAAGATTAGGCTTAGTTGAGTCTACACGCGAAATTCTGCACATACTGAAATTTAAAAAATAGGTTTGTAATTTTATTCCTTTACTTCCTTCCAAATCCAAAACTAACTATAGCAATGTATTGTATCAGGACAGCAAAGAGTGAAATATTGTTGCAGAGTTCAGGAATTTTTCATTATTTCAATTAACTAATCTCTTCCATTTCAGATCATATATGTTTAATGGATGTGATACTGTTGTAATATTAGATGATCCAACAGTATAATTTGCAAATTTTAAACTGGAAAGAAGTGATTAGGCACTGTTTGTTTATTTGTACACACATGTAAGATCACTTCTCGTGCATATTCTATGTATTTGAATGCTTATTCGTATCCATGTAGTGTTCAAGTAAACACAAGTCCATGTAGTGTAGCTCCATACAAGTAATTAATTAATCAATACAATACTTAATAAAATTGAACAAAAATGGAGAAAGATAACTATTTCAAATATGAAGCACACTGGAACCTCTTCTTTTTGAGGAAATGGAAGCAAAGCAAACATTAAACTGGGGAATCTGGCAAGGATTTTTCATGTGAAAGAAAACAGAGACCAAGAGAGAGTACCTTTCTCCCAGCAAATCTTTCTTTCAATTCTTTGATGTGGTCCTGGACTTGAGGAAGTTCAAGTGCTCTAATGAACCGTTCTGAATCTATCCCAATAGGAAACTACATTCCAGAAAAATAGAACATAATTAGGAGTGACAAGGAAAAAAATGTTTGAAACTAATTGCATAATTTTGTCAAGATCAACAATGAAATGCACAGAAACTTAATTTTGTGAAGGGAAAATCATGGACCAAGTTATCATACCGCAGCTACGCGAGTAAGCCTCTCCTGATCCTCCACTCCTTCAGGGGTTCCTTCTAGTCCAAGTATACGAGTGCAAGCACTAACAAAATGCCTTGCATAGTCATAGGTATGGAAACTGGAAAATAAATCAAGCTTATTGTCAGTTTGTAGGTTCCATGAACTAAATTTTTTATCTTAGGAGTCCTCAATGAAATATGCAATAATACTCAAAGTGAACAAAATTAAAGGAATTGTATCATTAAGCAGATTCCACATATGGTTAAAGACAAAAAATGATACATTCTAGAGAAGACAAAAGAGCAGTAAAACACTCTTCACGTGTCTACATAACAGAAGCAATAGTAGACATACAATGTATATTCTTATACTATAACTCCATTGACTATATGAGAAACATCTACTCCGTTATATTCATCTTAACATGCTTATGCACAAGGGTCCAAGGCAGAAAATAGAGTATTCTGTACATAAAGTAAATTACTGCAAAAGAGTTATACTTTGGTAGCCTAATATGATAGGGAAATTCATTCATTAACATTTTAATAAAATATCTCAAAATAAACACATCAATTCACAGTTCTATCACATATGTCAGGTATATCATAAGAGCCAAAATCCAAATCGAACCAAGAAAAACAATCAATAACACTTATCTTATACTTTCAACAAGAAACATGTAAAGTCAATTTGATCATTCAGGTACCTCGTAAAAGATAATAATAAAATTTTATGATTTGGAAAAAGAAAAAAAAAAGGTAGATCACAGGACATATTACAACTGACAAAGCAAACTACATAAGTAGATAAATATATTTATGGTTGTCCATATCCACAGCAGAATTATAATAATAAACATGTAAAAAAAAAAAATAGAATACTAAACTTCCATCCTGATTCTTATAGGTTGGTCAAGCACAAAAATGACTTCTTTATACTTAAAAAAGGGTTCGATAATTAAAATCTTCAAAAGGGCCAAATCTAAATCATCTTCAAAGTTGGCAGTTCTGCTACCAAACCTTGCCATAACTTCATATCTGGTATTCTCTTTGCAGAGAAACCAGTAAAGCTAACTTCTCCTTTCATGAAAAGTCACAAGTCCATTGTTTCTAATCAGACATAAGGGTCCAAAACAGTAAGTTTAAAAGACTAACGTCAATTCACAAGCCCACAAATCGTCCAAAACCACATTTGCTGATTAACCAGCTTGCCTTCCATTCCCTCCATAACGTCCCCTCCCAAAAGAAAAAAAGACATTAAAATGAACAAAAGCCGGAAAAGTAGAATGTAAATTAGTTCTTAACTTATTCTTTCTGAATAACATGTTGCCATTAAATGGTTATAAAATCAATTCTCAATCCTGAGTGCATGATATTAAAAATCAAAATTGAAATACATCTATCAATTTATATAGACAAGTGTACATGTAATCAGGTGCTCGTGACAAACTTTTCAGGTGAATTTAAATCTTCATCAGCTTCTTGGAAACTCTGAAAAAAAACTCAAGGACAAACAGGTAGGGGAAAAAAGCAAAGGAATGACTCACACAGAAACAGACATGTAGAGATAGATCATGATTTCAAGGTAAAAACTTTCTCATGCCACAAGCAGCTATCTAAAATCAGAAACAAATTACCAACATACAAGAAAAACTACAGAGTGAACTTGGATAAGCAAGGTGGCATGCGTTGATATATCAGGATACAATCAGAAAATGAACCTGCTATAAGTTTGTATAATGCATTTTGCTAGCTAAAGTAATTGAAAATTGATAATGACAGCTAGAACTAGAGCATTCTTTGTAGGGAAAATATCCACTTCTTTACTGCAAAACTGACACAAATCCCAGCTGTAGATTTCATGTTAAAGAGCTGCTTGTTCTTTACTTTGGACTTTTTTGCAGACATTTGCATTGGGTAGTTGTAGTTATCTTAAGAGACATTTAGTGTCCTCTCCATCCATTTTAATGGTTTCGTCTATGCAAATGGACAAGTGAAAAAGGGTACTGATTCACAACACTCAAAAGTGAATGAAATCAATGGTGCAATGGTTATAACCATTAAGATAAAGGTTATGCAACTTCATATGACCAAAGATCATCGTTGGAGGCAGGTCCCTACCCAACCAGATCAGCAGCAAGGACAGCACGCAGCAGCTCCGATCGAGATGGCAAGGTTCTGTGGATCTCAGAAGATGGAAAAGGTGTATGCAGAAACCAACCCACTTTCATTTTGCTGTTGTATTCCTTTAGACATTTTGGAAGGAACATCAGATGATAATCATGACACCAGACAACATCTCCCTCTTCATAATGCTTGTTTACAACATCTGCAAACATTTTATTTGCTTTCTTGTATGCAGCAAACTGGGATTGAAAACTTCGGGTAGTTGCCAAACGATCTTCTTGTGGAAGTCCAAGATAATGGAAAAGAGGCCATAATATATTGTTGCAATACCCATTATAGTACTGATGAACAATCTCTTCGTCCAGAAACACAGGTATACACCTCTGCAGTACAGAGATAGAAAGAGAATAAGATAAACTCATCGATAAGATGAACAATCTCTTCGTCCAGAAACTCATCGATAAACTCATGAATAAGATAATCTCTATCGCAAAAACAACAAAGACTAAATAATGCTTGAATTTAAATTGACGCCAAAAATGTGTCAAAGCCCAAAGCAACTCAACAGAGCTGATTGGTATTTCACCTTCTCAGCTAATGCTTTTGTTAGGGCCTTTTGTCCAGCTTCATCTGGCACATTAACACCAGCCCAACCAATCCATCTTGCTTCAAATTCCTTCACACCTTAAGAAATTCAAAGTTGTAGCAATTAATATTTGTCATTGTTCTTAATATACTTATAAAAATGATCATAACAAAATGCAGAACACACTGCTGCAAACATCAAAGTCCACACTCAAGGCCAAGAAGAAAAAGATTTAATGCTTACCTAGTAACGCACTCACCAAACCACCTGCACTTATCTCTAGTGACCAAGACTCCTCACCTCTCCTAACTGCAGAGACTGGCAGCCGATTGGCAACTACCAACAACCGTTGTCTGAGAGGCCTTCCATCGGGCCATTCCCATCCTTCATTAGTTGTTTGATTTTGTGCAGCCAAGGAATCTCGCAAATACTGTTCCATGGAAACTCCAGAGACATGACCATCTCTCTGGCGCAAATCATTCTCAGAGAGTTGATGCCCTCTGTTACCATCAGCAGAATCATTTGGAAGAGAATTTCTATTGCTTTTCCTAAACTCTCTGTCTCTCAAAAGCCTCTCTATTCGATTGGGGAAGTTAGAACTGCAGTTGTACTTGTTTCCAGGCATTCGAGGCAGTCCAGAGCTAGAACTCTAAGACCAAATTTAATCGAGTTCCAGAGTCCTTGGAAACAATTGTCCTGCATTTTGATTAAAATAAATTAAAACATATCATGGCAGAACTTCCCTCAAATATGAAACTAAGCTCGCTTTTAATAGCCAATTTTCTAACAAGAAGCTGCAATTTCATAATTCTACAGCAATATATGCATCTTTTTGAATATTTTCTTGAGCATAGAAACAGGCATCAGCAAACGCATAAAAACAAGTTGAAAGAACGATAAGCATAGAGAAAGAGATAACAAAGAGAATGGGATCCACAGAATTGAGTGAGGGCTAAAAATGGGGTCTACCAGTTAAGTTCTCTAATAGTATATGTGTCCAAGAGAGTGAATAAAGCACGCTGTCCAGAATTCATATGGAATCCCAACTTCAGTTCAAGAAGAAGAGAAAGCAACAGAAATGACAGATAACCAGAAGCACACAACAAACACATAAACTAATATAACTTCGCCCCTCCTGGCTCCCAATGATAATGAAACAGGAAGTAGAGAAAAAAGAATCAAGAGGTTTCGATCAAGTCAAAAACTAAGATTGGAAATAAACACATTGCATGCAAGAAATCATAGAGCAAACTAAGTAGAAGTGGCATTAGATTATACAGTAAATTGACACCCAGACAACTTCAAAGAAATCCTACATAAAGCAAAAACTCAGAATTCCTAAGCCCAATTGGAAAGTGCAGAAAGATATGGATTAAAAACAGTAATTTCAGAAATTAAAACCACTGGCACTCGAAATGGGTCTCACCTATATCGCACCAAATCCCAAGAAGTGAACTGATATAACTCAGAATCCAAGTGGTGAATGAATACGTAAGCGAAACTGAGAAGGCGGTCATTAAAGAGCGCAATAGAGAGAGAAAGCGAGAAAAGATTCCTCCGGGTGGCAAAGAATCATCACAGAGAGAGAAAAAAAGAGAATCCTCGTGTAAGTTTTCCAAGGCACACAAAACATTCCAGCCATGCAGATGGCACCAAAAATTCGATCGGTACCGCAAGAATTTTTTAGAAATTTTGTGTTGTAGTAAGTCTTAAACAGCTGGTAGCCCAATTCCTCACTCATTGTAGGTCTCCCATATCCCAGGCTGCTTTTTTGAAATGTGTTAACGTGCAATTAAAGAGGGGGGGGGGGGGGGGGGGGATAAGTTTTTGGGTGATGCGGATGCGGACAGGCACCCATATGGCTATATAGCCGCATGATTTTATAAATAAGGATTCTTTGGGATAGTTCTATTCCAGTTCGCAGTTTTTCTTCACTGCTTTATCTCATAGTCATACTTTAGCAACTATACTGGGAATAGACCCCAGTCATATTCATCACTTAATATTTGCCAAAAAACAATAATTATATGTTAGATCCATTGTAGTTTCGTTTTTTTTTTACACTAGACCCTTCGTATTTTGATCATCTTTTTTTCCTGTCGACAATATATATATATATATACAAAAAATAGAAACTATATTTGAATAAAATTTCATAATCTTGTATATATATATATATATATATATATACACACACAGTGATTAATAGATCTCATATTTTAGATATTTTTATAAAACAATTTAAACATATCTAACATTTTATTTTAATTTATCATGTTAAATTAAAATATATTTAATGTAAATGTAGGTGCCTCGTAATTGAGGTTGTAAAACAAGTTTAAATTTGAATTTCATAGAACTTTTAAAATAAAAAAGTATTTTAAAAAAATGGAAAAAAAATTTTAAAAAAAATGATAATCAAATAGTGAGCACTCTCTTATTCCCAAACGCTTTATCTATTAGTGGAAAATCTTAAAATATCTTACATTTCCAATTTGTAAGCAATTAACTACTCCAAAATTGAATGTACAATTTTATAAAAATAAACATATTTTCATTAAAATATCACTAGCAAACTCCTTAATTTATATAATTTGGATCTCATTAATTAATAGATTCATCAATAACTAAATCAATATCAAGGATAATAAAATAATTTTTATGTGTTCAAATATTTTTCTTATTTTTTAGATTAAATTGAATATTAACATTTAATTTCGTAAATGAGAATAGTACATATGAAAATCATTTCTCATCATACATACAAAAATCAAAATCAATTTAAGGAAAGGATTTTTTTAGCAATTTCAAAACAATTTTTTGTTTTAAAAAAATTAAGGGAAGGATAATTTTTGCAATTTTAAAACTAACACAATTCGAAAGACGAAATGACACTTCTCTTTCCCCCCGGGTAAAAATTAGAGGACTTTGTTAAAATGTAAAAACTACATATATTTTGGTTAAAGTACCTTCTTTTTTTATTCTCCCACCCTCCCATTATAATTGTTAACATTTTTATTTTGAAGTGTCTTATTCTAATTGTTAATTTTTTATATAAATAAATACTTTTAAAATTATATTTTAATGAATTGTTAATATTTAATATCAACCCAAATACTATTCAATCTATCTCTCTATATATATATATATTATATATATATATACACACACTAATTATCATGTTAAATTAAAATATATTTAATGTAATGTAGGTGCCCTCGTAATTGAGGTTGTAAAACAAGTTTAATTTGAATTTCATAGAACTTTTAAAATAAAAAAAGTATTTTAAAAAAATGGAAAAAAATTTTAAAAAAATGATAATCAAATAGTGAGCACTCTCTTATTCCCAAACGCTTATCTATTAGTGGAAAATCTTAAAATATCTTACATTTCCAATTTGTAAGCAATTAACTACTCCAAAATGAATGTACAATTTTATAAAAATAAACATATTTTCATTAAAATATCACTAGCAACTCCCTTAATTTATATAATTTGGATCTCATTAATTAATAGATTCATCAATACTAAATCAATATCAAGGATAATAAAATAATTTTTTATGTGTTCAAATATTTTTCTTATTTTTTAGATTAATTGAATATTAACATTTAATTTCGTAAATGAGAATAGTACATATGAAATCATTTCTCATCATACATACAAAAATCAAAATCAATTTAAGGAAAGGATTTTTTTAGCAATTTCAAAACAATTTTTTGTTTTAAAAAAATTAAGGGAAGGATAATTTTGCAATTTTAAAACTAACACAATTCGAAAGACGAAATGACACTTCTCTTTCCCCCCGGGTAAAAATTAGAGGACTTTGTTAAAATGTAAAAACTACATATATTTTGGTTAAAGTACCTTCTTTTTTTATTCTCCCACCCTCCCATTATAATTGTTAACATTTTATTTTGAAGTGTCTTATTCTAATTGTTAATTTTTAATATAAATAAATACTTTTAAAATTATATTTTAATGAATTGTTAATATTTAATATCAACCCAAATACTATTCAATCTATCTCTCTATATATATATATATATATATTAAAAAGAGAGAGGAGAAAGAGAGAAACTCACAAAACAACCATGATTTATATAAGTGTGCTCTGTACGCACAAAGAGTACGACAGATAAGAGAGAGGGAGGTAGAGACGGAAACAACACTTTACCTCTCGCCGAGTCGATTGCAAACGGTTCAAATTTTTCCTCTGATATGGAAAACGTAAACTGATAAGCGATAGGGGAGAGAAAATCGATCGAGGTGTGGTTGTCGTTGGTGGATTATGGAATTGAGAAGCTAAAGTGTTCTCAAGAAAAATGAAATGATGGGAAAGGTGTTTTATCTAAGTCCTTTGTTGCGCACACTCACATTCATGTGCGTATATGGAAGGATTGGTTTGTTGCTCGGAATATGATGAAGTAATTTTGGATTTATGAGAAATGTTATACTTCGTATGTCCATTTTATAATAATGTTTTATTATACACAATAACTCTAAAAATTAATAAAGATATCTTATAATTTATAATTAGGAATAAGAGAATTTGTTCAATTATCTTATAAAAAAATGATGAATGGAATATATAAAATGTTTAATTATATTTGAACTAAAAAATAATTAATTGTGATGTAATTATATTTAGAGTTTCAAAACTATTCTAGAAACGAAAATAGAAATAAAGTCTATCTTAATGGGATATATAGAGTATTTTTTATTACTTCTTTCTAATATTACTCATATAGATAAAATAATATTAATTAGAGAGAAAATATATAAAAACATTTTCAAGAAAACAAAGAAACAATAATATATGGACATTTTAGGGAGAAAAAAATTCCTTAGTTGTGTAATTTTTAATCAAACAATTTATATTTTGAGATGGAAGTAATATATAAAGATTAAAGAGAACAAGTAAATTACTTTATTATTTTTATTATTAATATAGCTAGTATTAATTAATAAGTTCATGTATTAGTGAATGAACCTTCTAAATTAAGAAGGGTATTTATGATACTTTATGAGAATATATGTTTATATTTGGAAAATGAAGAGTCAATTTTAAATGGAAAGAGTAATGTATTAATGAAAATGACTCTTTAAACTAAGAGAGTTAGTTGTGATATTTTATGCAAAATATATTTATATTAATAAAGTGAATAATTCAATTTTGAGCATAGGAATAAAAAATATTTGTCCATTTCATATAAAATTGAATATTCACTTTTATTATAATATAAAGATTAAAAAGTTAGTTATCATAAGAAAATTATGACATTATACTTTTTGTGGTTAGTCAATGTGAATGTTATAAACAAATTATTTTTTTTGGAAAATAGGTATTATTTTAAAATAAAAATATGAATATATAATTTTGAATGTAAAAGGTATTATTTTCCCTAAAAAAAAGATAAAATATTATTCATGTAAAGTTGCATAATTTTGGTACTTTAAGCTATAATTTGATAGCATAAAATGTGTCACACGGATAAGTAAAACTATTATATTATTGGCCTTATGCATAAATTTTATGTTTAAAACTAAATTGATATATACTCAACAAAACTCAAAAAAAAAAAATCATTAATTTAAAATATTTATATTTTATTAACACGTTACTCTCAAGCATTTGCGAGATTTCTTAATTTCCACTGAGTATTTCAGTTTCATTTTGGAAGGAAAGAGGGATATATGTCCAGAAATAGAGAGAGAGAGAGAGACTTAGAATCGAGGCAAATCGGAAAGGTGAATATTTTTTGGGAGACATGAATGTCAATGGAGGAAGCCTTTAAGTTTAGTGCATTACAAACGAGGCAAAGGGTAGACAGGACTTATTTTTCCTTGGCTTTTGTAAGAATCTTTTTTTTGAGGCGTGGGGGTGGGGCCCGGGTTCTGGTTGAGCTGCCCAATCATTTGAAGGAAGGGAATTTATTCTCTTGGTCTATCTTTGGGTTTTGAAAGCATTCTAGTTTGAAAGCTTTCTAGAGTGGAGGCCTATAAAGATATTGGTAAGTCTAGTCTAGTTTAGTTCTCATTATTATTATTATATTCTCCATTTTTATATGTTTTTTATTTTCTTTTTTATAATTAACTAATTTAGTAATTTGAATTTAACTTTGTAGTCATTTTTATATTTTCTTTTAGATCATTTTAGTTCTCCAATTTCAACTATATAGCCATTTTAGTCCCTCATCGTCTGTTTGAGCCATTTAGATATTTTCTATATTATTTTTCAACCATTATAATTATATTTTATTCTGGTTTTTTAGTCATTTTGATCATTTTTTACTCATGAATAAAATGAATCAAAATAGCTGACAAAAAAGAATAAAAATAGCTAAAAATAATACATATGAAATCTAAATAGTTCAAACAAAATATAAAATGCCAAAATGATTATAATACTTGAAGATAAAGTACCAAAATGACTTGGAAAAAAAAAACCATGGTACGAAAATGGTCAAAGCATTAAACTTAAAGTTTTGAATTGGTTAATTTTCCTTTTTATTTATACAAATTAAAGATTCATTAATACTCATAATATTCTACATCCAATTTTTTTTATATATAAGTTATTAGAATTTTTTTTGTTTATACATCAATTTACGAACTTTTAGGAATATGTATATATACTTTTGTTTTTAATATTATCTTTACTCTCATTTCTATCTAGGATTTATCCCATTTTTCTTATCTCTCTTCTCCCTTCATAAGTGTCATTTTAAATATTTTATTTTGTTTCACAATAAATGTCTTTCTAATATTAATAATTAATATTTTTCAATTTTATCTCTATTTGAGTGTAGACAGAATTATACTGATTAATTTGGAAAAAGATAATTATTGATTATAATACTCCTTCCTCCCAAAAATATAACATACTTTGAGAATTTTGAAAGTTATTTTATATATTTTTTCCAATATTACCTATTATCTTAAATGAATAAAAAAATAAATGGTTTAATTTTAAATTTCCAATAAAGAGTATGCCATAATAAATTAGGATATTTTAAGAAACTATAATATTTCATTAATATGTGTAAAATGCTCAATCTTATATTTTGGAAGGAATAAAGTATTTGTTAATAGTAAATTTGAAACTTAATTACTATTTACGTTTGAAATATAAGTTTTTGAGTGACTTTTTATTATCTCAAAATATAAATTATTTTATATAATTTTTGAATATTTCACAATTAATTTCCAATGTCACACTTATTTATTTTTATATCTCATTTCACTTCCTTCTTATTTTCAATACGAAGTCTTTATATTTTTTTATTCTTAAACAAACTTTATTTTCTCTTTTATATTTTAAAGATATAATAATTAAGAGTATTTTAGAAAAAATAGTTAATCGGTCTGTGTAAAAGTGGGTTCTATGACTTATATTTTTTAACGAATGAAATATAAAATTTGTATTGTTTTCAACATTATGAATAAATGTTCAAATATATAAAATTAGACTTATTTTGAAGTAACCGAAGTATTATTATGTCTCACCTTTCATCGTCCTTACAAAATAAATAAGGATAATTAGGAAAAGTTCAATCTCCCTTGTCTATGTAAATATTTCTCTAGTACTTATAAAGATGGATTGAAATGAGTAAAATAAAAAGTTAAATTACACAAAATACCCTTATTTAATTTTTTAAAATAAAGATTTTTAATGATTAACTTCTCTGTCTTCTTTTTTTTATTCTTTCTTTCCCATTGAAGATAAATGTGATAAGCTTTGAAAAGTCAATTTTGAGAGGGGTAAATGTTTCTTAGGAGATAACAATTCGGGAAAAATATTCCCTTAATGAAGTAGATTTACATAAAACATGGGAAAAAATTAATAGTAACTTTATATAGAGTGAAGACGAGTATTGAGACAAACTAAAAAGGGGATAAGGACATGTAAAACATTGGAGGGACTATTATTATTATTTTTATTCGATAAATATGGTTATGAAATAAAGTGATAATTAATTAATTGAAAATAAATTTCATCAAATAATAAATTTTGAGTTCAATTATCACATATTATTCACTTGATAAATCATGGTTTTCTTGAATTGAAATATTGGACCTAGATTATTTGAATAGTGAACTAGCCTGACTCCTTTTTTCCTTTTTTTTTTTTTTTGCATTACTCTATATGCCATTATTTTTCACATATGAAATAAGTATTTATAAAGTATTTAAATGATTTCAAGAATTTCAAGTTAAATGCTTACCTTTTTTTTAAATGAAAAGAAATCATTTCATTAAACAAATATATTTTATATAAAGTTTCATAAGTAACTTTATTACTTTAAAATAAATCATTCACTAACACATGAATACTATTATCAACACTTTAAGTGACAAGAATAAGGTGATAATTTGTCTATAATCAAAATCTTCTAAATATTTGTGCCAAGTGAAAATGTATATCAAAATAAATGTTTACTGATTACAATTGAAATAAATATTCATAAAAAAATAGTATTCAAACTTTTTCCCGAATATATTTCTCAGAAAAAAAAATTTGATTTAAAAAAATTACTTGTTTTCATAAAAAAAAAAAGTCACATATTGAAACATTCAAGATTCTTTAATTTCAAAAGGTTTAAAAATAAAATTTAAAAGTTCAAGCGAAATACTTTATGATAGATCAAATATAAGTAATTTATACATTTTTACGAATTGCAAATATAGTTGTAAATATTTTTTTGACAATTTTGATTAATTTTCGTCTAAATTAATCAAAGTTGCCAAAACAAAAAAGCTTTTACCAAAATGTCAAAAAAAAAAAATCATCCAATAAATTTTTGTAATCTAACTGACTGAGAACCAACTGTGCCATCATGCTATAAAGAAATTTTGTTTTAAAATTAAATTTTGAATTTTTTTGGGAGGAATTAAAATTGAAATGTATTAAAAATTGACACAATTGCGATTATAGTTTTAATACCTTTCAATTCCGATTGCTCTAGAAGAATATTTCAAAATTTAAATTTTGTTGGCAATTTTAGTCACTAATCCTCTTTTTTGTGTAATTTTTATTAATTTAGACCAAATTAGTCAATTTGGACGGAAATGAATCAAAATTGTCAAAAGAAAAAAAGTTAGTAACCCAAATTGGGAAAAGAAAATTAAAACTACATTTGCAATCCATAAAAATATTATGTGCGGAACGTGTAAATTGCTCGGTCAAATATTAATTTAAGACGGCTTGTTTCCAAGCTAGAATTATAAATTGTATGCTGTTTTCTGGTTCTTTAAAATTCAAGCAAAATTAAACCTATTGAAAACGTTAGCTCTCACTGTCATTGTATAAAGAATAAGAAAAACGACGAAAGGCATGTAAAAGTTCACTTTTCAAGTAATTATTACCCATAATTGTATCGAAAAATCCATGATTGTTGCACTTCCAGCCCCTAAAATCACCATTACGTATAAGGCCAGTGAAGGTTCAGTCAAAGAACACATTTTTAAATGTATTCTCAATAATAAATGCGTTTACTAAAATGCGTAAACTTGACTTGTTAGAAAATGACATTTTCGATCCATAATTTCTCTTTAAATACATTTATACTTAAAAAAACTAGCTATTTCTGTTGAGAGACTCCCCCATCATGGGTAAGTGTGCGATCCGAATTAATCAGAATAAAACCCTAAAAACTGTGGCTGGCAATAAAAAAACAAAAAAAAAACAATGTAGATGGACAACTATGAACTGTATGTTTTTCTAAATTAAATTATATAATAGAATAAACAAGAAAAATAGCGATAGGCATGCAATGGTTGAGTCAACAAACAAATATTTGCCGTACCTGAAAAAGCAAACGATTGGGATTTTATTCTCTATAGAATTGTTCCGTGGAGGGATGCGATTGAGTGAGTGGACCATGTGTTGGTGTCAAATCTGAGTGGTGTAATGTAAGACTGTGTTTGGCTGTCAGGTGAGATAGCACCTAAAGAAATGTAGGTTCCCAATTGTCAATTTGCCTCACACTTTTTGCCAAGAGGGTATCATGTAAAGAACAAAGAAAGATGGATATATCATAAATGCCTTTACAAAAAGCATGTCTTTACCACTTTTGTCACAGCCAACTTGCAAAAATTTAAGATTCCTATCCTATTTACTGTTCAATAAAATAGATGGCGTTGAAGATGCATTTGATTCTTTATACTATATGAGATTTGTTTATTGTTCCACTCTTATGTAAAAACAATATTATTTCCTTAATAATTTAATAGTTAAGTAGCTGACTCGTAAAATAAAGAAAAAATTCCTCTTTTCCCATATTCTTCTCACTTTCATTTTGCTCATGTTCATTTTCTTGCTTTTAATTTCTTATTTAGGAAACTAATAAAGAAAGGTTTTGAATTATCATGAAATTTTTTTAACCCTATTTTCCTTTTGGTATTGTTTTGATGGCATAATTAAAAATACTAAAACAATATATAATTCACAACACGAATTTTGATGACAAATTTTCAATAAAAGATGAATGTGTCTAAAATAGCCTGTAACTATATGCAAAAATAATGTCTATTTGAATCACAAATACTTGCGTAATAACTATTAAATGGTTGAAACTATGAAAATGGAGGTTTGGAACCTTGGACCTCATGTTCTTTAAACATGTTAAATTTTCACATATTTTAAAAGCTTAACCTGATTGAGAATTATTAAACTTAACTATTTAAGACATCCATAATATAATTGCTAAATCAACATCCAATAGTTAAATGCAAAGCCTCTTTTTTACTATTTTACCTTTGATCTCCCTCTTCCTTCCTCATATCTCTCTACCCAGTCTCCCAAACTTTCACCTTACATCTATTAAATTCAAGTAGTTTTTTCACAAAATGAATGACAAATAAGGTTAGTTTACTATAGCTGATTGAGTTTATTAAGTTATTTACTTAGATTTTTGGGGGTTTTTTATATGAAAAGTGACAAAAAAATGCACATTTATATACATATTTTTAGGATTGGGAAAAAAATTCTAGATTTTCCTTGGAAAATACATTAGTTTGATTTAAATACGTTGGCTTATATAATTTGATTAATTTATTTGTCCCACACAAGGAAACCATCATGATTAACCATCATGCACCACTCCGAGTATTGGAGCAATGGATCGGCCTTTTCGCTCGACAGAGAATGGTAGGTGAGGTTCTGTTCGGGACTTTGGCACGAGCAAAGGGCATTTGCTCCAGACTTTAGACCCGATCAAAGGACGAGTTAACCGGGTTGGGTTTCCTAAGTCCTTGATTCGACTCGATACATTTTTTATTTTAAAATTATTATAAAATAATATTTTAAAATATTTTTTATTTCTAATTTCCATTTTTTAATATGTTAATTTTTTTAAAAAAATGTTTCTAAATTTTAATTTTTTCAAATTTAAGTACGTACAATTTTATCTTCTACTTTTTAGTTATGCTAATTTGTTTTAACTTTAAAATTTCCTTATTGAGAATTATTTTATTGGTAATACTTTTAAGTAGAATTGTTGTCATATTTGTTATTTTCATTTATTTGATTGGTTATCTTATTTATGGAATTTTGTATGTTAATTTTTGTTTAGTGTAAGCTCTTAAATTTTTATTTGTTTGCACTCTTAATTATACCAAATTGTTCGTATCTTTAAAAATTCCATAATAATAATACTATTTTAAATTAGTAATTATATAAAGTAGCATTGGTGTAATATTTGTTAATTTCATTAATTACTTGGTTATTTTATTTGTGTGAATTGTGATTTTGTTTGAACGGATTATTCAAGTAGAACTAGATTTTGATGAATTATATTCTAATAATTAAATTTCGAACTAAATGTAGATGAGCACCTCACGTAACACTAGACCCAGACCAGGCACAATGCACTGATTGCATCATCCCAAAAAACAATCCGTGAGTTTGTGGGTCCATCTTCCCCTATTGTAGGCGAGATCAAAGTTGCTAGTGTTGGTATATTCATAGAAACACAATAGTTTTTTTTTTTAAAATTTTTAAAAAGGGTTAGAGACTTCTTAAATATCATAAATAAAAAATGAAATACAAATAAATGATGGGCATAAACATGATATTCAATATGTATAAAAAATATGAGTATATGAAAATATTTAGAGTTCTCAAATAGAAGGAAAACAAAGTCTATTAATGTATATCAATCACTTGAAGCTAAGTGATCTCCCTCATAAGCTAAGTCATCAACCATTTAATTTCCTTCTATGAAAATGTCAAAAATTTATTCTCTGCCAAATGCGTCGGAAAAGCATCTAAATATGCCAAGGTCTTTATTTTCATATAATGTAATGTACGACAAGTGTCGAGTTCGTCTAAATCTATAATGCAGTCAATCTCAAATTCCAAACAAAAACGAAACCATCCAAGATAGCCCACAATGCAACTTCAAGAATGGTGTAAGAACTATAAAATAAACAAAAAACACGAACCTAACGTTTGGCTATTGTCTCTGACAATCCCACCATCATTAGTCCTATCATGCTTAACACATCCATCTGTGTTCATTTTATGAGATCCTACAGATGGTCTATGCCAATGAACAAAGATAGGTAAGGGGAGAGGAGGATAAGATAATATGATTCCAAAGAGCGAAGCGAAACACATGTCTCCATACTAGTGAGTGTGCTTGAACATGCGTCATATATAGAGAAAGGAAATGTGCATGTAAACTCGTCAAATGATCCACCAAGACTCTACAACTATGTTCTTGTGCTTCGTATCATTATGCTCCATCTAGATGAACCAAAAAGTAAGGAAAGGCATGATAATGCAGACATTATCCATAGAAATTTGGTGGCCTGATAAAATCTAACGAATGAAACAGTGGTGTATCTAGTCCTATTAACAAACATGTTCTTGCAAAATAGAAGAGAAGCGAATCCGTATATGAGCGGCAATTGAAGTGTCTCACCTGAATGACAACAGTAACATTGGGATGCCAACTGGACTAGATTACGGTCTTTGATAACTATCTCAATCCGGGATCAAACAGCGTCATAATCTCCAACAAAAGAAAGAGATAGTAGTAGGGATAGAGGGTCCTTAGAATAATTGATAGGGAGTTTGAACAGAGGAGTGTTCTCTAACAATCTGCCGCACTGACTTAGTATTGAACCTACCGTTTGACTTATCTTTCCATAACATCCTGTCCAGAAAATCAATTGACATCGGCAGATTGACAATCCGTTTTGCTACCGCTGAAAGAATCGCTCAGCATAAAAGATTGAAGTCCCAATCAAAACTATGGAAGAAATCATAAATTCAAGTTGAAGTGTGATGAGACTCTGGTAACTGCTGGGCAGGGTAGAATCACCTATCCATTAAGATAGAAACACAATAGTTCTCATCACCATTGTTTGTCTTCTTCAATGCATGGCTCAATATTATAAACATGAGGCCATTGGGGGCGTGCACGAGAACAACAAGAAGTCAGACACTCCCCATGCAAATATTAGGCCTAGGATTATAAACATAAGGCCACATAGGGTGTGCATGAGAGCAACAAGAAGTCAAACACTCCCCATGCAAATATCATGCCCCTATAAACACTTGCTTGACTAAGAATAAGTAAGGGTATTGGTTTCATTGCCCATGTGGTTGAGTCATCTTCTCACTCTTTAGTTAGCACTAATGATATGAGGAGTGGGTCCAAAGTAGACAATGAGTGGAGATTGACAATAATAGCTCTTAAGAACTAGTCTTTATAGGGTCATACAAGAAAATTCTTACTTATTATCCCTTCAATTGTCCACATTTCTTTTTTGGAATGTTTCATTCAAATTGTTCGCTTTCTAATTTTAATATATACTTTTATAATTATACAATTGTTATTAATAAATAATTTGGATGAGTTGTTAACTATTTATTGGATAATACATTTTTTGAGGAGGATTAATACCTATACAATAGCTATTAAATGGGGATAATTTAGGATGTTTGGTTGTATAATTATCATTTTCAATACTCTTTTAATTCTTGTATAAGTTCAAAGTGAATAATTGAAATGAGATTGAGGGAGTATATGATATGGGATAGGCCACAACCCTATATTAAGGCTTCACCACTTGTGATGGCTCTCACTTGTACCGCCCCGACTTTTATTTGATATCGTTTTGCAATCTACGGGTGGTAGTCATCGAGGCGCCTAATTTGCTAGACGAATGGACTCACTTTGATAATTTATTTTAATTCATTTTATTGATGGATATATAATATATATATATATATATATATTTAACATTTTATATGAATTATTTTTATCATTACTCATCACAAGATGTGTGTGTATATACATTCATATATAATGTATGCCATACAACTTGGCCCTTTAAACAATAACAAATAATAGTCATCTAATATGAAAGATACATAATACTAAGGAGGCCTCGACCAGAATTGAATATGTCTAGAATATAGTTTCCCAATTCTCGTGATCCTCCAGGTCGCGCCAATTTCTCCAGAAACTTGATATCAGAGAAATGGGAAAGAAATACGACTTCAATACACACAACCAAAATAAAACTACAAAAAAAAGTACTAATGAAAATATAATAAATTAAAGCCATAACAAGTAGAAACCACAACAATTGAAAAAAAAAATACACATCGCAATAAAGAGTGAATATGACTCTAGATAACCAACAATGATGGCAAGAACAAAGTGCTAATAAGTTTGGACAATTCATTTGTGCTTTCCTATTCTACTTGCCTCACACTACACGAAAATCATGTTTTTTCGACCCAATTTTCCGACGGATATTTCGGTCTGAAATTTGAGACGGATCTTAGACAGAATACCGACGGAAAGTACGTTTGACCGGACGTCTAAAATCAGTTGCTATTTTTCGACCACTTTCCGACTAAAACGTGTTAGTTGATAATTAATCGGTAGATTTTCCACGCATTTCCGACTGAAATTTAAAATGTAATATATATTAGTTAGGAAAAAAAATTAAAAATATCCGTAGGTAATTCGTCACAATTTAGCGATGGATTTCCGACGGAAATTATTTAAAAAAATTTTAATTTTTTTTGTCATGTTCGTCCAATTTCCGTCTATAATTAGTTG
This sequence comes from Apocynum venetum, assembly GCA_019593545.1. Lineage (NCBI taxonomy): Eukaryota > Viridiplantae > Streptophyta > Magnoliopsida > Gentianales > Apocynaceae > Apocynum > Apocynum venetum. The sequence goes on along the minus strand of SRSM01000123.1, from coordinate 9,831,365 downwards.
ATAATCAAAGACCGATTGCCGACGGATGTTGCATTTTTCCTTTTAAAAAAAATTATGAAAAATGAAAAATATTCAGTAGCAAATCCGTTTGTAATCCGTCTCCAATACAAATATTTTTTCCTAAGCTTTTCCCTCTAATCTAAATAATTGTAGTTTTTTATTATTTCTTATACAGTTAGTTTATTAATACCTCAATTTAGGCTTATAACATTTAAAAACCAATCATAGTTAAAAATATAATTTTCAAAGTTTATTAATTAATTTGGTATATACAATATGTATATATGATTGTGTGTGACAACATGACTGTTATAACATGACTGTTATAATTTGGTATATACAATATAACATGACTGTAATCCTTATTTATTTGACTTATATTCTATTAAATTGAAAAAACTATAAATTCGATTATATATAGAAATTTCAAAATGGAGCGCAAGAGCGTTATCCATTTGGACTGTTCATATAATTTGAAGACAACGAATATTTTTGTGAAAATAAATGATTCATTTAGTAGATATATATCTTGCGAAATAATTATCATAAATCTCGTACGATTATATTTACTACTTTAGCTTAATGTTTTTATTATGTTAACATTTCGGTATCAAGTTAGTAAACATTTCTATTTATGTGCATATTTTAACCTCGAATAACAAGATATCGATAAAATATAATATGTATAACATGTAAATATAATTTTAATCAAATGTATAATCTAAAAGTGTGTTTAGATGTTTACAAAGAAGAAACTTATTTAAAAATCAAAATTTATGCTCTTGTTTTAGGATGTTTATTGGTTTTGTTTAAAATGTTTTTTTGAAAGAATTATTTTGATTCTTAAATGTGTCAGTATCATAAACAGATTCCCTACGGAAATTTAATTATTTAAAAAATTAATAGTGTATTTATTTATAAAATTAATTAATATTATCGACGGAAAGTTAAAATTTTAAAAAATTAATAAATATTGGCGACGGATTCTAGACGGAAATGTGATTTTATTATTTTAAAAATTAATAAATATTCCCGACGGATTTTCGACGGAATTGTGATTAATTATTTATAAAATTAATTAATATTATCGACGGATTACCGACGGAAAGTTAAAATTTTAAAAAATTAATAAATCTAATCGACGGATTCCCGACGGAAATGTGATTTTATTAATTTAAAAATTAATAAATATTCCCGACGGATTTTCGACGGAATTGTGATTAATTATTTATAAAATTAATTAATATTATCGACGGATTACCGACGGAAAGTTAAAATTTTAAAAAATTAATAAATCTAATCGACGGATTCTCGACGGAAATGTGATTTTATTAATTTAAAAATTAATAAATATTCCCGACGGAGTTTCAACGGAATTGTGTATTTATTTTAAAAATTAATAAATAGTTTCGACGGATTAACGACGGAAAGTTAAAATTTATAAAAATTAATAAATATTGGCGACGGATTCTCGACGGAAATGTGATTTTATTATTTTAAAAATTAATAAATATTCCCGACGGATTTTCGACGGAATTGTGATTAATTATTTATAAAATTAATTAATATTATCGACGGATTACCGACGGAAAGTTAAAATTTTAAAAAATTAATAAATCTAATCGACGGATTCCCGACGGAAATGTGATTTTATTAATTTAAAAATTAATAAATATTTCCGACGGAGTTTCGACGGAATAGTGTATTTATTTTAAAAATTAATAAATAGGTTCGGCGGATTACCGACGGAAAGTTAAAATTTATAAAAATTAATAAATATTGGCGACGGATTCTCGACGGAAATGTGATATTATTATTTTAAAAATTATTAAATAATACCGACGGATTTTCGACGGAACTGTGATTAATTATTTATAAAATTAATAAATATTATCGACGTATTACCGACGAAAAGTTAAAAAGTTTAAAAATTAATAAATATGGGCGACGGATTCCCGACGGAAATGTACTTAATTATTTAAAAATAATAAAAATAGGCAGATAAATTTAAAATGGGCCTCTTCCCTAATTTTCCTTTCTTCCTCATTTCCCCTCTTTTCTTTCTCACCTTTGTTCTCTGTCTAGCCACTCACTGTCTGTTCTTCCTCATTTTGTCGCTGCTACCTCTGATCGTCCCTCACTGTCGCGCCGTTGCTGCCTCTACCCATCGATCTCGTCGCCTCGCTGTTGCCGCTGCCCGTCAATCTCGTCTCGTTGCCTCGCTGCTGTCGCTGCCACCGTCGAGCTCGTCCCTGCTGCCGGAACCCAATGAACTTGGAAGATTCAATCTTTTCCCCTTTTCTTTTACCTGCATTGTAATGAATTGAAATTATTCAATTGTTTTACTTAATGCTTTATATAACTTTTTCCCAATGAACTTCAATATCAAATATGAGGGCTTTACTTTCTTGCTTCTGTGCCACATAAATATAATTCCAGTAAAAAAATATCATTTAACTTCTACTTCAAGTGTACCTAGAGGTGCAAATGAAGCAGTCCATAGCTTAGAAATGATATTTCATTCTTTTTAAAAAATAAAAAAAAGAAAGAAAAATATAAAGATACTTTCGAAAGAAATAAGACTTCTGCTTTTGTTGTTATTTACCCCTAATATGGTAGGGGATAATGAAAAGTATCACTTATTTTTTTGCCTTATCATATTTTCTATCAGCTTAGAGCAGCTCCTCAGAGGAGGGGGAAGAAGAAGAGAAAGAGGAAGATAAGGAAAAGCCCAAGACAAAGAAGGTGAGGGAGACAACTTATGAATGAGAGATTTTGAATGATGTGAAGGCTATTTGGTTGAGGAGTCCAAAGGAGGTCACTGATGAAGAGTACACTAAATTTTATCACTCTCTAGCGAAGGTATGTTTCTTTCAATGCCCCTCAGAGGATTTGTGAGGTAGGAAAATTTTGTCTTAGATCTGATCATTTTGTGTAATTTGTGTTCAAGGATGTACTCTTTGTGCCTCCTAAGGCACCACAGGATTTGTATGAGAGCTACTATAACGCAAACAAGTCAAACTTAAAGACAAAAAACAAGGGGTTTCCACCCTAAACTAAGCTATTAAGGCCTATATATAGTTAGAAAAAGGTCCTAGGATAGTTATACAAGAATCCTAATTAGAAACAATCTTAAAACTTTAAATTCGGAAAGTGGACGCCTGAGTAGATGAGACGCGTCCACTTGACCTTCAATCTTCTGAGAGTGGACGCGTGAGATTTGCCTTGCGCGTCCACTTCCTTGCCTTGCGCGTCCACTTGGTCTCCCTACGCGTCCACTTTACTGTCCAATTTCTGAGGGTGGACGCGTGAGATTTGGTGGACGCGTCCACTTCCTTGCCTTGCGCGTCCACTTGGTCTCCTTGCGCGTCCACTTTACTGTCCAACTTCTGAGGGTGGACGCGTGAAATTTGGTGGACGCGTCCACTTCCTGGCCTTGCGCGTCCACTTGACTGTCCTGCGCGTCCACTTCTCCATTCTTCTAAATATCCATCCTCAAATTCCCGATTTCTTCCAATTTCATTCCAACATCTTCTAAATCTTCTAAAGACCTGAAAACAAAAGCAATAGTGTAAAGAATCATTATCATTGTTTTTTTTGACTTTATCATTGTTTTTTTTTTCATATTGCAGCCATGGATAGTTCTGGACATGGTACACCGCCCCCTAGGTTACCAGGAGTTATGGAGGATCCTAGTCCAGACATAGTTGGGTCAGACACTAGCACACCTGCCTCCACCTCAGGGCCTGTCCCTTCTAGTCCACCAGTTCCCGATTCTGCTATACCATCTACTCAGTCACAGTCACGGAGTGAAGATGACCGTCCACTCATTTCTCCTGACGGTGATTCGTAAGTAAATAATTAAGTTTGACTTGCAAACTGTTTTGTCACGGTGTTTATCAATCGTATAGTATTCTGGGGAGACGTTACATTTATTGGTTGATATGATTTCTTAAATGTTAGATGATATATTATTCTTGGAGATGTGGAGTTTATTGGTTCATATGAATTACTATAATATTATATGGCATTTGAACAGGGAGTTTGTTGGCATTATTGTTATTCAGATTTGTGGTATATTTGAAAATAAATTGTGTGGCCTGTGTGCCTGGAAAATGTTCAATTTATAGGGGAGATGCTGCAGAAATTTTTTAAATTTTAATTTATTTTGCTAATATGGATAATTTAAACAGATTTGATCCGTCTGTGGAGCCTGTTAGGAAGGTTACGGATACTATTAAGCAACACTTTATTGGTCCATTTGCCAAATTCTCCCAAGTTCCTGCACATGTTCGAGATATGTGGTTTACAGAGTGGAGCGTAAGTTTAACCCGAACTTGGAATAAATTTGTTGTTAAATTATATATTTTAATTTTAAATGCCTTTGATTTAAATTTTTTTCTTGTTTTATTTGCAGAAATTGTATAGATGGCGTCCCGAGCACGACGGCCTTATACGGAAGAATTGGATTAAGGTTGCTAGGAGCAGGTTCAAGGATGAGATGTGTCGTGCCCATAGGGAGAAGAGTTTGACTATCCCTCCATATTGGATAACGAAAGATGACTGGAAACAACTACATGTTTATTGGAGAACTGAGAAGTGGTTGTGCTCTTCTAGATCAGGTAAGAGCAACAGAGCTGCAGCTCCTTCCTCGACTCATACTGGCGGGTCGATTTCGTTCTCAGAGCACGAGAGGAGGATGGTTAGTCATTCTAATGCATAATTATTTTTAAATTTAATAATTATTGGCAACAGATTCCCGACGGAATTGTGATTAATTATTTTAAAAATTAATATAGATTACCGACGGATTTCCGACGAACGTATAATTATTTTTAAATTTAATAAATATTGGCAACGGATTCCCGACGGAATTGTGATTAATTATTTTAAAAATTAATATAGATTACCGACGGATTTCCGACGGACGTATAATTATTTTTAAATTTAATAAATATTGGCAACGGATTCCCGACGGAATTGTGATTAATTATTTTAAAAATTAATATATATTACCGACGGATTTGCGACGGACGTATAATTATTTTAAATTTAATAAATATTGGCAACGGATTCCCGATGGAAATATTAAAATTTTGTAAAAAAAAATTCCATAATTGCGACAGTTTCCCTACGGATTGACTTATTTTTATGATGCTAAAAATTAAAAATTTAATAATATCCGTCTGAAAGCGGTCTGTAAGATCGACGGATCCGAGACGAAATCTTTTGTCGTTGACCAATTCTCGTCGTTTACGTTGCCGTCGAAATTCGGTCGTAAATAACGACGGATTACTTAGGCCGTTGGTGTTACCGACTGCCTAATTGCCGACGGAATATTCGGTCGGTAATCCGTCTAAAACTGTGGTCACAGACGGATTACCGACGGAAATGTCCGTTGAAAAAAATGGTTTTTCCTGTAGTGTCAGTCTGGATGCCTATTGGAATGAATACACTCTGAGACGGTGATTCTGTGTCTCCTATTATACACCCTCCAGATACCATTGACCAAATCCAAATTGTGAACCCCTTCAGCAAAAAAAGATAGTGACATTTTTTTTTTGTCCTAGTGAAGTGGTTGCTACCGATATCAACGTTGACTTGTGTTGAACTCCTATATATATCACATCACTCTCAACCAATATAATTTTTTACAGTTCTATCATGAGAAAATTGTTGTGCTTTGCTACAATATCGTGACCCTTTGTACCTATATATCTCAAGTCATAAATGCCTAGTTTGTCATAAATTCTGTACACATGTCTATGGGCTCGTCTAAGAATGCATGTCTATGGGAGTAGATTAAGCATACGAATAGATAAAAGAACATTATATTACTATAAAACTTAGATAGTTAAATAAATACATGCATGAAATGAAATCATGGTATAGTTATAGACAATGTATTAGAAGTTTCGAAGTCTATTCATATTTTGATGAGGCGGTTTTAGTCTTATCTACAATTTAGCTAATTCTCTCACAAACTGATGATATCTTTTTGTTTTAAAATTTAGAGTCATTTACTAACAAGATATTCAAAGTTTTTTTTTTGGGGGGGGGGGGGGGGGGGGGCTATTTTAGTACTTAAACAAGTATGTACTAAAAGTGCTTTTCCATCCAAGTTCATGAATTCTTCGGTACTACGATTTAATTGAAAAAATAAATTGAGTTTTCCTTAACCAAAGAAAAAATTGAAAAAAAAAAAGTCAAAGAAAAAACTTGAAAAGATTTTTTGGGGGCTAATGTTATTTTTAGAAAATCCAAATTGATGAATTGGATAGTTAAATGAGAATTTAATTTACACTACCCATATTCATAACTCTTCCAAAATGGTTCAAAACCTTAATGGCATAATCATGAGTCAAAAAATATTTTACAGAAAGAAAGAAGTTTGTGTATCTCATTTTACTTTTAAAAAAGATACAATGAATCAAAGATTTCGAAATTGAAAATATTGTGTATAACATACTAGTCAAAAAGTTAACTAAGCTTACTCATGGCTAGTAAAGACCGAAGAGTTAACCTACCCAGGTATAACACCAAGAGAGGAGGGGAAAAGGGGTGGAGGGAAAGTGACACAAAAAGTATCATTATGCATGATAATTTTGATATGACCTTTTGCCTCCCTTTACCAAGCACTTATATGTAAAAGGAATATATGTGTCGATTAGCATTGATGCAATGCAAAAAGAACTCAATGCCTAATTAGTGAAAATGACTCCTTAATTTGATGCTCTTTTTTTTTTTCAACACCTGAGCAAGTGATATAAAATTTAGAGCAAAAGAAACCACGTAATTATATAGTTGAGATGTCATGCATGCAAATTGTTTATTCGAGATTACTTTTTTGGGTGGGCAATTTCTCTTGGTGGAATGATTAAAACGTTTTCCGATGCAGATTCAACTAAGGCCAACATTTTTAAAGAACTATGGGACCAAAAAAAGATTGTCTTCATGGTAAAAGGTCGACATGTTCCGATTTTGTCAAGGGACGTTTGCCAAATAATATTTCTTTGACGTACTCCTTTCCTTTTCAAATAATTGTCGTCATTTTAAATAACATTTTATTCTCAAACACGTGTCGCATGATATGATAAAACCAGAGTAATATGAGATCAATAGTTTTTTTTTTTTTACTTTTCAAGATATTTTTATTTATTTTGTATTGAAAAAAGAAAAAAAAATGATGAAGAGAAACGAAATTTATGTGTTGAGAATAAAAAAGAGATTAAGAGAAAATAAAGTTTTGTTAATGAGAGAAAGAGAGCTTTGAAAGTAGTAGTAGTAACTTTAATATCCCCTTCATCTTTTTCTAATTCCCAACACATTTTTTTTTCTCACTATTTACCCTATTTTTTATTCCCAGAACAAGAATTTATTTTCTTTTTTCTTATTTTTTAGACAAAATAAATAAGGCATTATATGTTGGAAATAGATTTTAATTAATTTTTATAACTTACTTTTATTTCTTTATAGTGAAAATTTTAAAATAGGAAAAAACAAACACGTGTGTAAAGAGATGAACTTTTTACCATTGCCACTAGAGATCGGTACTCCGTGTTCACAATAAACAAAAGCGTCATACACTAAATAAAAGGTGAGGGGCTGAGGTCTAAATCATACCCTCCTACTTTTCAACAAAGACAATTCAGATGAATTAAAAAAAAAAAAAGGAAAATTTGGTGTCTTGTAGCTTGAGATAATTGTTGTTTTGTCCACCGTGTACGCGATACCGTCACTGCACTTTTCATGCTCGGGCAACTAGAATTCTTCGAAAGGAAGCAACATGTACACTTTTTTTTCTGTATTGGAAAATTACCTGGTTTAGTCCTTTCATTTGAGTTTTTAGGTAGTCAATTTGATTCATTTCATTGTAAAATTTCATCCAAATTGATCATATCTGAAGAAAAAAACATACGCAAAATCAAGTACAACTCATTTCGCGCTACATTCAAGGTGCAAAAAATGAAAATCGATTCGGAATGAATTAGACTCATTTTTCTTCAATTACATTAACTGGGTTTTATGAAAACAAAAAAATGTGCAAAGTCTGTTAATGTAAATCCATGTTCATTGTGGGGGGGGGGGGGGTTCACTCTCTCAATCGATTTCCATTTTTTTTCCTCGAATGAATCAGGGTGGTGCGAAATGAGTTTGAGCTTGATTTTACATAAATTTTCGACCAATTTCAATGAAATTAAATAATGAAATGGACCAAATTGGCTAAAAAAAAAAATTCAATTATAAAAGAATTACCAAGATCGGAAGTGGGCTTATTGGAGAAGGGGAAAAGAGAACGAAGTAGACAGGAAAACAATGAAATAAAAATGCCTAGTAGCCAAGTTTCCCTGCTTCACAATGATTAAGGCATAAATTCTGGCAATGAGCTAGCATTCTCTCATGATATGCGACCGAGATTTTGCAAAGATATTATTATACTATACAAGAACGACGCAGGAGCGAAGACGCCTTAGAATGCAAGTTCTAATGTATGGATTTTGTTCGTTCATTTATGGTGGGGCAATTAGTTTACTTTTTGTCCTGGTAGACACAGTACTCATGGTGATCCAACTGCAAGGTCAATGATTAAAGAACTAGTTATGATACTCAAGGGTAGGTATCAAGAGTAGTCTTTTCCAGAAAAAAACTTGCTACTATTATCATTTATTCAACTTATCTGAATCATAGATGGCTAGAGAAGCCATATACATGTTAAAATGACAAAATAATAGCAGTGTTTAAAGGAGAAGACGAGAATTAACAAATTCCTTTAGAAATGATGTGCTGGAAACAATTTCCTGCAATCATTGAATTTGGTAGCAGACACCAAGACAAACAAAGAACTAGCTCTTTCCTCTTTATTTTGGTTCAAGAGAGGACATGATGAAATAATATTATCACTGTTCACATATATGAAATTCATTTACATTGACAATAAATCCTGGTCTAAGAAGGCATGGAGTCAGATGTTGGATTTAAGAGTTTATCTAGCAAACTCTATACTAGCAACAAAAATCTTAGTCGAAGCATGGAAAGAATCAAAATACCTGTCAGCTTACATGGTCATGATTCTACAACCTTGCACAAAATGAAAATTCAAATATCAACCCTAATAGAATTCAATATCATTAGCCAAATAGATATTCTGAGGATGACAAAGGCAAAATTAACTTACCCTATTATCACCATCTCAAGTCTTTTCAACAAAAACTGACACAGCAGAACTGCACATGGATAGCTTGGTTTCTGGCATAAGGGATGAAAAAGAATAAAATAAATAAAAGTCACTTTTAAAACTTACATTACATTCCAAGAAAATTACTAGAAACAAAAGAAATTGATACCTTCTGGTTCCGCAAGTAACCAATCTTGACCACAGATTAAAGCTTCTCGAGCATCTGGACTAAGAGAACTTCGATCACAATCAAGCATTCTACCCCTGTTGTTAAACACCAGATCACGTCCAAGCGTAGAGATAGGGATTGCCAGAACATCACGAGCCATCATGGATAATATGGGGTACCTTGGGGTGTGGACTTTCCACCAATTCAATATGTTAAACTCGTAGTTACGGGGAAAGACTGGTTCCTCTAAGTACTTGTCAAGGTCTGATGCTGTGCTCTGAATTTGGGAAGTTTCATGAAGGAATTTGTCAAATCCTCGTAATCTATCCCTAGTCCCACTACTAGTACTTGGCATGCAGCCATCAGGTAAAGAGGAATCTTGATCAACAGAAGCTGAGCTCATGGCATACTCATTGAAAAGTCCCCTAATACCATCAGAAACCTCCTTGATGCGTTCGGGAGCATCCTTATCATAAATCTGAGGATAGTAATACTCTACCACCTTCATCTTGAATCTGGGATCTAAGATTGTAGCTATCGCCACAGCCAAACAACACTTTTTCCAGTATTTGTCAAACTTCTCTTTCATCTTCATTGCAATAGAACTTAGAACATCATCTGAACTTTTGCACCACTCAATTATTTGAATGTGAATATCACATAGCAGAGGGAAGTATATGTTTGCAGTGGGATATTTGCTTGCTATAAAGTCATTGGTAACTTCAACAAAAAGTTTCATGTAACTAGTAGCAGCAGTTGCCCACTCCCACTCTGTTTCAGATAGAGCCGTTGTGTAGGAAGGATCATGCTCTTGTAAGAGAGAAAAGGCACCCCTGTTTTCTACTGCTGCTTCAAGCATTGAATAAGTTGAATTCCATTGCATTGGGCAATCAAGAACCAGATGTCTATCAGCATTTGTCCCTACCTGCTGAGCAATCTCATTGAATTTTGCCAACGTTGTCTGTGAACTTCTAACATGCCTTAAACTTTCCCTAATTTTATCTAAGACATTTCGAAGAGCTTCCATGACATCTTGAACGATAGACTTCAGAACATACGCTGCAGAGCGTACATCAAATAATTCACTATTTTTTAGAAGAGGCTTATTCTGAGATAAATCCTTAATCCTAAAGACCATATCATCATAGTCATAGAGATCATCAAATGTCATGGAAAACAATTTCCTCTCAATAGCCCAGTCTGTCAGACATTTAATGACAACTTCAGAGAGAAGGTCATCAGTTTGAAAAGGATCCAAGGTCACAAAGTTCAGCATTCTTTTCTGTAGCTTCCAATCCCCGTCAACATAGTAAGCGGTTAAACACATATATCTTGCATTTTCAGATGAAAACCACATATCAGCGGCAACACTAATTCTACTATGAAGATTGTGTATCGTTTCATAGATCTTCTGTTTCTCTTTACAATAAATTGCCATACAATCAAGTTCAATTGCATTGTTGCTTGAAACCTCAAAAAGTGGCTGCAGATTCTTCGCAAATATATTGAACCCAACATGCTCAACCATAGCAAGCGGATAACCATGCAGCATTATCATTCGAGCAAGATCCAATCTACTACGTTCCTGATCATATTTAACACTTCCAAGGTTGATGGATTGATTAATCTCTTCCTTTTTAGGCTCTTGATCAATTCTGTAAGTTATGGGGCTAATAATTTCATCCTTTCTTACCCCTTCTTCATAGGTGAGATTTGTAAGGCTTACACTGGTGTCTTTCTTCTTTCTCTTTGCTGCCAGTATCTGAGAAACATCACAATTGGATCTTTTCAAGCACCGTAGAAGATGATTCCTCAGATGAGTTGTTCCACTGTTACTTGATCCACTTAGCTTCTTTTTGCAATGCACACAAACAGCATAACAAATGTCACCCTTCCTGATCCTTTCAAAATGATTCCAGACAACAGATGTCAGCCTCTTTGTCTTTTTAGCAGGGGTCTCATTTGTTATTTCCATGACATTGGTTTATGACCAGAAAATTTGTATCTGCCATTGAAAATAACAAGAAGAAAGCCAAAGTTATTGCTTCGATGCAAAAGCCTCATTAAGCATCCATCACTCATCAAAGCAATGAAAAAGTACAAGATCTACTCAGGAACTCAGCCACTCAAGAATCTTCAGCAATTGAAAATAATAGAAAAGAAAATTATACTTGACTCTTCTTCAGCCGTTGACATCAGTCATATAACTCCACATTACAAGGTACCCAAAACCACATAAAACTTGATATCTTTGAATGTTAGAATACCCCAACAGGGAAAGGGGGCAAAAAAAAAAAAATGTCACGTTGAGGTTCTTTTGCATTTTACTTCATCACCCTTCAAGAATTACGGGAACTTTTATAAGCTGATAAATTTTCAACACTAAGAACAACATAATACAGCGAAATTACCCAGCAAGTGTAAGATATGAGCAACTCATCTTTCATTTTCTTGGCTTTGGGACCCAGATACAATGCATAGCGTTTGTAGTTGCAAATGCATTAAGGGGGTGTACGAATTTTTAATATTTGTGAAATTTTATAAAATTCATGAATTTTAATAGAATTTCATAGAATCTGAAATCTTTCAGATTCTATTTTATTGATTTTAGTGAAATTTGATGAATTTTTGTTATTTTATTATAATTATTTTTGTTCTACGAAATTTCCAGGGGTAACAATTGTGTAAGAATTGTTTCATTCATAGTTTTAACTTCAAATTCCATCAATGTAATTCACGTAACTTTTGAGGATTAAAATTCTAAATTGAGAATTGAGGATGCATTCATAGAATTTTAAATTCTATCAAATTCTATAACGATTACACCCTAACTTCCACACAGTGATAACCTTGAAAGCACACTGGTTACATACTAACATCATCGAGTTTAAAATAGGAACTCCAACAATTTTAACTAGTTCAGATTCACCAAAATTTCCATTGGTAACCATGAACTCCCTGAATTAAAATAAAACAAAAATGAAATTCCAAGAGCTTAAAAATATTTTTCACCCCAAAAAGAAAAGAAAAAGGGTAACCCCCTAACGATTCCTTTGATACACACATGGATATAAATTTGGATCAAATCGATAATAAAATACTTGGAGGAATCAAACTTTTCCAACTCAAAATTCGGAGCATGTAGAGGAAAATTCATCAATTTATTGCCCAGAAAATTAAAAGAAAAAAATAAGCTATAAATTCAGTGACAAGATACTAATTCGGTTTGAATCTTACATGATTCGAGAAATTTCCGGCACGGTGGCGCTGTGGTTGTGAATCGAAGTAACCGGGGATGGATCCGACGGAAGGATCCGAGAGGGCAAGCGGTAAAGTGACTGGGTTAGCGCAGGGTGGATAAGCTGATCCGAGAATGAAACTTTGTGAATGGATACACCCGATTGATAGTGGTAAAATGGATCCGTCAACGATAACAGTGGCTCTCTCAGAGAGTAGCCTTGAAGAAAACGGGTCTGGATCCGGTTAAGGAAGCTTGGGTTGGGTTGGTTCTTTCGGAGATTCGGGAACACCGGATCTGTTTAGGCAATTACTCCGTGAGCGAAGTGAATTTGGTTCACAGTTTCATCTATGGACCTGATTCACCATATGCCTACACCTGTTCCTTTGTATTAAAATAATTGAAATTTTCAAATGTTTAAAATTTTTTGCCTTATTTCATACTGAGTTGGTGACCAAAGTTTAAGGGCGTCAAGAGTTTAAAAGTAAGGGTAAAAAGCATATGTTGTTTCTCAACTTTTCACAATTTTGGGTGTGTTTTGTTTTTTAATATAATAGAATTTTTTGTTTGAATACTAATTTTTTTATTGAAAATTGAAAGGATTTTTTTTTTGGAGTTAGAGAATTGAAAGGAATATTTTTTAGAGGTAGGGAATTGAAAGTTTGATAATAATATAAAATATAATTAATAACTTGTTTGAGATTATGTTTTTAATTAAAAGTAATAAAAAAATATTATTTATGTGAATATGTGAGACTCATTTCTTGGATTATGATAAAATTTAAAATTTTGAAAGGAAAAATTTGTTTATTGAATGTTTTTTTAATGAGAATTGATAAAATTGGAAAAAAATCCAAATATAGTTAGTTTTTGTCCTCTGATTACTTTTTGCAAAATTTTTGTCCTTCAACTTAAAAAAAAAAAGCTTAAAATTTGCCCTTCCATCAAATTGGGACGTTAAGTCCTAACAGCAACAAGTTATTTTGGTCTTTTTACAATTTACCACCACTAGAGTTGTGAATAGTCAAAACAACTCCATGGAGTTCTTCTCCCCAAGCAAATCATCTTTGAAACCATCTATGTTTTCCACCTTGCAAATCCCCACTATCTAATTTGTGTATCTCCACCTATGGAAGATTTTCCACCTTGCAAATCCCCAGGAGTCTTATTTGTGTATCTCCACCTATGGAAGATTTTCCATTCAGATCTAATTTGAAACCTACAAGATGAATTAATATTTTCATCGAGAGATATAGATCAATAGTTATAAATGATTTGACTAGTGACGCTGAAGAACAATAATAAAATAATATTAAACTTAAATGGTGATTGTGAGTATTCATATGGTAATTCATATATGGATCTATGAAATTACTTGCAAGAGGATTGCCAAAGGATGGAATCCATTCCAGTAGCAAACCCTGCTCTTAATGTTGTTGGAGCTCGTGAAATAAAATATAGATATGAAATATAAAAATTTGTGAATTGAAAATAAATATTATTTTTAAAAACAAGACTTATTACTCGTTTAGATATTGGCCACTTTGTTGGGGAAGAAGAACTCCATCGAAGTTCGAATTTGTTGGGTTTCATAAAATAAAGGATTTTGAAATAGAGTAGGGATTTGGAGGTGAAAAAATAGAAATGATTTCATAGATGACTGGTTGATTTGTTGGGTTTTGAGTGAAGTGGTTGTAAATTGATGTGAGGGCTTAGCTCCCCAATATGATAGCAGGGAAACTTTCAAGCATTCTTTAATGTTGAAGGGCAAGAATTTAACAAAAGATAATTAGAGGGGAAAAATAAAAATTTTGAAAAGTTGAGGGGCATCGTTCACTTTTTTACCCTACAGGTAATAAATAATGATAAACAAATAATCAATCTTCTAATTGTACAAAATAAAATACTATCAAACAAAAATCATTTTTTATTTATGTTTCTCTCTATCTTTAGTTTAAGCTGAATCTAGATTGGAAAATTTATTCACCCACAAAAGAAGTCATATTTAAACCTAAAAATCATGCGTGAATATTAAATGCATTGTTGAAGAAAAAGGATAAAACTAATGCAAATGACAACAACGAAACTTAATTAATTAATTAATTAATCTACAAGAGGACTTTGACATATATTGCAGATGCTCTTATGTTTCTAATAATAAGGGCTTGATATTTATTGTTTGTGGTAATAAGTGATAGTAGGTCTAGTGTGCGATAAAGAAGCAGCATCACAAGCATCAGAGAAGGACACTTTTTTTTGTCACTGAAATTGGACTATGAATATCAATGTAGTTCTCTTGGGCTTTCTCATTCTTTTCTTAGGTATATGAGCAGCACTGGTTGATGATTGTTTTGCATTGGAAATTTTACAAGAATAAGTATGACCAATGATATCAAAATTCCCAAAAAGAGCTGAATGTTTCAGCGCATGATCATTGAGGCATCAAAAGAGAATTCTTCCTTTTCTATTTTGTCATTTGGTGGAATAATAAAATGGGGGTGTGGGCCTTTGCTGGAATCTGTGTTGGAATATTTATTCAAAACATTTCCCAATTTAGAATTTGAATGTGCAGGAGAATTATTTCGATCCAAGATATGGGAAACACGAGGCAGTGGCATTCAAAGTAGAGGGCTAACTTCAATTCCAAAAGAATATTTCAAATTGGCATTTCCTTAGAGCACCAGAAACACCCTATAGGGCTGAAGGTTTGCAACTTCAATACCATACTTGAAATCTAATTCTTGGAGAGAGAGAGAGAGAGTATTGAGAGATCTCCTCGTTCCATGGTCAGAGAAACTCCAGTAGAGAGGAGATAAACCTTAGAGAGGGAACCCATAAAGGTTAGTTTAGTTAATAATTCAAAATTGACTTCAACTTTGACCATTTGCAATGTTTTCGGAATTAAGTTCCCAACTTCTTAAATACTTTAGGCAAATATGATATATTTATAGGTTAAATAGAAAAAATTATATTTGCCTCGAGGGAAAAAACACTGTTTAAATTAATAAATGATTAATTTATATCTATCTAAATTAATAAATTTTTTTCCCAACATTATTATTAATTTATATACAATTTTATTTTGTACTCCTTACGTCGAAAATTATATATTTACTTTTAACTTTAATTAAAAATTAAATAATATTTTTTACTTTAATTACCTTATTAAATTTTTATTCATATTAATGTAATGGATTTTGAGATTGATGGATTAGTGATATATAAATCGTTATTAATGAAATTTTGAATAAAAAATATATTTATTTAAGAAAATTAGACATTTAATTTTGAATAAATTAAAATAAAAATATGAATATTTAATTTCAAAGTGGAATAAATATTATATTTATATCTAGATGATATTAAAAAAAATGAGAGAGAAAAGTAATTAGACAAATTAATGCCTTAGCAATTTATTATATTTGTTTTGAATTCTTTGCACTGTGAATATTTGATCTGCATCCGTTGAGTTAGAAATATCGAAATGCGTGTGCGTTGTTTTCATATTGCATGAGAAAAGATAATTGGTAGACACTTCTCTGGGTTGGAAAGATTCTTCTGTGAAATTTTAAGACCGAGATTCGATTTACCATTCATGTTAAAGATTCTGGCAAGTCATGTTGAGCAGTAGGGTGCCATGTCTAGTAATTACGTTAGATAATACTAAGACCAAATTCAAAGTAAACAATTAGTTATATTTTATTTAGAGGTAAACTCAATCCAAAATTAAAGTGTGAGTTTTATATTTAGCTTTAGTCGATTTGAGTGATAAATTTTTAAAATAATTATACAATAAAAATGGCAAATGAAACTTTAAAATTTCAAATACATTTCAAAATTAACAAAAGACTGCCGCCATTGATCATTCTCTCTAGGTTTATCTGAAATGGCAAAATTCATGAGCGGGATGACAAAAATCAAATTTAAGGACCTGATTAGCACAACGCAAACTGCAATTTCTGGTACGATGTTATATCTTCAATAGAAGAATTATAGAGCTAAGAAAGAGAAGGAACGCTTCGAGAGTAGAATTTCGGAATTGGAGGACAAAGTCCTCCAATTAGAAAACGTAAGAATCGGCAAGAATTATTGTGTAAGATTCTATCATATTTTGCATCTCTCACAAACTATCTCAAACTCGTTTGTTTTAAAAAAAAATATTGACAACTGGTGTATGAAACTACATAGGATCGTGATATTGGATGGTCTTTAAAAAAATATTGGATGGTTTTCCAGTTCGAATTGACGACTGTTTTTATGATAACTGAATTTCCAATTGGTTGAGTGGAAAAACCAAATTCACTACCGTCATCCAATTCCAATATTATTTTGTTTTAGTGGCTTTTTCATTTTAAAAAGAAAAAAAAATCTTCATCATAATGGTTTTCTACGTTAAGAAATATTGTTTTTAAACCAAAACTCATCTTTATTTTCAATAAGAGGAAACCATTTTTGCAGCAAGATTTCCACAAAGAAATCATTACTACTGAGATTTTCCTTCTAGACTAGAATAGAAACTCACATCATACTTCTCTGCTACTGCTTCACCATGGCAGTCTGATGCCCAATATTTCATCATATTTTTATCTTCCTCAAAATCATATTAATTTATTTTTCTAGGTAACCATATATGTTGATGGTAAAGTTCCTTATTGGGCAAATATCATATCATTTTGGTTGGCTATCTTGACTAAATCAAATTAGTCATTTGGTATGAAAATTAGGTTACCTAAATTTGCCTAATTTTCACTCAAACAAGAGATTAATTTTTTCTTAATATGTGGATTATTTTCACTATAAATAGCTAACTCTATCACTTGAATTTTTCATTCCATCCCAAAATAAATCTTTATTCAATCTCATTTCTTTCTCTAACTCTCAATATAGATATACTTTAGTAGCTATCTTGTAGAGAAAGAGTTTTGTATCTCAAGAGCTTTTAAGCTCAAATTATATATAAAGAAATCATTTCATTTGCCTATGGTTTTTACCCCAATTTGTTTAGGTGTTTTCCACGTAAAATATTTGTGTCCAATTTATTTTCATTATTCTCAATTTTACTTTAGTTGTGTGACAACTATTTTAACCTAAAACGATCCTTATATTTCCCAACAGTGGTATCAGAGCCAAGTTAAGAGAGGATCATATCAACGATAAAATTCGACGTTAAGAAATTTAACGGGAATAATTTCTCGTTATGGAAAATGAAGATAAATGCACTTTTGAGAAAAGACAATTGTCTAGCTGCAATTAGAGGTAGGCCCGCAGAAATCACCGACGACAGCAAGTGGAACCAAATGGACGGCGATGCAATTACTGATCTACATTAATGTGGCATCGTAAATACTCGCTGTCAAAAGAAGAAGCCTTTGTTGCAATTGCAAGATCAGACGAAGAATCAACAATAATATGGCATCGTAAACTTAGTCACATGTCAGAATGAGGTTTGAAAATTCTCGCTGACCAAAAGCTTCTTCCAGGACTCAAAAAGGTTTCATTACCCTTTTGTGAGCATTGTGTTATCAGTAAGCAGCACAGATTAAAGTTTAGCAATACAAATGCTAGAAGTAAAACTATATTGGAGTTGATTCACTCTGATGTTTGGCAAGCACCGGTTATGTCCCAAGGAGGTGCAAGATACTTTGTATCTTTTATTGATGACCACTCCAGGAGATGTTGAGTGTATCCAATTAAGAAGAAGTCAGATGTATTTGAAGTTTTCAAAACTTTCAAAGCGCGGGTGGAACTTGAATATGAAAAGAAGATTAAGTGTTTAAGGACAGACAATAAAGGAGAATATACTAGTGATGAATTTGATAATTTTTGTCAGGGAGAAGGAATTAAAAGACAATTCATGGTGGCTTACACTTCACAACAAAATGGAGTGGCAGAGCGGATGAACAGAACCTTATTAGAACGAACGAGAGCAATGTTAAGAACTGCAAGGTTGGCTAAATCATTTTGGGCTGAAGCAGTCAAAACTGCCTATTATGTGATCAATCGGTCACCATTAACCGCAATTGATCTAAAAACGCCAATGGAGATGTGAACTGGTAATCCAACTAGTTATTCTCACTTACATACTTTTGGAAGTCTTGTTTATGTTATGTACAATACTAAAAAAACATCAAAGTTGGATCCAAAATCCAGGAAGTGTTTGTTCTTAGGGTATGCTGATGGAGTTAAGGGGTATCGCTTGTAGGATCCGACCACCCACAAGGTAATTATCAGCAGAGACGTTGTATTTGTAGAAGATAAAGTACAAAATGATAGCACTTTAAAGGAGAAGTCAGAGACTATTACAGTTCAAGTTGAAGATAAACAAGAAGTTCCAAATTCTTTTGAAGCTGCACCAAAGCACGATGAACATGAGCAAGCTGAGTCTGCACCTTCACAAGTTCGAAAGTCAACTCGGGAGAAACACACGCCAGCTTGGCACTTAAACTACATTGTGGAGGGTAATGTTGCATATTGTCTACTAACGGAGAATGAAGAGCCTTCAACTTTCCACGAAGCTATAAAAGCCCAAGATTATTCTCTGTGGATGACGGTAATGCAAGAAGAAATTGAAGCCCTTCATAAAAACAAGACTTGGAATCTTGTTTCACTACCACATGAGAGGAAATCTATCGGGAACAAATGGGTGTACAAGATCAAGAAAGATAGCAATGACCAAGTTGAGCGGTATCGTGCTAGATTGGTAGTCAAAGGATTTGCTTAGAAAGAAAGTATTGACTTCAACGATATATTTTCTCCTGTTGTTCGACTTACAACAATCAGAATAGTCATAGCTATGTGTGCTACGTTTGACTTACATCTAGAGCAGTTGGATGTGAAAACTGCATTTCTTCATGGAGAGCTTGAAGAAGAAATTTATATGCTTCAACCAGAAGGTTTTACTGAAATAGGTAAGGAGAACTTGGTTTGCAAGTTGAACAAATCTCTATATGGTCTCAAACAGGCGCCGAGATGTTGGTACAAGAGATTTGATTCCTTCATTATTAGTCTTGGATACAACAGACTCAGTTCAGACCATTGTACGTATTACAAAAGGTTTGACGGAGATAAATTTATTATCTTATTGTTGTATGTGGATGACATGTTGGTAGTAGGCTCCAACAAAGTTCAAATTCAAGAATTGAAGGCACAGTTGGCTAGGGAGTTTGAAATGAAGGACTTGAGACCAGCAAACAAGATTCTAGGGATGCAAATTCATCGAGACAGAAATAACAGGAAGATTTGGCTTTCACAAAAGAACTACTTTAAAAGGATCTTGCAACGCTTCAATATGCAAGATAGTAAGTCAATTTCTACCCCACTTCCTGTTAATTTCAAATTAACCTCAAGTATGTGTCCTAGCAGTGAAGTAGAGAGGAGAAAAATGTCTCAAGTACCGTATGCATTAGCAGTGAGAAGTTCAATGTATGGCATGACATGTACAAGACCGGACATTACACATGCAGTGGGAGTTGTCAATCGTTTCATGGTAAATCCTGGTGAAGAGCATTGGAGTACTGTGAAGAGGATTCTGAGATACATTAGAGGAACCTCAAATGCTGCATTATGTTACGAATGATCAGATTTAACTGTTAGAGGCTATGTTGATTCAGATTTTGCATGAGATCTCAATAAAAGTAAGTCTACTACTGGTTATGTGTTTACACTTGCAGGAGGAGCTGTAAGCTGGGTTTCTAAACTACAGTCAGTTGTGGCTTTATCCACAACAGAAGCAGAATACATGGCAGCTACAGAAGCTTGCAAGGAAGCAGTCTGGATACAAAAGTTATTGGAGGAGCTTGGGCATAAGCAGAAAATGATTGATCTATATTGTGACAGTCAAAATGCTTTACACATTGCAAAAAAATCCAGCTTTTCATTTACGAACAAAGCATATAAGGGTTCAGTATCACTTTGTTCGAGAAGTAGTAGAAGAAGGTAGTGTGAATATGCATAAAATTCACACAGATGAGAACCTAGCAGATGTTATGACTAAGCCAATCAATACTGACAAGTTTCAATGGTGTAGATCCTCGTGTGGACTAGTAGAAACGTAAGCAAGTATGGTTTGGCAAAAATGGAAGGATTATACAAGTGACTTTAAGTGGGAGAATGTTGATGGTAAAATCCATTGTTGGGCAAATACCATATCATTTTGGTTGGCTATCTTGACTAAATCAAATTAGTCATTTGGTATGAAAATTAGGTTACCTAAATTTGCCTAATTTTCACTCAAACAAGAGATTAATTTTTTCTTAATATGTGGACTATTTTCACTATAAATAGTTAACTCTATCACTTAGATTTTTCATGCCATCCCAAGATAAATCTTTCTTTAATCTCATTTCTTTCTCTAGCTCTCAATATAGATATAGTTTAGTAGCTATCTGGTAGAGAAAGAGTTTTGTATCTCAAGAGCTTTTAAGTTCAAATTATAGATAAATAAATCATTTCATTTGATCGTGGTTTTTACCCCGATTTGTTTGGGAGTTTTCCATATAAAATATTTGTGTCCAATTTATTTTCATTATTCTCAATTTTACTTTAATTGTGTAACAACTATTTTAACCTAAAACGATCCTTATATTTCTCAAGGATATATATATATATATATATTTAGGTGGCTATTTTATAGGGAAGAGAGGGGAGAGAGACGGCCATAGAAGTGAAATAAATAGAAGAAAAAAAAACAGTGAGGAATGGAGGAGAAAAGGAGGCGGTAATACTGAGGAAGAAGGAAAATGATAGTAGAGGGAGAAGAGAGAAGAGAGTGAGAAAGAAAGAAGAAGAAAAAGAGAAAGGAAATGAAAAGGAGAACGAGAAAGGAGAATGGAGAAGACGAAAAGAAAAGGAAGTGAGATTAGGGTTTTATAGTAAAAGAGTATTTTATAGAAAGAGTATTTTAGTCATTTTCAAATTTTGCTTTATCGCTTATATATAATTAATTTAAAGTTATAAAGGATTAAATATATATATATATATATATATACTATATTTTATATTAATTGTGGAAGTGCACTATAATTTTGGTCGTACGGCACTTTTTTGGTAATGCGTTTATCTCTTTTTTTCCCAAAAAGAAAAAGAAAAAGAAAAAGAAAAATACAAACGATGGTTAACACTTAACATTGATTAACCTGCTAGAGTTGTGCAGGCATGGATCTTTGCAAAGAAGGCAGGGGGCAAGGGGTATGCCCACGCATGCCCGGATTAATCCAACTAAATATATAGTAAATGATAACACTGTTTCTAACTTTCCCTTCAAAGTTCAATCCACACATCCCCAATAACTGATTATCACTTAAAAAACACACAATGGCCTACGAGCTCCCTATGGATCTGATCCGGCAAGCAAAAACGGCAACCCGAGCAGAGGCCGGGTTATCCGACTACGACCTGAACGGTGACATATCCCCGCTGCCTTCACTCTCGGAAGCCGTGGCGGCGTTCGGCCCTTCGCCGCCTTACCTCCGCTGCAAGAATTGTAAAGGGAGGCTTCTTAGAGGAGTGCAATCAGTGCTTTGCATCTATTGTGGCCGCCCAAATGATGTTCCTCCTGACCCCATTTCGTTTAAAGACACTTTTGCTTATCGCTGGTTGCTTGAATCACTTCATTTTGATGGATCGGTGCGTCATATTTTTCTTTTATATTGTTAATTGCTTTAGTCCTAGCATAGCTCGCCATGTGAAATGTGAATTCCATTGATTAATAGCATCATCTGAAACGGTATAGTGTTGTAAATGCATTTTGTGTGATGCTGTTGATATTTTAATGAATAAATTGTTGCAATTTGGCGAAAAGTTTGAACATTTTGACTTCCATAATTTAGTTATGACATAGTTCACCTGTTGTTTCCCCTTTTGATAAATCCTCTATTTTAATGGCATTTGGTAATGAAAGCAATAGACGATCATCGTTTCAACATAATGACAAATGGCATTCTTGCAGCAAAAGCATACCAGCTAAAACTGTTTTGATTTCTGTTAACATATTTGAGTCTCTGAGGCAGTAAACCAACAATGCAAATTTTAACTGGAAATTTAATACGGTTCACTGCACAATTGAGTTACTGTTGTTTTAATGATGCAATTTTCATTTTGTCCTTTTGATGTACTGGAATTGATTGATAACTTATTTTGATGGGTTCTGAATTGTGTCTCTAAATTAGATATACACAATCAGCTTAGTTTACACTGAAATGAAAGATTCGCTACAGCAAAAGATCAGTTCGTATGGATCAAAGTTGCCTTTTTTGTTTCACTTTTTCCTATCTACATGTTCCTTTTCTGTCTTCCGTGTGTGTATAAAAATATGCTTATTCTCACCTTAGTGCCTAAAAGAGTAGCAGCTATTCTCAGAAGTATTTTAGGATCAAATGCTAGTTTACTATGACAGTTATGTGCATTTCATTCTCTTTGACCTTGTTTGGGCTTACCTTTAGAAATATCTGGCATTTCTATCCTTATAATGCTGTTTTAATTTGTTTTAGAAACAAAAGAATTTGCTTGAAGAAAAATCTGGTTTCAGTTGCAGTTAACATTGCCAGTAAAACTGCTGCTTTGGGATATTTACGGTTTATGAAGAAAACAGGGAACTGTTAATTCTCAACTTTTTCATTCTTCTTTTTGTCTTTTACACGAGCTCAGAAAGTCATCTTACTACACAAAATATAATTCTGCAGGAAATAGTTGGGCCGACCACCAAAAAGAGTGAGTTCAGCAGAGGACAAAGTACACCAAAGGGTCAAATTCCTTTGTCTGATTTCTTAAATTTGAAAATTACATGGCCATCTGAGATGGAGAAGAAAGAGATTATGCTGAATAAGAAAACTCAAGAGAGAAGTTCTATAAATTTGACTGGAGTTGACCTGGACAATTTCTTTTCTGGATCACAGATGTTATATGCTTTTGACAGACCTGAAGAACACTCATTCAGGCACAAACATGTTGAGGCTGCAGAAGTCGAAGAACCCGCAACTCATAGTAACCTTAGTTTCTTTGAGAATATGCAGTCTTCCAATTTAGCTGTCCACCATTCTGAAAGCAAGGATGGTGTTGAGACTGCAGAAGCCAAAGAAGCTGCAAACCCTGATGACTTGAGGTTCTTTCAGAATGTGAAACCTGTTGAGTTAGCTTCCCACACTTCTATTGACAGGGATGATGATGCTTTTTCTGGATGGGAAGCAACTTTCCAGTCTGCTGATTCTGGAGATCAGCTTGATAGTTCAAAGACGTTTGACTCTTTCATATCTTCTGGAGATCAATATGAGACTTCTAAATCATCTGATCCTTTCAGTGGATCTACAGTTGATCTTTCTTCTCAATTGGATTCAGTATTTGGGCCCCGGGCAGATTTGAAAGATGGAAAAACACAGGTTGGTGCTGCAGCCTCTACCTCAATGGATGACTGGAATGATGATTTATGGAAAAATTTGAGTTCCAATGTATCTCAACAAATGGGTCAGCCTGATTCATCTGTTGGAGTTAAGAATGATGTGCCTTCTGGAGATCAACATGAGACTTCTAAATCTTCTGGACCTTTCAGTGGGTCTAGAGTTGATCTTTCTTCTCAATTGGGTTCAATATTTGGGCCTAGTGCAGATTTGAAAGATGGAAAAACACAGGTTGGTACTGCTGCATCTACCTCAATGGATGACTGGAATGATGATTTATGGAATAATTTGAGTTCCAATGTATCTCAACAAATGGGTCAGCCTGATTCATCTGTTGGAGTTAAGCATGATGTGTCACAAGATGCAAAGGAATTTGATATGTTTGAGGTTGATCAATGGCAGTCTAACGATGCAAATGCTTCTGGTAGCACAATACACAGAGATGATGAGTCATTCATTGATTGGAATGATTTTGCAAGCTCAACAAGTGTTAATGTTTCTTCTGAAAATTCTGCAATGCAAAGTCATAATCAACCCATCGCCACTTCAGGGGAAACATCAGATTTAAAATTATTAAGCACTGATGACAAGTTTGAAGAAATAGATTTTGGTAGCTTCTCACAAGCAGTTCCCTTCCCTAGCTCATCTAGCAAGGAAGATATTTCAGCAGCAATGACTGTCTCTGGGCCTGAGGTTTCTTATTCAGAAAGGTATGCAAATTTTTTTGTTTAAACAGTAGCAATACTTCTTATTGTACTATTTTGTGTTTACTTGTTTCTTGATATAAGATTTCACCAATGTAGATAGCTTTTGTCACACCAACTAGTCTCCTCTGTGAGTATTCATTTTAACTTCTTATTCACATTAGCATGTGGAGATTTTAACATTAACTAGGTTGCGTAAGTCTTAACTTTTTCATCAGAGTTTTTGCTAATTGCATTCCTATACTATTCTTGAATTCGATAGTTAGATCATATATGTATTTGCATCTTATTAAAGTTCCCAAACAGATTCGACTTTTTCATTTTCCATATTCTTATATTAAATTATATTGAAACAATAGGGTTATTTGCATTAAGAATGATCAAGTGTATTGGGGGCAAAGGCGATTAAACTCAAGTTTAATTAGGCTTCTCTGGTCACAATGGTGACCTTTTGAGAGGAGTATTCTGTACACTTTTGGATATGGATTTAAATAATTCTGATGTTTACAGCTAAAACTCCTTAATTGCATCTAATAACTTTAACATTATCATCTTGGGAGAAATCTTAGAGACTTAACTTGATGCATTTTTAGTGTTTGTCTCAAGAACTCACTCCCACAAAGGAGGAAGAAATTATGGAAGAATGGGGAAACGACCACCACCAATGTTGCCAAACTACTTGAAAGTATTATTCTGAAGTTCAAGGTCTAAATATTGGAATTAATTATTTATATATACTGAAGGCTGAAGCAGCTAAAAAGAAAATATTGGTCGAGGGAGAAAGGGGTGTTCACTGTAGCTAGGCTTCCTGCATACCCTACAAATTTACTTCTTAACATTATATCTTGGCTGTCTGGTTCTGACGTTCAATGTTCTGTCAATAGTATGTCACCAGGGTGAACTTTAAAACAGTGTTTCTCAAGCCTCATCTCTTTCTACTCCCAATATAGAAGTTTGAAGTAACTTTAGCATCCTCTTTGGTTACATTTTGTGATCATGTTCTTAATTTATATATATTTACAAGTAGCAAGGCCAACCCTCATTGCTTCTGGTGAGTGAGCTACTCATTTGGATTTCCTGATTTCAGTTGCAAGTATCACTCAATTTGAGTGTCTAAGAAACATGTATACTAAGTGTAGTATATTTTTTCTCTAGATGGAGTTTCCTGTCACAAGTAGAGGAGATTGAGGATGCTCAATTTCCTTTCGGTCTGATTAATGTTAGAAATATTTTAGTTTTGGAATTTAGGTAGTTTACAAAATCGTTTTTGGTCTTTTGATATTCTGGAATGTAAGTTATATGTTTGGTTTTCTATTGGTCTGAATTCATTTTAGAATTATTTTAATTTAGGCAGGAATTATGGTAGTTTAGATAGTCTTTTAGGTCTTCTGATATTCTGTAATGTTGGCTTTTAGGTTGGATTTTTTTTCCTCTTTTTTTTTTTTTTGGGTGTGGGCATGTCTTTAAGGATAGGATGTCATTCCTATGGCATATTAGCCTTATGCAGACTGACTTAATTTTGAAATCTAATCTACTTTTTTCTTTTTTTCACTTAATACAGCTGGCTACATTCCACTTAAGTATTGGTGAGGTCTTCTTTTTTATTTTCTCTCTAATCTTTTAAAATCATCAATAGTTTTAGCAAAAAAATGTCATGAACACGGCATGGAAAAATCATTTGAGTGTTCTATGAGTCTCATCTATTTTGGAGTTCGACTATGTAATTGTCAATAGACGTGCCATCAAATTGCTCTCTAGAGAGTATAGTTCCTGTGAGTGTTCAATAGGCAGTCATGGAGCTTGAAGACCTCTGCAGTAAGATTTGTATCCTGTGCGTTCCTTGAGTTTCCACTATCATTCCTTGCGGGAAATTATGAATTGCTGAATTTGGTATATCATATACATAGTGTTTGGTTCGAAAGACGAAAGAGGGTAGAGGAAGGGAGGGGTAGTAAAATAATTTTACCTTTTTTGGTTTGGTATGAGGGGAGGAGAGAGAAAATGTCCTTGTTTGGTTTGTAAAGGCAGGGATAGGGAAATACAGTCAAATGACTATTAAACCCTCATAGCATTTATTGAAATTATCTGTGGTCTTTTTCATTAAATAAAGACAATTTGGTAATTTTATACTCCACATTTTCCCTCCCCTCCAATTTCCCAATTTTGGAGGTGAAGTATAGAAGGAGGAAGAGAGTAAAAATTTTCCTTCCCCAACCCTCAAACTTTTGGAACCAAACAAGGGATTTTTTTTAAAAAATTAATTCCCTTTTTTGGTTCACGTTTTTGAGGGGAGGGAAGGAAAATTTGGGATTAAAATCCCTCTCCTCCCCTTTTCTTCACCTCCAAAAGTGGGGGCTTTGGAGAGGAGGGAAATTAAAACTTATGCAATGACTTATATGCCCTTGTGATATTTTAATAATTACACTTTTATCTTTCTCTCATTTTCTCATTCACTTTATTCTCATGTCATTTTCTCCTCTTTTCCTTCCTATTTTTTCTTCATATTCTAAAATTAAGAATGTTATAGCTAGAGCTAAAGAAAAATAATAATAAATGCTATAGGGGTACAATAATCAATTTAATTACCAAAGAAAAGGAGGTAAAACTATTTTACCTTCTCTCCATTAAAATCTCTCTCCTTCCCTCCCCTCCCATAATTTGAACCAAACACTATGCTAGGGAGATAGCCTTGGGGAAGACACCAAGGAGAGATGCATGAGCATATATGTGTGTGTGCAAATTCTAGATAAAAGAAGGAATTTTATTGATGAAAAGAGGAAATACAAGGAAGAGGATAAGGCCAACCCTCCGATGTCCTTGTGATTATGTTGATGATATGTCCTTAAAAACACCAAAATCTATCGTACAAAGGATGATGGAAAAATAACTTTGTGCCAAAATGATCCTTAAGATCCTGTTATTCCTTTCAATCTGTATCAGCCAAAATTGCATTTGCAAACGAATCACATTGCCACAAAATTCTCCCTCTATCTTGCCAAAACCACAAAAAATTATCTACTGATATCCTGAATTCTATTAGGGTACACGAACTTGTCATCCACCAAATTGAACAATTCTCCCGAACTTACTTTTTGTGTGACAATTAAGGAAAAAGTGTTCATTAGTTTCATTACTGGAATTTCACATAAAACATATATCTAGATTGGGTTTACCAAGCTTCTCACACACAACAAATCATTAGTGTTGATCTTACTTAGAATCATTGCCCAAGTGAAAACTTTAAAGGGAAAATTGTCCTTCCAGATTAGTTTCTTCAATATTTGCAGGTCAACTGTGATTAAATAAATGAAAGAAACGATTTAGTGGAAAAGACTCGTCTTGATTGATCTTTCTGTTTGATATTCTGTGGTTTGAGTTCGTTTTGGCTGATATCTTAGTTACCTCATAGCCTCTGGTAGTGCTAAAAAGATATTGTTCTGGCTGAAAGTTTAACAAATCACAGACGCCAAGTAGTCCAAGAGGATGATATAACTATAGGAAGGAAACATGAGTTTGAATTCATCTTGTTAAAAGTGTAGATTTTAGAAGAATAGGGAAAGTTGGGGACGAAGTTTGCTAAGGTGAACTGCCGATGAGGTGCTTTAAGTTGCCATAAATGAGTAAGATAGTTTATGGTTACCTTTTAAGCTATGGGCTACTGTTGGAATTTTTTTTTTAAAGAACTACTGTTGGATGCTATATTAGAGTCTACATGAATTATTATTTGTTTACATTTACTGTTAGTTCTGCTGTCTGTGCTCATTTCCTCTGCAAGTACAATGTTGAATTTCTATGTTATTTGTTAATCTTGATACATGGTGTAGGGGGAATCCTGGAAATTAAACTCTGGGCCTCTCGAGTGATGCTTGAGTCCTCAGCTATTGGCTCAAGGGCAGTCAACTTGTTTGTACTCCAAAATCTTTGAATGAAACCGATAAGTTATAAACACTGATTACTGACTCTTAACATAGAATTTGGCTCAAAACATTGAATGTTAGATTTTTCCCTGTAAGTGCTATTCCTCCATGTCATAAACTTGACTGTTCATTGTTTGCTTCTCTCTTCTACAAGTCTTCTTTCACCCAAGTCTTGGAAATTAAATGATGATGGTAGAAAGTCTGCATTGTCACATATTTAAATTTGATCTAGTTTCTATTACAATTTGTACATCTTTATGGTGGTTGATGACAGCGACACTGGTCGAGGACCTGAACAACCTGCAAGAGATGGAGATGTTAAAACTGCAGGAAGGGAAGAAGTAGAAAGGATACTGTCTCAGATGCATGATCTTTCTTTCATGCTGGAAAACAATCTCTCACTTCCTCCAAAATCTAATGATCTTCGTTCTTAACCAGAATATTGCTGATTCATCTCATGTTTATACAGCGGGGGAATTGTGGTGATCTTATGTCTGTTGTAACACATTCGTATTTTAGTTCTGACAAACATTTGTTTATGCTCTTTTATTCTCCAACTCTCCTCTCACTTCTGTAACGTTGGCTTTGAAGTTTTATTTTTAGAAGTTTTCGACAAAATAGTTTCATATACTATTTCATTAATTAAGTGATATACTTAGTTACGTAACTATTCTACCCACTCCAACTAGAAATATAACCAAGTTTTAGAATTTTCTTCTTGTATTAAAATATAAGGCATTTTATGAATATTTTTCATTGACTTTCAATATTACCCTTATTTATTTTTAAGGTAGAATTTTTATATTTTATTCTTTTTAAAATATATATTAAGTGAATTTTTATTCTTTTATATTAAGTGAGAAATTACAAAGAAAAGTGTGGCTATATATAGGGATTGTTTTGTTGGATTACTATTTAATCTTTCAATGTTCTTTTGTGTTTGCTTCCCCTTAAGTTTTTTTAACTGTTCACTTTCAAAGTTCAAAGGTCTTTCAGTTACATTAACTCAATATAATTATTAAAACAATAAATAATAAATTAGAAATTACAACCTCCACATATTTTTATAGAGAAAAGCACAAGTGATCCCCGCCCATACGTAAAC
Organism: Apocynum venetum; assembly: GCA_019593545.1. NCBI lineage: Eukaryota > Viridiplantae > Streptophyta > Magnoliopsida > Gentianales > Apocynaceae > Apocynum > Apocynum venetum. Next base: position 9,801,667 of record SRSM01000123.1, on the reverse strand, counting down.
TGACTTCTTATATCAATATGAACTTTTAAATCTATTAAAAAGCTATACATAAATTTAGAAAATATTCTCATTTTCTGCATATCTTAATTATTGAAATCAGAATTTTTATTTAAGCAAAAAAAAGAAAAAAAAAAAGAAGAAGAAGAGAAGTGACTCGAATATGTGGATAATGCATAGATTTATTGTGGAGTGCAAGACACTAGACGTAAATATTGGTGAAAAAGAAAAGGCCATCAGACAATTATTCTTTCAGCATCATTCAAATATGAATATTTTTTTTTCTTCTAATTTTCCTGTGTTTTGGGAGGATGTGTAGGGGCTATGGGAAGCAGACAATGACAAATTTCACCATAAAATATTGAAATCTAATTATAATTTTACTTTTTTAAAAGTGAATATAAAGTCTTTTTCGTAAAATACATTACTCTTAAGTATAATTTGATGAGTAAGAAAATGCGATGAATCAATTTATTCATTTCAATATTATGCAGTCCAAAGATCATGGAAAATACACATAAGAAAATGGTAAAGAAATACTAGTTCTAATTAAACTACACAATAAAAAGGCCATGGAAAATGACTCTTTTGATACTAATCTGCTCTACCTTGTTCTTTTCATATGCCAAATGCCTTTTGGGTACAAAAGCTTATACAAATATAAGCTGCATTGGGAGTGAACGAAGAGCTATTCTTGAATTCAAGAAAGGTTTGATTGATGAATCAAATCGTTTGTCATTGTGGACGGGAGAAAGCAACTGCACATAGGAAAGAATAGACTGGTCGTGTGATCAAACTTGATCTGCACAATCCCATTGTCTTTGATATACAAAGGTACTATTGCAATCCCATCAAATATTAATCATATTATGATACTTCACACTTGAAAGGTGGGATAAGTCCTTCTTTACTCAACTTGAAGTACTTGCAATACTTGGATCTCAGCTTCAACAATATTTCTGGACATAAAATTCCTACATATTTTGGATCCTGTAAATATATGAGCTATCTCAACATCTCTTCTTCACGGTTTTATGAACAAATCCCTACTAATCTAGAGAATCTTTCAAGGCTCCAATATCTCGATCTTGGCAGTAATGATGATCTCAATTCTAAGAGTCTTTGGTGGATTACAACACTTCCATCTTTGAAAAGTTTGGACCTAACTGATGTGAATCTAAGCGGAGCCAATGATTGGTTACAAGCAGTTAATATGCTTCCTTCTCTCTTTTCGCTAAATTTGGAATGTTCCAGCCTTCAAAAAAAAACAGTTCTCCCAAATACTAATTCCACATCTTTAGTTTCACTTGATCTTAGTGCCAATTCTTTCAACACTTCCTTCTAAGAAATTCTAAATCTGAGGGGGAATTCATTCCAGGGAGAACTTCCAAATTCATTATGTACTTTGACTAGTCTTACTCAAATGGATCTTAGTAAAAACTCATTTCATGGAAAACTTCACTTCTGCCTGGAGAACCTACCTGCTCTTACCATTCTTCATTTGAGATTCCATAGACTTCAAGATGCAATGATTGGCCATCTCCAAAAGCTTACTCAACGTGATCTTTCCGTTAACAAGTTGAATAGAACTTTTCTCCCAAGTATTTGGAAACTTGAACAATCTCTAGATATTTCTTCTAATTCATTCACCGGAGAACTAAATGAAATTCACTTTGCAAAGTTGGCTGGACAAAAATATTTGGATTTGTCTTGAAACTCTCTCTGTTTGAGTGTCAACTCTCAATGGTTCCCTCCACTTCAACATCTGCAATAAAGAGGGATTAATGCGCTTAGATCTCTCCAACAACCATTTGTCTGGTGAAATCCCTTGGTGCTTGGGAAACCTGCAACATTTAGAGTATCTAAATTTGGCAAATAATAACTTTTTGGGCAAAATTCCAGCTTCATTTCAAAATTTGACAATATAAGATTTCTTCATCTTGGCAATAATCAATTGTCTAGCACTGTACCAAAATAGTTAGGCGCATATCTGGTATGGCTTTCACTTCATTCGAATAATCTTAATGGTTCTATTCCTTTGGAACTTTGCAAATTGTCTGAGCTTCAAGTGTTAAAGCTTGCCTAAAACAATTTCAGTGGATCTATCCCTCGTAATTTTGGGAACTTCACTGCAATAATGAAAAAAGACCTCGGGTATCAAAACTTGTATACATACGTCGATTATATAGGCTTTGATGTACTAATTAACAAAAAAAAAAGTGAGGTATTTTCCAACCCAATTAAAGGAAGTGACCTCAAGTATTCAACGAACAGTACGTGGCTCACCTCTATTGCACTTTCTGAAAATAAGATAGTTGGAGAGATCCCCGGGGAGTTAATGGATCTTAGTATTTTGCAAAGCTTGAATTTGTCCAAAAATCATGTGCATGGAAGAATTCCATACAACATTGGAAACTTGAAAAGACTCGAATCCCTTGATTTGCCAATAAACCAATTTTCTGGTTCAATTCCTCCAAAGCTTGGTACACTCTTGGGTATCTAAACTTAGCCTTTAATAAGTTATCAGCGCCAATACCAGAGGGGAATCGTTTCCAAACCTTTGATGATGAATCCATTTGAGACATATTCAAGAACATATTCAATGGAGTCTAATTCGAAAAAAAAAGAAGAATAATTTATCATGATAATATCATTTTATTTATCGGGTTTTTTTATTATAAAAGTGCAACCTAACGAGCAAAGGAGAGAATTTATTTTTAGAAAAAGAAAATAAAGAGAGAAAGATAAAAGTTAAAATTGAAAATAGAAGTGTGCATTTAATAAAAAAGAATGTACATTTAACTTAACACACAGTTCTAACTCAATTTACAAAAAAAAAAGTCCTGACTCTTGTCAAAACATTCCGTGGCAGATCCATATATCCACCCAACCTTACCTATGATTATCTCTTGACAATCACTTTCTAAAATGATGTTTTGGAAACCATGTAAACGTGCAATCTTTAGACTCTCAATGGCTGTTAATAATTCAGAGTGTAGGGGGGAGATGATGTGTCCCCGTTTTAGCGTGCCTGCCAAAAGAATTTTGCTTGAAGAATCCCAAAGAATAAATCCTCCACCAGCATGAGACTCTGTCCAAGGTCCATCAGTATTTAGTTTAAGAAAATTTTGTGGTGGAGATGTCCAAATGGCGATAGAGTGATCTACTACAAGAAGGTTGGTTGGCCTTTTTGCTGTGTCTATGAATCTCCAAGCCGTAGCAAAGGGACAAGATATTACATGATCTTCAATGGCCTGCTTTCCTCTAGTGCGGAGCCTACTGTCATTGTTATACACCCAACCTGGAATTTATATCATGAGAATTTTTCTATTCCCATTTTCATGTTCAAAAATAATTATTGCATTGGAATTTTTCCTCCCTCATATTTCTTCAATTTTTATGAAATTTCGAGGAGATAAAACTAAAATAATCTTTCATAATATAAACATGCCTTTAATAATTCTGTCTGAAAGTAGATATTTCAAATATATTTATTACTTCCTTTCCTAAATATAAGTTATTTGAATTTTTTTACGATAAAATTAAGATAAATATGTGAAATTTCTTCCAAAAATACCATTACTTTTTATGACCTCATTCCAATTTTTTTCTCTAACCTTAAGAATGAGAAAGAGGTGAGAGAAAGATAATGACAAGTGAGAATAATATTAAAAACATTACAACATATTTTTAAATTTTGTATGATAATTTATAATTAGAAACAATAATAGAAAGGATTGAGAGAGTCATAAATTTATATTGAAAATTAATTATCGTGATAAGTCATGGTAATGAGAAAGTCTACTTTCTTTTTATTCCATACAAATGATAAGGGAAGAATTGCTCATAATCTCATGGAGAAAGGTCATTTCACATTACAAAGCCAGTATATTCTACTCTTTTTGTTTAAAATTAATATCGACATTTTCATTTTTGAGATCTCTAGTATTTAATGTCCTACTTTTTAAAAATAATCATATTTTTCAATTAAAGTTTTAATATCAGTTTCTTTAATCTATAAGATTTATATCTCATTGATTCTTGTGTTCTATTATTAACTATATTAATAACAAGAATATTATGATAAATTCTTCAATGCCAAAAAACTTTTTTTTTAATTCTCATATTAAATCAATTGTGAAAATTCAATTATATATTTTAAAAAATTTTCAAAAGCAGATAAATATAATTTTGTTTTCATAATTGTTAAATCTTGCAACAAATTACTAAATATTATCCCTAAATATAAAATGCTAGAAATAATTTCACACAAACCATGAAGTATTTTATTATTAATAATACTCTTATTCGTTTTGTCTTTAGAATAAGAAAGAAAAAAAGAAAATTTTTGTCTTGAAAATACGAAATAGAATAAATATATGAAGAGAAAATAAAGTTTTTGTATTGAAAATAATAAATAGATGGAAATATATTAAAATCACTTCTTGGAAAAAAGTGAAAAAAAAAGAAAAGAAAATGATAAATGGTAATATAGGAAAAAAAGGTCAAATATGCCCAAAAAATTGTAAATCTTATTTTAAAGATTAAAGATACAAAAGAAAACTTATAGCATCTTATATATTTAGAGACAAAGAGTGAATCTTTTCCAATCTACAAATATTAAATATTGTTAGTTTGTTGCCATTCTAGAAGGAGTCCGATTTGCAAAGCTTCATTTTTTTTAATGTAAAAAACGTTATTTGCCTCTCAACTTTTAAATAATTTAATTTTTATCCTTTAATTATTTTTTTGTGAAATTATTGCCCTGCCCTCCAACTTTCAAAACCTCTCTAAGTTACCCTTTCATTCATTTTTGAACTAACGGACTTTAATCACTTAACGATCAATGTAAATTTTGTAAGAAGCATTTTCGTCCAATTACAAATCCCAATAAACTCATTAAACAAAAACCCATCTAACTCCTTACTAGAGCCAAATGATTCGTTAGTGAAGGGGGGTTTGCTAGTGGTTGCAATGATTTGTTCTACAAGATAATTGCTGAAGTATGTGATGCCATTGGCAGTTAGGTACTACATGCTAGTACTTACTTGAGGATTGGTATTGGTAGATTTGTTTTTCTTTGTGTAGAGAATTGGTTTCTCTTTTTTCTTTTTGACATACTTGAACTATATTGATTTGTATTTTTTTTTTCTTTTCTTTGTTTGTGAGCTATGCATAATAGAATAATCTGCATAAATCTGTTAAAACTTAATGTTTCGAATTGATGAAATAACAATTTTCAAGACTTTTTATAATTAAAGAATAATAACTAACAAAAAATAATTAGAAGGTAATATTAGATTTTTGAAAAATTGAGGGACAAGTGACACTTTATTTTTCCCCTTTGATCATTGAAACTTGAAAGAGACTCTTTAGTTGTTGTACTATGTTTTAGAATATAGATTGTAATTTATCATTTTTAAGTTATTTAGTCCATCTTATTAAATTTTAAATGTATTTAATTGTTTCGTTTCTTTTGTCAAACACAATAAATGTTCCATCCAATATTTTGAGCAATTTGCTTTACATTTGCTACATACACTTTGGCTTATTCTCCTTAATACATTTCTTCTTCTTCTTCTTCTTTTTGGAGGAAGTATTTCTTTATTTAAAAAAAGAAAAAAAAAAGGTTCTTGGACTCGTAGATATAGGAACGCTTTCCTTGGATGACAGATAAGATTTACCAAAAGAGATAGAACCTAAAAGCGCACTCGTACTCTCCAACTTCTAAATCCCCTATTTTGCGTGCGGTTTTGCCCGCCATCAGCACAAAGCGGCAGTGTCTTCTTCTTCTGTGTATGTGCCAGTTCTTGATCAGAATTTACAAGCAGTAGTAGTAGCAGCAGGAAGAGAAATGGTGAGAAGGAGATTACTGCTGCTTTTGAAGCCGTTGGATGCCTACCCTCCTTGCCAATCCAGTATCATATCTCGTTTCACCAACCCAAAAGTACGTAGCCTTTTAAAAGTTACTGTAAATCTTGATGGAAAAAGAGAAAAAGAAAATGTGAATTGAATCGAGTAAAGTTGTGATTTTTATTTCCTTCAATTCGTTATTATATGCATTTATTGTAGGAGTAGTATGTGCAGATTAAATGTTTGGTTATATGTTAAAAACAACGCCAATTGTTCCAGTATATGATATTTTGATGTTAATTTTGGCCTGCATTTTTCTTTTTGAATCGTTCCGTATCAATTATCACAATCACGGAGTTCTTTTTATTTTTATTTTGGGGAAGGGGGGGGGGGGTGTGTGTGTGGGTATTCATTTTTCCCCTTGATTGTGAAGCAGATTTTTCTTCCCCCCTTTCAGTTGGTTTGAACTGATTAAACAAATTAAATAGCATTGCTCAACCCATATTGTAGAATATCATATATTTAATTTGTCTTCTGAAGATAGGGGAATGGAATGGGGCTCTAGAACTGTCCTGGCTTTTAAACATCTTATCCGGTGAATGTTGTTTAACTGAAAATTGAATAATAATAATAATAATAATAATAATTTATTATTATTATTATTTTTTGCTGGATAAATTTGAAATTAAGTTTAATGCTTATGAACAACTTTACAAACATTTTTGGATACTTTGTGAGGAATGGAGGGAGTTATGGTGGGAATTAAAGCAACATGTAAATTGAAACTTATCTAGCTGTGATATAGATGACTAGCAATTCAGAACATCATTTTTTTCCCCCACTTGAAGTTCATGATAGATGGTAATCAACCATGAGTACTGCCAGTATTTTTAAAAAATTTCGTCTCAGCACACCTTGATCGTGTAATAGCTTACCTTCAGGTATTTCTTTGAATTTTTGTAGAAGGAATTCAGTTTTTCCTAAGAGATTTTTATTCTGTACCACTATCTTCCTGTAAATCCTTCAAACTAGGAAGCACATGGAGCAGTGGTGCTGGAATCTAGAATTCTTGCATATTTTGAGTTTAAGAAAATGGTTTTAACTTCCACTTTCCTTTACATTGCTCTAATTTCTTAGATGCAAATCAGTCAAGGATTTTTCCTTTCCTTGATGCATGGTTGAAAAAAATTATTTCTACTTAGTTGATGCTTTATTTTCCAACATGAACTTGCTTTTCAATACTAATATTGAACTTCTGTTTACTTATTACTCCTTTCTCTTGAAGATATCACAGGTACTAAGTTATCTAGACAATAGGCGCTCTGTTCACAAGGATTCTATTAACTTTTGTCAGAATATTTTGAGGAAAAAGCTTATCAGTTGGGAAACAGTTTCCCGGAGTAACCTATCTGGGCCAATACGTGATGTTGATCTAGTTATTACGGTAGGAGGCGATGGTACACTACTACAAGCAAGCCATTTCATAGATAACTCAATTCCAGTTCTAGGAGTAAATTCTGACCCTACTAATGCTGAAGAGGTTAGCTTAGTTAAATAAAATGTTGTGAACAGTCTTCATGTAATTGTATGAATGTGTGTGGCAGCAATTGCTAAATCTTTTGCTATCCCATCCTTCTGGTTCAGGTGGAAGAACTCAATGAAGAATTTGATGCTACAAGGAGCACTGGCCATCTTTGTGCTGCAACCACTAAAAACTTTGAACAAGTGAGATTGCATCATCACCTTCACGTACTGCTGTGTCAAAATATATCCCTTTTCATGGTTAATAGGAGCAGGAATTTAATTATTTGGCTGCTTATTTAAGACTAGTTCTGTTGGTTCTAGCCATTCAAGCATCAACAAAGATTCTTCATTTATTTCTTAGTGATGGAGAAACTAAGTTGAAAGATTGAGTTTCTAATGTGTGTGTTCGGTGTGATTTTGATCATTCATCTTCAGTTCATCTTTCTAGAGACACATTGCATGGTGCCAAAATGTTACATGAGAACAGAATATTGTTTTTTTCTGTTCCCAAAAAAAGATCCTTTTTAGCTCCCTAATATATTGGACGTCTTTCTGACACTGCTTTCTGCCTGCTTAATTTTTTCGACAGTATTTTTTTTATGAAAAATAGCACAAGTAACATGCATTAATGACAAGAAGATGCTTAAATGCCATTTGTAAACTAGTTTCTGAAAATGAACTTTTTTTCCTTGCAGATATTGGATGACATCCTTGAAAATCACACTATGCCTTCTGAAGTTGCCAGGATGTCAATAAGTATCAATTCTCAACAGCTCTCAACTTCTGCGCTTAATGACGTCTTAATTTCACATCCATGCCCTGCAACAGTATCAAGATTCTCCTTCAGGTTAGGGATGGCCAGTGGGATGTAAAGAATATCATATTGCTATGCTATGCATCCTTTTATAATTCAGAATAGTCAATTGATTTTATCTCTGTTGGCAGAATCTGGAAACAAGGGGAACATCGCTCTTCATTATTGCATAGTAGATCTAGTGGTCTGAGAGTATCAACAGCGGCAGGATCAACGGCTGCAATGCAGTCAGCAGGTGGGCTTGCAATGCCCATACTATCAAAAGATCTCCAATATATGGTGAGGGAGCCTATTTCTCCTGGAGCCAAATCTAGCTTGATGCACGGATTCATAACATTTGATGAATCAATGGAAGTTAAATGGTATTCTAAAGAAGGGCTTATCTATGTTGATGGATCTCATGTTGTCTTCTCTGTTCAGTTTGGGGACACAATTGAACTGTCTTGCACAGCTCCAGCACTGAAAGTGTTTTTGCCTTCGTGCTTATTACAAACATGCTAGACATTGTTGGTATATATTTAGAAAAGAAATAGTAATGTACTCTTGATCTATATGTAAAATTTTGAGCATCTAATGTTAGAAATTTGTTCTTGAATTATATCGTGTGAAGTTAATTTTCTTGGATATCATGGGTATTATTTCCTTTTCTCGGATGTCATGTCCTACCTATTCTTTTAACGTCATCTTCATTGAACACAAATGATTGTTTCTACTTTGTTCCTGATGTAAATATTAAACATTGTTAAGAACCAGTGATCAGCTCCCCTTGCTGCCAAGGCCAGACAATAGTGCTTCGCATATAACATATGGAATACTATTCTTTTCCCCTTAGTAAATGGAATACTACTTGACCTATGCTTCATTGCTTTCATGTTCTTCTTTAGACTGAACTCGTAAATAATCATCAATTTAAACCATTTTCGTGATTGACTAGAAACACATTAACACATGTGGTAACATTTTAACTTATTAGTCCATGAGAAGCATTGCTTGCCGAGACTGCTAGAAAATCAAGCAATTCAATGCCGTCAAAAGCTACAAATAAGTTTAAGTGCAGGAAACTGAGGTCAGTACGCGTATTATAGCAACAAATCTGCTTGCAGGAAACAAATACAGATTCTGTTTCAGTCCTATATTTGAAGACTGGTGTATCTAAATAAGAGAAGGAAAAAAATCCTCGTCTTATTCTGTGGTTTCAGTACAAAAATGGTTCCTCTTTCAGCAATTGGCTTTCTGTTCTTCGTTTCTCTCGGACATTTTATGTCAAAATTCTCAAATTAGACAAGCACACTCCTCTCTACAGCCTGAAATGCAAAGAGATTCAAAATAGTTCAAAATCGAGTTGAGACAGGTAATCCACTCAAACATACTAGGCTAATTTCAACCTACGTAAACAAGTGAGCCCGGTTTCGAGAGAGCTGAGGTCGCTTTATTGGTGAAAGGATGAGATTCCTCAAGGTCATCGAGGGATTGCTAGCTCCAGCTGTTGGCCCAACACCAAAACCCGGGCGACCCCCTGCCCTTCTGTTTCCTGCATCAACTGGAACTGCTGCTTGTTTTGCAGGTGAGCCACTGGAGAGGTCGAATGGGCCAGAGTTAGAACTGTTCTGTCTTGCTGGTGGCCATATATCCTCCCTTGGTCCTGGAGTTTCAGGAGTGAGAATCGACCAATCTGCAACAAATAAGTTAACTGGAATTTCTTGAAAAATACATAGCCAAACCTAATAATTAGGTGATTCTGTATATTATCCTAGGGAAAAGACATGTCTGTACCACTTGTGTTTCTTTCCAGATTTTGAACATAAAAGCTAGTCCTGACCAGGATGAATTAAATTAACAGAATAACTCTACCTTTTCTCACAGGATCTCTGTTATCCATCACATTCCCAGGATTTGAGAACAAATCATGATCAGTCCTTGAGTAGAAAGTATTTGCTGGCTGAATAGTTGACCGTTTTGCTGATTCATATTCGCTTCTCAATTGGTCATACATTTCATCAAGCTTTCTTTTCTGTCTGATAATGGAAAACAATAGCGAAATCTTTTTTACATTGATGGACATTTTACAGGTATAGACATAATAACAAACAGAATCACCTGGATTTTTCTGCAAATTTTTCCTGGAGCTCTTGCTTGTCTTTTGACAAGCTTTCAATTTCTTGCTCCATCATCTGGCACCTCTTAGCCATTTTCTGATATGCAGCATGCACTTGCTCCAGTTTTTCCGTGAATTTTTCTTGCATCACCTCACACTTTTGTCTGCATTGTGCTACTATTCTGTTCATTTTAAATTGCATCTCCAATTCTTTTTGCCCAATGTAAAACATCACACTTCTGTATGCACTCTTCATTACTAATTTCATTTCAAGGAAACCAAACAACTATAGACATCCTAAAAAACATTACCTGCTAGAAACTAGCCAAAATAAAGCAAACAGGGGATAAATAATCGTTTCACTAAATGCTATAAATCTGAACCAGCACAAAGATTTAAATTTCAAATTCATTGTTTTGCATGAGAAGCTAGATTCCTCAGCGAGAAAGTAGAAACCAGTTGTAAAGTTAGAAGATGTGAAATTTGATAAAAAACAAGCCGAACTATTGGATGCAAATATTTCAATTTCTAAAAGATTTTACTTAACTGGTCATATTTTAAATTCATATTCAGATAAATATGTCGGATGAATTATTTAGGATACATATCTGAGGGGATATCCCAGCCATGACCATCTGCAGCAAAGAGCATAAGACAATTAGTACAGCATATAGATAAGCAAGCCATACATAAGCATTAAAAGTTTTAGGACTGAAATCCATACATTTATCCATTCATCATTTGGATTGATATCCACTGGTTTCATAAGACTGGCAATTCAAAATTCAAATTTTGTTATTGAGGCACTAGAATGTAATGCATAGCAATTGTTAAAAAGCTGATGTTAGCCCAAACTTCAAGTTTTCATATCCAGGGGAAAGTCTCAGTTCAATGCAGTCAGCTGCATCCTCCGATGATGAAAAATTTGATACAAAAAAATTAAGAAATGCTTTAAATAATGATATGCAGGTGCTGCAGTAAAAGGTGCCATAATATCAGCAATTCAGCAGTCACTTACCTTTTAGAAAGCACCTGATCACAGATGGGGCAAGCAGCATCACTACTGAGAATCTTGCTGGCATCTTCTGGACCTTTTGATATCATTAAGGAAACCTCATTCTGTTTTTACGAATTTGATACAATTTTAAGGAAAAAATTAAAGAAACTGCAGAAAGAGCATTGCTGTTAATTAGATTTGGATACAAAGGAGGTGACCACAGGTGGTAGATACAGCCTGCCCCTCCAATTCACGCCAGCATGCATTGCATCTCATTTCAATATTCAGAGATGATATTCAAATCAGCTGTACTCTTGAGAAATTCTGTTAGTGACACTAAAACTTAGTAGGTTGCTTTTATAGGTTTTTTGAATTTTCTGTTAAGTTAACAAATCTACATCAAAATAAAAAAAAAAATTAATAGGAACCAAGAAATTTGAACACAGAGATAGGAAAATCCATTTGTGGCTACGAGGTTTCAAATCAAAGTTCCATATGATAAACTGATCCAGACACAGAGTCTCCACGTGTCGTCTGTCACCTTCTATTTTCTTTTCCTTTCTGCCATTTGATTGTCGTGAAAGCTGGTTCAAACTTTTGTGAGGTGCAGAATGGAAAGAAGAACAAAATTGGAAGAACTTTTTTTCTTTTTTCTCTATTTATTTTTCTAGTTGATTCATCTAGGAACATGAAAAATTATTGAAATAACCATAAAATGAAAATCAAGTACTAATTTTGTTGCACAGAAAGAGCTTCATGTATAATTTAAACCAAGAAAAGGACACGAAAGTTTAAATCCCGAGTAAATGAGAAACTTTGCTATATCTATTTCGGTTACACAAATGGATTGAAATAAACAAAAAGTTCAGACACGAAATGCATGCCAAAGTCAAAAATTTAGGTAATGCTCATAAAAGTATTGGAGCATTCAACACTCAGTACGTGTGTTGGTTTGCAGTAATTGTAGCTTAATTGTTTTGAAGTGACATTTCTCTGAATAGGGAAAGTAATCTACACAATACAGGGTACACACAAGTACTCCACTATAAATCTGACAAAATATCAATGATGATGTCCTTTAGATCTGGATATTTACCTTTCATATAAACGACTGGAGTAAGCAGACATGAATAAATCAAATTAAGAAGCTATAGGCAGTATATCAAACATGAAGACAATAAAAAAAAACTGAAATCAAATATGAAGTCAATAAGTAAAAAAATTCTCTCTTTAAATATTTGCATCGCATTAATAAAAAAAAAAATCTCAATTGTGATTCAAAAAAGCAAAATTCACCCCTTATAGGTAACAATACCAACAGAAACTCAAAAAAAAATCTTCGCCACAGCATAACAAAATCAATCAAATCGGTTGCCCTAAATTACAGCTTTAATCGTTCCTTTGCTTGTGTGTACAGTGATCATCAAGATTTGCTATTAGTATATCAACTTCTAAAGAAAGTTGAAAAAGTTGATATCGAAACTCAAATTTTGAACTTCATTTCTGTTGCTCGGACGAATATAATCGCAATACAACAATTAAATTGATTAAAACAACAACAACAACAACAAAAAAAAATTGCTCGACCAGGATTCAAATTTCCCCCGAACACACACAGAGCAGAGAGAATTCGAAGAACTAACATTATCAAGTAAAGAATTTGGATGTCGGATGCTGCAAATTCTTCGTTTATACCTCAGACTTGTTGCTGTGGAGATGATTTTTTCAAGTGAAAGCTCTCGCGCCAAAGGTTCATTTCGATGTCATTTATAAGAGAAGGGGTGACCACGTGGCTAGTTCAGTTGTGAGATTGAGAAGCCGCTGAATCAACGCAAGTGTTCGAGGGGGGAATTATTCGGCTGAGGCACATTCTGTCTTTCAACCTTACTAAATATTAATATTAGCCTTGAACATATAACAGGCAAATTATATCTATGATACTTAAACTTTTTAAAAATTTAAGTTGTGCTGTAGAGTTATTTTTTTGCACTCAAATTCTTAAAAATATTCTAATTTTGCTATTTTGTCTAAAAATTTCATGAAATTATTAGTTTCGTTAGTGACAAGATTCTCTAGTGACATTTTTAAATGACTTAATTACAAAATAATTAGAGAAGAGGAAAAATATAAATCTTATATTTACAAATTATCTTTTTATATTTTAATAATTTCACTTTTTTTCATCATTTTTCTTCATCAACTTCATCTTTCCCTAATTTTCTCTTAATTCTAATCTCTACTAAGTCTTATTATCGCCTATTAAACAATATTATATCTATGAAAAGAATAAAATTTATCCAAAAAAATTAATATTATGAAAAATATAATAGTCAATTTAATTTTATTTTCTCTCTTCTTCCCTCACAAACTAAATAAATTTTTTTATCTCTACTCAAATAAGGTAAAATTATTATTATTTTACTTCCCTTTCTCTCTACTCCATTAAAATCCCGCCCTTTGCCTCTTCACTATTGAACTAAACACTTCCTAAGGGTTTATCTTATGGACGCCCCTAAAATTTGTAAGACCAAATTACCCCTATAATTTGTCCTTTTATTTAAAAGCACTAGAAGCTCTGCTCGCGAACATTGGCAATTGTCACGGGCATCTGGGCCGCGAGATCCGGCACTAGCATCAGACACTCTGACAACGAGGTTTGGCACTGTCAGCGGAAACACTGTCGTGAGCTTTGAGCTTTGGCACGGCCCAGCTACTTGCGAACCGCCTTCTCCCAGAAGCAAGAAAATGGGTCGTAGAAGCATATGATGGCATGGGATTAAGTTCTAGCAATGAGTTGGGCGATTCTGAAATTTTGGTAGTACTTATCAATTACATAGAGGTTGACTAGTTCCAAAACCAATCCCTTCCAAATGTGTTTTCGATTTCCTGACAAAATTAAAAAAAAATTATGAGTTGCTTAGTATCTCTGCAACAATGGCATCTTCTTATTGTCAATCTTGGAAGTTTCATTCATCAGAGCCAAATTTTCAAGTAAGGCCACCAAATAGAATATAAATACGGAAGAAAAATGAATGAGAAATAAATAAATAAGAAACAAAAAGAAGAAGGAAAAAAGGAGCCGTGTGTTGAAGAAGTGGGAAGAAAATGGGAAGAAACATACAGAGGTCTTCGCTGGGGGAGGGGAAATTGGGAAGAAACAGAGGAGAGAGAGAATTGAGGTTGGGGAAGAACAAAGGATATAGAGAATCGCGGTTGGTGCTTGGGTGAGAGAGAGAGAGAGGGGTTATGGGAGTCTTTTGGAAAATTAAGTTATGGGGCGGGGGTCTTTAAGTAAAATTACAGATAGATGCTGTTACATTTAATAAGAAGTCATGCATATTATTAGGGGTTTAAAATAGCATTGTCCGACCGAATGGGTCACGGTATCGGCTTGAAAAGTCAAAATGATGGTTATTTTTTAACTTAAACCTTACGTTATATATCTTGATCACATATGTGACTACCATAATATCAATTGGAACAAGTTAATATAGAAATACAGATTGAATCAGATCAATTCAAATTTTCACGAATTTAAAATTCTACAATTTCATCGGTCTAAAACACATATCAGGCCAACTTAAATTATCTAACGTATATATTATGTTTTTGAGTGGCAAATGTGCCTGTCCATTAGCTCAGATTGGTATATCCCGGGTGGAAGAGCAGTGCTGATCTGATGATGTATAAACTCATGTTTTACTATTGTACAACTGGATTGTGGATTATGGTGGTGAATGAAATTGCCTCCCTCCTTAAAAAAACGAAAACAAAATGTAAATAATAATGTCATTATCACACATCCAATTGGAGTTGAAATATTTTATCAACTAATGAATATGTTGCACACGATTGCCTAATTTTACTTGTCATTTCATTGTAGCGAGTGACTTGGAGCTCATTTGTCATTAAAAGGTATCTAATAGAAGTTGAATCTAAATTGGAAGTGAAGAAAAGTAGTTTGAGTTTCATAGAACTAGGTGGACTTTGCGGAGAGGTATAGGGGCCAAGAAGGAAAACAGAAAAAATAGGGGAGGTGGATAGTGAAAAGAAGAATAAGATGATTTATAGTTGTCTTTTGTTTTTTTTAAAAAAATTTTAAACCATCTTTGGGAAAACATTTTAAAAGGAAAAAAGTTAATAAATTATACACTTTTCCAATTTAACTCTTAATTTTTTATGTATTTCAAAAGAAAGACTATTAATCTTTTAATAAGATACTTTTTTTCCTCAAAAAAGTATTTCCACTTACCTTAAAAAAAGTATTCCCATTGAAAAATTTAAATTATTCAAATTTTTTGTTTTGTACATCGAGAAGCAGTGTGTTTGAGTATTAGGCCGAATACTTCATTTATTTGAAGTGGAATAATCATAATTTTACATTAGTCTAACAATTAAATTTTTTTTTAACTTTAATGAAATTACTACATTATTAATGTGATTACTAGTTTTGTTTTCTTCTGAAAGGAATGTGGTTAGTAGTTTGATTATTAGCTAGTTATATATAAGTTTTTTAAATTAAAAATGTTATAATTGAGACTTTAAATAAAAATATATTTATTTGAAAAAAGTAGTAATTCAATTGGACATTTCAAATGAAAATATAAATATTTAATTTCGAATGAAATGAGTAGTGAATATAATTATATTTGTTTACTAAAAGTATAAAATAAATTTTGTTGAAGTATTCCAAAAAATATAATTTTCTTGTTTCAAAATATTTCCTCAAAAAATATTTCTTTTGAGATTTTTAATATAAGACATTTAAATGTCTTACTTTATTTATGGAAGAGACGGTTTAAGTGGAGGGAATGGCCACTGAATATAAAATTAACCTTTGTGAGGATTTTTATTTTTAATAATATACTTTTCATACTCTTTGTGCAGCAAAACATCTAAAAGACATTTGAGTCAAGAGTTTTCTATCAAACAAATATATAATTTATTATTATAAAAATATTTATTCATTAATTGTAATTATTTTCCTTAAAATTACGAATGTGTAAAAGTGTAAACAACTAATTATGTTTATTTTTTAAAAAATTTTTTAAGCGGAAACATTCTGAGGACATAGAACAAAAACCTTATTCTAAATAGAAACATAATCTTCATATTTCTGCTTCTCTTAAAAAAGTTTTTTAAAATAAAAATGATCATCGATACCGCATATACTTGTTTTATTTAATCTCTTTTCCTCCATACTGTACTTTGATGGAATAATGAGCATATAATCCTCTTTCATTATTCTCTTTTCTGTTTTTATTTCATTATATTATTCTGGTCCTCTTAATTTTTCAGTAAAGAAGCTTTACATGCTTGTGGCTGTAGAAAGATAGATTCTTCCAGAATTGCCAGGAGGGGACAATTCTTATGACTCAAGATATCCTCTTAGAGGGGACAATTTTTTTTAAAAAAATCTTATAATCTAATTTAAATTTATATATGGTTGGACCGACTCCATCCGAAAATGTCAAAATGATGACATTTGGTCTTAAAATACTAATTTTTTTTTTCATTTAGCTCAATGAACTGCTCAATGCAGATCCAAATTTGGTCCGAATGCCCTGATTCGATCGAATCAAGATAGAGATAGAAATACGATTGAACCGGGCCAATTTAAATTTTTTATGAATATATCATTATGAAGATCAATTCAATTTAAAAATCAATGATCGTGAACCGACTTATCGAGCCGTAGCAGATAATGCTTAAGAAGCAAGCACACACCGCATGCAGTTCCAGCTCTGGACCCTATACCACCAACATGGCCGCGTGCCAGTCAATAGTCAAGGGACGGGGAGGAAAAAAAAAAGGGAAAAAAATATCCTCTGGTCTCTGCCAGCTGAGCGGGTCAGCTCCGTACACTCCAACCATTAAACGCGACACGTAGGCGACCGCTTAACCCTTACAAAATCTTGAAAATATCCCGAACATTTCCCCATTCCCATCCCCAGACTCTGTTTATTCTCTCTAAAACCCTCTCTGTTCCCTTCATATCTCTCCACATACGGAGGAAAAATAGAAAAGAAACGAAAAAAGGTAGGAAAAGGAGCTGGATTTTAGTTCTTGGTGGGGGCGTTTTTGAGATTTAGAGGTGAGAGGGGTTTTAGAAGGATGAAGATTCAGTGTAACGTTTGTGGGGTGGCGGAGGCTAATGTTCTGTGCTGTGCTGACGAGGCGGCGCTTTGCTGGTCTTGTGATGAGAAGGTTCATGCAGCTAACAAGCTTGCTAGTAAACACCAAAGAGTTCCTCTTTCTAAGTCTTCTACTCAGATGCCCAAGTGTGACATCTGCCAGGTGTGACTTTACTTTTTCCTTTCTTATTATTTTTAGTTTGTATTGAATTCAGCTGGGACTGGATTTGTTTGTACATGCTATACCAATTGAAGGAATTTCAAAAATTGATATTTTAATTGGGTTCGCCTGGAAATATCTCGGGGATATGTTTTTTTTTAAATTTTTTTTTGTCCCTTTTATTTGATTATAGCTCTGCTGGAATTTGATTGTGAACTGTCATTGTGCTTGTTATAACATATTCTTTAGTTTGGCTGCATCATTTAGTACTATTATATTTTTTGTGGGTTTAGACGGTCGGTGAAAGGTGAAAAGCGCGTTTCTTTTAATATATTTTAATGCTTAATTGTAAAGATTGGGATATGTTTTGGGGGGGGGGGGGAACTGTTGATTTCTTACTTGCTCCTATGGAGTTGATATTCCCATGGGTTTAGATGGATTTTAGCATCAGTACTAGAGATACTTGATGATTGGGTGCTATGTTTCTATTGGTACCTTGCAAAGGAAAACACAGTAGAGAATAGGGATTACAATTCCTGAGCATAGGAAGCAGTTGGATCTCTTAATCACTGTAAAGTGTTAGAAACAGCATCTTTGATCTCGTAATTGGTTTTTTCACTTTGACATTGATCTGGTTTCTATTTGGACCTGTTGCTAATTTTCTGAATTTATGGATTTTTACGATGCTGATAAGAAAATCTTTATGGACTCGATCTGGTTATGGGAAATAATTACAAATATAAGGCAATTAGTTAAAGCTTCCGCTTTTCTTAATAGTGATAAAGAGTTGCTCTGTTGTACAGGAGGCAGTAGGTTATTTCTTTTGCCTTGAGGATCGAGCTTTGCTATGTCGGAAGTGTGATGTTGCCATCCACACAGCCAATACCTATGTTTCCGCTCACCAGAGGTTCCTACTTACTGGAGTTAAAGTTGGACTTGAACCTACTGAACCTGGTGCATCATCATCATCAGGGAAGACTCAGTCTAGCGAAAAGATCTCAGAACCAGATTTTCATTCTCTTTTGAGGAGGACTACCCCTGTGTCATCAGGCCAATTTAATAAGACATTACCTGCACAAGTTGCTGGGGTTGGGGATTTTATGCCAATGAAGACTCCAGTGACTGGAGGGTCTGCAGCTGGAAGTATTCCACAATGGCAACTAGATGAATTTCTTGGGATAAATGACTTCAATCAGAATTATAGTTATACAGATAATGGCTCATCTAAGGTATGATATTAGGTCTTATTGGTGTTTTCTCAAAGCAATTCTTTAAATTTGTGGGCCATTCGTCTAGTTACTAGTGGTATTGGTATCGATATGTAAATTGGAAAGCTATCTTTCCTTGGAAAAAGGATAAATAAATAACAAGGTTGTGTGGACTTTGTCACTTTGATATCAAGATTAAAGGAATTAGGATATATGTTTCTGGATGTGCCTCTGATTGGTGTGCATGATTTTCTTCCATTCACTTTTGAAAGTGCTGCATGAAGGATTGGAGATCAACTACAATCATTATATATATATATATATATATATATACATTGACTAAGAAATAATTTACTGCTGCTCTGACTAGCACAGCTGTAAAGCTGATTGTCCTTGCTGATATTGTTTGATGTTGTCAGTCTCAGAACTGGTGGGGGCATGCAGGTAAAATGTCATCTGTTGTCAAGTTGTTTTAACAATCCTTGGTGTCATGCTGAGGACTGAGTAAAAATAAAACGCCTTGACATAATGAAATGGTGAATTTTTATGAGAATATAGCTTGTCTGTATTCCTGTATAATTTGGAGCTCAGATTTGTGGACCAGATTGCTCCATAAGAGTGGGCTAGGGGTCAAGTTTTGTGCATTGTTAAAGTCAGATGCAAATAGATGAGGTTGGACTGGCTACTGATTGTTAATTGCCTTTGGTTGTTAGAGGATGGAAACCAGTTTACTGAAGTGTATATTTCGTTGTCTTCTTTTCCTTCCTGTTCTCAAATAAAAAAGTAGATGCATTTTCTTTTTCTTCAGCGTTAAATGCTTGCAGTCTTGCGCTTTTTACCAATTTTTCAAGGGAAACACATGATACTGCTATATTTTTAGTATGCAGTTGTTATTCAAGATGAAGGTCATCCTAGTGAGTACTTGAGCGTTCATTTTTATGACGGTTCTCAGCTTCTAGAGGCTAACAGTTGAGATATTCAATAGCATGGGTGGTGCAGTAGTTATTCAATGATTTGGCACTTGCCATATCACTAGATGTTTTGACAAACTTGTACTGTCAACTTTCTCTATTTATCACTTAGAGAATCCTCCATTACTTGAGTTGGACCTTAGTGAATGCCTGAAATTGTCTTGTCAGCATCTTTGAGAGGTTTTCTGAAGTTTCTTGCATTTCTATTTTCTTATGTTAATGCTTACCTGTTTCAAGATGTCTGTAGGCAGCAGTGGATGCCGTCCCTAAATTTGTATATTGTTTCCAATAATTTTCCCAGGCTGATTGTGGGAAGTTTGGAGACTCAGACTGCTCCGTAATTTTAAGAGGTGCTGAGGAAGGACTAGATGGTGATGATTGTTTGGGTCAAGTTCCAGAGACTTCTTGGGCAGTTCCACAAATTCCTTCTCCGCCTACTGCCTCGGGATTGTATTGGCCTAAGGCTTACCACAATCTTCCTGATTATTCAGTCTTTGTGCCTGACATATCTGGCTCGCCTATGCAGCACTGTAATGAGCCACCAGGTTCTAATTTGAAAAGGCGGAGGCAATTCTGATGCTTTCTTCCTCAACTTCAAATTTTAGGTCCAAAATGTGGAAATTTCCTCAGTAGATGGTGTTTGCAACGGTATTTAGTACCTCAGATAAATAGCGTTGGAAATTGCTCGTTACTTTCAAATAAGACTATTTCATGTATGTAAATATAGCATTCCAGTCTTTTTTGTGATGTAGGTATGCCAAAAATAACACAGTAGGTCAGGTGTTGTATCTTTAAGAAATAATCAATGCATGAATTCAACAGATATGCGCAGCATGTGAATATTATCTTGAAAGGTTTACCTTTATGCCTTTTCTTCTGTAGAAGATGCCGCAGAATAAAAAATCATTTGTAGCTTCAGCGTAACATTCAGCATTCGTTATCTGTACACTGTACTGGTGGATTGAGTCCACGGATTCCTTTTAGCAGACCCCTAAAACCCCTGAAGGGGAGTGCCAAATTCACTCCTCTTATGTAAACCGAAGCAGAGTCCTGGCTGTGGTACGTACGATAGCTTGAATTGCCTGAGCAGAAGGTTATCATGAAATCCTTAATATCGTGTATGCCTACCTGCGCTAGGGACAAAAGCTGGTTACTGTTCTGTTTTTGTTGTAATGATTTATTTAAGATTACAAGGTTTAGGTAAACTTAAACTCGAGACAAAATATTGTATGGTCTTTTACCTGGTTGTCAGATATATCCAACTAACTTAGAGGGCCACATAACTTTCTGGTTTCCCTTAGAACATGACTATGACACCTTACTCGAAGAGCAGAACAGGATCTCCTCCTCAGGGCCACAAAGCTTTCTGCTCACCCTTGGTACATCATACATGATGATGACCTTACTAGAACAGTTAATAGAATCTCTTCTTTTGAGGTCTACTCCTATACCTGTTGGCCCTTAAGTCTATCATGAAAGAATTTGAGAAAGTTAAAATGTGGTCCGGTGAGGCAGGTTTCGGAAGCTGGAAGCGAGTCTAAAGAAGATATTTTACCGGAAATGGAAACAAAATGATGGTTTTAACACGTACTATGGATTTTAACGACAAAGTGAAGATATTGGGGAAGCTAGAAACGTGGGAATTTGTTCTTCTTCTTGTTGAAATGGAGCTTCTTTTATCCCATATACAATGGATTCGAGATTAAGAAAGTTAGCACAGTGTTATCCATTCGCGAACTTGAACAAAACAGCCAAAGAACACTATCAGGCCGGCGTCAGAATGGGGAGGTCCGATGCGATCAAAATAATGTGACTTCTTATTTAAATGCACGTAATATGCTGTTTTCTTGAGAGATGATGTGTTTTAGAGAAAAAGAGAGATAGAGTTTAGAGAGAGAGAATGTAGTTGAGAGGGCAGGAGGAGTATTATATTCTTGAAAATTTTCTAGTTTTAAATAAATGATATTTATGTCTTTTTTATTTTTTAGGTAAGATTATTTATGACTTTTTCACTTTTTAGTTGTTATACATTTATTGAGTCAGGAGGTTGTACTGCATTTATGAAAATGCTTTATTTTTTGTTGAGTCAATTATTTGTTTAAGTTTAAAGTCAATTTTTTTTTTTAAAATGGACCCTCTAATGAGAAAGAAGAAAGAATGCGATCTATTTAATTTACAAAAGTTTGTGGTCCAAATGCAAGTGTTTGGACCGCATAGATGCCTGCACACCATCTATGGAGAATTTTGGCGATGACTGATGAAATAAAAAAACATAACAGAGGCTCATATTTATTTATTTTTTTTAAAGAAAAAAGAAATTGTTTAAGAATTAAAAAAACAATTGTTCGGAATTCAAGGCAACAAGTATGCATACATGAAATTTGAATACGTGTAATCTACTCTTATCATTTTAATTTTTTTTGTTAATTTTTATTAATTTTATTGTACTAAAAATCTTGTTAATTTCTTAAATTAATAAAATGTTAGTATTTACTTGTATTCTTAATGTACTTTTACCTTAAAACCATTTGATTTATTAAAAAATATTACATTTCTAATAAACTATTTGAATAATTTTGATACATTTGATTAATTAAATCATTTAGTGTGGAGGGTGTTATAATCATTTTTATTTTTATCTTATGTTTCTTAGATTTTGTTAATATGATGTAAGAAAGATGTACGACGTAATCTATCATGGTAACAAAGGCACATAATTGTTAAATACAACACCAATTTACTAAATACAATATTTTTCTGATCAAAATGCCCCTATCATTTTAACCAAATGGCATCAATACCCTTCTTACACGGATCTAAAGGAAGAAGAGATTCTCCGTCGCCATTAATAGAAAAGGAAAAAGTTTTCTTTTGATATTACTAGGGATAAGCTGCATTTAAAGCCATCTCTCCAAAAACAAAAGATAAATATCTTAAATCAGAATACAAATAAGAATCACATACAGAAAAAAATAATATATCAGACCTCATAACGTGTTTTAGATCCAACTAAACACTATTACTTTATTTTAATTAAACTTAATCATTCTACAAATCATCTTCAGTTAGTGGCCCAAGATAAAAGGCAGAAGATGACTAGAATACTCCATTCCTGTGTTGTAATTGATGCCGACGAGGAGGAGTTCCACCGATCTCATTAAGTACTGAATTCCGTGACATGTGATACAAAATATATGGAGTAACTAGGAACTCGTTCACTAGTTTAACCGCAGGTAACTTCTCCGATACAATAAAAAAATATATTTAGTGATTTAAATCAAATTTACTTTAGAATTATTATCGTTTGACTCCATAAACGTATTGACTCTTATGGTTAAAGATTTTATTATTATGAATAAACAAATTCAAAACGTTACATAATCATTATTTTTTAAGAATTTATTATTAAAATTTCAATTGTATTAGAATTAGGATTTATACAAATGATAATAATGTCTCAATCTAATAGAAAGTGTAGGATATAGTATCTCCCCAAAGCCAAAATAAATTTTTTATTTTTATTGACAGTAGGGATTTTTCATGTCTAGATAAGATCAATTTTAAGAGCTAACGTGTTGGTATTGTTAAGGCACCTTCATACACTGATCTAATTGAAAGAAAAAAACTCCATTCGTAGAACTGAGGTCCAGGGTGGTTTGTATTTAGCTTCTAAAACTGAGATCTAGGGTGGTTAGACTTGGTTAAATAGGAAATGCCAAAGCTAAGCTTGGTAGAAGAGATTGGTTTTGGATTTGAGGTTGCTTCAGATTGGTTTAGGTACATTCACAGTATTCCAGTGAGCAAATGAAGATTTCCATGACAATTGGTTGTCTGCGTGCAATATTTCATTTCTTGACTTGAATTGATTGGCAGGAGACCAACCACAGAAAAATCCCTACTGTTAAATTTATCTATATACCAGCTACAAAGTAATTTCCAACATACGTACAGAAGGAAGTGTTGTAAAGATAAGATCAATAAACCAGAAAATTTTCAACAATTTTATGCCTGCATGCAATACTTTCTGTTAGTCTAAATTTCAAAGAACACCTCATAGCCTTAATCTTTACCGTGGATCAGGTTGCTGCTTCCTGACTTTGGCTTCTTTGAGAATCAGTTTCAGGAGTTTCTCATAAGCTCCAATGGCCAGCTCTATGGTGTTAACTGCTCTTGTTCGATCCTTAATTGCAGCAGCCAATTCCTGTTCCATTTCCATCAACTCCTTTATCGGCCTGCCAAGTTCCTTTTCTGAGAATCCAAGCTCCAATTTACTGCACCAAACAATGCTTTCCTTCATTCTTCCTACAGGTACTCCACCATCTTTTAGTCCTTTAACTATGAGTAGATGACTGATTCTTTCTGCATCTTAATCAAGAACCTTGATCAACTCGCCTTTTCAATGTCCCAAATGCAAATTTTGCCATCTTGATGCAGTAACAAGGTTCTTTCCCCAATTGATTGTGGCCATGGAAAGAATCGGTCTGCCCTGGTTCTAAGCCATTAGTTCATGTCCCTGCTTCATCTTGAGCCGAGATGTTACCTTAAGTACTCCTTTGTAGATCAAACCATCTGATCCTGCAGCATAAAACTCTGAGTCAACGTGGAAATGATATTGTTCTCAGAGGTGTTCTCTGCATCAGGCTCTAGAATTTGGAAGTGCCATCTAATGAGCAAGAAATTATGGTGCAATTACATCCTCCAATGCCTGTTGTTATTGAAGTTACCGAAGTTCAGTGGCCAGAGAATCTTTGTAGTGCTGAATTGTTACAAGGAAGTGAGTCAAGGACTTGATGTCTGGGGAAAACTGAGATGGTTCCATCATCACGCCCGAGAGAAGGAGCGATCCATCATCGTTGATTTCCAGGCAGGTTAAGGTCTTGGAATGAGCAGCAACAGATTGAATTAAATTTCCCAAAGGGAGTGAGATTGAGTGAATATGACCTGAAAGACCACCAGCAAATAGATACTGGCCATCTTGAGTGGCAACAATTGGTGCAACGGGTTCAGGCATCGGGAGTTGGTGGAAGGCAGTAGAAGACCATCAGTTGTAGAGGTGAATAGAGCCTCGTCAAGTGTCTGGTCAGAGAAATGAGAAGCAGCAATCAGCTTCTTCCCCACAAGGGCCAGTCCTTTCTGGGGTAATCGACTTCCATTGAAGTATGCCAGTTTTGAACCTGAGGAAGCATCATAAGCAGTAATAGGACCGCCAGGAGAGCTAGTAAGAACAATTTATTGCAAAGGATAAGCCATTTCCTAATGGAAATTTTAGCAAAAAGGAGTTCAAATATTGATGAAGATTATGATCCTAACATGAGAAAGGTGTGCTATTGCTGAACTTTATGTACATAGATGCTGAGGAATATGATGAGAAACAGTAGTTTGTTTCATCCTCCATCTGAAATTTTGTTCCTATGAGCATTTCATAGAGCAAGTGGCAACGCTTGAGGACCAAGGTTATGGCTTTCGTTTAACTTTACATAAATTTATGTTGGTTTCTCTTGGGGAAACTTTGTCATCAAGAAGGAATTTTTGGCCAAATCATCATGTTTCTTTCTTGCAATGTATCAGCTTTGCCCAAACCTAATAAAGAGGTGGGAAACGTGATGACAAGAAATGGCTTTTTTTTTTTTTTTTGTGTGGTGTTGAATGCATAATTTATTACTTTCGTAAGGAGATCTTTAACAATCAAGAACTTGCTTGACTGTTAACAAATCAGAGGAATCTGATAGTTGTTGAAAATGATTTATCATTTGTGATTTACAAATAAATATTAAGCCTATCATGTCTCACTGGCATGTTGATGAAGCCACTAATTTGACCTGAATTCAGAATTCAAAGCTTTCCTAGTTTGTTAGTCATGTGCTTGCTAGAGATGAGGGGAAGGTGCTGCAGTTGAGGCGACTGAAGAGTTGCTCCGTCTTATCAATCTCACACGGGAAAAAATTATCCTCATCACTGATCTGATACGATATTTGAAATGTCTAAAACATTTTTTCAATTAATTTCTCTACCCAAGCAAAGAGTAACACGCGGTTGCGGACATAGGGAGGGTGTCTGTGTTCTTTGTCAATCCTTTACACTCCAAACTCATGAAATGATGGTCAGCAAAGCAGTTGGGCACTATCAGAATATAACATAAAGCTCTTAAAAATAATTCCTCGTCAAATATACAACATATACAGAGGGGATAAAAAAAAAAAAAAAAAAGGAATGTGCTTCCAAGGGTAAAGTCACTGAAATGAACTACCCATATTCCTCAGATTTCTATCAAAAGGCATCCAGCTCAATTTACAGTTTTGTGTGCTAAAGTTCCTTGATGCATAATGCAAGTGGCAACAGGAATGAATTTGCCTATGCAACCATGCCACTGTTATCTAAACAAAATATGGCTATTTTGGAGAATGACTTGTGTAATGAATTTAGTTAATTTTGGAGTATGGTTTGCCGCATTAGGACTGCCAACATGCTGCCTATCGATATGTTGATGACATTGACAATGTCATTGTTGAGCTGTAAAACAGGAAAAGAGAAAAATGTGAGAAGTTTCAATTTTTTAACATAGATCACACCAACAACTAACAAAATATATACACAATTTCTAAAATGTATCACCAACCCATCTGAATCCTTCTTTTTCCTGGAGGGCAGCGCCTATTACACTCTCTCCAAGATTTGCAATCTGGGATGCTACTACACATATAATAGCCTCAGGTACTTTTATCTGTAAAACAAAGGAGTTCTTGGTCAGGGAATTCAGAAGTTCCTGATTAAACATACAATTAGAGAATAAAAGGCCTGATTTATTAAAGAATCACAACCCAGTTTTTGCTATATCAAATCACATGGCAAAATAGATTGTTCCTACACCTTGGCACTATCCTAATGAGCAATGCTCTATTCAAAGTCCTGCCCATCTCAGTTCTGTAGTAATCCAACTACCTCAGATGACTCCTGTTTTTCTCACACAGCTAATGTTCATCACAAAGGATATCTAATAACTTGATAATAAATGCAAGCCCAAGAACACAGAATGGGAAAAGAAAATATGAAGGAAAGGAAAAAGGCTGCCAAAACAAAGAGAATATAGAAGCAGCGAACAGTAATATTGTTAACAATCTCATACCTCACCGATTAGAAAACCAACTGATGCAAGAAGAATTGAAGCTAGAAGTCCAGCCAGGGTTCCTTCAACACTCACAGCGCCTTCTGTTCCCCTAGGAACCACCTTAAATGTAGTGACTAAGTATCTGTGATGAACTTTGGACTTAATTCAAAGATATTAAGATAATCATGACAGTGAGGAAAATTTAGACTCCTAAAAAAAGGTTGAAGCTTCGTCTGATCGTGATGTTTTTTCAGCTCCCTATCAACAATTACTTCTAGGTTGAGTTGAGCTAAAGTGAAAATAAACATACATGAAAAATTAACGATCGATATCTCAGTTGAAACTGCATCAAATATAGAACAATCTCAACGACTGTTTACTCTCTATGATGATCACATTCTGTGGGTTGTATGTAATACACACTTAAAAGACTAATTTCAGAAATAGAATAAAATGAAACACAAGAAAATTCCAAGAACTATCTAGAAGCATGTAGCCTGTTCCGGCTTGATTGTCATGAATTTGTTTTTTATTTTAATTACATCTTCTTTTATGATGGTAAACGAGAAGGTTAATGATAGTAGATCAAAGGAATGAATGAAGCATTAGAGGAGCAGTACTAACGTTGTTCTACCATATGCCTTCCCAATTTCACTTGATATTGTATCACTCAACTTTGTACAGAAACTGGCAACAAATCCAAGTGACCAAATCCGAGAAAATGCATTGCCACCAACTCCATATATTGATAGACAAGCACACACACAGCCTGCTGCACTAGAACCAACCACGCTTCCAGGCCCTCTCCTTCCCTTCCTCTTTTCTGCAACTCCTTGAGCCTCCTTTTGAGCCATTTTCACCTTTGTTGCTGCCGTGCCCTGTAAAAGCAACATTCAACCCACAACCCTGTAGTCAGAAAACATGAAATTGCCTGTCTAGATCCTTAAACAACAAAATACCCATTATTATTGCTCAAAATTTTACAGTGAATTTCAGATACTTGTCTGTCTTAGGCAATATTTTGTTTAAAAAACAAAAGGAATCAGAAAAGGGCAGCTTCATCAGCCAAATAAAGAAGCCATTGATTTGCCATCCATTTTCTTGTTTGCTTACTAAAATACCGCTCCAAGCTAAAAATATGAGCCTAAAAAGAAATTGATTTATGCCAAGCGACAAAAATCATTAACATTTGCTAAAACAATAGATTATATAAGCAAAACTATTCTGCAAAAATGAGACTTATAGCCTTTTACTCCTTTCGAGAATGAGAGCAGATCCCCAATCCTCGTTGTATTACCCCAAACAATTACCATGAAAAATGAAAGCGACAATTACCTCGTTATATATATACACAAATGAAAAAAGACTAGGTAAATACTCACAATCACAAAATATGCAGCGACAAGAAAGAACCCGGAAGAGCCAAAAGCGCGCCAAGTAAGAGAACCGAGCAAGAAAGCAGCCATAATCCCGGAAAGCGACAATCCAGACAACAGAATCGGAGTTCCCAGAACAAAAATTACAAGATTGCTCAGAACAGCAGATTTCCATGTGGGTGGTGAAGATTGAACCAATTGAATAGCCTTCTGCACTAGGCCTGGATTAGTGGTTGCTGCAGATGCTGTGATTGACATTTTCTTGGGTGGTTTATGGCTTGGATTTGAACTGAAAGAGAAGGGTTTGAAGGGTTTTAGAGGATTATTTGTGAATGTTGAATTTTTGGGCCTTTGAAAGTGGAGAAATGATGGGGGTGATGAGAAACTTAGCAAAGAATTTGCCATTTTTAAGCGTGGACTTGACAAACTGGAAATAAAGCAGCTCAAGGAGTTGGACATGGCGACTTGTAAATTCAGGAATGCCAAAAGGCAAAAAAAAGGACAATCGAAATTCAAAGCTGCTTGGATAGTATAAAATTTCCCAAACTTGGATATTCCAATTAAGCTGCAAACTGCAAACGAGTGGTTAAAATTCGAATTGAGATCGAGTTAAAAATGAGTTAGATCATCACTCGTCAAGTTGTTTGCGAGTTAAATAAATAAATATTTTTTATTATTTTTTTAAATTTTTTATTTTTTATTTTTTAAAAATAATTCGAACTCGACTTCAAATTTATCTTTTATTCGAACTCGGGTTAAAAATTTGATGACCCGCAAGCTCGGCTCAACTCGTTTGTACCCCTAATTCTAATTCTAATGGAGGGATTTTTTTGAGATTGTTTTAAAGAATAATTTGAAGTATATTAAAGCTTAAAGGTTTATTAGCCCGTTTTTTAGACATGTAAGTATTAGAAGTGTTTGTGTTGATGTGAATTGTAAACTTGCCACATGACACAATTATCACCTTTTTAAAATAAACTTCGTACCTTACATTAATAGGTACTAATTTTCTGTATAAGTAGCATGTTTACAATCACTAAACAATCTTAAAATTATGTATGAAATGATGGAAGTAGGGTAAGAAAGCATAAGTAAATTAAAAAGTTCAATTTTATTAAAAATCTTAAAATTTTATCCCTTTTTAAAATCAATTCAAATGGTACAACTTTTTTACTTCACTTCATCTACTTTTTTATGAGACTCATCGTTTCACATAATTTTTTTCATATTTTACAATTCTTATATTCAATTATACAACTTTATGAAATAAATATAAAAATTATTACAATTGAGACCTATAAATCACCCAATTTTCATATACAAAATTATAAAAATAATAATGGGTCTCACATTTTCTCAAATACAATTATCAATTTGAGTTGCTTTTTAAATCAATTTCTCTATCATAATTGTCAAGTTTGAGTTGCACTCTAATGATATGCAATTCTCATTGAAGTTGCTCTTAAAAAACTTCTAAATTTCATCTTCAAGCTTTTAAAAATTCATGTAAAAGCATCTCTAATGAAAGTTGCAAATGGAGAAAAATAACTAATATAAAGTGCGCGTGAGTTACTTTACTTCATATTTGAGAGTTGCTTGGAAAAACAACTTTCATTTGCAATTTTAATGGTCTCCATAAGTTTTTAAAATTATATAAGAGGTCAAAAAGTGTGATTTTATATAATTTTATATTATAAATATTAATAAAATAGAGATATAATGTATTATGTATTATAAAATGAGGTAGAGTAATAAGATACACAATTTTGTGCCAATTTTGCAGTTGAACTCTTTTTTTAACCAATCTTGTGTTTTTGTCACTCATTGACATTAAAACTCATTATTTCATAGTCACTCACATGACTTGTCTTTATACAAGCCCTAGTTTTTTTCTTCTTTTATTTGTTCTTCTCCTTAAAGTTTAGGTGAATCATTTTTCCTTCCACTGCCACCGACGATTGTCGCCACTTTTTCACATCTTTGAAACACATTATCCAAAACTTCCATATCTCTCAACACATTATTGTTTTTGTGGAAAAAATAGAAGCTTAAAACAACAATAAAAATCACTTCAAAAAATTATGTAGAGAAGGAACAAAATAACAAAACAAACAAGGGAATTCTAGCGAAAAGAAATGAGAGATGAATGATTTTCATTTTGATAGGCCAGGATTGATATGAATCTATAAGAGATGAGTAATATGAAAATAATATCCTGACTATGAATTAATGAAAAAGGGAAAACAATTAAACTTGCCTTAGACATTTTATCAAGCAAATTATGTGCTTAACTCATTACTATGAAGTTAAAGATGAAATTCTTGACTCATGAGAAAAAATGTATTAATCTTTACATTTTCAAGCACAAAAAGCACACACAGAAGACAGAACCATCACATATAATGAGAAATATACTATGACATAGGGAAACATGAGGAGGAAGATGACCATTTTGAACAAGAAGAAAAGAGTGGCGAATGTTAGCGGTGGGCAGCTTCAGTCAATTGTCAGGGACTTTGGTCGATAGTGGTTGCGAGCAATGGAAGAGAAAATGAAGAAAAAGAAGAGAAAGAAAAATAGAATTGAAGATATAAATAAAGAATGTTAGGGGTTTTGTTTAGAAATGGACAAAAATGCCCTTAAAAAGTCTAATGTAACTTACATGACAAATGAAATAATGGGCTTTAATAGCAGCAAGTGACGAAAGTGTAATATTGGTTAAAAAAAAGATTTGAGTGCAGGATTGACATGGTGAAAAAAATTAAGTGCAAAAATGAGATGTTGAGAAAGTTTGCACTATTTTATATGAGGCATAAAGAAATTCTTGTTGTAGTTACGCTATTCTAGGTAGGAATCAATGACTTATTATACTTATAAAGATGTGGTCTTGGACCCACCATTTTAGATCTCAGATAAGGTATATCTGAATTTGTTTTTTCCCATAAATTTATTAAGTGTGCTCATATTTTTCAAAATATATCAAGGAAAATAAAATCTAAATAAAACTTAGGAAAAAAACTTAAGTAAAACTAAAATAAGTAAACAAAAAAAATTTAAAACATACTTACTTATCAAATAAAATAAGAATAAACAATTATGCACATACAATTTTTCTTTGGAGCAACTTCCACTTCTCTATCACATATGTGATTTCTTAATTACTTAGACTTTTCACGCATAAGAATCATTAAAAGCGTTGTTTAACCATAATTCCAACAATTAATAATGTTTTATCATAGGAATAGACATAAGGATAACCTTACACTGATCAAAATTAATATTTACAATTTAGTTGTTCTATTGAACCTAAATCTTGAAATTTCCATTTAACTAGGTTGAGTTTCTATTCCATCAACTATTTTATCTCATGGGCTTTAATCACATTTCCCTCGATGACTTCTCAACTAGCTCTTTATTTAACATTTTGGTTAGCAACCTGCAATGCTTTTCTTTGACTTTACATAGTCAATAGAAATAATTCTAGTTGAGATTAATGTATAATGGTAATATGTCTAGACATACCATTATACATATTATTTTGTGCCTTGCTAATAGCATATTGACTATTGCAATAAATGTTTATTATAGGCACCAACTTAGGCCACCTATTTTCACCCGTTTAGGTATAGGTATCATTACTTTCACAAGAATGTTGCCTTAGATTTCAAAGCTCATAAGATGTCTTATGTTCAATTTCAGTTTTATAGAGAACAAAATTCTCTAATGCTTCATCATTTACTCTTTAGCAAATACATATAACAATATTTTATACTATCATATTTTGAAATTCAACATATTGAATTTCTCCAATTGCTCAACATGGCTTACATGAACCATGATTGGTACAATACGGGTAGTCAAATATGCCATATGGACAACAGTCTATTTTCCAGAATAAGCATTTGTATTGGCCTTAGTTGTCATTTCTAGATAATGCCCAATGGTCACAAACGGGTACTACTAGTAAAAACATATATTGAATTCTTTATGAGATTAACAAATTAAGCATTCAAATTCAAAACGTTGCAAATACTAGCAAATATAGACATTAACAAATACTTGCAAAAGTTGACTGTATACCAAATGCATAAAAAATGTTGTAACCTATGTTATATGATAATTAAAAGAGTATTGATACCTATCAAAATTCCAATGCCTTCTTGGCTCTCATCTGACATTGTCATGAAAATAGTGGAATTAAAAGTTCATGCACCAATGCTTGACATATACATGTGTATACACATATATAAACAAAATTCTTTGTGCACCGATGCTCATAAAAATGATTGGCACAAATCATTCAAGTCATATGTAATATTAAGATCATCTTAAAATTTGATATCCACAAATTTAACGATAATTCTTCATCCATCCAAGCCACCTGTTCACATAATCAAGAAGATATCATAAAATGATCAAAATAATCATTTAATTCTCTCAATTTTGTCTATTTCATATGACCAAGTCCAAGTGTATAACCACCTTCACAATAGTATCTTGGAAATAAACTTATAGAAAATAATGAAATTAAAGATTTATCAACCTTTTTTATTAAATTGAAAATACAATTAGATTTTAGGCTTCTTGATCAAAATGGAAATATAATTAAATACAAGGCCTTTTAAATTTAGACACATTCGAAACTTTTGATGAGTAATTTAAATACAATATTCACTCTATCACACAAGTCTAGTTCAAAGAAAAGGAAAGGAAGGAGAAACCTCTTACTTTTTTGTTCTCTCTATTCTACCAACAAGATGAAAGCCTCCTCTATTTATAGGATCGAGCCAATGTAACTAAAATAGAGGAGTTATTAGCATTAAAGTGTGAGTTAAAAAAAAAGAAGAAGAAGAGTAACAAAATAATAAAACATGGGAGTTAAAAAAATTAAAATTAATTAATTGTAAAAACTTTAGGTACACTTTTACCGTCACTAACTAACTAAACTTCTTTGCCAATTAAATGCAATGAAATGATAGTTTTTGACAAATATTGGGAAAGTTTCATAATTGAGAGCCTAAATCAGATCTTGCAATTTTAAATTTTGATGAGATATATAATGGAAATATGGAGTCATATTAATAATGTGTCAAATCTCACGAAAATCATCATTTGAGTTGGTGAAAACGTATAAAAGGATGTATGAAAATTGTTAAAGATATAAAAAAGTTAAAATTAAAGACGAAATATAAAAACAATGTTTTATAAGGAATTTGATAATAGAATTTGATATTCTCTAATTTAAATAAGAGCTCTTTTAAGTCTTTTGATTTCTTTTTGTATTTATGAAATTAAAGTAGTAATTATTCTTTTTAAAAAAATTACAAGTAGTAATTAGTAACTGGAAAAAGGAAAGATTCATCAAGGAGGAAAAAACAAAAAAAAAATACTGTAAAAAGGAAAGAAGGAAAATTTTCCTCGAAGAGTTACTGCACATCTTATCCTCTGTTAGCATCTTCGTATATCATCACACTCCTGCTTCTACTGTTAGAGGCCAGTGAGAGAAGCAAGAATTCAGCAGAAATGGCGATACAGTGCTCCTCATCTACGCTGTTTCTCACGTCCCCTTCACCAAAACCCTTCTCTTCTTCCTCTTTAAAGAAAACCCCATTTCTTGGATTCTCAGCTTCTTCTTCTAAGCCGCTTATTCAATCACCGTCCCTCCTCAGAACCAATTTGGCACCTGCTGTCCAATGCCAAAGCAAAGCTTCTGTACACATTCCTCTTGACCAAAGATGGATGTTTGAAGAATCCGAAGTTGACGGCCCTGTAAGGAAATGCTTTCCACTTTTCACTCTTTAGAATTTTCACTTTTTCATTTTTCTTCAATTGAATTTGGTGGTATAACATGTTCTTTTTCCGGAGGAAGTATGTGAAATTTCTGGAAGAAGACTTCAATTTAAATGGAGGCTTACTTGATATCTTCGCGCGTCAGACAGCAATATGGGCTGTCTTTTGCTGCTAGAATTCTAAAAAGAATTCTATGGAGTGTTCTTTTGAAATTGTTGGGAATATCTCTGGAGCTATGTAATGCATTTTTCCAGAATATTCTTTTTTTTTTTCTTCAGAAACTTAAAGTGGATAACGATGAAAGTTAATTTTTAGTTTCCCCAAGAGAAATCTTCAACAGATTTGAGTTTGACAAAACTTTGAAATTCAAGGATTAGATTGATGTTATACATGCAGACAGTGGATAAATTATGTTTACTTTTGAAAACCAGATTAAATAGTTATGGTCTTAAAGGTCACATTTTTGTTTCTGGGAGTATATAAATGCACAGTTGTTGAAGAACAATAAACTTATCTATTAAGACAAAAAAAGAAAAGAAATGGTTATTCTCTCTGTCCTTACAAGAGCGCCATTTAAGTGCCCTGCTAGTGAGGAATGATTAGCGAATCAGTTTGTAATTCATTGGGATTTCAGAGGGGGATTGACTTTAGTGTTATTCAAAGTCCTTTATTGAGTCATTTGGCTATTTTATTTTGTTCTGAAGAGAGTAAATTGTTACAAAGATTCCTTCTAATGTTAGTTTACCATTTTTCTCCCTATGCCTAATTTTCCTACCTTGGGGGGGGGGGAAGGTGGGTTCTTATTTAGTGATATTACTAGAGAGTGTCATTAGTGCAGATATTTGTCTGATATGTAGATCCTTAAATGAGATTAATAGATGTCATGTTCTTCCTTGTGGAAAGAAAATGAGAATCAAGCTTAATTGACTCTGTTTAGTTTATCGAATGCGATGTGGTTTTGTGAAGGTAATTTGCTTTACTAGATGATATTCACTTCTCATCTATTCAATTTCTCTGTTCTGAGTAGACATGTAGCATTAATTAGTTTAGGCATGGTAATTTATTGAAAAGAAACACTTAACAATTTATGAATAAGTTTACTGACGACAAATTGCTTTACCTTGCTTCTTAATGAGTTTAGCATCTTCACTCTCAAGAGATATCCTAGTGACAATATGCAGAGGGTTTTTGAGGGGACTATTATATAACTTGTTCTGTGATCTCATTGTCTCTGTCTCTCTAACAAATACCTTCATCTTAGTAAAATTAGATGAGGTACTGGCCTCAGATGCACCTCTTGAAAAGGATCTTGAAGAAAGTCCAGAAAGGCGCCAATAAAGTGGGGTAGGTGGTGGGTGGAGGAGGGGGAAAGCAGTAAGGAACATATTACCTGTTATGTTTGTCAAAGGATTAGCCATTGAAGAGAGTTTGTTGAAGTTCATACTACTTGAGTGGGAGTGGAATCCAAAAGAAGAATTTACTCCGTATATCGAAGAAAATTAGTGATGGATAATCCAGTTAGGTACAATAATCTGGTATCCAAGATTTGGAGACAGTGCTTCCTGTATGAAGAGGGAAGGCTTTGTGTTGTGTACCCCAAATATGTCCATTCAGAACTCTAGGTTTGGGGTAACCTGCCAGATCCAGCTAACTATTTTTCTAAGAAAGTGCAACTAGAACTTACAATTTGCTTGTGTATATTAAATTGGTTGCTTTAGCTAAAGTGAAAAACTTTTACTTTATTTTACTTCAAATCCTCTATGTCTGCATCTTTCTTTCTAAAATGTTGTTCTTCATTAAGTTCCCTTTTGCGACATCTCCAAAATTCTGTGCTTAAGAAATATAACAGTGGTACCATATAAGATCGTTAATAGTTTTACAACGTTCTTGTTTATCACCTGAAATTTTAGTTATTTCTTGGCAGTAAATTTGTTGTTTAATGGACTACATGCATCCTGGACTCAAATGCATGGAATTTGTGTTCATTGTGCAAGTAAACTGAAGATCTACACAGCCATTTAATTGTTAATTCTACTTTTCCAGGACATTTGGAACAAGACATGGTATCCTAAGGCTGCAGATCATGTGAACACTGATAAAACTTGGTATATTGTTGATGCCACTGATAAAGTTCTTGGAAGGTTGGCTTCAACTATAGCTATTCATATTAGAGGAAAGAATCTAGCAACCTATACTCCAAGTGTGGATATGGGGGCCTTTGTCATAGTGGTATGTTATCTTGTTTAATGTATTACTAGTTTTTGTTTTTCCCATTCTTGTAGCTGCTATAGCGAGAGCCTTGTGGTTGGGACAACCACTGGAACCTACTTTGAGCTGCCATATATCTGTTTCTTTCTCTTTTTATTCCTGGTGTTGTGTCCTTCTGGAATTTATTTTGGATGCAAAAGAAAAATTTCTATTTTGCTTGTTTATATGAGTAGGATTTCTTTTCTTATTTATGCATGTTGATTGTTGTTGAGCATGCTAGTGTAATAGCTAATTGATTTATGCAGCATTGCATTCTTTATTCCTCCGTAGGGCCATGTATTGTGTTTGTCTATGAAATATTTTTGGTTGAGAGACGAGTCAGACAAAAGAAACATATCAGATATTGCAGTTTGAAATTATAAAATAGGTTTTCCTTATGGGACTTGTCCCTACAACTGAATTCCTGATGGGGTTAAATATAATCTCCTTTGGGGAGGAGTATTATTATTACAGTGGAAAATGATCATTTTACAACTGTTAGGTCCTTTTTGCTAACCAGTTTGCCTATGAGGGGAAGCAGGTACTGATTATGTATACTTTCTCTTCCTGATGGGCTATATAGAACTGAAATGGTTACTGCCTGCTTTGTATGTTAGTCTGTGAAAAACCTAAAAGGGGGGATGAATTAGGTTTTTATTCGATTTTTCAACATAATTCAATAAAATACCTCTTTGACAACAAATATCAAACACTTGGTGGGCTAGTTGTGTGAGAAATAATGTGTTCAAATAAAATGCAGAAATTAGAGCATTGAATACAAAGATTTATAGTGATTCGGTTTATCCAACAAAACCTAATTCACTACTTGAGTTACCTACTTAAGTATTTATCAAATCTCTTCACTAATTAAATAAATGAGATTACAAAAGATGCTCTACCAATTCATCCTTAGAATTTTACAAAAAACCTCTCAACCAATCAAGGCTCACTCAACCCTTGAATTTTACAATACAACCTTGATTATATAATAATTCTATCACTCTCTTTAGTGAATCCTAACAATACAATTCAATTCAAGGTTCACCCAAAGGTTTTACAAACAAACCTTGAATACAAAACAACCTACACAAATCTCATCCCTAACACTTTGGGTTTTATGCTATATACAACCTTGATACAATTACAATCAATAATAAGAGATAGAGGGTTTGATAGATATCACTTTAATGTGAAAATATATCAATTTGAATCACAATCACCTCTTTGAGTAATGGTTTGTCAAGATTGCTCAAAATTCACCTTTAAATGTAAAAACCCTTTTTGAATGATTTTAACAAGATTGATGTTTAGAAAGGATTTTGGAATGTTTCTAAGATGTTATAGGATCAAGATATACAATGTTTTTACTCAAAAATCATCTTAGAAAGAATTCCTAAGGTTTTGTTATTTAAAGTTTTGTTCCCAACGGCAAAAAATAAAACTGTTGGAAACCCACTCAGGAAGTGCGGTCGACCGCATATCAGACTGGTCATCCGCACCATCATCCGCAAGCTCACTGGACAACTTTCGGATGATGATTTTTCATCTTGCGATCGCCCTCATGGTCGTTCACAGATTGGCAGATGAACAAATTTGACAGCACATGCATCTACAAGATAAACTAACTTGTGGACGATATCTGAATCATTTTAGGTCGATTGAAACATGTTCATTTGTGTAACAACAATACTCTAACACACAAATGATGATTTTAATAGTTTATGAACCATTTAAGTTTTGAAATCACGATGCATGGTTTTCGAAATAGCAAAATATATTTTAACATATTAAAAACATTTTGAAATAACGTTTTAAGTTCATAGAGCAAACTTTAGAAACCATTACTCAATTAGAGGTATAACTAGAGATATCAAAATATATAACTCTAAAACTATATCTCTAGTTCATATCTAATTCAATAAAAACTTATTTTCAAATCTTGATAGTCTTTACTTGTATACTTCCTTGAATACATGAAATCTTGTTATTGCATGGATTAAATCATGAATCCAAAAACTCTATCATTTGTACAAACAGGACATTAGTCCTCATCAATGTTTGTTTTTAATCAAAATTAAGACATTAAAAGCTTTAGGGCTTTCAGTATGTAGTTTGGATGTCGACTAGGCCAACTACATTTGGGAATGGCGACTTGTTTGCTGCAAAACACTGCTTAACTCAGAAATCTTGCTTTGAGCTGTAAATAATCTAATATACATTGTATAAATTTTGAGCATTTATGGTTCTTTCATGGACATCAAAGGTCAATGCTGATAAAGTAGCAGTATCTGGAAAGAAAAGGACGCAAAAGCTCTATAGAAGGCACTCCGGGAGACCTGGAGGGATGACAGTGGAAACCTTTGATCAGCTCCAGAAGAGAATTCCTGAAAGAATTATTGAGCATGCAGTCCGTGGCATGCTTCCAAAAGGACGGGTAAGTTTCCACTTTTTTTTTTAATATTGCATTTCACCTCTTGTGAACCTAAGTAAATTCTGCAGGCATTGAGTTTATAAATTTTCTTATGAATCTGTTGTAAATTTTTGCTACCATATTGAGTTACTCTTTTACCGGTTTTTGTCTGTAATTCTTACAAGAACACGAGTACCTAGTGACTTACACAGTAAGTCATGTGATGTTCTTTATCATATGTGTGGAATACTAAACCAACAACCAAAATAATTGACTTGTTTTTTTAGGCATTGGTGGATACAGAAATAATGTTACTTGCATTGGGAAATCTTTGACATCATAACTCATAAGTATACATCTCTCTTTGGAGCAATCTTGCATATGACACCTCTAGCATGGTAAATCCCATTTTGTGCATATTAAGGTCCATCATTTATCTTTATGCAGCTTGGCAGAGCATTATTCAACCATCTAAAGGTGTATAAAGGTCCAGACCATCCTCACGAGGCACAGAAACCCATCGAGTTACCCATAAGGGACAAGAGGATACAGAAACAGAAGTAGACTTGCATTAAATTCCATCAGAATATCAGCCAACAGTTCATTTTCTCTTGGTGTTTATATCTTCTTTTTGTAATTTCGATAACTCTTCTGGTGCATTAAAAGTTTTTTGATTAAATCTTTAGCCCCTTTTCAGAGGAGGCAATAGGAAACGATTCTATTAGTCTCCATCAAGAGCTCCTTCCTTTATTTCATGGGTTTCCTAACATGTATCTTGGCCTGGCTATACTTCAATTATGGTCACAGCATTGTTGTCTGTTAGCTTGCCAGATATAAAAAAGAAATAAAAAATGGAACGGCCTTGTGAAGATGAAAGTGAACCCTCTTTGAATGAATGATTTCACCTACAATTTCATCTACTTGCTGTACTGGTTTTCTCTTTTGCAAGCATGCCGCATTGGCGAAGATGCATCTTTCATGATTGATTGTTGAAATCTATTGAAGTCTATTAACTGAATAATATTACCAAGTGGTTATCCCTCTGTGCATATGAGCTCATAATGTCCGTGCACGTTGGTTAAAAACAATGCCAAGCCAATTCATATTAGTTATTTAGTTGTCACAAATGCTGACTACATACAATGAAATACATTTAATCTTCAAGCAAAATTGAGTACAGAAGTTCATTCCATGCATCTGGAACACCAGCTACACACCAGTGGCTGCAATCTAGGCTTCCATCTGCGTATTTGGATGGATGTCCATCCTTTCGTAATTGAGTAAGCAATGTGATGTCTAGCAGGTATACTGGCTTTGTCATGTTACTCAATACACTCTTGATCACTACTTCTCCTGGATAATGGTTCCCTGGATAAGCTGATCCCTCTACCGGTTTGGTTTGTCCTGTGCAGTCCTTTATTGTAGGTTCGCCCCATTCATTCCCGCTAACGCAAAAAAATCAAAGGCAGGTTGAGAAACTAGTCATAATTTCTAAAACTTGCAAACTTATTCAATAAAAAGAATCACGAATTGAAGATATGCTGTAAGAACTTACTGGTAATGAATAGCAGAGATACCCTGGAAAAACACTCTAGTTTTGGAAGGTTCAATGTTGGCATCCACCCATTGAGCCCATGTAGTCATGGCTATCTTGTAGGCCACCGTGCGATCCATCTCCTTCACTATTTTGTCACCAACCTGGAAATAGTCCCATCTGCAACACATCCATTCAAGAAAATATCGTAAACTTTGATATTATCTTGTGATTTCTTACGTAAAACTACAAAATCAGGACAACAAACTCCTACGTCTGAGAGCTTCCTGTATGTATCCACCAGTGATAACTGTTGAAGATCAGAACGTCTGCACCTTTCCATTGCTCAGTTCTGCTAAGGTGATCAAGCTTTAAAACTCGGCCGTATCCTTTTTCAACCACCAAATCCACAAGAAATCCATTTTTCAAGAATGTCACCGAAACTTCATATTCCTTTCAAAGAAAACAAACGCAAAAAATGTGGGTAAAGTTGCCTCGAAAAGGAAAAGGGGAGCCGGTGGGAGTGGGGTTGATTAAGTTGCTAAAGAGCTGCAAGAGGCATTTTACACCATTAGATAAATGAGGGTCCAAAACACCAATAATCAGCCACCCACCAAAGTTGATATGCCACTTTGACATTCTATCCTGCAAAATCTTGAAAGTGCGTGCTGGCTTATTTTACTTTATAATTTCTTTTAGATTTTTGGTTGGTGGAGATAATTTTATATGATTATCTTGATGCATTTTTAGACTTACAGGGAAAAAGAGAGTGGAGAGAGGTCCTTTTTCCACTAAGGTGTAGTTGGACTCTGGTACAGCAGTGTGAAGCATGCACGCCAAGGACTGCCACTGATTGTTGCTCAGAGAGTCCCCCACGAACATAATTTTCTTACCACTGAACTTTTGCAGGAAATTTTTACCATTGAACCTGTGTACAAAACAGAGCCATCAGCCCCATTGGCCATAAAAACATCACCTACAAGAAGTAAATTCTTGACAGATGAAAACAGGCACCAACATTATTCAAGAATTACAACTAGACCTAATGAAAGAATGACTTTAGCTCAAGAAATTACTGATAACCTTGCGAGGTTACAGCTAATTGGCTGCCATCTATATTGCAAATAGGTATTATCGGGTCTGCCATTCTTCTGACAATTGAGTCCTGCATTGATGAAAGGGCAGCTAATTCCATCATAGAGTGGGTA
This sequence comes from Apocynum venetum, assembly GCA_019593545.1. Lineage (NCBI taxonomy): Eukaryota > Viridiplantae > Streptophyta > Magnoliopsida > Gentianales > Apocynaceae > Apocynum > Apocynum venetum. The sequence goes on along the minus strand of SRSM01000123.1, from coordinate 9,760,244 downwards.
AGAATCATCAAGAACCCAACTCCCTTCAAAAAGGTTGCAGCTTTTTGACTGGTTTTCTTTCACTTCATTGCTTGGAACATTTACTTTGAGCCCAGAAACTTGGTTTGTATGAATAAATGTAATGGAAAAGAGAAGAACAAAAAGTCCGCAAAGAGAAGTAGAATCAAAGCTTTCACTCATTTTGAGAAAAGGGACCTGGCGAGGGAACAAAATTGCTTTGAAAGAGGTTTGCTGAATTCATGCGAATCTTTGTTTTTTAGAAGCAAATTAGGAAAACATTCAGGAAATTTCAAATATTTTAACGTGAAGAAGCTTTGTCTTGTCTCTTATATATAGTTATTTAGTGTGAAGTTATCTTTCTTTCCAGCTCTGTTTCTAGCTTTTCATTCTCTACGTGGCGTTTTAGCATTGGAAGTTATTCAGTAGGTTTTTTCCCTTCATTGTAAATTTGTAGTCATACGTTTTAATTCTAGAATTGGGATTTGGTTCTCGTATAACACATATGATAGAAAGAATTATATATATATATATTGGTAATGTATAAGGTGGAAAGTATTGGACAAGGGGGAATTATAACGGCTTAGGTTGAGAGTTTGTCATGTCAGTAGATTGACTGATTAACTTGTCAGCCCATTTATTCCTTCTCTTTTGATAAAAAAATTTGTGTTGGTGAGTTAAAAATGTAATTTAACGCGTTAAATATGTATTTTAGTGAGTTGAATCGTTATCTATTTCAGTTTTCATATCAAATCATGTCATGTAATATTGACTCATTTATTAATTGTCTTGTGTTCAATTTGACGTGTAATATATATAATTATCATATCCCAACACGACATCACACGATATTCACTCCTAAAATTTATAATTCTTATTCCGTTCAAAATTAATTGTTTACATTTTTATTTTTGAAATGTTCAAAATTAAATATCTAATTTATGAAAATAAACATATTTTTCATAAAAAATTTCAATATAAACCTATTTTATTTAAGATATTTTAATCATACTAAATTTATGGTTCTATACTTCTATTATTAAATACATTAATAAAACAAATATTGTGATAACTTGATCGATACTAAAGATTCCTCTTAATTCCAACCAGAAAAATATAGGGTATTATATATAATATAATCATCTAATACTTATTACATTATAAATTGAATGTTCACTTTTGAATTTGACTTTAATTAAATTATCAAATTATCATTGATATTAATATAATGTATTATGGGATTTATGTGTTAGTGGATGCAAATCCCTTAATTTAAGGTGTTAAGTGATCAATCTATATATTAGTGAGATATTAGTGAGATGTAAATTCATTAATTTAAGGAGTTTATTAATGAAACTTTAGATTAAAAAATACAGTTATTTAAATAAAGTGGACATTCAATTCCGAATAAATTAAAATAGAAATGTCGATATTCAATTTTGAACAAATGTAGTATATATTATTCATAAAAAAATTATATATATGCAATACAAAATTTTAATACTAATACATTATTTTTTATAGATTACATATGGTAACATATATATATATATATATATCTCTTAAAAAGTATAAAATTTTAATTGGTAGTCCATAAAAAATAAATTCATGTAAGAGTTCTCCTTTAATTTAGATTGTATCGAGTTGAAGTGTTTTACATATGCAATAAACAACTTGCAACGCATATCATTGATCTCTGCATATTTTTAAAACTTACTCTATTTGTTTTTCTTGTCATTTCATCAATTATTAATATTTTTAAATGTTATCACTATTTAAGTGGAGAGAGAATGATAATGATTAATTTGGAAAAAGGAAAATATAAGATTGATTTAAAATATTAATTAAATGTATATTTAGAATTTAATACTAAAATTTGTATTGTTTTCAACATTTTTAATAAATATGTAAATGTCTAAAATTACATATGAAAAATCTAAGAAAGGTGAATTAGGTTTTTATCCTATTTTTACAACCTAATTCAATTATGCACTTATTCGTCAACAAATATCCAACACTTGTGTATAAGTTGTGTATGAAATAATGTATTGAAGTAAATATTAGATATTAAAGCAATAAACACAATTATTTATACTTTGTTAAATTTATCCAAATAGACATACTTCATTACTTTGAGTTATATACTCAAAGATTTCACAAATTATTTACTAATTAAATAAATGAAATTACAACAAAAACATCATCTAAATTCACGTTAGAGTTTTACCAAACCTCTAATATCGGTGTTGGCAGGAATACTAAATGACTCCTTTAAAATGATGCATTGATGCTTTTTAATTGTCCATAAGCATTTACTTTGGATGGCAATTAAAGAGGAGTTGAGAAAACGGAAGTAGTAGTTGCTGTGCTTCAATGAGTATAGAAGGAAATCAAGAAATATGGTTAATTTTCAATTTTGACCTTGAAAACTTTTAGTTTCTACAATCAATACTCTAAATTCCAATTTAATCTCTTTAAATGTCAACTTTTTCTCAAATCAGTCATTCTGTTTACTTTCATGAAAAAAATTAAAGGTTAAAGAGTTAATTACTTAAAAATTACTAACCGTTCTTAGAGTCAATTACTTAAAAATTTTACTCCATATACTAAAATAGATATATTAAATTAACTAGAGGTATTTAAGTCCCTTTTTTATATACAATATCATATATATATATATATATATATATATATATATATATTCATATATACTAAAAGTGGGACATGAAACTATTTTGACTGATCCTTTATTTTATTTTATTTTTAAAAAAACGTGGAACATATTATCATCTTAATTTTCTCTTTTCCTCTCATTACTTTCACAAAGAACCAATATGCCTGAAAAATAATCGGTCTTCTCGTTCCCTTATCTTGGAATTCCTCCAAATAAAAAGAAGAAAAGAATACATAGAATCTCTTTTTCTTTTGTTTGGTTAAAAATCGAGTGTAATTAAATTGAATTTGTAAAATTATTTTTTGTTTTATTTTAAAAATGAAAATGATAACTTTTGTTCATTGCACCGATAAATTTGGTGGGGTGGCTAAAAGCTACGAATAAATATTCCACGAGATTGTAAACAATTTCCCAATAATAGCACCAAAAATTGTAAAATTTGACATTGAGGCATTTATTTATTTTAAGCTAAAGGAGGTATTTCGAATTGTAAGTGGGATCTGAAGTCATGTTTTAGACATGGGATTTGTGACAAGTATTTCAATAAAAAAGAAAAAAGAGATAATTACTTATAATGGGTGGGAGAGATTCCTTGAAAAAAGGCATGAGTTTGAGAAGGGTCCGCGTTAGAGTCCACCCATTTAGACCAAGTTTTCAGGCCCTTCTCAAATGCAACCAAACGATCCATGCCCTTGTAGAATTTGTTTCCTTCTTGATCTTGAATGTAGTTCCATCTGAAAGCCAAAATTAATCAATTCTTCAAAACAGCCATTCATTGAGGGATTTAATAGTTAGTTCACGTAAGCTTTGAATAAAGTTATGATAGGTCACAAAAGTCTCACGATTGCACCCTTCCTTTATGAAGCCACCAATGCCATGTGTTGATCCTTTCCATGCATTGCCATTTTGGATCGAATCGAGCTTCAGAACTCTGCCTATCTTTGTTTCCACTAAATCAACTAGAAATGCATTGCCTGATAGCATCAAAGAAACTTTGTAATCCTGCAATTCCATTGATCTATATATATAGCATTTCAAATCTTGCTATAGTTAATCTAATACTTGCAGATTCTTGACCTGAAGTCGATCGATTCTGTGACGATTTAGTTTATATTATTTTTCGTTGTGTGCTATTAAAGATTATTACCTAGGAAAAGAATTAATCTTGGAATGTGATTTACTAATTCACGATCTTGTAGGCACTGCTCAAGTTCTCATCAAATTAATGCTCGTGGTTTTGTGAACAATATATGTACAACTACCCCTTGAAAGTGCGGGTCAATAATATTTTTTTCAATAACAATGATAAAATGTTAAATTTGCAGCAAAATTTAAAACTTAAATCGATAGAGAAAGATATTTTCTTCATCTCATTTCAATTGTTCACATTTATTTTTGATAGTGTTTCAAATTTCTAATTTTAGTAGGCACTTTTATAATTTTACCCTTATTTAATTTTGAAGATATAAATTTAACTTTTAAACAATATGTAAAACATTAATTTTAATTTTCAATGAATCACAACATAAAAAAAATGAATACCCACTAGTATTTTTGATTGAGAATGCAAGTATTGATGAAAAGTATTGTATTATTTTACATCAACCTTTGAAACTGTTATAGTTTCACACTAGCAATTAGATAAAGATAATTTAAGAAATTTAGTCACATAATTATTATTTATAATACTTTTTTTAATCTAGTACAAATTTAAAATAAAAAATTGAAATAAGTACAATTTATACATTTACCAATGTATTGACTTAGTGATAATTGAGTCATCTACTTAGTTATCAATCTACTTATCTTGACCTAATGATTCTAAGTCAATATTTCTTTGTCGATGATTTTAAGGTCAGTATGTCTCAAGTGGTCAATCTACTTATCTCTAATCTCTCGTAGTAAGTTAATCCCCCCCCCCCCCTTTTAATCCCCCGTCCCAATAATTGTGGAGATGACTTATTTTATCGTCTTTTTAGTGGTAAGATTAAATTGATCTTATTAATATTTGATTGATTGATTTTTCAAATTAATGGATGGTTATTTGGGGAGTTTTGATTATGGGTATTATTACATATTATTAATTATGGGAGTTACTTTTTAGAGGGAAATTAGGTACCTTTGATTATAATTTCTTAAGTTACCTTATTTTTTTTCGTTTAGGTTCTTTTAGGAGAAGAACATAGACTTGGAAATCAAGGGCAAGCTCCAAAGAAGAAAAGTAAAGCTTACAATTAAAGATTGGTAAGAAATTTAATGAATTAAAAATTCTTATATACATATTGGAGATTAAGAATTATAGTTGATCTTCTCTTATTGATTTGAAGTTTATTGTGTTTGTATAGGTGTTAGCATTTCAATTCGTTAATAAGTCTTAATATTGACTTAAGTTTGGATTTTAGTGAGTAATTATAATATTTTTGTTGTTTAAAAATGCTTAGATTAGTATTAAAATTTGGAATGACTTGGTTACTTTGTATTGCAATAAGGAATTTTGAGCTACATGTTTATAAAAGTTTTACATTAGCAAAATTTGTATTTTTTTTTAATAGAAATGAATGATATATATCAATGTTTTGAAACCGAGTTAGAAAAGAAAATGATTTGGATAGCTAAGGTACCGTGACATGTGAATTATCTGGTTGCAACTATGATGATTTATGATAGTACTTGTTTCATGTGTTAAATTTAATTGTCTAGTACTTCTTCTTCTTTTCTTTTTTTTAAACAAACATTTTGGAATAGACTTTTTTAATTGCCTAATTTTTATTATAAAGGTTTGTCTTATCGCCTTATAAACATAGTTTCTGATTTTCTGACAACCATGTTTTAAACATAATTATTTTAATTAGCCACTGGGCAGTTTTTATTCTTTATTGATTTTAAAAGAAGAAAAAAAAAAATCTAGTTTTCATGCTCTTAATGACATGTATTAATAATCTAGAGAACATGGTTTTCTTTATCTTTTTTTAGTTCCAAAAGGAAAGAAAGAAAAAGATTATATAGTAGTATAATATCTTACTGGAACCAATATTCCCGAAAGATAAACGAATGGAGCCAAATGCTTTTCTTTTCCCGTAACGCTCATAGCATCACACATATGCACTGTTACCGAATTCTAGAGTGAAATAATATTAGCTTTCAAAATTTTATGCGGGTACTTAAATTAATATTCTAGGCTGTAAAATTAATCTATTTGATTTAATTGATTTATATATATATATATATATATATATATATATGGATCATGTGACACATTTATTTATTGAATGAACATGTTTCACTTATTCTATATGAATACCATTGAGCATAATATAAAAACTCATCAAAATTTGTTTGTTTGATCGTCATAATGGGATAAATAGTTAGGAATTGAATTCAACTATTGATCAATAATTTTTGTGAAACTTGAGCCATGAAATAAAAAAATAAAAATAATGTTATTTTAATAATTTGATATGTTAGAATTTCAATTTCTTACATTAAATGTTAGAAATTCTAATTTTTCTAGAGTTTTGGAATTATAATATTTGTTTAACATTATTTTGTATTAAACATGTTCATAAAATATGTTCATTTCAAGATATATTCTATTTATTCACAGGGCTAATTAACTTACTCCTTAAATACTTTTGCTGTGCTTCATATAGTAAAAATTTCAAGAAATATGAGAAGTGATAGAAGTTTGAACTTTTGAAGATATTTTTTAATTTTGAAGAATCTATTTTTCTCGAACTTTGTTAGGGTATTGTTTGATAATTATAATATTCTAGAAGTTTATTTGAGGATATTTGGAGATTATTTTAATTTTCTTGAAATATTTTATGATACTTAAAAATGGAGTATATGATTGATGTTTAGAATTTGTTGAGAAATCTTTAGCGTGTCACATTTTGGATTCATAAAGAACCCTAGCTCTGGCCCAGAATTGGGGTGTGACACCCCCACTCTCCTCTTCCTCATTAGGGGCAATATTTTCCTTTTTGTGGGCCTAACAACAACCGGATTAAAAAGGGACCATAATAAATCTTTTTGGGAAAAGTATAGCACAAGTAAGATATATTTATGCAAGCATCGTTCGTTGGTTAATAGGCTTCCATTTGTACTTGAGATAGAGGTGATCAGGCCTACCATTTCTTTGGCAATCAAATGGTTTCTCAATGAATGAGCAACTTGATGCATGGTATAGAGGATGTGTTGCATCATATCTCCAATTCCCTCGGAAAATATCACATCCCCGTGGTTCTGATCCTTTGAGGTGATGAAAACGCTCTAGTATTACTGCATTTGATGAGTGGCAATAACAGAACATGAACAACAAAAATGCTCGAGTAGAAGTTGAAAGATGACCATTTCCATAACCCATCAGAGAAGAAATTAGGAGAAGGATAAAAGGACTACTAATCAATGAAATGAGGAAAAGAAATTGAAGATTATATTTGCTTCATCATGTAAGAATTAGAAGCTTCATGCTAGCCGGTTGGTAAGCTTGAGGTTCGATTTGGGGGGCAAATTGGCATTTTTTAATTAATCCCAGTTGTCTTTACATCTTTTCTTTGGTGGATTTGGTTCTATAAGGACCCATTTCTTCTGGTGATTATACTTGTTTTTTTCTCTGATCAGTCCTCAACAATGATGACTCCATTTACAACTACATTCTTCTACGGCAAGGATCGATCCTTAATTCCCAATTTTTGGTCTGCCGATCGTCATGACTTATTAACCAATTTTTCTTAAAAATGAATCTGCCACAAATCAAACCATTGAGCCCGAAATCGGAACAGGATTTACAAATAAATGAATTCTACTCTGCCAATTTCCAATCAGCAACAAAATGATGACAAAAATTGCTTGCATGAAAAGATGAACTATCCTGAACTACTAATATAATCGGCAATAATTTATAATATATATAGCCTAATGTTTCGGTCAATAAGTCTAAGAAATGAAGCACATTAATAAATCCTAATTAATAATCAGATTATAGAGTAGCTCGTTCCAAGTATCAGGGACTCCAGGTAGGCACCAGTGGCTGCAGTCCATCCTGGTGGGTCCACCTAGGCCGTAGATAGAAGGATGTCCATCTTTACGCAATAGAGAAAGATTGGTTATATCAAGCAATTTCACGGGCTTCTTAATTGTGTTCAGAACTCTCTTCAGCACTGTTAAAGCTGGTGGCAGACCTCCCGGATATGTTGAGCCAAACACCGGCAGTTTCTGCCGCTGGCAGCTCTTCGCGGTGGGATCGTTCCACAAGGTGCCACTGTCAATTGTTTTAGCAAAGAATCGAGACAGTCAGATTCAAGTGTGGGTTTATTATTAAAAATTTATGATTGATCTTGTGGGACGTATTAAATGGAAAAAAAGAAGAAGAGAAAATGAGACATGCCAAACATTACTAGGCAAGTAATATTAGGGGGCAATTTATCAGATGAGGGCTAATTAATGTTACAGAACTCACTTGTAATGTGATGGAGAAATTCCTTGGAAAAAAACAGTGGTTTTGGCAGGATCAATGTTATCATCCACCCATCTAGCCCATGTATTGAGTGCCTTCTCAAAGGCAACCATTCGATCCATGTCTCTGTATGTTTTGTTTCCAACTCGAATATAATCCCATCTGTGAAAAAACTTTCAAGGTTAAAATGCTAGTGAACTTCTCTTAATTTCATATATTTTTAGGAACTGAACTTTACGAAGATTCTAAAACTTAGTAGATTTTCATTAAGTTTAGACATGAAGTGTTTAGATTTGCACCCAAAAAAAGAAAGAAAAAAAAAAAGAAGAAAAAAAAGGAAACACGGTTTAAGAGATGGAACGTACGGTTGTCCTTCTCCCCTGCGGTTCCACCAATGCCAAGTATTAAAGATGATCATATCAATTCCTTTCCACAGTTTTCCATTCTCAATGGAGTCTAATTTCAGAACCCTTCTGCCAGATTCTTCCCTCACCACATCCACCAAATACACATTCCGGTTAAGCATCACTTTTACTCCAAAATCCTGCATTATGCTATATTAATTCTACATATCAAATCAAGGAAAAATACACAAACAAACATATTTCATATAAAATACTTTCAGAATCTAACATGATAAGAATGTTATGGATCACACCCTCTGCCGGCCGAAAAGTTCTTTGGTTTAGGAGGAGGAATGGGGCACATTACAAATTAAGAGAAAAAACAAAAAAATGTTGCATGTTACTCTCTTTCTCTGGATTCCATATTTTTATTTTGAAAGGTTCGAATTTAAATATCTATTTTTTTAAAAGGGTTAACTTTGCATATCACACAATAGATGCTTAAGTATTGAAATATTGACTTAAAAAATACATGACCGCATGCTAATTAAACTAGAGAATAATTGGCATCAAACAGGCCAAGAACTATAAAGAGAGTTTGGCAACTAACAATATACTATGGGTCAAGCATGCTTCCGTGTGGTACCCAACATCCAATAAAACTGCCACAAGAAGATAGAGACACATGTCTAAGCATTTGCTTTGTATTGTTTGCACCCATTGCATGAGTCCAAGAAGGGGCCGGTTTGAAATGGAGGACCATAATTGACAACCTAATAGGTTTGTCAGAAACCAAGAAAAAATCTGTGTGTGTGCCCAACCTAACTCGATTCCCTTATTTCAGTTACTTGTAAGTTTCAATTATTCAAACTCATCAATCAAACCTAAAATTCACAAGCAAATCAGCACATTTTAATAGGTCTCAAGATTTTATTCCATAGGTGTTTCAACTTTGACTTTCATATTCCCTCTATTTTAAAATCGACATTCGTTTAACTATTTATACACAAAACATATTCAAATAATATAATTTTTTATACCATGCTCTAAATATACTTTTAATAAATATAAATTAGATATTTGAGGAGTTACCATGAATGTAAAAATTGAGACGTCGCCAGTGCTTGTTTCGTTGTACTTGGTCCCCTTGACCGAAGAGTAGAGCAGGCATATCAATGACTCCCATTGGTTTCGGCTAAGAGAATCACCCACGAACATGAGACTTTTTCCTTTGAATTTCTGCAGGAATGCATGACCGTCGAATCTGAATTAACAAAAGAATCAAAATCAAATTAATTGTTTTTTTGTCAAACAAAATAGTCAAAAACAAATTAAACTTTTTGTCAGACTATACTGTAGTAAATTTAATTATGCATAAAGTATATTTATGCATTTACCTAAACTATTGTAAGATGTATAAGATAACAATTGAATGTTAACAATTGAATCATGTCCATATTTTTATTTTATATTATATTCATATAAATATTGTGATTTTAAAAGAGTATTATGTTCTGAACAATTTTAATGCATATGGTTTATGAATACCGTGTTTTCCTAAAAAATTATAATTACCATATCAACTATAAAAGACCCCAAGTCTAAAAATTTCTTTTAATACAAGACTACTATTTGACTGTTGTGAATCATGTAAAAAATCGCCCGGTCAAACTTAGCATCTTGACAGAGTTTTTCATTTTTCATAAGGGGGCGTATACTAAGACATTCTACCTAGTAAAAAGTAAATTACAAATGTCATAATTAAGTATCTTTTCTCCTATGCCTAAAAAAATAAAAGTATATTTTCTCCTCACGTGCAGGACAGTAAGAATCCTATATGACTTTTACCGTCGGCAGAGTACACATTTTCCAGGAAATTAGAAAGGAAAAAAAAACCAGTCGACCGACAGACATTGTTTTGCTTGCGGACTTCGAGATTCCTCTCAGGTGATGATTGTTGGGCTACTACTTTATTCAGCACAACAATGAACGATCCCAAACAATATGCACAAATCTAATTAAGTTCACATGTTTATCGAATAAATAAATAATAATAATTAAGGTCACATGCAACCCATATGATGCAGTACTGTGCAATCAATCTGGTTGAAATAATTTTAATCTCATTCTCTCCGAGGCAAAATCAACTATGCTACTGTGCTTCTATGCACTTCCATCAAACCATCAAAATCAGTTGTTTGAGCTATTTAGTTTAACCATGGAAATTGGAAGAAGGGGAAGAATTAATGGGTCTGAGCTGGTTTTGACTCTCTTAGAATTTATGGTGGTACTATTTTTGATTTCGTTAGTTAGAACGAGGAAAAAACTGAGTTACTAATGTCTAAATACCATCAGAATTTGACTTTACTTGAATAGTTATGTCAAAAAAGGTTTCAGTAAGGCTTCACACTGACCCTATTCTAGTAAGAGAAATAAGATTTTGTGATACTTTCTGGCCCGACTCCATATTAGTTAAATCTAAATAGTTTCATAAGGAATTTCTATAAAAAAGAAAAATAAAATTAGAGTTATTGTGTTGCAGACTTGCCATTAAGAGTGAAAGCAATAAAACATTCAAGAATCAAGACTGTAGCACATGACATTTAAGATTATCTTAAAAGAGCATAATTATAAGCATATCAAAGGAGTAGGTATGAATGAGACTATACCTTGCTAATTGGCAGTCACGCGGTTGCCATCTGAAGTTGAGGTAAAGGTGGTCGGGTCGGCCATTTTTGAGGCAGTTGAACTCGTGTTGAATGAAGGGACAAGTTGTTGAATTGTAGAGAGGATATGAAGAATCAAGAACCCAACGTCCCTGGAAAAAGTTACAGGTCCCTGCTGCTGCATTTGCCCGGTGAAGCTTCTTAAGAAGGAGAAAAGAAATTATAAGTAGTAGAATGGGGAAACTGGTTTGGACCCGCCAAGCCATTTTTTTCTTTTTTCTTACGGCCGCGGGGAGACTGGAGACAAAAGTGGTTTCGGGATGGTGTAAAGTGGAACTATGCCAATTGCCACCAGCTCTCTCTCTCTCTCTCTCTCCTTCTTCTTCTTCCTCCTACAGCGGACAGCCCTCCTTTTGAGTCTTTTGACATATTTGGGCAACATATATATATATAAGCTAAAACGACTTCAACTTTTCTACTTTTTCTTGTTTTCATGTTATGGAGGGCCGTAAGGGGCCTATCTACCTAATGATAGCTTGACTATATTGAAGATATTATAGTTCAATACTGGTAAATTTTGTTGCAGATCCGTGAATTTTGTAGTGTTAAATTAATTACAATAACAAATAGTTTATTATATAATATGGAATGTAATTAATTTTCTAATTATAATGTTTATATTAAGTTAGTAGGAATATAGGTTTTCCAAAAAAAAACAAAAAAAGTAGGAATATAGCAAAACATTGTATGCCACTAAATTATTTACAATTTATTAATTTTCCTTTCTTTTTCTTTAACTTTTTATATTCTAAACAAATTTTTTTGAGTAATGTTTTGTATGCCACTCAGCCACTACTCATGAATTCTAGAGGCAATATCTTCTTCCCATTTTAAAAGGGCTATAAAAATGTCTTTACAATCTATTTTACCTCTAAATGAGAAATTGGAACAGTTAAAAACACATAAATTAAATATAAAAATAAATATTATAAATCGAAACAATAGTTTACCTATCTTTTTCTTTTCTTCAGATTATGTCCGTGTAGAATTTCCGAGATAAGCATGTTCCATTTGTTATTCATAACTTAATAATTACATCATATCTCCAAAAAAGAAAAAAATACAAAATGAAAAAGTAAGCCCACCATAAATCTTATTTGAGTGCAGAGCCACACACCAACAAAATTCGAACCAAAATCGAACACTTTTTAGTGAGAACATGGCTCAAAAGTGACCTCACCGTTGGCTTGTCAAATCCTCAAATCTGTTGTTAATTGGACTGTTTGGACGTAAAGTGCACCATTTTGGATGATGTTACCATCTTACCTTTCTTACAATAATTAAAGGAAGTAGGCCTCATGTAACCAACTTGTTTGAATCCCATTGCTTTGTTATTTCTTTTCTCTTTTTTTACTAAGGGAGAGAGGAGAACTCCCATATATCAGATATGTCAGATATGTCTCTTAATCAGAGAATTTCTCCCTACATCAATATATGCCTTATCAACTTAGTTATTGTCTTACAAACTCAGTTATGACAATGGGGACACCATTGCTTTGTTCTACTTCACAAAAAAACATCATAGATGGAGACTTTATCCAAGTCAGGATTATAAAACCTTCTAATTGATTTTTTGGCCAATTAAAAATATTTTTACTCACAAATATTTTGATTGATAAGTCAATAGCAAGATTATCAATTCAGATGTTGACACAATTTGATGTACATATCATAATTGAAATATTAATTTTTGTTTTTTGTTTAAAATTAGATATTTTTTATTTAATATAAAAATTAAGAATATTGGATAAGTTATTCTTTTGATTCATATGTAGTTAATAGAAGAATATATGCATTTTTAAAAATAAAATAATATTCTCCCATTTTAGATTTCAATGTTTACATTTTCTTCATAATTAAATGTATATTTCTTAAAATAAGTATATTATTCATATGACAAGTGAGTGTAATTTGGTAAAATGGCTTCTTCTATTATTTTAAAGGTTATGGGTTCAAATAATATTACTCTTCACAATTATGATATTATAAAAAAATTATTATTCATTTAAAATTTTACTAATAACCTACTTAATTTAATAAATTTACATTTGATTAATTAATATGCTTCCACAATTAATTATATTAATAACAAAAATATTTTGATAACTTCTTTAAATTAAAGCATATCTTTAACAACCAGACCGAGGTAATAGAACAAGGTATGTACTATTGCGAGTGAATCCTTTAAATTGTTTAGTTATTTTTATTTGTTGTATTTTTCAGCCAAAGTATGCTATATTATTAAAAGAAAATGTGTAATATTTTGAAAAAAGAAAAACAAATATTTAATTTTGAATGGGGAAAATAGTTTTCTTTCTCTTAAAATAGTATGACATTATTATCTTTTGTTTACAATTAACATTACCTTCTAAACCTATTATATAGAGAAAAAAAATGTATATAATGTGTATATGTGTGTGTATATATGCACACACACACGCACGTACATATTAGATGGAAGAAGTAATAAATAGATGCAATTATTTCTTAGCTGTTACCTAGTTTTTGAACATTCTTTGACGCGAGTCCAAGTAGAATTCTCTCTTCAAACTTTTTAGAAACAAAATAAAGCATATTCATTAATCAGATGATAAAATATGGCCAAAAGATGAGAGATTAGGACCTTTGCAGTTGAGATTCTGAACTGCTTCAAGACTATCAGATTCAAGAAGTAGCATAGTGCATCCTATAACACTGAATAGACTGAGAAGCTTCAGATTATCTTGATCTTAGCAATAGTTACCATGAGTGGTGATATGAGATAAGGGTGACAATATCGAACACGATTCATCAATATGACACAATATAAACGGTTTAGGACAAGAGTTTTGCGAACTTATGGGTTCGTGGGTCAACCCATTTAAATATAATCATGTTCGACTTGCGAACTCATTTACTATTTTTTTTAAAAAAAATTGTATATACACTAAAAAATGAGAAAAAGAAAACCTTTAAACCTGAAAGAAACGCTGAGTATACAAACAGTCAGTTATAACTCGTTGGAAGTTATAACTAGGACTTAACCTGAAAAACAACTCAACAAAACGTAAATCACACAAAAACGTTTGTTAACGCAGTTCGACAATCCTCTTGTCTACGTCTGCGGAGCCCTCACCCAGATTAGTTTGCTCTTCAAAAGTACAAAGGGATTCAATACAATTTTCCCTATGACTACTCCTTGCAAACTAATCACTCGATCACTATAGCTCATCACTATAGTATTGCTGATAAAACAGCCTCGATTTCACACCATTCAATAAACTACTTAATCCAACAACTTGATCAAGTAGTCAACTCGAAAATGCCCTTCAACAACTAAGGGACTTGTTCAATACAAAGAATAATCTTCTACTTGTTCGAGTATCACCAATAAGCACTCATAGACATAGAATAAACTCGAACTATTGCTCAGCAATTTCTCAGCATTGTGCAACTGATTATTGCTTCACAACCTTTGAACCGATTCTCTCAATATTCACCTTCTTCTCTGATTGCATTCGGTTCTACAACTTAATCTGCACGAACATCATCTTTATATAGAGTTAGAAGTCTCTTCCAAACAGTCCTTTTCCTAATAGAAATCAATCAAGGATATACTTCAATATCTTCCAATATCTTCCAATATTCTTGTCCATGTAGACTTCCTAATCTTTAACCAATAAAGATTTATCTCCAAAGATAGCTCATAAAAAGATATAGCATATCTTTTTATCTTCAAAATAAATTGCCATCAATCTTCCAATTTAGATTTAGGAATAATCCTAATTTTTCTGTAACAATCTCCCGCTTGGCATTTTATTTTGAACAAAAACACCATTGAGATCAAGCACAGCATCTCACCAGTTAAAACTCCCCCTGAGTTGTATCTTTGGAAAAACAACATTTCAGCATCAATCAATCACAAGAGCAGTTAACATCAGATAGAACTGATAAGCAGAAGCACATGCAGAATACGCAATACTCAAAATTCAGTTACAGTCATCCATACTAAAAAAATATTGTCTCAACTAACTACTCCCCCTTTTTGGTCACAATCAAATGCCAAGACTTCAAGATTTCTTCGACAAAAGCTCAAACAATTTGTCCATCTTCTGACTCATATCCTGTTTAAAAGAAATAAAATCAGCAGCAAGATGGTTCACTTGAGTTGCCAGAGAAGAATCACTCGTGGATGACCTGCCTTGAACATCAACTGCAGCAATATCCTCATTGTCAGAATCATCATCAACAGTTAGAGGAGGAGGAGCAGTACCCAGAATACCAGCCTTAGATCCTTGCAAACTTCTCTTGGTTATCCGATACACATTTTTAATATTTGAAAGCTCCACATCAGCCTGACCAAGAACAACTTCATTCTGCACGACAATCTCTGTTATCAAACAGGGACAACACATAGAAGAAGTACCTGATTTCAGATTGGCATAAGTTAGTATGCTATCAAAGATAAGCTGACCAAGATTAATCTTTACACCATTTCCCAAGGCATAAACTAACTTAGCTCGATCAGGTTTAACCCAAGTAATATTCCCTGATGGCATCAAATTGAAGAGAGAAAACTTATTAAACACAGAATACTGCCCAACAAGTAAAGCTGACTGCACCAGTCCCATTTCAGGCAAAGTTTGAACTTGCCCACCAGTGATTTCTTTGATCACCATATCCGGTCTGCTTGCTGTCAGATATAATAAACCTCCAATCATGCTTCTGTATTGATGTTGATCTACTGACTTCCCCTTTTCATCTTTAGTTAACTTTTCATTTATGGACATGGGAGATCTAACTGCTTTACTCAGTTGTAACCCAAATTTCTTCACCAAATTTGTAGCATACTTTGCTTGAGACACAAATATTCCATCCTTCAACTGTTTAATCTGAAGACCTAGAAAGAAGGTCAGTTCACCAACCATACTCATTTCAAACTCCTTTTGCATCAAATCAACAAATTCAGCAACAAGCTCATTTGATGTTGAGCCAAAAACAATATCATCTACATAGATTTGTGCAATCATAATTTCTCTTCCAGACCTTTTAATAAACAAGGTTTTGTCAACTCCACCTCTTTTGTATCCTTTCAACAAGAGATACTTAGTCAATCTTTCATACCATGCACGTGGTGCTTGTTTTAAACCATAAAGAGCCTTCTTTAGCTTATAAACATGATCTGGAAATTCAGGATTAATGAACCCTTTTGGTTGTTCCACATAAGCTTCCTCATTCAAATATCCATTTAGAAAAGCACTCTTCACATCCATCTGCTGCAACTTAAAACTCATTACAGTTGCAGCTGCAATTAGCAATCTGATAGATTCCAATCTTGCTACAGGAGCAAATGTCTCATCAAAGTCAATTCCTTCCACCTGAGTGTAACCTTGAGCAACCAGTCTTGCTTTGTTTCGAGTTATGTTTCCCATCTCATCTGTTTTGTTTCTGAAAATCCACTTGGTATCAATGACATTTAAATCATTTGATCGTGGAACCAATGTCCATACTTCATTCCTTTCAAATTGTTCAAGCTCCTCTTGCATTGCAGCAATCCAAAATTCATCATTCAAAGCTTCATCTATTTTCTTTGGCTCAAGTGTTGATGTGTAACAAGCAAACTGAACCATCTATCTATAATTCAATCTAGGCTTGTTTCGAGTTTGAATACGATCCTCCAAGTTACCAATAATTGCATTTTGAGGATGATTTTTCTTCACTTTAGATGAGGGTTGTCTATCAGTGATTTCTGGCACCAGTTCTGATTCTGTTGTTTCAGTTTGATCTGCCTCAGTTTCAACTGTTGTTTTTTTCTTTGTGTGCTGGACATCATCTCTATCATCATCTTCTTCAATCATTTTTTCAGCTTCATAGTCTTGTACAATCACATTTGCAGATTCTTGAACTACTCTGGTTCTTTTGTTAAAAACTCTATAAGCACGACTATTTGAAGAATATCCCAAAATATTCCTTCATCACTTTTTGCATCAAATTTGCCAAGATATTCACGATCATTCAATATATAACAAGCACTGCCAAAGATATGAAAATAATAAAGATTAGGCTTCTTACCTTTCCAAAGTTCATATGCAGTCTTGTTTGTATTTGGCCTTAAATAAATACGATTGATGATGTGTGTAGCGGTATTTACTGCCTCTGCCCAGAATTGTTGTGCAACCCTCTTTCCATGCAACATAGTTCTGGCCATTTCCTGAATTGTTCTGTTCTTTCTCTCCACTACACCATTTTGTTGTGGTGTCTTTGGAGCTGAGAATTCATGCTTAATTCCAAATTCTTCAATATTAGCGTCACTAACTTCTTCATCAGTGTCAACTTCTGCTTCATCAGTGACACACAAGTTGTCAGTTTCAATGCTTGTTCTACCAGTTTCAACTGTACCCTCAGTTACAACTGCAGCAGTGAACGCAACAAAATTGCTCACATCATCATCTTGCTGCTCATCATTATTATTTTCATTCCCACTATCATCACTCCAAGAAGTATTCAAAGACTTTTCTTTTTGTTGGTTCATAAATTTATTTCCACAAAAAGCTTGAACATGCCAATAACCATGACATTCATGGCACTGAATTTTTGACAAATTCTTCTTCTTCTCTCCAGACTTATCCTCATTTGGGTAGTTGCGTTTATCTTCTTTGGGTTTTGATGATCTCTCTTCCTTCCAATTTGACTTGCCTTTATCACCCTTCTTTGTTGGATTCCTTCTTTTCAGAAATTTTGAAATATTCTTGGTAATCAATGTAATCTTCTCATCATCATCCAAATCTGATTCATTAAGTCCTTTCATAGCTTCAGCAACTAATGCAATTCCCTTTGATTCTTTACGACTGTAAAATTGAGTCTCAAACTGTTGTAAAGAGCCAACCAAATTATCCCACTTGATGTCATCGGTCTTCTTGATCTCTTGCAAAGCAGCAATTTTTGGAATAAACCTCTTGGGTAAGGATCTAAGCAATTTCTTGACAAGCTTAGATTCATCCCAACTTTGTCCCAATCCACACGCTTGATTTGACATATCTCTGAGTTTGAGTGTGAACTCATCGATAGTTTCATCTTCAGATCTTCAAAGGCAGCATTTAACTGTTGAAGTTTTGCATCACGAACCAACTCAGTACCTTCATGTATGATCTCTAGTTTTCCCATGCATCCTTTGCAAGTTTACATCCTTGAATATGTCTGAATTGGTCTTGATCAACAGCTCCAAATATGGCATTCAATGCTTTGAAATTTCCATGACACATGCCGTGCTCAAGTTCAGTCCACTTATCTGGAGTTTTTGCCATAGTAACAATGACACCTGAAGCAGTAGTTTCAGTCTCCACTGGTTCTGTCCATCCACTAACAACTGCTCTCCAAGCATAGTTATCCTGTGCACTGATGTAAGCATACATACGAGATTTCCAGAAAGGATAATTCGTACTTGTCAAAATAGGAGGCTTGGATGAAGGCGGTCCTTGTGTATTCATGTTGAAAACTCAACGTCTGTTTCTCCCACGATCTCACCAATTGGCAGCAACTGCAACGTCGGTGACTCTGCTCTGATACCACTTGAAAGAAACGCTGAGTATACAAACAGTCAGTTATAACTCGTTGGAAGTTATAACTAGGACTTAACCTGAAAAACAACTCAACAAAACGTAAATCACACAAAAACGTTTGTTAACGCAGTTCGACAATCCTCTTGTCTACGTCTGCGGAGCCCTCACCCAGATTAGTTTGCTCTTCAAAAGTACAAAGGGATTCAATACAATTTTCCCTATGACTACTCCTTGCAAACTAATCACTCGATCACTATAGCTCCTCACTATAGTATTGCTGATAAAACAGCCTCGATTTCACACCATTCAATAAACTACTTAATCCAACAACTTGATCAAGTAGTCAACTCGAAAATGCCCTTCAACAACTAAGGGACTTGTTCAATACAAAGAATAATCTTCTACTTGTTCGAGTATCACCAATAAGCACTCATAGACATAGAATAAACTCGAGCTATTGCTCAGCAATTTCTCAGCATTGTGCAACTGATTATTGCTTCACAACCTTTGAACCGATTCTCTCAATATTCACCTTTTTCTCTGATTGCATTCGGTTCTACTCCATGATCTGCACGAACATCATCTTTATATAGAGTTAGAAGTCTCTTCCAAACAGTCCTTCTCCTAATAGGAATCAATCAAGGATATACTTCAATATCTTCCAATATTCTTGTTCTTCTCCTAATAGGAATCAATCAAGGATATACTTCAATATCTTCCAATATCTTCCAATATTTTTGTCCATGTAGACTTCCTAATCTTTAACCAATAAAGATTTATCTCCAAAGATAGCTCATAAAAAGATATAGCATATCTTTTTATCTTCAAAATAAATTGCCATCAATCTTCCAATTTAGATTTAGGAATAATCCTAATTTTTCCGTAACAAAACCTAATTCCTAATCAACTAATTGTCTTATCTCATTCTTAGCCGCAGTGCATTCTAATTTTTCAAATTCAAGTTTCAACTCCCTCGCTTTGTCTCAGAATCTCAATCTGTCTCGGCCACACCAGATTCACTTTAGTCGAAGTCGCCTCCCATTCTACTTTAGTGGTCGTTCAACTTTGTTGCTGTTGCTGCTTTGGTCGTCATCGTATCTGTCTCGGTCTCGATCACGCTGGATTCGCTTAAGCCAAAGTCGTTTGTCGTTCTGCTTTAGTCGTCACCGCCTGTTGGTGCCGCTGCTGCTTCAGTTGTCATCGTATTCAACCAGTGCTACTTCAGTCGTCGTCGCCCTCCACCGGTGCCGCTTCTTAATTGCTTGTAGATGTTTCAATTTTTGGTATGAACTATGAACATTTGCTGCTTATCTATTTTTTCTTGAATCCTTGTTGTGATGCTGTTAGACTATGGAGCATTAATGTTAATTTGTGCTCTTGCTAATTGAGCAAAGAGTGGAGCGTTTTTTTTCCTGCTACTAGGAGGAAAATAAAAAATTCAAGGAAAACACAGAATTTGATTCTTACAAGCCAAAGGTGAAAGAGAAGATTGGTGTTGTTCCAATACTAATTTTGATCCTGTTGCAATTTTTTTTTGTCTAATGTACCACAGAGGTGCATAATTCATGTGGAAGAGAACTCTTCAAACTAAACTGCTATTGTTCAAAATTCATGTGAAAGAGGTATCCCAACTTGTGGAAGACAATTTTGTGATTGAGTCAAAGTCTAATTAATCTCCTAACTGAAGTATATCTATCAAACAGTAGTCAATGAAACGGAACAAAATGCTCATTAAAGAAAACAAAAGAGTGTAAGAAATTATTCACACAAATGATTTTGGTTAAAAATAAAATTATGTATTTTAAAGATCCAGAGAAGAATAATAGAAAATTTAGATTGTTACGTAATAAATGAACAAAGTACAATTTTAACAAGTAAAGACAGCGAGAGAAAGTAGTTTCAATCCTATCAGCTGAAAAGATTTGAGCCCCATATCTCTCTAGTTACGTTGCTTCCCATGCTTTGCTTTCTTCATAATCATTCCCCACGTGGACTACTCAAACTAAAACTCAAATTTTCACTATAAAACTCAATCTAAATACATTTCCATCTTGATATGAAACAAGTACTTACATTGAAATCTAATATTATTCAAATTTGAATAATTAATCATACTGGATTCGTATATATATATATATATATATATATATATAATCTATATCTAGGTAATCTTTTCTTTCTATTGTGTGTGTGTGTATGTATATATATATATATACACATACAAATTTATGAAAACAAAAGACTGTACATAATCAAATTCCAAGTATCAGGAACTCCAGCAAGACACCAATGTGTACAATCGATCCCAGTACTTGATACACCATAAAATGAAGGATGACCATCTATACGCAATTGAGAAAGCACTGTTACATCAAGTAGTCCAACTGTAGTATCCATTTTTCCCAACACTTGCTTCTGGACGGCCAAAGCCGGTGGCAACCCCGCCGGATAAGTCGAGCCCGCCAGTGGCCGACTCTGCCCTGAACAATTTGCGCCGTGGTCGTGCCACTCCACGCCACTGTTTTTGGCCAAAAAAGAAAGTGATTATTGAAATTAAAAGCAAAGAGTTCTCCAATAGTAAATATAATATTTTGATCACTAATTTTAAATGGTTATTATTTGAGTGTTAGCAAGCATGTAACGTTAATTGTGAATTTTTTTTTTTTAAAAAAGAAAACTGGTGTCAGCTTACTTGTAATGTGACGGAGAAACGCCCAAAAAGAAAACTTTGGTTCTGGAACGGTCTACTTCGGTGTCTACCCAAGTTGCCCATGTACTAAGTCCAGTCTCGAAAGCAACCATTCGGTCCATGTCTCTTAGGAACGTTTTTCCAATTTGAATATATTTCCATCTGCAGATAAACAAAAAAAAAATTAAGAAATTTAAAACTTGTAAAATTTATCTTTATATTATATATATTTCCCCCCGCCCCCCCCCCCCCCCAAAAAAAAAAAAAAAGAATTCTGTAGAAGCTTAATTTGTTTGAAAGATGTCATGTGATGTGAACTAACGGTTGTTGAGTTCCTTTATAGGTCCACCAATGCCATGTGTTAAAGACTAGCATGTCATTATCTGCCCACAACTTTGCACTCGTAGCAATTGTGTCTATCTTCAATATTACACCGATCTTTGATGGTTGAAGATCCACTAAGAATGCATTTCTATCCAGCAATAGTTTGAAGTCATAGTCCTGCAATGACACATGAATATATCACTGATCTCCACAATAAATAAATAAATACTACTATTTGACAGTGTATGCCCAGAAAGTGAGAAAGTGAGTAATAATCGACTCGAAAGCAAACAAAATACCTTAATTAAATTGCTTTTCAAACATGTTTTCATTTCATAATCATTGAGGTCCACAATTTAATACTAGTGAGTAATAATTTTCAACTCTAAAGCAAACAAACCACCTTAATTAAATTTCTTTTCAAAAATGTTTTCATTTCGTAATCATTAAGGTCCACAATTTAATACTAGTATTACATTTTACCTTGAACAAATCTCCAATGCATTTAATTACTCCATAGTTACATCACTTCTAATTAATACCTTATACAACTTATAAGATATTAGGCTTACCCAAAATGTCAATGTAGAGATCATCCCATCTCTTAGCATAGTGTAGTTGGTCCCAGGCACCGCATTATACAACATACATGTTAGCGACATGTACTGGTCCCTTGTTAAAGAATCCCCTACAAACATGACACTTTTTCCTCTATATTTTTCCAAGAAGTCTTTGCCATTGAACCTGCATAAGAATAATAATAATAATCTTCCATATAGAGAGAGACTACTAAATGTACTTAATGTTTGGCAACCCACCCACGCATGATTTGCCCATGGTGTTTGAGATTCCAATTCGTTTTAGATCAGTTAGCTAACTGCCAATGTTTTGATGATGTTTTATATGTATTATTAAAAATTTGTGAAGATATCCAATCATGGATTCTATATAATTATATGATTGTCACTATCATCCCTGAAATTTTCGTTTCACATGGTTTGCTTTTAGATATTCAAACCATTAAATTATTAGTTCAAAATCATACGAATAATTGTATTAATTTGAATATGGAACTTTTAATTTGGGGGAAAAATGCTTTTAGCCTTTTACTCCCTTATTTTTTCCCTTTCAACATGTGACGAAGTAATTGACGAGAGAAAAGAACAAAATATGCTTCCATCTATCAATGAATTTATATTGTTTCAATGACTAAAGTGGGTGATATATTCCAATAGTATTAGCCTGACACTTACAAACATATACAGCCAAAGGGATGCCAATCTATGGATTCCAGCAAATTTCATAGTTGTAAATTATCTATATATAGATCCAGATATCTCTTTATAATTTATTAATAAAAAAAATCTTAATATAAGATAAAGTATGAAAAAAAGAGAGAAAAATCTTGTTATGTATAACATGCCATGTCAGCTAATTAGTAAAATAATAGGAGTATGAAACGTTGAATTAGTTTATTATTCTAATAGTTGGGGCATAAGTTGATAAATAATAAAAAAAGGTTGGAGAGTTAGATGGAACAAATAATTAAAAAACATTGAACTCGTTCGGGAGTTAGAGCTAAAAGATTTTTTCTAATTACAAGTGTGATTTGCATTTTGTAAATCTTTTTCCCTTTCTAATAATTTTTTTAAAAAAATTCTCCCTAAAACTTCACTCCAATTACATGGGTTCCACATTATAAATTTAATAGTATAAGTTTTTAAATACTTTTAATTTAAAGTTTACAAATTCACTGTCAAATGGTTTATCCAATTCATCAAACAAAAAATATTATTCAAATGAGTATTTTTTTCCCTCTTTATAACAAAAGTTTATTGTGGCAAATAAACTTTTCAAATTTTTCTAATTTGTTCTCAAACAAAAAAGTAAAAATCTATCACTTTAAATTTTCAAATTTTTTTTTATCTTTAAAAAGAATATGGTAAATCATGATCAAACTGACATATCTTTTTCTACATATTTAAGGTAGAGTAATATATAGAGTGATAATGATGACAAAGCAGACAGAAACTCAAATAGATTAAAACTCCCGCCAGCTAAGAAATTGTGCCCGCCAATACCAAGTGGATTGATGATCATGTTTCATGTGTTTACTTACATTTAAATATATAATAATAATATTAAAAAAAAAGCAGCTAGAACTGCTTTCATATATATACGACTTATGTAAGAATTCTGGATACACATACCTATATATGGCGTTAGCAAATAGAACATATATATCATACCTTGCCAAGTCACAGCCGCGGGGTTGCCACCGGTAATTGAGGTAGAGTTTGTCCGGCCGGCCATTTTTCAGACAATTGAACTCTTTCTCAATGAATGGACAGATGGTAGAATCGTACAAAGGGTATGAAGAATCTATCACCCAACTTCCGTCAAAGAAGTTGCAGGAGGAGGAAGATAAGGCTGCATTGGCTAGGTGGTAATCTAGATGAAGGAGGAAGAAAAGTAGAGCTATGAAAAACATGGTATAAATGAAATTAAAACCCAATATTTGAATTTGTCTCAGAGAGAAATATAGAATGCATTTTTTGGTTGTAAGTGTTGGTGCTTTTTATACTTGTTTTGGCGTGGGGTTGGGGCTGGACTGGATGGTGAGGTGGGGTTGGGGAGATAGGTGGCTAGGAAGGTGTTCTTTGGTGTTTTTTTGTGAGGATAATGAGTTATCAAATCTATGGTCCATTGAGATCTTGTTTTCTTTTGTGAAACTAGTTGGTGACGGAAAAATAGTTCTAATTTGGTTTGGTTACTTAAATGAGATAACAAATAATTAATAAAATGGTTGGTTGTGTTTCAAATATTGATGGTTTAAAGAAATTTTTCCAAATTCAGTGATTAATAATAAAAATTTGTACATTGCATTTCATTTCATGGAAGAAAATAAAAAGGGACTGTAGTAATACTCTGCATTTGGTAAATGATCGAGTCCGTAATCCCATTCCTTATAACGACATCAATTAATATATATATATATATATATATATATGTGAATTGAATTTATATAAAATCAAGCAAAGCCTCGTCAACAAATTAGTGATGGTGCCCCAAACGAAGGCCACATAAATAAAAGAAATAATGACTATGAATTGAATTGATTACAAAATCAGTAAAAACTTTTTTTTAAAAATTATTATATTAGTGTTCTACATGAATTGGAAATAACAATTAAGATATGCACTAAATATAAACTGAAAAATATGTTTGATCTGTGTACATTTGGATTAGCTCCATTTAAATTTGCAATCTTTTGTCGAACTCTTTTATTATTGTTTTTTCCCTTCCTTTTTTTTTATTTTAAAAAATAAATAAGATTCTATCCCTCACGTCTTAATCTCCTTTTGTTTTTCTCTTTTCATTTCAACTTCCTAGGACCCATGTCAGTTGCGTTGCATGATCACGTTATTACTATTTCCCTGTCTAACTCTCTTCATTAAACACTAAAATTAAATATTCATTTTTCTTTTAAATATTTTCCTTTTTTAATATAAATGTATTTTTTCATAGACTACAACGTAAGATTCATAATCAAATAAAGATATATAAAACAAATAAAATGTCTATCTTGATTCAAGCCCTTAGGGTTTGTTCGGTTCAAATGTGGGGAGGGAAGGGATATAAAATAAATTTACATTGTTTGGTTAGGTTAGATAGGAGGGGACGGGAGGAAAATAAAACCTTTTTTGGTTTGTAATGGAAGAGAAAAATAAAATAAAATAGACTATTATACCATTTATAACCCTTACTCTTTATTATTTATTTATTTTTATATATTTTTAATTTTTATCATTTAGTCTTTGGATATAATATCCTTCAATTAAGTAAGAAGACAAAAATAAATAGGGGAATTGGAGAAAATGAGAGTAAGATGAAGTAGAAGAAAAAACATAAGAGGAAGATAAAGTGTAATTATTTTAAATGTAGTAAGGACAATTAAAAAATTACAAAGTTAATATTTTCCCTCCCCTCCAAATAAATCCCCCAACTTTTGGAGGTGAAGTGTAGGAGGGAAAGGGGGGGGGGGGGATTGACTTAAACTTTCTTTCCCCCTCCTCTCTAACAAATTAAACCAAACAAATGATTTTTAAAGAAATCGCTTCCCTTCTCTCACCTCCAAATCTCTCAAACCATATTGAGTCATTTTATGGGTTTATGAATACAGAGATGAGAAGACAAGAACTGCTGGGTGTGTGTGTGTGTGTGTTTTTTCTTTATCTTTTATACTCTTTAAATATATCGGTGATAAACAATATTGATGTAGGTGTGTGCAAAACTTATGTTTAAATTCTTAAATTTGTCAATTATATTTTGCTAAAAGAAAAATTGTCCATTTGCCCCTTTACCAAATAAGAAGAGAAAAAGCTTCTCTTTACCAAATTGTTTTTTTAAAGGAAGAATAATATTTGCATTTCGTTAATTAATGATATCTCTAATTTTTTACTAGTCGTAAGTTTCCCACGTTTCAAGAAAATGCTAAATTTTATATAATTTTTAAAGTGAAATACCAAAGTACCTTTACAAAAATTCTCAATAATAAATAGACTAATCATCTTGACAAGAGAATTCTACACTGCAAATTTAAAGAGTAACCAAAAATTAGATAAAGATAAAGATGTAAATATTTGTTGAAAATTTTTATTTCATTTTAAAGCTGCCCATATATTTTCCATCCAAAGTAATCAAATTAATAACCTTCTTATTTGAGCAATTATATTTTACGAACTACTAAAACATAAGTATGAGTAATCCTTCCATCTCAAAATAAATGTTCTTTCGTCATTTTCACCATTCTCTTAAGAGTACTGATGAAAAAAAATATATATATAATTTTTTATAAATTTTCAAATATTCCTTAATTAAATGCTCATAGGCTAAAATGAAGTCATTAAATAGAGGTAAAATAAGAAATAGTCAATCATTTTTTTAAAAGTAATATCACAAGCTATCAACTAATTAAACTAATCCACACAAGGATGTTTAACTGTATAAATACTCGATGAAGAATCACCGATTTAAGTTGAATCAGTGACCATTCACTTTGCAAGCCAGATGAAGGGCGGATGTGGCCCTTGTCACTTGGCAAAAGACGCTTCTTAGAAAGAGTAAATTATTTATGCATTGAAAAATGCAAACGACATCTATTTTAAACCAATAAAGAAATGGCTAAAAGACCATCTATTTTAAATTAAGGGGTTGTAGCTCAATGGTTAGCATACCTCACATTTGACCTAGAGGTCGAGTGTACGACACCCTCACATCGTCCAATGTAATAATAAAAAAAAGGAAAGTACTATGTTACTAGTAATTCAATAATTAACTATGGTCCTCATTGATCAAAAGTCCATACCTACTTCATCTTTTTCATTTTCATGTATGTTATCCATGCATATTAAAGTTTAGAGGCATACATGAGTCAAACCAAGAACTTAAGAAATTGAAATCTAACTTTGACTCATCAATTTTTAAATTGGGCTTGAGCTTGAACAAGAGGTTAGCTTTTGAACTAAAGCTATTTATTTAATTTTTTAAAAAAACTATAGGTACAAATAAAAAAAATAGCCTAGAATTATATTTGGGCCTGATGTTGGCTCCATTTTTTTCTAGCCAGCTCGAGTTTAGCTCAATTTTCTCAATTTCGAGATCGAGTCAAGCTTTTATTGAGCTGCTAACACAACCAAAAGAGTTAATTATAATCTACACAAGAATAAAGAATAAGGTGTAATCAAGCCTTGAACTCTAACTCAATCGAATATGAGAAATTGAGCTCGAGCTCAACTCGTCAAGTTTTCATTAAGCTCGAGCTTGACTCTGGAAAGGACTAGCTTTCAAGCTCAAAGTAGAGCTTTTTTAATTTTCAATTTAAAATATAAAAAACAATTAAAAAAACATATAGTTTGTTTCAAGTAGCTTGACGATCCAATTATATTTAGGTTCAAACTTGCCTCGAATTTCTATTGAGCCAACTTGAGTTCGTTTGCACCCCTTCACATGTGCATCAATCTAACAATTTCCTAGAAAAGACAAAAAGGTTAACAAATAGATCTCAAATTTCTTGCAAAACTTCTTTATGAATATAATTCAACCCAAAATCTAAATTAACGATAAATAAATTTTCTAGATTTTTAAAATATAAATTATAATAATTATATATATAATCTATGCTTCAAAAGATTTACTTTCACAAGTATTAGGATTATTTTAGAAGAATTGTACTTTATTTCATTAATTAATAAAAATATTATTAATGTCAGCCATAATTATTGAATAATACACATATGAGAACAAAAACTTAAATGGGTTGTTTATAGATGAAAAATATACTTAATTAAAAGAGTAAATATTCAAAAATTGGACAAAAAGAATATTAATTCTTGAACTTTGATTTACTCATGCACTATTAGTTTATAAAGAAAGAAAGGGAGGGTCCCTCGGGCATAGAGCAATTGACACAAGTTAATCACGAAAGTCTTGGTGGCAGCGACAGAGTGAGGGTTTGAATCCTACTAAGGACAGTGGTGATTTGTTGTTCCCTTTGTAGCAACCAGTTACTGCATAACCTGTGATTTAACATGAGAGTAGTTTATGAGGGATAAAGGCTACTGCCCAAGACTCAACCTGGGTCATAAAAAAAAAGAAAAAGAAAAAGAAAGGGATGTATTAAGAGTACCTAGTTATGTGGTCGACAGAGCTAACACAAACTTTAAAAAATAGACAATCCATATAGTTTGCAAACAATCATATAAATTGTCATAATATATTGAACAGTAAATTTAGAACAAACAAATGAAAAAATGAAAAATATTATAGGAAAAATATTATATTATAAATTATTATTTAAAATTAGCCAATGAAGGTGCAAATTTATTACGACAACTTATGGATTTAGTTTATCCTTTCCTATAGTAACTTAGTAAAGAATGACTACTAAATAACAAGATTGTAAAGTATTTCATTCCAAGTATCAGGCACTCCTCCAAGACACCAATGCAAGCAGTCCATTCCACTTTTTCCATTAGCCCCATAAAGGGAAGGATGCCCATCTTTCCTAAACTGAGAAAGGCGTGTAATATCCAGCAAAGTAACAGTCTTCTTGATGGTGGCCAATACACCCTTCTGCTGCCCTAATGCTGGCGGCAACTCCACGTTATAAGAGGAACCGAACACCGGCCGAGTCTCGTTGGAGCAGTTTGTCGCCTCAGGTGTAAACCACTGGCTGCCACTATATATATTTGTGTTTAGCAAACTAATTAATACCACATTAATTAAGACTTAATTATATTAAAAAATATTATATCTTCTAGCTAGGTATATATAAATCTTACTTGTAATGTGATGGTGAAACCCCTTGAAAGAAAACCCTAGTTTTTTAGGATCAATGGCTGCATCCACCCAACGAGCCCATGTGTTGAGACCTTTCTTGAAAGCAAAAGTTCGGTCTATGTCTTTGTATATATTTTGTCCTATTTGAACGTAATCCCATCTGCAAAATCACAGAATCCTTTCATATCAACATTTTATTAACCATTAATCATCATCGAAGGTGAAAAATTATTGGTATAAAAGTAGGGGTATGCTTTGGAGTACTAACGGTTGTTTAGATCCCTTGTAGTACCACCATTGAAACGTGTTAAAGATGAGAAAATCATTCTGCAACCAAAGTGGTGCTTTGGTTTTTACAGAATCTAGGACCAGAACTTTGCCAATCTTTCTTTCTACGACATCCACCAGAAACACATTCCTGTCAAGCTTTACTTGGACTCCAAAATCCTGCAAGGGAAAAGGGTTCGGATGAATGAGAGATGGGGGGAAAATTATGAGGTGGGAAGTCATGAATACAACCAATGGGGTGGCATCTGTTAGACCTTTTCATTTTCGGTTAGGCATGATCTTGATCTAATCAGAGTCTGACATATGGTTTGTTAAGATTACTGACCTAACCATACCACGTGGTGTTGGTTTGGCTTATTGTCTTTTCTTAATATTTTTCTTCCTAGAGTATCTGGAAATTTCAGTAAACTTTGCATTCCACATAAATAAAACTGGGTATGTATTTCGAGAGCAACAACATTTAGCATGATATAACAAAAAACAAGAAGAATTAATATGTGAAACTAGGATGATAATCAAGAATATTGTTGTTAAATTTGGTTCTAGCATATTATGTGAATTTAGTCTTTGTAAACAAAGTTAGGACGACAATTTTTCCATTAAAAATGAGACTCAACATGTCAAATTTTATTCTAGCTAAAGATTCCTTGATTTTACTGAAAACGAAGAGAGGAACATATCTTGTCTCTCGCCCTGCAAAAGAATAGCCTATTCTCACTTATCTCCATATATCTCACCAACTGTATACATTCACCTATGAATAGTCTGTTCTAACTTAATTATATATTCCACTATACATATATTCACATGTAGTTGTTGGGAAATTTATATATTTGTGAAATTTTGTTGGGACTTTTTTTTTTCTCCAATTCCTTGTTTTAGCCATTTGAGAGTTTTTCCCCCCCTAAATTTCTCATAGAGGTTGACCAAGGATACAATTCCTGTCAATCCCCAAAGGAGGAAAAAGAAAAAGGTTTGGAACTTACAGAAACGAGAACGAAATTTCTATTTCCAAACTTATCCCTTCTCCGATTAATTCCTAGACGAAATGCATGGGGCAACAACATGATCTATACCTTTTTATTTTTCTTTTGGGGATCGAATCATTTATAGAGGCCAGTGGACGAAATTTAAATCCATTCCTCGCAATTATTGTAAGATGGCATTGCATACATCAGTTAACCCTTTAAGGCACATATGATTAAAGTTGAAATCAGTGTGGAATCCTAAAGGAAAGGTTCCTTTTTCTTATAAATTGGGAAAAGCTCTTTCCACTTTTTTTTTAGTTTAAAATCCATTATCAGATCATATTCTTTCATCAGGTATCGATTCTTAAGATTTCACCCTTTTATTAGATGTCACATTTCGAGAAGAATCAGCTTACCAAAAATGTAACAGTAGAGACATCTCCAACTCTATCCTCATTGTATTTGATTCCAGGCACTGATGAGTATAGCAAACACAACAGTGACTGATACAGGTCTCTAGACAAAGAATCCCCAACGATCATGATGCTTTTTCCACTAAACCTCTCCAAGAAATCGCTGCCGTCGAACCTGCATAATGGCAATATTTCCAAACTATCAATCCCCTTGTTATCGATTTGAAAATTACAAATTTGAACGACACAATGACTAAAATTTTCTCATTGAATTAAGCAAGTACCTAATCTCAATTTCTTAACCAAGGTTAATGCTCAAGTGTCTAACTCAAGAAAACTGATTCTATGGGGTACAAATTAAAAAATAATAATAAGAAAAAATAATTAAAGCGTGCCTTGAGCAGTTATGTGTGTAACTGTACCAAATCCGTAACCAACTATTAGATCATTGGTTTAGTATTAAGAAATTTAGCAGTCCCTCATTGGCGTCAGTTCCAGTTTGACTTTTTTAATGAAATGTCGAAACACAACAAATTAAAAAGAAAAATAGCCAATAAGAATCGTTATATATATATATATATATATATATATGAGAAGTATTTAATTAACCTAGTTTTTTCTATAAAAAAAAAGGTCGAGAGAAAAACAAGTATAATTACAACCAGACAACAAGATTGAAAAACTTAACTATAGAATCAATGAAAAAAATTAGCCTGTGGAAAAATATGAACAAATGAAATATGTACAATAACAGCTAGATGCTTGGAAAGAATAATAATCCTTTCTCAGAAAAAGGAAAAATACTAAAATTGGGATACTGGGAGTGATAGTAATCCCTACCGTTAAGTCAAATCAGCCTAAGCTGGCATGAACAAGTTGGGTCTGAAATCCGTTATTTAACAAATCATTTTTGCGGACGAACTTGATGTCATGCGTCTCGGGGATATTTAATTCTTTTCCATCTTCATCTTAATAGAGTCAGCAGAGTTGCACAGCCCCAATCCCCCCCTCCCCCCTCCAAAAACATACTCACTTCCATCCATTTTAATGCGTCACACTCTAAATTTATACATTAAAAATAATAATTATACAATTAAATTTTCTAATTTACATTCCTTTTTTCAAAAACATAATTACTTCGACTCATTTCAATTGTTCTTTTTTTTTTAATTTACACAAGAGTTACATTGAAAATAATAATTATATAATTAAAATTTTTAAACTGCCCTCATTTAATAGTTAGTGTATAGATATTAATCATTCTAAAAAAATACATTATTTAATAAATAATTGACAGTTAATCCAAATTCTTCATTAATAATAAAAGTATAATGGTAAAAGTACATACTAAAATTAAAAATTAGACAATTAAAATGAAACACCTAAGAAAAGAAAAAGGAACATATACAATTGAAATGAGACATAATGATTAATATATATTAAAAAGAACTAAAGTCCTTAATGCAATTTTAATGAAGTTATAATAACCTCGCAATCGGCAATTCAGCAATATGATAAGAAGCATCGATATCTTTTTATATATAAAAATTACGTCAGCACAAAAAAATTGCATCTTTAGTAGTATTTGTTTAGATTATGTTAAGAATCTTTTTATTTTTTTATTTTTTTACATATTGGGAAAATAACACTAAGTGTACTTATATTGTTGGGCTATCCCA
Organism: Apocynum venetum; assembly: GCA_019593545.1. Classification (NCBI taxonomy): domain Eukaryota; kingdom Viridiplantae; phylum Streptophyta; class Magnoliopsida; order Gentianales; family Apocynaceae; genus Apocynum; species Apocynum venetum. The sequence goes on along the minus strand of SRSM01000123.1, from coordinate 9,727,805 downwards.
ACTAATGGAACCGAGTTGCTATGAAATGTTTCATATTCTGCTTGAGGCTTAACCCAATTAAATCACTTGTTGACTTCACCGATATGCTAGCAATCCAAACCTTTATTTAAATCGGGTTAAATATTATTAGTATATTATCGCCAACTCATAATATAGTTTCCACAAGATTAACTAAAAAAGTTTAACCTCTGGACCGCCATGGTTGTGGTAAAGGCTTAACCTTATCACACCATCACAACTAGTTTACTTGAGAAAAATGAAAACAACATATTTTCCTGTCATGGGTCTATACAAGGATTTTACACTCTTAAGAAGATTGGCCCTTCAATGGAGAGGGAAAAGAAACCTTCAAAATTATATTGACAAGACTCAAAAAACAAATAAATAAAGTTCCTTACATCAAATAAAACTATCCTCATTTAAATTAAAGGAAATTACCATTTATGTGTTCAATATATATTCTTTCCTTTTTCTTTGGGGGGTTTTATTAAGGGTTATTTAGTAAATTTTTAAACTTGCTAAAATAAAGTAATTCAAATTCAGTTCCACAATGACAATGGGATAGGGAAATTTTTAGAAAATTTTGATGGAGAAATTTTGAAGCCAGTTCCGTTATGCATTGTTTAAGCATTTATAATCAAAAGATTAATTAATCAAGATGAAGATAATGGAATTCAAAAAATCTATATATATATATATATATATATATATTCACACGTTGCATGTCTTCCCGTAAAAGCTTCGACTAATCATGGGCAAAAAATCCATGAACTAACTGCAAGAGAATTTCTTTTTTCTTTTAGGATAACTGCAGGAGAATTTCGAAACTCACCTCTTAATATTGCACGCCGCCGGTTGCCACCGGTATTTGAGATACTCCAAATCCGGCCGGCCGTTTCTGACGCAATTGTATTCGTGCTCAATGAATGGACATTTGGCAGAGTCATAAAGCGGATACGATGGATCATAAAACCAACTTCCCTGGGTGTAGTTGCAGTTTAATTCTGCATTAGCTTGGTAAACATGGTGATGATGAACAACAACAAGAAGAAATGCGATGATATGAAGCATGGTAAAATAGAAAGATAACATAATTCGATGCCTCAAGAAAGGGAAAAAGAAAAATTAAAATGCTTCACAAGATGATGCTTAGTTGGTATATATACAGCGTGACGGTGGAGAGAGATATGGAAGTTATATATATGTATATCTTTTGGGGCCGGAAACTGTACCTTTTTTCTGAAAATTTGAAACTTGAATATGGGAAGTAATTAATGTTGTTAATTGAATCTGTTATTTGATTTGTTGTATATAAGGAAATTAAGGCTGGCTGGCAATATTGCCAGAGGTCTTCTCCTACTACTAGAACAATATTTGGCTGTATTTGCACACCATCTTTAAAATAAATAAAAAAATATTCAAAAATTCTCAAAACACTTTAAAAAATTTTCATCTAATTTAAATTCAACTTCATATATAAGTGTCATTTACTTAAATTAAATATTTTATATTAATAAATTTTATTAAATCCACATCACAAACTAACAATTGATACGTCAGCAATGCAATGGACAATTGACATTATGCATTAGAGATAACTTTTAAATTTATTTTCTATTTATTTAATATTCATTTTAAGTGAATTAATATTTCGTACGACAAAATTTGTTTAATATTAACATATTAACATTGGAAAATTGAGAAGAGTTTTAATTATCTAATGCAATTGTATTAATTTATAATTGCAGTTAGTGTTGAGAACACATATATATATATATATATATATATATATTCACACGTTGCATGTCTTCCCGTACAAGCTTCGACTAATCATGGGCAAAAAATCCACGAACTAACTGCAAGAGAATTTCTTTTTTCTTTTAGGATAACTGCAGGAGAATTTCGAAACTCACCTCTTAATATTGCACGTCGCCGGTTGCCACCGGTATTTGAGATACTCCAAATCCGGCCGGCCGTTTCTGACGCAATTGTATTCGTGCTCAATGAATGGACATTTGGCAGAGTCATAAAGCGGATACGATGGATCATGAAACCAACTTCCCTGGGTGTAGTTGCAGTTTAATTCTGCATTAGCTTGGTAAACATGGTGATGATGAACAACAACAAGAAGAAATGCGATGATATGAAGCATGGTAAAATAGAAAGATAACATAATTCGATGCCTCAAGAAAGGGAAAAAGAAAAATTAAAATGCTTCACAAGATGATGCTTAGTTGGTATATATACAGCGTGACGGTGGAGAGAGATATGGAAGTTTATATATATGTATATCTTTTGGGGCCGGAAACTGTACCTTTTTTCTGAAAATTTGAAACTTGAATATGGGAAGTAATTAATGTTGTTAATTGAATCTGTTATTTGATTTGTTGTATATAAGGAAATTAAGGCTGGCTGGCAATATTGCCAGAGGTCTTCTCCTACTACTAGAACAATATTTGGCTGTATTTGCACACCATCTTTAAAATAAATAAAAAAATATTCAAAAATTCTCAAAACACTTTAAAAAATTTCATCTAATTTAAATTCAACTTCATATATAAGTGTCATTTACTTAAATTAAATATTTTATATTAAATAAATTTTATTAAATCCACATCACAAACTAACAATTGATACGTCAGCAATGCAATGGACAATTGACATTATGCATTAGAGATAACTTTTAAATTTATTTTCTATTTATTTAATATTCATTTTAAGTGAATTAATATTTCGTACGACAAAATTTGTTTAATATTAACATATTAACATTGGAAAATTGAGAAGAGTTTTAATTATCTAATGCAATTGTATTAATTTATAATTGCAGTTAGTGTTGAGAACACATATATATATATATATATATATAAAAGAGATATAAATATCTTATATTAAAGAATTATTTGTGAAATTTTAAATAAAAATTATATATATGTCATGAACTAAAATAAAAAATTATATTTATTATAAAAATATATTTGGCATTTCAAAATAAATTATTCTCATCGTTTGTTTTCCAATAAGAAGAAGAGATTGAAAAAAGAAACTGCACTGTAGTCCACAGTCCGGGCAAGTTAACACTAATTTCAACAAATAATTAACGGATGAAAAATTGCAGTTCATGTGCCACTACGCCTCTGATCGTTTCATTATATTTAGATGTTTAAAAATAATTCCCTCAAGAAAAAAAAGATGTTTAAAAGAAAAAAAAAATATATATATATATATATATATATATATTTCATGCATCATAAATTACGCGCTACATAACTTACAAATAATAAAATATTATGACATAATTATATGGTGAAAGTAAATATATCAAACATAAAACTCGTCTAAAAGAGTTTTTTTTTTTTTCCTTACAAGAAAAATATCTTTTTTAAAAAATAATAATAATAATAATAATAGAGATCAAATCTAGGAAGACACAGCCCACCCATGAGTTTAGGCTTTAGCAAGTTCCTTAAGAGGGAATTAGTGGGCACAGCATCGAAGGAGAAAGAAAAGGCAATGTTATAGGAGAAAACGTAAGTAGGATGGTGGAAAGGTTAAAAAATGGTATTTGTGAATATATATATATATATTGAACAGTGAGAAAAATATCATACAGTATATATATAGGCAAATTGCATTACCTGTCTTATTGCAATAAGAGACAATTTTGATGGAAAACTCGACATTTAGGGTTACATAATTGAAACTATAAAGGCATAAAATGTTTCTCTATAATCTATTCATCAAATAGTCACTGTCCAGGCTGATGGGATAAAGATCACCTGTGGATGCTGAAGAAGCAGTCCATGGCAGGTCGATCGACATGGTTTCATCCTTCTCCTTAGGTTTCATCTTGTCACTGGAGACACTCGACTCGGAAATGAGATTTTTGTCAACTACTCTACCTTCAAGCAAGCTAACTACAGTTGACATGCTTGGTCTAGCAGTTGATGAGACATTAGTGCAAAGAAGAGCTAAATTGATTGTCAATATAACCTCCTCCTTGTTGAAGCCTGATTCTAGTCTTGAATCTACTAGTTCCAGCAATTTTCCTTGCTCCTTCAACAAATGAGCCTACATGAAAGAAAGAACAATATTAGGATGAATGTGCTAACTACTTAACAAGACCAAAATCTTCTGTATGATGGCGTTCTAAGCCATATGAATGTGCAGGATAACTTTGGAAGAACCTTCCCACACACGAAAATACATGGTAAACTAAGAATTTAAAAAAAAGTAGTTACCCAGTCAAGAACATTGAAGCCATCCTCCTTTGGCTTGATACTCGTGTTACTCTTCCCACTGACAATTTCTAGGAGGACAATCCCAAAGCTATATACATCTGCTTTATCTGTTAAGTAGCCCCTCAATGCATATTCTGGTGCCATGTATCCACTGGAAAAACAAGTAGTATATAAAAGAGTTATTCATAATTAAGCAGTGAATGGGAGTAGAACAACATTATCCAATCTCCTCCCATTAAAAAGAATATTATTCATGGACTCACTAGGTTCCAGCAATACGGGTGCTTATGTGGGTATTTTCTTCTTCATCAAGCTTGGCCAGACCAAAGTCAGATATCTTGGGGTTAAGATCCTTATCAAGCAGCACATTTGTGGCTTTGATATCTCTGTGTACAATCTTCAACCTTGACTCTTCGTGAAGGTAAGCTAAACCTCTAGCTATACCAACAGAGATCTGATGCCTTGTTGGCCAGTCCAACTTCAACTGATGCTCTTCAGGGCCTGCAAGTTACCCAATACAAGAATAATATGAACCAACCTCATTTCTAATGCAACTATATTTGCTTTTAATCTTGATAAGAAATGAATCTAAATAAAAATGTGCAACTTTGATTTACCAAACAATGCTCGAGCAAGGCTGTTATTTTCCATATACTCATAGACAAGCAATAATTGGTTTCCCTCGATGCAGCATCCGTAGAGTTTTACAAGATTAGGGTGCTGTACAGCAGAAATCATGCCTATCTCATTCACAAACTCACGGTTCCCTTGCTTTGACTTGGAAGAAAGCTGCTTCACGGCGATGATAGTGCCGTCTGATAGATTACCCTTCAGTCAGACAAAATATCAGGTTAAAAGATATCTAATATTTCCATTGAACTTAAGAAAAGCTTCGAAAGCATCACAATATTACAGGTATTTTTTTGCTTAGATCACCTTGTAGACAGAACCAAAACCACCTTCTCCAATTTTGTTAGCTGCATCAAAATTGTTCGTGGCAGCTTTAATTTGCCTCAGGGTGAATGATCCTGTGTGTAGGTCTAGACCCATTAGGTCTGCCAAATAAACCAATTTGGTTAAATAATTTTCTGAAACTAGTCATCAAATGTGAAACAGAAAATCGCTGAAGCTATTGGAGCATATGCATAAATATTGTGTGTAAGAGTTCTTAGAGCATATTAAAATAGAAATTACATTCTAAACGAGATGCTGATGCTTGCAATTTTTACAAGAATGTAATAATGTTTCTGCATGTGAAATACCATTTTACACATTATAGTTGTTGAGGAAAGGGGGCATTACCTTGTTCCATTGTATTTTTGAATCGGAAACAACCTTTCCACCAAAGAACAACTAGAAACAGAGAGATGCAAACTACTACTCCAAGTACAATTCCAACTATAGCACCTGCTGACCGACCATTTTGATTTTCTGATGGTGGTGTAAATTCTGGAGAAAGTGGTGAAAAAACAAATTAATGTGCTAAAACCATTATACTAAAAGAGAAAGATGTTACAGCACAATTTCTTTTCAAATAGAACAAAATCAAAACGTTACATATTAATGGAGTTACCAAAAAGATCACTCTTTTCCCAATCAAAAAAGCATGTTACCTCTTAAAACCAGATAAAATTACTTGCCACCTTTTATATGGCACACTTGCTCTATGACTCAGACTAAATATCTCTAGAGGGGGAAAATGGAAGAATTTTTTTTTGAAAAAACGAAAATTAATGAAATCAAAATACACCAAAATAGAAAACTTCATATCTATCATGTTACGGAAAAATTAGGATTATTCCTAAATCTAAATTGGAAGATTGATGGCAATTTATTTTGAAGATAAAAAGATATGCTATATCTTTTTATGAGCTATCTTTGGAGATAAATCTTTATTGTCCAATAAAGATTAGGAAGTCTACATGGACAAGAATATTGGAAGATATTGGAAGATATTGAAGTATATCCTTGATTGATTCCTATTAGGAGAAGAACAAGAATATTGGAAGATATTGGAAGATATTGAAGTATATCATTGATTGATTCCTATTAGGAGAAGGACTGTGAAGAGACTTCTAACTCTATATAAAGAGGATGTTCGTGCAGATTAAGGGTAGAACCGAATGCAATCAGAGTAAAGATGAATATTGAGAGAATCGGTTCACAGGTTGTGAAGCAATAATTAGTTGCACAATGCTGAGAAATTGCTGAGCAATAGTTCGAGTTTATTCTATGTCTATGAGTGCTTATTGATGATACTCGAACAAGTAGAAGATTATACTTTGTATTGAACAAGTCCCTTTTGTTGTTGAAGGGCATTTTCGAGTTGACTACTTAATCAAGTTGTTGGATTAAGTAGTTTATTGAATGGTGTGAAATCGAGGCTGTTTTATCAGCAATACTATAGTGAGGAGCTATAGTGATCGAGTAATTAGTTTGCAAGGAGTAGTCATAGGGAAAATTGTATTGAATCCCTTTGTACTTTTGAAGAGCAAATTAATCTGGGTGAGGGCCCCGCAGACGTAGACAAGAGGATTGTCGAACTGCGTTAACAAACGTTTTTGTGTGATTTACGTTTTGTTGAGTTGTTTTTCAGGTTAAGTCCTAGTTATAACTTCCAATGAGTTATAACTGACTGTTTGTATACTCAGCGTTTTCTTTCAAGTGGTATCAGAGCAGAGTCACCGACGTTGCAGTTGCTGCCAATTGGTGAGATCGTAGGAGAAACAGACGTTGAGTTATCAACATGAATACACAAGGACCGCCTTCATCCAAGCCTCCTATTTTGACAAGTACGAATTATCCTTTCTGGAAATCTCGTATGTATGCTTACATCAGTGCATAGGATAACTATGTTTGGAGAGCAGTTGTTAGTGGATGGACAGAACCAGTGAAGACTGAAACTACTGCTTCAGGTGTCATTGTTACTATGGCAAAAACTCCAGATAAGTGGACTGAACTTGAGCACGGCATGTGTCATGGAAATTTCAAAGCATTGAATGCCATATTTGGAGCTGTTGATCAAGACCAATTCAGACATATTCAAGGATGTAAACTTGCAAAGGATGCATGGGAAAAACTAGAGATCATACATGAAAGTACTGAGTTGGTTCGTGATGCAAAACTTCAACAGTTAAATGCTGCCTTTGAAGATCTGAAGATGAAAGAAGATGAAACTATCGATGAGTTCACACTCAAATTCAGAGATATGTCAAATCAAGCGTGTGGATTGAGACAAAGTTGGGATGAATCTAAGCTTGTCAAGAAATTGCTTAGATCCTTACCCAAGAGGTTTATTCCAAAAATTGCTGCTTTGCAAGAGATCAAGAAGACCGATGACATCAAGTGGGATAATTTGGTTGGCTCTTTACAACAGTTTGAGACTCAATTTTACAGTCGTAAAGAATCAAAGGGAATTGCATTAGTTGCTGAAGCTATGAAAGGACTTAATGAATCAGATATGGATGATGATGAGAAGATTGCATTGATTACCAAGAATATCTCAAAATTTCTGAAAAGAAGGAATCCAACAAAGAAGGGTGATAAAGGCAAGTCAAATTGGAAGGAAGAAAGATCATCAAAACCCAGAGAAGATAAACGCAACTACCCAAATGAGGATAAGTCTGGAGAGAAGAAGAATAATTTGTCAAAAATTCAGTGCCATGAATGTCATGGTTATGGGCATGTTCAAGCTTTTTGTGGAAATAAATTTATGAACCAACAAAAAGAAAAGTCTTTGAATACTTCTTGGAGTGATGATAGTGGGAATGAAAGTAATAATGATGAGCAGCAAGATGATGATGTGAGCAATTTTGTTGCGTTCACTGCTGCAGTTGTAACTGAGGGTACAGTTGAAACTGGTAGAACAAGCATTGAAACTGACAACTTGTGTGTCACTGATGAAGCAGAAGCTGACACTGATGATGAAGTTAGTGACGCTAATATTGATGAATTGGAATTTGCCTATGAGAAGCTTGGTAAGGAATATGTTGAACTGAGTAAGAAATACACCTTGCTCAGAGAAGGCTATATGAAGTTGAAACTGGAGAAGAATGCACTGGAAAAGGAGCTATTTCAGCAGAATGAGGAGTACAAAGTCACAGAATCAAAACTCAGAGAAGCAGAAACTTGTATCAACCGTTTGAATACTGGAAAGGCAAAATTGGATGAAGTTATGTCATTTGGGAGGTCACCACATAATAAAGCTGGATTGGGGTATCAATCAGATCAAGGACAAGGTACTGTAGCTGTTCAGAAAAGAAATCAAAGAGCTGTTCATACTCGAGTTGCAGTTCAAACTACGGATGGTGCAAAACATAAGGTATTCAATAAACCTATATGTTTTTATTGTTCAAGAACTGGTCATATCCAATATACTTGCAAAGTTAGATATTCTGATTTGTTGAGTGGAATAAGCTTGATATATCCTAAACAGAATCAGAAATCTTTAAAACCCTTGATGAAAAAGATGTGGGTTAAAAAACAAGATTATCTAGTCTTTGCTGCACATGTTGCTTTTTCAGTTTGTACTGATGATGTATGGTATCTAGACAGTGGATGTTCTCGTCATATGACTGGTAGTAGACATCTGCTTACAAATTATAAAGCTTGCTCATCTGGTCATGTTACTTTTGGTAATGGTGCTAAAAAGAAAGTTGTTGGTAAAGGAACTCTCAATGTTGATGGTTTGCCTCCGTTGGAAGGGGTGTTGCATATTGATGACATGAAAGCAAATCTGATTAGCATAAGTCAGCTTTGTGATGAAAATTATTTGGTGAGTTTTAACAAAAACAAATGTATTGTTAATAATGAGAGTGATGATTGCATATTAACTGGAAGTAGAACAATCAACAACTGTTATAAGGCAGATGGTACTCGGAGATGTTTGTTAAGCACTTCAGATGAGTTTGATTTATGGCATCAACGATTAGGGCATGTTAACTTCAAACACTTGAGAAATCTGAGACATCTTAATGCTGTACGAGGAATTCCACAAGTCAGAAATGCTGTCAAAATTGTTTGTGGTCCATGTCAGTTGGGGAAGCAGTTGAGAACCTCGCACCAGAAGGGAACCGCAGTTTCAACTAGCCGCCTGTTAGAACTGATGCATATGGATCTTTTTGGTCCAATGCAAGTGGAAAGTTGCAGTGGAAAGAAGTATGTATATGTAATTGTAGATGATTTCTCAAGGTACACATGGGTTGATTTTCTAAGAGAAAAGTCAGATGTTTTTGGTTCATTCAAACGACTTTGTGTTCGGCTGCAAATTGAGAAGAGTTTGACCATTGATCGAGTTCGAAGTGATCATGGACGGGAGTTTGAAAACAGAGTTTTTACTGAATTTTGTGAAGAATTTGGAATTAAGCATGAATTCTCAGCTCCAAAGACACCACAACAAAATGGTGTAGTGGAGAGGAAGAACAGAACAATTCAGGAAATGGCCAGAACTATGTTGCATGGAAAGAGAGTTGCACAACAATTCTGGGCAGAGGCAGTAAATACCGCTACACACATCATCAATCGTATTTATCTAAGGCCAAATACAAACAAGACTGCATATGAACTTTGGAAAGGTAAGAAGCCTAATCTTTATTATTTTCATATCTTTGGCAGTGCTTGTTATATATTGAATGATCGTGAATATCTTGGCAAATTTGATGCAAAAAGTGATGAAGGAATATTTTTGGGATATTCTTCAAATAGTCGTGCTTATAGAGTTTTTAACAAAAGAACCAGAGTAGTTCAAGAATCTGCAAATGTGATTGTACAAGACTATGAAGCTGAAAAGATGATTGAAGAAGATGATGATAGAGATGATGTCCAGCACACAAAGAAAAAAAACAACAGTTGAAACTGAGGCAGATCAAACTGAAACAACAGAATCAGAACTGGTGCCAGAAATTACTGATAGACAACCATCATCTAAAGTGAAGAAAAATCATCCTCAAGATGCAATTATTGGTAACTTGGAGGATCGTATTCAAACTCGAAACAAGCCTAGATTGAATTATAGAGAGATGGTTCAGTTTGCTTGTTACATATCAACACTTGAGCCAAAGAAAATAGATGAAGCTTTGAATGATGAATTTTGGATTGCTGCAATGCAAGAGGAGCTTGAACAATTTGAAAGGAATGAAGTATGGACATTGGTTCCACGATCAAATGATTTAAATGTCATTGGTACCAAGTGGATTTTCAGAAACAAAACAGATGAGATGGGAAACATAACTCGAAACAAAGCAAGACTGGTTGCTCAAGGTTACACTCAGGTGGAAGGAATTGACTTTGATGAGACATTTGCTCCTGTAGCAAGATTGGAATCTATCAGATTGCTAATTGCAGTTGCAACTGTAATGAGTTTTAAGTTGCAGCAGATGGATGTGAAGAGTGCTTTTCTGAATGGATATTTGAATGAGGAAGCTTATGTGGAACAACCAAAAGGGTTCATTAATCCTGAATTTCCAGATCATGTTTATAAGCTCAAGAAGGCTCTTTATGGCTTAAAACAAGCACCACGTGCATGGTATGAAAGATTAACTAAGTATCTCTTGTTGAAAGGATACAAAAGAGGTGGAGTTGACAAAACCTTGTTTATTAAAAGGTCTGGAAGAGAAATTATGATTGCACAAATCTATGTAGATGATATTGTTTTTGGCTCAACATCAAATGAGCTTGTTGCTGAATTTGTTGATTTGATGCAAAAGGAGTTTGAAATGAGTATGGTTGGTGAACTGAACTTCTTTCTAGGTCTTCAGATTAAACAGTTGAATGATGGAATATTTGTGTCTCAAGCAAAGTATGCTACAAATTTGGTGAAGAAATTTGGGTTACAACTGAGTAAAGCAGTTAGATCTCCCATGTCCAGAAATGAAAAGTTAACTAAAGATGAAAATGGGAAGTCAGTAGATCAACATCAATACAGAAGCATGATTGGAGGTTTATTATATCTGACAGCAAGCAGACCGGATATTCAATTCAGTGTGGGAATTTGTGCAAGATATCAGTCAAACCCAAAGGAGTCTCATGTGAAAGCAGTAAAGAGAATATTGAGGTATGTAAATTCCACTCTCAATTATGAAATGTATTTTACTAAAGATACAAGTTCTGTTTTGGTAGGATACAGTGATGCAGATTGGGCAGGAAATGGTGATGATAGAAAAAGTACTTCTGGTGGAAGTTTCTTTCTGGGCAACAATTTGGTCTCATGGTTTAGCAAAAAACAGAGTTGTATCTCTCTGTCCACTGCTGAAGCAGAGTATATAGCTGCAGGAAGTTGTTGTACTCAACTTCTTTGGATGAAACAAATGTTGGAGGATTATGGTATTAAACAGAAAGAATTGATCATGTATTGTGATAATCAAAGTGCTATTAACATCAGTAAGAATCCGGTTTAGCATTCTAGAACGAAGCACATTGACATTCGTCATCACTTTATCAGAGACTTGGTGGAACAGGGAGTTGTAACTGTGGAGTATGTTGAAACTGAGAAACAGTTAGCAGATATATTTACAAAGCCACTTGAACCAAACCGTTTTGAAGAATTGCGAAATTCTTTGGGCGTGTGTCAGATGTAGATTGAGAATTTTGTAAACCGTGTAAATAGTTGTATCAGTTGGTTGAATGAGTTTGATTTATTTGTTTTTGAATTTAAAAAAAAAGGGAAAGAAAGAGGGGTTATAACGGTTGGATTTTATTGGGAGGAAATCTTTCAATTAAGAGGTGCGAAAATTAAGGAGTCTGTTCGGTGTGTTTAAATTGATTGAGCATTCACAATTGTTCTATCAATTGTATCTTGCAGTCAAAGTTCAGACTCTCTTTCTCTCTTATAGCAAGTATATTATTTCGATTTTCTTTCTCTCTGAAAAACCCTAGTTGCTGTTTCTTTCTTCTACATCAATGGCGAAAACCAGAGGATCTTCACAATCTCAATCTTCCGAAGTTCAAGGGAAGAAGAAATCCCCTGCAAAGAAAACAAGGACTTCTAAGAAACAACAGGAAGAAGTTGTCCCTCTTCAAGATCAAGAAATTCTGGTATCGATTACTCAACCATCACAAGTTGAAGAAACTGGCACTCACAAAGTTTCGAAGAAAAAGGAGAAGGTTAGTCATGCCAAGAAGTCATCTTCTCTGACCACTCCTTCGAAACCCTCAGGTTCCTCTTCGTCCACCACAAAGATGAAGAAAACCAAGAAGAAGAAGAGCTCTCTACCTAAGATTGCGGAGTCCTTGGAAGATGCAACTGAAGCTGAGGCTGAACTTCATCATTCTGATGCGGAATCCCCTGCACAAGATGACTCCAGTGACAAAGATTTCTCGGATGGTGGCAATGGTGAGTCTGAACCAGAATCTCCTGCATCTAATGTTCCAGGTATTTCTGAAACACTGCCTTCTGAACCAGTTGTTGAGTCTACTGTTGGTATTCAAGAGTCAGTTGCAACTGGAAAGAAAATTATTTCTGAGAGTGAAATTTCTAAAAGAAGAACAAAGGCTAGAGCAAATAGGGGTGATTTTAATCTGTATGCATCAGATGAAGACATTGTTGAAAAATCTGATAGTAAGAGAAAGTCAAAAGATAAGGGCAAAAGAAAAATCACTGAAACGATTCCGGTTGTGCCTGAGAAGAAGTCTAAAGTGTCTGGAAAGAAAGTAATTGAGAGGTTTCAAGATACTACAAAATCTGAAAGATGGTCAAAGTTCAAAACTCGTATGTTGTTGCTAGAGAAACTTATTGATAGGTCATCTTTTGAGAAATATGATATGATAGAATTCTTTCAGAATGCTCGGTTAATGACTGCTGGAGAATTTGCTACAAGATATATTACTTCTGTTGTTACAGAATTTTATGCAAATTTAGATAATACAATTTGTGATGAAGACAGTGAGTCCTATCACAAGGTATTTGTTCGTGGAAAGTTGATTGAGTTTTCGCCAAGAATAATTGCTGACAGGTTGAATCTGCCATTTTATCCCTCCATTCAAGGCAGTGGTTTGCAATTGGTGGAGGATTTGGATATGGTGATCAAAGAAATCACTGGTGGGCAAGTTCAAACTTGGCCTGAAATGGGACTGGTGCAGTCAGCTTTACTTGTTGGGCAGTATTCTGTGTTTAATAAGTTTTCTCTCTTCAATTTGATGCCATCGGGGAATATTACTTGGGTTAAACCTGATCGAGCTAAGTTAGTTTATGCCTTGGGAAATGGTGTAAAGATTAATCTTGGTCAACTTATCTTTGATAGCATACTAACTTATGCCAATCTGAAATCAGGTACTTCTTCTATGTGTTGTCCCTGTTTGATAACAGAGATTGTCTTGCAAAATGAAGTTGTTCTTGGTCAGGCTGATGTGGAGCTTTCAAATATTAAAAATGTGCATCGGATAACCAAGAGAAGTTTGCAAGGATCTAAGGCTGGTATTTTGAGTACTGCTCCTCCTCCTCTAACTGTTGATGATGATTCTGACAATGAGGATATTGCTGCAGTTGATGTTCAAGGCAGGTCATCCACGAGTGATTCTTCTCTGGCAACTCAAGTGAACCATCTTGCTGCTGATTTTATTTCTTTTAAACAGGATATGAGTCAGAAGATGGACAAATTGTTTGAGCTTTTGTCGAAGAAATCTTGAAGTCTTGGCATTTGATTGTGACCAAAAAGGGGGAGTAGTTAATTGAGACAATTTTTTTTAGTATGGATGACTGTAACTGCATATTGAGTATATTGCGTATTCTGTATATAATTCTGCTTATCAGTTCTATCTGATGTTAACTGCTCTTGTGATTGATTGATGCTGAAATGTTTTTTTTCCAAAGATACAACTCAGGGGGAGTTTTAACTGGTGAGATGCATGTGCTTGATCTCAATGGTGTTTTTGTTCAAAATAAAATGCCAAGGGGGAGATTGTTACGGAAAAATTAGGATTATTCCTAAATCTAAATTGGAAGATTGATGGCAATTTATTTTGAAGATAAAAAGATATGCTATATCTTTTTATGAGCTATCTTTGGAGATAAATCTTTATTGGTTAAAGATTAGGAAGTCTACATGGACAAGAATATTGGAAGATATTGGAAGATATTGAAGTATATCCTTGATTGATTCCTATTAGGAGAAGAACAAGAATATTGGAAGATATTGGAAGATATTGAAGTATATCATTGATTGATTCCTATTAGGAGAAGGACTGTTTGGAAGAGACTTCTAACTCTATATAAAGAGGATGTTCGTGCAGATTAAGGGTAGAACCGAATGCAATCAGAGTAAAGATGAATATTGAGAGAATCGGTTCACAAGTTGTGAAGCAATAATTAGTTGCACAATGCTGAGAAATTGCTGAGCAATAGTTCGAGTTTATTCTATGTCTATGAGTGCTTATTGATGATACTCGAACAAGTAGAAGATTATACTTTGTATTGAACAAGTCCCTTTTGTTGTTGAAGGGCATTTTCGAGTTGACTACTTAATCAAGTTGTTGGATTAAGTAGTTTATTGAATGGTGTGAAATCGAGGCTGTTTTATCAGCAATACTATAGTGAGGAGCTATAGTGATCGAGTAATTAGTTTGCAAGGAGTAGTCATAGGGAAAATTGTATTGAATCCCTATGTACTTTTGAAGAGCAAATTAATTTGGGTGAGGGCCCCGCAGACGTAGACAAGAGGATTGTCGAATTGCGTTAACAAACGTTTTTGTGTGATTTACGTTTTGTTGAGTTGTTTTTCAGGTTAAGTCCTAGTTATAACTTCCAACGAGTTATAACTTACTGTTTGTATACTCAGCGTTTTCTTTCATATCATGTTCTGAAGCCAGAAGCTTCAGTAAGTTCGCACTTACCAGGATCCACAGAAATTGCAGATATTAGAGGGCCGTACACTCCTCTGACACCGTCCACTCCTCTGACAGGAATCCCAGTTGTCCCTTTTCCAGCCCAATAGAAACGTATCTCTAGTGTATTATCAAAGACCTCAGCTGTAAAGGGTTTAACAATGGGCTTATTCACTCCTCCTGCCTCATCTTCAATATTGAAATCTTTTTGCACCAACTTTCCCTGATGAAATATCAGCCAATCGCCTCTCGTTATGCAATTAGTAATAAATAAAATCTAGCAAAGGAAAAGGAATAAATTGAATGATGTTAACATTTGCATCATATCTTATTTGCTTTTCTGCTTCCTGTTTTCTCTACTCTTCTCGCAAACTAGAAATTTAATTTTCCAGACATTGTGAAGCAAAAAGGATACCTGAATGTGAATATCAAATAAGCGTCTACCAAGGCTGCTGTATGTTCTGTCCTCAGTAAACATGATTTCTGCAAAGTGAAGGTTTACGGTGTAGTTTCCATTTAGCAGACAGAATCCATAATAAGTCAGAGAAAGGGGAGAAAGTCGTGCATCCGTGTACAATTGAGCATCATTCCCCGAGATTGTTGAAATGTTTGTCCAAATGTACGAATCTATACTTCGGTTATCATCCATGAAGTGGCCTGTGCTACTAAATGCCCAATTTGTTCTACTCAGGAAGAAGTTTGAAGGCCCTCCTGAATCTGTATCATCATAATAACTTGTACCATTGACAAAGTTTACGGGTTTTCCACCACAGTTTATATGGAGAGAGGACCAGTCTGGAAAAAGAACTAAATTGTCATCCATTGTTAAAGTAACAGAACATATAGGGGGAAAATGAAGAAAAAAAAAATGTAGAACTTCATCTAAACGAAGTTATTGTCTCTTGGATTGCTGATAGGCTATCTTTTTATGAGCACAAAGGAAGGCACGAGTATATACATTAAAGCAAAATAAAGGCTAAGCAGCATGATAGGTATCTGGATTCCTACTCCAATACTTGGAGCACGTCGGAATCCAGCAGGTCCACTGATACCCCAAATATCAGGTTTCTCGATAGGTTTCCCTAACGGTACTTCATATCTTTACTTGATTTCTCAAAGTAACAAACTATTATCACCAGGCCAAATCCAAAAAGACTTTTTCTAGAAATATCATATACGTCTAAGGTTAGAACAATTATATACAATGCAAAATGCACAAAGGGACTACAATTAACTCACTCTGTGGACAACCAGAGCTCCTCAAGCATGATACAATACCCCTGCAAAGCAATATAAATCCCAAAATTAGTACCCATACTGTCAGGAATGAAGTTGTTAGTAAAGAATCAACCAATTGTCTGGACAAATAGATATACAATTTTGAGTTCTTTCAAAATATGTCCGTAAAACTTACGATGTATTACCAACTGATGAGCTAGCAAACAAGTTCCTGTGAAAATCGAGCAAGTGTTCTATCAGTTAAAATACACAAGTCTTAAAGTTCATTACAGTAATAGAATGGAATGTTCTCACAAGTTTCTTGGCTGACAATTTGAGACTTCTGAACTTGGATAGGTAAGATTGTTGAAGGAAAGGTCACTGGACAAATCTCCAAGCATTAGCAATATCATAAAATCCACATGAATGATCAAAATAATTGATTTACTTATGTAATGTTCACAGTTGAAAACTGGGCTCAAGCCTAATTCCACTCTAAAAGGTGTCTCATGTGTGGAGGATTGCCAAAGCCTCTACAAGAGCAAATTTCAAATCTACCTAGTCGATATGGGTTAAGCATATCCTAATGTGGGATTCAGAACACCCTCAAGATATCTGGACGTTTGCAGACATCTAGAGAATGAAGTATGACAAACTAGAAGGGTGGCCTAATACTAGACTAAGAGGCCCTGGCACCATGTTGAAATTTGGTGTTGGACCTAGCTACAAACCAAAAGGCTCAATTACAAAAGGTGCCATTTGGTTGGAGGACTGTCAAAACTTTTGTAACAAACAGATTTCCGATCTACCTTACTGTTGTGACATTCATGATATGAAAAAGAAAAAGCAGTTGAAGTAGTTTTAGAAGCATACTGTAGTTTTTTTTTTTTTTTAACATACTCTACGTTTTTTCTGATTACATTTTTGTGAAGAATTCACAAAAATAAAAAATATGGTTAATGATATATTCCATAGAGTAGCGACAAGTTAAATTAAGTTCATGCAGAATCCAACAAAAGCTAGAACCATTAGGACCTTGTTATGGATTTCTCAATTCAGGAGCTTCTTCCTTATCTAAGATAACAACAGTACAAATTACACAGAGAAGTTTAACATGGACCACCAGTAAACTTATCTACAGTAAATGCAGATTACAGTCTCACAGAGCTCAAATCATGATAAAAGAGGCTCAGTGATGTCAAGCGGTTTATAGATGTAGCAGGACTAAACTAATATTCAATGACTATTCACATTTCTCATTCAAAGAATATTGAGGATGCACTCACATGTTGTCTCCATCTGTCAGCATCCAATCAGGAACTGATCCATTGAGGAGGTTTCCAGTCAAATAACTAGTAAAATCAATGATAGTAGATCAGTAACCTGTAGCATTTACCAACTTTTGGCCATACCCACTAGCTAAACTTGGACAGGAACACTTATCCAGAAATTTTGGATCTATTACTGGGATATTGTTCCAAGAAATACATATATTTTAAAGCATGAAAACATGTTATAATCAGGATCCTGTAACAGTGTCATTGAAATTCTCATATCAACACAAAAACAAAATATGTCTTACACTTAAGTTATCAAAGATCACTATTGGAGGATCAGATGTATTTTATTGTACAAATCCATTGTCGCCATAGAAGTACAAAAGTCAAATCTCCAAAAGAAAAGCATAAATTGGAATAAGTAAAACCATTTTGGGGTAATGCCACAAAATTTGGTCCTGTTTAGTTTAAGAAAAAGTAGGCTTCATAAAGCAGTTAAGGGATAAACCAAGAGAAACTGATACAAAATGCAGGCTTGATAAGCCAATTGAGGGAAATTCTTTTGGAAAAAGAAACCCAACCATTGGCTTCATGTGTTTTCATCACTTCATGTCAATGGCTTGTTTCTTATCTTAGCTTCGTTTGCTAGCACTGTATAAGCAGATTAAAAAGTTACAACAAGGTTAGATGACAAAAATGCTTACATGTAATCAGTCTCTTTTAGCCTATAGAAGCTGTCAGGGATTTGCCCACTTATTTTGTTAAAACTCAGGTCCCTGCCAAAAAAAAAGATGAGTTGGTCAAGAAAATGTCCCAAAATACTCATTTACTAAAAGTTAAGTAAAAACAACTTCTATATCCACTTACAAGACTTTCAATGTTGAGCCAAGATAATCAGGTAAATGGTCAGCAATATTGCAACTCCTCAATATCCTACATATGTGATTCCAAAGCAAGTTAGATTGAAAGAAAAAGCACGTTCGCTGAAGAGGATTAGGAAAAGGCATAAGACTCACAATGTTTTTAGACCCTTAGCGTTACTAAGAGGAGGAAAAGCTGAGTCATTTCCATTCAAATCACTGATTCTCCTGTTTATACGAATTCAAAGAGACGAATAAGAGCAACCATTACATGACAATGCACACTAACAACAATCATTCAAATTATGCAATTTATACAATCTGCATTTAGCAGAATAGAACTGCAACTCACAAGTCATTTAATTTTGTCAAGGAAGTAATGTTCAAAGGGATTGGTCCATTTAGGCCACTACCCTGAATCACCCTGCAATTATTAGATTTTCAGTTGCAGTACCAAAACAAGCAATTGGGCCAAAAAGATAGAATTTGTGAGAAAAATTGGAAAGTCAGCTGAAGTATTGAATAGGTTTCAGGTCTCACAGCTTCTCAATATTTATCCAGTTCTGGATAAAATTAGGTATGCTCCCCACAAATTGGTTATCCCCAATGCAACTGCATTTGTTTTAATACGAACAATATGTACCATCAATTCTAAAAGCAATCAAAATTTGCGTGGCTGAAGCCTGAAGTGGAATTGAAATTAAGAAGCTCACAAGTTCTTCAAAGTGGTTAGCTTAGCTAGTGTTCCTGGCAACTCCCCTGTCAAATTGTTTGAGGTTAAAGTTCTGCAATAACCGAAAAAACAAAAGTGGTAAATTCCTGCAACTCATGAAAGCAGAAAATTAAATGATAATTCTTCTGAATGATGTCGAATAGTAGTTCCAAGGGAGGGGTAAAAAAAATTATGGATTAACAAAAAGGTCTTACATTTTCTCTATGCTAGGGAGACTCCCAAGCTCTGGAGGGACAGTTCCAGACAACCGATTGTAATCCAGAGTCCTACATATAATAAACGCAGGAAAAAAGAAAAAGAAAAAAGAACTTTGATCTCGGATTCCCAAAGTAAAGCCTTTAGAATTCTTGGAAAGAAGCAACAAAGATAAGATAGATATCTTACAAATTTTCAAGTGTGCTGATGTTTGCAAGTTCTTTTGGTATTGTTCCTGAGACACGGTTCCCGTTCAGGGATCTGCAGTAAAACCATTTGTTTATCGGCCAATTCTTGGAAAGGAAATACTTTCTTACAAAGAGATGATATTATGAGTACAGGAGAAACCGTACATGTTTACAAGTTGCATGGAACCCCATTCTCGAGGGATTGTACCGTTAAGGTAGTTGCGGGTAAGATCACTGCACCAATGTTGCAGAGATTCAAATATCAATTGAGTGAAATTGGAGATGGCTTTAATCCGGGTGCTATGAAGGAACTTACATTTCTTGAAGGAAAGGAAGTCTAACCAATTCTGGTGGTACTGTTCCTTGAAGATTCTGTGCTTTGAGGACTCTGTAGCTCAAATCACAAAAAGCCCATCAACTGAAAGAAACGAAAATGGAGAAACAAAAAAATTCTAGAATTTGTTTTTATATCTTTGCAGGACATTTTCCATTCTTTTGTTGATTTTTCCATAACTATATTGCTACCAGTGCCAGGTTTCTTTGCATCAGGAGAAACTACAGGGAATTCTTGCGAAACTCATGGATAGTTGGATACTACACTGAAAATAGATCTCCCACGAAGTGCCTCTTTCTCTACTTTCATTGGGTTTAAATTACCAAAAAGAAAAAAGAAAAAAAATCAGTTGGCATAAATCGGAAGGAAAAAAGACAAAAAGAAAAATCACTCCACAAAGACATTTAAGTTGGAGTAATAATTGGAGTAAAAAGAAAAAATGGATGTACCAGATCATGAAGAAATTTTGTTTTTTTTTTTACGTTCTAGGAGAATTATATATATATATATATAATTGTTGTTTGATTTTTATTTCTAAACTTAAGAATTACAATCAAATGGTATATATATATATATATATAATTGTTGTTTGATTTTTATTTCTAAACTTAAGAATTACAATCAAATGGTTAATTCGTTTAATATGTTTAATGCTTTATTATGTTATCAAAGATTCTTTTGTTTACTATTGATGTTCATTTTAACAATTACCGCCCTTTAAAAGGTTCAAAACATAACAATAATTGAAGTGGTCCAGAAGAATTTTTTCTTCCTACGGGACTGAAGTAGACTAAGAAAAAGTGAGCCAAGCGGTCAACTTGCCCATCAGAATTTGGCCCACGGCTTTAAATGATTGCAGTGGATTTCCAGCATGACTTAAAAGCTTCAAGGACTGAAAGACTTCTAAAACAGCAGCAATGGTTATCAATCCCAGCCCCATCAGATGACAGAGACTATTGAGGAGACAAGTTGTAAGACTTGTTTCCCTACCAACCAAAGCTATTTATTTTCAAAACAATTTTTTACATTTGTCAGTAGAATTCTTTTTCAAATTATTTTTTTCTCATTCTAACCGTATTCAATCACATAAATAATATTTTTTATTAATTTTTAATTAAAATTACAATGATATGAGATTCAAATTATATTATTCAATTTTTAAAACAAAGAATACTCTCCATATCCAATCCAAATATGCCATTGTAGCTTTTATGGATTGTTTTATGTATTTCAGATACAAGCGGTTCTGGAGAACTTCAAAATCATTGTTACAGTATAATTTAATACTTTTTTTTGTTTCGAATTTAAATATTTATATTTTTACTTTTAAATATTTATTTTTTAAAAATAAATATATTTTTTATTTATAATATCACTAACTGTAACAATATGTTTTTTCAATTAGTATCTTCGTGGATAGGAATTGAAAACCTAAGAACAAGTTCATCATGCCACATGCATGGTGTCTTCAAGTTTACAACAACGGACAAAGACAATATCATGAAGAACAAGATCAACATGCATGCCCGTAACCATAATCTGCGATGGAGGAAGAAAAGAAGACTTACATGCTAACAACATGGCATAGGGTGTCGTTGTTGAATGAGCAATTGCAAGTAACTGCGTTCTTAAATTCTTTGATGGTATCTGGAGTGCTCCAATTGGATTGTCCACTGCATGGATCCACGTTGAAATTCCAGTCCCTCTTCCCTAAAGTCTCAGCAATTTGCTGCAAAGCTCGGACTACAAACAAGCAAAGAATTTATGCATAAAAAAAATGACTTCCTAACTATTCCTATTATTAAGAAAAATCAAGAAAATTGAACCAATCTCTTCTATGCAATTAACTAAGTACCTTCCTCAAGTGGCAGAGTGGCTGCAGAGCCAAGAGTTACCAAGAAAATGATTACTACAGCGGCCGAAGAAAGGAGTCGGCGGAGAGAGAACATTGCGAGAGAGCTGTGAGGAAAGAAGGAGATCGAATGTTGTCCTAAGGGAGAATTATTATGTGTCATGCCAAAGCAGCATTGATCATCATAAGGAAGGAAGGAAGAAACTAATAATAAGAATGGAGTTTGATACGGACATATATATATGACTTCACAATCTTTGTAAAATTAAAGAGAAGAGAATTGTATCATTCCATGGCTCTCTTATTTATGAGATGATATAAATAAATATATTTATTCTAAAATATAAGATATTTTATTATTTTTATATTTTAATTACAAGAAATACTCTTTAAGAGAAATAAAATAAATACTCTTTGTTCTAATTATAATAAATTAGAGTATAATAAGATATAAATTAATTTCTTAATTTGTTATGAAATTGTACGTAACAAATAAAAGATGTGAAAGCCAATTTAATGGGCTAATGAAGACATGAAGACTAAGCATATGGTTTCTTATCAAATTAATAATACCTACCACATACTTGGTCCAAGATGAGGTCTATTCTTACCGACAACTATTGTCCACATAAATGGAAAAGGAGGGCTGGGCTACCTCTTCTTAAATAAGTCTTTGGACCATGTGGACAAAGAATAGTGTTCGAAGCGTTTTTTCCACGAAAAGTCCAATCCAATTTCATTCAGGGTTCGAAGTATCAATAATCTACAAACGTGATAGATTTGTGTCTTTTAACAAAATTATTTGTGGTAACATTTAGACATTTCTTTCAAAATTAAATGTTTTTCATGATTTTAATAAAATCAGAAGAGTTTATTAGTATTATATTTATTACTTTTTCTATAAAAAAATATGAGTAGCTAAATAATTTTATTTTTATTTCCAAATATAAATTATTTTACAGAATTTTATAAATATTTTAGCATTAATTTCAAATATTATCACAATGTATATTTTCTAAAATTATTCCTTAGAAAAATATCAGAAGGTTGACAACAATATGCGGAGGAAATTATTTCTGCGAAGATAGTTTAACCATGAAAAGAGATGTGGTACAAATTGCCTGTAAAGTGGATTAAAATCAACCAGTTTGAAGGAGACGAAAAGCTAAATCAGCCTGAGTGGTGATTATTATTTATTTATCCCTTTATCATATACCAGTGCTCTCATTTGTATTGCAATTTATATTTTTTAGTAAATTATAATAGCCATATATATATATTTGCATCATTTGTATATTTTACATAATATAATACCATATACATTAAATAGCTCGCAAACTTTTACTTTCAGGTAAAGTTAGTATTTTCTCACAAATATAATTAATTAAAATGTATTGAAATGATAAGGTGCGTTGACATAATTGAAGAATTAAATAGAAGTGTGTTTATTAAAAGAAGATCAAAATGGTTTAATGAAATTAATTTTTAACGAACTTAATTCACTTTTGCATGTAAAGTTTTATAACATCATATAACTAGCTTCTAAACTTAAATTAAGAAATTTATTAATTAAAAATATATATATTTTAATTTTTTTAAAAAAAGAATTATATAAACAAATATGTAACTGTTGACCGAGAAAACGATTTGACCACGACTGTAACACATTTCTATGATAAGACTGAGAAAGTCGTGACTGGTGAGCTGAGCAGTACTGTTATTGGTTTGCTGACTTTTACACTCTCTCTACAGTGCATTGTATATAGGGAGAACTTTCAAGGGGAGTCAAAGCGCCAGTTATGTAGTGTTACAAAGTCTTTTATATTGCTAACAATACTTCTGTTTGTTTTTATCATATGTGGTCACTTTTTAGGGGTTTTTTTTTTCTCTCTCTTTTAAATTGTATGTTATTTTACTTTGAGTATTTTATACTCCTTTATAAATATTCATATTTCTATCATCTTTATTATTAATTAGGTTTTAATGATTGAAACGTAAATAATTAGTTAGTAAAACATAAATGCCTTAAATTTTAAAAGTTATTAATGAAACTTAAATAAATAGACATTTAATTACGAAAAAAATAGTATATTTCTAAATTTATTCTTCTTCTCTGAATAATTCAATCAATAGTCACATTATTATTTTTTTGACATTTTAAGCCATTAAGTCTTACTAACTTATAATTTAGCTTAGAAAATAGCCTTAAACTACAGAAAGGAAAAACAATATTAGTAATCCCTCTGTCAATCTCACTAACATAGGTTGTCACTGTTTTTTATATAGATTAAGAAATCATATTTAATGTTGTTAAAATTGTGAAAATTTTATACACTTTTTTCTATTTTGCTCTTATACTAGAATCTCAACTCAACAATTAATTTTTTATTGAAATACTAATTATATTTATTAAACTTTTTTTGATGATCCATAAACACGTGAAATTTTTTTATATGAAATGTTTAATTATATTGGGACTCAAAAGAAATTAATTGTAATATAATTATATTTAGAGTACCAAAGCTACTATTAAAAATGAATGATTGAGTCTATTAAAAAATTAATCATACCCTAAATAGATAAATTAAATTATAATTTGACACGGATAGAAAAATAGAAATCAAACCTCTATAGCTAGCTTTTAAGCTTCTAAAACTTTTTGCACGAGAGACTTGGAAAATGAAATGCCCCCAAGATTTATGAACTCAGGAGATCTCGTCTTTTTGCAACAAGAGCAATTGACTATGACAGCATATTACACCAAACATAATGGGATTTGAGATGAAATCAATGTAATTTCTCCAGCACCAGAGTGCACTTGTGGTAATTGTACATGCAATTTGAGCAAAGGAGTGCCAATGCTCAAAGAAGCTGATCAGTTACGAGACTCTTGATGGAGTGGGTAGGCAGTGTGGAGGCTTATACTATTTTGAGCCAGTGGAACAAAGAAGGCAAAGTAATGTCTCCTAATCCTCTAAATTTTGATCTCTATCATAAAATATTAGGACATGCACCATTTGAAAAACTTCCAGCTATTTTTCCTCCCATGAATAAGTTGGATAGACGTGAGACTTAGTGATGCTTGTATGACATGGCAGCTAAACAAACCTGAAATTCTTTTACTCTTAGAGTATTTTAATGGTACAATGTCAATATCAATGTCACAGAATATTTGATAGGCTGATTAAAAAATTGGGTAATGAAACTGTTTTTTAAAAATTATTATTAAATAGAAATTGAGTTTATAAGAAAAAATCAAATAACAAGTAGAATTATACTGGATTATTGACTGTATACATTGAAGAGAATTTTTAATTTGACAGAGATATGACATTAATTGATACTTCAATAATTTTATGATATTTGATATATGACTTTTGACATTAACATTGTATCATTGAACATGCTTTCTCAAAATTCATATATCAAATGTCATAAAATTGTTGGAGTATCAATCAATATCAAATCATTATTATTAGTGATGAAGTTAGTGTCATTTTTGTTGATGTGACATATGACTTTTGATATTGTCATTGTATGAAAATGATCATAATTAAATAAGACTTTGAGTCCTTTTGAAATTGTTCATTGTGACATTTGGGGACCATATCAAGTTCTTTCTACTTCTCACATCGATTGAAAATTTTAGTAAATGAACTTGGGTTTATTTGCTTTAACATAAGAGCGAGGTTGCTGATAATATTCAATTATTTTACAACATGACTGAAAATCAATTTGGGAAAAGAATAAAAGTATTTAGAGCTGACAATGGGAGTGAATTCAAATCAAAGCATATGGAAAGTTTTTTATCGAGAAAATGGAGTAATCTTACAAACTTCTTGTGTCTATACACCCCAACAAAACAGAATTGTTGAAAGAAAACATAGATATATTGGAGAGGTAGCTAGAACTCTTAAGATTTCATGCTAATCTTCCAATTTGGTTGCCTTCATCAGCTATAGAAAATAAAACTCCATACATGGAGAAACCATTCCACAAGGAGCCAAGTTATAATGAATTTAAATTTTTGAATGTTTTAACCTATGCTCATAATCCAAAATCAAAGAGAAGTTTGATAAAAGGGGGAGAACATTTGTCTTTATTGGATATCCTCATTCCAAAAATATCTTTGTTTCAAGGGATGTTAGATTTTTTTAAGATGAGTTTCCTTTTCTTCAAACTACATCACAGCAGAATAGCTTACAAGGGTCACGTGTTCTTTCAAATCATCAAACTTACTTTTATGACCAAACTGGTCATGGAGAGATCAAACTGAGTTTTGGGAGAAAATGTCTACAATAATGATACATTCCAAAGAGATGAACAAGAGGATTATGAAGAGTCAACTTCCAATTTTGAAGATAGGGATGCTGAAAATTCTACAAAAGTACAGGTTGCACCTAATTTAGATACGAGAACAACAAGAGAAAAAGAAGGCCAGCTTATTTAGAAGATTATGAGACTGATTTGCCTTCTTCCTTAATACAGCACATCAATTTTTCAGCCAATTTAGTTAAGTATCCTATAACACATTTTATTTCGTTTAGACATTGTACTCCAAACCATACGACTTTTCTAGCGCCGGTTGATTCTCATGCAAAGCCGAGAAGTTTTATGGATGCCAATCAACATCCTCATTGGGTAGAGGCTATGAAGAAATAAGTTGAAGCTCTAGTCAAAAAATGGAACTTGAGAATTAACATTACCCAAAGGGAAAAAGGTCATTGATTTGAAGTGGGTATACAAGATTAAGTTTAGACCAAATGGGGAGATAGAGAGGTATAAAGTCCGGCTTGTGACAAAGGGATTTACACAAGTACAAGGAATCGACTTCAGGAATATTGCTCCCATAGTAAAGCTAGCACTGTGAGATGTCTTTTTATCAGTTCCAGTTGCCAAAGGATGGTTGATACATCAACTAGATGTAAACAATGCATTTCTCCATGGAGAATTTAGAAGAAGAAGTTTACATGAAGATTCCTGATGGTTTTGCAAAGAAAGGAGATACACGGGTATGTAAGTTAAAAAAATCTATGGACTTAAACAAGCCTCACGAAATTGGAACACCAAAGCTCTCATCAATATTGGTTTCATTAAATTAGTTTTGCTGATAATTCACTATTTCTGTATAAGGATGGAGTAAATTTGTAGCAGCATTAATCTGTGTAGATGATGTGATCATCACAATCCACATTCTTCAAAGACTTGGGTGAATTGAATTATTTCATGGGAATTGAGGTTCTCAAAACAAGTGAAGGTCTTGTTCTCAACCAGAAAAAGTATATTCAAGATATTCTTGAAGAATGTGGATTGCTATAATGGAGTAAGTTTCGACAATACAAATAGGTATAAACGAATTGTCGGAGGGTTTCTTTATTTAACTATCACTAGGCCAGATATAATCTATGCTGTAAATATTTCAAGGAGATATGTTCAAAGGAACTATTGGCCATGGTCTGTTATTGAATAAAAGTTCTACATGACAACGGGTAGTTTATAATCTGTTCATCAAATAGTCACTGTCCAGGCTGATGGGATAGAGATCGCCTGTGGATGCTGAAGAATCAGTCCATGGCGGGTCGATGGACATGCTCTGCACCTGGTGATCATTCATATTTGTTACTTGGTGATGGTAATCCTTCTCCGTAGGTTTCATCTTGTCACTAGAGACGTTCGAGTCGGAAATGAGACTTTTGTCAACTACTCTCCCTTCAAGCAAGCTAACTACAGTTGACATGCTTGGTCTAGCAGTTGGTGAGACATTAGTGCAAAGAAGAGCTAAATTGATTGTCAATATAACCTCCTTTTTGTTAAAGTCTGATTCTAGTCTTGAATCGACTAGTTCCATCAATTTTCCTTGCTCCTTCAACAAATGAGCCTACATGAAAGAAGAACGATATTAGGACGAATGTGCTAACTACTTAACTAGACCAAAATCTTTGGTATGATGGAGTTCTAAGCCATATGAATGTGCAGGATAACTTTGGAAGATCTTTTCCACACACGAAGAATTTAAGAAAATTTTTTTTTAAAAAAAAAACAGTTACCCAGTCAAGAACATAGAAGCAATCCTCCTTTGGCTTGATACTTGTGTTACTCTTCCCACTGACAATTTCTAGAAGGACAATCCCAAAGCTATATACATCTGCTTTATCTGTTAAGTAGCCCCTCATTGCATATTCTGGTGCCATGTATCCACTGGAAAACAAGTGGTATATAAAGAGTTATTCATAATTAAGCAGTGAATCTATACCGATATTTTCCAATCTCCACCCTTAAAAAGAATATAATTCATGGACTCACTAGGTTCCAGCAATACGGGTGCTTATGTGGGTATTTTCTTCTTCATCAAGCTTGGCCAGACCAAAGTCAGATATCTTGGGGTTAAGATCCTTATCAAGTAGCACATTTGTGGCTTTGATATCTCTGTGTACAATCTTCAACCTTGACTCTTCGTGAAGGTAAGCTAAACCTCTTGCTATACCAATAGAGATCTCATGCCTTGTTGGCCAGTCCAACTTCAGCTGATGCTCTTCACGGCCTGCAAGTTACCCGATACAAGAATAACATGAACCAACCTCATTTCTAATGCAACTATATTTGCTTTCAATCTTGATAAGAAATGAATTTCAATAATAATGTGCAACTTTGATTTACCAAACAATGCTCGAGCAAGGCTGTTATTTTCCATATACTCATAGACAAGCAATAATTGGTTTCCCTCGATGCAGCATCCGTAGAGTTTTACAAGATTAGGGTGCTGTAAAGCAGAAATCATGCCTATCTCATTCACAAACTCACGGTTCCCTTGCTTTGACTTGGAAGAAAGCTGCTTCACAGCGATGATAGTGCCGTCAGACAGATTACCCTTCAGTCAGACAAAATATCACGTTAAAAGATATTTAATATTTCCATTGAACTTAAGAAAAGCTTCGAAAGCATCACAATATTATAAGTATTTTTTGGCTTAGATCACCTTGTAGACAGAACCAAAACCACCTTCTCCAATTTTATTAGATGCATCAAAATTGTTTGTGGCAGCTTTAATTTGCCTCAGGGTGAATGATCCGGTATGTAAGTCTAGACCCATTAGGTCTGCCAAAGAGACCACCAATTTGGTTAAAATAATTTTCTGAAACAACCAGTCAAATGTGAAACAGATAATCGCTGAAGCTATTGGAACATATGCATAAATATTGTGTGTAAGAGTTCTTAGAGCATATTAAAATAGAACTTACATTCTAAACAAGATGCTGATGCTTGAAATTTTTACAAGAATATAATAATGTTTCTGCATGTGAAATACCATTTTATGCATTACAGTTGTCGAGGAAAGGGGGCATTACCTTGTTCCATTGTATTTTTTAATTGAAAACAGCCTTTCCACCAAAGAACAACTAGCAGCAGAGAGATGCAAAATACTACGCCAAGTACAATTCCAACTATAGCACCTGCTGATAGACCATTTCGATGTTCTGATGGTGGTGTAAAATCTGGAGAAGTGGTGAAAAAGATATAAATGTGCTAAAACCATTATACTAAATGAGAGATGTCACAGCACCATTTCTTTTCAAATAGAACAAAGATCAAAATGTTACATATTAATGGAGTTATCAAAAGATAACTCTTTTCTCAATAAAAAAAGCATGAACCTCTTTAAACCAGATAAATTACTTGCCACGTTTATATGGCACACTTGCTGTATGACTCAGACAAAAAATCTCTAGAGCAAAAAGTGGAAGAAATTTTTAAGAAAAACAAAAATCAATGAAAGAAAAAAACACTGAAACAGAAAACTTCATTGCTCTCATGTTCTCAAGCCAGAAGCTTCAGTATGTTTGCACTTACCAGGATCCACAGAAATTGCCGAAATTAGAGGGCCATACACTCCTCTGACAGGAATCCCATTTGTCCCTTTTCCAGCCCAATAGAAACGTATCTCTAGTGTATTATCAAAGACCTCAGCAGTAAAGGGTTTAACAATGGGCTTATTCACTCCTCCTGCCTCATCTTCAATATTGAAATCTTTCTGTACCAACTTTCCCTGATGAAATATCAGCAAATCGCCTCTTGTTATGCAATTAGTAATAAATAAAATCTAGCAAAGGAAAAGGAATAAACTGAATGATGTTAACATTTGCATCATATCTTATTTGTTTTTCTGCTTCCTGTTTTATCTACTCTTCTTGCAAACTTGAAATTTAATTTTCCTGACATTGTGAAGCAAAAAGGATACCTGAATGTGAATATCAAATAAGCGTCTGCCAAGGCTGCTGTATGTTCTGTCCTCAGTAAACATAATTTCTGCAAAGTGAAGGTTTACGGTGTAGTTTCCATTTAGCAGACAGAATCCATAATAGGTCAGAGAAAGGGGAGAAAGTCGTGCATCCGTGTTCAATTTAGAATCATTCCCAGAGATTGTTGAACTGTTTGTCCAAATGTATGAATCTCTACTTCGGTCATCATCCAAGAAGTGGCCTGTGCTACTAAATGCCCAATTTGTTCTACTCTGGAAGAACTTTGAAGACCCTCCTGAATCTATATCATCATCATAACTTGTACCATTGATAACTGTTACTTGTCTTCCACCACAGTTTATATGGAGAGAGTACCAGTCTGGAAACAAGAGAATTAAGCATACATTGTTAAAGTAACAGAACATAAGGGGGGGAAATGAAAAAGAAAACAAAATGTAGAACTTCATCTATACAAAGTAATTGTCTCTTGGATTGCTGATAATCCAACTTTTTATGAGCAAAAAGGAAGGCACGAGTATATACATTAAAGCAAATTAAAGGCTAAGCAGCATGATAGGTATCTGGATTCCAACTCCAATATTTGGAGCACGTCAGAATCCAACAGGTCCACTCATACCCCAAAATACTCAAAGGGACTACAATTAACTCACTCTGTGGACAACGATAGCTCCTCAAGCATGATACAATACCCCTGCAAAGCAATGTAAAGCCCAAAATTAGCAACTATACTGTCAGAAATGAAGTTGTTAGTAAAGAATCAGCCAATTGTCTGAACAAATAGATATACAATTTTGGGTTCTTTCAAAATATATCCGGAAAACTTACGATGTATTACCAACTGATGAGCTAGCAAACAAGTTCCTGTGAAAATCGTGCAAGTGAACTATCAGTTAAAATACAAAAGTCTTAAAGTTCATTATAGTAATAGAATGGAATGTTCTCACAAATTTCTTGACTGACAACTTGAGGCTCCTGAACTTGGATAGGTAAGATTGTTGAAGGAAAGGTCACTGGAAAATTCTCCAAGCATTAGCAAAATCATAAAATCCACATGAATGAGCAAAATAGTTGATTTACTTATGTAATGCTCACAGTTGAAAACTGGGCTCAAGCCTAATTCCACTCTAAAAGATGTCTCATGTGTGGAGGATTACCAAAGCCTTTACAAGAGCAAATTTCAAATCTACCTAGTCGATATGGATTGAACATATCCTAACGTGGGATTCAGAACACCATCAAGATATCTGCCCGTTTGCAGACAGCTAGACAATGAAATTTGCTAATCTGGAAGGGTGGCCTAATACTGGACTAAGTGGACCGGGTACCATGTTGAAATTTGGTGTTGAACCTAGCAACAAACCAAAAGGCTCAATTACAAAAGGTGCCATTTGGTTGGAGGACTGTCAAAACTTTGTAACAAACAGACTTCTGATCTACCTTGACATTCATGATATGAAAATAAAAAGCAATTGAAGAAGTTTTAGACGCATACTGTAGTTTTTTTTTTTTTTTTTTTTGCATACTCTTACGTTTCTTCTGATTACATTTTTGTGAAGAATTCACAAAAAGTAAAAAAAAGAAAGAAATATGGTTAATGATATATTCCATAGAGTAGCGAGAAGTTAAATTAAGTTCATGCAGAATGCAACAAAAGCTAGAACCATTAGGACCTTGTTATGGATTTCTCAATTTAAGAGCTTCTTCCTTTTCTAAGATAACAACAGTACAAATTACAGAGATAAGTTTAACATGGACCACCAGTAAACTTATCTACAGTAAATGCAGATTACAGGCTCACGGAGCTCAAATCATGATAAAAGAGGCTCAGTAATTTTAAGTGGTATATAGATGTAGCAGGACTAAACTAATATTCAATGACTATTCACATTTCTCATTCAAAGAATATTGAGGATGCACTCACATGTTGTCTCCATCTTTCAGCATCCAATCAGGAACTGATCCATTGAGGAGGTTTCCAGTCAAATAACTAGTAAAATCAATGATAGCAGATCAGTAACCTGTAGCATTTACCAACTTTTGGCCATACCCACTAGCTAAACTTGGACAGGAACACTTATCCAGAAATTTTGGATCTATTACTGGGATATTGTTCCAAGAAATACATATATTTTAAAGCATGAAAACATCTCATAATCAGGATCCTGTAACAAAAACAAAGCATGTGTTACACTTAGTTATCAAAGATCACTATTGGAGGATCAGATGTATTTTATTGCAGAAATCCATTGTCGTTAGAGAAGTACAAAAGTCAAATCTCCAAAAGAAAAGCATAAATTGGAATAAGTAAAACCATGTCGGGGCAATACCACAAACTTTGGTCCTGTTTAGTTTAAGAAAAAGCAGGCTTGACAAGCCAGTTGAGTAATAAACCAAGTGAAACTGATAAAGCAATCCCAAAATGCAGGCTTGATAAGCCAATTGAGTGAATTTTTTTTGGAAAAAGAAACCCAACCATTGGCTTCATATGTTTTCAGCACTTCACGTCAAAGACTTGTTTCTTATCTTAGCTCAGTTTGCTGGCACTGTATAAGCAGATTAAAAACAGAGAACCAAAAGTTCTAATCAAGATTAGATGACAAAAATGCTTACATGTAATCAGTGCTTTTTAGTCCAAAGAAGCTGTTAGGGATTGGTCCACTTATTTTGTTAAAACTCAGGTCCCTGGCAAAAAGAAAGGAAGAAGATAGACTTGGTCAGGAAAAAGTCCCAAAATAGTGAAATGCTCATTTCCTGAAAGTGAAGTAAAAAGAACGTCTATATCCACTTACAAAACTTTCAATTTTGTGAATGAGCCAAGATAATCAGGCAACTGGTCAGCAATATTGCAACTCCTCAATATCCTACATTTATTCCAAAGAAAAAGTTAGACTGAATGAAAAAGCATGTTCGTTGAAGAGGATTAGGAAAATGCATAAGACTCACAGTGTTCTTAGACCCTTAACATTACTAAGAGGAGGAAAAGCTGAGTCGCTGCCATTCAAATCACTGATTCTCCTGTTTATACAAATTCAAGGAGAAGAATAAGAGCAACCATTGCATGACAATGCACACCAACAGGCAACAACAATCATTCAATTATGCAATTTATTCAATCTGCATTTAGCAGAATAGAAACTCACAAATCAATTAATTTTGTCAAGGAAGCAATGCCCAAAGGGATTGGTCCATTTAGGCCACTACCCTGAATCACCCTGCAATTATCAGATTTTCAGTTGCAGTACCAAAACAAGCAATTGGGCCAAAAAG
Source organism: Apocynum venetum (assembly GCA_019593545.1). Classification (NCBI taxonomy): domain Eukaryota; kingdom Viridiplantae; phylum Streptophyta; class Magnoliopsida; order Gentianales; family Apocynaceae; genus Apocynum; species Apocynum venetum. The sequence goes on along the minus strand of SRSM01000123.1, from coordinate 9,694,567 downwards.
ATAGAATTTGTGAGAAAAATTGGAAAGTCAACTGAAGTATTGAATAGGTTTCAGGTCTCACAGCTTCTCAATATTTGTCCAGTTCTGGATAAAATTAGGTATGCTCCCCACAAATTGGTTATCCCCAATACGACTGCATTTGTTTAATACGAACAATATGAGCAATCAATTCTAAAAGCAATCAAAATTTGCGTAGCTGAAGCCTGAAGTGGAATTGAAAAAAGGCTCACAAGTCCTTCAAAGTGGTTAGCTTAGCTAGTGTTCCTGGCAACTCCCCTGTCAAATTGTTTGAGGTTAAAAGTCTGCAATTACCGAAAAAGCAAAAGTGGTAAATTCCCGCAACTCATGAAAACAGAAAATTAAATGATGATTCTTCTAAATGATGCTGAATAGTTCCGAGGGAGGGGTAAAAAGGAATTATGGATTAACTCAAAGGTCTTACATTCTCTCTATGCTAGGGAGATTCCCGAGCTCTTGAGGGATAGTGCCAGACAACTGATTGTAATCCAGAGTCCTACAAATAATAAACCCAGGAAAAAAGAAAAAGAAAAAAGAACTTTGATCTCGGATTCCCAAGTAAAAGCCTTTAGAATTCTTGGAAAGAAGCAACAAAGATAAGATAGATATCTTACAAATTTGCAAGTGTGCTGATGTTTGCAAGTTCTTTTGGTATTGTTCCTGAGACACGGTTCCCAATCAGGGATCTGCAGTAAAACCATTTGTTTATCGGCCAATTCTTGGAAAGGAAATACTTTCTTACAAAGAGATGATACTATGAGTACAGGAGAAAACGTACATGTTTACAAGTTGCATGGAACCCCATTCTCGAGGGATTGTACCGTTAAGGTAGTTGCGGGTAAGATCACTGCACCAATGTTGCAGAGATTCAAAAATCAATTGAGTGAGATTGGAGATGGTTTTAATCTTCTGGGTGCTAAGAAGAGATGAACTCACATTTCTTGAAGGAAAGGAAGTCTAGCCAATTCTGGTGGTACTCTTCCTTGAAGATTCTGTGCTTTGAGGACTCTATAGCTCAAATCACAAAAAGCCCATCAACTGAAAGAAACTAAAATGGAGAAACAAACAAATGCTAGAATTGCTTTTATATCTTTTCAGCACATTTTCCGTTCTTTTGTTGATTTTTCCAAACTATATGTGCTCCCATGGTCTCTTTGCAGGAAGATGAAACTACAGGGAATTCTGCATTCCGACGAAGCTCAACTAATTCGTATAATGCGTTCTTATGTTATCAAAGTTTTTTCTTCCTTTCTCTCTTTTTTTCCCTTTGCTATTGATATTTTGTTTTTGACAATTATCACTAATCAAATAAAATTACCACCCTTTGTTTTTTTTTTTTTATAAAAAAAAGTAAAATAACCCCTTTGAAAGGTTGCAAAGATGTAATAATAACATAATACTAGTAGTTCAAGTTAACTTGCCCAGCAGGATTTCGCCCACGGTTTTAATTGATTGTAGTGGGTTTCCACTTTCCGACATGAGATTTAATCTTTAAAGCTTCAAGCACTATAGAACTTTGAAATAGAGGCCATGGTTATCTAACCCCTTGAGATGATAAAGACTGCTGAGCGGGCAAGTTGTAACACTAACTTGCTTCGCCATAACCAAGATGTTTCGTTTTCTACCACTGTTACTAAGATTGTTTTCTTTTTCTGGTTAAATTACCTAAGATTGGTTTTCTGTTAAAACATTTCACGTCAATGCAAGTTCAAAAGGTTCTGCGTAACTCCAACTCCAACAGTATTGTTATATGATCGTTTCAATTTTTTCATTCAAAATTAAATATTTATATTATTATTTTTAAATATTTAAAATTAATTTTTTACTTTTATAAAATAAATATATTTTGTGTGTAAAAAATAAATAATAGTATTTTTAATTTAAAAAATTTATATATATTTTCACGATTAATTATATTTTTTTCTTATAAAATTAAATATTCAAATTTCTATTTTAATTTCTTTAGAATTAAATGTTATTTTTTTAAATAAACATATATTTTTATCTAAAATTATACTAATAAAGTTAGAGATTTACATCACTGTTGTCCAAGGTGTCTTCAAGTTTACAACAACGGACAAAGACAATATCATGAAGAACAAGATCAACATGCATGCCCGTAACCATAATCTGAGATGGAGGAAGAAAAGAAGACTTACATGCTAACAACATGGCATAGGGTGTTGTTGTCGAATGAACAATTGCAAGTAACTGCGTTCTCAAATCCTTTGATGGGATTTGGAGTTCTCCAATTGGATTGTCCACTGCATGGATCCACGTTGAAATTCCAGTCCCTCTTCCCTAGAGTCTCAGCAATTTGCTGCAAAGCTCTCACTACAACGCAAACAAACAAACGAAAAGTCCATGCCAAAAATGACTTCCTTTAATTATTCCCATTCAGAAAAATCAAGAAATCACAAAATTAAAACCTTCTCTTCAATGCAGTTAAGTACCTTCACCAGGAGGTAGACTGGCTGCAGAGCCCAGAGTTGCCAAGAAAATTATTACCAGAGCGGGCCAAGAAAGTAGTCGGTGGAGAAAGAACATTGCCGGAGAGCTTAGAGGAAAAGGGAGATCGAATGTTAGACCAATATAATTATGTGCCATGTCAAAATGAGTAAGAAAGCTAATAATAAGAATGGAGTTTGATTTGATATGGACAGATCTGACTTCACAACCTATATAAAACTAAAGAGAAGAGTTATTACAATAAAAGACGTGAATGCCAACTTGGCATTGATTTTGTAAGTCTACTTGCCAATTTGATGAACTAATAATAAAGACATGGGGACTCATCCATGGTTTCTTACCAACAATTCTTGGACATTAATGGTAAAGGAGGATACCACTTCTTTTTCTTTTTCTTTTTAATTTAAAGAGGATACCTCTTCTTAAAAAAGGCTTTGAACTTTGTGAAGGAAGAATAGGTGTTGGGAGTGCTTTCTCCACGAAGGTCCAATCTAACTTCATTCTAAATTAGCAGGGCTCAAAGTGTCATGATATACAAATGTGATAGATTTGTCTCTTTTAGCAAAATTAGTTGTGGTAATATATAGCCCTTGTAATAAAATTAAAAGAGTTCATTATATTATATTTATTATTGATATAAATGGTTATTGATTTGCATAATTTATTTGTAAAATTTTATATAAAAAATATATTTATTTTAAGAAAGTAAATATTTATTTTAAAATACACTTAATTAACATATAATTTATACGAAAAATAATTTTCTTCCTTTAAGAATTTAGGAAATAAGTTTCAGCTTGGATTGTCTTTTTCTTAAGTATGATGTAGTACGATATATAACTTTTTGTTTTCTCAACTTGTTATAGAGCCATAAATATTGCCTTAAAGACCACTTTGGGACTTCGGAAAGAGCTCATCTAAAGTGGAATAAAATCAAGAATTTTGAAGGACAAGAAAAGCTAGATCAACCAAGTAGTCATTATTATTTATCCCTTTACTATATACTAGTTCTCTCATTTGTATTGCAATTTATATTTTTTGTAATAAATATATAACACAGCTCCCAAACCTTTTATGTTAGGTTAGTGTTTCCTCACATATATAACTAGTTGGTCAAATGTACTTAATTAAAATAATTTAAAAAATTAAGGGTATTGAGATAATGAAATTAGCCCTTTACAGAATTTAATCCATTTCTGCATGCAAACTTTATAATACCATATAACTAACTCACATACTTGAATTAAGAAATTATTAATGAAATTTTAAATATATTTATTTTTAAAAAATAAACATCTAATTTTAAAAATCTTAAAAATAAAAATATCGGAAGGAGTTGACCGAGAGCCTTTTTATTTTACCGGAACCCACCACGACTATAACGCATTACACTATTCTTGGTTTTCTGACTTGTTCACTTGCACACTCTTTCCGAGTTCTGACTCTATCTGCATTGTATATATGATTCTAGCATCTAATATAATAGTAACTTCAAATATCTAGGTCACCAGGTATTAGATTTACAAGTTTTTTTATTGCTATGAATTTAATACTTCTTCTGTTTGTTTTTTTATCTGTGGTCACATTTTAGGTTGAATTTTTTTAAAAAAATTTATATGTTATTTTACAGAGAGTATTTTATATATTTGTAAATTAAGTCTTCTCTTTAACTAATTCAATCAATATCATTGAATTTTATTTTATTTTTTTACATTTAAGGAATTAAGCCTTACTATTCAATACTACTCTTTTTTTTTTTTTACAAAGTAGAAGAACAAGAAGTCATGTTATAATAAATTAAAAGATGATAATTTAATCTACTTATCTCATAATTTAGCTTATTTAATAGTCTCTTTAATATGTGGAAAATAGCCTTCAACGACCAAAAGAAGAAAAAAAAGACTAGTATTTTGATAGCAAATGCTTATATAACTAACTTTCTAAAATTCTAATACTTTAAAGTAAGTACGATAATATCAATTTTGCTTTTTACTTCTGAGTAAAAGTTAAATTTGTAAAAAAATAATTGAATTAAATTAGAAATAAGTTGAATTCAAATATTCTCGATATAAAGGATTTTGATTTAAATAAAATAATAATGATAAGAAAAAACTTGCCTCCCACCCATTATTAATTTATTATGGATCAAAAGAAGATATTTTGGATATGACTACCTTGACAAGTAAGGCTGAGTTACATGGGCATCTTATTATGGGTCAAAGAAGATATTTGGATATGACTACCTTGACAAATAAGGCTGAGTTACATGGGCATCTAAGGAGTGTAATAGAGTCAATTTTGAGCTGGAATACATAATCATGACATGAGCTCAATCGAATTTGACAAATGAAATCGAGTCTGTCTAGTTAACTTTTTAATGAGTTGAGTAAAAAAAAAAAAAATTAACTTTTGAGTTGAACTTTTTTTTTAAAATATTTTTATTTTAAAATTTTATAAAATAAATACATAAAGGACTCATTAGTGGCTCAAACAAACTAAATATTTTTAAGTTCGATTTCGACTCAAATTGCTCTCTAAGTCACTCAATTCATTTTGTATCCTTACTTCCAAGATTACAAAGTTTATTACAAGTTCAAAGTTTATTAAATGAATCAAGTGCCTCCTCAGTTGATACTTTTAGAAGAATATATGAATTATATATATATATATATATATATATATAGATATTGTACCATATATTTATCTCATTTTTTAAATATATAATTTTTTGAAGTATGTGATGTATGAACATTGGATCCATACAAAACCTCTCTTCCAAGAAGGCAATGTTTAAATTTCAATATCTGGCTTCTTCTTTTTTCTTTCTTTGTAAATCATGTTTTACTTCATGTGATGCTGGTCATAAGATTTTTATTTTTATTTTTTATAAGTGGAGTCATAAGAATTTATGACTACACGGTTTGCCCTCTGGAAAGGGATACTATGGGTCACTGTGCAAGCGTGGACTCGGAGTTTATCACCAAAGTCATCCCCAACTTTCAAAATTATAGTTACAGCTCTACTCCATTCATGGTCAACTACTTCATAGATTCCTTAGATAATTGGCCTTTGAAGTTTAAACAAAATGACAAAAAAAAAATCATATGCGGGACTTGATTGGAACAGCAGAACAAAGAATAAAGGGCCTATCTTAACTCTTAAGCGGCTCTTAGCTGTTAGAATTCTTTAATACCACCAGACTTTGTCCTTCAAAACAAATTAGAATTGATAAACTATTGATAGTAGGTACTCCATCCTTCCCATTCATCCGTTATAATTTTATTAATAGTGCTATTTAATTTTTAGTTACATAAAATATGTCTATTTAATTCACTTTGTTATTATCAAATTTATTTTTAAACTATTGTAATAATACACAATAATTTAAAGATTTCATTTCTCAAAGATAGTTGCACATTTTTCATACACTTTAAATAAAATTTGTACATATTTTCACACAATTAAATTTAAATTTGACTAAATTTTAAATGTAATGTGAAAGGATAAAATAGAAAGAACAAGTAAATATTTTATAATTTCAACAACATTAAATATATTTTTTAATACGTGTTAAAACGTCTACTTGTCTATATTTGTGAGAGCAGAAGGAGTATTAATTTGTATGTCTTAATATTAAAATAATGGTGCTCATAATAATAATAAAAAGGCAAATTGACTCATTTCGTCCTTTATCTTTACTTTTTTTGCTATAGTGGTCTCTCATTTTTTTTTCAGCCATAGTAGTACCCTATCGATTTTCAATTAACCATTTTGATACCTCATCTTTATTTTCAGTCATTAAAATCCCATGTGTATTGTGTTTTCAGTCATTTTGGTCCCTTATGTCATGGACTAAAATGTCTAGAAAGCAAAAACATAAAGGGTTAAAATGGCTAAAAACACAATAAATAGGGGATCTTAATGACTAAAAATAAAAACGATGGACCAACACAACAACTCGAAAATAGGTAAAGTACTACTTTGACTGAAAAAAGACGAGGACCAAAATGTTTACAAACTCAAAGATGAAGGACGAAATGGCCCAATTTGTTAATAAAAATGACATTAAGTGTGGTAAATTTTGTAGGCACTAATGGTGACTTCAAGGGTACTGTGAACAAATCATTTTATTCAATTGGTGTTTACTTCCCTAGGGCATTTCCTGGTTTGAAATTTTGCCATTTTAGGCTCGTGATTGCAATTATTCCGCTTGAATTGCCTTAAATGATGGTCGTGGCTGACTTACTCTATCTCCAGAAAATGGGTGATAATTTGTTTAACTTAGTGGCGACTCCAAAGATGAAATAGTTAAGTTGATTGGAAAAGATGGAAGGAATACAAAATTAAAGGCCTTTTCTACTATTGAAACTGGCTAGAAATGTAAAAGAAAGCTAGCAAGTAATGTTTGACAGTAATTTGACTTCTACCATCAGGTGAAGACGCTAAAGAGATATGCAAATGTAAGGAATGTCACCAAATTTACTTTTTAACTAGCAAATATAGAACAAATAACCTAAAAGGAAAAACATTGAGAAATTATCTAGAATTGATACAAAGGACATATAATAATGCATTATTGAATATTCTAGTGGTGTGAGCATAAGTACAAGACCTAGGAGTTTCAATCAAGCAAAGTTTAGAGAGTTATTGTATAATGTTGTGATTAAACATAACTTGCATTTATCTTTTGTGGAATATAAAGGTGCTAGAGTTGTACAGTGAGAATACTTACAAGTTTGATGTTAATAGAATGTATGTTGATTATATTGCTAATATCATTGTTAAGCTTAAACAATATCACGTAGAATTTATTTGACTTGCAATTGTTTTCCTTTGATAGCTAAAAATGGATATCTACATTTAACAACATATTATGGTGATAAGAAATGGATGTTGCATAAAAGGATTTTAAATTTACCATACATTATACCACCCCATTCTAGTGTTGTATTGGTTTAAAATATATAACTTGGTTGTTTGGTTAGGAATTGAGAAGAATTTTTTTATAACTTCGATAATGCTTCTTCAAACATTCATATGTTGAATTCTTGATTGAATTTGTAAATTTTTTTTTTTTGTATTTTTGTTCTTTGTTTTATGTAAAATGTTGTGTCAATATTCTCAATTTAATTGTTAAAGAAGAACTAAAAACAATTTGATGAATCGATTGAAAAGATGAGATAATATGTGAAAATGGGAAAATGTCAACAGTTAAAAAACAAAAGTTTTTAAAACGTGTGTTCACATCTTTCTTGAATCCAAAAAATCTCTAAAGCAAGATGAACATCTGGATGTTTGATGTTTTCTAATGCATTCTATTATAGACTTGTTTTCCGCAATTTAATGTTGAGTGATCCTAATTTCAAACATAATCCTTAGGGAGAAGAAAGGGTAAAAGCAAAGAAAATATGTGGTTTATTGAAACTAGTCTATAATACAGCATATGCATTTCCTAGTGTGAAGAATTCTACTTTCAGTTTCTACTTTTCATTATTCTTTTGAGACACCTGCCCTTTTTATAAGTGAGAATACTTGGTCTTCCAAAAGCTCCCATGCATGTGAAATTTGGCGTTTTGGGCATATAAATACAATTAATAAATATCAAAACGTATTGATAAATACAATTCAATCCAATTTGAAATTTCAGTTTGAAACAAATAGTTCACACCCCTATATATGCCATCCAACTTATTCCATAGGACAACAATTGGCTTATGATCGCTTGAAGAATTTAGTCAAGTCCATCACTCCCTATAAATGAATAATATTAGTAATTACTTGGGATATGGTATCCCTACTCAGTAACCACAAAGCGTCATCATCATTAGGCGGTAGAAAGAAAGTGTGTTCACCACCCCAACATCGAGTGATGTAGTGGTAAAGCATAAGAGCATCAATTGGAGAATCCAATTCCCTCGAGTGCTTAATAAGGCCACATTTGTTTTGATTGAAGGATTAGCCCACAACGTGAGATGTTGCCATGGAAGTGAAGTGTAGAATAAATTAAAAGGTATACCCTGATATGTATAAGCTTTCCACACCTAATATATTTATAGGATAGGTGAACCACGGTCCACGGGGGAAGGCCGCTCATATACACGCGTTAAAAAGAACAAGGCTCGTCAAAGGCTAAAGTTTAAAAAAATTATGTCTATTTAGCAATTTGTTAGAAGTCTTATTTATTTTCAAGGGAGGAAGAATCAACCTCAAGTGGCTCCGCTTCAAATGGCAGGCCGTAGGCGTTCCTCACTTAACATCATCCTATTGCAACTGCCCCACCAAGGATTAACTTAATTGACTAGCCTTATGATTTTCCAACTGAAGTTAATCTCTAGTTTTATTTTGTAATTATAACCTGTTTAACTCTATAGATGGCATAAAGGTTGCTTTCATTTTGAAGATCCAAAATGGAAAAAAAACAAAAGAAAAAATATATATTATTATGTAAAAATCCACTATATATATTAGGAGAAATCGCAAAAATGTATTTAACTATTTATGATTATTCAATTATATCATTTATTTTTTATTCTATCATTTTATATCCTCACATTATTTACTATTCTTCAATTGTATATTTTATCTTTCATTTTATCTTTTTATATCCTCAACTATTTTAATTTTGTTTTTATCCATCTAACACTATATTTGTAAAATATATAATTGAATAATTGTAAGAAGTTTGAGGATATAAAAGATACTATTCAAGAATTTAAAATAGTTTAATGATATAAAATTTAAGACAAATTGGTGTTTTTAGTCCCTTATCATTTTTTTTTCATTTAGTGAGCAAGTTCGTAAAAATAATTTGTTTAAAAAAAATCTTTTAAGGTTCCATAACATTTTTTTTTTTTTTTGTTTGGAGTGTTGGGTCCTTCAATTAATATTTTTGTTTATCTGTCCCTTTCTCCAAGCTGGGTATTTTAGGCACAACTCTATTACACTTTTCTTTAAAAAAAAAATAATAAATGCACAAGCATAACACAATCTTTTGTAACCATATCTCTTTGATTCTATTCATTATCTCATCCTACAGAAATTTAAAAGGAAATCAAATAGCAATCTACATCGACAGTATACCCTGCATAATTAAAAACAGCAATTAGGACATCTAAGCCATATTTAAATAACACTGGAATATTTCTCCGTCAAGCCCAGATCACAGTTGAGGTAAACTTCTTTGATGCTCTAAAATGCAAGCAAAATCAGCAGGCTATTGGACCGGGTGTAGTGGCATTTCCCAGCCACTCAATAACTTGTAGGCTATTTCTACTTTGCCCAACCCAACATGGAGACTTGTAGAATTTTCATCAGGTTTTTTACATGATAAACTCTATTTTAAAAAAACCCTTAACAAATTCATAAATTTTCCAATTTTCCTTGAAACACCCAACATTTAAAGTAGGGTAAAAAGTGACGTGGGCCCTAAACTGTCAAATTGTATTCAAGCTTTATAAAATTATAAGATTGTACACTTATTCTCATCTAATTAAGGAGTATTTTTGTCCTGCTCAACAAGAATATAAACTTATTATTTTCAGTATCTAGTCAATTTATTATTTATCCCATGTAGTCAAATTCCAATTACAGCTTCTTGACTCAATTTCTCACTTTTTCATTTTTATTATTGTAGTATCTCATATTTCTCTTCTATTAGGTGTTTCTTGTGTAAGTTTTATTTCCATGTTATTTCATTGCATCATATTCCTTTTTCTTGTACCAACTATTTCCTTTCTAATAAAATATTATGCCTTCCAAAAAAAAAAATTTGAGAAGAGATGGATTTGCATAAAATCAAAATGGAGTAAATAAGTTTCACTAATGATGGGTGACTTTTATGGATTAAAGACCAATGAGTTTAGATTCTTGTTCACAATAACAAAAATATCATTTAATTAGATATGCAGAAACACACTTTTTTATAACTTTGTAAAATTTAAGTATTGATAAAAAAAAATATTTTGAGTGCTAAAGACAAATATCTTAAATTTTAGAAGCGTGTGAAACTTTTTAACCTTTAAAGTATCCAAAGTCTTAAGCAATATGAAAAGTAATGGAGACACAACTCTCTTGCACATGAGGCCAAATGACATGATCAGTTCTACAAATCAGTGACTCAACGCCAAATAAGACTTGATGTACACATAAATTAACTGATTTTTATACTACTTAATGACTATATTTTGTTTAAAAAACGGTTAATTGTGTCATTTAATGGATATATTTCACATTTCCTTTCTATTTCTTTGTGTTATAAGTTTTTCAGTGTATTCTAGTACATTTTTGGAGATAAAAAGAAGAAGAAGAAATGAAGATGAAGATGAAGAAGAAGAAAAAAAAAATGAACAGTAACTCCGGTGAATAGTACCACCGTCGATGATGACGTCACTGCTTACGTCATGAACAGTGTCCGTCGGCTGGTCAAAGTCAACAAGTCAACCTGCTACAGTACCGGGAGGTCAAAATGACCATTTTACCCCTAGAAATTTCCCTATAAATATGCTAGCTTAATTTCTCATTTGAGACACCAATTTTAGCTCCAATCTTCTTCATTTCTTTTGCAATCTCTTTCTTTTATTATTATCTTCATATTAATATAATTTCTAGAATTTTTAGAATAGTTTTTCAAGTCTTTTTGTAAAATTTAGTAAAGAAATTCTGTCCGGATAATTTCAATATTTTCGTGGAGTATTTCTTTCAAATTTTCGTTCTAATGTTTATAAATTTCATCTTATATTTATTAAATATGGATTGTGAGTAATTTCCTTTTGTTAGCAAGGATATGTGTTAAGTTATTAATAAATGGGATTATGAGATAATTTTCTTTGTACTTAATTTCTATTTGGATTTATTTAACTGGATTTATGGTCGGTTTACCCGCCTAGTCTTTATTTATTTTGCTTTATGCACTTTAAATATCGCAAATGGATGGCCGAGCCACCTATTAGTTTAATTTACTTTTATGTCTTTTATTTTCTTTTTTATGGAAGGCCGAGCCTCCATACTTTTAGTTTAATTTATTTAAATGGTAGGTTGAACCGCTTAATTTGTTTAGTTAATATAAATCCAATCTTTCTTTATATATATATATATATATATATATTTGTATATTTATTTAATATACTTATATCTATATATTAATTAAGTATTTATGTAATTCCTATTTTAATTAATATAATTATGTGAATTAATTGGATTGACAATCCAATTAATAAACGTGATTATATAGCTAGGATTATTAATCTTGTAATAATGATTCAAGTGGCATCTACTAATTTAATTGAGTTGCAGCTCTTGGCTTAATTAAATTAGTAGTGGAATTATATAATTTAAATTGTATATAATTAAGCTGATTGTTATATACAATTTAATGTTGGTGATGCCTTATTTACTTAATGCAATTTGATTGAACATCCTATACACGCTGGTTGGTAGTGTTGTTTAATTAAATTAGAGATTAATCTGTCTGAGCTGATCGGGATTAATCTAATTTGTAAGGATAGGAATCTGTCTGAGCTGATCGGGATTCTAAAACCAATTACTTAATAATGTCTTCATCTATGATTAATCTCATGAAAAATATAACTTGATATTAATTCCTTGCTAACGTTTTTTTTATATCATTTATATTCCAAATTCCTTTTTAATTCTATTCTCAAAATACCAAAAACCCCCCAAAACCCTTTCCGATTAATGATTTTAATTTAAGAGTTGACAAATCTCTGTGGATTCGATCCCTATTTTCCCTATCTACATAGGAATTGTTAGGTTTAAATTTGAGAGCCGCACGACAGGCTTCGTCAAGACTCAAGAACAATACGGGTCTTAGAAAAAAATTTTAAATGAGACCTTTTTATATTTAATAATAATAATAATGGTTCATAAAGTTCTATAAACAATTAATGCATTTTTAAAACAATCAACTTTGTTTTATAATTATCTACCTTAATAGGAATATATGCATATGTCATTTTGCAAAAACATTTCAAAAATTTTCAAATTGTACGTTAAGTTTTTAAAAATATACATCCCGAATGGCAGGCTAGTTCGTTACTCATCTTTAACTCATTTTTTATAACTTAATTTAAAACTTTTAATTTTGTTAACATGTTTTCAAAAGTTTGCAAATTGTCATTAATTTTTTTAATTTAATCTTAATTGAAAAAAAATTTACCCGTTCTTGATTGAGTGCTCATGAAAAGGAAATTTTTCAATATCTTAAGGACCGTATTTGGAAAAAACTTAATGGTTTTAAGGAAAGCATTCTCTCAAGCAGCTAAGGAATTCTTTATTAAATCAGTTGCTCAAGCTATTTCTACATATATGATGAGTTGCTTTAAATAGATGGTTGGACTTAAACATTTCACTTTGAAATGGTCACAAACTAATTGAGAAAAAAGTCACATTGAGGGTGTTAAAAATCAATAAAATTACAAGAATCGAAGCTAAGAGATGTTTTGTTTCAACTAGCAAAATTAAGAGATAATCCCCCCTCCAAAAAAAGAGTGAAGTTGAGTCACTACTTAGAAAATAGGGAATTCGGAGTTTTGAATTTTTATTTGGTATGATTATTTGTCATGATATCTTATATGATGTTAATAATTTCAACAAATTTTTGAAGTATAAAGACATGCATATTGATATTGTTATTACTTAGTTAAGAGGGCTCATGTCTTATTTTCAAAGATATAGAGAAATTAGATTTGAAAATGCTATGACTGAATCTTAAAAGTTAGCTTGCATTTTCTAATTAGGTTTTTATCTGATTTTTCAATCTAATTCAATAAAACACCTCTTTGACAACAAATATCAAATACTTGGTGTGCTAGTTGTGTGAATAAAAATGTATTCAAATAAAATACATAAAGTAAAACAATAAATACAATGATTTATAGTGATTCGATTTATCCAATAAAATTTTTTATTTATCTTATTGAGTATGAGTCTAAATTAATAAAGTGAGTATAAAAATAGAAAAGTGCATAAGTAATAAGGGAGGGAAGAAATATTTAATACTTCATCGATTCCTTTTATAAGGTCAATAGAATAGTTTTTCTTTGTCTTTAATTATAAATCATTTTAGAAATTTTTAAAGATATTTTACCTTTTATTCTAAATATTACACTTATTTAATATCATCTATTTTCTAATCTCTTTCTTATTTCTAGGATAAAATTTATTTATTTCTTTCTTATCACTCTTCTCCTTTTATCTTATTTGATTTATTTTAAAGACAAAATAAATAGAAGTATGCTAGGAGGAAAAAAAATCTCATTGGGCAATGTGAATATCCAGCAACAACTTTAAAATGTGACAGAAACAATACTCTTTTTTCAAATAATCACTTTTAAAGGATCATGAAAATAATGAATTTTTTTTATTTAAAGTTCTGAATATAACATTAATAAACAAATTTTTTCTCTTCAAATAATCATTATTCACTCTATCTCTTTCTTTAGTCTGGCCCTCATATTAAGTTATTAAATAGGAATAATATAGAAGCAATAATGATTGATACCTTGAAAAATATAAATAACCATCTATTTTAATATAAAATAAAATGATAAAAAATAATTCATTTTGAGAGTATACCTGAAAATAGGGGCTTGAAGGGTATAGGGTAAAAACATATTACTCAATTTAGAGTTATGGCATTAAAAACAAAATAAAAATTAATGCCATAACCCTAAGAGGTTGGGACTTGGGAGCAGCTTCGCGGCAACAACTGTCTGTATTTAATCGATGACGGCTAAGACACCGGAACATCGTCAAAGTTCAACTCACCGAATAAAGAGCGGTCCAATCAATAGTGGGTCCCAGTTGCTTTCTCGTGGATCCTAATATGGACTTCGGATGGGCTTTAGAACTTTTATGTGGGCCCGTACTAATTCTCCCATCTTTTTTTTTGGCATGAAATCAGTCATACTATAAGATTGAACATGTTTTTTTCATAAATAAAAAAAAAAGATTGAACATGTACCCAAGAGATGGAGATTGGAGAGGGAGAATTTAGTTGATCTTTGTTTCATTTTTTTAAAATAATAAGTTATTTAGATAACATATAGTATACCTACATCCTCAATTTCACATATTAAATAGTAATTTTATTAATACAAATTAATATATGTTTACAAAATATCTAAAAAAAAAAGTCTTTCATGAGTTAGAAAATTTATTTCTCTAACTAATAAGTTTAACTATTACCTATATTAATATATTAAGAACAATAAAGTAACTCATCTATTATATATAGTTAACTTTTATACTAATTTAAAAATAAATATTAATTTTATTTAATAAAAACATTCTTACATATTGAGTTAATTTGTAACATTTGGCCATGTTTTGATGCAACATTTTGAGAAATTATTAAGCATCAACATAATTATTCTTTTTGTCCGAAATTAAATATTTATTTTAAATTTTAGTTAAAAATTAAAAAGATATTTAATTTTAATTTAGTTGTCAAATTTTTATTGATATTAATATAAATTTATAAATGAGTGAAATGTAATTTTTTTAAATTAATGTGTTAAGTAATAAGATTTATAAGTTAATGAATATAAATTCTTTTAAATTAATAAAATTATTAAAGAATTGCTATTTAATGTTGTGGCCGCCGGACTAGTCCAAGTCCCAAACTATGCCTATTCCATATCCCTCTATCACACACCTAATCTATTTAATCTTACACGCCTATGTACTTATATTTTTTAGCCAACGTAATTACTCACCTAATTTCTATATATTTTTGTGGGATTTATTTTCATGTTACTTCATATGCTTATCCAACATCTATCTTTGTCATTTTTTCAATTTATTTATTTATAATAATAATAAGGGTCCCTAAAGCAGAGAATACAAATGTTAAAATCAAAGGCTAATCAATGATCCTTACGCAACCATACAAAAAAGGCTAGTCAATGACCCAAAATGATGAACTCAAAAAGAAGAAAAAAAAAAGACCCAAAAGTCTTAATTCTCAATTTTTATTTTGAATCCTTTTAAGAATCCTAAAGTTACATAGAAGAATAAGTGTCCCATGAGTTTCACCAACTTCGCATGTAGTAGTAGTTTATCAAATCTTCTTATACCTATTGCCACTGTTAGAAACTGTGATCTTTGTAGAAAGTAATTTCTGATCTTTCCAAAAGCAGACATTTTTTACTTTGAACATTTCCATTCTTTCATTCATTCCCGCACTCTTATAAATAACCACCTTCCAACTCCTAATCATATCCTTTATTTGCTCTCAACAGATTTCCCCTCTTCTTCTCTTTCTTATTCTTTAGTACTTTTGTGATCTCCCCTCTGTTATGCATATATACAAATTTCACAAAACAACATTGGTCCGTTTCTTTTGAAGCAAGGATCGCATTGTGTTTGTGGAGAAAAAAAGAAAAAAGAAGAAATCTTTTTTTTTTTCCTGGTGTCTGAGTTGAATTATCTGAAAGGATTTGCAGATTCTATAAATGGAGTCTGTGCTTGGTTCAGTGGCTGAGAGAAAAAGGAGAAGTTTGTTTGAAATCATTTCGATGTATCTGTTTCTGTGTTTGAACTGCTTCTCCAACTACAGATGCTTCGCTCAACTCTTGCCACGGGAAGAAGGTATATACATGAACTCCACACACACACACACACACACACACACACACACAGATATATATATATCAGATTTTTGCTTCATTTTGCTTTATCATTCTAAATTTTATAAATTTATTGCCAGCCACAATAATTGTTCAATATATAAACTCTTCTTATCCCAATACCGTGGGTTTTGTCTTTGTCGGAGACAAGACCTTACGATAAAATTAAATAATGCGTCCGCAGCCATGCATTAATGCTGGCCTACGTATCCTTCCTAATTCATGGACCATCCATCTATACTCCTATTAAATCTCTAGTTGATGTCTCTTAACATAGGTATTTAATATATTTAATTAGAAAAGTGTCAGAGTAATATACTTTTTTCGTTATTTGTTACTTTTTATAATATATTTTAATAAATTTTTTTAATTATATTTTTATTTATTTTAATATTTTTAAAATATAATATTTATTCTATATTTTTCCTTTTTAATAATTTATGTAATTATTAATTTAAAAATAACATTCATAATAATTTTAAAAAAATAATAAAATATTTTATAATAGGAAAGTTTGCTTGATGAATATTATAAAAATATGGGAAGAGTATAAAATTTTTACAGATCTATTTGATTTGTTAAATGCCACATTATTGTTAAAAAAAAAATATTTTGACATTTCTTATCACAGTTGATTTTGACATGTCAAATGTTAATAGTATTTGACCAATCTAAATACAACAATTAAAAGAAAAAGATGCTGAAACCCGTGTGATTTTGTCAGGACCAAGACATTTAACTGGTACATCTTGTTGTGATATTCGGTAGACTGGTCAACTATTCCTTTCGCAGGTTCATTAAGTATATATATATTGATAAATGCAGGTTCGTTCATTAAGTAAATATGTGAACCTTGTTTGAAATAACATGAACAATGGCTAATAAACCCAAGAATTTTTTATGCATATGTTAAATTAATAAGGGACGTAACTAAATTTTCTGTCGTCTCTAAATGCATTCATTTTAGTTTCAATATTTATTCTTAAATATTAGTTGTTTTACAATTTATAATACTAATATATAAATACGACACTTTTTTTAATTTTAATCCTTATTTAATTTAATTTTTTTATTTTTAATAAAAATTATAATATTAAATTTAAGGATATTTTAGATATCATATTAGAAGTTATGTATGGGACAGGAGTAGTAGTTATTATGATCCCCACTATTAACAAAGTTGATTACTACGATCCTATGTAAGATATTAAGCCATAATTTCTAACTGTGGTTTAATTTTGCAGTACTAGTCCTTCAAACAATATCTTCAAAGCTGCAGAACAAATACTGGAATGTTAGGGAGAGCTCTTGTACTGTATATGAAGACTTTAATGTGACTTTTACATCAAAAATTCTCAGCAACGTGACCTGTGATTGCTCATTCAATGACAATACTGTATGCCATGTTACAAACATGTACGTTCTTGAACCTAATTTTATTATCATTATTGTTCTTTCTTGATGATTTTTGTTTTACTCATAGTTTGGGTGCTAAATATTGCTTGGCAATATCCCCTTTAATCTAATTATTTATGGTAATCCCCTTTACCTAATTATATTTCTGAATGTTCTCACTATGTTATTATTTTTGTTCTAGTTCTTTTACTTATTTGTTTTGTTACACAGACAGCTAAAAGGACTCAATCTAACAGGGACTTTGCCTGAAGAATTTGGCAATCTTAGTCATCTGCGGGAAATGTAAGTTATCAACTTTATTTTATAGATTTATTCAGCAAATAATACCTATCTTGACAAATTGATTTCTGTTGCTAGGGTTCCTTCTGATCCTTTATTAAAGTATGTCTGCATGAGATTCAAAAATATGCACCAATATACACTTACTTTCAAACTTCAGAAATGCAAGGATTATGCTGTTTTATTTTGTGTTTATTTGTTACTTCTTCCTTCAATATTGAATGTCAACATTCAATTTTAGACATTTCAAACAAAAGAATGCAGACATTCAATTCTAAAACGAGAGTATTTTTTCCCATATACTGGAGTTCTTCACAGTTAATGATGATTTCCCATTTCAGTGACCAGTCATCCTTTGATACTCTTTTTCAAGTTTGCAAGTCTAATTTTGAAAGATAGCTCTCCTTTATACTGAAATTTTATTCTGAGACTATAAAGCGTTACATGTTTTGCCAGTGATGTCTCTCACAATTATCTTAATGGGTCAATTCCGGCAACCTTTAATCGGCTTCCTCTCACTATTCTGTAAGTAGTTGCATTTTGTTTCAAAGAGCTGAGATTGCTGCTATTTATCCTTGAACTCTTGATATTTTAACAATATGATGTACTGCAGGTCACTTATAGGGAACCGTATCAGTGGTGATATTCCAAAAGAAATTGGTGATATTTCAACTTTGGAAGATATGTAAGTTGAAAAAATTACACATACCAACCATTTAAAGTCCTTGAGGACAACTAATTGTGTTTTTATTTTATTTTTATACAGCAATCTGGAAGATAATCTGCTGGGAGGACCTCTTCCTGAGAACCTTGGAAGCTTGAGCAATTTGAGGAGGCTGTAAGGCCATTTAGTCATACTTTACATTATGATCATCAATAACTTGCCTCTGACGGAGGATATAACTATTTTATTGCATTCTGGTTAATGACTTTAAGTTGATTACTCATTTCTGCACTCTTATTTGATGCACGGAATGATTGATGCAAAATGTAATAGTATGAAACACCAGTACTTGGATTGGATATTAGTTTAGGGGGCGGGGGGAAATGCTGCTACAGTAGCTTGAAATCTAGTAATGGAATTTACATCTTCACATCATGAATGACCGAGCCTTTTCTTTTTTTTTTTCATTTCAAATAAATGAACTTGGTTAACTAAGATCTTAAGTTTGTTATAATTATCAGGTTCTGTCTGTCAGGTGTCAGTTTATATGTAATGGCTAGTCCCTAACACGTTGGTGTTTTTCTTTCTAACTTGTGTTGTATTTGCTGCAGCCTGCTTTCTGCCAATAATTTTATGGGGACAATTCCAGAGACTTTTGGCAAGCTTAGGAACTTGACAGATCTGTAAGTGATAGCCATTTGAACATCTGTAAGATTTGGTCTTTCTGGATCCCATGTCTAATTAAGAAACACGTGAGGAAAAGAAACTGTAAATTAGCAAATGATTCCCAAACAACTTCTCCTGTGCACATATATAATTGAAATTTAAAAGATTCACCAGTCTAGTTGAAAAGGGGAAAAAAAAATTATTCAGATTAAAGTATTTTTCACTTAATTATTCTTTATTTTATGGAAAAACTAACATATTAAAATGATTTAACTATACTTACTTTCTTCCCTTCTAAATGCCTAATTTGAAAGAAAGAGGTTCTTTTCAGGATTTGTTTAACCTTGTATATACTATTGCAGTAGGATAGATGGAAATAGAATCTCTGGAAGGATACCCAATTTCATTGGCAATTGGACCAAAATGGGTAGACTGTAAGTATCTTTTACAAGAGTGAATTTTACTCATTAGTTTTACAACATATCTGTTTTGCCTTTTGATTTTCTATTATTACCACTTTTAACCCTATGACATCTCAATTGCAACGGAATCTCTTCCAGAGATGTTCAGGGCACACTATTGGAGGGACCAATTCCTTTTGCAATATCAGAGTTGAAAAACTTAACTGAATTGTGAGAAAACATCCATTTCCCTTCTTCTTTTTTCTTGTTCATATAATCAGAATATCGTTTTCCTAAAAACAATAGAAAATGCTGTTTGTTCTCAATCTCTAGAGCTCATCATCATACGCTGTTTGACGACATGGCTTTTGATTGTCAGGAGAATATATGGCTTGAGTGGACCAAGTATGGCATTCCCCAATTTGCAAGACATGGAAAAAATGAAAATATTGTGAGAAGAATATGTATAGTTGTACATTAGAATGCCAATTTAATTTTTCCGGCTGTTATCTTATTTTCTATTCAAGCGTTCTATTTCATTCTTTTGGTGCAGGATTTTGAGAAATTGCTCAATTGTTGGCCTTATCCCAGAATATATAGGAGACATGACAAGCCTGAAAACTCTGTGAGTTTGTTACCTTCAAAGGATATTCATCTCATCTCTATTTGTCTCACTGACATTCCCTTCAGGTTGACTGAAGAGTTTAGAATATTCATATTTGATTACAATGATAGGAACAGATTATTGCAGAGTTTTCCTACTATTTATTGCTTAATGGCCATCTATTTCATTAGACACATTTTGATTCCCAGAATGTCTCAAATACATAAAACTATGCTATTTGAATATGCACAAGCCTATTTCATTCATTGATTACTCAAAGACAGGACAATCATGTAGAATTCTGAGGCCATAGACACCTACTGTAAAAGATTAGATTGATCTGCAGCCAAATAAACTAAAATTTAACTTTGTACTCCCTTTCCCGCAAATTGAATGCCTTCTTTCCTCTTTTTATCCTGCAAAAGGTCCACTTTTCTTGTAATAGTTTCTAATTATGTTTCGGAGAGAAAAATTTCAGACTCTTATAAGCAAAAGGCAACCTAGTAACTCATTAAGGCTGTTGGTCAAGTATTCAAGTAATGACACATTTAGAGGAAGTTAGGAAATTAGTGAATGGTCAAGTACTCCCTCGGATTTTTGTACCAAGTAAAATGCAAAAACTCATTTTGGAATGCACAGAGTATTTGCTTTGGGTGATGTTAGAAGCTCGATGAAATATTAAATGTAACAACTTAGAAGTAGTGACCCCAGACCTTCTGAAGGAACCAATAATATAGGTAAATCCTTTTTTCTTTTCTACATTAATTGACATTGCCTCCATGGTCTCCAATGTTCACAGAAACAGTAGTAGTCTAAGATAAAAAAAGGTGGGATATTTGTTCAATGCTTCTAGTTTTGTAATCTAGATAAATGTTCAAGACCAAAGCAGCGTTTTTTCTTTCCAGTGGTAAATTTAAGCTATTAACCTTTTGGTTAATTTTTGGATATATGGTTGATTCTCATAAGAATTCCGCATGTGCAGCGACCTCAGCTTAAATAATTTAAGTGGGCCAATCCCCAACACGTTTCAAAGGCTGAACTTCGATCACCTGTATGTTTGTACTTTATAATATATTTTCTTTCTATCATGAACATTGTACCTATGCTTATTCCTTCAATATGTTACGATAGAGCTAAAAACTACAAAAAATATTGCAGGTTGCTTGCTTATAACTCATTAACAGGAGAGATACCCGCTTTTTTATTGGAGAGCAGAGAGTACATGTACATATTTGTTTTCTCTGCCCTTTCATATTTTTCTTGATGCAATAGACACATACCATATATAAATATATATGTGTGTGCACAGAGGAATAGGTTTCTCACAGATTGTGTGACAATGTTTGCTGCAGTGATGTATCCAACAACCATTTTACATATTCATCCACTACAGGCTGCCAATCATCCAGTGTGTAAGTCTTTTGTGTCTTTTTCTTTTGTTTTGTTTATAACCTAAATATTTGTGATTTTAATTTTGGATATCATTGTATTCAACAGAAATTTAGTATCTAGCTACTCAACTTCAACGAGCAATTCGTGAGTTCTCAAATACTGTTATCTACTAACTTGCATTTTGTTTGTTGATGTATCAGTTTTATGTTTACATCTTTCATGATCATAATTTTTTGAAGTAATATGCATTATGTGATCCTTATTAATGTAGAATTCCTTGGTGTTCAAAGAAGGATCTTCCATGTTCTGGAAAAGCCGAACGTAAGAGTGCTAACTCATCAACCTTTCCCGCTATTATGCGCACGTTTAGCTCATAGCAACCTTAGACATATGTGATCCTTTTTCCATATTCAGGTTACTCACTGTTCATAAATTGTGGAGGAAGTAAGACCAATTTTGAGGGAAATGATTATGAAGATGATTTACTCAATGAGGGTCCTTCATATTTTTTCCACTCCTCAGAGAAATGGGCTTATAGCAGCTCAGGAGTTTTCTTGTCAAATGGAGATGCGAATTATGTCACCAGCTCTCATTCCCTGAATGTCAGTGGTGCTGAGTTCTATAAAACAGCTCGTGCTGCCCCTGCATCACTCTTGTATTATGGCCTTTGTCTGAGAAAGGGTAGCTACAGAGTACGCCTCCATTTTGCTGAAATAATGTACAGCAATGACATGACATTTAGCAGCCTTGGAAAACGCATATTTGATGTATCTATTCAAGTAAGAAGAATCAGTAATCTATGATAGTTATATGATTACACATCATTAGTACAACAATTTTCTCACATCTAAAATCTAACTTAATGCAGGGAAATGTTGTTCTGAGGGACTTCAATATAATGGAGGAAGCTAATGGTGTTGGGATAGGAATTACAAAAGATTTTGAAGATGTATTTGTTAATGGTAGCACTCTGGAAATCCATCTATATTGGACAGGAAAGGGGACAACAGCAATTCCTGATAGAGGTGTTTATGGACCTCTAATATCTGCAATTTCAATCACACCAAGTTAGTAAAATTTTATATTTTCTTCTTTAATGTTATTCTGGCTTAATCATTGCAAGATTAATTCTTATTTCCTTCTCTTGTAGACTTTGATACTAGTACGGGGCTATCTGTGGGAGCTATTATTGGCATTGTAGCTGCTTCATGCATTATGGTTTTGTTGATTTTAGCTGCGCTCTGGATGAAATGGTACATGCGAAGGAAGAACGATGAAGATAAAGGTGAGAAAATATGTGTCCCCTTATGACAGAGCTTGATGAGCGTGGAGTAATGTGAGCAGCATTTGGCAAGGGGACCAGATGATTGGATAATTATGGGATACTATATACATAAACATGAACTTGAAAATATTCCTCTACAGGCAGAAGCACTGAAGAGAAACTTCTAAGGACTCAAATCATTTTCTTTGAAGAGAGTGTGGGAAGATACATACTATAAAACATGAACTCTTCTTCCTTCCTTTACAAAGAATGAAAAGTTGAATATTTTCACATAGAAGATGTACAACAGATATTGGTCGATCTAGAAAAACATTTGGCAATTGTTTTACTATTTTTTTTAAAAATCTATTGAACTTTTTTTTTAATATATATTAAGATGAAAATCTATTTTGAATTTTTAATACAATTCATTTATTCTAGATAGATTCAGAATTTGATTGAATAGATGCTAGGGAAGCTAATGAATTCCTGTTGTCTCTTTCTCCACTGTTGCATGTTTCATGGTGGGTGAGAGACGGGGCATTTTTTCAAACTTGTTCCTGGAAACTTATAATTCTCACTACAGGGCCTGCAAGTTAAACCTTTCAAAAGACATTTCTGTTTGAGCACCTGCTTGAAATGCCATTGACTGTTGTTTTCCAAGAATCAGTCTTCTTTTTTTATTTGTCAAAACAATGGTATATTTTGTAGGAGGTAAACTCACTGACACTTTTTTAATATACCATTTTGGAAATAATTGGAATTTGTTTTGATAATGCAGAGCTTCAAAGCCTGAAGTTACAAACAGGTTACTTTACTTTGAGACAGATCAAAGCAGCAACAAGTAACTTTGACCCAGCCAATAAGATTGGAGAAGGAGGGTTTGGACCAGTTTACAAGGTTTTTGCTTGCAATTGGAACTTTATCTTTTACTCCATTTTTTAAAGTAGAAAACAACATACTTCTGCTGAAAAATCTGATCAAGTAATAAAGGTAAAATGTCCCAACTCATTCCTATTCTCTGTTCTGCATCCCCTTTTGGCAGGGTACATTATCTGATGGTGCAGTAATTGCTGTCAAACAACTCTCATCAAAGTCAAAGCAAGGCAATCGTGAATTTGTTACTGAAATTGGCATGATCTCTGCCTTACAACATCCACACCTGGTGAAGCTTTATGGCTGCTGTATTGAAGGAAACCAACTGTTGCTAATATATGAATACATGGAAAACAACTCTCTTGCTCGAGCAATCTTTGGTAAGTTTTCCAGCATCATCTTCGTGCCATAATCTAATATTCTGATCTTTGCTTGATCTATTATCTCTTATCATTAGGTCAAAAGGAGCAGCAGCTACACCTAGACTGGCCAACAAGGTTCAAGATATGCTTGGGCATAGCCAGAGGATTGGCATACCTTCACGAAGAATCAAGGTTAAAAATTGTCCATCGAGATATAAAGGCTACCAATGTGCTGCTCGATAAGGATCTTAATGCTAAGATATCTGATTTTGGTCTGGCCAAGCTTGATGAAGAAGAGAACACTCATATTAGTACAAGAATTGCAGGAACAATGTGAGTTTTTTGTCTTAGTTCAATTATTTTCTTCTTTCTCATATGATTTCTTGTTACAATAATTTTGGCGTGCAATCTGTAACTCGAACCTATAGTCCAATTTTATAGAGAGGCCCAGGAAAAAAATCAAAACTCTTGCTTTGGTCAAATGATATGTCCATGGGTGGAGTGGGAGCAAAACATCACTATGAAGAAAACAATACTAAGTTTTAGAAGAAGGTTCATAAGCCCATAAACACCAATACAATAAAGTGATTCTAAAATATTACAAAAGGCTTAAGCCTAATGAAATGTTTAAATGCCAACTAAATAGCTCTTGCATGTAGGAGTTTTAAAAAGAGAGTCCATATTGTATAGGTCTAGAACAAAGAAGAATTTCATTCTACTTTGCATATGGGATTGGTGCAAGGCACCTACCCAACAAATCTACATCTTAACATGCATTCAATCCTCGAGGTTCCATTTTCTCCACACATGAGGCCCAAAGTGTTGAAGCGACCAACAACCAATATCTACCAAGTATATGCATTGAACTTGTGAATTACAATAGGTCTCATAAAGTCAACAAGATTGTCTATGTTGATTGTATTCAATAAATTAATGATTTAGGTTACAAGAAGTGCCTATATATATAGGCTTAAACAAGCACACAAATGCAGAAAAAATAATACATTTAGCAATAATGTTAGGCTGCCTAACACAACATACCTAACATAAATGAATGGGCTACACATTCCAGAAAATAGGAAAGGAAACAGGGAGCTGGGATTTCCAGTCTTTGGTACTGACCTTATAAGTGAAACTTTCTCCTGAAAAATGATATCTTGAATGAAGTGATACTTTACATTAACATGTTTCATTCTCTTATGGCACATTTGATCTTTGGTAAAGTGTACAACACTTTGAACATCACAATGAATTGCGGTCATACCTTGATATAGACTGAGTTTACCATGTAAACCTTTCAACCACAAGTTGCCTCATGTATTCTACCTTCATAGTAGACAATATCATATCTTATATTCATTATACTGTTGACTACATTTGAATGAGAAACTCGAGCATATGTTATTTCTCATAATATCTCCTTAGTTGCTCCCAAATCTTTTATCTGAAATTCATTCTTTAATTACGTCTTCAAAACATCAGTTTTAGTGAATTTTTTTGCAGCAATGAGCATATCATCAACATAGAGCAACAATTAAATAAAGAACCATTATTTAACTTCTGAAAGTAAAACCATGGTTCATTGTACAGGAATCATACCTTCTATACCACCGTCTTAAGATGTTTCAGCTCGTACAAAGTTTTCAAGTAAATTACTTGAGCAAATATTTGATAGACATACATGATTTTATTTTATTCCTTGAGCAAATATTTAATAGACAAACATGTTTTTATTTTCCTTCAATTCAAATCCCTGAGACTTCTTCATGTGAACATTTATTGTCTTTACATCTTTTTTTTCAATTGAATATTATACATGAGGACCAAAGTAATAAAAACATGAACAGAACTATGTTCAATGATAGTTAAAAATACATCATTCAATCAACTCCTTGTACCTATCCATAATGCTAAAAGCAGCTTCACAAGAACCAAGTTTCATTTATGTTGAGAGGCTCAATATCTTCATCATAGCCACCATGCTGAATTTTCACTATAAACATCCTCATTTAAGTAGAAAGGCTTGTCATCTAAATCTGTTTCTTCTGCAACTGCTAAAGCATATGCAACTATAATTGCAATCTTTTCTGCTGATTGAATTGGTCTGCTCTTGGTTATGGAATAGTACTATTTTCTTTAAGATTTTATTACTCAGTGGATTCATGTGCATCTGCTGAATTTGTGAATTGAAGATGTCACTTTAGAACCAGAACAGCTAAATTCTGATTCCACCTGCTCCTCTGTACGATCAATTTCATCTATGCAAGAACCATTTGAAGGCCCCCTTTTATAATTTGACATAGAAAGTTCATCAAATGTATTCCCATAATGTCTACCTTTCACTGTAGACATTTCTTGGCTCTATGCTCTAATATCCATTTTTCACATGCATGCATGTTGAACACCCGAGAGTACTTGAGCAAGCTTCTTTAGGAGCTTTTAATACAAGATCTGCAAAAAGAGCAAACCTAATCAACATCCAAATCTGTAAAAAATTCAGCTTACAAAATCTATAACTCCTCTTGTACCTTGGTAGTCTTACTAATGAACAGATTTTAGTTATCCAGTTGTTTATCACTATTTTTTACTTCACCTTAAATTAGGAATTTGTTAACAGAAACAACAGAAATTATCCTTGTCTAATTTTTCCTCTATAAAATTCGCTCATGGATATGAACAGTCAAGCTTGAAAGTAATGAGTTTGGAATCTTTATAGTTCCAACCTTTTTAGTACTCTTACGTAGTCCTCCCTAGAAGTTTTAGTCTTAGCAACTTTTATTCCTCCATATCAATGCACTGAAGCCCGTGCTCCATTATATTCCTTCTTTAACAGCACTGCCTCTTGAACACCTTCTT
The DNA here is from genome assembly GCA_019593545.1 of Apocynum venetum. NCBI lineage: Eukaryota > Viridiplantae > Streptophyta > Magnoliopsida > Gentianales > Apocynaceae > Apocynum > Apocynum venetum. The sequence continues at coordinate 9,667,654 of SRSM01000123.1, read as the reverse complement.
AGAATTAATCACTTGAGGAGTTTATAGATGGATTCTTTCCTTATTTTTAGTTTATGCATAAAACAAGTAGATCGATAGAGATTACTCTGTACCAGGACACAGCTAACGATAGTAAGAAATTGATTATATTTTATGCTTAAAAATGTTTACGCCATGCCTGATTACGTGGGTTTTGTACAGAGGTTATATGGCACCTGAATATGCTATGAGAGGCTACCTGACAGACAAAGCAGATGTTTACAGTTTTGGAGTTGTTGCATTGGAGATTGTGAGTGGAAAAAGTAACACAAATTACAGGCCCAAAGAGGAGTTTGTATATCTTCTTGATTGGGTAAATTCCTATATTCACTCTATCGACTGTGGTTAACTTTTGCAAAGTACAGCTATGCAACATTTTTTTTTTTTTTTGCTTGGATAATTATCTATGCAACACTAGTATAACTGTGTCCTGTTTAATGATTATCTAAAAAGGAGATGAATTTTCAAAATGTTCTTGTGTATATCTTAAGCATGAGATAGATGTTAACAACATGTGCTTAATTTTCTTTTGTGTGGGAAAATGTAGGCCTATGTCCTGCAGGAACAAGGGAATCTTCTAGAACTAGTAGATCCAGGTCTTGGGGAAAGCTATTCTAAAGAAGAAGCAAAGAGGATGCTGAATTTGGCTCTGTTGTGCACCAACCCTTCACCTACTCTTAGGCCATCCATGTCTTCTGCAGTGAGTATGCTTGAAGGCAAGATTCCAGTTCAGGCACCATTAATCAAGCGCAGTTCGCCAAACGATGACATGAGATTTAAAGCCTTGCAGACATTATCTCAAGACAGCCAAACTCACGTTTCTACATTTTCTCAAGAAAGTCAAGTTCCAGGCATTTCAATGAATGGGCCATGGATTGACTCATCCATGTCTTTGCCTAGTAACGATGAAATTACTGACCATTCTTCATCTAGCAGGCTTCTTCCAACGGGTAATTAATGGACAAAAATCGAGATTACGAAATCCTGGATACACAATTTTGTTGGTCTAAGAATTTTTTTTTTTTTTTTTCTGTTGAACCTATCGTCTGTTTAGGATATTATTCATATTTGTAAATTCATCCTTGCTTCAACATAGAGATAAAAAATGTGAAATTTAAACAATGTCAGTGGAGTATTTATATTATTCTTGCTTGTATCTAAAGTAGGACCAGCTTTGTTTTGCAGTGTTCTCCAGCCTTCATTTTATCTCTAGTTAGAAATCTTATTAACTTCAATGGGATTAAGATTTATTTTATGATTATTCATGAAAGGGAGGATTCAAGGTCTTCCTTTCCTCCTCTTTTTTTTTTATAAAAAAAAAATTAATTGAAAAAATTGCCACACGGAAAATCAGGAAGCATTTGACTTGGAATCTTAGCATTCCGAGACATTTGGGAACGTGTGCCAATCAAGATTAAGGTCTCACATGAGTGGTGGTTTTGCAAAATACAACTACTAGTACTAGTATAGTAGCAATGTGCCAAATACAACATTTCGATTCCATGAGTCCCTGCTCTGCTGGGGAGATAGCATGGGACAAAATGAAGCAGTCAGTGTTGAGATGTGTGTCAAGAAACATCATAAATCTAACCTGAATATGGAAATTCAGTCAGACACTCCCAACCATAAGATGAGAAATCAATCCTTTTTATTGGATGGTTGATGAATCCAACGATTCGAATTCAGAAATATGTCTGTCATTAGCATCCCAAGAAATGAATGCTGTCCCCATTTCGTCATTATTTAACTATAAAGTGGGACTTTTACCGTTAATTCCATTTCTCACAGGATTCCCTCTTGTCAATTTTTCTTTCATTGTACTTCTACTACTGTTCGACTCCACTGGTTCTTGATCCAAAACTTGGAGGAACCATCAATGGATGACTCAAAAATTCAAGAAAACATTAATGACGTTGATGGCAATCGTGGGATGTTCAAATTTCCTTATGATTCACTTGCATATTCTCATAGGCATGAGCTAGGATCACAGAGCTCTTTAATCAACTGGATGACAAATTCTTTACTTCTTGGAGCTGAGAAGGTGTTGATCGATCCAAAATTACTAGGATCGTCAGTGTGCTCCTTTTCCGAGCCTTGCAAGATGTACGAGGACAATGATTCAGCAGAAAGAAGAAGGAATGGTAAATATATGCAAATTGATGAGAAGGTATCACTTCTTTTGTTTCCAAGTGAATTCTATCAGGAAACTGAAACCAGTGATAAATATGTTGATTTTCCAGAAATGGTCAATTATCCTTCAAAATGCTACAAAAATGAATTCCCAATGGACATTTTAGCTTTTATGACACTTCTGTTGCTTAAGTTAGCTGGTTTCCAAATCAGTTTAGCTCTGAAATTTCTCACCTTACCCTTTTCAATGTTCAACTTTTGGTTAACATTGGTGATGTTCCCTTTTCAAACTCTACCTTTAGCTAGAGAAAATATAAAGAAATGGCTGTTCAGAATGTGGAGTAGCTTATGCTCAAGAATGATGTCCTTTATTTATGACCGGTTCAAGATGCAGAAGTCACTGCTGAAATTGGCTTTAAGGTTTTATTCGGCATTTTTTTGGTCAATCTATGTTTGCCTAGTTCTGGTTGGAATGCTCATAATGGGATTTGTAGTTGGGGGGATTACCATGAGACATTTGGTGGTCAAACCAATACAGACAACAGAAAACCTGAATTTTGATTACACAAAAACTAGTCCAGTTGCTTTTGTGCCTCTTATTTCCACCCCAATAGCTGGTGTGTCCCCTGGCTTGATTTCAAATGACAAGATACCTTTTGCCAAATCAGTTGGTGAGCGCTCCATTCCATATGATCATAAGTTGCAGCTTACTGCCTCCCTAACAATGCCTGAGTCAGAATACAACAGGAATCTTGGAATTTTCCAGGTACAGTTCATGCATTAGCTATCAGATTCTTTGAATGTGGATCAAGTTTTTATGCTAAAAGTAACAGAACATATCTAAAATCTGCATGCATTCTGCTCTTTAATCATGAGGGTTACTTTTATTGCTGAAAATAAGGCCTAAAGTTCTGAGTTTTTATAATTCAGGTAAGGGTTGAGTGCCGGTCTGCAGATGGTAAGGTGACTGCAAGCTCAAGCTATCCGAGCATGCTAAAATTTAAGAGTCAACCAATTCGGTTTGCTGAAACCATGCTTAAGAGTGTCCCTCTCCTTACGGGTTTTCAATCAGAGGTTCAAAATCTGAAAATCCAAGAAATTGATTTCACAGAAGGTTACGAGCCAACTGCTTGCTCTTAAGGTCATCATAGAGCAAAGAGCAGAATATGAACCTGGTTTTGGTATCCCAGAAATATATGCTGCATCACTTCATATTGAATCCGAGCTCCCCCGATTCAAAAGACTAATATGGAATTGGAAGAGAACACTTTTTGTATGGATCAGCATCATTTCGTTCTTGATGGAGCTATCAATTGCTCTGATATGTTGTCGGCCAATTATCTTTCCAGGAAGAACGCTGGTACTAGATTCTAAGGCAAAGTCTGATAGGAACAAAATTTCGTGGAATAAAATTATGTGATAAGAAAAGAAACCTTGAGCTCAACCTATTACCTCAGATGTTGATCCTGTATTCAAATTGATATCACATGTTCCAGAGCACGAGTGATCAACATCAAATCTTCATTGATATTTATGTTCTTTGAATAAGAATTACGAAAGCAAGATAAAATTTCCAGTGCTTGTATGTCATCTTCTGATTGCCTATAGTCTGTTAAAGCATCCAAACAGCAGAAAGAAAGTTGGACTAATATTTCACAATTGTGTTTAGTTAGTTTTATTTCCTTCTAATCTTCCTTTACTGTTGTATTGAATGCTTCCTTGATAAAACTGCAACATCAGTTGATGTTTGTGGACTATAGAGAGACAGATTCTGCATTGTGTTTTCCCTTTTACAGCCTTGGTTTGGGAATAAGGGGCGGAAGATCACGTCTTGCAAATCCAATTCCCCCGGTTTCAAGTTCCCTCACAGTGATTTTGTACATCTCCTGCAGCAAAATCATAATTTTTCAGCAGCAAATATCCATGCTATATATTGGGGCCAAATGGAGAAGAATAAGAATATACCTTCATAGGATGGCATCTCTCCTCCAATTTCTCGGGTTGTAGTCCATGACTTTAAATAAAAATGTATATCAAGATCAATAATGAACTAAATAAAAGAATCAGGAAAGGATGGGCTATGACGAGTTCAAGAACCTTTGCTTATGCCCTCTTGCAAAGAGTTGGCTTGTCTAGATATGTTTCCTGAACGAATCCAGCTGCAACATTTTCTGCTCCTTGATATCTTTCCCTGCAGATGTGGGTTTGGGGGGAATTTATAACTTTTAACAATAAATTAGTAAAAGAATTGTTTCGAAGAAGAAAAGGGCAGAAGAAATTTATAATGCAACAAACCCTGTTAACACTGCTTCTTGGAAAACTGATGAGGGCAATTTTGCCGAAAGCACAGTACCTATGAAGCTGAGTGGCTTTGTTGTAATTTGAGCTCTACAGCCGTGAAAGAGAAGCAAACTTGATTGTGGAAATTCATCTTCAGTCAGCCAAAGTTTTACGGAAGATTATTGATTTTAAATGTCGAATTATTTTCTTATGAATCTTTATATTTTATTTTAATTTTTAATAGTTAAGTAATTTTTTTAAGATGTACAACTTCACATTCAATCAAAATAACATTTATCCTTAATTATTTCATGTTGATTTTTTAGAAAAGAAATTTAAAAATCCGTTCCCATGACTTTTTCCACCATTTTTTCTTCTTTTTTTTCCTAACTCATTTCCCTTCTTGAATAATCCATGAGGATGGATTTTTAAATTTCTTTTCTCAAAAATACCCTTGAAATAATTAAGAAGAGACGTTATCTTAGTTTAAAGAGAAGTTTTACTTATTAAAGATTTATAATTAAAAATAAAAAAAATTATTAGACTATTAAAAGTTAAAATAAAAATAAAAAATCATAAAAAAAAATATTGAACTATTAAAAATTAAAATATAAAATAAGTACTCATAATTATAAATTAAAAATAATTCAAAATTTAAATCGATAACCTTCCAAGTTTTATTGAAAAAGAGGGCATTGCTTAGAAATCTATAATTGAAGATCCATCTCAATTAAAAATATTAAAGTTCATGAATTAGAATTATCATTTTTATTTAGTAATAAAATATAAGTTCTCTTTAAATAAAATCAATAAAGTGGCACAATTAACGATGATAATGTCGTTCAATCAAATAGTTTACACTATCATTTCACTTATTACTTTTTTTCTAGGATGGTATCAATTTTTTTCAAGAATAATGGTAGATATATTGGCTGGGTCAGAAAAACTTCAATTTCCCTGGTCACCTTCAGATCAGTAAAGAAGAGAATCAGCAGTCTAGACCACAATCAAACATAAGAAAAAATGAAGGGAAACAGATTTGTCATCTGACAGTCTAGAGGAAAAAAAAAATACTCTGACCTACTATTGCTGGTTTTCTAAAGGCTTGCTAGTAGTATAGTAGATTCTGCTGTTTCATGACTATAACCTTCTTATTTCCTAAAATAAGAACAAATAAATTAATTCTGGTTACTTAAGTCATTCATCACATCAACTCAAGATCTGCTATCAGCTGGTCCACTACATAGCTTCATAGAGGCCCTAAAAGAATAGAGTAGGCCTTATCATAAAAGAAAAGAAAAACAAAGAACGGGTTAAGGGTTAATAGCAGGGAACTGGGAATTTGGAAGGAAGAAAATATAATAAAAGGAAAGTAACATAGAATGCATGAGCACTCTCTCAGAAACCTCTCCCGGCCAATATCAGGAAAAGAGAAGTATATCCTTTTCTGAAGCTGCCAAGGCCTAAATCATAGCTACACTCTCTACCTGAATGGCTTTGTCGTTTGAAGCTTAGCTTTTCTCTTCAGTTACAAAAAAATTTCTCTTCAAATTCTATCCTTCTTAGCAAGAGAGACCCCAGTCTAAGGCATGAGCAACAATACTACAATATTAATTGTATACCTTCATGAATAACATTGCACTCATATATTATATGTTTGACATACATAACTGATGTACTTATAAATTAACTGATTTTTATGTTATTTAATGACTATATTTTGTTTGAAAATCGGTTAATTATGTTATTTAATGGATATATTTCACGTTTTCCTTCTATTTCTTTGTTTGTAAGTTTTTCAGTGTATTTTAGTTTATTATGGAGATAAAAAGAAGAAGATGAAGAAATGTTGGAGAAGATAAAAAAAAAATCTATGTCATCCGATGACGTGACGCAATGAGAAGATGACACGTGGCGCAATCAGAAGGTTGACAAGTGACACTTCTAGAAGCCGCAACTTAGACCAATGAGGATGCGACATGTGGCAAAGTTGGGAAATTAGGCCACCAACTACATTTTCAAGACTTTGGGGTGCAAAATGACCATTTTGCCCCTGATTTTTGTGGCTATAAATAGGGAGCTTATTTTTATGATTTAGACACCAATTTAGCTCCAATCTTCTCCATTTCTTTTGCAATTTATTTCTTTCATTATTGTTTTCATCTTAGTATATTTTCCAGATTTTTTAGAATAACATTTCAAGGCTTTTTGTAATATTTAGTAAAGAAATTTTGTCCGGATAATTTCAATATTTTCGGAGAGTTTATCTTTCAAATTTTCTTTCTAATGTTTATAAATTTCATCTTATATTTATTAAATATGTATTGTGAGTAATTTTATTTTGTTAGCAAGGATATGTGTTAATTTATTAATAAATGAGATTATGAGATAATTTTCTTTGTACTTAATTTCTATTTGGATTTATTTAACTGGACTTATGGTCGATTTACCCACCTAGTCTTTATTTATTTTGCTTTATGCACTTTAAATATCGCAAATGGATGGCCGAGCCACCTATTAGTTTAATTTACTTTTATGTCTTTTATTTTATGTATTATGGAAGGCCGAGCCTCCATACTTTTAGTTTAATTTATTTAAATGGCCGATTGAACCGCCTAATTTCTTTAGTTAATATAAATCCAATATTTCTTTCTATATATATATATATATGTGTGTATTTATTTAATATACTTATATATATTAATTAAGTATTTATATAATTCCTGTTTTAACCAATATAATTGTGTGAATTAATTGGATTGACAATCTAGTAAATGAATGTGATTATATAGCTAGGATTATTAATCTTGTATTAATGATTCAAGTAGCATCTACTAATTTAATTGAGTTGCAGCTCTTGGCTTAATTAAATTAGTAGCGGAATTATATAATTTAAATTGTATATAATTAAACTGATTGTTATATACAATTTAATATTGGTGATGCCTTATTTGTTTAATGCAATTTGATTGAGCATTCTATACACGCTGGTTGGTAGTGGTGATTAATTAAATTAGTGATTAATATGTTTGAGCTGATCGGGATTAATTTATTTTGTAAGGATAGGAATCTGTCTGAGCTGATCGAGATTCTAAAACCAACTACTTAATAATGTATCTATCTATGATTAATCCCATGAAAAATATAATTTGATACTAGTTCCTTGCTAACGCTTTTTATATCATTTGTATTCCAAATTTTGTTTTAATTCTTTTTACAAAATCCAAAACCTCAAAAAAAATATTTATTTTAATTGTTGTCATTTCCTTATTCTCAAAATACCAAAAACCCCCAAAACCTTTTCCGATTAACGATTTTAATTTAAGAGTTGACAAATTTCTGTGGATTCGATCCCTACTTTCCCTATCTACATAGGAATTGTTAGGTTTAAATTTGAGAGCCGTACGACAGGTTTCGTCAATAACTTGCAACCAGTTCACGATTTTCTGGTTTTCTGGTATCAAATATTATTACTGTTTTTTTCAAATACTTGAAAATCGTTAATCATAATTTGATGCTTCTGAGATGAGTTTGATGTAGGAAAGTTGGGCATGATTTTGAAGTGCATTAAAATAAACAAAAAGAATATCCATAACTTATTTCCAAGCCTAATGATCTTTGTATCTACTTTAAATGAGACCATCTTGAGCAATTAACTTTTTTGATTTCTTCAGGAGAAGTTATAATTCTATTGCGTAAGTAATATCTCAATGGTATGTAAGAGAAAAATTACAAGAGAGAGAGAGAGCTAAATAAGAAATAATAATGGCTCATTAAGCCTTCAAATCATATAGGAAACTACACTTTCTTTTAAGTTATATTTGCTCTCTATTGTGTCCAAAAATTCTAGAGCAAATACATTCTAGAATATGATAAAGTAGCATTAAGAAATGGGTTGACCCGGCTCGTTTAGGCTTGGCCAGATAGGGCTGTGAGCAAAAACGGGCCGGGTCAAAAAGTTCGGCAATTATATGGGTCTTTCTTATGATAACTCGGGCCAGCTTAGCGCATTACGGGTCGCAGGCCAAAACTAACCACGCCTTTAAATGGGCCACAAATCTAAACGGGAGAAAAAAATAATTAAAAATTAATGGAATATATCAAGATAATGATTAAATTATTTTAAAATACAATAAAACTAACAATTTCTCATATCAAATTACTAATAACAATATTTGAATCTATATTAGAAAAATGTAGATCTTTAATTAATTAGTTATCATCTAAAATGAAAATTAAAATAAGTTAATAAGTATATAAGCAAATATAAAAATAAACGAGCAAATAAATAAATTCAACTCGTATAGTGATTCTAAAGATAAAATATAAAAGCGATTTTAAAAAATAGTTTAGGAACAAAACTAACTAATTTTTCTTGAAGAAATTATGGAAGAAGAGTAATATTATTACTAAAACTTATTAAAAAGTAATACAACAATAACAAAATATAGGTAAGATTTATCAAGAAAATATTAAAAAAACAAAAATTGGCCCAAAAAGCCCACGGGTCTAAATGGGCCAAGCCCACATAGGCTACAAGCCTAAACGGGCTTAACAAAAAAAGTTCAATTATATACTGATCTAAATTTTAAGAGTCCAGCCCATATTTTTGGCTGGCCAAAACGAATTGGCCCATATTCCCACCACTAGATAAAGGTATTAAAAGATAACAATCCACTTTATCTCTTCTAATTTTATTTAACTAAGAAAATTTTAAATAAGAAATTTCAAGACTTGTGAAGAGAATTTTCTGTACCAAACCTCTTCCAAGAAAATCATTTATAGACTTCAAAAGTAGCTATAGGGATTTTAACTTAAAACTCAAAAGGTTAAAGTTTTGTAACTCTACTTTCAATAGGCTAACATTTAACTTCATAAATATAACATTCAACGTCTTTTTACTCTTCTAAAACTCTGTGAAGTGAATTTTCTGTACCAAACCTCTTCCAAAAAAATCATTTATAGACTTCAAACGTAACTATAGGGATTTTAACTTAAAAGACTCAAAAAGTTAAAGTTTTGTAACTCTACTTTTAATAGGCTAACATTTAACTTCATAAATATAACATTCAACGTCTCTTTACTATGCTAAAACTTCTTAGCATTTACAAATTATGTAAATGATCAAGGAGTTACAAGAGAAATTAGATGAAGAATTACATTGATTCATCTCTTATTTTCACAAGTATTTCGTCAACAAATTATATGGTCTATTATTGGTATGCCTACTAAAATTAATAGAGTTCACGTGTGTTAAATTTGTTAAATCAAACTAAAAGAATCACTCTTAATGGACTTATTTGAATTGATTTGTATCAAAGACATTTCAAGATAACCAGGATCGGACTCATAGCAAAAAATATTTAAATTGAAAGGAATAAAAAAATAATGCCAATAAAACTCATAGTCAATGCAACCAATAGAACTACTTAGAAAATTAATAAATTGATAGTTGGGAAATGATGCTTTGCTTTTTGTTTCCCCTTTCAGATTAATAACTATGCCTTCAAAAGATAGATTATTTTGGCAATTATACTTTTTCAAAACTCTCAAAGTTATTGACTGCCCTTTCGTTAAACGAAAAAAAAAAAAATTCCCAATAAAAGAATGACAGAGAGATATAACTGAAAAGATTGAAATTGTTAATGCCCTCAACCCTTTCCTCACGTCCTGTTTCTCTTGTCTTTGAATTGGTTTGTATCAACCCAATTCATTTACAAAATTAATTATTAAGAGAGACAAACTTTTGCACCCGATGCACAGGGTTGGAATTTTAATCGAGTTTAAAAAATTAAATTTAAAGGATATATATTGTAATAATAAGAATTATGAAATATAGTTAGTATAATAAAAAATTGAAATGAAAATTTCTACAAAATCCATTATAAAAATGACACTTTACAACTTTAAATATTGAAGTATGAGAATTCATATAATATAACATAATTAGGTAAACTTTTAGATTACTCTATTTTATAATTTGCTCGAAAATTATTTACAGATTAAAAATAAATATTAGGAAGGAAAAATAAGAAAGCAAATAGCCTGGGACTAAAATTGCTATTTTTTGTTAAATTTAAAAATTTATAATCTTTTTAGATGCTAAAGGATAAATATTTTTTATCTAAAATTTTATAAACAATTTATTTTATTTAACATATTTATTAATCATCTCATATTTAGCTATATTAATAATAAGAATAATGTAAATCGTAAGTTATTTATGGAAAAAATTTAAAATATTTTGGTAATATTTATGTCTTGAAAAAGAAATTTTCATTTTTGAATAAGAAATTAGATGTATTGATGACGGTATAGGTTTAGCTCTTTAAAGTTCAAATTTCTCATGTATTTATCCTATAAGTTTTTGAGTGTTTATTCAAATATTTTAGGTTATCAACCTACATTATATTATGAGTGGAGTATTAGTTCATAATTTCAAAGCATGACGTGGACATAAATAAACTAAAGCAACAAAATATTCAAGTAGTAATTAAGTTTACCCATTTTTTACTCCAATTTATTTTTTTAGAATTTTTTTTTCTCAAATTCAACTTTTTTATCTAATCACAAATTTACTAAGGAAGCTTGAAGTAGTATTCCATTTTTCCCCCTCTTTGGTGGGCATAGTTTAAGCATATATTCATATTAGATTCATAGAAATTAAAAGTAATATAAACTTTACTTTCTCGTTTCAACTTATATACTAAAATAAAAATAAAGATTTTTTTATTAAATATAAGAAGTATTATTGTACATATAAATTCAAAGCTCATACAATTTAACTATAAAAATTGGATGTGACAGGAAAAATAGTTCATAAAATGATTTGTAATTTGACACTATTATAGATTTTTTTCCGTGAAATGAAGAAATATTTGGGACATGTAAGTCTAATAGGCCATACAATCAAAGATGGCATCTAGTAGGAAATTAGTTTTCTAATGAATTCTTCACGAAGAAGGCTTTCGATAACTTTCACACGTTTTCTTGTGTTTAATTTATTTTTATTTTTGGCCACGTTTTGGTGTTTCTATGTATAATCTTCATCTGATCTTAGAGATGCCACACCGCGCTTCCAAGGTTATAACACCACAGCTAGACTAATTCAATACATAAGGCTCTAAATTCAAACCATAAGACATTTATACACAACAAAACATTCAATTAAAACTTTTATTTATTACAACATCTATCAAAATAAAACCAATAACCATTGCACAACCATAAACGACTGAAAGAAATCTAGCTTGATAAATACAAATTACGAGGAGCCATAATCTTACAATATGAAAATAACAACTACATAACCCAATTGCTTTCAAATCTAATACAAACTTAAGGTACCTACCAAAGAGATGATAAAATAGTAATGAGCTAACTAAGTTCAATAAGTAATTTTGTCACTTTCTCGCTCGAATGAACAGTTGCATGTATACATATAATAATACATACAAATTCATATGAACATTTCATCATGTGCATTCATTATATACAAATAACATAATACAAATATTTGTGGAATGACAATCAAAATCATTCATATCATAACATAGTCATGATGCATAGGATGACTCAAAATCATGAATCCAAGAACTAGTACTGGATATCCAATCCAACTTTATCCCTTAGAAGGATCATAAAGCATATAACTTGCATGTACACCTTGCCTACTCACTATCAATGTAAGTATATCGAGAATTTGCATCGAGAATTTGCATCTGTAGTGTACAAATATTAAAAGAACCAACACTTAACTAAACGTGCATTTTCATCACGTACATTCTTATCACATGCATTCATACATATACATATAATTACCAATTCTACATTTCATAGAAAGAAATATGCAAATATATCATGCTTATTTTGTATTCAATAATACTAAAATATCTGTAAATAATAAGTATTTTCGATTTAAAAATATGAGAAAATGACAAGAATCACCTACCTTGACAGTCAAACACTCTAATTTAAATAATCTCGATCTCTCAAATGATCACCACCTAAATATAATAAAAGAAAAGAAACAACTCCTATTTTAATATCGAAATGTCAAATATACTAACAAATTAAAGGCTTAATAATTCTAACTACTTTAAACTACCCAATTAATCTTTTAAAGTAAATACAATTAAAATATTTAATATTTACAAAACTAATCATTTAATAAATATTTCAAAACAAAATAAATCTTTAAAATAAAGGAAAATAAAATAAAATAATCTAATTAGTACTATTCACACAACCTTTTGCAAAACCTTCATTCTGTAGAGAAAAATTCACCTTTTCAAAATCCAACCAAAAAAACTATTAAAATTGCTATGTTTTTAAAGAAAAACGCTATAATAGCTATAACAAAGAATGTAATAACTTAATTGAGATCATAAAGCATAATTCAATTAAAATTCATAAATTCCTAAACTTTCAATTCATATAAATCCAACTTTAAATTCCTAATTTAAACCATAGAAGTCATAAACTTAAGTAATAGAAGTTACTTGATCAAAGGATGAATTAAAAGCTTGATTAATTACTAGCCTCAAACTCAGGAATTTCATCTGACCCAAGGTTTGAGAGAGATACAAGAAAATTTCTGAGAAGATGGATTGAGGAAAGAAAAGAAAAAGAATAAATTGCAAATAAACCCTTCAAATTTATAGTAAGTTTATGAAGGCCCCGAGTATAAATCCATATGTTCAATTTTAAGTCCCTTGAATTTAGTTGTGGGAAGAGAGGCTAATTTCTAACGGTCACATTTGCTAGCTGTTAAAAGGACAAAAAAGTGAAGATTGTGGTGTTTTTATTTCTCTGCACAAGTGCATGTGCAAAGTTAAGAGGAAGAAATAATTGTTTGTCTTGTGATTTAGTTACAAATAAAATATAGTAGCACTTCTTCTTTTTTTGAGGGGGGGGGGGGATATATAGTAGCATTTGGGAAATGGAAGTAGTGGAAAAGTGTTCATGTTTGCCAGTGACTTATTAGGATTAAATAAATTGGATATATAAGGTTTAAGGCCTAATTATATGTAAAAAAAAAACGTAGGTCTATATTGATCTTCAAATAAGTTGACATGTTTGGAGAAATATTTTCTTACACAAATTGTGCATGTTTGTGAATACAATATATCAAACAATAAGATTTGTTTCAAATTAACAAAGAAAAAAAGCTTATGCAATCATGCAACAAAAATTTTCAAGCATTATCGTTAAAATAATTGCATTTGTATTCTTTGGTGCATTTAGATATATTTGACTATATGGTAAAAAATAATTTATGTAAACAAACTTATTAATTAAATAAAATCATTTTTTAAGAAAAATTGAATTTATATTTGAAGATAATTTTAAAAATCTAAAGATAATGTGAATTACTTTTCATAAATTTTATTAGAAATTAATTTTAACTTAAACGCATTGCAGCACCAGAACTGTCTGCCAAAGAAAATTTAACATCTAAAAGGTCTTTTGTATTCTTCTCTACCACCGAGCTTTTAGAGAAGCACTACAGGTGTTGCATCATTCTATAGTTATTGGAGGGCTTTGGGTCAAGGTATGTTTTACTTGTCATCCTTTGCTATAGCTCTTAGAGGACTTTTCTTATTTGTATGTTTACTTCTCTTCCCTCCCATCCTCTTACACTCTCTCCCCTCGTCAAATAGAGGTTGCCGCCGAAAATCTTCACCACCACTATCGAGTCTCGGTTCTAGATTCTACAAGGTATCTACGATTAAATCTACTAAGTTCTGTCTTTTTCTTTTGTTCGGTCCAAGACCATGGCATTGCTGAAATTAATGTTTAATAAACAACCTTGGGTTAGTTATTGTGATTTTCTCTTGGTTTAGTTTACTGTATAATCAAGTCTTTCCTAAAAAAGAGTCTTAACTTCTTCAACCTGTAAAACTGAGAAGAGAAAAATGATGTGAAGGGTGTTAGATGTTAAAGCCAAGAACATGCACATTACCCAACTAAGGAACGTTGTGAATCCCCATTTTAGAATGCAATGAGAATGGACTACTCATCTACCCAGTGTGTTTGTCGAATTTTAAAGAATGTTATGTTCTTCTTCTCCTTCCATTTGAAGTTTTTCTTCTTGATTTCATTGCTATATTGCAATCTAGGAAGTGATTGCTTGATTAGTCAGATTGCTTGATTTGTTTGTAGTAGAAGATAAATGTGCTTCTTGTGTTTGTTTTACCTTGTAATAAAATTAAAAAGTTCCAATCTGACCTGGTTGATTTCAATATATAACTTTTCTAGGTTGTTGTGTTTGGGAACTACACATAATTGCTGCCAATGCACTGAACATAATTGGCCTTGAGATGACTAATGATTTAAAAATGTATATAAGGGGATGCAATTTGTAACCAGGGAAATAATGCAACCAACTATATCAGTTGCAAATTTGTTCGTAGCCCAGTGTTTGCGATCAATTTGCTACAGAGTTGACAGTCGAAAATCAACTGTTTTCATGTAGGATGTCATACCGTCGACTTTCGTTCCCTGTGCCATTAATGAATCAAAGCTTTTATTCAAAAACCTCACTACACTGGTTGCTCAATTCACTATTACAATTGCTTGCACTTAGACTTAGCTATGAGTATCTGGATTTCGCTTCACATATATTAATATAATAGTTACACGAATTATTCATTTTACTCCAGTCTTGAAAGAGAATTTTGACTTTAAATAAATTAATGAAATATATTTCTTATTAACATTAATATGATTAGTAATAAAAGTAAATAGATTCTTATTGATATTTTAAATGATGAAAAATATATTTTTTTACAAAGTTAATATTTAATTTTAAATATTTCAAAATAAAAATGTGAATTTAATTTTGAAATATGATTGAGAACTTCAATAGTGACACGATTTGCTAGTGGCATTTCCTTGTAATGAACAAAAATTATGTTCAAAGTTTACACTTAAATGTTTTTTTAATGGCAAGTTTATTGATAATTAAAAGAGGGGAGCTTTAGCCCCAAGTAGAGAATATCTGCGAGGCAGCCCTATAGAAAAAGTGCTAATTCAGGAGGCGAAAGGCAAAACCAAATCAAGGAAAAATACAATGAACAAGTGCACAAAAAAAAAAAAAAAACAAAAAGCATGCATCCTAGAAATTGTTGCAGCAACCACCAAATAACTCCAGCAATTAAACCAAAGCCATGATTCATGTGAAGGCAAGGACTAAGATTGTCGATGGCAAAGACTCCAAGAACTCTATATTCAATGAAGAGGTTGATGATAATTACCAAGGAACTGTTCTGGCGAGATAAAGAACGAGTGCAGCATGTTGATGACAAGCGGGTGCCTCAAATGCCATTTTCATAAAGGACATTTCTATTTGGTTTTACACTTGAATTTTGCAATGAATATCAGTAGATCCTAGAATAACCACACTCCACTGCCTAAATAGCAATGGCAACAAACTGGCTTAAAAAGCAACTCCCAAAAATGCAAAAGATCATGGGTTGTCTTTGTTCAGTTTTTTAATGTTTGTTTTCATACACTCTCTTACTTGATGAAA
Organism: Apocynum venetum; assembly: GCA_019593545.1. Taxonomy (NCBI): domain Eukaryota; kingdom Viridiplantae; phylum Streptophyta; class Magnoliopsida; order Gentianales; family Apocynaceae; genus Apocynum; species Apocynum venetum. Next base: position 9,651,693 of record SRSM01000123.1, on the reverse strand, counting down.
CAAGAAAAGTATCACAAGAAATGAAAATACCTTCTTTGCTTCTACAATTTGCATACCAACAAAATAGTTCAGCGGTCATAGATATGATAACATTTGTTGTCACGTCGCTACAAATTAAAAATCTTAATTTAACTCATAACTAAGTAGATATGACAAGTCAGGTCAATTCCACGAGGAACAAACAAATACGCAAAATAGGAAATAGTTGGTGGATAAATAAACTTAACTAAACTACTTAGAAAACAGTTAAAAGTGCATATAAATCATAGATTTTAACATAAAAGTTATAGATATAACATCTCATAATTCCAAATTTAAATCACCAATTACCTGTCTTTACCAACTAAAATTCTACTCCATAAACATGTTTAAGAAGATTAAATACAAATAAAACAAAAGGGTAAAAGTAATTGTCATGGAAGGTTGATGAAGTTCTTATTCATCCCTTGAAGAATTTGATGAAATTGTGGTTGAATCTTCCTCTTTTTTTATGTTAATCTCCTTGGTAAACTCCTGAATTCTCCTTATAGATAATTTCTATGATGAGTGGGGAGAATTTGAGAGCTTGAGATAAAGGAAAAATGGTTTATGTTATATATGCTCTCTCTCCCGATTCATTTTGCAATGATATATGGAAAATATGTGCTCCTCAAATAGGGATGTCAATGGGGCGAAGCGGGGCCGGAGTCCCCTACCTCCGACCCCGACCCCGCTTTAGAACACTCGTCCCCGCCCCCACCCCGTCCTCGCTTTAGAATGTTTGAAGAAACCCCGACTCCGACCCCGACTCCGCTTTAGAACACCCGTCCCCGCCCCCAATTCAGCTTCGTTTTGACCCCGTTTTGACTCCTGTTTGACCCCTGTTTGACCTCCTGTTTGACCCCTATTTGACTCCACTTCAATTTTTAAATTTTTTTTTTTAAAAAAACTATTTCATCATACCACTAAAATCTAAAATAAACTCAATGCATATTTCATCATAGTAAACTACAAATATTAAGGCACAAGCTCATTTAAACATGTCTGTCTCATACTAAAATTTTTTTAAAAATAAAGCTTCCAAACTAAAAACTTCAAATACAAAATAATGAAATATTTCATATATCGAATACAATCACTAATATAAATATAAATCATTATCCTTAAAAACTATAAATTATAAACAATCTTCCAAAATTGAGCTTTCACTTTTCAATTCAACACATGCCCTTCCATGCAATGAGGTTCTTATAGTTAGATATATAGTTATTATATAATTTATGGTCACATATTTTTTTTATATTCATATATAGTTAATAATGTAACTCATAGTTAGTTAGGTATATAGTTAATATTATAAACTTATTTAAATAAATATAATTAATAATATAATTTATAGTTACATAGTTTTTTTAATCATCACATATATATATATAACTATTTTAAGTATATCGTTAATATTATAAACTTATTTAAATTAATATAGTTAACTATATAATTTATAGTTATATAGTTTTTTTTAATCTTCACATATGATTCATGGTTAATAATATGATTCATAATTACTTAGTCAATAATATAAACTCATTTTAATCTACATAGTTAATAATATAAACTCATTTACTCAATAAAGTTAATAATATAATTCATAGTTAGTTAAGTATATATTTAATAATATAAACTCATTTAAATCAATATAGTTAATAATCATATTTACATAGTTTTTTTAATGTTCATATATAGTTACATAAATAATAATATAACTATTTTAATTTACATTTTTAATAATATGATTCATAATTAATTAGTGAATAATATAAACTCATTTGAATCCACATAGTTAATAATATAAACTTATAGTTAGTTAGGTATAATAATATAAACTCCTTTAATAATATAACTCAATTTATTTTAAATTTTTTTTAAAGTAATCAAATGGATAAAATTGTTTTCTTTTTTAAAAAATACTAGAAATAAAATAGTATTTTTATTAGAGATACTGAAGCCGAAGTCGGGGATTCGCCTTCGTAAATCCCCGCGGGGATTCAGTGGGGACAAAACAATCCCCGGCCCCGCCCCCGCCCCCGCTAATCCCCACATTTTACAACCCGCCCCCGCCTCCGCCCCCACTGAAGTCCCAACGGGGCGGGGCGAATCGAATCCCCAATAATCCCCGCTTCATTGACATCCCTATCCTCAAATAGTGGACAACGTGTTGTTGACTTCAATTCTGCGATTGATCAGCCCACTGACCGCATTGACCGACCCTGATGACATCACCGGTCAACTGACCAATTCAGTCTTGAAGTTGCATTTTGATGGCCAAAAGCTTCTGGAAATGACCAGTTTTCAATCGGCCTTTTCATCGGCGCCAGTCAACTGCTTCTTTGTGCCATTTATTGTTTTTTTTTTTTTTTTTACCATTTTTTGCCCAAAACTCCTACAAATAAATAAAGCATGAAAAGTAAATACAATCGAAACATAAAACTAAATTTCACTTAAATAATACAATAAAAAAAAAAGCAAAACTAGTTGTTTTATAGCTTAATCAATTCTCTCACACTTAACATTTTACTTCTCCCCAAGCAAACTAAAACAACAAACAATCAAACAAACAAATTAACACAATCTGATTCAAAACAAAGTGGCCTCAACATCAAGTTTGATAACTAAGTGAAAAATGATAACTATAAATGCTCCAAGAACATTTCAAAACATCCAAATAACTTCACCAAAATTCTACTTTTACAAAGTTGTGCAAGTGTGCTAAAGTAACCACAATGAACTAAACATGAGTATCAAATCCAAATCTTGGCATCACCTCAAAAACTTCAAATCTTCAAAGTCACAAATTCAAGTAATCAAAGTAAAAAGACAACAAAATGTCTAACATATAATCAAAATACATCTTTATGAATATAAGTTTTAATTGAATCTTGAGTCAATTGGGATACTAGACATGTGCGTGCCAACTTTGGAAAATTAGATATTTACATGTTATCTTTAGCAAATTAACTTGAAGCTCTCCCAAACGTTACATATTGGATTAACTTTTTAAAATTGATTATTTTGGATAATAAGTATTCACTTAATTTAAAGTCTAAGGATCTTGAAGCCATTATAGGTAACTTGTTAGTTAGGTCATTCATCCATGTGCACAATGCAAGTCTCAAAACACAGTTCAAGTAAGTTTCAACTTTCCTAGTCCACATTAAAAGTCACTGATTTATCTCTCTAGCTAATCAAATTGGCTAAAATTGTGTATTCATGAGCCCAAGCTAAAGTTTCAATCAATTCCTGCCAACAAACACACCAACAAATTAAGAACATAAATCAAGTAGCCCAGCAGGATTTCAAAATAAGAACATCTATGTCTAGATCGATAAACTATTCATACCAAAAGAATTATATCCATGGATAAGTTGTGAAGAGTTTAACAATAAATAATCTCTTAATCAGCCTATCAAGTAGGTGGAAGATTCATTAAATTGTGACATGTTAACTAGCCATAACGTGACATGTTTTCAATGGCAATAAAGCTTTTTTCATAAAAGTATTATCTTGTTTTATCAACAATCGAAATATTGTTCACAACCAAGGATTTATTTTCATCATCAATCTAACCTCGTTCACATTTTTTTTCTTCTTTTCCTTATCAATGAATAAATTATTTACTTGTATGACTTAGATGTCTAGTATTTCTAAAAAAAATGATTAAATTGATGGTATTCTAAAAAACTTAAGAGGAGGGAAGGGTGAATTATGTTTTATTCAATTTTTGCAACCTAATTCGATTATACATTTCTAAGACAACAAATATCAAACACTTGGTATACAGTTTTGTGTATGTAATAATATGTTCAAGTAAATTACAAAATTAAAGCAATGAACACAAGTGGTTTGGTTTGTCCAAAAAAATCTAATCCACTACCTTAAGTTATTTACTCAATAATTTTAAAAAAAAATCACTAATCAAGTACAAGATATTACAAAAGAGGCTCGTTCAATTCACCTTATAATTTTACACAAAACCTCTCAACCAATCAAGGTCCACCCAACTCTTTGAGTTTTACAACACAACATTGATTCTATAATAGCCCATAATACAACAATTTGAAATACACACAAACAAGATAATCACAATTATCTTAAATTCAAGTCTCATTCTATCCCTTATCGTTTTAAGCTATATGCAACCTTGAATATTTTTATAAGAGATAGATAAAGTTGGTTTGATATAGATATCACGATAATTGTAAAGATATATCAATTTGTAAAACAAGTACCTCTTTGAGTAATAGCTTCGCAAGATTACTCAAGAACACATTTAAATTAATGAAACCTTCTTGTATGATTTTTACAATAAAGGGTTTAAGAATGTTTCTAAAATGTTCTAAAATGAATGTGTATCAATTTTTTGTTTAGAAAAACATTGTACTAAGTTTTTCAAAGATTTGGGCATTTATAGATGTGCTTCAACAGTCATAAAAATAACTATTAAAATCCAACTCAATAGACTTGCAGTCGACCGCTTGATTGTCCGCTAAAACACCAAATTTCTTTGCATGGTTAATGAACGATGTCTAATATCATTCAATCAATCACAAGTGTGGTCTGGTCGAGTCGATCCCAAACATCAAATTATCATCCTCAAGTTTTCCAAACATGCAATTTAAGTTTCCAATCAACTCCAAAAGTTGTAGAATCTATTTTATAATTTTTTTAAACAAATACATGTAATTAGAAAATCAATTCAAATATCCACAGCAAACTTTAACTTATAAAGCACATTATGAAAAAAGTTTTAAGTTCATAAAGTAAGGAGATAAACAATTTATAGAGTTATTACTTAAGTAGATAAATTAGAAATATTTAAATGATATCAACATCTAAGAACTATACCTCTAGTTACTATCTAATTCAGAAAATGTTTGTCTTCAACTCTTGATACCGAAATGAATGTCTTTGAAGACTTGAAACTTTGATAATTTTCTTTGTACTTAATTTCTATTTTGATTTATTTAACTGAACTTATGATTGGTTTACTCACCTAGTCTTTATTATTTTACTCTATACACTTTAAATATCGCAAATGAAATGTCGAGTCACCTAATTAGTTTAGTTTACTTTTATGTCTTTTTTTTCTTTTTTATAAAAGGTCAAACCTCCTAACTAGTTTAATTTATTTTTATGTCTTTAATTTTTTTTTATGAAAGGTCGAGTCTCCATACTTTTAGTTTAATTTACTTAAATGGTCAGTTGAACCATCTAATTTGTTTAGTTAATATAAATCCAATCTTTCTTTATATATATATATATATATATATAAATTGAGTATTTATATAATTCCTATTTTAATTAATATAATTGTGTGAATTAATTGGATTGACAATCTAGTTAATAAATGTGATTATACAGTTAGAATTATTAATATTGTATTAATGATTCAAGTAGCATCCACTAGTTTAATTGAATTGTAACTCTTGGCTTAATAAAATTAGTAATAAAATTATATAATTTAAATTTTATGTAATTAAGTTGATTGTTATATACAATTTAATATTGATGATGTCTTATTTACTTAATACAATTTGATTGAGCATCATATACACACTGGTTGGTAGTTGTATTTAATTAAATTAATGACTTATCTGTTTGAGCTGATCGGGATTCTAAAACCAACTAATTCATATAATCTTATCTATGATTAATCTCATGAAAAATATAACTTGATACTAGTTCCTTACTAACGTTTTTTATATCATTTTTTTTACAAATTCTTTTTTAATTTCGTTTACAAATCCAAAAATTTCAAAAATATTTATTTTAATTATTTTTATTTTATTGTTCTCAAAATATCAAAACCCCAAAACATTTTCTAATTAATTGTTTTAATTTAAGAGTTGAAAAATCTCTATGGATTTGATTTCTACTTTCCCTATTTACATAGGATTTGATAAGCTTCGTCAATATGTAGTGGATAATAGACTCTAGATTGTTTATCTAGTGGACACAACATTCACACTGAAATGAAACTTTTTCTTTATTGATGAAAAAGTTTGGATTACCTAAACATGGATTCTATAACATAATATCAAAATTGGAAGTGATTGATAAGGACATTTAGTTTGTGACCCTACTTGACCTAAATCCCTAACCATGGAGAGATAGTATAGGCTATTTTTCTCCTCAACAATTCCAATCATATTCCTGAAAAATGATCCTAAAATTCACAATGAGAAGAGAAAAAAGTCACAACAAAATTCATATTTTTAGTTAGTTTACTTTGACAACAAATTATATGTCAACTTACGCATATGTAAAACTGATTGCAAGTGACATTTTTCCATCCACAACCCAAACATTTATCTTGTTGTAGAACTTGTCATAAGTCTCAAAGACATTTATGAAACCTTTCATATGATTTGGGGCCCATATATCTACAATCCAACAATATATTTGTTGTGGTTTTGTCAAGAGAGTTTGACTTATTTTACTTTTTTTGCTATTGATGCGGTTGGATTCATTGAATATTGGCTCTCTGATCTTGTTGACACTTTGGTTTGGTTGAGAAGTTGATGTAACATCTCCACTTGTTTTTCTAAGATGTTAAATCTTGCATCTTTGCTCGAATCTGAATCCACTATGTGGCACTAATTTGATTTTTGTGTTGTTTCTAAGGTTTCCAATCAAGTAACTTCCAGTATAAGTTCCAACAAGTATCACGAGTGTGATAGGCCTTGTTACAATAATCACACCAGGTCTTGTCAGTTGACTAAGAATCATGGCCACCTACCTTTTTTCTTCTTTTTTTTTGCCGCAAGAGTCGTACATCATGTTTCTAAGAAAGGTGCATCTTGGTTGGAAGGACTTATCATCACACATTTATTGCTTTCCTTTCCTCCCTCATTACTCCTATAAAAAATTTTCGAAGCATTGTAAAATATTTCATTATGAGTAGTAATTCAAGCGCTTCATCCAAGTTTGAATTCAACCGCTACAAAAAATCAAAAGTATGCTATTTTTTTGCATCATTAGTACAAGACCATCCCATCTCATAATAAAGATCCATTTTCTTCCACAATTCCAATAAGGAATTGTAATTTTCAGTGACCGTGAATCTTGCTAGTCTAGTATTGTGGACCAGTGTTCTAATCTCAAAATATTGAGATGTATTTTCAAGATCAAAATAAATTTTTGTATTGCATCCTAGATCCCATTTGTTATCTTCTAAAAACATATTAGTCCATCCAATACCCAACTCTATAGAATTAATGAGTCAAACCATGACATTAGAATTTCTTGTTTCATATGTACTATAGTTTGACGTTGTGTCCTCAGGGATTCTTATTGGTCCAGTTAAACAGTCAACCTTTCCACTACCGTTGATGACAAGCATATTGGACTGAAACTATTATAAAAATTATGTTTGTTGAGCTTGTGATGGGTGATTTGTAGAGAGTAGTTGTCACACAAAGCAAAATATCCAAAGAACAATCCTTGAAATGCTTGGTGTGCTACAGTGGAAGACATTTCTGAGGTCATATTTGGTTGCTAAATATTGGTGGCTCTAATACTATTTAGCAAGAATACTGAGGAATGAATAAATTCTTGCTTGTGTTTTTCATCAACTCTACTAGAATATATACACCTAGAAGGCTATATTTCATGGAAACTAAAAGGGAACTAAGATACAAATAATCCCTAAATTTGTGTAACTTAATCCTACAATAACCCCTAATTTACTTTTCTTATTATGAATCAATCACATAATAAAGGAAAAAATGTAACCACAAATATTTACAATTAATTACTAAATCTCCAACAAAATTCACTTGCTAACCCAATCATTGACAAAAAATTTTAAGGCATTGAAAGACTTCCATGGTTTCACCAATGTTGGCCTTACAAAACATCAACAAATTGTCAACATGCATAAGATAGGTAATAGTTGGACTATCCCTACAAATTTTGATGCCATGTAATCTCTCAAGTCTCAACCATCTCATCTCTAGTAAGGAGACGACGGTGAATATCAAATAAAATAATAAACAAAGTAGGGGATAAGGGATCTCTTGGCAGATCCGTCTTCAAGCCTTAATAATCCACAATATGATCCATTAACTAAAACAAATGAAGTAGCCATTGAAATACAAGCTTATATTAACTTGATAAAGTGAGGGCTAAAACCATGTCTTCAAGGAACAGTAAGCAAATTATTCAACTCCAATTTGTCATAAGTTTTAGACGTATCAATTTTAATTGTCATATATCATATTTCTATTTCTTCTTGATCATATAACTCATCAATTAATAGTAGATAATTACATTATCATATATGAAATGGTTAGGAATAAAATTTGTTTTTTTGAGAATTATTTTTGAAAGTATTTTATACTTCACATAGCAAAGAGAGATAGGTCGAAATTGTTCCACTTTAACTGCATGCTAACTTTTAGGAATAAGAACAATAAAAGTATGATTAAGAGATTTGCAAAAAGATCCAATTTCAAAGAATCTCTAAACTACACTATCCACATTCTTATCAATATTTTTCCAAAAAAAATTAGAAACTATAAAGAGGGCTTTTTGCTTATTTCATGACTTTAACCACGTCATACATCTCAAAATAATTATATCTACAATTCATAGTAGTAGAAAGATGAAAGAACTAGGTATTAGCATCTCCACTCTCAATCCATTTGAGTCTTAGATTTATCCCTCTAGAAAATTTCCTCCCTCTTCAAAATCTCATCAAGTTCTTCTTATTTTTTCCTATGAAGTCTAGAACGATTTTAAAGGGACGTGGAAAGAGTATGAAAATAATTGAGTTCAATCCAGATATTTTAGATGGATTCCTAAATGTTACAAAAAGAAGACTTGTTCCACACTTTAACAGCTAACTCGGTGGACTTAAGCTGAGAAGCAATTTTGCATTTAAGAAGACAATTATGATCACAAACTGTCAAGATGATTTTGTTGGGAAAAAAATAAAATTCAATACTCAAATATCAAACTTTTATTGATAAAAACTTCCAAAAGCACTTACAAGATTTTCTCACACAATTTCTCTCTAAAACTCACTAAGAAGCTTTGCTTCTTTCTCTTGTATTTCTTTCTTTCTCTCTTGATTTTGGTGTGTTAGGCCTATTTATACTAGTAATAATCCAATAAAATAATAGTATTAAGCATACAATAAACACAATTTTATTTTTCTTTGCCTAACATCACCTAACTTAGAAGACTTGGTATTTTGCCTAACTTAATTTACCAAACTTAGACTTTGTCAAAAACAAGTTTATATTTCAACACTCCCCTTTAAATTTGTTTTATAATGCCAAGTAAATTTTAAGCCATGTAAAATCTTCTAACTTTAATAGCTTATTAAGAATGTCTGCAATTTGATCTTGAGATTTCACATACTTCAACTGAACATGTTTAGTTGTGATGCACACTCTTATGAGTGGTAGCGAGTATTGATGTCTTTGCTTCGATCATAGAACATTGGATTTTTGCAAGAGATATTGTTGACTTGTTGTCAACACAATTTTTTATTGAATCATTTTGGGGCATATTTAGCTCTTTCAATAAATTCCGAAGCCAAACTACATGACAAGTGCATGAGGAAATAGCAATATACTATGCTTCACAAGTTGAAAGAGTGACAATTGGCTGCTTCCTTGATATCCAAGTGAAAGCGGTGTCTCCTAAGAAAAATGAAAAAAAACTAGTTGTACTCTTTCGATCATAACTATATCTGGCCTAATCACTGTCATTATATCCAACGAGCTTGCAGTCATTAGAAACATAATAGTACAAGCCAAAGTTAGTTGTACATTGGAGTTTCCATGCAGTGATTCACAAGTCCAATTGCGTAAAGAATGTTGGGCCTCGTACAAGTTAGTTATCTCAAACATCCAACTAGACTCTTAAAAAGTGTTGGATTAACATTTTCTGTTTCATCATCTTTGAACAACTTGATTCCGCATTCCATTGGTGTGCTTACTGTATTGCAATCATCCATGTTGAATTTCTTGAGGATCCCTTTTGTGTAGTTTTCTTGTGAGATGAAAATTACATCATCATTTTGCTTGACTTCATTTTCAAGTTAGTATGTCATTAATCCAATATTTGTCATTTCAAACTATTTCATCATTACCTTCTTGAATCCTTCAAACATACTCGTATTTTTTCCTCTGAAGATTAAATCATCTGCGTACAAACAAACAACCAAAACATTTAATCCTTGATCTTGCTATAGAGAGTATGCTCATAAGGACATTTGGTGAAACCATTTTCTTGGAAGTACATATCAATCCTATTGTTCCATGCTCTTGGTGCTTGTTTCAATCCGTAAAGAGTTTTCTTCAACCTCATAACATTGGATTCTTGTCATTTGACTTCATAACCTGGTAGTTGTTGAATATAGACTTTTTCTTCAATAACACCATTTAGAAATGCGGACTTTACATCTATTTTATGTATTTTTCACTTATTTTGTGTTGCCAAAGAAATAATTAATCTAATCGTTACTAGACAAGCAACGGGAGCAAATACCTCATCATAGTCAATTTTAGCTCTTTGACTATATCATTTTGTCACTAGTCTCATTTTGTACCTTTCAACCTTTCAATTCCCATTCTTTTTTACTTTGTACACTCATTTTACTTCGATGGCTTTTATGACCTTTTGGAAGTTGAGAAAGTTCTCAAGTATCATTTCTCTCAATGGCCTCAATTTATTCATTTACTGTTTTCTTCCATTTTGCATCTTGCATAGCTTCTTGAATGTTTACTGGTTCACAATCAGCAAAAAGACAAAAAAAAGTTAGATTATCAAGTTGATCATCAGTCACCTCATAGAGATCTTGAAGATTTCTTGTGTGTTTTTCATCTATTTCAATTAGAAAATATGGCAATATATTTTCTCCATCACTTTGCATTTGTGAAACATATGGTATAACGGGTTCTTCTATTTCTTGCTCCATCATCTTAGGTTCTTCTTCTTCAAAATTATGTCCGAAACTGAAATCTCATTCCCCTTCTTCATCAAATACAACATCTTGATTGATAACAATCTTTCCACTCTTAGGACTATATAATTTATAGCCTTTAGAGTTTGTGTCGTAGCTAATAAAGATGATTTATTTACTTTTATCATCCAACTTGCTTCTTTATTCATTAGGTACATGTACATAAGCTATGCTTCCAAAAACTCTTAAATGTAAAATAGCAGGTGTTCTTCCATTCCATGCTTCTCGTGGTAGAGAACGATTTGAGAGATATACAACACATGTTATAGCTTTTTCCCAAAATTCCTTAGGCATTCTCTTACTCTTGAGCATATTTCGTGCCATGTTGAGAATTGTTCTTTTTTTTTTTTTAGCTACTCCATTTTATTGAGGAGATCTTGGAACAATCAGGGGTCATTGAATTCCATTTAATTCACAAATTCTTGGAACTCCTTTGAATTGAATTCTCTTCCTCAATCGCATCTCATGGCTTTGATTTGAAGCCCGGTTTCTTTCTCCACATCAATTTTGAATCTTTTGAATACTTCAAAAACTTATGACTTCTATTTCAAGAAATAAATCCATGTTTTTTCTTGAAAAATCATCAATAGAGAGAATGAAGTAATTACTTTTACAAAAGGAGTTTGGCTTGATGGGTCAACACACATCTGTATGGATATCCTCGAGTGGTCTATGAGCTCTTGAACTTGACTCCTTAGGACAACTGTTCCTGAATTGTTTTCCGAACAAACATCATTCGCATAGTTGGTCAGGTTGGATGATGTAAGGAAGACCTCTCACCATCTTCTTTGTTGAGAGTAATTCCAGATTTTTTAAGTTGATATGGCCAAATCGTAAATGTCAAAGCCATGATGAATCATTGTAACAAGCTTTAAGACATTTTGCAGCATCATTCTGAATATTAATCAGGAACATTCTATTCTTGGACATTGGTACCTTTGCAATAAAGTTGTTATTTCCATCTCTTATAGAAAGACTAGAATCTTGCATGTGAATATCATAGTCTTTCTCTAAGAGTTGGCACTAGAGATGAATTGGTGTTTGTTATCCTTCAAGCGCATCAATATGTTACCCTATCCCCTAACTTGAATTTTTGAATCATCTCCGAACGAGACATTTCCACTTATTGATTCATCGTGTTCCACAAACATACTTCTTTTCCCACACGTGTGATTGCTTGCACCAGTGTCAAAGTGTCATGTGTTTTCCTGACCTTCATCGTTGTCATTCTGAGTTAGTAACAATGTTCCACTTTCTTCGGGCTTCTTTTCTGCATAATGCTCGAACTTTTGACAACTGCATCATTTAACTTGAGACTTATCATATCTCAAGCTATAACTATCTCTTCCATGACCTCAAATTTAGTTTATACCTCTTTTCATAATGTTGTTGAAATTGTTGGATTAATTATTAAAACTCCAACCTCGTCTGCCACGGCAGCCTCTTCCGCGTTCACCACCACGACTTCTACCACGATTGAATTGACTTCTATTATTTCCATGATTTTCTATCTTTTCTTTCACTTTTGTCTTGAGAAGTTGTTGATCCGCAATGTTTTGTTTTTTCTTCTTATTTTCTTCGTATGCTTGCAATGATCTCGTAAGTTGTTCAACGGTTATTTTTTGTCAAATATTTTGTTTCTTCAATTGTTGTGCCAATCATCTCAAATGTTGGGTTCACCAAACAGAGAATATTTTCAATGATTCTAGCATCTTTAGTTTCTCACCATTTATTTTAATTTGATTAGAAACGGCAAGCACTCTTGAACAGTAATCGGAAACTAGCTAATTTTCTTTTATGTTAAGTGACTCAAAGTCTCTTCTTAGAGTTTGAAGGCTCACCTATCTAACTTTCTCCTCTCCCTTGCAAGATATTTGAAGCTTCTCTCATGTTTCCTTGGCAGTTGTTACCCTTGAGATTTTCTCAAAATCATCATCTAAGGCTTGGTAGATAAGAAAGAGAACTTTCTTGTCTCTCTTTCTTGAGTCTTTTAAACCACCTTTTTGTGTCTAGAGATAGTCGACTCATCTTTTATCTCATTATAGCCCTTTTCTATGATGTCCCAAATATCATGTGCTCCAAGAAGTGCCTTCATTTTGATACTCCAATTATCGAAATTACTCTTATTGAGTGTTGGAGATTGAAATGATGACATACCACTATTCGCTGTGATCTCAATCAACTCAATCAAAATTACTACACAAATAAATTTTGCTAGGCATATAAATCTCAAAAATCTGTTATGATGTGAAAGATCAGTCAAATGTTACAACCACAAAGCATAATAAGAATTTAAAGAGATCTAAAATCGTAGCTCTTATACCACTTTGTTGGGGAAAAAATAAAATTCAATACTCAAATATCAAACTTTTATTGATAAAAACTTCCAAAAACACTCATAATATTTTCTCACACAATTTATCTCTAAAACTCACTAAGAAGCTTTGCTTATTTTTCTTGACTTTCTTTCTCTCTTGATTTTGGTGTGCTACAAACCTTACAAGATATGTCTATTTATACTAGTAATACTCCAATAAAATAATAGTATTAAGCACACAATAAACACATAATTTTATTTTATTTTTGCCTAACATCACCTAATTTAGAAGACTTGGTATTTTACCTAACTTAATTTACCAAACTTAGACTTTGTCAAAAACAAGTTTATATTTCAACATATTCAACCACAAGGAAAGGTAGATTGATCCCTGATCCACATAGATTCAAAGCGGAAATGTTTGAGTTTGGAGACATTGAGAGGATTAGTAATAAAGGGGAAGAAGAGATGATGATCAAAAAAAATGGGAGAATATGGGATATGGCTGCCTGGGTGAAATGAGTTTTTAATTAGAGTTACAAAAACCCTTGTCTAAACGTTCTTGGATGTTGGCCTCGTCAGCTCTTCTATTGCTCTAAGTAAATTTGTGAACCAAATAGCCCAAATTTAAGACATCGAATTGTCAATGACACCCTAGAGCCCCCTAGACGAATTACCCTTAAACCTTCTACCCACTTTCTTGTCTTTTTGGGACAAGCTAGAGTTAAAATCCCCCATAACGAGCCAAGGGCCATCAAACGCACTACCAATGAAATCAAGGTGACCCTAAAAATCCACTCTACCATAATGGTGGGAGCCGTAGACCCCATTGAATTGCCAAGGTTTGGAAGGAGAGTGAGAGAAGATAATAGCAGTGATGATATGAGAACTAGAAACAATTATACGAAGATCGATATAGTTTTAAATTAAGAACACCAATCATTTTAGATAACACAGGCATAGAAGGCGTCAAAGTTTCATAGATAAATAAGATAGAGGGATGGTGAACAATAATTAGAGCTCTCAGGGGTCGACCGAGGCCCTACATTTCCAAACAATTATATTCATTGTTCATGAAAAGATGGTTTAGGGCCTGCCTCCCCTTAGCTTTAGAGATGGAGTTTCATAAAGTACTAGACTAGGAGTATCCACAACTTTCTCAACGGAGAATCAAGGATGGGGCTCGGAGTTTTAGTGGGAATAGGAAGCCTTGCATCTCGCCATCCTCTTAATGTAGGCCAATCTTCTCCTAATCACTGTCACATTTTCCTCACAGATGATAGACACTTGAGAATCATCAGAAGTAGGAGAAGGCTCCGCAATAACATATTTTGCGCAGGATTGGTTGTTTAAAGACAACTTTGAAAGGCTATTCTGGGCTGAGAAGAGGGGTCCAGATTCCTTTATAATAGAATGACTTGAGTTAACCTTAGGAGCATTATTTGATGCCCAGTTAATTAGAATCTCAGGGATAGGAATGGGCAGCTGGATAAGAGAAGGCCCAAACGGGAGGAGAACATGAAAATTTTGTTGGATGTTGTGATTGTGATTTCATAAATGGCAACACAAAAGATAAAATAATTAAGTAGAAACATAAAATCAATACAACTTTTGTCTGATACCAACAAAGAAATACAAATATTAGTAACTTACTTTTATCTGGTGGTTCCTTCTTTCCTTTCGCTTTTTTCATTCATGCTATTTGATGTCATATTCTATGACCTGAGAACAACATTACTAAAAAAAATCAAATCCAAACTAATATATTTTCGACCTAGTAATCTAATTTAAAACCTCAAACTTTAAGAAATAAAGCATTAGGAGTAATCCATAAAATGAGAGTACTCTTTCATTAAGGGAAGAAACAAAACGAAGAAGATAAAAAACACATGCAAAACTAACAAAAATTAATTTGTTATCTTCGGGCAATCATTTACTAACATAAAAATATCTAATAAAACTAGTTAGTCGGGTCCGCATATTGAGCAAATCTAATCAGCATAAGAACATATTCAGTAAATACGTCAAACATTTCTAATGATAAACTTCTTTATTGATTTAGCATATTCTGCACATACAGTAGCGTTTCCTAATGTAATTCTTTAGCGTCGCCGTCGGACATACTGAAAAGGAATGAATTTCCTAATGTAATTCTTTAGCGTCGCCGTCGGACATACTGAAAAGGAATGAATGTATTTAAATTTTTACTCACATATTTCTCAACTTGAAATCGTATTTTACAAATACATTCACAAAAACCAATAGCAGCGCCACTGTTCCGCATCCAACGGTAACATATAAAGAGAACAAAGGAGGAGCTAGCCCTTGTTGCCTTCATTACGTCTTATTTTTCTGGCTATGCTGCCCGAAACTTAGCGCCTGGGAAGAACTCGTCAAAAGAATCAAAACTCAAAATCTAAAGACTTGAATATTGAACAGAGAAAAATATCCAAGAACTTCGCATCCTACTCAAGAACACAACAAATGAACTTGATCATCGGGCTAAACATAACACATTGAAGCGAAGATCCATGGTATTTAATAATATTGATTTCATATTCACATAGAATTTCCAACGAATAATATGTACAATTAGCAGCAAACGGTCCATAGTACTTCCATCCCTGGGATTTCTGCTTCTCTATTTCTTTCGACTAGTTTGCAGGGGGGAAAGATGGTGAGGCTTAGAGGGAACAAGTAAGGATTGAACTGTTTGTACAGAACTTGGATTACTATTGTCAAAACTCTATTCCACTATTTAGTTGAACAGAGAAGGCCGGCCTGCCAACATTATCTAGAGGAGTTTCAACTCTTACAACCACACCTGAGTTCCCAATATTTCCATTCCATTTAGACCTGCCAAGCTGCATTGAGGAATAACAAGACATGCCAAAGATAACATTAAAATTTGGAAGACAAAATGACAGATGGAATGATATATGCAGCTAGAAATATCAGCGAATTAAATGTCTTACTGCTACTGATGCAAATGCAGATGGACGGGACACAATCTCACATCCGCATACTAGGCTTAGTTCCTCCTTCACAGTATGAGTAAGTTCTGCACGAACCCCAGGATTGCTTCCACCAAATGTGGGGCATAAACTGATCAATGCAACAACAAATATTAAGCAGATGAAACTAATATAGCAGTTATATTTTGAAATAAAGCATAAAGCAAAAACAAGGGCACAAGAAAGACACTTTGTTTCATGTTATCAACATACCCACCCAGATGCACACTTGGTTCAATCACATTGACACAGTGAAGACTCACGACTATACGCACCAGAAGTCCAGATGACCACACTTCTGAACACTTAATATGAACGCACATGTTTGATTTGTTTGTCCCACTTTGCATTTTGGGAGAATCCAAAAACAAAAAAAACCATAGTGATAAGATGGCAGTGAAGCAATCAATATTACCTGAACTGGATGGTAGGTCTGACCATGAGACCAGATCTCCTCCAAGCTAAAGACTGTGACATGCCCAAGGTAAATGACTTATCAGGCCACTGAACCATTGGGGTGAGACAAGTTCCCCACTTATTCTGCATAAATAACAAACATTTATCAGCTTGGGGTAAGACTAAATACAGTTCAAAACAAAAGAAATGGACCAACTCATACAGCAAAATCTCATTCAGAATCTCCAATTCCCAGCAGCTCACCTTACAAGAGAAACTGAACCTCATCTCTCCTGGATATTGACCCTGGGCTTGAAGTAGACCTCCACAGAAGGGCAGAAAAGCACTTGTGGAGATACCCTCACCAGCTATATAAGTAATTTGGCCATTAGGGAACTGCAGGTCCATAAATGACTGGAAAAGAAAGAGGGAAAGATGAAAAAGTCATAAACCAATCCACACAGAAGCTAGTTTATTCTCACAAATATGGGAAGCAACGTAATGCTGAATGACTTCAATAAGATTGTAAATCATTTGATGTATCCACCTTCACAGGGCATATCTATCTATAAAGCAATCAGTACAAGGACCAAGGCATGAAGCAAGAAAGAAATTAAGAGGACTAAATGCAATCTGAACAGGAGCTTTCCTCTGTGTCACAACATTGTAAACATCTCATTTAGTCTCAATACTGCCATAAACCACACGTTTACTTTTCCAGAACTCCCCTGGATCCCAAGTTTACCGGGTAATAGAACAGTACACAAGATCAAAAATAAAAATAAAACAAAGCAAAATAAGTTTGAATAGTTAAACCCGCCATGTTAAGAGAACCAGAACCGTGTAAAAACAAATCATACTTACACAGGCCACAGGATTTAGACAGATCATTGACATCAGCAGCCACCTCCTATGCTTGGACCACATTGCTGGACAAAGCGAATGCACCCCGTTCTGGCATAATCAGCAAATAATAAAACTTAATCAAAAAAGACAGAAACTAAAATTTATCAAAGGAATCCCCAAAAATAATTAATATGGGAATATAATCCAAAATATTATTGATTAAACACTAATTTAACAAAGTTGAAGCTCCCTCCATCCGAAATTGAGGTTCCTTTTGGACAAACATTTCTAACTTCCACATTCCACAATCCACATCATCCTTCAAAAACATTTTTTTTCACCCCAAAATATTCTCACCTCACACATGGCCTCTCATCATTTAATGTACATTTTTCAATATTTTTTATTTAAATTTCACACATTTCCCACTTTAATAACTATATTCTAACTACTTTTTACTGTATCCAATACATTGATCTGCTACACATCAAATCCATAAAATCCTTATCCAAAATGAATTTTTTTTTATTTTTTATTTTACACAAACTAAAAATCCTTTTACCTACTTTAAGATGTTGTCCAAATACACCTTCAATATACATATTTATTTTGAGATGTCCAAAAACAAATATTCACTTTATTAAAATAAATAAATCTTTCATCTAAAAATCTACAAACAACCTCCTTATTTTGTGATTCATATCTCACAAATACATGAGTCCCACCACTAATTAACTAATGTAAATACTTACATATGGTCAAAGCTCTCATTATTCCACAAAATCAAAGGTGAACATTTAACTACGGACAGAAGGAAGAAGAAGAATAACACAACTTTTATCTAATCACACTGCAGAAAATCTGACCATACCAATAGCAACCAAACATAACAGTAGAATACCTTTTCTCTCTTTCTACTCAAGACCACTGGAATTTTTAAGCAAATAATGATTCTTAGTTCCACTCTCTCCATCTCTCTTAAGGCTCATTCAGTACCATTAACACAGAAAATCACAAGGTCCATCATGGTTGATACTCTCAATACACAAGTAAAAGATTGCACATTAAAATTAGCACGCAAATAAAAGACCATAATCTTTCAACAGTGTTATACATTATCAAATTCCGTCAATAGCAAGACCAGGAAAAGAGAAAACATGGTAATTAACTAATCCAAAGGGTTTAGCTACCTACAAGTTGTAAATTAAATTCTTGTGAAGCACATATAGTAGGCACCTGTATGTACAAGGCTTTCTAAAGTTGAGTTTAACTTCCACTAATATTTGAATAGATTTAAAAAAAAAACATTTCGATTTAAGGCACAGGACTTCAAAACTTCATAAGAGATGGATGTTTTCCTTCAGTAGCATCTCCCCAAATTCAACTTCATCTTTGGTAGTTCTTAAATGTGAACGTTTGTGAAGGCTCAGATGCTAGCATGAAGATAATAAACCGAATAATGCCTTGCACTCAAATTCTATCCCATATATTCTGCCAGCTATAACAGTCGCAGCCATAGAAAAGTATAAGACTAAGATCACTTCAGAATGTAGATCAATTGTAGGTCTCATTATAGGGGAAATTATTTTAAGGACCTGCAGATATAAGTAACCTTTTTTCTTTCAATCCAAATTTTTAAAGACAGATCATTACAAGTTAATTGAGTACAAATCATACCTTCCTATCATAGCCATACCACAGCAGATGCTGCTTGGACAAATGGACAGGCAACAGAACTGTCGAATCACGGGTAAAAAGAACTGGACCAAGCTGAACAAGAAAGAGGGAAGAAGTCTCATTTCCAGATGCGGAACTACCTTGTGAGGCCTCGACTCTCCACAAGTCTCCCCTTGCCACCAAAGAACTTTCAATATTGCGTGTCCTGCTTTCGTATGTTGATGTGAAATTAATGGCACCCTACATGCAACGGCTCGGTTATCAGAATGAGTAATTGGAAAGCAAAAACTAAAATGACTATTAACATTCCAGTCAAAAGAATACATGATCCAGATTCTGTAACCTAACAAAAACTTCTTAAATTTACAATCATTCTGCAATTCCCCACAGAAATCAGAAACTATGAAATTCAATCTTATGTTAATTTCATAACCTACTTTCTTCCCCACGTTCGGTCATACAAACAACAACAATCATTAGGCAATCACGCCGATGAACAAGGTGAAAATGCAAGCATGCCAAGTCCTAAGTTGTTTTGATATATCACAAAGATGTTACAGGAAGAAATTACTAGTATCTCAGCATTTAGTCTCTATTAACGTCACCAGAACGAAAATCTATCTTCATGTTTACATATGAACAGCAGTACACAAATCTTACCCTGTGTGCCTGACTGGTCTTGCAAACAGAAATTATTTTCTTTAATTTCTATATTTAATTTCATAACTCCAAGTTTGTGCCAGAGCAATAAGTAAGGGACAAAATAGGGCAAACAGTACAAGCATTTAACCCAGTGTAACAGTGTTCATGTACTACACGTGATTACCCGAGAATTTGAAAAGGGATTACAGGAAAAGGGTTAAAAAGGAAGATAACTAACCTACTAAGGAGAGAACAGTAAGAGAACCATGTACCCAATTGATCAAAGAATCAGTTTGTTATTCTAATCCAAAAATCTGCTCAATTTCCAAGTAAATGAACAATTTGGGATATAAACCAATACTGAAATAGGATTTAAAACGTACCTGTGATCTCCCGAAAAGTTTTGAAACCTTCAAATTAAATCCTGAAGTTTCTTCGTCAACTGGCCCATCTGAAACCTTTTCGGTCTCTGTGAAGCCATAATCTCTAAACCTTTCAGCCAATGATCCCAAGTCCTCTTGTAAGGTAAAACCTATACCGTTTTTGTTAACCTCCGTTCCCAATGATATTCCCACAGTCTCTTCATGCCGAAAAGGCACTGATATACTCCTGAAAAACTGCTGTACCATACCATTTATGCAAGACCCAAAGTCCACACCAGCCTGCCCTATCCTATTCCCAATATCAAAAATGGCTGAAACCCCATTAATACTGGAGTTATCCACTGCAAGTCCAAAATCCCTCACCACAAAATTCTGGGAAGGAAATTCCACCTCAAATAAATTTGGTTTCTGATAATTGGGCCATGGAAAGGAGGGAGGAGTGATGTGAGATTGAATCAATCCAGTAAAACCCTGAGCTAACCTATCGGCCAAGTCATGGCCGTGCCGTTGCACCTCCTCCCATGCTTCAAACGATCTCTCCACGGATATCATTTCCACAGAAAATTTAAAACTTCAAATACTCAAGATGTCTGAGTACCCAGACAAACACTATATCTCTATGCGAAAACTACGTCAAAATTTAATATCCCCACGAAGCAAAGCCAGGCACTTGAAAAACCAAACCATCAGAAGAAAGCTCTAATTCGTATTTTCTGTTTCTCTTATTTTATTACATCAATCCCCAACAATCGATTACAGAAATTAAAAGCGTGCATCTAAATCAAACATATACTCAGATTTAACCTTATTCACAGAACCCAAACCAATCAGCACACCTGAGTTTTAACCCCGATCAACTTAAAGCTGGAAAATTCAAATTGAATTGACAACTTAAAACCAGAGATTCAGCAATAGTATTAGCAGCAGCTTTATATTGGATATTAAGGCTTCTCCCAACTAAAAAAAAAATGGTATTTTCCGGATTGGGATAATAAAGCACAAATCGAACTACACAAGAATCGGAGAAGGTGGAATCTAGGGTTTATGTGAGAAATGTAGAGACGCACAGCTTCCGAATAACATGAAGGTGAAATAAGAAAACTCTGTTTACAGTGATATAAATCTTTGTTCTTTTTACTTTATTTATTTATTTTCTTGGTTTTGGAAATGATGAGGATGTGTGTGTGTTAATGTGTGTGTTTTAAAAAAAAAAGAAACTATACTATTAGTATTTTTTTACTAGTAATATTTTTTTCTCTTTTTACGTGGTGCCCCGGGGGGGGGGGGTGTGGGTTGAGATGGACTTTTTCAAGAGACGTTGGTGCTTATCCTTTTCTTTCGTGGTTCTAAAGATAGAAAATTCATGTCAACTGGGCCTTTTTTTGGCTTGAAATAATAATTGTTCCATTGGATGTTTTAAAAAAAACGATGGTAACCAGTTTTAGGAAGCTGCAAAATATCTTTGCGGGCTTTTTTTCTGAAAATGTGGACTTGAAAAAAAAAAATTATTTTTACCTCATTTTTTTGTGGTGGATATGTTTTCTATCTTTAGCTTAGTTAATAAACTCGTGGTGGATATTTTTAACTTTTAATATTTTTTGTGTAATTTACTAGTTATTGTCCCAAATTGCCGGGGGTGCAAAATGATATATTAATTCTAAGTAATATTTTTTTATATAAGATGATATTTACATAATAATAGTTTGATAATTAATACAAAATAAAGGTTGAAACTAAAGAGATTATCAACAACAACAACAAACGAAATAAAGAGAGAGATTGTTGCTAATTTTAGCTTTAAAAAATTTATGTTTACCTTTGCTGTTGATGGTCTCTTGATTTTTCTAGTCATCTGAACAAAATTTATTGTTTTGGAGCAGTTGTATGTTGATTTTATTCTTGCACCTCTTTTCTTGTCTCTTGCAAATAGAGTTTTTGGAGTCTCAGTCTGATAGAGTATCTTTGGCTTACAATTTCTTGATGAGTTTGTTCATTTCAAGACAAAATCTGTAGGAATTAAGAGGAGAGTTAATTTATTTGAGAACAAATTGTAATTTGTTGTATAGATTGAATACCTTGCTTACACTTCAGTAATTCATTGAAGTTCAATGCAAAAGTAAAAAATTACAACTAAGGCAAATAAAAAATTAGAATTTTGATTAAGCCTTCATTAGGAATAATATCAATAGAAGAAATGAATAATATATCAATTGAGTGTTGTGTTAGAACTTAGAACGCATAATAAAATAATAAAAGTTTTTAATGTGCCCATGTAAGAGAAGATGAAAATTATAGAATTTAGTTCTTAAACTATTTTTATTTTTATTAGTTTTGATCCCTGGTCTCTCTTTTTTTTCCTCTCTTTAGATCCTCAACTGTTTTCATTTTTCAGTTTTGAATTTGATCATTTTTTTAACCCTTAACTGTTTTGGATTTTTCAACTTTGATCCTTTTAGGATAAAAAATAATAGTTCGGTGATTAAAAAGAAAATGATTATAGATCAAAGTTGAAAAAATGAAAATAGTTTAGAGATAAAAGATTTAAAATATGATCAAGGCCAAAGTTAATAAAAAATCAAAAATAGTTCAAGGACCTAAGAATAGAAAAAAAAAATCAGGACCAAAACTAAGAAAATAAAATTTGGGGACCAAATACACTATATTTAAACAAGAAGTAGGGGAGAAAAGAGGGAACTAGTCTATAGGGATGGCAATCAAGTAGGTGAGGTTATAAAAACTTTAAATAAAAATTCACTAATTCTATCAAAATCTATAACATAAAATTTCATATAATCCATCTATTCTAGAAGAAAATATGAACTATACTAGCCACTAAGGAATTTGAATATGAACTATACTAGCCACTAAGGAATTTGGTTTAGGGTTTTAAAATCTATTTAAACAAGAGATTATTTGTTTCATTTTCAAATTATTATTCAAACTTTATTAACAATAAAACTAAGAATGAGTAAAAAGATACATTCATAATTCTATATATAAAAACATATGTAATATATTCTAGCAAAATATACAAAAAAAATATTTTAAAATCCAAAAAGAATGGAAGATCAATAAAAAAAATTCATTCAATAATTAATGAATGATTGAATTGATTCTCCATATATATTTGATTCATCCATATGTTTTTTTTATGTACAAATTTTGTTATTATATAGAAATTTTTTATTTACAAAAACTATAATAAAAATAACCAAATTCCACCAAAATCCATGATATAAAATTCTACATAATTCTATTGAATCTAATAAATTCTATTTAAATCCATAAAATCTATGAAAATCTACAAATCTTAAAATTATAATTTCCATTGAATTTTATATTGAAGGCACCTCCTTAAACAGTTAATTTATATTTATATTTCAATTCAAGATTAATTTATGTTCAAATAAGTAAATATATCTTGTTAAAATTCAAAGGACATTTTTGAATTATTTTCCCTTTATAAAAGGAGTTTTAAGCTGCTTTTACTCGACCTTTTGTAGGACATGTCAACATTATTAAGATATTGAAATGCAATATTTTGGCATTAAAATGATTTCTAGCTTATTTTTTCATAATATTTAATATTATTAATTTAAATTATTTAGTTTTTTGACAAAATAAAATAGTATGACCATTTCAAATCGCTGACAATGAAGAGGCATAAAAAATGTTAGGTCAGGCTCTGTATTTGAACTAATGAAACTAATCACAATTCAGAAATTGATTAACATTGTTTCCAATGGTGTAAAATGAAGAAGAGATTCCCATCCTTCCTTCGTTTTGGTCTTTCCAAGAACAGAATGATCGAAAAGGGTCAAATGAGGGTGGTGAAACCATCCCAGCACTTTTCTCTTCTTTTTTAATGAGAATCCCACCACTTCTCAATAATCTATGGCACTGGAAACACATAAGATAAAACAGTTAAAAGGAAACAGAAAAAGAACAAGTGGCTACTAAGCAACCTCATGATCCATTCTCAAACCCTGGGAAACAACACTAAGCTTTCTAGTCTGGCATATGCAGTCCTTCACCTGCAATTTGGATATCAAGAAAATTAGTGGAAAAGCAAAGTTGCAATGATGCACCAATTTATTCATCACTGAAGCCAACAAACCTGGTTCTTGAGCTCCCTAGTGTAAGCTCAAGATCATCCAAGCCAGAGTCTTCATGGATCCTCTCTCCTTCCCATGGCTTCACCAGACCTCCTTTGATGCTGCCAAATGCAAATTCATCTGAGATCACTTCGGCCATGGGAACATCAGCAGTGTGATCAGAGCCAGGAGGTATAGCAGGTGAGCAAGTCCCACTTTGCCCTGGAGTGCACATATGAGATCCACTACGTGCTAAAGCCCCAAATTTGAAACCAAATGGATTTGAAGACACAAGGCTGAAAGTTGGTGATGTTGGTCCACCTGACCCAGCGAACCACTCTGAATCTGGAATTATTGGACGTCCAGGGCTTGGAGGTGTAGATAAGGGGAGGAAAGAATGGTGAGATCCACCCCAAAAGGCACGAGTCGAAGAATCGTCCCAGTCAGTTTTTATCCGAGGGGTTCGGGCAGTGGGCGAGCTCAAGGGAGGTGTAACGGGAGCACTAATGGAACCACCATGGTACAGATGATGAAACTTGGCGGATGAGGTTGATGATGATGCAGAGGAGAGGTTTTTAAGCCAGGGGATGAGTGAGTTTCCATCAGCATTAACGTTAGCATAAGGTGAAGAAGCTGGACTTGGGAAAGAGGAGGAGGCAGGGCTTGGGTTGTAGGAGGTTCCAGGGCTTGGTTGATATGATGAACTAGGACTTGCCGTTGTTGATCCACCCATGATATCCATTCGATCGACTGGCTTGCACCCCTATAATCAGAAACAATAAGACACATGATAAGTTAATTGATTCAGGGCCTATAAGAAAATTAATCCAGAAAGATCCACTTATTGACAATCATCTCAATTTGCCTAGTAGCCCATAATGGTTAAAATCTACCGTTTGATTTAGCAAATACTTGGCATTTTGTAACCAATAATAGAAAGGCAATCCACTGAAATTTCGTTTCACCGTCGTACACTCGATATACATACAGAATTGGAGGATTTCGCATGTAGCATCGCAGTATACAGTATTATGCCATCTCTTTGTTCTTATAACCAAAGCAGCATCAACAAAATTAGATAAACAAACCGCTAATTAAGTGTGATGAAACCTGGAAATGGAACTTCCAAGCCCTCATGTCTTTCTAACACCACCAGAGACCTCATCTGCATATTGGCTCAGAATAAAGATTATAGAATTGAATTCTAATTCCTTTCCAGTCTAGGCAACAAAAAGCCCTTAAATTTTCTGGCAAGCATACTTGGGGACTTTTATCATATTTCATACCTAAAGAATGTTAGTCTCAACAACTGGGTCTAACAAGATAATCCTCAACAAATTATTTCCAGCAATTCTCTATCCATCTTGTTGCACATTTGTAGTTCAAAGAATAACTGCACTACTACATTTCTGAAGAGAAACAGGACACCGAAGCAAGCACAAAACTTGCACGCTATGGTTGTATCTCTGCAAATCCAAATGATATCCCCAAAATAAAATATTTTCTTATATTATTATACAGATTCCAAGAAAATATTTTTCAGTTAATTGGTGAGAAAATGAAGCTTATTTGAAGTTAATCATATACTATAAAGGTAAATACTTAGTATTTTTCTTTAATTCATCTTGACATAGACAACTGAAGCCATTATGCAGGAACAAGGTAAACCCAACTAGTATAATATCTAGACACAAAAACCAAAAAAAGGAAAAAATTGCAAGCTGTAACAAAAAAGAGGTGGAATCAAATTTATCATGACACAAATAATGCAAAGCTCCAACAAGAAAAGGTGGAGACTTTCAGTCATTCACGAGAACAGGAAGCATAAAAAGTCAAGAAACTCATTTGGGACACTTTTTAGCCACTACCGTAAAAGAGCCTCTGTTACAGGTAAAGTGAATAAAGACTGGTACATGGCTACACCACAAAAAGATGTTCACACCAAATCTACAAAGGGAGAAATGTAAGAGCATCAAATGCACTTATGCACTACTCAAGGCTTCAAAAAAAAAAAAAAAATGCACTGCTCAACGTCACTTAGTCTTGAATTTCGAGTTCCACATGAGAATCCCAAGAGAGAATTTTTGGAATTCCAAAGGGGCATAATTGTCTTCTGAATGAATCCCAATGCATTTTCAGACTACAAACAAGGTCCAGCCCTGAGAATCTTTGAAATTCCTCGTCAAAAAGAAGAAAGCAACAGAGATAAGGTAATCTACTGTTTGCTAAGTCTAAAATCCCAGTTTTTTTACAGCGTAGGGTCAGTGTTGACTGTAGACGAGATCTAATCTTTTTGCAGAGTATTGGGGGGAAAAAGCTAAAAAAGAAGAACATGAGAATCTAATTCTATAATACAGTAAAAAAAAGTAGGGAAAAGGAAAAAAATCCAGTCTTAAGCATCCTAAGTCAGAAGATGTCTAAAACCGTTTATTTTCCGGACAGCTCATTTTAGCACAAGCAAAGAACTGATCGACAGAGCACGCGTTTCCTAAGAGCCAATACTTAAAAACAGCGGCTGCCGAGGAATTTAAGAACCACAACATGAAAAGACGACGTAAATCCGCTGCAAGCGTGCACCGAAAGTAAAAATAATGACGAATGATCAACTGTACCGAGCACATCAGTAGGCGCACATTAGCTGGAAACAATTGAGTACGAAATATCGCCTTCTGAGCAAACATGAGAAAAAATCTAAAAACAAGCCAGAAATCTCAGAAAAACGAAGCTATTTAATCTACAACCAGTGGTGATCACATTGAAATTACCACATTTTCAGGAAATAAATCAGTATATGAAAAGAGAGAGATAAGGGGGTGGGTTGAGGAGTTCCGTACTTTCCGATAGGTAGTGCCGTCGGGCTCGACAATCCAGCCGGCCTCATTGCAGAGTGCTTTAAGGACTTCATTATTGTCGCAGTGTTTTGGAAGCTTGTAGTTGCCGTACATCCTGAGACCGGCGAAAATATTGGCCGCAATGGCCCTTCTCCTCCTTTCCCTCCTCTTGTTGTTCTCCCTCTCCTTCCAAGTTGGTAGCCTCGTCCCTGACGTCATGATCTTCCCCTCAATATCCAACCGCCGCAGCAAAAAAATTTCTTTCACAAAGCCCTCAACCCACAGGTTCACCCATCACCAAAATCACATCTACTGTGATCAGCAACGCCGAAAGAAGAAAAGGACAGAATCCCGGGAAATTAAACACTAGTTTTTGAAGTAAATTGAGACTAATAAATCATTGGGTCAGGAAGGGAGAGGAGGAGTCAAAAGTGAGTAGGATGAGGAGGAAGAAGAGACTGGAGGGAGCTGTGGGCTATATGCATGTTGGAGAGTGCAGTAGCAGTACTAGTACCTGTGTCTGCAAGTCTAGCCTAGGAGGACTCGTCGTCTTGGAGTAGTAGGGGATGTAATAGGGAAGTTGATTGCCAAAAGTGCCCTTTTACTACCCATATTATTGTAACCTTGTTAATTGTGATGCGCATATTTATAATTATAACTCTCTCTTTTTTTTATTTTCTATTTATAGTTAAGACTTTAACTATTTTTTAGGAAAAACATTACACTCTCAAAATATTAATAATTAAATGCTTTTTTTGTTATCTCTAAATATAATTCTAGATATATTTTTATTTTATTTTTTCAATATTACTCAATTTAGAATAGTAATAATTAGAGAGAGAAGTCTAATAAAAATAGTTTTTAAAAAATAATAATTATGAGTATTTTAGGAAGAAATTTTTTATGTTTTTGTCTGTATAATTATTAGTTAAATGATTTATTTTTTAGAACAAAGGGAGTAAATTAAGATTAAAAAGATTATCTTAATATATTGATAATTGGAAAGAAATATTATTAATATTTTGAAACAATAGATTGAGGTTAATTTTATTTATTTATTAAAGTAATAGGTTTGTATTATTATTATGGATAAGGAAACAGACGAAAAGAAAAGGTGCAATTGTCAGCTATGGTTTTCTTTTCTTTTCCATTCTTTGTAGCTGTTATTTATGACCAAGACAGGTTTCCCGGGAAAAAGAAAAAAAAATTATGACCAAAAAGACAAGATTTTTATTCAGTCCTAACGGAAAGACAACGTAGGAAAAGGACAAAACTCCCGTGATTACTATAAGGATTTCTAAATAAAGTAATCAAATTTGTAGTACTCCGATTCAATTTTAATCTGTATAAGGCTCTTTTTTTCTTCTGGAGCGAATTTAAATGCAAGATGATTTTATAACAAAATCTTTAAAATATCACTAATTAAAAATATTTTGGTTCCATAATAAATAAAGTTTTATTGATTTTTTTCTCATTAATAAATTACATTATTGCACTTGATTCATGACATGTTCAATTAAAAAATATTTTATCCTTAAATAAAACTTCATATAATTTTTAAAATCTCGTAATTTTTAGGAGTTTTTTTTATTTGTCTGTGTTAGATGGATTCCTAATAAGGAACCTAAAGAAATTAAATTAAGAAATAGTAAAGAAACAAAACTATAAAAAAAATTAGGATAAATTTTATCATGAATGAGAACAAATATATAAAAAAAAAATTCAAAATAAGATAGCTTTACTTATTTACCTCGGTTACTCCACCTGTAGGATCTATTGCAAAATATGTATGGAGTAACTTAAATTTAAGTATATTTCAATTGATCAATTAATAATCTAATTTGAGTTTTCACCGGTGAAAGATAGTGTAGTTTAATATCTCCCGTCCTCTGTCACTTAGCCGGAACCTGAGAGTCATTTTAGTACTTGTTTACTTAGGTATTTTGAGGAATGAACGTGGGAGTAAAACACAACAATTTAAAACCCTCTAAAAAAATGAAAAGAGCAACTACTTTGACCCGTGTTGGCATTGTAGCTGAATGATGCTTTTTCTACATGAAGAACATAGAACACACAAAATCTCTCCTCCTCATGAGTCATGATCATGATTCGTGATAGAGAATTTATTCAGCAGAGCAATAAACTAAAGTCAAAAAGAGCAAGCAATAATTAATTTGATTTAAAAGGGCATTTTAGGCATCCAATGTACTTTTCCTTTTTTCTCCTTTCACAACTCACACAACCCCATTGCAACGACACACGCAAAAGAAAATGGGTAAAGTGGGCCACATATTTGGGATTAGTGGATTCTGGGGACCACTTGCTGGAAGGCGTGACTTGCTGACTTCAGGTGACGTTGTTATTCCACGTGGCACCATACGGTAGCTTTGTTCGTAACCGTCTTCCTTCTCTGCTTTTTGCAAATAAGAATACTATTTGTAGTGGTCTGTACATAAACGAACTAGTACAAGTTAATTATAAAAATATTATTGATATTGACAATGTTAAAGGTTAAATTCTATTAAAATTAATTTCCTTTGTCCATACAGACTTACTTATCTCAACTGAGATCGTAAAAAAACAAAGAATACTATTTATAGAAAGTTGCAACTATTTTAAAAATAATTAAAAACACAAACGAGGGCATTGGCACGTGGTCTAGGTCGGCGCACGTGTTGAAAGACCATGAGCCCCTCTATGGCGTTTCCGCTTCACTGAGAGTGGGGATTGGATTACTGCAGCGCGGGGACAAAGAGGACTTCATCACTGCCATTTTCACGTGACCTCCCATGCTTTATAGCCCGTATATATAACTTCTTTTTTGAGGAAGTATATATAACATATCTATGTCTTTTTTCTTTCTTTTTTAGGGAAAGAGAAATATTTATGTCGTGAATAAAAGAAAAATTATCAAATTGCATCCTTAAATTATTTTTGGATTCTCAATATACATCATTTTTATTTTTAAAATTTATTTTTATCCTAAACTATTTTCGATTCTCAAAATTCATCTTTTTTCATTTTTTTAATTCAATTTTATACTCAAATTATTTTTTAGTTACAATTTTTATTATTCTGACTAAAATCTTATTAGAATCCAATAAAATCATATATTTTCTTTTTCTTTTTTTATTAATGAAGGGTAAAAAAGGTATCTCAGGAACTAATTTCAAGTGACAATACTTATTTTCTTCTATAATATTTATTCTTTCTAATTTATTTTCCCTAATTCTTCATTCCTAGTCGAAAGATGGAGCTTGGAATTGTTCGAGAATTTTTATTTCACTCCAACTTCTACTCAATTTGAATCCGAGGGAACAAAAACAACTAACACAATTTGCACATAATTATTGAATACAAAACTAATTTTGTTACTACGACAATATAATTGTTTCATAGCCGTGGTTAGCTCAAATTTTATCAAGCTTTGATAAGAAATGAATAGACAAAACTATCAAAAGAAATTAGTTTGCACATATGTTCAATGTATTTATTCTCAAATTCAAAATTTTAAATGCTTTCAAATTAAACAATTAAGAGGGAATTTCTCAAGTGATTCAGTCGGATTTCAGTAAGATTTTAATTGAAATGATAAAAGTTATGACTCAAAAATAGTTTAAGGATAAAATTGAATTAAAAAATAAATATGAATGAATCATAAGAACCAAAAATAGTTTTAGAACAAAATTGGATAAAAACAAAGAAATATGATGAGTCATGAGAATAAAAATAGTTTGGGATGTAATTTAGTAATTTTCCTTTATATAAACAATTCAATAACTAAGGCATTTTCATAAATGGAAAAAAAAAATTGTAATTAAACATGATTTGTTAACAGTTATTTTATTGAGGTCAGACAAAAGTTAGAGAGTTGGTTAATTAGCTTTTTTTTTAATATAGAAAAATGTATAATTCTAATTACTACTTACTGAATTTTTATTCCTATAAAATTCTATGCAGTGCTATTTCTTCTTAGCTGAGAGCCTGAGACATGACTATTCTTTTTCAGGAAATAAAACAACTTCCAAATTTAGCACTTTCAATGTACATTGTTGGCTTGTGCTAAGAAAAGAGTAAAACTTCTATATATACATATAAGTGCCAACAATACTACAAAAGGTGGGAGGATCAGCATGAGCAACCTAATGTTTCAAATTTTCATTTAACCTGTCAACAAAATATTACTAAGGGCAAAAAATAGAATTGAAACCTTTTTTTTTTATAGAAAAATTGAAACCTTTTTTTTACGGGGAAAAAAGGATTCATTCAAATTATGAAAGTGCATGAGGAAGTGAACAATATCATACAAATTAAGTAAGTTTTTAAAACATAACGAGCTCAACTATTTATAAAAACATTGATAGGTTGTTTTATATATTATTCAATGATAAATAACGAAAAAAAATTATTCTTTGCTGACACTCATACTGTACAAGTTTAAATATTGAGATTTGACTTAGATGTGAGTTGATTAGTAGTTATCTTTCGAATATTAACTAATCGAGTCATATCATGTAATTTATATTTTTTGTATATTAAGAGATTCTTGATCAAAGGTCCAAGACTAAATAAATCGTAAATTCAAATAATTGACTTATAAAATTTTTTTGACATATTGTAATATATCATTGTACTAAAATTGAATTTACTTATAATTTTCTAAAATTAAGTAAATGTTCAATTTTAAAGAAATAATCATCCCTAATGAATTTAACAGGACAGGACTAGGTTGTGATGAAGAATTGGTCTGGCCTTTGATTTCGTTTGATTGGAGTGTGTAAGAATAGGGAATGTGAGGGACCAGGAGGTGGTGGGGGCTGAGATATGCCGGCCACCCACAAGGCATTTGCCTTTGCTCTGTTCTCAATCATGATTAAGGCATTTGACAATCATAATCACACAACACACCGGGCTGGCCCCGGCACCGAAAACATCACTTTTGTTTGACGAATATCACCGCAGTGGATTTTGAATTCACTTTATCCATCTGCCTAGGAGTAGGAGAACCCCCGCGATATTTCTTTCTTCTTTTGAACAGCTCCATATGATGACATGGTTGACTGCTCCGCTTCCAAATTGGACAGACATGGTCAAGAGGGACCAGGTGATGCATTAGGGTCAGTAGTCGCCACTGAGATGCATTTCTAATCATTCTTCAATAGGTAGAAACAGTCTTCTGTGTACCTCATATACTTTATGACACGAAATTTTTCATGATATGGATTATGGTGTTGGAAGGGAGCTGCACATGATGTGATGAGCTCTAACAAATGGCCTGTCATTTCTTGGCACTATGGGTCCTTTTCTTTCTTTCTTTTTCCTTTTTTTTTATGCCAGATCTTACTAAATACTCATAATAGAGAGGAAAAAAAGACTTTGTTAGTTAATACTTAGATAAATAGAATGTTTTCATTATTGTTGAGAAGAAGTGATGTCTTGAAATGTTGATATTATCCCTACTAGAATGACCAATGTTATAAATATGGTTGACTTCATTGACTTTTGATTGGGTTCTAATTAAAAGGATCAATTCGCAATCGTAGGGACTAAAAATACTAAATGTAAAAATGTTAAGGACTAAATCCAACGATCTTTCTTTCTTCTTTTTTTTTTTTTCTTGCAGCAAATCCTACCAAATACTCATAATAGGGAGAGAAAAGAGTTTTAAAATAAAAGAAAATTGTTGGTTAATATTTAATACTGGATGTCACGATAAATAACCATACTAAGTCCTAAGAAACTGCTAAATCATTAACTCAATCAACAGTTTAATCAATAGGAGTTGATGTTAACATAAGCAATCTTTTGCCACTCTTCCCATTACCAACAATTGTAAGTGGAGAAGATAATGTAGTAAATAAACTCTTCCATCGGGTTCTATTAGATGACACAAAACGAAGATAAGCATTTCTTGACAAAGTCATGCTAGGATCCATATAGATGACAACAAACCTAGTCCTTGAAGATATTCACAGTTGCCCTTCTTAGAGCTTTCTAATCTCATCAATCTATAAATAGAAGAACAATGATGAAGCATAACACCTCAGGTATGCAAGAAGATACTGAATAAGAATAATAAAATTCTGAAAACTATGCCAATAAAAGCAAAAGTCGATGAGAAAAATGAAAAATGTCTCAAAGATTAGGAGTTATCAGCAAGTACTTCAACTTTCTGTCATCCTAACAAAATGCTTCTTCACTGGCACCTCCTACTGCAGTGTAGATACTACAAATTTTCCAAGGAAAGCAGAATCTGAAAAGTTCTTTTTAAGTATTTCTCTTCATGATAGAAAGGCTCTTTCCCGCTACTAATTACCCCATCTGCAGGAACTTGACACCAGTAATGGATAACATTAAAGATAAAAAGCTAATAGTCCACAGGATTAACCTGTCCTCTCCAGGTTTCAAATGAAATAATAGAAGTAAGCCACTAAATGCTGAAGCAACAAGCTACAGGAAGATACAATCAGACCTGTATATTTGAAAAGAAAACTAATTAACAACTATCTGCAAGATCAACAGATACTTCATGGAATCATAGACTAAACAAAATTTTCTGACAGGAATCAATATTTCTTTTTAGCATTAGCTGTTGGAAGAGTACAGGAGAGTTGACCAGCAAAACTGAATCATTCTATTCTCTCCTATAAAATCCTAGTCCGCTAAATGTGTCTGAAGATGGAATTAATGAACACAGTGTACCTAGCATTACTAACGGGCTACTTGGATATTCAGCCATATAAATTTATCAGCTTGACTGATAAGCCTGTGAACATCCAGATTGGAAGAATTAATAGTATTGAACCCAAGTATCACGGCTCACTGTAATAGGATTAATGAAGTGCTTTTCCTTACAATTGTAGAGTATAGTTACCTGAACCCTCACGTAGATGAATATATTAGCAAAGTCCTTACGACAAAGTTTTGCTCAGATTCATGACCTCCCTCAACAATCGGCTAACAGAATCCTTTATCTCATCAGGTAATTTCAAATTTGGAGGTACTGTTTCCATGGCATACAGAGTAATAACCCTCATTACAACAGCCAAATTCAAATTCTTGGTATCACCTTTCCAGACACTCTGATTAACGAACTTGCATGATTCTTTTAAGCAGCATTTGCTACAAACCTAAGGCAAGAACATGATGCATTAGTTTATCAGAATATTTAACTAAACGTCATATATCCCAGCAAAGGGTGGAAGGAAAAAAACAAATGCAATTAATTTTTTTTTAAAAAAATACTCACAATATTTTCCTGAATTCTAAAGTATGTGCGCAATCTTTTAGCAGAAAAGACGGTCTTCCTCCCCAGAGAAGGACAGCCAAAAAAGGCTATCTTTTTCAGATCACTGCCTGACAACCATCTGTGAAACAAATTCACAAGATCAATAACATGAAGGACACATGAAAATTTACTAGAAAACAACGACAAGCAATGAAACATGAAAGAGTATGGCCAAAGGCTAAACAAAAGAGAAGCCTCAGAGCCAAGGAAATTGAAACGGTGATACCTTGTCCAATAATGTTGATGGACTTAAAATAAGTTACATACAGAGGGCTTCAACAACCAAACAGCTGTAGCATTTTTCATATCTCAACGATGATGAAGTCAAAAGGTCATATTCCATGTGTGCATTCTTGTAGAGGATTAATTAGAAAGAATATTCCAATTGGTCATTTAGGAAAATTTGATGAAAGCATTTGCATGAAAATAAAAAAGAAAATAAATAATACTAAAGACGACCAATTTCTTTTTCAATGTGTTTCCTTTTCCATTTTCAATGTGCAAATTTCTTTAAAGACAACCAATCATCTGTCCAGCCAACAGGCCGAGAAGCTGAAACTACCGAGGGAAAGAATCATCCATTTTAGTTTTAAAGGAGCACCAAAAACCGCAGGGTGATAGAATTCGTAGGACTCTTAATTCAAGTCACCATATCACATAAATAAAACATAACCTTCAACAAAATGGTGCAGAGAAAAAGCAAAAACTAGAAGATTTTAGCCAACCTAGGGGCTAGTTACGTGGAAAGAAATATCTTTGACGCTCAAGATATGCCAAATATAGATTTCCACACCATTCAACATATATCAGATGGGAACTCGCCTATAAATGCTGTGCCTAGTGCAAGGAATATTGGTATAAAATTCAATAAGTAATTAGAGAAAATTTTTAAGAGATTAAAAGTGCATACTTTGCTATCTCCTGGTTGTCCTTCCCAAACTGCTCAGATGCAAACTTGAGGAAATCACGGCCATAGCTATTCTCAAAACAAGTTATATCAAACTTATTCCTGGGCAAAAAATTGGCATCCTGAAAATAGCCTCTCTTATGCAAAAAATAAGCAAATAATTGCATATCACTGGAAAGCTCTTTGAAAATCTCAGGGTTATCCATTGTTAATGGTACTGACTCTTTACGAACATCTGTATTCTCCATTGTTAACCGCATTGAAACTTCCGTCTTTTTCCGGAATAACGCAGATAAAGTCCCTGGTTCAGACTCATATTCCAACGTCCCTCTATCATTTCTAACTACCTCCTTCTCATCCTTCATATTATCCTTCTGCTCCTTTTCTTTCACCTTCAAATTCCCCAACTCCAACTCCAATTTCTTCAATCTATTCTTTAACTCTGCATTATCACTCTCAGTTCCAGTATCAATGTCATCGAACTTCTCCTCTGATAACCCAACAGCCTCTTTGAAGTAAACGTCCAATGATTTCCTTGATTTCCCATCTTTTTCTTGGACTTCTTTCGAGTCTCTTGGTTCTGCATCTTTTCCGCTGTTAAATACAGAGAAAAGGGAAAAGGGTCTCTGACAGATAGAGTAAGCAGAAGATGATTGAATTAGATTTTGAGAGATTAGATGGGGAAATGAAAAAGGGTTCTTGAATTTTAGAAGTGTTTGCCAATTATGAGAACGGACAGCTCTGAGTAAAATCATTTCGGCTATGTTGTTGAGCGGTACATATGTAAGGGTTTTTGCTCCCGAACAAATTGCCCAGAGAATGGAAGGGTTTTAGCATTTTCCTTTTCTTTATTAAGTCTTTCGGCAAAATGAAGCATGCGAATGGCACGTGGGATATGATCAATTGTTTTTCCGATGATTAACCATTTTAGTCGTGATGTTTTTTTTTTTTTTTGGCGAAAGTACTTAGTCATAATAGTCTAAGGACTTTACTTTTTATATGCCAAATTTGTTCTTCTACAATAAAAAATAAAACATAGTACAAGGACTAAAAAATAACAGTTTCACATTAAAAAGTAAAGTATATGGACTACTATGATTAAAAATAAGCAGCAGGGACTGATTTGGCTAAAAAAACACACTAGGGACTAAAATGACCAATTATCCATTTTTTCCCAAAATTCAATTCAAATATCAATCCTAATAATTACACTAAATTTCTTTTTAAATACATACACACACACACAAAACATCAAATCAATCCCAATATAAGAGAGCACGAGACTATAGTCGTGATACTGATTATACAGTCTTTAATAAGTGAATGAATATCATATATATTAAATTTGTCATCTGCATTAAGCATGACTACGACGTTATTTTATTTTTCACCTCGATTAGTTATACATTTCTATCACTAATTGGTAGTCAGTCCACTCACCATTCCATATCTACCTAAGTGATGACTATTGGTTTCCTAACATCAGGATCACACTTTGGTGCGGTATACTTATCTTAGAGTAATATTATCTTGATACTTCCCTTTTTTTTTATAATTACGTGCTAACTTTTTTTTTAATGAATTGTAGTTAATTTTATGATCGTGATATCCTATCCCTTATATTTTTCCTAAATGACAACAGTACAAAGATTTACATTTATCTCGATAGATGAATATCTTATCAGATTGTATAATCCTTTGGATTTCATTGTAATAGCGTGTTTGTTGAGTGATTTATATATAAACTAAGGGTTTCACTGCTTACCTTAAAGAGTTTGTAGTCTCTTCCTTCACTAGAGAAAATTGTAGTGGAGGAAAGGAGTGAGTTGAGAGAGAAGATGAGATAATTGTTCTTAAATAGGAATGGGAATATAAGAGTGAATCGTTTGATGAAGTAGATGAGAGGGAGAGGGAGAGGGAGGGAGAGGCGTTTTGAGGTGAATAGGGTATTTTGGGGAATATATGCTATTGGCGGGGGTGAGCTAGATTTTTAAATATTTCAACGAATTTCATTTTTTTCATTTTAAAAAAATAATTTTTACTCAAGAAAAAAAAAATTACATTTTAAGAGCTTTAAAATTACATTTCAAATACTTACTAAAAGAGAAAAAATATCAATCGATAGTCACAACAAAATCATAACATACTTCAACTAATGAGAAAATAAATTAATAAAGTAAGTTTAGATTTAGTAATGAAATCAAGAAAACAATAATATATACACTGCGAAAATTAAGTACACAAGAATTTATAATTTTTTTATGTTTTCTAAGACCTACATCCACTACATTCTCAGTGTTAAAAATATTTTTTTTCGTGCTTTGACATTCTTAATGCTGAAAATTTATCTCGATTTTAAATTAATTTCATCTTCAATATTCTTAGAGCAAATCTTGCCCTAGTTGCATAAATGGATATGCGAATCATGGGTGGAAACCAAACCATTAGAGTAGGGCGCATTAAGTGCACGTCAACGGAACTGTGCCGGAATTGCATCGTCTGAGTGCCAACCAAATAGTGCTGAAAATGTGGGGCCCAATTGTGAAATAGAATTTTTTAAAGTCATTTTACTGTTGTATGAAGTGAATTGATGAAATGAAATTTTTTATTTTTTCTAATAGTATTTTGACCATTACTCACAGGTGTTTTTTTTGTGAGTTTAAATTTATTCCATTTGATGTTAAAACCAAATTTTCTAAACTCCTTACAAAGTCACCAGTTTTGGAAGTTCTTCTCAAATTTGAAGCATAAAAAATCTACAATTGTGTTATTCTTTTGAAATGGATTCAAGTCAATTCAACCTCAATTATTTCTTCAATTTCATGCAAAACACTTAACACCCACACAATCAAAATTCTCAAAATCAATCATTGCATCCAAATTCTCAAAATGCAAATATGAGAAATTATTCATATTTCATGCATCTATTTCCTGATTTATAGGTAATCAAATTGGAATGACATCGAGTTTCTTTCATGATGTTTCTAGAGGCATGAGTAAGTTAAAATTATCGAATCAATAACATTAAACATCGGTAGGTTCTATGTCTTCTCGATAAATTTCACAATTTTTCTATGTAAGTTGACTTGAAAAATATTATACTTGTAGAAAAAAGGTTTTGCCAATTGAAAAAAAATTAGATTCATGGTGGAAGAGGATATGTTTCTTACCCAAGCATTACTTAATATTTTCAAGTATACAATTGTAGGATTTTTTTTTTTTTTGAAAAGTATGTTGTTGTGGGAGTTGAGTGTAAATCATATGGATTTTGGTTAATGATCAAAGATAATTAAAGTGAGCATCTCTAAAATTTGGAAGCCAAACCTAGGAAGTTTATTTATTTATTTATTGTTTCATGTACTTTTCATGTCTTTTTTATGTTATCGAATAAAATTTCATGTTTTAGTCATATTTGAACAATTTTTTCATTAAATTAATAATTTAATCACTTAAAATCTAATTAATATGTTAAATTTAGAATGGTATAAACACATCTTAATGAAATATGAATGTGATCTAATATGGGCCCTATTTTGTTATAATTTGTATGATTGTAGTGAAGAGTTGTAAAAAAAAGAAAAATAATGTGAAGTAATTGAGCCCAAAACAAGTGGAGAAAATGAAACTCTTAGGGAGTTTCATTGTTAAAGATACTCTTAGTGCCCAATCACAATTTCTTGCCCCTGAAAAACATCTCGATTTTGAGATGCGAGATGAATATTTTTAGGGAAATTTGTGAAATATACCCATGAACTATTTTCCTTTCATAAAAAAATGCCCTTTACTTTTTTTTATACCCGTGAACTATTTTCAATTTATAAAAAATACATCTTTATTTTTTATACCCGTAAACTATGGAAAATTGGCAAATTTAGTCCCTACTTTTTTTTTTTGTGAACAAGGTCTTTACTTTTTTTTCCGACTTTTTAAGTTCCTAACTTTTTTAAATCCGGTGAACTAGGCCCTTTTTCGTAGATTCCGACCAAATTAACCTCTAGTCAATGTCAGTCTTCTATTTGACTTAAATAAATGAAAGGAAAATTAGGTATTTTACTGTAATTACATTTTGTTTTTATAAAAAAACTCTAACAATTAAGGGCGTGCATTTGGTTTTTCGATTCAATTTTTTACCTAGACAAACTGAACCAAACCGTATTACCTATACTACAGTTCGGTTTTAGACCTAAATTTCAAAATTTGTTTTACATAAAAATTCAATGAACTTAAAGAAATATGATGAAATGAAATGATGATGCCAAATAGGGCGTGCATTCGGTTTTTTGGTTTTCTATTTTTTACCTAGACAACCCAAACCAAATCGTATTACCCATATTACGGTTCGTTTTTCAAATTCGATTTGGTTTGGGTTTAGACCGAAATTTTAGTTTTTCTTTCACAAAAAATTCAATGAGCTTAGAGAAATATGATGAAATAAAGTGATGATGCCAAATACACCCACACTCAAACAATAGGCAAAAGAAAGAAAATTTATCTTCTAAACAATTAAATCACATTATCTTATTCTCTACACATTTTCAACGAGAAGAATATTGAAAATAATTTATAATATACCAAAAGATGATAAATAAACTTCTTTTACAATACCTAATCATCATATTGTGAAAAATAAAAACACTGCAAATAGGAAAAAGATAAATAATTAATTTAATCGGGGATGGAGGCAGGAAATGTAAGATATTTTCACATGTGGATGGAGTTGGAGGTAGAAAATCTATCTCCGTATAGTAAAATTGACATATTAAATTACATGCATAAGATTTTATCATATTTTGAAATTTTTGGGTAAAAAAGCTATAAACTTCAATTGTTTTTTAAAAAAAATATTAATCCTAAAAAATAAGGACATTAGTACAACCATATATAAAAGAAATTCTGCTTTGATAAGAGATATGTCTGAAAAAAAGACTACAAAGTAGAAACAAAAAAAAATTACATAGAAAACTTTGCAGTCATCAACTATCAACAACATATACCAATAGAGATGCAATGGCTATTAAAAAACTGAGACTTCAACCAAAATAATCTTTTCACTTCAATAGTCTGATTGCTCTTATATAGACCACATCAAGTTCCTCCATTTTTATTTTTATTTTTGTGATTTTGGGTGAAAAAGGGAGGAGAGGTGTTTGTAGAAAATGATTGATGAATCCTAATGGTTGAAACTTGATTTTAATGTTGGGATTTTGTTTTTTTATAAAATAACTATATATATATTAATAATATAGCTATAGTAAAATACC
This sequence comes from Apocynum venetum, assembly GCA_019593545.1. Lineage (NCBI taxonomy): Eukaryota > Viridiplantae > Streptophyta > Magnoliopsida > Gentianales > Apocynaceae > Apocynum > Apocynum venetum. The sequence goes on along the minus strand of SRSM01000123.1, from coordinate 9,611,026 downwards.
TAATTATTTAAGTCAAATAGATGATCGGCATTGATTGAGGGTTAATTTGGTCGGAATTATGGAAAAAAGGACCTAGTTCACCAAATATAAAAAATTTGAGACTTAAAAAGTAAAAAAAAAAAGTAATGACCTACTCTACCAAAAAAAAAAAAGTAAGGACTAAACTTATCAATTTTCCCATAAACTATTTTCAAATAATTAAAACTACCTAAATCACTTCTACACATGGCAACTCTAGAAACGAGATTAACAACTCATTAATATCGGCTTTGAAGGGCAAAACTGTCCCAACACTATTTTCCTTCCACAAAAAACTCATATCTCAAAATTTCCCCCTTCAAAATGCATATATCTTCTACATTTGGGAGGGAAAGAATTTTAGAGAAAGAGTTCTTGGTGCTTTGGATAGAGAAAAAATAGTGTTGAGACTTTTCTTTTTATCAAAATCGAAATCGGTGCTAGTGAGTTGATAGTCTCATTTTTATATTCGACTAGTCGCTATGTATAAGAGGTGATTTGAGTAGTTTTAATTGTTTTAAAAATAGTTTACATATATTTTTTTTAAAAGATTATGAGTATTTTTATGAATCCAAAATAGTTACGAGTATAAAAAAATAAAAATTATGAGTACTTTTGATGAATTGAAAATAGTTTACATGTATAAAAAAAGAAAAATAAAGATTATGAATATTTTTTAAAAATCAAAAATAATTTATGAGTATATATTGGGTTTTCATAATTTTATCACGTCTTAACATTTTGAATGCGAGTAATTGGACAATTTGGTCCTCAACGTATTTACATTTGGCCAATGTAGTCCCTTTTTTTTTTTTGCAAAATTCGTCCCCCACGTAATTGGTCTTAATTCCAGCCAAACCTAAAAGAAAAAGAAATTTTGTAATTTGATGAGGGACATTCATGGAAACCAAGTTTTAAACCCAATTTACACATCCAAAACCCTTGTTTCTCCTAAATCACTAAGACATTTCCTCCCTTATCTTTTCTCTCCTCCAACAATCCTTTCTTTTTATGTTGTACTAGCCTGCCTTGTTTCCTGGATCTTGGCATTGGACTTTCTTGATTTGGGACAAACACTTAAATCACTTTCTCTTAGTTATCTTTTCTTCCTCAATATCTTGTAGCTTTCAAAAGCATGATTTTCTCCTATTTTGAATAGATTGAATTGGGTTACCACTGATTCTTGCTCACCAATTTGCCTTGAATTTACACCTACAAAAATTTCAGCAAGCCCCAAACTCACATTTTCTTAGTTCTTGCCCCAAAAGTGTTAACTAAAAATTTCCCTCCATTATCTCATTCTTTCTTTCCCTCTGTGTCCACTATCGCCAACAATAAAGCCATTGCTGCTGCCATTTTTGAGGATTAATTCTTCTACTCGTGTTGATGCAATTGCAAATTGATCAAAGAAGAAGGAGAATGATGATAAATTAAGAGATAAGTGAGAAAGGTTTTTAGGGATTGTTGGGAGTGTAAATTGAGATTAAAGAGGAATATCATTAATGCCCCTCCAATAAAACCAAAATTTTCTATTTATATTTATGTTCTACCATAATTAGTCTTAATTCTGGCCAAAAGAATGAATTTGGCCGCAAGTTATTACGTGGGGATGAATGTGGTTAAAAAAAAGGAAAGAAAAGTCTACATTAACTAAAAGGTTGAGGACCAAACCGTCAAATTACTTTGACATTTATACTAATTACTAGTTGAATAAGTTCACGCATGCGTGGACATGCCTCTTACGCCTGCCTACTTTGCAAAGATCTATGAATGCACAATTGAGAATAGTGTCAGCAGTTAACACCAAGATATGGCTTGAAATTGAAGCTTTGCAGCCATTCTTGCAAGCCCATGACTAATAGCAACTTCTAGCCTTTCAGAACTCTCTTAGCTAGAAAGAAGCAAATCAGACATCATAAGCAAATCAAAGAGGCGATTACTCAATCTACTGTTATTGAATCCATGAATTTTCAACCAGTCAACTTGGGCAAGGCTTATGGCAAAGAGAAACTTACTAAATCAACTTCCAGTAAGACCATACTTATATTTCTGCAATTCTTCTAAGAGATTTCAATTTACAGTAACTCCCTAATTTTTGGTTCAATATGCAAAGTTCTTTTCTCTTTCTTTCTTATTAGAATGGCCTTTTCTTCTTAAATAAAGATAATAGGATTCCTTGGACAAATCACTCCAAAAGCTTGGGTGTACCAACTACTGAGATAACAGAAAGGGCTCATAATCACCAAGAGAATTGTGCCAATCAAACCTCTAAATATTCTGAAAGTAAGCTATTACATGAAAAATGCTATCAGAATCACCTCCAATCAGTTTTCGGTAAACTCTATTACAATCAACAAAAAATAGAATAGACAGCACACTTACTCTACTAAAATATACAAATTAATCATTTGCTACCCATGGCCATATGTGTTTTTACAAATTTAGTTCAATATACTATTAATGTAACTAAGGGGTTTAATTACCTTATAGTTCAATATGAATTAAAAGGGAAAGTCCATGTTCAAAACATCCAAATTTCATGTAATAGTCAATTACCAATATTAAAAAATTATGATGTCAACAGAGACAATATCAAAATCTATATGCAATGCAAATTTTGTGTAATTAAGATATACTTTGCAATTGAAAATCATTTGTAGTTCTTTAAAAGTTTGATTGACCATTTATATAGCAAGGGAATATTAACGCCAACATCATAGCAGCAGCATTTCATTTGATTATTTGGCACAAAACTAACAAAAGTGTAGATAAAAAAGTTTATTGCAAAAACATGCACCTTAACATAGATGAATGAGCCTTTACATTGAAAGGCTTACAGAAAAAGTAGACAAATTAAGATATCCAACATTCCCTTTTTCATTGTAATTGAAAACATCTTAGACATTCCAAGGAAATTAAAAATCGTAATATATGAACAATTGTAGCAAGAAAACCATTTCTAGAAACTTCATGAACTGCATATGGGATAAAAATAAAAATAAAATAAAATCCTCACTATTTATGCCTAATTTTCCAGTTGATTAATACAAGATATTGAGAGTACTTTTTGCATATGGCATAAACTCTTTGATAAATTCTCAAATGAGGCTCAAACAAAAACCATAAAAATAATAGCCCAATATTTAACTTAAAAAATGTTATCTTTCAATCTTCTAAGTAAAATGCACCCGAATTTCTTATTTGTTGGAGGCATCTATTCAAAAAGTCTATTTGCAGTCTGCACTAACTTATTTGCTACCATTCTTGTTCATCTCGTTTCCAATTAAATCATACATTCTAAACTTCAATAATAGAGATTGGCTTTTTGCAAATTAGCCGTGTACTCAAACACCTTAGCCCTTCTAGTAACGGCCACGATGGCAACAATTTGAAGAGAAGGAGTGAGATGGGTTGAGGGTTTACAATGAAAGAAGTGATGGAAAGATAACTTTGAGTATTCATGTTGCTGACCATCTTTTTGAGCGGTCTGCATCATGTCATTTGCAAATGAAGAGAAATGAAGGAAGAGAATAACTTTGAGGGGTTAGTGACGATGGAAATGGGAAACAAACAGAGATGAGGGAAGTTAGTGGAGAATTCTATAAAAATCAAACTTTTTATTTTTATGTTTAAAAATACTATATAAGATGGATAACGGACAAATCAATGATTGAAGGAGAGACCGACGAAATTTTAATGTAACTTAGCTATCACAATTCATATATATTCATATATAGCATAGTATACTTCATTATAAAGTTAATGAGCCTCAGGCCAAATTGAATTTCAGGATTGTTTTTTTAAAATTGGGTACCAATAGCCTCCGGACACGTAGACTCACGTGAAAATCGTCGTTTGGATGCTTATCACTGATTTCACTAAACGCCGTTTCTGCCTCGTCACCGCCCACTCCCCAAATCTCTTCCAGTTCCTGTCCTTCCCGGAAACGCACAGTACACCGATAAGAAAAATAAGCACAAGGCCGAGCAATTCCATGTCAAACCAAAACCAAAGCCTCCATCTAACCACTTCCAGCAGCTTCAGAACCATCCTTTGGAATTCATTCTCAATCACCTCCGCCGTCTACCACCATGTCTCTGTCTCCGTCGCCGTCAACACCTGCTAACTCCACGAAGACTAATTCGTCATCTTCCGCTTCCAGTCCGAATCTTCCACCGATCACTTCTTCTCCTCCTGCTGCTTCTTCTTCCAACATGTTGAACTTTAACTACCTCTGGATTCCTCTTTTGATTGCTCTGTCCAAGGACCTTACTGCTGCTGATGCTAGTAAAGATGGCTCGGATGGTTCGGATTTGTTGTTGCCCAGTCAGAATCACTCGGTTCTTCGCGAACCTAGTCTTGGTCCGAGTTGTCCTGCTGTTGATGCTAAGCTTAACTACCGTCCGGTTATTGGAATTTTAAGTCACCCCGGCGATGGCGCCTCCGGCCGCCTCTGTAACGCAACCAATGCTTCGTACATTGCTGCTTCTTATGTTAAGTTTGTGGAATCAGCTGGAGCTAGAGCCATCCCCCTCATCTACAATGAACCTTCGGACATTCTGTACGAGGTAATCTACGATAAAGTAAATTCAACATTGAATAAATATAGGCTCGCGTCAGTTCCGAACTTATGAAATACTTTGATAAATTATAAGTAGTTCAGCGATAATCTCTGCTAGCTGGAGTGATTGCCATTCATATTATTATTGTTTTTGAGGAGATCTGATCAATTTTGATTAATTGTATTAAACTAAGCAGAGTAGAGATTAAATACCTCTGATTGTCTTCTATTTGTGTTTTTTTCCAAAATTCTCTATGGGCCTTGGTAAAAATTACTGCTTTAGAAAATGAGCAATTTTTCTGGTATACTACTGGAGTATTTCATTAATGATGATATATGTTGTTATTATTTTAATAAATCTGCTTCCTGGCAATTAAACCTGAATTTTCCCGGATGCTTATTAATTATTGTCAAACATAGACTACACAAGAGAAGGTAGCGTTGCTTTGTTTTAAATTTTCTTGAATTATAATTGTCCAAAATTGTCTACGTAGCTCTTGAATTTTAGCATTTCTAGCTTTTTACTTGCTGCCCATCTTTCAGTTGGTCTTTCTTAAAATGCAGAATCTGGGGCTTTTGTCCTCAAGAGCATACCCATGCTTTGTTTGAGAGGTAATTGGTTCCTTTAAGATTGAAGTATTTACTATCTTTTTCTGTGTTTAAAATATCAGATGTTTATAGAGAACGTGCCTTTATGCTTTCTAATAACTGATGCTGTTGCTGATGTGTCCTGAAGTCTGATTCTGAGGTGTAAATGCTTTCTTTCTCAGGGTATTTTCTCTTATTAACTATTTTATGTACTCCACATTCTACAGAAACTGAATCTAGTTAATGGAGTCCTGTTCACTGGTGGGTGGGCTAAAAGTGGTCTCTACTTCAACGTGGTAGAGGCTGTGTTCAAGGTAAATGACAGTTTTCTATCTGTTGCGTATACCAGATAATTAACACCAGCACTCCTTGCTTTAGCATGTACTATGTGTCCTTCTCTAGGTTGATGTATATTAACATAGGAGTTTTGAACCTGTCATAGTTAATAAAATATGTAGGACTGAGATTGCCCTCTTGAGTCATGTCCCGGTAGTGAAGAAGCTTTAATGTAGGGTTGGAACAAAATTTCTTGTGGATACCTTAATTGCTACAAAATTTCAGTTATTACCTGCTGTGCATATAACTTAGGGCACTTGAACTTTTAGAAAATTTTGCTTTAGCACTTAGAACTTTTTTCCATCTAAGTTTAACAATCGAACTTTTTAAAAGTTTAGCTTTCGCACTTTCGTCCAAAATTTCATTATGTAATTATTTTCATCTGATATTGAATTTTTTTTGTCTAAGTGTAGCACTTAAACTTTTTAAAAGTTCTAACTTTGTATAAAATTATTTTATATTATTATTTTCATCCGTTATGTGCAATTTGTATGACTTTTTAAAAATATTTTTGTCATTATATAAAACCTATAAAAATTTCAAAGAAAAATAAACAATAATTTTCATTTTTTTTCTTCCTTCTAAATGTAAATCAATAATAAAAATTTAAAAATTACATAAATAAAAAAATATCAATAACTATTGTTTAATGATTTGAATTTATCTTTATTAAAAAATGGTGAGTTTTTATTGATTAATCTATAACACAGTTTTTGGAACGAAATACATAAAATTAACAATTTATGATAATTTTGAATTAAAAAATAGTAACTTACCACCTTATTTTCAATAACACTTGAAAATCATACTATCACTTAAATTGTTAAAATCAATAAAAATTCAAGACAAACTAAAATCAGTAAACAATAGTTATTGATATATTTATTTATGTAAGTTTTAAATTTTTATTATTGATTTATATTTAGAAGGAAGAAAAGAAATGAAAATTATTGTTTTTTTATTATATTAAGATTTTAAAAAAAATATATAAATTGCACATGACGGATGAAAATGATAATATAAAAGAATTTTAGATGAAAGTGCAAAGTTGTACTTTTAAAAAAGTTTTACTTTTAAAAATGTTTTAACCGTTAAACTTGAAAAAAAGGTTAAATAACGGATTGAAATAGTTACCTAACGGATTTTTTTGGACGGAAGTGTGAAAGGTGAAAATTTTAAGAAGTATGAGAGCTAAAGCTTGATTTTTAAAATGTTCAGGGTATATTTGGATTGAGTTTTGAAAGTGTTTTTTATTTTGTTTTAAAATGAAGTTATGTTTGGATGATAATTTATTTTATTGAGAATTGAAAGCTAATTGGTATATCTTGGGTTACACATCATTAATAATGTTATAAAATGTATAAAATATAATTAATAAATTGTTTGATAGTGTAATTTTAATTAAAAGGTAAAATAAAAAATATTGTTTATGTGATTGAGTGGGATCCATGATTACTGATAGAAAAAGGTTTTTTGAAATATGTTTTTATGAAGAATTAAAAAAATTGTTTTGAGAACCAGCCCAAATATAGCCCAAGTGTTTCCTACATACTTGGCCCTATAACTTAATTGCTAAAAGTTTTAATGAAACCCCTTGATTGGGCATGACAAGATTTTCTACTCTTTCTGAATAATCTTTGATGTTATACATTTGTGCTTGTATAAGAATATGATACTTGCATTGCTTGGGATGTGCATCTTGTGTTGTTGTAGCTATAGACAAAGGTTGATTGAAATAAACTGGTGGTTTTTCGAGCTGACTTTTGTGTGTTCAGTGAAAGTTTCACACCTGCTAATTTATGGGCTGATTTTTTATTTTATTTTATTTTTAAACCAAGCTCTCTGTTCTAATTGTGATTTTTTCTTTGGTATGGTTTGTACAGAAAGCTTTAGAGAAGAATGATGCAGGGGACCATTTTCCAGTGCTTGCCATCTGCTTAGGATTTGAACTTTTAACAATGATCATTAGTGAGGTGACTGAATCCTTTATTTTGGTATTTTGGTCTCTTTTGTTGCAAAAACACTTCTCAGACTTACTGCTAGCCTCCCCACAAAAGTTGAAAGAGAAGAAAAGTGGAGGGAATGAAAGAAAGGAGTGATATGCATAATGGAGATAGGCACGTTTTTAGTGACACACCCCACCCCCAAAAATGAAAAAGAAAAACTGAAATATGTGATGCTGAAAATCTAATTTATATTGCTGATGTTGGTTTTGACTTAAACCTCTCTCCTGCACAAGGTAGTTGAGCTACCCTAATCAATTATCACTTACTGCATAGTACGATTCACATATGAATCATCACAAGATAAATTAACCATGATTTGGAGTTTTAATTTAATACGTTACTACTTTTGGTTTTGATAATAGGATAGAAATATTCTCGAACAATTCAGTGCTGCTGACCAAGCATCTACTCTCCAGTTCGTGGAAAACCTTAATATTGAAGGAACTGTATTTCAGAGGTACTAATTACCAAATTTGTTGAGAATTGTTCAACACTGTCCATAGTTTAATGTTGTTTTTTTACTTGATTAAAAAATTAAGACGAGCCATGAGTGGGATTCATGTATTCATGAGGGATGAATTTCTTAAATTAAGTAGGTTATTTGTGAAATTTTAAATAAAAAATATATTTAATATAGAAAAGTAGACATTCACTTATGGAAATCCTAAAAATAGAAATATGAAAATTTTGAACTGGAGGAATATATATTAATTGAATTGACATGATGAATCATGTTACATTATTATTTGCTTTCAGAATTTTCTGTCCTTTCCCTTATGAGTTGAAATGTCTTCTACGAAGGTACTGACCAAAGTAGTGTCATATGAAAGAAATTTTCCTTTATGTTCTATATAATACATGTTTAGTAATTGCCCCCACATATATTCAATAATTTGCTCCCATTCAATTGCTTATAACCACTTCATCTATATCACCTAAGACTTATACAATAAGGAGTTGTACATGTAGACATCTATTCCTTTGTATATACAATATGTATTTTGCCTGGTTAAGAATTCTGAGTTTCCCCCTCATTTATCTTACTTGAATGCCATGAAAAGGGAAGATTTTTGCATGTAGGACCTGTTTTCTAGTTGTTTGTTTATGTCTCACAAATCATATAACTGTTGAGAACATTTGCTTCGGTATCAGTGAATTATATGCTGAATTAACGATATATAGACTAACCCATATAGCAGAGGGGGAGGGACTGGTATGCTATTATTCATTGTTTGTGGGTTCCTACTATTGTATTTTTATCTTTGGGCTAACTTTTCACTTAAATTATAGATTGAACATAAAAGATTGGATCTACTTCTCACTTGGTTAAATGGAGTCAGCGCTTGCCTTAAGCTTTTTGGAGCTATGTTTGCCATATGGTCTATTGATGTTTATGTGGAAGAGGAAGATTCTAAGACATGTTCTGGATGTTGGTAAATTTTTTATGCTGAGTTATTAGGCATCTTTCTTTCTCAAGTGCCTTTGTGAGATGGAGGACATAAGTATAAAAAACAAAGGATATCCTTAATTAGAATCTGTATGGATTATAATGTACACGAAAATTTTGGTCTATGAGTTCAAAACTAGGTTGGGATTTTGCATCTTTGTTATTTTGTGCAAAAACTTTGATTCTTTTGGTCTTGTATACTGTAATATTTGTAAGTGAAGACATTAAACAATGTTCTTTTATATGTTCTTCTGCAGATTTCCTACAGATTTACTGAGGATGCTGAGTACAGATTGCCTTGTGATGCAAAATCATCATGTATGTGGGTGTCATGTTATGCATAAATGTGTATTTGCATTTTTACAGTTTTGTTGATTTATTTATGTTACAGGACTTAACATTTTAGCTTTAACCATGCTCATTTTTTTTCCCAGCATTGATTATCTGAGTTTGCTTATTTGAGTACAAACAAACACAGGGATTGAAATTTTACTTAACCCCTTAAAGTTAACTTCTAGCATTGGAAATGTAATGAAGTCATGAGATTCTAGGAGCATTCTCTGTTTCTGTGAAAGTTTTCAATCTCTAAAAACATGAGAATATATTTGTTGGAACAGTGTGTATTGTTCCTTTATTCTTATTAGGTATGCTAATAGTAAATATAGTTCTGCATATTGTCATCTAATTATTAGCTACTAAGACAACTATTTATCAGTTACTAAGATGACTAATGTAAGCTAGAGTCAACTGTAAACTTGTATATATATATATATACGAGACTTATTCCCTTTTTATTTCATAAGAGATTTACTGCTAGGTATTGTAATAAGACCTACCGATTTTCACATAATATCAGAGCAGACCTCTGATCACTAGCAAAACTGGGAAAAAAAATGTTGGATACTTTCAGCTTTGGTGATCAATTTGATTCTGAACCAGCAAAATCGCCTTTTAAATCTACTCTTCTATCAAATACTCATGACAATTTTTATTCACAACCAATCACCTATCATAAACTCAATGGAGAAAATTATCTCCAATGGTCCCAATCAGTTAAGTTGTTCATCCGGGATCGTGGAAAAATTAGGTTTTTGATAGGTGCTACACATAAATCAGAAAGTGGTCTTGAGTATCTGAAAATGCCTTGATCATGCCGTGGCTAATTAACTCAATGACACCATCAATCAACTAAAACTAAACTTATATGTTTCTTGTCACTGCACAAGAAATTTGGGAGTCTATAATGAGACTTTTTCAGATTTTGGAAATTTTGCAACACAAAACAAGGTAATCTGAGTGTATTGCAATACTACAATATGCTCAAAGCCTTATGACAGGAGTTTGATCCGTTTTATGACTTTGAATGGCATTGTTCACAAGATAATGTTATATTAAAAAAGATGATTAAGAAGAAACGTGTTTTTGCATTCCTGGTTGGCTTGAACAATGAACTTGATGAAGTTCGTGGGAGAATTCTTGGACGTGAAGTTTTGCCATCCACTTGTGAAGTATTTTCTGAAGTTTGTAGGGAAGACAGCAGGAGGAATGTTATGCTAGGAAAGGAAATTGGGAGGCTGCTATCACTGAATCAGAATCATCAGCTTTTGCAGCAAAAAATAACTAAGTTCTCTGCTTTCTCTAATGGTGGAAATGACACTCATAGTAAAAAGGGAAATATGCCTTGGTGTGATCATTGTAAAAAACATGGTCATACTCGCAGTGTGAAATTTGTCAATTCTCCAAGCATTACTGTGTATCTTTTTCACTTCAATCATATAAACATTAAACACTTTTCTCACTCATGCATAGTGACATATGGGGTCCCTCAAGAATTAACAAATTTTTAGGAGCTAAAAAGTTTATTACTTTCATTGATTACCATACTAGACTTTGTTGGGTATATTTTTTGAAAGCAAAATCTGAAATCTGAGCAAAGATTTAAAATTATTCATTCCATGGTCAAAACTCAATTTCAAACCCAAATTCAAATTCTTAGAACTGATAATGACAGTGAGTACTTTAAAGTTGTTCTTGAGAAGTTTCTTCACAATGAGGGGATTGGTCATCAAAGTAGCTGTGTGAATACCCTTCAACAAAATGGGATAGTTGAAAGGAAAAATAGGCAGCTACTTGAAGTTGCTATGTCTTTGATGTTCACCACTAATGTGCCTAAAAATTTATGGGGTGAAGCTATCTGCCCTGCATCATTCCTCATCAATAGAATGCCCACTAGAGTTTTAGGGTACAAGGCTTCCCTAGAAGTGTTTCAAAATATCTATTCCACAAATTGTCTAGTTTCTAATATGCGTCTTCGGATATTTGGGCGTATCTCCTTTATCAATATTCATTCCCATAGCTGCAGTAAATTTGACCCGAGGGCTGTTAAATGTGTTTTCTTAGGCTACTCACCAACATAAAAAGGGTATAAATGCTTTGATCAAACAACTAGGAAATTGTTTGTTAGTATGGATGTGTCTTTCTTTGAAAATTAGGTCTATTTTACCAAAATCTCACTTCAGGGGGAGAGTGTGGCATCTGTAGAAGCAAAAGAGAGTTTTTGGAATTTTTGGGATACACTTTCTACTCCATCTACATTTCCTACTCCATCAGCTCCTATTTCTTCTCTCATTCCTTCATTTGATCATCATATCTTCTCAGCTCCTCCTCAGGAATCATCAATTGCTGTAACACCCGAATCTACTCCACTAACTAAAAGACCCTTCCAAAGTCAAAAATTACTTGTCTATGAGAGACAGAAAAGAAAGGGAAATGAAGAAATTCAAACACTTGAACAAAATCAATCATTGGATCCACCAATTCTTGATAATTCAAATTAGAAAAATCATAACCTTCCTACAGATCATGCCTCCTCTGAAAGTCCAGGTATTTCTACATCAGTTCAAGACTTAAATATTCCTATTACCCTAAGAAAAGGAAAAGACCATGTACTTCCCATCCTATCTCAAACTATATGTGGTATAACAATTTGTCTTGATCTTATCGAGCCTTTGCTACTAATTTGTCCAATGTACTGATTCCTAAATCAGTCCAAGAGGCACTTAGTATTCCAGAATGGAGATCAGCAGTTATGGAGGAAATCAAAGCACTGGAGAAAAATAGAACTTGGGATTGTGTAACAATACCAAAGGGAAATAAAGTAGTTAGATGCAAGTGGATATTTACTGTTAAGTATAATTCAGAGGGTTCTATCGAAATGTTCAAGGCTTGCTTGGTTGTAAAAGGATTCACACAATCCTATGGAGTAGACTATCAAGAAACCTTTGCTTCGGTAGCAAAACTCAATACTATTCGAGTTCTCTCTATTGCTGCAAATTTAGACTAGAAAATTTCACAACTTGACGTAAAAATGCATTTCTAATTGGAGAATTGGCAGAAGCAGTATATATGGATGTTTCTTCAGGTTTTGAAGATGTTTATGGTGTACATAATGTGTGCAGATTGAAAAAATCCCTCTATGGATTAAAACAGTCTCCTAGAGCTTGGTTTGATCGTTTTTCAAAAAATAGTGAATAGATATGGCTATACTTAAAGCTCACACTGATCATACTTTGTTTTTTAGTAAATCTCAAGTTGGGAAAATTTCAGTTCTAATTGTGTATGCTGATGATATCTTACTTACCGGAGATGATACAATCGAAGGAGAAAGAATGAAACATGTTCTAGCCAAAGACTTTAAAATCAAGGATCTCGACCTATGAAGTATTTCCTTGGTATGGAAGTTGCAAGATCAAATAAAGGTATTTATTTGTCACAAAGAAAATATATCATTGATTTGCTTAGAGATACAGGCTTATTGGGAAGTAAATCAACAGATACATCTATTGAAGAAAATCACAAGTTGGGATCTAAAAAAGGAGAGGCTCTTGTTGATAAAGGAAGATACAAAAGGTTGGTTGGGCATTTAATCTATCTGTCTCATGCACGACCCGATATTGCATATGCAGTTAGTGTGGTCAGTCAATTTATGCACAAGCCATATGAAGAATATTTTGGAGCAGCTCATTGCATTTTGAGGTATCTTAAGGGAACTCCAGGAAAGGGGTTGTATTTCAAGAAGAATGATTCAAGAAAAATTGAAGCATTCACTGATGCAGATTGGGCTGGATCATTCAGTGATAGAAGATCTACTACTAATTATTGCACATTTATATGGGGTAATCTAGTGACTTGGAGAAGTTAAAAGCAACCAACAGTTGCAAGAAGTAGAAGTAGTGCTGAGGCTGAATTTCGAGCTTTTGCACAAAGAATATGTGAACTTCTATGGTTTAAAAGAATTATGAATGAGTTATCACTTGAAGGTAAGAATCCTATGTTGTATTGTGACAACAAATCAACAATCAACATTGCTCATAATCCAACGATCATGATCGTACTAAGCATATGGAAGTCGATAGACATTTCATCAAAGAAAAGGTTGAAGAAGGACTTGTGTGTATACCTTATGTTACTTCCAAAGAACTAACTTACTGATTTTTTTACCAAAAGTCTACCACGAGTTAGGTTTGAAGAACATTTATCCAAAATTGGAGATGATTGATATCCATGCTCCAACTTGAGGGGGAGTGTTGAATAGTGTGTATATTGTTAGAATAGTGTGTATTGTTCTTTTATTCTTTTTTAATTACATAGGTCTGCTAATAGTAAATATAGGTTTGCTAATTGTCATCTAATTATTAGTTACTAAGACAACTATCTATTAGCTACTAATATGACTAATGTAGGTTAGAGTCAGCTGTAAACTTGTATATATATATATGAGGCTTATTCCCTCTTTATTTTATAAGAGATTTACTGCTAGGTATTGTAATAAGGCATACTGGTTTCCACAATATTCTTCTGTAGGTGCCATCAATTTAGCATTGTATTATAAATTCCTGCCACAGCTATATAAATTTGGCCAACGAAATTTTATAGCTGAATGACTATTACTTTCCTTTTCTGAACAGTATGGTATGTCACCTGAAAAGTTTGAAAACAATACTGATCTGTGTAGCTTTTTCAAGATCCTAACAACTAGTGCAGACGAAGATAATAAGGTATCATCTGAATTGATTTATGTTGTTTTGATTGACTTGGTAATTTATGTCAATTTATACCCAAGTTTCTATGCACATGTTTGGGAGTGTATTTTATTAGATTTATTATTTGTTTTACTTTCACTCTTCTAGGTATATGTCTCTACAGTCCAAGCAAAAAGCTACCCTGTGACTGCTACCCAGTGGCACCCAGAGGTAATGAACTGATGTATTATTTTTGTACTATTGAATGAAAAGCGTAAAAGATTTTTTACATTTTCTATAGTGGATGCATGACGGATTTGGTTTGGGTGGAATATAGCTTGTATACTGGATAGAGAAAAGGAGAATATGTGTGTAAAACAGTAACTCAAAATTTGGAAAATTACATGCCCAAGTGTTTTATTGGGCTTTTAAAACTAAGGGCGCTTTCAGCATTGATTTCAAAATTTTTCTATTTTTCTACACGTGCAATTCATCATGTATTGTTGGAGGGGATTTCTGCATACATGTATATATATGTATGTATGCATGTGTGAATGTACATATTATGTTTCTTTCGTGTCTTGCAATATGAAGTGATATATTTCTTTAAGATTGCAATTTCAGGTCTAGATCTAATCACTAGTTTCTGATTATGGCTATTGCAGAAAAATGCCTTTGAGTGGGGCTTGTCAAGGATTCCACACTCAGAAGATGCAATTCAAGTTACTCAACACGTCGCAAATTATTTTGTCAGGTGGGAATGACTTCAACTCGATCCAATAGAGATGCTAAAACTTCTGCTAAACTTGAGAAGTCTAATTAGTTTGGTATATGGTTTGCTTATACTTCTTGGCTTAGGGAATGTTGGAATGAATTCTTCTGGATCATTTTGAATATCTATACAGTGGAGGTATAAAAATACTTGAGTAAAATTAAACCCTTGGTAAAACAAGACAGATCAGTATTTGGAATTGCATACCGCATTTATTCAGCAATGATTTTTGGCTGGGTGGAAGGAAAGAATAAGATAGAACTTATATAAGATAACATTAGAGCCGGGATGCAGCTTTTCATTTTGATCTCCAAGCCATCCCAGTAATAAGTGTGTATGTCTGAAGGTCTCTAAGCACAAGGCTCTGGGAGCACAACCTTTGCCTCTATACAAAACTTCCTTTCCCAGGCCCCAGCAAATACTACCTGCACCTTAGCTCTTGAATTTTAGACTAGTAGAGATATTCTGGGAGATGTAAGAGTACTCCCTTGGTCTAGATACAAATTGAATGTATACATTTTTATTTTTATTTTGAGATGTCCGGAATTGAATATCTACTTTTCTAAAATTAATATTTTTTATTTAATATTCCGCTAACAACCGTGTTAAGTTATTTAATAATAAAAGATAATATGGTAAGTTAAAGTTAAAGGCTATTCTTAATTAATCAAATGTGAATATATGCTAATTTTTTTAGATCTCTGAGTAATTGCTTAGCCTTCTAACTCTGTTTGAATTCCATTTGATTGCAGTGAGGCAAGGAAATCATTAAACCGGCCACGTATTCGTACTGTGCTGGACAATCTCATTTATAATTATAGTCCCACATATTGTGGGAAGGCAGGGTGAGTTGATTTGAGGCTGTTATGGAAAGAGTTACATATTTTCATATTCTTCATTTCTGTCGATTATTCTCATTTTTATGAATTTCATAAGATGGCTAAAAGTTAAGACTAATTTGCTTTGCCAATCGTTCATATTGCAGGAAAGGATATGATGAGGTTTACATTTTCAAGTAGCTTTAGGATGTGAACTTGCTGTAAATAACTAAATATTGAAGTTACAATGTAATAATTAAAACCACGGCCAGCATAAATATACTGAAATGGCCAAGAAAAACATTTTATTACATTTGTGTTCTGCAGCTAATCTATCAACTGTGTGCACATTATATTAACGATATATATCATCGATGGCTCGACTATGGATATATTAAAACTGTATTGCATGATTGCAATTTTTCTCTTGATTACAACTATTTTTTTAGGAGCTGCGATTTGGTCTTTAAGACATTGCTTCTTGAAGCCTTTTGTGAATTTAATGAGCAGCCACTGAAGCTTAAGCTTATTTCTTTGCATGGGTAGCCTTGCAGAGGTTCAAGTTATAATATTTTATTTTATATTTTATTTTCTCAATGATAGTGAAAACTATCTTTGAACAAGATCTTCTTATTCTTGCAACAATCTAGGCGAAGCCCAGCGTAAGAACGGGATTAGACAAATTCTTATATAGAAAATTGTTACTTTTAATTTCAATCATATAATTATTAGTATTATCTTGATGGAGTTCATGACTTGTTTTATCTTATATAGTCAAGTTTTGGTTAATGCTGTGGTTCTTAATATTTCTTTTTTATTTTATTTTTATATACTCTTCAATGAATTCACGAGCTGTTGAAAGATCTCGATCACACTTTTTTTGGCATAAGTTTCAATTAATATCACCACTTTTTAAGCAAATAATATGTTCTTTATGACAAATTTTGTTGCATTAAAATGTAAGATTATGTTTGTTTTTTAGTTAGACTATATATTGAAAGGGAGACTTGGAACTTTTTTAATGAGCTTTTCAAAGAAAAAGCTACTTGAATAAAAGGCAGTATTAAGACAAATAAAAATCAAATAAAAAATATTAAGCAAAACAAGCACTTGGTTCTTGGAGATAGTTGCATTTAGATTGAGTTATTGATGCATGGAAAAGAAGAAAAAATTCTAGGTAGATAAAAAATACTTCTTGAATATTGATGACCATAAGGGCTAAAACAATTTTAGAATCAAAATGTTATTAATCCCAGAACTTGAAGGACTAAATAAATTATTTTTTCTATTTCGATATCAATCTTGAAGTAATTCAAGAAATACTAGTTTATTTTTAATAAATTTTAAATTCTATTTTTAACTATAATTTATAGGAGGCAAAATAGTCAAATTAGACCCTTATTTTTGTAATTTTTGTCACTTTGATCCCTTTATATTATTTTTTAACCATTTAGATCTCATATGTTTTGTTTTTCAGCCATTTTAGTTAAATATAGAGAAAAATAATATCTCGCTTGAATATGGATAAAAAGCTAATGAATTGATGGATCAAACTTTCCTGTCTTCTGCCATATCGATGATGATTTTATGTGTTATTATTAGTATTATAAAATAATTAAGCAATAATTCCATTGATCAATATCGATAAGAAGTATTGATTGTTTAAAATAGAGGTCAGGCTTTTCCAGCCTACATAAACTAAACTAAAAGCATTAGATATTGCAGCTCTGTAAGTTTAGCAATATGACCTGCAGTTGCATTCTAAATATTCAGAACTCCATGGATTCTGTCGATTTTAATTTGAACATTGTATCCTGCAAAGATGAAACTTAATTAATTTACTTAATGGCTAATTAATGTATAATTGTTTGGATGGCTATTCCATACATATTATTACCTACCGCCAATAACAAACTATTTTATTAATTTAAAAAGTTAGAATAATTTGAGAATTACATAAACAAATTATTAGAAGGACCCAAGGATGACGTTCTTAGGCAAAATCAACACTCTCTAACATCTTTGCGTTCTCAAAAAAATAAATTTTCAACTTCTCTTCATCTTCAATGTTTTTCATGTTCTCTCACATTTGACTTTCCTTAGGGTGTGGCGCCAACAAGTGATTGGAAGAGATGAGCAACAACTATAGTCCTCCACTTCAATATCTTTCTGACTCTTATCATGAATAAACTGAAAAAAATGAAACAATTAAAAACCATGAGAGGATATTCCACATAATAGGGTGTGCAAGAAAGCCTCCAATTTTTATTTTATTTGATATGTAGAAAGCCTCCAAACTTTGTGCAACAGAATAATAATAATAATAATTTAATTCTTCTACTCTTGCCCAAATGCAAAGCCAAGCACAGTTCTCTAATTGAAAAGAGAGGGGGGGGGGGGGTTAAAGGAATTCTAATTGAAAAGAAGCTTAAAAGAAATTGAAGTGTCCTACATTCGTGACCATACCTGCAAAGTTCTCTTTGTACAATGAGTTTGCAAGGATAAACTATCCAAACAAGGAGCCATCCATAGAAGGCTATCCAACAAGTCCAATCCAAGAGCATTGTTTTATCTACCAGATAAGGGTCTAGAGTTAAGAATTTAACCTTGTAGAGCGGAGAGTATAAACTTTTACGGGTTTCTTTTGCAAGAATGGCCTATAGAACAAAATAAAAAACCAAGTAAGCAACTAGGAGATATCTTATTTATTAATTAAATTATCAGTGCTATAAGATATTAATTAAAGATCCAATCACATACCTTATTTTGACCCAAAATTCCTAAAGTCAGAGATTCGAAAATATTAAAATTCCCAAGAAACTCAAGTAGCTTATTCTGACACCAGGTGGACCAACAGTGAGGTGCTTGATTGCCAAAGATTTCAATGAGAAATTTATTGCTACATCTCCAAAATACTTGAACGAGGATAGACTAGGAGAGTTGAGTTCAATACTAACAAGGTTACCACAATCTGATTGCCATAAATTTTTGAGGCAATTGCTTGTAGTACGAAAATACTTCAATCCTTGACAATTAATCAAAGCAAGATATTCCAAAGTACAGAAGATTGAATAAAAGGTCAATGGCCCAGTTCGTTGGGACATTGAGTCTAAACAACTTTAAATGTTTCAATGATGTGCAAGCATTTAATTTAGCTTCCGCGACTCTTTCGTTACCATTGCAGAAGAGAAATTCAAGATTTGGTGCTTGAATTTCCATCTTGAAATCATCAAAACTATCCACGTTATTCAAGTAAATCTTTTTCAATTTCAACTTAGGTGATCCGAAGATCCGAAAGCTGTCGAAACCATGACATGCCGTGAAATTCAAATCCTCCAGACTAGGACAGCCAGAAATAAGAAGTCGGATTAAGTTATTGTCCAGACAGGTATTGGACAGATACAATTCCCGGAGGGACAAAAGTTTCACAACACCACGAGGGGAATCCAGCTTGAATCCTTTCAACTGAAGCTTAACCAGTCCCTTGGCAGCATAGACAGTTTCTGGCAGCATGTACCTCTTATCAAGCCTATTTCTAATTTCAAATACTAATTCTTTCATGTTTGCCTCTGTGATAGAATCCATGAATCTGTCAAAATAAGGACTTAAATCAATATAGTACCCCGGCAGCTGAATCAAGAACTTGTGTACACTTAATTTCTGTTTCAACCGCATAGTGATCATGCTATCTGCAAGGTCCAAAAACTCTTGTAGTTTTTTTATTTTATTTTGGAAAACAATCTTCACCAAGATTCAAATATGGAAGTGTTGTCCAAGCATTGTGGAAGCTCTTTGATGCCACAGATGCATTAACAACATCTTTAAATGGAAGAAAAGACAAAATATCATGCAGTAATGGTTCTGGCAATTGTGAAATTCCATCTTTACCATCAAATATCCTCCTCAATTCCACGATCTCCTGATTCTTTGGTCGGCTTGATTCCATGACTTTGTATATTCTGGCCAAAGTTAATCTGATAGAAATTATAGTATTTATGTTATTTCAAAAGTACATCTACAGCTTGTTCTTAAAATAACTCACATATAAGGCAAACAATTTTATGGAACTACATCTACCCAAAACATTAGAATTTCGTTTTCTTTTCTTTAAAATGATTGGAAAAGAAGAGGGAAAAGGACATTATTGCTCTCTAATCTAAGAAGAAAATCAAGGAGATAATGGTGATGCAATAAAGAAATAAACGAGAAAGATTCCCCACAAAATGAGAATTTAACCAAAATAACCCTATTTTTTAATGGAATTATACCAAAATGATCCAAAAATTATTTGTAAAAAACGTATAAACAATATTTATGTTACAACATATTTGGTAAAAATGTTTATTCTAAAAACGTATTTTACAATCATGATTTTAATAATATACATGATTGTGAATCACGTTCATTGAAAGACGTATTAGTTAAGAATTTTTTTATATAACTTTTTTTTTTAAATAGTTAAAAAAAATAAAAGTTAAGATATTTTTTTAATATTGAGTAAAAAAAATTTAAAAAAATAAAAAAAATTAGACGTGAGTGTGAATCACATCTAAGTTTTTTTATTTTTAATATTTTCTTTTTTTTAATAAAATAGTGCGTAAATTTCTAAAAAAAAAATTTCAAAATTTTTGTAGATTAGTTTAAGTTTTATAAGTTTTAAGGGTCTAAACTTTTTTTAGACAAATAACTAACTATTTCATTAAATAAATAAAAAATTTTATTTGATGGAGAAAAAGAAGGTACCTTTCGCCTGCAAATCTTCTGCTGCTGCTGCAGAGAGATTTAAAGAACTCAAAGATTCCAATCTCCCGTGAATCTTTTATAGTTGCTTGTTAATTATTGCTTTCCTTTTTTGGATAAGTCCTTTTTTCCAGAGGAAAAAGGGTTCTCAATTCCTTCGCCAAATTAAAGAGGATCGGATCTCTTGATATACACAAATATATCCCTTTCCTTTCTCTTGGAGTCTTTTTTCAGCTTCCTATTCCTTTCTATTGTACCTGACCTATGACTCACCACACATGCAGTAGTCTATGCTGCCAATTACGTTCAATGGACTGTATCTCCATTATTTGATGTACTAGAGTTCTGAAAGGTCCAGCTGGCTGCAATGACCACTAACAAGAAGATGAGACTAGTATAAATACATGCATGGATGGGATAGCAGTAAGAGATTGAAACTAAAGTAACGCAAGTAATTGGACTTCTGGAACAGCGTAATCTCCAGAAAGTTCAACAACAGAAACAGAAGGGAGAGCATTTACTGATATCTTGTTTCTTCCTCACCTCACTTCACCATCATGACAACATTGGAACTACAAATCTCTTGTCAACAATGGAACTTGAGTAGACTGGAACCTGATGGGGTGAATAACCCCAACTTCTGTTACTATTTCAAGCTAAATTTTATTTATGATTTCACTAGCTTTTCGTCTACTCATAAAACAACATTTTGCAGATACGTTACTATAATTGCAGCGAAATCTCTTACCATGAAGAAGACAATCTCATCCAGGTTTATTTTTTAAGAAAAAAATATTTTTCTGCTATTCCTTTTCTAATCTCTTAATTGTAATCTAACATGGTGGAGTTGAGCTATTGACTAATCAAGGACAACCATTGATTTTTGTTGAGAATCAGACCCGCATTCCCTTTTACTCCACTAGTCCGTTTTCGTATAATGGATTTTGAACCAATCGACTATTGCTTCAATGGAGACTGTGTCGGAAGTGCGGTAATAATATATACATATATTTAGTATTGTCTTTGTCATGTTTACTTATTATGATAAATCTTATTTCTTTTTTCAGACCAATGGAGAAATCGTGAAGTTGAATCTTCTGAGAACACCTGGAAACTCCGTGGTTAGGGATGGTCTGCGGTGATCTTGTTTGTAGTTGTTTTTTTTTCTACGAGTTTGGAGTATTTTCTGGCAAGTAAACCATAGAAGACAACAACTACAAACAAGATCACCGCAGACCATCCTAGTTTATCTGGCTGGGTTTTCCCCTCGAAGGGATTCTGCTATGATAGCCATCCTAGTTTAATGCAAATTGATGTTTGAACTTCTTTTCGCTCTGTTCATCTCTTCCAAATTTTGTTAATGTTCGCAAAAAAAACAGAAGAAGAAGAAGAAAAGAATGTAACTTTTTCTTATATATATATATATATATATATATATATATATATTGAAATTTGAGAAGTGAAAAGAAGTTTGTTCACTCAAGAGCCGGATAGTTCTGGAGTTTAAATTCTTTTTTTCATTTAATCCCGTTGCTAGCGAAAAATTACATAATCTGTTATTCAAATATTCAATCTTGGATTCTCTGTTGGACTGCAAGTTGTTCAGTTCAGAAGGAAGAAAAGCTCATCCCATGGCAGCGAAAATAACCTCAAAGTATCACCACAACTCCAAAAATCATTTAGACCAAGATCAGCAAAAGGGAAAAGAAGAAATAATGGACTTGTAAATTTGTAATAAAGAAAACAAAAAGAAGTTTGCTCTGAGGTGAGAAAAGTAGTAAGTCCTTACCAACAAGAAATATTTTTTTTCTTTAATATTAATATGAGCCAGGAAACAAGTTTTTTATTATTATTTTTAATTAGCACAAGGAGGAGAACAATTTTTCAATTTTCTTCAAGTCAAAAAGGGTCCAAAATAACATCCAAATTCATGACAAAGTAAGTCCAAATTGGCTTCGTAGCCCAAGTAATATCTTAATTGGGCTTGGCATTGATATAGTGACTTATAAGAAAGTTTTCATAACACTTTTCTCAGTTGAGTTTAGCCCAAGTAATGCCATAAGACATAACTAGACTGACATGGACCAATAAATAATGCAACTCGCAATTTTGTCTTCTTGAGGCGCGCGTGGAACCACGTCAGCACTCCTCGAAGTTGTAGTTCCCTAATCCCTTCCCAAATTCCCAATCCCCCATTTCTCACACACTACTGATACAGAGGAGGAATTAGCTTTGTCTAAAGTACTTTTTGTGTGTGGTAATAAGGCCAAGAAAAAGGGCACTTTACTTCAATTTTTTTTTCTTCTTCCATCATTTAATTTATTCCTCGAAAAACTCACTTTCCAGTTACCAAAATTCGTCCAAAAAATAATGTAAAAAGGCACAAAATTCAGTTTTTGGTTTTTATTTTTTGGGGTAAATGAAGAACACAAAAATCAGTCACGCCTAATTGAGAAAAATTGGGCAAGTAAGACTGCTGAGCTAGCTGTCTGCCAACAGTTGAAGAACAGCAGAACTCAGCTGAGTAGAAGAACCCAGTTGAAGTTCGGGCAAACTCAAGCAAAAAAACAGAGGGAGAATGTTGTGTTTGATTGCGTTTCATAGGTACATGAACTTATTTTTCATGATTTGTTCACGTTGAAGGATCGGCATTCAAAGACCTTTGCTAATACTTCTGATCCACGACAATCACAGAGGGGTGGTCTCTCTCTGTTTTATCTGAGCTGTATTAATGGTGTCTGAAGGAGGCATCAGGACTTCACTTTTTCTTGTTAGCTTTTTAACTCTTTTGGTGGCTTATGTTCAATTTCAAGTTGATGCTGCTCCTCCAGGAGGTAAGTTATAGAAGCCTCCAACCCACTTTCTTCTCATTCTATGCTTTGTTGAAAATTTGCTCCGCCTACAGCTTTTACATATTTACCATTGTAAAGGGGAATTGATCTGTTTGTATATGCATATTCTTTATGTGCAGTTTGCTTGATTTGTGGATTTTGTATTATTATGCAGGGCCCTTGATTAAACATGTTTCTTCTCTGCTCAAATGGACAAGGCCTTCCTCTAAAACTCCCCAATCTGGTAATTTCCGTTCTCATCACTTCCTCGCTCTTCTTTTCCTCTCTTCACTGTTCCGGTGTGCGGGTAGAAATATGGATGAAGGGTAGTTATTTATCAATAGCTCTTTTCTCTAGACTGAGTGATTTTTGTTATTTAAATGCATTTTATGTCGAACAACTATGAAATTGTAAATAGAGAAGACTAAGAAAACAACTTGGATGCTTTTTATGTGATTAGAGCCCAGATATGCCAATACCAAATTATGTGAATGTGAATGACATTGACATTGTGTAGATAAATTCTGATGGGGATTCATGTAATTTAAAATTCTAGTCAGTGTTTGGTGTGGTTAATCAGAAGGCTATCTACATATAATTCATGCCACTAGTGCCATTTTTCCCATGTGATTCAGGAGGTTTTTTAGTTTTGATCTTAAGTGCGTTTATATATTGCTTAACCCTTTTTGTTTTGTGCTTCTGCAGATGGAAATGCTCTTCAATTTGAAGAGGGTTACATAGTAGAAACTGTTGTACGAGGCAATGATCTTGGAATTATGCCTTATAGAATTCTTGTCTCACAAGAAGGCGAACTATTTGCTGTGGATGCAGATAAGAGTAACATTGTTCGAATTACTCCCCCACTTTCCCAATGTAAATATTTCTCTGATTCTAATTTCATAAATGATTTCAACCTTCAGTTAAATTAACATTTCGGTCATTTTGAGAAATTGCACTGCTCCTTATCATTTATATTTTGTAGCAGTGAGGAATTTAAGCTTAAACTGGTTATGGAGAAATCATAAGGGGAACAGATCTGGCACTTCCCTATTTATTTGGTTCAGTAGTCTGCCTCTGTTTAACCAAACATTCAATACATCGTGTTATTAGTTTTCATTAAAGAAAATCTTGTGCAAAGCCCTTGTATGTAGGTAATATATATATTTCCATGGGAATAGAAGATTCTGATGTATATACTAAGATGCCATTTATCTCATTATTCATAGTTGGATCTTTTCTTGCTTCTGTGATCAATTGAAATTTATGTTGTTTCTTTATTCTCATTTGTTGTTTCAATGGGAGAATGATGCAGATAGCAGGGCAAGATTGGTTGCTGGGTCATTTCAAGGTCACACTGGGCATGTGGATGGAAAACCAAGTGATGCTCGTTTTTATCATCCCAAAGGTGTTACTATGGATGATAAAGGAAATGTATATGTTGCTGATACATCAAATCTTTCCATCAGAAAGATAGGAGATTCAGGTGTGTGCAGTTGATGAGATAGCATCTCAAAGACTTTATTGACTGTAGCTCTGTAATTTGTTTTAGAAATTATAGTGGATTTTTCTTCATGTTATCATTTTGCAGTTAGTAGCCAGCAAGAAAGCTAACATTTGATATGATTATAGAAGAACTTCAGGACATTCCTTTTCTGTGATTGTGCGGAAAGAAGATATCCATAACCATTTGAGGATAGTAATATTAACTTTGAAAAGGAATTCTAAATTTTTCAAACTGATTGCAGGAGTGACGACAATTGCTGGAGGAAAATCTAATGTTGTAGGATATAGGGATGGCCCAAGTGAAGATGCAAAATTTTCATCCGACTTTGATGTGATTTATGTTCGGCCTACCTGTTCATTATTAGTTGTTGATAGAGGAAATGCTGCCCTTCGACAAATTTCTCTTAACCAAGAAGACTGTGATTATGAATACAGCTCAGTTTCAGCTACAGGTTGACTTGCCTCAGAACTGTGAAATAATTTTCTGTTGAAGTTCATATTTCAGTACCAACACTGGCTTTGCAGATGTTCACTGTACGATGCTTTTAGTTTGGTCTTGGTATAATGTTTGCAGCATCTTAAGCATGCTTGTAAATTCTAGGTAGATGTCTTAATGTGAACCAATAGTCATGTTTTTGGTAGGAATTCATTATTATGTTGTGTTTGTTTAGTGCTCGTCTGTGAGGCATTTAGTTTTCGTCTTCCTTATTTTTCTTTCTTAAGGAAGACAAGGCATGATATATCATCAATAGATCATGCAAGTGTTAGGGTGTAGATAAGGGTGAAAGAACATCAAAAACAGGAAATGGACCCCTGTCTTGATGTTCAGGATTAGCCTCCTCATAATTAATCTATTTAACTAGTCTTTGTCCCTTGTCTCCTTTCTGATTGCTTGTGGACTTGGTATACTGGTAATATAGTAGCACAAGAGATACCTTTTTTAACTTCTTCAATCTTTCTACCTTGAATATGATAATTAACTTCTTCTCAAGTCCTAATGGTAATCATCTTCTTTTGAGCCTTCTTACAGAGTCTACAGGTATATATACCCAGTCTCTATATTGGTGCCAACAAGGGAAAAAATAACACTCTAATTTGCATATCCCTCTAGCAATTTATTATCCAACTGAATTTCATTTTCCTTTGTACTAAAATACATGCATTCTTGGGGTTGCTGGATGACGAGAAAGAAGAAAATAAAGAAATACTTTCTGTAACTTTTGATTGGTTTTATCGTTTGCAAAAAGATCTAACTGGTAAACTAGTCTATATTGTCGAAGTGGTATTTTTTGTGGTACTTAAGTTCAAAATTGTAAAGTTTTGCTCTTATGTATCTGGTTACTGTGGCAGATATTCTGATGGTCATTGGCGCTGTTTTAATTGGATATCTTGCATGCATGCTTCAACAAGGATTTGGCTCATCCTTCTTCTCTAGAATGGTATAGTTCTTAGATTTTTCTGTTCATTGTCATCCTACATGGATGAAAAGAAATTATGTTGTTGATCTCACTTTTTTGACATGGTATTTACTAAAATTATTATTTAAATTGGCAGAATAAGAAAGGGTCAAGTTTAGGCTCCTTCAATTTGTTTAATACTTTGGGTATTCATGCTAGTGCAATTCCAAGCTTTAACCAGCATCAAATGTTTTATGGACTGGCAAGAGTTGACAAACAGTTTCTCCAGTTTGTAGTTTTTTATATGCTGACCTGTTAGTACCTTTGATTGCAGCAAGGACAAGCAGGTATTGCAATCCAAGAAGACCAGCAAAAGCAAGAAAAAACACCAGCAGTGGAGCCTATGAAAGAGGACCAAGATGCAGGATGGCCATCTTTTGGGCAGCTTGTTGGGGATCTGTTAAAGCTTGCAATTGAAGCATTGAGTGGCACCTTAATGTCTCTCATTCCTTCCCAGTTTGGCCGGAATAACTCAAGAAATGGCCTCACTCCATTGAAAGATTCATTGGTCATGCCTGAAGATGAAGATGATCCCCCATTAATTCAGAAGCAGAGAGCTCCAGCTCCTAATTTGGAGACTAGACAGGCGTATCCACCAATTACTAGTGACAAATTTACTGAAGTCAAGCCCCCTAAGATCAGATCAAGCAGTTTAAAGGACCCCTCACTGTCCAGTAAGCACAGATCTTCTAGAAGACCAGAATTTGCAGAATACTATGGAGCAAGTGAGGTACCTCCATACGTCCAGGTGAGGTCTAAAAGCCAGAAAGAAAGAACAAAGCATCGGCAAAGAGATAAAAGTGGAGAGATGGCTTATGGAACGTCTGGGATTGAGTCAAAACCTGTTGAAAGTAAGCCAGTTAACTATGATCATTCGAAGTATGACCAATACAATATAAGGAGCAAGTATGGGGATGCATTCCGTTTCAAGTAGGTTGCTGCACTGTATTGTTGCTAGACTGCTTCAAGGCCCTAGCTAATGTCCCAACCCTAGCAAAACAGGAAGAAGAAAAGGAGAGACAACAGTTTAATGTACTTCAGAAATCAGACCTTTTGAATGTTATAAAACTTTATGACATTTTGTATTCTCTTGTAGCTTGATTTTGTTCAAGAATCAAGAATTAATATGTGAATACTTAGCAGTGAGTTTTAAATAGTGCTTCTTGCCATTGGTTCTTATGGATGTGATCAATTCATTATTTGGTAGGGGGGAAACACTTTCCCTGTTTGTGTGTTCTTTCTGAAATCTTGATAAAATGTCTCCAGAGATAAACTAGGCTCTAACTAAGCAAGAGATGCAACAAAATTTACAAACAAGAAAAAGAAAGGACATTTCCTTTCAGGTTTCAACATATGGGACATGGACATGGTAAAATTTTATTTGTTTTTCAATTAACTAAGAAAATATGAATAATAGTCTTGAAAAATTATCTGTTTGCTTGCCTCTTGAGATATCAAAAGGTCGGGTTCATGTGCTGCTTGTGATGAGAAACAATTTTAATTCTCCAATGACAAATGCATCCATCCTATTAAGTTTCATCTACTTTTTCCAGCTCTTGTGAATTATCAGATTGGAGGCTTTTCATTCATAAAAGCGCAAACGAGATACTATGATATCACAAATCAAAGGATAAAGATAAAACAAATGATAAGAATGTAAGAGGAGTTAAAGATCTGTAAGTTGTGTTCAAAGATTTTTTACCTATTATATTGATAATTTTGTGTGAACTCTTAGCCGATTTTTTACCAAAAATAAGTCATTTGTTTTTAAAGTTCAAACATGAAAAAAACAAAAACTTTGTCAATGTCATAATTTTTCACCTGACAACAACGTTCATTCAGCATTCAATTCTTATTATATTATTTTTAAAATATATATATATATATATATATATATATTGTTATCTTTAATTTAATATAATTATTTTTTTCTCCTATTATTATGTACGAAATTACATACAAAATAAAAAAATAATCAATTTTAAAAGAACAAATAAGAAAAGTATATTTGATGCATTTGTCTTTGCCGGAAACACTACTTTATTACATATTAATTATGTAAGGATATTATAGTGGTTTATAATATATTAATTTATTATATATATATATATATATATTACTAAAATATAATATATATTATGAAAGACATTCTAAAGACAAAAAAACATTTTAAAAGATAAAGTTGTAGGATAACAGAAAGTAGTTTGATTTTTATATAAAAAAAATTGCAATTTGATTTGTACTTATTTAAAGGTGTATGATTTCTATATAATTTTATAATAATAATAAAAAATGTGCAGTTGATCTGTAACTTTATCCGGTACGAGAACTCACTTTTGGGACCACTATATGAAATTAATGGGGATTTTGCATGCAAAAATACGCAGGAAGAAAAAGGAAATGAGGCAGCCCTTTCCGCAGAGCAGGCTTGAATTCTTGAACTCTAGAGGGCAAAAAGAACTCAATCTTATGGACAAAAAAGCTCATCTCATCTGATCACCCCATGCCCTTTACTATTTATCTGCTCACGAGAATGGAAGATGACAGCCAACCACCACTGCAGTCACAATTTCTTTTCTTTTCTTTTTTTCTTTTTCTTTTGCCTCTTTTTCAAATTTCATATGCATTCATGGGTGGCAACAAAATTTGATACTGCTAACTACCGTTATTGATTTCAGGATAGACTCAGAAAGCTAAGGGAAGGGAACAACAAAAGTAACCAAAGCCAATTTTTTGACTTTGTATACTTCACAATTCACATCATAATTCAATTTTTATCTGAACCACTCCCCTTCCCCTTCTTCTTTCCCCATCTTCCATGAATTCGCCACATATCTAAACTGAAATTTCTTTTGTGGTACTTTGTTTCTGACTCAGGTTTTGATTCTTGGACAGTGAATTATCATGGGGTGTGCTGGATCATCACAAACCAAAGCGGATGGTGAGTCTTTCTTTTTGTTTCCCTCTGTTTGCATGCACATGTATGCTTTTTCTTTGTTGGAACAAACGAGTATTCATATTTGTGTAATCTGCGAAATGGCTTTGACAATTTGCTTTTTCTTTTTAATTTGTACATATCAGGTTTATGATCTTTTTTCCGTTAAAAAAAAAAAACAAATCTGTGTTTTGGTATTTTTGTATGTCTACTGCTAGAGTGGCTGACTGTGGTACATATTGAGACTGATCTTGGCTCGGTGAGTTTTATCATGGATTTGAGTAATTTTATGAAATAATTAAATAAAATGATTTCTTTTGGACTTCTGTTTCAGTTCAGCACCCATTCTTTTTCTTCCTAAATAATGAGATATTAGGCTCTTCTCTTTTCTGTATTCAAAAGATGTAACTGTAAGCCATTTTGGGGATCTGACAAAAGTCCACTAGGATTAGAAGTAATTTGAAGGCTTCATGTTTCAAATGAGAACTAAATGACCTACAAAATTCAAACTAACGAATGATATTTAGCTTTGTCTCCCTACTACTGCTGAAATGTAAAACTAGATATATTTTAGTGATCTTTTGACACTTGTTTTGGCCTAGGCCTAGATACCCGTGGGTGTTACCGGACCTGATCCATAAAAGGTTGATTCCTTCTTTCTCCTGTTGTTTTGCATTTTCTATTTCCATGGGCACGTTTGCACTCTGCTACTTGGTGTGCATTTTAGAAAGAGAATTATAGAAAACGAAGAGGAATTCATTATTAAAAAATTTATATATATTTCCTTTAGGATCAAAAGTTTCCAACCTGAACCTTGATTTCTTTCTTGTCTACCTTCATTGTGAACCTGCCGGTTCTAAATGTTTAAAGAATAAAGAAAAGCTTAATCTATGAACATACGTTATTATAAAAACAAAGGAGCCAAGAGTAGTTTCCTGTCCCAGATATATGATTTCACCTCTACATTTCCGTTGGGCTTCTGTTCAGATGATTTGCAAATCACATGTGTTTGGATGCCCCCATCCACTTATCCATTATTAGTATTACCTCATGAAGTATTGCATAGATATGCTTTTGGTTGGATTCTTTATCTTTATGCAATTCAGAGAGACCCGTCTTATGCATTATTTCTGAGTTTCAATGTTGAATAGACCGGTTTGCTACTGGCCATTTCAGGAACCATTAAAAAGATTAGGAAGCCTAAACCCTGGAAGCATCCTCAGCCTATAACAAAGAGTCAGCTGGTGCAGTTAAGGGAAGAATTTTGGGACACTGCTCCCCACTATGGTGGAAGGAAAGGTAAAGTTCTAAAAGACCAAATCTCGATAGGATATCTGTCAAAGGAAATGTTTTCAGTCCTTCTAATTGTAGGTACCATCGTTGATTCGTTAGTTAGATGATCTGGAGATATTTCAATGAATTAAAAATCCTTGAACTCTATTCAACTGAACTAGTTTGAAGGTGGAATATTGTTTAATTTTGCCATTATTCTAGTCTATGCACCTCACGGAGCAGCCAATATAGAGGAAAAAGAAATGGGGCATAAAGATACCATTTGAAGTTCCACCGAGCTTTGCATGAAATGTATTATTCTTGTTGTCATAGACTAATTCAAAGGCTCAAATAAAAATATTTGGGTGTTCTCAGGTAGTCAATCTCAGAGCACGGGTAAATATTTCATTAGACCCAAACAAGAGCGTGAATCCTACTCCTAGGACAACTGTCAAAATTTGAAAGACCTATGAAAATTTTAAAGAAAGCTAGCAATCTCAAATAGCTTGGCATATGAAATTGGGACTTTAGTTGAATTAAATTGAATTGTGTAAGGACATTACTTGCTTCACAAAGTATACCTAAGTACAGTAAGCCAATGCTATATTATTCCCTGAAAATGTGAGAGAACCTTTTTCCAATTGACATGTTTCTGGGATAATTAGAAATCTGGGATGCTCTCCGAGCTGCAGCTGAGGCTGATCTGAGCCTTGCTCAGGCAATTGTAGAAAGTGCTGGAGTCATCGTTCAGAGTGCTGATTTGACAGTGTGCTACGATGAAAGAGGTAACTAATTCTTGTTTGGAATTATGATGAACTTTCGGTTGCTTTTTCCAATCTACCAAGTTGTGAGATACCATGTTCCATCACAACTATCCTTGGTAAAACTTTGTTGCAGGTGCTAAATATGAACTACCAAAGTATGTACTAAGTGAGCCAACCAACTTGATACAAGATAGTTAAAGGATGAAGATTATCAGTACCCTACATTGGTTGATTTCCGTGTATATCATGTGTATATTATTTCCTTCTAGATGTGAGAAAAGAAAAGCTTATCACAAACACGTCAATTCATAAATTTCTGTTTTGAACCGCACTAACAACTTGGGAAATCAATGGAACAATTGGAGCAGCTTGGGTGGATGATCAAGTCTTAATGAGGTTCAAGCTTGCACTGAAGTTATCTGAGGCAAGTTTGAAGTTGCAGCTAAGCTAATCTCAGTCAAGCTTTGGTTATTTTGAACATGGCTTAGAAACAAGTTGTAAGAGGTCTATGCCAAACTCCTACTATTCAAAGCTGAATAGTACTCATGCTATTCTATGCCTCGAACCTGAGTCAAATTCAAAGGCTGATTTTAAATTAAATTTCTGATGCTTTCATAATTATAAAGTTACCTTCACAATAAGCATTAAATATTTTTGGGGAGTATTAAACTCCTAAAACAATGCAACCTCCGAAATTGAATTTTTAATAGAAATACTCTCATTTTTTTAAAGCTAATTCAAAATAATCTTGATCGAAAGTAATAAATTAAAATAATCTAAAACGTTATTTGCAAGTTGAGATTTCAATCAGCAAAAAAATGTAACTAAAATAACCCTCACTTTTTTTCGAATAAAGGTTTTGCTTGGCAGAAGGAGCGCGTTCATAATCATGGCACTAGCTTTGTCTTCAAATTGTCCAATTAAACCAGAAGTTGGGCAATAATCTCTACAGGAGATGTACAACAATTTCAATTTTAAAAAAATAAATTTTACAACAATTTCAATATTAATAAAAACATATATTTCTAATTTTTAATCCAAAGATATATTTTATATAATAAACAAAATTTACTAATTGTGTAATTTTTGTTTTTTTGAGTTGGTCTAATAAGTTTATTAAAAAAATAAAGGAAAAAGGTGGAAAATGGGCTTTATACATTAATAATTAAAATATTCATCTATAATTTTTTTCCAATTTTACAGTAATTTCAATATTAATAAAAATATATTTCTTAATTTTAATCTAAAGATATATTAATATAATAAACAAAATGACTAGTATTTCTTTTCTTTTTTTTTGAATTGGTTTAATAAGTTTATTAAAAAAAAAAGATGGAAAAAGGGAAGACGTGCATGGAAGTCAAAGCTTAGGCCCGGAACATTGCCGCTTTATAAATGATCGTCTTTGAAAAAGAAAATTCTCTTTCATGACTAAATGAAAATTCTCTTTGCATCGAAAATCTTATGACGTTATCCAAGCAACGTTTAATGATAATTTAGTTTATAACCTACAATCAATATCATTTTGAATAAAAAATGAAAAATAAAAATTATTTTGATTAAATTCTCTTCCAAATTTATGTGATTAAGTAGTAACAATAAGATCAAATAGTTACGACAAAAAATTAATTTTTATAACCTTTAAAACCTTTAAAATAACAAAGGATGTCCTGGAGATTCAAAAATGAGTTGAAACAAAACAAGAGACTGTCCCAAAGATAAGAAACTTATCATTTGAAAGTCTTCTACTTTTGCCTAATACACACTGAAATCTTTATTTGGAATCTCACTATAACTCATCAAATAGAATTGATACTTTTTTCTAATGAGATCATTACATAAACTTTTGATCTTGATCATTTTGTTTTTTTTTTTTTTTTTTGAGGGTTTTGTTTGATCAATTGAATAATTATGATACTTTTTTTCAATTTTTCTTTCAAAATTTGTTGAGAAGAAAACTAGCTAACCAGGTCCCTAATTAGTGACATACGAAGCCTCTGGTATAATTTGGCGCACCTCAAACCAGTTGCCTAACAATCACACTAGACGGAACATCTGGGAATATACCAAATGTCTGAAGGTATTTTCTGGAGGTATTATTAGGTGCATGATAGATACGCCTAGAACTTCCAAAACCTGTCCATTTTGTTACCCAAAAGAATTCCTTTATTCAATTTCCAAAAGTATCTATTATATATTTCCATTTCACTTAAGAAAATAATTATTTACTGTCAATTTAAAATACCTATTATAATATAACAAAAATGATTTTTAAGTCATGAGTTCATTTTAATAAATTCGCTCAAAATTCTCGATTCACGAAACAAACATCGGTTAAATAGTCCGCCTACAGCTCCACATAAGCCAGCAAACAATATTATCCAAGCCAAAAAAGAAGAGGAAAAGTTAATCAATATATCCCATTATCCACAAACTTAAATTCAGGCTGGCAAAGCAATTTTACAAAATGTAGGATCAGTCCAACTGTCCAAGCTTTTCTTGTCAACTCATTATCATACCAGGTTTTATAATTTTGCAACCATTCATCTGCTTTCCCAGATACTTTAAGAGCTAAAGGCCCAAGTTCAAATAATCTGAAACATGAGTCAATTCAATCTGCATGCGCCAAACACCTGATTGGAGTCATCATCCCATCAATCTATGCAAATGGTGCTGTCGTTCTAAACGACTCTATAATTTTCAGAATGTACAAAACAGTGAAACACTGCCCAGAGGGTCAAGATCCAGCAAACTAATCAAGAAGCATAATTTCCCGGAGTACACAGAACGTTAGCTCTGAAATCTTTACAAGCACTAAAAGGGAACAACCTATGGGAAAAAGGCAAATACAAGAAAGCGACCAAAGTTAAATTGACCAATGCCATAATTACATCAATAATAGACGAGAAAAAAAAAGAGCCAATCGTTTATAGGAGATTGAACAATATTCGCCTAAACCTTTTTGAAAAAGGAAAGAATATTTCCTTGTTTAGGATCTTTGTTCCCTGCTTTTTTGTTTCCACCTTTGCCGGCATGGTTTACTGGAGCATTAGTTCCCACAGCAGGGGACTTCTTAACCGATAGTCTGAAACAAAACCAACATTGAGATTATGTTAGGAAATTATGGAGACTAAAATGCCATTGACAGCCAAAATGAAGCACATGTCTGACAACAGGTTAAAATGTCTGATTTATGATTCAATTTTTTTAGGAGTCTGAAAATATGGTCTCACATCACACATCAATACACATGTAGACAAGAATACAGTGCCCCTCACTTAAAGCAAGGAATTGGCAGTCAAGATTTCTAACACTTGATTTTCTTGCTATACAAAACCTTCCAATACAATTATGACATCATAACATTATTGTTGTAAAAGTTGAAGTTTGTGTGCATTACATGTAGAGTCATTCATAACAGATCCAAATAGAGAGAAGACAAGGGCCCAAAAGAAAAGAAAAAAATTCTGTGTTGACATACTCTGTCATCTCTACTGATATTATTTGCTAACACATCAATCATCAGTTATACCTCATTTATTATAATATTAAAGCAATAATCTAATATTAAGGTTAAATCTTCTGCAGTCTCAAATTGAAGAGTTTAAGGAGAACAAAAGTTAACCTGTTGGAAGCATTGGCTGTAGTGTTGTCAACTTTCTTGGTGTTTCCGCAATCAGGTTTTGTCTGTGCCTCCTCACCCTCCCAGGCAACCTCAGTAACTGCAGCGATAAGTAAAAATGAATCAGTATGAAAAAAATGGGATAAAGTATAAACCAAAGATTTTCATGATTTCCCAGTAACATAGCTTCTATTAAGAAAGTCAGTTCTCTTAATGTTCAAGTGCACTTTACATAGCTTCTATTAAGAAAATCAGTTCTCTTAATGTTCAAGTGCACTTTGGGACACAAATTATATGAACAATTCTGGGGATAAGTATACATGAGGGACATGTGAACACTTAAATTCTCAGATTCTACAGAAAATGGATTAGATAAATCAGATATGAGCAGATAACCAGTCATTATTTGTGTCTCAGTGGACTAATCAGTTTAAACCAAGGTTCCAGTATCCAATATTTAGTGGATTGGGTGTTCAAACATTCGATGGAAGTGAGGAGGGAGAGTGGAAACAACTACCAAACAAAAGTGGAGGGGGCGGGGAAGAGAGAGAGAAGACGAAGATATATATACGTTCACTTTAAGTATAAGACTTAAATTTGTCCAGTAATATATATGGAGGAAAGTGTATTTGCTTTAATTTTACAATATCTCATTCCCTTATAAATCTATAGCACATAGAAGCCCAGATCAAATTAAACAGATCTGGTAATCTAATTTAAAGGGGAAAGACAACAAGGAACCAAAGCTATTTTTGGCTTCACAGAGACTTCTAGCTCTGAAACACCTGTTATTAAAGGATTGCATTTTCTGATTCACAACTCAAGCACGGAATCTTTCAGCATGCAGGAAGAAAACAAAAGAATTTTAATCAAAGGCAATAACTTCTTTGTCACAGAAAGTGAAGAAGATCATATCTACAATTTTACCTTCTCTTCCACGCTCATCAATCCGTGTTTTTAACACTTTTCTCCTTTTAGGTGACTTTGGAGCAGCATCAGTTATTTTATCATTTATATTTGTGCCAATTGCAGATACATGGTCAACATTTCCTTCTAGAGATGATGTGCTGGTGCTGGTGACTTTTGTAGGAGCTGAAGGTTCTTCCTTCAATAGCTGATTTTTTGCTACTTTTTTCTCCTGAACATTTGCTTCATCTTCCTTCTCTTCATCAAGTCTCAAGTTTTTCTTCTCCAGGTCTGAAGAGTTTGCACATAGCCCGGGTTCCATTTTAGGAAGATCTGGAGATGCTAGAGTAAATGTCTCTTTGAAGTCATCTTCTTCATCTGAATAGTCAAACACTACCCTCCTCTTTCTAGTAGCTTCACCTTTGGGCACACGCTTGATGGTGACATCATCATCACTATTATCATGTTCTATTTCTCCACGAGCACATATCTGTGCATCTGCACTAGCTAATCATATATCAAAAGGTAAACTCTCTAAATAAGTAAATAGCAGCCTGGAACTACTATTAGAAGCAATCGAATTTTTATGTCATAACTAATTGAAATAAAAGAAACAAACCAGTAGAATTAGGTAAGCTACCATCAGCTTTTGATGCAGCACATTCGCCTTTTGATTTTGCAGAGGCACGACCCCACATATTAGCTAATGCATTGCTAGTTCCAGAAGAGTTATCATTTGGACCTTTCTTTTTATTAACAGGCAGTTGAGGAACATTTCTTTTATCCTCAGTAGGCTTGCTATTTTTTTCATGAGAACCTGTGCTATTATTGTCATTTTTAACAACTTTGACCACATCAGCAGAATGCAAGCTGCTACTGGGGCTTGATCGTTGAACCTTTTCCTGCTGATGGTGCACAAGAGCAGGACTTCGTTGTACAGAGGTGTTTTTAGATTGTCCTAGGGCTCCTGTACTTTCCACCTTAGGTCTACAGGTGCTTGCATGTGTTCCTCCAGCATTTCTCTTAACGAAGGAATTTGAAACTCCACAAAATCTGAAGCAATGATGCACAAGCATGAAGGAGACAACATTAACTCAGAAAATACACACCTGATATCATCTACAATAAGTATGCCACAGGATAATTATGGGAGTACTACTTTGCATTTCATTTATACTTCTAAACAGAGTAGGATGACACTTACAAATTCAAGGATGTAACAAAAGCAATATAATCTTTTGGCCAGGACACTAGGGTGGATTACCTATTATCTCGTAAACAATTATCAACTGCAGCCGGCTGCTTAAAGAGGTCTTCTGCTTGGATAAATTCAGCATTCCAAAGAACTGCTGGGTCTTTAGGGAGGCATGCTTGCACACTATAGACCTGAACTGAGCAGTTGTCTTCTAATTGTTCTTTAGCTTCTGCACATGGATGTAAAAGATGATAAATTAATTATGTGAAAACAAAAATCCTAGAAGTTGAACAAAAGATCAAGGAAACAGAGAAAGCACAAGAAGTTTTCTTAATTTTTTTTAACTGATTAATTTATCTAAAACACAGAAGGAAATGTTAAAGATGCCAACTTCAATTAAACAGAAAATTGATCATCACTCAATAAACATGTATCACTCAACTGAGGTTGCTAACATGTCACTTAATTCACTTTCACTGCTAAGCTCTTGATCATTCTCATTTCGCAATTAAGATGCATCCTGGACACCTGGTATATTGCAGCCGGATCGGGAAAATATAAGGTTTTACATCCGAAAAATTCTCATTCATCAGCGGAAAATGGCAGAGATACTTGATATTTGCTATAGGAAGAGATGAGTCAAAGTTGACCAAATTCTAGCAACTTCAGCACGCCCCTCTTCCCAATTGCTATCTCTTCCCTGTGAACAAGACCCTAGGACTATTATTCCACTATGACATTGCAAAGGTTTGTTCTAAAAGCTTCGGAAATCGTACTAATATCTACCTTAGGATCCCAATATCTAGACTATCTAAACCGTCCCTACGTTCAAAAGGAGAAATTAGATGATCTTTTTGCAAAGACATTCTCAGCACTCAAAACTAAAAGTCATAAAGAACACTTAATTTGGAGCATCTATGGATGCATATCTTGTGCAAATGACCACAAGAAGTTGCATCTGACAGTGACATATCAGATCAATGGCAAGAACCATGGTACTAATGAATTCTAACTAGGAATACAAAAAAAAAGAACGTGGATCTCTGTTGCTAGTTTTAAATAATCATTATCTACCTTGATTTCAACATGTATAACATTTTATATCAGGCATATTTTTTCATGATATGAATAAAAAATTATGCCAAAATCACAGGGTATTGAAAAGAGAAAGTAAGAAATGCAAGAAAATCATGATAGTAAGATATTCATAATCAGAATAAAATATGCATCATAGTATAGCAGCATAAAGGCACAAATCACACACATAAATCTTTCTGACAGATACTAAACTAAGAGATGATGTGTCTAAAAGAATAATACTAGAATTACAATAAAAAGTATTGGAAGGACCTGCAAGTTTCGACTGAGAAACAAGTCTTATGTGGTAGTTAGAAGGATCACCCTTCAACCAGCCAGATAAAGTATAAACTACTTCAAATTCAGCTCCATGCTTCTCAACAAACTCTTGAAGCAGCCTGATGAAAGCAGAGAGCAACTTAAGTTTAGCTAAAAGGGATGGATAAATAAGGATTTCATTTTTATAATACCAAACAATTCTTACTTCTTTGCAACATTGGATGATACCAAAAAATTCCGACTCAGCCATTTGTAAGAGACCTAGCAAACACAACTACCTTTGTCACAATGACATTATCAAAGCTTTGATACAAAATTGATTAAGTAATCAATCTATACCACAAACAAAAAGAATATGAGCCAGCGAGTAAAACAGAAAATATAGTGCACGAGATTCAAATCACAATTCTGGAAGCAGTGGCGGAGGTGGTTGAGGCCCAGGGAGGGCAATCGGCCTCGCTCAAGTTTCAATAAAAAAAAAAATTCCTATTGGTCTGCCTACACTCAAATATAACCCAATTCAATATATTACCCAGCCCACTAAGCTTACTTGAAAAAAAAATCATAATCTTTAACATATGTAAAAAAAAAGAATCTGGAATAAAAAAAAAAAGAAAAGGAATCCCAAATTTCCAATTTTCTCAAAGATTGGAAACTTTGTTTTGGGTTCTTCCGTCTTCTTACAAATTAAGGTAAATTTTTTACTTATTTTTTTAATATCCTTACTATCTTGATGAAATTTATATGGGTTAACTCTATTCATGTATTCTATGTTTCTTGAGACTTGTTTTATGTTATAAGTACTCTACTGTATGACTTTGTTAGTTTCTTGCTGATGTGTGTAATTATTTAGAGGTATGAATTTGATCTGGAAATCAAATTCTTAATAGTGTATTGATAAGTTTTGATCACAGACATAGAAATCCATTGAATCAATCATCAAAGTTAAGAATTTCTTGTTGGCGGGTGAGATATTCTAAAAATTATTTGTGGTCTCAAGTAAGTCAAAGGCAAATTTAGTACCAAATCAAGGCTACTTCTTTCTTAGCGTTATTAGTGTCATGTGCATATTTTTATTTATAAGTGTTTGAATTGAATTGAGGACAGAGTGGGGAAGGGGGAGGTACCCTAACAAGAAGAATTGGGTATATCCTTTGATTTACAGGCTTCTAACTTTGGCATTAATTCTGCAAGTTGCTATTGCTACTATGGAGATAGTGTTTTCTGCAATGAATATTGTAAAGGATAGACTACAAAACTAAATGGGAGATGAGTGGATGAATGATAGCCTTATTGTTTATGTGGAGATAAATATTTTTGAAAATTGATAATGAATGCATTGTAAGACAGTTAAGAGTATGAAAACTCATAAAGAACAATTATAAGATATGTCATTTGTGATTGCCTTTATTATTACATTATTTGTATTTCTCATTTCTTAAATATATTTGCCCTCGTTGAACTAGAAACCTAGCTCCGCCGCTATCTGGAAGTGCTCCTGAAGACAAAGTGTTAGTCTTTCCAAATGTCCATTAGTTTAAAAAAGAGCTTTCTTTAGCAAAATTAGTCACAAAGCCTACTCACAACACTCATAGTCCTAAGAGCTTAACATTGCAAATTTACAATTATTAGTGCCAGTCTGGTAAAATTGCCTTGTGCTTGACTCTATCGCTGCAGCATTTGAAAGATACAAATACATATTTCAGTAACTTAAAAAATTGATTAAAAATAATTTAAAACAAAACAAACTTAACTTAATTTTAATAATTTTCAGCATACCAAAAGTAAAATATCAGACAGAAATTCTTTGTTTATTTAATACTATTCTTACTTAACAAATTGTATACCAGACTGAGTTGAGATCAATAAAATCCTTGCTTCAGAAGAAAATAAAAATGAGATTCCAATTACAACCAAGAAATAATAATAAAAAAAATTATATGCCTCAAAAGCCTATCAAATCTTGCGCTAATAAAAGAAAAACGACCGTTAAAAATAAATTGTCAATTATTAGTATATACTACAAATAATCACGGGAAATTGGAGAGATGTTGTTACCACTTGGAGTCGATCGGAGACGAGGGCTTGAATTTCGTCGAGGATACCGAGAGCTTCGATTTTGGCCATAGCCCGGTCTCTATCGAAAAAAGGTCGAACTGACGCCCCAAGGGAGGGAAACTGATAAAATTCTCCTCCAAAGAGGCACTCTAGTTCCCGCCATTACCAAGAAGGGTCCTCAGGTTAAAGGTGTAGGTATTCTCCGAGTTAGGGAGTACAGTGTCACGTGACATCTCTCGGGCACGTGCCTAGCAATAAAATAAAACGTACATTTATGATTTGGGGGAAAAATATTGTACGCATGTCTCCAACCGTCAATGTCAGTAGAAGTACGAATATGGCCGGCCCGTTTGGCCTGAGAAAAATATGTTCTGGGCTTTAAAAATACTGGATCGAAAAACATTGTGTCGATTTGGCCGGACCCTTTTAGACTCATTTTGGGCTGCTAGCTTTTTTGAAAGAAAAAAAAAAAAAAAGTTAACAAGAGACTTTTTCATTTTAATTCATTTTTTTAAAAGTCTAAATAATAAAAAATTTATTTGGGTAATTTAGTTAGCAAGTTTTAAAAATCCTTGGGATTTTAAACCTCTGAAATCTCTAATTTAAAATACACTTAAATAAGTATTTTTTTCAACTATTAACCAACTATTTTTATTTGACAGTTGTGACTTGTTAGTGAAACTTTAAATTATCTTTTTCTTTTTAAGTTGTGAGTTATATGAGTTATTCAAAATAATCTCAAAGGCGAAGTTCTGGAGAGTTATTTGAGTTCTTTTTAAACTTTGATTATATTGAAGGTGAGTAAGTTGAATATTTCCTTATTTGTTTATTTTTAAGAAAATATTTAATTTTGGAGATTTGAATTTCTAGTAGTCTTATTTTCGTATGAGAAATTAGGAAGAACACAATATTTTTTTGTACTTGACGTTAATACTTATGCTATAATATGTGGAGAAAATATTTTAGGATAACTATTTAATTTTGGGTTAAGTGATATATTGCACATCATCAAATTTTCTATATATATATATATATATATATATATATATAATAAAAAAACTACACTGGTTTGATGCACCACTATGATTTGTTGGTTGAGATTCTTTCTAACCTAGTCTAGGATGTTTCCTTAACTTTATTCATTAAAGAAAACAATTCATTTCATTATTTTTTAAAAGATTCATGGCTCAATTCTCAGCAATGTTTCTTGATGACTATACAATTTACATGACATTGTTTTGCTGAAAATTCCAATTAAGAGAATTTTCTTAATTTCTATTTTCTAAAAGTTCACAGTATTGATTTGTCTGTTAAGCATTAGGCAATTTGAGATTTTTCAAAACATATATAAATTAATGATTGATATAATTGTTGGTGTTTATTGATAGTTTAAAAAAAAAATAGCAAATTTAAAAAGATGAAACAAGTTATGCTACCTTATTTGTTATAAAAAAAAAATGTTTTCTTAAATCTTTTGGCAAAACTAGACTTGAATTTAAAAATACAAAAATAATAGCAAATAAATTTGATGATCACTATGTTGCATAAAATATTAGAACATCATTGTTTTTCCTTACAACATTATATAGATATATATATATATATATATATATATTCCAAATTGCAATAAAGTGTGTTTGCTTGTTTCAGGTAGTTCATTTCTGTATACATCAATTTTTGTGATGGCTATTTTCCAGTGATTGTGTTTTGTTTAAGTTTTATTTTAAATTACCAAAGTATGGTATGAGTTCTAATTGTTCATATGCCCTTTCAAATGAGTTTTAGCAGTGAATTTGTATAAACTATTTTCTTAAGTAAATTTCTTTTTCCTTTATTTTATTTGAACTTTAGATATATTAAATGATTTTTCAAATAAAGATTAAGTCTTTGTTAAAGGCTCAAGTTACATATCAAATTATTGTGGGAACATGTTCCACTTATGCCAATATGAAACCATTGATCATGGATAAAAAACTCACCTTAATTGTCAGTTTGGCCAACCCAACAGGTTGAATTAAATAATTTGACCAATATCATTTGAGTGTCTCTTGCGCCAATAATAAAAACTAGAGTAATGTTGAATATCTTAGGTTGTTTGTATTTTTATTTCGTTATTTGGCAAAAGTTATATTATTGTTAATATTCTGATAAAATTATTTATAAAAGTTTTCAATTATTTTTTTAAATGTGTTCATTTCAAGAAAATATTTTTTTATTCACTAAACTTGTTAGCTCATTCTATTAATTACTTTTGCAGATTCTACTTCCTCACGAGATGATAGTCTCGAGTTATCATAAGAGTATTTGGATAGATAGTTGGAACTTTTCTTTTACTATTTAGTATGTCTTTGAATTTCTAGTTCAAGTTGGAAATGAGATGATTAGCTTCAAGATATTATTATTTTTATAACAAGAGATGATTGTTTAAATTTATAATGGTTTATTGTACTAGTGTTTTTTTTAAAAAAAATTATTTAGATTTAAATGATGTGAGACTTAATACATGTGAGTGAAATACTTTCAAGTTCTATCGGGCCACGTATTGAATTTAGGTTTGAACTTCACTTTTGATCTGGATTTGGGGCGTGACAATGTGCATTGAAGTTTTTATAATCACTTAGAGTACATGGATTATATGGAATTCTATGTCACATTTGTTGTTGTTGGAATTTAATGAATTTTTATTTAAATTTTTGTAATCTCTCTCTTACTTTAGATTGATTACAAGGAATCATTCATAAATTTTGGTGGCTTATTATTGGACTTTTTGTAATAAAAATGAATAAAATAAAAATTTATACATAAAAAGTAAAATATAGATAAACCAATATATGTATATAAAATTCTAGCCCTGAGAAAAGGCATATGAGACTATGTCAAGTCTCTTCCAAGTTGAAAAGATACGTGATATTTTATTTTATTTTATTATTTGCTAGTTTTTTTATTGACAATAATGAGATGAATTCCATGAAATTCTGAGGGTTGTGGTCTATTTGTTAAAGAATTTTATCTTTATATTTTTACTTTGAATTTCATCAAATTCCATTCATAAAACAATTCTATTGAAATCTATGAATTGTTTATAATACTAGAATTTTATGGAATCAATTAAAATCTATATTGAGGATTTTAGATTTTGATGAATTTTATAAATTTCTAAATTGAAGATACGTGAAATATTGTGAATTTTTAAATCCTTCAAATTGCAAATTGGGGACACCCTCCTAAGTTTTTTATCTTTTGTTTTTATTAATTTTTACATTATAAACTATAATTTAAAGTTTGAAGCTAAAAAAATGTAATGCAAATGAAGAAGCTATTAGAAAAAAATATTGGCTCGTTTAAGAGATGAGCTGAGTTGTCATATTTATAGCCTGAATAGAATCGAGTCTAAATAACTTGAGTTGTTTTGGCCTACAACCAAATCGGATTGAGCCCAGATAGGTCAGGTTAGTCCATTTCTCACTACTACTAACTAGAGATTCTTTTTCATGTAAGATTGGATTTGATCAAACCAAATTAACACAGTTTGGTTCAATCCAATTCGGTCAAATCGTACTTTTTTTATTTTAAAAATTGATTGCCCAATAAAAAAATCATCCACAAAAAAAAACATCAAACTAATTATCAACAATAAAAATATAAAGTCATATCCCAACTTATAAAATAACTTCAAATTAAAATTACAAGACTAAAGTAAAGCAAAGACCGAAAAAGAATGATTTAAGACTTTGGGATTTTGTTTCTTTGAGATAAATGTTTTTTTTTAATTTAGGAATATATTAAACATATATAAAAAAGAATATATTAAACATTTTTGTTAAATATTATAACTACAATTTTACAATCAAATCCGGTTTTTAGAATGAAAACTGAAGACTAGACCGTAAATTGTTTAAGGG
The DNA here is from genome assembly GCA_019593545.1 of Apocynum venetum. Lineage (NCBI taxonomy): Eukaryota > Viridiplantae > Streptophyta > Magnoliopsida > Gentianales > Apocynaceae > Apocynum > Apocynum venetum. The sequence continues at coordinate 9,566,918 of SRSM01000123.1, read as the reverse complement.
TTGAAGACCATATTGGAATGAATTGTAAACCCGAAAAATCAAACCGCATTGATAAATTAAATTTGGTCCAATACGGTATTTTAGTCCAAACTGATAAATACTAATTGTCAATTAGCGATGACAAAACAATTCGGACCCGCAAGGTTCCACTTGCACCTATCCCGATAGGGGCATTATTTATTCAATTTAAGTGGGGAAATATATAGATACAAGTATGGAAAAGTGTGTAGGTATGAGTTTAGCTTCTGAACCTGTCGATGCCCATGAGGCTTTCTATCGCACCTGCTATATATGTATATATTAATCACGTTATAATTTTTAATATTTAGACATAATAATTTAGAATTGTGTTATAAAGATTAATATATATTTTTTATATTCACAATTTTAGTAAAATAAAAAGATAATTAAAACTTATTAAATTTTTGTCAAAATAATCGAACTTGAAAAATAAAAAGACTAATATTCTTTTAAAAAAAGAAAAAGTAGAAACTAAAAATCTAAAAACTTTATCCTTAAGAAAATAAAGAGTTCATTATTTTTCTTACTTTAGCATCTATTATTTAAATCTATTAAAATCTATATTGATCACATTATAATTTTTAATATTTAGAAGGGTGTTCCTAACATGGAATTTAATAGAATTTTTAAGATTTGTGAATTTCATATATTTTATAGATTTTAATAGAGTTCTATAGAAGTTATTATATTCAATAGAATTAAATGAAATTCTATGCCATGATTTTTTGTGGAATTTGATAAATTTTTATTGAAATTTTTGTAACAAAATACGTACATAAAAAATGAATATATAAACGAATCAATTTATGTGAATAATCAATTCAATAATTAATTAATTCTAGAATTATATTTCATTCCTTTTGTATTTTATATTTTTTTGTTTGCATTGCTAGATTGTGTGTGTATATATATATATATATATATATATATACATACATACTAAATGTGTGTGTATATACATCAATATATGTATGTATGTATGTTATTTTCTATTATGTACATTTTCATATATGGAATTCTAAATTGACCTTCCTACTCCGTGTCATAGTTTATCATTTAGAAAATTTGAATAATAATTTGAAGATGAAGCAAAAAATGTATTGATTAAACATATTTTTCTACACAATCAAATTTATGAGTGATTATAGCATAGTCTATCCTCTCTCCTAGAGTAAATGGATTGCATGAAATTATATGTAGTAGATTTTGAATTTAGTGATTTTTTATTTTTTGTAATAAAATGGATAAAACAAAATTTATACATCAAAATTTTTTTCATTCCGTCTCATTCCAATTGTTCACTTTTTTTTTGTGTCTCATTCCAATTGTTTAGTTTCTAATTTTAGTATGTACTTTTACAATTATATTCTTATTATTAATGAATAATTTGAATGAGCTATCAACTATGTGTTGGATAATGTATTTTTTAAAAAAGATCAATACATATACATTAGCTATCAAATTATGGCAATTTAGGAAGTTTAGTTATATAATTATAATTTTCAATACTTTTCTTAATCATCATGTAAGTTCAAAGTGAATAATTGAAATGAGACAAATGAAGTAACATATATATGAACCAATATATGTGTATAACGTATTGTTATGAGAAGAGACATGTGAAGTTAGAATTGGACAACATCTCTTTCATGATGAGACAGATACAATATTTTGGTTCTTTTATTTTTTATTGGAACTAAATAGATGGATTACATGAAATTTCGAGAGATCGTGATTGGACTTGGTGTATAATTTTTTATGACTTTTAAATGCAACACTCAAATTAATAAACGCAGCACCATTAAAATTTGAAATTTCCAAAATACTTTTAATTTTTTGAGCCCAAAATACCTTTAGCTTTAACCCAAAAAACACTATCTCTCCTCCCACCCAAATCACACCATCCACGAGAAAGATTGCTAGTACAATCCATAAGAGAGAGTGAACAATTAAAACACACTTAAAAAAAACTATTATAATTTCTATCAAATTGGGTCGGTTATGATTCATGAATCTGCAGTTCATGGTTTATCAAAATAAAAAATTTAAATCGGAACCTTAAAGTAACAGCTTTGAACAGTTCATGAACCGATGATTCACGATTCCAATAAAGTTTGATTCCGGCCTGTTCCGACAAGAATACGATTTTGAAAGGTTACGGTTTTAATACGATTTTGATTTTGATTTTAAAAAAAATCAAGATAATTTCTTTTAATTTAAAGATAACGTTTATTATTAAAATGAACTTAAATTTAATTTTTGTTTCAAAAAATTGAACTGTTTATGTATCTTCCGAGAGTATAACTGAATCAAAACTCTTGTAATTCTATTATTTGTAAATCATCTCTTATCTCAATCGATATTTATGGATTTCCGACTTCAATGTTAGTAGAAGTCATCTATTCTTATTGACATATTTTAGTTTTAACTTAATGATGAATACAAGATTCAGCATTTAAAGAATCATAACTCAAAGATAATCGATATTATTTTCTTTTTTCTTTATCGAATTTATTTCATTCATTCCATAAAAATTATGAAAAATAACATGGGTATTTGACACCAAATAATGGTGTTTAAAGCTTACAATAAGAGTTTTGTAAATTGTAAAACATTTCTAAAGTTTGAAATTTGAAAAAATAAAAATCATTTTTTGTATATATAGTAAAATGGTGATATGGAGACAAGACTAATGCATAAAAAATAAACATAACTTTGTTAAATGAAATTATATATAATCTTTTTTTTTAAGTTTTGAACCGCTAGTTTAACGGTTTATAAACTTTCGATTTTGATTTATAAACCGTCGATTCACGGTTTATCAAAATGAAAAACTTAAGTCAAAAATGAAAATCATCGGTTAATGAACCGAAAATCTAATTAATGATTTTGAAACTGTTGATAACAATTCGATTCTGATCCATTGATTCAGGTTCAACATTGGTCATATGTAACTTGTGTATGAGGAAGGTATATCTGTGTGTGTAAATAATACAATAAGGTTAAGTTCCAAAGGAAATAAATATTGTGATAATGTTTATTAAAAAGGTCAATGTAGGATCGATGGTCCTAACTAAGAAGAACACAAGTGTCTCCAGGGGCATAGCCGAGTTGGTAAGGTATGTGGTGATGTGGGGAGAAATCCTTCGATAATGCAGGTTTGAATCTCGTGTGGGACAAATTTTCATTAAAATATTATGGAGTTTTGAATCTTGTTGGCTCTTTTCCACATGTGTCTGTCACTTAGACATATCTCTCGATTTATAATTCGCCTGATTAAGGGACCCCTGATTCAGATAGGGAGAGTTCTCTCTCTCCCTCGTCAAAAGATCAGAATGAATGAAGATCTTATACTATTCAATAAATCAATGAGAATGCCTTAAAAATCGCACCAATTCATCTCAGATCCATCAAGGTTTTCAATCATAAAAACAATGTATTAGTCCAATATCCTTGAAGCAACGTAAGGCAGTCAAGGTCACGTGAAGTATCAAGAAGGATCCCGAGGTATAGTCGAGTTGGTAAAGCATGGTGATGGAGAGAGAAATTCTCTCGCAATGCAGATTCGAATTTCGTGCGGAGAAAATTTTCACGTATGGAGTTTTGTCATGAAATTTGAATCATATTGGCTCTCTATCATATGTGTTTGTAACTCGAGCGTATCTATCAATTTACAAACTGTCTTGGACCTACCAAAAGTATCAAAATAAGGGAAGTTCTACTCTCTCCCTTATCAAAATGTCAAGAAAGGCAATTCCCGAGGAATGAGCTCGACAATTTGGGTTGAGGAGAAGGCAGCCACACTCGAGGATCTCGGTCAAGAACAAAGGAAAAATGCACGGTGACCTGTGCCGAGCATGGTGGAACGCCGCATGGCTCCAAGGGCCGATCTATTTTCCAAGTTTCCAACCATATCTTTTGATGCAAAACTGGGGAATAAGAGGTTGGGGATAGTGTCGGAGAAAAGCTATTCATTCTTTCATTAGCTGGAGACAAGATAAAAATGTATAAGATTACAGGGATATGTGATGGGAAAGCAAACAAAGGGTGGAGGGGAAGAGGGGAGTTGAGTCATCTTTTGCTATATTCAGTACCCTAAGGTCTTATTCTTATACTGAGCAGAAAGATAAATTTGTTTAATGTTAATGGATTTTAGTTTTTTCTTTCGTATTTCTTTTCTATATCTAGTTTTGGTTTTACACGAAAGTGATAGTAAATATGCTTGTTTTAAAAGATAAATAGTAGAAATTTTCATTTCAAATGAGTCTTTATTTATAGGAGGAGCATTTCTTTTTACACTTTTAAAATTATTTTATTTATTAATTTGTGTGCTATGTATAAAGATATTCTAATTTTTTCTTCACAGTTTTTATTTCAAATTTCATCAAAATATCTTAAATTCCATTCATAATAAAATTCTATTAAACTTTATGAATGTTTGAGGACTTGTTTATGAAATCAATTAAAATTTATAGAGAACCTTGGATTTTTATTAATTTTATAAAATTCTAAATTAAGAATATATAGAATTAAAAGGAATTTTACGCATATTAAGATATATTTTAGTTTTTAAAAAAGTCTTACATTTATTATAATTACTCTTTTTTAGAAAAAAATAATTTAATATGAGAAATAAAATAAATAAATAAAATATTAAAAATAATATATAAAATAACTCTAAAAATTTAATAAAATAAGTTATATCGTGTGACAAGAAAATTTAGTTTCTAACCTCTTATGTTTTTTGACGACTCCTTTACCAAAAAAACCCAAGAAAAACCTTCAAGAATCTTGAGTGTAAGACTGTAAGTCCCACTTCGTGTGTTTTTTAGGATAAATATAATAGTCTTTAATTTACAATCACATTCTCCACGCCATCAAATGGTAAATTCCTATTTGTTGAGCTTCAGTGCTTCACTATACCTTTGCATCACGCCATACCAGTGCTATCCAAAGGCACAGGTATCGAAAAACAAATATTTTGTGCGTATTTAAAATTATATTCTTTTTTAAATGTTTATTTTAATTATTTAATTTTAATACATATTTTATATTTATATTCTTATTATTAATAAATAATTTAAACAAATTAATAACTATTTGTTAAATAATGTATTTTTTTTAAAAAAATTAATACATATTTATTAACTATTAAATGATAATAACTTATAAAATTTAATTATATAATTATTATTTTTAATATTTATTTTAATTTTTGTAAATGTTAAAAGTGAATTTGAGATAGAGTGAATAAGGGATTGCATTTTTATTTCATTCAAGCATGTCACGAGGTACCTCGAAAGGCCAATTAAAATTAATATTTCCCCTATTTAAATCTCAACCTATATAAAAACAAGAGTAGTTAAAGACTGAGTTATAGCTCTAATTGATTAAGCTAAGATTATCAATTATTCTCTAGGATAAGTTCAGAACTGTGTATACACATCGATCATTCTTTTTGTTTTTATCTTTGTACAATTTTCTTTTAATTTTCTCAAATCTCTCTTGATCGCCCCCAAGTGTTTGAAATGCAATTCTTCAATGTGCCCACCTCGATCAGCTGAAAAAACCAATGGCTCTCCATGATTGGCCAATAGTTTGACTCGACCAATCACCTTACAAACTTTGCAATGAAAACTTTCAAGTTCCAAATCTCTTCGTGAACTTGACTAGACTGGAACCTGAAGGAGGGGTTAACAGCCCCAACTAAGTTGACGGAGATAAAATGTTTCGAGTAAAATTTACCTTGAAGTACCTGTTAATCCTCCATCAGGTTCAGCCTCGCCAAGTTACTTGTTCAGCAGAAATTCGAAGCTCAAAAGTTGACATTGTAAGAGTAACCGCAGCATGGTCGAGGGAGTAAAAGATAAAGTTGGAAGAAAATTCTAGGGAGGGTGAGACTCTGTTGGATATACAATTGGTTTACGAACTAATGAAGATCTATTTACTGGAGCTCTTCCTTAGCAATCAAATTTCAAAGCGTCCACCACTGCTTAATCTGATCTCAGTCCTCGCTCTTGCTCTTCTCCAAGATTTTTTGGAAATTTTTTTTGTAGGACTCTACTCTTGCGAAAGAAGTCTCTCGCTTCTATAAATTTAAGTGCACTGAGAAGACCGCGTGAATCATAAATGCACTCTGCAAAAAAAGTGAAAGGGGTATTCGTGTATGTGCAAGAGCTCCAAATCTCTTTGGCAAATGACTTCAAAATACTTTTTCCTGAATATTTTGTGTACATCGAGAAAAAGAAAGAAATAATTAACAGCGAATATAAAAGCTGCACGGGAGATCCGCAATTTCTTTCATGGTTGAGTTCTTTTTCTCTCCTTGAGGAGGAGCACAAAAATAAAAAAGTGGTACTTCCGTACTCCTTTCTTATCTGGTCTATAAATATATTTTTCGAATGACTTTCTTTCTTATTTGTTCTATAAATATAAATTTTTGAATAATTTTTTTATTGTAAAATATAAATTATTTTATAAATATTTCACTGTTATTTTTAATATTAACCTTATTTAATTTTATCTCTTTTCTCACATTTTGTTTTATTTTCAAGATAAATTCTTTATATTTTTTTCTTCTCAAAACAAACTTTATTTTTTTTCTTTTTTATTTTTAAAATATAATAATTAAAATCATTTTAAAAATAAATAAAATCTCATTGGTCTCCATAAAAGTTGTCCCAACAAATTATATTTTTGGACGAATGAAATATTTATTATCTCTAATACCCAAATTGTTGTTGCTTGAGGCATTACTTTGCCGCACAATGACAGATTCAATAAAATTTGTTAAATACGTATCCATATATAAATTTAGTGAATTTACCCTCTTATAAAAACCTCAAAAAAAATTCTTAATAAAAATAATTTTCTCACCACATGGATCCGCCTCTGCGCACATACATAAAAGCAGAGATAATTACATCTACTCTTTTATCTGTGTTACTACAAGTTCTTGCATAGGCTGTAACTACAATTTCCTTTCATCTCGGAGTAGGTAAAAGTACAAAGAATACCAATAATTCACACATACACTCTCCGTAGGTAAAAATACAAGAAATACTCACAATTCATACGTACAGACTTTTGATATTACCATTGCATTTATTTCTGTTTCTCCCCTTCTGCAGTCCAAAGAGTACTATTTTGGTGCACGTTATTATCTTGAAAGCCAGATTTTGTCGGCACTTGATTAACTCATAGAGACACAGACATTCACAAAAGCATAGAGGAACGGTAAAACTCTTCTCTTCTATTCCAATTCCCATATAAGTTATGACCCATTGTTCGTCTTGAAGTGACAACATATAAAACAAACCTCTTGTTGAGCCACTGCTTCCTACAATGGTGCTCCAAACAATGTTCACCACACCAGGATTATATGTTGTGAATCCTAACAAATATAACAAGTTCAATTAAGAAAAAAAATTGACATATTAGTAGAATAAGGAAATGGGAAGGCAAAAATGTAACAAATGCATAATTCTTCTAATTGTTGTATTGATAAACAAAACATTTTTATAATTTTAATAACAAGGTTATAATGTGAATTGCATTGAACTATCACTATTTTATCTAAGCCCAATTGCTTAACTTGGTTCTACAATTAACTATACAATTATAATTTTTTAAAATCCAAATCCAAGAATCAAAACATTCAAAGGAAAGGTTTTGGATTCATTGATCTATGCTTTTTTGTAAGAAAATGTCAAAATCAAACATGAACTCAAGCAAGATGGATGGTAGATTTTTTATGAGGTCAATGAATGTATCAATCTTATACCCATTTCTAATCTATTTACACAAGGTGGCATGTTAACTATATGTTGAGATATCATATTATCCATTGGGAATATAATTTTGATAACTAGTTAGAGTAATATGACATGATTTTACAGCTTAGTAACTTTGAGATTTCTCAAATTTTCATCAATTAAGCTTCTTGCATAGTTGCAAGAACTAAATTATTTCTATTGATATATACAAATCAGCAGTAGCTTTTAATGATAAAGACATCAAAGGATTATTTTGTTCTTTTTTTAAAAGGCAAATAGAGATATTATTGAGAATATAAAACCAGATCCAAAAACAACAAGACAAACCAAGACTCCAAAAGTCAACAAAAGCTAGATGTAACAACAACCCAAACAACCCCTTTCCGCACACTTACACACAACCAACACCAAAATTTGGATGGTAACCTATAAAACCTAGAAAACGGAACACATCGGAGCATCCAAACCAACAAAAAAATAGAGTACCACCCAATTAACAAAAAGATAAAATAATGTTCTTCTTGAAACCATTATCTACCTTCTCGTCAATTGTTATTTTACTTGTCGAATCACATTAACCTTTGAGGATACCTGATGTTAATTCCATAAAACACTAATTGTAGTATTTTCAACTTGCACACAAACACAGATATATATATATATATATATATATCTATATATATATATATATATCACAATCAACTACTTAGGGTTGATTTATTTTCTTTTCCTAAATATTTTGTGATAGATACTTTATTTTTTATCTACCATGTATAAAATGGAATTTATTTGGATTTTGGAAGATTTTATTTCTACTCCATCTCTTTTTCCAAATTAAATTCAGTGAATATTTAAAGAATGCAATATAGCTAGTTTTGAGTGTTGTAACTTCTTTTTTAACAACAAATTTTATTAAAAAACAAGGCAGATAAACAAAGTAAATTTTTTTTGCCACAAGCCAACAATATTCAAACCCTTATGAATACTTGGAACAACAACTAAACAAGTAGCCCCAACCAAGACTAGGGACCTTTGCTAACCAACTGGCACACAAAACTATAAGGAATTGAATAAACAATTCACAAAAAAACCTTCACAAAAATTAACGGGCTTTTTCACACTGGTTGTGGAACTCCGACATACACTACTCCCGATGTCCTGTATCGGAAGAGGTACGATGAGTCAAAAGTCAATGCATGGTCTTGTGGTATGATATTGCATGTTTTCCTTGATGAGGTGGGTGAGAGGATAACTCCCGGTGTATAAAAAATTCTTTAAAAATTTCTTTAGTCCAGGTGAATTATAAATTGAGGGTTCTTAATAAGGCCTATTATAAATTGAAAGGGTTCTTTTTTTTACTCCACGCTGTGAGATTTGCTGCTATTCGCGGCTTCAAGAGAGTTCAATTTGAGGGAGATTGTCTTAATATTATCCACAAGTCTAATGCCACTTCACAAGACTTCTCCCACGTTAGTCATTTTCTTTCTTTGATCAGTGACCCACTTCCTTTGTTTGATGATAGTAGCATAAGTTATATTCTTATATTCTTATAAGTTATAAGAATATAACTTATAAGTTATTTGTCTTTGTATAGTTTCCTTTTAATTTTCTCAAATCTCTCTTGATTTCCCCCCTAAGGCTTTTAAATCCAGAATCTTCAAAGGACACGACACCTCGATCAATTTTTTACAAGCATATTTGATAGAGAAGAACTTCCTCCAATCCTAAACGGCCATAATTGGTTTGTGAGTCAATTCCGAGTAATTTTTAACAATTTAAGCCACTTTCACGTTATATTCTTTTGTGATATGTCTCGTTTCGGAAACTTCCACCTCACGTTTTCATTTTGACCCCATTTGATGTGTGATAGTTTTTTTCCTCTTTTGTCTTTTCCAAATTATAGCCACAAAATCTTTTGTCTTTGATTATGGTGTCTGATCATCCAAGTGCAAGAACTTAATTGCATGTTTCAACACGTGAGGGACCAAGATTATGACTGAATTACCAAATAATTATTTATCATAGACATGCGTAATGCAAAAAAAAAAAAAAACAATAATAATGTCCCTTTCATGCTTTGCATAAGAGATCATGACCTAGACAAGAAATTGTTTTCTAGTCATTAGGGTAAAAATTTAAAAAGGATAATAAGTTCAGCCTCAAGTTTATACTATTTCCGTTCCATAGGTCTCAAAAGCATGAGTTTGTTCAATTGAAGAGGTCATGCATTTTTATTCATTCAGTGGTTTTTTTTTCCCAATTTTAATTTTATTAGTTTTTCTTACTTTAATTTTTCAAATAATTTGATTACAAAGGGTCCATTATTTTCTAAATTCATAGTTATTTTTATATAAAAATTTTAAAAAGGGACCATTTTGTTGTCATTAGAAGAGTGTGGAGTGAGAGAAAAAATGCTTGTCGCATATTTCTATCATATAAATCATATCATTATCAAATTGGAGTTTTGGACAGAATTTCTAATGATTATTTTTTTCTTCTTTCTTCTTCTTTAGAGATAATCATTAACTAATTAAGAATTAGGATGTTTGTGGCACGAAATGGATCCATACATTAAAAATCCCACTATTCGCAACTTAGAAAACATGAATCCTCTTGAAGCATGATATTGTTCCATCAAAGGAGATTGTTGACTCATTATAGTTTGCATTATTGAGATATTCGAAGCAAGTTTCTGGCATAATTAATGGTTTTAAAATATCCTCCAATGGACCGTTTAGTGGGATTATTTATGGTGCTATTCAGCAGATAAAAGCTTAATAAATGGGTAGACTTGGGATAATATGAATCTATTCATTTTATTATATTTGCATGTAAAAATATATTCTGAGGTTAATTCCATATATTCTAAGGAGGAAAGGAATTGGACGTACTCCTTATGAATATTAAATCAAATATTTATCAGTAAAATAATAAAATTTAGTAACTAAAAGGATCGATCTATTTGCAGAGTGTCGTAGAATTTAAATGGATGTTTGAACAATTTTGTTTGTTCCTTTCCTTCTGTTTCCTTTTTAAGAAGAGGAGAGATGAGGGAATGGGAGAAAAAAAAAAGTATTTTAACTCGATATTAGGTGTGAGGCATGAGCAATAACCTTTTTCTCCCTGCTAAAATAAATTATTCTGACAATTTTGAACTTCAAATATTGTTCTCAACCCATTACTTTTTAGAAATTCTTTTTTGAGTTTTTACCCCCAAATGGCCCTTTTTAAAATAATAAAATAAAAAAAGATCTCCGAAAAGGTCCTCTTGTGGGAAAGTATTCCAAAATTACTCAACTCGAATTGAGGTCAATATTTTAAAATAATAATAATAATTAAAAAAAAACATTGCACTTCACAATAGGGATGGCAATGAAATGGGGATTAACGGGGATTCGCTTCAATTCGCCCCATTGAAGTCGGGGATTCTTCGAATTTAATGGGGCCGGAGCCGGGTTTTAAAAAGCGGGGATTAGCGGGGACGGGGACGGGGGCGGGGATTGATTTTTCCCCGTTGAAGCCCCGCGGGGATTCGCCCGCAAATCCCCGACTTCGGCTTCAGTTCTATTTTTAATAAAAATACTATTTTATCTCTAATTTTTTTTAAAGAAAACCATCTTATCCATTTGTTTACTTAAAAAATTAAATAAAATGAGTTTATATTATTGACTAAATAATTATTATTCATATTATTAACTATATTAATATAATATTATTTATGTAATTATATGTGAACATTTTTTTTAAAATGTAACTATAATTTATATTATTAAATATATTGATTTAAATAATTTTATATTATTAACTATATACTTACAATGACGGGGTTGTGGTTGTACGTGCAATTGTTATATTTTTAAGGAAAAATGATATTCATTAGAATATTCGCTAAAATATTGTTTAATATTACATAAACTTGATTCATCTTCTATCTTCACTAGACTCTAAACTCTAAAGCATAATAATATATTTTGGTAGAAGAAGGGCAAGTACACTACAGGTTCTCTTCAAAACAAGGCAAGCATATAGACTATTTAGTGTATTCAAGTGTAGATTTTTAACTTGCGGGAAAAGATCAATTTAATTTGATATGTTATTATTTATTTAAAATAATAGATATTTGAATCTTTATATTTATAATTTTATTAATCATTAAACTTTTAAATACAACAATGAAATTTTATTACATATATGTTTAATATTTTTTTTGGAAAATTACCTATTTTAGTCCCTTTCATTTGAATTTTTTGTTATTTTGGTCAATTTTCCTTCTTCTTTTTTTGCCAATTTGATCTCTTTTATTGTTCAGTTTCATCCAAATTGATCATATTGAAAATAATTATGAAAAATCAAGGTCAAGCTCATTTTGCACCACCTTGACCCAATTCATTCGAGAGGAAAAAATGGAAACCAATTTTGAGGGAGTGAATAAGAATCATTTGCCTCCAATTTACATTAACTAGGTTTTTTGAAACAAAAAAAAAGAGTATAAAATTGGTTAATGTAAATACATTTTCAATAAATTTTCAAAAAACCCAGTTAATTTAATTGGGGGCAAATGAGTCTTATTCACTCCCTTGAAATTTGGTTTTCATTTTTGCCCATTAGATAAATCAGGTCAAGATGGTGCAAAACGGGTTTAGAATTGATTTTGTATAACTTTCTCTATAGGACCAATTTTGATTAAATAAAACAATGAAAGGAACCAAAATTGGCTAAAAAATATATATAAATGGACTAAAATGGCCAAAAACTCAAATGAAAGTGACAAAATTGATAATTTTCCCTTTTTGTAAAATATCAATATTATGTCCTCTTTCATGTTATTTGAAACAATTATTTCTTTCTCTTATTCAATTAGTCTTAACAAGTATGTGAATAAATAATGTATATTTATATATAAATTATGCAACTTCTTATAAAGTAAATAAATATGATTATGGCATGTAAATAAATATAATGTTTATTTTGAATATTTTACATTTGAGAATCACAACCGAATTAAATTTGTCAAATACAAGCATCTTATAATTTAAATTTTGTACAATTAAATTATTAAAACCACAATTGATAAAATTATATTCGGCAACTTTTATCCCAAAGTGGTCTAAATTTATTTTAATATGACAGTTTAGAAGACCTAATAGCGCAGGGATTGAGTATGCGTAACATGAAAGACTAGATTTGAAATCATATTTTGGAAAAGTTAATAATAACAAATATTTCCTCCATTCATAAATATAAATCATTGAACTTACATTTACAATGACTAATGAAGTTTTTTTATTCTTAAAATATCTTTAATTATTATTCCTTTGAATAAGAGAGAGAAAAGAAAGTTTGTTTGAGAAGAAAAAAATATAAAAACTTGATCTTGAAAATAAAAAAGAAAAGAAATGGGATGAAAGATGTAAATAAATAGGGATAATATTTGTAGAATGCAATATTAAAAAACAAGAGAAGATCACCTAACGACTTATATTTTTTTATATACTTTTAAGATATTGTCGTTTTAAGAAAATTCTTATATGGATGCTGCCTTTTATTTTTCTTGATCTTCTTGTAGTTTTTTTCTAAAAAAAATATTATTATGTTAATGTTCTTTTTTTCCTATTGTGTGACTAATTTAAAATCATAAAATTCTTAAAAAACTTAATTCATAACTGAATTTATTGGTCGTGGTGATCATTATCATAGTATTACATTCTACAAATATACATGCATTTACTGCAAAATTAATATTAATATTTGTGGGGGATAATAATCTATTTCCTTCACTAGATGAAAACAGAAGGATGTACAATTGTTTGCCCAAAGACAACTACTACATCTTTTAATTGCTGAAAGCTATTGAAGGCGAGGTCAGAAAAAGGTGCAAAAATTAAGAACATGAATAGATACTTCGATCATTTTTTATAAGATGTAATAAGAAAATTATTATTTTTGAATATGAAATCCTTTATTATTTTTTATAATTATTTTATATATTATAAGTTATTTTATTATTTAAAGTACAATAAATACTTTTTTATAAAAATAAAGTAATTTTTAAATTTTAAATACAATAAATGATGATATAACACATAAAGTAAGATAAGTCATTGATATACGTAAAATTATTTAAAATATTTTATAAAATGGAACAAAAGAAATACAACCCGACAAAAATCTATATAAATGACACTCATTAGCCCAAAGAATTTGAAAATTCTTTTCAATTATTCCAAAGTATTTCCAATAATTAAGTATGATCTCAGTATTCTTACATGCATTTTTCTTCTCTCTGAACATTTTTTTTCTTTTAAATACTCCTCTCTCATCAATTAACTTAGGCCATAATCGACAGTATTGCCAAAAAAAGGATACCCACAATTGAAAATGCCACCACAAAATTCAATCAAATTTTTTTCTAAACGGGTGATGGAAAATTATTAGGATTTTGTTTTAGTTTCTCAACAAACAGTCCATTTTTCTTCCATGTGATATGACCATTTAATTCACGAGGCTACAAATCAGTTCTGGCATACTATCAATGCATCCCAGGATCAAATTACCAGATAGTCCTTGGTCTGTGTCTTCCTCTAATGCACGTTTCACTATTTTAACTAAAAAAAGAAAAATGGAAATTATCTATTGTCAGAGTCATTACAATTTACATACAAGTATGCCAGCAGGGGATACCTTCCCTCTAAGATTATCCCCCCTTCATTTCTCTAGTGCATAAATATGTGTGAACCCGCGTTCTGTAGCCGCTTTCCTAAAATGACTAATATACTCCAAAATAATTTATATAATACCCAAACCAACATTACTTTTTCTTTTTTTTAAAAAAATGTACATATTTTATTTAAAAAGACCATCGATTTTAATTACATTTCATCATTTTACATATAAGAAATTTATTAAAAGAATCATTTCAATTGTTAAATAAAAGCATTGATTGTAATTACACTTCATTATTTTACATATAAAAAATTTATTGAAAGAATCATTTCAATTGTTAAATAAAAGCATCGATTGTAATTACACTTCATCATTTTGTATATAAGAAATTTATTAAAAGAATCATTTAAATTGAAATACTCTTTTAAATATAAGTGATTCAAGATTTTTTCACACAAATTAATACTAATAAAATTAAAATAAATATGTACATCTTTTAAAAAATTACCTTTATTTATTATTTGAGATAGCAACTAATTTGGATAAAAGGCTTAATTTTTTTTTTAAAAAAAATTTAAGTGGGGAGGTGAAAAGATAATCTCTGTTGAAGAAAATTTGATAATGAAAGAGAGAATGACAAGAGAAATTAAATATTAAAAACAAATATTAAAATACCTTAAATTCTATAAAATGATTAATAATTATGGACAATGGAAAAAACCTTCAAAGAACTTATATTAAAGAATTAAGAAAGTTGTCAACAAAAATCAAACTATAAAGATTATTGTAGAAATAATAATTTAAGGTTTATTTTTATTTAGCATGCCAAAATCTGATCAGCTATTTCTTTCCTTTTCTTTTTTAATGAATTTCGTCCCTATTCTTCTTGATATATTATCTTAATGTCCTCATTAGGGTAAATAAATTTAAGAATTTTCGTTAAATTAATAATTTAAAGACCTTTTTTATTAATAATTGAGGAGTTTGATATTTATACTCTAATTATCTTTTTTTAAAAATATAAAAGCATTGACATTTAATAATATAGAAGTACCATTTTTAAAATTTATTGTATTACCTCCATCAATTATTTGTCTCTCTTCTAGTATTTGTCTTATTTAATCTATTTCATTAGAAAGTTAAGAATAAAAAAACTCAATATGCTTAATAGTTATGTATTTAATTAAGAAAGAGTGCTAAAATGTGAAGGAAGAAAGATGTATGTAACAATTAATATGTGGATAAAATTGAAGTCACTTTTATAAGGACGGTGTTTTTTGCAAAAAGTGTTCAACTTGAACTTAAATAAATTGAAGGGCAAGACAGTCATAGAATAAAGAATAGGCTAAATCAAAAGGGGCAGCGTTTTTTTAATTCCCAATGCTCTGGATTTTGATGTTGGACAATTCCTAAATTCTCTGTCCATTTTCGTCCTTTTCTTCTTCTCCAGTCTCCCTCTCTTTCTCTCTCTTGTCCAAGATTTCTCCCTCTCTTTCTTTAGACATTAGACATTAGACATTAGACACTCTTCATCCTCTCTCCCCCTAAAAACAACACAAACATTTCCACCAATCACACCTTCACCAAACCATAGAAAATCTCGCATAAACCTCCCCAAAATCCAATTCATTAATTCCTTCCTCTTTAATCCACCAATAAATACTGAATATAAAACTAATCAAAATCATCCCAGCTAAGTCAGAATATAGATTATTTACCTCAAAGCCGACCTACTTCCTGATGTTACCACACAAGTCTTCTCCGTAGACTTCAAGGTATGTTTATGGGGTTTTTTTTTTCCTTCTAATTTTGTTACTCTTATTTCATTTCGTAGCTTTCATATCTCCATTAGTTAGCTGCCATTTAATCTCAAATTTTGGAAAATATTGATGAGAAAAGATCAGTTTCCCCTAGCCTTTAACTGGTTTTCTTGGTTTTAGACTCTCCTCATAAGCTTTTTACCTTAAAAAAAACACTTTTTCCCGTCGGATATGGTTGTTCTCTTGCATTTTTCATGGTTTAAATCTTCTGTTCTGTTCCCATGGAGTTCTTATGCAGCTTTTCTTTGCCTTTTTTTCCCACGGTGGTTGCAGAACAGAGAAAGAAATTAATCAGGAGCTGCTTTATTTTGTCTTGTGGATTCTTGAAACTTGAGTTTGGCACTGCGATGCAGGGGAGATAGAAAAATCTCCGGCATTTCTGAAAGTTTGTTTTCATCGGAAGGTAACGGTTAATTGCTTTAAGGGTTTAACGGCGTTTATTACTCCTCAATGAAAATTATTTTTCTCTCTGCACCCGCATGTAGATATCTAATCACACTTATTCGTAAATCTTAATGCGTCACAACTAGACAACTACACTTTCTCCTGTGGTTGGTTCCATAGTTACAGAGTATGCATCCTCAATCACGTGCTTTGCGCGTGACTGACTGTGTGAATGTGAAATTGATGATCAGTCAGAATGTGGGCCCCGCCGTAGCAATTGTGCTACGGAACAAAGTATTTTGACCGTTGGATAACTTTTGTTGGCTTAGATCTTGATGAGCCACCCACATTTAAGGCCGTTGGTTTGACAACACTGGAGTGACAAATATTTCTCTACAGTGTGGATATGCAGGAGGATAAATTATCAAAAAATAAGAAAAAAAGAGATGTGTGGATATGTGACGTGTGTTACATGAGGATTACAGGTCAGGATTCTAGTGTCTTCATTTTATGACGTGTCGACACGTGTATTTGCTCGAGGTTTAGTCAGATATTCATCCTGTTTTAACTTTTGAAGCAGGATCCCAAGTATCCAATGTCGTGAAATGTAGATTTTTTTTTTTTTGAGGCAAAATGTAGATGTTGTTGCCCCACCATTTGGCACTTGTTGTTAGGTTCATGTCTTTTTAGTACTTAGCTGGGAAACTCGTCCACGGGACTATTTGCTCAAACTACTAATTTAAGATTGAGATGATTATGATATATTCATCACTGGATTTGATTGTATTTCTGTAAATTATCGCGATTAAGGCTTTTGGGTTTAAGTAATAATTTTGTGTACAATTACTCTGTTTTTGTACTTTCGTACACGCGGTGAAATTTTGTGTGCAATAACAAAAATGACAACTTCTAAATATGAGCTGTGTTTTGGATTTTAGAATTTTGGGTTTTCTACCATTTTGCTACCGTAAAAAGTATGTTAAAAGTGTAGTGTACTGTGTACTGCATTGATCTGATGGTTGCAATAATGAAAGTAAGAAAGTTGTGAGAGAGATGCATGTTCTTCTCCTGAAATCTTGTGGGGAAGCCTGGATTTCCACTCAGCTTTATTTGGTTGGAATTGTACTGGATGCAGAAAATTTCTATTCAAACATTATACTGCTTGGCATTTTTAATTTTTTTGATGTGCATATACATCTTTGTGAAGTCTCAGTGCGAACTCTGCCGCTTTCACAAAGCAGACATGATCGGGAATATCTCTGATCCTGAATTCATTTCTTGCTTTTGCCCTCTTGGAGAACTGCCTTGAATTGCTCATTCACTAATTGGTTCTAAAGAGTTGTAAAATATCATTTTCCTTATTACACTAGCTCATTGGTCATTTTTGTTGTGTCAGCATGATCTGGTACATATGTTGATATTGACTAATTTATGGTTAGGTGGCTAAAAAGACAAAAGGGTCATTCCGCCAGGATGTTAAGGAGGCGGTTGAAAGATATACTTAAGCTGGGAAGAGAACCTTAAAACAGATATGGTCAAACATTGCTGTGTATTAGAAAATCTGGAAAAACAATGGTTGGTTGTATGAATTAAATAATCTTATTGATCACATCATATTGTAAGATCTAGCATTTCTTTATGTACAATTTAGAGCTATTTCTATTTTCAGATATCCGTTTTCTTTAGTTGTTTGTCCATTTCTTTAAAATATGCACCCGTGCTTTCATGAGGGTATCTTCGTTGGCCCCACTGGTGTTTATTGTGAGTATAACTTTCACCTTAGAAGTTGGAACCCTTGGATGTCTCTCTTTGAGCTATCTGAGAGAATTTGTATTCTTCCCCTTCTCGTTCTTCCTCTATGCGTCTGTTCATTCTCTCTTTTACTTCCTTTTGGATTCCCTTTATAATTCTGTCAAAAGAGAGAAAATCAGAAGCACTTAAAAGGGGAAAAACAAAAAAGAAATTCCTTATGCTTTAAAGTCCTCGATCTCTGAGCTAAAGCATACTGCTTTTTTTCCTTTATTGATACACGCTCATCATTGACATATTTAGTCATGATCATCATAATATTCCCATTCTTCCTTTTATCTTATTGTTTGCTTAAGGCTTGATAATCAAGAATAGTATATTTTTGCATTTCAATTCTCTTCATCTTCATCATTTGGTCATTCTTTGCTCCAGATGGATTCGGTTGACCGAGCTGCTGTGACCCCAAGTAAGAGCAGAAGTAGATTGGCTCGCACATTTGCTAAAGTTCTAAACATTCGAGCTGTTACAGGGATAGCTCCAGATGATGGCATCCAGAAGGTAAAGTGTGGTGAAATTGTCAAGGATGATCTGGTGAAACAGAAGGAATCCTTCGAAGATGAGGATCAAAAGTTATGTGATAGAGCTGCAATAGAGGCTTTTCTTGCCAAGCTGTTTGCCAGTTTATCAGCTGTAAAAGCAGCATATGCTCAGTTGCAATTTTCTCAGTCTCCTTATGATCCAGATGGGATTCAATCTGCAGATGAGATGGTAGTTTCAGAGTTGAAGAAATTGTCGGAATTAAAGCAATGCTATTTGAAGAAACAATTGGATGAATCGTCTCCTGAAACCACTCAGATTTTGGCTGAAATTCAGGAGCAGAAAAGTTTACTTGAAACATATGAAATCACGGGGAAAAAATTGGATTCTCAGCTCAAGTTGAAGGACTCTGAAATAACATTTCTGAAAGAGAAGTTGCTGGAAACCAATAGAGAGAACAAGTTACTGGAAAGGAGATTGAATTCAAGTGGGCAATTATCTGTTCTAGACAATCTTCGCTTATCTAGTTTAAAGCCCAGTCATTTCATCACATTTCTTCGTCAAACAGTAAAATCAATTCGGAGCTTTGTTCGGTTACTTATAAGTGAGATGGAATCAGCAGAGTGGGATTTAGATGCTGCAGCAAATTCGATTGAACCTGATGTTGTTTTCTGGAATTCAAGCCATAAATGTTATGCATTTGAATCATTTGTCTGCAGAGAGATGTTTGATGGTTTCGATCATCCCAAATTCTCCATTTCCGGTGAATCTTTTCCTGAGCAAAAGAAACGACAACGGCTATTCTTCGACAGATTCATGGAATTAAACTCGGTAAAACCAATGGACTACCTAGCTTGGAAGCCTAAATCAGCCTTTGCGAAATACTGTCGTGCTAAATACACAAGACTCATTCATCCCAAGTTGGAAGCAACTCTATTTGGCAACATGGATCAGAGGAATCAGGTAAGAGCAGGGGAATTCCCAGAGACCTCGTTCTTCATTGCCTTCGCAGAACTGGCAAAACGCATCTGGCTGCTTCACTGCCTGGCTTTCTCCTTCAACCCAGAGGCCTCAATCTTCCAAGTAAGTAAAAGAAGTCGTTTCTCAGAAGTTTACATGGAAAGTGTAAGTGATGAAGCATTCATATCATCAGACGGCTCACCGGAATCCGAGCCTCGGGTGGCTTTTACGGTGGTTCCAGGGTTTAAAATAGGCAAAACTGCAGTTCAATGTCAGGTATATCTTTGTTGACCAAGCATGAAACATGAATTAAGGTTAAAAAATAAAAAAAATAAAAGGGAAAAAAAACATTGACAATCAAGTGGGATCCCACAACATGAAGGGAGTGAACTGGAGGCCACCAGCTTTGGATATTTTATTTTGGAATGTCAAATCATAGAGAATGATGTTAGCTATGGCCTGCCTGGTTGCCGTTGATTATGTGCTTTTTGTTCCTCTTTTTATTTGAAAGGAAAAGCGCGTAGATTGTTGTATGGGACCTATCTTTTAACGTTTTATAGTATGATAATATAAATATTATGTCCAGAAAAGAATTGCAGGATTTTTGTTTATAGTACAACACTCGTAGACAAGTCGGCAGAGGGATTGTTATCTGTGTGTGTATATATATACATATATTTTATATCATAAATTTTGAATTTACATTAGATTATGTTTTGGAGTACATTCATGATGGTTATTTATAAATACACCTTTATTTTATGAAGAGATAGCAAGAGATAATAAATATATATATTTTTAAAAAAGATTAAAATGAATATAAATTACTTAAAAAGGAACTGATAAATATTTGATGCTTTAGGAATGGGATGGCTTTGAGCCTTGGCAGAAAGTAATCAGGATCTTAGTTATAAACCTGTCTTTTGGCCATCATTTCCACTACTTTCTTTAGCTGCCATTTTGGTCCAACAGGACATGTTGATTATAGGCGTACAAGTTATCCCCAGTTTCTGAATCAGTAATCGAAAAGATAAGGAGGAAAGATGGGCCATTTTCACCGATAGGAAAAGATTTGGTACAACATTAATGGCGGATGTGTACAGAAGAACCCAAACGGTTGTGCCATAAATGTGCATGCTGAAATACGTTGAACACATTGAAACTAGATCGGTCGTCTGAACTTTGATTGCTGAAATAGGTTGAAGTTGATGCTTGTTAATAAACTAATTATTCACCGTTGCACAAAAATTATATTTTTAAGGAATTTAATATATAAAAATATATTATATTTATTTTGTCATATAAGTAAATTTATACAATTGTAATAATGAATATTGAATTATAATTTTATCGATTTTAGAATAAAAGTTCATTAAGATGAGATGTAACTTTTCATTTTGAACAGTAATATTGCAATATCTTTTTCTGAAAATAAAACTTTATCCATAAATATAATAGTTATGAAAAGTTATTTACATATAATTAAATTTACATAATTGTAATAAAATAATAATAAATAGAATAAAAATAAATATACCCCATTCAACCTAATTTTTCAATAATGCACTGAAGTTAAGTTTTTTAATGAATATTGAAAATAATTTTGTTTATTTTTGCATCAAATTCGTTTGAATGAAAATCAACATTCCATTTTGAACAATAAGAAACAATCTCCGTTTCTAAAAAAAAAAAAAATTCATGCACAAATATACATTGGGAAAGAATATTTAATTTTTCTACAATTTTCTCAAAAAAAAAAGTCCAAGTTCAGGTTTTCTATAATAATGAAATTTTTGGGTAATAATTCCATAAGATTTTAAATGGAATTTATAAACATATTTCAATAACTCGTATATTTTTTATGAAATATATAAGATTTACTAAATCTAATTATCATTCTAATATTTCTCAAAGATATCTTAAATTAAATATTCCAAACTTTCTATATCAATAGATGAAATATTTATTTAATTCCTGTTATGTTTTGAATGGACTATTCTATCTAAATTATTAAATCAAATTACATTTCTAATATTTCTCAAAAACAAATCCTAATTTAAGTAATTCAAACTCAAATTAATAAATTAACTTTTGGATAATTCCAATTATGAATTTTGAATGGAGTATTTATTAAAATTTCATATTCAAAATATACATACTTTTTTATGAATATATAAATATATTAAATCTAATTTCATTTCTCATATTTCTCAAAAAAAAAAATCCTAATTTAGGTAGAATATCTTTATTAATAGATTAAATTGGACTAATTCCTATACGATTTTAATGGAATATTTAATTAAAATTTTCAAAATACATATAATTATTATGAAATATATAAAATTTATTAAATCAAATTCCATTTCTAATATTTATCAAACAATCTTTAATTTTGCTTATGGCAGAATTCAAACTCTCTACATTAATGTATTAAATTTTGATTTAATATTTTTTATGATTTGTATGCATGGTGTAATACTTTTAACTTTTTTTAATAAAATATTTATAATTGACCTATATAGTATATTTTAAATTTAAATTTAAGAATTAGCAAAATTGAGTATTTATACTTTATTAGAAATATACTCAAAATTCTTATATTATTAATCACTTATATACCTAAAAATGTTTTTGAGTCCTCTCAGGTAGTTTGTGCATAAGTCACTCACCTAATTAGCAAATATATATATATATATATATATATATATATATATATATATACTATTCCCCTCTGTCCAAAAAGCAGTGAATGACTTTTGCATTATAGTAAAATATAAATTGTTTTATGATTTTTTAGGAATTTTTTATTATTTCTTTTCAATATTATATTTATTGATTGAAGTGTAATAATTAAAGAGAATAGACTTGTAAATAGAATTTGAATAAAAGAAAGAAGTAATGAGTATAGTCATTTTAAGGAGTAAAAGTTCTTAATTTATATAATTCTTAATCAAATAACTTAATTTAAATATAAAAAAAGGAGGAAATAGTATGTTAATGATGTTTGAGCGAAAATTGAATTAGTATAAGCTTAAGTATATTATATTGGTTCGAGATTCGAGTTTAATTCAATTTTTTAACGAGTTGGCCGATTCAATCAAATTTTGAGCAATCAATTCACGAATAACTCGACTCCTTTGCAGGCTTAGTTGCTATCGATATTGCTTTTTTCATGCTTCTATCAATTTCAATTTCTGTACGTGGGATTTTTGTGTAAATGCCCATGGGCTTTGATTGAAAAGGAATGCCCTTGGGAAAATCTATCTTTTTTGTGAAGGGGAAAATAAAGAAACTCTCAAACCCATTTGGTTATCTAGATCAAAAGTAAATGGCCCAATATTATATATTTTTTCATAAAAATAATTAATCTTAATTTTGAAGGTTACTATTCTAATACGTGATTTTATATTATAAACTAAATAGTTTTACCAAGTAAGTTACTTTAACTTGATAATTCAATATTAAATTAGTAAAAAAATATTCTTCAAGAGATAGAATTTTTCTTTTTTCTATTTTTTAGGTGAAAAGTCAGAATCTTATTTTGAAAACCAAATAATATATGTATATATATATATATATATATATATAGTGTTTTGAGATTATTTTTTCATGCAATATTTTTTCTTTCTTGAAAAAGAAAATGACCCACGTCAAATAGAATTCATCAAAAGTGGAGGTTTTTTTGAGTAAGTAATTTTTTTAATCAAGTAGAGACTAAACAAAATTGGACTTTTTTACCTCAGGCCTCAGGCAAATGAGATTGCCGAGACGGGGAGGATCGGGCAGTTGTCGCAAATCCCTACTTTTCCATATATACCCTCATCTATCTCTACCCTCCATCCATATATCTTGTATAATTATAGTAATAAATTATTCTCATTGGTTGATGGGAAAAATATTTTTATGTGGAAGTTTTTTATTTATTTGAAAATGTAATGTTTGAATATTGAAATTGAACAATTTTAATTTTAAATTTTCTGTGTAATTTTTTAGTTTTATCTAAAATGAGGACGAGGGTGCCTTGACGACCCCTGGCTTCGTCATTAGTAGTGAGATATTGCATATATTTATTTATTTTAAAATTGGATATTTATAACTTTATTTTAAAATATTAAAAATATATGTTTGTTTTAATTATCATACTTTTCATTTAGAAATTTTTAAATTGATATTTTTTAATTACTTTTTGAAGCAATCTTTTAATTACTTAAAAAGTTCAAACTTCATTAACACAAGTGTATCGCCCTTCTTACCATATAATAATAAATAATTAGCATATCTTTTAACAATTTAAAACCTATGCCAAAAAAAAAATCACATAAACAAGTTGGTTTAACATGTCTAGTCTTCTTGATCTTCATCTTCCCATATATTTTAATGTCAAAATGGCTTGTAATCTTTAAACTATAATATTCACTTCTGTTAAATGCTGGTATACTTCAATTCTCAATCATTTGACATAATATTAACTATTTATCATTTTAACCTACTCATTGGCTGCCATACGGTATCCATCTATTTATATATAATTTTAAAACTTACATTAGAAAAAAAAGTCTCAGAATTGTTGAGAATATATATATAAATAAATCAATAGTCACTATAATCTCGAGTAGAGATCATAATCAAGAACTTGATAATTACATCAATTACCAGTTCCAGGACTGGGTGCAGATTCAAAAATGTGATCAACACGAACAGGGATATCAACCAAGTGTTTCTCGTTAACAAGAGCTGCTGCATGGCCTTTATTACTTGTGGTTGAAGAATGAACAGAGCCCTTGGGAAGGGAATTCAACTTCAAACTGTCATCCAAAGAAGGAACCTCTGTCTTCTGAATATTGAACGGCTGTCTTGCATCTGAGAATTGTGCGAAATAGAACAACATAAGAACCAAAACGATCAATCTTGTTCTCAAGAAAGCCATGGCGTTTAAATGAATAGAGCAGAGAAGAAAAATGAGTATAGAGTGCTTTTAGAATAGGTTGGGATGGGATGACAAGATTTCTTGGGAATGTTAAGCCTTTTATACATGCAAAATGGTAGCCGCATTGGAGTCCAGTTGGCAGGTGGGGTTGGTGTATATGATACACCGTACCTTTGAGGATATCTTTTATTGTTTTTTCGTGCACAATGTATATCTATATTTATACTTCTATTTATAGTCTTATAAAACAGACGTAAAGCCACGTCAATTATTAATCATTATAATTGAACTTAATATGCCTTGAATTTAACCTCAAAGTAGTCCATATGAAGAGGTTCACACCATTTGGAAGCACTTGAAGTATCACAACCAAACTCTTACTCTATAAAGGAGGTAAGTGACTTTTATTCTTAATGACATAATTCTTTGAGTTTATTTTAGTAATTATATAATTTAAGTATAGAATGGTTTAAGGGGAAATCCTTAATTTCCATTTTGACTTTTTTTGCATAAAACTAGTTGGCCTCGTTTGGTTGACAAGAATCTGACGTGAGAAAGTACTTTTTAAATTTTTTTTTTTATATTTGATTCAATTTTAAGACATTTAGGAAAGTGAAAAGAATTTTAAATCAAGAAAAGTAGTGCCACTTTCCTGTATTCTTATTCTCCACATCATAGTTGTATTTCTTATTACTTGCTTTGGGAATCTAATCATAAAAAGTCTTATTTTTAATATTTTCCTTTTATTTTTTATTCTCTTCAATGTCTATTATTTTTAAAAAATTAAAATAACACACACACTCTCTCTCTCTCTCCTTCTTCTTCTTATATTATAGTTATTATTGTCAAAAATATGAAGTTGTGAAAAATAAATTAGACAAATTTCTATTTCATTGTTATTTATTTGAACCATTTTAGAATTTTTATATTTTTTTATATTCATAATATTGTATAATTAACAACTATTAAATTCATCTATCTCACCATAATGAATTTGAATCATTTGAGGATGTTTAATATTTGTTTAATATTCGTAATATTTAAGAATTAATAAATGTGGTTTCTTTTTAATTTTATATACTTTATTCATACGAAATTGAATGTTCAATTTTGACTTTAAATAAAAGTTAAGGAAAGTCTTTGGCTTTAATTAATTTACTAATTTATCATTCATATTAATATAATCGATGGTGAGATTCATAATTTAGTGAAATATAAATTACTTAAATTAAGTGGTGAGTATTGGAGATCATGAGTTAATGAAAATATAAATCTATTAAATTAAGAAAGTTTCTAATGGAACTTTGAATAAAAAATATTTTCATTTAAAAAATTTGAACATTCAATTACGAAGAAATTAAAATATGTAGACATTCAATTTTGGACGGAGGGAATAAATTTTTAATTTGTAAACATAATTATTTTATTTTTATATACATTTAAGTAAGTTGTAACATAACTATTACAAACCCAACATTTATAAGAGTATTTAGATATTTTAGTAATAAATTGAATAAATTACTTAATTCATTCACTTAAAACAATATATGAATAAAAATCTTGACAACAATAATAGAAATTTTAACAATTTCCATGACAACTCTCCTAATTTTTCCAAACATAGGATAAATAATATGTATGAGTTTATTTTCTCTTGAATCATATTCCAAGAAATCATATTCCTTAAAAACTTTTTATGTTAACCAAATTAGCCCATTGTATATTCCTAAACCCATGAACCTTCCAAAAGATTTCCATTAAAATTCTAGCATCTTCCATAAGAGACTTTCATAAAAAATGGTAGGCACCTTCCATTAAAGATTTCCATCACGTGAAAGACTTCCATAAATATAGAAGCAATTAGAGTTTTTAACCAAAATAACCCCTCTTTTTTATATTTGATCCAAAATAACATTCATTGTGGGAGGCATACCAAAATAACCCAAAACGTAAATCGCATTCACGTCGTCATTATTTTAATTTTTTTTTTCATTTCTTACCAAGGACGTAAATGGCATTCACGTCCTTGGGTAAAAAAAAAAAAAGAAAGGCAAGGACGTGAATGCCATTCACGTCCTTGGAATTAAAAAAAAAAAAAAAAGGGTCATGCATGTCTCTCTGAGGAACGTCCTCTTCTTCTTCCTCTTTTTCTTTTATTTTTTTCCATTTCATCATTATTTTTTTCTACTTCTTGCTTTCTCCTTTTTTTTTAAAAAGAGATAATTAGCTCAACAAATAAAAAAAATCAATTAGTAATTTTTTAATATAAACTAATTAGCTAAAAAAAACTACACAATTATTAATTTATATTTATTATTTTTATAAACTAATTAACTCAACAAAAAAAAGAGAAAGCAAGAAGAAAAAAAATAATGATGAAATGGAAAAATATAGAAGAAAAAGAGGAAGAAGAAGAGGACTCATCACAGAAACGTGCATGATCTTTTTTTTTTTTTAATTCTAAGGACGTGAATGGCATTCACGTCCTTGCCTTTTTTTTTATTTTTTATCCAACAACGTGAATTCCATTCACGTTCTTAGTAAGAAATGAAAAAAAAAATTAAAATAATGACGACGTGAATGCGATTTACGTTTTGAGTTATTTTGGTATACCTCTCACAATTAAGGTTATTTTGGATCAAATATAAAAAAGAGGGGTTATTTTGGTTAAAACCCCCGTCAATTATCTTCCATCAAAGACTTCTATCCAAATGGAAACATTCTCATCAAGTGAAGCACTTTCCATCCCGGATAGGCTACTTAGATGCGGTTTACAGCATCTTCTTTGGGTATCATCTGGACAAAAAGGAAAATCTTATTTTTTCAAGCTTTACATTAATACACATGTTAGAAATTAAATATACTGATACCCAATAGCTTTCTAAGTAAACAAAATATTTTCTTGGCTAATGACTTTGTGAATATATCAACTAATTGATTATTCGTAGGTATAAAATCAACTGATATTCCATATTTTAAAATATGATATCGTAAGAATTGATGTTTAATATCTAATGTTTAGTTTTGAAATGTTGTATTTGATTCTTTGTTAGATTAATTACACTAATATTATCACAATTGATAGTCATATAGACGCAGTCTGTCATACGACTCTCAAATTTAAATTAACAATTCATATGTAGATAAATAAATTAGGGATCGAATCCATAGAGATTTGTCAATTCTTAAATTAAAACAATTAATCATAATAGGTTTTGAGGGTTTTGGTATTTTGAGAACAAGAAAATAATAATAATTAAAATAAATATTTTGAGGATTTTTCATTTGTAAACAAAATTAAAAAGGAATTTGAAATACAAATGATATAAAAAGTGTTAGCAAAGAATTGGTATCAAGTTATATTTTTCATGGAATTAATCATAGATAAAGATATTATTAAGTAGTTGATTTTAAAATCCAATTAGTTTAGACAGATTCATATCGTTACAATTTAGATTAATGTCGATAGTTCAAACACATTAATCTCTAATTTAATTAACAACACTACCAACCAGCATATATAGGATGCTCAATCAAATTGCATTAAATAAATAATGCATCACTAACATTAAAATAAAATAAGTTTGTTATTTATAGACACAAAAATCAGGGACAAAATGATGATTTCGCACTTCAAAATCTTGAAAATTTGATTGGTGGCCCAATTTCCCCTTGCGGTGCCACGTGTCGCGTCCTCATTTGGCCTTGTCTCGACTTCTAGAACTGCTACTTGACATGCCTATCTTCAATTGAGAACGTATTATGTAAATGCGTTCTTGAGCTTTGATTTTTTTTCTTTTATTCGGCCCAAAACGATGGCATTTTGGGCGATGCTAACGCGCACATCTTATGCTACATGTCATCTTCTGGTTGCGCTACATCATCAGTTTACATGATTTTTTTTTTACTTCTCTAATATTTTTTTCCTTCTTTTTATTTACAAAATGAACCAAAATACACTGAAAAACTTACAAACAAAGAAATAGAAATGAAATGTGAAATATATTCATTAAATAACACAATTAACCAATTTTTAAACAAAATATAGTTATTAAATAATATAAAAATCAGTTAATTTATAAGTACATAAGATACAATCAAAGTTCAAACCATAATATTTCAAAGTAGTTTTCGTCCATAAAACTCGTGCACAACAACTACTAGTATAAATGTATTCATTTTCAGGGGTAGAGAGATATATGCATGTGTGTTTTTTACTATACAAAGAAACTAAAGAGTAACCAAGAAATTGACAATGTCCACTAGTACTCTTACATTCTACTATACAACCCACATAGTATGCATCAATATATGCAATTAAATCAAATGTCATAGATTTAGGATACCACAAACCAAAATTTATAGTCTCTTTCAAATATATAAGAATACGTTTGACAGTAATTAAGTGAAACTCTCTAGAAGATGATTGAAATCTAGTACATAGACAAACAAAAAACTTAATACCATGCCTACTAACGGTTAAGTATAAAAGACTACTAATCATACTTCTATACATGGTTTGATCAACCATCTTATCATTTTTATCTTTGTTCAATTTAATGGATGTGACCATAAGAGTATCAATCTCATTTGAATCAGTCATCACCACATCTTTTAAGTAGTTCATTGGTGTATTTGACTTGGTTGAGAATGTACCTTATTTTGTTTATTTAATTTGCAGCCCAATGAAGAAGTTCAACTCACTTATTATGCTCATTTCAAACTCATCATGTATAGTTTGAAAAAAATCTTTGCACAAATTTTTATTAGTAGCACAAAATATGATATCATCAATATATATTTTGAAAAACCTAAGAGGGGGGGGGTGAATTAGGTTTTTATTTGATTTTTAAACCTAATTCAATAAAACACCTCTTTGACAACAAATATCAAACACTTGGTGTGCTAGTTGTGTGAGAAATAAAGTGTTCAAGTAAAATGCAGAAATTAGAACAATGAACACAATGATTTATAGTGGTTCGGTTTATCCAACAAAACCTAATCCACTACCTTGAGTTACCTACTCAAGGATTTATCAAATCCCTTCACTAATCAAATAAATGAGATTACAAAAAAGGCTCATTCAATTCACCTTAGGGTTTTACAAATAACCTCTCAAACCAATCAAGGCTAACTCAACTATTGAGTTTTACAACACAACCTTGATTATACAATAATCCCACCACTCTCCTTAGTGAATCCTAACACAACAATTCAATTCAAGGTTCACCCAAAGGTTTTACAAACAAACCTTGAATACAAAACAACCTACACAAGGCTCACCCTAACACTTAGGGTTTTATGCTACTTGCAACCTTGATACAATTACAATCAATAATAAAAGATAGAGAGTTTGATAGATATCACCTTAATGTGAAGATATATCAATTTGAATCACAATCACCTCTTTGAGTAATGGCTTGTCAAGATTGCTCAAAATACACATTTGAATGTAAAAACCCTTCTTTAATGATTTTAACAAGATTGATGTTTTGAAAGGGTTTTGGAATGTTTCTAAGATGTTATAGGATCAAGATATACAATGTTTTTGCTCAAAAAATCTTCTTGGAAAGAATTCCAAAGGTTTTGGTATTTAAAGGTTTGTTCCCAACGGTCAAAAAAGAAGCTGTTGGAAACCCACTCAGGAAGTGCGGTCGACCGCAAATCAGACTTGGTCGTCCGCACTATCATCCTCAAGTTCACTGGACAACCTGCTGATGATGATTTTTCATCCTCCGGTCGACCGGACTTCACCTGCGGTCGACCTCATGGTCGTCCACAAGTTGGCAGATGAACAAATTTGACAGCACATGCATCCACAAGATAAACTAGCTTATGGACGATACCTGGACCACTTTAGGTCGACTGAAACATATTCATTTGTGTATCAACAATACTCTAACACACAAATGATGATTTCAATCAACCATATAAGTTATGGTATCAATCCAACAAGAGTTTATGAACCATTTAAGTTTTGAAATTACAATGCATGGTTTTCGAAATACCTAAACATATTTTAACATATTAAAAACATTTTGAAATAACGTTTTAAGTTCATAGAGCAAACTTTAGAAACCATTACTCAATTAGAGGTAGAACTAGAGATATCAAAATATATAACTCTAAGACTATACCTCTAGTTTCTATCTAATCCAATAAAAGCTAGTCTTCAAATCTTGATAGTCTTGACTTGTATACTTCCTTGAAGACTTGAAATCCTGTTCTTGCATGGATTAAATCATGAATCCAAAAACTCTATCACTTGTACAAATAAGACATTAGTCCTCATCAATGTTTGTCATTAATCAAAATTAAGACATTAAAAGCTTTAGGGCTTTCATATTTGAACAATTAAAATATCTTGTGCTTTGTTTTTTTATAAATAGTGTAGTGTCTACTATTTATCTAGAAAAATCCTTTTTCAATGATAAAATTGCTAAGTCTTTTATACCAAGCTATTAGTATTTGCTTTAAACCATATAAAACTTTTGAAAGCTTGTACACGTGATTTTCATAAGATTCATACACAAAATTAGGAGATTATTCAACATATACTTCCTCTTGGATGAAACCATTTGCAAAAGTCTCATCATAATCAATGTTCTCTTATTTATTATAACTTTGAGTAACAAGTCTAGCCTTATTTCTAGTAACAATATTATGCTCATCAAGTTTGTTTCTAAAAACTCATTTTTCACCAATAATGGTGTGATTTGAAGGTCTAGATACAAGTTACCAAACTCTACTTCTTTCAAATTGATTTAGCTTTTTTTTCATGACAATAATCTAAAAATCATCACTAAGAACTTTATCAATGTTCCCAAGTTCCATATGAGATAATAATGCAAAATTATCAACAAAGTTTATAAAGTGTCTTCTTGTTCTTAGCCTTTTATGGGGATTATCAATGACTTGATAATTTGAATGATTATGAACGTATATCCATTCATTTGGAAGATCAAATTTTGTTTATTCTTCTTGTGAGGTTGATTCTTGATTGTCAATGACCTCTTCACTTTCATCCTTAGGTGTTGAATGATCTTTATTTGGTGGAACAAAATCTTTGTTCATTGACTCCATAGGTAGCTCTTGAAGATCACCTTCATTCTCATATCTTGTCAAATAAATGTTAGATTAATTAAATACAACATAAATAAATAGCCAACAAATATACATTCATCGGATTTCTAGTCAAATTTACCAAGATTGTCTTGAACATTTAGTATAAAACATTTACAACCAAATACTTTGAAGTAAGAAATGAAAGAAGTTTTATCAAATATGAGTTTATAGGGGTTTGTTTTTCCACAAAAGATCTAAGAACCACTCTATTTATAATATAACAAGAAGTAGAATAGAATGAGTCAATATTCAACCCAAAATACTTTGGCAAATTATTTTCACATAACATGGAACGAGTCAATTCTTATAAGGTACTATTTTTCCTTTCAATAATACCATTTTGTTGAGGAATTTTTGCAATTGAAAAATTATGAGAGATATCACTCTTATCACATAATTTTGTAAAACTACTATTGAAAAATTCTCTACCATTATCATTTCTAATAGAGATAAGTTTGCAACCAATGGTGTTTTGTACTTGTTTAAAGAGCTTGACAAAAATTCCAAATGCTTCATCTTTGCTCTACAAGAATAATACCCAAATAAATCTAGAAAAATCATCAATTATCACATAGCCATATAATTTTCCACTAAGACTTATTGTTCTCATAGAACTAAATAAGTCCATATGTAGAAGTTGAAAAGGTTTTGAAGTAGATACTATTTTTTTGTTTGAAAGAACTCTTGATTTGTTTACCATATTGACATGCATTACAAATACGGTCTTTTTCAAAATGAATGTTAGGCAATCCTCTAACATATTCATGTTTTGATAAGTTATGCAAAGTATCCATGCTAGAATGTCTTAATCTATGATGTCAAAGATATGCTTTAAAAGCCTTAAGATTTTAATGTCTTAATTTTGCTTAATGACAAACATTGATAATGACTAATAACTTAATTGTACAAGTGATAGTCTTTTAGGATTCAAATGTTTAATCCATGCAAGCTTGAAGTTTCAAGTATTTAGGGAAGATCGTATGTTATCAAGAGTTGAAGACAAGCGTTTATGGATTAGATAGGATCTAGAGGTATAATGTTAAATATTGATATCACTTACATATTTATAAGTTTAATTCTGTGAGTAATTATCCTATAGGTTGCTTAATGAACGAAAAACATTTTTCAAAATATGTTTCATAAAGTTAAAGTATGACTTGAGTATTTGAAATGCTTTTCAAAATACATGCATATACTTAAAATTTTTATAAAACTGATTTCGCAACTTTTAGAGTTGATTGAAATCTTGTGTTGTGTAATTAGTATGTTTACTGGTCAACCTAACTACATGTGTTGTCGACAACAATTCATACGGTTGATCGGACTTCTCAGCTCTTCTTCTGCAGAATGTTTAGAGCTTTTGATATACTTGCGAATGATAATGCGGTCGATCGCAAGTTTCTTGAGTAGGATTTAAACAATCATTTTTATGACCGTTATAGCACACATATAAATATCCAAATGCTTGAAAATCTTTATAACACGATTTTTTGAGCTAAAAACTGATTAACATTCTTTATAGAATATCTTATAAACATTTTTAAACCCTTTCAAAACATTTACATTGTAAAAATCATCTAAGAAGGGTTTTATACATTCATTGGTGTTCTTGAGCAATCTTGATGAACAAATTACTCAAAGAGGTCTTTGTACAAGAATTGATATATCTTTACAACTAAAGGTGATATCTATATTAAATTCTCTTTATTTATATATTGTAATTTTTATTCAATGTTGCATTTAGCTTAAAACTCTAAGGGTTAGAGTGAACCTTGAATTATAATAATTGTGATTATCTTAAGTATGTATATTTCACTAATTTTTGTATTGGAGATAGTTGTTTAATCAAGGTTGTGTTGTAAAACTCAAGGAGTTGGGTGAATCTTGATTGAGTAAGATGTTTTTGTAAAACCCTAAAGTGAATTGGGTGAGCCTCTTTTGTAATATCTTGTGCAAAATTAGTGAAAGGTTTTGTGAAATGAGTAGATAACTCAAAGTAGTGGACTAAGTTTTGTTGGACAAACCAAACCACTATAAATCATTGTGTTCTTTGTTTTATTTCTACTATTTACTTGAACACATTGTTACACGCATTGTTTGAGTACCAAGTGTTTGATAATTCTTGTCTTAGAAGAGCTTTATTTAATTAGGTTAAAAAAATTGGATAAAAACTAATTCACCTTCCCAAATTCTCTTAGGTCTATTAGGGTTAGTTTTTTTGAGTACCCATGTGCTCAATCTTCTTCTTCACATAATATCTAGTCACTTTATGACCAATTTTTTCATAAAAGGTACAACATATTTTTGAAGAAGTATGAATGCGAAAGATATGTATGAGGTGTTCTATTATGTGCATGTGAGATGTTTTTGTGTGTGTGTGTATAATTTTATGTGTGTGTGAGACATCATCAAATCCAAGACCTTTCTTATAATTAGAGAATCTTTGTATACCAAATAATTTGTTCAAAGTTTTTACAAACTAGTATTCAAATAACTCATTCCCACTTTCGTGGCATTATAATAACTCATCATATTATTTAGCTTATTGTTTCTAGCAACAAGGTCAACTTTAGAATTCTCGAGGATTTTTACCTTATCATTTAAACTAAGAGCATTCTCATTAAGAAAATGTTTTGATCCCCAAGTAGAATATTTTAATATAGTTACATCATCTTCAATGACCATGAAACAAACATTTGCATGTTCAGTTTGTTATTCATCTTCACTTCATTCTTGATCCCCAAGTGAAAGCAAGTCATTTTTTGTTCTTGAACTTGTACTTCTTTTCTTTCTCTTTTAGTTTTGGACAATTTGCCTTGAAGTGATTGAGACTTCGCATTCATAGCATTGCTTTAAGTTGTTACTTGTGATGTAGATGACTTCTTTTTATATTTGTTGAAGTACCCATTTTTGAACATTTTCTTGAAGTTCTTTATGACAAGAGTCATCTCATCATCATCTATTTCTTCCTACTCACTAGAAGATTCACTACCATTGTTCTCTTTAACTTGAAGAGTAATATATTTTTTTCCCTTGTCTTCTACCGCTTGATCATTTAGTTATTTCATCCTTATTTCATGCGTAAGAAGTGACCCAATGAGCTATTCTACTGGTTTATTCTTCAAGTCGTGAGTTTGCAACATAGATGTGGTTTTGCCTTCCCAAGCCCTCGGTAGAGCATTGAATATTTTATGTTTTGTTATCCTAGTATTTTCACATAGTATCTGATGATCTAGTACTTGTATGGGAGACCTCTCTCATCTCGCATTTGTGTTTTGCTGATGACATGATTATTTTTGCTAACGACCAGAAGTTGCTCGATGTTCTCGAGCACTATGATGCAGTGTCTAGTCAATTGGTGAATCAAGATAAGAGTGTTTTTATTTTGCTTCGAAAGACGTTTCCTGTTTTCATTTGTTGGACTGAGGACTTGACTGGTTTCACGCACTACCAACTCTCTATTACTTATCTCAGTGTCCTATTGTTTTGAGGCCAGCGACATATGTTTCTGTATGATGATCTCATTAAGAAGGCCTGCCACAAAATCTCAGGTTGAACATGTTGTTTATTATCTGTAGAAGCTAGGTTATGTGTTATATTTTATTCATGTACACCTCTTTCAAATTGTTTAGTCTCCCAAGGTTGTTCTGAAAAGGTTTGAGAGTTATTTTGCTAGATTCTAATGAGATGCATAGGATCAGACACACAGACTTCATGGGTACATGTGGAAGGCCTTCTGTATACTGCATAAGTAAAGGGGTCTTGGATTTCGAAGATTACATAATGTGGTCAATGCATTCTCTCTGAAACTATGATGGCAGTTTTGTTCTCAGGATTCATTATAAGTTCAATTCCTTCTGGACAAATATTATGTTGGGACGCATCTGCCTTGTGTTACAGTTGCTTCTAGGGATTGACGCAGATGACTTTGGGTTGCCTCACGAGTTAAAAGTCATATTTTTTGGCAGCTAGGTCGATGACATATTTTCTTTTGGCATGACTGTTGGATGAGTGATTCTACATTGCCCAACAATTACTATAGTTTTATCACACTTCATCTCAGGTTTCTGGTTTCTTCCATCGTTCTGATTGAGACTTCGATCTTCTATGCCGGGTGGTTCCTTCTTCGCTGGTAGACTGGATTGTCAGGTTGTCCATGTTAGATACTTCGGATAATAGGTTCACTAACAAGTCGGTGTTACAGATTATTAGATAGTCATCCACTGTTCAAACTCCCTATCGATTATTTTAGGGACCTTCGATACCTAATACTATCTATTTCTTTTGCTGGAGACTTTGGCGCGGTTTGATCAATGTTCGAGATAGTTATTAGAGACTGCATTTGAGTCCAATTGGCATCCAGATGTCACTGTTGTCATTTAGAGGAGACGCTTGAGCACGTATTCATCAGCAATTTGGTTGCCGCTCATGTATGTGCTCATTTTTATTCTATTTTGCAGGTACCTATATGTCAATAGGACAAGATACACAATTGCTTCATTTGTTGGATTTCATCAGGTCGGCACGTTTCTAGGAATCATATCCACATCATTGTGCATTTGGTTACTTTTTGGTTCATTGGATGACGCGTAATGATATGAAGCACAAAAACATATCTATGAAGCCATGATGGATCATCTGACAAGTTTACAATCACATTTCATTCATCCATATTTGACGCATGTTCAGACACACTCACTCGTATGGAGACATGTGATTCGCTCAGCTCTTTGGAGTCACATGATCTATTCCTCCTCGCTCCCTGCCTATCTTAGTTCATTGGCATATATCATATCTGAGATCCTATAATCAATACAGATGGATATATTAAAGATGGTAGGGCGAGTGGTGGTAGGATTATTAGAGACAATAATGGATGGTGCGTTTGTACAGTTCTTGTACCTTCTGAACATTGCATTATACAAGGAGGTTGACATTGGCATATTCAGATACTTTTCCATCGTATTTGGTAGTTGATATGCTTCAACAAAGATAGAGTTTCCAACATTTTCAGAAAGGGGAATCAAATGGTGATGACTTGGCTTTTGAGGGATTGGAGACAACAGAGTTTCACATTATTCGCTCAAGAACTGCACCAAAGGACATGATCTTTGATATACATGGATATACTTGGCTTTCTTTGTTATGTTTTTTACATATATTGGATGTGAGGTTTATGTTTCTCATTTCTTTATATTCCATTTTTTGTTTCTGAAATTTATGGGGTCTCTTTTTTCTTAATTTTTTTTTTGTTTTAAACATAAATCATCTCTAATATTTATTTTTATTTTTTTTTTTATCTTGAAACAATTTCTAGCAAGTTATACTAGAGCAGATTATACTAGAGAGTAATGTAAAAGTTTAACTAATTATGCTATGTTATATTATTTGGATTCTCATATTTTATAAGTCATTTTTAATATGTAAAGTTGTAAAGTGTTATTTTTATAATGGATGTTGTAGAAATTTTCCTTTCAATTGTTATTATTTTATTTATTATTATATACTAATTATATATCATAATTATTTTTATTACAATTATATTATTCTCCTTTAAAGTGGCCCGTAATTTTTAACCATAACTCAAACGGTGGAGTTTGACATAATAATCTAGTCGTTCTGGAAGGGAAGAGAAGAAGAAAGAAATAAATTATGAAAATTATTTGTTTCTACTCAGAAAAATTAGCGAAGGCTGCTATGACTAGTCAATGGCAAGGTCTTTCGGCAATTCTTCCTCTTTTTTGTTGTCTACGTGAAAGAATTACATCTTGTTGGCAATAAATTCCCCGTCGTTTTCTTTTACTAATTCGCCGCATTTCACAAGAATTTGCTGCCGAATTGCCATTTTTTACCACCATATAATACAGTCATGTTTTTCTAATATTTCCGAATCAGGCTATTGTTCCTTTGCTCTAACTTTTGGCTATTAGTGATGGTATAACATCTCTTGGTGTATGCTGAGAATCAAAACAACAATGTAAACCTTGCAAGGAAACATACACAAACACATATTGCAAAACATTGTTTTACATCCCCCGGGTTGAATTATAATAACTATTAATCATTTTAACCAACACATTGATTGCTAGTTTGGTACACGGTATACATCTATTTATATATTAATCTATAACTTATATTAGAAAAAAGAAGAAGATAAAATGTCTCAAAATTGTTAAAAATATATAATCAATAGTCACTATAATCTGAGAGTAAACCATAATTTCCCCCGGGGATAAAGAATCAAGAACTTGATGGCTTCAATGCCCAACTCCAGGACTGGGTACGGACTCCAAACTACGATCAACGCGGGCAGGGAGGTTAGCGAAGTTTTTCCCGTTAACAGGAACTGCTACATGACCTTTATTACTTGGGGTTGAAGATGGAATAGAGCCTTTGGGAAGGGCACTCAACGTCAAGCTGACATCCAAAGAAGGGACCTCTGTCTTCCGAATCCCAAACAGCTTCCGCGCTTCTGAGAATTGCGTACAACAGAACAATATAAGAACCAATACGAGCAATCTTGTTCTCAAGAAAGCCATGCAGTTAAACTGAATAGAGCAGAGCAGAAAATAAGAGTAGAGTGGAGTTTTCTAGTAGCGCTTTTAGAATAGGTTGGAATGGAATGGCAAGTTTTCTTGGGAATGCCATGCTTTTTATACGTACAAAAAAGGTAGCTGCATAAAGGTCAAATTGGCAGGCGGGTCAAGAAGTCTGAAATTGGAAGAGGAATATTTTACTTGTAGACTTGCTAAATCCTTTGGGAATGCTCGTGGAAGTTGGGTAGGTATGGATGAACTAAGCCGCCGGCCAATGGGCAGTTTCTGAAAGGGTCTTTTACTTCCTTAGCACCAATTATTTGGTACATGTTCATTTCACCTGGTTGACGGCTATTAATTGAAGAGGGTCCAATACTCCATTTTGCATAGTTCCCACCATCCTTAGTTGATTTCACTTCTTCCTGTCTCCAAAGGCAAGACTTCAAAAGGAACTGAAAGGGACACAAGCTATGTAGTCACTGGGTCCGCCTCACAACCAGGAAGCTCCAAACTCAATCGCAGTCTAGAATAATGCACACTAGTTTCGTTATGAAAACATTGGTGCTACAAAACTTTGAACTTTGAATGGACTTAAAATTCTCCAAGTAGTTGGAATAAAGATTAATACGCGAGATTTGGGAAATGACAAACCGAAGAAGACAAAAGTAAGCTAAGGACAAATCTATTACCATAAAAAAGTCTTAATTAGTTAATTAACCTGAAGTATAAACAATAAGGAAACAAGAAAACTCTTAATGCAAAAGAGACAGTTGACATTTCAATAATATATTGAGGAAAACCTCCTAATAGAGACAGAGACTAGAACACTTCAATACATAATATAGACTTGGCCATACTTTGTACGACTAGCCACTCGTGTTTGTGTTAGTTATAGATTTAAAAATAAAAAACGCACACTTTGGGTACAGAAGTATAATTAGATAATAAGGACTGCAGAAGTGAGATATTTGCAATATAAAAAACCATTACAATTTAAATTGACTTCTTGTATAGTTGAAGGACAAATTGGATCTTGTGGAAGGAATCTTTTCTCATAACCATTTTCAGGACTATCGAGCTAGCGATAGCTTATCACTTCCATATACATCACAAGTACAAAATAGAATAGGAAGCATGGTTCTCTAAGCCTCATAAATGACAAAAATACAAATACCTGCTTGGCTGAAACTTTGTTGTCAAATCTTTCGAAATTGCTGTCAGCGGTGTTGATTTTGCATCCTGGTATGCTTTATCCACCTAAAGATCAACCCAATGATCCGTGGCTGAGTAGCATAAAACCACTCAATTCAGAACCTCTTTTCCCCTCAACCACATGCATTAGAAAAGTAGATTCGAGAATGAACACCAATTCAGAAATTCAATTCTCATGGTGCTAGAGATCATGGGGGA
This sequence comes from Apocynum venetum, assembly GCA_019593545.1. NCBI lineage: Eukaryota > Viridiplantae > Streptophyta > Magnoliopsida > Gentianales > Apocynaceae > Apocynum > Apocynum venetum. The sequence continues at coordinate 9,527,011 of SRSM01000123.1, read as the reverse complement.
ACATCCTATTAAACCCAGGGATGATTTACGACACAGAAATCCTTCAAACAAATTTGCGCGCAATGGACATCAATATAGTAGAATAAAGTGAAGTACGACCTGAAGCCACGAACTGATTCCTAGCATGAGAATTTATGCCTAGTCACATGCATGAAACTTGATACAGCCAACAGCCAATTAAAAAAAATATATACTCTCATAGGGTTGAACGACACTCATCTTTCCCCACTTTTAGAGTATCAAGAAAAGCAGATGTAATTGACAGCTTATCATTTTTGCACACTGAAGAAATCAGCATCGTCCATGCCGTTACATCAGTAAAATTTGCTTTAGCTAGACTGTCCAAAACCATCCACAATAAGTCAGAATTTCCACCTTGAATAATCCCCTCAACAAGTTTACATATACTCAAAGAGCGAGGGAGATGATTTTTGAAGACCATTTCATCCAAGATAAAAGCTGCTTCTTTGAACAGCATCGCATCACAAAGCCCATCAAAGAGTGTCCTATAAGTGATGACATCCGGAAAGCACTTCCTTCTTGGCATATCTTCAAATAATTCGTTGGCCTCTCTCAGTTTCCCCTCCTTGCAAAGCCCGCCGATAATAACATTATAACTAATCACATCTGGCTTGCACTCCTTCTCCTCCATCTCATTCAACATATTCAGTGCAGAATCGAAATCCTTCTGCAAACAATACCCATGAATCATCGCATTATACGTCACTATATCAATTTTGCAGCCATTTTTTCTCATTTCCTCCAGCAATCCAATGACATCATCCTTTCGACCAGCCTTGAAAAGTGCACTGATTAGAGTAGCATAAACTGCTGAATCCAATTCCACTTTCTTTTGCAACATCTCCTCCTTAAGTTTGATGGCTGAATCCACCTTGTTAAATTTGGAGAGCCCTTTAATCAATGCGACATAAACAAATGCATTAGGCCTAATTCTAAAGCGCCTCTCCATCATTTCCTTCAATTTAAACGCATCATTTAACTCTGAGTTTGCACATAGCCCATTAATTAACGTCCCAAACGTAACCACATTTGGCTTAACCCCTCTTTTTCGCATTTCGTCAAACACATTCCATGCACATCCCAAATCCTCTGTGACACAAGCAGCATTAATCAATATGTTATAGGTACAAATGTCAGGGCACGCGTATTTCTTAACGCCTCTGGCAAGTTCCATTATCTTATCAAATTTTCGACACATTAACAGACTATGTAACAAAGTATTCACGGATTTTATCGTCCTTTGGCAGCGAAAAGAGGGTATTTGATCAAACATTTGGAGGGCTTTCCAGTGCAAGCGGGTTCTGCCGTAAAATGATATAATGTTACAAAAAATTACTTCATTTGGCATAATCCGAGTATCATTTCTTAATTTGTCGATGATCTTCTCCATTTCGTCGAACATCTTGGCTCTGCCCAGCTTGCAGATAATGAGGTCGTAGGAGAGAAGAGAGTAGCGGAAGGGCTTGGAGGTTGGGTTAGGATCATTTGGATTAGGATTGAGAAAGAGTTGGAGAGCAAGCTTAGGATCTTTTTGGAGGCGAAGCAACGATGATAGTCTGAAAGGTGAGATTCTTTGAAGCTTTTCCATTTAAATGCCAAAAATGGTCACCACTCACCACTCACCACTCACTACTCACTACTCACCAGAGAGTTTCTCTGCTGCCACGGATTTCTGTTCGTGCCAGAAGAAATAGACTCAACACATTTAGCCCAAAGAAAAGTGTAAAAAAACTAAACAGAAATTAACGGCCTCCAAAGTTTCCTACACACTGCAAAATGTAGGCCCATGAGCTATAGCCCGGCCCACTTTCTCATCAGATTTATGAAGGAGAAATACAAATGAACCTCCCGCCCTTTTAACCCCTAATCGATCTTCCTTCTTGCCTCTTGGTTTTGTGGTTTCAAATCCCTAACAACAGTGGTCAGAAGAATTTGCAGTTTTCCGAATTTAGTTGTGCAATAATGAAGGAAGAAGAAATTGAGAGGCTGAGAGGAGTGGTGAGGGACTGCGTGAGTAAGCATTTGTATTCATCGGCAATTTTTTTCGCCGATAAGGTGGCGGCCATCACAGCGGACCCGGCTGATATTTACATGCAGGCCCAAGCACTTTACCTTGGTCGCCATTATCGACGAGCTTTTCATCTCTTAAACGCTTCTCAAATCGTTCTCCGTGACCTCCGATTTAGATACCTGGCCGCCAAATGCCTCGTGAGTTTTTGCCTCTAAATCTATTTGATTTTATATGTTAATGTCACTTTAATTTCATTTGTTAATTCTGTTTCCTTCATGCACCTGAGAAAATTTCAGTTTCGGAATGTTTGTTATTTTTGTTTGCAGTTAAATATGGAATTCTTTTAGCAGTGTACTTGAGAACTGAGCTGCAGGAGATGCTGTAAAGTTTGACTAGAGAGTATAATATGATTGTAACATCTTTCCAATTAAGCAAGTGATTAAGTGCCAGTTTGGAAAAGATTTAATCTTTCTCATTTTTCAGCTATATTATGAAGTTATTGACGGGCTATAAGTGTGTACCAGAAACGGCCATATGGGCTTGTTATTTTTCTGTAGTTCATTGTTAATGAGGCCAGAACATATATTTTTTGCAGCCTGCTTTTGTTTTATTAGCTATCCCCTAGAATTCTTTTATTACAGTGTTGCTTTCGATTTTATGAGTCTTTAAACTAGGAAAGTATGTGGGTATCTTTTACTTTATTTTTTCATTTTCAGATTCTTTTACATTTTCTCTAAATTTAAACATACATTATCAGGAGGAGCTGAAGGAGTGGGACCAGTGCTTGCTGATGCTTGGTGATGCACAAGTTGATGAACACGGAAACATTACTGACTCAAAGGATTGCAATATTATGTATCTGGATAAAGATGGAGAAGATCGTGAAATCAATGTAAGTTCCCGACCATCCAACAAACAGAGATTGAAAGAAAGCAGTATTCTGAGAATTTCTTTTTCCTGTGTCATTTCCAAAGGACTAAAATTTTTACTTGAGTAAACAAAACGTTTGCTCCTCAAATCAGTTAGAAGAAGAAAGGAAAGAATCTGTTGTAAATAGCTAGTGAAACAGGTGAATTTTTGCAGTCAAGGTCCTTGGTTGAGAGCAAAATGTAGGGTTGAGCTATTAAGAATTGATGGGCGTTTGGGAGAACAAATAATTAACATGTTGAAAAAAGTAGCTTTATTATTTGCCTGAAAGATAAGTGCCTTGTTAATTGTTAGGTGCGACGCTGTTGTTTCAAAATCATAGAAGAGTGCAAAATATACTGCCAAATGATTGGCTTTCTTCCATTAATTATTATTGAGGTACTAAGTGCACTATTAAGACAAGTTAGTTGAAGATCTTTGAGTTTTGCAGCTTTGCACATGGCTAAAGGAGCTTGACCCTGCTAATTCCTTTTGCCGAACATATTGTCCTCAAAAGCTGTTTACCTTAGTTGTTAGACTTTGGTTTAACTGTATGCATATCAGTCCTGCTATTGAAATTCTTTTTTGGAAAACTTTAAGAATTGGCAAAAATAATACATTTAATAAATACTGTTTTATGCAATATGACCTTCCGTGATATTTTCTCGTTGGTCTGTTTCATACTATGATAATCTGGGCTGAATTTTTCACTTGTATGTGCATTTGTATGTGAAGAATATTTGTTCCAATGCCTTCTCAATCTTGGGCAGGGATTATCTTTTTCTTATATTCTCCTTGATATCCATCTTACCTTCCCAAGTGTTTGAACTTGATTGTAAAATAGACAAATTTATTTATTTATTTTTGTGGCTATTTTGCTATGGTAGTGGTATTCTGAATGGTGATGCTATCCTCATTGTAAATTTCCAATGTTTATATTGTGATAGATTTTGTCAGCAATTTGTTTCTTGAGAGGCAAGGCATATGAAGCACAAGAAAATCGTGCACAGGCTCGGTTGTGGTGAGTTACCTTGTGTGTTTTTACTACTAACCTTTTTGCTTCATTCATTTGAAAGGACTTTTTGGACATGGACGTTACCTTGTGGATATTTGGATGCTATTCCTTTCTTCTTTCCTTTCTTTCCATCCCACTGTTTCTTTTGTTGTTGTTGCCAGTTGCTACATATTTTAACAGTAGTTACTCACATTATTCTGCTCTTTATGTGATTCTTGAGGTACAAGGCTGCCATAAAAGCTGATCCTCTATGTTACGAGGTATGCATTTTTTGTGTGAAATTTGTTGTATTGTATTTTATCATAATGTGAATTTCTTGTTTAGAAAATTGTTCTGAAGGTCTGAAAGAAACTAAGATCTGATCTTTGGAGGCACAGTAAGCCAGAGCTTTAATACTTGCTGCCCTCCCTTTTTAAGCTACCCATATTTTGACCTTGTTACTTTTTATGTGTGATAAGTAGCTCTGCTTCAGAACTTTGCAGCTGCCAAAGATAATAAGGACTTGTTTCTAATCCTTCTTTATGGTTAACAAAATAAAATAATAAGGACATTGAAGCATTGAAACAATGGAGAGAGTTGATGGCTAAGTGAAGTTTAACATTGAAACAATGAAGCACATTTTCATCTTGTAGAAGATAATAGATATAGCTAGCTCAATATTATCCAGCTTTTGTTTATCTGAGTTTCTTCTTACATTTAATCATTTTCAAGTAGCATAAATAATAGTTATAGTTGGGCGAATAATATCCTGCTTTTCCTTCTGTACCTATATCTCTTTGTTTTGTATTCTGCCTCTTGCCTGATTATTTTTCATCTTATTTCAGGCATTGGAATGTCTTACAGAAAATCATATGCTCACTTGTGAAGAAGGTGACAACCCATTAAACTTTTCCATTTCTTTAAGTCATGTGACACTATGGTTGCAGTAACATGGGGAGATGTATATAGAGGGAAGCTAGTATGTAGGTAAATAGGCTATTCCAGTCATTTATTTCATGGTTAATTGGAAGGGGAAATTAACATGGTGTTTGAGTGCTTGCATCATACATTGAGTCCCTACAGTATTGTGTTAGTTAAAGACATATTAGTGATGGTATTGCTCTAAATCTGTCTTGCATGTTATTTATTTTAGCAATAATTTCAGTATTCTATCTTGATATAATACTGAAACTTTATTTTTATTTGGATACTGTTAACTTTGTTATTTGTTTGCATGTTTTTTCTAATGTTTTTGGTGCTAGATTCTTGGTCCTCCAAAAGGTAAAAGAGCAGAAGATTAACTATTTACACAGTAAAGTGCTTAATGAAAATGCCAAAGGAGATTTTTTTCCCCCTCTTTTAAACATTGCTGATGAACATAAAGACAAAAGAAGGTTTCAGTTGTCATGGTAACAAAATATATAATCCTTCCATTTCACATTTTAATTTTTAACCAAATGATGAGAAGTCATTACGTTTCGTATTTTCAGGAGAAGAAAAAGTCAATGTTATTTACTTTCAGTGAGAGTTTTTTTAAAATATCTACTCCCCGTCTTGTTTGTTTCTTTTTTGCAATTTTTATTGCTGTGCAATCTGTTAGTCCTTTACTGTATGTCTCTGAATTGGTTTACGTCTAAAAAACATAAGGATGACTGTATTTACTTTTTCATTTGCAGAGGCAAGTCTACTCTCCACGCTGCACTTTGGTACTGAAGATGGTTGGCTTTCTTCATTTTACACATGTTTGATAAAGAAGGTAACACTATCCTGCTGGACTAAATTCTAACATTTCTAATTCTTGTTTTTCATGCCCTTCTGGCATCATGATTTAGAATAATGGGCAGGAGGAAATGTTTCACTGTCTTAATTTTAGACACTTATGATTCAATCGTATATCATCTTGTTGTTTATTGCTATGCAGTAAGCATTTACTCCTTGTTTAATCTTGTCCAGAATGATAAAGAAAATGTCGTTGAAGCCAAGTTTAGAGAGCTAGAACAGGAAGAATCTAACACAAACTCCTCAGGAAAATCCGTCATGTGTTCATTAAGAAACAATACTGATCTATTGGCATGCAAAGCTGAGTACTATCATCAATGTGGTGAATATCAGAAATGCTTCCAATTAACATCAGTGTAAGTTGATTCCTTTGATTGAAATTGAAGAGTGTTTATAATTATCTTATACATCTGACCTACTTGATAGAACTTTAGTTTGTTGTACATGATGTAAATCAGTTTGCTCGAAAAGGACCCTTTCCACCTGAAGTGTATGCTGGTGCATTTAGCAGCAGCTATGGAGCTTGGGCAATCAAACGAACTATATCTTATGGCATGCAATTTAGTAAAGGACTATCCGCAGAAGTGAGAATGCACATTTTTCATCATTTTTTTTTAAATGCTTCTTTGTTTGTCTATTGAAATTGAGAATCAATCATTTGTTGCCCATCTTTGCTTCTTTGGAAAGTGCTCTTGTTTTAGTATGGAATAGCCTGTAAAATGGTTTCTGGTTGAAACGCCAGTGCATTTTCTTGCTTGGTGAATCATTAAACATGAATGCTTACTGTTTTAAACATTAACAGAATTCAAAATGATTAATGATCTGTTTCTGAAAAAGGATATGAACAAATTCGTAGCTATTTTAAGGGATCCCAGTACTTCTTTCGTAAGAAAGACAGCCGCTTTAGATATGAAACATCTTAGAAGGAACCCTACAGATTGGATCTCATTTTTCCTTCTTTTAGCATTATTTTATCACATCGGGTGACAATGAAACTTGGAACTAGTTGGGCACAGCACAGAAAGAAGAATTGTAAGAATTTTAATCTGTATTGGTCCCTAATAATTTGTTGTGGAGGATGGAAGCATAGGTGGGGTCTGGGAGATGTCAGACTCATCTTGCAGTAATTCTGAAATTCGTCACTTTGTCAAAGTGGGACATTTGGAATTTTTCTCAATGATGCTTTTGATGGAGCTCAATTTTGTCTAATTTTGTTGATTCAATAGGCCAGAAACATAATGGTGTTGAAGTTTCATTGCATTTTAATTGAGTTTATAGTGAGACAATTGTGGCTCGTTATCTGAATGATATGTTCTGAAAAGAGATGATGGGAATTTTCTTTTCTTTTCCTTTAAAGTTCGTTTGGCCCATAGTGGTATATCTGACCTTTAAAGTGCATTTGGCTTACAGTTGTATATCTGATTAATTTTACCATACCTATTGCTCATGCAGGGCCCTGTCATGGTTTGCTGTTGGTTGCTACTACTACTGCATCAAGAAGTTTGATCAATCACGTCGTTATTTTAGGTATTAACCACATAGCATTGAGCAATTTTTGCCTGATTTCTTGAGAAGTACTACCACATATGTTGTCTTTTCCATCCTAAAATAGTTTGGGAATAGTTCCAATTAATTGAATTCTAGTGCTAAGCTGTGTTAAAAAGGAGTGCCTGCGCGTGTTTTAAATAACAATTTTTTTTTCCTATTGATAAAGCTGACAGTTTCAGCATAATATGGGCATACCCTATACAAAGTTGATCAAAAGTTGCACAAGAAATCTAGGATATTCTCAACCTAGAAAAATATCCTAGGCAAGTTTCTCTAACTGTTATGATAAAATCCACCTTGCCCATTATATGGTCTGTTTTCTTGTTCTATATTTTATGGTGGCCTTTAATCTATGAACACACTTTAGAGGACCTAGACAATTGCTCGAATTGTGTCATTGAAGTGGATTGTGGTAGACCAGATTGCTTTGGAAAATATATTTGTCATTTTATTTCCTTTCGTTTGGAGAATGGAATGAGTGACTGGAGTGAAGGCGCAGGCGAATTTGGATAGCATCTTTGGAAAAAATAAATGTCTTTTACTTATTGACAAAGAAGGGATTTTATCTTTGAAATTTTGACCAACATGTTCACAAAAAATAGGACTGTTCAAATTTTCGCCATTTAAATTTTGACTACTCATTGCATACGCTATCTTGTGCTACATGAATACATACATAGTCCATTACTAAAATTAATTACTTAGGTGGTTTTTTGAAATAGTTTATTGTCAAAATCGATTATGCGACGTGCATTTCCTCCAGAAAGAATTTCAACATTTAGTTGGTATTTTCTCTAAAATACTTGGGCAGGAAAATGGAAACAAATATCTCGTCCAAATGATAAGCCACCCCCCAACTCCCCCCCCCCCCCCAAAAAAAGAAAAAAAGACTACCGAAATAGATTGTAAATATGCTAACTAAAAAACCTAAAAGGGAGGGTGAATTAGGTTTTTATCCGATTTTTCAACCTAATTCAATAAAACACTTCTTTGATAACAAATATCAAACACTTAGTGTGCTAGTTGTATGAGAAATAATGTGTTCAAATAAAATGCAAAAATTAGAGTAATGAAAACAATGATTTATAGTTGTTCGTTTTATCCAATAAAAACTAATCCACTACCTTGAGTTACCTACTCAAGGATTTATCAAATCCCTTCACTAATCAAATAAATGAGATTACAAAAGAGGCTCACCCAATTCACCTTAGGGTTTTACAAATAACTTCTCAACTAATCAAGGCTCATTCAACCCTTGAGTTTTACAACACAACTTTGATTATACAATAATTTCACCACTCTCCTTAGTGAATCTTAACAATACAATACAATTCAATTCAAGGTTCACCCAAAGGTTTTACAAACAAACCTTGAATACAAAACAACCTACACAAGCCTCACCCTAACACTTAGGGTTTTATGTTACTTGCAACCTTGATATAATTACAATCAATAATAAGAGATAGAGAGTTTGATATCACCTTAATGTGAAGATATATCAATTTGAATTACAATCACCTCTTTGAGTAATGGCTTGTCAAGATTGTTCAAAATTCACTTTTGAATGTAAAAACACTTCTTGAATGATTTTAACAAGATTGATGTTTAAAAAAGATTTTGAAATATTTCTAAAATGTTATAGGATCAAGATTTATAAATGTTTTTGCTCAAAAATCTTCTTAGAAAGAATTCTAAAGGTTTTGATATTTAAAAGTTTGTTCCTAACAGTAAAAAATGAAGCTGTTGGAAACTCACTCAGGAAGTGCGGTCGACCGCATATTAGACTGGTCGTCCGCACCATCATCTGCAAGCTCACTGGACAACCTGCTGATGATGATTTTTCATCTTTCGGTCGACCGAACTTCACCTGTGATTGACCCAGCCTCATGTTGGCAGATGAACAAATTTGACAGCATGTACATTCACAAGATAAACTAACTTATGGACGATACTTGAATCACTTTAGGTCGACTGAAACATATTCATTGGTGTATCAACAATACTCTAATACACAAATGATGATTTCAATCAACCATATAAGTTATGGTATCCATCCAATAAGAGTTTATGAACCATTTAAGTTTTGAAATCACGATGCATGGTTTTCGAAATACCAAAATATATTTTAACATATTAAAAACATTTTGAACTAACGTTTTAAGTTCATAGAGCAACCTTTAGAAACCATTACTCAATTAGAGGTAAAACTAGAGATATCAAAATATATAACTCTAAAACTATACATTTAGTTCCTATATAATCCAATAAAAGCTTGTCTTCAAATCTTGATAGTCTTGACTTGTATACTTCCTTGAATACTTGAAATCTTGTTTTTGCATGGATTAAATCATGAATCCAAAAACTCTATCACTTGTACAAATAAGACATTAGTCCTCATCAATGTTTGTTATTAATCAAAATTAATACGTTAAAAACTTTATGGCTTTCACTAACTATATGATCTTAAAAGTTGGTGGTGGAATTGTGAAATGAGATTTTGGTTTTGTTCCATGGCCTTAGGAGGGGGAGGGGAAGGGATAGTCTTGTTCAATTGACTACAAAAGAATTTTTATGCAGGGAACATGGATTTTATTTTATTGCATTTTCATATATTCCCTCCATCCATTTATTTTTATAAGATGGATTATGCAAACTCTCTTGTCCCTAATTATAAGATATTTTACTGTTTTTAGGGTTATTATGTATGTTATTTCTTGAGTGAGAGAAAGAGAAAACAAATACTTCTTTCCAAGAAAGACTAAAATAAATAAGGGTATAATGGAAACTAAAATAATTTCTTGGTCCATATAATTTTGCTTAAAACATTTTATAAAAAGGGAGGGAGGGAGTATCTGATATCATAATGACACATTGTTCCAATGCATATTGGCTAGTTTGGGTGCTAAGTTAATTCGTTGAAAAAATTTCTTTTGGTCAAAGATCTTTTGATATGCCTAGAAGTCTAGGAAACATTATTTCCTGAGTAATCTGTCATAGGTCTTTTCATAATTGCTGATTATGTTTTAATTAGTCTCCAGATATAAATTTAGTTATACAAAATTATTTGATTGATTCTTTGCTAGCTTTGTTATTTTGGCAGCAAAGCAACAAGTTTAGATGGAACATTTGCTCCAGCCTGGATAGGTTATGGCAATGCCTATGCAGCTAAAGAAGAGGGAGACCATGCTATGTCAGCTTATCGAACAGCTGCTCGTTTATTTCCTGGGTAAGTTTTTCTTTTAATTTAATGGATCTTTGGCCGATCCAGTTAATTGGATGAATAGTTTATGGGCGCAAGAGGGTTTGCAATTTTAGTTTGCTTAGGTACTTTTAATTTGTTAATATATTTATAGAATTGTTCACAGTAGAAGAAAAAAAAGTGCAAATAAATCTTTGTTGCACTTAAGGTGTGGGAATATGCCAACTGTTCACAATTCAAGCAGTTCCAACTGCTAAGTGGTTTGGCGCTAATCCTCAACTCAATAGTGGTAATTCTTTCTTTCTTTCTTTCCCCCTGGATCTGGAGGCTTTTTGATGCATCACCATTTTAGCTTCAGTGATGGCTGATATGGTATTGCTTAATTTAGGGAGTTGCAGAATTTTAGAAGAGAAGAATTTAGATTTGGTAGAAAAGAGAGAGAGAATAAAAGGCAAGGAAAGAATTGAACAAGAGAATAGAGGGAAAAGAAGCATAATCTCACTACAAATAGATTCTATTTCGTCATGCAATAATTGTCTGCCGTGTAGAGATTTGGCAATGATATATTTAGGCACAAAAAACCTATAACCAAAACTACTTAAAAGCTGAGAAACCTTCATAACTTAAGCCCTCAAATCCTCAAGAAACTTAAGAGCTGAAATATATGATCAGAAAGTACTGCAATCTGACCATAACCAACATCTTAAAAGATGCCGTCACAATCCTTACAATTTAAAATTTACTTTTAGAGATTAAATCTTGATCTTCTTTTTTCCAGGTGTCATCTTGCCACTTTGTACATCGGAATGGAATACATGCGAACCCATAGTTTCAAACTGGCTGAGCAGGTGATCTATCATTCTTTCCAGAAATGAAAAGAATCTTAAAACTTATTTGCTTATGTTACTATGAAAATGTATCTGGCATGTTATTCATTATTATGTAAAGGGCAAAAAAACATGGATAAGTCCAGCTTTTGCCCTTCTAGTAAAAAGTGACTTGATTCATCCCTCCAAGTAATTTTGCCCCACCATCTAAATCTTATGTTAAAGGATAATGGAGTTAGTATTTGTAGGGCTAATTTGGTCAGTGTAAACCTACAACTTCTTTTTTTTTTGTCGTCTTTTTTTTTGCCCATTTATCCAAATCTGTTAAAAAGTATATAATATACATATTTTTTTTCGCTCTTTCTTTCTTTCTTTATCCTTCCTCCTCTCTTCACCATTGCAAAGTGGTGGCAGCCATGGCAGTGGCCACCTTTTCCATCTACTAATGTCGCAAATTAGGGCTGTGGTGTTGCAGAGTTGCTGCCTGTGCTACAGCTTTTCCTGTTATTCATGTTTATCTCTATGTTGTTGAAAAATATTATTAAGCCACATTTATGTTCAGCCCTTTGATAGGAATTTTCCTTCAGTTTTTTATGCAGGCAAAAACAATCTGCCCTTCAGATCCACTTGTATATAATGAACTTGGAGTAGTTGCCTATCATATGAAGGAGTAAGGACTTTAACCCTGTTTTTGCGTATATTTCTTGTCATTTGGTTCTATTTTCTTTTTCTTCATGTTGATTTTGAAAAATTTGTTACTTTTGGTCTCTTTTAGTAGCTTATCAGTAGAAGTTTATATCTAATAATAATTTTACTACCTAGCTTCCTGGGGTTTTCTAATATCAGGGACCTTGAATCTTTTGTAAGTTTAGCAAATGGTAATTCCTATTATCCTACTAGAGATAAGAAACGTAATTTGAAGTTGTTATTGAACATTCAGATAGATCCTACATATGGCCAGCAATGTTTTCCCCCAATTGCTCTTTGTTGCTTTAATAACTGAGAGATCCTTGGGTGCTGAGGTAGGTTTGGTTATCAGGTTGCCCAATTAATGGAGAAAGATAAATTTAACAAAGAAAAGAATAGCATGCACATGGAATTAGGAATATAGATGCAGAAATAAACACCTTGCTGAGTGTGAGATATGAAAATGTATAAGCACTGAAGGAGGCACAACAGTCTGGGTTATTTTACAGTGGAGTATTTTGCTAAGAGGTTTACCTACAGACTGGCATCATTTTGGGAAAGTTGAACTATAGGACACCCATCTTTAAGGACGAGTATACAGATGAGTTTGACTTGTTATCATAGATTCTTATATTTGAGCGATTGAATCTTTTAGTGTTTCTTAATCTTTCCCTCCCATTCTCTTTCAGGTATAAAAGGTCAGTCTGGTGGTTTGAGAAGACATTGTTGCACATTGCATCCTCTCTAAGTGAGATGTGGGAACCAACTCTTGTTAATCTTGCTCATGCTCTAAGGAAACTGAAGTACGTCTCTTTTGCTTTCATTAGTTCTTTTGTATCATGTGTTGTCCCAGGTGCTAAGGTGTTCCATGTATCATAACTATAATTTATGAGTGCTATATGATCAATTCCTACATCTGATAATTCTTTTGTTATTATTGATGTTTGTACATGTGGCATTTGTTAGTAATTTATCATTGAAGAAATGTATTTTTTCTCTTCAGTTGATGCAAAGTTGATCATTTTATCGGAAAAAAGTAAATGATAAAAGTATGTTTGTTGGTGTGGCTAATGCAAATCTAACGTATTTCTATCAGGAGGTACAATGAGGCAATTGCATATTATGAGAAAGCACTTGCATTATCAACAAGAAGTTTGAGTACTTATGCAGGTCTTGCATACACATATCACCTGCAGGTGGTGTTATTTTACAATCATAACTAGTATTGATCATTTGTGTGGAACTACTTTTCCTTTTTCATGTGTTTGATCTGATTTGACTTATCCTGCAGAATAACTTCACTGCAGCAATTACTTACTATCACAAGGTAAAGCATATTTCTTTTTCGCACTACCATCTTAACAATTTTAATGCTAAATAAACCTTTTCCATTTCAATTAGAGTGCTGAAACTGTCTACATATAGCTGTAGCTTGTCTTGGGATTATTGTCACATATTTCCTACAAGGATATCTATCGTTCTCATTCATTTTCCTATCCACCTCTTAAACAGGCTTTATGGCTCAAACCAAATGACCAATTCTGCACAGAAATGTTGACTTTGGCTCTTGTAGATGAAAGTCTGCTTGGCATGAACGTGAAAACTGAATCACATCAGAGTGAGGTGCTTCTATAGTGGTTGGACTTGTACAGACATGAAATTTTGTTGTAATTCATTTGTAATCACTGTTACCATCCGGGATAAGGAATACTTTGAAAATCTGTGTGGTGTAGCTTATCAGAAGGAATGAACAATTAATATACCTTGCTTGATAGAATGCGTTACCCATGTGTGGGCCTTTTTGTTCATTTGGATGAACAACTTGTAAATGAGGTTTCTGCTCTACTTGACATTGCTGGTTCGCATTAACTCTATCCTTAATTATTCATTAGCTCATGTCACTGTTAAGGAAAATCCTGGATGGTGGATTTGAATTAAAAAAAGAAAGGCAAATTCACCTCAAATGTTTGGGGAACGTGAGTAAAGATTGTACCAAGTTGAAGCCTTTACTAATAATTAAAGCAGTACAAGAACAAGAAGAAAGAAAGCAGGACAAATTCAGGGCAATACGAAATATATTACATGACCAATATATGCTTCCTTAAAGCCATCTTTTAATGTATCTACTTGTGAAATGGGCAGGCTTGGACAATATCAAAAATATGGTCATCGGAGATTGGCTGTCCTTTGAGTAGTCCAGCAAAAAGCTCTGCTGGGTCGTAGTAAATCTCCACGTCTTCAGCCCTCAGAGATCCATCAACCTGTTAAAGATACAAGGTATTTGTATTTTCATTGTCAGACACAATGAATCTGTTAAGTTATCTTTTATCATTGACTTGACAAAACTCCTCTTTGCTTAAATTTGATATTTAATGCTAATTAGAATTAGTCAAACACATTATCTTGAAATATAAAAGTTTCTCAATTCAAAATATCATAATTAATCAAATACTTTATTTTGAACAATACAAGGTTTCTTAATTTAAGATAACGTATTTGGCTAATAGTACGATGTGTGTTTGTATCTCATTGTATGATGTTTTAACATGATTGTTTAGCATATTCGTGTAATTAATCAAATAATATAAGATTAAATGATTAATTATATTTGAATGTAAGTTTAAAAATTATTTCTTCATTCCCCATAAACCTTGTAGAACCTTTTTTACTCTAAAATTTTTATTGCATCCAAATTTTAAATTTTATTCTAACTTCATATATGGTCTTATTTATTCACTTAAACAATACTTTTATTATTATTTTTTAATTAAAATCACAGTTTCAAATAGTTTATCAATTATATTTTATATTGTTATAAAAAATATGGAACCCAAAAAAAAACCTATCAAATTTTCAAACAAAATATTCTTATTACAAAATTAAAAAACAAAGTGAAAAAAAAAAGACTTCAAAATTCAATTGAAATACACCGTCGTCCGTATAGGATGGGGGTTCTCGATCTATACATTGGGATTCAGGTTAATTTGTTAGTCTGTTGATAGAGATACAATGATTAAATTATATAAATTATATAATGTCTTAACAAACTCTTGTTGGTTAGATTCTTTTAATTAGAAAAGTCACATAAGTTTCCTAATATCATATTATTATATTTCAAAAAAATATTAAAAAAAGTACGTGTAAAAAAAGAAAGAGAAGATTTTGCCATGCTAAATGTCATTATTACTAATTATTTATTATTTATGGTTGAAATCATTAACTCGACGTCTACAAAGTGGATAATCAAATCAGCCTAGAGATAAAGTCAAAAGAGTACCTTGAGAATTCCCATTCCAAAGAACTCGACCAATTCCCCGGTAGGAGCATGACCTTTGAAAGGGCCTTCAAAGTAACCCCAGTGCCTGAATTTATAAGCGACCACCGGCGGTCCAGAGTAGACGGCGATGACTTCCCATGCAAATCCCCGGGGAAAAGCTGAACGGAAAGCATCATGAGATGTTTCAAAGCTCTCTTCCTCTGCTTTGTAGTACTTGAATTCCTCAGGAATTGAACTCTTCAACAGTGCATTATAACTCCCTAACTTCAGTGTTTCTTCAGCCGACAATCCCTCCCTTCCTGTTCCACAAAAAACAAGCGGATTAATTGAAACATTATTTTTTATGGGGTTTGGAGGCCGCCCGGGGGGGGGGGGGTTAACATCCAACGCACGATTTAGGAAAGAATATAGGATCTCCTAAACATCTATACTTTTACTTAATTATTTGTGCATCTGAATTTTATGTGTGTATGATATTTTACCATTCACAATAAGCTTGAATTTTTCAGGGTTTATGGTCCTGAAATCTTGTATACGTATCTTGTGAGAGAGCTCCATTTCCCATGACTTGACAGCGTTTTGAACAATCTCTTCTAAGGATCCTTTTGGCCATTCCTGCAAAGAAACCATCTCATCATATGTATGGGATTAATTAATTTACCCACAAAGGAAAAAAAAACAAGGGAAAAAGAAACATGGGATTAAACTCACACATACAGACAGACTCAGGGATTGAGATATGAGTTGAACATAACTAACTACATAAGTGAAAAGAAAACAGAGGAAGTTTGATAAGCAGTACCTTAGTTCGGCCTTCTTCAAAGAGCTTATTCACACTGTCAAAAATGGGAGGACCACCATGTCTCCACTCAATTTTGTGTGCATCTTCACTCAAGAAAGATCTATACTTATCACCTGCAACTTCAAGTGCAGTTTCACTTTCTGTTGCCATCGAAACTTTTACTCCACTTGAATCTTGACGAGACTCGAAGTCTATATGCTAGTTTACCAGTAAGACTAGGATTGGCAATAATGTATTAGTACTCCTAGTAAGTTGTATATAATTAGAGCATTGATGAGGTTCTGCAATAATATATTAGTACTCCTGGCAAGTTGTATATAAACAGAGTATTGATGAGGTTAATTGCTAGTCCAACTGTCTCATTTTAGTATGTCTAGTTGTCATTTCTATGAATTTCTTTTTTAAAAAAAAATATAAGTTATTTTATGAAATTTTATGTATATTTGATCCTTGACTTATAATATTACTTTTATTTATTTTCATTTCTTCTTTTTTCTTTTTTATTAAATTTCTTCTTTTCTCTTTTTTATTTTCAAAATAAAAGCTTTATACTCTCTCTATCCCACAAAGATAATACAAGTTAGTTTAAGAAATTGATGGATAATTTAGTTGAGATTTAAATTTTATATTTTTTTTTATATATATCCTTATTAATCATTAATTATTTAAATTATTTCAAAGCAAACAAATTAATATTCTTTTCCTTTGAAGTACAATTTCAAGTGACTTTGTAGTCATATATTAATGGGTAATTCTAGGGACTTGTTTCTCAATTACTTTATGATTTAATTTCAATGTGAGAATACAATATAAAATTAATTTGTATTAATTAAGGGTAAATGTGAAAATAAAAAATTAAATATGAAATTTATATAAAAAGTGGATTATCTTTTTGGAACATCTAAAAATAATATAATTGATTGTTTTTGAGAGACGAGTTGAATATTTTTTTTCTCAAAACAAACTTTATTATTTATTTTTTATTTTCAAAATATAATAAATGATAGCAATTTATGAAGTAAAATATTTTCTTGGTCTAAAAAAAAATATTTTCCAATAACTTATATTTTGAATCGTAAAAGTAAGAATTTGTTAAATTTTATGGCATAAGATACTAAAATACTACTACCTCCATCTCTTTTTATAATCATTAAAATATTTTTTCTCTATTCTTAATTATAAGTTATTTTACATATGGAGCACCTACGGAAGTAAAATATTACACTTATTTTTTCTCTTCCTTATTTTCAAGATAAAATAAATAATGATATGTTAGGAAAAGAAAAAAATTATTAATGTGTGAATATCTCTTTAACGATTTATACCGATGGAGTAATATATTATTATTTAATATTCTAAAAATAAAAAATTGTAATTAATGACTTTGTTTCCTATCCTCCTCTCTTTCTCTCTCTCTTTCTCTCTCATTATTTTTTTCCTAAAGTTAATAACGTCTGAAAAGTCAGGCATAGAAATTGTGAAAATCATATGGGTCATCCTAAAAAAATTACTTTCTCCACTTTATTTTAGATATCTACACACTTATTAAGAAAGTTAAAATTAATATAAATTTTAGTACTCTCTTCATCAAAGATATTATGTTATTCTATTTTTAGTGGTTCCAAAAAAAATAGTCCACTTTATATATAAATCTCATATTAAAATTTTTATTTTCATATTTATCCCTAATTACTACTTCTTGTTATTAACCACAAATTAATTTTATATATGATTCACATTTTATAACTAAACCTTAAAGTTTGAGAAACAAGTATCTATAACTAACAATTAATATATAGCCACAAAGTTACTTGATATTGTACTTCCAAATATTAGTTTGTTTTCTATGGAACAATTTAAGTAATTAATTATTTGTAAAGATATATATAAAAAAATGTATATAAAATTTACATATCAACTCAATTAATCGTTATTTTTTAATATGTGTGAAAAAAATTACATGACTACGAAAAAACTATTACTAGATATTATAAATCCATATAAAACATTCTCTCCCTCTACAATTAATCGCTCTCATTTTCTCTTCACTTAAATATAAATAATATTAAAAATTATTAATCATCCAAGTTAGAAAAATAGTTGTTGTGAAACAACACAAATATTTTAAAACAACACCTCCTCCGTCCTTTCTAAATGGATAAGGTTGTTTGATTTTTTTACATAAATTAAGAAAATAAAATCCAATAGGGCGAGCGGCATTAATAACCATTAACCAGGAATAGTATCCCGGCATTAATAACCATCCGTGGTTCCTGCACAATTAAAATATTATACCCAACCCCATAAGGTTTGGGGAAAAAATTTAAATAGTAATTAATACTTTATTTATTTAAAATTAAATATTTCTAACTTTTTATCTAAATCTTTCGATATTCGAATCACTTCAACTTGACTAACTTGACTAGTTCATACTTCAATCTAGGTAACTTGGGGGAGATGTTTATAATTTTTGTGACTTTAAAAATAAATAAATGATAACTTTTAAAAATAAATATATTTTCATCTAAATTTTTATCGATAATTTCTTTCATTTAAGAAATTTATTCTCTATGTGACATGAAAACTTATATTTAGATTGAGTTTTAAAAGTTTTTTATTTTATTTTGAAATGAAGTTATATTTATATATGAGAATTTTTTTTATTAAAAATTGAAAACTGATTCATATATTTTGAATTTCACATCATTGATAATATTACGTGATTAAATGAAACTCATGTCTAAAGTTAGAAAAAGTTGTTTTGAGAAATGTTTTTATGAAAAATATAAAAAAAATGTTTTCATAATCAAGTATTTTAGGTTAAAGTAAAAAATATCAATTTCAAAGTAATGAAAAGGTTAGTTATATTTTAAGAAATTTACATTGCTTTATTATCTTCTTTGTTTCACTTCGCATGAGCAGTTTAATACTCGTTCTTTGTCTTATGCATGCATGCATCTTCGATCCTAATTCTGTAGAAACAAAGTAAGATATAATAATAGTTTATATCTTATTTAACGTATTAAAATACAAGATATCATAAAGAGTTTCTAGAAATTACTGTCCCTTTTAATAACATGTTTAAAGTAATTTCATATAATTAATAAATTATTTTATTTGTCAGTATATTCTTATTTATTTTAGTTATTTCTTGAAAAATAGAATATTTGTTAGCTTTTTTATCTCTCAATAAAGTATGGATAAATTTAAAAATAATATACATAATTATAAAAAAAATAACAAAACATTATATAATTAGAGATTATATAAATAGATATAAGAGAATTTGTTTAATACATCTTATAAAAAGAAACATTAAAATATTATGCATGCTATCTTCGTTTTCATATATAATTCATTTTAAAGTGAAAAGTTTCTTAAATATACATAATTTTATGAAATTTGATAAGTATTAATTGAACCGTTTTTGGGTATTACTCTTATACCTTTTTCATCTCAAACGCATTATACATTTGTTTGTCTCTTCAATTTCATAAGCAATTTAGCTAAGGATTTTTAAGTAATTTGAATGAAAAAAGTATATTTTTCTCAATTCTTGATATGTGTGAATAATTTAAATGACTAGCACTCCTCTTGATTTGAAATACTCATCAATTTAAAACATGGTAGAAGAATTAAGAAATTTTTAAAATTTATAAAAACATAAAATAAAATACTCCTTCCATTCCTCTAAATATAAATTGTGTTTAATCTCTATGACCCTTTTTATAATATGTTATAAGTAATTTTATATAGACTAATGAATTATTTTTCTTCGTATTGTATCATTATTTATTGTACCTGAAATGAGAAGTATTTATTTTCTCTCTCTCTCAAAAGAATTTATTATTGTGTTTGGAAAAATGAAAAAAAATATATAAATAAAATAGGCAATAATAAACAAAATAATCTAGAAAAATATATTATATTTAAGGATAATTGAGTTTACTTATTGTATCTTATAAAAAATGAATGGAGTAAGTATTTTACAATTATCAATACATAATTATGATTAATTTTTATTCTTATACCATATAAATATACACACGAATTTCACAAACAATTATGATTAAGATAAAAGAACAATTTAAGTCATGTTATTTATGATCAATAATTAAATATTTTACTCAAATACATAATCTATTAATTTTAATTATTTATTATGTACAATGATTTTAGATTTTAGTGATAGATATATGATACAGATTCATAGATTTTGAAAGGAGGAAACATATCAAGTTTAAGAAGAACGAAAGAAACGCATTGAAGTGTCATGATCTTATAATTTCACATCAACTTTAAAATATATGTAGCTTTTTTTAAACTTAAATATTTTTTTTATGAAAAAAAATCACTCAATAAATGTCACTTATATATTACTATATTGTATATATTGTAAAAAGATATTTTTAGCAAATAAAACATAAAGATATATCGCACTTTAAGTGGTGTACAATAGGTAGTGGTGGTGGGCCTGGTGGCTAACGAGGGGCTGAGGTGGGGATGTGAATATAATGGCAGAAGCACCATTCAATTGGTGCTCTAAGCTCTGTGCCATAATGATGAAAGTCGTTACTATTGTGACAATAATAAACATAGTTAATTCACAAGAAAATAAAATTATAGTTTTCTATAATATTATTTCCTTCGTGTGTGCATATAAATATACTCTAACTTTGCTTTTCGCCATATTTCACTTTAAGGCAATTTTAAAATTGAACTGAATTTTTTTCAAATACTTATTTTGTCAGAAATTAAATTTTATATTTTACTTAATTTAAAAAATAAAAAGAATATTTGATTAGTTACTACATTATTATTTTTATTAATTGTCAGACTATTAGTATAAACTATAATAGAAGCCGTGCCTCCTGAATTGCATATTGTTGCTTGACCTGTTAAACCTAGTTGCTTGGCAAAATAACCAATTTATTCATTAAGTTCGACATTTTTGTTGTTTCGATCCCTCCTTTTTTTTTTATTGATTCCGTACACCCTTAAACTTTAAACATTCGTCAGTTTGGTTTTCTAACCAAAAAGTTGCCAGAATCCATCCGAGACGCACGTGAAAAATTCCTCTTTCAACTTCTCTAACACTTGGACCAAGATTTGGAAAATACAAACCAGCCACAACTGAATAGTGGTTCCTTTTCTTATTAGATATTAGATTAGATATTAGAGATGGAGACAGAATAGTGATAAGCACTGGTAAATTGAACCTTTTTGAGTTCTTGCCAGAATGTTTTTTTTTTTTGGTCATTTTCATGCTACTGTAACCAGTTTTTACTTGTTCCATATAGAGCTCCAAAATTATCTACAGCAGATGGGCTAAAACACTATTGTAGTTATGTATATTCAATAACTATAATCTTTACCCCTCTATCCAAAAGAATTTGTAAAACAACTGCAGTTCTTGTTCTTGAATACACGAGCTACTTCACTCATCCTTCCCCCTCGCAATATCAACAAGATAACGATTTAGATGCTGGCCAAAAATCTTGGTAGAGAATGATTCTGTGACATGCTTCCGCGCTTCTCTGCCCATTCTCTCAGCTATCTGAGGATCCTTGAGAAACTTGGCCATTGCCAAAGAGAAATCTTGCGGGTTAGCATCACAAAGGAAGCCTGTTTCACCGTTTATAACTGTCTCAATAGGACCCCCACTATTGCATGCTATAACAGGTTTCCACGATGCCATTGCCTCCAAAGGCACAATACCAAAATGTTCATCCTGCATCCTTTCCCAAGTCCTGATAAGGAATTTGTTAATCAGAAATCTACAACTTTAAATATGCTACATTTTAGCATACCTGTGGTGTATATAGAACGCACACACATTCAGATAAAAGCGCATTTCTCTCTGCTGTTGAACATGATGTGATAAACTTGACCCGATCAGACACACCTTCACTTTCTGCTAAATTTTGCAGCTCCACCAAATATTCAGCATTCTCTATGAGGCGTTTATCATAGCCACCTGAAATACAAAGTGACTTGAAATTAGTACACATATATTGTGAAGAGGCAAATGTTCAAGTATTTGTTCATATTCAAGAGGCACAAAAGTGTTGCAGTACGCAGAGCAGAAACCAGCAAGAGGCCTAGATTCCCACTGTTTACTGTTGGAAAATTTGAGCAATTTATATGTTTATTACTGTTTTAAAACACCAACAAAACTATCCCATCATACAGGATAGCACAATTAACTTATTCTTGTCAGATGCCCAATATACAGCAGCACATTCTGCAAACTGACAACTCTCATCGACTGAGATGCAAATCCTAGCATTGAATCACAAAAGATGTTAAAGCCTACTAAGTCTCCAACACTAAATCTAACAATGATTGGATAAAAATGAAGCAAAAAATAGCCAGATTAACACCATGAAGAACAAGATTAACTGATGGAACAACTGGGACTTGCCTGCAATACTGAGAGAAACATCAGCCAGATTAACACCATGAAGAACACCTTGATCAATTTTGTGAAGGTTGGCAAAGGCAGAAATTGCTAATTCTATATTCTTTTTCCTCTCAAACCTATTAATTGATAGAAAATTCAACCTAGAAAAGAATGTAAAAATATGAAAATTTAGGCTCCTGACATTGGCAGAGTTAAGGAAAGGAAACTAAAATTTTAAAATCATATGTTGCTGATATCAAACCTAGAACTAGAAGATACCAAGAGAGAGGCATTTTGGTTACTTCATAGTATTAGGCTCATTGAACTGATCCAAGTTGACAGCAGGATACAGCACAGCTGGTCTTATTCCTCGGGCATCAAGATTCTTGAATGTCTTTGCAAATGTTGATGCAGTAAATTTGCTGTTTACAAGAATTAAGTCTGCCATACCTACAATTCATGTTTCAGGACAAATTCAGAAAGAAAATCTGAATATTGCACATGGCCAAAATTGTCCACGTCATATGTATAGAATATAACAACACATGTTTCAGGACAAATTCAGAAAGAAAGCTCAGGAAAAGGAAAAAACAAAATGTAGAACCTGTTGTTATTTCTTCTATAAAGTCTATAGGTTTCCGATACATCCTCCTAAGAGCAGTTGTATGTTGAGCCAGCAAGAGATCTGGAAAATGGCAGTAAAATACTACCTTCATGGAGAAAATTGCACATGAGTTTATGCCTAATAATCTCCAATACTTCCAGTGCAGACAAGTAGTACCTTTGCAGATTTCTTGAATTTCATCAGTGGAATAACAACAGAAACTTGATCCACGAGTATAACATCAAAAGACGGCCAGAGAAACATTACGCATAGAGCAACAAAAATGCAACGCAGATATGCACATACTGCATGGAGACGATAGAAAATATGTCGAGGAAGGAAAGAGCCATATACTGCAACCGGAAAAATTCCTGGATAGATTAAGTGTATTATTAATATTCATGAACTGCAGTATTACTCAGAAGTCAGAAGAGTGTAGGAAAAGGAAAAAGTGATAAAAATGGGACTACTGTTAGCAGGTGGCAAATATCACCTAAGTAGGGCAGTAGAGCAAGCACAAACTCTTACCAGATAGTGTCTCCTCAAAACAACGTTTTTTGTCATGATGTGCTGTGAAAACATGAATATTATGCCCATACGATGCAAGTTCCACAGCTGCATCAACTATCAACCTTTCTGCTCCACCTGCATATAATGGAAAGTATGCATATGATGATTACATATGATGTTTTGCAGACTTCCATTTTTATATTTTAAACAAATCTTATAGTATGCCCGTCAATTATAGAATTAATTGCAAGTTTTTTATCTCGAATTCAGTAAAGCAGAGAAAGTCGCAATTTCTGAGCAAGTGATTTCTTCTTGGGTAAAAAAATTCTGTGCACTGACAAAATGATCATTACCATCAGTTAAAATCAAAACTACCTCTCCATCTGAATTGTTGCTCTTATCAACACCAGACTTGGAAGTCTACAATGTTTATCCTACAAGAACTATTAATTAAAGCAAAGAACTAGGCCATCTTTCCTAGCATATGAAGTTCTAAATCACAGAAGTTGATGCATCCAGATTGGATGTGCATATCAAAACATTTGCAAAATTGTGACTTATAGACCAGGTGGAGAGCATAAGAGACAATGCCCATAAAAAATGATGTAGAGGCTGTATTTATGGAGCTAGATCAATGTCGCTCTAGCTTTCTTCAATCAATAGTACCAGTTCATGAAGCAGGCAAGTCCAATGGTTAAGAGTACAATTCTGAACACAAGAACTCTTGACATAATACTCAGAATTCTACAACCCAAACATAATACTGATTTGATAAGTAGGCGAAATCCATTAGGCTACATGTAAGTATGGTAACATAACAAAACTTATCAAACAAAATCTTAGTATATGTCAAGTATGCACAATCTATAACTGAAATTAGCTCCCTTCAACAAAACAAGGCCTGACATTAGTTTTTCGTGGGCTCATTTCAAGTTACATGTAATCAAGAACAAATGATTGAACCATAATTAGCTAGGAACTTAATGTATACTTGTTTGTAGATCTTTTGAAGGTTTTGGAACATCTTTGAAAGGAATTGGGAGAAGTTGGGGGATTGAAGAAGTTTTTTTGCAAGAAAGAGCAAGTGGACGCACCTAAGAAGCATTTGGATGTGCACGAGATAAAGTGGAAGTGTCCCTATCCACTCACACATCCACCTTCAGTATCTTGGCAAGCTCACACATCCACTTGGACGTTTTTTATACCACAAGCGTCCACTTTTCCAATCACAGGCATCCACTTGCCGTTTTCAGTTTTATGGATATTTTTCAATAATTTCTAATTAAGACTATTATGTATTTAGACTCTAGACCTTTTGTAACTATTAATAGAGCTTATTAGCATAGTTTTTCATATTGAAAGCAACCTAGAAACACTTGTACTTTGCATTATTGAATATTGAAGATTCTTCAGATTTTGATTTTCCAAATTGAATGAGTTTTCTCTCTTTCCTTAAATCCTTTTATGATTTTTTCTTTTATGGATTGTGAGTTAATTCATGTAGTAAGCAAGGATCTATGTTAGGTCTATCAATTTATCGAGGAAATTTCCTATCTTTTTTAGTATTTGAACAATTCTTATTTTCAATCTATCAATTGACTTGAACTTTTACTGTTCATATTAATTTACATATTAATTTACTTGCAGATCAATTAGGGCTATGCAGAATCCGAATGTTTGATAATCAATAGTAGTAACTATTAATTAATTCAACTAAATATTGACTAACTAATAGGGAATTGATTAAAACGAATTGCATGACTTCATTTTGCCAATAAATAGTGTAATTTGCATTGATGTTATCCTTATGCTTATCATCTAATTAACAATTTTGATAATTAGATTAGAGTTAATTTGCTACGCTGACTCAAAATTAACCTATATTTATAGGAATCGAGGTTTGCTGTACTGACGCAAAATCCTAAATCAACTACTCAATAGTCTTTTGATCAATGATTAATCCCATATAAATGAAACCAATACAAAGTTTTTACTAACGTCTTTTTATTCATTAAGTTTTCAAAAGTTGTTTTGTGATTCATTTATTTTAAATCTCTAATATTTTTAGATAAAAACCAAATATTTTTTCCCAAAAATCCTAATTAGTTTAATTGATTGAAGAATTTGATAAGTTATTGTGGGTTCAACCCTTACGAGCTACTACTGAATAGTTGTAAGTTTGGTAATTTATTTGAATAGCAGCAACGATACGCTCGTCAACAAACATTCAAATGACAAGTTAAGATAACATCTAAAAAGTTCAATTAACATAAAAGGTAAAAGTGGTTACCAATTCCAAGATCCGGATGAATGATCGCCACATTTAATCTAGAGCTACTCTTCATTGATGATTTCTCCTTAAGATAACAACTACAATAAAACAACAAAAATGAAGAGTAAGCAAATGAACTCCAATAAAACTGAATTGGTCATTCGATCCCTCTCTTATCCTTCAAATTTTGAATCCAGGAAAAACACATAATAAACTGGAACTGCAAAATCATGTGATAGCACATATACATAGAATAATTCACCTTTTAAGAATTCCTATTCATTATTTGTACTTAGAAATGCATAGGACAATTTTTCCTTCTAACTTTAGGGGTTTTCTCCATGAGGTGTTGCTGAATATTTGGGAGCTGGAGGAGGGAAGAAGACAGAAGGCTGTGGAGGGAGGAAAGATGAGGCAGGGGTGGCAAAATGGATAACCATATCCATTCAGATAAATTTAAATGGACCTTAATCCATTTAAATCTAAATCATTTATGATTTATTTATAAATAGTTTAAAATATCGAACCTAATCACTCATGGGAAATAGAAAAAGGGATTAACTACAAAGAAATGCTTGCTCAAAATCATATTTATTATAGAATACTTTCAATCACTTAATTATAATTACTCCTTCGGTTAATATATATAAATATAAATAATTTAGCTTTGTACAATATTAGGAGCTGTTAATCATTTTGAAAATTTGTCAGGTCCTCAAGCATTATTGTTTACTACTATTTATTTTCCTCCGAAAGAAGAAAACTAGATATATGATTTTAGAATAATGTTCTATTGGCATTGGGCATTCTTGTCAGAGTATCGGTATAGAAAAACAAAGCATACTCAATTAGCATTAATGTCATCTAACTCCCAACACCAACAAAATCAAAGGAAAAAATAATTTGCATAAAATTCCCGATTAGTCTGTCATTTGAATACAACGTGATTCCCTGTCACTCTCACACGGAAAAACACACTTCTGTCAAACACTTTTATTAATCCCTTTTGTCACACTAATTAAAAATATACAGTAAAGCCAAGAAAATACCTTTCAAATCCACACTCTTGAACCAGTTTCAGCCCATTAATGCTGATATTAGCCACAAAGATCTTGCATGTGGTGAAACATGTGATTATTTCTTATACTTTGATGATGCTAACAGACAAAGAAACATGCGGAAGAAGAAATTCAGTAAAACAGTGGCCACAAAATCCTACAGAACTGTAAAAAGCAATAGATTTTTTCCTTAATATTTAAAAAATGAGGCAAATCACAACTACTAAGCACTAAAATACAGTAATCAAAATTTTAAACTATCATTTTCCAGTATCAACATTCAACTATCATTTATAACCAACCCAGTAATCAACATTAAAATCCCATGACATATAAACAGACATTACACACAGATGTTTTGAAAAAACAATCATATAAAAAATCATTAATATTCTGTTAAAAAATATAAAAGAAAAACCAGGAATATTGATATCATTTTCCATGGCATATTCCATTAATGGCCACAAATCTGATGGAAATCTAATATGTAGTGAATTAAACAGATAAATTTCAAATTAATTACAACTCCATACTTGATTGCGCAGATGGTGAAACTGTTCCTCAGTTGGATTCCGATCGCGGATGTTGGATGCGGATCTGAAATTCACAGCGACGACGATGCTACGAGATGCCGAGCAGTAGGACGGGACACCCAGGTAATCTATGAGGAAGACTTTGCTCAGTACACGATTGGAAAATGCAGATGAAGAAGATGATGTACGCTTGAATATGAAGATGATAGATATTACATAGTGTATTAGTGGGCGATTGATTCGGGAGTGTGATTCGGGGGTCAGATGATGAATTGTCTTATAGAATATGACAAATTCGATTTCGTTGGTGATTAGGTTGCTGAACATGGATGTTCATTTCGATGAATTTTGCTGTGATGTATTTATTATATCTTTTTTATTTAGGGATGTATTCAATTTAGATCTTTTATGACTTTTCAAGAATTTAAAAATATATGTGTATTTAATTAAAAAAATTTAAAACTCTTTAAAAGATACAGTTTAAAATTTAGATAAGTCATAAAATATTCAATTTGAAAAGAATTATTAATTATTTATATAAAATTAAGATTTTTCATAATTTTACAAGTAAAATACGAAGAAAAAAAATGTTTTATCAAATCTGAGATTTATAGAGATTTGGAGTAACAATTTGTGCTATTATAATTCAATCTAAAATTTTAAATTTTAATACAACTTAATGATTGGATCATATATGTGATTAGAATTTGGGTTTGAACCTAGTTTAAAGTCTAAACTTTATAAATATATACTCGTGAAACTTCGGGCTGACTTAATTGCATTTCCTTTTTTATTTGTCGGGTTAGGTCATATTTTAGACAAATTTTAAAATAAATAGTTTTTAAAAAAACAAAGTCATTTTAACCATTCAAATTTAACTGAAATACATAATTATAATCCCTCAAAAATTAGGATGGATTGGGTGGCCCATTTTGTCACACCTAAACAAATACAACCCGACTTGAACCATCAAAATGACATCATTTTAATCGAAATTTTCATCACTTATATTGTCAATTTTACTTGCCTATAGAGATTTAAAATTTGACATGAATTGAGTTTTATTGATTTAGATTATTGGATATTCAAAAAATAAAATTTAAAAATGAAAGAAAATTTGATGAGGAAAATGTATCAAAGGATGCAAAATATTTTTGACCATATTTTGAAAGTCAATAACAATAAAGAGAAAGTGCATTATATTGCAACCAATATGAAGAATGACCGAATGAAGTTGAAAATTTTTGATAAAACTTAACATTATAAATTTATTATGAACATTATTATAATATCAAGATTTTATATTATTTATTTTATGATTTTTTATTGGTTTTCAAAAGATATTTTTCTTGCATTGACATGACAACAATGATTTTAAGAGTATATAATTTTTTTTGCTGTGTGAATTTTCTTTTATTTTAAAAATAAAAATCTATAAAAGTCTCAATAAATCCAAAAAAGTCTTAAATGAAAATTTCAATAGAATCCTAATAAATCTATAAAAGTCACTTAAAATTTTATAAAATTTATAAAAATATCATACTTAAAAAAAGTTCATAAAAGTCTCAATTAAATACGCACCCCTTAATTTAACATTTATGTTATTATATTTCTTTATTTATATAATAAATGCAATACATAAAAAAATTAAATAACATAATTTAATTGCATAAATATAAATTAATAAAATTCAAAATACATCCATAAAATTAAAAAATACAAATTACATCAAGATTTCATAATTAATCTTATTCAAAAGTCTAAACAAAGTTACAATCATAGATCCAAATTAATATCTATGTCATTCTTGCGCTTATTACTTTGATGATATTTACTTGAAATTGACCAGTTAATTATAAATACTTCATGATCCACTATAGGAACAAACGTATCTAATTTAAATATTAGTTCATGCAAACATTTTGTTGAAAGAAGAAGTCTTATTGAAAATGGAGATAAAAATCTATTTTCAACAGAATTATCAAAAAATATCAATAGGTGATAAAAAAAATTGTTGACAATAAATAGATATATAGGTTTATTATGTAAATTCAAGTTTAATCAATAAAGTATGTTAAACATTTGTTTTAACAAGTCGAAACTCCCAATTAATACTATAAATGCATCGAATATTTTTATCATTATACCTATGCGTTCATATTGAACTTCACTTGTATTTCAATTCTCACTGTCATTCCGTATAATGATTTTAACGGAATAGGAATAACACATATTGTTTTAACTTTTTTTTTTGTATGCATCCTGAACAATTACACATACTAATTTAGCATTTTATCCTCCGTATATAACATTAATTTTATAATTATCTATCATCTTTCTTAATTCAATTGAAGCTTCAATATAAGACTTATCATTTTTTAGATTTATCCCACTAAAAAACTCAATGTTTTTAATTATCTTTATTGATAAAATATTTATTAAATTACCTTCAATTTGTGGCATTGATATGCCTTCTTTTTATAGTGTTGATGTGCCTTCTTTGACTTGTAGTGTTGAACATTTTATTTTGTGATAAAGATATTGAAGGATATGGAGAAGTACTAGGCGAAACCAATTTATTTATAGTATTACGTAGCTAAATATAATAATCAATTATTAATAATATTAATTTCAATAGAATGTGACATAAAAGATCATTTCAAAATCGGATTCTAAATCCATCATACATAACTCACATTTTATCATTTCAAAAAGATTTGTCCAAAATTGACACCTAGAACGCAAATTTCAAATGAAAAAATATTATTCAATTTTTAATTTTATGTTAAAATCAATATGATTTGACAAAAAATCGTGTCTTGAAAATCAAATTACACTTCCATAGTTGCCTTTCTGCTTGCATTGATGTCGGTATAAAATGAATATGAAGTGAATGTAAGTACGAGTGTGTATTCATTGGATAGAATACCTTCTTTTATCTCTATCCCTCCTTGCAAAAACAAATAATTGAAACTACATCTTCATGCCTTTTCCCTCTTATATTGGGTAATATGTGTACTCACCATGCCAGATAGAGTCTGAGACCCTACACAATCCGCCTCCATGCCATTCTTGTGGACACCATTATAGGCCCAAATAATTTTGGGATAGCTACCGATTAGCCCACTTAAAGTCCTTTGTGTCAGTCCATGTGCTATGCAATCACTGAACTAACCCAAACGGAAAAATGAATTAAAGACGCCCTCTTGTCTTGTGTGCAAATGTGACTGTGTTTTTTGTCGTTGAAGAGAAACATCACGCTGTCAAATGCTCTGATCATCGAAACCAAGAAAGAACTATAGAAAGAAGATGAATATAGCACCCGGGGAGGAGGTGGGCACCAAATTGGTTCGTTTGCTTTACTTCGCCGGGGCCGGATGTGAGTACCTAAGCCCAAGAAAAAATCTGGCTATGTCTCTGTGAATCATGATTGTTATGTATATTCGGATGGCAAGTTTGTTTAATTCTAATTTTCTGTTTCTTTTTGGGTTTCAGTTGTATGCACTGCAGCTATTAACAAGTGGAAGGATTTGGAAAAGAAGGCTAATATCAGTAAGCAACAAGAGAAGGGTGGTCAGTTATTGGAAAATTCAGCATCAAACTCAAATGCGGTACAAAAAGCTGTTGATTGAGTGTCAGAAGTGATTGGGGGTTTCTTGAAGGCCCTGCATTTGTGTTTCTCTACTCTGGAGTATCTTTCTTATAATGAATATATAATATTTGGATCAAAATTTTTTTTGTTGGTTTATTTATCTATTAAAGTTCTTTGCCTATTCTCAAGTTCAGAGATGATGGGTTATTTATTTCAGTTATCATAATCATTATACATAAATTCTCAAAATTATGCTATACAGTGAAGCTAATTTTTGTTTGTGTTTTATTTTATCTACTTTATTAAACCCATTTGGCCAATCATTACGAATTGAACAATGCCAGTGAGAATAGGGATAGTATAGAAAATCTAAATAAACAAATACCAAATTGGTTTTCAGTGAGATGAGACTATTTAGGCATAAAAACTTTAAAAGTTAACATCTTTATATTCAATGATGCTTGAAGGATAGCTGTCTGCTCCAAACTCAGTAGGTTAATTCTGCTAAAGAAGTTTATTTAGTTCAATTTGGGTTACAGTAAGGCTTCGCTATCATATGCTTTGTTTCTGTGGAGTAGATGACTGTGGAATTAAGGGGATATATCAATCTTCATTCTTTTGAATTGTGAGTTATTTTAAAAAATGACATACACTTCACAATCTAGTCTGGCTAATAACTTTGTGAGGAGCATATTCTTATTGTTTTAGGCTCTCTACTTGTAACTTAGATTCTCTATGCATTCTTCAATTGCATATTCTGTCATTTCTTGTGCATTGGCACTGCAGTTTTAGTGTTACTCACGCTTTAGCTTCAGCAGTTACTCTTTTTTCTAGAAAGTGAACAGAAATGCGAAGTCTTGACATAACTGAACTGTAGGAGTTACGAAGCTCTATAACAGTTTCCTTTTTCCGAAAATATCTGTTTGATGTGCTATGGCTGTGATATATCACGTCTAACTATTGGAAAATATACAATGTAGGAATAGTCATACTGTAACTAGGAAACTGCTTCATCTTCTCCTCTAGGGAAGGGTTAGGTATGGATGATAATTGGAAGTTGTCTCATGATTCGGCCCATAACTTCATTTGTCATAATTGAGTATAATGTTGAAAGGAATTCAGTGGTGAACTGATCCTAATGAAAAAGGACTTGATGGCTTATACTTCTCTATGATCCTTTATTATCTTTCTGAATCATTGTACTTTCTTTGATGCTAACCTTTCTGAAGGAATTTTACCTAGAAATTCTGCTTTTACACAATACAGCTGCCATCTTCTCCTTGGCATCAGCATCATCTTAAATAGGCATCCAAACGATTCTCTCTAACTAACAAGTGGCTCATTGGTAATACTGCTTGAGAGCCTACTTAATTTATTTGCCATGATAGAGAAGGGAAATAACAACGTTATCAAATTACAACAAGGATTTCCATATTGGCTTATTTGTTCATAAGTTTTTGGTACAGGAGACCTGCTTGGATTTCCACACACACACACACAGCAGGGATTTTTTATCTTTTTTGATGCATTAATGGCTGTGAGATATTGTGTCTAATTATTCGAAATTATACAATGAAAGATTTGGGCCAACAACGTGAAGAGGTAGTAGTACTGTAACTAGGAAACTCCTACCTCTTGCTCCTAGAGGTGGTACTGTAACTAATTAGTTATGTATGAGAATTGGGAGTTGTTTCATGATTTTACTTGAAATTCTGCTTTTACACTGCAGAGCTGCCATCTTCCTCTTGGCATCAGAATCATATCAAATCATCCAAACAAATTCTCGCTTATTTCTCTAACCACAACTGAGTATCTTGATAATTTATTGCTTCAGCACTGGTGTTTGGGGCTTTGCCTTGACTAATATTACTCGTTTCTCAGTCGGACTCCTTGAGGTGGGAGGAAACTTTCAACAGGTTTTTTTTTTTCCATTTTCAGGGCTGAACTCGAGACTTATGGTTTTTTCCTTGCAAAGGGCATTGCCCGTCGCCATCCTCATCTTAGAGTTTTAATTAGCAACCTTCATATCAAATGCACTTGTTATATTATTTTAAAATGGTTTAATTCATGCAACAATGTGTGTGAATTTTTTTGTAATCATGTTCAAGTATTGTAAATGGTTTTGTTAAATTAAATTAAAATAAAATATAAAGGTGTTACATTTAAAAATTTAGATATTACATTTAGAATGAAACAGTTTGGTCTTTTACCGCATTGGGAACTAAACCACATACTTCAGCTCTATTAAACTACCAAGAAATTGTGATGTTGCTCTTCCACATTGCTTATCTAGCTTCACTTTGCAGCAGACATAAAATGAGTTGACTTTGGAGTTGTTGGTCTAAAAAATCAGATGACAAAATCATTAATATTTTAAATTACAGTTGCAAAGTATAAAGCTTGTCAAAAGTAACTTTGCAGTCATTATAAAAGAAATTGATTGACTTTTGCAGTACATCAATTTCTTTTATAATGACTTTATTTATTATTGATTGGTGAGACTAGTAAAATATCAATAAATAAATAAGTATGATTGACTTGACTTCTTAATTAATGTTAATAAATAGAAACATATGTGAGATTGTTGCACATAAATTTAAAGAGATATTTTGACTTTGCATTTATTATATGCATGTACTTTCTTCATTTTTTTTATAAAAAAATTATTTTACTTTTCACTTTACCCTTATTTATTTTAATCTTTATTAAAAAATAAAGTATTTATTCTCTATTTTTCTCTCTCAATAAAATAGAGACAAATTTAAAAATAACTATATAAAAAATAACAAAATATTTTATAATTAGAATAACATAGTTTGCTTAATGCATAGAAAATGATCGGAATTGAGATACAAATAATAATAAAGTGTGGGATCCAAACTAAAGGTGGATAATATACATATATACACCAAACCGTAAGCAACCTGCAGGCGCATGTCACCGAGCACCCGCACCCCTCTGACTAGAACGTGAATAAAGCCAACCCCTGCTCCCCTCTCACATTTTTCCGTCACATACTCAGAAGTCCCATTAATTAATTGAGCTCACAAAGTTTCTGTTCCTGTATCGTTGACAACTCTCATTAATAAGTTCGATACTAGTAATAGTTATTGTGCACAAAACATTTACAATTGCCTCTCGATCCAGCTAGCTAAGCTGATCACAATTATATAAAACCGCAAATTTGACCTCACAAATGCATGATATGAGCACCATCTTCTTTAAGTTCGTAGAGTAGAGACCTCGAGACTTGCATTTTGTCTTTAAAACCATTTTCTGATTTTGGAAAAATATAGTAGTACAAGTCATTTTACTTCGCCACTTGTTCCGAAATATTAATTATTTTATAATAATAGTACATAATTCTGATATTTTTAAAGTTTTACCCTTCTTTATTTTTTAAGAGAACGAAAATTGTATTTATAAATAGAATATAAAAAAATAAATTTAAATATATTTTAGATAAAATATGCTTACATTTAAATATCTTTGTACAAATAAGTAAAATCATTTATATTTATGAATGAAAAGAATATAATTATTTTTACTTCATGTAGGCATAAAGTCATTTATATATCAAAATATGAGAATTCAAAAATCTAATTCACCTACTCCCTTTATCCCTTTTTATATATTGTGGAATGACATAGACTAAGGAGGTTTTAGCATACGTTAAATATTAATTAGAAATAAATATGAAATATTTTTTAAAAATCATAAAACGATTTATAATTATAGATAAAGAAAAAAATTCTTTTAACAATTTGACTGACTTACTAGATCGCCGGTTTTTTGTTCATCTTTCTATGTTAACCAAGGATAATGGTTTCACATTGGTAACGAGCTGCTCACCGCATTCTTGACTTCAATAGCAAGCATCCAAAAAACCCAAAAGATATTTTTTCTTTTTAGGACTATTTCAAAAGACATTAGCCCCATGCTAACCTAACCGCCAGTAATGTTCTTCCAACTCGGCTACACTGCACCCGCCTGTCACTGAGCACCCGTTACCGTTCCCAGGCCCTGCATAAAGCCATCCCACTCCCCTCCCTCACCCCTCACACATTTAATTTTTCTCTTCACAAATTAAGCTCAGAAAACCAAAAGAGGGGGGGAAAAAAATGATGTTCCAACGCTTTTATGACCAATGGTTTGAGCAGCTCCATCACCTTCTGGACCAGCTTAACCAGGCCCCTCGGCCACCGACCACCGATGAACACCGCGAGCAGCTGAGCCAACTTGTCCAAAAGGTGATGTCACACTACTCCGAGTACTACAGAGTGAAGTCCCTTGTTACCAAACGAGATGTTCTCTCTGTTTTTAGTGCCCCTTGGTCCACTTCCCTTGAACGTTCACTCCACTGGATTGCCGGGTGGCGCCCAACCACAGCTTTCCACCTTGTGTATACGGAGGCCAGCATCCGGTTTGAATCCCAAATCATTGACATTCTCCGTGGTCTCCGTAACGGTGACCTTGGTGATCTCTCCCCTGACCAGTTCCGTCGTGTCAGTGACCTTCAGTGCGAAACTGTCAGCCAAGAGAACTCTATCACTGATGAATTATCCCAATGGCAGGCATGCGACATTCCAATTTATCTTGTAATTTCTTTTTATATAAAGATGAACTTTCTTTTAATTAATTCCCTGAATGGTAATTTGTTAAATTTCCATCAAGCACAGAAGTAGAGTTCAAGTATAGTTTGAACGCAGAAGCTCTAAAACCTTAACCTTAAGTTGATAAAGAGTGGTTGAATAATCATTTTAACAACTTTTATTTAACAATTTTTATTTGCATGGTCTTTAGATGATCGATGTATAATTTTACTTCTTTTTTTCTTTTCTATTTATAATTAATTGTTTGTTTTGGAATGTATATATATATAATAGGATACTGCAAGTGAGCTTCTGGAGTTGTGTAACGATGTGGACGAGAAGATGGAAATGTTGGCGAGAGTTGTGGAAAAGGCGGATCTTCTGCGGCTGAAGACCATTGAGAAACTGGTGGAGATGTTAACGCCTCGGCAGGCCGTGGAATTCTTGATTGCAGCCGCGGAACTACAATTTGGTATCCGTGGTTGGGGAGTCAATTATGATCGTCAAAGAGGGTAGCTAAGAAAGCATGGCAATTTGGATGGTTGAATGAACTGCTCAATCTAAGAGTTATTTGTTTAATTAAGGATTAATAATCGTGAATATGTCGGAATTAAGGGTGAATGCTTATCTTGGTTCGAAGCTTGAAAATTTATTTTCCAAGGCAACATTTTAAAACCCTCCTGCATTATTTGTTTTCGACTGTATCTCTTATTTCTATCTTATTGTCATGATGATGAATAAAGTTCTTTTAGATTCTCCCGCTCAGTTTTTTTTCTTCTTTTTCTGAAGTGTTAGAGAGTATATTAATAGAAGACGGGAGGAAAAAGTAAAACATTGGATGAGTTAAAGATGTGATTTATTTATAATAAATACTATATTTGTTCCTCATTTTATAAGATATTTTAATTTTAAGTAATTTTATGCATATTAATAAATTATTATTTGTTTATATTGTATTACTATTTATTGTATTTGAAACAAGAATTATTTTTTCTCAATAAGTATTTATTATATTTGAAACAATCATAAAATAAATAGGGATAAAATAGTTTATACAAAATAATTATAAAAATTAGTAAAATATTTTATATTTAAGGATAAAAGAGCATGTTTATTGCATATTATAATAAGGGAAGTAGGAAGTATATTATTGGAGGAATGGATGAATTATTGAGTATAACAATAGAGTTCCAATTAGCTATGAGCTAGCTTGCTTAGTAACTTAACTAGTTAAAATTTATGTGCGTCAACGCACGCTATAGTTTGATACAATTTTGGAAATCGTATTTTGATCTCTTACCAAAAATATAATTATTTTACTTTTAAAATTTTTATCATATTCACATTTTAAATTATCTCTTAACTTTATATAAATTTTTAAATTTTAAATATTTACTAGGAAATAATCTATTAACTATATTTTATAATGTTACCAAGACACTTAAAAATTGTTATATCAAAATCTCAATATTTTTCAAAAAAAATCTTACTCCCTGACCCTTGATTTAAGTCGTTAGAATAATAAACTCTTTTTTTTTCTAATATATTTTTATTTATTAGGTCTTTATTTTTATTAAAATTCTATTACTCTATATCTCTATCAATAAAGATAATATAAAAAGAATTAATAAAGTATTTCTAAAAAGACATAAAATATATTTATAGATAAAAACCAAAAAAATCATATAAAGCATTTATAATATGGCCAGACGTAGATTTAAATTTAATCACAACGTACTCTTCTGATTTTTGTTTTTTTTTTAATTTTAAAAAATCTTATTTGACGTGTCAGGTAACGGTGTAATGGATGCATGCATGGCAACACCTGTTAACCAATGACTGCTTATGTCAAAGAGAGAAGGCTGCATTGTCTCCACGGCTCCACACCACCTCCGATTTTAGGGTCCCACTTCATATTTTCAGTCTTCCGTTTGGGGAATTCTTAGGTGGAGCCTGTGTACGGCCCCACCTGCGGACCTGATGCACTTCTCACTGAAACGACTTCCACCTTTCATTACAAAAATTCTGAATTTTTTTATTTATTTACCTGCCGTTATACTCAGTCTTTACTAACCAGTAACCATAGTAGAGAGCTCAGCTACACCCAAATCTCTAAAATTCTGAAGAGGAGTGAAATTTTTTAAGCAATATTACTTCGATAAACAATGGATATACCTTGCTCGAGAAAGGAATTTTTCTTCTTGTAATTCACAAAATTATATTTCCACTATATAGCTTATTTGGATTGGAATTTTGAATTGGGTTCGTTGTTTTATTTTTAATATTGTATAATATAATTTGTTGTGTTTTAATAATACTATTTTTATTGGGAATTGAAAGGAATTTTTTATTGAGTTAGAGGAGTGAAAAGATTTTTTTTTTTGGAATTAGGAAAAAATTGAAAGTTTGATAATAATATAAAATATAATTAATAAATTGTTTGATATTGTGTTTTTAATTAAAAAATAATAAAAAAATATTATATTTCTATTAATATGTGGGGCCTATTATTGGGTTATGAAAAAATTTAATGTAATAGACATTTTGGAGGGAAAAATTATTTATTGATAAAATTTAAGTAAAATTCTTGTTCAAATATTAATTTTTTTTTTTCACATGATCTTCTGATTGCATTTTAAGGGAATTTTTTTCCTCTTCTTTAACGAGATCGATCCCCCATGTTTAATAAGCTTAATTAAGCAAGTGTAATTATACAAGGGGTTTTTTTTTTTCCTATCTTTCGATTGTACAATTTTTGTCTCTCTCTTTCTCTTTCTTCTTAAGCTCCAGTAGTTTTTTTTTTTTCAAGAAAAAATCTCATTAGTTTCTATTTTTCTGCCTTTTGAGTTTATGTCCCATGCATACAAATGCAAAAAAAAAAAAAAATTAGTGTAGCTTCTATTGGCCCTAACTATCATCAATACTTGGTGTAGAGTTTTGGAAATTGCCTTAATCATAAAGAAGAAGCTGAGTTTATTATTGTGATTCCATTACCTACAAAATAATGCTGTACTGTTTCAGATTTAAAAGCAATGCAAACACTATGGCACTTTCCTGGCTGTTGAATTTTATAATGGCATCAATTGCTTAAAATGTTATGTTCCTGAAGATCTCATGGAGTATGATTTCAACTGGAGATGCTTTTCAAATTTGGTTAAGGAAATTCATGATATGAAACAAGTTGAGCTATCTCTCACAGATATATTACTCAACTGATCTTTGAAGATCTTACAGGAAAATTTGCTTCTTTGAGATAATTACTTGTCAACTAATGTGATCCACATTACAATTCTTGCTCTAGCAATTAAAGATTATAATAAATACTCTCTTCGTTCGAAATTAAATATCTATTTCTATTTTAATTTGTTTGAAATTAAAAACTAATTTTTCTTAAATAAACATATTTATTATCATAAATTTCATTAATAACTTTCTTAATTTAAAATATTTATATTTCACTAAATAATGAATCTCACAATCCATTATATTAATATCAAGAATAATTTTATAAGTTGATTAAAGTCAAAGTCTTATTTAATTTTTAATTAAAGTAAAAAATGAATATTCAATTTTGAATGGACGAAAGAAGTATATGATTATGTGATACGATTTCTAAAATGTCTTATTTTGATTGCTTTTCAATTATGAAGAACCAAGTCTTTTATACATCTCAGTTGCAACTACTTAATCAAGTATTTTCTATGAATTTTAAAAATGAAAGATAATATGCATGTAGATAAACATATATATATATATATATATATATATAGTGTACATATATCTTGGCAAATTGTAGCTTTCAAATTACTGATGCATAATATTATTATAAGCGGGGTGAATCTTTATTTTCTCATATGAATTCTCAAGTAAATCGTGGCATTGCTGGTAAAAGTTTCAATTCCACTAATCAGAAAAAATGGCAATGTACATTCTGGAGTTTAAGCAGCCATGCAGTGCATTAGGTGTTTTAGGAAACAGTATTGTTTTTATGCTGGTTTTAAGTTAAAAAATGTAGCACCATAAATCAAATAATCATATTAAATGACAAAGCTGGTGATGTATTGAAGTAATGGAACAGTTTAGTATAGAACTAAATTCAATAATGCTTCCCAAAGCTTCTTAAAATCTTGGTCATACATATATTAATTATGACCCTTTATTATTATTATTATTAGTTCAACTGGATTCTATATATTATATATGTTCCCCGAATGAACATGGTTTCTTCTTCATTAATTTTAACTTCTTTTTTTATATAAAAACAACTACAAATGCAACGTTGCTACAGAAATTTCCACTAGCATGAACTTCTTCATTCAATTCGCTGGACAAAGAGATTTACTAACATACATAATATTCTCATCTAAGTTCTACTAGATTAAACCACTAGTTTAAACCCTAATCTTCCATGTCATTCCAATCACCGAGGGGAAATCACGTCCTTGACCTTAAACCTTTAAACAATACACAAGAGTTGTTCAATTCATCCAAACACAGGAGCATTCTCTCTAGCGATGAGAAAAATATAAAAGAGACTTGCCTATCAATTATTGAAGGTTTCACATTGTCTCAATTGCAGGGTTCTTATCGGTCCATGAATTAAAGTCTTTAGGCTACTTATAAGTTATAACCTCCTACAATATATAACAGTTCATGACTAGCTAGCAGCAAACTTCAACTTATTTGTCATCTCATCTTAATTATTCACCATGCAAACTTCGACTTATTATTCATCTCATCTAAGGAAGATGAATGAAATTGACGTTGTCACATATTCATAAAGCCAAACATTTTATGAAATCTTGGATTGTCTCAAATTAGTTGTAAAATAGTCATAACTTTAGGATTGATTTACAATCGCATTACAATTTTAAAAAAAAAACTCAAAAAAGATCTCGTCTCAAATTGGTTGCAAAAGTTACAACAGATTTGAGATAGAAAGTCATTTGTTGTAATATAGTCAGGAACTTTAGGAGTGATTTGCGATAGCTTTAATTTTTTTTATTTTTCATTTTTTTAAAAGCTAAAAAAAGAGCCCAACACAAATTGGTCACATGTTACGATGAATTCGAGACATAAAACCAAACATTTTATGAAATCTTGGGTTGTCTCAAATTGATTGTAAAATAGTCACAATTTTGGAATTGATTAACGAGCGCAATACATTTTTTTTATTTTAAAAAAACTCAAAAAAGATCCATTGGTTGCAAAAGTTACCATAGATTTGAGATAGCAATTCATTGGTTGTAATATAGTTGGCACTTTGGGAGTGATTTGCAACCGCTTTAAATTTTTTTCATTTTTCATTTTTTTAAAGCTAAAAATAAGAGCCCGTTACAAATCAGTCACATGTTAAGACAAATTTGAGACAAAAAATCAAACATTTGATAGAATATTGAGTTGTCTTAAATCGATCGTAAATCAGTTTCAAATATGTAATAAAATTTTCTGTTGAAAAACTCGATCTCAAACATCACATTTTCTAGTAGTGGATCTCCTAGAGGGAAAGAATTGGAGCCCTTTAATTGGTTCTTCTCTGAAAAAGACCTAGAAATATCTCATGTTACATTGGTCGGCCTTTTCAACGATGTAAATCAATATTTATTATATTATTTTTCATATTTAAAGTTTTAAAATTAGACAATTTCGTCTTAATTTAGGACAAAGGTTAATTAAATTTTTTTAAAAAAGGTCGAATGTTGTTTGAATTTTTTGCTAAAAAAAGAAAAGAAAATAAAAAAGTGACTTCAGGATGAAAGTCCACCGTGACATGATGAAAAATTGAAAATAGTACTTCCTATCTAGTGAGCAGAAGCAATAATACGTAGAGGTGAGTCTGCTAGGGTTGGTGCTGATTGCTGTTGTGGGTAATGAAGTGTGATCTTGCACTAGAACTTTGGTGTCGGTGTCCCACTGTCCTGTTGCGTTCCAGCATACATGGTCCCTTGGACTCAGAGGTGCTCGGTCCCAGATTAGGTTCCAGCTCTTTTTTTTTTCTTGTTTTGTTTGTGTGGTTGCTCTGGTTTTGTAGTACTGCCATGATATGGAATGTAACAGCTTTTGCCTTCTCTATTTTGAGACTTTAAGATTAATGGGGTTCGAAATTATATGTTTGCATTTGAGTCATTTAACTTTTTTTTTAAATTAACAATAGTCTTTTACGTTAAAAAAATTAATACATTATCCTTATTATTAATTAAATTAATAGTGGATATTTTTAGTTATTAAAATGCAAATTCTTTAAATTAGTAAAATTTTAGATAAAAAATATATTTATTTTTAAAAAATGAACAGTCAATTTTAGATATTAAAAAAATATTAAACATTTATTTATGAACGAAGGGAGTAATAATTTTGTTTTTTTTTAAAAAAATGCAATTAAAAAAGGTATAATGATCAATTTAGTCCCTGAAATTATGTCAAAATGATTGCAATTTCTTTTTTGTTATTTACATTGCTAAACATATTTCGATTTGCAGAATTGGCTTCGTATGTAGCTTTCATTAATTATGTAAAAAAAAAGAATCACGATTCACGTATGAAGTTGTGAAAAAATAATGACCATAATTTGGTCAGTACAATTATACATAAAATTCATCAACTTTTTTTCTAGCCATAACATCCCTAGAAGGCTAGAATAGTAAAATCTCATGATTGTACTAGTCTCCTAACTCCTAAGTCCATCTTAGACATTGCAACGCCCAAAACTAATCTCTTAATAGATCTCAGGCATTTGTTTGATAAAGTTGAAGTTTGAAAGATTAAAATCTCAATACTGAAATTTGAAGACTAATTAATTCACTAGCGTTTGATAATAATTAATCGAAAAAATCTAAAAAATTTAAAATATATTATTATCATTATTATGCTTAAGAAAAAATACTAAATATTATTTATTCAAATTTTTTTAAATTATTACAATCATAAATATGATTTCAGTAAAAAAAATAATACTTCTTTATTCGAAATTGAATGATCAATTTTCATTTTAAAATATTTAAAATTGAATATTTTACTTTTTTTATATACTTTATTTTTATTTAAAATTTCACTAACAACATATTAATTTTCTTTTATTTTCTGTTTTTTTGGATGCTTCATTGTTTGTCCTAGTTCTTAGTTTAAACAATTTAGCTGCCACGTGTTCTGATACTTTTGTACTCTTTTCGCTTCTATTTAGGCGGCTCTGGGTGCAGTTTGTATAGGGTATTAGGGTGGGCTGATTTGGGCGATGCAGTCTTGTGGGTTTCGGTGCTGTAGTTTGTGGGCTGCTGTTTTGATCTTGTACGTCCTTTATCTGTTTCCTTAATATATTCATATTTTACATTTTAAAATAAAATTATGAATATGTCATATCATTAAAATTAATAATTAAATATTTTAAAGTTAAAAAAGCTCTTTTTAATTATAAATTATGTAAAATATATTAATTCAATTATGGTCGGAGTATGATTTTTGACTTTCAAGCAAATCCTAAACTTCCTCTCAAAATAAATAAATAAATCCTTAACTATTTGTGGCCCTCTGGCACAAATCTGTTCTACATCTTGAAGACATGAACTGTTCCAATCATACTCTTCTTGCTACCAAAGTATCATTTCAGTTCAATAGCGATCTATTTTATCCCTATTTTATAAAGTCATCAGTTAAACCATTTGAAATATCAAAAACTTTTGATGAACCCCTTATCTTTTAGAAATTCAAAGGTTACCTATTAGACTACTATGAAACTTTAAA
Organism: Apocynum venetum; assembly: GCA_019593545.1. Taxonomy (NCBI): domain Eukaryota; kingdom Viridiplantae; phylum Streptophyta; class Magnoliopsida; order Gentianales; family Apocynaceae; genus Apocynum; species Apocynum venetum. The sequence continues at coordinate 9,483,659 of SRSM01000123.1, read as the reverse complement.
GGTACAATTAATGATTTTATGAATAAAAAATAAAAGGAGTATAATCTACATCTATACTAATACAATTTTATAGCATTATAACAATTGGTCGTCCTCTATTGTCTTTTTCTGGTTTCTTTCCTTTTCTTTTTCATTTTTTTTCTTTTTGGTTTTAGTTTGAGATGTTTTGGACTTAAACTATAAAAAAAAAAGAAAAGGAAAACGATTGGAAGTTTGGGCTAGACATGCTTGAATTTAATCTAATAATTATATGTAAAATATTTTTCTAGGTAAACATGTAATTATATCTAATACTTCCATGGTAAACATAAAATAAATATTAAATGAACGATAATGTAACATGTACATTTTAAAAATTAATAAACATAATAATATTATATATTATTAATAAGAATATGAGAAATCATCAAAGATTATATATTAATAAACATTTGTTTTCATGTACTAAAAATATAAATGTAATAGTAATTACAATGATTTATTTCATAGTATAAATCTCTATAGTATTATATCATAATCTCTATAAAAAATAACATATTTTTAATTAGTATAATAATTAAAAAGATTAATTAAATAAGCTACTTATTATCTTTATTGTTAATATATTAGTAACCATGTGTTCAATCGAAATGAATTCCTTAAATTAAGGAAATTATTTGTAATGCATTGATTAGAAAAATATGTGAATTGTGTAAAAAAAATTACAAGAAATTTTAATAACTAAAAGTCTACTATTTTTATTTTGCACAAAAATACCTTTTAAAATTCATATCTACTATGTTTGCGCGTTAGGACGGACACTTTTCCAACTACTTATACAATAAATGTCAAATTTAAAGAGTCGAGTCTTTCTTCTTTCTTTCTTTTTTTCTTTTTTTTTTTTAAAAGGAATTATTTGAAAAATCATAACTTTTGAAGGACCAGATTGAGAAAGACCCATTTTGGAATGAAATGATTTTGCCACAACTTTGTCAAGGTCAAAGGAATATTTTTAATTTTTAGATTAAGTTAAATATAAATATTTAATTATGAAATAATGGGGTATTATTGTATCAGACTTTCATACCTCATTCATTTTTCCTTTTACTTTCTTTTTTTCTTCTCTTTTCTAAGTCCTTTCAATCCTTGGGAATTGGTTAAAAACAAATTTGTATAATTTAAATGCACTCTTAATTTGTTAAATAAAATAAAATATCGAGTTAATAATACTCGTTTGTCGTATAAAATAAATGATATATTCAACAAAGAACATTTTTTAGATCTGAAAATTCTCATATATGGACTTCCTATTCGCCCATTTACCACTTTTTTTCTTCTTCTAAAGTCCATCGTTTGAATCATGATGCATTTATTCTCCTGGTAGTTGAAAAAGACAATAAAATCTGGCACCACTGAGTAAATACTACTTCGTGGAGTATTTTATATCAGAATTAAAAAATATATGAGAATGTAAATTATTAAAAAATCAGGCATGCTTACATTAATGCTATTGAAATAATTTTATTTTTTTTAATAGCAGCGATATATACACATTGTAGAGGTGCTAATTTTGCTCCTATTGAAATAATTGATTGGGAGATATTTAACCAATTTGAACTCTTTTCTTTCCTAACTAGACCCACCAGAAAATTATAGCCACCGTGCAGTCAAGGCATAATAACAAACCCCCCTGGCCCCTTCTCCCCACCCCACCCTTTTTTTTTAAAACTTTATCTAGGAAATACTACTATTCCGTTCCTGGTTATAACGTATATTATCCTAAGACAACTTGAGAAACAAGGAGGAAAAAAAAAAAATTAAAGATCCCCTTTCTTCTCCATGACTTTTTAATACCAACCACCAATACACCTTTTTAAACTATTTTTATATTTCTTAGGAAACAACCACGATACTTTTAGATGAAATGTTGGATCGAGAAGACCTAGTCTTAGATTAGCAATTACTGTATTTAGGAATTTCAAATTTGTAGAGATTTTGCTTCAAAAAAAAAAAAAAGAAATTGTGGAAATTTTAGCCGCCCATTTGATTACATTTTAAAAGCATTTAATATAAAGCTGGAATTTATATGGGTTTGATAAGAATTTACTCATCATCGATCATCTACTCATCTCCTAACGTTATTTCTCACAAAGATTTGCATTTTAATTGTATCTTGATCTTGGTAGCTGTCTAAGGTCCTTTTTTATTTATTACTATTTTTAGTCTGTGTAAAATTAACTTCATATGCATCTATCTAGCAACTCAAGTGGAAAGGACACATAGAAAAGATAACTAAAAACTAAACGAGTGAATGTATTTTTATAATTTCATAACTTAATTTATTAGAAATATTTTATATTAAATAGTAAATCATAAATCGTTTTTTCATATACAAAGAATTTATCAGTTATTCTAAAATACGTGAATGTACCAATTAAAAATGAACTTCACTCCCTCTCAAGTCCCACCCCAACTATAAAATATCACTTCATTACACCTTCATCTTGTTATCTTTTGCCTGTGTTTATTACTATTATTAATTAACCAAAAGATAAATTTACATTTCTCGAACATTATTACATGAATTTACCATATCTTTTAACAGTTGCAGATCCATAAAATTATTAGAATGTTGTTCACACATAAAGGAAAACCATACAAATAATTTTAATGGGTTCCATCTACATATAAAAAAAAAACCATGTTTTTTTCTCCCTAATAAATTTCCAAGGACCCCACTTTCATCCACTTGGATCCGCTCATGTCTTTTAAGGCAAATTAGTTAATTTAATATTTATTATTTTCTTTAAGTCACTTTGGTCCCTAATTTTTATTTTGGCAAAATAGTTAATTTAGTCCCTTATCTTTGTAATTTTGATCTCTTATTTATTTTTTTTGCCATTTAGATATCTTATATTGTTTTCATTCATTTTTGCCCATTATCTTCTTTTTTTTAGCCATTTAGATTCCTCATGCATTGTTTTCAAATCGGATAATTAGCTAATTTAGTCTATTATGTTTACAATTTTGGCCAAATTGATCATTTATATTTTTTATCGACATTTTCAGTCTATTATGTTTATACTTTTTGTCAAATTTGGTGTCTAATATTTTTTATCGGCATTTTTAGTCCCTTAAGTATTCTCAATCTACCAATTAAGTCATTTCATCAAAATCATGGACATAATTCAACATTGCATGCCATGTGTCAGAATTACATTACATGTCATGTGTCTGGCTTGTGCAAATCAAACGAGGGGCAAATAGAGCTCCAACATTTCACTTAAATAATTTCCAATAAAAATTAAGGATCCCACCAAAAGAAATAATCCAAGATAGTAACTTTTTTCATAATAATGATAGAGGAGTCTGCCAAAGGTAATTTTTTATGGGAAGATACGAAGAACAAAATGAAAGGGGCAAGGAGGAAAAATATTACAATACATAATGGATCTAAAGGACTAAAAAAAAAAAGGAAAGCTAAGGGATCAAAATAGTTGAAAAACAAATATATGGGAACTAAATTGCTACAAAAGGACAAGAGACTAAGTTGCTAAAAATTACAAAGATAATGGACTAAAATGACTATTTTTCCTTTTATTTTAAAGTTTTAGTTTTTGAACTACTCTTTATTTTCCTATGATCGAAATTTAAAATTTGATGTGGTTCTTATCTGTTTACACATACATGTAGGAGTGTAAACAAATTGTGCCACCCAATTTCGAGCCAAGCTCAAACTCAAATATAATTAGCTCATTGGCTTGTTGAGCAAATCGAGCTAGACAATATATTTTTTTATTTCATATTTTTAATTTTTAAATAAAAATAAATGGATTTAGTTTGAACTATAGCTCAAAAACTAACTATTTGTTGGAGCTCGAATCCTTATAATTTTTTCGACTTTTAGGTTTGGCTCAACTTATTTAATGCCCTATTTTTTTCATTAGAATAACTTCAAATTTTCCAAAATAAATCCTACTTTACCCTACAAGTCACAAGCTTGCATGATTTATCCATTTTACTTGAAAGAATTAAAAGAATTACTCTTTTCCCCTTAATTAAATATCATAGAAAAGAACTGGCAATGGGAAATGTGAGACCGATGTCCCCTATCCCTATATTGTCCTATCCTTGCTTTGAATTTATTAAGTATCCCCACCCACCCCGCTTTTGTGTGAATGAGATCATCCCTATTCCCACCCGCTTCCTTAATATTTCCCCACCTTTCTCACTTTATATATTTTTTTTAAAGTAAAAACCTTCAAAAAGTAAAATCCTAAAATAATGTTCATTTACAAAAGTATTGATTTATTTCTAGTTATAAAAAATATTAAAATATTCTATTATAATAAATATAAATGTATTGCATACAAATTTATGTATATGTATCTATATATAATCATAAGTAATTGGTAAAAATAAATATAATTATATAAGTGTTAAGAAATTGTAAAAATATTATATATATAAGTTATATAAATAATTAATATAATTATATGTGTATGTGTATAACAAATATGAGCATTCAATTTTAAGTGAAGAGGATATAACATATATACATGTATATATAATTTATTTATTTTTTTAAAAAATGCAAAGACAGTAGGAACAGAGCCCTGTGAGGAAAAAATCATACTTTTCTTTTATCTTTACTCAACAATGTAATTCCTGCTCTCGTAAAGACGGGTAAGGGAAACCCTACTAATACCAATTGCCACGCCTCGGGTCATTGGGTTCGAGATGCGAATATGAGCCTGACAATACTCACGGTTAACTACTTAATAATTGTTATAGCTATGCTAAAATGAATATCCTAAATCGACAATAGATACTTAGACTCATTTTTATATATCATATCATACTCTCATGAATTTCGTTAGGCCCAAATCATTAGTTCAAAATTCAGGACCAATCGGGGAGAATGATATTCTAAATATGGCTCCCACCTATGCGTTATAGCACTTAGTTCCCATAACTTCCAATCAGTTACCCGCTTTGATACCAACTATCATGACCCAAGCTCTTTGTCTCGAGATGCGATTATGAACCTGACAGCATTTACAATAAACTACTTGACAATCATTCTCCCTATATCAAAATGAATATCCCAAGTTAATAATCAATATTTAAACATATTATATATCATATCATTATGATCAATTATCGATATGGAATTAGTATCACACCAATACATGTATTTTGCCATCTCTTGCACATGCTTCAATGCACCCTTAAATCAACAAAAAATTGATTAGAGGGAAAAAATGTAATTAAAAATAGTTAAAGGACTAAAAAAATATTATCTATGTAATTTCTTCTTTTTTCGAAAAGCGCGTACTGTGAGATTCACACAACTCCCTATATTATGCTTTTTCCTTCCTATGTTCCAATTAAAAACAGAAATCAGATATAAAAAACTTTCAAAATCCGAAATGGAGAAAAAACAAAACAACAAAAAAGGAGGACCAAAGACTCGATCACACACGCCAACAACGTACAATGGCAGCCCTCTCAAACATAAGAAATTTCCTCTTCTGATTCGTCTGTCACACTCATAATAATTATTCCGACGTGAGTGAATCCAAACCCATCGCTCTGAAACTTTCCCAAATAATATAATTATAAGTAAATAAATAAATTTGCTTTGAATATTTTTCTGAGTCGGCCCTCAATTTCTTTCCATATTTTCTCTCCGGGGAGAGAAAGGGAGAGATAGATAGGTAGATAGGTAGTATGTCGCTCAGAAGGAATTTCCTTTCTAGAAGAATCAGGAATGGATCCTTTTCCTTCTCATGTAGATCGATGAAGGACTCAAGAACCCTAGAAATTGCTGATAATGGAGGTAATTTTGTTGAAAAGAATGTTATTGTGGGTCGAGATATTGATGATGTGCAGTACAGCGGCGCCGTTTTGAATGAGCACATGTCTTCGTCGCCGTCGCCCTGGTCGAATATGTTGCCGGAGCTATTAGGGGAGATCATACGACGAGTCGAGGCTAGCGAGGATAAGTGGCCGGACCGAAAGAACGTGGTGTGTTGTGGATGCGTTTGCAAGCAGTGGAGGGAGGTTACTAAGGAGGTCGTGACGACTTCTACCTCGCGTAATCATGCTTCGGCTGGGAAAATTACCTTTCCTTCTTGTTTGAAAAAGGTTCAAAGATTTAATTTCTTATCTTTGATTTTGAAAAGGTTTCGACTTTTTATTTTTATTTTTTATACTAGGTATGCTTCTGTTTGTATGGTGGATTTCTGATGAGTTTATTGGTGTGCTAATGGGCTTTTGGTTCCGCGGTTTTTTTTTTTTGGTCAGCTTATGTTGTTGAATTAGCAATTGGTTAGTTTTCCGATTTTATGTCTATACTGTCAAGTAAAACTATTTGGATTTTTGCTGAGCAACTTAAGAGGTATGCTAATTGGATAATTGATTCTGTATCTTTTCTTTTCAATATTTCCTAATGGCCAACTTATTTCAGTATCTCTTGGTGCACATACATAAGCCCCCCCCCCCCCCCCCCCCCCTGGGAGTTCATGTTTAGTAATAGTCAAAGGTGCACGTGTTCCCAAGTTTTCTTATTAATTGGTAGAAATGCATTGTGAAATTAGAGTAAAACCAATTGATCGGTTTAATTCAATTCAATCAATCATTTGAGGATGTTTATTTCATTCAATCATTTTCTTCCAGCTTTAGAGATGTTAACGTTTATAAATCAAGTTAGTTCCTGAACAGGGGCTGAAGTTTTGATGAACCTAGTTCTTCCTGTCTGATAATTACGATCATTTGTCTACATGAGAAATTTCAGGTATATTTCTAGTCTAATTCTTTGTTCATTCTGCAGCCAGGCCCGCTCGACTTGCCACTTCAATGTCTTATAAAACGTGACAAGAAGAATGGGATGTTTTACCTTTATCTTGCTCTTTCACCATGTATGTAAGTTTGCCTTTAAGTTTGTAGTCATTTTCTGGAGAAAAGGCCCTCTTTTAATTTTTTTTTCTTCTGTTGATAAACTTGTTTGACTAAAATCTTTGATGTTGAAAATGTCAATATTTGGGAAACTAGTGGAAATTTTCACTTTGTTAATCCTTGCTGCTATATCTATTGTGGTAGTTAAGTCAAGTTGACTTTGGCAGGATCTGTCACACTTTCTGTTTTTGCAGGCAGAAACATTGATTTCTTTACCACTCTTCATGCTTTGTTGACTTGTTCATTTTTAGTTTTTGAATTATTTATTAATGAGAACAAGTCTGAATTAGTCTCATTCTGGTATTTTATTATTCATTAAGTAACTTCTTTCATCAGTTAATTGATGAATTTACCTTCCAAAAATTGTTTTAATAAAGAGAGCCTCTTATATGGTAGTTTCTGCACTCCTAGTTACAAGAGTTTGAAGAATTCATCAATGTTCTTTGTTCTAGCTGGATGGTGCCCATGCATATTTTGGTATTTGGTCAATTTGACCAGTCCTGTTAGATTAAGCCTTGATGTATGTATTGAAAAACATAATATTAAACTGATATTACTGAATGATTACAGTAGCAAAACTTTTGGATGATCCATGTTTGATAAATTTTGCTCCATAGGACACGGCGTTGCCAAGTTAGCCTATCTTATTCCTGTCTTGTCAACAGGCATACACACTCATGAACTCAAATTCCAAGATAGAATAATGCTAATTATGAGCATGATTTGGGTGCATGTTAGATAATGCCTTAAGGTGGTTTTACTATTTGTTTAAAGTTGTCCTGATTTTTTTTTTTAAAATTATAAGACTATTTTTTAAACTGGAAAAATAAGAAATCCAACTACTATTGCATGGTCAGGCCTGTGCACAGCTCAGTTGATACCCAGTACCCACTTATGTATGACTGTAGGTGCTTCATTTATGTGAATCGCTTTCTTCCCTTCCCCCACCCCTTTGGTGTGTGAATATGGTATCATTATTTGAACCTGTGTTGCTTTGATTGTGTAGCATCCGTGGAGAAGGGGAAGTTTCTGTTGGCTGCTCGGAGGTATAGAAATGGTGCCCACACTGAGTACATAATATCTCTTGATGCTGGTGATTTTTCTCAAGGAAGCAATGCTTATGTTGGAAAACTAAGGTCTGTATTCTGTCCAACTCAAAAATCATTTTTTAGGGATGAAGTGTTTGCATGTCTGATCTTTCAGATTGACACTTTTAATTTTACTAACTTCTACACACTTTAATCATTAAATTGCCTTGAATAGCAAACTATAACAACAGCAAAATAAATTTCTCATTGTTTGGTATTGAAGCAACTGTCAAAAGAACTAAAAACATTTTTTCTTTTTGGAAGATTTTAGTACTAATATTAATAGATTGAGAAAAAGATTGAGTAGTGAGAGTGTTGTAGCTGTAAAACTTTACAGATAACAAGTGAAGAGAAAGATATAGTTTGATCGGAACAAATCACCAAGCTTTCTCTACTATCACGTCTTTGTAGGTCAGATTTCCTTGGTACCAATTTTACCATTTATGACAGCCAACCTCCACACAGTGGAGCTAAGCCATCAAGCAGCAGAGCCAGCCGTCGTTTCACTAGCAAGCAGATAAGTCCTCAGCTACCAGCTGGGAATTTCGAACTAGGAGAAGTATCTTATAAATTTAACCTCCTCAAATCAAGAGGTCCTAGGAGGATGGCTTGTGTACTTCAGTGTCCACGGTCAGATGGAACTGCCATTGATAGACCAAAGTATGATCCAAAGACAAAGAATCCCCACTCTGCTATTTCTGGCTACACTGTTCTGAGAAACAAGGCCCCTAGATGGCATGAGCACTTGCAGTGCTGGTGCTTAAATTTCCATGGTAGGGTTACAGTAGCATCGGTGAAGAATTTTCAACTGGTTGCAACTGTGGATCAAAGCCAGCCAGGCGGGAAAGGGGATGAGGAAACAGTTATACTCCAGTTTGGCAAGGTGGGAGACGATCATTTTACGATGGACTTCCAGCAGCCGTTATCAGCTTTCCAGGCGTTTGCCATTTGTTTGACAAGTTTTGGTACCAAACTAGCCTGTGAGTAACATTTAAAAATGTATTGTATATGTATGTACCTTGTTTAATAAATGTTTAAGCTGAGGTTTCCGCTCTTTTTCCCCATAATGCCACCAGACTCTTCTGGTTTGGTTCAAGAAATGTGTTGTGCACAATGTTTATTGTAAAGGCGAGTGGTATTAACCAGGTTTGAATATGTTTTAACCATCATATCCTAAATCCTAAGTGGTAATTTTTTCGCTTCAAAGGTAAGGCATTTATTTCGTTTTATTATCTGAATATGTTACATTAATGAAGCGATGGAACCGCCAAATGAAATTACATTACTCAAATGTAATTTGTTCTTATTTAAAAAAGAAAACCCGGAGTAATGTGAGATTGACACAACTCCTTATTCTATTCCTTCCTATGTTCCAATTAAATACAGAAATCATATACTCCTGTTCCTTCGGTTCCAAATACATTTACTAATAGATCATGATTAATGTAGTTTAGATATTAACAATTACACTTTAAATAACCATATTTTGATTAATTAAAAAATACATTATAATTTGAATAAAGAAATTAATTTTTAATTTGAAACAAACTGAAAGGAACACATATCTAAGTAAGTTGTGGTGGAGGGAGTAAAAAATTTCCAAAATCCAAAATGAAAAAGGAAAAAGAAAAATTGAACTCTGAATTATTTGCATGTTGTTTAATTAGTGTTTAAAAGTGCACATTGCCTCAAGTTTTAAAAATTTGGGTTTCTCTCTCCAACTTTGCTTTGCAAAATTCTTTGTCCTCAAACTGTCATAAAGTCCTGAAACTTGGCCTTCCATTCAAAACGTTAAATCCCAACGGAAACCAGTAATACGACATGCACATGGACATTTTCAAGATATTTCTGTCCTCAAAATTATCTCATCAATTCCTACCAAAATTCTCTCGCCAAAATGACGTTTTCTATTCAATCAACAACAATCGAAAGAGAGACTGACAAAGACTTTTGAAGCTCAAAAAGCTACACATTTTTTTTATGACCTAGGTTGAATTATGGGGTAGTTTCGATTCTTCAAAAATTACTTTTTATCGTGAATTATGCAGTAATTAATTGTATATTTTTACTAGAAAAAAACTACTAATATTTTGTTTAGCAAGGCAGCGGTGTATGTACAATGTTTAGCATATCTTATGTGGACTCACCCTTATTTCCTAGTATTCCTACTCCGTTGAAATCTCAACCGCAATCTCTCGAGGATTGTTAATCACATTCTTCTAAGTCTTGATAAATCTCTCAGCCCTTAGCTGACAACATCTTGTAGGAAGTGTAACATCAGTTCACAAATGCTACTTATACTAATTTGCTAGAGGTGACAAAATGGGCGGAACAAAGATGTAATTGGATCGAATTGAAATTACATGGGCCTAAAATATGAAGCTCACCCCAACCATTCTATGGGCCATGGGCTAATGAGAAAAATGGCTTGATAGTTTGAAAATTTTTAAACCATGATTTTGGTAAAAAACCAAGGCCACTAGACTACATTTTTTTTTTTACATCCAACATTCAACATAAACCTCTTGTGATTATGTGAAACAAAATGATTATTGTCAAGCAGAAATAAATTTACACCAAAAGCATCTTCAAGTCAAAACCCAAGAAAAAAAAGAAAAAGAAAAGAAAAAGGAAAAAGAGAGACAAACTAACCATTTTCAAGGAAAAAAAAATGCTAAAGGAAAATAAGTTCACACAATTCATAAATCTAAACAATTCACATGTTCTCAATAACATTAGAAAGTAAAGTACAAAGGAAAATAAATATCAAATCCACAATTGCATCGTTAATTAAGAATAACATACGCATCTCCTCCACGTCTTGTACTTGCGCATCTATAATTCATTAAAAAAGAAGAAAAAGTTAATAACTAAAATGAAAATTATGAAATGCAAATAACAAATTCCATGTAGAAAAAGAAGAGAATTATTAGTGCATCATTACTAGGATTTCCAACTTTTTTGAAACCATACAACCAATTACGTGTACAAATGAGGGCTTGCACATTTTTTAGAAGCAAACAACTTCTATACTTATTTAAGATTCGATCACCAATACTAAATGAAGATTTCAAAGCTACTGTTGTGATTAGAATACTCAAAATGTCACAAGTCATGATTGCAAGTTGATGAAAAAGATGTTTATTTAACTTCCAATGCTCGAGCACATGTGAGTCACTTCCAACCATACACTTTTCTTCCAAGTATATTTCAAGTTGAGACTTTCCATCATTTGAGGATATTTGCCTTATTTCTTGATGATATTCCTAAAATTAGACTAAAGTAAAATACAACTGCATTACAAAAATAGATTATATGTTTCAATAAATAATAAAAGCAATACAATGAAGGAGAGATATCTTACATATTCAATGCACATAATCGATAATGATATTGTTTCACTTGTTTGTGTTTAAGAATAAGATTGATAATCACTTGATGAAGTTCTATTATGTTCATATTCATGAAATGACTTATACAAAACATCTTTAACTCTATTCACATTCTCTTGATAAGTATGTGAGTAAAGCCTATTATAGACAAAGTTTAAAAAATCTCCATTTTTTTGTGGGTCAACAATAGATCATAATGCAAGAATTACGCTATAATCACTCCAATACTTATCAAATTTTTCCTTCATACTTGATGCCATGGCTCGATCACTTTCTCTTCACTTGTCGAATTTTCATTAAGTTTTATCTCAATATTTTCAACTTGCATGAAATATAAATTTGTTGTGGAATAAGATGATCCAGATATCAAGTTAATAATGCAATAAAAAGGGCTAAGAAAGCACATATCTTATCCGCTCTTTCACACTCCTTATTTCTTGGATAAAATTTATAATTTCTAACATGAAAAATGAAACTTATGAATGCACGATGATATTTCAAAACACTTTCAAGCATTATCTATAAAACATTCCATCTATTAGACACATGCAATTTTAAGAAACCTCCACTAGGATTATTAAATTGCACTTCACCAACACATCTATGAACTTCTCTCATATTTCCATTGGAATCCTTTCACATACTTAATACTTGCTTTAATTTTTGTTAAACCATCACTTGTCACCTTTATTTCTTCTTGAACTATAATATTCAAGATATGAGCAAAACATCTCACATAAAAAAAATTCACCTTTACACAACAAAGTATTTTGCAACTTAAGTCTCTTTTTAAAAATGTTTTGCATACTATTATTGTTAGAGACATTATCTAAGGTGATGAAAAACATTTTAGAGTCTATTCCTCAATCCCTAAGAGATTCATATATCTTTCCCAACAATTCTAATATAGTATGTGGACCATCTAAAGTGCAAAAAGAGAGCAATTTACTATTTAACCTACATTCTTCATCAATATAATGAGAAGTGACAATTTCTTTTGTATAAGCAATTTCGTGAATATGAACATAATATTATTACATTCACTTAATTTTCATTTCAAAAACATTTGATAAGATGTATTAAAAAAATGCAAGTTGCATGTCATGTGCACTACACATGAATAATGGATAGATGTGGATAACAGAGAATAGTAGCAGAAGTGCAATGTTGAGACAAAAAATATGATTTTGTGCAAGTTATGAACAAAACAAAGTTTAAGTGCAAATCATGAATTTTTTAAAAATTTAAGTGTAATTTAGATAATTTGACATTGTTTATTATTAAATATAAGGGATTGAGAGAGATGAGACTTGAACCCATAATCATAATATGTGGGTGAAGGAGCTTAGCCAACTTAGCTCATCATGCTACCACTTTAAAAATATAAAAAAAATGTATATATAATATTAGTTTTCCATTGAGGAGAAAAATAAGTCAATACAACTAAGATTACATCATATGGACATTCATCAAACCATTCCTAAGGATTAGGGGAAAAAATACCTAGACTTCTTTACTCATGTTTAATTTACTTGTTACAAAATCAAAATTTTAATATATTTTGTTTTATCATAATATGAAATCGTCTAATACATTTTTCGCCTTTATACCATCATTTAATTGGTCTAGTTAAAGCTTATAATACTAATTATTTATATAATTGAAAAATGATTATATTTTATGATATTTAATCAATTTATTTTGGTTAAATTTCATTTAATTATGTTGTTTTATCAATAATTTTGTATTTCATGTTAATCTATTTTTTTGTAGAATTTTTAGTAGTTTATTAATTAAGTTTGGAAATAAATGTAGAGAGAAAATGTTGGAAAAATTTATTTAAAAGGTTAAAAAAAAGGGATCACATGAAAAAAAATCACTTTTAAATAACAAAGTATTTTTCAAATTAAGCCTTTATTTTAAAATGTTTTGCATGCTATTATTGTTAGAGACATTATCTAAGGTGATGAAAAATATTTTAGAGTATTTTCCCCAATACCTAAGAGATTCATATATATTTCTTGACAATTCTAATATGGCATGTGGACCATTCAAAGTGCAAAAAGAGAGCAATTTACTATTTAACCTACATTTTTCATCAACATAATGAGTAATGACAGATATATAACATTATGTAGAATTGTAACTCTAATACTCGTTTAAGTTTTTTTTTATAAAAAAAATGGACTTCATTATTTTCTTTTAGTTTTACTTATAACCCAACCCATTAGAAGTTTACCTCACTTATATAAGAATAAGACAGGACAATTAAATACATTTGATAAGTTTTATTTTAGCAGGAATCTCGACGTAGGTAAAAAACTACTTAGTTTTCTCTAGTAATGGCACCGCCACCAATGCCACCATATGGCTGGCCGTTAGCGACAACAATGAGCCTAAAGAAGTCAATTTTCATCACTATTTTTCCTTCCATATTCAAAGTTTTCTAGTTTCTCAAGAGAAATTCCTTAGCCTCCATTGAAAACCATTTTACAGTGATGAGTTTTGAGTGTTTTTGTCATGGGTTTGAGGGAAGAAAATAGAGGGAGAAAAATAAAGAAGGGAGAATGAGGTAAGATGCAGCTAGAAGGAGTTAGAAAATGAGAGGAATTGTGGCGACAGTGAGGGAATAGGGGAGGAGAGCAGAGGCCATGGGAGGTAGAAGAGGGAGAAGAGAGTGTCTGCCAAGAGAGAGAACAAGGGAGTGACGGCTGATTGGGAAGGGAGAAAGAAAAAGATGAACCGGAGTTAGAGTTTTGGGATAAAAGAGTTATATAAGGAAGAATTATTTTTGTAATTTAAACCCTTATTAATTATTTTTTCAATTAGGTCCTTAAGGTTAATAAACTCTAAATTTCCTAAATTCAAATATCAATTTTATAAATTTACCACAAATATTTTAGAGTTTTCAAATTAGTTCCCAAATCTTTTTAGGGTTTTCAATTTGATCCAAAACTTCTTAAAAATTCTATTTTGATCAAATATTTTTAGGAATCCCATTTTATATCTTAAGGAAATGCACGATTTGCCCCTAAACTTTTCTAAAATTATAGTTTGGCCCAAAATTTTTCCAAACTCGAAAATTTTTCCTTTCATATTTCAAAAGTGTCTCCAAACCTTTCAAAAAACTTTTTTTGGCCCGATAAAATAGAGACTTATGTCCGATTGAACAAGGGCTTTAGCCCAATTATATAAGACTTTTTGACTTAATGATATACATTGACCATTTATGATTACATGATATTTTAACGTGTATATCATTGTACTTAACCCACTTAATCCATGTATTTTTCTAAAACTCATTTACAATTTGACGGGTTACGATGCGAAAATAGAGGATGACCATTTATTTATAAATTTTGAACTTGGTTTAAATAATGTTCTTGAGCTCATGACCGCCTGCTTTCAACAGGCGAGAGGGGCCACTTGCAGTCGATGAATGGATTAGGGTTATGGACAGAACATTTGAAATGATGAGTTGTATTGATGCAAAAAATATAACTTGTGCTACTTTTCGATTATGGAGATGTGGATTATTGATGGGAATCTTTTAAAAGGCCCCAAACAGAAGGGCAAATGACTAACTTGACTTGGAAAGGGTTCAAACAAGAGGTATTGTGACAATACTTCCCTAAAGCATATCGAAACTAGAAAGTGTCTGAATTTCTAATGCTAAAACAATAGACAATGACAGTGACAATACGAGAACAAATTCAATGAGTTGTCAATGTTTGCTCCACATTTGGTGGATCAAATTTTCAAAACTTTGCCAATGTAGTTTGTTCATTTAACAAGACCTGCACATCACAATATCTAGGGATTGCATGACATTTAGCAAAATGTCGCCTCAGATGAGTGGTTCCCGAAACACTTTTACAACTATAATATTTTTCGCAATCTTTACATTTACATGTTTCTTTTCCATTTATCATGCCAATTTTAGTAAAATATTCTCACACTTAGGATGTTTTAGACTTACATTTCTTAGAACCAGAGCTTCCACTAACATATTATTTGTCATCATAATTATTCCTTTTATTTTTAGTAGTAGACATAATAACAATAGAATCGTTAGAATCAATACCTGCAGTACTTTTGGGCAATTTCATTATATCATCCATACCCTCACCATTTGATACAAAATCCATATTGTAATCCCAAAAATAATACTTGAAAACAAAGGGCAATTATGAAACAATTTTTTTAAAAAAATTCAGTATAGAAAACATAACATGTTGCAATAATGAACAAGACAAATTTAGTTAACTAATTCTCATTAATTGACTAATTCTCAGACAAAAGACTTGCACTAAATTAATATTATTTTGATTTTAAATCTCTTCAATAATGTTTTTTTTTCATTCAAAAGTAATTTTGATAGGTAATAAACTTAATATTTTACTTCCTTAAAAAAAAAAACTTAATCTTTTACCCACTAATACTACATCCTCTTTAATTTACTAATGAAATGAATTTTATTGAATAGTTTATCTTTTGCATTTCAATTTTTTTGATAATATTTATAAAAAAAATCTATCGTTGAATGTTATGTGTACTATATATGAATAATAGATAGATGTAGATAATAGAGGATAGTAATAGAAGTGCAATGTTGACACAAAAAATATGATTTTGTAGAAGTTATGAAAAAAAAAAAGTTTAAATGCAAATCATGAATTTTTTAAAAGTTTAAGTGTAATTTAGATACTTTGATATTTTTTATTATTAAATATAGGGATTTGGGGAGATGAGATTTGAACCCACAACCATAATGTGTGGGTGAGGGGCTTTCTTGAATTCATTTTGAAAATTGAATTGTTACTTGGATAAATTAGATTAACCCCTATTGGAACTTTTGCAGGAACGTAACTGGCGAGCTGACCAAGACCATACCTGAAATTTTACATTTAGAAAATAATGTAATGAATTATCCTTTGAATTTTTTTTTTTATAAAAAAAAAAAGAGAAAAAAGAAACCCTCAAAGCTCACGAGTGATTGAATTGCCTTTAGACCGTAGCAATTGAAGCCATAGTCGTTCGAAACAATTGGAGCTGTTGGATTAAAACATCATCAATTATAGAATATGATACCAAATAATAAAGGTCGATTACTTCTTGGTGTTGGATTTGGTAATTGGGATTGATAGATGCTTTAGGACCAAGAAAAGATGAGAACCCACATAGTATAGTCATAGGACTCCTACTTCCTAATTGAATTGACTTTCTCTTTTTTCTTTTTCACTACAAAGTTATTATTGAACAAAAAAACAGAAAAAAAGAAAAAGAGGAGACATCCTCTCTCCAGGTTGGATTTGGAAATTTGAATAAGAATGGCATTAAACCACAATTAATTATAGAATATGATACAAAATATTAAAAATTGATTTCAATTTATTCTCATCAACTAAAAAAATTATATAAATCTTTGAATATTAACTTCTTTAGACAATTAAAAAGAAAAGTTTCATTTTCCATTTTTAATAAAAAAATGTAATTGATAAAATTATTAAAAAAATTATCACTCAAATCAACTAAAACTAAATATAAAACTCACACTTTATATTTGGATTGAGTTTACCTCTAAATAAAATCTAACTACTTGTTTACTTAGAATACAAGTAGAACTTTGTGTTACTGTTTTCTTATGGTAAATTCAAGACTCTTTTTTCTTAACATTAATTAAACGAAAATACTACAAATCAGACTACTCCCATTTAATTTTTTATTTTGAACTGGAATTTGGTACTATTATCTTCCAATTATTTTTATTTTTCCCATAATGCCACCACTCGTCTGGTTTGTTTCAAGAAAAGTGTTGTGCACAATGTTTATGGTAAAGGCGGGTGGCATTAACCAAGTCTGAATATGTTTTAATCATCACATCCTAAATCCTAAGTGGTATTTTTTCGCTTCCAAGGTAATTAAGGCATTTATTTCGTTTTATTTATCTGAACATGTTGCATTAACTCAAGAGATGGAACCGCCAAACAAAACTCCTTGGAGGAAAGAATGAGAGAGCAAATTCTATAATGCTCAAAGTTGGTTTACAGGGTTTTGCTTACTTCACAACAAAACTTATACCAGTGATATTCCTAACAACTATACAGCTATATAGACTCGAGAGGTCATCGTGATTTCTCTCCACAGCCACTGCCATTAAAATATGATCAGATAAATATTCTAAAGTATCCAGAGATAAAAATAAATGAAATGTTGATTGGACAATCAAAATTATTCCTTCTATCGGAACTTCTTTGTATTTAAACCCAAGGTTCTGTAGCTTCTACTGAGGCAAAATGCACAACCACATTCAGAAATCGTAAGGAAAAAAGGTGCAATATCGTGTAAGAAATTATATGAGTTTTACTAGCAATTCCTCGAAAAGATCCAACTTACTCGGAAGAGCCAAATCAGGAAGCATACGAGTAATTAGAAACAACATTCACAATTCGCAAAGGAGAGCCACATCCATCAGCCAGAATATCTCCAGACAAGCATACAGTGGATGACAAGGGGAAGCTAAAAGTCCGATAAGTACCATTTACATGACCACTCTTAAGACTGAAAGGACATAACACTACAGAACATTGGCTTTACTCGCTATATTTATTTCTTTCCTCGAAGTTTTGCACCAAGAGCCCTCTCAAGTTTAGAGATAATTTGCTGATTGGGTATTGCTTTTCCTGATTCATACTCCTGGATCACTTGAGGCTTCTCATTTATCAACTGCAGGAAACAAGGGCGGTTAATGAAATAGCCATGAATGAAAACACATTCTAGTTCAGTCTAGGCACAACAATTTCAAACCATCAAATTAGATAGTTAGTTCTAGGGGAACAAGCTCAGCATACAACTACCCACTTCTGTGCCACTCTATGGGTCTTAAAGAGAGAGCTATTGTGTGTAACTGTGTAAGCATCTGTAATTTTCCTCTATAACTTTTCTTTCTGGTTTTTGTTCTTTTTCAGTGGGTTGGTGGACTAGCGGTGGGGGTGGAGGGATGCATGTCAGCAAAGATGTACCTGAGCAAGTTGAGCCTGGGTAAGTTTTTTCTCCTGCCGAGCTTGCATGATGGCTTTCCTCAGTTCAGTTGGCACCTTGTCATCTGAAATTAAGGGATAAAAAAATGTTACAAATTAAACTTCTACAGATCATGGATATTATCTCACAGTTATCTTTCGCATGCATACAAAATCTTAAGCAGAAAAATCAGGTATTCAGTTTCCACATCCCAAATAGTAAATGATCTCAAAGCGTACCAAAGCAATTTCTTCAATGGACATATAGGGATAATCTCAACCATGAGTGTGACCTAGTTATAGGAGGGTCAATTCTAACGTCAAATAGATTGAATTGCACAACAATTACCGCACAAAATAGTTAGTTAGGTACCCTCTTGTTGAGAAAATGGCAAGGAGTCATTAGAAGAAGACATTTGCATAAATTAGCAGCATTCCTATAGTTCAGAAAGGATATTGATTTTACAATCTCCTAACTGAAAAAGAAAAGAAAAATAATAGACTAACAATCATACCCAAAATTTCCTAACCAAACAAAATTCCAATATCAAGCATTATCAATTATCAAAGAAGAGTTTACTATCAATCATTTTACATAACAATAAAAGTCATCATAATCAAATAAAAATTGAAAATATATAGATAGTGAATCAACTCACGAGACAAATTTTCTGTGTCCTCATCAAGTTTTCTGGTATTCAGAGATGTGCTGCTAGACGCAGCCTTGTTTGAGCCAGCATTAGCTGTAATAGGGAAGAAAGTTCCAATGCGAGAGTGAATACATCAAAACAACATTAGAAGAAAGATAACACCCCAACTCTAAGAAAAGGATTTGTATTCATCAGCATAATCCAATATACTAGAGCAAGAATTACAGTTGATTTGTATTCATCAGCAGAATCAATCATTTGTCAAATTAGGCTAAATTGACATCAAAATCCATCAAATTATAGCAAATAAAATCATCTAGAATGACATATACACCCTAGACAAAAACAAAGAACCCTACCCTAATAAAAGGATTTGTGCCCATCAGTAAAATATATATGACGCCAACAAACCGACTGAGAATTACAACATCAAACCCTAGCAACTTGTCCAATCCCTAATCGCACATGAGAAAAAAAAATCTTATCCCCTCAGTCCCCCAAAAAAAACCCAACCTGAGGAAGCATTTTAGAGAAACAATCACTTAATAAACCGAATAAAAACACAGTAGTTGGTATATAGACCGTCAACATACAGAGAAGAAAGAATTGGGGTTCAAAACAATGAATCTTATTATAAAAAATAAAAGAACAAATAACACGATTCATTTTTTTTATATAAGTCGAAAATCATCCATCGAAACAGCATCAACCAAAACACACCCATACAGCTATCTAGTACACAAAACGAAAATCAGAATACCTTTTCTAATGGTCTCGATCTCAGCGCCGGAACGACGAGCAGCGTTGACGGCTTTCTCATCCTTGCGAGCTGCGGCGGTCGGAGCTTTTTTGCGGAGCACCACCGGTTCCCAATCCTGTGAAATTCCGGCCATCTCTATTCCCGAGTCGTTTGTGTGTGCGTGACTCTGAGAGATGCCTCCTTTCCGTTCCTTTTATAGAGAGGAAACCACAGGGCGTGTTTGGATGCGGGGTTTCTTCTGTACCTATTGGGATATGATGTCTGGGGCCAAAATTGGGAATTTGATTTCTAATAAAAATTATCCATGATAGTGCACCTTTTTTTATTTATTTATTTGCACGCACTTAATTTATTTTTCTTTATTTAAAAGGTTTTTTTGGTTGTGAAAAATATTGGAGCAAATAAATAACTTTCATTATAATTTCTTCAACTGAGTTCGATTTTCGTATATTAATTTGTGACATAAAAGGAATATTAAATTTTACTAAAATAAATATATTATTTAATTGAACTCCACCGAACATAATTCTTTTCATTTAATTTTACAGAAAATTGGGATTTATGTGAAAAATACTGAAGCAAAATAAATAATTTACATTATGATCTTTCCAACCTAATTCAACTTTCACATCATTATATTTTGACTTTTTTTTTCAAAAAAAATTTCTTTTGTTCAAATTGAATGTTCAATTACCTTAAAAATTAATACTAATAATCTTTAACTTAAAAAAAATTACCTTATTATCATTGTTATTGATTAGATTAGTGGTGAATGAGAATCATTAGTTAGTATAATATAAATCCTTTAAATTATGAAAATTGTTAATGATACTTTAAATAAAAAATAATATTTTAAAAAATTAAACATTTAATTTCAATCTAAAATGAAAACGAAAACTCCTTGACTCAATGAAGGAATATAATTCTACTAAGGAGTTCTACCGTTAATCTTATTAATTATCGAATATAAATTCTACTAAGTTGTTCTACAATTAATCTTATTAATTATCAAAGACAATATGGCAAATATTTTCAATACTTTCCTAAGCTCTTTTATGTGAAGTGTTATTTTTTGAAGGAATCATGTGAACTGTGAATTATGTATGATGGAATGGTTTTTATTTTATTTTTTTGAATTTTAATTTTATGAAAATTGGATTGTGAAAGAATATTGGAACAAATAAGTAAATTGCACGATAATCCTGGAATGTAAATTACACTATAATCCAATCAACATTTTTGGCATGTTAAAGCAGCCCAAGAATGAGATGAAAAGGATCACGGAAGGAACCCAAGTATAGGGCAGGCTCTATCTACTCCGAACCACTCACAATCCCAGAGGTTAGATTCCAAGGATAATGAGAGCAATTGAGCTAATAGCTGACAAGTAGTACAGAACAAAAAGAGAATGTAGTACTTGCAAAAACTAATAAGAAAGGTCCTCCAATTCTCAGCAAAAATGCTTGCAATGGTTTCTTCAGATAGCAAGGAATAAACTGGATAGATAGTTAGCCAGGCATGAATTCATCACCCATTTCCCAGAAACTAATATCGCAGCATATAGCATATCATCATATTGACAACATTTACAACCAGTCTCTAGAATGTCCTCTAATCAGGGAGAAGTTCTACTGGACTGATCTTAAAGATGCTTGTGCACAATGTTAAATTGATTCCTCCAAAGCAATCATCAACTTGACAACTTCACTATAGTTATCAGCATCATCTTTTTTATTGAACTCAACCCAACATTTTCGCAAATGTATAGTCAAAATAATAAACATGGGTAAAAATTAAGCAATCGACTGACATACTCAATGTAAACTCTGAGTTTGCCTTACCTTCTAGTGCCTGGCATTTACCATTTCCAACAATGTATTCCTCGTCAACTTGCACTGTCATTTTTCGCCCAGTCATGAGAAGCGTCATCTTTTTCCTTCATCTCCGATGACAGTATCCTGCAAGATGTAATACAGGACATTGCAACAAAACTAGTAGCAGGAAAGTTTCTTATCAATACTTAAATTTTACAAGAATAATCATATCCTTGGGTTAAAAACACTATAAATAAATGAATTCTTATTCATATATAGGGATTTATCATATTTCTCCTTTGCCAATAAGGCAAAACCTTGTGGGTGAGGCTCTATCAATGTGGGATACAGGAAGGTGAATGTGTATGCACCTACACCCTAGACTTACAGAGCTCTCCCTGATCACGAATCACAATAATGTAACCTTACTATGCATCGTCATGCATTTACTTACAATCTTCTGTTTTCCTTGCATTTACTTACAATCTTCTGTTTTCCTTCGCTTCCCCTTCAAATTGTTGCTTTCAACTTGCCTTATCTTACTATAGGAAGGAGAAATGGATAATTAAATCTCCATAGGACATCTTCCTAGTCAGGTTAGGTGGGGATAGCAAGCAAGGCAGGAACCAGAGAAAAAGACAAGATCCCTTTCGTCTTACAATTGTAAGAAACTTATGTACAGTTTTTGGGACCTTATATATATATATATATATATATATATAGAGAGAGAGAGAGAGAGAGAGAGAGAGACAGAGAGAGAGCTCTTGTTTCCTCTCCTGGGAAACTATGGAGCAAGTAGTTCTCTAAGCCTTCAGAAGTTGATAGGTATACATATGCTTTCTCTTGCCATAATCTATCCTAATCACGTCAAAAAGAGAAGGAATACCTTCTGGTCTACTCTCATTAAATCATTAAGTGATCATATTGATATTCCGGAATGGTGTACAGACCTTTGATAGTTTTGAGATATACATGATCGGCTCCTTTATTGGAGGAGAAAAAGTCCTATTCCACTTGCTTGTGTAGATTATGTGAATAAGACCTACTTCTGCATCAATTCAGTGAGTTATATATCAATTGATATGGGAAGAAGACTTGGGATAGCTCCAAGACTGCTCATTGCAGCTAGGTATCATAGTTTAAAAATGCGACCCAATACATTGCATAAACATGTATCATTGCACAACATATCTATTAATATTCAGCAATCTTTCTTCTCAAAGTATCCTCCATTTCTATCAGGTTGGGCTAAGGCACAAGCTCAACATGCTTGCAAGTCACTCATTTCCTTTCTCGTGGGTAACCACCTCATGAAAAGAATTAAAAAATAATCCATAATTAACCAATGTTGCAATTTTATTTTATTTTATTTCACACTCAGCTTGAAATACTAGTTAACACAGACCAGCTGCACCTGTTATTTCTTTTTCAATGAAATATAACCAAGTAGAAGTCATAAGAGGAATGCACTACGGAACATATAGACAATTAAAATGACAGAACAGGTGCAGCTGTGAAATAAGTATACGTCAAATTCATCTGATTTCAAATCCAAGGACACAAATTTTACAAAAGATATGTATCATTTGTGTCCATTGGACCAACTGGCAATTTAAACACACAATAAACACACACACATATATCAATAAATGAAGTTCAACTCCTCCTATCAGGCCCCAAAAGACATTGAGACTTTCTATCTTAAGAAGGCTAGAGAGATTAGGAGGGAGGACACAGAAAACAAATAGTAGAAAACATAAAGGGTAGGCAGTCCAGTAACAATAATACCCTCAGACCTTGATTTGCCAAGTTAGAAGTTGAAAAGTTTAAACATTTGGCATTGGACGAATATGGTTCTGTTAATAGCTAAATTAAAACCTCTTGGCTAATTCTAGTTTCGGTCTTTAAGATGTGTAACAAGGTTAACCTATAATTAGATGCTTCATATTGCAGTAGCATCCATCCATGACACACCATGCTACATACATGTGTCATGGCCAATCTAAAAGTAAGATATTTTATTTTTCATACAGATATAATTAAGACAAAAATACTTGCAAGATAAACATGATTATGAGTAGCAACACTGAATAAGGGAATTCAGGGGTTAGGGAGTAAATTTATCACAGCAGGTGAAGCTAAAGTTAGAGAAACTTCTACAAAAAACACTAACAATGGCTTTCCACAATTTTCTCTAATTATGTATGTATAAATCATGACTTTAACCTATGAACTAAGATGTTCAATCTCAGTCTCACAATACTAATGGCCCAAGTATGTACCAAAACAAACATATAGAAGCCGGAACTAGTCAGATAACATTCCCAGATACACAATCATTTTTCATCTAGTAAGCTACTGGCTCCTACTCTAAACTACCTACATATGTCACACTACATTATAATCTAACAAGAGAAGTTTCCTAAAGAATTGGTACACTTTATGGTACAGAAGTATCTATTATGCAACTAAGAAACAGTAAACAAAGTGACAGCTCATGGGATTAGTAAATATATACAAACAACTACACAAAAAAATTAGAAAGAACAGTGTGCAAACAAACTCTCAGTTATGAACACACACAACAAAACTAACCACATCATTTGGTTACCCTGATCATTCAACCTCTGCTATATTTGGATCTGCCAAGTTAGGATCTTCGTCACATTTTGCTGTGTCAGCTGCAATCAAAGAGTTCTCCTAGACATAATTCCAGAAGTCAAATTAAAATCACATATTCCAAGCAATCCCCAACCAGTACAAGCAATATCAAGAATCCAAAATATATGCATATATAGCCAACCTGAAAAACTAGTGATTCAACATCATTTGGCTTAGTTTCACTACCGGTAGACTCACTTTCCTGAAGTTCATTGCCATTACCGATGTCTGCTTGAGCTTCAGTGTCACCAAGTACATTTTGGTTATCCTTAGTTTCACCAACAACATGTCCCAGCAGAGTTATCAGAATAAGCCACCAATAAAATTAAATGCACATTCAATTGTAAAACAAATAATCATTACCAGTGACTGAGCCTCGCTAGTATCTGAATTACTCAAGGATACACCATCATTAGCACTCAATGCTGAAACAATGGCGGGAAGCTTATGAATGTCCCAGCCAAGAACCTTACAAATACCCTTCCCATAGAACCTGTGGGCACGCCTCTTCTTTGTTTTAGCAATTGAAACTGAATGCTGAATAAGGGCCACACAATCTTTAAACCTTTTGCTAGCTTTCTTCCTACCCACTCCGTAGCAAACTAAACAGAAAAAGTCCCCATTCTGATAATTCTTTTGATAGTACTCTCTCAATTCGCTGTCCTCTTCAAATACTTTAGCAAAAAACCTATACTTTTCAACCCCGTATCCTTCCTCGGTCAAATTATCTTGATCCTCGCTCTCTTCACCTTCATTATCATCATGACCATCATTCCCAAGGTCATTGTCATCATCATCACTATTGTTGGACCTAAAATAATCTTTGGTAGCTTTCAAGGCCTTAGCTTGTGCAAGATTAGCAGCTAACCGGGCTTGTTCTTCAGGGGAGAACGAAATGGGTTGTGAATT
The DNA here is from genome assembly GCA_019593545.1 of Apocynum venetum. NCBI lineage: Eukaryota > Viridiplantae > Streptophyta > Magnoliopsida > Gentianales > Apocynaceae > Apocynum > Apocynum venetum. The sequence continues at coordinate 9,458,427 of SRSM01000123.1, read as the reverse complement.
CTTCTGGGCAGTGACAGTAGGCCAGGCAGGGGAGTGGGTCGGAGTGTCAGAGCTAGGATTGCAAGGCCACTCTTTGCCGGAATCTTGGATTAATTCAGTTGAACTCCCTTCTTGATTTCTGTTGTTCCTATTTCCCCTTTGATCTCTGGGTTTAGCCCTTTGTCTCTTGAATTGAGTACGATTTGACAGCTGATGCAGAGGGCCATTTGAGCAGTTTGTAGAGGTTGATCTAGGAGGGCCTTGGTGCCACAGAGAATGCAAGTAAATCACCTCTTCTCTCAGTCTTTGTTCATCGTATGGGTCCATTAGAAATTAGAAAAGTAAATTAATAAATATCTTCTGGGGTTTCTCAGGAAATCAGCGAAATGAAAGAGAGAACATGTATAGGGAACGGTGTGGATTGCCGGTTGCGACCACCCCTCGCGGCGTCGGTTACCTTTCCTCGGGAAGCATTTTTGTACTAAATTCCTAAAACAAATTCTTTCTCCGATTTGGATAATAAAAAAAGGGTTTATGATAATTTTTCTAAAATATAACACCCAATTACTAAAATTATTCATTAATTCAATAATTTTTTTATTCCCATTCTATAAAGAAAGCCAATATTTTTTAAAATTTCAATTAAATGTGACATTTTACTAGATATATATATATACATATATTTTTTTTGCTAGAAGGGAAAAATCATAAAACTTATACATAGAAAATCAGTTGAATGGTTAAGATTACTTTTATCAAGAAAACAAATACATAGAAAGTCAGATATTGGTAGTGAAGAAACAAAAAAGTATATTTTAACAACAAAAAAACATTGTTCTATTTTTTGTTTTAATTTTTTTTCCTCAAAATAAAAACATAGTTTTGTTTATATTCTTTTTGACAATAAAACCAGATATATAACTTTTTCCTCAATAAAAATTAAAGTGATAAGCCATTTTTTTTTAGGAAGTAATTACCACTAATATAACTTATTTTTCACTAAAAAAAGCTACAAATACAGAAAAAGAAGTTAATTTAAAGGCAAAGAATTTTCTTTTACCCTTCACTATATGAATGAAATCTTTTAGCGAAAAGAAAAAATAAATCATATATATTATATATATTTCTGTGTTTTTATCTCTCAAGTAAAAAATTACTATTGTTAGTAATATACTAATATCCTCTTCACCATCTCTGTCCTCTTTGTCCATCCAAGAAATGCAGACCCCAAACCTCTCAGCAGCTAAAACCCTAAACCCTCCTGTCTTCTCTCCCATTCAAAGCTTATCATTTTCCCAGTTCTTGAACCCTCTTCGCCGGAATCTGACCAACCCGGTACACCCATCCTGTAGCAAACCAAAGCCCTTAATCATCTACTCCCGAAGTTTTACCCCACAAATTCTCCCCCGAAATGCTTCCCACCGGAAGGACCTCAGAGCATTTGCAGGACGAAGCAAAGGGAAGCCTGGGGGAACCTCTTCTGGACGCATCGAGGGCAGTGCAGAGATCAGGCGACAGGCCAAGAAAAATGCTCGCAGGAGAAGCAAGAAATTGTCGGAGAGTCTCTTCTATAGGCTAAAAAATCCTCATGGAAATTACCCGGATAATTTTTCTGAGGAAGAGCTTCAAATGATTGGGCTGGGATATGATAGAATGGTTAGGTTCATGCAGCCAGATGATCCGAATCTTAAGCATCCTTATGACTGGTACAAGTATGGTTACTATGGGCCTTACTCCTGGCGCGGGGTAGTTTTAGGTGAGCCGATTAGAGGACGACTCTCGGATGAATGTGTAACCATGATTGGTTGTGTTCGGGACCAAGAGGAGTGGGAGAAAATAGAGCAGTTCGATATGGCTCAAGATTTTCAAACGAGATTGGATAGGATGGACAAAAATGTGGGCAAAAAATACTTTTGGGTGTTTGTTAGGCATCCTAGGTGGAGGATTTCGGAAATGCCTTGGCAACAATGGACTTTGGTGTGTGAAGTGGCTTTGGAAGCTGGCAATCAGAGGTTAGACAAGTGGAACTTAATGGGAAGGCTTGGGAACAAGTCGAGGGCTATGATCACGCAATGTGCAGCATGGATGAGGCCTGATATTATCTATGTCAAGAGGCCTGTGTATCAGTGTAGGTTTGAATCTCAAGATGATTTTTTCCAGTCATTGATACCGTTGCTTGATCCAGAGACTGAGCAGGATTTTTTGTTTGAGTTGGAGAATGATGATGGGAGGGTGGAGTTATGTACTTATTTTGCAGGTTTGTGTAAGATTGTGAGGGTGAATCCAAAAGCATTTGTTGACGATGTGGTGAAGGGATATGAGAAATTGAGTGATGAAAAGAAGTCCAAATGTTTGGAATTCTTGTTAAATAACCATCCAGTTCCACTGTTGCATCCTTATACCCAGGAGTGGAAGACAAAATTGGAAGAAATGGAGTTAGGCTGTGATGCCCCAGATGAGGATAATGGTGATCCAGTTAATAACCAGGGGGAGAATCAGATAATAGACTGGATTGAAGATGATGGGGATGACGCAGATGATGAAGATGAAAATGTAATTATGGATGCTCAAGATGCTGGAGATGATGAATTGGGCATCAAAGATGATGAGGATTCAAGCCCAGAAGAGGATGCTATGTATTGGGAAGAGGAGTTTAAGAAAGCCATAACTAGTAATGAAGCAATGGAAAACTTTGTGAAGAGAAGTGTTGAGAGAACTAGTAAATTCTACGAGAAGGGGATGAAAGAAATGGAAGAAAGGGAAATGGGTGGAAGTACAGAAGATGGGGATGAATTGGCAATGCGGAATACCAGAGCAAAAGTTAGTCCACAGGAATGGAAGAACCTTGGATATGGTCCATTTAGGAGGAGGATTAAGAAGAGCAAAATCCCTCCTGGTATGTTCTTACGAGCTGCTGTTAGACCGTTCACTTACAGAAACCTTGTGAAGGAGATAGTTCTCACCAGACATGCCATCTTAGAAGGTGAGATTGGCAGGAAGAAATAAAGCATGATGCCTTTGCTTTTGGTTACTAGATGTGCACAAGAGCATAGTTATTGAACATTCCTGGGTACTATTGATCAATGTGTGAGTCTTCACAATTCTCTCTTCAGAACTGTGTTCACTGTTTATACCTTTGAGAGTATTTTCCTCCTGGAATCAATTTGCAAACAATGTTCATTCAGAATGCTGTGAAATTTGTAGTTTTTACCATGAGTTGGCAATTTAAGGAAGTGGAATGGCTTGTCAGGGAGAAGTGCGTAACCATTCTGGTTGGTTTCCTATTATGCATCCGCGTCCCAATGACAGTGGACTCGCTTTTCAAATTCAATGCATCAGAGTCACTGTGATCCATTTTGTATATAATGCTATTAGTTTGGCAGTTTTCAGCTCCTTCCGAGCAAGTTGTTCTGAGCCATTCTCATTTTAGCATTCTAAAAGCTGAGAACAGAGGAAAACAGTGGTTTCTTGCTAAAAAATTTCCTGCGCCATTTTGTTCTGTCCTTTGGGATTGAGGTTTAAGGATACGCTACGACCATTTGTCTTTTGGAAGGAAAGCATTCTGATTTGCTGCTGGTAATCTTTTTTTGGTCATTCTTCTAAATAACGGAGCATGTTAAAAAACACACAAAATTACTTCAAATGAGAGAGAGAGAGAGAGAGAGAGAAAAGAGCATTTTTGTAATTAAATTTCTAACTGTTCAAAGGTGGGCAATAATTTACAAAATTTCCAACCCCAGAGGGTCTGCCGTCTGCCGACATCCTCTACAGTTAAGTTACTGATAATTTTTGCATAAGAAGCATGAAGTTGAAACTCGGTACTCTTGTGTTCATCAGGAGAAGTACTGCTCTGGAACATAAAATTTCAAACCAATTGCCTGCAAAATAAACAAGAAACAAAGGGTTAGCTAACAAAATCATCACTATCTTTAGGATGGAATTACAACGTACAAGCATTGATCATGGGTGTGGGTGAACAAGAATCAGAGGAGACTCGGGAATCTAATATTAAACAGAAGCAGCTCTTTCTCAGCACATGTAATGGAAGTTTATCAGCTAGAGAAAATATTCAACTGGGAAAATGTTTGTCATAAATGAAGATCGAAAAAATAAATTAAATAAGAATGCAACAAAATTAGTTACCTCTGCGAATTTGATGTCAGCATCACTATGATCATTTGGTCTCCCAGCCGCGTCACCAACATAGAAGGAGCTGCAGGAAAACAAAAACAGGCTTGAAACCATTCATAACAAGTAGCAAGATATTAAAGTGAAGCCCACATAACTGTAATAGGGCAGATAAGTGTTGTAACTTGTAATTCGAATTATATTAAATTACATGAAGCCCTAAACACCAACTCTACGGCCCAAAATGTGAACAAGATTAGGGTAGAAGAATTACTTATCCATGTCAACCTCAAGCCCAGAATTGAACTGCTTCTCCATTATATGCCACATCCCAGGTTTTGGTTTGCGAAAGACATCCTCAGGTTGATATCCACAGGAAATAAAAACCTGATTAAGGACAGATTGGAAAAGGTAATTTTCACACTTCCTAATTGCTTCAATAACATAAGAACTTGCTTCTTTTGTATAATTCACATCAAGAAAATTTATTATTTTATGATAGAATTATCAGAGAATTTGCCCATTGATGCCGTACTAATTCACCAGAAATGTTAACTGAGTATTCTGCTGATAGAAACTTATGTAGATGGATGCCAGTACTTCACCAAATGGTTAGTCCATTTAATGACATTCAATTACCGACTTGATAGACTCCCAGAAAATTTACCTGAATTGGGACTTTCACGTGCTTAATGAAATTCTCAAGTCTCCCGATTTTGGAGTCAACAGCAACTTGTCTCTTATTCTTCCAGCGCTCAATGTTAGATTCATTAGTAAAGATAACCTGTTCACAATGACAGTGAAGCAAATTCAATTGGGAGGAAGAAGTCGAAAGGCATCTACAGATTCAATCAGCACAACTCTATAAGATAATAAGAGAAAAAGAAACAAACCAGCTTGAAACCATTGCTATATAACTCCTGCAGCTTCTCAGGTATTGATGGATACATAAGGGACCAAGCATCTGCACCCACCCTGAAAGTTAAAATAAAAAGAACTAATAAAATGAATATTTTAGCTCTGACAAGAAGACAAAGTCCAAAGTACCATTGTACTACTCATAATTTTGGCATAATTTCAAGCATTATGTTAACATAAATCACAGCAACTCACTCACCTTTTGGTGCTACTTTTGGCTACGTCATTTGTATCAACTAATGAGCCATTCAGCCAGATTGTTTGTATCTTAGGTTTGTGAGAATTATTGCAATCACAGAAGACAATAGTTTAAGAAAATAGAATATCAAGAGGTCATACATTCCTTTGCTCTACTTAAAACAATCCTTTAAGGCTCAGAGTAATCGAATGCATCACCGATTATAGATTTATTTCATGCCAATATAAGGCCAAGTGATTGTGTATTACAAATAATGTGTAATAACAAGCCGAAGGAAACACAGAATCGTACCCATATTACAGAGAAATCCCAAAAAGCAGCATGAAAACATACCTTTTCACAGATGTGTTGACAAGGCATCCATCAAAATCAAATGCAGCAATTTTCTGTGAATCGTGAAGCCCATCAACCTGAAAGTCAAGTTTTATCAACAAACTGCTAGAAACACCAAATACATGGAATAGAAAATTTTGGAACTTCAGCAACAAACAAGATGCGTGTGCATCTAAATCTAAAGCGTGTGGCAGCTGGATGTTACTAAATTAATTATCAGAGCAACTTCTGGAATTACTTGGGATCCCAAGAAAACAGAATATCACTATTTGAGAAAGCAGGTAATCAAGAAAAGAACAAAACTAACTCAAAGGTGGAAAGAAAAAAATATTTCGAGCAGCTTAAGTACTAGAAATTAAATTTTGCAAAGCATGCATTTGAAACATTAATAGATGTTACATGCTTCTGTACATCATGAGCCTAAGTGTTACAGAAAATGTCTTCTGGGATCAACACATACATGCTCCAAAAATATAATCGTCTGGAATGCCTTCCATAGAGGTAACAGTGTAGCATCCTGAATATAAAACAATCATTCAGATAATAATGAGAGGACAATAGAAACCTATAAAATGACTTTGACCAGGAAAATATGAGATGTTTTAACATAAAAACGGAAACTATATCAACATCAATCCCTTCCCACGGTAGCTAGTGGACAGACCCAAATACAGGCTAAATTGTTGTCAAATAACTAGTGTACCTTATATTTATCCTTGATCTCAGAAGGAGAGAATGCTAACTCCTGCTCGCCTTTCTCATCAGACGAAGATGGCTACAGGAATTGGTAAGGAAAGAAATACAATACACTCAGTTTTCAGCTTAAATGGATAACATACATAAACAAATGACAAATAGAGCAACTGAAATGACATAACAACAATGTCAACAGCAGTCACTTTATTTCTGACATGTGCCACAAAAATAAGAAATATGCAAATGCAAATGCAAAGAGTTTAACTGATGAGGTAGGACAAATGAATCAGTCTCTAACTGATAAAAATATCAATAAGGAAATATAGGACTCCCTCAATGGAAGGATGGCTTTGTAGTGTATGGCCACTGGAGTATTCCACCAACTATTCAATCTTGGACAAGTCAATTTAAGGAAAATGCTAGGAAATAAACAAAATTTGCTTGAATCCTGAGGGCCATAGAGAATATCAGGTCAAAATGTCCCACCAAAGTAACAACCCTACCCCATATATTTACCAGAAAACTAATTCTTAAAGAAGAACTTCTTGCAAATTTATATTTTCACACTACATTCTTCCATTACCAGCATATTCTGGAAATATGCCAGAGATTTCACCAAGATACAAATGCAAAAGTTACATGATTTCAAAGATAAACCAACATACATATCCAAGCGCAGGTGCAATCCAACATTTAATAAAAATACAACATGTCATCTTGAACATAAGCATGCACTCCACTTATTCGTCATTGATACATATCATTGCAACATCTGAATAGTTTCCCGTGCAAAATTCACTGCATCCTCCACTATGACACACTAACAGATGCAAACTTCAACAATGATGCTCCTAATGAAGTCACTGAGGAAAAGAGCTTGACAGTGCAATCAAGTGTATCAATCAGACAATTCAGGCACATTTCCATCATAATTAACTGATATATTAAGAAAACTCTTGAGTCGTGCAATGCTCTACCTTTTGCTTCTTTACTTTTCTGTCTTCCTCCTCATTGTCCTCATTTTCATCTCTTTTACAAACCTGCTGAAGGTGTAAAGGGATGAAAGGCCTAGCAGAAAATTAAAATGAGAACAATTTGAGAATAAGGAATATACTTGTGGTTTTTGGATTTCATAGTTAGAATCTGTCTCTCCATCTAAAGCTTACACCATATAGATTGTCCCTGGTAATGAAACACCAGTAATACCTCACAGGCCTAACATTATTTTCTACAGGCTACCAATACGTTCACGTGCACAGTTCAATTTCAAGGATTTTATACTCACCATAATTCAAATGAAACGGACATACCTTTGCCTTACTTTCCTCGATCAATCTCTTTATTTCCTCTTGATCATTGCTCTGCCCAGCCCAAAATAAATAAATCAATCAATAAATACAAACAAATCCACATAGAACTAGAGGTTAGTAGTGTATTATAACAGATCATCAATCCAATGATCAAAATTATCTATATAAGTCACTTCTATTTTATTTTATTTTTATTAAATCAGAGTGAACCATACGTGTATTAGCAGTAGTATAGCAACATACACAGTAATGCTACTAACTGCATTAGTATCGGTTGTTACTAGTATATACTAATAACATTAGTTCATTTATGCATGACAAGCAGACATATTTCCATCAGAATTTAGACAAAATTTTTCCAATCTTCCAAAACCAAACGCCTTTAAAAACAGTAGTTCCATACCAAAACGTCTGCATACTAATTTCAAGAAGTAATCAAACCCAAAACATATTTGCAAACCAGAGAAAAAAGAAAAAGAAAAAGAGAGAGAGAGAGAGAGAAACAAAAGGTATGGAAAATCAAGATACTTTAAGAGCTGAGAATCCTTTAATGGACTCGGGCGAACCAACAGAGTCAGAGTTCAAAGGAAAGCATTGCAAGTGATGCCATTTCGTCATATCAAACCCTCGAGAGTCTCTGCTAACCGAACCGAGCCTCAAAGAGCTGGCGGCGATTGCCTTCGAGCATTGTTTGCATGACGACCTACCGGATTTTGCATACTCCGCCACCATCTTTAAGGACGAAGAAGAAGATGATTTTTTTGAAGCCATTTCAGTGGCAAAAGCAATAGAGTTAGGGTTTCGAGAAATTGTTAAGAACTTGAAGCTTCTGAGGCTTCGCATTCAGCCATTAATGAACCCAGCAGAGGTTTTTGTTCCCATTTTAGACAAAACCTCCGCAGAAGACGAAGTTTAACCTGGACCCGCTTTTTTCTTAAGTCGTTAACGCTTTATGGTAACTTCATGATTATGTAAGCGGGAAAGCGTCGTATCGCTCCATATTGCTTCACGCTTTTATTTTACTACCTGACCCCGCGCGAAGATAACGGAAATTGGGTATTCGTTCCTCTGACATTCCTGGGCGACGCCACTCCAGAATGTCTCGACGGTCGCACACGACGGAGTTGGGCAGCATAGCCTGCGAAGAGTTAGGTGAGGTGGGGGCGGGGAGAGAAGGGTGGCTGGTGGAGAACCCGAACCTGTTAACTGCTCTTGACACTCATTCTCTGGCAATTGCTAATCGCTCTATGGTGCTAATTCTCCATTGGTCAGACGGTTCTGATCCAACTAGTCATCGTCTCAAGATTAGACCCGATCTCTCTCCGATTGAGGCCGAGTACATCTCAGCTATTCAGTGGTTAGCCTACGATGACTTCGCAGTCCTTGCTATTGGGACTTCTTGTGGCTTTTTCTTGATTTACTCTCTTCGAGGTGATCTCATTCACAAACAGGTAAAGTTTCTTATTTTTACGTGTAAATTTGATTGTTAACACAAAATTTAAAAGCTATTGTAAGAATTTGTTTGTTCACCAGTTGAGATTTTGAGTTTAGAGTTGATTGGTGAGTGACAGAGTTTTCTTTTGACAGAATGTATTATGTTTCTAGTAAATTTTGGGATTCCATGAAGGAATAAATGGAAGGTTAGAGGGAAATGGGTAAAGTTCTAATATTTGTCTTCGTTTCTTGGGCAATTGTATTTGGATATGTTAAAAGGATTCAGTTGATGCATTTTTTAAAATATCAGTGAAAATTGGGTGAAAGAGTTCTGTATAAAGTAACATGAATATGGAGAGGGATAAGAAATATTTGATACAGTTTATCTTAACTAGAAGAAGTGATTTCTGCGTGCAATTTATTTCCTGATCAAAAAGGGTATTTTGCCAAAGACAATGTGAATTTAAATAGTAAAGAAATTATAACTAAATATTGCCTTTGCAGCTTGTAAACAATGAAAAGATTATCAAGTTTAGGGTCCGTGGAACTAAGAGAGATCTGGCTCAAGATGCATCTGAGGAGGAGCTTTGTGTTGTTATGCGAACTACTATTGCTCGTCTTAATGGATCTGACATTCAGGTATATACAATTCAATCTCTGATATTCATCCATGAGAAGTTAAACTTTTCTCTCTCTTAATTCAGCGGAAGTACAGATGGAACACAGAAGTGGTACTGTGGTACGCAAAGAGATACCATTGTCATACTAAAATGTCAATTAACAACAAAATGTCCATTTTCATTCATCATGGCTTTGACTTGCTTTGTTCCTGATTGTTGCTCCGCCACAACTATCCTCTACCAGCACTATTTCCATTATTCTCTAATCTTTGATGTGAATAATATTAGCTACAGATTATCTGAAGTTGCACCCTGTGGCACTGCTTTGCACCCTCATTATCTCATGCCATGGTCTTCTTTCTTAACCATCTTTGCTATTCTGCCCAACTCAACCGCTGCTAATTGTCTTCATAATCCTCCCTGGCACTTACACGAGATCAAAAACTGAAGTTGTGACTAACCCTTTTAGAAATATAAGCACTCCATGAAGCTTAACAAAACATTGACAGCCTATAGAATATTTATCATGAAGAACAACGCAAAGGTCTTCAACAGTTCTACCTTCATTTGATAAAGCATATTATCCTATTTACTTTTAAGTGTTAACAATTTCCTGTGCCTTCTTTGAGTTCATTCAATTCTTGAAATGTGAACTTCCCAAGCTTTTGTGAAACAAAATACCCTAATGCATCTCAGTGTTGGATAAATGCAGAATATGCTATACCGCTGGTTTCAAGAAAGGCACTCTCAATTCTGGGAAGAAGCTTCAACAAGGCAAGATTCAGAGAATTTTGGTAGGCTTCCTTATCAACTCTGGAATGTTAACAAGTATGGTTCATCTGCTGATGCAGCTATTACTGGCATCATGCCCCCTCCTTTAGTTGAACTTCAGGTATTTACTTTTGATCCTTGTGATTTTCATCTTTTTCTCTTCCCCTATTCTTATTCTTATTTCTTTGGCCTGCTTGTGGATTAAAACTTTTGTTTAGCATCTTGATGCATTCATTCTCTCTGATGCAATTTATGGGATGATTGAAGTCATTCAACTTCTATCTCATGTGACTTTTCTGACTTCCTAACTCCCTCACAGAGGAGAAATGGCCTCAATAATATGCGATTATTCTTGTTCTGATTGACTTTTGGGATACTCTCTGAAAGTTGTATTTGAATTCAGCTGATTTTATTGTTGGACAGTCAAGCCAACGCTATTACTGTGCAGTCACAATTGGAGATGATGCAGTAATATCAGCTTATAGGTTAGTCTTGTCAATATTTTGCAGCCTGTTAACCTAATGATGCTTTTAGTTTAGTGTTACAACATTTATGTAGTTTCTGAGAATAAAAGTCTGTTTTCCCCTGAAGCCCCCTTGTCTTTCTTTCTTCTTGTCATCTCACTTTTGCCTAAATTCTCAAGACTTTCAGAGGACAGAAACAGATCAATAGTAGGAAGCATTCTGTCAAAAGTTGTGCCTGTCACTTTTTCAACGATATTTTCTATCTCAAAAATGATTTGGAGGAGTGATTCATCGCCAAAGAAACAGGAGGCAAAGCCTCAACCATTTGCCCGAGGTTAGATAGTAGCTTTTATATAGTAGAAAGTGTTTCTGGTTAATAGGATATGTATCGCGTGATGAGTACTTGCAGAAGAAATTTTTCTTGACATGTGAAGCATGAATTTGCAAACTGAACTGAGTCACGTATTTAATAAGGTGAGTATATTGAGGTTACAAGAAATTCTAGTAATTTGAGTTCAACAAACTACTTAAAAAAGGAGAAAAAAAAAAGTCTGATAGTTACAAATTTGAAGTTCTGAACTGATTTATATATCACTGCTGGTAATAGAAGAATAGGCTTTGAAATTAAAATGCTGAAATTAATAAAATATAGCTAAGATGAAAGGAATATGAGAGACAGGGGAGAGATCTTAAGACAACATAGAGAAATGTTTCAGCTGTTAAGATTTCTAGTTACCTCTGACCTTGTGACTTACACAAAGAAGTCCTTGTGTTCTATGGTCCGAGGCTTGCTCTTGTGTCCCTCTGTTCAATATGGTCAAACCCGTATCTATGCATATGAGAAACAAGTAAAATTTATCACAAAGATTTCTTTTGTGCTGGACTCTATACCACCGGTGATTCTTATCCTGAGAATCTTTTTGAACACTGTTTTAAGGAGAAAAACTTTGAAAATTTTCTCAGAATTTGTATAGCAAATGAATTAAGCTTTGTGCCTAGAAATTGTGGAGTGCACAACTTCTCTAGTGTCTTGAATATTTTTCCCACCTAATAATAGAGACATTGAAGTGAAATAATGTGTTCCATTGGCATTAGGGCAATTGATTTGAAAAAGGACGGGCCCTTTCATATCATTTCAGCATCCATTACAGATTGAACGTCTGAATAGATTTATACACTTGGATAAACCTTTTAGAGAAGCAACATCTCTTTAATTCAATTATAGAATTACACTTGAGGCTGTTTCTGGTGATTTTATTGATGTCATTGTTGAGGATGTTATTGGTGACTGTAAGTCATGTAGATTCAACTGACTATCTAATATGTTTTGCTGCAACTCCTGCCTTTTGTGTGTTTTTTATATAGATTAATGTGAACCCTTGTGTTGATGAATTTGACCTTTTCTTGTTCCTTTACATGACCTTGTATGGCCTGATTATTTCAGACTCTTGTAAACTTTAAGTCATAGTCTCTTGAAATCATGGTAGTCTTTCTATTTTCGATGCTAAATGCTTTGGCTGTTTTAGGGTTTAACAAAGTTTGTGTGTTGAACTAGAAACATAAAAAAATTTCTTTTTTTTTTTTTTTCAAGGGGGGGGGGGGGGGGCGGAGTGGAGGAGGACATTTTGTGATTGCTTCCCCTTCTCCTCTTCTTACAGTTATCTCTTGTCTCCTCTTTTTGTACCTTAATATGTTACAAAATAAAAATTCTCAACAAGGCTTGGATACTTGTCATCTGGAACTTTGATCTGCCGTAATGTTGTCTGAATATTTGTGGCCTGATACCATAAACTTGCTATCTTTGGCAGCTTCTGCATTAACATGTTTCAAAGATCACCCTAGAAAGGGAGAGAAGCTCACATTATCACCAAGTGGTACTTTAGCTGCAATAACTGATTCACTTGGTCGTATTTTGCTACTAGACACCCAGGCACTTGTTGTAGTACGCTTGTGGAAGGTTAGTTTGCAGCATGTAAATTGTTGAATTCTTTTTCGAGTAATTTCATATTTCTTTTGCATGACTTGTACTCGTTTCAGGGATATCGTGATGCAAGCTGCCTCTTTGTTGAGTTGCTGGTGAATAAAGATTGTGCAATGAAAAGGCCTGTTGGTTATGAGCATCAGAAGAGTGATTATTGCCTTTGTTTAGTCATCCATGCTCCTCGGAAAGGGATAGTTGAGGTACTTTACCTTGGTTACTATCTCTGTGTGTTAATATAGAGAATGTTAGAAAAGCAAATTCAAGGGCTTGTGAGCGCTATGCACTGTTAGAAATTTGATCTTTATGTCTTTGTCTATTTGTTGTTCTCTAGAATTTTGTAATGTTTACTTTATCGGAGTCTGCTTCTGTAGGTTTTAGACATTGTTGAGGTATAATGAACTTGGATATATGGTGTTATCAGCTTTGAGTAGCAATAAGCACATGGAACCTTTTTCTTTATTTTTTTCCTTGTGCTTTATTCCTTAAAGTTACATGGAAAAATGATTTAAAAGTTCTTCCTTTTGTTTAGTGATTTCCAATCATTCGTTGCAGGTTTGGCAGATGAGAACTGGACCTCGCCTTGTAACCATCCCATGTGCCAAAGGTAGCAAAATTTTGCAACCCACATACAGATTTGGTTCATCAATGGTGTCTTCTTCTTCTTATGTTCCCTTAGAAGTTTTCTTTTTGAATGGTGATTCTGGACAATTGTCAGTTCTAAATCGAACTCTTAATTGAGTTTTCCTTCTACAACTTCTGTGTATTATTTTGATTTACTGCAGAACATGCAAATCCCATAATTATTCTGTATTTGCCACCACCTTGTCGTTGTTTTCCTTTAGTACACATGTTCCATTTAAAGCGGCCCTGTTTTGAAGTCTGTTTTTCATTTTTTGCTAAGTCTGTTTTGAAGTCAATGGCTGGCTAATATCAGTAAAAAAAGGAGCCAGAGTACTAGTGGCTATATGGAAGTAGGGATTTTGGTAAATTTGTTTTCCTCCTTTTAGAATGGAACAAAGTTGATGGTTGTTTTGCTTTTGGGGTTGGGTGAATCTTGTTTTTCTTACTTCGTTTATAAACTTTACCATATTTCTCTTTAGTATTTGAAATAAAATCTATGGTGTGCCTTAGAAATTCTTAGACAACATTATGTTGTATGGTTTATATGTTGTTCCAAGAATCATATTGATAGTAGATTCTATTTCCTTTCGGATCTGGGTGGTTATTCATTGGCTAAAACTTCTTTGTCAAAGATAGCAATACTTTTGTTCTCAATTTCTTGTTTATTAAGTTACTTTGTTTCTTGATGTTTTTTTCTTCTAACATTAAATTCTCTACTTCATAAGTATGAATAAAAAGAATAAAGTGAGGATTGAGTAAGATAAGGTACAATGAAAAAGGTATTATAAATGCTATTTGATGTTCGGGCAAAGTATTTAAATCAATCTTAAACTTTAAACTTTTTTATTCATAATTTGCACAAAATCATGTTTTGGTTCTAATATTAGAGTTCTATTATTATTTTTCGTTATCCACATATTTTTGTGCTATCTTATCAATTTTTTTAAAATGTAAAAGAAAAATATTCAATAAAATTCATCTCATCAATAAAGTAAAGAGGGAGTGTTAGTGGATAAACATTAGGGAGTATTAGTGGGTAAAAAAAAAAATTGTTTGGGTAAATATTATCTATTAAAATTACTTTTAAGTTAAAAAAAATATATTATTGAAGACGTTTAATTTTAAAATAATATTAATTTAGTGTTTATTTTTTGTTACTATTAATTTGTTTTAGTTATTGAAAAAATGAATTTAAATATTATATTAAACCTTGATATAAAATTTTAAGCAATCACATTATTAATAATTAAAAATACTTGGAAAAACATTTTTTTGGCTTTTTTAAAAAAAAGAAAAAAAAAGATAAATGAAATAATATTAGAGGAAAAATAAAATTAAAAAAATGGATATTTTTAGGACGGAAGAATAGATAGATAATGTGGTTATAAATAAAAAAAAATTGATAAAATGTATAAAAAAAATCATCATTAAATGTCATGTGCACTTGAATATAATAACGGAAGTGCAAGTTATGAACAAAGAAAAGTTTAAATTTGAAAAATTTAGGTCCAATTTAGATGCTTTGCTATTGATTTTATAAGGAGATATGTTTTTCTTATGGGAAAAAAAATCAATTGTGACTTGAGAACGAAAGAGTACTTCTTGGAAAATTTGCTTACGTATTTGAAAGTCTTACTTCTCCCAAACTTCGTTAATGAAATTTGGTAAATTTGCAACCGATAAAATTGTGGTAATATATAAGTTTTTATTCTTTTCTTTACTCCACGAGGAGACCATAATTTGTTAAAACTAAGTGCATACATAATTGTGTATTGTTTGTCTCTGATGCCGTTCAATCTTTTTATTTTTTTAGTGTTACACGATTATATATAAATATTTCATCGGAGTATATATAAATGAGTATATTATTAATATTTTTAGATGATTATTTAGATAATAAAAGTAATTAATGGCTTATCTATTAGATTTTAATATATATATATATATATATATATATATATATTATATATAACTTTTCTCAAAAAAGTGCCCATAAGAGGGAGGTGTATTTCTAGTTCCAATCCTCAAAAGCCATTTAAGTTTATAAACAGAAGATGCATTGATCAAAGTTTCAAATCAAGTTAGGGATCTTTCCTGAGGTATATAATAACATGTTTTACATAATCAGATTATTTAGCTAAACCTTCTCACTTCTTGTATATATCTCTTTCTGTAAAAACTCGATTCTTTTATATGATCTTTCCTCTTCTAATCTTCTATGATGTATATAGCAATGGCACATTGATATTGAGTGAACAGAAAAAAAGAGTGAAGAAAAGGAGAAGGTTTAGCTATTTATCCAAAATGAGGTTATAGACGATTATATTATGTGAAACCCTAGATACACATAAAAATTATTCTAAATTGATGATCTTGTACTTGAGATGAGAGGTTCAAGTTATATACAGGAGAGAAATAGAGAGATTTAAATAGAGAAAGGTATAATTGAAACAAAAAGTGATTTAAAGATTTATAAGTTTATAAGAGAGAGAGCAACCTAAAGGGAGTGAAAGAGGTGGAGAATAGGGTGGTAATACGGTTATTCGATTCGGCCTGAATGACTCAAATGTAGAAATTTGAATTGGATTATTTCAAATTTTTATGAAATTAAAATTATATAACTAAACTTAAAAAGGAAAAACGATGTCATTTTAATATAAAATTAATATTTTTTAACTTGACCTACGAATTGATCGATCTCGGTTAAAATTTTAACCCAAACAAGTCAAGACAAAAATACGAATCGAATTGAATCAAAATTTCATAAATTTAAAATTTTATAGTTCAACACAATTAAAAAAATGCATCACACGAACTTAGGTCGGAAGGAGAGAGTAAAGTGGGAGGAGAGAGTGGAAAACGAATTTTTTCCTTTTTGTCTTTTTAAGTCTATAGAGAGAGAGAGAGAGCAATGAAAAAAGAGAAAAATGTGAGGAAAGGCCATAGAAAAACAAAAAGAAATTGGAAATGAGAAAAAGTTGAAGTGAGTAATCTGAAAATTTGGGATGAAGTATAAAAATTAGGGCCCTCATATTACGGAGGGGGCCCTAGGCTGCTTACGTGGCCTATGCCTATGGCCGGCCTGGATGGGTGAATGTATGAATTAAGTTTTTGAACAAATTACATGAATATGCTTATTTTACAAAATCACAAAACTAACATGTTTGTACGACTTTTAATATACATTATATAATACTATTTTTATTTAAAATTAAATATTCATATATAATTTAATTCAAGAATAAATGAGAATCTTCTATAATAAAAAAATAAGTTATTACGTTATCATTATTACTAATATAATTATTTTAAGAAAATGAATAATTAATTTTAAATGAATAAAGTAATATTATTTATATAAATATATTATTTATAATATTATATATCCCTTCAAAAAATAATATTATATAAAAATTAAATTGCAAAAGAAGCACACATGGCAGGGTTTTTATGTCAACTCTAATATAGGAAAAAATTAATAAATTAATGGGAATCTTTAATCATAAAAAAAGAAGTTATTATGCTATCGTTATTACTAACATAATTATTTTCAGGAAAGTAAACAATTAATTTTAAATAGAGGAAGTAATATTGTTTATATGATTATATTATATATCCCTTCAAAAAATAAAATTATATAAAATTTAAATTTCAAAAGAAGCACGCATGGCAGGGTTTTTACCTCAACTTTAATATAGGAAAAAATTAATAAACCAAAAATGATTTCTCTTACGAAATTCAGTTTTTTTTATTTGGCATTTTTCCATTTTTCTCTCTCTACTTAATTTAAAAAAATACTCTTATTTCCTTCAAAATTCAAAATCTAAAATACAAACGTATGGATCATATCCTACAAGTTAAATATGTATTTCCATAAAAAAAAAATGTACATTTTAGAATATTATTGAATTTAAAATGTCATATATTTACTTATGTATTAACTAATTATTAATTCATTCAATCTTATTTCCTCAAAACAAAAAAAAATCATTCAATTCTTATAAGATCTATTTAACATCAAAATTATAATCTAATTAAATGATAATTAATTATATATATAATATTTATTTCTAATTTCAATATAAAACAAGAATCAAAACCTAAAATGCTATCTAATTTTCGCCGGACCAAGATAGAATCACTCTGATCACATCTCCAAAGCAAATTTGTTTTGTAATACTAGTGGAAAGATTCTCGATAATTACTAACCTGACCATACCAAAGCTCAATGCAGATTGGCAAATTTAACACCAAAACTATTTTAGTTGGATGGTTATGTATTCTCATTTTTATTTTCGAACTTTAAAGACTCGTAAAATTTTTCATTTGGTGTTTATGGGGTTTTCATCTATTTTTTTCCATTAAATTACTGTTAACCTCCAAAATAGAGGATTTTTTTTGTCATTTAATATTTTCATTTTGACAAATTGACAAATTGAACTACTTAATTATATTTATTTTTAAACTTTTAGAACCATAACAATTTTAGTTTGGTGATTATTGGTCCTCCATTCATTTTTTCTTCAACACATGTGCCAAAACCACCTCAACCCTCCATACAATTAAATGAAAAACACTCAATACATTCTCTTCCTTCCAGAATAATCACCATCTTCCTGCCATCAATGAGCAGATTGAAAACAAAAATGGAAAAAGACCAAATAATGGTCAGATTGTAATAGATGAAGAAACAAAAAAGGAAAAGAATCTTGGGGAAATTAATGGAGATGGTAGAGATGCTAGTAATCGTGACGATAAGAAAATAAGAGAAAAGTCTCTCTCGAAATGCACAACAAAGTGTCAAAAAGTTCTTTAGAATTTAGAAACTTATGGAGAAGAGATAGTTGGAAAACCATTTGGCAATGGGGTTCATCGGAGAAATCAAGGACTCCATTTCAATGGACTTGTTGGAGGGCTCTTCAGACTTTAGGCATATTCAACACTCGAAAAAGTCTGAAAAATCAACGAAGAAAATAATTAGGAGGCTAAATTTACCAATTTGTTGAAATGAAAATAGAAAATAATAATAAAAAAATCCCCTATGATTTCGAGATTAACAGTGATTTAAAGAAAAAAATAGACAGGAATCCATAAACATCAAATGAAAATTGTTCTAAATTTATAAAATTTAAAAATAAAGATGATGATCCGTAAAAACGAAATTAAAATAGTTTGGGGATAAATTTTTCAATTTGCCCAAAACATAACGCTAACTCCTAAATTATTGCTTCAAGATTTTCCTTAATCAAAATTCTGACTACCAGCATCTCCTGACAATAAGATTCCTAAAATACCAAAATTTGAGATGATTATGAAATTATCTAATTATTCACCAAAAAAAATGAAATTCTCTAATTTGAGATCTTGAAGAACTCTACCATGGGTGTTCATTCTCTACCCGCTTGATATGGAAGATATGTAATGATTGGGTTTATGCATCTCTTCTTCCAATGGTACCACAGCTGCGCTGGAATTCCCCCAATACAGTGTATTCATCCTTGCTAAGTTTACTGTATTAAAGACTAAAAGTGTCTCTCTCGAGGGCATCTACAACATTTGATAAACTGATTTTATGGCTATTTCTTGCTCTTCCCTTTCTCTCCTCCTTTCCCTTCTCTTACTCTTCCACCTACCAGTCTTTTCCTCTGCAAACCTCCATAGAACATCATCTCTTTTCAGATCAGGATTCAATTCTGTTCATGGGTCCGATACAACTCCAACAACCTATTTTGAAGTCACCAAGCCCATAAAACTTCCAAAGACCAAGCCTTGTTCATACACCATTCTGCAGCATGACTTTGGGTTCACATATGGGAAGCCACCAGTTCTTGCACATTATACCCCACCCTCAGATTGCCCATCGAAGAATTTTGCTAAAGTTGTTTTTGAATGGAAAGCTGCAAGCAAAGGTAGGCAATTTGATCGTATTTTTGGCGTTTGGCTTGGTGGGGTTGAGATTTTCAGAAGCTGCACTGCAGAGCCAAGAGCTACTGGGACTGTTTGGACTGTTCAGAAGGACATTACGAGGTATTATTCTTTGCTCATGAGCAATCAAACTTTGGCTGTTTATATGGGCAATGTTGTTGACAGCACTTATACTGGTGTGTACCATGTGAACATCAGCTTGCATTTTTATCCAGCTGAAGAAGAATATAGTTTTCATAATCCAAATTTGGGTAAATCTGTTATTGGATTTGATTCTGGGGCTGATCTAATATTACCAATTTCTAGAAATTTGCCATTGAATGACGGGTTATGGTTTGAGATTGAGAATTCTACTGATGTGGAGTTTAAGGATTTCAAAATTCCTCAAAATGTATATAGGGCTGCATTGGAGGTTTATGTTTCATTTCATGAGAATGATGAATTCTGGTATACAAATGTTCCAAATGAGTACAACGCCGTTAATAATATTAGTTTACCTGGGAATGGACCTTTTAGGGAGGTTGTTGTTAGTCTGGACAATGCAGTCGTTGGAGCAGTTTGGCCTTTTACTGTGATTTATACCGGGGGTGTCAATCCCTTGTTCTGGAGACCCATTACCGGAATTGGTTCTTTTGATTTACCTACATATGACATTGAGATTACTCCATTTTTGGGTAAAATATTGGATGGAAAGACTCATACATTTGGATTTAGAGTGACAAATGCTTTAAATGTCTGGTTTGTTGATGCAAATTTGCATCTTTGGTTAGATGGAAAGAGAAAAAAGACTGAAGGGAAGCTACTTACACATGATGTCTCACCCCTCAAGATCTCATTAGTATCAAATTTTACTGGTTTTGATGGATCATTTTTCACAAATGTCACTAGGTCAATAGAGTCAACTGGATGGGTAAAGTCATCACATGGAACAGTCATCACCAGGGCAACTCAAGGATTCAACTATAGCAACCTTATGATTATGGGGAATGAGGGGAATATGCAAATCGTGAATCAGACGATTGATTTTGATGACAAAGTTTATACTAAGATGCCGTCTTCTTCCATTCTCTCGCAGAAATCACTAAAGAGCTTTCCCCTCTACTTGCATACTAATAGTGTGGAACAAGGAAATGACTCCTATACTTTCCTGGCAAATATAACTTTTGGGTTTAATGAGAAGAAGATGAGGGCTTCTGATTTAGGACTCTCTATCAGCACTCTCAAAAATTTGCAGAAAGCACAAGGTACTATGCTTGTGAAGGGAAATTTGGTCATTAATGGACTGGGGAGTACCCAACAGACATACAACTATCATGATGATGCATTCTGCTACTTCAGGAACATAAGCAGCTCAAATTTCACCATTATTTATGATAGAGTGAGCAGTATTTGCAAGAAAAAAGGATCAAGGTTGCATTTGGGTATAGGTTTTGGACTTGGTAGAATATGATCTATTTTTTGGCTTATGACTGCATGTAAGGGGATTTTCTTCTTCAGATTATTTAACATTCCTTCATTCCTATCAATTCCCTGTAACATATTTTGGTAAAATAATAAGGAGGTGTGTTTTGATCCCCCTGTCTACTTAGGTAGAAGTCATGTTTCAATTTCTGAGTAGAGATCATCACAGTTAAATAGTCACGGTAGGAATGCCTTTCACCATTTTGCAAATGAAAATTTCTGAATGGAACTTCTTAAGTTGTTTAATAATCATCTAAACTGATTTTAGATTTTCTTTTTCTAGTGTTGGATATAAAAAGTTTTTGATTGTTTCTTGCTGTTTGCTTCATATTGATTGGTGTAACTCCTGCCAACAGCAACTCTCTCTCCCTTCCACATATAAGTTCGTACATATGCAGTTTTCCATGGCTAACAAATTTGGTAAGATAATGAGAATGTAAGATATCAGAAGCTCTTTAGCTTGCATTAGTATAAACCCCTTTATAGTTATATTTTTTGGGTTGATTGGAGAATTCAAAGTTCCTATTTTGTGTTCAAACTAGAAATTTACTACCTGTTTTATCAATTGTCATAATTTGCCACAGTACACAATGTTGTCTTTGGTATGTATATGGTGCTCTTAACTCTCTGGAGATTTCATTCAAGAAAAAAAAAACAAAAAATTCTCTGGAGATTTCGAGGAATGCAATTGAAGAGGAACATCACTGCATACATATTGATGGCCATTGGCTTCTTAAAAATTTGCACACATATTAATGAAGGATGATGATGAAAATAATAAAAACTTTGACACAATTTTAAATATGCCCTTAATAAAATACTTTTAGGGGTTATGTAGACTAAATTGAAATTATTGAATAGAGGTTTTTTTAAAATAAAAAAAAATCAATTATTGATACGTTAAATAGAGTAAAAAATCAAATATATTTTTTTTAAAACAAAGAGAGTAAAAAATAGAAACAATATCTTACCAAAGTTTAAGAAAATTGCAATTAATGTTTCTAGTAGAATAGAACGAGGAGAAAGAAAATGTAAAAGGAAATACAATTAAGAAAGAATTTGCATAAGCTCCAAATTAATTTATTTTAACGTGAAGTAAATTGTCTCAGTTTAAAGAAATTTAACAAGGTAGTCAACCCGTTAACATAAAAAATTAATGCTTTTCATTCCCTAAAAAAAAAGAATGGTATTTTTTCACATTTAAAGGGCATAATTGAACGTTTAACAATGAAAGGGGTATGATCGCAAAAGTTTCCTAATTTAAAGGGTACAAATGCTAATAGGTTTTTGTTTTTTTTTTTGAGTTTCTCTGTCATCGATCCGTTACCGTTAGACTAATTATCCACTTCTGCGAGGTTCACCCAGTGGCTTTGACAGTTGACTACTCACAGCAGAAACGGCAAGACAAGACCCAGATAAGGGAGCAAAGAGGGAGACGAAGATCGCCCTTTTCTTTCTCTTTCTACTCAGAATGATGGGCTTATCTACATTTACCAGGCGTGTTTCATCACTCCCTTTTCTTCTTTTTAATGATAATTGACCCCTTAGTGTTTTGATAAATTTCTGCTTTACTTTTGTCTTGCAGTGCCCATCTTTGTAGCTGTTGCAATCTGGGTTTCGGTTCGAAATCTTCTAGCTTGTTTGTGCAGTTGAGTTTGTCTTCAGTTGGAGTTTCCTTTTCTGAATTGAAACCCACAAAATTCTCCTACAGTAAATTCCCTCGGGCATGTTCTTCTTCTTCTTCTGGTATTTACTTCCCCTAGAGTTATTCTCTTTTCTATAGTTGTGTAAGTAAGAATGTCATAAGACATGAGCAATGTGTTGCATTATTTTACTTTTTTTTGTTAAGTAGGAAGTGTAATTTCGTTTTTGCATTTTGTGGTTTTTCCCCTGAATATTTCCTAAGGAATAATTTTTCGGATTGATGATTATTGCAATCAATTTAAGGATTAGAAATCATATGGAACAAATTTATCTAGAATGAGATTTTGGTGGTTACTGATGCTTGAGGAGTGGATGGAGGGATTGCCAGAATGTTAACTTTTGAGGTTCATTTTCAACTTGGACTAATAATGTGGGAACTATACTGGAGATACTTGATTGCTGTAATTCTTTTTCTTCTTTAAAAGTCCTGCTCTGTAGTGTCATTACAAACAGAAACTGTAAGAATTTTAGCCTGGTAAAACCCTTAGGAAGTGAAGAAACACTTCTCAGTGTATGGAAAACAAAGTCTTTCAGGTGCATTTCCTCTCTGCCTTGAGTTTGTAATTTGCTTTTCGTGTGGTTTGATCTCTCTCAATTGTGGCCCTTAGAAATTTAAGATGCTTGATCATTCGTGACTGCAATATATGTGGTATTGTTGACTTGTTAACTAACGAAGCCACATAAGCTGACCATTTGAAGCATGTGTATTACCTTGATGTGTAGATTCTCAAATATTGAATAGATCAAATTAAATGGACTTGTTAGTTTTGACCGCCATTTTCATTATCTTTATCTTAGAATGAAATTACTCCTGGTGAATGGTTGCCTACTATCATAGCTTACTCAACTCATTGGAATGGTTCTAGCAAAATCATAAGATTATCAATAGATTATTTGTTTGGCTTTGTAATCCCATTGAACATTATGACCATAAGAAAGTGTCTGATTAAAAAGACGGCATTTTGTCTGCTTCTTTGCCTGCATTAGGCCCCATTCTCCTTCAAAATGAAGAGAAATGAGTGATAAAAGACAATATCATTGGCTGAGGTAAAAAGGCTCTTCCTTTTAGTTCTGTTATTTCCAGGAATGCTCCAACCTGCAATTATTTTTTGCTAACACGTTTTTGAAAGAAATGGATGTTAACCAAAAGTTATTTCTTGCAGTTTTCATGTGCTTGCTCTATCAAGGAAATTTTTTTTGACTTATTCTTGTTATTTCTTTTTCATGATTTTCTGATGATAATGTGTGAAGAAAAATGTAATTGTTGAAACAGAAAAGAAGAAAAGTGGGTCAAACTAAAATTTCAGGAATTCATTGTTGGAGGCTAAACTAGTAAATAGTTTGTTTCTTTCAATGCTTCGTTCAAGTTAATTAGCATTTGTTCTATTTGTATTTGAGGGTAAAAATTGCAACCAATCACAAATCACTGGCTTAATGGAGATTTCCTTCCCCTTTGACCATTTGCTATCAGTACAGACATTATGATGAATTTGGATCCTTTTGTTTCTTCTCTTTTCCCCCTTTGAGAAGCGTTCTTGTAACATGCACATGTTAAGGAGTGGCGGGGGACAATTTAAGGTTTCAGCTCAGTGTAACTGTTATATTGTTGTTTCTCATATATTGAGTTTCAGCACATGATTTTGAATTTGTCATGGTTCAGAACCTCTTTTAGTAAAGGCTGCAAGAGGAGATCCTGTGAGTCGTCCTCCCGCATGGATGATGCGTCAAGCAGGAAGGTATATGGCAGTTTACAGAAAGCTTGCTCAGAAACACCCATCCTTCAGAGAGAGGTCAGAGAAAACTGATCTCATTGTGGAAATTTCTTTGCAGCCCTGGGAAGCTTTCCAGCCAGACGGAGTTATTATTTTCTCCGACATACTTACCCCTCTACCTGCATTTGGTGTTCCCTTTGACATAGATGATGCACGGGGTCCTATTATTCATTCTCCCCTCTGTTATGAGGAGGATTTGAAAGCATTACACCCGATTGACTTTGAGAAATTACAATTTGTTGGGGAATCCTTAAAGATTTTACGCAGAGAGGTATTTTTTATCCTCAATGATGGGATTACAAGAATGTCGAAATTAGCGGCCTTGCATTAGTTTAGTTAAAATGGCTAACATTCTTATTTAGGTTGGGGATAAAGCTGCAGTTTTAGGATTTGTTGGTGCTCCATGGACAATTGCTACATATATTGTTGAAGGGGGGACAACTCGCACATACACAAAGATAAAGAGCATGTGC
The DNA here is from genome assembly GCA_019593545.1 of Apocynum venetum. Classification (NCBI taxonomy): domain Eukaryota; kingdom Viridiplantae; phylum Streptophyta; class Magnoliopsida; order Gentianales; family Apocynaceae; genus Apocynum; species Apocynum venetum. Next base: position 9,433,638 of record SRSM01000123.1, on the reverse strand, counting down.
CATACAGCACCACATGTATTAAGGGCTCTTCTCTCCCATTTAGCAGAAGCAATAGCTGAATACATTGTTTACCAAGTGCAGTCTGGAGCTCATTGTGTTCAGATATTTGATTCATGGGGTGGACAACTTCCACCTCATATGTGGGATTGCTGGTCAAAGCCTTATATTGACCAGGTAACTACTTGTTAGTTTGATACCCTCATGCACCTTCCATTCTTTGGCTACGACGAGCTGGAGAGGTGGGTGGCAACAGTATTTGATTAGCTGCTTGTACTTTCTTTCTATAATAGAAAACCAAAGTGTCTATTTAAATTTGAGTTTATACTGAATTGCAGCCATCTATACTCCAGAATATTTGCTAACTGTATGTGATAATACTTGATCATTTATCTTCTTGCTGTATTTTGGTCTATTATGACATTCATCAGAACTTGTGAATATTTTTTTCTTCTTTCATACAGATAATAAATAAAGTGAGGATAAAGTGCCCTCAAACACCACTTGTTTTATATATTAATGGTAATGGTGGACTTCTTGAACGGATGTCATTAACTGGAGTTGATGTTATTGGGCTTGATTGGACCATCGATATGGAAGATGGAAGGAAACGGCTGGGGAGTGATATCAGTATACAGGGAAATGTAGATCCTGCCTTTTTATTTGGTCCTCTTCCTGCTTTGGCTGATGAAATTAAAAGGTTAGTGATATTAAATGAACTCTAGTAGTTTGCTAATTTATAAAATGTATTCTTGACCTCCTTTTATAGATTTCTATTTGAGTCTAGAATCTGCTAGTTTTGTACCTCTCCTGAGATAGACATGGTGTGTGCATGTCAAATGGCACATCGTAAGTTTGCCCTTTGCTGTGGATTTTCTCTATTATGTACTGGAATCATACAAGTGCCGGATTGAATTTGCATACAGGCTATAATCAAGATGAAAAGTACCCTTGAATGCTGTCATAAAGGGTTTACTGGTATTAGTGGCTATGTGAATTCAATCATTGCCTAAGCAGCTGAACGAAACATTCACTAAGATAATGGAGGACATTACTACATTTCAATCATGTCATGAACAGAAATTTCTAAATTGTTGAAGATCAATTGATAAAAAATATATCATTTTTCCCCCCTCTTAAATTGGACAGAATGCATTATTTTGAACAAAAAAAAAGGTGGCTGGGGAAAGAAAATGAGAACATGGATCAATTGATCTGGCTTTCTTCAAGATATATTAAATCCTTTATTCTTCAAATTTCATTTCTGTGTTTTGATGGGTAAGCTGACACTGTCTATTTGGCAGGGTTGTTAAGTGTGCAGGACCTAGAGGTCACATTCTCAATCTGGGTCATGGTGTTCTTGTCGGTACACCTGAGGAAGCAGTTGCTCATTTCTTTGATGTTGCAAGAAGCTTAAAGACTGATACCCTTATCAAGGATCATTTGGAGGTGCCAAAAACTGCAGTTGGAAGATAGAAATTAAGCAGGTGAAAGCTCTACTTTATAAACTGGCAACGTTCAGGCATAAATCCTATTCCTGGCACTGGCTAAGGTGGTTGGTCGGAGGTGATCAGAAAATCTACCAGGTCATGTGGATCAACTAACTGGCTCTTCCTTTTCCTTTGTCTAGTTGTACTTAATTTTTCATTTGGTTGAAAAATTCTTTCGATTGCTAAGCTGAATTTGGTTAATCTATGTGTCTTTATTTTGTTAGTCAATTGGGTAAAAAGTGACAGTAATCCTTAAATTTTATAAAATTTTGGTTTTTCTACTCAGATTTTTTTTTTCCCCGTTTAATTCTTACCCCAAACTTTTGAAAGTTATCGAAAGAAAAGTTTTCCATGTTAAAAGGCTGACGAAATTAATTTACAACTTTTTCCATTTGATTTTTTCCCTCTAAATTACAAAAATTATAAAAGACCGTCCTTGCATTAATTTTGTTAATTAAAAAGGTACCAAAATTCATATATGCCATACACATGACTAATATAAAATATACTATTTTAATAAAAATGTCGCATATTTATTTATTTTATTTCATATTTAAATATAATTATTTACTTTTCTTTTCTTTTTAATTTATCTATTTATCCTCTTTTTCTAGATTATTCACAACCTCCAATTTATTAAACATTTCTTATCAATCAATTCTAGCCTAAAAAGATAAACATGATTTCAAGTAATGATTATGCAATATATGATAATCTTTTGTTAGTTCTATTAACTTTCTAAAAGACAATTAATAAAAGGGTTTTTTTTTTATATAATTTTTGTAAGTTGAAGGATAAAAACCAAAATAATAAAACTTGTAAATGAATTCCGTAAGCCTTTTAAAGGTGAAAACTAACGTAGGTATTATTTTTGATAACTTTTAAAAGTTTGAGGACAAGAATTAGATGAAAAAAATAAGTGTAAAAATCAAAATTTTAAAATGTTAAGAAGCTATTAACACTTTTTTATTGTAGTCAATTTTATGGAGATAATCATCCCCCATAGAAGCAGCTTTGGTTCATACACTTGTATTTCCACCCTTTGGAGGCATTTGTGGTGGTTGAGTTCTGATATAAAAAGATTAGGAGTAGAATGCAAAAATCATTTTATTTTTGTAATGACTTTCTAAAGGCGTCGAATCTGATTTCTTGAACTATGTATAATGTTAATTTGAGTGGCAAAAATCTGATTCTTTGAAAAGCAATACAAATATCATTTTACTGTGGCCAAAAGAAAACATTATTCTACTCTAAAGCCAAGCTTTACACCCAAGGTTGGCCCCCAATCTTTATTAGCTAAGGTACTTTTCAAAAGTTAAAGTTAAACAAGTAATGTTTCCTGTGTTTGTATGTAAGAATGGACCATTTTTCTTTCAAGAATAAGACAAAAAGAATACTATGTTCATGCAATTTCCTTACTTTATTTGCTCTTTTCCTGTTCTTTTGGTCATTAAAGATCAGTGAAAGGATAATAAAGGGGGAAAAAATGATGGCAGTTTTTTTTTTTTTTGTATTTGAAATTAAATGATGGCAGTTTGAAGGTAGAATTTTTATTTTTTTATTGAACGGTCAAAAATAAATAATTTGGACTACATTAGAATAATCTTTTAAAATGGTGATGGAATCTTGAATTCCTTACAGGAGGAGTAGATAGAAAAACAATTATTCACCTTTTATGCTAAATAGTAGACGTATTGAATTCCTACTTGAAAATCCCTTGCCCCCACAAAAAAAAAAAACAAAAAAAAAATCTTGAGTTTCAATAGGAGATGAATAGGTAATAAAGGCTGTGCTTAACTAGGACAATCTAAAAGGACAAAGAGGGCATTAAGAAAATTGAGAAATTTTCATGTGGAATTGGCAATTGTAAATTACATTGTTTTTAAAGTTGTATCATTTTAAAAGGTACAACATGCAAAGCAAGTGATACAACTCTTTAATAATCATTGTTTATAAAGATTATGTTCACTGTTAACCTAAGAAGTTTCTGAAAAAAACTACTAAATGGTTAGAAAGATGAGTGTGTTCTGGGGAGAAGAAGTTTAGAGAGGTTTATTGGAGGAATTATCAATTAAGAAGCAAAAGAAGAAAAGAATGAAGTCAGAAATTCCTGATAAATCCACATATAAATGCATCATAAAAAAACTTTGGGTTCCTTTTTTGTTTTAATCTTCTTAATAATTATTATGGTAAGGTGTATAGTCTACATCAGGGAAAAGTTAGAAAGATTCTCTAAAGTTAGAAATCAAGTAGGGCCTAGCTTAGATATCGAAGGATTTCTTTTGGAGAATCTTCTTAATTTATGATGAAGGAAAAACAGACAATCTTGATTTTTGTACTGCTATGATTTTAAGGGGCATGTAATGAACATATTAACCATTTCTGAGAGATAGGTTAGTTTAAGCCAAGTTAATTAACCAAATTCGATGACAGACAGTGTAGAGAAACTTCTCTCAGAGATATTTCACTTGATAATTTTAATTCAAATGTAATTTTAGAATGTAAATATTTATTTTTATCTACACGAAAACTAATTATATATACCGTTGTATATTTAATTACACTTATGTGAAGAATAGTTGAATATATATTATAATCAGAAGAAACATTTAAAATCCAGAATAAAATTTTTATTTAATTAAGTAAAGATTATCTTGCTTAGGCCCATATTGCTATACAAATTAGATATTCATGTAGGTCACTATTTGTATTAAAAAGTAGTTAATTGAAACAGAATAATAATGATATTACAGCTTATCTTTTAGCTAAATTAGCTTTAAATTTACGTGAACGCAAAGAGCAGACTTCATCTTCATGCTACCTTATGAATTAATGTAAGGTCAAAAGCTACTTAGAAGAATCTTGTTAAAGTTTGTTTTGTGATATGGTGTCATAAAATTAACTTTAACAAAAAAAAAAAAAAGGAATCCATTTTCAGCTCATATTTATATATATATATATATATATATATATATATATACTCCAAGTAAATAATGTGATACACGTGATGCATCAAATATCAAGCTTTCAAAAATGCGAAGGAAGCTTTTATTTATAAACGTCCAAAAATACCAATTGAAGAATTTGTAAACAAATTATTATAAAAACCATAAAGTATTTTTAAATTTACAATGTTAATGAGATTTCCTTTATATATTTTAAATTTAATTTATCAAATATACAATATATATATGAATGTGTCACATTTAAACTATTATTATGATATCATTCATGACGTTCAATTCAACTCATACAGCTTATAATATACATATCTTATCTTACTTTATACGATATAATTTTATATAAGTAAGTGGACCAAACTCGTATATAATTTTATATAAATAAGTGGACCAAACTCGAAATAGAGTAGACAAAGAATTATGATTTATGCCAAACTAGAGAGAGGAGTGAGGAGCATACCATTATTTTAATGTGCAAAAGAAAATATGAAACGTTTCAATTATTATGACAACCTGATATCAAATCTATATCAGGATCTATCTGCCATTATTACTAATCAAAAAAGTCCAAAAATAATATACTAGTAGTACTACAACAAGAACATATAGATCAAGTGGACTACAGCTTCTTGCCTATGAAAGCCTGAGATCAATAGCTTCCCACATTACAAGAATAGGATGATTAATATCTTCCTTTTATGGAAACCGAAGTGACAAATTAACAGACCATTTTCTTCCTGCAATCAAGCAAAAGTATGGAATTACTGCACTAAAATTTGATCTCTATAAAAAGTTTGTTTATATGCAGGAAGGAACTAATCTTGATTTGATCTTTATCAATAATGAATAACATGGCTAGAGCTAGTAATTAGCTAACACTGAAAGACTTGGGAACCATGGACTTTTACTAAATTAATGTTGCTTGGAATTAGTAAAATTATTTTTCTGTGTTCTTGATGATCTATTTCTGTATTCTATCAAGTAAAAACTTATGATTGACATAATAAAGTTGTGCTAAATTTAATTTTTAGTATGATATTTGATTTTTACTAATATATCCATAAAAAAATAAAAATTTTGGGAAATTTTTAAAAACTTTGGCTGAAATTTATCCTTTAATTCCTTCTTATGCTAATTTAACCCGCATTAATGGTTACAAAAATGCGGCACAAAAAGAATAAAATTCCAAAAGTTTCAATGGTAATTTCATGGTACGTCAAAATAATTTATTTGTTTGCAAGTAGTGTGCATATTTCCTTCTAACCCTTGTGATGCTAGCAAGGGTCAATCCTCATGACGTCCAAAAGTAGTAAATGACTTAATAAAAACAGGTTGAGAATACAAAATTAACATACAAATGTTTTTTCATTTTCTGCAAGAAAATTCTTACCAGAAGTAAAACAGTAAAATAAATAGACCCTTTTAATTTTCATACTCTCTCCATATCTTCATAATGATTAGGAAGAGAAAGGGCAATTACAAAAAAAAAAGAAAAGAAAAAGGAATTCATGTTCAGTATCAAAATCTTTCTCAGGTTTAGTCGACTGCATGTAGCAAAATCAATGAAACCAAACATGCACAAAATGTGAAACAATGAAATGATCACATGCAAGCATAAAATAGAGTAGAAAACAAAGAATTGTAATCTATTTCTATAAGTTAATCTAATGAGAAAGAGAGAAAAATAATCATGTTCTTCACATTTCTGCCCCTCTAAAAAAAAATATTGTCTTTCAACTTGCATAAATATTCAATTGCAACTAAATGATGGCATGCTTTCAGTGTTTGTTCTTTCATTCCAGACGCCCTCTTAGATATTAGGAAGTGATGCATGCAATGTTACTGAAATAGAACTAGACAGAGTGTGAAAATTCAAATGTATATATATTGCAATGTAGAGTTTTTCAAAACTTTCATTTATTGTCATCAAATCAATGTGACAGCAGAAAACTGTTGTGGACTAATTAAAAGTTTACTATGCTTTGATCATCACACTTAAGAGTGTCTCAAAAACTTATTATCATAATAAATAGTTGTTCATAAGAGTGTAGAGGAAATAATTCTCTTGGCCTCTTCGGCTAGAGAAGAAAGACAAGTGTGATTCAGGTCTATCTATATTGCAATTCCGTATAACTACTGCAAGAAAATAAGAGTCTTGAAATGAAAGAAAGAAACATTCAGAAAAGCAAATTAAGTAGTAGAAAGTGATTTCTTACAAGCTTTCATGTACATACACACCAACAAAACAAGCACATATTATTAGCAAACTTATGCAATAAATTTTGTTGTCAAGAAAACAAAAAATTGTATACAGTGTTTACCATAATCCTACTATAGTACGATTATCATAATTAATTACCATTCATAGCGAGCACAACATCATGCACAATCCTAGAAGAGGCAAGAGAGGGGAAAATAAAGATCTAAATGAGAAATATTTAATTCTAAAAAAGTAAATAAAATGAAAAAGAAAAGGCCCAAGAAAATGAAGTTGCAAATATGAATGATCAAATTACAAGTTCCTTGAGAGAGATGGAGCAGAATAATAACATTCATGTTTTAATCAAAGCAAATTACCCCTCTATTCTTTATTATGGTAAAACCCTGATGCTAGCTAACTAAATATCTCTTATTACTCTGCCTTAATTTACTTGAAAGAAGTTAGACTAAATTAGGGTTTGAATTAATTCCCTGACTTGCTGTGGATTCTTGATCTCCTAGCAAGAAAGCTTATGTAACAGTGTATTTTCTGCTGTTTATAACAACCCATGTTCCATGGACTATATATGAAATGCAGAAGATCTACTTAATAAATAGATTGTACAAGCTACTTGAATTAATAGATAGAGTAGTATATAAATATATAGTACAATATCAATACCGAAAGGATACCATTGTATCTTACAGTTAAAAACATTAATTAAGGAAGTTGAAATTCTTGATATTGTCAACCTCTATCTTAAGAAAATATAGCAACTCACTCATTCATAGCAAAAGCATGAAAATTTACCATTCTACTAAAGAGGGATCGAAAAGGCCGGGCAATCAATCAATTAAGATTGCTGCTGCTGCATCTGATAGCTATTGGAGGCTTCATGATTTGGTTTGAGTACTTGATTTCTCTTCTTCTTCTTCTTCTTATAAGGGATCCCTCTTGCCTTAGCTTGAGAGTCTCTTATCTCCCTGAGATAGACCCGAATTGCACCACTTGCAAAAGGGTTTTTGTCCGGTAATCCACCGTTCTCTTCATATGCAGCCCTAAGTCGTCCAATGAGTGCATCAAGACTACCCCAAGCTTGTCTTAGTGGACAAGTGCACGGTCCAGCTGGCTCAGGTTGTCCAAAGAAAACACAACCTTGTAAGTGCACTTTAGTCTTCCCAAATTGATCCAGATATCGAAGGAAATCCAACACATGATTATAGTTACACTGAGACAATAGCACTGGAGGCCTCTGATTCCTTAAATACTGTCCAAAAGTATTCCAATCGCGCCGTTTCTGTGATTCATATCGGCTCAATTGAGCTGGCTGCTGCTGCTGCTGCTGAAGCTGAAGCTGAAGCTGATGATGATCAGAAGCTGCTGGTGCTACTAGGACTGCAGCAGCGGCAGCCGATCTTGATGATGAGCCCTCTCCAGTTCCAGCTTGGTCATTTGACATCATGTTTGCAATAGATAGATAGAGAGATCAAATTAAGTTGGGCTCTGATAGAATAATATTTGTGATCTATCTGTGCCCTTTTGGAGAAGGAAATTAAGATATTTTTGGGAGAAGAGAGGAAGAGGAAGAGAATTGCAGTATAGAGAGTGGAGGAAGATGGAAATCAAAATCATGGGGCCAAAGGCTACCGAGGAGCCAGAGTATGGGGTCCAAGGAAAGTGCTTTAGCTCATCTTTTTCTTCCTCAACACATTATTTTCCTCCTTTAATTGTACTATTAGCATTAATTATGATTTTAATTAAAATGTTTTTCTATTTTTTTAATAATGTATACTTAGTATCATCAGTGCAATCATTGTCAAGCATATTAGCAAAATTTGGCACTATGATCTAACTCCCAAGTGAGTAGGTAACTAGTGCAACTAACCCGGGTTAGAGGGTTAGGCTCCTTTAATTAGGCGCCATTTTCTTATTGCACAAAAAAACATTAATTTATTCCTAGTGTTTGAAGAAAAAATATTTGATGAACCAAGTCTTCTTCTCAATTAATAATTAAGATTTTGAAGGCTTGCTTCAACTGTTTGATGGACTAGTACACGGTGGTCACATATAGATCCAAATAAAAAATTATCACAAGATTTGCTTACCAAAAATGTGAATCGTCAAATTTAACCATTATTGCCAAGTAAAATTATAAATTTGTCACTGTTTCGTGATTCGATTTCCATTTCTTTATAAAAAGAAACTACATATCAATTGTTTTCCCTAGGTATAATGCTTTTTGGCTACACGACTTCAATATCCGCAGTTGTTAATTAATTTCATGTATGTGTTCTGCGCTTTATGTACTTGAGGTTGACAAACCCTAAAATCCAACCTAATGGTCTGAGAATTTCTAGCCGTAATTTGAAGATTACGTGGTGGCTAGAAGTTGCCATAAGTTTGTAATTAATAGCAGCAGAGCTGCAGATGAAAAGGTAATGATTGAAAATGCTAGAAATCAGTTTGTGGCCACCAGTGCAGTCGCACGAATCTGATTACATTGTTAATTACTCAGTTAATAATTTGGCGTAAAGTTTTTGCCGTACTAGAAAAGCAACCTCCTCCCGCCAATTATGTGAATCTTAATTTTGATGGTTCTATTGCTAATGGTTCTGCTGCTATTGGAGTTATTGTCAGGGATGATGTTAATGAGATTCTTTGTGCTTTTGCTACTAGAATCCCATTTACGGAACATATCGAGGTTGTTTAAGTTTATGCTTTGCTCCATGCTTTGAGATTTTGCAGCAAATAATCATTTTGGCCAGGTTATTGCTTGAATGTCATCCGTACAACTAGAATGCAGCTCCAGGATTTGTCTCCTATTGGTCACTTTATTTCTTTTATTCATGAACTCATTGTTTTATTTGATTATTTCAGTTTTAGTTTTATTGCTAGAGAGGGTAATAAATCCACTCATTGTTTAATTCGTTTAGGTTTATCCTCCCTTCTCCCTACTGAGTGGTATGACAATTACCCTCTTGATGTTATTTCAGCTGTCAATGCTGATTTTTCTACCTAAATGTTCTTTACCCTTAAAAAAAAAAAGTGTCAATTTTGGGTTCATACTATTCAATTGATTTTTTGGTCGCTCTCACCTTCACAAGAAAGGATCTCGATCTTTATTTGTGAAAAAGATGAAGACTATTCTTGAAAGGACGTAAGATAACACTACAAGAAAATGGATGTCTTTCGACAGCATAATCGGTCGTCTCAAACCTTCTTTAACGACATATTAATGATGAATATTGTCGTTGGTATCTACCTGATCAGTAATTTTGATGAATATAATAATGTGTTGATACTTATAATCGATTTTCAACGGAAAAGCTCTTGACGAGCTAACGGCTAACGACGTCGGGAGGGTCGGTAAACCGTCTCTATTAGCGACAAATTGTTTTAATTTGTTAAAATTATGAAAAAAAAATCAGTCAATAAGGAATCGGTAAATTTAGATAGCTTACCGACAAATTATCAACGAAAATTAATTTTGAATTTTTAAATTAAAATAAATTGTTTTTCAACAGTGACGAAATTAATTTATAAAATAATTATTTTCTCACATATTAACAACGAAATTAATTTGTAAAAGAATTATTTTCCAACATATTAGATATAGAATTAATTTGTAAAATAATTATTTTGCAACAGATTAACGACGGAATTAATTTGTAAAATACTTATTTTCCAACATATTAGTGACTAAATTATTTTGTAAAATAATTATTTTGCAACAGATTAGCGACGAAATAATTTGTAAAAAAATTGTTTTTCCAACCAATTCGTGTCAAAATAAATAAATAAATGGGGCAGAAAAAAATAAATTATTAATAATTAAAACTTGTAATTTAAATTGAAAGCACCAAAATAATAATTAAGATATATATAATCCCCAAAATAAGTCTATAAATATACTACAAACACTATAAATCCATAATAGTACATAATATATATATATATATATATGAAATAAGTGTATAACTAAATTACAATGAATAATAAATGCATAATAGTAAATGATAAATCGTCATATATATCAACTCATAGCAAGAGTAGGTGATGCACCAGTGGGAGGGGGAGAAATATCAAAATAAGCTGAAGGATCGGGATAATCGGAAACTGGTGATATAGTGAAATCCTCTTCCTCTGTATCATCCTCGGTAATATGCTCATCATCAGCAAAGATGTCCTCTTCGAGTACACTAGGTAGAATAGGTAGAGCCGGAAATCCCATTTGAAAGGCCAAATTGAAGAGGTAGGTCTGCAAACTTTCGTCTCGCGCCTTCATCGTTCTGAACCTATGTTCAAACCTCCTCCGTATCCTGCTCACTTTCATACCTACATGTGCACTCACACATTCTTAGATTCTATATTTATTGGCTCCGAATAAGCAGATGGTGTAGACTACGAACTATTTGAATCTTGCTCAAGATGACGTCTCACCTATAGGCGCCTCAGACCCCAACCTTGAGACACAACCCTTCTTGAAGCCTCCTGCTGCCTCGACAAAAAGTGTATTATCATCAAGCCTTAAAGGATGAAATGAGTCAGTGGACTCTAATTGACTGTACTGATCAGCTAAAACATTCGCATCATTCTGCAAATACATTTAAAAAATTGTTAAGGAGCGATACAATGAAAATTCATTTTCACCGGCTCATACTATAGTTTGTTATGCTTTGTCGCTATTGAATTGACCTTTATTAGGGCCAATCTGGAATGTGTAAGTCTTCTTATACAAATTTCTATAAGTGAACCCAGAACCTTCTAACTTTCGCTGCAAAATGAATGGAAAAAATTAATTAATGATAATTTTTTAAAAATAAATTAATTTAAAGAAATGTATTAGAATAACTAACCATAATCCACTCGTGCTCCAAGAATGAAATTAACCCACCATTATGAGTAGAAGAAAGACTTGCAGCTCTGTTGCTCCTTTCGACTCTAGAAGCATGCATAAATGCCTTAGAGCTCCTATACTCATGCAATTTCTTCCAGTCATCTAGCACGATCCAATATGGGAGATCAGTCTCACTGTGCTCCTTATGAGCACAATGCATCTCATCTTTGAACCTAATCTTGGCAACCTTATCCCAATTCCTCCGTATATAGGTACTGTGCTCAGAACGACGCTTGAACAATTTATGAAAAAACAAATTATATCAAAGAATTTTATAATTATAATCTATAATTTAATCACAAAGCAAGATAAATTTACAGATAGAATGTTCAACTTACACTCCACTCTTCAAATCAAAATTTTTGCACCTTCATAGGAACTTGGGTCAATAAAAGATCTCTTGATTTTCTTGGAAACCTCTTTAACCAGCTCCACAGATGGATCAAAATTGTTTAAAAAATAACAAAATCAATATTTAAACAAAATTTTGGCAGAGTCTCCCTTATAATTTGGACATTTTCTAGGCATACAAGCCACACAATTAGCCACAAGACACCACAAAGAATAGAAAAGTGCCAAAAAATCCATAACAAATACCAAAAATATTTAACAAAGTGAATCAATATTACCCAATAAACTCAGAATTTTTTATAACACTTACAGTTAACAAGTCCCCTTTTCCAACGAATATATGCAACAAATATAATACAATTGATTGTTACAGTATACTTTGAAACATTATAGCAGGCGGATCAAAGTTGTTTCAGAAATAACAAAATCAATATTTAAACAAAATTTTGACAGTCTCTCTCTTATAATTTGGACATTTCTCAGGCACACATGCCACACAATTAGCCACAAGACATCACAAAGAACAAAAAAGTGCCAAAAAATCCAATCAACCAATACCAACAATATTTAACAAAGTGAATCAATATCACCCAATAAACTCAACATTTGTTATAACACCCACAATTAACAAGTCCCTTTTTCCAACGAATATATGCACAAATGTAATACAATTGATTAAGTTATTACTGCCTTGAAAAATTATATATACTTACAAGTCACCGTGAAGATAAATGAGTTGGGAATCTGGAATATTTGACCCTGACTGTGTAGAAGAAGGTGAAACGGAGTCAGGAACTGGTGAATTGGAAGGGACAACCCCTGTTGTGGATGGGATAACTCCTTATGTGGAAACGAGTGTGCTAGTGTCGGTGCCAACGCTGGTGCTTGACCCAGCTATAGTCGAACTAGGATCCTCCATAACTCATGGTAGTCTAGAAAATGGTGTCCCATGTCCAAAACTATTCATGCCTAAAATAGAAACAATGTTAAAATTGTATTAACAACAATCAACAAGAAGAATAATAATAAGATATAATCAACAAGGATAACATAATAAAAGACATTTTTATCATGATTGTGCAATGGAAATATATTCACATAATTAACAACATTACTACAAATGTAATGCACCTAGTCGCTAAAGTTAGATATTGAATTTCAACATCTATCATCTTCATCACTATCAACACAATACTTTCTGAGGTTTCATCTTCCTCCACTTCGATGCCATTATTAGCTGAGGATGATTGAGGTTTCATTTACTCCATATCCAATATATAATTCTCACATGTCTCATGTGTTAGGAGTCCAATATCAATCTCAATAGAAACTATATTAACGGAATCATGTTGAGCTACATCTTCTTAGTATGCCTTGTCTGCTATAGGGGCATCAATCACATGTCGGACCTTACTCGTACAAATAGCCAACCAATCCAACCGAGGTTTTTTGATTCCAGGATATAAGCAATAGTAAACTTGGATTACTTGTTGCGCTAAAACAAAATGATCGTATTTCATGTAAGTTCTCATTCTATTCAATTCAACAAGCTTATATTGCGGATGAACTTTAATACCTCGATTCGGAGTGTTATCAAACCAATCATATTTGAACAATACAACATTTTAAGTTGGAATACCAGTAAATTCAATTTCGATAATTTCCTTCACAACTCCATAATAGAAATCAACCTTTGTTGATCCCCTAACACATATTCCACTGTTGATGGTGGCAACTGTTACTTTTGGAGCACACGAGTCTCTATAAAAAAGACTTAATTCTGTCAAAGGACTCCTCACAATATTGGGAATGATTTCCCTAAATGCAATTGGGAGAAATCTCTCCATAAACACGTGACAACCATGACTTTTCATTCCAGAGAACTTTAATTTTTTGAGATCACAACATCTTCCAAGATTTGAAACATAGCCATCAGGAGATCGCAATTCCCAAACCCACTCAATCAATATCCTTTTTTGGTCATTTGTCAATTTATAAAGTGTCTTTGGTTTGAGGACCTTCCCAACCGCAACATCTTCAACACATAGTTCGAGTCTATTACAATATATATTGATATCACGACGAGTATTTAAATTGTCATTTGTTTTACATTTTATATCCATAAAGGTATTAATGATATTATCAAAAACATTTTTCGTGTTGTGCATCATGTCAATATTATGGCGTATCAAGTTTGTTTTCTAATACGGTAACTCCCAAAATATACTCCTCTTTGACCAATTGTGGATTACTCCTCTACCATCGCTTTTGCCAAGTTCCATCCCAATTTCTGTGATCATTGGATAATGACATAACCTATTCCAAATACGATTTCTCATAGGTCGTAGAATGGTAATAGACATTTCGTGGCCCTTGTCACAATGAAAAAACGTCACATCACGTCTAAATGAGTGATCCATGTTTCAACTCATCCATAGTATATATCTATTTTATTTTTTGGATTTTTTAGACCATGGATGATAATTGTTAAGAACATAACGGGATCTTTCATGCACATCCATGGTAGCAAGTTATATGGGATCAAAATAACTAGCCAACATGAATACTGTTTACCAAACATCCCAAATGGTGAGAACCCATATGTGCACAAATCAAGCCTTACATTGCAAAATTCCATGGCAAAATGAGGATAACTCCAATCAAAATGCTTCCAAGCTTTACATCCCATAGATGACACATCACTCTGATTTTCGTTGCAGTTTCTGCATGCCACCTCATATGCCTAGCAGTGGTTTCAGAAGCGTAGAGTCTTTGCAGTCTAGGTGTCAATGGAAAATAATACATCTTCTTGTATGGAACTTCCTTTTGTTGTTTGTTCTTCTCAATCTTCTTTTTGGGCTTATACCAGCAGGACATGATAAGCACTTGATTGAAAATACTTGAATATATGCAAATGTACCTCAATTTCATGAGAATAGATAGTTAAGGAGTCTTTTAGGATATTTGATAAACACAACAAGAAAAATACTAAATTTTGTAGGTCAAAACTGAGAAGAAATTCAGATGATATGAGAAGGATCAATAATAATTCAATTTACAGGCCATAAAGCATCCAATGTCATAAAATTATGGGTAGAAGACATCTAACCAACTTTCCCTCTCTCCCCCATCTCGAATATGAAATCACTATTTTATTTATTTTGATAAATAAAAGCATAGATCTTCATTTTTCTCCCAACCTTTCTATATCCTCGCTTACAGATGCTCTCTTTTGCCGCTCATTTCTCTCTCCCTATCTTTCTACTGACCCTTTTCTCTGTGTGATCACATCCAAAATCGAGCGCCAATTCAAACAAAAATCACTAACATAAAAATAGAAACCTCTACGAAGCATAAGAAGCATTTCAAAGTATCAAACCAAGTTGATCTAATTTATCAACCGAAACCCTAATCGAATAGACAAACAGTCAGTTTTTATGAAATTTCAACACCGACGACATAACCGAAAGAAAACTTCAAATACTATGTAAAAGTTTATGCATATGGTAAACAGTAGAGCACAGATAAGCTAGAAACATACGCTAGAAATCACAAGGAAACCAAAACACTAATTACAAATACAAATTAACATACCTGGCCAATATCTAGTATAGCTAATAACCAATTCGAAAACATAGAGTCAGATGGAGAAAAATCTGAAGCTCAGAAATGAGAAAGTAGAATTGAAATTGTGTGAAATTTATTGTATGTCATGCTTGGGTGGTGTTGAATGTAAGAGCGAAGCTTGTTTGAATAGGTTAATGAGAGAAGAATGGGGGCCTTTGATAGCTTTCTTCCACTATTTTTGCCTGCTTTGAATGGATCTGATTCTTGATGAAATGAAGAAATCAAAAAGGAATTACAGCGACCAACGATGAGCATTGAAGCAATCAAAGCTTTCGCAGGAGAACTCCAAGTACAATGTGTTTTGGCCAGGATAGTCACGCGCAGAAGTGATGATTTGGCCCGAAAAACTCCAAGTACAACAGTCGAACTTGTGCATAGAAGAGCTCAGGAAAAGGGGGAAATTGATGACGAAGAGGGAAAAAGAAAAATAAAGGAATTTGAGGGAAATGGTTTTGATTTCAATTTAATTTGTTCGACGACCAATTTGTCCAATTCCAAATTTTCCGTCGATAATATCTGACTAATGCCGATTGATTTACAATGGAAAACATTATTTTTAAAAATATAGTGTAACTAATTTGTAAAATTATTATGACCGTAACACCGACAATTTTTAGACCGAGTTTAATTTTTCTATTAAATAATTTGAAAATTATGGTAATGATCTCAAAAAACAACGAATTAAAAAGATTTTTGTGAGGGATAATTTTTTTTGTCTCTTATTAGTCCGCAATAGATCTTCGACTGATTTTAAAATTATTTTCATCATTTTAAAATAAACACACTTTCATATGACAAAATTGATAAAATTCATATTTACATGTTATACACATCATACTTTAAAAAGGACTTTGTGATTCTATGAAATAATTATTTGTATTAGTCAATTGATCCTTATTTCAAATTAATGAAGAGCCTTATTTCAGATTAATGAGGCGCCTTATTTAAAGCTTCAAAGCTCATGCACAATCTATACATAATTTTTCAAAGCATCTAAAATGTTCACATAAATATATTACAATATTAATTATTTCACTAGATGGAATTGTGCTAACCAATCATGTATGTGTGTAAACATAATCATGGTACATAAATCTATTTATTAAATCAGTTACAACTACTTTATAATACTCATATTGTCTCACATGCACAAACTTAACTACATGAGTATATAAAATGTTATATAATTATTTAATAAAGTTGGCATACTTATAATTTAATTACAATTTAAATCTTTTTATAAGTCTCAATTGACGTATCATAAAATGATAAACTAACATGATGGACGATTACAAATTGAATCTTTTATCTATAAGAAATTATTGAGAAATGTTGTGATAGTTGTCCCTACAATTTTCTTGTTAATGTAATATAATTTTTGTTAAAAAATAAAAATAAAAAAAGTTGGGAAAAATATTATGTAGTTTATCTATAAGTGAGACGGATTACAGACGAATTTATACCAAATATTTATCTTTTTTAACTATTTAAAAAAATTAAAAAAACTTTTACTATTTTCGATCATTAGTCTTTCTTTACTTATCGACTAATCAGAGTTGGAATTCGAACAAATTGTTTTTCTAACAAAATTTCAAATTTTCGTCAAATTACCTACGCCCGTCGAATATTTTTTTGAAATTATTAATTTAAATAAAATAAAATTCTATTCTCCGTCAGCAATTTGAAACAGATTACCAATGGTCGTCGAATATTTTTAACTAATTGTTAATTTATTCCATTTTTTGTCTGCAATCCGTCTCAAATTACCGATGGATTACCTACGACCGTCAATTATTTTTTACTAATTCTTAATTTAAATAAAATTTCATTTTCCATCGGAAATTCGTCACAAATTGTAGACGGATCACCTACGGTCTACGATTATTTTTTTACTAATTCTTAATTTAAATAAAGTTCTATTTTTCGTCTGCAATCCGTCACAAATTTGCTAATGGATCACCTATAGTCTACAAATAACTTTTTCCAATTTTTAATTTAAATAAAATTCCATTGTCTGTCGACAAACTGTCAAAATAATATTGATCAATTCGAGACAGAATTATGTCCGTCGAAAATTAGTTGGAAAATTATGACTGATTTTGGACAATTGGTCAACACGCGACTAAACAAATTTTCGTCGGTACACTGACGTTAATCGGTCGATAAGAAGGGACGGAATAATCTGTCGCTAAGTTTCGTCAAAGATTTCCCTTTTCCCTATAGTGTAATGGATTAACATTATATATAACAATAAAATAATAAATTTTTGTATTGTATTTTGATAATCTTGGCTAATGTGTATATGTTCTATTTTAACATGTATATAACTTATTCACCAAGATCATAGTTTTGCCCTTAAAACTATCAAAAAACATGAAAAAAACTTACAAAATAGTCGCAGTAGCAGCACGGACCTTAACAACTCTAATTCGGGTATTTTCGAACCAAATTGAAACTGCCCATGATTCTTTTTCACCCCCACATAGTTTCACGCCTTTCTCAAGCAAACATAGTTGAATCACCGATTAAAACAATAAAAATCTTGTGAGAAAACAATATCGTCACACTATTTTGTGGATTTTTCATGTGTTTTAACGATTTTAAGGTCAAAAAAATATTGAGTAATATTTGTTTGAGTGTGAATTGATGAGAGGAAGTGATGAATACCTTCAATTTGGCATGAAATCCATTTATTTTGATCATTTTTGCAAAGTTTGTCTTATCTAACCTATTTTTCCTGCGACTTCGTCGATTTGGGGACTAAACCCTCCAAACGTAAAAAGATTGATGATGTTATAAGTTTTAAAAAAAATAATAGAGACTCAACTCTCTAATCGAAAAAAATTTGGAGACTAAATTGACTAATTTGCCTATTTAAAAAAAGGATGTTGTGTAGCCAAAAAAACATTATATGGGTATTAATAGGTACCCACATAATTTTCCTATTTTCCCTTATTGTTATCGTATATTTGGATTGTTTTAATGCCGAAAATACTAGTTAATATGTGTTTGAGTATGAATTGATAGGTAATTTCAATTTGGAATGAAATTGGTTGATTTTTATCATTTTTACAAATTTCTACTAATCTGACCTATATTTTTGGCTACTTTTCTGATTTGGGGACTTAGCTCTCCAAATGAAAAAAAAAATTGGGATGTTATAAGCCAAAAGAAAAATAGGGACTCAACTCTCAAAACGAAAAAATTTAGGGATGTTAAAAGCTAAAAAAAAAAGAATATGGATTAGTTTGACCTAAATTGGCCAATTTGTCTCATTTAATGTAATAGGTGAAATTCTTAATCCCAAAATACACGCCTAAAGAGCATAAAAAAAAATTTTCTTTGAAAGATAATTAAAGAGCATCGAATATTAAAGCTCACATTATATGATAATAAGGGGTAACTTTACAATTGATTTACAGTCTTGAATATATAGCTTCTAGTCTTAAATCTTAATGGTAGTTTGAAAGTTTAAACCCTTTGATATTTTGACTCTTTTTCTTTGATGGAAAACGAAAGAAAGAAAAGGAAAAAGGTAGGATTATTTCATAATCTAACATATTGATTTGGTCTTTCAAAAAAATAAAAAGATATTGATTTGGTTGACTATAAAAGATTTTGCTTGTACAATAAGCAGATACGATTATGTAACAGCAAAAGATTAATCAATTTAAGCTAGCAATTACCAATCACAGATCAAATCGTTGCCACATGTTAGAAATCAAGAACCAGAATGATCTTTGATTAAATATTAGGGTTGTCACTTTAGCATTTGGCTTTGAAAGTGTAATTGTAAAAGCAGTCACTGCCATAAACGACACTGGTGATAATGCTTAATGATAATATAATACGACTGTACCTCTTCTGTCAGTGACGTTTTGGTTGTCGTTCGTCGGCCATCACGCTTTTCCGCAGTTTTTTCTTAAAATACACATGCGAAAGATCTGAAATTACATGTGTGCCCTCGCTCTGTGTTTCCTTTGTTAGAGTTACATGCCAATTCTGTTGGATGGATGCATGCACGGATCTATTTAAATTCCTTTTCTTTCTTTTTTTGTTTCTTATGTTTCCATATTATTAGAGGTTGTAAAATGCATTGGAATCACATGCAAGATTCTCCCTAATTGGCCTGTTATTGCAGAATTTTCAACTGGTCTTTGAATAGTCAATTGTTTAAGTCTATAAATGCTTTATGTGTGTGATTATCATGATTCATGAATCTTTCAAAATAAGTGTAAATTCATCATAAGGTGTGATTTATTTGTTGAATTTTCTTCACCGTAGAGTTTACTGTTCAATTCCTTATTCTTCTCCCCCATTCATGGAAGAAATTGTACGGAGATATATAATTTCTTAGCTTTTTAATACAAGATAAATTTTGTTAACAAAATATATGGTATGTACTATAATGACCTTCATTTAATACAAAATCCTTTTTTTTTTTGTCTGATCTTTATATTAGTAATTTGTTTTGTTAGGTTAGATATGTAGTAGTGGACCAATATATATATATAACATAACTTATGGTAATAACTCAATTGTTCAAATTTCCAGCTGTAAGTTTTATTCATCTTTGTCATCTTATGTTAAAAAAATTGTAAAAATCAAAACAAATTTATTTGCTTAGAATCAAATTATTAGATTTTGGCCCGATGACACCTTTCTTGGATTTTCCAAAATATCAAGAATCTCACTCATTAATTCATCAACAAGTGAATTTGGGAAATTATTGTTAAGAAGCTTCAATCAACTTAATTAATGATGTCCTCTTTAGATAATGAGTGCAAGTGTATAGTAATTATTTTATCAGTACCCAACTGTTAAGTCTTGTTCATTCTGCCTTATCAAGCAATTTTGCATCTCCACTCTAGCTACTTAATCTGAATAACACTCAACAAAACCCCCACAGATCAAGTAGAGTATTATCAAGAAATTCAATTTCAAACTCCACCACCTGCTCAGTGCTGACTGTTTCCCACATTCATAATGGCCACCTTCTGGATTCCCTTTGTATGGTATAATCTGATTTTTACCCTTTTCCGAGTAAAAAATTGTATAAACTTTATTTTTCTCTATCAAATATGTCTTTCTACAAGTAGCAACCTACATATTGTAGGTATTTTGGTGAGAAAAAGATGGAGGATCTTGATTTTTCATTTCTAGCAACATAAAACAACGTCTAGTTGGTCCCAGGATATGAAGCTAATGGAGCAAGGGAAAAGTTAGATTGGTACCAATTTACTAGTTTTGAAAAACAAAAACAATTGTCATTTGAATAATATTACAAATTAAGTTTCTCCAGTTAGAATCTCTCAATCTAAATCGTTACAAGTATTTGTAACCCGGACCGCAATCGGGCCAAGGAGAATGAAAACCTAATCAAGCTGGGGTTTGTGGAGGAAGAAACCTAAGAGGAGATGCTGGAGATAAAGAGAGATATGAAATGTTATGGGAGCATGTTCATCATAATGACCTATAAGTAGCAAGGGAGCAGGAAGCTGCTTATAGGGATTAATAATCAATAAAGCACAGATCATTTGTCTTTATCGATAATGAACTATCATTAACAAAGAGAATCAAGCTTTATCCCAATAGTCAATTTTAATTTGTTCTCAAGTTCATATCTTTTTATTTCAAGTTTGTTTTTGTTCTGTCACCTTTAGTCATCAACAAATTCTTGACTATGTTTCAATATTATAAGGCCCGCAATCATGAAGAACCCTTCAATTATGAGATTTCACAGTTTCCCAAAAATTTCTTTCTAGACGAATTACTCGTTTATTATGAACAAAGTTGTAGCAGTATTTTTGAAAATCTAGGACAACTTTCTCAAACCCTAATCTCAAACTAAAAGCTAAGAAGATATATGTAAGTCCGCTGCTTTCTTTTTTCTTTGACAAGTCTATTTAGTTTCTACAAACATGAAAGGTTTCAAACTAATTACAATCAATGAATCACACACACACACAGAGGTTTAAATTAGAAAATCTTTTGACTGTTATTCTAGACAGTTTTTAATGGTATGTCAAAATGTGAAAATATTCATTTTTTAAAGTTTTTTTTTTCTGAATTAAACTGAAAAATAGTTCCT
Source organism: Apocynum venetum (assembly GCA_019593545.1). Lineage (NCBI taxonomy): Eukaryota > Viridiplantae > Streptophyta > Magnoliopsida > Gentianales > Apocynaceae > Apocynum > Apocynum venetum. Next base: position 9,412,025 of record SRSM01000123.1, on the reverse strand, counting down.
TAACTTTTTTCAAATACTGTGTAATATTCCATATATAATCGTCCGGAACATTCATTCAACACAATCATCAATTACGGAAACTTTGATAAACTTTTCTGTGGCAGATTTCCATATTCTCAAAGGATATGTGCAAACATCTAACATTCGAGTCAATAGCTACATCATTAAACATGGCGAAAATATGTCGGTCGCCGTAACTCTTACATCCATTACTTGTCCGGTTTGATCAGTTAGACTTTAGAAGATGCCTTATTTATATAGTTAGATGAACTAGGCTTAAAACATCCTCTCTTTTTTTCTTTTTTGTGAGAAGAAAAAAAAAACGCTTATTATAAAATAGGAAAATTCGCGATTGAGGTAAAGAGTTACGTTAGAAGAAAAAACTCTGTACGAAACGAACGAGCAATCAGCAGCCAAATCATGTTCATTGCTCTTAATTAGTCATATGAAACTCAATTAGTTCATATAACATGATGACATAATAAATGTTTTTATTAATTATGAGTAGAGTCCGATGAATATTCTCATAAAAATAAATAAGTACAGGTTGAAAAACTTTGCCTTGTGTAATATGAGGAGAATGTCTATGCATCCCAATTAAAAATCTTGTGGGGGAAGGGGAGAATCTTTTAGTGTTCTTTGATCATAATGTCCCCCAGAATATGGGTAGGTTTTTTGGCCAAGTATGTCTCTCTTTGGTTACAAATGCTTGTCATATCTCAAGATGTACTTTTATACATGCCCGCATTTCTAGCAAGTTTCATATATAATTCAGTACTACTTATACTATTCTAGAAACAATTTGGGTTTAGGGCATTACTTTTGCATTGTTGGAAATATGAAAAGGTGTTAAATAGTAAAATTCAAACCCTCCTTAGCTTAAATTTTTAAAATTAAGTAGAACTTAAACATGAAACCGGAACAGGATGTCATGTTCAAAACCCTGCTGCTGATTTGGAAAGAACATGAAGTATATGGTCTCTTTTCCAAAAAAGAAAGCAGGTAAATCAAACATATAAGATTTGATGTCTTGCAAAGAATGCTTTTTAAAAATTGTCCAATTTTGCCACATCAATTGTCATATTTTTAATGTAAGCTTCTAATGCTTGATAACACATTAATGAGTAGATAAAATATTAACTCAGTTGTTTGGTGTGGGATTTGGGAGTTGTTTGGTCTTTTGTATCTTTCTGGATCTTGTTGACTGAGCTCCTTTTTTTATACTCCTAATATGATGGAGTATTTGTCTTTCAAACAAAAAAAAAACATTAATGAGTAGATAAAATATTGACTCAGTGGGTTAATAAGGATCCACAGGTATTGATTGAGTTTGATTCGTATCTTTGTTTCTCGATGTACGTATTAAAAAATAAAAATGAAATATTGGTTTTAATTCAATTGATGACCTTGTTTAATTCTGTGTTTTCATTCCTGAAGGAGTTGGTTCTTCTATTCCCTTTTGCCATTTCTTGTGCCGAAGGGTTACAATTGTAGAAGAAAAAATGTTTCACCTAAAGGTAGAGTGGCATCCTTGTAGGCAACTATTGTCCCAAAGAAACCGAGCATAAGGATTGACCTTATTGGAGAGTGGCATCCTATAGTTTATTTTGTCCCACTAAGAGAGACAGAGAGGGCACATAAATTGATTGGATATTGCTTGCCTCATTTGATCGAATCCACCTTGCCACAAGGGCATTGCTCCTCAAGGGTTTCCACTTTTTTACATTGCTACTACCCATTAGATTGGGCATCATACTTATAGCCAATTAGAAGACTACTACACCTTTGTTTGAATTGGCCAAGAAGAGTCGCATTATCTTAGCCTCTAATTCAACTGATCCACAGTCAAATGTTTAGTTAATAGTGTAAAAGGCCTGTGTATTTTGTTCTCATTTATTGTTTTGAACATAGAATGCATTGAAATTAATGAAAAACTTAAAATTCAATTAATTATCAAATTTTATTCTATTGATATACACATCCTAATATTATTTGTGTCCTTATTTTATGACTTATAAGCATATTATATGAAAAATATTACTCATTCAGTTCAAAATTAAATAAATCAAATTGCCCACATTATTGGAAAAGTAGTACTCCCTTCGTTTGATAGGAGTACATCTTCTTCAACACTGTCGAGACTTGGATTAGAGAGAGCAGGTAGAGCCTAATTAATTGGAGGCATGGGAATATGGTATTTGGAGAAATGGAGCTCAACAGGGGCAGGTGAGGGAATTTAATTATGACATAAACCAATTGGATCGTCTGATAGCAAATTACACGCAACTTAAACCAAACGTCAATGACAAAAACAATAAGCGTGGTTTTACAAAAGATTCCATATGGTTCTGACTAATTTTTTATTGCAAAATTTAAATGCATGGAATTAATATCAAAATTTTTGAAAGTGCCAACGGCCGAAGGAATCTAATATAAGAAGAAAAGAATGAAATACTTTAATTCGCTTGGGCTTTGAGTTTTGGGTGAGATTGGATTTTTCAGAAGAGTTATGATATTCAGCCACTGAGAATGAGGTTGAAAACAATAAGAGCTAGATTTGTTTGGGCCACAAGTTTGGGTTAAGATTATGGGCTTCCTTCGTTATTAAAAATTATAGTTATTGCAGCTATAGGGACTTGATGGCCCAATATCCTTTGAAGGGTTTGAGATTTCTTTTAATAATGAAATTACGAGATAATCCTATTTCTTAGATTTTACTCTTTCCGTCACAAATTCAATACTCATATTTTATTTTATAAATTTATTAAATTGAGCATTTATTTTTCTAAAATAAATATATTTTACATCAAAAATTTTATTAGCAATTTCATTAATTTAAAAAATTTATATTTTACCTACTAATAATCTAAACCACTCACTTAATTAATAACAATGATAATAAGATAAAATTACTTTAATATCAAAAATAATTTTTAATTTTTAAACTAAGTCAAATTATGAAAATTCAATTGCAGATGAAATGATTAATATTTTTAATGAACATTAAAAGAGCCCCTAAAATAACTCGCTTGTAGTCTTTAAACAAGGGAATTAAAAGATATTTAATCAATAATCTAATTATATTAATTAGATTAATAATTTATCATTCATTTGACATTTTAAAAATAATATCTGTATACTTTAATTCAGCATATATAAGTAGTATATTGAGAGTGTATCGAAATGAATATCAATGAAATTTATTTATTAAAAACCTAACTCTTTTTTTTTTTTTTTTAAGAAACAAATTGCGTAACTATTTTCATGAGCCACACTCACAATGAGTTGGACAATGCTCTTCCTCATCTTCTGACAATTTGACCCTTAATTAGACTCAAGGCTGATAGTTTGTGTCTGGATTTCCTCCAATATGCTCTATGCTCCGCTAGCAAATAAATGCATAAAGTTCTTTTTTACTTCTTTTTTTTTTAAATCAAAGTTCTTTCTTACTTAAAAAAAACTATATTTGGACACCATTTTCGAAAACTCTTTTCAAAAAATTTATATAGCATAAAATATTTTTCTCAAAAACACTTTTATCTTCTAAAATTTCTACCATATCAAAAAAAAATAATGGAATTATCTTTCAAACCTCATATATATGTCTCAATTGATATAAATAATACTTTTTAAAATACTTTTAAATTAAAATAAAAATATCAAATAATTTATTAACTACTCTTTTAATTTTTATATTTAGTGAAAAATTCGTCAAAAATATCATATTAAACTTTCAAATTTCTTCTAATTTTTTTTTATCTAAACACAATTTCCATCTCTTATTAGAGTGGTTGACAGTGGCCTATGAAATTATTGAACAATACAAAAAAATATTTTTCAGAATTCAATCCAAATACAGTTTAATATATGTTTTAAAAAACAAATTGTTTACGGAGTTACAGTGCAATGGATTAATTCATGGTGGCATTTAAATATTCCATTATTCAATATTAAAAAACAACCAATTTACTAGTAGTACAAATGGCTTGCATCCATTATTCAAGAGAAAAAAATACTAAAATAAAAGACGTGAAAATTTCAATATATTTAGATAGAGACTTGTTGGAGAAGCACACTGCTACTGCATAATCATTATATCATTCCAGGGATTGATGATCAATATTTGATGTATGCAGCTGATGTATTTACATCTCTGATAAGAGTTCCAAGAACTGGCACAATCAAACACTTGGAGGTGTCTACCTTGTAAACGAATCCTTTGCAATTACAATCCTTGGTGCACTTATCTCTGCATGTTTCAATCTTCACTGGACCTTCTCCATCATCCATGGAAGGGTTCAAGAAATGTTCCACACTCTCTATCTTGTAATAATCCACCTTTGCTTTGGCCGTGCACGGCTTCAGCTTCGGCGGCGCACAGGTTTCGCTCCACCCTAGAAGCCCTTTTGGGGTTGGGCATCCCACACACATCCCCCTTTGGCACAACCCGTAGGACCCACATTTTGATGGCAAACCACATTCTCTCACATAACTTTTGGAGAAAAAAGCAAAGGTCTCTGACCATCTCAAGTAATCAACTTTATCATAGTAAGTATAAGCCTTTAAATTGCCATCAGATTCAAGTCTTAGAAAAGACAGCGTCGCATTGTAATTAACCTTGGTTAAAATTTGCGCCCCGGCTCGGCTAATTGGTCGTGATTGGAGGAGCCGTCGGCTAGGCGCTGGTGGTGATGCTGCAGGTGAAGCCGAATTTGGGTCCAGCACCAGCTCGTAGCCCGTGGCATTCTCGTTTAAAGGTTCAGCATTGAATTTTACATTATTTCCCCATTTTCCTGGCCAGCCATTGTATTTCACCAGCTTGTTAAGGTACAAGTTGAGCCCTGAATTTTCAAGCACTAGGCTATATTTTCCGTCGGAGCCGTCGGTATCGGAGGTACGACTAACGAGTTTATTCCGGCCACTCTGACGAAGAGACATGCCAATTAATAATGTATCAACGGGATAATCAAAACTCTGCCAAATGAATTTTCCATTTTTGTCATGAAGAACAAGGTTGCCATTTGGTAACATTTTGATACCCGTGACACCTTTGTTAGCAGTATTGGTTTGCCATGCAATACGACCATTGGCATCGGCCAGGACCAAATTTCCGTCCCGGCCGAAGGTGAGCGTGGCATTTTCCTTCACCGGACGGTTGCGGTTGGCATCCCAAACCCATCTCATGAGGTCTTCATCTCTTGGAATTCCGGCTCTTATGCCAAAAATGAAAGCATCTGGTGTGGTATTGTAGAAACATAGCCTAAAAGGAAATGCATAAAAATATTGAATATCAGTGCGTATAATACGATAACTTGCATCGTATTCGGATATGTATTCTCCAAATTCTCCTTCATTTATGATCTTAAATGTTAGGTTGGCTGGAACTTGAGCTCCACCCGAAGTAGCAAGAAAGCATATGATGAAGAATGTGGTGAAAGTTAGTGAAAATGATACAGCACTAGAAGTCATTGTGATTCTAGATTTTTGTAGAGAAAGAGGTCAGGAAACATGTGTGGATGGAATTCATTCGGATATAGTTCGGTATTTATAAGAGAAAAATTCATTTGTAGAGAGAGGTTTTTTTTTTTTAATAGAATAGTTGAATAGTCAACTATGCAACTTCTATGTGCCAAACAAAGACACGCATGTTATCCACTTGTCAGACAACATCTTATCCAAAGAATTTTGAAGGAAAAAAAAATCAAAACTTCATTATACTTCAAAAAAATTATTGAATGTTTATTTGAATGTTAATAAATATATTTTTTATTTAAATTTTTATTAACAATTTTCTTAATTTAAAAAATTTGTATCATAGTAATTAATAAACTTCATCACTGACTTAAATAATAATAATATAGATAATAAAAAAAATTTTAAGGTAAAAAATTATTATTAAATTTCAAACTAAATTAAATGTTGATATTCAATTCTAGTCATAAAAAGTATTTTTCAAGTAAAATAATTGAAATACTATTAAACTTAATTTTTTTTCCTCTTCCTTTGTGATTATAATTGAAAAAATATCATAATTATATATTAATAATTGTAAAATAAATTATATTTTAAATACAAGAATTTGAAGTTAAAAAAAAACTTATATTAAATGATAGGTGAAGTACATATTTTATATAAAATATTCAATGCATAAATTCCTTTTGTACATGTAAAAAGAACTAGTTGAATTGGTAAATGAACAAAAGCCTTTACAATGATGCAAGAGCAATCGTATGAGATATAATTAGTGATTATGCATTTATGAATTAGTCATTATTTGAGATGAGATTCTTTTAATTCATTCTGAATAAAGATTGAGACTTGAGTTATATCTAATTTGGTCAAAATTATTGACAGCAAAGATGGTTCCCGAGAATGGATAACAAAATTGGAAATTAGTACTGCCACAGCCCACAGCATCATGTCAAGCAGCGCCACTAGTACTAAGTAGTCCCCCCCTCCCCAAAGGAAAATGATTAGTGGACAGTGATTTATTCTCTTTGTATATATTAATATACAAGTCTAATAAAAATTTTATAATTAATTAATACATAATTTATAATTAATATAAAAATAATTTTTAAGAAATCAAGACTAACCTCTCCAAACTTAATCCGAATCATAAAAAAAAAATTATTAGTGGACCGAATGAGTTGTTGCCTGTTGTTTTAGTATGGTACAGTCAAAGAGTGCAAGTCAGTCAGCCATGGCGGGCTTCAAGATCCACCAAGTTTTTATTTTTTATTTTTTATTTTTTATTTTTTATGTGGTAAATAGGATCCACCAAGTTGGCAAAAGATTGAATGGTGTTGTTCATAAAAGCGAGATGCTATTTAATAAGAAAGAGGATAAGTAGATACAATTTAGTATTTTGCGCAACTCCTAGCATGAGCTACTAGGATATTTGTTGAAGTATTCGATACTTTCGACTTAAGGATTTTACAAAAATAATAAATTAAACTTTGAAGAAAAAAATGATAAAAGTGACCATATTAGTAGGTTTTCACCAAAATGTTCTCTTTTTTATAAGATTAATCTGTTGTAATTCTTTAGGTAAGGGTTTAACTGAAATAACCAATTATGCTAATAGGAAAAATGTGAAACTTATTACGCAACTTGCAGATTTGTAATCCTACGTGTCCACATATGTCACTTATATAATAGGTAGTGATGATTTTTAAAAATAAATCAGCATCAATTTAAATAGTGGAATTATTTCGGTTGATTTCTAATAAGATTATATGTAACCTCCCGTTCTCTAAATGTGAGATTTATTTATTTTATTATTATCTATATTAAAGGATATTTATTAATTGGGAGGCTTTTTAAGTTACAATTTAATTAATTATCAATTTAATGAGTGATTAATTTGGGAATTATCATTACGAGAATTATGAATATCTAAGTTACCTTATTTTTTTAGAGAATTGAGAAGTTTTATTTTTTTTAGTTTTTGAAATTATGTCATTTTATTCTCCTGATCTTTGTTCTCCTAATCTTTTAGTAGAGAGTTGAGAGTCAATAACAAATAGCAAGAGAAAATGATCAAGTTTCAACTAAAACTTACAATTGAAAATAGTCATACTTATGATTCGTTATTTTGATATGCATATTGGGATTTAAGAATTATCAATATTTTTTTTTCCTTTTTGATTCAAGAATTGTTTTATTAAAATAGATATTAACAATTTTATTGTCGAGAAAATTAGATTTTGATTAAGTCAAAAATCTGGTGAGTAAATATAATATTTATATTTATTGCAATTGCTTATTTTTGTATTAAATTTTGGAATGTCATATTTATTTCGTATTACAATAAGGAATTCTAAAGTGTGTGAATTTGAAGTTGTATCTCGATTAAATAAGTGTTCTAGAAAAAAAAAAGAGAAATAATATTTGATGCTTATCAATATTTCTGAAATGGAGAATGAAAAGAACAGAGGTTTAGTTTGGATGGCTGGAAAGTGACGTATTGACTACTTAGTAATGGCTAATGCTTTTGGTAGCCAGTGCGATGATGACTACTTGGTCTCTTTGGTGTCTCTGTTAAATGTAATTGCTTGGCACTTTTCAAGTTTTTTTAAAAAAGTTTGGAATAAACTTTTGATTGCCCAATTTTATTATCAAAAATTTATTTTATCATATATCTGAATTTCATACCATCTATTTTACTAAAAATGAAGACATGGCTTCTAAGTTCTAAATCCTGTCAATCAACTTTTTAAATAACAAGTTTTGTACTAAAAAATTTGGTAATGATAGTTTTTATTTTATCTTGATATAATAAATAAAAGTCCAATTTTCTATTATTTTCTATGTCCTATGTAATAGGTATATATTTTTGAAAGTGTTAGTGGTGAGATATATTACCTTTTTGTTTTCCCTTCCATTCTAGTTGCCAAAGAAATATTCTTCCAATCAAATTGTAAAAGTTTAATTTTATATAAAAGAAAAATATATGATTTATGTAAAAGTTATGAGACACATTACCTTTTTGCACTACCTTACTATTTCTTTTTGTTAAGCCATGTAGTATTCTTTGTACATATATAGAAATATGATTTTGAGATGATGTTTTAAAATAAATATTTTGCTGATTTGGTCCTTGAATATTTTATTTTAAAAAGATAATTTCATTTTTTTACATGAATTATTTATCATTTTTGTTCAAAACTTTACATATTTATTAAATTTATTGTCTTGGATAGAAAAATCAATTTGTTTATGTAATTGATAAATTTTTTAAATGACTTATGTTCCACTTATTTTGTCTATATGCCATCGAACGCGATCAGAAAGGTCATTATTTTCTATAAGCTTGGCCATCCTAGCGAGATAAACAGCTAGTGTTGAATTCAATAAATGCCAAATAAGTTTATGTGAAATTGAGTCATGTAAATGATAATATATTTTTTTAATATATTGATTTGTCTGAACTTCGATACGTTATGCTAAATGTTAAAATTTTCAATATAGGTGGTTTGAATTATATTATATGTTTAAAATTGTTTATAATGTAAATTTAAAAATGTACTCGTTAGAAGAAATATTATATTTATTTACTGAGCATGCCACCTCGCTCTATAATTACTTTTGCATATTCAAATGCTTCAGATAGTGAAAGTTTCAAGTTATCTTAGGAGTAATAGAAAATTGAATTTTGGAAGACATTTTCTAGTTTTGAGAAATTTTTATTTTATTTTGTTCTAGAACTCTGCTTGGTTTGTTTGATATTTTTATTACATTAGAAATTTATTTGAGGATTTTTTTTCAAAATTATATTGAAGCATTTTATGATACATTATAACAAATTATTTGATTGTTAAAGCTCATAACTTGTAGAGAAATCTTTACAGGTTTTATCATGTCACATTTTCGATTCGGAAAAGACCATAATTCTAACTTGGATTTGGGGTGTGACATTATATGTGTCACATAACTCTCAATTAGATAATTCTACGTGTTTTGCAACTCTCAATTAAATAATCGTATCCTACATATTCTGCAACTCCCAATTACATAATCCTACCATCGTCTCATATTTACGGGCTCCTCTAATAGGGATAAATGCATAGGCATGGGACAATAGATTTACATAATCCATCTCATCGATGACCATTGATTTTATTTTCTACATATCTTCCTATTTTAAATACATTTATTTTATTTTTAAAGTTTTACATCAATAATTGGAAAATTTTATATGTATTCTTTTATTATAATTTTACATTACATGCATTAAAATAACACATTGTATTGAAATACATAATGTTTTATTTTTTTCTTGCTCTTTTTTAGAATATTTAATTAAAAATTCTAGCACTGCAACTGAAAATTGCAGGGACACATTAAAAAATCAATCGGAACAATTTCACAATTCAAATTGATGTTGTTTTATTTTTAAAAACCATCATCATCTATTACACTACCGACAGATGCATGACATGTAAGAATACGCATTTGCTAGTTGCGTAATAAGTTTTCCATCTTTTCTATTAGCGTAATGGGCTATTTCCGTTAAACCCTTCTTAAGGAGACTACAACATATCAATCTTATATAAAATGGGTCATTTCCGTTAAAACCTCCCATATCAGTGATGATATCTTTAAAATTGAGATTAGGAACCAACTCTTGGCAATTACTTTTCAAAAGAATTTCAGTAAACCCCTTTATTCCTAATGTACGAAAGCTTGCAATGATCGTCTTAACCTGGAAGTGTCCTCTTCTTCTTTTTTTATAAATACCTAGACGTTTAAAGAAGAAGCCAATTTACTTATTCAAAAGCACCAACAAGAAGGATTTTGCTATTATTATCTCTGAGTTCAAAGCCTGCTCGGGGGAAGTAGGTTTTTAGTACAACCACATTTATACGTTTCAATTTCTATTTTTTTACGCAGAGGATGTGATATGAATATAATATGATACAATCAAAAGGTATTTTCAATTATGCTAAAAATAATTTTATTTACCACACTAATATGCAGGGGTGAATCCAGGGGCTTAGTTCATTGGGGACTTTTGGGGATTTTAATGTAAATTTTAAAAAAAATTAATGGGAGTTTTAAGTATAGAATTATATAAAATTTAAAGATTTAAGTGCAAAATTACTTAACTAATTCTAAAAAAAACCTATGGGGGCTCAAGACAAGTCTCCCGGCTCTTTCCAGAATCCGCCCTTGCTAATATGCCTTTCCAAGTATATATACAGTTATCCTTATATAAATTTCATGCTTTATTCTCGATACTTATGCTCTCTTTCATAAATACAAAAAGGTTATAATTCATTCAAAAGTGTAGCATGTATTATCGCCAAAAAAGCTGGAGAATTGCATATGAATTTTGTTAATAGACAAAATTAACGTAACGATAACATTTTATTATTTTCATAACTTGAAGGGAAAAAACCAAAATGAAAATAGTTGCAAATCGGCTCTGTAATTCTTTTAACAGAGAAACTTTAATTTTTTATATTTTTTGTAAGTTTAAGGGCTAAACCTATTAAAAGAAAAGAGAATGGAAAAAATCAAATTTAAAAAAAAAGTTTAATGACAACTGACAATTCTTATCCTTTTTTAACAGTAGCTATTTCTACAATTCTACTCTTCAAATAAATAAAAATGATTATACCCTTTAAAAATCTTAAAGTTTTCAATTGTAACCTTATGCCATCTTTTCACCAGTAGTTTTTTTTTATATAATGAGTAACTTTGAAACTTTTATAAGGTATAATCGCTTATTTTTAAATTTGAAGGGCATAAATGAAAACATAACCATTTTTAATGGGTATAATTTTATTAATCCAACATAAAATTTAGAGAGAGTTAAGTTTTTATGTACTACATGCATTTGATGCATATGAAAGAAAAAAAAAACCTTTTTAAAAATATACAATATGAAATGCGTGTGATACAATTTGTAATCGATGAATACCTATTAATTTATGTGGAGGGGGAAGTTGTAACTTTTTGTAAAAAGTGACTTATAATTGCCAAATAAATAAGTTTCGAAGGCCAAATTGCTAAAGATTGGAATTCATTTGTAGTTTGTTCAAAAACAAAGAGAGGGGAGATTTTATTTCATAATGCCAGACAAGTACAATTTACATCGGGATACAACGTATTTAAAGACAAATCAACACCTACGACAGAACATTAAATTAACAAACGGATTTATCATCCAAATTTATTTATAATTCTCCTTTATTCTGATACATCTATCTTAATCATGCATCTTTTAGAATGCAACTGCAAAGGTTTCCTTCCAAGAACCGGCTTCTGTCCTTGTATCATAGGTGTAACCATTCAAGCTTCCATCGATTCCCAAGCGAAGATAAGTTAAGGTGGAATTAAACCTAGGTTTTGATAAGACAAGAGCTCCATTACTCGATGATTTGGCTACTTTGTAGTCCAATCTCAAAGAAGTAGTCTTAGGCTCATAGTTAAATCTCACGTACTCAAGAGTTCCTTTACCGATTTTAATAAGTGGGCTGGATTTGGAAGATGTTTTCTTGCTCTTTAATACCAACTCCTGAGCTTGTAATTCCAAACTGTAGCCCCCGTTCACGTTACGAGTTCGAGAAGCCCGACTAATGAGCTTGGTCCGGCCTCCAGCCCAAAGACTTTGGCCTACCAAAAGTGTATCGGTTGGGGAATCAAAGCTTTGCCAAATGAATTTTCCCTTGGAGTCATGGAGAACCATGTTACCACTGGGTAGTAATTTGAAGCCTACCACACCTTTGTTGGCAGTTCCACTTTGCCATGCAATACGTCCATCGGCATGAGCAAGAACTAGATTTCCATCCGTTCCAAGGGAAAATGTAGCATTTTCCCCAACGGGGTTACCGCGATTGGCTTCCCAAACCCATCGCATTAGTGACTCCGAACGCACCGTGCCCATACGCAGGGCAAGGGTATATGCGTTTGGAGTTGTGTTGTAAAAACAAAGTTGGAATGGGAAAGTAAAGACGCTGAGAACACGGTAATTGGCTTGATATTCAACAACATAATCTCCAAATTCAGCTTCATTAACGTACTTGAAAGTGTCTGAGGCCGGAACGGAAGCTTGAGCAATGGAAAAGAGGAGGGCTAGTGCGAAAGCTGCTTGCCAAGAGGACATCTTGGGAGTTTGTTTGTTGTGATTAATATGGTTTATGAAGTGGTGTTTGTCTGGATAGGAGGGCCGGATTTGGTAGGTTGCAATTTATAGGTAAAATTGGAGAATATTTTATGGCATATCTATTATCTCCTCTGACTTGAATTATTGGACAGCCATCAAAATAGTGGTAGTACAAGTCAATAGTCAATTTTAGCATTCGGGCATCCGATGTTTCTTTTCTGCTCTGGTTTTTTTAATACCTTTTTCTCTTGTGCAATGGCGGCTTTCAAAGATTTTTACACCTTTCTAGGTTTTTCATCATCTTTGTTCTTAGCACAAACCTTTAGTTACAACCAAGAAACTTAAATATAATGAAAAATATTTTTAAAATAAATGTACTTACTTGATTTACTTTATATATATAGATAGATACAAAATTGATAAGGTTCCAAGTTTTCACTAGTAAAAAATGTCAATAGTCAATATAAGGTAATGCTGGGATAGGTTGAACAAATACTCTTTTTAAAACTTTTTTATTCTCGATCACAAAACTATTAAAAGAAAAGTATGAAGAACGACAACTTTTTTCTCTTAAAAGATATATTATAGTATCCAGGTTTGTGCATCAGGTCCCAGGGGTATAGCCGAGTTGGTAAGGCATGTGGTGATGTGGGGAGAAATCCTCCGGCAACGCAGATTCGAATCCCGTGTGAGGCAAATTTTCACTGAAATATTGTGAAGGTTTGTTCTGGTATTTGAATCCTGTTGACTCTTTCTTACATGTGTCTGTCACTCATCCTCAATTTATAATCCACAGGAAGCTCTGAGTTCTCTCTCTCCCTCATCAAAAAATGTTTGTGCATCAGGGAAAGATACAAGATCAACTTTATATATATATATATATATATAAAAGATGCAAGATGAACCTTGAATCCACGAATGTGTATAAGCTTCTATACTAATACCAATGATATAGATTATATGTTTGCTGTTTTTGTTGAATGCTTTGCTGTTATTGCGTGGAAATCAAAGTCCCAAGTTTTTTTTATTATTATTTCATGAATTAGTCCAATATATTAATCAAATTAAATCAAACATACAGGAAAGTCGTTGTCGATCACTTTTTTCCTGTTTTGTTTTTGTTTTTTTGGCTAATTAATGTGATATCGTGAAAATGAATCTCAACTAATTGATTCATGCAAGATATATACTAGCAAAATTTGGTCATCTTTAATTAGCCATTGACATAACAATTAATTAAGAAAAATTAAGTAATTAATTTCCGGTTCAAGAAAATCAACATTTAGTCTGATCGTATACAAACCTCATCTTGTACTGTACACACATTATAGTCTGAGCATATATAGATTATTCGCTTGCATTATCGTTTAGAAAAAGTTAAACTCATTTTTTTGGGAGGGCCCAACGATCCATCCATCTAATTAAGCCAAAATTATTGACTCATAGAAGAGGATGAATCATGTTTGGAAAGATAACGAAACTGGGTCCATATAATCTCTGGCAAACTCGTACGTGGAAAAAGGACCATTTGCCATGGTTAAAGATAGAATCACAGAAAGGAGAGATGTGAGAGGTATTTGCAGAAACTTGGAGAAGAAAGAGTGTGGGACCCCATGGAGGTCTGGCGTTGTCGGACAGATCCAGATTATATCTTAATATTAAGGTCCGCCATGGCTGACTTTGAAATACGTGGAGGCTCGATGGCTGTACGTACCATTGCCAAAGCCTTACACCGGTGGCCCCTTTGTACAACGACTTCCCCTCGGTGATTGCCATCTTTCCGAACAAAAGAATGGCTGCTATCTAGAGACACGTGACTAATTCCAAAGCAGCTTGTTTTCTTTTTAAGATGTTCAAATTAAGGGTATTTATTCAATGTATAATATATTTATTAATTGATTAAAATATTTTTATTTAAAGTGTAATTATTTGTATTTAATAATATATTAAATTTACTTTGAAATAATAAATGATGAAAATATTTTAGAAATATTTTATAAAAAATACATTAATTTTATATAATCTTAATCGGTGTGAAAAATGAAATAAATTTTGCAAGTTCATTAAATATTTGTTTGTTTTTAAATTAAACAAATGTATTAGTCCATTAAAAGCCTAAACCATTAACTTTAAAAAAAAAACCTAAACCATTAATAGTATAATTTCAGTGGCCCTTATAAGAATATAAAAAGTTTAAATTGAGAAAATTACTAGTCCATTCATTTAAAAATATAAATAGTTGAAAGCATTTTTACTTTACCCTTCTTAAACATAATTTATTTAATACTTTTTAAAAATATTTTACTATTTATTTTCACTATTATATTTATTTATTACTATCTCTCCACTAACCTTTTTCTATTCTCAATACACTAGGGTTGAACCAAGATGACCTCCCGAAGAGATTGGCTTATATCGTTGGCTTGGCTATTGGCCCACGACGGGCGAGAGGATAAATCCTATTTCTCTTTTATATTTTGGTCGGGAAATGAACGAGTTATATCTATCATCTTGTGAGGAAAGTTTTTCTTTTATCACCTTTTTTTTATTTACAAAACTCAAATTCAAGACCTTATTTCATAAACTAATATCCCTTTCAATTTATCTAACGATAAAATATCTTATTGATAAATTCCAAATCAGGTGCAGGTTTCCTTCTCAGGATTCTAACAGCAAAACGATCATAGCAAGCTTTTGGGGCGCTCAACTTCACCTCTATATGCTGAATTATTTGCTGCACTTGAGGATCTAAGACTCGTTAGAAACCATGGCAATCAAGATATTATTTTTAAAAATGGCTGCCTTAAAAATTAGTTCAAAGAGTGAGGTGCAAATCTATATATTTTGCTCTTCTTGGACACTTCTTCAGCCAGCTTATGGATCAACTAAATTGTGGTTTCTAAAACATTTCTAATGTTTATAAGTACTATGCCAATAGTTTAGCTGTCTCAGCTCCTTTCCTTTGTATGATTTGACATAATTACATCTCATGTACTCTAATTTTCTTTCATAAGAATTCTATATTTTATTTTTAAAAAATAAGATAAAATATATTTTCTGAAGGCGTGAGAGTTAGATGCATGTTCTTGCAAGCCCTCCACCGTGATTGACATCCACTAATTGAAAGAGTAAAGTGGACATTGATAACCAGAGCCATTGGTTGCTTTGGACTTTCTAAAAATTTACCTGTTTGTGCCCTATTCCGGAAGCATCTTCCCTGAAACGATTTGCTCAAGGGGTGACGTATCTTTTACACTTTACAACCCCCCCCCCCCTTCCAAAAAAAGGAAGGAAAGGTTTCATATAAGTGTGTTGTATAAGGAAAATAATTCACTAATTCAACTAATTTCTCTTTCCTTTTAATAAAAGAAAAATGGTTCCAACTTCGATTTTGGACTGTACTGATCTCATCCTATGGCCCCTATGTAATACTCAATAATATAGCAGATCCTAGAAAGAAACAAAATCCCTAAAAATAATAGACTAGAATGTGATCGCTTAAGTACTCCGAATCAAGCTTAGGTACAGATTTAGGAACTTGTATTGGCGAGTTGGAGTAACGTTGCCCACGAAACTGTCCAAATTATTTCCCAACTTAATTAAACATACAACATGCATCTAATTTGATCTTCTTTTTTCTTAAATTGATTCCACATTGTTTAACTTCATGATTAAATTTCCTGTAGTCATAGACTATTGATCACTGATTAAGTGCTTTGACAATTGACATGATAAAATCAATCATTTCAAACTCACACAAGGATGTTCAATCCTTCCTTTCTTTCTTTATTTCCGTGTAAACACTAAATAATATTCGGATATTATCCCTGTTAAATTTGCTACAAAAATTAAGCCAAATTTTCATTCATGATAAGGGTATTATCTCCTCATGGTCTTCAGAGTAACAGAGTCTTGTTACTAAATTCTACTTTGAGTATTTGATGTATGCAGTGGAATTACTGTCACCTTTGTAAATTGTCCCAAGCACTGGTAAAACCAAGCACATAGAAAGGTCTTCTTTATAGATGAAACCTTTACACTGACAATCCTTTGTGCACTTCTCCCTGCAATTTTTAACCTTCATTGGACCTTCTCCAAAATTGCCAATTCCACCTTTCATATTAGGCCCATTCAAGAAATGCTGCACGCCCACAAGCCTGTAGTAATCTGCCTTTGCTTTTGCCCCACAAGGTTTCAGTTTTGGTGGTGCACAGCTCTCGCTCCACCCCAAAAGGCCTTTTGGGCTCGGGCACCCCACGCACATACCCTTTTGGCATAAGCCATAGGCACCACACTTTGATGGCAATCTGCACACTTCTTCATAGTAACTGGAAAAGAAAGAAAATGTCTCTGACCATCTGGAGAATCTAGTTTTGTCGTAATAAGTATACGCCTTTATGTTGCCATTGGATTCAAGCCTGAAAAATGTGAACGTTGCATTGTAATTGATCTTAGTGAGAACTTGCACCCCATCTGGGTTTTTTGGCAATGGATCAGATCCTGAAATTGAACTCAAATATATGTGGAGAACAAGCTGGTCAGCAGTGGAGTCTACGTGTTCGATAAAAAACCTAACTGTTCTTCCCCAATTTCCAGGCCAACCGTTGTATTTCAGGGGCTGGCCAGAGTTGTCCATATACAAATTGAAACCTCCATCTTCAAGCATTAGGCTATACTTTCCATCGGAGCCATCGGTATCAGAAGTACGACTGATGAGCTTGTTTATGTCTCGACGAACAGACATTCCTACCAATAAGGTATCAACAGGGTAATCAAAGCTCTGCCATTGGAATTTTCCCTTTTTATCATACAAAACAAGGTTTCCATTCGGTAGCAATTTGATTCCACTGACACCTTTGTTAGCAGTATTGGTTTGCCAAACAATGGTGCCGTCTACATCGGCTAGGACCAAATTACCGTCCCGGCCAAAGCTCAGAGTAGCATTTTCTTTTACAGGATGGTTCCGATTGGCATCCCAAACCCATCGCATTAGGCCATTGTCGTCCGGAATTCCGGCCCGGATGGCGAACACATAGGCATTAGGAGTAGTGTTGTAGAAACATAGCCTGAATGGGATTTCATAGAAATCATAGACATCGGTGTGAATTGGACGATAGGTTGCACCATATTCAGCCTCAGCAAGGAAAGTGAAATCTCCTTCATTTCCAAAGGGACCTTCATTTACGAATTTGAAGGTTTTGCTGGTGGGCACTTGGGCTTCACTCCATGTAACAAAGAAGAAGATGATAAGGAGGGTAGTAAGGATGGGTGGAAATGTAAATCCATGAGAAGTCATTGCAAGAATTCTTTTACAAGATCAAGATTCAAATTGGGTTGATGCAAAACTTTAAGGTTTGTTTATTTATAGGTGTTTTGTCTCTCTTCTTGGAATTTTTTGTAGTGGGTGAGACTGTAGACTTGAGTTGGGAAATTGGATTGGTCAAAGGTGGCTGTGAGAACTAACATGGATTGCATTTTGCCTCTTACTACTACGTAGTTCATTGTACAGTTGTCTGTTTGACTAAAGACTAAACAAATTATTGTTGAATCCTATTAAACTTTTATAAACAATTTAAGTATTACAAATTTTTAAAAATTACTTTTTTATTACTATTTTAGCGAACTAGTACTTCATTTTTTTTTAAAAGGCAGTTTTTTAAAGACTATTCAAATTGAAATTGTGTATACCATTTAAATTGAAAAATAAAAAATAATTATTAAAAGTAATAATTTTAAATTACTAAATACTTATCAAATTTTATAAAATATACTCCATTCATTTAAAATTAAATATTTATATCTAACTTAAGTACAAAAATTAAGAAAAGTCTTTAATTTTAAAAAAATTATCATATTATTCTTGCTTTAATGTGGTTAATGGTAAGACATATGAATTAGTGAAATATAAATAACTTATAGATAGATTTTCTTACAAAATTTATGTCAAATGGTTCAATATATTTGAGACTTAAAGTTCAAAATCTTTAATATTGGTATATAAAATCTTATATATTTTAAAAGTGATCCAATAAAAAAAAATTACTGAAATTATGCAAGATTCCAACCAAGAATGTCATGTGTTAATCACATTATTACTAATCAACGACATATATGGAAAATTACCATTCAAAAGTTTAATTTTTTTTATAAAAAAAACTCCAGCCATCTTCTTCTCCCTCTTCCAAAGTTTCCACCATCACTCAACCACCGAACCGCCAACACCGGACAGTTGCAGTTAATAGAATATTAAAGAAAAGAAAACGAGAGGAAATAGTATTTTGCATTGATATTCTGATAGTGGATAATTAATATTTTTGGTCCCTGAACATTTTAAACTTATATGTTTTAAAAATTTTTGCGATCTCACATCTTTTTTGAATTACGATTTTAGTTTTTTCATTAATTTTTATATTAAGTCCACCAAATTAACGTTTGTTGACTTTTTTTTCCCAAAATCTAAAGGGTATTTTAGAGACTCCACTGTGGGGCATTTTATTTTTATTTTTTCTCCCAATCAAGAACTTGTGTGGAGCTTGTTTTTAAAATCTTGTATAATGGAATCGTAACCAAGAAAGTTAATGAATAAAATTATTTATCAAGCTAAAACTTTAAAAGACTAAAGCTTCTAGAATCGTCATCTTGTACTTTTAATAATCAAATCAATTTCACGGCTGATTCTATAACTGAGATCATCCTTAGTTCTACGAAGTCTCAAAGAAATTTAGGGGAGAAAAGTCCAATGAACGAGGCATAGAATAGAAGTATAGAGCACAAATGTACAAGAGTTAAATTAGCGGAAGCTAAAAGACGCTCATTACAAAAGTCATTTTTATTTAATAATATTTTAATTGTTCATCTTTATATATATATATATATTTTTTTTTTTTTATTTTTAAGGTACCTCATTTCAATTTTAAATTTTTATATGCATTTTTACAATTTTATCCTTGTTTAATCTTAAATATATAAATTTAATTTTTAAAAAATATGTAAAAAGTGAATATCAACTAGTTTTTTATAATAAAAATGGAAATATTGAAAAATGAATTTCTCGCGATGCGTTATTTCATATTAAATTGTGAAACTACTTACATACTAACAATTAAATAAGAATAATTTAGAAAGTTTAGTTGTATAATTATTATTTTTAATATTTTTTTTAATTCTAATGCACATTAAATAGACAATCAAAATAGAATGAAAAAACATTAAATAAAGTGATAATTCTCTTTAATTACGTTTTAAAGTTGTTGTGTCGATAGTTTTTAACTCAAATAACCTAATTTTTATGAATATGTTCCGAAACAACCCCACTTTGGAAAGGTTTACCAAAATTATCCAATATTGTAATAAGATTAACATATTTTTTACTTTAAAAAGAAATAAATATATAGTTATCAACTACATATTCCACTTGAATACGTAGATGCCAAGTACATAATCTATTTGATGTAAGAGGCAATGCCGGAAACTATTAACATTGAAAATATTGTAATATAATATTTAATATTTCAATATTGATTTGAAAATGTTATTAATATTACAAATAAATATTTTAAATGTTAATGAAAAATTAAGAAAATTGAAAATTACGTTGCAATTGTAAGTAGCTTTTTTCTTCATTAATTGAATTCTTTTTTATTTGTGGAATATTTTTAAAATATATATTTAGATTAAAAAACTAGAAAATATATATTTAATGTCAATGTTAATTTATTTATTAAGATTGAAAGTGTTGTAATGTAATATTTACTATTTCAAATATTAAGTGTACAAATCTTGTCTTACATATCCACTTTTATAGCTCATACAATTGTTATAATACAAAAAATAAATAAATAAATTAGGGCCTCATCCAAAAACTTCACCTAGGACACCCAAAATCTTAGGATCGGCCCTATACTTGGAAGGAAACTTATGCTCTCTTTAAATAGGAATTAGGAATTTGTTAATTTACTAAGTGTGAGAGGAATTTATTTGTTGGGAGAATGAGATGAGGTGCTTATTTATTATTTTATGTTAGTGTCTCTGTGACTTATTTAAGGACCTCCGAGTATTTCTGTTCTATATATACTACAGATGCTACTAGTTAAATAATGTGTTCTTCCTTTTGTATTTCAAGTTTATTTAGTTATTTTCATAATTAATTTCTTGTTCATCATATTTGATCTTTTGTATCAATTAATTAGTGACGATGTTGTAGCTCAATTAATTGTTACTTCCGTGTTATCCAACTCTTTAATGTATAAAAAATAAAAGGAAAAAAGATGCCCAGTCCATGGCGATTCATAAACCTATCATTCAGTTGATGATCAAAATATATACTTACTAGTGACCCCCCACCCCCCACGCCCCCAAAAAAAACCCCGTAATAGTAAGAGTCTCGGGTATTATTCAAACTCCCCACCCCAATGTACTAATAATTCATATCTAATTTTTGTAATAGTGCAAAATATTACTTTAAGAGAAAAAACACTAAAATCTTAATCTTAAAAATTGGAAAAATATGACTTTTTTGTCATTCAACCATTTTAGTTAGTGCCCTTATATCACTAAACTTTTTTTTATTTAATACTCCATTTGATTGGAATTGAATTTTCACTTTTTACTTTGGTTAAAAATTAAGAGGGGTGTCATTAATATAGAATTCAATAGAATTTTTAAATATCAATAATTATTGTAATTTCTCGATTTCTCTTTTGTGAGAGGTAGAGAGATATTGAACAAAGTTATGTATGTACTGATTATAAAAAAAATCATAAAAAAAGAAACTATAACTGTGTCATTTAAAAGAAAAATAAAATATTGTACTTTACTACTAGAAACCATAAAATAATCAAATTTATTAACTTTGGGAAAAAACGACTCATTAATTGTTTCTAATTAATCTTTATTCAATGCATCTTTTCACATATTTAAAATAAAATTATTTCTCCATTCTTTTTTTGTATGGATAATTCAAAGTCTAAGGGGGTGTTCGTCCCCAATATGAAATTTAATGGAATTTTTAAGTCTTGTGTATTTTCATGGATTTTTTGGATTTTAATAGAATTATATATAATTTAGTATATTCAATATAATTACATATAATGTCATGTCACGTAATTTGGTGAATTTTTATTAGGACTTTCAACAAAATAGATAGAATAAAATTTGTACATAAAAAAATAAACTAAACAATAAATGTCTAAACTCAATTCAATCATTCATCAATTTTTTAATGGATTTCTTGATTAATTTTTCATTCACTTTAGATTTTAGATTTTTTCGTTTGGTTTGTTTGAAATATATATATGCTATTACATACATTTTTACATATAAAATTCTTAATAAAAATTTTCTTATCAATATTATAAGTTTTATCGCTAATAAAGTTTGAACAATAATTTGAAAATGAAACAAAGAACTAAATTATTTTACATCAAATCAAATTCATGTGTGAGTTATAGTATAATATACTAAACCAAGTAGATGAATTACATGGAATTTTATTCCATAATTGTTTGTGGAATTTGATGAATTTTTATTAGACTTTTTAAATAAAATAAATATAATAATTTGTATATAAAAAATTACATGTAAACAAATCAATATATGTAAAAATTATTGTTATAGAATGAGAAATATAATGTTATGGCAATCAACTTGAGAGATATACACGATATTTTGTTTTTATATTTGTTATTTTATTTTTTTATTTGCAACAAATAGAAAATTTTCACAAAATTCCGAAGGGTCACAGTCGAATTTGTGGAAGAATTATTTATTCATAGTTTTTACTTCAAATTCCATTAAAAATAGAATTCCATTGAAATACATGAACTTTTGATAACACTAGAATTTTATGGAATGCATTAAATTTCATATTGAGGATCATGGATTTTGATGGATTCTATAGAATTCTAAATTGAGGATACCTGAAATGTCATAGAATTTTAAATTCTATCAAATTCCATAATGAGGACACCCACTAAATAATATCATTCACTTTAATTAACTTACCAAATATCATTTATATTAATATAATTGATTGTAAAACTCATTGAATTAGCAGAATGCAAATTCCCATAAGTTAGTGAGATATAAATCTCTTAAATGAAATAGTTTATTAAAGTAACTTTATATAAAAAATATTTATTTAAATAAAGTAGATATTCAATTCCGAACAAATTAAAACAGAAATGTAAATATTCAATTTCAGACAAACTTAAATAGAAATGTGAACTATTCAATTTCAGACGGAGGGAAGTAATACATTTTATCTATATTTTTCATTTATTTATACTCTTTGTGACTTCCCATGGTGTGGTTTAAACAATAAAATCACACGAAAATACAAAACCAACATAAGTAAATGCAAAATAGTCATACAAATAATTCATATAAACTTGCCAACTACTTTTTATGATTATTTTGATTTTTTTAAGTTGATATCGCGTAATTCGTATCATTACTTTCACTCAAAAAGATATTAAAGAGCAACAAAATCATGCAAATAAATTAATGAAAATATATAAAGGGTATAATAATATACTAATAGAAAAGTTCAATGACATAATAATACTAACAGAAAGAATTAATCCTCTAAAAACTATTACACAGAATTTTTCTTTCCTTTTTGAGAATTTTCCTTTTGGGTAACTTCTCAAAAAGGTTTTTAATTTGAATTTCAGATATTCACTTTATTTTTCATTATTTTAGTAATTTATTCAACCTATATCACCCACTTCAAATTATCATCCAACTCAAAAAACAATTAAATCTAATTTAGATACTATATATCCTGAACATAAACACGAAAACCAAACCTTGAAATTGTATACTGCATATATCTGACAAGTTCCTTTTTGAAACAAACATTTGAAATCAATTTTCTAACAAAATTCTTTGACCTATTCCTTTGCTCAGATGAAAGTCAACAAAAGAAACTCTTTTCTTTATTCATTTGACCGACTCAAACTTGTCGTCATAGGTATGATCAAGCTCGTGAAGGGAATCATTCAATTCAAGTCACCGCGTCCCACCAGAGAGCTTCTTCTACCACAGTTTTCTGCTTTCCCCATCTATAAATACCAACCACATCCAAAGCAATCTCTTCCAGAAACATAAATCAATCCCTTGAAAGCATTTCATTAATCCACAAAGATGTCTCCAATATTTCAGTCTCCGATTGTTATAGCCCTTATCTTATTCCTCCTTTCCATTGCTGAAGCTACCGTTCCTGACTCTCAAACTTTCAAGTTTGTCAACAATGGCAAGTTTGGAAACTCCGTTGCAGAATACAATGCCAATTATCGGGCCCATAATAATATCATCACATTCCCTTTCCAGCTTTGTTTCTACAACACAACTCCAAGTGCCTATTCCCTTGCTTTAAGTATGGGCATAGGCCGTCCAGAATCACCCCTACGTTGGGTTTGGGAAGCCAACCGTGGTAACTTAGTTGGTGAAAATGCAACATTTTCCTTAGGAAAAGATGGTAATCTTGTTTTAGCTGAAGCCGATGGGGATATTGTTTGGCAAAGTGCAACAATCAACAAAGGTGTGGTGGGCTTCAAATTGTTGTCAAATGGTAATATGGTACTCCATGACTCCAATGGAAATTACATTTGGCAAAGCTTTGATTCACCAACTGATACTCTTTTAGTGGGCCAAACTCTTCGGGCTAATGGACCCTCTTTTCTAGCAAGTCGGGCTTCTCCAGCCCAAACTGTTAACGGGAAGTATAGCTTAATGTTGGAGCCTCAAAGGTTGGCATTGTACAGAAACAACAAGAACCCTCCCACTCTATGGATTCAAATAGGAAGAGGCACTTTGGAGTACGTGAGATTTAATTCAGAGCCAAGAACGCATTCATTGAGATTAGAGTACAAAGTTGCCAATTCCTCAACTAATGGAGCTGCCATCATAGCATTTCCAAAGTTCAACAGCACTTTAACGTATCTTCGTTTGGGAATTGATGGAAACATGAAGGCCTTCACCTATGATACGAGGACTGAAACTGGGTCTTGGAATGAGACCTTTAGTTTATTTCTTAATTAGTTAAATTTATTTTGTTTATTTGTTGGAAAAATAAGATGAGGTATTTTTCTATGTTGGAATTTTTTTTTGTGTATCTATTTCTATGACGATTCATATGGTAATAATATTTCTTATCTAAAAAATATATATTTATCGTTGATTTTCATATATACTAACTTAATTTGAAAATAAACTTTATTTTCTCTTTTTTATTTTAAAGACATAATAATTAAAGATATTTAAGGAACAAAATAAGTTCATTTGTCTTTATAAAAGTTTTTCCAACAACTTATATTTATGCAATGATAGAGGAGTATACAATATTTATCTATTTAAAAATAAATCTATTTTATTCAAAATTTTCTTACTAACTTTTTAAAAAAATTAAGAGATTTATATTTCATTAACAAATAAGTCATATCACTAATTATTTTAATAAAAAATATATTACTTATAATAAAACTCTTTTAATTATTATATTAATTTAAAAGATGAAAATGTTACTTTCCTTTTTCAATTTGACGAAAAATAAAGGAAAATAAAATGTATTCTTTTAGAAAATACTATTTCATCAACCCTATGTGAGTAGTTAAAAGTTTTTCTCATTATCTCTAACTATAAATTGTTTTTATAGACTTTTAGAGATATTTTGCAATTTGTTTCTAATGCACCATCGGTTCCAAAATATAAAATATTGGAAACAAACTCTCTCATTCAAAAAAATAAAATATTTTGTTACTTTTAAAATTATTTTGTACATTGTTTCTAATTTTTTATACTTATTTTATTTTTCATATTAAATTATTTTAATTATAAGAAAGAGTAAACACAATAAATAAATAAGTGTAATTATTTTTATTATCTTATATTTTGGAAGGCAGGAAGTATTGCTTTAGATTTTCATTATCACTCATCTAATGTCTTTTTCATTCCCAATTTACCGTAAATGGAGACTCTCTTTTCATCTCTACACTTCACCTTCTTTAAATATATATATATATATATATATATATATATATATATATATAGAGTCTTTCATCCAAATTAATGACCTCCATTCTCAAATACTAATAAATAAGAGTATTCTTGGGATAGTTTTTACCATTTTTTTTTTTGACAAAACATCTTACTAACCTTAATATGTCTAAAAGAATTCAAATGACTAAGTCTATATTTAGCTTGAAGTTAAAATTTTTTTTTTTCAATTTTCAATGAAAACATCGCTCAAAATATTTTTTTTAACTTCGCATACAAGTCTAACTCAATTATAAAAATAATATTTTTGTATTTCCTTTTAATTAAAATTAAAATTTCAAATAATTTACGAACTATATTCTATACATTTTATATTATTATCAATGATATAAGATTCAAAATATATCAATCAATTTTTAATTTTCAATAAAAAATTTATATCCAAACATAAATTAATTTAAAAAACAAAATAAAATTTACTTTCAAAAGGTAATACAAATATACCATAAGTATTTAACGACAAAGGATAACTTGAAAGAAATTAGGAAAGATTTGATTTGCATCTAAGTTATAGATTTGATTTTCATGTATTACCATAATAATAGACTGACCATATAAGCTAACACTTTCTTTCTTTTTTTTTTCTTTTTGCAAAGAAGATAACACCTCTTTGTAAAGTAGGTATAGTTTTTTAGGATATTAAAATAAAATAAAATAAAAAAGGTCAAAGCAGAGAAATCAAGTACGACCTATATCATTCTTGTATATTTAATATTTCAGAAAAGCTGGGCCGACTCGTCACGTTCCCAGTTTCCCGAATTGAATGGATCTGGACATTGAAACTCTAAACTGTCAAGTAGAAGACCGCCTCAGAACTAACCCAAAAAAAAAAGAGAATTGACCAACAGATACACTCCGTCGCTTAATAAATGATGATTTTTTGAAAAAATAAAATAAAAAATTTATTATTATTATTATTATGAAAAAGATTTGCAGAAAAAATAAGATTTTCTATTTTTGAAATTTGAACTCTTAAAATGATTTTTCACATCAAATTTCCATTGGCAGGAACAATCGTATCATTCATTTTCAGGAGTATATGAAAACAGATTTTTTAATCTGATTTTAATTTTGTAATAAATTCCGTTAAAAATTATATCATGTCGTAACTCTTTGGTAATGATGTCAAAATTCTTTGACTGACATTGCATACCATTACTTAGGGATTTTTCTTTAGGGGAAGGTATCACTTTTGTATTTTTTCAAAGCGCTCTTCTTCTTCTTCTTCTTTTATAATCGTCATTTTTTGTCTTTATTATTTGCACCTTTGTTCGTTATTATTTGGCCAAAAGTAAGTAGATTGGAGTTTGGGCTGTTTCTAGGCTAGTCGGGATTGAATTTTGATTTTCGCGATAGATATATATATATATATATATATATACTTTTTAATATATTTTTATTTTAAATTTTAAATTAAAATTATTTTAAAAAATAATTTAAATTCTAAGTTCGAATTCAAAGTCAATTAAAAAATTAATCTTTATTTAAGCTTGAGCTAATATAATAGTTGAATTCAAACTTTCAATTTTTAAATTCGAATTCGAATCATTTTAATATATTCGAATCAAATTCGAAGTTCAACTTTTAATCTATTAATTTTCACGATTCACTTACATATATACTTCTTATATATTTTCTATTTCAAATTTTAAATTAAAAATAATTTGAATTCTGAAGTTCAAATTCAAAATCGATTCAAAAATTAATTTTTATTTGAACTTGGCTTTAACTAGTTTTAAATTCGAACTCTGAATCATTTTAAATATTGAACGAATTGGAGCTCAACTTTCGGTCTACACTGATTACACGTCCTATCAATAAGTAGAAAGTGTACAACCGAGTTGGAGAATAAAATAAGTCAATAATTGAGGCAACTTATCAAAAGTCTTCCGATGCAAAAGGACAGACACCTCCACCACAATTACACCTGTAAGAAAGAAACTTCCTAAAGGCTTTTGTCTGACATTTCCCTCTCTACTAACCACATTATCAAAAGAAAAGTATGGAAACAAAATCATTAAATGCACCTACTCACTTTTACGTTTTGTTTCGTGGAACAATTTATTATTATTTTTTCTTTAATGAAAATGTAACTGCTTTTAATCTTATATAACATGTTAAACGGATAATGTAAGCACAAAATAATAATAATAAGAGAAAAAAAGAGAAGAAGAAGTTTAATCTCTGAACTCAACTCACATACACAAACTTTAAAAGACAAAAAGAAAAGAAAATAATTATTATGTGAATTTTACACAGATAAAATTACAAAATATAACTAGACAGCCGCAACACGAGTATCTATGTGATACACTTGTTTGCATGACACATCACATCTAATCTTAAGATAATAAATACTTATTTATATTCTATTAATTCCTTTATCTTCTGTTTTTTCCCTTTAATTTCTCAACGTGAGTGGTTGAGAAATACCTAACAGAAAGAGAAAAAAAAAAGAAAAAGAAAAAAAGGTGTATTAAACTTAATTAAAAGTTAAGGTGCATGATATAAGTTTTAGAATATGGTGTTAATGACCACTAACATCAATTAATGTAACCTACACTTCAATTATAAAAAGTTGTAATTAGGATGTTATATATAACTCCTAAATTAAGAACACTAGTAACTCCTTAGTCCTTAGTGTAACTCTATTTTTGATTAAATACCACTACCTCCACTAACTTAGAACATGGAGGTGAGTTACATGAGTTACATAAGTTTCATATGTTACAAGAGTTACAAGATGAAGAATTAAGGAGCCCTACTAAATGACCTATGATGGGAAGTGTCATACTATTGCCTATAAATAGGGTCCTTGGTCCCTCTCTCCACTTGATCAAGTTGTGTGTTATCCCATACACAAACATAAAAGAGAGTTAGGAGAGGGAAGATCAAGAATCATCCTTGTTCATCATGTCTCAAGGTACAAGAGATATATTATATCTTATATTATTCATGTTTGAGTATGACTAATGATCCTTTTATTTTCTAACAATAAGTGGCACCAATAAAAAGTTTGAAGAATATTACAAAAAGATTGCAGGCAAAAGCATCCCTTGTTGCAGTGTATTATAACTATTTTATGCTCATTGATGGTGATTGTATTTGAGAGCTGGTAATCTCTAGCTACTTTCTCAAAGAGAAAAAGGGGAAAAAAAAAAGGTTCTATAAGCATTAAAAAAGATAAATAATGAAAAAAAATTGTATGAATAATCTTACATCTGAATTTCTTATGATCACTAATTATTTGATTTTGGGGTTTTCCATTTTAGGGTTTTCAACAGTAGAAGTTCTTTATATAAAGATGTTTGCAAGTTGATTTGAGAAGTCAACTTTAATGAAATAATTATAATTTTCTATCTGAAAATTAGCATATGATGTCACAACTCATGCTCTTTATCAAAAAATTCTTTTATAAGCAACCGTCCACATAATAACGCATTCTGCTTATCAAACCATCCCAAATGATTAACATTTTTTTAGTGGAATTTTAATAGACTCACTAGTCAAAAGGATCAAACACCTAAAGAACAATCCCCTTAATATGTGTCTTTAATAGTAACTTTTTTCCCCCTAATTTAAATTAACTAAATCGATGGTGGTCATCTTTTTCCATTTTAATCATGTTGATAGATTTCAAGTCAACACTTGAGGCTGGAAGCTGGAAAGAAACCCCCAGGAATCAATTAAAGTCCTGATCTATTCTTTTCTTCTTGGGATCTACAACTGTATATTCTTTGTGATTCTTTCAGATTGTGTACACTATATTACTTGAGCTTTG
The DNA here is from genome assembly GCA_019593545.1 of Apocynum venetum. Taxonomy (NCBI): domain Eukaryota; kingdom Viridiplantae; phylum Streptophyta; class Magnoliopsida; order Gentianales; family Apocynaceae; genus Apocynum; species Apocynum venetum. The sequence goes on along the minus strand of SRSM01000123.1, from coordinate 9,382,575 downwards.
AAGAGATCAACCATATATAAAAAGGAAACCATTAAGTTACATAACAATTTTAAAAGGCATCATCAATATTAGAGTTTTTAGAAAATAAATGCATCCTTAGTTTCAAATACTTGTTCTTTAAACCAGTAAATCCATTTTATGCCCTTTTTTTTTTCCTTTTAAAGGGAAAAAAGAAAGAGAGAAAAGATTGATGGGCTTTCATTTTCAGCATTGTGGAAGCGAAAAACCATCTGCCAGAACCATTGGTTCCAAATATTAGTTTGATTATTCTACAAGGCTGGAAATGAGCCAATCAGCTTATAAAAGTTCCAGGAATTTAAGTGATATCTACGCCAATCAGTCTTCACAAACTTGTGGAAATTTCTTAGGTTCACATCGATATGGAAATATGAAAACTATGCTCATTGCTGCTGTGTCTAAATCTTCACTTAAGCTCCGGGCCGGGGTCGGAGAATTTCTCCATGCTTGTGGAGAAAAAGTTCGAAGTGCTTTTTATTTACAAAACCAACGTAAATTGAGGGTTTGAGATGCCGTACGGTACGAGTGCGGAACGAAAACGACGGAGGATTCCACAATGTGAAGTCAATATTTGTTAATGTAGAGGATTCAAAGACGTAAAAGAGAAGTTCTAATTTGAGATTTTAGTTCCCCAACCCCCCCGGCCCCCCCCCCCCCCCAAAAAAGTTCTAATCATGTCGCCCCATTGAGATTTTTTATTTTTATTTTATACAAATGCTGTAGATTTGGATTTTCAAGGTTCCTCCCCCCCCCAAAAAAAGGAGTCGATTACTTTTAATTTAAAGAAAAAAATAGTCTCTTTAAGTCTATTATCTTTTATTTGGTGGTCATTAAGGCTATCACTTTCTAAATTGGTCCATAATGTCTTTGTTTTTTTTCCTTTCAATTCAGCCAACTGAGTCATTTTGACTAAAACATAAATTGAAGTAGCAAAATACATCACGTGAGTACGTATGAATTTGTGAATGACATATATATATATATATATATATATATTTATTTATGTAATTCGTTTCATTTTAATGTCTATTTTTGTCAATATGATAACGTTAATTAAATCGAAAAAGATATTGGAACATCATAGACCAATTTAGAAGATGACCTTAATGGCCACAAAACAAAAAATAATTTACTAAACAAACTATTTTCCCTAATTTAAATTTACAGGGATATTTATTTGAATTAGCAAGTCGATTTAGATTCATTTAATCCATTTAATTTGTCTGATAAATTTCTTGTAATTATCTCAATAGGTCCTCTCGACCATAACATATTTCATAATTTTTCATTTCAACAAAAATGAAAAACCTTTATTTTTCTTGGTGGGTAGCCCTTGCTTTCCCATGTATTTTTATGTATTCTTTTTTCTCTTTTTATTTTAAGTTAAGGAGTTCAATAGAGTAACAAAGAAAGTATGTCAAAGGTCCAAATAACCAATCCCCGCATGCGTTTTTCGTTTTTCGAAGGGAAAAAAGGGATGAAATCGTGCTTCAATTCGGATCTGCTAAAGCATGCATTTTCATGCTTAACGGCTTGAAAGAGATAGAGGAAGGCAAGAGACTTGCCAGATTAATTTGATAATTTAATAGTGTAGTATTGAGTAAATGAGTATGGTATTTATCAATCATGTTTTAATTTATAGAAAGAAAAACAATGTGTATACCTTGTAATTTATAGGGTTTGTACCAAATTTAACATTTTTTTTTAAACAAAGTAAGAAATGTGTTTGAAAAATATATTGAATGCATATTTAAAATATATATTTAGATGTATCTTGTCTAAATTTAAAATTGTTCATTAAAATTAGGCATAACATCCCAAAAGTTCTAATTTATAAGCCAATACCATTGAAACCTCAATTCATTTATATCCAAAGCATTGAACAAAAGAAATTGAGCTTCAAAGGTTACAACCATGTGATTGTCCCTAGAAATAAACGGATGTACATAGTACACCTAAAATTTGGACATGTACCTTTTATTCTAATTAATAATTAACTATAACTATTTTTCCAGCTGTCTTAACCTTTAACAAGCAATAATATTCTTTTTTTGTTATGAGATATAAGAAACAAAAGAAATATCACTACTTAATTGACTAGCAACTTGCAAATCGTGCTGAAGTGTACGTTAAGTCTAAATTAGTGATTTCAAAAAGATAAAAACAGGATCTAAAGAGTTATGTTTAGATTGGATTTTAAAAGTGTTTTTTTTAAAATGAAGTTATATTTGAATAAAAATTGTGCTAAGTTGTATGTTAAATCTAAATTAGTAATTTCAAAAAGATGAAAACAAGATCTAAAGAGTTATGTTTGGATTGAATTTTAAAAGTATTTTTTGTTATTTTTAAATGAAGTTATATTTAAATAAAAAATTATTGAAAATTGAAAACTGATTGATATGTTTTGAGTCATACATAATTGATAATAATATAAAACATATTTATTTCATCCCTTTTAAAAATATATTATAAGCAATTTCACACGTACCAATACATTTTTTTACTTCTTATTATACCCTTATTTATTTTTTTCACTTTCTTGAAAAAATAAGTATTTATTTTCCTTTTCTCTTTCTCAATAAAGTGTGAGTGAATTTGAAAATATCATATATAATAATCTTAAAAAATAACAAAAAAATCTTATAATTAAAGATAATAAAGTTTGTTTAATACATTTTATAAAAAATGATAGAAGGAGTATACAATATAGTTAATAAATTATTTGAAATTGTAACTTCAATTAAAAGATAATAAAAAATGTTATTTATATAATTGAACGGATTAATTATGATGATTAATTTAGAAGGATAAAATGAAAATAAGTAATAAATGCTAACTTGCTTTGATAAAATGACAAATAAAAAAAAATGCAATTAAAATACTCCACCCTCTAACCCATTTTATAAGTCCCTGGAAACATATTCATACAAATCAAAGAATATATATATTTTTCTTCTAATATATCCTCATGCATTTTGTATTGAAAATATGAAAGAAAAGAGAAGATAGATAATAATACTTCATCTAGCTCTTTTTATAAATGGTTGGATGCATTTTTTCTTGTCTATAATTATAAGTCATTTTACGAATTTTTAAAAATACATGTACCATTTTGTTTTCAAAATTATCTTTATTTTTATTTGTCTCTCCTAACACTTCTTTCTTAATTTTTTTTTACTCTTTTTCTTTTCTCTCCTCTCCCCTCTTGAGATAAGAAATATAGAAGTTCCTATTTTGGAAATAAGAAAAAGAGGAAAGGAAAGATAACAATGAATAAAAATAATATTGAAAATAAATATTAATATTTCTAAAAATTAATAAAACATTTTATAATTTAAAAATTGAAAAAAATGTTTTACATGGGGATTGGAGGAGTAGTAAACACTTTTGGAATTACCAGCGCAAAATGGACATAGAAAATATACTTTGGAATGCTCACCAAACTAGAGACAGTACCAAGAAGTTTACTCCCATTGTTATTGTTGAGAAAGAGAAAGGGAAATTATTTTCTTAATTCAAATAAAAGATTCAATTAATACATGGTTGCTCCAAGTTTCACATTTACATATAAATATACTGTTTTTTTTTAAAAAAAAAGTATATAATGGCACCTCCGTTTATGTCCAATCATGACCAAGAGGCAGCAGAGAAAATATTTACTATAAGAATACATAAAAAGTGACTTCTTTTTTTTTTTTAAAAAATATTTTTATGAAATGGGTATAAGCTGAATATTGAATTTAAGAATAGATATTAGACTCGTAATTTATAAAATGTCATATATTTTTAAATTTGATTTTAGAGTACCAAAAGGAGTATTTCGATATTAAAAAAAAAGAAAAAGAGTATTTCGAAAACATCTACTCTACTATGCAACCCTTTCTGTCTGCAAAATTCGGATTGCTTGTCATGCGGGAAAAGTATCTTTGTTGGCCAAAGGTATATTCTTTTACAAATATCTGTTACTTTTGATAATTTTGGTGTATTGAGAACAAATAAGACTTTGAACAGTAAAGAAAATCTACAGAAATTATTATTATTATTATTATTTTTGTATCTTTGACTCTCAAATATCTAGACACGAGTTCAGGCGCCGAGTGAGCCAATTTGCTGCCATGGGGGAGGTGGCATTCATAATCAAATCATAACCTTAAAATATGTCTTTTAGATGGAAATTGAGAGAAAGAGAGAAAAAAAAAACCTATAATTAAATATGGAGAAGCAATTCAATCCATCTTCTACTCTTGTTCTTTTCCCCCTCTATAAATACTTCCCCTTGCTACCCAGTTTTTGGATCATCCCTCTCTTCCTCTTTCTCTTTCTATCACCACCAATCCCCTTCTTGCTAAAGTCTGAATTTCCTGATTCAGGTACGACATTATCTTCAGTTGGGCTCAATATTTACTTCATGTATACAGAAGAATTGTCAAGTTCAATGCATGTTATTTACACACACAAATCTATTCTTGACTTTTTTCCCCGATGAATCTATTTTTGATTTCTTACAGTAGCACGTTTGAGCTTTTTTTGGGGATGGGTTGGTGGGCTTAAACTGTGTACTATTATATTGCTTATGGTCCCTACTTTTATTTTCTCTTTGGGAGCATGATGAACAGTTTTATTTATTTAGGTCAGCTTGATTCATCCAAATCCGTGATTTCTTGTAGGCTCTGCTAACTTTAAGTTCATTACTTGACTGAAGAGTGTTTGAGACATGGCTACTCGGATAGAAAAGCTGGCATCAATAGATGCCCATTTAAGACAATTGGTTCCTATCAAAGTGTCTGATGATGACAAGCTTGTTGAGTATGATGCTTTGCTTTTGGACCGGTTTCTTGAAATTCTTCAGGATTTACATGGAGAGGATCTTAGGGAAACGGTATGCATCTTGATCCCTTTGACAACTTTGGATTTGTCTCTCAATGTTAATGAAAGGCATGTGAACTCGAGATTAATTTGGTTTCATGATAATAAAAAAAATTGATCTTGATATTCACAATCCAACTCATTATCTATAGTTGTAATATATCTGTCTTTTCCGATTCTTGTACGGGGACATTGTTTGATTTCGATAATTCCAAGTTCACATTACCTTTGAAGAAGAAGAATGAAAACTATAAATCCCTTTTGATTTGTGACTGGAAAGATTCCTTTTTTATGCCAATTTAATGGATTGCTCAGATCTTGTATGATATTAATCAGTAACTGTCATCCGTCTGCTTCACAGTTCTGTGGTTTTCGAGGAAGTTACCTTCACTTACATTTTTAAAAAGGTCAAATTCTCGTGATAAATTTGATTTTCAATACTCTGTCCTGATTTAAATAGGAATTTAGTAAATTTTGATAATCTTTGTTTAGATATTATCTTTCGACTCTACAACATCTGATCAACGCAGTAACTTCTCTGTGCCATAAATCTGATTATTACAGGTCCAGGAGTGTTATGAGCTTTCGGCTCAATATGAAGGTGAGCAGGACCTAAAGAAACTAGAAGAGCTTGGAAATGTATTAACTAGTTTGGATCCAGGGGATTCCATTGTCATTGCAAAGTCTTTCTCTCACATGCTTAACTTAGCCAATTTGGCTGAGGAAGTTCAGATAGCTTACCGTCGGCGGATAAAGTTGAAGAAAGGGGATTTTGTTGATGAGAACTCAGCAACTACTGAATCAGACATCGAAGAGACTCTCAAAAGACTTGTTGTTGATTTGAAGAAGTCTCCTCAAGAAATTTTTGATGCACTAAAAAATCAAACTGTTGATTTAGTCCTTACTGCTCATCCTACTCAGTCTGTTCGGAGATCATTGCTTCAAAAGCATGCCAGGTTTGGCCTCGAACTGCTGGTCTAATTTGTATTCCTATAGAGAGCTTATGGTTATAGCATCTGCATAAATTTGAAGGCCATATTTTTCATCCGATATTTATTTTGCTACTTTAGATATGCATAAATTCTTTCATTTCCTTACCTTACCTGGATCCCATTATTTTCAGAATCCGTAATTGTTTGACTCAGTTATATGCCCAAGACATTACACCAGATGATAAGCAAGAGCTTGATGAGGCTTTGCAAAGGGAGGTAATATCAAACTTTCTTGCACTAAATTTTTACTTTCAATTGGTTTGTTGTTAAATTTCTCATAATTAGTCATGTGAAAAGTTCTACACTTTCTTCATTCTTATTCATCTTTTTGATGTTCTCAGTATAATAAACTTCATTCTGACATCTCACTGGAAGTGATTCAACTTGAGGGGCACTGAGAAGAAAGTTTAAGTAGAATTCAATTGTGAGGGGCACTGAGAAGAAACAAAATCATGATTTAACTTATAAAAAGTAATTTGGGTATCAAAGAATCCATTAGCAATGCCTTTTACCCCCCAAAATGCATGCTCATGATTATCTCTTAGCACAATTTTCTTGATTTCAATCTGCTTGAGGGACTTGAAATTCTACAGTGGCTATGATTATAGGCTCAGTACTGCTGCTCATACAAAACATTAAAACAAGTTTTCAAATGCAATAAATTCTCTCCAATTGTTCTAATTTTGTTAGTAGTGTAGCACATGCAAGTCAGTGTGTTGATTATGCACAACATTTTCTTTTCTTCTGCTGCTGTATATAAATAAACGTCAAATGTGGATTTATTAGGTGATCATGGAGCAGCCTAATCTAATCAATCTGAGAGCATAGCACTCGCTGTTGTTCTACTGTTTCTGTTCATCAGAACATCCATACTTCTCAGATAGAAAGATTGAGCTCCTTTTTTTCTTCCCATTCTTGAAGGATATTCAATATTAAGCAAATATTACTTTAGGAACCTCACAAACTGAGAATTTCTGACAGTTCTAGAGTTGCTTTCTTACCTTTGTCTTTTTTTTGTGTTTCATTTAGATTCAAGCTGCTTTTCGGACTGATGAAATCCGGAGGACTCCTCCAACCCCACAAGACGAGATGAGAGCTGGAATGAGCTACTTCCATGAGACAATCTGGAATGGAGTTCCAAAGTTTCTAAGACGTGTGGATACAGCTCTTAAAAACATAGGAATTAATGAGCGTGTTCCTTACAATGCCCCACTCATTCAATTCTCTTCTTGGATGGGCGGTGATCGTGATGGTATGATTTAATTCCTTGGCTTTTTAAACAATCCACACACACACATACACAACACCATGTCAATTAAAACTTGAGCAAACTCTAGAACTGTCAGATGCACATTTCCGGTTGAAGGGATAAACATTTCTCAGTTTTTCTAAAGGAACAACAATACATATGAGCATTGCTAATATCTGCCTTTTTCTTGGTCTGGAGGAGTTCCTCTCACATACGTTCAATTATTCAAATATTTTTAACAAATATAAAAAAAAAACTCAAGAAATGTTGGTTGCATTTTATAATTACAGCTTCTTCATCCTATCCTATTTCATATATCTCAGCCATTTTATTTTTCTTTTGTAGGTAATCCAAGAGTAACTCCTGAGGTTACAAGGGATGTTTGCTTGTTGGCTAGAATGATGGCTGCTAACTTGTACTACTCCAAGATAGAAGATCTCATGTTTGAGGTGTCATAACCAAATGTTTTTGGACAATTTCTTTAGATTTATGATTCTTTTTACTTCCTTCCTCTTCCTTTTGCGTTAATCTCTGTAATGATATCAGTTTATGATATATATAAATTGCTTATTTATTTTTTTACTAGTTATCGATGTGGCGTTGCAATGATGAACTTCGAGTCCGAGCTGAGGAACTTCACAGATCCTCTAAGAGGGATACAAAGCACTACATAGGTAATTGGAGTAATAATGAATTTTTTTTTCCATGCATGGTTTTGTCAAAACTTACTTCAGAACCAGAGCTTTCTGTAGTTTACTGCATGCTACTAATTTTTTAGAAGCAAAACATTACATTACCATTCTACAGCTTAGGCTATATTCATTTGTAATTCCAGAAAAATGAGTAAAGTCTCTGTTCCACCAATTCAATTTTAGCTCTCCTGCTTCTGCTAGTTTTAATTTTTTTTACCTTGTGATGCAGAATTTTGGAAAACAATACCGCCAAATGAACCATACCGTGTCTTACTTGGTGATGTGAGGGATAAGCTGTATCAGACACGTGAGCGTTCTCGTCATTTATTAGCCCATGGAGCTTCTGATATCCCAGAGGAGGCAACCTTCACTAATGTTGAACAAGTACTTGATTAACTTTTGCCTGCGTAGCTTAAAGTTGTTAATTCTACCTCCTCTTGAGTTTAGATACCAACATAGTCTAATTCAGAAAGCAGAATAATTTGCTGCTTTTTGTTTGGTTGTGTGCGTTTAGGGATGAACTCCTATGATTTATGAACTCGTATCAGATTCAACACTAAGCCGGATGCTGTAATTGGTCCTTGCATCCTCTTCTGAGCATGTTCTTTTAACTCAGTCCACAGATTTTATTTTATTTTTTTAATTCTGTACTACTTGGTACTTATGCCTAATAGTTTTTTGGCTAAATCTCCAATTTCCATGCAAAAGAAAGCTCATATTTACTTCTCTCTTATCCTTTTGTGCCTCAACTAATTTAGAATTGTGCCTAATATGCTATTAAATCTTATGTAGTTCTTGGAACCTCTTGAACTCTGCTACCGATCTCTATGTGCTTGTGGGGATCAACCCATTGCTGATGGAAGTCTCTTGGATTTTCTGAGGCAAGTTTCTACATTTGGATTGTCTCTTGTCAGACTTGATATAAGACAAGAGTCAGACCGACATGCCGATGTCCTAGATGCAATTACTCAGCACTTGGATATTGGTTCTTATCGAGAATGGTCAGAAGAACGCAGGCAGGAATGGCTGTTGTCTGAACTAAGTGGCAAGCGACCTCTTTTTGGACCTGATCTTCCAAAAACCGAAGAAATAGCTGATGTTTTGGACACATTCCATGTCTTAGCAGAACTTCCACCAGATTGTTTTGGAGCATATATTATCTCGATGGCCACGGCTCCTTCAGACGTGCTTGCTGTTGAACTTCTTCAGCGTGAATGCCATGTCAAGCATCCTCTGAGGGTTGTTCCACTTTTTGAGAAACTGGATGATCTAGAGGCTGCACCTGCTGCTGTTGCTCGGCTTTTCTCTATTGATTGGTATAGGGACAGAATTAATGGTAAGCAAGAAGTCATGATAGGATACTCAGACTCAGGAAAAGATGCTGGTCGGCTTTCAGCAGCTTGGCAATTATACAAGGCTCAGGAAGAACTCATAAAAGTTGCCAAGGAATTTGGTGTGAAGTTAACTATGTTCCATGGCCGTGGCGGGACAGTAGGAAGAGGAGGTGGCCCCACACATCTTGCTATATTATCTCAGCCTCCAGACACAATTCATGGATCTCTGCGAGTTACTGTTCAGGGTGAGGTTATTGAGCAGTCATTTGGAGAGGAGCACCTGTGTTTCAGGACACTTCAACGTTTCACTGCTGCCACCCTTGAGCACGGGATGCATCCCCCTATCCCGCCAAAGCCAGAATGGCGTGCACTTATGGATGAAATTGCAGTCATTGCAACTGAGGATTACCGTACAATTGTTTTCAGGGAACCTCGTTTTGTAGAGTATTTCCGCCTTGTATGTATTGTGCAAGAAATGATGCTCTTGATGCTTCTGTCTTTTTTATTTTCATGAAACTTTGAACTAATTAGGTTCCTTTATCCCTCGATTTTAGGCCACGCCGGAGTTGGAATATGGTCGGATGAACATTGGTAGCCGTCCTTCAAAACGCAAACCAAGTGGAGGCATTGAATCACTGAGAGCCATTCCTTGGATCTTTGCATGGACACAAACTAGGTTCCACCTTCCAGTTTGGCTTGGTGTTGGTGCAGCTTTCAAATATGCAATCAAGAAGGATATCAGAAACCTTCAAATGCTACAGGAAATGTACAATGCATGGCCTTTCTTTAGAGTTACTATTGATTTAGTTGAGATGGTTTTCGCGAAGGGTGACCCGGGTATTGCTGCCTTGTATGACAAGCTCCTAGTTTCAGAAGATTTGTGGTCCTTTGGAGAGCGCTTGAGGGCCAACTATGAGGAAACAAAAAGCCTTCTACTCCAGGTACATTAGGGACTTTTCTACAAGAAATTTTTGGTATGCTTGAGTTCTGTTCCAATTGATTGCTCAAAATACCATAACATATTATTTGGTTTTCTGGTTAGATTGCTGGACACAAGGATCTTCTGGAAGGAGACCCCTACTTGAGGCAACGACTTTGCTTGCGAGATTCCTACATCACGACTCTAAATGTGCTCCAGGCCTACACACTAAAACAAATTCGTGACCCAACCGAAAATATGAAATATAGACCTCACATGTCCAGGGACTATATGGATTCAAAACTTGCAGAATACATTCAGCTTAACCCATCAAGTGACTATGCTCCTGGGCTGGAGGACACACTCATCTTGACAATGAAGGGTATTGCTGCTGGAATGCAGAACACTGGCTAAACCACGTCCTTTTATTCTTTCTTGTTTTCAATCAGTCATATGACAGCTAGTTTTCTGGGAAACAATAACACGCCCAGCAGCCATTATATTTTCTACAATGGCTGGTGCTCATGAGAAGTTGTCTTATTTGTTAAGGTTTAATCATTTGTATCATTAGCTTGTTGTGCTTGTGTATCATACCGATGACACGAACATTCATCGATGTATTAATAAACTAAAAATCTCAGTTTGATGACAATCTTGGAACATAATTGCCTCTTATGATTTTCTTACAGAACATCATGAAGTAAACAATAGTCTTATTATGACTAAATAGATTTCTCTTTAGATTTATTGTCAGCCAAATCACAAAGTATATCAGGTGAGAAGGAAAACAAGAACAAATACCAGATCTACTGTGTTCTTTAAGCCTGTCAAGGGGAGGGGGATTTGCCGCTGATATTTGATTGTATCATTAACTAGAACGAAAGAAAAGGAATCAATCAATAGACAATAGATCTGCTAAAGCCTCGACCAGTAGTTAGAGCATCTTGAGTCATGCAATTCTTAATAGTAGTATTTTTCCTACTTTGGATGAGTATTTTTCCTATTTTTCTTAATAGTTTAATCATTTTTTCATCTTTGATAACTTTTCGTTCCAATCATACAACTTTACAAATCATAACAAATAGGAAATACATATTACATTACACTTCTATTTCATTAATATTTTTAATACAATACTAAATTTAATATATTAGTCAATTTTTATATTATTAAATTATTAATTTAATAGAAAAATTATTCAAATATTTTAAACTTTATTCGATAACATACTTAAAAAAAAGACAACAAAAATTGCAACATAAAATTTATAAAAAATAATTTAAAAATTTAACTTCGAAAATTCAAAGATCATCTCACATTCAAATGAAATTAACCAAAAAAACAAACCAAAATAATGGACTAACCATTTTGTATATTTAAAAACTCATCACATGTATGTGACTCCTGCATTAAAAAAAACACATGAACCTCACGCAATGACTATGCAACCTATGTTTGAAAGAACAATTCATCATGTCCATGTAGAGCAATTCATGCCTCCCTCCAATGGTGCCTAATCAACCACCCAATTGCTTTCTCCTTTTCAAACTCCCATTGGAATTGCTCTAAGCATCTCTAAGGGAGGGTGATGCTCCAAAGAGTTTCATTTCCTTCACTTTTTGTGAGTCTTATGAATCCGCGGTAATTTTACAATTCTTCACAATTATATAATTCTATAAATTATAATAAATAGAACAACCTTATATCAAAAACTCTCCTTTTATTTATTTATTGTAATACATGAATCCTTGGTTAAGGTCCACTTAGAGTTATATATGCAATATGTAAAAGTCTTAGAAGGCAAAAAGTAGAACCAATAGACTAAAATTAGAACAAACCTTATTATTAATCAGGTAGTTATTACCTTTTATGATTTGGTTTTCTTACACATCTAAGTATCTAATTATAAAATGTAAATAAGGCAATTTCACCGCTTAACCTTTTAGTTTAGTCAAAGCAATTTTAGTATAAAGATTAATCTGTCTAATCCAAAGAAAAAAATAAAAATAAACTAAGTGTAAATTATTCTACCTTTGATTCACACTCTTGAAATAGTTCAGATTATAGATTACCATTGTCATTTTGCTTGAGTGTTTTTTAATGAAAACTAAATTTGCTTAACAGTTATTATACTCTACTTAAGACTCAATTTGAGAAGAAAATGAGATCATAAAATTATACAATGTCTTAATATATCAGTCCACATAGAACTCCATAAGAATTTCTTTATTCATAAGCTAGTAACTCAAGAGACTTTGATTCGTTTAGTGTTTGCGTGTGTCTTTGCTATGAGTCTGTTTCTGAATTTGATTTTAATAGTCGACCTTGTATTTGGTTAGGGTTTTCACCTACTAATTACAATCGAAGACTACTTATGACAGGATTTATGGTCCAGTTAATATTTTACTTCTAGATATCATCTTCTTATTCTTTTCCAATTCCTTTTTTTTTTTTTGAAACTACAAGTTCTAGAAGAAAATTCTATTTTTACTCTAATATCTAATTTTAAGCTTCTTCTTCTTTTTTTATTTATAATAATTTATCTAATTTTAATCTTACCTCCACAGGTTTTTTATCATCTTTTTTTTCTTCAATGAATATGTTCTTTGTTGTCATGTCTTGTTCTTAGATGATGTATTATAAGGCGTAGCCAAAAACCATCTTAAAGACGGGTGCAATTTTTATTGGATTCTTAAAATTATTTAAAAAACAATTTTTTTATTCTCTGTAAAAAAAAATTCAATATAATAGGTTTTCCTCCAATTCCACCGAAGTCCATATAAGCCTTATTTATTTACATAAATAATAAATTTTTGATACTTTTAAATTTAATTTAATTTACGTCAAGCAATTAATTACCAATATTTTTTAGGCAATATTTACTATTATTGATATTAATAATCTTATCAAACTCTATATTCTCGTAAAAAAAATCTTTTTATTTTCAAAATAAAATGAAACTTTTAAAAATCCATTCCAAGTGCATACCTTTATTGGATTGTATCTCTCTCGTTTCCTTTTCGGATTCGAATTTCCAAGTTTATAAAATAGTTTATAAACAAAATGCGCGCAATTCACTTTCCTAAAGAAAGCTTTCAGAAATCATGTGTGCTACACATGAACATAAGCATGAGCATAACTGTCACCGTGGGCGATACTGTTGAAATATGCAGCGAATAAGATGGGTTCTGGGGCGCCTATTTCATAGGTAAAGTTCTTGAAGGAAATTGTTGAAGATCGTATGGTCAGACCTTCACCTCCCGAGATAATTGTATCGGAATTCAAGATCTTGGAGAAAATTGATGCTTACGACATGATGGTTGGTGGGAAGGAAGAATTGTGGCTAAAAAAGTCGGTTCGGATTCTTACTCTGTTTACTTCGATACAACCGGAGATTTGATAGATTATCTGAGTAGTCGATTGAGACCTCATCAAGACTATGTTAATGGAGTCTGGATTCGTTCGCTGACTGAGAATCACTCTGTGTTTTTGGATATGAAGATGATACAGTCTTTTTTCCGCTTTCTTTAATTTCTTGCTCTGTTTCTTTAGGTTTTGGATATCATGAAGATGGTACAGACAACGAATGTATATTTCATATTATTTAGGTTTTGTATTAAACCTTTATGTAAATTGTGATACTCCAATTGTGAATCAATAGAAAACATTCTTTCTTACTTTCATGAATTGTTTCTCTCGTTGAAGAAAAAAAGATAGGAAGAATTATATTTTTCCTTTTAAAAATTTGAATAACTTTGATTTTTATTTTTTTGGGTAGTGTCAACAAGTTCTTTTTAAAATTAATTTTTACTTAAAGATCAATGCAAAGTTCTCTTTTAATTTTAGATGATACAACTCTCTTCTGCTCGACGAGTCACCACTATCTCCGATACTACAAGATCATGCAGCTTTTCAGATGAATATATTAAAGTGATAAAAATATTAGGTAAATTGGCTTATTTCGTCGGTATCTTTATATTTTTTACGCATATAATATTTTATTTTTTTTAGTTCATCTAATTTATTATTTTTATAATTTCATCTAAATATGTTATTGTGATCATTTTTCAATGAAAATTTTACCTAATTTCACAGTGTATACCATGTAATAAAAACACATAAGTAAAATGGTAAATTCAATTTGAATTAAAATTTAAGGATTTATTTTGCTGAATACACTTCTTGAACGTAATGAGTATTTAAATAGATATAAAAATAAAGTTTTAAAGATATTTTCATAAGAAAAATAGTGTTAGTCATTTTAAATTTTTTGATTAAGATAAAATCAATCAAAATTTGGTGAGGGATTTAATATTTTATTTAAATGAAGTGAATCTTAATTAGAAGATAACAAATTAGTCTATTTTAGTAATTTATCTTTATAATTTTTGTCAATATCGTTCATTATTTTTTTTAGGCTTTTCGATTTACTATCTTTATAACTTCAGTCAAATAGATTCTTATAATTTTTTAATTCAAATTGAATTTACCATTTTGCTCTTATATTTTTAACACATGGCGAGCACGTGTGAAATCTGATGAAATTTTCACCAAAAAATAATGATAAGAAAATATTTGGGATAAGATATCATATCAGCTAAAAAAAAAAAAGATAAGAGACCATATCAGTAAAAAATGTAAAGATGAGGGGCAAAATATGCCAATTAAATATTATTGAAGAATTTTCCTTTGTTTTGGTGCACAAAACATCAAACTGTGGATTTAGTCCTCCTTACTGCTCATCTTACTCAGTCTGTGGATTTAGGCCTCGAACCGATGTTCTAATTTGGATTCCTATAGAGAGCTTATGGTGTGTATCTTCATAAATTTGAATGCTATGCTTTTCAACCAAGATTTATTTTGCTGCTTTAGATCTGCATAAATTCTTTTATTGCCTTACATATGGGATCTTATTCTTTCAGACCATATAAGCAAGGGGTTCATGAGGCTTTGCTGGAGGTAATATTAAACTTTCTTGTTCTTAAATGCTTTTCTTTCAATTGGTAAAGTTGTTAAATTTCTCATACCATGTGTAAAATTGTTCTCTTTTTTTCATTCTGATGTTCTCAGTGATAAACTTCATTTCGACATCTCACTGGAAGTGATTCAGTTTGAATTAACTAGTAGTGTTGTAAATAAGGTAACTTCCTCACTTAACCTTTTAGTTTAGTTAATCAGTTTTAGTATAAAGATTAATCTATCTATTCAAAAAAGAAAGAAATCAAACCAGTGTAAATTATTGTTCTTTTGATTCACACTTTTATAGAATCATATAAATTGTGGATTATTGACTATTGTAGTCGTTTTGCTTGGGTATTTTTAGTGAAAACTAATTTTGATGTATAAACTAAATAAAAGGAAGTGGAACAACATTAAGAAAACATGAAAAGAAGATGGACCAAATGGGTCAATTATCCTAATCGTATCTCCACATGTTCTTTTATAATTTATTAGTAGTCAGAAACCATCTATTACAAGAAGATTCTGGTCCAATTTTCACTTGACATATTCTTAAAAACCCAATTCAAAACAAATTTTTTTTTTCATTTCCCCTAAAATCATTTTTCAAAATACGTTTTTCTCAACAGTATATATTAGCCTCACGTATTCACTTAAATAATATTTTAAAATTTAAATTACTTAAATAATTTATTAATTATATTTTATATTTATCTAAAAAATAATATTTTATGCTCTTCATACTAATATTAATAATATAAGACATAAAAATTCATATAAAGCTCTAATTCTTATCTAATATATTTTTCATCTAAAATTTCATTACCAATCTTTTTAAATTAAGAGATTTATATTTTCCTATATAATTATGATGTCACAACTAATCAAATTAATGACAAAAATAATGCAATAATTTTATAAATGTCAAATATTCTTTTTAATTTTTAAATTAAATTAAATATGTTAATCCCGAATAAAATGAATAATTGATTAACTATAATCAATAATGTAAAACCTAAACATATCATATTTAATTCAAATTCTCAATTAAAAAGAGATTCTTATCCAAACAAGAATCCTACTCATATTCAAAATAAAAGAAACTTAAGTATAAATCTATTCCAAATCCTACTCACATTAAAAAAGAAAGAAAGAAAAGAGACTTCTATAAATCTATGCCAGATCATTGTTGGCTATTTCCTATTATGGTCGTATTCCAAGTTTATAAAAGGGTTTCCGCTTTAATCAGGCATTCGCTCTTTTTTTTCACTATCCTTTTTTCTCTCAGCAAAATGCGCACAATTCACTTTCCCAAAGAAAGCTTTCAGAAATCATGTGTGCTACACATGAACATAAGCATGAGCATGATTGTTACCGTGGGCGATACTGTTGAAGTATGCAGCGAAGAAGATGGGTTCTGCGGCGCCTATTTCGTAGGTAAAGTTCTTGCCAAGAGGGGAAGAGACAAGCTCTTGGTTCAGTACAAAACTCTGCTAATGGACGAAGATCAGAATCAGTTCCTGAAGGAAATTGTTGAAGCTCGTATGGTCAGACCTTCACCTCCCGAGATAATTGTATCAGAATTCAAGATCTTGGAGAAAATTGATGCTTACGACAACGATGGTTGGTGGGAAGGAAGAATCGTGGCCAAAATAATTGGTTCAGATTCTTACTCTGTTTACTTCGATACAACCGGAGATTTGATTGATTATCCGAGTAGTCGATTGAGGCCTCATCAAGACTACGTTAATGGAGTCTGGATTCGTTCACTGACGGAGAATCACTCTGTGTTTATGGATATGAAGATGATACAATCTGTTTCGCGCCTTCTTTAATTTCTTGTTCTGTTTCTTTAGGATTTGGATTGAACATTATCTTGAAGATGATATAAATTAGGAATGTATATTTCATGTGTAAACATTCTTTTTTACTTTCCTAAATTGTCAAAAAAAATAGTTTTCCTTTCAATACTTTGAACAATTTTTATTTTTTGAGCTTTTTCTTTGTTAATTTTGCTTAATACATCAAGTCTTCATTCATCAACGCAGAATTCTCTTTCTTTCGTTTTTTTTAATATTAGATAGATTCAACTTTCTCTAGCGTGAGTCACCGTTCCGATACTGTGTGCGGGGTAAGGTGCCAAGCAGCTTGTAGCACATTGATTTCACTAGTCCGTATAATTTAAAGCAAGTTTTTATTGTTTTTAGAATGCTTTCTTTTTTCTTTTTTTTTGGAGTGTGTTATTAATAGGGTTTGGCTAATGTATGAAAACGATAAGAACATATAAATGATAAAATAATAAAATAAATTTATTTAAATTGAAAATTATTTCAATAAAATAGGTATAAATTGAAATTCTAATAGTCGTACAAAATATATTTGATTTTAATTATTTTTTTAAGTAAAAAATAATGTGTGGATAACTTTTTTTTAGAAAAATAAGAAAGAATTTTTTTTTAAGTGAAGAAGCTATTCGATATAACCTATTTATTTATAATTCAAAATACTATTTACTCCAAAAATTTATGTATTTAAACGTTCAATTTCAAATAAGTAGTAAATAAATATATTAAAATATTGGAATTGCTTTTGAAGGTATGATCAAGTCATCAGTTGCCGAATGATGGGTATGATTGTAAATTAACTTTATAAAGCGCACAAAATACCCCAATCACCCCTCCTTCAACGTGAAGAAAGGAATATCCGAATCGGGTCAAATTCTAAATAAGTTGAACCGGATTCTATTCAAAAACCACTAGCAGCTCTGAGAAAAGCAAAAGCAAGTTGGAATTTCAATACAACATAGTAGCAGCTCAGTGGCCGGAGAAGTTTCTGGAGAAATGGCTTTAGCAACGAGGCAGAGGCGGCCATTGCCGACCGATCAACAACCCACATCGTCACCGTCGTACACGAAGCTGGATAAGCCGAAGAGATCGAACGCCGGCGATGAAGAGGTCGACCGGGGATTGAGATGGTTTCTGCCGTTGATTTCGTTAGCACTGTTACGGTATATGAGCGCTTCGTCGAATATAATTCATGACTGTGATGAAGTATTCAATTACTGGGAGCCTCTTCACTATCTCCTCTATAAGTCTGGCTTCCAAACCTGGGAATACAGGTCTTTACTCGCTTCATACTGGATATGTATTCATGGATTGATATGTTTATTTGAATTTGGAATTTTATTTCTTAATTTTCTTCATTGTTTATCTGTGTACAGGATGTGTACGACCTGATTTATAGTTTAAACCTTGTTATTGATAGAATGATAAATGGAAATTGTCGGACTTGTATTAGAATGGCTGAGTGAAATCCCTTTTCGTTTGGAAATGTTGAGAATTGAGGAAAGTTACAAGGGACATTTAAAGTATAAGAGTGGGGACATGATAGTCTAGTATGTTTCTTGTTACAAGGCTAATCAGAGTGGGAAGTTAATCAAGCTGGCTGTTTTTTTTGAAAATGAAAAAAAATATATATTTCAAATGATTTGAGTTATGTTTTGTCGTTGTTTACCAACTATATTATGTAGCATTTTCACTAGCTGTCTCATTGTTGGTTTACTACTACTTGAAGCATGACATAAGCATCAATATACTTAGTGTGCTTGATGATATTTGGTTCGTCACTGGAACTTCTTCCATGTGTGATGATTCAACTAAAAGTAGTTTTCGTCCTTCTGCAGCTCCCGATTTGCACTGCGGTCATACTTGTATATTATTTTCCACAACTTAGTTGCCTTGCCTGCTTCCTGGTGGTTTGGTGAGGAAAAAGTAAGATAGCATGAAGCTTCTAGTTTATCAAGCAAGTTCTTGGATTTTAATTGCTTGGGTTTAAAGGGCTGACTTATAATATTTCAGGTGAGAGTATTTTATGCAGTGAGAATTTTTCTCGGTCTTCTATCAACTATCGCAGATGCTGCTCTGGTGGTAGCCCTTTCCAGGAAGTATGGAAAACGTCTTGCTTCATACACGCTAGCCATGTTGTGCTTAACTAGTGGCTGTTTCTTTGCTAGCACTAGTAGGTAGCTTCTCCTTTGTCTTCTCTGTCCGAAGTTTCAACTGATTTTTTATGTGGTTACAGCAAGGCATCTTCTCTGGACCTTTTGTGCACTTGTCTTTAGATGTCCAATTAACTTCTTTTTGCCTAGGAATATTGAGTGTCTCGTGTGGTTTTTGCTGCAGGTTTCCTTCCTAGCTCATTCTCTATGTATGCCATCTCTCTCTCCTCAGCACTTTTCCTTTTTGAGAAGCCTGCCTGGGCAGTTGCTACTGCTGCAACTGGAGTTATTCTTGGCTGGCCATTCTCAATCTTAGCATTTCTTCCAGTCACTATATACTCTCTGGTTAAAAAATTTAAACAAGCATTCCTCACAGGAGTTTTCACTTCGCTTGCTGTTATGGTGAGTTCAATCCTGTAAGAGTTTTACCATTAATGTCAGTATAGCATACAAGTACCTTTAATTATTTAAGTTGTGAATTACATGATAATAATGTTAAATATCTTCCAATTTATACTTGCTTTAATTATTTGAATTATTCTGAATTGCATAATAAAAAGTTCTTGATTCTTCCAGGCACTCTCAATTCTTGTTGACTATTATTACTATGGAAAGTGGACATCCTCCGTTCTGAATCTGTCGATCTATAATGTCTTAGGAGGTGGTGAGAGCCATTTATATGGTACTGAAGGGCCACTTTATTACCTGAAGAATGGGTTTAATAATTTTAACTTCTGTTTCCTTCTTGCTTTCCTGTTCCTGGTAATTCTACCTGTTGCAAGGAAGAAGTATGCTCCAGACTTGTTGGTTATCATTTCACCTATATATATCTGGATTGCTTTTATGTCTCTGCAGCCTCACAAAGAAGAAAGGTTTGTTGATGCACACCATTCTTGGATTCCAAAACAAAGTTATGGTGGACAATAATTCATTTCCATTTTCCTTTTTACCTTCTTTTTGTTTATTTATAGATATCCTTGATGACATAAATGACAATACAAAAACTCTGTTCAACATCTTTCCCCTTTCCCTACCAGTCTTCAGGATGTGTGTCTGTATGTGATTAATCCGTGCTAATAGTTATTGCTTTACTTCTAGACAATATTCTGAGGGCAAAAGAATTATTTTATAGAAGCCACTTGCTTTTCAATTACACAGGGATGATCATAAGTATTTTATGGATTTTCAACGTTTGGAGGGCTCATTTCTCCAGGAAGATTCTTGGCACATTGAAAACAATGTGACCAATATCTCACAGCCTTTATTTGCAAGTACCTAGGCATGTGACATGCGATAAAGGGAGATATTCTTCTTCAATGTGAAATAGATGTCGTATCCAAAATCTCTTTGCAATTTATTATTCATAGGAAAGAGAACATGCTGCATAGGCTATATATATTTGTTCTTTTTGGCACCTGACGCTGGACTTTTGACCTTCAAGTAGATTGATTAGAATGGCTGAAAGTTTGTACTATGAAAAAACAATTATAACTTTTTGAATGACTTCCTGCCTGTCCAGATTCCTCTACCCCATATATCCTCTCATATGTGTTGCTGCCTCAGCTGTTATTCAGAGTTTTCCTGATTTATTCCGGGATAAGTATAATCCTCATGAACGGTCGATCCTTGTCAAGGTAACTGTTTGTTACCTCTGCTACTATTTGCCATCTCAGTAACTGTTGTGCTTAAGAAATGACCTCTGGTTTGTCTATGCAGATAGCTGAATATAGCAGACCTTTGATTCTTGGCCTCATTTTGTGCGCCTCCCATTCGCGCACATTTTCTCTAATTCATGGATATTCTGCGCCTTTAGAGATTTACAAGCATTTTGAACATCATGATGATGTGGGAAATGGTGAGAAATATCACTGTAACTATTCTGATATATAGTTCCTCATAGAAAGCAGAATCTTACCTGGCTGCTCGTCAGAGCCTATTTCCCTTGCACCATAAACAGATACGAAAATGGTCAAATTGTAAGACTTTTTTTTACATGAGATATTGTGTCCGTGACTAAATATATTCCTTGTGTCTATATCACAGTTTCATTTTCCCCTCTTTGTGGCAGTTGTCTGATTCCCGACAGTTATTTTTGAGAAATTGCAATTTCTTGAAATGTGGCTTGCCTGTTGTCAATATTGACAATTACTGTGTGGAATCCCCTAGGCTCATCAAAAGCATGCCCAATGCTTGCCTTACCAGCAGTTAACAAATTTGTTATGGTGCTAGTTTATTTAAGGCTCAAAGTATAATAGTTGCAGTCTAGTAATTATTGAGTTTATATAATTTGTTAAGGCTCAGAGATTTCTGATTTTGAATCTAAAGTCTCTGCTCCCAGCAGTTGTCTTCTCTCTTCCCTGCGCCTCCTTTTGTCTATACTATGAAATTTTAAGGGATAGGGGAATCTGTATTCAGTAGCAGATTCATGACTTGCAAATTGCATGATTCTTTTCAGTTCTTTTCTTATAGTATTTTTATAATTTGTGTTTTCTTTGCCTTGTAATGTAGGTTCCGTGGTTTGTGTTGGGAGTGAGTGGCATCGATTTCCGTCATCCTTTTTTATCCCTGATTATGTAGCTGAAGTTCGCTGGATAGATGATGGGTTCAGGGGTCTTCTTCCATTCCCATTTAACTCTACTTTGGGTGGGACTGCAGCTGCACCACATTATTTCAACAATAAGAACAGGGCATCTGATGAGCAATATGTAATAATCTGATTCTGACTTTTTAATCAATTTCCATTCTTTTACTTATTTTATGTCTTCCGTCATGTCACAGTTTTTGTCTGACTTTCTTTTCTCTCATGTTACAGCTCAAGGATCTTGAGAAGTGCACTTTCCTTGTAGAACTCCAGCTTGAGCGCCCTTATCTTTCTCGAGGAAGTGACTTGACGACATGGGAGGTAAACTCTATCATGCATACGTGAAAGATTTAAGTGAAGTACAATACACATTTTTCTCACTTGTTGAAGTTTTTGTACCACAGCCTGTTGCAGCAATACCTTATCTGGATCGGGAAATGTCACCACCCCTGTACCGGTCATTCTTTATTCCACATCGTTGGCAAGAGAAGAATGTCTTTGGCTTATACAAGCTGCTGAAGAGAATACCAAGATGACCGTTAATTCCCATTAGTTGCTAGGTAATTGATGTTAAAAACTACGGTTAGTACAAGTTTTGGTGGATCTGATTTGCTATTTGACTTCAGTTGACTTTTTTAATGGATTAGTTGTTTGCATCTCCTTCCAACATTTCCTCTACATGATACATTAACCTTTGCATGGTCTCAAGTGTATCTCCAACAGTCTATGGCAATTCCTCAGGAAGTCTTTATAATATATATATATATATATATATATATATATATATATATATATATTCATCTAAATATTTGTTTTGGAAGTAAAACCAGGGAGGGGCTTTATACGAGCATTGTGATAAAGCCCTTCATTCAAGATGATTCGTGCAAAATAAGTGACATACATTAGCCATCCTGCTAGGAGGCTAATCTAATTCGTACTGATGCTATGCAAAAAGGATGAAAATTCAATGCCGCCTCCAGACTGGATGTCAAATTTACCAATAGATGTTCCAACTAGGCAAGATTAATACAATGCTGCCTGAGCTTCCATTGACTTTGAATGGT
Organism: Apocynum venetum; assembly: GCA_019593545.1. Taxonomy (NCBI): domain Eukaryota; kingdom Viridiplantae; phylum Streptophyta; class Magnoliopsida; order Gentianales; family Apocynaceae; genus Apocynum; species Apocynum venetum. Next base: position 9,359,904 of record SRSM01000123.1, on the reverse strand, counting down.
TATAAAATCTTCTGATATTAGCTCCAAGAAGTTGAAAATTCGTCTCCACATTCTCATAACCCCGATCAGCATGGCATATACCACTAACCTCAGTCGTAACTTCAGCGACCAATCCCGCCAAAATGAGCGACATTCCACCACGCAAATCAGTTGCAGTGACTTGAGAACCATAAAGTTTACTGGGAAACACAAATTCCATATTTTAATATTCAAGCACATAAAGCTGAACTATACATATTTAGGATTCCAGATTTAAAACTCACCTTCCTGTTTCCCTTCCAAAAACCAAAGTAGTGTTTCCATTCACCAGAATTTTAGCTCCAACCTTTTGCAATTCTCTTACTACACCAAGCAAGAGCTAAAATGAGCTATCAGGATCCAACAGCTATAAACAACATATATTTCACTCTGCCCTTGAAAAGAGCTAAAAATATGGAATATTTATGGTAATAGTCATAATAATCTGTGACTATTTAATTAGGAAGGTAATGTTGAACGAAGTGATAAGTGATTAGCATCACGTACCATGCCTCATGCGATTTTCAAACACAGATACTTGAGCCATTACATGCTGCAAGGAATGCCATAGTTTGGGGTTGGAGGTCTGTTGGAAATTCAGGAAACTGAAGTGTTTTAATGTCAAAGCCTTGAAAATCATCTTCAGAGCTAGCCAGGACAATTGACTGCAATGTCTCCATTAGTCATTCATAGAAATCAGGGCTGGGGAAAGAACACAAGGGGTAGAGATCTTGTGAAGATTTTGTACCTCCAACGTATCATGCGTTCTTTGTACGATTTTGTAGCCAGCACCACGAAGCTTGTATATTAAAGAGGACACATGATCAGGAAAGATAGGTGACAGAGATACGAGATCGAGTTATTGCAGCAGCAAGCATGAAGGAACCTGCTTCGATACGATCTGGCATTATGCTATGATTGCAGCCAAGTAACTGTTTCTTTCCATGGATATAAAGTCTTTTTGTCCCCGCGCCTTCTATATGAGCCCCGCATTTTGTCAAGAACTGAGCTACATCTATTACTTCTGGTTCCTGCAACGAGAACATCAAGTTTTAAAATGCTTATGAGGTCTCAGTTTATTTCTCAGTAGGAAGTATTAAACCATTTCAGGTTATTATCCCTTGGATAGACAAATATGCACAAAAAACTCAAAATTCTAGACCAGTATAATGCTCTACTTCTTTCATACTTGAGCAACATTTAGAAGCTGTCTGTCCTTCAGCCATAGCTGCAGCCATCATGAGAGTTTCAGTTGCTCCAACACTGGGGAAATCAAGCCAGAACCTCCCACCAACCAATCGTTTTCCATTTGCAGCATGTGCTTTAACTTTCCCATCCCTGAGTGAGGGAAGCAGTAAAGCCTAGTTTGAAGGTGTCAATTTATCAAAATGATCAAATTACTTGTCCGGTAACAAGTAGTGAACCAAATAGTGATAGAATATACTACCTAACCAACGGATAGAAGCAAGAATGTTTCAACTAGTACTAGAACAAATTTCAAAATTTACATCACATTTGTCAAAATTGGCTTTAAGAAGGGACAAGAAATACAAAAAGTTGCTTACTCTTTTTCAACTAGTACTAGTGAAAGTAAGTATGCATCTATAAAATGCTAATGTGCTTGATCACGGTTCATGAACCGTCGGTTTACGGTTTATCAAAATGAAAAATCTAAATCGAAACTTTAAAGTAACGATTTAGAACGATTCATGAATCGCCGGTTCACGGTTCCGGCCAATTTCAACAAGGTTACGATTTCAGATGGTTTCGGTTACGGTTTTAATATGGTTTCGATTTTTATTTTTTTAAAAAAATAAAAAATTCAAAATAATTTCTTTTAGTTAAATAAATGAAAGTTTGTTATTAAAATGAACTTAAACTTAATTTTTATTTCAAAAAATTAAGATTCCTATGTATCCTCCGATAGTATAGAGGAATCAAAGTCCTCATAATTCTTTTACATGGAAGTCTTCTCTTACATCAATGGATTATTCATAGGTTTCCGTCTTCAGTACTAGTAGCAGTACCCTCAGTGTCAACATCAAACAAATTTATAAAGTTTGGACGAAGATTTTCTTGTTGATGTCTTTCAACTTTAACTCAATCATCAAGACTAGATTGAGCCTCTAAAGAATCAAGAATCAAAGATGATTGCTGCAACTGTTGATACTGGAATTGCAATAGCAATCAAAGATAAAACTATAAATTTTTTCCTTTTTTCACTCCACCAATGAATGATATTAAGGTTTTCAACATTATCACCAGTATCTTCAAACTCAAAACAAGTTGATAGATAATTTTCGAGTTCCGGAATGGAACTCGATCCGGATGATGAAGATGAGGATCTTAACTTTTTGTTCCGTTGTCACATTAATAGATATGCATGACCTTTTTGTTTACCAGTAACAACACAAGATGACTCATCAATTTGAATTTGTATATCATAAGTAGAACTATATTCCAAATACAAATCATATATATTTCTCTTAACATTATTAATTATTCTTGAAACATCAGATTTTATCATAATTTCATCACATATAGAATCATAATATATATCTAAATATTCTTGTAAACCTTCTATTTTAATTCGAGGATAAAAAATAGTTGCAATTAGATTTATTTTAGGTATTTCAAAATAATATTTAGCTCACTTTATTTTTATTGCATTAACACAATCATTAAAAATATCTGTATCAGTCTACTCTTTTAAAACTACAGCAATATTAAGACATTCATAAACAATTAAATGACAAGTTGGATAATAAACACCAGACAAAGTATAACTAGCATCATTAAAAATTTTTTAACAATTTCAAAACTTTTTCACAAATATCCAAGTAGTCAGAAATAAACACATGTTATGCACATTGTAGTTTAAAAAATCACATAAAAGTTTTTTATATTGAAAAGATTCATTTAATAAATTATAAGTTGAATTCCAACCGGTTGGAACATCACGGGAAAATTTTTTTGATCTCATTTTATTTGCTTTACAAAATCTAAATTATTCATTCATTAGTTGTGGGTGTGACCAAAGATAATATAAAGTTGTTTTGATATGTTGAATATAAGTTTCAAGATTTCTTAAGCCATCTTGTACACATAAATTCAAAACATGACATGCACACCTAACATGAAAATATTTACCACCAAATTGTGGTTCACAATATTTTTTAAGATCAGGAATCAAACCAGTGTTAGAACTAGCATTATCAAAGCTAACAAAAAATACTCTTTTTACAAAATTATATTCTTCTAAAATTTGTAAAATCAATTTTGAAATATTGACAGTCGTATGAGAATAATCAAAGACATGATATGCAAGTATTCTCTTTTGTATTATTCAATTATCATCTATTCAATGACAAGTAACAGCTATGTAAAAATGTGTTTGTCAATTATCACTACAAATAGAAATTTTATTATCTAAATTTGAAAATAATTCAAATAAATTTTTTTTACCTTTTTTATATAATTTATACATAGTATGTGTCAATATAATACGTGGAATACGTTTAACAGCAGGATTTAATGCAGTTTAACAATAATCTACAAATTTTAATTTTCCCTCAAAATTAAAACTTAAGTGTTCAACGGCAACCAATTTAGCTAATTCATCTCTATTTTTTCCATCACTATACTTAAATAAAGAACCAAAATTAGTAGTAGTAGTGTACCCGGTTATTTGTGTATATGAAGATTTCATACCAATTTTGTCTTTGTGGTTTCGTTGCAAATGTCCACGCAGGGTCCCATACCCTCATCCTGATTTTCATTTGTATGTAGACTTACAATAATTACAGTGCACAATACATTGCCCTCATCCGGTACTGAGTTCTTGTTTTGTGAAGTGCTCTTTGAAAATATCATATTTGAGCGCTTTAATTTTCTCTATATCTGGAACACAACTTTCTTGGATGTGTGATACTAATTCGGGCTACCCAATATTTTTTTCTCCATTATCTTTATCAACTTCAAATACGTCGTTACCGGTGTTGGTGCCAACGTCGGCGTCGGTGCCAGTGATAGGAATGGAAAAATCAATTGTTTGTGGATACTCAAAATAAGTCGGTAGTTGAAAATCACTTGGAGTGGTAAATTGATATGTGTAGAGATATTGATAAGGTGAAGGCAATGGAAATTCCGTTGAAATCTTATCATTGTTCCTTGACTTACTTGAATCTGACATTTTTTTTCTTCATGTTTGAAGATAAAATATAAAATGGCAAAATAAAAATTCAATAAGAGGTTGGAAGGAACTTGAGAAAGATAACTTAGAAGAATGCTAGTGTAGAGAGAAAATAAGACTGATATTTGATAAATGTGTAAATAAAATTGATCTAAAAGAGAGAATTTATAGGGGATTCTTTTTTAAACCGTTGGAATTTCAACTATTTTATTTTCATTTTTTTTTCTTTCTTTGAGAAAAATTTAAAAGGACAAAAAGAAAAAAAATACAATGCGCCAGTTTGGGCACGTCTTATTTAAGAAAATAATGTGCACAAGTCATAAGATACAAATTGTCATACTATTAGGGAACATAAATGATTAAAATAAATTAAAGATAACATGAATCACATAAAAAAATATTATATTATACTAGGGAATATGGATTGTTTCTTTGGCATTAACCCAATAACTAAAAAGAAATTAAAAGTTGGCATTATGTGTAGATTTGAGGGGGGAAAAATTAGAAAATGATAAAATAAATAAATAAATCGTGCGCACAAGTTACAAGACATACTTGAGAATGATTTCATTAATAAAAACAAGGCACCGGTGTATGCCTATTTCTATACGTTAATTGACACAAGACACTATTTATAATTTTTTTTCCTTTTTTTATTTTGAGGGAAAAAAATAAAAGAAACCAATAAGTCATGTGATTAATTTGAGGGGAAAAAATAACTGAGATTTATTTGAAATTTGAAATTTAAAAAGATTAAAATTATTTTTTGTTTTACATAATTATGTTAAACTAGAGAGTTAATGATAAGATTAATGTATAAAAAATAACTATAAACTTATCAAATAAAATTATATTTATATAATCTTTTTAAAAGGTTTGAACCGCCGGTTTCAACGGTTCATGAATATTCGGTTCTGGTTCATGAACCTTCAGTTCACAGTTCATCAAAATGAAAAACCTAAACCGAAATCGAAATCACCGGTTCATGAACCTTTATGAATTGTAAAACTAGTCAACAGTTTTTGAAACCGTTGACCACGGCCCCGGTTCCGATTTGGTTCGTCGGTTCATATTAACTGTGGTCAGGTCTATGTGCCAGCGACGCATCGCTACTTCTATCGACATTTTGAAGCAAATAAAGTTGTTCTTGGCTCATAAAACACATTCAACAATCAAAAGACTATAATTAACATTATACTACAACTTAATTTTCATATAACCAACATTTTTTTTTTGTGAATAAGAAATCATGCATTAGAGTTATCACAGTATCGTTACATGAGTTAGTGAGGATTCCACTCAATCACACCCTAACTTGTGAGGTGATAAAGAGAAGAGTTAACAGAAACACAGTCAACAAAATTTAAGTTTTTTGCCCACTAAACCAAGTTCTGCACCAAACAACGTTAGTTTCATAGGAGAAACAATGTCCTCATCCAAGTATTTATAGGTAGAACATGACGGAAGAGATGAGATTTGAATCATTTGACACTAAACGTTAATCCTCAAATATTTGAGATGTTTTTTTTTTCATGGCTTGTCATATATTTGAACAAATCCCTAGACAAGAAACCATGAAAGTTGATTTATCAGATTTATAATGCTAAATAAACATAGGATTTATATGTTTTTCACAAGTAAACCTAATAAAAAAATCCTAATTTAGTCGATTAATTAATAAAAAAAGAAAAGAAAATAGGAGATTTTGTAGGATTTCGATACGATTTTAGTCAGAATAACGAAAGTTGTGACTTAAAATAGTTTGAGGATAAAATCGAATAAAAAGACAAAGAATGATGAATCATGATCGAAAATAGTTTTAGGACAAAATTGAATAAAAAAATAAAAATGGATGAATCATGTGAATCCAAAATAGTTTGGGGACGTAATTTGGTAATATTCAAGAATTATTTTCTGGAATGTATTTGAAAGAAAAGGGTGTTTTGGGAAGAGTTTGATAAATTTGTATTCTACATTTGTTCATTATATTAGTGAAATTTGTGATCTCCTTCGGTGAACATAGACACATTACCAAACAACGTAAATTTTTATATCTCTTTCTCTTTCGCTATTTATTCGTTATTATGTCTTGATTGATTTTTTACACGTTTCCGCACAACAAACATCAAAATTGATTTTGAGAAATCCCAGATTAGGAATTTGTCATGCCTGCAAAATACTTGGCTTAGAATAAGATTTTCTGCTCCAGCGCCAATATTCATTGGCCTTCCTTTCAATGAGAACTTTAAGCGCTTGTTGAGATTTTAGGCAGGAGTCTAAGATCTCATTTATTATTCTATGATATTCACCAATATTCTTTAAGTTCTTTAGGTGGTTTTTAAAATCAATGATTTAGGAGCCCTAAAATCTATATTAAAACGCTAAGAATTTTAAAAAACTTACGCATTAAATAACCCAAATAAAAATTTTATTATTTAGATTTTCAAAACCTAGATTAAAATATATAAAAAAAGCCCCTAAAAAACCCTCCATCCAGACACACGACATAGTGTTTACCAAAGTTAATGGAATAAATAGATTTGAAATGGAGTTGAGGAGAGGAAAAGAGATGAGTTTCAATAGATGGATAGAAGTTAGGAAGATGAGGCAATAACAATTTCAGGTGGTGGTATGCGGAAATATGAAACACAATTGGCCAACATAATATGAAATCTGACAAGATTATAGTGAATTAGGTTGGGGTTTGAGGTTTATGTTAAAACATGCTGACCCCATTGATGCCAACCTAAAAAAGGAAAAATAGAAATAAATAAAAAAAGTAAACTTCGTGTTTAGATATTGCAGGTTGATGTGTTGAGCTCTTATCTATTTCATTTTTGTGTCAAATCATGAAGTATTTGGCTTAGTATATGAAGTATAATTATCCTATTTTAATGCGAAATGATACGATAACTATTTGTAGGAATAGAGTAGAATGGAGGGAAAACATACAATTGTGAAGAGATAAAGTAATTATATCCATAATAAGAAGAAAATAAATTGTAACTTTGTTTTTCTTGTTTTTTCTTTTCTTTTGAGGGAATAACACTGTCTTTCTTAATTTAAATTTGTATCCCATTAGCCATAATAAAAAACAATAATGTATACTCCCTCTATCCATTTTTATAAGATACATCAAATAAATTCTTTTGTCCCTAATTATAAGATATTATTTTTAAATTTAAATCTACTTTATTGAGCGAGCAAGAGAGAATAAATACTCAAATTTTCAAGAAAGACTAAAATAAATAAAATTATAGTAAAAAATAAAATAATTTCTTGATTTGTATGAAATTACATAAAAAAATAATAAATTAGTTATAAATAAAGGGTTTCCTCAATTTTGTGCGATGCAAGCGGTGAGAGTAATAATTAGAACAGCCACCTCCAACTTTTCAGGGTCCAAAACATTTCTTTTTTCTTTTGGTAATTTCCTGGGTTCAAAACATAGTTCATTTTTCCACCTATTATCAGATGAATAGAAACGAAGAACAATTCAATCTCCACCTAAACAAATCAGAAAAACGTGGGAAGTCCACAAAGAAAGAACAGCTTGAACAGAAATAATTGCTCTACCCTTCTTCTCCCTCTGTTGCATCCCTTATAAATAGGCTTCAAGATCAACATTCAAATCGTGAAATACAAATAAGTAAGAGAAGTTTCAAAGAAAACCCAAAAAAAAGTCAAAAAAAAAACAAGCTCCCGAAACCCAACAAAAATGGCAAAGGCTGTTGCTTTCGTTGTCTGCATCTTGGCCCTTGCCACCTTCGCTCACTGCCACACCAAGAAGTTCGACGTTGAAGGCCAGGTCTATTGTGATCCGTGCCGCGTTGAATTCCAGACAAGACTCAGCAGTCCCATCGTAGGTATGTATATACAATTTTACAGGCATTCCATATATGTGTGTGTGTGTGTGTGTGTATATATATATATTGTCGGAGATTTAAATTTATTTTGTTAAATATCCAAACAATATGCCAAGGTTCGTAAATTTTCTGAAGACAATAATTCAACTAAATCAGAAGTGTATGAATTCATTGACGTTTGATCATGAAGACCAGCTACTCATAGAATTTAAGTTTTTTATATATTAAAAGTCCTAACCAAGTAAGATAATTGAAGTTAAACTGTATAAAATCTTAAAATAAGAGATGATCCAACATTTATACATAGTATAATTAATATGTTCAATATATGTAAGCCCGCATAAAATTTTCAAGATTTGGATTAGTTTTGATGAAATTTTGTATTGGATTTGGGTGATGAACAGGAGCCACCGTGCGACTGGAATGCTGGAGCAGAGAACACAGTGAGAATGTGACATATTCAGTTGAGGGAGTGACTGACATATCCGGACACTACAGCTTGACCGTGGAAGGAGATCATGAAGATGAAATCTGCGAAGTCATGGCTGTAAAGAGCCCAAAGGAGGACTGCAACGTGCCATTTGAGTTATACGAGAGAACAAAGATTTCATGCACAGATAACAATGGCGTCAGTGGAGCCATTCGCATTGCAAACTCACTCGGTTTCATGTCACAAAATGCTGCACCTGAATGCAAGAAAGCTCTTGAAGAATTGGGATTATTCCCACTTGCTTGAATTCATGATGAAACAAGTAGTGTAGTTAGGTGTTTGTTACAAAGGTTATGCCTTTGAGGTTTAATAAAGGGAATGTATGGCTTCTCCTTATTAATTTGTATTCCCCCCCACCATAAGGATAATTTCCACCTGATGAGAAGTTCATGAGCAAGTGAATAAATTACCTTTTTAGTTTAATTTCCTGTATTTTCTGATTCATTCTTTTTAAGCATGCATGGATGAATGAATTAATCTACGGCCAAATTAGCCTAAGAATTACTATTACTAGTATGTATACACAAAGTGTTGGCACAATATGTACGCAAATTTTGTGTAAAGAGTACATTTAGGTTGATGAAATTCTGTAATATGATATGTTAAATAAATAGTATAAATTATGTCCCCATCTACAATTTAAACCTTTAGAAGAGACGATAATTTTGATATCTACTGATCATGGGCAGGACCTTCCTGAGAATCTGCATTGTTATAGGTCTAGATCGAATACATATTAGATATCCTTATCCATTAAGTTTATATTTGAGATTCTAAGATTCTTGCATATATATATATATATATATATATATATATATATATATTGATGAATTCGACAAATGTGATATTTTCTGAAAAACTAAACCTGTCGTGATCAATTTTAAATTTGCTGATTAACAAAATAAATTGAGAAAAGAGAGACAAATAACATAAAATAAAAAATCTCATTCTCATAAAGAATTTGTTTTTCTTCCAAATTTGAATGAATGAATCTGCTATCATTTTATTACTCGCTCTAATTAGTGGAAGGCATTTTATAAATCAATAAATTTAACATTTTTATTAACAACATTCAATGAACATTAGCACTATTAAAAAGTAAAAATAATTAGCTCAAAAATATCCTTCAAATATTTTCCTTTCTTTTAATATATCTTTAAAACTTTTATTTTCATATTTTGTATTCTAACACTACTTTTTGCCATTTATTCCTACACCACAACTATTCTAATAATGATCGAAAACCATCACTTTGGATAGGATTGGATGATAGAAATAATAGAAAATATGAATAAATTAAAGTTTAAAGATATATTTAAAGAAATGGAAATACTTGAAGGATATCATGAGTCATTTTTCCAAAATATAATCTCCTATTAAATTTTGTAAGAAATAAAAATCTAACAATGCAGAATGCGTCAAACTTATTCTCAATTGTAGCTCGGTCTTCAACTCACCAAAGTTGGTTCCCTCATAGACATTGCACGATGTTTTTGCTGCGACACTTCTTATGGCGTGCTAGCTACACTATTTTGCCTGAGGGATTCTTGCAAAGCATACAATACAAGCTGTCCTTATTGTGAAATAACTATATCACAGCTCTTAAGTCTTATGGTCTTCCTTTTTGGATCATCTCTTATGCCTCTCCAGGTCTTTTTAATTTGTTGCCAGTGCGTCATCCTAGAATTCAATGCTCATTATGGTGTGCTCTCTTAGGTTCTACCCTTTGGAACATTTGGGCTCAGAACCAACTTATTTTTGAACATTCTCCGCTTCATGACCCTTCTTCTATTGTTCAATACAATGCAAGCGGAGGGCTTTTATGTCTATTTAGCTTCTTTCTAAAAGTTTAAATATACTAATATAATTTAAATACATGACTTCCTACTCTCCTATCAAATTAAGAATTATCATGCGGGTACTCTGATATCAAATCAAGAATTATCAGGCGAATTGTAAATCGAAAAATAAAAAATAGTCAACAAAATTCAAACTTTAAGAAAAAGAATTTCTCCCACATCACCACATTTCTTAACAATTATGCCAATTGGGAACAAGAATTATCATTCTTTTAACGCTTTTAAGGTGGTAGGATGATTTTTCTTTTATATTAATCATAATGACTAATTCATCCTCTCAATGCAATCTTCCTTATTTTGAAAAAAAAAGAGGAGAAATTACAATTTGTATTAACTAAATAGATTGTGGTAGCAAATGCGGATTAATTGATAAACCATTTTATCTATATTCAAAGATCATATATTCAAGTATCTTCTCAGTAATTTTCGTGTATTTAAAAAAATGTTTGTGGCAAAACTTTAGATTTACGGATTAACAAATAAATAAAAATTCCAAATTTGAAAATATTTTTTTATTTGCAAGAAAACCTCACCTCATCTTACGCCTTATATATTTTAATTTTTAGTGAGAGAAAGGAAAGAGTATTGAGTCCCAAACTCTCAAGTAATTCTCTCTCTCTCTCCCTGTGCAAAAGCCCTTAGCGTAAACTCTGCGACAAAAGAAAGAAAACTTTATAGCTCATATCAATTAATCAGTTCAATTCAATGGCTAACAGCAACTTACCCCGTAGAATCATCAAGGTAAAATTCTTGATCTCTGTGTTTTTCTCTCGATCCCTTTGTTAATTTACTTGATTTTGCTCAATTTGTTTTTTTAGCTTGATCACCTTTTATTTAATTTTAGGGTTTCTTATTCATGTTCGTTATCGGTGTTTTTTGCTTTGATTCTTCATACTCTTACACATTTCTTGATGGGTTTTTATTTGTTTGCCATCTAATAGGAAACTCAGCGTCTTCTCAGCGAACCCGGTAAGGATTCATATGTCTGGATGGCTATGAATTATTTATCTGATTGTTTGTGTATATATCTCTGACTATGTTCGCATTTCTGCGTATTTATGTGTATGTTGAGCTTCAAAGCATGTGCGTTGCGTCCCCATTTACCTGTACTTTCATTTGCTTTTATACTGTTCTTTTTAATTTCCCTTTTACCTCTGCTGTGGCTTTGGCTCTTTTTCTTTAAAAATTTGCCTTTGGTGATTCTTCAGTTTTGTATTCCTCGTTTTTCAGCTTCTCCAGATGTATCTCTAGGTGGGTTGACCTGCAATGTCCAGGGTTTTATTAAATTGGCCTGATTGCATTGCTGGATCAAATCTAAGAACTTGAATTGCTGGCATGCCTTTTAGTTAAAAAGCAACTTATCTGTATTGATCACATCATTTTAAGTTCAAGGCTCCATTTAATTTGGCTTTCAAAAGACATTCTCAACTTTCAAAGTTTGAAATCTTGAAAATATGGAAAATCTGAGTTCCTCAAATGTAAAGAAGTTAGAAGTAATACCTGGTTTCAACCTTTATGAACTTGATATTAATTGTGGAATTGACACCCATCATGCACAAATTTCATTCTTTAAAACCAAAAAAAGAAAAAAAAATTTGTTTCCCTCGCTTCCCATTGCACCCTATAAGATTGACATTAACAACTCCAAGTGGCCAGCTTCTTTCCTCATTTCCCGTCTTCCTTCCTTCCCCTCTTTCCATCTCTCTAAGGTTGCCCCATCATCTGCCACCGTCATTTCCTCCATCCTCTTCCTGTTCACTCCCTTCTTCTTCTATTCATGTTGCTCTCTGTTGTTCTTCTGACCACAGGTAGCATTTCTCTAACAATCATCCCCTCTTTCCTCTCTCCTTTTTCCTGTATCCCTGATCTCTCTTTTCGTCCTGCTTTATTTCTGAGTTCTCTACATCTGCATCCATAGCCTTGTGGCAGCGGCAGCTGCTATGAAGCTAACTCTCTGAGCTTTCAATGCCATGTTGGCAGGTGAAAATATTATGATTAGTAAGGGCGTTTTGTAATCACCCAATGTTATTTCACAACTTTTATAAAGATTATCCATATGAACCAATCCAAATGGGTCTTCAAGTTTGAGAAATGTGAAAGAACCCTTCCTGAAGTTCAATTAAACATGCCATTCAGAAAGGCATAATTGAGAGCCAATAACAAAAGGGTTTTTTAAATGTTTAATGTGAGATGGTGGAGGGATCTAGGTTGCATGTTTATCAGGGATTTTTTATTGTCTTTTTAACTCAGAAGGATTAGCTTATGCATATTTAATCTGTTCATGTTGGTTGACAGGATATTTATGAGAATAGATGTCGGTCAATCGTGATCTAATGATTGTTGTTGTGATTTATGGTTGCAGCACCTGGAATAAGTGCTTCTCCCTCTGAGGACAACATGCGGTACTTCAATGTGATGATTCTTGGTCCAACTCAATCTCCTTATGAAGGTTACTCACTTGATTTTTAACTTCGAGAATGGAAAAATGTCTGGCATCTGGTTCTATCTGCATGATTAGATAGAAAATATTCAATTTGTTTTCTTGCATGAATTTGATGCTGGTTGCATTTTTGCTAAATTCTTTTTTATTATATGTGCTGCTGGTACTTTATTATTTGTGTCGGTAAGGCGTCAAATGACTTGAATTTATATTCTTGCCAGCTTAACACTGATGCATATAGCCCTTTTTTTATAATAATGAGAGAAGTATATTCTAAAGAGTTTTGTTTTAGTTTCTTACTAAATGATTATAGATTGCATCCTGTGAATGTTCCACTTCTGGTCTAGGATTGTTTACTTTCTTTGTTCAAAAGAGGAAAGGAGGGTAGTTGTGATGCAGGCTTTTAAATCTCTCTCTAAGCTTACTTGTGAGAGTTGGACTTTTGCTCACAAAATGAATTCTTCCTCACCTTGCTATTGCCTTGTGATGGTTGTCATTTTCATTAGTTCCTTTTTTTCTCCAAAGTGAATGCCCTTTCTTGCACTTTGGTATGTTCCAAAATAATGTGCAACTTGTTCAATGGATGAATTTAGCAGTATTGCATATCCTCATTTGCATTGAAGTATGTTCCAAAACAATGTGCAATTGGTTCAAATGAATATATTTTCCTGCAATGAGTGGATGAACTTGGCAGCATTACTTTCATAGTAAGTCAAATGTTTGCTTCTATATTTATGCAAGTCAAATAAGGATTCATTTTACGATGGAGAAGGTTGCCCTGTGGGATGGGCCAGTTTTACCTTGTACAAGAGGGATTATAAAGAAATGCTGAATCTTATCATTGGATCTCATGTGAACTGCTATATTGATTGGTTTTCTGAAAGGCTTGCCACCCTCATGTTCTTACTCTGTCAATTCTTTGCAGGAGGTGTTTTCAAGCTGGAATTATTCTTACCTGAAGAATATCCAATGGCAGCACCAAAGGTACTTCACTTCGTATGAGCCCTAGTATTGTAGCCTATAGTACAATGGTTTATTGGCCTGGAATACATTATGGATTTGAGCCACCCATATATTGCTTGCTTTCTGGTGCAGCTGCATCGTAATTTGACTCTCTCTAGCGTAGGAAAGCTTTAGAGTTGGCATTAGCAACTGCGCTGCATAATAATTTTTTACTTTTGTAGCTGATTTTGTGTCAGCTTATCTTGTTTGTGTATTGAACTGTAAGTAGACAAACTATCCTTCTCTCAGAAACTGAATAATAAGAGGTCTGTAGTACAGAAACATAACATATTTTGACAATAGGTATACCCAACCCTGCTGGAAATTTGTTGGCTTCTTTAGTTCTTTTAAATAATTATATTTTGCCCGTTTTACAAGCTTCAACTGCATAATATTGATGTTTTGCACTTTTTGTGATCACTAAGGTGCTTCCAATTCATTCAAGTTCCTTGGATGTACTGATGCAGGACAACCCTGAATGAGTTATCCTGCTAAGAACAACTCTAGATTCTGTAGGTTGTAAAGTAGGAAAATAGATTGCAAGAATGAAGAGAATTGCAGAAAACAGGAAGATAAAAGTAGCTCTTAAGGTCACACCAAGAGAAGAGGAACCATAGGCATCACACCTAAGCGTTGAAGGCGTCAAACCCTAAGTGTCCCACAGCCAGATTTACAGAAACAATTTATAGACTCTTATAATCAGAATACATAATGAATAGAGGAAGTGTTCCTCTATTTATAGACTCGAAGACAAACTCCTAAACTAATTAGGAGTAGACTCATACAAGATTCTACATCATCAGTAACTAGAATAATTAACTTTATCTTAACATAGAATTTCTAATCATAAATGTTACTTAAAGACTATAAGATTACTGCAAATTTTAAAATGGCTGTGATAAACTTAATCCTTCAAAGACTCGTAAACTGCTCTAAACTAGTGGTATAAATGAGTCAAGACACTTGGTCAAAACTCAACTCGATCTCAAAGTTGACCGAACTCAAGCCTAATATAATTGGTTTGTTGGCTCGTCAAGCCAAACTATGTTTATAGACACTTATCATTTTTATAAAAAAAAATTAAATTGAAATTTTTCTAGAAAAAATGGCTTGAATTTGAGTTGGAACTTGAAACCTAGCCTTCTATTCGAGCTTGAGCCCATTAAAATAATAACAAGCCGAGGTCGATCTCAATTTCTTAGGCTCTATCGAGCTCGGCTCAGCTCGATTACAAATGTTCCCAACTTATGATCCATAGATCAGAATTCCCCAGATTAAAGCTAGATTGTAGAATCATTGCTTGACAAAGGAATTCTTGACCCTCTCATGTCCTGCATAGCATCATGTTTATTGTAATTTTCCTGTAGGAAACTTAAAATAGTACTCATAGGTTTGTTCCTTAGCTTTGTATTGGTAGGCAGTTATTTTACCTCATTTGTTGTGCCTTCTTCTGTGGTCCATTTTCTACTTAATGGGGGATTGAATTTTGTGACATGGATTAGGATTTTGGAGCATGGATTTTCTGCCTCCATTTTTAATGGTGTAAAAGGGTGCCTAATTAAGGTCAATGGCCATAAAACTTTATTCTAGAGCGCTTAGTGGAGTGCGGAAATTGTGGTAGTTGTAGATGGTACTGATATGATAATTGATACATATGCTTAGTTTTGTCAACTTCCTTGATTGTTTTGGTTGTTTTCTTGGATAGTGCTTTTGAGAATCAGCTATAGTCTGCGGATGCTATTGTTTGCTTCCTCTTGCGTTGACTGTTGAGGAAGCTGTACAAGTCTCTGTAGTATTTGGGTAAACCCATTGTTTTTGGTCTTTTGAGGCAGCACTGTTTTCCTATATTTGGAAGTGTATTATTGTGGTGCCATGAAGATGTAGAAGGAAACCTTGGTGCATATATATGCCTCTTTTGTTTGGGTGCAAAGATGAATAGCACCCTTAGCTAGCCAGGTTTTGGTATTCATTGCATGGAAATGGAAACAAAATTTTAGTTATTTGTGGTCCAGTATTTCCCTATAAAGGGAAATTGGCTTACATACTCTCCTGTTTCCTCTTGACAGGTTCGTTTCCTAACGAAAATATACCACCCTAACATTGATAAGGTATGTTGAGCAACTACAGTTCTTTTCGCCTTCAAGGTCTAAGCATAAGTTATAAATTCGGACCTTTCTTTGCAGCTTGGAAGGATATGCCTTGATATTCTTAAAGACAAATGGAGTCCTGCCCTACAGATCCGAACTGTGCTTTTGAGGTACTGCAGACATTTTTTTGTAAATTTAATGGAACATTAGTTTGAACCCTTGTTTTTTCTTAGAAAAATTTTGTTATTATACCAGACACTATATCATTCACTTGTAAATATGGTGATGGTTTTTTCTAAATAAAAATTAAAACATGTACTAGTTCTGATGCTCCTCTCTAACAAATGAGAAGGGGGATTTTGCCATGGAACTTCTACTTCCCTCTGTTGCATCTCTTATATGCTGTCAAATGCTTTTTGCATCATTTTTTTTCTTTTTTTTTAAGCATTCAAGCACTTCTGAGTGCCCCAAACCCAGACGATCCACTTTCTGAAAACATTGCAAAGCATTGGAAATCAAATGAGGCTGAAGCTGTTGAAACAGGTAGAGGCTCTAGAAATTTCTTGCCTTATTATTGTTTTTCCTCAAATTCTTTATCTTTTCTTTCTTCCCCACCCCCCTTCCATCCCTTTGCCCTGTACACATTGGGAGCTGGAAGTTGGATACTGAATGAAGTTTGTTTTCTTTTTTGAACTGCAGCAAAGGAGTGGACGAGTTTATATGCAAGTGGTGCCTGAAGCCTATGCAATTGGGTCCCAAAAATAACATTTTCAATGTACTTAATTGACTGTTACATTTAATATGGAAAGATCGGGAAATTGTTGTTGCCTAATTCATGGGGAATTTAGTCATCCAGTTACTGCAGGATAATTGTTTTCTTTCTCTGAACGCCTCTTTCAAATTGTAAAATTATATAAAACTCCTTGCTTCTTTTTGTGTTTGTCATGTTTGGTTTTTTATCTTGAAGTTAATTGATTTCATTAATTTGCAGATGTACTAGAGCTTTATGGTATTTTTGTGAGGAGTGATTCAATGGTCTTACTTTAGTCAAACATGAAACATCACTTCTGAGTGAATATTTTAGTGATGTATTGTACTAAGGAAGAATTTGAGATTCTGATAGCTAAGCTGTGATTGGATCTTATTGTACTAGGGAAACTGTGATTCTCATGTCATGTCATGTCATCCCATCTTAGGTAAATGCCTGCTGCCAACTGGGGACGGATTTTAAGATGTTTGTTGAGATCTTGTTCTAAGAGATGAAATTTTAGTTGGAAATGTACTATTGGTACCCTCTCAACTTCATTTACCCCTGGAATGCTTTTCCTTAATTTTTTCAGAAAGGATTGCAGTGTACCAGTTAATTGAAGGACTGCTGAAAAGTAGGAGTTATTGACATTGTCGTTTTATCCGTGATAAGGATTAAGGGCAGGTCTAACGGAAGGAGAAATCCACCTTTTTAAAATTTCAGCACATAATTTGTAATGAGTGAAATCTCTCTTCGAGTATCAAGACGAATGGCAGAGAAGGAAGGAGCCATTGTTAAGAAAGGACATGAGCAGGGCGCTCACTTCTCGAAGATTTTTGCCTACCAGTTGGCTTACTATGCAAATGTGAGAGAGCTAGAGTTCGTTGGGGCACTGGATTGTTCAACAAAAAATGTAGTACACAGTTCAAGATCAGCAAAACTAGTGAGCTATGAATATGATTACACAGATAAATGACTGATAGTTGACAAGAACTAAGAAGCTTAAGGGAGAAAGGAGTACATGTTTTGCCTACAGTCAGTGAAATTACTTGGGATGATCCACCAACCGGTAGAATTCATTTCAAGATGCTTGAAGTCATCACTAACAGTCTAAGACTTACCCTACTGAAGCTTTTGTTCTCGAGTCTTGACCACTAATGGGGTCCTTGAATTCTTTCGCTATAAAGAATTTGTAGTTTCTTTGGAGCTGTTACTTTTAATCTTATATTTCTACTTCATATAAAAGCTTTGTTTACAAGTTAGAAGGTGGTACAGTTCTGTATGGATGAAGATAGCTTGCTTTTGCAATTGACCAATTATTTCAGGTAAATACTTATATGGACCGATTTTTATTAACCTCTAAAATTCATTTATTCTGGTCATACTGCCGACAATCTTTAAAACAGTGTGTGGGGGAAAAAGGACAGTTACATACATTTGAAACCCTCAATTGCAAACGCTCGAAATCAAGAAAGGTCCTAAAAAGGAAGACAAAAAGGGGATGCATTCTAAAAGTTTATTGAACCGACCAACGCATTACTTTGAATTCAATTCAATGCCCAAAAAGAGCTTAAAGTTACTTGTAACTGAAACACTTTACCACCACCATCTGCCTGGGAAGACTGTTACCAAACATAACGGCTATATTTTCTGCAGAATTATATTGATTGATCATATTCATCAGCAGTGATGAGTCTGAGAATCCAGCGTTACGTACTCCGTACAACAACACCCTACTGTTGCTGTTTTACAGGGATGGAATGGACTCAACTAATAGCGATGGCTCATTATTGCTGCCTTTTGTAGATTCTCACTTCCCAAAAATCTGAATTTCTTTTTTCCACTGCTTTCGATGAAATGGGATTCTTGTCTTGGCCTCTTACGCGATATGTATTACTACTAATACTAAAAATATAGCAACTGATATGATATGGTAATCAATTTCTTCCAACATAATCTCATTTTTCATGTTACGTCCTTATAAAATCTTGCTTTTAGCTACACATCATAATCATATAATCGAAGCATTCTTGTTTTGAACCCACGATTTAATGTCACTTCACATCTATTTTTTGTACACTTTTGGACTCATTTGTAGGGCACCCAGTACTATTTATTAAGGGAAGGCAGGGTAACGAGGGGGGGGGGGAAGAGGTTGGTACTTGTGTTGAAAAATGGAAATATGGGTGACTAACGTCTGTAAGGCCAGAACCACAAGAGTTACCGTTGTTGAATGTATATCTCTATCACTAGGACCATGTTTCCGGATCAGTCAAAAGAGAAAAAATTGCAAGAAAACTGGAGAATTTATACAGCATTCATTGGAAAGCTACAGAAAGTCACAGTCATCTGACAGTTTCAACAAATGGCGGTCTCTCGCTTGAAGGTCATCGGGCGCAAGTTAGCAAGAACTACTACTTGCTTTCGGATGTTGTTCCTTTGCCATGCCCATGGGGACTCTTGTTTGGAAGTTAGCAACTTAAATGCTAACATGTGATTTTTAAAATGAAAAGAAAGTACACAAAGCCCTCTTTGGTAGGGCTCCTAGACCACGAACCAATCTCAAGTCCACACATTCATTTCTTGCCCAACTCAAAAAGCAGAAAAAAATACCTCTAAACAAAAAACTGGGTTTTTTTTTGGGGGGGGGGGGGGGGGAGCGGGGTATGCAGCATTAACTAAATCTAAAACACCATATGGATTCCAAGAATAGTTTGATATATTATTATTGTGCCTAATTTATAAACAAATATATAAATCAAGGTCGGTTTGGAAAACGACTAAGGAGTAATAACCAATACTTATACAATGTATATGGCAAATGTCAGGAAATTAATCATTATTATATGTGGAGTTCTGGTAGTGCATTTTTTTAAGGCAAAAAGCAAAAAGATCCAAGAATTGGACAGGTCCACTCATGGGGCAATCAATTTTATCAACAACCCTCTCAACAACTACAGACCAACCATCAATTAAAAACTACTGTACTTGCTGACTCATCCAGATTAGATAGAAATTATAATGCCGTATGTGTATTTATTCTTTGATAATTGATTACAAAACAAACAGGTAGTTCTACAAAAGACTAGTATGAAACATTAAAATTGTTTGTATGAGCTGGAACTTATCATAGCAAGTAAAA
This sequence comes from Apocynum venetum, assembly GCA_019593545.1. NCBI lineage: Eukaryota > Viridiplantae > Streptophyta > Magnoliopsida > Gentianales > Apocynaceae > Apocynum > Apocynum venetum. The sequence goes on along the minus strand of SRSM01000123.1, from coordinate 9,340,060 downwards.
GAAAGAATACCTTATGATAATCATTTAAGAAAAAGGGGAGGAAAAAGAATTTTTTTTTTATTGATGAAATGTGGTTGAGCAATATCAATAGCATCATATTCATCCATCTTTCACTAACCCAAGTTAACTACCCACCAGACATCCAATCTCCCTCAATGGCTTCCCAATGGCTTTGTATGTATCATCATTATGTACATGTACAGATCCTCATCTAAACCCAACCAGCCATCCAATTTGTTTTCCTCTCTAAAATTCAGCTACAGTAACTTCTTTGATTAATTGTACATAGCTCTCACTATTTCCACATCCAACTGAAGGGAGGAGATATTAAGAATAGGCGCATAAACTGGAGAAAAAATTGAACTTATAATTTGGAGAAAAGACTAAGAAACGAAAGATTTAGAGGAAGATGAACGAGAGCAATGGAGAATGAATGAATAAATGAAAGGGGCAAAAGACAACTAAGCTATCTCTCTGAGTTCCGCTGGCATTTGGCTGATATGGCTTGTAATGAGATTATTATGTCGTAGTTCTGATTATGTCACAGGTAAATTGGTAAAACTATATGGCAGGAGGAAAGTTCATTCCGAGCAAGCTGGGGATTTTGGGATGCAAGAGAAAGTACAAGTAAAACAAGATAGAAGAGGCAGATTGTTATCTCATCCTAGAAACTGTAATGCCCCACCGAAGATTCCAACGTCTCTGGGGTTGGGCAGACTATCTCCTTCACCCGGTTGCCTTTTTTGTAAATCTTCAAAGTAGGATAAATTCTAACATTTTCCGCATTAGCAAGCACAGGGCTCTCTTCAACATCAACCTTAAAGTCAAAGATAAATAGGCATTGTCAGTTTTAGCTATTGCCCTACCATGTAACAGGTGCTGAGGTATATGAAACTTCACCCCATGGATGAAAATTTTGTCAGGCAGAAACAAGCAGGGGTAAGGAAGAATATTGTAACGTAGTTGGACTTGTACCTTGAGAAAATTTATTGATGGATACTTCACACATAATGTGTCGAGGACTGAAGATATCTGCTTACATTGTAAGTTTGAGGACTTCAAAAAGTGGACCACTGAAGCACCTGCAATATTTCAACATAACATTCAGCAAGAGTTAATCAATAAATAGCGAAGAAGAAGAGTGCATTCTTGCCAGAAGTTCACCAGGTGAAGAAATTGCAGCTCGGAACTGCTCAAGACCTGAAACCAACTCAACTTCCCCACCAAATTTCATGTTAGAAACTTCTTCCCCACGGGATTTCTTCAAGGCAACTTGTGCATGGAACAGAGCCTCTGCAACCTCATTGTCAAGTGGAAATACCTTTCTCAAAAGCTCATAATCTCTCACGGCTTCACCCCACCTCTCAAGCTATAGGCAATTATAAATCACATCAAGACCTTGTAGTATAGAATAGAAGTTAATGAGAAATTAGTACAGTGAACTGTGGAAAAATAAGAAGCCAATTCACCTTGCTATATGAGGCAGCTCTTCTAAGCAGTGCTTTGGTATAATTTGGCTGGATTTGAAGAGCATGGTTGCAGTCCTCCAAAGATTGCTCCCAATGCCCAAGCCTAAACCAGCAAGCTGCTCTATTGCAGTAGAGAACTGAATTTGAAGGATCGAGTCTGAGACCTTCCCCATAAGCTGAACATGCTTCGGTAACCCTATCAGTTTTGAATAACTCATTCCCACGAGCTCGAGCTCGAACAACAAGCCTTACATTGTTGAGCAAAACTGAAACTTCAATGTTTCGAGGGTCAATGTCTTGTGCTCCCTGAACAGTAGCAAGTGCATGGTCAAACCTGCAAAGAATTATACCAACACTCTGTTACTCCATAGTAACGCTAACTTTCATTTTTGTTGCATGAAAAGCATAGTTTTCAACACACCTTCCACGTGCCAACTCAATTTGTGCTCTAACAAAGAGCAAATATGCATCAGAAAGTATCCCAAAAAATTTTGATTGGGAGGTTGGAGCATCAGAGGGATGAATCTTGGAAATGCTTGATAAACATAAATCAGCATCATCTACTTGGTGGAGTTTCAAGAGAGCTTCTGCTTTACATGCTAACAGCTGTATTAAATTTAGAATGTTCAGTTACAGTATTTTCATTTCCTTTGCACCAGCTGACAAAAAAGCTTTTAGCCACAGCTTACCTGTGGACAAGAATCAGCTCCAGAAGCAATTGCATTATCAGCTTCTTTCAGCGTACTGCTCCAATCTCTAACTCTCCGTGCATCGGTGCACTTGCTCAAGTGTCTCTCTACTGCTTGCAACTTCTGCAGTTCAATTGGATCCGTCCTATGCCCTGGAAAACAAAGGTGCCTCCTGGCATTTTCAACCTGTCCTAAACTGTGACCCTTACAGGAATTAGATTGCTTACTGCAGAATGCAGGATAAACAATGGAAATTCCAATAACCTAAGCCAGAAAAAAGAAACAAAGCTATTCAACAAAGATAAAGCCTTAAATGAGGAATCCTTTATGTCACAAGCAGGAAATATTTTCCTTAGTGTTCTCATTTCCGAATTGATTTTCAAATGCACGTACTTCAATTCAAAGTCATGGTTGAAATGTATCGAGTTTGTCCAGAAACAAACAAAGAATGATATTCGAGCGAATTAGAAAGTAAAAGAACAAAAATACTAATCTGCAACTAAAAAGTAACATGCCACCAAAAATACTCGGACTATAAGTTATAGCCTAAGATAATGATCTAGAATGCCTCAAACGTAAGCCACCGTTGAAGCCACACTAACAACAATATTATGTTTGCTCCACCTTCTAAATAAGTTACGTCATAAGAGAAGAGAGGAAAGTTCCAGAGAGATCATGCAAAAGAATAATGAGGCTCCCTCGCTCCGGGGAACAAAGAGAATATAACAACAGTCACAATTGACAAAATAGTACAGGCAACAAAAACAGCAGCTCCAGGATATTCAAGAAAACCAGATCTGGTTAAGGATTCCCACCAATGTGGAACAAGAACCACCAGAATTTCACCCCAAAACACATAAGAAGGACTAAAAGATACAAGGAGAGCACCCTCATTGAAGACAAGAAAATTAGCAGAAATCCATCTGAAGTATTCAAAATCTCACAAATATAATCGAAAATAACACGAGCTATAAAGAAAAGTAAATATAAAGATTTGAACTTCTTCCCCCAACTCACCTAATAAGTAAAGATCCTACGCGATGGTGTGCCCTCATATATGCCGGATCCAACCTAATTGCTTCCTCACATTCCCTTACGGCATCCTGCAACCGCCTGAGACCTATCAATGCCGCTGCTCTGTTGCAATGGTAAGCAGCATTGCCCGGTGAGATGGCTATTGCTTTATCATAAAGACTTAAAGCCTCCGAAAAATGGCCTTTCTTGTAATTGTCATTTCCCATCCTTTTCAACTCTTCAGGATCATTACTAGAGCATAATCCAGTCCTCCTTGTTGGTTCTCCAACCATTAGGCCTCCTCTTGTATTCAGCTGTGAAGCAGAAAAGCCACTACTTTCTCCGCCGCTACAACTGCTTAATTTTGCGGCAGAGCCCCCCCGCATTATACTTCCATGGCCATAATTCCCTGTTCCGGAACCCAAAACGTCGGTCTTCGAGGAGGGCTTAGCCATGCCTGTCTTCAAAATCTTGCCTGATGGACATATATTACCGGTGGGAAGCACATTCATCGGAGGGGAAGTGACCGAACTGGAACCTGAGTATATTAGCGGATGAGTCCCACAAGAATCAGACCTGGTATGGCCGGGTTTAAATCGTCCCGTCGGCGAGCTCTCGACAGAGCCCGAAAGCTCGCCAGAATGGTTTGAATCGGACTTCTTGGCAAGCGAACCAGGTGGGTTCCGGCCAGAAACCGATCCTGAAGAGCTGGAACTACTGCTGGTAGTCGTAGTAGTAGTGGTGGTGGTAGTAGTGAGTCCACCGGGTCGAGTCCGTAATGGCGAAACGGGTGAACCCAGATCGAGTTCTCGAAAGTCGGGTTTGTTGAAGTTATTATCCTTGTCTTCTTCTTCACAGCTCAATGTGTTTCTCAACCGATCGCTGAGCGTGTCCAACCCCATCTCCGACATGGGTTTCCCACCAGAATACGCCATACCCTTTTACACAATTCAATGCGCTCTCTCTCACTCTCTCTCTCTCTCTAAATCAATACACACTGTACAAAACACAAATGCACCCGCTTCTTTCTTCTTTTCTTTAATTTCTCTCCCTCTTTTTTTCCCTGCTCTTCTGCGTTCTTGAACAATGCTAAAGTGTGGAAGCAGAACTGAAGCAAAAACGCAAAGGAAAATGGAAATGGGCAGTACAAGTGCTTGAAGAAGACATGTAGAGAAAGAACGAAAGAAAGGGAAAAGAGATGGGGATCTCGTGAAAGGGAGAAGCAAAGAATGAATGTGAATGTCGAGAGAGAGAGAGAGAGAGAGAGAGAAATGGTTTTTCGCAGCAGAGAGAGTTGTGGAAGGGAAGGGAAGGGAAGGAGTGGAAGAAAGGAAAGGAAAGAGCTTTTGTAATTTCTTTTTTTCCCTTTTTTTTTTTATCTTTCTTTTCCCTTCAGCTGAGCACCGCCTGCTGCTTCACGAGACAAGTTTAATTGTAATCTTGAGCTCTCTCTCTCTCTCCTTCTTCTTCTTCTTGGTTGGGTTGGCCCCTCTGTTTCCCAATTTAATTACTACTCTCATCCCTTTCTTTTCTTTTTTCCTTTTTTCTTTTTTATAATTTAAAAATATGTGAAGAGACGAAAAATGTAAATAAAACTCAAGTTTAGTCACCATATTTCTGAGTAAATATTTTTCCCCTAATATAAAAATTAGATAAAATCCTTAATTATGAATAAATTATCATATTATTTTAGTATTGTAACAGTTAATGATGATAGGGTCACATGTATTAATGAAAATGTTATCTAATATATCCGTGATAGAAATCACATATATCAATAAGATTATATTGATGTGTAAGTAAGTTATTCAAGGGGTATTTGGATAACAACTTTAAATCAAATAAATTAAGTTTTTAGATAACCATGCTGATTTATGGATTGAATAAATAAGTTGATATGGTATAAGTATTATATGTTTGATAAAGTAAAAGGTTATAATTATTTTGAAGTATGAAATATGTGGGAAAAAAAACCTAAAAATATCCAATATGCATATTAAATGTGGATTGCAATACCGAATATGCTTGGTGAACATTTTTGTTGGGAAAAAAATATTTTTTTAGAAGATAAAGTTGCAAATTAAAAACATTTGGACAAATTTATTGTCTGAATTTATTAAATTTAAATAAAAAAATAAAAAAAATGTCAAGCTTACTTCTTCTTTTTAAAAAAAGATAATCACGTTATCACTATTTTTGATAAGTAATTAGTCAAATCATTTTATCACTAACTAATACTTATGTTCACCCTTGTTCTTCTAATTAAATGTATTAGAAGAAGAAAAATATGATAAGATTGGTCACTTGATTAAGAATAATTCTAAACAAATACTATCACTTTGTCACTGTTTTTTTCTTTTCTTTTCTTTTCTTTTTGTTTTTAGAGAAAAACACTGTAGATGTTACTATCAATATCACCTTCTTTTATTTATTTATTTATTTTCTTTAATTATGAGGGTAAGTTTCTCTCTCTTATATATATTATTTAGTTTTTCATCTTGTGTTTTGGGCCATCAAAAGTGAAAGGAAAGATTGTATAATTCGCTGCACCACACTTTTCTTTTTCTCCTTTCTTTTAGTTGGGAGTGAATACCAAAAGAAGAACCACCAAAATGGTCAAATGTGTATACACACACAGTCACACACATAGTGTGTGTGTATTAATATATATATATATATATATATATATATTCTTTTATTTATAGTTTTTGCAAATAAAATCCTTTCTCAGTAATTCCAGAATGTATGTCTCTATCAAAACCTTGAAAATCTGTATGTAACTTTTCAGGTTTTTAATTATACCTCTTATTATTTAGACAAAAACAAATATATTCACTTTATTAAAATTTTACTACTAATAATTTGTGATTTCTCTGATAACTACAATTATAACGAGGATAATATGATGATTTCGTTAGATTTTATTATTTCTAATATTAAGTCAAAATAAAGTATATAATTATAAAAGTCATATACATTGTGCAATTTTTTTCTCTTGATAAAATAAGTTCTTTGCTTTAATAATAAGTTTCTGTTTTGTGAAAGTTCTTAATAATTATTACTGAACGATGATTAACTTTGTCATTTTTATTCTTGTTTTATGTTATGTATAATAAACAAAAAGAAACTTCTTGATAATAAAAAATAGTAAAATATAAATCTTATAAATAGTCAAATAACTGATGAACCCATAATCTATTGCAGATTCGGTTTTATTAAAGTTGTCAAATAGTCAAGTCAACCAAATTTTATAAAGTTGTATCCGTGACTTTTGAATCGAAGGCTACCCAATGAAAAAAAAAAAAAAATTGAAACGAGTATTTTCAGAATTTAGTAAATATCAAAAGAGGTTGCACTTGCACATGTATTGAATGAGAAAAAATTGTTTTTCTTGAAAGGAAATTTAGAATATATGAGTTTAAATTTAAAAATTTTAAACAGGTTTAAGTTCAATTTTATTTCGAGAAGTAAGTAATATTTGTAAAATCTTAAAGTTCAGTTTCAAATATTAACAAAATTTTAAATAATATATTCTCATAATTACTATATGTGACGCATGCTAAAATTGCGACATCAAATCATTTCATTTCTCCTCCTTTCATTTTTTTCTTTTAAATAAAATTTCCTTTCATTTTCCTGCTTTTTTGTCAAGCAAATTTCCTAGATTCCCGTACTTTTTAGATTTCCATTCTCATACGCAAGCAGAAGCCAACCAAAAGATTATATGGGCAAAAAAATTAAAATTACAAAATTACCCATCCTCAGCATTTTTTATCTCCAAAACTACCCCGACACTGCTTCTTAACTGTACTTCCAAAACCCAGGTCAATATGTACCTCATGGTCTTTACTTCGATAAACTCTCGAGAGAGTGGCCCAAAATGTCTAACTTCAAAATATGAGCACACTAAATGAAGACGAACAATGTCATCTCACCGAAAATTGGATTTATCAGAAAAGGTTAAAACGGTCATTTCAGTAGTTCTGTTCAGACAGAAGCAGCTGGCCATGTGCCAGAGAGTGCTGTGCCAACTGGCCCATTCAGGAAACCCTAAGAGTTTACAGTGGCGTCCAGCTAAGCAGATGACGGAAAAAGATTACGACGTCAACGTCATAGCCCGAATAACCCGTTAATTGTGACAGAACCGTGAAGCAAACGATGGTGACAGCAGAGAACAGTATCCATCATCCAGTGGTGGCAGAGGCGTGGAATGATGACCGGGCGATCCTCCCCATTCCTGCCAGGTCATCAAGATTCACTGTTGACAATTACATCCTACAAAAGCTGGGGATTTTCTCTCTGTTTGAAACGGAAAGAGGTCACTTGCCCGACTATAATAACTACATGTTCTACGTCTACCGCCGTTCTCATTTTCAAAATTAAAAAATTTAGAAATATAAATTGAATTATAACTTAGTTTTATAATGAGAAATAGATATTTTTATATATATGATTATAAATTGAAATTTTTACTTAGAATTTTATCCTTCTTGAATTATGATTATATTTTTAAAATTAATTTTCTTTAATTATAATTAGCCATTATATAAGTTTTAAACTAAATAATTATGATTATACTCTTTTTTATAAGCAATATGTCAACCATTATACTCATTTACTTATTCATTAGCTAATTTGTATTGTAACTAAAAATGTGAAAAAAATACATAATTGTTAAATCCCACACCAATTTATTAAATTCTACATTTTTTAGACCAAAATGCCACCAAATGAAGATAATTCAAAAGAAAAGTTAAACATCAGTCAATATTTTTTTCTTTCATTCCTCTAAAACCACTTCAATCAATCTGATAACTAAATAATTAAAAAGGCGTCAAATTATTATTACTTGATTGAATGTAAAACTTCTAATATCAAGGGAAGACAAAGTGAATATTCATTCCACCTGGCCAGTTTTTAATTGTTAATAGTAAAATATAAAATAATAAAATCAAATAAATCCTAAAATTAGAATTAGATCAAATGAAATATTACCAAAAAGTAAAAAGAAAAAATTTTCAATTCTTACAAGAAAATAAAAATAAAATAGAGACCATCAATTGGCCATTTTCTCAATCAATCAACTTTTAAATTTAATAAAACCATTCAAATTAACACCCAAAAAACACAATAAAAATGTCATTGAAAGAAAAAACAATATTCGAGTGATCTAATTAGTATTTACTCAAAACTATTTGAATTAACATATAAAATATATATTAATTTTGTTTTAGAAAGTACAATATTTGAAGTCCGGAAAACACAAAACTAGAATATAATTATGAAATTAAAATGTTAAAAAAATACAAAAATAATAAAAATTAAAATATTATTTAAATACATATGAAAATATAATAGGATTTATAAAAAAAATAAAATAAGAGTTCCTTATAACAATCCATAAAACTCATGAAAAAATTATGTGTAACAACAAATTAAATTATTTTATGACATTTGTCTAAAAATTCACGAAACTCATACATAACACACATGAAACTCACAAAGTAGTTACGTGTAACATCTTATGGAACTTCATCAAAATGAAGAGAAAAAAAATGTGTCGTTTCTATTTTAAAAATATTTTGATGACATTTACTTCAAAAGCATTATTGTTTCGTCCCTTATTACAAAATATGTCATTCTTATGATATAATTATAATAATGGTAATATTGTCCAAATCTAAGTCAAAGTATCTGATCTAGTAGGGGATTTAGTAAGTCTCAAAAATTGTTATTTTTATGAATAATTAGGACTCACGTTTGGATTTGAAAAGAAGGAAGATTAAAGAATTTTACAAATAAAGGAGAAGAAATTAAAAAATTTGAAGTGGTTGAAAGGATTTTTAAAGTAATCTATTAAAGGAAGTTGCAAAATTTAAATATTCAAACGTTTTAAAATTATATATAGTTGGAAAGTCAGTTATATATTATTAGTTTTAAAAAAATAAACATAGTAATTTAGATTAATTTATTTTATCACGTCTTTACGTATTACAATAAAAAATATTATCATCAACTATCTAGTTGTGAGAAAATAGAATTATAGAAATGAACAATTTATATATGAAAAACCTAACAATTGGGTGAATTAGTTTTTTATCTGATTTTTCAACCTAATTTAATAGAACACATTTTTAATAATAAATATCAAACACTTGGTGGACTAGTTATGTGAGTAAAATTGTATTCAAATAAAATGCATAAAATAGAGCAATGAACATGATGATTTATAATGATTTAGTTTATCCAACAAAACATAATCCACTACATTGAGTTACCTATTCAAGGGTTTTACCAAATCAATTTGAAATACAATCACATCTTCGAGTAATGGCTTACCAAGATTGGTCAAATTCACCTTTGAATGTAAAAGCTCTTCTTGAATGATTTTAACAAGATTGATGTTTATAAAGGGTTTTGAAATATTTCTAAGATGTTATAGGATCAAAATATATAATGATTTTACTCAAAAATTGTTTTTAAAAAGACTTACAAAGGTTTTGGTATTTATAGCTTTGATCCCAACGATAAAAATAAAGTTGTTGAAAACCCACTAACAATTTGCGATCAAACGGTGCATCGTCTTCATCATCATCCGCAAGCTCACTGGACAATTTTTGAATGATGATTTTCATTTTGCGATCAACCTCACCTCATTTGTGATCGACCGCATGACCATCCACAAGTTGACAAATGAACAAATTTAACAACACTTGTATCAACAAGATAAATCAATTTGTAAACAATATCTGGATCACTTTAAGTCGACCGAAACATGTTCATTTGTGTATCCACAATACTTCAACACACAAATGATAATTTCAATCAACCATATAGTATCAATCCAATAAGAGTTTATAATACATTTAAATTTTAAAATCACGATGCATGATTTTCGAAATACAAAAACATTTTTTAACATATTAAAAACATTTTGAAATAATGTTTTAAGTTCATAGAGCAACCTTTAGAAATCATTACTCAATTAGAGGTAAAATTTAAAATATCAAAATATATCAAACTCTAAAACTATACATCTAGTTTCTATATACTTCCTTGAAGACTTCAAATATTGTCCTTGCGTGGATTAAATCATGAATCTAAAAACTCTATCACTCGTACAATCAAGACATTAGTCCTCGTCAATGTTTATCATTAATCAAAATTAAGACATTAAAAGCTTTAGGTCTTTCAATATATATATATATATATATATATATATATATATTCTCTTTTAATCTTAATAATTCATAAAATAAGAAATTTGGAAATCTCTTTATATTTTTTATGGTTTTTAAAATAAATTGTGTTTCTATTTTTTTATGATAATATATTTTCCATTCATATATATGTAAATGTTGGTATAAATATAGATATTAATATATCTATAAGTTTTTTTAATATAAAATAGGCAATAATATTAATGAAACAAATCAGGTTTAACAACCTAAGAGTACGAGATATTGGATAATCTCTAAATCACTCTAAGAGTATTTCAAATGTATCAATGTTAATGTCAAAAAAATATTACACGTGATAATTGATAATCGAAGTATCAATTAATGTAAGATGAATATTAAGTGATTTGACATTCAACTTAAAAATCATCTTCACTGTATAATCTCAACAATCAATTACATTGTACACGTGTTATTTGCTAATTGATTAATTTATTAAAAAATAATATTATATTTATATATATATATATATAGTGTTAAGTCAATATGTCAAACAATATGTTAAGGGATAACATATTCTTTCATATTATTAATGACGCGTTAACGTAATATTTGCATTTAACAGAAAAATATGATTAAAATAATAACTTTTATGATGCGACATAATTCTTTTTAATTAAGATTATGCATTGAACATGCTGTAAAGGCAGAAGATCCCAATTGGGCATACATCTATAAGTCATATACAATGTGCCTGTTAAGTTTTTCCAAAGCATAGATAACCATAATTTAAATGTAGTCAATTAATTAAGATAATAGATTAATTAATGGCCACTCAAAAGCTAACAAAAATGCCACGCGGACACAATGGGATGATATTGAGATTTAAACTTTTATGAGGGAAAAGTTATATATTTTGCATGACTGGACAATAATTATTTGTTGCAATTTTAATATATATATATATATATATATATATAATCTTTGAATTATAGACTTAAAAAGTTTATCATTAAAATTAATAATATGTAACATAAAATTTTAATTCTAAACATTTTGAATTTTTATTTTTGGTAAATGACATCGATCGTTGTTATATACTCTAGTTTCTTACTTCACAAATAGGGAAAGGCTATTTTCATACTTTTGCTAAAAAAAAATAAAAATGATTCATCCTTGGTGGACGTGGACATGAATTCATTTAATTATTTGTATTTTTTTTTTTAAAAAAAATGTACGATTCAATTGTAATTGATTCAGTGAGTTGTATTTTTTTAATAAAAAAATCAACATCAGGTATGGTTCTAAAACCATCCTACTTTAATACAATACATGTAATTTTCTCAAGTGAAAATGACAAAATTACCCTATATTAAAACTTGAAAATCCAATTAATATAATTGTTAAATTAGTTACTAATAAGAGTTAAATTGTAAATAAAATAGTAAAAGTATTTTTTATTACACAAATTATATATATTTTAGACAAACAAAAAATAAAAAGGTGATAGTTTTTATTTTTATTTTTATAGAAGGTGATAGTTATTTAATATCCAAAGGAATATAACAACTGCATTCATTTATGTTGTATTATGAGAAAATGCAATGCTTACCTTAACTAATGCTAACACAATATTTGGTTATTGTCAAAGCAATTTATCAGTAAATTGCCAAATACTAAGTTCTAAACTCAACTAATGGCCTTCTTGGCATGTTTTCTTAATGTTCTTTTGAGGCATCCGTAGTAATAGCACATCAGGAAAACTTCTCTATTTTAGAACTTCTTAGTGGGTTGAGTTTCTTGAAGATGGCATTTTCATTTCACAAAAAAATGGGTACTTTTATAATTTATTGCTGGGTTGATTGAAACATGATGTGATATGATAGGGAGTTGCATGGACATGTCTACACAATTTACCATGTTAAGACTGAAGATGAGTACTAGGGCAGGGCGGCCATGCATTAATATTGCAATGCATGCAGATAATTGAAGGGGGCCTTAGAGGACAAACTAACACAATTTGTCACGAGTCCCATGATAATCGACAAGAGCAAGTCATCTTGTAATATTTTATTGTTCTAAAGTTTGTTGTGTTATGAACTTTAGACTTCCTAACACAGGTTCCCTTCTTCTTCTTTTGTTATATAAAATAAATTTAATTTCAAGTTGTCAAATTATATTATTTAGTACTTAATATTTAATTTTAATTTTTAAAATACTAATATTTTTTTACTTTGATGATTAAAGTATTTTTATAAATAAAAATATTAAATAGTTGTTACCACTAAAATTATCATAGTATTTTGATCAATTCACTAAAATTTTAATATATTTAGCAGATAAATTTTTTAGTTTAATAATTAAGACACATAATATTTAATTTTAAATTTTAAAATATTCTAATTTTTTATATTAATTATTAAGATACTTTCATTTATAAAATTATTAAATAATCGTTTTATTAAATTTTTTATTCATTTACTTTATCGCTCCCCGAACATACTTGGGATAGATGGTTGTCACCTTCACTCATCTTTCCTACGCAAACATCGGCCAAATCACAGGCCCAATCACAAAAAATGGTGACAAAACTGTTAGAGGCAACGAAATTTATTGCATTTCCAATCGATATGTACCCAAATTCTTGGTACAATTTCATTACAAAATGTCCTTCATTGTTGTTGCATCCTATAAACCACATACAAGTACAAAGGACCCAACCTACAAGTATTTTATACAAGGGAATATTATTTTTTAATTGTTAAGATAGGAAATGCTTTTAAAACTTAGAGAAGGGTATGTAAAGTCTTGTTGTCTATGATTACAAGTGCCCAGAAGTGTAAATTATGGGAGTCTGACAAAATCAACACTCAAAAGAGATCAAATTTCAACAACATGGCTTATGTTACAAGAAATATTAAATGATCCATGATTAGCTTTCCAATTTTTTCAAAGGAATATAGTATATAGTACTAATATAATTGTCTTGTAATGGAGACTTAGGCCGAACAATGACAAAATTGTAGGATTTTTGTGTCGAAGCAGAGACAAAGTTTTACTACCAAGAAAAAAGATTGAATTAATATCCTACGTAACGGTTAAAAAACACTAAAATAACGGGTAGAATGCCTAAAAGCCTTCTTTTTTTTTTTTGTAAGATAGTGAATAATATAGTCAACCCTCACGAGGATTGTCGGTGCATAGAAACAAAGGAGTTCTTGAAAAAATATTTCCTCTCATTTTTAGCTAAATCTTGAAAGATATTTCTCTTGGATTGAAATATATTTGCATACCTTGGCTAAATTTTTTATTTTAAAAATTATTGTCATTTTTATAAAATTAAAGAAATATTTATTGAATTTTTTCTTTATGCTTTATCCTTCTTTTCCATTTAATCTGATAAATCATGCACTTACTGATGTAAATTGTCTTCTCGAATTCAAATCAAATCTCTATATTGTAAGCGCTAAAAGTTCAATGATAGTGAGAATATGTAGGTTAGGTTACTGTACTTTGACTGTACATTCAAAAGTCCTCAAAGACTGAATTTAGAAATTTGTGACAGATTTTCAAGATTTCTGATCATCTCCTTCTTAAAGGAAATCGATAACAGTATTTAAAATCAAATCCAAGTTAGAACCTAATTTTACTTCTGTGAACGTTCTGAACATAAAACCAATTGTAGTTGGTACAACCGTACAAACCACAAGCAAAATCACTTTCACTACAGCATCCGCAGTACTGAATTTCCCCTTTGAAGCAGTTTTACTGTCTCCCTATTGCTAGCTGGAGAAAAAAATAATACTACATACTTCTTAGTTGAGTTTTTTTACACATCAATGAATTAAAAAAAAGTTTTAAAATAATTCAAAACATAATTTGCACGATTCAAAACGTAATTTGCAGTGACTCATTTCATGTACATGAAAAAAATAATCATATCGTTACTGTCACATGAATCATCTAATTGTTAGAATTAAAATTCATATTAATTTAATAGAATTTATAAAATTCATATTGAGATTATATGAGTTATTATGATGTAATTCTTTAAATTAAATAAGTTTGTTATTAAAAAATTTAAATGATAAAATACATTAATTTTAAAAAATAGACATTTTATTTTATACATTTCAAAAGTTTTAAATCCGAATTAAAAAGACCTTTCTTGTTCTTTCCTATCAAGCATTAATCTCACCCGATGAGTAGGTGGAGATAAATTCTTATTTATCTTAACCACGATCACATTAAGAATGAATCCTTATCTTGTGTCAAGTCAAAGAATTATTTACACCAAATATCATTTTTTTATGGCACTTTATACGATAAGTCATTAGGTTTTTACAGTGAATCAGTCCAATACATTAGTTGTCTAACATTACCCATATGTATTCATAAGAAAAAACAAAACCAAAGAAAAAAAAAATTACCCATATCTGGACTTGATAGTTGATATGTCATATTCATGACAATATATATTTATCATTAGTTACTACACATACTGGTCTCAAATCACTCTCAAACTCAATACCATATTGTGGTGTCAATTCACAATAAAATTTGATTAGGGACATAAACGATGAAAGAACGATTATAGTTTAATTATTTTATTTTCTTATTGTATGTATTTTATCCACCTATATAGTATCAGGTGTGATAGTCTCACTATTACCACATATTTTAAACTCATTTTTAAAATATTTATATCTAATCAAATGTCTTAATTAGTTAAGAAAATAAAAATTAAAAGGGCTCACCCGTTGGTGATCTATGCCTTACGTTAAGGTAGCTAAACTAGGAATTCCATTATATCTGCTCACAACAGTGCATCTCTCAAGGGTTGCAAATGTATATACATTTTCTCACTGCATGTTTAATTTTTATCATTTTTTCACATGAATTATTGGGAAAAACATTGTGGTTGCAATGAACAAATACAATAGAATGGTTCTCTTATTTTGTAGTATTTAAGTCTAATCATGGTTGCCATAGTTAAATGAACAAGGACCCTATCTGTCACTCAACAAATTGACATATATATATATATATATATATATATATATATACACACACATAACATTTTTGGTCAATCAAGATTCGTTTTGTTTATATTAGTAGGTTGGTCTTGCTCAAGTTTATTATTTTCCCATGTTAATAATAAAGTAAGATTAATGGATAATCCAAAAATGAGAAATTGACAACACAGATTAATATCTTAATTATCAGAATGGGTGAAAACTCACCTCAACCAAACACAATTTATTAAATATTTCAGAACGATGTGTAGTTTTTCTTCTTGTTTTTTCCCCCCCTTCTTTTTGGTCTCTGAGAGATGTATTTCCTCTTGGTTGCATTTGACATATATTTTTTGTGTACTTATCTTGGATACCTTAGACTAGAATTCAAGAACTTCATTGTTCAACGGATGTGGATTGTACATTCACAAATTAACAGTTTTTAAAGTGGTTCACTTGATAAAATTCTTACTAAATTCTTCAGGTAGATCGCAGTTACATTTCTTAATAGTCATTCTGGGATGAAAGTACAATCTTTTAAGCATTAAACAGCGCATTGCCGGATGGGGAATCCTTCTCGGTGCAAAGGGGAATCTTTTTTCAATCTCCTTACTAGATTAACAATTTAGGATTATTCCGATTAAGAGGGTAATTCTTGAAAGCGATTATGAAAATGTGAGCTCAATTTGGACTATGTTTTAGCGAGTGTGTCGTTATTAAACTTAAAAGAATTTAAAATTTTACAACATTTTATGTATTTTCAATTTAGAATTTTATGAAATTCATTAAAATTAATGTATTAAATATGAAATTTAATTGATTTCATAAGATTCAAGTCAATCAAGTGTCCTAAAAAATTCATGAATTTAAATAGAATTCTATTTTGAAAAAAATATGAATGAACTTTTTTTTTTTACAAATCCAACCATATTCTTTTGAAATTTTGTAAAATTCATCTCTTTGTTGCTAACAAAATATATAAAAAAACAAGTAAAAAATAAAAAAAATGAAATATCATGTATTTATCTCAACTTGGTTGCCATTATCATATATTTTTCATCCCACGATAAGAATTTTTAACACATATTGATTTATTATATGTTATTTTTTAGAACAATCTATTCAGATGACACTTGAACTTTTGAAAAATATGAGGAGCATTTTGATCTAATAAAATGCCGAATTTGGTAACAACATGCGGAATTTTACCAAAATGTTTGGCAATTACTCATAAAAATTAATCAACAAAATTTGATATTTTGTTGGTTGAAGTTTTAATCAATTGAAATTGAATCCCATTGCAATAAGGTGAATATTAAACAAATTATGCATGATACAATTGATCAAGAGTAATTCAATTCTATTATTTTTTGTTTTGATCAAATTCAATTTTATTCCCACTCTTTTCATAATGCATGGCCATTTATTCATTTGAGCATATATGAAGGTCATGAGAATAATGATTTTTTTTTTTTAACTTAGTAGCTTGGGGTAAGTGGTAACAAGCTTGATCCTAAACAAATTCACAACTTAAAATATTGTTTAAAGCGTCATTTTGAGAAAAATCTGAGTTAAGCTTTCTCCCGAGTAAGAATAAGATTTTGCGGACTTTTCCCAATTAAATTCTGAATTAGTTGAATAAAATAGTTCTGGATACTAGGGAATTTCGATTAAAAAAATAAAATTTTTATATAAAATTTCAAATATCACCTTAATAAATAATATACATTCTCTCTCTACAAATTAATCCCTCTTGAATCTCTATCTTACTTTTGTCTCTCATTTACATAAAGTTATTAAATTGGTTAAAATAAAAAGTTTAACGGTTGATGTATTGAAAAGTGTAAATGACTATCTATTTTGATATAGATACAATATAAAATGGCTAAAAGATTTTAGAGTAAAGAAACATATAATTTTTATACAATATTTTGATTGACATTTATAGCATCTGAAAGCCTTAAAGCTTTTAATATCTTAGTTTTGATTAAATGACAAACATTGATAAGGACTAATGGCTTTATTGTATTAGTGATGATCTTTTAGGATTCATATATCTAATCCTTGCAAGATCAAAGTTTCAAATCTTCAGGAAAGAGCTTTTGATGTCAAGCCTTGAAGATAAGCGTTTCTGGATTAGATAGGATCTAGAGGTGTAGCTTTAATTCTTTATTTATCTTTGGTTATCTCTAGGTCTATCCCTTTGAGTAATGAGTTCTATAGGTTGCTCAATAAGAGTGAAATGATTTTCAAAATGCATTTCATTTAGATAAAACATGAGTTGGGTATTTGAAATGATTTTCAAAATACATGCACATACTTCAAAATTCATAAAATATAGTTTGCAAACTCTTAGAGTTGTTTGGGAACTTGTTCTGCTTAGTTTTAATGCATTTGTGGTCGACCTGACAAAAGTGTGGACGACCACAAATCATGCGGTCGACCAGACTTCTCAGAGTATCGTCCGCAGGCTGTCCAGAGTTCTCTGGAACACTTGCGGATGATGGAGCGGTCGACCGGACTTCTGAGCTCATCGTCCGCAGGCTGTCCAGAGTTCTCTGGAACATTTGCGGATGATGGTACGGACGACCCTCTTGATTTGCGGTCGACCGCACTTCTCCTGAGTGGGATTCAAACAGCCATTTTTATGACCGTTGGTGCATACATATAAATACCCAATCGTTTAAACAACTCATATCAATTACTTTTTGAGCAAAAATCTGATCCTAACACTTCATAGAACCTCTGGAGATTATTTTGAAACCAAATCTTAACATTCATATTGTGAAATTCATCAAAGTGAGATTTATACAAAATCATTGGGGTTCTTGAGCAACTTACAAGAAAACATTACTCAAAGAGGTATTTATGCTTTACATTGATATATCTTCACATTAAGGTGATTTCATATATCAAACTCTTCTTATTCATATCTTGATTGATTTGTTCAAGGTTGCATTGAGCTTAAAACTCTAAGGGTTAGAGTGAGCCTTGAACCATAGAAAACTGTGTTTGTGTTAAGAGCTTCTTTTTCATTAATTGTTGTAATAGAGAAAGGTGTGTAGACAAGGTTATATTGTAAAACTCAAAGTGTTGAGTGAACCTTGGTTGGTTAAGAGGTTTATGTTGTAAAACCCTAAGGGAATTGGGTGAGCCTCTATTGTATTCTCTCTTACTATATTAGTGAAAGGTTTTGTGAAATCCTTGAGTAGATAGCTCAAGGTAGTGGATTAGGTTTTGTTGGATAAACCGAACCACTATAAATCTTTGTGTTCATTGCTTCTTTTCTTGAACTCATCTTTTCATACTTTGGTTGAACACCAAGTGTTTGATATTTGTTATCTTAGAAAGCTTGTTTAATTTAAATAAGGAAAAATCGGTTAAAACCTAATTCACCCCCCCTCTTAGGTTTTTCAATTGGTATCAGAGCAGGTCTTCTTGTTGATAAGGCTTAACATCCTTGAAGCAAAGATTCTATGGCTCATCTAGATAACAATATGATGGTAGAAGGTTACTCTACTACTAGACCTCCTTTGTTGAATGGCACAAACTATAATTTCTGGAAAAATAGAGTTAGAATCTATATCTTCTCTAAACTATGAATTATGGAATATTGTTGAAAATGGTCCCTATGTTCCTTTCAAAGTTGTTGATGGTATAAAGATTGATAGAATTTCTGAGGAATTTGATGATGAAGATAAAAAGAAAATGACTCTTAATTTTCTTGCCATGAACACTCTTACTTGTGCACTTGATATGAATGAGTATAACAGGGTAAGATGTTGTGAATCTGCACATGAAATGTGGAGACTACTTGAAGTGACTCATGAAGGTACAAACCAAGTAAAGGAAACAAAACTTGGTATGCTTACAAGGGAGTATGAACTTTTCACTATGAAATCAAATGAAAACATCACTGATATGTTTACTCGCTTTACTAACATTATTAACGGTTTAAAAGTGTTTAGCAAGTCTTATTCTATAGGAGAACAAAATATGAAAATACTCAATGCTTTACCAAAGGCTTGGGAAGGCAAAACCACTGCTATGTTGGAAACTCATGATTTGAAGAAGAAACCAGTGGAAGAGCTTATTGGATCACTTCTCACTCATGAGATTAGGATGAAGTGGTTGAATGATCAAGAAGTGGAAGACAAAGGGAAAAGAGGAATTGCTCTCAAAACTAAAGAGAACAACGAAAATGAATCTTCCAGTGATGAGGAAGAAATGGATGATGAGGAAATAGCTCTTGTCATGAAGAACTTCAAGAAAATGTTCAAAAAGGGACATTTCAACAAATTCAAAAAGAAGCCATCGACATCTACAAATAACAACTCAAAGCAATGCTATGAATGCGGAAGTCCAAATCACTTCAAAGCGGACTGTCCAAAATTAAGAGAGAAAGAAAAGAAGTACAAGTCCAAGAACAAGAAAGGACTTGCTTGCACTTGGGATCAAGAAGGAAGTGAAGATGAAGAACAAACTGAACATGCAAATGTTTGTTTCATGGCCATTGAAGATGAGGTAAATACTCCAAAAACTCCTTCTTTAGTTGATGATGAAAGTGATGATGATATTTGTGACATGTTTGATAGAGATGAATTCATCTCCAATCTCTATAAGGAAATGAAAAAGATTATTAAGAAAAACAAAGTCCTGAAATGTCAAGTAGAGAAGCTATCATTAGATAATACTAGGCTCATCGATGAAAATGCCTTGTTAACTTCTACAAAGATTTGTCTTGATGAGAATGTTATTGGTTTAAATGATAAGGTAAAATTTCTTGAGAATGCTAATGTTGATCTTATTTCTAGAAACAAGAAGTTGGATGATATGATGAGTGATTATGATGCCATGAAAATTAGAATGAGTGATTTAAGTGCTAGCTTGCAAAAACTTACATGTGGTAGGGACAATTTGAACAAACTACTTGGTATGCAAAGACTCACTCATGATAAGAGAGGTCTTGGTTTTGATGATAGCTATAATAATGTCTCACACACACATGAGAGTTTATCTCACTCACATGTGTCACATACACATAAGAGAGTATCTCATGCATATCATTCACATGTCTATACTTCTTCAAAAATATGTTGTACTTATTGTGGTAAAAATGGTCATAAAGTGACTAGATGTTATGTGAAGAAAAAGATTGAGAATGGTGCTAAAAGCACTTGGGTAATTAAAAGAACTAACCCCAATGGACCCAAGAGAATTTGGGTACCAAAAGGCTTATTAACATCTTTGGTGTAGGTATGTTTTCAATTGAAAACAAAGGAGAACAAATGGTTTCTTGACAGTGGATGCTCAAGACACATGACTGGAAATGCATCCATACTTAATGATGTCAAACCAAGAGATGAAGGATTTGTGACTTTCGGTGACAAAAAGAAAGGGAAAATCATTGGCATTGGCAATGTTGGTAAAAGTACTTCTCCCTTTATTAAAGATGTTCTTCTTATTGATAATCTCAAATATAATTTGCTTAGTATTAGTCAATTATGTGATAATGGTTATAAGGTTATTTTCAAGAAGGATTCATGTTTAATTATTAATGATTGCTCTAACAAAACTGTTTTTGTTGGAAATAGAAATGGAAATATGTATGATCTTTACTTTGATGATTTAGTTGAACAAGATGTTAAATGTCTTGCTTTGAAAGATGATGATGCTTATCTTTGGCATCGTAGGTTAGGACATGTGAGCATGGATACTTTGCATAACTTATCTAAACATGAATATGTTAGAGGATTGCCTGCCATTCATTTTGAAAAAGATCGTGTTTGTGATGCGTGTCAATATGGTAAACAAGTCAAGAGTTCTTTTAAACCTAAGAAGATTGTTTCAACTTCAAAACCTCTTGAACTTGTTCATATGGATTTATTTGGTCCTATGAGGACAATGAGCCTTGGTGGAAAATTGTATGCTTATGTGATAGTTGATGACTTCTCTAGATTTACTTGGGTATTATTCTTGTTGGGCAAAGATGAAGCTTTTGGAGCTTTTGTCAAGCTTTTTAAACAAGTACAAAACACCATAGGTTGCAAACTCATCTCCATTAGAAGTGATAATGGTAGAGAATTTTGCAATATTAACTTCACTAAACTGTGTGATGAGAATGGAATTTCTCACAATTTTTCTGTTGCTAAAACTCCTCAACAAAATGGTGTCGTTGAGAGGAAAAATCGTACGTTACAGGAAATGGCCCGTTCTATGCTATGTGAAAATAATTTGCCAAAGTATTTTTGGGCTGAAGCTGTAAACACCTCTTGCTATATTATAAATAGAGTGCTTCTTAGACCCCTTGTGAAGAAAACCCCCTATGAACTTATGTTTGGCAAAACTCCTTCTATTTCTTACTTCAAGGTCTTTGGTTGTAAATGTTTTGTTTTAAACGTCAAAGACAATCTTGGTAAGTTTGATAAGAAATCCGATGAAGGTATATTTCTTGGCTATTCTTCAATAAGAAAAGCTTATCGTGTGTATAATAAGAGAACTATGATTATTGAAGAAGTTATTCATGTTGTTTTTGATGAATCTAACATCTATTTGCCAAGAAATGAGATTGAAGGTGATATTCAAGAAATACCTTTGAAGTCAATAAATAAGGATGCTGCTCAAACAAATGAAAATCCTTCAACATCAAAGGATGAGAATAGAGAAGTCCTTGAAAATCAAGAATCTATCTCACTTGAAGAAGGAACAAAGTATGATCTTCCAAAAGAATGGAAATATGTTCACAACCATCCAAAGGATCAAATCATTGGTGATCCAAATGAAAGGGTAAGAACTAGAAGATTTTTTACAAATTTTGTTGATGATTTTGCATTTTTATCTCATTTAGAACCTAGGAACATTGATGAAGCTCTTAATGATGATTTTTGGATTATTGCCATGCAAGATGAGTTAAATCAATTTGAAAGGAGCAAAGTATGGGAACTTGTACCTAGACCTTCAAATCTTACTATTATTGGTACAAAATGGGTCTTTAGAAATAAACTTGATGAACATGGTATTGTAACTAGAAATAACGCTAGACTTGTTGCTCAAGGATATAATCAGGAAGAAGGTATTGATTATGATGAGACCTTTGCTCCAGTGGCTAGATTAGAGTCCATTAGAATGTTACTTGCATTTGCTTCCTTTAAAGGTTTTAAATTATTTCAAATGGATGTCAAAAGTGCTTTCTTAAATGGTGTCATTCAAGAGGAAGTGTATGTTGAACAACCTCCTGGTTTTATTCATGAATCATATGTAAATCATGTGTACAAGCTCTCCAAAGCCTTATATGGTTTAAAGCAAGCACCAAGAGCTTGGTATGATAGACTCAGAAATTTTCTTATTGAAAAAGGTTTTTCTAGAGGTATAGTTGATACTACTCTCTTTATTAAAAATAAAGCTCATGATATTTTGATTGTTCAAATATATGTTGATGATATTATTTTCGGAGCTACTAATGAAAATATGTGCAAAGATTTCTCTAAGACTATGCAGGATGAATTTGAAATGAGCATGATGGGTGAGTTGACATTTTTCCTTGGATTACAAATTAAGCAAGCAAAGGAAGGTACTTTCATTAACCAAGCCAAGTACACAAAAGAATTACTGAAGAGGTTTGGAATGGCTGATTCAAAGGAGATTGATACTCCTATGGCCACATCTATTAAATTAGACAAAGACGAGAATGGTAAGATGATTGACCAAACTATATACAGAGGAATGATTGGTAGTCTTTTGTATTTAACTGCTAGTAGACCTGATATTATGTTCTCTGTTTGTCTATGTGCTAGATTTCAATCATCTCCTAGAGAATCTCATTTGATTGCTGTGAAACGTATTCTTAGATACTTAAAGGGGACGATAGATTTTGGTTTGTGGTATCCAAAATCTATGTCTTTTGAGCTAGTAGCATTTACTGATGCAGATTATGCAGGTTGTAGAGTAGAACGTAAGAGTACTAGTGGTCACTGTCAATTTCTTGGTTACTCTTTAGTTTCTTGGTATAGTAAGAAACAAGCTTGTGTCTCTCTCTCTACCACTGAAGCTGAATACATTTCTGCTGGTAGTTGTTGTGCACAAGTTTTATGGATGAAAACCACCTTGCAAGATTATGGCTTGAACTTTGATTGTACCACTATCAACTGCGATAATACTAGTGCCATAAATCTGACAAAGAATCCTATACAACATGCAAAAACTAAGCATATAGATATTAAACATCATTTTTTTACGTGATCATGTTTTAAAAGGTGATATTGTTCTTGAGTTTGTTCCTACGGATGATCAATTAGCTGATATTTTCACAAAGCCTTTGGCTGAGAAAAGGTTTTGTTTACTTAGAAAACTTTTGGGTATTGGTACGTTTGATTTCTAACTTGTGCGTTTTTATGAAGTCAGTCAAATATATGCTTTTGTGCATTGTTTTGGATAACACCATTGGCAGGTGCGGTCGACCGCAAGCTAGAAAATAATCATCCACAGAACAGACAGTGGACTTGAGGATGATCATGACAGGATGACCGGTCGACCGCAGATTCAAAGTATCGACCGGAGAGGTTCCAGTGGACGTGCGGACGATACACTTATCAAATCGTCCGGTCGACCGCAGATTAAACACATCGACCGAAAATGTTCCAGAAAATTTGCGGACGACTCAAATTAAAACTTCCGGTCGACCGCAGATTAAATTTATCGACCGAAAATGTTCCCGAGTTACAAAAATCAAGGTGCGGACGATACTGCGGACGACGATCCGGTCGACCGCGCATCTGTAGACCGTTACAAATATGCCTCTTTCGGACGCAACTTTTCATTTTCCAATCATCCCCACCTCTTCATTTATCAGCCGCAACTCTTCAAACTCTCATAACCCACGAACAATCCACCATAAATACACTTCATTTCTTCCCCAATTCATACATTCATCCTACATATCCTTGTTTGCTGCATTTGAAAACCCTAGAAATGGCAAAAACTCAAAGTGACAAGGGGAAAACACAAATGGTTCAAGATGTTCCAAAGAAGAAGAGAACCATGCAAGCTTCTTCTCAACTCTTCAGGAGCAAGCATCATGAGGATCGTTACAATGATTACCTCAAAAATCGTCAAGTAATTTCTGGGAGCACCATTGATAGGTATGAATTTCCCTTTGATAGAATTCTTACCTATATGGCTTGGCAAGGATGGGATAATATAATTGATCATGAAGAATCCTTGTATACTGATCTTGTATATCAGTTTTATGCTAATCTTGAAGAGGTGTTAGAAAAGAAGGGAGAGATGACTATAAGGACTCTTTTTGTTTCAAGGGTCAATGGGATAGATATACAATTTACTTCCATTGGTTTAGATGAAATCTTAGAGATACCTATAGATGGGATTGAGTACTTTAATACTCATCACAGAATAAATCATAAGGATTTTTCTACTGAGGGTTTTGAGAAGATATTCACTAAAGGAAACTCTTTTGTAAACTTAGTCAAGAGAGAGGCCAATGTGTTTAGTTTTGAACATCGAATTCTTCATCATATGTGCACTAATATCTTCATCCCCACTGAAGGCCATAAGACTACTGTCACGTTTATGCATATGTTTCTTATGTATTTGTTGGTGAAGAGAATCCGGGTGGATTTTGGTTACATTATGGTACACCACATGATGGCTACCATTGAGAAGGGCAAAGGTGTTCCGAAAAGCTTACCCTATGGACGGTTATTAACCAAAGTTTTCCGCCATTTCAACGTCCCATTTCCAGAACTGAAGGGGACAAAACATGTGCCTAAGTTCAACTTTGCTTCTTTTAAAAGAATGCAAGCGTTATGTCTCAATGGTACATGGGATTTGAAGAAAAATATGACTTCGGAAGAGATCATTGTGGCAACAAAGGAGACAGCAAGGTTGATGGGAAAAGAACCACCGATAATTCTTCATGAAGACGATCTTTCTGGCGAAGGTGAAGACTCACAAGGAGTGAAAAGATCACTTCATCTAGATGAGGAAGAAGATGTTCCTCTTGAGGCTCCAGATTTGAAGAGGGCAAAAGGTAAAGAAAAAGTTGGAGAGGAAGATGTATCCACTCCAAAACCTGCCATTTGGGGTGCCCTGGAAGAAATCTCTTCTCAGATTGGCTCCATGTTTAGCACATTTGACAATCATTTCAAGACACTTCACTCCAAGATCGACGACCTGGCATCAAGGGTGGAGTACCATGGCATTGAGATCATCAACATCAAATTTCATCTAGAGGCACTACATGGCATTCAGGTTGACGTTTCTACACCACCACCTTCACATGATATGCCCCCGCCTGATGAGCAGCCTACTGGACCATCCTCTTCCACAGCAAAAGTTTATATGCGACGACCTAGGAGATAGTGTTTTTCTGCACTTATTATACTTTTGTTTTATCCAGACAACTTATCTCTTGTTTGTATTCTTAACTCTATTTTTTATATATTTTTCCCCATGATGACTCCTTGGTAGTTGAGGGATCTTATTGTTTAAATTAACTTAGTTCTATCCTTTCTATCCATTCTTTTTGAATGATGACAAAAGGGGGAGAAAAACTACTGTTGATTGCAATATATAAATGTCGTGAAACTAACTTTTTGTTTCAGGAATTTCTGAGATGAACTTAAATGCTCAAACTCATCAAAATCAAGAGAAAGGAGAAATAGCTCTAAAAGGTTAAGTATGGCTATCCTTGGTTTAAAGGTTATATATTTCTAAGTTTATGCTATATTGAGATTGAAGGAGAATGGGAATTGTGCGTTGGTGGCCGGGTTGGCTTTATGTGCGATTTTATGTGTTATCTCATCTCTTTTGCATTGTTGAGTTTGTATTGTGATATTGAATTTTATAAGAGTTACAAAGGAAACTCTGTCAAATTTTTTACAAAACTGATGTATATTGATAGGGGGAGCTTTATAAATGTTTTTATAGTCTATCTATATGCTCTTAAATCTGGAAGGAGGATACGGAGGTTGGTAGAAAAATAGGCTTCTTTAAGCCTATATAAGCTAGGAAGTGATCTCATATACTTACAATGAATACTTTCATTTTGAGATCCAATATTTATTCGAAAAATGTTACATTCTATATATTTCTTGATATCATCAAACTAAATGGTTATATGCTATATGTGATATCTTACAAATACCTAGCATATTGTAAGGGGGAGCATTTTACAATGCTTTTTACATATTATATAAACTCTTCCTTACTTTGAATCCTTGCACTTAATTGTTATATTCATCACATTGCATCAATATTTGTCATCATCAAAAAGGGGGAGATTGAAAGCCTTAAAGCTTTTAATATCTTAGTTTTGATTAAATGACAAACATTGATAAGGACTAATGGCTTTATTGTATTAGTGATGATCTTTTAGGATTCATATATCTAATCCTTGCAAGATCAAAGTTTCAAATCTTCAGGAAAGAGCTTTTGATGTCAAGCCTTGAAGATAAGCGTTTCTGGATTAGATAGGATCTAGAGGTGTAGCTTTAATTCTTTATTTATCTTTGGTTATCTCTAGGTCTATCCCTTTGAGTAATGAGTTCTATAGGTTGCTCAATAAGAGTGAAATGATTTTCAAAATGCATTTCATTTAGATAAAACATGAGTTGGGTATTTGAAATGATTTTCAAAATACATGCACATACTTCAAAATTCATAAAATATAGTTTGCAAACTCTTAGAGTTGTTTGGGAACTTGTTCTGCTTAGTTTTAATGCATTTGTGGTCGACCTGACAAAAGTGTGGACGACCACAAATCATGCGGTCGACCAGACTTCTCAGAGTATCGTCCGCAGGCTGTCCAGAGTTCTCTGGAACACTTGCGGATGATGGAGCGGTCGACCGGACTTCTGAGCTCATCGTCCGCAGGCTGTCCAGAGTTCTCTGGAACATTTGCGGATGATGGTACGGACGACCCTCTTGATTTGCGGTCGACCGCACTTCTCCTGAGTGGGATTCAAACAGCCATTTTTATGACCGTTGGTGCATACATATAAATACCCAATCGTTTAAACAACTCATATCAATTACTTTTTGAGCAAAAATCTGATCCTAACACTTCATAGAACCTCTGGAGATTATTTTGAAACCAAATCTTAACATTCATATTGTGAAATTCATCAAAGTGAGATTTATACAAAATCATTGGGGTTCTTGAGCAACTTACAAGAAAACATTACTCAAAGAGGTATTTATGCTTTACATTGATATATCTTCACATTAAGGTGATTTCATATATCAAACTCTTCTTATTCATATCTTGATTGATTTGTTCAAGGTTGCATTGAGCTTAAAACTCTAA
Organism: Apocynum venetum; assembly: GCA_019593545.1. Taxonomy (NCBI): domain Eukaryota; kingdom Viridiplantae; phylum Streptophyta; class Magnoliopsida; order Gentianales; family Apocynaceae; genus Apocynum; species Apocynum venetum. The sequence goes on along the minus strand of SRSM01000123.1, from coordinate 9,312,373 downwards.
GGGTTAGAGTGAGCCTTGAACCATAGAAAACTGTGTTTGTGTTAAGAGCTTCTTTTTCATTAATTGTTGTAATAGAGAAAGGTGTGTAGACAAGGTTATATTGTAAAACTCAAAGTGTTGAGTGAACCTTGGTTGGTTAAGAGGTTTATGTTGTAAAACCCTAAGGGAATTGGGTGAGCCTCTATTGTATTCTCTCTTACTATATTAGTGAAAGGTTTTGTGAAATCCTTGAGTAGATAGCTCAAGGTAGTGGATTAGGTTTTGTTGGATAAACCGAACCACTATAAATCTTTGTGTTCATTGCTTCTTTTCTTGAACTCATCTTTTCATACTTTGGTTGAACACCAAGTGTTTGATATTTGTTATCTTAGAAAGCTTGTTTAATTTAAATAAGGAAAAATCGGTTAAAACCTAATTCACCCCCCCTCTTAGGTTTTTCAGCATCTTCAATACTTCCTAGTTAATGAGAAAAAATTATATATGTCGCATCACAAAAAGTTATATAATTTCTTATATATGTAAATTTTTTTTAACAATTTATATTTTGAAGCGAATGAAGTAATAGTTTAACATTGAAGATGCTCTTACTTAGATTATTTGTGGATTGATTTAAGATATTGCAAATTACCAATAAAAATTACCCATTCAGTCCCAAAATATAAGATGTTTTAGACATTTCACATATTAAGAAAATATTTTAATTTTCAAAAATAATCTTATTTATTATGTCATACTCTTTCTTAAAAATGTAGAACTAAGCTATTTGTTTTGTCTATCTCTATTTAAGAGTATAAGTAATATTGGAAACAACTCACAAAATAAATTTTAAAAGTAACAAAATATCCTATATTTTAGGACAAAGAATTTGCTTAAAAATTTTATGTTTTAGGACATATGGAGTAATCAACAATTCATAACAACTTTTTTTTCTATTTATTGAACTTTCAATTTATTAAAATTTGAAGCATTTCACTAAGATTCACTTAGGATACCATAACTAATCAAGAACCTTGATTGTTGCTTAAGAATTTAAAATATCAATTGCCCTTAGTTCATTATCATTATAAAGAAAACGAATTGATTATACTCATAGCATGAACCAAACTTTAAACTTTAACATTAGTATCACTTTAGTCATCATAGTTATTTTTCTAATCTATCCATTTCATTTAAAATTTCAAAATTCGCTTAGTCCATTAAAAAAAGAAGAAAGAAAAAGAGATTATACTCGTATGATAAACTAGACTTAAATATTTGTTTCCCATTAGTCGTAATAATTAATTTTATAGTCTTTTTTTAGAAAAACTAATTTTATATTTCTTTTGTTTCATTTCAATTGTACACTTTGTACTTATACAAAAATTAAAATAAGTATTATAAATGATAATTATGTAACTAAACTTTCTATATTCTAGCTATTTAATAGCTAGTGTATATATATATATATATATATATTAATATTTCTAAAAAAATTCATTTTTCAATAAATATTTAACAATTCATCCAAATCATTCATTTATATGTACTAAAATTAAAAAGTGGACAATTGAAATTAGACATTCCAAAAAACAAAAATGCACAATTGAAATGAGACGGATGAGTAATATATTTATTTAACTCTTCAATAGTTTATCATGTCTGAATTTTTCAATAGTTTTTTTTTTTGTCTTTTTTTTTGTGGGTTTGTTTAAGTGTGTTGGGAGAGGCGGGGGATAATAGGTGTAAGTTAAGCTCCTTATCATTGGCATTGTGTAATTGAATGAATTATACTTCTTGTTAAAAATCAACAATAAGTTCCACATTTTTTCCATATATTTTACACAATTTCTTTACTCTAAAATATGAAATCATTTTCCAACATCAGAATTTATATGGTAAAACTGCAACACAAGGATACATTTTCGTCCAAGTGCTTGTGCATTGGAAGTCGTTTGCCCACGACGTGGCGTTTTTACTATGCTTATGGTATTGCCTTAAAATTTGACAAAGGAAAATTATCGAATTTAATCCCAAACTATTTTATTTTCTTAGTTATGGTCCTTGATAATTTTTTTTCCTTCTTTTAGTTCCCTGACTTATTTTCATTTTTTAACTTTGGACTTGATCAATTTTTTATATTTTTTTATTCCTAAACTATTTTTTTATTTTTCAAGTTTGGCCATTTCAAGATAAAAAATAAAAAATAATACAAGAATAAAAAATGATAAAAAAATAAAATGATCAAGGACCAAAGTTGAAAAAATAAAAATAATTTATGAATTTAAGGAGAAAAAAAAACGATCAGGAACCAAACTAAGAAAACAAAAATAGTTTTGAGACCAAATTCGCTAACTTTCCATTTGACAAATTATAGTATTTTTTTTTTCCCCTTTTTTTAGGGGAATAGAAATTTCCAGTGGAAAGAACAGGGGTGGTATATCACCCATCCATACATAAGATGTTTGGCTCTTTCGAACAAAAGAAGCTAAATTATTAGAACTTTTAGGGACACATAAGATAGAACTATAAGCAACTTTAGCTTGGTTAGCAAGGAGCTGGAAAAATTCCCTAGAGAAGACAGCAACATAGAGCATTTTGAAACTCCATTGACAAGAGTAAAACAATCAGTTTCAAGATGGACATGTTGATGACCATGGTTGACATATATTAGTTATGACTAGTATATTGTAATTTATATATTAATACTAGACAATAAAAATAATTTGAAAATTTTATATTTGAATTAAGAGGCAGTATTGTTAAACTTCAATTAGTTGACTTAGCGTTTGAAATTTTCTCCTTTAATTATTCATTTTCTTTTTAGATGGAAAAAGAGAAATGAAAATTTGATATAATATGCTTTAAGTTTCACATTATTGATATAAAATATATAAATTATAGTTAATAAATTATTTGATATTATAATTATAATTAAAAATAATAATGGAAAAGTATGGTTTATGATTGATGGAAACCCATACCCATGCGGACTTAAAAGACAATAAGAGTTCAGGAACCTATAATTTTAAAAAGTATTATGAAATATGTTTTTTAGAAAATTGAGAAAATATTTTAAAAAGGGGTCAAAATGTCAAACCAGCCTTGAGTAAAGAACAATTAAATGATGCAGAAGATAGTTATGGGGTTCCTAAAATCAGTACAAAATGAATATAAGGGGTAAATCTTCTAGGGAAACAGGATGGTTCACTGTACAAAGCCCAAAGATTAATAATCTCCATTGGGCTTCGTAATAGTGTATTTTACTCGTGGTAACGAACTATCAATTCTAGCAGTTTTTATCTTTTATCTTATCTTTCTCAATGAAGTGCTCCACCTGACCTAATCCACCGTCCACTGGGTGTTTGTTTGGTGGTGCGCACGGTTATAAAATGGATATTCAAATTTATTTGGATAAATTTATATGAGTGTTAATTCATTTAAATCTAAATCATTTATGATTCACTTATAAATAGTTTATTTGATTATGTTTTGTTAAGAGTTTATTTTTTGTAATTGTATTCAATTAAATTACTTAATATAATTTTTATTATTTAACCTCATGTTCAATTAACTTTTAAAATATTTAATTAACTATGTATTTGAAAAATGAAAAAATAATAAATACATTATCAATTGATTTTTTTTAAAAAATAAATTCCTATTAAATGAATTGAAAATGGTCTTATGTAAATTTTGGAGTTCTAAATTAGTTTAAAAAAAGTCATCATCTAACAAATTTTAAACAAGGCAAATTTGAAAAGTTTTTTTAAATGAAAGTCATTACGTGGAATATTATGATCGACATATATAAAGCTATTGACAATGACGATATGGTTACTTATTTTTGGAAACTTTTATGTAATATCTAGTGATAAGATTTCCTAACTTTTGCAGTAATTAAATGGAAAAGTTTTTAAATTTTGTTGACTTTTGATGAATGTAAAAGAAAAGATTGTTAATAAAATAACTAGAATTTGTATTGCTTTTATAGTGAGAGTTCTAAGTAGAGAATGTGTATATGCGTGTGAGGGAAATAGATCTTGCTTCAGAGAAAAAATATATTTTTGGATAAAAGTGTAATTTTCATAAAATATTGAGATTAAAGTGTAATTAAATAAATTTGATTAATGATAATTGATCCGATTTGATTTTTTAAATGGATATTTATTGAATTTTATGAATATCCATTATAAATCATTTAGATAAATGGATTTAAATAGATGTCTATTTAAAACCATTTAAATTAAATGAGTGAATCAAAATCATTTAATTATGAATGAATTTGAATGTTTATTGGGTTTACATCCATTTTACCACCCCTAGTGCTGCAGCAGCCTCTAAATGCTAAGTGCACCGTGCATTATAATTTATATAATTTATAAGAAAAACATTATGGATTTTTTTTATTAGTTTTGCCTTAATACACACTATCAAATCAAATCGTTCGATTCAATATTAGATAGTATTAATTCAATTAACTATCTAAATTGAGTTGAGTATTGGAGAATAGTTATTTTGCAATTGTCCTATTTACTCAAAACATTTAATTAACTTATAAAAAATATAGCACAATTTACTATTTGTTAAATTTATTCTCTCCGTTATAAGGTGTTATAAGCGATTTCATACGAATTAAGGAATTATTTTACTATACCCATTTCTTTTTATAAAATGCATTAAAAAATATATTTTGTTCCTAATTATAAGATTTTTTTTGCTATTTTTAATAATTATTGTGTATGCTATTTTCAAATAAACATAACCAAGGTTGTACTTGAACTGGCGAAAAGGATCAAAATCGAATTGCGGTCAACGATTCCAAAAGTGCTGATTAGGTTTTCGGTTAAAATTCATGAATTGACGTTTTTTTATTTTGATTTAGGTTTTTTATTTTGATATACTGTGAATCGACAATTCATAAACTAGAACCGAAGGTTCATGAACCGTTAAATCGACAATTTAAATCTTAAAAGAATACTCATAAAAGAGTAAAATAAATAAGGATATAATGAAAAGTAAAATAATTTCTTGATTTGTGTGAATTACTTGTGAAATCTTATAAATAGACGGATCAATAATTCATATTACGCTCTTATTTATTACACTTGGAACAATGAATATTTGTTTTATCTTTCTTAAGGAATTTTTATTGTACTTGGAATAGTGAGAAAATAAGTAGGGATAAAATAGTTAATAATAATAAAATAACCATATAAATTAACAAAACATGTTATATTTAAGAACAAGCAAGCTTACTTGTTGCATCTTATAAAAGAGAATGGAAGGAATAATTGTCTCTGATTATGCGTTAGCAATAGTAAAAAATGAGAAAATAAAAAGAAATAAGGGGTCAAAAAGTAATGTCTTGTTGATTATAATGCATAAGTTATTCAGTTAATTTTATTTAATGTTATCATAAATTTTAACATTTCCTTAATTGTTATGCTATGTCGAAAAATAACACAAATTTTTATACTCTCTTCGACCAAAAATACTTGGCCTTGCTTGATTTTCTACGCATTAAAAAATCGTGAACTAATCCATGACTAAAAGTATTTAAAATACTATATTTTCCCTTATGCTATTAATTTTAACAAAAGCAAACCTCCTCATTAATTGCAATCTCACTTCTCATTCAATTTCTTGTCTCTCTCTTTCCTCTTTTCTTGCAATTTTAACTAATTAATTACTTAATGTGAAAGACTGAAAGTTGGTGTAAGGGTGAAATTGGAAACAAATTACATGCAACTTTGTTAAAAAATAATTAAGACAAATAGTGGGTGGGAAAAGAAAAAAAAAAAAAAAACTAAACCTAAGTATTGTTGACTGGATCTGAAAGTCTTTTGTAGATAAATGTTCTCTAAGTAAATGGGACAAAGGGACTTGAAGAAACTTGCTATCCAGCCTTTGACATATTCGAGAGAATTGGGGCCCCTTGAACATTTTGAGAGGAGACCATAATTTGGTGAAGCAAGTACGAGGGTAAAGTGGTTAGTGATTAAAAGCAATATGAATAAAGTGAATGATAGTACTAATGAATTGAAGAAAGTGAATTTTAAGAGTGGCCATTTTTAAAAACAAAGTATATATCTAAACTGTTTTTTATTTTATATTGATACGAAAAGATGGGTTTATCCCTATTTGTTACATATTGGAATTTCATGTCCTTCAAGAAAATATTAGGAGTATTAAAATTGATAGTAGTATTTATTTTGTAGATAAAGACTAAAATATTCTTCTTACATTTTCTCAATACTCTTACTAGTAGATAAGTTTAATCAATGTTTCTCTATCCATGAACTCTTACACCATTAATAGAGGATAGAATTAATTGACTTTTCATTCTTACATAAACTTTAATTTATGAGTAGTAGTTAGAAAGTGTTACTAATTAGAAGGCCATAAAGGAAAATAAAATACTAATAAATGTTACTTTGATTTCATGATTATATATATATAAAAAAGAAGATAAATATCTACACGAAATAATAGAAAAACAGAGGGGTAATATTACATGTGCTTAATGGTTTCCATTGACTTCAAAAGATAATTGAAACAACGTACAACATACACTATTGTAAGCAAATTGTTCTTCCTATCCAAACAAAATTTGCAGGTCACTTTGCATTAAAATTCAACTTAATTATTGAGAATCTAATCATGATAAAGAAAAAGACTTCTTTTTAGTTCTAAATATTCATATCAATTTGTTGCTTGATATGGAAGTTTAAAACATAGCAAATAGTGTTTATTATTACATCTTAATGAAGATTGATGTGTTAAAAATCACATAACATATTATCCAGTGAAAAACTAAATTAAAAAATCATGCTTTCAGTCATAATTGATCAACTACAATAATTACCCATTTGTTTCGGCTTTTGATCCTGCCACAAAAACTTTTCCAATTTAATAAATAAGAAAGAAAATTTTAATTTGAGAGAACTTCTAATCTATGCTTAATCCGATGTACTTGACTGATGGTCATCATAGACACACACACACACATATATATATATATATATATATATATATATCTATATAGGTAGGTTAGGGACCCTTAAAAACAATTACTAAATTCATACTAAATAGAATTTCCTTCCATCAAAGAAATTAGACATCTAATTAAATTGCAAAACCAAAAAAGATTTGACTACCTAATAGGGAGATATTTAGGAATTGAGTAACTCACAAAACCAATTAGAATTCAACCAAATCTTTAATTGAAATATTATGAAATAAATTTAGGATTTGATCAAATATCTAATTAGATATTTTCAACATTTGAATTAATCAAATAATGTGAGCCACATTAAGTCTCTAAAAGAGACAATTCTAACATTCTCCTACTTGGCCCACATTCAATAGCCAAAAACTTTATAAGTGACAAAAATTACTTATGACCATAATCTTTATTGTCACTTAAACAAAATATTGATCATGCAACAATTACTTAATTAGAACATATTAATACATGAATCATGGCAGTTGTGTTCTAAACAAAAAATTTCCTTCCATGTATTACATTGTAGAATTACATTCTAACTAAGCATAACTTTAGGAATAACTTAAAATAAGTCATTCAGGGTCCAACTATATGTGATCAAATAATCACAATATTACATGATAATAAATACGCATAGTCATGTAAACAAAATAAACAACAATGTCTAGACAAAATCAGTTAAAGAATAAAAACAATTCTAAAGCGCGCTTGTAAGCCCCATATGCACTACATGATCATGGAAAACATTAGCGGGTAATCCTTTAGTCATAGGATAAGCGATCATTAAAGTAGGCAACAATGGTTTGCTTAACACTTATCCAAGACATAGCACCTCCAGAAAAAAGGAAAATGTATCATGAAGTAGATTTACCAGTATCATTGCATCCGCCAAAATCGGAATCTGAATATCCAACTACTTCCAAGGAGTCGGAATACTTGTATGTTAGCTTAAAGTCCTTAGTTCCTTGCAAATATCTCAAAACCCTTTTACCAGCTCTCCAATGATCCATACCTAGGCTACTTTGATATCTGCCAAGCATTCCTACTGCAAATGCAATATCAAGTCTAGTACAGACCTGCGCATGTATAAGGCTTCCAACAAGGGAAGCGTAAAGAATACTTCTCATTTGCTCTTGTTCCAATGCATTTTGTGGACATTTCTTTAATGTGAATTTGTCACATTTAGTAATGGGTGTTGTTATAGGTGATCAGTTCTTCATCCCAAATCTTTCAAAAATCTTTTCAATGTAGGCCTTTTGAGATAGTCCAAGTAATCTTTGTGATCTATCTCTGTGAATCTCTATGTCAATGACATAAGAGTCTTCACCCATATCATTCATATCAAAATTTTGGGTAAGAAACTGCTTAGTTTCATGTAATAAGCCCAAATCACTACTTGCAAGTAGAATATCATTCATATATAGAACTAAGAAAATATATTTACTCCCACTTATCTTAAGGTATATACATTGATCAACGATATTCTCTATAAAACCAAATGAGGAAACAACGTTGTGAAACTTAATATACCATTGGCTAGGGGTGTTCAAAAACTGAACCGAACCGAAAAACCGAACCGAAATTTTAAAAATGGTTTGGTATTTTGGTTTTTCGGTTTATTCGGTTCGGTTAACCGAAATTTTTTAAAATTATGGTTCGGTTTTCGGTTCAACTTTAGAAACTTCGGTTAAACCGAAAAACCGAAGTTTTTTTTTATAAAAAAAATTTGTAATTAATGTTTAACCAATTTTATTTACTTCAAAAATTATTTATATCTTTTTCTATTTGAAGTGTTTTTGTATCCACAAGATGATTATTAAGTATTGTAAAAGAAGTTCATTCATCATATTTTGGTATATTATGAATCATTTTTGATATTTTTCTCATTGAAAATGTTTAAATAATATAATAATATGATTTAATTGATAAATTTTCTTTCGCCTATTTTTTGAATGTGCTTGTGTATTTGATATCATCATTTCATTTAATCATATTTATTTAAGCTCATTGAATTTTTTTTGTAAAAAAAAAAAAAACTCATTGAATTTTTTTTAAAAAAAAAACAAAAAAAAGAGTGAAATTTCGGTTTAAAACCGAACCGAACCGAACACCGAAATTTAAAAACCGAACCGCAGTATAGTTAATACGGTTTGGTTCGATTTATCCAAGTAAAAAAAACCGAAAACCGAAAAACCGAATCCGAAATTGTAAAAACCGAACCGAAAAACCGAATGAACACCCCTACCATTGGTGAGAGGCTTGTTTTAGTCTATAAATAGATTTTTTTAACTTGCAAACTAGGTGACTATTCTATTTATCGAAAAATCCCTCAGGTTGACACATATATACCTCTTCTTCAAGACTCTCATTTAGAAATGTTGTTTTCACATTCATTTGATGTAACTCTAAATCAAAATGAGCTACTAATGCCATGATTATTCTTAACAAATCATTCTTTGAAACAGGAGAGAAGGTTTCATGGTAATCAATACATTTTTTTTAGTGAAACCCTTAGCTACAAGTCTGGCTTTATATCGTACAATATTGCTAGATGAGTCTCTTTTAGTTTTGAAAACCCATTTGGATCCTACAGTAGAGACTCTTTTTGGCAATTCAACGAGATCCCAAACTTTATTTTTAGTCATGGATTCCGTCTCATCTTTCATGGCATCAAACCAAAGTGTGAAATTTTCACCACTCAAAGCTTGTGAAAATGAACATGGATCATATATTAGTCCAACATCATAATTAGACTCTTGGAAATATACAATATAATCACTAGAAATTGATGGTTTCCTAACCCTTGTAGATCTTTTTACTCCCACTGGTTCAAGAGTTACTTCACCAATAGGCTCATTTGAAATGGGTTGATCTTCATGTGACTCTTCAAGTGGTGGTACTCGTTGCTCTTTAACCAATTCAAAAGAATTAAATTGAGAATTTGAATTATCTTTATGCAAGGGTATTATGGGAAATTCCCTTACTTATTCAAGTTTCACCTTTTGAGTCAAGCCACTCTCACTTACTTCATGATCCTCAAGAAACTTAACATTTCTAGCCTCAACAATCTTAGGAGTATGAGAATGATAATAAAATTTGTACCCTTTAGAGTTAATTGCATAGCTTATAAAATAACTGCTTATTATACGTTCATCCAACTTCCTTAGTTGTGGGTTGTAAACCCTCACTTCAGTTGGACATCCCCAAATGTGTAAATGTTTTAAACTAGGTTTCCAACCATTCCATAATTCAAAAGGTGTCTTAGGGACAGTCTTAGATAGAACCCTATTTAAAATATACACAACAATTTTTAAAGCTTCACTCCATAAAGAGAGAGGTAAGCTTGATTTGCTAATCATACTTCTTACCATGTCCATTAAAGAACGGTTCATTCTTTCTGCCACACAATTTTGTTATGATGTTCAAAGCATAGTATATTGGGCAATAATACCCTCATTTTTAAGGACCTCAACAAATGAACCATTAGCTTGTTCCTTATTTGTGTACTTTCCATAATATTCTCCACCTCTATCAGATTTTACGATTTTGATATGAATTCTCTTTTGTTTATCTACTTCTGATTTGAAGACTTTAAAAACATTAAATGCTTTTGATTTTTCAAACAAAAAATAGAGATGCATATATATTGAATAGTCATCAATAAATGAGATAAAATATCTCTCACCATTCAAGCAAAGGGTAGAAAACGGTCCACAAATATCTTTGTGTATGATCTCAAATAATTGAGAACTTCTTTTGGCACCTTTAGGCTTTAGCAGACTTATTAGTCTGCTTTCCTTTAATGCAGTTTATACAAGTTCCCAAGTCAGAAAAATCAACAGTTGATAAAACTCCATCATTAACTAACATTTTAATTATTTCAATTGAGATATGACCCAATCTTTTGTGCCAAAGACTTGATGAGTTCTCATTGATAATACAACGTTTAGTGCCAATTTTATCATCATGTGAAGTCAAGACATTGCATTCAAATGTGGGGTCTAACTTGAATTTAAATAAATTTTTCATCCAAAATTTCAAAACCAACAACTTTATTTTTTTTCAAAAGTTTAACAATAGAATTGCTAAAATTAAAGCAATATCCAATAGTTGATAATTTTGAAACATAAACTAAATTTCTAGAAAATGATTGAATGTAAAAAGTGTTTTCAAGATCTAATTGAAAACCATTATTTAAAATAAGCCTATAAGTCCCCACGCCTTCAACATGTGAATGCATTTTGTTGCCAGAATAAATGTCTTGTTCACTTCCCATCGGCTTCCTTAGAGTTAGAAAGCCCTGCATTGTTTTGGCAATGTGAATTGTAGAACCAGAATCAATCCACCAAGTATTATCAGAAACTTTAGTAAAATTAGATTCATAATACACAAAAATGATATTACATTTATTTGCATCTTTTGTATTTCAGGCAATCTTTTTTCCAATGTCCCTTTTTCTTGCAGAAAAAATAAATATCTTTAAAGTCTTTCTTCTTTATAGGAACATGTTTGCCCTTTTTTGCATTTTTCTTATTATGAGTCACAAAATTAATACTTTCAGGTGTCTCATGTTTCAACCTCCTTTCATCTTCAACACACATGGTCAAGAGTTCATTAATAGACTATTTATCCTTATGTGTGTTGTATGATATTTTGAATAGGCCATATTTCATAGGAAGAGAGTTGAGAATAAAATGCACAATGAATGACTCAGATATCTCAACTTCAAGGGATTTGAGTTTAGTTGCAATATCTCTCATCTCCATAATGTGATCACGCATAGATTTACTCCTATTGAAATTCATACTTGAGAGCCTTTTCATTAGGGTGCTAGTCAATGCCTTATCAAAACTTACAAATTGATCATCAATTGCCTTCATGTAAGCTTTGACATTAGTGCAATTAGGGATAGATCCCCTAATACTTTGGCTAATATGGGCTTTAATAAGCATTAAAATTAAGCGATTAGATCGCTCATACCGCTCATAAGTAGCCCTATCCTGTTGCATACTTGATTCCGTAGGAACAGGTAGTTTATCTATACGGAGCGCAATGTCTAAATCAGAACACCCTAAAGTTATTAGGACCTTATCCTTCCAATCCGAATAGTTTTCATCAGATAGCGTTGGAATGCGAGCATGCTCATTAAATAATGCAGTAGGAAAATGTTCAAATATGGATAAACAAAATCAATCTATGAAGCATATGACCATCAAAGTAAATTCTAATCTTCATGTGGGTAGAGGTTGCAACTCATGCATAGAATTTACTTTTATCTTTATAAGACTAGTAAACCAAATAATAAGAATTAATCCATACCTATGGGCATAGGAAAAAAATTCAAATAAAGGTTTACTATTTTTATCTAATCCAATCAATCTCATCAAAATAATAACCTCCCTGTGGGGTCAGGTTTTTATTTTAATTTGATAATCAGATCTAAATAAATGTCATTAAATTTAATAACTTAACTTAATGTGATTAAAACTTTATTTTACATGTCATATACTTAAGATGCCGTGGCTATTCTTAAGTACATGATATATAAACAAATAAAAATGATATTTATTCATTTAAATCAAATTAGTCAATTAAACAAAATATTGACTATTTAAAAATTGTACATAAAAGATCAAAATCAAATTACCCTAAAATATATTCTGATAATTAACTTAATATTATCAGAAAACTTTATAATGAATGAGATAAGATAATATAATATGAATAAACCAAACTATACGTTATGCACAAATTGGTAAATAGAGATTCATATAAAATAACAATAAACATGCATGAATTGCATCTATATACTCACAATTTCCAATCAAATTGGCATAAGGAAACGTAGATCCATTTTCCTTAGATATAAAAAAATTCAACTATAATTTAAATAAACAAATATTTTTTGAAATTCAAGCCTCGTATTCATAGTCATACTATAAATATAAGGCAAAACAAAATTTGCAATCTGCATAGGCATTATAATAAAATTAAGGCAGAATGAGTTGTACAAAATTACTGAATCAATTTAGTTAAAGGTTGACTCTGATACCACATGTTAAAAAAATATAACACATTACACAGCGAAAAACTAAATTAAAAAATTATACATTCAGCCATAATTGATCAAGTACAATAATTATCCATTTGTTTCGGTTTTTGATTTTGTCACCAAAGTTTTTCCAATTTAATAAATAAGAAAGAAAATTTTAATTTGAGAGAACTTCTAGCCTATGTCTAATCCAAGGTGCTTGAATGATAGTCATCACAAGCGCACACACACCCACATATATATATATATATATATATATATATATATATATATAGGTAAGCTAGGAACACTCAAAAGCAATTACTAAATTCGTACGAAATAGGATTTCTTTCCATAAAAAAAATTAGACATCTATTTAGATTGCAAAACCAAAAAAGTTTTGACTACCTGATAGGAAGATATTTAATAATTGACTAACTCACAAAACCAATTAGAATTCAACCAAATCTTTAATTGAAATATTCTAAAATCAATTTAGAATTTAATCAAATATCTAATTAAATATTTTTAACATTTGAATTAATCAAATAATATGGTTCACATTAATTCATTAAAATAGACAATTCTAACATGATGAGTATATAATTTAGGGAACAGTCATATTCCATCTCCATGTGGTTAAAGGAGATCGCATTTGTAAAGAACATGCATATGAATCACAATTAATATTTGACACTTTTCTCATAATATGCTCTCGTGAATCTTCCCATGGCATATTTGCCCCTAATTTCTGTGGTGGAACTATCAATGTAGTAAAATTTACTTGATATATGGAGCTACGGCACATTCTCTGTCATTGTAAATCTAGCATTAATTTCAGCGTTCCTGATCATGCATGCTGAGTCTCCATATATATTTGGGGCCTCCTCGAACTCGACTAATCTCTATCAATGAGTTCAGGGGTCGGATTCAAAAAAAAATTGGAGGGACAAAATAGAAAATTCAAAACAATTAGGACAACAATTTATATATATATATATATATACATTTTAAATAAAATAAAAAGTACTGTAACAGCTACAATATACACAAAAAAAATAAGAGAGAGAACACTTGCTCCTAAGACTGAAAGCAGGTCTGTCCTTTAATGTGTTTGCATATCAAAATCAGGAGAAACATATTTAGACTAGGTTTCAAAATCATTTCTTCAATTTTCCTTAAATACATCTTTCATTTTTTTTTCTTCTTCTTCTAATCTCATATATGAGTCTAACTCAATCACATAAATAATATTTTAAATTAAAATTATAATCTCAAATAATTTATTAATAATATTTTATATTATTATCAATGATATGTGTCACAAAATATATAAATTAACTTTCAGTTCTAAATACATTTTTTTTATCCAAACATAAGTCTATTTAAAAAATAAAATAAAAAATACTTTCAAAACTCAATCCAATTATAATTTACTCTCTTGTCTCTATTTCAAGAAATGTTTAGATATAGAGTTCAAACAATAATTCAGAATGAATTTCAAATTAATTAACAATGTATTTCTAAAGTCATTTATGAAACAAAACTGTTTAAGATCGGCATCCCATGTGTCAAAAGTACAACGATTAATTAATTTTGAAGATGCCTTTTAAAAATAAAATAAAATAATAGATTATATGATGAGTAGTTGTAGCTAAGGTATCATTTAATTATCATTTAGAAAGAGTAATTTTTTATTATTTTACTTTTAAAACCAATGTGTAAAGAAATATTAATTAACATTGTAAATACCCTTCTTGCATAATGGATGTGAAAGGGAGAGCCAACCAAACTTCAAATTCTTGCAAAATCCAGGGCATGAAGCTTCTTCAAAAGCAATAATCTTATCTTTAATAATAGTACAAACCGGCAATTTGCACTAAATAATTACAAAAGAACAAATGAAAAAGCAGTACTAATTAAAGCCGGCAAATAGACAAAGTCTCTAATTGATCAATTAAATCAAGAAAATAGGGCAAACAAGTCCGGTCAAAATCCTCTTTTGCTCAAATTCAAGAACACTAGAATCTGAAAGCATGGGCCTCCACGAAGGGACATGGTTTCGATTCCCTGATGAAGAACCTAACTAATCTCCTGCCACTATGCAAATGGCCCATGTCTCTCATGTCCTTTGTTCTATATAATGGCTCTCCGATGTAACTTGGCCGAATCTTGAAGCTTCACATGATAGGGTCAATGCAAAGTTTAAGGGTGTATTTGGATCGGAATTTTTTTTTTTAAAAATTATTTTATTTTGAAAATGAGAATAATAAGAGTTCAAATTCTCAAACTCGTTCACAATAACCAATAAAGATTATTATGCTCGATACGGCAACTCCACAACCACTAAAATCGACCAATATTTCATAACGGAACTGGTGTTGGCATATAGTATAAAATGTGTTAATCAGTCCACATTGCATGTAGCAAGTTTGTTTCCCCTTTATGAATCACTAGTACAAAATTACATTCTTTAAAAGAAAGGACATCCCTAATCAGCTTTTTTAAAACTTCTAATCTTCCTTTCCGCCCACAGATTCACAAATTAAAAGCCCCCTCCCCCCGAAAAAAGAAAAACCCATTAAAAGTAATACTTGCTTACTATAGATTAGTGAGAAAAACAAGGAAATACAGTGTGTGTGTATATATATATATCTTATCATTATGAGGATTTTGAAAGTTTCAAAGATCTGACGTTGCCATGTGAGAGACATGAGGTGAAAACTGAGGGGAAACTGGAAACTTAAGAATGTCTCGGGGCTTGCAACCTTGAAACCTTTGTGTTGTGTAAGAGTACTGATTTTCTATTAATTTTTAGAGGATTTTGCAGACCCAACAATCATGGGCTAGAAACCCACCATGTTCCTCACATGAGAGAGAGAGAGCGAGAGAACATTGAAGATGGAAAGAAAACAGTGGCGAATTTCTTCCTTGTATTTGCTGTAAAATTTGTCCTGAAACGTGCGGGTTTTCTTTTTTTATGGCTCTCTGAACTTAATTTAATGGTAAAAAATTTGTTTGTTCTTTGCAGTTTTTGTACCTCTGCCTTGGTGCAATTTTTGCATTCCTAGGTTTTATAATTATAAAGAAAGTCTCCAATCAGAGATAAGCAAAATCCTATAAAGCTCAACTTTTGTGTTCTGCTACACAAATACATTTAAAACCATCAATCCCACATCAAGAGAAACTGGCACTGCAAAAACTGTAGACACTGCCTGGCAATTGGTACAATAACCCGTCTGCATCTCTTTGAAAACACACACATTGTTAACGCAAGTCTTATTAATGGATAAGAGGATTACTTTTTTCCAAATGGCTGCCAAGACACGTGAAGGCCACATGGAAATAGAAGAAGAAACCATGATTTCTGGGGGGGGGGGGGCACTATGCAACACTACTATGCAGTGTGGAATCCTTTTCAAAAGCTTCCAAGTTCCATCTGACGTTTCCATATATATCCTTATCCTTTTTCCTATCAAGAACTATCCATGCTTCCTTCTCTTTCTCATCTATCCCTCCGTCCAGTCCAATCCAATCAAGGTCCCCCATTTCAAATTCCAAGGCCGGCCAATTTTATCCTAAACAAAGTCACACCCTGTTTTATGTGTCATATTCTAAAAGTTTTAAATGAGACATTTATTCCAAATAAAAAATAAGAGTCAAATTTTATAGACGTTTTTGATAAAAAAATTAAATATATATTATTAATCTAGGACAAAATTGAAGGGAAAAAAAAAACCAAACAGTTAGCAGAAATAAGATCAAATTGATCAAAACCTTTGTGCATGGTGATGGCCTTATCCTTCCATTGCTTCACAGACTTCAATACTATGAACATCTCAAGAAATGTGTTGATTCCTAAACAAAATTCTCCAGAGTATGGGTTGTCGGAACACAGCATTTGGATGAAAACTGATAAGCCATGTGAAAGAACCAAACATGGATTCTACAACTTGGAATGTTTCAAGGAGAGGAAGCTCAAAATGGTAATTGTACGGATCACAAAGTTCTAAGGGGCAAAATCGGACAAGATGGATCATGCATGTCAGATTTTACTGTAATCAGAATTACCTTTCAACTTTCATGGACAAGGTTCGATTGATTTACTACCATTCATGAAAAGTATAAATGAGCAAAAAACCCTTTTTGACCATCAAGGGTTGAAAGGTAATTATGGAGTGGCTCAGCATCATTATTTCACTCGGTTTCACTGTAGTACTAGTAATTATTTTAAAGATCTTGAATTCACAAAACATTATATGTTTTCCATGCAAAGATGTCCAATGAATCCACCATGCAAATTTTAATTAGAATTATGCAACATCAATATCAAATACTCAAATTCTCTTTGATTCAAAATCTTTAATCTTTTAGGTATTTTTGTATTGATTTTTTAAAGTATATAAGTATATATTTTAAACATCTTGATTTACACAAAAAACTGAAATGACTTATGACATTATTGATAAAAAAAAAACCATATTGAAGTTGTTCTTCAATTCATTCTTGAAACAGATAATCCATCTTCTTCATTTTCAACATTGTGTCAAAAAAGTGCTATTTTAATCATCCTTTCTTTTGTTTCGTTGAAAAGGACTTTTGTACACTTTATGTATATCAATCATTACTAGAATTTAAAGCCACACACACACACACACATATATATATATAGATATGTATGTATATCTCTAAATATCTCTATCCAAAATTATTTTTAAATGCGATATCTTATTTAAACTCATAATTATACTCAAATATGAATACACCTCTTTTATATTTGAGCATCAAATACACATACTTCTTCTTTTTTTTTATGAGTGAACCTACCTAGAAACTGTTACTCGTGTTAATTAATACACATAGTTCGTGAGATATTCCATAATGCGCAAGGAAATTATTTAATTTCAGTTTTAAACCTTCTTTCTTATCCAGCCAGCATGAACTATGTTCACTTAGATTTTAAGAAAAAAATATCAAACCACACGCATCTTTATATGCTAGCTTGGTAATTGAATCCACATCTATAGTAATAGGGCATTGTGCCCAGGGATATAGTCAAATTGGTAAAACATGTGATAATATGAAAAAAAATTATCCGATTACACATATTCGAATCATGTGACATAAATTTTTACTGAAATATTGTGAAGGTTTGTCCTTAATCCTATTAGATTTCCCCATATATGTCTATCAAGCACATCTCTCATTTAGAATACATTTGATTAAGAAAGCTCATACAGGTGGAGTAATTATTCTCTTTACCTTATCAAAAGTAGTAGGCTGCATTGGATTCCTGTAAAGAGACAGAGGGATGGATGGTGAAGGGGTTGTGAGATAAATGGTAATAACTCTCCAATCCCCCTACCGATATCATATGAGGGCTGAGAATATTTTGTCACTTTGCAGTTTATGTACAGTCTTTCATTTGTCATTCTATCATTTTCTTTTGCACATATCTGAATGTTTGTTTCTTTGTTCGATTTATTTATTTCAAGATGCCTTCTCACAAAACATTTGTATAATTTTCAGTCAGTAATCAAAATTGATAAAATATGCTTTTCCATGTTTAACAATGTATTAGAAAGATGCAGATCAGATGCCCAAAGCTGCTCAGACTCATTATTCAATTTGCAACATAACCACTCTCAAGCAGACGCATATATAGGCAACCCCCCCCCCCCCCCCAACTCACACACCCATCCCCAACAAGAAAACCGAGCTTTTAGCCCCACCCGTGTTTTCTTATAAAAAAAAAACAAGTTGCGCCTCTGAATTTTTTTTTGGAAAATAATTGTGGTATGGGTTGTATTTTTTTGTTATTTTATTTTATCTATATTATAAAATATTTTAAAAATATATAAAATACATATTTGTTAATTTTTATTTATGCATATTGAAATTGTTATAAAATTTTAAAAAAATTTAATGCAAAACTAACGAAAATGACAATACAATCAATATATTATATACAATTAACAAAAAATAAACTAAATTCTATCTTGATTAAAAAATTAAAATTATCAAAAGATATCTTGATTGTATTTTCATTTTCGTCATTTTTACATTAATAATTTTTCAAAATTTTACAACAATTTCAATGTGCATGATTAAACATTAACATAAACGTATTCTCTACTTTTTTTTAATCTAAAGATACATTTTATATTATAGACAAAAGGAAAAAAACACAAATTGCACCTTAATAATTTTAAGACTAAAAAAACAATCACCAATAAAAAATAAAAAAAAACAAGATTTCCACCTCACGAAGGGACATGACTTTTTTTTTTTAAGAAAACATTGATGTATTTATAGAAAATATCACTACCACTGATGATTTCCATATTGAGATTAGTGGTATTTTTTATTGAAAAAGTTCTTACATCATTTCAAAAGACGCATTGAATTATTTTGATTTATTCTACAATATGAAGATTATTTTTTGAATTATAGTTGAAAAAGTATGGTTAATTTTGTTAAAAGCTCAAGAAAGCCCAAGGGTTTTTATTTTTAAAGGCTGGATTGGAACTTGACAGAGTAAGGAGCCGCAATCACATGAGAGCCACTATTTGATCATTTGGCACAAAAGAATGTCTGGCTTTGAGGATCAGAAAATGCTCTTTTGAAACTAATTTTAATTACAATCAAACCGTGAGGTAGGGTAAGATTTCACTACGTAATAAAAAAATTCACTAATCTATAGTATAACACTTGTATGTTTGGTTCGATCTGAATTAGAATGCATCATTTTTTTAAATCAAATCAAATCAAATTATTGACTTCTAAAACTTTAAAACCAATTTTCGAATCAATTAGTTGCCACAAAACTGTAAATTGGGTTCAAATTAGCTTAGCTTGGCCGGCAGACTCAGCACTATTAGGTCTTGTCATGTTCAAGTTTTGAGAGGACAAGGGATAGTTCACTTTAGTACTTGCTTATTATCCTCCAATTATAATTTTCCACCTCGAATGTTTGAAATCAACGTATTTAGACTTAAGAAAATATTTATATAAATTTGATAATTCTCAAACTATATTATTACATATTTTATTATTTTAAAAATAAATATATAATGCATATAATATAAATGTTCGGTGTAATAGGTTTAATACTATACTCATTACTGCTTAATATAAGTCGTGAGATCTATTTTTTTATAAATTAATAAGTTCTTTTTCTTTTCTTCTTAAAATGCATTTAATTATTAAGTTTTTATTTTATTGGAACTAGATTTACTCTATTGCTCTTCTTACCTAATATTTCAATAAATGAGCTGAGAGAAAAGATAGGAATAAATGAAAGTAATATAAAAAATAAAATGTAAAATATTCTTAAAAATTCATAAAATAACTTATATTAAGAAACAAACACAAATTAATAACACAATTTATATTTATATTTAGGGATGAACAAAGTATTAAATATTTCTGAGGGTTGAAAAGGATATGAGATTGTGTTTATGTGTGTGTATATATGGTATTTGATTGTAGAGTATATATTTTGATGTCCTACCCTTCTTTCTTGGGGGTATATTTTTAAAAAAAGAAGACAAAAGACAAAAAACAAAAAACAAATTCACATTGAAATCCATGTTCTGACGATACCCACTTCTTGGTTGAATGAATTGGCCATCACAAGGCCATTAATGGCACAGAGTTTTTCCAGTACAATTAGGTCAAATCACGGACCACAATTAAAAGAAAACCGTGGAATTAACTAAAAGTAGAAAACAAAAATAAATTCCCAACTAGGATGATTAAAATTCTGGCTGTCTTTTTTAATTTAATTTGGAGAGAATCAGCTTTACAGCTGCAAAAAGCTCTAATTAGGGACTATAAAGAACCTATGAAGCTATACTTTAGAGGAATTAAAGATGTATAGGTGCTTGTATATGTCTATTTTGAGGCATGGAATGATAGGGTCTCGTGAAGTTTGACAAAGGAATTAGGATGCACCAAGTTTCATTCCGTTTTACATAGGTATTTGTCCTGCATTTAGCTGAAGTTTCCATCCATATATGTATCTCCTCCACAAATTATAAATTATTGTCAACCCACAAGCTTCAATTAATATACACGTATGCTTTAATTTTTTTTTTTGGTAGAGAATTTAAGGTTTGAATTAAACTAGAGAAAATGACTCATTTGATTCTTAAAATATTGTCCATATGTCATTTTCCCTTTTAAAGCTATTTTTCCTCATGTCATTTACATACCTAAATTATTGTTCAAACTTTACAGTTTTTCTTTTCGTCATTACATTCTTAATCAATTTACGACCTATCAAAACATGTTTCCAATTAATTTTTTGGCAAAAAAAAAAATGAGGATGCAAATAACTTTTGGAGAATACTTTAGGAACCAAAATTGTCATTTTTTCATTAAACTATAAGATATTATAAGATATTTTGAGAAATTTGAGAGTTATTTTGTGTATTTTTTTTAATATTATCTTTACTTTTAAATGAAGAGAGATAAAACAAATGATTTAATTTCAAATTTTTAAGAAAAAGTATGACATAATAAATTAGAGTATTTTAGAAAATTAACTTACATTCTTAATGTGCGTGAAACTTATATTTTGGAATGAAAAGAGTAATTAATAGTCTCTTTGTAAAAATATAAATCGGTAGACGACATTCATTGTCCCAAAATGTAACTTATTTTAAGAAATTAAATGCATATTTCACTATTGATTTTAAATATTATATTTATTTATCTCTTCACTCACTTCTTTCTTATTTTCATTACAAAACTTTCATATTTTCTTATTCTCAAAACAAATATTATTTTCTCTTTATTATTTCCAAGATACTCCTATGAATGCATTCTGAGTCAAGCTTGAATTAATGAATTATATGAAGTTGTCTTTCAATTAGTTTCTATCTAGAATGTTAAAAACATTTTTTAGTTTTACTATCTAATTTAGGATAGAAATATCCACATCAATTTGCATAAGAAAAAAATTTTACATTGAAATTTGTATTTTTGAAAACTAGACACATTGCATTTTAGTGGGCTTGGAATGGGTCGGGCAAATTTCAGCCCAGATGCCCATTACCTATTCTCCCCCCCCCCCCCGGTGATGCACTATTACATTTAGACAAGTAAAAGAAAGAAAGAAAGAAATACTAGAGAAAATAAAAATAAAAATTGAAATGCTTATAGAAGTAGTGGCAGAATTGCAGTAGAAAAACTGGCATAAAGAGGATTACTGTTTTGCCAGGATAATTTGCGACAGATTGGCCTCCTCCCGACCTGGCCCAACTTAAAAAGTTCATTCTAACATAGAGGCCTACTAACAAAAGGATGTGTAGAAATCATTTACAAATGACTTGAAAGTAGTGACACCTTTATTGATTCATGATGTTGGCCCATATCCCAGAACAAGACTTTCTCAGTTAACAGATCATCACCTGACAACCAATTATGCTTATCTGGGCCAGAAATGGCCCACTGGGAAAATAAAATTCATTTTCAGAAAGTGCAAATAAAAGTATACCCCTCAAATTCAAAGGAACTAAGGGCAGGGGAGGAGGGATACCAGAAAAGATTACTTAACTGGTATCAAATTTAAGTCTCGAACAACAATTCTAGTACTGCTACTAAAACAATGTCTTAATCTCAATATGGACAATGTAAATATAATCTAACTTAACAGCAATGAAAATACTGAACATGGTTGGTTACCTCAACAACACTGGCAAAGAAAGAGAAAGGAGATAAACATGTCAGATACTAGTTTCGAGAAGTAAAGGCAAAAGGTGCATATTCAAGTACTGATCAAAGAGAGAGAGTACAAAAAATGGAAACAAACATTATGATCATTTTAGATAGTGAAGTGAAAAGTACAAGACAATTCAATGTTACACAGATAGAAAGCTGAAGGGTAACTTGGCATGGTGAATGTGTTCTCTGTAAAGTAACAATTTTTTTCCCATCGGTCGATCTAAAAAAAATGTCACTGTCAAAATTTTGTAGAATCAATGACAAATCCAGTTTCTCTCACAAGAACCAATGAGTATTAGAATGGGAAAAGATGTAATTTTGATCCAATGAAATGTATGCTTCAAGGCTCTCCTCATTGCTTAAAGCTGTCCAACAAAAGGATGTGAGAGGAAATCTGGAGATATAATAGGCCCTCCATTATCCAGGCTTAGGGAAATACATCCTCTATCACGGTCCCAATTTTGTTAGCTGCAACAAGGGGAGAGCATGCGATATATTTTCCCAAGCTTCAACATCCAATTCAAAGCACTCATTGAGATCATCTTTTCCAGCTGAATAAATCCGAGTGATGCAATTTTGCTTATAATCAATCATCATCAGAGGGTAGAGTTGCGCTCTTTGAGCAAATTTCACTTGCATGAAGTTCCAGTAACTTCTTCTCAGGCTCGCAGAGTCCTGAAAAATTAAGTCCCACGAGGAATGACAAAGTGCAATGATCGTACAGTGAGGAGAAAAAGAAAGAGTATACAAATGTTCCACATATTTGATTCACAGAATCGGGGATCAATTTTGAAAGAATTGAACCATGTATAAGTTTGGGCAGTCAAATTTAGAAACCTGACCAACCACAGGATTGGAATAGCGAAAAAAGAAATATCCAACCAGTCTTACACTCTACCTTCAGAAAAAGAAAAGGTTTTTCCTTTTCTTCCCAGACAAAAAGGTCAATGTAATGAACTCATAACTGGAAGGTCTGGTAGTCGTGACCATGTGAACACCAAAACACTAGGAAAAGTTATGAGCTAGGGTAGGTGAAAGGATGTAGAAAAATGAAGAAATCTTATAAAATTTTCATCTACTGCAGAAGGGCATCTTATAGAAATCTCATTTTATTATCTGCGAAAACATTCAAAATGAGGATACCATGGGAAAATTGAATCTCGCCTCAAGAATCTTCACATTCATGAACAGCGTGATTTGGTATGTATAGTCAAGTTATCCACACTTAATCAATCACTATAGCAAGTACCGTATCAAGTTATCCAAGTGAAACTCTTTTTTATGGAGAAATAATACTCACCTGAACACTTTGGAATGTCCCACACAGCAATAGACGAGGAAGTGCACTCTGCTTCACAGAGCTTTCGATTGTTCTCGTGGTTGACATTCATTGCAAGCATCCAGGCACCAATTGTAACATCCTCGTTGCTGAACATACGAAAACTGTAAATTTTACACAAATAAGATTATTAGGAAGCTGCATTCCAAATAGTTTCTGCCAACTGCAGCTCAACATTTTTTCATGACAACTCTGAATGGCAGATGCTAAAAGGGATTAGTGCTAAAAATTCTCAATCAAGGTTTACTGGTTTTGAAATCTCACATCTAAGAGTGAAGAAGACTAAAATATGATTTCAGAATATCAATGCCTATTTGAGTACTGAATACGAGTCCTTTGTAAATAACAAATTTGATAGCCAGTTCAGAGTCATACTCCAGTATCAATCTCAACCACTTTTTTAGTAAAAAAGATAACACATAGAGAAGGATCCAAAACAATTTATTGTTCTATGTCACTCCCTTTACAAGTCTTTTCTGAGCATCCAATTCTTTGGTGTGAGCACCACAAGTTCTCATAATAACTATTGACATATTTAATGCACCCATTGTCCATTATTGAAAGTCTTATTCTGAATCAGCAGAAATATTTAGTAAAGCTTTTGACAGCAGGCAAGTTACCACTTTACCCTTATTAATTATAGTGGTGTGGCTTATGAGTTAGCGAGTTACTAGATACATATCCTTTCAATTAATTAAGCAACACAGAGGGAGTATCTTAGTTCACTTTCAAAGAGAGTGACAACTAAGAAGTCATTCTGATTCTTCATACTGTAAAGCCTTTGGCTCCATTGTAGCTACACTATGCTCACATATCTAACCAGGTGTACTCTAGAGCTCATGGCAAGAACAGGAGCTTTGAAACTACATAATTCGGCAAAAATATTTCATTGTTTTCCAGAAGGTAACTGATTCATTTGTTTTGCATGTTCCTACCAGAATAGAGTTTGTAACATGTGCCAGATAGACTTAGCCTACACGAATGGAGTTGTGCTTTTAATTTGCTGCCCAAGTTTTCCAATCTTCCTCTGGCTTAAATTGGGAAAGTAATTGCCCTTTTAGTTTTTGAGGTCTTATGAAATAAGTCAAGCAAATAGCAGCGAAAGAAGTGGACCATTTCTTCTTTCAGGCCAATTGAACAGGAAAATAAGGAACTACAAGTGTAATTACAAGGAATAGGTACTGATTGAAGTCTTTTAATGGAGATCAGAACGAACCCTTCTCAATTTAAAAAGAATATTCAAAGGATACAGGAAATATTTATATGATAATGGAAACAATTCAGAGAATGCATTAGCTCAACCAGAAAATAAAGCAGCTTGCCTGTTGTTTTGCAGAGCAACCAAACTTGCAACCACATCCGCAGATAGAGCATAAAGCGGACCATAAGCATGAAGAAAGTATTCCTTCCCAAGAAGATGCCCTAGCGGTTCATACCTGCATGATTAAAATACATCATAAAACAAAAGCATACTAGTACTGGATTAAATCAGTCATTCACAGAACAATTTCACAAGTTCACATATCTTTTTTACCATGCAGAAATTGGAGACCTATCATCAATGCCACCCTCAAGTTGGTATTGTAGATTGTTAAAGGCAATAGCTCCTTAAATAAGCTTGTAGGAAGGAGAGTGTATCATGCAAATTTCGCAGAAATAAAAAATTGCAGATAGACATGACATTTCTCTGTTCAGTTTGCTGTCATTTGCCGTTTTGGTCCCAGATTTGGAACCACTACAAGACAACTGTAACTCAACTAAATTTGTATTGCATAATTTCCAGATTTGGCTACATGAACAATTTCTTCCAGTTTCCTCAGTTTAGCACTAATGCCCAGTGAAGTGACCATGGTACATCTTAATCCTCAATCTTTTTTCTTCTTGACCAATCTGTTCTATAGTCTGACATTCTATTATATCCTAAAGGTGAAGTGACATTTTACTTTCCTTAGTTTATCAATGACGTTCAGTAAAGCGACAAGCATTGTATAAGTCTTCAATCTTCAATCTATTTTACTCTTAACCAAACTGTTCTACACCCTGACATTATATTATATCCTAGAGGTGATCCAGATTAATGCATCAATTAGCTTTCTTCACAAGTTTAAAACGACATTTACCAAAGTTTGTGAATACTTTAACACTAACCATTTAAGCTTTGGATCAGTGAAAACTGGGCCTTTCTTCATGCAGCCAAGGTATGTTTGAGAATGAGAGCGGTCCTTTGCCAAGAGAAGAGAAAGTCGATCTGTAAAATAAAAATCCAAAGCAGAGAGTCAGATGAAAATGCAGAAATAAATAAAGCATAAATGAGCAAACAGAAAACATTTCCATAGCCTGAATATCTGAACTTCCAGAATCACTACTAACCTGGTCTCAGATATATGTCATCATCCACTTTAACATAAAACTCAGAGTCATAAAGAGCATAAGCAGCTTTGAAGAAAGCTAATCTGCAACAGAGTCACATGTCAATGTAAGAAAAAACATCATATTACTAATCTTCAGGATACAGGTAGATGGACTAACGTTTTGTATGGAAGCTTACTGTACTCCTCTTCAATATCTAATAGCATGAAGTCATCGTATTCTGCTACCTCCTTCCTTAGAGCTGCCATTTTCAATCTATCACTAGTTCTACCGATCACAAATCGAAAAACCAAGCCAGTAGCTTCTTCCAATCTGCAATGGGATTTAAAAGATTGGTAAGGAACTCCGCCAGCAATGCAGAAAATAGTGTAGAATTTAACCAAATATTTCAGATTATTCTTAACTGATGGTCTGGTTCATGAGAAGCAAAATGCAATGACGAAATCCTTCAGAATGCATATGACAAAATTAAGGTATCATGGGATTAAGCACATATCCAAAATGCAAAAGCTAATTCAATTCATCTATCATGCCACATGTGGATATTCTTTCATACTTCCCCAGAGTAGCAGTGACACAAAGCTGAAATGTATCTCATCTTCTTCCAAACAGTCCCCAACTCATGCTTTTACAGAATGCTGATCCGATCTTATTAAAAAGTCAATCAAACACTTAGCAATTTAACTTCCTTGAACTACATCGACCTTTAGCTTGCATTACTTGCAATATGATCTGATATAGACATTTTTGTAACTCTTAATTTTCAAATAAACATAAATGCAACAAAGATCCTGAAAATATTCCCCTACTTAGTTTATAATTTAAGTTTTCTATTCAAAATTTACTCCGCCCCACTTTCCCGTTGCAAAGGCAGAGAAGGAAAACCCAATCGACCAGAATTTGCTATGAACATGACTCTCAAGACACCACACAGCCAAAATGCCACCTTTTCCATAAATTACCTAATCATATTCTGAATAACCGGATAAAATTTCCAAAAACCCCTAAGAAAAGTGTTCCTCCCCGTAGGTATATATAAACAACAAAGCATTAAGATATACTGTGTATACAAACAAGATACAGAAGGCCACTAGAAACACAAGATCTGATTTTTATTCTTATATCCTCAAAAAACAAAAGATTAAAAAAACTTCATACCGCTGAAGACCTTGATGATCAGAAGGAAGCCAAGTCTGACGCAAAGCACGGCGGCGACCTGTAGATCCGAACCCAGTTTGAATTCCAACAAAGCCCATAACTTTATACCTCTTTCGCCCTTCATCTGGATTCCTATTAGCTCCATCACTACTACCACCATCATTACCTGTTCTATCCCACACCACAGAAACAGACGTGGGCTTCGCGTACTTACATCTATAACCAGAACTCGCCTTCGAAATTGCAATGATACCAAACGACAAGCCGGTGATGCCGATCAAGAAACAGACTACAGCTACCGTCGATCTCCGAGTGTAGGGGGAGGATGTAGACGAACGAGCAGCAAAGAATTTCGGAGACGAAGGCATAGCTGAAAACAAATGAAAAATACTAGGAAATCTTTCAGCGCAGAGATTTGAAGATGGGCTTTTCCCTTAGCAAATTGATTTGTACGAGTGTGAATCGAAGGCGAATGAGAGCAGATTTCGCGTAGAAAACAGATTGACAGAAAATTTGATAGTGTTGAGTTGCAGAGGCCAGTTTTCGTTTTTGGCCGTTAACGTCGGTTACTCTTGTCCATGTTTGAACATAAATCATCAGCCTAGTCCTATGTTCTGACGTTTCTTTAGACTTCTAGTTAGTCATCAATGCAAGTTTCTGATGAATATCCCATTGTGTCGGATTATATTCATCAGAGTCTTCTATCTTAAGTTCACCTATAGCCTATAGGACTTTGTTAAGGTACAAATTACAAAACAATGTGTACAACTCAAGCTCACAATGTCTCAAAGAAATTGAATGCTCTCTTTAGGGTCCGTTTGGTCGGGGGATTTGGAGTAGAGGAGAGGATCTAATTTTAAACGTTTCAAATATAAATGCTAAGTATAGAATATAAAAGAAAAAGTATTAATGCATATGTTATATTTCAATTCTTCTATTTTTTTTTATACTTATCTTAATATCTCATTTCAATTAGTCCAGTTTATAATTTTAGTACGTAATTTTACAATTATATTAATAACAATTTTACAATTATATTATTGTTATTAATGAAAAATTTAAATTAGTTGTCAAATATTCATTAAATAATGTATTTTTAGAAGTATTAATGCATATACACTATTTATTAAATGATGACAACTTATGAAGCGTAAATTTATTTTTAGTATTTCATTTCAATTGTCCAATTTATAATTTTACAATTATATCACTTGTTATTAATGAATGATTTGCCAACTATTTAACTAAAAATATATATTTTTAGAATGATTAATATATATATATATATACAATAACTATTAAATAATGTCAACTTAGAAAATTTACTTATATAATTAAAATTTATAACACTTGTCTTAATTATTGTGTAAATTCAAAATAAACAATTGAAATCGGATTAAGGAAGTATATATTTTATGCATCGCTAAATATAATATATTAGAACTAATTTTACAAAGACCAATTAAGTATTTTAGTTCCAATACTACTCTTATTTGTTTTGTTTTAAAAATAAGAATGAGAAAATATTTTTTGTATTGGAACAAGAAATAGAATAAATATATGAAGATAAAACAAATTCTTTGTGTCGTGAATAAAAATAGATAGAAAAAAAGAAAAAAGATAATATTGAAAAACAATGATCAAATATGCATAAAAAGTTGTAAAGCATCTTATAATTAAGAATAAGAAATAAAACTCTTAACATCTTATATTTTGAGATAAATATAATATATGTTTCAATATATATATATATATATATATATATATGCAACGAATTATAAATTCATAAATAAAAGAAAAAAATGTCAACAAGTATATAATTTAATAAAATGACAAAGAGATTACAAATTTTTTAACAAAATATTTTATAATTTCAATAATAGAGTATCTTGTTGGGACATGATTAGTGTCTCCAAACTCAATAAGTTGATTTTTTACATAAATATAATAGGCTTTTTTTGGACTTAGTAGAGGAAAACAAATTTAATTAGTCTGACAAGGCGAGTTTTCTGAATTTGGTAGAAGAAATCAAATTTAATTAGTCTGACACAGTGCATTAAGTATGAGTAAATGTTTAAGTTTGGTTGTTATCCAATGTGATACTCAACTAGAGTTAATCTAAATTTGAATTTAATCTAGATTAAAAGATTTAGCAATTTGTTTTTTCAATCAAAGATCTCTTGACAAGATGCTGCATAATTTATCAAAGATCCGCCATATTTTTAACAAGGGATATTGGGTTGCAGAGCTTCCAAAACTTACTCTTCAACTCTTTTGATTTATTCAAAACAAAGTCTTGAATTTTTGCTGATGCATAGTTTCATCTGGTACATATGACTTTATTTGATTGATTGTTATAGTACACCGTGCACTGTGTATTTCACTTCTTAATTTGACTGTAACTCTTGAATTAACTTAGCTAAAACAGTACCTTAGTTTCTTAATTAATTCTTAGTTTGCCTAAAAGTATAAAACATCCTATACAATAAACGGTGTACTATAACAGGCATCACTTGAAAAACTTTTTTCCCTTTTCTCCTTCCTCTAATCCTAATTACTGGTCTGAGCAGTCTTTACAACAACAGCTGCAGCAATAAGATGGAGACAATTCATGCCCTGAACAAATTTCTAATAAATAAAAAAATTTCATTTCTCATTCACTTGCAGTACATTGATTTTCTGGGAAAATTTGCCTAAACAAATTTGGTTTGTCATGAACTATCTCCAAGGATTCTACACAACTAACTCCGCCAAGCTGGACTTTGTCAGACAATGAAGCAGTTCCAGATAGGGAAACCTTTATAAGTTCATCATCCATACCTCCAAGATCTTGATCCTCGTCTAGTGGTGAATTCTCAAATTCAACAGGAGCATTTTCTCCTCCATGATCTGCTTCTTTGACCGGCAGATTTTGATCAAACCGCTGTGCAATCTCATTCATTTCCACACAAACTCTGATATCAGGTTCTTGATTCTGCAAATTACTATTCCTGTAGTCTTCATCCGATTGTGTTTCTTCACAGCCGGCATCATTGAGATTTTCACTTGCATGGGCTTCTTCAAGTGAGAGACTCTGATCAGAATGTTGTCCCCACTCGGTAGAGGGACCTCCTTCAAAGTAAGCTCCTCCAGTTGTAATAGAATCATCTGTTTCAAAATAAAGTTTAAAGTTTCTTCAAATAAAAAATATTTCATGTACCGAACCACAGATACCATGAAAAATGAGAAGGAACAGTGACCTCGTTTTTGGTCCAACTTGTGACTTCCGAATAAAGGCTTCTTTAACCATACAGTTCCAGGGAACACCATTAAGTTAATATTGCTCAGACTTCGTTTCTCATCATCTTCCAGTGGTTTGAAGCCAAATCCTTCTGTCCAAGTCTCAACCAAGCCAGGAATGGCAGATATTACAAGCTTCTCAACCTTGAGAGATTTTAGCATCTAGAGCAGCAGTTCAAACAACATTAATGGTGGAATTGTGTGAATTAAACATGAAATGCATATCTGGAGATGTCCAAATGAAGTAAATTTGATTGTTTGACATACAAGGCAGAAAGCTGGGTAAAAGGAAACTGATAACAAGCAATGATCCCTGATGTAATTCAAATCAGATATATTTCCATAACACTACAAATTACCCAACAGAACAAATGGGAAAGGGGGGGGGGGACTTCTCAATAAGACAGATCACCCCTTGTTTCTCTCTTCAAGCTTTTGATTACAGAATGTATTCATTTAGGACAAGAGAAAATGTATTTCATGGCGGGGAAAAAAAATGAAAAAAGAAAAAGGTCAACCAGAATTTCTGAAAATCTAAAATGTTATAAAGCCATTGCCTTCCCTACACACTGAACACCTGAGATCAAATGCTCAAATCACCCCCCCCCCCAAACCAAATTCTCCGAGTATGTAACAATGAGAGAGAGGAGAGGAAAGAAAGAAAAATTGAGAGAAGAAGAATTCTTGAAATCATGAGTAGCTAAACCCGAGTGAATTATACCACTTCAATTGAATTAATAAGGCGGCGGCACATTCCTTGGCGGCGATATTTACTGCATGTTGCAATAAGGGGCATCTCTGCAACTCTTGCTCCATGGATCCTGAATTGATATTGAAAGTTAAATGCATCCTTGAAAATTTTCATGCTGCAAAAGTTAGAGCTAACAAGAAAATTGCTATAAATAAAAGCAAAATCATGAATAAATTCTAACATATCATTGAAGAGATGAAATCATTATCAAGAGAAAGACCCCAAAGACAATCATCAGTATTTAAAATAAGAGAATCTCTTGTAATAAACATCTCAGAACAAATGTTATCGAGGGCGCAAGGTGCAAAAAAAATGCGGACCTGAGGCGCACAAACATTAATATACACACGTGCGCGCATGCATATATATAATATTATATAAGTAGAGTGCAACTTAAAGTCTTAAATATATCAAAATAGAAATTAGTCTAATATTATCTATTCCTAGAGGAATCTAAACTTTAATCTGTATCCATTTTAAACCTATTTTAACCTTAAGAAAGTCAAAATTCATATATCCATTCCTAAAATAGTAAGTATCTAAAAATCATCATCATTAGATTCACACTCTAAATTTATGTTTTCATCTTCTTTTCCATGCTCAGAATCTTCTTTTCATCTAAATTTATGCTGCCGCTGTTTGTTGCGCTTCCTAAAGTGTAGAGGCGGCTGGTTCTACTTCTACCGTTAGAAGAGTTATTAAGTACAAGAGTCATAATTACTTAACATTTTGTATTCCTAAATAATTCTAGAGTAGTTAGTCAAATATTAAATGCTAATACCTAGAAATTTGTGGCTTTTTATTAAGGAAGGTACTACTACTTTTAATATATTCGGCATCTTCCATAGTTAACCTACAAAATGTGGATATTTTTTAGGAAGTTTATATACTGCTATTTAATATCTTCCCAGTTCCAGTGTTAAGTTGACAAAGTTTGGAGAAAAAAAAAAGTCTCTTAATCAGGCCCGCCTTTTTAGTGCCTTGGACTTTAGGGAAAGGCACAAAAAAGCATTAAAAAGCATCGCCTGACAAAAGGGACCTCGCCTCAACCTCTCTAAGAACAGAATGAGACCCATGAAAATTTTATTTACAAACTACAGAAATCAGGCAGATGAAATAGGATGAGGATGTAATGGATTTCTGATTTTCAATACATTTCTAATCAAAGCTTCCAGAAGAATTTTAAATAAATAAATTACATCAGATTTAAACTCTATTTGCAACTAAATCACGTATTTACAGATACCTTGAACAGTTTTAAGCAAATTAAAGCACAGATGATATAAGATGAATAAACGACTCTATAAAAAATTCCGAAAAATGACCCCATAAAGATGTGATAGAAAGAAGTATACTTGCAATTTAGACTCAAGCCAAAAGAGAAATCTGAGGAACAATAAGAAGAGGTGAGTACATGTACCTGATTGATGCTACAGACATCATTATGTCATCTTTCTCCAATACCGCAGTGTAGAACCCATAGTAATTTAGGCGTGCAAATTGTGATCTGCATGAAAGTAAAAGAAGCCTCACATTGTGTCAAACTAAAACTAAGATATAAAGGGAGGGAAGAATAGTGGGAAAGGGGAATCTGAGGAGTTGAAATTCAAAAGCATATTAGATACCAGGTCATTTAGACTAAATAATTGACGAAAAGACATGAACAAGCAACATGCAGCGACTCTCCAGGAAGCAAATGAAGCAACTGAACCAATGCTAATATAAATAACCTTATTTGTATCAAGCCTCTGGTAAAGGTGAGAAAAATTTTGGATGTAAAAAACCAGTAGGGTATGCATTTGATGTGAGCTTGATTACCCAAGGTTGAGGCTTCCTTTCTATCAAAAAAAAATGGCGAGAAAATTTTGAACAGAAGAAGAAAGAGAATATTTGGCACAGGAAAATAGGCAACCTGGCGAAGAAGAACTTGAAATTCTCAAGTCATGGGCTGAAAGTCACCCATTAATTTTACAAGCACAAATGCAAATGAGAAGCAAATGAATGACAAGAACTTAAAAAGAAGTGGAAAGGGTGGAGGGGGCTGGAACTGCAAGGAAAGAAATGTACTCTTGACTGATCATCTATGTCTGAAAAGCAATTGATATGAGTACGGAAATGACAGAAGGAACATGCAAGGAAAACTATTTCAAGTGAACTCAGATTAGATGTCCAACCAAAATTCACTCACCCCCAGTTGTACACTACATGGGGTATCATGTCTATGCCAGTTCTAGGATCCACCATAGGCAGAAAGCATTCTTCCATTATTGTAAGGGCAACAGCTAACTTTGAGTTGCAGTCAGCCTTTAAAGCAACAAAGCGCTGAGCAGAATGAACTCTCTGGTCACCATGAATACACTTCAAGAGAGACCAGCTGAAGCCATCAGAAAGGAAGTTCATGAACCCAATTCGAGATTGAAGACCTGAATAGACCTGCAAAAGAAAGTTACTTTCACAAGCTTTGGCAATGAAAATAGCCACCCCAATAACAAAAGCTCACACACACACAGATATGTATATAAATCATTAGACTTGGTTTAAGGCCATAACCTCATAGTATACAGTGACATAAATGATGTAGTAAATTTCAGCCAAAACATGCTTGAAGCTTGAATATGAAAATCTTTAATCTTATGGATATGAATTCACCCTACATTACACTAAAAGGCCACCAAAGGTAATGAAGATGCTATTCCTATTGCAAAACTATACATTAGACCGGTGCAGGGTGTAAGATGAAGAAGCCATCATTGAAACTGCTATATTGAAATTCAATGCCAATATGCCAGAACCCATTTTTGTAAGACTGAACACATCTCAATCAGAATGGTTAAATAGTAAACAAGTATTTTACCTCTTGACAGCTTCCACTGCAGAACCAAGTATCAGAGGACATGTAGCATTTTAAACCCTTTGCTTCCGCACAAGCTTCGTGATCTTTTATCAGCCATAAAAGGTAATCAGGTTCCAGGAATCAAATAGATCAATAAGGCAGCAGTAGACAATGTGAAAGTGATAAATAAAATATTTCCTCAGCACCTCCTTCCATGCACCCAAAGCAAGGAGGAAATACACACACACACACACACACACAATATATATATATATATATATATATATATCTCTGAAACAGCACTCTTCACACGATTCCTTAAATCAAAGTGCCAGAACTATTAACCCTTTCAAGTTGAAGTATGCCAAAAAGCATGCATTCCTAAAATATTGTTTGAAGAAAGTGTTATATGGGTGAACAACAGTGAATCCAAATTCAATGCATAGCAAATTCTTGCATATATCAAATGGTTTGACAGACATGATAGGGATAATTTTGGCTACATATAGAGAATTTGAATTTAGCAAATAGGTGATCATCCATTTCTGCATGTAAGTTTGATAATGTCCTCCCCACCCCCCCCCCCCCTAAAAAAAAAATCCCTCTTAGCAATGTATAGTGGGAGTTAAAACTAATCTATAGAAACTGAGAGGAGAAATTTACATTTAAATTCACACTGCGAGCACTTCAAAGTGCCAGGAGGCCTTGATTCCTCTTTCTCATTAACTAGACCACCACAGATTGGGCACGTGCACTGTGGACAATACCAATTTCCTTCAGGTAATTCCTGAACAATGGAAACAAATAATATTAATGCATATAAAGCTACAATCCCACCATGAAAACCAAGTGTTCAAATAACTGAACTGAGAGAAGGCATAGAAAGATATTTGCAGTCCTGATTCTGGCTACAATGCCAATATATTAAAAAAATATGAGTAGTCATTCTATGATGTACAGCAAACGGAGACAGAAAGCTGCAGATCTAGTAGACAACCCTAATTCAAAAGAAATAGGTTCTGCAATTTGACTTTGCATAATAGACTCCATTACTGGAAATAACAATTTATTTGCAGCAGGAAGGGGAACAGGGAAATGACTACGCTCACAAGTCCTAAGAATCTTTTTCTAGTATTATTTAAGGGGAAAAAAAAAGGAGTTTCACCGCACCCAAACTTTCGTTACTCATCTAAACCAAAATCAAGCTGGAACATAGAAGACAAGAGTACAGGATAATGTATTCTGGTAAATCGTTGTCACTAACCAAAACCATCTTTACACAAAAATACATCTCGTAATAGATTGCATATCTCCAAGGTCCGTATAAATGTACATATAACCCACATAGAGACTGAATGTAAGCTCACTGTGTATAAAAGTGAAAGTTTAATTGTAGAGTTGATCCATCCTATCCAAATTAGTCATTCCACTTCAGACCATGAATAATAATTTAGAGTCTCAAATTATTGAGGGGCAAAGCACTAAGTGCACTTCATATCTCCAGATGAAAACTCAACATCAAATCGCAAGAAATTTTGAAGAGCTATTCACCAAAATTGGCGATTTTACCAATTCTAGAAATCATGGTCATTACATTTATGGAACCAACACAACTTGTTGATACCCTCAATTGATGGTAGATACCCATACCAAGTAAACTCAATAATGATAAGTTCACCTCACCCCTGACCCTTTTCAAAACCCAAAAATTGAGGAGCATAAAACATAGCATCTGTCACAATCACAATTAGCAAATGCTAATATTCTAAATCTTCTGCACGATAAGCATCGGAGAAAATATTGCTCTATGTTGTAAGCAATGATATTCACAGAAGAATAAATGCTACTGGCAAATTTTATGGAGGATGATACAACATTTTAATGAAAAAAACTCATAACTAAAGATGCAACAGGAAAGGAATAGAAGCATAATATAAATTCATTCTATTATAACCATGCAACCTAATTCGGTAATATACTGGTCAACATTAAATAAATGCTGAAAGCAATCCACAGTTCAAGCACACATGAAATAGATCTTCATAGAAATCTGATTACTCATAGAAAAACACAACACAATCACCTTGAGCCAAAATTCATATTGCCTCCCATCCTTTTATCAACTTCTTTCCTTGAGTTATACTGGGGAAGCGGTGATCATTAATTTGGATTAAACTTATTTGCAAACGGTGCTTGCCATTTTACCCTGAAAGACTCTAAAGGACTCAACTCAATCTATAAAACTGCTGCTACTTGTGAGACAAAAGCATTACTTATCATTTCCAACTTGCCACGTATAGTGATAGATGCAAATTTGACCATAACAAACAACGTATTACAGAAAGCATGCCTCAGAGCAATAAGGTTGCTCCATTTTGACCTGGAAAGGCAATAATGGCTATTCAAGAAATACGAGGCCAACACATAGTTTATAACATATACAGTAGGCACCTTGTGCACTTGACCTCTGTAATGCAGTAGCAATTAGATTAAATAAGCTAGTATAGAGATAGAAAATAAATGCAAAGGCAGAAAACATTTACCAAATGATTATACAAAAGTGCAAAAGCAGAAAATTACCGATTGTTGAATCTAATTAAATGTTCATGATGACTGAGAGATATCACATATATAAAACAAATACAAAATGGAAGTACAAGAATCTCCAACAAAATAATGCTTGATAATTCTGTAAGAACCAATAAAAAGTTGTTCACCCAGAACCATTTGTGCAAATTAAGTGAAATAGAAGGTTTGTGCTCAAAAGGTTAGCACAGATTGTAGGATCATGAATATTTTGAAAATTTACCAAATGCGTAAAACTATAGGGCAACTTCCCCTCCACATCAAAATTTCTGAAATGGCATAATACTATGTAATTATGTTAGTGCCTTCTTTTTACACCTGTAAAAGGCCTAAAAGGGCAATTATTACTTAGTGAAACACCTAATATCAAAGGTTCCCTAACTTGAAAAAGACTTCACAGCTCAACATGAAAATTTTCTCGATAATAGGAAAGGAATATGAGTTCAGGCACTTAAATAAATATGCTCTCATATATAGATACATACTACTCCAAAAGTGAAGTTATATCCAAATTTTGGCTTCATGTTGAAATGTTTGCATAAGACAAGAGAGCTGTTTAATGGCATTATTGTAATAGTGATGCTAAAGAAACAAGCAAGTTTATATATATATATATATATATATATATATATATATATTTTAACCAGAAGTAGGATAATGGCAGTCAATCAAGTGAAGGAAACTCATTGTACAGTTAGAAATATTTTCCTTTTTTCTATTTTTTTGTTTTTAAGAGATATTTGTTTCAGATTCTTTTACACAGTAAATTATGACCAATTCTAACAAAAATGTCAATGATTTTCAAATCTATTAGAAAGAAATTCCTCAGAGAACTTGTATTTGTTGAGTGAAGAGAAAAGATTCCATAAAAATTTGTAATTTAACAGTTACAAATTAATTTTTCTCTTCCTTTTCCCCCTCGAGATTTCTTAAACAACTCAATCAGAATGAAATTGCTTATTTTTTTCAGGATTTTGAAATCCTGATAGCTACAGATTTCTTTAACTTTGCTACCACACACATCACATTGCAAACATAATATTAGAACTTGGAGCACTACATCATGCCTTTTTTGCTAAACAGTCCAAGCATTTATGAAGAATTTTGTATCAATCTCAATATAAAAACACCCAAGAAGAAAAAGGCAATTAATTGCCTACAGAATCCATAACAAAGAAAGAAACCTTTGGAAGATAAAATATGTGCATAGAAAGTCCGTAAGGGACCTATTTAACTGGCAAAAAGCTTGTAAGTGGGGAATATTCATGCTCAGATGCAATTACCTGAAAAAGTGCACAAAAAAAGGACAACAAAACCCACTAGGCCATTAAGAAAAAGTCTAAGTGGCTCGCATTAGAGTTTCATTTTCTACATCATTAAGCATGTAGAACCTTACTCATTTGCATACAAAGGATGTAAAAGTCTGGTCTCATAATTCTTTTGCATTAACTGTGAGACCACAAGTACCACCCCCGAGGATGGGAGATAGGTATCTATCTGTCCAAATGATTGATAAGGACATAGGCGGAATGCTACAAGCAATTAGATCATAAGAATCTAGTGACTATTAAGTAGCCTAAGGATTGTGTAAAGGATACTTTCTGATTTCATACTCCATACACTACAAATTGCATTCCCCATTTGGTATTGAAAAAAAAAAAAAAAATCCCATTTGGCATACTTCTATATGAGGCCACATTAAGCATTATTTAGGCAATGTTCTTGGTTGCAGGAGTTTTTATTAAGCTGATGAAAGAAATCGACAGAACATTTTTTTTATCAGCAATATTAATAAGCAAAACCTATTTTGAAACGTATCCCTAGGGTATCTTTTCCAAAACAGTTATTTTCAACCTATTTGAGCTAAAATCAGAAGTGAAAAAAAAAAGAAGAAAAAAACCGGATATAGCTCAACTTCTGGCTGGAGGGCAAAACATAAACAAAAAAACTGCTTATTGTAAGCTACAGAAAAGAGGGCCTTAGATTTCTATGATTACAAAGTTCCCAAAATCTTGCATGGGGTGTTGCTCAATATACTATGTTCAAATAAGACATATGAAATCTGCTAAGAAATTTTTATCAGATTATGACTTTGCATTGAGCCACTTCATTCAAACTAAGTACAAGCACGCAAATCAAAGCTTCAAACTGGACATACTACTAAGATTAATCAATCAGACATTTCCATATATCAAGAAAGAAAAGTTACTTGGCCAGTACAGCAATTTAAGTAATACTATTCCCACTAGTTAATGTGTGTGTGCATCAACATATGCTCATATATACAGGCAGGTGCAAAATATAACTGTCATTATGATAAAACTACTAATTTAGGAATATATGTTTCACAGATTCAACTTGGAGATCAGTGATCCACAGATCCGTTGCACTGATGGTATAACACAAAATAATGCATAGGCTGCATTCAAACGAACATGACAATTGCCATTTCCAAGGCTCAGACCTCATCAGAAATTTGTCCCCCTGTAAAACTATAATAGAGTGATAATTTGATTCAAACCCATCCAGTGAGTATGGTTTTCGCAGAAAGATACCCAGCAAAACAGGGTCAGGTTACATCCTCTTCTGGTTGGAATAATTATATCTTTTGTAATCATGGTCCAACATCAGTTTACAGGAGGGTCATCTAGATATCACCAAATTAAGTGACAAATAGACATACAACAAGTCATCCAACAATGGAAAAACACTACATATCAGCCTCTAGGGCCTACGTCTTTCAAGTCAAGAGTTCTTAGCAGATCAGAAAGACCTGAGAGCAGATGTTATTTATGAGATCAGTTCACAGCAGTTAAGTTTAAACACAACACAAAATCACAAGCAAAAGTAAAACATATGTGGCAAACAATATCAGAGAAAAACGAAAAAGAAGAAAGAAAACCGCTTTAAGAACAATATAAAGAAACATACACACCTGTGTGTACAAGCATGTCTGATGAAATGTAGATGGACAGTTATCACAGCATATCAATTCACCACCATCACCACAGCGCCCACAACTATCATCATTTTCATCTATCTCCTCAACTAGTACAGTTCGAGGGGCACCTCTTTTGGTCTTGTATTCAGCAGACCAAGCCTCGAGCTGGCACAAGGTGAATGGCTTACCAGACTCCATGATAAGATTTAAGCAAGGACTATTTGATTTAAAATCAGCATGGCTCTTAAACTCAGAGATAGAAAGCAACTCATTACAACACTTGCATAATATCCCATCACGAGTAACAAAACCATCTTTTATGACTGTCTCATCCTTTGGGTTGCGATATTGTATAACTTCATTAAGGGAGACAACCCCCGAATGAATTAACCAGGACAATACTGTTCTCCGACCAACGATAGACCACTTACCTTCCATGAAATGCTTCCCTCCCCTATTAACACTCTGTAGAAGTAACTTGCAACTGCCTTTGTGGCTCTTCCGCTTCCTCAAAAATTTGGATTTTTTTGCAATTCTTTTTGGAGATTTGAATGGCTTATTTTTTATAATTGCTGAAATTAAAAGATCATCATCCTTAAGACGACATGCTTTTGTTTTTCTTGATACACTTTGCTCGTGGCTTGTGTCCATCAAATATAGTTCACCTCTAGAAGTAGATGTTCTGAACTTGTCATGTTGATACAAACTACTCAATTTGATTTCAGATATTTTTTTGGGCTTCTTAGGTGCCTTCTTTCTTAAGGTTGCAGTGCCAGCAAAGGACATGTTACTTCTGCAGTTTGAATCAATTCCTGTACACTCCCACTGCACTGGATTCGGCCTCAAATCAAATGTCTCCTCCTCTTCCTTCACGTGAATCATGGATGCATCCATGGCACTTCTCAAAGGAAATTCATCATTATTGTCAGATCTTTCTTTTTCACAGGTAAGAGAGCTTCTATTACTATCTTGACGAGGGGAAACAGTACCAAATCCTCCAAGTGAGATTTGTGCATTTCCTGGGCTAACAGGAACTTCATACAAGCAAGCACCATTGTGATCACATGTGCTATCAGTGCCACAAGTTTGCAAAGAACTTCTATGCAAGCTAATTCTTTCATGGCTGGAGATGTTCCTAGACTTGGCAGCAACCCCATTGACAGTCTTTAAAGGAACCACATACTTTTTCTCTGACAGATGAGACTGCATGGCATCTGAACAGAAAATAGCATCACATTTTCCATATGGATGGACCACAAACTTCCTTTTTGTTTTCACTACTTTACCTTCTTTTAGCAAACGAATTGTCTTCTTAATGAAGACCACAGTAGCAAATGGATCTAGAAGACACCACAAATGAGCTAATGTAGCAGTAGTTTCCAAACTACCCAATTGTTTCTCTATCTCTAAAGCTGTATTAGACAGATCAGACAATAATTGAGCCATGTTAGTCCACTCTTTACAATCCATTTCCTCCATAATATTGTTTTCATCAGCAAATAAACTATCCCTACACAAGCTCCAGGCCCTATGAAATTCGCGAATTGGTCTACCATGAGGTGATTTGTAAACAAATTCACCAATCATATTTGACTTATTATTCCTTTTGCGCCTCCCTATTACCCAACCTGCTGCCCTAAGTAATCGAATGACATGATACCGGAGGAGAGGACGAGGATCATTCTTTAAATTCTTAGGCAGTGAAAAATCAGCTTCATCTAATTCCAAAAAGCAATAGTCTTTCCATCTTGGTTTCGCAGGACGAACAAGAACAGAATGGTTTGTAACAGTTATAGGCTGAGGAGCTGCCAAAAGCTTGGTTGCACAGCTCTCCTGTGAAACAGGTGAAGCAACTGCTTTGCTGACAGCAAGTTCATTCCTGTCGTTTCCATCTACCCCAGATAATTTACTTTGTGAATCAATCCTCTCACTACTTTCGTGACTTCTATTTATTCCAACACAACGCTTAAACAGGTAGCAGCTACTTTCTATACCCTGGCTAGATGACTCAACTAAACGACATATTACTGCATCACAAGCCGGAAAAGAAGCCGGTTGAGACACCTCTGATTCAATTCCCTCCAATGGACCAGTCAAATTCAGAACTTTCTCCGGGCAAGGGTTGTCATTAGATTTATCAATTGACAACTTCAACCTTTTACAGCCCATATCCAAGCCATAGTGCATTGGCAGAGTCAAATCTTCAGAGACAAATCCTTGTCCAAGTTTTTTACTCGAATCATCTTGTAAATTACAAGGATTCACCTTTTTTGTTAAACCTGAATTAATACTATTTGAACAAGAAGCACCATCCACTTGCTTGGTACAGTCAAAGTTGATAACTCCAGTTACAAGACACCTTTGATTACTTCTACCGGAATCACCCTCCAAAAACAATTCTGTAAATATCTGATGCTCATTAATTGATCCCTCTGAACTATCATCATGCAGTCCTTCAAGCTCTTTGCAGAATAGCATGTTTATCATGTTAAGGCACGGGGGAGATTTTATCATATCTCTTGTTTCCTTTGTTTAATAAACACCAGAATCCATGTACAAATGCCATTCGCTGAATGTCACACTGCCTGCAATAACAAAGCAAAGATACGAGGCATATGACATTAAAAAAAAATGTATCTCCACATAAATGATAAAAGCATCCTTCCAAAGATTTTCTATCACTCAGAATAAGAAGTGACAAAGAGAAAGGAGAAAGAAGGAGCCAAGCAAACTTTCCAACCAAGTAACTAAAATGGAAGTTTTAATTTTGAAGAGAAGGGACACTAATTTTTATCAATTCTCAAGTACAAAAGCAAATGCAACTAAATAACCAGATACAGATCAAGAAATATTTTAAGGCAAGAGTTTTGCATTTACAAGGAATGTCGTCTGTCATCTATTTGCATGTCTTTAGTTAAGAGAGAGACTTGATGGAGAATAGAAAGTGTATAAGTCACTGCCGAGAAATGAGAAACTATCTGATCGCCACTTTCAATCAAGCAAACAAGAGAGGAAGACAACCCCACCTCACCTTATTTATTACATTTAATAAAAAAATTATAAAAAAAAAAAACTCTGGTGATAGTTTAATACAGGAGAACGTACTCCTTTTAAAACAACTTTATATCAATTAATCACAGATTCCCTACAGTGGAATATCTGAAAGCTAGATGCTACAGAAACAAGAAAAAATAACAAATGCAGATATCTAGCATGGTCAATATAGATAGAAAAATAGAGAGGGGGGGTGAATGATCTTAACAATTATGAAATAAATCTAATTTCCATCCGCTAAGATATATTAAATTGAAACCCAAAACATAAATAAATGGAAAGTTACCAGAATTTAATAGTAGTTCATAAACGAAAATGGTTGTAAAACAATAGACAGAAGTACAAAAGGAAAATAGGAGCACACACATGTATCGCTTCCTAGCCAATCCGAGAAACAGAATCTTACAGAAGATTGAGAAATGAAATATTCCTATATGACCTCAAAAACTCCTATCACGCACATAATTCACGAACCCCATCTATGGAATCCCAAAAAGTTACCCAAATTCAACAAATCCCAGCATAAATTCCCACTCCCACGTTTCCAGATCAAATCCCGCCTCCGGAACAGAAAATTAAGCCGAGGAAAACACGCAGGTCGGCAATCAAATTCTAGAAACAAAAACCACAATTTCAAAAAAATAAACTTTACCTTTGCACAGCATTTGCTGAAAACAATTTTCATCTAAAACACCCCAAAAGAATTCCGGACCTTCTTCGTTCTCCAAATCCAAATTTAGGGTTCTAGCGGACATCAATCAACAAAATTTAATTTTGAGACAAAAAAT
This sequence comes from Apocynum venetum, assembly GCA_019593545.1. Classification (NCBI taxonomy): domain Eukaryota; kingdom Viridiplantae; phylum Streptophyta; class Magnoliopsida; order Gentianales; family Apocynaceae; genus Apocynum; species Apocynum venetum. The sequence continues at coordinate 9,268,529 of SRSM01000123.1, read as the reverse complement.
AAAAATCTGAAAGAGAAAAACGATGCTCCCTCCAACTTTTACTTGATAACTCTTCGAAATGAAATCTAAAAGGAGACACGGGAGAGGGATTCTTGGCTTTGGAGAGGACGGTGTGCTCCAAAACAGATATCAAGCATGACTGAGCATTTTCTCTCTCTACAGCGCCTCTTCCATGTGTAGGTGACATTATATATGTGCTCACTTCTCTGCCTATCACCTTTAAGCAAATTTGTCTCTTTGTATTTTAAGCATTTTTATGGGTAAGTAGCAATGAGTAGGCTTTCCTCATCTTCATCTTTGAAATTCATCTTCATCGTCACCATTTTCAAACCCATTTATTAAGTGGGTTTTAAAATAGTAAAAAATCAATCATTGACTAACTAATTGTAATTATAGCATTTTTGTAAGTTTTTTCCAATTATCAGTTCGTATGAGGAAAATGGAACTGTTCTTTCGATCGAGTCTGCGAGTTTTACGTAACAAACTCAAAATCTCGATTGCCTTTTCTTTTTACAGTTTTTGTAGTGGAAGGATTTAGCATTGTGATTACAAATTTACAACTCCTTCCATTCCATTGAATATTCACATTTAAAAAATCTTGCAATAATAATAATTGCAAGAAAATATTTTGTTCTCAGGATTTCAAATTTAAATATTTTTATTTTGATATATTTGAAATTAAATATCTATTTTTTAAAAATAAATATATTTTTATTTAAAATTTCACTTGCAATCTCATTGATCTAAACATTTATATCAAATTAAATCATATTTTTTATCACTAATTAAATTCATAATAAGGAAAATGTAGTTAATTCCTTAAAATCAAAAACTTTTAAAAGTTTAATATTTTTCATCTAAATTTGAACAACACTTTTATTTAATATAAAAAATAAAAAAATGTGAATAAATTATTGCATCACTCTTAGCAACTACAATGGGAGTTGCATAAATCAAAATTTGTGTAACTCAATTAAGAATTACATACCATCGTAACAAATCAAAATAGAGAAGTTAATTTAGCAAGCAATTTAATAACATTTGTTCATCCATATTTCTCAAAAAGCATATTTTCATACTTTTTGTATATCTTATTACCGGACCTCATTTTACAACTCTTCATTTCAATCATACAACTCAATAAATTATAATAAATATGACCATGTAATATATTATATCTATATTTTATTAATATTTATAATATAAGATTAAATAAAATTACACTTTTTAACTTTATATATAATTTAAAAGACTTATGAGGATCATTAGAGTTCCAAATGAGAGCTGTGTTTTCAAGTAACTACTAAATGCCAAGCAAAGCAATTCAATATTCTCTCCAATGATATACATCTTGAGAGTTGCATTTGAAAAATGTGGGATCCATTTTTATTTTATAATTTGTATATGAAAGGTGAGTGATTTATGAGTTTCACAATTGATTGTAATATTTTTTTATATTAAATTTATACATGTGCATAATTGAAGATGAAAGTTGTAAAAAGTAGAAAAATGAGGTGGAATGATTTTTTAAAGTCCCAAAAAAATGAAGAAAGTGAAATTCATTAGAGTTGCACTAGGAGTTGGTCCGAAATTTTTTATTTAATTTTTTACTAATAATTGCATAAATTAAATGATTTACATTTTATTAACTATAATAAGGATAATACAATAACTTCATTAAACTCAAAAGTATTAATTACTTTTAGAATTAAATTAAAAGTAAACATTCAACATCGAACGAAATTAATATTTTTTAACAAATTTAGTGTGTTGAATTAAAAATCTTAGAATAACATTGATTGCTATTAAATAGTTTATCCATATAAAGTAAAATGCACTCTTCATTTAATATAAAAATTAACAAGAACCTTTTATCATAAATAAATTATCTATAAATACTTTTTTTAGCAAAAGGAAATAGTCATTGATTTGAAAAAACGTAGAATAACAATAATTAGTGTTAAATGGTTATCATATTTGTAATATTAACTATGAGTAAATCATTGTATTAATTTTAAAAATAGTTAATGGTGAGACAATGTATTTAATGAGATGTAATTAATCATATTGCTATGAAATTTTGGAATAAAAACTATATTCCAATTTCAGACTTTCTAAAAAAATTATGTAAACACTCAATTTTTTAAATGAAGTAATATTTATCTTTCTTTCTTTTTTGTGTGTGTGGACATAATTAGTAGGCTTTCTTCTTCCTCTAGTGAACATTTTTAAACCATTTTATATGATAGGGTTTAAAAAATGTAGGAATTTATTATACCATATCATTTTATCACTTTATTTTAAAATAAGTATATTAGTTTATTCCATATCACAACAAGTTTGACTAGTAGATACTTGATCTTTACATAATGATTTGTATGTTTGAAAAGTAAAAAAAAAAAAAAAAAAAAAGCTAATGATATGGCATGATTCTCTTTGCTTTAACATTCCTTTAGTTTTTCTTATGGATAATTTTTAAACATTTTGGTAAGTAATATAAATAGATTGTAGATATTTTCTTTTCTTTTCTTTTTCTTTTTATCTTTTCATGCTTTATGGTTTAAAATAGTAAAACATTAATCGCTCACCAACTTACCATAATAAAAGTTGGATTAGTTTTACGTATGAGTTATGCATTATGGGAAAGGGAAATCACTCAAAATGTTCTTCAAATCAGGCACGAAGCCACGTTGAAGACTGGGGGAGCTCCTCCTTTCTTTTCTCTCTCTCTCTTTTTTTTTTTTTTTATTATAAAAAAAGGCCCTGACCATGTGAAAATTTGACCAAATTCTTCTGAAATGTTAATTTTTATGTCTTTGGCTCTTAATATTCATGTATTTTATTTTACTAGTATATTAATATTCATGTATTTTAGTTACATTAAAGTTACATTTAAGTATAGTTTTTTATATTTAAATATTGTTTCTATTGTGATCTCTATTTAAAATTTTCAGCCCTGTCCCTACTTCAAATATTTTTTATTTTTTATATTCTCAAACTTTTAATTTCATATTTTGTACTCTTACACTATTTTAAAAATATGTGATAATATACTCTAAATCTTATTATTTATTTTATTCACGAGTACTCTAAATGATATTTTTCAACTACAAAAAGTACGTAAGATTATATTTTTTAGGGGGTAAAATATTCAAAACAAACACTATGAGTGGAGAGGTAGAAAACTAAATATTAGAGAAAGCTTTAGATTGAACTTTTTTTTCATTTAAATTCTTGTTATTATTATTGATTTAAATTAGAAACAAATATTGTATAATCATTTTTCAATATTTAAATTTTTTACTTCTTAACCCCTAGTGTTTGCTCTTAGTACATTACCACAAAAAAAAAAAGGATTATTTACTTTCTTTTCATTTTGGATAGGACTGAGTGATAGAAATAAATGATAAAAAATAAAGTAAAGATAGAAAAAAATTAAATAAAAGTTCAAGGATATTTTTACGTATATGTATTGAAAGAGATGGTAATAGTTGAAAGGGAAATGCTTACTAGTTTCCCATTAGGGAACCATCTTTAACTTTTTTAAAAAATTGAAGTTCAATTTCAGTTTAGAATTTGACAACAATAGTTGACTTTCAAGTTGAGAAAATGTTATAATCTTTAACTTCATACACATAATTAACCATAGTCAATACATTTAGTCAACTTGAAAAATAACTATGCAAATAATTGTCTTTCAAAACGATGATACATGTTGTCAATTTCATTGCCAATGCATATCAATTTCAAATATGTCTTAACTATATATATATATAGTTTGACTTCATTATTTGTATAGTTAGCTTATCATTGTAGTCACAATCAACATGTTTCTACCATAAAGAAAGAAATGTATTCTTCCCCAAGTAACTTTCCAAATTCAACATTTTCAAACTTAAGAAAGGTAACCTTTTAAAATTAAAAAGAAAAAGAAGATAATATCCAAACATAACCTAAGAATGTAAAACATTTCCTTGTTTCAAACCCAATGCTTATATTTACTGTTGGAATATTTCATAATAAATGTAATCAGACATTCGAACTTTCCTTTAGTGAAGTTGGGAAGAGGAAAAATATGTTGGGTGTTTTTCAATATCTCTTAAGTCACTCTTGTCTTAACATTATGTGCACCTTATAATGTAATGTTCACGTAAGTATGTATTTAGCAATTCCCTTTTCTTTTATTTTTTTAATAAGTAAGCATTTCATTAAAATAAAAATATATTACGAAAATGAGATAATAAGCAAATGCTCATATATCACGGTAACATAAAATAAATCATGCCCTAATACTAGGTAGGTAAAATAAAATAAAAACAAACATATTTTAACACTTTCATAGGCATCATTGCCACCATCTTCAAACGTCATTGACACAACAACTTTGCCATAAGCTCGAACCATAAACAACAACCTCGAAGACCGAATTAACAATCTTAAAGATTGTCTAAGTAAGAAATAAGAATTAAGGAAATGACATAGATCTACTCCAGGTAACAAGTATTTTTGTATAAGAAAATAAGATATTGTCTTATCTAAGAGGACTAGAGATTAAAGTCGCCAAAGAGCCCTAGATTGATTCAAAATCCATCGAATGGATAAGCTATTATGATTTGTAGCAAAAAGAATGGTGTGAAAGTGCAAAACTAATAAGGAAATGAAATGTATTTGACCAGAGCAAGATCTAGCTAGAACTAGATATGCATCTTGGTTGTAATTAATGGAGTAGCATGAAAGAAAGAAACGTTACAATGGTGAAGTAGGGAAGAAAGAGAAATAGAGAGAGAAATAAACGAGTAAAAATAGTGAAGTGATTTTTATGTAGCTAGCAATTTATTAGTTATGTTTAGGAAGTTTTTTTAATATAAGTTTTAAAGTGATCTATTTGTTAAAAAATTATGTGTTCTTATTTTATTACTTTATTTCGACTTTTTTTTTACTATTCTTGTGAGTGCTTCTATATCCATTTGTAAGAAACAAGTAATATCCCAACAAACTCCTTTGTCCCAAATAGATCTATTGTTGACAATACATTTACTTACCACGAGATCATGAATTATATGAATAAGAAATTTGACAAATTTGAGTATATGGCTATTAAAATTGATATGACTAAAGTCTATGATCATGTTGAATAGGTCTCTTACTTCTGTTTACAGATTCATGATTTTAATGAGAAATTTGCCAATCTTGTCCACAAGTGCCTTACAATGATTTCTTATTCTCTTTGTTAGAAATGAGTAGATTGATAATTATCTTATTTTCTATTTAAACTTGGTTGATGAGTATCAATTTGAGAATGTTGAGTTTGAAGGGGATGACCTTATCCTTGCTCTTAAAGACCACTCTGATTTGATTGAATGATTAGCTCGTGGACGCATTACTGAAGCTAAGATATATTTTAAAAGGAAAAAATGGTCTTTTTCTTACCTTCCTAGAAGTTGTAATAAATTTGCTCATTATTCTACTCATTGGGGTAGGATAGATGTTGTAGCTGGAGACATTTTTGTTCTTTATCTTCCACTTGATGTTTGGGAAGATTGGTCTAAGTGACTCATTTTCTGACATTTTTTTATGATGCTAATATTCGAAATACACAATTCGACTAACTAATTTAGCAGAGCATTTACGATAAAACACTTCAAAATCAACACCATATAGCTATCGATTGTAAAAGCTGGGTATGATGGGATTCTTCCACTCACTTGGCATGCCATGGGAAGCGGTTAAGGCGAGAGAGCAAGTTGGACTACAGCCACTCATCACTCCTTTTGTGATAGTGAAAGTTATGAGTGAAAAACTTTTCATCAAAGTTTGGTTAAACTAAAGTCTAGATCCAACTAGTCTAGTACTAATGAGCAAGAAAATACACTGCTTAGGCTCACCAATAGATATTTAAACCTTGGCACAACTACTTAGGCTCAGGTCCACCCAAAATGAGTAAGAAAAGAAAAGAATGCCTCCCAAAGGTTTTGTTTTATTCCAAAGACATAGGGCCGACAGAGCTTTCTTAAAAATGCTCAAATCAACCAAAATCAATTTGATTTGATTTGTATATAACATAATTGGGCTTTATCTGTTTGAACATATTTTCTTAATTAACTATATAAACGGATAGGATTTAGTTAGAGTTTAAGAAATAACAAAGACAATAACACATCTTGCTAAATGTGATATTACTATTTTTATTACCAATATGTTCAATAGTTGTGATATTTAATGACACATTTCATAATATTTTTTTTTCTTTTATAGAAGATCATACATTAAATGTTGTGATTGATCTTTTAATAATATAGAGTGAATGTATTGATGTCATTTTTTAAGATTTTTATAATCTATTCACGGATATGATTAAAGAAAGAAGATAAACCAAATCATTTATCCAATCTATTTTTTTTTAAAAAATGTATCATAATTATTAATAGTATAATTCAAACTCATAATTTTTAAATAAATAAGCTCTTATTAGTTCACTTTTGCAACCATAATCTTAAAAAACAAAAGGAATAATGCAAAGATTCAGACGACTAAAAGACGGCCCAAAAATGAATTACGCCCATCTGGATTTGAAGGCCGTGTCAAGACCAACAAAGATCCAACTTACCCCATGTTTGTTATCCATTTTGATCCCCGCCTTAACTGACGTGGCAATATCCGACGGCAGATTCAGCAATAGAAGCCAATTACCATGGTCGAACGTGGCAATATCACTACCGTACAAATCAAAAGCTGGAGCCAAGTGTTGCAAACCATGGCTCGAGAAAGATTCCTTTCTCCAGAGCCATCTTCAAAGCCCACACTACAGGTGGAACGCAAATGGGGGCCTTCACTTTTCACCTAAGACATTTCTCTCGACTCTCAGTCTCAGTCTCAACCTTTATAACTCCCGTTCATCTTCTTTCCAAACGAGCTCAGGTCTCACTCCTCTCGTTCTCTCCTTCTCACAAGCAGCGGCTTTCGTTTTCGGTAATGGCTTCCGCTACTAAAAAGGTAAGAAATTGGCGGTAATAGTTCGTATGACCGAGTAATTTTTACTTTGTTGCGTTTTTGAGATTGTGTAATGTGTATTTGTAGGTTTTGGTACCGATTGCCAATGGAACAGAGCCATTGGAGGCGGTCGTGACCATAGATGTATTGAGAAGAGCTGGTGCGGATGTTACTGTGGCTTCCGTTGAGAAGCAGTTGCAAGTGGATGCTTGCCACGGAGTTAAAATTGTTGCAGATGCCTTAATTTCTGACTGCGCTGATACTGTTTTTGACCTCATTTCTCTTCCGGTGAGTCTTATGTTTGTCCTCTGGAACTATGTAGGTGCCTTATATATTAATGTACATTCCTACAACAGTATGTTATAATATATTTATAACCATGTAGCTTTCTGTATCTTTTATATAATTACTATGCAGAGAGCCAGAGACCAACCAGATGATATCGTTTTTCTTTCTTTTTTTTTTTAAAAAAACCGGCGGGACTAGAAAATAATTTTTTCCCCCCGAAATCCGTTTACTATTCCATGTGAAAAATGGTGATAAAATTTAAACATGTGGATTTTATTGCGAAATTTAACGAAGATTGTACCCTGAATCCAGTCAGAAAATATTGTGCAATCATTAGTTTGTTGCAGAGCTTAGTAGAAGTTCCGCACTACTATTATTTGTTGACGTCCAATTTGTGTTGTTTAAACATTTGTCTATGTGTAGATTGGTTTTGCGTGGCATTGAAGCCCTGAAGTATAAGTGAAAAGTGATTGATGTGCTGATGATTGATCTATCCCAGGATCTCAATCTGCAAATTAATTTTTTACTGTTTTGTACTTAGTCAGCATACTCTCAATCTGCATTTGTCTGTTAGGCTGGTCTAACGTGATATTTAATTAGAGTTTAGTGAGATTTTCTTGGCTGAAGTATAGTGGTTGTATTTTCTTGTCCAAACTTTTATGTGAGATTTGTGAGAAGTTTTTTCTTTCTTTCCTATGACACAGGGAGGAATGCCAGGTGCCAGTGCGCTTAAGGATTGCAAAACTTTAGAAAGTATGGTCAAGAAGCAAGCGGCTGAGGGACGACTTTATGCAGCAATATGCGCAGCTCCTGCTGTTGCCCTTGGCTCATGGGATCTATTGAAAGGGAAAAATGTCAGTATTCACAAGTGTTAAATTGTCAGAACTTTTCAAATTGTTTTCTCCTTATGCTATGTCAATACATAATAGTGACAGTGATATTTTGTCAGGCAACTTGTTATCCGTCTTTTATGGAGCAGTTGGCATCTACTGCAGCTACAAGTGAATCAAGAGTTGAGCAAGATGGAAAAGTTGTGACGAGTCGAGGGCCTGGGACAGCATTGGAGTACGCTGTTGCCCTTGTTGAGCATCTGTTTGGGAATGACAAGGCAAAGGAAGTTTCTGCTCCACTAGTACGTATTGTTGTTCCTTTTAATAAAGAATTCCTTTGTAATTAGCAAGGACTTGGAAAATTGTTTTAAGTTGCACTTATGAAGAAAAAGGCAACTTCTTGCAGCCATGCTGGGTGAAGAAAGGACCTTTGATAATATATCTTTCTAAAAGCTGTTGGTTGCAATTTAGTCATTTTATTTAGTTAAAATGGAAACTTTGGTGAAGCAGAAAGTACTGCTGTGAGCATGGACTTGTGTTGAATAGTTTTCTGTAGTGAGAGCTGATGTTCAACTCATGTTAGTTATTCATGAATATAAGCAGCTCTGACATCTTTTCTTTGCCTAGGTTATGCGCTCCAATCATGGGGATGAATATGTATTTGCTGACCTAAATCCTGTCAGTTGGACATGTGAGAAAACTCCTCAGGTGAAGTTTCATGGAACTTTAATTCTTATTTCATAGCCCCTTTAATATATTCCAGGGGCAAGTTTACTTTGCTATCCAAACTTTGAGTGATTCTTCAGTTTGTCTCAATTCCATTGTTAGCAAACTTGTATAAAGAGCATGAAATACTAAATAACATATTTGTCGTCTAATTATGTCTAAAAGTGTAAATTAGCCAAGGGAAATGAGGTCATTTTATCTTCTACAGAATTCATTTATGTGTGTTTAACCTTATTCCATTAATTGACTAATGGCAATTTTAGAAGTAGATGGCTAAGTGATCAAGATCTAAAATTGGGATGGAAAATTGAGGGATTGAGAAAAAGTGAAGTTTGGATGGCAAGCTGAAAAATTAGTCAAGATTTGGATGACAAAATAAAGTTTTTCTTAAATTTCAGCTAAAGTTTTTAATGATACCTTTCACTGCCGATCTTGCATCTTGGAAATTTTTGTCCTAAAGCTTTCTCACTTCCTAATGTGTTAGCTATGCCAAATTATCATAGCATGGCGCTTTAAAATTTCTTATTTTTCTCCAAACTGAACTTTTATACAAAGTTAAGGGTTCTCAAGATATTTCTTCTTATATATCCTTCGATAGAAGTGCTTGTAGTTTTTCTATTTTAAAACCTGGTTAAATGTTGTCCTTCTCTCATTTTCAAGTTATGCTGATTTGATGCATTTTTCCTAGCGTGGCTTAATAGATAGCATAAAACCTGTGATTTTGCCAGATTAGTTAAAACCTGTTTTTTCCTTCCTCACCTCATGCATTTTCCCTTTCCCTTAGATTCTTGTACCTATTGCTAATGGCAGTGAGGAAATGGAAGCTATTTTTATCATTGATATCCTTCGAAGAGCAAAAGCTAGTGTCGTAGTAGCATCAGTTGAGGATAAATTGGAAATTTTGGCTTCCAGAAAAGTAAAATTAGTTGCAGATGTGCTCCTTGATCAGGCGTCTGAACATTCCTATGATTTGATAGTTTTACCTGTAAGTAGTGGCCCTTTCATTATCTTTAGTTACCCTTAACCTGGAAAGCTCATTAGTTAGCTAATGATTTTTATGCATTGAATGTATATGTAGGGTGGACTTCCTGGTGCCGAAACCTTCTCCAAATCAGAAAAATTGGTTCATATGCTGAAGAAGCAAAAGGAAGCAAATAAACCATATGGAGCAATATGTGCATCCCCGGCTATTGTGTTTGAACCACATGGCCTACTTAAGGTACCATCCTGAACCAGCACAGTATAGTCATGGGTTCTTCAGCAACTAATTAATCCCAAAAGTTCTTTGGATTTGGCTGAAGATGCATATGTTGATGACCCAAAGCATTTCTGAGTTTTTTTTTTTTCCAACTTTTCTGTGTGCGATAACCTGGCTTGGAAAAGATCTTTGTTTTACCATCAATCTTTTGCATGCCAATTTTCTTGTAACTACTGATTTTACGACTCTTTCCTACACCCTCTTATATGTTCCAATCTCTGTTCAGGGTAAAAAGGCAACTGCATTTCCTGCGCTATGCAACAAACTGAGTGATCCAAGTGAATCAGAGAACAGGGTGGTGGTTGATGGCTATCTCATCACTAGTAGGGGGCCGGGAACTTCAATGGAGTTTGCATTGGCAATCACAGAGAAGTTCTTTGGACGCAAGAAAGCTCTTGAGCTTGCCGAGACATTGGTTTTTGTTAATTAGGGGTCACGGAGGCAGAACCCCTGCCTGTCTTGGTCATCTTCTTAAAACCATGGGACAATAAGTGCGAGGTCTGAGTTACATAAATATCTAATCTGTGTAATGTGTCCAGATCTGGTGTAAAAAATAAATAAAGTTTCTGGGAATATTCACTTTTACGGTTGATTTTGCTGTCGAATTTTGATTGGCTTCTTTCATGTCCCCCTCGCCCCCGGGTTCGAGGGGTTATAAACCTCTACAAGAATCAGTATTCAAGATATAATCTTTTGCAACGTAAAAGGTATGCGACTCTGACAGTTGTTAGCCAAGCTGTGTAGGTTGTTGTGTCGGATGGTTGAATCTGAGTGTATGGTATATAATTAGTTGGTAGGATATGTTGAGCAGGCGTAGGGGAGTGTTAGTCGTGGTCGTGGATAAACTCGGAAGGAGGTGCGGTCCGTGTGGAGATTAAATTTTAAGAATATAAATTTATTCAATTCAGATGAATACATATTTTAATTTTGAATTTTGATTATTTAAAGAATAAAAATCCAGGTAATACTTGTTTTTTCTTCTCTCTTTTGCAATTCAGGTGATGCTTGAATTAATAAAAAAAATGCAACTTTTGTACTTGGAAGAATTTTAGTTCAGGTGTGAAATAGATTTCTGAATGGTTCATTTGTTTTTGGGATATTTGCCTTGTTCAAATTAAATATATGGGTTATTGTGATTCAATTTTCTCAAAGTTGACTTAAACTTTGTAAGTTATGAAATTGGTGAAGTTTAATATTTGTTAATTCAATTTGTGGATTTTATTAAATTTGTTAATTAAATCACATGTATTACTTTAATTTTTAAAAATTATATTTTATTAACTCTGTATAATTTTATTATTACAAAAATAATAGAGTAATTTTTTGAAAGTAAAATTTGTTTCATAAATTATTATATTAAATTAAATTATATATTTAATTTTAAAGGAAATATATGCAGTTTATAATTCTAACACTCACCCTTAAAATATTTATCACTTATATAAACTTTAATTGGTATTATAAAAGGCTAAACTAAAGTTTGTTAGATTGCTTAAAATTAAAAGGCCGAGGACATAAATAATCTCTTTCTTATTTACCGTCTCTCTCTCCTCACTGCCCCCCTCCCCCAAAAGAAAATTCAATTAATGATTCAAACTTTCTAATGATTCAAGTACAATTACATTCTCTTTGGTTACCTCGGTAACTAGAAACATGGAAGGTTTTGTTCTGTAAGGCAGAATCACCTGCCTTTGATTTATTTTATTCTCTCAGCTTATGCTGCCCACCAAGAAACAGGGAAGCTTTTGTTTTGTTACAAGCCTCTCCAAATCGTAGTTCAAACATCAATCCCTCTCCATGGCTAGACAGATGAAAAAATAAATAAAATTCAAGTACCTAAAAACATATTATAGCATTTTTTTTTTTGAAAGGCAAAAACATATCATAGCAGTAATTTACTGAATAATTCTAAGGAGACTTGGTCATGACCATCTTATGTATAAAGTTGCCATCATCGTATATACAGATCTATATGGACTAGCCATCATAAATAACTTCTGATACCTCTGAGTATTAAGAATTATGTGCAACTCAGTCGCGTGATTCTACACTTAATTGAACACCAAGAAAGGCCTTGGGATAACTAATCTATCTTTTCATTTGCATATTACTCCATGACGGTGCAATAATGTGTGTATCTCCACTCAAAGAATGGCATCCGCAGCACCTTCCATCACCTATTACTTCTCCAAGACCAATTATCCCAAAACATATATGAAACTATGGAGAATCAGTTTGATGTAAGAGGCATTCAGTTAGCCCCAAACACTTGGTTCCACTGCTCGAGCTCTTCCCACTTACTCTTTTGTACACTAGGTCTCACAACAGTCATTGCCTTCTGAAAATCTTCATACCTCAACCGCCGTACCTGTGCATGACAACATTCATTTAAAGTGAGCCTTACTTCCCATCAAACATATTTAAAATAATAATAAACAAAAGTTGGAAAACTAATTAAATATATGGAAAATGATTTCAAATTTAGGATTTCCTCTATTTCTCAATTTAAGGAAAAAGGTTGTCAATAATAAGCAACCTTCAGTACGGGATTACCTGATTTGCCTTGACTGTAAGAATATTTGCACCAAGCTCTCTGATAGGCATCATTGCAGCTTCCTCACATAAGGCTTGTAGGTCACTTCCAGAATATCCTGTGCAAGTGACCCTAACATCAGTAACCAATAAACCCCAGCAAGGTGAAAGAGTTCACAATATGATACCATAAAGAATTATCTTCATAATTGGCCAACAAAGCCTCATTACTATCATTTCCTCAATTTCAGAGCCAAGTCCTAGCTTTTCTCTTTATTAGGTATCCAACAAATGTAATATTTAAACATGCACGATGCACCCCGTCCAGACCCCACCAATGAGACTTAAATGACTGAAAGAAAAATCCTACCCTCTGTCTTTTCCACAAGCCTCTCTAGATCTCTATCTGCAGCAGACAAATTATAGAGATGAATCAGTAAAAACAAACAGCAAAACAAACAGCGACAGGTTTTATAAAACTTTTACTTGTGCAAATGAATCCATAACAAATATTCCCTGTGAAACTTGTACAGAATTAATATGTGGCCCTACCAGGCAAGGAAAATTGTTGGCCTTTGAGTTTGTTCTTTAGAAGTTGGCGCCTAACATTTGCATCAGGCAAAGGGATATATATTCTCTTCACCTATTTCAGAATTCCAATAGTTACAATAAGTCAATAAAGAAATTGGTCAATATCACCAGATTACTGGAACTTGTGCTATCAATGACCGTAAGTGCCATAGACTGTTGGCCAATTTTATGGGATTTCCACCAAGTTTCAAAATATCAACCCCACAGAAATGAGCAATATTGAATTCCGTCAAGGCATTTAGCATGCAAATGCAAGCAATTCTTCATTTAAGAGAAAAGGCAGAGAAAAACTTTCCATGGAAGAGCTTGGAACCACACTACTGAAGAAGACATGCCTAATAACACAGAGATGGTATAGTTAAAATCTTTAAAACACTTGCAATTTATCCTGTGTGTCCTGTGTTATCATACCTATGATCCATTGCAAAAATAGTTTGTTCCACCAATGACAGAAAAACATAAATTAAATAAAATACTACCCCCATAAGGAATTAAATGTCCACGATTGACTAGTCTAAAAACTAATAATAGCCTTTGACCTAAAGGAAGTTATCTCATTATTCTTATTATTAAATTGGTTAGCGGTAGGAATCATTAGTTAGTCCCTTAAATTAAGGAAGTTCTTAATGAAATTTAGATAAAAAATATGTTTATTTTTAAAAAGTGAACATTCAATTCTTAACTATCCCCAAATGAAAATGTGGACATTCAATTCCGGACAGACGTGAGTATCAATATCATTTTGTAGCAAATTTGAAGCAATCTCCCAAGAAGAAAAGCAATAGTAAATTAATGCACCATCATACTAACCAGTCTCCTGAGAACAGCATCATCCAGTTCCTGTGGCTTGTTTGTAGCTCCTGCATTACACAACCAGTAATGTACATCTATTTGCATACAATCACATGAACCAATATTTTTTTTAAAATAAAATAAAACACTAACCAACAAACATTAATGAGAAAACATCTGAAAGATATTGTCAAACTTCCATGTCTTTTCATACAAGCTATGGACACATCAAGTTAGAAAAGGTTTCAGAAAAAAATATCAACTTAAAAAACTAAAATTATCCAGTAGTTCACGACTGTATTTTCTTTTCTCTATCAGACGATCAGTTTCTGATAGTAACATAATTCTACATGCATATTTGTTTCACACCTATTTTTTGCAACCTTTGTAATGAAGAATGAAATCGAAGCTTTCTTACTTTGCATGTTATATTGAACTTTTAACACCAAAACTTATCCCAATTTTCAACAAATTTGATATTTATATGTTAAAAAAGCTCACATGCATGTTTATGGTTTTCCCCTGAAACAAAAGGCAATTACTTGTGTATCCTTTTCAATTAATCTTACCTGCATTTTATTTAACAGAATCCTGTGGTCTAGAAATGGAGAAGATGGATCTATACTCAACTTCTACGCTCACCCTCCCGGTTAAAATGTGTTGATTCATGTTCTTTATCCTTGAAGCTTTTCAGAAAACTTTGGGTTTCTTGTTTCCGGCAAGAACTTCCCCTTCAGCAGTTGAAAGTACAAAAACACTGCTTTTAAAGTCAATTTTTGGGTTTTAATGGATTTAGTTGGAAAACCAGGTTCTTTTGTCAAACGAAGGGTCTGATTTGAAGCCAAATGTGTGAATGGTTGCTTATTTTCTAAGGCTCCAAAGATGCAGATTCTACAAAGTATAATACCATAAAGCAGTCAGAAGAATAGAAAAGGAGGAAGATAGATAAATGATTATAAAAACAAGATTCATTTTAGCATCAGGTGGCAGTGTGATGAAAGAGAGCCTATATGAGAGTATATCTAAGGAAATTGAGCTATAAATGGAGATCACAAGAAAGAAATATAAAAAAATTCACCATAGCTGTATCAAAAATCAAAACTGCACAGATGAATCTTACCAATGACAATTACTAGATCTTCTGAAGTTGATGTTACTCCATCAAATTGAACTAGGAACTCAGATTTCAATCTTCTGCTTGCTTCATTTTCATTAGATGTCCTTGTCGACATGATACTATCAATCTGCAATCATTGTAATCAGTTAAGATCCCACTTAGAAATTTAAGCAACAAGAAAGAAAGAGAAACGAGACGCAAATATACTATTTTCAAGTAGAAATAAGTATTAGAGGTATATGATTCAGTTGGTAAGACACCTATATCAAAATTGCAAAGGGAAAATGTGACAGAAGAAGTCATGTTTACTGCAGCTAGTGCCATCTATTGCATAGAAAAGTTCTGCTCTATTCTCCTTTCCAACAAAGAAATGCTATAAAACAAAACAACTTTCAATGCAATCCAACTAGTTTAATTTCATACATCTATCCTCAAACTTTTTCTTTCACTTTTATATCATTCAATTATTATAATTTTTTCCCTTTTTTCTTTTGTTATCCTGCCACCCACCCACATGGTTTCTAATGTAAGCAGTCACAGAACCAAAACCACATTTTGTAAGTCTGAAAGGATAACAAAAATTAGATGAAAATAGTTTGAGAATATAAACAGATAAATCAATACTCCTCCGTCCAAAATTGGATATCTTTTGATATGGTACAAAGTGCCAATATTTAGGACAGTATTTTGATGCATATTACCATCATACCCTTATTAATTCAAGTAGTTGGTGCTTTGGTGGTGAGCGCATGACTTAGTAGGATTAACAAATCCATTAAATTAAACAGGTTATTTGTGGAACTTTAGATAAAAAATGTCTATGTGTGTGTATCTTAAGAAAGTGGATATTTATTGTCTAACGTCCAAGAATAACGTTGACATTCAATTTTGGAAGGGTAGAGTAGTTACAAATATTTTTCAGAACTTGTGATGCAGTGCTTTAAAAGCTACTTTCCCAGATATATTTCTTTCCTTTTTCAACACAGAGTTGTTAGTGGTTGCCCTCTTCAGTCTTAACTAATTCCAACAAGAGGCTAAATTCTTTACCATTTACCCAAGCATAAAATTGTGAAAACAGTGCAATACCTCATCGAAAAAAATTACAGATGGCTGCCTTGAAATAGCAACATTGAAAAGTGTGCGGACAAGTTTTTCACCCTCCCCCACCTGCAAAAACAAATAGACATCAAGGACATCAAATCTTATGGAATGTCGAGATGAAAACAAAGGCACTAAAGGAAACTATTAGGGAATAAGATGTCAGACCCATTTGGATGTCAATGAAGATGCAGAAACACTGAAAAATGTTGCCTCTGATTCGGAAGCAACTGCTTTAGCAAGCATGGTCTTCCCGGTACCAGGAGGACCAAAGAGAAGAAGGCCTGAAAAGTAAAAGTAAACTCATAGGAGCATTTCTCTTAGAACCACGAGACAATGCAGCATAAAATTCTGTTGAAGTACTACCTCTAGCTGGCTTTCGAAGGCCGGTAAAGAGATCTTTTCTTT
The DNA here is from genome assembly GCA_019593545.1 of Apocynum venetum. Lineage (NCBI taxonomy): Eukaryota > Viridiplantae > Streptophyta > Magnoliopsida > Gentianales > Apocynaceae > Apocynum > Apocynum venetum. Next base: position 9,251,899 of record SRSM01000123.1, on the reverse strand, counting down.
TTGTTGGAAGGATCACCATTTCTAACAATGCCTGTTTTGCTTTATCAAGGCCAGCTGCAAAAGAAATCTGTGTTAAAACACAAATTCAAGGAATATAGATAAAAGAAAACAATATATACTACAGCTTCTAACCAATGTCCTCCCACTTCACAGAAGGGCTTCTGTCCACAATCACTGCATTTATCATTTCAACCAATTTTGCATCGTAACCATCATTGGCTTCTTTTACAGGTTTTGAGCCTCCAGCATTCTTATTCTCTCTCTGTGTGACTGCATTCCCTATCCTTGGACTTGAGGGCTTTAATGATGTGGCCTTTTTTACAGAACTTGGTGAAACCGCAGCAGTTTGCACTCTAGTAGCAACATTCTGGGTAGAACATGTAATGATTTCGAACATAGCAGCAAATCAAGGAAAGATAAAGTTTGACGCTCATAATCTTGGGATAGATAAAATGTATTTTCTTGACACATCTAAGCAGTGCTTCTTAACAATTGAATTGCTGCCTTGACACAATCTTGTAGAACATATTAGAACAAAAGAAATGAAGGAATGAAGATCGTAATTTCTTTCTTCTTTTGGTTAGACTTGTAATCAATGATCATACTGGAAGATCCCATTCATAATCAATGAGGAGGTAAGCATATATTTTTTTGCATAGTCTTAGGCACCCCATCTTTAAATAAATAATTACCTTAATACATCCACAGCACTAACCTCAAACATATTTCAAATGTAGGAGCAAGGGCATTAGAATGATGAACTAGGCCAAAGCCTACTAACTGAAACTTAACTCATAACAACATATATATTCAAACATACAGTCCAAAGAAAACACAGGGATTACTAGTGCTCAACAAATTTACTACTGCTTCTGCCATCTTTAACTCTGTTGGAGCTTAAAAAATCAGGACAATGAATCTTTTTAAGATTGCACTTGGGAGTTCTTTGACACAACAGTTGTAATAAGGTTTGCAGGAAAAGCCACTAGGAATTTTTAATTGAGTTATGCTAGCAGGGACCGCTCACCACAAGTAAGCTGAATACATATGTATTTACTAAAGTTATGATGCCATGAGAGTAGAAATATATATTCTGCAGCTACCATTGCTTTATTTTTCTTCATGGCTACTCAAACAGATAACGGCTATTACTTCAGATCCTTCCTGTAACCAAGTCGATATAATTTGACTTACAAATGCAAGTTGGCATATATGCACATACCCTCAATAATTGAAGTGAAATAAAATTGTTCGAATAAATGAAGAACAACTGAAGGCACATACTTTAACATTAGCAAAAGCAGTCCATACCTTGATTGTAGAAGTTCCACCTGAAACTAGAAAAGGGCAGCAGCAGCAGCAGCAAAAGAAAATGTGATTACTATATCTCGTTGATGAAACTTTAGAAAATGTCAAAAATACTTATAAATTTGAAAACCTGATCGTTGACCTAAAATTTGTAATCTATCTAAAACTTGGCCCTGCCACTGTGATAGCTTCTGGCGGTGAGATTTCACCTTCTCTAGTTCACTGTAAGAATCAATAAATTTGATGTCAAAGACGAAGCTATGATTAGTTTTTAAAATAAAAAAGCAGATAATTTGAAATGAATGAAATATTAAGAACATCACCAATCATAGTGCATCATGAAAGTAAAATTGTAAGTAAAATGTATGCTTTGAACTTCTTTTCATTCACAGAAGATATGAATAGGAAAGTACTGGTCGTTGTTATCTAAGTATTTCACTCAATCCAAAAAATGGTTACCAAATTTGAGGCAGTTAGATGAGCTTTTAAGTCTTACATTCATCTTTCCAGCCACTTCACACTTTCTCAGGTCCCCTTTGACCCAAAACTCAACTCAAAAAGATTGCACACTTCAATTCAATATAAACCAGCTACATCAAATTCCACCAAGTTATCCAATCTTGCAAAAGAAGTACTGTACTTCAGATAAACAAAATTTTGCAGAAGGGATGGCCTAAACACCATAACACAACAAGTTTAAGGAAAAATCAGATACACATCTCTATCAGAATCTACAGTACTACTTGCATAATGATAATCTAAATTAGGATCCCCAACAGAATCTAGACTTCGAATTGCATAATCATATGGAAACTATAATGACCTATAATGTGTTGTTAGAAAAACCAGATGTCCAATCTCTATCGGGAATCTACAGTACCACTTGCATAATAGTAATCTTCCTCAATCTTTTTTCTGTAAATAAGAAAAATCAGATTCTTTGCAACAGAATCTACACTACTATATGCATAATCACATGTAAACTATAGTTACTAACCTTGTGCTGCAGGAAAAATTAGATGCCACATCTGTATCAGAATCTAAAGTAACCTAAACTACTTGCATAATAGTAACCTAAACTAGGATTATCAATCTTCCCTTCTTTTTTTTTATTTTTTTATTGATCGAAATCCCGGATCATCAATCTTTTGATAACAAACAAAAAATCAGATTTCCTGTACCAAAGCATTAGGAATCGGATTCTATGGTACCACTTGCATAATCATATGCAAACTAGAGAACAAATCAGTTCTTGCCATCAACCATTTAGGACAATCTCCAAATCATGTTTATTAGGTTCGTGGAGTCTATATTTCAGCAGCCTCTAAGAACATTGATCAAAGAATTTATGCAGAGAAGATGAACTATACCTGTCAATAGGAATCCCCACAAGGACAAAAAAGAGCCCGCTTTCCTGACAAAATTCGTTCTTTCTACTAATAATTCTGTTATCTGATACTGGAAATGCAGTATACTTTTCTTTCATTTTCATATTTTTTATGCATCATCACCACGTAAGTTTCTCAAACAAAAAATGAAGCGAAACATTAAACTGTAAATCAAAGAAGAATTAAAAGACCTAGAGGTGATATAAGACGGAACCGGAGTAGAAATGCCTTCAGCGAGAATCCTCTGAGCGTTCTGATAATGCGCGATCGCGTCTTCAGCCAATCCCCACTCTTCGGCCCTGACGGCCTTGGCAATTTCCTCTTTGGCCAAGTCAAAGTAGCCTTTCAATTTGTATGCAACTCGCTCGTTCCCCGTCGCAACGCCGTCCATCGGTGCCGCCGCTTGATTGCTCGAAGAATTTCCAGTCGACGATGATGACGTTGATGAAGAAGAATCAGAAGTAAAAATCGAGCCTAGGGATTCGATCACATCCTTCAAAAAGCTCATTTCTGGATCCAATTCATGTTTAATTTGTTCATAATCGATGATTAGCAGCAAAAGATTTTAGAGAGAATTTTTTTTTACAAGAAGTACGTTGATCTTTTGCTTACCATTGTTGACTGGTTCTGATACCCTTTTAGTTCATTTTATTGAGTAATTTACCTCATGCTTTTCAGCTTTTCTAATCTGTTCAATCTTGTTTAGGGAGAGATTATGGAACAATAATTTTCTCAAATTATTTTCTATAACTAATACAAATATAGTTTGTCCATCTCTCGATAGTGAATTTTGATTTATAATTGAAACAAATGTTAAATTTAATCTTGATTTTTAATCATTTATTAATATTAATATGTCGAATTTGAATATTAATATTTTTATTTTTATTTATTTAAAAATGAATATTCAATTTCTAAAAATAAACATAACTTTTATATAAAATTTTATTAACCTCCTTTCTAATTTAAATGAATTACATTTCAATATGTATATACAACTAATTATAAATATTGAGGTAACTTTATTAAAATCAAATATTATTTTTGATTAACTAATCAAATATTACATTAAATAAAAAATTGACACTAAATTTCGAGAGTCATAAATTAAAAAATTATAATTAAAATTATCATTTTATTGATTTTTCTAATTATTCGAATCATTCAAACATTTAAATTGTCAATTGATTGCGATCGATTTTGCATTCTCTCTTTTTATGATTAAATCCAAACAAAAATAATCAATGCGAATCACAATGGTTAATTTAAATTTCACCATTTCATAAATTCATATATATATATATATATAATATTAGACAACTACATTGTAATTAAGTCAAATTCATACAAAATAAAATAAAATAAAATAAGCTAAATGAAGTTCAAGAAATCTATAGCTTGAAGTTTCTTTTAAATTTTCCCATGCATTTGAGTTTTTTAAAAAAATAAATAAATAAGCTATCTATTAAATAGATAAATTAACTATAATAGTCAGAATTACATAAAAAATCATTCTAACTCAATACTGAGAGAAAGCCATTCAAAGTGGAGTTATTAACACAAAAACTATTACAAAATAATATCCACACTAATAAAACCATTACCACCACAATTAAGAACACCACATAGTAACCTAACCCTCAACTCCAAAAACCCAAACAATTTTGCAGCAGGGAGGATCGAGAACTTCTAGTAACCTTCGCATAATAACCCGTTAAAGAAGAAGTACCCAAGGGACTTGAAGAGAAAGATTTGTGGGCTGAGATGGTAAATTTCTTGGATCCGTTGGATAAAGAACACTGATCTCCCATAAATGAAACAGGAAAAAACCCAAGAAGGAAAGTGAGGAACCCTAGAAAGGGAGAAAAAAAAAACACAAGATAGAAAGATAAAAATGCTGTAAAAAACAAATAGAGAAGAGAGACTGAAGGTGAATTTGTAGAGGCACAACAAAGAGGGAGAAGAGGAGAGAGCGAAGAAGAAGACGATGGTATGCACACATTTGAGTTTTAAAACCTTGATAATACAGTACCTACAAGGAATATTATAAAAATAATAATGTATGATAATTCTATGATAAATCATGTATAGTTTTTTTTTCTTCAATATTCCATTTAGCTATGATTATCAAGTACTACATTGGTAAAGAAATTTTGAAAATTTCTAAATCAGATGCATGATTTAAGAAGAGTCAAAACATGTTTAGCTAGCAAATGCACTTATTCACTACAAAAACAATGAATAAAACATACACTCTAACACACAAAACACAATTGGTTTTAAATCAATAAATAGAAGTGGAATAATAGTGGTAAATTCTTGGTTATAAAATGTATTCCTTAACCAGCTTTTAGGCAATCATTCTCAGAAACATAACTCTTGACAAGCGTGTTTGGTTAGAGGTTTTTGAGAAGGTCGAAATTGACAGGCACTTCATCTTAGAGAAGGTCACTGGTGGAATTGTGTAGCTGAACTCCATTCCAACTGCAACAACAAATTGCAAGACAACCCTACAAAAGCATTGCCAAGACCTCACTTTGAAGATCTAAGTAACAATTCTGATATGTACACACCAACTCGAGAGAGAGTGTTGAAATTTATAATTCTTAGTGAGTGTTGAATTTCTCTAAAAGTCAGATGTAGTCTAATTAGGAGACAAATAGACATTATTTTCCTATTTTTCCTCCAGATTTTGAGGATCTTTGTTGGGTTGTATAGTTGAATTTGTATCCCTTAGTTGTATTTGTATCCTTGTAATAACTCAGTCTTTTTAGTATGAATGAATGAATGAGAATTTCAGATTTCTCTAGATGAAGGATGAACAAGATTGACTCATCTATGGAAGCAATCCTGATGCAACACAAGGATTTTCTTGTGCATGTAAATTAATGTTGACTGCAATTATGTAAGGAAGTGATCATGGTGGAACAATTGATGCTCCTTCTCCTATGGAATAAGGTTCAAATTACTTGTTCTTTTGTGAACTTTCTATAGTTTTTAAGGTAGAAGTGTAATCATTTTTTAGATTCTAGTTTTGGGGCTAGAACGAAGGCTATACTGAAAATCCCAAATAGTTCTACTTGTAGCTCACATTGACAATGATGAATCCAAATAGTGAAAAAGTTTCTTTAAGGCCTACATGGCATGTATAGTTTTGGCTGGCTAATAGTATCTGGTAAATTTTTATTTGATTGCTTAAGATAAAACATTTCCTCTTTTTAAAGTAATTACTTGAAAGTCCATTGCAAATGCTTTCAAGTATTTCTGTTATTTTTTTAATGAAATAAAGTATTGCAAAATTATTTGTCAACCTAAACTAATTATTCACCATTGCACGATAATTATATATATATATATATATAATGAGTTTGATATATAAATAAAATCTTACAGTTATAATAACTAAAATTATATATTTGTAATAATAAAATTATAATATATAATATTTATTCGTCTCTATTCTCATTGGATTGTCACCGTTGTGTAATATGTGTGTGTGTTTAGGTGGTGGCGGCGGTAGGGAAAAGGGTGGGGGAGGTGGAGGCTAGGAGGGGGCAAAGAAGGAGAAGAAGAAGTGTTATGGGGGCAAATAGGTATTTATAGAAGAAGTGCAAAAATGTAATTTTGCACCCTTCCTACATTTATAAAATTGTCTCTATGGTTATAAAATCCTAGATTCTTGAACCAAACCTTCTAAATTTTTACTATTCAACCCCAATTCCCAAATTAAACTATTTTTTTAGGATTTTCAATTAGTCCAATTTTTTTAGATTTTCAATTTGATCCCAAACGTTTGTTTTAAAGAATTTTTTTTTAGCTGACTCTAAACTGTTGAGAAACTTTGATGTGACCCTAAATTATGATTCAAATCTTACTTTTTTAGATAATTACAATTTATTCTCTCAATTTTAAAAAATTACATTTATCAGAAACCTTTTAGAAATTGCATTTGACCCCTAACTTTTAAAAACTTTCAAGTTTAACCTTAAACTGTTCAAAAATTTCAATTTGACCTTAAATTCTATTTTGGTTTCTAATTTTTCAAAAATTATATTTTGATCCCAAAACATTTAGAATTTATATTTGACCCCTAGAATTTTCAAAAACTTCTAGATTAGGCTTAAAATTTTTAGAAAACTCAATTTCACTTTTTAAAATTCTTCTTTCTTCTTCCTTTATTTTCCCTTATCTCTCTACTACTCATATTTTCCTTTCTCCTAACTATTTTGGCTGCCTCTTCCCTCTCTCACTAACTTTCCGCTTTTCTTTTTTTTTCTTCAAAATCATACATATCTTACTTTCTTCCATCTCCATATCTATGGCTTGCCAAGAAAAAGATTAAGAAATTTTTTTTTTTGAGAAGGACAAAGATATGATGAAAACTTGAGCATGAGACTTCCATGGTGAAGTAGTAGATAAGTTTGATATGAGGTGAGCTTTTATTTTACTCACCAAGTAAAAGGAAAATCTCAGCATTAATGATTTCTCTGTAGAAATCTTGTTCCGAAAATGGTTTCCTTTAATTGAAAAAAAAACGAGTTTTGATTTAATAAAAATATTCCTTAATGGAGAAAATCATTATGATGAAGAATTTTTATTTTTATTTTTGTAAATTGAGAAATCACTAAAACAAAAAATGTTGAGAATTGGATGAGATGATGAATTTGGTTTTCCCACTAAGATAGTGGGAAAATCGGTTATCACAAATCATGCATGATTTTTTTTTTCTTCTTGGAAGTAAAGGAAAAATATTTCATTAAGCTACAACATTGGTAAAGAAATTTAAAAAATTTCCAAATCACGTGCATGATTTAAGAAGAGTCAAAACATGTTTAGCTAGCAAATGCACTAATTGACTACAAAAACAATGAATAACACAGATACTCTAAAATACAAAAACACAATTAGTTTTAAATCAATAAATAGAAGTGAAATAATAAGGCTCAATTCTTGATTATAGAATGTATTCCTTAAAGAGCTTATAGGCAATCATTCTCTCAACTAGAGCTGTAAACAAGTCTGAGTCGAGCTCGAGCTCAAATTAATCTTTTAAATATTTTTAATTTAAAATTTGAAAAAAAAAATATATATATATATTAAGTGGTTCGAGAATGGTTTGATAAACCACAAGCCTAGTATTTTGGAGCTAAAAATCTACTCAATTACCTAACGAGTTAGGTCGAGCTGATCAAGCTTGAACAGAACTCAAGCTGCTTGTGAACCATTCGACTAATTTACATTCATAATCTCTCAAGCATTAGGATTAACTAAATTAATGAGTAGAGACGTTTTTTATGTATAGTTGCTAAAAAAGATTTAACTAAATTTATTTTTCTTACTTTCTTAGATGTAAAAATATTAATTAAATTTTTGTAGTCTAATTTTTCTAACATAGGTGCAGGGTGCAAGACGGGCACTAACATCAAAAGCTACAAAAATACATTTTTTAAATTGGATAATGAGCTAACCCATTAAGTCTTTTCTAATGACATTGTTGATTTTATGTAAGATTTTATTAATTTTAATTTTGAAAAACTTCTTCTTATGGGTAATCAATTGTTATTGGTACAATAATATTATATAAACAATTATTGCAATTGGTAAACAATCAACTCTTTGTATATAGAAAATAAGTACTTCAATGTGAGTATTTATGTTATTTTGTAAAATATCTTTTAATTATGAAAATAAATCTAAATCATAAATAAAATTATTTCCAAAATATTTCAAAGATACAGGTAATAAGTTTTCAAATTTTTATCATCTAATGACTTTGGCTATTCATAAAAACATATCTAAAAATAATGATTTTACCTCTAAAAATTCAATCACGTTCAAATTTAAATTCTATTTCTCACGCATAAGTCTCAGGAATTCATATAAATAATATTTTTTCATTACTTTTTAATTAAAACACCAATGTGAAATAATTTATTAATTATGTTTTATATTATTATCAATAATGTGTATCAACTATCAATTTCACATCAATTTTTTTTATCCTAACTCAAACAACCATTCTCATTTTTTACAAAAAAAAAAACACTTTTCAAATTTTAATCTAAATTAAAATTTTAAATTAAATAAAAGTAAAAAATCATCATATTATTTAAAATTCTAAAATCTAATAATAATTGAAAAAATCGCTTGATCTATTTTTTATAGAAAATATTATATTCTAAAATACTTTTTATTTATTTATTACAAATTAAATAATTAAAAAAAGAGTTTCAAATGCTCTCAGTAAAAAGACATCTAGTTATCATTAACCTCTAAAATACTCTTCTTTTTTAAAAAATAAACTTCTCTCATCTTTGTCTCTAACCACATTGTTTTCCCTTTCGTCTCATTTGATTCAATCCCAACATCGGATATGATTTCCTAAAAGGTTTAGATAACATTTTCATTCAAAAGTTTGCTCGAACTATTTCCTTGGTGTTATAGTCAACCCGCCACTTTGGACTTTCCAATGGAGAGAATTGATCTATGGAAAGGTAGAATTTGTGGTATCTTCATATTCACATTTCTCGTGCAACAAATAGTCAAAATAAATAAATTTCTATCTAATGAATCATTAGTTCGGTTTTGGGTAAAACATTGACCAATATAACGGAAGATTTTAATCCCATAAAAACAACTCTATTTGACTCGGAAATGAATGTCTCGAAAACAATTCTTAAAATAAATATAATATCTATAATACTTTTACAATTTACTAAAAGATATATAAATCTAGTTAACACATTACTAATCTCATTAATTAATAAAGATAATAAGCTATTAGAATTCTTTTAAATTTTATATTAAATTCACCTTGTAGGAAGTTCAAAGTTCACTTTCATTGTTAATAACATTAGAGCATGACCTTAAAAGAAAAAAAAAAGAAAGGAAACAAAAGAGCTTTTGATATCTAAATGATTAGGCTATTTGTTAAATAATTTTGTTCTTCACTTGATGATACTAGTTCAAATATTGGAAAAAAAATAAATATCATAAGTATCTTGAATAAACTAAACTTGGGATAGAAGTTTGTCATTTACTTCATCTATCCCAAAATATAATATATTTGACTATGAATTGCACGTACTTATAAATGTTTTCTTCCCTAAAATACTCATATTTATTGTTTATTTATTTTCTTTAAATTCTCTTTATTAGTTTTCTTTCTCCAATTATTACTCTTCTATTAATATAAGTAATATTGGCAAGAAGTAGTAAAAGATACATAGAAAATCGTAAAATGCCTTTGAATGTATTTGAAAATTTGAAAAGTGTTGTTTATTTTGTTTTTGAAATGAGAATAGTTTTTTATTTTTGTGTGTTTGGGTAAGAAATTTTTTTAATGAGAATTGAAAGGGTTTATTTTTGGAGTTAGGGAATTGAAAGTCTTATAAGATATTTTTTGGGTTATATATTATTGATAATAATATAAGATAAAAAAACAATTAATAAATTATTTGAGATTGTATTTTTAATTAAAAACTAATGAAAAAATATTGTATATGTAAATATACGAGACCTATTTATGAGGTTAGGAGAAAATTTAAAATTTTGGAGATAAATTGAAAGAGGTTTTTTCATGGAGAATGATGATTTTTTTTAAAAAAATTTTAAACTTTATATTTTGAGACAATACAAAATTTATCTAAAAACTTAATATTTTGAAACGATGAGTAGATCTTTGAAGGGCAAAAGTGAGAGATAATTAGTAATAAAATAATATATGTAATAGACTTATTTGACTGATTTATATAAAGGGCATAAGTCTAGAAACATTTTGGACTAGAATAATAAAATAATATATGTAAGTCTAGAAGGGCATAATTTTCTCCTTCTTCATATATTAATTTTGGAGAATTATCCATTTCAGTGTCTTATTTATATTGTTCTAGTTGATTTGGTTCCTTATTTTTTTCAACCATTTTGATATCTTATAAGTATATATATTTTTTAACGATTTTGGTCTTATTTACTTATAAGTAAAAATGACTCTGTAATAAAGAAGATCAAAATGCCGAAATTGTTAGTTTATCATTAATTTTAATTCCTCAATATAGAGACGTATTAGGTGTATTTTTTTGTTTTATTTTAAAAGAGACATATTAATTATTTTTTACCATTCTTCTTGTGGCAAATAAGAAATAATTTACCTTTTTCTTTTAAAATTTAACATGCCCAGTGCCTCTTCTCTCCCCTTCCCTCTATCCTTCCTGAATCATAAGGACTAATCATAATTGATTTGATGAATCAAAAGCTTTTATTCCTTCATGCAATAGTCGAGTTGGTAAGATATGTGATGATGTGAGATAAATTCTTTGTCAATACATGTTCGAATTTCGTATGAATTAAATTTTAATTATGCATATTCAAATTTTGTATAGAGTAAATTTTCATTGAAATATTATTATGGAAATTTATTCTGAAGTTTAAATTCTCTCTTAACTCTCTCAGACGCCTATATCACTCGGCCATATTCATCATTTCTCAATTTATAACATGATTACCATTAAGGAGATATGATATAAGGTCTCCCTCATAAAAAAACATTTATTACTATTAAACCCAATGAACGGTAAATGTTCCGCGCATGTGCTGAATCTTCAACGTGTGTGATGATAGGTCTTAAACGGTTGAACCTGGCCCTGGGCGACGACTTTGGAGAATTGCAGTGGAGTCCTTCACCAAAGCTGCGCTTAGTTATATTTTTTTCTGCAAATCTTGCGTTCATGAAATGCATTAGCAAAGGCTTTCCAACATAATTCTCCTGTATCATCCCCTCGTAAACCAAAAGGTGACCTCCTTTTCCTTATTTTTCTTGAATGGTTTCTTTGTTTTATTTTTTGAAGTACGCAGGTATAGCTTCCCTCAGTATGCTATTTCTGACAATTCTGTGACCCTTTTCGGATTCAAACTGCTTTGGCAAATTAGAGCTACTTCGAGTTTTTTTTTTTTTTTTGATGATTTTGGAATAACTGTGCGCTTAATTCTCATTTCTTAATGATACGTTGATATTGAATGACAAAGTTTCTTGCTTTTGTACTGTTATTCAAAAGGGCCATTCCATTTCCTTTTAGAAATGTGCAGTAAAATGCATCTCGTCAAGGTTCATTTGATTCCTTATCTGCACAAACAGTTATCACAGGCCAATTTGTGAATATTCCTCTCAACATCCCAGTTCTTGTTGGCTAATTCGATTTGCTTTTTTGACTCGTTGAGAGTTAAATTTGTGCCTGTGGGCTACTAGGAATTTTAGGGACTCTGAAGGTGGATTTTAGAGTTCATAGAGCTATTGCGAACGTAAATCTATTATGGTATTTCCCTCCGCTAAGCTGTGATCAGAATCTGACAGACATGTCTTGTAATAAGTTTCTTTGTTATACTGGCAGGAAATTCGCTTGCGAGTCTTAAGTAAGAGATGAGGGTAAAGACTTGCTTTCTTAGCTGTTTCAAACAGAGGGATCCATCTCCACCTACCACAGGGAGTATAAATGTTGAAGAAGGTAGTTTGAGGCAGTGTCAATTGGCATTTATTAAGATGGTATTATCGATAGATCCGTTGCACATTTTCAATTTTATAACAACACGCTAGTGAACCCTTGTAACTTCAGAGATATAAAAAAACATCGTACATGCCATTTGGGCAGGTACTCCAACTTTATTTATTTTACTTTATTTTTTTTATCTATTTGAAATGTTCTGATTATAGGTTCAAACTGGGTACAGAATTTTCACATGTTGAGAATGCAAGATGCTACAGTTATAACGAACTAAGGATTGCCACTGAAGATTTTAGGTCAGCAAATAAAATTGGGGAAGGAGGGTTTGGTTCAGTCTACAAGGTAATCATCTCCTATTTTGAGTTTTACTAATTAAACATTTTGTATTAATATGTGGTCAAATTTATTTCTCATTGTCAGGGAAGGCTAAAAGATGGCACCTTCGCTGCTATAAAGGTGCTTTCTGCTAAGTCAAGTCAGGGTGTTAGGGAGTTCTTGACAGAGATAGTGACAATTTCAGGCATTGAACATGAAAACCTTGTGAAGTTAATTGGCTGTTGTGCAGAAGGAGACCACAGAATATTGGTGTATGGCTATCTTGAAAACAATAGCATTGCTCAAACTCTTCTTGGTAACCTATAAAACTGAATCATTTGAAAGCTACAAATTTTTTATTTTGTGTCTGTGTGTGTGGGGGGGAGGGAGTGGGGTAACAAGTAGCTGCAACATAATTATCACCTAGGATAATATATCTCATTTCTCATAGGTAGTCACCACAGCAACATTCAGTTTAGCTGGAAAATACGGACTAAAATATGCATAGGGGTTGCACAGGGCCTCGTGTTCCTCCATGAGGAAGTTCGGCCTCACATTGTTCACAGAGATATCAAAGCAAGCAATATTCTTCTTGATAAAGACCTTACTCCAAAGATTTCAGATTTTGGACTTGCAAAGCTATTCCCAAACCATTTAACTCACATTACAACACGTGTTGCAGGAACTCTGTAAGTTTTTATACCTTCTTGACTCCCTGAATTCCTGGAGAAGAAAATATGAAAAAAAGAAAAGAAAATCAAAGACTGAAATTCTGTTCCTCTAAATGTCCGCATAGAACTCAGATTTTTTTATGGTTATTTTATTGGTAATTTATGCTTCTTTGGTTGTAGGGGTTATTTGGCCCCCGAATATGCAATTCGTGGCCAATTGACGCGGAAAGCAGATATTTATAGTTTTGGTGTTCTTCTCTTGGAAATTGTTACTGGAAGAAGCATTACAAATAAGCGTTTACCTGTAGAAGAACAATATCTTCTTGAGAGGGTACAAGTTCTTTAAGTTAAAATCTTTTGCAACTTCTTCTTGTATATAAGAACTAAATTCTCTAGTCATACCAGCCGATAGATGGGAAAAAATAGAAGAAGAAAGACTTTAGCATCTTCATTTTATCTGGTTATTAGTTAATAGAAGGTGAGCAGTAGCCAAAAAGAGTTTTAAAATAGTTCCAGTGGCAGTTGATAAAGATTTTTCAAATATTCCTTATCCCCATTTGATCATCGATCAAAGTTGTTTAATATTCTTTTTGAAAATCCCACGAACTAATGATACCAAAAGGACTTAGCTTTGAACAAAACTCATCCATTAATTAGATAGGATACATTCTGGAAACTCATCTACAGCCCATATGTGCCTGGTGAGTCTATGTGTCCAATTCTTGTACAACTGTACCCAGGTCTGTGTAATTAGTCGCAGAATAGCAGAACGTCAAACCATAGTTGCTGAATATTTATTTAAATGGAAAGTTATAAACCAGGAAATTCTGGTGATAAAACGTTTCTCGAAGTTTTTTCATTTTCGAACAAGTCAACTGAATGGAGTTTTCTTATCTGTACTTTGCTGTAGGATATTTTGGCCGATGCAAGTTTTAGTGGCATAATATGTTTAGAAAATGAATAATTTCATTTTCAGTATCCACTTTATTCATTCACTAGTTTCTGATCCAATTTAATTTTCAAAATTGGAGGTTGTAATAATGTTCAACTAGAAAATGATGCCTCATCATGCAGAAAAGAAAAGGAGAAGAAAATGATGCTTCATCTGGTGCAAGTTCCATTTTAAATATTTACTTCCATGGAGAACCATTCTTTTGATTTTCCCAATTCCAGATAACCTTATCTCATGTTTTAACAGGTGTGGGAACATTATGAGAGTGGAGAACTGCTTCAATTGGTGGATCACGATCTTGAGGCTGACTTTGATGTTGAAGAGGCTTGCAAGTACCTGAAGATTGGACTTTTATGCACCCAAGACAAACCTACGAATCGGCCTTCCATGTCCACAGTGGTGAAAATGCTAACGGGCAAGATGGATATAGATGACAGTCCGATTTCAAAACCTGGACTTATTGCTGAGCTAATGGGTCTTAAGAGTCAGAAGAGTACTACATCTTGCACACTTCCTGGTGGTCCTGGGGAAAGGGGGGACAAATCATCATCCAGGGACACAAGCATGTCATATGCCCCCATGAGTTTCACCTCGATATCTGAAAGAAGTGGTTAAGCTGCTCTACCATATATTTCTGTTTGGCAGCAGTTTTGAACTCTTTATTGTTCCAGACCTGGTTAGGGTTCTCTTAGTTATTCACTACATTTAGGTGCATTCTTTTGTATTGGATTAGGCATTTCGGTCCTGTCTTTGGAAAAAAATAAGAGGAGAGGAGGAATTCTTCTATCCACTTTCCTGAAAAAGGGCAGTTTGCCTCCGGAGATGTTTTAGCTTGAGGAATTAGATTGAAATTACAAGAGATAAGCCTGTAATATATAGTAGAATACTCAATGAAGAGAGATAAGAGTTCGGAGGTTTCATTGAAGATGTGCATAATATCAATTGTAACATGAATGTTTCATATTCTGTGTCTACATTATTTAGCCCTGTTGAAACAAATTTGATCATTGTAAAAAATTTACTAAAAAGAAGCAAAGGCCTTAGTTTCTGGACTTGTAACATTTGCACCATAAAATAAAAAAACACAGTACTCTGTAGCTGATGATAAAAGCCAGCATGACAAATAAATTGCTCCACTTCTTTGATTCTTCTGATAGACCTTGTTGTCTCAAGAACTCATTTGCATTTAACTTGCATTCTCCTCTTTCACCGTCTAAACATTTGTTACCTCCTTCCCCTCCATACTCATTTATCAAAAAGCACTCAAATGGATACTTAAATAGGCTCAAATAGTGCATAAAGATCCAGTAATTGGGTATACTGTCCTTGGAAATAAAATACCCCGAAAACAAAAAGAAAGATCCCATCAATCCAGCAATGATAGAAGTGCCCATGATGAAGTTTGGGACAAGAGCACTGAAGCATGCTGTCAAGGAATTTGACATCAAGACAACCATCCAGACCACCAAGGCGAAGTAGAGGAAACCATCAATGCCGCGCCTCAGACCAACCAACCAGTAAACTGGGGTTGTATACAGAAGGCCAACCATTAGAAGAAAAGGGAGGAAGACAATGGTGTTTGCTAGAACATAAGAAGACACCCTATATGCTCCTCTTGAAGTTTCTCTCATGAAAATTCTTCGCTCTTGTAGAAAAATTGGAAGGCCTTCTGTTGTGGAAGACAGCAAGAAAGTAAGACTGAAAGCAAAAAATCCTAATCGAGTTTGTAAGGCAACCTGTCCTTTTGCATTGCCAACATTCATGAATATGGTACCAAGTATAAATCCAGCTGCCAGGGCTTGTATAATTCTTGTTGCAAAGAGTTGCTTGGTTCTGAATATGTTTCTGCAAAACCTCTGCCCAAGAATTAGAACCTCCTGAAAGTGAGTATTTGAATAGGAAAGACACTTCTCCCCAATGTTTTTAGAAATTCTCCTGCAACTATTATCTTTGATTTGTAGTCGATCTGTGGGAAAGAATTCGCTGTGCCTTGTTTCTGAAGCTTGTAAGAACACGCTGCCATCGACATCAATGGCGAATTCAAGCACATTGATATGAAAAGGAATGCGATAACCAGCAAATATGAGCCTCTCTTCAAGAAGCTTTAGCGAACCATTATGAATAACATGGCCATTTGAAAGCAAAACAAGGCGATCCAACAGCTCAAGGATTCGAAATCCCGGTTGATGGATTGTCAAAACTATTGTCTTATCTTGTCTGTTTGCCATCTGTTTCAGCAATTTGATCACTTGAAGAGCCGATGCTGAATCCAGGCCAGAGGTTGGTTCATCGATGAAAACAACAGCTGGATCGTGTACTAATTCAACTCCAATTGACACTCTTCTCTTTTCTCCGCCTGAAATTCCACGAGTTGATCCTTCCCCAATCTTGGAGCAAGTCACATGATTCAATCCAAGCTCCTTTATCAGCACTCTAACTCTGTGAATGGCCTCTTTCTTCCCACCTGGTAGCCTCAAAAGAGCACTATACATGAGAGTTTCTTCAACAGTAAGCAATGGAAACAGGGCATCTTCTTGGGCGACATACCCTGATATTCTCCGAAAACTTTGAGCATGAACAGGACAACCATTGACCAATACCTGTCCAGACACCTTGCTTTGAGACACAATCCCGGCAAGAATTTCAAGAAGTGTTGTCTTCCCAGCTCCACTAGGACCAGCAATAGCAGTGATCTCCCCCGCCTTCGCTTCACAACTTACATCCTTCAAAATAAACCTGGGTTCTCTCCTCAGCTTCTTCCAACAAAACAGCCAATCAAGCTCAGCATGCCCAGTAGAAAATGTGTATGACAAACTCTTGGTTTCAATGCTATATGAAATTCTCCGACCACCGGAATCCGGTGCCTGAATTGGCAATTCCATAGGTAAAGAATGGACAAGAGAGTGGAGAAATGAAAGTGAGAAAGGAGGAGGCATGAATCAAAACTGTGCAAGTGCAAAGAAAGAGTGAGAAGATGAGCTAACACACCAAACTTGATATTTCTCTGTACGCTAACTTTAGAACCCAATAGACAATATTACAAATATGCACAGTTCGGAAAACTCCATGAAATTCAACATTGGAGTTGTTGAATTCTTCTTCATGAAAGGCTTTCCGTTTTTAGAAGAAATGAAGAATTTTGAAGTACTTAGAATATGAGATTCTTTGAAGGAAAAACTAGTAGAAAGCAGAAGAATTTGCTGCCGCGAAGAGTTTTTGCAGGTAAACTATATATTGACCATGCAGGGTTGGTGTTGTTGGCCTCATCATCTCCCCTGTTCAACTGCCAGCTCTCTAGATGCCTTTCTATCTTTAGTATTTTAATCAATGAAATATTGACATTTCACACACCTTAGAATCTGCAAAGACATTTCTTGTTTCCTACCCTTTGTTCATTAGTCTTGCCCATAAATAACACATCAGTAACTTGAAACATCTTATTCCAAACCATTCTCGTCTGCCATACCTGCTAGGCTTGAGATTGATCTACTCTTCCTCCATGCTAGTCATCATTGTTGAATTTAATTTTAAACAGCGAAACTTGAAGAATTTATTTCTATTTTTGGGGAAGGGGTGGGGTTAGATCTTTCACTCGTTGGTGTATTATTTTCACGCTTTGGTTTATTATCTGCAACGATCACGATCATTAGCCTATTTTTATGATTCAAATGCACATAAAATATTGACCATCTACTATAATTGGCAAAAAGAAAGACTTATACCATGGTGGATTTCTATTCTTTGATTGCAAAGTTCTTTTATGTCAAATTCTAAATAAAATAATATGGTTAGTTGTGGATTATGTTGGGCCACATTAGTGAGATCGTAAATAGAAATTATTAGTGAAATTTAAATGATAAATATAATGAAATTATTCATTTCAAGTGATGAAATACTTGACCATTAACTCATTTATTAGTATATAGGAATTTGAATTCTAGAAATGATAGAACAACATAAACAAATATATTCCAGTAAGTTTGTCATTATCATTATTTTCAGACTTAAAATAATAAGGCTATTCAAAGTAAATAAACTACTCAAGAAAGAGGAAAAAAATAACCTACTCACAAAAAAAAGAACGATTGAAAAAGTACAAACGCGGACGAACATACACGGTCAAAATAATATGCGAGCGAGTCGGGCTTAATCAACATTTTTCGAGCCCGAAGATGGACTGAGGCCCAAATAATGAATCCGCTGTTGCTCCTGGCGGCCCATTTGGGCACGTATGCAGTATGCCAATAATCATCAAGAGAGGGTTTCCAAGACTTTGATGGATTGATCGTGCTAGGTGTCTCCAGCATCTCCGCTGCTTCAGTTGTGTCTTAACGTCGGTTGTTGGTGGTGGCTCTCCCTCTCACTTCGGCGAGTGCCTTTACTTTCTCTATGTATCCTTATTGTTTGATTAATCCCTGAATTGAGCATCATTTTCTCTTTTAATTCTTCTAATTAGTTTCTAGTATATCAAGATTCTGTAATTCTGAATGAGAATTGCTAATAGATTCCTTTTTTTTAAAAGAAAGAAAGTAATTAAATGAAAATTGCTAGAACTTACCTTATATTTGCTAACTCCTGCACCTCAGGGGGGAAAATCCAGTAAGGAAATGGAAAATGGAGTAAATTTAATGTTGAACGGCTAGACATTGTGTTTGTTTTGATGCAATTTTCTTAATTTTGTGAATAAGTGATAAACAAATACATGGGATGGTACACAATTGATCTATATGATCCTGGTTGGACTTTGGAATTTGGTGAAGAGATAATGAAAATTTAGGAAAATTGTGTTGTGGTAAAACACAGTAATTGAGAATACCTGAATCATGACATTTTTTCAGTCGAATTGTTTAGGTTTTCAATCATAAACATTCAGACTTGTGCTAGTTTTCATCTTTGTTTCAGATATAAGGTCCAAATAGATTCTTTTGCTTTTCTTTCTTTTTTACTGATTACTGTGATACTAAGTTGTTGATGTGCACTAATAGTAGCAAATTGTTTTTTATATTAACTTTCCTGAGTTTTTCATGCTGCATTCCTTTCCAGAGTAAGATTAAGATTCTGATTTACTTGAGTCGTTATTCAGAATGTGGTGAGACAATTCACTCTATCTCTATTGTTGGGCATTAATTGCACTGAGAGGACCTTTCCTAGTTGAAGAGAACCAGCAAGGACGCAATTGTGGCATTATAGTTACCATGGTCGGAGTATGTGATATCTTTAATCTATGATAATGATGCAATTGAATTTAGGAGTTTTAAAAACTTTGAGAGAACAAGCAACATTTATGGGCTTCTATTTTGGAAATGTGTGTAGATTTTAAAAACTTCCATTCTGTTGTAGTGAATTTTGTCTTGCTTCAAATAATTTCTAATAGTCTTCTATTTATGTTTTATTTTATTTCTTTTTCCCCCTAGATGTCGGATGCAACAAATAATGAAATTATGCTCAATGTTAATGATCTGTCAGAAGCAAGTACTGGAGAAAAGCGAAAAAGAGAAGGGAAGTTGAGATCTAAAGCTTGGCATCATTTCACAAAGCTTATCAAGGAGGATGGAACATATGAAAAATGCAAGTGCAATCACTGCCACAAGTTATTTACCTGTTCCAGTAAAAGTGGGACCACCCATTTACTTCGTCACATAACCGATGGCATATCACATATGTCCTGTATTTAAGAAAGAGAAGAAAGATGGGTCACCAGTGCCTCTTGCTTACCTGAGAGGGAGCTCAGAGCCAAGAGGTGGTGCGATGCCGTGGAAATATGAACATGGGTCCAGTCAACAAATTGATGGACAGGATCAACTCTTGCCAGTTGGGATTGATGACCTTGAGTATCAAACTCCTGAGGCTTTAGAAGATGACTATCGTGGCCGAGCATCTACACCAAACTGTGGTAAACTTCCTCAACCTGATGCCTCAAAATCTCAACCTATAGAAGAATCTTGGATGAATGAGTTGCGTGCCTGCATAAGAAGACTTGTTGATCTCACAAATAATGAAGTTCCAAAAGGCAATCCTATGAAGTTTTGTTCATCTGCTGCTGTTCCAGATTACTCTATTGCCACTGCTCTAAAGTATCTAAACGAAATTGAGGATATCCCGCAATCCAGTGAAATGTATTTGGATGCTTTCGAGTTGCTTAAGGATGTTGGTGAAATAGAGTGTTTTATTTGTTTGCCCCAAGAACCGTGCAGAAGATGGTTGCAGAGGATGTTGCACCGTCAGTACCCCCTGCGATATACTTATAGTTTCTAAGGAATTCCAGTATGATATTGGCATCATTGGCTGGTAAACAACTTTAGTGTCTAATTATTGATCAAAACTATTAATTGACGTATAAGGCATAGCAGGAAGATGGAACATAATCTTGCTTGAAGGTTAGGTGCCTAAATTAGATGAAAGATGACAGACGGATAGAATGATTATGTGTGGATGTATGTTCACTCTGAGTGGCAGATTCCTGTATTTTATTATCCTGTGGTTTATGTAAATTTGTTCTCCAAAACAATGGCTCATGGATGGAGAAAAACTTGAGTAGTTTGCACTGTGGTGTTTGGGAAAATGCTATGTACCAAGGAAAAGCTGTATATTTTCTTAATGAATTTTGCCACTTGTGTCCCATATTTTTTGTTTTTGTCTTTTTGGGTGAATTACATCATCTTGCAGCTATGAGCGCCTTTCTAAGGCAATTGAAATCGCAAGTATCTGTTTTTCTTATTTATTGCAAATACACATTGGATTTGATTAAATTTCTAAAGAGAAAAGGTTGGAATTAGGGAAACCACGTTATCTAATCTTCAAGAACATTGAACTTAATTAGTTTATAGGTATGTCACCTTTTTATTAAAGAATCGTTATTGTGAGTTTTTGCCGATCTTGTTCATAAAGTATTTTTTCTTTTTAAATTATGCGTGGTAGTTATCGGTGAAAAAAGATTCGAAGTTCTATAAAAGGTCGACTGTGCGTGCGTGATTTTTAAAATGTGTCATTTTGCAAGTCTTAAGTCTTTGAGAGTTTCTTCTCTAACCTTCTTTCTTATCTTTCCCAAAATTTATTGCACCTGTCTTCTTCGAAAGATGAGCGAGGTGTGATTTTCAGAAAACGAAGTAAGATCACAAATGTCTTGCACTCGCACTCGTCTCCTTCACAAGAGGGAGTGAAGATGGAGGAGGTTAAACCACAAATATCTCGCTTCTCATTCTGTTCTGTCAGTTTATATTGCTGGAAAATGCCAAGATGGAGGAGGTGAAAGCTGGCATGGAAAATGGAGTTCTTACTGCGACTGCCTCTAGGGTGGAGGCAAAGAAGAAATTGGATATCTCTTTGCTTCTGCTGCTTTCATGCTATTCCTTCAACTGAGTTTGAACTTCTCTTAAACAAATCACCATCTTCTTGTATGTTGTGATTGTGTCTCTGTATGAAAGGATCATATGAATTTTCTTGGTGTCTTTGAAATCAATGTAAAATTGCAAGTTTTTCTTTAATAATTTTATGTGAACATGTGCCCAATTCCAGCTTACATTCCGTTTATTATAATACATTATTGTATCGGTTCAAGTAAGAACATTAGGAAAACTTTCCATGCATTTTAAATGTTTGTCTGATAGTTTTACTCTTTGCATGTCTGACTTGATTTTCAATACGTTGTTGGATTTCAGAGTTTGAAGCCTATATATTTGTGCTGCTAAGTAACATGTCTTAACATTATAGCTATTGGAGTAAGGTGATTGCAATATACTTTTTGATTGTTTTTGTTCTTCCAGAATTTTATTTCAGATTAATCGATGCCATTTCATTTCATATTGCAGAGTCATCAATAGGTCATTTTGAAGTAGTATTTCATCTGTAGGTCATTTTGAAGTGGTATTCTCTTATGAGATAAAAAAGATTTGTATTTCGGGGCATAAGAATTGATATCTTTCTCTTTTATCCTTTTTGGGAACATTAGTTAACCTTTTTATAATCTTTATTTTATTTCCTCATGGCAAAAAAATAGGAGCAAATTGAACATTTTGGCAAAAGCCAAGTGTCTATTCCTCTTGCTGATAAAGTCACAATTTGTTGCCTTCAGCACAGGATAATCTCATGTACTTGCAACATGGGTCTACAAACTAATGTGCTACTGCTTGTACAAAATTTGTGTTCTTTTTTTCCTCTGCTACTTTGATTTCTTTGCCATTTTTTCAGCTAGAATTTTACTTGTTTTTTCTGCTTTCTGAAACACAGGTATTTAATGTGCGGCTGTAGGAAACTTTGAGAAGAAAATGAGAAGAAAGAAACTAGAAGGTAGTAAAAATAATTGCTATGATATGAAGTTGTCATAAAAACTTAAAAAATGGGCATTTGTTTCTCTTTTTAGTTTACTGAAAATCCCGGTCTGAAAGAGAAGCATCTCTTTTGTGGATATGTATTTGTTTTATGCTTATGTTACAATTTTGAAAGAGAAGCATCTCTTGGGACATCAGAAGTGGCTGAAGGTGCCGAAAGAAGTAACCATTTCTGAAGATACAGAGGTCCAACAATGGAAGGCAAGTTATCTATGCATACATCTTGTATGCAAAGATACTATCCTTCTACTGTTATAACAATCTCTAGACCAATCTCTGCCCAATACCAATAATATTTCAAATATGCTAAGGTATACTTATAGAGGCCGTCATATCACTCACAGAGTTTGGAAAGATTATTATGCTAAAGTATATCCTTTTGTTTTTCCCTTAGTTAATACATGCACATTTGAGGAATTCTTAGTAGTGAAGGTATTACATTTTCAAGTATCAATTAAGGGAGCATAAACTTTGATGTCATTGGAATCAATGGCCGTACAATTCTGTTATCCATTTTTGGTTAAGATTATCGAGGCTTCTGGTATTAGACACAAAAAATTAAGTCATAAAGAAAAAGAAAAAGAAAGAAGATATTTCTGCCATTTCGCTAAAGCTGAGGGGCATTTGATTAATTTCCAATCTTTATAAAACCCTAAACCCCTTAACATCTCCCTTATCAGTGTGCAATTCTGATCCTTAGGGTTTTGCCAAACATGGCTACTCGCTTCTTCAGTCGGTCTCTCCTCTCATCCACCAAACAATCTCTCACCTTCATCTTCTCTCGCTCCTTCACCTCCCTACCTAACGCTTCTCAATCGCTATCTACTTCATCTTTTTCTGTCCTCCGTCTCCGACCACTCGTGGCTGTCGTCACAAACTTTAGCCACGTCTCTCCGGCCTCGAGTGTTCGAGGGTTTGCAACGAGACAAACTTCGTCTTCTCTCAATGATCCCAACCCTAATTTCTCCAATCGACCCCCTAAAGAGACGATTTTGCTTGATGGCTGTGATTTTGAACATTGGCTTGTGGTTGTGGAGAAGCCCGAAGGTGATCCTACCAGAGATGAGATCATTGATAGTTATATTAAAACTCTAGCTCAGGTTATAGGAAGGTGAGTGATTTTTTTATCATTAAATTTTACTATTCTTCTTTTCAAAATGAGAAATTGTATGTAACTGGTTAGTCTGAAGCTGTGAGGTTTCTTTATTTTTAATTTTTGGATTCTGGATTAGTGTTTTTCAGAAAACTTGTTATGTATTTTGATAATGTTAGTTTGTTTGTGTTTATTGCTTATGTAGATCTACTTAATTATTTGGCGAATCGATATTGTTTACATTTGATGATTCATAGCACAGATGATTGAGCAAATTTTAGAAGTTAAATAGATTTTGAAACTTAGTGCGTTTCCTGTATACATGTTACAGTGAGGAAGAAGCCAGAATGAAAATATATTCAGTCTCCACAAGACACTACTATGCATTTGGAGCCCTTGTATCTGAAGAACTTTCCTACAAGCTGAAGGGTATAAATTATCTTATATATATTTTTTAGAATTTTCTGTTGCAAGTCAATTGTTTACAGATTTTGGTGGAAGGCTTTATTTTTAGTATCTTATCGTCTCCTTTATTGTTAACTTTTGTTCAGAATTACCTAGAGTTCGATGGGTTCTTCCAGATTCTTACTTGGATGTTAAGAACAAGGATTATGGAGGTATGAGAATATATTGTATAGCAGGAATCAGTCCTTTTACCTTTGCTCTTTTTATCTGGGTGTTTGGGCAATATGCTCTTGAGCTGTGATGTGTAGATGTTTCTCACTTTGGGAAAATGGTTACCACCTGAGGGTCAAGCCATGCAATATATTTTGCAGTTAATGTAGTCAGTCATTTTTTTTTAATCTGTGTGTAATCTCAATTTCTTTATTGGTGCTTCTATTACTATGATCCCTGCTTGCTTGATTATTATTACTACCTTCTACTTGTCTGAATAAATTGAATGATGGCATTACCTTTCATACTTGGATACTGCAGGGGAACCTTTTATTAATGGCCAAGCTGTTCCATATGACCCCAAGTACCATGAGGAATGGGTGAGAAACAATGCTCGAGCCAATGAGAGGAACAGACGCAATGACAGACCTCGGAACTTTGACAGATCCAGAAACTTTGAACGAAGAAGAGATATGCAGAATATGGGTGGAGGGTCACCAGGTGGCCAATTTAATAATGGCGGTGCTCCCAACATGGGAGGGGCACCCAACACTAGGGGAATGCCGCCTCCTAATAACTTTGGAGGGGGACCAGGCGGCATCCCGCCTCCCAACCCCGGCATGCCTCCAAATATGGGAGGTATGCCGACTGGAAACATGGGAGGACCACCAAATATGGGAGGTATGCCACCTGGAAACATGGGAGGGCCACCAAATATGGGAGGTATGCCGCCTGGAAACATGGGAGGGCCACCAAATATGGGAGGTATGCCACCTGGAAACATGGGAGGGCCACCACATCCCAACTTCACGGGAGGAAGGCCTGGCAGCCCAGCCATTTTTCCCCAGGGGAATGCACCTAGCAGTGGAGGAATGCCTTACCAATCTGGGCCAGTTCCAAACCAATACAATGCCTATCCTCCCAACACCGGTGGTGGCAACCCGTATCAGAACCAGAACATGCCTGGGAGAGATATGCCACCTCCACCGCATCAAAACTATGAATAGGCATGCTGTAGATGACTATGGATGATATCTTTTGTTTCTAGATTTTATTTTGATACCTTAAATTTTATATGGTCATGGGTCAATGCTATTTGGTTGGACATGGATATCTAACACTGTGCTAATCGACTAGTTGTGCTCATGATGAGAATTTTACTGTCCATTTTCTTTGTAGTATGTACCTATGCTGTGTCAGACAATTTTGTTCTTTGAAATTTCCAGTCTGTCTGATATTGTTACTCAAAAGACTCAATATGACCTGGAGAGAAGATTATCAAACTAGGTTTTGTGCATGCAAAATATTCCATTAGTAAAGAACTCATGTCTTTGTGGCATGGAAGGAGCCTACTCTAATATGGTTAATAGATACGTGCATTTGTTGTCCTATCGAGAGCTTTGAAATTGAGCAGTTGGAGCTGTGTAGTGAACTCTAATCCTCGGCTGGTTATGGGTCCCCCAAACTTGAACGAGTTCACTAATTTTTAATTAACATCTATCTCCCTTCATTTTCTAAAGTGAGGTCGAGAGAGTTGTGCCTCTGGTGCCGCAGACTACCAAGATACCTTAATAAAGGTAGATATTCTAATTTTGGGGATGCCTTCTCCATACTTTTCAACTTGCTCCATGGAGCAGTCATAATAAGGTCATCAAACATCTTGTGCTGATCGATGCAACTATAGAATTTCAATTAACAGGATCAGGAACATAATATAAAGATAAGCAACTGGGTAGTAGTATTCTGTTTCCGGGTTAACTTTTAGCCTTTAGCATAACCTTTGAACCATGATTTGAATGACAGATGCGTGAATACCACATGCAATGATGCAATATATTCAACCAAGACATGGCTGAAATAGTCTTCGACCGACTGAATACAAGAAGACAAGCATGATTTCTGTCACAGGGTTTACTCGTGAAGACACAATTGTGAGTCGCAAACAATGTCTATAGTGCTTGGTAGAGTTTTCTTCTGATTAAAATTTGACTCACATGATAGTGAAGAAAAGGTCTTTTCTTATAATAGCATTTACCTTAATACAGCTTGATAGCATTTCTCTTTTGTGTGTGTGCATGCTCTGCTATCAGTAGAAAAATAGAAAGAAAAAAAAATAAAAATATTATATTGGAGACAGGAAGGATTCGAATTACTTTTTCCCTTATATTTCAACTATAGGAGATAAACTGCACAGATTTATGATGGTAAATAGCAAAATGCTCGTATACTTTGTTACACAGCGGGCTTCTCATTTCACGTTCTCCACCATTTGCAGCAACTACTTGAAACTAAAGGTTACAGCAACATTAACAGAATGGATAACTGAAACTTTGACTAGGTGTTTTAAGTTGAGTATTCCGTTCTCTTGATCTTGGCTAGACGAATTTGATCTGCCAGAGTAATTTGTGGTAGTAAATCATTTGAAATTTTCAATTCCATATTTTCCCAAGCTCTTTGATGCTGATTGCTAACTTGACTTGTTATTGATTTCCTTTTGTGGATCTGCAAACAGCCAAAAGCAAGATCAATGAACTAGTAAATGACTACAAAAAGAAAACAATAGAAATGCTAATCTTCTCAATGCATTACTCCTCATGAATATCTAGCAAGGACTGCAGAAATACACATAATAATAGTTTGATCTTTCCAGTATTTTGCCACAATTGAAGTTAGTATCACATATGCAGATTACTTAACCATGTTATTTGATATGGAAAATTATCCTATTATAGAACAAAACAAAAGAGAACATTTAAGTTGATCTCACGTCACATGGAATAGGACTTCTGTTATGTTCATGTTGGATCTTTTATCCTTTTATGAAGAAAAGATAAATACAGGAAAGACAAGAAACAAAACAACTCAGTTATAGCAGTTCATGTAGAACTGAGAACTGGATTTTTTGTAGTTAATTGGAACTTTGTAAGTACTGTACCTTCACCAATCTAGCCTTCAGTTTTAACTCTTGAGTGATAGCTAGTTCTTCTTTTTCTTCCTTCGACTTTTTTCTCATCTTTCTCTTTGGTTTTCCTCCTGGTTTTGATTTCTGTTCCAGCTTTTTCTTATGAGCAAGTCTTTCCTTTGCTGTTATCTCTGCTCGAATACGTGCCATTTCTTTTTCTTTTTCCTTTTGTTCAGCTTGTTCTTGCTCCATGATAGCTAGCTCACTTTTCATCTTCTCATAGCTATCCCATTCTAGCTCTTTTTCATCAATTCCCCCTTCTTTAGCAGCATTAGCAATGCTTTGAGCCCATAACTGCAAAAATTTCTGTCTCGTCCTTTTCCATTTCAAACGTTTCCCCCATAATCTTTTAAGGGATTTGCCTATTTTAGCCTTGGTATGATTGCTGCAAAACCATGTTATCCTTCAGTAAAAAACTTTCAAAGTTGAGAAAACTCTCTTTCAATGATAGTGCTGACTATCACAGTTAATGAATCAAGACTTGATTCATCAAATGAAAAACGAATGACTTCTCAGACGAACTTATGGAATGCTCAGATGAATAGTAAGAATTTATAGTAAATGTTATTTCATGATCATGACAAAATGATCAACATTTGGGAATACCATTCGTTTTACATGTATTAAAGTTAGAATCAGGAGGTCAAAGTGCCGAGGATGTAGACAATGTCCTTACAACAAATGAAACTTCTGCAATTAAACAAGTATATATTATTGATAGAAGGAGAGATGTAACTAATGCAAAATTACATCAAAGGCTGAGATAGTTAACTTAACGTCAATGAGCCAAGACACATTTGTATTTGTAAGGCTCTGGCAATGGCTAGAGTTAGTTTTTGACTTATTATCCATATTTCTATTAGAAGAAAAAAAGGCATACCTAAGAGAGCGAGGGCATTCAGACATCTTCTTTCTTACCTGAAAATTGAAAAAAAAGGGAAATAAATGAGGTTAGAGAGAAGAAAACACAAATACAGTAATGTAGTTATGAGAATGACTTCCTGCAAACAAATACAGGAAGAATGCAGGGATAGACTAACATTATGACTAGAGAAAAGGAAAGTGAAGACTAAATAACCACTTTGAAATAATGAAAATGAAGCTTGCCAAAGAATGATTAAGCATGTGAATATATTTACACGTAGTCCATGCCAGGAAGAAACATTCCCCACAAAAAGGACTCTTACATGACTTCACCTTGGGGTTACTCAAGGCTTCTCTAGTTTTTTGTCTGATTCTCTCACGTGTCTCTGCAAATGTGACATGCAAATTCAATTTGCTAAAATTCAGGAAGTTTAAACATTTGTCTAAGAAACAATCAACAATAAGAATCACCTGCACTGTGTTTCCTGCCTTTGTTCCATGGAACTTTCCCTCTATTTCCTAGTCCAATCTTTCTTCTTCTTTCCATTTCCTTAACGTCCTTAGATTCAGGACTCTTGTCCAAATTGGGAGACTCATCCACTTTAGTATCTTCAATAGAAGATATCTCTTCTAATAAGAGGGCACCGACTTCTCTTAGATGAGATTTTACATTACAAGATATATCTCTTGTACTAATACTGGCATGCGAAACTCTACAAGTATCCGATCCCGTGCATGAACTGACAAGAGCAAACAAGGCAGATGCATTCTTCACCAGATATACACCAGATATTGACACTGTGGTGATTATTCTTAGTTGTGTGCGTTCAACAGCATATCCAGAGCGTGGCACTAAAATGGTATTTGCCATACAGTTCATGGGAAGGCGAGCAGCAAAAAGCTTCCTGAGAAAAGTTCAACTCACTTGTTAGATCAACAACTTATACTGAGATGCAACTGATTCTGCTCCAGTCAGTAAAACATCCTCTAAAACCTAATTTGAGTAAATTAGCGCTCCCTTCCCCATTATAGTGATCTATCCAGAAACAGATTATCATATATCTTATGCCTATGAAACTATTTTTCCCTAACAACTACACTCTTCATCTACATAATATTGATTGCAAGCAAAGCTTCCAATAAACACCAAGTTAAAAGAGATGAGGCTAAAGACTTCTAATCTTTCTGATAAAGACAACAGAAACAGTGGTCCAAAAACAAGTGTTTACACAAAATTTTCTACAACTATTCTTGCTTTGAAGAACCAATCACGAAATGATAATGAAAGCAAACAGCTTTAGTCTTTGATTTACTACAAACGCATCCTGCTTGCCTACTATACTCTTGCTTAAAATAACTAATATACGGAATTGTAACAAAATCAAACAGCTCTAGACCTTAAGTCACTGCATTATGTATTCTGCTTGGATGTCGAAGCAAATGAAAGGCCAGTATGACATGATTATGGGAGAGGAAGGGGTGTTGTGACTTGTAAGGAAATTCAAACCCAATATTTTCTTAAGTTCAAGAAGTACAAAAACATTGCAAGAAAGAGTCGAAAACACAAGAACTAAACTGCAATGCAATACAGCAACTACATAAGCAAAAAACAAAAAAAAAAAAAAACAAAAGATTGTATAACCCAGAATTTAAGAGATGTACACAGGAAACAATGAAGAGCCTCACAATTGAGAGAAGAGCATTGCAAGAAAACCACACTTTAGTCCTTGAACAGTCCAGAAGAATCACCGAGTTTCGTTGATGGTATACAATTGGGCAGCTAGAAAGAATGAACTTGAGAGCTCCATCAACCCCTCCCCCACCAGAAGTGACATGTGAGTCTGTGACTGAGAGAAACAGTGATGGATTACGATAGGGCTGCGAGGAGCGGTTTCAGATGCTCGTGAGATAACTCTGGTTTAACTTTATCTCGTTTACTTACCAAACATTAACAATTGGGTCTGATCTTCAGGGTCCTGTTTTGCAAGTTCCCAACTTTACCCATATCTGGAACGGGCTGAATTCTCCTAAAGCCCAAATAAAAAGATGATAACCGTACTCTTGAATCCTTCTAAAGCCCAAGTAAAAACATAAAAACCGTACTCTTCTTCTCCCTCCAATCCATCTTCAGCTTCAGGGCTCGTCGGGATTCCTCACTTTCTTTCTCTCATCTGGGGTTAGGGTTATAAACCTTCAATTCAATCCAATTGCTATAGTTTTCTTCTCTAGAAACTACGATACGATGATGGACAAGAAACGGAGGCTCGATGATAATGGCGTTGTCTTAACTCACCGGGACGGAATGGCCGCTTTGGGATCCAATATACTCACGGTTGAAGACGCCAGCAAAATTCTTGACCCATTTTCTCGTGAACAGCTGCTGGGAATAGTCCAAGCTGCGCTTATTCGACACGCCGATGTCCTGGATGCTGTCCGATCAATTGCCGACCGCGACATTACTCAACGTAAGTTATTCATTCGCGGTCTTGGTTGGGAAACCAGTAAAGATAAACTCCTTAATGTCTTTGCTCAATACGGAGAACTTGAAGAAGCAGTTGTTATTCTTGATAAGGTTACTGGAAAATCTAAAGGCTACGGGTTCATCACCTTCAAGCATATTGATGGAGCTATGCAAGCCCTTAAAGAGCCCAGCAAGAAAATTGATGGCCGGATGACTGTTACGCAACTGGCAGCTGCAGGGATTTCTGGTGGCACTGGGGGAGGGGCCAGTAATCCTGTGGATGTTTCGATGAGGAAGATTTATGTGGCAAATGTGCCTTACGATATGTCTTCTGAAAGGCTATTAGTTCATTTTTCAAGGTATGGTGAAATAGAGGAAGGACCATTGGGGTTTGACAAGGCAACGGGAAAATCGAAAGGGTTTGCTTTATTTGTGTATAAGACAGCAGAGGCAGCTAGGGCGTCGTTAGTGGATCCAATAAAGAACATTGATGGGCATCAGTTGAATTGTAAGCTGGCAATTGACGGGAAGAAAGGGAAGCCTGGGGCTGGGGATGCTGGAGTTCCACAGGGAGGCAGGGAAGGAAATACTGATGGCATTGGTGGTTTTGCAGGACAATATGGTGGATCTGGAGCAGGTGCATTTTCAAGCTATGGCGGGTTTTCAGGGCCTTCGCAATTGGGTGGGAATCATTTCAATTCTGCTTCAGGTGGTAGTGCTGGTGGTCCTGGATTGTCTGCCATTGGAAGCCAAGCAGCAGGGCCAAATTCGGGTGTTGCTGGTGGATTTGGCTCTGGTCTTGGAGGTCCTTATGGCAGTGGATCTCATTTTGGTGGGCTTGCTGCAGGCCCTGCAAGTGGATATGGAGGCTCAAGAGGTGCTGGAGCAGGATTAGGTGCCACTGGTGGAGGACTAGGTGGAGTAGGGGGTGGTCTTAGTGGTGCTGGCAGAGGTGTGGGTGGTGCTGGTCGTGGTTCATCACTGTATGGTTTGCCACCTAGTTCTGGAGGAATGTCTGTAGATTATCCACCGAGCACCCAGTACAGCTTGCCCTCAACTGGTTACCAGAGCCAGCATCATCATTCAGAAGGAACATCACCAGCCCCTAGAGTTCCGCCTGGAGGAGTGTACCAGGGATATCCTCCTTACTATTAAGGTAGTTTTCCGTGTCCCAGTTTGATGATTTCGTTCAATATAATTTATGTCAAAATATTCTCGCTACCTGCTGATAATCTTTGCTGGCTTGTTTTTACTGAATATTACTTACTCCCTCCGTCTGGAATTGAAATTGAGCATCCACATTTATATTTTTTTAGTTTGTATGGAAAAATGTTTACTTTCATTAAAAAAACATATTTTTTTAATTTCTATTACTAAACTCCTTATTTAAGGATTTATATCCTAATAAACTCCCACCACTTAACACCTTATTAATTTAATTTGATTTATTTACATTCCACTAACTTATATTTCTCACGATCCATTATATGAATGTCAAATATAATTTTGTAAATGACCTTTATCTTAATTTTTAATCAAAGTCAAAAGTTTATATTCAATTCCGGACGGATGGAGTATTAATGTCTTTTTTTCAGTTTAGGTAGGTAGGAATGTATGTATGAAAGCATGTATATATGTGTTTATACATATGTCTGCCTGTATGTATTTTGTTTGTGGTTATTTTGTGGCGAGGAGATTGATCTCATTTAATATTTTAGTGTACTTATTTAGATGGAGGTTCTTGGTAAACATACTTAGAATCTGCTCAGGTTGATGTACCATATGATTGTCAGTAGCTTCCAGTGATGACTTCTTTGTACACCTTTTTTTTTGCTGTTTGTGCTGCTGGATTTTTTGTATGATGATTGTGCTCCTTTTTCTGTGATCTCTTGTTTCATCTATTTCCAAGAAAGTCAATATGGGGTTAGGAAGTTACATTTTCTACATCTGGTTGACCATTTCTGTTCCATTTGTGATATGCTGATATAGATGGCGAATGCTATGTGTTCTCTGCCTTTTAGTGGTACCTTGTGTTTCAAAATAGTCTGGACATTTGTTCAATGACGGTGCATATCTTTAGTGTGTGTTATGTGTTCATTTCCTAGGGTACTTTTGTCATTGTTGAAGCATTTTGGTGCTCCACATCAGCCACTCATTAGTATTTCAAAGAATTATGTATTGGAAGGCCAGAATCAGTGATTCAGTTACGTGTCATAATTTTTGGACTAATTCTAAGTCTCAATTTGCTCAAGAAATTTTTTTTTTCTAAGTCTCAAATTTGTATGTGCAAGTAGAAGCTGATGTGTGAGCTGTGCCTTTTGTAGTTTGTGGCAGTAGTTATTTTAACTTGTGACATGACTGTAGGATCTTCAGCACCTGTTGTCTAAATGGCTGAATTACTAGAATTAGTTTGATTATATTTTGTGCTTGAAGGCTTCTATGAGATTTGTTGCTAGAGGATGACTAAGCTTCTGGTATGATATAGGATATGTCTTATGCCTAGACTAGGAATCTAGATAACAGATCAGTAAAGACTAATGAGAAGACAAGATCTCAGAGAGAGCCCATTGTTAGGTACAGACCTCATTTACTAGTTTAAAAACTGAAGCTGATTTATCCTGTAGAGTAACATTATCGACCAAGTTTTTACTAATATGCTGGCCATCTAACTACAGTGTCTGATCCCAACTCATGGACAGACCAAAGCATTTATCTACTACGTATCCCATTGACAAAGACCATGAACAAACTGACCAACTGCTCTTATAAGATAAACACAATATATAATATATAGATTGGAAAGTAACTACGCTCGTACAACTCTAAGGGTATG
The DNA here is from genome assembly GCA_019593545.1 of Apocynum venetum. Lineage (NCBI taxonomy): Eukaryota > Viridiplantae > Streptophyta > Magnoliopsida > Gentianales > Apocynaceae > Apocynum > Apocynum venetum. The sequence goes on along the minus strand of SRSM01000123.1, from coordinate 9,218,613 downwards.
TTTGGTTTGAGGGATTTGGAGGGTAGGTGAGGGGAGCAATTTTGTTGAAAATCCTTTTTTTGGTTAGAGAAGTTGGAGGGGAGAACCTTCAAAAGTGGGGGATTTGGAGGGGAGAGAAAATAAAAATATTGCAATGAATTAGTTGTCCTTGTTATATTTTAATAATTACACTGTTGTCTTTCACTCATTTTCTCATTCACTTCATATTCTTTTTATTTTCTCCTCTTTCTCTCTCTATTTTGCCTTCCCACCTAAATTAAGGATCTTATATCTAGAGTGGAGCTAAAAGAAGAAATTTTCAAAAAATAAAGAATGAATGTTATAGGAGGTATAATAGTCCATTATAGTCTTTTTCCCTCCCCTTGCAAACCAAATAAAGGGCTTTTATTTCCCTCCGCTCTGTGATCTAACCCAACTAAACAAGGTAAAATTATTTTACCTCCCCTCCCCTCTTTTCCTTTGAGCCAAACACTGTAAATTCCTTTTATGCTGAATGGCCGCATATGCTTTGGAATATATGCTTTCCCTTCCCTAGTATTACTTCTGAAATCCTTTTTAATCTTTATTTGCGTGGCATATGTTTGTAGGGAATGTTGAGATCTATATGAATTTTTCTTCTAGATATTTTCGTTCCATGTAATTCCTGGTCTTGATGGGATAGATTTAGCTCTCCTCTAAAGAAAGAAATATGATCTTAGATTTTGGCTTGAACTCTCATGCCTGTGACTTTCATCTACTCCATTCTGATTTATACCGATTGTCAGGGGCTTTTTGCTTTGCCTTATAGTAGTTTCTGCATCTTGTGCAATATACTCTTTCCAAAACTATAAGTTGATTCTTTGAGGATATTTGTTTTGCAATTGCTTAGCAGTTCAGTCTGTAGTGCTTTTCTTTTGTGTTTGCCTTTTTTACATGGTGAGAGGGGGCAGGAGGCAAAAATCTGTACAATTTGTGCTTATGTAATCAATTCTCATGCTCATCCAGTTAAGCAAATATTTCTTGTTAAGACTAAACCTCAAAAAATTGTTTTTATCTCATCTTTGCCTTGTAGTCACTATTTTATATCCTTTGCTTCTACAATTTGTATAAAGGATATTGGTATTTTCTTTTATTGTGTGGTGATTACTCATGGTTCTCAATCTGATATTAAGGCTTATTTCTTTCGGAAGAATATCTTGTGCACCATCAGCACTTTTCTAGATAAATGGGAGTATTATTCTAGATGCTCTCTTCTCTCCTCTGCTATTACTGGGCAGGTTGCTCTTATTTTATTTCACGGATTAAATTTGAACACTGTTCTGCACATTGTATGAATTATGTATTAAGTGTGAATGGATGTTTGGTTCAGGTGTGTGACAGCTTGTTGGCGCAGTTGGTTTTTGTGGTTCTGGAGATTTCCTGAATTCAGACAATTTGAACTCTGGCTTGATTTCATTTGTCGTGTACTACGGCCTCATCTTCGCTACATCTGCACATTATCATTGTGATCCTTTATGGATGATAGTAGTAAATGTATTGTCTTAAATTAGTTTCTCCTGCTTTCCCTTTGGAGCCTCTGTGCATCCTGAATTCTCTGTATGAACTTTTTATTGTAGTTTTGCAGATTTACATAATAGTATTCAAGTTCCAACAATTTTTCGTTAGAGATTTTGCTTATGTCTGCTTTTAGTGTACTGTAATTTCAATTTGTTAGGAGCAAATCTTGTCACTCTATCATGTGCTTGTCTGCTTGGTATAGGATTTACGTTTGCAGATACTTGTCCTATTGTTATGGGTAAGCATGTATGAATAAGCTGCATATGTATGAAATTATGCATTCTTACCTGTGCAAGGAATGAAATGCAAAGTCTTCATAATAGATTTTTCTTTCAGTTTTCAACTGTATCTCATTCCTTGACTCACTTTTTATATGCTTTCCCAATGAGAATTGTTTTTAGTCGGCTTATGAGTACCCCACCCTCTATAATTCTGAGGTCATGCGACTGTCTTGGGTTACCTTGATTTTGTTGTTTTGGCGGGCATTTAATCTGAGCTACTTGTCCTTTGTTGTCCGGATTGTGAGGGAACTGTTTGATGAATTTTTTGATTCTATGTTTCTAAAGTTTTCCTCCCAGCTTATTATAACTTACTCAAGCACTTTTATTTTAATCTCTCTATGTAGTTATTCACTCTTGCTTGGTAGAATAGCAAATGGGCAAGTTAATAAATTCTGTTATGGTGCTATTTTCACATGATTTCATCACAAAGGGGATCTGATATGAAGTTGAATTCACATATCTAATCCTTGGATGTTCACTGAAGTTGGTTCAATATAATTTATGATTCTTGTACATGCATGCGAGGTAAACGCTTAACAAAATTTGTTTTATGTTTGGTTAAAGGGGGACTTTTATCTACCTTTTTGGTATTTTCAAGTTATCTGAAATCTTTTCTTGCTTCGTGTGAGGCTTTTGTATATTTAATGTGATTCATTGTTTGTTGATAACTTGCTATTATGATTTTGTGTTGAATTAATACTGTGTGTTCATGGGGTAACTCACAAGTTCTTGTAGACAAATTTTCGCAATGACTGGGTTATTACTTCAATGTAGGTAGCTGTATATATGTTTTCCATGTCTTTCCTTCTATCAAGTTTTGGTATCCAACTATGATAACACAAGGCAATATTTGGACACCAATCCAAAATATATTTTTTGTTTTGGAGGGAAATTGTTGTATTTGGATAAGAAATTTTTTGGAAGATAATTGAAAGTTTGATAGAATATTTTTTGGGTCCCACATCATTGATTATTAAGAAGTATAAAATAATCATTGATCATTAAAATGTATAAAATATAATTAATAAACTATTTGAGAGTCTCACTTTAGATAAGAAGTATTGGGAAAAGTATTGTTTATATAAATAAGTGAGACCCATATGTGGGTTTGAGAGATAATTTAAAATTTTGATGTGATAGAAATTTTGGAGGAGAAAAGTGTTTTGTAAAAAAAAATGGTGGGAGATGAGAAAAGAGTTTTTTGGATTGGTAAACATATTTAGCCTTTTCCAATGGAAGGAGGAAGCAGAACCTCATTCTCTCTGCACCATTGTCATACTAGAACGGTATCCGTTCTTTTGAACAACTTATGCACTGCTTCATAATAGTTTATTTCCTTGTCAAATATTTCACCTCCTTTGTGGCTTCTACTTTTTAATCCATGGCTTTTCAAACCATCTTTGTATGAAAAGTGTGCTATCATTCTCTCTGCACCATTGTCATTCTATAACCCCTCTTTTGAATGACTTTTATGTACTGCTTCATAATGGTTTATTTCCTTGTCAAACATTTCACGTCCTTCATGGATTCCATGGCTTTTCAATCCATCTTTGTATGAAAGTGTGCTAAAGAAATTCTTATTAGAATGGTTTGGAATGGTTGGATTCCATTAGAATTGAGTTGGTTTTCATATTTTTTGCTTCATTTTTGACCAATTCTCCAGTGTTTTTGCTTCTTTTGTTTTTTTTTTCTTTTCCTCTTTGTGGGGTGGGGGTGAGGGGGTTAGAACTTTATCTAATTGGTTACCTGAATGTGCATTATTGAGAAGTTTATGAACTTCTGCTTAAATTTTGTAGAAAATCATTCCATGAGATCAGTCCTACATGTCCAAATCCAACTTTAAGCTAAACCTTCTCCTTTGTTGTTGAACGGATGGTCAACTTGAATTTATTCCCCAAATTTCCAAAAGGGCAGATTAAGAGTAATTGCAATGGGGACACAGAAATCATTGAAAATAAAACTAATTGTTTTGGGTCACGATAGGTCTAAATTGTCCTGGTTTGTCTAATAGATTTGGCTTTCTTGCCTTGGGGACATTTGATGTTGAGTGCTTTTTAAATATATCATTGGGTTAACTGCTTTTCTGGTTGCAGTCTGGCAGAGTGGTAGATTATTTTATTTCACATATTATTGGAAGCAATTAACTTCCTGGTGATAATTGAAAATTATATTTCCTCTGTTAGTTTCAGCTGAATCATCAATAGATCATAATTTTTAAACAATATTTTCATAAGTGATGATTTTAAGGGTGTTGGCAGCGGGATGGCTCCTTGTGTGTAATTGGCTACCTATAATGTTAGAGTACTTATCTTGTTTGGATCTCAGACATTAATCTAATGTTCTGGCTAAGAATGTTGTTTGATATAACACATTTCTGGTAGTTTCCCAGTTTTAGCAAATTTTCTTCCTCCTTTATGAATAATATTGCTAGAACACTGGGCTAAGCTGGAACTTGGGAATTTTGTTACATATGGCTGGTTGGAATGGAAGATCAATTCTCTGATTAGCATTTAGTTGCCATGGTTCATTTTGATTTGGCAGGTGAAATTACAGTAGAGGGAAAAGATTTTAGAGCTAGTTAAGTTAATTGAGACCTCCATTTTTTTATTAACATCTAGAATCATGCCCCTGGTTTAGCAAAATTAAGAACCTTGGTTCATAAAACCAACATTACACAGAAGGGGTTGAGTAAAAGCTTTATTCTGTATGTTGTTTGGCTCATTAACAGATCTGTTGGTTTTCGTGAGTGGAGTGAAACTTGTGGCTTCTGGTTGTCCTTGTGCTCTATAAATGCCATAGGTTTTTAGTCTTCCAAAGGTGCCTTACAGTTTCTGTAACCTTGGTAGTGGCTGGCCATGGGAATCTTGTTACCGTTGCATTTTGATTTATATGCTTTTATATAAAACCATCAAATTGGAACTGGAGGTGGATAGTTTATCCTATGTACCTGGGGAAGAGGTAATAAATACCTAACTGCAGAGGCTAAACATTCGTGCCCCTCAAATGTGTGAAGGAGAAGATTCCCATATCCCATTATGCTGGTGGAGAATGAATTTCTGTACGTGGTCGATACTTCTGCCCACCAGTGCACCTCGTGGTGCTTAGGTTTTATGAACATCTCGTCATTAAAGAAATGGAAGAGGTCGTTGGTGCACTTTTTGTCTGTGTCGCCGAATGTCTCTTGAAAATTTACCTTGTGATGATTTTTGGTGAGCCCAAAGTCTGAAAGGATTCCAGTCTTTTAACAATCACTTGTTTCTTTTCTTCTTTTTCCTCGTATGGGAGGAAGAAAGGACGAAATTGGTAGTACGTCCAAATTCAGTATATTGTTTCAGATTTTAGTATTTGAAATGAAACACAAAATGTTGAAACATATTATTCCATATTTTATACTTTTCCCATCCAAAATTCAATTCCATTTGTCCAAATCCGATATATTGTTTCAGAATTTAGTATTTGAAGTGAAAAAAAGGAAAATCGTGGAAACATATTTTATAATATACTCTTTATCTAAAATTCAACTTTCTCATTTCTATTCCTATCTTATATGCTGTCTAGAAACTAGTGTTTATTTTTTAAAAAAAATTAATATATTAATGTTTTGTTTTTTTTTAAAAAAAAATAATAATAATTTGAATTCAGTACAATTGTGGTATATTCCGAATAGCCACTCCGGTTAAGCACATTCACAAGGACTGGTTTCCCATTTTTAATCACAATCAAAGAAAGTGCACCCGGAACCACTCACCTAGCGGTCCTGCCCCATTATGTGCCCAATATTGGATAAGCAACCTTTGTTTAATTTAAGAATTTTATATCATGTGGCAAATTAATGATGTAAAGAAAGATAATTTTGCAATTCAGAAAAAAAAGATAATATAAACATCTAAAATTAAATGCTCTTTTTAATGTTTGTGGCGATCTGAAAGGGGATATTTTAATTTTGAGCTATTAAAGTGTGGTGGCTTGCCAAATGCCACACAAGTAAATTACTAAAACATAGTATTATTTTGATGGTTTTAGCCTTTTCATTTTCATTTTTTTTTCCATTTGAGTCTACTCTAAATTTCACCATGATCTATTGTCTAAGCCAAGTTCATTTCTTTGTGGAGAAAATCTCAACCAATCGGATAGCATTGAATCAAATTTTGATTTAAATTTCTAAATTTTTCAATATTTTGTGTTAATTTAATTGAGCATAGGCGATTGGGGTGAGTCTCACATGTAGCCCAGCGAAGCCGACCAAAGCTATTTTAGAGCCTTAGAATAACCAAACCAAAGGGCAATCCAACAAGAACATCAATGACAGAACTCAACTGAAAGCCTACAGAGTTGCCTAGTTGGCTAGACATCTCTAGAAAGCCACCCAGCTAACCAGTTTGGACTTCACAATATAGCTAATTGGTTCTACGTACTAGGGTAAAGTATAGAGAATTTACCCAAAGAAACGAGAATCTGAGAAAAAAAGAAGAAGAAAATAGAGAGAAGACTTCCCATAAATAAGACTTTGGAGATTGTGAACTCTGTGGTTGCTGCAGTATAGAGATTTTAACCAAAATAATATTATTTTTCTCACTTTGATATATAATGACTTGAAGTGGAAAGGAAGTAACAAAATACTACAAAAAGACGGAGTTTGCAATAACGGTAGAGTGCTAAAAAGTAAACGATGTCCTTGTCAAAAACGTCTTTCTTGTGAAATTAAAAAAAAAAATTTGAATCGATATGAACGGTGAATGGCAGCTACGTTGAGCAACTTACAAAAAGAAAAAAAAACCATTAAATTTATCACATTTCTCACTTCTTCACTTTGAATTGTCGCTCATATCATTGAACCTCAAGCTTTATTTATTCTTTACTTTCTTGATCTCTATCTTTATTTTTGCTATCTTTGTCATTCTCTCTCTTTTATCTACATCACATTTCTTTGTCATTTTCTCTATCTCGTTTAGTCCACTGCCACAAATATAGGAACTTGTGCCAATAACTTGCTCATTAACATGAAAGTTTTTTTTATAGACGTGGTTGTCTTTTTTGAGACACGAGGAATGGTTCAAGCGTCACAATCTATGGCGGATTGAATTTGAATTTAAATTTAAAGAGTAAGAAAGAAGAATGATTTGGGTTCTTTTCTTCGCCCAATAGTCAGATACTTGCAAAAATAATCCAAGTTTAGAATTATTGTTTTTTTTTTTGATGTTTTAGGATTCAAATTCTTATATGTTGTTGGGTTATTTGGCTTCTACTTTCTAGCACTCCGACGCGGCTAGAAATTACGTTTTGTGATATTTTGATATCTCATCTACCTTGAGATTGTCGTGGATCAAAGTGATTAAAGTAAGGTTATTTTGGTTGAGACTTCCTGTGGTACAAGTAGGGCTAAGAACTTTGTGGTGGCTATTAAACCAAACATAGACCAAAATTCTCCGGAGGTGGATGTGATATGAAACATGAACGGTGTTATCTCAAGGGTATTTAGGGCTATATATATAATCTAGAAAGTAAACAACTTGATTGATGGAAGAAGATGTATTATTGAAAAAGTTATTTTTACACCAAATATCCTTGCGTTTATCATATCTATAATGGCACTATTTTTTCTTTGCTTCCTTCATTATGTGAACACGAATTGAGAGTGAATCTTGGCTGGCTTTCTGATGTGAATCTATATTTAACCAATCTTCTTATGTTTTGCTAGCCATGGATATTTCGCGAACTTCATTATGGTCGAGCCAGACTTTTCCCTATCGCACTTGAAGACACTAGCGGCAAGTCGTTCTCTTATGTAGCTAAAACTGATGCCATCTTTATCTCTCTTGCTCTCTCTCCTTCTCAAAAAGATTGTAATACCCTTAGCCTTAATGGAGTTTTTTAACTTAGCATCTAGATTGCCCAGAAGGGAAACTTTTGATAATTTTTGAAAGTTGAAATGGACAGTATTTAGGAAAAATATAGTCAGAGGGTAAATTAAAATCAATCTTTTGAAAAGTTGAAGGGCATCTGACATTTATTACCCTATTTTATAATACATGGACGTTAGAAAATTATGAGCATTAGCATTGACATTGACACTAATATTGAGAAGACAATTATTAATTTTTCATTTCTTTTCAAATTAAATAACTAATATAAATAAAGATAAGATAGAGATAAATCTTAAAGTTGCTTGACATATAAAAGATTTATCTTGGATAAAATAAAATTAAATATCTAATTCTTGATTTTGTAAATTTATACATTTCAAATATTTGAATAACTCTAGATCGTGTCTTCAAAATTGTTGTAATTGAAGGACAAATTGTTATTTGATTTCTATAAACAATACTCTAGTAGTTGTAGATTTAATTATAGGCATTTGTGAAACGTATTGGTAATTTTTAAGGGTAAAAAATACAAGTTGCCCATCAACTTTAAAAAAAGTTTAATTTTGCCCATAAACTTTCTAAAGTGATATAAACTTGTCATTTTGGATGTTATGTCCTAACGGACTATGGTCGCATAAGGGGCACGTGTCAAAGGCCAAGGTTAATTTTGTCTTTTTCCCTTTCTCTCATTCTTCTTTCTTTCTCTTCTTCTCTCTATTGGCCTGAATCTTACAATTCTTTTAGGGCTCTAGTTTATTTCTCCTTCTTCTTTGTTTCCATAATTCTGTTGGTAAGTCGAAGAGCTCTTAGTGCAATAACTATAAACTAGCCTCTCTAAGGATGGAATGATCAATCAATTCAAGGTAACATATATGCAATTTGGTATCGAGAACCACTGGATCCTGAAACTAGCGAAAAAAAGAAAAAAAAAGCTAGCACAATCACACCTGATGACTTAATTAATATTGTCGGCGTTTCCCAAGTACCTGATGGAGCAACTTCATGGCATGTTGCAGTAAGCAAGAACACAGACTCTCCACTACTTTCTGCAGCATTACTAGTGTGAGACTCATCTCTGTTTTCCCTGCCACCATGAATAATCAGGAAGACATGTCCAGTGAGCAAGAAATCAATAGAAAAGGAAAAAAAAGCAGAGCCCACTGCCTCTGCATCTTCCTTCTTTACCACCGCTTCTGCCTTTTCCTCATCCGTCACCAAAACATCGATTATTTTGAGTCATGATGTTGCAGATAAAACTGGTGAAGATTTGGGGAAAGTGAAGTTTTGTTTTTTGATTTAGATGGTCTTTTTAAAAAACTAAATTGCACTTGAAAAATTACATAAGAAAGGCACGTCTTGTGTATGACTTAATACCAATAATTGATGCAAAGGAAATCTTTTTAATAGTTTAGAAAGTTGGCGGGAAAGATTTTTACAAAACAAAGTTCGAGGGAAAAAATTGATATTTTTTAAAGTTTAGAAGTGACCATAGCTTTTTACCCAATTTTTAATGGATAAGATTTCATAGAAAGAAATTCAAGTTGGTTGATGGATGGTTATATTTGTAAAATATTAATCTATGTTAATTTTTTTTTAATAATTTTAAAAGTGACATGCTCATATTTGTAACTATGGGTATTCATTCGATTATATGATTTAGTTTTTAATACTATAGTTCAATTTTTCGATTTTCTCTTTAGACAAATCAAACAAAATCATATTAGTCCTAAAACTAAAATATTTCATTTTGATTTGGTTTGGTTTGATTTAAATAAATAAATAAATCATTTAAATAAATTACCTATATTTGATAGTGAATCATTTGAAAAGGTGTACAAGCCATTGCTACATAAAATAACTCAAAATCCTAAAGATAAAAATACACATTAAATTCTAAATCAATTAGGGTTAGGACTTTAGGTTTTATTAAACATCAATAAAAAATGTGTATATATATTACAATATTAGATTTTCAATTATCCTAAATTTTAAAAATCGAAATCGAACACCAAATCATGTCTTTTTTAAAAGTTTTGTTCTCCAAATCACATAAACTAAAATCCGAAAAACCAAACCATTTTTGAAATTACAATTGGTTCAGTTAAGTTCAATTTGATTTTTTAACACCCCTATTTATAACTAACTTGAGGAATATATATATATATATATATAGACACACACATGTAAATATACATATAAACATGGATTCTTTTTGGAATATATCATGTAAACTTTGGATTATTATAATAGCATTTAATTGAACTTTCCTATTATAATATACATTTATGTAGAATAAAAAAATTATATTTATTTGAAATAGGAAATTTAATTAAATAATCCATTCAAAATTAGTTCTTTTAATATCTCAAAAATTTATCAAGCTGTTATAACTTTCATTAGAGTGACTTAAGGAACAACTTTACATCTATTTTTTAAATTTTTCACAAATTAAAAATGCCTATTAAAAAAATGAATGAAAAAAGGCTTATCCAAATACAATCTAAGGAAATCGAAGATGTACAAGCGGACTTGGCACACGACCCTTTGACTTCTCGCGTGCAGTAGCATCGGAGATTACAGGGATCCTCAACCCGGTGCATGGCTCGAGCTGGAGAGTGTTTGAAGCATCTAAAATTAAAAGAGAAGTCTGCAATATTGATCTTAATTCAAAACTCTTCTTGTCCGGTCCAAAATTGAATCTTTAACTTTGACTTTCGCTAAAAATTAACTAATATAATTGATTTTAATTAACTTACAAAATTATTCTTTACATTAATATGATATATTGTGAAACTTGTAAATTACTGAGATGTAAATCTCCACCATGAGTTAGTGAGATATAAATATCTTAAATTAATAATGTTATTAATGAAACTTTGGATAAACAATATATTTATTTAAGGAAGTAAATATGTAATTTTAAACAAACTAAAATAGAAATATGAGTATTAAATTTCGAACGGAGGGAGTAATAAGTAAAATTAACTTATATTTCCTACATCTGAAATTGAATGCCTAGAATAATCTTTGATCTAAGGAAAGTTATCTTATTATTCTTGTTATTAATTAGGTTAGTAGTAGAGATAATTAATTAGTGGGATGTAAATAATTTAAATTAAGGATACGGAGGTTTGAATTCCTTGTCTACTCTTTTCAATATTTTTATTCAATTTTAAATATTTCAAAATAAAAATATAGATATTCAATTTTAAATGGAGTAAAAAACTTTGGTTAACACCCCTCAAAAAATAAAAATTAAAGTTATTCATGTTTTAAACCTTTATATTATATATATATATATATATATATCACATGCTAGTAAAATAATTAAGACACGATTATTTCGAATCAATCTAAGGCACCTTATGGATAATAAAGTGTGTGACTTCATACTTTCTGACCTTGTGTACTTGTATCTTTCAATCATGTAATGATTACAAAACAATATTTTAAAAATTACAAATTTGTTTATAATTTTCTATGAATTTGCTACTTTATATATATATATATATATATATATATATATATATATATTCATATAAACCACTATAGACAATAGTTTTTTTTAGTGATGATGACGTCCCAAAAGATATAATTTTTCACCGAAAACTATTATATGAAGTGGTGATAAAATATAGAGACATTAATTCAAATTTTGTTGAAGATAGAAAAAGTTAAATAAAAGATAAATGTTATAAATAATAAATCATAAATTATTTAGTGGTAGATTTCATGATTTTTTCAAAAAAAATATTATAGTAAAAAGTCTTTAAATAATTTACTTCTCCTAATTGAATTATATAAATTCAATTGTTGATTTATTTAATAATAATTTTATAAATTAAAATTCTTTATTAAATCTTTATCTTCTTAAATAGAAAAAATGGATGAAATACGTAAAGTTGAAAAAGATGTATGTGCATAAAGACATGAAAAATTCTCACCTAATGAAATTTTATTTTATTTTATTTTAGAGAGAATCTCATATAATAAACTTATTTTTATTATTTTACTATTACTGTTATTATTATTAGTGCAATTAATATTATTATTATTGATAGATAAAAGATCAATCATTGGCAATCATTGTTGTTGACATTTGGCTCTGACACTGCTGATGTGGCGCTGTTTTGGTTGCACTTTGTACTACCACTATTTTTTTATTAATACTATTGTGCCTTTCAAACATATAAAACGAAATAAAATAATGTTTTGAGTACTTTTCTTGTTTGGATCTCAGAAATTTCTGGCTAAGTATGGCATTTGATATAAAACAATTATGGTAATTTCCCAATTTAAGCAAATTTTCTTCCTGTTTAATGAATGATATTGCTAGAACACCATGCTAAGCTGGCAAAACTAAGGATATGTATTATGTATAGCTGCTTGAAATGGAACATAAGTGTCTGGTTAGCATGTACTTACCATGGTTCATTTTGATTTGGCAAGTGAGATTATAGCAGATGGAAAATATTTTAGAGCAAGTTCATTTAATTGAGACCTCAACCTTTTTATTGACATCAAGAATTTAGCCCCTGGTCTAGTTATATTTGTGTTTACTTTTAGCAAATTGAGAACCTTGGTTCATATTTTATGTATCAGGAAAAGTTTTATTTTGTATGTTATTTGGCTCTTTAATTAACATATGTATATTCTGGCTATATGTTCTCTTCTTGTTAGTGATTGGAGTGATTGGCTCTTTTAGTCTTGTTGTGAGTGGAGTAATCTAGACTAAACACCATTGGTATCCCAAGGTGCCTTACAGTTCTGTAACCTTGGTAGTGGCTGAGCATGGAATTCTTTTTATCATTGTATTTGGTTTATATACTTGCAAAATTTCAATATGAGTCCCTCATTTTTTATTTATTATAATTAAATCCAATTATATAATTTGAGAACAATATGCTCGACTTAAAATGTGAGAAAGTTTTGTGAACTTCCACGTCAACACTTAACGGCACCTAGTATATGGAAATGTCTCTTTTGATACGTTTTGAAAGGTTGATTGCTAAAATTACATATTTTAAAGTTTAAGGATTAAATAAAAAATTTGAAAAGTTTAGGAGTCCATATTTTCTACCTTGCTTTTTAGGGGTGTGCATTATACGGTATGAACCGAATTACCGTATTGTATCGAACCGAAATTTTAATTTTGGTACGGTATTTCGGTAATTCGGTTTAGTTCGGTACGGTTTGAATTTTTTAATACAAAAACGGTTCGGTAATCGGTTCTTAAATTATAAAACGGTATATACCGAAATACCGAAATACTGTAGATAAAAATAAATAATTTTTATTTTAATGATTATTTATATAGAAAAAAATAATTTTAATGATTTTATCGAAATACCCGACTACACTTCTCACTCTCAGTGCTCACTTCTTCTCTGATCTGGACTCTTAGTCTCAGAACTTTTATTCTAATAAAAAAAAAATCTACCAAGAAACCCTTTCTCAATCTCAACCCTCTCTTAAAATTTGGAAGCTTCAGCCTTCAAGTACTCAAGCTCAAGCATCTGGAGTGAAACTGTGAAACCAATCGATTCAAGCTCAAGCTCAAGCTCAAGCATCAGCCTTCAGATTCAGCCATTCAGGTATGTTTTTTTGTTATATCTTGTTTTTGAATTTTAGATCTTCTATAATACAAGCTGGGTTTTTTATGGGGGAGGTAGCTATTTAATCAGGCTAACAGATTGAACAGCTTGCCTTGTTGCTGTTGGATCTAAGTTCGGAGAACTGTAGAACAATGACAGCAAAGTTGCAACTTGGTTGAGTTACAACGTATTAGAGGTCTATAAATTTATTTTCAGAATTTCTGTTTCAAATTACCCTCAAAAGTGTACATGATTGGAAATAGCTGTTAGAGGACATTTGCTGGAAAATGATTTGCCCAGTTCTGTTTGTCAAATGAAGTTCTAGAAGCTATATGACTGTATGTTTATGATTGTTATTTCCCCAAGTCCTATTCCTGGTAATTTGACCAAGCTGCCACATTAGTCAAAAAGCTTGAAAATGACAAAAAGAGAGAAACTTGGAACAGTGGAAAGGTCAAGACCAGTGGTGATTTCTTGCACCTTATTGTAAAAATAGAAGCTATCTCTTATTTTTTACATGAACTGCTGTGAATAGAAGGGCAGTAATAAGAAAGAAAAGGATGCATTAGTCATGAGGATTCTGTGATTCAATTGCTGATTTTATCTTTTGCAGAGGCCACTCAATTTTTCCTGTGAGTCTTGAAATGGGTTGAGATAGTGGTTTCATCTATAGACTATAACAAAATGGTGGCCCTTGTATAAACTAGAGCCTGTGCCTGCATTTCTTGAAAAAATGGTGGCCCTTTAAATGAATTTTGTATGTCCAAGTGCATCCCTTATTCTTCTGTGATTCTGTCACAAACTCACATCACTGCAATAAAAAAAAAAAAAAGACAAGAACCGTTAATGGTGGATAGGAACCTTTTTTTAAATTCTAAAAACATAGCACCTTTTTTTTTATTTTCCAATATAATTATTTGAATAAATTTTTGCTGTGGATATTACTGCATACCTCAAAAGTTAAGAAAATTTTTGCTACTGTGGCAGTAATGACTAAATACCATGAAAAGAACTCAAACAATGGTAACCTGACAAGAAGTATCATAGAATGCATAACTGAATTTGATTGTAAAAAATGCAGTATATACTTTGGTGTTTGATCACTCTTTCAGGATATTAAATGCTGAATAACTCATCATTTTGCTATATATAAATTCAAAGAAATATTTTTTTCTCTTGCCCGTTGGTTTGCTATACTAATGTCTATATCGATATTCATTTGTAGGAGTAAAGCGTGTTGTTGATTTATGTGCAGCTCCTGGAAGCTGGAGTCAGGTATTCAGTATTCTGCAGGAACGTAGACAGTGTAGAGATCTATAAGTATAAAAAATTATGGACTTATACATGAAAATGCCCTGCTTTATTATATCAAATTTTGAGATTATTATTTTCTTCACGCTCACATTTTACAGTCAGTAAGCTTATATCAACCTCAATGATCTCAGGTTTACCAAAATTTGTTTTCTTTTCATAACTATTGGAAGATAGCTGATAAGATGAAGCATATAGTATTTTGATTCAGTTTTGTTTCATGTGCATCTTATCTGAGGACTTTAATCAATTGTCATCTATCCTATATCTCTATACAGGTTTTGAGTCAGAAATTATACCTCACAGCCAAGCTTGCACCTGAATCTAGGTATGTGATCTTGCCTGAATGTTTATCTGCCCTCTTGCTGTGCTCATTTTTTTCAAATTTGTATTGGGTGGTTATAATGCTAGCAACTGCAAACCTGAAATTGACTTTTCTTTGACTGAAGATGCCCTATTCATCAACATGCATATTTGTCTAGCGAAGCTCCAACCACAACAATCTCTCCCATAATGTCCTAAAGACTTTCAGAAAGTTCACATAAAAACCACCAGAATTCCAGAGTCAAGTTCCCCCCCCAACTTAATAAATTTATAAATATTTCATGTGTTTTAATATGAAGTAATGGCACAATATGTTTAATGGTGTTCTTATGATAAACAGATGATTGATTATATTCACATTTGTAATTAATGTTATATTTTTTTAATAGGATGTCGAATCATTCAACAGGTGAACCAATGAATGTTGAAAAAGATGGTTTGCCTCCTCTTCATCCACAAAGTCAAGAAGGATCTGTCTCATCTTCTAGTCTTGTTGTTAACAGTGGAACTACTCAAAGGAAAAGCAAAAGAAAATCAATGGATCCTCGTTCACCAGTTTGGGCACACTTCACTAAGTATACAACTGAAAATGGGGAACAAAGAGCTCATTGTAACTACTGTAAGAGAGATTATGCTGCCCATCCTCAAATAAATGGCACAACTGGTTTGTCTAAGCACATGAATAGTTGCATGAAGAACCCATACAATAATGAGACTCATCAAACTCAGGTAAAGTTGCAAACTTCTTCTCAAGGTGGTAATAAAATTGGTTCAGTAGTTACGTGGAGGTTTAATCAAGATTTAGCTAGGAAAGAATTAGCATTTATGATCATAGTTGATGAATTGCCTTTTAGCTATGTTGAAAGAGAAGGATTTAAACGTTTTGTGTCTGCTATATGTCCATCATTTCAAATTCCATCACGAACTACTGTGACAAGAGATTGTTTTGAATTGTACATGGAAGAAAAGACAAAATTAAAGAGTTTCTTGCAAAAATCATGCAGACGCCTGAGTCTCACAACTGATTCATGGACATCTGAGCAACGAATCAATTATATGTGTTTAACTGCACATTTTATTGATGATGATTGGGTGTTACATAAGAAAATATTGAATTTTTGCCCAATAGATAGCCATAAAGGTGATGCTATTGGGAAAGGGGTGGAAAAATGCTTGATTGAGTGGGGAATTGATAAAGTGTTTGCAATAACTGTTGATAATGCTAGTTCAAATGATGTTGCTGTTAGCTACTTGAAGAAAAGATTTACTAATCGGGGTACTGGTTTGCTTGGAGGAAAGTATCTTCACGTGCGGTGTGTAGCTCACATTATCAATCTTGTTGTGTCAGATGGTTTGAAAGAAATAGTACCTTCCATTAATCGTGTAAGGGCAGCAGTTAGATACATAAGACAATCTCCCATGAGATTAAGAAAATTTAGAGATTGTGTTGAACAAGAGAAGTTAAAAAGCAAGAGGATGTTGTGTTTAGATGTTCCTACTAGATGGAATTCTACCTATTTGATGTTAGAAACAGCTTTATCACTTTCAAAAGCTTTTGAAACATTTGCAGAATTGGATCCACATTATAAATTTGACTTAGAATTTGATCATGATGGGGTGCCTACTGAGGATGATTGGAATGATATTTCACGCTTTGTGAAGTTTTTGGGACATTTTTATAAGCTTACATTACGCATTTCTGGCTCACTATATGTGACTTCTAATAAAGTGCTTCATGAGATTTTTGATGTGGCTGAAATTTTTAAAGAATGGGGAGAAAGTGATGACATTGAGTTGAAGGAAATGTCAAAAAGAATGAAAGAAAAATATAATAAATATTGGGGAAATACAGAGAAATTGAATTTTGTTATGTTTTTTGGGGTGATACTTGATCCTAGATATAAATGGACTTATGTTGAGTGGGTGATTAAGAGAATGTATTCAAATAGTGATGATCTTTTAGACAATGTAAGAAAGGGGATTTATGCATTGTTTGAAGAGTATAAGAATTTGAATAGTTATTCTGAAGCACAACCTAATGCATTTCCATCATCATCTTCAAGTCCATTCATGAGTGTTGTTTCAGATAATCAGTCACAATGTTCTAATGCTTCAAGGATATCAGAAAATATATGCTTGGATGTAGACACTAGGACTAAGAAAACTTTTGATTTGTTTCTTAGTGAAGTTGGAGGAGTTGATAACAAAAATGAATTTGATAAGTTTAATGGAGAAGAGAGGGAAAAGGCTGAACAAGGATTTGATATCTTAAATTGGTGGAAGTTGAATGCTCCAAGGTTTCCTATATTATCTCAAATGGCACAAGATATATTAGCTGTCCCTGTTTCTACTGTTGCTTCGGAATCAGCCTTTAGTATGGGAGGTCGGGTTCTCGACACATTTAGGAGTTCCTTAACTCCTAAGATGGTACAATGTCTCATGTGCGCTAAAGATTGGTTGCGTAATGAAACAAATCCTGTTAGCATTGAAGAAAACATTCAATCTCTAGAAATAATTGACCAAGGTAATGCATTTTTTTATATTCATGTTATGTTAGTCATTTTTTTAGTTATGTTAGTTGTGTTAAAATTATGATATGATTTTATCTTTGATTCATTTCAGAAATTGAAAACGAGTCTCGTGAATCAAGCATTTTGATCTTTGATAAAGATATTTCAAGGTAAGGCTATAAATTGCATCGTTAGTATTGATTTTGTCTTAAATTGCATTATTAAGGTTATGAATATTCACCAACTAAATTCTATTTTTTTTATTTTATGTACTTCATTCCAGCTTGATTGTTACTCCCAAGTTCAAGGAGATTGCAGATGTCTAGGATGCAGCTTGCATTTTTTTTTCCCAATAGTTTGCTGTGTAATTGTGTTTTCTATTTGGTAACACATTCAAATGTATTTTGTTGGACATTGTATTTTGTTAAATTTGGAGATTTGTTGGACAGTGATTGGTGGCATGATATGGTGTTAGTTTCTATTTTGTTATTTTAGTGACTCACAGTAGTGAGTAGTTTTTATGCCTTTTGTAAGACAGATTTCTCTTTTTTTTGCAGCTTTTGTCCTTCCTGATGTAAAGTTAGGGGAAATAATGGTCTATCTGAATATCCAGGTGGTGAAATTTTATTCCATCTCATAAAATAATGTTTTTTAATGGACAATGGTCCAACTATCCAAAAGGCTGAAAAAATTAGAAGATGAAAAAATTATGAAAATTGAAAGATGAAAAATCCGGTACTATACCGAACCGTATAGTACCGTACCGAATATTACGGTATTTCGGTATTTCGGTTTTATGTAAAATACGATACAATACGGTTTTATTAATTTAAAATCAAAATACCAAAATACCAAAATTATAATACCGTATCCCGTACCGTATCCCGTATGCACACCCCTATTGCTTTTTCTATATTGAACATCTAAAAATATGAATTTATTTTTTTAAAAAAATTAATATATTATTTTAAAAAGTAACTTATTTAATTTAAGAATTTTATATCATACTCCAAATTATATTAATATAAATAAAAAATGTAATTTTTTTTTTGAGGAAAAGATGATAATGTAGTTATTTAAGATTGTGTTATTTTAAATTTTTGTGTCTAAGTTAAAAAATAATATATAATTTTGAACTATGAAAGTTTGGTGGCTTGCCAAGTGCAACATAAATAAATTATTAAAACATAGCATTATTTTTATAGTTTTACCCTTTCCATCTATTTTTTCTTTTTCCTTTGGGCTACCCTAAATTTCAACTTATCTCGAAATTAAAATAACTTTTTCCTTTATGCATAAGGGGATTGAAGGTTAGTTAGATGGATTTGAACTCTTGAACCTAATTATGAAAGCGTAGCTAACCATGTACTCAACTTCCTCATCCAATTAAAATCAAACTATGATTTAAAATTTCTGAATTTTTAAATATTTTAATTTAATTGAACCTAGGCAATTGGGCTGAGTCTCAGGCGAGAACCCGTAGATACGCATTGCCGTTTTGTGGGAGATTTAGAAACACCGACCCAGTGCATCAGGGATGAAAGCCAACAAATATAGGTGCATAGGCAACAGTCATCCCTCTGCTTCTTGCCCTTAACTCCATCACAAAGAGTTCATTCAATTCCAAGAAAATGAGTCAAATTTCTCTCGCAAAACAGTTCTGTAACAGTAAGCATAAGTTGATTTCAACCCGGATGCATAGCCCATGTCGATTCCCCATCCCTTCACCTCGTGTGAATCTTGAAAATTACTCTGTTCGCCAGCTTCATAAAATCCAAGATTTCTCGGCTAACACTGTGCCTAATCTTGAAGTTTCAATCAAGAAAATTGACCCATTAATCGTCCGTCTACAGCATGAAGAGAAATGCCTTGAGATTATCTTGCAATCATTTACCCCGCTTGAACTCGTCCAAACTATTAAAGAAGCTGTAAAAGTTGAAGCGGGTATACTCGAAATCATAATGTCCTATGCTAGATGCAACGTATCTCAGCGGAAGCTCTTTGTCTCTTGTATTGGTCCTAAAACTAAACCTGAGAACCTAGTGCATTATTTCTCAAGGTATGGAGGAGTTGAGAGAGCTGAAGCCTTTTTTGCAAAACACATTGGCAAAGGTTCTGGGTTTGTGACATTTGAGACTGTTGAGGCACTGTTGTTGGCACTGGAAGATCCTATCAAGAACGTCCAAGGATCAATTGTTTCTGTAAGTGTTTTTGGTATTAAGCCATCCCCCTTGGATGAAATAAATCGGGCAAAGCGAAGGATTAAGGTTGAAAATGTTCCCCCGGAGATGTCTTCTGATTCTTTGATGAGTCACTTTTCTAGATATGGTGTGATTGAACAGGGGCCTTGGGGATTTGACATTGAGACTGGGAATTTATGGTCATGTGTCAATTTTCTTTACAAGAATGAAGAAAGTGCCAAAGCTGCCGTTGCCGATCGGGTGCAATGCGTTGAGGGGTTCAATTTGACTTGCAAAAGGGACATGAGGAAGAGATAAGATTTAATCCGGCGATGGGCAGTAGGGAATCAATCCGTTACCTTTATATGGCGTTTGTTTTGCCAGTTTCCTATTCTTGTTAAGCGGTCTAACCATTCTTCCTCCAGTGATTTTCCTCGTCTTCATTCTGGTCTTTCAAAGATCGACTGCAAGGGTTAATTTTGGCGTACGTGTACATTTCTGGATAGCTTTTTGCTGACTTGGTAGAACATTAATGGCCCAACGGTCCCTTTACTTTTTCTTTGATGGCTCTTTGTTTTTGAGCCTATTATTTTCTTTGTTTCTGGTCAACTGTAAAAAATTACTCAAATACTTAGTCATTACCGTATGTTTTTTACATCTATCATTGAAGGTAAACCTTGCATTTATAATTATTTCATCCATCTTTAGTACTTATTCTATTTTAAATTGAATGTTTATATTTGATTTAAGTTAAAAATTCAAAATTAGTTTTTTACTTTAAAAAATCTTTAATACTAATTTAGTTATTGGTAATATCATTAGTTAGTAAAATATAATTATTAAATTATAGAAATTATTAGGAAAACTTTAAATGAAAATATATTTATTTTAAAATAATATACATTTAATATGGAATGTTTCAAAATGAAAATGTGAACAACTAATTTCAAAATAAAAATATGAAGAGTTAATTCCAAATAGTGTATTAAGTTTGTTCATCTCAATTCGAACTTTGCAATCAATTAAAAATGTTTCACTCAATTCTTGAGAGTTCATTCAAACTTGGTACCTTTTACCTACATCTCATTAGTTCTTCTTTTCTTTTTTTCCCCCTAATGCTCTGATAGTCTGACTTGTTTGGAACTTTCTTACTTAATATTCAATCATCATTGAATTCCCTCAACAAACATTACAGTTTACAATATAAATTAGTCCCATTCAAACAAATTAAGATTTTGCAACGGCCATGCGGAAGATAAAGGAAAATTGTAATTTCATACTTCTCTATGCTATTGTGTTCTTTTAAAAACTCTATTACTATGTTGAGCAATATCAGATAGTCTCCCTTATGATTTTCATTGGTCAGAACAAGTGACGATTCACTGAACTTGTCAACTTCCAGATTACTGAACTCTTCTTCAAACAATGGACACTGCTCTCTTGAACATAGTGATACCTTTGCACAACTTTTATCATCAAACAAACTTTTGCATTCAACAACCAGAGGAATATCCTTTACAACATTCTCTTCAAGACAAAAGCCAAGCTTTCCAGCATCATCAGATATTCCTGTAGATAAGTTTGCTTCTGTTTCCTCAGAAAAATCTGCACCATCACATACATTTTAGCTAGAACAACACCGGGTCCTGTACCATGAAGCAACATTATCGATGAAAGTTTCCTCTGTATGTTACTTTTAAAATCTTCATTGGCTGAAGTTTGTAACAATGATTTCCCATCTTGCGGTAAATGTGAGTTATCAGCCATCTGATGCTGTTCATTAGTACATGATGGCAACTTAGATGAATCTTTTCCTTGATAGTATTTGCATCTTCAGACACCTGATGCGCCTTAATTGTAACATCCTCTTCAGGACCCATCTTTGGAGTATTGTAGATTGCATTAACACCATCATGTTCCGAAGACAAGTCAGTTTTTGCTCCTTCAGAAAGATCATCACTATTGCACACTGTCTCATTATTCTCGGAGGTCCTAAAATCTGCATCTTCATCAGTAAGGAAAACACATCGGAGATCTCCATCATCACAAATTTCTATTGCACAATTTTCATCTTCTGGAGCATCTAAATTATCAGACAATGGATGCTGCTCCCTCAAATTTAGTGATGACTTTTCATCTTGAGAACTTGAAAACCTAGATACTGCACATTCCTCTTCTGTGACATTCTCTTCATGAACCACCTCTCCCTTCTCAGAGGTGCAAATATTACAATGATCTTCAGAATCGAAGTCTGTTTCTTCTTGTTGCTGATAAGGTAAATTAGGTGGAAACTATGCTGCCTCTGATGGCCCACTTCACTCGCATTACCTCTCTCCTTAAAAGATTTCCTTTCACAGACATGTCCATGCTTTCTCTTGATGCCTGCAATCGACCTAATATAGTCCCTAAAGCATCATTCTGTTTTTCAGTGACGTTGCCCTTCATTTGGTTTGTTATCCTCAACAGGAGGGAGAAAATCATGCACCGCATTGGAATGAAGTTTCTTCATGATTTCTCCAACAGTTTGCACATGATTCTCCACATATTTCACACTGTCCTGGAAAAGACAAAAGTTGCCTCAGTAACATAATTACAAGTAACTGGTCATTCATTCATAGAAACACCATAGGAAGCAGCTAATATATAGACAAGCGCAATCTAGTGGTTCAAGAAAAATCAATATCAAGATATGTGCATCATTCTTATATATAGATTATAGCATTGCAGAATGAAAATCATAGATCAAAAGAAAGGAAAATAGAACCTTGGTCACAAAGTCATCAACCTCCTGGCACATAGTCTCAAACCTGTGGCATATGTTTTCAGCCCATGTTCTGCCTTTAAATTTGAAATCCATAAGTTTGAATCTGTGAGGTCACTGGAATATAGATGAAAGCAGTTTCACCATTAATATTATTGAAGGAGTTGTCTCAAAATTAGAATGAATTTGCAACCTGCAAAAGTTATGAGATTTCTCTAAGAATGGTAAACTTTTTTGTCATAAATTTTTCTCAAATAGAAACATGTTAGAGGCTAAAATAAATAACAATGAACAGATTTTACACAATTGTTGCTGATAGAACTTAATCACACAATAGGCTCTTTTAAGAAACATACAAAATAAAGATCTTTAGGTCAAAAGTAGAGTATAATAAATAACAGAACATTAGTTGCAGTATCAAAAGAAAGAAATTTATCACTTCTCATTCTTCCACAAATAATAATTCCCAGTACTATTAAAATCTTCAGTCTGGTTTCATCCAAGTTACTCTCCAATTTTGGTTATCATTGAAAAATACACAAATTCTGAACCATATGTAGAAATCTAAAAGATTCCAAGACACAGAAAATTTAACACCAGAGACAATCACAAAAGTTACTCCCTCCCTCCGGAATTCTTTAGAATTGAATTTCCACATTTTCATTTTTTACATGGATATGACCATAATTAATTATCTATTTTCTTAAAATATGTATATTTTACATCTAAATCATTTTTAAAGTTTCACTAAGAACAATATTTTACATTCAACTAATGCATGCCGTCACATTTTATTAACCACTTAACCGCATAGTAACTTTCTCACGGCCATTAATTTTGTTAACAATATTCCGGAAATGAGAGAGTATAAAACAAAGTCATCATAGAAATGAAATAAGAAAAATAAAATAAAAAACTTACATTCTAATATTAATTTTGTTCTAATAAAGCTCAAATTCTATGGCCTCAATGCTTCGGCCAGCAACTAAAAATCCACTGCTCACCAGAAATAGCTATTAGCTACTAACACCCGATAACTACTTAGTTTCTAGGCTAATATTAGGATCATTCCACCTGCTGATCAGCACGTGGAAGCCCCTCAACTTTACTAGACAAATTTATTCTTTTGTTTGGCTTTAAAAAAAAAAAATCATTGAATTGAAATAATAATGTGATCATCCAAAAACTCCATCAGCGAATTTCCAATTTCGGCCTAATCCACAAAAAAACAAAAATTATTTATCTTATAAAACATCAACAAACTCATTGCAGTTAAACTGTCCATCAGTATCAACACAAAGCAGCAGCAAACAGCATTTAAACTCAAAACATACACAGAACTAATTTACCGCTATGGAAGTAATCAATTGCAACGCTGGAACCTCGGCTGATCATGATGGAGGAGAAGACTTATCGGCGGCCCTACCGGCGATGACTGGTCTTCTGGTTTTGAAAGTTGGGCCTTGATGATTGATGACTGATCCGACTCCGAGCATCAGGAGACAGGTAGAAAAGGATTATTTATACTCCACTCTAAGATTCGAGACGCGAGAGTGTTCTGCACGCGTGAGTCTATTTATTTATTTATTTGTATTTTCTATTTTTGGAACTTTATTGAAGGCATTAATTTTGCACTGTGTATGTCTAAGGTGGAATTTGGGGATTTGAGGTTGAACTTTCTTGGAATCAATCACATCTTCGTCTTCCTCTCCTTTAATTTTCTGTGACTTTTTAATCTATATTGATGATGGATTAAATCGAAAAAAGAATTCAACTTTGTTAATTAATTAATTCATCTATATATCTGAAATTAAATATTCATAAAAATTAATAATGATCTTGTACGTTATTATCTTTATTAATTAGATTAGTGATAAACACTATTAATTAATAAAATATAAATTTTTTTAAATTAAAATTGATAGTCAGTGAAATTGGCACAATGAATAGTTGAATATCCAGGCATGCCTTTGATTCCTTTGTTTTTTTTTTTTCTCGACGCAGAAAATATAACAAAACTAATGTGATTATATTTGTTTGTTATACTGATCTTGAAAGATTTTACAGATTTAGCTAATGCCTTCTTTTTTTTTTCTCATAAGATTCCAGGTATTTTTTATATTTTTTGTTTTTATGTCTTCTGTAAGCCATACGTGATTACCATAGCTTTTATCTTCCAACTCCTGCGTTCAGTGTGGATGACTTGCGTTAGTCAGCTTCCAATATTCATAGCATATCCCAGGATTGCGTGAGAAGGTCTGTATGTTAGTATATTTTCTAACTTCTGTGTTTATTTTTGTTTCTATGAGATGTAAATCATGGACTTTCTTTTAAAGTTTTGATTAGAGCAATGCAAGGATGCCCTCTTTCCTATTCAACAAAAAAAAAATTGTTATTATTCCAGTTTTTCTTTTGTATGTTTATATGTATTTTTTATTTAGGGAGTTACTATTCCAGTTTTTTTTTTTTTTTTTTGCTATTTCAATGCCTTCACAACCGTTCTTCGTGATTCTCAACATCTCGGATTCGACAAAGGATTGCTTCTCAAAGCATGTTGCGAAACCGGAGGGAAGTACAACTACAATAACAAGAAGAAATGTGGAACTAATGGAATAGGGGCATTTTCCAATCCAGCCAAGTATATGAATTGGGATGTACGTAAGAGGCTTATCGTCACATTTCTGATCACCTTATATATGGTGTTTTATGTAAGATTCGGTGCCAGTAATAGTAACTCTCTCTTTTTTATTGTTTACCACAGGTCATGGGATTAGATGAGATAATAAAATTGATTTTTTTCATGTCAAAACAGCATCACATTGTTGCTCCAATCTTAGATATTTTGTTGCTTATGGTCAGTTTCAAAAGTCTAATCTGGAAGAAATTTTGTTGGTTATCATTTCGAGTATCCAGAAAATGAACACAAAATGATACGTTCTCTTTGATCAACAATAGGGCATGGAGAATCACTTGAAAAAGCTACTGGGTCATATCAACTCAGATGGCTCTCAGATGACATATCATTAAATACGTATTGGAGTGAGATTCTTTTGAAACTTTATGAATTAAGTGAAGGACAAGCACATAATAAAGAGGTTATTTCCCGAACCTCCACCCACCCCTCAATCCCCTCTGTTTTTTAAAACTTAACCATTGCATTAAAAAAAAAAGTTTGCCAATAGCAATAGTGGCCGTTGCAAAAAAAAAAAACTTTGGTTCGTCATTAACAAGATAAATTGTTAATTATATTTTTTTTATAAAAAATTATTTCATTATTTTCATCATTGAACTCTCATTTTGAGTCTATTTTTACCAACGCGAAGGAGTACAAGCGAGCCACAATACTCAAAGGGTATAGGACGGACTAAAAAATTGGAGAGAGATATATTTAGAGAAAAAATTCATTTTTATCAAAATCATATTTACAGCATAATAAAAAAAAAGAAGGATGAATGCATACACACTCAATATTTTTTCTGGAAAAATGATAAATTTAAAATACATTAGTTTTTAGAATTATTTGATAAATAATTAGAATTATGGTACAATAAAAATTTCAAGTGTCGACCCAATTCATCAAAGTATAGACTTGTCCAAAGTGGGAAAAAAGATTTTTTGCTAGAAAAAATAAAAGCTAAATCCAAAAAAAGTTTGATATTACTCTAATAAACTTGTTTAAGATAAATAAAATTTCCATTAAGAATCAATTATTTAAAAAATATTAAACAAATAAAGATATGAGACTTAATTTTAGACTAGACCTTAACTAGTTAATTTAAATCATTTAATGGGTCAATGAAAGAAAGGTTGCACACCCCTAGAAAGAAATTGAAGATTTTCTCCAATTCCTCATTCAATGGTTAAGTTAGATTTTTCTTGTCTATATCATGGGGAGAATTTTTCAACAGTAAATGCTTGAGTGAGAGTTCTTTATATTGAAGTATTGAATCCTTCCCATTAGAAGAACCTTTTGTGTGGGTTCTTCCTCTAATTTGATTGTGCTTGTGTCAAATGCATGTCAGATGAGTATTTTGTTTGGTGTGGGATACCCTTATCTGGCGGTGACACACACCTTTAATGTATTAATTTCTTTTTAACCCCCCCCGCCCCCCTCTTCCAAAAAAAAAAATCCTTAATTTCATTTTAAAACACGTTCAATTACTTTTATTTAATTGATATTATGTTAAAAAATTTCAAGTGAAGTAAAAGTCACCTATTGATGGAATATGAAAGGGTAGTCACACATTCAATAATTCATTTATATAAGAATCAATCATTCTTTTAAAACTAAAAAAAAAAATTCAAGTGAAATTAAAAATGTAGTACAAAAAGTAGAAAAGGCATTATCCTAAATTAGAACAAACATATCAAAAATGACTTTCAGATTCATTAAGCCTAAAGCACTACTCCATGAAGCTTTACACTTAAAATTTTAATCTTGAGAACTCTCCAACAACATGCTTGCTGTTTTTATCTCCGCCTACCAAATTTACAACATGCCATGCATAATATCGTTTATTAATAATATTAAATAAAAGAAACATCAAAAAGGAAAAATCAATAGGTTAAATAATTCAAAAGAGACCAATCATGTAATACCTAAAAAAGTTGCCATTAGGAATACCAATCTTTCTTAAATACCTAAAAAATTGAATGATATGTACAAAAAAACCAAAAAATGAATTATGATTAAAATAAATAAAAGGCCACAAAATTCATTCCGCTAATCGATTAGGCGTATTGTATCGTTCTTTTGAGTAATACATTTAGAAATGCCTCTTAATACCCGTTAACTGCATTTCAGACACAACTATTACATTCCAAAATTATATTTAACACATATATTGATTGTAGATAAGATTGTAGATAAGTATGTTATAGATACTCCAATTCTTACCAGTGGTACTTTAAATCTCGAA
Source organism: Apocynum venetum (assembly GCA_019593545.1). Taxonomy (NCBI): domain Eukaryota; kingdom Viridiplantae; phylum Streptophyta; class Magnoliopsida; order Gentianales; family Apocynaceae; genus Apocynum; species Apocynum venetum. Next base: position 9,191,333 of record SRSM01000123.1, on the reverse strand, counting down.
TTAATGGTCCAAATACTTGGATTAATATTTATACTTGGCATAGTATATATATATAACTAATAGAGTTATTAAAAAAACACATAAGCACATAGTAGTATGAAATTACCTTCTCTGTTTTTTTTTTTTAAAATAATAGTATTTGACTAATTATGGAAGTGAGTGACTCAAACTTGTAGTTTTTCCATCATGTAAAATTGAATGTTCATTTTGGTAAGAATTCCTTTTTTGAGTGATGTTGCATGAACGATGAATTTATAGTTAAATGAATTATTAAGATAAAAGATTGCGGTCTCAGCCTCGTGCTTTTAACCAAATCATAATTGCTTTCTCTATTCACAAGTAAACATACTTTAAGTAAAAAGATAGGGTGATGGCAGGCAAAAGGGACAACCTTTAACGGTGCAATTTAAATCCTCATTTAACTACCAGATAATTTATTTTTAAACTTTTCCTTTATTTAATGAAATAGTTAGTCAATTTGTCTAAAAAAAAAACTTTAGACACCTAAAAACAAATTAATAATATTTCTTTATTATATAAATTTTGAAATACAAATTTTTAAAAATATTTTTACACTAATACTGAATTTATTTTGACACTAAATTTTTACACTAATATAAAAATATTATTTTTACACTAATAATAGTAAAAGATGATCTTCTATTTTTTTTAAAAAAAATTTACAAAAATAATTAGTCAATTTGTCTAAAAAAAAATAGACATCTAAAACTAATGTGGCAAAAATTTTATTTATTTTTAGGTGACTAACTTTTTTTTAAAGAAATTTACTCACTATTTCATTAAAAAAATGAAAAGTTTCTAAAAATTTTTTTTTTAGATATTTAATGATTACATGATTCACAATCATATCTAATTTTTTTTTTACTCACTATTTCAAAAAAAAACAAAAATTATTCACTTTTTAAAAAATAATAAAGTTTTTTTTAAAAAAAAATATAACTAAAAAGATGTAATTGTGAATCACGTGTTCCAATGGACATTATTCACAATCAGTTCTACCATTTGTAAAAAGTATTAACATTTTTGTCAAACACGTCTACTAAAAGATATATTTGACATCTTCCTAATAAATTGTTTAGACGTTTTTTCTAAATACGTTTTGAAATATTTTTGTACAACTCCAGTATGTTATTTTGAATCAAAAGATAAAAAATGGAGTTATTTTGATTAAATTCTCTAAGTATCGTCTCTTCCTATTAATATGATCTGGCATTGGCATCGTTTTCCAAAAGTTCAATCTTTATAAAAAAAAAAATCCTGTGTAAAAAGAAATAGATAAAGAGAAACAATTGAGTGAAGAAGATTAAAACATATAACAAGAAATCCGACAAATTGAACTTCTATAATTGCAACTTCTAACAATAACCAGAAACAAAGATAAGAAAATCTTCTAATTCCCTCAAAAACAAAGACCCGTGATCTGTTAGCTCATAAATGTTCTACCTACCAAGTCATCAAAAACCTACCCAAAATCTACGCACCGAATTAATCCTTGCAGAAAGCTAGCTACACTGAACCAGAGTGAAGATGAGGAAAATCACCAGATGAATATTGAGAAGCGTATTAACAAGAACAGAGACCTGGCAAAACAATCACTCTTTAAACGCAACGGGATTGATACCCTGCTAGCCATTGACGGATTAAAGTTTTTTTGTCTGTCATATCCATTTTGCAAGTTACCGTGAATCCATCAACAAGCATCACCCGCTTGGCAACAGCAGTTTTTGCACTTTCTTCTTCCTTGTATAGAAAACAGACACATGACCATAGATTCCCAGTCTCAATGTCAAATCCCCAAGGCCCCTGTTCAATCACACCATACCTAGAAAAGTGACTTATCAAAGAATCAGAAGACATCTCCGGAGTCACATTTTCAACCTTAATCCTGCGCTCTGCTCGATTTATTTCATCCAAGAGGGATAGCTTAATACCATAAACACTAGCAAAAACAATTGATCCCTGAATGTTCTTGATGGGATCTTCTAGTGCCAACAAGAAGCCCTCAACCGTCTCAAATGTCACAAACCCAGACCCTTTGCCAGTGCCTTTATCAAAAAATGCTTCGGCTCTCACCACATTTCCATATCTTGAGAAATAATGCAATAGGCTCTCAGATTTAGTTTTAGGGCCAAGACAAGAGACAGAAAGCTTACGATGAGACTCGTTATGTCTCGCATATGACATTATGATTTCGATTATACCCGCATCAACTTTTGCAGCTTCTTTAATAGTTTGGACGAGTTCATGCGGGGTAAATGAATGCAAAACATTCTTGAGGCATTTCTCTTCATGCTGTAGACGGGTGATTAAGGGGTCAATTTTCTTGATCAAAACTTCAAGATTAAGCACAGTGTTAGCCGAGAAATCTTGGATTTTATGAAGCTGGTGAACAGAGTAATTTTCAAGATTTACACGAGGTGAAGGAAGGGAGAATCGACATGGGTTATGCATCCGGGTTGAAATCAACCTATGCTTACTGTTACAGAACTGTTTTGCGAGATAAATTTGACTCATTTTCTTGGAATTGAATGAACTCTTTGTGGCGGAATAAAGGGCGAGAAGGAGATGGATGCCTAATTACCTACCCACCTATATTAGTTGGCTTTCATCCGAGTTCTGACCCTGCTGCACTGATTAAACTGCCCCCTTGTCGGTCTTTTCAAGTCCCCTCAAAATGTTTAGCGGCTCTACGGATTCTTGGGTGAATTCAGCCCAATTGCATAGGCTCAATTAAGTTAATTTAAAATATTGAAAATTTTAGAATTTTAAATCAGATTTCATTTATTTTCGATTTCATAAAAAAAATTTGATTCAATGTTATCCTCTCTTGTATAATTTATTTTTTATTTTTTGGGTTGAGATTTTATCCACAAGAATTGAACTTTGCTTAGACAATGGATTCAAGATGAAAGGTGAAATTTAGGGTAGAGCCAAAGAAAAACCAATCGGGTAAAACTATTAAAATAATGATACTTCCTCAGTCACAAAATATAAGTTGTTGAGTCCATTTTTATACATATCAAAAAGTTTTTTCTATTTCTAAAATGCCTTTAATGATTATGTTTTGAAATAAAAAAGAGAAAATAAAATTTATTTGAGAAGAAAATATAAAGACTTTCTTTTGAAAATAAAAAAGATGTGAGAGGAAAGGTAAAAATAAATAAGGTTAATATTGAAAGTTAATGGTAAAATACCCATAAAATTCTATAAAATCACTTATATTTTTTGACATATGTTTTAGTAATTTACTTATGCTGACATTCCAAACTTTCATAGTTCAAATATATATATATATATATATATATATATATATATATATGTATTAGCTTGTCACAAAATCAAATAGAACACTAAATCTTAAATACTTTCTTTATTTTTCTTTTCTTTTCTTTTTTTTTTAAAAAAAGGTCAAAAGTGTATGTAATCATAAACTTTTTCAAATTTTGATTTTTGGATTCAAACATTTTTTTTGATTAATTCTTGCCCAAACTTTCAAAAGTTATCGACATAAACAATTTTGCTAGTTTTTACAATTAAAAGACTAACATAATTCATTTACAACTTTTCTCATTTTGATTTTTGCCCTCGAAGTTACAATAAAAAAAATTGCTCTTTTATTAATTTTTAGTGAAATTTTTCACATGCAAATGGATAGCAACCGTGACAAAGATGGTGGGCATGGTGATGGTTCTCTGGGTTGCAACTTGTCTGCCTTGGTTGGTGATGGTGGTGGTGTTGGTGATATGGTTTAAGTGAAGCTGCTAACATATATGCTTTGTAATAGGTTTGCCATTCTCGATCTAATGTACTAGAGTGGCCTTTTGAACCTTTATTGTGCAATTTTTAATCTAACTATTATGTTGTAATAGGTTTAGTACTTTAGTTGTATTCGAAGTTATTATGCTTATGAAGTGTGAAGTGAATATGTTTGCGAATTAATGTCCAAAAAAGAGTTGGTGTTCATTGTTCATCTTGGGTAACTGATATTTGCATGGGGCTATAAAAGGCAAGCGCCTGCATTACAACACTCTTATTCATTTAATTGAAACCATAAAAGGCACGAAACCAACCACATTCAAAATTGTTGTTATGCCGCAATGGAATAATAATATTTGTAAGTATGATAATATTGTCCTGCCATTTCATTCCAAATCATCACATTTCTTTAACATCATGCATCTCTTTACAACACCACTACTTGTTCCACATATTCCTTCAACAGTCAGCCTAACACCTTTCTCTAGTTCCATAAGCCCTTCATCAACAAACTCTTTGAAGATATCATCATAATCAGATAATTCATAATCACCGTCATCAAATTTTCCACTGCATTCAGAGTCTTCACCATCAAATTTGGCCTGGTAGATGAGCTTTACTAGAATCTTGGTTCTCTTGTGCATTGTTTGTTGCAGTAGAGTCATTCAAAATTGTCTCAGGCCCTTCATCAGTACATATTACTTCAATTGGCTTATCATTACTCATCTCAACACAATTCTTAGCTCCCAATTGATCAAAAAAGGTTTCAAAAAAAGAATGATTCTAATAGAAAAAGAAAATAATTACTAAATGAGTGACTACCGTTTCATATTCCATCAATAGGCGATTTTTATTTCAGTTGAAATTTATAGCATAATTTCAATTAATTCAAAATGATTTGAATGTATTATCAAAATACGTTAGATGTGCAATTATTTAATAATTTCAATAAGCTTTTCTAAAAGATGCCCTCATTTAACTTGGGAAAATTTTCGTGCATGTGACTTTACCTAAATTAAACTAATCCGGATATGATTTCTTTCCGGTGCTCTTGATCGCAAGACTAAGCAAACAGTGCAGCTAAATTTGATCTTCGTTTGTTTGATAATTTGATTTTCTTTTCTTTTTAATCAGAGTCATATTATAAATCTGGAGAATAGCCACAGTTCACATCATATATGTGATTGGTCTAAACTCTAAAGATTAAGTAGTAAGAGATTATTGGTTATTTTTTGTTGTGTGTACATGAGCTCTGCCTTGATAGAAACAAAAAAGGAATAAATTTGTCTTGTTAATTGGATTCCTTGTGCTGATCTAAATGTTAGCCCAGCAAATAGTATCTGTAATCACTAAAAGAAAAAAAAAACTGAAAGGAAAATTCTAAAAAGAGTTGGGTTGGATGGATATATTATCATTCTACTGTATATTCAAAGAGAACTAACTATACTTGCAATGTCGATCATCTGAGTTTGGCTTTGAAGATGTTGCAGATGACTCTGATAAGTCCTCTGGGGATGCGGATTTCAAACCTGGCTCTGATGGCTCTGAGGATAATGACGCTTCTGCCCTTTGCTCAGCACCAGAATTTGGAACTTTAACTATAAGAAAACAGAGTTCTTCGTCTACTCGAGCAGACCATATTTTCATAATGTCCCCAATCCGAAGAGAATTTCTTTGAACTATACTATTCCAGATATTAGTCAAGACATATGAGACCCTTTCATTGCCATAGTCTTTCCTCATAGACCATTTTCTAAAGTGGGCTTTGCCTCTTTCCAGCGAGGGCTCAATTATCTCTACCTCAATTGAGTATACATTACTTCCCTTGTATGATTTAAGGTCCTTAATTTCATCTTCTCTAAGAAAAGAACACAGAAGATGTCGTAATGGGAGAGACAATCGGTTCTGCTGTGGGCTAATATCAGTTTTGAAGAGTCCCTTTTGTAATACCAAGTTAAGATCTTTGATTGATTTACCTTGAGCCAATCTTTCAAGGGCTTGCCGGAATTCTATCGGAAGTGGCCGTGGAGGACTTGGATTACGACCGTTTTGTAGTAATTTCTAGTTGAGATTATTCTTGCTCTTCTTTTTCATCTTGTTGCAGCATTCTTGATCATCGCCTCCAGAATCAGCCCCAGGTTTCTTTCCTTTTCTTTCTTTTCTCGAAATATTTTTCTTACAAAATTCCCTGACGATATTGCTCAATCCTTTATTACATAATTTGGTTTCCTCTGTTTTTCGTTCCTTTATCATCATGATTTCAGAAACACATTCTCTTCTAGAGAATCTGCTTGTTTGGAGCACGGTCTCTCTTCTTTTCTCCTCCGCCTTAGTCTTCTTCTTGGATTGTTCATCAATTTGGGCTGAATCAGAAAGCTTCTTCTCTTTGCCCTCCTCATCTTTCTTGCTCTTGTTCATCTTTTCTTCCTGATCACGAATCGACGATGCGGGTTCAGCTACTACTGCCAAAAAATCAATCCCCAGTCAATGGGGTTTAATTTCAATATCCTCAAAATCTTTGAGGGTCAATTTCTTATCCTCCTTTCTTGAAGCTAACTAAGATAGACAATGATGGACCTTCTTGTTAATTGGTAGAAAAATTAAACAAGAATCTTATATATATATATATATATATAGAGAGAGAGAGAGAGAGAGAGAGAGAGAAGAAGAAGAAGAAGAAGAAGAAGAAGAAGAAGAAGTAGAATTCCAGTGATTTTAAGGAACTTTCCTAAACAAATTCGGATTAGAGGCAAAACCTGCTTTACCTCAGATAATTTAACTAGTTGTTAAGGTCTAGCCTAAAATTAAGTCTCATATCTTTGTTTGTTTAATATTTTTAAAATAATATATTCTCATGGAATATTTCTTTATCCTAAATAAGTTTAGATTAATTATCAATCTTTATTTATTTTTCAATAAATTTTAATGATAATTGGTGTAATTAAATAATTTATTGTTGTAATAAAATTGTTTTCTTATCCAATAAGTTTTGGATTATCTCAATAGAACCTTTTTTATTATTTTATTTTATGAAAAACATGTTTCCTCAAAATCTTTGAAGAAACAATTTTCTTACTTCATTATCCATTGAAACTGAATTCTTTCTAATCTTGAACCTAACTCAAACAGAGAATGGTCTTGGACCTTTTCCTTGGTAGACAAATTAAATAGTGATAAGAATGTTTTCTTGTGATTGAATCAAATTTCTTATATGTAAACTTCTTCCGGTGTTTTAATTTTAAGGCACCTTCCCTTCGGAGGACAGTTCTATACTTCCATGCTCAACACTTCGAAAAAAAATTATTGTATCATAATTTTTATTTATCACATAATGATAAAAAAAATTATCCTTTTTGAGAATATATTCATACTCCTTTTTTATTATTATGTTTGTAAATATGGCTTCAATAAAAATATTAAGAACAATTTTGTCGTCAATCAAAATTTTACACCAACTAAGCTAATTCATCTATTGAGCTAAAGAACAATTTTATGTATTGTTTCTCAAATTTATTCGGTGGCTTAGTTTGGGTGCAAAATTGGGCTAAATAAACTTCTACATCTTATTTAGAAATTGGGTCAACACTTGAAATTTTTTATTGTACTATAATTTTAATTATTTATCACAAAATTCTAAAAATTTGAGAAAGAATATATCGAAAGAATATTTATTAAATTTTATCATTATATTTGAATATAAAAAAATCAACAACATTTTTTTGGTCAATACAATTTAATTTTATATCAAGCTTATTCATCTATTGAGCTAAAAAACAAATCTATATATTGTTTGTCAATTTCATTCAGATTTAAGGATCAAAGTTTTGGGTGCAAATTGTGCTGTGGAAACTTAGTATTTTGGAACTTTTTTGGGGGACTTCATGTAGTTGTTTCTTTCTTTTGTTTCATAAGTGACAATACTTTTTTTTAGGGACATAAGTGACAATAAATAAACCAAGGTAAAGTCCATTTATTCCCCATTCCAATTTCCAAAATATAATACTCCCTTTGTCTAAACTGGATTTTTTTTTTTTTTTGAAAGGCATCTAAACTGGAATTAAGGTAACCTACTTATGATGATATACATACAATCCCTATATCTAAAATAAAATATGAATTTTATATAGAAAATTTATACTTTAAGAAAAGAGACATTATATATATATATATACTCTTGTACATTAAATATTAAATAAATAATTGATTATTTTTGAAAGGAGAAATGTGAATATTAGTTATAATGAAAGTTTAAGATTCTTCTTAACTTACACAATTACACTCGGCTTATCTAAAATTAATTTTATACATAAATGTGTCTATTTGAAGAAAAAGACATTTAATTTTAGATATTCTAAATAAATAAAAATGTGCATAATCAAATTTAGATGGAGCGATTAACTATTTTTTAAAGGTTAAACTATTATGTTAGAAAATGAAGTTAAATCACTTATGATGTAATGAAACATTTTATTCAAAATAGTCCCAAAATTACTTTTCTAAGACCTTAGTCATGAACAAAAAAATAAAATAAAATTAATCATGGTATTATTCTAAATAAACAAAAAAAAGTTCTTAAACATGGAATAAGGGAATAATAATAAAAAAAGCTAAAGATTAACCTCTTTGTTTTTTTTTTTTTTTTGCAGAAAACTCTCCTCATGACAATTTTCTTTGTTGTCAAACTTTGTCAAAAGAAAATTACCAAAGTGCTAAATTTGAGTCACACGGTTAACTCTAAAAAAAAAGTCATCCAAAGTTGAGAACTTTTATCAACTAAGTGCTTCTTATTTGTACTAAACAATGAGGGTAACTTAAGCTAAATGCATATAATTATTTAATCATTTTAATATTTTTAAATATTTTCTTTTAAACTAGAAAAATAATTACTTCTTCTTTCACTCCCTCAATTGTTTTGATTAAGCTTATGTGTTTGTTTTGATTAGGCTTTTATATGAAAATCATATTAGTTTTCTGTAAAAAATATTTATTTAGTTTTGAAATTTTTTGTTTGCATCCTTTAAAATTCAGTTCCATTTATTATGTCCTTTAAAATTTTGAACCTGTTTAATTTTGCTTAAAATGTGAAAAAATTTAAACTAAAGTAGAAATTTATAATTAAAAATTGAATGCACCAAAGAAGTATTTGCTTTTAATGTTAGTTTACAAAGACACTTAACAGAAAAGTACATTAAAATCGTTAAAGAAATGCATGTGTTTACTTAGTTTGAGCATTAATTTACAATTGCAAATTCAATAATAATATTTTTGAAATAATAAATTAAATAATACTCCATGGATTCATAATTGAATATCTATATTTTCATTTAGGTATATCTAAATTAAATGTTTACTTTATTAAAATAAATATATATTTTAATTTAAAATTTCACTAACAATTTTAATTTAATAAATTTACATCACATTAATAATCTCCCCACTAACTAATCTAAATGATAAATATAATGAGATCATTTTTTCAATATCAAAGATCATTATTAGTTTTTAAATTAAATAAAAAATGAACATTTAATTTCACAACTATTAATGAGTTAATTAATTAACAAATTAAAAAGTCACAAAAAGTTAAAAGGAGAAGAAGAAAAAGATTTGATTGATTCCAAGAAAGTTCAACCGCAAATCCCCAAATTCCACTTTAGGTTTAGACCTACACCGTGCAAAATTAATCCCCTCAGGAAAGTTCCAAAAATAGAAAAGACAAATTAAATAAATAAATAGACTCACGCGTGCAGTTCACTCTCGCGTCTCGAATCTTAGAGTGGAACTTAAATAATCCTTTCTTGGCTTTAAACTCCTTTTCTCCTGATGCTCGGAGTCGGATCAGTCATCAATCATCAAGGCCCAACTTTCAAAACCAGTCATCGCCGGTAGGGCCGCCGATAAGTCTTCTCCTCCATCATGGTCAGCCGAGGTTCCAGCGTTGCAATTGATTACTTCCATAGCGGTAAATTAGTTTTCTGTGTATGTTTTGAGTTTAAATGGTGTTTGCTACTGCTTTGTGTCGATACTGATGGACAGTTTAACTGCGATGAATTTGTTGATGTTTTATGAGATAAAGCATTTTTTTTTTTTTGTGGATTAGGCCAAAATTGGGAATTTGCTCATGGAGTTTTTGGATGATCACATTATTATTTCAATTCAATGATTTTTATTTGTCTAGTAAAGTTGAGGGGCTTCCACGTGCTGATCAGCAGGTGGAATGATCCTAATATTAGCCTAGCAACTAAGTAGTTATCAGGTGTTAGTAGCTAATAGCTATTTCCGGTGCAGTGGATTTTTAGATGCTGGCCAAAGCATTGTGGCCATAGAATTTGAGCTTTATTAGAATAAAATTATATTAGAATGTAATTTTTTTTCCTTTTTTTCAGTTCTATGATGATTTCTTTTATACTCACTCATTTCCGGAATTGAATGTGATTTAATATTAGAATTAATGACAATGAGAAAGTTATTATGCAGTTGAGTGTTAATGAAGTGACCGCATGCTTTAGATGGATGTAAATCACTTGAACCTTAGTGAAACTTTAGATGTAAAATATTCTTATTTAAAAAAGGGGACATTTAATTTTGGACATATAAAAAATGAAATTAAAAATGAAAATATTTACATTTAATTCTGTACAAAGGGAATAACTTTTGTGATTGTCTCTAGTGTTAATTTTCTGTCTCCTAATCTTTTAGATTTCTACATACGGTTCAGAGTTTATTTATTTTGCTTGGAATGATGACCAAAATTTGACAGTAATTTGGATGAAAATAGACTTAAGCTTTTAACAATACAAGGAATTATTATTTGTGGAAGAATGAGAAGTGATTTTCCTCTCTTTTGATTCTGCAACTAATGCTCCATTATTTAGTATACTCTACTTTTGACCTAAAGATCTTTATTTTGTAGGTTTCTTAAAATATTGTGAGTTTGAATTCTGTCAGCAACAGATGTGTTAAAATCTGTTTATAGTTATGTATTTTTGCCTCTAACATGTTTCTATTTGAGAAAAAATTATGACAAAAAAGTTTACCCTTCTTAGAGAAGTCTCATAACTTTTGCAGGTTGCAAATTCATTCTGATTTTGAGACAACTGCCTTCAATAAATATTAATGGTGGAACTGCTTTCATCTAAATTCCAGTGACCTCACAGATTCAAACTTATGGATTTCAAATTTAAAGGTAGAACATGGGCTGGAAACATTTACCACAGGTTTGAGACTATGTGCCAGGAGGTTGATGACTTTGTAACCAAGGTTTTATTTTCCTTTCTTTTGATTTATGATTTTCATTCTGCAATGGTGTAATCTATATATAAGATCGATACACATATCTTGGTATTGATATTTCTTGAACCACTAGATTGTGCTTGTCTATTTATTAGCTGATTTCTATGGTGTTTCTATTTCATGGATGGCCAGTTGTAGTTATGTTACTGAGGCACTCTATTGTGGAATTTTTTCTCTACCAGGACAGTGTGAAATATGTGGAGAATCAGGTGCAAACTGTTGGAGAAAGCATGAAGAAACTTTATTCCAATGTGGTGCATGATTTTCTCCCTCCTGTTGTGGATAACAAACCAAATGAAGGGCAATGTGTAACTGAAAAACAGAATGATGCTTTAGGGACTAGTTCGACGGTAGGCATCAAGGGAAAGCATGGACGTATCTGTGAAAGGAAAACTTTCAAGGAGAAAGGTAATGCAAGTGAAGTGGGCCATCAAAGGCAGCATAGCTTTCCACCTAATTTATCTTATCAGCAACAAGCACAAACTGACTTTGATTCTGAAGATTATTGTAATATTTGCACCTCTAAAAAGGGAGAAGTGGTTCATGAAGAGAATGTCACAGAAGAGGAATCTGCAGTATCTAGTTTTTCAATTTCTCAAGATGAAAAATCATCACTAAATTTGAGGGAGCAGCATCCATTGCCTGAGAATTTAGATGTTCCAGAAAAATCTGATGAAGATGTAGATTTTAGGACCTCCGAGAATGATGAGACAGTGTGCAATGGTGATGATCTTTCTGAAGAAGCAAAAGCTGACATTGTCTTTGGAATATGATGGTGTTAATGCAATCTACAATGCCTCAAAGATCAGTCCTGAAGAGGATGTTACAATCAAGGTGCATCATGTGCCTGAAGGTGCAAATACCATCAAGGAAAAAGATCCATCTGAGTTGACATCATGTAATAAGGAACAGCATCAGATGGCTGATAACTCATGTATACTGCGAGATGAGAAATCATTGTTACAATCTTCAGCCAATGAAGATTTTAGAAGTAACATACAGGGGAAGCTTTCATCAATAATGCTTGCTTCGTGATACAGGGCCTGGTGTTGCTCAAGTGGAAGCACATGTATGTGATAGTGCAGATCTTTCTGAGGAAGCAGCAGCAAACTTATCTACAGGAATATCTGATGATTCTGGAAAGCTTGGTTTTGGTCTTGAAGAGATTGTTGTAAAGGATATGCCTCTGGTTGTTGAATGCAAAATTTTGTCCGATGATAAAAATTGTGCAAAGGTATCACTATGTTCAAGAGAGCAGTGTCCATTGTTTGAAGAGTTCAGTAATCTGGAAGTTGAGAAGTTCAGTGAGTCATCACTAGTACCGACCAATGAAAATCCTAAGGTAACTATTTGGGCTAAGTTTCCTCTAGCAACTTCAGTTTATAACCAAGAGCTCAGAGGTTTCGAAGATAAAGGGTGTCTATGTGATATTGCGGATCCTTCTAAAGCGGCAGAAAAGGGTTTAGTCTCGGGAAATAGATGCGGAAAGCAAGCGCATGTGTTCAGATTTGGCTGGGGTAGAGAATAGCATGCTCATGGAATATGCAGTTGAAGAATCCTTTAGCTCTCCTGTTTTTAAAAGTTCATCTGACTTTTCATTGTGTTCAATAAAGCTTCAAGCTGAGGGGTTGGACTCTTTGGAAGATGACAGTTTGTTGAAAACCTCACCACTTTTCAGGGGCAGCGATCAAAATAATGCCATTTTCACCAACTTTTCACAAGCAAAGTCAGGTCATGATGCCAAGCTTAGAACCTACCAGAAAGATGAGACCAAATACAGCCTATGCCCATCCTCTGAACTTGTGGCTTCAAATGCTTGTGTTGAGAATAAAATAACTGAGGCAGAAGTTACTGCTTTGAACTCCTCTGTTTCAAAGGAGTCTTTAAATCTACCTGGCATTTCTTACACGAATTACACTCAGAAGGCCGAAAGGGGCAGCTATAATTATACAGATTCCAGTAGTTGTGTTTCATATTTCTCCAGCATTTCTTCTGAATCCTTCTCAGATTTAGCATATGATGACAAAGCTGTAAATCTAAATTCAGCTTTCTCAAGCGGCACTGTCTCAGCAGTATCAGTCGGTGGGTATTTCTATTCAGAAGTTTCTTTCTTCTTTGCTTTGCTTATTTTTGTTTCTTGTCCGTTTAATTTCTGTCTGTTATTACTTTGGGCGAGTTATATACCTCCAAATGAGAGAATTCATATCCTATGGCTGAATCTTTTAGAGAGATGCACGTAAGAAGCTCTCAGGTCCTTAATCTGAAGCATATAGGTTCCCACTAGAATGTGGTACAGGAGCATAACATCCTTACTATTCTTTCTTTTTCTCTTGGAATGTTTTTGAGGGTGTTGTTTCAATTGGTTAGCTGGACAATTGATATAATCTTCTATGCATAATATGTTCTCCCTGTAACAAATTGATTCTTATTTTGCTTTCCAGACAGCTGTTCCCTTAAAAATTTCTATCTGGAAAATCTGAATGGCAAATTGAGACTTCCTGTTTGAATTATAATGTGCTTTATCTACAGTTTCCATGACAAAAGTGAGATATGAGTGCTTGACTGCTGAATCTTTCTTGCAGAACATGGAGATGACTCTGCTGTTGCTATTGCTGATCCTGACATGGAAACCATTGATCTGTCTGATAAAGTAAATCTTGATGATAGCTGTATCATTGTGGATAATAGGTTACACTTTGCTGCCTCTTCTAGACCAAGAAAATTCAGATCATACAAGGCACTGTTCTCTCTCACTGTTTTTATAAATTTAATTTTTTTGTTGTTATTTATTTCCTCCGTCTAAGATTTAGGAGATTTTTTGATCAGAAATATATTACTAAATAATCCTTATTATTATTATTGTAGTTAGTGGTGGAACCACATGTGTGAGTAAGAAATTATCCTTTAAATTAAGGAGTTGGTTGTGTAATTTTAGATGGAAAATTTATTTATTTAAAAAAATGTGCATTCAATTTTGGACATCTTAAAATAGAAAATATGAACATTCAATTTTATAGGGACGTAGCATTATTCTATCTTAGGGGTCATATCTTTATAGATATGTATTTCAATGATTGTTGTGATGAAACACCTTTTGACTTGTGATATACTTAAATCTTGAGAAGCCTGAAAAATGCGGAAATTGTAAAATACTAAATTATAACTTTCTTTATAACTTTCTCAAAGTTTGCATAATACATCAGTTTCACTTTGGTACTGTTATTGTAGTATAATTACCATGCATTGCCAGTGGCATGACTATAATTATCATCTTCCTCCAAGAAAGGAAACTATTTGTTCTTCAAAATTGGAAAATGGAATTTCTGGACTCCTTTCTCCAAGTGTTTTTTTTTTGGTTCTCGTGTCATTATCACCTTTTATCATTCCATTAGCATCTGTCATCGACTCCTGTAAAATATGTAGCTCCTGCCTTCCTGTTGACAACCCATACCCTTCCCCCCTCCCACAAAAGAAAAAAAGGTATTTTATTTACTTTCTCCCCCTTCCTGCCCTGCACTTTTGTTGTTCTGTGAAGGGGTGGGGCAGCTGGGAGGAGAGTGCAGCACATACATTAACTTTGCCAAAGTGAAATGTTCAATCCTGAACAGTTTCCTCATTCTCTTTTTATTTTTACTCTCCAGAAATTGATACAGGATGCTTTTGCTTCAAGAAAGAGATTGGTTAAAGAGTATGAGCAGTTGACAATTTGGTATGGAGACATGGAGACAGAAACCTGCCCCCGTCCAAAACAAGATCTTTTCCCTCCTGTTACAGCCACAACCTCATCTTCACGAACCTCTCAAACAAGTGATATGTGTGAACTAGAATGGGAGCTTCTGTAAGTATCTGCGCTCTCTATTGGTAAAGGCACAGCTGAACTAGAAGAGATCCTTTCTTTGCAAGGCAGATTGATATGGTGAATATGATTCTGTAATAAGTTTGTTATTAAGGTCTCTTCTTGTAGTTGGGAGTACATTACCATTTAAACCATGAGATGGATTGTTTTTCTTTTGTGAATTGAGCTTTGAAAGTGACTGATTTTGGGAAAGAAGTGAACCACACTAAATAGTTTCTTTAATCCTTGAATATATGACATTACTTTGTGAGTTCTGCTTTTAAACTGACAGGAAGGAGGGAAAAAATAATAATAATAATAATAATAACGCAACCGAAAAGTAATACCATTACACTATATTCTATGATCTGCTAGATAAGCCCATATTCTTTATAATCTCCAAAATTCCCTAAAATCTCACCTCTTAGTGAGTGCGGTAATCTTGTAATAGAAGTGTATACAAAATCTCATTCCAGGTATCAGGAACTCCTGGTAAGCACCAGTGAATGCAGTCAGCAAATTCTTTTGGATTCAATCTCTGTTCTCTGGTCAAGAGCTTCCCTCTCCGTTCACCGAACACTGAGGTGTGACCATCTTTCCTGTACTCCGACAATTGGGTAATGTTCAACAACCTTACATTTACTTTCAGATGTCCTAAAACATCTTTCACTATTCCCATTATATCAAGATTTGAACCAGTACCCCAATATGAGCCATCTCCTATGGGGTATGACTCGTTGAAGCAGTTCCCATCTCTTCCACCATTCCATTCCCAGTTCCTAGAATCGAAATATCTAGTATTACAATATTGAAAGTGGCTAACTATATCTATTACTATTTTTATATGTATATAGCATACTGACCATAGATGCGTTGGAGACATTGTTGCAAAGAAGATCTTCTGGTTGGGTGTGTTAATGCTGGAGTTTATCCATTTTGCCCAGGTTTCCATTGTCAATCTATATGCTGTGGTTACATTGTATTCTTTTATATCATCTGGAGATCCATACCTGAGTTAGGAGAAAATCTTTAGCCTGGAATCTTATGCATATATTATATATTTTGATGAATGATGTTGTCGAGTAATGGAGTTCTCACGTAGCATTGATCTGAGGTTTATACATCCACCAAACATAGCTCTCGAAAACCAATATGTCTACTCCTTCCCACTGTTTGGCATGCTTGGCAACGGAGTCAAGCCTCACCATACGTTTTCGTACTGTATGATTTGTTGCATGATCTGAAATGGACTCGACAATAAAGGGTGCCCAGTAGTACTCGATCGATGCATTGAACTCCTGGAATTAAATGAAAATGAGCTAACTTAACTAGGATTGAAATGTTGTTGAGTTCTACAGGCAAAACTTACGATTCTTAGATTAACTTTTACAGGGGAGAAGCATGTATACCTCAATTGTGAAAACTTTTCGGGGAGGGATTCTCTCGAGAGTTTTCTTTCCATCTGTAACCGCAGACTGTACTAAGCAGACCATTGACTCAAACATCCCTCTCTGTATCGAGTCTCCGACAAACATTATCCTTTTGTCCCTCAGCATCTCCAGAAGCTTCAGAGCATCAAACCTGAGAAACTTCCACGTTATGATTAATTCATTTTTTTTTTTTATCTCATGAAGGGATATAGATTAAATTCAACACTTTTGTCCAGGCAATCACTTTTTCAGTTCAAGATTAATTCATCACCAAACATAAACAAGAATACCTTGGCAAGTTGCATCCATGAGGCTGCCATCTCCAGTTCTGATAGAGAGAATCAGGCCTTCCATTTCTTTGGCAAGTGACTTGTTTCACCAGAAAAGGGCAACTCTCTTCTTTATAAAGTGGATAACTAGAATTATCCCAGACCCATTTGCCATCAAACACATTGCAGCCATCTTGAATGACCTCCTCTTCCGAAACAACAATTGGTAATCTTGGTCTTCTGCTTTTTGCTAAATGGGATTGCCATAGAAAATGGAACTGATCACTATACCTCAAGTTATCAAGGAAAACACGTAAAGCCCCCAGTACAAGAAGAGAAGCCAATGCAACCGGAAAAATGAATTGGATCCGGCGATGGTGTTGGGGCTGAGTAGTCATTGAGAGCTAAGATGTGAAGAGAACAATTGGGTGTTTCAGCCATTGTTGGAGAATGAGGTTTTCTTGTTGTGAGGAGCACTGATTGGCTTGGAATTAAAGCATACTGAAATATACTATGTAACTGCAGGTTGGTGTGGTCTAAATCTTAAGTAGGTCTCTTTCGTAAACTGGTAATAAGTTGAGGAACTGTTGTCATTTGTCCATCCCTGATTTAACAATGGTAAAACGTATACACCTACTGGTTGGCACTACAATTTATCATGATATTCTTTGTTATATAGGAATGGGGGAACTTGATCAATCAAATACATTTCTTACTTATGTGTGAGGTAGAGGAACCGCGCGAATTGACTGAAAAAATTACAGTGTAATTTTAAAGGTAAAAAATAAAAAATAAAAAAAGAAGAAAAATCTATGAATACTAATTTACTAATTAAAATAATATTATTCTAAAATATTTTTTATACATGTAATTATGTATTATTTTATAAATTTTTATAACATTTCTTCTTGGCATTACACCATTTTTCATATGTAACTTGTAATGATTGAAGCCAAAGTGCCATCCTTCTCTATTAATATTCAAATTTGACTTCCTTCTCAAAAAGTTAAACTAAAACTTAACTTAATTAGATAGCTTAACAATTTTTAAAAAATAAAAACTCATAATATATATATTTTAAAATTAAATTCTTAAAACTTGACTGCTATCTTATCGTTTTCGTTTTTTCTTTATTTTCATTTAAAATAAAGATAAAAATAAAAAAGTACAAAATAGACAAACAAACAAAGTTAAAGAAAAGAAATACTTGTAGTTAAATTTTTTTTTCGAAATTGAAATTTTTTTAGTCTTTTATATTTTAAAAGAATTTTAAGATTTAACTTAGTACTAAAATATAAATTCTCTAAATTAATAAAATCTTAAAATTTTCTATGAAAAATATATTTATTTTAAAAAAAATATTACATTAAATTTCGAACATTAATAAAAATACCAACACTTAATCCAATTCTGAGGGTAAAACAATAAATTCCATTGGCATTTTTATCACATTTTAAAATGATGGACTTGGAACGTTTGAATTCCTCTGTTTCGTTATCTACTGCTGGTTTTTGCTGCTTTCGCTACTAATGATTGGTGGCGTTGTAGTTCGGATGAGTTACCTCCGCCTACCCTACAGGGCGGAGAGCCCTCTCCTCAGCCCCTGCTTACTTTCTTACAGCCACCACTGCTGCCGCCGCCGCCGACCCTTCACCACCTCTTGCTCTGCCCCCTCCTCTTCGAATAAGAAGAATAAAGTCATTGTCATCTCAGGCCCAACTGGAGCTGGAAAGAGCAGACTTGCATTAGAACTCGCTAAGCGCCTTAACGGAGAAATTATCAGCGCTGACTCTGTTCAGGTTGGAACAATTCTGGGCAATCAACTAACTATTTAACTTGTACTAGTTACTATTCTAGGATTTTTAACAATGTTGGATTATGGTTTTGCCCATCATTGTATTTAAGATGCATTTATTTTTTCTTTTTCTTTTTTCCACTTGAGGTGCAGCTTATCTTTCTTTTTTAAACAAAACAACAAAGTTTAATTTTTGGGTTTTTTTTGGGGGGTATTATTATATAACAGGTCTATCGAGGTCTTGATGTCGGTTCAGCAAAGCCTTCATTGAGTGAAAGAATGGTACTTTTTTTTTCTTTTTTGGACTTTACTATAGTATTTTGATTCTTGCATGCTTAGAATGTATTGGTGGAATACATATTTTAACTCCGTTCTGATTATCTGCAGCAATGCTTTGCCTATAATTTGATTCTTGATCCTTCATACATACTTCGTGACTACATATTGTGCCCTTCTGTTCTGTAGATGAAAACTTGTAATAATTTGTGGGGAAGTGGGAGAAGGAAGTTAAAAATCACAGAGTGATGGAATGTGAGAAGCGGGTAATGAAAGAGACAAGCCCTCTACGGATACAATAATATTAATTTATATTTCTGAAGTTGTCATGTCATGGTTTGCGTTGCATTCTGTGCAAAAATTAGAGGTTTAGACTCTAAATGGATAGTATTAGTTATTTCTTTAGTTCTCCTTGTTGACTTTAAGGATTTCTGTTTTCATTTTCATTATGCATTTTTTCTCCTTTTATACCATTTATATTCCCTTGCATATTTGAAACAATAAATTGTAATTTTACTTATTGTTGTAGTTTTGGCATCAAATACTCTAGAATTTTGTTTGCCTGTGTGCTTCTTATTTGTTAGCGTACTGAAATTTCCTTTTCGGCCTTTTATATCAGGAAGTTCCTCACCATTTGGTTGACATATTACATCCATCTGAAGGTATGGCCTTTTGAATTAGATTAGATATTCTTGAGCAAACAATTTTGGGATATCATTGAGTGCCTTGTCGCTTCTTTCTTAAAATATTTATTTTCTTTGCAGCAGTAAGTTTCCATTCTGCCAATTGAGGAGTAGAAATAAAATGTTTAATCTTTAAAATAGGCAATAGGTTGCAATCTCTACACCAATTCAACTTTTAGTACATAATTTATGTTGCATATATTTATCTCATATCATGTAGGCGATAGAAGCAGCTCTTTTCATATTCTTGGGCTATTTCTTGACTGCCTTGATGCATTTTTTTTTTTGTACGTTTTATAAATAGATTATTCTGTTGGACAATTTTTTTCGGATGCAAGGCAAGCTACCAAAGATGTCCTTCAAGGTGGCCGTGTCCCAATAATTGTAGGTGGCACTGGATTGTACTTACGATGGTATGTTCATATCTCATGGAGAATCTTCAGTTTTTGCTCAATCAAGCTCATTGATCAGAACTTTTAATTGGAAAACTCACTAAAATATTATTATTTTTTAAAAACTTGACTTTTAATAATTGTAGCTCCAACTTCTTGTACAAGTTCAATTTCATTAATGCTTATAGGTTACTTAACATGAAAAAAATTTCCATGAAACCTAAGGTTCATATATGGTAAGCCAAATGTTCCAAAAGCCTCACTAGAGATTCGCTTCTGAAGTGTACTTGGAGCTTTCAGAATTTGAGAGAGATGGAGACTGGAATGCAGCTGTCCAGTTTGTAGTTAAAGCAGGTGATCCAAGTGCCCGAGTTTTAGCTGCAAATGATTGGTATCGGTTGCGTCGCAAGCTTGAGATCATCAAGGTTGGTTGGCCATTTTTCTCTCTCCTATGTAATGTCCAATATTACACACTATTTCCCATTAACTACACAAATCTGTATTTTAAAGAATTTATGCTTTTGATTTGGCAGTCTAGTGGATCGCCTTCATCGTCTTTTCAAGTCCCATATGATTCTTTCAGGGAACAAGCAGAGTCTCATGCAATGGACTCTCTTGACATTGACTCTTCTGTTGATGGGCTTCAAGTGGATAAATTACAGGATTTGGACTATGATTTTCGGTGTTTTTTCCTTTCCACCCAAAGACTGGATCTGTATAGATCACTGGATTACCGGTGTGAAGACATGCTTTTAGGTATCCAGTATCTTTCTACCTGTCTCTTTCTGAACGTGAAGAATCAGTAAATCTATGTTCTGTTGCTCTATATGTTGTCTTTTAGACTTGGGAACTGCCATATGCTTCTATTTCTGTAGAATATTCTTTGTGCTGTGCTGTGAATCATTTCTACAATTGTTGGGGTTCTCTGGCTCCAATTTTGCTATTCACATTTCTGCTTCCTTCTTCAAAGTCAAGAAGTACTTAAATAAGTCTTCGAGTTTCTTTATTTACTTCGTAGTTGTCATACATTGGTGCTGATGAGTCAATCTCTTACAAGACATGAATTCTGGATGGCAGTTGGCAAGTTAACATATGTGACACACATCTTGTATTCTTGATGGATTTTAGTCGAGGAGCTGACAAAAATTATACTGCAATTATGATTTCTCTAGCAATGGCTGTTTTTAGGAGTGAGTAATGACCTATCCTCAATGAATTTTACTACAGGAAACGATGGAATTTTGTGTGAAGCTGGATGGCTTCTTGACTTGGGTCTTCTGCCAAATTCAAATTCTGCATCTCGGGCTATTGGTTATAGACAAGTATTTGCCTTTTGATATAGTCGGAATGAATTCCTCAAAATCATTTTGCGATCCACTTTATTCTATCAAATGTATATTCCTTGATGTACTTTGACTTTTTCAGGCCATGGAATACCTGTTGTTGTGTAGAGAACAAGGTGGTCAGAGTTCTGCTGAACAGTTTTATCACTTTTTAAACTCATTTCAAAAAGCATCTAGGTAATTCATTTCTTCTTGCTCAACTTTAAAACAACCTTATTATAATGTTGTCTTATTTTTAACAGTAAGGATTCTGTTTCTTGTCTGGCATTCATTTTAATTTACTATCCTATGGCCCTTAAATGTCAATCATGTATTAACTAGGGAGAAGGCTTCAGAAATTTATGGTTTTAGGTATATGCAACATCTCATCTGGAATCTATAGTTATACAGTCACCTATGTTGATTAGATGACTCTGCTAACTACGAAGTTGGCACTTAGCTTTACCTAGTTTTACACTGGCTGTTTGCATGACTGGTATTGCACTAGTTTATCTTTTCACTGGTACACTGTCCCAGGAACCGTTACAACTATGGATGGTGCATTGTGAATTTAAAAAATATTAAAAAGTGATATGTGCAGCAAGCACCATGAAGACAGGAAAACCACAATGCTCCTTCATCATTCACAGACTCAATATTGATGAATCCTCGGGAAAATCATCTGTAGGCTTAGTTGAACAAGAAACTGGAATGCTGTGTCTATATATATCAATAGCATATGTAAAAGCAAGCATTCTTTGCTGTTGTCTGATGTGAGCTCAAGAACCCATTGGTATTTTCTTTTGAATTGTTGCATGATCTTTCTTCGTAGCATATCTTTATTTGTAAAGGATAGTTTCTGGAGGCACTACATTGACTGTGTACATGGCATGCAGCATCAGGTTCTTCAATGGCAATATTTACCTGCCATAATAAAGACAGTGTTATTGCTTATATATGTATGCTGAAGTCTTCTTGCCTTCAAACTCAATCTCCCTTGCACATTCTCTGCAAAGCTTCCTATCTAAGTTTTAGCAAATACTTTTTGATTCATCAATTGAACTCTTTGAGGTTTCCCTTAAATCGAGTCTTGTAACAGAGTTTTATATGAAAATCATATAGAAATTCTTTATTTTCTTTGATATTATGCTGTCTTCTCTTTTTTTCTTTTAATACAGAAACTTTGCCAAAAGGCAAATAACGTGGTTCCGAAATGAACAAATTTATCATTGGATTGATGCTTCTAAACCCTTGGTACGTCAAATTTGGTCTTTGGGTTGGTATTTAGCTTGTAAACGATCATTCTCTTTCACTTGCTCAGATTCAGGTGTTCGATTTTTTATTTTTTTGCAGGATAAGGTTCTAAATTTTATGTACAATTCGTGCCATGATGAAACTATGAATGTAAACGTGCCCCCATCACTTTGCATGAAGAAAGATGTATCAAACCGGCAGGAATCTGCAGTATTAAAGTCCTATCGTACAAGAAACAGGCATGCAATTTGAGATTATGATATCATTATTCTTCTAAGACAACTTCTTCAAGAGTTCTTAACTGTTCACTTTCAATCACATGAAGGCACTTCATTGGACGCCAAGATTGCACAGATGTTTTAGAGTGGATAAGGAGAACACAGAGAGATCCCAGTCTATCTGCATGTTGATTGGCATGTTGGCAACGTACTGTTCCCTTTGGCTAGAACAACTAAAAAACCTCTAATTCATCTGTAGGTTAGCTTTCAGATTCTTAATGAAAGGGGTAAGAAGGAATGTTCTT
This sequence comes from Apocynum venetum, assembly GCA_019593545.1. NCBI lineage: Eukaryota > Viridiplantae > Streptophyta > Magnoliopsida > Gentianales > Apocynaceae > Apocynum > Apocynum venetum. The sequence continues at coordinate 9,168,484 of SRSM01000123.1, read as the reverse complement.
GAGGTTTCTTATATCTTGCATTTTTCCCTTTCTTGAAAGTCAGGCACTTGCTGCTTGTAAGGCTGTGCTATTTCGACATCCACTGGCTAATCGCTTGACGAGCTTTGGAGTCTGGGAAACCTGGAGCCCTGAGGACATTCTTGTGCATGAATCAGCATCGGCCTGCAAATTAGGTTTCAATTTCACAAGGATTCCATTTATATTGTTTTGTAATAACAGCTGCCAATGGCTTTAGTCTAATTATCAGTTTCTAGAAAAGATGTGTGTGTGTGGGTAATGTATCTGTCCTCGGATTATAAGTCATGGGGCGCAAAAGGAAGAGACCAATGGAAAATTTTGATTCACAATGTGAAGTACTAACAGGGTCGAATACCTCCAAAGCTCAAGAAAGGCAGGAACCTAGTGAGAGGACTGGAGTCAGTTTTGTGTCTTAAATTGGAAATATCTAAAAAGGAAAACACCATATACAACAAATCAAGAAAGAAAAGGCGGAAAAATCAATTGGTTCCTATAAATTATAAATAATAAAGAGAAGAAAAATCGAGTCAAGTTGATATTAAAAATGAAAATTAGTGAAGAGGCAGACAAATGTTGGAAGTACTAATGATCACATATGCAAGCAAAAATTTGGTGAAGAAAGAAAGTTACTACTACTAATAACTAGTATAAGGTCTAAAATAGAGAATAGTAGTATGATTTTTTAACTCGAGTATTGATTTTTTTTTTCTTTATAAATTACTAACCTAAACTCAGGTTAAAAACATTGGTGAAATTTGTCCAGAAATATAAAGTCAAATCTAAAAGCTTTTAATTGACTCTTTATTTGAAAAAGGAAAAGTTAAAATGGAAAGAATCTTATCACATAAGAAAAAGGGGGGGGGGGGGGAAGTAGAAAAAGAATGTTATAAAGAAGGAAAATTATCAAAATGCATCCCCTAAAAGGGGGATGAGAACAGTGGGATTTCACATGAAATACCCTTGTTGCTCTTTCTTAAAAAAAAATTATAAAAAAAAAGTGATTTCTGTCACATTCCAATCAAATTTTAGTTAGAAATGACAAAAGTAGTAATTTGAAAATAGTTTAGACACAAATCAAATAAAAATATGAAAATGGATGAATCCTAAGAAAAAATAATAGTTTGGAGATGCATTTTGGTAAATTTCCTATCAAGAAAAAAATCTTGGTTTTATGGATATGATAAATATTTATTGATTTTTTTCAATAGTATATTCTCTCAATCTTTTCTATTTTTAATATTTTACATATTTTAATTGAGAAATTTAAGACAATTTGATTAAAAATATTACTCCCTTTCATCCTGAATTGAATGTTGACTCTTGATTTTAATTAAAAATTAAGGAATATTATTAATTTTAATTAACTTATTAAATTATCATTATCATTGATATAATGAATTGTTGAATTTATAAGTTTGGATATAAATATCTTAAATAAAGATAGTGAGGGGTTGAAATTATAAATTAGTAAAATATAAATATTTTAAACTAAAAATATTATTAGTGAAATTTTAAATAAAAAATATATTTATTTTTAAAAATAAATATTTAATTTCAAATAAATAAAATAGAAATGTGAATATTAAATGGATGAAGTATTTTTTTTTATTTTGCATATAAAAATTTAAAATCTTTGGAAAATATGTAAAATTTTAAAATTGACTTATCCTCAAAAAAAGATTGGTATGAGTTGAAAAGCAACAGATAATTATCCTCCCAAATTATTACCACAAAAAAGGAAAAATATAATTATCTATAAAAAAATAAAATAAAAACCTTAGAAATATGGATGACTTTTACAAGGCAGAGTGCCCAAAAACACAGAAGACGGACTCCTCGAAAGTCGAAAACTTTTCCACCCTAATAAATACTTCTCCACCACCACTTTCGCTCTCGCAATCCCTTCCTCCTCTGCAAACCCCTTTTGATCTTCTTCATCTTTCTCTCTGTAGATTATTCAGCAACCATTTTTGGATTAATTACTCAAAATGAACGCTGCAATGTTAAGATCTCTTGCCAAGAGAGGTTCTGCTTCTCTTATTAGAACTCGCTGTTACTCATCAGAGTCGGCGCCGGTGAGGAAGGTGGCAATTTTGGGTGCTGCCGGAGGGATCGGCCAGCCTCTTTCTCTCTTGATGAAGCTTAACCCTCTTGTTTCCCAACTTGCGCTTTATGATATTGCAGGCACTCCTGGTGTGGCTGCTGATGTTAGCCATATCAACAGCAGATCTGAGGTCCTTCTTTGCCATCCTTTCTCGTTTTGTCACTTTCTCCCTGAGCAAGATCTTATTTTTATTCTTTCATGAAGCAGGGTTTTTGAACTGTTATATCGGAATTCTAGGGTTCGACATTTGTTTTTCTTTTCCTGTATTATGATATGAATTTGTCTTTTTCACACTGCTTTCAGGTTCTATCTTTTTCTTCTGATTGAATCTTATTCTACCTTTTTGTTTATTCTTTTTAATAGTATGAAAAAAATGTTATCTTGGCTTCTGATCTGCATTTCCCATTAAATGCTGTTTGCACTTAATCTATCCCCGCATATATCTTGTGCTTTGGTTTTTCGTTGTGTTGGCTGGATTTGTTCATGTTATGCTAATTAATTCTAGTTTAAATTACGTCCTGGAACTATTAACATATTGCTGATGAGTAGTGGCAGATGCTTTTTGTGGTGCTCTCAGTTTTCATGTAAGAGTGATGTGTGTCCTGGTTTTTGTAATCCTAGCGCTTATCCTCATGTTCTGATCTTTTTTCTCCTGTACAATTGTTTTCTTTTCTTCTCTATTGGCTTAGTGGCGTGCTCATGTGCTTGTTGCTTCAACAGGTCGCTGGGTTTATGGGAGAGGATCAGCTGGGGCAGGCACTAGAGGGATCTGACATCGTCGTCATCCCAGCTGGTGTGCCCAGAAAGCCTGGTATGACTCGTGATGATCTCTTCAACATCAATGCTGGCATTGTCAAAAGTCTCTGCACAGCCATCTCAAAGTACTGCCCTAATGTAAGACTCTGTCACTCTCAAAAATATAGTTTGATGAGAATAAGGATTGTCATCATTATTCTCCAGACTAATGTAAGTATTTTGTGTGAATTAGGCATTAGTTACTATGATTAGCAATCCTGTGAATTCTACTGTCCCAATTGCTGCTGAGGTCTTCAAGAAAGCAGGGACATACGATGAGAAAAAATTGTTTGGTGTCACTACACTTGATGTTGTTAGGGCTAAAACATTCTATGCAGGAAAGGCCAAAGTTAATGTCGCAGGTATTCTGCTTACTTTCATTGTTGTACAGAATTTAAATTGTAGTATGTTCTTCTGTCAAGTATTTTTGTTGAAATATTTGCTTTTTTTCCCAGATGTAAATGTACCAGTTGTCGGAGGTCATGCTGGCATTACCATTCTCCCATTATTCTCACAGGTATTACTCTGCTTTCTTTTTCCTTGTTCTTTTTCAGCTTCTATTGTTTTGCATTTGAGTTTGGATGAATTTGTTTGTTTGTGCTTTGTGCATATTGAGATTGTGTCATGATAAACTTTGTCATAGGCTACACCGAAAGCCAATTTGCCAGATGAAGACATTAAGGCTCTCACAAAGAGAACACAAGATGGAGGAACTGAAGTTGTTGAAGCTAAAGCTGGAAAGGGATCAGCTACTCTTTCAATGGCGTAAGTCGTCTATCCTCCTTTGATCATATGCCTATGTCTTATTAATATTATATTTGATGGAAGGTTATAAAATGGTGTTCAGTGATATCGGAAACACATATATCTGGTTGACAATTGTTATTTGTTTTATGTTGAGCAAAGTTGAAGATGAAAAACACTAATTTTGTAATATCACAACATGCTGAAGATTTCATTTGAAAAATGCATGTGCACTGTCTTTTCTGAAATTGAACCTAGTAGCAACAGAGTACTTTTAAGTTTTGCCAGTGCTCCCATTCTGGTTTCATACCCTGTGCTTTCCTTCATGCTGTCCTTTGTATTAATTGGTGCATGTGTCTTAAAGTATTCATGCATTGATCTGCCATTTCTGTTATTGTGATCATAAAATTGTGTTCTTGAAACTACAATGCTCATCAGAAGCATAAGCATCTCCCATGTGCAACTCTTGTACGACTTTGTTTGGACTTACCTGTTATGCTATAATAGCATAGCTGTTACTGTTTTTTTATTTATGTTCTCTCCATGTTAGTCACAGCAATTAAAGTTTGGCAGTCTGTACTTAAATCTAACAAACTCCTTTTTTTATTCTTCCTTTTTTTTCTGTAGTTATGCTGGCGCCATTTTTGCTGATGCTTGTTTGAAGGGACTTAACGGTGTTCCAGATGTAGTGGAGTGTTCATTCGTGCAGTCAACTGTTACTGATTTACCTTTCTTTGCATCTAAGGTAATTGAACTTTCATTTTGTTGCTTAAGCATCATCTCAGACGATGCTGAAACTGATCTCTTTTAATTTTTAAGTTACATACCTTGTGTTGTCTCATAAGGAATTTAATTTTGAATGTCAGCATGTGCACCTCGTGTCTTCTAAATTCTTTTGCTGTCTTCATTAACTGTTTTATACATTTACCTATCCTTTGCAGGTAAGGCTAGGCAAGAATGGAGTGGAAGAAATCCTGGGTTTGGGTCCTCTTTCAGACTATGAGAAAGAGGGATTAGAAGCTTTGAAGCCAGAGCTGAAGTCCTCAATTCAGAAGGGAATAGAATTTGCAAACAAGAGTTGAAATTGTTTCTCTTAAACTTTATCCCGACAATTTTGCATCTTTTTGCCGGTGTTGTAACTTTTCCCGAGTGCCCTATTGCTGCTAAAAACAGTTTGGTTTAGTCGTTTTAATGCGGGAGGCTTAGAGTAGACAGCATATTCCTTCAAAATAATACCCTTTGCAAACTGGGTCAAACTATTCATTTTCAACTATGTATTTGACCAAATTGCATTTTATAAAGCTGGCTCTGGTGGCTACACCAGCTCTAAAGTACCTGAGATTCGAGTCCAAGCAACAACCACTGTTACATCCCTTGAACTTCAAGCATTATTCATAGCATGTGAGGATAGCATTCAATGAAATCAGTCGATTTCTAAAGCTATCAAACATTCTTATGATGTAAAATTATAACCAAAGCCATTCAAAATTCTCACAATCTCATTCTGAAAGCATGTGATCTCAAGATTGAACTAGCCATAATTACAAGTGGCTTTCACATCTTAGCATTACTAACCATTCTCAATAGTGATTAGATACACAGAGCAAAGCAAAGAAAACGCAGTCAGTCCTGATACCAGTAGGTTATTTCCAACATGAAAACTGCATCATCATTGTACCAGTTCCAACCACAAATCCGGAAGGATGAATCACCATAGCACTATCAGCAATAAAGTTGAGAAACCACAGCCTTTAAATGAACAAATCCAAGTGCTACCAGAAGACAGAAACTCTTGCTGATGCAAAACAAGTCTTTTCTTTTTCCTGATTTCTAATTACAGGAAGGATTTTATCATCCATAAGATACCTCTGTACATAAAACTATTATTTCTACTTAAACAGTCTTGGTAGTATGATACAGGCAATAAGACTACTGAGCAAACAATACAGTCTACATAAGAACCTACCCTAAAATAAGCCCAGAATAGTGTTTCTCCCATGCAGGTCCTAGCTCTAACTACCCTAAACTAGCTACATATAGCTACTAACCTGACCTATATAAATTAGACGTGCGAAATATTGACAGACAAGAGATAAATCCCAGCACAAGATTCCACAAGGGAAACTGGTACCAGTCTGGGTAATTTCATTTACTACTTTATCCTTGCCAGCCTATCAATCAACCATAAAACTTTTTTAACAAATGGCACATGCCTCAATATATGTCAACAAGTTCAAATGATAGTAAGAATCAAGATTCCATTTCACACATCTCTTGGAACCTCAAATAAACAGCAACCCGTCAGCAGGCAGCCAGAGGCATCTCTGACAGACTTCAAAAAAAGCATTCATCAAAATGCAAAAAGCGGAGGCAATTCTTGAGTTGTTTGTCAAACAGGTATATCCCAATAAGCACCTGTCAAAGGGATTTTCTGCAAAAATATAACCGAGTAATTACAACAATGTAGAGAGAGGGGGAAAAAAATGGTTGAAGAACATTGTTGTCTAGCACCACATAACCAGTAAATGAAAACTTAATAACACCGGAGAATTTTCCTTTCTTCCTAGAGAATGCTGGGAAATTGTAGCTGCACCACCTTGAAATGGATGCCATTTCCATCAGCAAAAATACTAAGCATCAACCAACTGTTTTCCCCTACTATGCAACTTAGCGAAACTTGACTGCAGCTACTAAATAAAAATTTAACCTTACCCACAAACACAGCATATTTCAACAAAATTTCCCTAAGAAAGTGCACTACACAACACTTTTATTCTTTCTCCCTCTTTTCCCAACTTGTGTTTCACTGACACACAGAAGGAGAAGATATACAAACAAAAAATATTAATTTATAGCATCTTCATTGAGTAATTGATGCTTGGACTTTGCTCCAAATATACCAAGTCTGTAAGTTATTGGTCCTTGCTTATCATCCTCTTTTGGTAATAAACAATCTCATCCTATGATCAGACTATGGAGAAAACTCATTACAAATCCAAAATAGAAGCCAATCACTATGAGAGTTGTCACATGGAATTGTAGTTGGAGGCACACAGAAAAGCAAAGTGCTACAGCTTCCTGGGGTTTAGAGCACAAAGCACCAGGATTTCTTATGAAAACTCATGTTTTCCTATTTAACTCAAAAGACCTAGTCGTCCAACAACAAATAAGGAAAATTTTAATAAAACCAGAGAACTGTCCTCTCTTCCTACAGGCTGAAAATTCTAACTGCCCCACCTTAAAATGGCTGAAATTTCTATCCTCACAAATACTAAACATTTTCCTACTATTCCCTTAATATGCGAGTTATCATTGATAAGATTTGTCTGTTGTAACTAAATAAGATTTTTTATCCTTGTTCGCTCACACAATATTTTCTCAGGATTTCCCTACACACACACTCGAGGAAATACTTTTCATCTCCCTCACTCTTCCTTGACTTAGGTTCACAGACATCACAAAAAGAATACAGTCTCACAGAAGGAGAAGATGGACAAACAAGAAATGTAACCCATAACATGTCAGTTAGTAAGTAATACTTTCCCCTAAATGAACCATGTTTATGAAGTCATTGGTCCTTGTTTTCCTTCTTTTTTTTTCCCTTTATCATGCTTTTCAGTTAATAAATTATTAGCATGCTATGACTGGGCATTCGAGAACCAGTCAAATTTAACAAAATGTCAAATATAAGCAAATCACTAAGGGTAGTGCCTCAAAGCAGAGATTAGCAAAGCTCTATGATCTACTAGGTTTTAAAGCACAAAGAAATGTGAATTTTATGAAATCTCGTGTTTTGTGGACATATCTTCATTCGGTATGGCTAACATGCTCCAAACAATCTCTTTAGCAAGATAATGCACCTATTCATAAACAGAATGCTGAATTTGAGTAGGTAGATATATTGGAATATTTAAGACCCAAAATGATACAAGTAAATGGGGAAGTCCTAGAAGTTAGGACTAACTCATAGCAAGTGCAGTAGAAAGTACATAAGCAAGTGAGAAGACAAAAATCAAAGGATTATGTAAAAGCGAAAGGTATTGGCCAGTCACATGGAAAAGGGGCTGCACTAAATAAGCAAAGCAATTAGCCTGGTCTTTGTGCTTCTAAAGCACAAGTTGCAAGCTTTCTACCTACTATGCAAGATGCATCTGTAATCTAATAGAGTAATGACTAAACCTTACACATGCACATTCTCTATTTTTCTTTTTTTAGTTTATTAGAGACCTTTCGCAATTATACATGCCATGTATATCCAGTGTAGAGAAATCAAAAATATCTCCAAGCTCAAAGATCTTTTATTACCTCCTATTCAAATATGAAAGCGTGCTGACTTACCAAAAAGTCCAACAACACAATAAATACAAACACATGTATGCATGTATATGTTTGTGAACTGATGCTAACTGTAGTCCTCCTTACCTCCCATCAACTTCTGGGTGAATGGCCACCATCCGATCCATATGCAGAGGAACTATCAGTATCAGAATCTGCAGGTAGAGAGAGAAAAAATTAAACGTGTATGTTTAACTCCATATAAAAACAACAAAATTGAAGACATCATAGCACAATTATACACACACAACTGGGTCTATCTCAGAATAGAGTATACCACTTGATGATGACCCAGAGTCACTGCTAGAACTGCTTGAACTACTAGATACACTGACATTGTCCCCCTGCTTCTCAACTTGGGCTGGTGAAGGATCAGTATTTTCACCTGCTTTAAAATGCAGACATTCATAACGAAATGTACAGTAATTAAGTAATCCTTGTCAATGAATTATGCTGATATTAGAACAAATTGAATATCCAGAAGACAGAGTGTCACCTATCCTACCTTCCTTTTGAGCATTCTCAGATGCTAGTGTAGTATTCTGCAATGACAAGATTGACAACAAATTATTCATACTGACAGATGATATTATGGCAAATGATAGAAAATGCAAGGATATGAAGAAATATATACTGGGAAGAAAGAAAAATATATGTAGATAATTTTCCACAGAAGTTAACACAATTAAAATTTTCACACACCTAGGCCAATAATTTTTTTTCAAATTCTTCCTTCCCCATAAAAACCTCTCAAAACAATTTTTTTACATCCAAAATTTCTATCACATCAAAATTTTAAATTTCCTCTAAAACTCATAAATGGATTCCACATATTCATATAAACAATATTTTTTCATTACCTTTTAATTAGAAACGCAATATCAAACAATTTATTAATTATATTTTATACTATTATCAATAATATAGGACCCAAAAAATATCTTATCCAACTTTCAATTCCTAACTCCAGAAATAATTCCTTTCAATTCCCAATAAAAAAATTCTTATCCAAACACAAATCATTTCCAAAGCAAAACAAAAAACACTCTCAAATTCCAATCCAAGTACACCCTAGTTCTTCTAAGATCTATAAGATATTAGACAGTAGACAGGTATGGAAAAAAAATGAAAAATACAAACATAATTACATTATAATTTAGACATTACAGAATAATGCTCAAACAGTTATTAGAATACACCTCAAAAATAAATATCAATGATTCTGGGTATCCACTACATGCATGATGTGAAACAACAAAATCTGAACTCAAGCCAATCAACAGATCATACCATGATTGGAACAGCTTTAGCAGCTTTAAGTGCAAGCTCAGCCTTTCTCTTGTTCTTACTCAGACTCTTCTTGTAATTGGTAACGAACCTGTCAAGCTCCCAAAGTGTTTCTGCATCAACACTATCAATATCCACTTCAATCTCATCATCATGTTGACTCATAGCAGTGTTCCTCTTCTTGATTATTTGAACAATAGCATCAAGCTTTTCAGCAGGCAAACTCTGGAGGTTTGTGCTAAGCTTTTGCTTCTCCTCATAAGTCATATCCCTTTTATTCGGATCCTTGGCTTTGGGTTTCTTTGGAACTGGCGTTCTGCTAGGAGGAAAACTTGGTTTCAGTTTAGAATCAACAGGTATCGTCATTGATTCTGATCTATCAAGGGTTCTCATTGGGGGTGCAGGAACAGGGGAAAGGACAGGTGTATGAAGAGGGGGAGGGGCCCTCCTTGGAGTAGGAATAGGCAATCCTGCATCATAGTACATCTGATAAGGAAAATATTCCTTCTCTATAGTTGCCCACCTATCCTCAAATATCTTTGATAGCTCTTCTGCCATTGAATGAACATCCTGGCCTTTTGGATTATATGTCATGGCATTACGAAACACGAGTCTCACATCCTCTGCAAACTCCCGGGGAGATTTGTACCAGTTCTGAGACAGTCTAGTTTTAATCGTACCAAAATCCATAGGGTGCTTGATAATATCAAGATAATCAGGTATGCCAAGTTTCTGGGGATCCACAGGCTCATTAAATACCCATCCATGCTTGTGCTTCATTAACCTCTGAAGCAAATTGTTACAATTCCTAAACACCTTATCCCTATTCTTATCAACACTAATTCCAAAGCCAAATTCATATTCAGATTCAGCACCATGTTTCTTCCCAGCTCCATTCGGCTTCAATCTCTTGTTTTCAGGAGGCAGCCTATCCTTTCCCAAAAGAAATTCCGAATTCCTATAATACTGATTGGCCTTAGGAGTTCTCTTTTCCTTCTCAACAAGCTCACCAATGCCGTGATTGCTCCCCATCACTGACACAGTCAAGTGCCTAAATGGCCTAGTCTCTTGACGCCCAACTGAACCCACCTCAGAATTGACTCTAGATAACTTAGCCCGGCCAATAGAACCCATATCTGAATGAACTCTCACTAACTGGGGCTGATTATAAGCACCAAAACTACCAGCGCCACCAACATAACTAGCATTATTGTTAGCACTGGTTGAATTATAAGCAGTGAACCGAAGCTCCTTAGCTTCAAGCTTTCTAACTAAACTTCTAAGTCGAACAAGCTCACCTTCTAACTTCCTCTTAACCCCTCTAATATCATCCTTTGATGTAGTCTCTGATAAATTAATCCTAATCCTATCTTCAACCCTAGCAACCACAGGCTTCCCATTCACCGTAGCTGCCCCTGCACCATCATTCACCGGCCTTTCATTTGTCAAAGAATGGGGTACTCCATCAGGACTAAGCTGCGGTTCTTCTCTGCCATTCTGTAACAATTGCCTCACTTCAACACTATTAGATGTGTCTGCTTGTACACCACTACGTTGAAGATCTTCTTCACGGTTCGAGGTCACTTCTTGCACACCAGTAGGTTGAGGCGATTCCACACCGTTTGACACAGCCTCTTGGCCACTCTTTGAAGGTCGCTCTTCTTTTCCACCCGGGAGAGCTTGCAGCTCTGAATGCGTTTCACTGCCACCACCCAATGGCACCTCCTCTATATCATCAGGCACAGGTTCTTGTCCACCAGGGGCATGCAGCTGTTGTGAATCATGATTGCCGCTGCTTCTCGACGGCTCTTCTTGACCATCTGGGGCTGTTTCTTGCCCCCTGTTAAATTGTAACCTGGGCGAAGTTTCTTGGCCACCAGGCGGCGGCCTTTTTCCATCGCCTTTTAGCGCATCCCCCGTGCCATCTTTACTTTCATCAGTCAGACGAAGGTTGTCAGAGCCTGACACAACCTCAGAGAGCGAGGCTGCAGGCTGTGGGTGTTTCTCCTCGGATTGCTGCGAGAACTTACCATCTTTGGCCACTAGGGCTCCTCGCGGGGGCGACTTCAAAACATTGTCATCTTTGCCAATTAGACTCTTGGCAGGGCTAGTGGAGATGGTAGATTCAGCGGCAGCAGAAGCGACGGCCAAGGGAGGCTCGGAACCGGCGGCTGCGGTGGTTGCAGGGCCGTCACTGCTTCTGTCGAATTGGGCTCTTCTGCGGAATTTTCTTGTGTAAACTTTGCTATATTCGACCAACCGCGGTGCCCCAAGAGCATTCAAATCGCTGTTTCCATTAACCCCTACAGACTCCGAAGCCATACACACATCTAAACTCAAAAGCCCTAACTTTTCCCCAAAATCAGACCCTCAAAAACCCTAGAAATCATATGAATGCCCAAAATCTAGGGTTTCAACAAAACCATCGAATTCCAACCAGGATTTCCAAAACCCTAACTCGATTCAACCCCCAATCAACAGATAAACAATCAAATCCGTACGGATTAGGGTTTTGTCTTGAATAGTTCAAACCAAAAAAAAAAATCTGAAGAGACAAAGAGGATCTCTAAATTTTTTTTAAAAAAAAATAATTTTGGGAAATAAAAAATATAAAATAAATAAAAATCGAATTTTTAGGGTTTGTTTCGGCAGGAGAGAAAATGGGCAGAGAGAGAAACAGAAACGATTGAGAAGTGAGGTGGTTTCGGATCCGAACTCTACTCGCTTTTACTTCTCTCTCTTGTTAATTTTGGTAGCACTATGTAGTAATTTCACGCGCCTTTGACTAATCATCAAGAGGCAATTGAGCGCCACGTCGGTATATAACTTTTAGGTTTATTACAAAGCACGCGCTGGTTGTGCAATTGGTTTAAGTAGTCCACGTGCAAAAGCCCATTGGTTATTTTCCCTTTTATTCCAATTCCTTAAATCATTTTCTTTTTAAAAAAAAAAAAAATATATATATATATATATAGAAGAATTCATTGGAGGATTACATAGTAATTACCATTTTTTGTGAATGATTAGTGACTAATTACTAATATTACAATTACTTCATTCCTGCATGAATATAAATCATTGGAATCATTTTTACACATCAAAGAATTTTGTTTTTTTTTTAAATAATCCTTAATTATTATGTTTTGAGAATTTCTTTTGGTTCTAAAATAATTCTTAATTATTATGTCTTAAAATTAAAATTAAAAAATTTATTTTGCGAATAAGAAAATATAAAGACTTTATTTTGTAAATAAGAAAAAGGTAAGATAAGATAAGATATCAAAATTAATAAAAGTAATATTGAAATTCAATGGTGAATTATTTATAAAATTAGTAAAACGATTTATATTTTGAAACAAGTAAAAAATTATTTAACTTATATTTATTAAGAAGTATTTTCCTTTTCTTTTCTTTTTTTGAGGAAGAATGCAATTACTTTCTAATTAAGAAAGACTACTAGAAAGTAGAAAATCTTTAGGTGAATGGACATGACTGTTAACAAAAAAAAATGAATAGACTTAGATCTATATAGTACAATGTACCTAAACAAAAGATTACCCAAATTTTTTACCATTAAATTTATATAAGAATTTATCGTAAAGGAATAATGATGTTTGTTTTCTAATCAAACTCCGTAACCTTCCTTATATACGTTTGCATATTTAATTTAAGATTATAAATAAATTCAAATTCAACTTAATTTGAAATTTAACTTTATTTAATCATATTTTATTGAGTGGTTCAATGTTTGAAATTTCACCTTATTCAAAAATAGAACCAAAAATCAAATTAACCCTTTACTAGCTTCCTTTAAAAAAATTTTAAAAAAAACCCTTATTAGCTTAGGTTTAGGAACTTAATGCATTTATATCGTTTTCCACTTAGTATAAAAATGGAAAAACTTCTTATTTAGTCCATCAATTTATTTGAACTATCTTGATCTCGATTATTGGTTGAGCTGCAAAAATAATAACCCAAAAAAATTAAAAATTGAGTTGATTTGGTCTGACTCATCATCTTTTCTAAAAAATAAAAAATAAAAAAGCCCATTCCCAAGTTTTTCCCCAGGGATGAGTGTGCTACCTTGTATATCTTGAAAAAGTAAAGTTTTAAAAATTTATCCTAAATTTATTGAATATTCAATTATTTTCCTCTAACTATTAATCCTAATAAACTTTAAGATAAAAAAACGTCATAGGCTCCTGAACCTTTCAAAATTTTGATTTTTTCATTTGAACTTTTTTACTTTTTATTTTTTTTTTACTAGTTTATGCACATGAACTAACAAAAATTGGTAAAGTAGTACTTCAATCAATTAGAGTCGTTAAGCCCTAACATAAGATTGTCACGTGATGCACACATAACTTTTGATGGAGATATTTTGGTCATTGAATAAAATCATATTTGAGTTGTTTTTCCCTCACTAAAGAAGCCAAGTCATCAATACAAATTGAATTGTCTCATTTCCTCAAAATCTTATTTGATTACATTTTCCCAATCTCCCAAACATATACATACAAGAATTCCAGTCAAGATTTGTGGCATTAATTCCAAATTCATCTCAATTTGATCGGTGAAAGTGAAATGCTCCAACTCTTCATTGATGTTGCCTTCCCGTCAATGCCATTGAGTCTTTTTGTGGAGTCCTTAGAGTAGCTCATCCGCCAAACCACCTCTCTACACACTTTGCTTCTACCCTTGGCTTTGCCTCGCCTTCTCCAGACTATTCTTTAACTACTCTATCCCTCTCCAAAGGTAGACATTGTCTCTTTAAATATCAAAAGTGTTTCTTTTAAAACTCTTTTATATTTTTTATGAGTTTCATTTCTTTACTAATTGGTGATCACTTTTTGATCTACTACTCATTGATTTATCTTCTATTTCCCCACATTCTTCTTGGTTAGATGAATCGATATTTGGCTTTCAGGTTGGGGTAGGTTGGGATGAGGCTAGGTTGAGAGATCACCAGTTGAATTATGTGATAAGTGAATTGCGCAAGATTTCATTGTGGAGTCCTGCCAACAAGGATTTGGCCATATGAAGTTTGGCAAGCACTAGCCTTTGCACCCCTCGTTCGACATATCTAAAACTTTTGACCCTAAGTTTTTTGGATTTGTTGGGAGTTGTGAGATGAAATATAGCTCATCAAATATAATTATGTTTAATGATTCAAATTCCCTCATCAAAAGTCATGTGTGCATCAAGTGCCAATCTTATGTTAGGTTAGGTGTGAAATAATGACCCAAATCAACACGTCAAAAGTCTTAATGTAAGGTTGGCACTTGATGCACACATGACTTTTGATGAGGGAATTTGAATCATTAAACATAATTATATTTGATGAGCTATATTTCATCTCACAACTCCCAACAAACCCAAAAAACTTAAGGTCAAAAGTTTTAGATATGTCGAACGAGGGGTGTAAAGGCTAGCGCTTGCCAAACTTCATATGGCCAAATCCTCGTTGACAGGATTCCACAGTGAAATCTTGCACAATTCACTCAACCTAGCCTCATCCCAACCTATCCCAACTTGAAAGCCAAATATCGATTCATCTAACAAAAATGTGGGGAAGTAGAAGATAAATCAATGAGTAGTAGATCAAAAAATGATCACCAATCATTAAAGAAATGAAAGTCATAAAAGATATGAAAGAGTCTTAAAGGAAACACTTTTGATATTTAGCCCAGTTTGGCTCACTACGGGTCCAAAGTGTTGATTTCGCCAAGTTTTATAAGTTTAGGTGCACAAACTAATAAAAAAAACGTTTGAGTTCAAAATCTAAAATTTTGAAAAGTTTTAAAATTCTAAACTTTCTATGTTCAATATCACATAATATGACACTTTTACCCTAAACTTTATCATAATTCCCAAAAGACTAAACCACTAAATTTAAAATTCTAAACTTTCTATGTTATTTTTCTTATATTGATTAAGTTTATAATGTTATGTTTTATTACTTTTAACATTATAAACAATTTTTTCAAAATTTTGAAGCAAAAAAATATAATGCAAATGAAGACTAAAATAAATTATATGTTATCTTTCTTGTATTAATTAAGTTTCTATTTTATATTTGATTACTTTTGACACTATAAGGTATATTTCTCTTTTAATCTTGATAAAAAGTTATAATGCAAATTATATGTGGCAAGTTTGGCCCACAGTCCTAAATGAGAAGGTATATACCTGGCTCGAATATAACTGGGCCAAATGGGTTGTCTCGGCCCGCTTTCCAGTACTACTTACAAGTGCATCAATTGATTATTTTGCTTAATGAGAATAGGGGTATAATTGGAAGAACCAGAATTATGGATCTCCTTCTTCTTACTCAAAGCAATATCCTAATTTGTTGCAACAATCATGGTCATTGCAAGCAATCACCAGTCACTTTAAAAGAAAAGAATTTGGAAACATGGTTCGATTTTTTTTCCCCGTGTATAATTTATATCTAACCTTAAAACTCCTAAATATATCATTATGTATTTCAAAATAAAAAAATCTATTGTAAATCTTTTCTACCTACATCATTCCTTAATCATTATAATACTCAACTTTCTTTACATATAAATGATCTTAGCAATATGTAAATCACATATACAATCTCAATCTCAATCAATATCAACTCTACAATCACATATTTTAATGTCCAAGAATAAAGCTTCCTCAAGTTCTACATGCTAAAAAAAGCATTTTATTATGCATGAATCTTTTCAAAATGTGAAAACCTTTTATTTTTTAAACTTGAAATTTTCTAAAAAATTGAAAAAACATATTTTTATTCACTAGGAGAATTGTTGAATTTAGGGACTAAACCTGCCATTCCTAAAAATATTAGGGACTACATTCAATAATTTTCCACTGAAAAACAAAGATATCTTTTTTTCAAATTTGTATAAAATTTTGAAGGCACAAAAATAGGCTGTTGAAATTCAAGAAAAAGGTTTCTTAGCATATGTAGAATTTGAGGAACATTGTGGCATTTAATTAGAGAATTGTTTGTTCTATTTTGTTATATAGGTTCACTATCATATCTTTAAAGTTGCAATTATAGAGTTGATGTTGGTTGAAATTTTTGTATATGCTCCACATGTTGCAAGGATAATTTACATATAAAGAAAGTTAAGTTTTTTATAATTAAGGATATAGGTAGAAAATATCTAGAGTCTTTAATTTTGAAAGCCATAATGATATATTTAGAAATTTTTGAGGATATATATGAATTGTACGTGAAAATAGGAGTCAAACCATGTTTTCAAAAAAAAAAATTTAAAAAATAAAGTGACGGTGATTGGTTATATTGGTGCACTGACAACCATAGTTGTTATAAGAAATTAGGATTTTACTTTGGGGAAAAACAAGAAGTTTCATAATTCTTGTCTTTCTATTTATATCACTCTCAAGTTAGCAAAAAGGAACAACTAATGTGGTTGAGGACCCAAAAAAAAAAAGGGAAAAAAACGTTAAAGACCAAAAAATGTACCAAACATATAAACTTTAAAGACTAAATCCAACAAATGCATTATAGTTTATTATTGAAAATTTTTATATTTGTGAAAGTAGTAAATTTTTCTTTTTAGAGATTGGTGAGTTTAGTGCTAAACTTAATATATGCTTAGTAACCTTTACTCTATTTTATATTAAAAAAATATAGTCCTTAATACTTTTAGGATTGAATTACTTAGCCATTGTAACCAGATTTTGATAAAGTCAACATTAAATTTAAGTTGGATCCAACTTCTAAAAGGTAAAATTGGGAGTAGTTTACTTTAGCCAAATGTAATGAAGACTTTTGATAGTCTATTTTTTTGATAGTCCAAACAAAATTTTGATTTTGGGAGATGAGATGATCAAAGTTTTTATCATGGCTGAGTTACTTATGGTTAGGCCAAAGTAAAATTGACATTTTGTCGCTTAGAAGTTGACCCAACTCTAAGTATGATGTTGACTTAAATTTGAGTTAGTCAGAATTTAGTTAAAAAGACTAAGAAGTTCATCTCGAAAATATTAAAGACAAAAAAAAATTGAGACCAAAGTTAGTAAAAAAAAAAGGTTATGGACTAAACTCATAGATCCCTATTTTTTTCTTTTATAGTTTTGCCTTTGGGTAAAAAGAGTAAGATGTTTCTCATCTTTCCAAAAAATTGGTTTTTGCCCTAAAATTATTTTTTGTCAAATCCACGCCTTCTAACTTTTCAAACTTCTTGGTAGTTACTAGTTGCCCTTATGTTAAAATACAACTAGTTACGACTAATAAATCCTAACGGTAGCACGTCATGTGCATCACACATGGAATTTTAGGAACATTTTTGTCGAACTACTTTATCAAAATAACCCACAAACCCTCAGTATCCTTCCATGAACTTGTAACAATTATGAAAAGATTCTATCTTTATGCAGCTCTAGATAACAAAGATAAAGCATTTGTTGAAATACCAACACTAGTCCGTGTAGAATACAAATCCTATAGATGAACTATCACTTACTAAGTAAGCCTTTGATAATTGTACTATATAAAGAAATATTGGCTTTTGATACTAAAGGAAGATTCATTGAGAGTAGGCTATGTCTTGAGAAGAAGGCAGCGAAATGCAAGAAAGAAAATAGAGCCAAATGGGAAAGAAGAGGTGTTTTGAAGAATAGGGTTTTGTGATCTATTTTTATATGAGTTGGATGAAAATGCCCCTAAAAAAATTTCAATGTGTGATGCATATGATGCACTTCTTAATGACCATATTTGAAGGAAAGGCAACTATCAAGAATTTAGAAAGTTAGAGGACATGAATTTGTCAAAAAATAATTAGAGGGCAAATATTAGATTTTTGGAAAGTTAAGGGTCACTTGATGCTTCTTACCCTTTACCTTTTTCACTAATTTGGCAGCTTAGCCCTTAGAATGTTTTCTCTCAATTCTTAAAGAGTTAGAAGTTACTAAAATAGGATGGAGGTGGATTTCTATATCTAACCCAACCTGCCATCTCTTATTGCCATTGTTAAAAGTCTAGTAGAGAAGCTAGTCATTAGTAATCTACTACTAGTACTAGACATTGATTCAAGGCATGGTTGACAGATTTTTAGGTAGGGCCATGAGCTTTTGAGCAAGGATCGCTCAAAAAATTTCACAAACTCGAGGAGATCTGCCATCTATGGCGCAAGCATTAATTTCCTTTCTTAAGCCAAGCTTCCAATGCATTTCATTGCCACGAAGCAAATCAAGTCACTTTAGATCATCTGTAATGGTGTTTTCAATGTCAAAGAAAAAGTCTTACATAAGTAATTAATTTTTTTATTTCAGTCACAAAGTTTTAGAGGGTGTTATGATGTGACAAGAAATTTATTTACACTATCATAAAAACTATCAAATGATAATTGTGTATATTACAAACTTACTCAACAAAATAAAGAGAAAAGACATTAAAAATTTAAGAGAAAAAATAAATATATTATAAAGTTTTGAAAAAAAATAAAAATGATAAGTGCACAATAAAGATAAATATGAGACAATATTATGTGTTTATGTGTGATTCATTAAGTACTATTTGTCATGATTTTTTTTTGTTGACATACATTGCTAATGGAGATGCCGTTATAGTTCTCATTATGAATATAATGGGGTTGAAGCACACAAATAGTAGATTTAATCGTCGTCCCAAGTTGTTTTCGCTAAAATCTTTTACCATTCTTGTTGCATTTTTCTTCATTGCATCCTTAGCATACTTCTTTGCATCTGTGATAAATTTTTCCAAATCTTTGGCTTTGGCTGGACAGCATCATTTCAAGGGTGATCCCCGGGATGCTAAATTTTCATGGAACAAGCTCTGTTTTGATATGGCATATTGGTCCAGGCCCTGGTGGGATGGAACGTCATGCTTCAACTTTGTACACAGTTCTTGCTTATAGAGGCCATGAAATTCATGTTTTGACTGCACCTTCTGATAGCAGACCTCATAAAGATATTCAAGATGGTACCCTTCATGTGCATTTTGCTGCCAATGATCATGGTTCGGTTAATTGTTCTCTAGCACTTGATATTTTCGATCATGAAAATAGAATTAGTCCAGTTGATTATGTACCCACTGAAAGTGTATCATTGCCTTATTGGCATGCTAGACTTGTGCCTAGAGTGGCAATAACTTGGTATGAGATTATGCACTCAAAATCGTTCCAGGAGCTTCTAGCAAATTCAAATGGCCAGTTGCCAGGACCGATGACGGAACTGCAAGAAGCAATGCCAAGGCTGCTCGATGAGATTCGGTTTTCTCAAGTTATACACAGCACATTTGCAACATTGACAGTGCAGGTGAAGTTGTAGTGAACATTTATCAGCTACCTCAGAGAAATGTCCATATCATACTTAATGGGGTTGATGAGACAATTTCTCTAAGATCCCGAGGCTGGTGCAAAATTTCGCAAAAAATATGGAGTTCCATTAAAAGTGAGCCTAGTGATGGGAGTTGCAGTGCGGCCGGTTAGGGACAAGGGGCATCTCCTCCTCTATGAAGCATTTGCGAAAATAGCCCAGCAAAATCCTGGAGTTTTTCTACTTGTAGCAGGTTCAGGTCCCTGGGGAAAAAGGTATGCTGAATTAGGATCCAATATGAAGATTCTAGGGCCACTGGATCCATCAGAATTGTCCAAATTTTACAATGCACTTGATGTGTTTGTGAATCCCACATTGAGGCCTCAAGGGCTTGATCTGACATTGATAGAAGCAATGCATTGCGGGAAGCCAGTTTTGACCCCAAATTTTCCAAGCATAAAGAGAACAGTGGTTGTAAATGAAGAATTTGGCTATGCTTTTTCACCCAATGTAAAGTCCCTCATAGAAGCTTTAGAATACGAGATGGTCCAACAATGTTGAAGAGAAAAGGCATGCTTTGCAGAAAATATGCAACCTCAATGTTCAAAGCTTCGAAAATGGCTTCTTCCTACGAACGATTCTTTCTCTGTATTAAGAACAGCAGATACTGTCAGTACCCTCTTCCTAGTGACTGCTAAAATGTTTTTGTAAATGCATTTTATGTCCTATGATATAGAAACGGTACGTATAATGAAATTTTTCCTTGCTTATTAGCAGAACTGGTTTTGATTTTGTGTGGCACTGATCCTATATTAACACTATACACTCTTCTAGCTAGTTGCTATATGGTTTCTCATTTTTGTAAGCATTCATAAGTGCAGAAACAATATGCCAAACAAAAAAGTTATGCAAGAACAATCTGTAACAGGTTTCAAAGTGGTGCAAATTCAAATCATCAAAATGGCTATTGCTGTATGGTTGTTGTATAAACTTTGGTATTCTGGCATCATCATTGATGTTACTTTAGGCCCTCAATATGATGCTCCAAGAATTCATTGCTC
Source organism: Apocynum venetum (assembly GCA_019593545.1). Taxonomy (NCBI): domain Eukaryota; kingdom Viridiplantae; phylum Streptophyta; class Magnoliopsida; order Gentianales; family Apocynaceae; genus Apocynum; species Apocynum venetum. The sequence goes on along the minus strand of SRSM01000123.1, from coordinate 9,147,841 downwards.
TAAAGAATCTGATTGTTTTCTTGTTCTTTGTGTTTGATGCAATGTTCCAGTTAGATTCAGACACTTGTTTAAATTTTTAGTCTTCAATATAGCAGCTGCAAAGCAATTGAAGCCAACATGCTTACGCAATTCTGCACTTGGCACATCTCTCAGAAACTCCAAAAATGACGCAAAACAAAGGCATAAACAGAACGTTAGCTAAAAGTATTGAAAGGATACATCTTGGAGGGTAATAAAATATTTTTCTTATTGATCAGATATTAAAACTTCAAGTAGCTAAAGACTAGTCCAGTTCAATCTAAGCCAGAATTTCTCAATAGATAAATGTTAAACCGCCCGGCCCTGAAGAACTCTTACAATGAAAATTATGACAATGCTGGTGATTTAAAATGATGTTGAGGATCTGGTCCATTTGGTGCCGTTCTCATGGTTGACTCTTGCATTTTCCTCTTGTAGAACTCTAACTTTGTTTCATCATAGCCAAATTCACCCAAGGTTAAATGGGGGTTACCTGCTGGCTTAGGCACAGGGGTAAGTCCAGGCAAGAAAATACGCACACCTGAACACGACACAAGCATCGAGGACATGATCAAACATGAAACCAAAACATACAAATTAGCCATATTTTTAAGAATTGGAAGAAGTTAAAAGGAATTTTGGACTCTGCAATAGGATTGAAATACAAAAGACGCTTATGAAAAGAACAAGTTTGGTGCACATGTGAAAGGACCTGAAAATGCAGTATATATACAGAAAAGGAAATGAGACAAGATGAGGTTGGAAGATCAGTGATGGGACATTGAAGTGTTTTCATTAACTTGAATATATAGGGGCTGCCACATTAGAAAATGGCCAAACAGATAATGCCAATGCAAGAGTTGTTTGTCGTCTACCAAAAAATTGTGCAAAATTTATGCTTTCCAAAATCATCTCCATTATACCTTAAATCCTTAGATCCCATATGGGAATAATGCTTTTTTTTTTAAAAAAAAAATTTATCCCAGAAGTGTTATTGAACAAATGGCACTGTAGTTGCTTGCTTTAGTTAATCGTCTAGTCATCTTTTTGTTCTTATATTTCGCCATTAGCATAAACTAAGATGGCATAATTGGCATTGACCAACAAAAAACGTAAAGGACAAAGAATCCTTTACTCCACAACGTAAAGGTATTGCATCATTTTCAACTTATTTTTCCTTTTTGTCTATACCCTTTTTTTTCTTTTTTCTTTTTTGCTCTTTTGGTCCGAAAATATTGTCAAAAAATTCTAATTTAGTAATTAAATACAGTAAATATATATATATATATATATATATATAAACAATTTCAACTAGTCATTCTTATTTATTATTGTTTTTACATCTCAAACTTGGACAAAGATCACAGAGAAAAAGAGGAGAGATAATTGTTTACGTTTATGTCTTATTAATTTCCATGCATAGAGTTATCTTGTCATATTTTATAAATTTTAATTAAATAAAACGACTTATAATTAGACAAAAAAAAACTTTTAATGATTTATAAAAATGACAGAAAAAATATTTTATTAATTTTGAAACCTTGGATAATAAAACTTTCAGATCAAAGGAAATATTTCAATCAAAAAACGTCCCGTAGGAGGCGAGAAAGGCAGCCGGACCTCCCCATCCCCTCACACCTATATCGACATTCAAAAATATTTCTACAAAAATATACTTTATAGATCTCTTTGGGATTAAAAGTTTAAAATAAAATTTTCCTATTAAATCTTATGTAAATTTACCACTTTAATAGCCAAGCACTAGTATAAGACTATCTAATGTTGCACGCTCATCTCTCCATTTTTGTGTCCTTCTAAAAAGGTAGGTGAAGATTGTAAGATCATTGTTATATCAATGATTGCTAGCTTCTTCAAAAACCTTTAAAAAAAAAAACACTAATTTTCCTTTTTGTCTATACCTTTTTCTTATTCCTTTTTCTTATATTTGTACATGTAGAGAATGTGTCAACTCTAGCTACGTTAAGGCTTCCTCTTTTTTCTCTCATGTAGTGATTTGACATATTTTCAAGGTAATGTTTAGTGACCTTACTTTTCTACTATTACCTGGGAACAGAGTATCGAATCCAGAATCACAAAATTCTAGATGAATCGTGTTACCATTTGACTATCTTAAGTATTACTATTTAATGAAGTTTTCCTTTTATTTCAAAAGAAATAGTTGTTCAATTTATTTCCATTTTATCCTTATTTAGTATTGCATTGAGGTTTGAATTTATTAAGTAAATAAATACACTCATTTTCAACTACTCATTATTATTTTTATATCTTGACCATGGCAAACAATTAGAGAAAAAAAGAGAGAGAGAGAGAGAGTAAAGAGAGACTTAATTGAATACTTTGTTAATTATGATGTATAGAACTTTAGGCCATATTTTATAAATTTTTAATATATATATATATATATATATTTTATTTTTTTTTAATTCTGGAACCATGTCTGATAATATTTCCAATGGAAGGAGTACTTCAATCAAGGAAGGTCCCACGCCCATGGACGGCGGGAAAGGCAGTCGACCCGCCTCTTCCGGACCTCCCTCTCCCCTCACACAATGGGCATTCAAAAAGTTTTCTACAAAATCTACCATCATACCTTATAGATGATCTCTTTGAGATTAAAAAAAAAAAAAACTTTCCTATTAAATCTTAAAAAAATTCACCACTTAAATGGCCAAGCACTATAAAATTTCTAATGTTGCATCTTCCTTTTTTTTTTAATGAGTATGATAAAATTTCATTAAACAAAAACAAAATTATTTTGAAAAAGAGAGGATAAAAGTTACATAAATGAATTAAACATCCATGACAACATAGAAAATATATCACTCCACCCCTTAAACCTAAGATGGGTAAAACACATTAAAAACAAAATATTTAATCATCTTTTCATTGACATCTTTACTTATATTTTAATCATACGTGAAGAGACATAAATTTCATCCTAAAGCATAATTAACAATTTGAGAAATTTTGAGCGATTTCACAAACTACTTAAGAGGGAGATGAAAATTTGGTAAATGGTCCATATTTGGTCAGGTAAATAAAGATTTTAAGTGACGTGTCATATATATAAAGAAAAAATGATAGATATTACGCCAAAAAAATGGATAAAAATACTAAGAAATAGCAACAAAATGCCAAGATCAAAGTTATGCGGAAGGCCAAAACCTTGACCTAATGTTGCATGCTCATTTCTCCTTTTTTTGGTGTCCTTCTAAAAAGGTACGTGAAGATTGTGGATTAGGATTACTTTCATTCCAATGATTGCTAGCATTGAAAAAAAAAATTTGGAGTTATTACATATTACAATTTTTTTATTGATTTATTGTAGTTAAAACATCATAATGCATCACAGTATATCATCAAGAAAAGATTATCGTTCCCACGTAGGAAAAGATTATCTTGGATACAAACTTGTAAGAAGTCAAAAAATCATCAAAACATGCTTGAAAATTGTAATGGCATTCGCTGGAGTTAAAAGAACCAAATTTACTTTTTTCTGGATGTTGAAAAACACCTCAATCTCAACTCTCTTTGTACACAAACTGATGTGATACTTGACGATAAAGGATAAGCATTGAGGCTGCTTCTCCAACAAGATCGATCATATTTATACATACGAAATAAATTTAATAATAATTCTTAGATCGAATTAAGATTTGGATAAGTGATGTACATATATTACGGATAAAATTATGATGATTGATTATTTCTTCTCTTAAATACATTAGGAGGGCCCTTTCAAAAGAATAAAATACATAAATAGGAGAGAAAATGCGAATCAACTGTAGATGATTTCTATTAAAGAATAAATACAATAGCATGTTTATTAATTAAATTAGTATTATTTATAACAATGATTACTGAATTACAATATTATGAGTGCGAAAGAAGAAAAATCGGATGCGTGAGCCAAAATAATAATGTTATATATGGAGCTCATTATACAGGCATAAGGACCAGTTGACATGCCAATTAAAATCGTTTAAGAAGGCAAATATCATACCTCGACTACATGAGGAGATAAAAAATTATTCCTGCTAGTAATAAATTAAAGTTCGAAACCTTGTTAATAAATGGATGAGAAAAGACTACTGCTAGGGTAAATGAGAAGACCTAAAAGAGTCCAAGGAGTAAAAGCTTCTTAAGAGGAGTGGGACAAGTGCTTACTTGACTTAAAAGGTGTATTCCAATTTGGTCACGAGTCATTTACCTAAATGGCCTCATTCCTAAATACTACTACGTAACATGACAGTAGCTCCCATGAAAGGTCATGTTGGATTTAATTGATGAAAAGATGACTCTTTTGGTTAAAAACTTGGAGATTTTTCAGTCAAATCATGGATGTATTTGTTTGAGGAAAAATCAGAGAAGTGGCAAAGGAATATGGAACGTATTTAAAAAACCGTGATTAATAGATGCTTTTTTATTTTTCTTGAAAAAAATGTAGATAACAAGATTTGAAGAGGTGGACGAGGTATGCTTTTAAAAGGAAAGTGATGAGAAGAAAGGGATCATCAAGCACACAACAACAAAAGCATTCATATTCATTTGCATATAGACTTTTATTTGACGCTTTAATGCTATTGACACAAAATTAAGTGTGAAGTTTGATGAACTTAATTACTAAAAGCTAAAGACAAAAAAGTTTCTATGGTAATTAGAACTTTGTACCGAAAGCAAGATTTCAAGACCACTAAGGCCATATTCCAAACACTAATCCTGGCATTAATCTGATGACCTTTGTGAAGGAGAAACTTGAGAGAGAATTTTCAATTTGAAGCTTGTTTAATTTAGTTTTACAACTTTCTTTATTGTTTTATTTATAGTTTTTACAACTTTATTTACCGACTTTTTAACGTTAATCTCAGTCATGTTTCACTTAGATTCTTGGATTTAATTTTTGGGTTGTTCTTGTTTCTTTGACTTGCTTTAAGTGGCATTTGCATAATTTTCCCATTAAAGCATTAATCATAAAGAAATCTACTTGCTTTTTTCCTATCCATATATACAAAAAAAAAATTAAAAATTGAGGAATTTATGGATAAAGATTGACACAATATCACTACAATAACCAATAGAAAACTTTTGAAAAGAGATTTGGTCAACTTTGGTCGCACAGCGAGGAGGGGACAGACAATGGTGATTGGTGAATACGTGTAAACACATCTATTCAGAATCATCTCTCATCATTACCTGCTTTGAACACTAATTAAACGGATTTTAGGTTTAAATCCACACACATCAGCCACTGGTTTTTAGTACGTTATTTATTTTTATTTTTATTTAAAAAACACATTTCCTTTGTCATGATTGATAAACCCACGATTTCAATTTTTTAATTTTACCCTTTAACACACTTTTTATACTTTATCTTTTTACTATTTAACAATTTTTATTCATTTATTATATAAGATTTGTGAGTTTCATTTGTTAAAATTATAAAAAAATGATATCAATTTATATATAATTTGAATTGATAAAATGTTATAATTTGATGAGCGAAATCTTCTTTTGATGATTAGGCATTCCTTGTATATCATTTATTTACGTTTGTATATATTAAATGAGGCTGAAAAAAATGATGAAATAGTCTGAAAATGAATCAAAATTGCAATTGAAATTGGCTGGTCCGTATATGTCAACACTCGTAGACCAAGGTTTGTCTGCGTTGACTTGCTGGCAAACCCAAGTCTGTCTACTTTGACAAAGTTATTTTTGCCTCCCAAATCATGAGAATCGCTCGAAACATGTGTAAATCTTGAAAAAAATGTATAAATTCAAGATAATAAACTGAAATATACTCAATTTTATCGATATATGTATCATAATCAAATTCGGGCTTCCATGTCTTTCCATTTTTTCTTCAAATTATTTAGAGGATTTTTCTTAGAGATAATGGTAAGGGTAGAATTAATAAAGGGGACGTGCGTTTATCGACACTCTTCTTTCATCAACATCTCCATCTATGACGTCGTTCATTAGTTATTGCGATCGAGCTACTAATTCACTTGTAGAATGTGTACATTTTTTAATAAATAAATTTGTTTAATTATTTTTTCATGTAATTATTTAATTTAGATAATATAATATTAAGAAGAGCATTTTTTTAATGGAAAAAAGAGGCACATTTAATCATGTATAAATTATCATATTATTTTTATCATAAAATATATTTAGTGACAGTAATATGATTTTACAAAAATAGATATTTAATTTCAAATATTTTAAAATAAAAATGTAGATATTTAATTTCTTATGTAGAAATATTATAAATCAAGGATTGAAATTTATAAAGTACAGTTTTAAAAAAAATGGAGGATTTTCTTTTTTATAAAAAAACTAAAAGTTCTTTCTTTGGAAAATCCATAACTTTAGTCCCTAAACAATTTCCATTTTTTTTAACTTAGTTCCTAAAGTAATCTTTGAAGGTTATAGTATTAATATCATTTGGAGGATGTAATGAAGATCAAGATGATGACCATGCTAAATTTTCCAAACAAGTTGATGATTTCAAATATCATGTAAATCTTTTGCTACGAATTGACAGGCCAATGACTAGGGAAAGAACAAAAATGATGAAAGAAGTTTTAAAATGTTTGATCATAGATGTCCACAAATAAGGTATTAAATTTGAAGATTTCAAAACATCACCAAAGGAGGTTACATATCTTTTTGTGCAAGGGCTAAATATGAAATATCAATAAGAGTGCAAGAACTAATTGGAAAATTCTTGTTTAATTTTGTTTTGGGCCATATGTTCTAATTATCATAGATGTAATTTTTGTTTTGGGGCCTCTATGTTTTAATTCTTAGATGTTTAGTTTTTAAAACTTGTTTAAAGTTCAATTAGTCTCAATCTGCATGTAATTATGCTCAAGTGTTTAGATATTCTTTTTAATTGTCTTTTTATTTTTAAAGACATAAACTATATATTTTTTTATATCTATCATCAATTTAGAAGAATTATTCAAGAAAAACTTTAGCTTTTGTTTTCTTGTGTTCTTGATTGAATGCATGAACTTGACATATCAAATGAGTGATATACATTTGTGGCGTCTATGAATTAGGGTTTAAAGACATTAGTTTCATTTAGGTTATAATTATCATCTTTTTCAACTCATTCATAGCGTATTTAGGGTTTTCTAATCCGTTGAAGTTTGGGTTCTTAAGACTAGTCGCCTAGATGGTCCATATCAATCGGTATCAAAGCTAATTTCTAGTTAGGTTTCCATATCCATCCTTTTCCTTTATTTTTTTTTTCTTCTTTTGGATTCCTTGAAATTTAGATTATATACTATTAGTACTGGGTTTTGTCACAAGTTGGCAAAATCCTTATCAGTGGAATTAGAGATTAAGTAATTCTCTTTTCATTCCTTTTGTTATTTTGTTTTCTTCTTTAGACTTCTTTAAAAGAAAAAAATACAAAAAGGCAATAGAGATCTAGAATAAAAAAAAGACTAGAATTTTAGGTTTTTTTAAAAAAAAAATATATATGAACAGATTTTATTACTAGTTGTGGGAAAGCTTATCAAAAGTCAACACTACAAAGATGAAGACGTTGAAGATTTGAGGACAAATTCTTTTCAAGAGAGGGAGAATGATGAAGGTAAAGTAGTGATTATCAACTTGTTCACGATCCATTGGCCAAAAGGTTCAAAATGGCTTTAAATGAATTTTCGTACTTCAAAAAGCCCAAGACAGATTTCAGATTAAGTTAGAGGTAAAACAATATCTTAAAGTCTTAAATATTTTATATCATGAAGAAGGGTTTTAAAGATTGCTTAGGATAAGAATTGTATATCTTATAGGAAAGCTAGTTAATAGTAGTTTCCTATTTTTTTGTGGTACATGTAAGTAATCCTTTTAAAATTTGGGAAACACTTTGTGATCTGATTTCCTAAGACTTTTAAAAGTCCTTGTACATTCCATATTCTTAGGAATCTTAGATTTTTTAGGTTTTATTCAATTGCAAGTTATTTGTTTTCTTAGTTCTTTAGTATTTTATTATTATAAATATCTTTTATTCAAGACTTTGTACACAACAAGATTTCAGTTTATCAATAAATATGTAGAGATTATATCTTCTTTGAACAACTATTGTTCTTTAACTTATCAAGTCTTGTACTTATGGCGTTCGTTTTTTATGCTTGACGGGTTGATTGTGACATATTTCTTATACCAAGGTTTTTGCTTGTCATATAAGCAATGAGTCACAATTTCAACCAAAGCAACCTCCTAAAAACGATCATTAGACGGTTTTATTGATTTAAATTATTTTTTCCCCATAAAATGGTTTGATGATTATCTATTTGATGTACTCCCTGCCTCTATGATTTATCTTCTAAATGAAATTTCCTTTTTCCTTAAAAAAAAACTTAGTTCCTTCTCTTTATTTTTCATAAAACTTGGAATTGTACATTATTTCATATATAGATATATTAGTTGTTCTTCAAATTGACCCTAATGTCACTTGTCATCATAATAAAATTTTGAGATATTAAAGAAAAATCCAATTAAACATAAATTAATGCTTTACAAAAGTAACTCTACTCATTTATTCAAATTTATTTGAATCTTACAATTAAATTATCAAGTTAATATTTCAAATTATCTTTTTGATTGATTCAAGTTAATCTTTTAACTTTTTTTAAAAAAATTAATCTTCATGATTGATTCTAATATAAATTGAATCTTCCATACATATGGATAATTTATTCAGATTTACGAAGTTCACTTGAATAGAAGTTCTTTTTCTTGGAGGATCAATCTCTTGGAGTAAATACGATAAGTGCTCCTCAAGTACCAACATACAAAAATTAACATGCATGCTATCAGTGCACTTCTGATTTGAATTTTTCATTGCAAAATTGCTTAAGACTATTAAGTGATCAAAATACCTGTAAATGAGGAATTATCCAAATTACATTAACTAATTGAAATTACGCTCCAATAAAAGTTAGATGCTTATACGATTTAGTTTCCATTCAAACAAAATTAGATTGCACTTTGAAACATTTGCAGAGTTTTATTTTTTTTTTTATTAATGAAAGTCTAAATTAGGTAACAAGATTATAATTATTTTGTTAATATTTTACTCTTTATGAACATGAAATATGTGATACAATAGCCACTACGTGCTCACAAGATAAACTATAAGCTAAACAAAAAGGATGTCTCCATTGTAACTGTTTCATGATTAATGATTACTCATTACTATTGTGGTTGATTCAAGTTTTTGTCTCAAATAATTGAATATCTTAGTGGGATGGAAGAAAATATCGGTTATATATATACTTTGGTTTCCTAGATGTTTTCTCTAGCCTGTGATAGACTCTGAACTGAATAATACCATCAGAGAATCCAAAAAAGAGAGCCGAAAAAACATGATATAGATTCAAGCTTCCTTCCTCAACTTGCGCTAAGAAAAAGAATTGAACTTGAGATAATTTTTTCTTTTATTTTAAAGTAAAACATAGATAAACTTAATTTTGTACTTAATTTAACACTTGCATGTCTTGTTTCGTTTTTTGTGTATTTATGTTCACAATTAACATGATTCAAAGTTATGAAGATTGAGCATAAGTCTTCTTTAAAATCATTATTTCTCATATATTATTATATACTAATTATATATCATATTTATTATAATAATTATATAATTTTAAATTTTATTTTTGGTTGATAACTCCGAGATTATCCATAATTATAAATGTCATGAGTTCAAGTTATATATCTACACAATTCTAGTGTATTAAAAACAACACTCGGTTAAAAATTCAACCCCGTGCATCACATCTCATGCGTGCAAAATGCATTCTAGTAATGAATGTGTTTTTGAAAATACATTTCGTCAAGCGAGACAAAATTATGTACTAGAGTCAATGAATCATGCATTCAGAAGAAAGAGTATTCCAGAAACATGTAATTAGGAAAATAACGCATTTGAGAAATTATGTACTGGAATCAATGAACCAATCGGCCTTCGGTCGGCGGCCTCCTATTGACGTGAAAGAAAGTAAAAAATAAAAGGTAAAAAGTCTCACACTGTTGCATTGTGGGCTGAGGTGATATAAATGAAGATCTCAAGGGATCTTGCTACTAATAGTCGTTACCTCCCTTAGTTTTATTATGTTTTCTCCTTCGTCCCAATGTTTCTTTCGGTTCTAACTTAAAAATTTATATTTGACTTACTTTAAAAATAATAATAACTTTTGAATTAAGAAAGTTATCTTAGTAATGGGATCATAGTAACATATGAAAATCCCTTAAATTAAGAATTTTGTTGGTTGGAGATTATATAAGAAATATGTTCATTTAAAGAAAATGGATATTTAATTTTGAAGATCCTAATATAGAAATGTGAATATGCAATTACGACAGAAGGAGTATAAAGTAAGGTGTCAGGTTATTCTTGTTATAAATGTGATTAGTAGTGGAACCTTAAGTTAATGAAATATAAATCGGTTAAATTTAAAAAGTTATTAGTAGAACTTTATCTACAAAATATGTTTCTCATGCATATATTCAAAATGGACTATTTAAAAAAAAAACAAATGGAGGAAATATATTTATCTCTTCAATTGGATGGAGTTGTAACAAGATAAGATAACGAAAAAAAGTACATTATAGACAATGGAGAAATTTCGTTACACTTACAAATTTTATGCCTTCATTCATATAGCATAGAAGTTAGGGTTAAGAGTATCTCCAATACTTTAATGTTAATATAAAAAAAGGTATTTTACATCATCAAAGTAAACGATGTCATAAAATTTATTCAAAAATGCACATGTCTTGAGATCATGTCATACTAACATGTCCATGATAGTGTCAACAAACCACACTGATAAGAGCTCAAAATGCTCAGATAAGAACAAAGACATATCATCTAATTTTGAAAAGTGATGAGAATGTGGTTATCACTCAAGTTCCTCAATAAGACTTTTCAAGTCCTTGCTGCATAAGGGACTCCTTAATATAGTCATGACTTAGAAAGGAGTGTAGAATTCCGATAGCACTCCTATCAAGCCACTCAGAATTATCGCCTTTTATCACTCCTAAGATGTTAAAAGAAATTGCAAGGAGATATTCTAGTTCCTAAAATACTTTTATTTATTCTATTTTTTTTCTTGGAACTAATTATCTACTATTTACGAAATTATCTATCTCCACATGATATTTATGAGAGCTTTGGGAATAAGAAATAAGAAAATTTTCACTATGAGAGATAAAGATAAGTAATGACAATATTGGAAATAATAGACAAAATATATCTATAAAGTAGTCAATCATCTCATATTTAGGGACTAAACAAATTATTTCTAACATTTTATAACAAGGGAAAATAGAGGAAGCAGTTGCTTTATAATTCATAAATAACCACTGTGACTAGATATGCACACTTGTTATGGAATAATTGTTTGTTTTCATAAAATCTTGATTAAGATATGTTGAACATGAGTCTGATCAATGGAGTTGGTCTTGATCGTCGGATCTCCACTTGTATACTCGCTTTGTCTCAATTTGATAGACTTGTTTTATTTTTTCACATCGATTTTTATGAAGTTTCCCTAAAATACCTCATCACCTATCATTCTAAAGTAAATTTAATGTATTTTTTATATACGAGCAATCTTACTTTAAATATGTATATTTTGATCAACTATCAAATATATTGTATATTGAATAAGGAAAGTAATCTATAATTTAGGACAAACAAAAAAAGAAAACAAGTCTATAAAATTATAATCGAAGGAAGGAGAATAATTTTTTAAGACTCCAAGAACTATACACATTCATAAGTGAGAATGTATAGTCAACAACCCATTTATATCTTAAATTAGATTCTCATGCTCTTTAATTATACTAATGTATTTCTAGTTCAAACTAATGATTGACAATAAGATTTTTTTTTTCCGTCCATTAATGCAACTTATGTGTAATAAAGTGATAGTTCAATAGGTATGAGTGCTAATTAATTCGTCGTATCTTCCCCATATTCCTGAATGCAAAATCTAATAAAAAGTACCTTACGTGCCGACATCAATGGAAAATCTTCCATTACCTCCCTATAGATGTTAAGATTGTATTAAAATTTTGAGCTCTACTGTGGCCACTGGACGCCGAAGTGTGAAGTTAACTGGTAAGCAATTCAGAAAGGGCACTATCCACAATTGGTAGACGTGAGAATACAAACTAGAGAATATATGTTATTAGATCATTAATAATTTTCAGTTTTATGTTAATTATAGATGCACCACTAACTAATATATAAAGATTCAAAGTGCAAAACCAACTTTTAATCCGTTGTATTCTTTTTGTTCCAACTCGATTCGAATAGACAAAAGAAAATACAAAGGATTTTAATACCATTTTTTTTTTTGTTTGCAAATGATGAGGTACACAATAATATAATCTCATTTTGAAGCTGGAAAACAACAGTACTACAACATGAAATTTTGTTTTATTCATCAAATGATCAGGTCAATTCAGAAACTATATCATGCATCTTCCCACTCTACATGAGTTCTAGTACATTCCTGACATTGAAATTATGGATAACTTACTTTCGAATATTTGACTCATAGTGGAAAAATGAACTAGAAGAAACTAAACACTATAACGATCCTTTTTAGTCATTTTTCTCTACGTAGACACAAAAACCTAAAAATGTGAAAAAAAGGAGTACAATGGTAGGCAGAGAAATATGAACTCCCTAGCTCTCTGAATGCAGATCGTGGTACAAAGCCATGCATGATCTTAAAATCAATGGTGTTTCGGGTCAGGTCCTCCAGGTGCAACGCGGTTGACATCGTAGAGGCGACGTGGTCGTAAACTTTCTGTGAGTAGTATTTCTTGTGCTTTTTCCATTAATGTCTGCTTCTTCTTGTGTAAAATTGCATGAGAAACTCGACTTTCTGAGCTGGAACAGAAGAGTAGGATAAGAAAGAAGATCACGAACAAAAACTTTGTAAACTTAGCCATTTCTTGAAAACGTCTAGAAAGAATATAGAAGTAATTAGTAATGCAGGCAATTATGCATGAAATGTGAAGTAGTTAATAGAGGATGGGAGAGGGGGGCCTTATATAAGGCTTGAAAGGCTTGAGTTTTTGGATATAAAAATGAAGAAGAGCTCAATAGACAATAGTGATATGGGACAAAACGAAGAATTCCACTAATTTGGAGGAAAGTTGCTAAGCAATGAGAGGTCTATAATTAAGTGATGACACTTGTTTAGGTAAAACTGACCTTATTCTTCTTCATCGTCTTGTAGCTGTCGAATCATTATGCTCTTTTGCTACTAACCCGTGATTCCATTTGACCTCCAATACTGGTGGAATATTCAATTACCGACGTGGATGAGAAAAGTCCCTCTTTTCCTTTTTTTTACATTTTTTGTTTAACAGTTCTTGAAGAAAAAAAAAGGCCATAAATTATGCACCAAATCTTTCTCCCTCAATACAAAATATGGGTCAGGTTGTTAAATTTCCACGCATGGACAATAATTATTAATAGTTAGAAGTAAATTTGAACTCATGATCTCTTGCAAGTTGCTCGAATATTATATTAAATCTTCACTTTATCTATTAGCTAGTAAAATTGAATTTATACACTTACCACGTATTGTTATATATATTAGGTTTCAATCACAAGGTATAGGTATATATCATATACTAGGTGATTTATGAAAGAATTTTCTATGCTAAGCTATGTTGTTGATGATGTTGTGTAAAGTAGTGTATAGGTTTGGGCAATTGGTTTTCTAATCTTAAAAGAACTACCCCTAAAAAAAAAAACAAATCTTAAAAGAACTCCTAAGAGTCTTGTAAGAATATATCCTCCAACGTCGTCTCGACTCTCAAAGGGTCATGATTCTTCCCTTGTTTTATTACTGGGTTCTTTCTCTCATACAAAGCTTTTCTGCGCATAGAAGACAAATAAATCCTACTCCTGCCCACCATGCCGCCATTTAATTTTATCACTCTTTGCTCCCTATTTCACTTTTATCTTTTCGCAAGCCAAACTATACCTAATGAAAAATGTTAATTAAGGCAGCCTTTTTCTTTTATCTTTAGGAGAAGAAAGACGAAACTTGTTCAAATGATGAAAATAATTACTACTAGCATTGGAAATAAAAGGAGATGGTTCAGAAGAAATAATTATGAATAGTTTACTAAGTGCTAATAGAAAACAAAGCACTATATAACCTTTTTTGCCATAGCAGTCCAGCAAAAAGGTGCTTGACCAACCATTATTTCCAATGAGAAATCTCTAATCATGTAGTCTAATTAATTAACTTATTTCGAGTTTATCTAACTAATTAACTGTTTGATAGTTATTTAATTTTTCCCCCTTTTTTAGGTTCCTTTTGCGAACGTATTTAGGAGGATTAAAGAATTAATGATGCACGTACTTTATGTACTAAATAACTAATGCTTTACCGGAAATAGGGTAAGATAGCTGTTGAACTTGAAGCATAACTATTGAAGGGAAAACTTTTCTTCCTAAAAAATCCTTTTAAACTCAGTTGAATTTTCAAAGGATTTTACTTTTAAGAAAAGTGAGAAGTAACCACTATAATTAATTAAATAGTACTCTCTTCCATTTAAAATTGAATATTCATTTTTAATTTTGATTAAAAATTTAAAAATATCATTAACTTTAATTAATTTATCAAATTATCATTGACATTGAATATAATATATTGTGGAACTCATGAATTAGTGAAATGTAATTCTTTAAAATTAATATTGTGAGTGGTGGGGGATCATAAGTTGATTGGATATAAATTCCTTAAATTAATGAGATTATTAATTGAATATTAGATTAAAAATATGTTTATTTAAAAAAATTGAATATTTAATTCCAAAAAAATAAAAATAAAAATATAGACATTCAATTTCATACTAATGGAGCATTACACAGCTTATGTTGTATTATTAGTTCCTATATTTTTTATAGAATATGAAAGTCCAAATTCTTGTTAATTGTTATAACCTTGATTTTGTGCTCTTTTCTGTTCCATTATAAGATATTCACCTTTTTCGTAGGTAATCTTATTGACTTCGCAACAAAGAAGACACTTACGTATATGCTTACGTAAGTGTAATATTCATTTCATATCCATTTTTTAATTATTTTAAAAAAATAATTGGTCAATTTATTATTAAACTTTTTTTCCAATAGAGAGTTGACTCCTATTCTTTTTTTAAGCTTCTAACATTTTCAAACTTTTCTCATTTAGAGAGCAAAGTCCCAAATAGGAAAAGTAGCTTGAAAATAGGTCAAATTAGCTGGGATTTGCAAAAATTCTCAAAATCAATCAATTTCATACCAAATTAAAAGCACCTCATAGTTAAACACATATTTTAGATAGTTTTTTGGCCATAAAACTATCAAAAACATGGAAAAACTCACAAAACTCAAAATTTTGCATGTTTTTGGATAGTTTTAGGCCAAAAAAGCTATCCAAAATATGTGTTTAAGTATGAGTTGATAGGAAGTGGTTGGTGCTTTCAATTTAGTATGAAATTGGTTGGTTTTGATAATTTTTGCAAATTATGGCTACTTTTCTTATTTGGGGACTCAGCTATCCAAATGAAAAAAGTTTTGGGATGTTAGAAGCTTAAAAAAAATAATAGGGACTCAATTCTCCAATCGAAAAAAGTTTGGGTACTAAATTAGTCAATTTTCCTTAAAAAATTATTTTCCTTTCATTCGAAATTAAATGTTCATTTTTTACTTTTGCTTTAAGAATTAAGAAAGGTCATTAACTTTAATTAACTTATAAAATTATACTTGACATTAATATAACGGATTGTGAGGCACATGAGTTAGGGAGATGTAAATATCTTAAATTAAGATGGTGAGTTGATTGAGACGATAAGTTAGTGAGATATAAATTACTTAAATTAAAGAGGCTATTAATGAAATTTTATATTAAAAATATGTTTATTTAAGAAAAGTGGACATTTAATTCAAGATAAATTAAAATAAAAATATGAACATTCAATTCCAGACCCAGAAATTAAAACTTTTGAAACTTTTTTTTTAAAAAAAAAAAGGACTAAATTGTGGCCCTCTCTTGATTATGATATACATTAATTACTTTTACAAGTTGCATAAAAATGGTATATAATAATTTAGAGGTTTTATTAGAGAATAATAATAATAATAACTCTATGGGTGGTAATATTATATATGACATACAAGTATACAAATACGAATCAAGCACGACATTGTTAAAAAATATTAGAAATTTCAGCTGAAAAGAAAATGAGCCATTTAAAAATGAACATATTTCGGTTGTGAAATTGACCGTCCCCTCCTCAAGTTAACAAAATTTTCATCTTTTGCACCTATGTAATGTGGGTGTTTAGTGCATTATTTGAATGTTTATGATATATTTGATGTATTATTTTATTGCAAAGTGAATTAAGTCAACTTTGTTTAACATGTATTATGCATTGTAGAAACTAGTTATGACTAAATGTTATGATGATTCAGTGATTTGTAGCTATATATGTATATATGTGAGTCTGCATTTCTCATGTACAATACTAGTTTCTTTTTTCATAGTACATGGAACGATGGGGAGTTAAAGGTTAATATGGAATCGAACCCACATCAATTGTGGGTGAAACGGTCCTCCTCCATAATGCAAGTTTCAAAAGCCTATAAAATGCTAGCGTTTAATACCTTGATGGTCTAGCATGAGGTTAATAAAATGCAGCCTGCAAGGAACTATCTAAAACTTGTTTGAGATAATTGATTTGTTAAAACTTCTTGTTGGGTCATTGATTTGTTCTGAAGATTGACTATATGGAGGTAAAAACACGCCTATATAGGATATATGAGTTTGTTTATTTTCTATTAAAATAATATAATGCTATTTTTTAGCTTCTCGTAAGATAAATGTACTTCAGTTCAGTCCTATTTCTTTATCTCCTTCATGAATTGTATATTTGTAACAATGCGGATAGAATTGATTTTTTCAATTCTAATCGATTAGGTAATTGGTTTTTCATTGTCTCAATTTAGGATTGATTGCTAAGGTTTATAATATTAATTGTTTAATTATGTTTATTATAAATCTGCTCTCTAAAAGCTTAAATACAGATGAAATCATTCAACATATTATGGAATTAGAATCAACATTGAGGTATAATGAGACTTCATATACTTCTAATAGTAATATTAATGTTACTAGATAATCAGCAATTCGTGACTTATAATTTTAAAGTAAATAGTGCGTATTTGATTCTAACTTTTACATATTTTATATTAATGACTCTGCTATAATTTTCATAAATTGGCCCGTCGCAATACATGATTCACACAGAAATCTTAACAATATCTCTAAGAATCAAAGACCTTAAGCTTTGTTGGTGTTGATCAATTGAAAAGAAAATATTGAAGCTTCTCAGGTGTATATCTACACATTCTAAGTATGGTAATATCTTTTCTTTATTCAAATTTGTTCTGCAGTCAAGGGTACTTGAGTCATGCAACTCCCGCGGAAGAGGTGATCAAAAGGTTAAGCTCAGTAAATTACATATTAGGTAGGGCGAACCTCTTATTATAAAATTAGATTGTGTGACCATGGTCGATTTAGAAACTTGACAAATTATAAGTGGAATTTGAGTTGAAATTCTTGAGTGGGAGTTTAATTAAGGTAATGAACATAACCTTCTGGTAAGGTTGAATTAGGAAAATTAGCAAATTTAAGATATATACTGTTTTACTTTTTAAATTTGGTAACATACCTTTTATTTTGAATTTTACAATATCAGTATTTTTATACCTTTTCAACTTTACAGTACCAGTAATTTTGTTTTTTCATGTTTGATCCGGCCATTTTTATTTGCAAATATTATGTCAAATCAATAGCTAAGTATATATATCATTTTCATGAACAAATTTGATCACTTTTTTAATTTCACTCATTTCTTTTTCCTTTTTCTCCACCTTCCTTCATCTTTTCTTCTTCAAATTGAAGTTTGTTGCAAACTCATGATCATTTATTAATTTCATCCATTTTTTCCCCTTTTCTCCCTCTTCCTTCCACTTTATTCTTTTTAGATTAAAGTTTGTTTCATACCCATGATCATTTGTTAATTCCATCAAAAACATTTCTCTTTTCTCCTCCCTCCTTCCACTTTTTATTCTTTAAATTGAAGTTTGTTGCAATTCCATGCTCATGAAAATGATATATATATATATATATATATATCCTTATAAAAATGTGAGTCACCAATTTTGTATAATGTTGGCTGAAAAAAATTATCAAACTGATCAAATATGAAAAAATAAAAAATGACTTGTAGTATAAAATTCAAAATAGAATATATGTTACCAAAGTTGAAAAGGTATAAAAAAATTCAAAATATAAAATATGTTATCAAATTTGAAAAATAAAAATTAATAAATTCTGAATTTACTAATTTTTCGATTGAATTACTATAAATTCTAGCAAGGTTGAACTTCTTAAATTTTATTTTTAAGAAATGTCTTCTTCCACACTAATTAATTCCCTCCAACATCATGCATCTAACATGATTCATCTGCCAATGCTGGTCTAGAAGAGTGCTCTCAAGTCTAAACTAAGACCATGAAAATGAAGAACAATGGCAGGAGGAAGAAGAAATATTACTGAAAAGAATAAGAAAGCAGGATAGAAAAGGCGAAAGTAACTTATTCTAAGTACGAGTTTATTTAAAATCCATCATATTAACAGGTGGAGCTGAGAGTATGTGTAGTTTAAGGTGAAATAATTTTGTCAACCTTAGTGCAAAAATCAAAGATGAAAATGACCCATCTTTCGGCTTATATCTAATTAATCAAAGTTGCCCACAACTAGTCATAGGATTTATTGCCTCAAACCTACGTTTGAAACATTTGAGGCTGATTAATGACTTCCAACAACCCACCCCCCCCCCCCACCCCCAAAAAAAAAAAAAGAAGACACAATCTCTCTGGGAAAAGTGCTTATTTGTTTACTCTTTTTAGAGTGTGATCTGAGAAGTTTTTCTAAGGTTTGACTTAAATAAATTGTATTATTAGTTTGTCCTTCTTGGATTAGCACTTTAAACATTTCTTGATAGATATTGCTTCAAGTGGAAATTGAGCACCAACATAACATTCGGATGAAGTTGATCGAATTTGAGTTTTTGGGGCACTAACAATCCCATTATCAAACATGGAAAAAGGCTTAATCCTAATTTTTATGTTTATCTTGCCTCTTTTGAGTTTAAAAGAAGTTATCAATAAAGCCCTTACTGATTTGGTGCCATTCATTATTACACTACTTCATAAACAATAATCTAACAGTGAAAAACAAGCTTCTCTCTCCTTGTATACTATTTGGAAGCCAAAAGGGTGTATAAATAATTCAAGATCACAAGAATGTGACTAAACAAAAAGTATCAAATGTTTATTGGTTTTCTCAATTGGCATTATGTGGATGATAAAGCTCTTCTTGTGGTAATTTAACAGGGTTCGTACCTGCATGGAAAAGAATTAATATCAAATTATATTCTATAAAGCCAAGATAAGAAAAGGGCACTTTCATAATCATTTGATAATTACAAAATGATTCTTCTCCACTGCAGAAACTAATGTACAAGGTCAATGATTTTTTACTTCTAATGAAATCTATAAGCGCTTCATTCTATGAGCTTCCAAGGATACAAATATATGTTACCTTTAACAAATGCTCTTTTGAAGATTTGGTAAAAGGGCCTTTCAAAAAAAAAAAAAAGATTTGGTAAAAGGAATTATGTACAAAACAAAGGCAAGTTAATCCAAGTAGCAAGTGAGGAACTTAGTTAAGGAAACCTCTACTCTACTTTTGCAGAAAACTAATCTTTAAAAGCTGGGCAATGACTGACCTATGATTCATGAGGACCGGCAATGGCATTATCCATAACCAAACTACCGCCGACCCCCACACATGCATTAGACCGAAAAAGCAAAAGACAGTGACTTTAGCATAAGAAGGTTAATAGAATAGCATTTCCAAGCAAGAAGGAATTTCCACTTTTCCTGTCAGAAAAAATAAAGGAAACAAAAGGAAAGTGGGAATCTAGAATAATGGGACGGCTTCAAAAAAAATGTACATCACTACCAGACACGTTGTTAGATAAGGTTAATATTAGCAGGAAACAATGGCGGGCTGATCCTAGTTTAGTAGGGTTCTTGTATTTTTGGGCCAAGAAGCATCTTCTCTATATTCAATTCTGATACACAATGGCATAGATGAACAGACCAAGTTGCTAATCTATATTATCTGAACTATACATTACACTAAGACTACCATCAAATGAACAAGAATCTGTCATTTTACCATAAAATTAAGGACCATCCAACAGTCTATTATGAGACATGAATCGAGAATATAAAGAAGATAATGACAGAGAACTTCTTGAAGTAAATAGGTGCCTAGTTATCAGGCAGCAGAGGTAATTTATCCAGACGGTAGGGTGAGCCATTTGTTTCAGCAGCGGGCTTGAACAACTCATCAAGTTTGCCGACTACATCAACTTGTTGATCAGTGTGCTTGTTGTCTTCATCAATTGCGCTTTGAAAGGGAAGAATTAGGAGGTGTACATTAGGTTCTGAACCAATTCTTTCAGACTTCAGTTTGTATTTGCGAATAAGATCCTTCTGGAGTAACATTATATTTGAAGGCCTGGGGAGAAGATCCACCGCTTGTCCTTTGGGAATCACAACTTGTTCAATAGCTGTCCTTGCCTCCTGTAGAAATAATAACCCGGATGACTTAAATGTGAGTTAAAAGTCCTAACAGTAAACTACAAACTAAAATGTGTATCTCACAATAGGAACGTAGAAGCACCAAAGGAACTATTGTTTTTCAGGTCCACAGAGAGGTTAACACACACACATCACCCGAGAATTGAGTTGCATGCAGTTACTTAGCACCTTTATCTGCCAACCTACTTAACTCCAACATTTGCTTGAATTCCTTTTCCCCCCAGATAATCCAACCCCCTTCCCCCACCCCAATAACAATAGTAACATCCTAGAACATCAGATGAATTCAAAGCGTTTTAATGGAATTTTCTGCAACTTCACTCTACCTAGCACTCCCACCAAATGATATCAACTCATACCACAAAACTTCTTCTCATAGTTGCAATCACTAATTATACCACAGAAACTTATCAATACAACATTTTTTTGTTTCCAAAAAAATACTTGATTGCAAAGAGATGCTGCTGGTACAAAACATTACTTGGAATCTGAATAGGAATATCAGACTTCCAAAAGAAAACCAGAGAAGAAAAAAAAAATTTCAGGAACATAGGCAGTTTCAGAATTTTTTCTTGAATATCTTTGCTGTTAGTGGAGAGTGGATAAAATGGTTGCGGAAGGTGGTTAATACCTGAGGAAGATTTCTTCTCCCTATCATAACTGGGTATTTCCTATTAGATTAGATTTTCCAGAAACTATTTTTTACATCTACCTGAGAACATGTCATGTATATAGTGAGAGTTATGTAGTTGATAAGATGTAATAAGTAGATTAGATTACAGTTTGGAGTTTTGATTTACATCAGTAGATTAGGTGGCAGTTTGGAGTTTTGTCTGTACTCTCTGTATGTCTTTTAGATTGTGCATCAATGAACAATTTATTTACAGAAAAACTAAAATACAATAAAAAATATGCCCAGTTGACAATTTGGAACAATGTTACCCTAAATTTCTATCCTTTGATAAATGGGATCTAACACTCTCCAACCAACCCATCCCACCCCAAACCCCTCACTTCCTCTATGTCTTGCTGATTTAAGTGATTTAGCATTTGCCCTGGTCATCAAGTAGGGAAGGGAAGAGTCATCAAGTTAAAGTTGACAACAGGAATATAATACAAAATCCAAGATCAAATTTTACCTCCAAGGCATCTATCTTTTCAGACTCATTCAGCTTAGCTTCAGAACCAAAAACCTCAAAGCCATCTTCATAATCAGTCACTAAAGATTCGATAGCCTTTGTCAAATGTGATAATGAGCTTGTCTGGGGAAAAATAAAATAGGTGAGAATGCAAGAAAAGATGAAGAAAGATCAGTACCATACAGCAATAGTTTATTTAAGAAAATTTTCATCAGTTTATCTATTCTGTACAATCATGTGTAACCAAGCAATCCACTACCTATACTTACTTTGGTAACATAAACAGGAATGCCAAGAGATCTTGCAGCAGCTTGAATTCTAGAATTCTTTTTGAGCTTGGACTGCAAGGCAAGTAGTGCATCTGCTTCACTAACATTATCCGTAAATCCAATGACATCATCCACCTTTAATTGTCTCAACCCTTGTAGCACACTTGCCTCAGATATCTATAACACCTGCTCATGTATAAGTTTTCATGGATGGCAACTTTCACTAAACATCTATATCAAGTTCGATTAACTTTATTCTTTAACTAGACCACAAAATAAATCACTAAGACTTTTGGTTCTATTGATAACTGAGGGATAGCCCTGTTTCTTCACAGTTTTTTTCCTGAAAAGAATACTAGATGAAGATTTGTAAGTACAGAATGGTTAGCATCTGCTAAACTGGTGACTGTATTTTCATTTCACATGTATAACAATAAGCCATTGGTGCAGAAACTTTGAGTCAACCTAGATACAAAAGATCAGGAGAAATAATTTAAAGAGCACAGGGATGAAACAATTCCAGGAAAATCTACGCTCATTTGTCACAATGGTGATACCTTACCCCATAAAGGAATATGCAAAGAGTATTCTCATCTTTAGAGAAGTTTTCTTCAGTAGATTGATGCGAATCTGATGAAGATTCATCATCATAAGAGAAGTCATCATTCGGCAATGAATCATTTTCAAGCACAATCTCAGGTTTCCTGTCCAAAGAATATTGAGCAAGTGATATCTGCTGTGCATCATCCTGCAGTTCCTGATTTATTTTGCGAACTTCAAAACTTGGGTAGCGGCCTTCCTCAACATAAACAATAGCCAAATGTCAAACACTAGCGCAACAAAAAGTTTCAATAATCAAAACAGAAAGGTAGAGATGCAGAACGGGGAAGGGTTCAATAATTGGAATTTTCTTAGTCAAGAAAGGATTCTACAATATAGCCTTGGTTTATTAGTTGTCATACAGTTCTAGTGATATTGGTAACTTATTAAGTTCTAAAATAAAGATTTTACTTGGTTTCTGATTCAGAAACTGATTTAGAGATATCCTAGTTTCCTAATCCTTTGGTTTATAGTTTCAGAAGTTTAGTCCTAGAAGTTCTAGTAGATTCAGGATTTTGTTTTCAGAGTTTATAAATAGAGGACTTCTTTATTCATTATGTGTGATGTTTCATTCAATGAATGAATGAAGAATTGACAGATTTTCTGTCATTATGGCTGTGCGAGGCAATCAAACTTGATGTGTGGCACCTTAAGTTCCCAAGTGTGACACCTAGGGTTTATCTACCCTCTTAGTGAGATAGTAAGAGTTCTCTCTCTTTCTTATAATATTATATTTTATTAAAACTTACTTACCTCATGCTTCCGCATAGAAATCCTTTTATTTCTGAAAATACCTTAAATTTATCCTTGATTTTCGGCCTGATTAATATCTATAACCTAGCATAATTAGGGATAGATTTGTGGGACAGCTTTTGGTGGGTTTGCCCTGCATCAGGTATGAAAGAATTTCTAAAGACAAAAGATGGCCAACAAACCAGAAAGAATAGCATCAACTGTTGCTTCTAAACTGCGGTGAACTCGCAGCTCTGTCTTAGAAATAATCTCAACTGCACTATGAAAGGTTGATGGTCCCTCTCTCTCCAAAACTGTTTTCTGAACACCTCTACGGCTTGCCTCTTCGTCCCCTAGTGTCACACTCTGCATAATAAGAATGTTAATTAGAAACTTTCAAATGTTGCTTTAGTGGTGAAGAAACACAAAATGGCATGTCTCTGGTTTTGTAGCTTAAACCAATTAAGTGCAGCATACCTGTACTCCTCCAACAAGCATCTCCAGTGCAGGATTCACAACTACATTATCTATCGTTACACCATGAGCAGTAGCAACTAACTGAATTCCGCGCTGTGCAATTGTGCTTGCAGCCATTGCTTCAAGTTTGGTGCCAATTTCATCGATTACGATAACTTGTGGCATGTGATTTTCAACTGCTTCTATTAATACCTAGAGGATGTAGATTATTCATCAGAACAAGCATACATTACCATAGAAATAGAAAATGTAGGCAGACAATTCATGAAGACCGGTTAACTTGTCAACTACAGAAGACAAGAAATATTTCTGCCAATTCAGTATTATTGAACTTCTTCTAAATAGCTAGGCATACTCATTTGCCTCATAATATGAAGCTTTATAGTAATTCCAGTTCTCTATGTATTTCAACTACAAGCAAATGGAAACAGATGTAAAGAACTAACATTTTTCTTCAATGAGTTAAGTTTATCTCAAGATTCAAAGACACGTTGCTCTGAGATTATGCAAGACTATAGATAATTAAAATAAAATAAAAAATGAAATCTAAAAACCTTATCACTAGATCAATGCATCTTGACCCTCCTGGCAAAGCATGGCTGGTATTCATGCCTAAGCTAGAATAACGTATAATTGTTCATGAGGCATCACTCTAAATTGGGATGCCTAAGTAAATGTTTTCTTCTCATGGTCAGAGGAACCTTTTCTCTTCCAACGTTCAGATTCATATCGTTTCATGAAAGACTCCTAGAAATGTGACTTTCCCAAGAAACTATTTTCGTCTTCTTGTTATTTCTATCCATATCATGTTATTCATTCCACATATAGAAGAATACATACTTTATGCTGCATATCTGAGTGAGGGACTTGCATTCGTCCGTGCACTTCCTATCCCAGCATGAGGTATATCACCATCCCCACCAATTTCATTAGAAGTATCAACTATCATGACACGTTTTCCATAATCATCAGCGAGCATCCTTGCTATGTCCCTTGAATATAGGAAAGTATTGAGTAAACAATCAAATACTCACCAAATGTGGAGCTTCATAAGCTAAACAAACACAAAGAAACTCATAAAATGTGAAATTATTATGTCTATCAACACCTAAACGATACTTAAAGGGCGAACATTGCACACTTTAGCCTAGCATTCACATTAAATCAAAATATACATATAAAAGAGCAGAGCCTACCATTACATTCCAAATGTCAATCTTTAACAGATTTCTTGTAGTAGTATATATTTATGTTCAACTTAATTATCTTCTTCAGGAAAAAAAATTTACATGCATAAACACTAACCTGATGATTGTAGGTTTTTCCTACTCCTGGAGGCCCAATAAGCAATAAAGATGCTCCAGCCTTCACTAAATCTCGCAATAAATTGGCACTTCCTGATACTGCCCGCCCAACTCGACAAGTTAAACCAATAATAGCACCTTTTCTATTCCTAATAGCACTAATTCGATGCAAAGTTCTACTGATTCCTGCTCGATTATCAATTGCAAAGTCCCCAACCTAAAAAAGAAAATAAAAATTGCCAATATCAAAACCCAAAAAATCATTGATTCTAAAGAGGACCAATTTCCATCTTTTCTGACCCTTAATCGAGTAAATGAAGTTCTAATTTAACCTGAGATATAGCATGATCAAGATCTTCCATGGTAATGGGATGGTCCGACAAGATAAAGTCACCAGAAGGAAATCGAGCGAGAGGCTTACGGCCCAAGTCCATGACCACCTCAATCAAGTGACGGAGCTCCGGGTGCTCACTGATTCTCCGCCGCATCTCCTCCGGCAACAACGCCAAAAGGCGACCCAATTCGACATCAAATTCCTCTTCACTCAAATAACGAGGCGAATACGATGATTGTGATGGTTTTCTGTAACAAAAGCCCAGAAATTTTCTTGATGAACGTAATTCAGATCCATAAAACTTCCGGGTTGACTTGAATTGAATAAATGGGAAATTGTAAAAGGGTTTAATTGAGGTTTTGCAGAAGTAGGCATGAGGATTTGGGGGAGAAGAAAGACGAAGAAGATGGCAACACACCATTCTTTGTTTTGGCGGTAAATCTTGGCAGGGGACAAATGGTTGGTTAGCTTATTTCTGGGTTTTTTCTTTTTCCTTTTATTTGAATAATTTCTCAATTGATAACTAGATTTGTCTTTTCACAATGCTGATAGGGTTCAATTACTTGATTCCATGGAAGATTTTTGTTAGTACTTCCAATTCAAATTGTGATAACAGTTACCCAAATGGATGTGTTTACTACATTCTTTTACCGATAGTAATTAAATACTGTATATATTTACATATTAAAGATATTTCCAAGGTTACAAAATAAATGATGATATATTTTTGGAATTTTTTTGTCATTAAAAAAAATCAGGTTTATTAGAGATATTCTAACATGACAATGTATTAAAGGCATTCCTAACATTCTTTAAAAAATATAGTGTAGGTAAATCATTAATTTGAAAATACTTATGAAAAAAATGTTGTCAAATTAAAAAAGAAAATCCTAAGATTCTTATATTTTAATTGCTAAGAAGAGTCTAATTCAAGTTTCTATTGGTATCAAGATGATATTGGAAATATGTTCAGCACCTGGAAAACATCATCACTCATGGATTGATTGTATAGATGGGTAGTAATGTTGTGATTGTTGTGATTGAGAGTAGGTTCTTTCTTTGGATTCTATAAACAACCTGATATTGTTGTCAAAATTACATTTGTACATAGGTGATAAAGCTTATAAATGAGTGAGAAAATAAATTTTCCTTGTTTCGAGTACAAAAATAAGAATATAATAGAAATTAAAATAATTTATTTATTTATATAAAATTGCTTATAATATCTTACAAAAGATGAGAGAGAGAGTGTTTGACTAATTTTACTATTCCATCTTCATGTCTTTTCTATTTTTTCATCAAAATAGAGGTAATTATACATTAAAAGGGATTAAATTAAAATACGACAATTATTACGATTCTGAATATAAAAGTTACATATTTTCATGAACTAAATTAAAATTATTCTTTAACTTCTTTTTTTATCTTTGAACATATGGTTTTTGAGGGACTAAATTAGAATATATATATATATATTATTAGAGACTTTATTTTCAAGGCCTAAAATGAAATCAACCCCAATTAAGTTTTGTACGAATGAATTTAGGTAAAGGACTTTGTGACTGCATGACTTCATTAGGCTGAAACTGAAGAATATGAATCTCTTTTTATGGGCTAGATAATAGGGTGAGTCCATCCTATAGGGCTTTAACTTGGAACTCAATGGCCCAATAACTTCAATCTCATCGTGGAGAAACTATAAATAGGGATGTTGAATATGGCTGGACCGTGGTCTAAAAACGTGTCTGAGGAGAAAATGAAATACAGGGTGTGAGTCAACAAGTAACAAAGAAAAACATTGGTACCTCTAAAAGGGGGTTTAGGGATGGAAATCAAGATTCATTGCAATTTGCAACTTTTGACCATAAAGAAAAGAAGAAGACAAGATAAATTCGATTCATTCTTGCTTGGAAGAGACTCCAAGCAAGTCATGCAAATTCTTGAACCTTAGATCACTTGAGAAACAAATGGAACCCCATTGAAAAATGACTGTAGAGGAGACTTTCCACAAACTAAAAGAAGGTTTCAATAAGAGCCCCTTTCGGGCTTCCATCAAAGAATTTATTGCAACTTTTTGTATGTTCATACTACAACAACTACTGTCTTATATTAGAATGATAGACAAAATTGGTCAAAAATAATAATAAGAATAATAATTAAATACAGCTTCTAAGTCAAGTTGAAATAGGCAGATATTTAAACTTGCACAAAAGCCCACAGGGGCAAATATCAGATTGAGAAAGAAGTGACTTTTAGATGGTTCGTGTGTGCATGGTTTCTTAGTGCTTGAAACTGTCAATATCAAAAGCCGAAAGAAGAAGATTGATTGGAATATGAAGAAGTTGCCTAGAAGTGAGTGATTTGGTAAGCGCTGACCTCATGGGTTCCTGCCCTAAATAATTCCAACATATGAGTACATGCTTAGTTCCTAGCTTTAGCTCTTATTTGGCCGTTGAAACCTTTTTGAATAATTCTATCGCTATTGGACTATTAAGTGAAGATGAATCTAACTGAAAAAAAAAATATGCATTTATGAAAAACAACAAGAAAAAGGGACACGGTGACATTTTTTTTGTAGATGGAAAGGAAAAGGAAGCATAATGGTGCAAGTGATTCAGTAATTTTTTTTTAGAAAAACAAATAGATAATAAGCAATTAACTCATTTCTCCTAATATTAGTGAAGTAGACTTACCACCCCTTCTAATTAGCAATTGTCTAAATAAAGTGTGAAAGTAAAGTCTACTTTTCTTACACCCCTTCTTGTCTGTGCTTTGTTATGTCCAGGAAAATTCTTTTACTTGTTTCTTCCAAACTTCTATGTCAGAGACAAACCTAATATATTAAATGTAGAAATTCCCCTTTCCTATAGGAATTAACCTAGAGGGTAAAAATAATAGTACCTTAAGGGTATGTAAACTCAACCTTTCTTTTTTTCTTTTTTTTTTCATTCCACACATTAAATGTCACTTTCTTGAATTAGCCACACAACAAAACCAATCACCATCTCTCTTTTTCTCATAGACTCAAATTGTGGACTCCAGGTTGTCTGGGGTGGGAGGCAGCAGCAATTTCACCATCAATGCAATTCTTGATGGACTAGAGATAGCAAGAAACAAGACATGCCAATGAAGCAAATTGGCTTACCAGGAAGGGAAGGGGCTGGAGTATTTTGGGGTCACAGTCCCACAGCACATGACTGTGACCTAAACTAGAGAGCCAGCCAGCCACCTTTGAACAGTAAATATCCCATTGCTTATCCACATTATTAAGGAGTCTTTACTCCTAGGATAAGCATCCCCTTTCCGAACAAGCACTCTATACCCTCTCTATTTCCATGAGCCCTGCAAACAATACTTATTTTTACAATATCTTTTACAAGAAACTTCAAAAGTTTTAGAAGGTGAGGACAATTTAGGATGTATCATATACTTGTATAGTGACTTTATATATTTATTTCATTTGCATATATTTGAAAGTGTTATAACACTCTCGTATACTCTAAAAAATATAAATTATTGGACTCACTTTTACACAAACTAATAAACTTTTTTATTCCTAAAATACTCTAATTATTAGAGGTATGTTTCAAACTTTTTGTTTTACAATAATGAGAGAGATAGAGAAAAAAAAAGAATATATGAGGATATTAAGAAAAAGAAAATGTAAAATATTATTAAAAAAATCATAAAACGATTTATATTTTAAAACAGCCACCAATATATTTTTATATTTTGGAAAAATGGAGTAGTAAATACAAATTGTAGTAAGAAAAAAATAAAAATAAGTGATATTAATTACCCGATTTTGTGCATTGTCTTTTTAAACTTGAATTATTGGTTTGAATAAAAGGCATTATTGGGTTGGTAAAAAACCACCCAGAAATAGTATCAGTTCCACTTAATAGAAGGATATCCTTTCCTTCATTCATGTTCTTCAATCATTTGATGGGGGGAAATTTTACATCATAATGGGTGTTGTACAGATTCTTCCATGATTCAAAATCGCCTGTTTCAATTTGATTAGAATAATTGAACATCTGAATAGAAATATCATAAATGTTTGTCATTGGCCAGATTCCCCTGATTAGTTATGTTTAAAAATTTGTTTATAGTTGGGAAATTCATTTTTATTACTTGCTCCGTACTTTTTATAAGATAAAAATATTACAAAAAAGTTTTTTTTCTGTCTTTAATTATAAAATATTTTATTATTTTTTAGAGATATTTAATAATTTATTTAGTAGTAAGTTTAATTTCTTTTTATCTCTTTTTTATTCTCGAAACAAAAACTTTCTTATCTCTCCATCTACTTATTCTCAATATTCTTATTACTACAACAAAATAAATAAATAAGAATATTATCGGAACTAAATTACTTTTTTACTAGAATGGAAGGAGGGAGTAAAAAGAAGTGCAAAATTTTAGAACTGTAGAGAAATTATTAGCTCCAAAGTGATTCAATTAGCCAGTACTTGGCCATTTATTATATTATACATATATAAGGCAAACACTTAATAAACTATATTTAAATATAAAGTTAAAAGAGAGAATGGACTTTATATCATTAGCTTTTTAAAATTTAACTCTTAGCTTTTATTTTATTTTTAAAATTTTTATTTTTATCTTTTCTTCATTTTTTTTTGTTTATTTATTTGTAACACTTTCACATAAGGGGTTAAAGTGAATTGCTTCGTCAAAAAAAGAAAAAGAAAAAAGTAATCACTGTGTGGAGTGAACCCAAGGGTAAAAATGAAAAGTAAAGGTTAGTTTTGCATAATTGTAAGTAATAAAATGGTATAAAGTTTGAGTTTTCCCTAAAATAAAGACCCGTTAAGCTTTTTAAAAAAAAAAATCAAAGAATGCATATTAAAAAATAATAAAGTAAATTGGTAGAATTTTATTTATCAACTTCAGATTAAATATCTCTTAAACCAGCATGAGTTTAAGTATAGAGTTTGCATGATACAGCTTATCTTTTTCTATTGTTTATAAACTAATACATAAATTAGAGTTTACTAACTCTAATAGCACATGTGGATTCCTCTCTCCATTTTAACAATCTAATAAGATCATGTAAACAAGTTACACATGTAAAAGAACTCCCAAAGCCAACTTCCTTAGCTGCTAATAAAGAAACAGTTTCATATTAAGAGCTACTTCCTTGTCATAATAACACTCTTATAAAAAGAAATTAGAAATTATAATTGTTTTTGTCAAAAAAGAAAAAATAAATTTTCAAGAAATTAGAATTGTTCTTTATATGGCGGCCATAGCATACTCCTGGCTTCGTTTTCAAATTTCTTCTTTTCTCTAAAACTTGCTTTTAATTATTAATTAAGAGGGAGTTGGATGACATATCATAAAATAAATCAAATATAGTAGGGTCACATATTGATAATTCATAAATAATTAGTGAGCATCCTACTTTATCAATCTTTTTTTGGACAAACTTGGTCAATGATTGCAATTATATAATTTAGGCATGTTCTGTTTCTTTGGATTTGCATGAAATCATTGTCAGATCAATGTACAATTCCAACTGCAATAGCATCTCCCTATCTCCCATTGGACGTTATAACTATAAACTACTACTTAAGATATCATTAATAATTAAATATTATGTGATTAAAAAAATGGTCTTGGAACTACTATAAAAGGAAAGCATCACTGCATGAGTGAAACCTTTTGTCTTATCATGGAAACATCCCCTCTTATGTTCCTTTGGCTAGTCAATTTTAAATGTTTCATTTTTAATATTAATAAATACATTATTAACATACTATACATGTCAAGTGGTGAATATTTTTGCCTTTAACTAATTAATCAAATAATATATAGAGCATTTGCAATTATTGCTCTGACTGCTAAATTTAAATGTTAGCATCTTCATGTTTAAGGTATAGAAAATAAAAGTTTATTTGATTAAAATAAATATATTTTTATTTAAAATCATAAAAAATTATAAACAATCTCAAATGACTTGTTTATGTTCTCATTACTAATTATATTAATAATAAAGATAAAATAAAATGGTAATTCATTCATTGTCAATGCTATCTTTATTAATTCATATCTTTGAAATTGAATGGCGTTAGACATAATATAAAAATTTAAAAATATATTTAATTTTAAGAAAGTTAGTTGATTATTCTCGTTACTAATGTGATGATGGAGGGAACATAAACCTTCGTAGCTTATATGGCATGGAGAGGTTTGTTTCAATTATCAAGATTTTGTATGATATGTCATTGCATGCAACTATCTCCGCTGTCTGGTTCCTTTGGGGATGGATCCATAAACAGATGCTTTGTGTAATTTTCCAAATAAAAAAACTACTTTCATAGAAGAAAAATTCTAACACATTTCGATTAAACTTTTTGTTGTTTTTATCCAACTTTCTTCATATACTAAACTTTTATATTTGAAAAAGTTTCAGTAGGCATCTCTCAACTAGAATTAAAAGAAAATCAAAATAACTTTTAATTTTAAAAAATGACTTAGTTCAAAGTTAAACACTCATAATCTTTAAGGCTTGAATTTTTTATCCCCCTTACCCTCGTAATTTTAAAAATAACTGTTGTGACAAACAACGTTGTTCATGAGAAAAGGGTTGTATTCATTCAATATGGACAACAAAACCTCATGTCTTGTCAATGTCGGAGTCATGAATAGATTTTGAGGAAATGAATGAAAGTATGAAACTTTAAATAGACATTTTGATGGAGTACTTAGATAACTACGACAGTTAAATTCGATTGTTTAATTGTTTTTGCTTGTAGTGTAGTTGTTTTTTTTTTTAAAAAAAATTTATTTCATTTTTTATAAGTTAATTTATTTTTGGCTAAACTAATTAAAACGACAACTAGTATAATTATTTATCCAATCATAATTCCAAAGTGGCTATTTTGTCATTTTCCTTGTATTTTAGGTTACAAGTTATATCATTCCACCCAATTGTGTCATTGTCATTTAATTTGTACAATTTCAAGATGTCTTTTATATTTTATTACGCATTTTAACTTATTTCCATTGATCGGATATATGTACTATAATTATGATAAGGTTGGTGGAGCAAGACAACAGGGCCTTATATATGTTTATTCAAGAGTTAGAACCATACCATTTATAAATAATAAATAAATAAAAGTGAGAGAGTTTGGAATCATATTTTTATTATTTATGTGATTAATAGTTGGATTACGAAATTACTAATATATAAATTTATCAAATTATTGAGTTAACTAATGAAATTCTAAAAAATAGGCATTCAATTCTATATATCTAATGATAAAAATTTAGAAATTTAATTTTTGACAAAATATTATATTTTATTTGTTTGAAATTAAATATAAAATTAAAGGTAGCATTTTATCTTAAGTGAATTCTTATGATATTTTGGTCATTAATGGGGTTAGTGATAAACCATATGAGTTAATTAAATATAATTTTTTAAAAATTATAGATAGAAATTTAGATCTAAAATATATTTATGTTTAAAAAATTAAGCATTTAATTAAACAAAGATATTTTTTTAATATAGAGATAGGAGAAAGTTGAATTATTAAAACATTCACATCATAGCCGTTCTTTTTTTTTTTTTATCGTTTAAAAAAGTTCATCATCGTTCGTAGAAGTATAAAATGAACAGATGCATACGTGGAAGTAATTGTCTCTATTGGCTTAATTGATTTGGTTAACAGTGTCTAATGGGCTCAAGCTAGGATTGGAGCTAGATTATGTAGGATTGCCTTTTTAATTACTAAAGGACCTATGATAAATTATATCACGATGATCTTAGTGAGTCATTATCTCATCAATCATATGGGCCCTCCAGTTTAATTATGTAAGTTAAGCATCTTGATTTTTCCCCATTCTTTTAAAAAGAGCATCTTGAATATAAAATGAAAGTTATGCCAAAATTTCAGTTCGAGCTGTGGTTGTGGTATATGAACCCAGGGTTTCTAAATGCGTTCATTTTTTTTTTATGGTTTTTATCTCGAGGGTATTCGAAAATACAGAGTCTCGAATAATTTTACATGAAAGGCCGCACAGGGCATATCACGGCACAAGATTGACCTGCAAAATTAATATCAGAATGGAGTCGAACTCTAACTCTGGTTAATTTGATTGGTAAATAAGGTGACCAAGAAAGGGAAGATATGGTCACTTGAACCAGCCAACTTCCCCACTTGAATCCGCCAACTTCCCCTAAATGAGGACTATTATGACACTGTAACTTGAGTTCACTCTAACAGTGTAAAACTTCCCCACTGCTTTTTACTAAAGAACGCATTTCGATTAAGTTCACTCTAACTTGTAAAACTATTAAACGACATAAAAATAATTCAAGTTAAATTCATGGAGTATAATAAAAATAAAAATATTAGCATAAGAAAAGAATGTTTGTTGATCCAATATAATCGAATTCCAACAATTCAAGCATACCAAAAGAAGGAAAAAAAGCCTCAATATCAAGAAAGAATGCATATTCAAATGCAAATTCAAATTAAATAAAGCAATTTATTCCTCAAAAACGTAACTTACACTCTACAAAAACAAGATTTGCAGGAGAATTGTCTCCCAAATCCATAATTTTGAGAAAGCCTTTGTTGTACTATGGCTTAAGATAAGGCAGACATAGATTCATGGGGAATAGTCTCTTGGAGATTGCAGATTTCTAAGGACTCACGTTCACCAGCATTTGACAACTTTCCCATATGCCTTTTTGATCAAAATCCCTCAAACTATGCCCATTTCTTGATTTGCTTCTTTCTCATGCCCCAAATATCATTATTTATCTGCATTTTTGTCTCCCTACTTCCCAACCTGGTAATCTTGTTGTGCAAAAGATGAATTTAGACCATCACCTTCTCCTAGGAACAAGTGTTCAGTGCTATATACTGATGTTTCCCTCGTGTCAATTAATCTGAATTTTCCTTTTTTTTTCTTATATATATATATATATATATATTACTCATCGGGTGCTATTTTTTTTAATTCCACGTAAAATTTTTCAAAGAACTTTAATCTTAAAAAATTTACCAATATACTTTTGTTATGATGTGGTTAAAAGTAAATACAAATAAGTTAATGAAAGTTAAATTCAATTATTGAAACAAAAAAAAAAGAACTTTCAATAAATTACTTATGAGAATTGAAAAAAAGAAGAAGAAGAGAAATAAGGGTAATAGAAAAATAAAAATAAAAATAGTAACTATCAATAATAGGGAAGAAAGTAGAAAGAAGGTGTGGCAAGGTCAGGTGGACAAATTGCTAATAATAATTAACGAAGGCCAGGAAAAAAGAATCTATTGATACTTGTTGGTTATAACTTATAAGGAGAAAAGAGAATTCCTTATTACAGTGACAACTAAAATGATACCTACTGCATATTTATTGACTTGAGTCTTTTTAGCCCAATATTATGATTATTATTACCTCAAAAGTCCCCTTTTGCTTTGCCCCTATTAATTCAAGCATAACCCTCCTAGATAAGTTTGAGTTCCATTCCATGGTTATATTTTCACCCATTATTTATTCTTTTAAAAATTAAAAGCTTCTTTCTAGATAGCACGTACGTACGGATAGGCATGTAAATAATATAGGTCTAAACAAGTCTATAATTATTATTATTTTGTCAGATTTAGACTTATTAAAGATCATTAAGATCCAAGTTTAACTTAATCTTTGACCTTATAAGATTTGGGAATCGAGTATACACTATAATACAGGGTTGAGAGCCCACTCTTATTCCTCTTTTTGTTTTTTTTTAAAACATATTTGAATTAGAAAAACTTTTTTTTAGATGATAATAATTTTTTATGATAACATTTTTTTTTGTTAGAAAATTAAAAACTTGATATGATATTTTTAGGTTCACAAAATAAAATCGTATATTTAATTAAAAATAATGAACAAATTATGAAAAAAATTTGATTGTAATAAAAATTTTGAATTTAAAAAAATTATTTTGAGATATAATTTTTCTGAAGAATGATGGATTTGATGGGGAGAATCCAACTACTACCACGATATAGATTCCATCCATAGGAACCAGAATAATCCAGAATACGCATCAGATGGAGAGAATATGCGACTTTTTCAAAAAAAAAATCATTATTTACAAATTAAATTATCCTAAAATAAAATGTACTAAAAACAGATGTAGAATCGAGTATACTGTATACCCCCCGATCCATTGAAAGGTTGTTCATATGCATGGAGATGGTTCATTAAATTTCAAAAACTTCTCAAATTGAATGTTTTCAATTTCTAGAATTCAAGAAGAACATTTATACTTTGTGGGCTTGAAGATCAAAAGTGTTTCAAAAGGGGATGGGATGTTGAAAAGTAAGGTACATACATAGCAGGAAAGAACACTGCTAATTTGCAGTAAAGAGTGGTTTTTTTTTAAAAAAAATTATTTAGAAAAAAAGGAAAAGCAACAAGAGTAGTTTAGCCATCATGATGAAGGTAGATAATAAGTACACTGATTCCCTGAAAAAAGATTGTACTACTACAAAAAGAGTAGTGTGTGTTGTGTTTGTGACATCCACTTCACATATTTTTATTTAATGATTTAATTTTGATTAAATTGATGGATGAATAAATTTTTTTCTATTCTCCATATAAATTTATGAAATGTTACAAATTCTCTTATCGAAAAATATAAAAAAAATGTCAGATATTTAGCTCATATACAAAAATGACAAAATGTTTACTCGCATGCAATGTTTTTTACTCTGTTACCTTATTTAATGTACACACTTTCTTTCTTTGGTTCTTTTTTTTTTCCTTACAAAGAATGCATTTAGTAAATGCCCTTGAAAAACAAATTTACTACACCTTTTTATAATGAATTTTATGAATGACTTGAAAAATTAAATTAAACATGCCAAAATTACAAACTTGAATACTTGATACATGACTTAGTTTCCTTTGGTTAAACCTCCTCTATTTTTTAGAACTAGTAAGGTGAAACAAGAAGTTTTAAAATCCATTCTAAACTCAAATAAGATTAAAGAAAGAAAGAAATTTTGGGTGTTACAACCAAATTCTGATCCAATAATGCAGAAATAATAACTAAGAACTAATTTCCTGCCAAACAAAAGTTAAATTAAAATAAAAATAAAGAGACAAAGGCTGAAAGAAAGAAAGGGATGCCAATACATATAAATCCAAGAAAAAGGTGGTTTGGGAGAGTGAAATTTGAGAGAAGAGAGAGGGATGATTTTTGTTTCTTTTAAGCGAAGCAATAAAGAAAGAGAGAGAGAGAGATATAGCAAAAAAGGAGCTAGAAAAACCACAAAAGCTGTAAGAGGTCATTTTCAAAGGGGGATGGTGGTGCCATTTTGAAGTATCTATTTATTCTATCCACTCTCCAACCCCCCCACAAAAAAACCCCAAACTTCTCAACTCAAAACTTTACTTAAATATAAATAATTTTAATTATATATATTTCAATAAGTGTGAATAAAATATATTTAAAATAATTTTTCTATTTTTAAGAGAAAAATATTAAATATAAAATAGTATAAAAATATTATAATTATATATAAATCATTGTAAAAATATTGATATTTAAAGACAAAAATCAAAGTCAAAACATGATATATATATATATATATATATAGGGATGAAGAAATATAACCATTTAGCTGCTTCCAAACATCCCTACCCAATTAACTTTACAAGTAGTTGCAGAAAAACCCCAAATGGGACACCAAAGGTACTTGAGATATTTGCAACTAAAAAGAGAATACAATTTAATTGATAAAGTAATTTAATTATGGCTAAATTTTCAAAATTGACTCAAACACTAATATAAAAAATATCTAAATAAAACTTGACAAGGAATATTATCAGTATTGAACTAGAACCCAAGTAAGACCATTGAAGTTTTAAAGAAACCAATGAGTAGAGTTTAGTTCTGGTTCTGGCTAAGTTGGAACCAAAATTTGGTTTGGTATTTGTGTAGTAGTGTTAAATAGGCTGTACAAAAGGGGAAAAAAACTTAAAAAAATAAAAAACTACAGCAACAGCTGCAGCAGAAGGAGCAGTGGGCAGTGATGATGAGATCACCAAGATCTTTAATCTCCCTTCTGACCAAACACTGCCACTCTCAGCAGTGGCATCAAGAAAAGAGTCACCTTTTTTCCCCTTTTCCTTTTTTTTTTTTCTCTTGAATGTAGCTCTATATTTATCTACTGTGCCCTTCTCTATCTCTCTCCTCTCTTTTTGTGTGTGTGTGTCTCTCTCTCCTCCTCTCCTGTTAGAAAATGGACAAATTTCAGTGAAAGAAATTACTGGGGTGGGGGAGGACCTCTGGGATTTGGACTCTATTTCTTCAACTGGGGTACAAGTAAAATTACGAGTTGTATTTAAATTTCTGCTGTGTGGTTAGTACAGATAGCGCAGGCTAGAATCAGACAAAGCTCTGCAAAGAGAAAAGAGTAGATATGGGTTAGGCTAATTTAGTGGTAGATTAGGCTTTTGGGTCTAGTTTTTGTGGTTTTGTAGTTTTAAGGGGATGGAATTTGGAAGTTTGAATGGCAAGGCCTCTTGGGAGAGGCAGCAGTTTCAGATTTCAGAGTGGTGGAACCAGCAGAACAACAACAACAACAAAGAGGAAGAAAGTAGTGAGGAAACAACAGCAACAGCAGAAGAATCGCACTAACAAAAAGACTTCTCAATCAAAAGCTGGAACAAGAAAAGCACTCGAAGGGTCTGAGTCTGGATCCTCAGAGGAATCGGCATCAACATCATCGATATCCAAACCAAAACCAAAACCAAAGCGCCCAAGTTCATTCTTCAAGACATGTAGAAGAAGCGGCGGAACTAGAAGAGAACCGAGAACCAGAAGCTATTTTTGTTGCCCATCAAAACCCACAACAACAATCTCAAGAACTATTTCAACAACTCTACTCCAGACTAGATACAGACCAACAAGCAGCAGCAGCACCGCCGACGCAGCCGCCCAAGAAACGTTCCTATTTTCCTTCTTCATCTTCAACCCCAAACCAAGAATCCGAACATGCGAGATTGCGGGAAAAAATGGGAGAAAGTTTTCATCACCATCAGCTACAACAGCAGCAGTCCCGACAATCATCTTCAAGATTAGGCCTAAGGCACACTGGTGGGGAGATCGTGGAAGTCCAAGGCGGCCACATTGTAAGGTCTACTGGGCGCAAAGATCGCCACAGCAAGGTCTGCACTGCCAAAGGCCCAAGGGACCGTCGAGTGCGGCTCTCAGCTCACACTGCCATTCAATTCTACGATGTCCAAGACCGCCTTGGCTACGACCGCCCCAGCAAAGCTGTAGATTGGCTCATCAAGAAGGCCAAGCCTGCTATTGACGAGCTCGCGGAACTACCCGCTTGGACTCCGACTGCTGGTTCATTGGCGAACGCAAATTTTGAGCAAGAACAAGCTCAGAAGCAAGATGGTGGAAATCAACAAAATTCCCACCCGCAGCAGCAGCAGCTTGGTATCCACCACGGTGATGTGGTGGGTGCCATTTCTGCTGCCCCTTCTAGTAAAAGGGCAATGACAATGCTTCGGAATGACAGTGAGCAACAAAGTATGCACCACAACAGTAGTGCACATCCAAGTGGAAATAGCACAAGCTTTTTGCCTCCATCTCTGGACTCTGATTCTATTGCTGATACTATTAAGTCATTCTTTCCGATGGGTGCTTCGGCAGAGGCGAATTCTTCGCCTATGCAGTTTCGGAGCTTTCCACCGCCAGATTTGCTGTCAAGAACCAGTAGCCAGAGTCAAGATCTGAGGCTCTCTTTGCAGTCATTTCAAGATCCTATCCTCCTCCATCACCACAGCCAACAGGTTCAACATCATACTGCCACCAACCACACTGAGCAAGCACAGACACAGGTTCAAGCGCATGCCCTTTTCTCTGGAGCTTCCCCACTGGGCTTTGATGCTTCGGCTTGGTCTGAGCACCCTCAGCCTGCAGAAATAAGCCGATTTCACAGATTGGCTTCTTATGCTGGTGGAGACGCTTCTTCTAGTGGTGGAGCAGCCGGAGGAGGAGGATATTTGTTCAATTCACAGCCAGCGCCGCCGCAGCCTTTGCTGCAGCAGTTATTCGGCCAAAACCATTTTTTTTCACAGAGGGGACCCCTTCAGTCCAGTAATACACCTTCAATTCGTGCTTGGATGGACCCATCAGCCATTACCATTGCCACTGCTGATCATATTCAAAACCAACACCATCACGCAGTGCCGCCAATTTATCCATCAGGTATTGGATTTGCCTCAGGAGGAGGCGGATTCTCTGGGTTTCACATTCCTGCCCGAATTCAAGGTGAAGAGGAGGAGCATGATGGCCTTTCCGACAAGCCATCCTCTGCTTCCTCCGATTCTCGCCATTGAGTTAGACAGCTGAGATTCTTTCTCTTCTGGGACAACAGGTGATCTGTTTGATTTTTAATGTGGTAAATTACACCTTTTCTTTTTCCCTTATTATTGGTTTGTATGGTGTTACATTGAGCTTAATTTTGCAGGACCTGACTTGTTCTCAGCAGCGCAATTAAACAGTTCCAAGCTTTTGACGCGTTGCTGCTAGTTTGAAGAGATTCCGTTAGTTTAACTCAATGGCATTTACCATGGGAAGAAGAATTCTGATCTAGTTTTCAGGTTTTTCAACCCTGGTTTAGCATTTCTACGTTGAATTGTTTGATTTGCGAGCTTTTGTTTCCAATTGGAGTGAGCTATCATAGCTGAACTTTGTCATGTTATTTGGGATTCGCTTTCAGTTTCTGTTTCTAAAATTGTCATCTAGCAACTATTTGGTTCAAGTTCTGCTTATGAACTGCCAGATCTTCTCTTGAAACGGTAGAATGCTTGATGAATATATTTCTGTTGTCTCTTAGAATAGTCTCGTGTTGCCAATCCTGACAGTATTTTCTCCCACAACATGCCAATCCTGAATTTTTAAAGGCCAGGTGATTTTGCACATTCTCTGACATCTTTTGCTTGGGTGTCACTGATTTGCAGTTTCTTGCATTCTTAATTCAAAATGTGAATGGCAATGAACTATCGGTGGTTGATTAATTTATCATCCAGATGAAAGAGAATGTGTATTCTAATGCGACTTTTCATGTCTACAGCAAGTCCAAAAACCTGCAAAAAGAATTAAAAGAACCAAAGATATTTTGCTTCTCTATCATTGCTTGAATTTTGGAGAAGTGATTTTCTATGAACAGTGGAAGTGAGTGAGAATCAAGAGAACTAGGCTTTTCTACAAATAGTTCAGTTTTACAATTCATTTTGCTTCCAAGTTTTCATCTTTAATAGTTGATCCCTATATAGTTAAGTATCAGTGGGTTGTCTTTTCTATCGTTAGCTTTTTGAGTGAAGTTTGACATCAGGTTTTGACTCTCGAAAGCCCTGTAACAAGTAGCAGAAGATTCTTTATTGAGAGACCCTCACGTTCTCACATTTGATTTCTTGAGATTGAATGCAATCTTACAACTAAATTACTCAAAACTAATTAATTTTCTTCAAAATGATTGATAATTAGAGCTATTGCTTTCAGAGCTGACCTAGATTGTAAATAGGGCCTGGATTTGAATCATTGTGTAGGTCCAGCAGGGTTAGTTTAGCATCAAAGTTAGGTTGTTGAGGAATCTAAGGTAGCCCCTCTGTAATTGAGGGTGTAGATGAATAAGGGAAGACAGTACTAGTGCGGCTATGTGGAGCTCAGCTGCCTGAGGGATTGAGGAACCAATCAATTATGACGGATGAATGAGATGCACATAACTCAATTATGGTAAGATACACAAAATGGATACCACCAAACTGTAGTATTTGGCTGATGTTCATGGTCCCCTACCTGCAAATCTCCGAGCCTCATAAAAATCTCTATTTCGCTGGAATTTCATTTTCCTTTTAGTAGAAACAAAAATGGAAGACTTGGCTGCTAATAAGATAGGGACAATTGCTCACGGTTGTTGGTACTTCTTTATGGTTGATGAGTACTCTTCAATGGGCTGTGTACCTTACTTGAATTTCATGCTATCTTTGATTAAGAGGTTAGATTTGGTTAAGTATCAGGCAAGATTTTGTTGCTTTCTCTGTTCAATAAAGTATAATTAGGAACTGTTAGGATGGAATTGTTTATCTGTGCATTGTTACATAAATGATTACCAGTACTGTGCGAGGGAATGATGTTGGACATGTGTTTCACACTGATTCAGTCTTCCAGTGTAGAACAAAAGTTATAACCTGTATAATCGGATTCTTGCCTTTGGTTAAAATGTGTTTATTTTCTTTAATGAGATGTAAACAACAAAAATATATCCAGAGAAGTTATATTGTCTGGTGGAATTCTACCCTTGCTGCAGTAAATCATAAAACATGCTCATTTCCAAAGAATCAAACAATCATATGGCCAAAGTTTGTCATCAGCTTATCAGTACGAAAAACCATATTTTGTACGCTACCTGAAAGTTCGTGAGAACGGAACATGACAATGATTACTGAAATCATTAAGAATGACGATAAGATTAGGTTGCTATGGTGTCTGCCGTCTTTTGTGCTACCCGGAATTGATGAACTGTTTTTTTCAATATTCACACACAATACTAGATCATTTACATCTCCAGAACCCAGGAACATTGCTAATGAGTTACTGAGAAGCTTGCTTCTCGCCAACCGGCTCTGATAGCCTTCTTGCTTGGGTTAAACCCTTTCCATTTGAAAATGGGGGTTTAACTGTGAGGATGATTTTCATTGCAGGAGAGCTTGTAGCTTTGTCTGCCTTATCTACCTTTTTGGACTCTGTCTTTTTCGAGTTGGCAGACTTGACTTGAACACGGGTTTCCCATGGACGAACTGCGATCCATCGCTCCTTCCAGCTCCATCCCCAGCTTTCTTTTCCAAGATTATAGTACGCATGACCAAAATACTGACCAGAGTTGGCCCTCCACTGCGATATCATTTTTAAATTGTTTATAATTGCCAAAGAAAATCATGAAAATGATTAATGAAAACTACTTTAAATGGTGTTAATATACATGCCTGATGAGAAAAGGCATAGGCCATAGCGCGTTCCCTCTTAACTGCTGCTTCTTCCCTATGTTGTATCCTCTGGAGAATCTCTTCCATAGTCTCAGAGCCCCCACACCATTCCTCCTGTGGGCATAATTCAACTTCACTAACAGTTT
This sequence comes from Apocynum venetum, assembly GCA_019593545.1. Lineage (NCBI taxonomy): Eukaryota > Viridiplantae > Streptophyta > Magnoliopsida > Gentianales > Apocynaceae > Apocynum > Apocynum venetum. The sequence continues at coordinate 9,104,988 of SRSM01000123.1, read as the reverse complement.
TCTTGACTTTAAATTGAAGACCATATCTTCAACTTCAAGAATTCACATTTACTTATTGAAGAGGATCTATGGAGCTGTAAGATTATAAGTGCTCCAAGCCTAAGACATAATACAGACCCGAAGATAAATTCAACGCATCGTGCGGTTAGACACTGATCATATTAATTCACAAATTAATGTCTTCTGCAGACCACACAATAAAGGACCATGGAAAATCTGCCCAGTTTTGTTTCCTTTTACATTCCAAAGGTGGGTTCCTATAAAAATCTCCTTGCATTTAAGCCCTCACTATGGTTAGTACATAAAATGAATGCAACTTTTTCAGTGGCATAATGCCCGAGTAAAATAATGGTAGGGCCGAGATTGACGAAAGATAAATGCCTAATCTTTTGGAATCAAATCCAGAATGATGGTGCAAAGAGAAGACTTTTTCTTTCAGTCAATAATACCCTTGCCCACCTTGGGTGGGAAATGGGCATCAAGAGAAGTGTAAAACTGTAAACTACTCTAGACAAACATGCCTATTCGACAAAACGCTGAGTGAATATTTTATCCAACTATAACCAATTTTACCTCCAATTCTTGGAGCTTTGCTTCAAGTTTGAGCTTATTTTCAAGTTTCTTCTGCTGTAATCTGCCCTCTGTAACCATGTAGAGTCGGCGAGCTTTAATCTCTGCTTGAATCTTGGTCCAGAAGTGAATATGATTCAGAGCAGCTGAGGGTTGATTTTCAATTGATATTTCTTTCATAACATGCCGGCATCTTACAATCCCTTTTAAACGACGTAGAGCTTTCCTTGCCTGCAAGATAAACGAGGCAGAAAAGAGTACATATTGAAATGCAACCTGAAAACTTGAGCAGCATGTTGCAGAGTTCATACCATATATGCTCTAAAGGCGGTCTGAATTCGTGTAACAGCAACATCTGCAGTTAGCCCTCTGATGCGTGCATTCTTACTTGAGGAACCATTTGCAAGATTTTTAGTCTCCTTACCTTTTCCCTTTGTCCCATTTGATTTCTCAGTGGAGGAGTTCACCTATTTTGAACAATTTCAGGTCCAGGTTTGTGGGAAAAGTTTCGGTAGAGTGAGAAACACTTGACCAATCTTTGGAGACAAGAAATATTATCATCAGTTGGAAAGTTACCTCTGTTTGTTTAGATCTATCTTGCTTGGATTTCCTTCGGGTAATTATTGTTCTTAACCAATAACCAGATCCCATACCTGTTTCTCAGAATGCTGAATCACAGCTTGGCTTGAGATGGAAATCAGATTCAAACAGAGTTAGATATATTTCCTTGAAGAACCACATTCTAGGTAATACAGAAATCAACTTAAACTACACCACCTTTCTGTTTTGTTTGTATTCTGACTTGAAATATGGTTATATGTCTCTATTAGTCTAATAAAACCCAAACAAAAGCATGAAGAATTTTAGCAGAACTTCATAGTCTGCCTAACTGAGGTATCTCAAACATGATATACAATTACTGAAGCATGTCTAGCTGCTGTTAATACAGAAGAGTTTCCAAGATGCCTTTCTTCTGTTTTGTCGTTAAAAGGTTACACAGCCTTTCTGTTTACCATTTCTGTGGATAGCAGATGGGGTCTCTTGAAAATTGGATTAGGCAGACACAAAAACAAGAAGCTAAACAAAGGTATTCATGGAAAATTGTTCAGACAAATAAGGAGTGGAAACAGACGAAGTCTATTAAAAGAAAAGAAATCTTTAATTTCATACTGTGGTTACAAAACCAGAAAAACAACAGTAATAATAAGGGCGGGGAAAATGCAACTTGATACTATTACCTCAGAGGATTGCTGCCAATGCTATTCAGCTATCTCTGCATTTGAGATATGACTAAGTTGAGAGTACTAAAGCTAGGGGAAGAAATCACCATGACATACGAGAATTTTGAAGAAAAATATAGTGAAGAGAGTGAGGAACAAGCAGATTTGACAAAAACATTTGGATTGTGTATTTGAAAGCTTTCCTTACAATTGACCTCTCAACTGAATTCAAGATGTTGCTTGATCCATAGAAAGATTTACAGTCAAATCAAAAGAAATAGCTTCACGACCAGAATAAGGTGGCGCATTGTATTCAGTTGGCAGTCTGGTTCAATCAAGTTCCTGCAATGTTGAAAGAAGAAAGAAGAAATAGTGGTATATGATCAGATTGGCAGTAAAAGTTACACAATTTCCCCAGTATGAACATGTGCTCTTGGTCCTAAGTTTTAACATTTTATCTTCATTCAGCTGTAAAAATAGCAAAAAGGAGAATCAACCTCCCAAAGCATTGAAAACTTGATGAAAACTTCAGACCTTCTTGAGTATTAAAGTCTTGTGACCAGTTTTATGTTCTACTGTTTGTAGTTCTTTGCCTGATTTTGAATTTTCACCAAAGGGAAACCATTTCTATACAGATTTTGACTAGAAAATTCTCTGCCATGGCTGTTGGTACAACTAGCTCATTCCTCCTCAGTAAATCCCATTTACCTAGAAAAACTCTTCAAGATTTCACCTGATTTGTGTCATAGGAGTATTAGTGGTTCATACTGCATCACATGATTATACACTAGGATAAAGAAAGTAAGGAACAATCCAAATGCATTTTCTTTATTGCAACTTTCTAATCTGACCTTGATTAGATTGATTTGCAAAGAGGGCATTTGTGCTTCAGATTGACGGCAATCTTCCTATGAAAATCGGAGGGGCAGGTCAGCCTAAACAATAATTGGCTTTGTTTAATCATTACTTCTGCCATTGGACTTATCCAACTATCCAAGAAAAAACCCACTAATTTTGTAATTCTTAAACAACAATCCTATAATTATAACAAAAATTGTATAATTACCACTGCACTAGAATTAATTTATGAAAACATTTTTCATTTATCAAAATCCCTCACGCAATTGCATTAGTATTTTCTAAATCAAGCAACAAATATGATTTTTTTAAAAAGAAAATTAGAAAGAAAAAAAAAAGGCAACATCAATTGCTGCTGGGCTGAAACTGAGTGATCGAGTTGAACCTCTAAAAAATGAACCTAATGCTGGTATACAGTATGTAATATCCCATACATGAAGAAGTGCACGCAAAGCTTGAAAACTCATGAAAAGAAAAGCCAACTTCTTTAGGCATTTGTGTTGACCTCTATTCAAAAGAATGCAATTTGCCTAAAGGGCAACAATTTATGTGATAGTTATAGGCTATTCCAGTGAGCTTCTTTCTCCTCCCCCCCCCCCCCCCCCCAAAAGAAAAAAAAAGAAGGTACGCTACTAGCATAATTAGATGAGTAGTCTCTCAAACCACAAATGAGTATGTGCATTAAGCTATTCATTATGTGTCATTTTTCATAAAAATGATTTTGAGGATTTCTATGGAGGGTCATTTTTCATACGTTAAGAGATAGTAATGACCACCCAAGCTAATTATTGGGTGTTAGAACTATAAAATTCTTTTATGAGATGCATCTCCAATGCTCAACAGTGGTTAAATTTGAATAAATTATGTCTAAGTGGTATTCAATGAGTGAAATGTCAATTCATATAAAATTAATGTCAAATAAGTTAATAATAAATTTTAAAATTCTATATTCAATATATAATATCAACATTCAATTGGTCAATTATAGTGTTCAATGTGTTATTTGCTAATTGATGAATTTATTTAAAAATGAGACATATTTAATTATTAAGTCACATGTCATATATTAGCATCATTGTTGATCGTCACGTAAATCTTATGACATTTTCTCAAAATACGTGCATTGAGAAAAAATTTAATGATACTATTAAATTTGATAATATAATAAATTTTTTTAATATTGACATTGAAACATTGAAAATGCTCTCAGATAAAATGACTTTTCCTTTATTTTTCTCAAAATTATAACAACATTAAATTGAAAAGTGTCAAAAATGGATATTTGTTAAATTATTTTGAAGAGTGTAAATAAGTTAAATGAATTTTAATTATTTAATTCTACCTTTTTGAAGTCCATTATTATTATTTTTTGAGAATAAAAGGACGCATTCATTAATTTTAATAGATATATATATATATATATATATATATTATACTATATCAAATTTTATAATTATCCATTTTAAAATATCAACATTAGACAATCTTTTCCTATAAAAAAAACACCCGTCAATCTTGGGTTATAAAACTTTTTAAAGTATACCTGAATTCAAAGATATAATTAATTACACCTTAATCTTATGGTTAATTTCTATATATAAACCCCTCAAACTTCTTGCAAACTCATATATAATAAATATTTCAATTCATTCAATGTCCCTCTTATCTTTTCAATTAAATACAATTACTAATTTTTTTAAGCAATCAACTTTATATCTTAATCAAATGCTATAAAAAGGACTCATATATGTTCTTGTTTATTTATTTATTTATTATTGTAACCAATTCATAAAACTAGAGAAAAATGTTATTAAAAGAGCTGATCATGTATTATTTATTAAATTATTATTTTATAAAAATAGAAAAAGATAGTGAAAATAATCTTCTTTGTTTTTTCTCAATGCTTTTACATTAGAGAAAATAAAAACAAAAACAATGATCTCATATAGAAACTCAAAGTAAAACAAACTTTAAAATGAGTGATTTATACTAACCGTCTAAATGATCTAGTGTACACAGTTAATCTTTTTGTAATTAATGGCATAAATATTTATTACAAGATTGCAAGAGAAATATTTTTCATTTTTTATGTAAGAGAAAAAAGGGGATATATATATATATATATATTTAAATAGAGGCTTTCTTCTATTCGATAGATGTAATATTTAATTTGTTACTATTTAGGAAAAATAATTACAAATAGTAAGAAAATATTTAATATTTAATCTCTATTATTATAAATAAATAAAAGATTTGAAATTTCCATTGAATTCAATGTTCTGTAAATGTTGAGTTAGGTACTCCACTTTTGCTAATATGGCCTATGGTTCAAAAGAGGGGAGGGGAGTTTTACCTTGCTATTAAACTCTCGTAACATTTTTTAAGTTTATCTTTTGTATTTAATAAGGAGTATTAAGGACTTGGTATTTTCCCCTCAAAAATAGAACTTGATAATTTTATACCCCACATTCTCCCTCCCCTCAAAATTCCCCGAATTTTGGAGGTGAAGTACAAAAGGGGAAGGGAGTGAAAATGAGTAAAAGTTTTCTCCAACTTATTACATGTAAGGGATTTTTTTAAAAATCCCTACAACCAAATAGAGCCAAATTTTGAATAAATTTCAATGTGCAACACTAAACACTCAATTGTTTTTAAAATCTTTTGAAATGATCCAACAAGCAGCTTTTGGAACTCAAATAATTGTTTTAATTTTGCAAATGATCCTCAAAGCCTTTAAACTAGTGGTCAACTCTATCAATGCCAAATTCGGTCTTGTGGAAAATATATCTTACCAACTGAAAAAATGGTCAAAAATATATCAAGCCAGATTGGTAATGTAAAAGGAGCTCTCTTATTCAAACTTCGATATCATTGCTTTACAAGTTTTCTTGATCACTTATAAGTGTGGAATTAACTATCCTTAAAGCCCCCCCCCCCCCCTTTTTTTTTTTTTGTTTTTTTCGAAGGGGGGAGGGAAGAGACGAGAAGATATAGAGCAAAAAATGAAATTTAATCTGGTGTCAACTATGAAATCTAAGTGTTGAGTAAGAACTATCCTACCATGAGTAGAGGTTGTTTCAAAAGGTCATCTGGACCAATATTATTTTAATAAAGTATGTTTGGTTTTTATTTTAGTTTCATGAAAGTAATACGGTAAGAAATATTTATAATAAGAAAATTAATACATATGTATGTGTATATATTTAACTGTTTTGAATGAAGTATGTTTGCCAAACAATGTCGTCTTATCTTGTCTTAATGTTTTGTTAATTTTTTTTCCATCAAAGTTGTCTTATTAATTAAAATTCAAATTAATGAGATTTAATTTTTTTTTAAAATATAGTTAGTTTCTCTTATCTAAAAAATATTAAACTAACGGTTTTTAATAGTTGACCATGGTTTGATTCCAATTCAATTTATCAGTTCCAATTGAATCGTAATTACCCCTATTCTAAGTAAAAATTTATTATCATATGATATACGCTCAATCGCTGCAAACGACGTTTTCAAATTTTTTTCTTTTTAAAAAAGAGAACCATCTTTTTGGAAGAAGGTTTGAAAAATTAAAGCACCACCGGAGATGCTTTATTTTCTTTGGCGTTACTACCAAAATATTGCACCTACAAAATTTAATATTTGTAGGAGGCTTAAGGGTGTTAGTGTAGAAGTGCTCTAAGTTACCCGTTCCAAGATTCTCGACATCTCTTCTTTGAGTGTCTTCATGCATCTAAAGTAGCATTGGAAAATGCCCCGGCCCGTTTAGATTCGGTCCGATCGGTATGCGGGTTAAAAAGCTGGACAAGTATATGAGTCTTTATTATCATAGTCTGATCCAATTCACTATGGATTGCGGGTCTAAACAAGCGCTTAAACGAGTCAAAATAGACTTGAACGGATCAAAAATCTAAATAAACTTAAAATGAGAAAAAAATAATTAAAAATTAAATAATTATATCAATATAATGATTAAATTATTTTAAATTACAATAAAATTAACAATTTCTCATACAAAATATTAACAAGTCTATAATCTTCATTTTCTAATTCACTATCAAATTATTAATAATAATATTTGAATCTATATTAGAAAAATGTAGATATTTAATTAAGTAGTTATCATATAAAATGAAAATTAAAATAAGTTAATAAGTATATAAAAAAATATAAAAATAAACGAGAAAATAAATTAATTCAACTTGTATAGTGATTCTAACGATAAAATATAAAAGCGATTTTTCTTAAATAGTCTATGAATAAAACTAACTAATTTTTCTTGAAAAAATTATAAAAAAAGGGAATTAAAAGTAGTACAACAATAATAAAATAGAAATAAGATTTATCAAGAAAATATTAAAAATATTAAATATTTTATTTTAAAAAATAATATCGGGCCAAAAAGCTCATGAACCTAAACGGGTCAAGTCCACACGAGCCACGAGCTTAATTGAGCAAGGACAAAAAGTTCGATTTCACACAAACTTAAATTTTATAAATTCAACCCATATTTTTTATGGGTCAAAATGGACCGGCCTACCGACCTCAGCCCATATTTCCAATTCACCTTGTCAAATATTCTTTTGTGCAACTCCTACAGAAAGTATTTAAGATGGAAACTCATTATATCACCATTTTTGCTTATACACGTTGGAACATTTGGCACGTAACTTAGACTACTTTTAATAAAAAAAACTATGAATCCTCAATTGATATTCCAACAATCCGTCCACTTTGCCAATGAATTCTTGAGTACCGGGCATGATTTTCCTTCTTCTGTGATTGATGACCCTAGGGGTGTAATTGAGTCGTCCAACGTGAATAAATTCGGCTCGAATAAAATGTTAACTTTTAAGTTGAGCTAACTTTTTAAATATTTTGATTTGAACTTTAAAAAAAAGAAAAATAAATATATATTTCGTAATTCGATGAGTCAAATATTTTTATATTCGAGCTCAACTAGAATACTTAATGAGCTAGCACTTGATCACCTTTAAACTCGAGTCTAACTTGACTCAAGCAACTCACGAGTTAGACCTTAGTTGACCCTTTCCAATTTTCATCATACATCATATCCAGGAAATCTAGTCTTTCCATCACAAAATTGTCACACATTTAAAAGCTGAAGGGAAGCTTCCTATGGTGCCTCATTCTTCTCAAGTGTCAAAACAATACAGAGAGAATCCAAATTTTTTGGAAACTTTTGTTACTAGAGAAAGAGGCCATGAGAATGCTTGGACTCCCCTACCTCAAGGATGTCTCAAGCTCAATATAAAATGGATCATGGATGCCTTCAATTGATGGTGGTGCCTTTGTCTTGCGGGATTCCTCAAGTGAAGTGATCATGGCTGGTTCATTCAAATTAGAAAGGTTAAAACTTCATCTTTTTATACAGAAATCGTATAAGTTATTCAAGGTCTCTGCATATAGGGGCGGAGCCAAGAATTTATTCCTATTGGGGTTGGTTGGACTATGCTCTCTTCATCTGCGTGACCTTGAGAGAGAATGAGAAAGCAAAATATTCAATTAGTTACTTTAATAATATAAAAATTCCATTTAATATAGTTTTATTTTGTTTATATTATTAGTTGAATACAAAAAAAAAATCTTCGATAGTAGAGATTTATATTATTAAAAATTAAACACACACACTTATATATAAAACTAAATATTTTTTATCAGAAAGATTTCTTATATTATTAGTTTAATTAAATATAATAATCAAGCCGCAAAAATCTAATCAATTTGAGATGGTTTTGTAGCTGGTTTATTGTAATTTGAAAATGATTAATTAACTCTTAAGTAAAGAAGTAACTATAGAACAAACTATTAAAGTTTCAATAGGAGTGCTCCATTCATATTACTACTACTCTATAAAGTGAGGAAAAAAAAAAGAAGGTAGAAAGATAGAAAAGTTTTGGGAAAAATAATGGAGAAAAGAGAAAAAAATGAAGATGGGAGAAGTTGTGGGAAATGGGAGAAGAGAAAAAAATAAAAATAAAAATAAAAATAATTATGTATAAACATGGTCCCGGCGAGGCTCGAACTCGCGACCTTCGGCTCATAAGACCAACGCTCTAACCAACTGAGCTACGGGACCTCAGATGTAAAATTTCGTACCAAATTATATTCATAACATATATAAATGTAACTCTTAATCTTATTTATTTTACCCACAGAATTGGGCACACATATTCATAAAGATGAGAGCTTCAAACCTAATCGAAAGTTACCAAGAATTTGTCAGAAATTCTGTTACATCAAAGATGCCACAGCAAAAAAATACGTACAGATTTTGATATTTATTTTTTTTCCGTTTCTGGAGGGACAGTGAGGAGATGATTTTTTTTGCATATAAACAACATTTAAGCAAAGATTCAAGGATTGAGTATTGAATAAATTCCACAATTAAGATGGAATAGACAAAATATCTTATTCAAGTACCCCCCCCCCCCCAGAAAAAAAAGACGAGGTTTTTAAAGCATGATTTCGTATAATTATTAAATATTTTTCCTTGTTTGCGTGTAAATTAGGGATTTTTTTTTCTAATATAGTATGAAATCGAGTAAAATTTTAATTATTGTTTTTATGTGTGTCTAGCATCAAATAAACCTTTCATGGTTAGTGTATATTTGTCTAATTATATTTCCCTCCGTTTTAGTAAAAACGGGTCTTTTTTGGGGTGGGTGGGTGGGTTTGGCCGGGAGGGAAATGAGAAATGGTTTTGTAATGAAAGAAAAAAGGTAGCGTTTCAATTGCTTTGCTTCTTTGCAATTGTCACTATCAATTGGTTAGCTATGATAGAGAATTAAAACGTCTCGGAGAAATATCAAACATAAAATGAATAAATTGGGAGAGTGGGAGGAAGACACACTCGGCGAATTAAGGTTTAAGTCATAATGATTTATAATCACTTACATGAGCTAATATTAAGTGTTATAAAAATTATTTAACAATAATAAATTAATTGATAAAATGATTTTATTTATGATTCAAATCGTTATTAATTTGAATCATACTCTTTATAATTGTGATGTATTAAAAAATATTATAAATGTTAAAGTAGTTATTATTGAGAGTATAATGTATATCAAATTTTTTTTAAAAAAAATAATATCAAAGTAATATTTTGAGATAATCCATTGGAATTTTCTTGACTTTAATAGTAGAGATCATACTCATGATGGAATCAAAAGTAAAGAATGCTTAAATCTATATAAATTGAAGTGTTCTTCTTGACTTTAACTGTCAAGACCATACTCATGTTCAAATCATGCCAAAGGAAAAAAGAAAAAAGAAATCAAAATGAGAAGGGGGATTGGAGTTAAAGAAGATAAACATTGTAAAGAGAATCTTGTGAATAGATGCTTATATGTGCTCACTATATCTTGTACATCTAACAAAATCTTGGCTACTTAAATGACAGAATAGATGGTGTCATTTGGAGGCTCCACTGTCCTACCAATGGAGTGTGGTTTGGCCTCTTCAAGACAAAACTTTTCTTCCCTTTTCATTAACTTTGGCATAGTTTGTTGAGACTAACGTGGGCCCTTTTTGAAAGGCATATCCATTGGTACATTTCATAATTCAGATTTGATGATGTTTCTGCTGTTCATGAGGCCACTAAAATTATTTCGTTTTCATCTTGGAAAGTTATGGAGGCAATGGCTTTTCAATTGCATAGGAACCAACCTAGTAAGCGTGGTTATTTATAGAAGGTGATACTCTTGGAATAAGATGTTTCAAGAAGGTTTTGTCCCACAACAATGAACATCAAAATTATAGATTTATATCTTAGCACATTCATAATAATCTCTTTTGTTTTTTCCAAAACTATTAAATAAAATATAATTTGCGAAGATGATTAGTGTAGTAAATCTTTGTACTATTATGTGCTTTTAAAATTTCTTAAATTGAAAGATCTTTGAGCTATTTTGAAATTCAAGAATTAAATGCACATGTAACATCTAGAGTATCATAGACCTTGATATTTTTTATATAAAATCTTTTACACATATTTTCTCACATATTCATTATAGATTTCTTGAATAATTGGAATTGGATTTGATAATGAACATCTTTGTTTTCCTCAATGAAGAGATGTAGAACATTTTGAAATTCAAGAATTAAAAGAACACATAACATAGAAATTCAACATTACAACAAATCCCTCTTTGCTTTTGCCATATAATCTTTTTACACATATCGTGCCACATTTTCTCATTCAATGGATTTCTTGAATAATTAGAATAGGATATGATAATGATCTAATTAAAAGTGACGAAACCAAAATGTAAGAAAATTCAATGTAATAGATAACATGATATATTGTTTTATTATTTAGATCTTATAAAATTGAAGGAAAAAAATCAAGCTTATGGATCCATTCTTAGATATCTTTCAATTTCAGTAAAAAATTAATTGGCCAAATCGAGTTGCTTTTTTTAGAGAATTTCTAGATCACATGAAATCTTCATATCCCATTCCTTTCGATTTCTCAAATTTCCTTCCTTTTTCTAGTCAATGACAGAGATATGACAACTACTACCCTCGTTAACAACCTATGTAAATATATTTCCAATTACTATGATTTATTTCAATCTAAAAATCTACAAATGAAATGATATTTTTCTGTAACTAAAGAAAAATAAAGAACAAGGAAGAATTAAATGAAGTGAAAAAGTTTTACAGTACCATTAAAATAAAATCCATGGGGGCAGAATCTTTCTCTTGTTCATGTAAGAACGGTCCTTTTTCGTTGTTGAATTACATGCATTGTTAATGGTGGTCCATTTTTCTGTAACTACAAATAGGGCCCCAAATGGTGTAGAAGCAAAATCAACCACTGAGTGTATGCATGCACCCCAGAGAAAAGAGAAATGGAAATGGAGAGAGGCAATTGGAGCTCCATTTTTGGAACTCAAGAAAAAGCATAAATTCAAGGGAGAGAAAAATCAAGAGAGAGTTCTTGAGAGTCGGTCTAGGAAGGAAAATAGGAGTGGAGCGAGGATTTGGGCGAGAAATTAGACAGAGAATGTGAGAGAGAGCATTCAAATAGTTGCATTAGATTTGGCATTAAAAGAAGTTTGAATTTCGCAAAAAGAGAAAAAATGGCTTTAATTTTTTTTTTTCCTCTGTCTCTTTATTTTCCTTTACATTTGTTAGTGATCTTCTGATCTGTCTCTCAGACACTAACAACTGGGCTTGAGAAAAATCCGAAGTTCTCAGATTCGCTCTCTCAATCTCTCTCTTGCTGGCTGTATATCTATATATGCTAATATATATTCAATTTTAAAGTTAAAATCTTTGCTGAATTATGGGGAAGTTCTTGTTTCCATTTAAGTTGCCGATCTTGACTCCATAACCTGCGAGATTTTGTGTAATCTATATTTGCAGATTTGGTTTCTTTCTTGTTCTTGACCTTGGATTTGTTTTAATTCCTCTGGATTTTCCGTTTGGTCTCTTTTTGAACCCTTCAGGTTTTGGTTCTAAGATTTTGTGTATCTCAAGAATATGGTAATGATATGGTTGATGGATTGAATGGTTATGTATATAATGCTCCATTTGGTTTTGCTTTTAAAATGCTACGATGATAATTTGATGGCTGGGGACAAGAATGGCTCAGGAAGAGTATGCCCAAAAGTATAGCAATAGTAGTAGTGGTGGTGGTGCCTGTGGCAGTGGTGGAGGCCCTGGTGGTAATAACGGTGGTGGTGGTTGTTCTAGATCTTCAAAAAAGATGAAGCAGAAGAAAGTTCCCCAGAGGGGATTAGGTGTTGCCCAGCTTGAGAAGATTAGATTAGAGGAACAACAGAAAAAGGATGCAGCTCTGCATGTTACAAATGTTTTGGCACCAAATCCAATTGTATCTCCTAGTAATTCTTCTTCATGTTTGGCTGTTCAATGCCCCACGTTTAGGCCCAGTATTTCTTCTACCTCAGTTCCTCTGCTACCACCGTCACCAAGTGATCTTCCTTCCCCAAATTCTATTTTTAGACCAGCCCCATCAATCCCTAATGTTGATATTTTGCATCCTAAGGCAGTTCCATTGTCAAAACCCTTGAATGTCAGTGGAGGTGAGATAGGTTGGTCAGCAGTTTCTGTTCTGGGCCCTGGGAGTTGGCCTAAAGTTTGGAATGATGAATATAATCTTGAAGGGGAGAATCAGAGGCTGGATCATCATGGATTTAGATATCGTCCTAATGTGAATTTGGCCTATGAACCCACCAGCCCCTTTTTGCCTCTCCCCAATTTTATGCAAAGATCACCACAAATTCAGCCACCATCTTCTTCATCAATGGTTCGTTGAGCTCCTCCCTGTTATTCTTGGTCACATAGATTAATCAGTTTCTGTAATTGGAGTTTCCTCATTCAGTGCTGAAATCAATTCTGTGGTAATTGCAGGTGAATATTTCAACAGGGATTTCATCATCTCCTGTAATGAATTTTCAGATGGAGCCCCCTTCAAACCAAAATATTTCTGCCAGCAACTACACACCATTGTGGCCGGATGAAGAGAAGGTATAACTTTTTGCCTCTATGCTCTAATCTACAAAGTTTAGATTTTTCCCTGTTCAGAAATCAAAATTGAAACTGGCATTTATAGTGGAGATTTCCCAGGACAAATTTTATCAGTTTTTAAGCTTTGCTTGCCTCGCTTCATTTATGTGTGCTTATTAGACTAATATAAACAAAGACTATTGATGATTCTATATAAAATTCTTTTGTCACTTTTTCTCGTGATTAGTTTGTAATTAGTCTTGATTTCTATGATGCAAACCTGTTTTTGTAATTCATTTTCCTTGATTGAGTTCATGTTCCATTTCTAGCATTTAGTAATTCTTTATGGTCAAATACAGATGATTGGCATGAAGAGGCCTTATCCCTTCTCAATGGAAACTCCTCCAGCACCTGCTTTTCACTTCAAATTCTCTCCGAGCTATGTTGCTCCTATATCCAGATTAGATGAACCTGCTTCTTGTAGCAATAGAAGCTGCGTAAGTACTGATCCAGGCGTAGCAGTTATCAGGTAATGTGCTTTATGATTCTTGGATTTTTTGAGGACAAAGAATTACTTGTTCTTCCCCATGCTAACAGTTTCCTCTGTTTTCAGAGAATGCCCTGCAAGGCCAAGCGCCATCTCTGAGCCATCACAGGTAGAACTTAAAGACAGAGAAAGTGGAAGTTTGAATGGAGACTTTCTCACTTTGGCACCACCTACAACTGCTTCTCCACATTTGAGCTCAAAACACAAGCAACCTTTAGCCAATTCAGGACTTCACAGTCGTGAATTATCTGAATATCATTCCCAGCCAAGTCGTCAAGTATGGCTCTATGTGACCGAGATGTTCTTCTAATTCCTTGTTACATGTAGTTTTATTTCAGGGGTGAAGTGTTATGTCCTACTAAGTCATGCTGGTAATGTTTTTACAGGGAAGCACTGACGATACTCTCCAAGGGCAAGGTTCAAGCAAATCAATTAGACCATCCTTCTTTAGCTTCTTCCCTTTGCCTAAGCAGCAGATTGGCCAATCAACAACCCTGGCAAACAACCGCAGCAATAGTGAAGTAGGGGAAAACATTGATCTTAGCTTGAAGCTTTGATTGCTTGCCTCTAAATTTATTGCAATGCTGGTTGAACATTTCCCCCCTGTGTGGACTGTAATGTCCAGTCCAAGTCGAAACATGTGATTTCTTGTGCTCACATGGTATCAAGACCTAGAAAGATCATTCCCCTGAAGGAAACGTTTGTGAAGTACTTGAAAATGAATCTGTATATGTAATCTCAGTACTCTGGCATGAATAGAATAGGCCACAAAATCTTGATCATGTGAGCAAAACTTGATTGATAAAAGATAAAAGAGGGAGGGAAAGAGAGGTGTAGATTTGTTTGCCTCTTTTGTTCCTTTTTGGTGCAACGGAAGTTCGATGCTCACTTTTGGTATTACCTGTTCCATTGTTTTCTGTTTTATTGGTTAGGGTTGCTGAATCAGGTGTCCTTAACCAGATGAAAAACTGATATTGCACATGGGGTTCTGCTGGTTCTGTTTGTGCTTAAGTAGAATAGCCAAAAGAGAATCAAGTCCTTATCAACGTGTTCGGTTGTATCTGAATTCAAAATTAAGCAAGTAGTATTATCTTAGATTATATTGCTTTTTGGTAGGGCTGAAGTCCTTGGAAGTTAGCCCAATTTGGTTCAGTTTGATGCATATCAATTTTATTTATAATTCGAGTACAGCTAGCTTTTTTTTTTTGAAGATGAGTATAGCTAGCTTAATATAGACTTAATAGTCTTAAAATAAAATAATATTATAAAAATATTTACTGTAAATAAACATAATTGATAAAAATCACACCAATTTACTAAATTTCATATTTTTTTAGACCAAAATGCCCCCAAATGAAGATAATTGAAAAGAAAAAATATAAACATTAGTCAATCTTTTTTCTTTCATTCTCTAAAACTATTTCAATCACTCTGATAACTAAATAAAATAGTGTCAAATTATTATTACTTAATCGAATTTAAAACTTCTAACACCGAAGTAAGACAAAGTGAATATTCAACTTTATTTTTTAAAGAATTCAACTTTTAATTGTTAATAGTAAAATATAAAAGAAGAAAATCACATAAATCATGAAATGAAAATTAGATAAGATGAAGTATTCCCAAAAGAAGGAAAAAATTGCATTTCTTACAAGAAAAAAATAAAATATAAACAATCAATTGATCATTTTCCTAATCAATCAACATTTAAATTTAATGTCGTACTTACTACAAACTATTCAAATTAACATACAAAAAACACATTAAAAATTTAATTGAAAAAAGTATAATATTTGAGCGATCTATTTAGTACTAATTCCAAACCATCTGAATTAACATATAAAATTCATATTCAATTTTTTTTAAAAAAAATACAATATTTGAGGTCATAAAAATCCAAAACAAGAATATAATTATGAAATTAAGATATTAAAATAAAAAAATAATACTCTATCCGTCCAAAATTAAATGTCCACATTTCTATTTTAGTTTATCTAGAATTAAATGTTCACTTTCTTTAAATAAACATATTTTTTATTTAAAATTCTATTAATAACATTTTGAATTTAATATATTTATATATAACTAATTCATAATCCCTACCAATTATCACCTTAATTTAATAAATGTGCATATCACTAACTTATGGGTCTTACAATCCATTATATTAATATCAATGATAATTTTGTAAGTTAATTAAAGTCAACGAATTTTTTAAATTTTAGCCAATGTAAAAAAGTAATCATTCAATTCAGGACGGAAGGAATAATAAATAATTTGTTATTTTAATACATATCAAAATATAATAAGAAATTTTAAAAAAAGTTTTGTGTAACAATCAGAAGAATGCATGAAGTAGTTTCGTTTAACAAACGAAACTCGTTAAATGAAACTCCTTCATGACATTCTTGTACTCATTCACAAAACTCTTACATGACATTTGTGTACACACGCACTAAACTAATGAATGAATTATGTGTAACATCTCACAGAAGTCCGTCAAAATGCAAAAAAAAAAAAAAAAAAAAGGTTTTTTCAATTTTTCAAAGATTTTGATGATATTTATCTAAAAAACATTATTGTTTTGAGCCATAGATTTACTGAATATTATCTCTTATTGTAAAATCTTTCATTCTTATGATAGAATTACCAATAGGGTAATATTGTCTAAATCTAAATCAAAGTGTGTGATGTAATGTGATATCTAACAAGTCCCTATATAAATTGCAAGTTAATCACAAATCAAACAAAAAAAATTATTTTTATATTGACAAAAAATATATTAGGTGAGAGGTTTTGCTTTTGGGTAGGGTGTAAATATTCTTGTCAAAATCATTTTAATTTAACTCATCGACATTTAGAAAAGACATTAATAAGATTATAAATAGAATTAAATTTTGAAAAGAATAACTAAATGGATACCTCATTCTCAGCAACTATAGTTAATCAAGTTGAAAACGATAAGCAAAACAATGTACATAATAAGCATGTGAACAATCATTTAAAAATAGAGCTTGTAGTCCATTTCAAGAACCACACATATTGCTAGTACCATCATATCATTGACTGAGGACATTATATATTTCTTTCTTAAGTGTTTCAACTGTCATATCTGTCACATGCATTATATCAAAGAAACGTTCTCGTATAAAGCCACCAATATCAACAATACAATAACCATTTGTTATTTATTAAAAGCATCTCTAGCTTCATCAACCAAAATATATAATTTTTCATTCCCAACTTCTTCACGAATTTTGGATCCTTCTTAGTTAGCAAGAATATTCAGAACATATTTTTGGATATCAAGTGAAGTGTATTTTGCATTATTCGGGACTTTATTTAAAACAATATCATCTATATTCTCATTCATTCTTCCTATAAATTTTATCATCTCCAAAAAGTTTCCACGATTAATAGAAGATGAAGATTCATCATGCCTTCTAAATGCACATGCTTGTAATATGAGTCATCTAATACTTTCAATAATTGTTGTAAACTTCAACCTGTTTTTCTATTTTTCCTCTAAATATTGTGTATGCAAACACTTTGCCAATGTGACTTGATACATTCATCAAATCATGAATAGAAGCATTATTATGTGGTGAAGTAGGACGACCTATATGTATTTAGATGTACTTAGATGTTGGAAGTGAGTTAATGATCGAGAAATCCTACATTTTATAAA
This sequence comes from Apocynum venetum, assembly GCA_019593545.1. NCBI lineage: Eukaryota > Viridiplantae > Streptophyta > Magnoliopsida > Gentianales > Apocynaceae > Apocynum > Apocynum venetum. The sequence continues at coordinate 9,087,611 of SRSM01000123.1, read as the reverse complement.
CTGTACATTCTATTCATGATTTGATGAAATATAGGACAAACTATATGATGGATTTTGAGTATGATGAATATAAAATGTAGGAATTCCCTATCATTGACTCACTTCCAACATCTAAATCCATCGATTGTAAATGTAGAATTTCGAGTATGATAAAATATAAAAAAGGAAGCATGGAAAACAAAAGATAGAATCTTTTGTAGAAGAGTACTCTAATCAAGTAAATTTCTTAAATCAATTACTTTGAAACCAACTGTTTTGGGATTCGAATTTGGTTGATGGAAGTTCCATTATCAAACTATTAAGAGTGAGAGGTTTGAACCAGTTGGACGCTACCTTGGTAATAACCTTCAGAAGCTCATTACTCAAGGCTATAGGCCTAAACTGTTTTCACCATAGTTTCAAAAATAAAACTTGTATAAAAGAAATTAATTATAAAAATTCAAATATCTTTTTTATCTTAGGAACTTTCATTTTTCTTTTGAATGAATAAAATTTTCACCTTTTAAAAGAGATTAATTATATTATATTAGTAACACTATTTCTATTTTCCTTTTTTTGAATGACATAATACTTTTCCGTCTCATTTCAATTATACACTTTGAACTTGCATAAGAATTTATACAAGTCTTGAAAATAATAATTATATTATTAAATTTTCTAAATTACGTTCATTTAATAGTTAGTACATAAGTATTAATCTTTTTCAAAAAAAAAATCTAATAAATTATAAACAACTCATTTAAAGTCTTCATTCATAGTAAGGGTAAAAATGTAAAAATTAGAAAGTGATCAATTGAAATAGAACATTCAACAATTAAAATGAGATGGAAGGAGAAGGAATAAAGCTTTAGACTTATATTTAAACACCATGCCAAAAACTCTTTTTCCAATAGAATATTCAACAATTAAAATGAGATGGAAGGAGAAGGAATAAAGCTTTAGACTTATATTTAAGCACCATGCCAAAAACTCTTTTCCCATTCCCACAAAGAATTTTCTCAAAACACTTTTCCCTTTTAAAATTTCTATCAATTCAAAATTTTAATCTTTTCACATTAATTTCCCAAAGCCCACAAATAAATCTCATACTTTAACTTAAATACATTTTCAAATAATTTATTAATTATATTTTATAAATTTTATAATATAATAATGATGTGAAACTCAAAAAAAAACTATATTAATCTTTCAATTTCCTTTCATGCAATTGTTATAAAAAAAACACACCATTCAAATCCAAGCCAAATATAATTTTAAGAGGAGTTGTATTTCGAATAAATGTCCCACGTAGCGCCTGTTTTTAGTTTGCACGACCCTTTAATTCATCTCCTGATTCAAGCTACGAGCAAAAAATTTTCCAAAATATACAAACATGTAAAATCTATTCTTATATAGTTTCTAATCAGAGACCAATATTCCAAAAATTGGACAATAAACACTAAAACTTTATTGCAAGTGTGTTCAAAGCCACTAATGAAATTGGGTTAAAAGAGTTGCTCACAATGTACACATATTCGGCAAAGTACTCAAATAAATTAAAAGACAGCATTAGCACTCGCTTACTGAGTCTATGACCAACCAAAAACGTAGTCAAGAACATAAACCAGAGCAAGGGAGAATGGATACAGCAGGAAGGCTATCAGAGAGGTCCATAAAGGGAATGTAGTACGAAGACTGCCAACGATTCCCATCACAACACAGACGATCAGAATAACCAACACTTCAGATGAGAAGTCCCATGTCAGGCCTCTTACATAAACAAGGGCCAAGAATACCGATAGACACAACACATTATTCATGGTCACTGCTCCATATAGCTGAAATAAAACAGGCATGAAAGTCAGAAGTATCCCAGATGCTTAAATTAGTAGCAGCTGAGTGCACCATGAATGGATATACTATAAACCAAAATGAAAGAAATCTCGGTAGCACCACAGGACCCTTGAAGGTCTATAGAATGCAGATTTTGAGAACCACATGAAAAAGAGAATATTAACAACTTAGGTATTAAGCATATCCTCTTTTGTTCTCAGTCAATATCCTTCAACTACAAGTTAGTGGACAAAGTTCCTAAATCTTTCTCCCTACTTTGACCAACAGTATCCGTGGCAGGTATTGCCACTTGAAACATTGAACACCATATAGATTCCAAAATCATCCCATACTTCATAAAAAGCTGATTGCTAGGGAATACTAAGATGGATAGACACAATAGTGAGTTTCTGCTTTTATTTTCTCATACATTTCCATAATGCAAGTGGCAAATAATGAGCTGGGAGATAATAAAAGGGCCATATCTAGTATGATACAATAAGGAAATACTTAGATGTAAAACTGACCTCCGAAAAGGTTAGGGAGGCAGATCTTAACTTCTTGCGGGTAGCAAATATAATTGCTGACACTGCCTCACTGGAATTGGTTGCCAGTGGGAGGGCAATAAATGAGATGAAGAAAGAAGGAATGCTTGTGGCACTCGAGAAATTATCGACAGCATCAACCAAAGGATCAGCAAATGCAGCAGCTATTGCAGTTCCTAGGAACAAGAACAGTACGGCCTTGATGGTGGTCCTTCTAGGATTCTCAACACCCTCAACAACCTCATCACTTTGTTCACTTTGATCCCCCAAAAGAAAATGCTCTCTCTTTGTTTGCTGCATATACATAGCAATAGCATCATGATCCTAACAGAGATAACATTCTCAAAACTAATCTGCTAACAGAACATACCTCATGATAATCAGTTATATACTTTATTGTACCAGGACCAGCCACACGAGAAGTAGGTTTGGAACCCCTGGCTTCCTCAAGCCATCTACTAATACCATTATGGAACTCAGAGAAACTGACTCTAGAATCAAGAGAGGTGTCAAAGTCTCTCATCACTTTTGCTATAGCATCTTCTTCATCCAGATTTATCTCTTCAAAGCGAATGCCAATGACCAGTGCTCTTAATTCAGAATGTGACAGATATTCATCCCCATTCTCATCAATTGTATTGAACAGCCTGTCACATAATTCTTAGTAAGAAAACTTGTTGGAAATAAATTATAAAAACAATGTAACAAAAAAGGCATTGCAGCACTGAAATATGAATCAGAAATAATAGAAGTATATTTGACTTACTTTTTTAGAACCTCTTCATTAGGTCTCCCATCCTCATCACAAAGCCTTCCCAAAGTGCGCATTTTCAAATTCTTCAGGATCCCTGAAATCACATGCTTATGCTTTGCGTAAGCAAGGCGTCTCTTCTGTATCCAAGGCTGAAATACCTGCAATGATTTATTTTGAAAACAAAATCAGAAACTCAAAATTCAAACTTAAAATACCTTAGAGAGAGAGAGAGAGAGAGAGAGAGAGAGAGAGAGAGAGAGTTGTCCAGAAGACAGAATAAGTGGCAAAATATTGAGATCATATCAATTACAATGTGCTTCAGCATTTAACTAAACGAAACACCTTATATTTTCCAATCAAGTGCATATTGGAATAGTTAAATGCCCAGCCCTCACAGAAATAGTAATGGAAAACCCAATAATAATTTTGACCTCCACAATAATCACCGGTAACTAGATCACAAGTTGCCACCATCTAGAGATTAAATTATAATGCATATCAGAGATAAATTTTGCAAGAGAATAATAAGATACTTAGAAATTGAAACGGATTTGACATTCATACTATTTGATAATTGGCTACGCACTGCCAATCGCAGAGGACAATCATAGAAAAGGCTCTGATGCATTATTCAGTATGTTTAGAGTGAGATACTTTTTGTGATTTACAGGCCAACAATGTGATGACCGAACAAATAACAGAATAATTTCAGAAATGATCCATTGAGGAAGATATTTATATAAAAGTAATAACAAGAGACAGTAGATAATGAGTACAAGGCACTTAAAGAGGATTAGTTCAGTGAAGACATAAAGAACATAATAGTTGGGTAGAAACATGATTTAGATGACATAGGGTTATAGAGACATCCTAGAGCTTATAATTGCAAGACGACTGCTAAGACATTCAAGTGCTAATAGGACAGGTGCCTAAAAAAAAATAGTCTTTACAGCACCATATGGATAGAAAAGCCAAAAGAAATTCCTCGTGTATTAAGCTAGAAACTATAAACAATTATAGGATATCATACTCCAACAACCACAGGCAACAAAACCACTACAAACTCAAAAATAAAGAAAAAAAAATATAACTTCCCAAAATAATGGTCATCTGTATGAAAATTACCTGATAAAGGCAATATGAAATCAGAAGTGAAACAGAGACAATCAGAGCAATCAAGACAGCCAAGTGCCTCCCTGAGTTTGAATGCAGGACCTGTGGTAACTGGACAACTAAAAATGGGACAACAGAAACAGCCATGATAATTGCAGCATAGCATGTCCAGACATCAGTACTTACACCAGAGCCTGCAAGTAATTAATCCCAAAAAGCAATTAATTTTTTATTGACATCACTCCCTTAAGGCCATGACCACTACTGAATACCAATACATGCAGACCTTAGAATAGGAGAAAATCAAGTAATAATAAAACAATTGAAGATCCCACTATTACTTCCAACCACAAGGAGAGGGAAAAATTCACCAGGTAATCATTTATGAACCTCAACAGTAAGATATTAGAGAAAGCCTTACCCACTTTGTCAACAATTCAGGAGCAATTATCCAATTTTCTTTGTTTTAAACCTCTAGCAGTTGGAGATTCCTAACATATGCACACTATGAACATATTAACAGAAGGAGAACAAAGATTCATCCTAGTCCTCGACATAACCTGTTCTATTCTATTTATAATTCAGGTTATATACCTGTTAAACATATTAACATACATCTCTTTATTTCAAGTTTTGAACTGCTCAGCTGAGCAAATTCAATATGCAGAATGCAACTCAGGGGAACAATGCGAAATTCAAAAGAGATGAAGGTCAGAAATGTGTTAAAATTTGTTACCACTAACTCTTCAGGAACAGAACCCAAATTACTACACATTTTCAGTCCCTAGCCTTGCCTATCAAAGATTACACCATCAGGTGTTCATGAGTTATAATTTTTGTGCTCGAAGTAGAATTTACTGCATTCATCAACCTAAAGGTAAAATATCAATCTTATAACGGGAGAAGAAAGAGGAGCAGTAAATCCAAATCCTTCATTCAGATGGCATTATGAGAAAGAGATTTTTATACAGCAAGCCTGCTAATTAAAAAGACAAGGATCTCAATGGAACAAACCAGTTAAGCTGAACCCTCTTGTGTCCTTTTTGTCTGTGGCGACAGAATTCTCTATGTCACACTTGCCAACAATGATACACGAGCCCCATATAACTGTAAGAAGCATGACTGTTGATCCAGCTAACAAACCCATTCCTACAGATACCTGACTTTGGGCAGTTTCTGTGGTTCCAGACAGCCCAGATACTGATAGATACAAACAAAAGATCAGATATTAGAATTGAACCCAAAACATCATTTTCTGAGCAAGGAATTTTTGGCTCAACAGATACTAAAAAAGCACATGTGAATATGGATATACATATATAAACAAAGCATTGAATCACCAATTAGTCATATGACACTGCTTGACTATATCAATTGAAAGCAAGAAAAGAGAGGGAGCGTGTATTTAACAATCATACATTGGGAATTCAAGTTGTTACTCTAGACGACAGACAAATACTAGGAAGTGACAAGAAGACACGGATTGCCCAAAGCAGGCAAATCATCAAAAGTCATCGTCTTCGTAGTACATAGTAACAGATCCTAACATCAATGAGGCATTCATTCCTCGAATTACAAATCTAGGACAGTAAGGAGGTCAACATACAGTCATCACAAACGGAGGCCCCAATCTAAGCCTTCACAACTTGCGTGAACTTTTGGTACATAAGAGGATTTTTTTTTTCTTTATTTTGTTGGTCTAAAATAAGGAGATTCTCCGATGAAAAAAGAAAAGTGGAAGTAGTATTCCTTGTATGCTAGAAACTGAATTTAGGTAAGAATAAGATAATTCATCAGCAATCACCCTCCCTTTCAGATTAGGCTTAAACGAAAACAAAAATGCGAAAACCACTCAAATTAATTTAATGCAACTTTCTAAAGTTTCAAATCCACTCGACAAACAGGTTTAAATTCACGAAATGTTGAAAAAGGTACTTCCAACAAAAGATTTCTTGCTTGCAGTAGAATTTTCAAACAGGAACTTACCGAGAATGAGCATGGCATCCGGAAGAGCGCCAAGAATAGGAAGAAAGAGTCCACCAATAAGTCCAGGACCGAGAATTTCAAGTAAAAGCTCACTTCCACTCGACAAATACGTAGCAGCAAGGAACATAAGGTAACCATAAACAAGAATCAAAAACGTATTCCCTAACACAGTGGTGGTGCAAGGCATGAATCCATAAGTCTGCTCACACTCCTCCTCGGCCGCAAACAGCCGAAGAAACTGTGAAGATCTTCTCTGATTGAAAACTCCGTCGGAGACGAGATCTGAACGATCAGTGATGAAACGGCCATAGGTTAAACCGCAGAAGAAGAGGAGGAGTATGGCGATACTGAGAGAAATTGAAGGCTTTCGCCTGCAAGCCATGGCTTAAACTCTTCGAGGATTTGCAGTGCGATGTGGTTTGTATCTATCTATCTGTATGTATGCATCTGATTTAGCTGTGTGTGATCCGCGTTGATGGTGACGGCGCGTACCGTTGAAGACATTTTTTGAGAAACGGTACGAATTTCTGCAATTTATTTTTATATTTATGTTTTTTAGTAGTCTTCTTTTTCCTTTTCAGGTAAGTAAGATCTTTTGCACTCACCTATTTTACATTAATTTAATATTTTTTGTCTAATTTCAAGTGTTGATTTTTTTTATCATTTCAATGGTTAAGGTTATAATTTTTATATTTTTTTATAATTATATCATTATTATTAATAAAAATTTGAATAAATTAGTCAATTTATTGTACAATACATTGTTTTAAAAAATTAATATTTATATTCTAACTATTAAATAAGAATAATTTATAAAGTTTAATTGCATGATTATAATTTTTAATATTTATCTTTGTGTAAATTCGAAGTGAATAATTGAAATAAATAGATTATTAATTTTAATCAAAATGAAAGTATTTATAATTTCATATATATATATCTTCAATATTTATTTATTTATGTTTATGATTGTTAGATTAGTTTAACAGCGATGATTTCTCTCTTGGGTAATTAATGCTAGAAAAAACTAATGAAATAGGTTGGAGATATATTTGTAACTAGAGAATACATTTCATGAACCCTTCAGAGGCATTCGATAAAATTGGAAATTATTCAGTGGATGCATTTCATGATTAATAATGCAATGCTCTATTCCACTAAACACGAGGAAACATAATGTAATTATAAAATATATTTTTATTTTAAAAATGTTTTTTTCGAAAACTTTAAAAATGTATTTTTAAATACATTATAATGATAAAAGGAAATTGATTAAATTGTACTATAGTACTCCTTGACCGCTTAATATATTTTATAAAAATATTAGATGATTGAGACGCGTAAGCACAAAAAGTCTTTTTTGATTTCATCGTGAAACCTCAAAAAAAAAAGTAAAAAGGAAAAAAAAATATCATAAAGTTTAATGTTCACATTAGATTTATTTTAAAAATCAAAAATAATTTTTTATTTTAAAAAATTTACTTGATTATTCTTATTATGAATTATGGTATTGATGTTGACTATTAATTAATGTGTTGTAAATTTATTAAATTAATAAAATTACTATAAAAAATTAAATATAAAATATTTATTTTTAAATTTAAATATTAAATTTTAAACATTTTAAAATGAAATTGATGGTTTTTTTTATTAAGGATAAAGAGATTATCTCTTTTGGGCGGGTACTCCGTACTTGGGTTGGACCAGGCTCGTCATAATCAGCTCTGCCAATTGGGACCATGGTGGATCCGATATTCAGAAGGCCCGTCCGATGGGACTTGACACTGCGGCAGTTGCTTCCTAACAAATTCACAATGTTGTGTCACTAAAGATATTTATTTATTTAAAAGGTGGAAGATATTATTATCTCAAGTGAGAAATTACCTAAAATAGGACTCACCTCGTAAATTTTTGTAACAGGTGACATGAAATGGATAAACAAAAATTAAGGTGTGAGAGATTTTCTTAGGATGAGATACTTTTTTGCCTATGAAAAAGGAAAAAAAAATCTATCATAAAGTTTAATGTTCACATTAGATTTATTTTAAAAATCAAAAATAATTTTTTATCTTAAAAACTTTACTTGATTATTCTTATTATGAATTAAGGTATTGATGTTGACTATTAATTAATGTGTTGTAAATTTATTAAATTAATAAAATTACTATAAAAAATTAAATATAAAATATTTATTTTTAAAATTAAATATTAAATTTTAAACATTTTAAAATGAAATTTATGGTTTTTTTTATTAAGGATAAAGAGATTATCTCTTTTGGGCGGGTACTCCGTACTTGGGTTGGACCAGGCTCGTCAAAATCAGCTCTGCCAATTGGGACCATGGTGGATCCGATATTCAGAAGGCCCGTCCGATGGGACTTGACACTGCGGCAGTTGCTTCCTAACAAATTCACAATGTTGTGTCACTAAAGATATTTATTTATTTATTTATTTAAAAGGTGGAAGATATTATTATCTCAAGTGAGAAATTACCTAAAATAGGACTCACCTCGTAAAATTTTTTGTAACAGGTGACATGAAATGGATAAACAAAAATTAAGGTGTGAGAGATTTTCTTAGGATGAGATACTTTTTTGCCTATGAAAAAGGAAAAAAAAATCGATAATTATGATTGAATTTTGAAAGTATTTTTATTTATTTAAAATTGTGTTTGGATAATGACGTTTGAGTGTAAATTAAAATTTTGATATGATTTGTTTTGAGTCTTATAATATTAATAATAGTATAAATTATATAAATAATAATTAATAAATTATTTAAAATTATATTTTTAATTAAAAATAGAAAAAAGTATCATTTATTTGATTGGATGAGATACATATGTGAAATTAAAATAATTTTTTTAAAATTTTTTTAAGATATATATATATATATATATATTTACGAAGAATTGAGAAAATATTTTAGAAATTCAATTCGAATATAGTATATTATTTAAATTCTTCTACCATGAATTTTGCTTCCACCAAAGGTATCATAATTTATAGTTTTGTTTAACTTTCAAGTCGACATCAAAAGATATGATTAGTTTTCCTCACAACTCTTATAATATGGCTTTCTTTATACCAATCCATACTTTTGCATTTGTTCGCACCTCTACTTCAAACAAACATGATTGTAACATAAAGTAAAGAGATATCTTACTTTTTAAAAATCAATCTTACATTATTTTTTAAAATTTTTAGTATTTTCATTATATACTAATTACAAAAGAAAAAAAAAACACAAATTCAATTACACGTGTCACAAAACCAAAGAAGGTCGATTAGATTGATTAGACTAAGAACAAACTGACGTTGTTGTTTTAGAACCTTTTTTGCTTTTGCTTTTAAGAACCAATTGTTCGTTGTTGTTGTTGACTTGTAGATTGGTACAAGACGTGGGAAGTTAGGCATATGATTTATAGGCAGAATTTCTTTTGGGATTAAATTTTCTCGACCATGTCGGCACGTATCTAAACTGAAAGGCCTTTTTTCACCCTGTCAGGATTAAATTTTCAAGGCCATGTCGGCAACTGTCTAAAAGGCCTTTTTTCACCCTTTAATTTCATTTATTATGTGAGAAGTTTCGTGGGAGAAGGCCTTTTCACCCCTTTAATTTCACTCAAGAATAGCTTTTGAAGAGTTTTCTTTTGGGGTTCATAAGTGGGAGGCAAGAACAGTAGAACATATATTTCTCTTTGCCTATAATAGTTAAGGGTGGATTTAGGGTCGGTGCATTTAGGATATCAAATCAATTCATTAATCAAGGGTTTGAGATTAAATTTTATTAGAACTTTTTGATTAAACGTTGCCAAATGTGGTGGCTCATAATAAGGGGTGGAAAACCTAAATTCTCAATAAAGAAAAGTTGAACAACTAACGGACTATTTGAATCAAGTGTCCTAAGGTAAGCTTACCTTTTTCATTTAAGCCTATGAATTAGACTTTTTCATAGGCTTAATTTCAGTAAACCCCCTCCTAATTTCACTAAGATTACGAAAAATAAATTTCCCTCTTAATCTTTTAATTGTCTCAATGTAACCTTGTATTTTCAATTATTTAGTTTAGTACAATTTTTATTATCACTTATATATTTATTTTTGACTTGGTATTATTATGAGTCAAATGTTATCAAAATGTTTATATATGCCCTTGATTTTTTTTCTTCTCATTGACTAATTCATGAAATTAGACCAATTATTTTCTAATTCAAAATATAAGTTTATATCAAATATTTTATGCTATATTTTAATTTTAAAATTGGGCATTTTATATATTTTTATGAATATTTATATTTATTTGATATGTGGAGATTTTGTATAGTTTTATAAAGATTTGATTGGAACTTTTATATTTAAAAATTCTTTTATTTTTCTTCTACTTGAACTATTTTATAATGGGTTAAAAGAAAAAAAACATCTCTTTTCATGTTCAAACATTTAAAAATATTTCATTTTTTTTCTTTTAGTAATATTTGGTTCTTAATTTACGAGTTACTTAATAAACAAAAAAAATTAAGAGCATATATGAGTTATATATATATGTATATATATATATATAGTATTTGACTTAGATTGCTAAGTTAGTTCAAGATGAAAAATAAGTGGAAATTTAAATTGTATTTTACTAAAATATTAAAAAAGACGAATGAGAAAAGTTTAAGACAATTGAAAAATTAAGCAGAAGTATTTCCTATAAAAACGTTCAAGGGAATTTACTAAAATTAACCATTGGAACAATGAGTAAAAAACGTGACTATTATTAATGTGGCTCTTGTCTGTATTAGAGGGCAATAGGTTAATTTCATGTTCGGGTAACTGTTATTTTAATTTTTGTGGTCGAGCTATGAGTCTGCAAGAAAGCTTAAACAAATACTCTACAATTATGAACCATTCTGATTATTAAGAATCGAATGAAATCATTCTTTCTCGTTCCAGCATCTCCAAAATTGGTCAAACAAATACCCATTTTGATCAATTTCAATTGCCTAATATTCTTTTTTTAATTGTTTTATTTGAATATTCTTGTACTCTTACTTTTAATTCTAATGAATATTTTTACAATTATATTTCTATATAATCTTAAAAATATAAAATTTAATTATAAATATTTTAATTAATTTATCTTATAAATATGATAAGCATTTATTGATATATTTGAATAAGAATACTATAAATAATTTTCTAGACTAGCCGGGGATGCATGTTTATCTCAATTGGGATTTGGTCCAATTGTTAAGCTCGCTGAATCCTTGAAACTTTCTTGACTTCGTTACTCCCAATGCCGAATCCTCACGAGGGCCCAGAGTCAAAAGCCTGCTGTGTTGTCACCAACTAGAGGTTGACACTTTCTCGTATCTTTATTAGATAAATGCCTAGTGGCCAAGTGGAACTAATGGTGACTTTTAGAGGATAAGAGAAGCCATTAAGAAGCTCAAAAAAGCTGAAAAATCCAAAACTAGCATCTCTGGTTCCACTTCTTCAATTATATATATATATTGCTCCATAGTCTATCCAATTCTTTTCTCAGAATAATTGGCAATGAGATTTCAATGCTATAGTAGTTGGATATGTGACCAATTCTTCCTGTGGCTTTAATACATTACAAAAAATGAGAGGCCTTTGTCAATTCAATTAACCTGGAATCCTTCTCCAGCTAATGAATCAATTGCCAATCATTTAATTTCTTATTTATTGAACACTACAATATTTTTAAAGATAATTCAGTTACATCCAAGACAAAAGGTAGATAAGGATACTTGGCATTGATTCATTAGATAATTTACTACCTGGTATCCATTCAATTTACTATTAATAATTCAGTTCAATGTATCTAATTTACCACCATTTCAAAACAAAACTTTCTTAAAATAATTTTTATCTCTAAAACTTCTATTACATCCAGCTTTCATATTCTCTTCTTACCCCATCCTTAAATTTCACATGTTCACATTTTCTTTTAGGGGACACATGTTCACTCTGAAGCAACTGTTTCTACTGCTTTTGCAACAGTAGCAATGTAAATTTTGGTAGGATCCACGTCTGATTATGCACTTATTTCTTTACAAGCAACCATATGACTTTTGGTTGATTTTTTTTTTTTTAATCACAGTCACCATTTGAGGATGTATTTGATGCAATTTATTCGACAGTCTTATTTGTTATGATTTTATAAAATCGTATGTTGAAAATTGTAAAAAGTATAAAATGAGGTGAAACGACTTACCAGTATCCACAAGAACTGAAAAATACAGAACTTTAATGGTTTTCATGCATATTTGGAGATATATATGATCTATGGAGGTTCAAAAATTTCATAGAAACTTCTCTGAGAAGTTTAAAAAGCCTTTGCATGTTTCTCTTCTAGAGTGGTTAACCGACTTCATTTTGGTTTCTGACCATGAACTCGATTTTTCATGTTTTAAGTGTTGTTTGACTAAGGTTTAGATAGGATCTATCGCTTATGTTGTGCTGGAATTCTGGAATTATTTTTTTCTGCTTTTTGGACTCATATTGTCTTATTGATAGGATGATGGTATTTTGAGAGGTATCTGCTTAGATATATGGTTCTTGTAGCAAGCTATATTAAAAATAGTAATTTTGGAAGTTCCTTGAAATTTTATGATTTTATGATTGGGCTCAATTATAACTCGACCCCCCCTTTTTTTTTTGGGTTATTTGGGAGAAAAACCTATCGGTCCAAACCAAACCCTCTGCTTCTACCATGACATTAGTTCTTTGAGAAATAAGAATCTCAGCCTATGAAATAGGTCGCATTAACCAAACCATGTAATTCTCCAGTGCATCAAGATAGGTATATGTTATGGATGCCTTTGGATACTAAAATGTTAGAGTGGATAATAAAATTGATCACTATTGATCGTCATTCCGTCAATTAGTGAAACTAGCTCGTTATACATTAGGGTTTAGGACAACCATTGAACACCGTTAAGGAAATAAACCAGGGCCAAAGACAAGGGATACAAGAGATAGGCCACCAGTGAAGCCCAAATGGGGATGATGGAGATAAAGCTGGCAATGCATCCCATTATAGCACAGACAATCAGCAGAATCAGTACTTCAGCAGAAAAATCCCATGCCAATCCTCGGAAACAGATTATAAAAAGGAGGACAGAAAAACCAAGCATGTTGTTCATGAAAACTCCACCATATATCTGCATCATTTTAATCCACAATGTCAAAACCATGATTAGATATTGGAGTGTGTTATGAACGTTATATTTGTACCATATGCTTTACACACTGTAGACTTGTATAGAAAGAACTAGAGGAGAATATCATGGATCACGAACCTCTGAAAATGTCAAAGAATTAGTTCTTTGTTTCCTCTTCCTTGCCTCCTTTATTGTTGATATTGCTATTCTTGCATTTGTAGCAAGAGGGACTAAAATAAAGGAGATAAAAAATGATGGAATGCTAGCATATTTGGATAGGTCCTGCACACTTTCTATAAGAGGTTCTGCTAGAAGTCCCAATAAAACAATACCAAGTAATAAACGCAAAATAGCCTTTGTCCAAGCAAGTGGAGGCCTGTCAAGGCAATTTTCCTCGAATAATTTGTCTGTTTTTTCCCATGCTTTCTGCACAATTCCAAAGAAAACTTCATATTCATATGTCAAAGAACATGAAAAAAAAAAAAAAACTCATTCCATCTGTGAATTAAATGTTCATATTTTCATTTTGAAATGTTTGCTTTTCAAAAATAAATATATTTTTAATTTTTAGATTAATTCCAAATAGATTGAGAGACTATTTTTTCATCGTATGACTTCAGTTTCGGTCATATCATATTGTGGCTTTTACTTACTAGATGGAAATCACCTTCGTTTTCTTTAAAGTTGCTTGAGTGGTTGCTATATATTTGTAGCCATTTTGACAATCCTGTCACAAATTCCTCCTCACTTAGCATTTGATCACCGTTTGAGTCGAGTTCTTTCATTATATTTGCCACTGCTTCATCCACACCAACAGTCGTTGCACCGACCTTGACATTGGTGATCAGTTCTTTCATTTCGGAAAATGAAACGAGATTATCCTTGTCATGGTCAGTGTCTTCAAACAACCTACATCGAGAAACAATACGATGATAAGTTAAATTCTTATGTCATCTAAAAGCTTAAGGTAACATAGTATATTTGAATGAGAGATTTGTAATCGAATCTTGTTTTATCCCGTTAAATAATCATTGTATATTAATTAATTTATTAAAAATTTGTAATCAATCGATTTACAAACAGAGGATAATAAATATATAAATGATTCCATCTGTATGTCAACTTAAACCTTTTGGATGAGGTTTACTCTCCGAACATATCTGGGCCTCACCTTCTAATAGCTTTTGTATCAGGTGTTCCATCTTTTCTCGTCAGATTCCCTACTGTAGAACTCTGAACAAGTTGAACAATTTCTGACATCAGATGCTTCTCTTCTCTTTTCTTTTGAATCCATGGTTGGAGGACCTGCTATTTTCAAATCCCAGAAAGTTGATCGAAGAGTTGAAAATACTGTTAATCAGCACATTAATCGTCGTAAAATGTGAGCAAGAAGCATTACCTCGTATAATTGTTTCAGTGACCTTATGGGGAGATATCGTTTGTTCAATGATTCCTTTTTCTCGTCAAGCAATTTCGTTACACCATTGACAAATTCATCCATTGTAATCTTCTTGTCACCGTCCTCATCAAATAAATTGATCATAACTGCTGCTGCTTCGTCCTCGCCTAAGCGCGATTTGCTAAATTGAATTTGATGGATAATTTCTTTCAGTTCAGGGATTGATATAAAGTTGTCTTTATCTCGATCTGCTTCTTCGAAAAATCTGTAGCGCGTTGAAACAATTCGATCATGATTTTCATTAATATTTTGAACGTCTAACATTTTTATTTTAAAATATTTAAAATTAAATATGCATAATTTACGTTTGCTCAGCTAACTCATGTATATATTTAAACAATAACAATAATATTGTAATAGTAAATGATTTTTTTTTATTTATAAAAAAAAGATCTTTTTAATTTGTAATTCTTATATTAAGTCAAAAGTAGATATTCAGTTATAGTAATAACAATATTAATTATCACTCCAACATGATAACCTTCTTATAGCTGGTAAATTTGGTGCACCATCACTGGTGAGTAGTTTTCCTACTGTCTGATTCTGTAAATGTTGCAGCATTTCCAGGATTAAGTGCTGGTGCTTTACATATTCTAATCGTCTCTTCTGAATCCAAGGCTGAAAGATCTGCATAACATATTCCTCAACATCAGAGAAGATGAAGCAAAAATTGTATGGGAAATCTTTGAATCACTAGCTAGGGAGAGGTTGCACTAAAATCATCAGGGCCTGAATAAGCAACACTGTGCAGACTCCTACCTGATAGAAGAAATAAATGACCAGGAATACCACAGAAACAATGAGAGAGATGATGATGAAACTTAGTTCCACAGCAGAAGATCGATTGAAGGCCCTTGGAATTTGGATGACTAGAAATGGGATCACAGATATAAGCATAATCCTTGCTGTGTAAGTTGTCTCTGTATCTGTAACCAAGCCATAACCTGTAGGAACAGAGGAAACTTGGTTAAACTGACATGTACACTTATTACATATATCGATATGATAGATAACTGAAAATAGACCTTCATAATGAGATAATCTCTCAAAATGGTTGATCCCATTATTTGAACTGGCTGAAGGATTACGTATCGTGTTATCGGAACGACTTCCAACAATGATACAAGTTCCCCAGACTATTGTCAGAAGCAAGATTGTTGATCCAGCCAATAATCCCACTCCAGTAAAGACATACTCTTGAGCAATTTCTCTACTATTAAAGAGCCCGGATGCTGATAATCACAAGTAACAAAGATAAGAAAGGATAAAGAAACAGTTGTGAACAAAATTTGAAACAAGAATGCAAGAACAGAGATCAGGATTTGGATTATTATGAAAAGAACTAAGGAAAGAGATACTGTTCCAAATAAAAAGTTCTCCAAAACCATTATAAGATGGAAAATGCCATTAGTTTCTTTCAGAATGGTTAATCAAGTGCCATACTTAGCGTCTCAGAGTGCATATGTTATAATGCTTCTGATTACAAAGAGAGATATGTCTCATGGATAAAAGCAAAACAATAAAAACAAATGTTGTTTGCCGTGTTGTTACTATCTATTTCTTACAAATCCAAAGTTAGGCTTTGATGTTTATCAATTTTCCCAGATATTTGACAGCACAAGCACTTCAAATTATCAATTAGTCCATAGGAAACATTGTAAAATAGAACAGTCTAACTGGTGAAGGAACCAGAAACAAGAAGAGATTTTGTGGAAGTATCTAACCAAGAAGGATCAAGGCCTCTGGAAGGAATCCGAGAACATGAAATGCACTTGCACCAAAAACACCAGGGCCAAGAATCTTGAAAATCCGTTCGCCTCCAGAGGCAATAAGCGATTCTCCTTTAACTAGTAGGTACTCATACACTAGAATAAGGAAGAGATGGCCAGTAGGACTACTTGAACATGGCAAAAATCCATACAATTGCTCACATCCCTCGGATGAAGAATCTGTTCCCTTGAGAGCTATGAAAGATGATAATTCTTTCTTCTCAAAATCATCAACACCATCAGAAACCGATTCAACATATTTGTGTCCTAATGATCTACCTTCAATACTGACTGCTAATAGAAACAGAAGAACAAATGCAAGATTTGTAACTATTGCCATTTCTGCAACAGTTGAAATAAGGAAAACTTTGAAAAATGATCAGATTTGCAAGCATAGAGGTGTTGATCTTATGAATTTGTTTGGACTTAGTCGATGATCATTGTCAGATATATGAAACAGTTGACCAGAGAAATGCATGAATTAAACCTCTTGGTGCAATGCTTGAAAATTTTTGTATGATCACTGAAGTTAATTGTTTCTTGCAAGTTAATGCTTTTGATTTTATCTTATTTTTGCCGCTTCTCTGATCTTTCTCACATTGAAAGGAAACTAAAATGCTTACCAGCTTCCAGGGACTAATTTATAATGACCTCAATTACGGATTACCATCTTCTATAATATTTTTATTTTGAAGTTATGTACTTTTTAAAAAAAAAATTAATTGATGTGTTCAACCAAAAGAGATAGTTTGATTTTGAAATAAGAATATTATAAAGGATGACCTGAAAAACTTAACATTTAAACTCTAATGCCCAAGTTACTCTGTCTTCTTTTAAAACCAAAATATTTTATTTCCCCAAATATAGATTTACGTATTAAGAACATTATTATATTTTTAAAAGGAAATTATTATTATTATTTTGTTTCTAGGTAATTGAATTTGTATTAAGATGAATTAGTTAACATTTAGATTAGAAGGTAATGGTCAAATCATTCTAAAAGAGACATAGAAGAAAGACCTTTACTAGTCAGAGGTTAGGTGGCCCGACAACGCGATATCCACTTGAGAAGAGTTAACCAATATACCTCGAGTAGACCCTGAATCCGTAAATCAAATTGGAATCAAATCGGGTTAAACATTAAAAACTGTATATTAGGTTTACTTTTATGAGTGGAGTTTTCGATTTCACTCATTATATTAGGTTTAAACATTAAAAACTGTATATTATTTTGATGAATGTTTGAAATTACGGTTCAAATCTTTTTTTTAAAAAAAATAAAATATAATTTTATTTGACATTTCATATTTATTTTTTTATACAATAGCATTGTCACCATTATAGCATAATTATGTAAAATAAAATAAATTAATTTTTATCTTTTCAAATTTCAAAATTTAAAAATATTTTACAAAACTCTTATTGTAATATTTTAATAAATATTGTCAGTTGTCTAATACTTATATTACTTTTCATAATTTTTATTAAAAAAATGAAAAAATACCTATAATAAATCTAATTGTAATTATTTTTATCATCGAAATAAAATATAATGTTTATAAGAATACCGATGAAATTATGATAAAACCTTATATTTTAAGAATAATCAATAATGTTAGAATAAATATATATGATTTTTATTTAGAGTATAGTTTTATCTATAGTATACAAATTCAAATTGATGACATTATCTTCTATTCTTACTTGTAAATAAAAATGTCATGATTAATGAGAACATATTTGACACTTAGTGAACTCCTATTAGCATTAAAGCCGAAAGTCCATGAATAATTAAATGATGTAAGAAAGCTTTTACAGATAAAATCTTAAGAGAATTACGAGAGTTTTGATTCATTTATACTATCAAATAATAGTTTAATCTTTCAAAAAAAAACTCATTTTAATAACAAACTTTCATTTATTTAATTAAAAAGCTTACCTGAAATTTTGAATTTTTTTTCGAAATCAAAATTGAAAACATATTAAAACTATAATCGTAACTGCTCAAAATTATAATATTGTTGGAATCGGTCGAAAACGAACTTTGTATGAACCATGAGCCATGAAATTATAATCGTTACTTTAAGATTTCGATTTAAGTGTTTAGTTTTTCATTTTAATGAACAATAATCAAGTCTAACTTTGAGGCAATTAAAGAAGCACATTTTGGAAGTGATTTATAGTAATAAAATATATATCAAATACTCCCCAAAATATAAGAGGTTAGGAGCACATTTTTATCCCAAAATATAATATGTTTTATTTCTTTTGAGGGTTATTTTGTGTACATTGTTTCTAATATTACTCTAATCTTATATGGAGAAAGAAAGAGAATAAATAATTTAGTTTCAAACTTTCAAGAAAAAGTAAAACATAATAAATATAATTTTATTTGACATTTCATATTTATTTTTTTATACAATAGCATTGTCACCATTATAGCATAATTATGTAAAATAAAATAAATTAATTTTTATCTTTTCAAATTTCAAAATTTAAAAATATTTTACAAAACTCTTATTGTAATATTTTAATAAATATTGTCAGTTGTCTAATACTTATATTACTTTTCATAATTTTTATTAAAAAAATGAAAAAATACCTACAACAAATCTAATTGTAATTATTTTTATCATCGAATTAAAATATAATGTTTATAAGAATACCGATGAAATTATGATAAAACCTTATATTTTAAGAATAATCAATAATGTTAGAAGAAATATATATGATTTTTATTTAGAGTATAGTTTTATCTATAGTATACAAATTCAAATTGATGACATTATCTTCTATTCTTACTTGTAAATAAAAATGTCATGATTAATGAGAACATATTTGAGACTTAGTGAACTCCTATTAGCATTGAAGCCGAAAGCCCATCAATAATTAAATGACGTAAGAAAGCTTTTACAGATAAATCGTAAAGAATTACGAGAGTTCTGATTCATCTATACTATCAAATGATATCTTAATCTTTCAAAAAACATTTACTCATTTTAATAACAAACTTTTATTTATTTAATTAAAAAACTTATCCTGAAATTTTGAATTTTTTTTCGAAATCAAAATTGAAATCATATTAAAACTATAATCGTAACTGCTCAAAATTATAATATTGTTGGAATCGGTCGAAAACGAACTTTGTATGAACCATGAGCCATGAAATTATAATCGTTACTTTAAGATTTCGATTTAAGTGTTTAGTTTTTCATTTTAATGAACCATAATTGAGGCAATTAAAGAAGCACATTTTGGAAGTGATTTATAGTAATAAAATAGATATCAAATACTCCCCAAAATATAAGAGGTTAGGAGCACATTTTTATCCCAAAATATAATATATTTTATTTCTTTTGAGGGTTATTTTGTGTACATTATTTCTAATATTGCTCTAATCTTAAATGGAGAAAGAAAGAGAATAAATAATTTAGTTTCAAACTTCTAAGAAAAAGTAAAACATAATAAATATAATATTTTTAAATCTAAAATACATTCTCAATACGTGTAAAATGCTCCAATTATATTATATTTTGGGATGAAAAGATAATAAAATATATGATTTATACATATTTAACATTAGCCAGGTGACATGTTATATTATGTCCACTAAATTATAAAATATGGTGGTGGTGGCAAGAGGGGTTGATAGATACTATAATTTTATATTATAATATAAATAATATCAATTGAGGTGGATTACAAGCCTAACACTCAAATAAGCAAAAAATGAATAGTGGTGTCAATTTAACAAGTGAATCTATCTTGGTTTCTTCATCGGGCATGTCAAGTGAAGGACCATGGTTTGATTCATGCTTGAGACAATCTTTGTGTTGAGGTCGGTTTTGGTAAGTGATAGTGACGATTTCTCATAAAAGTTTCTCTAATTGGATTAATGGAATTATGTACTACAAACCGGTATAAAATAAAAAAATAAAAAATAAAATCTAATGAAGAAAAACAGGGGTGAGATTTCATATGTACATAAAAATCGATCAAAGATTATAATAGTACATCCATATTAATCAAATTATGAGACAAAGAATATGTTACAAAAGAACAATTAGGGCAGGGTTGATCCACTCCCCTTACCGTTTCTTTATAATCATTCACTCTCAACGATAATGAAGGAAGAGGATTTTTCTGTCAAAAATAGGAGAGGCCCCAGTTTACGTGAGAATGGGCTTTATCTTTTGGCCCAATAAGCATGAATGAGTCAAGGAAGCAATAATATCTTTATGACTTATTAAAATTATTAATTACTACTATAACTTTTTTCTTTAAGATTGAAATGTAAGATTTTTACGAAATGTTTTGATTTGTTTAAAATGTAATGTTAGAATCTTGAAATTGGTCATTAATATGTAATTCAATAATTTTTAGATTGGGGGGGGGGGGAATAATTTTTAGATTTATAATCCTTAATGTAATTTTTATAGGAGAATATTTTTAATATAAAATGTTCTTTTATGAAAATTTAAAAATAAATTAATAGCTGAAGAGAGGACATATTTTGTCTACTAAGAGACAAATAAAGCAAAGACAAAAATATGTTTCAATATTAATTAAAAAACAACTTTCATGTATTACATGGTATAAGATTAAATTAAAAGGGGTATAAATATTTTTTTATATAATTAATATATATATATATATATATATATATAATTTTATAATTTTAAATAATATTTTCTCATTTGTACAAAACTAGATTAAAAGAGACATAATTTATTTTTATTCTCTCAATTATTATTTTCATAATAATTTTATATATAATATATATTAATCTATCCATATGAAATAGTACGTCCACATTTTTATTTTAGAAGTCTAGAATTGAATGTCCACTTTCTTAAATAAATGTATTTATCGTCTAAAATTCAATTGACAATTATAATTAATTTAAAGGGATTTACATTACACTAATTTATAGTCTCACACTACTCAAATTAATAACAATGATAGTGTAGTAATTTTATTAAAGTTAAAGACATTTCTTCAATTTTAGATTAAGACAAATGTGAACATTCAAATTCAAACGGATGAAGTGTAATTTATTCTAACAGTTATATAATTTTAATTATACAATTTTAGACAATTATATATAATTTTTTATTTATATATCTAACTCCTTAAAAATAAAATTCTTGTGCATTGTACGAGTAAATAACTATCTAAAAATTAGCTACCATTTGTACATCATTATAAGAAATTAAGATTTAATTTTATTGCTTAAAATGAAAAGTTGATTCTCATATAAATGAATTTTTTATTCTAGAATCGACAAAATTATATTTCAATATTCGTTAAAAAAACCAAATTCCAAGTTCCAAACATTGCATGGATATAAAACTATGTTGAAAGAAACATAATTTATTTTCATTCTTTTAATTATTATTACAATTATATAATTTTAGTTATATGACAATTATAACTATAGGATTTTATTTATATATCAAACTCATTAAGAAAATTATAATTCTCTTGCATCGGATGGGTGAATAACTAGTTACTATATAACTTTTTTCTTTAAGATTGAAATATAATATTTTTATGAAATTATTTGATTTGTTTAAAATGTAATGTTAGAATCTTGAAATTGGTCATTTATATGTAATTCAATTATGCATTTTAAGATTTTTTTTTTTTTGGAGGGGGGGAGGGAATAATTTTTAGATTTATAATTCTTAATGTAATTTTTATAGGATAATCTTTTTAATATAAAATGTTATTTTATTAAAATTTTTAAAATAATTAATAGATGAAGGGAGGACATTGCTGTCTACTAAGAGACAAATAAATAAAGGAAAGACAGGGTGCGTTGGAAATCCTCACTTTTGACTGGAAAATTGTCATACCTAATGCATCATCTATGTTATCTATATATATTGTCCTTCAATATTTTGTTTCCATCATGTTTAGAGATGAAAAAGACACATCTTAGAGATAGAATACTTCAGTCTCTAAAAGTATGTTTAATCTAAATGGCTTTAGAAACTTTGTCTTCAATTTGTCTCAATTTAGAGAGAGAATTCGTCCATCTCTGCTAAGTCTAGTCTCTAAGGTCAGAGGTGAACTTCCACTCTTCTCCATCATATCTTTATTATTCAATCTATACCATGTTTAGAAATGAAATAGAAACAGACGTGCTAGAGTGAACTTTGATCACTAAAATGTCTTTATTTATTTATTTATATTTCAAATTGATTTGAAATTTCACGCCAGTTTGACTACATTTTGTTTCTATTTGGAGGCATAACCTGTATATCTCTAAATGGCTATTAACCTCTTACAAATGAGTTATTAAGTTAGTTGGTAGATGAATGAAATTTCTTATTCTAATATGAGTTTTAATCTATTTTGAAATATGAGTTTATTGTACAAAATTTGTTCTTAAATACTTATCTTCTCTTCCTAAAAGAGAAGATAATCTTCTTCTAATGCACATGAGAAATGACTTTTAAAATTTATTCTCTACACATTTGACATTAATCTCATGTGAATTAACATTCCAATTATTAACTACCACATGTCAAAATTTGTTCATCGTTAACCGTTTAACATTAGAGATTACATCAGAGATGCTCTAACAGTGTGATGTTAGTCAGTAATTGCTGACAAAGGAAAAATGATATTAATCCATAAACAAACAAATAAGATATGTTCCAAGAACATTTGAAATTTGACCAATTACAGGAGAAGACAATTATCCCATGAAATAATGGTCCCAAATACAGTCACATGCATTCGAGTTTTCTGTTTCTTGTTAAAAGAAAAAGAAAAAAGAAAAAAAAGAAGAAGAAAAGGGAAAACAAATCATGTGGTTTTGGAGTGGTGACAATTGATCCTGTTATTAATTACTCTTGAAAGTAATCATATTATTCTTAAAATTTCTCATATCAAATCATTTCTGAACCAATAATTTATTATGGTGTTTGTTACAAATATATAGATTAAATAAAGAATTAAAGAATTAATAACTTCAATGCCTTTGAAAAAACTAAATAGTTTGGAGCAATTTGTAAGTGGACCCTTAATGTTAAATCAAAGTCACATATTTAACTTCTACTTATGGTATCGTATTGAAGGAGTTTTAAATTAAAGTCACATGTTTGACTTCTACTTATGACACCGTATTGAAAGGGTTTTAGGCCAATCTTTTACTCAAATAAAAATCAACTTAGACCATTCTCTTTTGAATAAAGGGAAATAAGAGGATTGAATATTCATTAAGTTTGGATACTTAATAGGAGGAAAAGGAGGGATACATTATCAATTTATGCTTCTATCCTCTTCTTTTTTTCTTTTTTTTTTTGAATTAGTATAAATATTTCGACTCACTTTTTGTTGGAAATAAAGTTGAAGTATTTAAACTAAACTCAATGCTTCCATTTCCTCTATTTCCTTTCCCTTCCATCTAAAAAAATTAATCCATACACCTATATATATCCATCTTTTCTGCTTCTTCTTTTTTTTTTCCCTTCCAATTCCTTTAATTCAAACATAGCATGCGGGTGTACTTAGGGCTTGGTCTTCATTTACAGTGTTATTGATGGTAAGGATCGATACTGATACATTTTGACAGTCAGTTTCAAAACTACTAATTACCCTTCTAAATTGTATATAGTCATCCTGTTTCCTTCTACAGTGATAACTTGTTTCACTATTGAGACAACTATGACATTTTGATGGGTAATAAAATTAATAGTTTATAATAAGAAAAGGATATAATCACAAAAAAATATAACATTTAATTGGTAAAATTTAAATTTTATATACAAAACATATTCAAAAATGACAAATAAAATTTTGAAGGACTACATTGACAAAAACCCTAAAGTATTATATACGTTTCAATGTGAGACCTTTTTGGCTGGTGTACTTTAATTATTTTAGGAAAAAAAAGTCTCTGATTATCTAAGATAGACTTAACTTGCAAAAAACATGCTATTTTTATGCATGTTAATTTACTTCAGATGCATCGTAGTTAAAGATAATCACTAGTTATACTGACGGTCGCAATTTCTTGCTTTTCATGATCATGGTCACACGTAACAAGACGAAGTCCAAGAAACACAGTTCAAATTTGACACGGGAAACTCTTGAATTTGAAATCAAAGAGGTTATTTGACCATGGCAAAACTGGATAATGAATGGAGGTAATGGCCACTGCCTTACGTTTAGTGATCTGATTTTCTGGTGGAGACGATCATGCAGTAAGACATTTAATTAGTTTAAACATATCAAACCCCAGAAAACAAGTTAGTTGATTCTCCAAGGCAGTGACAACCGTATTAATTAGTTTAAATTAGAAGACAATGGACTTCAATTCTTGATGAAACTAATACAGAACTTTCTTGGTAACTTGGAGCTGGAAATTTGTGGTAGTAAAAAAAAATCTTTGCTGGATTCAACAGATAGGAAAATGTTTTGAAATTACCAAGAATTTTGGACCCAACAACAGTATCTAATAGCTTATCCGAATTAGGTCAATGTTTATTGTCTTCTTTTTGGATCGATGTTATTATATCTAAGGATGTAATTGGAATCATCCGAGACCAGAGGAAAGACCTCAATATTCTTGCTACTTGCTAGTAAAGTATTTTTTGTCTGCTGTGTGTGAATTCATAATTCACTGAAGCTAGATATGTTGCCATAGCCAGAAACTGCCATGCTATTTCATGTATCCAAACAAATACCATGATATATTAAATTGGAAAATAGAAAGCATCAAGTCATCACCCGAATGTGGAAGGAGTAATTAAAGGCTGAACCCTAATTGTCTGATGCCGGCAGCATATATATATACTTTCTTTTTGATGACTTCTTACTTGACCAATGATTCAATATATCTATATATGTATATGCATGTATGTATGTTTTTGGACGCGTATATGTTTTCTCCCAACTTGACCACAATTGGTTTGGCTGTAGCAAGTTGTAAATTCAATGGAACTTTAAAGGGGAAAAGTGAATTACCTTCTTCTTGAAAGCCATTCAAAAAGTAATAAACTAATAAGTTTCATTGGTGATACATATATATATATATATATGAGTGTAGCTAGAGGGGAAATCCCAGTCATCGGTCAATGGATAATATACATATGCATCTTTACCTCCTGTTTCTTTCAGCCTTGGCTTATAATTCAAATCCACATCAAGATGCCTATCCCAATGGAGGCATAATAGGTGCCATTGTGGATACTACTTCTCGGATAGGTAAAGAAGAGGCGGTGGCGATGGAGATGGCGATTGAAGATATTTGCAGCCACACTAATAATGCATGTCCAACTCTAAAAGTTACTTCTTCTCATGGAGAAGCTGCTCAGGCAGCTCTTGCTGGTACATTTTTTGATATGCATGCTATTTATTACTTATCTTAATGAAGTGATTCGAAGCATTTGTAGTTTTAATATGCATTAAAAGATCTTCAAACATAGTGCATGACTTTTTTTGAAGCTAGGATGAAGGACCTATTCCATTTTTATGGCAGAATCAGATATTGTCTCAGTCCAGAATTGAAATTCATGTTTATATTTTGGATGTCCATAATTGAATGTATACTTTACTAAAATAAACATATTTTTCTATTTAAAATTCCACTTATTAACAACCTCCTTTATTTTAAAATAAAAAATAAAATTTTGGGGCAGAATTAGATAAGTAGTAATAATTAAGGGCTATGGCCACATAATATTTGACAACAATAAAGGCACGAGAACATGTAACATCAAGATGCTGATAGGTTCTATAATAATATTCACTTACAGCTAAACATCTGATGAATGACAAGAAAGTGCAAGTCATCTTGGGACCAAGATCATGGGAAGAAACAGCGTCAGTGGCCGCCGAGGTTGTTAACCACCACCAGAGTATCCCTATTCTTTCCTTCTCTGAGTCTAGTCCATCATGGGGGACAAGGCGGTGGCCATTCCTTTTCCAAGCTTCTCCTAGCAAAAACAGGCAAATGAAAGCTATTGCTGCAATTGTTGAATCATGCCAATGGCGAAGGGTTAATGTTATATATGAGGATGTGGATTCTGCTAGTAATGGAATTACACCTCATTTATATGATGCCCTGAAAGAAGTAGGAGCTCAGATAAGCCATCTAATTCCCTTTTCACCGTTTACTAATGATTCAGTGTTGTCTGAAGAGCTTCAGAAGCTAAAGAGACAGCAATGTAGAGTATTTGTGGTACATGTTTCTTTGTCCTTAGGTGTAAGATTATTTAAAAGTGCCAAAGAAATGATGATGATGGAAAAAGGTTATGTGTGGATCACCACGGACACCATAACAAATCTTGTTCATAGCTTGAATTCCTCAACAATTTCCACTATGCAAGGGGTGATTGGGATAGAGGGTTATTATCATAATGAAGGGATGATAAAGTATCAGGATTTCCAGGAGAGATTTGAGGACAAATTTGGGTTGAAGTATCCTCAAGAAAAGAGCCATGAGCCTGGTAGTTTCGCAGTAGAAGCTTATGATGCCACATGGACAGTGGCTTTAGCAATGGAGAAGGGTAAATTAGACCTTGAAAAAATTTCTAGGACAAATTACAACGGATTAAGTGGTGAAATTTATTTTAATGAAGGGAGATTAGCTCCAGTTGAGGTTTTTCAAATAATTAATGTGATCGGAAAGAGTCATAGGGAACTTGGGTTCTGGTCAGATGGAATTGGATTTTTTTATGCCATTGGTAAAACTTTAATTAAAAAGGGTTCTATGGATGTCTTTGGCCAGATTTTTTGGCCAGGAGGACCCTCTTATTATATTCCAAGAGGATGGGAAATTCCAACAATAACCACCCCATTAAGGATTGGTGTGCCCAATAATTCCATGAACAATCGGTTTGTGAAAGTGACCTACAATCCTTCTTCAAATGACTATGGTTTCTCTGGATTTTCTATAGATGTTTTCAAAGAAACTGTCCAGCAGTTGCCGTATTTTCTAGAATACAGTTTTATGCCTTTCAATGGCACCTACAATGAGCTGGTGGACCAAATTCGGCTAAAGGTGCAAATGCTATACTTTCTCATTCATATAAGTAATTCATAACCAATCCTTCTCATCTATGTATATGGTTTTTAATCAATTTCAGTTCGTGACAAAAATAATGATAAATGTATAAATTGTTCTCTTCTCTATCAGACGAGGTGAAATCTAACAAGGTCTGGTGTTCAAAACTGCTTAACAAATGAGTAATGCTATTCAATTTCTCAAAAAATTTTTTTTTGGTAGCAGAAGTTTGATGCAGCAGTTGGTGACATAGCAATAGTATCAGAGCGATACAAAATTGCAGACTTCACACACCCTCACACTGAATCTGGAGTGGTTTTAGTGGTTCCAATTCGATCACAATCTAACAAAGCTTGGCTATTTCTGAAGCCATTCACAACAGCAATGTGGCTCCTTACAATATCCATAAACACCTACAATGGATTCGTTGTCTGGATGATAGAAAGAAATCATTACCCTGATCTCAATGGATCATCTCTTAGTCAGACAAGAACATTCCTCTGCTTGGCTTTTGGATCTCTATTCTCATTACACGGTAAGTTCTGTTTCTTTCATTGAAATTCACTGCAGGCTTCTAATTTAGTTGTTCACATAAATTTTCACCTGATAAAAGCTTAAATCAATAGGAAAGAGACAATTTATCACGCCTCTTACGTATGGGCCAATAACAAATTTTCAATAACAAGTATAATATGTGAAAAATAATTATTGAACAGGAGAAATTAATACTCTGAGCATGGGAGGGACCTCCCGCTCTGATACATGTTTTAGATGAGATGGAAATTTAACAGTTCATTGTGGAAGAATTGGATACTCTTAGAGTCTCAATGACCATTTAAATACCTTGTGAAAATTTTGGCCATGGCAATCCAACAGGTGAAGGTTTACAGAGCAACTTGTCTCGGATGGCAACTGCAGTATGGTTGGTTGTGGCATTAATAATTTCACAAAGCTACACAGCAAGCCTTACGAGCATGCTTACAGTGCCCATGCTAGAACCCAGAGTATCAGATATTGGGGCTTTGAGTTATAGCAATGCAGTTATTGGCTATTCAAGAAAGTCATTTGTTAGGAACTATTTAATAGATGTCTTGCAGTTCAACACAAACAACATGAGAAATTTTTCAACAATTGAAGACACTGCTGAAGCCCTCAAGAGTAGTAAAATTGCAGGAGCCTTTCTTGAATTCCCCACTGCTAAACTTATGGTTGCCAAATATTGCAAGAGTTTCAGGATAGCAGGTCCAATGTACAAAATTGGAGGTTATGGATATGTGTGTAATATTAATTCTCTCTCTCTCTCTCTCTCCATTTAATTTATATTTCTTATTTTAATTTTAATTATTCTTTTCATTTCTTGTTTTTAGGCATTTCCTAAGGGATCTCCATTGGTTTCGGACATAGATGAAGCATTGATGAAGGTATTTGAAAGTGGAGTGCTAAAAGGATTGGAAGATATATTGACAGCCTCTGAGAAATGTGTGGATAGTATTGAATCTGATAGTAATAGTAATAATGAAATTCTTAGCCTAAGCCCCAGCAGCTTCTATGTTCTTTTTGCATGGACTGTAGGAACTTCCACAGCAGCACTTGCTTTCTATGCCATTCATTCCAAGTGCGGAGTAGACAGAGTGGTAACCAGAGCGTTGAAACACTGGGGGAAGCAGAAGAGGATCTTTTCAAGAAAAGTCAGTTATGCTGAAAATGAAAATCCCAGAAACTCTGAAGCTCCTGGAAGTCCCCATTTTGCAATTGCGGCATGAAGAATCAAAATAGCTATATATATATATATATATATATATAGTTGTAAAATAGAATGAAATCAGTAGAATCTGTACTGTAAATTACTTCCTGTGTATGAATGTGACCTACTGCTGCGCTTAGGTCATTTGAACTTACATAGCTTGTATAATAAGTTGATGTTAAGCCACATTTCCCCGACTCTTCCTCCACCTTTTTCGGATAAATAAAAAGTCTCTGTTTACTATAGGATAATTAGCTAAATTAGTCTCTTAAGTTTACATTTTTTGTCATTTTAGTCCCACATTTATTTTATCAACATTTTAATTCCTTAAATTTACATTTTTTGCCATGATTCTTCCATCAAAATTCCTTTCGGACCCATCAAAGGAAGCCACGAGCCCATCATTTATTTTGACCCATCTTATCAAGAGCAAAATAGTATTTCAATATCTTACAAAACTCCGTCAAAACAGGCCACAAATTCAACATTTATTTGGACCAATCTTATCATTGATAAAATAGTATTTTCAATTGAATCAGACCCCAAACCCAAACCCCAATCTTCTTTTTGAGTCAAAGCGAAAGGCATTAAGTTTTAAATATTGTAATTAGGCCCTTAGAGATTTAGAAAATTTCAAAGAGATGTTGTTTGGATGGTAGACCTTCAAACCTTTTGACTAAGAAAGAGAGGGGAAAATGCATAGTAATTAGTAAACTTAGATAGACGATATTTACATTGGCTCCCAACTTTAACATTTTTATTTTCTTTTTGCCTATTCAACTCCACTATGAGGAGAAAAAACAAGCAAATGAAGGCCGCTGTGGCTGGCTGCAATTTGTCCTCGAAATGGTGCCATATTGTTATTGGTAGTCTTATCTACCAATAACAAATGAGGATGATGGAATAATAGGTTATGTTTAGATCACCACAGGTACCATGTGATGATGAATCTTGTTTAGTGCATGTACTCAATAGTTTCATTGATGTTAGGAGCTATTGTCAAATGGCCAATGCATCATACATAATATCTCCAAAACATTCAAGGACAAATTTTGCTTGAAGGTACCCCATGAAAAAGAACCATGCACAAGGTAGTTTCCTAAGTGATAGTTTCATTTTGATGAAGGTAGATTAGATCTAGTGGAATGACATGATCAATGGAGGAGTTATAGTGAGAACTTGGATCTGGGGATGGAAATTGACTTTGTGAAGCTACTTGTGACAATCAAAAACCATATATGAGATTTTCCTGGAAAGCTAGGATGGGAAATTGCAACAATTACCAATTAATTAAGGGCAGGTGAACCCAATGGTTCCATGTGCATCATGAGTTCGTGAAAGTGGCCTATAATTAGGGGTGTCTATCGTGTCGTGTCGTGTCGGGTTGGCGGGTTGACGTGTTATTAACATACTAACCCGAACACGACACGATTAATAATCGTGTCCAATCTGTGAACCCGAACACGACACGTTAAAAAATCGTGTCAACACGACACGACACGTGAACCCGCCAACGCGATAACCTCATTTAGTAACCCACCAACCCGCCAACACGATAACCCTATTTAGTAACCCATCAACCCGTCAACACGTAACCTTATTTAGCAACCCGCCAACCCGTCAAAGCAATAACACATATTTTAGTGAGAAAATCATATTATGTTTAATATGAAATACAATAAATTAAATTGAAAATCAAGAGAGCTAATGTACAAGAAAGACTGAGACAAAAATATTTTCAATCCAAGGAAAAAATTGTATAAACCATGTAAAATAGTAAAATGTTAATGTAAAATTGTACAAACCATGTAGATATTTGTTTGTTAATGCTATACGTGAATGCATCTCAACAAAATAGATTATCATCATCCCAACTAATCACAATAAAAGTTTTTTGTTGAAAAAAAATCGTAAAAAAGTATAAAATATATTAAGACTAAATTATTTATTAAATCCCTGCAAACTGAATGGAAGAATAACCATTCTCGTGACATCTTGTGTTAATTTTTATTTTATTTTTTAAAAATCATCATCATTACCATTTATGTAGTGATAAATGGTGATTAGATAGAATATGTCAAAAAAAACTCACGAATCCCCCCAAAAAGGATCATCATAATTTATAAATTGCCCAAAAAAACTCATGAATTAAAAAAATTACAAAATAAAAATGATCCAAAATACACTACTCATTAGCTTACTACATTAGAATAAAAAAAAATGTGGTTAGAGATTAGATATAAGAAGTTAACTTAAATTTAAGAATATAAATGATTTTAAAAAAAAATTAAAAATTTAAAATAAACGGGTTGACGGATTACCCACGGGTTATGCGGGTTCAACCCGTTTACTCGCGAACCCGTTTAACGTTAAACGGGTTGACACGCGAACCCGCCAACCCGTGAAACATCAACCCTGATCCGTTAATATCGTGTTGTGTTCGTGTCGTGTTTGCGTGTGGTGTCCAATATTGCTAGCCCTACCTATAATCCTTCTTTAAAGTTTAAATAGCTATATTCTTCATGCGGATTTTCAGGTTGATGTCTTAAAAGAAATTAATTACTTACACTCGTCTAAAATATTCCTTGAATACTTTTATTTACATTGTTCCAATTTAGTTGTTAAGTTTAAAAATTAATGGAGTAATTATTATTTTTTTCCATTTCACCCTTACATTAAACTTTAAGAAATATATATTTTCCTTTTCAACTAATTAACCAATAACTTTAGTTTTCTATCGTATTATTAACTCTTATGCATATATAACATTGTGATAATTTTTACCCATGATTTTATTAATTTTAACTTTTTATTAATTTTCTTGGCATGTCTTAAATTTTTTACGAGTGAATTCGACTGAAAGGGCATAAGAAGCTGTCATATATTAATTCACCAAGATTTAGCTCTGATCCAGAATCTTGTGAACTATTTTAACAGCCTCAACATGCACAAATCACTTACCAATGATTTTGTTGTCTGAAAACGAGATTTGATCTTCTAGTTACTCGAGTTTTTTAAAAAAAATTTTTTTATAGAAAGCTAATAAGTTATAGTAAGGTCTCTTATACTAGCTTTTTTAATACCAAATGTATCAAATCTTTATAGTCTATCTGTCAAAGCATTTATAAAAGTTAATTATTAAAGTCTTATCGATAACTATAGGATGAGAGTTTGAATCATGCTAAAGTTAATTAACATTGATTTGATGTAAAGGAGTAATTTTTGAAAAAGATTCAACTTAAGTCATAAAAATAAAAAAAAACAAAGTCCAATTTTTGATACACAGGCCTAATGGAGTAATTTTTGAGAAGGATTCAACCTGAGTAATAAAAATAAAAAAAGTAAAGTCGAATTTGTGAAGAACTGGACATCTTACAAACAAAACCTAGAGTGCTCCTTTATCTCATTCCTCTCTTTCCTTTTCTTTTTTTCTTTTTCTGTTCCTTCTCTCTCTAATTCCAAACACTTTGCAAGGACAAATCAGAAGGGCATACAAGATTACTATGCCAAAATGAAAGAACACATGGAAAAAGTTAAAAGAATACCCTACCCTAACAACCCCCTCCTTTCCTATACCCAAATAAAATATCACAAACCCACAAATCTGTCATCTACATCAATGACTTTTTTTATCCCACAAATTTAAAACCGCCTCAAACCATTGGATGGTGCTACTCATAAGTCATAATTCCTGAAAGTAATTAATCAAACCTAAAAGAGAGGGAAAGGGAAAGGTGAAATGAAATGGAATGTCTAAGGAATTCAATGCACAAACCAAGCAAAGCTTTATCATCTTTTTTCTTCATTTTAGCAATGAAACCTCTGACCCATAGTCCACAAAATATCAACTCTGTTGGATCAGGTCATGACCACGCATCCCACTACCCCAATTTCCAAGTGCACACAACTCCTTTTAGCACAATCCCACTCCAGCAGGCTTGTCGAAGGGTCCACTATAACATTAGAAGAATGGAACACATCACGTGCTTGAGCAGATTAGCAGAATTCACCATAGCCTCTCACTTTTGGTCCTCTTACTCAGCAGGGGTCTCTGCCTCTTATTATCTCCCTTCCTCTCTCAGAGAAAAACTATTCTTGATCTGTGCCATTCTTGTTAAAGTTTGATAATGGGGCTGGTGGGGGTTGGACTGCTTCATTAGTGCCATTATTTCCCATCTTATTCATGTTCTGTTCATGATATATTTGCCTTAATCTCTCTATCTCTTTCCTCAATGCCTCTTGATGAGCTGCCATACAGAAAAACAAAAATAAAAAACCTATGATTAGAAAGAAATAAAAGGACTCAAAATGACATAATATATTAATGTCCAAGTTAGGTGAATTGTAAGATTGTCATTCACTATGTCATATTTCCCTCCTGTGGATTTTGAATTGAAACTTCAATAATTTACTAAATTATGCACTTAATCTTGAAATTTGTGCACAATTTTGTGTCTACTATTGCAAGATCATAAATTCAGGGTATACTAAGTCAGCAGGGGGGGGAGAGTGATTGCATGTCTAAAAAGAGAGAAAACTACCAATCACTATCAGCAATTATGAATTCCATCAATGTAACTTCTTACTTTAAAGAATTGAACCTGCAAATTTCCACTGATTATGCAAGATTTTGTGGCTTCTAAGACAAATTGTAATATCACATACTCTGTCAAGTTGCTAAATACTACTAGTAGACTTTTAAGGTTGCGTTCTTACCATCTTTGAAAATCTTATCTTGCGCTAAAGCTGCAATTCTTTGCTTAAGTGCACTGTTGTCAACAGTAAGAATCAACCTCTGATGATCCATGAATGCAACTCTCGGAGATAATGCCGATACTTCAGTCTTCATTAATATGCATTAAGATCAAACAGGACAACTAATTAGACTAACAAAGATCACAAAATTATGTTATTGCAGTCAAGAAATTGTAAAGGAAGATTATGTAAATAAATACCTGCAGGGTTGTAACACTTCTTTCAAGCTCTGAAATGTATTGCAGTTTCCTGACTCTTGACCTCTGAGCTGATTGTCTGTTTGCCAGAATTCTGATTGATATGCAAGAACAAATTTGTTGCTTTAATTGGCATTGCAAGATTTAATTTAATCCCACGTTTGATTGACCTTAAGACGAATAATTCAGCTGTTTTAAGACAGGGGTTCTCAAGAAATTCAC
The DNA here is from genome assembly GCA_019593545.1 of Apocynum venetum. Classification (NCBI taxonomy): domain Eukaryota; kingdom Viridiplantae; phylum Streptophyta; class Magnoliopsida; order Gentianales; family Apocynaceae; genus Apocynum; species Apocynum venetum. Next base: position 9,053,059 of record SRSM01000123.1, on the reverse strand, counting down.
CTTTTAATTCTCTTTGGATCCACAACAACATCTGGAGAGACATTGGATGAAGGATTTGTGAGTGTTTGTGATTGTGGTTTGCATGAACTGTCCACCTCTCCAGGCTCTGTTTTAGGCTGCAAATTTGGTTCTGGTGGCACAGTTTTCTCATCATTTTCACTATTTTGATCCGATGGCGTTGAAGGATTAGTACTTGATGGGTTGGAAGATGACAATGTTGGAGGCCCCGTGGCAGTGACATCGTCAGAAAACATGGTCCTGAGTTGTTCGTCGTCCAATTTCTCGAAGCCAATATTATTGTTACATGGAATGGAACCATTAGAGGTCCTGCATTCTTCAACAAAATTAGGGGCCTCAACAAATGTAATAGGATCACTAACTGACCTCCGATGGAAGTTCCGGCGTGCCGACGAGAAGTCAAGGAATTCATCAACCCAAGAATTATTCTGTTGTGACACGGCCGCGGCAATGGCGGTGGTGGTAGAGGTGGAGGAAGGAAATGGCATCATTTGGAAAGGAAATGAGGGCCAATTTTGTGTCATGGTTGGAACTTTAGGTGGTAATTGCGCCATGCATTAATGTAACAAATGGACTCCCAAATTTATAAGAACTAAATCAACTAAAAACTAACAAATCTTTGAAAGAATTATGCAAAAACACACTTAGAAAATTAAAAGATGAGAACTGAAGAATGAATTCAATTCAAGATCTGGAAAAGAAAAGAAAAAAGGAAAAAAAATAGGTGGTGGTTTTTAGGAAAAGAGCCAAAGATTGGGCATTTTTTCTCATAAATGTTCTTTTGGTATCATTGTCTAACTGTGGATGGTGGTACTAATTTGAAGGCCCAGAAGTTTTGGAGAACAAAGAGGAGGGGTAGCGTGGGGGGGGGGGGATGGGTGCATTGTCACATGGGGTGGGGGTGGAATTAGGACAGCTAGCTACAGCTGTTTGGGAGGGTCTTTCTCTGTCTAAACGGTTTAGACTGGAAAGTCGCAGTAGTTTAATAACAAGGAGGAATCAGACACCACGTGCCGATGTGACCTTTGGCCTTTGCCTTAAGTTTTTACCAAATTTTTTAAAAACAAAGTTTGCCAAGTTAATAATAGTATAAATTGAATATATTCACAGAATTCTCAAAATATTAAATACCCAAAAACACAAAATTTGAAAGTGTTGCATCTACAAAATGTGTTTTAATATGAAAATGCATTCATTGAATATATTTTGTATTTAGAGAATACATTTAAGTAAATGTCTTCACTTTAATTAGATTTAAAGTTAATTATCAAAACTATGTTAAACAACTAAAAATCCCTTTAGCATTTTTATTATACCCTTATTAGTGTTATATTAAAGTTATTGAAAGTCCTAAAGCTTTTAATGTCTTAATTTTAATTAATGGCAAATATTAATGAGTACTAATGTCTTGATTGAACAAGTGATAGATTTTTTGGATTCATGATCTAATCCATTCATAGACAAGAGTCTTCAATGAAGTATATAAGTCAAGACCATCAAGATTTTAACACAAGTTTTTATTGGATTTGATAGGAACTAGATATATAATTTTAGGATTTAATATATTTTGATATATCTAGTTTTACCTCTAATTGAGTAATGGTTTCTAAATGTTGTTCTATGAACTTAAAATGTTATTTCAAAATGTTTTTAATATGTTAAAATATGTTTTGATATTTCGAAAACCATGCATCATGATTTCAGAACTTAAATGGTTCATAAACTCTTGTTAGATTGATACCATAACTTATAGTTGATTGAAATCATCATTTGTGTGTTAGAGTATTGTTGATATACAAATGAACATGTTTCAGTCGATCTAAAGTAGTCAAGGTATCATCCACGAGTTAATTTATCTTGTGGATGCATGTGTTGTCAAATTTGTTTATCTATCAACCTGTAGATAACCATGCGGTCGATCGCAGTGAAGTGAGGCCAACCGCAAGATGAAAATCATCATCCGAAAGTTGTCCAATGAACTTGCGGATGATGGGGCGGACAACCCATCTGATATGCGGTCAACCGCACTTTTCCTGAGTGGATTTCCAATGGTTTCATTTTTTACTGTTGGAAACAAACTTTTAAATACCAAAACCTTTTGAATTCTTTCTAAGAACAATTTTTGAGTGAAAACATTGTATATCTTGATCCTATAACATCTTAGAAACATTTCAAAACCCTTTCTAAACATCAATCTTATTAAAATCATTCAAGAAGGGTTTTTACATTCGAAGGTGAATTTTGAGCAATCTTGGCAAGACATTACTCAAAGAGGTGATTGTGATTCAAATTGATATATCTTCATATTAAGGTGATATCTATCAAACTCTCTATCTCTTATTATTGATTGTAATTGTATTAAGGTTGCAAGTAACATAAAACCCTAAGTGTTAGGTTAAGCCTTATGTAGGTTATTTTGTATTCAAGGTTTGTTTGTAAAACCTTTGAGTGAACCTTGAATTAAATTGTATTGTTATGATTCGCTAAAGAGACTGGTGAGATTATTGTATAATCAAGGTTGTGTTGTAAAACTTAAGGGTTGAGTGAGTCTTAATTGGTCATAGGTTATTTGTAAAACCCTAAGGTGAATTAGGTGAGCCTCTTTTGTAATCTCATTTATTTGATTAGTAAAAGGATTTGGTAAATCCTTAAGTAGGTAATTCAAAGGTAGTGGATTAGGTTTTGTTGGATAAACCGAACCACTATAAATCATTGTGTTCATTGGTCTAATTTCTGCATTTTATTTGAACACATTATTTCTCATACAACTAGCACACCAAGTGTTTGATATTTGTTATCAAAGAGGTGTTTTATTAAATTAGGATGAAAAATCGGGTAAAAACTTAATTCATCCCCCTTTTAAGTTTTTCACTTGATATTCATTAAATATATGTATTACACAATTTGAACTGCTCTTTAATTATTTTCGGTACAATTTTCATAAACTCGCTAAATACATGAAAAAATCAGAAATGATAAATATGGAAAAGCATGAGAGAGAAAGAAAACTTAAAAAGACAATAAGACAAATTAATGTAACGTTAAATTTTTTTGTGTAAAATTATTTTAGTCATCTAAATCTATGTTTTTTTAAAGTTTTTCAATTCATTAATTCGTGTAAAAGTTTTGTATGTTATTATCCCAATTTTTTTCTTCTATTTTGTATGTTATTTTATGTTTTTATTTGCTTTTTTCTTATGTTTTTTATATTAGTATATATTTCATTTTGTGTTTTTATTTTCTGTTTTGTATGTTATTATTCCAGTTTTTTTTCTTCTATTTGACCAAATCAAATATGCAATAATTTCAAATAATATTTACAATATGTTATAAGCTAACATTAATAGTTTAATTTTTAATTATGTTATTTTATATTTTAAAAAAGGTTGCGGAGTTTGTTGACTGCATAAAAGATTTAATAGTATTAAGGCCACTAGAATAACTTCCCTTCCCAATTTAGTCTAACTATAGACTTAGATCTTTTTAAATAATTTTACTTTATTTTAGATAGATAGTGAATGGAAATAAATATTATTTTGACCATTATAATTTAATAAATGTAACTAATTTATTTTATTCCTAATTTAAAGAGCATCAAAGACACTCCACGAACAAACCATCTATGGAGCCCGATGATCTAGTGGTATATTGCAACGGAATCTTTCTACCCACGTACTCTCTTTGCTGATAGGTGGCATGTAGTTGCTCGTCACAGTAACGTTGGACCATTCTCATTATATACTCCTTGAACGGATCCACCATAAAGTTTTGAGGATTTCAAGACTGGTACATCACACGACATTTTCGAACAATATTCATTTGCTCACAACTATCAGGAAAGATCTACATACGACTATTGTGACTTCTCATGATCTATATCGTTTCACAGTCTCCCAAACACCACCTAACCTTATTGGAAGGTTTGTTATATTTTCTAAGTCCTCCCATAACCTTACTAGTTGGTTTGGTGCTATCTCTCAAATGAGTGTTGCAGTTGCAAGTTTAGTTCAAGTTTTTATGCACTTATTCATGTGGAATGATCTAAACGTTATTAAAAATGGAGGTTGTAGATACACGATGATGGATTTACAAAGTCCATCTTGCTTGTGACAGTCATCTAGATCATATGCTTGTATTGTATCTGATGCCCATTATTCTGCTGGTCATGATTGATTATGTATTCATATTGGATTTGTTTCGTCTCGTCATGTGATATTTATTTATTTCATACAATCTCAATATCTCATCCTTGTTTTTGGTAATTTTTAGTACTTATATTTTTTTGTTTATAAATAAATTTAAATTTAATAACTACAATATATATAATTAAATTACATATATAATTATATTTTTATATAAATATATATATATATATAACAATATATAATTAACATAGATAAATGTAATTACATGTTTATTATTATTATCATTATTATTGTGTGTGTCTATATATATATATATATATATATATATAATTAAATATTCTATATATATTATATTATAATAATTCAAATATATATAAGTGCTATAAACTACATATAATTATATTTTTAATATAAACATATAAAATTATATATAATTAACATAGATAAAAAATTAATTATTACAATTATATAAATGTATTTCTATAGTCTATAATTATATAATATAAATATACATTTATAAATATATATATATATATATATTGAATATAATAATTAAATTAATATTATATATGATATTAATATACAAAATATATAATTATATATGTTTAAATATAATTATAATTATATGTTTATTATTATTATTATATATTTATATGCTTATTGTAATAAATATACGTTTATATATATATATATATATATATTGTAACCATTTAAATTAATTATGTATGTGATTATAATATACACAATATATATATATTAAATATTCTATATATATTATAATAATTCAAATATATATATATAAGTGCTATAAACTACATATAATTATATTTTTAATATAAACATATAAAATTATATATAATTAACATAGATAAAAAATTTAATTATTACAATTATATAAATGTATTTCTATAGTCTATAGTTATATAATATAAATATACATTTATAAATATATATATATATATATATTGAATATAATAATTAAATTAATCTTATATATGATATTAATATACAAAATCTATAATTATTATATGCTTAAATATAATTATAATTATATGTTTATTATTATTATTATATATTTATATGTTTATTGTAATAAATATACGTTTATAAATATATATATATATTGTAAATTAATTATGTATGTGATTATAATATACACAATATATATTAATATATAATTATAATTATATGTCACTAAATTATAATATACATATAATATATGATTATCTTATAAAAAACATTTATGCGGAGCAAATGTTTATGATTAGATTCCTTTTTTAAAAAAGAAATAATTTTTAAAAAAAAGTAAAAAAAATCTGGTTTGCCATTAGCAAGATAGGTAATTATGTTTTAGAAAAATAAATAAATAAATCTGGTCCCTCATTCCCATCCCTGGTGTGTTTCGAATGACTCCATTTTTGCCAAAGCCAGAAAGGTACACAACATGCCCTATTTACAATAGGGGTATACAATTGACTACATTTTGGTGAATGGTATATTTTGCGTAAAAACTCCAACACCTAACACACTTTAAGGATTCATTGAATTTTAATATATAAAATAATAAAATTTTCCAAATACACTTTTAAGAACTCCAAATTCACTAATTAAAACAAAAAAAAAAATCTCTTCTCACTTAGCACTCATTTATCATAATCTCTCTTTCTTGAAAGTCAACTTTTGAAAGATAGAAATTCTCATTAGACCCCTATGTGTGTCCCATTATAGAATTTGATAAAATTTAGAATTTTACTACATTCCATGTATTATTAATTTAAAATTTTATGAAATGTATCAAAGTATAAGGTTCTCAATATGAAATTTAATTGATTTCATGAGATTCTAACGTTCTAAAAAATTGATAGATTTCAATGAAATTCTATTTTTAATGGAACTTAAAGTTAAAAAATATGAAGAAATAATTATTCTATAAATCCGACCATGACCCCTATGAATTTTATGGAATTCATTTTTTTATTGCCAATAAAAAATAAAATTTTTAAAAATAAAATATCACGTATCTCTATTAACTTAATTGTCAAATCTTATATTCATTCTCTATGCATATATTGATTTGTTTATATGTTACATTTTATACAAATTAATATATCTATTTCATTACAAAAATTCCAATAAAAATTCATCAAATTCCACAAAAATTGTAACATAAAAGCTTCATTTAGAATTTCATATGTAAAAGTGTATTTAATAGCAAACAACACACATATTTCTAACAAAGCATATAAAAAAGTATAAAGTCTAAAGTGAATCGAAGATCAATCGAGTAGCTCATTCAAGATTTGATAGGATGATTGAATTGATTTTAGATATATATATATATTGGTTTATCTATATATAATTTTTTTTATGTACAAATTTTGTTTATCTATTTTATTACAAAAACTTCAATAAAAATTCCACCAAAATTGTGACATAGAATTTCATGTAATTCTATTTAATCTACTAAATTATATACAATTCTATAAAAAAAAAATTGTTGCCTCCTATAAAAATTCACAAGACTTTAAAAAATTACATTAAATTTCATGTTGGGGCACCTAAATTCAACATGTAGATTGTAGAGTATCATTCTTAATAAGTTACTATATGTTCAAGATTTAAATATAGGTAAAGTTATATATATCTCGTAACTAGAGAGAGGACATATAGTGAGACAAACTAAAATAGAAAATAGTATATATAAATTTAGACAGAGAGTAGTAATTAACTATATTTTATTATTTTAGGATTAAAATATTTTCCAAATATAAGCTATTTTGCAAAATGTAATATTTATTAGCTTATTTCAATTTCTCTCTCCTTAGACATTTTTTTCCTCTTTCGTGGAAATAAATCATAAATAAAATTTGTTACTTATTGAGTTTGTGATGAGATTATAAGTCCGGCAACAACTACAATTAACCATTCAACAATTGTCATTTTATACCAAAATTGATATTTCAAATTAACAATAGATATTTAGACTTATTTTGATTAATCATATCATCGTGTTATGTATTCCAGATGTGGGATGATGCCATTACATTCAACGCCCTGAAGGGCATCAAATTCACCACATTTAAGGTATTAGTGTACTCCCTAGCTCAATTTGAAGTTCAACATCATCCAGAAGGTATAATATTCTAGATGTGGCTCATACTACATACGAATAACACTTAATTCTTACACTTCTAGTTGTTTATGTGTTTTAATACCAATTGTCATATCAGAGACTTATAAGTCCATGATTCGATTATAAGCCTCATCATAATTGATAATACACACTGTCAACTACTTGAGATACTAAAATAATATATCAAGTTGAAGATAAATATTTATATTCATTCTCATCAATTGTATCACAGAATTACGTATTCAACAATTTGGAATGAAGGCGCCACAAAATTACAAAGAAAATAGCCCTTACTTCTTTTTAAAAGATATAATATAAATAGAAAGTAGCCTGACAGCCTCATTGACCGTTAAAAGGATATTACTTATCCTCTCTATTATAAGACAGACTCTGACATATACTGAAGGTAATCAAAAGTTACTATCATATAGACAAGAATTCCTCAACTCCACATCATATGCAAAACTTCTCTAAAGATAATGTTTCAATCAAGTGGCATTAATTTAGAGGCATCATCCATCAAGCAACCTGCAAAAAAGAAGTTACACCTTAATGTTTTAGACAATTTGATGACAATATTTTTAAGTAATTTAAATAAAATACTTTAAAAATTTATAATTTATATATAAAAATTTAAAACAATTTATATAATAAAACAAAGCTGGTAATATGTTGTAGTCAGGGATACATATGAAGATGGATCTTAGTTGGTTTACTGAATAAATCTTTTGTTCAAGAGACGTGAACCTTGATGGAGAGCGAATAGGGACTCTACCAAATTCCTTGCCCGATCTTGCCTGATGAACTTGCACTAAAGAGCGACTGGGAGGGAGTATTAGGAGCCTACTCCGATAGTAAAGTTAGTACATCGAAAGTCTAATTAAAGCAAGAAAGCAAATGAGTCAGAACGCATCTTGGTAATTGGTTGACTTAGTTAAATATTGATTATCTTTAATAAGCAGACAATAAATATTCGATGTGAGAACATTTATTACGTGACTGATTTCTCTCTTGTTAGAAAATTTAAGGATACCCATTTGATTGTATAGAAAGCTCTCTAGAAGGTGTAAAGATATCTACATTTATCCTAAAATCACACTTAAGCCATAAATATGGGGAATAGCTATAAATATGGGTGCTTCCACACACCAAACTAGGAAAATATTCCTAATTTGTATGAAAATAATGCAGTTTCTTCATCATGTTCATTTGTTTATACAATTAAACATTCATTCAGGAAATTTTGTCCACATCCTGGAATTTTTTCCTTTAAACAGTTTGATATTTATGTAGATTTAGTAATCATGATGTAATATGATTAATAACTTGATTATAGAATTGAAAATTTTGGTTCTTAAGCTCAAATAATTGGAGGAAAGACCTTTCATTATTTTGTTGACATTGAAATCCTAATTATTAGAACAAGTAGCTAGCACCTAGATCCTAAAATTCAAATGCGATCTTGATTGATTTTGAACTTTTTAGAAATTTAAAATATTGTTTTAATTATTAAACAAAGAGAATGCTGACTTAGCTCACCATTATGTACAAGGTAGATCATCATCTTCCTTCTTTTTTTCAATTCTTAAATTAAATTACGATTCAAAGTATTCAACCGTTAAATTATTATCTAAACAGTACATATTAAAATCTTTTAAACTAATATGAATGGCGCAAGCCAAATTACTCAACATATATAGCTTGGTTTTGTGATGTGCTCTTAAATACGTGTACATATGCTTCCATAAAAAATTTCTGTCAAATTTCTTCAATGAGACTATTTAACCATCTGGATGAGCTTTTGATTCATAATGAAGTAATGGGATAGATGGATTCATAGTTATCAAGAATAATAAAAACAAAAAATGTGAAAAATGGATTCCAAAAATATTTCTGGTTAGATAATAATTCATTTGTGGCGTCTCACATGGAATAAAGGGCTGCGGTGATGAAGGGGAAATATTGGCATGTGTGAGGATGCATGTAGGATCTTTCTTCTTCTTCTTCTTTTTTTTGGGGGGGTGGGGGGGTGGGGGGAAATGAGCTGTGAAAGGAAATAAGGCTGCTATTAGAATCATGTCTTCCTTCCTCCCATGTGAATTGTTTTCGAGCCCCTACCTATATTTGCTTTGTCCCCAAATCATACTCACATGGTTGCTTAATGTGCCCCCACCCCTTCTTCCCCGGGGGGTCTTTTTTCAACTTGTAAAGAAAAATATCAATCGAAACGTATGATGCACATCTCATATAAATGCAACATTGAAAGAAATCGATTATAAATATTATATTAAGAAATATATTTTATACTATCGTATAAGTAAAAAAATACAGTGATTCATAGAAGAAATTGTAATTTTAATTTTAATTTAAGATTCAAATCTATTTACAACCATCACACTTCAATCTACATTCACCTCCTCCTCCTCCTCTCTCAACAAGTTTGTTCTTGGTAGCTTCCAATGAAACCATAAATTCAAATGGAGTTTGATTTCTTTAATGCAAAATTAGGAGACATTTACAATGATTAGTTAAAAGTTCAAAGATGCGTTTAAAGTACTTGTTCAAGTACTCTGCTGTCTTGCAAGAGACTTTGTCTATGTATAATGCAGCGATTCTCCATGGTTGGTTTCTTTAGTAAGTATTATTATTTTGATTCCACACCATGTGCATCAAGAAACACTACAAACCTCCCATAATATAAAAATGCCAACCTTGCCTTAAACGTAACATCACCATTTCTCTCTTGGGTTTTTTTTTATATATATATACTTTATTTAGCTAAATAATATGGCATCTTTGCAAATTGAAATTGTTCAATATATAAATTACATACTTCTTTATAAGCATAGTATATGACCAGAAATTTTACATTTAAATTTTAATGTCATTTAATTAACTTACAGGATTTTTTTTATTATTATTAGTTTTTTGTATGAATCCAAGATATGAACCTAACTTACATAGGCCATTTCACCCACGCATGTGAATCCATGACATATTTTGCGATCAGTGCACCACCCTAAAAATGGCCCATTATTGGCAACAGAGATTCTTACCTAACAAATCAGCTAATGTCACTCTCCATAGTTAGTTTTTAATTATTATTATTATTATTATTTTGAATCCCAAGAAATACCCGAGAGTTCCGTACGGGAAAGGATTGCCGATTGCCATTTGAACACAAAGAAGCATTATTGCACGTGGGAAGAAGCCATAACGACCCTACTGGGTTTTTTTTTTCTCCTTTAAATCATGGCAATGCCCACTGCAGAATTGCCTCAATTTTGCTCCTAGAAATCTTCTTTCTACCTTCCTTTTTTACTATACTCTCTCGTAAAAAAGCCTATGAAGTCATTTATATTTGTCCTTAAAATATATATTATTTTTTATAAATATTTTACACCTTTTTCATACTACATTTATTCCTATATTTTTCTCATCTTATTTATTGAAATTTTATACAAGAGATAAATATTTTAGGAACAAAAAATATATATATATATTTGATCAGCAAAAAAATAAATTTCAATAACTTATATTAAAAGGCAGATGTAATAGTATTTTTCTCCAAATGCATTGATGAATATGGAGAAAGATGCCCACTTAAACCAAAAGGAAAGAAGAAAAACAGGAATAACATTCTGCCGCTAAAACTCACTACCAACTCTTAGTAATATGTAGAAAAGAAACCAGCATTTAAACAAAATAGTTTAATTTTAGAAATCTTATTGACTTGTGAACAGGAAACTAACATGTATTTAAATTGGAAATTAAAGTGTCTATTTCATTTTTGAAGATAATATAATTAGATTGAATTCTAGAGTTTTTATTTGATTTTGAATATAGTTAAATTATTATTAGCCATTATTTCAAACTATTAAAGGAGAGATGGTACGGTGAGAGACACAAACAACCGGTCAAATCAAATGTATTATAAATCTCGAACTATAATTAGCTAGGATCTGACTACAATATCATGTAAAAGATTTCCTAGACACTAAACTTCATAATAGAATTATACAAGTCCTTTCAGCGATATGCCCTTCCTCTTCCACGTCCCCTCCAACCTCCTGTATTTCTTCCACCTCTACTACCACCACTGGACAAACCTTCAAATGCCTTGTTAACAAGTTGGTTCTGTATGCCACCAATTCCTCGACCTTTTTTCATTGTATTACCACTGGATCCATTAAAAGTAGCTGCAGTTCGCTTTTGACTGTCATCCAATAAATAAATAAATATATAACATAATCAGCAATGCACAAACAGCATTAATAGCAAAAATAAATAAATAAATGAAGGCAGAAAGCAGTTTCAACAGAAGGCTTTTTATCTCATACCCAGCAACAGCAGCAGGTGTAGGAACTGATGGTTTAGTAACTTCTTTCCACGACAAGTTAATTTTGCGATCCCCCATAAAAGAAGGTGATTTTGAATGCAAGGGCTGCATATTGTACAATTTCAGTTCTAGGATGTATTAAAAATATAAAATTTTAAAAAAAGGACCAAGAAACAAAAGAACAGTATTTACCTGGGCCATTGCCAATAAGTTGTTGCAACTTCTAAGACCAGAGGTGGCATTTTGCTTTTGTGTCTTCTGCAAGTAATGGCAAAGTAATTAAATTGATAAAGTGAAAAGCTTAAAACACTGCCAAATTCAGTGAGCAAAAGGAAAGTGATTTAAAAGACACAAAATGGAAAGGAAAGTCAAACCCACAATCTGTTCTTTTTCTTCTTCTGTTTTAGCAGCTGTCATTGCTTTGTTCTGATCAGCCATTCCTTGGGTTAACTTCTTTATCATAGACCTAGCCAAGTCCTCAATGGTGCTCAATCTGTTTCATCATTGAGTCTAAAGACGTCAACTTCAGATTCACAAATGTAAAGAGAAAAGCAAATGAGTTTAAAAAATTTGACAGATTTAAAAGCTCTAGTTCACATGACTTGTATAATTCCAAAAAAGTCATGACACTTTGAAGTAGTGTTCTTCACATGAAGGGGGTTCAAAAGGGGGGAAGAGGTGAGGGGAGGGGGTGAGGGAGTAGGGGTAAATAATTTTACCTTGTTTGGTTTGGTTAGATAGTAGGGGAGGAGAAGGAAAATAAAATCCTCTATTCTTTATTACTATTTTTTTGGGTAAAATTCTTCTTTTATCTCTAGATATAACATTCTTAATTTATGTGGAAAAGAAAAATAGAGAGGGAAAGAAGAGAAAATGAGAGGAAGATGAAGTGAATGAGAAAGTGAGAGAAAGATAAAAAAAATGTAATTATTAAAACATAATAAGGGCAAATAAGCCATTGTAATTCCTCCCCTCCAAATACCCCCACTTTTGGAGGTGAAGAAAGAAGGGGAGGGGAGGGAACCCCTCCAAAAAATTGAATCAAACAATGGATTTTAAAAGAAATCCCTCCCCCTCCCCTCCAAATCCTGCCAACCAAACAGACCCCTAATCATTTCAATGTTTTTTTCCAAATATGTCCTTGTATACAGTTTAACATTAAATAAAAGGACAATTTCTGTAAAATCAAATTGAAAATAAAATTTTTTATTTGATCCAGAGAGAAGAAGAAACTATTTTTCATTTTTTAAAGTGAAGTGATTTACAAGGACATTTAAAAAAAACATATTGAAATCATTAAATAATTCTACATTTGACTCAATTTGATTATTGACCCCAATTGTCAATTGCAAAACAAGTGGTACTTAATTGATAAACCTTCTTACCCTTACATAAAGCAGCTTTCATAGATTCATTTAATTTTGCTTTGATACATGGCAAGTGATGACTTTTCTTAAATACCTAACCATTTCACAGATTCAGTAATGACAAAAATGATTTTCTTTTACTTAACAAGTGAATCGGAATAGAGATTTTCTGTGTGAGATCCACAAAATATGTGTGCGCGCACGTGTGTGTGTGGGGGGGGGAGGGTGTTTCCATTGGCAAGAAAGATCATTTCTGATGAACCCTCTCTTTACACAGATTACAAATTAATCGATGGTCTGACAGCTCTAACCATAATCTTGATGAGAGTTCTAGATTTCTAGCTGCACTTCATGATTGAAGTTAAACTAGTCTTTCACCATTAAGAGGTCGCTGATGCACAATTTGTATATCACATGCACTTCCTAGTGAAGAACTCTAAGACTCAGGGCATCATCTTCAGCATCAGCCAAACAACAATATGCAACAAAATCTCCATGAAAAGATCTTGCAGAAAATCAGTATACTCAAAATAGCTCACTAATCACTATGCAAGGTTGTCAATTGTTGATATTGATTCAGCACATTAGAGATCATAGTCATGTTTCAACAAATCCCTACCAGTCAAATGAACAGAAAAGGGTAGATCTATCCCAAATTAGTCCAATCAAAAGTCTATGTTTCATCGAACTACAGACAAGATGTAGTAGTAGGAAGAGGTTTTTTCACCTGTATACAGTGCATCTCATTTGCATGAGTTATGCAAGGGAAGGTAAGAAAATACTAAGAATAGAAACCTAAACTTTCTAATTTGACTTCTTTACCTCGTGTTATTTTTTAACATATTGTAAATTTAAGCCAACTTTGTCAATTAGACACTTATTATCTCTGAAACCTCAGCTACTGAGAAAAAACACAATTAGGGAGATGAAAAGTGGGCCACAGGTGCTGTGTTACACCTTGATTTCATTTCCCATCCCTCTTACCGTCTGCCTGCGTCTTTCCATCACCTAACCTCAACCAAAGAGAGAACTACCAGGTGTATATGCTATTAGAGCTAACCTCAACTTAGTGTCATACAACCCACCCATTATCCCCCACCCCACTTCCCTCCCAGGGCCCCCGCCATGAAAACAAACCAAACACAAATTGATTCAAGTTAGAGATTAATTAGTATTTAACAAAAACTCTCTCCAACAGTTCAATATATGAAGTTATTGCGAAAATTAAAGTAGCAATAGACTCTTGAAAATGAATGATATAGCTGAAAGTATAGACTACCTTTCTGTGAAGTCCTTATACTGCTCAGAAAAGTCTTCCCCAAGCCTATCAGATGGTTGACCGGTGACTATCTTATAGCCACAAATACTATTAGTGGCATTAGGAGTCTATAGAAATCCAAAATAAATGAATCATCAGTTTAATTACAACACATATTTTACTGAGAGTTGGGCAGACAGAAATTTACTTACCTTGTGAGCTAAGTGGTGAAAAGTATACAACAAGCATTCAACATGTGCAAAATTAATCTCTTCAATTTTCCTCCGGACCATGTATTTCTGAGGAGGGGGAAAAAACCATGACAGTCAGAATTTTCAATGAATATCATATGAATGTTTTATCAGGAAGCACAAGAATGTCAATTGTTTTTTCACTCTCTCAAAAGATTAACATTTTTACACAGAAAAAACACAACAATTGTTTACCGAATGGAAAGAACCCAGAAGGGAGGAACATGAAGATTGTTGTGCAATTGAAATTAACCTAGTAGATCGTACAAAGATAATAACTGCCTTTAAAGATAAATACCTTGAGAAGTTGAACAACTGATGGAAGAATTTGCCGAGAGTCTTGTGGTGTTGCATAAAGAGAGCATTCAGCAAGGTTCTTGAGCAAATCCAACTTTCTTTCCTCTGGCAGCTGATACAGAGAGAAGAAACTTAATTGCCTTTAATGTCCAAATTTACTTTATATAAACAACAAAAGACACAGGGAAGCAAAGGCAAAAAGAAAACCATCATGCAGAAATGTACACAATGCATCTGGGTTGCTGATGGACTATATTCATCAGAACTAACAACACCCCTCAACTTAGATTGCGATAGTGGAACAGCATCATGTATAGTCTATATTTAAGCAAAACTAGAAAGCAAAAAAACAAGCTACTTGCTTCCATTTTGATGCAAGATTCATCAGATTTTCAAAGCCCCATATTACAAAAATAAGAAGAAATATAAGGGGGAAAAAATTGAAAAATGATGGTTAGGTGGACAAATTCTGTCCTTCAAATGTTCTAAATATAAAGAAGGGAAAAGGTAGGCTGCAAAAAGATGAACTTAACCGATGTTTGATATAGTTTTCCATGGTCAGAACATTAAAAGTAGAAAAATAGAAGAAATCTAACCACATGTTGCAAGCTGCAGATGAGCAATTGTTCAACCCACTATCGGAAAAAAGTAACATGATACTATCCATTATCTCACCTTTTCAAATACAGGTACGATTTGCTTGTTCAGATAAGTAACAAACTTGCTGCTTGACGCTCCCCTCTATGATTGAAAGATGTAACATTATGACGAAGAATTAATCATATGATCTAGCATTTAGAATATAAAGGCAGAGTAGTTACCACAAAAAAGGGAAGAGCCATCCGAAGGCAGGATATGAATCGGTCAATGTGGTCACCATCTGAAACCTGTGAGATGGAACAGCAGAAGGAAACTCATTAGACACAATACATTAGAACCTCATCTTTAGAAGCGCAAACCTATGTGTATGTTGTTCGGTCTGAGTACTGGAAGAAATGCAATCAAAAGTCAACTATTGTTTTCTCAAAATGAAATTTAACCCAACACCTCTCCCACCTAATGACTGGTAAGAATTTCATCTTAAAAAAACCACAACTAAGACCTACCAAATTGCAAAGCTACACAACAAATCAATCAGTCTCCCATTACTACGAGAACTAAGTAAAAGAGGGGTGGGCAATGACCTAATGTATGAACATAAGAACAACTGTAACGGATGAGCTTCTCAAATAGAATTAAGGAACAAGGTACTTACATCGAATTGAGCATCTAGATCAGCCTGGCCTTCAATTATCTCAACTAATTCTTGAACACGCTCCAGAGGAGCATTCTGCCCGAATAAGTTCAAGCTTTTCAAAAATTCTATGAACATCTTAAACTCAACAGCTGTTACATCTTGCAGATTCTGCAAAAGGATATTTTAGCTTAAAGGACAGCTAGTAGACATAAGAAATCATTCTTACTACAAACATAAATCATCCTTTGACTGATTATATGGAGTCAGTCATCTATTTAAGAATCGGGAACAATTTTCCAAAATGATATCTTGACTGCTAAATAAAAGAAAAATACATGCAGAATACCTGCTTCACCAAATTAGTGATGTGTCTCTCCATTTCCTCCTGCGGCCTTAACAACTCAACCTTAAGAGGAAACACCTGGTGAAAATTGTTAAATATTATTTAGATGATGGAAAAAGGACAATTTTTAAAAGTTGAATATTATTGACAATTGGGAAAGAAGAAGCATCACCTTATCTTTGATAAAGCAGAGAACTTTTTCCCGAATGCCTTCCCAAGCAGTAAGCTCCTCAGCGTTCCGTTCCTCAGTGCTTCCAACATGCTTAAACAGAGCCGTCAAAGAAACTGCAGCAACAGCATTTGGTTAAAATCGGATTACCACACCAAAGGAACACCATAAAACCCAGGTATCAGTTTAAATTTTTATCCTGACCGAGTCTTAGAATAAATAAAGATGAAATGCCAAATCTATCGCATAATTAGTAAACACAAACTCAGAATATCAACATCACAAAATAAATTGTTATATCTTTCAAGATTGGCTGAGAATAGTCCACTTACTTCATTATTCAGTTAATTTTTATTTCTTTTTCCATTTTCTTCCTTGTGGCATTCAAATAGGAAATGAGTTTCCAGGGCAAGGACAGCTTAGGGAAGCATATAGCAGTTGTATGGAAGTTTCAGGTGCAAAACCTAAAATCAGGTTTGGATTCAGATACACCTAATTGGGCAGGACTCAGCATGAAGTTTTGCTCACATAGACTTAATTGGGCAGGCACCCATATGCTGCCATCTTTCAAGAGAAACTGTAAGTTACCAGAAAGTATCATGTTCAAATCAGATATTAGAAAGGTCCCGAACTTGGACCACCAACCCTATGCACCTGTGGGAACAAGAAATGAAACAAAGTACTTCCCTCCATTTCAGGTCAAGTACCCTTGTTTATTAGGCATCTAATTTTGAGTTGATGTTCTTGAGTATGACCAACATTAACAAGGAAACTAGACATTGTAATATTTATCACAAGACTCCAACATTCCAATCTAGATGAAAGTTTGTTACCTTTCAATAATTTTTATATTCTCTTTGAGAACAGGAGAAGAAGTAGAAAGGTTCCAACATATAAGTACTAAAATCAGAAGACAGTAAACTAGTCTGCTGAATTCTTACTCTTAACATCCTGGCGTAACAAAGACATGAGAGCCTTGTGCACCGCATCACGCTCGACATTTTCTCCTAAATGACACATTCAACATGTTCTATAAGCAGCTAAAAGCAGATAATAACATGGCAGAAAAATGAACAGAGAAAAGTACCAGTAACAAGAAGTTGTGCAAGAATGTCTACAATCTTGGATAAATATTCTGGTGTATCCTTGCAGAAAAGAGGGAGGCCCCGGATTGCTTGTACGCGCACCTGTAGCAATAACAAATAAAAAATGTGAGAGCAATTCATCATCCATAGTGGGCACATTTCTTCCACACTGCTATATCTTATATGAATTGTTCAGATATTGTTAGAGAAACAGCATACTAAGAACTTGATCCCAGAGAATAGATCTCAATCAGCTTAGCTGTAATGTAAATGGAAAAAGTCTTTTTAAACATGGTTCAATGAATACATCTGGCCACAAGTAATCCACATGAGCAAGGATATTTTCAGTCTGAATGAGGAAAGTAAACTAAGAAAAGGATGAAAATGGTAACAGCAATAATTACTTTGCTTACTCTAATATTAAATTACAAGTCATGCAACAAGAACCAAATTTTTTATTAAAAAAAAAAAAAAAAACTAACATGTAATTCTAAAATCCTTGCCATCTTCTTTTCATTACACTCAGTTTCCATGCCAATCAAAAAGGATAAATAACTCCTTTGGAGTTATTTCCAGATACCAGGTTATGTTGGGAACTTGCAACAAACAAATATGAGATGCCTTATAGTCATCTGAAAGCAGAACAGTATTCCCTCATCCAAAGCCAAAACTCATAATAAAAATTCAGTGGAAAAGCCACAAAGGATTGTATTCTAATTACAGAAAAATTCTAGGATATCTCCCTCTTCTTTACAGGTATACCTAGTCTAACAAGACCAAAATATATTAATTTCATAACTTTTCTTCACTTTGTTAAACAAAGTTATAACAAGTTCTGCTTTTTTTCTTTCTTTCTTTATTCTTACATGTTCGTTAGTCCTTTTACTGTACATATTATTTCGAGTGATATTTGTCACAAAAATGCTGAACCTTAATTTAAATTATACAGCTATCATGCTTATGGGAAGAACATTGACTTTGAGCTACTATATCCACACAAATACTGAAACAAATAGTAGAAATTTAGTTCCAATAGCCCATAATTCACTAACCCCGAGCTCTTCATCTTCGCATAAATATAAATGCTGATCGAGAGCTTGGTCCGAGAGCTGCGGGAAGTACTTAAAGAACTTTGGTATAAGCAGCGCCGCCAATTGCTTCGCCTTCACCGAACCGTTTGCAGCAGCAATAATATTCTCGTAGTCCGTCTTATGCTTTTCCCCAAAACAAATAATCACAAATTTCCAAAATCAAAATTTTATACAATAAAAAATAAAATAAAAAATAGAGAAACTGAAAGCGCTGAAGCTCAAAACTCACCTGAGATTTGTCTTTGGCCTCGTTGAGCCGTTCGCCATACTCGTACAGCTTCTCAATGTCCATGGAGTCATCACCAGCTTCCTCCATTAGTAAAGTTACTATTAAGAGAAAAAAAAATCCAAAAAAGCTCCGGCGGTAGCTCGACAAATAAGGTAGTGTGTTCCGAGAGCAAGCGATGTGATTTCCGTGAGAGGAAGTTTGAGAGTGAAGTAGGGTTTGTGAAAGGAATACAGAGAGGAGGATGGGGAAAGCGGGTGGGGAAATTTTGATTATGGCGGTCCGTTTCTTACTCTGCGGCCTGAGGGGAACAAAATGCTAATATCACAAATTAGAGGGGCGTTTTTTAATTTATGATAAATGGTACGCTCAAGTTTTCAAGTTAACGACTAACGAGAATACAGGAATACCAATTTCCTTAAAAAGAATCGCATTCTCAATCCGAAATTAACCATCTTACATTTTTTTTTTTAGCATCACCGTCTACATTTTATTTTAAATATCTAAAAATTAATATTTGTTTACTTAAAATATATATTTTTTACATAATGTTTCACTAAAATATTTTTTACTAACAATCTTATTAATTTAATAAATTTACAATTTACTGACTAATAGTTAATTAATATTTGTTTACCTAAAATAAAAATATTTTTTACATAATGTAAAATATCTAAAGCTTTTAGTGTTTTAATTTTGATTAATGATAAACATTGATGAGTACTAATGTCTTATTTATACAAGTGATAGAGTTTTTTGATTCATGATTTAATACATTCAATAACAAGATTTCAAGTTTTTAAGGAAATAAACAATGCAAGACTATCAAGATTTGAAAACATGTTTTTATTGAATTAGATAGGAACTAGATGTCTAATTTTAGAGTTATATATTTTGATATTTCTAATTTTCCATCTAATTGAGTAATGGTTTCTAAAGGTTGCTCTATTGAGCTTAAAACGTTATTTCAAAATGTTTTTAATATTTTAAAATATATTTTGATATTTCGAAAAACATACATCGTGATTTCAAAACTTAAATGGTTCATAAACTCTTATTGGATTGATATCATAACTTATATAGTTGATTAAAATCATCATTTATGTGTTAGAGTATTGTTAATACGCAAATGAACAAGTTCAGTCGATCTAAAATAGTATAGGTATCGTCTATAAGTTGATTTATCTTGTGGATGCACGTGTTATCAAATTTGTTTATCTGTCAACTTGTGGACAATCATGAGGTCGATCGCAGGTGAAGTGAGGTCGATCGCACAATGAAAATCATTATCCGAAGGTTGTCCAGTGAACTTGCGAATGATGGTGCGGACGACTAGTCTGATATGCGATTGACCGCACTTCTCCTGATGTTTCCAACAACTTCATTTTTGACCGTTGGGAACGAACATTTAAATACAAAAACCTTTGAAATTCTTTTTAAGAACAATTTTTGAGCAAAAACATTGTATAACTTAATTTTATAACATCTTAGAAACATTCTAAAACCCTTTCTAAACATCAATCTTATTAAAATCATTCAAGAAGGGTTTTTACATTCAAACGTGAATTTTGAGCAATCTTGACAAGCTATTACTCAAATAGGTGATTGTGATTCAAATTAATATAACTTCACATTCTTATAATTCTTTATCTCTTATTATTGTTTGTAATTGTATCAAGGTTGCAAGTAATATAAAACTTTAAGTGTTAAGGTAAGCCTTGTGTAGATTGTTTTGTTTTCAAGGTTTGTTTGTAAAATCTTTGAGTGAACCTTGAATTGAATTGTATTATTTGGATTTACTAAGTAGGATGGTGAGATTATTGTATAATCAAGGCTGTAAGTGAATCTTAATTGATTAAGAGGTTATTTGTAAAACTCTAAGATGAATTGAGTTAGCCTCTTTTGTAATCTCATTTATTTTTAATATCATTTATTTGATTAGTGAAGGGATTTGATAAATACTTGACTAGGTAAATCAAGGTAGTGGATTAGATTTTGTTAGATAAACCGAACCACTATAAATCATTATGTTAATTGCTCTAATTTATGTATTTTATTTGAACACATTATTTCTCACACATCTAACACACTAATTGTTTGATATTTGTTGTCAAAAAGGTATTTTATTGAATTAGATTAAAAAATCGGATAAAAATTTAATTCATCCCCTTTTAGGTTTTTCATAATGTTTTTATGACAATCTTATTAATTTAAAAGATTTATAAGATACTAATTAATAAGTATATATCACTAACTTAATAAATAATAATAAAGATAAAGATGTCAAAGTTCTTTTAAAATTTTTAAGCTAACTTAATTATGTATATTCAATTTTAAAGAGAAAGATGAATCATTAAGGATAATATACATATTGAATTTAATAAAAATAAATATTCATTTTTCAATAGAAAGAGTAATGAGCAAGTTCTAAAATAAAGATAATTTAATATAGATGAATTTTTATGTATATTTAAATTTTAATCAAAATTTATCATGAAATTCTAAAATTGAAGCACTAAACTGAGATGTTGTGTTTGCCCAAACTTTTTTTGGTAAAACGACGTTGAGAGTTCGATATATATATATATATATATATATATATATATATATATATATATATATATATATAGGAGGCATGAATAAAGATATTCTTAATTAAAATTTCTTTTCCTAAAAAAGGCAAAGAAAAGGAAGGAAACACAAGCGTTGTTTCTTTTTCCTAAAAATAAAAAGAAGTCGAACCGTTTTCGCGGGTTCGGAGGTTGAACGAAAGTGGAAGTAAAAGCCAGGTTTAGTGAGCGCCTCCCACCCTCTACGACCTTGTGCTTTGAACTTTGCTATGTCTGAGAATCCGGCATCACAACCCGAAGAGAAGGGTAAGGAACTGAAGAGAAATTGCAAGCGGCGGAGTCGAGGGGTGGCGGATGACGCCGACGACTGTGATGCTTCAAATGCTTCTACCAAAAAGAGGGAGATTAACGGAATTATTTCGTCTATTACTAAGCCGAGCTACTGCTTACAGCGCGGAGTTGACAGTATTCAACAAGCGGAAAGTGGTGAAAACTTGAGGTCTCTCCATCGGAAAAGATTGTGGCGGCTTTTGAAAAAGCTGTTATTGAAGCAAAATTGGTCGGAGGCGAGTGGTGTTTTGAGTGTTTTACTAAAAGCGACTGCTAAAGAAACGTCTCCAATAAGAAATCGGTCCAAATATTGGGTATGAATCGGGTGCTTCAATATTCCATATCATGTCGCTTCATATTCTTTGCATTTTGAGGGTTTTGAAGTTATTATGTCGTTTATTTATTGATGTTACTGTTTACTGTTGTTTGACTGAGAAAGCGTTTGTGATTTTTAATGTGCATGTTTACTGGTTTGGACTGACTCTGTCACGAACCTTAAAGCTTTATAGAATTTCAACCTGACCAGTTTCGGGCTTTCTTCTGCCTGAGTTGGGCACGGTTCAGCACGGGCGCTATGAAGGCTATCTTTATCTGCCTGCAGCACAGAAACTGATAATATAGCTGACTCTGTGCCAAATGGTGCAAACATTACTTAGTGCTATAGTAGATTCTAATTCTTGCTATACTGAACATTTGGTGGAACTCTGGTGGCTCTGTGATAAGAGCGCTTTCTTGATAGCAGATATATTGAGGAACATTTATATAAGAGGGACTTTTGGATCCTGAGCAAAGGAAGGAAGGCTTATGATATGAAAAACTTTGTTAGGCTATGCTTGACTTGAGGGAAAGGAGAGGGGTTGGAGAGAGAAAGAGGGGATTGATTATTTGTTGTTTTTGGATTAGATAGCAGGAGGGAAAGGGAAGACAAGTCTGCTAATTTACATCTATATATTCTAAAACAAGGGAATACAAAAGATGTTAAACATGATATTTATGCCTTCCCTTTTCGTTTGTTCCTTTACTGTCTTCTTTTCTTTTTTATTTTTTCTTAATAAACCAAGTTGGGCTGTTTTAACTAAAACGGATGCCACCATTCCCCTCCATTTCATTTCCTTCAAAAGGTCAATTCAAACACTTAAGTTTGTTTCCTCCTTTTTTGCTTTGCCCCTTATGCCTTCCATCCTAACATAGTCTTACGAATCAAGATTTCAGCTTTTGCAAAATCTATTATGGCTGAATGTTTTAATTGTTAGGTAAACTAGCTTTAGAATATAAGTTTATTAAGAAAAGAGTCAGCTGAAACATTTTTCATTTCTCTTTTTGAACGTTTGTAGTGTTTCTTTATAGCTTGTTCTAAAGTAGTCCCGATGAACAGAAATAAAATTAATCTGCTCCCTCTGATATTTTATAA
This sequence comes from Apocynum venetum, assembly GCA_019593545.1. Lineage (NCBI taxonomy): Eukaryota > Viridiplantae > Streptophyta > Magnoliopsida > Gentianales > Apocynaceae > Apocynum > Apocynum venetum. Next base: position 9,029,789 of record SRSM01000123.1, on the reverse strand, counting down.
ATGGGTAGATTATTTCCAATGTTAAGCACAAAACATTTGTTCTTTCGTTGTCAATAACTTTAGATTTGATTTCCTATTTTACGAATTTTTGGTTGTTTTCATCTGGCGTTGTTTTGTTTCCCAGATTGTGTACTGTGCAAATATTGTAAATGAACATGGAATGATTTTTTTTTTTCTTCTAATTTCCTTCTGATTGTCATAGGCTACTCTGGAACTTATGCGGCGTGTAAAAGGTGACACTTTCAACCAACGAAAAATCCAGAATGTCTATGACATCTGGATGAAAAAGTTAGGACCAATGGAAAAGCAGCCAATCAGGTAAATACAGAAGAGATCTTGTGTTCTTCCTTGGTTAAAGTTTTTTTTTTTGGCCATACCCATCATGAAACTGAAGCAACTCTTTACCAGTAGCTTTTACCTTTTCATTTTATCCATTAAAAGTTGTATAATTTATTCAGTAACTGAAGGAGACAGGTAAAAGAAAAAAAAATACTGGAATCTTTGTAAGAAAAACCTGAAAAGATTAGGAGTCTGGAACAAATTTACTGGATCTAATGGTTCTTTAAGATCCCTATTCTCCAACTAAGTGTTTATATTACTATGGTCTGATCATAAATGTTATCTAGTTCAACCTTTTTAATGTATCATTATAGAAGAAATTTCATATTATTGAGGCATGAAAAGGAAGGTTAATTCTGCACTCCCCCCCAAAAAAAAAGAAGAGGGGAAAAAAATATAAATATCTTTTTTGTCTACTGTTTGCTCCTTCATCACTTTAAAATTGTTCTTGTATCTGACTTTTGTGCAACAGTGGTTATATGATGCTCAACCATCTTAGCTGTTTTTTAGATCTATTTTGAGCATTTAAGCACCTTCAGGATGGTGAAAGATAAAAGAAGTATTTCAAGAGATTGATTGAAATTGAAAATTGTTTGCAGACTTTTAGGAACTTCAATCAACTAACTAACTACCTTCAAGAAGAAAGCCCTAGCCAGAGCTTTATTTGTATTATATTTTTCACATGGTAAAATGTCAGTTTGACAGCTTTCTTTTTGCGTGAAAAATTAAGAACAAATAAAGACAACAAAAAATTGTGAATTCATGCTTAAAGTAACGCAACAAGCTTATGTTGGTAAAAATATGATCTTCTTCAACAATTTCATCATTGTACTTGAGAGTGATAATCAACTTATGATATATGCATATCTGCTTGTTGAAACCTTCATGTGCATGTTGCTATAGCAAATTTTAAGCTTGATTTTTTTTTCTTTTGGCAGGGAAAGGTTTTCTGTTCAATTGGAATTTATCCTTTACTGTCTTGGACATGGAAATATAGAGGATGCTCATCAGGGTGCTTTATGGTATGATTTCTGATGTAATAATGTGCCTTATTTTTGCAATAAACAAAATTACTTTCCAGCAGCTACAAAGAACTTTCTTGAATGTTGAAAGATTCATTTGCTATAGCAATGTGCCTGTAAGCAGTCATTTTAATAGGCATGGAGATGGATGAATTGGCTCACATAGAAGAATTTTTTCTCAACTGCTTATAGGTAGGAAGGCATGTAGTAATATTAACCCCTCATGTGAATAGTTAGAGATATCTGTATCATTGAGTTTTTATTCAGAGGAATATATATCTCATTCTGTCTGCCTAACTGGAGAGAAACCTGGCAGTGTATGCAGAGCAGAACTGCACAAAAAATCTATTGACAAGGCAAGCAAAACAATTTGTGTTGGAAGTAATTTGTTCATGACAATTGGAAACACCAAGCATGCAGAATGAAACTAGTTTGTAATGGAATTAGGTGGTACATGGACCAGCTGGAAAGATGTGGTCTAGGTCACGATGCATGCTTTTGGGAACTTGAATATCTGATTGTATATATGTGTTAATAATGTTTGTTTTATTATGATGGTATTTCCACCAGTCTTATGCAAGAACGCGGTTTCGAGAGCAATCCTTTTGCAAATTTGGTTGTTGGTTTGACATTTTATGAGATATGGTACTCCTCTATTCCTGAAGATATGCAGTTAAGGGAGTTGAGCGAGCCTAGTTCTCCCATGCAATCACTGATGTCTGCAGGTAGTTACATGTCCGTTGAGAAATCTGAGGGGCATGAAGCTGTTGAAGCTCAAGATCGGAATTTACCCATGGAATGTGATTCAAGCACCTCTATTGGGAACGAGAAAGGTGGCTTGAAAGTAATTACCAACAAAAGTAGAGAAGTTTCTATGGAAGTTGATTATAAAGAGCAAAAAACTCCAGGTTCTGGTTTCCAGGCTCAAGGTTTCTACTTAAAGTCTGCTGAAAGTAGCAGACATGAAGGATCTTTGGTTCCAAATCATAGTGGTGAAGCACCTACTACCTCAATTTTCTATACTCATGGTGCGTTTCCCATTCCTAACTGTTACCTTTTTGAGGAAATTTTTCAAGCAGTAGTTTCCGAGGCCTGTACAATTATTATATTTGGTGAAGGAGTTGCAAAACATAGATGTCTTTCACAAACTTGTTTTCCATGGAATTTTTTGGCAAAAAAAATGATTTGAGAAAATGATATTACTGATAACTGGCTCTTAGATGCTTGGATATCGTCATTAGAGATTCAGGATTAAGGAACATGTTATCTTCATGCATTGGTTAATTGACTATGCGGCCAATAGAAGGAAGCAACTTTGTTAAATTTGCTTCTCCCTAACTTATCTATTGGCCACTTTCGGGATAGATAGAATGATTTTATAATGAAATTGTTTGGTTCAAGGTAAATAACAAATGTTAAGCTCATATTTATCTCTTTTGTGTTAGGTTTACCACCATGGATCTTGCCTCTGAAACTGCCTGATTCAACTGAAGATCTGGAGAATTTTCTATATAGGCATAGAAAATTGTTGAATGACAACTACAGGAATGCAGTCAAGTACTTTCGTGTTGCTCTTTACTCAGAGCCTCCAATGTTTGAGGCCTTTCATCCTTTAATACAGGTATTGCAGATTTTTCCGTGGTTTTGTGTCTTCTTTCAAGTTGATTATTGATTTCTATCATTGTTTCCAGTTCTTAATTTCTTATGTTGAAAGTAAATATTTTGGACTGGGTTATTCCTTGCCTAATAAAAAATTTCCTCCCACAGAGGATAATATCATCTAGCACAACCTTGCAACCAATATCCCTTGCTGCTCTTATTTTTCTAGTCAGTGCTACCATGGTCCATTTTATTCAACTGTGAGATAGTCCACGATCAGTAACTAGTTTTTAACTAGACATTCTTCTTCTAATTTGTTACCTTTTTAGATTATTCTTGTCCACAAAAGAGCTAATAATCACATAAGTGAAAAACATATATAAATACAATTTATGTTCTAGGTTCAAAGGAAATCACTAAACTGCTCACAATCTGATTATTTTTCTTCTTTCATATCTGGATTGTTATGAGAGACATTTCAGTTGATAGTTTATATTTATGAGCAAATTCAGTCCTAAAATTGTATTTGACATGCATAAATGTAAGATTATTTGGTGGAGTGTGAGATGAAACAGAGTAAATGTAAGATGGGAAAAAAGACATAGTTGACCTTTATTTCACTCATTACGTATTTTGAATTTTTTTTTTTTGTTATCTCCTGAAATTCTAGTAGATTAAGCTTTCATTTGTGCATCAAAAGAAGACTAAGCTTTCACTATTTGTGATATTGTCATATCCCAGATGCTATTGCTTGGAGATCAGGTCAAGGAGGCCCTTAATGAGATGGAAAATTTTTCTCAATATCCAGATACAGCACTCCATTCAAGGTGATGTTATTCTTTAAATCTTCTTACTTTTTCCAGTAGCTCAAATATAATAGATTAAGAAAACTGTAGAATTACGTGAGTAACACCAAGGAAAAAAGAATATAGATATTGAGGAATGAAGCTGCTGCTAATAAATTGCACATATAATGTCAGATATTTGATGGTTTTATCAGAAGTGCATCAACACTTGGTTTCTTTTTCTTTGGTGAGGGCAGGGTGGGTGTTGGGGGCTTGTGTGCACTGGGGAAGTAGGGTTGCAATGTTGTTGTGTTGTTGAAGATCAAGATGAAATTTCTGTTGTTTTATAATTGTTATGATGGTGCAACGTTTTTGAAACTAGTGTGCAGAATCTATTATATAAAAATGGTGCAAATCATACTGAAGTCAAAGTATCAAGTATGAGCCTGCCCTTTTGTCTTCCCTTTTCTTTCAAGAAGATCAGGTTGTTTTCTAGTAAAACGTTTTGATGAGTTCAGAGTACTTAAACCATGTTGTGGTAAAGTCCTGCACCTTTCACATTCTCTAAGAGCTCAGTGGCCATTATTTTGAAAACTTGGAAAGTCTCAGATCCTGAAGGTCTTTTATTTTTCCCTTGAATTTCTGTCCGAACAAACACCTGAAAGCTTTTTTATTTTCATTTAGTTTCCCCTTTTCTTTTTTTGTCTGGTGAGCAAAACAGAATGTGAGCATTTAGTTGAGAAACTGACGTTGAGGGATGAGTTGAATCTTCCCTGTGTATCGCCCCACTCCCCCCTTTTTTTGAAATTTAAGTATAAAGCAGTGGGAAAAGTTTTGGGTTTCCTTTCATTTTGATATTTTTCAGCTGTCATTTGAATTGTTTATTTACCAGTTAAATGTTCATATTCCTTGATTGCAGACTGAAGACTTGTCTTCTGGAGTATTTTGATCATGACAACTATTTCAAACTTTCAACATATTTTGAGAATATCCTGAAAAAGGATCCTACATGCAGCCACTCATTGGCCAAACTTCTCAGCATGCATCAAAGGGGTATATTCACTTGTTTTTCTTTAGATGAATAAATATCTGTCATTGCTATACTCCTCACCCAGGATCATCCAGGAATTGATGATAATTGTGCATAGAGATTCTTGTTAATGAACCTTGAAGTGCACTACTTACTGACTGATGTCTGTTGTTTCTTAAAATCACATGATCTTTTTTTCTTTTAGCATTCTATGACCTCTGAATTTCAATATAATGAACACACGAATTAAAGTGGATTGTGGAAGTTGGAAAATCAAGATGCTTGATGCAGCATGGTTAATTTTTACATCAAGAATGCTTGAACATGCACAGACTGAACCAATCCAAATAGCTTGTTCTGCTTTAGGAGAGACCAAAAAGAGAAAAAAGGTGGATAACTTTTCTATGACTACTATATGCTCATTTTTATTACCTCCTATGGAGGGAGTGGAGGCTGAAGTGGTTAGAAGGATGATTTGGACCTACATCTATGAACTAATATTTGTGAAGAAAACCCTCATTTACACATTCATCTGCTTTTGTGTTGAACCTTTTTAATTTCTGTCCTGGATTTTTACTTAGTGACAAGCTATTCTACTCTTCATATTCTTGCTTTAAAGGAATTAACTCCTCTATACTTCTGGAGGTGTAAGTTGTTATTATGTGATCATACATATGGTATTCCTCTAATTTTTCTTCATAGTTTTGGAAGTCTCTTTCTTAATTGCATCTGTATACCTTTACCAGTCTTTGTAGGGGGGAAGGGAAAAATAAGTTTACTACAGTGGATAGTGGAAAGTATGTTTTAGGCCTCACATCCTTTGTGTCGATTTCTTATGTTTACTTCATGTATACTACTATGTATTAAATTTGCTTGCCCATGAAGACTTTCTTTCTATTGCATTGTAGTTTGAGGGCTAAGTTCTAGATTTGATTCTCTATTTATCTTTGTCAGGGGACTATAGTTCTGAAAGGCTGGTTCAAATGATAGCATTGCATTTGGATGCTACTTTTGGAGACTGCAGCACGTGGAAAGTGTTGGCTTCTTGCCTTTTCAAGCTATCACAATGTGAGGATGATGAAATGTCTACATGTTTAGACAGACGTGAAGATGAGAAGCAGCAGCGCATTGTCCATAGTAACCGGATCCCTGCTATATTTACTAACTCTGAACCCAAAAATGACTGGAGGTTAAGGTGCAGATGGTGGCTATCACGCCATTTCAGCCAAAAGATCCTTCAGTCAGATATTGCATCAGGTATCAGAAAGATATTTTTTGTTTATTCAGATGCTTCTCTTTTACTTGCACAACATTTTTCTAATGGGAATGGGGGGTGAACACATCCTGCGGTGCGAGCAATAAATCAGTACTTATTACATATAACGGATGCTTTCAGAGCTACTACCTTGATCACTTTCAAGATGGAGATCACAGTTTAATTACCAAAAGATTTAGTTGACATGTACAAAGCATAACTACATCAGCACCTTGCATGTGCTCCTCATTTGCATCAAAGCTGTTTGTTGTTATTGGTACTGCAACTTCAACCACTGGGGCTTATTTCAGTGTTTACTTTTGATGGCAGGTGAAATGCAGCTTGTGACATACAAGGCAGCAACTGCAACTCATCTATATGGAAGAGAGGTTAAATATGTTGCTAAAGTTACTGAATACTTAGAGAAGGAAAAGAATTCAGAAATGTTGTCTATTCTTCGAGAGCACATGCAGAATTCTGTTGGATTTTATTTGTCTTAATGAGAAAATTTCATGGTAAATGCAGTTAAACTTACACAGCAAGAAAGGAAGTTCAAGGTTGGGTTAACATATTTCGAGAAAAAAAAAGGTTGGGTTAACGTAAAGATGGTCCTTACTGACCAATAAGCTGACAAGCCTTGACATTCTGCAATATCCTGTGTCAAGATTTTACACAGCTCTCTTGTACTTCAATTAATTGACAATTTTTTATCTCATCTAACAAGGTAAAATTGAAATCTCTTGTAAAATTCTATGCCTAAGTGAAAACGAAAACATTTAGAATTTATTCTTGAAAATATTTTTTGTTATGCTCAGCGAGATTGGAGACCAGTGTTGAGAAAGCAATGTTACAATCCTTCATCTCTCTTTTTTTTCTTTTTTATTTTAAATCTTGATGGTATCTGAGTATATACAAAGGGCACAATGCCCTAATTTACGGCACTGTGGTCAATTTATAGACATTGCAGGCCTAAGTCTAGGAGAGTTGAATCGAATATAAGATAGTGGAACTCTAATCAATTCACTACACAAAATTTAAAAAAGTCGAAACGTTTGAGCATAGAACAGTCTAATCATAATTCATTTACTAAGCAAAGTCACATAATTTATTAAAGTAAGCAAATTGATTTAGAGGTATTGCTCTCTATTTATCAATTTTGATATCAGAAGAAAAAATGTTTTAACATTTAAGCTGAGTGAATTTGTAAATATGCCCAACATCTTACCAAAATTACTTATATTTAAAATAAATAAAAATATTACCAAAATTATTATTCTGGTAAACCCCAGTAATTTGCCGATATTGTAATTTTCTCCAAACAAGATCTTGAATTCTTCATCCATTATTATTACGTTTAAATGGATTAAAGAGATTGCATCGAAAAAAATATTTTTAAAATCAGGTTGAGCTTTAGAGCTAAGATAATGTTTTAATTAAGATTTTTCTATCTCTTGTCATGAAACACTTATTAATGTGGATAAAAGGAAATATTTATAGCAAAAAAAAAAAATTTGTCTAAAAGAGAAATTTGGGGATTTTGAACCATGAATATGTATTTATCTTAAATAAATATTTTAGGATTTATCAAAATTTAGATCCTGCATTTACGTTATTCACACCTCTCTCATGTTATTTTTACTCTTTTGAGCAAAGAATTTCATTGGTTTTACTCTTCTCTTGTCTTTCCTCTGTTTTTTTTTTAGAGTTTTCCCAATAAATAAAGAAAACCTTATTTTCTATTAGTATAAAAAAGTTAGGAAAATTACCCATTTTAATCCCTTTCATTTGAGATTTTGCCTTTTTGGTCTATTTTCAATTTTTTTTTAGCCAATTTGGTCCCTTTTTATTGTTTAATTTCATCTAAATTGATAATATCGAAGGAAAATTAAACCTAAACTCATTTTGCACCACCTTGACCCGATTCATTTGAGGGGAAAAAAAAATAGAAGCCAATTTTGAGGGAGTGAATAAAACTCATTTGCCCCTCCAATTACATCAACTAAGTTTTCTGAAATTTTCTTAAACATAAATTTACATTGATTGATTTTGCATATATTTTTATTTTAGAAAACCTTTAAATATAATTGGGGGAAAATTACCCTTATTCGCTCCCTCAAAATCAATTTTCATTTTCGCCCCTTGGATGAATTGGGTCAAGGTGGTGCGAAACAAGTTTTGACTTGATTTTACATAAATTTTCCCAATATAATCAATTTAGATCAAATTAAACAATAAAATGGAGGAAATTAGCTAAAAAATGAAAATTGACCATGGTTAAAAACTCAAATTAAAGGGATTAAAACGAGTAATATTCTAAAAAGTTACTAATTGAAGAATTTAATTTTTATCAAATTAAAATTTAATTTAGATTTTTTTTAAGGGGAAAAGGAAGAAAAATATTTTAATGGAACCAAGTAAATTAGGAGAAAAAATAACTTTTGAATGTGAAATGTTTTTAGTTTTTTCAACCATTACAATTTTACCCAAAAAATAAAAATGTAAGTGACTTGTTGGTCTGAAATTGAACATTGCACGTTTGATTCAATTTAAAAGTTAGCAACATTCTTTGATAGTTATCATATTATTCTTATTACTCTCTTAGTTCGTAATTGAATATTCACATTTTTATTTTTATTTATTTTAGAATTTAATGCTCATTTTTTAAAAAATAAACATATTTTGTGTTTAAGGTTTCATTAATAATCTCTTTAATTTTAAGAGATCCCTATCCGGTAACTCATAAAATTCATCACTTTATATTTTAATTTAAAATATCTATATACAATTAAATAATATGTTTCATCATACATTCTATTAATATCAAGAATAATTTGATAATATAATTAAAGTCTAAAATCTTTCTTAATTTTTAAGTAAAATAAAAAATGTACATTCGGGACGAATGAATTATTAATTTAGTTATTGATAGGACTATTAATGAATGAGATTTAAATTCATTATTTGAAAGAATTTATTAGTGAAATAATAAATGAAAAATAATTTAATTTTAAGTAAGTAAATATTTAATTTTATGCTGATAGATTATAGTTTTACCGAGAAGGCCACACTTTTACTTCATTTCCCATATTTGATCTCAGTGAATGGCATTCTTCACTTCAACCCACCATTCTCTGATGCTCTCTAAATTCCAAATTCCATTTAATTCTTCGCTATAAGCTCAATATTTCAACTTCAATTGCTGATTTGCAATTGATTCACCAATCACCAATTTCCACCTTGTTTCTTCTGTTTTTATTGCTACTATACTTTGCTAGGGTTAGGGTTTCTGCAAATCTTACCCTCTCAAACTAAAATTTCAGTTTTTAGAGGTGTATAGAGAGAAAGTTTTAGTATTTTCATTGTTGTTGATATTTTTAGGATCATAAGGTTTGATGGCCTCAGGATATAGGGCCGACGATGACTATGACTACTTGTTTAAGGTGGTGTTAATCGGAGACTCCGGCGTTGGTAAATCGAATCTGTTATCTAGATTTACTCGCAACGAGTTTAATCTGGAGTCTAAGTCAACCATCGGAGTCGAGTTTGCCACCCGCAGCATTCGCGTTGATGACAAAATTGTCAAGGCCCAGATTTGGGACACCGCTGGCCAAGAACGGTATTTTACTTCTCCTCCCGCTAATTTCTATCATTTCTTTTGGTATACCTATTGCACACTGAAAGTTTTACAGATTGGGAGGTGCTATTGCTTCATTACGGTAAATTATTTGTTGTGTAAAGCTCAGGTTGCTCATATTGTTGGGATTGGGGAAAGACTATTATTCTCTTAGAAATGACTAAAGTTGAGTCTAGCAATTAACAGCTGAGAAGTTGTGTTCTTTTGGGTAGAGTAAAGTCATTTCACTTTTAATAGTGTGCTGATTATCATGTTGATGGTCGTTAACTGGTGTGCTGACTGGCTTGTTGATGCTTGGATTACGCAGTCGCTAGTTTGAATTACTCCCACTTGGTGCATTAAATATGAAGAGTTTGCAGTCAGTGAGCGTTTTAGACGAACTTGCACACGCACGACCTCACAATTTCATAAATGGAGGCACATAGGCAATTTCAGTTCATTGCATGATTAAGATGAGAAGGAATTATCGTTGTCATTGATCTCACATTTCTTAACATGAAAAAGGAATTATATTAAGATTTATATTTGTTTCCCTTCTTTGAATGAAGCTTTTTGGAAATATCTTTTTTTCTGAAGAAGTATATTTTATTTGCTGAAGAACTGCACAGTTCGTGCTCCTAGATCCTGTCATTAATGGGGAACTTGAGGCTGCCAAAGTGGATAAGCACCTCACCTGACCAGTTGTTTGACACATGAACAATTCTCATCCCCCTCCCCATGTATCCAAAAAAAAAATGATCCTTTCATTAATGTATTTTGAAATGGGATTGGTGACAGTTTTGCCTTTTATTTTTGGTACTTCTTGATGAACTATAATACTTGTTTCTTGTTTTTAGTTTAACTTTTTAACATTTTTATATTTGGTTGAATGAATCCAAATTGAAGGGCATTTAACAAGTAGAGGTTTTTTTGGGGGGGGGGGGGGGCGCTAAATCACAGTTACAATCATGCCAATGCTGTTCTGTATTTCTCTTATTGATGGTCAAGATAATGCATTCATGTGAGAAATGATCTAGCTTGTAACTTAGTGGAAGAATTTTGCTTTTCTGTGCTTTAAGATACCGTGCAATTACAAGCGCATACTACCGAGGGGCTGTTGGTGCTCTGCTCGTGTATGATGTCACTAGACATGTCACCTTTGAGAACGTTGCAAGATGGCTAAAAGAACTTCGGGATCACACAGACCAAAACATTGTGATAATGCTTGTGGGGAACAAGGCTGATTTACGGCACCTGCGTGCTGTTTCCACGGAGGATGCTAAGGCCTTTGCTGAGAGAGAGAGACTCTATTTTATGGAAACTTCAGCACTGGAGTCTATGAATGTCGAAAATGCATTTACTGAAGTTCTTACTCAGATATATCATGTGGTCAGTAGGAAAGCACTTGAAGTGGGGGATGATCCTGCAGCATTACCTAAAGGGCAAACAATCAACGTTGGCAACAAGGATGATGTTTCAGCAATGAAAAAAGTCAATTGTTGTTCTGTCTGAGCACTAAACCTGCCTATCATACTTTGGTGATCATTCTGTGTCTTATTGCTATAGTTTCGGAGGTTTGATGCTTTTGTAAAAGGCTGGCTCTTGGTTTTGACCTCATAGAGAAAATGCTGAACGCGGCAATACAGATTTGTCTACCCATACCGAGTTGATAGAATACTGTCTTTCCCCAAATTGTATTGTTCAATTGTATTCTGTGCTTTTTAACGCTTCCTGTTCTTGGATCTTGTACTCTCACTCGTTTAATTGATAAAATGATTGTTATGACTTTGAGCTGGAAAACATTTTTAATGAAGCAGACAAGCATATTCTCTTTGAACCTTTTCAAGGGATGTTTTTTTTTTTTTTAATAAACTTTTTAAGGGATGTTTAATTTTTAGGATGATGATATTATGCTAAAACCAAATTCTACTGACAAAAGCACTCAATTAAGAGATTTGAGTTACCCATCAAATCCACATTTACTTCAGCAATTCTTACCTCGTCTACTTGCATGTGCACTAGAACTACAAGAAGCACCCCTGATGACCACTTTCAAATGAGAATTTATACAGTTACCAGTGGCAGTGGAAGAGAGAAGTGTAGGTATATACATGCGGTACAAATTTATATTATTTGGTCCAATAGGAAGTTTTTTAATACCCAATGTGATAAGTTTCATCAGACTTTTTCTTATTTTTAGTTAGGAAGATGAGTTTCATCAAACTTGTATTCATCCTTATCTATACATAACATGTGACATGTGTGTAAGCCATTGTCTTCAAAAGATCAATTCATCCCTTATAAAATCAGGTTGGATTTAAAAATATTTTATTTTTCATTAGAACTAATGACATCCTTAAGCGTCTCCAAAATTATATACCTATATTTTTATTTTTAATTATTCAAAATTAAATATTGTAACGCTAACAAGATAAATTTCTAAAGTGAAAACTCTTCTTTTGATTATTGTATTGATTCCTTTTTAATTATTCTATTGAGTTTAAAAATCTTTTTAATTCTTGTATCTTGTATTGAATTTAAAGTGAAAATTAAATTCTGAACAATTAAAATTCTGGTTTAGAGAATTAAAAATGCCAATGAACCTACTTACAAGTATGTTCAACGGCCACAAAAATGTTCTGGATAAAGATCATCCAGGCAGCGTGATTAAACACAATGTATGAAGGAGATAGCAACATCAAAGATAGAAAGAAATTCAGCTGTTTTAGTTAACTAATTTTAACACCATTATTATCTCCAGTGTCATCCCTAACAAAGTAGGGACGATGGGATTTTCTAGTCATCAATTTGCATAGCCATTTCTGTTTCTGTCTAACTGAAGATTTTCTTTATCAGGGAAAATCTTGTACCTCATAGTAGCAGCAGCACAAAATAATACTACACATTAACAGCTTAAACCAGAAGAAAAGTAAAGAATCAATGAATATATCACATTAGATACAGCTTATGTTCAACATTAATCTATGCATATCCTACGAACTGAACAGAGCATATCGAATGGAAGCTAATACAGCAACCATGCATAGTTTTCAGCAACAAATTTCCAAGAAAAAGTCTGTACAGTTTTCAGAGAGAGACATAAGCCAACAAACAAATGTTTTTGGACAATGTTGACTGTTGCTCATATCTCTGCTAGTATATACATATACAGAATACATTAACAAAAAATTCCCTTCTTTGGACAATAAATACTTAGTAAAAGAAACAAAAGGCAAGTCATTCAAATAGATATTCCATCCATCATCAACCCTGCATTCTTGAATCCTTTCCTCCTGCACCCAAGGCTGTGGACTTGCATATGGGACATGTATTCTTCACAATCAGCCATTTCTTTATGCAATCAACATGATACTCATGACCGCATTCAAGAGTGCTGATTTTTTCCTCCTCTTTGTATTCATTCTAGAAATGAGGATGCAGAGTGAATATATTACCAGACACAAAACGAAAACAAATCAATCTTCTTTACCAAAAAGTGGGGCTGGAAGCATAACATGCTTTCTTCATGTGATATAAAAGAGGTTATAAATGCCAAAGAATATTTTCCTTGTAGGTTATTTATTGGGAAATAGAGCCATAAAAAAATAAAATGAAGTACCTGGCATATGACACAGAAATCAAGTTCCTCATCCATAGATACTTCATTGTCCAGATAAGTACAAGAAGATGAAGTAAATGATCTTGTCTTCAAATTGCTTGCAATGGCATCTTCTGATAACCCAGTACCCACACTACCAATCTGTTCCCCCAATGCAAGAAGTTCCTGAAAAGAAAATTTCAAAACTCAAAATCTTTACTTCTGAAGGTCAGGTTAATTAATGCCACAATTGCACAACTCTAAACAAACAAACATCCATGAATGCTGAAGTTCATCAGATCATAGATTGACATTATATAACAAACTCTCAATCAACTTTCTCAAGTTACCTCATAAGACATGTGATCTATATCCAGACGCATATCTCTATGCTGATCAGGGGAATCCACTGTTTCATGGTAACCAGGAACCTCAAGCATTGCTACCCCCTGAACTCACAAAATCAAATAGCTTAAAAAATAAAGAGAAAAAAGAAATGACTGTATGAGCCAATACCAGAATGTAGATCAATAAAGAAGCATATTTGTTACATCTTCAGGTAGTACTCTCAAGTGAGGAATGTTGCGGTGCCTGGCATTCATCTCAGGAGTAACTTCCCTGCGATGAGGCCTGTACAACCGAAAGCCAGTTGGTGGAACAGGCCCCATATATCTTGGCCCGGTCTCCACAATACCTTGGAAAGAGTTCATGCTAGTGCTACTTGTTGAGAATCTGCGGGAAGAAGCTAAAATTGGTGAAGGGAAGCTCATATTGTTGCCTCTAACCCCTTGTATGGGTGGTGGTGGATGATGCACAGTAGGGTGGCCTTGAGGAATCGGATTGTGCAGAAAACCAGTTGAACTTCTGTTAGCAGACACTTGATAACCTTGTAAGCCCATGTTACCTACATCCACACAACCTCCATTAATGCTACCTGGAATAATAAACAAGATTATGAGTTCATGAAAATTGATATGATAATTGTCCAAAACATTGGATTTTGTTCCAATAGGACATGAAGAAAATCATATTTGTTCTCCAATGAGTCAAAACAATTTACGTACAGATGAAACAAGCATGCAACTAAAATACAACCCCTTAAGTTAAAGAGAATGTAGTTTATAGTTTTAGACAGATCAAAGCCTGAGACCACTCAGCAGAGAGAAAATAACCCAGTATAATGACAAAAGTTACCGTGCAGATAGGGTACACTGGATGGTTGGTTCCATGTTACATTGTTGACTTCCCCACCATTACTGCTAAATTGTAGCCCCAGCCAAGGATTTCCTGGTAAATGAAAAGGTTGACTCACATAGTTTCCTGGAATCAAAGGATTAGCATTATGGGAAAATACAGCATCTGGACCAATGACACCAGATCTGTTTCTCACACTTCTGTGAGTTACACCTTCAATGAGCGATAGTGTGTCATTCCCTACATACTCAGGTTGTACAAAAGGGGCAGCATCTGTAACTGTTGGTTCAGATTCTAGCGGCCTTGTGTTCATAGGGGCAACAGAAGAACTAGAGCCTGCTAAAGCATCACAGTGTTGGAAATTCCATGGAAATCCTTCAGCGTTCTTTCTCTTAAATGAGCCTCTAACACCCTCCATGTAGGGATTGTTCCTTCCATAGCTGTCCAAAGGAATTCCAATCATTCTATGACTACTTGAGAAGGGCAACTGGTCATGTGTCCCATGATTTACAGGGACAGGGAAATCTCTGGGAGCAGATGGAGGAGCCAAGTACGGACTGTAGTGATTAGATGATGAAGCAACATTCAGGTCAAGATTAGCAGCTGGATGCTGATTGTACTGACCCATACCATAGAATAAAGGATTTTCATGATGCTCTGGCAAATGATGCAAATCAAAGTTACTAGGTCTTCCAGGAGCAGGAACCATGGCATGCATGTTAGGCTGTGGAAAATTGGTCATGCCACTATAGAATGCACATGGTTCAGGGTGCATGAAGTCTTGTCCTTGCTGATCCGGTTCCAAATCAATCATATGCATGTTCCTTTGACCCATCTTCTAGATAAATATATAGTGGATGATGCCTGCTCAGGTGCAAAATGTAATTGTTAGTTAATCAGTTTACATGTGCTATTTTTAATCTAGCAAGCTCAATAGCTTCATGCAGATAATAACATATGCCACCAACTCAGCTTAACCCACCTTCAAACATAAGTTCACTAAGCAACCAAAGAATATTAAACATTCCCCAGAAGAATTCAAGAGCAAACAGTTTGAATAATAATAATAATAGAACATAGAGGCGAAGAAATATCATTACCACGAAAATAAAATCTGAGCAAACAGATCAGATACTGAAAAGCCCCTAAAGACTTATCATAGGTCAGAAATATAAAAAGCAAGCCCCAATAGGGAACATTTAGCAACATACATCTCCTCTTAATTGGTAAATACCAAGGGTTCTTTTCCTTCTTTTCTTTTTTTTTTTTTTTTTTCCTTTTGGGAGGTTTTGGGAGGAGTATTGGGGTTGGGAAATGCAGTTCAAAGCTAAGACCTTTTTCTAGTAAACACTGCAGCTTAGCCAACTATGCCACTATGTTATAACCCAGACAAAGCCAAAGCAAAACAAGCAAAATGCAGACACCTCAACTTAGCTTCAAAACCTTTTTAGCTCCAGAGTAGGGATGGCAATGGGGCGAATCGGGGCCAAAGTCCCCAACCTCCGACCCCGCCCCAACTTTAAATACTAATCCCCGTCCCCGCCCCGCCTTCACTTCAAAAATTTGGAAGAGGCCCCGTCCCGTCCCCGCTTACATCATTCGCCTTCACCCCATCCCCGCTCTTGTTTGACTCCTGCTTTGACCCCGTTTGACTTCACTTTGACCCCTTTTAACTCCGCTTTGACCCGATAGTCAATAATATAAACTTATTATAATCTACAAAAGTTAATAATATAAATTCATAATTAGTTAAGTATATAGTTAATAATATAAAATTATTTAAATCAATATATTTAATAATATAAATTATAATTACATTTTAAAAAAAAATGTTCACATATATTTACATAAATAATAATATATTAATATAGTTAATAATATGACTAACGATTACTTAGTCAATAATATAAACTCATTTTCTTTAATTTTTTAAGTAACTAAATAGATAAAATGATTTTCTTTAAAAAAAATATTAGAGATAAAATAGTATTTTTATTAAAGATAGAACTTAAGCCGAAGTCGGGAATTTGCAGGTGAATCCCCGCGGGCTTCAGCGGGGAAAAATAAATCTCCTCCCCAGTCCCCGCTAATCCTCGCTTTTTAGAACCCACCCCGGCCACGTTAAATTCGGGGAATCCCCGACTTCAACGGAACAAATTGAAGCGAATCTCCGTTAATTCCCATTTCATTGACATCCCTACTCTAGAGTATGGAAGGTACTCTTTAACACCATAGACATGGAAATCTTGCCACTGCTTCTGAGCTTTCATGTTAGTAATATTTCCTTCTTTCCAAAGATAGAAAATAGTTTAAATAATCAGCAAGAAAAAAAATGTTGATGGCCTAAAATATTCAGTTTTCAAGACCAAGATTGGGAATTACCATCTTTCGAGCTTCTGTTTCAAAGTTGTACAAGTTAAATATTGGAGTATGCAACCGCTGCATGAGGATGAAAGTCATGTTAGAGGAAACTATATAGCTGTCCTTTTATTGTTGCTGGGTAGAGAACACTTTCACTGAGGGCTAGGTGGAATGCTTGTCTTGGTGAGAAAAATTGAATGTAAACTGTACACCTGGGAGTTTTAGCAAGTGGAGGACCTATATAAGTTGGTGCTTTATGTACAAACAGAACTGAGAAGACACTGGCCATCTTCTTATATGTTGCAAACTTGCTCATGAATAGTGATGATGTCATATGGTGCTTTTGTACATCAATGAAGTCAAACCAAGAAGAGTTAGCAGATCTGCCATTTTCCTCAAAAAGGCAATGCAATTTCTCAGAAATTTATGAAGCTTGGGCAAGAAAGCTTTCCAAGGTTATTAAAATCAATTGTTGTCCGCTGTATGCACCTCTTTGGAGTACACAATCCATCCAAGCATAGATTATGGAATGAATTTATTATTTGATCTTCACAAGTATATAAGTACTTCCCTTTGTGAAACAAGTAGAATTAATTTTTTTATCTAACAACACAGAAACATTTATGTCCATAGGAGAGCCCAGAATTCCTATGAAGTTAGTCCGGCAAAGTAAGAAGCACGGGTTAAAAGGATAAAATCAGAAGACTGCTGTTACATCAGTAAAGTACCTTCACATTTCCAAAAAATTATCATTTCTTCTTTTCTTTCTCTCTTCATACAGGTTATCATTAGCTTTTGGAAAAATCTTTCCCGAGGGCAGGCATGCTCAAGAAAGGTTGTACCAAATGGCATTTAGTAGTTAATTGGTAAGATTAAAAAGTAAAGTAGAATAAAGATGTTTGTGAAATAATAATAATTAAAAAAAGCTCAAACCATGAAGAATTCTACAGAACCATCAGAAAATAAAGATGTTGAGAGAGAACAGTTGAAAGATGTAAATGGACAACTTAAGATATCCCAAGAATCAACAGCGAAAGAAAAGCTGTGACGTATGTTTCTAATGGATAATTGATGTTCTTACTAGAACCATAGATGACTCCCTTAGGGTCATCAAAATTTGTTAACTAGAAGAGGCACTAAATTATGTCCAACTGGATCTCATTGTAGAAATAAGATGATACAGTGTGAGTTTTAGTCCTTGTAACACAAATAGGAATATACCATATATATCATTCTTAAGCAAAGCACCACATCAACTATCTTAACCTTCTAAAATAAAATTTTAGAAGGATCTTTTATCCTTCACAGGCATGTCAAAATATATGCTAATAATAGAATTTCATTAAAAGGGAATTAAAAATGTTATATAAAAATTTCTTATCTTACTTTATATAAAGGATGAAGAACCCATGAAATCAAAGGATTGCTTTTTTTCATTTTTTCTCAGAGTTTCTATTTTCATTAGGATTCAAAGAGCTTATTTCCATCAATATGCAGCCAAGCCAACCAATTCCTTCTTTCCATGGTAACAACTTGCTTTTCTATTGTTCATGGTTCTCTTAATTTGTTTGTTAAAGTTCAAAAAAACATTATTAATAAAAATACATAAACTGTTTCCTATGCTATTAAATATGAAAAAAGAGACTTATTTTTTAACTGAAACTTTCAGGTACAAATTTCATAATAAAAGTGTAGATACATAAAACTTTAACTTAGAGGCCTAGTTTACCCCATTTCTTTCACTTCTCTCTGTATGCTTGTCAAATCTCCCCCTTCTTGACTTACAGCATCTGACCCCTACATTCTTCATTCAGTCAGTTGGAGCTTACCCAGGTTGGCAAATTAGTCTAGTGCCAGGCAATTACTTCAACCTTTGAGGAATACTGTAGGGGCCTATCTGTGAGACCCCACATACTTCTCCTTCCTTTTTAATGTCAATTCCAAAAGCAGACACATAACTCATACATATCACAGTGCTCAGACATGGTATACCTTAGAATGTCTATCTTTGGCCTAGCTCCACAAAACAGACCCTCATGCTATCCCTTATCCCTGCTTTCATTTCTCTTCTTTATTCTTTTCTGTTTTCTACTGGAAAAAAGGTTTAAGATCTTGCTGGTCCTTTATCGACCAAATAATGCAATTAGAAGGACTACACTTCAACAAATATTAACTTAAAATAGAAGATGCCCTGAAGTGCTTTCCAAAAGTCTTCCTATTCTCCATCAAATTTCACATTCGTAAGAATAATATAAATGTAACAAGAAAACAAGTATCTGCATTTCCCATTTGATTCACAACCACATTAGCTTCGTACCCTAGTTGAAATTTTTAAAATTAAAATTATCGGAAAAGAAAATTAGAAGCCCATTTCTTTATGCACGATATTCAACCTATTTGTCCATAATTTCTTGGTCAGTAATCTAAATAACCTAATAGACACATGCAATTAGAAAGCATAAATAATAAGTCATGAGAATATCTCAAATATCTCACCTTTTTTAACATCAAAAAGATCCGGGGCTCCTAAAGCTTTCACCTTCAAAAGTTACCCCGGATAATAAGCAAAAAATTAAGAGCAAACCCAACAGCCTGCATCAGCAATAAGAAACATTCAAGAATCCCAAATTGTGAGAAAGAAAACAAACAAAATTTTGATGATCAACGATCATCAAGATAATAATTCAAAAGAAACCCTGAAAAATACAGTCTTTCACAGGATAATGCATGCATTTGGATTTGCATATACTTACAGAAACAGTCATCAGAATTAAATTACAAAATCCAAACAAAACCAAAAAACTTTTAAAAATAATCAAGAAAACAGTAAATAAAAACTAACCAAATCAAATGGGTTGATCAGAGCAAGATCCTGAGATCAGAAAAAACGAAACACGCGATGATTAAGAACAAAGCAGAGAGAAAAATCTCTGCTAACTGAAGAGAGAGAGAGAAATAGAGAGAGAAATAATGGGTGAGTTCCGATGATAAAATAACCAGTTTCTGCTCCTCCTTTGTATTCCTAATTTTTATTTTATGCGAAAATAAGTTGCCATAATTATGCTAAATATATTCACCCATATTCTTTCTATCGTAATACTCCGTATTAAATATTAACACTACTTGTAGTCTTTTTTGTCCAACCCTTAAACTGCCACGTGGAAATATGGTCTTATCAATTGAACGGCCAGGATTGTTTCTTATACCCCCTAGACTACATGTGCCCATAGAAGATAAGGCTGGCAACGGTGTTTCTGGTAAATTTAGTTCTAACTTCTAAGACAGCCCCAAATGAAAATGTTCTTCCATTTCTTTCTCTTTCCCCTCTTGGTATTTATTTACCAATCCCATCCAAATTAGCCCCTTTTTTTGTGTAAGATGCAAAAACCACTCACGAAACAACATAGTGCTTAATATGCACATGTTGTGTGCGGTTATAATCCCAAGAAACTCTTACATGTAAATCTAATGTTTACGGAAGTACTTAAAATTATAAAATTATATAATTTTAAATTGAACCATTAAAATAAGATATTATAAAAAGTAAATATGAATAATTTAAATGAAACTTAATGTTTAAATGGTTAGAAATTACAAATTATTATATTCCTTTATAGTTGTTTTAATATAAATAGTTTTAATACTTTTTATAAATATTTTATTCATTCTTTCTCATAATAGTCTCATTTATTATCATATTTTTCCTCATTTATTTCATCTATTTAAAGAATAAACATGAATTATAATAAAACACACATCTAATAATTTATGATATTTTAAAAGAAAAAAAATTATTGATTTAAATAAAAGTGACTCCAATAACTTAAATTTATAGACATAAGGAGTATAAAATAAGTCTTTTAAAACATCTACATATGAATTAAGGATTAAAAATACAATGCGTTTTAATCAAATTAACTAAAAAATCTTCCATCAAATTACTTAGAAATTGGAGTAAAAAAGTATTATAGACAAAGGATCTTTATATAGTTTTATTTTTAAAACATTAGTACGATCAGTATAATTATTACTACCACAAAAGGAGAAAAAAAATACCGCATATTTAAATGACTAAATTAACCCTAACCGCCACTCTCTATCCTCTCATCTCTCTCGAGCCGCTAAACAAAAAAGAAAACAAATGTAGACTTTAGCCAATCCAAATTGAAATCCATATAAAGTACGATGGTGCCAACATATTTTATTTGTTTAAATTAAATTAAACTGTATTGTTTTCATTATAAAGAGTTATGTAAACTTCAAGAGGTGGGGAAAGTGACAACCAATTTGTCACGCCTTGGTAGAATAGAGGTGTTGTAACTTGCAAAATGTGGTGATCAACACAACACAAGGCCACATAATGGAAATATGAGAAATGAGGATCCATTTACAACAAACAATTTGCATTAACACTTGCTATATTAGATTAATGTAAATAAATTTAGCAAAAAATTATAATATTACTTTTATATTGACATTTTACGAATATATATTGTAAACATAAAAGATAAAATAATTTTACAAAGGTATATTGTAATAGAAAAAGAGAAAATAAAAACTGTGAATATGCATGTAAGTGCCCAAATTCACCCGATTGTATCATTTTCTTATTGACAACTCCCCTCAATTTTTTGTTAAGATGTACTCCAATCTTTAGCATTCTTGAATTTTACTTCTTCTTTTTTTTGTTTTATATTTCAGACTCTTTTCCATTTACAAATTTTTCTATCTTGAGGGTATATTTTTAATTTCTCCTATTCTAAAATTTAATGGTGATTGACGCATTAATTTTTAAATTTTTCTCATAATCAATGTTTTTTTTGAAAAAATTATCATTTTATTCGATTAGATTTAGTTTTTCATAAACTAGTGATAATATAATGATCATCTAAATTGTTGCTATGCTTGTATTCGAGTGCACTTGAATATTTCATATTGTCATTTTAGGATAATTAGTCAGCAGTGTACTTTTATCGTTTTATAATATTTTAAGTAAATTTTATTTTTTTAATATTTATTTATTGTGCATTTTTATCTGTTATAATTGATTTTTTTTAAATCTGTCACACTTACAAAAATTAACTAAGATTAATGTTTAACTTTACTATTATACCATTGAGTTAAATATAACAAATAAACATTAAAGTAATTATTGTACAAAAAATAATAATTTATAAAGTACAGACAATTCATATATGAATTAAAATCTGAGTTAATTTTTTAATTAAAAATAGAGAGAGAAAAATACTCAATTTGTGTAGTTTATCATCTTTATCTATTATTTATTTACACAAGAGGAAGACTGTATTTGACATATTTAAATATTTTTTGGATTGAATTTTTTTTTTTTTTTAAGTACGATGGAAGAAGATGGGAGTAGGAATAGACTGTAGAATATCGTATGATTGAAGCGAACTTACCAGTTGGATGTGCCTTATTATTTTTTTTGGATTAAAATTTGAAAAATATTTTTTATTTTGTTTTTGATTAATTATTTTTAAGTTGAGAATTGGGTATGCGGCAGTCATTGAATGGCCACCGAACATTGTGTAAAGGTAGGGCCCACATGGTGGGACATAGCACCCTTGCCTGACGGCTGCACTTTCCCTCATCTGCATCAACCCACACGAGAATATTCCACAGCGACCTCATCTTCTTTTTCCTTTTCTTTTTTTCTTTTCTCATTGTTTTATAGGGTCTTTGTCAAATTTAATCTCATTTTCCAAGTAAACTTTAAATTAGCACACTCAGCCAAAATATTGAAAAAATATAGTATTTCCTTTAAACATAGATTTAATATTTAGATTTTTTTTGTTGAAAAATTTATTTGAATACTTAATCATATATTTGTATACATTCATCATGTGTACGTAAGAGAGATATATACATATATGAGTATACATACAAATACACTCAAATATATATATATATATATATATATAATTCATAATTATATCAATATTTCTAATGTTTTATACAAAAATATTAATATTAATATTTCTATAATAAAATAGTATCTTTATTTTAAATATTTATATAGGCAAATATTTAGTCATATTACTTAATTGTTCTTGATATAATTATGGTAAATATACATATATTAATAGATTATTATTAAAAATTATAATATTGCTAATAGTAAAAATTAGTTGTGGCAATTAAAATTTTCAAATAAATAACTATCATTTATTTATGTATACATTTTACATTCCAAAATCATATTTAAATTAAATTTTCAAATAAATAAATTATTATTATGTTGTGTCTGAAAATCAATAAATTATTGTTTTGAAAATAATAATTATTATTATTAAAAAAAGAAAAAAGCAATCACGATTATTAAAAAAACAATTGGTATAATTATATTTGACAACCGTTGTGCCAAATTGACCCTTATCCTACATATTTTGGTTGGATTGACTCAAGATATGGCAATATAGGGTAAAACTCATCAACCGCTTTTATATTTGAATGATGCAACGAATTTACTAGGATGAGAATTTTTATTTTTCTGTTGTTAGAAAATTGATGTGAGGCGAGTAGGATCGATCATATGAATGAAGTAAGAATATGTAATTGATAGAGGAACGAAGTAAGTTTCACAATATATATGAAGAAGAGCATTATAAAATATATAGAAAGATATATTTTTTAGATGTCAAAATTTTAAATGTAGACTACTTTTTAAAATAAATAAATTTTTTTTTGAGGGAAAGATAGAAAAAAGTAAGATGGAGCTAAATCATTTAGAGGTTTTTTATTTTTAAAATAATTTGAACGGCTAATCAAATGTAGTTGTTAACACAAAAAATAAATAAACTTTTAACAATCTCTTGATAAACTATTAAACACTCACATAGAATCATTCGTTGCTCAAAATGATTTATTGCATGAATTATACGAGTCACATTTTTTATGAACCTTCTTTTATTGCATTACCACAAATTTAATACTAACTTTTCTTTTATACTTATTTAAGAGATTGAATAGGTTCCTTAACTTCACGAATATTCTTACAATGAATAGTAAGGATAACTTGGAAAAGGGGGGAAAAAAGAAAGAAAGAAAGAAAAAAAGAGGTGACGATATTATATATGGCTCCATAAGAATGGCAAATTCATGGCATTTTCAAAAGGTATAGATGTATAGCAGACCAAGCAACTTTGGTCCAGCGAACGGATTTAGAATGCAAAGCTAAATCTTTGCTTTGTCCAAGTGATTAACGTTGCTTATTGGAATGTATAGGATCAGATTCTTAAACCAATTCAAAAAGGGAAATGAGCAGTATGAGGTATACCAAATGTTAGGGAATTAGGTCTATCATGTGCGCGTATGTGTGTTCTCTAAGAAATTAAGAAGGTATTTTGTACAAGCATTCTATAAGAAAATACATTTAGAAAATTTAATAAAAGTATAGTCACGTTATAGAATTACTTTGTGTGTGTGTGTTTGTCTATATATATATGTGACAATTGACAGTCACAAAATTTTGGAGGATTCTTATACCACAATGCAACAACATCTTGTGGATTCTTATTACGTATGATTTATGCAGATGGTCAATTAAGTTCTTGGATCACTTGTTTATATCTTTGACATTCTCATTGTATTTCATACAATGAATTTTTGCTAATGGTCTGTTAGTTTGGCCCATTCTATAATTCTAGGCGATTAACTTTTTTATGAAAAGAAAGAAAGAAAAGAGAAGCATCATGGCGATTAACTTGCATTATGTAGCAAAGATCTAAAGTTGAAACTCTCCAATAAGTTAGTACGTGGAATAATCTCAAACTTATACTTGTGGTTAAAACAAAAAAGAAGAAAAAAAAGTTCGGACAACATCTTAGGGTGCTTATAATTATATTAGATTAATCTTGCTAATAATCATTAATCAACAATGAAAAATAATACAATAAAAGTGAGTATTGAGCGTTTATGGGGACAAGGAGAAAAAATATCGACATTGTTAAATGATTCTATGTAAGTTGATGAGCAAAAACTCTTAGAGCTAAATAATTTTTTGTTTAGAGTTTTTTTTTTGTTCGAAATTAAATTTTCATTTTGAAATGTAAATTGAATATGTATTTTTCTAAAATAAACTTATTTTTTATTTAAAATTTTACTAACTTCTTTTTAATTTAATTTAAGTTATTTCCATCTTACTAACTAATGGTCATACTATTAATCAAATTAATATAAAAATAATATGATAATTCTTCTAAAGTTAAAGAACATTATTAATTTTTAAATTAAATCAAATATTGTCATTAGATTGAGAGTTCTTATACTACTCTAAAGTCATAATAGAAAAAGCACAACTTACCCAAACAAAAAAAGAAGAAGAAAAAGCACACCTATGAAAAAAATTGCCATCTTCTGGCTCGTAGATAATTGAATTTTTAATCTTGGCTAACAATGCATTTCTTTGTCCTTTCTGTTATTTTTTTTTCTTTGGACCAAAATGATAGCATTTTGGGTGATGCTACGCACGCCTTTTATGTGACGTGTCGTTGCCCGGTTTGCAATGATGGTGACTACTCGGCAAATGACATGACTTATTCTAATTGTGCCATGTCATTTGCTAACACGAATTTTTTTTTCTTCTCCAATATTTATTATTTTTTTTTTATTTTCAAAATGAACAAAAATACATCGAAAAGTTTATTAAAAAAATTATAAAGTAAATATGAAATATATTCATTAAATAACACAATTAATCAATTATATAGTCATTAAATAATATAAAATTTAGTTAATTTGTGAATACATCAAAATCTCAAACTCCAATCGAAGAAAATCAACACACACATATACTCATTCAATTACTAAGTAAAATTTTCAATTATGAGAATGATATGAGTTTGAATGTAACATCAATTAGGCCAAAATTGAATAAATATTCGGTGAATTTTAAGTTAATTCATATATCTCATTCGTAAAGAAAATAGCCTCTCCTTTTTTGAGTAGACTTGACCACAGTTCATGAACCGGCGGTTTCGGTTCATAAACCGCCGGTTCACGGTTTATCAAAATGAAAAATCTAAACCGAAACCTTAAAATAACGGTTTAGAACGGTTCATGAACCGCCGGTTCACGGTTCCGGCCGGTTCCAACAAGGTTACGGTTTCAGACGGTTTCGGTTACGGTTTTAATACGGTTTCGATTTTTATTTTTTAAAAAAAAAAAAATCAAAATAATTTTTTTAGTTAAATAAATGAAAGTTTGTTATTAAAATGGGCTTGAACTTAATTTTTGTTTCCAAAAATTAAGCTGCCTACGTATCCTCCAATAGTATAAAGGAATCAAAGTTCTCGTAGTTTTCTTACCTGTAAGCCTTCTCTTACCTCAATGGATTATTCATGGGCTTCCATTTTCAGTACTAGTAGCAGTACCCTCAGGGTCAATATCAAACAAATTTATGAAGTTGGGACGAAGATTTTTTTGTTGACGTCTTTCAGCTTTAACCCAATCATCAAGACAAGATTGAGCCTCTAAAGAATCAGGACTCAAAGAGGATCGATCTTCTGATAATATATCTTCCCCACCACTAAAAGTTTGTTCTACTGCAACTGTTGATACTGGAATTGCAAGTATATCCCTAGCAATCAAAGATAAGACTGAAAATAAATAAATAATGTGCACAAGTCACAAGACAGCTTGGGAATGATTTCATTGATCCAAAAAATAAAGTAACGGTGTATGCCTATTTATATAGGCTAGTTGACACAAGACACTATTTATATTTTTTTGTCTTTTTTTTATTTTGAGGGAAAAAAATAAAAGAAAGTCATAAGTCATATGATTAATTTGAGGGAAAAAAATGACTGAGATTTATTTGAAATTTGAAATTTAAAAAGATTAAAAATTTATTTTTTGTTTTACATAATTATGTTAAACTGGAGAATTAATGATAAGATTAATGTATATAAAAATAAATATAACTTATCAAATAAAATTATATATATAATTTTTTTTAAAAGGTTTGAACCGCTGGTTTAACGGTTCATGAACTTTCGATTTCGGTTCATGAACCGCCGGTTCACGGTTCATCAAAATGAAAAACCTAAATCGAAAACGAAAACCGCGGTTCATGAACCGTTAACCACGATCCGATTTTGATTCGGTTTGTCAGTTCAACTTCAAACGTGATCAGGCCTATTTTTGAGTGCCGGTTATGGCCATTCATCCTTCTCGTGAAACTTGGTCCACATGTGTGAATATTAGTTAGCTAAAAGAAAAAGAATGCAGTGCATGGTAACGACGTCGTTAAGGACTTATCTGGTTTGAGGTATTAATTATTAAATGAAGCTGGAGCCTGAAGAGCCGAGCCAGAACGGAAAAGAGGATGAAAAGCCCTAACAACCAGCAGCTGAACCCCAACTGGGAACTGCTCCGTCAAGTACTATACCTACACTTCTATATCTCTATATCTATATACGTGTAAATATTCATAGATGGCCATGTATATATTTGCACAAATAAATTTTTTGTTATTCTTGAAATTAACTTCTTCTGTTATTATTTCTGCAGAAGCTGAAGAGCTATGGACCAAAGAAACAGTTCACAAAGGCTTCAAAAGAGTCAGAGGAAGAAACCCAGAAAACAATTTTAGGTAAATCTCGTATGTGGCATTTTATTCGCTGGATGCACATATTTTTGTATGTATGTAGTTCAAAATTTCATTCGTCTTCTGCGCTCACGTTCTTTATTATTATTATCTTTTTGGCTGGTTATAATTTGTAGGGAAGCGGAAAGAGAGGCCAGTTAATGAGGAATCCAATGATTCTCAGCCTAACCCTTTGATCCCAACTTCTTCTGATATCAGGTGCACTTTGAGTTCTCTGTATCTCAGAAATAAAAGTTCGTTGCATTATTAGAGTTTACTCGGGGTGTATGTAAATACAATGTATTGAAATTTGAGCTGAACGTAAAAATTGCACCTTGATTCTTGACAAAGTTTCTGCCGGGAAAGATGTCTCACTGTGTTTAACCGCGACTTACCAGCTTCATGACCAATAGTTTTATTTATAATGAAATTGAACAATTTCTTTGATCATTTTCAGTGTGTAACTTAAGCTCGATTTCCTGTTGCACACATTAAATCTTCATTGTTGTTCATTGTTTTTCTCAATTATTTGTCTAATATGCTTTCATTTTGTTTTGTTATCAGCCTGACTGATGCGATCGCAATGGATTGCGAAATGGTCGGTGTCAGCTCCATGGGGAATAAAAGTGCACTTGGACGAGTCTCATTGGTATTCCTCAGTTTAACATCTTTTTGATATAGTGTTCCTGGTTCTTTCCCATGGGATTTTCATGTAATAACTTAAGCTTTCAATTTAATTTAGTTTCTTTTTACAAGGTTGAGCAGGTTTTTTCTCAGTGAAGACTAACTTTTCTGTCAATGGAACAGCAGACAACTAATTGCATCTTTTTCTTAGATTAACAGTGACCTAAACAGATAATCGTTGATTTGGCCTCTGATCTGATTGTGGGGAATATGCATTGACAACCATCATGCATTGTTGCATATTCAGCCTCTTAATTTGCGTTTCCAGATTTTTTTTTATTTTTTTTTTCTGCAGTTCTGCTTCATTTATCCTTTTGAACTTGGCATTTGATGGTTCGGTATGGGAGGGCAGTTTTGTACTGCATCAATTGAATTGTTATCATATCTGCTTCAGTTTTATGGCAGGTAAACAAATGGGGAAACATCATATATGATGAATATGTCCGCCCAGTAGAATATGTTGTTGACTTCCGTACACAAATTAGTGGAATTAGACCTTGCGATTTAAGGAAAGGTAGGCCTTACTTTTTTTTGCTGCTGCATTTTGAACCTGCGTTTAATGCCAAAAAGAGAATTTAAGAAAATCCTGATTATGTAAGGTTCTTTAGGCATTTGGTTCTGTGGAAGTACATTGAAATCTGAGGTATATTGGCTTTGTGTATGTAGAAAGCTAGATTAAATTTCTTATTATCACGAAGGGGTAGAGAATTCTTTCATCATGGATTGAGTCTCAACCTCTTACTTTCAGATCTTATTCAATTCTCAAGTTCTTTTCTCTACCTCATAGAAGTCTTGATTCTGCTAATGCTGTGCCTCTTGTAGAATATGCTACTATTTCTGATACAGCTAGCGTTTCACAAGCAGTTCCTCTTGTAACTAGTCCTAATAATGTATGTAGGAAACATGGGTCTTTTCCTACAGGGATTAGGTTTATCCGTATAATATATTACTATCTCTTCGTTCTGCTAATGTTGTGCCTCTTGTAGAATATACCTCCTTTTGATTTAGTGATGATTATGTTTCTTATAGGGATATAGCTAAAGAGTTTGATCTCATGTGTCTAAATGCCTCGTCCACTTTAGTTTTCAGGGATTCTAACACCCTATTCAATGGCAAGTGTTACACTTTGTTGGGCTTCAACTGAACCCAGTAAAAATATATTTTGCATCTCATATGCACCAAATTAAGCTCCTTTTCTGAATGGGTGCATAAGCAGATATTCGGATTGCTTATTTATCTTGGCATCTTTAGATGCTCTGAAAGTACTACTGGAAAGTTTTTCAATCGCATAAATAGTACTGTGGACATATATACGAGTCTCATTGTGCTTATTGGTCATCAACATAGATATGCTGCTTTATAAGTGATTGAAGTTTTTAAGTGCTTATTGTTATAGGGCATGTGAAATCTGGAGATCGATCTTTATTTTTTTCACCTGAATTATAAGAGCTGGATGATATGATACCTAATGATGATTTATTAATATGGTTTGTTCATAATCATATTGTTGTTATTTGGACTTTCTTAAACAATTGATCTCCCTTGCAGCAAAGGACTTCAATGTTGTTCAGAAAAAAGTGGCAGAGATACTTAAAGGAAGGATTCTTGTTGGCCATGCCTTACGCAATGATCTTAAGGCTAGTATGAATGTTCTATATTTTTGTTCAAGGCACACTGGTATGATTCAATTATCTAAATATTGGAGAATATTTTTTTGTAGGCCTTACTGTTAACCCATCCAAAGAAAGATATACGGGATACATCAGAGTATCAACCCTTCCTAAAGTAAACTTTCTGTTCTTGCCTGATAAATAATACATCCATTGGCAATTGATCCTCATTATTGGCCACTATATTCTCGTATTCATTGATTGGATGGAACAGGGAAGGGCGAAGTCGGGCACTTCGCCATCTTGCTTTTGAATGGCTTGGAGTTGAGATTCAAAATGGCGAGCATTGCCCGGTTAGTTTGGTTACTTGTTGAATCTTTCAATTTCAATTACCTCATGACCAACAGAGCTCTTAAGAGGTAGCTAGTATCTAATCTCTTAACATAGACACAACCAAGAGGATGTGAAATAACGTAAGGGAAGTGATGTCTCACCTCACTTGCGCTTGAATGCAATCTTTCTTGTTTCAGTATTCCTTAAACTTCATGAGGAATTAAGAAGTAATTTTGTGAACTAAAGATATGGAGCATTTCATTTTTCTTAAACCCTTCTTGGAGTCCTCAGAACTACTGAAACTGATGTAATGATTACTTCAGATAGAAGATGCACGTGCTGCAATGCTGCTTTATCAGAAGAACAGGAAACAGTGGGAGAAGAGCATTAAAGATTCCATTAGGCTCAATAAAAAGCAGAAGCACCGGAAACACAAAAGGAAATCAAAAGGAAGAGCGTCAGATATAAAAGTTGTCGCAGTTGCTGAATAGCTCCACTGTACACTATTCACATGGCGATTTTAAGTGCAGCTCTATTTATGCCAATATCTTGGGGAGCCCAAGAAGTGTTTGTTCTGTGTGCAAAAGAAATCTCGGAAGAATTCACATTTTGGAGAAACTAAAATTCAGGTTTTGATAACCCATAGCGATTCACAAGGATGATGCGGGTTTTGTATCCCGTTATTAGATGGAGAACAGAGAGTTTTGTAGTTTAAAATGACCAATTAAATGTCTCAAGGAAAGCATGTGTTGTTTGTTTGGTATTGTAATAATTTCACAGATAATTTGGGTTAGCAAGACAAAGTCAAAAAAAATCCCATGCGCAAAATCACCCGTCATCTGTGGTATGTATCAATATTGCTGTTACAATCAATCATTATTATTAGTATTTATGAGTCAGTGTTCAGTCTTTGTATTCATCTTCGGGCTATAGTATACAAGTTACTTTAGATGTCTCTCCTCTTACACCAAACTTCAAGGAGTAAAGATGCAGGAAATTAAATTACTTATCTTGACGAAAGTGTGAATCAGGTACTTCATCTTACATGACATTGTGCGAATGCGTTGAATCTTTGCTTAAAAAATTAGTGTTGAACTTTGCAGGAAGAAAAGAAAGAACAAAATGCATAAGAGTATGTACATTGTAATTATTTCCTAAGTATTCAATTGAATGTGATTTCTTTAAATAAAGAAGAAAATAAATATTTAATTTTAAACAAAAAAAAGTATTATTTTATTCTCAAAATCTGAATATGATTGGAATATAAAACCGATGAAGGTACTTTGACCAATTTATCACTACTGCCATGTTCTCCCTCCCTCCCTCCCTCTCTCTCTACCATGTTCTCATTCAAAGTAAATAGTATCAATCTTTCTTCTTACATATTCAAGTGGGATTTTCTTTTTTTCGTTTTGAGCAGTAGTACATGCATATTATGCATACTGATATCCCTTGGAGCAGTGAAAACTAATGCAATTTTGAATTTTGATACCTACATAATTATAATATACTAATTAGTTGAGTTATGCGCTTACGTGACAAATAAAATGTAATTACGAAATGCATATTTAAAATGATAATGTATTTATGGTCTTTTCAAAAATTTATTGAAATTTATAAGTATTGGATTAATACCTTAATTGATGGTTTTTTCTTAGTTATTACAATTGATAGGCTGTTTGTGATTTTTCTTTTAGTAAAATCAATGTTGAATTGAAATTTGTTAGAATCAGAGTGATATTGGCATATTTAATGTACTAATTCATATATTACTATCAAATTAACTTTGAATAAGATTTATAATAAATTTTTCTATTGTCCCTTGGTTTGTAGGCAATTACTGAATAATCAGGCTCATTAAATGTATTGTCAACGGACTAAAAAAAAGACTATTACATTAAAAGATTAAGAACTTTGACCTTAGCAGCTGAATATATGTAGAATGAGTTGAGATATAAATAATTAATAATTTCTCAAAGTTGACATTTTATGATGTGTTTCATATATGATATGATATTTTTAATACAATTTTATTTTATGTATAATAATTGTATCATAATGTAACGAGTGTCTTATTAAATTCTTATAATTGTAGATCACATTTTAATACAAATATTACTGTTTTAAAATAATAATATGATATTAAACTGGCCTACTATATTACATAACTTACTGAAGATAATAAAAATGTATGACTAACTCTATGTTCTAATTTATCTACCTCACTTGCTAATTATATATATTATGGATTTGCTGAATTTTATGTTTTATAATGTTAAATTTTATTGGTTAAAGAAAAATGGTTAAAATCCCCAAATACCTTATTTAAGTACTCCCTCCATCCTTTTATAAGATGCTATAAGAAAATTCATAAAGATAGAGAATTATTTTAATTGTTATTATACTTGAAATAATGAGTATTTAATTTCTCTCTTAAGGAGTATTTGTTATACTTTGAACAATAAAAAAATAAGTAGTAAAAAATAATCAATAATAGATAAAATAATCATAAAATAGTAAAATATCTTATATTTGAAAATAATTAAATTTATTTATTGCATATTATAAAAAAATGGAGATAATATCTAAAAAAACTAATTGCATAATTATTCTCATCACACATTTACTAAATGTTGGGAATGCCATTCATTAGCCTAAAAAGTCAACTTTGGAAGCTATGGAGTCATATTAAAAATATAAAATTTAATATAAAATATAATAGTTTAAAAATTAGAACATTAAAGGTTTGAGTTGAGGATATTTTGGAAGAAAAATCATAAATAATTCTCCTGATTTAAAAGGAAAAAAAAGTGATTTGAAATAAATCAAAATAAAAACTAGGAAATATAAATAAGACGGAGGGAGTGCATTGTAGAATATAGGGTGTTGATTTTTTGGGGGGATGGCCGGATGGGGAGAGGGGAGAATTTAGAAGTTTCTAGAAATAGGGGCCAAGTCGATACAATTCTTTAATTTTAAGGGGTACAATTGTAAATCACCTAACAATAAAGAAGCGGACAACGTCTATAAATACGTACCCTCATCCCAATTACTAGTTCTCTTCTCTCGGTCTGTTGCCGCTATACTGATTGAAACGATCGACCAGTGTTTTAAGGTATGTATTCGTCTCTGCTTTTTAGTTTTTGGAATTCATGATTTGCTTGCTTCTCCTTGATTTTTCATTTAGTTTTTGTTTGCAACTCCAGTTTTTATCTCCTTGATTTGCTTCTGCTCGTTAATTGTTGCTATATGTCTTCTTGTTCGTGGCTTCCGTATCTGAGGTTCTCTCTTCTTTTTTGATTTGTTTGCATATTATTCCGGTTTTTTACGTCTAATTTAACTGTATTATCTGAATCTGCTTCTCTTTTGTGCAAATTGCGATCTTGATTTATTAATTTTTGTTGGGTAATTCGGAATTATGTCATGAGGGGCTAAATTTAGGGTTTCTTTTCGCGTCCTAAGAAATGAGAAATATTATCTGTATAAACTTGTTTCCTGCTGCTGTTATTGGACTTCAATTTTATTATTTTGTGTAATTTTGATTCGTCTCTAATTGAACTTCTCAGAATTGAAAGGAAAGGGAATATTTTGTTCGATTCCTAAGTTTTAGTCGGCAAGATTCTGATACGCCACTAAAGTTAATTATTTTCTGGTTTGTTGGTCCGTTTTCAATCTTTGGTTTCACCTTTTGTTTTAATTTGGGTGGGGCTTCATTACCCATTAAAAGAAACCCTGAGAGGTGTGGGAGTAAGCAATTTGAGCCTTTTTCTATTGCCCAACCTCTCTTTTCCTTTCTGTTTTGGTTCTCAAGGAAGTCTTTGATAGGTTTGGGAAGCTAGCAATTTGAATATCCTTATATTTCCCACCACTCTTTTCCTTTGTATAGGCGATAGGCATCATACACAACAGAACAAAAACAAAAGAAAAATGAAAAAAGAAAGAAAGAGGATAAGTGCCTAATGAACTTTGGCGAAAGAATCTGTGAGAGAAGCAATGCATGATGTAGTAATTGTTTTAGATCGAATCACTTTGTTTAGTTATTTTTGGGCTAGCTGAGTAGTTTTGTTTGTTTAGATGGATTGATCTTTGCATCTTTCTGATGCAATCCAGGTAAAAAAATTTCTAGCTTATCTGGTCTTTTGCCCAATTAGTAGTAAGGTTAAGATATTATTGTTTGGTAAAAGTGTATAAAACTTGTGAAACTAACTTATGTTCTTTGAAATTCTTTGTGTAGTTTATTTGAATTACTTTTAATGTCTCTCATCTAGATGGGTATTCTGATGGTGCCAGTAAAAGGGTCATGGATAATTTCCAGACGCACTTGATTCAATAGCCTATTTTTGGTGTTCAACGTGATAGTTGAAGAGCTTTTTACTTGGACGTTTTTGATTAATATGCTCTTCTAGAGTTTATAGGTTTAAATATTTAGGGTGTATTGGGAATTCTGATCTATTTATTTTGGAGTTTTATTTGTTTGGTTGATTCAAGAGATATATGAATTGGAGTGTTCTATAAATAATAGGTCTCCCCATATTCATTATGCCCAATATGGATTTTACTTATGGCTTAAGTCTAAATTATCTAAGTTCCAAGAAACTCTAATTGCTTTATCATGTATATGTCTAACTATTTCCTCTATATGGATTTTACAGTAGCAAAGGAAAGTAGAAATGGGCAAGAGGAAGTCGAGGGCAAAGCCCCCACCAAAGAAGAGAATGGACAAGCTTGATACTGTTTTCAGTTGTCCTTTCTGCAACCACGGTTCTAGCGTGGAATGCAATATTGACATGAAGAATTTGATTGGTGAAGCTTCATGTGGAATATGCCAAGAGAGTTTCAGTACAACTATAACAGCTTTAACAGAGCCAATAGACGTATACAGTGAGTGGATTGATGAATGTGAGCGTGTCAACAACCTTGAAGATGATGGTGCTTAAGGACAAGCGCCAAGAGATTTAGAAGTTCTGGATATCAACTGGGACTGTGAGGAAGCTATGAAAGTTCTGTATTATCTTAAGTCATGGGAGCCGTTTGAATTGTTACTTAAAATAGCTAGATGTATTAGGCGCGGGTGAATCTAAGCGTGGATTTCGCTGTTGCACCTATTTCTACTTTTAAAGGTGCTTGTTCAGTGACTTAAAATGATTATTAATTACTCCGTGTATGTGAATAATAAAATAACCGGTCCTGGAACAGTGTTTGCACAAAAAAGAAGTTGATTTTTCTTGTTTTTTTTGGTGTGGGTAAGAATTCTTGTATAATATAGTTTCCAAGTCTTGTTTTATCACATCTCCAGTCCACAGGTTTTAACTATTTTTGTCGATTATTCTGATATAGAGTTATAGACTTCTAGTTGGATACGTCTTCGGGCAATGGATCAATGGTGGGACGCTATCCCTGCCCATACCATCCTGTAGAGTCGTAGACTGAGGTGAGAGTGTGTCTGACAATCTGAGTGTGCAATCTTTCTAGTAATTTTTTTTTTTTCTAAATTCTTTATCTTCACGTATTTGTATCAAACTGCTATAAAATTGATCAAGTGTATTTAGGTCATCCATCTTTTTGGCTTCCACAAACAGATTCAACCGAACCAACCTCTACAGTCCTGAAAAATCATTTGGGTCGTAACTCTCTGACTGATTCATTGATTCATTGTTTACGATATACCAACTAGAATTTATAGTTTTTTTTCCGAAGAATAAAGCTACTTATTTGTTCACCAATTTTTCACTACTCATTCTTTTTTATTTATTTCTTAAAACATATTCCCTAAAATCAGTCTTTCCACCAATACTTGTTAAAATATTTCGTCAATATGCAGTTAAAAATTCGATATATAGTTACCACACCACATGTTAAATGTACGTTTCAAAATATTAATTACTTTATTGGTTATATTTAAACTATTTTCTTAATTTATCAACTGCTATGAACTCTTTAAATTTTCATAGGTTTGCTATTAACAATTTCATCTAATTTTTTTTTGTATGTTTGTTTATTCATGTGACTATAAAATTTAATAAGTTTAATTTCAACGAGTCTCCTCCAAATTGCACTCGTCTTTAATTCTTGATCTATTACTTGTTTGTTTTAGTATGCACCATTATCTTTTAAATATTTTAATTAGGCATAAATTTTATTACCATTTTTCTTTTTCTTTCCTGACTACATTAGTATTACGAGTCAAATGTTATTAAAAGACTCATATATATGCCTTTAATTTTGGACAAAATATCTACGTGACACTTCAACTTTTTAAAATTTCAACTTTCGCATTTCGATTCAAAATTTTGTTAAATTATTATTTACATCCGTTATTACATTTTTTTATTCAAGTTTAGCATTGAAACTTTTTAAAGTTTAACTTTTGCACTTATATATAAAACTTTTTTATATTAATTTTCATTCATCACGTGCAATTTATGCGACTTTTTAAAAATATTTTTGTCATTATATAATATTCATAAAAATTTTAAGAAAAAAATAACAAATTTCTTTCTTTTTCTTCTTTGTAATGTATTAACAATAAAAATTTTAAAAATAAAAATATATCAATAACTATTGTTTATTGATTTGAGTTTGTCACAGTAAGTTTTTATTGATTAACCCATAATATAAATTTTGAAATGAAATATATAAAAACTAACTATTTATGATAATTTTGAACTAAAAAATAGCAATTTAATAGTTTGTTTTCAATATCACTTGAAAATCATATTATGATTTCAAAATTGTTAAAATTAATAAAAACTCATTATTTTTTATATTAAAATTAACCCAATTCATATTGAAAGTGTCCAAATACTATATATAATATTTTTATTCTAAAGACTTAAACATTAAATTTGGATAATAATTTTTAAAACAGATTTATCATTCCCCATAAAAAAGATATATCAAAATAACTCCTTTATATAATTTTTATTACTTTTAATTAAATACACAATATCAAACAATTTATTAATTTTTTTAAAATATTTTATACTATATTATGAATAATATAAAACAAAAATCTTATTAAAATTTAATTCTCAAACAATTTTTTTTATCCAAACACAAAAAAAATTCTTATGTCAAAACTAAAAACAAAAGAACACTTTTTAAATTCCAATCAAAACCTAGTTTACATTATTGTACTATAAGAAACTTCCAAACTCATGTACTTAAAAATTTACACAAAATGACAAAATCCAGCTCCCTTCCCATTGTGTATATATATATATATATATATATAAAATACACAAAATCATAGCCACAAATACAAACACGGGCTTCAACCCGAACAAGAGAAAGAAGGATAACCCGATTACCCGAGTACTCGGCCAACTGGAAATTCTAAATACAACGATCCACGTAACACAAACCAATTTTATCAGCCAGCCCCTCGCCATATTAGAGCTCTGCGTCAATCTTCTTTATTATTTGATTCGATTTTTCCCTCCCTTTTTTTTTCTTTCTTTTCTCTGTTTCCGCGAGAAATCAAATTCAATTGAAGCGGCACAAAGAAGAAAGCCATGGGAAGGCCACCCAGCAATGGAGGCCCCTCCTTCCGCTTCAACCCTAATGAGGTTTGTTTCTCTCAATCCTTTCCCTAATCACTCACAAAAGTGTCTTGTTTCCTTCAAATTGCAGTTTCTGTTTGTAATTCTGGAAATTTATGCTGCTGCAATTGAAATCTTATCAGTTTTTTTTTTCCTTTTTTCGTCGGAAGTTATTATTTTGGAAAGATTGCATCTATGAATATATAGTATTTGTTTTGTGTTGGTGTAGTTTATTTTTCGATTAGTTTTGAATTTTTTGTTCTATTGTGAATTTTTTTGAGGTTGCCAATGGAACTGCTGTAGCTGAGAATCTTCTCATCTGCTTTTGATGTGTGTGTGTGTATGGGTATGATTTGGTTCCCTGCGACAGATCCTAGTGGTGTGATTTTGTATGCTAATAAGAAAGAAGATATCTTGCCTATCTTTTAACTGTTAATATCATACATGGGGGGCTATGTGGTTGATGGGCCTGAGACGAACTTAAAACAATAGACCCTCATTATTTTTTGCAAACAAAGATAAAGTGCCCCGCAATATATTGAACAATAAATTTAAAACAAACAAACAAAAAAGAAAACGAAAAATATTCTGAAAAATTACTATATAATAAATTTTTTTCCTTAAAGACTAAACATCTTGTAGTTTTGGAAGCAAAAACATCTAAAGTGCAATGGTCTAGACTTCAATTTCCCCCTCATTGTAATAAATATTACAACATTAAAAAAACTAATAATATTTTGGACCTTAAAAAAAATAAATTATGGTTTAGAAAAATATTGGGCCACTAAAATTCCTGAAGCCTTAGGCGGTTGCCTCACTTGCCTCAAGGGAGAACTGGCCCTGATATCATATTTTCATATTGACATTGTGTATTGAAATTTAGTTTCTGTTGAATTATTTTATCTGTTTCCTATGGCTAAAGACTTGGTGATATGTAGGGGTCCAAATATTTTGATAGTTAAGGTTGAGAAAATTTTCATTCTTAAAGATTTAATGTAGCAATTTATGAGGAACATCCCCAATATCATGTTTCTTTTTTCCGCATGATGTGAAAGGTCACGGAAATGGAGGGGATCTTGCAAGCACATAATTGTCTTGTACCTCAACGGGATATTCTTGTAGCTCTTGCTGAAAAGTTCAGGTATATAGTTAATTGGATTATTTTTAATTCTTGTACAGATTTATTGAAATAGTTTCTTGATTCAATTACTATTTCTTCAGTAATTCAGCAGAAAGATCTGGAAGACCTCCTGTTCAAATGAAACAAGTAAAGACACTCCTTTCTCTTTCAGATATGAACATTTGTATGGTAATCTTCCCTAAAATATCACTATACACCACAGGTGTGGAATTGGTTCCAAAATAGGCGCTATGCTCTTAGAGCCAAATCAGCAAAGCCTCCAGTGAAATTGAACGTATCACCTATGCCTCAACATGATTCAGCTGCTCCAAGAAATGTGTCTCAAGCTCCTCAACATAACTCTGTCCCTGCAGGTAGACTAGACTCTTGGATTGAAAGTTGTCAGAAACTATTTCATGAGGAACATTTCTTATACATGCCACTGTGAATTTAACTTATTTGTTTATAGTATTCTGACCTTAGGTTTATTTAATTTTGACTCAGCTAATGTTAGAATTGTGCCTCAAGTTCCTCAACCTGTTCCTACTCCTACAGGTAAGATTATTGAGCAGATAAATTTCCTTTGCCAGCATAATTCCATGCTTCCTTTGTCCTTGAGACAGATTTCAACTTCAAAGTTGGTCACTGCATTCTCTGTTAATTGGCCTGGATAAGTCAGTCCATGCAACTGATGCAAGTTTCATTTCCTCGTTAGGAAAAATTTAGCAAAAAGAATCATTTAGATGATTATATATTCTTGAGCCTCCATCTAGTTAATGTATATGCATTTAATTAATGAAAGCTTTATCGAATATTTTGTGTTGATTTTGTCAGAAAAATTACTGAGATTTTGATGCAGTATTAGAGACTTCTTTTATTTAAATAGGCATATAATAATGGATTCTATCTCTTTTCTGCTTGCTCATTTCAGAAAGATGCTTGCATACCCTGTAGTGATCCTTGAATATTCTATATTTGTATTTCTTGCTTTTATTGTATGCTAACTCTCTACCTGATTGTTATATCATCTGCAGTCCAAAGTGTTGGCAGAAATGGTACTGATAATTCACAGATGGAGTTTGAAGCTAAATCTGCAAGGGATGGTGCTTGGTTAGTAGCTTGGTTTTTATCGCTCCTTTTGGTCTTAAACTTATTGGAGAACTAAGGTAACATTCAGATATTGATTAGTAACTAATGAATGTCTGGCTTCAGGTATGATGTGGCTACGTTCCTGTCACACAGGTCTATGGAGACTAATGATCCGGTAATTTCTCAAGTCGATTACCTTTCAAATTGCATGTCATGCACTGTTTGAATTTGTATTTATCAACACATTTTTCATTATGTAGAATTCTAAACACTT
This sequence comes from Apocynum venetum, assembly GCA_019593545.1. NCBI lineage: Eukaryota > Viridiplantae > Streptophyta > Magnoliopsida > Gentianales > Apocynaceae > Apocynum > Apocynum venetum. The sequence goes on along the minus strand of SRSM01000123.1, from coordinate 8,989,736 downwards.
TGGTTCTGGATCCCCTTAATTAGATGTCTTTTCTTGGTTATTTTCAACTCACTCTGTACGTAGTATACTGTTCCATTGGCCATTATATAGTGGAAGGGTGGAAAGGTTTTTTCTGAAAGTCAGTTCTTTTATCCTTGTCCAAACCTCTTAATTCATGTGCATGAATTTGCTTTGGTTATGAAGTTGAACTTGGGACACTTTTGATTAAAAGGTAACGTTAATGGGTAGGCTTAACTGTTGAATTGACTTCCACATCAGATTGTCTATGTTAAGTCACTAAATAAAGTGCTATCTTGGAAATACATAGATAAATAGTGTTTTGGGAATTCTAATATTTTAAACTGTTGCATAAGTAATGTTTGAGAATCATTGTTATAGTTTGTAAATTTGTATGAATAAAAAATTCATCACTATCGATTGTATTAATAAAATGAAACTAAATGCAATAGTATTGAATGCATAAAGTGACAAAATACAAAACCAGATGAATCATTGAGTTGATGCATGTGATTTAATTGTAATATTGTACAGTCTTTCTCTTGATTTCATATGCTTATGCTCTTATTTTTACAGCTGATAATCTAGCATAACCAATATATCTTTAAGACTTACAATATCTAGTTCTGTATTTTTAATGGTAGATGATATTTTTGGCCAGTTTTAGCTGTTATGGAGTTTTTTGCAATTGATATTTGGAGTAGCTTTTGCTGAAATTGGTAATGGATTTTCATACCTGTAATTTGGATATCGTTGGAAAATCCATCACATGTCATGTTCAGAAACGAGTTGGGCTGAACTAAGTAGTAGCTGCTTGAGTGTACAAAAAATGTTTTTTTTGTTCAATCGAAAATCCGCTTAATCTTTTTGAACTCATTTGTTTAGTTTATTGAAAAACTTGAAACTCTTTAAACTTTACATGTTGAGTTCAAAAAGCTCCGATAGTGTTCAAGCTTGTCTATTTTTTTTTTCTTGTGTCAATATCTATTTTTAAACTAAAAACTTTATAAAAATTCGTTTTGATATATATATATATATATGTATATATATAAAATATAAAGTCAAAAGATATTCCAAATATATTCCTATGCATAAGTTGTGGAATAAACAACTAATTTATGTATTGTAACAAGAATTACCCTGTTCAAATGCTATATAAAATTTCTATGCTGGAAAAAGTCTTCTTCATGAGAGAAGGAAGAATAAAAAATACTTCCTTTGCTCGGAATCAAATGCCCCATTTAACTTGGCGTAAAGATTTATGGGAGCACTTGGCTGTGGGCAAGGTAACACCACCCTTATTAATGAAATATGGCAGTAGTGGAATCAATATATTTTATAATTTTTTTATTATTATTTTAGGGATCCATGTGTTAGTAAAACTCATCCCCTTAAATTAAGGAGGTTAGTTGTGACAATTTAGATGGAAAATAAAATTATTTTAGAAAATTGGACATTCGTTTGAAGACATCCCATAGACTATCAATTATGGGTTGAGGGAATAATCTGAATGGTTAATTTGATAACACAGCTAGACCATTGACAAAATCAAAAGTTTAAATAATGACTTCTCCATAAATAAAGAACCCTAAATCTGAAGAAAAATATATTTATATATTTATATTAGTTCATTTGCAAACATGGTTTTGTTCATTTGTTTAGCAAACTTCATGTCATTTCCGAGCTTGACTCTTTATTAAACAAACGAACATTCTTCAAATCAACAAAGCTGTAGTGTCCCCACCTCTACTGCACCCTCCTGGTGCATGGCTGCAAACTTTTTGCAGGAAAAAGATCTAGATCACTGTGGGCAGATGACTGGAAGGGATGTATGCATTTCTTTACTGCTCCATCAGGATGGGGAGGGGCAGAGCCTCAGTTGACTTGCTCCGAGTTTTCCAGCTCTGACATTTATATTTAGATTATTATATTATTGTAATGGTCATTTAAAGAATGGCCTCTTATTAGTTCCATAACAATCAACTGCTTCAGCCTACAAAAACTGGCATCTTTTACTGCTTAAATAATCATATGTCAAGTCTCTGCTTGCAATTGGTTGATTCATCAGGACTCATTATTTTTGTGATGCCTCACTTAATATGTATGCCTTTTTCCATCCTGCTATTGATAGGTTTATTACTACCTTTGTTATGATAGTAAAAAGTGTTTTTTTTCCCTTTTAAATTTAATAATTAAAATTATTATTGATAATATAAATTAATATTGTGTATGGGTGTATATCAGAAGTTTCGCTTGCATAAAGTTTATTCTCTTCATAGATATTCATTGAACACAATTTTAATTTTTATCTGTCAACCTTGGTCAATTTCAGGAAGTTCTGGTTCGTTTTGCTGGTTTTGGACCAGAAGAGGATGAATGGGTCAATGTTCGAAAGCATGTCAGGCAACGTTCTCTGCCTTGTGAATCATCTGAATGTGTAGCAGTTCTCCCAGGAGATTTGATACTCTGCTTTCAGGTCCATGATTTGCATTTATATTCTTCGGAACAATGAAAAGTACTGTGAAAGTTGTAACTCATCTTGTTATGTTTTGAGCCTAATCATTCTTTCTTCAAAATTTTCAGGAAGGCAAAGAGCAGGCTCTTTACTTTGATGCGCATGTTCTTGATGCACAGAGGCGGAGGCATGATGTGAGAGGCTGCCGTTGTAGGTTTTTGGTGCGTTATGATCATGATCAGTCTGAGGTATATCCTTAAGATCTCATTTTCTGTGTATTTTACATTTTGGCATTTGAAGTTGAGTGCTTTCTATGGCTGTATACACTCTTCATGCCACCTTATTAGGTTTATTTGTATTATATTTCCTATTCTTTTCCTTTCAATTCATTTTCTGAGGTATCTGTAAATTCAACCTCTTTTGTTTGTCTTTACACCAAGTACTGCAGATGAGATACTTTTCTTACCTTAATAAAAGAAAGCTAGAGAATATATGGGCCTGGTAAGTGGTTTCTTAAAAAAAAAAAAGAAAAAGAAATAAAGAGGTCAAATTTGGGGATAGTCATATGCAGGTTTTGCAGCTCTAATGAATTAAGTATGGCGTTGCAATGTTTTTCTTTGGAAGCATTTGATGCTTGTAACTTTGCATAATATAACTTATGGTGTCATTGGGGTTTTTTTGGAAGACGCATTCAACTTCAAACTGGTTTTCTTTTATTTGTTTATTCTGGGAATACATATTAGAAAAGCTCATCTCCTTATTCTCGGTTTAAATTAACTTTTATTAATTTGGTTGTTTCCTGACCTCTTTGTCGTGCTCCTTTGCTAGGAAATCGTTCCACTGAGGAAGGTTTGCCGTCGGCCGGAAACTGATTATAGGATGCAGCAGCTTCATGCCGACTCTGCAGGTATGAAGCAAAACAAAATCGGTCCTGAATCTCATAATGGCAACCTGAAGGCTTATCCTCCCGCTGAAGTTAATTCGAAACAACCTAAGGTTGATGGTCCTGCTGAAACAGTACCAAAACCTGCCAATGCAGAGATGCCTGTAGATTTTGATCTGCATCCAGTTCCTGTTTCTAATGCAAATATTTCCGTAACTACATCCGTGACACCTACTGCTCACTCCAGTGAACCTTTAGCTTCTGCAACAACATCTAGTCCTCATTCTAATGTTTTTGTAGCCCCCACTCTGGCTCCTGATCCTAATTCCAGAGTTCCTGGGACGACTATTCTGGCTCCTGTTGCTTCCACTGTACCTCTAATGTCAACTCTAGCTTCTATTGCTAATTCTAGTGATCCTGGAGCTACTATTGTGGGTCCTGTTGCTTCAGGTGTTCCTGTAGCCCCAACTGTGGCTCCTGTTGCTAATTATAGTGTCCCTGAGGCGACTAGTGTGGTTCCTACTGCTTCCAATGTTCATGCAGCCCCTGCTGGGGTTCCCGTTGCTGATTCCAGTGCTTCTATAGTCCCAATTACACCTCCTCCTGCTAATTCCAGCATTCCCATAGCCCCACCTACAGCACTTGCTGCTGATTCCTGTGTTCCTGGGGCCACTCTTGTGGATCCTATTGCTTCCAATATTCAGGTTGTCACAGCTACAACTGCTGTTGCTAATTCCGGTGCTCCTACTGTTGTGGATCCTATTGCTTCCAGTATTCATGTAGCCCCAGCTACAACTCCTGTTGCTAATTCCAGTGCTCCTATAATCCCAACTACGGCTCCTGCTGCTGATGCTAGTGTTCCCGTATCTGAAACTCTAGCACCTGCTGCTAATTCCAGTTCTCCTACAGCCCCAAGTGCTGAAGCTTCTACTGCTAATTCCAGTGGTTCCATAGCCTCAACTGCAGCATCTGATACTAACTCCAGTGTTCCTATGGCTCCTACTGCTAATTCCAGTGTTCAAGTAGCACCAAATGTGGCACTTGCTGCTAATTCCAGTTCTCCTACAGGCCCAAGTGCTGAAGGTCCTGCTGCTAATTCCATTAGTCCTATAACCCTAACTTCAGCACCTGATACTAACTCCAGTGTTCAAGTAGCACCAGATGTGGCACTTGCTGCTAATTCCAGTTCTCCTATAGCCCCAAGTGCTGAAGCTCCTGCCGCTAATTCCAGTGGTCCCATAGCCCCAGCTGCAGCACCTGATGCTAGCTCCGGTGTTCCTATGGCTCCTACAGCTAATTCCAGTGTTCAAGTAGCATCAGATGTAGCACTTGCTGCCAATTCCAGTTCTCCTACAGTCCCAATTGCTGAAGCTCCTGCTGCTAATTCCAGTGGTCCCATAGTCCCAACTGCAGCACCTGATACTGACTCCAGTGGTCCCATAGTCCCAACTGCAGCACCTGATACTGACTCCAGTGGTCCTATGGCTCCTACTGCTAATTCCAGTTCTCTTACAGCCTCAAGTGCTGAAGCTCCTGTTGCTTATTCCAGTACTCCAGTAGCCATGACCACCGAAGCTCCTTTTGCTACTAATTCCAGTGCTCCTGGGACCAATATTAAGGCTCCTGTTGCTTCAAATGCTCCCCCGGTAACTGAATTCAATGTCTTGCTGGAAAAAGTTTCGGAGTCTGGTTCTGCTGATAATGTCAATTCTGAATCTGCAAATCTTTCTACAGCAAGTGGAAATGATACAAGCGCAGCAGTCTCAGAAGAGAGGCCTGGTGAAAGTATGCAGCTAGGATAGTGAGGGATTGAGATCTTCATCGAACATTATTTGAGCTGTAGTTGGCTTTCTTCCCGTCCGCATTACCCCTTACCCCCCCGCCCCCCTATTTCTCCCTGGAAGTATAGAGGCTAGTTTTAGATTATTTTACCATCACTTGTTAGAGATTAACTTATTCCAGTAAATATTGTGGTTGAGGAGATAGATGAAAACAAATCTTCATTGTTGAAGTAGTTACGTTAAACAAATAGTTTAGTGTAAATTTAAAACACTTCATATGTTTTATTGTAAAATTATAACAAGTGGAAATGTTATAAAGAGTAAATATTTGACCGAAAAATTCAATTTATGAAATTTTTTTTCCTTTAACCAAGTCACTAGTTTTACTAACAAAAAAGTCAGTAATTATTTTATAAAAAAAAAAAAAGAAAGAAGTTTGTAATGTTGAGGTTGGATTGGAGTTCATAAATTGTTTTATTCTCACACTTAAAAAAAAATTCAGGACACCTTTTACTCTTAAAATTTTTAACCCTTTCCAAATTTCAAATTTTCTTCCAACGTCATGTGATTTTACTTATTAACATAAGTTATATTTCTTCAATTTCATTTAAATTGTTCACGTTTTTATTTTGGATTGTTTTATTTTAATTGTTCAGTTTTTAATTTTAGTACGTATTTTTACAATTATATTCTTATTATTAATGATAAATTTTTGATGAATTGTTAACTATTTAGTGAATAATGTATTTTTTAAAAAATAATTAATATATATACTAGTTAAATTATAGTAATTTAAAAACTTTAATTGCATAATTATTATTTTTAACACTTGTTTTAATTATTGTGTGAGTCCAAAGTGAACAATTGAAATTGAATGGAAGGAGTATCTTATATAATTATCAATTAAAATAATATTTTTTAAAATTTTTTTAATTATATTTTTGTAGATTTTATAATCTTCTTAGTACATGCGTAATGTAATTCATCTCATGTCAATCTTTCAAATGCAAAAAAAAAAAAAAAAAAAATCAATCTAAATGCATAACTTAATTTTTAATTATAAAAAATCTAAACTAAATACATCCTAAATCTCGTTTATTCAGTTCATTAGTTAAATTGAAGAAGAAAAAGGTGCAAAGTTCAAATCCCTCCGACGAGGATAATAAATAGCATTCGGGTAAAAGTGGGAAGCCCGGTCCATGGTGTCTCTGCTACGGCCTCCGAGTCTTGAGCTGAGAAGCGTCCACGATTCCCCCTATTTCTCTTCTGCGGATAGTAACACCTACACGTCCTCAACAACACCCTCGCCCCCGTCTCTCTCTATCTCTCTCTAACCAACTTAATTTAAACCCAGACACAGATAAAGCTAAGCAAAAACCTTGCTATTCGAAGCACAGTGGAATTCTATTCGTGATTCAGAACATGCATTTTTTGCTGTAATTGAAATTATTATCGGTTTTAGATTTGAGTTTTTGGTTTTTGGAGCGTTATACTTGTTACTGAAGATGCGGTTGCTGTTACGTAGAAATGGAATAGTGAGAAATGGATCATCGTGGAATAGGCATGGATTTAGGAATTGTAGAAATGTAGTTACTAGCTGCAGAGCGGTGCTGTTGCCTCGATTCGGTGGTCCTGATGTTTTGGACTTCCGTGACAATGTCAATGTTCCTGATTTGAAGCCAAATGAGGTTCTTGTTCGTGCTCGCGCGGTCTCTATTAATCCCCTTGATACTAGAGTGAGTTCAATTTCGTCATTGTTTCCGATGCTATTGCTGTAATTCTCTTTGTTCATTGGAAATGATAAATTCACAAAAATACTGAAACTTCGTAGGAGTCGTTAAATATTGTGTTTGTTTATCCGTTTAGTGCTGTTCCGTTCTAACCTGATTTCAAATGTGAATTGTTTAACCCGAAGATATTGGACTGAAGGCGGAATCTGGAATTAACTTCGTGACAGTATGGAGTACTCAATTTGAAGGTTTTGTAGGAATAATAACGTTTAGAAGGTCTATTCGATTTCTAATCAAGTAGTGCAGATGCAGCATAAAATGGATTGATATTTAGAATACACTGAAGGATTTGAGATTAACTAGAATTTTTAGTATTAAATTGTTCATTAGGCTTATCGTTTCAAGTTGGCAAATCTATAATGACTATGGTAGAATGAAAAGAATGGTTTGCCTGGCATATAGGTTGACTAAATTTTTTTAGCTTTGTCAACTTGGGATAGAGATATCGAAACAACAAGAAATGATGATTAAGTTATCACTGAAATTGTCCACTAATTCTCGTCTGTAAATTGGATGCTCCTTCACTGCCTAATTACTTTTTAGGGGGTTTATGCAGCTTTTAGAGTAACTTCATTCTTTATCTTTGCACATTCACTGAGATAATCAAGGATGAAAAACAGCTGATATCTGACAAATCTTGTCTTAAATTAGATTTTAAATTATTCAAAACCTCTTGTTTTCCAGATGCGATCGGGCTATGGCCGCTCAATATTTGAGCCACTTTTGCCTTTAATTTTGGGCCGTGATGTAAGTGGTGAAGTTGCAGCCGTTGGAAAGTCTGTGCACTCGCTCAGGGTTGGGCAGGAGGTTTTCGGTGCACTGCACCCTACTGCTGTGAGGGGTACTTACACTGACTATGCTATTCTCGCAGAAGATGAACTTACACTAAAACCAGAGTCTATTTCACATGTGGTATGTCTTCAAGGATGGGGCAAAATTTATTATACTGCTGATCTTATTTTAAGCCTTTTGGTCTTTTTGACTGGCCCTGGGCTTTGTGCTAGAATATGTAAACTAATGCATTTCCTTTCCATTGCCTATTTGCTTTCTATGTTCTTGTCCAAGATCAGATGTCTTCTTTACATAATATTACCTTGTAATGTTGAATGTGACTTTCTTGAAAGCTATGTAGATGTCATTAAATTACAGCATATCTATTGCATTTTTTCACATTGTGCAGGAAGCAAGTGCAATTCCTTTTGCTTCACTGACTGCTTGGCGTGCACTCAAGAGCACTGCCAGAATAGCGGAAGGGTATGGGATTTATTTGAGTATCAACTTTGGTTTTGTCAGAGAGGGAAATTTGTTAATATTATATTCATGCTCAGATATCTTATACTATCTTTTCTCCTTAGTATTTGTATATGCGGTAAACATTGATTTAGTTGCTATATGCATTTGCTTCGTGTGCTCAGAGAGCTCAAACACAAAGTCGTAGGTTGTATTACTCTGAGACTAGTAGCATTTTGATTGTTCTCATAACTCAAAGATTGATGTCCGATGACTGAATATGGAAATCATGATCTTTTTTTTCATGACTCATCTTACTGGGATCGTGACTTTTTCTCCTCTCCCTCCCCCCCCCCCCCCCAAAAAAAAAATGTGGAACTTCAAAACATGTATTTTTTACGTTTTAGTAGTGGGAATTTTCAGTTAAGAATAACCACTTCTGACATAAGCATGATGGATTCTTGCACTTGCCAATTATTTTTAATTTTAATTGAAACTACAGCTTTACCAATTGTTTAAGTAGATAAATTAAATGACATGCATCAGCTTAAGTGATATAAGGAGGAGCTTGGGGGGAAAATTGATGAACAAGGTTTCAATTACTTATTCTGAGCCTTACCATAGAAAATTTGAAATGCTAAAAGTTAATGCTCATCATATTCACATGGTTAACTTAAAATATTTATAGGCAGAAGGTGTTAGTGGTAGGTGGTGGAGGGGCGGTTGGTCTCTCTGCAATTCAGCTTGCAGTGGCTACTCGCTGCCATGTCTCAACTACATGTGGAAGTGAAAGTATAGAGCGTGTCTTGGCAGCTGGTGCTGAGCAGGCTGTTGACCATACTACTGAGGTGATTAATAGTATCTTTATTTTGTTTTGCGACTCAATTTCTGACTTCTAATGAACATCATTGATTTACACACTTCTGTAAGTGCTGGAGTGGGCTGAATATTCGTTTCTTAACTTAATGCATTCTCCTGTTTACAGGATCCTGAAGTAGCAATTAAAGGGTACTTTGATGCTATCCTAGATACTATTGGTTTGCCAGAAACAGAAAGAATTAGTATCAATCTTTTAAAAAAGGGTGGCCACTACATGACACTGCAGGTACCAAAGGGATGTTCTATTTTGCTACTTTCAGTCATCATGTTCTTATTTCTTCCTCACGCAAGAATTCTTATTTCTTTCTCTAGGTTGCATATAATCATGTAAAATTGTTGGTTATTATTTCTGTAGGGAGAAGCTGCATCCTTGGCAGATAGATATGGTCTAGCTATTGGGCTTCCCATGGCAACAGCAATTTTAATAAAGAAGCAAATGCAATATCGATATTCTCATGGTATAGGTACATTTTCTTAACACCATGCAATCTAAATTCAGATAAAAAATCATACCTGTACTCTGTAGTTTACATGCTAGATGAAATGATGACAGTTTTGGGGATATCAAATAACTGATAGGTTGGAATGAAATTATCTTGGGTGCTGATGTTGTAGGTTTGAACTACAATCCTTTCTCTTGTAGTTTGTTAGAGCATGTTAAGCGAAGAACTGGGAGATTCTAACATGTATCTTAAGCTTATAAAATGTTTTCTAATTTAGTTCTGCAGTAAAAGCTAGGTGTCTTGTCAGTTTGCAGATGGAATCATGCTATTGCTGAGTACATTATAGTTAGATATATTGCTTTCTAGGTTATACATTCAGGACTACCATCAATGTCATTGGCATTTTACCATTTTTACAAATTTAAACTAGTCATTCATTCCATTTGTATATTTGCCCATGCTCTATTATGTTATTGTGCAGAATACTGGTGGACATTCATGAGGGCTGATTCTGATGGTTTAGAAGAAATCCGTAGGCTATCTGAGATCGGAAAATTGAAACTGCCGGTGGAGAAAACATTTCCAATTACAAAAGTTAAAGAGGCCCATGAAGCTAAGGATAAAAAAGGTCATATTCCTGGTAAAATTGTGTTGGAATTTGACTAAGCAAAGGCAAGTGGTACCTACAGATGCATTTGTAGAAGCCTAAGCCCGGGTTTCTGTAAATAGGTTTTGTGATCATGACAGAGTTTGTGTGACATTCTTGGTAGCACTAAGGAATAAGTGTTAATGTTTTGTATACCACATGGTAGAGGCTTGTGGAAGGCATTGATATTTGGCTGAAAGCACAAAGAAATTTGTCAATGTGTAAATTACTATGATGCTCTTAATTATGTAGATTCATGGGTTCAAAGTGGTGTGTTGTCACATCCTTTAAGAAGAGTGGATTCGTTTTCAGAGTTAATCTGGTTAAGGAAATGAACTACCATAGATAGAACCTTTTGAAGCCATCAACTTTCCTTTCTTGCGTTTGGGAAGCTATTTTGCAGAGATTTGCCAAAATTTGTACAAAACTGGAAAAACTGACAAGGCACTAATTTCAGAGCTTCGCCTGTTACTTCTCTAATAGGCTTAGTATTGAAGAGAGTTTTAATGAACAAAAAAATTCCTAGGCAAGTGAAACTACGGTTTAAATCTGATATGTTGCGCCCCTAAACAGATTTATGAGCAGTTGCCTGAACATGCTGCCAATACCTGAATAAATTGAAGCAATTTCGCTGGTTAGCAAGCTGCTGTACTACTTCCAATTTCTTCTTTAGATTATCAACCTCTTTTGACAGGTCCTCATTTATCTTCTTCATTGCCTAATAAACAGAAGCCAAGAGAATTACTCTGAGACTATTTTGGACCAGAAAAATACTAGGTACTCCTCCAGTATATTCAACTAAGAAGGCGGGTACTCGAGGAATACCTAGTGATTTCCCATTTCAACAGAATGTATGCGTATAAGATTTAAGAGAGATGACCTCCATTTCTTCTCTGCGCTTTGCTTCCTTCCTGTACTCTGATCTTGTGCTTCTTTGGACCTCATAAATAATAGCCAATCCTGCTACCTGAACAAGTCACCCAACAAACTTGAGGATATTTGAAAAATTAAGAAATTTGGGGAGAAAATATGGAGGTGATTTCTCTTCTTAAACTAAGCTACCTTTATAAGAAACTCTGTCAAAAATGTAGGATGAACCCGATTAAGACTTGCCACTTACCGAGAACAAGAATAATTCCCCGAGAAGTTGTGCAGCTGCTTCAACAGCCTTTTCTTCATTCAGAGGACGAATTAGAATATTTATTGCCCTTCCATGAATCCGTCTTTGCAAAAGGGTTGTATAATGGTGATTTGCCTGATCCAAAGATTTAAGCAAAACGTACATGTTTATGGCATCCCCTAAAAAAACACTGCTTCTCTTTTTTTTCTTCTTTTTTGGAGAGGGGGGGGGGGTTGTATTAATTATCTATTCTCTTTCAAATAAATAAAAGCATCTTTGATTTTAATTTTTTTTTATAAAAATATACCCTTATTCAAATTTTTCACATGAATAACTTTTTCATTATTCAATGTTGACTTTTGAACTGACAACAAGAAGAAAAAAAAGAAGAAGAAAGAAGACTTTTCAAATTTTCACCCACTAAATTTTGATTTGATAAAAAGCTTTATAAAAGTAGAATTAAAGAGAGATGTGTGTTTTGAAAATATTATGAGAGTATAATCCAGGTATTTCGAATTGTTTGTTGACACAGACATAATCATGAAAACTTCTGAAATTATTTTAATATTTACATTTGATTTGATATTTTAGATAATAAATAGCAGTTGAACATAAAAAGTGTTGATTATCTCACTCTTGAATGATTCTTACTAAATTACTACTTCATTATGATCTTATATGTTTGAAAGTTTCTTATCTAATGCAAGGAATAATACATTGACCATTCACAAAAGTTTTTTTCAGAAAAAATTAATAATAAAAAAAAAGTAAAAAGAAAAATTAGTACCTGGGCAATGTTGATGATGAACTCACGAAACTTGGGGTGCAAACCAGCATCTTTCTTGAGTCTATTAGCAATAGGCTTTGCCATAGTCCTCAGGGCAAGTGTTCCCAGCTTAATAACTGGAATTTGCATACTTCTCTGCCTATGGTTTCTTTTCCTTAGGTTTACTATTTGTTTGATTCTCTCTGCAACTGAGACAAAATATCAGAAAGAGTTTTCTTGAGGAAGAAGAATAAGCAATTTAGATTAGGCAGCTTGTTTTCGTGATCTCATGCGATTGCAATGCCCGAGATTTTTGGGCTTAATATAAGGCCCAAAAGGATCTCATCTGGGCTTGGAAAAGTATTACTCCATTAAAAGAATTGTTGGCTTAGCTGAAGCCCAAATTAGGAAAGTATTTATCAAATAGAATAGAAGGAAAGTATGGACCACCTGATCCTTTGCATGTGATCCTCACCGAACCAATTAAAAAGCCTCAAAAACGACCTTTTCAATCATAGTTTTGGGGCCTTTGGGCTCTTCTTGATAAAAGACAAAATAGAATGGCCTTTACACAACTATTTAGTGCCCTTTGTGCTGAGCTGCTTTTGCCCCTCAATTCTCTTCTTGTCCTCTTCCATCCTTGTTAAAATAATAGTAAATTCTTTTTTGGTCAAGACCCTTCCCTTCAAGGGAAGATACCCTTTGACCCACATCATCATCTTACTTTGTGAGCTTAGTTTTTTAAAGGCCTATCTCATTGTCGTTCAAAAACTTATGCCAAAAGTAGATGGGGCGTTCAATTCTATGTGGTCGACCCCATTGGATCTCAGTGTCCAGCTCATAATTTCTAGTTTTGTTGATACACCAGATGAGATAATGAGTTGCCATACATGTGACAATCAACCCCAATTACTAGAACTAGGAATTTTAAACTTTATGATATGACATTTGCAGGCCTCTAACTCTTACCAGTAGGCAGGAGTTCATTGGTATGTAGCCATAAAATACCTTGTTCATTGGTATGAGATTTTTGCAGCATACGTCAAATCATGTTGTTACACTCTTATTTATCTTATCTACAAATTTTGTTATAAATCAAAATAAAATGAAATTTGTAATTCTCTATAATAGTCATGGGTAATCTTTTAAAAGGGTTTTTTCTTATTTATTGATTTTTCTAAAAAGAGAAGTGGCAACCTCGGAAAATGGCATTAGAATATTGCTCATTTTGACGACGTGGAGATGTCTGGTTGGTTTCGAACTTCGATGGGCATGGAGGGGGGATGTAGAGGATCATCATAAACGTTCACTTCCTAAACCTCACGCGCTGACGCTGCGCAGCTTTCCATGGTGTGCGTGATTAGCCTACACTACTAGCAGTAACAGCTGATGATATGGCGCAACTTAGACCCACTCTCACTCGATGCGCGTGCAGTATAACAACGGCTGAGTGACTTCAAGTGTGTCGTACACGCACAGCAGGAAGCGTAAGCGAAAAGAAAAGAAATAATAAGAGCCAATGATATTTTGGTTGATGCAATGTAACGTATTGATTATTGATAGCCTTCCCTCAACAAAACTGTAGTCACGTGCGCCCTTGGATTCTTCCTTTTCACCCTCGTCCCCATCGACCACCCATGTGATCTCTACTTCCCCATTACCCCTATCCCCATCCCTTAATCCCACAATTGCCATTACTTGTTTTTTCTGGGCAATAATCTAATTATTAAATAATGACAAATTCATTTACTATCTCATCATATACAAGTTATATCCCTGTACTCATTATTTTGTATACCAAAAAAATATGATAAATGATAAATTTACAAAACAAGATATTATAAGTATAGATGAGTAGGCATAACTTGGTTGATAAATAAACATCGTTTATAATTTTAAAGATTTTTTTTCATAATTGTAATATATTTATTTTAAAAAACAAAAAACTATTATCAATATATAAAAAATATGAATTCTTTGTATTGATAGACTCATTGGTCGAGTTAATTATCGAAATGGGTCATCAGAATGATAAGTATTAATAACACATTCAGAAAATTAATGAAATAATATACTTGTTTTTTTCTGATTTCTTTTTGAAAAAGTAAATACTAACATAAAAAAATGTCCTACTCTTATTCATAGTCTGCGGTACAATGGTCTTTTGCAATGTGGTTGTGGCTGGCCACGTTTATGGAAGATTTTGCAGGACAAAATCACAGAAATTTTAATCGGAGAGGAGAGTTGCTTAATAGCTGCATGATCTTGTCACTCTCTTCTTCATGACTAGTTGTGATGGTTAGTCAAGTTTGGGTCTATATCAGTTGCATTGTTGTCTCAAGATTCTCATATAATGCAACCAAGAATGTCCTGATAATACATATTATTTCAGAGTTCTAAATTTCCCATCCACATGTCATGTAAATTGTAATATATATTTAGACCTCTTTCTTTCTCCTCATGCCCTACAACTTGTGGTTTGAGGATGAACCATTCACGCTTTATTTGAGAAGAAAAAAACCTCAACATATGCATTCATTTATCTTATTTCATTTTATTAAAACCATTAAACTCTTGTATGTCACGTTCAATTTATAAATTACTACTAGTATCAAGCAAATTTAAATTACTCGAAATTGGTAGGACAAAAATAGTAATAATAACGTCGTGGCATTAAAAATCTTGGTGCCATGGTATATGGTATAGAAGAGGGAAGAAATTTAGTAGATGATGAAGGGCATAAATGTCATAGTGAAAAGCTAATTGGCATTATGGTTTGTATTTGGGTAAAGGACAAAGAGGATATCACCATCTTTCATTACTCTCTCATTCTATCCTTTCTTTACTTTTACTATTTGCACTAATCTGTCCACACACACTCCCTTCTCTGTGACCTGTGTCTTTCTGTCTACTTCTGCTCTGCTAAACCCACCATAAAAATCTCAGCTTTTTTTACTTTCAATGCCCCAATTCCACCTCCAACTGTAACTCAACACTTTGCCATGGCTAAAATGGAGCAGTAAAAGAGTGAAAAACGAGAAAATTTCACAGTTGAGGGCTGAAGAAGAAAAAAATTATGGAATTAGATAGACCCCATTTTCGCACCAACTCAAGCACAAGTAGCACAAACAGTGAGCTCTTCATCTGCTTCGCATCTCGTCTCTCTTCCTCTTCTTCCATGAAAATTTCGAAATCTATACTCAGCCCAGGTCGGGCTCGTGACCCTCCGGTGTCTCTTTCTACTTCTCTGAGTAGAAGACTTAGGACTAACGGAAGTATTAAGGGCGGCCAAGCTTCTCCGATGTTTCCGACTGGCGGCAAGAAACGAGGCTGTGCGTTTGAGAATCCTGAACCCTCTTCCCCTAAGGTGACTTGCATTGGCCAGGTCCGGGTGAAGACCAAGAAGAAGGCGAAGCAAACTCGAAGTCTGTCAAGGAGGAGAAGTGGTGAGGTCAGTTTTAGGAAGGTAGAGCAAGCCCAGGATGTATTGAGCAATAGTGAAGAAAATGCCCATGGCAGGGCACAAAGGTATGCACCGTCCAACTCAAGTACACATTTTCAGCAACCAGAATGCATACCTCACAGGAATCAGAGATGGGTTCATTTGCCAGTGACTATTTGTGAGGCTTTGAGGGCATTTGGAGCCGAATTTAGCTGTTTGTTTCCTTGTCGGTCTTCGTGCTCTAACGAGAGGGAGAAGGAAGAGAAGGTTAATAATAATACAGGTAGGGAGGACGGCAATGGGGAGAGTTCATGCGGTGCTGTGTTTGCTAGATGGTTTGTTGCATTGCAGGATTGTGAAGGAAGACAAGGGAGACAGATTGAGTTGGTAGTGGGTGGAGAAGACGAAAGAACAGAGGTTAGAGAGAGGACATCAATGAGGAGTTCAAGGAGGCATGTATTTGAAGATATTGAGATCAAGGAGGACAGAATTGAAGTGAAGGGTGAGGAGGAGGAAAAAGCCAGATTGAGCATCTGTATTCCTCCAAAGAATGCTCTTCTATTGATGAGATGCAGATCTGATCCTATGAAGATGGCCACTCTTACTAACCGATTCTGGGAATCACCCGTTCCACAACATGAGGATGAAGACGAAGACAATGAAGAGGGAGAGGATCCTGGAGGCAACCCAGATGTTAAGGAAGAACATTTACAGTATCCCGAAGTTACAAATGAGACTATAGTGGAAGTGGATGAATTGGTATCCGAAAGGCGTGTTTCAACTGAAGTTACTGGGGAGATGGAGAATGTAGATGCAAATTTGGGAATGGGAATGCAAGAAAACGAGGAAGAGAAGCTGGAGGAGATGCCACATAATGGCGGGGAAGCAGAAGAAATGCCAATTATGAAGCATGGATCAATGGACGATGAGTCCAAATTTTGTTCTGTTGAAGCTCGTGCAGATCAAGAAGTGGTGGAAAACAGGGGAGAAAAACCAATTCAAGAAATGGAAGAAGAAGAAAGCAGCCGGTCAAGCCATTCATCTTCATCTAGAAACTCGGACAAACACACTCTCGAAAGTGACGACTCAAGGAAAGAAACTCTAGAATCATTTGCTACCGAAAAAGAAACTCGATGGGAAGAAGGGAATGAACACAAGGCAGAGGAGTCAACTACAGAGGAAGAAACCCAAGAACCACCAGCCCTGGAAGAAAACAGTGAAGAAAATGAGAAAGCGACCCATCAAACTTCTGAACTAGAAGATACGGAAAATCATCTGAAAGGGGAAAACGACTTGGAACAAACAGCAATTGCAGACACAGAAGAAGAGGCTCAAGAAAGCCAGAATTTACAAGTCCTTGCAGAAAATCAAGACAAACCCATTACAGAAATCACCAAAACTGATCGAGAAAGCTCAACATCATCAAATGTATTGCCGGATTGCTTGCTCCTGATGATGTGTGAGCCTAAACTCTCTATGGAAGTTTCCAAGGAGACCTGGGTTTGTAGTACGGACTTCGTAAGATGCTTACCGGAGAGGCAGGCCAAGAAAGTGAACGCTTCAGATGAGCCCAAGAAGAGAGTGAGCACAGGCTATAACCCTGGACATCCGCCACAGGATAACAAAACCCAGAAGCAGAAGACTCGGCAGCAGCGGCAGCAGCACCTCCTGCAACCGCCACGGTCGTCGTGCTCCTTACCGGCAGCTGCGGCGGTGTCGATGGCGACCATGATTGAGCAGAAGCTGGTGAATGCAGTGGGGTACGAGCCGTTCGTGTTGACCAGGTGTAAGTCGGAGCCGATGAGAACGGCGGCGGCTAAGCTTGCTCCCGATAATTGTTTCTGGAATAATAGAAAGCTGGAGCCACATCGCCCAGCCACTTTCGGCGTCGGCGCGGCTGGAGTTGGGTGCTGAGCTGTAAAAGGTTAAGGGAATCTTTAGGAGTGTGTGGTTAAAAATGTGGTATTGGAAACTGTAGTGTGCTTTTTTAAAATTAATTTTTTGTTTCTTGGTAGTTGAAATTGTAGTGCTGCACAGCCTTTTGTACTTCTTGCTAGCATGTTTGTACATTTTTGTGGTCTTTTTTCTTCTTTTTTTTCATTTAAGATGAACTTTGAGTAAATTGTAGTGAAACTATTGAAGTACATACAGTACTAGATCTTATATTTGCCTTCCAAGTCTTCGTTGCTCTTTCTATTTATAGTTTCATTTCATTTCATTTCATTTCATGCATCAATTTGTAGTCTTGGAAATAAGAGGAACGGGGAGATAATAAAATAATACTTCATTCGATCTACTAAAATTAAGATAAGATTGTTTTTATTTTGTCTGGTCTTAGTTTATTTATTTAGAATATAATTTATTTTTTAATTACTTAAAATATATTCATTTAACACACATTGTTATTATAAAAAAAATATTTTCAAACTATTGAAATGATAAATAATGAATTAAATATTTTATTTGTCAAAGATAAAGTGCATGAGTTTTCACACCATTTAGACTAAATGTGCATACATTTTCACGAAGTTAAATTTGAACTTTATCAAATTTTAAATACAATGTGAAAATGCACAATATAAAGAACAAATAAATAATCTACAATTTTAATTACATTAAATATGTTTTATTAATATGTGCAAATTTTTACTCGCATATCTTAATGAAATGAAGAGAATAAAAAAAATGAAAAAAGAGATAAGAAAAAGGGAACACAAATTTTGTCTTGAAAGAATAAATAAGAGTAAGATTGTAAAATATATCTAAAAAGTGGTAACAAATTTATAATTATAGACAAAGAGAAAGTAATTTATAAATAAGAGTAACATTGTAAAATATATCTAAAAAGTGGTAACAAATTTATAATTATAGACAAAGAGAAAGTAATTTAGTGACTTGTAATAGGGGTAGAGACAGTAATATCATTTAGATACTTTAGAAGTCAAATTCTTAAAGATTATAAAATATTTGATTAATTTATCTTCTCTCTATCCCTTCTTATAAATTGTTGAGAATTACTTAATACATACTTCATTCATTTCAAAATAAATGTCATTTTAAATCTTTAGAGACATATTAAGAATATTAAAAAAGAACATAAATTTTAATATTCAATTCAAATATACCATTCAAAAAATATTTTAACTCAGTCTCTCATTCTTTATCTTCAAGTTAATGATCATTTTCATTATCTCTTTACTTAAATAAGAATAAAATTGAAAATTAATAATAATTGATGATAGTGAATCAAAATAAAACATCTACAATAGAATTTGTTTTTAACATTCTTAATTAATATATGTCCAAAGATTTTAAATGACATTTATTTAATAGATGAAACAATTTAACAGTCAAATATTTGAAGATAGTAAGCGCTTGATTAAGTAAAAACAGGTACCCACATTAAACGTTGATTCCAAGATTCATTGATTAAGGTCAATTTCGAAGGGGGGAAAAGATGGTAGGAATAAATGTTTATGTACTGCAAAAGGAGGTGATTTTCACATTTATAGAAGCATCTTGCTTCTTGTTTTGGGTTGGTTTGACCATTGTTCTTCACTTCAACAGCATTTGTCTTCTTCTCAGTTTTGGTTCTTGTAACGGTTGGAAGTGATTTGCAAGTTTAATTATGCTATTTCACTTGGATTTTTTGGACTTCCACTGACAAAATCACAAAACCGAGGGTATGAAATCCTAGTGGATATTTGATCCAATTACCACTAAATGCTATCTAAGTTCAAAAAGAAAAGAAGACGCGTTCATTTTATGGATTTGACTGCTATATATTTGTCTTTGCTTCAAGTATGTACTTAGCTGTAAATAGTGCCAATTTACTGTTGAAATTCTAGCTTTTTCTATAATGAATCAAATTCACTCACATCTTATGTGAAAATAGTGAATTGGGAATTGCAAGAACTTTTGAGTAGTCCGAATCAATTGGCAATAACAAATGAATGGCAAAGCAAGTCATCCTTCAACTTTCTAGTTTCAAAATTTCAGGACTGATTTTAGGCTTTTTGACCCAACTCAAGAAACAGAGCAGAGGCCAGTCTATTAACTCCACTAAAAAAACCAAGATACTGAAAAAAAAAAACACATTAAAAAAGAAAAACAGCATTGGTTCAAAAAGGTTGAACCATTCTGATATTGCAGTAGTATGAAATTAACACTAAGGCTCCACATTCTTAAAGTTCTGAGGAATCTTGCTTTGCAGTCCAAGATTGTCTTTCCCCCATCACTCATTTTGATGCTCATAGAGTTTTTTTGAGGGTGACTCACTCAGTAGTTACAACTTAGAACTTAGAAGTGAAGCTTTTCTAAAAGCATCCATGAATGATAATTTGGACGTAGGATCTCTCATGCACACTACACTAGGTTGCTTCCATGCCCATGTGTGTGTGTGGATTTGGGATTTCACATAAAGGCTGCTTTTAGAGGCCAAAGTAGATGGCCACTTTCTGCTTTTCTGGATCTTTTTGTTTCTTCTTTTCCATGTAATTTAAACAATCTCAAAACCTAATAAAGTATCAAAGTATATAAATTGAGAGTAAAGACAATCTTGAAGTGGACTGGTTTCATCTTTGTACTTCAAGGCCCTCAAAGCTTCACCCTTTCTTTTCTTTCCTTTTTCTTTTGGAAAAGGGTTCCCTATATAAAAGCTATTAAAGTTGATGCAAAAAGTGCTCTTGTATAAGTGATGATTAAATACTCCATCTACTCTAATATTCCTGTTTATAATAGTGGACAATTTCATCAAAATATATTCTCAACAATATTAACCAAATTCAACTGTTATAAATACATTTTATTTACTCTGATAAATATAACCAACAAATGTAATTCTTTGCTTTGTAACTCCACAGCAAAGTTTTATGATATTGAACTATACAAAGCAAGGAATATTATGCTTTGACATAAAGAAATTGCATTGACATAACAGCCAAGTCTCACATTGGGATTGCATGAAAGGGAAGATCTAAATGAATTCTTCCTCAAGCAAGGTATATTCCACTTGTCTCCTAGTCTTATTATTGCTATGACTTTGTGACCGATTTATTTGAGCGTTGAACAATTGAGATTCATCCCACGCCATTATTAGTTATTTCTTATATATAAATTATCGTAGCATGATAATAATTTTTGTTTTCCTTTTTTTTAACAAATAATGCATCCTCTTGTGAAATAAAATAATAATAATAATTTATGTTATTCTATCAGTGAGCACATTATGGGGACAAATCTTACTTGGTATCTATTTATGTCAACAAATATTGTCATATACATTTTTGGAGTTGGATAAGTTATGGAACCAAAAATTTATACACAGTGCATACAATATTGTGGTTGGCACAAGAGAATCACTCCGTCGGTTGTACGAGCGACTTATTTGCTTGACTTCAGAAATCAGAAAATTGGGAACGTGGTCATTTGCTGTTCTAGTTGTTGCCTGCTTAGCTTCTTGTCCCTAGACTAAAAAATATTACTCCTTCCATCTTATTTCAATTTTCAATTGTATATATATTGTTATTCTAGGTCGTTTCCACTTAGCTTCTTGTCCCGAGATTGGATTGAACTTGTTCTGGAATTGTAGAATCCACTAGCTTGGTTTGCTGAAATTTCTTGTAATGCCTGCGCATGAAATTCAACAACGGAAGTCAATGGACTAGTCTTTCCTCAAATGTAATGCTAATCAAATGTATACTCGTCTCATTACTAAATGAGTCGGTCCTCGATTTCTTGCGCAGGGCACATTGAATTTTCTGTATCTAAATCCTCATTCAACGCACGCAATCATCCATAAGAAGTTTCCCTGATTGGAAACTTAAAGGCCAACTTTTATTTATTTGAACAAAAGAGATTGAACCAATGGCCTTTGAATTTGATGCTATTCCTTAAAATAGGGAGAATGAAGAAAAGGCTCCAACATGGCAGCAGGCATTTATTGATTACTAATGAGCCAATGCAAGGCATTCTAGAGTTGTACTGAAGTTTTTTAATGATCAAATACCAAACCAATTGTCAAGTCGCCTTAATTTATCATCCCAGAAGGGATAGAACCAACATTGATAGTTGACACTTGACATTGATCAAAGCTGCAAAATCTGATCTGTATCTATCAATCACACATCTTTCTGGAGAAACAGCAGGGAAGATGCAGTTGACATGGAAGAAGGAGCACCTGGATTTGGTTTTGGTCCCAATAGGTTTGCTTATCATGTTTGGATATCATCTTCTCCTGCTATACAGATGCATGCGACTTCCAAAGACGACAGTCATTGGCTATGAGAATTATAACAAAATAGCTTGGGTTGAAAGAATGATGCAGGTTAGAAAAACCCATATTCTCCCCATTTTGATGAAAAAACATATCACATTATCTGATAATTTATCAAAATGTTCTCCAGCTTGATGCCAAAGATAGAGGGCTAGCCATTGCAGTGATCGGCAACAACATATCAGCGGCGAGTTCTCTGGCTTCGGTTGCTCTAGTCCTCAGTTCTCTCATAGGGGCATGGTTAGGAAGTTCATCTAAAAATGTCTTCACAAGCAGTCTTGTTTATGGAGATACAAGCTCATCCATGATCTCCGTGAAGTATGTTGCTCTTCTCATCTGCTTCCTGATGGGATTTTGTGCTTTTATGCATACAACAAGGTGCTTTGTCCATGCTAATTTCCTCATAAGCATGCCAAACACTGACATCCCCATCAAATGTGTTCAAAAGGAAGTCATACGAGGGAGTAATTTCTGGGAGCTTGGAATGCGAGCATTCTATTTTGCC
Organism: Apocynum venetum; assembly: GCA_019593545.1. Classification (NCBI taxonomy): domain Eukaryota; kingdom Viridiplantae; phylum Streptophyta; class Magnoliopsida; order Gentianales; family Apocynaceae; genus Apocynum; species Apocynum venetum. The sequence continues at coordinate 8,967,525 of SRSM01000123.1, read as the reverse complement.
ACCAATCTGTTGCTCTGGGTTTTTGGTCCAATTCCCATGTTTGTTTCTTCAGTTATCATGGTGGGAGTCTTGCAAAATTTAGATAGAAATACAATGCCATTACATCCATATCAACCAGCTTGTCAGGACTTTCTCAAGAAGATTGGTCATGAAATAACTACTGCTGGCAGTCAGTTTGTTAAGCATCATGAGAAACCACAAGGGGAGTAGAAAACCAATAGGTGGCACCCAGCTAGGAAGGTAAAATCCTACAATAAGCTTAGGCCATTGCAAATCATGGCTTGAGAAAATATCATTATTTACAAACAACAGGCCAAAGTAACTACCTTGTTTTGTTCTTAAATAATCAAAAGACCCATTGCACATTGCAGACTCTATTTAAGATGTTTACCTAGCTTAAAATTTACAATAGTGTTGAACATATGGTTCACTTGAGTTCTTTCATTACAAAAATAAAGAGGAAGCAGTAGTTTTTATCTGGCTATTACAGACTGTTTAAATCCGTGACTGCTTATTGAGTCCCTTTCAGGATTGTAACAGCTAAATGTCGCTAGCTCTAGGTATTAAAATCAACTTAAATAAAACCTGATAACAATTCTACTTTGGAACCGTTATTTTTCTACCTAGGCTTCAGCAAAGATATGGCAGAAATCCAACCTGATTATGCTATTGCTTAAATAACGACTCCCATCATCTAACATGGCTGTCCACTTCTAATTTAGTACAAAAATTAAAAGAGAACAAGTTACTTTATTATACTTATTATTAATGTAGTTAATAGTGAGAATATATTTTAGTGGGAATGAATTTCTTAAATTAATGAGGTTATTTATAATATTTTTCTTGGATATTTAGTTTTGGGAATTCTGAAAAAGGAAAAAGTAGATATTTAATTTTAGAAAGAGGAAATATTTTACTTTCAGACAGCACAGATAATGCCATCTTTGCAAAAGGGGCTAAAATTTGTTCATTACAAAGAGTGGTATGCCAACAATGAATGCACGAAGAAAATGAATTATGAACTGGTATGCAACAGTTTAAGCAAAACGTCAAACAGCAGAAAAGAATCTCATCCCATCAACAGTGTTTTCCTATGCCTTCCTCCAACAGCAGAAGAAGATAAAACATCTTTCTCATCCTATTCTTTATCAATGAAATGCATCATTTATTTAATTATTTACTTTTAAGTAAGAAGTGGCAAAAAGGAATATATTCTCTCATTTCACACGCACACACACACCCCTATACATGGCCAGCTGCTAAACTCAAGACATTCACAAGATGATTCTAAATTGTAAATGAAAGAATTAAGTGCCAACTGAACATGTCATCATACACATTACTGAGAATGACTAGAGAGGATATACTGACCAAGAGATGTAAAACATTGCAAAGCTGAGGGACCTAAAAGTGATTACAAGCCTGTCACACAAGATGGTTGATATGAATTAAAACGTTTCCCATCAATGGACTTACTATCTTTTCAGTTATTGCGCTTTATCTGCACTTTGATCCTCACTGCCACTGTTTATTCCTGATGTCTCCTCAGGAACCTTCAATGATGCACTTGATGAATCCAACGGTTGCTCTTCTCCATTCTTTGCTTCATTTGATGCAGAGTCTCCCATGAATGAGTTGATAGCAAGTTGCCCAGAGTACAAGAATAGTCCTACAGAATTGATGCCGAAAACAAATGTAGCAAGGTAACACAATCCATTGACAATGGTCCTGTGCAGGAAAGACCAAAAGAAGTTTATTGAAATTCTCAGCAGTTGACAGAGAAATATGGTCAACATAGATGCCAAAAATACCTTATTGTGATTGTTATCTGGCGAACCTGGAATAGAGAAGAGATAAAGTTGGTATGAGAATGAGAAGTGTTAAGAAAACATACAAACTTTAAAAGTAGGGGATTGGGGGGTGGGGGTTGGATCATCATCTCATAAGAGGATTATAAAAGAGGACAAAATGTTGTTGCTCCTTTTGGTCCCATGGCTTTGTTAAAAGAGCGAACGCTAAAAAAGAAAAAATCTAGATTATTCATTGGGCTGGAAATCTTTTGTTCTAAAAGATTCTTACATATTGGAAAAAATATCGTATCTCAGTGCATTGAATCATTTGCACTGGTTTCTAAGAAGTTATAAGCCTTTTAAAGCCAATTCATCTAGCCTAGCATTTCAGTTAAGGCATTCCAAACACAGTAAAAATTATTAACCTGACAGTATAAGCTAATATACATAAACATATTCTCTGGCTGTATAATCCATTAACACCATCATAACTGGTACGGATTCTTCGGAGGATGACTTGTAATGAAGGGTAGACATTACTACTAAAATCTTTAACTCAAATTTCAGGCAATCTACATGTTCTACAGGCATGAAACTTTTCATAGATTTTGGTAGAAAGATTTCATAAGTGTAGACAAGAATTGAACTTTAATGTGAAACTAAGGCTGTAATCTCCAGAGTGTAAAAAGAAAATGAAGCCCGCAAACATAATGCATGTATTTCAAGAGCAGAAGCTGGATCAAAAAGCCACAGTATTGATGATCTTCTAATACACTAACTTAGGACCACAACTGCATGCAAGATTACAGGCATCGCTTTTTGCTACAACTCATATCCAGAAAGACTCAAACAGCGCTACGCACATAAATCAATCAAATTAACAATTTCATAGCAGCAACTACTACAAAAAGTCTACAATTTCATCCCAGATTATGAAACTGATTAGAAGCAAAACCACAAAAGCATATCCAAAATGCAGTTAATTTATTGGAAGGACTGACCGAAAAATTATCTGAAAGTGTCTGGCGATTAAGAGAAGCCTCAACTGTAGTGGCAAACTTGTAAAGGATCAATGCAATCACACCGGCTGTTAAACCTCCCCATAGAGCTTGAAGAGGTGTAGGAGGAGATTTGGCATCAACAGGTTTTGGTGCCATAACTTTCAAATTTTCCAGGGCCTCCTCCTTCAGTGATTTCTTTGACCCCGATGACCTAAATTTCTGGGCCCACCAAAATATAATCAGATTTCCTTATTAACTCTAAAAAGACTACCATAAGGCCCTTCAAGTTAATGGTTACAACTTGATTCAAACTTTGAATATGGGAGGCATGAATTGCTATTCATTGAATGTCCATCTGCGTGTCATGAATACACCATTTGCATATGCATATCCAACAAATAGCAATATCAGCAAGAAAATTTAAAGGAGCCAACGAGGAATTCAATTGATACAACCAATCAAGTAAATACCTTATACCTATCTCATTCACTTTTACAAGTAACAAGAAAATGACATCTAAAAAGCTCTTCTTTCTCTATTCTTGTTTATTTGGTTATCAGAGAAATAAGATGAAAAATGATCATGATCAAAAGTAATGAAGGGATGCTAGAATCGAAAAATTTGTAGATTAAAATGTACATAAGGCTAATAAATATTGGAAAAAAAATCATTTTATCTTGCTTTTCATCTTCTCTCACAAACCCCAATACAATGCAAGATTAAAGCTTTATAATACATTTCCAAACAAATATAATCAATTATACTACAGAGCTCGAGAAACTAAAAATTAAAAAACCCAACATACCCGTTCTTTAGCACGTTTGGCACGTCGACGGAGAGAGCGAAAGAGGAAGACAGAGATGGCACCAGTGAGCAGAAGACTAGTAGCAGTTTGAAGAGGAGTAGGTTCGTTGGAGAAGGAAAAAATGGACGGAGTAGAAGATGAGAGTTCTACAGGCCCCTCTTCTTCTACCGGTGGAGTTACCATAGTGCTGGTAGTGGGTTCTTCGGGAACTTGGGCTAGCCATGGTTCAGTAGTGGTGGCGCGGTGGTTGTGGGGTGCCACAGAGTGGTGTATGGTTGTAAAGGGTCTGTTAAGGAAGTTTAAATTAGGTGAATTGGGAAGCGAAGAGAGAGTGAACTGAGGATTTTGGATCAGAGGGAAGAAAGAGTTGGAAGAAAGCAAATGCTGCGTCTGCAACATTTCAGGGGTTCTGGGGATGATGATGGGGTTTATGGCGTTTGTTCATCTGTTATTTTTCTCAAGTTATCATTGTATCATATATGATCATGAAAATAGAAGATTTTTCTTCCTTTACTTTTTAACCCTTGATTTTATTTTATTTTTAAATGATTATGTGATTATTTGTGGTCCCAATATGAATTTTTGAGTTCTTTGGGCATAAGGGCATTGTCCTAAATTGTGCAAACGAGTAAATTCAGATGAGATATTTTTACTTTCGAAGAAATAAAATTGGTAAATTTAATATTCATTTTGTTTCTAAATATAAAATTTTAAGAGCAATATTTTTAGAAATATTTTACCCATTATTTACAATATTGTCTCAAAGCCCTTTTGGGAAAGACAAAATTTTATAAAAGGTATAAAATTAGTTTTTTTATAAAAAATAGACATAATAAATAAAATTATTTTAATTATCTAAAATATCTATTTAATGTGTGCGTAATTTTTTATAATATCTTATATTTAAAAACGAAGAATGTAGCAGGTTACTTTCAATTCTCTTATCTATTTTGAAGAAGTTTTGGACTAATCCTTACTTTGAATAAATGTTAGATTCTGAAAATCTAACTTGACTCTACAAAATTACCAAGGGTGAGGATATAGAAATGAAAAAGAAAAGGAGGGGTGGGGTGGGGGGGAATAAACAAAAGGGCATTTTAAAAGCTCAAAACTTCTCTAAATGAATGATTAAGAAAAAAAATCACAAATGCCCACTATTTCAAGGAATTACTACTAAAAATAATGTTTAGGGTTATTAGTCAATATTCCTTTGATACATATAGAAGGAAATGTAGTTTGATTTAAGAGCCATTTTATTTAGTAAGAATCGTTTTCTACAAGTGACTGCCGTCATCGTCAATCCAATGGTAGCTTATTATTTGGAAAATGATTAGATAAAAATACTAAAAGAATAACATAGAAAAGGAAAAACAATAAAATAATAAAACTTTGATGACTTTTTTTCCAATTTTTTGTCAAAATTTTCTTGTATGTCTCTCATTTTTTTCTCCTATTTTTGTTAAGTCAATATGTAATACAAGCAATTAGCAATATTCAAAATTCATATCACATTAACATGACACACTTAAAACTTTATATATTATATATAAAATGAAACAATTAATTACATTATCAACTTTAATTATATGATTATGACTTTTATTTGATATTGAAAGTATAATTAGATATGACTAAATCCAAACTTGTAGAGGTAGATAATAATTCAATTTTAGATATGGTTCGTGAGGTTAACTAAATAAGCTACAAAATAAATCTACTTATTCTTGGGCTTCATTTTACTTTTTTTACTTTCCTTGACATGCTTCATTTTTACTTTTTTTACTTTCCTTGACATTTTGGAGCTCTTCTCTTGTTTAAATTATATATATATATATGAAGGATGATAAAAAGCATTCAGCTGAACATTAGAGTACCATCCATATTCTAATTTTGCAGGGTTTTCGTATAGGTACCGTACTAGTATTGTATATGAAAATATAATAGTAACCCAAGGGCTAATCTAATGATCAAAGGCATACTAACCTTGAACAATTTTTAAGTAATTTCCATTTACTTCTGATTATAATTATAATTACTGTTAGTATTATTCTACGATATATACCCTTCTATCAACTTGAAGAGGTTGATTTAGAGATACTTGTTTTGAGGATGGAAACATTTCTCCTAGTATCAATATATGAGAGTCATTTGCCCCTAGAAAGAGGAATGATAGCCATGTAAATTTAGATGATTCCAAAAATTTCTTTCTCTAAATTTGTCTATTTTTATGACAATCTTAAAGAGTTGCTACTTGCTAGTACGAAGACCTTACTTCCCCCTTCCCTATCCTCCTTCACGGCCAAGCTTGTCACACTTCCAACCTTCAAAATGATGCTCATAGTCTTCTCCACCTTCTTCTTGTTGCTCCAAATATATTTTTCCTTCTTATACAAAGACTTTGTTTTTTTTGGAAGAGTGAAGTAAAATTTCATTAAAAGAAATAGAAAACTAAGTTGCACAAATGGGTAAAAAACCCACAACAATAGAGAAAATGCATCACCCCATAAGGATACGACACAAGAAAGAATAAAATAAAACAAAAATAATTTTCGTCCAAACATTTTCATCTAAATCCTTGAGAATCTGGCATGACCCGGATCTTCATCCTTCTTATACAAAGACTTAATGCTTGTAAGAAGAGGAGGAACGATTAGAACTAGGAAACCTTCTCACGAAAAGAAAAAGAAGAAAGAAAGATTGGGAAAAAAGACATGTATTGTGATTTATATCTTACACCAGAGTCTGGGGACGGGTAGATGGAGCGTAATGATGGAAAGTAATTAAAAAAAAGAGGGAAAGACAGAAAAAATAGGTATGCTGCCCCATTATTCCAATGAAATGTCCATTGTTCTAGACTCCTACCTAGGTCATGGATATGGGCTCAATGGTAGGACAACAATCTTACAAAATGGACTACATTTTGATTTGTGTCATTTCCCTCTCTCTTTAAAGCAGGATAAACTACTTGATGAGTTTGACCAGCCCATTGGATTGACTGACTAAATGGTGAACATGACCGAATGCAACTGACATCCACCCATGTTCGGCTTCCAAGATTCACCAGTTTTTCTTGGGTGACAGAAAATTTCCAGATCATAACAGAAGGGATTGGTTCCATGACATCAAAAGTCAATAAAGCAATCCCTCTATAATTCACATGTAGGATTCTAGCTGTTACAAATCATTATGTTTGAACCAAAAAAGTTAAAGATAATTAATTACACAAAAGGCAGTAAAAACTAGTAGGCATTTCACAATTGAATCCACAAAAGAACATCTTTTAGTTACAAATCTCGAATAAATCATTGCAGTAATGTGACCATATCATGAATTTGAAGTCCCTACAAATGAGTCATATATCTAATTCAACATTTACCCAAAATTATTTAGACTTTAAACTCCGAAATTCTTTTAACATTCTTGGCGTACATTTGATGCTACAGCTCTTGCCCAGAACCTAATTTGTGCTTTCATGTCTTCTACTGACTTCTTACCGTTATCCATGATTTGCTTCTGTGCTTGCCATGACACACCTGATGAAGATCTCTTCAACATTCCTTCAGGCCCAATTTGTAGTTTCTTTTCTTGCATACTTGCGATTTTGTTGATTTTCTCTGGCCCTGACTCAGGGTTGTCAAATTTTATACTCAAATCCCTCAATCCATGCAGCTCTTGAAACACTAGATCACTCGAGCTCTTTGTTAACTTGCTTCTGCTAATGGGGTGTTGCCTTCTGATCATCCCCTCTGGGCTCTCCTGGTTAACGAATTCGAGGTCTGGTTTTCTCCTCTGGCGGTGCCTGGGCGTGCTGTTAGAACCCTGTACCATACCCTGCAATTGCATGGTCAATCTTTCTCGTGCATATTCGAGAAAACCATGAAAAAATCTGGTGAAATGATTATTAAAAAAGAAAAATTACACTAAGTTTAGGACTACCTTTGGGAGACGTCTGGGGGGTAAAGTGTCTGATTGTTTCAATGATGCTTGCCTAATCAATCTGCTCATAGAAAAATCACTCTCTTCATCTTGAATTTCATCCCTCCCGAAAGAAGATGGCAGAGATGGTGCACGAGAAAGATTGTTAGGCAATGACTGTGGAGTTGAATTGATCCCTCTGTGAAGACGATGGCTCTGTTTTGCTCGAGACGATGATTCTTCGGGCAAAGATGGTGTCCTAATCAGACCAGGAACAAAACGAACAGAATTTTCGCCATCAGCAGGAAGTTTTTGCAACGATGAAAAGGTTTCTTCCAGGGATTTTCCAGCCAACATCTCTTCAGTGAAGTTTGAGGAAGGACACGGATCAGAATAACACCTTGACATCTTTGTATTCCCGTGAAGCAAGTTCCCAAAGAACCAAGATTCATCTAAAAGGTATCCGACCTTTTCATCTTTACAAGTTGATTCATGATCAACAGGATTCATGTTTGCGGAGCAACTGATTCTAGCAAAAGAGAGAGACCCACATGCTGCTCCTGTGATTTGCTGTTTTATATGGTTATCAAGAAAAAGCTGTCCTATTCTATGCTGACTTGGGTGGCCATGTGGGATTGGGCATCCATTGGTACAAGATTGTTACAAAAATCATTACTATATAAAACCCACCTTCACCTTCCACACGCATACAATAATACACAACTTACTTGAATCATTATGAATTTTAAATATATTTTTTATAAAAAAAAAGCTACAACTAATCAAAATTAAATATTTAAATTTTTATTTTAAAATATTTAAAAATAAATATATTTTTAATTTAAAATTTCATTAACAATTTGAATAATTTGAGTGATTTACGTATTATTTTATGTAAATATTTAATTTTAAACGAAATGAAAATAATATAAAATGTTAAACATTTAACCATTATATATTTTTTGAATTAGTAATAAGTGAGATTTTAAAATAACTCACATATCAACTCAATAGCTTTATTAATACTTAAGTCACAAATTTGATTTTTACCTAAGATGCCATAGGACTAGTTTAGTAAAAGTAAAATTTTAAGAGCATTATTCGAATCAAACTCCGAATTAATTGAACCCAATTGATTTTAGATACTGAAAAATTTAGATTAAATGAAAAATAATGTCACAGATCACTCAGGTCTCATTCTTGTTCTCTGTTCTAGTCATGAAGAAATTGTCATGTATGATGTATCCATTTTTGTATTAGAGGGGGAGACCATGAGCGATGCGTATATAGGCAAGTTTTTTTTGCATAATTTGTGCAGACTATTGAGCTTGTGTGTGTGTGTGTGTGAGAGAGAGAGAGAGAGAGTATTATTTTATGGTCATTCTCTTGTGTGATTGTGAGAGAGAGATAATTAGGTGAGGTGTGTGCGCATTTAATTGGACACGTCCAAGGAATTATGGAGAGGGTTTAATTGCTTGGAGAGTTGGAGAAGGATATGCCAGCACAACACCATGTGATGGCCCTCTATTTCGGATCACTTCATACTCAGACAAAGGAAACTTGTTTAATAATGTTACTTTTGTTTCGAATTATGTGACAACTTAAGTAAGATATTACTTAATGAGGCAATTATACCTAAATCACCCATTGCCATGTTGTTTGGCTGACTTCCGTATGCATTGGATTCATTTCTTTGCTTCTGAATTCCTCTCACACTCATTTCTTTATCAGGACAATTTACATAACATAAGCATGGTGTGAGTATATAATGTCTAAATTACTATCTTGACTTTTGTTTATGAATATTCATAATAGTGGCTATATTCTTTATATAATATAAATATTTATCTATTCATACTATTAATATAATCAAGTATTCATATGAGTGTTTTGAAATTCGTTATTACATACCTAAAGATTATTGATATCACAAATTTAATATTTTATTCATCTCAATTTGATAAAAAAAATTTTAAAATTTTTCTTAAATTATATTTTTATTTTCTTATTAAGAATATAATATATTTCTTAGTTGATTAAAATTTCTCTATTTAAAGTAAAAGTATTAAGTATATTTTGAATAATAATTGGTGATTAAATTTTTTTAAAAATACATTTAATTATTAAGAAAGTATTTTTTTAATAATTTATTAGTATTTTTAATGTTCAATCTTCTTCGTGTCAAATGATATTTTAAGAATATTTTATCTAATATACATATTTTTAACATATGTTTTCTCAATAGTGTCAAAAACTAAATAAACATATCTAAGTAATATTAGAGAGATTTTTTTTACCGATAAGTGAGATCTAAATCTCGAATAAGACAATAAATCTAATAGTGAGGCAAATTCAATGAATGATGTGAGTTTTATATGCACATCACCAGCTAAATCTTATCAAACAAATATCATTCTTCGAAGGGTACAAAGATTAAGGAAGAGTTGCCCGAGATAATGAAGACATATTACTACTACTAACATATCTTAAGCTTACACTAATAGACTCCTAGGAATATGGGGTTGTATCTTTGCTTCCTTACGGTGTTTAGGGTAAAAAGAAAGTTCTTCCTCCGAACAACATTGGTACTGAAAAGATTAATAGAGGATAAATTAAATTTTTATCCGATTTTTCAATCTAATTCAATAAAATTTGATAATAAATATCAAACACTTGATGCGCTAGTTGTATGAACACAATGATTTATAATGCCTCGATTTATCCAATAAATATAATCTACTACCTTGAGTTATTTATTCAAGGATTTTATCAAATTCCTTCATGAAATAAATGAGATTACAAAAGTGATTCACCTTAAAGTTTTATAAATGACCTCTCAATCAATTAATACTCACTCAACCCTTGAGTTTTATAACATAACTTTGATTATACAATAATCTCACCACTGAATCCTAATAAAACAATTCAATTTAAGATTCATTCAAAGGTTTTACAAACAAATATTGAAAACAAAACAACCTACACAAGGCTCGTCCTAACACTTAGGATTTTATGCTACTTGCAACCTTGATACAATTACATTCAATAATAAGAGATAAAGAGTTTAATAGATATTACTTTAATGTGAAGATATATCAATTTAAATCATAAACACCTCATTGAGTAATATTCTCCTCTAGATTGCTCAAGAACACCAATGATTTAGTAAAGACCCTTTTTGGATGATTTTCACAAATGTAAATGTTATGAAAGAATTTTAAAATAATTTCAAGATGATCTATATAGAGTAAGAATCAGAATTTTTGTTCAAAAAGTCGTAGTAAAGAGTTTTTAAAATAATTGAGTATTTATATGTATGCATCAACGATCATAAAAATGATTATTTGAATCCTAATATGTAGAAGTGTAATCGATCACATATAAGATGGGGTCGTCCACACCATCATCCGCAAATGTTCTAGAAGCTCTAAATATTCTGCGAATAATGAATTGAGTAGTTTGGTCGACTGCACGATCTAAATATTCTGCGAATAATGAATTGAGTAGTTTGGTCGACCGCACGATCTATGGTCAACCACACATGGAGTAATATTGATCGCACATACATCCAAACCAATGCTATTTATTGGTATTGTAAACATATTCCCGTATGGCAATGCTATTTATTAATCCAGTGTAGTTTCCATTATCAAATTGTTTAGATTCCTTTTAATTAATGTTTTTGTTTATTTATTTAGTATTCTTTCCTTCCCTTTATTTGTTTAATGAATAAAAGCACAACATTTATTTGTTTAATGCACAACCAACATATATTTGTTTGCCATTATTATTTTTTATTTTTTATATTTGTTACAGTAAAATGACTTATTTTCTCTTTGATTAATAGTTGATCGATGGCGGACTTGTTATGATTTGAATAGAGGGACCTAAGTCACCAAAAATTAAAAAAGTTGAGACTTATGACCAAAATAAAATCATTAGCAACTAAGTTGCCAAAAAAAAAAAGTTGAGGGTAAATACGTCAATTATTCTTGAGGAGTCTTTCCTCATGAAAAAATGGCCAAGAAATCCATAATGCAAATGGGAAAAAAGGAAAGAAAATGGAGTCTCAATCTATTTCCCCTATAGAATTTCCATCGGGAAATTTTCTCACTCTATTTTTCACAAAAAATGGGTTTTCTTTACCACTAGATGGATTACATGGGTTGGATCGAAGTGACAAACAATGTGCTCCACTCTTATGTCTAGGGTGATCGTGTATCTACCCAAAGGTGAGGGTATTCAAAAATTCATAATTTGAGGACTAAATCGACTAATTTTTCAATACTAGAACTAATAAAACATTAAGATTTTTTATAAGAGTAGAAAGAGAAAAATATAATATCCTAATACGTTAAATGATTTGATGTGTCAATTATTTAAAATTACATAATATAATAACGTATTACACAATTAATTAGACACGTTTTTTTTTAGCCTAAACAAACTTCGAAGAATAATTAGAACAACCATTTATGCAAAAAGTAAAATATCTGTATATGTCATACGGGTCCTTAGGACCAAGTCAAATTATAAAATGGTAAATACCTATCATATTTCTAGTTGTAGGTTATCTGAAATTAAAAGGAAAAAAAAATTGGGAAGTGCTTTTCAGGTGTAACATCTGAAAATTAAGTATGTGGAGCAGAGTGCAATCATTGAGTAATAAATTAAGTAGTGATAAACTAAGGAGAAAAATATTTTAACTTGAATTAGTGAAGTCTTTTGGGTGAAGATGTTTATTAAATCTTCAAAATTAAGAAAAGAATTTAGGAATTGAATAGGTTCACCAACTCATTCAATTATATTTACCAAGTTAGGAAATCAAAAAAATTTAAAAGGCAAGTTGAGATTATAACTCAAGTATTTCCATATTTCTTATTATGTAAAGATTTTAGTTCAATTTAAATTACCTTTGTTAACGAATAAGAAAATAACTAATTTTTTTTTCAAAATAAATTAAAGAATGAAATGGAATCAGGAGTTTACAGAAACAGGCAGGGTGGGATATAAGTAATGAATAGAAAAATTTTGGAGAAGAAGGAAAGAAAAAGATTGCCTAAGGGATTTTGGTGAAACTTTGAGAGATTAGAAAGAACATATTAAGTGGCCATCAAGAACCCAAATTCCGAATTTATGATTAAACGGAATCCGGCCCGTCAGCTCAATATCGCGAGATAGCCAATCCCAATATAATGGCCCATTAGTTTCACAAACTTTTTATTTTATTTTTTTAAGGGAAAATAAAAATATCATTCATTCTTTTTTTTTTATTTATCTGGACAAGTTTATTGATATAGCAAAAGATGCACCGATGGTTCATTACAATATGCTAATAATCACTACTAGTATTTAAGTATTATGGTTGCTAATTGCAACACTTATTTTACGGAGCAAAAAATATGATTTCTCACTTTAAAAGTATAAGTAATTTCGTAAATTAAATAATATAAATGCAGATTAGTAAAAGAAAACTTAATTCTTAATCGAAATAGTATCTCTATTTTAAAATATAGTTATGTTTTATTGAATTTAATAAGTATTTTATTAATTTTCTTAAAATACTATTCTTTTTTTTTGAAGAATTAAAATACTTCTTGCTGTTAGTATTTGCTTCTTTTTTATTTGTCATAAAATGTTGTATGAGACTATTTTGAAACAAAAAATCTAGATTTTCTGTAATCATATGATTCGTATTCTCACGAGAACAAGCGATTAGAGGAAAAGAAATCTCCCAAGTATTACATCCATCCCAATTCCCAGCCCAAATGATTAGCGGTGCGGAAGGGGCCTCAACGTAATTCCGCTGATGGCCACAATACGAACACCAGGAGGCATGGCTGCCACCAGAATGGCTACACTAAGAAGAGTAGTTCACTCCTTCATTTGCCCTGGCGCCATTAGCGTCAAGGAAGAGTTCTGCAGGCACAAAACTCTTTCTTTGACTACTCCCTTGAATTCCTCAGGTCTATGAATTCACCATTACCATTCTTGTTCTTTCCCCTCGTCTGAGAATCCCAAAAGTATGCCATGGTTCCACTAATTTATGCTGTTTCTATGTAGTTTTCCATGTTCTTGAAAACCCTTTTAGCTGAATTGTGTGAAAAAAAATTCACTTTCGTAGTATTACCTGCAATATTAGAAAGAAGGGTATTGTATCTGTTTAAGATTAACACTTGAAATTATTCTCTTTCCTTTCAATTTAACCTTTTCATTTTGACTTAAGAGGTCAAGTGTTGGAGAAGCCAGAAATTATACTACTATTTAGCGTGTCTTATTATTTTTTACTTATAAATAAATTATAAAGGCTTACCCATTAATTGGATTCAAATCAGTACAATCAGGGGGATAAGTTCCATCCCAAGAAAAGACTATTTAGTAATGACTTGTTTATTTTATGGATATTAGCTCAACCAATATACAGCCACTGTGCAATGTGAATGGCAAATTAGAATACTACTGAGTACTGGATAACATCATTAATGTGAATGATATGCTCTTCTTATTTTGACCATCATACTTCCATTTGTGGTTACTGAGGCTATGAATTTTAGGACCACTATGCAAACAGCATCAATGGTTATCGATTCGGGATGCCATTTCATTCACCAGGCCAATATGCCAGTTAGCAGAGGCTGCAAAGAGTGACCCTGGAGTTCTACCTAAAAGAGTGGGAGACAAGGGCACTGTTGAAGACATTAAGCGTGTTGTCGAGATGGTAGATACATGTTTATCACATAATAGTTACTGGTTTACTTGTTTGCCTTGTTGAACTCTTGGTCCTTTCTTTCCCTTTCCTTTACTATTTGAAACAAATAGGAGTTACTTGCCAAGAATTGACAAGTTCAAGTGATTGTAAAAGATGTTACCAATCTCAATTCAGTTTGTATTTGACATTCATACATTGGAACTTTTAGGCAAATCGAGCTTCATCAAGGAGAGAAGTTCTACATACTGACTTTCTCACTCCCCCTGTGTTAAAGGAGGCAATGCTGGTATTAGAAAATTTGGCAGATGTTAAAATGGTTGCTGAAGGAGGATACCCAGAGGTTTGTTGTAAATGTTGTGTTCCATTCTTTTCCTAAAAAGATTTCATTATTCATTGTCTTTACTTCAGCTTCAGCAAATTATTTTAGGCTGAACGGCGCCGGCTCTCAGTTGGGCATCCAGAGGTTTTGAAAACTGATCCCAATAGTGTTGGAGCCTTAAGGTATATATATATTGCGTCTCTTGTTCTCTTTTTCCAGTTGAATCTGATATTTTAAGCGAAAATATTTAGTTTCTTTTTGTAAAGTAGTCTTTCCAATTTCCCCAGCATTTCTGGCAACTTCAGTTTCCAGCCATGCTCTCATGGTGATTTCCTTGGTGCAATCCTTGGTACAGGGATTTCTAGAGATAAGGTTGGAGATATCATTTTGCAGGTATCAATTTCATGGGCATTACATTCACCTAAACAGATTTTCTTGGATTGTAGGAAGTTTAATTGAAATGTCCAGGATTGCAAGTTTTGTTTTTTGTATAACAGAGCTGTCTTATCTTTCTTGTACCTTTTCTTTTCAGATCTGGAGACATGCTCTTTTTAGGGGAGTTTTTAACCTGTTTGGTGTCACTCCGTAATATATTCAGATGAAATGATAAATAAATATAAAGAAAATCTAATTGAACTGGTGGTAATTTGAATTTTCAGAATCCGATAAAATCTCATTTCGTTTGAAATATGTCAAGTGCATAATACTTCTGAATTAAAATAGTTTTCTTTCTATAACATATTTGAAGGTTATTGATTTTATCTAAAATACGTTATTGTTTTCCAATTTTTATATGTTGGCTGAAATTAAGTTGGTTTACAAAATTTCACAAAAGGTTGCAATATTTTGTTCCAATATCTCTTATCATTCAGTTTTAGATTTGGACTTTTATGCTGACCGGATGTTCCTGACTTTTCTTATGTCTTTCACATTTATTCCATTAGGGAGAAAAGGGGGCTCAAGTCCTTGTTGTTCCAGAACTCGTTGACTACATTTCTTCATCCTTAGACAAGGTGATAACATCTTTTGCTTACTACCTTATTTTCATGAATATGCTGCTAAAGCATTTCTTGGATGTTCTCTATATTTTATAGGATTTTGTTATCTTTATTACTATTTCCATTCATTTAGTCCATTAAATTGCCAAAAGCTGGATGGATGTGTTTGACATGCAACAAAAGGATGATTGATTGAAACTATTGAGGCATCTTACATTTTCTGAGCATTCATATTCAGTTGGTAAACCTTTGGGAGAAATTTCAGTGACTTGAAGTTAGTGATGCATCTGATAATCCGTTTCCTTTGGCAGGTTGGAAATGTTTCGGTAACATGTAAAAGGACACCATTGCTTGCCCTTGAATATGAACCGCCAAGGTCACAAGCTTTCATCTTTCTTCTTTTTCATATTTGGGCACTACCTGTGGCTTTAGGATCAAATAAATTTTCTTGCTACTCGTCACAGGACCAAATCATTAAAAACTGTAGAAGCATCACTCAGACTTGATTCCATTGCTAGTGCAGGATTCAAAATTTCACGTTCTAAAATGGCTGCTTTTATTAGGTATGAAGTGATACACAAGTGCATCTCTTTTTTCTGTTTTTAATTAAACTTCTTTCCTTCTTTAACTTTATTGGATAGCGTTTCTCGTATTCACATCTATTCCAGTACCTAATTCACCTTTTAGGCTTATCCTCCCCTCCCACAGTAAACACATGATAAGAAAGAGAAGAATGTTTTATCTTCAAACTTATTTATGGATGTTATTTGTGCTTGTAGTAATGGCGATGTACGTGTCAATTGGACCACTATACTGAAAAACAATACTACGGTTAAGACTGGGGACATCATTTCAGTCAGTGGAAAAGGACGATGTAAGGTGAGTTGGTTATACCAAATTTGAAATCTACTATTAGTCTCTTGGTGCTTGAACTATTGCATGTTCAAGACTCAGAAACTGTCATACCTAGAGTAAACTACTAGCTGCAGCATGTTCTAGTTAAGCATCATCTCAATATTCTCTTGTTTTCTTGATCAGGTTGGGGAAATAAACTCAACAAGAAAGGGTAAATTTGCTGTTGAACTCATCCGATATATATGAGGTGTAAAACTTGAACATTGAACTTGCTCTTAGATACTAGATCTTTTACCTCCCTGCATCACAGACTGGAGATACCATGTAGTTCCTGTATTGACCTTCTCCTTCCCCATTTTGGTTAATTGAGTTCTTGTATTTATTAAATCAGAGATTTCATCCTTTAGAAGGCTAAGGATCCAAAACTGTAGTAAAGTTCTGACTTCTGATGTATTCAAATTTCAGAACTAAACTTTTTCCAAAGTCACATTTTTTAAAACAGGTGCAACGTGGAAAACATTTATGACTGTTAGTTTCAATTCTTTTTTCTTTTGGGATAGTTATATGTACCAGCCACTTTTCTTAGAAAGAAGAAAAGGAAAAATAATGGTGCTAGATTTATTTCTTTTCTTGCGTTTTGTGCAATAATTCATAATCATTACACTTCCTAAGGGGGAAATGACAAGCTTGATGTTGTGTTATTAAATTAAATATCAAACGTAACAAATTTATGCATTTAAGGCAAGTAAGGGTCGAACTTGAAAATTTTAAAATTTTTAATATTTTAATTTTGATCAATGATAAATATTGATGATTGCTAATGATTTAATCGTACTAGTGATAGAGGTTTTGAATTCATGATCTAATTCGTTTTGAATTCAATGTATAATCCATGTAAAGAAAAGATAAGAGTAAGTTTTCAAAGAAATTTACAAGTTAAGATTATCAAAAATTGAAAATAAGCATTTGTTAAATTAGATACGAATTAAAGATATAATTTTAGAGTTTATATCTTTTCGATACTTCTAGTTTATTTTTTTGAATAATTATTTTATAAATTGCTCTATGAACTTAAAACGTTTTTCAAAATGAGTTTTATAAGCTAAAATATATCATGGATATTCAAATTGATTTTCTAAATATATGCATTCGTTTTAAAGTTTTATAAAATAAGTTTCACAACTTCTAGAGTTAATTGGAAACTTAAATGGCATATTTGAAAAACTTGTGGATGACTTTTTGATGTTTGTGATCGATCGGATGATAACAAACATCATTTGTTAATTATCCTGTGGAGTCTGGTAATGAATAGACACTTTTGCGATCGATCAAATAGTAGTAGGCATTGTTCGTTAACTATTTAGAGGAGTCTGGTAATGCACCAGACGATTTAGCGATCAATTGGTATATATCAGACATCGCCTGCTAACCATCCAGAGAGATTTAGTGTTCCAGCAGAAGATCTAGCGGATGACCAAATTGTGTAGCGGTCGACCGCAAGTCTTGTGAGAGGGATTTAAATAATTATTTTTATGATTGTTGGAACACACATGTAAATATCAAAATGTTTGAAAATCTCATTAACACAATTTTTTGAGAAAAACTTGATATACATTAATTATAGAATATCTTAGCAACATTTTCAAATCCTTTCAAAACATTTACATTGTGAAAATCATTTAAGAAGGGTTTCACACAATCATTGGTGTTCTTGAGCAATTTTTTGAAACAATTACTCAAAGAAGTCTTTATACAAGAATTGATACATCTTCACAACTAAGATGATATCTATATCAAACTATTTTTATTATCTCTTGTAATCTTATTCAATGTTGCATTTAACTTAAAACTTTTAGGGTTAGAGTGAGTCTTGAATTGAAGATAATTGTTATTAGCGTAATTGTGTATATTTAATTAATTGTTGTATTGTATATAGTTGTATGATCAATGTTGTGTTGTAAAACTAAAGGAGTTGGGTGAATCTTGATTGTGTGAGAGGTTTGTATAAAATCCTAAGGTAAATTAGGTGAGTTTCTTTTGTAATATCTTGTACTTAATTAGTGAAACATTTTGTGAAATCTTTGAGTCGATAATTCAAAGTAGTGGATTAGATTTTGTTGAACAAATCGAACCACTATAAATCATTGTGTTCCTTTATTTATTTATGCTATTTACTTAAATACATTATTATACACATTGTTTGAGTACCAATTATTTGATATTTGTTGTTTTAGAAGTGTTTAATTGAATTAGGTTGCAAAAATTGAATAAAATCTAAAATCGAACCAATATAAATCATTGTGTTTCTTGTTTTATTTCTTCTATTTATTTGAATACATTATTACATACACTGTTTAAACACTAAATATTTGATATTTGTCTTATAAGTACTTAATTGAATTAAGTTGTAAAAATTGGATAAAACATAATTCACATCCTTTTAGGTTTTTTCAGAATCAATAGAAACTTGTAACTTTTTAATTAAGTAAACTAATCAGGGTATTAGGGGAAAATATTTGATTTTTATCTAAAAAGATTAAAACTTTAAAATAAGTAATTCACAAAATAACTAGAAATCAATAAATAAAAAAAATGTTAACAAAGACTTTGTATTTTAATTTCATTTATTTGAGATTAATTATTGATAAACATATATTTAAGTAATGACTTAGAATTTCGCCTAGCGTCATAAATTTCGATTTCTATAAAATTAGGTTAATCTCTAATAAATACAGCAAATTAACCCTAAACTTAATTAAACTAAATTACCGAATAACTCGTATAAAATAATCAATCAATTTATTAAATATAAGGACAATATCAACAAAATTACATCAAATTAACGGTCGATTAAAATCATACAATTTGTTTCAAACAATTTCATATCAATTAATTAAACACCGGTTTAGATTAATTAATAGTTACTTCTATTGGTTAATGAAAATCAATTATGCATAACTCTAGTTAATCAACTATGTAAAATAATTAAGATGACCAATAATAATTAAAATCACACAATTGATAAAATTAATACAAGAATTGTTTGAATACTCAAATGGATAGATAAAATCTTTGGAAAGATTGGATTTTTGCTTGAAAGAACATAATTTCATAATCCCAAATAAAATAAACGTAATACATGTCATAGCCAACTAAAAAACAATTTACTCATAATTCATAAAAGAAAACATCATAGAAAGATTTAAGTAAAGAGAGATTCATTAGTTGAAAAATCAATGGTTGGATCTTTATCATCGAATAGTGTAGACGGTTGAGTTTTACCAGGAAGTAATGCAAGGAATTGCTGAATTTGGTCTGCTGTAAATAGTGTAATCTGTGTTCCTGATATTGGGGCATCACTTACGTTTGGCTTTACTACCACTGAAGCTAATGTTTACCCTTGAAAATGGCTGCCATGACCCTCGCGACCTCTATGGTGACCAGTTCCACCTCGAGCACGTGTAGTACTTTGTTTTTTTTTTTCGACAAACAGGTTTTTCATGCCTACGAAACCCACAATAGGTACACTGAACTATTGTCTTGCTTGGGCATGATTTTGCAATGTGACCCTTCTGAGAACAAATGCAACAAACATAAGAGTTTTCCCAAGTTGAGGGACTACTCATATTGTTGTTGGATATTGGTTGTGCATGTTGAGTAGCCAAAGCCGAGAAAGTAGCATCCGAAATAGATGGCAATGATGAGGCAATTTGTCTTTGTTTCTCATATTGACAGGCCATGGAATAAGCATATGCCACTGTAGAAAGTGGTTTAATTATCAAAATGTTACTTTGAAATTGGGTGTAAAATTCGTTGACTCTCATGAGAAACTCGATCAAGCGGTCTCGTTGTACTCTTCTCTTGTTGTGTTTGATTGATTGCATGTGCAATGTTGGCTGGTTTGGTACTACTGCAATTCATCCCACAAAGTTTTGATTCTGTTGCCAGCAAATTAGCAATATGTTGATGCGAGTTAGCAATGAAGTGCATGATTTCGAAGACGCGTGATGCACTTCATGTTGCAAACTTGCGTGCCAGCTCATCCCAATTTTCTTTTGTTGAACCAGCGAACATCAGACTTAAAGTTATATCTGGGGCGATGAAATTGATGATCTGATACTTTACTAGGTTGTTGGCTCGACACCATTACGAATAGGTGTTCTCATTTTCTGATAGTGGTTCAATGGTCACATCAACAAATTCGAATTTATTTTTTGTGTCAAGCACCATGATAGCATTATGTTTCCAAACATGACAATTCTTTCTCGTACTCGTTAATGGTTGAGCAACAAGAGAGGTATTGGTTGCTTCAGAACTATGGATATAGAAAAGAGAAGACATGGTCATATCTATAGTGGTGGATGAGCCTACAACCGAAATAGTAGACTATTTGTTATGTGGTTGTTCAGTGGCCATAGGATGAAAAGAAAGCTAATTTGTGTAATCAATTGGTTGGCGATCTAGGTTTAAACTCGGTGCTCTGATACCATAACAATACACACGAATTTGGGAAAAGCCTTTTCTATTATTCATCAAAACGAGTGTTACCGATTTAATCATGTGAAAGGCAACACAAAGATAAATCCTAAACTATGCAAAATAATCACATGTGTTAGATAATACATATCTTACATATCTTCTAAGATATTCAGATATACTCAAATATATTGATGTTATCTAAGCATACCCAAATTTGAATTTTTCAACACAGATCGAGGAATAAAATTATATTGAAACACAATTCAATCATTAACCAATATATTACAACTCATTTTACATAATTTTAACAACAAAATAAATAAATAATTGCATAAAACTACATATAATCATAAGTTTCTCAAGAAATTTTGCATAAGATACATGTATAATTAATTAATTTACATACATAAACATGAATAAAGGTGATAATTAATCTTAGTATGTGCTTTTCAAAGAAAACAATTGGTTGAAATAGATTTCTAATAATTTCAAGCAACCTTATTCTCCAACAACAAACAAGAGAGTGAAAAGGGAAGAAAGAGAAAGCAAAATGGGGCAGATAAGGTTAGAGGGGGTTTTTTTTTTTTTTTGTCATTTGGGGTGCGATATTGAGTAATAAAGTCTATTATTTAGCAATCACGTAAATAATATGATTATAGAGTTAAATAAAATATGGTTAAAAAAATTATTTAATGAGGTAGATTTTAATTGGTAACAAAAAGGTGTAAATTTTAATTGAAAACACATAATATTTAAAGTTTGAATTGGATGAAAGAAAAGAAAAAATCTTGAGAATCTAATGGAATTAAATTTTGACAGATATTTAGGAAAGGGAAGGATAGATAGGAGAGTTATGTGATGGAACAAAATTATCCCCACAAATATTAATTTTGAAAATAACATAAAATATTAATTTTAAAGATTTGAGAAAAAAAATGTGAAGATTTAATTTTGAAAAATGAGGTAAGTAAAGAACTAAAACACCAAACAATTCTCTTACCATTCATGAGATATTGTTGTGAATACTTTAAGTGTTTTCCTTGCAAGGAAAGAAGCTAGAAATCCCTCGGAGCCTAAAACATTTGACATAGTTAATCATGAAAATTTTGTTGACAGCAATAGACTGAGAATTTGAATCATGCTAAGTGAAATTAGTAGTGATTTGTTTTTTTTCTACACCCTAATATATAGATTTAGTAGGAACCCTGCAAACAACTTTCGCATAACTCACAATTTATATGTTATTTATCCAGGAGATAGTCAAATATAAGTTTGAAATTTGGATCATTAAAAAAAATAAATAGAATCTGAATTTTTGGTTGGGAAGCACGTGGTAGGGTGGGTTTTCTGATGGGGAAATTGGCACAAAATCATCCCTGTAAAAGGACCCATCCCACCCACCATCATGAATGACAATAATGAAACCTTCCACGTCTGGTAGAAGGCAAGCAAATTTAAGGCTGAGATTAACACACCATTTGGAGCAAAACCAAAAACATAATGGCTCAAGAAAAGTGTTCAAAGTTTCACATAGCCATGTTTCCATGGTTTGCCATGGGTCATATCACACCATACTTGCAGCTCTCTAACAAGCTTGCTGAAAAGGGTCATCAGATATCATTCTTGTTGCCCAATAAGGCAAGAAATCAGCTTAATCCCATCAATTTTCATCCCAATCTCATCAATTTCCATGGATTGACTGTTCCTCATGTTGAAGGCCTTCCTCCAGGGGTGGAGACTGCTTCGGATATACCCATACATCTCACCACTTTCTTGGCAACTGCCATGGATCTTATGCGTGACCAAGTTAAAGAATTGCTCCAACAATTGAAGCCCAATTTAGTTTTCTATGATATGGCTCACTGGATTCCGGAATTAGCATCTGAAATTGGCTTCAAAACGGTGAGTTACAATGTTGTTTCTGCTGTCGCTATTGCAATTGCATTGGTCCCGGCACGAAAAGTTACCAAGAACAGGGATCCAATTACAGATGACGAATTGATGCAACCACCACTGGGGTACCCTTCATCCACAGTTGTACTTCGCAGGCACGAAGCTAAATCTCTGTCTTTTATAAATCTTGAATATGGTAAGGGCATAAGTTTCTATGATCGCATCACAACCAGTTTGAAGAAATGCCACGCAATCTCAATTAGAACATCCAGAGAACTGGAAGGGTCATTTTGTGACTACATATCAAGGGAATATGAGAAGCCAGTTTTTCTAACCGGCCCAGTTTTGCCTCAACCGGAAAAACAAATTCTGGAAGATCGATGGGAAAAGTGGCTCACTACATTCCAGCCAGGCACTGTAGTATTCTGTGCTTTCGGTAGCCAAATTATCCTGGAACAGAAGCAGTATCAAGAACTTGTCTTGGGCTTCGAGTTAACAGGCCTGCCATTCTTGATAGCCCTAAAACCACCACTTGGAGCCACAACGGTTGAAGAGGCACTCCCGGAAGGATTCGAAGATCGGATAAGAGGAAGAGGAGTAGTCCATGGAGGTTGGGTGCAACAGCCTGCGATATTGAGCCATCCATCAGTGGGATGCTTTGTGAATCATTGTGGTTTCGGGTCAATGTGGGAGTCCTTGATGAGTGATAGCCAAATAGTGCTTATTCCACATTTGGGTGATCAAATCTTGAATACTAGATTGCTAGTTGATGAATTAAAGGTTGGAGTTGAGGTGGAGAGAGACCAAAATGAATGGATTTCCAAGGAGAATATATGCAGAGCAATAAAATCAGTGATGGATGGAGACAGTGAGATAGCTGGTTTGGTTAAAGAGAACCACGCAAAGTGGAGGGAATGCATAGTAAGGCAATGCTTTTTGAGTGAATGCATAGAAACATTCATCCAGAATCTGTATGAATTGTAATTATGTAACCCCTTGAGGCCTTGATTCTAGACAGAGGAGAGTCAAACCGATTGCTAGTCAGAGTATTTTAATAGTACTTCCCAATTTTATGATATAATTAAGTAGTAGTAATATTAAATAAAATACTCCCTCTGTTTTACATATTTTCATTTGTCATCTTAGGCCATCTCCAACGGACTTTTATTGGTGTTGCAAATGTTCCTATGCAACTCATAAGTATGGTTGCCACTCATTTCTTGTGCGCGCTAGAGTAACAGATGAAGTTGTTGCAAAAGTTCACGAATTTTAGTTCCTTTTTTTTTTTCCTCTTTGTGTACATTTTTTTTGTGTTATCGTAAATGACTATATTTTTCTCTATATTACATGTTTCTTCGAAAATTTATAAATTCACTTTCAAATGATGGTGCGAACGACCCGTCTGATATGCGATCGACCGCACTTCTCATGAGTGAGATTTAAATAGTCATTTTTATGACCGTTAGTGCATACATATAAATACTAAATTGTTTAAAAAACTAATAACAACGACTCTTTAAGTAAAAATCTGATTCTTACTCTTCATAGAACATCTTGAAATCATTTTGAAACCCTTTGATAACATTTACATTGTGAAAATCATCCAAGAAGGGTCTTTACTAAATCATTGGTGTTTTTGAGCAAATTTAAAGAAACAAATTAATCAATGAGGTGTTTATACTTTAAATTGGTATATCTTAATATTAAGGTGATATCTATCAAACTCTGTATCTCTTATTATTGATTGTAATTATATTAAGGTTGCAAGTAGCATAAAACCCTAAGTGTTAGGGTGAGCCTTGTGTAGGTTATTTTGTAATTATATCAAGGTTTGTTTGTAAAACCTTTGGGTGAACCTTGAATTGAATTGTATTGTTAGGATTCACTAAGGAGAGTAGTGAGATTATTGTATAATCAATGTTGTGTTGTAAAACTCAATGGTTGAGTGAGCCTTGATTAGTTGAGAGGTTATTTGTAAAATCCTAAGGTGAATTGGGTGAGCCTCTTTTGTAATCTCATTTATTTGATTAGTGAAGGGATTTGATAAATTCTTGAGTATGTAACTCAATGTAGTGGATTAGGTTTTGTTAGATAAACCGAACCACTATAAATCATTGTGTTCATTGCTATAATTTCTCAATTTTATTTGAACACATTATTTCTCACACAACTAGCACATAAAGTGTTTGATATTTGTTGTCAAAGAGGTGTTTTATTGAATTAGGTTGAAAAATTGAGTAAAAACCTAATTCACCCCCCTCTTAGGTTTATCAAAGTTTATGTTAGCCAATGAATTGATTAGAGGTATCTTGGAATCAAATTTTAAGACAATAGCTTCTAATATATTTAACAACTCATTTGTTGAGGTTGGTTGATATAATTAAAAAATGACTATATTTTATTCTATTAAATTTTTTTGATATAATATATTTAATTTTTTTATCAATATTTTGTGTTTCTCGCTATTCTCTTTGTTTGTAAGATTTTTAGTAGTTTATTGGTCAAGTTTGAAAATACATGTAGAGATAAAATGTTGGAGAAAATTATTTAGAAGATTTTTTTTTAAAAAAAAAATTTCTCTAGTCAACATTATGTCTTCGATCAATGCTAAGTCAGCGTCGGCGAACGAACTAGCACATGCCACATGGCACGCACTTTAGAAGCTTCAATCCTTGTTACAAAACGTATTATCAAAATGCGTTCTCAATGAACGTACCAGATGCACGTGCAAAGAATGGTCAAGATCTATTGCCGCCAAACAAATCAGATCACAACACATGGCGACGCACACCACCGCCTCACCGTTCAATCTAATACGTATGGACGTCTGAGATTGTGCCACATGTCCACTGAGCTTTTGGAAATTGCAATCGCCACTCCTGAACTTTGTTTTATTATGTTTTGACCATAAATGCTATGTAAAAACATAAATGTTAGCCGTAAAATTTTCCTATAAATACCTAGGTATTTCTAGTTATTTTTACACCATTTTTCTTTTTCTTTTTATTTAAATTCTCTCTCTAAATATTGTGTTATTAGTTTATACTAGTATTTGTAAATTTTTCAAGAAATTTTTCAAGAAATAAATCAAGGATGCCAACCATGAAGAAATTAAGGAATGTTTCTCTTTTCTTCTTTATTTTAATTTTTAAACTTTTTATTTTAGTTATGTAATTCTAACTAACTTACCTTGGCAATGACATTTACTACGGATTTAATAATTGTGATTTTAATATTACACTAAAGACTTAATTGGATATTTGAGAGGTTTTCCACCTAATATTTTTATTTCTTATTTTTATTTATTAATTTCTTAGTTAAATAATTGAGAGGTTCTATAACCCAATTTTAGTTTAAATTTCCGTATTATGTTTTATTTAGTTAAATAATTGGGAGATTTATCACTCAATTTAATTATCTTTTATTTTATTTCTTTTTATGATTGGAAATCTCGTCTAATAGTATATGTTTTAAATATTTTCCTTAATTTTATATTTGTTGAGTATTTATATAATTCATGTTTTCATTTATCATGATTATTTTGCTAAAATTATTAACATGGAATTAATAATTTACGTAGCAATTATTGATTTAATTAAGTTAACCACTTATGGTTAATTGGATTAATAAGGAATTTTATTATCTAATATGTATAAAATGAAACTCATTCTTTTATACTAATTAATGTTTGTGATGTATTTTACGCATTTTAAATTTAATTGATCATTTTATACACACTCAATTATTAGGATTTTTTTAATCTATGATTTTATCCCATGAAAATAGAAATTGGAAATAGTTCTTTACCGTAACTTTTGACTAACTTAGTTTCTTTTTATTTTACTTAATTTAGTTAGAACTTTATTTGTTTTTGTTAGAATTTTATTTTGTTAAGAATAGGTTTAAACCAAAAGCCCCAAAAAACTATATTAATAAACTTAAATTGTAAAAAATTACGAGTCTTTGTGGGATTGACCTAACTTATCATATTTATAGGTTGAGTTAGAAATTTAATTTGATGCATTGTGGCAACAAACATCTTATTATTGCTACAATAAAAAATATTCGTTCAATATGAGACAACAACCTATATTCAACGGTTAAATCAAGAAATGGTAGTAAACCGTTAAAGAAATTATTAACATTCAAAATGTCAATTGGTTGAGTCAGAAATTTAATTTGATGTGTTGTGGTAGCAAACATCCTATTATTGCTACAAAATTCTTCGTTCAATATGATACAATAACCTATGTTCAACTGTTAAATCAATAAATGATAGTAAACCGTTAAAGAAATTATCAACATTCAAAATGTCAATTGGTGTAGTATGCAATTTGATATTGGATCAATAAATGATATTGAATAATTGTTCTAATATGCCATGACCTTTTGACAAAGTTATGAATGTGTCAATACATTGCATCATTATAGTTATT
This sequence comes from Apocynum venetum, assembly GCA_019593545.1. Taxonomy (NCBI): domain Eukaryota; kingdom Viridiplantae; phylum Streptophyta; class Magnoliopsida; order Gentianales; family Apocynaceae; genus Apocynum; species Apocynum venetum. The sequence goes on along the minus strand of SRSM01000123.1, from coordinate 8,940,325 downwards.
CGTTCATAAATAGAGTTCATTTGAACAAAGCCTACTATCATGCCATGACTCGTACTAATTGTAGTTGGAATGATGCATACCATAAAAACATGATTATTATGTGATTCTTGAATATCATAGGGATGGACACAGGGGGGCTGCTGCCTCCAAAGTTTTTGTATTTTGTTTATGAATAGTGTTAAACTGTTGTGTGAATAGTGAATCGTGTGAAAAATTAAAAACAAATTCATAAAATCTTTAAGATTTATTATTTAAATAGTTAATAAAAATTAGGCCTCATATCTAATATTTTAAATAATTGATTCTTATCATAAACGTTCTTCTTATCCTAAACTATTTCTAAATTTATCCATATTTATTTATTCTTTAAATAATTGTTATTAAATTTCTAAAAATAACATATATATATATATATATTTATGTTTGTGTGTGTATCTATAATTTAGTTGTAATTAGTTAGTAACTATTGGATACAAAAATATCACTTGTTAAAGAAATTTTACAATTGTATAATTTTTAACATTTATAGATATATAATTTAATTATTTATATAAATTTTATATATACTTTAATTTTTTAAAAACATCTATGAATTATTAGTCTAAATATAAAACATTCAGCATTAAAATCATAAATCTCAAACAATTACATCATAGAGAAGAAACAATTACGTATGATTTAAAACTTCAACATTACACATCACAATTTTAACTCTAAATTAAGTTCATCTAAGTTTCTATTGTGTATGTTTATGTTAACGGACTAGTTAATTAGGTGTATTTTATTGACATTTTACATTTTTTTTTTAAAAACATTGGTTATTTTATATATGTACATTTTAAAACAGGTGAGGACAGAGTTGGAGGTAGGAGTATACGATCTCGCATAATAAAAATATCATCGCAAAGCTCCATTGGAGTTCTCTTAAGTGTAGTGTTCGCTCCCTAAGTGCAAAATTCTGCATCTGTCACTGTTTAACCAATATTTCTACTAGCTAATATTCTTCTAATTGCAGTGCAACGGACACGAATGAAATTTGTTTCCCAGCTGTAGTTCCTTTAAAAAGATCGATTGTTTTTACTCTTTGTATTATATTTGGTTTGATTTTTTATCTCTTTGAGAAGTTGAACCGTTACATGTTTGCACCCGTTTGAATGATGCTCCTTCCATATATATACACAAAATGTTAGAAAAGAAAATATTTGAAAGAATGAGAACTAAGTATATAGTTGTAGAGATATTTCTTATTTGTAATAAAGAATAAATAAAGAAGAATAAGAGATTTTTTCCAACTAAAAAACTCTATATATTACGAGTGAAACATATATACATGCACAAACGGATATATATATATATATATATATATATATCATTTCACTTGCATATTTTACCAATAATTCAATTTTGTTTGAATTTAATTTAATGCTCTATCATTTTTTTTACTTTTGTCTTTTACCAATTTTTTAAACACGGATTTAAATTTTGTGGCACATAATTACTTTTTTATTTTGTCTTTTTGTTCATTTTTTTAAATCGATTTGAAAATATGATACATAATCTCTTTTTCTATTGTCTTTTTGTGTAATTTTTCAACACGATTTGAAAATATGGCACATCACATCTTTTCTCTTTTGATTTTTCATGCCAATTTTCAACATGGCTTGAAAATATGGCATAGAAAGCCAAAAGATAAAAAAAGTATTGTGACATTTTTTTAAAATCAATTTGAACTTATGGTGCAAAAGAATGAAATTGTAAAATAATATATATATATATATATATATATATATATATATCATTTCACTTGCATATTTTACCAATAAATTCAATTTTGTTTGAATTTAATGCTCTATCATTTTTTTTACTTTTGTCTTTTACCAATTTTTTAAACACGGATTTAAATTTGTGGCACATAATTACTTTTTTATTTTGTCTTTTTGTTCATTTTTTTAAATCGATTTGAAAATATGATACATAATCTCTTTTCTATTGTCTTTTTGTGTAATTTTTCAACACGATTTGAAAATATGGCACATCACATCTTTTCTCTTTTGATTTTTCATGCCAATTTTCAACATGGCTTGAAAATATGGCATAGAAAGCCAAAAGATAAAAAAAGTATTGTGACATTTTTTTAAAATCAATTTGAACTTATGGTGCAAAAGAATGAAATTGTAAAATAATATATATATATAATATATATATATATATATTTCTCTCTTTATATATAGAGTTTTTTATTTGACAAAAGTCTCATCGTTTTTAACTCGAAATTTAACACTTATTATTCTTATTCTTTTCAATATTTTCCTTTTGTACATAATATTTCAAATAAAAAATTCTTTTTCTAGAAAAGGAGATGTGAGATAATAGAAGTATGTTACAAATGTGTAAGGTGAAACTACAATATAAAATATCGTTCCCTCAAATATTTTTTAGAAATCGAGAAGTTAAAATTACTTTCATAAATGATAGAATTGAGTAAGGAGTCGTTGAATGACATTCGATCGGTATTTCAAAAGCATTTTTGTGGAAATGTTCAATGAAAATTTCTCAACTTATGAAATAAATTCAAAAATGAATAACAACATTAGAATCTCAAGAATTTTAATTTAAATAATTATATATGTAATGTGAATATATTTTATAAAGTTATTTTATTTTTTATTTTATGAATGTACTTTGTAAACATTTTACATTTTTTAATGCACTATTTTTTATTTTAATCTTAAGAATGTTTACTTAACAAGACAAAAAAAAATTGTATATATTATAATCTTTCTTTTCAAAGTAGAGACAATTAATTTTACTAGAGAATTGTTTTTCCTAAAAAAGAAAGGGTTGGGCTTAAACAATAACTATAGTCTATGGGCTAAAGCCCATTCATGAAAAAATATATATGGGTGGAAGAGGAAAAATGTGTTTTTTTTGGGGTGAGATATGCAATGAAATTTTTGTTTTTTTAAAGGGTGAACAATATTAATGAGGAATTTTGTTTTTCTTTTTTTGGATCTATAGTCCTCCCTAGCCTTCATGCTAGCTCCCCTACTTGATTCTAGACAGAGGAGAGTCAAACTGATTGCTAGTCAGAGTATTTTAATAGTACTTCCCAATTTTATGATATAATTAAGTAGTAGTAATATTAAATAAAATACTCCATCTGTTTTACATATTTTCATTTGTCATCTTAGGCCATCTCCAACGGACTTTTATTGGTGTTGCAAATGTTCCTATGCAACTCATAAGTATGGTTGCCACTCATTTCTTGTGCGCGCTAGAGTAACAGATGAAGTTGTTGCAAAAGTTCACGAATTTTAGTTCCTTTTTTTTTTTCCTCTTTGTGTACATTTTTTTTGTGTTATCGTAAATGACTATATTTTTCTCTATATTACATGTTTCTTCGAAAATTTATAAATTCACTTTCAAATGGATTTCTTCTCAATTTGTAAATACAACTCCATCTTCAAGCTTTGCAGAACATATTAGAAACGTTTCATACATCATTTTTTTTTTTTGGAAAATTATCCTATTTAGTCTCCAATCATTAAAATTTTCACTATTATGCTCTATATTGAATATGTTTAGCCTACATAGCTCACAATCTTAAATCAATTAACTTTTATAGTCTTTTTAATTAGATAACGACTGGAAACAGTAAAAATATTTCATGAGATCTAAAATCAAGGTATTTTCGGAAATCAAAATGTAAAATTGACATATTTAGTCCTTTATCTTTGAATTTTTATTAAGGTCCCCACTAATTTATTTTTTGCTTACAAAGTTCCCAATCTTTAAATTTTTCACCACTAATCTCCCCACTGATTCATTTTTTAGTTGACAGGATCCTCGATCTTTTCTTAATTTACTTTTAAGATCCAAAATCATATTGGTTAAGGTCCCCAATAATTTTTTAGCTTACAAGGTCAGCACTAAGGTCCCAAATCCTTCATTTTTTAGCTTATATATTGTATGCACATATCAAGATTTAGAGGTAATTTTATTTCTCTATTGTTTGCTTTATATATGAACTCTATTATTGCCATTATATTTAATGGATTGAGGTGTATCATCAAAATGAGACATTTGGAAATGTCATAAAAGACGTATTTTACAACATATAAAACACAAATTACAACACATTAGAATTACATCAATCCAAAATAGGATTCTACAAAGAAAAATGACACATTTTGGACAATTCAGAGGAGCAATCACTCATGTCTTAAAACATCTTCACTAATACAACAAAAACCAAGATAAAAAAGGCCAACATTTGACATTTGGCAAAGTGGAAGCTCAAACCTCAATAGTGACTCGTTCCTCATATATTTATCCTTCTTGAACATTTTATGATGAAGTCACAGTTCTCTACTACTTCAATTTCTCCAACATGTAATTAAATTGCATTATGTAACAAATATAGCATTTTCCGATTGAGTATTTTTTTTTTCCTTTTTTCAAACCCCGTTGGAATGTGGTTTTTGAAAATACCCCTAGAAACATGTCATGTGTAACTCGCGTGCCTCATTTTCAAGAACTCTGAGCACTTATCTGGTGAAAAAAAATCTTAAAAGTAAATTAATAAAAGATCAAGGATCTTGTCGGTTAAAAACTAAATCATTAGGGATCTTAGTTGTGAAAATTTCAAATATTAGGGACTTTGTAAGCAAAAAAATAAATTAGTGGGAACCTTAGTGATAAAAGTTCAAAGATAATGGACTATGTAGGCCAATTTTACATTTTAGTTTTCAAAAATATCCTTGATTTTAGATCATGTGGAAATATTTTTACTGTTTCCAATTGCTATCCAATCAAAATGACCATAAAAGTCCATTAATTTAAGATTGGAGATAATGTAGGCTAAAAATTATTGATGAGAACCTTAATAGTGAAAATTTTAATGATTGGAGACTAAATAGGCTAATTTTCCTTCTTTTTTTTGAAAGGTTTCATACATTAATTTGAAAGACAAATGTTTCTTAATAGGTAAAAAGGACTTGATTAAACGAAAAAGTATACAAATTAGTTAAAGTAAGTAGATTTTGTCCCCATAGGTCATAGTGGTCAAATATAACGCTTAATAAAGAAAACAAATGTATTTCAGAAATTTGTTCCTTTGAAAAGAACAAATGCGTTTTTGCATCAAAACTCTAGTTTTGCTAACTATTGCATCATTGCTTATTATTATTATTATTATTATTATTATTATTATTATTATTATTATTCAAATGTTAGACCTATTCTCCCCTCCCCCACTCCCAAAAAAAAAAATGAAGAAGAGACATATACAATTTAGGTGGGGAAAAAATATAAACAAGCCTCCCGTTTAGCACCATGGTCACAATGTACATAGTCTCAATTTTATTTTCATTCTTGCACCACAAAGATATTGGAAGATTAGGGTATTAGTAGACTAAAAATAATTAAAAGAGAGATAACTATCGTCAAAGATGACAATTTTAATTTAGAACTAGTATTGTATTCATGCAATGCACTTTTTTTTAGCGTATTACAAAATAATTAAATATAGTAAGAAAATGATAAAATAACTATGTTTGTCCCTTAATGTTTTAGTCAATTTGATCTTTCATAATTTTTTTATCATTTCGATTCCTTATATATATTTTTAGTCATTTTAGTCATTTTTTAACTTTTAAGTAAAAAAGTCTAAAAAACCAGCAATGGGTTTTAGGAGTGAACACAGTTAAACATGCAATGGACACACCGAATCGTGACTTAATTTATAATTCATAAATTGACAATTTTCAATTTTAGTTTTGATAGATTGCAAATTATATATTTTTTTTAAATTAAATCTCATTCATAATTTGACAAGACAGATTTGATAAAAAGAAAATTAAAAAGACAAGATAAGACAAATCATAGAACCAATCAAAATCGAATCATGAATTGTCGATTCATGAACGATTGCTTTATCGATTTTGGTTTATTATTTTCATAAATTATGAACAAAAACACTTTATGAATCGGAAATGGTGATGCATGAATCATAATCAAGCCTAATTGGTTTGACTAACTTTTCTGTTTGGAACCAAGGGGTTAAATAACTATAATTCATTCAGATTCTGGATGAATTATGCATTCACTCATAAAGCATGGCCTTGCTATGTAATTCATCCACTTCGCATGGTTCTCTTTAACAAAACCACCTATCTCACTATCTTCATCCATCACTGATGTTATTGCTCTGCATAAATTATCCTTGGAAAACCATTCAGCTTTATCTCTCTCTACCTCAATTTCAACCTTTAGTTCTTCAACTAGCTATCTAGTATTCAAGATTTGATCAACCAAATGTGGAATAAGCACTATTTGGCTATCACTCATCAAGGCCTCCCACGTTGGCCCGAAACCACAATGATTCACAAAGCATCCCACTGATGGATGACTCTATATTGAAGGCTGTTGCACCCAACCTCCATAGACTACACGTCTGCCTCTTCAACAATTGTGGCTCCAAATGGTGGTTTTAGGGCTAATCAAGTATGGCAGCCAGCGCCTCCAGGGGCACAGACGAGTTGGTAAGTGGCAAGGTGATAGGGGTGGAAACACTCCGACGTTGCGGGTTCGAACCTGTGTGGTGGCAGTTCCTTGCTGAAATATTGCATGGGCTGTTGCTAGGTTCGTATCTCGTTGGTCCTCTCCCTTGCAGGGCTGCCACTCGTGCATATCCCTCGATTTACAACCACCTGGCTAAGAGGCCTCTAGTACAGGTGGGGGGTTTCGCCCTTCGGGACTTCCCCTTATCAAAAGTATGGCAGCCAGCGGCGGATCTAGGGGGCCAGAATATGAATTTTTTAGTACTACCGCTATAGAAGAGATCCTTTCCATTTAATATAAGTTATAAAAGAGATTAAGGTATTATACTCACATGTTTCCATTTTTTCAATCTTGAAATACTAATACAAATTCTAATGTTCTTCTTCTCATTTGTTTTCAATTTTCCTTTGGTTGAATTCAATTTACAATTAACTTACGTGATTATCGTAGTGTCATGCTTTTTATTGTCTTCATAATTTTAGTAATGTTGTTATCAGGTTCAGGCAAAACTGGGCCGTTAGAAACATTGGCTTCTCATACTCCCGTCATAAAAACGAACCTTCCAGTTCTCTACATGTTCTAATTGACATTGCATGACATTTCTTCAAACAGGTTGTGATGCGATTATAGAAACTTATGCCCTTACCAAATTCACGATATACAATAGACAGAGATTTAGCTTCGTTCTTGCGAAGTACAACTGTGGATGAAGGGTACCTCGGTGGTGTTTGCAGCAATTCGTCATCTGTAAGAGCCCTGTTCTTGGAAACTTTTCGTGAAGGGACCCTTCCAATTGCAAAAGCGGCAGCAGAAACAACTTGGTAACTCACTATTTTCGAGCCAATTTCAGATGCTAATTCTGGGATCCAGTGAGCCATATCATAGAAAACTAAATTGGGCTTGAATTGTTGGAGCAATTCTTTAACTTGGTCACACATAAGATTCATGACAATTGCCAGGAGAATGTTGAGATATTTATGGGCATATCAAAAGCAGTCTCCGCGCCTGGAGGAACAGTCAGTGCATGGAAATTGATGAGATTGGGATGATGATTGATGTGATTAACCTGATTTCTTGCCTTATTTGGCAACAAGAATGATATCTGATGGCCCTTTTCAGCAAGCTTGTTAGAGAGCAGCAAGTACGGTGTGATGTGACCCATGGCAAACCATGTAAACATGGCTATGTGAAACTTTGAACACTTTTCTTGAGCCTTTTTTTTTTTTTTTAGCATTTGGTTTTGTTCCAATGAGTCTGTTGATCTGTTCTATAATCTCTGCTTAAATATCCTTTAGTCTCCTTGGAGATCTGGAGAGGTTTCATTATTGAGATATTACGATCGTAGGTGGGATGGGCTGGTGTTGTGGGGATGATTTTGTTGGGTCACGTGACTCATATTAATGCCATTTTTTTAAGCAGAACCAATAAATTAATCCACAGCACAAATGCATGAACAATTAAAAAAAACAAAAATACAAAGAATCTCTATTTGATTCCAAGGTAGCGTGTACTTTATTTAAACATTAAACAAAAGAGTCAATGGTAAAAAAGTTCAATCATATTTTCATGTTCACAAATGTTCATCATACTTTTTTATAACAAAAAAGGTAATATTATTTGTGAAAACAGATTAAAATTGTTATTCCGTCATATTTTTTTATAACAAAAAAGGTAATATTATTTGTGAAACAGTTTAAAATTGTTATTCCATCAATTTTAATTGTTTGACATCTCTTAAATTTAGTTTTTTTTTAGGGTATTTTAGTTTTTTTAAAGATATAATTTGGTGGAAGTAAAAAATATATTACTTACAAATAATTATTTTATTAATATTTAAAATATTTAAATAAAAATTAGCTCAAATAAAAATAGTTAGTTTATATTTTAATTTAATTTTTGAAGTTTTTTAAATATTTTAATATTTCATATTAAATTAATTTGCTCACAAAATTAATATTTTAATATTTTAATTATTATATTTTTTTACTTTCACCAAATTATATTATATTTGCTACTAAATCAATTTGCTTGGTAAGCTAATTTGGTGTGCAAATTAATTTTAATATGAAATACTACAATATTAAAAAAACTTCAATTAAAATGAAAACAATTATTTCTTCAAGCCAAATTTTATTTAAACACTTTGAATATTAATGAAATAATTGTTTGCAAATAATATATTTTTTACTTTTACTAAAAAATTATATTAGAAAAGCTAAATTTGCCTTTAAAAAAACTAAAATACACTCAAAAAGTTGCATTTAACAGAGATCAAACAAGTCAAAATGATCAAAAGGTTAAAATTGCCGAAGTGATCATTTTGATTCGTTTTTACAAATAAGGTAACCTTTTTTGTTACAAAAAATTATGGTGACATTTTGTGAAATACTGTGAAAGTATGATAACTTCTTTTGCCTTTCATTCTTAACAAAAATATCTAACATTAAGTTTATCTACGTTTGTAAGGTTATTCACTTTTAATTTAATATAAAATTTTAAAAAATTTGCTAACTCTAAATAAATTATTAAATTATTCTTGTGATTAATGGTGAGATTTAATGTGTTAGTGAAAGATGACTTTTTTATAAATTGAGGAAGTTAGTTATATGACTTTAAATAAGTGGTTTGTACCTTCATGAGTCACTTCAAGTAGTCTCCGCATTTTATGTGTGAATTCACAATATTTTACCTTATTATACTCATTCATATCAAGTGCACAAGTAAGAGTGTTCATAACAAGAAAATTAAGGGTCATTTTCTTTTTATTTTCATCATCAAATTCTTCAAATATTTTGTCAATCTTGATACCATCAACAACTTTAAAAGGAACATAAGGATAATTTTCAACTATCTTCCATAATTCATAGTTCTGAGAAGATATATAGATTATAACTCTATTTTTCTAGAAATTATAATTTGTACCATTTAATAAATGAGGTTTAATAGTAAAGTAACATTCTACCATCATAGTGTTGTCTAGATGTGCCATAGAATATTTGCTTCTAGGTGGTTAAATCTTTTAAACAAGAAGACCTACTCTAATACCAACTGAAAAACTTAAGAGGGGATGAATTATGTTTTAACCGATTTTTTCAACTTTAAATCAAATAATTTTTTCTAAGACAACAAATATCAAACACTTGGTGCTCAAACAACGTGTGGAATAATGTATTCAAGAAATTTGCAAAGAACACAACGATTTATAGTAGTTCGATTTATCCAACAAAACCTAATATACTACCTTGAGCTATATACTCAAGGATTTCACAAAACCTTTCAATAATTTAGTACAAGAAATTACAATAGAGGATCACACAATTCACCTTAGGGTTTTACAACACAAACCTCTTACCCAATCAAGGTTCACTCAACACTTTGAGTTTTACACTACAACCTTGATTATACACTTATCTCTAATACAACAATTAATGAAATAGAAACACTTAAGACAATCACAATTATCTATAATTCAAGGCTCACTCTAACCCTTAGAGTTTTAAGCTCAATGCAACCTTGAATAAAACTAACAAGATAAGAATATGAACAGTTTGATATAGATATCACCTTAATGTGAAGATATATCAATTTGAAGTATAAGTACCTCCTTGAGTAATATGTTTCTCTAGATTACTCAAGAACACCAATGATTTTGTAAAGACCCTTCTTGGATGATTTTCACAATGTAAATGTTATGAAATTGTTTTTAAATGATTCAAGATGTTCTATGAAGAGTATGAATCAGATTTTTGCTCAAAAAGTCGTGATCATTAGCTTTTAAACAAATGGGTATTTATATGTATGCACCAACGGTTATAAAAATTACTGTTAGAATCTCACTCAAGAGAAGTGCGGTCGACCGCATATCAGACTGGTCATTCGCACCATCATCCGCAAGTTTTCCAGAGAGCTCTGGACATACTACGGACGATGATCTGAGTAGTCCGGTCGACCGTATCATCATCTGCAAGTGTTCCAAAGAGCTCTGGACATTCTGCGGATGATGAGTTGAGAAGTCCGGTCGACCGCACTATCATCCGCAAGTGTTCCAGAGCTCTAAATATTATGCGGATGATGAGCTGAGAGGTCAAGTCGACCACACTGCACTTAGGTCGACCACACATGCATTCAAACTATACAAAACAAGATTCCAATAAATTCCAAGAGTTTGTGGAATACATTTCATAGAAATTAAAGTATGTACATGTATTTTGAAAATTATTTCAAATACCCAACTCATGTTTTATCTATATGAAGTGCATTTTAAAAAACATTTCACTTTTATTGAGCAACCTATAGAAATTATTACTCAATTAGATGTAAGACTAGATATATCAAAATATATTAAACTCTAAAACTATACATCTAGTTACTATTTAATCCAATAAAAGCTTGTCTTCAAAACTTGATAATCTTGACTTGTATACTTCCTTGAAAACTTGAAATCTTGTCCTTGCATGGATTAAATCATGAATCCAAAAACTCTATCACTTGTACAAATAAGACATTAGTCCTCATCAATATTTGTCATTAATCAAAATTAAGACATTAAAAATTTTAGGACTTTCAAAATATATAAAATTTATTAAATCAAATAGTCTTTGGAGCATTTAATAAAATTTCTTATTTCAAAATATGCAAAATTCTCATTAAGGATAATTCCTATTATGATTTTAAATATATTTAAGAAAATACATAACTTCTTATATATTCTGATTACGATATATTATGATATTTTGATATATATATATATATATATATATATATAGTATTAAGAATATATAAATTTTATTAAATAAAATCTTCATTCTAGTATTTCTATAATATCCAAATTTAGGCAGAGAATCAAATTATCTACAATAATTGATTAAATTCTAGATAATTCCTATTATAATTTTTAATTAAATATTTAGTTAAGATGACCTCTTCTAAATATGTATTATTCTTACAAAATTTATTAAATCAAATTATATTTTTACAGATTTCTAAAAAAAGGGGGGCTAATTACATATAATTTAACTTTCTACATTAATGATTGACTTTTGATATAAATACGATTGTCATTTTGAATGTATTTGTTTATTGAGATTTTCTATTTTAATATATATATATATATATATATATATGACAAACAAAAATTTTATTTTCTAATTTTTTAAAAAATCAAAATTTATGTAAAATTCAAATTCTCTACATTAATGAATAAAGTTTTGAATAATCACTATTATGATTTTTAGTGGATTAAATTTTTGGATAATTCTTATTATGTATTTGAATGGAGTATTTAATCAAAAATTCTTAATTAAAAAAAATATATTTATGGTATACATAAACTTTATTAATCAAACTACATTTCTAATATTTATCCAAAAAATCCTAATTTAGTTAGAATGTATACATTAATGAATTAATTTTCAGATAACTCCTATTACTACAAAACAAAAATTGTGCATCATTTAAAATTAAATTAAAGAACATTTGCAGGAGGAGACCAATTCTGCACATCACTAATAACATAATGGCAATTCAATTCTGCAGAGATAGTATAAGGCCAAGGGTCATGATTCCTGAAGACATGCAACAACTTGCCCCAAGTGCCATAGATGATCAATTGAAAATAAAATTTTTATTCAGAAGATTTTGAATGAAACAAATAAGAATTAGCTTCTTCTTTTTTTTTTTTCTTTTTCTTTTTATTGAAGACAACTTAGCTTCTTCTTTTTTCTTTTCTATTTTTTGTTTCAGAATTATTGCATTTTTTGTGGAAAAATTATTATATTGAATTTTGAAAAAATAATTCAAAAGATTTTAGATAATTTAATTTAAAAGATTAACTTGATAATTTAGTTGGAAGATTCAATTAGATTTTTATTTTAATATCTCAAAAATTTCTCCTTATGACATGTGGTACTAAAGGAAATATGAGGAACAAATTTATATATATATATATATATATATATATATATATGACAAACAAAAATTTTATTTTCTAATTTTTTAAAAAATCAAAATTTATGTAAAATTCAAATTCTCTACATTAATGAATAAAGTTTTGAATAATCACTATTATGATTTTTAGTGGATTAAATTTTTGGATAATTCTTATTATGTATTTGAATGGAGTATTTAATCAAAAATTCTTAATTAAAAAAATATATTTATGGTATACATAAACTTTATTAATCAAACTACATTTCTAATATTTATCCAAAAAATCCTAATTTAGTTAGAATGTATACATTAATGAATTAATTTTCAGATAACTCCTATTACTACAAAACAAAAATTGTGCATCATTTAAAATTAAATTAAAGAACATTTGCAGGAGGAGACCAATTCTGCACATCACTAATAACATAATGGCAATTCAATTCTGCAGAGATAGTATAAGGCCAAGGGTCATGATTCCTGAAGACATGCAACTTTCTTTTTTCTTTTTATTGAAGACAACTTACGCTTTTTTTTCGATTTTTCAGAATTATGCATTTTTGTGGAAAAATTATTATATTGAATTTTGAAAAAATAATTCAAAAGATTTTAGATAATTTAATTTAAAAGATTAACTTGATAATTTAGTTGGAAGATTCAATTAGATTTTTATGTTAATATCTCAAAAATTTCTCCTTATGACATGTGGTACTAAAGGAAATATGAGGAACAAATTTTATATAGATATATATATATATATATATATATATATATATAACAACGACTTATGTTTAGAGATAAATAGATTAAAATTAATACGATTTATATTTAGAGATGAATGGAGTATTCTATTAATTACATTAGAAGAATTTTTATTCTTACTTCTAATTATAAGTCGTTTTAATATTTTTTATAATATTTCACTATTTGTTTCTAATATTATCATTATTATCTCTTTTCTCAATTTTTTCTTATTTTCAAAAAGATATTTTAATTTCTCTCATCTCTCTCATATTCCCTTCCATCCTCCACACCCCTCCTCCCTACACTCTTATTCCCAATCCAAAAAATAAAAAACATATCTTATTTCTTCTCTTTTTTATTTTTAAAACAAAATAATATTCATAAGAAAAAAGACAACAATAAATACATTATTAAAAGTAAAATACCTCTTAATATGTGTAAAACTGTTAAAAAAAACCGCTTATGAAAAAACTGCTTCCAGATGGTTAAAAAAAATTTTACTCATTCTTCGGCTCGCGATAATCCGAACAAGAGAATTCTCCTGCATTGCAATACACAATTTGATCTTCTACAACTCTATATGAGGTTTCAGTTAAAATTTCAACCAAAATTTGCCGAAGCTGGCCAAGAACTCCAATGGTATGATGCCAACAATCTAAAGACTCCTGCTCATAATTATGCAGTTTACAAGAGAACAGAGGCATAATTTCTCAAATTTACAGTGAAAAGAGGCATCTTGGTCAGCATCTACAGGAGCCAGTACACCATCTCTGAAAATAAATTTCAAGTCATACCCATGCCTGGATTTTTGTAAGAAATCTGGTTCACTTGTTAAGCCGTCTCCTGTTGAATGACAACTACAATTGATAGGCATCGATCCCTTATCCAAACTTGTACACTGAGAAGTGCATACTTCTTGGCATTGAAAATATTTATCTTCATTAGTTTTCATCAGCTTTTCATCACAGCCATGGCTTGGAGCAAACAGTTTTCTTACTGCTGATAGAAGATTTGCGGACAAAGAGGACACAGAATCATGAAAATCCTCTACAGTCAAATTGCTTCCTTTAAGTTCCCACTCGTACTTCAGAATTTTCAGCAGCAACTCCCTGAGATTAACCATACAATAGGAGCAACAATAGTACATGCAAAGTACACTAGAATCACTTGACAGAATTGCAGAACACCCAGAAGGACTACTTCCCAATTGGAAATCATTTCCGGGAGAATCACCACTGCCATGACCGCTAAGTCTTGCATTGTCAGAGAGCTCAGTACCACATTTATCATTCAAGCCATTGAGAACAGCATCATGATTTCTCTGCACCAGTCCATTAGAATCCTTGACGCACTCACTATCACCACCAACTTCATTCTGATTCTCAGCATCCATTTCCATGCGTCTTTCTGAATCAAGGCCATTTTGCATAAGACCATCTCCATCAGTGGCAGAATGATCCAGTAACCCCTTCCCTGAAGGTTCATCAACTGCTGCTGCAACCTCATCTCCTCTGTTTGGTGACAGAAAATCACCATTAGCCCTCAGATCTGGAAATTCAATTATCTTCATGTCAGGTTTCTGCGAATCTTGCCATAGAACATCTGGCTCGTGCACATTATCATCACAGATAGTATGATTATTCAAAAATTTTGTACCATTTTGCCTAGGGCTTCCTGCCAATACCTGTCCATCCACATCAAAGCTGAAAAAGAAGCAAATAAATACTTTTTTTAAAAAAAACTGATGAAAGAACATTAAAATTCACTCAGGATTTTAACCTAATTAATGTAAGCAGTACCTTCGCAGCATATACACCCAGCTACTAACCATATCATCAAAGTAAGCCACTTGTGACAAGATATGGAAGAACTTATATTTGTCTTTCCCAGCCTGAATCTTATCATTAATACATCCTACAAGAAGCTCCAGAACTTTACGAACCTCCAACGCAACTTCTCTAAGGGATGTGTATTCACCTCTGTATGCTGATAATCCAATAGCAGTGAGTCCTCTAACTAGACATGATATTTCTTTGTTCCTAGTTATATTGGAGCTGCAGGCAACTGGAACACTTTCTAATGTGTTGATAGGCCGAACAATGCAAGAATTGAAAGGCCAGCCCTTCCAAGGTCCGTTAATGTGAGTACAGGGACCTTCTTTCAACTTGGAGGTAAACCAACAAAGTTCTGCAAAATGAGGATACCGCAAAACTTGATAGCCAAATGAGGATATGGCTATCATCAAGTTTGGTTTACCTTTTACAGGATTCCTAGGTGCAACAGAGGTAACAGGAGTAAGAGGATATTTGCTCACACATCCTGTGGCTGATCCTGGATTGCTTTGCTGTGATGTACCAACATTTCCTTCAAAACTCTCACAAAGTTTATTCTCACCTGGTGAGCTTGACTGGTTATGGTTACCTAGATGAACCAAATGAATAAAGTATCGAACTAAATCTTTTGATAGCTTCACTGCACAAGTCTCATTCACCATATCATGATCCAAATTCCCATCAACCTCTACGACAAACCGGGCCACAGTATCCTTCATGGGATGGGAGAGACTGCTATTCAACATCTCGGAACTGAAAAACTGCCTTATTCTGCAAGGAAGATCTACGAATGGTACTTCTGCTGTTGCCTGTTTAAGAAGCAGGTCAAATGTTCAGTTAGTGTCATCCACTTCTATATTTAGAGTTTAAGATTATCTAAGCTAATACACATCCACTTCTATACGAGCATTTAAGATGATCTAAGCAATTTGCACATTAAATGAGACATATAGGCTTTATGCTGGCAATTGAGGCACAAAAAGAGAGGAAATGGTTTAAAACTTGGAACAGAAAATCCATACCGTGGAATACGTCTCAAATTAATTAGTCTGAACCATGCCAAACTCCAATTATTATTTCTATAGATGCAAGTTAGTTCACAAGGGGAATGCTCGAGCTAATATGAGAGATGCATAGCAGCAATTTGGGGTGGTCCATAAATCAAAACAGAAAGGCTCTGTCTGTATGTATGGAAAAGACTATAGTCCTAAAAAGCAAAAGCTTCAATAACCACAAACTGCGACCTTTCCTATAAGCACCAATCTAAGGTAGTTTATGTACAGAAATTGCAGTATACAAATTGAGAAGCTGAAACCTGCAACTATAAGTGCCAAAGGTATTTGCTATGTAACCAATTCATAAGTATTTCCAGAAGAATGTTCATTTTTTCCCATTCATACTAGTTCACTGCCAGGAGATCTCTGAGACTGGCTACCCGGTCCGGTTTAAAAAAAAATTTAAAAAAAAATTCACTAAAAGGAGATGAATTCTTTTTTTAAAAAACAAAAAAAAAAAGAATCATAGAATGAAATCAATGAAGCATTTATTAATTTTTGGGCAAAACATTCAGGCAGCACTAGAACTTCTTGAAAATCATGGTTTGGCACTAGACCTAAAAAGTGGTCAAGCATGGCACTCCAACTTCTAAAACATCCAGATCTTGCACTTCCTTCAACCTAAGCTAGGGGTATAAACGAACCGAGCCACTCGATTCAAGCTCAACATTGGCTAAATTCAAACCAAGCTCAAGTTGGCTCAACAAAAAATCAAGCTTAAATATGATTATTTAAAATTAAAATTAAAATTTTAAAGAAATAGCTCAAGCTTGAAAATTAGGCATCTGTTCAAGCTCATTGAGTCAAGTTCGAGCTAACTAAAAAATTGAAGAGCCAAGCTCAAGCTCCCTTATACTTTTTTCGAGCTTCAGCTCAAGCTCGTTCAGCTTGTTTACACTCCTAACATAAGCCATTAAGTATCTCTCATCATTAAACATATGTGCTTCATGTGATTCTGTTTAAGGGCATTTTTGTCCAGACCAAAGGGAGGGGGGTGGGGGGAAAGAATCATATTTTCCTTTCTGAAACCCATGAACCTTTCATCTTCCTCTCATATTTTTCAAGAAAAGCAACATCAACCATCTTGCTTACCAATCTATGCCCAATCCACTCGTGGCAAAGAGTTTTTCAGCATAAACAATGACGGGCAACAAAGAGATGCAATTTTGCATATGGGTTTTGACTGAGGTTACATCGTCATTTAGTTTCCTCACAAATTGAGTCTTCATTGGTAAAGCATACATCCTGCAACTATAGCTTTCCTAATTGCCTACCCATGGTAAGGAGTAAAAACCACTTGCACAAGCCTTTTGATGCCAGATCCTTCAAACAAAAATCAGATGAGCTATTTCATGCTTCACCCATAACAAATATCTTGTATGGCTACCAGCATGCTATCCTTATCCATCACCGCTAGTAAACTCACAATATATTTCAATGCCTTTGCTAAATCGTTCACTGTGATGACATAATTGAGTTCAGCAAACTTGAAAGCAATCCCTAGACAACAGTAGAGAGGGGAAACCAGAAAACAACCACGAAACCCACTTTGAGATGAACTTCATTTTCGGAATTTATAGTTGCCACTAAGCCATTGAGATACAGAAATTTCTGTTCAAGGACCAATAGTGCAAAAGCAAGAAACGACATCCTCTGTATCTAATCCCCAAGACAAATATTCTTCTAGTGCTATCAATGATGGATTTGTGCTTGTCAGTAGTACATCTGATTATAGAGTCTAGCCAGAAGATGTATCAAAGAAAGAAGGTAGTTTGGTTGTTGTAGATCAAAAGAGGAAAATGAAGGGTTCTTAGATTTCATTTCAAAACGGAAAAATTGATTCTTTTTCCCCTTTGGTCAGGAGAAAAATGCCCTAAAAAAACATCATGTTGCACATGTTTAAAGGGAAGAGACATTTAATGGCCTAAGTTGACAAAAGTGCAAGATATTTTACAAGTTGGAGTTCCATTTTTAAAAGGTGCAGCCCGAATTTTTTGCCCTTAATATTTTTCCCATTATACCCTTCTTGTCTAATCACTGGAGTATTCTATTTGCCATTCTGGCATCTGCTAAGCCTAGTTAATTTTTTCAACTACTATTTTTGACTTTTTAAGAGAAATAAAGAGAGAGAGAGAGAGAGAGAGAGAGAGATAAAGAGAGAATTTGTTAAACATGTTTAATATTGAGAAATTTTAGGGAAGGTTATTTTATACTTTGTTAAACATGTTTAGGATTTTCTTAAGGGGCATGAAACTCCATTTTGCAACAAGTGAAAAGAAAAAAGAAAAAAAGAGGGAGTAATGTTCTATGCAAATGAATAAATTTAATGGGCACTAGACATATGGTGAATAAACTGATTTCATCTATTCATCCTTCAACCGTGTGCTCATGACAAACATATAATTAGAACAACGCTAACCAAATTGTATTCCATATACTACATGATATGAACGTCCAAACTATAGAAAAGAAGACAGGAAAAGAAAATGTTGAAAGCCATCTTAAGCAAAGTGAATAAAAGGCCATACACATCCATTTCAATTATAAAGATGAAAAAAAAGAATGAGAGAATTAATCATGCTTTTGCACATGCCAATTCCCAAGAGATGCCAAAAACATCAATTTAGTCCAATTCCATAAATATAAGAATGCAAATAAGTTTTCCCAATATTTAAGCAACAAGTATAAATTTCCATCCTTTGCTATAACTATCTCTATTACTTTCAGCAGATTTTGATAATAAGTCAGAAGCTAAAGAGAGTAGACATACCAGAATCATCAAGGATGTGCATACGCCCATGGATTCAACCTGCTCAATAAAGGAGTTCCATAAATATGAGGCAGTTTTAACAGTTTCAGCAGCATCTTTAGTCTCCGGAATCTCTGCGAACTCCCCAGAGGAAAGAGAGTCATCTTCAGAAGATGGACATCGTGTCTCCATGGCCCATAAATCAATTCTAGGCAAAAATAGCATGCATGGATGCACATTAGCACACCTCACTGCAGAAAAGATGATACAGTAAAGTATTATGGTCCAGTGGAGATGAAAGGCAAAACTTTAAGATAAATGAATGTGATGCTAAAATGCAATGAAATACAGACAAAGAAGCTCTAGCAAGGTACAGTATGATGATATTTTCTAATCAAGATGAGTAATTCTGTAAGATCCAAAATTAGACAATAATTACATACAACAATTTCAATAAGCCAGTGTCAAATTGCTTAAAAATCCTTCAGATGTTAGAGACCTCATAGAAGCAACTATTGTTGGCAATGCAAAATCTATAATCTGCAAGGTGTCACAGGACCATAGGAAGTAGACACATGAAGTACACAGCCATGAAAAGAGGTGACTCATAATCTAATAAATGAAACAAGAGGAAACAATGCCCGAATCATTCATAATACAAGCCTATTTTTTAAGCTAGATCTGATGTTGAAACTCAGAAAAATGGCATACTCAATATTTGTGTCAGCCCTTGAACCACGTCTCCATGTCCTTCTTGGGACATAGTAGCCAGATCAAGTTTCCGGTTCTCTACATTCCCTACAAAACAGTGGAGAAGACAGGAAGCAAGATGTCGCTGTGCAGATCTTGGTTTCCCAGATATTAAGATTCGAAATCCTGGTTTCTTTCCTGATTCATCGACAAAGGTATGCAACAAGCCAGGGCGTGCACCAATACGCTGTACTCGGGAAGGTTTAAACTTTAGATAAACATCTTCAGCAAAGTCTTCCACAATATCCAAATGCCCAGTAGCATATTCAGTCAATGTGGTGGCTGATGCAAGGTTTTCCTCAATCTCACCTAGTACATCTGCTTCTTGAAGTAAATCGTCAACATTGGACCACCAATTGTCACATTGCATTTTCTTCTTATCCAAAGCAGAAGCAATGACACTTTTTATCAATATGGCAGCTTTGGAAAGGGAAGGTGGTAGCCATACATGGTCATCCAGAAAAAGGGATGCAAGCAATTTGGTCAAAGGTTTCAGTAAACATGGAACAAGATGCAATACAAGAGGTGATGATACCATGTCATTTGCAGCAATTCCAGCTTCTCTTTGAGAGCATGGAGGCGGTGAAGATGAAATAGCATCTAACCAGTCCCTTTCTTCAACAGTAAAAGAGGGTAGTGGAGGATGTTTACCAAGAGGTGTTTTCTTCCCACCAGTGGTAAGAATTTCTTTTAAAGGGAAGCTTCTGCGTAAAGCCATAATGGCAGCCTGAGTACAAAGAGCCTGCAGATCAGCACCGGCAAATCCCACAGTTCTCCTTGCTACCCACTTAAGTAGTGAACCGCAAATTGGTTTTGGCCATTTTTGTGTATGCAATGAGAGAATTGCTTCTCTGTCCTTCACTGTGGGCAATGGAAAATAAATCTCCCGGTCAAACCTCCCAGGCCGTCTTAAAGCCGGGTCAATTGCATCAGGACGATTAGTTGCACCTATTACAACAACTGAACCTCGAGATTTCAAACCATCCATTAGAGCCAACAGAGTAGAAACAACTGAACTATGTGTCTGATCTTGTTGTCTAGTACGACAAGGTGCCAAGCCATCAATCTCATCAAAGAAAATGATAGAAGGCTGAGACTTCTCCGCAACTTGAAATAGAAGTCTAAGCTGGCGTTCAGCATCACCAACATATTTTCCCAAACAATCTGCGCCCTTGCGGGCAAAATATGCAATCTTTCTATCACCACGAGCACATGAACCAATTAATGCACGCACAACCAATGTTTTGCCAGTTCCAGGATGCCCATGTAACAGAACTCCCCTGGGAGGTGTAAGACCAATATTACTAAAAAATTCAGGGTATAATAGTGGAAGAATGACAACTTCTTTCATGCATTGGATGACATTTTGAAGACCAGCAACAGATTCCCACCCCTGAAACTGCATCCCACTATCACAGTTTCCACCCCCAATATATACAGGTGCAATTCTCAATAAATCTCGATGAAGTCTCTTGCTTTCTCGTTTTAGAAACTCTTCATCCTCCCCACAGTTCTCAAGCCATTTTTCCTCTGCTTCAATATCCTTGCGCAATGCATCATTAGATATCTTTCTCGTATCCAATTTCATTTTTTTAACTTTAAGTTTCCTTAGACGATGTAAATATTGATTCCCATGTGGTTGGAAGAGATGTAGGTGATCTCTGCAAGCTATGAGAAATTTGCGATGATCAAAGATGCTACCACAATCTCGTGCACATGGCTACAAAATCAGTTCCAAGGAAAATAACCATATTAAGCAAAGACCACACTGGTGAACAAACAGCAGAGATTCTAATCTAGAACAATACCTTTCTTTTCCTTTTTGGAGATGGAAAGAATCAAACTTCACCAAGCTTGTGTAATTAAAAAGGCAAAGGTGAGAAAACTAACCAAGTGGTAAGTCTTTGGACAGCGATCAACACGGCAACCAATGGTTGCCCCAGGCCTCCCACAACGGCTGCATTTCAAAGCTCTTCCTCTGCAGAGTGCTGCCCTTACGTTCTTCAAGCAACCCAAGCCAGCAAAATAAACCTGTAAACAAATATGCATAAAAATATACTTCAACAACTAACCAACTGAACAGGGTACTGCATTAAACAAAAGGAATGTGAAAGAACATCTACAGAACACCTTTTTAAAAGGAATAGACCATAACCGCAAGTATTCATGTATCACAAACTGTAAAGAAATCTCAGTTAGAAATGTTGCTTACTTCCTACTAAAATTTCCTTGATATAGCAAGAGCTGAGATAATAAAATGTTGAGCCCTGATAACCTTATAAACACACAATATCAGTGATTATAGTCAAACAAAATTTTGGATAGCATCCAAGAGAATAAAACATCAGATAAGCGGACAAAATAATTAAATAAAAACTTGCTGATACAAACAGACTTTGGAAGTAAATAGTTTAATATTAAATAAGCATTTTGCTCTCAGAACCAAGTCCATGAATTTGATAAAATGGAAATAATATTCTTTTGACCAATAACTACAAAAGAAATACACATACAAATAGAACCTGGCTGAAGGTTAAGTGTCAGGGGTTTGAGAAAAAGTACAGTCTCAAAGGATTCATGGCAGCTTAGATGACCAATGATTACCATCAAAGGGAAGGGACAAAACTTACCAATGAAGTGGCAACTTGAAAAGTAAACGAACAAAGATCTTAAGCCGTAAATACAAATTAAACTACATACACATCCAACTGAAAGAAGATGTCCATTTGAATCTACACTCACATAGGCATGGCATCAGTAAGCATTTCCACAGCCAGTCATAGAGATAAGTAAGGTGATGGTTTAGAAGCCTCTCTGCATCAATAGCTGCTCAGGAACTAAAAAAGACAACTTTCAAGAAAGATATTTCACACTTGTTCTAAAAGGATGACATTATTTGCACATTTCAATTTTTCTACACCTCACCATTTTCTGGATAAACAACTTCAGTAAGTTTCAAAAGTAAAGGTTAAACAGGATTATATTCTTTTGGAATCCCTTCCATCAAACATTCTAAGTAACACAAACAACTTTGAGGGATTATACAACAAATCATTTGCATAAAAAACTGTCTTAGAAATACAGGAGACTGATAGATATAGCCATCATTCCATCCAAATTCTGCAGATGGACGATGCTTCAGTCAATTAAGTGACAAAGCTTCTTAACTTTATCCATGGCTTTAGTTCTTTAAAATCACCAGCATATGTCATTTTACTATAACTATATGCTGTAAAAGTAGATCCATCAAGTAAGAACCAAGAAAAGGGGTGTTATATACAGAGACTCTACTCATGAGATGATAACATAACAGAGATAAAGGAATCTGTAGATAGACAATACCTCTGGACTCCAAACAGCACATTGCTGATGCACCCAAATTCTAGCAATGCCAAATCGATCATTAATCGGACCCAAGAGGCGTCCAAGCCAACCAGGTTCATCTCCAAACCCATCCCATACATCATAGTTAGGTTCCTCAGAAGCTGAACCACCACTATATGCTTCATTATCACTGACATTTCCATCCTGTACTCGCTTTTTTGGAGGTTTTCCATCGGTACCTCCACCGCACAAACCACAGTGTCTCCCTTCTTTTATCCTCACAGGTCTGAGTGTACAATCTGAAGCATGATTGGTCTTGTTTTCATTTAACTTCTCATGGATCCCATCTTCAAGAGGTTCATCCTGATATCCTACATCATTTGCTTGCTCTGCATCTGGCATTACTGCATCAATTTCTTGAGTATTCATTTGGCATTCTCCTGTAATACATAACTTCTTTTTGGGTAGGATTTCATGTTCCAGAGTTTCAGAACCATCATTGCTCTGGTGTTCCTCCAACTTTGGACTAGTTTGAACGTTTAGCTCCTCTTCCTCAACCAATTTTTGAGGACCAAGACCATCTTCTAATCGATCACCTTCAATGCATTCATTTTCAGTATTCAATAGCAAACCAGTCCTCTCATTCCTGAAGCCTAACAACACCTCCTCCTCATTCAGCTGTTTATCATCTCCCATGCCACCACCCAAATCATTTTCCTGATCCTCATTTTCTGGCAGACTCAAAACTTTACCTGCCTCCGACTGTTCAGCATTAGAAGTTCCACCAACGAATTTCTCTTCATCATCACCAGTTTCTTCAATCCCCAATCCTGATTCTTCCTTATCCCCATCAAAATCCTCAAAAAGTTTCATTTTGCCTTTTGATTTTGAATCCCCATTTTCACTCCCACCAAAGCTTACACGTCTATGCCGAGATCTCAATCGTGGCCTCCAACTGATGGAGTTTTCCTCCAAATTCCTCAGAGTAGATGACCGAATCTCACTCTTCACTCCAACTACCCTCTTTCCTCGGTCCACACTACTTACCTCATCCTTATTATCAACCTTCCGCCGCTTCTTCGACGGGGCAGGTGATGCATCGAGCACAACAGGGGCCCTCCTAACCCTACTGCTCCGCCGGAGCTCTGTTTCTTTTGGTTCAACATTTCCCTCAACCAATTCCACTCTCTCAACCCCACTATGATTCCTAGTATACGCCTCTTCACAAATTGCATCTAATCTCTTGTGCTTCTTCTTACCCCTAAAACTTCCCAATTTATTATCTTTCCTTCTCTTCCCCACAGGTTCAGACCTCGAAAATCGCATGACAATAGTTAACCAATATACACAACTTATCAAGGTAAATTATTTTCTGGAAACGAATGCATAATATGCCAATGTGTCAGCATTTATTAACTCGTCCAAAATCATGCTAGAATGAGGAAAAGGGCCCCAACAAAACTGCATTCTTCTTCAATTCCATGCCCGATAAAGGAGTAAAATTAAATAAAATAATGAAAACGAGCAACTCACCCGGCTGCACTGATCACTAAGAACAAAGAAACCAAATTTCAAAAGGAAAAAAAAAAAAAAAACCCACCAAAGAATAAGAAAACAATGGATTTAGAACCAAGATTTCAGTTGGATACAAGTTTTCAGATGCTTTAATGAAGGGGTTTAGATTTCGTGGGTTCAGTTACCGGAGGTTTTCGGTTTCTGGAGGTTTTCGCTGATGGTTTACAATACGAAGGTTAATAAGAAGAAAGACTCTTAGGGCGGAGGACTCCAAGGGTTCTCAGTTCTCACCTTCCTCTTCACGCTTAAATACAATACTGATCGTACTAGGATATTTTGTGGAATCAGAATCACGTGCAGAAATAGCGCGTGAACATCATGATTCGTTTGTGAAAAAGGAAAAGGTCCGGCCCCAGGAGTAAATCGGTGACGTGGCTCTATTCTGTGCTGTTATTTGGGGAGTTACAATACGCGTGAATGAGAGAGAGTGGGAATGATTAAAAATAACATAAATTGATTTTTCTTCATCCAACGTTACCGCCAAACAGTGGAGTAATATTTTTGTTTGTGCTGATATTTGAAATTGTCTTTCTCTTTTTAGATTTTAGAAATTAAATTAATAAATGGGGGAAGATATTTGATTCAAATAATTGAACTACTCATTTTTTTTCATTAAGTTGAAGTCCAGGTTGAAGCCAATATCTCTAAATCTTAAATGAGGTGTGTTAATCACTAAATTATAACTTATTTTACGAATTATTTGTTATTGAATCAGCATTTTTTAATTTTTAATATATAGTTTATAAATAAAAATATGTTTTAAATTTATACTGAGTTTTTTAAAAAATCTCTAACTCACAAATTTATATTATTATGAAATTATTAAGGTTTAGTTTGAAGACTATGGGTTAAGGGCCGTTAGGCATTTATATTTCGTCTAAGGAATTGAGTTGTTATTGACACTATTGAAAAATTAAAAATGTGATTGGAATCTTCAAGCTTGTGCAGAGGAGAGGTATTTACTCCTCTTAATTCTAGAAACTCAATCCTTGGCCAGAAGAATTGTCGTATTATGATATGATGTAATGAAGGAAGTTCTTATGAGTTGTAATTGAAAAACTCCTTGTTTTATGTATTTATGCAGCCTTCTTTTTTTCTTTTTTTTGGAACATCTTCATCTTATGAAAATTTCTGATGATAAATGGCACACTGGAGTATTTAAAACTTCTTGTGGTTCAACATTTTTTTTTTTCCTTTTTTGGCGGGGGTAGAGGGGGAGGGGTGGGGAAGAAAAAGTATTAAGCATTAGATTCCAACTCCCATGGAAGCATTAAAATCCCACAAATAAGTATTTGATCAAAGAAAAGAGTGCAGCTTATTTGTCTAAGAAAACTCATTAATTTGCAATCACATACAAAATCCATAGAAGGTTCTTGAATTCAGCAGCACGAAACTAGACTAGCATGGCTTTGAACACTTTATCCTAAACGTTGAATCCTACACTGCATATACTTTGGTCAGAGAGAGAACACAGGTTACAGAACATGGAGAAACATCCCACAATTAGTCGGAGGAGGTCACATTCAAGTTGGCAGAGACATACAGTTCCAGAGCATTGCCTACTTGATACGATCTTGAAAGAAAAAATTGACTTTTTCAGGAGCATTAGGGTGTCTCCTTGCAGTAATTTGCAAAGATGCACCATCAGTAAGCAAGTGCTGTAACACTCTTGTTATGTTCTTAGCATCATCGATTCCAAGATGGTGACTTCCTTGCAAAGGAATATTGAGTTCCCTCATCATTGAAATCATTCCAGGAGCCTAATGACCAAAAAAGGGAGAAAGGAAAAAGGACTGTCTAGTGAGAACACAATAAGATCAATAGCAACAGAAAGAAACTAATCAGACAGAGGATGACGATCCCAGATGTTTGTACTTATGCGGAGTTGTTAAGAATAATACTTAATCTAAGTAGCATTAATAGTAAATAGTGTTCACTGTTCATGTTTTAGGGCTGCCATAGCATTATGCAGCATATCACGCATTAACAAAAAAACAGAGCAAAAGAAGAGCTTATTGGCTGGCCAAAAACAAATAAGATACAGATAAGCCCAATCTAGACTTGGACTTCTGCAATACATCATGAAAGTTACCATCAGTGGCAACACTAGATAAATACAGTTCGACCATGTATGTAAAGCATAACAGAGTATGAAATTAATTGTGACATAGTGTAGAGATCCTTATGTACTCACCCGCCTTTTATAAAAATTCAAATAAATATCCTTCAAATTGATCCATTCCCTAAAATATGATGGAAGTTTGATACTTGATACTCTGCACTGCTCAGGTATCTTTGTTTTCACATCCCAATTCCCACTAGTGCATGTAAAAGGGAGACGTCAGACAAAAAGAAACAAGAATCAACTTGAATTAAGAGCAAAAAGAGCTATACTTTGTAGTTGTTAGAACCATATGACTTCTATATATATCAATCACCATTGTGTGGGTTAAAATCACACTTTCTACAAAATAATGCAGGTCTTTACATTATTCAATTTCACAAATAATAAATGGGAAGGAATGGACAATGAAGTTCCATGTCTCAAGGCACTGAACACTTGAAATCATGTAATGGTAAAACATTTAAGCATGGCATAGAAGTCACAGAACAATGTTTTTTTCATGCGACAAGATTACTAAAGGCTTGATCTGCCATTCTGTGGATGAAAATGGCCTGCAATATCATTCTCCTGATGCTATTAGGCAATTTGAAAACTAAAGGATAAAGTTGAGGAAAGTTGTTTCCCAAATTGAAACGTGTTAAACATCTAGTAAATTGTATAGACAAGAATTTACCATGTTACAAAGGCAGCTTTATTTAGAAGCCCACCTGCATCTTTTTCCCACAAATGATGTTTCACCAACCAATCTTCAAATTGTTGAATCACCTCATGAAAGGGGATAGCAGTATCATGCCAAACACTGCAGACGTACAGAAGAGAAGATATAAATCGCATAGCAGCTATGTAAATTGAAAAGTCAAGCTTCTGAACTCAAGATTTCAGCTATAAAATTTCCTCACAACTTTAATAGCTAATGCGAATATAAAAGATTCACCTAAGGATAGTTTGTAAGTCTCTTTGGATTTCATGACCATTAATTCCTGTAGACCATTTCTGGAGCTAATATACCCTCTAGCAAGGGACTATTATTGGTTGCTAGAGCTTTTTCTACGATACTAACAAATAAAATGCTTTTGAAAAAATTGTTTAGAAAATAATATAATATTTTCAATTTCATTAGCATCAAAAGCAAAGTTGTTTTGTACAGCATCCCTAGGTAGTTTACTCCAGAACAACTTTTTCTCAACCTAAGCTAAAATCAGAAGTGAAATTTAACTGATTATTTCCCACTTCAGTTTGAGCATTGTTTTCTCAAATATACATATAAATGGAAAAATAGCAAGCAGGATAAGAAGAAGAAGAAGAAGAAGAAGAAGAAGAAGAAGGGGAGGAGGGGAAGGGAAGGGAGGGAGGTGCCTAAATAAAACCAAAGAAGTCACTGTGGCCTAAATTAGGAGTCATCCATTTCATTTTGAGCATTATTTTCTCAAATATACTTCATAGAGGACTAATAGCAGCTAAAAACCAACTTTATCTTTGATGCATTACAAAAATTCTCCTCTATTAAACTATAAATTCATTCCAGATGATCCCATCCTATGAGAATATATAAGTCTTGGAAATAATATGTAGCATAAGCCGAATCAACATAGGATTAACAAATACACTCAATTTAGTGTTGGGGAAGCAAACTTGGAAATGTACCGATCAACACCTAGTTTGCCATATTTTCCTTCAATATATTCATTTATTCTGTGCTCAGACATTTTTGAGGGCCTGACAAACCTGATAGAAAATCAATGAACAAAGAAATAGTCAATGACCCAAAATTGAGCTATACTTTTGTAACCAATATTCTTTGATATGAATATGAAAATTTTCTGGTAAGAACTCCAAAACAGTCACAATTTTCAGCAAATAATTATCGAAACTGTTAGATGATATTCCTTACATGTTAGTAACGAGCAAGCTAACTTCTTCAAATGCATAAAGACCAACTATCAAATCAGACAAAGAAATATGAAATATATCAGCCTGAACATCTTTGGATAGAAATTATGCCAGTTCATCGATCAGATACACCACTGACAGTTACCCTTCCAAATTTACTCTTGAACCATGTAAAGCTACTCTTTTGTCGTGCTAGACAACTTGTAACATTAACAGAAACTCCAGAAAACAATAGACTAAGCCTAATATTAGAACAATATCACATACACATTTATATATGCACAAGAATTCAAAGTCTATAAAGAAAATGAGACAGAAAGCCAAAAACCTGTGGAAAAAGTCGACGACGGTCATGGTTTTGGCATCAAATAACAAAACAGGAAACTCAAGAATTTCAACCTTGCCCTCCAAATCAAGCACGAGAAAAAAATCCAGCTTCTGGGACTGCAAATTCTTGATATGGGCTGCGTCCAAACCAAGCCCAAAAGAGCAATCATGACTGAATATCTCATTATGTGCAAGATCATCCATCTACCGGTATTTCAAAAACAAAACAAAATCAAGATTAACAACTCCCTCAAAAAAATAA
Organism: Apocynum venetum; assembly: GCA_019593545.1. NCBI lineage: Eukaryota > Viridiplantae > Streptophyta > Magnoliopsida > Gentianales > Apocynaceae > Apocynum > Apocynum venetum. Next base: position 8,911,206 of record SRSM01000123.1, on the reverse strand, counting down.
AACAAATTACATACATACATACATACATATAAAGAGGCTCACTACATCTTGAGGTAGATTAGTTGAGTGAATTACCTTAGTGCACTTACCTTGTGTGTAGTACAAACACAGGGGCTTCCAACGCCTGTTTTTGTTGGGAGGTAAGGCTTGAACTGGCGAAGAAGTCGATTTATCTCCCATATGAAGAGTTGATTTGATGCTAAAGCAACGGTTCGATTGAAGAGAAGGTGAAGATTGAGTTGGGATTATGGGAAACGAGAGAGGAGTTCGTCGGCATAATGAAGAAAATCTTGGGAGCAACATCGGCCAGGATTTCTCTTACACTTGCAAGATTGTCAATTCCTCAAAAGGATTTTGGGTTTTGGGTTTTGCGTTTTTTGATAGAAAAAATGGATGTGCATTTTGCATTTTCTTTCTCTCTTTGCCCCCTGTTGTTATAAAATTATGCGAAAATTGATCGCGAGGGCACTAAATTAGGAAAATTCAAGAAGGGGAACGAGGTTTGACAATATCATGTCATTGTATTTGTGACATTTTTTTTTTTTAGGAAGTATTTGTCATCTTGAATAAAAAAAACATTTGTTTAAAGTGTATAAATATTTATTTTGTATGGAAAAAATTTTGCTGGGCCTATTTAAAGAGATAAGGAAGGAAACATAGCCAATGTTCATAAAGCATTCATATATATTATTGTAAAGATTATAAATTCAAATTATACTATCAACAAGTGTTGTGTATTTTAAAAAGTAATTCTAATGTTGAATTAATTTTCGACCTTTGACTTATTGTTTGAGAAAGAAAAAAAATTTAGAAACCTTCCTCCTTTCTTAAAATTACGAATGCAAATATAATGGACTTTGGTGAAAAAATACATATTCACAAACTAAAAAAGTAAATCCCATTTTAAAATATAATGATAAAAGTGGAAAGACAAATTATTAAATCAATTTAGAACTTGAATCCCTAATTTTGACTCAAAGTCAAACCCCTAAATTATAAAAATCATTTACAACCCTAAGAATTAACATATAATAACTAATGAAAAAACTTAACATGGATAAATGCTAAAGTCTGAAAGCATTACAAAAAAAAATTGTTCTCAAATTAAAACTTTTATCATCAAAATCCATTTACTTAAAATAAACTTTCATTGGCTATCTTTAGGGGCGTTCAAAAACCGAACCGAACCGAAAACTGAACCGAACCGAACCGAAATTTTAAAAAATGGTTTGGTATTTTGGTTTTTCGGTTTATTCGGTTCGGTTAACCGAAATTTTTTAAAATTACGGTTCGGTTTTCGGTTTCTAACTTTAGAAACTTCGGTTAAACCGAAAAACCGAAGTTTTTTTTTATAAAAAAAAAATTGTAATTAATGTTTAACCAATTTTATTTACTTCAAAAATTATTTATATCTTTTTCTATTTGAAGTGTTTTTGTATCCACAAGATGATTATTAAGTATTGTAAAAGAAGTTCATTCATCATATTTTGGTATATTATGAATCATTTTCGATATTTTTCTCATTGAAAATGTGTAAATAATATAATAATATGATTTAATTGATAAATTTTCTTTCGCCTATTTTTTGAATGTGCTTGTGTATTTGACATCATCATTTCATTTAATCATATTTATTTAAACTTATTGAAATTTTTTTGTAAAAAAAAAAAACTCATTGAATTTTTTTTAAAAAAAAAACAAAAAAAAGAGTGAAATTTCGGTTTAAAACCGAACCGAACCAAACACCGAAATTTAAAAACCGAACCGTAGTATAATTAATATGGTTTGGTTCGGTTTATCCAAGTAAAAAAACCGAAAACCGAAAAACCGAACCGAAATTGTAAAAACCGAACCGAAAAACCGAATGAACACCCCTAGCTATCTTCACTAGTGTGTCCATCCTTAACTTATAAAACATTTTTAAAATCATGAAGTGAGTACAAAGTATTTAACTGAAATTATTTATGTTTATGTTAATTATCTAAATGCAAATGAGATGACATGTATGCACATTTCTATTTAGGCACAAGCCTTATCTTCATAATATGAGATTAGTCCCCTTTTCCATTGATATAAATATAACTCATAAATTTCATAACAGTCATAGCATAAAACATTTATAGCACTTAATGCAGAATCATCTTATAAGCATATTAGATAATAAAACAAAGAGAGCTTTAAGTAAACAGTTTAGCAATCCCCATCAAAATGCAAATAAAGTGATGCGTGCAAAACAGACGGAGCAAATGTTGGCTTCTTAGTCCTTGTTTCTACAATTAAAAATGATTGTATAAGTAATTAATTTAATGACAAAATATTGAGATAAATTTTAAAAAACTTGATAGTGTACCACAGGGTTTCTAAAAAGATAACAGTGTTAATTTGGTATTTTGAAAAAACTAATGACTTATTTGAAATATTTAAAAGTAACCTTTGGAGTTTTGAAAATCTAAAAGTTAAATTAGAATTTTTAAAAAGTTTAGGGATCAAAAATGTAATTTCTAAAAAAATTTAGTAAGTATTCCGAAGTGAGAAGAAAACCTCTGGAGTTCTCTTAAATAACAGTTGCCATGAGCCTGTGATGCCAAAAACCCAAAAAATTGTCCAAACTCCTAAATCTAATATCTGGAACTTTTAGGATTCAAATCAAAATTTAGGGTCAAGTCTAAATTTCTGAAAAATTTTGCATCAAACAAAAAAATTTGAAAAACTTTGAGTCAAATTGAAAATTCTAAAAAGATTTAGGTTAATTTGAAAATCCAAAAAAGTTTAATTTGGGAATTTAAAAAGTTAGCTTTGGGAATTATAGTGTTTGAAAATCTTAGGAACATATTTGAAAATACAGGGAGGGTTTGAAATTTACTCTTTTATCCCTCCCTATAAATATTTTTTTCTCCAAAACATTAACACTAATTCCATTTATTCTTATTCTTCTTATTCCCTCCCCTACTAACCCTAGTCGCCATACCTCACTCCTAGTTGCCCCCTTCTCTACACTCTCTTACATTTGCTGACTCTCTCTCCTATCCTTTTTTCCCCTTTTTGCCACCCCTTTCCCCTCTCTCCCTTTTACGCCTCTTTCCCCTATCACTCTCTCTCTACCTCAATCCCAAAATTAAAGCTCATCTTGCTACTGTAAAGGTAGATTTGTTGAAAGAGTAATTCATCCATGGAATAAACTTGGGAAGTTTGAATAGTATAAAATGAGATGAGTTTTGACAATTTTTTTGGTTTTTGGCATCACCGGCAGCCGGAGGCAACTGCCACTTGAAAGAACCTAAGAGGTTTTCTTCTCACCTAGGAATACGTGCTAAGATAATGACGTAAAACTAATTTTAGGGGGGGGGGGGGGCTAAATTGTGCCCAAATGGACTTAAAGTAAAAGTTATACTCCTTCCATCTCTCTCCAGCGCACAAAATATTCAAATAATTTTAATTTGTTGATATGTAAATTTTATATACATTTTTTATATATTTTTTCATTAATCATTAATTAGGTAAATTATTTTAAAGTAAATAAATTAATAAAAAAGTTTTAAAAGTGATTAATTTTAAAGATTTATTTTTTAATTACTTTATAATTTAATTTTAAAATATAAATTCAATATAAAGTAAATGTGAAAATAAAAAATTAATATGAAATTTATATAAAAAGGGAATTATATTTTTTGAAGGATTAAAATTAGAATAGTAAACTATGGAGAAATTACTAATTTGGGCTAAAGTCAAATTTAAATTAAAAATCCCCACTTTTTTATATATAAAAAAAAAGACATTACAAAAAGTTAATACTAAATTTAAATCATACATATTATATAATTTTTTTTATCAAAATCTCCCAATATAAGGAACTATGTGGGCCTGATCACTTCAGAATTCCATCCAAAGAAAGTCTGAAGAGTTTAACTCTTACCCGAGTCAATACCTATTACAAAGCAACCAGAGAACTAAAAAGAAAACCAGGTCAAATTCTTTCTGAGGAAATAAAATGAGGTTAAATTCATTGAAGGTTTAACAAATTAAAGGCAATTCAGTTAACTGGCTAGTTTTCAGTATATAAATTTGTTCTTCAATAGATAGCATTCTTTGGGCACCGTAACTCCTTTTGTCCAACTGACCAGTGCATAACCAAGAAGGCCCAGATGGATCGGGAAGCAAAGGAGATATAAGGAATTTTGAAGGGGATGAATGACTACAACAGAACCTCTAAATCCTAACTGTTTCCAAAACAAATGTGCATATTAACCTCATTGACTGTTTTCTGCTCCATCCTGGTCAGTAAAATCTTCTATAATATCAGCTGCAGCAGTTTGTTTGCTCATTGAGCGAAGTTCTTCAATTTCTACTAATAACAATGGGTCACATTCTACTCTTTCAGCCAATAGCTTTTTAGGACAACCTGCAAAGAAAATGCCTTAGTACAACGAAATTGACCAATTAAGGGAAAGAAGAAGAGGAATACGGAAAAGCCAAAGAAACACGCAAAACTGGACATAGAGGAAAAAGGTACCTGCCACAGGACATCGACCACGGAAATCCTTGGATCTCACATATTGCATGATAGCATTCTTTTCATATACATGCTTGCAATCATTGCTGCACCATATGGGGTAAAAGAAGGAAAGTTAAGCCAAGCAACAAAAGGAAAAGGGAATAAAGAGATCCAACATTTGCTGCAGCTAAGCAAGCATTGGACTATAAGATAGACTTCCTGTAATTGATGTTAATGATAAAATCTCAGGATGATGAAGCTCCAAGCAATGATAGCCATAGTAAATAGGAAGGAAGGGTGTCACTACTATAGATCAGATTGCATACTCTAGTATCTAGCCAAAAAGAGGGGGAAAAAAATAAAATAGTACTATCGTACACAAACCTTTTTGCTGAAATCAAGTGCAAACTTTCTGTGAAGATGGGAGATGGGAAGTGCAAGTAGTTTCCGATAAATAAATAAATAAATCTAAGAGGTCCTACATGACTTCTGCTTTCGTGTTTATTTCATCAGATTGCTTTCCTCCATATACTATTAATTAGTTCAGGGATCAGCTACGTAACAATATTCTTTAGTATCGCACTCTGGCATGTACAATCAGTGGCAGCATAAAAATTCTTGGAAACAGTTAACTTAATTCCCAATAATGACTCAATAAAAAGATAGAAGAAAAATACATATAATGATGCAATTTCAAAAGCTTTAAACATTCAGGCTATAGCCAACCATTGGTTGATTTAGCTGAAAGGGAACTCCAGTACTCCTGTGAAATTAAGTCTGATTCCCCTAACAGCATCTTGGGTGCTGCAATGTCATGTGCATTACGAGAATCTATCTAGCTATTGAGGTGATGTATGGGAACAGTCCTCTATAGCTGGATGTACAAGATGGGTGTCCACGTGTGTATATTTTCACACTAAGCAAATCGGCTATAAATGCGGATAGGTAGAAAGGTAAGAAATCTTCAATTCCTTCTTGTAATACTTCACAGATGCATATTGTTCATTAGGGAAATTAGTAGATAGAGAGAAGTTTATTATACCTTCGAACTGGATCTGCTAGTTCGGTGAGACGCTTTAGAGTAAGTGGGCAATTTAGATTCAGAAAGTTGCACTGTGTACTAGTAACTATTATGTCCTCCAGCTCTTCACCTGGCATTGGCTGCCCAGAATGATGAACATCCTACCGAAATATAGGGAGAATAAGAAATAGAGAATTCAATATCTGAGAAGTAAAATCTCAAAGAAAGCATACGCACAACATAGAGGAATGCTGCAACACTCTGGACTGTAGAATAATAGATAAGTCATGACTCCCACAACAATGAGAAATACTGGTTCTATAAGTCAGTCTAAGAACACACTAGATTTAGGTTTGGAAATTCTTGTTCTATACAGAACATATCTGCTCCATAATACATTTAGTAACTTCCTTAGGTATATAGGCTAAACAGGTAACTTTCTTTCAATAACCAATGGCTTTTGGGGAAGAAGAAAGCATACTCTCATTAGCCACCTCATCTAACTAATGTTTGTAGCCTCTACATTTGATGATGCAAATAATCAAAACCAGCATTGCATATCAATCATGAATATAGGCAAAGCCAAAGACCTTGTCAAGCATAAATAATTTTTCTTACTCTTCATAGCAGTTTTTCATTAGCTTCACGATATAACTCTGAGATCTTTAAAAGGAATTCCTACCATGTAGCTTTAAAAAGATCAGCACCATCTTTAGAACAACAGATGTTTTCCAAAGTCATGTCACAATTTGCTCCTTAGTTCTCCAGTCAAGGTTTCTTTCTGTCCCTTTTCTTAAATTATTTCACTTGGAGTGCCAGCTAACAAGTTGGACTACAATGAGGTAAGAAAATCAGAAGAAACTTCTAGAAAAACTGAAAATGACTAGTATAGGGACTACGCCAGATCCATATTTTGCAGGGTGCAACCAACTGAATAAAAGTCAATCTTTACAGGAAAGAAAAATAGTGTTGCAAGGCTATTTAAAATTAAGACTTGTTTTGGGTATAAACTATGACACCAATTGCAATAACCAAGGAGAAATAATGCATGTTCTACTGCATAGTGCAGCTCTGTGGTGATACATAAGGGAGAAACAGATAAACAAAATACATATGGAGTATGCTTCAGAACTGAAAAGTTAAAAATTGGCCAAAGACCACAAATCGTTTATTCTTCAACAAAAATTCAATAGATAGACATACCCAGACAGCTTCTCTAAACTGTCGTAATAATGAATTGTTTTCTGGAGTAGAAGATGAACAAGCCTTTAATTTTGCAATCTCAACATCAAGTAACTTCTGAAAATCTGTTGGCTGAATCATAGAGAAAAAACTAAACAACTAATTAATGAAATATCAATAAAAATTGGAACATGAGAATCATATCAAAACTTATCATAGTTAACAGAATAGACCAAGAGATACCTCTGGGCCAGGCACATAAGAGTTTCCAATAGATTGAATAGCCACTGACAGATGCGAAATGTCATTTGAAGCTTCTAACAGCTCTATTACATTAGCTTCAAGTTCTTTGACCTAAAACAATATAGTGCACCAATATCACTAAAACTTACTGTTAAAGTTTCACAAAACCTATACAAATACAAATCAACAAGATAACTCTTATCAAACATCCCAAGCCATAAATCAGATCATCTGCTTCTTTATTGTTCAAAACCCATTTAATATATACCATAGTCCTCACTTTTACTACAAGTACTAAACCTAAATTCATCACTTAGAAAGAGTCAATGTTTATGGATTTAGGTACATGGAAAGGATTTGGGGCAGCTAAAGTTGGGTTTCAAACTTTAGTCAACAATTAAGGGCCCAGATTGAAGGGGATAATAATTCAATGGTTAAAAACAATTCATTAAAAGCGGAATCATCATTTTATAAGATTACGCTATTTATTTGTTGCATATGTACATATCTTTATGATGTTTTGTAACAACTTCTTGCTGGAGTTAGTACCTGAATCCCAGGTAGCAATATTACAAAGCAATTATAAGACGATTGTTATGTGCATATAAAACTATCCAACTGGCACGGCACCATAGAGCATTGCACTTGAATTAGATTAAATTGCTTCAATGAACTTAAACCATAGACTCAGGATAGAGATACCCCATAAAAATCTACCTTCAAATTTCACTCTTTTAAAATAAAATAAAAATCAGAACACTCGAGGAAAATCCTTTTCAAAACAAAACGAAGGTTTTAATGCTAGATTTTAAATGCGTAGAAAAACTGTGCTAAGTCTAGAAAAAAAAAGAGTCATTTAAAAAATCAAGCAGGAAATTGCACAAAAAATTTCACTAAAAGTTCCCAAGGAGAGGCAGGGAATTTTACACAGGAAATTGAACGGACGAATACATAAAACACCAAAGATAGGGTATAACAATAATTACCATTTCTGATTGTTTATCTTTCTCCAAATCAACAGCGGCATCCTTGATCATATTGAAAGCCTTCCTAATTTCCTGAAATCAAAACACGACGCAGATTAAAGTGAAGAATAGATAATCGATCGAAGAATTACAAAGACTTAGTTCAATTGATTACAACGAGAAAAGACTGATTCTCTGAGGAAAATGTAGATGCCGCATTTCTGAATCTTCCATAGACAGCGCTGTTGGGCGGCGCGGAGGTCGACGCCATTGGGATTGTGGGTCTTCAAATTCTCGATTTTCAGCGGGAGTGAAGTTTCTTTTGGAGGGAAAGCGAGAAGATGGGCGAGGGCGATTCTCATTTATATACTGCCACAGTACATGTAATATGGTAAACAATACATTTTCTATAATATGGTAATTTATAGAAAATTACTCTCTTTTTTTCTTTTTCTTTTTTTTACCTTGTGGTAAACAATACATGGACATTTGTTTTCCTTTTCTTATTATAATATGAAATTTAAGGAACATTTTCTTTACTCGTTGCAAAAATATTACTGTATTTTTTCTGTAATCATTAAAATATTTTAATTTATTGTTTGGAATACAAAATGCTATTTTTTGTTACTATTTTCATTTTAGAAAAATATATATTTTCTCTATTCAAAAATATAAATAGTTTTAATTATATTAATTTATTTTAAAATATAAATTATTTAATAATTTTTTAAACATACTTTAGGCATTTCTTTACATTATATCCTTATTTAATCTTAATTTTATTTGACTATCTCTCTTACTTTATTCTCGGAAAACAAAAGACTCTTGACAGAATCTAGTAGTGTTTTTGCAGTGCATTTGTCCATCAAAAGTGCAAAATCCAAATAAGAGTTATTTTTCTCTCACCTTCTCCAAGGTCCACTTCTCACTTGGAAAAATCCTTGTGATTTTGTGTGGCAACACTTTGGCAAGTTCAAGATAAAAGGGGAACAAATGAATGACATCTGAAGAAAAAAATCTAGTAAAAAAAAAGTCTTAAAAGGTGAATGTACTTCCAAAAAAAAACACTTAACAATTAAATGATTAAGGGCATTTTAAAAATACAAAATATTTAATGATATATGTAAATATGATCTCAACGGATTATATTTTTAGGAGGGAGTATTCAAATTTGAACATCTTAAAATTAAAATATAAATATTAAGAGCATTGTCCATGAGGCCTAATTAGTTTTTACTTCATAAGAGAAACAAAATTAATTAGAACAAAAATTTGTAAAAGAGTATTTTTATTCTTTTTATTTAAAAACTACATGAATTTTAACATTTCCCTATAGGTGTAAAACTCTATTTTACAACAGAAAAGAATTTATATGTAAAATAATTTATTTGATAGAAAAAACTAATAGTTATTTTTTGTAAAATGACTTTCCAAAATAATCTTCAATTTTTTTTGTTCCTCAAAACTCTAATTGACGCTTCATTTTTCGTTAATAGTAGGTTTTTTCTTCCTTTTTTAAATACTTGTCTTTCAATGGACATTACTACATTTTATTATTTATCCATCACTATAAACTATTAAGAAATTTTTTATGTTATAAGGTATTTAATTTTCAATTATTAATTGTTTCTTTTACAAATTTATTAAATATAAGTCAAAATAAAACATTAAATTAAGTTAGAATAAAATTATTAATGTATATTTAATATTTGAAAGCATCATTGTTGTTGTTTTTTACAAGATTCATCTTCTTCAATTTAATCTTTTACAATATTCTTATGTAACTTGAAAATTGAGTATAGGCTTCTAAAACCAAAATTTGTTGAAATTTACTTCAACATAAAGTAAGCTTTGTTCAAAAAACTTTTCAACTAGGTATTTGTAGAAAAAAAATTTATCAAAAATTTTATTTATTTATAAGAGTGTTCAAACTTAGATTACTAAATAAGATATTTAGCACAAATAAAATATAAAAACATTTAATTTAAAATCAAATTAATGGGACTAATAAATATTTACATCTCATATGTTAATAAAAATTTGTTTAATATAAAATGTTATTTTACTAATAATATAATGTGCAAATAGCGAATATTATTGTCTATTAAAAGGTAGATGAAGTTATAAGTAGGAGAGTGTGTCATCAAAAGTATATTAAATTCTTCAATTAAGTTATAAATCTTTCTAAAAGTCTTAATTAAAATTTACATTTCTACAACAAAAAGAAAAATAATTTTTTGTAAATTTATCACTGGCAAATTGGTGATTTTAGTCTCCAAACTATTTACATTTTGACAACATTAGTTCAAACTTTTCGTTGTATTTGGACAATAATTCAAAGCTGATTTTCTTGGACTATGAATTAGGCTTCTTGTTTGGACACAAATTCTGATTATTGGAATTTGGGCTTCGTAGAACTTTGGTCCACGACAGTAACATGCATGTAAAGAACTGAACTTAGGCTGAAAAAGAAGAAAAGAAATTGAAGCCTATCCAACTTCTTCAATGTGTCGATTCACAAATGCCACATCGAAACAAGTATTCTCAACTACTTCTCTGTGAAAAAAGTTGGCAGATTCCCTATGTCATTACTCTTTTTGTAACATCATAAATTTGGTAGGGTGAGATTCTCACAACCTTTTTTCCATTCCTTGTATCCAAGTAGATGGCAAAGTGTTTATAAGAGCTTCAAGCTCCAAGCTCCAAGCTCTCATTCTCAACGCAGGCTTATGACTCTCAAGATTCCGATCAACATGCTTATCCAGCCTCCATTCTCGAGATCCCTCGCTTGAGGTATGTAAGTTTTCCCCTACCCATTTATCAATTTCATGGAAAATGCTAAAATTTGGAACAATATTATACTTTGGGTATAAGAATATGTATGTAGTCATTTTCCCTTGTCCATGGTTTAGGGCTTGTAAGTTGTGATATCCTTAAACAACTGCGTGCATCTAGTGGGATGAGAGCTACATTGTGGCATTTCTTTTCCTTTTCATTTGTTTACATCTAACTATATGAAGGGCCTCATTTCCACATGTTTTGATCGGAATTCTCTGTAATATTTTCTAGCATATCTTATTCATTTTCCCCACCTTTTTAGGAACTCCGTTTACTGCCATTCTTTAAGGGGGCTTGATCCCAATTGTCACAAAATCTCTAGTTGTTTCTAATTATAAATCTTCTTGAATAAAAAAATAATTATTTAACATAAATGATTATTTGTTTATATAGTAAGTATAGCATATTACTATAAACTTACAGTAATATATGAGAATTTAACTTGGATTTAAATTGTTCATGGATTTTTTTACCAATCTAGAAGACTAATACCATGTGTGGTAATTTTATTCTTTTGCAGCTTGAACTTAATTAGAATTTTAACATTAGTCAAAAATCAATCAAATTTCAAGAGATTTAATGAAGAGATCAATGATAGAAAAAGAAATTCAAATTCAATACTAATAAAAAACAACAACCTGAATTCATAACTTCATAAACCTAAATCCAATAATAAAAATGTAAACCTGTTTGATTTGTTCAATTGTAATAGAGCAATCCCTTTTTTTTATACTTATCTATTGCCAGTTTAGGTTTTTAACCATTTTGTTATTTGTCCTGTGCCAATAATTTAGCTGCACTGTGTGCTTATTTGCAGCGTATCTGGTTCCAAATTGATTCCACTTGTAGTTCCCAAGTATGTATTTTAGTCATATTAACCATATTCTTACATTATTTGCTCCCACATATGTTACATCATAACTTGTGTTTATCATTAACCTCTTTCTTTTCACTTGCATATTGTAGAGAAAGCTGGAGCCAAATCAAAATTAGGCTAACATTGCATCGGATTGTGAATCCTCCTAAGTCCAACTCTTATTCATTGACAATAAACATAAGGAAGTGAAAAAGAAAGGTAAACAATCAACAATAAATTCTTGTGACTGTATGTACGAGAATTGAGTTAATATATTTTGATATCTCTTTCAGAGCTTGGTTCAAATGTTGATATTGAAAGTTATTAACAATAAGTTAATCAAACATCTACTGATTTAAGACATTTTTTGTGCTTTGAAAAATATAGATGGGACACTTGAGATTAGTGTCTTTGTTAAAAATGCTATTTCAAATTTGCCTACTTATGGTAGATAGTCAATTACCGCTCAAAAAAAAGCAAAGACACAGATGAACAAAACCATATGGCCTATAGATCTAGTTAACCATTAGGCACAAGTAATGATTGTTGTGAAGGTTAAGAAGAGAATGTGGGTTGGAGGGAAATTCAACCAACCGACTTGGGATATGATAACCATAATGTTCCATAACGCTACCAAAAAAAATTACACATAAATACAACTCGGAAGCAAATACTAGTTGCCTTATAAAAGAATTGAGACAAATGTGTTGGCTTATAGAGAACCCATCACAAATCGGAAGTGGTTGGGATCCAGTAAATCAAACTATTCAGCTTACAGGTGGATCTAAATGAAGTTGGATCAATGAGATAACCTTATACCGTATATGTCTTTCATTCATGTAGAATAATTTTTTATCACTAGTATACTTAATATTTTTGCTATTTTGTTATTCTGCTCAATTATCATTCATTTTCAAATTGACATATTTTTCTTTTTCTATAATAATTTTGATAACACAAAATTTCCCTTAAAATAAAAATACATATTTGACTAACCTTATTTGATTTATTATGAATATAAATAGCAATGAAATGAATGAATGCTTGATATATAGAAGATGTTTGGACAGAACTACAAGTTGGATTATGAACTTAGTTTTCAATCAAAGTTGCTAAAATAACATATAAATTGGCAAGAACTTCTTTTTTATTTTGCAAGATGAGTCCTTCTGTTAGTTTTGGTGTTAACTCTAATGAAGTCAACGATTGTTGATCATTTTTTCCATTTTCTAAAGGATATTTTGGGAACTTTAATGTAGATATAAAAACAAAAAGAAAAAAATTGTCTTTAATAAAACAAAAAAATAAAAGAACAAAAATGCCAAACCACCATGACTGATTGGGAATATATCACAAAGTATCCAAAAAAAATTAAGAAAATATCTAAAAAGCCTATGTTTTGGCTGCATAAGAAAATAAACTTTGAAGATCTATGAGATGTAAAGTGCTAACATCAGCTTCATTTATACAATTGAATGACTTGCTGTTTAGAGATTATGAACTATTTGCCTCTCGATTCATGTGAGCCCATTGGCAGGGAGTTGAATATCAATGAGCATTTATTAGAATGCAACTAATTCAAATTAGGTCACTAACTATGATCATATGGGATCAAATCTATAAAATTTTCCTCAAATAAGATCTTTGATATGAAAGAATTCCACAAAACTGCTTTATGTACATGTATAGTTGAAAGTGTAGTTGTTTTAAGTTTACTATAGAGAGGTATAAAGTTCTTGAGATGAAGCAAGTAGAATAGGATATATTTGACTTCCAAATTCTGATATTATAACTTAATGGTGGAGGACATTCTCACTTCATCAACTTCATTAGAAGCTTGACACAACTTGTCTAGAGGGATACGGGGAGAGAGCAATCAAGTAACTAATATACTCAATCATCTATGTTACCAAATATGTTCTATATTTAAAATTGAATGTTTTTAAATTTATTTGACAATTTCAAATTTTAATTTTCACTCTTTTACAATAAATACTTTTTTATCTATTTATTTAAGAATCCTTTTAACTTAAAGGATTTATTTACATTTATAATTTTATGTTGCTCACCAGTTAATGCATCAATAAGAGCATCTTCAATACTAAACAGTTAACATTGAATACATTTTTTCACATGACAATTAATAATTAAAATGTGAATCAATATAAGATGAGTGTCAAATATAAGATATGTTATTTGTTAATTGATAAATTTATTTAAAAGTGAGACATGTTTATCCTCCATTTGTTGAGTTATCATTTTAAAAGAAATATTCACAAAATACGTCTTGTTGACATGATTTCAATACATATGTATTAGAGAAAAAGAATTTAAAATTCACATTATCTTTGATAATATGACACAATTTGTTTTTTTTAATATATTTTTTTTGATAAGTAATTTTGTTTTTTTTATATTAACAATAAAACATTGTGATGAATTCTTTAGGATTAAACGTTAAAAAGAGTGTTATTATATCTATCTCTTCTTTCTCTCTTTTGTATTATTCTAGCTGCGCACTGATCATGTAGGCAATAGAGTTGGGTCGGACAGGGACTGGCTCACTCTATCCCAACTACGAAACAACTCAACCTACAAAACCTGTGCACCATGGCAAATTACTTATAACTCTATTTTTGTTGATAAAGTCTTATTAAAACAACTTTGTCAGGGCTTTGATCTTTCTTGAAAACTTTTAGAGATTGCCAATGTGAATGTTTAATTTTACTTCTACGTACAGCCACCATCGATGGAGTGTTCTATTGATGGTGACACCACTGACCACATCCTCCAAAATCCCCTCTGTAATCACTAACCAGTGAGAAGAAAAGGGCATTTAATTCCTTTGTCTTGTTCTTTTACTCATAAGTTGAATCTTGAGCCCTGATTTTTGAGAGGTAGCCACCGCCAGAGTTTTCCATTTTGGTAGGAGGCAGCGTTAAGATAGGAATTAGGATTATTCTTTGCATGAAGTAACCTGGTATTTACTATTTTCATTTAAATTGAATAATCGAATTGAAATGTTACAAAAATTTAAGTTTCAGTTAGATTTTATTGAGTTCGATTCAATTTAATTCAATGTTGAAATTCTATGGAAAAATTCAGTTAGATTTTTCTTTTTGTTTTGAAAAATCAAGAAATCAAAATTATAACTTTCTATTCTTACAACATATAAAATTTCACGTCGGTTTGATTTTTTTTTTTCTTTTTTTTTGGTTTGGTTGAAGTTTGGTTCGGTTTCATAAAACATCAGTTTGTTTCAGTTTTCTCCAGAAATTGTCAAAATTAAACTAAAATTAAAATTTAAAACCGAAAGACTCAGAAACCTACTTATCACCAGATGCATAGATGTTTTATCCTTATTGTTTAACATTGGCATCCTTCCATCAAAAAAAAAAAATGGCATACAAATCTCCATGAAGAATGGACAAATGAGGTTTGCCCTAAATTAACACGTTTCCTCTAATGTATTAATCATCATAGCTGCTACATAAAATTCAGACCCTATTACTTTAATGTAAAATCAAGAATTTTGGAATCTTTTCTAATCTGCTACTTCTTGGAAGAAATGGAATAAGTAGCTGATGATAATTTTTCGAGAATTGATAAAAAAAAGAAAGGGCTCTCTCTTTGCACTGGATTTAAGAGCAATGTCGTTCCCTTCTTTTTGTTCAAATATTCCAAACCCTGGCAAACCAGTTATGGATTAGGACAAGAAGGTCAAGGGGAAAAAAAGAGTTGAATTCTGTTTCAGATCAGCACATTACACAAGTTTCCAGTTTAGGGAGCATGGATGACATGATTTTGACATTGTTGAAAGCTAATACAGCAATCTAAGAAAACTATGTGTGTAAAACAAGTATAAAATACACCTCAAATTTATACAGTAATCTTATAAAAAACTATACGGCAAACTTATTTCATCTAGTAGTATAAAACACACCGTCAAATTTATGTGTGTTTTTATACTTAAAACAAAGAAAACTTTTCATTTTTCTCAGTGGATCTGCAAAGTGATCCTTCTGCTCCCATTAAACAAGCATAAAGTTCCTCAAGTTGCAAGTTCTGTTCACCAGTTTCCCAAGAACTGCTAGAAGTTCCGCCTCCTTCATCACAACAATCCGAAAAATTAGAAGAAATTGGAGCAAGCGGATCTTGTACTTGTCCATAAGCAAGTAAAGTTTCTTGTGCCTTCTGCAGTTCACCTTGAAGCTGTTGCACTTCTTTCTCAAGTTGCCTTTTCTCAGCCAATGCTGTCTCCAATCTCAATTGCAGGACACCATGATCTAGCTCAAGGCTCTGATTCTTCCACCTGGCTCTCTTGTTCTGGTACCATATCGCGATTTGCCTCGGAGGAACCCCTAATTGTCTAGCCAATTCCAGCTTCTCCTCAGGTTCAAGCTTCTTGTTGTAATTGAAATTTGCTTCTAAAAGCATCACCTGATCTTGAGTTAGCCTCTTCTTGTTAAGTTTGTTGGAATTGGAATGACCCTTCTGGTTTTGAGAATCCAAGATATTCATGCTGATTTTCAAGTTGTGCAATGGAGAATTGAAACAGGGACTATGAGATAGGAAAGGAGGAATATTTCTTGAGGGCTTATGTAGGAATGCAAATCTCTTCAAGGTTTTGGTGCAGTGTGGTTTTTATATACTTTCCATTTACGGTGCAGGGCTCTGAAACTTTAGTATGTAAAATCAAAGAGAGGGCTGACTTCTCATGCATGAGCATTGTGTTCACGTGGGCGTGGTCCTACATTGCTAGTATAGAATAATGATTTTTGGGTTAAATATTCCTGTATAAAAGTTTATCTCTCCCGGATTAACTTGTTCAAAAGCATATTAAATAACATTATCTAGAGCAAGTGTCAATTAGGATCATGAACTTGGCTATGTTCTTGCAGGTCCATTAGGTGAGGTGAGGCCACTTAAATTTGCTGTCACTTGGTCTTTTGCTTATATATTGAATTCAATGTTGTCATTTGTGGATAAATAAAGATGGTTTCGCAATACTCTACTCTTGTTCTCATGCTGTCATACATGTAAATTTTATACTTGAATGTGTAATATCCAATTCAAAATATGCAATAATCTCTTCTTAAGATGCAATTTGAAAAATAAAATGAAATGTATATGATATATGTAATCTATATATGTATATAATATATTTAAACATTTATCTCTCATCTCCCACTTACGGGGCTCAGACTTGCGTTTGGGATTGACATCAATGAATAGTGACTGCTTACCTGAAATAGAATTGTGTTTGCCCATACCTGTACTACTACTAACTCTGGTTTCCATGACCTTGAGACCAGGGAAGTTTTTGTCAAATTAAAAGCAAGATGTTTATTTTATATTAACTTGAGGAACAAGTGCCAAGTCAAGAAGATTCCCTTTAAGTTCTTGAAAATATTTTCCTAAAGCAATGAGCAAGTCATCTTTTCCAGATGTCAAACTGGAGCTCTCTGCTTTTGATCTCCTCCTCCATGCCATAATCTTACTCACAGAAAAGAAAAAATTCCGAGTCTTCAAAAAATTTCTTGGATATTAAGGGGAAAAAAGGAAAAAACGTGGCACCTTTCCTTTATCGAATTTTTGGAATCTAACAAAAGTTGAGAGTAACAGATGCATATATTCATTGCTGAAGAATATGATTAATTTCTGGCTCTTAATGGTTCATGGCCTACTTATATGTCCTATGAACATTACGAAAAGGGTCAAATGGGAGTCACCGTCATCATAATCAACCAGATTCATCTTTTACTAGGTGAAGAACAAGAACCAATTTTTTTACTATATATGATTCTTCAAAGAGTTGTTCTTGTAATGATTCTGAATTTCTTTTAAGATTTATGACTTAGAAGATTAAACTTAGCCTAACCCCTGCAAATCTTGAAACAAAAAATCGAGAAAATCACTCTGTTAGGGGTGCAGCAGTAAGGCCGGAATGTTCCCCCCAAAGATAAGTAACGTCATGCTTCAAAACTAAGTCGTAACATCATGTAATCGTACAGCTTTTTCCATAGGCTACAAAGATAACAAAGCATACTATATTCAAAGAAATAAGTAATAAATCATTCAAAATGAACAAAATATTCTTACATTAGAATCCATTAGAAAACTTCAAAACCAAATCTAATATAACTATTACAATTCAAGTCTCAAATCATCCAAGCAAATAAAAAAATTAACATAAATAGGAAATCACTTCAAGTGGTCATTTTCCAATATTTCTTCAAATATAATCTCGTTATCTTAAAAAAAATGATAATAATGTGAGGGCACACGAGCTCAATAAACGATATGATATATTCCTGAAAAAAGTCGTTATATACATAAAAAAATTTTCAAAACTCAAATTCATTAAAATAGACATGTAGAACTTTTCATATTATCAAAGAAAATTATTTGATTCATTTTGTACAAAACATTAAAAAATATTTCAATAAGGTAAAATAAATATATTTTTTTAGCCTCACAAAGAAACTAGAATACAAAACCCTTTCTTTTCCTTTTTAAGAGTAAGTAATGTAGATTGCCAAAAACAATTTTTTAAAAAATAGAAACTATACAGAAAAATTCTGAAAATTGTATAAAAATATTGCAAAAAAACTGGACAAAATTGAAAATAATTATTGCTGAAATTACTTAATAAAATTTCTAAAAAACCGTGTAGAAAAATACTGCAGAAATTTATAGAAAACCTTGCATAAAAATAAAGAAAATTGTGCACAATTTTTATGGGCAAAAATAGAACTTTTCCTATATGAAAATTACTGCATAAAATCAAAGAATAAACATGAAACTGAATTTTTCTATGAATTTTCAAATCATATTGTAAATCGAATATTTCATTATTCATGAAAAATGTGGCTTAAATTTATTAATCAATCAATGCATTCATCAAACAATTTAAGAGAACTCATTCAACGATAACAATAACAAACAAATTTTTATTCAAATGAACGGAATAAAAACAAAAGTTGGAATATGTTCCTACCAACTTCAAATTATACCTCATGAGTTCCACAAAATCATTCAATTTTCAGTTACAAAAATTAAGTCACAATATACAGATAAATTTTCAAAAAATATAAATTACTCAAACGCTTTCCAGAATTTATATACAAAATAATTAGATAAGCAAAATTACAATTTTTGAGAGATATTTTTTCAGTAAAAATAGAGACATCAAAACTAATTAACTCAATTAAACAAATCTTTTAAGTGATTTCAAAACGAATTGATATATATATGAAATTCTTGTCTTAGCCTCGCTTTTTTTTCTCTCTCAGTAGCCTCTATTATAAAATAAAATGATATCTTAGACCCTTATATAAATTTCAATACAAAACCCTAATCTCATAAGACTTAAGAATTTAACCTAATAATAATAATTATTATTAAGTCATGAATCAAAAGTCTTATATAAATTTACCGTTCATAAATATTGATTTGGGACGAAGTTTACAAGTAATGATTTGAAGTTTGAAAGCTTTGTTCATGCATCTGTGTCTGTGTAGTACTTCAGGAAACTATACAATAATATAGGATCAAGATTTGCACAATCTTGAACTAATTTCTGTAACACCAAGAAGTCAATGCCAAAGCCCTCGGCTCCACATCCTTTTTCTTCTCTTTTTTTTTGTGTTATTTTATAAAATAGGGAGAAAATTAAAGAACTATTGGATTGAAAATTAAAGAATTATAGGGAGAACAGATAGGTATTTATTGGATTGAAGACCTGAGCAACAATTCTTCTATTATTAGGATATTATATTATTCTTCGTTGGTGATAGAAATTTAATCGTCCTTGAGTACTCAATTGTTAAGTTATTTTCCTCACCTTTGGGCTCCACATCCTTCCGGAAAGACAACAATGTAGATTGATTGGGACCAAACAAACTGATATGATGACTCTGGCTTTAATGATAGAGACTTTTATATTGATATATTTAATATTTCTATTTTCCTTTTCTTTAGGCTGAATTTTGATGAACTCATTCTCTATTGAAACAGTCTGCAATGAATCAAAGAGAAATAGAGGAGCACAATATACCATGATTTTTAAATAGAACACACAAATTATTAAATGTAACTTCTTTAAAATTTAAGTTTTCAAAATACACAAACCCAAAAAACACTCTCCTCACACCCCTCACACTACACTCCCCAATTAGATTTTCCTATCAATCATCTCCCTCACTCAAATTTCTTCATTATATTTAAATGATTTGTGTTTGTTTCAAGATTTTTTAAGTTAGATTGATATGAGAATTGTATTTGAAATGAAGAAATTAGATTAAAAGAAAATTTATTGAAAAAATGTGGAAAAGAAGGAAGTTCAGTGATTTTTGTCGAGCGGTGTATAAAGAAGTTTGGTGATATGGGCCGAGGGGTGTGAGGAGGGGATGATGATCTAGGCCAAGGGATGTGTAGAGGGATTCAGTGATTTTTTTTGAGAGGTATGAACAATTACACATAATTTTTGTTAGAATATTTGATTTTTTTTATAATAAGAATATTTAAGTTATTTTATATTTTTATGAGTGATGTATTTATTAATTCAGACAATCCATTTAAGGATACACATATATATTGGCTACCTTCATTATTGTGATGTGATAACATAAAATATATCATATGTCATATGACTAGTTAGCATAATAAACAGTTTCAAAGATTTAGCAGCCCTTTTTGGATTCTCTTCTACTAAATGGCATTAGTATCCAAGAAACTACACCTGGTACAAGACACGGGAAAAAAGGCAGAGGCCTTTCTAGGTCTGCTATCTGCAGTGGAATATCCCATTTACTTCAAATATACGTGTTAATGTGGAAAATGAACAGAAAAGAAACTGAAATTGCAGTTGAAATCAGTGACTGTATGTTCTAATGAGATGTGCAGAGTAGTTGATGCCAACAAAGAATACACAAATCTATCTTTAGAGTTGCAAAAGGAAAGGAATTTCAATAATATGGCAGACAGTTTGCTTTTTCATTACTAGCTTTTAAGTGTTTG
Source organism: Apocynum venetum (assembly GCA_019593545.1). NCBI lineage: Eukaryota > Viridiplantae > Streptophyta > Magnoliopsida > Gentianales > Apocynaceae > Apocynum > Apocynum venetum. The sequence continues at coordinate 8,890,588 of SRSM01000123.1, read as the reverse complement.
ATGAAAGTTCAAATTAGCTTTGCTCGCCAGTTGCCACACGATAAAGCATTTTGGAGGGACTTGCTGGGCACGATTGCTTAACATGGTGTGGTATTAGGACATATTCTAGAAAAAGAAAAAGAAATATTTAGACATGATTATGACCGAAGAAATAGGAAAAATTTACTCAAGAAGTGGACATCCTGGTCCATTTTTTCCCCCACTTTCACTTTCATATCAAGTTTACATCCTACAGTTTAAAAACATTAAAAAAAAGTTAGTTAAAATGATTTTTATCCCCCACGGTTTTGTTTGAGTGAGAGATTCTTCAAGTAGGGGTGCGGGTGCTAAATTGATTTTCTCTGCAACGGCTACCTTCGCAACGGGTATCCAAGGAAAGTCCTCATTTAAGAGGGTTTTGTGATTGGGATTAGCAACTGATGGTACATGAGTTGGTTGACTCTGACGCTGCTATGATGTATTGCCGGCCCAAATATAAGAAAAATTATCCAAATTCTCATGGTTGTAGCATAGGATTCAAACACAGATGGTAGGTGCACTAACCAGAAAATAAAAAACACAGATGGCAAGTACACATGCGCTTGAAGACCACCTTGTGCACGTAGTTATAAGCAAGGCGATAAAGATAATTCATTCATATGTAAGCATGCTCTTTATCTTATCCAACATTGACTCCTTAGAATCAGGATAAACAATCCAATTTAATATGCCACTAATCTCTTCCTCTTATCAAGAAAAGACTTCGGCAATAAATCTAGCCGGCACCACAGATTTTTCTTAAGATAAAGAAGTAAACTTAAAATTCAGCAAATTCTTCATGAAGAGAACGTGCAACGTGCAATATTTTGCCATAAAGTATCTGAAGATGCCACACCTTATCCAACAGAGGCTTGAAATGAATGGATTAGCAGAACATATGTTATAATGTACAGAATTTGCTAATGAATAGATGATTTTACATTACAAGATTGAATAATCAGCAAGGAATTTGGTCAATAAACCATTGGATGATTTTTACAGGAAGCTTCACCAGGCTTACAGCCAAATTTGCAACTCCAGCACAACATATGCAACAAGGGCATAAGCAACTTAACAAAGACCTGCCATTCACATATACAATCATCAATGAAATTTCAGAGAAATCCAACACTAATGTCACAAGATACAGAGTTTCTGTACAACAACATTCAGCATAGCAATGAATGCAATAATTTCTCTCTCAAACTGAGCCATTAAAAGAAACAAGAGGCATAATCACAATCATAACTTCAAACCAACCCACATTGCCAGGGAGAGAATTAAAAAAGAACATGTGCAAGAAGATAAACGAACCCGATAAGCCAAACAACAGCACCAATGAGGGAAAGCACCAATCCAAGAAGTGCAAAAGGCAAGCCAATCAAGAACCCCAATGGCCTGCAATTGCAATCCTCCATGGCTTTCCTTTCTTCGCCTTAAGAGCACAAGGAAGAAGAAAGGAAAGCCCTTTTCGGGGAAAGGAAACAGCAATGCCCTTCAATGCGGAGAAAGTAAAGCCACAGAGATTTGGAGGGGAGAAGGGAACCGTTTTCTTTTCAAGAATGTGGTACTTCGTACTAGGATGTTTAAACAACCGTCAACGCTAATTCTGGCACATTATTGTGACAAGAATACCCTCTGGGAAGGGATCAATTTTGTCTTGGCTACTCTTTATGGAGGGCCCTAATTTCTTTTTTCTTTTTTTTTATAAATGGCATTTATGTACTTTAAAATGTTCACCCACCAGTACCACCTTTGAATTACCAAAAAAAAAAAAAAGAAGGAAAAATAAGCCACCACCATTGAGATTTGGAACAGGAGCTTCAGGATGCAGGCTTTCAGCCAGCATCATTGATATTTGACCAGGCTATTTACCCTTTTGGGAATTGAAATGAATCCACATTATTCATCAGTGAGGGTTGCTTTTTCTTTTTCTTTTATATTAAGAATTTTATTTAAAAAATACACTACATATAAAAAGTTATAATTTACGGTAATCAAGAAAATATCACATATGGAAAAAATAGAATAAAAACCAATCACGTTCCATGCATTATATGTGGGATAAAATATTAAAGCGTCTTCAATGTCTACTCTCAAAGTTATAAAATATTTTGACAAATGACACTTAATTAGCTAATAGTTAATTCACCTCATATTAGTATCCATTAGATTAACATTCAATGTAAAAAAGATTTTCAATGCAGAGAATCAGTAACTCATTTACATAAAAAAGAAAAAGAGAAAGCCTTTGTGCTAAAGGTTTCAATGCCTCTACTAGCTTCAATATAAAACAAAGATTTGGCTTTATTAACGTAATCAAAGCTTTGATTGAAAAATAACATAATCAAAGCTTTCTAATTAGAATAAGATTTCAACACAAATTGCACTGAGAATTCTAAAACAAAAAAATATATGTACATATCATGATTTTTCTAAAATTCTCCAATCATCCTTACCTTGTTATGTATTTCCAAAATTTCATTTAAGTAAGTCGACAAAAGAAGAACTTGTAAACTTCTTTAAGAAATTTCTAATGACAAACAAATCCAATTAACCAAAACGATTTATCATATTCAGTCTATGCATTATTGATTCCACCAAGACTCTCATATAAATTAAACACAAGTAGAAGTATGATTTTCTAGAAATATCACCAGATTTTAAAGAAAATCTTGTTTCGATTTATGGTGTTAATGCAATTCGTCTCCAATTTTGTTGTTCAAAAATCGAATCGAAGAGAAATTTTAAAAATAATTTAGTTTTTTAATTTATTTAGTTGGATTAATCGAAATTTTTTAAAATTACTGTTCAATTTTTATTTGAATTTTAGAAACTTTGATTAAATCAAAAATTATTTTTTAAAAAAATCTTTTATTCATGTTTAACCAAATTTATTTACTTAAAAAATTAGTTAATTCCTTATCTTTTATATTTTAAGTGTTTTTGTTATTCACAAGATGATTAGGTATGGTAAAATAAGTTAATTCATCTTCTTTTGATATATTATGAAATCATTTTTGATATTCTTCTCGTTAAAAATGTGTAATGAATAGTATAATATGATTTAATTATTAGAAGATAATTTTCTTTATTTTACCTATTGTCTGAGTGTGTGCGTATATCTGGCATTATTATTTCATTTCATAATATTTCTTTAAACTCATTGATTTTTTTTTGTAAAAAAAAATGAAATTTTGGTCTAAAACTGAATCGAACCGAATTTGAAAAATCGAATCGTAGTATTATGTAATACGATTTGGTTCGATTTTTCTAGGTAAAAAATAAAAACTGAAAAATCGAATGTACTCCCTTATGTATTCAATATGTTTATATTTACTTTTATATTAAAAAATATATTCATTTCTTCTAAAATTAAATGTTACTTTTAAAAATAATCTTCATTTTTTATATTTTAAAATTTAATGAATAATAATAAATTCCATTCAATCTTTACTAATATATAAATCTCACCATCATTAATCACATATCACATTAATTAATATTGTAGCAACTAAAGCTCAAGTACTCTTTTTTATTTTTTATATTAAGAAATGAAAAAAACAGATGATTTATATATATATATATATATATATATATACCTTTATTAAATTGTTCCTTCATTTAAAATATTGTTTAAGTTCATTCGAAATTGAATGTTCACTTTTGATTTTAAATAAAAAATAAGAAAATTCATTGATTTTAACTAACTTACAAATTATCATTATTATTAATATAATGAATTATGTGTCCCATAAATTATTGAGGTACAAATTTCTGAGATTAATGTAATAAGTTGTCAAAATTATAAGTTAGTTGTATATAAATATATTAAATTAAAATGTTATTAATGAAACTTAAAAATATATATTTATTTATTTAAACATAATGAATATTCAATTTTAAATAAATTAAAATTAAAATATGAACCTTAAATTTTTCAAACAGAGAAATTAATAACTAAAACACGTAGAATTGCGACACAGTTGAATTTTGATAAAGCACTGGAGGAGCTATTACTGCTTCTAAACATGCTTTTCAGTTTTTCACACTCCAAGATCTAGGCATGATTTTTTTTGTGCCCAAAACCAGCGATGGCCATGAATAAAATACTTCACAAATGTTTGTAGTGCCATCTTGAAGCTATCATCAAGAAGATAATTAAGCCACATACAGATGACAAACCTTTCCTATGGGCCTAAATTTCCACTTCTTATAAGGTTTAGTCTTGAGAGACCCTTACTACTCATCAACAACATGCACCAGCTCATACTCCACCAGAGAGAGATTGTTATCCTCTTTCACCTTAAACCCAGCAGGTTCAGTGACCACAATACGGCCCCATTTGTCAACTGCAAGCCTCATGGATCCCTTGAACATGTTGATTTTTGCATTTTGCATGATGACAGTTGTACCAGGTTTCATCACTTCAACTGAACAGCAGCAAGGAAGCACCACACAGCCAGGTATACGAACAAATCATACAAACGATTGCAGTAAGATATCTCTTAAATGAAAGGCATACATATTACGCAAGCAGGCCTATCAACCACTTTCACTTGTCTCATCCACAGGTTTATTAGAAAATTAAGATCTAGTAGTGAAAGACAATGAGAGAAAAGAAGCTTGCATGAGAAAAACAAACTCAATGAAGGCACCAACCAAAGCATAGTGTAGATCAAAACATCAATCAGTAAAATTTTACTGTTTAGGCACAACGCTCTTATCCTTGCCCAAAACTAATGCATATCCAGAACAACAGATTCCTTCTAGTCTGAATTAAGAAGATATTAATTATTTGTCCATGAGGTTAGTGAAAATAGATTTGGTTACTGAGACATTCCTCATACATGCAACAGAACCAGAAGAAGAGCAAAGGATTGATTACATATCAATCAGGCCAAGCAAATTTTTTTGAGGCATGGCATCATCTGGAAATTACCATGCGCGGATCGAGACAAAGATGCATGCCTGAATTTAATAAAGATCCGCGGGCACAGTAAGAAGTACTAAATTCAAACTCCAAACATCAGGATGAGTAGGAATGGGACTCTTCAAAACAGACACATTAGCTAGGTTATCTTTATTGTTGTTTTATGACTGCCGACTAGCTCAATCGACTTGAATCTTTATTTCAGTTTAGAAAGATCAAGAATGGAAACTAATTTCAGAACCAAGGTAACAGAATGTCTTCCGGGACATAGAATGAAGATAATTACATGCAAAGAACATATTTTCCAGGGAAAAAATGAAAGAAGACACAAATAGCATGAAGTTGATAAATTCTATACTGCTCTGAAAGCAAAATAATTTTTGAAACTTCGCCGGCATTGGCTGAAAACAAAACTCTCCCACCACCTAGTGACAACATACCAGCTGCATCTCATACTTCTATTTATAATCATTAATGAACTCGAAATCTATACTTTAAACTTTCTGTTGCTAGCATCATTCTGGGAGGTTTAAGTTGAACGACCCATTACTTTAATAATCAGTAAACCTACTATAGCAAATGGGCTTGCAAGCAAACATATCTCACAATAAATATTACTAAAAATGAACAAAAAAAAAAATCCTTCAAGAAATAAAAACTTAAAACCAAATAACAAATCGATCAGAAAAAATGGTTCTCCAACCATCTTTGCAAGGAAGTCCACTGAAATTTCTAAATTTTCCATGACCAAAAACATGAACCACGTTTTCAGCAAGTCAAATGGAAAATATTGTTTAAAAACCCCAAGGTGATTTACGTGTCCCTTTCCCCACCTAAGTGATTTTTTTTGGAGAAAGATTCCAAGAAAGGAAATGGAGAGAAACAAACACAAATTTGTGAAAATGATGCGTTGTTTTTTGAGTTTTTTGGGTTTGGCTGCGGCAAGTCGTGACTTTCACTCTTCTTTCTTCGCTTATAGCCAATAGGAGTTTGTTTTTCATTTTTTGAATTTGAGAAATTGTCTCGAATAATCCTAAACTATTTTGGATATCTCATTTTAGTCCTCGGACTTATAATTCTTATTTTCATTTGTTTTTACTAAGGCAATAGATATTACTCCTCCATCCAAAATATTGTATCTTAAAATTTCTATTTTAAATATTTGCACTAAACCAATATTCCCTTTATTTTGTAATATCATGAAATCAATGAAATATTTCGTATAATTTTTTTCAAATATAAACTTAATAAATAGTCTTTCTATCTCCAAATTAATCACCTCTTATCTCTATCTCTTTCCTTTGTCTTTTAATTACATTAAGTCATTGAATAAGAGTAATGTAAGAAAAAATCATGTAAAAAAAGTGTAAACAGGCATTTATTTTTATTTACAACATAAATAGCCAAAAAAAACCTATCCATTTTAAAACAAATGAATATATACACCCTTTGTTTAGAATTGAATATTTCATTTTGCCAAAAGAAAGTTAAAAGATGACTTCTTAGCTCATTTACATAACTTATTTCTTGCTTCGAAATTTCTTAATCAAAGAAAATATCGTAACAGATATTCTTTATATATATATATATATAAAGTCTAAGAAGTTTATACTACACAAACCGAAGAGAAGTTTTTTCCCACCTTCTCGCCGCAAGATTTCTCGAGGTAATTTGGAATCATGAGCAGTTTAGCGCAATCCTTCACCCAAGCGGATCCATTTTACGAAACTTATTTTCATTCATTATCTTCCGCCTTCTGGAATTTCTCTAGAACAATGTTCGCTTTGAAAGCAAAATGACAACATTAAGCTTTTTTTTTTATTTTAAAAGAAATACTCCGCTACAATTGGGAATTGGGAAGATTATAATGATTTAAGATCATATGTAATTACTTGTTGACAACATTAAACTTTAATTTTCATTAATATTATTGGACTACTTTCAAAATATAATTATTACTGCAAATGAACTAGGAGTTATTCCCTCACCTCAACCATATTGTATTTTTCTTACTAGAATGTAGATTTTTCTTTTAATTAAGGAAGTTATTAATTGAATTTTTGATAAAAAATATATATTTATTTAAAATAAATCAACATTTAATTTTAAATGTCCAAACATAGAGATTTGATTCTGAACCGACAGTATCATATAACTTCAATTAATTAACGGGTGAACATATGTGAATAAATTAAGCACACTTACTAATTCTCAAAGAGTTCATCAGCACACAAAACAATCCCTGAGATACACTTTTTTATTTTTTAAAATACTGATTCCCCCTTTTCATCATCATTCAGAGAAAACCAACCAGTGAAAAGCATAAAAGCACTTGCTGCAACACAACCCCAGCGATGCAAAAGTAATCTCAAGGATTCCAATTGCCTCCTCTTTAGGCCGACTCATAAGAAACTTGAAACCTTCGAGTTTCTGGACCAGCCACCATGTCCTCCCAAAGCAAGTCTGAAAGTGCCATTGTCAACTTTCCAACATTTCCTATTAGCAATAACACCTTGGTTAATACTAAGTCACCTCACCGGGTTGAAAATGGGGTGAAGATGGCATGGTTATCAATATCCAATCCCTCAGGATTGGCAGTGGTCAACTGACTTGAAAGAATTACCAAAAACAATCATTCTTAAGTGAAATTTGCATTGAAATTAAAGAGAAGTAGAGAACAGAGATGCTTTACCATCTCCCATAGGTTTGTCATCCCAAGCAATGATTGGTAAGATTGGAAGAGTGCTTCCCACATACATCATTTCAGCTGATTTTTTGGCATCCTCAACTGTGAGGTTGCTGGATTTAACACTTCTAAGAAGCCCCTTCTCCACTAGCTTCGGTGCAAGTTCAAGAAGCCTAACTGCTGTGCAGCCAGACAATATGTTATCGAATGTGGGCAAAATAAGCTCCTTGTCATTTGTTATAAAAGCCACGTTGACGTTTGGACCCTCTGCAATATATCCTTCTTCATCAACCCAGATGGAAGCAAAAGCTCCCTGTTCTTCAGCTTCCATTTTCGCTAGGACATTTGGGAGATAGTTTACATTCTTCATCGTGGCAAAGAGTGGTTGCTTCATAGGGATTGTAGAAGTAATCACTCTAACCCCCTCTTTGCACTGTGAAAATTTGTCTTCATCAATCACCACAGCATAAAATGCTGGCGTTGGGCATCCTGCAGGAGAAAGTAGGAAATCTCCTGGCCCTGCACTTAACCAGTATCTTAGAGTCCCTTTTCTGCACTTTGATGCAGCGGTAAGCTGAACAAGAATGCTTCGAAGAGTAGATTTTGGAAAAGGAGACACAACTTTTGCTTTTGATGCTGATCTCAGAAAACGATCCAAATGGACATCCAACTCATATAGATACCTGTACAAGACAAAAGGGAGGCAAAAGAAACCGTGAATTTGTGTATAGGGTGCCAAGATAAAAGAAATGCATAATTCAAAATTGCAACAGATTAAGATCTTCATCAATTTCTTTACAAATAAAGTAGCCTGCTCCAGAACTCCTAGAGCTGAATATTCAATGGATGAATTGCAGACACAGGTGTTTAGGGTATGGACCACCATTAAAACTTCTCGGTATGAAAAGAAAAAAAAAAAGTAAATAGGATTATAAGGTAATCTCATTAATAGTATCATGATATTCAAGGTTTCTGAAAGTCTGAAACTTCACTTTTGACCTAGACCACAATTTCCATTCAAATAAATTCACAGTTCATGCATGTTTTCAGTTGTAATCTTCAAAATTCTAGATATAAGTGTCGGCAAAATGTGCCTACCCATCAAGAATAATTGCTGTATCAAAGACACCATGTCCTCGATGAACCATGTGATCATCCATTGGAATGACCATCATTGCCGGATCAAGAATAATTCCACCAAATATGCTTGAATACATTGCTGGATATGGCTGTGGCTTCACAGACTTCCACTTCTCTTGCAGTTTCTCCAGCAACTGTTGAAATTCAAAAACATTGGAAATCAGATTTAATTGTATTACAAGAAGAAATATTATCCAAGTGAAAGAGAATGCAAACATTGCACTCCTTGCTGTTTCCAGATAGACATTTTGTTCCATGAGAGATAGATAACAAATTCGTTATCTTGGGCTGGTGATTCCTTTGACAATTAGCATAACATCTAGCCTTGAATAGCCAAAAAGTTGGAGAATCTACTTTTTGTTGCATTAAAATGACTAGAAAGAGTAATTGTCAAAGGAATCACCTTTGACAGTAACATCATATGGCTCCTATTTTTGCACCCACATACACAATAATTTTCTCCTCATTCAGTATAAACAGCACCATGCTGAATTAAAGATTCAAAAAGCAGAATACCACTACAGCATCCGATCGCTGAAGATTCTTCATTATCCAAGCATCACCATATTCCCCCCCCCCCCCTCTCTTTCATTGAACAACAGGTAGCATTTACATATAGTGTTTAGTTTACCCTTCAGAATTCATTATTGAGTTTAGCAACTAACAATGCTTAATCTAATACAAAATCATAAAAATAACATTCATCTGTTTGCCAAATAAAAACATGTGCAAACCCTTTATATTATTCAACCATCTCAAATGTCTAATTTAGGTTGGAGACAGATTTTAGTCCTTCAGGTGACTAACCTTAAGCACAACGTATTCAGGTCTCTTTGATGATGAAATTGCCATTATTCTCAACAACCAAAAGCATGCCAACATCATCGATTAATGTTTTGGTAAATCAAATGAAGACTTAAGAACATTGAATGTACCAAAAACAGTTCAGTACCACACAAACTGCTGCCCTATACTTGGATTCCTTAATAAGGTACAAGCAACAGATAATGATACAGAAAAAATAATTCTTTAAACCTAATTCATCGGTAAAAATTCAAGCATCCCATAAAAATCAACCAATATAAAGAACGGGGGGGGGGGGTTATATCAGTACACACCTCTGATGCTGATGAAAACACATGCACTTTGAAGCCTTCACCGCTCCCAACGCCTGATGCACCCACTGAATTACAGAAAAAGAGTTAGATAACACGCAAGGGAACAAAAGTCCGAAATCGACAAATCCCAGAGCATCCCATAACATCAAATTCCAATAAAATCTCAGAGAAAGTAAAAGATAGTAGATTACATACCAGAATCGGAGGTTGCCATGAAGAAATTTCAAAGAAAAGCGGAACTGAGTACGGATTGGGGACTGAGACTGAGGAAGGAGGCTTCTGCCCGGGCATTTATAGAGAAAAGGATTATATACGAGACAAAAATTGGAAACTTTTTTATTACGGTGGGAAATAGAAAGATTCCCAAAGTTGTCTTCTGTTTGAACATTTTGCGGTATGTAGTGAAGCGTATGAGTTCGATCAGAAAGACGAAAGCTGGTGACTGACTATTGTCTCTTATGTTTGTGAGAATCTTCCCTTCCTTATACTTTTCATATGGCAAAAAAAAAAAATCGGAAAAAAATAGATAAATTTATTTGAACGTATAATTATTTTTAGTTGATTGATATTGAAATACATTGAATTTTTTTTATTTAATTGTTTACACAGTTGACAGTTTTGTTTAACATTATATTCATTACGTGTCAATTAACGTGAATTCCACCGATGACTATTGAAAATGCTTTCCATCTTAGTTATAATTTCTATAAATGTTTACAAATCATTTTAAATTAAATATATTTTTTATATGTTTTTTTAAATTATGTAACTAATCTTCAAAATTTAAAGTTAATTTTACATCTATAATTATATTGATATTAAGAATAATATATTAATTGAGTATGCAATTTCTTTAAATTTTACGCTAATTCACAAGTGAAATTGGATTTTAAGCAAAAGGAATAATATCTAGCTTTTAGAAAACTAAATAAAAAAATACACTTTTTTTTTTCATTTAGGAGTTAGAAAGAAATGGAAAGAAATATGTAATTTTACTAAAAATACCCTTTTGTTTTTGGGATTATAATTATATAATAACTTCATAGGGATGTAATGAATATCCTAATATGCGTAATGCGTTTGGATGGACCTTTTTTCATTTTAATATCAATTTTTTTAAGAAAATCTAAATAATAAAATTCTTGTATGGTAATTTAATGGGTATATTTTTATAAAAAATTTACTTTCTAATATAAAATTCTAGACCCCTCAAATATCTTTTTAAATAGAAAATTTTAAAACCACCTAAATAGAAAATTATGCTTCTTAAAAGTTGGATACCTGTTTCATTCCCTAGTATTTCCTATTTTTATCTATTTGTATTATAATACAAAAGTTTCACTATTTCATAAATAAATCCTATGTATTTGCCAAAATTTTATTTGGACAAGCATATAAATCCAAATTAATCATTCACCATAAAAACATAACTCAAAACTACCTTTTTATTTTTAAAATTTCTATCACATCAAAATTTTAAATTTTCTTTTAACCTCAAATATGGGTCATATTCATTCATAAACAAAAAAATTTCATTAAAAACACAATATCAAACAAGTTATTAATTATATTTTATATATTATATACTATTATCAATAATTGTGTGACCTAATAAATATTCTATAGAACTTCCAATTCACTGACTCCAAAAAACATTTCTTTCCATTCTCAACAAAATATTTTTTATCCAAACACAAAAAACTATTCTTATTTCAATCAATTTCCAATCCAAATACAACTTTTTCATGAGTTTTACTTTATTTAAAGTTCCAAAACAAATCATTTTAAAATCTTAAAATTTTAAAATGTAACTTTTTTTAATTGTTTCGAAGTACTAAAAAATTGAAAATAACTATTCCAAACACAACCTAAAAAAAGGTCAACTTCCTCCCATTTTTCTCTAAATCTCCCCATCTTTGCAAGAAACTATTCTTCTTATTGGTGTGATCCTACTATCGCTCATTTTCTTTTCTATTATTCCCCTCAAAATCTCTCAAATGAGACAAATTTATTCACTTTCTTCTTCTTTTCCTTCCATTTCTTCCCTTCTAAAGTGTTATTTTCTCATTCATAGCATAATTGATTGAAGGTAAATATCACTATTTTATATAAATAAATAAATTTTATATGTCCATTATGTTTTAGAGTGAATCATTATGCCCGATATAATAGTTATTATTTAACCACCTTAATTTGTAATTTTAATATTTAAATAATTATGAAAATTAAATTTTAAATTATGTGGTCTCATTACATTAAATTTTATCATTTCTTTATTTTTTTTTATAATTTAGAAGTGTATCATTTCACATATTATTGAATTTATGAGGGGAAATTTCAACATTTTGGACCATACTTGGGCTTTTTGCGGCATGAGTGGGGTCATGAAATCCTAAAATAACTTGCCATGAGTCCCATGCCTATCAGCATATGGACAAAAGCTGAAAAGCGAGTTATAGGAAAGAAAGGTACTAACATGTACTCCATGTTTTTAGCGCGATCCATTTCGGATAAAAAATAAAAAAATAAAACAAAAAGATATGTTTTTGTTCTATGAGCTTCCACGCTCAAAATGTACATAAGAGTGTTAAATTAGTCGGGAGAGTATAATTTTTTATATAATTAATTCATCCATTTAAAATTAAATATTTACTTTTTATTTTGATTAAAAATTTAAAAATATTATTGACTTTAAATAATTTATCAAATTATTCTTAATGTTAGCATAATGAATACAATTTTTTAAAATTAAGCTGATGGAAGTTGAAAATCTTGAATTAGTGAAATATAAATTTTTTAAATTAATAAAATTATTAATGAAATTTTAAATATAAAATATATTTATTTAATAAAAATCAACCTATAATTTTAAAAAACATCCAATTTTAAACGAATAAATTATTATTTTTGTTGGTATCACAACGGCATCTTCGTAAACCTCATCAATAATAGAATTTGTAAATTGAACCAATGGTTTATCAGGTTGACATTGCAGCTGCCTAACTGATCTTAATGATAAGACTCATTTCATCTCCTCAATCCTAAACCACAGCCCCCACTTCCTTTGGTGCACAAAAATAGTCTTTCTTCTTCCTATGAAGATTATCCTTAGAGTTGTTCAAGTCCCCACCAAAGACAATCTCATTTGTCTAGTCTTCTACAATTGCTAGATGGGAAGCATGGAAGGGATCACCCATGCAACAGCTTTGACAAGAACCCCAGTAACTGCCCAAGGAAATTTCATTAAATTTTCAAGAATTTCATTAAAAATCTGATTTAGTCTAGACTTCAAAAGTAAGAAGAGAACCCCCACGGCTGGGGTCGGGTTGGCGGGAATCTCTACTGCACATTTTTTAGATTTGTCCTTACATCAATTGTTCACAGAGGATGATCAACCAAATTCTCAAAAAAAAAAAAAAAAATCTTTTTTGGGGAAATTTTAAATTCAGAATGTGAACATAATTTGAAATAAATGCAACCACAACACAATTTGGAATGTGTGTTTTTTTTTAAAAATTATGCCTTGTTATCAATGTTTATATCTTGTAGACACTTATCTCCTTTTAATTTTTTTTTTAATGTTTTATTAGTTGATTTGACATTTCTCTTTCATTTGAAATTAAATAATCAATTCGTCTGAATTGAATATTGATATTTTTATTTTATTTTATTTGAAATTAAATATTTAATTTTTTTAAATAAACATATTTTTAAGAACTTCTTTAATTTTTATTAACAATTTCTTTAATATAAGATATTTATATTCAACTAACTTATAATCTACATATTAATTTAAGAAATTTTAATGGAGTTTTTTTTTTTAATCTTTGAATTCATTTGATTGATGAATTCAACTGTGGACCCCTCTCCCACGCAAGTAAACCGAAGGGGGGAAAACGAATGGGGTATTTGCCTGGGTCAAACTTGGAGAATGGGTAAATGGGTAATATGTGTATTATCAAACAGAATATTTTGCAGCCCAGGGACCTTCAAGCTTAAATTGGGCTAGGCATCTGGATGCAGTATTCATTGAAGTCCAAAATTGGCAGCACAGCCCTTCTTGGACTTTGACATCTGAACTTGTATATTAAATTTCACAAATAATAAAAAAAAGAGTTCATTGAAATTTAGTTTAATATAAAATTTGAAAAAAAAAATTCAATTATGACTCCATTTAGAACAATATAAAAAATATTATGAAATAAATAAGATGTAACTCGTGTAGACTAACATTGATGCTGAATCCTTTGAAATTTGCTTCATTAGAGAATTTGAAGGGAGTTTAGAGAATGTTTTGGATGGTTTAGATGCAATGGATGAAAAACACAATTATTAGAATGAAACACTTTTTTTTTCCTGTTTATAAAAAGAAAAACATATATTTTAATACATCCTAAGATATTTCCATATAAATTAAAAAAAGAAGAAGAAGTTCATATAAATAATTTTCCAGGTAGATTTGACTCCGAAAAACAAAGTCCATCAAGCGGACCAGAAGTGTAACGAGTCATGCCTATCAACGGTCGATATTGTCCAGAGGTTGTTGCTGTGAATCTGGGCTGGGAATAATAATTGAAGCATTTAATGAAAGCCCTGTTTGGGGTTTTACCAAAAGCTCACGCTATGGTAAATTATATACTTTGCGGTGGGAGTGGGGCCTTATGCTATAAAGCGCCGTAGGTGGAGGGCGGCGGATGACTTCAGCTTGTCGTCATCTGCAATCCACACGATGATCTCTTAATTATTGAGCCTTTTTGTCTTTTTGATGATTCGCACATATTTCTAAGACCCAATATTAATTACTAATATGATTTTTTTTTTTTGAAAAAGGAAAAGTCAACTACTATTTCGGGGTTGAAAGACAAATTTCGGCCATCGCGGGCAGACGAAATGTTACTCGGCCCAACTCAGACCAACCCGGTTTAGATAAAAGTATATACGTAGGAGACATTCAATTCTAAATTCTAAAATAAAGAGGACTCTTTCCGACTCCGACGTGTCCTGAATTATTTGTCTTAAGAGTTAGGGTTAATTCCATTAAACCTCTAATATTTTCTTCAAAAAACGTACTCATTTTTCATCTTTAATTAAAATATTATACCGCTAATCTATCTAATTTTATCAAATTAATATAATTTTTACCAATTTCATATAATGTGGGTCAATTCAACATTTCTACCCAATTAAAAAAATTTAAAGTGACCAAAATACCCCTTATATTTTTTTTCCTTTCCTACTAAATAGTGATCACAAATATTTTTTTCCTTTCCTTTTCCGCTTGGCCACCACCAAGGCTGCCATCACCTTCGGAAAAGTCTCCGGAATCCGATGAGCCACCAAATTTATTTACTATATGTTAAATATACCATGTAATTTAGGACAAAAAAGTACTTATGGAGAAGAAAATTAAAGTGATGTAAAATCTCAACTCAAAATAATTGTGTCTTAGATGTGAATATTTTGCTGGCAAAGTAATAACTATGTATTAAAAGAGATATTTTGCATCAGATAGGGCTCGTTTGCAGCAGTTCTTTGAAGTCCATAAAAAATGGTTTTTTTTTTAATAAAAAGAATATGTTTTCAAATTTAATAAAATATAAGTTTTGAAATAACATTAAGTAATACAGTTATTTCTCAAAATATATTATTAAATTTTTATTTAAAATTAAGAGTGAAAAGAAATGAAAATATATAGTTGTTAATACTTTTAGTTTAAAAAATTAAGTACTATTTATTTTAAACAATTTAAAACATGACATGATGTTAAATTTTCGTTAGAGTTATTTTTCATTAAGAATTTGTTTGAGATAACTATATATCAAGCAAAAGTTTTGGTAACAAATGCTAAATTTAGTGGTGATGATGTTCAAAGAATACATACATACATATATATATATATATATATATATATATAACACATACACGTGCGACAATATTAATGTATATAATGAGGAGGTTCTTAACTTTAAATTCTTTATTTTAAAATAGAAAATATATATTTAAGTATTGTTTTTGTTCCATATTCGAAATTAAATGTTAACATTTAACTTAATTTAAAAATTAATAATAGACTTTGACTTTAAGAAATTTATCCCATTATCCTTATTAATCCCTATGTAGATGATTTTTGTATTGTTTCTATTTATAAATTATTTTACTATTTTATTGATTATTTTTAATATTATCGTTATGTATTGTTATCTTTCTATCAAACAAGAAAAATAATTGGAGAATGAATTTTAGTAAAGAGAAATTCACACTATAACAAATAGCTGGTTATGCGACCAGCTTTTATAATTTATGATTGATTTAAAAATGTCTAAGATTTCATTAAAGGTTTGATTTTATCTCGCAAATTTGTTGTAACTTTGAACAGACCCTTTTTTTATTTGATCAATAGAAACAAAGACATAATAAATTAAGTACCTTAAAAAGAAAAATATAATTTAATTTGATAAAAAAAAATGGATAAAATATTAATTAAATTAGTGATGATAATCATTACTTAGTTTGTTGTAAATATAAATTATTAGTAGCATCTATAAAAAATATATAATTTAATTTTAAAACTTCTAATATTACAATATAAATATTTAATTACGGATTATAAAATATTAAGTATATTACTAATAAAATGAGCTACCACATTGATTATCATCGGACTGATGATTTGAGATCTCTGCCCACATAAATCGATAACAGAATCTAATTTGGTACTTCAAATAATATAGTATATAGTAAGTACTCCATCATGTAATGTCCTCTCATATTGTAGCGTCTAAACGTGCCGGAAATTGAAAGCCACCTTCACCTGGGCGGCTGAGACAGTGAGACTCGCTCGCTGGCTCTCTCTCTCTCGTGTTTTCACCTTTCAATTCAATTACTGAAGAAGCAACGAAAGAGAAAAGAAGCAGCAAGTTAACTAGTTAAGTAGTAGTAGTAGGAAAACAAGGAACACTGTAAAAACGTCTCCAAGTAGTTTTCTTCCAAAGTCTCCCAAAGTAGTAGAAGATCAATGGAGATATTTTGGCTTTTAATGGTAAGTACTGTTAGACATAGCTTTGACATATTGAAAAGATATATAGGCAGTGTGCGTGTGTGTGTGAGAGAGAGAGAGAGAGGCCTTTGCATGCAGATTGATTAGATGATTTGATGTAAAGCCTGGAAGTGGAGAAGGGCTTTTGTAATCTCAAAATCCGAGCAGGACGCGTCATAATCTTAAAGAGTATCAATCTTTGGTTGTTTTTGATTGTGATGGATGTAAATTACAAGGACGTGTGGATGGATGGGATTGATGAATAGATATATCCATGACCATTTGAAAAATCATCATTTCTTGTGTTGAAAAATCAAAATTTCCTTTTCTTTTGTTTCCTGTTGGTGTATGTTTTATTAATTTATGGGCACCCAACCACTAGCTAGTCTTCCACTTCCAACTACTACTGCTGCTCTGCTCCTAATTATACAGTTGCAGAAGAAGAAGAACATGATCATGTCCTTTTTTAAGATGAATAAGTATTTCTCAAGATTTTGATTAAATTTACCAACTTTTAACAACTCCCTCTGATCAGCTTTTCTCCTACTTCCAAATCACAATCTTTTTCTGCAAAATCTTGCATTATATATTCCCAGAATCAATTCTTTTCCTTAACTGGTTTATATCATGATCATGATGTGAGTTTTGCAGGTAATAAATAGTGGAAAAAATATGCAAAGATGGGAACTTCATATATAAATCACATGGTTTATTAGTTTAGGTTTTTATAATTTCTGCAAGCTGGTAATTATTACCTGAATTTTTCTCCCTGTGAAGGGTCAATACTCAACAGTGTCCTCACTATTTACCAAATAGGAGTAGCTTAATTCTACTCGTTCAACGTACGCTCTATGGCAAAAGAACATGGTTTGCATCTACTCCAACAGGAACGGGAACAGCTTCCTGTTAAATTTACTAACTTCGGTGGATCTATAACTCCATTTTACTACCCCTACACACACACACACACAAAAAGAAGAAGAAGAAATGCTAAAATCAATTTAAAAGTTAACAAAAAAATGCTATCATGAGGACAACTATTTCAAATTGACAAGCATAATTTGAGATGTCATCAAGAAATCACTTGACAAAACTGACCTTTCATTTTATAATTTTATTAAGTTAATTTATAAGAAACTGTCAATGTCTCTTTTATTTAAAATTTCATATAAAATAAATTTTAAGTAATAATTTTTTACACGTAATGAAAAATTGAAATCAAACAAGAAGACAAGTGATTCCAAGCACAAAAAGTCCACATTTCATCATGAATAATGAATCAAGACCCAGGGAGGCAAGAATCATTTCTTCTTTTTGTCTTTCATTTCCCTTTCTTCCCCCTTATCTTCTTTTTACCACTTCTGCCTCAGACTGCCTTCATCTGCTCCGGCCAAAATGGAGTTTTAGCTTCAATATGAGCTTGGCCAGAGATGTTTTCTTCATTTACTTTTCATGTTGTCTCTATTCTTATTTTGTTTGTAAATCATTACTATAATATTTGTCATAATTAATCTTAAGTTTTTTGACATTTATTATCTCTAAAATTTGCAGATCAAAGTTAATTTCCTTTCAAAAATATTTATTTATATTCATGTTATATCTTTCTCAATAAGTAGTAACTTTTAATGCTAATACGTTCCAAGTCTTTTAACTTGCTATTCTTGAATCCTTCATGAATTGATGCAAAGTAGAAGTTTTTATTTTGACAAATATCTTTAAGACATGATAAAAGTAACGAGGAAGAAGTTAAGTTACATATATTATTATTTTATTTTTAGATATTATATTTAAAATGTTTCTACTTCTTAAAATGTCTTTATTTATTATATCTAATTGTATTTGAAATTAAACTAATTTAATATAAGAAATAAAATAAATAGAAACAATATTAAAAATAATACACAAAATAACTATAAAAAATATTAAAAAATACCTTATAATTTCTTATATTATTGAGACTAGAAAATTTACTTTGGAATTGATGTAGATTATATAGTTAACTGAGAATGAACTATTCACTTGTTATATAATCTATTTTATTTCATAATGAATCTTATATTATTATTATTATTATATAGAAAAGGAAAAAAAATAACATAAAAATAAAAAAATACTAATATAAATGTTCCTAACAGTATGGTACATAAAAAGGGAAAATTAACCTTAAAATAAGTTGTGGGAATTCCTTTAATGTTATAATAGTAAAGCTTGAAATAACAGAAAAGGGTAAAAGTTTGAAATTAAATAATAAAAAAAAAAAACAGATTCACAGAGGCATGTGATGATGAATGTATAGATTGGGTAAGTAAGGAGGATGAAAAAAAGAAGGGCATGGATTTACCTTGTCTCTGTCCATCGGGATTATTTAATCTTTGTACTGTACTGACAGATGAGATATGAAACAGCTTTATCGATCCATGGTGAAATTTTCTACATCCACGCTCTCCTCCCGTTCTCCTCTCTCAACCCACCCTTTAAACTACTTCCTGTTCCCTGCCCTTCCCTTCAATTTTTTCTTCACTGACAAAGGAATACCTGCACATTTCCTCACACACCGCACGCATACTCAAAACAGAGACAGAGCCCCACTCCTCAGATACATACATCACCCCCTCTCTACAACCCCCCCCCCCACTCCCTCTCCCATCTGTCTTTCTCTCTCTAGGCATTTGGATATGGTAAGGGCGCAGTAGAGTTTCAGAGTGTGATCAGAACAACAGAGGAGGACAGCCCAGAACCCCTGGTTTTTTTTTTGTTTTTTTTCCTTCCTAACTATGTCATCCCTTATTTCACCTTTCCTCTGCCACTCGATTTAACAAATCCCTATGAACGAACCCTCATAATATATAATACTCTCTTACCCCCCACTTCTGAATAGCCCCAACTCGTATTAGGCCTTTATCTCAGTTGCATGATCACCTTCCTCTACCCTCATCCAACAATATGCTATGCGATAGGCTTTTCTGGGATTCTTGAATTCTTCAGAAAGCCCTTTTTCAGTTTGTTTTGAAGTGGGTAGTGTCTGTTGTTGATTTTTGCAATTAATTAGATCTTCTGTTGTAGGTTGTTAACTTCTTTGATTTCTAAACTATTTCTTCATGGATAATTATCACTATTTCGACAACATTGATCCACATTTGCCTCCTGGGTACCGCTTTCACCCTACTGATGAAGAGCTTATCACCTACTACCTTCTAAAGAAGGTTCTTGACAGCAATTTCACTGGCAAAGCCATTGCTGAAGTTGACCTCAACAAGTGTGAACCCTGGGAGCTACCAGGTATTTCTAAGTTTTATTTTACTAACTCATTGTCCCCTCATTTTCCTTCTATTACAAGGCCTTTTAACACCATATCCTTTTGTTGAATTCTTTTCCAGCAAAAGCCAAAATGGGGGAGAAAGAATGGTACTTCTTCAGCTTGAGGGATCGCAAGTACCCAACTGGTTTGAGGACAAACCGAGCCACTGAGGCTGGTTACTGGAAGGCAACAGGCAAGGACAGGGAAATTTACAGCTCTAAGACTTGCTCCCTTGTGGGTATGAAGAAAACCCTCGTTTTCTATCGAGGCAGAGCCCCCAAAGGAGAGAAGAGCAACTGGGTCATGCACGAATACCGTCTTGAAGGCAAATTTTCCTACCATTACCTCTCCAGAAGTTCCAAGGTAAGCCATTGCCCCCCCCCCCCCGCCCCACATTTTTCTTTTATTTTGTTATTTAGAAAGCCTAAAAGCCCACAACCGCAGCTCTAGAAACTTTCTTGAGAGACTAATCCAAATATCATACTGTACGATTCCTAGTCTAATTTACTGAAATATAACTGTTTAGAGTGTTAATGTAACTGCTGTTGGATGTACCTAATGTACTGTGCTGTCTCCCTTTGGTAATTATTAAGCACCTATGTTCTTCACCCACTATTCATCATCTTCCGATCTAAATAGCTTCTTGGTGTGCAAGTTTATGCAAATTATTTTGTGTACTTCTTGAGACAGAATCCCTGTACTGATGTGAAGCTGAATTACAGTGACATTTCACTGATCAAAGTGCCAAATTCATTTAAAGCATAAAGGCTTTCTTATGCTTTTATCCATGAAACAAGAAGCTTGTAGTTGATGATGCTGATTCGCATGCACTCAATGTCACTCATTTACTATTTAAAAAAAGAATGATAGCAATTTTCGTAGAAATTTCGCAGTATTGCTTTGGGATTGTATATGATGTTGATTTCTTTTCTGCATAGATGTTAATGTAAAATTTGTCCCATTTCTTGACTTTTTCGATGGGGTTGTCAAGAAGATTTGCTGTTTTGATTTGCATGCAAATCACTTTCATTCCCTGATGTAACCCTTGTGTATTTACCATTTGTCACGGAGAATATATGGAAGAATTTGAGGCCCAAAACTGACTTTTCTGAATAACTTTTCTTTCTTTTGCTTTCTTCTTAGGATGAGTGGGTCATCTCAAGGGTGTTTCAGAAGAGTGGTTCCGGGACAACCGCCGTCCTCGGAGGAGGAAAAAAGAGATTGAACTCTGGCATCAATCTCTACCCAGAAGTTAATTCTCCCTCCTCAGTCTCTCTCCCACCTCTCCTCGACTCCTCTCCATACAATAATAATACCACTGCCACTTCCGCATCCACCACTGACCACGACAACAGCTGCTCCTACGACGCCGTCTCCACAAAGGAGCACGTGCCCTGTTTCTCCACTTCTTCTGCACCACCCGGTTTTAACCCGCCATCTCTTTTCGAACTCCCGGGTCCATCGCAACCCGCCCTTGCTCCGGCTCCGGCAGGCACACTTGCATCACTTCTCGAATCATCACCCCTCGCTCGCTTTGGCAGAGCTTCTGGTTTTCCAAGCCTTAGGTCATTGCAGGAGAATTTGCAACTTCCTAATTCCTTTTTTTCCAACGCCGCCGCACCGTCAACCGCGATGAACAATGACAGTGCTGTTCAGTATGGCGCTTTCACCAACTGGGCTATGCCGGAGAATCAGAAAACCACCGGTCAAACTGAACTTGATTGCATGTGGGGTTTCTGAATTGGTGCTTGGCTTTTCTAAGCTTAGTTAATTATATGTTGATTAGAACTAATTTCCATCTTAATTTCTATGTTGTTTGGAATGTAATATAGTAGTAATTCATGATGTGTACGGTGAACTAGCTTTTGTTAGTACATCTGTGACTGGTAGTTGCTGTTAACATTCGGCGTAATTTATTGCTTTTTGCAAATATTAAATGTTTCAGTTGGTATTTCGTACTCTGATCCAACGTTATTTCAAAAGCTCAGACTTGATTGCAATAATTCATGCCAATGTTAGAAGTACTTTTACTATTATTTTGCTACTTTTCTTGGAAGCAAAAGGGTTGACAATGCAGCAATGTCTTATCTTCTCTATCAGTGATTATTGAATCAATTGATGGAGCAAAATGTGGGGTGATTTTTAAAGATAGCCCTTCTCTCTCTCTCTCTCTCTCTCGTTTAAGAAAATTTCATAGTGCAATGATTTTTCTTATGATAAAATATTAATAGTTAGGAGAGATTGTTTCTCATGATTTTCGAGATCCTTCATATGGAATGTATGGGATAGGGGATTTTCAGAAGAGTTGATGTGATAGAATCGCTTTCCAAAGGTAAAAATGTGTTTTGGTGTAATCTATGGAGAGCTCGACTGTTTCTTGCATTTTGGATGTGATGATCGTATGCATTTTGAGACTAATATTAGTAGCTGGCCAGCTGGGCAAGGACCCCTAAGAGAAGAAAAGAAGAGAACCAGAGATCGAGAAGTGTTTTGATTTCAAGTTCTTATAATGTTTGCTAAAATAATTCTAGTAAGAGAGTTCTCTCAAGGAAAACTATATATGTATGTATCACTCACAGAGTTTCAAATCATATGATATAGGAAAATATACATTTTTTTGCTCTCTATTGTATATAAAATTTTTAGAGGCAAATACTATATATGATAAAATGCATGTGTTAGAAGAAATAATACATTTTTTTTCTTCTAATCTCTCAAATAACGAAAAGCTTATGTAGGAAAATTTAAGACTTTAAACATGGCCGCAACAAATTTCTCTCAAGAAGACTCATTTATAATCTTCAAACTTGGCTGTTGGAGGAGATCCTTTATTAAAGATCACAAAAACATTCTATCTTTGAAGAAGATAATGAAAGATTACACAAGTTGCGAGTTGAGTTTTCATACTATATATATAGGTAAAATTGGTATTTTAGATGTATACTAAAAACACCTATGTTTCTCTCGGACTTTGGAGAGAATTGTAGTTGTAAAAGTAAATCTTACAACTCCCCTTTTTGTTTTCTCTTTTTCCCATTCAAAATCTACCAAAGAAGAGAAATTAATTCTTCTCACTTCTCTTATTTTTCTTCAATTTCTTTCCTTCCATTTTAGTTGTAAGTAAATAAATTTATCAAGATTTCCCCCCTCAAAGTTCATCACAAACAATTAAATTGAATTGCTCACATAAGCTGAATACAAATTTACCCCCTACCTGCATCTATTCTCTTGAAAAATATATTTATATTGGGAATGTATATATTAAATATATATATATGCATGTTTGAATATTAAATTTGTTCCGAATAAGTTGTTTATAAGTCTTACTTACTCTTGAATTTTTTATCTATATAATAAAGAAAACTTTTTATAATTTCAAAATCATTATCTAGCTCGTGTTGGTTGAAACTTACTTTGTTGTATTTCTCCAATAAGTAGCAATGTAATTATTGACTTCTTCGTGACCCAGCTTCATTCCCTTTTTTCTTTTTTTAAAAAAATGTTGAAGGGGAAAGCAATCATGATAATTTCCCCACGTTTTGCATATATTAACAATTATGGTAGTTTTACTAAGCAAATTGTGATATCGAAAGGGTAAACAATTATGCTAATCCAATATCCAACTACTAGACATTAATTAAATTCATAAATAAAAAATACTCATCACAAACACAAAGTGGTAAAGTTTTATAATACATTCTTTGTCCACAAGATCCTTTATCTTACTTTATATATTTTTTCTATTTGAAATTATATAAATTACCACACGTCTCTAATTTCTAAATATTATTACGATAAAAAAAATTACTACAAAGAAACACTTGCTGAATTGTCGCGACCAGAATAACAAATGAGACGAATAAGAGGACAAAAGATTATAACAAAAATGAAGATCATACGACAAACCATGGGAGGGAGGATCCCCATGAAAATGAAGGTTATGTATGGTCCATGTTGAGGGGCAATGATGAGGAAGGTGGTCCAGTAAAGTCGGAGTCGGATCTTAGTCAAATTGGGCTTTAATTTTCTGTTCGAAATGGGCAAGCCAATCACATATATACCACTTTCGTCAGTAGACTCTGGCGGGTGTAGGCCAACTTACTGCACTGTGGCCTTGCACGCTTTTATACTAAATTGGTGTTAAAAATGTTGGGTTGGATTTGATTTTGATGACCCGATGGGCCCAATATCTGGAGACGGACAAATCTAACGTCACTCTGGAAATTGTGTGGTTCTCCAGTGAAAAGTAAAGCCTAACTCTATTTCTTTTTTGCCCAAAAAAAATAAAATAATCCGGTTTTGGGGAGGAAAAGATGAACTGGTGGTGGCAGTGGAGGTGCCGGGCGGGGGGGAGGAGGGGTGTTCGAGGGTCAGAGAGCTATGATGAGCACAAAGTACAATATTTGGTGTCAAAATGGTGAGCTACGGACTAGACATGTGGCTTTACGTGTCATGAAGTGAGTGCATGTAATCATGCATGATTACCAACAAAAAGTCGGAGCATTTCGATTATTTCTTATCGATGACGAGGATGATGGAGGAAGAGATAGGGATGGAAATTATTTGATTCAGATTGTTTAGATTAAATTTTAAAATTTGATTCAATTTTTCGGTCTAACAATTCAATTCAATTCGATCTTTGAAAAATGAAATTATTTCGGTTCGATTTTTGATTAATTCCTATTTTTATAACAATAATAATTATTTTTTTTTTCTAATTTCATGATTTTTTTTCTCTTAACAAAAATCTTGTATATGATACAAGAAATTTATATAATAAGATGATTTTTTATTTATTTTTATGAATGATATTTAAATTTCATGTAGACATTACAAAATAATTAGAAAAAGCTATTATTTCATTTTAAATATATATAAAATGAAATTTCGATCTTGACTGAACAAAATTGGACTAAACCGAAATATTTCGGTCTTTGGTTTTTCGGTCTTATAAATATTACGGTTTGATTCGATTTTTAACGAGAAAAAATCGAAGATCGAATAAATCAAATTTTCAAACCGAAGACCAAATTAAAAATCGAATACTCACCTATAAAGGCAGAGTCTCAAAGAGGGACTTGGTTAAAAAGAAAGAGCAAAAGAAAACATCAAGCACCCCTTGTCAAAAAAATACGATTAAATTAATTATTCGATACGAAATTAAATATTTTTTTATATTTTGTTTAAAATTTAAATATTAATTTTCTTTAATAAATACTCATTTTATCTCAATTTAATGAGTTTATTTAATTTTTTTATACTAATTAAGAAAATACTATAAATATATTTTTTCATAAAATATCATCATTGTTTATTATTTCAAAGTGAATTTAATTTTAAATTCATGCATTTGTTAGATACGAATAATCTCACTTTAAATATAAATATTTTTATCAATTAACAAATACATTGTATATTGAATGAGAAAAATAACATATAATTTGAAATAAATAAAAAAGGAAAACAAATCTATCAAATTGAGACGAATAAAGTATATTTTTATCCAAAGTTTCATTAATAATCTATTTAATTTATGTCATTTATATTTTGCTAACTCACGAGTCTCATCCCTCGCTACCTTAACTTAAAAGATTTATATCTCACTAATTTATAAATTCCATAATTTATTACATTAATATAAAATATAATTTAATATTTTAATTAAAGTCAAAAGTTTTCTTTAATTCTTAATCAAAGTAAAAAATAAATATTCAATTCCGAACGGAATGAGTATATTTCTTTCAATTAGAATTAAATGTTTGCATTGAACAAAAAATTAAGTAAAATTTTCAAATTTAAAAGAAGTTATTACAATATTTTGGTTATTAATGTAATTAAAATGAGTCTACATGAGTTATTAGAATTTTAAATGATATATATATATATATATATTATTTATTTTGGATATTTGCAAATGGACAGATAAATATTCAATTCTAAATAGAGGTATTAAAACTTGCATATGGATTCAAAAATATTATGAAAAAATGATACAATCAAATATTTTAAGTGGTTCTTTTTTTTTTTTTGAATGGTAGTCTACTATTTTGGGTTTTTTTTTGGGTTAATTTCATTTGAATGATGACCTTTGAATTTTCGAAGTTAATTTTTTTAATTATTTTTTATAAATTTTATGTTTCAATTTTTTATGTCTTTTTTTTAACTATGTTACAAATAAAATTTAATTTATTTGAATAAATTTCTCTATTAAATTAATTATTATTTTAAATTAATAATTTATAATATAAAAATTAAGTAATATGTTAAATTTAGTATTGTATTAAAAGTATTAATGAAATAGAAGTGTCATCTAATATGTATACTCTATTTATTATGATTTGTAGAAAAGAGTTGTAAAAAAATGAAAAAATGATGTAGAATGATGAGACCCATAAAAAAATAGGAAAAATACCACTATTAAGAATTGCATGACTCAAGATGCTCTAACTATTATTGTTCGAGGCTTTAGCAGATCTATTGTCTATTGATTGATATTGGATTCATTGACATTCCTTTTCTTTGGCTCTAGTTATTTTGATGGGAGGATTAAAGATACAATCAAATATATGTGACTAATCCCCCTCCCCTTGACAGGATAAGGAACGCAGTAGATCTGGTATTGTTCCTGTTTTCCTTCTCACACGAGTAATCTAAAGAGTAATCTATTTAGTCATAATCAGACTATTGTTTGCTTCATGATGTTCTATAAGAAAATCATAATAGGTGATTCTATTCCAAGATTGTCATCAAACTGAGATTTTAGTTTATTAATACATTGATGAGTGTTCATCTCATCGATATGATACACAAGCACAACAAGCTAATGATACAAATGATTAAACCTTAACAAATAAGACAATTTCTCATGAGCACCAGCCATTGTAGAAAATATAATGGTTGCTGGGCCAGAAAACTAGCAGTCATATGACTGCTTGAAAATTAGAAAAAATAAAAGGACATGGTTTAGCCAGTGTTCTGCATTCGAGCAGCAATACTCTTCATGGCCAAGATGAGTGTGTCCTCTAGCCCAGGAGCATAGTCACTTGATGGGTTAAGTTGAATGTATTATGCAAGTTTTGAATCCACATAGTCCCTGGACATGTGAGACTATAAATATTTTCAAAGCGTTGCAAAAATAAAAAAATGATTCGATTAATGAAGAAAAAAATGTTACTCACAATTGCAACATAATTTTCGATTTTTGTTATTTTTTCATTAATATTTAAAATATTTATTTGTGATATTGCAATATTAGTAACATTTTCAAATCAATATTTGAAATATTAAATATTTCATTACAATATTTTCAGTAATAATAGTTTCTGGCATTGTATGATAAATATGTAGTTGTATTCATTTTTTTAAGTGCAATACGTTATTTTCTTTGGTAACCCACTCTCAACCAAGGTTATTTTTTAACATATTTACAAAAATTAGGTTATTTGGATTAAAAACTCTTGTGTTTTACTTTTTGTACTTGATTTCATTTGATTATTTTTTATTTTGAGAAGTTGAACAATTACATTATTGCACTTGTTTAGATGATGTTCATTCCATATGTATGGACTAAATGTAAGAATGAAAACTAAGTACGTAATTGTATAAGAAGAAGAATAAAAGAAAAAAAAAGGAATCTCGAGTTGAAGAAGAAGGGATTTTTGTCAAATAACAAACTCTATAGGTAGAGTATATAGAAAAAAGAAATGCACACATGCACATATATATATATATATATATATATATATGTGTGTATACATACACACATATCATATATCACATCCTTTTCTATTTTGTCTAATTTTTCAAATCAATTTTAAAAAAATGGCATATCATTTTTTTTTCTATTTTGTTTTTTTGTTCAATTTTCCACACATTTTGAATTTGTGTGGCATATCACCTCTTTTCTATTTTGTCTTTAGTCCAATGTTTTAAACCATGTTGAAAAACTAGACAAAATGCCAAATTAGAAAAAGAAACGATGTATCATTTTTTCAAATTGATTTGAAAAATTGGACAAAATGAAAACATAGGCGATATGTCATATTTTCAAATCAATTTTAAAAAATTGGACAAAATGTCAAAATGAAAAAGACATGAAATGATATATATATATATATATATATATATATACACATATGTTGTTATTTGGAAAATAAGAAAGAGATTGCAATTTATAATGTCGAAAGGAATGCACGATGACATTAGATGATTTATTGAAATTAAGATCCGACTAAGTGATGAACAGATTATCTATATACTTTTATGAAACATCTATTTCATTTGGGAAAAACAGTTTTGCCAAGAAAAAGATAGATAAAAGATTAAAAGTATGCTATAAATATGTTTGGCGGAATTGCAATACAAAATGACTTTCTCTAGAATATTTATCTAGAAATTGAAAAGATAAATCGCTTTCATAAAAGATGGAATGTGTAAAGAATAGTTAGATGACATACAATTGATTATTGAGACGCATCATTGTGGAAGTATTCAACAAAAACTTATTACATTATGAAATAAATTCAAAGGTGAAAAATAACGATATAATCTAAAAAATTTTACTTTAAAAGATCATGTATGTAAATGTATACAAAAACTTGATGAGAAGAAAATCAAATATATAATATGATTGTATTTTATAAATGTATTTTATGAATATTTGTTATGAAGATATTTTATGGACATTTTATAATTTTTTTAAAGTACTTGTTATTTATTATATAAATATTTTTAAACGGATAGATATGAGAAAAGTTATATAATTACGAAAATAGTGATAATGACAATAATAGATGTATTTACTGATAGAATACTTTCACTCGGGGATGGATTTAAGGTATTAGGCCCCACACATTAAAAACTCAATCCCATATTGATAAAGTTTTAAATTAGAAACAATTCTTCCTTCAAAAGAAAAAAAATATAAAAGGAAAAGGAAAGACTGAAAATGGTTTTTGCCCTAATTGAAAATTTTACAGTGAATAGATAGAAAAGACCAGCAAAACGCCCCTCTAGTCAATCCAAAATAGAAACTCTCAAATTGCCACCCTTGTCTCCGTTCCTATCCGTTGTCTTCTTCTTTCAATAGCTCTGAACTTGGTGAACAAGCCAGTGTGTGTAGCCATGGAAGAAGAATACTCAGTTGATCCCTCTTTGTTGCTCCAGGCTGCTACTGAAATTGCTTCTAGTCTTGGTACCTATTCTCTTTACATGCATTTCCACTTTGTCTGTGTTTCTACATTTATCAGCATGTATAAATTTGATAATATTTTTTTGTTCATCTCCTAATTTCAGTTGCTATCTCCGACGATTCAGCAAAAGAATTCCTCAGTCGGTTTCCACTCCCTGCTGTTATCAGGTAAGTTAAAAAAAAGTGTAACTTTTCTGCTTTAGACGCATTTTGAGTCATTTTTTGTTTCAGAAAAGTACACTAAGAAGAAGAGCATACATTATGGTTGTGAAATTGGGTTCAAATATAGTTGATCTATAGTGTCATTTTGTTTGGACATTGATATTATTCTGTTAATCTTGTTTCTGTTCTCAGTGTTCTGGGTATGTTTGTACATGACTTAATTGAATTATAAACTTACTCAAGTATATAAAGCTTGCTACTCCTTCAGAGCCGTACGTGTTTATATTCCTCCATTTTTTTTCCTGGTATTGGCTATGTACAAACTTCCGAATTGTGAAGCCAATACATGGGTTTGTCAAGAAGTATGTGCCTTGTGCGCAAATGGCCATCCCAAGGATAAACGACTTTTGCTTTTAAATTTTTATTTTTGCTTCAAGAAGCATGGCGTTGAGCACTTGAATTTGGAAAATTGTTGACTTTATGAAATTGCAGTGCTTTACAAACAAAAGCGGATTATCCAGGGCTGGAGGATGCTTTGGTTAATACTTTGGATAGGATTTTCAGAACGAAATATGGAGCGTCTCTTATTCCGCATTTCATGGTACTGTCTTGACCTCCGTTGTAGTTTTAGTGTTTGTACTCCATCATAATTTCATTCCACATTCTTGGATGGTAAAATCTGCAATGGTGAATTAGATGCAAATTTCTTTTACTGGTTTGGCCAAAAACATTTTACATTTCTCTCATATCTTGATAAGTTAAGTTTTGCAAATGATTGATTTGCTGTATTGGTATCTTTTGGCATATACTTTCTTTCACATTGTGATGTTGAAAATATGAATATAAATTGCTGCATCTATTTTCCACTCTTAACTTCTGCTTCTCTTCCCTTTCAGCCCTTTGTTGTAGTCGGTTTGGGGGCAGATTCGCAAAAAGTCAGATGCTTAGCTTGTAAAGTGGTAATAACTTTTTAGCATTTCGAACTTATGATACATTTTCTGGATTATTGATGTTTTTAACTTTCAAGTTATTCAATGAATTGAATCTTGCAAGTCGCCATTGTAGAAATTTCTCCATTTTTCTTAGTTTCACTTATTCACTACTCTGATAATTTTATATTTGTTAATTCTCTTTTATGTGACATTTGCAGGTATCTTTCCTTTTGGAGAATACTGATGAGACTATTGCCACAAATCTAGTCACTGCTTATGGTGTGTACCCTCTTTTGCTTGATTGCCTTGTACATGGGTAAGCTCTTCATGTTGCACTTCCTAATTTTTCAATGTATTTAGCTTCTAATTCCTACTGCGCTTTATCATTTCCTGGTATCTTATTTCAAGAATTTTGTGTTTTTTATTTATTAGTATTTGAATAAGAATGATAAGAATATTCCATAAAATATCACCTTTCTCAGTATTAGGTCAATAAAAAGGAGGACTTGTAAAGTGTTACAAGCGAGTGATTGGCTGGTGGGACCTAAAATAGCAGCCTAAATATGTGTGCTGTCCATATATGGTTTATCTTTTAATATTTCTTATGGAAATCTGTCCTTGTATTGTTTGTATCATTGTTTGATAGTTTGGAGGTTCATGCTACTCTAGCTAAGAATCCTTTTTCTCTGTCCTACTGTGATTGGCTACTAGGTTAGTAGTTCCTCAAAGCTTTGCTTTTTTCAGCTATTGAATGTTTCCAGATGATGTTCTGGGCTACCCTCTCACCCTTTTTTTTTTTTATAAAATGTTTTCTATAGGGAGGAACAAGTTGCAACTGCAGCAGCAGATGCAATTAAGAATTTGGCCGGTTCTTTGAAAGGCGTGGTTTGTATATGGCTTCTTCTCATATTGGTTATTGAGTTAAAAGTACACAAGGTGGATAATATGGTTGAACTATCCAAGGATTTCTAATGAACTCTACAAAATTTCTCTAGGGTATTGTCTTTCCTTTGAGTGGCAGTGAAGCTACACATCTTGGAAATCTGATGGGGAAATGTTCATCATTGGTATGAGCTGATGAGAGCTGTTGCAGTGTTCTGAGTTTTTTTAATGATTACATTTTTTATTTTATTGAAATGGATGCTTCAATATTCACAATTGTGCTTCAGGGAAGAATTCGAATTTTGGCATTGATCGTGAAACTGTTCTCCATTTCCACTTCTATAGCATCAGTAATCTATAATTCTAAACTTCTCACTCTATTAGAGGGAGAAGTTAATAATGCAAATGACACTTTGGCAACTTTGAGTGTGCTGGAACTTCTATACGAGGTTTGCTACAACAATCTCTCACATATGCTTTTAATCTATTCAATGCTTGCTTTTCATTAGTGACTACAGTTTTCTTTTTCTTTTTTAAAATAATTTTTTGAATGCTGCTTTTGGGGTCATATAAAGCATCAAAAGTTGCTTTATTTATTATTTTTTTTTTTTGTGAGGGTCAAAATTTCTGATACCTTGAGTTATAGTATTTGTCATCGTTTTTTAGCAAAACAATGTGCAGGCTATGACTGATACTGATAGTTCTCTATGAGGCTAGCTTGAACTTGATCATAGTGATATTGATATTTAATTATAGAACAAAGTTATCAAAGCAATCTGATTTGCATTTTTTCTATTAGGTGCATATACTTCTTAAACATACTGTTTATTATATTGTATGATCATTGGTTAGGATATTGATAAAATATTCAAGAGCATAATTTATTTTCTATTTATGATCAAATTTGAAGCCTGCCTAGGCTGACACATATTTTCCATTTTTGGGATATTCAGTAGCTGCCAATGTGGGTGCTTGTTTCCTTCTAAAGGATTGAACCTTGATGATTTCAATGCTACCTGACACTTAGTGATTTCAAATTTATGCTGGAAGAAGAGGCCAGACAAGTAAATTCTTTGTATGGAAATATGACAGAAATGGATTGAGGTGGCTATTTGTGGTGTTGAAGATTGCCTCAGTTTTTGCTAGGGTGATCAAGTAAAAATGAATGAAGAAAAATAGAGGAAGAGAAAAAATGGGGGAAAAAACAAAAAAGTATAAAATCAAAAAATATATTTAGAACCCACTTCCTAGTTTGACCAAGCTACTTTAAGAAATAATGGTAATTCATTCTGATTCCCTAATTTTTTATTCCCATTGCAGTTCTCCTTACTGAATTTGAATAAAACATGGGACAAATACTTGGTCACAAATACTCTCCTTTAAATTAATGAATAATTTGAGAGAGCTAAACAACAAGCATTTTAGTACCTCTGCTAGAAGGTACGCAAGTGGATGCTAATCCTAAGTAGCCAAGAAAAGAAAGTGGCATTTGGTCGAAATTAGAAAGTGATAACTTTGATGCCAAGTATATTCTGTTTCCTTCTTTATTTTCCTTACAGTTATAAGTTATTAGTATTGTATTGCAGACATAAATTTTAGCATATATTCTTGTATAGTGGTCGAGGACTATTAGTTTACTGTATATTCTGTTTTCTCCTTATTTTTTCTTTTGATTGTATCGGTGCTTGATGAGTGAAGTTGTCAGAGGTCCCACACAGTATAGAGTTCTTGTCAAAAACTACAGTTCTTCAACTGCTGAGTTCAATAATCAGGTTACTAGCATTTAGTGAAGTGCTTAATTCCAACAACTTTTTCCTTATGGGTTCTGCTTTACTTATCTTTATTTTTTGGTAGCAATGAGTCTGCTGATTCAATTTTAAGATCAAGAGCATTGGTGATAACTGGAAGGCTTCTGTCAAAGGAAAATGCTTTTATGTTCATTGACGAGTCAAGTAAGATTTTATAGCAGGCTCTCTCTCTTTCTCTGACATCTGAGACTTATGAGTTCTTTTCAACTTTTAAGATAGTGAAAATTGTTTATGGTAAGATAAATTCCATTACAGAATTTGCTCAGCAGAGTACTCATGAAACATTTTCTTGCTATTTTCATGTCGTTCTAAAGATCAAGAGATAGCTGAATATATAAGATGGGATGCATTTTCTATGTTGAGCATTGAAGCTACTGTAGCTTCTTGTTTGTGATAAGTTTGAGGGCAGTTCTGGTCTGATTGGTATGATTGCTTTAACCTGATAGATCACTTTAAGTGTCAGGTAACGAAGGGCATTATTACTCTGTGATCCTCTGATGAATGCAAAACCTTTCTGTTTGGTCATAACATCAAATAATTTTTTTTTGACATATCAAATGCTATTGCAAGTTTAGTTTTGTTTCATCTGGTTTGCAAATGGCTTATACATTCATATGAGATAGTAGGAGGAGGTTCATGACCATGGCTTATACCTCTTTCAAAATATGTAGGTTCTAGAGCTGTTGTCTCAGCAATCGATAAAAGGTTTGATTTCCTGAGTCAAGAAGCAGATGAATGTGAATATGCACTTGAAGCTTTGGGCCAAATTGGTTTAAGTAAGTATGCTGCTGAATTCCCATTTCTGTTATCTACATGCTATGCGGCATGGTATCCCACTAGATAGATGACTACTTCTGATCACCCCCTGATATAGCAGGGGTTAGCTGCATGATCCTCTATATATCCTTAGATGGTAAGCTGGTCATAATGGATAAGGTTGTTACTGTGATTACTATATCCCTTCTTTCTTTATCTTAAACATGTAATGTGTTTTTGTATTCCATGTGGTATGTCCAATTATTTTCTGAAAAATTATCTTATTCGGGAGCTTGATTCATTGTTTGTCTCTTCTGTTGTCTTTTAAATAATTTTCTCTGGTACCATTTTAGTAGCTTAGTTTGGAAAATATTTCCTGGTAGTCAATTTATTTTCGTTTTTCTTCTCACTGCAGCTAATCCTGGAGCTGTATTGCTCCTCTCAAGTTCACATCCTGCGGCAAGACGTGTTACTGACGCTGCCTTTGATCGACAACATCATAATAAACAATTGGTGAGATACTTTTTTAAACTATCTTCTCAGTTGTTCTTCTAATCAACACTGGGGTGCAAACTTAACATGTTAATATTCTTTACCATTGAATTTTTGTTATGAGGGATTTTTTTTCCTCCAAGCAGGTACTGAAAATAGAGACATTTTCAACTTTCCATCTTTCAGCATATGAAAATAACTGCCAAAATATTGGTTGCCTCCAACAATCTTAATGTTGGTCCAAGTACATGAGTAACTTCTGAAACAAGTGCATAAAACTGATGGAAAATACACTATGAAGAATGGGGAGAAAAAGGTTTATCTTGTTGAGAAGTCATTGCTGGTTTATATTGGTTGACAGATTAGCAATTTTGCTAAACTTTTTGTGTGCTCAAAAAGTTTTATGCTTGCACTGCATATAGCCATCTTGAATTATTTTCTAATTAAAATTCCGGGGGGGGGGGGGGGGGACAGGCTGCATTGCATGCTCTTGGGAACATTTCTGGAGAAACTCGGTATGAAGACATTGTAATTCTCAATAGTGAGGCAGAAGAATGCTTCCGATGCTTGATGTATGAAGCAGCTTCTAGGACTGCAAAACTGACACCTTCTGTAAGTTGAACTTGGTTCTTTTCCCTTAAAAGAGTGTTCTTGCTTGCTTCTCCTGTTTCATTATATCAATTTGGTAACTTTTCCTTCAACCGTCATTTTCTGGATGCTTGTTTAATATGCATGCTGACTGGGGGATGAGGGGGGGGGGGGAATTCGAGGACATGAAACATGGTAACTTGCTAGAGGAATCTTACTATCGATTCAGTTGTTCATCTAATCCTTTAATTGATATTTGAGATTATAATGTGTTCACCTTCCAATTGTTTTAGAGATTAAGTTGTTCTTGCATATTGCAGGGCCTCCTCCTATCAGTTCTTCAACAAGATTCAGAAATTCGTTTGGCAGTGAGTATATACTATCATAATTTACTAAAACGATGTATCATCCTACTAGAATCTATATTTGGGAGTATAAATTGCTCCTCCAGTACTTTGCAAAAATCTCTTTTCATACTTAAGTCTTGTAATTCTTGCATTTTTCCTTTTATTGCCTTTTAGATTTCCAGTGAAACAATATACTTGGCTTCTGCCCTTTTTCCTCCCATTCCCTGAAGTTATATAATCAACAATAACAAGTAGATAAGAATTATTTCTCTTTTTCATTTGCTACCTGATTGCTGTGTCACTTAACCAGATATCTAGAGGTCTTACAATCTTCTTACTCTGACTTGGTTTTATTAGTCACCATCATAGATTTGCTTCTTGGGTATTATCTTTGTTAAAGATATACTCCCATTTAAATGTTTACCATTCTTTTTTGGGGTGTCCCATTTAAATAATTTGGTTTCTAATTTTACGTACTTTTACAATTTTGCTCGTCTTGAATTTATAAATTTGACTTTTTAGAAATATGTAAAACATTAAATTTGATATGTTTTGAATAAAATACACACCATAAAAAAATGAATACTCGCTAATATTTTTTAATGAGAATGCTATTAATGAAGAAAAAATTGTTGTTTTGGTTGAGTTATTCACTATTTATTGGGTAATGTAATGCATTTTTTGGAAAGTAATATTTGACATCAAACTTTGGAACCATTACACTTATACACTAGCAATTAAATAGTGCAATTTAGGAAGTTTAATGCATAATTATCATTCCCAGTACATTTCTTAATCCTAGTGAAAAACTAAAGTGGACAATTGAAATGGGATAGAGGGGGAGTATTATTTTCTAACAGGTGAGCTCTGAAAGTGAGAAATCCCGATTAAACATCATCCACAATTATTCTTACATCCTGATCATGATCTCCCATCTTTTGAAGCAGATGTTGATAGTTGAAATAGATCATCTTTTCTTTATAATAAAAAAATGGAAAAAGAAAATCTGAATTTTGAATGTTTATTGCCACCTTAGCGTACTCTCTGTTTCATCTCTGATTCTTATGCATTGCAATGTGCATGCTAGCCACTTGTATATATTTTGTGTCTATTTTATTTTCAGTTGAAGCAAAATGGAAGGTGCGTTCTGATTTTGCTGGATAGCTGAAGTGAATTTACATACATGCACATAAACCCTGTAGAGTACTTTTGAAATTTATTTTCCTTATATATTACAAATACTTTGGGCTTCCATTGTGGTACAGGGGTATAGATTGATAACTGGTTTGGTGGCTCGATCTTGGTGCTTGATGGAAATCCTCTCAAGACAAGAAATAATAGACATGGTGACTGACACATTCATAGAGACCAAAAAGATAGGTTTGTATTTGTATATCTTAATTGCTCAAGGTCTGACCTTTTGCGCTCAGACAATTCTTCATATAGCTGCCTTCATTCTTCTTGTTTCTTTGTATATCTTATAATGTCTATTAAGGGAAAGGTGTTGCAAGTATTTATTTCTTCAGAAGCTAGAAAGCTAAGTTGCAACTTAACCAAAGCATATTACTTCCTTCCATGAACCATAAATTGGTTTTTCATTGATGAATGCAGCAGTGTTTCTTTTATATCTCATTCAGTTCAATCTTGGGCTATTCTGGTCGAGATATCTGTAGTGACATGCTGATAGGAATAAATATTAGAAAGGACAGTTTTCAAAGCAAGTCAGGCAAAAACCTCTATATTGGAAATCTTAAAATATGAAGATATGGCCGTCGAGTTGCACATTTGAAGAAGGCTGATGTATTTCCAGGGTATGGAAGGTAGGAACAAGTATGAGAGAGGGCAAGGTTTTAATAGCCACTCAGGAATAGGATCCTCCATATTAGCAATCTTAAAATATGAAAATATGGTCCTGCAGCTTCATGTTTGAATAATGTTGATGTGTTTTCAGGTATGGAAGCCAGACATAAATGTTGCGAGGCAATTTACAAGGCACTTACATCCTCAAATAAGCTTCTTGGTGACCCTGCAGTTGCTGGGATTGCTGCAAAGGTGTGCAAGCATGAGTATTTTTTCCCTTCATTTTGTTCTTTTCAAATGATGTTACCTTTGATTTGCCCAAGGATCTTTGGCTTCATTTTGGCTGTTAAGAACTTAAAGAGTGCTTGAATGCCTAAGTCTAGCACGTCTGTTTAAGAATAAGGCAAATTGGTGCATTTTGTCCCTTTAACATTTTACATTTGGTAAGGTTGGTCCCTTATGATATATTTTTTTTTTTAACTTTTAAACTTTTTTCATTGTTTATGCATCCCCCCCCCCCCCCCAAAAAAAAAAAATCTCAGGGATACTTTTGTCCCTACACTATGTGCCTTTCCGTTTTTTTAATTTTCTGGGAACACAGAAAGCCCCATAAGTCCAGATAAAGCCACAATCTGAGGGTTATCACAATTTGCATCAGAATATGTAACCACTTATAAAAACTATGCATATGAAAGATTCACAAAAAAGGTTAAAAGGAGATTGCTACCATTGATTTATGTAGTTAAATGTTGAAATGCAGTTTTGATTGGTTGTTTTTTTATATATTTTTTAGCATGTCTACTTCGAGAATGGCACCACAGATCTCTCATCTTCATCAGTCTTACTGTTTGTGCTTTTTTTAATTGCAGCTCCAGGAAGCTATCAGGAGGGGTCCTTACCTTGCAAGAAAGCACACCGAAGCTCAACCAGCCGTCGCTACAGTGGATAGATTTTAATCCATTGCCGATTACTACCAGAACAGCTGATCCATCTTCTTGGTAGTCCTTTGACAGTTTCTTGATGTGGCAGTTTCCTTGAGAGAAAACCTAGAATGTTTTCTTGTTATCAGCCTTAGATATTTGGAGAATGTACATAACTGTTTGCCTGCGAAAGATTTACCTATGTCTATGTGCTTAACATGATTCCATATGTCAATTAAGAAAAAGAAATATGAAATAATAACCAAATTTCAAAGACGCCGATCTTTTGTTCCTTTGTATGAACAAATCATGTTGATTAAGACGGTTTTATTTGAAAGAACTCATTTCTACTCAATAAAAATACAAGAGTCATGAAACTCACTTTTAAGTTCCTTCTCAAATCAACTTCTGAAAATGCGTCCGAAGCACCTCAAATCCATTAACTACGTTTTGAAATTTCACTATCCATCAGTAGGTGTTATCTTCACCTTTTTCAACACGTTGACTTGAATGTAAGAATTGAGTGATCAAGTATTTGATTTGATCAAGAATCTACTTCTAAGTGGTCAAGTAACTTCTCTTTCGCGCGTATGTGCTTGCGAGAGTTTGCTCGAATTCACTCTAAGACTAACAAATAATAATTAAATCTCATTTCTCCATATACTTAAAAAAAAAAGCTTGGTATGTAAATCTTAGTTAAAAAGTATAAAATTAAAAGTATTATACTAAATGAGATGAAGAGGCATTTTAAAATCTTTTAGTAATATTTAAAATTTGTATTAAAGTCACTTCATATTTTCTGTAACTCCATTACAACATTGAATTAATTTTTTTAAAAAGAAGAAAACAAAAACATTTTGTTGATTAAATTTCGAGATTGTTTTCTATTTTTGTCATAGAATTCTCAATAAGGATTCAAAAATGAAAAAAAAAAAAAAAAACTCATATAAGAGGTTGGACCTACCTACCTATTTCCATATCCAAACAGACCCTAATTACCAAAGCAAGAGTCATCTCTGGACAGTGGATAAGAGAGTGAAGCGGCAAATAAAAGAAGGTTTCTATAAGCTTTCTTCTCCATCGTTCCTTGTTTCTTTTCTTCTTCTTGCAAATTTTGAAGATTGAATCACAATCTCAAAGGGATTGAATTGCTGAAACTATGCATTGCATCTCTTCTTCTTGGGTCCTTCCTTACAAATTCAAAACCCTTTCTCTCAATGGCCCTCACCAAAATGCCACCACCACCATCCCCGCTGCTGCTACTGCCGCCTTTAGGCCCCTTAGCTTCTCTGCCAACACTTCTCTCAGCCTCTTCTCCAGAGGTATTATTTTCAGAACACAATTTTACTTATCTGTTTCAGTATCTGGAGCTATTGTCTGCTTATCAAGGAACCTTTTTTTTTTGGTCTTTTATTATCTTAGGAGCTGTATCTATGAGCCCTCTGCAGAGGAAACCTCGTCATTCAATTGTATGCGAGGCAGAAACAAAGAAGAAGGCCGATTCAGCCGCCAAAAGAGCTCGCCAGGCGGAGAAAAGGCGTCTATACAACAAAGCCCGGAAGTCTGAAGTAAAAACTCGAATGAAAAAGGTGAGTGCTATTTTCTTTATTAATTTTTTTTCCTGGGTTTTCAACATCATTGGCTTCTTTAATTTTGATGCTGTATGAGTTGCGGCAGAGTGATATTGCTTAACCATTGTATATCAATTTTTTTCTTGTTCCATTGGGTTTGTAAAGCTTCAAGGCCATGCTATCACAGTTTTTGCTAAACTGCAGAAGTTGTGCCCCTAGGAGTAGTTGTAATTGTATATTTATGTAGGCAAGGGCCAAATCTCCTTTTATTATTGAGCGTGGAACACATTTTAATCAGTTATGCTCATTGAAAAATGTTTCTTTTGTGAATCTATTGCTATGTTGTGTTTAGATTTTAGCTGAGCATAGTGGTCTGAGAATACACACATAATCATTTTGTCGGGACTTTATATGTATTTCTTGTTTTCCACTTCTCAAACTGAAGTGAAGGAGGGTGGGTGGTAATTGCAATTATTGAAATGCTACAGAGTAATGAGGGTCTGCTATTTTTTCTTATGTTGATCTGCGAATTAATCAGGAAAGGAGTTATTATCATGTATCATAAGTTAGACAAGATTGAAAATTCCTGTCTTCATATTTTGAACTAAAGGTGATTGGAGTTTCGAAAATGTAAAATTAAAAATTTGATTTACTACAATGTTTTTAATGGCAAAAAGCAAATGCTAAAAATGTCTTCTCAGCTTGAAATTGAAATGGAAGAGTTTAGAAGCCTAGGATATGTAATGAGGGAATGGCTGAATAGAGCTTTACAATGGGAATTTAGCCTGAAATTTTGAAAGCTTAGTTCTTGGACAGAACTAAGGTGTACCGTTCTAATAGTGTGCTAGCAGTTTTGTCTTTTTTTTTTGTACTCTTTCATCATCTTTCCGGTTTATACAAGCATAAAGTATTAGGGCTTGAGAATAAAAAGCTTTAGATTCTTGGCTGTCATTAGACTTTTGCAATTATTTGTATGTTTAGGCATGGGATCATTGATGGCCCCTCATTAAATATGAATTGATTTAAAACCTTAGATTCATACTAGAACCACGATGATTCAATAAAAAAAAAAATTAAGTCAAGGATTCCCCGAGTAAGAATCCTTGGACCATCACCTATTCCATGAATAAATAGATTGACTAAATCAAGGAATACTTTTCTTTTGGTCTAAATCAAAATAGAAGAAAATCTTTCGATTTTCAAATTCAAATTCTTTGAAAAAATTTTGGAGTCCGGATTCGAGGTATGAAGATTAAATATAAATCATAGTTCAAATATTTCTTAATCTATTTCATGTTCTAGATACTAAAATAAATATCCGACGAAGTAGAACCATCTCTATCAAGATGACAGAACCATTTTATGTGCTTAACATTTTTTTCCTACATACAACTAACTGCTATTCCGACCTTTTTATTTGTATTACATTTTTTTTTTCAATACTGAAGTTATCATGCTTTATCCATATCTTGTTCTAGGAATAACTTTCTCATGTACGTATGGTGAAAGCTGTTGCTTCTTGTGATGTTAAGAAGGTTATGAATCATTCAGCCAATATGAATGACTTTATTTTCCACGTTATTGCCTAATATTGTTTTTGGCACGAACTATATTTGAAAACTTAGATCTCACTTTACCTAGTAAAATAAGTATATACTGTCACGTTTTGTGTATCATTTGACTGGAAACATAGCATGACTGTGCATCATAGGGTAATACACTGACATTTTACAAGGAAGTTGGGGATTTTTATCATTTTATCTGGAAGCTTTGAGGAATCTACATATTTTTATTCTCTCTCTTTTGAATCCGATTGATGCAGATTCCCTATGCAGCCCGGTAATTTTAAATTCTGTGGTCAATGCAAAAGGAGTTTATTTCAATGGTGCTCTAGTGCCTTATTAAGGAACAGAAGAAGGGATAATCTTTCGAATTCTTTACTTTTAGGGAATACTGTAGAAGGTAGAAAAAGAGAATCAAGAATCACCATATATAGCCTAAACAGGATATTGCCCCCATAATGGCTTATTCAAAGGTCTAAGGGAGAGTCTATTTGTTCTGATAAATCTTATGCTCATTTTTTTTCTTCACCCCCTCCCCCTATTGTTTTTTATTTTTTCAATCTTCACTCTTGTTACTCTTCTAGCTCTCTTTTTGCTTGACATTAGAATGCATAGAGCCTCATCTTGCTGCACTGCTAATAATTATTATAGTGGAGAGACATGAGCATGTCTAGGGACTGTGGCGAGTGTAATTGAAACATGTGCATTATGTAGCCACTCTTCCCCTCCCTCTTTCTAGATTCTAGACTTTCCTGTGGCAAGTGAGGCTCATGAGTCATGTCTTTTCTCTGGAAAGCATATGATATTCAACAATTATTAGTCAAAACTGGCTTATACAACTTACTGGAAATAAACCTCTTCTTTCTTCTTCAGGTTTTGGAAGAATTAGATTTACTACGCAAGAAATCTGATGCACAACCTGAGGAAGTTCTTACAATTGAGAAACTGATTGGAGAGGCATACTCGGCTATTGATAGAGCAGTTAAAGTAGGAACACTTCACAGAAACACTGGTGCTAGGAGAAAGTCTCGGCTAGCAAGAAGAAAAAAGGCAATTGAAATCCACCATGGCTGGTATGTACCAGCTACTGCTGCCAGTCCTGCAACAACAGCGTGATACTCTCATTGATCTAATGTCAAATATTAAGAAGAGAGATACCCGGGCAAATAATTTATTTTGCATTTGTTGTCTTGACAGTATGCCTAGTGTATAATTCCTTAATTGATCTCCATTTACTTCTCAATCTCCTCCATCATTTGTTACACTGAAAACAATGGCTATTGGCTTTGATATGCTTGATGTCAAAAAGCAAAGATTCCAAAATCTAAGGCGGAACCCTCCCTACTGATGATGTATTTTTACATCCCACTCGGGTAATCCCTAAGAAAGATGCTCTACCACAGGGAGAAGCACTGCCCGATTGAGTAACAAGAAGGTGGCTACTCACAGAAACAATAAATATACACATGCTGCATGGCAGGAACCTAGTTGGGTCAGGAGAACAGACTGCTCCAAAAATCCTGTCCACTATATATATGTTGTAAGATCAAACAACACTTGTGGCGGAAGGGGTTCAGCCCCCTAACAGGCATTGCTGTAATTCTATTATGCATGGGTAAAAGCCGTACTTAACGTAGCTACGGCAGTTTTTGAAGAAATGAAAAACTCTGGAAATGCAGCAGATGTTTATAGCCCAGCATTTTAATTAATGGATTTTGCAAAAGTGGAAATATTTTAGAAGAACATTGACAAAACAGTGCCTGCCTTTGGTACTATGAAAACATAATCTGTGTTCCAAGAAATAGACTATTTGGTCCTTCAACTTTGGGATCAATAACATTATGGTCCTTAAAAATTTTTTCTTCTACCTTCATGGTTTTCAATGACTTCATAAGTTATTACAAGGTCTCAATGACTCTTTTTGACGGGAGCTCTGATGAAAAACTAACATAAGTATAATCTTGTGTTATCTTAGTATAACAAAAATTTGTTATAAAAAATGCATCAATGCTCAAAAAGTGATAATTTTTAATATAAAAATATTGAGATCTCATAGTAACAGTGAATTTATTAAAGATAGACAGAATAAAAAAAAGGAAAAACATTAAGGATATTCGACCGAATAGTCGATTTTCTCATTCCTCTAAATACTACAAAATTGGTCCAAGTATTACTCAGTCGGTGACTTTTAATTATAAGTTAGTCTTATGATTTGAGTTTTAAAACATTTGTTTATCTCGTAAACCTGGAATGATCGAAGTGCAATATGAATTGTAAGTCATTTAACGTCTAAGGAATGGATTAACGACACAGGACACACTCCCCCTCCCCCCCTTTTCTTGATGTTTCTTTAAGAAATCCTTTCTAAAAATAAAAAATAATGTCTAGAGTAGAAAGCTTAAGGTGTACGTGGACATTATAACACTGATATTAGTTTTCTGGCCAATAGGAACTTTGGAATTCACAAGCCTTAATTAATGAATGATTGTTTTGATTGAGTTTGTGAGATAAACTTTATCTCATGCAATAGCTTGTAAAATACACAAAAATAAGTTACATTCATTCATATATAATTGAAAGTATTTTACTACAGTATAGCAATCTTGTATGTCTAGATTTATTCATCATGACAAGGCAACAACACTTCCAGGGCATAAAAGCTTACAGAAACATGTATTTGTCTTCATCATCCTCTTT
Source organism: Apocynum venetum (assembly GCA_019593545.1). Taxonomy (NCBI): domain Eukaryota; kingdom Viridiplantae; phylum Streptophyta; class Magnoliopsida; order Gentianales; family Apocynaceae; genus Apocynum; species Apocynum venetum. The sequence goes on along the minus strand of SRSM01000123.1, from coordinate 8,846,652 downwards.
CACTACTCCTATAAGTGTTATTGAAACCCTAGTTTCATCTTTAGGTCAGACTCCCTCAACTACAAGTAGTATTCCAGCCCCAATCAACCCAAACGAGTTTCATCCAGCATTTTCACAGTGGCCTTACATCACCAGTGTCTCCTACCTTTATTCTATCTCCTTTCCTACCCAGTTCTGGACATCTTAACAATTAAAAAGCATCCAACTCTACCTGAATTTGTTAAAAGGCAGCTACTAGCCATATGCTTGAACTTATCATGTTCGACTATTCACCATTTTCAACCTTGTAATCAAGTATCATACTCCAAGGCTTCTCATTCTGCCTGAAAAGGTCTCGAAACCCTCCTATTCAGCTCCTCTGCCATAGCCCCAACCCTACAAAATCCTCCAATCAATTTCCTGCAAACAGGATTCAGAGTTTTTGAGGGGTAGTGGCATTTATGACCAAAATCTGTTGCTTGTGCTGAATGATTTGCTGGCATGGGAAGATGGATGATTGTTGTCAGTCCCATTTCGCAACTGCATCTTACACTTGGTAATGGTGGTATAGCAGCCTCTAAACCTTCACCCGTAGAAAGAGTGATCTAGAAGGGATTCTGTAATCCGATCAGACACCAGGGTATTCAAGCTATTAACACAAGGCCTTCTTCACGCCTACTTCCTGACAATTAGTCCAACCTCAACAATATGCCTATTCAAAGGACAACTCATAATCAAACAGTTGTCCTTGGTAAGATTTCAACTAGTTTGACCCCTAGCTATCTGGACATGGACCTCAAGAAGTCATCCAAATGCAATCACGTAATGAAAGGATTCACAACTTGTTGGCTATCCTGCATTGTATGCTATCAGAAGAGCATGCCAAGAAGTTTTTCTTGAAGATTGAAGTCCAAACATCCAAATTTTTTTTGAAAACAGTTGCTATCCCTTGGGATGCAACTGCAGGAAAGTGGCTTTTAGAATTGAAGAGAAGATTTGGAAGAAGCTATAAAACATATTCAACAGAGCTCAAGATGAATTACTGAATATAGGAGCATTATTGAGGTTTCCTACTCCCCCTCTTATTAGAAATCTTTGATGAACCACCTTTATTCAACTTAATATTCATGGCATCAACCAACAACTTGGTCCTTGGCTCAGGCACCATTCCCTTTGAAGTCATTTCCTGAAAATAATTCAACGCTTCCTCCAACAATTCTTTCTCGAAAAGGCCATGAATCATAATCGTGTAGGATCGCTGATCAGGTCCTAATCCACTCTTCTCCATCTCATGCCATGTAGTCTTCACTTTCTCTTGTTTACCCCATGTCATAAACAACCTCAGAAGCAGATTGTAGGTATCTGCAACCAATTTACATCCACTCTTTTCCATCCTCTCCAGGATATCATAAACTTCCTGAGGCTTCGTTGCGGAATTCAACAAGTAGCCATAAGTTCTGGCGTTTGGTTTACAACCTTCCCCTTTCATTTCCATTTCGTCCAACAGCTCATAAACCTTGTCCATCCTCTTGATCTTACATATATGTTTAATCAGTGAATTATAGGTGACAACATCAGGTGAACAGTCTTTGTCATTCATCTCTTGGAAAATCTCGAGAGCCTCAGGAATCCGCTTCTTGAAGCATAAACCATCAATGACACAATTGCAGATAGCCACATCTGGATTGCAACCCTTCTCCCACATAGCCTGAAACAAATTCACAGCAGTGCTTATCTTTCCAGCCTTAGTCAAGGAATTAATAAAAATCCCATAAGTAAACTTATCCGGTTTGCATTTTGAAGTCACAATATCATTCCAAAACCTCTTGGCCTCACGCAAATTACCCAAAACACACCATCCATTTAAAATGATATTTCGCGTCTTTATATCATCCTTAAACTCATTTTTCTTATTGTTGAACAAAAACTCAGCAGCTTCTACATGCTTGTAACGACACAATGACAACAGAAGTGTCTGAAAAGCAATCAAATCAAGCTCCAGGCCCAACTCTTTTCTCTTGTAAAAGAATTCAATTGCTTCTTCAACTTTATGAGCTGCAGCATACCTATTAACCACAATACCATACGTCCTCTCGTTGATCAAAGTTTTCCTCTTGGACATTTCATCGAGCACTTGGGAGAGTTTGTCAAAACGATGCATTCGACCAAGAATATCAAGCATCTCATTATGAACACCAGTCCCTGGGAAATACCCATTAGCATTCTTCACTTTGGAAACCGAACTGAAGAACGTAAAGGCTGGCTTCCAGTCGGAACGATGTCTTCGAAGCACATTTAGAACCAAGTCTTCTGATAAACACAGATTGCATGCGCTGAGAGATTTCTCAATTTCTTCAACTGATTTATCAGCTTTAAGCTTGAGAATGTCTTGGATTCTAATAGCATCATCATCTACTCCGGGATTCACATCTGTTTGAAAATCAGGATTGTGGGTTTTTGAATTACCTGGGATTTTCTGGGCTAGTTGATTATAGTTCCGAATGTACACATGGAAAGGGATAATTTTCTGTGAAGATGGGCTGTATATGAGATTGCTTGTGGGTTGAGCTAAGTACTGATATCTAAAAAGTAGTTCGATTTGCCAGGAAAAGTTTCTTCTCACCCGCGGAAATCTTGAATGCATGTTGAAAAGGCGAATCTTACGTAGTTCTTTGGTATTCAACTTAATCGGTTCTTGAAGGGGTTAAAAAAAAAACCACTGTGCAACTCATTAAATTTCTGCCAAAGTAGATTCTTTGGCTTGATTTTCCAATTAGATCGACATGGAATTTATTCTTGCTTGGTCATAAAATGATCCCTTTTTCTCTTCAAAAAAAACAAAAAAAATTTATCCCTTTTCATATCTACAAATTGAAATAGTACACTATCGGGCAATTCTGGTTCAAAGATGAGAGGCGGTGTTACCGGCTACGTGGGATTCCGGTCATAACCCAATTTTACAATTTTATATTTAAATGTATAAAATGTAATTAATAAATTAATTCAAAAGTGTGATTTTAATTAGAGAAAAAGTATTTTAAAATATATTTTCTCAATTAAAAATTAAATGGCTATATTTTTGTTTTGGAAATTAAATGTTTACTTTATTAAAATAAAAATATTTACTATTTAAAATTCAATTAATGATTTCTTTAATTTAAAAGTTTTACTCCATAGTAACTTATATTATTTCATCACTAGTCATATTAATATTAAAAATAATGTGATAACTTTTTTAAATCAATTTTTTTCTTAATTTTTGTATTTAGTCAAATATGCACGTCCAATTTCAGAGAATATTTTTTTTCCGGTGAAATAGTTTCTAATTGTAATGTTTGAATTGAGAAATCTTTCTGTACAATCCTTGTTTAAAAATAATAATAAAAAATATTAGACGTTTGTAAGTAATTGAAATAGAAATTTGAGAAGTAAATAATTTTTGGAAAATTGACCTATTTAGTTCCTCGTCTTTTACTTTTTGTCAATTTAGGTCTGCAATTTTTTTCTCAACTTTATAGGTTTCTTATGCTTTTTCTCTTGACTATTGTGGTCCTTACAAAAGAAAAAAAAAACACACGCACACAAGAAACTCTTGAATTCTACTGTGGCAAACTCAACGGAGTGAGCATTCACTATTTCTTGAAGCTCGACATCTCCCCCGAACATAGTCATGAGGCGCTTAACGAACTTTTTTCATTTTTAATTGGTCAGTTGAGTATTCGAGACTAGTCAAGTATACATATAATGCTCACGTGATTATTTATTTGAGACCAAAATAGGAAATGCATAATTATACCTATTCAAAATCACTATTAAGCAACAAATATCCCTTGATCTGATCATTAAGAATAAAATTATTTATGTTACTTAATGGTGATTTTGAATTAGTCAAATAATAAACCACGTGAGCCTCATATGTGTACTTTGGCCTAATTCTTGCCCTTTTTATGGTTGTAAAAATTATATTGGTTGGGTGAAAAAAACATACATAATGTATTAAGTGAAAAATGACTAAATTTAAACTAGAGTTTGAAAACAAATTCATCATTTCTCATAAAAAACATTTTTCAAAATAACTTTTTTACCATAAAAATTTCTATGACATCCAAATTTAAATTTTATTATAACCTCACATATGAGTCACACATATTTAGAGGCGTGCATCCAATCTACACTCTAAAAGTATGATTATTATGGTTTTCGATCATTTTCTAATGATGATCGTATTGTACTGTTTTAAAAAAAAATTGGATTGGAACGAACCAAATTAATACAATCCAGTTCCGTTCAAACCATAGTTTTATTTTTTTTATATAAAAAAATGTTATTTTAAAATAACCAAAAATTGACTGCCCAATAAAACACAAATTCAATAAAAAAAAAGGGTAAAATATCCAAAATACCCCACCCCTGAACTTTTCAAAAGTCCACAAAATGCCTTTGAACTAAATTATTGGCAATTTTTACACCAAAACTTTCAAAATGTCTCACGGAATATACTTCGATCAAATTTGATCGTTAAGTTCTCATATGCACTTATTACGATTATTTTTACGCTAGTATTGTAACTGTAATAAGTGCAAAGAATGGGCATCTGTTAGTATTGTAATTACAATATTTTTTTCCTTCTCCCATTCTTTCTTTTCCAAACCCTAAATTTAATTTCATCCAACCTACCCACTGCCACCATTACCACCATTTTAAAAATATAGCATAGTAAAGGCAACAAGAAGGTTGACACCAAATAGTTTACAAACGGCAACACACATAAGATTTAACATCAAATTGGGTAGCCACAATTGATGACGAAAAATAAGAAGAAAAAAATGAGGAAAAGTAGCAATTTTGTGATTACAGTGGATGGATTTTGTCGAATTGGGTTGCTATAGTGATGAAGTGGCTGGATTTTTTGTTTCCATGCACTTGCAAGATAAAGGATCTTTTTTTTTTTTTTTTTGAATTGGGTTACTATGGTTGAGATCATTGTTGAAAACCTAATAATTAATTCAGAAACTGCATCTTTAAGAGTTGTATTTTATTTTAAACTTTTATTTCTATTTTATCTTAAACAGAAGCGGGGTAGTCATGACTAGTTCGGCTGTGTTGAGAGGAATTCAACTTTCATAGGAAACATAGACCAAAGAATTTTTTGCATCTAAACGATTGTTAGATTTTTTTTGTTTGTATTGATGATGAAATCTTTTTCTTTCTTGTAACACAAGAAATAAATCTCTTCAACAAGATTTGTTGAATATCTTTGTTGTTGAGGAAATAATAAGCCAAGTTGATGTAGAAGTTGCATTAAAGAAATACCAAAGATGGTGGTATTGGCGGTGGTAGTGGTGGCAGCTAGGTTTAGTTTGGATAAAATCTAGGGTTTTTATGAGGATAAGAATGGAGAAAATAGGAGAAGGAAGAGAAATTAAAAAAAATATAATGACAAAAATGCCCTTAAATTTAGTCATATGATTCGCACGAGACTGATAAATATGAAAACTTAAAGGTCAAATTTGATGGATCAACATAATTCAATAAATTTTGCTATTTCAACACCGATACAAGTTCTGTTTGTAACACTTAATAAAAAAATAATCGAAGTTACAAAAATCTAAAACATGCAACAAAGCCATTGAACCAAATCAATATTCAATTATCATCCTTTTTTTTTTTAACCATTACATAATATAATTTTTATATTTTTGCAACCTGGAAATACCACATATAATGTCATTCCTCATTCCAATGAAACATGAAAAAGAATCTCTTTACAAAAAAAAAAAAAAAATCCACAAGAACTAAATGTGTTTGTCCATAAAGATTAAAGGCAGAGACTCGCCTCAAAGAACAAAAAACAGTCACCAAGCCCTAAAACAAATTCAAACCCAGATTTAAACCTGATAATATTTGAAGATGCAGCTAGAAAAATCCTCTTGGAAATGGGACCGAGCTGCGATGGAGAAACAGTGGAAAGAACAACAAGGGGGGTGCGCTGATGACTGTGACTCAGTGGTTGCAGAATAAAGTGAGGCGGTGTGGTAGTGAGGGGGCTTTGGCTGCTGGAGAGAAGTGAAGTGAAAAAGAATAAGATAACTTACAACATTTAGGACTTTTTTATTTATTTTTTAATTGAGTAAAAAGCTTGGTTTATTTGTTTCTTTCTTCTTCTTTTATTGAGAGAAAACTTCTTTATTTATTTAAGTATAAACTTTTTATTAAACATTATGAAATTAGATTTTTCAGTCTAATTCGTGTATTTTTTTTTATAAAAAAATGGAGATCGATCTAGAATTTTTTAAGAAATGAAGACCGATTGGATCATATTGCAAACTCGAAATACTAATCCATTCTTTTAAATACAATCTGATCAAATTAGATATTTTGATCCAAAGTGTATTATGCACACTCTTACACATATTCATATAAATAATACTTTTACATTAAAATACACAATTTCAAATAATTTGTTAATTATATTTTATATTTTATACTATTTTCAATAATGTAGGTTTCAAAAAATATTATATCAAACTTTTAATTTTTATCCAAACACAAAAAGAACTCTAAACTTTTTTTTTTTAAAAAAAAACTTTTCAAATTTTTCAATCCAAATTTAGAGGAAAAACAAATGAGAGACTTAAACAGAGAAAAAGTGAAAGATGAGGGACTAAACACTCGAATTTGACATAATGTTTTTGGAAATTTTGAATGGGACGAGAAGAGACGTCTTCTAGATTTGTTTTCCAAATATAACCTCTTTTGTCTCTTTCTGGGTTTAATTAATCAATTTATCATCAGCGAAATTGGCAATTCCTGCGTGTGTGTGAAGGCAGTACAGAGAATCAGAGATGGGAAGGATATTTGCGGTGGAGCTTGAAGGCTGGGCATACAGCTGCAAATTTTGCAAGACCAAATTAGCCCTTGCAGATGATCTCGTTTCCAAGGTACTTTCCTTGTGTGTTAGTTTATTCATGTGGGTATTAGATATTTGATGCCCCTTTTTGACTTCTGTCAGTTCTGTGTACCATGAGATATGGTTTGTGATTTTTTTCCTTCGCATGCTTCTTAGTGTTAAGGGGATAGATTTTGGGTGCAACGTCTGTTTTTTCCTGATTTATTTTGAGAATATATATGGTTTCAATTTTCGGAAATAGGTTTGTAGTGTTGGTTATTAGACTCTGTCAGGAATATCCACACTCAATCCCTAAACAAGAAATGAAGTAGATTACGAGAAGAAAGAGCCTTGGTTTGGTTCTTGGTGTACCCATGTTGGTGTGAGAAATCCCCCCTCCCCGGGGTTACATGGCTTTAGCTGTGGTTGAAGTTTAGTACTGATTCCATTTCAAACTTGTGGTAGATTTGCTGAGACTTTTGCATTTGTGAATTTCCTCTTTGTTATGCTTTTATAACTTATCATTTGGTTCTTTGCTCTCACTGATCTAATTTGGAGCTTGTAAATGAAGTGACTGGTCTTCGCGTAGGTGCTTTTGAGTTACCTCAATTACAAAATACGACTCTATGTTTCTTGGATTGTTAGCATATGCCTCTTTTAAGAATATAGCATTTTTACCTTGTTGAGATCATAGCTTTGTGTACCTGCAAACATATGGGGTACAATTGATTTCCTTCTTTTTTTTGTGTCTATTTTTTCTGTTTATTGACTTCATGAGTGTCTTTGTTGAGTTACATTCTGAGTTGGATCCAATTGCTTTTTAAATCTTAATGGTTGTTTTGCAATTTGATCAGGCATTTCATAGTCGCAGAGGAAAAGCATACCTCTTCAACAACACGTGAGTTTCTATTGGATCTTGAAGAATCTTAATAATTGTGACGATAGATTTTGTTTGCTGTTGTTGATTGTCATTTCTTCCAATGTTTATATTTTTCAAAACTGAATATCCTTTAGTAAATAATGAGATGATTGAGTGTTGTACATTTTTCTGTACAACAGTGCAGTGTTGTTGCACAGAAACCTAAAGTGTTCTGGAATTTTTCCAAAAAATCTATGCTCTTTGTTGGTTTTCTATTCATTTCTGACTAAGATTGCTTTTATTCGTGACTTTAACCTTTTTTTTGTTGTACAAATAATGTGAAAAGCTGGTAAATGTTAAATAAAAGTTGCTCCAGACACTTTGCCATGTTCTTTTTCCTATGGTCCGGCATATTTGCAAACCTCATTTCTAACTTCATCACTGGCAAATCTGCATTTCTAATCCCAGGAAATAACTTGGACATGAATCAGGCACGCATGGTAATTTACCAACTTGACTATTGTCATTTGCAATACACTTTTGTAGGATATATCTTCAACAAGTTCACATTTCTATTGTCTTAAACTTTGGATTTCTATGGGATGTCAACTGATATTCTATGTCAGTAACCTTTTACTCAAAGTTCTTCAAGCAGGATATGTAATCAAGTATTTTTTATATGAACCTGTTACTTTTGATGAAATACAATTGGTCCCTTGGTTCTTAGATGGTTAGAATCCAACTAGGAAAAATTGGTAGAAGTAGGGAAAGGCTGAGGGAATGTTTTTGCTAATTCAAAATTTTGCTGGAGCTGATTCTTTTGATTCTAATGTAGTTAAGGTAAGTTTGATTCTTACATTATCTTGAAATAGTCTGAATATGGAAATAACTATCTTGAGAAGAAGTGATAGAACTCTTCTTATGGCATTATAGTCTTGTCCTCTTTGAAGCAGTAATTCAACAAATTTGCTACCATCACCACATTCATGTGCCCAATCAAACCAGAAAAAGAAATCAAATCAAGAAGTGGCGTTCTAATGATTTCATTCCTTTTGGGTATTTATTTTGCCCTCTACTTTTAGTGAATTTATGTGTATTTAGGGTGAATATAACTATAGTCCTCATGAGGAGAGAATGATGCTGACATTATGTGGATAAGGAATACTTTTGCTAATTGACAAAAGTAGGTGAAATGAAAGACTGCAAGGCAATGGTTTTGGTAAATCCAGTTATACTGTGGCTCACTGTTTTGGTTCTTAGTTAGACATTCAATGCAATTTTGATGCTTGCATTGTCTGGAAACAATCTGAATGAGGAAAAGGGCATTACTCATATGTTATGACAGATTATATTGTTGTCCTTTTTGAAGCAAGAATTCTGCAAATTTGCCACCCACCACATTCATGTGCACAATCTAACCAGAAAAGTGGTGTTCTAATGATTTTGTTCCTTTTGGACATTTACATTACACTACTTATAGTGAATTTATGTGTATATAGGGTGAATATAACTATTGGTCCTCATGAGGAGAGGATGATGCTTTCTGGAATGCACACAGTAGCCGATATTTATTGCTGTTGCTGCGGTCAAAATCTTGGTTGGAAATATGTAACCTCTCTTTCTCTCTCATGAATGCTTGTAATTCTTTGGGCAATCAAATGCACTACGGTGGACATATCACTTTCATCTCTATGGTTCATGGTTAGCACTGACATTGTTTCAAACTTATCAATCAATTCCTTCCAGGAGACTGCACATGAAAAGAGTCAGAAGTACAAAGAGGGAAAGTATGTGCTTGAAAGGTATGCTTGTTCTTTACCATACGTGCTAGATACACACTCTGTCCCTTCCTCTTCCCTACAAAATTTGACATCTTATTTATTGTTCATCTAAGATGAACTCTGACTTGTGTATGTCTTGAAACAGAGGAAGGATCGTGGACAATTCAGACTCGGAGTGTTTCATTGATACGCATCCCAGCATGAGTGATACTGAAGAGGTGTAGCTTTGATTTTGTATGTGTAGATGTGATAATGTACGAGGTTGAGCAATAATACCTTTTAGAATAGATGGAACAGGAAAACTATAAATACGGTTGTGGTAGTTGTTCTTGTCAGTAAAACTCTTGTTTCATATACTGTAACTTTAGTAGCTATGCTTCGTTTTATGAAGGTTAAAGATAAATGCTACATTTGGGGAGATGTCTTCCTTTCTTTTTGTTTCTTTGCAGCCATTCCTTTTGTGGTTTTGATGTGAAGTTTACTTGGGGAGCGAAGCTTTTGCACTTTCTCTTATGTAATCGAGCCGAGATTAAGTTCAAACTCAATTGCATTATAATCGTCCAAATTCAAGCTCAATTGAGTTTCAAAATTAAAAAATTAAAGTTCGAGTTTTCAATCTTGATTCAATTTCAAATAAATGTTAGTTTTTTTTATCAGAGTTCAAGTTCTGAGATATTTTTAAAATATTTTAAATTTAAATTTTCAAAAATATAAAAACTCTCTCTCTCTCTCTCTATATATATATATATATATTGGTTACTTTGAACCAAACATTTTGAAACTCCACCTTTGCTTGATTATTTCAGCCAATTAGAGCTTGACTTGTTTTCACCATCTCACCCTCACATGTGCTCTCTTCGGATTAAGAATAGTAACCTCAAATTGAAAGCTGAGGAAAGTTGAGTATTGGGGTAGTAGTTTATGACGTTTATAACAGTTATTAAATATGACTATACTATGTATCTTTTTTTGGAATGTTTTAGAAAATTAGAATTGAAATGTGAAGGTGAAAAAAATAAATAGTACTTAATTGACAATAGCCCTCATTTTTAGGGTACTTTTTTGGAATCAATCCTAAAATTTTCACATTTTAAGAGTATTATTATTCCATTTTGACCTTCTCTAGAGTAAAATAAGTGATTTTTTATATTATTATTTAAAGAGAGCAGCATAGTTACAAAAAATAGTAGAATGTGAAAAATCTAAGAGGGGTGAATTAAGTTTTTACTTGATTTTTCAACCTAATTCAATAAAACACCTCTTTGATAACAAATATCAAACACTTTGTGTGCTAGTTGTATGAGAAATAATGTGTTCAAATAAAATGTAGAAATTAGAGTAATGAACACAATGATTTATAGTGGTTCGGTTTATCCAACAAAACCTAATCTACTACCTTGAGTTACCTACTCAAGGATTTACCAAATCCCTTCACTAATCAAATAAATGAAATTACAAAAGAGGTTCGCCCAATTCACCTTAGGGTTTTACAAATAACCTCTCAACCAATGAAGCCTCACTCAACCCTTGAGTTTTACAACACAACCTTGATTATACAATAATTCCACCGCTCTACTTAGTGAATCATAACAATACAATTCAATTCAAGGCTCACCCAAAGGTTTTACAAACAAACCTTGAATACAAAACAACCTACACAAGGCTCACCCTAACACTTAGGGTTTTATGCTACTTGCAACCTTGATGCAATTACAATCAATAATAAGAGATAGAGAGTTTGATAGATATCACCTTAATGTGAAGATATATTAATTTGAATCACAATCACCTCTTTGAGTAATGGCTTGTCAAGATTGCTCAAAATTCACCTTTGAATGTAAAAACCCTTCTTGATTGATTTTAACAAGATTGATATTTAGAAAGGGTTTTGGAATGCTTCTAAGATGTTATAGGATCAAGATATATAATGTTTTTGCTCAAAAATGTACTTAGAAAGAATTCCAAAGGTTTTGGTATTTAAAGGTTTGTTCCCAACGGTAAAAAATGAAGCTGTTGGAAACCCACTTAGGAAAAGTGCGGTCGACTGCACATTAGACTGGTTGTCCGCACCATCCTCCGCAAACTAACTGGACAACCTTTGGATGATGATTTTTCATCTTGCGGTCGACGTCATGGTCGTACACAAGTTGATAGATGAACAAATTTGACAGCACATGCATTCACAAGATAAACTAACTTGTGTATGATACCTGAACCACTTTAGGTTGATTGAAACATGTTCATTTGTGTAACACACAAATGATTATTTCAATTAACCATATAAGTTATGGTATCAATCCAACAAGAGTTTATGAACCATTTAAATTTTGAAATCACAATGCATGGTTTTCGAAATATCAAAACATATTTTAACATATTAAAAATATTTTGAAATAACGTTTTAAGTTCATAGATCAACCTTTAGAAACCATTACTCAATTAGATGTAGAACTAGAGATATCAAAATATATAACTCTAAAATTATACATCTAGTTACTATCTAATCCAATAAAAACTTGTCTTCAAATCTTGATAGTCTTGACTTGTATACTTTCTTGAAGACTTGAAATCTTGTTCTTGCATGGATTAAAATCATGAATCCAAAAACTCTATCACTTGTACAAATAAGACATTAGTCCTCATCAATGTTTGTCATTAATCAAAATTAAGATATTAAAAGCTTTAGGGCTTTCAGAATGTTTAGAGAAATTAATCAATTTAACCCTTACATTACTTTCCAACCAAATTTTCTATCCTTTAATGAATTATTGTAGTATGTTTAGGGTTACTCATTAGCTTTTAACCCTAAATGTTTTCTAATAAAATAAATTAGTCTTTTTTTGAGAGAAATTGAATTAGTCTTAGATCACCATATTTATAAAAATCTAGGCCAGTCACAGCAGGTTTTAATCTTATTTTGATTACAAGGATTTTTAATGCAAAACATATAATCTGTGTACGTAAGATTTACATTTGAATCTATTACTGAATATAATTGACAAAACTAATTTAATTGGTTTTTTTAGGGGAACTTAATTGGATTTTGATTTTCTTTTGTTTTGGAGGGATTGTTGTGTTTGTTTGATATATGTTTTTGAAAAAGAATTAAAAAATTAATATAATTTTTTTTATCACACGTCATTAATAATAGTATAAAATATATAAAATATAATTTAAAATTTATTTGAAAATGTTAGTTTAAGTAAAAAGTATTGCAGTATATGAATAAGTAAGACTATATGTGAGATTCGAGAGATAATTTAAATTTTGATGTAATGAAAATTTTGGAATGGAAAAGTGTTTTGAAAAAACTTTGTCGGAGATGAGAAGAGAATTTTAGATATGTATCCAAATATAGTTTTGTTTAAAAAAGGAATATGATTAACTTTTATCATAATTATGCTAAAACCCTTCTTAATAAGTATAGCTATCTGATAATGCAGGTCAATACGAGAAAATAAAAGAGTTCAAAATTGATGATTTTTAGCCTTTTTTTTGGATCCTAATCCTAATTTCCTTTTGTGGAGTGGAGTGAAATCTTCATCTTTTTGGGCCCTTGGGGACTCAAAATGAAAAGAATCTTCCGAGGACCTAACCTAACCAGCATCGAAGCGAAGCAATGCTATCCCACCCTTAACTTTCTGCTATTTCAGTTTTTTATGCAAGCCTCTTTAACACCTTCATCCTTTTTCTTTTTCTTTTTTTCTCTCTATTTTTTTTGTCTCTCTTTTCAGGTAATCTCTTGCCGGTAGAAGAAGAAGAGAATTCAAAGTCCCAATTGGAGATATGGGTTCTTCCTCTAAAGTAAAATCTTCCAAAAAGAAAAGTTCTAAAATGCATTCTCAGGTTTTGTTTCTTCTCGTATTGGTGTCTTTTCTATTGTATCTTTATGACTATATGTGAATGATCTATTTGCTGTTTTTTTATTTTGTGTGTGTGTGTGTGGGGGGGTGTTTGGGGGTTGGGGGTTTCTTTTGATTCTTGCTAGTTTATGGGTTGATTGTTTTCTGGTTATCTTTGTCCTTAATTGGCATATCCTTGGACCTTGATTGATCGGGAAAATTGAGGAAGAATAACAGAAAAGATTGAAACTTTAAGCCCTCTCTTTGTGATTGTTTTCAATTGAATGTAGTATTTTTTTTCCCTGTAAAATTGTAAAATCGGACTACCGTAGACAGGGAATCTGCCTTTTAACTTTTTCCCTCAATTTCTTCAAAACAAGGCATTGGATCTAAACTTGGGTTCTTTATATTGTTGTTCATGTGGTTAGCCTCGGAAGATGAAAAGGGTGAAAAAGAGCAGGAGTAGTAACTCCAAGAAAGTTCGCCGCCGCCATGACACCAGTTCTGATGACTCTATGAGTTCACAGTCCATTTCCTCTGCCAGTAATGATTCTTATTCTTTATATTCTGATAATGATTCCATGAGTTCAGTGTCTTTCTCTTCGTCCAGTTCAGCGGGTACTTACAGGGGCAAGAAGAAGGTCTCTCGCCTAAGAAGTAGGTTAAAGAGTACAAGAAAAAGGGTTCGAAGGAGATCCTCTAGTAGTGAGGACTTTCCCCGCCCAATGAAAAGAAAAAGGTCCAGGAAGAAGGCTGATTCAAAACCATGGAAGAAAACCGGAAAAGATAAGTCTAGGAGAAATGTGAGGCATAGTTCTGCAACTAGTGGTTCACATGATTGCTCTACTTGTAAAGAGGAAAGTGGTGGTCTAAGTGAGGAACGTGAAGTTCAGAAGCATGTGTTCAAATCTAGGAAAAACAAGAGAAATAAGAGAGAGTCACGTGAAGAAAGAGTTGGAACTAAAAGAAGATCTCATAGGTCCTCAAGTAGTTCTCCATATAGTAGGTCTAGGGATCAAATGTGTAGTGGTAGTCGAGGTGATGAAATTTTTGTTGGTGAGCATAACTCCAAGCGTTTGAGATCTGTTATTATTTTTGCTGAACAGGCGCATGAGAAAGAACAAAACAAAACAGAAAAGGATTCAATCAAAGAAGAGCTTGTCTATGATCGCGATGATTACCCTTCTCCCAGAAGCAATGACAGTAGCAGTGGAGGAAGTAAAAGGGATGTTGAAGACCAAGAGACTTCTGCATCAAATGTTAGAATGACCGAAGTTTCAGAAAGCTGCAAGAATGCCAATGAGCCAAAAGTTGATGATCCTTTCTTGAATGAGGTTGAGATGAATAAGCATGAGAAAGAGAGTAGGACGTATGGTTCTGAGCCAGATGCCAATTTGGGTGCTGATAATCTTGAGGAAGTATTGCGACAAAAAGCTTTGGAGAATCTTAGGAAGTTCCGGGGAGCAACTCAGAGAAATGCAAAGGCTACTACTAATCTGATGAACACTGTTGATGGGGATGCTAAGGAGTCCTTTAGTTCCAAGGCAGAGATTGTTCAGAGGGATTTGCCGAAGCAGGGTAATACCAATGCAATTGATCATGTCAAAAAGTTTGAGAGAAGCACTAAGACCATATCATCAATGGAAAGAGTTTCTTACCCTCACAAGGACACTGCTAACAGAGGAAATACAGTTATGGAATCTGGAATTGCCGAACTGAAGGCAATCCATCCACCTGATGGATTGGCTCTCTGTGTGATTTCCTCAAAGGAGGACCATATGACTACGCAAGCTGCAGTTGTCAAATCTGAATTCCGGAATTCAGTTTTTGGGGGAAAAGAATTAATCACGGAATCCAGTTTGAATCAAGATAAGATATTACAGTCATCCCCTGACAAAAGACTAAATGAAAACAAGGGAAGTGAGAGGAAGATTCTGCCAGAAACAACTAATTCAATAACCTCGGGTATTGTCAACAACAGTGAGGCAGGTGTAAATAACGCCTTGAGTGAACAATCTACTTCACAGGGGCAAGGTTCAAATGAGCAGCAAATTGAGTCCAAGGATGGTGCACAATTTAAGAAGAAGACAATGTCCGTGATGAGGGGTGGAGAAATGGTGCAGGTAGGTCTTTTGTTGTGTCTTTAAATTACAAGTAAAGATAATAACACAGATGCACGTTAATTTAGGTTTTGGAAATGTGAATCAAATATTTATATTGAGCATTCATTGAGATTGACAAAATTAACTAATTTTGTACAATGTTTGGTGTCTCAGGTGAATTACAAGGTTTACATACCAAAAAGAGCTCCTGCTCTTTCAAGAAGACAACTTAAGCGGTAACTAGTGATATCTTTGTATGCTGAAGATGTGCATAATGCATTCTGAGATTACTTAAATCAAGACAGATGATTGATATTTGACAGTAGATGTGGGTCAGATATTTGAATGGAAATGTAAACTACTAGTATATTTATACCATGGATATATTGATCATCATCATATGAAAGGTTCTGCCATTAATTACATTGGCTCTTCTGCATCTTCAAATCAATCTCTAATGTCTGATGCACCTACTGGGTGGTGGCCTTTTGTTGAACTAGCGCTATGGATATGTTGCATCCTTTATCAATTATATTGTTGTTTAATATTTTTTAATTAGTATAGTTGTTTTTGGTTTTTTTTTTTACAAAAAATTGATAAGACTTTTAAAAATGATAGAGGTTGCAAATTTACCTTTTTTTAAGGTACATTCAGATATATTTTCTATCGAACGTGAATATGTTTATATAATTTATTTTTATTAAAATAAGAAGATAATTATTGGTCATATTTTATCAATTATGTAATAAATTCTTTTGAAAGATTTAATTCCATCTCAAAATTATTATGTGGCAACGTGTTAATCCTTTTTTTGTGGGGAGGAGATGTAAAATCCTTTGCTAAATCATCTAAGGTACATTATTACTCAAATAAAATTTATCTTACTTCCTCATTGCAGACTTTTAGCATTTTTAGTGTAATACCAACTGCCAAGTATTGTTTAGTTATAGAAAGTAAATCGAATGTCTTTTTTTTTCCCTTTTTATTTTTAGTTACTCATTTTTAGAATAAACATTAAGTTTATCCATTAAAAAAGGACAAGTGTTAAAAAAAGTGTATTTGTTGATAATACGTACCACACCAGTTAAAAGTACCAAAATGCGTTCTGTAGCTAATTACTTTAACGTTGTGGAAAATCTCTTCTGCGATCCTTCTCTTGTTTTCACATCAAACGGGCTCTCTGCATTTGCTATATGTAATAAACAGAGCCATTTTGCAGATCATGATATTCATTCACTTTTGACTTTTGAGTCCCAGCTGAAACAGACTGGAGAATAGCTTAGCACAAATTTGTATGAAAAGAACATTAAATTCTAGTTAATTGTCTTCCTATGATGATATTTATGTGATGGTATACAATATGACTTTTCTAAAGCCCCAAAATATTGATTTTTCTCTATGGTGCTTCATCAACATCAAATTCGTTCCTCAACTACTCCTTGGGTTTCTCTTCTTGGAACCACTTATGCAAGCCCAGTCATCCAACTTGGTCACTGTAATTCCATCCAGAAATTGTGAATATCGTTCGACAACACGTGGAATCTGCATGAAGAACTAATAGTTCAGTATCAACCAAGTAACAGTATACTTACTAAGAAATTATATACCGTGAATGAAGAATATGAAGGCTCTGGAAGAAGCCTTATATACTTAAAGCGCAATTATACTTAAAGCCTTGTATACTTACTACAGAGCTGTTATGGCAATTGTTGAATTAAAACAAAATTTAGATGCTAATTCTTCATGTCAAATAACAAAACGGGTTCAAGTTTATCAGTTGAAAAGCGAGGAAGGAAAATTAAAAGCGCAAGAGTTAAAACTTCTGCTTCTCCTGATTAGCTGCTTATAATCTTCATGAAAATCTATCAATTATTCAGGGGCTAGAGGTATATAATCTAACATCATGCAATGCTGCAATATTTGTTGTGGAATTCACATTATCTTTTACTCCGTTCAGTAATTTGCATTAGTTTCCCTAGTAGGCTCAGTATAAAATCAATCACACCACACGATGATACCTGCTCAGATATGATACCAGATAGACCAACCATTGCTCCAGGCTTTGCTAGAGAAACGATTATGTCTGCCAAATCAAGAAGAGGATTCAACAGTATATTTGCAATAACAACATCAAACTTTTCCGTTTCAGTGAGGATTATTGTATCATATAAATGATGCCTGTTGATCTTATCAGCTGAAATTTCATCAATAACGGAAGAAGCACCCTGAGTGGGAACAAGATTCAGAAAAAGCTTTTCAGGAGGTATGTTGTTCAATGCTGCATTATGCCGAGCGGAAGTAATTGCTTGGGGATCTATATCAAGTCCAACTGAAAAAGCTGCACCAAACTGCATTGCCAACCAATATGTGAATGATGTAAAACTAAGAAATAATTTGGCCGAAAAAACCTATAGTCATGAATTCTATAAAGTGATAGATGCACAATTTAGACAGAAGTCCATAGGCTGTCTCCGGTAAAAGATAG
The DNA here is from genome assembly GCA_019593545.1 of Apocynum venetum. NCBI lineage: Eukaryota > Viridiplantae > Streptophyta > Magnoliopsida > Gentianales > Apocynaceae > Apocynum > Apocynum venetum. The sequence goes on along the minus strand of SRSM01000123.1, from coordinate 8,828,715 downwards.
TTCGCCAGGCCTTTGCCTACTTGGTTCAATAATATCCAAAAATATATATAAAACAATACATACAAGGACAGAAGTACCTTCAGTGCTGCGATGGCAAGAATACCAGACCCTGTTCCGTAGTCTAAGAAAATTTCTCCTCCTCTTATTAAATCACGCAGCAGAAACAGACACAACTTTGTTGTGGGGTGCTCTCCAGTTCCAAATGCCAACCCAGGATTCAGAATTATATTTGTTGCTTGATGATCCTGCAAATTTAAGCATGGCAAGAGAGATGCTAGTCTGCCGGAAGTTAAGGCAAGCAAGGGAATGGAACATCAAACAGGAAACAGGTAATCATACTGGGGGCTTCCTCCATTCAGGTACTATCCAAAGTCCCTCTGTAACTTCTACAGGATGAAAGGATTCCTGGGATGCAGAATTCACCAAGAAATGGCCACAAATAGGTAGATTAGAAAACCTGACATATGGAAATGCTGTCATCAACAACACAATGAAATGGTCGTGTGCATACTGGTAGAAAGTTTATCAGTATCAATAGAACTGGACAAGTAAATGATCTTTTTTCTTTTTGGAAATTTCATGTATGACCACATCAATGCACATGGTTCCTGTTGCAAATATATGATTACTTACTTGTCCTGAATGATGCCATGAAAGCACTCACCTGAGTTTCCTTAATCCAGTCAACATGGTCATGCATTGCAACGTCATAACTAGGTATATCTTTCAAGCCGATTGAATCAACTGCGTGTGATATGCACTCCTTGACATCCTGGCCTATAGGAAATATGGAACTGATGCAAATCTGTGGAATTTAACCCAAAAATTGGAAAACACCAGTAAACAAATTTCATAAAAAACTTGCAAGTTATCTAAGGAGAAACAGTAAAAGATCCTTGTGACTCCACATCCAAGATGATAGTTTTGTCCAATGCCTCCAAAAGACCAGTAAATCAGTTAAAAGGTCGAGACTATCATAAGAGGTTTCTAAGAATGAACCATATACGATCAGCATTTTCTCAACATGTCCACTCGTGAGAGATCTTAGATACAAACTTCACATCACCCACACCCACTTGCACCCTATCATCCACCTTCATGCCATATTAAGAATATATATGAAACATAACACTTTTAATTGGGCATATCAAATGTAAATGCAAGAAATGACGAATCAAGCCTATTACCTCATCATCCGCCTGAAGATTCTCTACTTTATCAATGCTGGTAGAGCTGGCACCAAAACATAAAAGAGCCTCCGAGAGCATATCCTGACAAAAGAAACAGAAGCAGTATCTCGTCAAGAGAAATCCTCCCATCCTATTTACCTCAGTATAGCCATAGTAAAATGCAAGATGCAATCTTTTCGTCATTATAGCCCCATTGAAGCTTGCATTATTTGGATAATGCAGATTTTTTATGGGCCAAATCAAAGATGACACTAATCGTAAATTCTCAACTTCCACATTTATAGAAATCCTTTGATGCCATTCCAGTATAGCAAGAGTGCAAATTCAGTAGGAACTCATTTGAGGCATTCAGATAGAATACAGCAATAGGATTCTGGTTCTATATTGTTTCGTTTGTCTAATTTTCAACGAGGGCCTTCCACCTAAAAGAAACATGTTGCTTTGAACAAATTACAAACTCGAAAAAAAGGAGGAAAGAAAAAACCCATGAACACACTCCCTTTACTATAGTGTAGCAGAAATTCTGAGCCTTCAAGAAATGCATTTCTTGAACATCACTACAAAAGCATTACGGATGGAATCGAAAGCTCTTACAGCGACATTTTTTTGGCAGCGAATATTAACGGAGAGATAAGGAGCAGTAAAAGAATCAGTAGTCCGAGCCGCCACTGAAGAAGATGAAGAAGAGGGTGATGTTGAAAAAGTTGCAAGCTTTGAAGCCAGCCAGCAGGGTTGCTGTTTCTTCGAGCAGAAATACGAGGAACTTCTGTATATATGCCCTGGAATGAGACGGTGGATGCCGATGCAGGAGAACTTAGAGGTGGTGGTGCTGCAAAGAAGGTGCTTGAAGAAATGACTGCGTATAGTGCTCATTACCAGGGACATAATTGTGTTTGTAACTTGTTTTTCTTTTCCCGCGCCACTTTTCTAAAGCCAAGAATACCAACTCCTTTTCATTTTCCTTTTTTGTCTTCTTTTTCGGATTGTCGATCCAATGTCTCGAGATTACTAGTGGAGTGCGATTAACTACTAAATTACAATCCATTTGACCTTTATTTTTTCTAATATCTTAAAACAATAATGACCTTAATGTTTATTATACAACATTAGTTGACTGATCCTTGACAGTAATCATTTATGGGTTTAAGTCGTGACTTAGTAATAAATATTTGTCATATTAATCAAATATTCATGTTCTTTGATCCGTTAATTTGCCTAATAATAATAAAGTTATTTTTTAAAACTTATTAAATTTAAAATTGTATTTTTCTTCACCTTTTATATAGTAGAAAAATGAAATATAGAACCATTTTGATAATTAAAATTGATTACAAGTAAGTGTAATTTAATTGGTAAAATAGTCTTACAAATTATTATAAAACAAGTACTTTATTCGTCTAATTTTAATTGTTTACGTTTCTTTTTTTTAAGTGTCTTATTTTAATTTTTTAATTTTTAATTTTAGTACGTATTTTTATAATGATATTCTTATTATTTATGAAATATTTGGATGACTTGTTAATTATTTATTGAAAAATGTATTTTTTATGAGATTAATAATTATATGTAATTTAAGAAGTTTAGTTATATAATTATTATTTTTAATATTTGTGTCAATCTAAAGTGTGAGTGAAGAATTATTCTTTTTTAGAAAAAGTAATCATACTTTTTAATTAAATCTTACAATTTCACTTAAACTCCATAGTATTTTACAAAAGTGAGACTTGAGAAAATAAAATTGATCCCATTTTCCTCAACTATTAAAGGACCACGTCCGCCAAAGCCATCAACATTGGAGGACAGAAGAAATGGTTTTCTCTCCCAACCCTTTGGCTCTAAGCGTACCGGACGCAGCTTTCGAATCTTGGCTTCGTGAGAAAGGCTACCTAGAAATCCTTGACCAACGTACCTCCGACCTCCATCGCATCTCCACCACATCTTCCTCCTCCTCCGCGTCCACCACCACCACCGGCAGCGGCAATAGTCCGAGAATTCCGACCATTAGATATGGCATCTTTATCTCCCTCTTTTCCTACATCAAAACTCTTGTTTCCATCTTCACTCTTAACCCCTTCTCCAAGCTGGCCACAGACGACTTCTCCAGGAACACCCCTTCTTGGACTGAAGCTTTTATCGGCTCCCTTGATTCCTACTCTTTCCCGTCTTCGCCTGCTCAGGCTCGCCTCCGAACTTACGAGAATGTCAAGCGCTTCGCTCGCAATTATGCCTATCTCTTCATCCTCTTCTTTGCTTGCTCTTTGTAAGACTCCATAGCCATTCCTTTCTTTTTGTGAAATTTTATGTTTATTCCATCATTTCTTTATATCTAAGTCATGGGTTTGATTCTCTTCTTTTAACTTTTATTTTCCGGCAGATAACTATTTGTGCTTGTTGTTTGTCATTGCCCATCAAAGCAACAAATAGGACTGTGTGGGTCTTTAAGAATTGAATAGGGAGGGTTTTGTGAGGTAATGGAAAGGATGACTGAAATAGAACATTATGAGTGAATCAAGAGTTGCGTAATTTTTTGTGTTAATAAAATTGACATGCTCTAGTTTTAGGGATGCGTGATGAGTGGCTTCTTTTTTCTGCTTTATGTATTGCCTTGTGATTTCTTTTAAGTACTAGTAGTTAATTGTTTGTTGGCTTTGTGGTAACAGATATCAAATACCACTTGCCCTTGTTGGATTGTTGTTGTCCTTGGCCCTTTGGGATGTGTTCAAATATTATGGCGATCAGTGGAGATTAGAGCGATATCCCATATTACGGCAGACTTTGGTCCGTATTGCACAATGTGGTAAGTTCATTTTGAGTTAAATTCATTATTTTCTTTTTCTTGTTTTGGCATGCATCAAAAAATATTTCTTGATTATAGAAAGGAAAAGTCTTTCTTAAGGCCTTAAGGGTGTTAATACTTGTGCTTTTGTGTGACATATCATGCACATTTGAAGTGTTCGTGGCAAACATGAAGTTTGCTTCTGAGTAACTGTAAATTGTTTTTTCTAGGAGATGTGATGGGATATGCAAGAAATATCTAGATCTTTTGAGATGTCAGATGCCCCATCCTCCTTTGTGTTGTGAAACCGGATATTAGTTTGAGCTCACCTCTGAAACTTTGTGATGTTTAGGTACTAAATAAATTGTATTTGAGCTTCATTTAACCCCTTCTGATTAGATTAATGAGCCTGCTCAGATACTCAAGGTTAATCTGATTGCTAAAGTAACTTAGCTAAACTTGAGTATAGACAAGCTTTGTTTGTGAATTAGCTTCATGTACAAATTCTTCTCTTTGTGCGTACCCATTTCACAAGCTCATATATGGAATTTCTTTCAAATTGAATAAAATAAAATTACAGATTTTTCATAGGTAAATTAACTAGTAGGAATTCTCTTGCCTTGCATTAGTATTTCCGGTTTAGTTTAGAAGACTTCTTAATCCTGTTCTATCATTTAATGTTTTAAATAAGTTATTTTGCTGTAACTGACTGGAAGACAGGTAAAAGAAAATGGAAGTTATTTATTTATTTATTTTTAAATAGGGGGATTGGGGGGTGTAAGGAGTGGAGAAGGCATGAAAGATGGATGATGGCTGTTCAACAGCTCTTGCCAAAGAATCCCAAACAGGGATATCATGATAGTTAAGGGGATAACTTTTTGGCCATATGGCAGTAGATATTAACAATAACTAACTCGAGTCCCTGTGAAATTATATTGAACATTTTTCTCTTCCAGATGTAATTCTCTACTATCCTTGTGCATTCTCTCTATAAGAGTGAGATGTGGGGAAAAAAATCTCCTTTTTCTATTACTCTCAATCAAGTAAAATAGAGAAATAGACTTGTGTCTAAAATTAATTAACCACCCATTGGCTAAAGTGTATCATGCTGATTTCCTGGTTTTGAAGATGTGTATCTCTTCATGTATTTACAGTGGTATTTCAGTTTTTCCAATTCTTGGGAGTGAACACTTATGGAAAATAACATTTTAATCAGTTCAGCAAGTAAACAGCTCTTAACATTTCATGTCATTCATTCTTACAACTGTCCAACTTTGTGATTACTAAATCCTCTTATCTTGTGGTTCTGGGTGAAATTCTGAATTTAATAATCATGGCTCTTTACTAGCATTTCTTTTCAATCTGTCAATTTTGCTTGGGGTGTAAATAGTTACACAACTGATCTCTTCACTTCATATATCAAGAGTACCCTCCTTAATGACACAATAATTCGCTTCTTAATTTCAATTGTTAACAATATCTGTAGCATGATAGAAAAGTTGATGGTGTTGTCCTGCCTTTGTTGAATATTAATGCATCTATTAAATTTGCAGCAACTGCCGTTATTCTCTTCTTTTCTAATGTTCAAGTGGCCATCTTTTGTGCTGTCGGCGTGAGTTATGCAGGTAATTTTGCTCCATATTGCTTTGTTTGGCATTCTACTGTACTTTTCTTTCCCCCTTATATCCTAATGCTATCATCTTCTTGACAGTTATGATTTTACATGCCTCAATGAGGAAGCTTACCTCTCCAAAGCAATGTGCTCAAAGTGACAGGAATAGAAGAAAAAATTAAGGTGAGGAGCAAACTTAGCTGAAGAAGCTTTTGTTTTTTCTTCTCTTTTTTTTCCCAGCTGGCACTTGGCAGGTTCACTGATTTCCTTGTAGATACAACTAAGTAGCAAATTCTTACACCCTCTTCCCCATCTGTAGCAAATACTTCAGTTCGCATTTCTTTTTTATCTCTTCCCCATCTGCCTTTTAACTGTTTTTTCATCTGGGGTGTGTTAAGTATAGACGAGTTAAGGGTGGAAAAGCACTTAATACCTCCTTCATTAGTACTCCAATCATTGATCACAAACAATTAATGATAGGCTAGAAATTTATTACAAATCATTTCTGTAGCCATTTGTTTCTCGCTGGACAAGGGTATTTGTTGGCCCAAGTTCGTGAACACTTGTTTATATCTGTAAACAAATTAATTTGAATACATTTTTTCTTAAGATTTAGGATTTCTGCGTGTATCAAAACTTTATATTTAATTTTATTATGCTGTTAAATTAATTTTAAAACTATTTGTTTTCTTTGTACCATGGTCTAATAGGCAAGATGTAAGTAATGCTTATGTCGTTTAATATCCCATACTTGATACATCCCAAGATCACTGGACAGAGTGTATATGGTTATGACACTAAATGCAAAATCTTGTACTATAAAATGTGAGATCATCACTGGCATTGCCAGATTTACCCACATGAACAAGTCAAACGTGGAAAAGCATATGCATGCCCCATTGGTGTATATAAATGCTCTACATTTTGATATAAATTTTACATATTTTCTAAAGACATTGTTTATTGATATTTGCGGCACCTCAAAGCCCTCTGACCAAGTTTCGAAATTATATGCAATACCAATTACAAATCACCTTTTACACTCTCCAGATATGTACGTTTCATCTGATTGGCCTGATAGGAATTCCAAAAATCTACATCAAATATTTAATCATTTACGACACTCCTATAAGAGGAACGACCAATTTAATGAGGCAGTTAAATTCACGGAGGCGGATTAAGTTGGCAATAGAGGCAGTTAAATTCAGACTCTGAAAAATTATCTAATCGTGTGAAAAATTAGACAAAATGAAAAAAAAGTTTGATGTGTCATTTTTTCAAATTGTTTTAAAAAATTGGATAAAATTGAAAAGATATGATATATTATTTCTCTATATAAGGGATACTATTTGACAAAAAACTCTTATTCAATCCGATCGAGAATTACCATTTCACTTCTTATTTTTATTTATTCAAATAAAAACTTATTATCCTTACATTCTTTACAAAATATATATTTTAATACGTATACTTCAAAATTATTATCATTTACTCTTCATTAATACATTAATAAAACACATATTATATAAGAATAAAGAGATTGTGATTTCTGATATCGAAATGAATATCCAACAATATTAGATGATTAATTAAAATTAATATTAAACTAAGTCTTGAACATTTACCAAATTTTCTCAAACATCTACCTAATTTGAGTAAAAATAATTTTATCAAAAAAATAATATATAAGATATTAAAAGTATATTATAGATATGTCAGATGAAATTACAATTTTCTTAAATATTTCTCTAAAAATCTGTAAGATAGAATCATTTTTATAAAAAATAAACTCAATAAAAATTTATTGAATGATATTTAATTTACTCTTTCAAGGCATCATTGTAAAAATCTATTACGAAAATTTCTAAAATTATAAAATAAATTCAAAGATAAATAACGACATTGTAATGTAAAAATTTTACTTTAATTGATCTTATATGTAAATTTATATAAAAATATGATGAAAAAAAAATTAAATATGTAATATTATTTAATAAAATATGTTTATATAATATATTAAAATTTTTATTAATGTATTTTATGAATATTTTATATTTATTTTTTATATGTACATTTTAAAGGGATAGATGAAGAATTTTGCATACGCACGAAAAAGATGACAAATGTATTTTTTGGGTTATATGTATAAAATCTATCATGTAGTAAAATTGGCATCCCTAACATTAACTATGCTATGCATGTTCACCTGCTTTGTCCCGACGACAATTTTAGGAATTCCGAAAATCCACGTTAAAAAAATCTACATCCAACATTTATGACACTTCCACTAGATGAACCCCATGAAACATTTAAGGTAAGTTTGCTAAATCCCTCACTATGCCTGCTCTTCATTTTCAACCATATTACCAATGACATATATTGAAGGAGGCTCTTGCCAATGAGGAACACCTGCGGCCATCTTTCAGCAGCATCGCCTATCAAGTCTAAGGAGGAATTCACATAAATCTTTTGGCACATTTTCTTATCAGAATTGTTCTAAAAATAAAAAATAAAAAATCCCTTAATCAAACTTTTTTATGATCAGCTGGAACCTACCTTGGACTAATAGCAACCATATACAGCAAACTATTTAACATGCTAAATCCAGTGGTGAGGTTCATCTAATTGCAACCTACACAATAGTTTTCCTTTTCTCAATCACCATAAATCAAAGGAAATATAGCAACACAAAATTTGGGAACAATTCTCTCCATAAGGCAAAAAATAATTAGTTGTGACAGAAGAATGGTATAAAATAAATACAATTAGTTACTATTACATTCACAAGATGAAAATTGCACTCAAAAATAACAACAAAAGATATACTAGAGAAATGGGAAGGAAACAAAAATGAATTAGACAATATGAATAACTATTTCCTTTTAGTTGATATGTACACTGAATCAAAACGATTCAAACACAAGAACACAGTCATGTATAGACGCAAAATAATCACCTTAGCATGTCTTTTAATTACTTAAATCTCGCGAAACATGGCCTTGCCATCTGCATCAAGAGGAAATATAATTAGCAGGTCTCCTATGGGATGCCAACATATAAGATATAGCCCCATATTAAACTCATAGGTGAAGATTAAGACTGAAAGAGTTTGTATATGCTCTATATACAATTCCAAAATTTCTGAAAAAAAAGATTTCTTTTTGTGGTCTGTTAAACTTAAGACTCACAATTTTCATTTTAGAAGTGATATATAGCATTATGAATACTTATTGCATAATCATGATGATCATCTCAAACATTTTACTGCATTTCTAACTCAGTTTCAACATTCATCTACCAACACTGGGATAACAACACAAGACCGGTTAGTTACACTAGTGAATCAACCATCACGTTTTTATTATGAATAAGGAATTTTCATGACAAACCTTGATAGCAAGAACCGTGCTAGTGGGCTTAAGTTGCTATTTGAATTAGGCTCCTTATTTTGCTGTTTCTTCTTGCTATCAACTTCTGCATTTGTACTCTCTGCTTCTGTCTTGCCTTTAGCAAAGATGCGAGTTGCGAGATCCTGCAGGTCCTTTAATGAGGGGTCCTTTGAACTGCAAAATTTATCTTCATCATGAGAAAAAACTATCATGTAATTAAGGACACTATCAAGCAAGAGAACAGATGAGCATATGCATACCTTCCTAGCCGCTGAAGCATCCTTGTCATTATAAGTTCACAGGATCCAGCTTTAATCCGCTCCATTTCAGTGAAGGAGCTGTCCAATGTCCGCACAATTGATCTTTGTGACTCATTGCAGATGGCCTACATTGGAAGTATCATAATATTATGAAAAAAACAGGCAGATATCTTAACTCAATCATCAATTTATTTCATGCCTATGCTTTTAGAAATCCCCATTACCCATATGCAGAACAAATAAAAGCAATAAAAGATGTAGAATATTCAAATTTATCTAGAACCTTAATGATTAAAAAGTACCAGGTTCTTTTCAAGATTATTAATACACAACTTAACTTTTCTCCTTAGCAAATGGATTTCTTTTTCCTGATATTTTGATTCCATTAGATGAAAAATCATACATCAAAGCACAAGTTGCAGTAAGAATAAGACAGAATTTTTGGACATTGCATAGATATGTTCTTCTCAAAATTTTTGATAAACCTCTACTTTTTCTCATCAACTTGTGGGCAAACTTTATTTTTAAAAAAGAAAAATAATAATTGGACTTGAATCGACAACACGAGATTATGCAGTCAAACTGACTCAAATCTATTGTATAAAGATTACTGCAGAATCTTCAGACAAAATTTGCATAGACATGCCTAATTTGTGATGTTGGCAGGTGAAGTATTAAGGTGCTCACCTCTCTCAATGAAGGCAGGAGAAGTAGAGACAATGCCGTAGAAGAAAAGTCCACAGAACTTCTTGCAACATCTTCTTCCCCACTTGTTTGGCGTGAACCAGTAATGACCTTTTGTGCGTCTAAGTAATCTTGGGAGTGTCTGAAGATGTTGATCAGGTATAGTTTTTCCAAGATGAGACACAATAAGAAGATATGTTAGGAAATGTTCTTCACTGTTCAATAACTTCATTTTTTTTGTTGCTTTTTTATGTGTGATCCAATAACAAATGGTAGGTTCTAATGGAACTTCATATAATAGCTACCTTGATGAATCCAAACCAGCAGTTGGTTGCTCTTTTCTTCTACTTTGTTGTTCATCTCTATTGGCTTTGCCCAATGCGGACCTATCTCTAAAATTTCCCTTCTTTAGTCCAGCTTCAATTGCTGCTTTGGCCTGAATAACATAGCATATTATTAAACTACAGAACAGAGAATAATAAAGATGATCAGCCAAATATTAGGCTGTATTTGGGATCCAGAATGATTGGAAGACTGAAATAATTAGGAAAGAACTGTCAAAGAGTAAATGGGAATATGGGATAAGTCATTAGTCCATCATCATAACAATAATAATCATAATAATAGTAATTAAAAGAAAAAAAAAACTCGGTAATTGACTATACAACTGCAAGCTTCACCATAGAAGTGCTATACAAGTAAGATAGATGCTAAAATGGTGAAGAATTTAGGAGCCAAAAAAAATCTATCAGTTGTATAATCACTAGTAAAAAATTAACATAAGTTATCTGCAAAATCCTCTATATCTTTTCCTTTTTAGAAAATAAATAGCAAAATATAGGACAACGATGCTTTGAGTCCATTAACCAACCTCCGCAAGGTTCATAGAACTATCTTCAAGTGAAGCACTTGAAGTTCTCTCTTGCTTTCCTAATCTGGACTTTGGAGTCCGAGGAGAACCAAAATCATCATGTTGTCCACGGTAAACGACAGTTCCACTTGTAGATGAAACTTCTACAGAAGCAAATGTGCTGCTAGACTGAAACGTGCCAAATACAAACATCATGAAGATAATACCAAACATGTAATTGAGAAAATACTTTTAATCGTCGCATTCAGATAGGCAAAGATACCAAGGAACTTTTATCGCTAAACAATGAGGATGAAGAACCTCCTCTTGGAGACCGTACTACAACAGTCCCAGTGCCAATTTCGTCCTGTAAAACATAAATACAAGGTAAATAAGTTGATGAGCTTTTGAGGAAATCATAATGTAACAGTGATTTACTAGTAAAAGTTTTAACAGGTTCACTCCAAGGTTTGACTCACATACATGACTTCAGGCCAAGATAATTGACAAACAAATTCTTAAAGTTTGGAAAAGAAAAACAAGAGCAAGTTTAGTCTAGCATACTGTGAAAATAATTATAGCACAATTTGTTAATTTCCACCTGCTGTAGAGTACTAAAACAGTAAGATAAAAGCCTCCAACAAATATGCTCTAAAGATATAGAACCAGTATGATGTGCAAATAAGCTGAAGGCTTATTCTGAAAGTAATTATTCTGAAGCTGGGAAACAAAGGAGCAAATCAACCCCTAATAAGAAATTATTATTTCTCTGTATTTCATTTCCCTATTCTGAGGCAAGTCACAGTCACAGTCTTTTATTCAATTATGGATTTTATTGAATGAGTCAGCAACATCCCAGGAACAATAGGATAGCAAATGACTAAAAATGCATATCTACACAAAAGAACAAAAAAGCCAGCAACATACGCATGCAATGTGTGTGTGTGTGTGAGAGAGAGAGAGAGAGATAGAGAGAGACATCTTCATGGTAATAATCTTGTTTCTCATCCCGGCGAGCATCTCTAGCATCCTTTCCTCTGGAAACCTCTGAACGTATAGTTCCAGAAGTGGAAGCCCAATGGTTACCACTGTCTACATTTTTTCTTGGAGGAACCTCTGCTCTCCTATCTCTAACCTGAGGTGGCCTTACAGCATTTCGTGCTGTCCCAGTTCCGGTCGATCCACCAATGCTGAAGTCCCATCCAGCATTTCTCTGAGTTTTTCCCTGACTGTTATAGAATGTTACAAAATTTTCAGTCAATCTTTGAATCCTACAATTGGTTGCACAGGAGAGTGAAAGATTAACCCACCTGACTTTTACTGTATCTTCAACCCCAGAATCCCTAGCTACCCTCACTGTGCCAGATGCTTCTCCTGAAGGTCCACCAATTCTGGGGGTTTCACCATCCTCCTTGGCTTCAAATTTAGGACGCTCTCTTAAGAAAAAAAATGCAGGACATCCATCAAATAAAGATCTTGCATTAGAATATAAATGATACAAACACTGAAGTGTCTTTTTCCAATTTTAAACTTGACTAATTTCTTGTGAAGGTTATTGATCAAAATCTTAAACTCTTTTGTAACAGTAGGCTTGTCCTAGGAAAATGGTAGGGAGGCAGAGATGAAATGGCATGTGCAAATTGCTCTGTGATCTATATACGACCACCTTCAGGTTCAAAATGACTAACTAAACTTTCTACTCATAAATTAGTATTAGCACCTACACAGTCTAACACGTTGTACCAAACAAACATACTAAGATTTATCAATTGTTTCACTTTCCCTCAATCTAATGCCTCATCTTTGCCTGCAAATATAAGCACAACTTGATTCCAGCTGATGCTGAAACAGGTCCCAGGAAAATCCTTTCATATTTACATAAACTTAGTAGCAAGAACAACACCTGATTCTCTCTAATAGCCTTGGGCTCTTCCTAGCATTCTTGATGAATCGATGCTTCAAAAGTTCCTTTGCACTTGGCCTCTGCAATAAAATCAATAACAGATCTATTGTTATTGAAAAACACTTCAGCATGAACTACAATAGACAAAGCATAACAACTACAGCTACAATGCCAACTAAACAAGCTTTTTTTGGTTCGAGTGTGTGGGTTTAATCTAATAATACCATCTCCATTCAGAATTGAGTATCCATCTTTGATCTAATACAAGAACTAAAGAGAGCCTTTGACCACAAGTTAGTATATTATCCATATTATCAATGTGATAAGTAGAGGGACCACGAGTGCGATATTAATATAATCCCTTAAATTAAGAAGGTTGTTAGTGAAAATTTAGATGAAAAATATGTTTATTTTAGGAAAATAGACATTTGATTTTAAATATTTCAAAATAAAAATATGGACATTCAATTTTGAACGGAGCAGAATAGAAAAGATGGAAATAGAGGAAAAGAAAAAATGTAACACCTAGTCTCTTTAGTCAATTAGGATTTATTAAGGAATTTAATTGCTGAAAGAATTCATTATCGAGAATTAGAATCATATCATTCAGAATTCTCTATAACTGAATTCTTTGAAACTCTGCAAACCAGCCATAACCGTTTGGTTTACTTTACCATTTCACCATTAACTCCAGGATTCCTAGTTTAAGGAACTACTATCGGGATATGGATGTATTTGACTACCATATGATTCTCAAGCACAAGTTTAAACACAAGCACTGAGGCTATCTATAAATAGGGCCAAAGGCAGGACAGTGGTCAAACAAAAGTTCAAGGAAAGGGTATTTCCTGCACCTTTTAAAATTTATATTCTTATTTATATCCACCCATCAAGTCCTATATAAAATTTATAAAGAACTCCATGAAGCTTTATCTTTTGTACTTAGATATCTAGTCCTACATGGGATTACGGTATTCTCCATGATTGCAATAAATAGCAAGAGTATAAACACTTCAAGGAGTGAGAGAGTTTGAAGGAATTTGACCCTACTTCAGCAGGATTCTTCTTCAGGCACCATGAGACAAATTCTTTCATAGGACGAGAGAAATGTTCATCAAGCTGCATGGCAATTCAGTCTAAATGGTCAAAAGGAAATGATTCCAGAATAAGCAAGGGGGAAAAAAAACTGCTCATGAAGAAATTTCATTAGGCAAAGATGAAATAACTAAGGTGAGCAAACTGGACAACATAATATCACATTACCAATCAAGAAAAGAAACAGAAAGTACACCTGTGGAGGATTTTCACGAGGTATAATGAACAGAACTCTCATTGGGTGGAGATCAGCGAGTGGGGGTTCCCCTTTTGCCATCTCAATTGCAGTAATTCCTAGAGACCAAATATCTGCCTGCATCAAACAATGACTCCCAACATATTTCTCTCACTTTAAAAATCTCAAAACAGAAACATGCATGCATATATAGATATATACACATTAATTGAGGTAAACAGAATTACATGAAAAGTAGCAACAAAAAGGAAATGCAAAGGAAGTACATATAAGTAAGAAAATCTGGTAATAATAATGAGTGGCAGGAACAGAGAGAAAAATGGAAAAGGAATCTAGCCACATTTATAAAAGGGATACAAAAGGGATACCTTCTCATTGTATCCCTCTGAGTTCTGAATTACTTCTGGAGCCATCCAGAATGGAGTACCTACAAATGTCTGTGATTAATAGAGTTAGCAGAAAGATCTCACAATTCATAGACAATGAGTTTGACTTATCATTAAAATAATTAACAATGAAATTATTATAAGATCTCTAATTTATCAACAATGAAAACATGTAGTTTACTTCAATGTAATTGAAGATAACTGTCAGATCACAAATGCTATTAGACATAAGTAGAGGAACCTTCCATTAACTACCTACAATGCCAAGCATCTTTCAAAGACCAAGAGGAACCCTATCTGAGTATGGTACAGTATTACACAAAATTCCTAAAGTCACTAATTTAACTACAATGTGAATCAAATTAATAAAACGGAAGATAAAGGAAAAGCTTGTAAAACAAAAGCTTTATTCAAATTTCGTGAAATCTACATCTGGAGCAAGCCAAAGCCAGAAACAAGAAGGTTCAGCAAGCATCTGTTACAAAATGTCAATCCACTCATATTCCATGGCTAAAATTAAAAGCAAATTCACTACCTTTCTTCTTGAAATTGTCCTCGTCAATTGTGCAGAAACTCCAAAATCTGCAACCTGAAAAACATCAACCAAATCAGAGAGGAAAACGTGAATTGCACACCATAACTGTGTCGACAGCATAATTTTGTTGTAAGACTCAAATTCAAATAACAGCAGTAGCAACAACAATAATAATAATAATGAATTTGTTTAAACATTAATTACACACCTTAACATCTCCATTTTCTGTCAACAAAATATTTGCAGCTGCAAAACAGTAAAAGAGTGTCATTATTCAAACAAGAAAACAGATAGAGAAACTGCACTTTGAAAAGTTCTTTTTTTTTTTTT
Organism: Apocynum venetum; assembly: GCA_019593545.1. Taxonomy (NCBI): domain Eukaryota; kingdom Viridiplantae; phylum Streptophyta; class Magnoliopsida; order Gentianales; family Apocynaceae; genus Apocynum; species Apocynum venetum. The sequence goes on along the minus strand of SRSM01000123.1, from coordinate 8,813,509 downwards.
GGAAAAAAAATTATTAAGCAGGGGAGAGGAGGTAAGACAAGGGAACAGGAGGGGATATGGGAAAACATGGGACTTAGTCCGGTGTTGAACTTGAGACCTAAGTTTCATTCAACAACTCTCCTAAGACTAGGATACGTTTTGACAAAAGGATATTAAACAACTAAAAGGAAGAAAACCAAGACCTATTCAACTTCCCCACAACGCAAAAAAATAAAGAATTCCCCTGTCTAAACTGATAGTCTCAACTCTAGTCCAGCTCTCACAAGTTACAAAGTAATGCCTCAAGATATAAAATACGAGAATCCTCAAGTTAATGAACAAATGAGAAAACCTTTAATATCACGATGAATTTTCCCTTCATTGTGGAGATATTCAATTGCATGTAGCAGATCACGCAGAATGCAAGCTATAGACATCTCATCCAAAGGCTGATTTGGTTGAATCTGCAGAAAGAAAACATTCTTCAGTGCCCTAATTCAAAAAAACTCAGACATATAAAGTCATTGCAAGTATTTTGTACAAAAAGGCAACTAACAGGAAACTGAGATTGAGAGGTCACCCACCAGATCTGCTACAGAACCACCTGCCATGTATTCCATGATTATCCACAGCTTGGTTTGGTTCAGATATGACCCATAGTACTCTGTAATATACGGAGATCGACATTGTGACAGAACTGCAATTTCCTGGAAAAAGAAATATGCATTTAAAACAACTATTTTTGGTATGAGAAGGCAAGCCAGTGCAGACAAAGTATCTAGTCATACCTTCTGAATGTCCTCAATTTCGTCCTCCCTGCAGAAGATAAATCCATAACAGATTTAATAAGTTCAAAATGTAAATAAACATGTAGTGACAGGTATTTCTTCTACAGAAAAAAAAGAGAAAAAAGTGTCATATGTCCCAAACAGCTCTGAAATATGACAAATGAAAAGATAACAAAAACAGAAGACAGGCTGGAAGGAGCAGTATTTTCAAGGGCAATAAGCACACTCAAAGCGCTTATAGGGCCCTCATATAGCCTAGGCGCAAGGTGCAAAAAAAGAGAGCTTGCCCAAGTAAAGTAAAGCACACAAACATGTATACTCACTCTGTCCCTAAAAATAAGATCTAAGAAGAATTGCACATAGATTAAGGAGGTACTTTAGTACCTAAAATACCCTCATTTATTCTAGCTATTTTTTCTTGGGAATAATATCTACTCTTTATGAGGTTATCTCTCTCCAAAAGAGGTTTTGGAGCAATATTGGAAACAATAGACAAAATATCCCTAAAAAGTAGTGAAGCATCTTATATTTAGGGGCAAGACATATTGCTTCTAGCATCTTATATTTAGGGACGGAGGGAATATACTTCAATATGTTATATAATAAACTTAAGAGGTTAATAATTCTATGGTGGCTGAGAGGAATAGATGTCTGAAGTCTGAACAATCATCTCATTATAACCTCACCTCACTCCAAGTGTTTCTAGCAATAAACTCTTGAATCTCCATAGAAAATGCTGGCAGGTTTAAAGGCTCTTTTGAGAGAATCTTTCTTCTACTTCCGAAGGTACTAATTGAGTTTTAGAGTTTTAATAGGATCTTACTTGGCCTTTGACAGACTTTTCTCTGCTATTCTCAGGGTATTAATTAAGATTTAGACTTTTATGGAGGTTTTTAGACTTTTCCAGCAGAAAACAGAAGCTCAATAAACAATTTTTACTCAAGCACGCCTTGACAGTGCCTTAAGCTATAGAAAAGAAGCAGCAAGGTGCAAAAAAGCGCACATCTGACTAAATAAGCCTTGCCTGTAAGGGTTTGAGGCGCTTTTCCTAAAATAACCTAGGCGGGGAAAGAGATGGCGTTTACCAATCAGAACCAAACTAAAACATTTCAATTCCAGAAGCAAGCCTGGTTATTTAAAGTTACTAACAGTTATGCAATTCTGGTGCTTGGACATTTTTACCCACAAGTGGCTCTAGAAGCATATTGCCAAATATGCCAGCCTTTGCCTTATGCTTTTAATTTTTCAACAAAAGATAACTATGAGAGCCAAACCGGTGTAAAATCAATGGAGATATGAAGGATAAGGGAATCCCAACACTTTAGAATCTCAATTTAAGAATTGAATGGGAGGATATATTTAAGCTATTCAAAGCCAGGTATGTATGAGCTGCTGGATATGACAAAATTTGTTCTTCAAACCTCTTGGCACTGAGACAGCATTTAAAAGCTCCAGCTTACAGATTTGAGGCAGTACCATTAAAATCATTATCACGACTTAAAACCCCTCAACCCTACTACTCTCACTGACATCTGACCCTTACCAGAACCTCAATGCTTCGATGTATGGACTGCAGCTTTCACGTGCAACTATAACAGAAATGCTATTAAACAACTCATAAAGAAAGAATGGTCATATGTAACTGAATCCCATCTTCATAGAAAAGATACAAGTAGTAGCATTTCCATTCAAGTACATTCTCATTAAACACGTTGATATCCAGATATTTTTGAAGATCTATCCAAGAAAAACAAGGCAACAAAATGCCCATCATGAAAATGAAAGGACTCTCAGCATCCTTCTGGCAGCTATGAGGCAGTAGCCTCCTAAAGATGTATCTTGCTGAGCAACTATTCCTTTTATTGGGTATAGCAGCCATAACAAATAATTAAACCAGAAATAAAAGGTTCCTGCTAGTTTCAATTAGAAGAAAGAGGGCAGGAGGTGGGGGGGGGGAGAGAGAGAGAGAGATGAGAAACATTGAACAACCACACTTGAAATGCTTCAATTCTCATAATTTATGTAAAGATCTCAAGCAACAAACAAGTCACTTAAAGTAATTCATTTCAGAAATGGAAAACATGTGCATGTGGTTATACTTACGATTCTTCTAGATCAATGACTTTAATAGCAACCTCCTTGTTTAGGTCCTTATCAAACCTGCAATTAAAACAAGAATTTAATAATTTGTAGCCATTTGCGAGATATGCTTACCATAGATAGATAAAAATAGATTTACAAACACAGAAAAAAACTGATATAAACTTTCTGCATGTTTGAAAGACGGCTCCACCTCTAAAGTAGCCGTTTAGATACTTAAAAATTTCAGTTTAGATATCCTTCCTCATTTTCTCTCCGAAAAGAATTCCAAAGTAAATGGCTTATACTTACGTTTACAAGGATTCTCTATGCTAACTAGAAAAAATTGTTCCCAGCCTGATGCAGGAGAAGCAAGCTTAGAGAGCCCCTATATTTGGTTCAAAAGGTTCAGTTCATGTCTTTAGCTTTCAAACGGAAACACCAAAAGGGATGATTTGCTTCTTGCTACACAAACATCCTAATGCAACCCTAGGAAAGAATTCTTACTCTGATCAATCCAGATAGATGATCTCTTATCATACTCACCCTCCAATTATTTTACTTACTTGACAAGAATATATCTCATGAGCGTTAGTTTCTTAACTAGCCATAGCACCAGAAAATTCTTACCGTTTTTTACAAAAACCACTATGATTTGGAAACATTTGTTAGAATATTCTAAATAAAGTGCCTTGTCTGCATCTCATAGCATATTGAAGTGAACCTAATTAGCACAAACATGTACTTGCGGGGAAACCAGAATAATATTTTGTTTCAAGAATCTTTCTGCTTGAAGATAAACTTGACTATTTATATTGGAAGTAATACTCGAACACGACTATTTCTCCCCTTTTTTCTCTACAATTGCAAGTCTCAAAGCACAACAGACAGAAGAGTTATTACCATTGTCAAGTAGGAGTGTTTTGTTTTTATCCATCAACTAGTCGCAATTTTCAAGGGATGATTTCCTAAATCCCCAGGAGGAGAATCCAAACTAGACGAAAACTGGTCTATGCATGTCTTGTATCGCTTTTCTTTAGTAGCTGCTGTTGAAAGTTAAACAGTTCATCTGTGGTAACTCTAAGAGACAAAAACACCCCAGAGATAGACGACAGCAGGAGGGCAGACCCACTTTTCAGGGAGAAGCATATAAGGCAAGGCTAGACACTGTAGGCATGTGCAAAGCAAACTTCTGAATACACACCAAGGAGGGATACATACTCCAGAGACTGACAAATGACCTTCAAATATTAGTAGTAATTCTGCTTTACAAGGACCAATCTCCATAAATCTAATATAAGGTAGTTGGACAATCATTCAGGATCCTAGAATGTGCATCAGAGAGAAATGAAATAGCAGAACAGGACAGACAATCTTTCATTAGCATTCCCTCATGGACTAAACCACCACCCTCTTCTTCCCCCCAACCTCCCCTCTTAAGGCAACATTTTGATGTCTGTTTAGATATCATGGTTCTCCAAACAATCTCACATGCAAAGAAAATAAAAGTTCTGGAATGACACAGAGAATTAATTAGCGGTGTTATTAGTGACAATATACTGCCATGCGTCACTTTAATTGCATGGCCAATCCATTCCCATAGAAAACGTCCCGTAGACATATACCTCATTTATTAGGGACTACTTTATTCACAGAATTCTCCAACAAGTTAATTATAAATTTTTCTCTATCTTCCAGCAAAAGCATTTTCTTCCTTTTCTTTAGTCCTGAGAACATGATGCATTAGCATGGAAGACACTCATACAACCATTGTACCACCAACATTAATTTTAACTAACTACCATTTCAATATCAATGTGGTCAAAATATAAAAGATTTATAACAGTCGTAAACATGACAGGCAATAGAATGTAATGCATTTGCCCCCATGTCACTCCATTATGGGCATAATGGTAAAGCCTAATAGCGAAACCCTATGATGTAACCAAACTGACAACAGAACACTATCCATTGTACTTCAATCAGATTACCCTGTAATAGTTCATGCAGATTGCAGTGTTCTTCATTAGCAGAAGGCATTAAGGCAACCTTTGAAACCTAAATTTTTTGGGAAAAATGAAATGCCATACACTAGTTGAGAATAAATCAACCTAAATAATGCATTGACTAGAATTTATTACCAAGATTTCACGTGTCATATATCTTTTTAACAATACCATAAAGCTTAAAGCTATAACTTTTACAGCAAAATGCCCTAAGATTAGTGACACTGAAGCAAACATTACTTCATTCAATCACAGAGAAACATCCTACCTACCAAAATCCTTTGATGTACCTATATATTTGCGACTTTCTAAGAATTTATAACATCTCCAATACAGTTAGTGGTAATTTCTCTATTACAAACAAATTTTCACTTAAGAGCAAGGGAAAAATAAGAGAATTAATGCGTAAAAACAACAGAACACAAGCATAAATCATAAAAAGATAGACTTTTTCTGCAATCCTTACCCTTTATAAACATCTCCAAATGATCCCCTCCCAATGAGCTCCAAATCACTGAATCTGGATCCTGAGGCCTCGATAAGACCAGCTGCATCAGCCATCTCTAGATATAAATGCACCTATACACTCTGCACACTGTATAGGCAAACAAAATGCGCCAATCTTCTAATCATTCTACTCTCTACATATAGCTCCTACACTTCTCATTCAACTCTACGATGGCAAAATCTCACAAATTTACCAAAAGGGTAACCTTTATTTCTCTTGTAGCTTCATAACACATATCTGAAACAACATGAAACAATCACTAAGTAAATCATCAATCCAGAAATACCTTTAAAGAGTAGTACTCTATAAATGAAAATTGTAATGTAGGAAGCTATAGGACTCAAATATAATGAAAAGAATCGTTAGGTAAAGTGGAGATTACTAAAGTGACAAACCACCAAATTGAGAATGTTCCCATATGCGCAGTCATTCCGAGCTTTTCACGCAATGATAACAATAGGGGAAAAGTCGACAATATTCAGTAACTTCAATTTGATGCAAAACCAATTAAAACCAAAAAAGAAAAATCAATTTCTTGCCCAAAACCAAATAACAAAAACAACTTCCCATCAATGCAAATTGCAAAGAAAAACAAAACGGGTAGATTTTCAGCATTAAATAAACAAAATTACCCTTGAAAATACCACCAAGAAGTCACAGATCTCTTGTTTTCTTCCTCCTTTTCTCTCTTTGATTATCTAGAAACCAATGTTTCCGGAAATTTTATACAGTTTGTATCTCCTCAACCCTTTAATCTGGACCTCGTTGGGGAGGCTTTGGCTGGTTGTGTAGGCTAGGAGAGATCGAAGAGAGTAGTGTCTGTTATTTCTTCTGCTAATTTTTTTTTTTTTTTCCTATCTGGACATAATAATATTTCTTGATAGACCGGCTACTTGAACCGGTTGTCTATTGAAATACCCGGTTCTCCTGAGAACCAGATGAGAAACCTTTTTTTTTCTTCTTTTCTTTTTCTGGATGAATTACGAATATAGAGGGAAAATTCATTTTCCTTGATTTTTTTCATTTTTTTGACAATATTGCTTGGTAGAAACCTCGAAGAAAATAGAAAAAAAATATATTAGGAGTTATTGGGCAAAGATTTATGTGGTCTGAGCCTGATTATAGCATACTCCATTTGGCCATTTGTGGAGTAATATGGTAATAATGATATGTGTAATCAATATCCATTAGGCCTTTAAATTAGAAAAGGAAAATAATTATGAAAAGTTATTGGATGCATGCATTTACTAGGTGAAATCTGCTAATTTCTTACTTGCCTAACCATTGCTAATTAATATTTTGTTATAACACTTTCTTAATTTAAAAATGTAGAACTCATTGTATTTATCTCTATGGTTTTCCAGAAGAGGTTGACTTTGGCATGAAATTAGTACTAATTATTTTTCCCAATTTGGTAGCACTTAACGTGTATAAATGCAGAAATTTTTAACAAAATTTGAAACTGAAAAATGAATATTTTCTTGCATTCATAAATATTTTCTGTATATAAAGTTGAATGTCCACTTGATATTAAAAACATAAATATTATTTTATTAAAATAAATATAAACCAGTCCAGTAAAGACCTGCATTCATGCATTAATGTTATCGATATTCAATTTAGGGGCAAGTTGAATATATCTTGAATGTCAAATATTTCTGCTAAAAAATATAGCCAAATTGTAAAAGATGCATGTACCAGTACATAGTACTGTGCATATGATTTTATCTGAGGAAAATATTTTTAGATGAAATGCATTATCTGTCAAAATAATAATAATAATAATAATAATAATATGTTCTTTCTCTTGTTTTTCTATATGTGACAAAATTAGAATTATCTATGGATGTTTCAGCCTCATGCAGGATTTAACTTGTAATTAATAACTTTGCCAAGTTTTCATCTAATTCATATTATCTTTAAATACTTAAATTACACGTAAAACTTCTCGTTTATACATTCAAGCAAACAACTCATGCTTACACTCCCACCAAACCTATATTTTTAGAGATTGCATAATATTTATCTTTTATGAGGAGTATTTTTTAAGTTTCTGAGGGTGAACGGGAAGGTTTCTCCCTGTCTATTTCATGTTTGTTATGAATGATACTATATAACATCATCCCAAGGCTATTTATCAAACAAGGAAAAAGAAAGCTTCGGAAGTTATTGCCTAAAGGCTTATAAAGATCTTCTGAATCTTCTAAAGGCTTATATTTTGGGATGAAATGAGTGGATTCAATTGAAGTTATTGCCTAACAAGACAAAATTTGTTTACAATCTCAATAATTATCCATTAAAATGGGTGATGTTATCTTTGTGTTTTCATTGGTGCATAATGAATACTATGTTATATAGCGAAGTCATCTTAATTTGTATAACACAAGTAACCAACATTCAATGGTTGCTTGTCAAGTCGAATGGAAAAAGCTGGGATACAGAAAGTTTTACTAGTTCTAATTCCACAAATTGACACGCAACTTTATTTAGTTAGCAATTCGTTGTTGGGTCTCACGATCTCATCTCGATTAGGCTTTATTTTTAAAAATATATATAAGTAATAAATATAGAACTAGTAGAATTGTTCATCACCGATATCTCGTTAATAAAGGTTAAAAGAACAAAGCTTACTGCAGTCAGTCTGTCATTTTTCATATATAAATCACAAGGTCAAATACAAAGGAAGAATGACAACCCTTTTTTGTTTCCTCCAGGGCAGGAGTGGGGACAAGGTTGGACAAAGAAATTTCAAATAGATGCATACATACATGCATGCATATATATATATGTGTGTGTGTGTGTGTGTGTGTTTGTGTGAGAGAGAGAGAACAAAATGAACAAATTCTATGAACCAAAACCAAAAAAGCAAATAAGCTTGTTGCAAAGGAGCCGAGCAATGACCTAAAAAGCCATAAACAACGGTTGAGTTGTTATCAACATGTGAACTTACTTCTAGTTATGAGTTGTTCTAAATTCAACAATGAAACCTAATTTTGTAGAGCATCGATTTCATACATTGTGTGAACATTCGTAGTCTTGAAAGACAATGTAAATAAATTGAATCTGTAGTGTTCTTTGAACAAGTACATGTCTCATTTTCCAACAAACACACAGCTAAAAGCTAGGCTAGAATTTTGGCCAAATCCGGGGCAAAAACCTAGCTAGTATTATGATTCTAATTGACGTATGATTTAGTTCATGCAGTGGAATTTTCTGCATTAAGAAAAAAGCATGCATGAGAGTTACTTTGGAACCGAAATAGCCTTATACATGTGGATGCTTTTGAAGTTGGAATTCAAATTACAGCTAGAAGTAGTTTTGCTAGGGCCATCCAAATGTGAATTCAACTTTCAAGCAAAGTTAGGCTGCGGGTTAGAGTAGTCTTTGGTCATAACCATCGGCTTCATCGGACAACAATTCAATACCTGTTTAGAAATATTTGACGCTAACAACATTGCGAATTAATTTATGACTATTATTATAATGTTCGAAATTTAATATTTAATTTCTTAATTTAAACATATATTTACATTTTAAAGTTTCATTAAAAAATTTCTTAATTTAAAATATTTACATTCCACTAACTACTTGTTCGTATCACTAATCAAATTAATAGCAATAATAATTACATAACATTTTTAAAGTCAAATATTATTCTTAATTTTTAGAGTAAATCGAATGTAGGCATTCAATTCCAAATGAGAAGAATAATTCATAATATTATTTCACTAAATCTCCTTAAACTTATTGTCAAAAACACACTCACACCTTAATCTTTCAATCGTCTCAATTTCTCCCCTCATTTTTTTAATTTTCAATCAAGTATAATTTATATTTTCACTTATCTTTTTTTGTCAGTCAACTTATTATTATGAGTAAAAAAAAGAGAGTCAAATACTATATATATATATATATATATATGTATATATATTCCCCTTTCCCTTTTTTTCTCTTATAGAAAAAATGATAAATATTTCTCTTGTGATATTGTAATAAAATATTTATATCATTAATTAATTACAAATGATGAAAAATAAAAAGAAGATAAATAAAAGAAAAAAGTAGAACAGAAAGGTTTATTTTGTGCACTAGATCATTTAGGTGGCGACAATAATCTCTCATTCTAAAGTTTGTTTTAAGTTAAATTTTTATATCAAATCATTGGTTTTATTTTTTATTTCCTCCAATGTAAATTGAAAAAATAATAATAAATGGTGTTTATGTTTTATGTTTTTCACTATTTTTATTTTTATAAATTAATATTTTAATAAAGAATAAATAAGTTCTTTTAATAATACTTTAATCTAATTATGAATCGGTGACAATAAAAAAAATCAAGAGTATACATGAGTCATTTTATAGCATTTAATTAAGAGACTAAGTTGATTAGTGGAAAAAAATTGTAATTGTATTCAAGAGAAATAATTGAAAATATCAAAAGGTTAAAAGAGGAAAATTTAATCAATTAAAATATAGGGGGTGATTATTTATCTCAAGAAGTTTAATGTGAAATTGACAACATTGACTAATAATACGATCTCTTTAAATTAACAAATTTACGATCTATTTTACTTAGATAGAGTTCCGCTCAATATTATATTAACCACTTCAAATTCAAATATTCTTCTTAATTATTATATTAAATTAAATGTTAATATTTAATTTTGAATAGTACAATACTAAATTTATTTGCATATAAAAGTACTATTTATAATTTCTCTCAATATAATGTTCCCTCTTTATACAAATTTTTCGAGGATCACTCCTTTATTACAAATTCTTATAATGACTATACCTTGTAGGCTCGTACATCCAATAACAAGATCGAGTTGTGAAAGTCCTAAAGTTTTTAATGTCTTAATTGTGATTAATGACAAACATTGATGATGACTAATGTCTTGTTTGTACAAGTGATAGAGTTTTTGGATTTGTGATTTAATTCATGCAAGGACAAGATTTCAAGTCTTCAAGGAAGTGTACAAGTCAAGACTATAAGTTTTGAAGATAAACTTTTATTGGATTAGATAGGAACTAGAGGTATAGTTTTAAAGTTTAATATATTTTGATATCTTTAGTCTTACCTCTAATTGAGTAATAATTTTTATAGGTTGCTCAATAAAAGTGAAATGTTTTTTAAAATGCATTCCATATAGATAAAACATAAGTTGACTATTTGAAATTATTTTCAAAATACATGCACATAATTTAATTTCTATGAAATGTATTCCACAAACTCTCGGAGTTTATTGGAATCTTATTTTGCATAGTTTGAATGCATGTACGATCGATCTAACTGCAGTGTGGTCGACCACAGATCATGCGGTTGACCAAACCTCTCAACTTATCGTCCGCGGAATGTCCAGAGCTCTCTGGAACACTTGCGGATGATGGTGCAGTCGATCGGACTACTCATATCATCGTCCGCAGTATCTCCAGAGCTCTCTGGAAAACTTGCAGATGATGGTGCGGACGACCAGTCTGACATGCGGTCGACCGCACTTCTCTTGAGTGGGATTCTAACAGTCATTTTTATGACCGTTGGTGCATACATATAAATATCCAATTATTTAAAAAACTCACAACTATGACTTTTTTGAGCAAAAATCTTATTCCTACTCTTCATAGAACATCTTGAAATCATTTTAAAACTCTTTCATAACATTTACATTGTGAAAATCATCCAAGAAGGTTCTTTACAAAATCATTGGTGTTCTTGAGCAATCTAGAAAAACATATTACTCAAGGAGGTACTTATACTTCAAATTAATATATCTTCACATTAAGGTGATATCTATATCAAACTCTTCATATTCTTATTTTGTTAGTTTTATTCAATGTTGCATTGAGTTTAAAATTATAAGGGTTAGAGTGAGCCTTGAATTATAGATAATTGTGATTATCTTAAGTGTTTTTATTTCATTAATTGTTGTATTAGAGATAAGTGTATAATCAATGTTGTACTGTAAAACTCAAAGTGTTGAGTGAACCTTAATTGGGTAAGAGGTTTGTGTTGTAAAATCCTAAAGTGAATTGGGTGAGCCTCTATTGTAATCTCTTGTACTAAATTATTGAAAGTTTTTATGAAATCATTGAGTAGATAGCTCAAGTTAGTGGATTAGGTTTTATTGGATTAACCAAACCACTATAAATCGTTGTGTTCTTTGCAAATTTCTTGGACACATTATTTCACACACTATTTGAGCACTAAGTGTTTGATATTTGTTGTTTTAGAAAACATTGTTTGATTTAAAGTTAAAAAAATCGGTTAAAACATAATTCACCCCCTCTTAGGTTTTTCAGGTTGATCATTAAAAAGGCTTTTAGTGGCCGAAAAAACCAACCTTACAAGCTTGTACATTTTAGTAGGATACAATTTGGCATGTGAAAATCTATCAGATATTTATTCAAGACAAAAAAATTTAAAATATAAGATATTTTATTATTTTTTTAGAGTTATTTTATATATTATTTCTAATATTATTTGCATTCTTAAATGAAAAAATAGAAAATAAATTATTTAATTCCAAACTTCTAATAAAGAGTATGACATAATTAATTAATATATTTTAAGGAACTAAAATACATCATGAAATGCTCAAAATTTTTATAGAGAAAATAGAAATTTTAAGGAAGTTCAAGAGACTGACCCTTAAAATAGAGGTGTATATATGCTTTAAATAAAGGGATAATTCTAAAAAAATTATATTTTTAATCTCTTCATTAAAAATGAATGTCCGTATTATTACTCTAGTAGGTCTAAAAACTAAATATTTTATTTAAATATATATATATATCTAAAATTTCATAGTAGTCTTTTTAATATAAAAATTTATAATACACTAACATAAAATAACTTAATTTTCTTAATTTATGCAAATTTTACCTTTAACTAAGCTTTTATCACTCAACTTGAAAAATCATAACTAAAAAAATTATGATTTTGTAAAGCACACTCATAAAATATTTTAATAGTTTTAAATTTAGCACATTTAGACAAGTAAACTAATTAGTAAAACAATCTATCCATTTAAAGAATAATATTTTCTTTATTTATAAGTGAATATTCACTTTTGATTTTGATTAAAAATTTAAAAATTATTTATTTTAATTAATTTACTAAATTATCATTAACATTAATATAATTTATTGTGGGACTAATGAATCAGTAAGATGGTAAATTTTTTAAATTAAGAGGATAAGTGATATGAATTATGAATTAATTGTATATTATTTTAAATTAAAAAACTATTAATAAAATTTTAAATAAAAAATATATATTAAATTTTAAAAATATGAAACATTAAATTTTAATTGATTGAATAATACATTTAAAAATTGAATCCAATTAAATTGAACACCAAGTTCAAGAAAAAAGTCAAAAATTACCCAATAGATCCCAATTTCGAGGCAGTGGGATAACCTAAAATAGAAAGTGATAAAAAAATATTATATATATATATATATGTATTAGGCGATCCAGCTAGCAGAACCGAAGTATGACATGTCCAAATCGGATTGATCAGAAATTAAGCCATAAAAAATTGGGGAATGCTGCAGCGCGCACAGAGACCAGAGAGTCATCTCTCTCCTTTGGCAAGTTACAGAAGGCCAAGGTTAGCCCTTGATTAGGTAAAATTAAGGTTTATGATTTTTTTTTCTTTTTTTTCTGGAGGTCGTATAGGGACCCACAAAAAAAGATACGGTCGTGGGGGATTGTAGGCTTGTAGCTAGCCGAGCCCTGGGATGGTCAATGCGAAGGGATGAACCACAAAAGATAGATTAGATTGGCGTACCACTTTTTTTTTTTTATTACTTTAAGGTGCTTTGTTGATTTTGAATCTCTCCATTCCCACGCGTTTCAATTAACTTCGGACTTCACGCGTGGCTCTTAGTTCCCCCGCCCCTCACCTTTATTTTTTAAATACTTTTTTTAGAGGATTTATATATATATATATATATAGTCTCCATTCTTGTTCGATTTGATAAATTAACCTTTTAAACTATTCCTTTTCTCTTCATATTTTAAATAAATATTTGTTTAAATATGTTTCACTCTCGTAGAGATTACATAACGATTGCATGTCAAAAATGTTCCCTTAAATTAGTGAATTAATAGAATATTTCACTCTTGATCTAAAAGTTCAAATATCCTTTAAAACATGAACTTCTTGTAAGAGATTTGCTATATATGACTTACTTTTATATGTGTATGATCAATGGCGTCTGAATTTTCTTTTTCTATTTTGAGGAGAAAAAGGCATATGAAAACTTTAGAAAATATATTTAAGCTGTTTCATTTAGGAAATTTTATTGATTAACGTCGCAACAAAAATGAATTTTCATAAAATCCAAACTTAACTCGTGAAATTAAATAAATGGAGCTCGAATAATTTTAAAGTTTTAAAAAATTAAAATGAGTGGATTTGGATATAAAATGAAACATGGTTGTCAGAGAAAAGAATACGAGCATTCTTTGAAGAAATTTTGAATAAGTATTCAACTTACCACATTTATGATTCAGATAAGTTTTTTTTTTTGTAAAAATTTAAAAACCTATTAGTGCATTGGTATCGACATAATTAACATTTGTAAATGTTTTCTTTATTTCGAGATATTTGTTTCAAGATAAAATAAAAAATAATGTAAAATGAAGTTTTAGAAAACCTAACATGACCTAATTATTGTATAAAATGATTTATATTTTTAAAAATAACAAATCATTTAATGAAGCGCATCTTTTCAATCCATTAACTTGTAAAGTGAACTTTGGTCATGATTTCACTAATGATTTTATCCTTTGATATATAAGTTGAATTTTTCTCAATATTTCATGGATTGCCCCTTTAACTTTAAAAGTGAATTTTAGTCAATATTTCATTTACAATTTTACATTTTGATATATAAATTGGATTTTTGTGAATATTTCATGGACTATCTCTTCAAATTGTACAATGAAATTTGGTCACCATTTTATAAACAATTTTACTATTTGACTTATAAATTAGATTTTGATATATATTTTATGGATAACTTTACCCTTTAACTTGTAAAGCATACTTTAGTTAAGGGTATAAATTGTGTTATATTTGGATTCGATGGATAACAATCCGTTATATTTGTGTTAACTTGATAAATTAGAACATGATTGTTAATTTAAATAATCTAAACATAATTTAAATCTTTCAAAATATAATTTATATACTTATTCAAAACTAAATCTTAACAAGATTCATAATATTTAAAATTTCATTTAAAGTTGAGACGTGAGTAAAGATTGAATGATAAACTTACAATTAAAATTTTATAAAGTTTAAAGAATTTTTTTCTCCTTTTGGTAAGTAGAAACAAAAAAACTTCTTTTATAGGTACATTATGTTATAACTCATCATTTATAAATTTTTCTACTCTTAAAACTTTATGTAAAACTTCTCGTTTACATGAAACTATACACATTAATATCACAATGATATTAATCATTTGAAGAACATGAAGAAGCAATAAAAGCTATCCAATTAGTTTGGAACTATTAATTTTCATTTTTAAGGAACATATAACCAGAATTTGTTAGGGGGAATACAGTAAATAATTTATAAAATATTGAATGGCAATTAAATGAGATTGGTTTTAACACTAAGAATATTTTCTTCCTTAGGAGTATTTGCCCTCATTTACTTATTCTTGATTGTGTGAGACAAAATCCTCTAGGATTAATAAAATTTTATTATGAATTCTACACCAACAAAAGTATATAATTTCCCAAGGAAGAGAGAATAATATAAAGTATTTCACATATAAATTATGGTTATATTTGGATCGGTTCTCAAAATATTTTTTTTCAATTTCTCATTAAAATATATCTCTCAAAACACTTTTTTCTAAACTTACATATAAGTTAAACTAAATCACATAAACAATATTTTCTATATTACCTTTTATTTATAATTATAATATCAAATAATTTATTAATTATATTTTATACATTTTATAATATTATCAATAATGTAAAATCAAAAATATATCATTCAAGCATAAATCCATTTAAGAATAAAACAAAAAACAATTTCAAAATCCAATTTAAATACACCATTTTACAAGCTTGGGAGAGTTTTTCCCGCCAAGACAAGCCCTATCATTTTGAACAATAAAAAAAAAGAGAAAAAGACCTATTAATATTTTTTCCTTTTTTTTTAATGCTTAACATTTTTAAATTTTTAATGTCGGTGGGAGCGTGAGAATGTTGCGCGTGTGGAGTGATTGAGTAAGGGCAGGATACTGTGCTCCGCAATTCGTGCGGTCCATGCTATTTTATGAGTAACGATGCACCGACTCCCTGACGTGTCACGTGCGCACGTGACTCCTTAACCTTATATTCCCTTCCCTCACACTTTCCTGAATTAAATCATTAATATAGTACTCCCTTAAAAAAAATCAAATGATTAATATAATAAAGTACAATTATCTAGCTTTTACCACAGTATCTTTGGACTTAACATAACTAAACTATTAGAAAATTACATGATCCTGACGCAATTCTGTAAATTATTTCGTGAAATGAATTTTAGTCGGTGTACTCTATTAAATAGTACTTTCCATTGAGAACTGGATTTTGAGTAATTGAAATAATATAATAATTAAGAAAAAAAATAACTTTACAGAAATTATTACAATATTTTATTATTAATATAATTAATGGTGATATCATATATGAGTTAGAGAAATGAAATATTTTTATATTAAATAAGTTATTATTAAATTTTTAGATAAAAATAAGTTTATTTAAAAAAATATGTACATTTAATTTCAAATATCTTAAAATACAAATATGAATATTTATTTAAGGATTAAAGGAATAATCTTGAATTTTCTTATAAAATTAAAAATTTCATTCTTAATTTTCTAATCATAAATCAACAATTAATACATACTTACTTCGTCAATTTTTATAAAATATCTTCAAATATAAAATGTTTTATTTAATAAAGAGTAATGACGAATATAATTTCATTAATGCGAAGACGGAAATGAGGAATCTTGGCAACGGGAACAAGACAAGAATGTGAATGAAATATGAAAGGAGGCGGATGATGGCAATAATCTGATTATGTCTTTCAAAGTATAAAATAATATAATGACGTAAATCTGGTTGATAGTGATTGAATGAGAGTTCGAATCACGTTAAGACTAATTAGAGATATAGTGAAAACTTCTAATATCTTGATGCATAATTCACAATTAATATAAAAGTAATTTTTGATGTATAGGTTACAATCTGAGAAATTAATCGGTATTATAAAAAAATAATAATAAATAATCCGGTCGTGAGCTCGCCCCGCCCGTTGCGATTCTTATGCATTAAAGCTAGGCACGGAGTAGGGTTTTCTACTCAATGAATCTTATTACCTATTTTGGTAAAAAGTTATAAAATGATCAAGGAGTAACCCAACGATATTGTAGAGTTAAGCATTTAAAATATCAATTATCTTTGCTAATCGACTACAAATAAAAGTGATTAACTATTGTAAAAATTTTACACCATCTTTCACCTCTATGTTTCATGAGAACATATTTATTTCCAGCATGAAGTTCTTTTCGTAAATGATTTGCATGAAACTCAAATTCAAAATTAAAATGTACCCTACCTACCATTTATTTTCCATATGTGATTACTGTAATTATCCCTCCGCCCGCACAATACATGAACAATGTATTTATATATATATATATATATATATATATATATATTAAATAAGGGCATAACGCATAAGCCAATCTCAACTTATACAGTTATACTACATTATGCAAACACAAAACTGCACTAGATAAATAATCCATTGTAAGGACTTTCACTAATTTCTTTGACAAATAGCTATTGCTCTTTTTAAAATTGAATATTTATTTTTGATTTAATATAAAATTTAAAAATGACTTTTGATTTTAAAGAAGTTACCAACGTTATATTTATTATTATTGTGATTTGTGGTAAGTTCATAACAATTAACATGTAAATGTAAAATTTTTAAATAAAGAAAGCCTTTACATATGGGAGTGACGTAAGCTCATGCTTAGGATTTCCTTGAAAGAAAAAAATAAGGGAAAAAAACAACTAATGCATGAACGGATATGAATCAACGTAGAAGAATAAATATGATAACTCAGTACATTTATTAATTTTGTAGTAAATTGAACTAAATATTTAATTTTAGATGTCGAGAATATAATTTTTTGAGCTTTTTATTTATTTCAAATCCTTTAAAATTTATGAATATGAAGAGCCACGTATGGGAGAGAATGGCGGTGCGGTATATACATATACCTTAGCTTTGATGGTAGGCCTATCTTTTTTTTTTTTTTTTTTGGTGAATTGAAGATAGGGCTATCATTAGACCTATTGGAGTGACAAAATAAAGTCATTTTTCTTCTTCTTTTTTTTAAAGTTTTTTAAAAAAATTATAAGAAAGGACAATATATAGGAGTAATTATGATTTCTCTTAAAAAAACAACTCAACTGACATTTCAACTCTAAAATAATGTTTATAAAATTAGTTAAAATCCAACCTCTTCAGTCTATGTCCTCATTGCTTTTGACCGGTAAAGATTCTATAGCAAGTAGCAAAATTAAAAGGTCAAAGTTACCCCTCCAATCTTATCCGTCTATGTTGGAACAATTAATTATTCATACTAAAATGAATTGGTTAAAATAAAAGGAATATTTAATATTATCACCATTGAATATTTATATTTATATTATAAAATGTTTAAAATTAAATATTTATTTTCATAAAATGAACATATATTTTCATTTAATGTTATATTAATAATCTCTTTAATTTAAAAAATTTAAATTTACATTTCACTACTCACAACTAATCACATGACTAACCTAATTAATAATGAGAATAATAAAATAACTTTTTTAATATCAATATTTATTATTAATTTTTAAAGTAACTTAAATATAAAATTTAATTATGGACAAAATAAGTATTTTATTGTAAACGATTTCGTGTTTAAAATTTAAGAGAATAATGCCTTGTAATCTTTTGCATATCTCCTACTGAAATTTCATTTCATTTTTTTTTGTATAAAAATATTTCCTTGTAAAATTTTATTAAGAGCTACTATTCCCTTTACAATTGGACAAGAGCCGTCAAATTAGTCATGAATTATAAAATAGATATGAATGCATGTTGCATTTAACTCTACTTGCATGTTTTTATTTTTATTTTCTTTAGAAAACTCAAGATTCCTCCATCCAACTTGACTAATTCAGACTTGTGTCCGAAAAATAATTAGGGCAAAAAAAAAAAACTCAATAATTTGTTCATCAAAATGTAGATTAAAGGATTGCACTAATTATCGGGAGCAGTTGATACAGTCCAAAGAGTTTGGTGTGCTATATAATTCAATTTACTATGTAGATGTGGAAATTCATCACTTCTTGAACTAACAATACTGTGTAGGAGTGACTAGAACTTTATTCAACCTTTATATTATCATATTAAATGCCTACCAAATAGTCAAATACCAGAGGGTACAGACCATAATAGCTTCGGATTATTAATTAATTTTTCCCAACTATTGTTTGGTTGGTTCGTGGGATTTGCGTCACTTGTATATTTGTGAAATTTACCCTTCCCAAAAAAAAAAAAAAAATAGTGGATCCATCAATCATGGTTTATAAGAGAAAAAAATTACGGGCAAAGCTCAAATGGTTGCAGAAAAAGGACCACAAAATTAAGAGCAATGTTTATATGTGGTTGGGGTTGTTAATGACAGTTAGATGAGAATTGGTTTCTAATTAAAGAGAACAAGTTGTCTTATATTTATGCTAACGAAATATTCCTTTTTCTTTATTTTTTACCAATCATAAATTTTAACTTATCATGATTGCCACTAAATTACTTTTAAATACATAATTTATTATAATTGAGACGAGCTATATTTCCTAAATCATTATAAGATTTCTGATACATCCATGGATCATCTATAGGGACTATGGTATAGCTCATGGTAGAAAAAAATAGTTATATTGGATAATTTATCTTTTAAAAAATTATATTGTAGTTATTTTTAATTATCATTTTTGTATTGAACTATTGGATCATCTTATTTATAATTCTCAATCGCTAGAGAGAAGTGGAGACATTAGAATAGATTACGTGCTTTAAAAAACTTTAATATATTTGTTCTAGATCTTCAAACAAAAATATGAAAAAAAAAAGATGTAAAGAAGAAGAATAACTATTTGCCAAATATGTTGTCAATCTTAAAATGGTAAGATTCATTTCTCTTAATTCCACTTTGGGAGTGAAATTTTATTTATTCTATTTTCCTTTGGCTTTATAAAGTGGCTTATTTTGCCATGCTTGCCGATTCAGCTGTAACTTTGCTGATATAAACTAAGAAAATGTGATAAAAATTGGACTAATTGCATTTAACATAAATTGATCGATTGCAGTCAAAACTAAAAGATTGTTAGGCAAAGATGGAGGAGTGAACTAGTTTTAAAAGTTTAGATGATAATTTTGAAACAATGTAATATTTGATGTGTTGGTGAAAAAATATAAAATCTTGAGCAGTTATTACTTAGAATTGTAACCCATAGGGACCGCGAAGTTCGATGCATGGAGTATAAAATGAATTTAGACACTCAAGTAAACATTTGAAAGAGATTATTGCTAAATACAATGGTACGATCAGAAACGAAATATTTCATCCGTTTAAAAATAGGTGTTATTTTAAAATTTTATTTTATATAATAATATGTGTCTTTCTAGTATCCATGAGAGATTATGAAAATGATTAATTTGAAAAGAGAGAAAATATGCGATTGATTTATAATATTTGTTAAGAGTTAATTTTAAATCATATATTAATATTTTTATTATTTTCAACATTCTTAATAAATGTGAAAATATATAAATGATACTTATTTTAAAAAAGAGGTAATAAGTTTTTTACTACTTTTGTTTGGGTTAAATATAGATTTTATGTACTAGTAAAAATGTACAATGCTAGAATTAAATTTACAGTAATGCGCCAATAACTATTAGACACATCGTACATTAAAATTTGTTATTTATTTCGTTTCAAATTGATAGAATTATTTGATATTTTCATATCGATTAAGAAAACATAATTAATGTTATTAAAAATGTATATTTTTAATGAAGTATTTCTAAAATGCCCTCATCATTTATCACTCCAAAAGAAATTGAATGCATTTTTTAAATATAAATAATCTCATTTTAAATAAATATATTGTGATCAACAAAAAAATACATATATTTTTAAGACAAAAAATAATATAAAAGTAGAAATAAAAAAATGAAAAATAAGTCTATCAAATTAGAAGAAATAGAAAGTACTTATAACTCAAGAATGTATCTTTGCAGTACCGGTTTCAAATATAGACAAAATGCGTTTCTAGCTATACATTCAATAAGAACGTAGAATTTACTTTAAAAAAATTTTAAAACACATTTTGTAGGTGTGTTTTAGTTTTTTTTTTGAAACATTTATTTATAATTTTGTTTTATAAAATGAATTAACCATCATTTTTGATAAATAAGTGTAACTTAATCTATGAAGCAATTTTAATTGTGATTGCAAGAGTATGTTGTTCTAAGTCATAAATATTATAATTACCATTAGTTATACAAGTGAAAGTGCTATGATTCCGTTATTTATTCACACTAAAAAAAGAAGTGAAATTCAATTAGTATAAGATAGTAGAACCAAACCAAAACCACTAATCAAATCATCAAATGCAAAGGAGGCTACCCATATCCCATTATCCGGTTATTAGTCATTCTCTAAAGCATTCCAGATTATCAATCAAACAGGAGTGATATCATATTCATATTAGAAAAAGAAGAAGAAAAACTATCTTAGCCAACAAAGAGAAAAGGGCAAGCAGGTAATTTGAAATGGATTCTTGTATGGCGCTGGCCTTTTTGCATCCCCTCTCTCTGAATGTGTGTGTGTGTGTGTGTATGCATCGTAAGATCGAGAGATAAAAGGTGTCCCCACACTTTTTTCATGGTAAAATACAGAAACAAACAAACCTAAAACCAAACATCTTCAGTCATTACACACGCACGCATTTTCAATCTCTCCTCACTTTCTCTGTCAACTATTTCTCTTTTTGCTTTCCCCCAGGCCAAAGGACCCCCCACAAGTAATCAGGCCTGGTAATCTGATAAGGGGGAGGGAGGTGAAAAAGTTAAAGAAATGGAGAGAAAGAAGAGTTAGAGAGAGAGAAAAAGGCGGGGTTTTGTTGGGGGGGGGGGGGGGAAGATGAAGAAAGAGTCTTCTTTGTACTTGATAAGCAATATAGAGTTGTTGCTAAAGAAGATAAAAATTGCTGAGTTATTGAAGCTCTCATAAGACCAAGACTTGCACAATCCATAGGTAGCATAGAGTCAAGAAAAGGGTTTTATTTTCTTCGTTCAAGTGAAAGAGAGATTATAAAGGAAGAGAGAGAGAGAGAGAGAGAGAGAGAGAGAGAGAGAGATGGTGGGCTCAGGAGCATCAGATAGGAGCAAAGAAGCAGTTGGGATGATGGCCCTTCATGAGGCCCTCAGAAGCGTCTGTCTCAACTCAGACTGGACTTACTCAGTCTTCTGGACCATTCGCCCTCGCCCGTATGTCTCTTCTTTCTTTCCCTTTCTCTCTGGCTATGTGTCAACTCTGTCCTTTTGATTAAGCCTACATAGTACAAACTTTTATTCTTTTTCTTCTGGGCCTTGCAGGAGAGTAAGAGGTGGCAATGGTTGCAAAGTTGGGGACGACAATGGTAGCTTGTGAGTATTGCTAACGCTGCAGCCCTTCTAGTATCTTTCTTGAACACAGTAAAAAGCAAAGCTATTAAGCAGGAAGAACAGAGAAATGGGACATGGGTTTTTGCATAATTTCTGGAATAGTGGTGTAGGCTCTATTGATAGTGAAAGATGTTTATCACTTTTGTTTGTATTTGGGATTTAGTTTCCCTGTGCATTTTTGAATTGGTAATCTTATTGGATGGGTCATTTTTTTGCGCAGGATGTTGATGTGGGAAGATGGGTTCTGCAGAGGAAGAGTTGGGGAGTGTTTAGATGAAATTGATGGAGAGGATCCTGTCAGAAAATCCTTCAGCAAAATGTCCATTCAGTTATATAATTATGGAGAAGGGTGGGTACTTGGTAGGTGCTTTTGTATTGGATTTTGATTTTGTCCTGCTCACTCACTCACTCACTCACTCTCTCCCTCCTCAGCTGGATGAATACAGTCCGGAGGGCACTAAAATAAAAGTCGAAACAAAATTTTACTGTGTATATACGCTTCCTTTCTGATTGGGTGTATTGTTGCAGTTTGATGGGGAAAGTTGCTTCTGATAAGTGTCATAAATGGGTTTTCAAAGAGCCTACAGAATGTGAGCCAAATATCTCCAATTACTGGCAGAGTTCTTTTGATGCTGTATGTATACGTCCAAATCAAGTCAATTTTCTCTTGATTGTTCTTTCTCTTAAGCTGTAAATGTTGGACCATATATGCCCAGTAAAAATGAGTCGTATATACCGTAGTATTCTGTACTCTGGAGTATATTGATATGGTAGCATTATAGTATGGGAAAGTCAGCTTCCCATTACTCATTTGTCAGCTAAGACCATTAGTTTTTGATGTATCTCGCTCTTTGATTTATTAATTGCAGCTTCCACCGGAATGGACTGATCAGTTTGAGTCAGGGATTCAGGTCAGGACTCAGGACCAAAACTTCAGAACAATTGACTCTTTATGACCTGTATTTTTTGCAATCTTGCATCCTTCTCTTCTTTCCTCTTTTTTTTTTTTGTGCTTTAAATATTACCGGATTTTGTCTTGAGCAGACTATTGCTGTAATACAAGCTGGCCATGGTCTTCTGCAGCTCGGTTCCTGCAAGATTGTGAGCTCCTTTCACTGATTTTTGGCTTGTGTTCATCTTATTTCCATGTGAACTTGCTGTTGGTCAAATCAGAATGCTAATAACGAGTTGATCTGGTAGTAATAAACTTCTTGTGTATGTGGTTTCTTTCTCAGATACCTGAAGACCTGCACTTTGTGCTGAGGATGAGACATACCTTTGAGTCCTTGGGTTACCAGTCTGGGTTTTACCTATCTCAACTATTCTCATCAACGCGGAATACTTCATCTGCATCCCCAGTTCCCATGAAGCAACCTACCATGCCAATTCGCCCTCCCCCTCTCTTCAATTGGGGTCCAAGGCCTCTTCCTACAAGTCAAGTTCTTGCATCTCCAAATTTTCAGAACTCTTCCAGGCTTGGAATTCCACAATCCAAAGATGAGACTCATATGTTTCTTCTTCCTCATTCATCTGAAGCAAGAATGGAAGATATGATGACAGATCCAGACAATGATATCAAGTGGCCTAATGGGTTGTCTTTCTTCAACGCTCTCACCGGAAGGACAGATGATGCTAAACTGTTGTTCAATCCAGACAGTTTAGGAAGCAAACCAGACCGAAATCATCACTCACTCATCATGGAAGGGAAGAATCCCAATTCAGATGCTTCCAGTTTGCACAGCAATGGTGGTGCAAATCCCAATGAGTTCTTGAGCTTGGATAGTCATCCAGATAATGTTCGGAAAATGGAGAACAAATTTAAGAGGAGCTTTACTTTGCCTGCAAGAATGACCTCTTCATCTTCATCAACATCTCTTGATCACCATCAGCATAATCCTGGAGAATATAGGAACGAAGCAGGGATGTACTCTGATGTGATGGAGACTTTCTTGGAGTAGTTCCGCAGGGTTGCATGAGGGGATCGAGGGTGAAAAAAGTTGTATTTAGGAAGAAGCCCTTGAGCTCTAGCTAGCTTCTGCTCATAATTATGCATTGTCTTGGTAGTGTTCATCTTGTTCTTGATCCAATGAATCTCTTTGCAACTTGTTTTAGACTTCAAAGTTGATTTTAGTTTTTACCATTTTACTTAATTTTCACCCCTTCTCGTTTCAAAATTTACTGTAGTTGATGAATTATGCCAAAGTTTACAAAGAATAGTACTTTACTTTGTGCATATGCTTTTTGATTGCCTGGTCAAGAGGAGAAATTATAGGGGGACCTTCTATTCTTGCTACATGGTACCTACTATTCCTGATTGGTGAGTATTTTAGCATTATTCACTCGCCCGCACTATTCATCAATCAAGGGGACGGGTGATGCCACGTTTCAAACATCTGAGCCCTTTGTCAAGAAGGGCACAGCTTCACAGGCCATAGGTGTACCTCCAATAATAGTTCCAGAGGTCGGTCCCTGAACATGGTGTTTCTGAAGGATTTTAGTCCTCGTAAGACATTCTCATCCCATGAAGATGAAGTGTGTTGAGGGACCTATGCGGGGGGAATTGGGGAGCCCTCGAAATTTGGCATTATTAGACACTTTTTGTGGTTCAGTGGTGAATCTTCCTTTCTCAATGATTTTGTCTATAGGTATCCAAAGGAAGGATAAGACTTCAATCACCCTATAAGGTCCTATGGGTATTGCACCCCATAGCATCTTTTTCAGGACAATAAATATCCAGAGAAAGAAAAAAAAGAAAAGAAAAAGGAAAAATCTCTCTTTAAGATGAATACATTTACTGTTACCGGCGTGAATGAATACAGAGACAAATATTGCCGTCTTGTCTTGAGGATTCAGTATCTTGGGCTTCCATCAATCTTAATCCCAGTAGAAAACCTTGCAAGTTGCAGCCCATGTTTGTCCTTAGCATCTCCGCAACAAACCCACTTCAAACCATTTAAAGACAAGGGGAAATGTTTTTTGCAAGTTCGCAGAATCTTCTAACAAAAATTATGTGGAAAAATCAGAAAGATTTTTTATACCCTTTATAAATTACAACATTCACAGTTTCCATTGAACCGTCAATTATAAGCAACTTCCAAACCCATTTGGCAAGCTATTATATAATATTCTCATACATAATGTGAAGCATTTTTTTCTTCTAGAAAAACAAGAAATTTCACTAAAATAGAGAATCAGACTATACGAACAAAGGGAAAATTACTATATATACTATTGTAAAGTGATTCAGCACCAACGTAAGCACGAAGATAACAAGGGGAAAATTACTATAGATACTATTCTAAGCGTACAAGTGATTCAGCACTAACGCAAGTACGAAAATGAGCAGGTTTATTCTTGTTTCGCTTTTAAAAAAGTAATTGAACAAGGCTTTTAAAGAGGTAAAATCTTTAATAGCACAAACAAAATGACTAGTATCCGAAAAATCAACCTCTTTAAAAGAAACATTAACGGATATATAATGTGAAAACACTATTTACCCTGAAGATCTCATAATAATACGGTGAAGAATCCATCATACGAAGAGGGTTTACAATTACGGCCCAATGCACACTCACCATGTGACAAATTTTTTTTTCTCAAATTTTGTGTCAGGGAGATCGAAATCATTTTGAGTCTATATAGATCAATAATTTGCACAAATGCCAAGTGAAAAAAAAAAAAACAAAAGAGAAAAAAAACGTAAACCATATATGATCAGCATTAATGGTAATTTCGGGGAACTTCCTAACTCTTGGCAGCATACTTTTTGGGTAATGGCTTAATGGCATGGCATTCTTTACATGCAGAAACAAAGGACTTAAAAAATCTCCATCCAAACCATGTTCCCATCCAAGCTTTGGATTTCTTCTTGGACTTCTTCATGAACTCTTCTTGTTTCCCACTTAGATGAACTTTCCTTCTGCTTAGTGAATCCCCATGCTGGACGTGCTTCAAAGGTGGCGCCGGCGCCGGCGCGGGCATAATGAATTGCCACCGTTGAGAAGATCCGTAATGCGGTGTCAAAACGGGTTTTTTTACCCGGTGCCAATCGCTTGTAATTTTGGATTTGGTCATCGAAACTTTTGACTGAGTCAGTAGTTTTCTCTCAGAGGCTGATGACTCAGTACTTGTGCTCGTTCTTGCACTGCTGCAGCTGCTACTTCTACTATTAGTACTATTGCTACGAGAGGATATGAATGAGTCTTTGCTGCTAACACTGCTTGTTATACTTGTGGATCGGCAGAAAGAAATTGTGTTTGTGGGCTGACATG
Source organism: Apocynum venetum (assembly GCA_019593545.1). NCBI lineage: Eukaryota > Viridiplantae > Streptophyta > Magnoliopsida > Gentianales > Apocynaceae > Apocynum > Apocynum venetum. Next base: position 8,787,055 of record SRSM01000123.1, on the reverse strand, counting down.
GAAAAGAATGAGGAAGAAGACGGCCATTATAGAACAAGTGATCTGCAGGGGAGTTTGGTGAGCGGGGATCAGTGGGGCACCCGAATTCGAAGCTGCTGCTGTTGTCATGGTCTTCGATTGGAGGAAAAATTGGGAAAGAAAACTTGTCGCCGGAACTGTTCCTTCGGCGGTGATTCTCCATCGAAATCACTTGTGTAGATTCTTGAAGATAGGAGAAGAATGAAGAATGGTTTAATTTATACGAAGCCAAAAACGAAAAAGTGGGTGATACGAACAAGGCAAGAGGAGTTGGCCTTTTCTCCCTAAAGAGGGATCAATGAACATGAAATGGACCCCTTGTTGGGGCATCCTTATTGGACACAGTGTGTCTTTATCATGTATAAGAACTTGCCAACTCTAATTGCTTAATTAAGTTACCCCATTTGTAATCAAACAAGGAGCGTGTGGATTAATTGTTCCCAGCATAACTCTTCAGCATCATATATATATATATATATAACATTTTCATTTCTTTAACAAGCTTGTAACAACGACCAAGCGGAGAAGACTAGCAGAAAGAGAGAAAAGTACATGTAATTGTGTAATTTTATTGTCTATAAAAAAATTAGTATGTAATATGGAAAAATCGAGTTCCTAATACTTTACTTAGGGGGTAACCTTGAAATCTTAGTTATTAAAACTCTATATATATATATATATATTGTGCATGAATTGTAGTAAAACATGCTTTTGAAATTAATTTACTTATATTAATTTGTTGCAGTATACCCAAAAGCAAAATGTTGTGATGATATCTTCATATGGTAACCTTGTTCGCAAATTCATTAAAAGAGTATGTTTTTACTTTCTAGTGTTTTGAATTATTGAAAAAGTATCTAATTAATGCCTAATTAAGTACCAACATAAGTTGAAAGCCTTACCGATTAAATGCTAACATGCAATGTTCGTACTGTATTTATTTATTCCTATAATATCATCTACCTTCATAAATCTTAATTCCCTATCCATTATTTGGAGGGAGAAAAAAGAGAAGAAAATTGAAGTTGTGAAAAAAGATTCACATTTAAGATGAATGCAGTAGTCAATCCATATATAAACAGGGAAGATATCATTGTGCACTTAGACAAGATTCTCTCATCATTAATAAGCAAATACTTATATATCTTGTTAAACTTTACAGTGTTTGTATACCAAAAAAATACTATGTGGCACTTACTAAAGCAATAATATTCCTACAATGAAACACTGTCATTTTCCCTAAACATTATCTCTTTGTGACAAGAGAAGATTAAAATAAAGAAGTAGTAGTAGTATTTACTTATCCTTGGTAGTATATTAAGTTCATTCATCAATGGTACCACTAGTTGTTGTCCATTTGCTTTTGTTTCTTTATAAGGAAGACAGAACTTCCCAATTAAACTTTGACAAAAAGCAAAAGAGAAGTGGAAAGAATTGAAAGAAAAAAAAAAGACAAAGAGAAATTTGTTCAAGTGGTGAAGCAACTCAAGTGAGAGCATATTGGCTTGTCTGTGCTAACCCTAGAACAAGATGCAATCATGGGTTCAACATTGCTTTTCTATTGTCCTAAGCTAAAGGCAAGAATTAGGCGCCTCTAACAACCTATGTTTATTAGTGTCTATACATAGTATAAGAAATTTGATCAAACACATTTTAGTTTCCAGAAGCTTAAATAAACCTAGACACCTCTAAAGAATTATGGGTTTTGCATCACTTGTTAGCTATAATAGATTTTTTTTTTTAAATCTACAATAAATATCATACATTTTTTATTAATCATATTATATTACTCTTTTAGTTTAAAATTAAATGTTTATTTTTGACTTTCAATAAAAATCAAGGAAGATTATTGATTTTAATTAAGTTACAAAATTATCTTTGAAATGACTATAATATATAGTGTGACTCAAGAATTAATGAATGTAATTCTTTTAAATTAAACGATTGAGTGATGGAGATTATAAGTTAGTAGTATGATATAAATATTTTAAATTAATAAGATTATTAATGAAATTATAGATAAAAAAATATTTTTATTTAATAAAAATAGACATTAAATTTCGAACAAATAAAAATAAAAATATGAATATTTAATTTTGAAAAAAAAGAAGATTATTTTTGAATTGAAGGAGAGTATTATCTGAATATCTAAGTCCCAATTATGCCTCTCTCTAGAACGAAGTGTTGAACTCATCAAGCACATGAATTTATATTTATAGTTATTAATAAAGGATCAAACACTCTTTTTCAATCCCAAAAATGGAGACACCTTAGTTGTTATTAAAATTCATTGTCTCCCCATTAGGGCTCCAATAGCGGGTCGTTGGGCCCATTGCCACCTCATTTTGCCCTTTGGGACCACTTAATCTTTGCTGGTTTGAGAATCAGTTGGACTATAATCTTTCTTTCATGTTGGGCCTCCCAGAATTGCTCAAAGTTTGAGGCTGCTTTTCTTGATTTTGGCAATTCTTTAAAGCTTAGTGGATTTTAGTCATTTGACTCTCATGATTTCTATCAGCAATATCGGATCCAACTCTGTTTTATTTTTTAGGAAACTTTTTGTTTATTTCTAAACAGAAATTATTTCTATTGCTATATGCCTATATTTTTGTTTAACATGTGACATATTAAATAATTTATAATTTATCAGTAAGAAATTAAATATACACATTTTTATTTTAGTTTATCCATAATTAAATATTTACTTCTCTTAAATAAATATATTTTTTATTAATAACCTCATTAATTTAAAAGATTTATATCAAATTAACTCATAATTCCCCACACTCAATATCTTAATTTAATAGAATTACATTACATTAATTCATGGATCTCAAAATCCATTATAGTAATGTCAATGATAGTTTTATAAGTTAATTAAAGTTAATAGTCTTTTTTAATTTTTATCCAAAGTTAAAAATACACATTTAATTTCGGACGAAAAGAATATTAAATATTTTCTTGGAATTTTTAATACTATGAAACCACATAAAAATATGTTATTATTATTAATTATATTATCATAAGGCTCTACTTCTTGTTGAGTTTTGTATATATTTTTTTTGCAGTTTTATATATATGTCATTGATATTTTTTTAGTGTGAAACTCTCATCCGTTCAGAATTTAATGCTAATTTTTAACTTTGATTAAAAATTTTAAAATATAATTTGACTATAGTTAAAATATCAAACTATCTATGATATTAATAATGCAGTAGATGATATAGTTCATAAGTTAGTGATATTAAAATTATTTAAATTAAGATGATGAGTAAGAAATTAAGATATAAATTTCTTAAATTAAACATGTTATTAGTAGATTTTGAATAAAAAAAATATGTCTATTAAATGAAAATAAATATTTAATTTAGGATAAATTAAAATATAAATATAAATATTTAATTTTGAGTGAGGAGAGTATTATTTATTTTCATTATAAATTTTGTTATTAACTTGGACGGAGTTGACAAGAATTGTAATGGAAAGATTTAATAATTAACACAAAAATATATTGGAGAATAAGATAAATAAAAAATTCGTGTAGAGAAGCTAAAAAATAATTATTGAGGACCAAAATGGTCGTAGAAAAAAAAATCAAAATAGGACTAAATAAACAGGAAAGGCGGAATATCTGGATATGCATAAACAGAAGAATTGGAAAAATGCGTGTCATTCAGTCATGTGTGGAAACTCGTCATCTCTTTTCCTTTCACACTTGTCAATCAACTCCTTCCCCATTCATGATTCAGCAACCATTTTTTAGCTTTGTTTTCTTCCCTTGATCTCTGTACACAACAACAATTTTCTATACATATACATATACATATATATATATATATATATATATTTATTTATTATATCTCCATCATGACCGGTAAAGACCTTCTTAGCAAGATGAAGGTACGTACGAACCCCTTATAACCCTCTTTTTAATTGGCTAAAAGTTGTGAAATTCAGGCTAAAGAATATGTTCTTTGACTGCTAATCACAATGACCCATGTGCGTATGTTTAGACCCCGATGATCTGCATTATTCCTCATCGTAATTCTTGCAAGATTTGCTTTCTGGGGTGTATCATTAGTCCAGGATTCAGTGAAATTCTATTGTTTCTTGGTCTTCTTTTCTGATTGGGGAGATTGATGATGGTTGAAGGGGACACTTTATAATGAAAATTCACTCGAAAGATGAATGGTGGATTTCTTTTTTAGTGAATTGCGTTTTTCTGAAGTTGTTTATGTTCGTCAAATGAATGGAAGTTCAAAAAGTTTAGAGTTTCTATAATATGACACAATTTATAGCATTTTGAAGAAGTGTTTTCTTTTGAAATGCACTATGGTAGTTGAATTGAACGATTATGCTCAAGAATTAAATGCTTCTTAATGGGGCGTTTGAAATCTCCAGCTTTAAAATCTCGGCCCTGATCCATTCTTGATCTCTAGCAGTTGTGAGAGTTTGGCAAGTGGGACCTTTTCTTAGGAGCAACTGTGCTTTTCATGTTTTGAATGGTTGGCCATTAGTAATTCCGTTTATTGTAAAATGCTGCTATTCTGCTCTTCTATAATCATTGTTCAGCAGGGCTCTTTATTCACTGGTTTCAATTATTAATTCGCTCGTGTATCATTATTCCTTGAAGACTTTGTTCATTAAGGTCTGTGGAGATTCAATGTATTATATTAATGCTTGATACTTTGAAAATGACCTCCTATATCATAGTTTATTTGAGTTTGAGGCTGTCTGTGCTTAAGCTCTTGATACCATTCAGCCCACAATGCCTTTTTGATCTCTTGGTTGAAAATTAATATGATATAAAGTTATACAATAGTGTTGTCAACGCATTGAATTGATTATACGCTTGCTTTTTCCCTGGAGATGTGACATCCATAAATGTCTATGTATAGGATCTGACTGAAGCATCATTTTATATTAACTCGGAGAAAAGAGAATGAATATTACTATGATCTATAATTAATTTGTGCAAAACAACCTGTTGAGTCTATGAATGCATTTTAATTGGAGAGTATTCTTCCCCTGAAACAAAAGCTTTAAATGAGTGTAGATTCAGTTAAATACTATACCGTTTCTATTTCGAGTGAAACAATATTTTGATATTAGAGCAGAGGTGTCCAGATTATCTAATGTCACTTTGAATGAAATTTTAATTGGAGTTCACTGTCTTGTATACTGCTATAATTCCTTAGGTGGATGAAATTTAAATGCGCGTGCTGAAGCATTATCATCATGCAAATGATCATATTACAGGATAAGCACAAACTAAAAGATGAAATTAGGAAATATTTGTGTTCTTTATTCAAAATCATTTTGTTGTCTTTGGTTCTGGAATTATTCTGATGATTGTATGTTCAGCATAGAAGTTCATTGGAGTGAAGGTCCACCTACAGATGTAAGATGACTCTTTGGAATTCTTTTTGCAATCAATTCTTGCAAGCACAACTACAGTAGTTAGGTTTTCTGACAGAGCTCAACAGTGGTGGAAGTTGTAGAATTATTCTTTAATTCTGTTGGGTTTTGCGTATGGTATTTGGAAAGAAATACACAGCTGAGAAATGCTCGCTTATGTCTTGCAGGAAAAAGTTGGGTTAAGTTCATCTGCGTCTGAGACAGGGAAAGGGAAAAGCAAAATGGACAAACATATTAAACTTGGTTATCACACTATCGAGGGAAAATCAACACATGCCATGGAGGATTATGTTTTTGCGCAATTTAAGCAAGTCGATGATCATGAATTAGGTCTCTTTGCGGTATTCGATGGCCATCTGAGTCACGAAGTTCCTGACTACCTGAGGTCTAATTTGTTTGACAATATTTTGAAGGAGGTAAAAGAATAAAATCCCTGAACCAAATTTTGGAGTTCTATTTTTGTGACTGACCTTGCATTAAAGAATGAACTCCTTGAATATAAAGAAAAAAATTCTAGAGAAAGTTTACTATGAATATTTCACCCTAGATTTAGCTACTTGGTTGTATTTTCTCAGTTCTAAAGATTCTTAAATTTCTGTTTCTTTTTCCCCTTGTAATCTTTCTTGTTTGATGAGTAAGTAATGGTTTTGATGATCAAATTATGCTGGTTCTCTTTGGATTTTGGGGAAATTGGTTAGTATAAATTGCATTCATCTTTTCTCCTCTGTTCCTATTAAATGATGGTTATGCAACTATATACACTTTCAATTTGTTCTTTTATTGTCCTGGAAGTAGCCTGACTTCTGGACTGCAACTGAGGCGGCAATTAGAAGGGCATACCGAGCCACAGATGATAAGATATTGGAGAAAGCAGTTGTTTTAGGCAAGGGTGGTTCAACAGCAGTCACAGCAATACTGATTAATTGCCAAAAACTCATTGTAGCTAATGTTGGGGACTCTCGTGCTGTCATATGCAAAAATGGTATGGCCAAGCAATTATCAGTGGATCATGAGCCAAACACTGAGAGGGAAGAGATTGAGAACAGAGGTGGTTTCGTATCAAACTTTCCAGGTATTGATTTCCAGATATAATGAATACATATCACATAATGCCAGTCTTGGAGATCTTTGATGAAATTTGGTTGTCACTTTATGCAGCTAGAAGTGATTTGACCACTTAAGGCTTTCTGTATATCCGTTGATACCACAGAATATTTTTTTTCTTTGATGGTTTCATCTTAAAATGAATATTTAATCACATGTAACTGAATTTAGAAAGCATTCAGTATTAGAGGATTGTAATTTGTAAATAGCTGGAATGGTAATTGAAGGCTGCCTGTTTCCAGATGATATTTGAAACTAGCTGCTCGAGATTGCTGGTGTTTCTTCACTAGTTTTTTTTTTTCTTTGGATATTTTTCTTGATTATTTATTATCATTCAGGTGATGTTGCACGTGTTGATGGACAGTTGGCTGTAGCTAGGGCATTTGGTGACAAGAGCTTGAAAAGGCACCTTAGTTCTGATCCACATATTACAGTAGAGGTCATAGATGAGGATACAGAGTTTGCTATCTTAGCTAGTGATGGTGTATGGAAGGTCAGTTTACTATGCTTTGGGCAATAGACTCGTGCTCTTCTCTCAACTTATTCTTTTTAAAACATGAAAACTTTTGGAATATTTTGTTGCATTTCAACAATGTTGAGAGTAAAAATGCAGATCTCAGGCTAGAATGTGCGAATATCATTCTTTCCATTGATGAGATAACTGAATTGCTTTTGCAATTGCATTTACAAAATTAACCACATCTTCATGTCAATAAATTCCTAACTGCTATATCAATTATCATATGCCACTGAATCTCAGACCTTTTCCAAGACAATATGCGCTGTTAGATAAATGCTTGCACAACTATTATACAGACACAGTGTGTGCTTGTCAACAGGTTATATTCACTACACGATGACTAGAAGCCACCATCATCCAGTTACATTCACAATCACATATCAACCTGGAGCATGCATGAGATTAATTTTCATGGGATTTGCAAACAATAAGATGAAACTTATATCCAGAATTTAATTGAGGAAAAGTGAGACAATAAACATCTAGGTATCCCATGGTTGGGGGTATGACTGTATGAGTGATAATTTTGAGAGTTATTTGCAAGTGAAGAGAGAAGTGCTGAAATCTGTTGCATGTATTTAAGCTAGATTTTCTTTTTCAATTTATGCAATGTTTTCTTCAATTTTTGGATGCTTTGTCACGAGAATCTATTGGAAACTTTCCAACATTATGTGCAGGTAATGTCAAATCAAGAAGCTGTCGACTGTATCAAGGACACTAAGGATGCTCTTTCAGCAGCTAAGCGCATCAATGAGGAAGCAGTAGCAAGGAGGAGCACTGATGATATATCTTGTATAGTCATAAAGTTCAAATGAGAAGATATGAAGTAGCTGCAGATAATTGGGTGCCAACTAATCAGGGCATTCCATGCAGATGCTGGTGTTTATATATAAGACTTTCAATAACAGAAACGCTAGTTAAATCAAAGGGCTATGTGGTTCTTTGTCCATGGGATGTAACTAGAGTATCTTGTTGAACGGGGACAAGTTTGGTTCAGAATTTCTTTATGAGTGATTTATTGTAGTGACTTGTGTTTCTGTAATCATCTGTGTGTTAACAGTTTTAGATTTAGAGATTTGCCTATGGAATTGATTTCTTACACTCTGCATATTATCATTGATTCATTCTACTCTTAATCACAAGATCATTTCAGATAATCTTTATAAGAATTAGAAGAGAACATTCCCTGATGCCAGAAACTTGGGTTCTGTGAGGAGATATGAACGACCAACATCAAATGACATGGTTATTCAGAACTCAATTCCACATTGAAATAGTCCAAGATTAATCTGCAGAATGACTTGAGTGAGCAGATTAACTATAACAGGTCGCAACGATCAACACATTTCTTGACTATCAACTGCTCTAAGAAAGCATAGTGGCACAAAGGTGCCCCGGAATGACAGAAGAGAGTAAGCAAACATTCTCAATGGATATGGAAGTTCTGGGTGTTCTCAGACAAAGCAATTTGGCTTCTTCCCCTTTCATCAATCTGCCTGCATTGCTTCTTGTCCATCTGAGTAGCAGAGCCTCTACGGCCTGCAACTGCGCCCTCTCCACGAGACTCACAGAAGTTCTTACGGCGCCGCTCATTGTGTCCGGCTAAACGTCTGCGGCAGCTTCTTTTTGCATCATCAAATTCGGAGAGATCGTGGAATCTGTAACAGTAACAGATCATATCCAAATATTAATGTATTCAAAGCGAGGTATGTGAATGCTAGAAGTACGAGGGAAGCAAAAGCATAAAGACAGGAATGACCGTTTAGATCATCACATACACAAAAAGGAAGAGTAGACATAATATAGTCTAAATCATGATATACTTTCCAAAATGCTAAGATTCGATATTTTTATGTTAGCATAGTTATTAGAAGTCCCATATTTATATAAGCTTATTATATAAAAACGAACACTTTTAAAGTTCAACTACCCCAAAAATTTGGAACTGATGCTTAGGCATTACTCAAAATGCTACTAATATAGGCAAAATTCCAGCCCAAATTAACTGCTCTATAAACATAGCTGGAAAGTTACAGGAAAAATGAAATAAAGATTATGAGTTTTGGGAAAACCTGCTACACTGCTGACAGAACCTTTGCCTTAGCCCTGCCACCATGACAACCTGAGCCTTGGAATGGTACTCACAAACCTTGTGCCTCTGATGGTATCTCTTGGAATCAGTGAGATCAGCTACACACTTGTCTACCTGACAACCCGGTGGTAATGGGATCGTCACCGCCAGCACTCCTCCTCCAGCACCACCACCAGCAACAGCAGTTGACCCTTTCTTCCCCAACCCACCACCAAGATCCATTCTTTTCTTCTTTGGGTAACTCTCTTCCACTTCAATTTCTTCTCCTTCCTCATCTCCCTCCTCCTCCTCCTCAGCTGAGTCATCATACCCCTCCTCCTCTTCCTTCACTTTCAAGGTTTCAGCAGCAGCCTTGAAACTGAACATTGATGTTGATGCCCTCCTGCTATGCATGAAAGGGTGGTCCATAATGGTGGGGTTTGTCCAAGAGAGTTCAAGAAAAAGAGCACAAAAACAAGAAAGATAAACTGTGGAAGAAGAACGAGAAGTAATCAATGAAATTGAAGGCATGCTGAGAGGAAAAGGGTTAAAAAGGTCACCGTTCAAAAAAATCACACTCATACACACACGGAGAGCGTGTTAAGGAAGTCAGGACCACAACCATAACACTCTCCTTTGCCTACTTCTTTGTATGCATGTTTTTGAGTTTGATTATGATTTTGTCTGAAACGACAAAAGCAAGAATTTGGGGGGATTTAACAAAAGATGAAGATGAACAAATGAAGTAAACATCGGTTTGTTTTTGGCTAAAGTAGTTATCTTAGTTCATTTTTTGTTGTAAGGTGTTTGTTAATTTAGAAACCATTGCCAATTCTCGGTTTGGTCGCGTCCATGCACGCTCAATCATTGGTGTACTGTGAACTTCAGGTGTGATGTGAGGCAACAATATATATATAAAATAACTATTAAATTTAGACTAGTTAGATTCTCTTCCTGCAACTCCCTAAGCTCTTGAGTAAGTATACTCAGTAAAGTCACATTTGGACATGTAATTTTTATTTTTATGACATTTAATATGCGTAAATATAATTAAAAAGCGAACTAATGGAGTATTAAACAAATGACATAAAATTTCATAAAACCTTTGTCGAGAATAAATGATAAGTACATAAATTTGTGTATGATAATATTAGCATCCTACAAATATAGCAAGTTAGCATACTTTGAACCGAATGAATGAAAGTTTTAAATTAATGTCACGGACTACATCAACAATAACGAGACACTAAATAGAAATTTATGTTCCTTATCTATTATTCAATGAAATGTTTTTGTGGCAAATATGGGTCATTTTGTCAGCGGAACAATTAATATACCAAGTCTCACACTGTGTATTGGGATTAGAAGAAGATCTTCATTCCCAGTTTGTTGTAAAATTAAGGGAAAAAAAGCATTTCAAGAGCTAAGTAATGGGGCAGAAAAAAGAAAAAAACATACTTAAAAAAATCATCATGAAACTAATACAAAGTCCTAGCTCTTGTTATAGGATTTTTTTATAAACATAATTAGGGTAGTTTGGTTAATTAAACATTTATCAAACATTAGGTTTAAGTGTGCATATTAAACAACCCATAGCCTTTGATTTTTCATCTTCCTCTTGTAAACCAACCTTTTCTTCTTCCCATAGACATGTAAGACATATAATAGGTATTTAATTCACTCGAACTGAATTCGAGATTAAATATATTATAATGATTCAAATTTGAACAATTTTTTTTTAAAATAGACTTTTATATATAAGTGACTCAACAAGTTAATGACTTAGGTATTTTTAGATTCGAACTCAACTCAAAATACTTAACGAGTCAAATCGATCTCAAGCCGGACTTGATTTGAGGAGCTTGCAAGCTAATCCACTTGTTTACAACCTTAACATATATCATGTCATGGTATTTTCTTAAATAAAATATCTCTTCTCTTTGAATTTTGACTCCCAAATTTTCCTTTATCTTAGCAACATTTGCTAGGATTGTTCAAGAAAATTAAAAAATCGAACCAATTAACAGAACTAAACCAAATTTTTAGTTTCACTATTGGATTAATTTGGTTCAATTCCAAAAACCTCTAAACCAAGAAATTGACCCGATTTTAAATATTTACATTTCCAAACTAATCTAAACCAATCTTCTCTTGATATGGTCAAGCATTTCTAGATTAATGTTTGAGATTCGATCTCATCAAAATCTTATAATGCTTGTTGAATTAGGCAATATATCTTGTCTTGGCTGATTGCAGTTCTCTTGATATCTAGTACTATTTTTGCCAATACATTGAGGGATCTCGGAAATTAGATAGCAAAATTCGAATGAGTTCCTTAATTGAATAAGAAGCCAAAACAGTCCCACATTGTTAGAGCAAATCATGGCTGGTTTGCTAGCTGTTGTTTTGTCCCATTTCAACAAATACAAAGGACTGTACGTACAAATTACTCAGACTTAGGACACTCCTTCGTATTCAAAGCAAAACATTTCTGGACACATCCTCAACTTTGTACATGCTTCACCCTAACTAGAAGATATAATTTCAAAGCCCAGAATTGCAATAAAAGATTCGAATCAATCGCATTCAATAATCATTGGAATACTTACCCATATTATCTAATATTAAACGACATGTTGATATGAGCACATTTTTTTATTTATAAAAAAAGCCCCTAAATTAACTATTTAACCATATTCAAAAATTGATACATTTCTTTTTATTGAAAATAAAAGTATTTATAATATCACAAGCACTTATCATTAATGTTAAAAATATCCCTTAACATGTGCATTATATAAAGGGCACCTCCCATTCTACATCGACATAGTAGATTCTAGTTCCCTTTTTTTGTTGAATTAATTCTTTTGTTGTGCCACTGTATAGTAGACTTGAAAAATATTTATAAATGCTTGGATAATTCTTTTTGAGAGATTTTGATTAGGTTGAGGATAGATTCAGGACATAATTTCGAATTAAAACGGCGTCGCATTAACAAATACTCTACTTGGGGACCCTCAAATCGTAGCCTCTGGCGTTGTTTCCTCAAGTTCTCGACGTGGCTATCGGTTGTTTCCTCCGGCCACGGCGACTTTCACATTCTTCGCTGTGTCTTTAACGCCGGTCTCCATGACTTTCACAACCCCTTCTTTTGCCTTGTCAGCCACCGAATCCGCTGTGTCCTCTGTCCCGGCTTCTTTTCCCCTGTCCCTCATTAATCTCTCCTTTCTTCCATAATTATTTCCATCTGGACCTCTCCTTATATCATCCACCCAATTTCCATCCTGTGAAAATTTAATTCAACTAATTTATAATTTCTCATATATATATATATATATATATTTATATACCTGGGGTTGGTGAACAGAGGAGGAAAAGCAAGCTCTGGGCAATCTGCCACCAGTGACATGCAATTAGGGAGATGGTGAGCTAATAAAAAGCCTATTGCCAACAGTAGTAAAGATTACTCTTCTACTTGCAGACATTATTTTATTGTTCCTCAACGGTTCAAAAGATCTGTGATCGATTAATTCTTTTTAATGTATTCAATCTTTCCTCTAATTAAATTTTCGAAATGATGTTTCAAATAGACGACTGATTGAATTGTTTATATATATTGCTACTGTGATAGACACTTTTGCATGACAAGTGTGCAATGCACACTTTTACGCGTCCAACGTCTAAGAACTCAACAGCACACTGGGTTGGAATTAAACGTGTGTTATTTGTGCTACGCAGCAGTGTCCTGCGTTTAATTATAGTGTGCAAATGTCTAATTTGGTTGTTATGTGTATTGTGATTGGTCATCTAAAATGACTATCAAATTTATTATTTTATTTTGGACTCTCTCCTAAACTATATGTATTAATTATTCAATATGTAATTATATATTTTAGCATGGTATCAGAGCGTAAAAATTTTATTTTGTGAGTTTGAGAAACGTGAAATTTCTAATTAAGTTATATTTTAAGTTTGTTGAGAGACTTGGGTTGCCAAAGTCCAATTTTTCATTTTCGAATTATAATGTTGAACAGTACATTGCCTAAACATGCTCAATGTCGGAACAATACCTAATCATCGTAACAATAAATTACCGTCGAAACAATACCATTTGCTGAAATATTATTGTCTAATCGAACTTTTCTTTGGTATTGCTTGAAATTTTCTCTGATCTATTGCAATTTTCTTACATTAACTTATGCAATATGTTTTGTACTTGTTTGAGAGTCAAAATTAACGACGTGTTAACATGTTTGATTTTTTCTGAAATTTTGGACAATCTTTGATTTTCTTGTTTTGGGGGTGTTAATGATAAGGAAATTCCTTCATCTCTTTGTCCTAGAACTTTGTTTTCATGGTCATTTTGAAGATTTCTTTTTTTAGCCAATTTGTCCTTTTTTTATTTGACATAATTCTTGGAGATCAAATTCGAAACTTTAGCTCTGTCAGGTAGTCACGCCTCACCTAAAATAATGGTTCTTTCTGGAACGAACGGTTGTCACGAGTCACTGTCACTATTCAAGTCACGCGTTACTTCCGACCGTTAGATTTCACATTCTATATTATATTATTCCAAGCTGATTGTTAATATATACTTCAAGTTGAGAAAGATTGTTAGAATTCAACATGTGTTATGTGTGTTGTGATTAATTGCAGTGTTTGACATTCTAATTTGGTGCTATATGTGATGTATTTAGGCTGCCAAATTTGTTATTTTCTCTTGTGTAAGTCTATATATAGGTTCTCTTGTAAACTATATCTATCAAGTTATTCAATATATAGTCATCTACTTTTAACACACCTCAAGCTTTTTGAATTTGTTGGCATTGCATATATTATTAAAGAGCTCCAAGGGGAAACATATAATGCTGAGTAATTCTCAACTTTGGACCTAACATGCGTTGCCTCATATTGGGTGATGAATGATATTTCACCAAAAAAAAAGAGATGATGAATAATATATATATATATATATATATATAATATTCTTTTTATTTGAAATTAATTTTTCACATTTAATTTACTTTAAAAATAAAAATAAAAACCTTTGATATTAAGAGAATGATCACATTATCATTATTATTAATTTGGCTAGTGATGAAACTATTAATTAATGAGATGTAAATCCTTAAATAAATAATATGTTTATTTTTTTAAAAAAGTAGATATTCAATTTTAAACATTCCAAAATTGAAATGTTAACATTTAATTCCGGACGAATGAAGTATATATTACTCACTTCGTATGGAATTGAATATTTATATATCTATTTTGGTTTGTTTATAATTGAATATCCACTCTATTTAAATACATATATTTTTTATTCAAAGTTTCATTAATAACCTCTTTAATTTACTAGATTTATAATCTTACTAACTTATATGTCTCATCATTCACTACTTTAATTTGATAGATTTATATATCACTAATTTATAGATTCACCATTCATTATATTAATATAAAAAATAATTTAATAACTTAATTAAAGTCAAAAGTCTTTTTTAATTTTAAACTAAAATCAAAAGCGAATATTGACAAAGGGGGTATAGTTCATATTTTTATGTGAAATAATATCACAGAATCTATGATATTATTTTTATCTAAAAAATTTGTTAATTTAAGATAAAGTGCATGAATAAAAAATCATCAAAATAATTATAATAACTTTTCATAATAATTAATAATATATTAATATATGTTTTTTTAAAAAAACTAATATTATTTTATCTCATTATTTCTTTCTTTCTATTCTTTATCTTCTACAATCCCCAGATTTTATTGCATTATTTCGTCATCTCCACCAACATATGTATGAATAAAAGATTAACTATTCTAAAGCTTAATATAAAAGTTACATATGAATAAAAATATTAATTATTATATTGATTTATAAAATTGATGAGTAAATATGGAAAATTTTAACCAGATTTTCCCAAGGAAGAATTTGTCAAAAAGGGCAATCCATCAACTTTCTTGGGCTCTTCCCAGGGGGAAATAGGATACATGTTGATGACTCTGGTGCCTGATGCCCACTTCCGAAAGAAGTATGGGAAATGGTGGGTACTCGATTCGTCCCTATGAAAATTTGTCTCATTTCTTTTTTAAATATTACATAGATCATTAGTAAATATATAAAAAATACTCTTATTAAGTTTTCTTAATAGTTTGAAATACCTTTAATTGTTTCTTTTTTAAAAAAAAAAAAAAGAAAGAAAGAAAGAAGAAGAAGAATTAGTCAATAAGTCATTAATTTTTTTTTATTGATATAACTAAACTCGTCTTCTTCTTTTTTGAGGGGAACTGAACTCATCTTTAATCGAAGTATCTTAATTTAAGAAGGTGTTGTCAAATAATTTAGTTATTAATATTATAGGTCTTCATCAGGGTAGAATCTAAAATTTTTTGGCAATCCAAAAAAAAAAGGGGGACAAATAGTTTTGGTAGAGCAGGAGTAGAATACTATCCAAAAGCATGCCCATTTATAAACAGTCCTGGCCTGAAAGAACACTCTCAGTAGAATTCACTCTAAAGTAAATAGTTTTAGAGAATAACTATTGTAAACTTTCCCTACATGAAATAATTACTGTGGCAAAATTGTCAAGAATGTCAGCAGCAGTGGTGCAAAAAAGGCCCTTCATTTTAATTCTCAAAAAGAGAAATTATGGCAACAAAGCCACTAGAGAATCTACTAAGAGCATTCTGTACCAGAAGATTCCAGTAGAGCATGAAAACGATGTATTTGATGATCAGGAAGTGATGGGCAAACTTGCTGACAGTTGATTCAATTAGGAGGGTTCAAAGCTTATCCAAATCTGCATTTGGATACTCCAAATCTTCAAGTGCATATCTACGGCCTATCACTCAGTGGACAAAGCTTTTTTCATTTCATAGAATCTCCTTTTCAAAATCCACTTCACAGGTTCTGCATGAATTTTCTTGATTCTTTCATCAATTCCACAAAGGATTAAACACATAATTACAGAGACAGAACAAATGTCCCTATCTAAACAGCATATCTACATCATTAACTGAAGAAATCCAATCAACTAAGTACAATTTGGCTATAGGGCAATGAAGATAATAAATTCTTGCCTGAAATACTGAAGCAGCAATAAAAATTGTGACTCCAAATAGCTAGTAGATCTTGCTGCCACAAGACTGAAGGTTAGGAGCTCTTTAATCTAACGATAATATAAACTTGCAAGGTGCTACCATCTGAATTCATTTTTCAAGAGCTCAGCTGGAATGCAACAATAAGATGGAACCAAACAGAGGAGAGGACGAAAGTCATATACAGTGATTATGAAACAGGAAGGAATTGTTTCTCAATTAAGATACTTACACGAGTATGAAACTTTATTAGTTCTAAAAACTATACCTTGCTTATTCCAGGTGAAAGTGAGCTTAGATGTACATAGACTTTCAATATCTCATACAAAGGATTGTTCACAAGAAATTCATGTGACACATTATAGAATATCAAAACTTTTCCATATATATACTTTATGCTTTTTATATATGTAAAGAAACAGAGCTCTGCGAGAAGAAAAAACATACAAATTCATTTTCTAACTTTTCCAATCTCTACTGAATCAAGCCATGAAACGACTTGATCAATAGAAGGACGGCCTCGTGGTTCCTTGTCTAGACATTTACAAGCTATATGAAGAACCTCTAATAGCTGTTTTTCACAATCTTCACTCCATATAGATGAATCGAATATCTCCTGTTCTCTCCTTTCAGATTTCATCTGAAACATCCATGAGACCAAGTCCCTGCAATTCTTTCCCTTGCAAACTTCCACAGGTCTCCTTCCTGTAAGAAGCTCAAGAAGGACTACGCCGAAACTATACACATCACCCCTGAAAGTAGCAGTCAGTGTTTGACTATATTCTGGAGGAATATACCCTAGGGTGCCAACCAAATCCGTAGTAACATGTGTATCATAAGGGTGAAGTAACCTGGCCTAGTCCAAAATCAGCAAGATGAGCTTCAAATCTCCCATCTAAAAGAATGTTGCTAGTTTTAATGTCTCGATGGATTATGTTTGGCTCCTGGTGCAAATAAGCTAATCCATGGGCAGCCCCTTGGGCTATCTTCAGCCTTGCTTCCCATCTAAGGAATGAACTCCCATCAACCCTTTCGTGCAACCAATAATCCAAGCTTCCATTCTCCATATAGGAATAAATTAGGAGCCTGTCATTCCCATGCTTACAGTAACCTTGAAGAGATACAAGGTTTTTATGCTGAGCTCTAGAAAGAGTTTCAACTTCTGCTTGAAATTCCCGATCCATCTGCCCACAATCACCAGAAAGTCTCTTGATAGCAACTTTTGTACCATTAGGTAGCTCAGCTTTGTAGACAAGGCCAAACCCTCCACAGCCAACAATGTTTGATTGGCTGAAATTGTTTGTTGCCTTCAATAAGTCTGCAACTGTGATATCCTTGCAATCTGAGTTCTGAAAGAGCACCAACTTTGAATGCCCAAATGCATCAGACGACCTTGGTGCCCTGCTGAATTCGCCATCCAGGTCTAGAATTGGATCTCCCATATCCCTTCTTGACATTTTAAGAAGAACAAAACCTAGAAGCAGTGTAATTCCAACTCCTATACTAATTGTTAAGGCAAGGATATTGCTCCGACCAAACTTTCTGTTTGAAGTGGCAAGGATGGCAGGCCGGATCTCTGTGCCATTAATAGCACAAGGAGAGATTATTTTGCCACAAAGTCCAGGGTTACCCTCAAAGCTTGAGCTGGGAAAACTAAGAAACTGACCATCTGTTGGGATTGCTCCTTGCAAGTGATTATAAGCAACACTAAACTTTGACAGGAATGTGAGCTTATTGAATAACGAAGGAATCGATCCATAAAGATCATTAAATGACAAGTCCAAAATTTCCAGATTTCCCATGTCTGAAATGGAGCTAGGAATGGTTCCAGTTATATTATTCCTGCTCAAGTCTAGAACATGAAGTTGTCTTAGGCGCCCAATTTCAGGCCAAATAGATCCATTTAGTTTGTTGTTGCTCAAATATATAGATGGAGGGAAACTTGAAGCTTGATTATACTGCAAACCACTAGAACTCTGATTTCGCTTAACAAATAGAGGAATACCAGCGGTACTGTTGAGACTTGACAAATTGTTCTTTGGAGAAATGAGGGTCCTCAACTCCGTCAAACTTTTTGGTATTTCTCCTGTGAGTGAATTATTAGAGAAGTCCAAGTAAAATAAGCTGTCCATCTCACCAATCCAAGGAGGTATACTGCCATCCAAATGATTCCATGACAAGTCAAGGACTTGCAATTTTCTGCAATTCGATAACCAACTTGGAACTTGACCATTCAAACCACAATTTCCTAGAGCAAAAATCATCAAGTTCTCAAACCCACTCAGATTTCTAGGAATTTCTTCGCCATGGAAATTCTTGGTGAGAATAAGAGTGGTGAGATTTCTACAACTCTGCAGGGCAGACAATGCTCCAGATAAATTTACAAGACTATTGTTGGACAGAGAGAGAAATACTAGAGATGTGAGGTTGGCGTAACTTTCAGGAACCTGGCCAGTCAACTCATTCTTGGCAAAACTCAAAACCTTAAGTTCCTTGGAAGACAGCGAGACAGGAAGAGGACCATAAAAACGATTACTAGCAAGATCAAGAGTACAGAGATTTGACAATCCAGAGAAATTAAGATCAATCACTCCAGATAAAGAATTATTCCGAAGATCAAGCACTCTTAGCTTAGAGCACTCTGCCAGACTAGGAGGCAATGAACCAGAGAAAGAATTTGAAGGTGCAACCAACTGTTCTAGTTGTGTTAAATTTCCAAACACATTTGGTAGAGGCCCAGAAAATCTGTTACCATATAACACTAAAGATTTGATGTTTGAAAGCTTATTGAGTCTGTCGCTTAGATGCCCAGAGAAATAATTTGAAGACACTGAAAGATGCTCCAAACTATTCATCAAGTATATGGACTCGGGAAGGAGGCCTGAAAAAGAATTGTCATCCAAATGCAATTGTCTGAGGGAGGTGCTGCAATTATCTAAGCCTTCAAGCCCGCCAGTAAATTGGTTCAAGGACATATCAAGAACCTGAATTTTACTGGAGATGGAGCAGAGCTGATGGTTGAACCCGCCAGAAAAGGAGTTACTACTTATATTGAGCTCAACAAGATTGGGAAATTGACCAAATCTTGTGAAATTTCCCGTGAATGAATTGCTAGAAAGATCCAGAGATTGAATTGCTTTTAGTTTGACAATTGATTCCCACACTGTTCCGGACAACATGTTATGGCTTACATTAATAATTTCCAGCTGCTGCAAATTGGAAATGTCCTGGGGCCATCCACCATCAAGATGATTGTAAGAAAGATCAAGAACCTTCAGCTGATCCAGATGGCCCAAAGACTCTGAAACCACTCCTTTCAAGCCTTTTCCAGATACATTTAACATTATCACTCTGCTTGCACCAATAAGGCCAACATCTTCGCATACAACACCATCCCACCTGCAGCAATTTGGCTCTCTGGACCATGCTGAGATAATGGACCCATTTGTTAAGTTGCCTGCAAATTCCTTCAATGCCGAAAGATCATTTGGATGACAACTTGGGCCTTGAAGAGCCAAAGATGAACAGATTAAACAGACCAATAATAACCAATTCAGGGAAGTCATTGGGGAAAACTCCCGGACCACTATTACTGAGACCAAAAGAGGTGACCAGTGCTAGGCCAACACCACCATTTACTTGGTAGGTTCAAGCTGACACGATTGCTCTCGCACTACTTTTCAGAAAGAAGAAGAATCCCAAATGAAGTCACCGCCTGCAACACACCCCACAAACACCACGTCTAGAAACATGAATTCCCCACTGCACCACTAGCAATAATCACCGAAGCAATTGAGAATTCAAGCTTCCCATTTGGAAAAGAACTCCAAAATCTGAAGAGAAGTACAATATATCTCAGAGGCAAGATTGCCTAATTAAGTCCGCTAGGAAGGGACTGAAATGAAGAACTCACGCCTACCTCCCAGAACACTTTTGCAACCCCAGTTGAAGAAAAAATAATGAAAAAAGTAACTCAACCATCAAGAAATTGTAACTGAAGCAAGTAGCGCCAGAGTAAACCCCACATGAAATCAAATCCCCAGAATCCAAGATCAAAGGTCAAGAGCACCCAAAAAGATGAATAGCCAAACAGAAAGAGAAGTAATCCTAAATGAGGACAAATTCAAATCCGAATCCCAAAAAGATCTCTAAAATCATAAAGGAAAAATTAAGAGAAGTCGAACACCAACTTGTAACTGAAGCAAAAAATGTCACCAATCTTCAAGAACCTCTTGGTTTCAGATCCCTAGATCAGAAATTAGTGCCAAGCAACTTTAAACCCCGAGATCCATCAGTCTGCTTAAATGAGGAAAGAACCTTCTTTTTCTCCAAGACGGGATTTTTCAACGCCCCATCACTTCAAAGTGAAGCAATAGTCATTTATGAACACAAGCCAGAACAGTATCCAATGCTTTATGTACCTTAACAATCAAGATACTACTCACTTGTCTAAAACACAAAAAGAGAACAGATACGAAATTCACTCAACAGAAAACTCCCCGAAGAAAAAAAAGAAAAAAAAAAGAGGGAAAGAAAAAACAGCTCGTGGGTAGAAAATTCAAAGCAAGAAAACAGTGAGACAAAATGCCATCCCAGTGAAGGAAGGACAAGAAAAGGGAAAGTTCACTGTTTTATTATGACCCTTATTAGTAAATCTCATCAGAAGCAGAAGAAAAATCCAAACCCAAATTTATTATGGACAAAAAGAACCGGTGGACTGGTCTGAAATGATGACATTAAGAGCTGACTTTTTAATGGGGAAAAGCAAATTTATTTATATTGTTCACAGTTTTCACAGATCACAACTCACAAGTCTGACTTAATTCTCAAAACCCACATTTGTCTCCATCTCCAACTCAATTTTCTCTCCTGAAAACAATAGAAAAATCAGATTTTCCAGTGAGTGGAGATGAGTGATGAGTTTGGAGTTGGACATAATTTGGTGCGTTCTTACGAGGACAGGAGTTAGATGCAATCCCAGTAGTATTTGGTCTGTCCACTCCCAACCATTCGTACTGCGCGTGAAAGTTTCAAACTAGAATCTAATGATTTGCTACCTTTTTCATGGAATTAAAGAATTGGAAAATTCGGAACTTAGCAGAGTAATTTGTGGTTGAGAATTCTGAACTTAGCAAGTCAGTAGTACTAACTTTAGTGCTACTATATCTTAAAAAAAAAAAAAAACTTTAGTACTACTAATTTTGTCATTGTTGCGGCAATTGAAAAGAAAACAGAAATCAAAGAAAAAATGTGTAGTTTCAAATAGTTAGACTTCACACAATATACCTCTAATACTAATGTTAATTCTTAGCTCAATAGTTAGAAATACTAGTTGATAAACTTTTTGAATCAACTTTTCTTTAACAGTCAAACAAGTCAGACTTTCCATGATCATGTTTAGGTTAGTCTCATTGAATGTATTGAGAAAAACTTAATAATAAAATTCATGTGAATATGATTCTTCACATAATTTCATAAAGAATTTTTACCATAATATATCATAAAAAAATTGATATTACTCAATTCATTTTATTTCAATTATTCACCTTGAACTTGCACAATAATTTATATAAGTCTTAAAAATGATAATTGTATTATTAAATTTTATAAGTTACACTTATTTAATAGCTAGTGCATAAGTATTAATCTTTTTAAAAAATGCACTTTTCAATATATTATAAATAATTCATTCAAAGTCTTCATTAATAACAATGATAAAAGTATAAAAATACATATTAAAATTAGAAAATAGATAATTGAAATGAGACATTAAAAAAAATATAACAACAATTGAAATAAAATAGAAAGAATAATTTTTATTTCTTTATAAATTCAATCATTTTTTATATTGTTGAAAATAAATTTGGTGGGGTCTTTTTTATAAAAAGTTAATCTTAGCATGTTTATAGAGGTAGAAATCCTAAAGTTTAAGAACAAACCAATGTACTGAAAAAGGTCTTTTCTTGAATCCTCCAATCTTGATTCTCCTTTCTTGCAATTGTAACCTTGAGCATTCTTTTTCAAGTTTGTGACACAACATATGGCTAAAGTGGTTTTTTTTCTCTCTCTTTTTTTTAAAAAATATAAAGAATCTAATGGTGGAGGTACCACTTAAGTTTAAGTACCATTGGCGGGCCTGTTTTATGTTTATTATTATTTTCCCTTTAAAGCTCTCTTTATAATAAAAATACAATTGCATAAGGGGTAAGTTTAAATCTCTTAATTTTCTATTGAGATTCTGTTCAATGAGTGATTTTTTCCCCCCATGGAAAACATATTTACTCTAAAAGCATCATATTTAAAAATTTCAATATCTTCAAAAAATAATTGATAGGTAGATCAAATTTTATTTGTTGATGCATTCAAATTGAGAAATCTTAAGAATTGAATAATAAATACATTTAACCAATTAATTATTTCAATACTAACGTTGCATAATGTGACCATAACAATCACATTGTGCCTTGACTTGGAAAGAGCAAACAAAACTTTGCTTTATATTCTCATGTCCTTATATGATTATCACAACAAAATTTTAGCCCATTTCACACTACAATAAGAAAACAATAGGGAAAAAAAAAAGAAAAAAAATTGTTTTTGACTGATAACTGATAATAGGAGGGAGAGTATTGAAAATTCAAAGTCAAAAGAAGAGACTAAATTTGGAAATGACATGAATAAGACACACGTACTAGAGAGCGCGTGGCGTTAGGTGTGATGGAAGGTGAGAGGGTCAATGAATTGAGATTGGATGACCGGGGATAGCCGGTAGGATTGAGCGGCGGGGTAGGCGGAAGTCACGGGCAATAGAAGGTGCACAATAATACTAGGAGTAGAGTAGTAATTTGTCAAAGTTAGGGGGTCGATCCGTTGTCGGGTCAACTAACTCTGACCTAATTTGATTTTGTAGTAATAATTTCGTACCTTGCAATTTGTGAACCCACCAAATCCATTGAAACTTTGTTTTTTTTTTTAAATCCTTTGCTTTTATCAAGTCAGATTATTGGACTAATCTGGGCTCACCGTACAGCTCATTACCATCAATTTTAACTCACTCAACCAAACCCACCAACCCTTCAAAGTCAAACCCCCCCTTTTTTTTCCATCCTCCCTCTTCCCGTGTCTCATAATTACTAAATGCACCTTTCATTTTTTTTATGTATGTTCGTTCCCTTGGAATGATCAACTATACCTCACATTATTCTTATTTAATTAGTACTATATAATTATAACGATTTAAAAGTTTGATAGTACAAAAATGAATATTAAACGTTTTTAAAGAAATTGATTCAAAGTTTAAGATGAAAAAATTACTTTATTAATAAATAATATATGATTGCTTGTGAATTGAAGAGTCCCTGAGATAAGGTAGCTTATCTCGTATTTGATTAATGAATCGATCGAACTTGAACATGAAAATTTGTTTATTTATTAATTGAACGAACATGAGCCTTCTTCGCGAATAGTTCAAACGTTCACGAACAAACATTATAATTAATATATATTATTTTTTATTTATTATATATTATTTTTACATATAATATTGATATTATTTTTTATATATTATTATATATTTTTTAAAAGTAAAAAATTAATATTCAAACTCGAGCTCGAATTATAACTAATCAAGCAATTCGAGTTTTGTTCATTAGATTAAACGAGTTGAACATAAATATTCACGAATATTATAAATAAATAATCAAACGAACACAAATAATATTTCGAGCTTGAATATTAATCAAACGAAATCGAACATTGTTCGAATACTATTCGAACTCGAAATTTTTAGGCTAAATTCATTCATGTTCAAATACAATGCTAATATAATTTTATTTATAGCATTTTATTTTAAAGATTTCAATAAATGCAAAACATCTAATATGTTTTTAGTTTGCTCTTTCAAAGGCATGATGACTCAATATGGCTTTCCCAACGTGTTGTGGACAACGTTGTCACTGTAAGACCAGGTACCCTTGTTTCGAAAACACTCTGTCATTTAGTTGTAAGAAAGAATAAATTGTATATCTTCTTAATGATTGTAAAGAAATCTCAAGTTTTTGCACCGCAATACACTATCACATAATGTAAGGTTTAGACTATGACAACCACATGAAGTATATAAAGTTGTGGATTTATTTCAAGTAATCTTATATGGAAGTCTTTGTATTTCTCGCTCATGTTAGCTCCATTGTCATACCCTTGCCATTTTATCATCAAAATTTAATAAATTTGGTTAAATTTTTTTGTTCAGTAAAAAGCCCAAGTCTTGAT
Source organism: Apocynum venetum (assembly GCA_019593545.1). NCBI lineage: Eukaryota > Viridiplantae > Streptophyta > Magnoliopsida > Gentianales > Apocynaceae > Apocynum > Apocynum venetum. The sequence goes on along the minus strand of SRSM01000123.1, from coordinate 8,762,543 downwards.
GTATGATCCACTTTAAAAAATTACAGCCAAAATTCTTCAATTCTTACTTAATTTTATGAATCATTCGCACATCGTATCACTAGAGACATTTGTTATTCATGATTTATATCTGGTATGCAATAAGTATGATAAAGGAAAAAATTTACTTGTTTAATAATCTTGAGAATTGAGTTTGTCGCTTCACCGGCCAATAATTGAATAAGCTCATTTTTTATTCCTTCCTTTACTAAGATATGTGTATTGAATATCTCGAATTGTAATACATCAAATGTGCCTTTTCATCGCCAGATCAATCTTGAAATGGTAGACTATTTTTGGCAAGCGTAGTCACAATCACAATTATCCTTGTCAAAATTTCTCACCAATGTGTCATTTCTTCATTCAATTATTTTTGCATATTTCTATCAATTGTAGCATTTTTTTAAAAAAATATCATTTCCAAATCACCCCAACAAACCATACAATTAAAATTATATGGATTTTTATTGTGATTTTTAAGAACTCTTTCCAAATTATGTCGGTCTTTAATTCTATCACTAGTCAACCAACCAACTTTGTTCATTGTATGTAACGCAATAAATAACTTGCAACAAAAATAATACATTGTATTTTTTAAAATTGAATATATAAGCCACATCTTATCAACAATCTTCTCTCACCGTAGTACTCGGCTAAAATTTGAAGTATTAAAGTGTCTTTTTGTATCGTCTTTTGAAAAGGACCTTCAACTCTTTAGGGATTATCTCCACTACATGATCTCTTATTTTATTATCAATGTTTTTCCAATTTCCAGGATCTTCAAGATCTAACTCATAGCAATCATGTTTATCATTTTCTATTTCTTTCACATCCTCTTCCTCTTTCCCTCTAGACTCTTTTACATTTATTTGTTCATTTTCAGTTCAACAATTAGTGCCAATTTTATTTTTTTTTAAAAAAAAATAGGGGCTTCAAGTTTCTAATAGCAACACTAAAATCTAATAGACCACTCAAGCATCTTGAACTATTAGCTCTCTGAAAAATTTGATCCCCCAATTAAACAATTACTTAAGTATTATATTTCATATCCTTCAATCAATAATACACTTCATAGATTCATATGAAAGAGAATGACACTAAACCACATAAAAAGGGGAATTTCACCAAAGTAACTTAGAGAGTAAAAAACAAAAAGCGTAAAGAAAATAAGAAAAATAATCTGGAGGCTGGAAAGCCAAATATTTGCTTTTTTCCTCTCAAAATTCTTGGTCAAATCTTCTCCGCATCAGTAAAGGGTGGTGAGAAAGGGGAAAAAATGCTCCAATTTTTAAATTTAATTGGACCCTAATTTTATTTTAAACAAAAATATTTGACTTAAGTAAATAAATTTTTTAGAAAAAATTAACTTGGATAAATAAAAAATTGGGCCCCTAATATTGTCTAGGCCTAAAGCAATTGTCTATTTGAGCCTCTTACCTTCTTACAAAATGAAGTGTATGAATTTTCATATTTCTAGCAGTATTGCAATATAATAATTATTATTATTTGAAATATACTATATTTTTCGAAAGTAACTCAATTATACCTATTTGTCACATTATTATTATTGTTGTTGTTGTTGTTGAACAATTATTAAAGTACATACTACAATATAATTAACATATTTGTTAAGTGTTTGCTTTAGGTGTTTCCAAAAAAAAAAAGCTTTAGGTGTAGTTTTGACATTTTAAGCCACTGATTGACTCCATAAAAAAACTAATTAACAACCAAGACATTTTATTATTATTTTTGATAGATAATGCAAACTTCATTTAAAAGAGAAAATAAATTACACATAGAGACAATGAACTTGAGTTCATCACCTATGGTAACAAAAAATTACTGCACCCTAAAAGACTAAAACAAGGCAAGTAAAAAACTAATACAAAAATAATCACAACCTAACTTCTTCATTGGTACTCTTTTCACAATCTTCCACATTATCAGCAACAAAATTCAGCTTCACTTCGATCCTTGTGGGCTAATAAGTTGTCTTAGATATTGCAAAAGGAAGAAATGAAAATTGAAATGAGGGCCATATCTAGTCCAGATGAGAAAAAGAAAAATGTTGTATGTTGTTTTTGTTTAGAAATTATTACAAAGTTAGCTATACCAAATTTACACAATTGTTTTATTATTATTATTATTATAGCTTAAATAGAAAATAAAATATAATGAAAACAATTGTTTCTGAATAAATTTAAAGAATAACTCCTTAAATTTTGGTAAGTAGAAGCCAAAAGTAAAATTAATCGATAAGCAGATGTAGTAATTCATTTTTCAAGGTTATCTTGATCTTGAAAGTGTCAATCTAGGAAGATGTTGACCAAAGGCAACATTGTGATAAATTGATGCCCAAGTCAATATCAAAATAGATCTATCTATATCTATCAAGAAAAAGAAGAAGAGAAAAAAAAAAAAGATCCTTCATCTCCTTTTTATTTTTCTTTTAAAACAATTAGTGGGCTATTTTTTTTATATAAGTATAATATAATATAATATAGTATTTCTTTCATTTTATTTCAATTGTTTACGCTTTTTTATGTTTAATTCCAATTGTCTAATTTTTAATTTTAATACGTACTTTTATAATTATACCTTTACTATTAATTAAGAATTTGGATGAGTTATCAACTATTTATTGAAAAATATTATTTTTAGGAGAATTCATACCTATAAAATAATTATTAAATAAAGACAACTTAAAAAGTTAGTTGTATAACTATCATTTATAATAATAATCTTAATTCTTATATAAATTTAAAATGAAACAAATGAAATGTGAGGGAGTAAGTAAATAATTATTGGACTATAGTTTTCTTTAGGTATGATAAAGTTTCATGATTAAGCGTCCCTGTCAGGCAGAGGATAGGAAGCATTTTATGGGCTAAAGTGGAAGTGGCAATTAATTGGGATTTGATGGGTTGGTTGCCCACACACAAATGACAAGGCTTTGATTTTGAGAACTCTTTAATTTTGGTTGGGAAGCTCAAAGTAAAACGCTGAATCATGTCAACGACTCCACTTAATAAAGTTAATAATTTAAAACCTACACGTAACTCTAATGATAAAAAACAATTTAAAATTAATTAAAAATTAATTCTTCAACATATTATGGGGGAAAAAACAAAGAGATAAGCTAAGAAATATCCAGCGGTGAAATCAATAACAGTTAGTAATTGTTTGTTTATTTAAAGGGAAAAAGTCGCCTATTGCCTTTGAATTATCAAAATATTTGATTTTTAACCTTCAACTTTATTTTGATAAATTATTGCCCCTTAAATTATTAAAAAAAAAAATCCTTCGTCCAAATGAAAACATACTCTCAATTCCACATAACAAAACGGTTCCAACGCCACCAAGTTTAGTAAAAAGAATTATGAATAAATTGTCAAAAATTAGCCAAAAACAATAGGGACATCAACTTCTATTTCAAGCCAAATTGTAATATTTTCCGGCCAAATTGAAATTATCCGGGCATCTCCCTCAACTTTCCTCACATTTTTGTCCCTTACCTAGCTATTTTCTGATCAAAATTCAAACCAAATCCATGAAAATCAAAGTTACTCATTTGGATAAAAGACATCGCAATTTAAGAGAGTATGATTCAAATCATGACTTTTCTTTATTTCTTAATTTGTTAGTTTAGTGATTCATAACAATTCTTGTTTTTATTTAAAATCAAATATTTATTTTTGACTTAATATAAAAAATAAAAAGAGTCTAATTTTAATTTTATATAAGTTATTACATTATTTTCATCCAACATTTAATCCATTCGATATTTAAGATCAAAAGCTTGATCATTTTTTCCATTTGCAACGATGTTCATAATGATTTGAGAGTCTTAACAATATATAAATTATTAGATTTTTTATTTATTTATAAACTCTGCTTCCTAAATTAAATATTTAAAAACATTATACTCTTTTAAAAAGTTTAATGTACTCAATATATTATTCGACCTCTTAATACCTATATACATACATAACTTCATGAAAATCACCTGAGAATTGTTCCTAATTATATGACTTCCAAGCTTCACCAATCTTTGAAGGAAACATAAAACGGTCAATTTCTAGACTGAGAGTCTGAGACTAGCGTGATTGAATTGCTGGACTCGGCCCATCTTAAACAACTAAACTTTTTTGAGAACTTTATTGGACTTTCTTGCTTTAATTTATGGGCTAACAGCCCAATATGCTCTTGCTTGATTGGGTTTTCCAATGCGGGCTGGTGTATGTTTTTGGTATTTTCACTAGAAAGTCCAGCAGTGGTATCTAAAGACTAGGGAGTTTGACAATTGAGTCAATTATGAATTGAAGGACTAAATTCATTAGATTGATAATTATTTGGTTGGAAAGATCATATTTCTATTGTATCTCTCAATTTATAGTAATCTAAAATTTTTCACTTTGGTTAATGTTGGAGTAAATAAAATACATTATGTTTTTCATCTTTTATCGTGAAAGTTTTCCAATGAAAGAGAGAGGAAAGTCCCTTAAAATCCTTTGCATATATACAATTTGTTTCCAAAGGATGGTCAGACTTTCGCACATTTTGAAAATCTCTCATTTGCATTTCGCTTTAAACAATTTACTTCTCTTCTGTCTCTTCGTTTTCTTTTTTTTTTTTGGTGCCTTTTTACCTGGAAGATGCATGAGAATGAGAGCAAAGGAAATGAACTAATTGAGCAGCTTTTAAAATGAGTGTGCATTACAATTTTTTACTTCATTCGTCTCAAAATATAAATAGTTTAATTAAAAATTTAACCGCTTAAGGAATTTTTCATTTTCCTAAAATGCTAATATTTATTGTTTCCCTCGTTTTCTTCAAATTATCTTTACTAATCTTCTTCTTACAATTATTACTCTCTTATCAATAGTGATAATATTAGAAATAATTAATAAAATATCCATAAAAAATCATAAAATAATTTATATTTTGAAACAATGGAAAAATTATTTAATGACTAATGTAGGGAACAGTTATCAATCAAGAGGTTACATAATTGGTGCTTGACCATAAGACTATACATTTTCCGATCAAATTAATTGCCAAACCAATGAAATTTGCCATCAATTGACAAAACACAATAGGGGCAACCACAGTTCAATTGAAATATAAAATCAAACTGGAATCAATCATTGTTTAACGGTTCAAAAACCGTTCACTCAATTTAAAGTTCATAAACAGCTAGTTTTTTTATTTTGATTTTAGTTTGATAGTTTCAATGAACTATAATTGATGATTCATCAATTAAAACTGATAATTCATGAACAGTTATACCGACATTTCAAATTATATATATATATATATATATATATACATCATTCATTAATTTGATAAGACAACTTTAATAAAATAAAATTTACAAAGACACGAGAAACAACCGTATTTTTTTTTTTAAATTCTAAATCTCATTCACTTGAATTTTAGTTTTGACAAAACAATTTTGATTGAAAAAGAAAATTTGACAAAACATTAAGACAAGAGAGAAATATGCCAATTCTTTAGATGATTAAAAATTTAAATCTTATTTATTTGAAATTTAATGTGTTAACATAACCTTGATAAAATAATAATAATAAGAGAATTAACTGAAATATGAAATAGAAATAATATTTTATATTTTTTTTAAAAAAAAGTTTTAAGTCTCGTTGATATAAGTTTTGATTTGATAAGATAACTTTAATAATAAAAAAAACAAATGTGACTAGAGAAGACAAGTAAATGAACTATAAGGAATTTGATTCATTTATGCCTTCCAAAGATATGTGAAACAAAAATTAAGTCCAAACTCATTTTTGTAAAACTATCCAATTCTTTAATAAATTTGTGATTTTTTTAGCATATTCTTTTAAAAAAAATATGGTCGGAATTGAAATCGTATTAAAAACCATTATCGTAATCATGACGAACCATAAATTGTCAGTTCATAAATCATTCCTTTAATTCAGTTTCGATTTATCAAATTTATGAATTGTGAACTACCAATTTATGAAACAAAACATACATTTCATGAATCATGTTCAGACCTAAGCACAAGAACCAACGGGGATCTAGAAAATTTACAAAGTGATGTCCATATATAAAGAGAGAAAAAACGGCAATAATAGTGTAGTTATTCATAAAAATAAAAATAGCAAAAGTCCTTTATGACTTTCATATCTTGAAAAGAGTGTTGCTAAATACACACTTAAATTAATAAACATACACATTTCTTTCCAATTTTTGTTATCTCTCTAATTTTTCACTCTAGAAAAAACTTTCTCAATATATTGAACGGAAATGGAAGATCAAGAAGTCGATTTTCCGATCCATATATTTTGTATTCTTTCTTAAATTTATGTTTTCTTTAAGATTTACACAATTTAGATTGTACTCACGAATGTAATGGTGAATTGGATTTGCCTTATGAGGCGAATTCAGTTTGTCCGCACAATTCATCCCGTGAGGGCCAAACTAATTCGCCTTGTGAGGGCAAATGTTTGCCTTCACTTTTGTGATTGTTACGTTGATTATATATTTAATTAAATTATATATATATATATATATATATATAATAGGTGCCTATAGACATTTCTATTAATTTTGTCATAGACTAGATTTATTCTTTTTCTTGATTTATTTTTCTTTTATTCTTGATTATTTAAAGATTCAATAGTATACGATCATGTACGTATTTTTAGCTAAACCATGTAATTAGTTATGGGACAAATCATGTCATTTTTAGTTATTGTGTAGTTACATTTTAACGGCATATTTGACTTATATGTTTATTGTTATTTGATAAAGTTTCCTTTATTTTTCAAACATTTTGCATATCACTCGTTAGAGTTTAAATGATCACAAATAACAATACAATATAGTCAAAATCATAATACAACAAACAACAAATCTAAGATTAACTAATAAAATAAACTGATAAAACAAATTTAATAAAATAATTAACCTAAACTATTCAACAACAAAAATTAAATAAACTATTCAACACTAAACTATATTAATTTAATATTTGTTTAATTAAAAAAAGATAAATCTAAACTATTTTGTTTAACTAATTTAATTTGAAAAAAGACTGGTCCATCCTAAAATAAGTAACCTAAACTATTAGAAATAATTTTTTATTTTGATGAGTAACTATTTGAAACAAATAAATTAAATAGACTATTATACACTATAAACTATATTAATCTAATATTTGTTTCAACTTAATTTAATTTAATATTAAATTATAGACATTATAATTCAACTTAATTAATTTAAGATTAAGTAATTAAATTTAACTACTTAAACACAAATATAAAAAAACTGAAAAGCCCGATCCTTTATTAAACTAATTAAAGTAAATTATTCTTAACTAATTTGATTTTAAAAAGTCTGGTCTATCGTAAACTAATTAAATTAAACTGTTTTAAATAATATTTTTTATTTTGATAAGTAACTATTCAAAACAAAAAATATATATTAATTTAATATTTGTTTCAACTTAATTTAATTTAATATTAAATTATTTATATTATAATTCAACTTAACTAATTTGGGACTAAGTAATCCAATTAAACAAAAATATTTTAAAAATGAAACACCTTATCTGTTATTAAACTAATTAAAGTAATTTATTATTATTTTATTTGAAAAACACTAGTCTATGCCTAACTAATTAACCTAAACTATTCGAAATAATTTTTATTTTTATTTTTATAAGTAACAATTCGAAACAAATAAATTAAATAAACTATATTAATTTAATTTATTATTAAATTATTTTTATTATAATTTAACTTAACTAATTTAGGATTAAGAAATTAAATTTAACTAATTAAACACAAATATTATAAAAATGGAACACTTGATTTCCTTCAATTTTAAGGCATAAAACACATGAATTTGATGTAATAAATAAACAAATGTTATTAGACTATAGTTAAAAAACATTGTTAGCCATTTGTTTGAATGAAAATAGCTCCAAATTGATGAATTTATGATTGAAATTGAGGTATTTTTTATTAGAGAGATAAACTAGAAAGAAATTAGAGGGGTAAAATGGAAAAATGAAATACGTATTTAACATTTATGCTTGAAAATATTATATGATCATATTATTATTAATACCATCATATACATCTTTTTCAATATACGGTTACTAAACAATCCTTCATTACTCAATGTTCAAATAACTTTTTATAGGTTTCATTGTTGAAAAAATTGAGTTCAACGATTTATATAAATAAAAAATCAAAAATATTTTCCCAAATAAATCTCTTTAAATATTATCCTGTTTTGTTTTGTTTTTTTAAAAGAGATCATCCTGTTTCGTTTAGGACGAGAAAGGGCATTAGCAGGTTTCTGTCTGGTTGATGACATGGCGGAAATCAACAGTATAGGAGTAATCGGAGCCGGCCAAATGGGCTCTGGAATTGCTCAGCTCGCCGTCGTCAACGGCGTCGATGTCTGGCTTCATGATACTGATGCCGAAGCTCTAACCAGAGCCCAAAATTCAATTTCCAACAACATCCAACGCCAGCTCTCAAAGGGCTATCTTTCCCAGGTCATTGTATCTCTGCGTCCCACCCTGTTCAGATGCTTTTAGCTAAGTACATGTCATTGATAAAAATTTCAAAGAGAAAGAAAAAGGACAAAAAGTTCCATCCTTTTAAATTAATATTCTGTTATGATGAACTTTAGACTCAGATTAATGAAAGTTGGAACGAATAATGGATTTAATTTCAGAGCATAACTAAGAAGCTTCAATATCTTCCATTTCCATATTAGAGATTTAGTGATCGTTGTGAAGAATGTTTCAATTAAACAGTGAATAACTCCTTTAAATGAAAATAACTATCATTTTTTTTGTTGTGTACAATTTTAGCACAATTGCGGTGACAGATAAGTGACAATACGTTTGATTGTCTATTTGGCGAGTCTCGATTTCTAAATTAGAAATAAATTTACTGAATTTTGGACTACTTCTGCTATTTGTGTAAACTTTATGCGCTCTCATTTTTTTGGTTGCGAATTCAATTGACAGAAATTTGTTTTTCTGATGGAAGTTTTAACAGGCAGTGGCTGATGATGCTTTAAGGCGTATAAGGTTTACTTCCAATTTGGCAGATTTTGGTTCGGTTGATTTTGTGGTTGAGGCCATTGTTGAATCTGAAGATGTAAAGAAGAAGTTGTTTATTCAATTGGATAATATTGTAAAAGGCTCTACTATCCTGGCATCTAACACGAGTTCCATTTCCATCACTCGTTTAGCCTCTGCAACGATACGACCTGGCCAGGTTACCTTCTTATGTTTGGTACTTCATTCATATGGTGTGCAGCTTCTTTATAAAGTTAATTTGTTTAATAATCACAATGTTGCTGGAATAAAGAGTTCAATTGTCTTCTCAAATTTCTATGAATTAGCGTTTCAAGTTAATGTTGTACCATGTGTCAAATACTATTTTGATTATATAAAGGATATCTGCTCCTCTTATTTGAAACCCAATTTCACCTTTTTAATACCAACGATTAACCAGTTTAACCATAACTGGGGAATGTTTATCAGGGTTTTCTAATTATGTATGATAGTAATGTGTTCAGAAGTAGAATATAGATATGAGCTCCTTCCACTTCTTATTTCAGAGAGGACTAAGCTCTTCTGTGCTAAGCCTTATTTGGTTCTTGCTTTTTGAATGTTCTCCTTTATTAGTAATTATTGCTGTCATATTTATGATATGCATTTTTAAATCTCATCTGAGTTACATCCATTTTGTCTATAGGTGATTGGCATGCATTTCATGAACCCTCCACCTATCATGAAACTGGTTGAGATTATTAGGGGTGCAGATACTTCAGATGATACATATCATGCCACTAGATGCTTGGCTGAGAGGTAATTTAAATTTAAACTCAAAAACTTGTCTTTAGTGTCGTGTCATGTTTTGTGAGTATTATGCAGATACATGAGTTTATACTTTTCCACATTAGTCTTAGTAATGAAGTTTTGAGGATTGGGCTCCTTTCTGGCAAAGCCAAGATCTGGCGGGGAAACCTCCAAAGTGGAATGGTGGTGTTGACCCATGTAGATGGCTTTGCAAAGAAAACAATTAGTATTTATGAGATCATTGAGGATGCATCATAATTATCATGGTCATACTTCCGCGTATTACATACTTTCGCATTTGTCTTTCATGTGTTTGCTGACTTCCTCTCCCTTTCCTTGTTGCCATTGGCAGCAAAATTCTCGCAATATAGGGTACTTGTGTGTAGGAATCTAGAGGTTTGAACTTGGATTTAGTGTTTTTTTGCAAATATTTTTCAATGTCATTACCTGAATCTGTTGGATTTGTAGATTTGGAAAGACAGTAATATGCTCTAATGATTATTCTGGCTTCATTGTCAACCGAATTCTAATGCCAATGATAAATGAAGCATTTTACGCATTATACACTGGAGTGGCAACTAAGGAAGACATTGATACTGGAATGAAGCTCGGAACAAACCATCCAATGGGTCCTTTAGAACTTGCTGATTTCATAGGACTTGATGTTTGCTTGTCAATTATGAAAGTTCTTCATACTGGGCTTGGGGACAGTAAATATGCTCCGTGCCCTCTTCTTGTGCAGTATGTCGATGCTGGTCGACTAGGCAAAAAACGTGGTATTGGGGTATACACTTATAGTACAGTACAAAAGGAAACAAAGTCATCTCCTCGACTTTGAAGTCATGGATCAGATTTGTCTCTTTTGTACATGTGTCTAGGACCTCTATAGAAGTTCAAGAATTCTGCTTTATGTGCTCAGATATTTCAAATTTGAGTAATCTTCTTGTACTATCTTTCTTAGTGTCAAGCTTTCTGTAGAATTACTTCCAAGTTTGTTTGGGTGAGCAATAACTTTAATATTTCGGAAATGTGAATCTTTAAAATACATTAAACAGAACTCTCAGCTTGGACAACAAAAATGAAGACCTAAAGAAATCCGAGTATGCATTGTGATAGATTTGATGGCTTCAGCTCTTACGGCTCCAGGAAAGAGCCAAATCTATGGCATTGCTGAATTTTATATTTTGTTGATATAATTGTTATTGATACAGGCACAAACATGGTCTCCTTTACTTCTGTGGCTAATTAATTTGATCTGAAATGTAATCAACACAAGGAAATTTAGGAATGATTTTTTGCATTTCGGAGTAAATTTCAGTCTTATTCATGTTCTTATTGAGTACACAGAAGTCTGGAGCATCAAGAGGTGTATTACATTACATCATAGTTCTGGGGTGTTCATTCAGTCTCAAGATTTTCTCGGACACAAACCAGGGAAATTTCTGAAGTTATAATTGTACAGCATGTCTGCGGGCAATGCTGGGTGGTATGTCTGCCAAGCGTCGTGGCCAATGGGAATGTGCTTCATCACCAATACACATAATCCTGCTGAATTTTTGTCTAATCGCAGCAACTATTTCAAAAACTTTTACTTTACATGACTGTAACCTCTATTCTGGTTCAGCTATCAAATTTACCTTCGTTAAGATAATTCAACACTTAATAATGCAAAATGATAGTAGTTCTCAATTATGCTTGCCAGCCCAGAAATCAGTGAGACAAAGAACTAAAAGGGACCTCTTTTTCAATCTGGTGGCCAAACATGGCCCACAATAATTCCTTGTTTAGGGTACCCCTAATTCATTGCTCCTCATGGCCAACCCCACACGATGACTAATTTCTCTGTCTTCTTCCATAGGCACTGGCAGTCATCTTCTACTCATGAAAGTGATTGAAATGGAATCCAATATATTATATTATGAAACAGTAGGACTGGAAAAGAAGGTAAAAAGGAAAAGCTTAAAGCATTTACTTACTTTGTCTGCTGCATTTGAGAATTGAGCTAGGTGAAGAGAAGTATGAAGTTCTTGTTTCAGTGCCCTTGTTGCTCTTGTTTCTGCTTCATGAAGCCCAAGGCAGGAAAACCAAAGGTGGCTGTAGCCAAAGAAGATCCCAAGAAAGATGCCAAAGAAGACGCCAAGAAAGAAGCCAAGGAAGAAACCAAGAAAGAGTGACCTGACCTCCCAATGTTGCAAGAAAATGACACTACAAGCACTTAAAAGAGGAGAATAAGTAATTCTCTTTATTTTGGTGAGTTAATTTGCTGTTCAGCACACATTGGTTATCTGGTCTTGGTCTTAATCCTTTTGGGTTTCAATGTTGATATATATTTGGATAGTTTTTATGTACCAAAACTCTTCTTTCTTAATGTACTAAAAAACTGTACTTCTATTGAAATAATAAGTATTATGAACATTTCAGCATTTATATTTATGGATCTTCCATTGTTAGCTGCTTCTTCTGGTTAGATTAGTTGAGGGAATGCAGGCATTTGCTTTCTGATTGTTAAGCCAGTAGAAGGTAGGTGGCAAACCATTTGCTTTAGCAAAAGAAGAGAAAAATGTTTGCAGATCTGAACTTTTCTTCTTAAATTCTAGAGATCAGATGTGTCACCATTGCTAACAACTAACAAGCACGTTGGTTGTATAGCAATGAATTATCTCTGTTGTCTAATATCCACATACCAAGCCAAAGTTTTAATTTGATTTATTGTCCATTTTTCTGGAAAAAAAAAGGAGCACATGTTATCTATTGGCAGAAGAAGCTGAGAAAATTGAGAAGTTAATATTAGTATTAATGTCATCCATGGACCATGATACACATATAAACTTAAGAACAAAGACATTTATACCAGGTAAGAATGCCTTGGAACCATAACTAAATTTTCCTCTTAGGTCATTAAAAGTACTATCTTAGAAAAGCCAGATAAACTTTCTCTTGGAGTAACTTTCTGTTTAAATCCAAGTCAATGGGTAAGAGGTGGGTGGAGATAAAAGTAAAAAAGTTAAGGCATTCTTGCACAAACAAAAAAAAGAATAAAATTTTTTATTTCAGAGTTTTCGTTATAAGTTTAAATCACATTTAAGTGTGACAAAAAATAAAAAGTGAAAATAATACAAAAATTTAAAGTGATAAATCAAATTTTGCCCTTATCTTTCTTTCCTTTTCTCCCCTAAAAAGATTCTTAGAACAAATAAATTTAGCCATTTTCTTGTACTCATAATAATTGATTGTCATAATACATCTAGCCTTAAATAATTATTAAAGGTTCAAAATATTTTAGTTAAATTATTTTTTTGAAGTCATATAATAATTTTAGCTTGTGATATAATTCTCCAAGTTTAAGATTGTATAAAAATATACTGATATGATTTTCTTAAATACTCATACTATTAGGATTTTAAAAGTTGTAAAATCATATTTTGATACCAATTTATTTTCAAATACCATTTTTATGCCCTTATATTTACTGAAAGTTATCATTTGATAACATTAAATTAGAAAAAATAAGTCCAATTAGTTCTTAGAGTAATTGTAAAATTAGTCTCCTAAATTTAAATTTTTAATTAATAAGCATCAAAGTATTGAAATTGATACTTAACTTGATTCTTACAAGTTATTATAAAATGATCAATTGATCTTATGAATTATTTAGTTCTTAAAATCTTTTTATTATAGTATTTATACTTCTAATCTGACGTAATGAAAATAAAATTGGTGGATATATATCATATTGTAATTCGAAAAAATTTAATGTAATTTACTCTGGAATTATCTGAAAATTTAGTTTTTACCTCTCAACCTAAAACCATTAAAATCTTACCCTCAAACTTTTAAAATATCTAGATTTTACAATTTTGTTAATATCTTAACAACAAATTTGGACGGAAGAGTAAGGTTTAGACTTCTTGACAATTGGAATACAAAAATTGAACAATTTTTAATTTAGAAGAAAAAGTTGAATTTTTGACTGTCGCCTATATATTTTATTCTAAATTAAAAAAAATTATATTATCTTATATATTATTCATATTCATACATTACATATCTTTTTAATAATTTTTTTTATCTAATAAATAAAATTTTATACCTAATAAGTATTCAAAAATTATGAATGAATGGAATTTGTAACAAGTTAGGTTCTTCAACTTTTCTCCACTTTGAAAAACCTAATATTTAATCGCTCCTACTTTTTTTTTTAGGTAGTGCTAAATACTTCAATTTTGTTAATTGTCAAATGACTTAAACCATATTTTTTCTATTCAAAATTAAATATTTACTTCTATTTTGGGTTCTAAAAAATAATATTTATTTTTTTGGATAAATAAATTTCCATTTAAAATTTAAAAATTATTAATTACTTGAAATAATAAAAATTTCCATTTCCTTAAAATTTAGTTATCTTCTCCAAAATGAGATGACATTTAGAAGTGGGGGTAGAAAACTAGGATGTGCTTGAATAAATATAGTTTTGAAAAGAAAATAAACGATTAAAAGTCTGTCTCTCCCGATTCTAAAACCGATCTCGATTTCCATTCCTGTCTATGCTTTTAAAAACAATATCCATTATTGTCCCATTTTAGTGATTCCGCTAATAAATAATGTTATATATACATTTAATATATAAATAAGAATTCAAAATACAATAATAACATTTTTTATTAGATAAAAAAACTTTACAATCAATTTAGAAAATTAGAACTTTAGACATTTTATCATCGCTTCGAAATAGCAAAACACATTCTATGAATTGAAGATTTGATTCTCATTCAATTTTTGAATAAATTGACAAATAATGTCGTTTAAAATCATATTTTCAAAACTATAGAATTGTTGTTCATTTTTAAATTTATACTATAAATTGATTGAGAAGTTCTTATTGCACACTTTCACTCTAAAGATTTAATAAGATGTTATCCAATAACTCCAACCTCTCAAGTTTGAGAAATTCACAGTTAAGTTAAATATCTCATAAAATAATTATGTTAAGTAGCACATATTTTATATTTTAGGTAATGCCTATTTTATTCTTTTATTTATGCCTTCTTACTGTTTTAATATGTTATCGTGTATAAGACTCACTAACATGGCATTAAAAAAACTATCCAATGACTCAAGTCTTATGGATAATGATCAAGGATAGTAATTTACCAATTTGGGACGCCATTCCGCCTTATCTTAATGTCAATAATTGAACAAATCCACAAATCCGCCCTGCCGATGATACAGTTGAAAATTGGGTTGGCTTAATTTTACTCCTTTTTACCGAGGTAATATTAAATATGATATTTCATTTGTTTCAAAATATAAGATATTAAAATTAATTATATACATATAAATAAATATTTTAGTTCATAAAATATCTTCATTTATTGCATAACTTTTTTTTTGGATTAAAATCATTTAATATTAGATATATAATAATTAGAGGTAATATTGAAAACAATACATCAAATAATTTTAAAAAATATCAAAACATCTTATATTTTAGAATAATAAAGTTTGTTTTAATAAGTTTGTCTTGCTTTGTGTTATATATATTATAAACATCTTATAGTTTATAATATAAATTTATATTATATTAAATTATGTGATTCTATCATACATACATTAATAATAAAAATATTACACTATTAGTAACTTCTTTAAAATATCCTTTTAATTCTTGTTATAAGTCAAAAGTAACAATTAAATTTAAGACAAAAGAGAAATTATTGGAAAATATTATATGCTATGGACTCTTAAATAATCTATTAAAAGAAACAGTAGTTTTCATTATGTGGAAAACATATATAATTTATATATTTAAAACAGCCTTCACACATGAGTTAAATATGTGGATAATAATATGAGTTGAATATGTTGATAATTTTCTTTTTTGAAATACATGATATTTTATCAAGATTATGACTTGAAATCATAATCCTTTATATATATATATATATATATATATATATATATATGAATGAGGTCACTTACCAATCAAATTGTATCTAATTGTCGTAGATAATTACTTTTTAATAATAAGAAACAACATTTAAATATGATATATGTCACTTTTATACTATTTTAAATTATCATTTTATTTAAAAATGTAAGCTTCAAAAGAGAAAGATTTATATTTTAACTAACACACGTAATGTACTTGCTCACCAACTACCTTATATTGGTTTGTCATTGACCCTTTTTCTAACTTTTCATCAGATGTTCACTCACTTTCGATAAATGATATTTCTTTCTTAATGAAGTTTTTATTTTTTGGTTTAAAAAACTAATAGTTTTCCTTTTATTATTTACGGTTTGGACCAAACCGGATTGAGCTGTATTATATTAATTTGGTTTGGTCCAATCCCATCTTTATTCAAAAACAATTCAATCCAATCAACATCAATATAAAAAGACTGAAAATGATAATTAACGTATTTTTAAAGTGTAGACCGAATGCACACCCTATATATAAGAAACACTTATATTACATTTACTCCCTTGTTCTAATATTATATTTTTAATTTTTTATTTAAGATATTAAATATTTATTTTTAAAAAATAAACATATTTTTATTAAATTATATACATTTAATAATTTCTATAATCTTACTACTAATTATATTAATAAGAAAATAATATAATAACTCCTTTATAGTCATAACTTGTGAAGAGTGAGTCATCCACCATAAAATAACTTCCAACTTAAAATTACAATAATATACTTTCATCCCAAATAACAAATGCAACTAAATAAAATAGAACTTTCATTCCCAAATATTTGAAGATATAATATATAGGCAAGTTTTAGCAAAACTCCTAAATAGAGTTCTTGCAATATTTTTAGAAAAACCTTCTTATTTTATTTAGGATTATATAAATATTTTTATTAAATATTATTAAATTATGGTATTACGCTCTCCAATCCAATTTTCTGTAAAGAAAATCGAAGACCGAATTGTAAATTTTTTTAGGGATAAAGATTGGATTGTAAACCCGAATTGTAAAATAAAAGTATTTATTAAATATATTGAAAAATCTAAGAGGGGGTGAATTAGGTTTTTATATGATTTTCCAACCTAATTCAATAAAGCACCTCTTTGACAATAAACATCAAACACTTGATGTGCTAGTTGTGTGAGTAAAAATGTGTTCAAATAAAATGCAGAAAGTAGAGCAATAAATACTATAAATGATTCGGTTTATCCAACAAAACCTAATTCACCACCTTCAGTTACATACTCAAGGATTTTACTAAATCCCTTCACTAATCAAATAAATGAGATTACAAAAGAAACTCACCTAATTCACCTTAGGGTTTTACAAATAACCTCTCAATCAATTAAGGCTCATTCAACCTTTGAATTTTACAACACAACCTTAATTATACAATAATCTCATCACTCTCTTTAGTGAAGTCATCACAATAGAATTCAATTCAAGGTTCACCCAAATGTTTTACAACATCATTCGCAAGCTCACTGGACAACCTTCAAATGATGATTTTTATCTTGCGGTCGACCGCATGGTCGTCCACAAGTTAACAGACGAAAAAATTTGAGAGCACATGCATCCATAAGATAAACTAACTTGTGGATGATACCTAAACCACTTTAGGTCAAATGAAACATGTTCATTTGTGTATAAAAAATACTCTAATACACAAATGATGATTTCAATAAATCATATAAGTTATGGTATCAATCCAACAAGAGTTTATGAACCATTTAAATTTTGAAATCACGATGCATGATTTTCGAAATACCAAAACATATTTCAACATATTAAAAATATTTTGAAATAATGTTTTAAATTCATAGAGCATCCTCTAGAAACCATTACTCAATTAGAGGTAAAACTAGATATATCAAAATATATTAAACTCTAAAACTATACATATAGTTCCTATATAATCCAATAAAAGCTTGTTTTCAAATTTTAATAGTCTTGACTTGTATACTTTCTTGAAAACTTGAAATCTTGTCGTGGCATTAATTAAACATGAATTCAAAAAACTCTATCACTTGTACAAACAAGACATTAGTGCTCATCAATGTTTGTCATTAAAAGCTTTAAAGCTTTCATATATAAATTTATAATTTCGGTTTTAGTTTGGTTGGAATTTATTTGAGAATTCAATTGGTGATTTAGTTTCCAAAATAAAAAAAATGAGAAGTTGACTCAATTTTATTAATTAACATCTAATCAGACCAACCTAAAACCGAAATTATAAATTTATATATTTAATAAATACTTTTAGTTTCTCTTCACACAAATAGCAAATAATATTAATTGTATAGTGTAAGAACTCTTACAATATATATTATTGGGAAGAACCACGTTGATATGGTATTCTTGAATGTGGAAATATTTTCCCACCATTGTCATTGAATTACTCAAAGCAAAAGAAAGAAGCAAACAACATTTTCTTGAAATTATTACGTCCATAAAAAATTGAATAATCTATGTTTTATTTTTATCACGAAGTTGAATGGTCATTATTTTAAAATAAATAAATGTATTTTTCATCAAAATTTTTATTTATTTCGTAAAAGTACATAAAAAATCGAACCAAATACCAAAGTATGAACAACTTCTGGTAATATAAATTCGTCACATGAAGCATTTGAAGAAAAATATAGGCCTTTGGAGGAGGAGCAGTTGCAGCCTTCAGGAAGGCAGAGAGCTGTACGGAGAGATGGTTTCACACAGTGGTTCAGAGATTAATGATCGCAGCCCCTTGCTAGATAATGGAAGGTCGTCAGAGCCACGGTGGAACAAAATTTTGGACGTGGGAGAGGCCAAGGCTCAGATTTTGTTCTCTCTACCAATGATACTTACCAATGTTTCATACTATTTGATACCTCTCACCTCTGTCATGTTTGTTGGCCATATCGGAAAACTTGAACTGGCCGCCGCAAATCTTGCAAATTCTTGGGCGGTTGTCACTGTTCTTGCTGTCATGGTACATATATTTTTGGATTGTTCTTTGCCATTTTAAATTCTTCTTAGTGCAAAATTCAAACGACTCAGTACTTGAATTATTTACCTTCTTATCTGCTCAAATTTCAATGGGTAGAATGCCTTGAGCGGTATATTTTAGATTCTTGGGGATTGGGAACTTGAGTGTTGACAAATCAGATGACATGAGAAAAACTGATGCCGTGTGGTTTTCTTCTTCTTGTTCTTTTTCTTTGTTTGTATATGGCAGAAAATAAACCTACAATGGCGCCTACTAAACTCCTGTCTTGTGCTAGATATCCTTTTGCCTACGATTGTGGGAATTGATAAAAACAAGCACCATAAGTGAAATGTGTGTGGCCGTCATTCTATCAGCTCTGACAATTAATTTCAACGATCGTACGCCTTTGAAAAACTTGAAAATGACTAATTTGATGCAATCTCTTGTTTAAATTAACAAATTTAATTTAAACTTGAAGTCAATATTATAGGATATTCTATACTTGATCAGCATATTATGAGTGCTTCTCTATAATCATTTGTTTTATTTAGAAGATTCTGATAAATGAAAACTTTGGAGTGCGAATTTGATGGCTACGGTTAAATTCAATCCCTAATTGTCAGATTAATCTTTCAGATAAGGTTGAAATTTAACATAGTATCTGAACGAGAAGTCACGTGTTCAAATATTTCTTAAATCCAATCTCTCTCTGTCAAACAGAACTCCTGGCAAAGTCTACAAGAATAGCTTCGTTGCAAATGCTAAAATATAAATATGACACTTCATTCTTCTTTGATTAATCAAGCGAAGATTTTGATTTTGTTCATTTGTAATTTTAGATTGGCCTAAGTGGTGCACTGGAGACCTTGTGTGGACAAGGATATGGAGCAAGGTTGTATAGGATGTTGGGAATATATCTACAGGCATCTTGCATAATATCATTCTTTTTCTGTATCCTTCTGTCCATTATTTGGTGGTTTTCTGGATCCATTCTGACTTTTCTACGTCAAGATCCTCAAATAGCAAAAGTGACTGGTCTCTATTTAAGGTTTCTTATACCAGGGTTATTTGCATATGGAGTTCTGCAGAACATCTTGAGGTTTCTTCAGACACAATCTATGGTAATTCCAATGGTTATCTGCTCAGTACTAACCTTGATCTTCCATATTGGAATTGCCTATTTTTTCACTCACTGGACATCTTTTCCTTTCACTGGAGCTGCATTAGCTGTTTCAATCTCGTTTTGGATATCAGCGGTAATGTTGGCCTTGTATGTTCTCCGGGCAAGCAAATTTGTGCATACATGGGATGGATTTTCAATGGAGACGTTCAATTATATCATTCAGACCTTGAAACTGGCTATACCCTGTGCTGCAATGGTGTGGTTAGTAAATTCTGTACCAGTGCTTACTTATGATTATTAATTCAATTGTTGTGATTATGCTGATATATGTAATCATTGCAGAACCAACTAAAATTTCATTATGTTTGTTTTTCCAGTCTTGAGTGCTGGGCTTTCGAGCTTCTCGTGTTGTTATCTGGACTAATGCCAAATCCAGAGATAACTACTTCAGTGGTTGCAATGTGGTATGTCTCATTCTTATAATTTTGGCTATCTTTAACTATGGTTTTCATGACATCTCCGCGATTGTAATGTGTTTTTTGTTTCTTCAGTGTGAATACAGAAAGCATGTCCTTCATGGTTGCTTATGGTCTAAGTGCAGCTGCAAGGTAATATGTTTTGTTTTAGCCATAGGACTAATCATGATCTGAAGTGTCCGTTTTAGTTTGTTGTTATTTTAGTTACTTCTTACCCAAAATTCTACTCATGCAGCACAAGGGTTTCAAATGAATTAGGAGCTGGAAATATTCACCAGGCCAAGCATGCCATGATGGTCACTCTCAAGCTGTGTGCCCTTACTGCACTTTCTGTAGTTTTGGTCTTAGCATTTGGTCATGATGTCTGGGCTGGCTTCTTCAGTGATAGCTCAGTCATCATAGAAAATTTTGCTTCATTGACACCTTTGCTTGTGATATCCATTGCCATTGATTTTTTCCAAGCAATCTTATCAGGTTTTCAATCCATTTTGATCTTCTGAATTTCCTGTATTAATTCCATAGCACTTTTTTTATGGGATTTTTCTTTGGATTAATGCACATTCTTTCTTAAGGTGTGGCCAGAGGATGTGGTTGGCAGCACTTAGCTGTGGGAATTAATTTTGCAGCATTTTATCTGGTTGGCATGACAATTGCAGCCTTCCTTGGTTTCAAGATAAAACTGTATGCCAAGGTAATTAATTCACATGTGATCATTTATTTTTGCAATATAATATTGATAAATTATACTCAATTAGTTTAAAATTAAATGTTCATATTTTTATTTTAAAATATCCGAAATTTATACTCTAAAGTTTCGCTAAACAATTTAAAAAATGTAAATCTCGCTATCTAATATTTGTTCACCCTAACCATGTTAGGGTCAAATAATATAATAATATAATAATATTATTTAATATTAAGGTCAAATAGTAATATTTAAGGTCAATAATATAATAGTAGTATGTATATTAATAATAATCGATAATATATTTAAGGTCAAATAGGCTATGTATATTCAATTTCAGACTGTGTGAGAGTAGTATTAATTTTTTAATTTAAGTAGATAACTAGTTTTTTATTGTCAATCTTCATATTTTTTCTATTTTTATCGATGAAAGCTTTTTTTTGAGGGGAAGAAAGTAACGATATAAGGTTAAGCGCTTTTCTACATTTTTTTAGATATATAATATTTTATTGAAAGAATGATTTGAATTTATAATATGTTACATGTCGCTTACTAATCAAGTTATGCATATTTGTCGATTTTCTAAATATTTTATTTTATTAAGATATGTCAAAATTTATTGCTTATTAATTAAAATAATAATTTATAATTAATTATATTAAATATTTTCATTGAAGTTATATTTCATAGAAAAGTTAGAATTTATAATTATTGATAATTAAGTGGGAGTTTATATAGTGAGTATTTGATGGGTACAAACCTTTTTATTAACCTTTTCTTCTTAGTCACATCGGAAAAAAAAACATTTGATTTTAGTACATTTCAAAAAGAAAAAAAAAAATTGTTCCTTTTAGAAGCTTCTCCATATTAAATATTTTATTTAAATCTTGTAACGAATTATACATTTTATGAATTTAATTGTTAAACACAAATCATTTACTTGATCCAATAAATAAAAAAGAAGAAATTCTGTTAGTATAAACCATTCTACTCCGACTGGTCCAGGATTGATTAATCATAGTTTTTCTTGGTGCAGGGTTTGTGGATAGGCGTAATTTGCGGTTTGAGCTGTCAGGCTTGCGGTCTGTTCTTGCTTTCGTTGTTCACTAAATGGACAAGAGTAGGGCTCTCGTCCTCAAATGGCAGCAAAGAAAATCAACCAATGGCTGAAGCTTGACTATGAAAATTTGGACAGCCCATCATGGCAAAACATCTCACCAAGTTTTTGGCAGTTGAAAGTATTTACTCCCAAGTCCCAACTACGTTTCAAAAACTTAATGCTGTCCAAAATTATAAATAAGATGGGAATCATTTGTGGTGGTTTTCAAATATTAATCGTTTTACGATGTTTTAAGAATATTTTAATTTTTTTTCTTATAATAATCTTATTTATTTATATATTTTTTCTTCATCTCTCATTCTTATAAAAGAGAATTATGAGTTATAATAAAACACATTTTTAATAATTATGAGCATTTTATGAAAAAAAAAGATTTTTGGCATAAACATGGACCCAATCACTTTTACCTCTAAAAATATATTACTTAATTTGTTTCATTCTAATTATTTACATTTCTTTTTTAGTATCTCATTCAAATTGTATAATTTTTAATTTTAGTATATACTTTTACAATTATACATTTATTATTAATGATAAATTTGGACGAGTCGTTAATTATATATTGGATAATGTATTTTCTAAAAAGATTAATACTTATATATACTAGCTATTAAATTATGAAAACTTATAAAGTTTAGTTTCACAATTATCATTTCTAATACTTATTTTAATCCTTATGTAAGTATAAAGTGGATCATTGGAATGGAAGTGGGATGGATAAAGTATTTTACCTCTAAAATTATATTTTTGGATCAAAGTAGTATCGTTTTAAAATATTTATTTTGTTTTATAATAAGTATTTATTTACCATTCATTATTAATGTTTTTTCTTCAATTTTATCATCGTTTAAATTGGATAGATAAACAATAAGAGATTGATTTAGAATATTTTCTAAATCATAAATTTTAAACTTAATATTAAAATTTATATTTTAAATATTTTAAATATTTATAAAAATATTTAAAATAACACTTATAATAAATCTTCCTTAAACATTTGTTCATAGAATTACACCATAACCTTTCTTTAAAAATAAAAAAAAAACAATTATGCCATAACCCTCCAATTCATACGAAATACATCATCATCCTTGACCAATTTCTTTTATTTGTTAACTAATAAATTTTATTAAACAAAAATATTGACGAAATTACACAAATAAGTTTAAAATTTTCACTGCATTAACTCAAAAGGACAAATCGCCTATTGTATCAATCTATGAATTTTGACCAAATGTAATTCTTTTTAAAAAAGAAAAAAAGAAGAGCTTTTGACCAAATGAAACTTCAAGAGTTGACGATCTTATACTGACAACAAATTCACCATCACAAAGGTACACCATGACCCATGATCCAATATACCGCCTTAATATGGTAAACAACACAAAAGTTCGCCATCTTATAGAAGAAATACGTATGTGAGAAGGGGCTTTGGAGGAGCAGGTGATGTCTTTTGAGAAAGACAGAGAGCTTCAGGAAAAGAGATGGGTTTACATGGTGGCTTAGAGGATAGTAGTAATAGGCCATTGCTAGTACAAGTGGACTCTGGTGGCAATGGAGGAGAAAGAAGGTCTTCAGAGCGGTGGTGGTGGTGGAACGAGATTTTGGATTTGGGAGAGGCCAAGAATCAGATACTTTTCTCCCTACCGATGATACTTACTAATGTTTCATATTACTTGATACCTCTCTCCTCTGTCATGTTTGCTGGCCATCTCGGAGAGCTCGAACTGGCCGCCGCAAATCTTGCGAATTCATGGGCGGTTGTCACTGGTCTTGCTGTCATGGTACGTATATTTCTCCCTCTAGCTCTGATTTTGTAAACCCAATGAAAAAGTACTTTTATTTGCCATTTTGAGTTATTAAATTCTTGATGTGGTTGTTGCGGCCATTGTATTTGATCGTGCATTTTACTACTACGACCAGGTCCTTTTTTTGTGTGTGTCTTTAAGTAGTCAAATAATAACAGACCTTTAAAAGTTTCAGACATCTTTTAAGAACTTGAAAATGGCCAATTTGACTAAGGCGGATTGTGCTCATAGGAAAAGAAACGGATTAAACTAAATCAGTATAAATGATTTCTTACACTTGTATACATTATGACTGTTTCTGCATAATCATTTGCATTATTAGGAGATTGACTAATAATAATCGAACAAAGAAACATTTGATGCTTAGGTAAGAAATGTAAGGACTCAGGCCGCATCTACAATGACAGTGCTAAAATCTAAACAATGACACTTTATGCTTCTTTGATTAATCAGTGCGAGAATTTTGATATTCTTCATTTGTGATTTTAGATAGGTCTAAGTGGTGCACTGGAGACCTTGTGTGGACAGAGATATGGAGCAAAGATGTATAGGATGTTGGGAATATATCTGCAGGCATCTTGCATAATATCATTCATGTTCTGTATCGTACTATCCATCTTTTGGTGGTTCTCTGGTTCCATTCTGATTTTTCTTCATCAAGATCCTCAAATAGCAAAAGCTGCTGGTCTCTATTTAAGGTTTCTCATACCAGGATTGTTTGCATATGGAGTACTCCAGAACCTCTTAAGGTTTCTTCAGACACAATCTGTTGTTATCCCACTGGTGGTATGCTCAGTATTGCCCTTGATCCTCCATGTTGGGATTACCTATTCTTTCACTCAGTGGACATATTTTCCTTTCACTGGAGCAGCATTAGCTGCTTCAATCTCATTTTGGATTTCACTCTCAATGTTGGCCTTTTATGTTCTTTGGACAAGTAAATTTGTGCATACATGGGGTGGATTTTCGAAAGAGTCATTCAATTATATCATTCAAACCTTGAAGCTGGCTATACCCTGTGTTGCAATGGTGTGGTTAGTAAACTCTTCACCTGCACTTATGATTAATTCAATGCTGTGAAATCAATGCAGAACCCAACTAAAATTCTCATTGCAATGTGTTTCCAGTTTGGAGTACTGGGCTTTCGAGTTTCTCGTTTTATTAGCTGGACTAATGCCAAATCCAGAGATAAATACCTCGTTGATTGCAATGTGGTATGTCCCTCATTCTCTCTGCTCGCCTTATTATTATTACCTCTAACCATGTTTCCATGGCATTACCAATTGTAATGGGTTCATTTCTTCAGTGTGAATACAGAATCCATTTCCATCATGGTTGCTTATGGTCTCAGTGCAGCTGCAAGGTAGCATGATTTAGTCGTAAAGCTCATGTTCTGAAATATCAATTTCATTTTGTTGTTCTTTGGTAATTTCACTTATTTATTTCTCAAAATTTTGTTCGTGCAGTACAAGGGTTTCAAATGAGTTAGGAGCTGGAAATCCTTGGCAAGCCAAGCATGCTACGATGGTCACTCTCAAGCTGTGTGTCCTCCCCGCACTTGCTGTAGCCTTGGTCTTAGCATTTGGTCATGATGTCTGGTCTGGCTTCTTCAGTGATAACTCAGTCATCATAGCAAAATTTTCTTCATTGACTCCTTTGCTTACAATCTCCATTACCATTGATTTTGTCCAAGCAATCTTATCAGGTTTTCATCCATTTTGATCCTCTGAATTTCCTATATTTCATAGCAGTTTTTATGGGATTTTCTTTCTGATCAATTATTGCATCTTGAGTTGTATGGGATTAGGACAAGTTTAATCTGACCAATGAATATTTCTAATGTTATCAGATTAAGGTGAATATATAGGCTTCAAGTTTTTTTTTTCTGTTTATTCAATTATACCAATTTAAATTTTGTAACATCAATCAAAATTGTTTCTTCAGGTGTGGTCAGAGGATGTGGTTGGCAGCACTTAGCTGTGGCTATTAATCTGGCAGCATTTTATTTAGTTGGCATGACATTAGCAGCATTCCTTGGGCTCAAGATTAAACTGTATGCAAAGGTAAAGAATTTCTAACATTCATTTCATTTCTTCTGCAATATCTTTCACATTAATAACCATTTCCTTGTACAAGATATGGAAACATTATTAGATTGATTATAGCCATTTCCATTTTCCATATCTTTGATACCAAATGATATTTTGCTCTTCTTCTTAGTTATTGGAGAAATCCCTTCTTCACTATTTTCTCCTAATCTTGTTCAATGTTAGATCATGTGTCGTGAATTTAAGAACCCTTGAACTTTAATTGGGTTCGATGTTAGACGATCCACCAAATCTTGATTGTGTTTTTTCCTTTGCACAGGGCTTGTGGATTGGTTTAATATGCGGTCTAAGCTGCCAGGCCTGCGGTCTGTTATTGCTTTCCTTGTTCACTAAATGGACAAGGGTAGAGTTCTCCTCCTCAAATGGCAGCAAAGAAAATCAAACCATAGCTCAAGCTTGACTAGAAAAAAGAAGGGAGTACATGAAAAAGCACTTCATGAAGTTTATACCAGTTAAAGATGCTATATTAGACACAATAATTCTGGTGAAAAAATTTTAGAAGTTGGAATATTGCAGTTTTTTATCCTTCTAAACTAACTAAAAGTCCAAAAATACCCTCTCATTATATGCTTTTTTTTTTTTTTGAGGTAAAATAACAAGAAATTCATTAAGTAGATGAATCGGTCGTGACAACAGAGATTATCTCGGGGGGGGGGGGGGGGGGGCGGGGAAGAATTGTAGCATTCCAGCAGGGAAAGGGAAGACAGCCCCTTGTTAAACAATGAACAAATTCGTTCCCCTCCCGGCAAATTTGAGTAATACAAGAGAAGCCAATTCATTCCCCTCCCTCTCATGGTACTCTTTTGAAATGAGAAAATTTGTAATCACAAGCGCTCAAAAGTCAAAACAGATAGTGAAATATTTTTTATCATGCATAATAATGATAATATGGGTACCAATTACAATCTTTAAATTTTTTAATTTATATTGTATATGATAATTTGAAGTATGTTAATATGTTATAATTTTATAACCATTGGAACTCTTCCTTAGTTTTTAACTTCTGATTGAGGCAATCTTTGAAGCTGCAGAATTTATTCAAATTGTATAATTGTTTAATAGTCAAAATTAAAAGTTAAAGCAATCGAATGGTGTATAACATGTACATGTATAAGGATCTACTTATAAGTAAAATAATGTCATTGTATGTAGTAATTGTGCATAAAATTATGAGAATTACATATAATGACCACACAATTGAATTAAATTGTGTGCCAAAAATTTTTATAACTTAAAGAACACACTTCAAAAGAGAAGAAAAGAAATAGTCGCCTTTTTCTTTTTAATAAGATACCTTAAATGTGAATTATAGCATATGTCATGAGTCATCTCCTGATAAATAATACTCGTAAGATCTCATTTCAATTATATATTTTGAACTTACATAAGAATTTATACAAATCTTAAAAATCATAATTATATTAATAAACTTCTTAAATCACCCTTATTTAATAGCTAATGCATAAGTATTAATATTTTTTTAAAAATATACTTTTCAATAAATTATAGATAACTTATTTAAAATCTTTATTAATAATAAATATAAAAATAAATACTAAAATTAAAAAATGAACCATTATAATAATAGAACACTAAAAAAATTTATTTCAATTATCGAATAGAGTAATAAAAGTTCTGTTACATGAAAGGCGGCATACGTCAATTTTAATTTTCTATCTCGGTAACTTAAAAAAAAAAAAAAAAAGAAGAGAAAAGAAACCTCCCATGTGGAAAACATCCCTCCCATGCCAGGTCATTTGTGGTCAATTGCTTGACTAATAGGTAGTGTACCTCTCTGTTTTTTTAAAATAATAGACTTTTGGGACCATTGATTTCGGCTAACAATTATCAATATATCTACTCTTGTTTGGCGCTTTTTTTCTTCTTTTTTTTTGTGGGTAGGGTATGTAATTACTTGAACTCAAGCTTACATAATAATTCCCTCATTTCAAATTAATAAACTTATTTATTTTTTCACATCTAATAAAATCTTATTAAAATTATTAAAAATATATATTTTTTATAAAGTATTTTTAAAATATCATCAATATTTATTATTCTACAATCAATTAATGTATTTTTTAAATACAAATAATTTCATTTTAAATAGAAATATGTTTATGTACTAACAAATAAACATACTTTTAATAAGGAAAATATAATTTGAAACAAATCAAAAAATAAAATAAGATTATCAAATTAGGATGGAGAAAGTATTGTTCTTAGTTTTTTTTTCTTCTATCCTTTAAAAATCAAGCTTTGGTCCTTTTTAAATTACAAATTGTACAAGACAAGATTATGATATTTTCATAATGCCTAATTTCATTTTAATATGAGGCTTAAAGAAATTAATTGACCAAAAAAAAGTTATTAGATAATATTTTATTACTCTTACGTTAAGTGGTACCTTGGACACATGCAAATGTTATTTTAGGAAAGTTAAATTTTATTTTAGATATTTTAAAGTAAAAATGTAAATATTTAATTTTGAATGAAATTAGTAACTTAAATACTAGAACCCGTGAGATGCACAAGAGTTTATTTTCGTTTTACTTTGGAAAAAAACAAAAAACAAAATGAAAACATGGATTACAACCACTATATTTAGAGTTAATATTTTTAGAATAAAATGGTTTTATTAAATTTCTTAAGCAATTTTCACATATAAAAAAAGTATCCATAAGATATAAATTAAGTATTTGAAAATACTTCTTAGTAGAGGACATATAAGAGAAAATACTTCTTATTAGAGAAAGAAAAAGAGACATGAAGGGAATAGCCATTGGCAAGTTGTATATAAAAAAACTAAACTGCGAATTCTTGACATGTTTAGCTTATAAACAATTTCAAACTTAGACACAACTTATTTATGAATCATATTGTTTAAGAGAACATTTAAATAAAAATTTTGGTATTTTTTTTCATTCATAATAATTTGATAAATATTAGAATAATGGTCAGAAAATTAAATAAAAATTGTCACAAAAAGAACATTTAGTGCATTATTATAAATGAAACGGATAATAGTATAGAGACAAAAGCGAAGATTTAAAGTAGTCTTTATTATTTTAGAGATTAACACAAAATTAAATAAAAGTTTGTCACGAATAAGACATTTACCACTTCTTTTTTCTTTTTCTTTTTTGAAAGACATTTAACACGTTATTATTGATGAGAAGGAGATACTGTAAAAAGAGTAAAACAGATAATTTTGACTGTTAATTAATGAAAGGAGGGACTAAAGTACGTTTGCCGACTCATAGCAGACTTTTCAACCCGACATTTTCTTCTCCAAATTAAATATTTTCATAACCGTTAAATTTCACTAACTCTTACTCTCTTAGACCGCGTGTACCAATTAGTAGTACTCCGACCCCCATTTCTTATCCCTTCTTTGCAACGGTAACCTTCGCCTGTTCTCCAAAGCAAAGTCCCTTCCTTCCCATGTACTTATATATTTCCTTTTCCACCCTATTTCACAGCTTCACTTGCTTTCTTCTCTCTCTCTCTCTCTCTCTCTCTCTCATATTTACTTTTTGACTTCTGAACACAGAGATACTTCAAACAATTAACAGTTTCATCACTTTTGGATATGGCTGATCATCAGAAATACCATTTCCAACTTTTCTTGCTGATCAGTTCTTGTT
Source organism: Apocynum venetum (assembly GCA_019593545.1). Classification (NCBI taxonomy): domain Eukaryota; kingdom Viridiplantae; phylum Streptophyta; class Magnoliopsida; order Gentianales; family Apocynaceae; genus Apocynum; species Apocynum venetum. The sequence continues at coordinate 8,732,737 of SRSM01000123.1, read as the reverse complement.
TTGTGCTTTCTTCTTATGGTTTCCAGTTTAACGTTGGGGGTCGACAGGGATGGGTTGTTAATACTTCTGAAAACTACAGCGATTGGGCTGGAAGATTGAGATTTCAAATTAATGACACTCTTTGTAAGTTTATTCTTTTTTCTTTTAAAGTTTCTGCTAATTAATATCTCGGAAATTACTTGGTTTATTTATTCTATTGATCATTTGGTCCATTCATTGCTTTTTTTTTTCTTCCAGTGTTCAAGTACAGTAAAGGAGACTCTGTTTTGGTAGTGAACAAAGATGACTATGACAAGTGCAACACAGACAAACCCATTATGAAATTTGATGATGGCAATTCTGTGTTTAAGTTTGACCGGTCAGGCCCTTTTTATTTCATCACAGGAAACAAATCCAACTGTGAAAATGGACAAAAGATGATTGTTGTTGTTCTAGCTATCAGAAGCCGCTCTCCTCTTCCCTCACCGCCCGGTTATTCTCCCATGTCTTCCCCTCCTATTTCACCGTCACCTTCATCCTCCGGTGGCAGTGCTACTCCCGCATTATCACCCTCCGTTGTTCCAACTCCGGCAGGTTCAGCTATGTCGCCTTCTCCGTCAAGTCAAACCCCTGTTCCGTCCCCAGAAGGTTTGACACCTGCACCAGCGATGACTCCGACAAGCTCTTCTCCGTCGCCTTCTTCACCACCAAGTCCATTGTCACCATCAACCAGCCCTGCTGGCTCACCGGGGTTGTCTCCTTCAGGTGGTGGTGGTAGTAGAGCCGATGCTCCGGGTCCGAACTCCGGTAACACACCGTCTGACATTCGTTCACCGACTGGTTCGCCAGCTGGCTCATCAGCAACGCTCGCATTTACTCCTACATCAGCTGTCTTGTTTTCATCAGTTTCATTTGTACTGTGTGGACTCGTCATTTTCATCTAGGGCAATCTTTTAACTCATAAAAAAAAAAAAGAGTAGATAGGGTTTGTTCCTATATATATGTGGGAATTTTTTTTTTTTTTGTGGTTAATTTGGCAGATTATTTGCGGCGAGAGGATTGTTTTTGTGTCATATTTATGATTTATGATTCTAGTTTGGACAGCATTGAGTTGTGTATATACCAAATAAATGTTGGACTTCTAACTTTGTGTTTTTACTCTTAATAAATTCTTTTACCGTTTCTTGGACACAGATCCTTGTTTGTTAGCACCACAAAATTTACATTTAAAATGTTTAAATTCATACTCTTTTTTTTCAATTTGTACTGCTCTTTTTTTTTCAAAATATAAGATAATTTGATCAAATTTTATTTTAAAATATAAAATATTTTATTATTTTTCAGACTTATTTTGTATATTATTTTAAATATTACATTTATTATTAAATGGAGAGAGAAAATAAATAATTTAATTTTAAATTTTTAATAAATAGTATGACATAATAAATTTCTTTTTAATATATATAAAATGTCAAAATATATTATATTTTGGGACGAATGAAATAATATTTATTTTAATACTGTAACTTGTCTTTAATGGTACTAAGAAGAAAATGCAATAAAGTGTGTAATGTTTATTTGTGATATGTAGCTTAGTGATAAATTTTTCCCTTAAATATATTTTCTTCATAACAACTAATAACATCTTCTTTTTTTAAAAAAAAAATACATTTTTAAGAGAAAAGGAATATTTTCATCTTTAAATTGGAGTAATTGGGCGAATATAGTCCATAATTTTTTTTGTCTTTGCTAGATTTGGTCATTAGTTTTTATTTTTAATTTTTTTTAGTCCTCAACTTTATATTTTTGGTGATTTTGATCCTTATTTATTTTTAAAAACTTTTGTGGTGCCTTTTTTTTTTTTTTATCTTTTGTACATTTACCTTGTTTATTTGTACACAATTTGGTCCTCTTTCAAGACCATTCAACAACAAACCGACAAACTAAAACTCTTGATTAAAAAATGAAGGTCAAAATTTGGATGGGTGCCTAACTCACATAAGCAAATGCAAGAAAGAATTGAATATTTTTAATTCAATTCCAAATATTTAATTTTAGACCAAAGGAATGCTTCTTTGTAATTTGTAGGAAATCATTGATCAGAAAGAATTGAATAGGAAGGCGAGGGGTTGATGAGTGTGCATACCAAAATGTAAACTTTCAACTTTGCCCTTCATTTTTTAGGGATCAAATTATATATATAATTTGATTATATATATATATATATATAATTTGTCTGAATTATATATATAAGATCAAATTATACAAAAATAAATAAGTTAGGGATCAAATATATCAAAGATAAAAACGTTTGGGACAAGAAAATTTGTAGGGAAAAAAAAGGATCAAAATCACAAAACAAGTTAAGGTCACCAAATCTAATAAAGATTTAAAAAAAAAATTAAGGACTAAATCGCCAATTACTCTTAAAATTGTATATCTCAGTTTCGATGACTATAAATAAGTTATCACAACTACTAGTTTGATGTAGTCGATTTGACAATGGAATTGCTAAAGTATCAAAAAAAATTTAGCCCACACATATCGTCAAGTGTAGAGCTGATTATTGAGTTTGTCATAATCAATTATCAATGTAATTGCTATTGTTTATATTAAAATTGAATTTATATCCATGTAAATTTCTAAACTTTTCTAAACTTAAAAAAGGCTGTTACTTTTCCAAAATTCAAAAATTATTACAACCAATTTTTAGCACTTTAGTACCATTTTTATATTTTATATGATTCTCGAATATAGCCTAACTCTTCTTTTTAAGTGCCTTCAAAGTATTTATTTAATCTACAAAATTCTTGAGGGTGTATTTGGATTGAAATGTGAAAAGTATTTTTGGTTTTTTTTTAAGATGAGGAGTGTTTTTTCTTTGTTTGAATAAGATTTTTATTAGGAATTGAAAGTTTAATATGATATTTGTTTTTATTTCACATTGTTGATAATAGTATAAAATTTAGTTAATAAACTTTTTAATATTGTAATTTTAATTATATTTTTTAAAAAAGTATTATTTATATGAATAAAGAAGATCTAGGGATAAAAATAATTTAAAATTTAAGTGTAATAGATATTATGAAGATAAAAAATATTTTAAAAAATATTTTTATCAAGAATAATAATTCCGTTCAAAATTAAATGTTTACTTTCCTTTAATAAAAATATTTTTTATTTAAAATTTCATGAATAAACTCTTTAATTTAAGAGATTCATATATCATCAATTAATGAGTCTCACTTTCACTATATTAATTTAATAAATTTACATTTCATTAATTTATATGTATCATCATCCATTATATTAATATCCATAATAATTTAAGTTAATTAAAGTAAAATCACATCCTTTTATCTTTTAATTAAAGCGAAAAGTGGACGTATAAAATTTGATTTTGAGTTGGTCTTTATTCTTTCCAAGGTTATGTTGTCGTTTCCAGAGCCAGAACACGTTTTCGAGTTTAATATACAAAATATCTCTACTGAGAAGGAATACAAAGTCGCCACGCCTTTGCACGTTACGTGTTCTTTGATCGTGGCATTTAAAGTTGCTGCCACGTATGCCATTTTGTTTTTACCTCTTGTATCAGAGCATTCCAGCGTTTCTCCACGAGAATATATAATCGTAAATATATAATCGAACTCTTAATCTTTATAAGTTCTACCACTCTATTAGTTCAAAATATTTACATCTTTTGAATGTCAAACAAAGAATATTTATTTTTTAAAAACAAGTATAGTTTTTCTATTGAAAAAAAACATATTTATTACTATTAAAATTAAAAATTCAATCCATAACTTTTGTAGTCAACTAATGAAACCTACATTTCGTATTTTGAAACAAAAATTGTTCAATTATATGCATGAAAAAGAAGGTTAGTTATATCTATTTTCAATAACACATTAATTATTCCATCAATTCGGATTAAAAGGAGTGTTTTTATTATTTGAAACGTTGAAGAAGTAGTTAAAATAAAAGTAGCAACCTAATTAATAATAATTAAAATGCGTGACTCCTCACATGAACTTTGTGTTTTGATCCATCTAAAATTAATATTGTACTTGAATATATGGATAGAATTAAAAGAAAGGAGAAAAAAAAAACTGGAAAGAGAGTTTTGGTGACAAATTCTAGAAAGAACAAGTGTCTATCCAAGAAGTGTGAACAATATAAGATGATGATGAATGGTGATGTGACATGAAAGAAACGTCAAGACATGAATCTGTTCACATGAGGTAATGGCCGGTCGGGCTTTAGAGTAGAGGCCCCAAGATAAGCAATTATCGCCATCGATCGACGTAACAGCTTCAAGAAACGTGTCCTTCTTCTGAGTTGAATTTTGAAATGAGACCGAAGGAAGAGGATGGAAATGGGCAAGAGGACTATGGCTTCTTTAAACTGTTTTTAAGAATAGTTTTCTGCCAGAATTCAGACAACCTTAACTAGGTCTAGGTGTCGGCAATGTTTAGATTGGCAGCAATTTGTTTTTTTTTTTCACAATTTAAAAAGAACATTTTACTCATTAGAAAAAAGTTTTAAAAAAGTTTTTGAAGAGGGTTTAAATTTTTTTTTTTTATCGAAATTTCTTGATATTCAAAATTATTTAGAATTATTTAAAGTTCAGACTTGAAAAGATGTGATCGAGTCTAACTCTTATTAAGTGGTAATAGCTTAGACTCATGATTTTTTCACATGTACTATATATAGTTCATGAATTTTCTTTGGCCTTAATAAATTTCCAAGATGAGTGGACACATCTCAATCCCCTTTCTTTCTCCATAACCTTAATGTAATAGAGGTTAGACTTTTGAATCCCGTGCATTTTGAATGGAGATGAATGCAATGGTTGATTTTTTATCTATCAATCATAATAATAATAATAACAATAATAATAATAATAAATTTCTTAGATGAGATTCTATCCAAAATAAAATTCTATCGGTAAGAATTTTTCACTTCTTAATACACACAAAATCTTTTTCAAACTTCATGTATTTTTCCCTCAAAAAAAAAATCATGTATTTCATCTAATTTTCTTATTTAAGACTGAACATAAAGATTTAATAATGAGTTTGAATTTATAAAATTATGAATAAATAACTCAACAATTGAATCCACCACTAAATAATTTATTATTTACTATTCATTTATCTTTTATTTGAAGTCTTTATATTTTCAACAAAATTTGAGTAACTATCTATATTTTACCACTTTAGATAATGGTTTTCGGTAAAAAAAAAAAACAAAATTGCAATCTTTTGACATGCCATCGTTGCTAGATTAGTTACTTGAAAATTGTTTAAAATATAAAATATTAAAATAAAAAATATAAATAATAAATAATAGACAAATTTTGTAATTTTTTTTAAAAAAACATTGTGTTGCAAGTTGCAATCATCACATGATGACAAGTGATTGAAAGATGACAAGTACACAAGGTCGAAAACCCTGTATGAAGAGTCACACACACATAACACACCTTCTTAATTATTTTACTATATATAAAATATAGATGTCCTATAAGATTCATAACCATTGCTTAACTCAATTCTCTTAGCCCAACAAAGAATCAAATTGCACCAAGCCAATGCTGACCATGACAATGCAGTGATTTTTTTTTTTTTTTTGATGGAGCAGTGCAGAATTAATATTGAAGTTTGGCTTCTGGACCAATAGCTTATTAATGAAATCCATACGTAATTATAAAAGAGTTGTTGTATTTATGTGACAAGAAATATTCGTATAAATAAAGTGATAACTTACTTTATTTGAAATTAAATATTTTTATTTTTATTTATAATATTCAAAATTAAATATTCATTTTTTAAAATTAAACTTATTTATCATTTAAAATCATACTAATAACTTTTTAAAAATTTAAAATATTTACATTTTATTAACTATTTTAATAATAAATATAACATATTAAGTTCTTTAAAATCAAAATTTTTAAGAGAATTTAACCAAAATAATCCCATTTTTATCCAAAATAACCTGGTTTGATAGGGGTGTATCAAAATAACTCAAAACGTATTTGAAAAGAACGTCTAAACAATTTTGCTAAAAAAACACATATTTAGGTAGATGTATTTGGCAAAAACGTTGGCATTTTTTACAAATGGTAGACGTGATTGTGAATCATGATTTCAATGAACAACGCGATTCACAATCACGTCTTCTTAGTTAAAGTTTTTCTTTTTTTTACTTTTCCTTCTTCTTTTTTAAAAGTGACTAATTTTTTTTTTTAAAAAAAAAACTTTAAGACTTTTTTTAATTTGGAATAGTGAATAAAAAAAATTTTAAAAAAGTTTTTTTTATTTTTTTTATTTTTGTAATTAATAGAGAGTAAAGTAAAAAAAAATTTAGAAACTTTTCCTTTTTCTTAATGAAATAGTGAGTAAATTTCTTTAAAAAAAGAAGAAGTTAGTCACCTAAAAACAAATAAAATTTTTACCACATTAGTTTTAGATGTCTAATTTTTTTTTAGACAAATTGATTAACTATTTCATTAAATAAAGACAAAGTTTTTTTAAAAAATAGAAGATCAGTTTTAATACTATTAGTGTAAAAATAATATTTTTAATATTAGTGTCAAAATTTAGTGTCAAAATAAATTTCAATATTAGTGTAAAAATATTTTTAAAAATTTGTATTCCAAAATTTATATAATAAATAAATATTATTAATTTTTTTTAGGTGTCTAACGTTTTTTTTAGACAAATTGACTAACTATTTCATTAAATAAATGAAAAAATTTAAAATGAAAAAAAATAGAAGATCATGTTTAATACTATTAGTGTAAAAATAATATTTTTTACTCACTATTTCATTAAAAAAAAGAAAAAGTTTCAAAAAAAATCTAAAGACTTTTATTTATTTTCTTAAATTTACTGACTATATTAAAATAAAGAAAAGTTTTTTTAAAAAAAAGTTTAAGAATTACATCTTACAATTGACGTTATTTCGTTTAAATTCTCTAATTTTTACACTAATATTAAAAATATTATGTTTACACTATTTTTATAGTTATTAAACATGATCTTCTATTTTTTTATTTTAAAACTTTTCCTTTATTTAATGAAATAGTTAGTCAATTTGTCTAAAAAAAATGTTAGACACCTAAAAATAAATTAATAATATTTACTTATTATATAAATTTTGGAATACAAATTTTTAAAAATATTTTTACACTAATATTGAAATTTATTTTGACACTAAATTTTTACACTAATATTAAAAATATTATTTTTACACTAATAGTAGTAAAACTGATCTTCTATTTTTTTTAAAAAACTTTGTCTTTATTTAATGAATTAGTTAGTCAATTTGTCTAAAAAAAAATTAGACATCTAAAACTAATGTGGCAAAAATTTTATTTGTTTTTAGATGACTAACTTTTTTTTTAAAAGAAATTTACTCACTATTTCATTAAAAAAAGTAAAAGTTTCTAAATTTTTTTTAAAAAAATTTACTGACTAGTAAAAAATTAAAAAAATAAAAACGTTTTTATTTTATTTTTTATTTTTTATTTTTACTTTACTATCTATTCATTATAAAAAAAATTAACACAATCACGTCTAAGTTTTTTTAAAATTTTTTTTATTCACTATTTCCAAATTAAAAAAGTCTTTAAGTTTTTTTTAAAAAAAAATTACTCACTTTTTAAAAAAAAGAAGGAAAAGCTTTTAAAAAAAAATTTAACTAAGAATACGTGATTGTGAATAACGTGTCTTCCAATAGACGTGATTTACAATCATGTCTATCCTTTTTTGCCATATGTAAAGACGTGTTTGACAAACACGTCCTTTTTAGCAAAATTGTTTAGACGTTCTTTTCAAATACATTTTGGATTATTTTGGTACACCCTCACCAAATCAGTTTATTTTGGATCAAAAGCTTAAAAATGTGGTTATTTTGGTTAAATTCTCAATTTTTTAAATGTTATATTAGCAAATGTAAGCATTCAATAATAATAAATGAAGGAAAAAGGAGTACTATTATAATTACTATAATTATGAACAAGTCATTAGAATATAATGATCTCAATTTTCATCTTAAACGAAAAATTAACAGTATTTAAACTGTGCGCCCGAAGTCCCCCACCGCGTATACCGTACTACAGCTAACATGCTATCTATTCTTTTGGTAATATCAAGATTCTATTTCATTTTTCTAAGTAGTACATCATAAGCAAGAATAGTAGTATTATTTTTTGCAGTTTAAAGAAAGGGGCAGATAAATTTGGGGACCTAAGCCAGAAAAGCAAGAGGATATGGGAAAAAAGAAAGTAACTTCAATCAATCTTTTAACTCCAGGGCCACCTTGGAGCCTTATTCAATGCTAAAATTTGTGTTGCATTATGACATAAAATGGCATGTACTAACTATCTTTATTATATGTTGGTCACGTTTTAAAATTTTATATTGTACTTATTAAGAAGTAATTATTGAATGACCCTCCTATGTACAATAAAATGAATGTCTTACATCAACTCTCATTAATTTTTTATTTGTTTATAAAAAATAAAAAGATAATTTAACTAGGCTCTTGTCCACTAAATTATCTTTTAATTTTATTTTTTTTAGAAAAAAAAAGGAACTAGAGTAGTCTCTTCTCTCCCCCACCCCACCTTGGTGTATAGAGGTGGAGATGGCAATTAATTAGTTTTTTTTTTTTAAGGGAAAAGGAAATTCATTAAATTAGTTTATTTCATGAAGCTTGCTGCCACATAGAAAAACAAGGAGCAAGAAACGGGCCATGAAGCATGACCATGCAAACTTTTGGCCTACGTAAATTACGTTATATCACACAAACACATACAAAGCCATTAAATCAAAACCAAGACTTCTCATAATCAATCCCTTCTTCCTTATCAATCATCAAAGCTTCCTTTCTCTCTCCCTTTCTTCCTCCTTGAGCAAGAAGGGCAGAGGTCACAACGTTAAAGAAAAGAGAAAAAAAAAAAACAACCTTATTTCTATATTGCGTGCTCATTATCTCAATGGCAATTCGACTCGGCCTAGCTCTCCTTGTTCTGACCTTGGCTTTGGCCATGGCAACAACATCATACACACTGGACTCCACCATGGCCATGGCTACTCATCTTTCTCGTGGCGATGGCGGCCTCGCGGACCTGCGATCATGCAATGGAATCATTGGAGATTGCATTGGTGAAGATGAGGAGATGATGATGGATTCTGAATCAAGCAGAAGAAATCTGGGATCTCAGCGCAGGTACATCAGCTATGATGCCATGAAGAGGAATTCCATCCCATGCAGCAGACGTGGAAGATCTTACTACCAGTGCGCTGGCCACCAACAGGCAAATCCCTACTCCCGTAGCTGTTCAAGGATCAGCAGGTGCTCCAGGAACACTCGTTAGAGAAAAACTGAGATGACAATCCATCTTATATTCTTCAATCTTTTTCAATTCCCTCGTAGTATACTACTTATATTATAAATGACTTATTATTAGGTAAATAAATATAAATGGGATGGATATAAATTAGCTTTCGTTATTTTGATATATTTTTTCCATCTCACTCTAGATCGATTCTGAGCTTGTGTTGTTATTGTATTCATTTTCTTGATTATTTGGAATTTCTGAATAAATTATATATGTTGTCATATTGTTAATCAGTTAAATAGGAATGGAAATTTTGTTTTTCTTTTCTTCAATTTCAAGGCCAAAAAGGTCTTCTTTTTCTTTATTTTATGTTTTATGGTAGCAGATTTCAGACCCAGAAGATGTTCATCTACCTTGTTTTATCTCTATCTTTTCAGGTCTACCTTGTGAATTACACTTGGTATTAACTATATTAAGTGAACTTCCTAAATCAGGAACTAAGAGTACCGGGCACTCGACATATTCTAGATCCATAGTAAAAATAAAAATTAAAATTGAAAAATGAAAAAACTGGACTCCCAGGACCCAGTATATCATCAACAGAGACAACCCTAATTGGATTGTTAGTTAATAAAAAACCAACGTAGGGCAACTCTAAGAATGAAGTACAAAAATCAATACAAGTGTTAAGAGTTTCATCACAAGACGTGCATTACAATCTAAAGTATATTTCATTGACAAGTTCACAGCCAAAGGCTTTCAGAAGAAAAACCATCGTCCGCGCTTTCTCTGCAGCAAATGAAGGTCAAAGTTAAGATACTGCTACTCCGGCTACGAGACATTACCATGAATGTTCTCTAGTAGGGTAAGCAAGCAGAGAGGGGGAGTAAAACAACAGAAAACCCTAGATCTCATGAACATGATATGTGTGTGTGTGTATATATTAGCTTAGAAAACTAGTGCACAGGATTAACCATGTACAAAGACAACTGATTCAGGATGACTTCTGACGTGCAAGTACTTACTACATGACAAAATACAAGATTGCAGATGCCCTTGTAATATCTGTTTCACATCAAAAGAGGGGGGTAGGGGGAATAAGTTTCAGATCATAGGAAGAGACTTTTCCAACTTTCAGTAGTTAAATCCTAGATTCTTTAAACTTCTTTTTACAGAATCCTAATTAATCTTATTCAGATAATTCCTTTGTACATATATTTTATTTGTTTCCAGAATACATCATAAGACAAAGAAGAATGCAAACATGGAAAAACAGCAGACCTTTTGTTCCTGACTTTGGGACGGCATCACAATTGGCTGAGGAAGACACGGTTTTCAATATTCCGAATGAAGGGCTGGACCTTCTCTTGCAGCATTTCATTCAACTGGAAGTTGCAAACAACTAATAAGTGGATCCTTTAAAGATAAAATAAATACAAAACATAACAAAACTTGTGAGGTCTTCTTAGAAAAACTGAAGTTAACAAGCATGTCTTCAGTTGGTAGATTTAATTCATATACAAGAAAAATTCAGGAATTTTGGTAGATATTTCGCAATATCTTTTCCAAACCAGATGTAAGTTGATCCGTCCTCAAAAACCACACCATAGAGAAGATGAAGTGTGCACATATATCATTTCGACACATAAAGACACCCAGAAGCAAAATATTAAGGAAAAAAAAAAGCACCATGTTATTGGTGAAGGTACTAAAACAACTACTAAAATTTCTAACCTTTTCTTCACGCCACTTTCTTTCCCACTGAGCATCCAATAACTGATCAGCAATTTCACGTTGTGCATTAAGAAGAACCGTCATTTCATATAGTTTCTTCGGATCTTTGAGGTCTTCCTTACTCCAAGAAGATTCCGAAAGTGGAAGGCTCAGTTCCTGCAAATTTTTTTCATCACATGAAGAAAACAAAAGAAGATTCTCAAACATACAAGATGCCTATAACCACCTAAAACTGACGGACACCAGTGATAGGTAACCTTATATTTAAGCCACTGGAATGTCAGGCACCAGTGGCAGGTATCTTTATCCTATAAAAACATGCACCCAGGAAAGTGAAAGTAGAACGAGGGTTCAATTTGCAATGACCCAAAATTCAATTCAAATTTCATAATGTGATCATAATATATTACATCACTGATGGTTACTTCCCAGGAATAAATGAAAGGGAATTGAACAAGAAAATGAACATCCAAGGCCAGAAAAGGATAATATTACCCCCCAATTTTGAGGCCGCGGAGGAGGATCAAGCCTCATGACTTCCACTTCCAGTGCCTTCTTGGCCTTGTAGTATGGAACATTCTTTACAACGACAGGATCTTCCCTAGCACGGACTGGATCTATTGAGATCAAGGCCTGCAATGTAAATATTCAAAACTAAAGATTTTCTTTCTTTTTCATATTTTTTTCAATATTCTATAAGTAATCATGATTGGTATGCATAATTGCTCAATGATTGAAATATGCTTCCTCTGTCCATAAATTGAATGCCTCATTTTTTGACTTAAACGAGCATTTGACCGTGGGCAAGTCATCACATTACTCATGATAATCAAAGTGCTTAGTGTTGGAACCTATTTGTTAGTGCCTAGTGGGATCTGAAATTAATGGAGATTAGTTGTGAAACTTTATATGGAAAATATGTTCATTTTAGAAAATATGGCATCATATTTTGACATCCTAAAATAGAAATGAAAATATTCAATTTAAACAGGAGAAATATCTCTAAAGGTCATGAAAAGTGGCTTTGATGACACATTTTAATTAAAAGATAACAATCAAGATAATGTCTTTTCTTGATCTTTTCCATTGTAGCCTCACTACCAAAAAGTAGCAACAAAACCCAGCTCCTTGACTCAGGAAATAACCTTTATATAAAGAATGCCCTCGCACTCTAGTGAGTATTTATCATAATACTTAAAAGCAGCTATGATAAAATTTAAAATAAAATCCAAATAAGATAATGTCATCGATCTTTTCTACTGTTTTTTACTTGTTGTACATAGCCTGGCTTTCAAGCAGTAGCAACAAAAACCCAAGATAGCCATGGGCTGTCATGCTCAGGAAATTACCTCTATAAGAACTGGTCTTGTTCTCTAGTCAGCAACTCATGAGTGAGTGTTGAATGTCATATCTAATATAGTATATTACTCAAAATGATATATTTTATAATGATAAAATATTCTTACTTCCTGCAAGTACTCCCACCCAGGCTTTCGCTTGGCTACCACATCTCGAAGCTGATCATATCGCATTGATTCCTAAGAAATGGTGATTGGGGAAATAAGTGAATAAAAAAAATTGAAAAAATGGTGAACAATAAAAACCATCAAAGACTTGCAGTAAAGCTACAGAAGGGCAAGTCAATATATAACAACTGAATGGATAGCAAGCACTTTGACTCCCAAAATAGGTAGTGATTATAGGTACACCATAAGAGATAAGATAAGTTTCTTGTGACAGAATGATACATCTTCATTGTGGTTATGTCAAGAACTACTCTGACTTATTACAAAAGTGAGACTCTAAAAAGAAATAATTACTCAAAGGTTCGCTAAAATAGATGCAAGACACTCTATCATATAAATACAGCAAAAGTATAATGAAATTAAAGAAAGGATTTTTGACAAAATTCTTCCTGCACAGATTTTATTTGAAAAAATCTCACCTTCCAGATTTTAGGGTGTAAAAAGCACTGGGATATTGATTTTTCTTTGTCAGCATTTCATACAAAGCTTTACATACCTCACAAGCAATAATCAATTCTTTAAATATATAATAGTTACATAATGCTTTCAAGACCACAGAAAACTGAAAATCTAGAAAGAGTATAAAAAAGAAGGGAGAAAACGTAGAATCGTTACACATCAGATCTGGGTTTAAGAATTGGGGTGGACTGTTTGGTTAAGTTTTGGCAATGAAGAGTAGTCCGAAGACATCAATATAGGAAAACACTTTAAGCCAGTTTCTTGTATGTTTAGTTCCATTCTTCTCCTTTTTTCTGGACAAGATCGAAATGCAGGTAAAATACACAAATTTGTTACTTCAACACTAGAACACAGTCACTTTGGATCGGAATTTCCATTTAATAGCAAGCAACAACCAAAGAATATAGGCATTTCCAAACAAGATCGCAAGGCCAACAACACAAACCTTGTATTGCCACCAAATTTTCTGCTTGACTTCTTCATCATATTCAAATCCTCCCATAATCTGAGGCAAGGTGATCAACCAAAAGGCAGCAATACTGGGGTCTTTTATACTTTGAATAATATGCTGCAAGAATGCACCAAGTCTCAACAAAAAGCACCAGAACCTTTCAAATGTGATAACTAATGTGCCATGAGCAAAAGAATGAGAGATATCATACTAGCCTCGTAAGGGTAGTCCATTTTTCGCATTACATTGTAGGCTTTCCAAGGTGGCTCCATGATCTGAAGTTTTGAAAAAATAAATAAATAAAGATTAAGAAGTACAATAAAAAATAATGGGAATAAATAGTGAAGTATTCCTGTCATTTACAAAACAATTAGAACAGAGGAGAGGACATTATTCGTGAACAAAAACTTAAAATGAATATTGAGGTAACTCAAAATCAGTAATATAATGTAGGTTAGAACAGTTTCTGTAATAAGTTCTATTGTCTCTCATTGAGTGTACTAAATAGCAACTTATCTAATTTTCTTTTGCCAACCAAATTATACCATAACGTTAGAAAATTGAAATAAAAACAAGCAAAAATTAAACTCACATCATCAGCAGAAATTCTAAGCGGTAACTTGCCTCTGCACTCAGGACATTTCATTACACCCTGCAAAATCATATTTTCTGAAAAGATCAGTGAAGACACCTTGTAATGAGCAATAAGGACCATAATGGTAGTGAGTAGGTGTCAACACTGAGCGATACAGGTGGTAGTTTGGCTAACTAGACTAGTGTTGCTAATTTTTGTGGATATATGGAACCTAGTCTATGCCCCCCCCCCCTCTATTTTGTTCATCTCCTAATCTGGATCAATCTATTATTCAGGAAAAATATAAGAAAAAAGAAAGGTATCAGTGCTGGGTGAGACACCTTAGAACCTTATTTCCTAGAAATCGGAAACAAATAACAGAGTGAAGTGTTGCCGTCACAACTCAGGCAGGAAATCATATTATGGCCAAAATTTACATTACACTGCTAAGTATCATGCAGGGGAAATCAACAAGGTGGAAGGAAGATGTACTAATTTAGCTCTAAATATATTAGCAGTATAGTTCTTACCGACCCATCACAACTTGGGCATTCTTTGGATGGCAATGGCAAATGAAGGTCCAAAGTGAAAGGAAGATGTACTAATTCAGCTCTATTCTCAGCAATGGCGTCCGCAATACTCTCAACAGTTGCCTTCTCTCCACTGCACAAACACATTCAGGAAAAATTGGGAAAACATCATTTTATAGCTCAGATATCCCTTTTGAATTAATTCCTCTTTTAATGAGAAATCAAAGACAGAAGGGAAGAGAGGTGCAAATCATTAGTGAAGAAAGCATAAATGATTTTGAAGAAATTAGAAGACAACTAGAAAAACAACATATCTTTTTTGTTAAAAGAAACTAGAAAAAGGTCTTCATTCTCACTATTCTCCATGATAAAAAAGTTTTGGGCGATAAACATTCTTTCATCATGAGAAGGGGGGAATGGGAGCAGAAGGGTAGATGGCAGCTCAGTTCGTTGTTGCTGGATTTCACATTTCAGCTTATAAGTCTCCCCCGAACATGCATTGGACCTTTTTGGTAGTTTTCTGTCTTGTAAGGCATTTTCCTTCAATTACATAAGGGAAAGAAGAAGCATTTTGTCTATGCCAGAATAGATTAAAATGTAATGACCACTTCTGATGACCTACCTCTTCAAAGAGTAGTTTTTCACCTGGTAGTGCACCTTCCCTGAGCCTTTGCACATAGTACACTGCAACGCATTCCATCCATTGCATGTCCGGCAGTTTCTACACAGGCAAAAAGTTGAGCAAACACCTGCTTGTATCTATACCCACTTTCGTAATACAGCACAAAGAAGTTGTACATTGACACATCCAAAGGACTATGAACTCATCATAAGACAATGTATGCTCTGTTTTTGCTAAAACAAGTCCACACAACAAACGTGCTCCAATCAAAAACAAAGATATCAAAAGTGAAGAAGCACCTTTGACATAGCACCTTAGTTGCCATCTCCAGCGCAATATCATAAGTACCAAGAGTAGCAACAACCTGTTGCCATCACCACAAAAGAGTCTGAGCATAGACCAACTGAGAACTACTTTAGCTATAAAACCTCTGCAGAAAGGATCTGCTTTTGCGTTGACAAATGAAAAATTATAAGAGTTTCTCAAAGTATTATTTAATGAATGCATAATTCTTGAAATGATGAAGAAGCCTAGTTATTCGAAGAATTCCAGAATAACAGGCAACCAATCTTAACCATATTTGTCTTGAAACAAACTGCATCATCTAAATGCAATAACACACAAGTTCATTAAAAATCTGTTCTTGAACCTAAACTCGACAAAGCTCAGGAATTGGCAATCCTCCTTACAACATATGACATAATTCACAAGAAAAATTGTTTCTGCAGCTGTAATATTAGCTCCAGCATTGATTTAGTTACACGCTTAACAATTCAACCCACTTATCAAACCAGCATATCATTCCTACTACCCCTTAAGCCCGTTTCAAGAAACGCCAATTGTGAACCGAAATTTTACCACAAAGAAGCAACAAACAATCAAACCACAAAATGCACACGTACAACCAAAAGTATGAAGAAGGAATAGTGCAATTACAAAGATTGCAGAGTAAGAGAGCTTGGAGATGAACTCAGGAATGCCAAAGCCACGAGGGGCAGAGCCGGCGATGTCGTAGGCGAGAGTAAAAGGGGACAAGACAAACTTTATTGGGAATTCAAAGATGTCAATGAGCTGTTGGCCATAGCGACGAGTGAAAAACTTGTACTGAAGCTGTGCTTGTCGCCTCAGGTTGTTCAGAAGACGGTCCGTTCCCCTCGGCATTGCGCACTTTTCTTTGTTCAACGAAATGGATAAAACCTCTGCCACTTTTTGTTTATCTGAGAGATTTCTACTGTGGGATTGGCAATGGCGATCATAGTTGGGCTGATGCAGTGTGGGCTTCAGGTTTCAATTTCGAATTCAAAATCTCAACATTTGCTTCGGCCCAATTTTGCAAAACACTGTGGAAAGATTCCAGTTTTTTTATTAAAAAAAAAAGAGTGTTTTCACTACTAAGTACTTAACATGTAACCATAGATATTGTCTTAAAATTATAAATACATCATAAATAATTAGAAATTTTATTAAAAAACATAAAGATATATCATATAAATGTATTTCCAGATATTAACTTTCTTAAATAACAAAAATGATATTTTATTCACTACTTTTATTATAAATATTACTTTCAAACATTAGATGAAATTATAAATGTATAAATATTACTTTCAAACGTTTAGATGAAATTATAAATGTATATTTTAAAAATGAAAGAGATCATAATTTAAGATGCTCGATGTCATCTTTTAATTCAAATAAGATCAACAATGTGAATATATTCTCAAAATTGAGCTTTATTTTCTTTTTTTATTCAAACTTGCAAAATTCAACTCACTAAAAGATCTATTGGCATTCCATGAAAAAATTTTACATGGAATAAATATCATTTATATTTTTGAAATGTTATAATTTTTCTATGCATATGATCCATTAAAGATCATATTCCCACTGCAATGACAAGCATGGAGCATGACTTGTTTATGTCACTGTTTTTCACCATAATCCACTAAGTTTTTTGGAGCAAAGACTGCTGGAAAGGTATTCTTCCCTTTCCCGTTTACAAACATCAATGGAGAACCATTTTAAAATAAATAAACAAATGATTAAAAAAAATATTTATAAATTACAAATAAATATTAAACAATTACCTCCTTGATGGGCAAAAGGCATGGCTTGAGCTTTCATTCTCTTGATCTAATCAATAATTGGAGTCCAAAGAATATATATATATATATATATTACTAGAATGTCTTGGGTTTGTGTATAGATCAAGGTCTATGATTAAATGGATCGCATACAACGAGGGAAGAATATTATACATTTGAATTTTTAACGAATCCAATCGTCACTCGAAAGTGCACACTAAATAAATTTCAGTTCATATAATAATTTACGAATCACGCCAATAAATAAATTACTAATTTTTGTCATAAATATATATATGATACTTCATCTGTCCCACTTAAATCAATTTAATTTATATTTTCATTCATTTTAAATTATAATCAAATTTCTTTATTTCGAATATAGTTAATTTTTCAATAAATAAAATTATCATTATTTAATATATTAACTCAAAACTATTCATTTTCAAGAATAATTTTAAAATTCTAAATATAATTACATCATAATTAATTATTTTTAGTTCCAATATAATTAAACATTTTATATAAAAAAAATCAAGTATGTATTAAAATTAGAAACTGAATAATTGAAATGAGACAAAAAAAAATGTTAACAATTGAAATGAAATGTAAAAAATATAAAAGTTTCATAATTTCAACAGCATTAAACATGTCTTATTAATCCGTAAAAAATGGAGATTGTCTATATTAGTGGGATGAAAGGAGTATCAATAAATAAATATCTAAAAATGCCCACTGAATAAACTCCACCTCTTATTATTGTTTACGAACCACATGAATAAAAAAAACAGAGATAAATAGTATTAAGCATGGTATAAAAAGCTTATATTATCGAAGCCAAGAAATTTAACCTAAATAGTAAATATAATTTCGCCCTCTATTGCCTTCACAAACTCCATCTACATCCAAATGAATGAATTCATGCTGCACACCGCAAGACAGATCGAGACTCTATTGAAGTTGCGTTTAGCCAAGGCTACTGTCCACAAGACATATTCTGCAATGGAGTATAAAAATTATGATCAACATTAACTAACGTGACATAAAATTCTCATGTCAATAAGCATATTTTTTTGTTACTATTTCTTTTAGGTTTCATCGAGGTTTTTTCTTCTTCTTTTTTTTCAAATTCAGAATCCTTTATTTAGTGAAAAATATAACTTTTACCAATTAAATTATGTTCAATAATCTACAATAGTATCTTAGCATAGTTATGATGGCTAAATATATACTATGTCTCAGTGTAGTTTTCTATTTATAAAGTTTAAACAGATGTATAAAAAAGTTCGAAACATTTAATCACAACAGCTTTTAGAGAGTAATTTAATTTTTTTTATTTATTTTTAAATATACAATAGATATTTATTGAAATCATTTATGTGTTTTTATTAATATTTATAATTAATATATATCAATAATATTAAATATTATGCTAATCCTTAATGAGAGTTATTTCTTCAAATTTGACATATTTTACTCTTTTATTTTATTAGCATATATTTACTCTTTTGATTAAATTATCCTTAACATGTTTTATTAATTCTAATATAAAGTGTAATGGGATATATAAATCCAAATAAAATATGGAAAATCATAATAATCGTTATTAAACAATGACTTTTTTTAGGAGCATTAAGTAATGCTATCTACTACTACCATTAAATGTAGATAAACAAAATGATTATTTGTACAAAAAAAAAATTTGAGGGGAATAATTTGTACAATTATGTTTGACAACTTCCGCATTAAACTGCCCTAAGGAAAAAGAAATAAAGAAATGAAGGACAAGTATATTCAATAACATTAGTAGTAATAATTTTAGAATTTATAGTCTTTATCTAAAAAATAGTCATGCTACTGGGAAAATTGTCAGATTCAGGTAAGTACTTATTTACTTTTTAAATTTTGATAACATATTTTCTATTTTAAAATTTACAATATTAATATTTTTTACTTTTTCAATTTTGATATCATATCTTCTATTTTTTTATTTTACTGCTTTTCTATTTTTTCATATTTGATCAATACGATTAATTTTTTTTTTTGCCAACATTATGTAAAATCAATGGCTCACATTTTTATGAGAGCATATATATTATTTTCATAAATAAATTTGATCATTTGTTAATTCCACCCATTTATTTTTCCCTTTTCTCTTTTTCTTCTTCATATTGAAGTTTTTTTTAGATTCATGCACATGAAAATGATCTATATATCCTCATAAAAATATGAACTATCGATTTTGTATAATGTTGGCAAAAAAAAAAATAGTCGGAGTGATCAAACGTGAACAAACAAAATTACTATTACTGTAAAATTCAAAATATAATATATGCTATAAAAGTTGAAAAGTAAAAAAATAATAGTACTGTAAAATTCAAAATAAAAGATATATTACCAAAGTTTACCCTGAATTTGCTAATTTTTCTTTTGCTACTACTTAAAATTAATTACTCATTTCGTCTCACTAACTTAGATTTGTTTTATTTTTCATCAGTCTCAAATTATAGTTCAATTTCTTCATTGACATTGTTGTTTAATTTTTAACTACCTAAAATACTCATATTTAACATGTTTTTTATTATAAAACTTTTTTTTCAAATTATAAAAATAATAAATATTAAGTTAAAGATTTTATTTACCAAATATAATTACATAGTTTTTTCACACGTTTTAAACCAAATTTATAAATTCTCAACAATTAAATTTGAATTTGATTAAATGCTATGTGAAATGACAAAATAGGAAGAATAAGAAAATAATTTACAATTTTAATATTAAATACTCCACTGTCCCTTTTTATAGGATGAAACAAAAAAACTTATTTGTCCCTAACTATAAGATGTTTTTGTTACTTTTTACAATTATTTTGTCTATTATTGACTATTTTATCTCTATTTATTTTATCTTTATTTCAAGTATAATAAATGTTATTAAGGAAAAACAAATACTAATTGTTTCAAATATAATAAATAAGAATACAATAGGAAATACTCCATCCATCTTATTCAAATTATCCATAGTTTTTTTTTAGCGTCTAATTTCAATTATCTACTTTTTAATTTTAATAGACACTTTTACAATTTTACCCTTTTTTATAATTTTTGAATGAATTATTTATTTTTTTGAAAATATATTTATTGATAAAACACTAAGTATTAATACGAGTTATTTAGGAAGTTTCTTGCATTTTATCAATCATAATAGTTTTTTTTAATTCTAATACAAGTTCAAAGTGGATAATTGAAATGAAACGAAAACTAAACAAATTCATTGATCTATATGAAATTACTTATAATATCTTATAAAATTAAAGGAAATTTTTTTTCTCAATAAATATGAAAAATCCTATTATTACATATCTATTTTATTGCGACAAGTAATAAATCTCTTTGTAAACTACATGTTTCAAAAAACACTCGGCAAATTACACTTTATATATATATATATATATATATATATATGTGGGGATCAAACTCGTATAAACTTGCACACAAATGAGAAATTATGGCCATGGACCAAGCTCTTTTATCTCAACTAAAATACATTTATTCCCATAACAAAGCAAATTTAATGAGTCAAACTTAAAATTAAATTCTGAAAACTAATCAACCTCGGGCAAATTTATTCCCTCTTTACAATCCTACAATAAAAAACCTTGGACAAAACATACAAAAAAAAAAAAAGGAGAAAAATTTGTTTCTAAGTAGAGGATCATCCACCAACACTTCCTTCTTTTTATCTCTCATCAAAGTCCTGAATAAACAGGAAAAAGGAAAAAAATCACCAAATCTGGGAGTTTATATACAATGGCTGCGGCATTAGCGGCCCCTTTAGCTCTAAGTGGAGCTGTGAAAATGGCGACATCAACAGCATCTCAAGCATATTTGGAGGGTGGCAAAGTGAAGGAGACCAAAGCTTTGATTGCTGAGCTCTGTCGTCAGTTTTATCATCTGGGTTGGGTTTCTGGCACCGGTGGCAGCATCACCATTAAAGTTCTTGATGATTCCATTCCTAAACCTCAGCAGCTCATTGTCATGTCCCCTTCAGGTACAACCAAGATTATTGTTGTAGTGAAATATATGAATTGTATGAGTTTTCTTTTTGAAGCAATTTTTATGGGTTTTTATGAACGTTTAATTATGTCGTCTGTATACATCTAGAGAAAAATACCTTTTTTATCTTTTGAAGTTGTGGAATTTATGGGTTGAGAACTGCGATTTTTATGCCTGCTTGATGAAATTATGCACTGTATCCAAGTTCAATACATGTATTCTTAATAACTTCTTGGCATGAAACTTTCTAGGAAGTTGATGGATTTCGGTTTTCATTGGATAGGTGTGCAAAAGGAAAGAATGGTGGAGGAGGACATGTATGTTTTATCGCCAAGTGGATCCATATTGTCTGAGCCACTGGCTAAGCCCTACCCTCATAAGCCTCCTAAATGTACTGATTGTGGTCCTCTGTTCATGAAGGTATAAATCTTATAGCTTATTGAAGGATAAATTTGGTTAGTGATCCTTCTGTTAGTTTTAAGGTTAATAATCAGTCAAAGGTTGAGTTATTAAATGAGAAAATTTATGTTTTAAAAGAAAAGGGAAAAAAAGGTCAGGTCAATTGCAATTTCTGTTTGTAGGAAGCTAAAGATGATGCTGATAAATTGATGTTCCTATTATTAGAGTATAGATAGTGTTTTTAATTGTGATTTGATAAACATAAAAGTGCATAGCTTTTAACTTCAGTTTGTTTCTCATGGAAGAAATTTCGAATTGCTATTCTTTTTTTTCCCCTCTTCTTTTGGCATGTGTATGCATGTATAATTCCTTGATTTGTGCAGAAAGACGTATAAAGCAAAAATGAAACTTCAATTCCCGTGTTACTGATATTTGGAAATCAGTGTGCTGTTTTTTTTCCTCAAATTTTTACCTTTATTTTGTTCATGATAAGTTAATTTCTCTTCACGGGCTTTGGCCACTGCAATGTATAAGCACTTGACAACCCTTACCATACTTGATGACTACTTTCTACTTAAATGCCTGCATTTTATTTCTTCTATTCGAGACCCATTTTGAGATGAGTACAACTTTCTACTTTTCAAGTATAACATTTCTTGTGTAAAAATATCACATTTTGTCCTGATTTCCAGGCATATGAGATGCGTAATGCTGGTGCTGTGATCCATAGTCATGGAATGGAATCATGTATTGTGACGATGATCAATCCATATTCAAAAGAATTTCGGGTAAATACATTGACCTACACTCTATCGTCCTATACCTTCTCCTGATCCTTGAATTAGGCCAGCCTTTCATTTTGCCTCAGAGCTTGCAAAAATGTAAGCTTGGTGTCATCTAATTGTGGTTTTGTTTCTTTAGACTAACAAAAATGTACACTTGGAATCATGCCTTTGATCTTCTGGTTCTGTTTCATCTATTTCTTTTAGTGAATGTTGGTGAAGAATTGAAATGGATTCTGATATTTTATCTATAAGTTGGAACAACTGGAAACAAATATGAGAATGACAAAAAAACAAAAAAGTGCAATGACCACCATGTTACTTCTGGATATGCTATTGTTGATATGCTGGATACTTAAATTTGTACCAGTGCCTTTGAGTCGTCCCAAATCATTTACAAATGCTAAGAAGAGTATTCTAAATTTCTTGAAGTTGTGAATCATTTTAATCTTTTTCTTCCTTCCATTTTATTTATAATGTTCACCTTTTTCTTTTCTTTTCTTGTTGCGCTTTTTAATGTGCAGATCACTCATATGGAAATGATAAAAGGAATCCAGGGACATGGTTATTATGATGAACTTGTAGTTCCAATTATTGAGAACACTGCACATGAGCGTGAGCTCACAGATTCTCTTGCTGAAGCAGTATGTTATCTAACTTTTTCCTTCCTCTTCAAAGCCCATTTATCTTGTTACTTTTTTTTTCTCCACGAGGCATGTACTTTTGATGGATCATAATGAATTATTGCAAATCTTAGAAGGCATTTTGTAAAGAGGTACGAGAATGATGGATTGATTGATGGCATTACAGAAAATATCCTGGTGTATAGGATGGAGATATGCCTCTTTCAATATAAATTGGGTTGAATCTGTTGAAAATATTTAGGAGCCACTGAATACATGCTTCTTCACGAACAATAAATTCATATGTTAAAGTTAAACATATTGTTTTGTTGTTCCAATATTCTTCTATATCATGCAATTATGATGTTAGTAACTCCTTGACATCTTCTAAACTTCAACAAGAAACAATGCACCATTTTTCTATGAATGTTTGTGAGTCTAACCCTCTCTGTCTTGATGCTTAATAATTGAACAGGCGGATGATTTCTGATTCTTGTATTGCTGAAATTTAAGAGTGGGTTAGGTGAATAGGAGGGTTCTGCAAATCTCTGATTATGTTCATATCTATCAGATTATTGCTTGCCCTTTGTTGTTGCTCGTGAAATGATTGAATGCATTGACAAGCAGTGATGAATATCACTCCTATCTCCATCTGTCACAGATTAAAGTTTATCCTAAAACAACAGCTGTGCTGGTGCGCAACCATGGAATATACATATGGGGAGATTCTTGGATTAGTGCTAAAACTCAGGTTTGTTAGGAAGTCAGATCTTTATTTGATATGATACTGTATGTTTGTCTTTATTTTTACTATGCACCTGTCTTATTGACTTCCACATATGAAACTTTCTCATCAGAATATCTGTGTGGTTGAGTTCACATCATGATTTCAACTACATTCATGATCTGTTAAGTGTTTACAGATGGGAACATGTTCTGTTTTACCTCTGTAACGCAGCTTGGGAAAGGGGCGCTTATTGCTTGAGCAAGAATACCTCTATTCCTGTAAATTCTAGGATTTGTTTTGCCCCTAATACATTTGCAAAGCTTAAACTCCCTTCGATCTTGAATATGTATTATTTTTGAGAAAATTTTCTGTAGTTTTGAAAATACAAAAAAAAATTCCTTTATTATTCCTCTGACCATCCCATTTTTGTTTTTAGAATTTCAAGTTCTAATACTGGATGATTTATTCTTTTTCACTTGTAACTGAGGCTATTAAATAGTTTCCTTGATCCATGTGCCAAAACCTTAAATGACACTTGCACATATGTATATCCAATATGTAGACTGGTGATTTCTGATCCTGAGCCTATCATTTGGCTCTTGCTCCAGCATTCTGGAAGTGATTCTACTTAGCTGGAGGATATTCTGGTTATATTACCTGTATATACAACACACAATGTATCTGTGAGCAAAGTATGATCTTCTATTTATGCTACTGTCCATCATGTCCATTGAATGGTTTGAACATTACTCTCTGAGTAGCTGAAGCATTGGCCAATCTTTGCATAATAGTTTGGTTGGTTTGCCATAGTTATACCAGTTACTCTAATCAGTAGTACATTGTGTGCTTCTAGTCATGTATATTCAGCCAATCCCCAGGAAAGTAATTGGTAGCGAGAAGGTGACTCTTAGATGAAGTTATCTCTTGCACCACCTGAGTTTTATTTGACACAATTATACTCTAACCAGTTTCTTAACCTGCCAGGCTGAATGCTATCACTATCTCTTTGATGCTGCCATTAAACTTCACCAATTAGGATTGGACTGGTCAACTCCTACCCACGGCCCCATTCGTAGTGTTAATGGAGTTTCAAACAGAATTCAGAATTCAAACACATCCACAAAAGCAAGAAAAGTTGGTTCAGATAATGGTTTTGAGCCATCAAGAGTAAGTTCTTAACTGTCAGATGCTTTGCAGAAACTGTCCTTTCAAGATTTAGCATCTCATTTCCAGTATTTTGAGTGTGATTGTCATTCCCTGCAGCATTGCATTGTTCTGGACATTGAGGGTACCACCACTCCAATATCATTTGTGACAGATGTTCTCTTCCCATATGCTCGTGATAATGTGGGGAGGCATTTAGATGCAACATATGACACATCAGAAACTCAAGATGATATTAAGTTATTACGGGCTCAGGTGAGTTGGATGAAACTGTGTCGAGAGGATGTCTTGCTAGCAAAGAGTAACTTGGTAGTGAGATGCGCCATAGAAAATGCTATTTTTCTCTCTTCATTATTTTTCTTTGAAGAGTAATTTTCCATAATTGAGTCCTTGATTAATTCGTGCAAATGATGCTCCCTCTTAACATCGTAAAAGTCGTCTTAGATTTAGTATATGCAGTTGAGAAGTTTGTATCTCATAAAATGCTTCTGAATCTTGTTTCATGCTATTTTGCCTAATATAATTCTGTTATGAACATCTTATAGCAGGTTGTGATGTATAATATAGTATAGTTTTGTGCTTATGTAAGATTCAATGGTTGCTTTTAAATGAAATAGATGGCTTCTTTACACTACATAGAGTTTTGCTGTCAAGATGACTCCTGCATACTGTATTCTTCTTGCAGGTAGAAGAAGATTTAGAAAATGGCATTCCTGGTGTTGTGCCGATCCCACCAGATGATGCAGGGAAGAACGAGGTGATTGCAGCATTGGTTGCTAATGTGGAGGCAATGATCAAGGCTGACAGGAAGATCACTTCCTTGAAGCAACTGCAAGTAAGTGGAGAGATACATTCAAGTCATACTTCCTTTCTCCAACTTCTTTGCTCACAGTCCAGATGATATGCTGTGTTTTGGTGTTAAATTTGGAATCACTGTATGCATTTATGAGAGCAATTGGTTGATTTAATTAACATCTTACTATGCAGGGTCATATTTGGAATACTGGATTTCAGACTAAGGAGTTAGAAGGGGTTGTTTTTGATGATGTACCAGAAGCACTTGAGAGGTGGCAAGCTATGGGCATCAAGGTCGCTCCTAACATCCTTTTTTTATTTATTTTATCTTTATAGTCACACTAGATACTAATTTGGGTCTTAAAACAATGCAATCTGTTATTGTTGTAATTATAAGTAGCTTGGTGGCCGATAATCCAGGCATTTTATGTTGGAGACAGTTGTAATAAACTTTCCTTTTCTGTTTCATGCCTAGGTGTACATATATTCCAGTGGGAGTAGATTAGCTCAGAGAAATTTATTTGGTAACAGTAATTATGGGGACCTGAGAAAATATTTGTGTGGCTTTTTCGACACTACAGTGGGGTAAACTCCTGCCAGGAAAGACTTCTTTGATTTAGAATTGTTGTTGTTCTTATCTTTTTTAATGATCTTTCATATCTTTCTCCTTTTGGGTTCAGGAATAAGAGAGAAACAAGAAGTTATGTTGAAATTTCTGAGTCTCTTGGAGTGGATAATCCTGCAGGAATTTTGTTCCTTACAGATGTCTATCAAGAAGCTACTGCCGCAAAAGCAGCAGGTAATGTGCTTGGGATTTATGCCCACAATATTTGCTTCTATTCTGGTAACAGCTCTCCCCAACAATCAATGGAAACAAAACAAATTGCAAATTTTTGATCAAATAACCATAGCAAAAAGTGGCTCTGGCACTTGTGCATGTTCCAGTGCGAAAAAAGAAACAGAGGGCCATTTTAAGTGGTTGCTTACATTGTTCTCGTGTTTACTGTTGATACTCTGATGTACATGTTACAGGCTTGGAAGTCATAATTTCTGTCAGGCCAGGAAATGGACCTCTGCCGGATAATCATGGATTCAGGACCATCAAGTCTTTTGCCGAAATATAAGATTGGATATATTGTACTCTTGCAACTTGGGCTGTACCAGTCAGAAAAATATCATTATCTTGTTATAAAGTTTGACTTTGTGAATTTAAATTCTGCTGCTGCTACACGGAGAGGATGCTAATCATAGCTGAGGAAAGATAAAACAAAACAGATGTGCAGCATAAGTTGAAGATGTATTTCTATAGCCATAACAAGGGCAGCAATGCCATAGTAATAATAAGTTCTCCAAAACCTGGAGATTCACTTTTTACCATGAACAATCTTACTGGATTATATGTTTTTTCTGACTAGGAAACATTATCTAAAAATGGAATCCTATTAGTCTTGTTGCCAAGGAATAATCAGACAGGGAATGCTCTCTAGTCTGCAAGTAAATCCTTGCTTCATTTGCATGGTCCGAGAGCTGCAATAAGGATCCAAAAGTGTTACTAGGGTAGTGAAAGTTCTCTTTACCAAATCAAGAACTTTCAAATAAGATATTTAATGTGTACAAGCCCAAAATAACAGTAGTAAATAAGTATTGCATTTTGAGGGTGTAGATATTACAGTATTAACTCAAAGAGGTGAAATGCAAATGCCACAAAGATATAGAGACAAAGGAAATGAAAAGAGTAAAGGGGAAAGCAATTTTTCTCTGCTTTTAGTTTGCTAATTATGATTCCTTTTACTTCTTTCTCAATCATCATCACTTCTCCACTTTCTCTTTCTTCCTTTTTCCCTTTCTCCATGTGTTCTCATTTCCCTACAGCTGGTCTCCTCCAAGTCAAAAAGACATCACATGATAAGGTACAATAATTTATCCAAGAAAATTATGAAAGTTGTGCTCCCAACTTAGATGGATCATCAGTCTTTCTAACAATCTTTTATAAATGCAGCCAAAAAATGCTATTTCTTTCTAAAAAAGAAACCCGAGATTATTTTTTCAAAGAAATCTTGGAGTTAGATTTTCAAAATTTAACCTTTGACACTCATTATACAGTAGACATCCATAGGAAGGTGGATAAATGGTCAAGATTCAGCCCAAAGAAAGAAAAGAAAAGAAAAGGAAAATTTGTCATTTTAGTTCATAATATTATTTTTAGCCAAAATAGTCTTTGATATTTATTTTCAATCACAGTAATCCTTGCATTTATTTTTAATACGTCAAATTGATATTTTTTTACAGTCATAGTAGTCCCTATAAAAAGGGAAAAAAAAACTAGTTTGATATATTAAAAATAAAATGCATGGACTATGATAGTTTAAAATGAATATCAGAGACTACTTTTACTAAAAAGTATACAAGAATTAAAATGTCCAATTATCCAAAAGAAAAAGAAAAGAAGGTAAAGAAATTATCAAGATTCATAATTTTACTTCATGAATTTTTGGAGTATTACAATCTGATTTGGATGTGCTGTTAAAAAATGATAGGAAGACAAAAAAAAAAAAAAAAAAACTACTACTTGAACCTTGCTTCATGAATGGAGACCATAAATTTCTCACCCCTATAAATGGAATAATATTTAGCTCTTTGAAATGCAAAATTCCCTCAAATTTCTCACCTTATCAATTGAGGGAGCATGTAAAATAGAAGTCAAAAATGTAGGCTGGTCTTTCATACTAATATTAATTATACAAAGCCCTAAATGCAAGTATTAATAAAAATATCTTAAAAGTGGGCCATTTGAACTCCAATTTGTTTGAATGTTGTAACATTGTAAGACTCTGAGCCCTGATAAGATTCCTTATGGTTATGGCCAATCCTGAACCATACATACATCCAATCATCATCTTCAATTGATCAATACTCTTAAGGATTCTACTATTTTTTTTTTTTTTGGGGGGGGGGGGGGGGGGTTTAGTCCATCTTAGGAAATAGGATCCTAGGCTCTGAAATTGACTCCAGCACCCTTGGTCCCATCTGGTCCTCTCTTTCGTTTATTGTCTTTCTATACATACTGGATTTTTTGAAGCAAACTAGATTGACTAACACACGCACACACACACACATCCTACCTCACAGTGAAAGTACTATGTAGGCCCTGGGGTTAATTGTTGTGCAACTTCTTGCATCTCTGACTCACTCGCTCTTCTGTCCTTAACATTTTACCTAGGTAAAAAAGATTTTATAACATTTGACTATATTTGTTAGTAATTTTTTTTAATATTACTGTTATTTTCTCTAATTTTTTTTAAACTAAAACTTTATAGAGAGTTAAATCGAAAAAATATTTCATTATTATAAGTCATGAATATAATAATTAATATTTTTCGATTTTGAATATAAGATATTTGATTTAATACAAAAAAATTCATCAAATTATTAAATTTAAATAAATTTACCATATTATTCTATTTTTATATATATAATTAAATTTCTAAGTTTATTATCAACTAATTCTGAAATTCGTGTATCGAGATAAATCAAAAAATATAAATTGTGAGATGTAAATGAGCTCACTCGAGACATAAGAAAGATTGTCTCCATAAGTCGAAAAATATAAGTTGAGATGTTAACTCTCTCACTCATGACGTAAGAAAGTGACATTGATATTATTCCAAAACTTACAACACATACCCTTGCTCTCGTAAAGGTTGACTGCAGGAACTATCTCTCAATCTTAGTTACCAAACTATGCACACGTAAATAGTGTAATATTCTAGATTCATATGAGTTAAAGATGTAAATTAATAAATATATTTATTTTTTAAAAATACATATTTAATTTTAAATATTTCAAAATACCATAATATTTCAAAATAAAAATGGTATTTGTTTAATTTTTTTTAGAAAAAGAATGTATCTAACTTTTATAATTCTTAATTTGTATATAAAAGAACGGAGCTAGTATTATTCATTAATTAGTAAGTACAAACTGCATCCAGTTTGATCCTTAGTTTAATCTGTTTGCCACTGACGAAGAAAGAGAAGCTTTTGCACTGTTTAACGCCTGCGTAGTGTGTGTTACTTATGCACTCCGAAAGGATTTAGTGTTAATAAAGAACTCAACATTCTACTATATATTATTAATCAACAAAAGAAAAAAAACATTCTACTATATGTTTGTACGTGTTTTTTTCCCTTTTCTTTGGTGTGTGTGTGTGGAATTTAGTGCATTTATGCTTTGTAAACATGTGCCACACAAATAGAGTATATATGAGAATCTGAATTTGATCCTACATTCCTCCATTTTTGCACTATTTGCCAATATGTTTATGCATATATGCTAAGAATATATGAATTTGATCCTTAACTCATTATCATTTCTGCAATTTCAATCAGTACAACACTTTTTCTAGTTGGTTGCAAATTCCAACATCATAGAGACAGAAAGGGATGGTTTCTTTTCTTTTCTCTTTTTTTTTTCCTCATTTCAATATTTACATACATATAATAAAAACATACATGCAAGGCTGCAACTCAGCAGTGGAAAGAAAGAAAGAAACACAGAAAATTTAAAAATTAAAACAGAAAGGTAATTAAGGGAGAGAATAGAGATGTAACGAAGAACACAAAATGAGGTACTTTTTTTTTTTTTTTTTTGGCCCGGTTTCTTCTTGATACAAAGAAAGAAGAGAGATGGAATTCTACATTTAAATTAACACAGGATATTATATATCCCTCCCTCTCTAGAATACTCACAGTTAATTTTCCATTTTCCTCAAGAAGAGCCTGATACTCGGGGTGAAGTAAGTGGAAAAAGTGGCAGTAATTGTGGCTCAGAGTTTCTTGGCGTTGTCGTTCTTGGAGAAGGATGTAAATAGAACTTCTTTTCAGCAATAGCTTTTTCCTCTTCTGAAGGATTTCCCATTGAAGGAGAAGACTTGTTAAAGGGATCTTCATTCAATGGCGTTACGGGACTCAGAACAAGAGAAGGAAAATCAAGAATACTTGGGGACAAGATCTCGGGATTGCGAGGTGAGAAGCTCGAATTTTGAGCAAAGCCAGGGATTAAAGGGCTGATCATCAGGCCATTCTTGATAGAGTTCCTTCTTTCATAGAGTTTGAACCCTTGTTTCTTTTGGCCACCGGTCTTAATTGGAGGTATGGAGCCGCCTTTGGTGGGAGGGAGTGGATCTGAAGGGGTTGTTTTGGAGGCTTGCTTAGCAGTTTCTGATGATCCAGTGAGCATCTGAACCACTTGCTTGAAGGTGGTGGTGTCTGCTTGAACAAAAGTTGTGGGATAGGGATTGGCATCAGATCTAGAAATGGGTTTTGGGGTTAGTGGTGGAGTTGGGACTTGGAGGGAACCATTGCTGTTGCTACTGCTTCCATTGCTGTTTGGGGAGTTAATGGGAGAAGGGTTTTCTCTTTCTTGAGGTTTAGAGGTGATTTCCATTGTACAACACCACCAGCACCACCACTTTCCCCCTCTTTTTATGGAGGACTAGAGAAAGAAAGAAAGAAAGAGAGAGAAAAGAAAGAAAGAAAGGATGAAGGAGAAAAAATATTTTTGGGTTGATTTGGGTGGAGAAGAAGAGATGAATGAGTGAAAAACAAGGCTTTGGTAAGAAGGGGATAGCTTATTTGCTTTTGTTTTGTTGTGTAATTGAGGCCTTTCTTTGCTTTGAGCCACACTTTCTCTCTCTCTTTCTTTGAGTCTTGACTTATTTTCTCCTTTCTATCTCTCTCTTGCTGTTGTTTTGGTTTTTCCTTTGCTTTTGGTGGGGTTTTGGAGGATTGATTGGCTACCGAGAAAATGCAGCCCCCAACGGTCTTTTAGATTAGAAAAAGGTGAATTAAGAGGACATTGGCTAAGTTTGGAATTTTAGGCATCAGCATCATCTTCAGAGCCTTTTTACCTTTACCCCATTTGCCCTTTGCCCCTTTGGTTTAGAATTTCAATTTCAAATCTTGCATTTCAGCATTGACTTCAGTGCCTGACTGCTTTGAGCCCCCCCCCCTCTCTTCTTTCTCTCTGAGCTTGATTGTGATTGTGATTGTGATTGTGATTGGGATTGGAGGATGCTATCAGTACAACCAAATACATCAGCAAATTCTGCACTTCAAAAGCGCGTGCCTCTTCTATCCCTTCCCATCTTCAGGTATTTCTTCCATTTTGGTCTTACAATTGAACAGTTCCTCCTTTTTTCTTTTGCTTCCTAACCCTTGCTCAATGCTTGCTTTCTTAGTTTTTAAGCGGCTTAGTATTTTAAGATATTCTTTTTTAGGTGGCTTATAAATAAAGTGAAAGAGAATTTCGAATCAAAGATATTCATACATCTTCTGACGATATTTCAACTATTTTCAGGCAAGCAAATAAACAAAAGAAAATTCGATACGATACTATACCATATTATACTTATCCAATTCTCAAGAAGGACTTGGAATTGAGAATCTTACAAAGCTGTTTGTAATTGTAATTGTAAATATACTTTTGCAGAAGTGACTATTGGAGGACCAAATAAACAACCAAAGATTATTCAAGAAACGGTGAGGAATCTGTCAATTTTTGCCGGATGGTTCTAATTCGAAATGTTCAGAGCAGATCATTTTGGAATATATGATAAATAATTAAGACAAATCAAAGG
Organism: Apocynum venetum; assembly: GCA_019593545.1. Taxonomy (NCBI): domain Eukaryota; kingdom Viridiplantae; phylum Streptophyta; class Magnoliopsida; order Gentianales; family Apocynaceae; genus Apocynum; species Apocynum venetum. The sequence continues at coordinate 8,700,243 of SRSM01000123.1, read as the reverse complement.
GGTTGTAATTAGAATGTTTTAGATAAAGCTGTTCATTGTTTCTATCGCTGCTTATTTTCAATTCAGTCAATGCAAGACAAAAAAGTATTCAATTTGTGGCATTAAAAATCTCTCAAAATGTGGAAAATTTTTACTAGTCCTACAACTTTTCAAAATGATGGAAGTTTATTTCACAAGTCATAACATAAATGACATCATTATATCTAGGTCTACATGATTCTTTTAAAAAATCAACTACTCATTTGACTTGCATATTTCTTGTAGAATTTGACAAATAAGAAGTCACACTTATAATCAGTAATCGTTAATACTATTGAATAAAAGATCCTGCTTTGACATAAAATAATTTTTTATTTTATTTCTTTGGATGGAGCATAAAAGGAGTTTGTTAATTGAGACACGAACATGCTGCAAAACACACACACACACACATATATATATATATATATATATATCTTTTGTCTCTAATAATTATGCTAATTTTTAGTGTTTCTTCACCTGGTGCAAACTAGAAAGCACAGGGTGAAAAATCTTTTATAATCATGTTCATTGAATATGATCGTGATACATATATATTAGTTTCTCTTGGAATGTAAAATGTATAGGTTGGAAAATTTGAACTTGCGAATTGAAAAATGCTACAAATGCTTTAATATTGGCTGAGTTAAATTGACACTGAGAGTTTGGCTAGGCAATTGCCTATACCAAAAGGTTAAAAGAAAATGGGCCAAAAAGAACCAAAATAAAATCACAACTGATATCGACACTATCAGAACATGATTCCAAGCAAAATCAATTCGTTTCTGTCTAGTGTTGTAGTGATTTCATTTGTTTATCAAAAGCAAGACATCAAATGCTTGATTTTTTGTTCTTCTATAGTACATTTTAGAGTAAATGAAGGCAAAAGCATAAATCCAATTCTTTTTTTTTTGGTGGGGGTGGGGGTTTCAACTTGGATATATAATGTTGCTTTTAATGAGTGCATAAATATTTTGTTGGTGAAAATCCCACTTATTTGATTCTTCTCACTTGCACTATTTTGTTTTTTTCATATATATATAAAATGAAAAAAAAAATATGCAAAGAGAGAGGAATCAAATTCCCATTTTAATTTTGGAATACAGAAAAAGGACGGACAAGGATCAATTGTCCTCCTTGCACTAGTGTTATTTATCTAACTATCTCTTCAAAGAGCAAATATTGTAAAAAGCCCTATTGATGTGAAGAATCAAAATTGTTTATTGACATCTAGTGCTATATTTCCTAAGGCCTAAGCTCTATATATAATACCTTTCAATTTAATTTTCTCTTTTCTATTAGTAACTATAACTTTCACTCTTAATAAAGAGAAAGAAAATTAAATAGATTTGTATATTTATGTATTGTAATATACATTGTTGACTTTTGAACATAAACTATCTATGAATCAAGATTATGATTATTTTGGACAAGAAGTCTTGTTCATTAGTTTGGACGTCAGGCTTCACCTGTGATGCGGTTCAAGTTCATCAAAATTTCACACCCCCAATTGTAATAAAAAAAAAGAAAAAGAAAGAAAAAGATTGTGATTCTTTTTGTAAAGTTTCAATTACCATATAATTAATTATTAGTGTCAAGTTCTACCGTCATTGAATGTGTATCTATCCCTGTCGTTGTCTAGGATTTCTTAATCCAAAACCAAAAGCAACAATTCCAATAATTTGACAATACAATGGTGGTGTACAAGGGCTTCGCATGGCTGAGTTTCCATTGGTTTCATCTTGCAACAATGACTATCACAAAATGCACTTAATATTAAGTTTAGCCGGCTTGACCAAAGTTTCTGAAAATTGTCTGCATTATTAAGTGGCAATATTTTATATTTCTTTATTACTACCTCTTCAGGACTTTTGTTAATTTTTATTTTATGGTTAAATGTCCTCACATAGTATACTCCGTCGATTTTTTATTTATTTTTTGCTAAAATTAATAATTCATTCGTCCGTTAAAATATGACATCCCCGCTTTTCACTCAATTTTTTTTAAAAAAAAATTGTTTATTGAAATTGAGAAAATTCTCTATATTTTTCATACTTTTACCCTTATATTAGAATTGATTCAAAAATTAATTTTTCATTGAAATACTAATCACATTTATCAAACTTTTTTATTGATCCATCATAAACACATGATTTTTTTTTTTATTTTGATAATATGAAATGTTTAATTATATTGAGACTCAAAAAAAAATATTGTGTTGTAATTATATTTAGAGTTCCAAAATTACTTTTGAAAATAAATAGTTGAGTCAATATGTTAAATAAAGACAATTTTGTCCTTTGAAAATTTAATTATACTTTAAATTGAATTATAATTTAGGATAAATAAAAATATAAATCAAGTCTATTTTAATTGGAGGGAGGGACTTATAGTTGTAGACATTTCATAATAGCTGCATTTGATGTTTTTGCCTCATATTTCATCATCTTATACCGTCCGATATATTGAATTTAATTAGTAATTTGTACGAAAAATATATAAAGAGACCAAGTCCCAAGAAAGTTTGAGAAATCTGTTCAAAAGGAGAAATTGGTTGGTCTCTAAACTAAACTTGAATGGTCCAATTTTTGTTACTTTTATTTACTTAATTGTCATTTTTGTCCCATAGTTTTAGCTTTGAAATGGAGGAGAATTTCTTAATCCCAGTCAATATATATATATATATATATATATATATTAGTTTGAAAATCTTGATCTTCTAAGAAAAAGTGGTATTCCAACAAAAATACTTTCTTTAAAATGGGCTTTCCGAGAGTTTAAAATAATGTTTAAAGCTTATGTTATGTACTAATAAACAATATTCATATAGTACGAAGAATACTTTGCCACAACAAGATTCTTCACTCATCCTTTCTTACCAAACAATTTTTGCTTTTAAGGGTACCCTTAATATAATAATTTCAAAATCTGATCCTCAGACACTTGACATACTCTTAGGATAATAGTTGAAATTAGTTTCAAGTTTATTATTCCCATATGTATACACACACACACACACAATATAATGGCACTATTTGACATATATCAAATCAAAGTACGATTAGTAAACGATGGAGAAGTTGTCTGAAAACTTATCGCTGGGTTGCAAGAAAAAGAAGACTCTGCTTAATCCATTGAAGAAAGCTAGTCCAGTTTTAAGACAATTGCATATGAGCTAAAAATGCCTATTCTATTTGTTGAAACATCATTTCATTACAGGATAAGATAAGGAAAAAGGAAGAAGCAAAAAAGAGTAAGATAAATAATTAAATCTTATGAATGGTTGATAATGATAGGAAAAGAACCTTGATTTCATTACAAGTAAAAAGAAGTACACGAACTAAGAAACAGGAAAATTACTCCAAGAATGGTTCAAAGAATAGAACACCCAAAATGTCTAGGAGGTACAATGAAGTTTTCTTTGATGGCAAATTAGGTTTATGTCTAGATTCTTCAGGCAAATCTCAATAATATCAAAATGATTGTCTGGGCATGCATGCCAGCTATCTTGTGCACTTTTCTTTTAGTCAGTTTTCTCTTATAATTTTAAGATGTTTTTTTGGTTGGATTCAGTTATTTTAAAGCACAAACATGGAAATTTCTGTTGACTTTGTGCCTTAAAACTCACCATTTTTTAAAATATATTTGCATGTGACTGGTTTAATTTTGTGCTTTAGGAAAGAGGTGTATGAAAAATTTGCAAAACCCTTAATTCTTTGTTTAGTTGTGTATTTTATATTATTAAATTTTACAAATAGAAATTTGTCTTAATATGTTTATGTGCTAATTTCATGTAATTATTAATAATTGAGTATTTGATTTGTAGCTTGATAAGATTAGAATTGATGTAGGAACATGGTTAAAAGCTCTTACGAGGAGAATTAAATAAGATTTAATGACCTAAGGTGAAAAGAACAACCTAGAGTTTTTAACCAAAATACTCTTTTTTTTAATATATATATTTGATCCAAAATAATTTTAATATTTTTAGACATATGGAAATTGTTGTAAAATTGAAAAAATTGTATTAATAAAAATATATTTCCTAATTTTCTAATCTAAAGATATATTTTATATAATAATAATAAAATAATAATTGTGTAGTTTTTTTTAGCTAATTAGTTTATATAAAAAATTATTAATTTATTTTTTTATTTATTGAGCTAATTACCTCTTTCTAAAAAAAATCAAGAAGAAGAAATGAATAATGATGAAATGAAAAAAAAAATAGTCTAGAAAATTGAACTGTTTTTTTAAAAAATATATTTTTAATTCTAATAACGTGAATGACATTATTCACTTTTTTTTATTGTGAATAAGAAATTAAAAAAAAATTAAAATAATGATGAAGTAAATGCGATTTATGTTTTGAGTCATTTTGATATGTCTCACACAATTAAAATTATTTTGTATCAAATATAAAAAAGATAAATTAAAAACTCAACAAACTATGTAATATAACATTTGATTTAGAGTCTAATAATAAAATTTCTAACAACTTCACTAATTCAATCCTTAAATTTTTAAAAAACAAAAATGAAAAAGTTAACGTACTTTTGCAAAAGCCTGTTTCGGCATTAAGTCGAGATATTATCTTAGTTATTATATGTTCAAGAATAATAAAAAAATTGAAAGTTATTATATGAGATGAGATTTATTCAATACACTCTTTTAAATAATAATAATAATAGTAAGTTTCCTTTTTAAAAAAGAAAAAGAAGAAAAAAACTTTGACGGACTATTTTAAACATTAAAAAAGGAAAAGAAAAGAGTATAAATCCAGAGTCACGTCCGATACAAACAACACCAACTTTTTAAATTATATTTGTTTGAAATCTAACCTAAAGGAATCGTGCAGAAACTGCTTCATCAAATCAAACTTAGTTCGAGACGAAAACATAGACCTACGAATAAAGAAATTGGAGCTTTGTTTTGGAGTGGGCATCTGGTAGAAGAAGTCCAGGAGTAGTAATCAAGTCTAATAATTCAAATCTTAGACTGGTATTAAGATTCGAGCTAATTAAGAAATCAGTATGTCATATGCATATTAAAAGAAGCATGTGGTGGTGCGAGAGGTTTCGGATTGGAGTTTTGAGAATGAAGATATTATATTGATTAATGCTGTGAAAACGTATTAATTATCGTAATTATGTTAATCATAATTTTATCTGAACAAATGTTTTAAGATGATGATTTTTTACCTAATAAGAATTAAAATAGAAAACTAAAAAACTTGAACTCAAGAATGAATCAATATGAAAAGACTTAGAGTTCCGACTTTATCAAGATAAATCCTATTAAAATAAAATAATGAATTATTCATATACTGTCAGTGAATCTTTCTAATATATTTATTAATCTTTCTCAAGACTTAATAAATCATATTAATGAGCCATTTCTCTACATCTCTGAGATAGTATTAAGAATAGATCAAAATATTTAGCATATTAATGGAATAAACATCAATCTATTGAATTGGAAAAAACAATAATATTCAATATTTTGTTACATCATAACCTAGAAAAGAAATTTAGTTCATAATCTTAACTCTTAGCATCCTTACAAAAATCTGAAACAAAATTTTTTCTTTTTACATAAAACCTCCTCTTCCCTTTTCTTTTGTTTCACGTCTTCTTTTTAAAAGAAATACTTATTATTTTTTTTATTCATAATGGCATAATTAGAACTTCTGTCAAATCTCAAAAGTACAGTAAAATCTGAACTCAAATTAATTCAATATTAAAGTCCTTCTCAGAAATATCTACAAATTCCCTTCAAATTGTAATCCTTTTATAAATTGGTTTTCAAATTCATTCTTTTAGTAACTCCTTATTTGCAAAAATAACACTAAAACACACAAAAAACTCGAAAACTAACTTAATATTAAGATTAAAAATATTTAAATTAGTGAACAAAATATTCACTCATCAGTTAACACTTTATCTTTTTACGGACTGATTTGAAATTGTAAAGAAACTGCTCAATTGAACTATGCTCCATCATACTTTGTAAGTAACCAAAAAAAATAAAAAAATTAAGCAGACGAGGCTGAAGACTAATTATTTATTCACTAATAAATATTTTAAAATATTATTGCACAATATATCTAAAACTTAAAGTTTACTTCAAACATCCCATCAAAAAGATAAATGAGTTAAAAAAAAAATCTTGGAGTAAGAGAACCATTCATAAAATTTTCCTCTTATCTTTTGAGAAATTTAGGGGTAAAAAATCTGTTATCATCTCCTAGATGAGATGAATGATTTAAGCTAAAAATATTTTTATAACTCCTTTATGTCATTAGTGAGGTGTTTAGTATAAGTTTAGATTTTAGTTACAATACGCCATATTAAGGTTTAAAAGTAATACTTCCTTATCTCAAAATTGAATGTAAAATATTAATTTTGGATAAAAATTAAGAAAAATCATTGATTTTAATTAACTTACAAAATTATACTTGATATGAGTATAATAAATTGTGGAATCCATGACTTATCATAATGTAATTATCTTAAATTAAGGTATTGAATGGTGATAACCATGAGTTAGTGTGATATAACTTATTTAAATTAATGAGATTATTAATGAAACTTTATATAAAAAATATATTTATTTAAGAAAAGTGTACATTTAATTTTGAATAAATTAAAATAGAAATACGAACATTTAATTTCGAATGTATAGAGTATTTTTTAATTAAATTGCTTTGAAATTTTTTCCAATAAGAACACTATGAAATGAAAATAAATATATAGATAAATATAACATTAAAAAAACAATACACTTATCTTAAAAAGGACTTTAAAGAGTCTGTATTTAAAAAAGGTCGTAGCAATCATAAAACAATTTCGAAAGGTCATTTTTAATACAATAATAGGGGCGTACTTAGGAAGGGTCCTTTGTCCCAGTTTAAGAGACACAATGACTCAATGAGGCAGGGACAAAGGGGGACCACTTTGGTCTGGGGGTACACTCCCGGGCCGGATCTCGGGCTCGTTCCAATTTGAGCCAAAATTAAGAGTGGGAATAATAATACAATTGCTACACATAATTTGTTAAAATAAATATATTGTTTTATTAAAATGAAAATGATACAATTTTAATGTATTTAAAAAATTAGTATTCATTGTATATATATAAATTTTCTAATATTCAAAATCACATTGACTGCACTTTGTAGATTCTGACCTTTTATATATATATATATATATATATATATGTATACTGTATTCATCTTTTTATAAATTTTTATAAGATTGTTATAAATAATTTCATATATACTAATAAAATATTTTAATTTCGATAATATTCTTATTTATTTGATATTATGAATAAAAAAGAGAAAATATATTTTTTAGAATAAGAATTAAAATAAAAATATAAAGAGAGAATAAAGTTTGTGTGAGGAATAAGAAAAAAAAAATAAAGTCACTTCTTATAAACAAGAAAAACTTGAGGAAAAGACATAATGATAAATAAATGTAGTATAGAAATAGACTATCAAATATATCTAAAAAATTAAAAACCATAAAGAAGAAAACTTTTAAGTATCTTATATCTATATATACCTAAAAAGCGGAGGTATATATATATATATATGTAAAAACAACTTTTGGTTGGAGTTAGGGACCCTAACTCCAACTGTAGTCCTGAGGCTGACTCCCTTGCAGGCAGACTGAGTACATGATATATATATATATATATATATATATATATATATATATATATATTTGTAAAAACAACTTTTGGTTGGAGTTAGGGACCCTAACTCCTGTTGTAGTCCTGAGGCTGACTCCCTTGCAGGCAGACTGAGTACATGATACTTCAGAGGGCGTGCTGATGTCTGAGCTGTCTGTCCCTGTTTTATAACTAGTACTACTTCTTTTCTGTTCTTTTTTAGTAATTTCTAGTTTAAGTATCCCGTAAAGTACTTCAGTATTTTTCATTTAAAATACTGCATCGTAACCCTGCCTATTTTACATATAAATCAACCACTTCGTACCATTTTTATTGCCCCATGTACAAAATGCATACCCACTCCAACCTTCTCTCCATCTCTTCTTCACATTCATATCTTGAATTTTGAATAAACTCATAAGGACATGTAAAAATGTGACAGTAAAAATTGATCTGTAACCAAGTCTGACTGCATTTAAGTATTAGCTAACTGGCCAACAAACAAGAAAATGTATTGATGGCTGCTACTATTTTTGTTTCTTTGGCGGAGGTATTGAAAGAAAAGGGATATACCACTCCCCATAATACAACATCAACTAGTTTTTCCCCCTCCCTAAAATTCAGAGAGGAAGACTCAGATTTAAAAGAGTTATGAAAACACACTAAAACCTTACAAATCTTGGATAGCATTTTTTATTTACTTTTTTTGCTTCAAAAATGTCGGCCAAAAAAACAATACTTCAAGGGCTACACCACCTTCATAGAAAGAGTGGTATAGCAAACATCATTAAACATAGTTCGCTGGCAGGTCTGCATTCTTCAAAAACAAGCATCATCATTTTAACATGATCCGAGTCTCCTTGATTCGATGACATTATTCTAATATACTACCACATTAAAAAAAGTTGCCAATAAGAAATGAAGCAATTCCTGTCTCCGAAGTGAAATACAAACACAAAGCATGTTCATCCTGTGAAGCAAATGCATTAAATGAGGATAAGCTTGATGCTCAATATTCTTTTTTATTATTTTTACTGTGTTCAAATGGAGGGCAGGAACAGCAGAAATAGGATTGCTGCTAGATTTTCTAATTGCTATTCTAGTTTTAAACAATACATCACAACTTACAGAAGAAATTCCAACTGCTTCACCAGACGTGAAGCATTTGAGATATGGCACATTCTTTAGAATTGGGACTAATAGGATGATGATTGGAATGCACAGCACAACTCAAGTTCATTGTATTCTAGTTTCTTTCACAGAGCTCTAGCCACAGTTTTGAATTCATTCAAGCACGAGTTCAGAATTTTCTGACGCTTCTGAAGGGATTGACGTTCATCTTGAAGCATATCAATTGCTCCAGGAGCAACAAACATGTCCATAAACTTCTCATCATTCACAGCAAACAAATCTAGTCCAAGTGCTACCATTAGCCTGTCTCGACTGCACAATAGAAAACATTATAAGAACCAGAGAGTTGCTTATAGTTCATCATCAACACAAATATGCTGATGAATAGTAGTGTAACATACCCCCTCCATCCCCAATTGATATGCATGCTTAGTTTTTCAAGCAGATTAACATTGATAGAGTATTCCTAAAATGCCTCTCTAAATATAGTCATGAAATGTTTCAATCCTTCTTGGAATCCTATATTGGTAAGTTTAAGCATTAGAAATACTAATAAATTATTGAAAAAGAACTTTCCTATTAATTAAATGCATTTCCAAAACAATTACTCATCATTTATTACTCCAAAGTGAAATCAATACTCCCACCTTAAATATGGATAATTTAATCAACTAAGAAATATATTGTAATCTAAATAAGGAAAGTGACCTATAAATTGAACAAATAAAAAAGAAAAACAAGCCTATCAAATTAGGGCGGAGGAAGTACTAAAGTGACATCACTTGCTTCAGTCTGCAAAGAGCAGAAAATCACATGAAGTTACATCAGATACCGGACAGTCTTTTGGCTAAAAATGTGGGCTTTCGTTAATGAGGAGATAGATAGTATGTTCTGTTAACTGTTAACTTGGATTTTTAGGCCATGCAAATATGCTGAAGTAGAGTAATTTAGCCAATGAGTCAATCATAACATATAATTGCAAAGAGAGGATTAGAAACCTACCACGGAGTTAAGAAGCCAGAGTTTAACGCTGATGTTACACTCCGCTCAACAAGAACTTCACGTATACGCGCGAAATGCTGTGCAGCAGATGAACATATCTCTGAGTAAGCTGAGCCTGATCTGGAGACAATATCTGCATGTCCATAGAGAAGGCTTCCATTATTTTGACCTCTCAAATTATCAGAATTTCTGATATGGCCTGTTACTCTAGGCTGGCGTTTCCTAGCTCCAATTTCTATGCAGTTTCCAAGTTCTTTTTTGACAGCATAATTTCCCTCGCGTGGCAGTTCAGGTGATGGGGTCTCAGGCACAGTCATATGGTTATCTCGAAGAGCTTCTCTGCCATCTGCAACTTTTCCTGGAGTAGTTTCCTGTGCACCATTTTCAGGGGGAATGTTTTCTTGATCTTTCACAGCATCTCTCGCTAATTGAGGTGGCCCATCAGACAGCTCAAGACAAAGTGAGCCAGCTGAAGTTTGGTTAAATCGGCATGAGCTTACACCAGAGCCAAAATTCAGGAAGAAGTCATTCTCATAGCAGACTTGAGAGTATGGGCTTGTCACTGAATCAAGATGGTGTCGAACTAGTTGCTTACACTGTTTGGCAAGATCTTGCACAAAGCAGCTGTAGGAGTGCCTCAAAGCAGCATGAAAACCTACATATCCATTCATATCTCCAGCTTTGCCCCCATCTGCAGAATAATATGACCAGGATCAGTCCCATTGCTACAGTATTCTTCATTCTTGTAGTTAAGCCTTATCATTGCACGTTCAGTTAGGCACTTCACCAGGCCATATACTGACAAAAAAAACCATGAAGGACATATCGCTTTTGAATTTTGACTTTTGTTGATTGATCACACTTGATATAGACTCACAAATTAAGAAAAAGGTATAAATTCTTGAACCTAATTCAACTGAAGCAAGAAATGTATCCATAAGATTGATATGCAAAATAACATAGGTCTCAATAAGATAGCTAAGACTGTCGCATATGATAGATGCTTCATTTCCTATTTCATAGTCCTTTAATAAGCCAGTCAAACCATTTCTTTCTATATCATTCATCTAATTGGTTGATCTTACTTTCAGGCTTCAGTCAAAAAATCCACAATAAGAAAGCTGACAGGAATTATCAGACTAAAACCTAAACTAGCATATTACAACAGATAGTGGTCACAGAAATTTAATTTCTTGCTGAACAAGTGACTATTTGATACTCAATTTGGGATAGTCCTGCATTAGTGTAACATATATAAAATCAAAGTTAGACACACAACTTCTTTAGCACAAGAAAATGTACACTCAGGAAGAATGAAAAAATTATCTTGTAGAGCTACCTTGAAACATTGACAGATATAAATCTTACATTCAGTATTCTGGCGGTGATTTCTCTCAACAGCAAGATCAAAAAGTTTTCTCAAAACAAACGCAAGCCTATCGCATGCTGTGTCAAGAAGAGGAGAAAGCCATGACCGTGCAGCAGCACGTGCAATCTCTGCAGCTGCCTCTGTAATTCCTCTACTCCCACCACGGCCAGCATGGGCAAGTAATATATTTGCCACCTGTCACCGAACATGCTACAATCAAGTTCTATAAGACCATAACTCCCATCATGGATTCTCATTAAATTTTCTAAGCACTTACCTTCTCTCTTGACACTGGAGGACATTCAAGAGAGTATGCAGCACATCGAAATTCATGCATTACCCTCTCAAAAGCAGCACCCCCATAAAGACGTAATGATGCATTGGGTGGTTTTATATCAGCTGTGACACCAGGCCAAGTACCAATACCACTCTCCAAGCACTCCTCCTCTGTTGTTCTTCCCCATTGCTCCGGGGCAGGATCTGCAGCTCCGTCAATAAGGGCTCCCTTCACCAATTACACAGGAAACCATATTCTTAAGTAAATTAAAATTCCCAAAGTCATTTCTTATCTAAGGCAATGATAGAGAAAAATAAGTTAAAAAAAAATCTTTAACACATACCACGTGATTGCATACAGAAGCAGCATGCAACATGGCAGACCTCCGAAGATGAGCAACATCAGAAGTGGCTTGTATTTTGAAGTCCATTTTTGCTAATTCAGCTGTAACTTCATTGCAGCGCTCTTCAAGCAGAGCCAATGTTGCTGGTGCAGCTTCTTTGTATCTCCTTTGAAGTTCAGATTCCAAATAGTCTCGGAGACAACCAAAACCAATGTAAGGCCTGTATTTATCTTCATCAAAACCTCCTTTTACGCCATCACGCAAATAGCGAAGTATTTCTGCATCTACCTGCAACACCTGCTTACGAAATTCATCATTTGAAACTGTGCCCCTCTCCTTTGGTAAGGCCACAAAGAAAGGTCGTGTGTTGTCCCCAAGATAGCCACTAGCACTTAAGTAGCGATCTACTTCCCATCGGTCACTGAACTCCTGAAATATATTAGCATGTCTTTAAAATCAACAAACTATCTTCTGAAACAAAAAAGCTTCAACAATTACAAACTTCAATATAATCTCATAGCTTTAGCAACTAAGGTACTCAAAAACAAAATAATCAAAATAAGAAATAACAGCAGCATATGGCTGTTAAATTGGGGAAAGTTAAACCCCAGTTGACTTGCAACCATGGAACAGAAGCTGCATCATTTATCAAACATGGAAGTCATAACATGCCACTAAGGCAGCAATTCGAGCTGAAATTTCTTTGTTTTCCTGTAGTCCTAAACAATGAAGTAAGATTCAGTCATTATACTGCAGTATGCTGCATTTGGAAACCATCTGCAATTTATAAACTACCCACAAGCAATATATGTATACACAGATGCATCAAGTATGTTTCTATCCTCCTTTTGGCTTTCTCAAACGTTTTAGCAGAGCAGTTTATCCTGTTGCTGTTGACTAATGCACAGAAAAGAGAAAATTGTTGCTCTGGTATCCTAGCCCTGCTCATGTATTTGGAGTGCTTATCTAGCAAACAGGAAAAGCATAGCCATATATTGAAGCTTCACTAAAGAATTTCTTCTTAGATACCTTTAGTCGGTTATCAAACTTTGAGACAACAATCACAGTTCTCCTAAAGTTTGGGTCAATCTCGCGAATGGCATCTAACCACAAAGATGAACACCATTCAACACTGCTTTGTTGAAGGAACAAAAGAATGCGGTGTGGGGGGCTGGCTAGTGACTTCACCATGGATAGGATCTCCTCAGGTGTACTTTCAGGTTCACCTTTCTTTGCCTGCCAAAAATTTTCATTCATTCAGAACAAGAATTTAAGAGAAAAGGAAAACTAGAAAAGCTTAGCTGTCCTTACAAATACACTCAATGAATGAATTTAGATTAGAAACGCACTTTGAGAACAAAGCCTGGGGTGTCAATGATGGTGAGATTGGGACAATGTGCATATTCAGCTCTCATCACTATGGGCTGAGAAGAAACTGCAGTCTTGGTCTTCTTTAGGAGTGCCTCTGTCCGGGACTTTATGGTATCTGCGATTGCAGATGATGAACAGATGGGACTTCCATATTCGTCTGAATCCTCCTCCTGCTTTCATTTATTTTCAGATGTGTAAGCTCAACATTCACCATTGAATGCAGCACGAGAGAAATAGATTGCAGAATCCAGATCAAAATCTGTGCATCTTTACTATGATAGCTAGTTGCTCATTTAGAAATATCTTACATCTAAAAATTTACTATTTGCTAATAATCCTCAAAATTATGAGGGTTTTTAAAATAATAAAAAAATAGTAGTTCTTCTTTGATTATAGATAAGAACTTTAAGATATTGAACTTCTATCATCAATAACCCAATATAGATCAAATGTTCAATTTACGATACATAAATATATTTTCCACGAGTAGATATTTCCTAGAAATCTAAAAGTAATACTTCATACCCCTTAATCTAAGTTACAGTTCGAAAATTCAAATAAAAAACCTAAAATGAGTGTATTATAACCTGGAAGCGGCAACGAGGCTCGAGAGCAGTAGGGTCATGGATCATTTGAAGAACTAGGGGCCGTCGAGTGCCCATTTCGACTTCTCGTACGTTGAAACGGAAACCGAGAAGGGCTTCGAGAAGAGAGCTCTTGCCATCGGACTGGCCTCCGAGTGCGACAATCTCGGGAATGGGTAGTTTCTCGCCAAAGGCCACGGCGGCAGCCTGCAGCCGGTTGTAGGCTTCGAATCGGGTTTTGAGGTCTGAACTTGGTCGAGTTGATGAGGCATCCGTTAATTGGTGGTGGTTCCTTTTGGAAATGGAGGACGTAGATTTTTCCGCCATCGGGGTTTTTGTTGGGGTACTTGGGAAGGCTGCATTGTTTGCCGTCGCCATTGCCGAGAGTTCTCAGTGCAAAGCTCCGCCGCCGCGAGTGGTGCAGGGAGAAAAAAAATTGAATTTGAATTTGAATTTGAACCAGGCGGATTTAGAATGGGTGACAACCGTTACCGTTAGTTGAAGGAAGCATAACATATCCCCAGAAAGGGGCTCTGCTAACCCGCGCTTAATGTTTGGTTCAAAAGTGGGGAGGGGAGGGATTTTAATGGAAGCGAAGAGAATGGAGGGAAGGGGAGGTAATAATGTTATTTTGTTTGGTTTAAATATTTAGAAAGCAATTAGACTAAAGATAGAATTATATTATTTGATTGTAGGGGTGTCAAATTGGGCTGTTTGGATTAGCTCGATTTTTCAAGCCTATTTTTGAAGCTTAATCCATTTTGATGGTCAGTTCCAATTCTCAAAATGACATCGTTTTAACTAAAAATTTATTTATTTTTAAAAATGACAATTGGCCCAAGGTGCTAAGGAGGAGAGTCAGAATTAGTCCAAATTTTTTTAGATTAGTATTTTTAATGTTCATCTTAACCTAAAAATTGGATTACACCATCAGGTCGAGTTTAAAGTGCCACTCCTATTTGGTTTGCAAGGAAAAGAAAGGAAATATATAATTAAATTGACTATCGTATTCCTATTTTGTTTAATGTTTTCAATAAATTTCATTTTTTGCCTTAGATATAACATTATTTAGTAAATAAGAAGATTTAATAGAGATAAGAGGAAGATAAAGTTAAAGGATAAAATGATAGGAAGATAAAAGTGAAATTATCAAAATATAATATGAATAATTTTATAAATATAACAGTTACATTTTTCTCTCCCTTTCACTTTTGTTGCGAAATGTATAAGGGAAGGGGAGGGATTTTAATCACAAATTTCCTTCTCCCTCCCCACCCCTCAAAAAAAAAAAAAATGAACAAAAAAAAAACTTTTCATATTTCCCTTTTTTTCACTTTTCTTAGTGTGTTTTTTTAAAAAAATACTTTACACTTTCTTTTTTAAAAAAAATATGTAACCAATGCCTTGACCCATGATATTCTAATTAGACGAAACTATTTTATTAATTAAATTTCACCTACATGTAATTTTTCTTAGTTATTTATACTTTTATACACAAATTTAAAAATTAAAACAATATTTTTTGAGATTTACTAAATCTCACACTACATCACCCACGTTGACTTAAATTTTGACAATATTACACTTTTAGTAATTCTATCATAAAAATGAAAGATCTTACAATAAGTAACAATACTTGTAAATCTATGACACAAAAAAATAATGCTTTTGAGGTATATCAAAATCTTTGAAAAATTGATTTTTTTTTTCTTTTACATTTTGATAGAGTTTCATGAGATATTAAAAGCTACTTCACGAGTTTCTTGACTGTGTACAAAAATTTTTCATATGTATCTTATGAAAGAGTTTCATCTAACAAGTAATGGAACTCCTTCATGAGTTATGTAGATTGTAACGCAAAACTCTTATTGTAATTTATTTATTTATAAATTTATTATATTTAATTTATTTATTTATAAATTTATTATATTTTCATATGAATTTAAATAATAATTTACTTACTATTATTTATGTATTTTTTTCATTTTTTTAATATCTTAATTTTATAATTATATTCTTGTTTTAGATTTTTTACCTCAAATATTGTAATTTTTTAAAAAATTTTTGAATGTGTATTTTGAATGTTAATTCAAATGGTTTGAAATAAGTACTAACTAGCTCACTCAAATATTGCACATTTTTTCATGAAATTTTAATTTTTTTTAGGTTAATTTGAATGAATTGTAATAAGTACATCATTAAATTTAAATGTTGAATGATTGGAAAAATGACCAATTGGTTGTCTCTATTTTTTTTCTTGTAAGAAATGCATTTTTCCCCTTTTTTTGAGAATATTTAATCTAATCTAATTTCAATTTCATGATTTATGTTATTTTCTTCTTTTATATCTTATTATTAGCAATTAAAAGTTGAATAGATGAAATGAATGAATATTTTATCTTTCTTTGGTGTTATTAGAAATTATAAATTTAATTAAGTAATAAAATTTGACACTTTTCTTTTATTTAGTTACCAGATTGATTAAAATAGTTTTAGAGAATGAAAGGAAAAAGATTGGCAAATGTTTATCTTTTTCTTTTGAGTTATCTTCTCTTGAGGGCATTTTAGTAAAAAAAAAAGTGGGATTTATGTTTTTTTTTTATTTATATAAAACTATCATATGAGTGTTATGTCAAATTATATATAATTATCAAACAAGTTAATAACTAATTATCAAATTTCATAAATTAACTATACTATTTAAATATTAAAAAAAACTCTAATATTTAATGATAAAAAACATAAGTTTAAAAAGAAATATTGGGAATAAAGTCACAAAATTTTCAATTTTCTTTCAATTTTACCTTTCAATAACTGACTTATTTTGCAAGGTTACTTTGTCGGAATTAGTGGATATATCTTTGAAGATAAAAAAATTTACACGTAAAATATTTTAAAAAAATTTAAAATAATTTAAAGAATCAAACATGCCAATTCTATTTTTTTTTTTGGCATTTTCTTGTTACGAGGCAAAATAGATTAAAACTAGGAGTTCATAACCAATCCTTTATTTTATTTTTTATTTTTTTTGCAATCCATTTTCAAAATGGGATTTTATCATTAAATACCCAATCCTTTAACATTATTCTCACCTCCAAAATATTAAAATAGCCTTCAGATTTTCTTTTTTGGGTGTCACATTGGTATTTTTAACTAACGGCAAAGATTATCCCTGTTAACTTTAAAAATTAAATTAAATTTATATCCTTTACAATCAATAAACATTTTTCAATGAAATATACATTAATAACAACAACCCCATCCTTATTTACTCTTTAATTCCATTTCTCCTTTTCTTCAAAACTCCCATTTCTCCCTCCCTCTAAATAACATTGGAGAAGAACATTAATTGACTGGCTCTATAATTAACCAAATTTATTTCCCCAAAAATACTGCTAAGAGTTTTTTAAAAATTTCTTCTATTTAATAACAATAATATTATTATTTATCTTTCCCTCGTATTATCATTGGTTAATGTAATAATCTTTCATGTTTTCATCTTGGCTTCATTTGACGTAATTTCTTGATGTGATAAAAAAAAAATTATAGATAAAATTTGACATCTCAATGAAAAATTACACAAATTTCACCATTGCTGACTCTTAGTCGGCCCTCCCCCCCCCCCCCCAACATACACACGTATATATTGTAACTCTCTACTTTTGATTTTAGAAAGCCTAAATTGGATAACAAAATCCTGCCTCTACATAAAAATTATACTTCAACAAGATCAGGAGGGTTTTTGCTTATGCATTACATAAATGTTACCATTTTGCATTGAACCCTCGAAAATAATCTGTTTCAACAAACAAAAATTAAGATTTTTTACCTTTTTAACTCTATTTTCTAATCTGGAACTTCAAAAAAGTATAAAACTCAACAATATATTGAATAAAAAATTTTAAAAACAAATAAATAAAAAATATTATAAAAAATTACTATATTATCAAAAAATTTACTTAAACATTTATATGTCTTGTAACTGTGAAAGTAAAAACACTAATCAAAGTGCTCATAATATAAAAATTCAACAATTTTCTTTCAATAGATAATATTATCAAATGTGTATACAATGCAAATTTACTTATCTTTTTCAAAGTTAGTGGACCCAACCATCTAGCTAATCTAGTTTTAATGAATGCAACCAAAATTCCAAAAAAAAAAAACCACTAATAATATTTTAGTTCCTAAAACTGATAAAAAATTAACTAAAATTTCGAGGCTTGAGGTGATCAACTCACATGCCCGATGCGAAGGAAGAGTGAGCATCTCTACGTGGAGATGCAGTTTCATGGCAAAAAATAGGGTTGTCAATCTAAGCGTGGTCAGATTCTTAGATAGGTTTGGCTGCATAATAAGAGGGCAGTGACAATTCGGCCTGCCTTCTCTCTTGGTCAGGTCGGACCGGGCTATTTGGTCAAAAATTCTAATTGGGTAGGGCCTGCGAGTGAGTCATATGCAAAAAGTGTGTTTTTAGAATAAAATGATGTCATTTTTTACTTATACGATTGAAGTCGAAATCGAGTCAGTTGAACTATAAACGTTGAGTCTTCATGATTTTAGGTTCGACATAATTCGAGTAAGTCGGACAACCCATTTTATCACCCCTTGTTAAAAGTAAACATTTTTCAAATTGTGTTTGTGGGACCCATGAATCTTTGTAAAATGCATATTGGCCATGAGGTTCATATGCATGTGAGTTTTTTTTTTTGTTAAAGTATACATAATACTTTTTAAAATAACAAAAGGAAAAAAAAACTTTATGCATGTATTTTTTCTTTTCATTTCAATCTTAATATGACAGATGATAATGTCTTTTTTTTTTAAAAGTAAGCGTTAATTTCTATCCAACTTTCTCATATTTCTCCAAATGAACCCCAATCAAGTCACTATCAACTATTTCATGAAATTAATTGTTATTTAATGTTCATAATTTAATAATGTAAAAATTAAATATTATTTTCAAATTAATAATCTATTAAAAATAATAATGTGGTGTAATATATGGACCATATTAGTTATGATACCTAGACTTGTATGATTGGAGTGGAGAATTGTAAAAAATATATAATATTGAGACTCTCAAAAAGTGATAATAAAAATGAAATTTATTAGAGCATCATTGTTGGAGATGCGATAACCATTTTTTACCTCTTCCACACTTTTTTTTTTTTTGCTTCATAAATTATTATCTCCTATTTTTCTTCCATTCTCTTTTTTCTCCTACCCTTATTGCAATTCCAGTTTCACTTACAACTCTTTCTAATAATAATTACTTAAGTGTGGCAAAATTCCCCTCCTCCACAATGTGGTCATGCAAAAATTATTTTGATACTTCCAATCTCACATCGAGTAAAAATATGATATGTTTGATAAAAATAAATATAAATATATATTGTTAAGTTGAAATATTTATTTTGATATATATTAAGTACATAGTCGATGATAGGTACTATTGAGCCTATAATTGTGTCTTTTAGCCCAAAAATTTGGCTGCATAACAAACCAACAAGAATAAACATGTTGACCCTTGCAAATTTTCATTCACACAACAACTTTATTCTTTAATTTCCTGTCGATTTATTTTGGAGAAAAAATTGTTTGAATATTTTTTAAAAAACATTTTACCTCTCTTTTTGAAGAAAAAAGAAAAGAAAAAAAGATGACAAAATATAGTTTTCTTTGTAACCCCCAAAACTTCTTCTTAATGAATCCCCTCCATTGTATGTGTCAAATTTATACATATTCATTTCATTAAAAAACTTTAATTGATACAACAGTGAAATGTTAATATGAGTACCTGATACATAATGGATTACTATACATTTAAAATAAGCCGTTATTGTTCAAGTTCAAATGGAAAAACCTCTCTTTTTATGTTAATAAAAAAATTTATTGCTATTATGAAATTGTTGTCCAAATTTACCATAAACATAGTTTTAAATTTTATATGAAAAAATAATAATTTTTTCATGTGAAATTGAATGTCAACGCTTGACATTAGTTAATAATTATTTCAGTCGTCCAAAAATATAAATCATTGGATCAACTTTTACACATATCAATGAACATTTTTTGTTTATAAAATACTCTAATTATTATGTTTTAGAAAAAAATTTTGATTTTGAAAAAATAAAATATAAAAGTTTGGTGTTAAAAAGGAAAAATAACAAATTCAGAGGCTGTACTTTTTTACTTTTTTAACTTTGTTAATATATCTTCTATTTTGAATTTTATCTTACTTTTTTTTTTCTTTTTCAATGTTGGTAACATATTTTCTATTTTGAATTTTATAATAGCAGTACTTTTTATTTCTTCATATTTGATCACTCCGACTATTTTTTTGCCAACATTATGTAAAATCGGTGATTAACATTTTTATGAGGGTATATATGTCATTTTCATGAGTATGGATCTATAAAAATTTAATATGAAAAAGAAAAATAGAAAGGAAAGGAAAGAGGAGAAAATGGAAAAAGAAATTAATAGAATTAACAAATGATTAAATTTGTTCATAAAAAATGATATATATAGCATCATAAAAATGTAAGTCATCGATTTTATATAATGTTGAAAAAAAAATAATCAAATTAATTAAATATAAAAAAAAGTGCTTGTACAGACACGATACCAATGCTGAAAAAGAAAAAAAATATTGATATTATAAAATTAAAAATTAAAAATATATTACTAAAGTTTAAAAAGTAAAAAAAAGTAGAAAAATAGAAATTTCGAAATTGCTATTTTTCCTGTTAAAAATAAGAAAGTGATGATAGCTGCCGTGGTGGGTCATTACACGATTAGTCTCTTACTAGTCAAATTAGTCTGCGCATGGGCGAACATGTCCCTTACCCCTTCTTGCTTCGTACAGAATCCATAACTGCACAATTTAGAACAATTTCAACAACTATTGAGATGAGTTTATGAGATTGATTTGTAGAATGTACAAATGCAATGCATGACCAGGCAAGAACCAAACTTTAAAATATTATTTATTTTTATAATTACTAATAAATAATTGTGATTTTTTTAATCTTACTCTTTATTTAATATTCTCTCTTAAAAACAAATAAAAGTTGTAGAAATAAATGGGAGAGAAAAAAATACAATTCAAATATATTTTTAAGTATAATATTTAATACAAGTACAAAAATTTAAATAATTTACTTTTATGACGAGAGTAGTATAACTTTTGTGTAATATATTCATATGGGATTTGACCTAAATTTGGGTATAAAATTTTACCCATCTATCAACTTAACCAACTCCATTAACTTTCAAGATTTACTTAATTAATTTGTCTGTAAGTAACTACTCTTTTTGGGTTCTTTTTCCCCTTAATTTTGCAATCGTTTTCCATGCAACAACTACTATTTCTTCCTCTTCCTAAACATAACCTTTTTGTGTTTCACGAGAAAATATGGATTCTCGAAAAGGAGTTTTTCATTTATCAATTGAAGCCCACTTAATCAAACATTGAAAATATAAGACTCTGAAAGCTGTCATCTGCAAGTGTTATTTTAGTCATTGTTTAAGAAACCCTTGGCTATAATTTCTTTCATTTAAGCCATAATTTTTTCCCCCAGAGGTCTATAACTTATAGCCGAGAATCTAGAGAGTTTATTCCTAAAGAAAAATAAATTAGGTCCACATGCATATGGCCTCTGATCAATTCTTACAAAATCCAGATACATTATCTCCCTTAAAATGTGAAATTTTTTATCAAAATACCCTGATTTAAATCACGTTCCCTACCTATGTCTTTCCCTTGGATTGCTCTCTTCAGCTGATCATTCTCAACATCTCTTAGCACTTCCCATAGAGAGAATAATGGCCACCTGCAAATTACTCAACCTCGTGACCCTTATCTCTCTATTCCTAGTAACATTGGCTCCCCAAATGGCAGCTTCATTTGATATTGAAGAGCAAGAAGATGATTCAGAGTACATGCTTGATGTACCATTCGCCGCGACACGATTAAGAAGCAGGTTTTTGGCAAATATCAAGAAAGGAACTCATTGTAATACCAAGACTCACAATGTCTGCGATGGAGTATCAGCCAATAATGGAACAAGCCTTTTGTATTGCTGCAAAACGCATTGCCGGAACGTGCTCGGTGATCAGAACAACTGTGGCCGGTGTGGTCACAAGTGCAAGATGAACGAGAGGTGCTGCCATGGACACTGCACTGATGTATCACACAATCCTAGGCACTGTGGCAACTGCCATAGAAAGTGCCCTCCTGGTGAAATATGTGAGTATGGATACTGTGGCTATGCTTGATCTACGTTAATAAAAACTACTATTTATTAATAGAGTACTTTTTTTTCCCCTGGGATTGGTATGTTATGGGAGGCTTTATTTTCCGTGGTAAGGTATTCGATGATTTGTAAATATATATAATTGAGTAATGCAGACTTCATATACATAAATACCTATACATTGCATATATAACACGAACACCAGGAAGCATTTTTTCGTCAATGGCTGCTCTCTCTCTCTTCTTCCCTGGAGTTACATCTTTTCCTTATTGAACACATATAGTGCTTGAATATTTTAGTGAATAAAAATGAAGCCAATATAGTGTTTCCTTTTTCTCTTAATCTGCTTTCCTTTTGTCAAGACATACATAATTTAATATTAAAATAAATATGATATAGACTTAAATACTCCATTCATCTAAAATTCAATATCTACATTTGTCTTAATTTAAAGAAACTTTTGACCTTAATGAAATTATTGTATTATATTTATTATTAATTTAATTAGTAATGAGATCATTAGTTAATGAGATATAAATCTCCTAAATTAAAGATATTAGTGAAACTTTAAATGAAATATAAATATTTTTAAAAAATAAATATTCAATTCTAAAGAGACCTGAAAATGAATGTGAATGGTCCAATCCATAGCCACATTTTGCACCCGCAGATCTGAATCTTGGCATAGCCAAAAACGTTTCATGCTAAACAGATTAGTTAGAATATATAATGTCACATACCTGAATCCAGCACAATGAGACGTTGCAGTGTACTAATTTTCCCCCTTAGGAAGTGTAATGATTGTGAATTATTGCACGAAACGCAAGAAAAGAAATGAATCTAGTACCATTATTTTTCCTTTTCTTCTTTCTGAGAAAAGTGGCTGGTACATATTAACAATTGCAAAAGTGAAAAGAATTGAAACTAACAACAGTCATAAATGTTTTCCACCTTGCACCTGTTTTAAAAAATGTGACTTTGGAAAAAGTTTAGTACTGAAATTTGAATACATCAGAATTCAGAACTTTACTACAGTTTTGGATCCTTAGCCTTCTAAAAGATGAAATCTCTGATTTAATAAATACAAGAACTCAATTAACCAAAATGGGGAAGGAGAAGGGACCATACAGGAACTACATGGTATCCCATTACTCAGATTGTTTTTCAGTATAGTGGTCCAATTGGCACGTACATCGCCATTACTACAGGCACAAATAACATCCATAAATAAGTTTGAAGATAAAACATTCTTCTATTTCTTATCATGTGTTTACCGTGGGAGGGGAGGATGAATTAAGTACTGGAATAGATGTGAATACAAGAAACCTATCCAATAAAGTTAAAGGAAAGAAGTTTAATTAAAAACAGAAAAAAGAGATGCGCTCGTGTATCACTTCATACCTAATTAAAGCAGCCATTTTAGATCGCGAAATTTTGAATCCTGCACCAGCAATGGAATCAAATCTGAGTGATGCTTCTACAGTTTTTAATGATTTGGTCCTGTGACGAGTAGCAAGAAAATTTATTTGATGCTAAAGCCACAGGTAGTGCCCAAATATGAAAAAGAAGATAGATGAAAGCTTGTGACCTTGGCGGCTCATATTCAAGGGCAAGCAATGGTGTCCTTTTACATGTTACCGAAACATTTCCAACCTGCCAAAGGAAACGGATTATCAGATGCATCACTAACTTCAAGTCACTGAAATTTCTCCCAAAGGTGAATATGAATGCTCAGAAAATGTAAGATGCCTCAATAGTTTCAATCAATCATCCTTTTGTTGCATGTCAAACACATCCATCCAGCTTTTGGCAATTTAATGGAGTAAAAGAATGGGAATAGTAATAAAGATTACAAAATCCTATAAAATATAGAGAATATCCAAGAAATGCTTTAACAGAATATTCATGAAAATAAGGTAGTAAGCAAAAGATGCTATCACCTTGTCTAAGGATGAAGAAATGTAGTCAACTGAGTTCTGGAACAACAAGGACTTGGGCCCCCTTTTCACCCTAATGGAATAAATGTGAAAGATGTTGATGATTTAGATTATAAGAAGTGTCTATATATATAGGCTTACACAAATACATAAATGTAGAAGAATCAACACTCATAGCAGTCATTTTAAGTTGTCTAACTTAATTTAATACTCAACACTCCTCCTCAAGTTGGAGCATATAAATCAAATGCTCCAATCTTGCTACAAATATATTCAATCCTAGATTCTCTCAAAGATTTAGTAAAGATATCAACAAGTTGGTTATTTGATCTAATGAAATGACTAACAATGTTTCCAGAAGTAATCTTTTCACGTATGAAGTGACAATCAACTTCAATATGTTTAGTTATCTCATGAAAGACAGTATTAGATGCAATGTGCAAAACAATTTGACTAACACAAACTAATTTTATAGAGTTGAGTTTACAGAACTTGAACTTTGTGAGAAGATTCTTAACTTAAATAAGTTCGTACGTCTCAAAAATCATTGCTCGATATTCGAGTTCTACACTTAAACGAGCTGCCATATATTATTTTTTACTTTTTCATGACACAAGGTTTCCACTACACAAGATACAATAACTTGATGTTGATCTTCTATCCCAATGACAACCAACCCAGTCTGCATATGTATAACCTGTACCCAGAGACCTTTTAGCATACTTTAAACTTCTTGTTGTAGCTTCCCAATGATTTTCACATGGTGCTTGCAAAAACTGGCTAACCACACTAACTACAAATGAGATATCAAAACGAGTGACTGTCAGATAAAGTAGCTTGCAAACTAAGCTTCAGTATCTTCCTAGATCAGATAAAGGCTTCCCCTGTCTTGAAAGAAGTTTGACATTGGAATCCATGGGTGTGTCAACAGATTTGCAATCTGTCATATATGTTTATTCAAGTATATCCAAGGCATACTTTATTTGAGAAACATAAATCCCTTATTGTAATTGAACAACTTTTATACCAAGAAAATACTTTAAATTTCCAAAGTCTTTAGTAAGTTTTGAAACAAATGTTCCTTAAGTTGACTTATGCCATCTGTGCCATCTCCAATAATAACAATGTCATCAACATAAACTACTAAGTACATGTTTTTTCTTGATAAATGTCTGTAAATTACAGAATGATCAACTTTGTTTCGAGTCATGCCGAACTGTTGAACAACTCCATTGAACCTGCCAAACCAAGCACGGGGGGATTGTTTCAAACCATAGAGAGAGTGCTTAAGACGACATACTAAGTTCCTTCCTGTTTTAGTTACGAAACCTGGAGGTTCTTCCATGTACACTTCTTCGTTTAGGTCACCATGTAGGAAGGCATTTTTGATATCCAAATAATGCAATGACCATTGACAAGAAAATACGCACAGAGGCTATTTTGGCCACGGGTGAAAAAGTATAAGTGTAGTCAACACCAAATACATGCGTATAAACTTTAGCAACAAATCGAGTTTTAAGTCTATCCACTTGTCCATTTGGGCCAACTTTGACATTATACACCCATCTGCAACTAACTACTATTTTGCCAAGAGGTAAAAGTACCAACTCTCAAGTTCCTGAAGAATCAAGAGCTTTCATTTCATCAGTCATAGCCTGCCTTCAATCTGGTTGAGATAAGACATCCTGAACATTCTCAAGGACAAAAACAGAAGACAAATAGGAAATAAAAACACAATAGGATGGAGAAAGACGCTTTTATGAGAGAAAATTATAGGTAAAATAATGATTTCGAGTAGACCTGGTACATATGCAGTTGGCAATAGGTGAATCTTGGACCGAGTCAGAAGGATCCGACGACATAGGACATGAATCAACTAGACGTTCATGATCTTCTTGTGAACTACGTAACTGACGAATGCGACGCTGATATATATGTGTGAAAGGTGACATAAGTCTTTCATCTTGGATTTGGGGCTAAGACCCGGGATGAAGTAAATGAGTGCTTCTTCAGACACCATATGAGGTGATGACTCAAAGAATGTAGGAATAAGAAGTATTTCTGCAGTCCCAGTGGGTGCCCCAGTGAAGTCGGACTCGTCAATAGCAGTTAAAGAAAAAAATGGTGAAGACTAAGAAAAGGTAACATCAAATGATGTGTAGAAACGATGAGTCTTAGGACAATAACATCGAAAGCCCTTTTGAAGATAAGAATATCCAATCAAAACACATTTTATTGTTTTGGGATCTAATTTATCTCATCCAGGAGTAGTGTTATGAACAAAACTGGTACACCCAAAGACCCTTAGCGGAAGCTTATGAAGAGGTTATTGTGGGAGTAAAATACTAAGTGAAATTTTTCCTTACAAGACAGAAGAGGACATTCAGTTTATGGGGTAATGCCCAACATTCTTCCTTTGTGTGCCCCGGTTTGTTACAATGATCACAAAATCGAAATGGGCCACAGCCACCTTGACCACCACCACAACCACTTCGACCTCCTCGGTAACTTCTTCGACATTTTCCTATGTTATTGTCTCGGTAATATTGAGTTTGAAAAGCAAGAACAGAGTGCTCTATTGTTGAGGAGTGTGTAATTTCTTTGGAGACAGAAGAAACTTGTATAAGTATTTTAAATATGTTTTTAGTACTCGGTACAGTTCATTCGTCGAAAATTCCATCACAAACTTGTTCATAAGCTGACTCAAGCTTTGCAAGAGTGAAGACAACAAAAAACTTGTCACGTTAAGCAAGTTGGTCTACCAGTTATCCTCAAATGGGCAAGAATTTGTTAAATTCTTACATGAGCCCTTGAATTTTGCATAAATTTTTTTTCATTGGCATATATGACTTCTTGATATTCACTATTTCACTAATAATAGAATAAAAATGAAAGATGTCATTTGTATATAGTGATTGTGCGTGTTCCTATACAGATGCACAAGTAATGAAAGGACAGAACATAGGAACTAACTCAGGCGAAAGAGACTGCCATAGAAGACTGCATAATTGGGTATTAACTCTTTTCCGCACATATCTTTCATACTGAATTTTCTCAAAATTGATAATCAAATGATCAACTACCAATTGTCCCATAAGCTACAGTTTTACAGCAGAAAACCACTTTTGATAATTTTAGGACACTATCAACTTATTATGAGTGATAACAACATTACCAGATAAATTTGGCATATAAACTTTTGGTTGAACATATTGAGATTGGGAACTGGGGTTTAATATTTCTTCTTCAGCCATGACTTGTATTTTGTTCCTAATACTAAGGTCTTATATTGCTTATATCATAGACCAATTGGAGATAAGAAACAATTGCAGCAAAAAAGTTCTTAAGACCTAAGAGAAAAAATGTGACCCATTTCAAAAATCAAAAGTGAAACTGACAAGTAACACCGGGAATGAATTAAGTAGAACTTGGAGAAGCTCGAGGAAGAAGCGGCGCAGCGTTTCGACCACGCGTGAGGCTCACGCGCCGAAGAGTGAGGTGGCACGTGGCAGTAGCTTCTGAATGCCGGACTTCGGGTGATGTTCTGAGAGGTTAAGGCGCGTCAAATGATGATGTAAGATAAATAGAA
This sequence comes from Apocynum venetum, assembly GCA_019593545.1. Lineage (NCBI taxonomy): Eukaryota > Viridiplantae > Streptophyta > Magnoliopsida > Gentianales > Apocynaceae > Apocynum > Apocynum venetum. Next base: position 8,672,684 of record SRSM01000123.1, on the reverse strand, counting down.
AAATAGAATGGAGAATAGAAACTGAATTTAGATTGAAGAAGTGGAACTTGAAGATTGAAGAAGCTGAAAAGTTGATACTTGAAGAAGTTGGAATTTGACCCATTTTATCATAGGGTTGAAGATATGTTTCTGATATGTATTGCTGGATATATAGATGAGGCTTGAGATTGAAAATCTTCTTGAAACAAGAGACTAAAAATTCTAATCGAAACACTTATTGAAACAAAACATTAAAGAGTTCTAATATTTCAAATGAACCTTTCAAATTATCAGAAAGTTTCAGGCCACAAGAAAAGAGGCTCTGATACCATGTTGATTGTATTTAATGACTTGATGATTTAGATTACAAGAAGTGTCTATATATATAGGCTTACACAAGTACACAAATATAGAAAAAACAACACTCATAGCAGCCATGTTTAGCTGCCAAACATAGCAATCATTTTAGGCTGCCTAACTTAATTTAATACTCAACAAAAGACATAAGAAAAGTCAGGAACAACCAATCAGCATAAAAGTCCAAATCTAAAACTGAAAGATAAGAGATATTGGAAAAAAATATTGCAACCTTTTGTGAAATATTGTAAACCAACTTAATTTCAGCCAACACATATAAAAATTGGAAAACAATAATGTATTTTATATAAATTAATAATCTTCAAATATGTTATAAAAATAAAACTATTTTAATTCAGAAGTATTATGCACTTGACCTATTTCAAACGAAATGAGATTTTATCGGATTCTGAAAATTCAAATTACCACCAGTTCAATTAGATTTTCTTTATATTTATATATCATTTCATCAGAATATTTTACGGAGTGACACCAAACAATTTAAAAACTCCCCTAAAAAGAGCATGTCTCAGGATCTTAAAAGAAAAGGTACAAGAAAGATAAGACAACTCTGTTATACTAAAACAAAACTTGCAATCCTGGACATTTCAACTAAACTTCCTACAATCCAAGAAAATCTGTTTAGGTGAATATAATGCCAATGAAATTGATACCTACAAAATGATATCTCCAACCTTATCTCTAGAAATCCCTGTACCAAGGATTGCACCAAGGAAATCACCATGTGAGCATGGTTGGAAACTGAAGTTACCATAAATGCTGGGGGGGGACAAAATTGGAAATACTACTTTACAAAAAGAAACTAAATATTTTCGCTTAAAATATCATATTCAACTGGAAAAAGAGAACGAGAGACGCAACAAATATATACCTTAAGGCTCTAACAATATCGGGATCAATTTTCAAAACCTCTGGATGCCCAACTGAGAGTCGGCACCATTCAGCCTAAAATAATTTGCTGAAGCTAAAGTAAAAACAATGAATAATGAAATATTTTTAGGAAAAGAACACAACATTTACAAAAAAACCTCTAGGTATCCTCTTTCAACAACCATTTTAACATCTGCCAAATTTTCTAATACCAGCATTGCCTTCTTTTAACTCAGGGGGAGTGAGAAAGTCAATATGTAGAACTTCTCTACTTGATGAAGCTAGATTTGCCTAAAAGTTCAAATGTATGAATATCAAATACAAACTGAATTGAGATTGGTAACATATTTTACAATCACTTGAACTAATCAATCCTTGGCAAGTAACTTCCTATTTGTTTTAAATAATAAAGGAAAGGGAAAGAAAGGACCAAGAGTTCAACAAGGCAAACAAGTAAACCAGTAACTATTATATGATAAACATGTGTCTACCATCTCGACAACACGCTCAATGTCTTCAACAGTGCCCTTGTCTCCTGTGATTACTCATAGAGAAATGATTCTTGTGTATTCCTATGACAATATGATTACATATATATACACACATAAAAATGTTGAAAAATGCCTAAAAAAGAATATGTTAGGCTGTCTATCTAATCTATGTTAGGTTGTCTAATATAATAACAAACATCTACCTAATCTATGCTAGACTGTCTAACACTCCCCCTCAAGTTGGAGCATACATGTTAATCATGCCCAACTTGTTACAAAGATAATCAACCCTAACCCCATTGAGAGCTTTTGTGAAAATGTCTCATAATTGTTCTCCAGTTTTCCCATAACCTGTAGAAATCAAGCTCTGTTGAACCTTCTCACGAATAAAATGACAATCAATCTCAATATGTTTGATTCGCTCATGAAAAACTAAATTAGAGGCAATATGAAGTGCATCTTGGTTGTCACACCATAACTTCGCTGGCATTGAGACTTTAAAACCTATTTTATTAAGAAGATGATATATCCAAATTATCTCACATACAGACTTAACCATAGCCCTGTATGCACTTGACCGTAAAACTACATCACGTTTCTTGCTTTTCCATAAAACTAAATTACCTTTAACAAAGACACAATACCCAGTAGTGAATTTTCGATTTTCCTTGGATCCTGCCCAATCAGCATCTGAAAAACATTCCATCTTAGTATGACCATGATCATCATACAAAATTTCACGTCCAAGTGCTCATTTTAAATAACACAAAATTTGTTCCACTGTCTTCCAGTGATCAATAGTTGGAGATGACATATATTTACTTACCACACCAACTGAGTAGACAATATCTAGATGAGTCATATAAGATAGTTTAACTTTCCAACTAATTTTCTATATATCTCAAAATCTCCAAATAATTCACCATCTTTTATAGTTGTATATTCGTAGTCATTGGGACATTACATGGTTTAGCCCCCAATTTTCCTGTTTCAAATAGTAAGTTAAGTACATACTTCATTTGAGATAAGTATATTCCTTTCTTACTTCTATTCACTTCAACTCCTAAAAAGTACCTTAGTTTTCCTAAGTCTTTGGTATGAAATTGAGTGTGAAGAAATGTTTTAAGAGATGAAATCCTTGTAGAGTCATTGCCAGTGATTACAATATCATCCACATACACAACTAATAGAATAATGCCTTCACCTAGATCTTTTGTAAAAATAGAGTAATCAGACTTACTTCTCTTCATGTTAAATTTCTCAAACAACTTGATTAATTACCAAACCAAGCACGAGGACTTTGTTTCAAGCCATATATATATATTTACGAAGACAACACACTTTCCCATACTCCCCCTGAGCAACAAAACTAGGTGGTTGCTCCATATAAATTGTCTCCTAAAGATCACCATGAAGAAAAGCATTCTTGATGTCTAACTGATACAAAGGCCAGTGATAAATAGTTGTCATAGAAATAATAAAGAGCCGCACATATATAAGTTTAGCAATAGGAGATAATGTATCAAAATAATCCATATGTTTGAGTATATCATTTAGCAACAAGGCGAGCTTTCAAGTGAGCAATAGAACTATCAGGATTAACTTAACTGCAAATACCCATTTGACATCCAATAGTCTTGCTTCCTACAGATAACTATTCCAAGATCCAAGTACTATTTGTATCCAAAGCATTCATCTCTTCAATCATAGCAGTGCGCCAACCAAAATAAGCTAAAGCTTCATGAACAATTTTAGAAACAAATGATGAAGAATTTAAAGATGTAATAAGCGAACAAGAAGAAGATGACAGATGGTGATAAAAAACAAATGAAGATATAGGATAGATGCATGTACGTTTACCTTTATAAAGAGCAATGGGTAGATCATCACTAGAAATCAAATCCAATGATGAAGAAGTTGTGGTATCAGGACATGAAGATGGAGTGGGAACAGGTGCAATAACAGGTTCAGGAACTGTAGTTGAGTCAAGAGTAGGTAATGCCCGTCGGAAATAGGTTTGTGTTATAGGAGGACGAACAGAAGCAATGATAGGGGAATCAAGTGTTTGTGTGACATGATAGATAAGCACCTCATCATCCTCCCCCTGACTAGTTCAACTAGATAAGGGAGAAAATTGTGTATATTCAAAAAATGTAACATCATGTGACACAAGATACCTATTAAGACTAGCACAATAACACCAATATCCTTTTTGGACACAAGAATATCCAAGAAAGAGACTTCAAAGATTTAGGATCAAATTTAGTAACTTGAGGACGGACATCTCGGACAAAACAAATACAATCAAATATCTTAGGTTCAATAGGAAACAAGTTCCTATGAGGAAAAAGAGTAAAAAATGGGGATTGGCCAGATAGGATGGAAGAGGGCATTCGATTGATTAAAAAACAAGCTGTAGAAACAACATCAACCCATAAATGTGAGGGAACTTGCATTTGAAATAACAAAGCTCTAACAGTTTTAAGAAGATGTCTATTCTTTCTTTCAAGCAACACCATTTTGATGAAGAATACCTTATTGGACCACATATGTATGAAAAGAGTCAGATAGATATTCTTTAGCATGATCACTTCTTAAAATTTGCATAGGAACATTAAATTGAGTATGAATCTCAACACAAAAACTAGAAAAATGAGAGAACGATTCTAAACGATTTTTCATCAAATATAACCATGTCATTCGAGAATAATCATCAACAAAAGTAACAAAGTAGCGATGCCCAGTTTTATATAGAACTAGACAAGGACTCCAAACATCAGAATGTACTAACTCAAAGGGAGCAATTGCTCATTTTAACTCTTGGACTAGAACTTAGACGATGATGTTTGGGCAAATTGACAAGACTTACAATCAAAATAAGATAAATTAGAAAATTGAGGACAAAGTTTCTTGAGCATAGGAAAAAAAGGATGACCCAACTGACAATATACTTCAAATGGAGTGACACTTCCATTACATGCTAGAGATTTTGGTATTGATGTATAAAAAATGTAGAGGCCTCCAGACTCATGTCCCTTACCAATAATCTTCTTCGTCACGAGATCCTGAAATAATCAATGATCAGGAAAAAATGAGACACAACAATTGAGAGTATGAATGAGTTTACTAACAGAAGTCAAATTAAATGACAGTTGGGGGAGACTAAGAACTTATGACAACGAGAGAGATGATGTGAGATTAATGGTATTAGAACCAGTAACATAAGAAGTTGAACCATCAGTTAAAGTAACATGAGAGGTATAGAATAAGCTAGAATTACCTGTCATGTGATCTGTAGCACCTGAATCAATGACCCATTTTGAAAAAGAGGAAACAAGACATTTATTAGGTTTACCTGACTCAACAATGACAGTAACAAGACTAGATTGACTTTTGTGAAACTGAGTCAATCTGGCATACTCTGTTGCAGATATTACAATTGACTTTTCAGGAATGTCATGAGTAGATGCAACATAGGTAAATTGAGCTCTCTTATTCTACAATTTTCAACAATCTCGCTTCATATATCCTGATTTATGACAATAGTGATAAATTATTTCTCCGAACTCTTTTCCACGAATACTAGTACTCTTGTCATAATTGTTGAATTTCATGCCACCATCATTCTTGTACGGTTGCTTCCCTAATTGAGAAGTGTTATTATGACTGAGAAGAACACTATTAGGTTGAGAAGATTGGACAGATGACGAATTCTTTGTAAGAAAGATCCTACTATAAGCATCTCTTAGAGAAGACACCTCTAATCCAAAAAAATTTATGATTTTGCAGTTTCAAATTTTGACGAAAGCCCAACTAAAAAACTCATAAGAACCATTTTCTCTTGTTGAGTTTGTTGTACAGTCACATCAGCACTAAAATGCATTAACATGTTGAGTTCTTCATTGGTTTCTTAAAGTCCATGAAATATTGGGTGAGAGACCTATCATCATTGTCTGCCCTATAAAAAGCTTTAGAGACATCATACATTCTAAAAAGATTTCCCTTTTCCGAAATACATAAATTCTAGATAGTTCATTAGTTCTTTAACTGTGTGACAGTAAGTTACTAAACCAACAACTTCACTGAAAAACCTAAGAGGGGGGGTGAATTAAGTTTTTATCCGAATTTTCAACATAATTCAATAAAACACCTCTTTGACAACAAATATCAAACACTTGGTGTGCTAGTTGTTTGAGAAATAATGTGTTCAAATAAAATGCAGAAATTAGAGCATTGAACACAATGATTTATAGTGGTTCGGTTTATCCAACAAAACCTAATCCACGACTTGAGTTACCTACTCAAGGATTTATCAAATCGCTTCACTAATCAAATAAATGAGATTACAAAAGAGGCTCACCCAATTCACCTTAGGGTTTTACAAATAACCTCTCAAACCAATCAAGGCTCACTCAACCCTTAAGTTTTACAACACAACCTTGATTATACAATAATCCCACCACTCTCCTTAGTGAATCCTAACAATACAATTCAATTCAAGGTTCACCCAAAGGTTTTACAAACAAACCTTGAATACAAAACAACCTACACAAGGCTCACCCTAACACTTAAGGTTTTATGCTACTTGCAATCTTGATACAATTACAATCAATAATAAAAGATAGAGAGTTTGATAGATATCACCTTAATGTGAAGATATATCAATTTGAATCACAATCACCTCTTTGAGTAATGGCTTGTCAAGATTGCTCAAAATTCACCTTTGAATGTAAAAACCATTCTTTAATGATTTTAACAAGACTGATGTTTAGAAAGGGTTTTGGAATGTTTCTAAGATGTTATAGGATCAAGATATTCAATGTTTTTGCTCAAAAAATCTTCTTGGAAAGAATTCCAAAGGTTTTGGTATTTAAAGGTTTGTTCCCAACGGTCAAAAATAAAGTTGTTGGAAACCCACTCAGGAAGTGCGGTCGACCGCATATCAGACTTGGTCGTCCGCACCATCATCCTCAAGCTCACTGGACAACCACCGGATGATGATTTTTCATCCTCCGGTCGACCGGACTTCACCTGCGGTCGACCTCATAGTCGTCCACAGGTTGGCAGATGAACAAATTTGACAGCACATGCATCCACAAGATAAACTAACTTATGGACGATACCTGGACCACTTTAGGTCAATTGAAACATGTTCATTTGTGTATCAACAATACTCTAACACACAAATGATGATTTCAATCAACCATATAAGTTATGATATCAATCCAACAAGAGTTTATCAACCATTTAAGTTTTGAAATCAAGATGCGTGGTTTTCGAAATACCAAAACATATTTTAACATATTAAAAACATTTTGAAATAACGTTTTAAGTTCATAGAGCAACCTTTAGAAACCATTACTCAATTAGAGGTAGAACTAGAGATATCAAAATATATAACTCTAAGACTATACCTCTAGTTCCTATCTAATCCTAATAAAAGCTTGTCTTCAAATCTTGATAGTCTTGAGTTGTATACTTCCTTGAAGACTTGAAATCCTGTTCTTGCATAGATTAAATCATGAATCCAAAAACTCTATCACTTGTACAAATAAGACATTAGTCTTCATCAATGTTTGTCATTAATCAAAATTAAGACATTAAAAGCTTTAGGGCTTTCATTCAATATCTATAGAATTATGAATTTGTAAGAATAAGCAAGCATCTTCTCTCATCCAAGGCAGCCTAAACTCATCTTTAGGAAGGCCATCAGTTAAATGACTATCCATACAAATACTTAACATATACAATTCAATAGTTCAATTCCAATCAAGATAATTCGATAAATTAAATTTGTGATCTATTATCTTCGACATTACTGGAATCATATCAGAAACAACAACAGACTTTTTATCTTCCATATCTTATCAATAAGACTCTTAAAACAATAAATCAGAAGGATGTTCAGAGAATTTCCAAAGGAAATTAAACTTGTAATGAATAAGATCCGACACTTTGTTGATGTTGATCAAAAACATGTAAAAAACATATTGTATATATCGAGGCGAGCAAACTGAACAAACTCGAGCGAATTTTGGTCACTCACGCGCTCTCACGCGCCGATGCTTATGGGAGGAGCGCGCTATTCAGACTGTTCAGAGAGATTTCTGCTTGCTCTGATACCTATGACAATAATCAGTCAGAGAGAAATGATTATTGTGTATTCCTATGACAATATGGTTATATATATATATATATATATATATATATACATATAAGAATGTTGAGAAACGTCTAAAGGAGAATATGTTAGGCTATCTATCTAATTTATATTAAGTTATTTAACATAATAACAAACATCTACCTAATCTATCTTAGGCTGTCTAACATCTCCCACTCTTTTAGGTAGAACTCCAGGGTCACTCTTTGCAGCCTCTGCTAACTGGCATATTGGCCTGGTGAATGAAATGGCATCCCGAACCAATAACCATTGATGCTGTTTGCATAGTGGTCATAAAATCCATAGCCTCAGTAACCGCAAAAGGAAGTATGATGGTCAAAATAAGAAGAGCACATCATTCCCATTAATGATGTTATCCAGTTCTCTAGATCCAGATTGGTTATTTTTGTGTTGACAGAACTAATTTTGAGTTTTGGTCAATAAGGCAGCAAGCCAGCAATCCAGAACCTAGAATTTCCCAGATATTGTCATTGTAATCACTCAGTAGTATTCTAATTTGCCATTCACATTGCACAGTGGCTGTATATTGGTTGAGCTAAAATCCATAAAATAAACAAGTTATTACTAAATAGTCTTTTCTTGTGATGGAACTTATCCCCCTGATTGTACTGATTTGAATCCAATTAATGGGTAAGCCTGTATAATTTATTTATAAATAAAAAATAATAAGACACACTAAATAGTAGTATAATTTCTTGCTTCTCAAAGACTTGACCTCTTAAGTCAAAATGAAAAGGTTAAATTGAAAGGAAAAAGAATAATTTCAAGTGTTAATCTTAAACAGATACAATACCCTTCTTTCTAATATTGCAGGTAATACTCCAAAAGTGAAATTTTTTTCACACAATTCAGCTAAAAGGGTTTTCAAGAACATGGAAAACTACATAGAAACAGCATAAATTAGTGGAACCATGGCATGCTTTTGGGATTCTCAGACGAGGAAAAAGAACAAGAATGGTAATGGTGAATTCACAGACCTGAGGAATTCAAGGGAGTAGTCAAAGAAAGAGTTCTGTGCCTGCAGTAACTCTTCCCTGACGCTAATGGCGCCAGGGCAAATGAAGGAGTGAACTACTCTTCTTAGTATAGCCATTCTGGTGGCAGCCATGCCTCCTGGTGTTCGTATTGTGGCCATCAGCGGAATTACGTTGAGGCCCTTTCCGCACCGCTAATCACTTGGGCTAGGAATTGGGATGGCTGTAATACTTGGGAGATTTCTTTTCCTCTAATCGCTTGTTCTTGTGAGTATACAAATCATATGATTACAGAAAATCTAGATTTTTTTATTCAAATAGTCTCAGTCAAATTATAGAAAAAAATGAATTGGAAAAGAGTACCTTCCTCTGTTTTTTTTCACTCGGGATGAATAAAATTTTCATATATAAATTTAAATTAGTATTTAATTGGACAAGTAGTTTCAAGTTAATTGGTAAAGAAACTAAATGTATGATTCTAAAGATCATATATTCAAATCATAATTTTTACAATTATGGTATATTTTAAAAAATAGTATTTAATTACTTTTTATTAATAGTTATAATTAAAACTTATAATACAAATAAATTTATTTATTTACGAAAAATAGTTTAATATCTATCTATTACTTAAATCTCAAGATATAAATCGTATTAATGATAAATTTTTAAAAATTATTACTCATTTTACAATTATCTATATAATTATGATATTTACCTAATTCTACTATTTATTTAATATCCTCCCTCATAAAAAAGAGTGAAAATTATAATCATATGGAAAAGAGAAAAAACAAATTCAAAGATAATCTAGATATAAAATGCCCTTATGAATATATGTGGAAAAAAAATTAAATGACCTCCATAAAAATTATGTAAATTTTAATATTTTAAACGGCATAAAAAGCATTTTATGACAAAAAAAAAAGAAGCAAATACTAATAGTAAGAATATCATTTTAAAAAATTAATAAAATACTTATTAAATTCAATAAAACATAACTATATTTTAAAATGGAGATACTATTTCTATCAAGAATTGAATTTTCTTGTACAAACCTGCATTTATTCTTGAAAAGATGATTATATTTTGAAACAGAGATATACTATTTAGCTCACGGAACCACTTATACTCTTGGTAGATAAAAAAAAGTGCTACAATGAGTAGCCATAATCCTTAAGAATCGCTTGTTCAACCTAAAAGTCAAGTAAAAAAAATCCAAGGACTTGATGGCAAAGCTAAAAGCAGAAATTAATTCATCATCATTTGATATACAACAAATCACTACACCACATTATAATAGTAGTCACAGCAGGAAATAATGCTAAACTTCTGAAGTAAAAATCTGATGTGGATCAACCATATAACTTAATACCAAAGTTCAATATTTAACTTATGTAACTGGAAAGAAACAGTAAAGACAAAATTTGAAACAAAAACAAATACAAACCGGTTGTTGATCTACCACTAGTTGATCTTTTTAGTCCATCCTTTTGAAGGTTGCAAAAGAAAAAAACAAAGATATTCCAAGGATATCTGCTGGTCTTTCTACTAATACAAACCTAAACTCCATCGCAATCCTTAAAAAGATTGATTCCGGTTTGCAGACATCAAGTTGCTGCCTATAGCTTAGAGGAGATACTTGTATCCAACTATAATTAACAAAGCTACTGCTAAAGCAGCAGGAGCAGCCCAGATCCAATAATTTGTTGCCTTCTTACGTTTGAGTAAGGACTTTGGAAGTGAATCAGGGCCATTGGAGCGTTTTTTATACCTCATAGCATTCTCCTTGCGGTCTTTAATCTTTGGTGGTGCATGAGTCTCAACAGCTTCCTCCACCTTTCCTGGTTCAACTACCTCTGTAGCTGCTTCGGTTTGCTCCTCAGACTCAGGTGTAGCAGTGACTGCAGCAAAACTTGATTTTTTCTTCAGTCTTTTCTCCCGCTCCTGAAGTATAGAGCAAATTCAGTCCATTCTCAGCTTATAAGAATTTCTGCACCTAATATTGAATATTGGGAAACAAGAACAAGAATGCTTACCTTTTCTTTCTTCTCAGCTTCCTTCTGCGCCTTAAGTGCAGCTTTAGCAGCTGCTTTCTCTGCCTGTTTTTTCTTCCTTTCCTGTGCTTGCTTAGCCTTTGCTATCTCCTCCTCCCTCTTCATCTCCTTCAGTCTCACCTCATCAATTTCCTTCGACTTTGGAGGATCTTTCGGTTTTTCAGTCACATAGTATTCTTCTTCATCTTTTTCATCAGTGGGCTTCACAGCAGTTCCCTTCTTTTTGTTAGCTGCCTCTTTCTGCTGCTTCACATTCTTCTCTTTCTCACCTATCTGGACAGAGGAAGCATCAGGATGCGATGGTGGATTGGAATCTTCTTTTGCCTGTTTAACATTCTTCTCTTGATGCTTAACACTCGCCCTTGCAACTATTTCAGCTTCAATTGAAGTAGAAGACTCCACTACCAGCAGAGGCTTCTCATCAGGATTCCTCATCCGTCCATCCCTACTCAACTGACGCATATCAAGAGATGGCAAAATTCTCCTCTCATAGTCTTCTCTGAAGGCCTTACTATTACTCCAGAAGGAAATGAATTTATTAACCTAATCAAAGTGAAGAAGATATACAGTCAGATAGGAAAAATTTCAGGTACTAAGACATCAGAGCAACTGTTCCAATATACCTCTATTTCAGAAAGATCTTTTAGGGCTTCAACATCTTTTTTGGCTGCAAGCTCTTTGGCTTTGTTCAACAATGAACGGTTTTCATAAAAGGAGGAATTCTGTTCAAACATTAATCATCATATAGAGGTCAATCTATGAACAGAACAAGCAATCAATATCCAAATCATTAATCATCAAAATGAAAAATTCAGATTACATGAAAGAAGAAGACCAAAACATTTATGATAAAAATATTGGTAATAACATAAAGAGCAAAACACCCAGTGTGAGAATCTTTTCTCCTTAATAGAAATAATAAAAAAAGGCACTAATAGAAATAGAAAGGAAAATATTTTCTTCTCCAGAAATCTATTCAGTTAATGTAGTATAGTTAACTACTGAATTAATGTAATATAAGTTAGAAATTAATTGGTTACAACTCAGGAAACTAAAGCAATAATTTCTACATGAAGCTGTTCCATAAATGATACTCAGGTTCATCTATCTGAAATTGGAGCAGATGCCACACTAGCAAAAGCAAAGAGAAGGAAAGAACTTGAAACATGAACTTGTGAATACTCTAGGACAAACAGCTCAGAGGAAATATTGGTGTCTTGCAACGTTAAAATTTATAAAGGGGGAAAAATATGGAAAACCATACTGCCCACAGTAAATGTTTAAGCTTCACACCAAAAATTCATAATTAACAATAAATACAATCACTTCTTTTTCTAAATAAGCATTTTGAAATATTTACATACCCCTTCTTCACGTTGTTTTCTTAGCAGTTGAATATTTTCAAAAGTCTGGTCTCTCTTCTGTGTTAAAGCTGTCAATTCCTCCTCCACAGACTTGATCTCTTTGTCAATGGCCTCCTTTTCTTCTTCAAGTTGCTTGACCCTTGGCCCTTACCACTTGTTGTTCCTTCCGCACTCCATCCAGGTTAACTCCTATAAGCTACAGTAAAATTAAAAGCATAGGAATGTTCTCAGTAAAATAAACAATTAAGATGCAACAAAATTCTACATATTCAAAGCAATGGAGGTTCAGCATTCAGAGGTGCCTTACTTTGACCTGGTCTTGAAGGGCTTCTTTCTCACCCATGGACTCATGAATCTTTGCCCTCATAGCAGCATTTGCAATAACCTTTTCCCTCGTTCCTTCAAGTAGTTTAATTTCCCTGAGGATTTGCTTCTCCTCATTCAGGGGAATGCTTTCATGTTGAATGCGATATTGCAGACTTTTAATCTAGATGACAGAAAAAACAGGGAAAATTATCAATGCACCTCTTCACCAACTCAGCAAAACCACTTAGTAAAGCAAAAGACAGCAAAGCCAGAAATCCTAACCTCCCCCAATGCAGAATCACTCCCCACAAATAAAGACGACAGAAACAATAACTAAAAGAGAGTGACTTCATGGATTCCGAAAAAAAGAAGTGTCTAATAAGCATTCAAAAATATTAAAATTGAAGCTTACCACATCATTGAGCTCTTCCTCAGAAGAACACAAACCAGATCTCCTGTCTCTGCTACCAAAATTAGCACCACGAAGCTGGCCCAGAGCATGATGCAAAGGTTCCATTTCCTTCCTCTTCTCATCTATCTTCATCTGGTACTGCTTGTTTTCTTTACCATGAGCCTTCAAATGAGATATAACTTGGGCTCGTTCTGACTGAAGAAGAAAAAGAATCAACTCAATTTCATTCTGGAAAGTAAAACTAAATAAAATGAACAATTAAAAGATAATAATAACAGTGACAGATTCGGTATAAGTAGGGTACCCTAAGCACATAACTATCACTAACCTTTTTCGCCCTTAATTTTTCAATAAGCTGAGATCGCTGTTGATTCTTTCTCTGTAACTCTTTATCAGCCTGCTCCAATTTGGCTTTGAGCTTCTGATCTTCAAATGACCTATACTTGACAAAAAAGAAATGATATATCTGTTTAGGTGCAGGCCATTCATCAACTGCATCCTTAGGGAAGTTGACCTCAGAAACTTTATTTAGTTCCCCCTTCACTGGCTCATCCACACCATGAGATCCAAATTTTATAGGTTCATCGAGCCCCATGACCTGATTATTTTTTCCATTTTCCTTCAAAGTGCTATTTCCTTCACCTCCAGTTTCCGCAGACACATGGGCCAACTTAGACTCTACAACCTCCACACCCATAATTCCAGCAGATGGTTAAATCACGAAACCTGACCAAGTTGAAAGATAAGCCATGGAAACTGATAACCCTCATTATGAGCAGATACCGAAGAATTAAGAAATAAAAAGGCACAAGTTATTTGAAGTGCAAGCAACTAAATACAAGAAAATAAATGCATCCCCTAAAGGGTGCCAGCACCTTGAATAACTCTGACCCAACATGGTGCAAGTTTTGTGCTTTACTTATCACCAAAAAGATCTTTGATCATACTTTTAAAAGCAAATATTCAATTACATCAAACTAGATGCCTAATTATGGTTACAAGCAATATAAATATTCCCACTGATCTTCATTAAACAAATATTTGAATCAGAGCGAATCCAGAGGCACCAAATACAAGAATCTATGAGAGAAAGAAAAGATAGCCCATTCAGGTAACCTGGGACAAATAAAGTCTCGAAGGAAAAAGAACAATTAAGGAAAAATCAACCAGCCACAAAGACAGATTGACGATTTTCACATAAACTTGCAATCCAGCGGCCAGACAAACTAAATTAGAAACAATTGCCATAAAGTTCAAATCTTTACCATCTTCCTGTCATATGATAGGTGGTCAGAGAACAAATCTCTGCCATAAATTCACCAAACAAAACACCCAGATTCTCTTTTTCAAATTGGAAAAAAAGAAAAAGAGACAAATCAATAATCAATAGAAACAAATCAACAAGACTATTCAATCCTGAGATCAATACAGATCAAACAATTCAGCATGCAACAAATAAAATCAGAAAATAAAATAACAACACAGGATCCCAAAACCATTTACACAAAAACAAACGAGAATGAATGAAATCAATCCAAAAAAAAAACAATCTTTCTTTTTTTTTTAATTTTAAAATGCAGATATGAATTGAAAACCAGCAGAAACAGAAGAGACAGACACTTACCGCAGACGAAAGGAAAACGTAAAGAATCAAGGCGGACAGATTTTTGTAAAGAGACCCCTCTTTGAAAAGGGAGGTCCTTAGAAGACCAAAAAAGAGAGAGATGCAGAGAGAGAAGTCAGACCCCAAAACAGATCTCCTTCAATATACTTTTCTTTTTGTTGAGAGAGAGAGAGGGAGTGTCTGTGTATATTAGTACAGTAGATTATTTATATGATATAAAGGCAAATCCGATTTTCGTTTCTGAGATATTTTTTATATCTAATAACGTCTGGATTATACATATTTTTTAATAAAAAAAATTTTTGATATGCATAATATATAATATTTCAATGTATTCAAGCTATTAGATTTATCTACTTTAAATTTATTAATTATTTTAAAGCAGGATGAATTGAACTTAAAGATATACATATAAATACAAAATTGACTCTAAAATAAAAATGTTAAAAACATGGCACAGAGGATTTGAACCGACTTTTACCTAAGAATTTATCTTTCAGTTTTTTTTTTATCATAAGGATTTTCTTTTATGCAATTGGAAAAAAAAATTGGGTAAAAGTTTTTGGAAGAATCCTTCCGTTAATTATTTCGAATATTTTTGAAAAATTAGTTTCCTTCTGAGTGTCTTCAATTCTGTGCAAAATTAGGAAAAATCTCAATTTTATTGTTTTTTTTTTCCTTTTCTAATAAGGCATTTTCTTTTTTAACTATTGGCGGATCAAGAGAAAACTAATTTAAATCTGGAAATACTTTTTTTTATTACTGTAAATATGTGAACAGATTCTTTTTTCCTTTTTCTGTCAACTCCACAAAGTTTGCATTATTTGGGTATGATTTTGGACGACCTAAAATGAGAAAAATCGGTGGTATCATATTTGTAGACACCAAATATTTGGCTTTTTATGTTAGTTGTAAGTTATTGTGAAATATTTTTTATCCCTTTTTTTGTCTAAAGTAACACCTAATTTTGATAAATTAGGAAGTTACCATCAATAATTAAGTCAACAAGTATTATATTCATTAAAAAAAAAAAGAATCAACAAGTATTGTAATATTTATTTCAATCATTTAGAGTTTCTTCAATACACAATGTTAATATAAATGAAGGTTATATTTTATTATCAAAATTAAATGTGTTATCAAATTTTCCTTTCAAATGCAAATGTCATGAAGTAATGTCGTTAACGTAATATTAACATTGTTAAAGAGAATATCATATATTAATATTCTATTTGATATGTTAACTTAACACATAAAGATAAATAATTTTATTTTTTAATAAATTTATCAATTAACAAATGATATATGAATAATACAATTAATTGTTAACATTATGTATTAAAAATAATTTTTAAAGTTGAATGTCTATTCATTTAATATCCATATAATGTGTATTCAGATTTCAATTATTTCTGGACATTAACATTATAGATATTCTAATATGTAAGTTTAATAGAAGTATCAATTAAATCCATAACTAATACAACTGTTTCTAGTTTTTTTTTCTCCTGAGAAGCATTTATTGTCATTGCAATACTACTTTTATGTATTACAGAATTTCCATATAATAAATCTTTTATTCCTTTTCTAAAAAATCAACATAATGATCAACAATATATATATATATATATATATATATATATATAAATGAACAAGGTTTCAAAATTCTGTGGCCAACAATTAAATAAGATTCTTCTTAAATTTATGCATCAATAATTTTTAAAAATATATTACAGAATTTATTTCATAATACAAATAGATAATCGATATAATTTGTAGTGTTTTTTTTCAACGAAATAAATTAATCAAAATGCTTTTGTTTTAGTCTCATTTTTCATAAATTATAAATATTAAAAAACTTTTATTGTTCTAGAACATATAATATATCGGGTATAAAATTTTATATTGGAATTTATAAAATTCATGTAGTTGTACAATAAGATTTCTGATGCGATATTTCACAAAAAAAAAATCTGATGCGAAAGGAAAAGCATTTTTGTTTGCATTCGTCTATTTATTTACTTATAGATGCTGTTTTTTTCAAACACGTGTTTGTGTATATATCTCTTGACTTTATTTGAATCTGTTACATCACCTCGATGCCTCGATGATCACGAAGAAATAAATTATCTTAAAATTCCAAAATACTCCCACATGGTTTTTAAATTCTTATTTGACTACCATTTTCTTAGGATAAATAGTCAATTTGGTCCATGCACTATTATTTTTTTATCAAATTGAGATTTAAAGTTTATTTTCAATCAAAGTGATGTATATTCTTTTTTTTACTGCAAAAAAAATAAAAAATTTCAGCTAAAATGATGGTTTTTTTTTGTTAAAAATAAACTTTAAATCTCACTTTGATAAACAAAAAATAATAGTTCACATATCAAATTGGATATTTATCCTTATAAATGACTCTTTGCTTATTTTTTATCTTTTTTCTCTCACTTTAATCCACTATAGACAGATAACTTATTACTAATTCTTAGTTGGATTAAAGTGTGTATTTACTTTCAAAGGTGAGGACATATACTTGAAAAGGACAAAAGTTAGGGGAATTTGAGTATCTAAGGATAGAGCAAAAGGAAATTATATATATTTTTTAAGCCCGAAAGTATAATTTAAGGAGCAATAATCTATCCATTTATCCACTAAAAGGAATCAAATAATTTTTAAAAATTATCTAGTAGAAAAATTTATCAAAACTATTGTTATTTATCAAATTCTTAAAAGGATGTTGTATAAAAATTGAGTATGATATATCTATTCTTAGGTTCAAAATTGAGCCTAAGAATTACGAGTCTATAAAGTAATCAAACCAAATTTGGATATAAGACTTATTAATTGGGTTGAGTTGGGTTATTTAGACTCGTTTGCATCAATTTACAACCTTAAAAAAATAAAATTATAATTTCAATTTTCGATTCCATTCTAACATTTAATACGAAAAATGAATTAGGAAAGACATTTCTTGTGGGAAGACCATTCTATAAAGAAGCGAAAAAGATTACTGCATTCAAAATTTGAGAAAAGGCCATTGCATGAGAAGTTGGAAGCATAGAAAATATTTAAAATTTAGTTTAATAACATAAATACATGATGGTTTTTTATGCTTTTTATTTTTAGATTTAAGTAAATGCATTTACAAATTTATTATTTTTGTTATGAAGGTTATAAGAAAAAAAATGCATTAAGAAGGTATATTTATGAGGGCAGATGGCGAAACATTCAAAGGGAACTTCTCCCACCATTCAACGAAGGGAATTATAGTAGCCTTTTTTCTTTTTCTTTTTCTTTTCTTGGAAATAAATAGTACCCTTTCGTAATTGTAAACATGCATGCTTAGTAATATGTTGGAAAAGAAATATCTCATACAATCCAAATTTAAATTCCCTCTAAATACTATAAGTGAATCTTATATAATTACACTAGTATATTTTTTTAATACTTTTTAACTCAAACTATGTTTAAATAATAAATTAATAATATTTTACACTATATATATATAGCTAAAAGCCCGTTGATGTCTTGATGAGGCTTGTTCGAAGAAGACATAACTGAAACTTTTTTGGAGCTATTTACGATTTCTTTTTACTTTTATTTTTAGCTTTAAAAAATTGAAAAAGTTATTCATAGAAAAATCTCCCTGAGATGCTTTTTGCTTACCAATATATATTTTTAAAAAAAATTTATTAATATTTTAAATAACTTTTTTCAAAATACTTTTTTAGCGACTTAAGAAAACACCAGCACTGAGAATAAAACCTTAAAATGAGAAAATCACTGTCTAAAATAAGATGATGCCCCAAAGTTTAAGCAATGCCGAAGAGCTGGAATTAAGAACTTTATATTGAGCTGCAAGAATCCAAGAATAGTGCCAAAAATCATCCCAAATGATACAACCTATCCCACAAAAATCTTGTCCAAGCACAATTCGCTATTATTCTTGAGCTAGGGAACCATGTTTGAGAGATTCTGCATTTTTTGAAAGACCAAACTCCCACGGATTCACAGTGATAAGAGAATATTTGATGAACCAATTATATTCTGGAAGACAAGATGCAATCTAATCAGTGCTCAAACTATCCCAATATAATGTATAATGTGCTTCACTTACCCTTATTTGTTATTATGTAAATGCAGTCAAATCACTTCTATGGTGCCCAATTACTGTAGATGTGGAATGAACTTCTCTCTCGGCAAAACAAGTTCATGTATTTTCTAAATTTGGGCCTTTATATATCCAGGCTTCTTTAATGCACCAGACATACATTCACTCACTTTTAGTTTTAGTAAATGTCTCTTGTATCAAAATGGTCGTGACTGATAACCATTTTTTTATGATTCAAGTTTTGAGACTTGAGTCTTATTATTATTGTGAATAATAATATCGATTTCTTAATACTAATATCGATTTTTCAATGTTACTATGATGTAAATAACGGGATTAGTCTGGACTGATTAATATTTGTAAATGATCCACTAACTTCACACTAAGAACCAATCCTATAAAAAAAAAAAAAAAAATTAACTTCCATCAGAGAAATTGATTCAACACTAATGAGATGAGACACTTGCATCAACATCCTTTGTCACAACTCTGATAATCATTGATCATAAGCAAGGCCAGTAGATAAAAGATTTGTAGTTATTAGAGACATTCCTCTATTTTCTGACTCCTTGGCTGAAAGATTCGCTTGGCATTTTACTGAGATTGGACATTATTCTGTTCATTCAGCTGGCTGCCATGCTTTTTAGGGAGCACAAAACTCATTAACCTACTTCCATCTTCTGATGATGGAGCTTTTTGGAACCTTCTTTGGCGCGTACATGATGTACTTCCAATGATTCGATACTTCTTATTGAAAGCTTGCATCAATACTCTATCAGTCATGGCCTCTTATAGGATCTTCAATGGCTCTTTTCCGAATTGCATATAATAAAGAGCAATTCAATTGAGAGTTGCACATCATTACAAGATTTTCAATGCTCCGATCAATGTCAAAAGTCATGAAGTCACGTAAATGGTGTTGACAAAGTCATTAAAATTAGAGGAAAAGAAGAAATTGTCAACATTGGATATAAGAGTTGCTTAGAAAAGTAATATGCATTCGAAATTATATGGTCCATCATCGTGAAAAAAATTTATATAAAATTTGAATGATTCACGATACACTTATAATTATATTTACATCTTATACTTTTTCGATAACTTTTTTTTCTCCAAGAACAACAATAAATCATAGTATATTGTATTAATGTATCATGCTATTCAAGAAATAATTCAAGATTGCAAATTTATCACTGAGCATATTAGTACTAGTAAAATGGTGCGGATTAATTAACTAAAATATTGACGCCAAAACCGTCTATTGTAAGTTGGTCTTAGCAGTGATGTGTAAATTTGTACACATAATGTTGAGTTGAGTGTTTTTTTCCTTCTTGTGTGCATAATTGTTTTGCATTACATATTTAACAAAATGAATACCAAAAGAAACATTATGTTCGGATATAGGGTTCATATATTCCTTCATTACTAAAATAATAATACTTGAAGGGAACAATTTTAATTAGTAAATAAAACGCCCATATCAATTTACTGACTTTGTAGCCACCTATGAATCATTAATAGTTATAACTTGCATGTGGTATTTGTCTAAGTGGGAAAAATGTGAGATTATTTACTTAAGTGGCCTTCATGACCACATGAAATTAATCCAGACACTCATATCATCTAAAATATTAATGAAAGACAAATATATAAGATTCATCCTATATACTCCATTAATGGAAGACAAAGAGATAAAATATTGATTATATCTTAGTGCTAGTATCTATCTCCTATTAACATAGACAAGTAATTTTTTGTATATATAAATTAAGAAAAATATATTTAATGTAGTTGAAATTATAAATTATTTCTTTGTTTTTCTTATTTTTCCCTTTTACCTTGCATTTAAAATTTGGTTAAATTCAAATTTAATTGTGTGAAAATGTGTACAAATTTAATTTAAATTGTGTGAAAAACTTGCACCTATCTTTGGGAAATTAAATCTTTAACTTAATATTTATTATTTCAATAGTTTGAAAATGAATTTTATACTCCCCTTATCCCACTAAAATAAACTTGTTTTTCATTTTCATCTACCCTAAATTATAGTCCAATTTATCTATTTACATTATAGTTTTTTTTTCAATGTACTATACTACTTTTATTAACACAAATTGACACCATTTTCAAGATGATTTTGGAATACTAAACATAATAAAAGACAATTAATTCTTTTTATTGGTTTTTTTTGTTAAATTAAGAATTTTCCAAGCATGTGGGTCACTAATAGGGGTGGGCATTATTCGGTCCAGACCGATTGCTTGGATTGGATTGGATTGAATTTTAAAATTTGGTTCGATTTTTCGGTCAAACAATCCAATCCAATTCGGTCTTTGAGAAATAAAATTATTTCGGTTCGGTCTTCGATCTTCAATTTTAAAGACCTAATTACTATTTTTATAACAATAATAATTAATCATTTTTGTTTCTAATTTCATGATTTTTTTCTTCTCTTGACAAAAATCTTGCAAATGATACAAGAATTTCATATAATGAGATGATTTTATTTTTATTTTTATAAATGGTATGTAAATTTCATGTAAATATTACATTTTAAATATATATATATATATATAAATAGAATTTCGGTCTTGACCGAATTAAATTGGATCGAACCGAAATATTTCAATCTTCGATTTTTCGGTCTTATAAATATTACGATTTGATTTAGTTTTCATCCGAAAAAGACCGAAAACTGAATAGACCAAATTTTCAAACCAAAAACCGAATACTCACCCCTAGTCACTAATGTTGACTTTAATTTTTAATAGCAAAAACATTTTAATGAATACAATTAGTAATTCAATGAAAAATTAATTATTGTGTCAATTATTAGCATAAGGGCAAAATAACAAATATATAAAAAAAAATTCACAATTTCAACACCATTATAAATGTCTTTTTAACTTGTGTGAAAACAACGACTTTTTTTAGTGGAACGGGAGGAATAATAACAAAGTAGGTTAAATAAAGGTATTTTAGATAGTTAAAATTTAACTGACACCCTCAATGAATAAATTGTACTATAATTTGGAACAGATGAATAAAATGATTTTATCTTAGTGGAACGGAAATAGTAGTTAACATTGTTCGCACATTGTGGAGACATGCCCAATAAAATGTATTAATTTGGAATATATTTATGTAAATTTTCATATAATTCACTTAGTATATAATTAATAAAGACATGTATTAATTATAGAAACAAGTGTATTTTTGTTCAAAATGAAAATAGTAGATATCTTATTATTGAAAGTTTTATGTAATTTGTTTTACACTATTTACATTATTTTATAATTAATATGAACAATTAGTTTCTAATATATATATATATATATATATATAATCCTTTCCATATGAAATTGTGTATATGTATTTCATTTATATATATGTGTGATTTATTTTTAAATAAACATATTTTGTCTATGAATACAAATAGTTTTCTTAATTTAAGAGATTCATTCTCACTCCCATTCAAAGGGGAAAAAAAAAGATTTGCTCCTACAAACACATGTGATTGATTTTTAAATAAATTAATAGTAAAGATAATTTAATAGATTATTTAATCTATCTAATTGTTTCACTAAATAAATAGATTGTAATGAATGATGATAAAGAAAAACATTGTATTGATACAATTTAGACACGCTTTTTTATCTAAACCATAAACTTGTTTTTATCCTTGTTTTACTCTAGGAAAAAAAGAAATAGAAATTAGACAAATGGTCTCTAATGAAATACATAGAGTAATAAATTCATTCAATGTATATATCCGACTTTATATTTTGTTTCTTTTAAAATTAAATGTTTTTTATTAGATGCATTTCATGAAAAATCATTCATGACAACCAAACAAATACAAATTTTTTTCTA
The DNA here is from genome assembly GCA_019593545.1 of Apocynum venetum. Lineage (NCBI taxonomy): Eukaryota > Viridiplantae > Streptophyta > Magnoliopsida > Gentianales > Apocynaceae > Apocynum > Apocynum venetum. Next base: position 8,650,061 of record SRSM01000123.1, on the reverse strand, counting down.
TTTTTCTTCTTTTTTTAGTGCCATGGACGTTGAAGTACTGTGAACTTTGACCTCAATTGCTTAATATACATAGAAAGAATTATACAAATGAATACGGCATGGAAAGTTCTAGTATAAATGTATGATGACCGAAATCTTTTACTTACTAAAGAGATAAGAAGGCTGAATAGCCAAATAAAAAATCTAAGGTGTGATCATAAACATTTAAAATAAAGTCATGCATCTTACTAGTAAGCATATTTATTATATTTTTTCAATGCTATCCTTTCTACTCTTTCTTATTTAAATTTTCTAGGTCACGTAGGTAGTTTGATTAAAAAATGCATTATTGTTTATTTTTTTATTTGTATCCAAAAGTCTAATATATATATATATATATTAAAACAAATATAGTAAATATTTTAAGTTTAGATCAAGGGAAAAAAATAAAATATCTAATTAAACTTATAGCTAATTTATAGAATATCTAGGTCCCTTTTTCCCTCATCTTTCGTGTATGATATCCCAAAACTATGCATCATAATCAAATTCTGCAAGGATCAAGATGTCTCAAGTAAGTTAATTATGGCCATGACATTTGACGAAAAATCTTATTATTAATATTTGGCATATTATGTTATTGTGTGTAGTTCAACATCCCTTATTTAAAATGGAGAAAAATGCCCATGCGCGTTCATTAGTTAGATGAACCTCTCTAGTCCAACCCCAGCCCCATAAACAAATGGTTTATAAAAAAAAAAAAAGACAAAGAAAGAAATTCAAGACACATTGTAGATATCAAATTTCAATTTTGACAACAATCTCGCAAATTCAAGACACGAGTTTCTATTTTGCATGTTTTTGTTAACGTTTCAATTTATTAAAAGTATATTAAGATTAAATTGTGGGACAAAACCTTTCAATTTATCTAATCGCTCATCTATTGAGATTACTACAACAAAAATTCTTTTTTCAATAAGAGATATCAATATATGTTCAACTGTTAAATCAATAAATGATATTAAACTATCAAATAAATTATTCACGTTCAAAATATCAATTGGTTTAGTGTGCAATTTGGGATTGGAACAATAAGTGATATTGAATAATTGTTCAAACATATCATAACCTCCCAATAAAGCGATGAATGTATCAACACGTTACATCATTATAGCAATTTGTTAATATATAGAGTTTTTTTTTATAACAAACTCAATTGTCTTGTTATAAATAGTACTAAGTGCAATTAGAATTATAACTAGTATGAAAATATGACTATTATGAGCTACTTGAACAGCTACTCCAATCATTCCAAAGTTGTCTTATCCATAAACGAGACCAATGTTATAAGTGACTTTTTTTCTCAATTCAGGCAGCAGATACATATAAAACTTTGTTTTCAATTGTCATACATTTGAAAAGGCTGATTATTTTTACTTTTTGAATTGGATTCATTTGATTTTTTTGTTCTTTGAAAAGTTGAAAGGTCACAGGTTTGCACACGTTTGGATGATGATTCTTTTATAAATATAGAATAAATGTAAGAAAATAAATGATTTGCAATAAATAATAAATTAAGAAGAAAAAGAAGAAAGATTTTTGCAAAATATCAACTATATATATATATATATAAACTATTTTTTCCTCATTGTTTTCTAACCATTTTTTCAAATTCGTTATATTATTATATCTCATCACTTCTTTTTCATATTTGTCTTATACTTATTTTTTCAAATTCGTTGTATTATTATATCTCATCGCTTCTTTTTTATATTTATCTTCTACTTATTTTTTTAAATACGTTGTATTATTATATATCATCACTACTTTTTCTTGTTTGTCTCTATTCATTTTTTTAAATATGTTGTATTATTATATCTCATTACTTCATTTTTTATTGTTTTCTTATTTTTTCAAATTTATTGCATTATTATATTCCATCATTACTTTTTCATGTTTGTCTTGTACTCATTTTTTCAAATTCGTTGTATTATTCTATTTCAAAATACAATTAATTTTAAAAAATGAGTACAAGACGAATATAAAAAAGAAGTTATGAGAATCAAACACATAAAACTTTATTCTCAACTATCATACATCTGAAAAAGGCCGATTGTTTTTTTTTTCTTTGAATTGGATTTCGTTTAATATTTTTTTTTCTTTGAAAAATTGAATCGTCATAGGTTTGCACATGTTTGGATGATGTTTATTCCATAAGTATAGATTAAATGTAAAAAAATAAATGATTTGTAATAAAGAATAAATTAAGAATAAAAATATGAAGGATTTTTGCAAAATATCAACTCTCTCTCTCTATATATATATATAAACTACTTTTTCCTATTTGTCTTCTACTCATTTTTTAAAAATTCATTGTATTATTATATTTCACCAGTTCTTTTTCATATTTGTCTTTTACTTATTTTTTCAAATTCGCTATATTATTATATCTCATTACTTCTTTTTCTATTTGTTTTCTATTCATTTTTTCAAATTCGTTGTATTATTATATCTCATCACTTCTTTTTCTTATTTGTCTTCTATTCATTTTTTCAAATCCGATGTATTATTATATCACATCTCTTCTTTTTCCTATGTATTTTTTACCCATTTATTAAAATTCATTATATTATTATATCTAATCACCTCTTTTTCCAATTTGTTTTCTACTCATTTTTTTAAATCCGTTGTATTATTATATTTCATTGCTAATTTTTCTCGTTTGTCTTGTACTCATTTTTTAAAATATATTGTATTATTATATTTCATCACTACTTTTTCCTATTTGTTTTCTACTCATTTTTTCAAATCCGTTGTATTATTATATTCCATCACTACTTTTTCTTGTTTGTCTTGTACTCATTTTTTTAAAACTGTTGTATTATTATATTTTATCACTTTTTTTTCATATTTATCTTCTACTCATTTTTTCAAATAAAATGTATTATTATATCCCATCACTATTTATTTTGTCTTGTACTCATATTTAAAATTTGTTATATTATTATATCTTATCACTTTTTTTTATTTGTCTTCTACTCATATTTCAAGTCTGTAGTATTATTATATATCACCACTTCATTTTCATATTTCTCTTCTACTCATTTTTCAAATATGTTGTATTATTATATCTCATTATTATTTTTTCCTAATTATTTTCTATTCATTTTTTTCAAATATGTTGTATTATTATATCCTATCACTTCTTTTTACTATTTGTCTTATGCTCATTTTTTCAAATCCGTTGTATTATTATATCCCATTTTATTCTTATTTAAATAGCTTATTTTTTTCATTTCTTCATCAAATCACTTAAAGACATATATTCTTATTCTTCTTTTTCATCCGTGGCTAATTTTTCTCTCTTTATCTTCTTTTTTTTCTTCTTACTTTCTTTTTCAAAATGAATGATTTGGTTCATAAATTACAAAATTATTATCCCATACTCTTAATTAATGCATTAAGAGAAATTGAGCGAATGAGAATTGAGAGATTAAGATGTTTAATGTCCCAAGAAATGACTACATATATTAGTTTGTTAATTGAAGACAATGTCTGATGAAATGGTGAACATCTACTTATTTTTTCAAAGCGTCTATATAGATTGGGTAAAAGTAATTTTGCAAAAAAAAAAAAGATAAACGGTTAGAATTTTGTTACAAATGTGCAAGATGAAACTGTAATACATAATGTCATCTACGCGAATTTGTATATAGAAATCGAAAATATTAAATTAAATTCATAAATGATGGGATTAGAAAAAAGTCATCGGATGACATCCAATTAACTCTTGACACACATCCTTGTGAACGTGTGTAACAAGAAGTTCTCAATTTATTAAATAAATTCAATGATGAATAATAACGTTATAGTCTTAGAATTTTACTTTGAATGATATTTATGTTAATTTATACAAAAAATTGATGATAAGAAAATCAAATATATAATGTGAATATATTTTATGAAGTTATTTTATTTTATATTTTATGTATATTTTACAATTTTTTAAATGCACTAATTATTTTTTATACGTACGTTTTGAAATAAGTTGCGATAAATGATATTGCATACCCACGAAGATATTAGGATACATATCTATTATGGTTTAATCAATGAAACGGGAACGAAAATAATATTTTCACTCAATGAACGGAATTGGAGATATCAATATTTGGCCCCTAGTGCCCACAATCCCATCCCTTCCGTGCCAAGGCTGCCATGGATTAGCTTTGTAAACTCATCTACTCCTTTGTTAATTTCCCTTTAATAATAATAAATAATAAATCAATAGTGTTTATTGTATAAAGAAGGTTCGATCATTTTTATCGGGCAAAAAAAAGGTACTTTCCGACCCATTGTCTCGCTTCTCCTTGAAGTCCATAATCAGAACATTCATCAGTCTATCACGTGAAGCCCACGTCCAATGTCAATATTTATCTATGAAGGATACTTTTAGTAATTTAAATATTGGATTTTCCATGTACTAAGTTTTCTTTACCTATACGTCTTTTGTTCCAATTTTATAGATTTTTTTTTATTTTTTAATTTGTTTCAAATTATATATTTATTTTTTTATTAAAAATATAATATTTATTAGTTAATTAAAATACTCATATATTTAAAGTGAAAGTATTAAGTATACTTTGAATAATAATAGATGAGTAAATTGTTAGAAAAATATATTTTATTTATGATAAAATATTTTCCAAAAATGTATTAGTATTTCTAATACTAATCTTCTCAATATTAAAGGAGTATTTTAAAAATACATATTTTCAGCAACATTAATCATGTTTTTTTAATCAGTATAAAAAATCAAACAAGTCTATTAATTTAGAATAAAAAGAATATATATTTTTAATAAATTTCAATTTTTTCCTTAGGAATTTTTTTTTGGAATAACTTATCAAAATTTTTTTTTTTTTTTTTTTTGCAACTCTAGTGCAAAACCTCTCTCTCAATCTATTCAAAATTAGACCTTTACTTCAAATGCCCTCTGAGAATGCCCTAATGAGAAAGTCATTAATGGGAAAAGAACTCCAAGAGACTTATGAGGTGGGAAAAGAAAAGGGCTTTTGCTGAAATAACAGACTTCAGGAATGAGAACAAACAAGCACCTAGCATTTTCTTACCATGTGGGGTATTTGGAATTTCATATGTCTGCTCTGGGAGCGGAAATCAACCTGCGCCTTGCTTCTCTATTTACTACTTGGAATCATATCTCAAGGTAGCAAAGTCAACACTTAGAAAGAAGGGAAAGACTAAAGAGTTAACAAGAGTCAACACAAGAATTCTACTGTGCAGGAGCTTGAAGAAAAAAGAGTAAAGACTAAGAACTTCTCTAATTTTCAATAAATAGAATCTCAATTTACATCATATAACTATTAATTGAGTAGACATTTAAATAAAAAGAAACTTTGTAATACAATATTGTTATCATCCAATATGAGAATTAGTGATATGTTCAAATCAACTCATTTATTTTTTTCTCTCAAATTTTTAGATGATTTATTTCCCTTTTTTTTCTATAAATTTTGTGTGTCTCTCATCTTTTTTTCTGAGTAAACATGTAATACATGCGGTCATTTTTTTACGATCTTTACGAAACTTAGTGAATAAATGTCAAGTTACATCATACTATTATCAATTGAGTAAATAATTAAATAAAAATATAATATCTAATGAGTAGACATCCCAAACTTTTAGACTATTTCTTTTCCCTTTTTTTTTTTGCTAAAATTTTTGTATCTCTCTTTTATTTTTTTCTAAGTCCATATCTAATGGATGGATTATTTTTTTTTTTTTAAGGAACTCGAGAGTTTTCTTGACTATGCTCTCCGAGAATGCCCTAATAAGAAAGTCATTAATGGGAAAAGAACTCCAAGAGACTTACGATATGGGTGAAGAAAAGGGCTTTTGCTGAAATAACAGACTTCAGGAATGAGAACAAACAATCACCTAACATTTTCTTACTATGTGGGGGTATTTGGTATTTTATATGTCTGCTCTGGAAGTGGAAATCAACCTACGCCTTCTGTATGCTTCTCTATTTCTTCCATTTAACTACTTGGAATCATATCTCAAGGTAGCAAAGTCAGCACTTAGAAAGAAGAAGGGAAAGAGTTAACGAGACAATAATTCACTGTGCAGGAGGTTGAAGAATAAAAACTAAGAGCCTCGCTTACCTGTCAAATTAATGTCAAAATTAATGAAATGTACGCTATATTATATCACTTTCAATTGAGTAGATAATTAAATAAAAAGATAATTTCAATATCAATCAAATAGAACTAATTATATATTCAAATAAACAAATCTATTTTTTCTTTCAAAAATTTCTCCTTTTTTGTTAAAATTTTTCTCTTTTTTTTTTCTTTCTAAGTTAGCTTGTACTATTGGTAGTCATACGTTAATAACACTATCAATAAAAATTATTGTCACATCAATATGACATAATTTTAAAACTTTATGCATTTAAAAAGAAAAAAATTTATTACACCGTCAACTTTAACTTTTATTTAATTTCAATATCACTGTTGAAGATGCTCAAATTAAGTTTCGAGAATCGATTTGAATTTCAAATTACTTTCTCTTTTTCAAGCTAAAAATTTCATATTCACATTTCATTTCACAATTACTATTCAATTCAAAGTTTAAAATTCTCCCTACGGTTTCGCTCATTTACATTAATTATAATTTTAAAATTTTGTAATTAAAATTACATTCTTAAATAAAATATTAACTACTACATAAGCCAGGACTTGCTGGTATTGGAGGTGTTATTAGGAATCATCTTGGGGATGTCATTACAGTGTTATCTAAGAATATTGGTATTGTTGATTCTAACTGTACAAATGTTATCTCTTGTATTTCAAATCTTTCTTTAAGGCTGTGGAAATACAACATGCTCTTCAACAAGCTAGCTAATCTTGTGATTTCTTTCGGTTCGATTTCTTTTGTTCATGTCTTTAGAGAGAGTAACTTTTTTGTGGATTCTCTTGCTAAACTTGGCATATCGAGGAACTCTGGCCTTACAACTTGGTTGTACTTCTTCCCATTAATAAATTTTATCTACTTTAAAATATAAAAAAAAGAAGATGCTACTTCGTGGTTTGGAATACTTACCAATATAGGGCAGGTCATAAAAAATAATCAATTAATAAAAAGTATAGATTGAAAATGACTAAAATATCCTTGAGAAAATAGTGTATACATTTAACGACTTCAAACTTAAATATAATATTCTCCACAAAATGTAATATTCAACAAAAGTAAAAGAAAAATAAAATAATAAATATACTATTAATTTACGAGATTGATATTTAAATTAGAACAACAAAAATCCGAAATTTTGACAATTATTTCGAATTAGAGGGTGCATATTTTACCTATTCCAAAATCATACTCCTAATAGAGGAAGTATTAATTATTAATTATGTTGGGCCATTTTAATTAGGTGTCTTTCTTTGTAACAATTTCATTTAGAGTAAGATTTTCTTGCTCCTGATAAGTTGATTTTCCCCTCAAAAGAAAAAAAAAAGAAGAAGTTGATTTAAATAAGTTATTTAAGAAAAAATTATAAATAAAAGGAATCTTGTTTTGGTTATCTTCGAAGGTGTTTGTTTAAACCTTGTTCATAACGTAAAGTTAAAATATAGGGATTTTTCTACCATCGGTCATATTATTGGAATAATTATTCATGATATGCTTCATTTATGTGATTCAATTGGAATTAATTTTGTAAAAAAGGTTGGGAATAAACATTTCCATCTTTTAACTCTTATTGATTTAGATTTACCCTATTTCCATCTTCGGTGAAGTTCCTCTTCCTGTATCCTTAGCTGTCTTTCTCTAATTTAATGAATTTTACTTTTTTCTAAAAAAAAAGAAAAAAGAAACTTGCTTTAAAATGGATATGTTGGAGAGAGACACAAGCAAAATGTCACAAAAAAAATGTGAATCATTCAAATATAAAATTATAAAATTTAATACAAAATATTTATGAAATTTTTATTTTTAAAATGCAAAAAGATTATACAAAAAAGTCCACTCTAAATAAAATAAAATTTGTAAAAACTTAGTATTTTCCAAAAATATTTTTTTATCATCTGAATATTTTGAGTTTTTCTTTTCTTTTCTTTTTTATGAACAAGAATATTTTGAGATTAATGTGCATCTTCAACCATCATATATATATATATATATATATATATCAAAAAGAATAAAGAAAAACTCACAGTATATAATTACCAATAGAATTATGGTTATTCGTCTAAAGTTAATACATTTGTTTATTTTTCAAAAGTTCAAAATTAAATACAATTTTTTTAAAAAAAAATATTTATCTAAATTTTATGTTTTAGTAATTTAATTAAAATATGAAATATTTTTTTAAAATAGTTTTTATGTAATTTTTTTTAGCAATTATATTTTAAAATTAAATAGTAATAAATTCTTAATTGTTATGTATACATTAATTGACAACTATTTAAAATAGATAAACGAACTTGCAAGAATGTCTCCAATTATTACTTACGTATACGTTAATTGACAACTAGTTAAAATAGACAAGCGAACTTGTAAAAGACGTCTCTTGTATTTGGCAAGTACTTATCCCCTTTCCCTCCTTTGTCCTTTCTTGATGCAATGAAATATATTTTTTCCCTTAAAACTTCTGTCTCCCTCTCTCTCTCTCTCAATCACACACACACACACACACAATAAGTACTTTATAATATTTTAGATGTTTTATTTTAGATAATGATAATGATTAATTTGAAAAGTAATAGATAATAAAAAATTTATTTATAATATTTATTAAGAGTAAATTTAAATTTAATAATAAAATTTTTATTATTTTTTATATTATTCATATACATATAAATGTCAAAAACTGACATTTGTTTTGAACAAAAAAAAGTATGCCCTTCATTCTTTTTTATAAGACATTAAAATTAATTTTATATAAATTAAAAAAATATTTTACTTCTCATTATATATTTATTTTTTATTGAAAAAATAAACATTTGTTTCATTTTTATATACTTGTCATTAAAATATAAATAAATTTAAAAAAAATATATACAACAATAATAAAAAATTATATAAATAGTGACAAAAATTTCTGTTTAACTTATCTTATAAAATGTACGAAAATAGCATTTCAAATAGATAAGCGAACGACTCAACAAATGGCCAAACTTCCATACGGAGGAGAAAAAATAAAAGTTGAAAATTGGACTATAAGAACGTGCAATGCAAGTCTAGAGAGGAATGGCGGATAAATTAAAAATGTGGAAAATAAGGACCATTTCACATTAATTTTTGGTAGATGAGTTATCAACAGTAACATGACCTCCACCAATTTAATTTATGGGTGGGACCCACTAAATTTATTGACTTCCAGTCTTCCCAAACCAACAACCACAATTGTAGGAATTATTATTTTTTTTTAATTTGAAAGAAGAAAAAGAAAAAAGAAGTTCTCTTACACCTAACAACGTGGCATCAAATCAGTTGTTGAAAATCGGACGGCGAACATTAATTTAAATAAATTACTGGACGTTATCGTGTGATAAAGAATCTCTTGATCTCCGCACGGTCTAAGAATGTTCAACCTATTAAAATATAATTTCTCCCAAATTAAAATATACGTTTCCTATACTGAATTCTTTTCTTTTTTTAATTTAAGAAACAATGAAAATTCGACCAACTATATTTATTGAAGTGTTTGATTTTCTAATGACTTTTAATGATGGAAGGTGATGCAAGGATGTTAATGTTTATCATTTTTTATGCATATAGAAGACTTTTAATGTTGATTTTTGTAAATCTAACTTTAATATGATTTGTTTCTACTATTTAAAAAAGAGAAAACACGTCACATTGAGTAATAATTATTATATTGAAATTTTAATAAATGTTTTCTCTTTTCCTCCTCCAAATAATTTACTTTCTCGTTTTGAAATTAAATGTCTACTTTTCACTTTAATTAAAATTTTAAAAAATTCATTAATTTTAATTAACTTATCAAATTATCTTTGACATTAATATAATAAATTATAGGACCCATGAGTAAGTGGAATGTAAATTACTTAAATAAAATTATTAAGTGGCGGAGACTATTAATTAGTTGTATATAAATATATTAAATTAAAAAGATTATTAATGAAAATTTTGATAAAATATATATATATTTAAGGAAAATATACATTTAATTATGGACAAATAAAAATAAAAATATGAATATTTAATTTCGAACGGAGGAAGTATTTAGTAACTTGTGCAATGGACAAGACATATTTTTATTTTTAATATTGCAGAAAAAAAAGAGTAGAGAAAAAATGTGTTGTATTAATTTCTTGTGCCTCTTGAATCTTGTTATGTATTTGCATCGGGAGAGAGAGATAAATCATTCAAAATAATAAAGAAATTTAAATGCCAAAGCTAAAGAAATTTGAGTGAGGATGAGTGAATGAGAAACCTAATGGGGGGAGGGAGTGTGGTGAGAGGTGTGAGGTGAGAAAGTGTTTTTTGGATTGGAGTATTTTAAAACTTTCAAAATTTAATAGTGTTAGGTTTATTTATTTGGATGTTGTATTTATAAATCATAATTCTTTAACGTAAGTGAAAAGATAGCTTGGACTGAAAGAGTTTAAGATTAATATTAAGAAAGAAAAAATTACCAAATTTTATTAATGTTATATACAAAACTTTATATGAAAAAATTCAATATTATCTTTAGTACTATAGTCGAGTCCGTAAGATATGTGGTGATATGAGGATAAATCTTTGAATGCCGTGTGTGGTAAATTTTTACTGAAATATTGTCAAGTTTTATTCTGGAGTTTGAATCTTATTGGCTCTCTCCCACATGTGTCTGTCACTCGGGCACATTAATCGATTTATAAACCGCCTGATTAAGGTACCATAGTGAAAAAGTTCTCGCTCCCTCGTCAGAAAAAAAAAATCAATATTTTTAGAATCTTAATATGTGTGAGTGGATACAATGACATCTACTTGAAATTGATTGAAAGATACGTATATTGAAATTCCAAAATTAATGTTATTTTGGTTTTTTTCCCATAAAAAATCAATAACTTTTAAGTGAAAGAAAGAGTAACTAGGATATAGAAGATTTTTTTTTTAAATAATGTTTAAGAGAAAGTTTTTTCTCTTATTATAAGATGTTATAAAAAATATGTTTTATTCAAAAAAAAAACAATGTCTTATCCCTAAATATGTATGAAATTACTTAATACATTTTATAATAAAAAACGACGGTAGTATTAAATTATTTTTTATCCAAATGAGTAATATTAACTCAAAACACAACTCAAGACGCATGATCATAATGAGGTTGGAATATGAACACGGATGAGAGAATCAAAGGTTCATTATTATCTTCTTCTTTTTTTGATAATTAAAGGGACATTATTATCGTGATGATCTGATAGGAGAAGAGAAGAAGGAGGGCGGATTGCCGTCTGGTGGTCAAACATAAGAATAGTTTACTACTACTACTACTACTCACGAAAAAGAAAAAAGAAATAAAAATAAAAATTGCTCGCTCCCTTCCCTTTGACCTTTCCTCCGCACTGAAATAAATTCATCCATCGCCACCACCATCACCATCACCGTCTTCCTCCTCACATCACCCCTTCTCCCACCAGCCTCCGCCGCCGGAGGAGTCCTCACGAACAACCCTCCCCTTTCTACCGACAGAGTCATCAAGATTAATTTATTCACAGAGATTTTAATATTTCTATACCAACAAATTCAACTGACAGCCACCTCCTCAATCACACCATCTCTCTATATCTCTCTCTTTCGTCACGTCTTCTCCAGCTCTTTCTTTCTCCAATCATTTTTCTCTGATCTGAAATTTCGCGTGTTTTCTCATTACTAGTATTTTATTGCAGTACAAATTTCTCTCTCTCCCTCTCTAATCTACGACGTGGACGCAAAAACCAAAGGTAAATTCACTTTTCTAGCAGCAACATTAAAGTAGCGCCTTTTCTATTCCACCGCGCGCTCTCTCTCTCACTCATAGACACGCGCAGAGAAATGCACAGCACATGTGTGTATACGCATTGCGTTACGTACTGATTTATCCTTTTTAATTGTAGCTAACAATCGTTTGCTTTGTGATGTAGATAGGTAAGTTTTTATTCGTATTGGTTTTGTAAATGGGTTTCATTTGTTCCGTTTTTTAGCATCTGATTTTGTCGATGCGAGGATGATCTTTGTTGTTGTTTTTACTGTTTCTTTTGAAGTTTCAGTTGTTGGTTTATGTTCTGATCTTTATTTTGTTTACGCCCTTAATCGGACTGAATTTGAAGATTCGATCTTTCAATTGGGATTTTTAGTTTTCTTTTTCATTTTTTCTCTGTGTTTAATGATTAACAATCCAAATTTTGGTTTGCCTTTTGTTTTCAAGTGTCAGAATATTTCTGTCATTTAACCGAGGGACTGAATTTTTTTTTCTAGCATAGTATTTTACATTACTCCGAATAGGACATTTATGACTTCTTATCTTATAAATTCGATTAGGAACCATGACAATTATTTTGGTTTATTTGTTGCTTTGTTTGATCCCCAAATGCATGCACTTATTCAATTTTCTTGTTGCGATATTCCTGTTATTTTGGGATCAGTTATTTAATCGTTCGTTGTCTCCTCTTAACTCATTACTAGTTAGTTTTTCATTTTGGGCTGTGCACGACTTCCCAACAAGCTGTCCTTTTAGAATACTATATAATACTAGTTTATTACTTGTTGTTTACGTGGTCTTTGGGTTTATAAATTATGTGAGTATTAAATTAATAGGTTGAATGTAAGTTTGTTTCAATTTGATGTGTTAATCAGCTATGTTTTGAACCTGAGAGTTACGGAGTCCATTCACAGACGGCACCGATCCTTGTTTGAACATTAGGGGCCACTTAATCTACAAATTTGTGTGGATTGATGCAGATGAAGCAATATCAGATTTGAATGCCATCCCATTGAACCCATGATAAGGTCTAGCAATGGGGTCCCTAAACATGGAGAAGAAGTGGGTCTTTCCTCTTGTGATCAGTTCATTAGTATGCGTCTTCCTTTTTGCAACCTCCTTCAACATGGGGCTTGTATCATCGCTTCGTACAATCAATTCAATCTTCCCTATATTCCAATCTCAGGTTATTAGTAATGAAACAAGCCAATATTTTGCTGAATCAAAAGTTTATGTTTCTCCATCCCTCCCAGCTCCACCTCCGCTTCCTCGTTTTGCTTATCTAGTATCAGGATCTAGAGGTGATCTAGACAAACTTTGGAGAACTCTTCAGACTTTGTATCATCCATGGAATTACTATGTTGTTCACTTGGACCTGGAATCCCCGGAAGAGGAGAGGCTGGAGCTTGCTTCTAGGATAGCGAAGGATCCCATTTTTACAAAGGTTGGAAATGTGTTCATGATTACAAAGTCTAATATGGTAACCTACAGAGGTCCAACCATGGTTGCTAATACTCTTCATGCCTGTGCCATTCTTCTCAAGAGGCACAAAGATTGGGATTGGTTTATTAACCTAAGTGCTTCAGATTATCCTTTGGTGACTCAAGATGGTTAGTACTCTAAAATATTTTGTTATCAAAGCCACTTTGCCTAGTTTTGTTCAGAAAGGATGTTTTGCAGGAGACTTTGTCATTCTTATTTCTTAGAATGAAATCCTCAGGTCATTGACTGTGTTCTTGCAGATCTTCTCTATGCATTCAAAGATTTAAAGCGAGAGATGAATTTCATAGAGCATACAAGTCGCTTGGGCTGGAAAGAGTAAGGTTCCTTTGCATATCTGTGTGTGTTTCATAGGGAACAATAGTATTGGTGCTTATCCCTTACATTTTGTTGAATCACAGAGGTCAAAGGGCCATGCCTCTGATTGTAGATCCTGGACTGTACCAGACAACAAAACAGGATATATTCTGGGTCACCCCAAGGAGGGCTTTGCCCACTGCATTCAAATTGTTTACTGGTTTGTACTTGGCTATAGCAAAATTTGTTGATTAATAAGTACACGACATGTCTGCAAATGCCCCTGTTCTTCTCTGCTTGATTGGAAAAACTAAGTGAATGTGCAATAACTTTACTGTATGAGTGGTAACTATGAATTACAATTCAAGTAGACATTAACTGCTTAAACTGACGTAATCTACATTTCTTGAAAAGTCCCTCGACTGCTTTAATTTGTTGTTCTTTGCGATCCATGATTCTCCAATCCTTCTAGCTCTCTCATGAATTTGTGATCTTTCTGTGTTTATGGTTTCTGGAGGCTGAATTCATACACTGGCACTGAGTCTGTTGTTTTAATGGCAATATTCTAGTTCATCTTTGGTTCTTTTTCAGAGGAGGGAAAGAAACAACTATATTAATATATGCCTTCCATCTCAGCTTTCACCTTCTATTTTGCTGAAACTGTTTCAAAACATAATCGGTCGAATTCATCAACCTTTAAATGGTTTGAAATGAGAAATTTGGCTAAAGTCATTGAAGTTCCACAACCTCAAAATAATAATCTGAAATTAGTTGCTGCCACCATTTCTTTTTTAGTGTCGATTCCTATATCTATTTTACTCTGTTACAGGTTCAGCTTGGATGATCTTATCTCGTTCATTTGTGGAGTACTGCATTTGGGGTTGGGATAATCTTCCGAGGATCCTTCTCATGTACTACACAAACTTTGTGTCCTCTCCTGAAGGCTACTTTCAGACTGTAGTCTGTAACGCTCCAGAATTTGTACCAACTGTTGCCAATCATGATATGCATTATATTTCCTGGGATTTCCCTCCGAAACAACATCCACATGTCCTCAGTATAAATGACACAGCTAAAATGATTGCTAGTGGTGCTGCCTTTGCACGCAAATTCAAACGAGATGATCCTGTATTGGATCGAATTGACAAGGAATTACTTGGCCGAAAAAATGGTAGCTTCACACCAGGCGGTTGGTGTGCTGGCAAACCCCGGTGTTCCAAGGTTGGAAATGTCACCAAGCTTAAACCAGGACCTGGTGCTCAGCGGCTTCGCCGACTTATAGATAGGTTAGTTTTTTCACCAGAATTTAGCGAACATCAATGTAAGTAGATATCTCAGTGCATCATCCATTTTTAAGACATTGCCAGAAGAGAAAAGTTCACTCCATAAGCCCAATAGTGCTTTGCTAGAAATTGGAATTTTTGTATTTATAGATGCTGCTCAGTCACTCCATTTCTGTGACAGAGATAATAGATCTGAGATATTTCCCTGTCTTCAGTGTTCGGATTTCTGGCATGCAGTATGCAAAAATTGGCACATGGAATGAACTCTTGACCCTTGATCTTGCAAGATTCACAGAACCAACTTTTCCAATTGCTATGATTGGTTAGCCAGGCCTAGCATCATCAGTAATGCAGAGCAGTGTGAACTTTTAGTAAAAAGGAATTTTGACACTTGGGTAATGCATAACAGAGTTAGCTTTTTACTTCACCAACTACATTAATGCAACTATCTAAACCTACATCTCTCCTACCTTAAATGGCTCCATACTTATATCATTTTTATTTTTATTTTTTACAACTCTTCATTCTAATCACATGACTCTATCCATCATAACAAATATGACTCACATATTATACCACACTCATATTTCATTAATATTTTTAATAAAATATTAAATTTAACATATTTTTTAATTTTTATATTATAAAATTATTAATTTAAAATAATAATTAATGTTCTAAAAAAATATTTTCATTACTAAAATATAAAATTTTATTCAATAACACACTTTAAAAAAAAAACAACAAAAATTACAAAGTAAAAAACATAAAATAGTTTTTAAAAAATTAACTTCTAATTTTAACTTTCAAATTGATGTTCAAAATATTCCCAAATATGCTCCACTAGATCCGCAAATGCTCACATTTTCAAATATGCTTCAAGATGAGTTCTCCTTTGTAAAGTATGTATAAAAATTAGGATGTACTACATTAGATACTTATGTCGTTAATAAATCATTATTTAAAGTATCGTACGAGCAATCAAAATTTTCTTCATAAGTTTATTGCGCATCTTCCATAATCATATTATGAAGGATTATGCACACAAATATTATATATTTTAATGTTTTTATATGTTAAAAATGGGTCGATTCATGTATGACCGTAAAACAAGATTGGAGCACCCCGAACGCCCTCTTTCGCATACTTTCTTGCTACTTTTTTATATTGAGCAAATAATTTTCTCTTGTCTCCCTGTGACATTGGAATGTTCTTGACAAATGTAGTCCATTTTGAATATATATAGATGCTAGATAGTATTTCATGTTATATTAGGTTTTTTTACTAAGTATTGTTCCTATGGAGCTTGCCCTTTCAAAACATCGTTAAATACATTGAATTAGTTTAGCACATTTATGTCGTTGTTTGATCATGCAACCCTGAAAAATGCGTGTCAAATCCACAAGTTTTGTGATGCTACTGTTTCGAGCATAATTGTTGATTTTGCATGATCACCACGAGAAAATTGACATTTTCATGCTACTTTGACAATTTTTTCATTCCTAGTGCATGCAATTAATACTGCCTCATTAACATACTAGGAAAACCTCATGCCTCTCCCAATTACAATAAATATTGGACGTCATTATTGTTAGACCTCCTTAAGTATTCGGTCCCAAATATCTCATTCGCACCATTAACAAACTTACTCAAGCATTCCACTGCAATAGTTTCTTCAATACGGACATATTCATCCACTAGTCATTATAGAACTAGTCGTTATAAAACAAAAAGTTAAAAAACTAGTCGTTATGAAAAAAATTAGACTAAACTAATAATAATAATAATACAAATTTATTACATTGCATACATAAGAAATTTGGATACTCCAAACAATAATACTTCAAATTCATTACATTGCATACATAAGAAATTTGAAGAACCGAAACAATAAGAATAACCTTTTCCTGATTTGAGGAACCTTTTTCTTCAAGTGAAATATTTTCCAAGTCAATTTGTGTGGAAAATAATGGAACTTGTAAAGAAATCATAGAATCCACCGATGTTTTGGGTTATTGATCAAAGACTTGTACTCTGCTTGTGACTCTTGAAAAAATGGTATTCTAAATTGATTACCCATATATGGCATACTTAGATGGAAAAAATACAGGAAATGGAAACATAGGATGTTGATAATTTCCAATATTTGAGAATTTTGAAGATTTAAGTTATTTGGATGTTGAGAGTTTTGCATGAAATCGTGAAATAATTGAGATTGAATTGATTGAGATCTATTTGGAGAAATAAAAAAAAACTTTTTTTACTCAAAAGTTGAAAGTAGAAACTTCTAATTTATAGGATGTGATTAATGGTTTAGTCTCAAAAAAAAAAAAAAAAAAAGAAGTAAGGGATAACAGATATTTCATTTTTTAAAAAAAAGACAGTTGGCAGTGGAATCATCTTTTTTATTAATGCTAATACTAACAGAAAAAATATTTATCTATACTAATACTAACATAGAATCATAGAATACTAATACTAACATTTACAGATAATATATTAATGACATAAAAAAAGGAAAAATGATTAGAAAAAAGATTTTGTTTTATTAAAGGGAAATGCAATATCTAATATTATTGTTATAAAAAATAGTTAAAAAGATGGCATGTACTTAATTTTAATTATTACTATTGTTAACAATTACATATAAATTATTGGATTTGTTCAAAGTTATTATAATTGAATTTTTTAAATTATGATATTGATATTATTTTAATTGGGCACAAACATTTGTGATTGTGTTGTGCAATTTTTCTTGCAAATGGAATCCAATTCTTAGGATTTTCAATAATGATTAAAATATTTACTCATATTATGAAATTTCATTACAAGTAAACTTATCATGGAATTATTCTTCTGAGTACACTATCACAGTGGGAGGGATTCATCAATTCACAAAATAATAATAATAATAATAATAATAATAATAATAATAATAATAATAATAATAATAACATCATATGATATGGGACCGGCGTGCATTAAAAGACAAATAAACCTCACAAAATGAAAATGCAAGTGTTGCTTCCCGGTGCAACTATCATATTCAACTTAAGCAATTTATTTACTATTGAAAAGTCAATAGTGTGCAACTCATACCCAAATTGCAAATTGATAATTGCAACTCCCATTGGAGTTGATCTTAGTCAATTGTTTCACAGGTCATACATCCTTTAGCTAAATACACGATTGACATTTTAATCCGGAACTCTTATAAATGCTAAAGAGACTCCTAAGAGAGATGATGGTGGATGACCAGGATGCTAAATTGCATTCCATGACTACCTCATCCTGGAACAGATTGGCCATCATGGAATTTATACTAACAAAGATATCTATTCAATTATTTAAAGAATGAAATGCATGCCGATCGGACATTGAACTAGAGTATTGATCGTCGACCGATAATGTAGGGAGATCCTCGAAATTTTCTAGTATAGTGCTAGGGATTTCGGCCAAGGATCAATCTCGGAGTTACAAGAATTTAACAATTCTCGGTATTAACGAAACCTAGTAAACACATGATCGGCAGCACAAGCACAAGAAAACAAGCATTGCTCCACAATCTCTCGAACGAAAATGAGACTCTTGTAGGGTTAGGTCGCGACACATAACAAGAAGACAGGACAAACAGTCCACTAAGGTATTACTCCAGCATAGAACTATGTAGAAAGATACCCTGCTGCAGCATATTCATAGGCCTGCATCATGAACTTCCCATTTGGTCACCCATCCTAGTACTAGTGCAGTAGTACTCTGATGAGATTAGTAGGCGCTTAATAAATTATTTAGTATATGATTTTAAAATCATTCAAAATGGCATCCAAAAATTGGATCCACAGCTCAGTGAATACACAACATCATTCTTGGCCCCCACCCCTCTCTTACAACAAGTAAAAAGCTGGAGATTCATGCAACTCTAAACACTGGTAAAGCATCATAGGCTAATAATTGAAGATTCTAATATTTTATAAGAATGATGAGCACTTCAACAATTACAGGAATATACAAAGAAAAATCGATCTCACCTTTTTTTAAAATCTTCTAATTGTTATCTACAATACATTCAATCAATTGATAGTTCTCAATCTTCCAGTTGACTGCATCCGCTATGAAACTAAAGACAAAAATTTGTTTTGTACCTTCCAGTGTTTCTCATGGCTGTAACTTTAGGTATGGAGCAGGTCTCCCTTAAAGCTCCAAAAGTATACAAGTAACCCACGCTTTTAACTTGTTTAGCCGCCTTATTTGATTCTATTCCTGATGGCATAGTCAATCCCTGACAAGGATATCAACCACCTCAAACCATCTCCAACAACTTGATATTTCCCATTGAATTCGCAGCAACTAAGGTGGAGGACTGACCACGCCAACAGACGGAAGAGATGAATTGTGCACCGTCATCCACATCATCGCCAGAAAGTGGATCTGTGTTGTTAAATTTGAATGACAAGGCCGGCATTGGGAGAGATTTGTGGTATATAAAAACCTGAAAGGAGAAAACAAAAGATATACATGTCGTGCCAATCAACAACCATAACAAACATTGAGAACAACATTACTACTCAATTCGGTATCAATACAACACATTGCATTAGACACCAAAGATCTCTACATTTAAGAACAGAAACACCATGAATAAAAAAAATCTATCATTCTAAGTAAAGGCCGATTGAGAACTACTCCCACCACTCAAAATTGAGTACTCCAATTTTTACTTCGATATGTTCAATTTGAACACCTATTTTTTTAGAATAAAATAGATTTTCTATCTAAAATTTCATCATTGACATTTTTGGCTTAAAGAATTCATATCCAACTTAAAAGAAGCTTGTAGTTCCCCCATCCACACAAATAATTGAAAGAATTTTGATGTTGACAAAGTTCATGGCATTCAGTCCTAAATCAGCCACAATATCATAAATTATTGTATGACCATTACTTTTGCTATTGTCATTCATTTAGGATCTCACATACCTAATCCATGACAAAATTTGTCTTAATAAACGATAAGGATAATGCAATAAATTATTTAGGATCAAAGACTTTCCTTATTCTTTAAACCAAGTCATAAAGTGATAATTCAATTTCAGATGGGAGAGTATCATCCAGAGTAATTTTAGCATAAGTACAGGTAACTTGCATGAAAGCTTAAATCATGAATAAGTTGCAGTTTGAATACCTAATTCTAAAACTTTAACACTGGAACAATATGACCTGAAGTTCGACAGCAAAAGTCTTCCCCAGTATTAACTAATGATATGAAGTTCACTGCTGTTTTTGCTCGGTACAGACAAGCATGAGCCAAGATTCAACAATGAATGCTGTCACCTGCCCATACTGAAAAAAAGTATGACCCTATACGAATACTCCTATACATACATACAAACCAGTCAGAATAATACTCTAAAAACCCAACCCCATCCTCCAAGGTCCTCAATCTTCCCAAGAAGAAAAATGCTTGGAAATGCTCTTTAGCAATCCACCATCTATCCAGGTTTACAACTTTTTAAACAAGTCATACTTACATGACCAAAGCACAAAAGCAATGCCATTCGAAATACACAAATACCTCCCACAGTGAACAGTAAATAGACCCATTCTGGACAAGAATGATGGCTTTATTTTGCTGCTAGTCCCTACGCTTGCCATATTTAGGTATGCTACAGAATGGGATACAAATAGATCCATGTAAATATTAAAGAACACTAGCAAAAGAAAAATTTATGGCTGTATTAAGAATCCAACTTTTGTTGAAAGTGTCTTTATTTACGTCTCATAAAAGAAAGAGGATTTATACCTTAATTATTATTCCACTTGCTTTGAAACAAAGAAAGAATAATACTGCGTGAATGATACTCTTATTGTTTGAAATTTAATCGTCTGATATTAAAATGAACGTATTTCTTTCTTGTGATATTTGATAATAAATGATATAAAAAGATTAGGTGGAAAATATGCAGGTTGCACTGAAACATGAAAGCGAAAATGCTGCATGGGTTGCATCCTAACTCTAGATTAAGTTCTAGAATACAATTTCACATTCTAGAGTTCTGTTGCATTCACCTTTTCACATACAAAAAAGGCCAAGCAATCCTATTGTCAAGTGTGAAGGGAAGAACCTGCTCTCCCTTTCACGGGTTAGAATGCTTTTTTCCCCTTTTGGGTGGGGAGAGGGGTTGTTTGGGGGAAGATGGAGGCACAGCAAGAAGGATAGAGTATTTATCTCTTTTTTAATATTCCAATATGTTAGGAAACAAAAACTAACTGCCATAGTTTATCATCATAAAGTCTATTTCCATCACTGGATTAATTATCAACGGATGTATTATGCATAGTATGAGAACATATCTTATGATCAATTAATACCTCATTGGTCTCTGAGCCCGTTGCAATATAACCTTCTGACACAGATAAGCCAACAAAGTTCTGAAACAAAGAAATAAGCCATGTTAGGACACACAAAAGTACATCCTTAGTAGTAGCAAAATAAAGATCCAGTAATCAAGACTCTTGAATGAAAAGATTATTTCTAGCTGGTGTCAAACCAAGTAATTCATGTATAACAAAACAGATGAAAGAAGATCCCAAAAGGAGATGTGTAATTTCACCAAAGAGTGAATTTCTGTTTTCCGTATTTGACTCCAGTATTTCCCACTGTCTTATGCCGAGTCAAAATATTTTTAGATTTTTTCTGTAAATATCTACTAAACTTATTAATAGGTGGACCAAGATAGACTCATCAATCAATACTCTCTCTACTAAAATAAAATCTATTGCGGCTTTTGGGCCTCAAGGAGAAGAGGACACGGATAAAAAGGGTGAAGGAAAAGGATTCACTAGACCATCCTATTCCAAATGCATTAAGGCTTTAGATGAGCCTAGTTTATGTAGAAAATATCTTACAAGAAGCTCACTCATAACAGCACTTTTTAAGTACCCAACGTGCTATGGCCTGAAGCTACTTCCCATTCCTTATTGTTGATTGTATTTCATGATTTGATGATTTAGTTTATAATATAAGACAGTGCCCTTATATAGGTTTAAACAAGCACACACAAATGTATAAGAAACAACACACTAGTAATCATATTAGGCAGCCTACCGCACAATATTTAATACTCAACACTTTCCCTCAAAATGACACATATAAATTAAATTCTCCAAACTTGCTACAATATATTCAATCTTAGGTTCTTTCAAAGATTTAGTAAAGACATCAATGTTGATCATTTGATCTAACAAACCTAATAACGTCTCCGGAAATAACATTTTCGTATGAATTGTCAATCAACTTCAAAATATTTGATCCTCTTATGAAAAATGAGATTTGATCATTTGATCTAACAAACCTAATAACGTCTCCGGAAATAACATTTTCGTATGAATTGTCAATCAACTTCAAAATATTTGATCCTCTTATGAAAAATGAGATTGGATGCAATATGCAAAGCAGTTTTATTATTACAAATTAATTTCATAGGGTTGTATTTACATAACTTTGAGCTATGCAAGAAGATGTTTGGCCTAAATAAATTTGCATGTCTCAAACTTCTGCACTTGAATGGGCAACAATATCTAGTATTTTACTTTTTCATGACACAAGATTTTCACAAAATAAGATATAATAACCTTATTTTGATCTTCTATCCCAAGTATAGCCAATCTAGTCTGCATTTGTATAACCAACAATATTTGTATTTCAATAATTTTTATAAAGCAAGAATGTACCTAAGGGTGGTTATACTGTTTTCAGTTCCAAAATTTCAATTTTTTGAATTTTTGGTTTTTTGTTACAAGAATCAAGCCAAACCAAATTTCCTTTAAAACCGAAAAATTGAAAACCAAATTCTCTTTAAAAATAAAACTCTTTAAAGCTTTATTAGAAATTGTCAATTCTTTTGAAAACTAGTTGGGTATTCAAAGCTTTAAGAACTTAAGTCCATAATCATGCAATATTCTTCAAGACTTCCAAAGTTTTAAGTTCCAAATAGGATCATGAATCAAGAAAAATATCCTTAGTCTTCCAAGTTCAGAAACAAATGTAAAAATTCTCAATTCTAAAATTTTTTAACATAATATTAATTACATCAAATTGTCCAAAAAATATATATATTGTGTTAGTAAAATAAATTATCTTTTTATTTTTTTATTTTTCATAAAAATGAATTATATTAATTTTTAATTCTATATATAAAATTTCAATTTTTCGATTCGGTTTGGTTATTCAATCCTCAAACTAAAAATAGAACCGAATTTTCACCGTAAACCCTAAATTGGACCTGATCAAACTAAAAAACTCAAAAACCGAACCAAATTTGGAAAAATGGTTTGGTCCAATTCGATTTTTCGATTCAAACCAAATAGTGACCACTATTACCTATTCCCGGAGACCTTTTGATATACTTTAAAATTTTGATTGCATCTTGACAATGGCATTCAAATAGTGTTTGCAAAAACCAGCTTACCACAGTAACTCCAAATGAGATATCAGGACGAGTGATTGTCAAATAAAGTAGTTTGACAACTAATCTTTGATATATTCGAGGATTAGATAAAAGACTTCTCCTGTCATAGAAGAAGTTTGACATTTGGATACATAGGTGTGCTAATGGGTTATACAATATGTCATACTTGTTTTTAAAAGTATATCCAAGGCATAATTCCTTTAAAAAATATAAATTCATTGTTGTGATTGAGCAAACTCTGTGCCAAGAAAATACCTTCAAGTGTCTAAGATATTTAGTCTCAAAGTGTTGAAACAAATATTTATTAAACTGACTTATGCCCTCAGTGTCATATCTACTGATAACAATATCATTAACATAAACCATCATATAAATGTTTTTTCCTAATAAATGTCTATTGAATAACGAGGGAAATGCTCAAATCATAGAGAGTGCTTAATGCAATAGACGAAGAATCAAAAGCTTCCATTCCATTAGCCCCCAGCCACCAATTGAGTTAAGAAACATCATAAACATTCTTAGGAATAGAAACAAAAAACAAATTAGAAATAAAAGCACAATATGATGGAGAAAAACGTTTTTGTGAGAGAGTTATAAATATGATAAAGATTTCAAGTGGACCTAGTACCTATTCGATTGGTAATATGTGAATCTTGGACCGAGACAGAATAAGTCGATGACATAGGACATTCATTTTCTTCTTAGGAACTATGTAAGTGGTGATTGCGTATGTGCATGAGAATGGTGACACAAGTTTTTCTTCTTGGATTGTTGACACATGCTCAATAAGAGGTGAAAAGATTGCTCTTTTTAGCACAATATGATGTGATGGCCCAAACAAGGTAGGATCAGGAAGTAGTGTTGCAGTCCCAATGGGTTCCCCAATGAAGTCAAACACATCAATAGGAGTGGAAGAAAAAAATGGTGAAGACTAAGAAAAGGTAACATCGAAGGAGATGTAAAAACGATAAGTCTTAGGACGATAACACCTAAAGCCATTTTGAAGACAAGAATATCTAATAAAAACATTTTTTTTTCCTTCAGATGTAGTTTATCTCGTCCAGAAGTAATATCATGAACAAAACAGATACACTCAAAGACCCGTAGCGGAAGCTTATGCAGAGATTCATGTAGGAGTAAGACGCTAAGAGGAATTTTTCATTCTAAAACAAAAAAGGGCATTCGATTTATAAGATAGCATGAGTGAAGTATAACACTCCTCAAAATATTTTAGGAATCTTTTAATTGATAAGCAAAGTGCGAGCTGTTTTGACAAGATGTCAATTCTTTCTCTCGGCAATTTCATTTTATTATGGAGTTCTAACACATGAAATATGCTATGTGAAAGAGAATAAAATAGTGAAGGAATCAGAAAAATACTATTACACTATCATTACACAGATTTTTATAAACACTCCAAATTGAGTTGTTATTTCATTATAAAATTTTTGAAATACATCAAAAAACTCAAAATGATTTTTCTTCAAAAGGACCCAAGTGTAATGAGAAAAATCATCTATAAAGATAACAAAATACCGATAGCTAAAAACAAATTAGACACGACTACGAGTGTGCATTATACGGGACAAATTGAAATACTGTATTGCACCGAATTATATTTTAAAATTCAATTCGATTTTACAATATTATGATACAATACGGTACGATTTTGAGAATGAAAAAAAAATTACGATACAATATTCAATTTTCAAAATTTAAAACCATACCATAATACTGAAATATTAGTTTTAAAAATAAAAATATATAATTTTTTTATAAATAAATAAAATTTGAATATTGTATTTTGTTAAAGTTTAAAATTTGATGGATGAACTTATTTACTTGATGAAGTTGTATTTTATTTTTTATCTTTAATAAAAATTGTCTACAATATATTTGTCTAATTAAAGTTAAAATCTTCCATTTTTTAATTTTTTAGTGTGAAATGTTATTTTTTTATAGGTATTTTAAAGGCCTAAAATGAATTTTTGTAGGCATATTAATTTTCTTTTACTTGTCATTCCTTGGTTTTTTTTAGATAAATTAGTAAGTATTTTAATGATAAAAATATTTAAAATAGAATATAAAAAAATCTGGTGTATACCGTATTGAAATATTTCGATATAATACGATTTTCAATATTTTTATACTGAAATACCGAATTTGAAAACAATATACCGTATGCACACTCCTAGACATAACATGCCCACCAAATATCATATTAAATTAAAGAAAATGTAGTAGTAGCATGTCTATCAACTCTACCAGGATATGAATCTCTTAAATGTTTCCCAAGTTAACAAAATTCACATTCAATAGATTTTAAATTTAACAGAGAGGAAATGAGTAACGCGGCTTATTAAGATTTAAGTGTCCCAAACGACAATGAGTAAGAAAAGGAGAAACACTAACGGTTGATGCAGTTTTAAAACATAAGATGAGGGTCTATGTAATTCATATCCTATACTAATCGTTTCTTTTGTTACAAAACAATTAAGAGATTGAGTAAGTTGGTAAACGAAAATTAAATCAAAGGGACGTTCGGGAATATACAACACATTAGATAAGGATAAAGAATGAAAAAAAGTAATGTTTCCAATACCTTTTGCAATCCATATTGATCCATCACCAAAAGTAAATGATGTAAGTGAATTTGAATTGGTAATATGAGAGAAAAAATCACGATTACCAAAAAGATAATCAGTGGCTCCAGAATAAACTCTATTCCATATAGAGTTGGATTGTGAAACAAGAGCAGCATGCCAAGTTTCAGGAGTAATAGAGGTCCTAGCAGCCTTGAGTTAAGAAATTATTGATCCTCAATGTTTGAGATAATGTTTGTATTAGGACATTAATACTTGTGCCACACTAGTTACTTCGGCTCGCCATGAAGTGCCCAACAATCTTCTCGGGTGTGATCACAAAATCGAGATGTGTTACAACCACCACAGCTTCCTCGATAACTTTCTTGACTAGATAATTTTGAGTTTGAAAAGTGAGAGCCTCTACTTTGTGAATAATGGTGTAATTTCTTTGGTACTTAGTATAGATCTTTCACCAATAATTCCATTACAAACTTGTTCATAATCAAGTTCAAACTTTGCAAGAGTGAAGACAGCAAAAAACTTATCACATTGAGCAATTTAATCTGTCTATGATTCTCAAATGGGCAAGAGCTAGTTGAATTCTGACACGAACCCTTGAATTTTGCCTAAAAAAATTTCCATTGATATATTTGACTTCTTGATATTCACCATTTCACTAATAAGGGAATAAAAATAAGAGATATCATTTGTATATAGTGATTGTACGTGTTCTCATATGGAAGCAAGAGTCATGAGGGACAGAACATAGAACTAACTCAGGTAAAAGAGATTGTCATAAAAGACTACATAATTAGGCATCAACTCTTTTCCATACATCCTATCATAGTAATTTTTTTCAGAATTGGTAGTCAAATGATCTACCCTTATCCCATGAACCACCGTTTCATAGCAGAAGAATATTCTTGATAATTTTGAAACTCTATCAACTTATTATTGGCAATAACAACATTACTAGATAAATTTGACATAAACTTTCATTTGAACATATTGAGATTGGGAAATGGGATTCAATATTTCTTCTTTATCCATGGTTGTTATTTTGTTTCAATACTAAGGTTGTATGTTGTTCAAATTAGAGACCAATTGTAGAGAAAAATATTTCAAAGTTCTTAAGATCCAAGAAAATAAACGTGACCCATTTAAAAAATTAATGGTGAAAGTAACAAATAGCACCAGAATGGATCAAATAGAACTTGGATAAGGTCTTGAAAGAAGAAGCGTAGCATTCCGAAGGCTGGAGGGCGCTTGAGGCATTTTCTAACTGCCAGACTTTAGGTAATGTTCTAATAGCTTAAGAAGCGCCTAATGACTGTAATTTGGATTTAAATCAAGGTTTAATAAAGCTACAGAAGCTGAAACTTGAAGATGAAGAACTAGAGTTATATTGAAGCTAGAACTTGAAGATGATTCACTGGAGTTATGTTGAAGCTGGAACTTGAAGATGATTAACTGGAGATATGTTTTCAAATTTTTTTGAGGTGTGTTGTTGGAGATATAAAGAAGGCTTGAGATTGAAAATTTTCTTGAACCAAAACATTTAAAAGTTTCAATCCTTCAAATGGATCAGAAAGGTTCAGACCACAAGAAAAGTGACTCTAATATCATGTTGATTGTATTCCATGACTTAGATGATTTAAATTACAAAACGTGCCTATATATAGACTTACACAAACGTGGACAAAACAACACTCTTAAGAGTCAGTTAGGCTGCCAAACTAGAAAATGTCTAGCACACAATATTTAATACTCAACATTTATATAACTATCAAATCACCTACAAAAGTATTCACGAGAAAAATGGGAAAAAGGAAAGAACCCAGGATGACACGTTCTGAAGGTAAAAGAGAGCATGAATACCTTAACATTCAGATGACCTGTAAATGACTGAATGGGGCAATCAAGAACCCTAGATGTACACATGGATAAGTCCCAAAGCTTCACTGTGTTATCCGTTGATGCAGATACCAGGGTTGTTGAGTCTATGAACTTGACATAGCTAACAGTCTTGTTGTGGCCCATTAATGTGCGAAGTGGCATCTTAGAGTTGCGCAGATCATAATAATATATCTTGTGGTCAGCGGAACCAAATGCAAGGTGACGACCAGATTCAATTGGAAACTGAACACAGCAGACATTAGCCTTTGTTTTAATGGTACCAACACTTGCTCCCTGCAGTAGCAACCCACGTAAGGAAAACATTTATTACACATCCAGAACCCAATATTCACATTAATGATAATTAGATGACTGTAGTACGTTTAGTTTCAAAGCTGACATCCACCAAGTGCAAAAATAGAATTGCCTGATTGATATTCCAGAGCTTAACGGAACCATCATCGCTACCGCTGGCCAGCAATGTTGGATCAGCTATTGAATAGTCAATGGACCAGACACGCCTGTCATGCTCTCTCATCTCCATAAAGATTTGACTTCTTGTTGCATCCCATACCTGGAATATTTCAGCACATAAGTTGATTGAAATCTTTTCTTCTTAATCATTTCTCCTTTAATAAAAGTAGAAAGAATTAATTCATTTTACCTGCACCACACCTTCAAAGTTACTTGAAGCTATCTGGCTTTTAATATAGCCATTCCAACATATACTGCTCAGCTTTGATTTGCTGGCCATTTCAACAACAGGATAATGGATATCACGATCTTCATCTAGAATAGAATTAAATTCAAAAACTTTGATCTTCTTATTTACACCAGCAGTTGCAAAAAATTCTCCGTCACGGTCAAAACTCAGAGAACAAACCAAGTTTGAAGAGTTCAAAAGGTCCCCTTGCTTCAAGTCTGCCTTCACCTTTAACTTACTAAATGAAAGGTACTTACACAACCCATCAAGGAATGAATTTATCCATCCAATTTGTCCGCCCACATTATCCTGTTCTTTGGAGGACAAGTTGCTGATAGAACTTCTTTCTACTGATCCCCTCACATCACTGCCGATTGTAGAATTTCTAGTCAAGTGTTTTCCTTTTTGTCTGAGAGTTCGATGTCTCGTTAAAAAGTACGCTGACTCCAGTTTTCTGAAGTTCTTCATCAGTCGTGAACTTCTAGAAAGGATACTTCCTTGATTTCCAGCAGGCCCATCTGACTTATGATTCTCATCCTGATGATTGTCAACTTCCTCAACATTATGGATACACAATCCAGGCCTGCATCGTTTCCTTGATCCCAAGCTAGCAGAATCACCATCATCAACAATATTAGCTGAAGGAAGACTAGAAACTGAATCCTTCACCAAATTTATGTTTGGGCCTCCCTTCAACCGAAGGGCTGTCTGCAGCTTTGTGACTTCTTCTATATCTGAAGTTATAAAGGATACCATTTCTTCCAAATGATCCGCTGCCTCCTGTTTTCTTTGCTTTAGTAGTAATAAAAATTCCAGTAACAACTCCTGTTCCTCTATCTTTTCTCGAAGCTCTATTGCTATCTCACGTTCCTCTAAGTTCTCTCTTGGCTCATTTAGAAAATCACTTTGCAGCAACTCCCTGCAAAACATGATTAAAGAGGGTGTAAGAATAGATGCCTTTCTATTGGTAAGTCAAAATACCAAAGACCAAGCAAACATTAGAACAACCCCCAATGGGCAGAAGATTTGTGTGGTAAAAAATGGAAAATTTTAGGGGCCTATTCTTTGTTGCTTTCAGCTAGTTCAAAGATGATAAACACATGATGACTGAACAAGCAATATGAAAAAAGAAATAGCACTTCCATCTTACAATCAATGATAAGCAGGAAGCTATTTTAACACTAGTTTTCGTTTCAAGAACATCATTGTCAGATTTTTTTCAAAGCTGAGTTAGAAAAGAAGAAAAAGAAACCTTTTGAGCTTTAAAAGTTGGAAGCAGCCAATTTTAAGTACAAAATTATAGGCCCTTGAGTGAACTATACGATAGAATTTTTCCAGGAGTAACACAAGCAAAGGCAAAATAATCCACAGTGGATAATGCACAGGTTGTGCAGTAGAATTAGTTTTTTAAGCTTAATCATCAAACTGCTGCATCCAAAAGGGATTTCATTTCAAGGTTACCAATTTTAAGTTCAAAATTATAGGCCCTTAGAGTGAACTATACGATAGAATCTTTCCAGGAGTTAAACAAGCTTAGACAAAAACAATATTAATGCACAGTGGGTAATGCAAAGGTTGTGCAGTAGAATTAGTTTTATAAGCTTAATCACCAAACAGCTGCATCCAAAAGGGATTTCAACTTTCAAAATTTGTCCAATTGCTCCTTTCCTTCACTGCTAATTTTATCACATTTGACAAAGTATAAGAGCATTTCTTATCAAGAAGAGAATGATTCAACTCAGAAAATATCTAAAATCTCAGGAAGCAAGGAAGAGCCAAGGGGTTTCATTTTTTCATTGAAAACGAATAACTTCGCACTTCTATAAAAGGTTAACTGTTCTTGAAGTTTTGCTAAAAGGAGTTTTCTAAAGAGCAATGCCATGACACACGACCACGCAATTAACTTGAGAACTTGACATAAGTATGCAAACTCAAGCATAAAAACGAGAAAGACAAATGCAACCAATGACCAAGACAGATAACATCTACCACCAGATTAGGAAGATATTGGCAACTTAGGCAAGTAGGAAGCAATTGCACGAAAAAGGACAAAGAATTCAAACAGATACTGTACCCCATTTTTGGCCGACTATTTGGCTCAGGGTGCAGCAACCATAAGCAAAATGAAGCTTCTTTGGGCCACTTCAGCAGCAACTGAGGAGGCAGAACACGATGTCTCAGGCTAGACATAATCGTGCTTTTCTCTTCTGCTGAGCTAAATGGGCAAAATAACTGTTCAAAAAGCAAATTATTCAGTCATGAGATGTTAGGGAACTCAATAAATACAAATAGAGTCAATATGTTAGAAAATATAAAAATGAATATGGGGATCTTTCCTAAACTAAGTCATCCTAGAAGGATAGTCTTTGTACCAACCTCGAAGAGCAGCACTCCAAGCCGATAAATATCTGAAGCACATGAACCTGGAGCACGGGCAACTTCTTCTGGACTAGTATACCAATTGGTTTCCATGATCAAGATTTGTTTCATAGGGAAGGAAGGATTTTTTTCTTCCTTTTGAGCCTCATTCATGGCTTCTGAATTAACCATAGCATGGTCAGAACTTGATCGTGCGCAACTGGGGTCAGAAACAATTTGAGAAGCATCTGAAGGATTCGCTGGAAGTGGAAAAGTTTCTCTAACTAACTTACTCCGTCGTTGGTGTAATTCTGAGGAAGATGGACCCTTAAAGTCAGCTGTTTGACTGCTAGTTCCCTCCTCATTCGAATCAGAACCAGAATCTGAGCAAGAGGCAGATTCGATGAAAGACACACGATTGAATGAGGACATGACAAAGCATGATGGCCTCACGTTATGAACAACAATTCCCTGTGAATGGGCCAAGTTAACAATCTCTACAATTTGAGAAAATATGTGCAAGCACTCAAGACCATCAACTGTTCTTTCTGGACTGTCCAACCACTGTCTGAGACTTATGTCATGGCATTCAAGGCCGCGAATAGCTGGCTCTACAGATAACCTACCCTCAGAACCTCCAGTGTAGGACTTCAATTGATTAGTTTGAGGCAACGCAATTCTCTCTCTCCCTTTCCTTCCTGGTCTAAACTCAAAATCACTAGATGTCTCTCCTGAGGACCTGATAGTGTTCCCACGAACAAATCGAGGATTCCTCTCCAAGAATGAAGAAGAATTCAATCCTCTGGAGCTATCTGATCTTTGCCAACCAGATTCAGATGAACCCTCCATGTTATCCACCTCTAGTTGACGGTAACCCAAGAAACACAAGCTCATACAAAATTGATGAAGGAAATCTCAAACTTCTAACATATTCTTTACCTTCCACCATTGCCATGTCTTGAATCAAAAAGTCATCTTCACAACTCAAGCCAACCAAGTTTTATCACTTTGGCCAACAAAAAATGATCAGTCCAACGCATCCAAAATCTCCTGCTTAACGCATAGACACGTGGAAATGAGCACACAGCACTCACCTTTGAGTATGAAGAAACAAAAACCCAAACTCTAGAAGAGACCCTAGAAAAACTACTAGGCCTAACAAAGGGAAAAACCCAGAAACCAAATTCAATAGAGCCTGAAGGCTTCACTCATGCGCTATGCTTTGCAAGGAGAAGATTATGTATCATCACACGATAACCCATATACACACTTAAACAGGCTTAGATACAGAGTGTGTGTGAGAGAGAGAGAGAGGAGGAGGAGGAGGGTTATAGCAAGTTACCAATTATCATGAAAAGAGGAGAGAAAGCCGAGATGGTTGAGTTTCAGCTGAGCAAGCGCAAACAAAAGAACCAGAACCACACACCAGATACTTTTAGAAAAACAAAACAATGTGCTTTTTCCAAAGGAACCACCACAGCCTCAGAAAATTCCCAAGTCTTTTCTTCTGCAACAGAACCAAGTACATACAAAGAAAAAACTAAGAAGAAAAAAATAAAATAAAAGAAAAGGAAAACCCACTATGAAGTGAATTACTGCTCCCAAAAGAAAAAGAAAATATTCTCCCTCACAGAAAGAAAAAGAAAGAAAAATGCTGAGAGTGCATAGTTCTCCATGGCCTTTACGATGATATCCACCAGTACCATCGTAAAGATACAAAAATATTTATATTTTATTTATTCTATTTGAAATATAAAAAAATATTTATTATATTTGTAACAAAGATAAAATAATAAATACAATAACTAAAGATGTTATATTTATATTTGTGGCGTATTTTGTTTTCTTTTGGAAATTTTAGGGCCACTTGTTGTCAACTTCCCATCGGTTCCTCTCGACGTGGCTAATTCGCATCCTCAAAGTCAAATATGAAATATCTGCTAAGTACCAGCAAGAAAAGGGATAAAAAAGGTAAAATGAATCTTTATCAAGCCAATATTTCTCCCGAGGATCTTTATGGAGTGGTCATAACCGATTTCCAACTAAATATAATTAGTTAATATTCCTGTATCTTACAAATTTTAAATTACTAATTTCTTGATGCTAACTAAATATAATAAAGTAAACCAAGTCAAAATATATCAATAAAAAAAACTCTACTCTAATGATCATTAAGAATTAAAATAATCAGAACATAATAATATTATAATATTAGAAAAGGCACCAACTTCTCCTCCGCCTGAGTCTCTTACATCGTCATCTTCCTCGCCGTAAAAATCCATAAAGTCCGCGTTTTTGTACTGCAAAATACCCTATTTCTGACATTGAGCGATCAAATTTTTGCTTTAAGCCATCTGTTCCTCGAAAAAGCTCCCATATCTCACAGTCAAGTTGATTCAAATCAATGCTTTCCATCCCTGATTTCCAACTAGAAAAAGTGAGCTTCAGAACTATCTCAGAAGCATACTAAACCAAATTCACATGTTTGCTTTCCCCCTAGTGGCATTGCCGGTAATTGGTGGGATTGACCACTGAATTGATAGCGATGGGTGACGGCTGGGGACTTGGAGATTAAGGGATAAGAAACGTGACATGGCTACAATACCTCCACGTACACGATTGATTTGATTGCCGGGTATAGCAGATACGGATGTTCTGGAGGGATCCGCCCCAGGATTGAACTGCTTAATTTTCGTACAAATGTACTTGTTTTGGGACGAAGATACAGTGTATTTTGTATTTTCAATGCATTTTGTGGATAATAATACATACTAATTTCTTAATCTTATATTTTGTTTTTTTCTCCATTTTAAGTGAAAAATTGTAATTGTAAATAAGAGGAAAAAATCAAATTAAATGATATTTTAAATATAAAATATTCAAGTATCATTAATATATGTATATGAAATTAAATAACTTATATAGAGAGAGAAAAAGTATTTGGATTGAAATGTGAAAGTATTTTTTATTTTACAAAAATGAAAAATTAATTCTCTTATTCTTTTGTAAAAACAAAAAAGGAAAGTCATTTTGTTATTCTAATTAAATTTTAGACAAAAGGAGTAAAAAACATTAGAAGTATTAAATTTTGATAAACTCTAAATTTAACCGTAATTTTAAATTATTTCTATTACAATAAACATTAAGTACATTTACTTTTTTTTTCTTATTTTACAATAATGCTAAATATAAATATCTTGATAATAAAACAATCTTTGTTTTAAATTAGTTTTTATTTTAAAATTTTTTTATATAAATATAATAAAGACATAGATAGTACATAATTTTATAAAAAAAATTAAAGAACTTAGCTCAATTTCATGTATATAGAATGATAATTAGTTTTTTTTTCTTAAGAAATAAGCTAGTTAGTTTAAACACTTACATTTCAAAAAATTATATTTAAATTAAAATTATCAAGTATATAAAATTATAGATGAATAAGTATAGCTTAATTGATAAAACGACATTATATATAATTGTAAAGATTATGGTTCGGGTTATCCTCTTAACAAATATCATTGATATAAAAAATGTATTGTATATAAATTAATATATTTTAATTCTAACTTTCTACAATTAGATATTGGGAGGAAAAACATATTCCTATTCAGCGATCATTGTGCCTAAGGGGTCCTAACTAATGGACAAATAGAATTATAATTGATCGTGTAGATGTAATTTATCATATTATGGGATTAGTTATAGAATGCAATATGAATATAAAAACACTATTGAATTTATAATAAAAGGAGTTTTCAATTAATATATTAATAATTTTATATAGGAAAACTCAAGACCTCTTTATCCTCTCAGGACCTTGGTATGAGTATTTTTCTGGTAAATGTTCATTTTCATTCAGTAGCTGTAAAATTTTACTAGTTTTCATGATCTTGTTAGTATGCTACAATGGAGCGAAGAATACAGATACATTCAGGAAACAAAGAAAAAGTAGCACCCAATATTTTGTCGTGCCTCCTGACATTTAATCATCAACCTAAATGTCAATAGTACACTCATTGTTTCTAAGTACTTAATACACAAGGCTGTATAATAAGCACTCTGTAAGAATGGCTCATATACAATTTTAATGATATGAGTTGCTGAACTACAAAGAAATGCTCATGACAGCCATAGGAACTATAAATATCCTCCTATTTAATTCTACACGTGGCCAAAAGTTGGCCTTACCTAGCCATACTCAGAGAAACAACACCTATACAACTCAATTTTACAACAGAATTTCCGAAGGGATGTGGCCTCTCTCTCTTCATTTTAGATTTTCAATAATCAAATCAACGACCAGAAATGAATAATGAATTTATTGATAATTTCTTCCCCTCACCCTGAGCTTTTCTCAT
The DNA here is from genome assembly GCA_019593545.1 of Apocynum venetum. NCBI lineage: Eukaryota > Viridiplantae > Streptophyta > Magnoliopsida > Gentianales > Apocynaceae > Apocynum > Apocynum venetum. Next base: position 8,614,639 of record SRSM01000123.1, on the reverse strand, counting down.
TTTGGCTTTGTCCAATCTTGCTCGCCTTACAGCTTCTTGTACTTGGCGATCATGGTCCTTCATCATCTGGTCCATTTTGCCTGATGGAACCAGTAGTGGTCCCGAGTAGTGAATTTTGTTGCCTTTTGACCCATAACCAAGCTAAATAGATCAAGCAAACAAGACAGCAGATAAACATGTGGAATGTTAATAAACAATTAAATGTGCGCTGGTGACAAATTTGATTGTGCAGAGTATAGTTCAAAAAGATCATGAATGGTAGACTACTTACAAGAACCGGATCATTATTGCTGCTTCTGCCATCCTCATTTTGGCAAGGACCATCAACTACATGAGTTCTCTGATCTTGTTTCATCATGGAATTTGACGCCTCCTTGAATGATCCAGGAAACCTTGAATAAAGTTTGGAAACTTCCTGCTGAGAAGTACCAGATTTCTCTCTGCGCTCCTCAGACAACAAGCTCCTCCTCGCAGCAACTAAACCAGACATTGCTGACAAGTCAGCCCCAGTTGAAATCTTTGGAGCTTCTTCTGCGTTCTTTCCAGCCTTTGCCCAGGCAGCTCGGTGAACCAAAGGCCCAGAATGGGAAGCTCTCTTATTCAGATTACCCTGTGGACCACTGTTTGCCTCTTCAATAGCTTGGGATGGTCTAGGCGGGTCAATGGGGAAACCAGATGCAACTTCTTCTTGATGAGAGCTGAACATTTCACTCCTGCTCTTGGAATTGGACTGAGCTTGTCTTTTCTGGATGGAATTAAACCAAGGAAATTTAACAGGAAAGAAAGTAGAAGTTGATGAATATATGTGATGATAATATATGCATACACAGGTGCATCTAATTGGGCAAAGAGAGAGTCAAGAAACTTTCATATCCATTGCGAGAATTACATTTATTAAAAAAGGAGGGAGAAATAAGTTCAACTTGGACATCATTCTTGTGCTTCTCATTGGACCTATAAACTCTGGTCTTAGTAAATTTGTACCTTTCATGATAGGTCAAAAAGACATCATAATTCGACTTCATTCCATTACACAACCTATTAAATATATGAACTCTGCACCATAGTAAATGCAGTAGACTGCTAATTCATTCATGAACATGTCTGAAGAATCATTACCTGCATTGATAGAACTAATTCAGCATTAGCATCAGGTGCTGGAACTGCACGAGATTCTCGTGTGCCTCTCCTTTCAGGATCATATCTGTAACCCTTATTTCCAGCTGCTACTAGTCTGCAAATTTCCACCATGAAGGGCATTAGTCAAGTACTTCTTCACCAGTTATGCAGCATAATTTGTTCTAGTACAAAGGAAATATGCGTAGCCAATTTATTTGCAATGAAAAGTGCATTCAATTGCATACAAAAAACTGAGTTAGAAATGAACATATAAAACTAATGATCGTTAAGTAGGCTCATTCACCTTCTAGTTTCTTCATCTCGTACTTTTGCATCAAACTCTTTACTGGGAGGGTATTTTGGCAAGCTTGAAGGATCACAGGGAAGAGGTTTTGTTGCAAAGAACTGCAAAAGTATAAATAGATGTTTAAGAAATTCAACTGACTAAAAAACCTTGAAGTTCTTCTGCAACCTTTAGCAAGAATTGAATGTACATTTGCAGTCGTGAAGCTAAGAAGAGTATCAGAGTGCACATTACGATGATGAATACCATTTAAAACGTGATTCTATGCAAATGCATAAACAGCATGCAGAAAAATTGGTGGTAAGCAAGCAAGGCAGAGACTTTCTACATAGTGTTTTTAAGCCAAATGATGGGATGAAGAGGTCTATGAAGTGCCTGAGAATCATTATTATGTGGTTTAGAGCAGGTGGATTTATGAAAGGCAGATTGCATAACCAAAAAAAGACCCAAAGGTTTGATTGTGTGTGCTAATCGAGAAGCAACCATAGACTACCTTCACTCAGAAAGCAACGAAAGACGTACAAACAGCTCCGAATTCTGCTCTCCGGACATTTCTTTCCTAGGTCTATCAAGAGGTGTAAAGGGCAGGAAAAAAAGTTAAACCAGTTTTGAGAAGAGTAATTCTTGTCAAATATGCAAACTGCTCTGAGTAACTATTTGCCAGACATTTATTTTCCAAACTTTCTTGGGCAACCATGTACATGATATTACCAACAAAAATGAATATCATTCAAATATGAAATTCAAAAGCTCAAATAATAAACATCATTTTCAGGTTCTAAAATGTCAATAATGTAGTATTGACGAATCCTGATCCATAATTGATGCTAAATTAATTGCTTTAACTTGATGTGCGCATCAAGTAATTATTTAGGATTCATGTGCGCATCCATGTCTCACCAGTTATTCGTCAATATAATTTCCATTAGGTTCCACTTTTTAACCAGTTTCAAATGTACTCTTCTTATCAAGATGTGGCAACTGGTAAAAGCAATTAAATTATCCTTTTTTGTGTTTACAGAAGATGATTCTAGCCGTCATGTAGTTCTTCGATAAACATCTTTTTAAGATTTCATTTTACCTTCCTTTTTTTCTTCTTTGGGGAATATCTAATCAATTAGAAGCTTCATACCTCACTCTGTAAAGCAGAGGCCGCAGATCCACGATCAGCAGGATCAATTGAGAGTAGTATCTCCATAAGTGCTAATGCTGGTGCAGGAAAGTCCTTGAATGTTTCAGCAACACAGCGTCTATATGGCTGCTGGGGTTTAAAAATTGTTGCATGTGGCAATTTTGATTTTCTCCAATAATCCTCAGAGGGCGAGCCACAGAGCTTGAAAATTTTATGTAACTGCTCAACCTACAGGGAAAGTTCATTGAATACATATGACACCATCATGTTGAATTTGTTTGGGTGTTACTAAAGCAAGGAAATCTTGAAAAGTGAGACAGAAAACAAACAAAAAAATGATTAATGATTGTCCGCCAAGACTTAGTTGAAGATCCAAAAAATTATGGGTGTCAATGAGAATAAGCATGATAGTTCAATTGCTTTGAATGATTACCTGATAACAAACTAGTGAAGAACAAGAAATTATAAATTCTCTAAATGGAAGAGTTGCATAATAATTAACATTCAATAAGTTCATGATTTCTACAAAAACAAATATTCAGAATGCAAATTCATTGTTTAACCTACCATTCTTGAAATTTATCTTCCAAGCAACAAAATGAATGCTTAGGTATTATCCACGTTGAGTCCATAAGAATTGTAAAAAGAGTTAATACACGAGCGGTGATGGTCCATATTTTGAAATAAGTACTTCAGTTGACAAAATGCAAGAAAACTCATGATACCCCACAACTCTTTACTACTTGAGAATTTGCTCAGCAAACAGAATGTTATAAAGAGCATCCCCATACTTGGCTGGGTTATTGATCCAACAATTTTTGGCAGCAGCAGAATAAAAAAATAATACCTCAGTTCTTCCAGGCATGATAGGCTTGCCAGCATAAAGTTCTGCAAGAATGCAGCCAGTACTCCATAAATCAACAGCAGCACCATAATAGGTTGCTCCAAGTAGAAGCTCAGGTGGCCGGTACCATAGAGTAACAACACGGCTTGTCAAGGGCTGGCTTTGATGGGGGTCAAAGAAGCTCGCCAGACCAAAGTCTGCTATTTTTAGAATGCCATTATTGTCAATTAGAAGGTTAGAACCTTTAATATCACGATGCAGCACACCCTGAGTATGGCAGTGATCAAGTCCACATAGAAGTTGTTGCATGTAACATTTGACCTGAAAATATTATATTAAACATCTCACACCAGTAAGCAATTGAAGTGCAAGACATAGACATCAAAAGATAATAGGGATAAAATGAAGGTAAAAATAAATATATATCCTATTTTATTCCAGCATGTTTACTATCTCCTATTGTAAAATAATGTACTGTAGAAAGAAACTACAGATACATGCAGGTTCATTTTTGGAAATGGAATTTAGTGAAAACTACATAACCTGCTCTTCACCACTGTAGCAGGTAAATCTACTTGAAAATCATATTCAATTGAAAGTAAGTACCTGCGGTTCAGTGAACTTAAGACCTGGGTGTGATGCAAGACCCGCTAGGTCATGCTCCATGTATTCAAAAACAAGGTACAAGCTGCAAGACATTCGAGAAGTAACTAGACCTTCCAATTTTACAATATTAGGATGATCAAGCCTACGAAGAATGTGAATTTCCCTAGCCATGAAACGAACACTCTCAGGCTCCAGATTGTCAAACCTTACTTTCTTCAAAGCAACAATCTTATTTTGATCAAGATCACGAGCACGGTAAACATTACTGTATGTGCCCTGGCCAATCTACAAAAAAACAAGTTGTCACGCCAAAAACCAAATCAGTAACTGATCATATCACACAAATCGTCAGATACGAAAATACATAAGATCACACAAATCAGTAGATTCCTCTTCAATAGAATAGATATTAGAAAAACAATTTGAAACTTTTTAAATCCTAAAAAAGCAACTAGTAGATGAAATAAGATCCACAACCAATAGAAACAATGATTATGATATGAAAGATAGAAGGCAGAGAAACATACTGCAAACAAAAAGATATCAGATAACAAGCAACCTATTCCACTGTGCAAATTGTAAATAACACCACATTCCCTATATTATCTTAATTTATCCCAAAATGAATAATGCAAGTTTCAAAGATACAATGACAACAAGTTGTCAGTCAACATCTAATGACAAAATTACTTTCGAATAAAGTGTCATTCAAATGGGTTAGTCAAGAGAAAAGAGATCATAAGACTCACCATTCTACGTGACCCTAGATTACCAAAATGACTTTGTGAACTTTCAGAATCATCTGGTACAATCTCTCAAATTGAATTAAAATCTCATTAATTTCAAAACTAGGTTTAGCTCCATTTAAAGCCCTTATAGCAATTTCACAATTAAGGAAAAATGTTGATACTTATAGAAGGAAGACCATTAGATTGTCAATTAAGATTCCATTAAACTGGCGAACAGTAGTTTAATACAAAAAGGGAAAGATGCATACACTTATATGCACTTTATATACAATAATATATCACAAGGTACAAGAGAACAAAGAATAAGAGGCAACATCCAGAAGTGCAGGACAAAATCAAGCTTTGCTTATACATGGAATCTAGAAGTCTTCATATACCCAATTTAAATACTTCTTCCATCCCAAATTGATAGAATTGTTTGATTTTTCACACCAATTAAAAAAATATAATTAATGTTATTGAAAATGTATATTTTTAATAGTATTCCTAACATAGCCTCACCGTTTATCATTCAAAAGTTAATTTAATCTACTTGATACAAACAATCACCGCTTAAATAAGGATATTTTAGTCAACTAATAAATACATATATTTTTAATAAGGAAAATGACATAATTTGGGACAAACCAAAAAGAAAAACAAGTATGTTAAATTAGAACGGAGGAAGTAATTTTTTTCCCCTCAAAGATGCTTCCCTTCCCCTAATGTTAGGCTGTTCACCAGGCATCTTTACAGTGGTAACCTCACTAGCCACAAGAGATAATATCTGTTGGTAAACATATGGGCACATAGGATCATTGTATGAGAATGACAACTTTTGGTCAGCCAGACAGCTTCATTAGGCCAACACAAATGTCATGAGGTCACTAATTCCCAAAAGTTCAAACCCCAATCTCCAATTCTTCAATTTGACTGCAGTCCTGGTACTGCCATCCCTGCACCATCCTTCAGCCTTCCTACACAGATAACCAAGTCCAAGCCTCTTGTCTTCTGAATGAGTAGCAATTACTTGTCATATCATCCCTACACTCCAGGATGTCTACCATGCTATCCACTTATTGACAGTTATCAGTTATGGTGATTTTCAGTATTTGAACGCACTATACTATACCCTGCTGCCAAAAAAAGCATGGAAAATTCTGGGTTTGCAACTTGGTCAGAAGCAGAGATGTGGAAAATGCTCAAACAATGAGAGAAAGAAAGTGATGGTAAGACACAAAAGACATGGATAGTTGTAGAATGTTAAAAAAGGTGTGAACAGATGATTATTGGGGAAGTTTGAAATCCAGTTCTCAGTCCCAATTAGCTGCATGGTCAATGACTTTGCTACTAAATTTGTTGTTTTTGAACAAATGATCAGTCAATTCCCAATGTATTTTGTGTTTATAAACTTCAGCTTGTAATAAGTGCAATAATTAACAAAAGTAAATAAAAATCAGATACTATCACTTAGCCTTATTTATATGCAAAATTATGCCAAAATGAATCTCATGTTGATAGCGAAAGCAACAGAGTAACATACTTTATCCAACTTCTCAAAAGAATCTGCACGCCTAGGCACCCATCCTCTGATCGCTTCACCAGCCACTGCAGCTAACCAGGGTGGCCATCCAGCCGCAACATGCTCTCCCTCAGAAGCTTTTGGAACCCTGCCTGATCCTGGATGGTTGGACATGACAATATATTCAGTTTTCTCCCTTTTTCTTTCAAAATTCTCAGCATGCGATCTTGCTGAACCATTAATTTGCTTGTCAATCAACACTACCCTCCCTTCATTACCATCCTGCCGATCTTTGGCTCTATAACCTTCCTCTCTCCTGGACGAAACAGCCCTGGGTGTCCGTAAATCCGAAGATGCCTTACTGGATATCCTCTCCCTTGGACTCTCTTTACTATCTTCAATAGCAGAGGGCTTACAGCACGCACACCCCATTCTACAGAAAAATAACAGAAACCACGAAATCCGACCTCCCAAAATCATACCCTTTTAGCAGGACACCAATTTACTCTGGCAGTAACTTCCTCTTCTTCCATCATTCAATTTCATTCAAAAATCAAACCAAGACACCAGCTTTACAGTAAATTTCAGCCTTTCCCAAATGACACGCACACAAAACCAATGCTCCTTATAAATCCAAGAAATAAACGAGTAACCAACTCACTCACTAACAATAATTCATTCAATACTCACAACGTGCATGCTAAAAATCATCATAATTTTGCAAGAAAACTAAAATGCGCTCTGCACAAAGTACCTCAAAATGGAAGTAGAGTGAATATACCTCTAAACCCTACAGAAAAAAATATAGTGCCACACAAGAGTATTGAGTGTTTGGTAGAGAAAAAGGCATGAGTGGATCTAGGGCACAAATGTATTGTGCTCTGTAGAGAGAGAGAGGGGGGAGATGTATTTCTTACTAGTAATTCCTGAAGACGTTAAAAAAATATCTGTTCATTTTGCTCAGTTGAATTTAGACAGTATTTCTCTGACTGCTGAGACCGCCTTTTTATTAAAGCCAAGCCATTAGAGAGTGTAACAGAGGAAAAACACAGAAAGATACTACTACTAATTGAGTTACATTCCATTGGCGACAACATTCTTCTTCTTTTTCTTCTTCTTCTTAGGGGTCCATGATCACCACGCGCCATCAAGATTTACTTTTCTTTCTTTTTTTTAGTGCTCTTTTTAAGGGAAAAATAATTCATTAAAGAGGTGAAATTACATATTGTCGAATAGGATCGAGCCAAACATGACATGAGCAAGTTTTGCTAAAGAATATGCAGCAACAGAATTAGCAAACATAATTACCTAAATACATAATGGATAGAATGAAAACTATTTTTTAGTGTTTTTGCTACAGAAAATGCAAACATTTTTTGCTTTAAGAAGATAGGAATGAGAGTGTTTAATCATTTTTAGTAGTGAAAATTTGAATCTAGAATCTTATTTTGATTTCGATATATGCATTGATGATCATATTTTTTATTTTTTATATTGAATTTATGTATTTTTTTAAAATATTTATACTAATTTTAGATCGTATTCACGAAATGGAAGGAAAATTGATTGAATAGTCAACTAAGATAAATTAGATTTGTCAAGATGATTAACACATAAAAATTGAGTGGTGTTGGGTAAAAAAATTTCAAATTTTTCATAATATTTTTGTAATTAATTAATTACACATATTATATTTTTAGTAATAAGTTGTTTTAGAAGAATTTTCATACCTAAGAGCATAAAAGGAAATGTGATTTACCAAATAAAATTAATGTTTTAAATTAAAATAAACCAATTAAAATTAAATAATTATACTCACTTTTTTTAAGTCCAACATGTTACTAAACTAATTAAACTAAATTAATTTTAACTAAAGTAAACAAAATCCATAATTCATTAAAGAGAGTTAAGGGGACTAATTAAAACTAAGTAATTTATTTTAATAAGCCAAACTCAAATATTAAAACAAAGAAAACAAATAATTAAATTAATATATGCTTTTAAATTCACTAAAAAAATAAATTAAACTAATAATTTTTTATAAAAAAAAGGCTAGGCCTGACTACATACCCGCTTAGACATATCAACTCCGTCCATCGGCTCGTGCAAACAAACCGAGTTGACCGGGCAAAACCGTTGCAACTTTTTTATATTATATCTTCATTTTTTTTCAACGATTTTGCACCATATTTAAATCATATAAACACAAATATGTCATATACAAACACTGCATATCCATTAAAATGAAGTTTCATTTATCAAATTACAAGATTTGTTTTAAAGAGAGAGAAAGTCCTTGAAAGTAAAATTGAAATTTATTGTGTGTATTTAGCAATGATGTAATTGTATATGAAACATCAATTTCAAGTAATTGTATATGCCTTCATCCCTCAAGTCACGTAGTTTTTTTTTTTTTATTACAATTTACATCTCCCATATTTAATGAATATATCTTAATTGATTTAAGTATGTTAGCTAATCCAAGACTTGTTTTGGCTAATTAATAGTTTCTTGGAAATTCTATTTTCTATTTTCGTTTCATTGGAGATATTTAATTTAATAAAGAAAAGCAAGTTATCTTTCCATGAAAAGAAATGGTAAGATAATAATTTCTAAGAAAGAAATTGAAACGGCACTTTCCTACATAAAATGCATACTTCTTTGCTTTAAATGAAATCGTATCTTTCTTTTCTCCTTTTGAATTGTTTCTTATCATATTAAGAGTAGTCGTCCCATTATTCTTAGCATGTAAAAAAATTTGCTATGCATGAAATAATTAGTAGTATAATGATTTTTAAAATTTGAGCTACGTGTTATATTAATTCTCTTATAAATTATTTTTAAAAAAAATGCAAAAAATAAACCATATATATATTTCAACTATTAATTGGATAAAATTTTAAAGTGATTTTTAATATTAAGAAAAAAATTGAATAATATATCTTAATTGAATTTGGACTTACTACATTGATTTATTAATATATAACGTAGGACAAACTATTCAGACGCCACTAAAACTTTAGATTTTGACATTTTGCACTCTGAATTTTTTTAAAATTCAATTTCTATCCTTCTATTCTATCAGTAAATTTTGTTAACTCTCTCATTTCGTTAAACGCATGCATAACCCAATGCGCGTGACTTTTATAATAGCATAATATTTTAGAAAATCCACATAAATGCTAGAATTTTCTCTCTGTTTTTTTTTCCCCCTCCTTATTCTTAAAATTTAAGCCCTGATGTAGCCTCAATCTGGCTGTCGCCGACCGCAATTGTTGGCCGGTATCAGGACCGCCTCTTCTTCTTTCTCCTTCATCCTTCCAAAAGGCACTTTTGTCTTTAATGAATAGTCTTTCACCTATGGTCAGCTATGACTTTATTCTTCAAGCCTGGGTTTGATTCAAAATCTTATTTTCGTATTTAGACAAGGATCCTTCTATTCTTACATGGATTCCGCCCATGAATTATGTATAAATTCATGACACTTTTGGTCATTTTAACAAGACTGGAAAGGAGATAGGTAACGGTACTAAGTTAGGTTTTTTAACACACATGACATACTAAAATGTTTTGGAAGTGAGTGACTTGTTTCTTCAGTTGGACATGACCGGGTGAATCTAACTTTTGACAATTTTGGTTGTAATTGACTCCTGTCTCTATTGATTAAAGATTTTGCTATAATTATGTTGAAAAGATATTAGACTTTGTTGAAATTGCAGTCACCTTGGATTCATCCCTTTTGGATATCTTTCCTTTAGCGACTAGCTTTTTTGAGTGTGAGTTCTACTCATGAATTTAGAACAGCAAGCGACAGACAGTGGTAGATTGTAATGATCCTATTGAAAATTTTAAAATTCTTTATTTATTTTTCAATGTTATTTTTATTAGTATTTCTAACTTAATAATACAATTGAGAGCTCTTTAGGTATTTAACTAAAATTAATATTTTTTATAATTTTTAGTTTGTATGAAAAATGTTTTACATTTTAAGTATATAGTTAAATTATTTGATTATTTAAATATATAATTTTGATAATATTTATTTAAAACGATAAATTTCTTACATTTGAAATTGAATATTTACTTTATTTAAAACAAACATATTTATTATCTAAGATTTTACTAATAATTTTACTAGCTCACGTAATTCTATTATTGTATTAAGTTACAAATAAAAATTTAATTATAGAGGACGAATGCATATTTATTAAGGTTATATATGAAATTTTATGAGAAAGATTTTATTAAGGTTATAATAGATAAAATATCAATCTATTATTGCAAAACAGATATTATAAAAGTGAATAATTTTAATCCATAGACGAGTAGCATCTTTTCGTTTCTTTTTCTTTTTATTCCTTTTAGGAAAGAGTGACATCTAATCCATATATCTCATTTCAAATGTCAATAATGAATTTTTCACTTAAATTAAGAAAAATATTTAAAGTTATAATTATATAACTAAACCTCATAAATTATCATTATTTTATTACTAGTTTATTGTAAAATAATTCTTTTCAAGAAATGTATTTCCCATATTTACAATATCATTTAAAAATACTAATAAATATTCATTTTTTTTATATCCTGAATCATTTAAAAAATATCAAATTTAATGCTTAACAAAATTTTAAAGAGTTAAATCTATTTCTTCAAAATTATATAAAAGTAAAATAATAAAAGTACTTACTCAAATAAAAAGGTAGACTATTCAAATGAGATTTAAAAAAAAAAACAGTGGACAATTTATATACTACTATTTTGAAACAGGTGAATATATAATTGTTGCTTTGTAAATCCCTAGACATGTGCGGTGGAGACTCAAAGACTTATGCCCTGACGCTAACAAGTGTCCCAATCAGCTGAAATTATTAACAAATTTATGTTGTTGGGGTCCACATTTTGCTGGCTGCCCCGTGACTTCATGCCATTCTGTGAATTGTGATGTGAGATCCTAGTAGGCGCGTGCCCTCAAGATTATTAGGGGTAGAAAATTCCAAAGTATTTTAAAAGGAAGAAAAAAGGGGAAAGACAAAAATTGAAGGGCATGTTTGAAAAACCATTACCCATAATAAAAGAAAATTTGTAAAGGTAATCAATATGTTATTATATTTTTTTAATTGATATGAAAAGTCAAACAAAGAAATATATGCTTATTTCAATATTTTAGTTGTCATTTTTCATTTAACTTAATCATTTCTCTATATTACAATTAATGAAAAATTATATAAATTTCTAAAACTACACTTTAATAATTTAATTTCTCATATTACTAAAATTTAGTACAAGCTTAATTTTACATTTTAAATTTCATTTGAATCGCATACAAAAATTTAAGCCAAGTTTGTTCCGATTACTAAAACTAATTTTAAAAATAGGTTGGAGAGTTTTTTATTTTTTAAATCATATGTAAATGAAAAGCAAATACACTATTGAAGAAAGAAAAAAAATACTATGAACATAGAAAAAAATATTTTAAAACCAATTCATTTAAAAGGGAAAAAAACACTATTAACGTAAAAAATGCGGAAAAAATCCATGCAATTTTCATTTGGAAAACCAAGTCTAAAAAAATAAATATAAAGCATGTGTGATTCACATTTTGAAAATGTGGAATTTGAATAGAGGGAAGGGGAGGTAAGGAGAGAAAAAAAAATATTTGTTTGATTTATAAAGGAAGGAGATGAAAAATATAATTAAATTTATTATTAAATCTTCATAATATTTATTATAGTGATAAATGATATTTTTTAATGAAAATTTAGGATAAAAATACTTCACCTCCCTTTATTTTTTTCCCCTCTCTTAAAAAAAAGTGAACCAAACAAATGATTTTTTAAAATAATCCCTCCCCTCCCCTTTCTTCTTCTCCAAATCCTCCAAACCAAACTGACCCTTATGGGTATAGGACCGTGCATTTACTTATTTATTTTTTTTGAAAAGGGATCAAATATATTAAACATGAGTAGAAATGTACATAATAACTTACAAAAGTAAGGAAGACAGGGAATCTATAGGACATGGCATTTGAAAAACACAAAGCATTTTACTCTCCAACTTATCAAACTTTTGTCAAGAAATATGATTACGCGATTAAGAAATACATTTTTGCTTTTTCCAAACATATTTCTTTCATTTTCGTCTACTTCCTCAGTTATTAATCTCAAACTGATTAATTTTGTAAATTTTCTCCTATTTCAGTAAAAGCTCAGTATTTGAATCTCTAGTGTCCCCTGCAGCAGGAGACCTATGTGTGTAAATGATAATAGACAAAATAGTACCAGCTTATAGTGAAAATTATTAATGTGATACCCCTTCACACTAAGGGCCATGGGAACAGAAGAGTAGGGGAGGGGTCCCAACTAGGATATTATCAACTGCCAATTTGAAAGGTCTGTCTTGCCTCTGCAGATAATTATTAACCCAATAACATTTATATTCATATTTTATCTGACTTAAAAAAATGTTATCATAATATTCTTAAAATCGATTGATCCCCTCTCTAAATGCCCATTTTGAGATTTTGATAAACAAATGTAAATTTTGTTAAAAATAAACATATTCATCATATAAATTTTCACTAATAGATTTCTTAATTTAAAGTCTTTACACCATATTAAATTATATAGTTTCACTATTAATTACCAAATTATAAGGATAAGGAAAGAACATTAATTTTCAATTAATAAAATAATTTATGAAATTCTAAATAAAATCATTTATATAAACAATTAACACTCATTTTTAAATCTACAACAATTTTAGAACAACTCAAGAAAAGAAAAGAAAAGAGAGTATCGATTAATAATATTTATTAATAATAAATAGTTTCAGGTAATATTGGATGGATGAAATACATAGCAATGCTCTCCTTTTCTGAGACCACAAGAACGACTGGGACTGAGTAGTGGGGCCCATTTTTTAGTTGGCTTTGCCCTACAGTATTAGGCAATGTCTTTATGTCTGCATACTCTATAAGAGGAGTCAAAGACAACGACAACACCTAAGGCCCCAAACCAATCTCTCGGTTAAATGACGAAATTATTATCGTCACACCTAATTTGTTTGTAATTTATTCCAAAGTTTGGCTATATTTGTAGATAGAATTTGTCTTTATTATTTATTTGGTATATTAATATAGTTTGTATAGTAGGGAAATATAAGGAAACGTATATATAAGTGCATATAAATATAGCGTATGTTCTTTTCATATGAAATTAATTTTTTTTCAAAAATTTAATATAATGATTGGAGTGAATATTTGACTATAAAAAAATTACTACATTATTATATTGTTATTAATGTGATTAATATTCTCAATGTCCATTTCATAATCTCTGAAAGAATGTTTACACATTAAAGATGTATTTTTTTATCTTACACAACATTGCTTATTCTTATTTATCTTGAAAAGAAGAAGAACAAGATAATAATAATAAAGAAGAGATAAGATAGCCTTAATGTGAAAAATAAGAAAGTGTTTAGACGAAAGATAAGAATAATAGTAGAGGAAGGGTTCCACGTTAATTAGGTAAATCTTGCTTTCGAACTTCATTTGGTTTGCCAAGTGAGAGGTCAGAGAGTTCGACTCACTCTTGGTAGCCTTACTTAAGTGATATCTGACATGCATTGCTATTGACCAAGTGCCATTAAGTTGTAAGTTACAATTGAAATGCTTTAATGCTTCATTAACTTTCTCATGACAAATTAGTCAAGGTCGTGTAATTCTAAATACTATCACTAATATAAAAAAAAAGATAAAAATAATAGTATAAACAAAATGATAAAATATACTTTTAAAAGTTATAAAGCTATAGTGTATCTCTCTCTAAGGTATGCTTTTTCTCTCTCTCTCTCTCTCATTATCTATTGCCCTTTTCTTCTGATCTTCTTCCTCCACAACTAGGGTTTTCAACAATAATATAAGGAGATTTAAGCTCTCTATCTATTCAACCCCTAGATATGCCCCATCTACTTATAGAGACCGAAGACTTCCTTGATCGTTTTGAAGAATGTAGTCATTTTTTACTGGACAAATTTCTTTCTGACAAAGATATTTCTATAAAAAATATTCATCTAGCGATGGAGAAATCATGGCATTGTTTATGCTTCACTTACACAAAGGTCATATCAAATGCTTATCAGTTTTTTTCAACTCCTCTAAATATGGTGACCATGTGATCAATAATAGACCATGGTATTTTGATGATATTTTATTTAATCTTATTAATTGAGATCGTATCGCTCTCTCATTTGATGAGCCATTTAAATATGCTCATTTTTTTATACATGTTCGTGAACTCCCAAGGGAATGCATGTCAGAAATTGTGGGTAAAAAAATTGCCTATTTTTTTCGGGAACACTCCAAAGTGCAAATTAGAAAATTTATTGATATGAGATAGCACTTTTTCCAAATCACCACTTTTTAGTGATGTTGAGATTGTTGTCCAAACTTCAAAAAATACTATTATTCACGGAAGCTCTTCAACTCATACTCAAAAGATAGTACATAAACAAGATAGAAAGTCCATTCACTCTAATGTTCAATCATTTGCTTTACCAAGTCATTCTATCTCTATTGCAGGAAAATGCATGGTTACTTATCCTTATTCTAATGTAATTGCTAAGAAGGCTAAGATCACTTATGCTTTTATGTCAGGTCAACATTTAGGGGATGTTGATGTTAATTATTCTATTTCGGATTCTGTCAGTGAACCAGAAGTTAGAAATTCTCATATTATTAAATAGACACAAGCTTGTTGGGAAGTTAGCAAAATGCTTGAAGTTATCCAAGCGTTTATGGATATTTAAGTAGAGTAACAAAGATTTGATATATAATAGTGCTTGTGAGATATAATTAGGTTGTCTGTTGTTTTTTCCCCTAGTATGTTAGTTTGTTCAGCATGATGCAGAGTGTTTTAATTACTTTTGGATGCTATGTGACTTAATACTTTTAGAATGTACTGTATCATTCCTTTTTTATCAATACTACTCCTACGCTTCAAAAAAAAAAAAAAGGATAAATAAAAAATTTCCAACAACTTATAAAGAAATGCATAATGGATATGAAGTGGTTGAGTTGGAGCTAACACTTTAGCCAACAATTAAGGGTTGAGATTGAATGAGATAATAATCCAGCAGCTAAAAGAAATTCTAACAATGCACCAGAATTGGGCCCCATCATTTACCAAAAACAACATCGTTTTGGTGTGTTTATATAATTCTTGTGTGTGCATATAATTGTGAGAATTTGTGTATCAGATAGTGATATACGAATTCTTAAATTAAGAATATTATTAGTATTACTACATTCATTTTAAAATATAAGTATTTTAAGAGTTAAAAAGTTACTTACTCCGTAAATTGAATATTTATAATTAAATTAGCTAAAAAATTAATGTTAGACTTTGATCATAAGAGAGTATCATTTGACCATAAGAAAGTTACTACAATATCCTTAGTATTAATTTGCTTGGTGATGAAATCATTAATTAGTAATGTAAATATCTTAAATCAAAAAAATTGTTATTAAAAATTTAGATAAAAAATATGTTTATTTAAATAAAGTGCATATTTAATTTTAGACAGTTCAAAATGAAAATATAGGCATTCTATTCGGATGGACTATTCGTATTATATTTATTTTAAGAAAATATATATTCAATTTCATACATCTAAAAATAAAAATGTAAATATAATGAGTAATACTTCTCTTTTATGTTACAAATTCTCAAATTTTTTATCGTTCTACCTTAACGAATAACGATGTTACAAATTTCAATAATTACCAATGAGTTGTGCTAAATACCACATCTCTTTTTATTTTTTTACCCCTTTACACTTTTTCTTTTTTCTCTCTAAAAAACCATTTATAGAGCTTTTTGAGTGTCATACGGAGATGTATTATGCATAAATAGAAAAGAAATCTAGGAAAATTTTGCAAGGCATTAAATACCACATCACCACTCCAAATTCATTTTTTTTACTTAATTTTCAATATAAATCTAGGCATAAAATAATATCCTAACATAATTTAATCATTGCCTAACACATTATGACCCATTTTACACAAATGTAATAACAAAATCTATGTATTTTTAAAATTCCTAAAAATAAAATTTGAAACATAAATTTTATTAATATAAATTGCAAATAAAAAATGTTAAAATGTATATAAATACAAATATAAGCATTATAGATATGATAATAACTAACTATAGATGTGCATTTTTTAAAAAGGGAGAGGATGAAATCGTCTAATAAATCGAAGAAGTGAATGCCCGTGTTTTGGTGCTTCAAAGAGACCAACGGAAGAGAGAGTTGTGAAGATGAATTATGATTAATTTGATAATTTTGAGGGTGTTATATTTAACAATCTATGTTATGAATTCACTATCTTCATTCTTTGTTTATTTTTTTGAAACTAAATATGGCGTTCTCTCTATTTAAAATTGATATTTATTTTTTAGTTTAGTATTAAATTATCAAAAGCCTAATGTCATAAGCAATTTACTACTTTATCCTTATTCTTAAAATGATTAATGGCTGAACTATATGTGTTAATGATATGTGAATCTACTACAATTTTTTTTTTTAAAATACATAACAATTGTAAAAAATATGATTTGAATTGTTGACCTTTAAATTATATGTGATATCATTTTACTAATAAAAATGTGCTTACTTGTCAAGAATCTTTTAAGTTTAAGAGGATTTTTTTAATACACAACATTAAATATGTATTTATAAAAGTTCAAATGATAAAATATAAATATTTAATTTTAAACATCTTTAAAAATTGTGGATATTTAATTTTAAATTGAGAATATATAAAAAAGTATTTATTGATTGACATCATCTTTATTTCCTTTACTTATCCACATTAACATTTTATACTATTATATTTGTTATTTTATTGTTATGTTTTTAGACAAATGTTTCTTTTAACATGATATAAAATTTGATTAATGGCTTTAATCATAAACAGTATTATTCTTATTATTTGTGTGATTAGTTGTGAAATTTATTTGTTAATAAATATCAATTTATTAAATTAAATATATTATTTTTTTGAACTTTAAATAAAAATTATATTTATTTTTAAACAAATAAATTTCATTTTAAAACATTTTAAAAAAAAGTTTGACCACCACAAATATTATGAGCTAATTGAAGGTCATTAGGAGTGAATTTTGAAAGATAGTGGATAGCCTCTTCCAAATGATAGAATAGAAGACGTTTCTTTTCAATTTTCTTGCTTCAAGTAACTGTTATCTTTATCTCTTGCAAGGTTAATTGGCTCAATTAATATTTTTTAAAATTATATATTATCAAAAATATGATTCCAACTTATAATTTTAGATATATAAGTAAAGCCATTTTTTATTAATTAAAATGTGCCTATTTATCTACTCAATTAAAATTATATTAGCAAAATTTGACTTTTACTACACCTATAATTTCATTTTGTCAATTATTAATCTACACACCAACTCCCATTAAAAAAAAAAAATTATCTACACACTAACTAGAAAACTACTCCAAACTACTTGCTTAGACTTATTTCCACTTTTCAACAGAAGTAAAAGAGCGCGTCTATTGTGAGGTATGGCAATCATTTGCTTTAGAAAGCAGAGAAAGGAAATGATATTGGTCTATGAGACACCCTACGAGGCTCCGAAAAAAGCAGAAGAGAAAAGGATCATGACTTTTTTTTTGGGCCTTGACTAAAGGCCGATGTGTAATCATCCTCTCCACCGGTCTAAGACTACATCATCATTATGATCCATAAGGTGATTCCCTTTTGTTTTGGGTTTGTTTTTATTTATTTGTTTTCTTGGATGATCTACATGGTTACAGGACACACTATAATCCTCAATCTTATGGGCATTGAATTACAGTACAATACTACGAGTCTACGATTTTATTTTATTTTTTGTTGTTTTAACTAAAAGACATTATCAAGATAAAATAAGAAGGGAAATTGGCATATTTTGAGCTTTTTTTTTATACTTTTTAACTTTAGTAATATATTTTTCATTTTAAATTTTAAAATATAAGTATTTTTTTAACTTTGATAAAATATCTTTCATTTTGAATTTTACAATATCAATATTTTTTTATATTTAGTCAATTCGATAATTTTTTTCTACCAAAATCGATAACTCACATTTTTTATGACGGGCATATATATCATTTTCATGAGCAAATTTAATAATTTGTTAATTTCACAAATTTATTTTTTTCTTTTCTCCTTTTTCCTTCCTCTTCTTCATTTCATGAAAAAAAAAGAAATCCACCGATTTTGTATAGTTTTGACAAAAAAATTTATCGCACTGGCCAATTATAAAAAAATAAAAAGTATTGGTATTTTAAAATTTAAAATGAAAAATATATTATCAAAGTTGAAAAAATAAAAAAGTAATGAAAAATATGTTAGTAAAGTTGAAAATGTAAAAAAAATATAGTTCCTAATTTTCCAAATAAGAATGCTTGTTGGCTTCTTCTATTTGGTCTCACATTCATTACTTCTTCGGTTACATTTTCCTTCATCTGCATATCTACACTTCACTATGTTTTGCAGGAATTTCAGCCACGTGATGTTACCATTTTTTGTACCGTGCTATTTTGTATTTGGTATGCTCCGAATTGTGCTGTTTATGAGCAATTTCAGACGACGACATCTTCAATTGTTTCTTGGAGCCTATGCTTAGTTGATGAATATTTTATGTCGGTTTCATCACAGCCCTGTCCTTCATCAAATGCTTTACCTGCTACTTGGGTTCCTCCTCTGTGGGGTGTTCTCAAGGTTAATTGAGAGGGCTCATGCTTACAGTCGGTTGCTCGCTGCAATTGGAGTTATAGTTTGTAATGATAAGGGTGAACCATTATGTGGTATGGCGTCAAGGATTCCTTGTTGTCCTGATGTGGAATGCGTGGAGTGTTTGGGTCTTCTCCTAATTATTCATTTTGCTGCAGCTATGCCAAAGTATAGTGGTCATGTTTTTTAGTCATGACAACAAGAAATAACTTTACTCTTTATTTAAGTTAGAATTGATGTCTAGCCTTTCTTTCCTTTAGAGTGATATTCAAATTACACTTATAAAGGAATTGCAGCATGATGACTGATCCATCTTAACGAATTTCTATTTTCCCTTAAAAATAATTTAAATAAAAAATGAGTGCGTATTAATTAAGAAGATAAAGATGATTATGTTGTGTAATAATATTAGTGAACAATTTTTTATGAGGCACATGCATGGAACATGTTTGATTCCAACTGAATTTTGATAAGAAGGATCATCATGATAGTCTGAAAATTGTTAAGGGATAAAAAATGTTAAAAATAAGAAAAGAAAAAAGATAAAGGACCAAAATAATGTAGTATAACTTAATGGACTAAATTGACAAATTTTCCTGAAGATATTGAAATCCAAGTAGAAACTGATTGCTCCCCTTTTCTTTCATTCTTAGCACTCTCTTTGTAGTCACTTTCTTTGGCATTCTCAAGATCGCCGAGGCTGCCATCGACTTGGATGTTGCCCAGAAAACTCATTGCTTCATATGGCTCTCTCTCCCCGGCCCCAATACCAAACTATTAGCTAATTTAATGAAATCAGTGTACAAATGCCATGAACTAGAAGATAATGGGGGTATACCTCAAGTGATAAGCACCTTAGCTTAAAACTTAAGGTTTCGGTTATGACACCCCATTCCCCCAATGCAATAAAAAAAACAAGAAAAAAAAGACCATTCCATTTGCTGTGACATTTGTTTCTTTGTTGCCTATTGTTAGAACTTGCTATGATGGTTATTTTTAGGGAGTGATAATTTTGTGAATTAAACTTCTGAGAAGGCTTTGTTAATTCAGATGCGTGTAATTTGTTTTCCACTGAATGTGGCTGACTCATCAACTGTCCAATTTAACCTATTGGAATGGCAAAGCTGATGGAGCTGGCAGAAAAAGCAGATACAGATGCAGATAGGACAATGATATGGTTGTGCAGGTTTTTAATCATCAAAATAATGCAAAATATTGTTGAGGTTTTGAATCCTGGAGCTCCTAGAGCTGCTGCTGCATTAATCGGGGCCAATTATGGGGCACTTGAGACTAGAACCCTCTACTGTGGAATTTACAAAACTAGCAGAGTTACTGATTGGTGAACAAGGACATGTTGGAAGCAAAATATTGTCATATTGATTTGTGGGGTGAGGACGTGCATGTAAACAAAGAAACATTTGGGAAAAATATTATATTTAATCAACACTATAAAACAAATATTATATTTTGTCTTGGTTATTTAAAATTAAATCTATGGAAAAGACTAATTAATTAATTTTTCAAGGTTTTTTTTTAAAAATAAAATAAAATTCAGAACTTTTGAAAAGTCTCTTTCTAAATTGCTTTATATTTAAGTACTTTAATACTTTAAAATGATGCATCCAAACATCGTAATAAGAGTTTGACCACCGTAAACTTTTTCCAAAATGATGAGATTTTTATCAAAGAACAAGTTAGGAAAAAAAAAATCATAAAAACATAAGTATCTAAAATATAAAATTAGTTTTCAAGATTACTGAAATTACTAATTCCCCCAGTTTTGTTTTAACTCAATTTGATTCCTAATTTAAACACAAAACACGGGTTATTTGGATTGGATTTTGAAGAATTTAAATACTGATTTAAAACTCAAAATTTACTTTCAAGTGAAGGATAACGTTTAACAAAATTTACTTTATCCCCTTATTATTAATTGAAATAGAAAATAAAGCAAAATTAAAGAACGAGGAAGAGGGGTTTCAAAATCGAGGAAAGACAAACCGCAAAGAAAGGAACACTTTCTCAATCCATTGAGAAACCAATGCCACGATTCCTCCAATCATAGCACTTGGATTTGTACTCTAACCCAGAGGAACCAAATCTGATTAAAAAGGTTAGCAAAAGTTGATTCAATTTTGAATCCCTTGGCTTTATGTTTTGATGCGATGTGATATATTGATGCTTGATTCTTTTTTGGTCCTTGATGAATGTGGGTCCGGATTCCGGCGCTCTTTGTTAATTGTTATTGTTTTGAAATGCTGTAAACCATCCTGAACTTTTATGGGTTTGCCATTAAGCATATGCTTGTCTTCCCTTTTGAATAATTGAATATTGAAGTATTTAGAAAGTGTTTTAAATGGGAATCAGGTAGATTCTGGAAGTGGGTTTCAATTTGTTTGTTTGTTCGTTTAAAGGGATTAACTTGATGGCAGTTTTTCTTGAGTGTAGGATCATTTTTAAGCATCTGATCGATATTGTGTTGCCTGGTGGAGAAGAATTGATAGGGAACTTGATTGTCCTATTGGGATTGGCTTTGTGGTGAATTGGATCAAGTATTTACTTATTAAGTAGGTGTTCTAGAGTGGTCTTTATATTTGTTTCGTTGTTGCTAGTTGTGGGTTATTGTGAATGACGGGAGATTTTGAAGGAAAAAAGAGATGAGGATAGACAGTATTTGGTTAGAGGTAAAATGACTGGAGGGTCATTAGGTTTTCGTACTGGGAGTTATGGAACATTGCCGCTGCTGCCACAGAATGGTGGGTTTTCATCTCATAATTTGTTTCCTCATCGTAAATCTTCAAGGGCTTCCCTCTCTGGTTCAAGGGAGAAGGAGAGATGTCTGCCTAGCCTGTACAAGTGTTTAGGCCGAAGGAAGGTTGGAATGCTAATTTTGGTGGTTTTTGCACTCTTGGCTTTTGCGACAGGGTTCTTTTCAATTAGTAGAGGTTTGTTATGCTACTGTTCTTTTCTTCAACTGCTGTAGTTTTGTTCTCAAAATTAAACTTGGCAAAGCAACATTATTATGAGCTATATGTAGATGAATTGTTGACTAATTTCTGAATGTAGCTGGTTAGTTATTGTTATTGGTGATTGAATAGTTGATACATGTATTAACTTTCCTGATATTCCATCTCTTGCATTTCCTAATTATAATCTTAAGATTCCACATTAATCTGCTTTAGAGTTGATATGCCATTTTCAGACCAGAAAAAATCAAACTGATTCAAAATGGGTAATGTTTTAATACTCTAAAGAAAAAGATATCTCCTTGATATTATGCTTAATGTAGCCTGGCATGCAGCTTGTGTAGTATGTCCATGCTTACAGCTTGCCTCAGTTTGATATACCTATGCAATTGAGTTTTGATTCTTTGACCTTATATTTTTCCCCTTGCATTTGATTGATAACTATCATTTTGCATTTCATAGAGGAAGCACCAGAAAGCTCTGGTTTGGACCTCTATCGGAGTTTTCTAAACAAGACATATCATGTGTCGTGGCCCCTATCCAGAAACGAAGAAGGAAGTACTATTAGTAGTTCTGGACTTCGTATTGTTGCAGTATGTGATGAAAATAAGGGCCAACTACTACCTCCTTCTGCTCATGCTTCTGTTGCAAGAGTTGCTATATCATCTCCACTTATTACAAGCCATCCATGTAGGAGCTTTGTATTTCCCCCTCCCCCTCCTGGTGGTAGAAGACGTTCTGGACCTCGTGGTAAGTTTGACAGGTTTTTCAAGTATATGCATCTTACTTTTTGGAGCAGTTAGACTCAATTGCCAATGTAGTTGATAATATTCAACAAAAGATTGGAATGCCTCATTTCCTTTTCTTTTCTCGCATAGCAGAAATTCAAGTAATTATGGAAATCTTACTCTTATTTTTCTGGAATATGTAATGTATGTTTTGTAGTACTTACATTTTCTGTTGCTTATTTTCCATCAGCATGCCCGATATGTTACGTTCCGGTGGAGCAGGCTATATCTAGTATGCCTAGATTCCCATCGCAATCACCAGTTCTTCGTCATTTAACTTATTTTCATGAGGAAAATCCTATCAAAACTGAACCTCACGGAGGTTCTGATTTTGGTGGATATCCTTCTCTAAAGCAGAGGAATGATTCTTTTAACATAGAAGAGTCAATGACAGTGCACTGTGGGTAAGTCTTACCTTTGTTTTGTATCGATTTCTCAAAATTTTCGTTCTTCTAGATTTGAAATTAATGTGTGCGCGAGAGAGAGATTTGTTAAATTAGATTTGCCCCTTTAGGATTCAGGTTCTGAAACATATTCCTTCTTATCAGATTTGTTAAAGGTTGTAGAGCTGGTTACCACACTGGCTTTGATATTGACGAGGCAGATCTTAGGGAAATGGACGAGTTCCATGAAGTGATTGTTGCGTCAGCTATATTTGGTACTGTTAATTGTAAACTCTAGTCATGCTCTTTTGGAACTATATGGTGATTTGTATGCCACGTGTCACCGAATACTTTCCAAGCCTGAGATGTGCACATCCTTAACTGTTTCTTCTAGAATCTACATTATATTTAGAAAAAAATCACCTTTTTCTTAAGATATGAATGTTTACAGGAAATTATGATTTAATTCAGCAGCCAAAGGACATTAGTGACATTGCAAGGAAAAATATTCCATTTTATATGTTTGTTGATGAAGAAACTGAAGCATATATGAAGAATTCTAGTCTCCTGGATGGTGGCAAGAGGAATGGGTTATGGAGGATTATTGTTGTTCACAATGTGCCTTATGCTGACCCAAGACGCAATGGCAAGGTCAGTAGATGAAATTTATTCAGATCATCCATGATCCATCTTACTTACTGTGGTTGTGCAGAAGCAACCTTCCACACAACTTCATATTGGTAACGTTCTAAACATGCTTAAATTGTGGTAATGGACTAGTTTTCTTTTCTTTTTCTGTTTCAGTTTGTTAGTGAACTTAAATAAAATCAGTAAATGTGATTAAACAAGGTTTTCTTATTAGATTTATGATATAAGCTAGCTAGCTACAGTTCCAGAATGTATCCATGTCCTTTTTTGTCTTTTGGCATGATGTGAAAATCTAGAGGCCATTAGGAAAAAACTCTAGTGCATTCATATAATATTAAAAATTAAGAAAAGCTAGAGTGCTTTGAAAACATAGAAGTTTAACTGTAACTTTAACAGAGAGGTCGTGATTTTCTACTGTACATGTGATGAATTATCAGGAAATAATCCCATAAGATGAACTAGAGAAGTTTGGCTGTAAGCTGTTTTGTTTCGGGATCTTGAGTTTTTTGTCCATACGTTTTCCAATTTTAGTTTCCTATCAAAGTTAAAATGATAAGTTAACACGAGAAGGATTCAACCTTTCAAATGATGTTGGCTACTATTTGCTTTCTTTGGTAATAGGACTCAAACAATTGCAAAAAGTGCTTATCATGATTAAGAGAAGGCCTCTCTCTGAATGTACAACTGAAAAAAGTTAAGAAATGCTTTTGTTTCTTTTTATTTTTTATTTTTTGTGGAGAGAAGAACAAAGGTTCATCAGGAATTTTTCCATGGGATTCTGGTTCCAATGCAGGCAACTCCTTTTACTGTTTAAGTGTCAAAAATTTGAAGAATAACAGGAATTATGAAAATGGACCTCACTGAAGAAGCACTTTTATATGTTCCATTTAGCTCGTAATAAATATGTATGATGCAGAAGAGTTACAGCATCCCAGGGCTGTAAAATTTTAATTTTGCAATCCAATGTATTTCTTAATGTTTACCTTTGCCTTCTGTCAAAAAGATAGCAAAAATGGTTGCCATATTTTTGGGGGAAAGGGAAATTTGCAGTGGGTGAATTTACTGAATTTGCATGTCTCTCAATGATCGCACTTGTTTTTTGATTCTCTATTCCTTTGCTTGAAGAGTATATGACTCAAATGATGAACTGAAAACCTGATTTCTGTGTCACAGAAATTAAAAAGTCAAATCTTTTTTGAACAAGTTAAATGAATGAAATTATTATGAGATGAAATTTTCATATTATCTGATGGAGCCCATTTTTATACTAGAAACATGTGCTTTTGACAGGTTCCGAAGCTTCTACTGCATAGGCTCTTTCCAAATGTACGGTATTCTATTTGGATTGATGGAAAGCTACAGCTTATTTCTGATCCTTATCAAATACTTGAAAGGTAAACTTGATTGCTTTGGTGTCAGTTTCTTAGGATTCCTGGTGAACTGACATGATGTTTATGCTTTGAGGCGAGAGAGACAGATTATTTACCTATCTAATCCTCCCTCAGGTTCTTGTGGCGCCAAAATGCTACGTTTGCAATTTCCAGGCACTATAAACGCTTTGATGTGTTTGTAGAAGCTGAGGCCAATAAAGCTGCAGGGAAATATGATAATACTTCTATTGACTACCAGATCAGCTTTTATAAGCAGGAAGGACTAACACCATATTCTGAAGCTAAGCTTCCCATAACTAGTGGTACACCAATGCTATATACACTATTCCGTTTTTTGTTCCCCTTCCTTTTCATCTGAGGAATATGACTATATTTTTGCAGATGTTCCTGAAGGATGTGTCATCATAAGGGAACACATTCCTATCACTAATCTCTTCACCTGCCTATGGTTCAATGAAGTTGATCGTTTTACTTCCAGAGATCAGTTGAGCTTTTCAACTGTGAGAGATAAGATAATGAAAAAAGTTAACTGGGATATCAATATGTTCTTGGACTGTGAAAGGAGAAGATTTGTCTTACAGGTATTGTATCATTTCTTTTTCCTTTACTTCTTAGAAAATACATAGATTCTCATGTTCATACAATAAATTTTTTTGATAATTTCCTTTCTCTCTTTCTTTCTTCCTTCCTGTGCTCCCTGATCTCTTCCTTAGTGGAGACTTGAGACTTATTGTGAAAGATTTTCTGCTATTCTCTCTCCCCATCTCATGTTGATGTCTTTCTCGCAGAAAGCTTCTAATAATTTTCTTTCTTTCTTCTTTCCTTTGGTTTTTTACCTCATGGTTTTGATGTTTGACAGCTTAATCATAATGGGTATGATATGGTTTCTTCTTCTCTTGGTTTTTTGTTATACATAGTGGACAATTTTATTTTATTATACCACCGAAAATGATCCCTACACTTCCAGGGTGAATTAAAGTCTGCATCTCTTTGTTGTTTGTGCAATATTCTGTTAGATCTCTTTCTTTATATACATACAGATGACCTAGTAGATAGCATTAACATATATGTGAAAAGGCTCATTCATCTTAACTGACTGTGAAAAATTTTCATTACTTTTTATAGCAGAAGGTGGTAATTCTCTAGTTAGCTCACATTGTTGTTGAATCATTCGCTTCATTTCTCAGTAGCATATGAGGTGAACTTGTGATATTACCTTGTTTTGAGGCTTAACTGAAGCTTAAAGAAATTTACTTTGATATCATTGCTTTCATCAAACTGCGATTGTGGAACTTGGATTCATGGGATCTGAACTTTATACTCTGCTAAATGTTAGCCTGAGAATCCACTTTTTCAGGCATATCACAGAGACTTATTGGAGGAAAGGGCACGCATGGCTCGGACCAGAATTTACCCTCCTCCATCTCCTAACCTTGATAAAACTGCCAATAAAACTTTGGTGAAGAAAACCCCCATTAGACGTGGAAGAGGCGATAGGAAGTCGGGATCAAGGAGGCACCGCAAAGTTGTTACTGGAAATAGGGAAAATGCTACAATTTGATTCTTTTGTTCATTTTTGTGCGACAAAATAGATTTTATTGTTTGTCTATTTTTTTTTAAAGTTTTAGGATAAATTTGGTAGGCATTGGTAGCATCGTGAAGAGGATAATTACACCTCATATTCCATCTTGAGAATGTTATCAACCATTAACTTGCTTGTATATACCATGTCTTTGATGGCAATAGGTTTATTCTTTATCTTCTGCTAGCTGAGATCTTTTGTAAATTGGTTGATCTAAGCAATGTGACAGCTGTTTTTACTTCTGTTTTTCACAATCTGCAAGGCAAGACTCGTCTGAATTTGTGAGATTGTGAAGCAGTTTCAGTGGATGAAAGAATTTGAAGCATCCAATGTGAAATGGATGAATAGCCTCACATTTTATTTTCTCTTTTTATGTCACAATTCTTTTTATATTGGTGACTTTGGTCCCATAATTGTTTTTATCTTTTTAGGTGATTAACGTTTTTTCAATTTAAGCAATATGTCTTTCAAATCAAATTTTTTCTTTGGATCTAGTCTAAGTTGGAGATTTTACTATGAGCTATTGTTTGGTGGATTTGGTCCCTAACATTTTTATGTTTAGTGGATTTGGTATCTATTTTTTTTTTTGTCTCTAATCATTTTATATATTTTATTTTTTAAAAATGAGTGACTTTGATTCCAAAAGTTTTTCTTTTTAATCATTTTGGCATTCATTTTGGAATTTTTTTCATAAGATCCATTTTAAAGGAGAAATCTTATTGGAAAAAATTGATAAATTAAAAAAAAAATGCAACAAAGTACCATAGATTATCCAACTGTAAAGAAAATTGAGGTATAATTTCATTTCTTTCTTCCTCTATTTCTATTCCTTTCTAGTTGTTTTGTTGCCTTAATTGCACTGGCGTTAGGCATCGATGGTAAATTCACCATCTTTATCCATCATTTTCTCCTTCCATTTTTTATGAGTTCTCACTATTTCTATTTACTTGCCTATTTAATATTAAGATTTTCAACAGGTTTCATAGGATGTATTTTGTTGTTTTAATATCGAACTTCAAATAAAAATGAGTTTTTAGTGTTGTTTGGGTTCAATTTTATTTATGACTTGTATTTTTTTAGTTACCAATTTTGCCTCCAAAATTTCTCATCTAAAATGGGTTTTTGAGAAAAAAAAAATCCAAAATAAAGTTCAAAATGATTAAAAGAAAAACTTTTGGGGACCAAGTCACTAATTTTTTAAAAAAACAGGCATGGACAAAATTATATATTTGGGACCAAAGTCACCAACAATAAAATGGTTAGAGACCAAAATAAATGAAAAAAGATTTGAGATTAAATGTACCAAATATAAAAATGTTAGGGACCAAATCTGCAAAACAAGAGTCATTAAAATTATTTTTTTATCCCTTTGTGAAATCTCCAATTTAGACCCGTTGAGATGATCTAACCTGATTTTGACAAATATTCGATTTGAATGATTTATTGTAAAAATCGAAAAAATATTGATGATTTTAAAAGAGGAAAAAATGGATGAGAAACCTAAATTACTAAACCTAAAAATGTTAGGGGCTAAGGATCTTCCTATTTGGAACCATTTATTGTACTATTCTCTTCTTGATTTTTCTTCATATTTGCCTTTTTTCACTATTCTAATTGTCAAGGTCTGAATAAGTGTACCAATAGTTTTCAGCAGTCATCTCAGAAGTTGGCTCCAAGTGTTGTGCTCGTCGATGAACATGTTTCGAGATTAGGTTGGTGAGGCCACCAAATTAGCAGAAATCTCTATCAATTTGGCCCTCTTCCTCAGTCCCTGATTCTAGACCAGACTGTGACATATACGAATAGACAGTTTTGATGAGTTCATTCGCTTCACCTCTCCTAATGCATGTTAAAAAAGAAAAGGAAAAATGGTGGCACGAGAGTCCAACCTTGGTTGCACATAGTGCAATCTTAGTATAATGTTCAAGTTAAACTACAAAAATCTGGCCACATCTCACCAAAGACTGTACACCATAGCCCAATAACAACCATATCAAGAACAATGACAAAATCATTTAGGAGTCATGCAAACCCATGTCTTAATGGCCCATCTGAACATTATTGCATGAATAATGGTTAATGAATTTATTATTCAATGGCTTAAACGAAAAAATAAATTTTTTTATACAAACTCAATGAGAATTGAGACATGCTTTCCCCATCAACCGAACCCAACGGTGGGAATCAACCAAGCATTGGGTTCAAAGAAAAGAACTACAAGTCTCATTGAGTTTGTATAAAAAAAAAAAAGAACAACTACAAGTCTACCACCAAACATTGATGATGTATTCTAATTTCTATCAAAGGAAAGAAATTACATTGATGAATAAATTTATCTTCTTATCTAAGAACTGTTCCTGGATCAGATGTGAAAGAAAGCCAATGGCAATGGTACCTCCAATTTTCTAATGGCAATATCTTTTATTAGTTTAATTCAATACCATGATTGCTCCACACCATCTTTTCAGTATTCAAATCTGGCAAATCGTATCTTTTCTTATTATATACAAAAATTGCAGATATTGAGACAAATTAGACAACTACTCTGTTCCAAATTCAGATAATTCTTCTTCATCTATGCTCTTTAATCTTGATTGTTTACTCGATTTAGGCCTCGAATTTCAGAAATTTCACACAAGGTTTAGATTCTTTTTTTTTGGATTGAGACAAATCAGAGAACTAGTCTGTTCCAAATTCAGATGATTCTTCTTCACCTATGCTCTTTAATCTTGATTGGTTACCCGATTTAGGTCTTGAATTTCAGAAATTTCACACAAGGTTCAGATTCTTTTTTTTTTTTATTACTATTAAAAAAAACTACTACTAGCAGTTTGCT
Organism: Apocynum venetum; assembly: GCA_019593545.1. NCBI lineage: Eukaryota > Viridiplantae > Streptophyta > Magnoliopsida > Gentianales > Apocynaceae > Apocynum > Apocynum venetum. Next base: position 8,584,970 of record SRSM01000123.1, on the reverse strand, counting down.
TTATTGTACCGCTAATTTGTTTCCCCTTGTCTGGGTTTGGACTTTGGAAAAGCTGGAGTAACAAGTGCTGCCAATTAGCTGTAAAAGGAAAAGATCCCTATAAAGAAGAGGTCACCTATGATCTTTCTGTTCCCTCTATTTCCGAATTGTTAACCCTGTGTATAAACCCTTTTTCATATTTTATCAAGTTCACGACCTTTCTTTGATGTCATGAAGGTGGGGTTTTGGATCCTCGGTTTTCTTTGAGATCCTTGTTCGAATTATTTCACCAATAGGACGAAAAATCTTGAGAGTCACATCTCCTTGGAGCTGACGAAGCCTACTTTTCGTCCGAATCTCGGCTGTCTAAGGAAGTTTTAAGGGGTTGTTCTTCAGGTATTTTATGCTTATTTGAATCCAATATTTTGTTTTTAAGGAAGAGCCTTTTCTAGGTTTACCTTGCTAATTATGTAAAAAATTCATCTGCTTTTCTCGTATTCTCCCCAAAGTCAGTATCAAGAGTTTGGTTTCTGAATCCATTTGGTCCTCTCGAGCCAGTAATGCGAGTTTTAGTCATGCATAATTGTGAAAAGGGGTCACTCGATTCTCTATGAGATAGGTTGAGGGAAACGCACTTTTCCTTTCTGTAATCGGAGGTTTATCGAATAGAAGAGGCAATAAGATCATCTTTTGGGGTTTCGGATGTTTGATGGGTTCGCCTGGGTTTTTCCTAATTTGTATGCTGCATTCAATTGTGGCTTTGAGTTGTGGAGCACTGATGATGTTCTATAGCGATGAGGTCCTCGTGTTTAGCCATGGAATAGAGCGTGCCAGCAAACTTGTGGGATCTACACCTCATGATCAGCTGTTAATCCTAACCTCTGATTCCTTCTCGGGATTGTTATTATTTTGCATTGGTTTTCTCTTGTTCATGGTGGCATTTGTGAAGGATAGGGAATTTCAGAGCTTTTTCTCTAAAGGCTGTGTGCTTCTTCATGTAACAATGGCAATGTGGAGAATTTACTTTGAAAGGAAGCTTGAAGATATGGGCCGTGATTGGCTCCGACTGGTTGTTGGAGATATTATATTGGCACTTTCATGGGTTTTCTTTCTTATTTATTCTTGGAGGGAGAAGTATGACTAGTTTGAGTTTGGAACTTTATTTGCTTACTCGGAGGAACTGGATCCAAGTGCCGACTGAATCGAATTGCTTCTGTAGTTTGCTTATTTCTGTTTTGTTCAACCTCAGTGACCTCTTCAGAGGTCATACTGGAAGAAATCTTGGATTCTGAATACATAGGCTGGATGGGCAACATCTGCTTCAAAAGTATAGCCTTCTCCTTGATCATGGAGGCGGCCAGTGAAGCGCAGATTGGATTCAGTGTTTCTGAGGATCTCTGGATCTGTTCCAGCCGTCGAAGGCCTATTTATGAGGATCTCTGACGTTTCAAGATACATTAGGATGCTCTTAGACTGTTCAATTATGTTGGATATATTTCTCTTGGTTTTTCTCTGTTACCATACAAATTTGCGTGACTTCATCCAATGACGTTATAATGTGTATTCATATTTAAATGTACATTGTTTAATGTTTCATTCGTTTTCACTTCATTTTCTTTTGAAGATATATGGAAGTAAACTTGAGGGTCTATATTGTCAAATGTAAATAGAAATGACATTTCAAATGGCCTACTAACATCATCAGATGAACAGGAAGCATGACTCATTTGAATTTCCGATGTTTCTGTGAAAAATAATTCTCTGACTGGCGGCTTGTAAGTCTCTTCTGATATAAGTTTTAGCATCTTTGTTATATCTAGCATTACGTAGCGACCCTGAAATTGTATTGCTCTGTATGGTGTTTGTTAATGAGGGTAGTTGTATCCTTTTCAATCTATGCCTTGCCCTTTGATTGATTTTCATCTGTTCTTGATACGTTCCATGATGGACGTCAGATAATTTCTTAGCTATCTTGTTATGGTGATGGTAGTAGTGTTATTTTCAATTTTCATCTTTTCTTTTGATTGATTCTCATGTTATCATGAAACATTCGCTTCTGTCACCATCTCAAGCATCCTGATAGCTTTTCTTGGATATATTCTTTCTTGCTTTTTCACAAAAAAAAATCACATCTGTTCCATTAGATTTTTGCAACCAGGCTAACGCTTCCCTCTGATTCTTTCATGGCAAAGCCTCTTGAGATAAATTCAAATACACATGCTATATCCATTTCTCTTTATTGGTAGATGAAGATTCAATTCTGAATAATCGGAAGAATATTACCTGCAAAACTTTTACCAGATAACGAATCCTGCAATCTGTGTTACCAGTTTGTCTTGGAACACAAGTTGTTTAGCAGTAAACTAGAGTAGATGGATCCCTCCTATAAACTAAGAAGGGTTGCTACTCCTTTTTTTGGCTTTTTGTTGTATTCATTCATTCTTTTGGTTGGTTCCCTATATTTTTCCCGACTACTTTTCTTGAATGCGGATGATGTCTTGTGAGCAACAATGACTGCCAAGAAGGTTGTGAGGGTAGGGGCAGAGAGACTGTGTTTTTGTGGAAACATTTCTTTAGGCATTAGTTTTCAAGAAGAAAAATAAAAATTCACATATAAATGAAAAGTTGGAAAAAGAAAAAGGTTAAATGTAAATGTTCAAGGACATGCATTGTGAGTATGATTTTGCTAACGAGAGTCTCTGTGATCCATTGGCTGCTTCAGGGCCTGGTTTGGATGTCGAATGGAAATATTTGAATAGAAAAGGATTTTAGAGAGAAAGCTACCTCTCTCATCTGGATTTGCAGAATTTGAGGGAAAGAAATTGGGGAGGGGAGTGTTGAAAGCCTCCCCTCTGAAAAAATTTAACCAAATGTGGGTCGACAGTAGTGAAGATAGAATTTGTCAAGAGATGGGAGTTAAAATAACAAACACTCTCGTTTTCAGATTGAGTTTTTATTTTTAACTTGGTATAAAATTTAAGAAGTATTTGAAAATAAATAATTATTATATTATCTTTATTATTAATAATAGGTTTATCTTAAAACATAAATTTAGTTTGGATTAAAAAAATGATAAAGATCTATTTGACTGAAGTTATAAAGATAGGGGATCAAAATGGCTAAAATAAAAGATATAATATCGACTAAAATTATAAAGATTAATGACTAAATAGACTAATTTATTATCTTCTAATTAAGATTTACTTCTATTAAATAAAATATTATATCCCTTACCAAGTATTGGTTGATCTTATCTTAATTAATTTTTAATATATTTTAATGTTGATTTGATGTCTATTCCGCACTAAAAAATTTAAAATAATTATTTTTACAACTTTTACAATGTGCTTAGATGAAAACTTTCAGTGAACATTTTCAGAATTTTAATCCAATTTTTAAATATGTAAATAATACAATTCTTATTTTTATATTTAATTATTAAACGTAATGAATATCTAAATAGATATGAAAATGAAGTTTTAAAGATATTTTCAAAGAAAATTAGTAACATTCTTTTAATTTTTTTTTAGTGTGAAATAAATATCAAACAAGGTTTGATAGGGAGATTCAATATTTTATTTAATAGAATTTAATTTTAATTAGAAGATAAAAAATTAACTTATTTAGTTATTTATATTTTTAATTTTGATCGATATTGCTCTTTCTTTTTAATTATTCTGATCACATATTTTTATTACTTAAACCAAATAAACCCTTTATATTTTTTTAATTCAAATTAAATTTACCATTTTAGCCTGCATTTTTATCACACGGTAAATGTGTGGAATCCTATGAATTTTTCACCAAAAAATAATGACAAGAATTTATTTGACAAATTTTATAAAGATTTGGGGATTAGTGTGTTTAAAAAAAAAAAAAAAAAGATAAGAGGACCAAAATGATATTAACCGAAAAGGAAAATTCGCACAAGAACCGTGAATCAGATGCCCTCCCCACCAAGTTTCCAGCCTTCAAACAAAGACGTCTCTTCTTTTCCCCTTCGGCTTCAGAGAATACTCAAGAACAAAGAGAAGACTAGAGGTATGCTAGATATATATTTTTTGTTTAAATTTATCCATGCATAATGAATGTTTCTCATACTATCTCGATGCTTTCTTTAAACATTTATTCTTTTATTACTTCTATATGTAGGGATTTTGTGTTTGCCGTTTGTCGGGTTTAACCTTTGAGGGTTTAATATGTTGTTGGAATGAAAAAAGAGACGTAGGTTTAAGGGTCATTCAATTGGTAAAAAATATTTAATAATTAATTATTTTCTTCGTATCAGCTTTATTATTATTATTTTAATCTACCTTCACTGGTACCTTTATGATTATGCCTGAGGAAGTGATGGGGGAGGCTTAAAGATGCTTTCTTTCGAATTGGGCTTTTTCTTTGGTTGCTGAATCCATAATTTTTGTTGGCTTAAGCATTTGTAACTTTGTTGTTTATAAATTGATTGAGCAGACTGAGGACATTGTAATTGGTTACACTTGCAAGTGTAGGCGTGAGTATTTTTTGGTAAATTGGAATGAATGAGAAAACAGGATAGATGTGTCACACGCTTCGTGCAGTTACTAGAATCTGAGGGAAATTTCGGCCTCACATTGTTTATTACATTGTCGACACTACTAGGGATGTATTCCTCTTTTTCCATCTCAGTGTTGTGTTGTTTAAAGAAGTTATAAACCTGAATGCTCGAGGCTTGAAATTTAGGTGTTTGCTGGTTGTAATGTAGTTTTTCCCCATTGTCGACTTGTCGTAGCACTTGCTTGAGGCTTGAAATTTAGTTGGTAGCAGATTGTAAGGAAGAAGCCCCTTCAACATGTTTGGTTAAATTAGAATTTAAAATCTTAATGAATAAGATTTTGGATTATTCAAAATCCTTTATGCAAGTGCTAATGCCTCTGGAGCCTTGATGGCAGCATATTTTTGTACCTTTGATTTCATGCGGAATGATTCTCAACTTTAGAAATTTCTGTTCCTTTTCCAAGATTACTCATTTAGATTATTCAATGTATGTAGAGACGTTACACAATTTCTCCTTGGGAATTTTTAGAATGAGCGGATTGCCTGCACAAAGCACTGCCTCTGTTATCTCTATGTCTATACCCCAGAAAGATCAAGCTTCTGGAAATGTAACATCTGCACCTGATTCAAAGCCTAAAAAGAAGATTTGCTGTGCCTGTCCTGAAACTAAGAAGTTGAGGGATGAATGCATTGTCATGCACGGTGAAGATTCCTGTGAAAAATGGATTGAGGCTCATCGTAGATGCCTTAGAGCTGAAGGCTTCAATGTTTGAAATTGGTAATGACAATTAATTATAGGGTACTAATGATGAATTTTTTTTTGGGTAAAACAACCTAGTTCCTCCTGCCATACATTTTGTTTTGTCAAAATTTAGAGATGACGAGTGGTTTTCATACTTGAATCATTTTCTTTTTCATGCTGGAATATGTTGAGGTCTAATTCATGAATAAAAGAAAGGCACCACGCCTTCAATACGACATAAACGCTGGTTATTTTGACAGTTAAGGCAGTTTCTCTTTGATGGCACATTTGGTTTACTAATTTGAGCGTTGTACATATTCAAGTTTTCATTTTTTATATAAGTTTACACACATTTCTGCCTTTTAGATCTGTGTTACTTATTTGATCTTGAATTAATATCTCCTATATTAGGGATATACACATGAAGATTATTAATATGAATGCTGAAGTATAAGTGATTGTGAGTGAGAAAGTAAGGGCAGAAGTGCATGCTTTTAAGCATTATATTTTGTGCATTTTAATAACCATTATCCCAATTATGCACATTTCATTTGATAGATTCGGGATTGTGCTGAATGCAAATTTCCTTCCTGTAGTAGGATATCCCTTTCTAAGGGTAGAATAGATCTTCTAGCTTGAGACTTTTTTTTTTCTCTCGTCTGGCCCTGATACATGCTTTGTCCATGTTAATTTATGCTATTGTGGCAGGGATCAGTGCTCAAACTCTTTTATTTTGTTAGGGCTTGGTTACCTGTACGTGGTTTTACCCCTGACACAAACAATGAATTTGAAAAAGATGAGAGAAGTAAGGAGTGAGACTCCAAGCTTATCGTAGCTGCCTTTGCAACAAAACCAACTTGACCTTAGAGAAATGTGAATTCATTTGAGTATAAATATGTAACTAGTTCTATGTGGTAGTAATATTCTGGGGCAACAAGTTGCAAATGGCCATGGCAGTTTTTACAATGCAGAACTTCATATGCTGTTACTTGTCATCAAGTAACTCCACTGAGGGTGTGTAGAAATCTGACCTATGCCTGGTTGTTTCTTTGCTCAATTATATTTAGATGGGTTTATTGCAATTTACCCCCATTATGTTTAGAGTAGGAGATTATTTTCTCAAGTTAAAGAACTGCGCTTTACCAAGTTCAGTCAATTGACTTGGTCATTGTAATGTGTAAAACTTCACTTTTGCCCCTGATTTAACCAGTTTTGTTCCTTAATCTGTTAGGTTTTGAAAGAGTTTAGTACTGGATAATCAAGCATGACTCGGTTCCTTGAACTTTAAACACAGTCAATTAGCTCCTTAACTAACCGTCATTGGATTGACTAAAGATTGATAATGTCTCTCTAGCTATGTTGTCAAACTACATAGGTAGCCATTTCCCCTCTCTTGTTCATCTCTCTCAGATCCATCTTTTCTAACAATATTCTCCTTCCAACATCCTCTTTGATTCCTTGCTTTTGCATTCATGTTTCCTTCTAATTTCTTCCCAAACTTGCTGCTTCCTTTCTGCCCCATGATGTTCCCGGATCCCTCTTACTCACCTCTAGTCGACAGAGTGAGTCCTATATTTTCTGTCATGTTTGCCTCTCCCTTACACCCTCTCTGACTCATCCCTACCAAATTGATTTGATGGTATGTTTTTGGAAGAATAAGTACTATTTTAGTTCATTTTCATGTTCAAGAGGGAAATTCAGCGAGAAAGCAAACCGAAGGTTAATGAAGCTTTTAATTAGTTGATAGGTTTGTAGGGCATTGGGTATTTTGAGCCCCATAGTTGTATCTTTGGATTATACTCCTCATACTTCTTACATTCAAAACTGAAGACTACTTTTCTATTTTGTCTAGATAATGAATCCTCACTTTTTTAAAAATAAATATATCTTTTAAAACTCTTTAATTTTTAAGAAATTTACATCTCATTAAGACATAGATCTTATCACTAATTATAATTATATCGTGTAGTTAATAATAAAAATTATGTGATAATTTCCTATAATCAAAAGTTCTAATTAACATTCTATATAAGTTGAAACAGGAGATACTGTTTTAGACAAAGTGACATATCGATTTGAATGTTACTATAATTCAACAATAATTGTTGCTAACTTAAATTCTTAAATTTACAAATTACAGATGGAGTTGCTTTATTGAATTGCAATCTTGTCTATTTCAAGTAGATCTTGGTGATCCTCTGATGCCAAAGTAGTGTAGTAAAAATGGTTTTAATGGCGGTGAAGTTTTCAAGTGGATTGAGCAAGAAATGGTATGACTGATTAATTAGGGGAACAGTTGCTTTTCTATGCAAATGAATATTTTGTTGTAAGAAAATAGGTTTAAAACGTATTCTTGAGAACTGAAAATGAAATCGATTCGAGAGTGAACAGAGATGAGTAAAGCTTGTCCAAATCATAAATTGGTTTTAAGCATGTAGAAGGGCATATGTATCTAACTCTCACAAATTTTTAAGAGGTTGAAATGCAACTGGTATAAGAACTTGCATATAATTGGAAAGACTCCTTTGTGGGTACTCGGGTGGCCAATTTCAAAGGGTAGTGTTCCTGTTGGCTCCTATATCTTGCTGGAAACGGATAAAACTCCATTTGAAAATCGATAGGCTGAGTGGCTTGGCAGGTTTGAACCGGGGCACTGAAGTGATTCTTGAAAAGAAGCAATTTCAAGAGCTTGATTTAGAGTTTGAACCAACAGAGTTAGCTTTGAAGCCACCACTACTATTTGCAGCTAATAGAGAGTTCAAGGAAGAGTAGTGGTTTGTAGTGATTGATTTCAGCAGTTACAGATACTTGGGCATCCATCAGTAAGGCCTTTTGTGAGTCATTATGAAATTGGAACAACGTGAGATTATTTGATGAGTAACTGACTGACAGATTTGTGCTTGAATCGCAACATCTAGGTGACCAAAAATCTCGAGTGCCAAACTTTCCCCGCCAATTGTTGCCAGTGAAAAAAACGCTATAGGGAATCTCAAAGTTTATGAATTATGAGTAATCATGTGAAGGATTTCATTGCATATGTTTGTGAACTTCTAACCTTAGGTTGAAGTTTTTACCAGTCTGGAAGAGTTTGTTTAGTCTGTGTTTGCTTAAATAATTTTCAAGTCAAGCTATCATTCATGTATTTGTAAAGTAAATTATATTCTGTTGTATTTGATTGGTGAGAATATTTAGTTATGAAGCATCAATATATAGTTTCGTTGGTGGGAGAAATTAAAAAGGGTTTTGAGAGGGAACTGACGCTGCTGTTGGCAATTGGGCGATTGTGCAAGTATAGTAATCCCATGGGTAACTTTTAAGTTTAAACCTGTAATTAGAACTGTTATTATGAATGCAAAGGAAACAACGCAGGTATACTAAAAAACAGTACATTAAACAATATGTTAAAACATTGGTGTCACTTTAGTTTGACATATTGGTGAAGGAAATCAAGACACAAACACTACTAGACCTTTAATTATCTCCCCAGTGAATGCTGAAGAGTTAATTAATACAGACACAACGCCCACAGAAGGCGCAACTTATTCACCACACACAGTCACATAGCACAATATTTATATAACAACTTCGTATGATGACACCGTTGGTTGAAATTTTAATGGCCACAAGTGCAGTCTGTGCAAGCGCAGCTTGAGCCACACTTGCACTTGCCATCATTCTCAGCTACCTCCATCATCATGATATCGCTGTAGCTGCAAAAAAACATTAAGTTTCCTCATAACTACTACATATATTTTAGGATTTAAACGAATACTCAGATACAACTATATATGTATAGAAGATTTTCCTGGCTTTTTCTTTCATAGACAAGAAGACAAGAAGTACATACCTCTTCTCAGTCTCAACAATGACAAGGGTGTTTCCCTTCTTCCTGCAGTTTGAATTCACCATTTTTGTTAGATTTGATAAACAGATTAAATGATCCCAAGATTCCTAGAATTCATGCATGGTCATTATAGTGATTTGAACCTTATATTATATGCTCATCATGACAGCTTTTGCATGGCCGTCAAGAGCTTATATCGTGTCTTAAGATGTTTAGGGAAGTCCTCAAAACACTGTTTACCTTTTCTAAGACGTGCCATGCCATGACGCAAGGATTAAAATCAAACAGATGAGAAATAAAAAAAAAAGAGAGGAAGGATGATAACTTACGTGCACTGGCTCGCGTCACTGCAGTCGCAGTTGCTACACTTGTCCGACATGGTGATTAGAGAGGGATAAAAGAAGTACTTTGTATTGGTAGTGGAGAGTTCTTGAAGACGAATATTAGTGTGTTTTGCTATATCTCAAACTCCATTCTTGAAGCAGTATTTATAGATGGGAAAAATGGGAGAGGAGATGGGGAGTGGGGCAATTGATGGGCAAATTGGAGGACCAAGGAGGCGCAAGAAGAGCACACGCCTCTTAGGAAAAGTTTGAAGGAATCTTAATAATGGAGGGCTGGCTTTCTATCCTCCTCTCGTGTCAGCTTCATATCTCTTTTGCAGAGAAGGACCTCTTTATGGACATAAATGGATCTTATTTCGAGTTTGAATTGGCCTTTGTCAGGGTAAGATAAAACCAAAGGAGAATTAAATAAGTCAAGAAGAGAAGATATATTCAATGGAAAAGGAAAATGTGGTCTTCAATTTTAGCAGTGATGAGAAAAATGATTAAGGAATTGAATTGCTGATAAAAATATTAGTGCTACTGGCATCAAACATCACATCTCAAATCTTGCTATTTGATTTGTTCACACAAACCCATTGTTATGAAAAAAACTTTATACTTGATTTCTCTCCTCCACTTAAAATTTTTGTAATTCTCTTCTTGAATTGTTGAATATCTTTTACCTTTTCTGCTCCTGTTCCATTAGTCTTATCTAACTAGTTTCTCATTCTTGGCTATACTTAAAAGAGTTTTTTGGTGAGGATGTCTGATATAATGTGAAGTGAGCATCATATATATATATAAATAAAATAATAAAGATATAGTTGATTTCTTTTGAAATAATGAAGATCTATATAGTATTAGTTTCTTAGACGACAATTAAGATATAGCTGATTAGTGAATGTATTAAAGTTTAAAATTAAAAATATATTTTAAAAATTAGAGTATATTTGGGATTGAGTTTTGAAATTGTTTTTTGTTTGTTTTTGTAATGAAGTTATGTTTGGATAAAAAATAATTATTGAAAATTGATACTTGATTAATATGTTTTGAGTACCACACCATTGATAACATTATAAAATGTATAAAATATAATTAATAAATTATTTGAGATTGTAATTTTAATTAAAAAGTAATAAAAAAATTTATTGATGTGATTAAGTGTGTAAGGTTAGAGAAAAATATTTGGAGAGATGTTTTTATGGGAATTGAAATAGCTGTTTTGAGTGTTCGGCCAGATATATTCTATATTTGGTGTATGGTGTAAACTCAAAAATATGTTAGAATTTAAAATTTTGATTTTGAAAATAAAATTTTAAATGCTGGATTCGAAGTTAATCGCCTTTCTATAACACTACCAAAACAAGAAAAAGATTAGGGCAACTTTTCATAGTGACAGTGAAATCATTTAGAAAGTAAAAAAAAGTTTACCCAGCTTCATAATGATAGGGTTTGCAAAGTCCCTTTCGTTTAGGTTTTTTTTCCTGCTTGTGAAAACGTTTTACTTACTCGATCTAAGGATACTAAACTGTTTAACTCATCTATCTGTCCCCTGTTAGATTATGATAGTTGTAGTTCGGAAGACAGATTTGGTAACGAATGTTGGAAGGCTTATGCATGGATGCTGCAAGTTTAGGTGGTGTTATGTGATATAATAGGTAACCTGGGGTATAATTGTGGTTTTAATTCCTGGAGATATGTGATTCGCAATAGCATGAAGGCTTGAGTTTTCTGAGGAGGGTTCATAGTATTTTGATATCAGAAACTTGGTGTGAGTTATAACCTTGTTCCTTCGTTTTTAGTTTCATTTTTTAAGTTTGCTTTAAGTTTTTATGCAATTAATTCATGATTAGATCTCTGGAATTGAAGTTCTTTTAATTTTATTTATGGTGTTTTAATCATATTTTGATGTACATAATAGATTTTACATTTGAAGGAAATTTAGAATACAATCATGCCATGACTCAAATTCAAACTTAGTCCATATATGGAACCTAGAGTTGGGGAGAAGAGGCAAGAGAATACCAAATGGAGTGAGCAACTATGGTTGTGATTGAGGAAGTGAAGGGATGTTTGATGTGATAGTGATAAATATATACCGTATGTGAGAAAGGAATAAAAGAAAAGAATGGGGAAAGAGCGGTGGTGGTTGTGGCGGGGGCATGTCGTGAGGGTGAAGGAGAGAATAAAGAACATAAGAACGAGAGGTGGATGAACAAGATAAGAGATAGGTGACAAATGATTTTATTTTTAATAAATATTTTAATACCGAATATATTATCTCATTCTAAATAAATAATAATACAGTATAACTTAAGGATATAGCAATAAAATCTTGATGCCAAAATAAAGGAAACAAACAGTGTCATTTAATTCTTTATTTGGTGGTACAATAAAGATGAAATATTTCATCTATCCCAGTTGATTATTTCATTTTTAATTATTCAAAAAATATACTACGCTTTCTATATAAATATCATATTAAAATTTTCATTTTCACATTTACTACTAATTACTACTTCTTAGTTATCAATCATAAATTAATTTTACGTTGGATAAACTATAAAACAATTGAAAAACAAGTCTTAGAACTAATCAATAATATTTGGTTACAAAATTGTTTGAAATTGTATTTTTAAGTGAAATTTATTAGTTTATTTTCTTTAAAATCATTGAAGTAATTAAAAATTAGTGAGAGTATATATAGAAAAGTGTATATAAAATTTACATCTCAACTAAATTAAGTGTCATTTCTTATTCGAATGAAAAAAACTACTTAGACTATTTTGATGGGAAAGATGAAGTATCAATTATGCAAGAAAAATTACAATTTATGCGATTTGTATTGCACTTCCATGCTACAGAAGGGAGCAGAATTTGGTCATCCACATGCTTGGCACTCAGTTCCAACGTAACTTTTGAGTGATCCCAAAAACTCACAAAAGATTAAATTCTTGTTTTCGGAAAATCATCCAGTTCTGTTTGATTCATTAAGATTAAGAGATCATCTCAGTTAATTGTAAGATTCTAAATCTTCGAAATTTCATATAAGGGAAAAACACAACGCAAAACTTTGTATCATCAATCATGGGTTGTGGGCATATTTTACTTCTCAATGAAGCCAACCCCATTTCCTTTGTCATTCGTCAAAATAAAGCACAGCCTTATATTTAGGCTTCCACCTTTTTATCTTCAAGAATGTCACTGAAATCATGGTTGTCATTTTCATTTTCTCTCCCATGATATTGTCTTCCCGTCACCTTCACCCCCTTTCCTTTTACGGATAAGTCAAAATCGGTGCTTTGTTTGATTGCACAAATATCTTAATTCTAAAACCAGTAGGGTTGGGAAAAAAATTCGATCCGCATATGTTATATATATGTCTATATTTATACATAATTATTTAGTATTGTTATATGAAGATTAAAGTTAAATATTTATACATATATATATATATATATATATATGTCCCCTCGTTGGAATAAAGTCAAATAATCAAGTCTATCATTCAAAAAGTTGGAGTCGTTAGAACTTCCACAGCAAGGTTTGCAGCTGAAAATCCAGAAATAAGTTCAGAACTAGATTATACTTTCCCCTAGATAGAGGCAAGCCAAGGGAGTCAAGAAACTCCAATGATAAAAGGCTATTCCGATTGTTATATTCAACTTAGAAACTTTATCGAATTTGACTATGACAAGGCTAAACTTTTGATGAGAAAGAGATAAAAACTTTTTCATTTGTATAGAAATCCTTAATCAAATGTGTTGTAAATTGAAAAATATGATCTGAGTAATAAATACATATAAAAGAAAAAATCTCAAAATAAAATTTCACAATATTTCAATAAAAATTTAATAAAAAATTTCTACCCACCCCACCACCATGCCTTACCAACTGTCCTGGAGACAATGACAAGGCTAAACTGCAACAAAAGGCAAGTGGACTGGTTTATCATTGTCCAAACCTGTCTTGAAAAGTGTAAATTGCTTGCATTGCAGGTTCCCGAAGCATCAATGTAATTACAGCAGGGCAGCACGCCAGCACCATTAAATCACTGGTATCGATTTTACTTCAACATGGACCAGAAAAGAGGACGAAACTAGGTGGATAATGAGCTATTTATTATGCAACTCAAGCAATAAAGCAATAATCACAAAGTCATTCACCAATAAAGCAATAATCACAAAGTCGCCTAAGAACAAATCGAGCTTCAACCCCTCAATTACATCTCAGAAGAAACAGATCTAGTGCCACTCTATCGATGAAAAATGAAAACCGATGAGATGAGAATCTTATACATAAGGTATTATACAAAACTGTGGTTTCTTGCGAACCTCATCCGAGGATGCATATGATATCATTATGCCACCACAAAGTCTTGATCTTGGTATTGAATTACGTCTTGGAGGCAATCAAAGAAATGATTAATATTGATCTTTTGCTTGCCGGTGAAAATTGCTTCTGCCTCTCCTCCATGTTCACCTTGAGCAGCCATTTCGATTACTGTATAGAGCTTCTTGATGGGCATCTGTAAAGCATCACAATAATAAGAATAAATTAGTTATACAGAGTGCTATGCACAATATATTTTCTTTCTAGACAGGATTCCTGAAATATTATCCATAGCAACTAGTCAGCAGTAATTCAAACGAGATTCTTAACCCATGATAATTTAGTGTAGTATCTTTTGGTCTGAAAGTGCAAAAGTAAATGGATAAGGGGAAAAAAGTATACAAAGGATTCTCTTTGTTAATAGTAGCAATTATTCTTTAGATGAGGTGAGTCCATTGCTTTTGAAAGATGTATTCATGAAGGTTTTCTTACATTATTTAATGCCTCAGCAGCTGAGTCCACATCAGAATCTGAGAAAACATTAAGTTGCTCTAACACCTGCAGAGAAATAGGGCAAGAAAACCACAATGACCGCTCAGTATGTAATATTAAACAGAATGTTATGATCTCTTGACAGAGTGCCGAGAAAGGGGATATCATCTATCATAAAACCTGTTGCCACCAGGTTTGGTAAACATAGTCCATGGATGAACAGAATGACAAAGGGAATTCAGTGAAATTATAATAAGTATCGAATGGTAGACAGTAAGATGATGATTCACCTTTCTAGCGTCTTCCTTCCCCAAGGTAGGAACATGGTATGTAACCGAGAAGGCATCGCGGATGCCAACCATCCTTAAGAAATTAACCTCACTTGTAGTACCAATCACAAGAACGTTTTTCCCCTGGATTTAAGAATATTTGGAATGAGGAATCATTTTCAAAAGAAAAGAAAAATACAATGAGCAATTATGTTGGCATCTACTTCAGATGCCAACATTATTGAAAGTCAGCTCTAGTGATATATTCTTTAGTACAACAATGAAGTAGGTAAGAAAATGTAGAAGATTAATAACTCAGCAGTTGTTATATTACCTTTGGAGGAATCCGCTTCAGGAGCACCATTAGTGTCTGCGAAATTAAGTTTGAAAACCGAGGGCCAATGGCAACATATTCCAATAACCTGCTCATAGGTTCATTCATATGCAATGAGCAACTAAACCATTAAAATGCTACTTATTTATACGACTTAATTACCTTTCAATATCATCAAGGATGACAATGCTCAGTGGCGATTTATAAGCATCCTCAAACACCTATAAGAAAGTAAGCACCAAGTTAACCATATTGCAGTTAGATCATATGTCTTAGATGTATACATACATTCATATAGCCCTCTCCAAAGCACCATTTTTCATCTTGCCCACTCAAAATTTTGAGCCAATTGCAATGGGTATCATAAGGTTTGAGGGAAATCAACAAGCTACGTCATCTTGTATAGGTTAGAAGTCCCAGAATGGGTAGATATTTTGTGCATGGATGTACATATGTTTGTCTAAGTGTGAAAACTTCAAGATAACAGTAAAGCTAATCATCCTCGTAAGAGAGCATATAGCAACAAAATCTATGCAAGAGTTACAGAAGAGAAAGGAAAGCTCAGACTGCCCATATAATATTCTCAAAACTAAAGAAATTATGACCATGTAATGGATATAAAAAGAATAAAGTAGTCGGAAAGGCAGATAATATAAGAAACCTTGACAATCTTTGCACATTTACTGCTTTCACTGAGCCCAATCATTGATTCAGCTGAAATCTACCGATCACAAAGAAGCATATGTTATGTTGAAGAAAGAAAATCAAACTAATCCATGCAAATAGGAGCCGATATTTAATCACTTACAATCTTGACATAAGGAAAATCACTTTCAATACCAATAGTTGCGGCCATTGCAGTCTTTCCACTGTTCAAGACAAATTGATTCAAAGATATTGATAATCAGAAGGAAAAAAAAAAGGTTTAGAGGAGCAATAAAAAATAATTGCATGGAAATAAGTAAATAAATTTAAGAAAACAAAAAGCATTATACCTGCCACTTGGGCCTTCAAGAAGACATGTAACAAGTGGGCTTCCCTTGCTAATTTTAACTTGTTCTGCCAATAGCATAGTTCGTCTATGGATGTGTGCATGGCGCTCTCCACATTCCACAATACTATTGATTCTGCATCACATATTAGGCCAATAAATGAAGTTATTTTGCGTCAAATCAATACCTAATCTTTCTTAAGATATTGGAAACTACTTAAAACACTTGATATAGATATCGAGTCTGTAGATGGGACAGAGCTCAAGCACAGATTTGCCAATGCGAATAACTTCTAACTGAAGCATGAAATTCTGCCAAAGATAATAGCTTTTCTAAATCTTCCTATGCACTCATCATGTATAGTATATGTAGAAAACATATAAGAAGAAAATTGAAGTGTAAATTTCCTTAGAAAGAGATCAATTAAGGCATTGCAATTCATAATCATGACTGGATCAAGAATCAAAAGAACTTTTGAACCAAGTACAAACAACTCAATTGGGAAAAAATACCAGCATCAAATGCTTAAAACCGGTTGATCAAGAAAGTTGACAAGTAAAAAGGGAAAACTAGCAACAAATTGGTCCTACCTGCAACGTTCAAGGTCATCTGTAGAGGCTCCAAATGCAGGAATAACTTCAGCAAGGGCATGAAGAAAGTCATCCATTGTCACTCTTATACTTTCCTCATCAACAGGTTTGGTGAGATCCTCAAGACTTAGTTGCCGATTCAAAGCAAATGAAACTGCACTTTTCACAACACCCTCAAGCTCTGCCCCACTGTAATTTTTTGTCCGAGCAGCTGCAATTAGAAGGAAAAGGGGGATTATTTTCCATGAAAAAGATAATCTTTACCTCACATAAATTCTTTAAAGTGAAAAAAAAAAGAGCATACATCATTGTTGATATAGCAATCTAACACGAAACACAAATCAAGAAATTAACTTTACTGTATATATGTATGTGCTACATTCTAGATAAAAAAAAAATGCCAACTTTATTAGGGAAAAGAAGCAGAAACTTAGAAGAAAGGTGCAATAGAGGACTAAAAAGAAGGGGAAAAAGCTGGCAGCAACTGAAAAATACAAAAAAAAAAAACCTGAAAAAAGGCTAACTTGTTATATAAATTAAGCAAACGGCCCTCTCCTTGAATATAGCTTCATGATTGTATTAGTGTGTACATGTGCTTTTTGCTCTGTACAACAGGACCCAATGCTCTTTCGCTAAAACTCACTTGGGAATGGGAGAAAGTCCATAAATGCTAGGAGATGCAAGATGTGCATGCCTGGCTTTCACAATAATTTAGTGTCTATTCAAAGAAAAAAGAATTGGAAACAGTTCTCTGGATTCTAGAGAACAAAGGAGAATTTATTGCAAGCATTCTAACAAATAATATATACAAAATGCAATGAAATATGCAATTTCCACATTTGACAACCCATATTTTGACAAAGGGCATAAGAAATAATGTTCGGTGAATGGATAATGTGGCCCCACATACACGCCCACTCAAGACAGATACATGACAGAACACAGATAATGACATGTTTATCCAAGACATACCTAGCTCTTGTAAGTTGACATCTGGACTGAGAAAAGAATTCTCTTTCATCTTGTTTGTATGAATCTGAAGAATCTGTAGACGACCATTTTCATCTGGAAGGCTTATCTCCACTTGAACTTCAAGACGACCAGGTCTAAAGTAAAAATTAAATAAACAACAACGTTAAATAAATGTTTGGCAAGGTCCCCCTGTTTTTCTAATAAAAGCAGATAATATAAGTTCCAACATGTCAGTCAACAAATCCAGTACTAGCAATAATGAATGTGCATACTATGAAATCAACTATTACCTTAAAAGTGCTTCGTCAATCAAATCTTTCCTGTTAGTCATACCGATGAGCAAAACATTATTCAGAGACTCCACACCATCAATCTAACAGGAAATAGATTTCCTGACAGTCAGTTTGATTTCCAATTCATCATATCATCCATTCATTCTAAAAAGCATGAGTTGAAATTCTTTAGCCAACCTTAGTGAGGAGCTGGTTAACAATGCTATCATGTACTCCAGTCCCATCTCGTGTTGAACCTCTTGACTGCAAATGTAAACCCAAAAATTCATTCCATTTGTCCAAAATGGATCAGAAAGATGATAAATGGCCAACAGATTCACAGCATTACAATGCTGCAACTAACTAAAATTCTGGAGTTGCGTGAAATTTTTTATGTACAAGAATATGTAGCTAAATAGATAAATATCCCAACAAATTATGAGAAACCCACTACAAAATTGAAGAATCTTACCTTACAAATTGCATCAATTTCATCAAAAATGATAACATGCAAATCACTGTCGTCACCTGAAAATAATCCAAAAAAAAAAGCAGGAATAATTAAACTTGTAGGAGAATAGATAAATTGTTCTCATCATAATCCTTGTACCTCGTGTTCTTTGATCTTGTTCAGCATCAGCAAATAGATCCCTAACGTTCTTCTCAGTTTCACCCACAAATTTGCTTAAAACTTCAGGTCCATTTACAACCTGCATTCCACAGAATTATAGGTCAACTTCAAATAAACAGTACTTTCAGCAAACATAATGAATAGGGTAACTTAACGAATTTTGTCAGCTTAAATCAATAAGAGCTGGAAAGGTTAAGCATAAACATCAGAGAAGCATGCTAGAATTAGGAATACTGACACCTTATAGATAAATTAAAGCAAACATCCGTAATCTGATGGAGTAACATCATTAAGAAATTAATTACATGCGTCCAATCTAAAAAGAGAAAGATAAGGACCCATATAACATGAAACAAAATAATTCCTGAGAACTAGAGGAAAGCTCTCAAATTTAAGAGAAATAATTCCAGTTGAATTTTAACATTGAAGGAAAATCTAGAGGAAAACTCTCAAATTTAAGAAACCTGTCCAATTCCAACAAACATCAAGATTCATATTTAAATACAGCGTATTTTGATTCTCTTCAGGTATTATTTTATTAATATTATATGATTTTGTTTGCAATTTAAGAGGAGTTACAAGCTGCCCATGAAATTGCAGTCTTTCAACTGTTTCTTTAGCATCTGTATCCATTCCCACTCACCAACTATTGGTGATATGAAGGTCTGTAGTAAAGCGTTCTCTGCAAAAATTGTTTTGGCAGGAGGAGGTAGAAATGCTGTGGTATGAAGTCCTTGACAGCTTGTATAGCAGTACTTTGGAAAAGAAAATCTAGCTTAATTTTTCTAATCCCATTCTGGGTGAAGGATTCTTGCATGTCCTACTAAAAAGTACCAAAGACTATATTAATTTTTCCAAGGCCACAGTAATGGGTGAAGGATTCTAATCCCATTTCTCCCACAGAGTATCAAGAGCAATAATTTCTGATAACTGGGGAAGGAGAGGAAGGTAATGTAAAACTTCAAGTCACTGGTGCATTAATGGTGTAAGCCGTCTAGCTAAATGACAATGTCATAGCTGAAAATGAAAGCAAGAAAAAAGTAAGGATGTATCACAAATTTGCCAGTGTGGGGGAAGCTGGTAGGTAATATTGGAGATGATCCCTATGTTGTATATGTTACCAAATGCATCCTTGATGTTCAAAGTAAGACAGATATGAAATAGTAGAACATAGAAAGTTTTTTAAATATACAATAGCATATAGGAAGAGGAAAAAAAAGAAAGGGCTACAAGTTCTTATTAGCAGCCCATTTGAACCCAATTGTTTTCTAAATATTAGCACATGAAGCAAACTGCACTCAAATAAACTCACGTAAGTATGTAAGTAATCTTTGTCAAAAAATGGGCAGCCACAACTGAATAGGGAGCTTCAAAGTACATGAGCAATAGATACTTCACGCACATACCTTCGGTTCCTTCCCATTTAAAATTTTCCCAATTTGACGAGCCATCAGTGTCTTCCCAGTGCCAGGAGGTCCATATAGCAGCATTCCTTTAACATGCATAATGCCCAGTCTAGGAAATTAAAGCCATATGAAGGATTTATACACCATTAGTACATATTCTCTAAAGCCAAACAATGTCAATTTGATGAAGGAATATGCTTACTTAGAGGTCACATTTGGAGGAAAAACCCTGGACGCAAAAGCCCTTCGAAATATATCTGCAAATTCTGCACTTAAACCACCAATACCCAGTGATTGAAGGTTGAACTCTTTCTGCCTAAAGATCTTGCTGCTAGCAGCCTCACGCTGGTTAACCATCTGTATATAATGGTAAAACATGCAAACTAGTGAATATATTAGCTTATACAAACAAGAAGTGTGTAATATAAAGCCATTAATTCTTCAAGAATAAGAGCGAAGTTCAACCTTTATTCCACTAGAGTTTGGGGCTTCAAACACAATGTATGTATCAACACAAATCATCCCTCTCTCAAGACCACTTGACCTTTCTTGCCCTTCTACAGTAGCTTGAGTGACAGTGAAAATATAACTATTTCCATGATACTCAAATGTCCCTCTTTGCCCACTCGTCATAACCTGCATATAAAAAAACATTCCAGACACACAACAGAATCTTACTTAGCACTTGCAAACCAGTATGAAAGGTCAGTTGACAGACTAAGCATATCTAGCTGTACTAAAAATATATATATTTTTTTTTGTTCAAAACCCTGTAAAGCTGAATGGTGGAGATTCCCTGAAAGAGAAAATGTATTGCATCATCACTTCTACATGACCGTGTACCCTTTCATATACATACTGTAGTACTTCACACAGCCCCTTCCAAAATCACATTCTTCTTCTTTGGGAGAATGAGTGGGAGGAGTAGCTTCTTGTATGCTCAATTATTTGTATACAAATAATTTTTTTATTATACATAATTTATTGTTTACAGTTTGACACACAGTCAGACAAACTAATAGTTGACACATCATCCCACCAACAACTAATCAAAGGTGCTCAAAATGCATACAATTCCTAAAAGCCAACTACTTGCATATGTCAAAATTGAATATATCAAATAGTTTCCATGGGGCTTATAATTCTATCAATAGTTGTACAGACTAGAAATTTTTGTATCTAGACTTCCCAAAACTCAAAATGGCAGCAGCAATGCTGATATAAGCACCCATCCTTGCCCTCCAGAAAAATTGAAGTAAACAGAAAGAATTCCAGTTCAAACCTGGTTCATGAATCTCTTCCTTATCTGCTGAGAAAGAAGTACAGCATCTACCTGCCAAGGCCATGTTTAAGTGAAGTAAATGAAAATTATGCAAACCCACCATCAATGGCTAACAAGTAGACAGCAAAGCTCATTGTAATAGAGACTTTTAATAATCGTACTGCCGCGATTAATTGATATTACAAAAAGTAATAAAGCATCAGAGAGGAAAAATAGGGCTATTACATGTTCCTCTTTAGTTCCCTTCTTCACAAACTCCAACTCGAGGGTTAGCAAAACGAGGTTGAAACTTTCAGGTGGCACAAATCTGCAGTTAAAGAAACCGAACAGTGTGGGGGGAAAAAAAGGAAAAAAAGCATCCATAACAAAGAACTTTTAAAAGAAATAAAAAATAAAAAAAGACAGCAAAACCTGGTTACGGATATTGAGTCCCCTCCAGAAACCTTAGTATGCCGCCGTTGAATAGCATTGAGACCAATATGGCCATTGGGGATGGTGTCATGGCTTGTATGATTTAGTCAAGGTACCATATGTTTCAATAGTAGCAGAATCCCACACAATGCTAGTCGGCTTCACTAAATTCAAACACAAACTTCTTTACTAGGGAAGGGCAGGGGTTGGGGGGTTATTATTCCATGATGGCTGGCTTCACTAGTTCAATGACAACTATTTGGTATTAAAAAAAAAAGGAGGATGGCAGCTTAGAATAAGTTCGATCATGTGATTTGTAAGTATTCCAAATAAATAGTACTGGATTACATTATCAAGTTTCAAGTCAAAAGAAAATCATGTTAAATTTCAGGTTCCAAATCACTAAGCCATCAAAAGTCTGCAGGCAACCGCGAGCTACAAGGAAAAATAGTAGTTATGCAACAATTACATCAGCCGTGAACTCACCTGCCACATATTTAACCAAAAATAATGTTCCTCCTACTCAGCTGCATTTCCATTAGTTTAGCAGAGTTTTCCCATCACAAGTATATTCCAAACATCATTTATAAATAAATAGATACACAAAGAAATCTTTCCAAAAAACTTCACCATTACAAGCAGCTGAAGGACTGAGCTTCTAGTTCCATTTGGTGTTTACTATGATTGAGTTAGGAGTCAGGTTGGGAGTGCAAGATGAAACCAATAAATAAGAAGAAACTTTAGCACAATCGCATGTTATAGCTTAGTAATCAATCTAAATAAAAAAACATAAATGAATAATCCAGGTTTTAACCAGAAAATCTGTAACTTGTTGGCAAGAAACGTTTGGCTGTCTGGAACTGGAACATTTTAAAACTGCTTTGTATATTGATCGTCCAACCGAAGTCAAGAACATCCATTTTATCCTTTTTTCCAGGGTTAAATTCATAATTTCTGTATTCATGATATTGAATGTAATCCAAAAAACCTTTCAAAATTCCATTTCTCGGTAATTCAATAATTTCTTAGGGCTATCAATAATTCTAAAACCACAATGCAATATGATCACTTCACAAGATATCAAAATTATACAACAAAATAATATAAAATAAAGCAATAATGAGCAGATACGAAAGAGTAAGTCGACTTAACTTAATGTACCGGAAAATCATAAACGTAAAAACGAAAGAAAAGGATATTCAATACAGAGAACAAGATCACCAAATTGAGCGTAAGCGAGTCTGGATCCAGGAATGATGAAGTTTCTGATATCTGAGGGAGAGCAATAAGCGCAGTTAGTGTAAGCGAGATCTCTACCAGGCGTGTTGGTGACGATCATCGTCAATGCTCCGTACGGCGACCGCCCTGACATTTTTGCTTTATCTGAGCTCGAGATTTTATGACTACGTTACAAGGAGTAGAATTGGTGACTACTGATCGATGAGGAAATGCTGTGAGGATTCCTTTCGCTTCTATTCCGTGATATTTATCTTTGCTTTTGCTTCTCGAGTAAGAAAATGGAGAGGAGAGAGAGAGAGCGCAGAGCGGTTTGAGAAGCGCTCTGACAGTTGGATCGAGGCCTGTGACTGACGGAGGTGTTTCTGAACGACACCGTCCTCTTCTTACAAATGCGAAAAGTAAAAAGGGCCGTAATTCCAAAGAAAAGGGCAGACCCTGACTTTAGTGTGTATATATATATATATATATATATATGCTAAATTTGGACAAGAATTTAAAACCAAATTCATGTGGAAACTTTTTAAGATATTGAAATTCATAAAATCTTATATTTTAGTGAGGTTTATGGTGACTTTTTTAGCATTAATATAATATTTTCGTAATTCCTTAGTCATTTATTTGAGAGTTTTAGAGAGTTTTAGAAGAGTTAAGAGAAATTGAATGTTATATTTATGAAAGTTAAATATTAACATTATTGAAATAAAAGTTATGTAAATTTTTAAGTGTAATATCCATTTAATTATTTCATTAAGCCATTAGTTTAGGTTAAGTCCATCGAAGTGTTTTATTATTTTTAGTTTAAACCCATTTGGACACAAATCCTTCACCTTATAAACACATTTCACGTAAGAAGAAAAAAAAATGCAGCACCTTTATTAGCACACAAATATAGAGGTGACGTCCACTCTTCCCTTATTTGGCAACCACTATCGATGCCACTTATGGCCGGTCGTCGGCGAAGGCAAAGCCAAGAAATGAGCCTTCACAATCATCTTTTTCATTCCATACAGCATAGTTGCTGAAAGCTCTAAAGCTTTTAATGTCTTAATTTTGATTAAATGACAAACATTAATAAGGACTAATGGCTTTATTGTATTAGTGATGATCTAATCCATGCAACAACAAGATTTCAAGTCTTCAAGGAAGTATACAAGTCAAGACTATCAAGATTTGAAGACAAGCTTTTATTGGATTAGATAGGAACTAGAGGTATAGTTTTAGAGTTATATATTTTGATATCTAGTTCTACCTCTAATTGAGTAATGGTTTCTAAAGGTTGCTCTATGAACATAAAACATTATTTCAAAATGTTTTTAATATGTTAAAATATGTTTTGGTATTTCGAAAGCCATGCATCGTGATTTCAAAACATAAATGGTTCATAAACTCTTGTTGGATTGATACCATAACTTATATGGTTGATTGAAATCATTATTTGTGTGTTAGAGTATTGTTGATACACAAATGAACATGTTTCAGTCGACCTAAATTGATCCAGGTATCATCCATAAGTTAGTTTATCTTGTGGATGCATGTGCTGTCAAATTTGTCCATCTGACAACCTGTGGACGACCATGAGGTCGACCGCAGTGAAGTGAGATCGACCGCAGGTGAAGTTCGGTCGACTGGAAGATGAAAAATCATCATCCGATGGTTGTCCAGTGAGCTTGAGGATGATGGTGCGGATGACCAAGTCTGATATGCGGTCGACCGCACTTCCTGAGTGGGTTTCCAACAGCTTCATTTTTTACCGTTGGGAACAAACCTTTAAATACCAAAACCTTTGGAATTCTTTCTAAGAAGATTTTTTGAGCAAAAACATTGTATATCTTGATTCTATAACATCTTAGAAACATTCCAAAACCCTTTCTAAACATCAATCTTGTTAAAATCATTAAAGAAAGGTTTTACATTCAAATGTGAATTTTGAGCAATCTTGACAAGTCATTACTCAAAGAGGTGATTGTGATTCAAATTGATATATCTTCACATTAAGGTGATATCTATCAAACTCTCTATCTTTTATTATTGATTGTAATTGTATCAAGGTTGCAAGTAGTATAAAACCCTAAGTGTTAGGGTGAACCTTGTGTAGGTTGTTTTGTATTCAAGGTTTGTTTGTAAAACCTTTGGGTGAACCTTGAATTGAATTGTATTGTTAGGATTCACTAAGGAGAGTGATGAGATTATTGTATAATCAAGGTTGTGTTGTAAAACTCAAGGGTTGAGTGAGCCTTGATTGGTTTGAGAGGTTATTTGTAAAACCCTAAGATGAATTGGGTGAGCCTCTTTTGTAATCTCATTTATTTGATTAGTGAAGAGATTTGATAAATCCTTGAGTAGGTAACTCAAGGTAGTGGATTAGGTTTTGTTGGATAAACCGAACCACTATAAATCATTATGTTCATTGCTCTAATATCTGCATTTTAATTGAACACATTATTTCTCACACAACTAGCACACCAAGTGTTTGATATTTGTTGTCAAATAGATGTTTTATTGAATTAGGTTTAAAAATCGGATAAAAACCTAATTCACCCCCCCTTCTTAGGTTTTTCAGTTTCATTTTTTTTCTTAATTAGATCTTGTTTTTAAAGTAAAATAAAAAATAAAGAAAGAGAAAGAGGAAGGTTGATTTAATGCCTCTCTTCTTATCTTTTTCTTCTCCCATGGCCGAGCTTCTCTATTCTTTTCTCATTGGGTTTGTCACCATTGTTTGTGTGAGTTGGTTATGGGTGGTGGCAGCAGTAAGGGAAAGGGGAGGGGAAAGTGGCAGTTAGGGTTTTGGTTAGACTTGATTATGGTTGAACTTGAATCGGCGAACTAGACCAAAATCGAATTGTAGTCAACATTTTAAATACCGTTGATTAGGTTTATGGTTCATAAAGGTTCATGAATAAGCAGTTTTCGATTTCAGTTTAGCCTTTTTATTTTGATGAATCGTGAACCAGTAATTTATAAATCAGAAACGAAGGTTCATAAATTACCTTAAAAAGAATAATATATAATTTTATTTGGCATGTCATGTTTATTTTTTTATTATACATTAGTTTTGTCACCATTTTACCATAATTATATAAAATAAAATTAATTAATTTTTATCCTTTTCAATTTCAAACTTTTGAAATGTTTTACAAAACTCATCGTGTAAGCTTTAAATAACTATTGTCTATTATCCAATACTCATGTCATTTTTCATAATTTTTATGAAAAGCGCGGAGGAAATATATGTAATAAATCTAATTGTAATTAGTTTTTACCATCGAATTAAAATATAAGGTTTACAAGAATACTTATATATATATATATATATATATATTTCATCTATCTGCCGCCGCCGACCAGTCATATGGCAGCGCCGGTGGTGGTTGTCATGCCTGAAAAAGTAGAGAGATTTACCTACTCAGTATTCGTGATTAAGGGGGAAAATGATTGAAAGTCTTAACCCCCTCATTTATTTATATGTGTGAGATAATAAACCCTAATAAGCCGGATTAATTAATTCTAATAGAGTAATTTATGAAGCCCTTTAATTTATTAAATGGGTATTACACCTGACTTGCCAAGTGAATAGTTGTGAGCTTGACTCACCTCGAGAATTTTCATCCAGTATTTATGCAGTTGAGTGCCCCGGGTAGAATTCATACGTTCATCGTAAAAACATATTTCAAAATAATATTTTTACCTCCAAAATTTCAATACTATCTAAATTTTAAATTTTCTCATAACCTCACATATAAGTCACGCATATTCATTTAAATAATACTTTTTATTACTTTTGAAAATCTTAAAGCTTTTAATATCTTAATTTTGATTAATGACAAACATTGATAAAGACTAATAACTTAATTGTACAAGTGATAGCATTTTAGGATTCAAGTGTCTAATTCATACAAGCTCGAAGTTTCAAGTTTTCAAGGAAGATCATATGTTATTAAGAGTTGAAAGCAAATATTTCTGGATTATATAGGATCTAGATGTATAGTGTTAAATGTTGATATCATTTAGATATTTTTAGGTTTATCTTTATGTGTAATTATTTTATGGGTTGCTAATAAACTTAAAACGTTTTTCGAAATGCGCTTCATAAAGTTAAAAATATGACTTGGGTATTTGAAATGGTTTTCAAAATACATGCATATGCTTAAAAGTTTTATAAAAATAGATTTCGTAACTTTTAGAGTTGATTAGAATCTTGTGTTGCATGATTAGTGTGTTGAGCAGTCGACCTGACTGCATGTACAGTCGGCCACAGTTCATACGGTCGACTGAACTTCTCAGCTCATCGTCAACAGAGTGTCCAGACCTCTTTAATATACTTGCGGATGATGGTGCAGACAACTGGCCTATGGTACGGTCAATTGCAAGTCTCCTAAGTGAGATTTCAACAGTCATTTTTATGACCGTTGGAACACACATATAAATACCCAAATGTTTGAAAATCTTATTAACAACTTTCTGAGCTAAAATTTGATAGACATTCATTATAAAATATCTTAGAAACATTTTCAAACCTTTCAAAATATTTACATTGTGAAAATCATCTAAGAATGGTTTCACACATTCATTGGTGTTCTTGAGCAATCTTGAGGAACAATTACTCAATAAGATTTTTGTACAAGAATTGATATATATATATATATATATTTACAACTAAGGTGATATCTATATCAAACTCTCTTTATTCACTTCTAGTAATTCTTATTCAAAGTTGCATATAACTTAAAACTCTAAGGGTTAGAGTAAGCATTGAATTGAAGATAATTATGATTATCTTAAGTATGTATATTTCATTAATTGTTGTATTGGAGATAGTTGTATAATTAAGTTTGTGTTGTAAAACTCAAGAAATTAGGTGAACATTGATTAGGTAAGAGGTTTTTGTGTAAAACTCTAAAGTGAATTGAATGAACTTCTTTTGTAATATCTTGTGCTAAATTAGTGAAAGGTTTTGTGATATCCTTGAGTAGATAACTCAAGGTAATGGATTAGGTTTTGTTGAACAAACCAAACTACTATAAATCATTGTGTTCTTTGTTTTATTTATGTAATTTATTTGAACACATTGTTACACACACTGTTTGAGCACCAAGTGTTTGATAATTGTTGTCTTAAAAGTGCTTAATTAATTAGGTTGCAAAAATAGGATAAAATTTAATTCACTCCCTTCTTAGGTTTTCCAATTTTAAATTAAATATTAAATATCAAACAATTTATTAATATTCAATTATGTTTATTAATTTTATTTTATTTTATTTATTTTATACTATTATCAATCATATGAGACCTAAAAATATCATATTAAACTTTCAATTATTAAAGAAAAATTCTTATCAAAACACAATAAACTAATCTTATTTCAAAACAAAAACAAAAAATTATTTTCAAATTTCAATCTAAATTTTACTCCTTACAATTCTTATTATAAGTAGTTTGATCGATAGAACAAAGAACTCTTTTGTCTTTAAAGATGTTTATATTTATTATGGCTTTATTTTTATTGAAACTCTTTGTACTAAACTCTTTCTCACACACAATATTACTCAATAGCTTTTCAACTATTACTCTTATTGTATGAAAGAAATAGAGTGAATGGCATACTGAGTCATTGTATGAAACTCACCATACTTTTACCAAATCCTATGTTTAGTCATAAAAAAATGGTAGTTTGAGGTCATTTTGACAACCTCAAATGTTAACCCTTCGTTAGATGTACTTTTGTAAGGCTATTGTGGTCTTTTTCAACACCAATAAAGAAACCTAAACTTAATTTATGTCCTTAAATTCAAAAAATTAGCTTTCAGTCTCCGACCTTTTTCATTAAAAAATCTTTTTTTTTTTTTGGTTACTTCTTTTTTTTCTTGAAGTTCAATGTTGTCGACCATCATCCAAGACATTTTATTTTTTTCTCTTTTCTTTTTTTTCTTCCATTGAACAAAGTCTTGATTGGTCATTGTACACAAATTGCTTATTTGGTATCTAATTTCTCTCTAAATTCAAGATCTAAAAGAGAAAGTGGAGTCTTCACATAAACCTTCAAGGATTTTTCATAACAAAGTCCTTGTTGGCTGCCAGTGCCGTCGACACCAATTTGAAATCCTCTTTGCCTCCCTACGCTCTTTGTCTAACATCTTTTGTTCGTGTTTTATCCTTGATAAATTTATTCTTGCAACATCAACAAGATTTATTGGCTTTCCTTCACCATTACAAGATCTTAATGAATAGCCGCAACAAATATGTCTAAATAATAAATGAAAGTGAAAAGTGCAAACAATAGAAAATATAAGCAAAACCTCTAGCTCATAATGTTCTTAAAATTTACCTATTCTCATGTAATGGAATTGTGGTCAAATGTCTCAAGACTTGCCAAGTGACTTGCATTACTCATGTTGCAATCAAAATCCATACAACAACAATTACCATATTTGTGTATATATAAAGATACATCTAAAAAGGTGAAGGAAGAATAAATGGTTTGAAAGTCATTGAATCGATGGTTTGAAATATCCTAGTGATTCAAATATAGAATGGGAAAAACCAATAGGTTTTATGCAGGAAAAAAATGCTTGAGATGATTGGAGTATGAAGGGAATTAAGTTTAAGCTTTGGAAAGTTGCAATATACTCCTGTGGTGACCAACAAATGAGTTGGAAATCGATGAAAGTTAATCTAATTTGGTTCGCCAAACTTAGTTTTATGAAAAAGAAGACCCCCAAAAAAATAGGTCATTAAATACAACACTCAAATTAATAAATATAGCATTCTTAAAAGAGTAAAATGACATAAATAATCCTCTTGTAAATAAAGACCCATTTGAACTAAAAACACACTCTCCACTATTTCTCTCTCTAAATAATCTACCAATTTATGTGTGATTGTTCGAGCAATGTGCAATAGAAATGGAGATTGAGACCCAAATTTTCCAATAAAATTTAACTTCAAAACACAATAAATCGTGGTTTTCTATAGTTTTTGTTCTGAAAATTATGTATGAGGTTCATTTTGCCTCACAATGTGAAATCACGCTTTTGGCCATCGACTGAGGAAAAATGCTCGGCTACTTGGGTCGAGCTATTAGAAATAATGCTCAGTTGACAAGCCTAGCTCTTGGATTGTATGGTCTGATGTCTGGGCCAAGTTATTGGTCTTCATCCTCAACTACCTGGGTCGAGCTATTGGCATGTACCATCGACTATGAGAGCTGAGCCTTTTTTTTATTATTATTTATTTACAAAACAATTGACTCATTATGTTGTTAGAAAGAATTAATACATAAAGTCTTGTATAGATCTCATGTATTGTATAAATAATTTTAAAGTATTTCAACCTACCTGCAGAAAGTGGAGCATTGTATAAATCTCATGAACTTTCTAGCCTTTTCAATTCAGGAAATTTGATTTGGTGCCTTAGTTTTTTTTTCCAAACACTCTTGTTGCAATTGTAGCAGTATGATTAGCTACTGGAATTACCAACTACAATTACTAATAGATGGAAATAAAATAAATGTTTCACTTTACCATATCCAAGTATTGTAAGTGATGTCTATTTGGAATAATTTCTTATATATATCTATATATATATATATATATATATTAAATGTGCCAATATTTTATAAGAGACCTTTTTGTTTTTTCCTTCTTTTTCTTTGAAGATTGCTAAATCTTGTTTTTTCCTTTTTGTTCACATTGGAGACAAAATTTTGAAGTTTGGCATTGCAAAGGTGACCATATGGAGATGAGGAAATAGTTTTCGAGCAAATAGAAACAAATGAAGAAACTTGGTGCCGTCTTATGTCATGTAAAATAATTTTATATATGAAACTTGTTATACAACATGCATTCAACTTGATCTTATTCATGAATTATTTTATTTTTAAACATGGAATCCAATTATATGATGACAACCTAGAAAGAATGAAGGTGAGAACCAAGAGTATGATGGGTAAAGAAAATAGAAACAAATGAAGAAACTTGGTGCCTTCTTCAAATGTGAATTATATGTCTTTATTTTGATCCCTATTGATTTTTTTTGAATTTTGTAAGACAATTAAAAAAGTTTTAAAGAAAATTTTTCTAGTGAGAGAAATATGGCGTAAAAATGTCGAGGAATGGTGTAATATTTAGTAATAAAGATATGATATTTAGCAACTTTCTTATTAATTAGTTTAGTAAGAGTTTTTTTTTACCTTTAGTATTAATCTCAAAACAAAATGGGGATGGGGATGGGGATGGATGTGGGGCCCATCCCTGCTTCATCCTATTTCATCCTTGCATGTATATTATTATTTTTAATATATGTTATAGTATTTGCCATGTACGTATACATACGTACTAATATACATATATATATATATATACACATTATTATATATATTAAATATTCATACTTCATTAATTATATAGTAAGGAGTGGAAATAGTTATTATTTATATTAATTATTATACTATGGATGTTATGAATTTGTCATTTATGCATATTGTACAAAATTTGAATTTTTTTGATAGATAATGTAAAATTCATTAAAAATATAAATTAAATTATATATAGAGGCAAATGAAATGAACAAAAGTTCATAACTTATAGTAACATAAAATAACCACACTTTTAAAACTAGGTGGGTAAAAATAAACAAAACAAACTAAACTCAACTTATTATTTCTTGGTACTCTTCTCAAAATCTTCAACGTCATTAGCACAAAACTCCATTTCACTTCAAACCCTGTAAGCATCCTAAAAGGCTCTCGGTGAATAAGTTTTCTTAAATATTGCAAAAAAAAAAAATTAAAGCAAAAAAAAAGTGTCCAAATCAAATCTGAGTACAAATAAATCTTATTGGAAATAAGAAAATAGCTCAAATTTGTAAAGATCATAGCAAAATGAAGCAAATGATCAAAAGATTGTGAACAAAAGTTCCTAAAAATAAAATCTTCACAATTGATAGACATAATATGGTGTAAAAAAACTAACAAGATAAAATGTCTCTAACCAAAAGTAGAACTCCGATACAAGCCGGAGTTTCATCTTGGCTGGAAAAATGGAGACAACAAAAGGAAGAAGTTGCAGGAATAAAATGGAGAAAAAGGGGAAAAGAGAAAGGAAAAACTACTGAGTGTAGAATTGAACAATGTTTATTTAGGATTTTATGTACTATATTCGTCCCAATGTTTAAAAAGGTATTCTAGTTTCCTGAAATACCCTAAATTATTATGTCATACTCTTTCTTGGAAATTTGTAATTAAACTATTTATTTTCTCTCTTTCCATTTAAGAGTATGGTAGCATTGAAAAAAACATACAAAATAACTCTCAAAAGTCTCAAAATATCTTCTTATATTCTGGGACAAGAAATTTGCTCAAAGTATTTTATATTTTTGGATGGATGGAGTTTTTGAATAGTTTATGTATTGGAATATTTATATTTTTTATTAAAAAATTAAAACATGAGAAAGTGGGGGCAGGACAAGGATGATTTCATCCCTATGTTAACGAAGATGAGGATCCCCAAAAATTTGAAACCGAGATGAGAATGAAATATGAAAACGGGAACAAAGATAGGGGCCATAGCCTCGCTTCTACCTCTTGTCATCCCTACTCAACAAAATTCATCAAATATTAATGTGCATTCTTAGTTTTTTTTTTCCAAAAGGGGAAATTATTTTGAATCAAGGATATTACAGTGTATTTGAATTAAAATTTGAAAAACATTTTTTGTTTTATTTTTTAAATGATAAGTGTTTGTTGTGTTTGAATAAGAAATTTTTATATGATATTTTTTAAGTCTCACATTATTGATAATAATATAAAATATAGTTAATAAATTATTTGAAATTTTAATTTTAATTAAAAAATAGTTTTAAAATATTATTTATGTAAATAATGGGACTCGTGTAGGGTAGGGGAATGATTTGAAATTTAAATGTGATGGGGAATAGAAAAGAGTTACTAGTTAGTGTCCAATTTTAAATATTAATGTACTTTCTTATTATTTAGTATTTTTAAACCTTTGTTTTTAAAAAAATTATTATTTTCAAACCTTCAAATTTGAATATAATGTTAAATAAACAATTCCAGATAATTTGTCTAAAAAGAAGAGTTAATTCAAGTCTTTCTTTATCAAAGCTCTATTAATTGAGATTTCTACATAGAGTGTAAATTTTGCCCCCTTTGCCCCCTCAAAAAAGATTGCAGGAAGTAATAAATATTTCTTACTTACTTTTTAATCTAAATGTGTGTTTTGAAAACGAGTTTAATGTTATAATTGAAATGGAATAAAAACTAATGCATAAGACAAATAAACTGAAGCTAAGTTTAACATAATGTTTCAATGGATAAAAGTAGAATACATCAAACTTTTTGTGGGTGAATAAAGCATCATACATTAGATTCATCCAAATCCTAACTACAAGTATCCAGTGGCAAACCATCATAATCACAACAAACTAGTGGTGCCTAAAAAGGAACATAACATAATAGAGTAGCAGTATGATTGTACCCAATGTACATCAAACTCAACAAAATATATAGACCAATGACGACTATGAAGATATTTGACGAAGCCTGTCGTACGGCTCTCAAATTTAAACCTAACAATTCCTATGTAGATAGGGAAAGTAGGGATCGAATCCACAGAGATTTGTCAACTCTTAAATTAAAATCATTAATCAAAAAGGGTTTGGGGGGTTTTTGGTATTTTGAGAATATAATTAAAAAGGAATTTGGAATATAAATGATATAAAAAAAAGCGTTAGCAAGGAATTAGTATCAAGTTATATTTTTCATGGGATTAATCATAGATCAAGACATTATTAAGTAATTGGTTTTAGAATCCCGATTAGCTCAAACAGATTCATATCCTTACAAATTAGATTAATCTCAATCAGCTCAAACAGATTAATCTCTAATTTAATTAAACACCACTACCAACCAGCGTGTATAGGATGCTCAATCAAATTGAATTAAGTAAATAAGGCATCACCAACATTAAATTGTATATAACAATCAACTTAATTATATACAATTTAAATTATATAATTCCACTACTAATTTAATTAAGCAAAGAGCTGCAACTCAATTAAATTAGTAGATGCCACTTGAATCATTAATACAAGATTAATAATCCTACCTATATAATCACGTTTATTAATTAGATTGTCAATCCAATTAATTCACATAATTATATTAATTAAAACATGAATTACATAAATACTTAATTAATATATATATATATAATTATATTAAATAAATATACAAATATATATATATATATATATAAAGATTGGATTTATATTAACTAAACAAATTAGGCGATTCAACCGACCATTTAAATAAATTAAACTAAAAGTATGGATGCTCGGCCTTCCATAAAAAAGAAAATAAAAGACATAAAAGTAAATTAAACTAATAGGTGGCTCGGCCATCCATTTGCGATATTTAAAGTGTATAAAACAAAATAAATAAAGGCTAGGCGGGTAAACCGACTATAAGTCCAGTTAAATAAATCCAAATAGAAATTAAGTACAAAGAAAATTATCTCATAATCTCATTTATCTCTAACAAAAGGAAATTACTCACAATCCATATTTAATAAATATAAGATGAAATTTATCAACATTAGAACGAAAATTTGAAAGAAATACTCCCCGAAAATATTGAAATTATCCGGACATAATTTCTTTACTAAATTTTAAAAAAAGACTTGAAAAACTATTTTAAAAATTCTAGAAATTATATAAATATGAAGATAATAATAAAAGAAAGAAATTACAAAAGAAATGAAGAAGATTGGAGCTAAATTGGTGTCTCAAATGAGAAATGAAGCTAGCATATTTATAGGGAAATTTCTAGGGGTAAAATGGTCATTTTGACTTCCGAGTACTGTAGCATGTTGACTTGTTGACTTTGACCAGCCGACGGATACTGTTCATGACGTAAGCAGTGATGTCATCATCGACGGTGATACTGTTCACCGGAGTTACTGTTCATCGATTTTTTTTTTTTTTCATCTTCACTTCTTCTTCTTCTTCTTTTTATCTCCAAAATGTACTAAAATACACTGAAAAACTTATTAACAAATAAATAGAAAGGAAATGTGAAATATATCAATTAAATGACACAATTAACCGATTTTTAAACAAAATATAGTCATTAAATAGTATAAAAATCAGTTAATTTATGAGTACTTCAAATTCCCCCACACTATCTCTTTGGGTCAAATAGGACTTTAAAACTTGTAATGTTAAGCTCGGGATTTGGCTACAAACGAATGATAGGAATATACAAAATATTTCAAGAGTTTAAATTGAGAATGAATTACACTTCTTTGAAGAAAACATTTTCAATAATATCTCTTCATTTCTTTCTTTCTTTCTTTTTTCTCTTTTTTTTTAATTTTTTTTTTACACTTTTTTTTTGTAGAGATCACATCTATGAGCTTTTTACCTTTCGGTTTTTTTTTACAATATATCGTAATTCTTTATCAGCAGTCCTCATAACTTTTCAATACAGATTAACACATGATTAATACATTTTCAATAAAGTATCTGGATAGAAAAGTAATAAACGAGACTATTTATCAAAGAAATTAAATAGTAATAAAACCATTCATGCATGTTGGCTCAAAATAGGATCGAGGGATATATATAAGTATGGTTCGTTCAGAAAGGCTCAAACTATCAAAGAAGGCCTTATGTCATCCCCAAATCAACCAAGATCTTAATTAAATTTCGTCTCAAGCATGTGAAAGAACAAGTTCTAGCGTGTAAAAAATAACATTAAATGTACTAAAACACACAGTAAACTTACATTATCATCAAATCACAATACTAATGTTTTTAACTTTGGATTTCATAACAAAAAGGATTTAGCCACATTAGTTAAATAAGAATATTTTTGTCAAATTACAAAGATATTCAATTGATTTATTCAAAAAAAAAATTTACAGAAAGGGGTACAATTATAAAAGGATTGAAAAATTTAACACAAAATTACCTAACATCTTAAAAAGTTATAATACATGCATGATTTATTCAACAAAATAACAAGTTATTAAAAACAATGTTTTTAAAGGTGTGGATCAAGAATCAAATGAGATTAATCACTTGACTCTTTACTCAAACCACCCCCCACACTTGGGAATTACATTGTCCTCAATGTAAAAACACACAAAGTTTGAAAAACAAAAAATAAAATAACATTATTCCACAACTTTTAATAAAAAGAAAATAACACACATTTATTTAAAAAGAAAAACTTACAACTTTAACTCTAAATCCACTGAATCTCTTTTTCGCTTGTTACCGGAAATTGACCAGTTAATTGGAGGTACTTCTGGATCTGTCTCTGGTACAAAAGCTACTAATTCATCCAATAGCTCCTTAGTTGTGGGTGCAGATACAATTATTCTTCGTGCTACTGGAGATAGAAGCTTATGTGTAACAGCAATGTCAAGAAATGCTAATAAACCATCAAAGTAGTGATCAACATTTAAAAGACCAATTGGTTTAGTGTGCAGTTTCATGTTAAACCAAAATGTTAAATTGAACAAGCATTCTAAAACCTCATATCCTCCTGGTATGACTATGAAAGCATCACAGTTATGCAACATGAGTGTCATGCGTTCATAAAATGATTTTGTTTGTACCTCATGTCCAATTGTTTTGCCATATATTTGTTTCAGAGGAGTGGGAATTACACATACCGCGAGAACTTTGTTTGGTTGATTTCTTTCAATTTGAACAAGTGTTTGGTATGACTGGTGTGCTTGAACAACCTCTCCAATTAATCCAACATTTCCTCCTCCGTATATTAGACCGATCTTTCGATGAGCTAGTACTCTTCCCAATTGGATAGCAGCAGTTAGATGCGAAATAGTAGTACCCACGGTCGTTCCTCCAAACACTGCGATGTTCGTTAGACTTCTGATTGGTGAACCTTCCATAGTAACGACTTCAAAAGTGATTCTGTTACACACTAAAAAGAAAACAAACAAACAAAACAAATCAAGGAAGAAACAAATAAAAACAAGTAGTTGTGATTTTGGCTCACATCTTCCTCTGGTTTTACGTCCAGTAACGGTTTCAAACACCTTCTATGAGTCTGGGGTATGCTGCTCATCCAGCTTTCTTAAAAACTGGCAAACGGGATCGTTTAAATTCAGATACCGAAGAGTGTACCGAAGTTGTTCAATTTTGAATTGTTTCCATAACCCGAGAATTTCCATTTGAACGTATCCACTAGAATGCGAATCAAGAGTCAGTTTGATATCATCTAATGACTCTTTACTCAGTCCATTCTTAATGAAAGCAATTTTGTCTTCTCAATTATCGGATAAATACCCAAGTGAACGACAACTGGTATCACAGTTCCATCTAGCACATTTATAACAGACTCTCATTCTTTTACCTCTTCGTTTTTTTGCATAACTACTCTTCCCCAACCCAGGTGGACGTTTGGGAAAAGCTGGATGTTCACCACTAATTCGGACCTTAGCTTCAATTATCCACCTAATATCCTCAGGCATTCCAATGGATACTAGTAATTTCATACGCTCCAATCTCATCAGATAGATTTTTCTCAAATAATTAATAGGGAGCAATGGATAATATCTTCTCATTTTCATTATTGAATCATCCATTATATAACAAAGAGATAGAAAGAAAGAAGGGATGGAAAGACAAACTAAAATGTAAAAAGGAAAGAAATACCTTGCTAAATAGAAATAGAAAGGAAATGTGAAATATATCAATTAAATGACACAATTAACCGATTTTTAAACAAAATATAGTCATTAAATAGTATAAAAATCAGTTAATTTATGAGTACATCAATATTTCATGTCAACAACCTCAAGTAAAGATATTTCAAAATGTTTGAATACTCTTTAAAGCAACCTTCCATAAAATAGGCTCTTTGCTATTTTCTTAACCTTCTTAACAAAAAACGATATCCATAAGATAACCAAGATCTACTCATTTTCCTTTGAACATAATTAGCATAATACACATGTGCAAATGAGTAATAGATGTCCTATGACCATCTATGAGTACAAATATAGTAGTGTACATAAGACAAAGTATATTATGTTCAAGACTAAAAACAATAGATTCTCTTTTTGCAAAATTCACAAAGGATTCTTTATTTGTAAAAGCATATTCAAAATCTTGAATGGAGAATGCATAATAATAGCAAATTTGGTGAGTAAAAAAAAATGTAATCTCATCAATAGGAGCACTCAAAATATCATCCAAGTTATAGTGATTGAAATTAAAAACAATATCATATATTTTAGACATATAATATATAACTTGATATCCTTCAAGAATATTTTTCTCTAGATTAGCATAGCATTGAAGTATATAGTCATAGTACATAGGCTCGTCATGCACAATAATATCATATCATCATTCCTTAGCAAAATACTTCAAGATATTTTCAAAAAGGAAACTTACTAGAATAGATGGTACTTTCAAGAATCACATTTCAAAGATCGAGATAGTCATAGAATCAAATTTAATTCTCCTTAATTGTGAATAAGGTAGTGTTGCTATTCTTCTTCTTTGGTACCATTTGAGATTTGGTTGAACCACCTTTTGATCCAATATGCTTATCCCTTGTTATTTCTTCTTTTGGACGATAGAATCAGTTTCTGTGGTCGACCGAACAATTTGATTGTGGTCGTCCGCAAGTTCTCTCTGCTTACTTTGCGGTCGACCGAAGATTTTCTCGAGGTCTTCCGCAAGTCCACTGGTCATTCTTCGGATGATACTCCCGTAAGATGCGGTCGACTGCACCTTCTTCAGGTGTCATTTGAAATTTCTTCTAAGCAACTTATAATCAACCAAGAATCGTTGTTTTGATAATTAAAAGAGCTATACAATGGCAAACTCATTAGCAATTGTATATAACACTCAATAGCTTTCTAAAAATAGAACATTTTCTCGGCCAATGGATAAACACATCAATTTTAATAACAAAGATCACTCAAATATAATATCAACATAAATTTGAACAATTAAAATGTCATGCACTTTATTTTTTAAAAATAGTGTAGTGTCTACAATTCCTCTAGTCAATCTTTTTTTCAATGAGGAATATGCTAAGTCTTTCATACTAAGCTTTTGGAGCTTGTTTCAAACCATATAAAGCTTTTGAAAGTTTGTAAACATGATTTTCAAAAGATTCATGCACAAAACCAGGAGGTTGTTCAACATAAACTACCTATTGGATGTAACAAATTTAGAAATGCACTTTTAACATCCATTTGAAATAATTTAAAACCTATAAAATATCCAAATGCAAATAACATTTTAATGGACTCTAATCTAGTAACTGGGGCAAAAATCTCATCATAATCAATGCCCTCTTCTTGATTATATCTTTGAGCAACAAGTGTAGCCTTATTTCTAGTTACAATACCATAATCAACAAGTATGTTTCTAAAAATCCATTTTGTACCAATAATGATGTGATTTGAAGGTTTAGGTACAAGTTCCCAAACTTTGCTCATTTCAAATTGATTTAGCTCTTCATGGATGATAATGATCCAAAAATCATCACTAAGAGCCTCATCAATGTTCTTAGGTACTATATGAGACAATAATGCAAGATTATCAACACAATTTATAAAATGTCTTCTTGTTCTTACCCCTTCATTGGGATTACCAATGATTTGATCATTTGGATGATTATTGACGTATTTCCATTCCTTTGGAAGATCATGACTTGTCTCTCCTTCATGTGAAGTTGATTATTGAATGTCAATGATCTCTTCACTTTCATCCTTAGGTATTGAATGATTTTCATTTGATTGAACAATATCTTTGTTCGTTGACTCAATAGATAGCTCTTGAAAATCATATTCATTCTCATCTCTTGGCAAGCAAATATTAGACTCATCAAATACAACATGAATAGCTTCATCAATAACCATAGTTCTTTTATTGTAAACACAAAAAACTTTTCTATTTGAAGAGTAGCCAAGGAACATACCTTCATCGGATTTCTTGTCAAACTTACCAATATTGTCTTTGACATTTAGAATAAACCATTTACAACCAAACACTTTAAAATAGGAAATGGAATGAGTTTTTTCAAACATAAGCTCATAAGGGGTTTTATTAACAAAGGATATAAGAAGCACTCTATTAACAGTATAGCGAGAAGTATTCATAAATTCAACCCAAAAATATTTTCACAAATAATTTTCACATAGTATGGAACATGCCATTTCTTGTAAAGTACGATTTTTCCTTTCAACAACACCATTTTGTTGAGGAGCTTTTGCAATTGAAAAATTGTGAGATATATCATTCCCATCACATAATTTTGTAAAAAATACTATTGCAAAACTCTCTACCATTATCACTTCCAATGAAGATAAGTTTGCAACCAATGGTGTTTTGTACTTGTTTAAAGAGCTTGACAAAAACTTCATTTTTACTCAACAAGAATAATATCCAAGTAAATCTAGAAAAATCATCAACAGTCACATAGACATATAGTTTGCCACCAATTCTCATGGTTCACATAGCACCAAATAAATCCATATGTACAAGTTCAAGAGGTTTTGAAGTAGAGACATTTTCTTTGATTTGAAAAACTCTTGGTTTGTTTACATGCATCACAAATATGATCTTTCTCAAAATTAATGTTAGGCAAACCTCTAACATACTAAAGTTTTGAAAAAAAAAAATGCAAAGTATCTATGCTAACATGCCCTAATTTACAATGCCAAAGATATGTATCATCAACTTTCAAAGAAAGGCATATAACATTTTGTTCAACTAAATCATCAAAATAAATATCATACATATTTTCATTTTTTCACACCTGCAGATGATCATTCTTGAGCTTGCGGTCGACCAAAACTTTTCCTTAGGTCGTCCGCAACCTTACTGTCCACTTAGTAGATGATCTATTTTTCCATGCGGTCTACCAGAATCTTCTCAAGGGTCGTCCGCAAGTTCACCAGAACTACCAGTCTTTACTTAAAGACAAAATCCAC
The DNA here is from genome assembly GCA_019593545.1 of Apocynum venetum. NCBI lineage: Eukaryota > Viridiplantae > Streptophyta > Magnoliopsida > Gentianales > Apocynaceae > Apocynum > Apocynum venetum. Next base: position 8,544,328 of record SRSM01000123.1, on the reverse strand, counting down.
TTATATCATGATATTTATAGGATAATCAGTGTTTGTGAGAAAAATTTATACGAGAATTATATTAAACAATATGACAAGACAACTCAATTATCACAATATGCAATTAACATGTTTCATGAGGAAATAATTTAGCATGAAGAGCATATACAAAATACAAAAACCATTTAGAAAATTAATCAAGTATTTGTATTGAAAACACTTTTTAACCAAATATAGCATTATAATCTAATTTACATAATTCATAATCAATAAATTCTTACTAAAGATTTAATCTCAAAAGAATGAATTTCTTCATGACCTTCATGAAGAACATTGTACCTTAGTATATCATATTTGATCATGTGGATTGAGTAAATTCTCTAGACATATTGTATTGCTCCTTCATGATCAACATATTGAGTTACCTACAAAGAAGATGAAACTTTTGGTATCCAAGTGACTTTGGATCCATGAGAATTAGTCGAATTTGTTTTAAAAATCCAAATACTTTTTGCACCATTCTCGATTTTCTTCTTGGCATAACATATATTTACCTTATGGCCAAACTTACCACAATAGGTACAATATTTTCTTGATGACATATGAGTATGAGTGTGATATGTATGATGTACTATATGATGCACATGTGAGATATTCTTGTGTGATATATTTTTGTGTGTATGCAAGTCATTATCATGTGTATCAATAAAACCAATACCTCTCTTATCATTAGAGAATCTTTGAGCACCAAGTAATTTATTCAAATTATCTCTACCACATGTGAGTTTATGTAAGCTAACACTTAAATCATCTATTCTCAACTTCATAGCATCATAGTCACTCATCATGTCATTCAAGTTCTTGTTTCTAATAACAATATCATTATTAGCATTTTCAAAAAATTTCACCTTATCACATAGACCAATAATATTTTCATCAAGAGTCACTTTGGAAGAAAGCAATAAAGCATTTTCATCAAGTAATTTAGCATTCTCCAATAACAAATTTTCAACTTGACATTTCAAGAATTTATTCTTCTTGATGACTTTCTTCATTTCATAATAGAGATTAGCAACAAATTCATCTTGATCAAATATATCACAATTATCATTGCAATCATTTTCACTAATGTGCAAAGTTTGTGAACTAGAAGTACTTACTTCATCTTCAAGAGCCATAAGACAAGTGTTTGCAAACTCGGATTGATTGTTTTCTTCATTTTCACTTTCTTCTTGATTTGATGTGCATGTCAATCCTTCATGTGCAACTTCAAGTAATCTCCACATTTCATATGCGGAACTACAACCACTTACTATATTGTATTAATCTAAATCAAGAGCACAACAAAGAATATTCATAGCAATAAAGTTTGAAGTCATTTTCTTTTTATCCTCTTCATCAAACTCATTAAGAGTTTTCTCAACACTTCTTCCCTTTATAATCTTAGTGGGAACATAAGGACCATTTATAACAATATTCCATAAATCAAAATTAATGGAGGAAATATACATATGAATTCTATCTTTCCATAAAGTATAGTTATAGCCATTCAACAAAGGTGGTCTACTAGTAGAGTAACTCTCACTTATGATATTTTTGTTTATATGAGGCATAAGATCTTTACTTCTAGGTTATTAAACCTTAAACAAGAAGACCTGCTCTGATACCAATTGAAAAACCTAAGAGGGGGGTGAATTAGGTTTTTATCCGATTTTTCAACATAATTCAATAAAACACCTATTTGACAAAAAATATCAAACACTTGGTGTGCTAGTTGTGTGAGAAATAATGTGTTCAAGTAAAATGCAGAAATTAGAGCAATGAACAAAATGATTTATAGTGGTTCGGTTTATCCAACAAAACCTAATCAACTACCTTGAGTTACCTACTCAAGGATTTATCAAATCCCTTCACTAATCAAATAAATGAGATTACAAAAGAGGCTCACCCAATTCACCTTAGGGTTTTACAAATAACCTCTCAAACCAATCAAGGCTCACTCAACCCTTGAGTTTTACAACACAACCTTGATTATACAATAATCTCACCACTCTCCTTACTGAATCCCAACAATACAATTCAATTCAAGGTTCACCTAAAGGTTTTACAAACAAACCTTGAATACAAAACAATCTACACAAGGCTCACCCTAACACTTAAGGTTTTATGTTACTTGCAACCTTGATACAATTTCAATCAATAATAAAATATAGAGATTTTGATAGATATCACCTTAATGTGAAGATATATCAATTTGAATCACAATCACCTCTTTGACTAATGGCTTGTCAAGATTGCACAAAATTCATCTTTGAATGTAAAACCCTTCTTTAATGATTTTAACAAGATTGATGTTTACAAAAGGTTTTGGAATGTTTCTAAGATGTTATAGGATCAAGATATACAATGTTTTTGCTCAAAAAATCTTCTTAAAAAGAATTTCAAAAGTTTTGGTATTTAAAGATTTGTTCCCAAAGGTAAAAAATAAAGCTGTTGGAAACCCACTCAGGAAGTGCGGTCGACCGCATATTAGACTGGTCGTCCGCACCATTATCCTCAAGCTCACTGGACAACTACCGGATGATGATTTTTCATCTTCCGGTCGACCGGACTTCACCTGCGGTCGACCTCATGGTCGTCCACAGGTTGGCAGATGGACAAATTTGACAGCACATGCATCCACAAGATAAACTAACTTATTGATGATACTTGGACCACTTTAGGTCGACTGAAACATGTTCATTTGTGTATCAACAATACTCTAACACACAAACGATGATTTCAATCAACCATATAAGTTATGGTATCAATCCAACAAGAGTTTATGAACCATTTATGTTTTGAAATCACGATGCATGGTTTTCGAAATACCAAAACATATTTTAACATATTAAAAACATTTTGAAATAACGTTTTAAGTTCATAGAGCAACCTTTAGAAACCATTACTCAATTAGAGGTAGAACTAGAGATCAAAATATATAACTCTAAAACTATACATCTAGTTCTTATCTAATCCAATAAAAGCTTGTCTTCAAATCTTGATAGTCTTGACTTGTATACTTCCTTGAAGACTTGAAATCTTGTTCTTGCATGGATTAAATCATGAATCCAAAAACTCTATCACTTGTACAAATAAGACATTAGTCCTCATCAATGTTTGTCATTAATCAAAATTAAGACATTAAAAGCTTTAGGGCTTTCAATATCAATATTAAAAAAATAAACATTTAATTCTTGATATTTATGTAAACATTCGATTTCGTGTGAAAGTAGTAAAAGACATAATTGGAGAATCATTTTCACTACTATTCCAAAAACTTATCGGAGTATCTTAATTTCATCCTCGTATTTCAAAAACTAAAGGCGACAATATTGGACACGACACGCGAATCCGACATGAACATGATACGATATTAGTGGGTTAGGATTGGGGTTTCAGAAGTTGGCGGTCAACTCATTTAACGTTAAATAGGCTGAACCCTCGGGTAACCCGCCAACCCATTTATTTTTTATAATTTTTAAAATTTTTTTTTTAAAAAATCATTTACATCCTTAAACTTAAGTTAACTTATTCTATCTAATTTGTAACTCCATTTGTTTTTTTTATTCTAATGTAGTGAGCTAATGAATAGTATTTTCCAAGTCATTTTTATTTTGTAATTTTTGGGATTCATGAGTTTTTTTTGGTCATTTTTTAATTATGATGATCATTTTTTAGGGGATTCGTGAGTTTTTTTTTGTCATATTCTATCTAATCACCATTTATCACGACATAAATGGTAATGATGATGATTTAAAAATAAATAAATAAATTTAATGCAAGATGTCTCGAGAATGGTTCTTCTCCCATTAAGTTGTAGGGATTAAATAAATAATTAACTTTTAATATATTTTTTACTATTTTCCTATGATATTTGTCTATTTTGATTAATACTATGATGATTTTTTTTATAAAAAAAAAACTTCTATTGCGATGAGTTGGGATGATAATTTATTTTGTTGGGATGCATTCACATATAACATTAACAAACAAATATCCACATGGTTTGTACAATTTCACATTAATATTTTACTATTTTACATGGTCTATACAATTTTTCCCTTGGATTAAACATATTTTTATCTTAGTCCTTCTTGTGAACTAACTCTCGATTTTCAATTTAATTTATTGCATTTCATATTAAATATAATATGATTTTCTCACTAAAATATGTGTTATTGTGTTATGAGATTGGTGGGTTGATAGGTTACTAAATAGGTATTATCGTGTTAACGGGTTGTCGAGTCACTAAATAGGTATTATCGTGTTAGCGGGTTGGCGTGTCGTATTTGGGTTTACAGATTGGACACAATTATTAATTGTGTCGTGTTTGGGTTCGTGTGTTAGTAACTTGCGAACTCGACACAACACAACACGATAGCCATCCCTACCAAAAACTCATCGAAGTATCTTAATTTCATCATTGTCATATCCTTGTTGCCCAAGCACATAAAACCCAAACTTTATTTATTTGGAAAATTATTGAATTTTGGCCTTAAACTATTTTTGGCTTTTAGTTATGGGCGTTGATATTTTATTTTAACTTTTTAGATGTCTATACTAATTTCGTTCTCCAATTTTAGTCTTTTTGGCCAAATAATCATATTTTTCAGCCACAACATGTAGACACGCGCCAAACATATAATTTCATAAGGTCATTTTCGACAAAACACATTAAATATCTTATCTATTCTACCTATCACATGACATGCTCCATACTTTTCACAGCCAAAAACCGTCTTGCATATCAGTCCATGAGGTTTGCAACACATAAGCTCTCTCCTAGAGGCAGTGGGCAAATGGATTTAAATCAATGGACTTCCTCTAATTCCTTGAGTTAATTGAAAGTCAATCTTCTTCCAAATGACTACATTTTCCCTTCAATGACTTGTGGATAACTCAAAGAATCTTATTTGAATATGCTCTCCTATAGTTGCAAAACTCGATTGAAACTTCTCCAAAATTTGGGAATTTTTTATATTTAAATGAAATTCTAAGGTTATGTCATGTGATGGATAAAATGAGAAGGATATTTAATGTGTTTTGTTGAAATTGTTCATGTGAAATTATATTTTCGATGCGTGTCTACACGTTGTGACCGGTAAATATATTTATTTGACTGAACGACCTAAAATCGGAGAACAAAATAGTTAAAATAAAATATTAGGGCTAATAACTAAAAGTTGAAAATAATTTAGGTCCTTCGATCATTTTCCTTTTTCTTTTCTAAAAATGGCAAGAAATATTTATCCTACTCTTCCAACGTGGCCTCATGCAAATAAGGGTCCCACAAGCCTAAAACCTCCTAAAACTTTCTCCACGTGGGTTCCATCAACGGCCCTGATTATAAGCACACAGCCATCAGCCACGTAAATGAACCCCTCGCATGCTCACTGTGGGCTCATCTAACGGTTGAAAATCTTGACCGAACTGTAAATATAACAATCTTGAAGGGTTTTTTACCAGACCCCTGGGCGTTGCAACCTACGAGCATTTATATAATTTTTGGTGCTTTCTTGACTAGGCGCGCGAAGTCGCACTGATGACTGAAACCTTCGGCGTTCAAGGAAGCCTTTTTCTCTCTCTAAATATATGTGCGGAAGCTGAGAGTCTTTTTGTTTATGCGGAAATCGTTGATGCAGATTGAGCCGAAAGATCAATTTTTAGATTAATTTATCGATCATTGGTGGAATTGGAATGAGCCGTCTCGCATAAGCGATAATCAAGAGGTGGAAGCAAGCCCTAATTTTTGTTTTTGTTTTTTTAGTTGATCAATGGAGTCACCGCCACCGCTTGCCTATTATCTCTCCCAGAAATCGAAGTACTTTTCTGTTTTTATCTTTTAATTTTATGTGTATATATATATATATATATATGTGTGTGTGTGTGTGTGTGTACGTGTTTGGTGAGATTTGTTTTGTTGTTTAATTTTTCTGTGGAGTGACGGAGAGAAGTGGCGCAGGAAAAGAGTGTTTCCAGGGAGCAGTTCATCGTGTATGGAAGTGGAAGTGGTGGAAAATGCGCCGCCGGTGAATCGGGGTTCGAAGTCTAAGTCGAAATCGCAATTGCAGTCCCTTAAACAAAAGGAGGTGAGAAACATTAACGGGTTCCTGTTTTAAAATTGCTTGTTTTTGCATTAACTCTTGCTTCTATTGTCTGCGTACAAGTGCTATAAATGATTGTTTCTATAGAAAAATGGAAACAGTAACCTGGTTGCTAAAAGAATGCAAGAAAAAGAAAAGGTTTTGGGATAATTGGCAGTTAAATTTTTATGCCTCCAATGTGCCTTTCTTTTGCTGTGTCTCAAAGGTGTCGATTTCAAACCTTCATCCTGTAATCTAGTACTGTACAACGGATGTGGTTAGTCATAGCTGCAGATTGTCAATCATCTGCGAATATCTTGCATTTGGGGCATCAACTGGGTGGCCAGTTTAGGCTTTTTTTTTTTTGTTAGGACTCTAGTTCTGCAAGCAATTTTGCTACTTCTATCCAACTAGAACAATAGATAATTGTCCTTTTATCCGATTTGCTCTTGGAACTCCTACTTAATCCACCCCCCTTCCATCTGTTAAGTGACATCACAGCATCATCAACTGTGGTAAGCAAATCGTTTTGATGATTGTCAACTTTAATTTTTGGCTGCTTTTGTCTTGAAGTCTATTTGTTTGCATTAGGCCACCTTTTCTACATTCCTCACTAAACGGCCTAGTATTAAGGGAAGCATCTTGCACTTCCTTTGCCATAGATCATTGAAGATGTGCTGTCTAATTCATGGAGTGCACAAAAAGTTAACCTTGTGGAGTGCACAAAAATTTTTAATGGAGTTAAAAAAATAAAATGACCTTTCAATTGTGAGCATGGATTTCACCAAACAAGGATGGGATTATATGTGAACTTTAATTATGCATCGTCATTTGGTGGAAAAATATGCAGATATTACCCCATAATTTCCATTTGTATCTTTATCCTGCATGGCCTTGTTTGTTTATGAATTGCTTTTGAATTTTGTTTTTTGTAGGTTTATTGCCCCGAAGTAATTGATGTTGACATGGATGATGATTCTGATGACATCATGCTAATTTCTGGGGAAGCTGACACAACTGGTAAAGACAAGGTAGTTGAAATTTTATTTGCTTTAAGATTTCTAGTGACTATATGATAGATTCATTTTGCTTGGGTTGGTTAATGGCGCCTATCATCCGCAAAGGTTAAGTTGTTTTGGGGGAAGGTTGGTGGTTTATGTCCCTAACGTTTTTACTTTTCATACCATTAGTCCTCAATTTTTATCTTTTTTAATCTTTTTTTTTGTCCTCAATGCTTTTACGCTTTACACGCTTAGTCTAAATCCGGTGAGTTCAACTTAAATAGTCAATATTAACAATTGAAATAGGGGCAAAAGCAGAATAATACTTTTTCCCCTATTTTCCTATTACACAAATACCTTGTTGGGGATCTAGGGGTGTTTTTGTAATATGAAATGAGGAAAAATTTGGGATCCAAAGGTGTTTGTAGTAGGAAATGAGGGGAAAATGTATTATTTTGCATTTGCCCATAGTCCAATTACTAATGTTACTTTTTAAGTTGACCTCTTCGGATTATGTACAAAATTTGACCAAAAGTGTAAAACATAAAAACGATGAGGAACAAAAAAAAAATGTTGAGGACCAATGGTACTAAAAGTAAAAATGTTAGGGACAAAAATAACTAATCTTCCTTGTTTTGGCACATCTAGAATCTCTGAAATCTGCTTAGTTAAGCACATCTCAACATTTGCAACAAATATTCATATGTAATCTGAGTAAGGGAAGATGATGAGGCACTTCCATATTTGCAGTATTCTAAAATTGAATATTTTAAACAAGAGGAAAAAGAATGACAATAATAGAACTCAAATTGAAAATAGTTAAGGGGGATATGCATATAATTTTAAATAGAATTAATTCTTATATATAATTAGTTCCCAGACAAGAATGTAAATCAATATAATTTATTTCAATTATGTTATTTTCTAATGAAAAAGCAATCACAATTTATTTTAATTACGTTGTTATCTACTAATGGAAAAACAATCTTTATGCATTTCATATCATAATTATTGTGGAAAGTCAAATAATACTTCCAATTCCTTTAGTGATGGACACAATGAATAAGCTTTTTGTGATCCTCCCCTCGTCCCAACATTTTTTTAGTTTCTACTGTTATGGGATTCATATCCTTGCTTTCAACTGGTACCTTTTTTCTATTGCAGGAAACTTTTTCTGGTGTTTCTGTTGGTCCTAGTAACAAAACTAATCATGTCCCTGAGGATGGTGTGATATTGTCCGAGGAAAGTTATGCTACAGGATCACATAATTTGGTTGATGTAGATGATTTTGGTTCAGATATGGATATGTTCTGTGATGATATGCTGTATGATGACCAGTATTCAATGTTGCAGTCACATTTTGACCAATTAGATATACCTCCGGGTGTTGAGGTTCCCATCCCTTGGTTTACAGGTGAGCAAATGAATAAAATGAAGTCTTCTGTAGCAAGTACATCAACTCATTCTACCTCAGATGTTCAGTTGGATCCTTTAGGTTATTTTCCTGGGATGGATACATCTCCTTCTGAACAATCAAATCAGAAATCAGCTTCTGGAGGTAGTTTAACTCTCGGAGACCAATTGCAAGTAGTTGATCACCCTCAGAAGTTGAAGTCATCCTCAAAATTGTCATTTGTAGATCGATCTGAAGCCAAAAAAAAGTTACTTGCTGCCAGGGCAAAACATTTGCGATCAAAACTCAGCAAGGATTCTTTGAATTTCCCAAGTTTCCCACCAAAAATGGAATCACTAAAGTATTTTCGTGAATCTTCACTTAGTAAAAGAAAACCTCGGAATTGGTACAATATGGCTGAAAGTGGTTTGCAGAAACAATTTCCTACTGGTGCAGATAATATTCCAAAATTTATGAAGCCTGTTGGTAATGGTGGCTTATATGATGTGGGCCTGCATGCTGGGGTAACTGGACCTGTAGTAGGAAAGACTAATTTTGTGTGGCCGGTGGTGGACCAAAATACATATGGAAATTCTGCTATTGGTGCTCCTTTTCCATCAGGACTTTTTGATCCATCATGGCCTCCTGCCATCTCTGAGGAAATGCCCTTTGGCTCCTGGGTCCCTATTGAGACTCAGAAAATCTCTAATTTTACTGGAAGCTCTTCAAATTCATCTGGTGCAACTAGTATAGTGTATGAAAATCCTGATGAAGTTTTGAAGAAATTTGATCTTTTCAAACAATTTGATACTGTCCAAGATTATTCAGATCACTATTACGCTCAGAATGGCTATTCAGTGAAGCAGGTAAGGTTTCATTTCAAAAATACTTCTGGTCTTGTGTTTCTTTCTCTAATGAAGGGATAATTATGACCTGACACAGCCATCAAAAGATTGGACAAAGAAAATACAGGAGGAATGGAGGATTCTTGAGAAAGATCTTCCAGGTATTTGCTTGAAATTTCTCGATGTCTTGTGATGTCTTATACTCCCTCATTATAATGCAAATGTTTGCGAGCTGTCAATAGGGCAACTCTGGACTTACACATTCTGGAAAAAAATTGCCCAAGCTTTTGTAATATTTTTTTCCCAATACCAATTTATGAGTGGGTGTCATTCTTCCTGTAACAGAGACAATATTCGTGAGAGTCTATGAATCAAGGATGGACTTTTTGAGGGCAGTGATAATTGGTGCAGAAGGGACGCCATACCATGATGGTCTATTTTTCTTTGATGTGTTTTTTCCAAGCAGTTATCCTAATGTTCCTCCGGTACATTGCTAAGTTTTGTGTTTGCTTTGTTATCCTGCATTTATTCTTGAGCATTTTCTCAGTATCATAACTCTAGCCTGTTACTTTTGACAGCTGGTCCACTACCACTCTGGTGGCCTTCGCATCAATCCAAATTTATACAATTGTGGAAAAGTATGTCTCAGCCTTCTTAACACTTGGAGTGGCAGTCAGAAAGAGAAGTGGATCCCTGGTGTATCAACCACATTACAAGTGTTGGTCTCCATACAAGGGCTCATTTTGAATGCAAAACCCTTCTTCAATGAGCCTGGATATGCAAACATGAGTGGCACAGCAAAGGGAGAAGAAAGTTCACTTCAATACAATGAGAACACATTCATCTTGTCTCTCAAAACAATGGTATATACTATTAGGAGGCCACCAAAGGTAACTTGATTTGAATTAGTCCTTTAATGTTGCTATGAGGGTTTCTTTTATGTTTCACCCTGTATGGATTGAGCAGTATATGCATTGTTATCTTCACCAATTAATTATTAGAAGTTACAGATGACCTTTTATGTGTGTATTCCAAATGGTCTCGTGCCTAACATGTCAAACCTGTACTTCTTTTATCCTATCTCGTTTTCTTTTGGGTGGTGGGGGAGTGTCGGGAGTCTCCGTAGTATTGTGATTGTTCAGTGGTGTAATTAAGTTCAATTGTCCTATGGTGCTAGTGTTCTTGTATTTAAATTATTATGGGTGATGGATTTGCTTTGTTTCTTACTGCAGTATTTTGAAGATTTTGTGGCTGGGCACTTTTTGAAGCATGCTCATGATATCTTGGTGGCATGTAAAGCATATAGTGATGGGGCTCAAGTGGGTTGTCTTGTCAAAGGGGGTGTTCAGGATGTTGATGAGGGTGACAAGAGCTGCTCGCGGCATTTTAAGGACAGTTTGGCTGGGTACATAAAAACTGTTGTGGAGTCATTTACTCAAGTGGGGGTAAAGGATTGTGATAAATTTCTTTCTTTAGTACAGAAGACAAGTCAGCCATTGTCTTCTCCCATGATTTACCCTGATTATAATTATTATTGAGTTGAGAAGGCAGTTTTGAGGATAGGACTGTTTAGTCCTTAAGATGTTCACTGCTCAGAGTGGACTTTAATTATAGAGCCGTCTCAGAAATATGACATTCAGTTGCCCTGATATCTAGTTTTGGTAATAAATGTATATATTTCTTACTTGTGGGCATAAATATTTTGTCTTGTCGATTTGGGATTTGACAATGTAATCTACCTGCTAATTTCAACTGTATAGACCGGTCGTCTATTTTCGTATTGATGAGAGCACTTGGCATGGAAACAAATATATTTTTCCATTTTTAGGGCAGAATACATTGTTGGCAAACATCTATATGGGTTTCGTTTGTCGTTGTGGCTGGGGAAAATATCTAGTAGCTGGGATATTATGCCAAAATCATCTTGAATTTTGCAGTGATTAAATGCAAATTTGGGTTATCTTACTTCATTCACTTCGGATGGGGTTATTTGTGTTTTGGTTTCGGGTTGAAGAGGGAAAGAGAGCCCCGTGTTTGGGGGGGAGGGGGCGTTGCTCTCAGTTTTTGGGATGAAAGTTAATCCCTCAGGTAATAGCTCAGTAATGGATAAGAAATGGTATAAGGTTGTCTATTTGAATCTTGAATGTCACCTCCTTATCCTTATGAAAAGTGTCGGAGAGAGTACAAATCGTGGGTGCGTGAGTGCGCCTTAGGCAGCGCAGGGCAAACATCTTGTGGCCGAGTTATAATACCATAATCATCTTGTATAATCTGGCGCAGCAGTGATTGAGGACAAAATTTCGTGTATCTAAGTTGAACATTTTAGTCATTTGTGTATTGTGAATAACTCTTTTTGGATCCATCATATCATGTCTTCTTATGCTAATCCTTAAACTCGTGGAAGGCCACAAGGCTCTGTTCTCCTTAATGTATTGAACCGACTATACTCCTTTCCGTTTGTCATAGAAATTTTCCAAGTCTTCGTTGACACCGATGAAATTGTTCCACATGCATATAATTTCTAACACTAGCGGTCCTTACTGCCTAAGCAAGAAGGTTCTTCGTTCTTTCCCTTTGGTGCGAAGACTTTGACTCATTCCTGCAGCTGGTCATTTTCAAAGGCTGAGAAAAAATTGATTCAAGACTTGGAAAATCAACTTTCTCCGTATACGTCAATACAAAACCAAGATATCTATCTTCTTCTACATCTGAGTAAGGAGTGAATTGAAACAATGAAAACTTCTTTCAGAATTTCTCATTCACTAAGCATGTTTCAAGTGATGAACTTGTATGCTTTGCTGCTCTTCATTCATTTCAGCTACTTCTACAGAGCATACGCCTCTTCTGCAATAATTTCCTACAATGATCACTGTGCTTTCGTTGTCCCTGAATCCAGCTCAACTGTCCGTGCTCAATTGGACGACTTCCCAAAACTCCAGACATGGACAAGTTATTATATAGGAGGTCCGAACGTCTTTGGAAGAACATCATCTGCTTCTGCACATCCCCTTTCTAATTCTAGTTACTCTCTCTCATTCTATGCCACTCGGAATGTGTATGAAACCAACACTCCTGGAGTCTATAAAGTTCAGGCTTACCTGAAATTCCGATTACCTCTTGGCGGATTAAGTAATTTTTCAACCTCGGATGTGTATAGAAGTCCTCGATCTCATCGTCGCAATGGAGTATTTCTCTTGAATGGTTTCTGGGCGGAGTCTACTCGGAAACTCTGCATGGTTGGATCAGCTTCTTGGCTATCAGAAGCAGGTAAGTTACTTGAACTTGAAGCTGTTCTTAAGCTCCAGTATACACCCAAGAAGTCTACTATCTTTACGGGTATAGTTAAGGGAACACTGGAAAGCCTGAGTCCTAAGGATTCTAGCTACTTTCAGCCGATGAAGATAGTCTCATTCCCTTTAATTAGAGACTATAGTTATACGTTGGTCTCGAAGGAATCTGGTGGAGGGTGTCTTGGAGGAATCAATGTTCAAGCAAGCCAATCCCTTAGCTTGAAGTCAAGAACAATATGCTCATATTTAAATGGCCAAACCTATGATTTTGTTCTGGATTATGCTTCGGATTGTAAAGATCCAAAGAATTGCAGTCCTTTACAGAGGGATGTTTCGTACTTACCTCATGTGATGTCCTTGTCTGCAATTCAGTGCTTTGAGGAGGAAGAAAAGCTACGGTACATAATCTCATTTTCAGACAACAGAAATAGTTGGTATTACCACTCTCTTGATCCGAAGGCAACATTGATTGGAGAAGGATCATGGGAAAGGAAGAAAAATCATATGTGCATCATTGCTTGCAGAATCCTAAACCCGAATAGTTCTTCAGGAGATGCTCATGTTGGAGATTGTTCAATAAGGATGAGTTTCAGGTTCCCTGCTGTGTGGACTATTAACAGCACCAGTAGAATTCTTGGAGAAATTTGGACTAACAACACTGTAAATAGTCCCGGGTACTTTAAGAGGATTATGCTAAAAAATTCTAATGATTATGGATGGAGTTTGCCTGGACTGAAGTATGAGTACACTAAAGTTAGTAAAGCAAGAGAATCATGTTTGGCGAAAAAGCCTGCAACAAAGGGTGGGAACAAATACTCAAAGGCAAATTCTTATGAAATGAGGTTTCAAATGTCAATCAAACAATCTGGAGAGCATATTGGTTGGGGAGATGCAGAGCCCATTGCAGTTGGTGATGCTCTTTATCAAGGAAACAGAGTGATGGTTTCAGAAGGGGGAGAAGGTCATGCTGATGTAATTAGTGAAGAAGAGGAAGATTCCAATTTTACGAGCCCGATGAATATCAGTTACAAAATAAGCTTGAATATGAACGTATTGAAGACTCCGTTTTCTTCTCTGAATTATTCACTGGATCCCAGAGGTTCTCTGGAGATTAATGGAGAAGGGGTCTATGATGCTGAAAGAGGGCTAATTTGCATGGTGGGTTGCAGAGTGCTATATTCATACAATCAGAACTCCATCGGCCAGTCTCTGGACTGCGAGGTCCTTGTAAATTTTGAGTTTCCTCCACTGAATTCAAGTGACAGAAGTTACATTAAGGGAACCATTCAAAGCAAGAGGCCAAAAAGTGACCCTCTTTACTTCGGCCAATTGAATATTTCCTCATACTTTTACTCTGTTTCCCAAGCCAAGGAATCGATATGGAGGATGGATCTAGAGATCATCATGGTTCTAATCTCGAACTCACTTGCCTGTATATTCCTGGTATTCCAGATCTTCCATGTTAAAAAGCATCCTCAAAAGCTCCCATTCATTTCAATTGCAATGCTTACTATCCTCACCTTGGGTCAATTCATCCCTCTAGTGCTAAACTTTGAAGCCCTGATATTAAAGAATCGGTATCAGTATAATGTGATTTTCAAAGGCCAGGGATGGCTTGATGTCAATGAGATGAGTGTAAGGCTAATTACAATGGTAGCCTTTCTCCTTCTGACTCGTCTCCTCCAATTGGCATGGACTGCAAGATTAGAGGATGGAAATAATAAGCATTCCTGGACAGCAGAGAAGCGAATTCTATTCCTTTCTTTACCTCTTTACATTGCAGGTGGATTGATCACCATACTCGTGAGCTTGAAGAAGAATGGTAATGCAAATCCTCTACTTTCTTCTAGCTTAGCTGATTATCAACAAGGTTTTGACATTGAACAACAATCATCTACTTTGAGGTATCTGAGATCTTATGCTGGTTTAATTGTTGATGGCTTTTTATTCCCTCAAATCCTCCTGAACATGTTCCAGAGTTCAACAGAAAGTGCTCTGTCTAAGCCATTTTACATGGGAAATACATTAGTCCGGTTGTTGCCCCATGCATATGATCTCTACAGGGCTCATAGTTTCATTCATCGGGATTTTAATGGATCATACATTTATGCAAATCCTGATGCAGATTTTTACTCCATTGCGTGGGATGTCGTCATTCCCTGCGGCTGTATTCTGTTTTCTGTGATCATATGGCTGCAGCAGCGCTTTGGGGGCCGATGTATCCTGCCACGGAAACTTAGAGAACTGGAGTTGTATGAGAAGGTGCCTGTGGTTAACAATGAGTAGTTTTCTAGTAGAAAATGCTGTGATTTTACATATTGGTGCTGTGGGAATTGGGATTCTATGAATCTTAACACCTCACATGAAAAGTAATCAATCCGTTTGTTCAGGTTTGAGAAATAAGTTTGTATAATGTAAGTAGTGGGGATTCTTTCTCCTCTTACTCAAGTTGGGTGGTGTAGAATTCTGTGAATCTTGAAACCTCATGAAGAGCAATCTAATTTAGTTGTTCAGGTTGCTCAGTTTGACCCTATTATATAAATATAGTTGAGTTTGAAAAGAATATACATATGATTCAATATATTAAGATACAATACAGAGATATAGAGTGTGGTTTACAAAATATGTTTATTATATAGATATTATGTATGAGATTATGTTCATAACCAATACTCCACTATATTCCACTATGAATTAATTTTGATATCACCAGCAGGCAGCAGTATCCTATATTTCACTAATATATATATATATAATATATATATATATATATATATATATATATACTGAATTCATCAATTTGGACTTTCTTAAATTTATGTCAAGAAATCTTTCTATTTCTATATTTGAATCTTTCCATGATAACATTAAAATTTGTTGTTTTGATTTTCCCAAGTTGATATTAGTTTTTTTTTCTTTCTTTTTTCCATCTCCAACTTTAATACAAAGATGTAGAGAGTGATTTACAATATATGTTTATTATATAGATAAGATTATATCCATAACTAACATGAATTGTTTTTAAAATCACTAACAGTATCATATATTCGATTAATACAGTATTTATAGTATTTAATTTTTCAAATTCATCAATTTAGACTTTCTTAAATATTTCAAGAAATCTTGTTTATTTCTACATTTGTATATTTAATGCTAACATTAAAATTTGTAGTTTTGATTATTGCTTTAGGTTTTCCAAGTTGATATTAGTTTAATTTTATTTTTTTTGGTAACATGTTCAACTTTAATGTGCATAATATGTTCAATAAAAAAATTAATGCAATATGTAATATAGATTTAAATAAATGTAGAAAAAATATGTCATATACAATTGTAATTTTGAGTTTTATAATTTTTTATAAGCAATTAAATATTCTATTGAAATACATAGTTTTCTTATTTTTAGCTCATCATATTCAATAGTTTAGATTCCATAAGAACTTAAGAAGGTATAATCTATAATAATGATTATACCTTAGCATTCTCTTTATCCATAATTAAATGCCTACCATTAGCATATGTATACTGATTGTTTTCAAAACAGATTTGAAACTACAGAAATGATCTCTTAACTTGTGCTGGAAAGGATAAAAGATTAAGCCCAATCCATATTCTCTTCGGCTAATGAAGCCCAATCCATATTCTAGTCTTTTCAGTTTTGTAATTATAGACTCATGAAATAAATCAGTCCAAAACAAGTGAGCTTCCAGCCCTTTAGTAAAATGAGGCCCAATTCAGCCCATGCCGGAAAAATAATTCTAGTAATCTACTCCTATATTTCAGAAACTCCTCCGTTTACTTCTTTGCTTGACACCTGTCCCAAAAGATCTCTCTGGAAACCAAATTCCTATTCTAAAACCCTAGCCGCTCCTAAACCTCCTGTGCTTTTTTTTTTTTAACTGAGACGGAATACTTCAGCAATCGGTTCTACAGAGTTTTCTACAGAAAAATGGGTTTTGCTGCTTCTAGTTTTATAAGATTCAGCAACAATGCAACCCTCCAAAATCTCATCCAACGCAATCTTCTCCGCCCCTCTGCCTCCGCCGCGTCTGGTGCCTCAGTCACGCAATTGCTCAACGCAGTAACAGAACCTCGATTGTCGAGTCCGTTTAACACCGAGAAACCAACTCCATACTTTAACACACTACCGGGGCTGAAAGCTTCGTGCGATGCGCCTGACATTATGAAGAAGTACAACTCCGATGTTTCGATGATCATGCTTGGTCTATCCGGTGTTGATCAACAGATTCATACTCGCCACCGAGGTGGTTTTGATGATGATGCCTCGGATATTGATTCTGGTGATGAAGCTTTTGGCGACCACGATGAGTCTGTTGATGAAGATAATGATGCTGATGAAAGTGATTTTGATGATGATGATGATGATGATTTTGAGGAGGATTCACGTAGGAAACGCAAATTTTGAAGACGTTAACTTGTTGCTTTATCAAAATACAGCAGTCACTAGTCATGTGTTTTTTTATCGCTATTAGAGTTTTTTAAAAGCAATTAGGCATTTTGAGCTTTTAATTGTGGTACTGGTATGGATCTCTTTGCGTATCTATTTAAAATGCTTGAAACTCCTTTGGTTGGATTATCAATCAAGCCCGTTTACAGAATGAGCAACTGGTAATCATCCTTCCATAGAATAACACCAAGAGGAAGCATGATGCTCCAAGCTCAGTGCACCCCTGTTTTGGGCTGTTTCTAAGCCCCAACTTTACATGAAATATGCATTGGAAACTAGAACCACACTTTGAAACATTTTATTGATCATGTCGTGAACTACATTCATTGACATTATAGCCCTAAGAGCATCATTAACCATTTCCCTCTCAGAGTTGTATTAGTTGTATTTTTAAAATTTTTTTGCCATTCATCAATTCACATTATTTTTTTATCTTTTACATAAATTCACTTCATCATACACAAAATCATAATAAATAGACTCATATTACATCATATTTCTATTATATTAATATTTTTAATATCATAATAAATCACATATTTTATGTTATTAAATTATTAGTTTAAAATAATAATTTATATTTTAGAGGAATTTTAAATAATAATTACTTTTATGAAGAAAATTATTCAAATATTATTAAAAATATGAAATTTTATTTTATAGCAAACTAAAACAAAAAAGATAAAACAAAAATTCAACTCAAAGTACATCAAATATTTTTTAAAAAAATAACCTCTAATTTGCGGGACCAAATTGATTCCTAAAATGTTTTCAAATATATCCTGAACAAATGTAGTTCATTCTGAATATATACCATTTATTAAATAATATTGCATCTTATATTAGATTTTATTTACCGAATATTGGATATCTGAAGCTTGTCCTTTCAAAACGTCATTACACACCTCAAATGTCAAATTCATGATCACCTCAAGAAAATTGATATTTACATGTTATTTGACAAATTTTTCATTCTCAATGCATACAATCAATGCTACCTAATATATCAAGAAATTATTGCATCTTTCCCAATTGCAATAGATGTTGGATGTCGTCATTGTTCTTGTTGGGTTTTCTCAAGTATTCAATCTCAAATATCTCATTCACACATTTAACAAACCTTCTTAAGCATTCCACTACAATACTTTCTCCAATATAGACATAGTCATCCATAACATTGGTTGGTGAGTCATATGCCAACATTCAGATAACATCATTACACTTTTGAAATGTCGAAAGCTTCATTCTATCAATTCTATACACTTGTAATTCGAAATACTCATCATGATGCTAATACGAAGGAACGCATATTTTCACATTTTAATTCTCCTTCAAAATTACACTTGTGTATATTGGATGTTTGGAGAATTAGCCATTGAACAATCGACACCGTCCTTCTTCAAGACTCATTTCTACTAAAGTCATTGAAGTTGTATACTGACTTTAGATCCCAGGATGTCGTTGCCTCTTTTTCTTAAGCGGATATGCAATGCATCGTTCTTCTAAATTGTTACTTAATTCATTTTGTTTGAATTATAACCCAAAAATGTCAACAAGTTTAGGATGATTTTGATATATTTTGATGCTTTTTGTGAAACTATAATGAATTGGATACATTTATATAGGATAGAATCTAGTCATTGGAAACTAGTTGTTGGAAATTAGGCGTTGTGTAACTAATTGTTTTATAAATGCCAAAAATATTAAATAATAAAGAATAATAAATTTATTATGCCACTTAAATAGTAAATGAGAAAAACAACACTAATATGAATTTATTACACCACAAAAATAACATAAATAATAATAATAATTGACTTAAATCTAAACACTAAAAAGTTACTCAAATAAAAAATTATGACAATCCTAAGTTTTACTTTATTTTGTTGCACATAAACGTATGATATTTGAGTTGTTTTTATGTCATCCCTGTTGTAGATGTCATGAGGATTTTTATTTGGTTAATATTACATTTTTCATATTCTAGACGGTTTCTTTCTCGATCCAAACAACTTATAACAAATCGTTTGGATCCAAAACACAGTTTCTTTTTTGTGTTCTATACGATTTTTAAAAATCAAAAAAAAACTTATAAATTATAATATTACAAAATTCATCAAACGACTATGGTAATAGACGAAATGAATATTATTTTTTATTGTAAATTATTTGATCTTTTTGTTAAAGTTCTTACGTGCCAAGTCAATTGATTGACTTGAATAGACAAGATTAAATTTGTAAGGTGATGATCTAATAATTCACACAAAAAATACAAAGACAAAAAAATTCAAAATAATTATTAATGACAAAAATAGTCAAAGAAAAATATCAAGAAAAAGATTAAAGATAATCATCAAAATAAAAATGATAATTTGTTTTTGGAAAGAATGATAAAAAAATAATTTATCTATTCGAAATTGAATGTCTATTTTAAATTTTTGATTAAAAATTATGAAAGATATTTAATTTTAATTAACTTATCAAATTATCATTTATATTAATACAATGTATGATAGAACATATGAATTAATAAGATGTAAATCTTTTAAATTAAAATTATGAGTACTGAAGATCATAATTTAATGAAATGTAAATTTTTAAATAAAAAAATATTAATAAAATTTTAAATAATAAATATATTTATTTTAAAAAAATTAACATTAAATTTTCAAACAAACTAAAATTAATTTCAATTGGAATAAATAGTGAATTTAGTACTAAAATTTCGAACATTAAATTAATTGGACTAAAATGGGGTTGAGCATTAAGAACTAAATAGTGAATTTATACTGACGGACTAACAATCGTGTGTGCCTAAATCTAGTAAATTACAAACGAATTAATAAGACTGGAGACCTGACTCGTGTGGTGTGGAAGAACGCGGTAAGAATCGCAGTCTTGCAGACAACATATCTGTATCTACTGAGATTCTTTTTGGACGTTACAGAATTCAGCCTGAGCTCGCCCGCCGCCAATGGAAACGGCAGAGCCTATTTTGTACGAAACCCTAAGCCCTCTGTCGACAACGGAATCGAACAATTTGGAACCTTATGTGGTGTTGCGCAACGAAATTTCTGTGTCAGCCGCTGAATCCTCCTTGGATGGAACTGTTGCACCTGATTATTTCTCCCTCGACGTCAATGCAGAGGACGATATAGCTACTCCAATTCCGTCTTCACCGTCTCCGGCTGCGACGCCCGTGAAAGAGCCTGTGAGAACACTTGAAGGCAATTGGTTTCGAGCCAATTCTCGGTTCAAAAGCCCGATGCTTCAGCTTCACAAAGGTTTTACATAATTCTCGTCTTGACTAGTTCAAATTCCAGAGAGAGAGAGGGGGGGGGGGCAGAGTGTGTCTGTGTTGATTGGAAATTTAGTTTTTACTGTATCATTTTAGCAATCACTGGCTATGTGCATGGGGACATTTAGCTTTAACTTTGGTTGCATGTTACTTCGTTGAAAGAGGTGAAGTCGGTTGTTTGTTGCGACCTGATTAAATTGTCTGAAATGCTTACTGTCCGAGAATGTATGCGGTGACGCTTTTGCCGGATGGAACACTGATAAAGGAAATACTTTGAATTTGTACTATCAAGACCCGTTGGAGTTATTTTTCATCATTTGGCTTATGGTATTAAATTGGTTCTTTTGGTCAGAAGGTTTTGGATTTGAGATACTGTTGTGTTTTATCTCCTCAGATTGATCAAATCATGTAAACTTTGATGAACATGCCTAAGTTATTAATCTGCATTAAATGCAGACATAGTTTTCTGTTATTATACATGATTTGTGAAGGATATAGATTACGGATCTGCATTTCAAGAAATAGCTTTAATTCTGTAGGTTTTTTGTAATATTAAATGTGATGTGCCATTTTGTATGCTGATGGGCCAGGAGGGTTGTCTTGTTTTAGTATGCATAACTAGATTTGGCCATTCTAACTTTTGGATGTTACAGAGATACTGGATTTTTGTGAATTCCTATCTCCAACTCCAGAGGAGCAGGCATCTCGCAATGAAGCCATAGAATCTGTGGTTAAAGTGATTAAACATATTTGGCCGAACTGCCAGGTCTGTCTCTGGGTTTTCTAAAGACAGTCTTCTCTTCATGTGGTTACAGATGATTAGGAAAGCATAAGAACACTACAAATAATTTCTGCATCTGCAAAATTATCCACATTGTTTAATCTTGCAGGCAGAAGTTTTTGGTTCATTCAGAACAGGCCTTTATCTTCCAACAAGTGATATCGATGTAATCTTTCTCCTTCCTGTGTATTTTGTATTTTCTTTCTTCTCTCCATTAAACATGAAGCTTGGATGCCATTATGATATTTCATATTGCATGTCCTCCATCTTGGATTTTGCACTAGGACGTGCAATATGATTCTACGTGCTATTCTTTCATCAATAATTTCGTGCAAAAGGACAATAAATGGATGCTAGTTGTAGTTTTTCCACACCCCCCCTTTTTCCCCTCAGATGGTGGATACTCACTTGTATTGTTCTTTAGATTGCGTGACTTGAAATTCATAATTATGCAATTGACTTGTTTTATTGGTATCAGGTTGTGATATTGGGGTCAGATATCCAAAATCCGCAAATGGGCTTGCATGCTCTTTCTAAGCTCTTGTCTCAAAACCGAGTTGGAAAAAAAATACAGGTTTTTAATATGAATATTGAATCTGTAACATTGTGGTGACGTTGTTGATTATGGCTTTTCAATCTTTTTCTGCTGCTGATCTTTTAACAAAACAAAAACACATATCAGGTGATTGCAAAGGCTCGGGTTCCTATTGTCAAATTTGTGGAGAAAAAGAGTGGTATTGCCTTTGATATAAGGTTTGAGATTCACATTTTACGCCTGACTAGTTTTCATCTTTGCTGCCAAATATGTATCTTTTGACTGTTAAGACTGTCTCAAATTGTTTCACTTTTACCAAGTTAATTTGATTAGTTATGGTTAACTTTTACTAAGGTAATTGATTAGTAACAGTGTTGCTTTGTCTTTAGAGTTGGTAGAATCTGTTGCTTTTATTTCTTGTCCCTAAAATTTCTACTACAGTAATTATTTTCTGTAATAGGGTTATTGTCTTGCAAGTGGGAAAGAGAAGTAACTGGCATTCAGTTCTTTTTGTGCTTTTCGTTTGGCTGGTTTTAATATTTCTTTCTAGGGTTTGGAAAAAAAGGCAAATGAATGTGCAATGCTATTGCCTGTTCCCTAATTTCTTTTCCAGTTTAAATCTGCTAATGTTTTTCATTTTATTGCTATCTTTGTCAAGATGATTGCATTTCTACCCTTTCTCTGGACATATTCTTTATACTTATCATATTAAGATATTGTTCTCATAACTTCATAAAGTATTGTGGAATAGTCTTTCCCTTTCTTTTATGCATGCATATATGCAAATTTATTGATTGCTAAATTTTGTAGTATTCCTGGGAACATCGATCATTTTTCTGGGAGACCATATCAGCAGTTTGCTACTCAGCAAACAGTATTTCATTATATTCTTTATGGTTCCCTGAGCTCATTGGTCACTGCTAATTCAGGCATTATGAGATTTTGTTTTTCCCTGTCCTCATTACTTGGTGTGATTAATCTTCTGAATTTCTTTGTCAATTTCGTATTTGTAGTTTTGATGTACAAAATGGACCAAAAGCTGCCGAGTTTATAAAGGTTTGCAGATCCATTAATTACATAAAGCAGTAACGCCTTGGTGCTTTTACTGACCAATGTATTTCCTTTGTGACTAGGATGCTGTGTCTAAATGGCCCCCACTTCGACCATTGTGTTTGATTCTGAAAATTTTCCTACAGCAAAGAGAGTTGAATGAGGTGGAGCTACATTTCCACAGCATTCAGTCAGTGCAAGATTCTTTATCTTGTCATATTCATCATTCTTTTACTTTCTGATTAAGTATATTTTTTTCTTGTTCACTATAGGTATACACTGGAGGTATTGGTTCTTATGCACTACTTGTCATGCTTATAGCAATGTTACAGGTAATCAGAGGTGAATCTTTTTTTTTTTTTTTTTGATAAATATCAAAGGTGAATCTAGATTTCATGTTTATTTGTTTGGCTTCATATGCATACTTTCTAATGCTAACCTGGTAGCTTGGGGCAAGCATGTTTATTTCTTTAGCTTCCTATGCATACTTTATCTTGTTAAGCTAGTGGTTTGGGGCAAGTGGTAAGAGGCTTGCTAATGCCTATGCAAACGAGTTTGATTCTTGCTTGAGGCGTCATGTTGAAAAAGCTTTGAGCCAACTTTCACCCTTGAGAAAGAGTCAGATTCTATGGGCTCTCCCCGGGCTGAACTCCGGATTAGTCGGGCCCAATTGGTTTCGGATACCAGGGGATTTTGATAAATATAGTAATAATAATAATAAAAGTTTCTGTTGTTTCCAAAAAATGTTGTTCCTTGGATCTTGTGGAGATGTTTTTCACGTGTGAAAATTCAAATCTGTCCTCTGTTATATTCAACTGGTTACTGGCATCTTTCTCTGGATAGAGAAAGTACTACCTGCGCTGATGGACAAAACAATTGCATCTCAATCTGAATTTTGATTCAATCTACTATTCTGACAGTCAAGAAACCCATTAATCTGTGGAACTTGAGTTGTTTAAGATCATGTGTTTTGCAATGTGGGGTTTATGATATCCTTATTTTTTCCCGCATCTGGTATCGTCTGACGACAGAATTGTGGAGATACATTCCTATATGAATGTAAACATCATCTGGTTTAATAATGTTCATTTTGGCAATATGGATGAACTTTTGTTAGTTGTGGTTTAGAATTGGAACTTTTGGAGTCTAGTTCATATTGGAGTCTAGTGCTATTATTTCTTTCTGCTTAGACTTTTGAACCTCCCCATTTCATTTTCATGCTTCATTGTCCATTATCTCATGCAGAATTATCAGAACAGCCGAGCTTCTCCAGAGCATAATTTGGGAGTTCTCTTGGTATGCTTACAGCTGCATCTTGTATAATTTTACTCTCATGTTAACTCTGCTAAACCATTGTTCCATTTGATGGCTTTCAAACACACTCACTTTTCCTGTGATACATGGATATGCAGAATGGACATCATCTGTTTGTATGTTTTGCTTGTTTTCTTTCTTCCACGCAATCAGGGTGCTTGAATTTACCAGATAAGGGTTGAGAAGTATTCTTAAATTAGGAAGTGAACTAATTAACCTTTTGGTATTATGGACATAGCTTTCTCTTTCTACGCTGGAACTTCATGTGTAAACACTGAACTAGGAAAAGGAAACTGGACAATGACTAGGGGAAAGACGGGAAAAGGTGTCCTTGATCTATTATAATTATGCTCTTTCTATTCATTTTTAGTAAAAGGACATATATTTAGTCAACCTCTTATATATGTCATAATTTTGTGATCTTGAGTTTTTATGTCATTTACTCTTGACACGATTTAGCAGATCTAGTTTCTGCAATACTTGGAGATTCTATAGGCTTGTAAATTGGCTTTTATCTTCTAGGTGCTGCTGCCTGGTTGTTTCTAGTTAGTCAGTCCTTTTTCACAATTTATAACCAGATAAAAAATATTGTGACTTTTAATCTTTTTTCCTCACATTTTGTATTTTGGGGGGAAAAGATAAAATAATTACTTTCTTTTGTTATGTAGACTGATACTAACAAAGAACTGCATTCACTGAACTTCTGTTTTGCTTTCAGACATTTCTACTCTATAATGTTAAAAGAAAGAAACAGTCTTGTGTATATTTAGTTTTTTTCAATCTAGTGTTAGTTTGATATATGATAGAGTTTTGCTTTTTGTCAATGACAAGTAGCAGAAGTGAGAAATATAAATATCAATTGCTTTTAGATGAAGATTGTGAAAATGACATGCTTACCTCAAGGAATGCTTAGATTAATGGTAAATATGATGACCTTCTCCTTTTTAATTTCTCTCATCCTAATAATTCTTGAGGGGGTAGGAGAGAAGGTCAAAAGATTGTTGAACTTCTCATGTGTATGACAATATGATTACATGACCAGACAATTGGTTACTATGATTCCCAATCTTATTGTTCTCAATCAACAGTGGATAAATTACAGTGGATGAGTTACATTGTTGACATCCTACTGCTTCTCAATGATAGGTGAACTTTTTTGATATATATGGACGCAAGCTAAATACAGCTGATGTTGGTGTATCCTGCAATGGGGGAGGAACCTTTTTTGTAAAGAGCATGAAAGGGTATGCAGTTTTAAGCTGCTGTCCATTCGTCTTTAGATTACATTGGGTTTTGATTTTAGTTGATTTTAATTCCTCTTACTTCCAAATACTCAGGTTTTCCATTCCAGGAAAGCAATATATAATTTCCATTGAGGACCCGCAGGTATTTGCTTAATTTCAAATCTTTATTCTTATTGTTTTGCCTTGCAATTCTTCAAGGAGATTTTGTAATATAAGAAGGCATATGTTGGTATGGCTTGTTTTCATTTGAGGGATTGGGGGGTGATAGGGGAGGTTCTATAATAACAAATATAGACATAAATTCTCTTGAATTTTCTGAAATTGTATATGTTTTATGCTTGTAAATTTAGCAATAGCTGAAGACATTCCAAGAAAGATGTAATAAACAAGGTTTATTAGTAATGGATGAGAATCTTTCTCTGCATGAGTATCCTACTGCTCAGCTATCTGTAACTGATTGTTGAAATTGAAGAATGATATTGTTTGGGAGGTGAAATAAACAGCTTGTTGCCCATTCTCCTCTGTGACTGTTGGAAGAGAGTGATTGTGTCAACTGAAATATGAGATTCTTTGCCTTTCTGACTGTAATGCACATATTTTATTGACATCGGTACTTTTTTCCTTTTTGCTGCTATATAGGCACCAGAGAATGATATTGGCAAGAATTCCTTCAATTATTTTCAGGTTTGTGTTCTTCCTCTTTCTTAATGAATATCTTTCTTTTCCTTTTTTTTTTTGTTGGGGGGGGGGGACCTTATAGGGAAAAAGTATCAATTACCTTTAAATCTTTCTAGATTTGGTTTTTGTCCTCTAAACTTCCTTTTTTTTATTTTTTATTTAATATCGGTGTTTCCCTCCAATTTACAAAAATTATAAAAATTTCCCTTCCATTAATTTTGTCTGTTAAAAAGCCAAGGAATTCACATACCAACCTTTTTCATTTTGATTTTTTCCTCCAACTAACTAAAATGATAAAAAGTTGTCATTCCATCTACATAGATCTTTCAGTAAAATTATCTTTCCTCCTACGTATCTTTCATAGGTCACTCTTGATCTATTTCAGAGTTAGCTTTCCATCTTCTGTTCTTAGTTGTTTGCAAATCTATCATAGGTCACTCTTGATCTATTTCAGAGTTAGCTTTCCATTTGCATGTTGGAATGATTTTGCTAAAATGGTAGTGTTTTTCCTAAAATATTACTTATATTAACCATGTCTTATCACACCTGAGTTCTACTAGCCTTTTAATGGTCATAACTAACAAAATGACAACTTTTTATCATTTTTGTGAATTATAGGGCATTTATATGGTAATCACAGAATGACTACCTAAACAGAGGAAAATTATGAGTCAAGAGGTGGACAAGCATGCATTAAAGAAAGTCCAAATTTTGTACCTCACATTTCTTGATCTTGTGCAAAACGAACTCTATTATGATGAAGAAAACAGGCTTTATAAATGTACTTAAGATGAGGTGGGCATTGATATAAGATGATTCAGAGTTAAGTATTTGACTTTAAATGGGTCATCAAACTCTAGTGTGTGTAGGGTTTTCTCTGGTGCCCTTCCTGGTACTGATGAGGACTAGGGACTAGAGTGGATGGGGATTCCAAATTTTTTGCTTATACTTGGTATTGTGACCATCCTATGCTTTTGATCTGTGTGAACAGGGGAACCCCTCCTAAAAAGGTTTCTAAAACTGTTTCGTCCCTTCCAAAAGGTAGCTTTTGTGTGAAAAAGAATGCCCTATTTTTCCTCTAGTTCTTGTTATTTCATAGCAGGTTGGTGGTTACAACATGGCTCCTCTCTCCTTAATGCTCTTTCACTCTACTCATACAGATTTGGTATTTGATTATAGTATTGAACTTCATAGCAAACGGTGACCTAAGTGATTCAATGTTTTAAGTTCTTAAGATGCAACCTGCTTGCTTGCAATAGCATATAAATTTATAAATGTTTCTGTACACGATGCTCCTTTTTCCTAATTCAAAAATGGTATTGGATCATCATAGCATGAAGGTTTGCCAGCAAAAGGTGGGCCTTACTGACACAATGTGTTAGGTTCTTGATATGTATCCTTCCTGATATGTGCATGATACCAGTTACGAGCTTGGCCCTTGCTTTTGATGTTTTCTTGGTTCCTGCTCATGCTCTCCTGTAGATCCTTAGGGTCAGATATTTGAGATGCTGATGGATCATTATTGGTTCTTTTCCTCTTTAGGCAATCCAAGTTTAGTAAGAAATTGAGCTGTGTTTGCTTTTACAGGTTAGATCTGCTTTTGCAATGGCTTTCACTACCCTGACAAATTCGAAGGCTATCTTTGGCCTTGGCCCCAACAGGAGTATTCTTGGTACCATAATTCGACCAGATGCAGAACTATTGGAACGGAAAGGTGGTTCTAATGGGGAAGCGACATTTATGAACTTGCTTCCAGGTGCTGGAGACCCAATGCCTCAAATAGAAGAGCACCAAGAGCTATATTGTAATTGGCATCTAGATGACGAGAATGACGAACCACTTCCCCGCAGTAATGCAATTTTCAGGGATGCTGATTCAGAGTCCTCAGGAAAGAAGAGGAAAAAGTCTAAGGCGAGGAAGGTTGGCAAGAAGACGAGAGAAAATGGGGATGTTACAAGTGCCGCACATGCTAAGAGTGGCTCGAGAAAGAAGTCACAACAGTATTATGGGAGACTTCATCAAAGTGATGGTAATACAAATGTGTACAGGCCACGGTAGGGTATCCTCAGCTTCTGATGGTCGTAATAGCAACGGATACAACCGCCGCGGTGTTGTTTCATCACCATAGGCTTAGGTCGCTAGTACTAAGTTATTAAATTCAAATACAAATACATAATTTTGGGGCTTCTTGAACTATAAATGTGCCATTAGGAATTGTGAACTAACTGATAATCTACCGTTGTAAAATCTCAGTTTGTGACAGCAATAGATGTCAAACGGTCCCTTATATCAATTTTAGACACTAGAGAGGTTCAGGTTTAAATGGAAAGAGGATTATTTTTCAAATAGAACTCTTAATAGTTATGAGATTTATGAGATAGTAAAATGCAACCAGTAAAAGTTTTTGCATAATCCGCATTACTCGTGATTCAGTATGGAATTAATTTTTTAGGATCGAAATTACTGTTTATAACTCAATTCGAATCATTAAAAATAAAAATAAAAATGCAACCAGTATCTAAATTTGGTAAAAATTTTCACAAGGAAATACTATAACCTATATCAGCTGCTGATATATGAAGGATTATTGCATTTCTCTACAATATTGGTGTATATAAATTATTTTAGTATACTCTTTCCGTCAAAAAGACTTGCTTTAGGAGCCTTCATTTTGAGGGTTTAGACTCTTCGAGCTTAATTTTTTCCGACATGCAAAAATAAAATACTAATAAATTCTTTGATTTGTTAAAATTTACTCACACATTTTTTTTAAAATAAGTGTCATTTTAAATATTTATACATTTATTAAAATTGTTGAAATTAATATAATATTTTAATATTAAATTTACCTTTAATAAATTATTTCAAATCAATCTATATTTTTTCTATCTACAAATTAATCACTTTCATTCTTTCTATTTAAATAGGGATAAAATTAAAAATATTAATCATTACTATTAGAAAAAAATTTATTGAGAAACAAAACAAAACCTTTAAAATTACACTTATATTGAAACAAATGAGTAATTTTTAAAGGTTATGTCAAGAGCAATAGATTAGTAAAATAGATTTAAATATTAATTAAAATTATTTTTAAAAAATATTTATTACTACTTTTGTAAAAAAAAAAATAAGTTATTGGATTTACTTTTGCACAAATTAATAATTTTTTATTTTTAAAATGTCTTTAATTATTATGTTTTAAAAATAAAAAATAAAATAATTTTTTTAGAAGAATGAAAATATAAATGCTTTATTTTTTAAATAAAAAAGAGACAAGATGAAAAATGAAAATAAATAAAAATAATATTAAAAATTAATAATAAAATATTTATAAAAATTGCATAAAATAATTTATATTTTAAAAGAAAAAGAAAGTAGAATGATGAACAAGGGAGTATCAATTACTCATTCAATAAGTTTTGATACTTCTACACGAAGGTATTATCAATTGGTCAGTCAATAAGTTTTGAAAATCCTAATATTATTATTCTTCGGCCAATTAAAAAGAAGAATCTTACACTTCACCCCCTTTACGAGAGGATGAAGAAAAATTTGTAAATTTGTTTTTTAAAAAAATTTATTGTCAAGAAAACTTTCATCTCCATTAAGTCATTAGCCAATAGAATAAAGAACTGTAGTCAAAATTAAACACCAAAAACACCCGCAAGAAAACCAAGCACACAAGCGAAAAACTTTGGAAAAAAGTAACAATTTAAACAAAGGTGGATCTCAGTCCTCACTTCTCAGTTCTCCCTCCAGCGTAGCCGCGCCGTTCTATGAAGTCTGTTCAGGTACTTGAATAATTGTTGCATTTCTCTCGTATGAATCCAATGACGATCTGTGCTCCATCATCTTCGAGCTCAAGTAAAGGATGGATTTTTCACGGCCTTGCCGTTGGGGCAGCCGTAGCTGTGGCAATTGGGGCACATGCTTACTTATATCTCCGCCAGCCGAGCAGGTTCCGTACGCGTGTTATCGGGATTATACCAGCCCGTTTTGCTTCCTCTCGTTTTCCGGGCAAGCCTCTCATTCAGATCCTCGGCAAACCCATGATTCAGGTGCATTTGTAAACCCTGTCAAAACCCTTAGCATTCCATTTTCCTCAATTTTTGAATTTGAGTTTTTAATTGGGCGTTTGGGTTGTTAATATCGCCATACATGTGTCAATTGTAAGAGAAATCCCCCTTGAGAAGGAAGGAAGCTAGTGATTTTTGTTTTAAAAAAAAGGTTTTTTTTAAAAAAATATTTCCTTTTTGGAATCTGAGAGTTATATAATTGTCCTCATGCTGAATTACAGAGAACTTGGGAAAGGGCAAAACTGGCTTCATCCTTGGATCATGTTGGTATGACTTCATCTTCTTTGAATATGCTTCTACATGTGTCTAATTTATTGATAGTTGATATGTGGTTCATTGTGGTAGTTGTGGCAACGGATGATGAGAATATTGCTGAATGCTGTCGAGGATTTGGTGCTGATGTGGTTATGACATCAGAATCATGCCGAAATGGTAAACATGATCTGTTTGTTTCTTTCCCCTTTGTAACTTGTACTTTTAGATTTTATAGCTAATTGACCATTTTGTTATTACAGGTACTGAGCGATGTAACGAAGCTCTTGAGATGCTGGGGAAGAAATATGATATTGTTGTTAATATTCAGGGAGATGAACCTCTTATTGAACCTGAAATAATAGATGGAATCGTCAAAGCATTGCAGGTAAGGTTGTTACTAATTAATATCTTTGCTCCTTGCAAAGTCCAAAGCTAAAGATAAACCTCTTGTTATTGCAATATTTCGTATTAAAATCATCAATAAAAATAAATGATGATTATAGTATGT
This sequence comes from Apocynum venetum, assembly GCA_019593545.1. NCBI lineage: Eukaryota > Viridiplantae > Streptophyta > Magnoliopsida > Gentianales > Apocynaceae > Apocynum > Apocynum venetum. The sequence continues at coordinate 8,513,485 of SRSM01000123.1, read as the reverse complement.
TGTTTCTTTCTTTATTGGATGTCAAATAAATTGCCTTTTTCAACGTGATCTATAAGCTTGACTACTTATGGTCAAATGAATGCCTTTGAGTAGCAGTGAGTGTTTTACTACTTTTGAACATTTGAAGGGCATTGTTTTGATCTTTGTTCGTGAAATAAAGTATTAAGATCTTTCTTGGATATGGATATTCAATAATGATGGAGGAAATGGATGAGAATTGTCCAGATTTTGAAGGCAGACCACAACTCTTGAGTCTCATCTAGTCTTTCGTTAAATTTCCTAGTTGAAAATGAATGTTATTATTTTTGGGGTAACACCCTATCACAAGCGCCCCACAACCCCACCTCTAGGGTCTATTGAAGGATGTATATCTTAAGATGTGTCTCAGCCAGCCCAACTTTGACCCAGCTCCAACTTATCTGTTAAGGTCGAGTAGGAGGCCAGTGGCAATTACCAAGGCTCGATCCCATGACCAATCTCTACTAGAACAGACCTCTGGAGGGCCACGAGCCAACTGAGCTATGCCCCGGGGGGCAAATGAATGGTATTCTTGTTCATATCGATAGTGTCAATTAGATGAATTGTCAGCTGCGCGACATTAATGTGTGAACTTTTAGAACATTCTGTGGCATGGATTAAGCTAATTGAAGATTTTTCATATACTCCAGAATGTCAATTCAGAATTTGTTTTTGCGAATTCTATAGCATGTCTATCTGATGTTAATGCATTCTATGGTTAATTTAGGCTGCACCAGATGCAGTTTTTAGTACTGCAGTGACTTCCTTGAGGCCTGAAGATGCATTTGATCCAAATCGCGTAAAATGTGTAGTGGATAATCGTGGTTATGCTATCTATTTCTCCCGAGGGCTGATCCCATATAACAAGTTCGTACCATCTATGTTACACCCTGCTGCGCTTCTATTCTTCCACTGTTAGATGTTATGTAAATTTTTTCTTGGCTTTCTGGCACAGGTCTGGAAAAGTGAATCCTAAATTCCCATACTTGCTTCATCTTGGGATACAGGTGTCAAAATGATATCAGTTTTATTCCTTGTATACTTCATTATGTCTGCATTAACCATGAGATTATGAGTGTGGTTATATGTTTCTATCCCAGAGCTATGACACCAAATTCCTGAAGATATATCCGGAGCTACCGCCAACCCCACTACAACTTGAAGAAGATCTTGAACAACTGAAAGTCCTTGAGAATGGATACAAGATGAAGGTATGTGATGAGATTCTGCCACTCGTTTCAGTGTTCTGTTTTTATTCTCCCTTTTCATGCCTAGTTTCACGTTTTTTATGTAGGTGATAAAAGTCGATCATGAGGCTCATGGTGTAGATGCCCCTGAAGATGTAGAGAAAATAGAACGTTTTATGCGAGAGAGGAACTTAGCTTAGTTTGGGGATTATGGAAACTACTCAGAAGTGTATCAGTATGATCACTATCAGCTTTTTGCATCCGCGGCTGTTTGTGCAGATCTGTGTTAGTTAAAAGGAAATAACTTAAATAAAGAAATGACATATAATGTAAATTAGTTCCATGTGGGGAAAAAGTTGATTTACACTTTAATTTTTGGATAAATAATTGGTTTGGTGTTTCAGTAGTTCTCTAAATACGACTGACATATTTTGACGTTTATGTTGTATTTTGTACTTCGTTTAGCTCTTTGGTGCATGTGATAGAGTGATTTTTACCCTCCTCTCATGCATATTGTGCTTTGCAGGAAAGGTTAATTTGGAGTTTTAACCTTTTTGGTAAAGTTACTTTATTTTCCTCAGAATCTGTAACCGAACATATTATGTGTTCCATTTTCATCATATTGGTTTCTATAGTATAATGAGGATCTGGGTTTTTCTAGATGGACGTCCCCAGTCTCATATTTCTGAGCTTGTGCGTGTGAATTTGCATCTGTTTAACATTTAACGTCTTAAAAAAGCAGGAGTTAAAAGGAAACAATACTCACATGTTCGGTTATGGCTTTCTCCTGTGATATTTTTTGTATCATCTTAAAAAAAATTTAAAAAGAGAAAATATTATTCCAAATAGAAATTTGTATAGTGAAGATACAAAGACGCCAGTTTATTGTAAATAAATATTGTCAAACACCATTTTCCTCCAAGTCCAAACCCCGCCAATCTATATGGTGAAATGATGGATCAAATGCCATTGCGTGTACTGTTGGACAATAACGAGTAAGAAGCAGGGCAAGAGAGACAGAGAGTAGTTAGGCTGAGTGAATCATATGTTTTGTCAGGCGGGACTCAGAACACAGGAATCAGGTAAGGGATGAGACAATAGCTTTAATGAACTTTTCCTTCCCAAGACAGATTTATTTCCTGTTTTCTTTTCAGTAAATTAATAGCATGCCCATTTCTATCAATAAAGTATGGATATCTACAAATTTTGAGCAGAAATTTCACATAAAATTGAAGGAACACAGACTACAGACAAATATTAGCTGGAGAAAGAAACCTATTCTTCCAAAAAAAAAAAAAAGAGGCTAAATTGCAAATAAAATCAAGGTACATAAGCCTGAAAGCAACAGGAAACAGGCCTATTTTTGCCCATGTCTGTGTGAAAACCTGTGAGCTTTACCTAAGGAATTTGAAAAACAAGTTCATCATCCATCAGTGATTAATCTTTGACCACATGTACCTCTGTCTTGAAGAGAAGAAATGAGAAAGAGTCCACAGAGAAATACACGAACCCACCTGGTGAATGCGTCACGAACGATCCATAACTCTTCCCCACCACACAGTGCCATGCCGGCCCATACAACGAGTCAAATTCCTATTCATTCATGAGCCAACAAGAAAGGTTCAGTTTTATTTTTTTTTTGGAAGAAAAAAATGTATTTTTCAAGGAAATGATTAAGTTTTAATTTATTTTCTGTTACCTTTTTGAGGGAAAGAGCAAGGAGGGTGGGACTAGGTCGGTGAGAAACAGAGGTGGAGGAAGCAGCCGAGGTATCAAGAAGAGATCGTGAATAGCGAAATGCACGTTCCATCATGGAGATAGGCATATCCGCTGATCTCAAACGGACATTAAGGCCGATAGCTAAGGCAGCGAGTTTGAGTTCTTCACGTGATAGAGACATATGATGATCGCTATTGTTAATTCGAGGCGCCGGCAATGATCTTTGCCTTGACAGAGCTTGCCGGGACATCAACTTCTGCTGCTGTTGCTCGTTTTTCCGGTCATTCTTGGACATTTCCGTCATCTGAAGAAGTTATGGCTAGGTAGACACAAAAATGATCAATGTTGAAGAAAATTGGTCTGCCGTCTGCAGAGACGGCCGCAGCAGAAGAAGGAGAAGAATGATTCAAATTTTTGACTCTCGTGGAAAATTTGGGAAAATACACAAAGGCTTGAGAGGGACAAGTGGAGTAGTTGGAAGGATGGAATATAAAGTGTTTGAAACTTTGACTGACTATGTGGAATATAAATGTGGTGGTGGTGGTGGTGTATAAATGGCATGGGATTCATGCCTATATATGGGCCATGGTTATGTTCACAATTCACATGAAGAATTTTGTCTTTAAAATTTTTCTTATGAATTTATCAGTTTCATCATGCAAGTCACAACATATATGCTTACATAAAAATTTGTGAGTGAGATGTTTTAATGAAATAAATGTGTTGTTGATGAAGTGTTTTGGGATCAATTTGATGATCAACTTTGTTTAAAAGTAACTGTGAGTGAATTTGTCAATGAGTTGGATCTATTCAGTTTCCAATTTGGATCAGCTTTTCCTTTGTTGGCCCCTTTTGAAGAGCAATTTGGATCAGTTTAAAACGGATATAGATTTATTTTTAAATTTGCCCGACTCTATTTAAGAAGAATTTGTTCCCTCAAAAAAAAAAAAAAAAACCTTATATAGAATTTTGTCTAATTTCTATTCATTTCCTAATGTATTTTCTTGACGCTTTATCCCAATTGATATTGATAGGTATTCTTATATATATATATATATATATTATATATATAATATGAATTATGCATTTATGTAAACCAGTACACATCCACTTTAGTTTTCCTGAAGAAATGTTTGGTTAGTTTGTTTTTCTTCCTTTAGTTAGCTACTGGTACAAATCCACTTTAATTTTTCCTAAAGAAATGTTTGGTAAGGAATAGAATTTGTACACAAAAGATGGCCAATATATACTCTTATTGGCATTTTGCTCTTTTGTCTTCCCAAGTTTTCATCCGATTCAGATTTATTAAAGGCGTCATTGAGCTTTAGGCTTGTTTAACTTAATTAAGTGTTAATTAGTTAAGCTAGCACTTAATTATGTTTAACGATATTGTTAAATGCTTAACTAATTTAATGTATTCAATTATCTCTTAATTGTTTAAGATTTATCTAAAATTCTAAGTAGTAAAAGTCAAATAATAATGAATGTGCTCACAAATTTCGTGTATGTAACATAAATAAACAAATAAGAAAAATATTGCTAAAAGTGATTACGATATCTACCATCCATAGATTTGTCTCTCAGGAAAAATGAAGTGAGTTTAACCCTATTTATATGGATGAGAGGTAAAGATAATGACCAGATTAAATAATCTGAGCAAATATCTCTTACATTTTAAATATTTGAAACGATCAATTCTATAAAATAAAATAAAAAATTGAACGTTTTAAGACATTCTTCATGAATGATATGCACCTTTTGATTGGCCTAACTACTTCTTCAATTTTTATTAACAAATGGGTGATTTTGATCCTTTATTTATCACATTTGCATGGCCTCTTTCTTATGCCCAATGTCACTAAAATATATATATATATAAAAAACTAAATCCACAAAATGTATAATTTATTAATTTATTTTTAAATTTCCAATTTTATTATTATTATTTACTTCCTCCATCTCCTTTTGCATCAACCCCACTCAACTATTGTCATCATCAATCAATCTATCACTTTAATTTAAATAATACAATTAAATATATTTTTTAGTTTACTTTTCTGAAGAAATGATAAAAAAAATTTAGACATTTAAAAATAAAATCCTATGATATAATCACTCGGTTTAAAATTGAATATTTACTTTTTAAAAATAAATATATTTTTTATTTAATATTCTACTAAACAATTTTTTTAATTTAAGAATTTACATTATACTAATTAATTGACATTATCACTAATCTAATTAATAACAAGAATAATAAAATAATTTACTTAAGGCCTAAAACTATTTTTAATTTTTTAAACTTAATTAAATATGAAAATTTAATTATAAATTATGTAAGTAATAATTAATTAAATATTCAGACCTTATTCATTTCATATTTCAACATTCATATTTTGTTTGATGAAAGAGCCCTTAGATTAATGAAAAATCATGGAGTATTTTATGATAATAATTTAATGATTAAGTAATTAACTATAAAGTTTTTAAAAAAGTATTAAGTATTAAAAACTATGCAATAATCAATATCATGTATTCATTTTTTTTTTTTTGGATAATTCAAAGATACTTTTTATATTTCATCCGTGTGGACTCCAAAATGGGAAAGGAAAAAATTTAAAAATCTCTTTCATCTATAGAAATTTTCTTTAGAAAAGGAAATATATATATATATATATATATATATATTGCAACATTGTAGTACGGCCTAGGGCCCAGTGGTCCACATACCCAATCCACAAGACGATACGTGTCAACACTCGCTCCTCATCCATTCGTTCCCTTCCTTCCCTTCCTTCAAGTCATCCATCTAATCTCTTATAACAAACCAAACAAACTCCACCAGCCACAGAACCCTCACTCTCATCCCTCCACTTTCTCCTCCTCCCCCTCTTTTTCTTGTAAGTATCTCTGTAGTAAAATTAAATTTATCAGATCCAAATTCAATCTGCTGCTGCTTCTGCTTATCGTTGCGATGGCTGCTGCTGTGCTGGAAACCCTAACAGTGCCTCGCTCCTCATCTTTGCCGTCGGCGTCATTGGCGCCAGGTGCTGGTTCTTCCTTCTCTAATCGCCGGAGCTTCCTTGGATTCTCTCAATTTAAAGGACTTAAGATTCAACCTATCCGATCGTCCGTTTCGTTGAATTCCACCTCTAAATCTGCTCGCCGTGGTGGTAGGATTGTCTGCGAGGCTCAGGATACTGCAGTTGATGGTGAGGATTTTTCCAATTCCTTTGTTACTTCACAATTTTTATGTATTTCAATTGATTTTACGTATTTGAAATGGTTCGGCTACGAGGTTTACTCTCTACACTCTTTTAATTGGTGTGAATTCGAGGATTGGCGTGGCTTCGTTTACAGGAATACAGTTGGAAATTTACATTTAGTTATATTAGTCTTAACTTATAGAACTCCTACTTGATTCATATAATATACTGTTTGAACAAGTTGGAGTTCCGTGGTTCATCAGATTTACTCAAGTATTAGTCAGGTTGATTGCGCCAACCATCAATCTGGTGGATTTATGTCATGATGTAATTGAAAAATTGACCTTTTTTTTGTATTCGTGAAAGATGAACTTAGGCGGAGCCGTATAAATTTCCGAATGATGGTTAGGATTGCTAAAATATACATCCTATGCCTTTTGAAATGGATATATGGTCCCCTGGTATTGGTGTTACTTTAACGTTAACTGTTCTCTGATTTCTAATTTTATCTTCTGCCGCTGAGCTTATTATACTCTTTAAGGAAGTTGAATTGTAACTTGTGCATGTTAGGTCAATGAATTTATTGGAACTTTAAAAGGTGTTACCGATCCTTTTTCCACCATGATTTTATGATGAGTGTGAGATTAGTAAATTACAAACGGAATAATACTTGCTTTGACAAGACTCCAAATGAGATACTCTCCTGAGATGAATTAGAGTTTTCTGTCTATTGATAGGCTAAGAAACCTAAGTCTTTTATGTTTATTAAAGAAGAGACTGTTACTAGGAGCAGGATGGAATATTTTCCGTATGATATAGAAAGATTGTTTCTGTAGTTTTAGTCAGCAAAAGTAGGTCCAATTTGGCAATTAAATGGCCATTACCTCCTTGACTAATCTAAATGTTGATGTAATTATCTAGTTGTTTCCTTTGCTCAAAATTTGCTCTGATAATAGTACTTTCCCAGTTATATTTAGTATCTCAGACTACTGGGTTCTTACATGAGTAGCTTCAAACAAAGGAAAGGATCACATGTGCGGAAAAAGCTGTATGTTATGATAGCATTATCAGATATGTAAAAGTAGGTGCAAGGCAATTTTGGTGGAAGACATGATCTTATATAAATTTTGTTGCTTTAAATTGATAACTTCATGTAAGGCATAGCAAGAATACTTGAACAAAGAATGGTAGAATGTGAGGAAAAAAAAATTATAACCTTTTCACAGCAAAATTGTATAATGTTGCTATAAGTGTTCAAAAAACAAAATTCTTAGATATCGGAAAGCTAGCATTGTCTCTCCTTTCCATATCCGTATGGCTTTGTACTTGATAGCATGCCTGAACAACAAAAATCATATATTCTTACGCTCGTCAATATTTGGTGTAATATTAGTTCAAAATCCATTCACAGAGCAGCTGCTGCATTTTGAAATCAGTGCTTTAATGTGTGTGGGGGGGGTGTTGGAGTTCTTTGTGGGTGGCTGACATTTAGTTGGAAGATTTTTGAGTTATGGTATTTAGGTCTTTTGACCTTCTCGTTTATTGAAATGTGCAAGTGTAATTATCAATTTGTTCATAGGCTGTGTTGTAAAGTCAAACATGATTTGTTTTGCATATTCTATTGAGTTTCTTAATACTTCTAGTGAGAAGTACTGAAATAGGAAGGTAACATTGGATTTTTGTTTCTGAAAAACAGCTGTGCCGCCTCTTACCGAACCTCAGTGGCAGAAGCTTGTACTTGAGAGTGATCTACCTGTTCTGGTTGAGTTTTGGGCACCGTGGTGTGGGCCATGCCGTATGATTCAAGCTGCTATCAATGAATTGGCAACACAGTATGTGGGGAAACTTAAATTTTACAAAGTGAACACAGATGACTGTCCTGGAATTGCAACCCAATATGGTATCCGAAGCATCCCGACTGTAATGATTTTCAAGGGTGGAGAGAAAAAGGAGGCGGTTATTGGCGCTGTTCCGAAAACAACATTGACTACTAGCATAGAGAAGTTCTTGTAAAGGGACCAGCCAGTACTTGTTTCTTCCTTTTAGCCTCTATGATGTTTCATGAACAGCCCCAATAACCTCAAGATGCTTCTGGATAGTTCGATGCTACTGTATTTCCCTTTTTTCTCTAAATGTCTTAGCTATAAAAATTTCTTAAAAACCCTTTCAAAGTATATATCTGCATGCATTTAATCATGGACCGGGTCTCATCTTGCTCTTTATCAGCATTCCTCCTACTGGGAAAAAAGGAAAAATGCATAGGAAGCTCCCCTCGTTGTGGTGACTAGAAGTTGATCTTTTTGTCCTGAATTTTTGTGTTTGCGCGGATGGATCCGACCTGTGCGATGTAAGTTTTCGACTTGTATATATGTAAAAGAAATTACAGTGTTTCTACTCGTCTTCGTGTACAAAACATTTTTTTAGAAAAATACTTCTGCCCATCTGGTATTAAATATTTATACTTCTTTTGGTACAAAAAATTATGGATAATGTGACTGTATATAGCTCCTTTAAGATCTTTGATTAGATGTCAATTTTGGATTGAAGTATACAAACTTTTTGAGAGGCAGGGATGAATTAACCACTCGATATATAAATCAATTTCTGGGGTCAAAATAGAAATATACTCATTTTATTCATTTTTATAAGATGTTTTGATCAAATTTTGTGTATATCAATAAATTATTTTATTTCTCATTCTACTTTTATTTATTTTAATTTTTCTTTAAAAAAATGTATTTGTTCTACCTCTTTCAATAAGATAAATATAAATTTGAAAATAACATACACAATAATTTTAAAAAGTAACAAAATATATTATTATATGGAACAAGAAATTTTTTTTTAATAAAATGAGGGAAGGAGTAATTAATTTGATAGTTTGATAGGGTGGTAAGAGATAATAGAATGACAATTATTTATGAATGAGAAAATTCATTAGGAGTGGCCGCTAAAAAAGGACAAAGGAACAAGTAATTATTAAATTACCCAAACTATTAAGAGGGAGTATGAGAATTTTAAAAGTTAGTTCATACTTCATATCACAATCTTGATTAGTAAAAGAATTAAATATCATTACTGTATAATAGAGAAGACTCAGAATGTGTTTTTTTATTGTTAACTGACATAAGGTGGTTTAAAAAATTTATCCAATTAATATGTGATCTATAGGATCGATTGGGGATGATAAAGTATAAATGAATACTTAATTAATTTGATAAAGTGACAATTATTTTGAGATAAGAATTTAGTTAAAAGGGTAACAAATATTTTGTACCATGGTAAGGAGTTTGTAATGGGACTTATTTGTTTCTAAAACTTGTGATCTTTTTCAATTAAGGCTCGTGATTGAAGTTTGAAGTGAAAATTATGTTCACTTCATTAAGGAATATCGACTAGTATAATTTTAAAAATATTCTCTTTCATGCGAAATTAAATATTTACATTTTTATAAATGTGATGTTAAAAATTAAATGTCTGTTTTTTAAAATAAATATAATTATCATATGAAAATTTTATGGACAATTTTCATAATTTAAAGGAATTAGATATTAGTGTCTATATAATTTCATTACTAATCACATTAATAATAAGGATAATATGATAATTTCATTAAAGTCAGAAACTCTTTCTTTTTTTTAAGTCAAATGTGAATATGTACTATAATATATTTCATTTGTCAGGAAGGATATTAATGAAAGCATTATATATATATATATATATATATATATATATATATATATTACTCGTTTTATAATATTAATGTTTTCTCAATTCGCGTGTACAATCAAAGAATGACAATATTGTAAGTATAGAGGGAGTATTAGTTATGTACTTAAGTGAAAATATTAATAGTTGCAACTTTAAAAAAAAAAGGGAATATATTATAGTTGGAAAATAATTGAATCGCATTCAATATCATTTTATATGTGTTAATTAGATGATGTATATAAGTTGCAAACTTTTGCTTCCTAAATGTTATATTTGGTATTGAGCTTTGGGTGGGAGGAGAAGTTAGTAGTATTTTCTGGACACTAATTATTTATAAAATAAAGTAACAGAATTTATAGAATTAACGATAATTATTTCTGAACAATAACTGTTTCAGAGAAAAATAATTGTTCCGAAATTGTACCCTGGAAATTAAAAATGAGCACTTGCACATTTTAAAATTTCAACATATCAGTCTTTTAAGCTTTTATCATTAGGTTTTTGCAAAATAATGCAACTGATAAATTTGAAAATTTTGAAAGTATAATTACTCTCTTTTTTTTCGTTTGATGGATTTAATTATAAAATAACTAGTTTTGAATTGTCAGTAAATTTCAAAAAATAAACATATATAATGATGCAATTTAACAAAAAAATATATAAGCAATTAATTCTAAATAAAATGAGTGTTTTTCTTTTTGAAATAAAGAAATTCCAGTAAGTAGATATATCGGCTAAAACAGTTCAAAATACAACATTTGAAAAGTCATTATACCTCTTAGTAGTGGTAGCAAAAGTTAACCCTACTTTTGCTAAACAAACAATGAGTATGAGAATTTCTTTCCCTTCGAATATATAAGTCACTTTACGATACAGAAGTTAGCTTATTTTAAATGGTTTTAATATCTCTTTATGATGTAATTATATGATTGTTATAGCAAAATTTCATTTAATTAATGAATATTTCTTTTCCTTTTAAAATAAATAAATAAGCACAAAAGTTCCATAATAAGTCCTTTGATAATATTCCCTTAAAATGTAGATCAAAAGCATTGAGAGAATGAGGACCTATTTGCCTGAAGCCTGGAGAATATTTGCCACCTTGGAGTCCCTTCAAACATATATTGATTCCTTGCAAGCCATATCCCCAACATCAAGCAACATAATAGAATAGAATAATTGAATATAAACATTTGTGTTGTACGGTTGACTCATTTTGATATGTTCCTCATATTTTCAAGCAGTTATTTTTGTCTCAATCCAACGTAGTCATTTCTTTGTTAAACTCTATCAAGGCAAGAAAATTTGTGTTGGGGTGTGAAATAATATATTTATTACTTCCTCCATCCACTCATATTTCTATTTTTTAATGTTTGATATTAAATATCTAATTTTCTAAAAATATATAATTTTTTACGTATTTAAAGATTTTTTGTCTATCAATTGTTCTTCTAGATTTATTTACTTAAATATAGGTTGATAAATCTTTTAGAAAAAAGATCAAACCAGTTGGTAAATTTGTATCTAAAAATTTTAGTACTCATTTTAGAGCAAATCAAATGTTTATATTTTTTTTATAAAAAATTGATCAAAACTAAATGTTCATGATAAGTATATAGAAAAGTCTTATTTCCAGAGTCATAGTTGAGTTCTTAAGACATCTGGTATGTGGGGAGTAATCCTCCGACAATGCAAATTTAAAGCTTGTTGAGTTGTTAAGACTATCTGGTACGTGGGGAGTAATCCTCCGACAATGCAAGTTTAAAGCTTGTGTGATATAAATTTTCATTGAAATATTGTGAATGTTTATCTTAAAATTTGAATAATGTTGACTATCTCTCTCCCGTATATTGTCATTCACGTGTGATGTAAATTTTCATTGAAATATTGTGAATGTTTATCTTAAAATTTGAATCATGTTGAATCTCTCTTTCTAATATATCTGTCATTCACTTCTAATATATCTGTCATTCACGTACATCCATTAATTTACAATAATTAAAGTACTTTTGATAAAGACAAGAGGGAGAAGAAATTCTCTCTCTCATCAAAATTATATATAGAAGCCTTCTATTTCAGCCCACCATATTTAAATCTTCCCTGCCCAATATTAATGGGCCCAATACATCTTTGCAAAAGCACAAGTTGATAGTACTTGAGTCAATAAACATTAGGGCCAAATATTCCATTAGCCCCTAAACTTTTAAAAATTTTGATTTTAACTCTTAAACATTAAAGTGATTTGTTATAACTTGGACATTGCTATTAAATGTGACCGTTCTGTTAATCAGCCTCTGTTAAGTGCTAATGTGACCATATTTTTGTCCCAGAAATATTCCCATCTTCTCATTTACATAACGACGACTAGATTCCCAAAAAAAAAAACAAAACAAAATCGAGGGGAAAGAGAATTTTTCTTAGGCACAATAGCTCATCTATGTGAAGAAAATGTCACAACCCAAGTAAAAGCTCAACCAAAGAAAGTGCAGATTTTAAAGATTCAATGAGTTGACCAATTGCATCCATACCAATTTCAAGAAAACAATAACTAATTTTGAGCATAAAATTAAGGGGAAAAGCAATGAGAAACCTGGAAGATGTTACCAAGGGAGAAACTAGGTGTTCTACAAAACCTCAATTGCCAACTGAATATTGAATCGACTACTGGCCTACTGCTGGCACAATCACACTACGTTTGGTAGAATGAAACACCATTGCCAAATTGCCACGAATTTGCTGCGAAGAACTATGGTTGCTAGTTGCTACCAACTGTGAAGTGCCGCCGTGAAATACCCGGATCGTCACAAGGATAGTTTTTTTTTTTTTCATTATTTGAACTAAAAAATATACAATAAATGCAACAATTATTTTTTACTAAAAAGGGTATATGATAACATTAACAACAACATCAGGAGAGAATTGTTACTCTTTAAAATAAAAATGATTCCCTTTTGTCTAAAATTGAAGGTAAACTTTTAATTGAACTTAGTTTCTAAGACCACATATATTACTATCTTTTATTCTCAAAAGAAAAGAAAGAAAGAAAATTTCATTTCAAGGATATTCTTGATCGAATTTGGTAATCTCTAATGCTATGAACCTTGATATTGAGTCATAGATTACTTTCTCATTTTCTTCTAAAAAAAGAATTGATTACACATTACAAGTATAACTTTTACAAATTTTCAAGCATACGGTCTATGGAAAAGAAAAAAAAAACTTTGAACTTATCATCTTTGAACTTAATGCAAATATTTAGGAAAATTGACAAGCACATGAGGTTTACTCCTCCCAAAATAAGGGTGTTATTTTATAAAAATTTAAATAAACAATATATATATATATAATAAAAAAATATTCAATTTGAAATAAAGAACTTCATACCTAATATGAAAGTGTATTATTTTCTCTATACAAAATAAAATATCTATCTTATTAAAATAAACATATTTTTAAATTAAAATATCTTATGGATGGTACTGATAGATATAATTATTAATTGTATAACTCACTCATTGTTAAATTTCTTCTTAAAAAGAACTACCACATTAATTTAAAATGGTGCTCTGCGAAACAGTAAGAGCAGAAGACTACAATATGATAAAAAAAATTTAAAAATGAAGTCACTGTTTCACTTAGCTGGCCTAAATTATTGCCCGACGTTGCGATCTTTTCCTCATCCTCATCCTATACATTTGCTGATTGGCTCCACTCAATCTCCTTAAATATCAACTTTATCTTTGTTTAACATTTAAATTTTAAAACAAATGTACTAAGTTATAGATTTTTTTTCTTTCATTTCTTTAAAGTTCTACGTCAATTATGAATTTAACATGAACATTTTTAGTAGTAAAATCGTGCATATTCTTGATTTAATTCCTTCGCGATGATATTGAGGTAGGTGTGGATGTGGTTGGAGCAATCGATTTCACCCTTTGAGAGTGTTGGGAATCTATTACTACTAAAATTATTGTCCTTCTTATTATTGTTAAATTCATTGAAAAGAGGATTTCTAAAGAAGTGAAAATCGGGAGTTTTCTAAATTATTTTAAATTGACTATTGTTTTTAGTCTTTTTTGCTTTTATAAATAAGAGAATATACTTAATAGGAAAATATATAAAAAATTATTTATAAGAAGAGCATTGACGAAGCTTATGTGTAGTCAAGTCATGATATAAACTCAACTCTTAGGAAATACATAGATTGACATGACTAAAGATTTCTTGATTAATATATTTTCGCCAATTTTGAAAATAATGTTTCTTTCCACTTGTGTACTTTTCTTTTTTCAAATCATGTCTATATATAAGCAAATATATGTGTAAATTTATATATAGCTTATGTACCACAATATTGTTTTGTCTAAAACTAAATATTTAATTTTTAAAATAAATATATTTTTATCTAAAATTTTACTAACAATTTTTTAAAATTTATAATTTTTTATATTAAATTTTTTTCATTTATTCTTGTATTAAGTAAATATGAATATTTAATTTTGAATGAGAATAATGAAAAAAGTTACTTAAAAACATTTGAAAATAGAGCGGTGTATTTCTTTCTTTCTTTTTTTTGGGATTTTATTTTATTTTAATAAACCAAGTACAGTATTTAACTTTTAACAATTTGTCGGTTTTTGAATGACTTATGGGTGCCGTCGAAGGAATAGACGTAAACTTCCAAACCTGCAACGTGCTTCCCATGTCAGAATTAACCATATTGCTCCTCGGACTTGAACAAATTTGTATTTTTTGTGTTGTATTACTCCCTTTGTCCTCTTCCTTATAAAGCAATCATCAAATTCAATTATCCATACATATAGCATGTGTTTATTAATTTTTTTGATTATTAATTATTTTATTTATACTTATTTTCTCTTAAAATAAATACTCTTAAAAAAGAGAAAACAAATACTCATTATTTCAAATATAATGAATAAGGATACAATATAAAGTAAAATAATTTATTAGTTAGTGTGAAATTATTTATAACATAATATTATGAAAAGGGAGTATTTGAAAGTATATTTACTACACTTAGAAGCAATATATATTGTCCTTAAATATAAAATATTTTTATTACTTTTTAGAGATTTTCTATGGTTGCTTCTAATATTACCCTAAAATCTCTTTCAGCAATCAGCATCTTGTATTCCTGAATAAAGTAGAAACAACAATTTGGGTTTGACCCGTGTCCTCAAGTCATAGGTTTAGATGCTGAGTCATAATTATAAAGCCATAAATATTTGAGTAGATCCAGCCTAGCATGCATTTTCTCTTTGGCCCATCTATTTGAGTCATTTTAGGTCAATTATTAGGCTGACCCGCAAGTCAATTTAGAAATTAACATTGTTTTATAACAAAATGGTGTTGTTTTAAACATTCAAGATAACTAAACACAATTATAAGACCTAAACTAGACTTTATAATTATAAACGTGTTAAAATTTGACACAACTATTTCTTTTGACCAAACAACTCGTTTTGTCACCCTTAAAACATATTAAGATAGACATAACTATAAAATATGTTTTCTTTACTAAAAACATATAGTGCATTAATATAGTAATAAGAAGGATATTGTTATAATTCATTCTAAGTTTAAAAACTTTTATTGATTCCTTCCCTAATAATCTTCGTAATTTGAAACATTACATGTCATTAATTTATATAGATACTATGTGAAATAAAATATAAAATATTTTTTAAAAGTCGTAAAAAATAATTTATATTTAGGAACAAAATACAAATATGTTCAATTATTTATATTTAGATATTTGAAGAACAAAGTAGATGAATGTGATCTACTAACATCATCAAAAGCTAAAAATTATAAGGTCCCACTTTTGTTGCTTCTTGAGAGATGCATAAATAACCATTGGGTCTTTCTCATTTCATTCTTGGCGTGCAATTGAAGTAAATGTCACAACTCTGTACGCGCTACTAATTAATGATACTTTTCCTGAGGGCTTTTTTATATTGGATTTTGATGAATATTTTACATAATTGTTAAATCTCATGATAATATATTAAATCTCATAATTTTTTTGACCAAAATACCACATAAGAAGATAATTTATTAAAATAAAATAAATAATAGTTTCATTTAACAATTCCCATAACTCATAAAGTAATTATGTGTAACCACAAACATCCTTTTTGATGTTATCGTACTATGTATATAAATTTTTCAAAGAAATTTGTCATAAATGAAAAAAATTGATTCCATATTTACTATAAAAAAAAAATTATGTATCATTTTTTGTATGATTGTAAAATTCATTTATCAAGATTATCATTATTTAGCCCTAAAAAAATATTTTCATTATTTACTTTAAATTCTATTTGTATTTATACATTCTGGTGTGAGATTCTTTTTCATGATTGCGATTTGCGAAGACTTATTCAAATTAAATTGATTCATGCCGTGTACCAGTGTCAGAATTGAGACCCAATTGCTGTCAACAATTTCCTCTTTTCTTCTTCCTGCCGGTAAAATTTGCTTCACTCAAAATCTTTAGTGGTGCTACTTTCTTTCATACTTCGAGACACTCTTATTTTATAATTAATCATAATTTTGGATAAATTTAATTTAAATACATTGCTTAAAAGACAACTGTAGAAATAAGAAATCACAAAACTATAGTAACTCAAAGATTAATATATTAATTAAGCCTTTAAAAAATAATATTATATTAAGCGAAAAATCAACCGTTACAATTGCATTAATCTTCATCCTAAATACAAAAGGGGTTCAAAAGTCTCACTTCTACCCGAAAAAGTCTCTAGGGTGTAATAAATAGGGTGTGCATAATTTAATCTTGATCAAATATGGGATTGTATATATCAGATGCCACATGCTTTTGTCGTTCTCGTTCTGAGAGTGCAATTCTCGGTTTAAACCATTAATAATGCTTTCCGAATTTGGTCAAATAGGAATCATATCACGGGATAACTTGCTCTGCCTTTGGGTTCTGTTTTTAGTTCAGAACCGTATCATGAGATCCCAGATTTTGAGTAACAATTTTTAAAGACGTGCATTTTGATTCACTTTTTTCTTCAAAAAAAATAATAATAAATTATAGTTTGAAATTACATTTTTATTTTGATATATTCAAAATTACTTAAAATAAATTTACTTTTATATAAATTTTTATTAAAAATCTCTAAAATTTTTATTTTACATGTTTTTTTTCTTTAATATTATCCCATATTTTAGTTTAAAATTTTTTATGAAATAATAAATGATAGTATTTTATAAAATTAAAATTTCTCCAAACATATCTTATATTTTGGAATAGAGGGAATAATAATTTTCTTTTAACATCAAAAATAATTTTTAGGTATTGTTGGGCGGCGGAGAAAATGGATCCACGGCTCATTCCAACGGCAAGACGCCGCGGGTTGTGGAGGGGCCGGCTGGAGACGCAACAAACAACCAACGGGGAGCTACTTACCTGCATTTCCAACGTGGGCCACGGCAAAATATTAATTCAAAACATATCTTTGTCGCTTCTGTTTTTGGTGTGACTTCACTTTCACTTGTTAAAATATTAGTTGGTGAACTAACTGGTTAGACAACTTTTAAGATTGTGGAATTGCAGTTTCTTAACAATTTCTCAATAGATGGAGATGTAGTTAACATACTTGTAAAGAATAGTATCTCTGAATTATGTGACTTTGTTTTTTTTTTCTTCTATTTCTTGTAGTATAGACTAAGGTGTATTGAGTGTAATACTTTGTTTTTTTTTTTGTCTTCAAAATAAAATATTTATAAGATTTGTGTAATATGATGATGTCTTTATTTATTGAAATCTATTAATTTTTAATAATTATGTTTATTATTTTTATTTTTAGGAAGAGTTAATTCAAATTTTTCTTTTAAAACTCTACCAACCAACAATTTTATTAGTACTTGCAAATATTGTACACATACTTAGGATTTTAATAGCTCAATTAAGCATTGGGAAAACTATCTACAATGCACCTAAACTTTTTGAAAATTCATGGTTTGTACATGAACTTTTTTTGTTCTCAACTTAGTACAAAATTATGTTTTTTGTCTCAATATTGCACTTCCGTTGTTATTATCTGTTATCCACATCTTTCTGTCATCCATGTGAAGTGCACATGACATTTAACGATGACTTTTTTTGTACATCTTATCAAGTTTTTTTCAAAATGCAAACGAAAACTATTCAATAAAATTCATCTCATTAGTAAATTAAAGAGGAGAGAATATTAGTAGGTAAACTATTAATTTTATTTTTGAGGAAGTAAGATATTAAGTTTATTACCTATCAAAATTACTTTTAAGTTAAGAAAAAATATTATTTCAAAGGTTTAAGATTAATTGAGTGTTTGTTATTTGTTACTAAAACTTCTTTTAGTTATTGAAAAAGTGAATTCAACTATTATTTTAAACCTTGATATAAAATTTTAAGCAATATCAAATTATTAATAATTTAAAATACATTGAAAATAATTTTAAAATATTTTTTTTGGCTTTTATTAAAAAAATATATTCTTATAAAAAAAGATAGATGAAATTATTCTAGAGGAAAAAGAAAAGAAAAGAAATAATGTGTACAAATGGACAAGGATTAGATAGATAAAGTAATTATAAATTATTCATGAATAGTTTTTTTTTTTAATTTCAAAAATATTTGATAAAATGTAAAAAAAAAACCCTCATTAACTGTCATGTACAATGCACATGGATGGAAAAAATATATAGATAATAGAAGATAATAACAGAAATGTAACATTGAGACAAAAACATACTTTGGTAAAGTTGTAAACAAAAAAAGTTCTAAACGCAAATTATAAATTTTTAAAAATTTTAAGTGCAATTTAGATATTTTGCCCTTAAATATTTTGTATCTAAGTATTTTAAATATAGAACACTTGCAAAAATCACACCATGATTTATTTATTTCCCATTGTTGAAAATGGATATGAATCATAATATTTAGAATTTTTTTTTGAGCAAATAACATTTAGTATTTGAGAATTACTAATGTATTTTTAATTAATCGAATTATCGATTTGTCATAACCGCATTCCTCAATGAGTTGATGTTTCAGTCTACCAAATCATCTTTTAAAGCAGACAAAGTTAAGGAAGGAATTTATGGTTCCCACCACCACCTCATTATTCTACAAGTTTGATACGTCCACTTCTTATTTCTTAACATTGCTGGTTTCATAGATAGGAGTCAGTAAACTTACCTTGGTTGGTTAAGATAAACAGCAATGATAATTAAGGAAACTCAGTACAATGTAAATCATTGGACTCGTTTTTATGCACACTAAAGATTTTTTTTTTCTCTAAAATACCTTTAATTATTAAAAGCATATCTAAGCTGTACTAGTTATATTATGTCTATAAATTTGTAAATGTTAATTTTGGACCATGTATAAGAATTAAATAATTATTAGAGTTTATAACAAAATATACTAAAATAAGATTGCACGCCAAAATTAACATTATATTATTTTATTTTATTTTAAATTTTTTTTCCTAATTTTTTCATGTAAAAATAGTCTGGAAAGTAATCAATGAATATATAAATTTATATATATATATATATATATGCATTTAATAATTTTAAAAATATAATGATTGAAATATCAATTTATGAAAATAACACATAATTATAACAATAAAATTATTTTTAAGAATTAATATCCAGCTGTTTTCCAAACAAACAAAAAAAAGAACTAATATCCAATTTGGGAGAGTAACTCTATAATACAATCCGAATATATTGCAACTTCCAGCTTCAAGTGGACTGCCTTGAAGTTGTTAATGGTATAAAAAATAAGAGCACGTTCGTTTCACCCTTTTAGAGTTCAAATTAGTCAAACTTCTACAATTTGACTTATTTCTGTACCACTCTATGTGGTGTCTTCTTTATTTTAATGAAAATTATTATTTTTTCTTTCTAAATAATACACATTCTATAATAATTTTTTACTTTGATTAAAAATTAATAATAATTATTGAATTTTATTAATTTATTAATTTATCATTAACATTAATATAATAGATTTTAAGATCTATGAGTACAGAGTTAGTCAAATCTAATTATCTTAAATTAAAGTTGTTAGATGTGAAGATAATTTATTAGTGAAATATATATATTTAAATTAAAAAATTATTAATAAAATTTTAAATAAATAAATATTTATTTTTTAAAAAATAAATATTTAAATTCAAATAAATTAAAATAAAAATATTGTTATTCAATTATCAACTGATGTAGTAATAAATAAAAAAACTCTATAACACAATCACTTAAATTTAGTGGCACCAAATGCAAAATCATGCGGCGGTTCGAAGATAAGATAGAAATCAGAGGGCCCACCATCTTACTCTTCCAATTGAACGCATCGGATTCCCATCTTAATTTCATAATTGTTTTTTAAAAAAGTATATCCTTTTGTATATATATAAAAAAAGTATATCCTTTTGTCTTTTGGGATTTTTTTTAAAAGTATATCCTTAATAGTTTAATGTTCATTCCTTTGCTGTTGAATTTTAATATTTGATAAGTATTACTATTTTCAAAATTAAATATTTATATTTTCATTTAGAGATGTACAAAATTAAATATTAAATTTCCTCAAATATGCATATTTTATTTTTTATCTAAAGTTTCATCAATAATATTTTTAATTTAAAATATTTACATCTAACTAACTAACGATCCCTTATAATAATACTCTATTTGTTTGAAATCTAATATACACATTTTTATTTTTATTTATTCGTAAATATTCACATTTTTTAAATAAACATATTTCATTTGTTTCAAAATATAAGTCATTGAAATATTTTTTTTTACTTATCAAATTGCTCTTATTTAATATGTCTTGTAAATAAAAAAGATAAGAGAAAATTTATTTTCAAAATAAGAAAATATAAAGATTTTATTTTGAAAATAAGAAAAATGTGAGAAGAGAGAAGAAAATAAATAAGAGTAATATTAGAAGTCAATGATGACATATTTATAAAATTTCATAAACAATTTATATTTTGAGACAATAAGAAATTTATCTAGCAATTTATATTTTGAGACGAATAAAATATTTTTTATCATAAGTTTCATTAATAATATTTTAATGTAAGTCATTCATATCTAACTAATTCAATAGATTACTCTAATTTAAAATATTTACATATCAATAACTCAATAAGTGATACATCACAACATACATTACATTTATATTATGAATGATAATTTCAAAAATTAAAACGTCTTCATTAATTTTTAGGGTAAAAAGTGTCACATGTGTTTAAACTTCTACAAATTTTTATTTTAGCATTCGATTTTTTTTATCAATGCATACACTCAAATTTTTTAAAACTATAAAAAAATGCACTTAAACTTTATAAAATTATTAAAATTTGCACTCCTTTCCATCTAATTAAGGATTTTTTTTTCATTATCAATAAAAATTTAAACTAATTGTTCTTTAATACGCATAAACTCATTTACTCTATTTAGATTATCTACAAATTCATCCCTTCCCAAATTTTTATTTTCTTTTAAAGGCAAATAGATTTTATTAGAAAAATAATAGTTAGTACAAAGTAAAAGGATATGATACAATGAAATAATTTGGAAATAAAATATATACAAAAAACACCTAAACCAAGATTAGAAGAAAGATGAGATAATGCAAGAATAAAAATGAAAAAACATCAAATTGAACTAAGGAGTTGTAATTATAATTTGAGTGTCTCAGGAAAATGACACTACAAATTGGATGACTATTAAAAACAATCTCATTAAAATAATGAATTTAGATTATTTATGAGAATGACAAAAATGTCCATTAATAGATGGACACAAGTGTACTTTTTAATACTTTTGTAAAGTTTGAATGCATGCATTGACAAAAAAAAAAAAATTAAAGTTAACTTTTTGATAGTTTTCAAAAGTTTGAGTGTTGTAAAACTAAAAGTTCAAGTTCTAAAACTAAAATTTGTTAAAGTTTAGGGCCATGCCACACTTTTTATCGTAATTTTTAACCAAAACTAAAAGTTAACTTCCCTTTAAACTTAAAGATTATTATTAATTTTAAAACTAAGTCAAATGTGAATATTTAATTTCGAAAAAATAAGTATATAATATTCCTAATAATAGATATATTTTCATTTTCCTTTAGGGAAAAGTATATATTTTTATCTAAAAATATTTCAATAGAAAACTTAACTTAAAAGATTTGTATTACTAATTTATATTACCAAACTTGATATTAATGTATTTATTTACTCCATCCTAAATTATAAATTTTTTTCTTATTAAAAAGATAATATATTTTTTAGTTGACTAAAATACCCCTATTTAAATTGAGAATATTAAGTACCCTTTAAATAACAATTGATGAATAGATTGTTTGAAAAATGCATTTAATTAATGATAAAATACTTTCCCAACAATTTGTTAGTCTTTAACGCTCAACATTTCCAATAGGTATTTTAATAATATTTTATAAAAAATACATATTTTTAATAACATTAATTAATTATATTTTTTAATTGGTGTAAAAAACAAAAAAAGTCTATCAATTTGAAACAAATATAGTATACTTTTTAATTTTTGTATTAAATAAATGGCTCAAAATGAAATTCAACTATTTTTGTTATTTGACAAGTAGATCCACTTTAATTGTTTGAATGACCTCACTTATCTTCCCCTATTACTCCTTCTCATATGCTTCAAAGTCATACTATTATAAAATCGACAAAATGTCGTGTATATTTTTTTAAAAAATCTATTTTTGTTTCTTAAAAATATATTCTCAAACTTTTATCTCATATTTTGTATCCTTACACTATTTTAATGATATAGAAATTATTTGGATTTTTTTATATATTTATATTTTTTATCATTTATTTTTATCTAAAATGATGGTTTCATTTACGATTTCTACTTTCAAGTAGTTGTGAGATAGAAATAAATAAAAAAACTTAGTATAAGAATAAAAAGAGATGAAGTAAAAGTTTAAAAATCCTGGATTAAAATATAATTTTTTTCAATAAATATATACTTTTATAAAATAAATTGATAGTGACACTAAGGAATTAAATTGGTGGAGTCAATTAGTCATCTGCTCCTCGGAGCCTTCATCTCTTCATTTCATAAACTCCGCCACCACTGGCTCTCAACCATACCATTTCCTACTCCTCCTTCCTCCGCCACCTCTTCTTTTCTTTCTCCCCTTTTTCTTGATTTCTTCCTGTTTCTCTTTCTAGATTCCTCATTTATCAGTCTCTCCCCTTTCGAGGTTTTTCTCTATTGTTTTGGAGACTTGTATACGCGGCTTCTCCTTTGTCGGTGAGTTTTCCATCCCCTGTTTTCTCTCATTATATGCGTTATGTGTATATGATTTTCTCGGTTCTAATTTTTATAATTTTTCGTTTATGTTTTTGTTTATATATTTATTTTTTTAGATCGTTGAAATGATTGTTTAGCTTAGAGGATGGAGCTGGAAAACTTGGAATTACTCGCTAATTCCTTGGATATGTAGGTTCTTCTATAAAAATTGTGGAGACTGGGAATTTAACAGCAAAATAAATGAAATCAATAAATAAGAAGAAGAAGAAGGTGGATTCTTTTATGACTAGTTTATTTGGGCAAGTTTTTAGCTGAGTTGTTGACTATCACTTGGTGTTGTTATTTTGCTCGTTTTTGGGCAAATAAAGTTGTTGGATCGGAATTATCTTCTCTGGTTTTGAATTTTGGTTCTGTTGATATGTTGTCTAGTTGTAATTGTTCTGCAATTATGAATTGAGATATGGAGTTTTCACATGCAGGCTGGCTCTTGGCTCTGGCTTTGTCTGTTTGTGTTTGATATTTGCCCAGTTGGGGAAGGTGAAATTTGATCCATAGGTTCATAGAATATAATTAGGTATTATACAAAGGAATAGCTAACAATTATTTGCCCTCTTGCCGGTAAATGAAAAAGACTGCTTCTGTGGCTTATTAAAAGCTACAATTATTTTTAGTTCTTTTCGGATTGTATGTTGAACTATTATTGAAATATTGTCCCGTTCTTTTTGTGTGTGTGTATGTGCGCCCGCGCTTTTGTTCTTCCTGATCCAGCAGCTGAAAAAGGATTGTATATCATGCTCTGATGAATTTGCGACATGTATATGTTGAACACGTATCAAAAGGATATAAACCTTGAAAAATTATGATATTTGTGCTTTTCCTGTTGGGATATGATGCTGACTCACATCAGTTCTGTGTTGTTCTTCATAGTTGTTTACCCAAAACTCTGAACATTGCTAGCCTTCTCCGTGTATGTTTAAGGGAGTTACTCATGAAGCAACTGATATTCTGGTTCTTGAGAAGCCAATATTTTTAACAATTTCCCTTGATTTAAACAAATTAACACTTATCTATGACGTAAAGACATGGGTAGGGTAGGAATAACCTGACCTTAGTTCTGAATTGCATAGTTCTGGAAGGATGCTTCTCATGCTTTTAGCCACTTGAAGTTTAAAGTTAGTTAGAATCAATAATCTGTATGGAACTGATTTCATGTTGCATCGGATTCTCTGCTCATAAGTTTTTCATGTGTGGAAAATGTTTGGGCATGTGAAGCCAGAACCTTTTTCTAATATCGGATCAGGTTGCGATGTTTTGGCATGTGCAGCCAGCTCTATTTTTATATTTCGTTTTGTATTCCTTTTTCTTAAGTTGTGGTGCTTCAAGGATGTTGTTAATATGGTAACTTTGTTCCCAACTATTTGTAAATATATAGAATGGGATGTAAAATTTTGGTTTGTTCTTGGGTAGGTTGTTGCTTAGGGTGCAATATAGACTTTCATATTTTGTTGTATTTTGAATAATGTGATGTCTCTTATTTTGTATATGACGATGTTTGATCAATATTTTAAACATCTCTTCTACATTTTGAGCAGATCTCATGGATTCACAACAAGATTTTAGCCAGCCTGCGATTGGTTTTCATCTTGATGAAGATGATTCAGTAAAGCAAAAACCAAATTCAATTTTAGCTCCTGCAGTGGCATCAGATAATCTAAATGGATGTTTTGACTGCAACATTTGTCTAGACTCTGCACATGAACCCGTGGTTTCCCTTTGCGGTCATCTTTATTGCTGGCCTTGCATTTACAAATGGCTTCAAGTTCAGAGTTCTTCCCCTGACTCAGATGAGCAACCAAAATGTCCTGTCTGTAAGACTTGCATCTCACACTCTTCATTGATACCCCTATATGGCCGTGGTGCAGCTGCAGCACCTGAATCTGAAGCCAAGAAGCGCCAATTTGACCTGGTGGTACCACACAGGCCGCCAGCTGTCCGAAATAACACATTAGTCAGAAATGCTGCATCCATTGGCTCTCATACACAGCAGCAACTTCATTCTAATCTGTTTCACCGACAGCCAGATTCTTTCCAACAGCAGCAGTACTTCGAGCCAGAGCTGCAGGGTTTTCATCAGCAGTATTTTCCTCATTCCTTTGGCAGCTATACTTCTGCAGGATCACCTGGTTTTGGAAATACAGCAATGACAAGTTCTTTCAGTCCAACAATTGTGATGTTTGGAGAAATGGTTTTTCCTGGGATGTTTGCAAGCTCTGGCTCTAGTTTGTTTGCATATTCCTATCCAAATTCTTATCCTCCTGCAGGAAATAGTAGTCCTAGGAGGATGAGAAGGCAAGAACTGCAAGTGGAAAAGTCTCTCAGCAGAGTGAACTTGTTTCTTTTCTTCTGTTTGCTCTTATGCCTTCTACTTTTCTGATCTCTCTCTTCTTTGTATATTTGTACAAATTGTTGGACTGTTTCTTGTGAACAGTCGGTGAAGGATTATTAGATACAGGGAACAGTTTTTGAGGTTTAGCAGAAAACCAAAAGCCGCTGGATGGCATTATCTACTGTACATGATATCTATATATATACCTATTCAGAAAAAAAAGACCTGAACATTGTGTTTTAAGTATTTAACAGACATCAAACTCTCGATCAGCTGATCGAATTCCTGGTCCATGTCTTTATTCTGATTGTAATGGGTAATGGGTATTGGATTCATAAAATACTTAACGTTGTAATGATGCCTTGCTTTCTTTACATTACCTTTAATTTTAAGCAATGATTGTGTTGTTGGATAACCTTATCTTCAAGAGGATAAGGGTTGAGCATTGAACACATGTTCTTCCAGCATAAGAGAATCATACTTTATCCTCATCAGATGGAGACCATTTCTTTCTTTTTTTCTTCCTCACATTTAAAAAAGGTTTTACTGTTTGATAGTTGTGAGAAAACAGATTCTTGGAGGAAAAATGAAAATCTTCATACTCAAATCTTTCTTCCATCCGTTGTCCACTCTTAGAAGCGATTAGTGAAGGGAAATAAAAATGATTTTTATGCATGCAATGGCTAAACTAAAACCGCTCTTTTCTTCTTAAGAAGGAGAAAAAAATAATGATGATTTGTTATAATTTTGATGAAGCTAATTGCGCCAACATGAGTGTAAGGCATGCTTCTATCCTCATCCTCTATAAACTGTGAAATTCTTGCAATATTCATGACTTGTGCGATGATTGGGTGTTTCAAGGGCTATTATTTCTAGCACACACAAGATAAGATTTTGAACATCTACAAATGACGCGTAAATTATTTATTCTTAAAATATAAGATACTTACATACTTTTGAAAGTTAATTTGTATATTTTTTTCCAATATTAACCATACTATTAAATGGAGAGAGGAAAAAAAGGTATTTTAAAAAATTAGAATTTATCCTTAGGGTCAATCTATTCGGCTAGAATCTATTAAGATAGAGAGGGGTAATTTGGGAATAAAAGTGATATAATGATTCTCTTTCTCCTATTTAATATTTTCCTGATTCCTAAAATACTCTTATATTAAAATTGGTTCTCTTTTCATATTCGATTTGAATTATAAATTTCGTTTTCTTTCATATCTTAATGTGCTGTATTTTCAATGCATTAATTAATATCATTTTCTCATCTACTTCTCACTCATTAACCACCGATTAACTAATGTTATTTATTCACGTTCAATTTTTCCTTCATCGACATATTTGTTTTTTTTTTCATTATTCATTCATATCGATTTGTCATAAAATATTCATTTTAAATGTATGAAGCCTGAAATATGTATATAATTTAAAAAATGCGTAACTCACGTAATTGAGTTTGAAGATGGATATATATATATATATATATTATATTTATGAATTATGAATATATATTCATTATATGAATAATATATATATATATATATTTGTGGATTTAATTATAATAAAAAATAACACTTTAATTACATATATCATACAATTTTTTGTGAAATAATTAATTGATACTACTTCTATTATTTTTTTTGTGATTTTATTTTAAAAATATTTATAAAAATCTTTTTAAAAAATGAATCACCTTGATTAATTAATTATTTAAATGTGAATATATATTAATATATGAAGATGTGTGTATATATATATATATATATATATAATTACATAGAAAAAAAATATAATTAAACAATTTATAGTCATATAGATAAAAAATGGAGTATCAGCCAATAAATTAACAAGTATGAGTTTGTTTGCAAAAAGTATAAGCTTTTAAAGCATGACCATTCTTATATCTCTGATAGCTATCTTCCCAAAGTAATTAACTACTTCACCAACCCATGGTTGGAATCTCAAACTTCAAGAAGTTGATGACAAGTTTTCACTCTTTGCATTGACTAAATTCGTCAAGTTTACATTCCTTTTTCTATTATTTTATTAATATAAGTTCAATATATTATTTTAAGTCATATTTTCATAATTTTATTTTTAAAATATTAATACAAATAAGTTTTTAAAAAATTAAATCATCTCGATTAAATAATTACATAAATATGAATACATATTAATTTTTATTTTGTATCTTATTTTGTGAACTTAGTTATAATAAAAAATATTACTTTAATTTCATGAAATAATTTATTGTGAAATAATTAATTGATACATATTCTACACAACAAATGAGAGAGAGATAGAGAGTTTATAATTAAATATTTTATAGTCATCTAGATAAAAAATATGAATATATATTAATTATAGACAAATGTGTATAAATATAATAAATACATAGAAAAAAATATAACTAAATAGTTTATATTCATAAAAATCAAGAGTATTATTATTTTAACAAGTAAGCAACATCTCATCAATGTAAAAGTATAGAAATTTAATAGTGAAGTATCACACTTTGAATGCAAAATATTACTTATTTTATATATTATTTGTAAATTTAATTATAATAAACAAATGAGAGAGAGATAGAGAGTTTATAACTAAATATTTTATAGTCATCTAGATAAAAAATATGAATATATATTAATTATAGAAAAATGTGTATAAATATAATATATACATAGAAAAAGATATAACTAAATAGTTTATATTCATAAAAATCAAAAGTATTATTATTTTAACAAATAAGTAACATCTCATCAATGCACAAGTATAATAAACAAATTTAAGAGTGAAGTATCACACTTTAACAGTGAATCACACTTTGAATGCAAAATATTACTTATTTTTGTACATTATTTGTAAATTTAATTATAATAAACAAATACTACTTTAATTTTTTTAAAAAACTGAATCACCTAAATTAATTAATTACATAAGTATGAATATATATTAATTATCGGAAAATGTGTATAAATATAATATATACATATAAAATAAATATAACAAAATAGTTTATAGTTATATAGATCAAGAGTATCAATATTTTAATAACGAAGCATCAACTATTTAATACAAAAGTATCAACATTTTAACAGTGAAGTATCACAGTTTAAATGTAAAAATAAACTTCTTTTGTATATTATTTGTAAACTTAATTATAATAAAAAATACTACTTATAATTTTTTTCAAAATTGAATCATCGAGATTAGTTAATTACATAAATGTGATTATATAAATTATAGGAAAATGTGTATAAATATAATATATACATATAAAATAAATATAACTAAATAGTTTATAGTTATAGAAATCAAGAGTAGCAATATTTTAACAACGAAGTATCAATTCTCTTCAATGCAAAATGAAAAATCTAAAAGGGGTTGAATTATGTTTTATCTGATTTTTGTAATATAATTCGATTATGCACTTCTAACATTACAAGAAAAACTAGCATTTACGGCGATTCAAGAATCATTGTATTTATCAAAAAACCGTAACTAATACTAAAAACGACAATTTTTGAACCATCAACTTTACAAGTATTGTATATACAAAAAGACGATTCCAGAGCGGGCGATTATACATTTACAACGGTTAAAACAACGCTTTTTCCTTAATCATCGTGAAAAAGGGGAAAAACTTGGTTTTTGACAACTTTAATGTGGCTCTATTTATGATAATTTTGGAACTGTCATAAATATGACAACTTTAATGTGACTTTGAACAGCCATAAATAGACCCCTTTTTAATGATGCCTTTGAGGCATTGGAAATATACTATTTTTAATGCCAACATTGAATCGGTGTAAATACACTACTAACATTAACAAAGGTAGTAAGACTGTTGCTTTTAGTTTTTTTTTTCTTTTTTTTTAGTAGCTTATAATCATGTTTGTAAGATAGTTAGTTGTATGCACTATTGAAGAACTAAATCACATCCTAAACAAGATTATAACCACTTGTTTGTGTGCTAACAAAATTAAATTTTAAACAATTTCTTCAATATGACAATAGTTCATTCAAAAATAATAAAAACATAGGGACATCCATCATATAAACTAACACACCCAATAACATCCGGTTTGTACAAACACATGTCTACATTACATGACATAATCTAAATTAATTTAAGTTTTAACAAACATAGCTAAATTATATGTCTTTATCCTCTAGTGGTGGTATCCCCTAGACATAATCACCTGCATGGGAAATAAAGAACATAAATAAAAGCCAAAATTATGCAGAAATCTAGAACTCAAGGCATCTCAAAGAAATTTTTTAATTACCATATTAAATAATTTTTTTTATAAAACATAGAAAAATTTAAATCATACCATATAGCATATATAATTGAATTATATACTTACAATTCCACTAATTTTCTTTGTAGAATGATATCTTCATTTTCTTATCTTTCCTTATCTGCATCAAGTTGCACATGCTTGTTGAACCAACATAAAAACTAAGGAAAATTCAGTCGACAAATTAAATAGAAAAATACAAAATACATGCACGAACAAAAATTAAATATGATCATATACAAAATTCAGTCACCAAATTGAAGAGGAAAATAAGAAAACACAAAAACTAATAAAACAAATAAAAAATTCATACAAGATTAACTGCAGTGAAGAGTAAAAATTCAAACATTGGAGACAAGGCCTATCATTTTCAAACATCA
The DNA here is from genome assembly GCA_019593545.1 of Apocynum venetum. Classification (NCBI taxonomy): domain Eukaryota; kingdom Viridiplantae; phylum Streptophyta; class Magnoliopsida; order Gentianales; family Apocynaceae; genus Apocynum; species Apocynum venetum. The sequence continues at coordinate 8,483,218 of SRSM01000123.1, read as the reverse complement.
AACACTTGTAACTTCACAAAATTTTGTAATCTCTTTCTAGAAAAGGCCTAATATGTACAAGTAATAATATTCTTTTCGTTTCTAATTGAATGTTTACTTTTGACTTTAATTAAAAATTAAGAAAGACCTTTGACCTTTAATTAACTTACCTAATTATCATTGTCATTAATATAATATATTGTGAGACGCATGAGTTAGCGAGATGTAAATTTATTAAATTAAGTTAGTGAGTGGTGAAGATAATGATTTAGTGAGATATAAATCCATTAAATTAAAAAGATTATTTATGAAATTTTAAATAAAAAATATATTTTATTTTAAAAAAATGAACATTTTATTCCAGAAAAATTAAAATATAAATTCAATTCAAGACGTACAGAGTAATACTTTGAGATTTAGAAAAACAAAAATCAATTGATCATAAATAGCATAAAAGTTGCGACCTTCACTACTTTGATCTTCTAAACTCTTCTTCCTCCAAAGATACTCATTACTAATCAGTTTCTAAAAAGAATCTTATCCCAATAAGAAATTGGGAATTTTCCAATCAAAATTTGAATTCCTCCTATGGCTTAGCTTCCAAAATATATAGTTTCCACAACACCTCCTCCTTTTTTTATTGAGTTCATGCCTTTTTCACTCTTTTTGGAATTCTTTGATCATATGTTTAGATTTAGTAATGTCACTCCTATAAGATCAAATATCATGAATATGAGTTTTTTTTACCAGACACTTTATTTTTAAATTTAAACAGAATTTAAGCAAAAACAATCTAAAAAAAAAATAAAAGTACATATGTTTGAAAAAAATAAAAATAAAAGTACATAATTAAGTCAAGATAAAATTATTCTTACTCTCTCTTCCTTTCCTCTTCGCCTATAAATACAAGTTCCACCCATACTGCAACATATAGGAATTAAAAAAATTGGGGTAATGCATAAGACTTTGAGTGGTTTAACTTTTAATTTTGACAACTAAGTACTAAATTATGAATTATGGACAAAGTCAATCAATTAATAGTATTTAGTCCTTATAAAGATATTTAAATGTTAAACTTGATGTTTGAAAAAATACCCAAAATATTCAACAAAAAAGAAGAAGCATTTTTTACTTCACCCAAACCATAACTGACCTTAATCCTAGCCACCTCTCTCTTGATTTCTGTTGTTACCGTTGTCACCCATTAATTAAACATAAAACTGTGAATCCAATTAAAAATAAAAAAAGAAGCCCAAAATTCATACATAGTATAGTTATCCTTTGGCCAAATTTTCTTTTAGTGTGACATCTAAAGGATAAAATATTCTAATGCTTGAAATTTCATTATTGCAATAAAAGTAATATACTCATTACTCTAGTATTGGTTACAAATAGAGATTGAAATGGCAGAAGTCATTATATGGTCGAGTCCATAGCCAAAGAGTCAAGTACTCCAGTATTTAACTATTATTCGAATAAAAAAAAAGAAAAAAAAAATCAGATTTGAATTAGAGTCTAGTTCCTAGTGTGAAACATGATTGAGAAAGCAATTCTAATCAGCACATGCTAGAAGAATCATCCTTATTTACAACAATGCAAGAATATTAACACCGACAATCTTGTAGCAGATATATGTAAGAATTGTACCACATGCTCATGCTTCCTCTTACAATTGATCTCGAACTAGATAACTAAAAAATTAAGTACATTTCCGTACCTTTAAGGGGCGTGAAGAAGTTAACGCGTCTACGTACAATAACTGTTTGAATTTATTTTCTTCCGACACAAGTGGACCATTTATAATCACCGACAACCGCGTCCTACGTTGGAGTTTCAGACTATATAATACTAAGGTACTCTCTCAAGGTTCTCAAGTTCTCATCTCTCTCACTCTTTAAACTAGTTTTTGATCGATTGAGTACTTTGCAAGAAAATATATCTATCTATCAAGATGGAAACTGCCCGTTATTCTCTTTTGTTTTTTCAATTTCTTTTGTTCTTTGGTTTGTTTTTCAAGGGAATGATTGTTGAAGCAAATCGTTGGGTTAATGCTCATGCAACCTTTTATGGTACTAATCAAGATCCCAGCTCTCTTGGTAAGGTTTTCCCATCGTGCATTAACCGATCTACACATATACATACACATACATACATACATACATACATATATAAGGGGCAAACTAGTCCAAAAACACCTATGAAATCCACAGTTTTTCATTTGAATTTTTTTTTCCATTTAATATTTGCACTCAAACTTTTTTTTTTTGTTTAGATATAGCACTTTCGTCACTCATTGCATTAACTCCCCTGATTCAGTTAATCATGCGATTTGCACATGATTTTTTTGGACAATTTTGTCTTTATAAAAAGGTACACTAAAATTATATTTAGCAGGATCCGGCATTTGTTTGTATACATGCAGACATATTAGGTTCTTATAGATATATGTGGGAATTATCATAATCTTTTCGGTTTCTAATCTTCAGACGAGGATCTGCATGAACATGCGAAATATGTTTACAGTTAAAAGTACAATGATCATAATTAATTAATTAATCTTGGTGGGAAACTTTACGTTTGCTATGTTTTCCAGGTGGAGCTTGTGGGTATGAGAACACGTATCAGGCAGGTTTTGGTGTAAATACTGCAGCTTTGAGTGGTGCACTCTTCAGAGGTGGTGACGCATGCGGTGCATGTTACCAACTTATCTGCGATTTTAGGGCTGACCCAAAGTGGTGTCTCCGCCGTGCTTCTGTCACCATAACCGCCACCAACTTCTGCCCTCCAAACAACCAGGGAGGCTGGTGCGATCCGCCACGACATCACTTTGACATGTCCATGCCTGCTTTCCTTCGCATTGCTCGTCAAGGCAATGAAGGCATTGTTCCAGTCCTTTATAGAAGGTAAATTACATTTATCTAAAATTTTACTAATAAATTTTTTAATTTTTAAGGGATTTACATATGAAGTGATTCCCATTGTATTCCTATGATTAATAATTAGATAATATGATAATTTTGTTGAATAAAAAGATTTTTTAATTTTTTTAATTAAGTTAAAAAATAAATATTCAATTTCAAATTGAGAAAATATATCTTTAGCTACAGACACCCCTATCTTTGAATTGTTAGCCAATTGAGTGAGCTTCACAATTTCATAATTTGGACTGCAGGGTGCCTTGCAGGAGGAGAGGGGGAGTTCGATTCACATTAAAGGGGCAAACGAATTTCAACATGGTGATGATCACTAACGTGGGAGGAAGTGGAGATGTAAAGAATGCATGGGTTAGAGGATCAAGAACAAGAACATGGGTACCCATGCACAGGAACTGGGGTGCAAATTGGCAGAGCAGCATCGACCTTCGAAGACAAACGCTGTCTTTTAGGTTAGCATTAGCTGATGGAAAAATAATGGAGTTCTTCAACGTTGTGCCTTCTTCATGGAATTTTGGACAAACTTTTGCTGCGAGGAATCAGTTCTATTAACAACATTTGAAAGTTGGGAAGATACTAAATGAAAATTAACATGCCCGCACAAAGGAATATTTTGGATTGTGCGATTGGACTAGTATAATTTTTTATATACTGGTATGTTTAATTAATTTTTTTTTCATAAAAAAGTTGGGAGAATGATTAATGTATTGGAAGAACACATGTACTGCTCAAGAATTTGGGAGCAATATTGTTCTTTTCTCAGTTCATATTAAACCATATAGTTTATAAATATATCCATTTGTGTTTTTTTTCTTCTTTTGATCAGGAGATGATCTATGCATGATAATTTGATTTCTAAATATCTAAAGTTGGGATCTTGTGTAAAGCTTTATTGAGTCATACATTATTGTTTTCTTATAGTCCAAAAGCAATTCTAATACTTAAAAAAAAAAAAAAATTATTGAATTTTCTAAATAGCTTAAGTTTTTTTTTTAAAATTTTATTTTATTTTTAGAAAAGAAATTATAGCTTGAGTTAATAAACTTAATAGTATATTTTACCTTAAAGAAAAACTTATATTCACTTAAAAGGTCCTCGAACTTTTTTCTAGAGTTTCATTTTCATTCGAAAATTTTTATTTGATCCATTATCATCTCTATTTTTTCCCCTTTTTTTGAGTACCAGATTGGACCTTAGAGTCAACATAGACAATTTGTTTTTCTTTTTTTAAATTGAAACCAGGAGATACGTTGTAAAATGTTAAATGATACAAACGTTTTAGAAAACGAATGTGGATAAGACAAATAAAAATTTATGAAAAATGATACTTAAAATAAAAAAATGAATGATCATGATAGGTCAAAAACTTTACTTGAGAGTGAAAATGAGATTTTGTTTTAAAAAACTTAAGAACTAAAAATGTAAATTCCCCTCAAATTTTCCCAAGGAATGTAAAAGTCACTCCAAGATTCCAAGCATTATTATTTACCTGAGTAGGCTCGGGCTGCTCACTAGGCCTCTCTTGCATACAAGCCCATATTATCATTTCTCTTTTTAGACATAGCCCATATATATTATCATTAATCTCAGTTGCTTTAAATTAGTACAATACATTTACACTTTTCCCAGCAAAACCACAAATATTCATATTCATTCAATTGTAAAACCCCTGAAGGCTAAAACCCAAAATATTCATTTTGTTCAATGTCCACGACCTTCAACAACTGCTCCGTTTCAGAATCCCAATTCAGATCTTCGTTGAAATCCACCATGTTTACAACCTTGAACAAATCATATTCACTCAGAACTAAGGTTAATCTTTCCGTCTTCTTCAGAACAAGAACCTGTTCTTCCACCACAATAAAATCATTGAAGTCCAATAATTTGTTTTCAAGAATTAGCCCTCTCAGACACCACTCCCAAGTAATTCCAGTCATTGAACAGTGGGTTGAAGAGGGCAGAAAGGTTCAAAAAATTGAGCTTCAAAGAATTATCCGTGATCTACGAAGCCGTAAGCGTTATTCGCAGGCCCTTCAGGTATACTTACCGGTTTTGTTGATCGTATATTTGTGGATGTTTCTGTGTTTCTTACTCTTTCTATGAGAAATGCAAGTGAGGAATTGGAACTACAAGTTTTCTATTTTCAAGAAAGCACTCATATTTGATATTAACAAATGGAAATGACTTTAATAATAATTACTATCTTGGACCAAGTTAAAAGTGTCTATTCCCCCCCCCCCCCCCTGCATTTCAAACAGAGTATCCTAGCCTGATTGTGCTAATTTTCTTGAATTTTGGGCGAATTTTTAATAAGAGATATTCAAGATAAATTAAGGAGCTTTTGGAGCCAAAGATAGGTTTTTATTGTGGAAAAATAAAACAGAAATAGCAGGTATCAATCAACTTATGGTATTATTTGTAAAAACTGAGTCATTTCCTTGTAGGAGAATGAACACGACTTTGAGATGAACAGACAACGAATTATAGGGTCTTGTCCAGGCCTGTTCTAGGGTTCAAATGAACCTGAATCTAATTGAGTTTTGGACTGAATTGTGTTAAGCATGTTACTATTTGTATGCATTTGAACTCAAGTCCGTTTCCATATCAAGATGATATAACCTGTCTCCTGTGAAGTTGTAATTTCATATAAACACATAGGGCCAGTTATGTAAGCTTATAAATAGATATCATAAGCTAGGGTTAATTCAGCACTATAAACTTGCTTTCTGGTCTTTATACAATATACTTTGTTCCTGCAAAGCTGTAATCTGATATAAACATATAGGTAAGCTTATATTAAAAGATATCATAAGAAAGCTAGTTTATTTCTGTGCTACAAACTTGGTCTCAGTTGAGTTTTTCCACAAGTAGAGAGCTACAAAGGTGGCTCTGTAGTGAAGCAATCGGCTCACTGAACTGCTTACAGGCAGCATTGTTAGTTTGTATGCCTAGTTTGCTGATGGAACATTAAGATGGCAAGTAGAAGGCATGTATGGAATTTATTGAGGTGTGTAGGTTGCTATACCTTTTATCTACAGATAAATGCAATTTTGTTATATTTTGTGCTCTGCTAGATTTACTTGAACCAAAATCTATCTTGTGCTTTGATATTAAGTATGCTCTTTGTGGACTTGATTGCAACCTGTCTTGTTTCTCAAACTTTTGAGTGGATTCTTGTTGTGGCAGGTTTCTGAATGGATGAATTGCAGAGGTCTCTGTACATTTTCACCAAGTGATCGTGCTGTGCAGTTGGATCTGATTGGGGTGGTCCGTGGCTGGAGTGCTGCAGAAAGCTACTTTCATAGTTTGAAGGATCAAGAGAAAGATGACAAGACATATGGTGCTCTTTTAAACTGTTATGTCCGTAAAGGCCTCCTTGATAAATCCCTTCGTCATGTGGAAAAGATGAAGGAGATAGGTTGTGCTTCCAACACTCTTGTTTACAATAATCTGATGTGCCTTTACAAAAGCGCTGGCCAACCTGATAAAGTCACTGAAGTACTAGAGGAGATTAAAGAAAATGGCATTATACCTAATAACTTCAGCTATAGAATCTGCATTAGCTGTTATGGAGAGAAAGGTGATCTTACTAACTTGGAGAAGCTTCTGGAAGAGATGGAGAATCAACCCCACATCTGCATGGACTGGACTACCTACTCTGTTGTGTCTAACCATTATATCAGAGCAAATCTTAAGGAGAAAGCAATTATTTGTTTAAAGAAGTTAGAAGATACACTACACAAAGATGCTGTGGGATACAATCATTTGATTTCACTCTATTCACAGCTTGAAAATGCAGATGAAGTGATGAGATTGTGGGGTGTCCAAGAAGTTGTCTGTAAAAAGCATATTAACCGAGATTATATTGCAATGCTTGGTGCTTTAGTGAAGCTAGGTGAGTTTGGGAAAGCTGAAATAGTGCTGGAGGAGTGGGAGTCGTCATGTCGCACTTATGATTTCAGAGTGCCAAATATTCTACTGATTGGTTACTGTCAGAGAGATCTAATTGAGAAAGCCGAAGCTATGCTTCATAGCATTGTGAAGAAAGGGAAGGTCCCAACTCCAAACAGTTGGGGTATCATTGCTACAGGTTATATGAATAGAGATAACATGGAGAAGGCGTATGAATGCATGAAGGAAGCTCTTGCAGTAAAAGAACAAAATAGAAAATGGGCGCCAAAATCTGGACTGGTTATAAACATACTAAATTGGCTTGGTAACAGTGGAGAGATTGAAGAAGCTGGAGGCTTTTGTAAGCTCATTGAGGACAGTAACTCAAGTTAACAGATACATGTACCTTGCACTAATTAAGGCAAATATAAGAGGCAGGACAGACTCTGACTGTATTTTGGAGAGCATGAAAGCTCATCAGTATACAAAAGGATGAACAAATGGAAAAGATTCTCACTTTGAGGTGAGGGATCTGCTGGATCATTAGTAATTAATTACTCATGCCCAATCTATTATGGGAAATACATTGTGCTTTCCGTGCCAGTAGGGTAAAATCTAAGATGCCAAAAGAGCTTGAAACTTGATATTAGTGGCTGAAGATTATATTAAGCAGTCTTTGTCAAATCTGATCCAGAACTGAACAAGTTCTGAGATTCTTTTGCTTTGCAATCTGATAATACGGGTTTTCCAGAGGCCTGAAGCTTAAGGGAGGATTAAAGCTTTGAGACATGATGTTACGGAGCTGTTCTGAGCTCACTACCTGGTTCTACAATCTACACACTGTGCATAAAACAGCAGATTAGGTATCTTTTCTCAGGCGCCTAGGTCACTGCTAGAACGTTCTTACTCATAAATGGTTTACTATTACCCTGTACATTTGGTGCATCCCTCATCACCATTTGTCATTCTGGAGCCTTGGCTAATACGAACAACTTCTTTTTAAGGTTTAACAGTGAGATCCAGTTGAATTTTTCTGAAAATTATTGATTCATTAGAGAAAATTACCAAGCTACTCATAGAATATTGTTTGTCTAGGCTTTCTTCAATCAATACTCTCAAACAAAGTCAGAGAAGAAATCCCAATTAATGTTTCAGTCTCTTGAAAGAATTTGATCCTTCAATAGTTGAACCCTTCACCAAGAATCCTCTTGAAATAGAGCTTTTTCGTGTATTTGTGCTTAACAAATTCTCAAATTTTCATATTGTTTATTTACCTTCAAATTATTAAATTAAACATTTGAAGTGTTAAAAGAATGTGGAGCCTCATCCATCTCGAATGCTTTTTGTACAATGTCCAAAGCTCAACATTGATATTGATATCTTCCCTTCTTTTTGAAAACAAGAAAAATTCAACAGTTCAGTTTCAAGCAGCTTGAGTAGTTTTTAATTTTTCAAAAAAAAAAAAAAAACTTCTCGAAAAGTTGGATTTTTTTTTTTTAATTTTAAAAACCATACACTATATATATATATATGTTTTATTATAAATTAAATTTGACTTGATTAATAAAAAAATACCATGCACTATATATTTTTAATTTTTTATTATAAATTAATTTTGACTTGATTAATATGAATAATCCATTTATTTATCTATTTTTTAAAAAATCAAATTTCACTGAACTGTTCCCTAATATTGCATTTAAAAGAAATAAACGGTGGTGTAAACTAAAAAGCCACAGCAACTCTCTGCTTTTGGCTTCGACACCCGAACGATGGAGAGGAAGATGGCGAAAGAACGAAACAAAGCTCCAGATGACGAAAATGGAGCTCCATCGAAGCGAGATGAGGAACCTGAATCCGAATCTGGGTCAGAGTCCGAAAACATCTCCAGAAGGTCCGAAGGAAGCAGAAACAGTAGGAAGAATCGGGGAAAGCGGAAGAGGAGTCGAAGCTTAAGCCGGAAATCGCGAGAAGATTCCTACCCCTCGTCGTCTGAGTCCGAATCCTACTCTGATTCTTATTCGGATTCTGGGTCGGGTAATTCGGAGGAGTATTCGGAGTCTGAGGAGGAGAGGAGGAGGAGGAGAAGGAAGGAGAGGAGGAAGAGAGATGAGAGGGAGAGGGAGAAGGAGAAGAAACGGAGACAAAGGAAAGAGGAGGAGAAGAAGAAGAGAAGGAAAGAGAGAGACGAGAAAGAAGAGAAAAGAAGAAAGAAGCACAAAGAGAAGAAGAAAAAAAAGAGAGATAAAGAAAAGGGTAAGAAAGGGGCCGTCACAAATTCATGGGGTAAATATGGAATCATCAGAGAAACTGATATGTGGTACGCGTTCTTCCCTTCCTTCAATGTTTCTGTTTTTTTTCTTCCTGGAAGTCCTTATTCTGCTGACAATTGAATGGTAGAGTTAGTAAACCTGTGTGGGAGAAGAATATGTAAGAAATTTGCTCACGAGAAGATAATGGAGATGGAAAAAAATGTTTTCTTTTGTGAATTACAATAAAATGAGTCATACACGAAGAATAAAATTTTTTTATCACGTACGATTCTCGTTCTAGGTGGAATTTCAGTGTGCTTGTTGATCTGATTATCTGAACTTTTTCTTCTCATGGTGGCATCATTGCAATGTCAAAGCAAATGGTGGAGCTCAGGATTAAAAGTGAGTTTGTTGAGTGTGAGATGGGAGTGAAAAATTTGTAGGTTGACCCAAATCTGAGCTCCATTGAACTCCCTTATGAAAAGTCAAAATATGATTGAATCTTTTCCCAATTATGTTAGCCTTTTTGTTTTGTTGTTTGTTATGATTCATCTGTTTTAGGTTTTGAAGGGTACCTAGGAAAAGAATCACAATATTACAACGAAGAAAGCATTTTTAAGAGAGTTAAGCATTTTTTAAGGCATTTTGTGTCCAACTTTGACATTTTTCTGGATCTTTTATATATTCCTAAGTTTGCCAGTGATTTCGGATTTGTTTTGACATGGTGACTGCAGATCTCTGCTTGCTATATCTCTTTGGCATATAGTTCAATGGCCTTAGTTTCAGTGCAGATTATTGTAGTGTCTCTTGTTGATTTCTTTTATTGTTTTGTTTTTTATTTTTATAATAATAATTTTTGTAAGCACATATGACTTCCTTTCATGGTATCCTCAGTTATGAGTCATTCCCTTTTGTTTTATCTCTTTCAAGAGTTAGATTATTTTTTGGCAGGAATAAAAGACCAGAATTCACTGCATGGTTAGCAGAAGTTAAAAAGGTATTCCATTTCAAAATCTTTTAGGGCCTTGTATAAGCGCATTGTTTCCCTTTTGACCTTGCTTGAAAATATTCTGGACCTTGTATAACCAAACAATTATCTTCCAGACCTCCAGCTAACTCTGTTTTGTTATTAAAGCAATTCATATATGCTCATCTGTTTCAATAGCAGTAGTATTGCTTTGTGAGTGTACTGATGTGTTTCTCTTTTATAGGTAAATCTGGAAAGTCTGCCCAATTGGGAAGAAAAACAAATGTTCAAAGAGTGAGTTTGTAGTATTATTTTATATCAAAAAAGTTTGATGCTAAATAACTTATCTTTGGCTGCACTACCATAAAGTTGTCCTTTGACTTTGCCTTCCCAAAATTAATGTTCAGATTCATGGAGGATCACAACACAGCTACATTCCCTTCAAAAAAGTAAGGTTTTCACCATTTTTAGTTCATTCTTTAGCTTTTTTTTTTTTTTTTTGGGGCGGGGGGTTTAAAAAAATTGAATTGTGCTTTCTCCCTTGTTGGCCGAGTAAAGAGTCGTGGATGATAAATAGTTGATCGGTATGCTTCCTCATTCCATATAGAGTTTGAATCCATGTTGTATCTTCATTTACATACTTATAAGGAACCCCTTTTTGGGAAAATAGAGATTTTTGTTGGAACCATACAGAAAATGAACAGTGGATCCAATCAAGAGTTTCTTGATTGAAGATAAAAAAAAGGAAGAGGTGATTGGACTGTATGGGCTGGGAACCCACGCGCACACATGCATAAACAGGCTTATGAAAGATATGACATATTATCTTTCAGTTGTGTGATTGTTAAACTTTGTTGCTTTGCCTATGTTTCTAATTGAATTGCTAACAATATATTACATTATTATTCCTTTTGGCAAGATAGTGGTAGAGTAAATCTTAAGTGTGTTACTTAATTAAAATGAGAAATAATTGCAAATGATTATTCCCATTCCTTTCTCGGGAATGCATGTATTTTGAGATTTTTAAGGCCCTGATTTCAGAAATTATTAGGGTACTTTAATCCTTTTTATTCTTGGAAATTATATGCAAGACATCCTGTTGATGTTTTCAATCTATGTTGTTAATTGTTTTCTTGATCCACTTGTTCATTGTTTCAGATACTATAATCTTGATGCTTATCACATACATAAAATGGAAAAGGAAATGAAGAGAGGTCCCAGGAAGGTTGTGGAGACAGAACGTTTTATATTTAATGATGAAGAGCAGCGCCGGTATGTCTTACTGTTTGATAGATTTCCTACTACCGCGAACTTTTGTGCAATCATTTTGTATACATCTTCTCTGAAACATTAAAGATGTAATATGACATGTGTTTCTCTTTTAATGAGGGATTGTGGTTGGAGAAACATCTAGGAGATCTTTTTCAATTTCTCTATTCCGCCCTTAGTTCATGATATTTAGTTCATAAAATTACTTACAAAAATTTCAGGCAAGAACTGTTGCTAGAACGCGAAAGACAGAAGGAACAGGAGGTGGAAGCTTTGAAGCGATCAATGCAGGGTGGATTGGTAAACTTTTACTTATGGAAAGACATGCTTGGCATAGTGGGAAAGGTTGGAGCTTTCTTATGCAGTATGTTGTATGTCTTGTTGATTCTTTGATTTTGACTGCCTAGGCTCAAGCCATGAAAGAGCAGGCTCAATTGAAGGAAGAGATGGCGTACCAGTACAAGATTGGCAATTTTGAGGTGAATATAATTTTAATATTCCGCATATTTTATTCTTCCCACCAAAAAGAAAGAAAAAAGAGGTTTTCAGTGTGAATAATTTAATATACTTAATGTACACCTCAGGCTGCAGCTGCTATCCAGAGAAGGCTGGACCCAGATATCCCAATGTGACTAGGTTCCTGTTATATTTGCTGATCATGCATTGACTTTGTTCACTTATTGTCACTGCACTCCTGGAGTCAAGGGTACTAATTTTTAGAATCAATTATGCTCGATTGTTGCAGATACATAAATCTTTAGCTTGTAAGTTTTGCCAATCCTGTGTAATTGAGTTAAATCAGATCTTATAGTTCCAACTTTTAGGACAATAAAATACATCGTTTTTGTAGCAGCAAATAGATTGCATTGCTAGTTGAGATTGAACTTTTGTAATGTACTGTTTGCAAGCCTAGGAAGGAACACCATTTGCAGATTCTGGTTGAAAATGTCTCTTCCCTTGTAATATTTTTTCCTTTTTTTTTTTTGGAATGAAATCGGGATGGTTATATATATATATATATATCTTTGCTTTTATCAACCAAAAATAAAATGCATCCATGGTGTGTTTATTTTTGTTTCATCTCCGTTGAATATTGACATCTTGGAGTGAATTTTACGTTCACTTTGTGGGCAGACTCATTCTGTTAGAAGCGACAAGCATCTTGATTTGATTATCCCTGTTTTTACTCTGCATGCATATACTTCCATCATTTTGTCCTCTATTCCTTTTAACCATGCTGTTTATAAAAAAATGGGTCTTTGATCAACTTTATAATCTTCTCATGAACCATGTTTTTATAGTCTTACTATTTTGCTTACGAATCAGAGTGACCTTCCCTTTTCTCCCTTTTTGATCGATCTTTCATGGCTCATAGGGTTGCTTTTTGTTGCCGAATTATCCTTCCTTTACTTTTCGTCGACTAGACAATTTTCAAAACCACCTGTCTTAATTTTTTGTTTTTTTGAAAGTTTTGTATAAGAAATAAGTTGAAATTAATATTTAAGATTATTTATTTTTGTTATTTGTTCATGTTATCTTTCTCGCCTAGGTTTTTATGGTTATGTAATCTTTTCTATTACGCAGTTTTTTTTTTTCCCCAGCTCATTTATATAATTTACTTCATACATTTGTGTGTGTGTGAGAGAGAGAGAGAGAGAGAATTGTGCTCTATTCAATCTTGAAAGCTCAGGCCGGGTCGCCAAAATGAGCTGGCTCTAAGAGTATCTTTAGTCATGGTGCTTTCATTATTTCTATTTTTTCTACTTTTTGTGAGTCCAAGTCCACATTTATTTTTTATTTCTTATAATTCTCTACTCCAATAGTACAACTATGGCAAATCATAAAAAAAATAGAGCTAATAGATTACGTCGCATTCCAAAAATGACTTGATAAGTATTTGGTATAACATGATTTTTAATCGCAATATTCAAATTAATAAAAACTCATCGCATGCGTCTTAAAAAAGCAGGTAGACCCCACGCAATAGCTAATACCAAGAGCTCTTCCAACCAACTCCAATTTCAAGTGAAGCAACTCTCCCCACTGCTCCAATGATGCGTAATCCATCAATCCATTACTCTTGCCAATTCACAAAATTTATTGGAATTACTCTAATATTATATATAGTATTATATTAGAAATTTCAACTTCTATTAAAAAGCTACAAGTATTCTAATCAAACATAAACATTTTAATGAACAACATTGTGAAGTCCAAAAGCATATATATCAAGGAAGTCATACAAAAGAGAACACACACAAAAAAAGAAGCAAATACCTAATCTTTAAATGTTGTAAAACATGGGCTTCCAATAATAGAAAAGAGCAGCAGGAGATATATGGAACGGAGATGGATAAGGAGCAGATGAAGATGGTGCAACTGGGGATGTCATTCTCAGGCCTCAGCTGAACACAATTTGTGCGACATTGGAAGCTCTAGGATAGCTCAACAAGAGTTTTCGAATATGAGGGGTTGGCATTGGAATGATTCTGTCATGGCGAATGAGTTGAAATTCTTCAAGAACCCTTGAGTTCTTCAGGATGAACTTGATGAGACCAATTAGGTCTTTTTCCTCATTGAAACAATCAAAACAATTAAAACCATATACGATTTTCGCCACTTTGAGATGAGAAGAAAAACATGCAGGAATATTATTATTTCCATCTCCTTCAGTACTGCTTCCATCATACAACAAACCTTTCCAAATTGCGGCTCTCTGAAATAAAATCAATTAATCAATGAGAGAAAAGAGAAGTGTTCAGAATGACAGATTGGCTGATCAAATGGTCTATATATTTTCAAGTTCTGGTTTTTGAAGGAAATTAAATAATGACTTATAATATTGTTACCACGTCCATTGTGAGCATTTGAAGCACTGGAGCACGTTGCATTAATCCAATGACCATTGCGCCATCCATGAGTACATGAAATGTAGTATACAGTTTGAGGTGGCTCAGGTTCACAAACAATGGAAGAGACCCAATTTGTGCAGCATGGCCAAGTGCCTGCATGCATTAGTATATATTTAATAAACTTTCAAGTGGCTTAAAAGTTTAAATTAATAGAGATAATTTTAATTTTATACATTTAACAGTAAGTAGATAAATAAATAGATAAATGACAAAGAAGATAATTAAGTAGAGAATTTAGGAAGCATACTTACAACAAGGACTTCGCTAGACAACTCGAGATATTTCAGAGCATTCATCTGTCTCAATACTTTTGCAATTCGAAATCCATTTGGAATCCACTCTCCTTTTCTTAAGAACAACTTAATTTTTGCAGTTTCAACAGGGGATGGCTTAGGAAGAACATAGTTTTCTATAATTACCTCGCTATCGGACTTGAAATCTGCTAGCTTCGAACCACAGATTTCAAACACAAACCCTTCTTTTTTATCTCCATAATGCTCATGGCTGGGGTATGACACGTGAAAGCTGGTTAGTAAAGGAGCATCCAACTTCACAGCCTTCACATTTCTCCATGTGCATCTGATCATAGACAGAGACTCAAGAAGCGGAAACTTCAACAGTAGCTGCCCATTATTAGCACTTAAATCCTGATTCTCGATTATGACTTGGTCAAACTCTATTTTCCTAAGTTTTGAGAATAAAGTTTCATTAGGAAATTTTATGGTAACCCAAGATAATAGTTTTAATTCCCTTAGAGAATTGCTATCATAAATAGAGTGGGGCAGCACCAGTGGTCCACTCCAAATATGAATATCAAGAATCTGAACATTCCTTCTCAATGCAGCAGAGATCCAGGCAGATATTCGAGATGGCTCATAACTACAACTTGAACATCGAAGAATGAAGCTCCTTAATGAACTGGCACCAAGCATAAGCACCCGATCCACGAAGAAACTGAAGCGATCCTTTCTGGTCCGCCTTCGGGGATGAATCTTTGATCTGTCATTGAGGTCAAGATTGTAAATGCAGGTCCATATATACTCCCATTTCTTTGACAAGACACTTGTTCGAACAGCATCCTTAGTTGGGAGGCGAGACATTATGTTGCTGAGGAGACATTCTGGAAGATTACTGATTCTGTCTCCCTCTCCATCACCTTCTTGATTTCGGGCTCGCTTCTGCCTTGGCTTATGATCACGAGAAGTGCATGCCTTTGAAACTTGCTTTCTTCTTCCCATAGTCCACTATAGATACACTATATATATATATAAGGTGCATAGAACAAATTATGACTATTCAACTGAAGGTAAACTTTGTCAAAATATTCATAATCCTAGTCTATTAATTAGCGATTCTTCTATTTTAGAGACAGATTTATTTTTAAAAATAAAATATTCAGATACATTTCATTCAAAGAAAAAAAATGTGCCTAGAATATAAATACTACTCCGTCCATCCGGAATTAATTGTCGACATTTCTATTTTAGTTTATTCGAAATTGAATGTCTATTTTATTAAATAAATATAGTTTTTATTTAAAGTTTCGTTAATAACTTTATTAATTTAAGAGATTTATATCATACATTACACCGCTCAACATCTTAATTTCAGAGAATTGCATCCCACTAACTAATGAGTCCCATAATCTATTATACTTATATCAATGATAATTTTGTAAGTTAATTAAAGTCAATGATCTGAAGTGTATATTCAATTCCGGATGGAGGGAGTATAATAGAATATACTAAATTCACATGTGTACCGTGCTTCATAGAAAAGATTAAAAATTTGTTAGTGTAATTCTGTGACATGAACATTTCAAAGTTTTCAATTCTCTAAGAAATTGAAATGATTCTTAATTATCCAATGGAATCCTACAAAGAAGAATGATTTGCAGAAAAAACCCTAATGTGCATAAACAACAACCAATTAAAAAGTCTTTGGTCTGCCAGTCTGCCATGAAAGGTTATTGTATGCATGTCATATAGAGAAGTTATTTGTATATGTATTCTATTTGCTCTAATTAAAGATCAAACCAATAATTACGGGCAAAAATGTTCCTATAGCTACCCATTTTTTGTCAAGAAAGGATCATTTATTTGTAATTCATATGCTTATATCAAACTCCACATCATTTCCTATAGGTCATGAGAATTAAAGAATCATTGCCACTGTTGCTGGGGTTTATCTGTAAATCAATCTTATAGACAGACACAGGAAAAAAGAACAAAAAAAAAAAAACCTTGACAAAATCTTATCAGGACGTACGCCAAGGGTTTGTTGGTATAAAAAATATAAAACATAAACATGTAAGAAAAAGTTGGGCAGTTTCTCTTTTTAGTTTTAGTTTCTATTGCGTATAAAAAATGAACTAGAAAGTAGTTCTTGAAACCTGGTATGCTGTAATTAAAGTAAGAGCAAGACCAACTCTAACATACCTATCTCGTTACAAGAATTGTCTTCGCCTTATTCTATCAAATGAACAATGAACAACTTAAAAGAAGAAGAAGAGATGCAATTATTAAAGAATCGAATATAGAGAGGGCAGAAATGTACACCAGAGGTTTTGTGTTCTGACGTTGGAGAGTCCGAAACTGATGAGATACTTTGATGTTTGTCTTGTTGATCTAGAGAGAAATATAATTCTCTTGTTAGAAGAGAACCTGTTATATATCCTGATTTCTCAACTCAAAATCCATTGTTTAGGGGAAAAAAATCATTGTCAATGACACAAAATTGTAATTTTTTTTTCTTTTTGCGGTGATGAACTTGGACAATATATTTATGCATTTGATTTGAGAATCCCACTTAAAGATAAATAATGCATCAGCATCCGTATGTTTTTTCTTCACATTTATGACCATTCCTTTCACAAACGAAAACAGTTAAAGAATTTTTGCAAACAAAGAAAGCATTTAAGAATAGTTTTGTTGACAATTTGCCAAAACTGAAATAAGGAGAATCTATACGAGAGATTACAAATATATATATATATATATATATATATATATATATATATATCAATATTTGAAGAAGTATATAAAAATTAATTTGAGAACATATTCTTTACGTATTCAAATTATTATTTCACTTTTATTAATTAACTAAGTTAGCGTAATTCACGAGTAAATAGAATTATATGTCTCATATTTTTCACATGTTTATTTAGAAAATACATATATTCTTCCGGTTCAGTTCAAGATTGAGTGTACACTTTTCTATTTTAAAATGGTAAAACTTGAATGCTTGCATACTTATAAATAAATATATTTTCTATTTAATGTTCTATAAATATATTTTTAATTTTAATGATTTATATCCCTTAATACGTGAGTCTTACCATTCAAGTACATTAATAATAAGTATAATACAATTAAGTAATTCATTCATAATCAAAGACTTTATAAATTTTTTACGTTAAATCAAAAGTTGATTTAAGTGATCATACATCTAGTTTTAAATTGAGGGAATATTATTTATTAAGAAAATTGGCATTAATGAAACAATCCAATATAAAAAATATAACTATTCAATTTAAAACTGATAAATTATTAATTACTTCCACATATAAAGAAAAGATTGAAATCATTTCAATTCTGCAAATCAAAATTTGGTTACAACAGCACAGAATGCCATGGAAGTGTACCAGTGCGATTCAGAAACAAGAACACATGTGCAAATTTCTTATTTAGAAAAGAATCCAAAAAGAAAAAAACAGAGCAAAAGGCCTCTAAACTTGTAAAATGTTTGGTATTAGCCCCTGAGCTTCAAAATGGATGGTTTTGGACTCTAACCTTGCAAAATTTATAACTATTGACCCTTCGGTCAGTTAGGGCGTTAAGTGTGACATGACTTTTTTTTTGAGAAGGGGTATTTTGGTTTTTAAATTCTTTTAAAAGTCAAAATTAAATTTTCAAAAGTTTAGACACCTTGTAATTTTTTTTCCTTTCATCTTTTTCTTCAACCTACTCACCACCACAACATTTCTTTGCAGAACAATGCTTAAACCTGTTTTACTTTGTCATTTCCACTTCTAAATCTTCTTTTTTTCAAAAAAAAATAAAAAATGAAGTACATTTTATTGAAAACAAGAGACAAAGAAAATAGCAATGCACCACCCTGGGTTTGATATATTTCCGCCTTTACATAGGATTTGTCTGGGTTCTCTTTTGTTGGTGGTTATTTTTTGGGTTGTTAGACATTTATTTGTAACCACTTCGGGAAGTTTTGGTTAGTTATTTTAGTGCAGCTCTTGTTGGGTGTTTTTGTTTTGGGTCAGCTTCAATTTTGGCAAATAGTTTTGCTATTGTGTTGTAAGTTATGCCTTTTTGGCCTTGATAATGAATCCTTGCCTTTCAAAGAAAAAAAAAAGAAAAGGATTTGTGTTTGTTCTTTACAATGCAGGTACGTAAGTATTATTTTGACAGGGAGTTTATGGTTCTTTAATTGTCAAATTTAACTACACTTTTCTAAAAATTAACTTTCAAAATCACTATTTAATTTCAGAAATAAATTAAATGTATCCCCAAAAAAATTAATTGGACGTTTTGGTCTTGTGTTTCTCCGTAAAAATGAAAAATTGCATTAATTAGTTCTGTTTCAATAATACAGTCTATGAATTCATTTTATCTAGATTTTAAGTTGATAGTATTAAAATTGGACTAAACAGGTAATAAGCCAGTGCGACTTTGCTTTACATGATGCTTGATATACGCATTGCAGTTCTTTCTATAATTCATTACTTCATTTGATTGCCCAACTATAAGAGAAGCCAACCACAAATCCTGGTTTGAATCACCTAAAAGCAATGCATATGGCAATGATTTTCTTCAAAAAATCAATGGCTGCATGTTTTCAAGGACAGTACAAAATATATACAAGTATGCAATTAATAAAAGAAAGGTTGTCTTGAAACGAATTATGTATAGAAGATATGTCAATTATGTACTTCAAACAGTTGAAAATTTTCTGCAGGACTTGCTTCTGGTATATATATTTGTGGAATCCAGTCAGCAAGACTAGCCAAACCACAAAACTAGTCCTTGATGTTCACCAACAATCTGATAGCGGGAGACATTGTGAAGGATCATCCCCAAAGTTATTATTGAACCAATAAAGCATGTTTCATTCATAACTCACTTAAAGTATATACATTGTACACACATACATATATATAGAGAGAGAGGTGATTAATAATGCGATTAATGAATTAGTATATGTAAATCTCTTAAATTAAAAATTTAATGAATGTAACTTAAAAATATAGTATATCAAAATCAAGGAAAAACATAACCAATCTAAGTTGTTTAGATGTATAAAATAAAAGCATTTAGTTTTAGGGAGTCATACCAAACAAAACAATAACGTAATCCGGGCAACAACAGTACTATGGGATCTTCACATGTTACGAAATATGGGTGTCCAATAATAGAAAAAAAGCAGCACGAGATATATGAATAGGAGCTACACTAGGAGAAGATGAACTCCTTTCAGCTGATCAGCACAATTTGTGCGATCCTGGAGCCTCTAGGAAAGCTCAACAAGAGTGCTTGAATCTCAGGGGATGATGGTATTAGAATGTTTCTCTTGTTTTGGCTGATAAATTGCATTTGTTCAAGAACCCTTGCATTCTTCAGGATGAACTTCATGAGACCAAGGTCTTTTTCCTCCTGGAGACAATCAAAAGCATATACAAACTTTGCCACTTTGAGATGAGAAGAAAAACATACAGGAATTCCATCTCCCTGACTTTCATCATACTGCATATCGTCCCCACTTGTAGAACTCTGATGATATAGAATCAATCAATGAGAGAATTCAGAATGCAGATCATACAGATATAGAACTTTGAAGTGCAGTGAAGGAAATTAAATGGTCTAGATTCAAGTTCAGGTTTTTGAAAAAAATTAATTTTTGAATTATTGTTACCATATCCATTGTGAGCATTTGAAGCACTGGAGCTCGTTGGATCAGGCGAATGATTGCTGCACTGTCCTTGAGTGAATAATATGTAGTATAAAGTTTCAGGTGGATCAGACTTGCAAACAATGGAAGAGAGCCAATTTGTGCAGCATGGGTAAGTGCCTGCATGCATCATTATTTACAGCACAGTTTAAAACATTCTCAAGAATCATCATATATATACAAAACCAAGCTGTAGCAGTAAAGTAATAACATTTACACGTACTAAAAAGAAAAACTTGCTTTAAAATTGAATCTCTACATTCCACTTACTCCAAAAAATTAAGGAACACTTTTGAACCTAAAAAAGTTAACATTATTAATGTAGTTATGTAAGACTATATAAGTTAGTTGGATGAAAAATTTCTTAAGCAAAATGTTAGTAAAACTGTAGATAAAAAAAATGTTTATTTTTAGAAAATCTGAACATTCAATTTCGGATAAGGATATATCGTTTAGTGCGAATTGCGAATTGTATAACCAAGTGATATTTGACAAGGTTCAAGTTATCACAAAACAAGACTTCTATTATATAAGAGAATTTACACGAGATACCTCATTAGGACACTCAAGAAAGTTTATAAAAGAATACTCGCTAAACAATCACAAAGAAAGGCTGAAACTCTCACTTTCTTACTCACTAGCTCTCTTGATTTCTTACTCAGTTGGTTGAAATACAAATGACAATGTCTATTAGACAAGGCTCAATTTATAATACAAAATAAATTTTAGAAGAGATTTCTGGATAAAGGTCACTAGAATTTTAGGAGAAAATCCTAGATTTTTTGAAATCTTTTCTGGAGTCTTGAATGGTAACTGTATGATCAAATTAATCGCCACCTTACATTGAGGAGAATTAGTATAAATAGACATTAATTGTCATTTGAAGTTCAACCAACCAAGTAAGAAATCAAGAGAGCTCATGAGTACGAAAGTGAGAGTTCCAACCTTTCGTTGTAAGTGTTCAGTGAGTGTTCTTGTATAATCTCTTTTGAGTGTCCTAGTGAGGTATCTTGTGTAAAGTTTTTATTATATAATAGAAGTCTTGTTTTGTCATAATTTGAACCTTTGTCTTATATCACTTGGTTCTACACAAATTTCACGAGTTAATAGATAAACAGATAAGCAAAATGAAAGATAAGTTAGAGAATTAGGAAGTATACCATAAGGGCTTCGCATGATTACTCCAGATATTTCAGAGCATTCATCTGTCACAATGTTCTTGCGATCCGAAATCGACTTAGAATCAAATCAACTGGAGCAAACAGCTTTATTTTTGCAGTTTCAACAGCGGATGGCTTAGGCAAAACAAAGCATTCCGACAACTCGCCATTCAATCTGAAATCTGCTAAGTTGGAACTACAGATCTCAAGCATAAACCCTTCCACTCTCTTCCCAAACTGATGGCTGGCATATGTCATGTGGAAGCTGGTTAGTAAAGGAGCATCCAACTTCACAGCCTTCACATCTCTCCATTTGCAGCAGTACATAGACAGAGACTCAAGAAATGAAAACTCCAACAGTATATGTCCATTATTACTGCTTAAATCCTGATTCCTGAGTGTGACGTATATAGGTAAGGTCTATTTTTTTTTTAGTTTTGAGAATAATGTCTCATTAGGAACTATCATGGTAACCCGGGATATTAGTCTCAATTCCTTCATAGAATTGCTAGTATAGATACAAGGGGGCAGCACCAGTGATTCACTCCCAATATCAATCTCAAGAATCTCAACATTCCTTCTCAATGAAGCTGAGATCCAGGCATGTAGTTGAGATGGCTCACAGCTATTAGAACATCGGAGAATGAAGCTCCTTAATGAACCAATACCACGCATAAGCACTCGATCCACGAAGCAACCAAAGCTATCCTGTCTAGTCTTCGTGCGGGCATGAATCCTTATTCTGTCATCGAGGTCTAGATTGTAAATGCAGGTTCATTTATACTCCCATTTCTTTGACAAGACACAGGTTCGAACAGCATCCTTAGTTGGGATCCGTTTTTGAGCGAATCAAGTGATTATATGGTTATTGCCTTCATTTCAGTTAGGGATATGTTATTTGTGTATGCATTATATTTCATAAAGATCAAAGCAACCCATTTTCTGTTAAGACGGGATCATTTAAATATAATTCATATGCTTATATATATATATATATATATATATATTTATATCAAACTCCAGGTCATTCTCCGCATGTCATTTTTTTTTTTGAAAGGCAATATATATAGAAATGCTGAAAGGAGTGAAGTTGTTACAGAGAAGTTCAACTTCAACCCACCAGGCCAAAAACACAGTAGAGTCTAACAACCAAAATAAAAAACAAGCTAACAAAAGGAACTATTTCAAAACACAGAAGTGCCTAACTTGGGAAAGTTGGTACGTGGAACAAAACACAGTATTGACTAACAAAAATATGAGCTATCAAAAGAATCTATTACAAGCACTAAAATAACCCCGGCATGTCATTATAAAGCAGCCTTACCATTGTTTCTGGGCCGGTCCACACATCAATTATTGAAGACAGACGACACAGAGAAAAAACATTACAAAATTTTATCAGGACGGCAAGGTTAATTTGCTGTTATCAGAAATATATAAACATAGACATGAAAGAAAAAAATAGTTCAGTTTCATATCTCAAAATGATCTAACAAAAACCCTCTCTTTTGTAATTTTAGTTTTTCTGGCATACAAAAAATTTACTAGAAAATAGTTCTTGAAAAATCGCAGGTATATATTAAAAGTAATTAGAGAAAAATCAACTCTGACATACCCTTTCTTGTTACAAATAGAATTAAAAAGACTTCGCCTTTCTCTGAAATGAAAAATGAACAACTAAAAAAGATGCAATTGAAGAATCGAATATAGAGAGCGAGTGCAGAAATGTACATCAAAGGTTTTGAGTTCTCTGACGTTGGAGAGTCCGAAACTGAGATGCTCTGATGGTTTGTCTCGTTGCTATGCAAAAGCTAGCAGTGATGAATGAGTTGAGTGTGCTATTGTCAGGCTTACCCATGTATAAATACAAACACCCCCGACACAAAAAAAAAAAAAAAGACAAAAAAAAAAAAAACACTTATCCAAGTCTTTAAGACTCAGATACAACGTAGAGTATTTATCAAAAATAAAAAAAAGTTACAAAGTAGAGAGAGATAAAGAGAGAGAACTTGTCAAAAGAGAACCTTTTTTTTTTTTTTGAGATGGAGAATCTTTTATTTAAGAAAATAAATCATTGTTCATGTCAAATTTTTTTTTGAGGGGGGGGGGGGGGAGGGTGGGTGGGTGGAGTGAAGAACTCGTAGAGGTTTTGCATTTAATTTGATTATCCCCCTTAAATAGTTATCTTAAGTAAGTTATCCTATTATTTAGTGATCCTAGTGAGATGTAAATTCTTTTAATTAGTAATGTTATGAGTGGAACTTAGGATCTAAAATAAGGTTATTATAAGAAAATGTACATTCAAATCCAAACATACCAAAATGAAAATGTGGACATACAATTCTAAAATAAGGGACTATATCCTTTTGATTCAAAATTGAGTGCAACTTCTCTATTTTGGAATCTTAGAACTTGAATATTAACATTCTTAAAAATAAATATAAAAATAGTTTCTACTAATTACAGTTCTATAAATATTCTTTGGTTTAAAATATTTATATCTCACAAATATCTCATGAGTCCCCCTTTTAAAATCATTAATAACAAGGACAATATAAGTAACTTATTTATAATCTTCCTCAATAAAAGAAAACTTATTTATAGTCAAATACTTTTAAAAAAGTTTACATTAAATCAAAATCTGATTTAAGTGAACCTTTCTTTGAAATAAAAATGAACATATAATTTTAAATGGAGAAGATATTTCTTAAGAAAATTGACATTCATGAATAGAGCTTTTATCCAAAGTAACCTCATTTTTCTCACATATACGTAATGACCTTGACTTGAGAGGGTTGATCAAAATGACCTAAAATGTTTTTTGTAGTGCTGTCAATGTTTTAAGCAAAAACGTCTTTCTCATTTTGAAAAAAGAAAAGTTGAATTAAAAAAAAGGTATTGTCGACGTAAATGGCAGTAACGTCGCAGTTGTATAAAATCAAAAAAGAAAAAAAGAAGAAAAAAGAGCTCCTCCGTAATTGAATTTAGACGTTTTGTTAATGACATTATTACATATAGAGAAGAGAGCTGTAAAACGTCTTCTTAATTGAACTTGGACCTGTAGATATTATGACAACAATGATGGAAACCAAAAGAACAATAACAAAGTTACCTTTTATTGTTTGACCTGATATAATGTATAGAATTATAACTCTATTATATGGAGTTGAGAAGAAAACGTGATTGGCAATGACTCTTTTGGCAGTTATTCTTGGGAGAAAGAACGTGACCAAGAACGCCGAAAACTAGAGTGAGAGGGAGAAGAAAGCAACATTATGGAGAAAGAGAGTGGCGGACAGAAAGCAAATAAGAAAAGAAAAAATCAATCCTTATGCCATTCTCTTTTCTTTTTTGGCTTTTGTGTTATTTTTTTAAAATCATATCGAAAAAATGATATAAAAGACTAAAAATTATAATAGGGGATGAAATATTTTTTTAAACCAGTTTGAGAAAATGACACAAACAGACAAATTGATAAAGATGACGATATTTAATAATCAAACGGAATTGAATTTCTTAGTTTGAAAAATTCAACAAAATGTCAAAATGAAAAAAAAATGATATATATATATATATATATATATATGTGCATTCTATCTCTATATATAGAGATTGTTATTAGAGCATGTTCAATGATAGAATGTAAATGTCAAAAGTCATATATCAAATGCAATAAATTATTGGAGTATCAATCAATGTCATATCACTATCATATAATTCTATGATATAGTCAATCCTCTGCAATGGATACAGTCAATAATCCATTATAATTATACTTGTCATTTGGTTCTTTCCGAGAAATCCAATTTCTATGTAATAATAATTTTTTTTTAAAAATAGTTTTATTATCCAATTTCTGAGGCAGCATGCTAAACACTCTGTCAAGAGATGACATTCTTCTTAACAGTATCAAAACACGTCAATATGACATTGAGTTAAGACTTTGGGCATTGGAGATAAAAACAACACTATCATTTTTGCTGATGTGACATATGACTTTTGATATTGACATTGTATCATTGAAAATCCTCTTAGGCAAACAAACTCTTTTTCTTCAACCCGATAATCATCATTTCACTTCTTATTCCTGTACACTTATTCAAATAAAAATTTATTATTCTTATTCTTCAAGAACAAGAATGGAATGAACTTCAACCCCAAGAAAGAAAGATACTTTTACAAATATTTTATAAAACTATTGATACGAGTAGATACCCATTGGATACAACACATTATCCATCTTCATCTCCATCTCCATCTCCATCTCAGCAAAAGCTTGTAATTGAAACTCCATCACCATCTCTTCTCTTTTCCTGCTTAAATAAGGTAATCTCCATATCCACCGGGTTCGGTACGGCCTGAGACCCAACTTTTATCGAAGACTCAACAAGTGCATACTTTCTCAAAGGAACAAAAAAAATTAAACCAAAGACTCAGCAGAAAAAAAAGGTCCAACTTCAAGGTGTATGAACCACGTACCACTAGACTCTATACGTATATTGTATTTTAAAAAAACAACAAAATTAATACAGAAGAAAAGATTAAACCAAACATATACAACATAATTTAACAACTAAAATTTAGAGAACTTTTATATCCTTCTTTCATCTGTTGAATTACATCAAGCACCCATTAAAAAAATAAATAAATAAAGATACATTTTTAAAGTTTGTTGTGATGAAAACATTATTAAAAACAAAACACACACACACACACACACACACACACACATATATATATATATATATATCAAACACTATGCATTTTCTTTTCTTTTTTTATAAAAAAATCCAAACAAGCATGAACTGTAATGGGTTCCAAGCAGAGAAAAAAAGATGAAACTAAATGATTTATTGTGCCGATTTTTTTTTTGGATAAGTTATGATATGCCGATGTTTTAAATATAGTAATGTTACTTTTAATGTAATGATAATATATTTGGTTGGGAAAAGTTCAGCTTCTGAAGGTATAAATTAACATGAACTATAGTATTAACGGGAGGGGAAAAAAGTAAAAGTATAGAATGCCCAGTGTTAATAGCATCTTTCTTTTTAGTAAAATTCCTTTTTATTTATTTATTTTTCCTCTCAAGGAACATATTTATATAAAACAAGTAAATGATGAAAGTTAAAATAAAAGAAATATAATATAAATAATGAGTCGTTAATAATTTAGTAGCAGGCCTTTAAAAACATTAAAGACCTTTAAAAAATAAAATTGAGACTTTCTAGAGAATTGTAAAAGAATGATTTTGAAAATGAGTAGATAGAAAAAAAACTTACAACAAATGTTGACCAAATATCGATTTCTTTTTATTTGAACTAGCATGACTCAAGGTGGATTACGTATTACCTCAAAAAAAAAAAAGAAGGTGGATTGCATTTTGCACATGAGAAGTCAATGCGTGACCAATGAATTGAATATGAATTAAATAACAGCATGAATATTATTCCACAACTAAAAAATATGACTATTTGCGACCGCAAAATTCATCTCTAATCTATTGCAAATCGACTTTAGTGAGGAATTAGCAATGGATTTCGCTATCATTGATTTCATTGTTGCTAAAAATATTTTGTCACGATTCGTCGTTACTTTTTAACATATTAGTGATGAAAGAAATTTCGTAACTAATTTGCGACATAAATTTGCTCCACCAAAAGTTGAGATCTTAGGCTTGGCAACTCATTTGGTATAGACTCCCAGTAAAAAATTACTTGGCCTCAAAAAATATCATCCATCATAATGATACTTTATGTGTACTATGTAGGAAGGCAACTGTTGATTATTTATTTTTCACCTGTACTTTTTCTTAGAATATTTGGTCACTCTTCTACAATTTGTGGGGTGTCCAATGGGTGATGCCAAATGGTCCTACTTCTTTTCTGATAGCTTGGGATCAACTATTGGGAAAACGGAATAAAAGGATCCAGTGAAGATTATTGTTTTTTTGCATTAATTTGGTATGTATGGTTATTTCACAATGAAGTAATATTTAAAGAGATTGTACCAGAATTCAATTCCTTATGACATATAGTGAAGGTTAGACTGACTTGTTGGACTTGTGCTAGGTGGACTCATCAGTAGTATGCGTTTACAGATCTCTACCGTATTCTGTGGATGGCATCAGACAGAGAGATAGTGAAGCCAACAAAGGAAATAAAATTAACATGGGAAAAATCACAATTGGATAATCTAAAGTTTAATGTAAATGGAGCAGCAAGAGGGAAACTAGGTCCTGCAGGTATAAGAGGAATTTTGAGAAACTCTGATGGTGTTGTTCTTGTTCGATTTTCAAAATCCATTGGCATTGCTGATTCCAACGAAGCAAAATACAAAGCTATAATGGAAGCTTTCCTTATTTTTGCAGCCTCCAACTGAAAAAATGATTACAGGTTAATCATCGAAACAGATTAGGCTAATGCACTCAAGTGGGTTATGAATCCTGATGAAGCCCCATGGAGATTTAGAAAATATACTCTACAAATCCAAATATACAAGGGGATTACCCCTCACTGTGTGATCCAGAAGATACCAAGATAAGTTAATGAAGAAGCAGATGTGCTGGCTAAATGAGGGGTTAATAGAAGTACAGACGTATTGGACTTTTTACTTTTAATTTCTCGATGCAATGACTCCTATAATGAGTGATGATGCTATGTTGAAAGCGAACGATTGGTATTTCTAGGCATCTATTACAGTTTTGTGGCCTCTACTTACAGTATACTGTTGCTCAGTTTTGGAGTGTTCTTCATGTGGTCCCTGCTGCAAATGAAGGCCTCAGTAGTAGTTTTTTCTAATTTTTTATTCCTGTTTCTGCATAGTGATAGCTCTAGTAATGTCTTTTCTTAGTTTGTTTTGGTCTCTTCTCTTATGTACTCTTTGATGCAAAGTGGTTTTTATCCCCTCTGTTTGATTTTCAATAAATTTGCATTTCAAAAAAAAAACAATCTTGGTCAACGATTAAAATTTGTCAAAAACATTTAACAAAATTTAAAAATTAGAAATTAAATTCACCATTTTGCGATGGAATGTCCATTGCTAATTTGTTGCAAACTTGTAAACTTATATATATATATATATATATATATATATATATATAACCCAAATCATTCTATTGGATCACCTCAACCTGACTCAACATACCCGAAGACCCACTTCATTTAATTGTTTGTCATTTTCTCTTGATAAGAGTTGAACCTTGACCTTTCATAAGTTATTAAAAATCTTTACCACAACACCAGATGAATTCTTTGAATTATTTTACAAAACATTAAATATTTGTACCATAAACTTCTTGTTTCCATTTTTCTATATGAGATGTTTATATATACTTTTTATAAATAATAACATATATTATAATCTCCATTTGAATAAATATTTTTATTTATGACTGATTTTAATTGCATAATCCTAAATATTTTATATATAATCGGAACTCTATAATAATAATTATAATGTCATAACTTAGCAATCAAGCCTTCATTAGACAACAATGACTACTAATTTCGATGTCACTTAAAAGAGATCTACATGATTGTGTAATTAAAATTGCAATTCGAACACTATTTGGTCTCAAAAAATGGGGGGGAGGGGGGAGGAAGCAACAACGAAAACTTTAGTATATTTCTTTTACTATAACGTCCATACAAAGTGATTAATTGTGATCGCCAACAAATGAACATGTTGCTCTTCTATCTAATTAAAACTATGAATTCATTAAACAATCAAATATATCACATCAATGTAGACTACTTGGTTGATGAACATTTCATACATAATTTTACTTGATTATGCTTGTAGTTTTTAGTAACTTAGTTATCTATACAGTACAATATTTATTATGTATAAGTGTTAACTAAAAGAAGTATTGATACTATCTTACTAATATACACATCACTTATTTAGTTTAATATCATATATAAGTGTATATATAATGACTATTTTACCATATATAGCACATGCACTATGTATATAAACTTTATATACATATATAGAATATATAGACTATGTAAGTTTACATATTGCATAATTCCGAGGTCATCGCAAATCCGTCATAAATTTGCAACAAAGTAATTTTTGTCCCAAATTAGTTGCAAATCCTCGACAGATTCGTGTTCATCACCAATTAGCAATAAATTTGTGACCATATTCATTGTTTTTTATTTTTCAATTTTTTTAAACGGAAAAAGAATACTCCATCCGTCCGTAATTGAATGTTCATATTTCTATTTTAATTTGTCCAAAATTGAATGTCCACTTTCTTTAAATAAACAGATTTTTTTATCCAAAATTTCATTAATAATCTCTTTAATTTAAGATATTTATATACAACTAATTCATGGTCTCCACCACTTACCACCTTAATTTAAAGAATTTACATATATCACTAACTTATGGTTCCCACAATCTATTATATTAATGTCTAGGATAATTTAGTAAGTTAATTAAAATCAATGAACTTTCTTAATTTTTAGCCAAAATTAAAAGTGGACATTCAATTATGAACGGAAAGAGTATTTCATTGCAAATTTGTCTCTAAAACATAGAAAATTCATCACTAATCAGACACTTTTCTTGTAGTGTTCAATGTTAAAAGAAAGCTACAAGATTCTTCATAACAACCACATAAATAATTTTTTAGGTAAACTCGGGGTTTAAAATATACTATACCTTACAAATATTAATAATATTTGCTTCTAAATATGTATATATATATATATATATATATATACTACACCTTACAAAAAAGGATAATATTTTTAATTTGTGATTGATAAGAATCAAATCCACTTAAGAATTTCTTTAAAAGATCAAATAAGCACTTATTAGAAGCATTTGTATATCAAAATCAAACATGAACACAAAACCACCAAGTTGTCTGGTCTAAAAGCATTATATATGTCTTAGGAAATATAGTCATGCCCATGACAAACCAGTAAACAAATCCAGCAACGGCGAGTTTAAAAACACAAGTTTCCAATAATAAAAAAGAGCAGCAGGAGATATATGAAACGGAACATGAGGAGAGGAGATGAACATGGTGCAGCATATGCATCGACTCCTTTGTATCCGAAGATGGAGAATATATATTCTCAGTTGAAGAGAATTTGGGCGACATTGCAAGCTCTAGGAAAGCTCAGCAAGAGTCGTCGAATCTGAAGGGATGGTAATGCAACATTTCTGTTGTTAGGGCCAATGAGTTAAATTTATTCAAGAACCCTTGCATTCTTCGAGATGAACGTCACGAGATCAAGGTCTTTTTCCTCCTCAAGAAAATCAAAAGTATATATGAACTTCACCACTTTGAAATGAGAAGAAAAACATGCAGGAATTGGTCCATTTCCCTGATTTCCATCATACAATAAATTGTTCACCGTTGCGGTAATCTGAAATAGAATCAACTAATAACAATGAGAGAGAGTTCAAAATGCAGGCCACACACACACACACACACATATATATATATATACGTGTGTAGAGAGAGATAAATTTGAAAAAGTGGAGGAGTGATATATAGATTGGATGGTGATGATGGATTTTGAGTATTAGTCAAAAATTTAATAATGGACGGTCTTAAATCATAAACTTGCAAAACGTATAAAAAACATATAATTATTGACCCTTTTGTTAGTTAGGACATTAAATGTGGCATGATTTTTTTCTTTTGAGTTTGTATGTTGACAATTCACAGGATTATTTTCATCCTTCAATAAAATAAAATAAAATAAAATTGAAGGTCAAAATTAAAATTTCAAAAGTAGAAACCTTGTAATTTTTTTCTTTCATATTTTTCTTCAACCTTCTCGCCACCACAATTTTTTGCAAAACAATGTTTATACCAGTTTTACTTTGTCATTTTCACTTCCAAATCTTCTTTTTTTTTTTGAAAAAAGAAAATTTTATTAGAAACAAGAGGTGTCAGTACAAAGAAAATAGCAATGCACCATCATAGTAGCCACATCATACGAAGTCTCTAAACTATTAAAAATTTAATTTTGATCTTCAAAATTTTTTTAATGACAAAAATAACCCTATGAATTGTCAGTGCAACTCACGAGATATCAAACTTAACGCCCTAAGTGATGAAATGACCAATAATTATACATATTGCAAGTTTAGAGTTCAAAATCGTTGATTTTAAAGTTTGAGGGCTAATGCCAAACTTCTTGAAAGTTTAGAGGCCATTGTAATATTTTGCCTAAAAAAAAAATTAAATAGAAGAGGTAACCAAAAATATATTGTTGTTTGTCTCAAAAAGACTTAAAAGTCTTGAGTTTGATATATTGAATTCAAGTCATTCTTTTCTCTACTTCTTCTCCTTTTAATTTATTTTTAAGAAAATAAAAATTAAATACGTGTAGAAAATTGTACTAACTGTTGCTATTTCTATACAATTTGGGATTTTTCTTGCTCCTTTAAATAATATGATTTGGAGAGAAAGCCACGTGTTTGATATGCATTACAATTTCCGTCTTTACATAGGGTACGTAAGTATTATTTTGACAGGGAGTTTATGGTTCTTTAATTGTCAAATTTAACTGAACTTTTCTAAACTTAACACAAGATAGGTATGCAATAAAAGAAGGTTTTCTTGAAACGAATTATGTATAGAAGATATGTCAATTATGTACTTCAAACAGTTTGAAAAATTCCTGCAGGACTTGCTGCTGGTATATATATTTGTGGAATCCAATCAGCAAGCCTAGCCAAACCACAAAACTATTCCTTGATGTTCACCAACCATCTGATAGCGGCAGACATTGTGAAGGATCATCCCCTGAGTTATTATTGAACCAATAAAGCACGTTTCATTTATAACAAGAACATAACCAATCAAATTGTCTAGATATAAAAATAAAAGCATTTAGTTTTAGGAAGTCATACCAAACAAAACAATAAACTAATCCGGACAACAACAGTACTATGGGATCTTCACATGTTACGAAATATGGGTGTCTAATAATAGAAAAAAAGCAGCACGACATATATGAAACGGAACTAGACCCGGAGAAGATGAACTCCTTTCAGCTGATCAGAACAATTTGTGCGACACTGGAGCCTCTAGGAAAGCTCAACAAGAGTGTTTGAATCTCAGGGGACAATGGTATTGGAGTGTTTCTCTTGTTTTGGCTGATAAATTGCATTTGTTCAAGAACCCTTGCATTCTTCAGGATGAACTTCATGAGACCAAGGTCTTTCTCCTCCTGGAGACAATCGAAACCATATACAAACTTTGCTACTTTGAGATGAGAAGAAAAACATTCAGGAATTCCATCTCCCTGACTTTCATCATACTGCAAATAGTTCCCACTTGTAGTACTCTGATGAAATAGAATCAACCAATGAGAGAATTCAGAATGCAGGTCATACAGATATAGAACTTTGAAGTGCAGTGTAAGGAAATTAAATGGTGTACATTCAAGTTCTGGTTTTTGAAGGAAATTAATTAATGAATTATTGTTACCATATCCATTGTGAGCATTTGGAGCACAGGAGCTCGTTGGATCAAGAGAATGATTGCTGCACTGTCCTTGAGTAAAAAATATGTAGTATAAAGTTTCAGGTGGATCAGACTTGCAAACAATGGAAGAGAGCCAATTTGTGCAGCATGGGTAAGTGCCTGCATGCATCAATGTTTACAGCACAGTTTAAAACATTCTCAAGAATCATCATATATATACAAAACCAAGCTGTAGTAGTGAAGTAATAACATTTACACGTACTAAAAAGAAAAACTTGCTTTAAAATTGAATCTCTACATCTGAATTACTCCAAAAGTTTAACGAACAATTTTGAAAGTAAAAAAGTTAACATTATTAATGTATTATGTAAGACTAAACAACCACAAAGAAAGGTTGAAACTCTCACTTTCTTACTCACTAGCTCTCTTGATTTCTTACTCAGTTTGGTTGAACTACAAATGACAATGCCTATAATAGAAGTCTTGTTTCGTGACAATTTGAGCCATTGTCTTATATCACTTGGTTCTACACAAATTTCACGACTTAATAGATAAACAGAAAAGCAAAATGAAAGATAAGTTAGAGAATTAGGAAGCATACCATAAGGACTTCGCATGATAACTCCAGATATTTCAGAGAATTCATCTGTCTCAATGTTCTTGCAATCCGAAATCCACTTAGAATCCAATCAACTGAAGAAAACATCTTAATAACTGCAGTTTCAACAACGGATGGCTTAGGCAAAACAAAGCATTCTAATAAGTCGCCATTCAATCTGAAATCTGCTAAGTTGGAACCACAGATCTCAAGCATAAGCCCTTCCATTCTATTCCCAAACTGATGGCTGGCATATTTCATGTGGAAGCTGGTTAGTAAAGGAGCATCCAACTTCACAGCCTTCACATCTCTCCATTTGCAGCAGTACATAGACAGAGACTCGAGAAATGGAAACTCCAACAGTATATGTCCATTATTAGTGCTTAAATCCTGATTCCTGAATATGACATAGGCAAAGTCTATTTTTTTTAGTTTTGAGAATAATATGTCATTAGGAACTCTCATGGTAACCGGGGATATTAGTCTGAATTCCTTCAGGGAATTGCTAGTATAGATACAAGGGGGCAGCACCAGTGTTGCACTCCCAATATCAATCTGAAGAATCTCAACATTCCTTCTCAATGCAGCTGAGATCCAGGCATGTACTTGAGATGAATCATGGACATTAGAACATCGGAGAATGAAACTCCTTAATGAACCAATACCACGCATAAGCACTCGATCCACGAAGCAACCAAAGCGATCCTGTCTAGTCTTCGTGCGGGCATGAATCCTTATTCTGTCATCGAGGTCTAGATTGTAAATGAAGGTCCATATATACACCCATTTCTTTGACAAGACACAGGTTCGAACAGCATCCTTAGTTGGGATCCGAGATAGTATGTTGCTGAGAAGACATTCTGGAAGAGTACTGATTCTGTCTTCCTCTCCATCACTTTCTTGATTTCTGGCTCCGGTCTGCCTTAACTTATGATCACGAGAATTGCATGCACTTGGAACTTGCTTCTTTCTCACCATAGTTGGGGAATTTTTCACCTGAAACTAATGTTATAATTCTGGCAGTACTGTAATTCTGTGACATGAACATTTCAAGTTTTCATTTCTCTTAGAAACTGAAATGATATATATACTTGTGCAATGGAATCCTACAAACAAGAAGAGTATCTATTTGCAAAGAAAAGCCTAGTGTGATTAATAACAACTAATTAAATATTCATTGGTACATAATCCTTCTTATCCCTTATCAGCACTTTTTTGAGTGAATTAAGTGATTATGTGGTTATTTCCTTCATTGCAGTTAGGGATATGTTATTTGTATATGCATTCTATTTCGTAAAGATCAAAAGCAATCCAATATAAAAAATACATAAATTCCAACCCATTTCACCGCATGCCATTATTCGTTTTTGAAAGGCAATATAAATATATAGAAATGCTGAAAGGAGTGAAGTTTTTACAGAGAAAATCAACTTCAACCCACCAGCCAAAAAACACAGTTAGTGGCTAACAACCAAAATAAAAACAAACTAACTAAAGGAACTATTACAAAACACAGAAGTGCCTAACTTGGGAAAGTTGATACGGTGAACAAAACACAGTATTGACTAACAAAAAATACGAGCTATCAAAAGAATCTATTACAAGCACCAAAAGAACCCCCGCATGTCATTATAATGCAGCCTTACCATTGTTTCTGGGCCGATCCACAAATCAATTATTGAAGACAGACGACACAGAGAAAAAACATAACAAAATTTTATCCCGACGGCGAGGTTAATTTGCTGTTATCAGAAATATAAAAAAATAGACATGAAAGAAACAAATGGTTCAGTTTCATATCTCAAAATGATCTAACACAAACCCTCTCTTTGTAATTTTAGTTTTTCTGGCATACAAAAAATTGACTAGAAAATAGTTCTTGAAAAATCCTGCAGGTATAATTTAAAAGTAATTAGAGAAAACTCAACTCTGACATACCTTTCTTGTTACAAATAGAATTAAAAAGACTTCGCCTTTCTCTGAAATGAAAAATGAACAACTAAAAAGATGCAATTGAAGAATCGAATATAGAGAGCAAGTGCAGAAATGTACATCAAAGGTTTTGAGTTCTCTGACGTTGGAGAGTCCGAAACTGTGATGCTCTGATGATTTGTCTTGTTGCTATGCAAAAGCTGGCAGTGATGAATGAGTTGAGTGTGCTCCTGTCAGGCTTACCCATGTATATATACAAACACCCCCGACACAAAAAAAAAAAAAAAAACAAAAAGACAAAAAAACCCTTATCCAAGTCTTTTAGACTTAGATACAAAGTAGAGTACTTATCAAAAAGGAAAAAAAAAGTGACAAAGTAGAGAGAGATACCGAGAGAAAACTTGTCAAAAGAGAACCTTTTTTTTGTTTTTAGATGGAGAACCTTTTATTTAAGAAAATAAATCATTGTTCATGTCACAAATTTTTTTTGAGGGGAGGGGAGGAGGAGGGTGGATGTGGTGAAGAACTTGGAGAATACAGTTTTGCATTTAATTTGAATATCCCCCTTAAAGATAAATGCATCATCAGCATCCGTCTGTTTTTTCTTCACATTTATGACATTCCTTCAGGAACAAAAAACAGTGAAGAATATTAGTAAACAAAGAAAACATTCAAGAATATAGTTGGTTGGCAATTTACCAAAATTGAAAAAAGGAAAATTTATATAGAACCTGTATGAGATTTCTATAATATTGTTCATAAAAATTATGTGTTTGTGTGTCTATATATATATATAAAATATAATTGATCCTGTATATAAAAAATTAATTATAGAACATAGTGTTTACACATTCAAATTATTATCTGACCTTTATTCAAATTCAGATTCTGCTTGCAGAAATTGGTAAGGCTTTTGGGTATTTTCTTTCAGGATTGTGAGGGATTTGCGTTTGATAGTCCGGAGATGGTTTTTTTTTACTTTCATTTGATTAGGTTAGTGTCGGTTTCTGAAAGAGCCTTAGGTTAGTGTCGGTTTCTGATGGTATTTTCTTCTCTATTAATATATTTGTCTTTAAAAAAAAACCTTTAATAATTAAATAAGGTAGCAGTGGAATTCATGAAATTAATAGACTTATTTTTTCATATTTTTTAAGACATTTATATAGAAAATATATACTTCATCCGTTCAAAATTAAATGCACATATTTAACTTAGTATAAAAATTAAGAATAGTTTTTTTACCTTAAGTAAGTTATCTTATTATCCTTGTTGTAATTAGATTAGTATTGAAGACCATTAATTATAGGGATATAAATTCTTTAAATTAGTAAGGTTGTTAGTGGAACTTAGGATGTTAAATATGGTTATTATAAGAAAGTGTACATTCAATTCCAAATATACCATAATGAAAATGTGGACATTCAATTCTAAAATAAGGTAGTATATCATTTTGATTCAAAATTGAGTGTAACTTCTCTATTTTGGAATGTTAGAACTTGAATATTAACATTTTAAAAATAAACATAAAAATAGTTTCTACTAATTACAGTCCGATAAATATGTTTTCGTTTAAAATATTTATATCTCACAAATATATCATGAGTCACCCTTTTAAAAACATCAATAACAAGGACAATATAAGTAACTTATTTATAGTCTTCCTCAATAAAAATTTTTTATTTATAGTCAAACACTTTAAAAAAAGTTTACATTAAATCAAAATGTTTTTCACAGTGTCGTCAATTATATTTGACCACAGTTGAATCTGAACCGGCGAACTGAACCAAAACCGAACCGTGGTCAATGGTTCAAAAACTGTTGACTAGGTTTACGGTTCATAAAGGTTCATGAACCGGCGGTTTTCGGTTTCGATTTAGGTTTTTCATTTTGATAAACCGTGAACCGACAATTCATGAACCGTTGAATCGGTGGTTCAAACCTTTTAAAAATATTATATATAATTTTATTTGATAAGTTATATTTATTTTTTTTATACATTAATCTTATCATTAATTCTCTAGTTTAACATAATTATGTAAAACAAAAAATAAATTTTTAATCTTTTTAAATTTTAAATTTCAAACAAATCTCAACCATTTTTTCCCTCAAATTAATCACATGGCTTATTGGTTTCTTTTTTTTTTTTCCCTCAAAATAAAAAAAGGACAAAAAAAATATAAATAGTGTCTTGTGTCAACTAGTCTATAGAAATAGGCATACACCGTTGCCTTATTTTTTGGATCAATGAAATCATTCCCAAGTTGTGTCTTGTAACTTGTGCACATCATTTATTTATTTATTTTGTCATTTTCTAATTTTTTCCCCTGAAACCTAAGCATAATGAACTTTTAATTTCTTTTTAATTTATTTGATTAATGCCAAAGAAACAATCCCTATTCTCTAGTATAATATAGTATTTTTTTTATGTGATACATGTCATCTTTAATTTATTTTAATTATTTATGTTCCCTAATGGTATGACAATTTGTATCTTGTGACTTGTGCACATTATTTTCTTAAACAAGACGTGCTCAAACTGGCACGTTGTATTTTTTTTTGTCCTTTTAAATTATTTTTTTCTCAAAAATGAAAAAAAAATGGTTGAAATTCGAACGATTTAAAAAAAAAATCTCCTATAAATTCTCTTTTTCAGATCAATTTTATTTACACATTTATCAAATATTAGTCTTATTTTCTTTCTACACTAGCATTCTTCTAAGTTATCTTTCTCAACAATTTTATTTACACATTTATCAAATATTAGTCTTATTTTCTTTCTACACTAGCATTCTTCTAAGTTATCTTTCTCGAGTTCTCTACAACCTCCTATTGAATTTTTAGTTTGTCATTTTATATTTTCTCTTCAAACATGAAAAAAAATGTCAGACTCAAGTAAGTCAAGGAACAATGATAAGACTTCAACAAAATTTTCATTGCGTTCACCTTATCAATATTATTATACAGATCAATTTATCACTCCAAGTGATTTTCAACCACCGACTCATTTTGAGTATCCACAAACAATTGATTTTTCCATTCCTATCATTGGCATCGGCACCGGCGTCGGCAGTAGCACCGATAATGACGTATTTGAAGTTGATGAAGATAATGGAGAAAAAAGTATTGGGCAGCCGGAATTAGTATCACACACCCAAGAAAATTGTGTTCCAGGTACAGAGAAAATTAAAGTGCTTAAATCTGATATTTTCAAAGAGCTCTTCACAAAACTAGAACTCAGTGCCGGAGGAGGGCAATATATTATGCACTGCAATTATTGTAAATCTACATACAAATGGCAATCAGGAGGAGGATATGGGACCCTGCGTGGACATTTGCAACGAAACTACAAAGATAAAATTGGTATGAAATCTTCACAGACACAAATAACCAGGTACACTACTACTACTGATATTGGTTCTTTATTTAAGTATAGTGATGGGAAAAATAGAGATGAATTAGCTAAATTGGTTGCCATTGAACACTTAAGTTTTAATTTTTGGAAAAAATTAAATTTTGTAGATTATTGTCAAACTGCATTAAATCCTGCTGCTAAACGTATTCCACGTACTACATTGACACGTACTGTGCATAAATT
Source organism: Apocynum venetum (assembly GCA_019593545.1). NCBI lineage: Eukaryota > Viridiplantae > Streptophyta > Magnoliopsida > Gentianales > Apocynaceae > Apocynum > Apocynum venetum. Next base: position 8,444,302 of record SRSM01000123.1, on the reverse strand, counting down.
ATATAAAAAAGGTAAAAAAAATTATTTGAAGTAATTTCAAATTTAGATAATAAAGTTTCCATTTGTAGTGATATTTGGAGTGATCATTGGCAAACACATTCTTGCATGACTGTTACTTGTCATTGGATAGATGATAATTTGATAATACAAAAGATAATACTTGCATATCGTGTCTTTGATGATTCTCATACGGCTGTTAATATTTCAAAATTAATTTTACAAATTTTAGAAGAATATAATCTTGTAAAAAAAGTATTTTCTGTTAGCTTTGATAATGCTAATTCTAACACTACTTCGATTTCTGATCTTAAAAAATATTGTAAACCACAATTTGGTGGTAAATATTTTCAAGTTAGGTGTGCATGTCATGTTTTGAATTTATGTGTACAAGATGGCTTAAGAAATCTTGAAACTTATATTCAACCTATCAAAACAACTTTATCTTATCTTTGGTCACACCCACAAGTAATGAATGAATGGTTTAGATTTTGTATAGCAAATAAAATGAGACCAAAAATTTTTTCCAGTGATGTTCCAACTCGTTGGAATTCAACTTATGATTTATTAAATGAATCTTTTCAATATAAATAGCTTTTATGTGATTTTTTCAACTACAATGTGCAAAACATGTGTTTATTTCCGACTACTTGGGATATTTGTGAAATTTTTTTGAAATTGTTAAAAGTTTTAATGATACTAGTTATACTTTGTCTGGTGTTTATTATCCAACTTGTCATTTAAATGTTTATGAATGTCTTAATATTGTTGTAGCTTTAAAAGAGTGGACTGATACAAATATTTTTAATGAATATGTTAATGCAATGAAAATAAAGTGGGATAAATATTATTTTGAAATACTTGAAATAAATCTAATTGCAACTGTTTTTGATCCTCGAATTAAAATAGAAAGTTTACAAGAATATTTAGATATATATTATGATTCTATATGTGATGAAATTATGATAAAACCTAATGTTTCAAGAATAATTAATAATGTTAAGATAAATATATATGATTTATATTTGGAATATAGTTCTACTTATGGTATACAAATTCAAATTGAGGATTCATCTTCTATTGTTATTGGTAAACAAAAAGATCATGCATATCTATTAATACGACAACGGAACAAAAAATCAAGACCCTCATCTTCATCATTCGGATCGAGTTCCATTCCGGAACTCCAAGATTATCTAACAACTTGTTTTGAGTTTGAAGATGCAGATGATGATGTTGAAAACCTTAACATCATCCATTGGTGGAGTGAAAAAAAGAAAAAATTTCCAGTCTTATCTTTGATTGCTAGGGATACACTTGCAAATTCAGTATCAATAGTTGCAGTAGAATAAGCTTTTAGTGGTGAGGGAAATATATTATCAGAAGATCGATCATCTTTGAATCCTCATTCTTTAAAGGCTTAATCTTGTCTTGATGATTGAGTTAAAGTTGAAAGACGTCAACAAGAAAATCTTCGTCCCGACTTTATAAATTTGTTTGATGTTGACATTGAGGGTACTGCTACTAGTACTGAAAACATAAGCCCATGAATAATCCATTGACGTAAGAGAAGAAAATTACGAGGGCTTTGATTCCTCTATACTATCAGAGGATACGTAGGCAACTTAATTTTTAGAAACAAAAATTAAGTTCAAGTCCATTTTAATAAAAAACTTTCACTTATTTAACTAAAATAAATTATTTTGAATTTTTTTTTTTTTTAAAAATAAAATTGAAACCGTATTAAAATCGTAACCGAAACCATCTGAAACCGTAATCTTATCGGAACCGGCCGGAACCGTAAACGGTTCATGAACCGTTGTAAACCGTTACTTTAAAGTTTCAATTTAGATTTTTTATTTTGATAAACCGTGAATCGATAATTCATGAACTAAAATTAACGATTCATTAACCGTGGTCAGGTTTATTATAAATGTTTTAGGTAAAAATGTCTTCCTTATTTTGAAAAACACCTGCAATTAAAAAGGTGTTATTGACGTAAATGATAGTAACATCATCGTTGCGTAAAATCAAAAGGAAAAAAAAGGAAAAAAGTGTTCCCCTTAATTGAACTTTGACATTTTGTTAGTGACATTATTATAGAGAGAGAAGAGAGCAGTAAAATGTCTTCTTAATTGAACTTGTACCCGTAGATATTCTGACAACAATGATGGAACCGAAAAGAAGAATAAAAAAGTTACCTTCTATTGTTTGACCTGATATTTATATGAAGTCAAAATTAAAACATGATTGGCAATGACTCTTGTTGGTAGTGATTCTTGGGGGAAAGAAAATGACCAAGAACGCCGAGAACTAGAATGAGAGAGAGAAATGAGCAGCATTATGGAGAAAGAGAGTGGCGGACAGAAAGCAAATAAGAAAAGAAGAATCTATCCTTGAGGTTCTATGATCGGACGAATGAATTTAAAGAGGAAAAACTACTTTTTGTATGTGATCAAACGGAGCTTTCCTTATTCGCCTCAGATGGCCGGCATTTCTTTTTTCTTTTTCTATGCTCCAGCAACGGTAAACTACCATCAGGTTTCTAGGATTTTTTTTATGTTACGACCTTACTGCCATTCACATTCACATTCACATTCACAACACTTTTTCAATTTTATTTTTTATTTTTTTCCTAAATAAGGAAAACGTGTTTGGTAAATACATTGATGACGTTAGAACAACGTTTTTAAGTCATTTTGGATAATCATCTCAAGTCGAGGCAATTTTGGATCTAGTGGGAAAAAATATATTATTTTGGATAAAAGCTCTTCATGAAAAAATCGGAAATAAAAAAAAAACTATTCAATTTAAAACAGATAAATCATTACCTCTACACAATATTTTTCATATATAGTTCACTTTAAAATGATTGACACCATTTCATCTTCACACACACAAATACAACTACAAATTGCATGCCCAAATGATTTCCATTTCAATTTTTGTTTTATATTTTAAGAATTCTTTTTCTGTTTACTGGTGGACAAAGTGAATTTAATTTATATCAAGTTAACTCTAACAGTAAATTATGTAGCTTCGGAAAAGCAATAGATGACGCAACAATATATATAAATCACGGAGATTTTAAAATGTTGTGCACTTCCCAATGGCCATCACACAATTGCATACTTTCTCAAAGGAACAAAAAAAAAAAAGGTCCAACTTCAAGGTGTACAGAACCACGTACCATTAGACTCTGTGTGCATATTGTATTTAAAAAAAAACCACAAAATTAAGACAGAAGAAAAGATTTAAACCTGACATATACAACATAGTTTAACAAGTAAAATTTAGAGAACTTTTATATCCTCCTTTCATCTGTTGAATTACATCAAGAACCCAATAAAATAAGGAAAGATACATTTTTAAAGTTTGTTGAGATGAAAACATTATTAAAAACAAAACACACACAAATGTATATAAATATACCCACGAAACCGCTATCTCATGGTGCTACACTGAGTAAGCCTCTAACTTGTGCAATAGTTGCAAATCAACTAGATTAACGATAATGTGTTAACTATTTTAATGTAAAAAATTATTAATTTTTAGATTAAATTAAACGTAGATATTCAATTCTAGACGAAGAGAGTAATAAATCAGTTGGAAATTTTCCAAAATTGAAATATTGCTCGTTACAAATTAATGTATGTCCATATCTAACATTATATACAAAAAATAGAGATTTTTTTTATTTTACTTATGAAAATTAACATCTTATTTTTTATAATTAAATACCCCTGCCCCAAAATAAAAAAAATGAAATACTCCCTTCTAAATTAGATGTATACATTTCCATTTTGAGATGTCCAAATTAAATATCTATTTTTCTTAAATAAACATAATTTTAATATAAAGTTCTACTAACTAATAGTCTCAGTCCTAACCAAATTAATAACAATGATAAGTATAATGTGGTAAATTTCTTAATGTCAAATAATTTTCTTAAGTTTTAGAATAAGTCAAATATGGAAATTTAATTCTAAATTGAGGGAGTATAAGTTAACAAAGAGAATGTAGTAACTTTCATAAGATAAAAAAATCTTAATTTTTTAGATTAGGTAAAATATGAACATTCAATTTTAAATTAAAGCAGTAATAAATCTGGTTGGCAATTTGCCAAAACTAAAATATTGACTGTTACAAATTAATGTTTATCCATATTTTACACTTTATACAAAAAAAATTACTGAATATATTTTTTACTTACTCAAATTAACATTTTATTTTTAATGAAAAAATAATCCCCAAAAAAATTATATATTCTCTAAGAAATTATATGTATATATTTTCATTTCGGAATGCCTAAAATTAGATAATTAGATGTTCAATTTCTTTAAATAAATATATTATTAATCTAAAGTCTCGTCAACTAATAATCTCACCACTAATCAAATTATTAATAAAAATAAATATATTTTTTTAAATGAGAACATCAGCCTTCTCAACTGACAGGAGTAAAGCCGGCAATCAATTCTCACCTTTTTAATTGATAAAGGTAAAAATTGAAGGAGCATATGTTGACACAAAAAATTACCCAATTATTGATAGGGTTAGATGAGCTGATTTTTTGCCAAAAGAAAAGTATCAATCTAACAAAGTTGTAACTACTTCCTAAACAGGTGCGTGATTGGTAGAGGGAAGCAGTTTTAATTTTCGGATAAAGGACCAAACCAAAGCAAGCAAAATATTTCAGATATTGCTCAACAATTGGGTCTTGATTATGATCTTAATTGTTTTTGCTCTGCTGATGATTAAAGTTACTCAACAAGCTGTCATCAATTTTTTGAAATAACACATCATCTATGGATTTGGCATACCGGAGATGCTTACAGCTGATCAAGGGACAATGTTTACCGGAGATAAAGTGTTGAGCTTTGTACAACAATTTGGAATTCCCTTGATTCATTCAACTCTATATTATGCTCAAGCAAATGCTCAGGTTGAGTCAACAAACAAATCTTGATCGGAATGATTAGGAAGTCATTAGAAGAAAACCCAAGAAGGTGGCATGAGGTACTTCAAGAAGTCCTTTGAGCATATCGAAATTCATTCAAAACAACAACCGGGTTTACCCCCTATCATCTAACTTTAGGACAAGATGTTTTAACTCTCAAAATGAATGTAAGATCGGCTCATGTAGCCCATCAGCAGAAAATTCTCAAAAGCTTATAATCATTAAGTTGTGAAAGAAGTTTTCAAGAATAAGATTTGGTTTGGAAGACTGTCTTGTCGACTACCCCAAATGATCCCAAGTTTGGAAAATGGCCGGCTTCTTAAGAGAGACCTTATTTGATCAGTCAAGTCATCCGTGGAGGGGCTTATCGGCTAATGGTTCCTGATGGTTAAGAGTTGGAGAAAACTATAAATGGAAAGTATTTAAAAAAATATTATCCTTCTTGTTGGGAAGGACTTCAAATCTAGATATTATTCAACAAGAAAATATTTTTCGTCTACAAAAGGTCAGTCGAAAATAGTCCTAGATTTCCTAGGAAAAAAACAATTGTCTTAGAAATTGTCGATTTCCTGAACTAGGAGAACGAGTAATTGGATCAATAGAGGCAAGTGGAGTACAACATCAGTTGTAGACCCGATTGAGGTCACTACTAGCTGAGGAGGCTCCGATGCAAGATCGGCTAAAACTGGTGGATCAACAGAAATTTCCATAACAGCTGATTCCTCCACACAAGTGGAAGTAGTAGAAGAAACATCGACTGAATAAACCAAAGGAATATTTGATTATTGAGATACCGGAGAAATTCCAGAGGTTTCACATTTAGTAGCTGGATTAACATGAGGAGTTTCAATCATAGTGCTAGCCAATTGTTGAAGTATGTTGCTCATCAAGATGTGTTTGAGATCAGTACAGAGTTGCTTCCAACTGTTTGTTTGCCGATTGAAGTCCAATATTAGCATCTTCTAGGTTTCTTTCAGAAATAGCTTTCTCTAGTTCCATTTCAATCAATCAAAGCCTTTTCATTTCATTTTCAATTGTAATGGCTTCGATTGTTGCCTTTTGTTCCCGAATCTCAGCATTTTCTCTAGAGATCATGGTACTTTCAGCATTCACCTCGGTTGTAAGATTTCTAAGTTATTCCTTCAAAGAAGGAAGATGGCTAGATCTACTCTCTAATATATTTTTCCAGAAAATCATACCTCTGCACGAGAAGACATTATTTGCAATGGAAAACCCAAGAAAGTTTTGTTGCATGGAAAATTGAGACAGAGAAGATGATGATGAGCTGATATCAATAGTTAATAGTGAGGACAAGACGTTACGCGTCGAAATTTGAAAGGATTTGGGATTATAAAAAATCATTAACAGTAACTTTTTAAATTTGAATATCAACATTCTCTACTGATAGGAGTAAAGTCGACAATCAATTCTCGCATTTTAATCAATAAAGGTCAAAATTGAGGGGAGCATGTGTTAACATAAAAAGTTACCCAATTATTGAAAGGGTTAGATAAGTTGATTTTTTCCCAAAAGAAGAGCATCAACCTAATAAAGTTTTAACTACTTCCCTAAAAATATGTTTGATCGGCAGAGGGAAGCAATTTTAATTTTCTATAAAGGACCAAGTCAAAGAAAATAAAATATTTCATATGCTGCTCAGCAATTGGGTCTTGATTATGATCCCTTTTTTCTTTCAAATCAATCGTATCTTGGAGATAGTAGGCTAAGTCAAAGACTATCTTCACAATTTTGAACATGGAGAAATGTCTTTAGAATGAGGTATGGTAGTGGAAATGACAATTATGAGTCTTGATTCAAGGATATGTGGCTTCATAAAGATCATGGGTTGCGATGTTAAAAATGGACTCAACAAACCACAAGAGTAAATTAGCTCATTCATTTGTCTTTCAATTTCTTTTAAACATATTTGCTTTTCTTAAATCATAGCTTGTTTAGTCTTAGTTATAGATTTCATTCTTCTTGTCATTTTAGTTTTAATAGTTCAATGTCTTGCTTTGAGTTTAGTCTGCATTTATATTTAACCATTGAGAAATATTCATTATTGAAAGTTGATTTGTTTCTTTCAATAATAATATAAATTTGGTCCTTTTGAATCCATTTTATGTCTTGTTTAAGTCCTTATTTTGCATTAATTTAATTGGATTTGAAGGTTTCCTATAGTTACTCAAAGAATCCATATTTAAAAAAAGGTTTCATGGAATCATCAACCTCAGTCGGCTAAGACTTAGAACCATTTTGTGGCTATTGATGCCTAACTCAACTGCTTCTGGACTTGTTGACCGAATGTTAAACTTGTTGACTGCTCCATCGGTTAGTTGCATTTCAATCGGCAACGGTAACTAATTCACTTTTCTTAGTTATTTTTTGCATTAAATAAAAATTAAATATTCCATTTTAAATGGAATTAATATTTCTTAAGAATACCAACAATATTCCTTCAAAAAAATATATCAATAATAATGAAACAATTCAAAATTAAAACAGAACCATTTAATATAAAACAGATAAATTATTACTTCAACGCAATATTTTTCATACTTCACTGTAAAATGATTGACACTACTATTTCATTTATACTATTAAAAAGAAATCATTGATAGTGACATTTCCATTCTGCATATCAAAGTTTGCTTACAGCAGCATGAGAATGTTGTAGAAGTATTTTTTAGGAAAAACCCAGTAAAAAATTAATACAAGAGGTAACCAAATATATAAAAAATTGTATTATGTCTTGTTAAGGTAAAATAATTATATATGTCATCTTGAACAAGATACACAATTAAGAAACGGACAATACATCACAACGAGATTTGATATGACTAACTTTTCTTAATTATTTTTTGCATTTAAATATTAATTAAATAATCCATTTTAAATGGAATTAATATTTCTTAAGGATATCTACAAGATTCCCTAAAAAAAACAATATCAACAATATTGAAACAATTCAAAATAAAAATAGAACCTTTTAAATGATTGACACTACTATTTCATATATACTATTAAAAGAAAAATATTGATAGTATCATCTCAAATTTGCATATCAAAGCTTGCTTACAGCAGCACGATGATTTTGACGGAAGTTTGATATATGCATTGCAATCCTTTCTTCTTCTTCTTCTTCTTCTTTTTTTTTTTTTTAAGAGCATTGCTATCCTTTCTACAATACATAAATTCATTTCAACAACGTTGGGAGACCAGAAGCATGTAGTGATTGTTCCTTTAAATGTAACTTTAGTCACCAAGACAAATCTATTGCTCATTTATTCTGCAATGCAAATAGGAAAATTCACATTTACAAGATACTCATCCATCCTAAACAAATTTGGATAAGGATACTTCAACAATTTCTCAATAAGTAGAGTCAGCATAATGTTTCCATCTGCACAACATTCATCAACTGGGCCATCACCATATTCCCCATGAAAGGTTGAAATTCACATATTGTTAAACCATACAAAGGAAAATATTTCAATAATCCGGGATAAATCATCATGCCACCCAAGAGATACTGTAGAGAACAAGACGTTGACATTCTCAAATAACCTTGACAAGCTGTCGTTGAATGAAAACTCTAGTTTTTTCCGATTTATCATCAATTTTCTCAACTGTTGCATGGGTTACCATTAAAATTATCTTTAAAACCTGTAGTCCCATATTCTACTTTAAAATTTCAAATCTTATAAGCAAGAAACTCATTGATAATTTATAGGTTCTCCTTGAGTGTCATTATTTTATCTATATTTATCTCACTTGTATTATTTCTAGAGTTGTTCTAAAGAAAACTATTTTTACTTTCTGTGCTCTCTTTGTTTGGGTGTAAGAAAATTAATGAGTATAGTTGTAATAATTTTTCACATAGTGAATTTTCTTTGGTTGTCTTAGATAACAAAGTGTTTTTTTCTCCTATTGTGCAATTTCCACTATAATTCTTGTGTTGCGAGATTATTTTCTTTATTCTCAAATTTTGTTTGTGTACATTGTCTCATGACATTGTCCCCAAAAGATAGGAAATGAACATGGTGGAGCACATGCATCGACTCCTTTGTATCCAAAGATGGAGAATATATATTCTCAACTGAAGAGAATTTGGGCGACACTGGAAGCTCGAGGAAAGCTTAGCAAGAGTCGTCGAATCTGAAGGGATGGTAATGTAACAATTTTGTTGTTAGGGCCAATTAGTTGAATTTGTTCAAGAACCCTTGCATACTTCAAGATGAACCTCACGAGACCAAGGTCTTTTTCCTCCTCAAGAAAATCAAAAGTATATATAAACTTCACAACTCGGAAATGAGAAGAAAGACATGCAGGAATTGCTCCATCTCCAAGATTTCCATCATAATGTAAATTTGTTCACCACTGCAGTACTCTGAAATAGAATCAACTAATAATAATGAGAGACAGTTCAAAATACAAGTCATATATATATATAGAGAGAGAGAGAGGGAGAGAACTTTGAAGAAGTGGAGGAGTGATATATAGATTGGATGGTGACGTTGAATTCTAAGTATTAGCCTCAAACTTCAGAATTGACGGTTTTGGACCCTAAACTTGCAAAACAAGTAAGTATTGACCATTCAATTAGTTACGGCGTTAAGTGTGCCATGAATTTTTTATCGTGAGTTGCATGCAACAATTGAGAGGGATATTTTCATTCTTCAAAGAAAATTTGAAGGTCAAAATTAAATTTTCAAAAGTTTAGAAACCTTGCAATTTTTTACTTTCATATTTTTCTTCAATCTACTCACCACAACAATATTTTTTTGCAGAAGAATGCTTAAACTTGTTTTACTTTGTCATTTAAAAAAAAAAGGAAATTTTATTGGAAACAAGAAGTTCTTGTACAAAGCAAATAGCAATACACTGTCATATGAAGTTTCTAAACTTTTAAAATTTTAATTTTGACCTTCAAAAATATTTTAATGGCAAAAATATCCCTATGAATTGTTAGTGCAACTCACGATAAAAAAGTCATGTAAAACTTAATGCCCTAACTGACAGAAAGATCAATAGTTAGACGTTCTATAAGATTAGGGTTCAAAACCATCCATTTTGAAGTTTGAGGGCTAATGCCAAAATTCTTGAAAGTTTAAGGGCCACTGTAATATTTTGTCCAAAAAACATTTAATAGAAGAGGTAACCAAAAATATATTGTAGTTTGTCTCAAAAAGAATTAAAAGTCTTGAGTTTTATATATTTTATTCAAGTCATTCATTTTTAGACAAACTACTTTTCATTTCTTTTTAAGAAAAGTAAAATTAAATACGTACATGTAGAAAATTGTACCAACTGTTCCTATTTCTATACAGTTTGGGATTTTTCTTGCTCCTTTAAATAATATTATTTTGAGAGGAATCCATGTGTTTGATATATGCATTATAATTTCCGCCTTGACATAGTATTTGTCTTGTTCTTTTACAATGCAGGTACGCAAGTATTATTTTGACCGGGAGTTTATGGTTCTTTAATTGTCAAATTTATCTAAAATTTTATAAACTTAACACAAGATAGGTAAGCAATAAAAGAGAGGTTGTCTTGAAACGAATTATGTATAGAAGATATGTCAATTATGTACTTTAAACAGTGGAAAATTTTCTGCAGGACTTGCTGCTGGTATATATATTTGTGGAATCCAGTCAGCAAGCCTAGCCAAACCACAAAACTAGTGCTTCATGTTCACCAACAATCTGATAGCGGCAGACATTGTGAAGGATCATCGCCTAAGTTATTATTGAAGCAATAAAGCATGTTTCTTTGATAAGTCACTTAATGTATAGACATTGTACATATATATATATATATATTGAGCCTTGCCTTTTATAAAAAACAATTAATAAAAGGCGAAATTAATTTTTTTTTATTAAAGTGATTAATAATATGACTAATGAATTAGTATATATAAATTTCTTATATTAAAAATTTAATGAATGTAACTTAAAAGCACAATATATCAAAATCAAACAAGAACATGACCAATCAAGTTGTCTAGATATATAAAATAAAAGCATTTAGTTTTAGGAAGTCATACAAAACAAAACAATAAACTAATCCAGGCAACATGTTACGAAACATGGGTGTCCAATAATAGAAAAGGAGCAGCACGAGATATATGAAACGGAGCTACACCAGGAGAAGATGAACTCCTTTCAGCTGATCAGCACAATTTGTGCGACACTGGAGCCTCTAGGAAAGCTCAACAAGAGTGTTTGAATCTCAGGGGATGATGGTATTTGAGTGCTTCTCTTGTTTTGGCTGATAAATTGCATTTGTTCAAGAACCCTTGCATTCTTCAGGATGAACTTCATGAGACCAAGGTCTTTTTCCTCCTGGAGACAATCAAAAGCATATACGAACTTTGTCACTTTCAGATGATAAGAAAAGCATGCAGGAATTCCATCTCCCTGACTTTCATCATACTGCAAATCGTTCCCACTTGTAGTACTCTGATGAAATAGAATCAACCAATGAGAGAATTCAGAATGCAGGTCATACAGATATAGAACTGTGAAGTACAGTGAAGGGAATTAAATGGTCTACATTCAAGTTCTGGTTTTTGAAGGAAATTAATTAATGAATTATTGTTACCATATCCATTGTGAGCATTTGAAGCACTGGAGCTCGTTGGATCAAGCTAATGATTGCTGTACTGTCCTTGAGTGAAAAATATGTAGTATAAAGTTTCAGGTGGATCAGACTTGCAAACAATGGAAGAGAGTCAATTTGTGCAGCATGGGTAAGTGCCTGCATGAATCATTGTTTACAGCACAGTTTAAAACATTCTCAAGAATCATCATATTTATACAATACCAAGCTGTAGCAGTAAAGTAATAACATTTACACAGTATTAAAAAACAAATTGCTTCAAAATTTAATCTCTGCATTTGAATTACTCCAAAAAATTAAAGAACACTTTTGAACGTAAAAAAGTTAACATTATTAATGTAGTTATATGTAAGACTATATAAATTAATCGGATAAAAACCTCTTAAGCAAAATGTCAGTGAAACTTCAGATGAAAACAATGGCTTATTTTTAGAAAATCTGAACATTTAATGTTGGACAAGGGAATATCATTTAGTGCAATTGTAGAACCAGGTGATATTTGACAAGGTTCAAATTATCATAAAACAAGACTTCTATTATATAAGAGAAAATTTAAACAAGATACCCTCCTTAGGACACTCAAGAAAGATTATAAAAGAACACTCACTAAACAATCACAAAGAAAGGTTGAAACTCTCACTTTCTTACTCACTACAAATGACAATGTCTTTTAGACAAATGACAAAGAAAGGTTGGACAAGGTTGAACTACAAAAGACAAGGTTCAATTTATAACACAAAAGAAATTTTAGAAGAGATTTGTAGATCAAGGTGTCTAGATTTTTAGGGAGAATTAGTATAAATAGACATTGTCATTTGTAGTTCAACCAACCAAAGCAAGAGAGCTAATGAGTAAGAAAGTGAGAGTTCCAACCTTTCTTTGTACTGTTTAGTGAGTGTTCTTGTATAATCCTTTTTGAGTGTCCTAGTGAGGTATCTTGTGTAAAAAGTTTCTTATATAATAGAAATCTTGTTTTGTGATAATTTGAGCCTTTGTCTTATATCACTGGGTTCTACCCAAATTTCAGGACTTCATAGATAAACAGACAAGCAAAATGAAAGATAGGTAGAGAATTAGGAAGCATACAATAAGGACTTCGCATGATAATTCCAGATATTTCAGAGCATTCATCTGTCTCAATGTTCTTGCGATTCGAAATCCACATAGAATCCAATCAACTGGAGCAAACAGCTTAATAGTTGCAGTTTCAACAGCGGATGACTTAGGCAAAACATAGCATTCCGATAACTCGCCATTCAATCTCAAATCTGCTAAGTTGGAACCACAGATCTCAAGCATAATCCCTTCCACTCTATTCCCAAACTGTTGGCTGGCATATGTCATGTGGAAGCTGGTTAGTAAAGGAGCATCCAACTTCACAGCCTTCACATCTCTCCATTTGCAGCAGTACATAGACAGAGACTCAAGAAGTGGAAACTCCAACAGTATATGTCCATTATTAGTACTTAAATCCTGATTCCTGAGTATGACATGGCTAAAGTCTATTTTTTTTAGTTTTGAGAATAATGTCTCATCAGGAACTCTCATGGTAATCTTGGATATTAGTCTCAATTCCTTCAGAGAATTGCTAGCATAGATACAAGGGGGCAGCGCCAGTGATGCACTCCAAATATCAATCTCAAGAATCTCAGCATTCCTTCTCAATGCAGCTGAGATCCAGGCATGTACTTGAGATGGATCATAGATATTAGAACATCGGAGAATGAAGCTCCTTAATGAACCAATACCACGCATAAGCACTCGATCCACGAAGCAACCAAAGTGATCCTGTCTAGTCTTCGTGCGGGCATGAATCCTTATTCTGTCATCAAGGTCTAGATTGTAAATGCCGGTCCATTTATACTCCCATTTCTTTGACAAGACACAGGTCCCAACAGCATCCTTAGTTGGTAGACGAGACAGTATGTTGCTGAGAAGACATTCTGGAAGATTACTGATTCTGTCTTCCTCTCCATCACTTTCTTGATTTCTGGCTCCGATCTGCCTTAGCTTATGACCACGAGAAGTGCATGTACTTGGAACTTGCTTCTTTCTCACCATAGTTGGGGAATTTTTCACCTGAAACTAATGTTACAATTCTGGCAGTACTGTAATTATGTGACATGAACATTTCAAGTTCTCATTTCTCTTAGAAATTGACATGATATATATAATTGTGCAATGGAATCCTAATAACAACTAATTAAATATTCATTGGGTACATAATCCTTCATATCCCTTATCAACCCTTTTTTAGTGAATCAAGTGATTATGTGGTTATTGCCTTCATTTCAGTTAGGGATATGTTGTTTGTATATGAATTCAATTTAGTAAAGATCAAAGCAATCCAAGATAAAATAAAATAATTTCCAACCCATTTTCTGTCAAGGGATCATTTAAATATAATTCATATGCTTATATATATATATATATATATATATATTTATATCAAACTCCAGATCATTCCCCCATGTCATTAGAAAGCAGCCTTACCATTGTTTCAGGGCCGATCCACACATCAATTATTGAGGACAGACGACAAAGGGAAAAAACATAACAAAATTTTATCAGGAAGGCAAGGTTAATTTGCTGTTATCAGAAATATATAACATACACATGAAAGAAAAAAATGGTTCAGTTTCATATCTCAAAAGGATCCTTTCTCTCAAATGAAAAATGAACTACAAAAGATGCAATTGAAGAATCGAATATAGAGAGTGAGTGAAGAATTATGTACATCAAAGGTTTTGAGTTCTCTGACGTTGGAGAGTCCGAAACTGAGATGCTCTGATGGGTTTTGTCTTGTTGCTATGCAAAAGCTGGCAGTGATGAATGAGTTGAGTGTGCTACTGTCCAGGCTTACGCATGTATAAATACAAACACCCCCGACGCACAAAAACGAAAAAAAAAAAACAAAAAACTTATCCAAGTCTTTAAGACTTAGATACAAAGTAGAGTATTTATCCACGAAAAAAAGAAGTTACAAAGTAGAGAGAGATGCAGAACCTTTTATTTAAGAAAAAAAAATCATTGTTCATGTCACAATTTATTTTTTTAAGAGGGGGCTGGGAGGGTGGATGGGGTGAAGAACTTGGAGAATACAGTTTAGCATTTAATTTGATTATCCCCCTTAAAGATAAATGCATCATCAGCATCCGTTTGTTTTTCTCTTCACATTTATGACATTCCTTTCAGAAACGAAAAACAGAGAAGAAAATTAGCAAACAAAGAAAATATTTAAGAATATAGTTGGTCGGCAATTTACCAAAACTGAAAAATGGAAAGTTTATATAGAACCTGTATGAGATTTCTATGCAATGTTCATAAAAATTGTGTGTGTGTACTGTATATATATATATAGATGAAATATAATTGATCATGTATATAAAAAATTAATTAGAGAACATATTTTTTACATATTAAAATTATTATCATATTAAATAAGTTAGCAGTGGAACTCATGAAATAAATAGACTTATATTTTTCATATTTCTTTAAGACGTTTATATAGAATATTTTTTTTTACCTTAAGTATGTTATCTTATTATCCTTATTATAATTAGTTTAGTAATGGAGACCATTAATTAGTACGAGGTAAATTCTTTAAATTAGTAAGGTTATCATTAGAACTTGTGGTTTTTTGTATTTTAAAAAAAGACAAAATGAAAAATAAAAGAAAAGAAACTAGATTTTTTAAAAAAGAAAAATAAGACAAATATAATATAAAACTAATATATGTTGTATAGTACACACATAAAAATTGATGAACATTTCATACATAATTTTACTTGATTATGCTTGTGGTTTTTAGTAACTTAGTTATCTATATAATACAATATTTATTATATATTGTGCTCCAACATTTACTCAAACTAATTTATGTTTATGATAACTAAAACAAGTAACAAATTACTAGACCAATTCGAAGTGAAATAGTTTATGTTAACTAAAAGAAGTAATGATACTATCTTATTAATATACACATCAATTATTTAGTTTAATATCATATATATAAGTGTATATATAATGACTATTTTACCATATATAGCACATGCACTGGTATATAAGCTTTATATACATAAATAAAATATATAGACTATGTAAGTTTACATATTTCATATATATATATATATATCAATTATTAAGTATACATATAATACCTATATAGTTACATAGCATATATACAACATATATTTGTCATATTTTTCTTTTTAAAAAAATCTAATTTCTTTTCTTTTATTTTTCATTTTGTCTCTTTTAAAAATATAAAAAATAAATATTCATCGCAAATTCGTCGCTAATTTAGGATGGATTAGCATCGACTATTTATTTTTTGTATTTTAAAAAGAGACAAAATGTGAAAAACAAATGGTTGTCGCTAATTTGCGAGGGAATAGCTACAACTATAATTTTTATAATAAAAAATAATAGCAAATTAGAGATTGATTTGCAATAGTCTTTGATTTTTCAAAAAGTAAAAAATAAAAAAAATTAAGCATCATCGCAAATCTATTGCAACTTTCCAACAAATTCTAAGGTCATCGCAAATCCGTCATAAATTTGCAACAAAGTAATTTTTGTCCCAAATCAATCGCAAATCCTCCATGGATTCATTTCCATCACCAATTAGCGATAAATTTGTGACCATACAAGATTCCTCATAACAATCACAAAAATAATTTTTTAGGTAAACTTGGTGTTTAAGCACAATATAATATATATATATATATATATATATATATATACTATACTTACAAAAATGTATAATATTTTAAATTTGTGATTGATAAGAATCAAATCCCCTTAAGAATTTCTTTAAAAGATCAAATATGCACTTATTAGAAGCATTTGTATATCAAAATCAAACATGAACACAAAACCAACCAAGTTGTAAGGTCTAAAAGCATTATGTATGTCTTAGGAAATATAGTCATGCCCATGACAAACCAGTAAACAAATCCAGCAATGGCGAGTTTAAAAGCACAAGTTTCCAATAATAGAAAAGAGCAGCAGGAGATATATGAAACTAGATCATGAGGAGAGGAGATGAACATGGTGCAGCATATGCATTGACTCCTTTGTATCCGAAGATGGAGAATATATATTCTCAGTTGAAGAGAATTTGGGAGATACTGGAAGCTCTAGGAAAGCTCAGCAAGAGTTGTCGAATCTGAAGGGATGGTAATGTAACATTTCTGTTGTTAGGGTCAATGAATTGAATTTGTTCAAGAACCCTTGCATTCTTCAAGATGAACCTCACGAGACCAAGGTGTTTTTCCTCCTCAAGAAAATCAAAATCATATATGAACTTCACCACTTTGAAATGAGAAGAAAAACATGCAGGAATTGCTCCATCTCCCTGATTTCCATCATACGGTAAATTGTTCATTGTTACGGTACTCTGAAATAAAATCAACTAATAATAATGAGAGAGAGTTCAAAATGCTGGTCATATATATATATATATATATAGAGAGAGAGAGAGAGAGAGAGAACTTTGAAGAAGTGGAGGAGTGATTATATATTGTTTGGTGATGATGAATTCTTACCATATCTACTGTGAGCATTTGAAGCACTGGAGCCTGTTGGATTAAGCGAATGATGACTCCATCCGAGAGTGAGTAATATGCAGTACACAGTTTGAGGTGGCTCAGATTCACAAGCAAGGGAAGAGTGCCAATTTGTGCTGTATGGTTAAGTGTCTGCATGCATCATTGTTTTTACGCAAGTTAAATATTCTCAAGAATCATATAGTATACAAAACCTACAGATATAAAAGCTGTAGAAGAAACAACATATTTTAAATGTACTACAAGAAGAACTTGTAAAAACTTTATATCATTTAATGCAAAGTTCTAAAACTTCAGAGAGATAAGCAATAAATGATGTTAAATTTTCACCTAATGTAAAAGTTTCATGAGCTAATAGAAACGAAACGAACAATTTATACATTCTATCAAACTCCCATATCCTGTCTGAGACCATATTAAATTCAACCTTAAAGCTTAAACGTATAATAAGAGGGAATAAATATTTATATATTTCATCAAACGAAAAATGAAGATAAGTTGGGAATTAGAAGGCATACAATAAGGAAGTCGCCTGATAACTCGAGATATTTCAGAGCATTCATCTGTCTCAACGTTCTCGCGATCCGAAATCCAACTGTACCCCAGTCACGTGGACAGAACATCATAATTCTTGCATTTTCCAAGGGGGATGGCTGAGGCAGAACTAAGCTTTCTCCTAATGTGCCATTCAACATGATATCTGAAAGTTTCGAACCACATATTTCAATCAAAATACTTCCAATTCTATTTACATTCTTATAGCAGTCATCTGTCATGTCAAATCTGGTTAATAAAGGAGCATCCAACGTCACACCCCTCATATTTTTCCAAGTGCAGCAGTACATAGAGAGAGTCTCAAGACATGGAAGCTTTAATAGTAGCCTTCCATAAATACTTGAATTCTGATTACTGAGTGTGACATGGTCAAAGTTTATTTTTGTAAGTTTTGAGAATAAAGTCTCATCAGGAAGTCTTATTGTAACCTCAGATAATATTTTCAATTCCTTTAGAGAGTTGGTACCATGGATACTACGGGGCAGCACCAGTGATTGATTCCAACAATCAATCTCAAGATTCTGAACATTCCTTCTCATTGCAGCTGAGATCCAAGAATATATTCTAGATGGCACATAATTAGAAGAAAATCTGAGAGTGAAGCTCTGTAATGAACAGGTACCAAGCATAAGCACGCGATCTGTAAAGAAACTAAAACAGTCCTTTCTGGTTCGCCTGCCGGGATTAAACTTTAATCTGTCATTGAGGTCTAGATTGTAAATGCAGGTCCATTTATACTCCCATTTCTTTGATAAGACACTGGTTCGAACAGCATCCTTAGTTGGGAGGCGAGACAGTATGTTGCTGAGGAGACATTCTGGAAGATTACTGATTCTGTCTCGCTCTTCATCACTAGTTTCTTGATTTCTGGCTCTCGTCCGTCTTGGTATATGATCAAAAGAAGTGGATCCACTTGCAAATTGCTTTGTTCTCGCCATAGTTGGGAATTTTTCACCTGAAAATGATACAAATTCTGGCAGTTATATGTGACATCATCATTTCAAGACTTTAATTGTCTTTGAAATTGACATGAGACTTGTCCAACAAGGAGAATCATTTGCAAAGAAAACCCTATCATTTCAAGACTTTTTTGTGAGATGTTGATACCCACGAAACCGCTATCTCATGGTGCTATACTGAGTAAGCCTCCAACTTGTGCAATAGTTGCAAATCACACTAGCACGTAAGCCACCTAGGCAATCATAGGTTCACCCCCAAGAAGGTTTGAAGCCTAATTAAACATCATATAGGATATGCACGACACCTACGCACCCTGGGCTTCGGCATACTAACAACTAATTAAAAACAAAATCGACTGCTGCGAAAGGTACATATATGAATCTTTCATACAATGATTATCACACTTTTCTTTTTTTGGGTGGAGTGAATCAAGCGATTATGTGGTTACTGTATGCATTTCATATATATATGAACTCTATTTGCTTAGGCAAAGATCAAACCAATTGAGGACAAAACCAATATTCCCACCCATTTTCTGTCAAGAAAGGATATATATATATATATATATATATAATTCATATGCTTATATCAAACTCCAGATCATTTCCTATAGGTGATGATGATAAAGTAGCCTTACCACTGTATCTGGGCTGATCCACACACACACACACACACACACATATATATATATATATATATATATAATTCATATGCTTATATCAAACTCCAGTTCATTTCCTATAGGTGATGATAAAGCAGCCTTACCACTGTCTCGGGGCTGATCCACACATCAATCTTGTCAAAGGAAAAAAAAAGACAAAATCTTATCAGGACGCCAAGGTTTTCTGGTATCAGAAACATAAAAACATAAACAGGGAAGAAAAGATGGCCAGGAATTCTTATTAGAACTATCTAAGTCCAACCCTCTCTTTGCAATTTTAGTTTTTCTTGCATATAAAAAATTAACTAGAAAATAGCTCTTGAAATCTGGTATACAGTAAAAAAAGAACAAAACCAACTCTAATTAACATACCTTTCTTGTTGGAAGAATTATAATGTCTTCTTGACCCTTTTCTCAGATGAAAATGAACAACTAAAAAAGATGTAATTGAAGAATCAATCGAATAGAGCAGAAATGTAAATCAGAGGTTTTGAGTTCTGACCTCGCAGAGTCCGAAAAAGAGATACTTCTGATGTTTGTCTTGTTGCAATGAATGTGCTACTGTCCAGCCTTGGCCATGTATACATACAGCCAACACCCCCAGAAAAAGCAAAAAACGTTATGCAAATCTCTAAGACTTTGTGAGAAAGTAGGGAGGGATAGAGAAAAAGAAATAAAATTCACTTGTTAGAGGAGAACATTTTATATATTCACTTGTTTAAGAGGGGAAAATTGTTCTTGTCACAATTTTTTTTTTTCTTTCTTTCTTTCTTTTTTTTGTGGCGGCAGTGGTGGAGAGGGGCTTGGATACTACAGTTTGCATTTAATTTAAGAATCCCACTAAATATAAATGCATCAGCATCCATCTGTTTTTTACCTTCACATGAATGTGTTTCCTTTCACAGACGAAAGCAACGACGAAACAAATCTTGCAAACAAAGAAAATATTTAAGACTCGATGTAATTGAATGTCTATTTTTATTATTTATTTTTTATATATTTGAAATTGAAAGTTCATTTTTCTTAAATAAACATATTTTTCATTTAAAATTTAACTAACATTATATTATTAATTTAACGGATGTAATCTCACTAACTATTTATCTCACCACTAACTAAATAAATAACAAAGATAATGTGATAATTTTCTTAATATAAAAAACTCTTAATATTTAAACTTACTTAAACGTGGACATTCAATTCAAGACTATAGGAGTAATAAATCTAGTTGGCAATTTGCCAAAAATTGAAATATTGTCCATTATAAACTAATGCATGTCCATATCTGACACTATATACAAACAAAAAATAGAGAATTCTTTTTTTTACTTATTCAAATTAACATCTTATTTTTTATAATTAAATACTACCCACCCCAAAATATTAAAAAAAATGAAATACTCCCTTCAAAATTATATGCATACATTTTCATTTTGGGATGTCCAAAATAAATCTTGATTTTCCTTAAATAAACATAATTTTCATCTAAAGTCCTACTAACTAATAGTCTCACTACTAAACAAATTAATAGCAATAATAAGTATAATATGGTAAATTTCTTAATGTTAAATAATCTTCTTAAGTTTTAGAGTAAGTCAAATCTAGAAATTTAATTTCAAATTGAGGGAGTATAAGTTTACAAAGAGAATGTAGTAACTTTCTTAAGAAAAAAAATTAATTTTTTAGACTAAGTTAAATATGAACATTCAATTTTAGACTAAGAGAGTAATAAATCACTTGGCAATTTGCCAAAACTAAAATATTGTCCGTTACAAATTAATGTATGTCCATATTTGACACTTTATACAAAACAAAATTAGAGAATTTTTTTTTTACTTAATGAAATTAACATCTTATTTTAATAATTCCCAAAAAATCAGGAAAATATTGACACCTAAAATATTCATTTTGGATGCACATAAAATCCCTCATCACTTCACGTGTTCTACACGTGGGTGACGAAAAATTGGGATTGACAAATTATAGTGATTTTGGAACCAAAAGCATGATTTGGTGCAAGTTGTGAAGAAAAAAAGTTGAAGGGAAAACTCTTAGATTTTTTTAAAGTTTAGATGTAATTTAAATATTTTTTCTTATTATTATTATTAATAATAATAAGAAAAAGAAGGATAATATGGTAACTTTTTTAAGATTAAATAATCTATTTAATTTTTAGACTAAATCAAATATAAAAATTTAATTTTGAACTAATAATTTACCCGACAAGAAAAAGCCTCATTTACAGCGGCTTGAAAATTGTCGTTTATACTAAAAACAGTAGTCCAACAGCGGTTTATAAACCGTTGGGTTTGCAAGCATTGTTTATACAAAAATGGTGACTCTAGAGCCGCCGGTTCAACTTCAATGGCGATCAAAATGATGATTTTCTTAAAACGTCATGAAAAAAGGGAAAAAACGACAGTTCATGGACCGCCGTAAATGTCCATTTTTTAATGGCAGTTTAAGAACTACAGTAAATGTACCCTTTTTAAATGCTGTTTGAGAATTGCCGTAAGTGCACTCTTTTTAACGGTGGGTTGAGAACTGCCGTAAATAGTCTTTTTAACTGGGATGAATGGAACACTGTAAATATACCCTTTTTACAGCGATTTATAGGCTGCCGTAAATGTTGGTAGCCATTAGAGCCCTTACAACCGTCACTTTTGGTTTTTTCTTTTGTTTTTTTAGGCATAAAATCATTTTTGCAATATGATTTGTTGTATGCACCGATGAAAAACTAAATCACCTGCTAAACAAGATTATAATCACCTATTGTATGCATTACAAAATTAACCACTAAACAATTTCTTCAATACGAGAATAGTTCATCCAAAAATAAATAAAAACATAGTCACATCCATCATATAAATTAAAACACCCAATAACATTCATTTAAGGTTTGTACAAACAAATGTCTAAATTACAAGACATAATTTAAATTAGTTTAAGTTTAAATAATATAGCCAAATTACATGTCATCATCTAACATTGTTATTTTGCCTTCTAGGACATCCACCACAAATGATTCAATCACCAAAGTCCTTGGTCTTTCTTCAATGACTTCAGGATTGACATATATAACCGAAGAATAGTTATTACAAAATTCAATAAAAATAGAAATAAATTAAATACCAAAATGGTTCATAATCATGTCTAAATTGAGATGGAAAAGAGATTCTAAAATGCAAGCCCCTTACTACTAAAATGTAAGGAATAGCAATTTTTTCCATTTGTCTATAGTTTTTTTAGGTAGTCCATTAGTGTATGTTCCTTATCAGGAACTATAAATTCTAAAAGATGTTTTATTCTACTATAAGAAAAAGAGGTTGAAACAAATAACTTAATGAATCATACAAAAAAAATCACTTTCACTAGGACAATACACTCACCATTTTCTAGATCATCATATTTTAATATGCTAGGAATTGACACACATATGAAGATTACATTTCTTAAAGACCCTCCTTTGACACTCAAAAGACGTAAAGGTTTTGGTAAATAAAACTATTATTTATATTAATAAGAAATGAAGTAATAAACATAGATTGCTAGATTATATTAATTGATGAAGGAAGTGATAAGAAACTATTTTCCAATGACAAATGTTCATGCAACAAAATTTTGCTCATTGTACTGTGATAAACAAAGTGATGACATATCTCAAATCATAGAATTAAAGACTCATATTTTAGCAATATGCATGCATTACTCAAATTACCATAAAACTAAAGACTGATATTTTACCAATACTTTTACAGGGCTGATAAAAGAAATAATGAAAACTCATTACCAGTTTGGACAAAGACTTATTCTTAAGTTAACTTCTAAAATCCATGTCACATTCAAATCTTGCAAACATTGCAACATAAGCAATTATTATTATTTTGTGAAAATTTAATATACGTTAGATTCTCAATTAATATACTCAAAAACATGTGTTCTTACCATAGATGGATTGATGTTATAATTGTCATATCGAATATGCTAAAAGAATTTGAAGAGCAAAAGAAACTTCATACCTACCTGGTAAATGAAATGACCATTGTTAAAAAATTTGTAGTACTTTTCAGATATAATCCACGGTTCTCAAACAAAAAATACAGCCCCCCACTATTTCTAACATAATAAGTGTGTTTTTGGTTCTTTCTTTTGAAAACATTGTTTGTTCATTTTCTTCTGTGTTAGGAATACAAACAACGGGCACTTTCAAATCTCACTAATTATAAGCTCAATACCATTTTCTTCTGCCAATTGGACTGAAATGTCAAACAAAGATAGAAAGTTAAAGGTAATCTACCTGTCTTGAAAGCAGATACAAGAATGCAAGTACAAGTAATTTGATAGGAACTGCATATCTTAGTAATCGATGTTTTGCTGAAACTACCATGAAGCATCGAATCAATAAACACTGAATGCTAAAATTAACAAAAAAATCCAGAAGCCAAGGAGAAAAGGGTATATGTTGTAGCTCTTAGAAACCAATACCCAGCACATTAACCAAGAGGGTGACAACAAAGCACAGGCCCAATATAGCTCAGTAATTTGCTTCATGGGTTTTTGAATCAAATGTGAAGACAAAAAAAAAAAAATCAGTTTAATTGGCTCTAAACAATGCTATATACAGTAAATATATCAAATGGCTAATAAATTTCCATTGAACCTACAGAATTAACCAATAACTTTGACAGCGTGAAAAGGTCTTTCAAAAGTAAAATTTTGGTATTTTTTAAAAGGCATCCACATTATACGCATAGTACACCATTTTATAGTTCAAAAAACTGAAAATATATCTAGGGTCATATATGATAGAGAGGAGGTCGAGGAAAAAAATATTTTATTTCATGTGATCATACATATAATTAGTGCTCCCTTTAACCAACTATCCCTCTTTTAAGTTTTTCTTTTTTTTTTTGTCACATCCTCCAATTTCTGAAGCAATGCAGTTTTACTACCTTCCCAATTTGTTAACACTTTCCAGTTTCCACTTTTTTAAGAGAATGTTAATTATGTATCAAGGTTTTCCAAAATCTATAATCATTATGGAATGTTGATGACATGTGGATTATCTTTAAAAAATAAAAGGCAATAAAACAGCAAAATTAATATGCTGCAGAGGCAGTTAAGCTTCTAAGTGTAGATTTTTTTTTTTTTTTACTCAATTTGACTGGCAATCAGGACAAAGGGAAGGAATGAAAGCGAGATGTTTTTCTAGATGCTTATCACATAATATATTTAATAAGGAAGATAAATAAATAAGTTGCTATGAACATAATATAGTACCTCGAATGAAATAAAATCAAATATATATATATATATATATATATAATCTTTTACAATTTTTGGCTAATGAAGATGTTGAAAGCAAAAATTATTCCACCCCGCCACCCGCCCCCCCCCCCCACCCTAAAACAGTAAAATGGTGGAAAAAAAGGAATTAACACAATTATATAGCTATGAATGAGGTGAAAAATCATCAAAGTAGAGAAAATCATGTGATAGAGGATAAATAACAAGAGTACGAAAGTTTTAGCAAGAAGACAAAAAAATATCAGAAAAAATATATATATTTGTACTAATGATGAATATTGAAATCTCTTTACAATATAGAAATCAATAAAAGCAAAGCATTACCTTTTTGCAGAAAGAAATAGACCTTTTTATCATCTTTTGCAAAAAATAAACTCTCTCGTACATCTCCTGGGAGATCATCCACATAAATGGTCCAACTTAAGCATCTCAATCTTCATCCTTCCTAAAGTATTAGATTAGAGACTTAATTTGCCATATTCAAGAACTTCATATAATGTAAGATACTATAGACTAAAATTAGAAAAAAGAGTTGCAGAATCGAAGCTTTTTACTGTTTATACACATTGACAGGAAGATAAATATCAAACGACTGGTGTGCATTTTTTAAGTCAAATATAAGATACAAATATTCAATGAAATTTAATAAACCTTGAAGTAGGTTGCAACAAGAAAAATAAAATTGTACAGACGTAATTGTGATTATATCTAGGTTGGGGTTAGAAGCCAGCTTTTGAGTTATATCGATGACTAGTTAAGAGTAAATGAAGAAGAATACTACACAAGTGGTCAGATTTAAAAATAGCATTTTCAAGCAAGCATATCTAAAAAAGTCACAAGCATTTCCCATTAAAAACTTCTTGAATAGAAATAAATTCATTCAAACAATTAGTGCTGAAGCAATGTGTGTAACCTAATTAAATTAAGAATATTTTAAGACAACAATTATCAAACACTTAGTACTCAAACAGTGTGTGTAACCTAATCCACTAATTTTGCATGAGAGATTACAAAAAATGTTAACTCAATTCACCTTAGAATTTTACACAAAAATCTTTTACTCAAGGTTCACCCAACTTTTGAGTTTTACAACACAACCTTAATTATATAAGTATCTTCAATACAACAATTAATGAAATATGCACATTTACGATAATCACGATTATCTTTAATTCAAGGCTCACTCTAACCCTTAGAGTTTTAAGTTAAATGCAACATTGAATAAGAATTACAAGATGTGAATAAAGAAAGTTTGATATGGATATCACCTTAATTGTGAAGATATATCAATTCTTGTACAAAAACTTCTTTGAGTAATTTGTTCCTCAAAATTGCTCAAGAACACCAATGAATGTGTGAACCATTCTTAGATGATTTTCACAATGTAAATATTTTGAAAGGATTTGAAAATATTTTTAAAATATTCTATAATAAATGTCAATCAAATTTTAGTTCAGAAAGTCATGTCTCTAAGATTTTCAAGCATTTGGGTATTTATATGTGTGTTCCAACGGTCATAAAAATGACTGTTTAAATCCCACTCATGAGACTTGTGGTTGACCATACCATAGGTTGGTCATTCGTGCTATCCTCCGCAAGTATACCAAAAAACTCTGAACATTATGCAGACGATGAGTTGAAAAGTTCGGTTGACCATATGAACTGTGGTACACACTAACCATACAAAACAATATTTTAATCAACTCTAAAAGTTGCGGAATCTATTTTATAAAACCTTTAAACATATGCATGTATTTTGAAAATCATTTCAAATATCCAAGTCAAACTTTAATTTTATGAAACACATTTTGAAAAATATTTTACGTTCATTGAGCAACCCATAGAATAATTACTCATAAAGATAAATCTAGATATATTTAAGTGATATCAACATTTAACATTATATCTCTATATCATATTTAATCTAGAAAAGCTTGTTTTCGACTCTTGATAACATACGATTTTCCCTAAAGACTCGAAACTTTGAGTTTGCATGGATTAGACATTTGAATCCTAAAAAGCTATCTGGAAAACCTAAGATGAGTGAATTAGGTTTTTATCATATTTTTCAACCTAATTCAATAAAACATCTCTTTGATCACAAATATCAAACACTTTGTGTGCTAGTTGTGTGAGTAATAATGTGTTCAAATAAAATGAAGAAAATAGAGCAATGAACACAATGATTTATAGTTGTTCGATTTATCCAACAAAACCTAATCTACTACCTTGAGTTTCCTACTCAATGATTTACCAAATCTCACACTAATCAAATAAATGAGATTACAAAAGAGGCTTACCCAATTCATCTTAGTGCTTTACGAATAACCTTTCAATCAATCAAGGCTCACTCAACCCTTGAGTTTTACAACACAAACTTGATTATACAATAATCTCACCACTCACCTTAGTGAAATCCTTACGATACAATTCAATTCAAGGTTCACCCAAAGGTTTTACAAACAAACCTTGAATACAAAACAACATTTACAAGGCTTACCCTAACACTTATGGTTTTATGTTATTTGCAACCTTGATACAATTACAATCAATTATAAGAGATAGAGAGTTTGATAGATATCACCTTAATGTGAAGATATATCAAGTTGAAACACAATCACCTTTTTGAGTAATGGCTTCCCAAGATTGATCAATATTCACCTTTGAATGTAAAGACCCTTCTTGAATGATTTTAACAAGATTAATGTTTTGGATCAAGATATACAATTTTTTTTCTCAAAAATTGTTCTATGCAAGAATTCCAAAAGCTTTGGTATTTATAAGTTTATTCCCAACAGTAAAAAATAAAGTTGTTGGAAACCCACTAACAATTTGCAATCCACCGGTGCATCGTCCATAAGCTCACTGGTCAGCCTTCAGATAATGGTTTTCATCTTACAGTCGACCTCACCTCACTGGTGGTCGACCGCATGATCGTCCGCAAGTTGACAAATGAACAAATTTGACAATACATGCATCCACAAGATAAACCAACTTATGGACAATACATGGACCACTTTAGGTCGATCGAAACATATTCATTTGTGCATCCACAATACTCTAACACACAAATGATAATTTCAATCAACCATATAAGTTATAGTATCAATGCAACAAAAGTTTATGAAACATTTAAGTTTTGAAATCACGATGCATGGTTTTCGAAATACCAAAACATATTTTAACATTTTGAAATAACATTTTAAATTCATAGAGCAACCTTTAGAAACTATTACTCAAGTAGAGGTAAAACTAGATATATCAAAAGATATTAAACTCTAAAACTATTCATCTAGTTCCTATCTAATCCAATAAATGCTTGTCTTCAAATTTTGATAGTCTTGACTTGTATACTTCATTGAAAACTTAAAATCTTGTCCTTACATGGATTAAATCATGAATCCAAAAACTCTATCACTTGTACAATCAAGACATTAGTCATCATCAATATCTGTCATTAATCAAAATTAAGACTTTAAAAGCTTTAAAGAGTTCACTATCACTTGTACAATTAAGTTATTAGTCATTAATTATCAATATTTGTCATTAATCAAAATTAATTCATTAAAAGCTTTAATGCTTTCACAAAAGATAAAAACCACACCGTGACACAAACAAATTAGTAGATCTTACATAGAATATATATATATATATAATTGAAATAGAAAACTAAAACCTTAGCAAACTTATATGGGTAGATCTTAGATTGAGTAAGGAACTAATGAAGAAAAAAGGAAGAAGTTGGTGTAGTACTAGATCTATAAAGAGGAGCTTAGGAAATTATACTTTAGATTTGTAACTTTGTAAAAGGAAGGTGAATTGGTATTGAAGGTCGAGGAAGAAAAAGGACGTGGGGTTCATATGCCTTGTTGGTTTAGAAAGCTAGGGATGTTTAAAATGATATATTCCAAAATTTTCAGAGTGAGGAGAAGAAGGAAAGCTAGGGATGTTGTTTTTTAAAATTTACTTATGTAAAAAAATAATTAAAGTAATTAAATTTGTAAATATTAATAAAACATTAATATATCTCAATTAAAGTATTTATATAATCATGTAAATTATTTATAAAAATATTAAACAAAAAACATGAATTTATAGTCACGTAAATTTACTTAATTTTGATTATGTGATTGTAAAACTCTTTACTTTATAGGCATATGTTTTGAGTTACATTAATTATCTTATGTTATTATACATTTATTATATATATGGACAAGTCAATTACATAATACTTTTTTAAAAAATCAATTACTAAGCGACAATAAATAAAAAGTATAGTCTTTTTTTTATATTTACACCATATGTCCCAATTTGATAGACTTGTTTTCCTTTTTATTGTCACAAATTATAAATCACTTTTCTTATTCAATGCATAATATATTTGTTAGATGATCAAAATATTTGTATTTAAAGTATGTTTGTTTGCATCTAACATATGTATTAAATTCACTTTTAGAATGATAAATGATAATAGTATTTTATGACTTTTTTATGAAAAATATACATTTCCAACTATATTACTTATGTATTTTTAATCAATGTAAAAACATTGATTTAAACTAAATAATACAAATATATTATTCTGATAAGTACACAAATATACTTTTAAATTTTGACACACGAAAAATATATATTGATTTAAACTAAATAATACAAATATATTATTCTGAATAAAAAATCAATTTTTCATAATATTAATGAATATATATTTATTAATTTTTATAATTATTCATAAAATTAACACACATTAATTCATCTAAATAAAATTATTTACATAACTATATAAATTTTTCACAAAATCATTAACACAGAACATGAATTCTAAAACCGAACTAATAAAAAGAAGTAATATATAAAATTGTAAAATTAACATTGTTCAGAAAGAATAAATAAAGACTTACTATATATGTTAGTTTAAAAGTGTCATATATATATATATATATATAGTAAAAATCGTCATAAAAGGGTTCACTATAAGTGGCAATCTTGGAAATTACAAATAGAAAATAATCAAATATTTAGGCAATGCTATAACAAATTGCATCATTTAAGTGTGTGTAAAGTAAAATTTTGGGACTAATTCCAAATGTGGATGAACACTGAGTGATAAGGTTCTTTTTGTAGTTGAGAAAGAGATAGATCATTATTCATTACCGTTTTTGCAATGTGCAGATTTTACACCGGTGATGGGGGGAAGAGCAATTGCCCAAAATAACTTTTTTTTAAAATTTAATCCATTATATATCATATATAAATATAATGCCCAAAGTAAAACATATAAACTTTGTCAAATGTAATGGCACAAAGTAAAACATGTAAACTTTATTAAAGTTGATATTCTTCATATAAACACAATGTCTAACTTGCCAAAATTGACATTTAAATATCAAGTTTGTGAAACTTGATATTGTACACTTCGATAAAGCTATAATACAATGTCTAATTTGTCAAAGTTGGCATACAACGTGCATACAAACTTTCAAATTTTTTAACGAAAGTAACCATACTTTTTAATGATAATCCAACTATCGATTTCTCAATTTGATTATTCGATTAGCTATTCGGAGATCACATATCAATGGAGTATTCCATCAGCCCCACAATATTCTTATGATTATGTTTCCGTTGCAAGACATGAGTCGATTGTTCATCATCTTGGGGTGCAAGCTTTGTTGATGCCAAATGAGCATTTATTGCCAGTTGTTCCATGTGTGATAAATATTCATACACCTTATCTTCACACTCAAACTCAGCTTGGGGGACAATAGGGTCTTTATCAAACATAGGAGATTTCATATGTTGAACCGGTTATGCCGACAATATTCTCAAAAGTTAATCCAATTGTATCGCCAAAAAGTATATCTTCAATAAGAGTTTTCCATTACCACAAGTTGATGAGACTGCTATAGATGATAACAAGACAAGCATGAAGTATATCGATAGATTCACAACTTAATATGATAACTCAGTTGATCGTGCAGAAAAACAACCGATGAAAGTAATGGCAACTGAGATTGTCAAAAAGCTCATATATATTCTATGCTTAAGCGATCAGAATGGAAATAAGATATTCAACAGAATGATAGATCAACATATACTTTTGACATCTCCAAAGCAGATAAAATTTTCAATTAGCTCTTGAGAGACAAGCAAATCAAGTTGATAGCAAGACAAAATATTATATCAACTAATGAGTTGGGAAGGAAGAAATATTGTAAGTGGCATAAATCTCATACTCATGCTACTAATAATTGTGTTATCTTTTGGAACGTAATTCAAAAGGCCGTCAACAAAGGTAGACTTAAGTTTGTCGTTTGAAAGAGTCAAGAATGTTTAGCCGATACATATCTTTTTCCATCGACAAAGACGTGATTGTTCCTAGCAAAGAGGAACCAATATCAAAAGTACCAGGTCCAAATGGGAGTGGAGAGTAAAGCAATCCAACCAATCATTAAAGTATGAACTCTAAGTTGGGGGGCAGACTGGTAATTCTATTCTAGATTAGCTGATATCGACTAAAATAGCCTTAGGAAATTAAGATGTCACTTCTCACATTTTTCTATTGATAGCTAACGAAGGCGATAAGCGATAAGGACATGTGTTAACACAAAAAATAGTCGATATAGAAGTCAACTAATTATATTTTTCAATTAGTTGTTCTGGCTAGGAACCAGCTGATGACAGGAAATAGTTGATAAACATAATTGTTTTTTGAACAGCGGGTAAAAAGAAGATCAAGTCAACACATTACTTCAAACATGCATAAAAGACTCTAAAGGTGGTTGGGTCATGAAGTAAGTGGTCCCAAAATATGTGTAATCATGAAGAATGTGAAATAATGGAGTTTGATGGAAAAAAAACTGACCAAGTTTCTTTGTTATAAATAAGAGCAATGAAGACGAAGCAAGGGATCCACAACAACAATCAACAACTCAGTTTTTATCAAATTATTGTACAAGCTTTATCTTTCTTACTTTCTTTAAGTTTAGAGTTTGTTTAGATACCTTTATTTACTGATTTCCTTTACCAGTTTGTAATTTCAATCTTTGTCTTGCTCTACGTTTAGGAACAAGTTAATTAATTGAAGAGTTCTTTGCAACTGCTTAAACTGTTCAAAGTAATAAAATTCATCCATCTATTATGAAATCCTATTGTCCAACAATTTATCAATTTCGCATTTTACTGAGAGATATTGAGACGTTTTCTATAGTTGTTCCAAAAACCCATTCTTAAAAAGGATTCCACAAACTCTATAGCTAGCCTAAGATGAACCTCAAAACTGTTTTGTAACCATTAAAATTAGTCAATTTGGGACTCAACGGTTGGCAGATCCATTTGATGGTTAGCTCAATCGACTGGTGAAAATTTTAGCGACAACAGTATTTTATAATAAATTTTTTCCCTATCGATAATAATCTTACATTAAATTAAAACATTTATCAAGTTAAACTCTAAGAATAAATTGTGTAGATTCATTCCCTTCCAAATAAAAGCAATACATAACACAAGTATTAAAATCATAGAGATTTTAAAAAGGCATGTATGATAATAATCAATGTACATCACACAATTGTATAGAAAAGAGCCGCCATTGGACTATGTATATTATATTTTTAAAATAAATAAATCCAGAAAGTTAACGCATAAGAAAATATTTAAAACAAACATATATAACATAATTTAACAATTAAGTAAAATTTAGAGCACTTTGATATCCTTGTTTCATCTATTGAATTGCATCAAGCACCCAAGAAAATGAGAAATAAATACATATAGATAAGTTTTAAAATGTTTGTTGAGATATGAGGCATGTAAACACTTTTTCTTCAGTAGAATTTTAGATTAAAAAAAAATTAAAAATAAAAATATGACTTATACAAAAAATTGAGTCAAATATTTCATTCATTTCAGTTTGATAGGATTATTATACATCACTTTTTTATTCAACGTACAATGTATTTATTAGTTAATCAAAAAAATTAATTAAAGTGAAATTGTTTGTATTTAACAAATATATTAAATTCACTTTTAAGTGATAAATGATGAGTTTATTTTAAGGATACTTTATAAAAAATATATATTTATAATTATACTTTCTCAATCTCATTTCAATTGTCCACTTTTTAATTTTAGTACGTATTTTTATTCTTTTACCCTTGTTATTAATAAAAGTTTTGGACGAGTTGTTTATAATTTATTAAATAGTGATTTTTTTAGAAATATTAATACTTATGCACTAGTTATTAAATGAGATTAATTTAGAAAGTTTAGTAATATAATTATCATTTTCAAGACTTATATAAATCCTTATACAAGTTCAAAGTGAACAATTAAAATATGACAAAAAGAGTATTATTTTAATCCATGGGAAAAATCAAAACAAATATATCAAATTAAGAATAATAATTTTAGATGGATAGATAAAAACAAATAGTACAAGCTTCATAATAGATGCATTTGCAGTAGTCTAGAGGAAGGGCCCTCTAGAGGAAGGGCCCTCGATATACGACACAGTATAAGTGACAATTTTGATAAATTTAAATGAATATCAATCCATTTAAATTTAATACATTTATAATCCACTTATAAATAATTTGTATCTAAATAGTTTATGGATATATATATATATATATATATATATATATATGCTCATTTTTCCATATAATTATAATTATTTTTAATTATATTCATTAACTTTCTTAGTGTATTTTTTATTATCTACACTTATATTCAATCAATTTTTTAAAGTTTTAATACTAAAATAACTTCAAATAAAAATTATATATTAATATTGAACATTTAATTATAAAAATAATAAAATAAATATGCAAAGATTCAATTTGAATAAAAAAAGTTAAAATTTTGTGATCTATCAACTTTTTTTTCTCTATGTTTTTTACTTTCCTTACTCCTTTTTTATTTTTACTTTTCTTTACATGAAACTTAGATTCTTTTTTTCTTCTCCTATATAACCTTATATGTAATAATTACCAGTGTTATTCTTCTCAATTACCATAATTACAAGGATTTCTTTTATTGTAACAACCATTTCCAAAATAATTTGGAAAGATAAACGGTTTTTACTTGACCTTTATATATATATATATATATATATATATATAATATGAGTAAACAAATAATTAACAATGAATTTTCCTAATTTCTTTTACAATAGAGTGCGTGGAATAATTATTTTACTGGTAAAGTCATTATTTGATCTAATTATATAAACTATTTACAAAATTAAAGTAAAAATGAATTGTAAATAAATTTTTAAAATAAAAATTTATCAAAATTAGTAAACAACATTAGTGAAATTAATCTTACTTAATTTAAACTTTACTGGTAAAATCCTTATTTGATCAAATTATCTAAGATACTTAGAAAATTAAAGTAAAAAAGAAATTGTAAAGATATTAAAAAATCAAATTAGTAAACAACTTAAGTATATATCTTGATAATTTTCACTTTAAAATAACTTTGTATTTCTTTTTTTAATAAAAATAACATTGTAATAAAAGTTAAAAATGATCAATGAAATGAAAATAAAAGAAATTGAGAAATAGGACTTCTTAGTAGAATTTTTTCCCTAATATTTGGTTTTCTCAATAAGTATTTGATAAAAGTAAAAAATAAAATAAAATTGATTTTAAGCCTTAAATATAGAGGAAAATGGTTCATAACTTGGAGAATTTTCGGAGTTGAATTAGAGTCAAAACTCGTTTGATCTTGGGGGGTAAATACCACTTAAGGTGATCTGAAAATGTCAACACTTTAAAAAAATATTTTTTTTTCGAACATATAAAATTAATATATATGTTATAACATAAATTTAATTCACAAATGTAAAAAAAAAATGATATGCTATTATAAAAAATTTGAAATTACAACATATATATTAGTAATAAATTATAAATTAAAATTTTTGTTAGAAAGGTAATTATTTATATATGATTAATGAAATTGATCAAATATTAACTTTTAAAAATGATTGTCTATTGGATTTGATAGATATTCATTTAAATGTATATCTATTTAAAATTATTTAAATTATATAAGTTAAGTAAATTCAATTAATTATAGATAATTTTGAATGTTTATTGGTTTTAAGTCCATTTTACCACATTTACAGCAAAGCCCACAAATCGAATCCAAGACCAAATCCGACGTATTTAGATTTGATAGACCAATATATTAGACTTTCGCAGGAACTGAGCCCTACTGTCCTTTTCATTCCACCGTAGGCTTAATTTTATAATCCAATGGGCCAAAATAGAATTTCTAAAATACTAGTAGTACTAATTGATTGAATGGGTTAAATAATTCTTTTCTCCTCATCTTTTGGCTTGGATTAATATTTTACTCTCACAAATTTAAGCTCTTTCCAGAATCCCCCCAAAGAAAAAAGAGGTATTTAAGCCATTTCAATTAATTTGACTAAGTATTTTCACCACTTTTAATCAAGGTGTTGTAATTTCTTTAAATTTTGATGGGAAATACCCTCCAAACAAATTTTGGTGGGAAATAGTATTTAATTATTTAACTTTCTCCTCTAAACAGTTTTAATAGTTATAAAATATATTGCATACACTTTTGAATCAATTTCTTATTTAATCATTCATATTTTTTCCCGGACAATTTTAGTCATTGATGATGATTATTGTGAACTTTTTTATTCTTAATATTTGTTGTCATATTGATTATTGGTAATTATTTTGAACTTTTTGTGCATAATATTTTTTTCATATGAATTATTAGTTATGTCCTTTATGAATTTCATCTACTCTGACCAAATTAATCAAACAATATGAAGTCAGTTAACTTTTTAAGGACAAATTGACTAGGATATAACTTTTTAGGGGTGCATGAGTGATGCTTAGAATTTGCCTCTAAAAATTTGATTTCATTTAAAGTATTTTGATTTATTTGAGCAAAGAAGAAGAAAATTATAACAAAAGGGATATAATTCATACGTTCCTAAATATAAGATATTAGAATAAATTATACATAAATTAATGAGGTATTTTAATTCTCTAACATATATTCATTTATTCTATCTTTTCTTTTTTGAACAAATTATCTACTATTTATGGTTTTATCTCTCGAGGTTTTGAAAATCAAAGATAAAAAAATTCAAAATAATCAATAAAAAATTAATTTGTTAAAAGAAGTTTTAAAAAATCCGAGATTAAATAGGAAATTTAACCTATATCTCTTCTCTTTATTTTAAAATGTTTTCTTTACTTTTATATGCTTTTTTATTTAGGAGTACATAGAGAGGGAGTTAGAGCTAGAGGGTTAGTGAATTAGGCAGAATCGAAAATCAAACTCGTCAAAAACCGCAAGTGGAAGGGCTGCTAAACTATTGTGTTAATTTCCTTCTCCACTCTTATATGTTTTTAATCTTTTTTTTTTCAGGGAATCTTGAAAATTTAAAGTTTTAAACTTTACTAGTGACATATGTCATTATTTACTTAATTATTAAATTATCAAATCAGGTATTACCAAAAAATAATATCAATTTGTTTTAAAGAAAAATTAGACATCCGCATTTCACGCTTTATTTATTTCAAGGATAAAAATTAATAGAGTGGTACTCTTTTCTTATTACAGAAGTTATTCCTCCAAGAACCAAGAAGAAAGTTGCTACTGTTTCCTTTATTCAACTTAGAGACCCACCAGCAGTAATTACCTTTTTATTTTTTTTTCTTTGAGGAAAAGTAGCTACTACTTTATTGCTGCAATTTCATCCCCTTATTTTCTTCAATAAAGGATATATATATATCTATATATAAACTAGAATTTCATTATCAAGTAAAAGAAAATAAAATATATATTACTTTCTTTGTTCAATAATAAATATTTATATTTGACTTAATATAAAAATTTAAAAAGTTTTGACATTAAAAAATATTTCCACATTATCTTTATTAATATTATTAATATAATTATTGATGGAATTATATAAGTTATTGAGTAAAATCTTTAAATTAAAGTTTTTATTAATAAAATTTTAAATGATAAATATATTTATTTTACAAAAATAAAAATATGTACATATAATTGTAGACATAATAAAATAAAATCTCTTTATGTAATCATAATTCCTTAACTTCATTGAGGTTCATTAGAAGACTTTTTTTTTCATCAAATTTTTTTTTCTTCTAGATTTGAAAAAAAGTTAAATGTATTATCCCTTTCACTCCCACCCGGCTGTTGGGTTCTGTTGCCAAAAAGTATAAAATAAAATACCATAATATCTTTGTCTGAGCCTTGAAACTAAAGTAGCATTTAAATTATTAAACAAATACCACTAAACTAATTAGCAGAAAATATTCCCATAATCCTTCAAAGGCTCCTTGTCCTTTTCATACTACCCCCTTTTGAAGCTGTTTTCTACTGTCTCCACTTCCACTCACACTTGCCATCTACTCTTCACTCTTCCTGTCAGATACATGAATCACACTTCTATACATAGCAAAAACCCATTTTCTTGCCCGTTTTTGTTTTTTTTTTAAAAATAATTTCTGTTTTCTGGAGCTCTAGGTGGCTTAGGGGGTGAAGGTAGATTGAAGGGGAGAGAGATGAGGGGACCTTTGGGCCCAGTGATAGGGAGATACCCTTCTAGTGATGGAAATGCTAGAATGGGGGATGGAATCATTAAGCACAACAGAAAATGCAGAGATGTTGTGTTTCTTGTTATCTTCATTGCCTTCTGGGTGGCAATGATTGTCAATTCCAGCTTCGGATTCAACCAAGGAAACCCTTTGAGGTATATCGAAAGGCTGCTGCTTTTTTTTTCTTCTTTTTTTAATCTTTAATATATACTTTTTTCGAGCAAGTATTTATGTTTATGTGCTAAATGGTTCTTCTTTTGCTCTTTTTTGCATTTTGATCTATTTGTTTAGTATCTCTTGTTATAAAAGTGTGTTCTTCAGTTTTCTTGAGCACAATTTGCTTCTTGATGCTGATTGAGTACCGTGTAAAGATTTGTTTTGTTGTTTCTCTTTTTTTCTGCTGTTTGTTTCTGTTGAATGGTAAGAGAATTCACATTTATGCTTGCGGTGCTGGTTTGGCATATGCAATTGAGGTGTTCTGACCAGATTCTGTCTTGGCATTTCTTTGCGGCTTGCTTTTCTTGCGAAATGAGGAACAAGGAATGCTCTTCTGAAATTTGTCCACTTATTGGAATGCTTTTCCCCACTATTTTTGGTTTCCTGTTGCATGCCCGCTTGTTTTCTTTTGAACCTTCTAAAGCCTCATCTTTCAGAGCCCTGGAAATGCACAAAGAAAAATAGGGTCTCCAAATGATAGCCTTGTTTCTTTGACAGAGTTGATCATAGCTTTCAAATTTTGGTCTAGAAAAAGCTTGTCGTGGCATGAAGTTTGGAACATTTTTTGCTCCTCTCGGCATTGCTTATCAGACCTGTTGTGGTGTGTGGATATGAAGGTCATGATGTTGGATGGAAGAATCAAGATGAGAAATGCAATTGTACTCCTAGTTTGAGGGATTTTGGCTTCAATCAAGTGATCCTACTGGGAATTGTCTCATGGATGTAATTTTTCTGGTCACCCCACTTTAGAAGACAGGTCATACGATAAAATGGAGGCTTAGCACGGCCACCAGAGTACTCATTAGCTATAGATAAATGGCACAACACTATGGCTCATGTCTGAAACAGGGGACACATGCGGATCCTCAAAAGGGGCGAGTTGAACATTTCTTGGGAGAATTCAGAATTCGAACACACTACAAAATTTTTGCTTTTTGGAAAGAAAAGGAAGAACTTTTATTATTAATTTATTAGTCACTGCTAATAAACAAACATTTTGGTTAGAGCCTGGTTAATGTTCCTAATTGAGAATATGGACAGGGAAACTACTCATTCTCCAAATTATGTCAATTGATTGTCTCCTTAGAGAATTCTGAAGCTATTGAGTCTCACTTGAATCTTTGACTGTTTTTTGTTGATATTGTGAGATTGCCGTTCCTTTTATTGTCACCCATCCACAGCCATTTATAAGGATATCTATGGCTGAAATGCTGTTACTCATATCTGATATCTCCTTGTAGACTTTGGCTTGCATTGGGGAGAAAAATCTTAATTCAACACCAATCAATTAACAGAACAATCTTTTGACTTTGGCTATTTGTGTTAACTAACAAAATAGGACCTGTGTACTGAAAACTGAGATTCATTTTCATGATCTCATTTTACTTCTGAGATTTTGAAGTGAGAGTGTACAATTTGTATTCTGTTGATTTAACAGGTTAACCTATGGGCTGGACTATAAGGGAAATGTGTGTGGGGACAGACATGCAGATCCTGGTCTTCGTGAGTTGGAACTTAGATATTGGATGAATCCTAACCAAGTTTACCAAAGTGGTTTAAAGAACAGCCATGACAAGCTTGAAAATGCTCGAAGTATTTGCTTGTTGGATTGCCCTATTCCATCAGAAGATGCATTAAATTGGGTCTGTGACTATCCAGAAGGTGATATTCGGATATCAGTCAATGATTGGATTGACAGCAACTATGATTACTTTGCAGACCTCACTCCTGAGCTGAGAAACACTTCTCTTCAACTTCAAGGTCCTTGCTACCCTGTTATATTTCCAAGTGTTAATGGTGAGTAAAAGTTAAAATACTGGTATGAAAATGCATAAGAATGGGCTGAAACTCCCAATAAGAATTGATTTGTATTTATTGTCTTGAAGCTCATCAGTTTCATGATTATTTCATTTAAAAGGACTGAAGGAAAAAGTTCTCTAAGATGATTGATTTACTCGTATCGTATCAGTTTATTGGAGCTGCCAGTTTATAGCTCGTGCATCAAATGTTTCACTGCGGCACTGGCAACAGATGGGTGGAGTGAACATTGTTCAAGACATGGCGATTGATAAGTCCATTCATCATACTATCAATTCTCGATCAGCAGTCTTGAAGGTAGTGTGAAATTTTACATCTCCAAAAGCTTTTTATTTGTGAAAAATACCTGGTAAAGAATGTCAATACTTTTTTGGTAAATAAAATGGAATCTTTTTTGGGGAAAAAAATAATCATTACTCAGGATTGCTACCCCAAACAAGCAACATTTTTGTTTTCTCATTTATTTATTTTGTGGTAAATAGGAGGCCAATGAAACTGATGCCAAGAGGCATTCTCCTCTTACTTAAAAAACCTAACAAGTATTTTGTGTTCAAGATAATAACAAAAACATTTACATGGTAAATGAGCTAAACTAACCAAACTGTTAATAATCCTGTCCCTCTAATCCTTCCTATCCATGTGCCTTTGCCATTCATTGACAATTCTGTTAATGCCCTTGCCAAACTCTCTTTTGTAATGCATGAAGAAACAAGTGTCTCTTACACTTGAGCTATATAAAGCTGTTTGTTTTCTGCGTCATTTTTTTGTTGTCATAATCAGGATCTTATCATATGGAAAAAAGTGAGAATTATTGAAAACTGAAAATGCTGTTATTCTTTTGCTTTTCATATGCTTTTAACTGAAGCCTCAGACAACTCAGAGTGAATGAACCTATTATCTTATTTGCATAAATTGGTGTTAGATGGCACGTCCTGTTTACCCCAGTTAATTTGTATTTAAAGTAGTTATGTAAAGGTTTATTAAATCTGAAAGTCAATTTTTTTGCTAAAAGTAAATAGTAAAGATTGATAAGTCATAACCAAGCTAATAGATTGATTATTCACCTTTTCTATTTCATTTGCAGAGATATGTTGCTGACGTTGGGAAATCATGGCCAGTATTGATTGTTTGTGGGGGAATTTTGCCATTGTTCCTGTCAATTATTTGGCTTTTGATGATTCGCCATTTTGTTACGGGAATGCCATGGATTACTGTTGTTGTCTTTAACATCCTCATAATATCAGTAACCATGTTCTACTATTTGAAAGGTT
The DNA here is from genome assembly GCA_019593545.1 of Apocynum venetum. Classification (NCBI taxonomy): domain Eukaryota; kingdom Viridiplantae; phylum Streptophyta; class Magnoliopsida; order Gentianales; family Apocynaceae; genus Apocynum; species Apocynum venetum. Next base: position 8,403,746 of record SRSM01000123.1, on the reverse strand, counting down.
AGGATCTCATTAACTTCATGTCTAGGCAAGAAACCTGTTTATAGATCATTACTTCTGGCTTTTCGAGATAGAAAATTTATAATACTGAGTTATTCAAATCAATAACTAAATTGTGGCAGATGGTTAAGGCTATGCTTTAAATTTAACATGTTAAGGTAACCTATTTTTGTAGAATCTAATTAGCCGATGAGTTTTGTCTTCGCAAGTATATTTAATCATTGGTCTAAATTTGAAGACAAAAGATTTCTTTTGTAGTGCCTGGGAAATTTTAGTTTGCCAAAGAGGAATGTCTAGAATTAGGGGTGAATGCACAATCAGTAATCCTCCAATTAAGGTAGCATGGCTATAGCATTTGTACACCTGAATCAAAGCTCAGACATACAAAAAAAATAAAAATTCCATCAAATGTTAAGTCATATTGCAACACATATACCACTAACAATTGCCTGTGGCATGCACAGGATATTCTTCAATAAAACTACTGTGTAATGAATCTAATCTATCTACATTGCTTTTAGCTGGCTGGATAGGAAATGATGCATCTCCCCCATCATTGGTGAGCATGATCCATAAGGTAGTATGGCAATAGCTTTTGTACACCTGAATAGGAGCACAGACATACAAAGAAAATAATAATTCCATCAAATGTTGAGTCATATTTGTAACGCATATACTACTAGCTATTACCTGTGCCATGCACAGGATATTCTTCAATAAAACTACTTTATGAGTAATGAATCTAATCTATCCCCATTGCTTTTAGCTGGCTGGATAGGAAATGATGCCATCTCCCCCATCATTGGTGGGCATGATCCATATTACCGGGTTTCTGCCAGGGTAGGTTCTTACTCAATTCAAAACCTCGATTGGTAGTAAACATTTGCACATTCTTCTGATGCCTTGATGATTATTTGTTATTCAGGAGGTAAGTCATCTTCATGCTGCTGCTGTTCTGATGACTGTTGTTATGGTTGTTGCCATCCTATCTTCTATTGCTGTAGTCCGTCGCATCCTTATGGCAACGTCTGTTCTCAAGGCAAGTACAATAACTGGACTGCAGATTTTGTTTTTCTCATATACTTTTATATCTTGTCCAGATGCATATGTAGCTTTTTTGCTGCTTCATTAATAGACAATGGCAAGTCAGTCTTTACACATAGTTGCATATTCACTGACTGGAAGAGTTAATGTAATCACCAACTGTTTAGAAGTAATGGAAAATGAAGCTGTGCTATCAGCAAATAAATTATTTCACATAAACAATACTTGGAATATGGGGCTGGGCTATCAGCAAATAAATTATTTCACGTAAACAATACTTTGAATATGGGGCTGTGCTATCAACAAATATTATAGTGAAGAGGTATAGTGATCAAGTGATTAGTTTGCTAGGTATATTCATAGGGAAAAGCTGTACTGAATTCCTTTGTACTTTGTAGAGCATTCTACAAATTAATCTAGGTGAGAGCTCTGCAGACACAGGCAATGAGTGTTTGCCAACTGCATTACCAAACGTTCTTGTGTTTGCATTTTTTTTGTTGGTCCGTTTGGTTCGAGTTACAGTTATAACTTCCTACGGATTATAAATTGCATTCTTTATACTTAAGCATTTTCTGTCAATTTCTTTCTCTTTCTCGTGGAAGTCTTCTGTTTTTCCGTGGTATCTAATGAGCTTTTTAATTGTCCTATATCTTTGGCTAAACGTTTTTTTTTTTTGGGGGGGGGGTGGGAGTGGCAAATATGGAAAACTCTCCATGCTGGCTGAACTTTTGTTTGTTTACTAATTTATTCTGTCTATATTCATATGCTTGCACAAAAGAAATGTTATTGTATCCTATCATGTGTCTTTATAGACCTATACTTTAAGATGGTTGCTTGATTGTGGTGATCTATAATATGCTCAACAGGTTGCTGCAAAAGTCATTGGGGAGGTCCAGGCATTAATAATCTTTCCAGTCATACCATATGCCATTCTTGCAATTTTCTATATGTTCTGGCTTTCGGCTGCACTCAATCTTTTTAGTTCTGGACGGGTTACCCAGAATAGTTGCAACGGTAACTGTTGTGCATATGATCTTAAATCCAAGAAAGTAAGCTGTGATAGCTGTTGCGGGTATAGCATAGAATATACCCCTCACATCGCAGCTGCAATCCTTTTCCATCTGTTTGGTTGTTATTGGGCTACACAGTTTTTTGTAGCTTGCTCTTCAACTGTCCTTGCTGGATCTGTAGCTTCATACTATTGGGCCCGAGGTGAAACATCGGTAAGCCACCAATCCATAGTTCTAGATTAATACATTTAAGTTCTAAATGAAATTGCCAGACGTTCTGAATTTTCTGGCTGTGAGATTGGCTAAGAATATCTTGTGCAATGTGTATTTCCTATTATTCAAATTGCAGTGAGATATAGGAAAGTTGTCAATGCATTGAAATTTTGCTTCAATTGATTGCAAGCGTATCCGATTCAAAAGTTGTGTTTGTATGATACTATTCACTTCATTTTATTAGCACTATACTCCGGCATGATAAATTCACACAGGAATTATAGCATTGTGGTTTTCCAAATTAGTCAAATCCGCCGAGTGTTTCCCTGAGGTATAAGTTGCAAAAGTAACCATGGTTGAGTGCTTCTTTTTTTCTTATAATAAATTTTAAACTTGTTTTCATTTTTGAATGGACTTTCCTTTCAGCTTCTATATGTGAACACATGACTAAGCCCCTATGTTTTCCTAAATGCAGCAAGAGATACCATTTCTCCCTGTTTTTGGCTCAATGAAGCGGCTTATACGTTACAGTCTCGGATCTGTAGCCCTTGGTTCTCTGATTGTGTCATTTGTTGAGTCCATCAGATTTATGCTTGAAGCATTTCGCCGTAAACTTAAGGTTGCTAATTCTATGCCTGAAAGCAGGATTGGAAGGGCTCTATATCACACTTCTCAGTATTTCTTGAGCTGTATTGGCTGGATCATCAAATCTGTCAACCGTAATGCTTACATCATGGTAAGTTTAAAGACCCGGGCTACTCTACTGTAATGGTCACATAATAGTTCTTCCTTTTACTAGAAGAAACAGCCAACAGGAATTCTTAAACTTTTTCTACACTATATAAACCGTGAAAAGTACTCACTTTGTTCAATGCAAAATGCTTTTCATATTAAATCACATGAAGCATGTTGAGTTTCATTTTTAGCTAGTGATAAGTCTTTGATTCTCTATCTCAGATTGCTATAACAGGAAAAGGATTCTTCAAAGCTTCCGAGATTGCAACTGAGTTGATCATCAGTAACATCCTCCGGATAGGGAAGGTGAATGTTATCGGAGATGTTATTCTTTTCCTTGGGAAGCTGAGTGTCAGTCTTACAAGTGCCCTTTTCGCCTTTCTCATGTTGGATACTCACAGATACAAGTCTTCCCATAACAAGATCTCATCTCCACTTTTTCCTGTTCTGGTATGTCTTCCACCTAATTTCTTCCTCCAATGTCTGCATGACTACATACCCTTGGTGTGGTTTACTCCTTTTATACTACATCTGAGTGCTTAAAAGGGTTCTTGTTTATTTATATGCAGGCATGCTGGAGTCTTGGCTATATTGTAGCCACCCTTTTCTTTGGGGTTGTGGAGATGTCAATTGATACCATCATACTTTCTTTTTGCCAAGATGCTGACGAGCACCAAGGAACTGCTCAATATGCTCCTCCTCTCCTTATTGAGACTCTGAGTGACCAAAATGAGATGCAAAGACTTACTCAATAACCATTTTAGCAAAATTAAGTAAATGTCATTTTGTCTTGTGCACCAGCATTAGCTTAATGAAATGCAGCTATTAGTATATCGTATTCTCCTTCCATAATTTTGTCTTTGCTTAATGTGTTTAGGTAATTATCACCAGCTCCCATGATCTTCTTTGGAGGTTATCCATCCTCCTAAAACTTGACCATTGATTATCAATTGAGTAATTGTTAATTTATGTACCTAAAGTATTTAGGTTTGTTAAATGTTAGTATTTCTTTCATCTTCTTTTTTGTCAATTTAGGTACTCAACATTTTTTACAGGTTTATTTACGTACTTTTCATCGGAACAACATCAAATAGGGGCATAAATGATATTTCACTATCCCTCTCACCAAGGCAACGATCTACTATCCCACTTTCATACAAATAAAGAACACTTAAAAGTAAAAACAATTTTCCACTCTCTTTGAAATAGACATTCTAAACAAAACACAAAAAGAAGCCCTATATATGTGGAACCCATCTATCCCCATCAAAACAACTTAGATCAATGTGGGCAAGCCAACAAAGAAAGGAAAGTGAAGTTGTTTACTGTCTGTTACTACATTGACCGACTATCAAAGGCCAATTGTTTTTGCAGTGCGAATGGAAAGCATTTTGGACAGAAAGTGTCCTGTTTAGCAGTTCGAGAAGACGAGAATGCAATGAAATGTTAGGGGTTGAAAAGGAGGAACTCAATTCTCACAAATTTAGGTTGTATTTTGAGTAAGCTTTTAGCATAATTTAAGTTTTGTATTTGAATGTAATTATCAATCAAATGAAAGGTTTAATATTTTTCTCTTCAATTATGTGTTTAAAAAGATAAATGCTTGAAATTATTTGGAGTTGGATAGTAGAAAAGAATAAAAAAGACATCACTTATGTGGATTCATTATATTTCAACTTGTATATGACCAAGAAAAAGAATGATATGGTTACATGGATCTTTATTCCATCGTGATGTGGTATGTTAATAGTTTTTGAACAGCTTTATATTGTATTTATTATTTTATTAACAAGGTGAAATTACTTACAAAAGTATTTACCTTTGTAGGGATCATTGGTTTCTTCTAATTTTATATCATCTTGGGAATAATGTTATTGGTTCTTGTGCGGTTATTATGGACTCACTAAAGGCTTTCGATCACAATCTTGAACACGAGTACGAAAGTAAGTTTTTTATTTTCTTTATGAGAAAGAATTATTTATATCATTGTTTTTTGAAATGATAGTTGGTTATCGGATGTTTGATTAATTTGCACTTGTACAACTTTGTGAAAGATATTTACAAGATTTGTAGAAGGTTAATGACATTTGATAATGTCAAAAGAATCCCGTTATTAACTTCCAAGGTAATGACAATTTAAGTTTGGCCAACGAGCTAATCCATGTGATTTGATTTTTAAATCAGGCTGGACTTCATAATAATTTGTTAGTGAAAATTCAAGTTGATCCGAATCGATCCATCTTTCCCTCTTGGCTCGATCGAATAGGCTTATTGGTAAGTTGAGAAAAATGACATTTTTTATGTTTTGACCTCTCAAATTGAGCCCGTCAGTTCAAAATTTAGAAACTGTGTTGAAAGGTATATTTTTAAACTCCGTAAAAATTCAAATGGTACAATTCATTTTGTCGCCCAGCATGGATGTGATTGTTCTTTAGTAAGTATAATTAGATCTGCAATTAGTGTATTCCGTTACCGGAAAAAACACCTGAGGCCTCTTGTGGACAAGGGGTTGGGCCGGCTACTAAGGCAAGGCCATCTTCTCCATTACTCAAAATAAGAATTTTTTACTTTTGTTTGTTTTTAGCTAAAAGTTATTTTTGAGAATAATATTCTGAGTTACTTTTCCACTCTTAATTTACCAAAGTTGAAAAATATTGAGAAAAATTACGTTAAAAATATTTTTCAAATCAATTTTTGCCCTTGAAAATAAAATACTACTATATTAGTTCTTACAATAGTTTTTTGAAATTATTTTTTAAAACATTCAAAAAAATAAAATCATGAACAAGAATGTCGTAATTGAAATAATATAGAGCATGTTTTCCATCTTTCACAAGAAAGTGGTTCAATTTCATGTGGCAGTTTTGTCAAGGTCTCCTTGGGATTGGATTCTTTTTTAGTATTTCACGAGTGAATTGAATTTGGTTGCACAATATGGTTGGTAAGTATATAGGATAGGACTGTTTTATCTGGGTATGAATTGTATTCTCACACATCAAGATTCGTTCAGGTAACAGTAAATTGGGACCGAAGTGGTCAATTTTTGTTCCTTCATTCTACGGTTACGTTAAAAAACTTCGTAACTTTATTTATTTATTTTTTTCTTAAGCTAAGACTAAAAAGTAAAAGTAAAATTAAAGAGAGATCTTTTATCCAGTAATGAAGGGTAAAAATGTAAAATGGCGAAGGCTTGAACTAAGATTTCATGGGGGATTATTATAACCGATGAAATGGGATAGAATCAATCGACAATCACTGTATCAATAAATTTAAAATAACTTTGATTTGAAAAGGCAAAATAAAATAAGACGATGCAATTGAGAGCGGCATAAGCAAAAGCAATAGCTGCCCTCGTGATTTATATCCAAAAGTTTACTCCATTCGTTATTTAATTTTAAAAAAGGGTTATTGAACTTTTTGCTTAAAACACACTTTCTTCAATGTTCCTTCATTTTTTAAAATTAATTTAGTTAAATACGATTATAATTGCTTCTTATATTTTCCTAGCATTCGAAGTCAAATGCTATAAAAAAAGAATAATTAGTCATTTTAGTTCTTGCCATTTAGTTTTTTTTATCATTTTGATATTTCTTACATTTGTTAACCCGATTAATTCTTGTTCTTCTACAATTAATCATTTTGATAAAATGTTAATGAACCTAAACTCATTTAATGGTCCACCCTTTTTTTAAGGACAAAAATGAGAACATGCTTTCCAACCCTCCAAATCTCTTTTCTCTTGTTATTTTTTTCAAATTTTCCAAATTAATCTTCTCTCAAAACCATTTATCCATTAGCAATTTTGAAAAGATGACGAGAGAAACAACATTATTATTTGAATATATTTCTTCCCCTAAAAAAATGAGTGGGTCATCGGACAGCTTTGTATTTTGTGCAATAACATTTTGCCTAATTTTGATAAGAAAGAAAAACCAACATGACTAATCGAAAAAAGGACATAGATCAATTGAGTTAAAAAAAATGCAAAGACTAAAATGATCGAAGAATCAAATGATAAGGACTAAAATGGCTAATTATCTATAAAAAAAACTAAGATATACCCCTAATTTTTTTTTATTAACCAGTTCATGAATTAAGACCAAATATTACTAAAAGAAAAAAAAATCCATGTAAGTGTTTTTAATTGTTTGATCATGCAAAGGAAAAAATTGCTTTAGCCCATTAAAAAATAGCTTAGAGGAGAAATAAAACATTTTTTTTCAATTTAAAAGTTCAAATAAATTCATAAAACTATATACAATCCCCACATGTCAAATAAATATAAAATTCATACTAATTTAATTCGTCAAAATATATAAAATATCCAATTTAAGAATTCACACATGGCATGTCCTCGCAAATAATTTTTTTTGACAGAAACATATATTTTAGATTTAAAAATACTTGTCTAATATCATGAATCAATTAATGAGGAAAAAAAATCAAGGATATATAGTATTTGTGCTAAGTTAATTAACAAAAATAAAAAAGAGAGAAGATAAGTGATAATAAAAATTGTAATTAACTGAAAAGATTGGAAGGAAACGTTAAGAAAATTAGGGGAAGTGTGTTTTTCACAAATTGACTGAGGGTTTACTGAAATTAAACAAAAAAAAATGGTATAATAATTTTTGTATTGTATACAATATCTATCAGTCAATGTGAAATTGACTCAATCTCCACATAAAAAAGGATAATAGAACATCATAAGCCATCCAATGTTTAGCACTAGTTGGCCAAGAGGTTCATTTTGCAAATGAAACGCTTCCACCCGGCAAAGAGTACCTTGAACAAAATCATGTAGGTTTCTATGCCAATGATCAGATAACCTCCACAAAAAATGTCAATGATCAACATATTTCTAATACTATACAAAAGGTTCCATGCATAGAAAGCACCAACATTTTAACAAAATAATGTTTCTCAATGATGATGCATAACTCAATTTTTAGCAGAACTCAACTTTTTGGAATCAATGTCATCCAGTGGGATTACAATTGTCCAGCCATCCCCTTCTTCCTTCCATCCTATGTTTTTCCTGTCCAGAAGCTTTATGATCATCTGTGAAGAGATTTTAGAAACATCACAATTGGTCTATATCAAACCAAAGAAATGCAGTTTTAGTTGATTTTATAATACTAGAGACTATTTCCAAGTTCAAGATGCAGAGCAAGATTTGGGAAGAGATTTTGTTGTAAAAAGAGAAAACAGAGGAACATTCACTAATGGATGGGAAACGTACCAATAGGATTAGACCAGAATCTCTACAACTTCCCAATAAGTCATCTATTTTTTAAGTGGATAGAATCTTGAGACAAGCCCTACTACAACTAAAGCTTAATGGTAATGCAAGATAGATGATAAAATAACAAAGAAAGAAAAATAGATTTTGCACAAAACGGTGAAAGCAGTACTTATATAAGATGAATAAGATATGGCTAAACAATTTTGGAGATCTCCAAAAACATACCACTGAATTCACAAACTTGAGAAAGACTAGCAAGGTAGACATTCAAAATAAAGTTAGAGAAAGAGAGACAAATAGTAACACAGTACTGCATAACTTGAAAATAAATAACTGAAATAAGGATTCAAATCAGCTTAAGAAAGAACGTGGTTCCAATGGAGTGCTATGAATAAACAACAGTTGTCTCCCATAATACAAGTAATATTAGAGTCATCCAAAAATTCTATTATATGCTGCTTTATCATGGCATATATGCATATCCTTCTATATAGCCAATTAACATAGAAGCAGAGAGAAGCAAGGAGTAAGCAAAAACGAAAATTACTAAAGTTTGTAATTCTCATGAAGTCCCACAAAAAAATTGTATTGCATCTCTATAGAAGCCAGAAAGGAACAAATTCAATGTTAAGATTTAAAGACCATTCATACCTTACGCTTGCGAAGCCCATGTTTTGTATTATTTTCATCACTGCTCCCAGCTAATACCTTAAGATGCTTAAAAGCTGATTAAGAAAGGCTGGTCAGAGCCACTTCATTTTAACTATTACAAATTCAGACATTAGGAAAGAAAGAATTCAATAATGAGAGCGCTTACATGAGATGCCCGGAAGATGATTCAACTGAAGTTTCAGCAAGCGCAAAGCTTCTTCTGGATCAGAATGACGAAAATCTAAAAGCATTTCTTCCTCGTCATTTCTGCAGTTGAAATTGAATCAACTCAGGCATCTAGGTAGAATATTGAGAAAGAAACCAAGAAAAAACTAACAATTCTCTGATCTAACCTTTCCAGAAGCTTCTGAGCAGATCTTTCATCAGCTTCTCGCGCCTTCTCCATAAAAAAATGTCCCTGACCGCACCCAAAAGGAGTCTTATACTAATCAAAATGCAAAATCTATAATAACTAGGTAAAATATCAAAGTTTCAAGGGAAGGTCAATTTTATAGAAAGGAAAATGTTATATATTACAAGATGAAACTTAACTTTTTTAGATGGAAAATATGTTCATTTTACGAAAATGGGCATTCATGTTTGGATATCCCAAAATAGAAATGTAAACGTTCAATTTTAAATGGAGGATACATATGTTGAGGAAAAGATAAAATTACCTCTTCCAGAAGTTTTTGTGCTCTTTCATGATCTTGTTTAATGAAGGCATCAGTAGCCTGCCAATAAACTGAACTTGTAAGATTCCAATTATGACTCGTCAGAAAGCATGCAAGTTATCAAAATGCCGTAAATATTTGAGAACAGTAAAAGGGATGAGGACGTACAGATTTATAATATACTTACAGATTTAAAAATCAAGAAAATCAAGGACATACTTTTGATCACCATTTTTTTTTTTTGTACCAAACTTGATCATCATACTTAAAAAAAAAGAGCCATTTTAGTCACTCTGTTAAGTGAGTCCGTCAAACCTTAACGCAATAAGGTTTTTTAGTCATAACACATTCTTTTTTAAGGGTATTATGGTCATTTAAGCCGTTTTTTTTATAAAAAAAAAAAACTCAGTCCCTCAATTTTAAAAATTAAAGTTTCAATCTCCCAACGTTAATATTTTAGTCCCAAAAGTTTACTCTTCTATCAGTATGCAAATCTAGATGTGGTAAAAATTGATGATGTTTTGTCTGGTAATTCAGGTATGTGGTTTACTTCAGAAAGTATGAAAATTATCAAAATCCAGTTATAGCCCTGTAAAGCCAATATTAGAATATACCATTGCCAATTTCCATAAAAGATTTGAGAACATTTAAAGGGATGATGACATACAGATTTATAATATGCTTTCATGGTAGACCTATACTCCATGACAGCTTTGCGTAAAACATCATAGTTGTCTCCGTTCTCTTCATCATCTAGAATTCAAATGCCAAGAAGAGAAGAGTCAACAGAAATACAAATTAACTGAATCAGAAAGCTTTCATGATGAGAACTGAAAGATAAGGCACTCACCATTCTTCATAGTTTGTCTTCTGGTGATAACAGATTGATGTTCGATAGCTGTTTCCTTTAGTGGTTCTTCAACAACCTGACCAAATGCTCTTGGCCGCCTTACTCCTTTAATGGGACGGATTTTCTCTGGCCACTTCTCAGATCTTTCACGAACAGCAAACAGAGAACCCAAAACCTCTTTCTGAAGATCAGATACCTCCTTCTCATCACGCAACCGTGACACTTTTTTTATAACAGGTAGATGGTTTGTGGTTGTTTCTTTTAATGGATCTTCAACAAGTAGATCAGATGTTTTTTGTTTCCAAACTTGTTTAACTAGACTTTTCTCTTGCTCCTTAGATTTTTCAGGAACTAGCATAGCTCCTAAACTTTCTCTGTGGTCATATTTCTCATCCTCATTGAGGCATTGCAAAGTATTTTCGTCTTTAAGAGTATTCGTGGAACTGCATGTGGAAAAAGTAAGTGAATAACATGTAGAAAAGTATTCTATCAACTTAATATTTAGATTACAAAAAGTACATATATATATATATATAGCCTTACACAAGCACACAAATGTGGAAGAAATAATACACATAGCAGCTATATTAGGCTGCCGAACATTGCAGCCTTTTTAGACTGCCTAACATAATATTCAACGCTCCCCCTCAAGTTAGAGCATATAGATCAAATGCTCCAACCTTGCTACAAATGTATTCAATCAAAGGTCCTCTTAAAAATTTAGTAAAAACATCAACAAGTTAGTCATTTGATCCAACGAACGCAATAACAATGTCTCCGGAACCAACCTTGTCATGTATGAAGTGACAATTAACTTCAATATATTTGGTCCTCTCACGAAAGACAAGATTAGATGCAATGTGCAAAACAACTTGATTATAACAAATTAATTTCATAGGATTGAGTTTACAGAACTTGAGCTTCGTGAGAAGATACTTCACCCAAATAAGTTTACACGTCCCGAGAGTTATTGCTCGGTATTCAGTTTTTGCATTTGAACGAGCACATATTGTATTTTACTTTTCTATGACACAAGATTTCCACCAAACAAGATACAATAACCTGATGTTGATCTTCTATCCCAAGGACAACCAACCCAGTCTGCATTTGTATAGCTAACTATTTCTATATTTACACGATTCTTATAAAGCGAACCTGTTCCTAGAGACCTTTTGACATACTTTAAAATTTTGATTGCAGCTTCTCAATAACTTTCACTGCTTGCAAAAATTGACTAACCACACTAACTGCAAATGAAATATCAGAACAAGTGACTGTCAGATAAAGTAAGTTGCCAACTAACCTTCGGTATCTTTCAGGATCGGATAAAGGCTTTCCCCTGTCTTGAAAGATTATGACATTGGGATCTATAAGTGTGTCAATAGGTTTGCAATATGTCATACCTGTTTATTCAAGTATATTCAATGCATACTTTCTTTGAGAAACATAAATTCTTTATTGTGATTGAGCAACCTCTTAAGTTTTCAAGATCTTTAGTCTTGTATTGAAACAAATATTTCTTAAGTTGACTTATGCCCTCTATGTCATCTTCAGTGATAACAATATCATCAACATAAACCACTAGGTAGATGTTTTTCCCTGATAAACGTTTGTAAAATACAGAATGATCAACCTTACTTCGAGTCATGCTGAACTGTTGAATAACTCCACTGAACCTGTCAAACCAAGCATAGGGAGATTGTTTCAAACCATAGAGAGAGCGCTTAAGACGACAAACTAAGTTCCTTTCTGTTTTAGCTACGAAGCTTGTTGGTTGTTTCATGTACACTTCTTCGTTCAAGTCGCCATGTGGAAAGGCATTTTTTATATCCAATTGAAGTAATGACCATTAATAAGTGGCTGTCATTGACCGGAATATACGCGCAAAGGAAATTTTGGCTAAATAAAAAAGTATCAGTGTAGTTAGCATCAAATACTTGTGTATAACCTTTAGCAACAAGTCGAGCTTTAAGCTTGTCCATTTAGGCAAAATTTTACATTGTACACCTATCTGCAACCAACTATTATTTTGTCCGGAGGTAAAGGTACCAACTTCCAAATTCTTGAAGAATCAAGAGCTTCCATTTCATCTGTCATAATCTGCCTCTAGTTTGGATGAGACAAGACATCCTGAACATTCTTAGGGACAAAAACAAAAGACAAATGGAAAATAAAAGCACAATAGGATGGAGAAAGATGCTTCTGTGAGAGAAAGTTATAGATGGGATAAGGATGTCGAGTAGACCCAATTCCTATGCGGTTAGCAATAGGTGAATCTTGGACCGAGTCAGAAAGATTCAATGGCATAGGACATGAATCAACTGGACTTTCATGATCTTAGTTGGCGAATGCGACGCTGATATATGCGTGGGAAAGATGACACGAGTCTTTCCTCTTGAATTAAAGGCAAAAACTTAACATGAGGTAAAGAGATTATTTTTTCAGGCGCCATATGAGGTGATGACCCAGAGAAAATAGGAACATGAAGTATTTCTGCAATCTCATTAGGTTCCTCACTGAAATCAAACTCATCAATGGTTGTAATAAAAAAGAAGGGTGAAGACTCGAAAAAGATAACATCAAAAGAGGTGTAAAAATGATAAGTATTAAGACAATAGCACCTGAAGCTTTTTTTAAGACAAGAATATCTAATGAAAAACATTTAATTGCCTTTGGATCTAGTTTATCTCATTCAGAAGTAGAATCATGAACAAAATAGGTACTCCCAAAGACCCGCAGTGGAAGCTTATAAAGAGGTTCTTGTGGGAGTAAAATATTCAGAGGAATTTTACCTTGTAAAACAGATAAAGGCATTCGGTTTATGAGATAACAAGGGTGAAGCATAGCATCTCCCCAAAATCTTTTATGAATCTTCTGATGGATAAGCAAGGTTCGAACTGTTTCAACAAGGTGTCGATTCTTCCTTTCAACAATTTTATTTTGTTGTGTAGTTTGAACACGGGAAGATTCATGAAGAATGTCATGTGAGGAAAAGAAAGTAGTGAAAGATTCAAAAAAATACTCTTTGACATTATCACTGCGCGAGGCTTTGATACACACCCCAAATTGATTTTCTATTTCATTATAAAATTTCTGGAATACATTAAAGTGCTCAGAACGATTTTCCATCAAAATGACCTAAGCGCAACGAGAAAAATCATCTATAAAAGTAACAAAATACCGATAGCCAAGAATAGATGGTACACGACATTTCCCCTAAATATCAATATAAACTAAAGAAAAAGGGATAGTAGCACGCCTATCAAGTCTACCAGAATAGGAAGCTCGTGAATGTTTTCCAAGTTGACATGACTCACATTTTAAAGACTTTAAGTTTGACAAGTGAGCAATAAGTTGACGTAGTTTATTAAAACTCGAATGCCACAAACGGTAGTGAGCTAGAAGAGGAGAAACAGAAACAGTGCATGCAGTTTTGGTAGAACTCGCGAAAAAGTAAAGTCCTCGGGATTCATATCATGTACCAATCGTCTCTATCATTTTTTTGTCATGCACATTCACCGAGTTAGAAGAGAAAGTTACAAAATAATTAAAAGAATGAGTAAGTTGGTAAACAAAAATCAAATTGAAAGGGCAATCGAGAATATACAAAACATTAAATAATGACAAAAAATGAAGAAGAGTAACGATTCCAATTCCTTTTGCAACCCCTACTAAGCCATCACCGAAGGTAACTGAGAAAAGTGAATTCGAGTATGTAATTTGGGAAAAAAGATCAATATTACCAAAAAGATGATCAATGGCACCGAAATAAAAAACTCACATAGAATTAGACTGTGAAACAAAAGCAGTATGCGCGGTAGGAGGAATAGATATTCAGATAGCCTTGAGTTGAAGAAACTATTGATACTCTGTGTTTGAGATAGTATCTGTACTAGAGGCATCTGAACTTGCTTATGCTACACTTGTCACTACTGATTTGCCATGAAGTGTCCAACATTCATTTCTTATGTGTTCAGGTTTGTTACAAGTCACAAAATCAAGTTGTGTCACTGCCACCACAACCACCTCGGCCTCCTCAATAACTTACTCGACCTTTTCCTATGTAATTATCTCGAGAATTATAAGTTGGAACAGTAAGAACAGAGTGTTCTACTGTAGAATCTTGAAGATATTGTGATGTCCTTAGAAGCAGAAGAGACTTGAAGAAGTCTTTTAAACGAATCTTTAGTACTTAGGACGAATTTATCTCCAACAATGCCATGACGAACTTGCTCATAATCTAGTTCAAGCTCTACAAGAGCAAAAACAACAAAAAAACATATCACGCTGAGCAATTTGTTCTGCTAGTGATCCTTCAATAGGCATAAGTTTATTAAATTTAGTCATAAATCCTTAAATCTTCCATAAGAACTTTTCCATTGACATTTCTGATTTCTTAATATTTAACATGTCACTAATAATATAATAGAAATGAGAAATATCATTTGTGTATAATGATTGTGTGTGTTCCCACATAGATGCACAAGTCATGAAGGTAAGGAACATTGGAGATAATTCGAAGGAAAGTGACTGCCATAAATGACTACATAATTGCACATCAACTATTTTCCAAACATCTCGTTCATATTAAATATTTTCAGAATTAGTAGTCAAATGATCAATTACTTCTTGCCAAATAAACCATAATTTTACAACAGAAAACCATTCTTGATAATTTTGAGACCCAAGTAACTTTTCATTTGTTATAACCACAGTACCAAATAAATTAGGATCATAGACCTTGGGTTGAGATGAGGCAGGAGATGAGGTAATGGGATTCAAGATTTCAACCATGGTTGAAAAATGTTTCAAATATATCAAAACAAAGGCAAAGAAACTGAACATAAATACATTAAAAGAGAAACCGTAACCCAAATACACTCTAATATAACCTAGAGCAGGTCATTTAAGAAGAGTGTAACTCAAAATAGAAGATTTAGTCGAAGAAACGCAGAAGCAGAATAAAACTTAACTTCAGAACAGGTGTTCAACAGCAGAAGGAAAAATCCTAACCCACTTTAAAAATCAAGGATTAAAAACAAAAATGACACCTTGGGAGGACTAAGCAGACACGGGCGAAGCTAACTGAAGAAACCATCAGCGCAGAATTCAAATCACCAGAAGCCGGTGAGTGGGTTTGACGCGCTTCAGGCTGCTCAGCGCGTGGCTTTTCGACAGCGGTGCTTCAGGTTCTGTCTGAACTACACCTACGACAGCCCTTTGAGTTGATGGCGTCAATTTTGATGATGAATTTCAACAAATAGTCAAAGCAAATACTTGAAGAACTGAAGTTCTGAAGTTCTGCTTTTTTTTTTTTACTTTCAAAAGAGAGGTTCAGGCCTCAGGAAGAAGATCTGATACCATGTAGAAAGATATTCTATCAACTTAATATTTAGATTACAAAAAATGCCTATATATAGGCTTACACAAACACACAAATGTAGAAGAAACAATACTCATCTCAGCTATGTAAGGCTGCCCAACATAATACTCAACATAACAAATCACTCCAATGCAAACTGCAAATTTTAGTTGTTCTATAACGAAGATACTCTTATACTAATGGTCACACTATTGTGTTGAAGAAAACAAGTATTTTATTGTACCTTCCAGAACCAGTGCCAGGGAACTGATCATCTTGTTGCTTATATTGCAGGTCAAAGTAATTCTTCGTTGGCTGTTATGCAAAATTGTAGGCATAAACAGAAGCATCATATATTACAATAGAAATAAATAAAAGCAAATACTCAAAAATCCATTTAAGATGACTTATCAGATACAATATTAGAGACTAAGAACATTCACATTAACCTTCATTGTGTGAGCAACTATCAATAACAAAGACACCGGCCAAATTAGAATGAAAGAGCATCTACTGGTATTCTCTTTCTTTTGTGCCAGTATTATCTATCTATCTACCAATTTATCTGTTGCATTTTGATAAGAGAAAGTTGATAAATGTTTATAGTACTCAAAGACTGCACTTATAGTTTATACTGCACGAATGGGTGCAAATGAACCTACTCATAAACAGCACTAGTGATACTTGTGTCCAAGCACAAGTTACATAGATTTTTCTAGTTCAAGCTCAAGGAAAAACATATATCAGTTAAGAAAGTGATATGACTCTTTGAGCTTTACTAAGCACTACTTCTAATGTCATAATCAAGCCCTATTGTGTGATTTAATCCAATGAAGCCTAAACAAGTTGATTTCGAGCACATAATGTTACTTATAAAGGCAAATTCAAGTTCAATCAAAGATGAGTAGAGTAAATCTCAGGTCCCCCCCCCCCCTTCTCCCCACAAGTTATGATCAAATTTAAGTGTCTAATGAACTCTGTTCCTATATTCAAGTGATTATGCAGAATTTCCATGGTATAGAAACATAAACAAAGTCAGACAATTGAATGGAATAAAAAAAAAATTATCTATGCATTTTACCTGAAATTTTTAACAATATGACACTGAAATATTAATCAAATTCTCAGGTAATCTGTATTGCTGCCCTGAGAGAGAAAGAGAGGAGAGAGGTCGCAGTAACTTTTATTTCAAGCTAGCATTAGATGTAGAAAGCTTTGCTAGCAAAAGTGAAAAGATGCAATATTCGTACCAAGACACACCAGGGGCAATCACTTGAATATGAGGATTTTATCTAGATGATCGAAATAAATAATATCATGTGCACCAAAAAAGTCAAATCAAATACATATATCAGTAAATGGAAACATACAATTTCAGAAGCTACTTTCTGAATATCATCGCTATTCTCAAAAGTTGATGTGGACAAATCCAGCAATTTCTCCATACTCTGCATAATTGATAAAGCAAACCAGGAAAAAGAAAAGGAAAGAGACCAATAAGATGTTAGGAAAGAAAAGGAACGGAACACCTAATATCACAATTGATCAAAGGGAAATTTTCAGTTAAGCTAACTACATGCAGATCCAGGTTTTGCTCATGGATGAAATTATGTTAAGTTCCTTGACAACCTTGTGCACCCTGAAGTTCAAAGAAATTGTATACGCACAAAATATGTTTAAAATGATATTCAAATGCCAATAGAAAAGCATATCTTCCTTCACAAACACTCTGGAGTCCAATTTTGAAAAAACAAACTTAAAATCTTGCTGCCTGTAGGATAATTGTTATTGGAAAACAAAATTTGTCAAGTATCTTGTGTAATTGTTGAAATTCTGCCAAAAAAATCTCCTAAAATCTAAAAGCATAAATAGCACCAGCAAGCACTACCATGTAGAATCCTAACATGCAGTAATTCAGATCAAGAAATAACAATTGATAGATAGGTTTTATACATGACCAAATTATATTTTACTTTCTTCCTTTCCTTTTTCGTTCATACTGAAATCACGTTACAAATGTTCTTAAATAACATTCAGCTTCAGATTTCCATTTAAAGAAAAACTATAGGTATGGCTAGCTCTTCAAGAATTTTTATATTTCTTGTCTCATTGTGTTCATACCACTCAATCATTAAATGCTTTGATCACCATATTGATAAGGTCTTATACAAGTTAGTATTAGAAGCATGACAAGAAGGCCAATAAAATTCTGAAGTAGCCCTTCTTGATCTATTTATATGGAGGATAAGTAATAAAGAAGATAAGTAGTATTAGACATATTCTTTTTGAATTGAGTTAGCAGGCTACTAAACAATCAACTCGACCACAAACAGCATGCAAATTTGATGGTGCAGACCCATAAACAAATTTAATGGAACAAGAAAATTTCCCTTTTCTCAAAAATATGAGCTAATAAGGAAAAGGAAAATAAATGGAACTCAATATGGAAAGAAATTTCTGTCAATTAAGTGTATCCCATTTTTTTGCAAAGATCTTTTCCAGGTCGCAGAATTACACCTAAAACTAGAAAATTATGATCTAAAGAAAACCTACGCCCACTTCTTTTTCTGTGAATTCACAAAAAAAAAAAGAAAAAGAGAGAGAAAGACTCAATTCCCTGCATGTAAATTTGTTCAAGCAAAGCAACAAAAGAATTTGGAAAGGTTTTCCCAAATTTGAAATGGAATAGAATTACCTTTTTCACATCATATCCACACTGTCCTGCATTTTCAACAAAGAGCTTGATTAGATAGACAATAAGATCAGGATAATCAATCTTGATAGAGGAAAAGAAAAATGCACAAATAAAGTCTAGGTTCAAAAAGAAACATCAATAGACTATGTGATGCAATCATGCTAATCTAAAGCATTAAGAAAACATGCACACAACACACACAAATTACATCTAGAAGACTAGATTGCATCTGAAATCATGATAAAGACAAAGGAAGTATAGTAGTCTGCACTATGGAAATCTACAGATGCCTAGCAATCATCCACGAAAAATATGAAAAGCTACCTGCAATAGAAGTAGTATGAAAATGGATTTCCATGTACATATATATAAAGGCAATTCATAGTACAACTGATCCACAAAAACCAGAGAGTAATTATTAGACACATGAAAAAACCTCTCTCCCAATTTTTCAGACAGCAAGTATAACAATGTCTGACTAGGTGTTACCTTCAGAGAAACAAAATTTTCTAACAATTAATCATATGAATGCAATTTATAGAAAGTAGTGTAGAGTTAGAGACAGAGTCAGGACAGACTGCAGGCAAATAACAAGTGTTTACCAACAATATCTTGAATGACGCTCCTTTCCAGTTGGAAGCCATCTCCAAGCATTTTAAAAAGGAATTCCACAATATCTTTGTGCAAGGTCTCACTCTTCGACATAGAAATTGACGAATCTCTCTCATCCCAAATCTCAGACATTGGGATGTCATTTGAAGTCAATTTCAAAGGTTTAGCTTTCCCAGATTCATTTGTTGAAGGTCTGGGCCTAACATAATCTTTCCCAATGATGCCTGAAACAGTTCCCATCGATGCTGGACCATTTTTTGGCTTTGATTTAATATGATTAGCTTTCTCCAAGGAATCATTAGATGGAGATGTATCAGCAGACACCATTTCTCCCCCTGAGGTTGAAGGTGAAGCCTTAGAAGTGATATTCTGTAAGTTGTAGAGGATCCTGCCTGCAGCATCCAGGTCACGGCCTGATTGAGAATAAGCTAAGGCTATGTCGTTAAGAGAAACTACTGACCCAAAGACATCAAGCAACTTCTCAAGATTCTGCTCCTCAGAAGGAAGCACTTCCATTTCATCCTTCACATCATAAAAATCAATCAATTAGTAAAAAATTAGAATCTCCAACAGCACATTTGAAAGTTTCACTTGACCAAAACTAAAGTCTTCCCCAACTTCAAAAAAAGTGAAGACAGTAAGCAACTCAGACTTGGGGTGTAGTGATTGATGTGAGTGTGGGGACAGGGGGTGGGAAACACGGATAATATGACAAAGCAACACCTTCTTGTAGATAATAAATCAGAATTCCATGGCCCACAGCTTGTGCTCGGGTGTCATAGAGGAAATGGTAAACAACTCGAAAATGGTTCAGAATATCACTTCATATTCTCAATGGAGGTGCATCAATTCAGTGAACTTATATGCTAGCAGCACCAAACTTAATATTTTTAAAAAAGGAAGGGATGAATTCCTTTTACAACAATATGAAACTCTGTTCCACCATTATTGCTCTATTGAAACTATTTAGGCATGGAAAAACATATACTAAGAATTGTTTCATAAATTATAAACCATAAAACAAATGATGCATCAATGAGAACATCATTCACGCCATATCTTAAGCACTCAATTACCCAAAAAAATCAAGAAATCAAATTCCCAAGAAGAGGAAATTACACAAAAGTTAGAAGGAGAAAACAACATAATAGAACTACATTCACCGACCAGAAGGAAACCAGAATGTACTAACAATCCGACCAATAAACATAACTTACCATCTTTAATCAGTTAATTACTCAAACAATCATGAAAAAAAAATTGTGAGTCTTATCGAGATTAAAAAGAAAGGAATAAAATCAAAATTCTCAATAAAATTCTCTCATTCAAATATCCTAGGCAATCCAGAACAACAAATCATGCTATCAGTAAAAAAGCAAGTAAAAATTTATAACCACAACACATATATCTAGCTTTATTCCAAAATACGCATTGCACATGAAAAAGCAATGCGATTGAAAAAACGGAAGCAGCCAGTGTAGAACTATGAATTGAACAGCCAGATGATGATCTTACATATTCCAGCCGAATTTATACGTATTATAGATCTTTTAAAAGAAAATTAACGCAATTTCTATGATTACTAAACACAGAAATGGAGATTTTTCTTACTACCAAGTGGAGTGGAGAGAGTGAGGCCGGACTTTGAGTACTCTATCGTCTCTCTCTGGCCTTTGGTCTGGAGCTTCTAGGGGAAGGAAAGGAAGCACATAAGAGTGCCTCGTTGAAGTTTTTAAATTGGGGTTACTATTAAAAACTTTTAAATAAAAAAAAAAAAAGTTAAGTCCGGTCCATGGCAGTCATGTGAAACGTACTCAAAGAATTTGGTTATATTTATTCTTTTGCCAATTTTTTTCAAAAACGTGACATTCCCTTCTATATATATATATATATATATATATACACGTATATCATTATTTTAGTGGACGCACATTATTGGATGAAATTGTCCTTTAATGTTTACTCTTATTTCTCTCTTTTGCCCATGTTTCTCAATTCTCATCCTTCTATTTAAAATGGAAAAAATAAAAATAAAAACCCACTTGGAAACTTTCTATATTTGGACTGGTTTTTAAAATTAGTTTCTCACTTATCCATAAAAATATATTTCAAAACATTTTTTTTCTAACTCTACACATGGATTCAATTAATCACATAAATAATATATTTTTATTGTTTTTTAACTATAATTACAATATCAAACATTTTATTAATTATATTTTATACATTTTATAATATTATCTATCACATGAGACCCAAATTAATCAACTTTCAATTAACAATAAAAGAAAATTTTATCCAAACATAACTTCGTTTCAAAATAAAACAAAAATTACTTTCAAAAATCAATCAAAATATACCCGAGTTCAATTCTTGTCAACAACAATGCATTACAATAAACTATGAGTCTCTGACATCGGGAACATTGAAAAATAATTCAATTTTAAAGTTAGGAAGAAAAGACCAAAAATACATTTAATTTTATATATACTTTTTTTATACTTTTATAAGATATTTTAGAGAATTTCATACAAATTAATAAATTATTTTACTTCTCACTATATTCTTATTTATTTTAGTATTTATTAGAAAATAGATTATTTATTCTTTCTTTCTCTCTCAATAAAGTAAAATTAAATTTAAAAATAATATATACAAGAATTATATAAAGTAACAAAATATGTTATAATTAGAGATAAAAAAAATTATTTAAAACATATATTATAAAAAGATACGGTGATAATATAAGGTTCAAGATTATTTTGAAAACTTTTAAAACCTTAATTCCAAATTTTGTGCGCACTTCAAGACCTAAAAGGTACTCGTGTGGCTGGACCAAGAGGCTTGGAAGACCTTGAGTCCATTTTCTTTGGATTCTTCCGTTCAATATTAAGTAAAACTAATTTATTTAACAATTTTAAATTAGTTAATTTAAAGCAATTATGTTAGTAATAATTTTGGTTGCTGGTTAGAAATTTTGGTGATAAGATAGTAATATAGTGTAATATTAGAGAGTACTTTAATTTTTTTAACATTATAAACTATATTATGATACTAATATATTATTTTTAAAATTTTTTAAACTAAAAAATGTAATATAATGGAGGCGAAAAAATAAATGTTGCTTATTAACTCTTTTGGCCCGCAATTCATATAGGACTAGTAAGCTATGATTTGCGTGGACTTGGCCCAGCAGAGTCGTAATACTGAAATATGTTGGTTTACTTAATTTAATAATTTTTATGAATTTGCAAAAAAAATTACTAAATTTTTTTATAAACTTTCTTCTACAATTAGTGTGTGTGTGTGTGTGTGTGTATATATCTATAATAGATGGATTACAAAAAAAAAATTAGTGTAGAAATGTTTTTTTAAGATGGATTACCAAAAAAATTACTGATAGTAATTTTGTTTATTTATTTTTTATAATTTGGACTTTAAAAATATTGTAGCAACTCTTTTATATCAAACTAAAGGTACTTTAGGTTTGGTCTTCCACAATATATGTAGTGTGTGTGTAAATATAATATGT
Source organism: Apocynum venetum (assembly GCA_019593545.1). Lineage (NCBI taxonomy): Eukaryota > Viridiplantae > Streptophyta > Magnoliopsida > Gentianales > Apocynaceae > Apocynum > Apocynum venetum. The sequence continues at coordinate 8,381,126 of SRSM01000123.1, read as the reverse complement.
ATTACAAAAAATTTAGTGTAGAAATGGTTTTTTCCTTTTTAAGATGGACTACCAATGGATTATTGTAGCAATTCTTCCACATGTATATATAAAAGGTTTGACACTGTAGGCTTTTTTTTTATTGAAAATTTTTATAGACTTTCTTCTATAATTAGTATATATAACATATATATAAGATGGATTACAAAAAATTAGTGTAATTTTTTTTAAGATGGATTACCAAAAAAAATTTACTATAGCATTTTTTAAAAATTATGATATGGACTACCAATAAATTAGTGTGTCATTTTTAAATGGGATATTAAAAAAATTTATGTAGCAATTTTATTTATTTATTTATTTCTTATAAGTTGGACTTTTAAAAAAAAGTGTATCAATGGAAAAGGGGTAAAAGTACTATAGCAACTACAGTAGAAGTGAACGACCAAAGTATTATAGGCTTATAGCTTCGGTCTTTGACAAATTTTATATAGCATAGTGTAATAGTGTTCGTACAAGGCCCTACCAACATACTCGAGTATAGCCAGCCAAAATGGCTTGCCCGAATTGATTCGTGGTCTGACCCATTTTCTAGCTCTATTTCTACTCTAAAGGTTCTAGGGTAAAGAAGCACAAATGAGTGCTTTTTGGGAGTCTCCTTAAATAGAGTTTGACTATTTTAAAATTAAAATAAAATGTTGTGTCATGATTATGGGAGTCATGTGAAACGTGTTCAATGGACGTATTTTTCAGTTACATTAAAAATATTACTCTCACCCTTCCTTTTATTATTATTATTTATTTATTTTACTTTATATTGTACTTATATTTATTTTATTTGAAATAATGAATATTTATTTCTCTCTCAATAAGTATTTATTATATTTAAAATAATAATAAAATAAATAAAAGTAAAATAGTCAATAATAAATAAACATAAAAAGTGACCAAACATTTTATATTTAGGGACTAATGAGTTTTATTATTGTATCTTATAAAAATGAATGTAGAAGTAGCGAATTTCCAATTTAATGAAATATTTAGATTTAAATTTCAAAGGAAAAATGATTGAGAGAAAGTTATCAAAAAAAAAATTCCTTTTTCAACAAGGACTCTTAAATGAGCTAAATAATGTTAGATGGTTCCTTGTATGATGTACAAAATATACACTAAAAAATTTTAAATATGAAAAAGATTTGTAATAATAGAGGTTTAATTAGAGTTTCTCAAATACGAAATCCAATTATCAAGAATTTTGAATTATTGACTATTCTGTTGAGTTAAATTCGAAAGTTATTAAGATATGAATCTGAACGCAACAACACAATTAATAATTATAATTATGTTTAATTTATAAATTCGAATACGACACAATATACGAGTTAACCAACATAATTTCTATATTTTTAAGTGAAAATAATATTATATTTAATATAAAATACAGTAAATTAAATTAAAATACATTTATCCATGACAATGGAACCTTTACCCATAACCATCACTACATCACCCATATAGCAACCCACGCTATATTGCATCCCACTCAAACAAGCCCATCCCTAATCTCATACTTTAGCTTGCTGTATATAGAGAATAGTTCATAGGTTTTAGGCACACAAACTTCAAATTTCTAAGGTGAATAAAAAATGAAGATTAGCTCCACAACTCACCTATTTGCCATAGCCCCCACTACTTTGTTCCACTGTCGATGATAAGCATACCAACTCTCTTTCTCTCTCTCTCGTCCCTTACTTTTTCTGTTTCTATTTTTTTTTCTTTTCCTTCAAAATTTATGCCATGGTTTTTTCTGTTTGAGGAGATAGGGAAAGGGGAGAAGCGGCTGACTTAGGAAGAGAAAGGAGAAAAGGAAAATGAGGAAAATAAATTAGGATTTTTAGGTTATAAAAAGATTTGAGGTTATTTTGTAATTTTTCAAAAGTTTTGTATTCAAATAGATTTTCTATAATCTTCAATTAAGTCTTTAGGGTTTTAAAAACCTTAATCCCAAATTCAATTTTCAAAATTTATAGATTTAACTTTCTAAATTTTTTAATTTGACTCCAAAATTCTAATTTGACTCAAAAGTTTTTAAAATGTCTAAATGTAGACCAGAACCCAATTAAAATTTTTTAGTTTACATATTAACTCAATTATTTTAGAAAAACTCCATATTTACTTTAATTTCATTTTAAAAAAATTTACGCTTTGACCCCTAAATGTTTCTAAAATTACAAATTGACTCAAAAAGTTTCTAACTCTTCCAAATCACCTTAATTCCTTCAAATTCATGTTCTTACGCTTTAAGTCATTTATATAATTTTATTTAGAAACTAAGAAAAATTATTCATAATGTAGAAAATGAAAAATTAGAAAATTATATTGCATTCTATGTTTTTCCACACCTTAGATTTTATCTATAATTGTTTAGGTAAGAATATATTTACTTTACTTTAAAAAATTTGTGTCCATGTTAAATATTGTATATGCTTATATAATATATATGTTTAAATTATTTTATGGCAAAGAGAACTTTGTTCCAAATTGGGAAAAAGGACATTGATCCAAGCTATAAGGATTTCGGTCCAAATCCATAGGGGCTTTGGCCTCAACCATAGGTGGATAGGAAAGGATAATTTTAAAAAAATTTATTAAATGTGTGTGTATGTGTGTGCATATTGATGCTTAATTTGGACTCATAATTGTTCTCACTAAACACTTTGTATTCATTTCTCATTGACTAAAATGTTTTTTAGGTTAATTAATGATGCGATACAAGGATAAGGATAGTCATTTTAAATTTAAAATCTGTTGTTTTTGACTCTAAATTAGAATTTTCTATTTGAGGTTTCAATTATGGATTTTTCTATGAATTGGGAAAGTTTAATTTTGAAATTTAAAAATGTTTGATTGAACAATTATGGTTTCAAATTCTCAATTGATTTTATTTAATTGTTTTTCCCACATTTATTTCTATTAAAAATTTGAAATGTGATAGTGTTAGTCATGGAAGCCTAAACCTCCTTTAATTTTTCGAAATACAAACATCTTATGACTTCTTAGTATTTGTCTACTAAAAAAATTTGAACCACTAGCATTGATAGAACATCATTATAAAGCCTTTATGGATAAGACATATTACATAACATAGATAGGAACGACCAATAAAATAAATTTAATCAAAACCTCTTCCATAATAGTTTTTGGACGAATCTTTATAATATTTTTCTTTCAAGCAACACTTATTTTATTATTTATTTTTAAATCAACTTTATATAAATATAAAATATTATAATTACACAATTGAGAATGTCAAGTGCTTAATGATGTCATGCATGACATATCATATGAAATTATTTCTTACAACTTAGTAGTATATGACACTTCCTATCTTTGTTTCTTTTTTCTTTCTGTCAATGGCCTTGTTTCATATAGAAGAGGGTACGTTGCATTGTTGGAATAACATTTTAAAATTGTACCAATGATTGATTTTACAGGGGTATTTTTTGTATCATTTCTTAACTTGAAGGGCCAAAATGAAATTACATAATATTGGTCACAGCACCGATCTCTCCAACTCGGGTCGGTTTCGGATAAAGTTCAATTTCTTCAGAAGTGAACCCCAGCCGCTTTCGCCGGCGGCCTTTGGCTCTTCACGGAGTACACCGAAGTGTTGATTGGAAATCTCCAACGGGAACATATCTGTGAGTTTTGCAGTCAAAGATTGATGATTTTTTAATGGTTTTGTTTTTAGAATGTTTTGCAGTGAATTATGGTCTGTACAGCCATTAGCATTAGTATGACCTGTTTTTGCAGATTAGAGTTAATTTCACTGGCCAAAGTATAAACTCAGCTAGCTGTAATTCAAAATTTGGATATGAAATAATATTTCGTCCAGTATTCTGTATTTCAATTTCACTTGTTTCTGATCTCAGGCTGTTACAGCCGGACTACTAGAGGCTCATAGTTTAAGCTTCCAGTTACTGTAGTATGGCTTCTTATTTAACACACCTACATTTTCCTCCTCCACTTTTCTTAGATTGGTTAATTGTGAAATATTTGTTGGCTTTTGGCAGGGGAAGATGGGGTTTGGAAATAGAGGATTAGTTAGCGATAAATGGTCTTCAAGGATGCTTTGGATTTGTGCAATTGGGAGTGCTATTGGTACAGCTATTCTATATTCTTTATTTCCTTTGCGGGTTCATCTTTTGTGTGATACTTTATCAAGACATCATTTAACAACAATTAGAAGTATGGTGGTAGATATCTAACATATCATTTCTAATTGACCGACCATATCTTGCCTTCATAAGCTGATTTTGTACTATTTTTATTTCCAGAATCTTTGAATAAATTATCTTATACTTGACCATTGTGGATTGATACATGCATGATGAAAGTGTTGTGTTAGGAGAATTTCAAGAGGCTCATCATTACCGTATACAGTAACATTTTCATGGTGGTGCAACTTGCAAATATTTCCACATGCTATAGGTTTATTACTACTATCAGGAGAAAAAGTTTAACTAAGAATTGACAATAGAAAGAATTTGTAGACAGCAGAAAAATCTCCTCATCTCTGTTAGCTTTGTGAGATACAATCTTTTCTTGGTGAAATTATTGTAGTACCAACTGTACAATTAAAGTTGTTTTGGATTGTCATGTACATGAAGGTAAGAAAATGCTAGCATCATTTTTCATGTTTCTGCCTAGAACACTTGGTATCATTTATTCTGTATTTGCTTTTGTAGGCCTTTATATGGTAGCTGTAGAAAGACAAGCACAGAATAGGGAAAAAATGATGGCTGAAGCTTTAGCTGCTGGTGATAGAGCTGAAGATGTCTGAATATGATCTGTTTAATTTCTCCTTTTCTTTAAATTGACCATACCAGTGTGCTATCTTCGAATTTCTTTTATTTTTACCAATTTTATTGACTTGCAAGTAGTTTTCAGTTTTTGTTGTACCATTAATTTAGTGGATTTTGAATGAGGTAGTTCCTTGGCATTGCCCATTTTGCTTAAAAATCTGATAAACAAGAAAAATGTTCTGACTGCTGATGCTGATTGGTGCTTAATAAAAGTTTTATCATTCAGTATTACATGTTCTAATATTCAGTGCTTCATCTGAAATATGCTAATAAAATGTCTACCTCTTAAAATTCTACAAGTGTTTTGGATGTGGACAGCTTTGCTCCTAGAGATGATTTTTGAAATGTATTTGCAGTGTGTTGTGTCGTGAAGTTTGGTGACTTTGATCAACATTTGATGCATGTAAGGGCAAGTTGCGACTCACAGAAATGACATGATCCCTCAACATGTGAAAATACCGTTACAACTTTTGAGTGTTGTCCAAAAACTTAGTAGGTTCATCCTTTTGATGACCTTAGGTTTTTATTTTCTCTGCCCTCTTTCTTTGTATCCTATATATATTTCCTAACCCACCACAGCCAGTGCGTGCAATCCAACTTGAGAATGAAAGCAATGGCTTCCCCAGCATGTGCCAGCTTGGGGCTTTTAGTATTGCTATGCTTTAGCCTCTGCTCTGCTCAGAGTCGCCTCCTGGAGTCTGCTGGACTGGAGCTACTAACCCCACAGGATCCTCTCGATAGGTGGAGATATGTCAAGAATAGTGAGCCACTGCCACCTAAAAGTCACTTGGCAAATGCGAATGAGGAACTAGGTTATGTCAAGAATAGTGAGCCACTGCCACCAGACAGTCACTTGGCAAATGCGAATCAGGAGCTGGGTTTACCTGGGCTGGTTCCATCAGGCAGTGATTTGGCAAATATTGATCAGGAGCTGGGTTTAGCCAGTCTGATGCCACCAGTTAGTGACTCTGATCCGGAGCTTGGTTTGCCCGGCCTGATTTTACCAGACAATGACCCTGATCTGGGCCTTGGTTTACCAGAGCTGAGTCTCTGAGGCAGTAATCAGCAAAATCTAGTCTGAAGCTTGGCTTACTTAGGTTGCCAAGACTAAGCAAATAATTATCCAGCTTAAATAAGAGCTCCAGTGATGTGTCTGAGAGCTTGTGTGTCATTCGTACTATAATCAAATTTCAAAACAGATTCGCAGGCCGCAAGAGTATTAATGTCAGTCACTCATAACGTTACTCCAGTTTCTAGACTTTAAACTCTGCAACATCAAGTTATAATGAATGAATGATTTGTCTGGTAATCAAATGCATAACTGGCAAAGAAGTGACTTCATTCTAAACCTTGAAAATGCTTAAAGAGAGTAGGTGTTCCAAAATTTCCGAAGCCGATTGTCATTGAACCAGACACTGAAAGTTCCACTGCCAAGCGTAGCTTTCAAATTGTCCCTTTTGCCTAGGCTCAAATACTGATCCTTCAATATGGCAGACATTCTTGGCAAGAACAATTAACAAAGCATAGATCTATCTTTAAGTTTTGTTTGGATGTTCAAGGAGTTCACTACAACATATATCTGTGTTATAATACCTCTGTTAATCTATTATGTTACAGCTAAGAGCCTGCAAAAGTATAAACAAAAAGCTCCAGTCTTGTTTCCCAACTTTTGTTATGGCTATCAAGGTCAGTCTTTCACTCCATTGTGGCGGGCATTGAAGATGATCTTTCGATTGCTTCTGGTGTCAGTCTGGGAGAAACAGTGGAAGAAATAGAATAGGAGGGCCGAAGGAGAGGAGTACCAACACGACTTGAACTTTCGTTAGCACTGATGATGATGTTGGATGATTGTAACTCAATTTCTAAGGCATCATGAGGTACAGGTCGAGGACTATCTAATAACTGATGGTCATCTTCATCGACAGACAAAACGGTGCTTGCATCTGTCCGAACAGTGGAATCATCAGGGTAATTGCCCTGCCTTCTCTTCCTCCTAGCTGCCTTCCCCCAACCATGGATTGTCTCTCTTATTCTCTGAGGAATCAGAGCTGCCTTGTAGTTTGAACCCATCTGAAAAGAACAGGTTCCTATCCTGTTAATGTGCTATCATTCCATATACAATTGGAAATGTAAAGATGCAAAATGGATTCATTTGGATTTAGTTTTTCCATTCATAAAACTTTTTATTCTGCAAAAGTGTAACTGAGGCATAACATAATTAGGAGAAATGATTCTCAACAGATAACACATCAAAGAAATGATTGTCTGACTCTGAAGTTCCAAGTTAAAAAGATTTATGCACCGCTTAATGAGTGTATGATAGTTGTAGATTTGGAATTCTGTAAAAGGTTTTCCTCATAATGTAATACCTGAGTCACCAAAGCATAGAGGGGTAAGGTGCTGTAGCTGCATAGAAATTGTCCAGCAAACCTATTTGAGAAAATGATATGATCAGAATTGATTTTCTTAAGATGGAGATGGCTTTGCAGCTATATGTATAACATGCATCAGAAATGCTAGTTGAAGTTATACATACCCCAAAATCAGACGAAGATAGACAAGCTTGTGGTTCATTATAAAGCATGAGTTATACCCAAATTGCCACTGATGCAAATGTAGCTTCAATTAGAATCACACATCACAAACAATATTTGTATGCATAATATGCAAAATGAAAGTAGGTGTAACCTTAGATTCATGTGTGGTGCACCAGTAAATATCTCTCATTTTATGTTATGCGTATACAGTTTCAATATCAGTCTACCAGGTATTTAATTTTGCCAATCTAACTTCAAAAGCCAACAGGCAAAATCCCAGAGCATAAGATCATATAAGAAATAAATTTTTGTCATCTATGACCGAAATCAAATTGTTTAGATTTCAAACGGAGGAAGCAGTACTACCAAGAACAAAATAGTGTCACTCGAGACAATAGTTTCCATATTCTTTTAACAAGAACTGAAGTGGAAAGGTAATTGTTTAATAGACTACTGAGACAATGACTTAATGGAAAGGGGAATACCCAGAACCAGAAAAAGGATGCCAACTCAAAAGCATTCTGCAAGATTAAGTGCAAATAAGGAAAGATGTTAGTATGAATACCTAAAATAAATAAGGGAAAAAAAAAACAATGAGCACAGAAATTCTTTTAAGGGAGATGGAGAAAATTTTGTAGACCAACTAGAGTATCCTCACAACAACAATTGCCAACCTGGAAAAGCACAAAATGAATCAAGGATAATAATAGTTCCGGTTTCTTGAACCAAAAAAGTTCATCTCGTGGTTTTAACTTTCCACCAGTAAGGAATTCAGGTATTCCAGCACTCTCCATAGCCAATGTTGCAATGACATGTTGCAGCTTTGTGCCCACAAGCAGAACAAGCTGCACAAGACCATTAACTATCAGGAAAATACTAAGGGGACTTTTTTCTGCTGGTCTAGAAGAATTCTTGGAAAATTTTACTCCTTTTTCTATTTTCCTACCAAAGAATCCCCACCAAACAGAGAAAAACTTAAATCTGAAAAACATGCATTACAGTGTGAAAGAACAGATTAGTTCTCGTGAATATATAGAGAGTTAACCTCATTTCTGTAGGAAGTCTGATATTCAATTTGGGGTGAAAGAACACTTATGCTAACTAGAAAGGTTAAGAGTAAATTGAATGTCAGGAACTTACAGTGATAGGAATCAGTGCAATCCAAAAATAGAGATTAGATCCTGCAAGTGAACCATTAGTACAAAAGAAATAGTAAGTTAGATAGTGAATAGTATCACTGGAGCATGTAACATTAATATTATTTTAGTTAGCTAGCTGAAACCTGTTTTCCAGATGAATTTGATAAAACTTTATTGTGTTATGGCAGAGAAACACTTAGAAACCATAATCATCATAATCTATTCAAGTGGATACAAATGCAGCCAACCAATTGTAAGATGCATACCTTTTACATTGAACAGCATGAAAGCCACAACAAACCCCCAGAGTGGTGCACTATAAAAACACAATGAAATTAGATAAGAAAAGCTGATCTGGGAGATAAGATTATGGAAAGTCGTAAGAACAAAGGAGAATTGATCCTCCAGTCATAGTTTATGATTGATTTCATGCCCACAGACAAAGGTGGTTCACAGCTAATTAAAGAGGGATAATGAAGGTTCAAACAAAATTAGAGAAGCCTAAGGTAAGCTAGAGACAACTTCATGTGGCTTAATCTTTTTAATCACATGTTTATAACCCATATATAGAGTTTTTTTTTTTTTTTTTTGTTTTCTTATTGTTCTCCTATTACTTTCTTGACCATGTAGCAGAGGAGCCTCATGTTTTGAGTCCATATGAAACCTTATTCCATAGATTTCCAAAATATAAAGAGAGAAATGTCCAAAATTCTGGCTTAAGAATGAATAAGCTATTCTTTATGTGGTTCCTTTACCTTACACCAACTATCCTTTGGAATTCTTCCTCCATGGAGCGAATCATATAGCTGTGAAAATCATATGTTGGTGTAAGGTGGTGGTTCTGCCATGGATCAGAAAAACATGAAATGTAACAACAATTTAACTGTGAGATTATTTTAGTGCCAATATAACAAATTTGTGAAGAGATGAATGTGTCAAATAAACATGAAAGGAAAAATAATGGAGGAAATGACTTCAGCCAATGATAAACTAGAATGAAGCATACAGCCCTTTTAGACAAACTTGATAACAATACAAAATCTTTTCAGCATAAAGCTCACTTTGGAAACCGAAGGTTTTGAATTATGCATAGCAAAACACTGAGCAACATAACAACACAATGACAATAAATACACAGATCAACAAAATAAAGTGGTCCCCGCAACAAAGATATAGTAGTGATACAAGAGACCATTAGTGCAGCATTCTAAATATCACTAAAAATTTTACATTGGATTTATCTTAACATGGAATGAGTTAGATTGTGAAGCAAGCACTTTCCAAATTTTATTTATAAGTGGTGAACAATTCACATGCCCTGAACCATAGAAAGAAAAAGAAAACTAAACCAAACTTCATCAAGTAACATGTCTCAGTATAAAATGGACAGGTCTTTTGCATCTTCCAAAATCAGTTTTACTCATTTATTGCCACAGTACAGTTTAAATTATGGTATGTGTAAACTGCAGATATTATGCACGGAAATGAGACACAAGAATTATGGAGGTAACTCTAGTTTCATATAATGCACCTTTCAAGAAGGATTAAAAAAGTTTAAAAGACGAGAGAGAAGAGAGAAGACACTGAAAACTTATATTACCCTTTCAACATAGTACATTATTCCTTACAATAGTTAAGTTGAAAACATACCATGATAAAGCCCTTTCGGAGGGTCAGGTAATCTGCACGAACCACTGAATGCCCAAATTGCCGAAAAAAACATATCTGCAGGATTTTGTTGGAACAAAGTTTCATAAAAGATGAAGCTGATAAAATCAATACCATAAATAAGAATCATTTGTGCCCATAAGATCTTGCAAGCATTTAAGTTGCTAGTAAATGTTAAGCATCAAAGCAATAGATCACATAGAATATGCAGAATATTCCTATTCCTCCAAAATTTCAGAAAACTGAAAACCAATTTGAGCTCTATAATATATTATACTAGAGGAAATGATTTAGTAAGCATTCTTATCTAACTGAGTTGCAATCTAATTCTTAGTTTGCAATGGCCCAAAAACTAAATGTGGAATTATGGAAAGTGTATTGAAGGCCATCGCTTATGGCTGCTGACGACAGTACCTTGAGCGGTGATCATTCTGTAGTTGGTAGACTAAGCAAAATCAATTACAAGAACCCAAATCATCAAATGTCAGCATATCAATCCAATCATTGAATGAAATAGCCAATAGGAGACAAGAAAGGAAGAATACCAAAAAACAATGCAAGCTTATAACTTTTAAAATATCCTAATATCTAAACTTGGAGATCATAATATAGAGAAAAACTCTTTTTTTTTGGGATAAAATCTTTTTACAAGAATTTTGAGAACATTCTGCTATAAACAGCAGAAGAGAGAGAAACCTGGCTGTGCAGACATCCACTTACCACCCAGATAAAAAAACTATTCCTGTTCAGGGTATTGGACGTATGAACTCGAACAAAGGTTGATTGCCTTCGCATTGTCATTGCTCTGGTTTTTTCTGTGTCACAAACAAGATACATGTTATTTCTTTATGCTTTCCATATTGTATATAGTGCAGTCACAAAGCAATTTATTAAATGAAAGTGTTAAATTGAGTTGATAAAAAATAATTATAAATTTTCTTTAGCCCAAATAGGGAGGGTGGGACAGGGCTTATACAACTCAAAGTGGACTTTTTTGAGAAGTTGGATGTAGAAAGATATATCACCAAGTTGTACTGGCAATAGCTACAGAAATTTTACATTCTGAAGACTTGAGCAGAACCAGCAGGACTCAGTAGATATCAGTTTGGCATCATAAACCTGGATGTATTGGTCCTTTTTTTTTTTCCATTCTTATTAAGAATGGTAACAAATTTAGTATACTACTCTAAGTCACCACCAGATCAAAATCAAAACATGATCACAAGTTTTCTTTTTCTCTTTTTTTTTTTTTCAGTTTTTGCCACAGGAATATTTTCATCTAAGCCTTTCTATACTAATGCAAAGCAATAAAGTAGAACTTGTAGGAAAATGATACAAGTTCTATAGAAATCAACATAGGGTAATTTTCAATAGAAGTTATAACACATCAAAGTTACCAGCCAATGCATCATGCTGATCCATATGAGCTTCATCCTCCCACGTCCTCCAAATGTGGACCTGTACAAATACAACTCATACAGTAAATCATATGACACATTAAAAGATAAAAGCACAAAAAGAAAAAGAAACAAATAACATAGTTAATTTAGGGGCGGCCCTAATCATTCATCATACTTGCCAATTAATCTGTCTCCTTTCATTAGGCAGTAATAGATAAGAGATAAATAAAATAAAATAAAATTTACATATCATCAGCTAGCTATCTGATATACCATCTGATCATGGGTAAGATGTCGTATGCAGAAACTCACCACCATCATGATTTGATATAAAGGAGCATAGAGCTACCCAGAAGTCAATTAGATTCTAATTAAGTATCTATGAGCCACATTGTTTGGTTGATGATTAAAATTTTGTGGTCATGGTGTCAACTACATGAAAACTAAAATCTCCATAACTTGTTAAATTTGTATTCCCCCTTCACTGTATACGTAAACATTAGTAAATCTCATGAGAATGGACTTCCATCAACAAAGGCATGAACTAATATCATAAAGTGGAAACCATCTCCACAGTGGACACTGCAACTGATCATGATCTGTGCTGTTAGAGAGCATTAAGAGTGAGCAACAAAGCAAGATTCTGGTCCCTATTATCCTGTTGACCTGACTTGATAATTAACATTGCAGTTCAATGTTCTATTTAATTACTCAATTGCTTCCACTTTTTTTGCCTCAAGTGGATATCATAAATAATAAATTCACAATTTAGAAGTAGCAAGACTGTGGATTCCAAATATCAACTTAAAACCAAGAGAACTTGTTTCATTGGTTTTGTTTCAAGGCTTTCACCAATGATTAAATTTGAAATTACATAATGCTACTAGAGCAAAGAACGCCACCTTTACAATTGCCAGCAACATTGTTAAGCAGCTATAAGATACATGTGTAACCGCCATGACAAAGATGAAGCGGTGCAGTTGCTCAAGGCCTTCATAGGATACAAATGGTTCATGATTCTGTGCAATAAAAACATAGATTGAAACCCAGAAGCAAGCATGAAAAATATCAAACCAAATGAAACAATTTCCAAATAGGTATAATGATGCTTAAGAAAAGTTTCAGCATAAAGAAGAAACAATTTTCCTTTTCACAATAGAGATGACTCAAGTAATATCTACCATCTTATAGTGTTACATGTACAACTAAAACATGCCTCTTTGCAGGTGTTCTGATTCATGCCATTCAGTATTCTCCTTAGAGAGTGCGGAAGAAGAAAAGCTTCCAAAATTTTACGCTCCTTCAAACTGTCATTCTCCTTTTCACCATCAATTTCTTTTCTGCTGCAAGGAGCAAATGCAACATAGAACCTGGAAGGAATGCAAATACTGGAGATAGTACTTGCTGTGGCTGTCAGTAGGAGAGAGATAAAGCCAAGAAGCATCAACTCTGCATAAGAAACAACCCTGAAATGAGGATCTCTGTGGTAAAAAATGATGGAAAGGGTGACAAGAAAAAAATTTATTACAGAACATTTCTCTTTCAGAAGTTGCAATTACAAAGTATTGCAATTTCTACCTTCTTTCATTTTCTCAATTGCCGCAAGTAAAGGTTTCCGATTAGTTTTCCTCAACCACTGAAATGATAGAAGACATGCTAGTCAAAACAAAGAAAATATCTGCTGTTTTCATATTCAAAATCCCAGATGGCAGTGCAATTGGAAGTAGGACATTGGACTGAGGAAACCAAGATCAACAAGGAGGAGATAATGGTAAGCGGTTTCTCAAAGATTTTCCTCCAGCGTTAGTGGTAAAATGTATCATTACAAGTACACAACCACTATTCCCAGGTCTGTTTATAACAGAATAGAGAATAGAATTACAAAAGAAAAAGGAAAGATTCTTAAGCACTCGGTTTAAACACATTCAAACCATTGGAAGAAACAGGTTTTGTCGAATTTAACACAATTGGATAAATTGATGTTAATCTCTATACAGTGAAGATTCATACTTTTTATGTGGGAATTGTCAAATGTAACAGAAATATGAGAAAACTTCACATTAAAAAATTAAAGAAGGCAGCCTAACAATTTGTAATTTACACCTTGTGGAAGCAGAGAAAAGAAAACCTTAATGTATCATCTGACTACAAATTAACCAAGGAATTTCAAACTCAATTTCCTGATGATTCAAAAAGTTAAAATGGGGAAAAGTAACACATAGAGAAGTTCAAGGTTGAGATGAAAATTCACTTACATGGCATAGCCGATGAATCGATCGTTCCACAAGCAGTGAAACCACAACAAAAATAGTCAATACAGAAGCAACAGACCATGTTGGTGTCAGGGCCAAAGACCTGAAATCCTTCACACTTTCTGACGTCTGAGATTCAGACATTGTTTACAAATTTGCTGGAACACTAACTCTAAACCTTAACCCCGACAAGAACTATTTTACTTCTGCAAAGTTGGAGTTCTTATTTCTCAGTACCAACCTATTTAGGAGAAACTGAGAATCAAAACTTTCTCCAGTACAGTGCTCAACCTACATTCTCTGAGAAGCTGGACCTACAGTTTGGATCTTTTTGTTCATTTCACAACCCGGATTCTGACTTCCGTGAACTCAGGGGAAAATAAAGAAAAAAACGACATTTTATTCTTTCTTCCTTCTTTTGACCCAAAGTCGGTGAGTTTCAAAATCCTAATTTAGTATTGCAAAATAGACCATTCGAATTGACTTAAAGGAACTGAAGCTTTAGAGGTGAGAATTCTATTCAAACTTGACGGAAACAACCAACAACCACAGTTATTAATGGAACAGAAATTTCCTCCTCCACAACTTCAGGTAAACGTGCTTCTATTTTCTCGCAATTCGTGCTTCCCTTGGCTCTCCCCTACTTGAAATCAAAATGACCCTTCTTCAGCCCATTGAAATGCTAGTCCAAGTCTCTTTCTTTCTTCCACAATGGCTCTTCACCAAGAGGTCCACAAACACAATAAAAAGACCCACAAAACTCTGCAACAAGAAAAAACATTTTTATTATTGGCAAAACGGATTGTTATTCAAATAAATAGTAGACACATTCTCCGTTCCCCTTCAGATTCCAAGATTCAAAGACTCAAAAAATGGAAATAAAAATAGAAACCCTTTTTACAATTAAAAAAAACACACACACACCCTTTAGAGTCTCATTCTTGGAGTGTGTGAAGAGAGCAGAGGAAAGAGGGGAATGCCAATATGCAATGAATGAGCTGTAATGAAAACAAATGTTCCAGTGCAATTTCCAGGGCCTTTCAGTTAGTAGTAGTAGTATGTAGTTGAACCAATTATTAAATCATCCCACGAGAATCTTTCAAACTTTCTCATTTTTTTTTTCTTTCATTCAAATAGAGTTAGTTACCAGTAATACATGTCTGCAATGTAATTGGGAGGGGCGTTTGGTTTTGGAGTTTTGAGTGTTTTATAGGTGGGGCTCTGCACATAAATGGTTTTAAAGAGGTAAGAATCAGCCTCCACCAGAGAGAGATTCGCACAGTCTCTCTCTTCACCAGCTGTTACCTCGTATCTCGTCCGTAGTGAGACAACAAAATACAACACAGAGAGTACTTGGACTTTGGAGTGGAAGATTCTACACTGTCCAATTTTAGTAGACTCGTCGTTTTCCAAACATTTGTTTTTTACTTAAAGAAAAAAAAGGGGAAAAATATTTTTGGAGTCGCATTTTTATTTTTGAATGCTTAACATTAAATATTCAATTTTTAAAATTAAAGTATTTTTTTTACTAACAATCATTTTAATATAATAAATTTACATTTTAATAACATTAAATTGTGACAAGTAAATGCAATTTAATTGATAAAATAATTTCAAAGTTTTTAATCAAAATAATCTATTTTTCTTATATTTGATTCAAAATAAATTTGGTTGTGGGACACATAAAAATAATTCAAAACGTTAATCGCATTCATATCATAGCTATTTTAATTTTTTTTTTCATTTCTTAGCTAAACTGTGTGAATGACATTCACGTTGTTGGATAAAAAAATTTAAATAAAATGAAAAAAATGTGAATGTCATTTCGTCCTTTGAATTGATAAAATCTTATTAAAAAAAATATGAATGTTCTCCCAAAAACGTTGTTCTTCTTCTTTTTCTTTTATTTTTTTTCCATTTCACCATTATTTCTTTCTTCTTCTTGCTTTCTCTTTTTTTAAAAAAAAAGTAATTAGCTCAACAAATAAAAAAATCAATTAGTAGTTTTTTAATATAAACTAATTATATAAAAAACACTACATAATTATTAATTTTTGTTTGTCTCTCATAATAAAGGTTATTTTGGATCAAATATATATAAAAAACCTTATTTTGATTAAAAACACATAATTTTGCATATAATTCTAAATGTAGATTAAAATTAGTTATTATGGTTCTTTTTTCTATAAAATTTTAATAAATAAAGGACATTTTAATAATCAGAATAGTCAATTTTTAATACATAAGAGACTTACAAAGTAAGAAAAACAATATAAAGGACCATTTTAATATATAAAAGACTTACAAAGTAAAACAAAAAAAAAGGGATTATAATGGCTAAAAAGTGAAAAATAAAAGACTAAATAGATGATTTTTTCATAAATATGATACAATAACTCTTTTAAAGTAATAAATTTTATTTTTTGTATTGAGTTAAAATGGAACATAATATAATGTTACATAAGATGACAAATGGAATATAGAAATTTGTTAACACGATCATCATCATTCACTATAAACTCTTGTATATTTATATAAATTAAGAAATTGTCTTGTATTTTAGAAGAGTTTAAAATAATGAACTAGTAATTTTTTAATCATATAGTTTAGGAAGACTGAGCATTCTGGGGTGGGAGTGTCTAGGCTACCTAAGCTAGATCGCGACTCTCGAATACATGTCATAATTTTTGGAATTTTTTGTGAACAAGTATTTGTTAAAATTAATTAACATTTACTATAATTTTATTGTATTTTTTCTCATTGTTTAATTCTTATACTAAATTTTCCTTAAGAAACATTATAAAATTCAAATTTCCTTTAAAACAATGTCCCAATCCATCTTTGACACATGCTATCATCTGCCATTCTATTTCAACCTTAGCTATAGATTGGGGATCGGAGATGAGCATATTCGTCCATAGAAATTCTTGAGGTTGAAATCTCAATATTGACTTGTATGATTTATTGGACTTCTTGATGTTAGTGTGTTTAAATTTTTTTATGGCTAAAAAAAAACTATTTTTTATTTTTAGCAGTTCTTTCTTGTAACAAATTTATACCAAATTAATGAAGAGTCTATTGTTTACACCAAAAGCTTGTAAAAACTAAAAAGTCTAGTATTGCAAATATATATATATATATATATATATATTTATAAACCTTCTATCATAATTTTGAATTATTTTTAAGAGGAAATGATGATTAAATATACCTCACAAGTTTCATATTGCTACATTGATTTTACATTAGTAAGTTTTCATGTTGTAAAATTGGTCCATAATGCTAAAACTTCCTAAAGTAATTGGATACTTTTGACAACTTAAATGTACACCCATTTACAAAAGTGATTAATTAAATGCCATCAAATTTGTTGCAATTCATAGTTTGGACACGAAATGGAAAATCATATGGCACCTACTACTCCCTTTATTATACATATTTAATTGTTGATCCTAGTATTAAACTTTCATGAATTTATAACTAAAACAAGCCATGAATGACCATTGATAAGAATAGCAGAACAATTAACTAAATTCGTCATATAAATCCTACTACTTGTTCTTTAAATAAAACAAAACAAAATACATTGTTGCATGAACGTGGATCCCCAATCCCCAGAACAAGAAAAAATTATGAACATATTCAGGTAGATTAGTTTGGGCATTATTCCTTCTCTGTTTCTTTTTGCTGGCAACCCACATGTATTATCTTGCTTAAGACTTCTTTTATACTACTGTCTAGATTATTTCATGAAAAGACTAGAAGCAATTAGCAAGTAGTATTCGTAAATAGAAGATTAGAAATACTTGATAATGAAATAAAACTATGACGCTGTAAATTCACTTGTCATATGTACTAGAGTAATTTTATTATAAATAAATAAAAGTACTAGATTAATTTTCTAAAAGTACCAATCAAATTTTATACTTCATTCAAAATTAACTTAATATAGGAATTAAAAAAGAGTTTTTAATCTATAAGAAATTTCCACAATATTATTGTTATTAGTATGACAAATGGTGGAATTGTGTGAGTGAGTGAGTTGGTATGTAAATATATTAAATTGAGATTGTTATTCAGATTTATGATGACAATTATATTTATTATGTCATATAAAAATATACATATTTTAAGAAAAAAAATACCTTTAATTTTTAAAATCTCAAAATAAAATTAAAAATATTTAATTTAAATCAGTGGGCACATGGAAGGGTTGAACAAAGTCATCAATTAAAACCAACAATCTTTGACAGACCTCGTGTAAGATAAAGATTAAAAAATTTCCAGAGTGATGAATAGCGAAATTACTAGTATAAGTTGAACTCGGAAATTAGTTGGTACCATTCAATGACTGAGACTTAAAAAAGGCTTTGTCAATATGACTTTTGCATATGAGAAATTTGAAACTTGAAAATGACCTTTTATTTGCTGGTAGGTAGCGAAATCAATGGCTGAAATAGTGAAATCTTCATGCCAACAAAGAAAGACAAATGGGAAAAGAAGCAACCTAGTAAATCTAGTAATTTGAACATCCCCAGGTCGACCAAACCCCCCCCCCCTCCACCCGGGGGGTATTACCAACATTTTGAGTATGAATACCATATATATAGTACACGATTGCAGAAAGATCAATATTGTAATGCATAATTAAATTTGTCAGTTATCTAATTTGATTTAAGTTTGTTAAGTGTAAACATCAAAACTGCAGCCGTTGAATTCTATTTCAAGATCCATTTTTTTCTTTGAATCTGATATTTCTTCCATTTTTTAAAAGGAAATAAAAAGAAGGAATATGAAAGAACATGTCTTTTATCTTCTTTTTCTATCCACTAGGCACTCGCAAAGAAATCCCAGGAATGAAGAGATCCTGAGATTGGCAAGTGGCTAGAAATAGGAGACAATCTTAGGACCCATGGCTTCAGAATTATTGAAAATTGAGAGCTCAACCGAAACCCTTATAGAGAAATTGGAAATAACAGCAACATTTTGCTAGATAGGAGTTGGGAATGTTTTTTTGTGGTCCTTAATATATCCTAATAACAATTGAATAATATACTTTTTAAATTATGAATAACACGCAAAGAATTTATAAAATATGATTGCAAAAAGTTATTGTAGTGCTTCTAAGTTAAATTTCATATAAAGAACAAATATGATACAAAGTGAATAAAACAATTATACAAACAAAAAATGAACTCGAATTTATTAAATTTACGAACTATTATTTCCATTGATTTAGAAAGGTGAAAGTGTAAAATCTTGGCAAAGCCATATACACTTAGGTTGTAGCCGGATCATTGCTAGAAAGAACAGATCCGGAAGCCATCATTCTCCTGTTTCCTTTTTACCACGCAGTAACAAATTACCATAGTTGTGGCTAAACTAATCATCGTGTTTAAAGCCAAAATCTGGATTGGTTCAACGAATCCATCAATTTCTGAAAGCATTGCCAGCCCACGAGCATTCATTGCATGCACATGCAACTAATAGAATCCTTCCTCATAATTCTGTACTAGACTAGACTATAAGAACTACTTACTACTTTTCCACCATTAAAAAAGTAGAGCTCAGAGTCAACTTAATATATTATGACTCTTATCAAGCCCCTTCCTTCAGAAAAAGACTTATCAAGACCCCCAGTCTATAATCTATAGTATAGTATGATTTCTCCAATATATATATATATATACATATATACATATATTACTACAACAATTATTTACCTCAACAATTCAACAAATGAAGTGATACTTAAAACGAATACTAGAAGTTAGTATATCACATCACTAATTTCCAAGAAAGGAGTTCTAACCAAAATTAGGATGATATATTTAAGAGTCAGGGATTGTTAGAGTTAGGGCCTAAGAGTGTAAATGACTGGGAGCTAGAGGTCCTTGAACAAAGTTCGATTCAACTTTATCAAACTCAACCTCGAATCAATCTCTAAAATACTTTAACTGATCGAGCCGCTCACAAATTATTTAAATACATATATTTTAAATATTTTATTTTTTCAAATTTTAAATTAAAAATATTTAATAAATTAATTTGAGTTCAAATAGAATGCAAACTTATTAAAAATTTACCGTGCTCAAACTTAAATTTTCAATCCAATATAATATTATCGACAAGCTTACTGCCCCAGTAAGAGCATATCACCAAAAAAAAGGTAAAATGAAAAAACAATCATGGTTATGGAGTTTATTATGATTTATAAGACTACTCTAAATCAATCATGTGATATGATTACGTCTGTGTCATTTGTGTAGGGTTTCCAAGCTAGTATTAGCAAATCTCAATATAGCTACAAAACAGCAAGTCCAAGAAACTAACAAGGAAAAGCACTTGTGAAAAAATAAAGGAACAAGAAAGTCTACACTACAAGCAAGCAAGGCTAGACTCAGCGAAACAATCAGGCAAAATAGACCCAAATTCTATGACTCAGCGGCCAGAGGCGGCTCAACTTCTTCACCCTTCAATTCATTCTCAGTGAACAGATACTCTTGGACTGGGACATCTTTAAGCTGCTGTGATGAAATAACATCTGCAATTGCCTTCCTAGCTGCTATTGCCTGATTGTCATCCACTGCCTTGTCATTCTCCAGACCAAATTCATTTGGTCCTTCAGAAGACCCATTTTCTTCCTTTGGTGGCGGAACGAAGAATGGTATTTTACCTCTCTGCCAATCATGGAGAACCATCTTTGCAGCTGTCATCAAGTCTGGTTCACCTCCCTGAATAACATTAATTGAAACGAGTAAGCATAATAATGATGGAATTGAAGGTGACTAGAATGCTGGGCCCTAAGATATAAAGCCACCAGTAAGGAAGCAAAATAATGATAGAATTTAAGGTGATTAGGGCACCGAGCAATAAGATGTAAAGCCTAAACCCTGAGAGGTGTATGGTCTTTGGGCATATTAGAATAGGCAAAATACACCAATTATACATACCACACATTCCTTGATAGAAGAATAATATATAATTGCAGTTTTATGCAAAAATTGACTGGATATCTAACCTAAAGTACATGCAATGAAGCTATGGGTGTAATCGAGCTGATTCAATGCCAAGGAAACACACGTTGCCACCTAGCCACGTAATTCTCACACACAACAGAAATTTATATTACTCAAGTATAACTACTTCAGTATGTGGTGTCTATCTGTAATATGTTGCCAAGTAGAAGAATTCTTATCATATTAGATCCACTTTTCCTGATCCACAGTTCAATACTTTATTCTTTTTCAAAAGTCAGTCTAGCGATGAATTTATTTTGTACTGTATACTAACCTAATTGCTGAAAAATTGAAAGATCTAAAGCAGCAGCAGCAGAGTATGCACCACAGATCAAATCAGAAAGCATGTTTCTTACCCTTAAAAGCTTGCCTGTAGACTTGCACAGCTGAAAAAGGAAATCATTTTCATCTTCCCTGTTGAAAAAATTGTCACGATGTCAACATGATGTGGCTCTAATAGCTGTACATATGCTGTCTCCAAAAAGTTGAAAATACAAGTATGAAATGCTTCAGAGCAAAATGGAGAGATTTATAACAAATTTAATAGAAAGATGGGTGGGAAATAAAACACTGCAACCTTGATTCCCTGTGTTTCATATTTCCAAGTGAACACCAAAACAAACAAAATCTCTCAAACTATTAAGCAGAACTATACACGAACAACAAATTGGCCAATTTGAATACATATACATCCATTCGTGATGATCAAAGTTCAGAGCATGTAATATGCCTATCTATAACACTGGATTCTACAAACAAATTAGAAAACCAGAAACCTTACCAGTCGCCTATTTTGTATGCCCTCACAAGATGCTCCTTCTTTACACGTTTTAAAACTTCACCTATGTGCTCAGCAGCATCCTCCAAATTTGTGACACGCACCTGTATGACAACAGTCAAATAACAGAACAAATAGTTAGTTGCATGTAGCAATAATTGTGGCAGAGATAAAATAATGTCCCCAATTGATTGAAGATACAGATAATCATCAAATAGAAGCATCTTGTACACAGTTTAACCTATTGATGACCTCCCAAGAAATGAAACACTTCTTTTCCCCCAGTAAATGCCAATTCCATTCACAGATGTCAAAGCCACCACGGAATTTATTAAGCAACACATATGACCTTTTCTAACAGTTAATGCCGCAACATAAGCAGAGTCTAATTTTAATAAGGTCCAGTAGCTTCTATAGATCTTGATTTATACCCAGAGGTCATTGCCAGTAAATTTACCACATTGATTTATCATTTGCTAGCTGAAACTTACCTTTTCGATAAAAGCACTTTAAAATTGTCATTAATGCCTCAAATTTATGAGCACCTAGCAGGGAAAAAGTAGAAAAACTATTTTTGAAAAAAAAAATGTACAAGCACAAGAATTTGCTCCTTATTCTTTTCTTTTTTGGTTTTGTAGAAGATTTTCCACCATGAAGCATAACAGAGACCTCATCATCTGGCATCCTATCGTCATTCCTTTTTAACAATTATACTCCAATGTTTATAGTATTATAATAAATACACCAATAAATAGAATCAGAACTTGAATCCATATGTGCATATAAAATATATATAAGTGTTCAAAATGATAAACTTACAGCAAGAAACTTCAAGAATCCAATAGAAAGACACAAGATGACAAACTCCACATGTCCAATAAATTAATTCCCCATACTGTATGTAAATGCAAACAAACACAAGCTATTCATTTACAATTTATTCACTCTCTGAAGGGGAAGAAAGTATTTCCTGCAGTAGATAGCACCAATTGGACAAACCAGAGTGGCTATCTAACCAATCATACAATGCAAGAAAGAGAAAGCTTCTTTTTTTTCTCCTGGGGGTTGGGGGTAAAAGGGTTAATAATGGAATTTATATTCAGACATCACATCAACAGTATTCTGAAAATGAAGTCATAGGTGGAAGAAGACAAACATTGTATCTAAAAGGGAAAGAAGGCAATATGTTGCTTACCACACCCTTCAAGACAATGTCTGTTTCAGAGTCTTTATTTTGATAAACAACCCCAGGGCAGTCAATCAAGAAGATACGCTTTGTGAGAGTTATATATTGCCACACTTTCGTTTCTCCAGGAATAGGAGCAACCTTGCAGACCTAGAGTTCAAAAGGAAGAATAAAACTGACAGCTAAGATGAACAACTTTACTGGATTGAAATATAAAGCTTTCTCTTTTCATCAGATATGGTAGTACATATCCTCCTATGCATTAAGAAATAATGAGTTCTATATGAGTTCCTTTATTGGTCATGGGGCACCTGCCCAGAGTAATTAATTACTCCCTCCATCCCTCTTACAAATATAAGAAATTTCACATAGATCAAGGAAGTATTTTAATTTCGATAATACCCTTATTTATTTTGTCTTATGAATAAGAAAGAGAAAAGAAAACTCTTGTCTTGAGAGAATAAAAAATAGAATAAATAAATGAAGAGAGAAGAAAGTTTGTGTGTTGGGAATAAGAAAGAGATGAAGAGAAATTAAAGTCATTTCTTGGGGATAACAAAAAAAAGTGAAGAGATAATGAAAAATAAGGGGTATTGGAAACAAATGGTCAAATGTCCCTAAAAAGTTACAAAGAAAACTTCTAACATCTTATAAAAAGGAACAGAAGGAGTACTACAATAACATCATTCTGCAATATTATTGATTACTAACTTGCAAGTACAGAAATTTTCAGATTCCCTAGTGCAGATTTAACTGATGAAATCAAACAGAATAATGCATTCAAAACACTGGCTCACTTATTATCTATACTTCTAAATTGCATAGCTATAAGGTATCAATCTGAACACACCATAAGTATACCCATTTACCAGCAGATAACATGCGCAAAAGCATATAAAGTACTCACATTCTTTGTGCGTAATGTATTGATAACCGATGACTTCCCAACATTGGGATATCCAACAAACCCCACAGATATTGCTTGCTTGTCACTTTTCAGACGAGAAAACTGCCTCAAAATTGATAGAAGAGATCCCTAAACCAAAAAAGATAGGTAATCTAATATGAAGTGCATACTTGAAAACAGCAAAATTGAACACAATTCAGAGAGAGAGGGCGAGAGACCAAAACAATTACAGATTATCAACATGCAATTCAAAGGTTCGTTATGTACCTTGCCAAAGGACTTGTTGATGCTTGCATGGAAAGCTAAAGTTGGATATTCCTTTGAAAGTACCCTAAGCCATCCTTTAGTCACCCAAGCAGGGACCAAATCACACTACACAATTTCAAGTTTGATGTGAAAATAACTGAAGCTGTAAATCGAGGGGAAAAAGAATTCTGAGGGAGGATTGTATATTTTGATACCTTATTTAGTAAAAGAACCATGTGTTTATGCTTGCAATGCTCTTTCAAATGTCTCTCAAGATGATAACATCTTGTACCTTGTGGATCCCTAGCATCCAGAACCTGCATGTCAGTAATAGGTCACAGATGTTAACCTTCTGACGACCTCACTTCTACAGCAAAAGGCACAAAGAATAACAATGAGATTTGAGAAATAAAACAGAATAGAAGCATTAGCTTTTTTTCCCCCCTCTCTCTTTATAATGGGAATAATAGATTATGAAAATAAAATTTCACGGAGCAGTTAAGTATTGCAGATCTCCTCTTTTTATTTCCTTTACTACAATAGCCATTTCCGGAAATTTCAAGTGGAAAACTTCTATACCAGAAGAGCATGACCAACTACTTTCAACTTATTGCTTAGGCTGTCACAGCCAAGTTCTGCATATTTCTAATTGGAACAACCATCATAAACACAAAGGAACCAAATAAAATATTAATGCCATTCCGCCTTTCCCTATACAAGGTAGTTATTGACAGAACCAACCTGAATGATGACATCTGAAGAGTCTATTACTTTGTACAGCTCACCCCATATTCTTTTACTCTGACCTTTCTCAAACATTGTGTGTCGGACAAGGTCTCTGAATCCATCTTCATTTTCTTCCAAAGAAGTACTAGCACCATATTTCTCTTCAAATGCATCTATTAAGAAACCAAAAGTAAAGAAAACTAAGTAATAGGCAATTGTGCAGCAACAAGAAGAAGATGATGACAGCTTCTATTACCTTGACAACCATCAGCCCTTTTTGCTAATGATTCATAATCTGATGCAACTAGCTTTGGACGTTTTCTCTTCCCCTTGGGTCCAAAAGCATCAGCAAATGGCACCGTGTCTAGAAGATGAACTCTAGATTGCTTGACAATATTGATAATGAAAAAACTCATCAGTAAACAAGCATAAGGAACAGAATCGCAGGAAACATAACCCAATATTAGAGAGGGGGAAAAAAAGATATGTTCTAAAACAAATTAAAATTAAATTCAATAACAGATAAAATTTCAAAACTTTACCTTCTGGTGATCATTTAAAAGCGATAAAGGCAACTTCCTTTCCTTCAGAATGACATTGTAATTATTAGAAAGCCTACTCTGCAACTCCTCTCGGAAAAATTCAAGCTCTTTCTGATTCACTACTCTAGTATTCCCTATCAAATTACCAAAAAAAGAGCAATAATAAAGACCATTAAATTATCCATTTTCAATACAACTCAGCCGAGTCGTTATCAAAATTAGTAATGCTCCACATACCAAACCATCGGCGATCAGGTTGGATTCTAGTTGACGGCAACTCTTTAGACTGCAAATCATGTTTGACAATTTTGCCCTTAGTGTCACGCTTCGGCTGAGTATTGTACATCTTAAGCCGACGCACAGTGGCGGCGCTACGGCCTCCTTTGTTCTTGCTACCTCCATCTCTGTTAGTATCAAGCGAATGCTTCGGCTTTCCTGATACATTCACCGATTTCTCTTTCTTTTTTGCCATTTATATCATAAAAATTCGACACTTTCGAGCTTTCCTGCAGAAAATTCAGAGCAATTCCTTCAATGGAGCTCTTGCGGATTGTCGAAGAGTCTTTTGGAGGAGCAGAAGCGGAAAGGTATAATGCCCAAGTCAGAGGATACACCTAAGCTAGGGTTTTGAAGAGGATTAAACGGTTACTTGTTTGTGGTATTTATGTGGACGTTACATATGTTATCGAATGCGGTGCGTCAGATTATTTTTGGCTCACCGTCTGGTCTATATTCGGTACCATTATCACAATCGGCACATCGACACTCAACTTTTTCTTTTTTACCTTTTTTTGGCTTTAACGTTTTTATATTTTACCCGATTAGTTTTTTTACTGAATTAGATCAACTTAAAAATTTAACATTAACAATTAGAATAAAGAAAAAAAGTGAAATAATACATTCTTCTCTCATTTTCACTATAAAAACACCTCGAGATCCCAAAAAAATTGGAATTCAAATGTGTTTTGTGGTAAGAAATGAGAAGGAAATGTGTTATTTCACTTTTGTCTCTATTCCAATTGCTAAGGTTGACTTTTTAAGTTTATTTAGCTTAATTATGTATAAAACAATAAAACGTTGAAGACCAAAAAAGATAAAAAAAATGTTAATAATAAATTATACCAATTTTCCTTACATGTTTTCTTTTTTCTTTGGATATATATATATATATATATTAAACTTTGGATAAAATATAATAATGTACATTTAACTTTATAAAATTTTAAATTATTATAATTTTTAGAACGTGTTTGGTTCAAAATAAGGGAAGGGAGGGGAGGAATTTTAATGGAGGGTGAGGGAAAGGGAGGAAAGGTAAAATAGTTTTTACCTTATTTGGTTTGGTTAGATAGAAAAGAAGGAGAGTAAAAATAAATTATCCTTGATTGGTTTGTAAAGATAGGAAGAAATATAATTAAATTGATAATTGTGTCTATATATTAATTATTCTTTATTACTATTTTATTTTTGTAAATTTAATTTTTTAATCTAAATATAAGATTCTTAATTTAGATAATAAAGTAAAATATGGAAGGAAAGATGAGAAAATGATATGAGAATAAAAAAAATGAGAAAAAGATAAAATTGTAATTATTAAATAACATAAGGATAAATAAGTCATTGCATGAGTTTTAATTTACCTCCCTCCCAAATCTCCTCACTTTTGGAGGCGAAGACAATGAGGAAATGGTAGGTATTTTTATTCAGATTTCCTCCCATACCCTTCAAATCCCCCACCCAAACACACCTATGAGTACAAATATGTCTAAATCGGATGACTTTCTCGTGACATCATTCAAGTATTTTTGTCCTAACACTTAAGCTACTAACGGGTATCTTGCACCTTGGGCAATGCAAAAGAAAAACACGACACTCTATCACATTCATTACCTATCAAATTCCATGATCTGATCAAGTCTTTTTTTATTTTTTTAAGCACAAAGCCTAAATCTTGCCCGAAACTCTTACGTAGAAGACTTCAAAGCATTGTCGGACCCCCATTTTGCACTAAGCACTCAAAAGCAACTTATTCTTAAGGATTAATGAATGAGAATTTAATAAATACTTATAGGATTTAAAGTATGTCTTAAACACAAATAAAATTTATCAAAAATAGTTAAAATGATAGGAAATACTTTGGTCTAGTTAAAACAAAGTATGAAGAATTTTAATAAAATAAATTAACGCTGATAAAATTTTGTATTTGAGTCTTAAAATAAAAAGAATTTTTTTTGTTAAAAGTTAGAAATAAGTAAGAGGAGCATTTTGCTAAGTGACAATCCCCTTCATCTAATTTATTAAGTGGAATGGTCATTGATTTCGACTCAATTTAAATTTTATTCATCGATTATTGCAGTTGAATGTTGCGGATGTTCAACTCCCGATGAATTAGTATGAGTAATTATAGTCCAATTATATACAAATTAAAAAGAAAAAGATGGAGATGAGAAAACATCTTACCAACTAAGAAGATAACGTGGCCCAATCTCATTGGGCCAGGAACTCCAGTTTGGTTATTCATTTTTCAGTTTCTATTTTTATTTTTATTTTCCACTGCATAGAGGTCAGATCCTTCATTTGTATTCATTTTTCAGTTTTGAGATGGCAGGTTGGGATGTTTTCTTGAGTTTGAAGTTTTTTTTTTTTTAAATGGATCTTGAGTTTGAAGTTGATACATAATTATGGCAGCAAATGCATAAAGATGTCTGATACTGAGATCTGAGCCACCCCTCGAAAGATTTATTGGAGAGTTCAATTTTTAAGATAAAACATTCAAAATATGGATAGAGTTCTTAGAGATGCAAGGGCTTCAGGTTCTCTCAATCTTTCCAATCGCTCCCTCAGGTTAGCCTTTCTATATATGAATTATTGAATCCATCTTCATTGCGTTCTTGGTTGCCCGATTCTCTCTCTCTCTCCTTTTTCTTTTTTCTTTTTTTTGGGGGGTTGGGGGGTTTCGTGCCAATCTCATAGATGAAATGCTCCTCATCTAGCTATTGTAGCTATGTAGAATTGTTCCATCTTTGATTATGGCAGAAAGTTAACTTCTTTGGGACAGCAGTTTATTGCTGCAATGATAATGGGTGATCTTTGCATATTAGCTATTTCAAATTTGTTTGGTTGAGATGCATTCTTGAACTGAAGAGGGATTGCTTTGTCTATTTGTATGCATACACAATAAAGTATAACTTGTGAATTATGCTTTTTTACAAGATGCGAGTTTTTGTTACAGGGAAGTGCCGGATGATGTGTACAAGAGCTTGGATGCAATTGGTGAGGGTGAGAATTGGTGGGAGGTATTATTCTGTTGAATTTGAAATGTTTCTTCCTAAATGTGTAGTTGATTGAATGGAGAATGTTGCTTTTTGGATCAGATATAATGAGATAATGATGTCTGCGATTGTGCATTATGCAGGCTGTGGAGCTACAAAAGTTAATTTTGGCTCATAATGACATTGAGTCTTTGAGGGAAGATCTAAGAAATTTGCCTTTGCTGTCCGTGCTCAATGTCTGTCACAATAAGTTATCCTGTCTTCCAGCAGCTATAGGAGAGTACGTTATTTAATGCCTTAACTGTCCAGATGCTTAAAAACTGTTTTCTTTGCTACATAATAGAGGATTGAAAATGCTGTGCTCTATCGTCGACAGGTTGCACATGCTGAAGTCATTAGATGTGTCATTCAATTTCATAGAAACCATTCCTGAAGAAATTGGTTCAGTGGCTTCTCTGGTCAAGTAAGCTTCTTTAGCAGTTTCTTATGCTTTAGTTTTTTATCATACAATTGTATATTAGCGATTTGATCCTATTGTGCATGTATTATTAAGGTGAAAGACATCCTGTTTGATATTTGTGTGCCATTAAAGCTGTCAGTCTAATGCTCTACTGTGCTGGGATGCTCTTGTTTTAATGTGTTCCCCCAGGTTTGATTGTTCAAACAACCGACTGAAGGATCTCCCTAGCTCCATCGGAGGATGTGTGGATTTATCAGAAATTAAGGTAATGGTTTATAAGATTTTTTTCATAATTTGCAAATTTTCAACTCTAGTCCCATTTAAATAGCTCTGGAAAATTATAACATTTGCATATCAATCTTCAGTCTTTTTTTCTTTCTTTTTTCCCCCCTTTGCATGGTTGTCTGTTTCTAGGGCCAAAAGCTACTATCAAGTTCAACAAAGAAGAAGAGGAAAAATCTTTCAATTTATTATTATGCGGAATGCTTTTGCGTATATTTGTCTCCAATAGAGTAATGTATGTGGGGATCCTAAGATGCAACATTTCTCTAGTTAGGTGGCAAAGTGATGTGATTTCAATTTTAGTGTATCTGCAAACTTGTTTGGTGAATCTACTAAAGCCAGTCAGCTGTCTATGCTTAATCCTCTGTGCATCTTTGCTGGAAATTGATCAAAGGGCTATAGTTTATTGTGGTCCGATAAATACATTGCTGTGCTTGAGCTTTCTCCCATTGGCAGTGATTGGTGATAAATTTTCCTCAGGCATCAAATAACAGCATATCCAGTTTACCTGAAGAATTAGCCAACTGTTCAAAATTAATGAAGTTGGACGTTGAGGTAATTAATAGATTCACTTTTATATAACCTCGGATATATGTTCCCCTTTCCATCTAAATTAATTCATTGAGATTCTTGGTGTGCTTATCATGTTTTGCTGTCCATGCTGCCAGGGAAACAAACTAACAAAGATACCTGACAAGATGATGGCATCCTGCACTCTGCTTACAGAGCTTAATGCATGTAACGATGGAATTCTTCCTTTGGAGCCTTGTACTGATTGTGTGAGCTTTAGTGATATATGACGGACTGGACTAACTTTGTAACAATTTGCAGCAAAAAATATGCTGACTAACATGCCAGAAAATATTGGAAACCTTTCACGCCTGATTCGCCTTGACCTCCACCAGAATAGTGAGTAAAACAAATATTCTGAGACTCTTGATAGCTTGTCCTAGGACATGTTCTTCAAGAATCCATTCCAGAAGTTGTAATGATCATTAGTATCTTCTTATTCTCTTATTTAATAAAAGTTAGTCTTTCCCTCACACCATGTGTTGCTTATCTGTGTGACTTCTGCAGGAATTATATCAATCCCCACATCAATCAAGGGTTGCTCGTCCCTTTTGGAGTTCTATATAGGGTAATTTCTTGCTAAATGCTTTCAAATTACACAAAATCTTGATGTATTTATCATTTTTAGGGTGCTTGTAAATTCCTCTGTCCTTGAGCTGATTATCCTCCCCCCCCCCCCCCCCCCCCCCGGGGTTATAGGAACAATTCATTATCTTCATTACCAGCGGAGCTTGGTGCACTTACACAGTTGGGAACATTTGATCTCCACTCAAATCAGGTTGATGTCCAAGTGTTATGTATAGTATTTGCTGCAAAAGCTTCTTTCCTTAAGGATGCCTTCCATAGAAAGGCTTGAGATTGATATGTATCATACTTCTCCCCCCCACCTCTCTTGGTTTTTCTCATAACATATAACATTTGTTTATTTCATGCTGTAGTTAAAGGAATACCCTGTCGAGGCTTGCAGATTAAATGTTTCAGTTCTGGATCTGTCCAATAATTCACTATCTGGTTTGCCTCCTGAGATTGGTAAGGTTAGAACTTCTATTCTGTAATAACTAGGACTAAACTTAGTTTGTTCAATTTAGTTTTCCTCTTCTTTCATTCTACTTCTGAAAGGAGTATTTATCTCAGCTTAGAATAGTCACATGAATCCAACAAATGTAAATATATAATAGAAATATTTCAATGTCATGACAATAGGGTGTCTAAGTTGAAAATATTGAAACCTGTTATTACCTAGGTATGATGACAACTTTGCGGAAACTTCTGCTCAATGGTAATCCAATGCGAACACTCCGAAGGTTTGTTTATGCTCTAGCTTTGTATGAGCCAAAGCTCTCTGTTTGTATTTCGTGACTGTTTAGTTGACTGATCTTTGTTCTTATTTAGCTCACTGGTAACTGGTCCTACACCTACTCTATTGAAGTACCTTCGAAGTCGACTTCCAATCAATGAAGGTATTGTGGTTCTTATTCTTGTTTGAGCATCAGATGGCTTTTAGTTTGCAAGCAACCATGATTCTAGTAGATCGTAAAACCAGCATTGACATGAATGAACTATTTTACAGATGCTGCAGCTGCTACTACAGCAAAAGAAGACGTAGTTGCTATGGCATCTCGACTGTCACTTTATTCCAGGGTAACCTCTTAGGCTTTTTACTATCAGTAAAGCATTTTTTTCTTCCTTAAATACCCTTTATAACAGTGGTTTGGTGCAGGGGTTTGTCAGATAAAAAAAAGGGCTAATCTTGTATTAATTTTTCATACTTGCAAAATCAAGAGTCTTCCTGAAATTGGTGCAAAGGACGTACCAGCTGCTATTACTAATGACTTGCCTGTGCTTTAGAATTGTTCGTGCAATCACATATGTAACACTATATGCACTTAGTATGTCATAATACGAGGGAGAAAAATAAAAGAAAAAAGGAACTTCAGTGCATGGTATTTGGCATCTGACAATGGTTGTAGAAACTGTACAGAGCACTACTGTCAAAAGATAAATGGCAAGCATTAAAGAATCATGAACATTATAGTTCTTTTGCGAAAGTACATACAGGATCTGCTCAATGTTTTGTTTAATAACAGTTGATAGTATCTTTCCTCTTTATCACTTGCAACTATGTTTACTGCTATGTGTTTTGTCATCTACTGCTCAGAAAATACCATGTCATTTCTTTGTTATCTGAGCCATTTTCATATTACTTCTCAGGAACTTGCTTTGGCTGGAATGAATTTAAGTGTTGTTCCAACGGAAGCATGGAAATCAAGTGAAATCACAAAACTTGAACTCTCAAGGAATGCAATTGAAGAGCTACCTGTTGAACTTTCTTCATGTGTTTCCCTTGAGGTAACATGTGTAGTCCATATTTTACTTCTGTCAGACGATGAGATTGAACTGGATTAGGGAAACATGGAGTGCATTTTTATGTTGTGCTGCCAAATCTGGAATGAACTTCTATCTATAACTCTTTTTCTTTCAAAATTATCCATATTGAGGAATGATTGCTTGCAGCCTGCTCTCATAACCTAATCTGTGATTACCTTGCACAGTAGTTCAGCTTTTACTTTGCGAAATTTAGTTTTTGATCATCCATTTGATATACTTACTTTGTATACATTCAGAAGCATGTTCTTTTGTTTGCTATCCCCTGCCAATAAGTTGATATCTACAGGAGAGGTTGGTAATTTAGTCCGTGGTATTGTGAAAAAATTACTGCTTGACTTGCACTTCAGTCCATTCGGGGTTTGAAAGTCGTAGTTACTGTTGTCATTATCATTATTGCTGTTCTTTTGATATGTATAAATTTTGGTTTTTTGGTTCATAAGCATCTACTCTGGTTTGTTAATAGTTTTGGCATTACAATGATCATTTATTTGTTGATAAACCTTTGATCCAAATGTGCAGGCACTTATTTTATCCAAGAACAAGATAAGATTGTGGCCTGGTGCAATTCTAAAGACTCTTCACAAACTTTCATGTTTGAAGCTAGACAATAACCCTCTTGCAAAGGTATCAAGTTTTTTACATCCATCATATGTTCTGTTACTAATTTTGTTGTCAATGCTTCTTAACCTGATTTAGGAAAAGACATAATGCTGATCACAAGAAAGGTGTAAGTAGATGACATGAAGTTTGAATACATGTAAAAGCTTCATAAAGTTGATCTCATTGATGGATCTCATAGTTTTAAGGACGTTCATGAGATTTTTGTTTTTTCAAAATTCAAAAAGCAAGAAAAAAATATTCAGGTTTTTTATTGGGTTCAAGTCCATGCAATGATTTTTGAGCCATAATGTAGATGCCATTCCTTTCCTATTAATTTATTTATTTCAACTCCTCATCTTGGTGTATAGATCCCGTCAGATGCCTTTGAAGCTACTCCCAAGCTCCAGATTCTGGACCTAAGTGGCAATGCAGGTTCTTTGCCAGAACAGCCAGGATTTTCTGAGTTACCTGAGCTGCAGGAGCTTTACCTGAGGTATGGAGGATCTTTATTTTCTGACACTGTTTCATTTTGACAGTTTCTCCAATTCTATGCTTCTCGTCTTAAATTTAGATTTAATTGAACAGGAGGATGCAAATATCTGTTTTCCCATCAGACGTAATGAACTTAAAGCATTTAAGGATTCTTGATTTAAGTCAAAATGCTATTCAGTTGATTCCACAGGTAATATCTCATATCCTTATGTGATATGCTTGTTCTAACGCCTAAATTTTCTTTTAAAGTGAGATGATATATGTTAGTTGGTTCTTTTATGTTCATTTCTGGTTTGAACATTTCTGATAAATTATATGAAGTTTTGTTGTGGTTGGTGGATGTGATGAAGTTGACACATCTAAAAACATCCATGTTCTAGGATTGGAAATTTGAGAAAGCTTGATGTAGATCTCATAACCATCTTTCATCACTTGGACCAACATCTCACTTCCAATCCATCATGTTTAGTTCATGATTGTGTATTCTTTTTCCTGGTAATATAATGTGAATGTGTTCGTGTATATGAATTTCTGTTTCATTGTAATGCCATGCAAAGCATTTAATATTCGTGATACTATTATCCAAATATGAAGGTGGTAATTCATGGTAGAAAAACCCCTTACCCAATGTAACCAGGGGAAAGAAAAGAGTGAAAAGAAAAGGATATTGTTCTCTGATGCATGTTGTAATTGATTTTTCATAGAATTGCAGTGCTTAATTATTCTATAAAACTTTTCTTGCAGGATATAAAAGGTCTCACTACTCTTCAAGAGCTTGACCTTTCAGACAATAACATTTCTACGCTTCCTCCGGACTTGGTAAGCATCCAACATCTTGTATTTTGTGAATCATTTGTGATATACTGCAAACAACGCAATAATTGTGATACCTTATAAAATTGTCTCATAAGTTGTTTCAGGCTTCATGTTTTCCTATCTTTCAATCCATCGTATGTATTTTTACATGTATGGTGATCTTGAAATTCATTAATGTTAGTCATAAATACACGACTTCCTGAAATTATGGAACTCCTGTCCAATGGCTTTCCCAGCTCTCTGTTTTGTACCACTTCTTACCCATCTTATTTGCGTAGACTTCCAAGTAGGATATTAATATGCATTGTAAAATATTATACAGAACCATATTTGCATGACATTTCATATCACCTCATATCAGCAATGGAAAATCTTTAATTGATCCACGAGTTGATTAAGATGGCTTGTTTGCATCAGAAAACACTATTTACATAAACTGATTTCTCCTGGATAACTTTTTCTGCAGGGTTTGCTTGAGCCCAGCCTGCAAGTATTAAAACTGGATGGAAACCCATTAAGGAGGTATATGATTGGACACATTCCCCATCTGTTGGAGTTTTGACATATTTTCTCTTTAGAAGTTGGATGTGTAATCAGCATTTTATTCTTTTTCAGCATTCGAAGGACCATTCTGGATCGAGGAACAAAAGCTGTTCTGAAATACTTGAAGGAGAAAATTATGGAGGACTAGCTTCCCAGAATGTCTTATTGTGGCAATGTTCAGTTTGTTCAGTTGTGCAATATCATTGACTTGTGAGCATGAAGATTAACATTTCCTTGGTTTCGAATCCAGGTTCTTGTATGAAGATAATATTTGATCCACCGGTTATAGATCCTTCCGAACAACAGTTTTCACGTGGTTTGTTAGAAAGCATTTTGGGTTGTTGGCTGTATGAATGCATCTCGTGAGATCGATGTTAAGCAAATTCTTTTAATTTTCTTTCAAAATGAACAACTTAGTTCATCCATTTAAAGGGTGATACACATTTCAGCTGTTCAGTGCCCCCCTGTTCCAGACAAAATTTGGCCAAATGACTTGCAAGATGTGAACAAATTAAAGGCTATAGGGCTTGTGAACAAATTATGCTGCCTACTTAGGTTTCCAGGGAGGGAGAGACAAAATGAATGGTGAAAAAACGCAAATTTACCAATAAGACCAACACAAGGCCCTAATTCATATTTGATCTATAAAAAACCCTTCAACAAAAGTTTTCTGTTCACATCTTAAACTGTACCTAAACACTCTATCAGATTTACACACATTAACATCATCCATCTGCTTGCCCACAGAATCTTGGACGTTTGTTTCTGTAAACAACCTAAATTTGAGAATCTTGGACGTTTGTTTCTGTAAGCAACCTAAATTTGAGAATCTTATTAAGCTGAGTGACAGACTTAACTTCCTTAGTAGGATTCTGCTGATCTACTATACATCTTCCTTGAAAAAGGTTGGCTTCAGATGGTCCTGTTTCTTCATGGACCACAGTAGTTTCATCTGCATATGATATGACAAGCATCAGATATATTTCACAATTTAGAATATTTCTAGGTGGATCCTTGAAAAAAAACATGATACCATAAGAAACTGCATTTGACAAGAGAAACAGCATCCCTTACAACCCTTTGTCCCAGAAGTTTTAAGAAACTGCTGTAACTAGTTTACTAATTGGAATCCAGATCTTCAGTTAACAATGTTCTGAAACATCAGAAATGAGGAATAACCCAATCTATCCACTTCTAAGATGGTTGTTTGTTTGCAGTCTATTCACTCCACATCATTTGGCATAACAAGGAGCAAAAGCCTACTATACGTAGCAGCACTTTCCTGTTTTCTTTCTCTGAGGGGAAGCATCACTAATTTTCTGTTCCATTGAATACTCGAAAGCACTGGAAATTGATATAAATTTTGTCCAGTGGCACCAAAATGGCAATTACTTCAGCATTTAGCAAACAAAGTGCATACTTTATGCTACAAAGCAGGATGTGCGTGGCATGTCAATGAATTCTTATCCTGATTTTCTATCGTGCCAATCAAAAACATCAAAGAAGATACACAAATATATCTTATCCAGTCATACCTGGAAACAAATTGTCTGCAGCTTACTAAAAGATAGCAGTAGGTGTTGGAACACTAATGCAAGAGCCTCCATTATATTTATATTTATAGTAATCAACAGTCACATAACAGAATCAAAATCAAAATAATACTAGGGTCGTTCAATGCACACAAATTCCAAAATCTAAAGAAACGTGAGTATCATAACATACACACGCCACTTACATACTGATCATACTGATCACTAAATGTACAGATGTTTATATAACACCATTTTCTCCACAGAGTTTGGAGCTTCATATTAAGTAATCATATTATCTAACTATTTTCTATTTTAATGCTTTTGTACCATATATTCCAAATATTTTGTTGCTAAGTAGAAAACTAAATCATATCATAAAGAAAAGCGGCACAAGCAAGATACAAAACATTCGCTAAAATAAAAATACAGTAGCTTTGGCAACAAAGAAATCAAAATCCAATTCCTTCACAAAGAAGTTTTGCCGAAGAGAAGTATGGCTCACCAGTTTCACTAAAAACAAGGCATGTCCCAATAGTTTCTTCATATTCTCCAATCTGTGTAAGAGTAGCACAAAGTCATGAGATGGATACTGAGCCATCCTCCCTCCCAAAATACAAAAACAAGCATGTGCTTAGCCTAACCCATCCTCCCTCCCAAAATACAAAAACAGACGCCTGCATGCACAGATAGCTAATGGTAGATAACGAATACACAATCATAAAGGGACACCTAAATTCTTATTCAAACAACTTACATTATAGAAGCAGCAAAAAAACAGAAACAGAGGGATGCCCAAGTGACAATTTCAAAAGCATACAGGCAGCTTCCAGCTTAAGAAATTTCTTTGGAAGTCATAATGGAGACTTTCTAGAAGCAACCAAAGAGGAACTTGTAAAAAGATCATAACAAAAGAGAATATCTATATCCCTGATACCATTTTGCTCCTCTGGATTCTGTTTGTTCTTTGTCACTCGCCTTTTACTCTTCTTGTTGTTCTTTTATCTTGCCAGGAAAAGGATATGCAGGCATGGGTGAGGGAAGCATAGGTAACAATTGAAAACATAGAACCCAAAAACAAAAGGAAGAGAACAAAAAAATCTACAAAAATAGTGCAAATAAAGATATGCCATTTTCAGGGACTACAAGAGCAAGACAGTGTGGGATTTTCATTTACCACCTACAGCAAATAAATTTTATGAAATCAGTCACTAACCAGCTTGATTTTCTCGTCAATGATCAAAATTGGGTTCAGAGTGTCCAAACCCTGCAAGAATTATCAAACAATATATTTAAGAATTTGCACCACTGGTTGCAAGCTATGAATCATTTTGAAATAACCAAGTTCAGCAATTCAGCCCTTTTAGTACTACTTCTATAGACTTTTTTTCTTTTTTCTTTTTTCTTTTTTCTTTTTTTTAAAAAAAGAAGTTTTTAGTATTAGCACCAAGAAGCTTTAAAAAAGGGATTCACCGAAATGATGATCATAACAAGATAAATTTTTTGAAAACTCACGTTGTACAAGATAAAAATTCTCCACTGGTTTAAGAGGGGGGAAAAAAGAAAAGAAAAGAAAAAGGTGTAGGAGAAAGATATTACAGAAAGAACGTAGGGAGCATTAGGAGGGATGTGAACTTGGCCGAAGACATCATCTAGATCCATCAAAACATACTCTTCTTCTACCACCTCTTCGTCATTACCATGGAACAATGCACTTCCTTCCATGAACATACGCGATGTTGTATGCTGAAAAATCCAAAACATAATCATATTCAGTTAAAGAATCTTGGTGTTGCGTAAATTAAAACAGTAAAAGGCCTAGTATCTCCAGAAACAGAGAAATCAAGCTCACGAAACAGCACATAAAATCCCTTCTCCCACTCCTCTTTTAATTCCTATCTTCTATGTAATGCTATACCCCCCCCCCCTCCGGGGAGAAAAAATCTCTTACTTCTTGCGGAAAAATTACCTTTCTATTCTATGGGAGGGAGGGAACAGAACAGCCGGCGTGCAGAGGGAGGTGGTCTGCGTGGGGTGCCACTGCGGAAGCGGTGGAGGACGACTGTGGGTGTCGAAGAGGAAAAACTTAAATGGGCTTGCAGCGAATTTAGTTGGGCCAGCGAAACGCAGTTCAGTCTAGTTGGTGTTTCCAAATATTGCTTTGTTGGATTTGAAGTTTGGGCCAAAGGATAACTTGATTTGAAGGAAACCAGTGGGTCATGCGTGATAATCCAGCCTCAAATTCTAATATTACCTCCTCCACTCTCAAAATATAATGGGCTTAGTCTTGTTATCTTATTCTAATATTTTAGATATTTTACAATTATCAATTTATGATCATAAATTTTTTTCTCAATCTTAGCATCCATTTAATATTATTTATTTTTAAAGAGAGTGCAAAACTATAATTAGAATTGAGAGAAATAAAATTAAATTCAATAGTATTTTAAGTATAAGATATTCACATTTAAATATATTTTAATATATACATATATATATATAAGATCAAAATAATCTATATTTTGGGAAGAAAATAACAATTCTATTTAGAAAATTCGAAAGAATTATTTTTTTAATAATTCGAAATTGACTTTTGAATTACGAGTAAGATTTGGAAATATTATTTTGGCCATCTTTCAAAGTCCAATAATCTGCTCATAAAAAAAAATTTAAAAAGGTTGTAAAGGCAACTAGATTATAATGACTCAAAAAACATTCTTATTTTTTTTTTTCAAATCGTGAAATTTATTGCGTATCTCAATATTATTTTATAGAGTTTGTCAAAAGATAAGGAGTTTTTTTTTCCTCTCTAAATTTGAATATCTTTAATTATTTTATTTTTTAAAAGAGAGGGGGGGGGGGGGGAGTGGGGTAACCGGGCAAGCCAACGCAAAATACTTGCTTTTGAAGTTTGAGGAAATTATCCGTATTAAGATATGAGTTGTAGCGTTGACTCCGTAGGCCCAACGCGGTTTTATTTGGAAAATACATGCTCACATCACATGGTAGTACCCCAACGCTTATATATGAATTTTCTTTTTCTTTTTCTTTTTCGTTTTGAAGAGGAAAAAAAAGACTCAATTAAGATAAATTACTCCTACCATTCAAATCCAATTGTCACATAATTAAAAAAAAAAACTAATTGTCACATTTGTAATTTTTAGCGTTCAGTTTTACGTAGTTATCAACATTTAAAAAAAAAAAGAATATCATTTTGTGAAATTGCATTTGGAAGTTGATATGAGTAATAATAATAGAAATTCAAAACTTTCAAAGCTTTTATTTTTACTGATTTTAAAAGAATAATACCATAAGAACAATTTGATTACTAATTGTAAAGAGAAGGTAAGTTATATATGTACAAATTTTGTTAAACATATTCATATTTTATAAGGAGTTTGAACTAAAATTTAATATTAAATTCGAGAACTCCTTTAATAGAAATTAAACTAATTAACGTGAGAGTTTAGTAAAAAAATAATAATTTTGTGACAGAATAAAGTTACATGGCATGTAAATTACACTTAGACAAATACGAACAAAAAAACTTAAAAATAATAAGAATAATAATAATAATTTTAGCAAACAATTTGCTATCATTAGAGCGTGTAGTGCAGTTTCTCCAAGAGCGTTCGAAGACTGCTGCCTAACAATGGCATCTGACTCAGAATTTCGCATATTTTCCTACTTGGCTTTCTATTATGCCACCACGTGGCAAAATTGGCACGGCATAACAGCTCCTCCTTCCTGCCCAATGGACACAACTGACAACAACAGCACAGCCCAAAATCCACTAACGACCAACGGCTCACAAAATCTTCACAAACTACCAAGCAATTTTTAACCCCCCACACACACAAAAAAATGGTAGTCAGTAAATTTTTCTAAAAATGTTTAATTTATTTGTCATACCTTCATAGAAGAAATATGAATTTTATTATTAGTACTTTCCAAAAAAAAAAACTTTAATCAAATGGATTTCTTCTTCTTTTATTAGACTAATTTGGTCTCAAAACTATTAAATTAAAAGGTAAATAGGTTTTTTTTTTACTTTGTTCAAATAAAAAGATTCTTAATAATACTAAAATTCAACAAAAGAAATAGACCAATTAATTGTGAATTTAAAAAATTACAAGTGAAATGCACAGAGGTACATAACAATAGAATTAGTATATTAACATTTAAGAGAACAATCACCAATTTCAAGGTTTCTTCTTCAGTCTTTGGCCGTCTATAAAAATCGGTCTCCATTATTAATGATCAGCCTCCAGCTTGGAAGCCTTTTTGTCTCAAATCTCACAACTTTCCTTTTTTTTCTTTTTGTTTTTCCCTTTTATTTCTTTCTTTCCATATTTGCAAGAAAAAGTTGAAAATTAATCGTCACCGAAAATGCTTTAATTAGTCACTTTCCTTTTCTGTTTTCACTCTATAATTATATATTTTAATGGCCAGTGATTCCACTATTGAAATAGCATAACAATCTGCCTTTTCTTTCTTTACCTACTGGATTGAATCACTTCCTTAGTTTCTGATCTCAAAGTCCCCGCATTTCTTTCTTGAATGCCAAGCTTTCATATGTAATCTGTTTTTCTTAATCATTTTCTCCTCTCAATTTACCTTACACAAAGTCTTTCTGATGTTTTATTTTAATTCATTGCAGAAATTACGATTAAACTCTTTGTTAGAACCTCCGCCTTTTTGCTCAATTTCATCCAATTTTCTTCATTCTGATACTTTCTTTATAAATTGTTTAAATTGTCTCCGGTTTCGCCTAAAAATTTAAACTTTCAAACCCAAATTTTTAACTTTTTTTCGAAAAAGGGAAGAGGGATCTTGGATTTTCCTTTCTATTTTTTCTGAAAATATTTTGAAGATGGGGGATCGGTTTAGGCCAGCTATACTGGAGGACTTGCCATTGCATTTGGTACTCGAAATATTAACCTCAGGACGATTGAGCGCTGTTGATTTGGTGTGTTTAGAGCTAACATCGAGGACTTTTAGGGAGAATCATGGTTTCTTTCCGAAAAATTTCCGGTCTTTGGTAGATTTCGCAGCATTTCAGCTTTGTGGGGTGCATCCAATATATGCTTCCTTGCGTTCGGGTTCCCAGGAAGAGGCTTTGAACCGGTGCAGTGGGAACTGGAAACGGCTCTTGAGGTTCTTACAGTCTGTGGAACAGTCCTCTGACTTGGTTCAAACCTCCGCAGGCAATGTACTATTTCTTAGAATTCATCATTAACTATTGTAATTTTTGTTTTCTTTTTCCATTTTATAAAATAGGTTTGTTTCGCCAATCAAGAATACTTGAATTGGCTGTTTACCTGTCGTTCCTTTCTTCTTCTTTCTTTTTTTTTAAAAAAAATAATTATTTGTTAGACTGGCACTTATGTTTGCATTTATATTCCTCATCTGTGTTTGCGGATGACAATTCTTATTCTGGTATATCAGGTTTAACAATGAAATCCCTCGTTTTGCTTGTTTCAAATTTTATTTTTCTAGCTGCATTCATTGATGCTTTGGTGTGTAGGAATGCCTGAGAACTGGGTGATTACCTACTTTTGAAATTGAAGAAAATGGAATGAGCTTCTGAAAGAACTGCTGAGAGAAAGAGAGAGATTTATTTACTCATGAATTCGTGTGTTCTGCCGGTTGCTTAAACTGAATTAATGCTGGCACCTGTGAAGGTGCTCTTTTACTGTAAATTGGTCCCAAATTTTAATCTAAATCATGGCAAATGAAATCTGAAATAATAGTCAACGTGATGAACTTGATAGATATATCATTACGAATAGCTTCACTGATCTTTCTAGTATGCTTTATGAGCCTTTAAATGTAGCTTATAACATATGCTAAGTTTCTAGCCAGGAAATTGGAATTTAAGAAGGAAGAAATTGAAGTGAAATGGAATAAAAAGTACAGAAGTAAGGAGTTTAGGCTTTGATCCAAGATAAGTTGTCAAGGTGTCTTGGAGACAAAATATAGTAATTGTTCAATGATCTATGAGCTTTATTTTATTATGAAGAGATCCATGTGTAAGTTACTAATTTAAGATGTTACCAGCAGATGCAGATTAGGAGTGGAAGGTATCATACACTGCTGATCAATGACTCAGTAGCATACTCCTGCGGTTCAAGTTTATGTGGTGTTCTTGGTCATGGTCCAGAAACAACACAATGTGTAGCATTTACACAAATATGTTTCCCAATTCGTGCACAAGTGATCAATGTGTCGGCATCACACAATCATGCTGCATTTACTACTCAGTCTGGGGAGGTTTGTTTAGAACACTTTTAGTTCTAATTTAAAGATATCCAGAATTCCAGATTACCAATATCATATAGCTTGGAGGAATCACTCCATTATCGAAGATAACTCAAAGAAGAGCTATTGTGCCTTTCCTTTTCATGGATTTCTGTACTCTTTGGTAGCCTTGAAAATTGTTGTTTGGCTGTTTTCTCCATTTCTTGGCACCTAAAA
Organism: Apocynum venetum; assembly: GCA_019593545.1. Classification (NCBI taxonomy): domain Eukaryota; kingdom Viridiplantae; phylum Streptophyta; class Magnoliopsida; order Gentianales; family Apocynaceae; genus Apocynum; species Apocynum venetum. The sequence continues at coordinate 8,338,450 of SRSM01000123.1, read as the reverse complement.
TGCCCTTCTGCCTATATTTGATAAATGAATAACTGTTAGAATATGCATATCCATATGAATCTTTATGCTTCAAGTTATATAAATTAATATCTTCGCTATTATTGATATTTTGTAAAGGATGATGTTGGGTTAATGAAAGGAAAAGGAAAAGTGAACCGGACAAGAGCACCCCTCAGAAAGAAATGTGACTTTTTTTTTTTGGAGCATTCACTTGAAAATGAAGTTGTTATTGAGCAACCATTCTTCTCATGCCAAAATTGTTGGAGCATTTTAGAGGATACCAATAACCCATATATATTTAGGTCTTCAACTTTTTTAGTTTTTGTGACGTAGGCCACATTAACATTTTATAGGTTAAGATGTAACAATTGAAATAATGAAAAAAAAGTAAAGTAATTGATGGGGTATAATGAACAAGATGTAATTTGATTTGTTCAAAATTCTCTTATTTAACATCTCTAGACCATTTCCCTTAGGTTTTCTGACTTTCTGTTTCTTCCTTTTACCCTTTAGTGGATTCAAGTTTAATAGGGTTGTATTATTCGGAATTGCATGTGGTGGAAAACTATTTAGAATCTATTGCATTAGTTATATGCTAATTTGTTATGGCTTTATGCATAATGGTGGCTCTTTTTATGAGATGTGCTTTTGTTTTGCTTTTCTCTCACTGTAGTATAAGTGATGTGATTGAGAGTATTGATGCAGGTTTTTACTTGTGGAGATAATTCATCCTTCTGTTGTGGGCATAGAGATACAAACCGTCCAATATTCAAGCCTCGTCTTGTTGAAGCACTAAAAGGTGTTCCTTGCAAGCAGGTATATTTGCTCATTAGCCATATGTGTACATGGCTTCCTTCCATCGCTTCTCTCCTCTTGTTTCTCCCCTGAATTCTATTAGTGAAGGGATAGGATTAGTTCTTAATGAAGTTTCTTTTTGGCAAACATGTGTTCTTGGTTTTGGAAGCAAAAGATGTGTCTACATTATGCGGAAGGATTTTGTGTGTTAGATCTATTTCATGGTTGGAGCAGACTAAACCTTAGCATTCTTAGCATTTTGGAACTACTTGTTTCTATTTTATTTATCATTTTTGCATGATCCTATGTTCGACGCTAATAGAACTCGTATCAGGTTGCTGCAGGGCTCAGTTTCACCATGTTCCTCTCTCAACAAGGCCAAGTCTACACCTGTGGGACCAATGGGCATGGACAGCTTGGACATGGTGATACATTAGATCGGCCAACACCAAAACTTGTGGAATTACTTGATTGTTTGGGTTCTATAGTTCAAATTGCTGCTGGTCCAAGCTATGCCCTTGCTGTAAGCAATGATGGGACTCTCTATTCTTTTGGCTCCGGCACCAATTTCTGCCTTGGCCATGGAGAGCAGCAGAATGAACTTCAGCCACGTGTGGTTCAATCATTTAGGAGAAAGGGAATTCATGTGGTTAGGGTGTCTGCTGGTGATGAGCATGTTGTAGCACTTGATTCCAGTGGATATGTAAACACTCAAACTCTATAAGAGAAACACTAAACCCCATTTTTCGAAAAACTTGTTACTTAATCTGTTGTTCCAGCTAATTTTTATACATTAATTTGGTAATTATAGGTGTATACATGGGGCAAAGGTTACTGTGGTGCATTGGGCCATGGAGATGAGAGTGACAGGACTACTCCTCAACATTTGAGCAGCCTTCAGAGTCACCTTGCTGTGCAGGTCTTATATTTCAGCCTAATTCTTTTCCAAAAGAGTCAGTTCTGTGCAAGAACGACAAAGATAAATATTTTTCAAATTTCACATGATCTTTGCTAATAACAAGGCAAACGCTATGAGACAGACACACTTTGTCAAATTGTTTGCATACTGTTGGATACTGGCTTAGATACTTGAGATCCATTTTGTTAGTGATATAAAAGGCATTGCTAGCTGTAGAGAAAATCAGACCCAGTGAATATCATCTGTCATATTATAAATTTATGGTTCATTGTGGGTATTCCAAATCGATCTATGCTTTGTTTTGCTTATTAATCTAGTGAAGTTAGCATCATCTGAAACATTCAGCTCCTGTTGCTTCTTATAAATACTTTTGCCACGTAAAAGTGTTGTGATTGGACTTAGTTTCAAAGTAGTTGTCCTGTAGTAAACAAAAATCTTTTTCAAGTAACTCTGAATATTTTGTGGATGTGTTAAAGTAAATTTGATAATTCTTGACGATAGAGGCATCTATGTTTATGTGCTGTTGAATATGCATGTTGATCCTTGTAGATCTACTGTCTCAATAGAAGTTGATATGTTAGCCTTCTGGTAAAATATTATTGATCCTGCTACTGTATAGTATAGGTGGACAAAGAATAAGGTTTTATTGGCCGTTCTGATGTGTATGAGGGTGGTTGGTCAGGGAAGGTGTGGGAAATTATCTGCATCTTGATTGTCTACTTTAATTGTTTTATTTAGGGTTTTCTCACACCAGGTTTATCCTTTCCTCCTTGCTTCTATGCATATAACTCAATGATTTACTGATGACTCAATTTTATCATTTCCTATAGGTCTGTGCAAGCAAAAGGAAAACTTTTGTTTTGGTGGATGATGGTTCTTTGTATGGATTTGGCTGGATGGGATTTGGCAGCTTGGGGTTTCCTGACCGGGGAGTTTCGGATAAAGTTTTGAGGCCTCGAGTTCTTGACTGCTTGAAAAGTCACCATATTTCTCAAGTTAGCACTGGTCTTTACCATACTGTTGTTGTCACCAATCAGGGTCAAATATTTGGCTTTGGAGATAATGAAAGGGCCCAACTTGGGCATGATATGCTCAGGGGATGTCTCGAACCAACTGAAATCTACGTTCAGGACAGAAATGATGCAAGTCTTGCATAGCTGTTGCTGTTGTGGAAACCTTAATTTTGAAGATTAGTCATTGTTTGTGATCTTAGTGGAGCAATTTCAATTCTACTTGTATCTCATATTGATTATAAGAACTGTTGTATTATTGCTGTATTTCTCATGCTGGACATCCACTGTCAGTTTCTGAATCAATTCTCTGATTCTATTAGAAGATGAATAAACATCTTTCCTTGTTTTCCTGTTCAACCATGTGTCATTTATTCTTGCTCTACCAGTGTTCTTCACCATCTAATCAAGAATTCACTTTCACCATCAGCCGGCCACTACAGTGGCCTTTTAACTTGCTTTTACTTTCTATCACATCACAGTTAATGTTAAGACTTAAGAGGCCTTCCTATGAGAAACAAACAAACTTGCATAGCATAACTCCAAGTTCACAAACTAAGCGGGACTAAAATTGCCCTCACTCCATGCTATCTAAGAGGTTTTATAGCCGGTGCAACTTTGTCAACATTTCAAGTTCACATCTCCATTGGTTGGTATTTTGGCTGGTTTTATAGGCATCGCACAGCTGTATGGGAACCAAGGACGAGTCATTCTCAGTTTATATGGGGATGAAACAGAAAGGACAACAAATCAACCAACCATTGTACCATGTACAACGTAGTATATCTCTTGACTGGCGATGCTTAATGTCTAAGAGGTCTTGAAAATATCTTCCTACAACGACCCAAAGTCGAAACAAACTTAACGTTCTATTTCGTTTCACGTTCACCGCTGTTTAAAGACAAGGAACAAAAACATGTGGAAAAAACTATAGGGAATGCGTTGAGGTTCATTTGGAGTCCATGATGTAATGTAGTCGCCTTCACTTATTAAGGGCCTAACAGATTAGGTTCCAGGCCATGCCTCCTTACTCTAGCTTTTATGTTCAAATCAACGTTAGGCTTTTTGCTTTCATACGAACCAATTAAGTATGTTAGTTCTAATAATATCCTTATTTATTTTGTCTTTTTTTTTCTAATGAACTTATTTGTTTTGTCTTAAGAAAAAGAAAGAGAAAAAAAATGAGAAAAGAGATAATTATTGAACTGTCTAATCCACAATCAAAACCATCTTTAAAAAGTCTCAAATTATCTTTGTGACGATAGGAGTATAAAACAAACTTGTAACATCTTAGGCACGGATAGAGTATTTAAAAATTTTAACCAAGTTTTTTTGTAAGGAGAAAATCACATAAAGAGAACTTGATCGTGATTGATTTAAAAAGGGGGATGGGAGGAAATTTTGGAAGAAGAGAAAATGTTATTTTCTGGAGGGAAATTAATATCCATTTATTGCTCTCCATTTAAGGATATACATTAATGAAGCGATTTTTTTTATTTATTGGAACTTTTTCCTTAATTAACTACGCAAAAAGATCGAGTTTAAAAACAATAATAATAATAATAATAATTTTTTTTTTAAAAAAGTAATAGCATTACTAGGATTTAAGTATTCAACAACTTGCAACGTAAAAATAAAACGTGCCATTAAAGTTAACAAGGTAACAATGCATTGAATAACGCATTCAGTGAAAATATTTTAACCATTTTTAAAAATAAAATCTCTCTGTGAAGATGACTAAGCAAAAGGCCGCACGAGTCAAGTGCTCACTCATCCCGGAAAAAAATTTGGTAAATATATAAAAGTTAGAAACCACTTCCTATGTTAGGTGGAAAAAAACAAAAGAAGTTAGGTTATAGAATCATGCAGCTCTTTTCAAAATGCCTTTTCATGCCTTACCTCTCTAGCTGGTGAGTTGTATGCCACTCGTTTGGTCAAACCTCAGACTCTAATTTCAAAAAAGTCAAAAGCCAAATTCCAGATGATTTTGTTAAAAAATCGAGTTTAATTTGAGTCTAAATATAGTTGATTCAATAACTCGTCAAACTAATCAACCCAAAGTATTTTTTATACATATATAGTTCGATCTATATAATATTTTAATTGAAATATTATAAATATAATTCAAATTAGAGTATTTTAATATAAATTGTTTTAAAATTTTTTATTGATATTTCACTATTAATTTCTAAAATTATTCTTATTTATTTTAATATCTCATATCACATCTTTTTTATTTCAAGACAAAGTATTTATATTTTCTTATTCTTAAAATAAACTTTATTTTATTTTATCGTTATTATTTTTAAGACATAATAATTAATAATATTTTAGAAATAAATTTTTTATTAATCTATATAAAAGTAGGTTCATGAAATTATATTTTTGAATGAAATTAGTATTATTTAAGAAGAATTTTTTGATTTTAAAAAAATTATCAAATTATCTTTTATATTAACATTACCATTAGTAAGACAACATAAAATAGTAAAATATAATTTTTTAAAATTAAATTATTTAAGGAAGTAGATGCTCAAATTCTAACATTTAAAATTTATTAAAATGTAGATATTGAAAAGGAACTAATAATTCAATATTAATGGGTACTATTTGATCAACTCAACTTTATATGGCTTCCGTGGACACTGCCATCATTTCTAATAAAGATTATATTTTAAGACTAAAAAACCTACCTCTGTTAATACCTTCACTTCTCAAACCTACCTATATTAATACCTTCTCTGAGATTTGTAGGATATAATCTTGACCACATCTTTTATCCCTATTACGAATCACAGAGACAGCATGTCAAATCTGCTTGTTCCTGATTTGCTTCTACAATGGTATTATAAACAATTTGAAAAGTACAGCTTAATAAGGGCCCCTATGCCTATTTTATATACTTTCCCTATATAAACTAGGACCCCATATGCCCATATCTTCCCAAGGTTAAACAACTTATTCTTTTGCATCAAGAAAGAACACTTTTTGTTAAAAAAACTGCACCATTTGCCTGTGCTTTTCCATTAATTGAAAATGTTTACTCCAATGTTGTCACCTTCTACAGCATCAACATGAAAGATAAGTCACGAAAATGTATACAAGTTTTGTGGAGAAGGTTGATGATTTATAAATTGAACTTCCTTTTCAACCTTCAATAAGAAAAGAACAAAGTGTCAAAAAGATGAAAAAACGGCAACTATTAATTACTATATTCATTGGGACACTTTATTAGATAGCATTTTTAATAAACATGTGATTAGACAGAAACTATATGAGTTAACGAAGAGTTGGGAGTTAATCTTAGTGCTCAAAACCAGGATATGGTTATGGATGAAGGTGATAGTGTACTTTTTCTTTCTTTTTTGCTAAAAAAGTAACGCATACTTGAACTCTTTTGATTTTATTTTTTTTTTAAAAGTTAAATCTTAGTGATAATTTGAGAGGGATATCCGACCATTATTATTTTGACAACAAATTTAGAGTCGTTATTTTGAAAGTGTATAATCAATAAACTTATTTTACATAACAACTTATATACCATACGAAAAATTAAATTATACAAGACAAAGAAACTTAATGTTTCAATAAAAGTTTAAACTAGAATTTTAAATTTCTAAAAACAGGATCGAGAAAAAAACTTCACTCGTCTTCTGTTAATTAACTCTTTTGTCATCCATTATTAACTCCAATTACTTAGTGGTGTTAGCGAGTTTTTTTCCAAAAGAACGGATAAACCATAGTGATACAACAACGTGGACAAGTTGCTTTCTTGCATCTACTGTCACTGGAACAAGACAAATTAATTTGACATTGATAGATTAATTACTTCACATTCTTTTCAAGAACGTCTAAGACAGGATGCATCAATGGATCAAAACATAGCAGGAACCATTTTTGTTGTCCGGATGGAATGTGAAGAAATCCCTACTAAGTCTAGAGACCATTCAAAGTGCATACAAGGGTCAAGGGATCAAGCATGAACTATAGAATAAAATAGAAAGCAATAAGCAGATCGAAAATTTATAGAATCAACTGTACGAACTTAACTTGGTCAGTGAATCACCAACCTCACATGGTAAAGAAAGAAAGAAATAAAAGAAAAACAGGCTCATATTCACATGCTCCTCTCCTTAGTCCTTCCTATCTGGGAATGTTTATTTTTAAACAAAAGTTGACTGCACTAGTACATGAAGATCATCTCTTCTAGAACATGGATTCCAAATGTTCTCGGAAAACTTCCATAATCTTAGAGAACGTGACGATTCCAACGACAGTGCCATCGTCTTCGATCACCCAAACATAACTCACCCGATGTGCAATAGCCTGAATCATCACTGCAACCAAAGAACTTTTTAGATGGCACACTATTGCTTCGGACCTCCTCACCATTCTTGCTGAGTAGCTACTAGACCTACTGTATTTTCCCGATCTTGACAATGTCGTAGTTGGGGATGGCAATTCCTCATCAGACGATGAGAAATTGGAGGGAATGATAGAGGAATTGATCATAAATTCCTCTAACATTCCCTTGAGATTTCTCTCCTTCAACCTTGCAATCACAACCCTCACAATGTCCTCTGGTGGACCTCCACAGTCTATATAGGCCATGAGATCACCAGCGGACAAGGTTGTGATAGCAGCTGCCACAGACTCGTCGCAGCAGGCAAGGGTGAAGGGAGAAATCTCGCCTATCAAAATCCCTTCACCATCCACTACAGCTACCGAAGTTTGATTAATGAGGGACTCAGCAATGGCCCCAATTGCAGATGAAGCAGGGGAATGGTACTTTACAGCTAAAAACTCAGAGCTGATAATTCCAAGCTCGTCAATGGGGAGAGTAGCAATTGGGGAGAAAAGGCCAATTGAATTGAGCAAGAATCTAATCACATCTTCCTGTGTTAACCAACAGAATTCATGGCCATTGTGAATGGTTGGACAGATCGATGATGATTTTTGAAGTAGTTTTCTTTTTGAGCTACCAAAAATGCTGCTCTTTATAGGTACCACAAGATTTTGAGCACCACTGAGGATAACATCAATAGCTTCCACTATGCTGCAAAAAAAAGAAAGACAGATTCAATTAATCACCCTAAATCAGACAAGGAGTCGAGAAATCACCCCCAACATATCTAATTTGAAGATTTTGAGGAAGCTTGATCGGACTTTAGATTCAAGAATTTCCTCCATGGCTCCACATACAATTTTGTCACCAAAATTGGGTATTTACTTTGATACATAAATTTTTTTTAGTTTAGTAACTCCTGAAACAAATTTGTAACATCAATTGAAACAAATACCAGTAAATAAGGAATTAGAGCTCCATTCATAAATGGAATTGGAATTACCGCCATTAATGGCACCTTGAAGATTTTGTAACAACATTCCAGAAACTGATAAAACTCTCGAAGTAAGAAACAGAAGAAAACAAGAAAGCTAGAAAGAGAGTGTCAGGGACAGAGACAGAGAAAAAGAGTTGTAATTATCCAAATCTCGTACCTCGAAGAGGGTTTCACGTGCCTCACCAGACCTGGAACTTTTGGCAGCAATGCAGAAACGGGAGATTTGAGAGCCGAAGAAGGAGAAGAAAGATTCTCTTCTCTGCAGAGATAACAGATAATATCAACCATGCAAATCTTTCCAATACAAAAGCAATCTTGATTCACATTCAAAGTGTTCTTGGAATGATCACAGCTCCATACACTTATACAGCTATCCACAGAAGTTCTCAGAGCAGCCAGGGCATCACAGACGGTGGCTGAAACAGAGAGAGATTTCAAAGGCGGCTTCCCCAAGCAGAGGTCAGCTACCTCATGAGCCAACAAGCGAGCTGCCATGCAACAGGGAAAATTGCCTGATTGGAGAATTGGAACAGCTCTTTTGAAGAAAAAAGCTCAAGAAATGTTGATGAGGAGAATTGGGAGCGGAGAAGTTCTAGTGAGAGTGAGGTTGTCTGTGTATTTATAAGCAGAGATGGTTTAACAGAGCGGAATCAGGGGGGAAGCATGGGGTGGTGGTGGGGGCGGGTGGGTGGATGTGTGAGTGGAGCTTAATGGATTGCAAGGCTTGTGGTGAAGTAAATATGGGAGAAGTGTGGTACAAAAACGTACTTGTAGTAAATTTCGATGACGACCAAGCAATTAGGGGGATGGGATGGGGACATTGTAGGTCCTATACAACTATCGCATTTTGTTACCAATCAAATAAAGTGCATTATGTTGCTTAAAAAAATAGAAAAAGATAATTTGATTTTTTTTTCTTTTTATATCTGCTTTTAACTTTTTAAAAACTGAATAAGATATTTTTGAAAAACAACCTAAATGGGTTTGTCAAAAACAGCTTCCATATATTGATGTTACTACAAATAAAAATATTACCAAAATTAAATGCATACATTTTACTTAATATAAAAATTAAAAAGAATGAAAGAAAGTTTTGATTTTAAAAAAGCTATTATATTACATATTTTATTATTATTGTAATTAAGTATGAGATCATATGAGAAAGTAAAATGTAAATTTATTAAATTAAGAATATTCTAAAAATTTTCTGAAATTTAAAACAATTTTAAAGAGTATTTAATTCAGTTTAACTTCTTTATGAATTATATATTCTTAGTAATTAGTATTTTAATATATCATTCTATTTATGAGATTCTTCTAAAGTCACATTACTTCAATAACCATTCTTATTTAAATTCTTAAAAAAACAATTTTTATCGAAATAATTTAATTCTCATTCTCAAAAGAAAAATTATAAAAAAAAAACTCACTTTATAAAACTCGTACATATACACTTTATATGCAAATGTGAAACAAAAAAAGGAAAAGAAAATTTGAAAGCTTGATAAAAGGCAAGGTAGGTCCTATTTGTCGTATCATTGCTGCCTTTCAATTAGCAGCCTTTTGGTTAGGTAGGCTCTACTATCAACATTATATCTAACCAAAATTCTTTTAAGGTTTCCCCTCAAAAAAAAAAGAACTCTTTTAGGTTTGGTCCGTTAGGATTAAGATTTATAAAAATAATACTCCTAATAGGATTTTAAATAAATAAATCAGCCTTCCTTTTATTTTAGGTTTATGATTTATAAATCCTAGATATTCCTAATAGTATTGAATCAAACTAGATGTATTCTGACAATTTTATTGTCATGAGTATAACAAACTAGTTAAAATTATCTATTTTAATACTCTTCTTTAAAATAAAAAATAATATAGCAATTATATATTCATATTTAAATATGTTTTAGCCTCTCTTTTTTTTTTTATGAAAGTATGTTTTAAATATGTTTTAATCTCTGATAAAAAAAAAAGTTTTAATCTCACTTTCAAAGAAGTTTTAATCCCTAACCTCAAAATACTTATAAAAAATTCAGATTTGGTCTCAATTTCAAACCTTTAAAAAGTTCAAATCGTTCCACACATTTAGAACTTTCATAATAAAATAAGACAAAATGACAAAAGTTGGAAATTTTAAGAACTTTTTTAAAAATTGAGTGGGAAAAGTTAAATTTTTAAATAATGTGGAGGTGTTAGCTAATTTTTTTTACCTCGGCCTTTTTATCAACCTTTAAAAAGGAGAATAAAGCAACAAGAAGATTGAAGATTTTGATTAAATTTGTGATAAAAAGGAGAAATCACGAGTTACATTTCTCTTCCAAAATTAGGGTGTAATACTTACAAATCTACTTATTTATATATATACATATATATAAATAAGTATATATTCAATTCATTTTGTTACACACACACACAAGGTGATATAGTATATATACATATATTTGAAATTATTAAGAAAATTCAAACGAAAATATATATTGAGAGTCAATTTAGGAGACATGGTGTGCCTGAAGGACACTGAATATATAACTATCTGTCATACAAATCGAAGAGTCACGTATCAAATGAAGATTAAAAATTTAGTTCAATATTTAGCAAGTTCGCCTATATTTAATTAATGATTATTTATTTACTAAATGAGCCAAATTCTAGTATATAAAATGAAATTTTATTATCAAATGGATAAATATGAATGTTCATGAACACTTTTTATATTCGTGAAAAAATTATTTCCTTTTTTAAAAAATTTAAGATCCTTTGTGTATTAAAATTTATACACGTGTGTTTAACTTTGTAATGTTTTTTTAGTTTTTTGATAAAAAACTTTGTAACGTTGTTATTAAATTAACCTTTCAAACTATTTGTTATTCCTTTTTCTCTTAATGTTTGAAATAAAATGTCCTTGGCATAGGATTATATATAAGGTATGAGCATTTTATTTGTATAGTACTTTTAGGGATATATGACCATTTGTTTATAATATTATATTTATTTATCATTATATATTTTCTCACCTTTTTCTTATTTTCAAAAAATGAATTTAGTTTATCTTCATTTATTTCTTATTCATAACACAAAAATCTTATTACCTCGTCTATTTATTTGAGTTCTTATTCCCAAGACAAAAGCTTTATTTTCTCCTTATTATTCCTAAGTCAAAATAAATAAGGGTATTATCAAAATTAAATATTTTCTTGATTTATGTAAAATTGATTCTAACATCTTATAAAAAGAAACGATGAGTGTATTTAACAATAAATATTTCATATTTTAATTAAAGAAGTTTTTGCAATTAAATAAAGATGTGGAATGGTATAATTCTTAAGTCTGTTTTTTTTTTTTTTGGAAAATCGTTTAAGCTTAAAATTGAATGTTTATATTTTTATTTTAATATGTCTATAATTGAATATATATATTTTCTTTAAATAAACATATATTTTATTTAAAATTTTACTACTAACTTTTTAAATTTGCGTCTTATTAATTCATGTAAATTTATAATTAATTATATTAACAACAAATATAATCTGATAACTCAAGAACTCTCTTAAATCTCGTATTAAGTTAAAAGGTGAATTTTCTAAATGGGGATACTAATTAATGTTAGTGAGTAAACTAAACAATTTACTATAATAAATATTGGATCACTAAAGAAGTAATGTTTGATAAGCAAACTTTCCTTAACCGTCATAAAGAGAGAGGAGGGAGAAGGAGAAGCAGAGGGAGCAGGCAAGAGAAAGAAGCACTCTCACATGGCGTTTTCTTTTTCTTTTTCTTTTTGAAAGTAAAGAGATCCTCATTAAGGAAAAATAGAGAGTACGTGAGAAAAAATTAATGTCAAACCAAAGCGGAAGAGATAACTCGCATGGCGTTTAGTGTACCCAAATGTTTAATTTGAGATCAACCTAATGAAATGATTAAAGGACAAAATGGGTTGAAATAAGGAGGTCCACAAACACGTTATTAAACGCTTAATTGGTGGACCAAATCAGGGCACTTTTGGAATCTTTTACATGTTCACACCATCTCCCATATCTTGGTTGCTAGTGAAGGAGTAGTAAAATCCATTTTTTATAGTACGATTTGACATATATTATTTTTTATTTTGACGAATACATATATTGATGATAAAGTTCAAAAATTTTCATTGATGTACATGATACTTAATTTGACCATAAATATAAATTATTGTACTCATTTTTTATATACTAATAATTTTGTTTTTCTAAAATGATTTTAATTATTATATTTTAAAAATAAGAATTAGAAAATAAAATTTGTTTTGATAAGAAGAATATATAAATATTTTATTTTGAAAAAATAAAAGTAATATTATAAATTAATGATAAAATATTTATAAAATTTAATAAAATATCTTATATTTTAAGATAAAAATAAAATAATTAAGCAACTAATATTTGTAAACAAAGAAAATAACTTTTAAAGAATGCACAACTTGTAGTTGTACAAAGATCAGGGTAAATATGCTTTTGCTAGAAAAGCATAATCTTCTTTTTTCTAAGTAATTCGTTTCATTGATAAAAAAACAAATTACACAAGTATAATAATAAGCAAATGCTTATATCATATAGTAACAAAATTATCAAACAAACACAATATCTTAAATCATAAGTATCCTTTAAAAGACTTCGGACTAATTATTATTCTTAAAAGTTGTCTAAGAAAGCGATAAACACTAATGAAAAGATCTAAATCTACTTCTGAGTATTAAATAATATTCTTCAAAAGAAAAGATAAATTTGATCTTACAAAATCAAGATGAAGAATGCTAATGAGCCCTAAATTGCTTTGCAGCAAAAAAGGAAAAAAAAACAATAAAGAGATAGAAAGTCCTCAACCAAGAGCAAAAATTGGCTAAAGCCAGATATGCATCTTGATAAATAATAAAAAATAAATAAATAAACATTGGAACAAGAGATAGAGAAGGAAAGTTGCAAGGACAAGCAAAGAGGGAGAAGTGAAGAAATGAGAGGAAAAATAGGCTTAGGAAAGTGGATCTTGTTAAAAACCTGGAAGAGATTAATTAGTATCTGTTAACAATGGGGTTCGAAAATTCTGAGTATATTTTTGCTTTTATACAAGTGAGATAAATTTTGTGGCAATAAAAGTTGAAGCTCTCTATCACAAAGAAAAAAAAGAAAAAAGAAAATGTTGAATCCACCACGTGCCAATGACATGCTGTACTCTGTTAGAAGAGTCACCATGTGGGAAACATGAGCCCACAATCCATTCCTCCTCCGCCCCTTCCAGAGGAAATTCGTTTAATTAGCCATTAATTGGATCCCTTAAGTAGCTTTTCACTAAAATGGTAAAAATCTCAAAAAATGACCCTCTTCTAAGTTCTAAGGGAGGGTAGACCAAAAATGGTCCAATTTGGCTTTTTGTAATATCGAGAAATAGGTGAAGTGGGTGATCCGATCCGATTTGTCCTATCAAGCAGCAAAGATAAAGTTTGGTACTGTGATTGCAAAGGAACAAATAAAACTTTGAAAAATTAGCTGAATACGATAAATGTAGGCATTTCTATTTATTACAAGTAGCAAACAACATACATATGTCATAAAACTTCAAAAAAGGAAAAAATATTTATTTCAAAATTACTTATTTAACAAAAAAATCAAACTCATCTTAATTTTTTTTATTAAAAAAATTCGAAACCTGAATATGTGAAATGCAAACTAAATATCTTTTTTTTAAAAAAAACTACCAAACTCACCCAACTCTAAAATGCAAGTCGATGGTTGGGTCATGGGTGCAAATTTCAATGACTTTCATCTCCCAGGTGCAATCTATGATTTTCTATATATATAAGTGTATTATATGATTATTATTATTTTTTTAAAAAAAAATATGACTTCATGTTTTTTTTTCAATAAGTAATGCATTTCTTGACAATGCATGGATGGAGATAGATGCTCTTCCGTGTGCAACCTTTACTGCCATGTGTGAGAGAGATCACATGTTGCCGTTTCACCTATTTCTTGGTGCTGCCAAGATCGAATTGGGCCATTTTTGGACTTCCATTTATAAAGTGGGCCATTTTATTTTTATATATATATATATATATATATTAAAAGCTCCCTTCTCCTAATACATAATTTTGGGATAATAAAAAATGTGATGGAATCAATAGCGATTCTAACAAAATGAATAATTGGTTCACATTGCCAAATTAGTGCAACATTGTCACCTTTACTTCAATTTCTATTAAGGGATGCATTGTATGACTTTTCTGCCTTCTTCAATTTCTCAATGATTTATTATGATGATTTGTTTACTATGTATTTAATTGTAATACTCATTCAAGAGTAACATTATAATTGAAATAAAAGTAAAAGACACTCCAAGTTGGTTTTTGTGCGTTGATAGAATGTACTTACAAACAAGTCCTACTATGCATGCCAAATGCCATCAAATTTTGAGGGCTAGATTCAATTTGTACCTCTTTAGGTGTGTGAAATTAATTGAGTGATTATTCTTCTAAAATTTACAATTGAGTACCTAGTAGTTATATAGAGATTTTTTTATTTTGAAAAGACCATCAAACTATCATCCTTTTTCCTTTTAAGATCTTTGTCTTTTTTTTTTTTGAAACGCAATCAATATCAAGATTAACAAAGTTGCAGCGAAGCAGAGAGGCTAAAAGTCCTTGATACACCAAGCTTAGCAAGAGTAACATTTTAAAATCGTAATGGGCATTGTTTTAATTCCAAACATTATTCTTTCCGATCCACTTAGCAAGCACCTTTAACATTTAGCGTTTTAAATTCTAAAATTTTCACAATTATAAAAGCTAATTAAGTTTCATAATTTTTTAATTCTTTAATTATTTGTTTACAACAATAGACATTTGATTTGAATGTTAAATACATTCATAGTTTCACTAATCTTTTAAATATTTTTAGTACTACTAAGATATTACGTATCTCTTGGTCTAAATTTCAATTTAATTTCATCTCTTATTTTCAAAACATGTGAAACAAGGAAAGCAAGTCTAGTCTAATTTCAATATAATTTCCTCTATTGTTATTGAATCAATTTTTATTGCAAGGTCCTAATATTATATTCTATCCGTCTCATTTCAATTGTACACTTTAAAATTGTATAAGAATTAAAATAATTATTAAAAATGATAATTGTACAATTAAACTTACTAAACTGCTTTTATTTAATAATTAGTGTATATATATTAATCATTTTAAAAAATCAATAATCAATAAATAGTTAATAACTCATTCAAATTCTTAATTAATAATAATAATAATAATATAATTATAAAAATACGTACTTAAATTAAAAATTAAAATGTAACTCCTCTAAAAAAACAAAAGAGAGAGAAAGGCACACAATGATATGGAGGACGGACTATAACTCATTCTTTAGTCTCCTCATTTTATTTTATTTTGAAAATTATTTAGTCTCCTCGTGGATTCCTAGAATTGGTCCCATACTCCCATTGTGAGTGTCGGTGTCATGAAAATGTTCGAACCATATTTCCTCAAGGTTATGGGCTTTTTGGCTTATATTGTGTCTGGGTTTAATTGTAATAACTCAGAGAAATCTTTACAAGTACCAGAAGTCCCCAACCTTTTGTCATACAAATCCACCCCAACAAAGTAACTATCGTACGTAAGTGTCCTTCCAGCAAGATGAAATTTGGTTGTCATATCTCCGTCGCCTGCCTCCATCTGCTCATATGGTATGTTCATTTGGACCATTTGAAAATATACTTCGATCAGTATTGAGTTGGATTGTGTTTTGGCAGTGGCATCAGTTAATTTGATACTCAATTCCAACAATCTTACACTATAAAAACAAGCGGGAACTAGTGAGTGCAAATGCGTTCTCACAATAATACAGTCCGACTATAAAATTACTTTTCAATTAGAAAAGAATGAAGGATTAAATATCTTAAACTAGCAAACTCAAAATTGATTACTTTCTTTAGGGGTCTGTTTCGTATATTCATTAGATTTCTTGAAGTTATGATGGATTGGCAAATGGCACGAAGTAGAAACTTGTCACTGTCCACCAAAATTCGACCTCGTCTAGAATAGATTGACTGGTCCCCGGGGGGAGTGTGAATGCAATATAAAAGACAGATATTTCACAAGAAATAAGCAAATGAATGGATCAGATCTACTTAACAAAAATAATAATAATAGTAATAGATCAGATCTGACAACTATTCCTTTTCTCATTTGCTAAGGCTTAAGCTGATAAGTTCCCAGAAAATAGAGTCTTTATGTGTAATATGTAATACTAAAAACACATTGGATCTGATAACATATCACTTTCTTGTCTTGTCCTTTTATTTATACATGTGAATGTAAAACGAATGTCCTCCCTTAGGTTCAAACATGTGAACAAGCCATCAAGGTTGTTTAACAAGATTTATTTCAGAAATGCCATATTGATTTTTTAGATAATGATTTTAAATTTTTTTTATTTGGGCAGGGTGGGGTTTTTTTTTTGACAAAAAAAAATCTAACATCTTGAGATAAGTGGTAAGAAACTTATTAATATTTATCTAAAGTCACGAGTTTTATTCTTGTTTAAGATGTTATGTTTAAAAAATTCAAAACAATTTTCACTTTTGAATAAGAGTCAATTAATCGCATTCAAAGTGATTATGAATATCAAGTGATACTGATAAATTTTTACTTTTTAAAATTTTTTTCCCTAGGATCTTCCATAACCATACATAAAAATTAACCTCAAGAAAAAAACTTTGACAATTATTATCATCTACAATCAAAAAGGTACTAGTTTTAGAACTGTAATCTGTCTAATGCTTTAAATATTCTGATTTTTTTGGGGGGGAGGGGGGGAACCTTAAATATTCTGATTTTATAATGACTTTTAATAATGAAGAGATGTTATGACATGCCATGGTTTTTTCTCCTATTCTTATGGCTCAACTTGAGCATGTAAAAGAAGATGCTTTATTATTTATTTCTCCTCCAACTCCAAGGTCATGCAAGTTGAGAAAGTGAAGGGAAAAACAGCTTATCAGTTTTCTAACAAATGAATTTATAACATCACATAAGTAAAAGGAAACCACACCAACCCAAACTAAAAATTCCTTTTCAATTGTTTTATTTTTTGTTCATAATATTGGAGTATGACAGACCACCTAACATGCCAACAAACCAAAACAAAATACACAAGTATGTAGCCGCAGTTTTCTCTCCTACCTTTCTTTGTCCCTTTCATGTTTCATGTATCAACAGAGTATTTGAAATGTTGACGACTCAGAGCATTTGAGTGTTGAAGTTAGTATAAACATATATTATTATAATATAAAATCTATTTTTTTTATTAAATTGTTTTCACAATTCGTAAAGCCATCGACGCATTCAAATTCAATTAACTTTTGCCTTGAATAAATTGTATAAAATGATACGAGATTTGTTAATATCTATAAAAAAAATTACAAGTTTAAGTTTTAATTGATAAGTCTAAGTTGAAAAAGTTTCTAGGCTCATATCTTTATATCTGAATTAAAGTTAGATTATGGGGCTCTTTCTCCTGCAAAACTCTGAATAGTCCAACCTAAGTGATTTGGGATATGCAGAGGATTCCAATAATAATGTATACAATAATAAATAAATAAAAAAATCTACCTTCCGGAGAAAACACAGTGACAGTGGGCTTCATTTACTCGTCTTTGAATTTCTCTATCATTCAAGAATCTTTCTGAAGAAATCTGCAAAAGATCTGGAGCTGTTGTGCCTCTGAATCTACGCGACTTGACTTGATAATCCTTGTAAAATTGGCAGGAAGATCACATGGTCACCGTTGTCAATGACCAGAGAACATGTATGGGGCCGAATATTCCAAAAGAAAGAAACTGGTTCTTTTACACTCACTCCATTCCAAAATATTACTAGCAGTTATTAGAAGTATTATTATTTTGTTTCAAATTATAAATATTTACTTTTAAAATAAACAATAATTTTTTATAATGTAAATAAAATACATGACCTCTGTGTATATATATATATATATATATATATATATATATATAAATAAGTGGCATCGCTCGCATGCTGCTTCTACTTGTCATTTTATTTTTTAAAATTTTTAAAGATAATAACATTATTTTTTTTCTCACTCCTTCATTTTTAAGATAAAAAACTTTGTTTTTCTTAAAAATAAAATGAAAGATATATTTTAAAAACTAAAAAATTTATTAATGTATGTAATTATTCTTTTCATTTTAATTATCAACTTAAACTTATACTTATAACTCTTAAAAATAATAATTATATTACTAAACTTTCTAAGTTATTAAATAATTTAATAATTAGTGTATAAATATTAATTTTTTTAAAAAATATACTATATAATAAATTATAAATAATTCATTTAAATATTTAATTAATAATAAAGTTAAAAATATAAAAAAATGTATTAAATTTTAAAAATATATAAATAAAAAAATAAATATAGGAGGATAGTACATATAATTAATACTGAAGGGAAAGGAGGATAGTACAGTTAAATGGGTGGTCGCCAGCTAATGGTGAGTTGTCAAATGTTGCATACTTCTCATGCCTATCTGCGTACACAAAAATTGCACCATGTGCGCTATATTATATTATATTATACCTATCATTTTTTTATATAAAAGCGACAAGACAAAGAGTTGATGAGATGAGCAATGACTTATCTATCGACAACTGTTCACCTCTCACTCTCTCTCTCTCTACTTTTCTTTCTATTTTAAGCAGCGGAACCCCTTTGGTCTCAAACGGCAGAAAGGAAATGACAGGCGAGCAAGTCTTTCCACTTTTATTTTTACTTTTGATGACTTCCTTTCTCCCTGTAATAAATATTACTTATAAATTGAAAAATGTATTCGAGCAATAGACGTGTGATTTATAAATTGATAAATGTATTCGATTGATAGACATGTATGAGAAGTTAGTTAATAGGATTCAAACTTTAAAATAAATTTTTATAATATTTCATTAAAAATTTATCCTATATGAAATTCGAATTAGCGTTGTTAAAATTTTTTTTCCCACATTACCACTTTTATTTTTACTTGAGCTGCTTATTAATAGCTTAGGTGAGTGTTGACACTCTCCAAAACTTTAAAAAAAATGAAAATTTTTCATTCTTTAACCAAATTCCATCTAATCAAGTGTTTTTATTTTTAATTTTCAAATATTAACAAATACATAATTATGTATTTTTAAAATAAATATGTTTTTCCTTTTAAAAAATACTTTTATGATTAAAAATTATAATGGTGTTCCTAATAAAATAAAACACTTGAATGAAGTAAAAATAAAACGCGGGAATATATATGAGGTCAAAATCTTTTAACCCGACAAATGAGTTTTCATTTTCACATTTTTTTTAAACTGGGGGTTTTTCCCTAAAAAAAAAAACTACATTAAGTTTAACTGGGAACGTGGGCTTTTTATGTACTTTGAGTTCGATCATCCATGGGCCAATTCAAAAAGAGGAGATTAAAGAATAGCTCTGATGTAGCTTACTAGATAGTTCCTTTTCCAAACTTAAAATGAAATTTTAGGCCATTGCAGTATGATTTTCTAGAATTCTATTACTTTTGGGTTTTTGGCAGAAATCTCTACTTCATAAACTTGAGATCCATCCAGATAAAAAGGAAGAGGGATCCTGAAGATAAACGGGGCTAAGTGTTCTGCTCCTGAAGCTGGGTAAGATATGAATTTTTATTTTAAATTATTTGTCATTAGGCTTGATTATTTTCTCTTTCCAGAAAAAAAAAGCCATTTAATTCATTTGAATAGAAAATGGAAAATTAATTCTACATATTGGAAATTAGTAATTTAATTAATCGGGTTTTAGTGGATCAAAACAAGAAAGAGGTAAACTCGAAAAAAAAGTAATTAGTACTTTCTTGAGTTACCCATGCAACTACATTGGGTGGATAAGTGATAATGGTTTATTTCCTTCTAGGTGGGTGGATAAATTGTTCAAAAATTCATATCTTGCTTGAATCAATGTAAATCCAGCAACACCTATCGTGGCGATAATACTAGATTGCTGAATTTTGTTCTATTAAGAGTTGGATTAGATGCTAGAATCATATCCGAAGTTGCCTTTTAATGCACGTGTTATAGATTTTTTTTTTTGTTCAATGATGTTGGTATTCGAATGAATCTGATTAATACTAATGGATTTCTTTAAAATTAATAACATATAATCGATTACAATATAAAAATAAGTTAAACTTACATTTTTACTTGACAAGAAGAGAAGTGAAAAAGTATAAGTGAAGCGACAAATTAATCCAAATCCAATTTGTCATAATTATTATTGTTTAATTTACACATGTGAGGATTGGACATTGGAGTTACCATTATTTTATTAAGATCATTGGTAATACTTTATAAAAAAATAAAAATCGTTGGTGATATATTAATAAGACATTTATTTTTATCGAATATATTAAGCACGTCTATAAAAGTAACAAGAATTATATTTTTACCCATGCAATCGTGTTTCAGTGTTGCAACTTTATTGCATTCTTTGGTGCTAATTTTTATCAACTCTTCTTATTAAAATAATAAATATTTTATTTTAACTTTTTTTTAGATACATTACATGATTTAACAAAAAAATTTGTTTTAACAAACTTGGATTAAAAGTAAAGATAAAAGACTAAAACGACAATTTTCTTTTAAAAATATATAACTTGACGATCTAATTTGCACTTCACCAAAATTTCAATGAAAAGATCAATAAGAAACAGATTACATGTATATGATGTTCATTTGTCACCCCTGCTATTAAAAATTAATATCATTAAACACACTCAAAAACTTTTTTTGGTGGACTTTAGAATACAATTCACAACCCCCCAACCCAAAAACAAAAAAAAGTTGTATAAATAAAACCAATCTAACACATTTCGCTCCAATCATAATTGGTAAAACAGCGATAAAACTATATCCAAGAAAATAAGAACTGCCATTGGATCTACTAAACTAGTCAAGTGCTTGACTCACATTACTTGCAGTGTTGTTTCCGCTAGATTTATCCACCGAGTTTAGTAGAATTTCATGTATACCTGAAGACCAGAGCCCCGCACTTGTGCACCATAACCAGTACGCTTTTCCCAAAGTGCTCTTTGATGGCACATTTTCCTTTCACAAGCAGGATTAATCAATATCCCTACTACTTTTGCTCATCCTTATAACCTGATGCCTTCCCGGATCTACCAATCAAAAATGGCTCGGGAGCAGAGTTATCATTATGTATGTCAAGACCTTGAAATGTTCGAGCTGCAAAATACTCAGCACCAGATTTAGCATTTCTTCTGGACATTGATTGAGTATCCATGTCACGCAATTGCAAAGCCTTCTGTGTGATATTCACCAGAGAAAGAACTCCATCTTTTTCCTCACCATCCTCTGAAAAGGCTAAAAGTGAACATTGTCAAAAGCAGTAGTCTGGCAAAAGTAACAAGGCAAAGAAAATCTGAACTTGTCATGCATGCATTTCAAGGAGGAATTCACCATAAATCAATGTGCATTTCTATAGCAATCAATCACATAAGAAAACCAAAAGCATTTATCAAAGTGCATTAAGCTTTAGGAACCATAGGCAAACAACTAAACTTGCAAGAGCACATCTGCTAGAAACCTGTCCTACAAACTTTACCAGCGAAGGTAAGTTTTTGAAGAATGCATATTACACCATTCCACCATTACACCAGAGAAATAAAAATTAAAGCAATGAGGAATCCTCCCAAAATAATCAACTTCCAGCTTTTCAAGACATGCTCAAGCAACCTAGAAAATTTAAGGTGCAAGACAGACAGCAAAATAATCAAACGTCCTCAACAAGGGAAAGTTGTAGAGTAAGACATACGCCCATAAATAATTACGCTCAACAACTTTAATCGATCATCTGGAATGACCCTTTACAACTATAATAAGGCAAACAGATGAGCAAGATTAACAGCAATCTCAATAATTGCTAGTCTGAATCTTTTCGCTCCACTATTCGTGCTTATGATCAATCCCAAACTCTTGATGCACACAGCTCATTTATTTGAAAACTCTTATTAGTATTAAACATAGCTCATATAAATCCAGTGTCTTAATGATGTCTCCAATAGGGAGAAAGAGTTCATAGTTACAGGTCACAGAATGCAGCAAGAAAGAAAGTAGAGTCATCTTTAGAAACTGAAACAGGCTTTTCCCAGTCTGCCCAGATAACATTCATAATATGCAACAGTTACATGGGGAGGAATAACAGTAAGAAAGGTATGCTGATTCCTAATGCAGTCACGAAGTTCTCCATGGTAGCAAGCACATCCAAGGTTCCTTGTCACTCACTCATAGCCAAGAATAGACCAAATTACTGTAATGCCATTATTAGGCCTCAGACAGAAAGATACCTTGCAATTCTGAATCTTCTACATATCCACCTTGAAGGAATGAAAACCGTGCTTCTGACTGTTCTTTTACTTCCACTGGAGATGAAACAATCAAATCCTGGAATTCCATCACATAAGCTCCAGTCCACAGACTTCCCCTGTATAAGCAATAGATGAGGATGGAACATATAAATTGCAGACAGATATTATCTATTCTCCCTGTAACATAGAATAACCACTTTTGAAATTGTGTTATAATACTGAGTTTAAAGTGTTTTATGGTATTGATTTTTCAGTTTCCTACTCTGACAAGAAAAATTTCCTCACAAGCACCGTCAGGAAGTACCCTTCAAAGTAATTAATTAGACACACAGACATTCATATGAAACGTCAGTGAAAGTAGTAAACCCACAACATATGGAAATTACCCAAGACTATCAGAACTAATTGTATAAACTGGCCCCTGAAAATTATAAATGTCAGAGGTTAGAACTAGAAAAACATAATTTGGGCCATAAGAGTTTCAGCATACATGGACCAAATAAAACTGAAATTCTAACTACGTGTCATGTGATGATCGGTTCAATGAAACTGATTGCAGTTTTATGTGCTCCAAATTTCATTTTGTAATAGAAAAAGAAAACTACAAGAAAAAGCTTTTATACATGCAAAAAATCAACTTGAGACAGGAGACTAATTAATAATTTCGACAATAGAACTTGAAAATTCATGAGATGTTAAGAAAATATTATTGCCACAACAGAAAAAGTAATTAGTTCTCAACAAATATAATATTGTGACATCACTACATCATCAAAATGAGTCTCTCGGTAAAGGGGACTGCAGACTATAAAACTCCACCGACATTGCTTAGCTAGAAGAACTAGAGGTTACAATTCTTCACTTCAAAAATTGAAAAACTGAAGCACTTACAAAGAACAGTCATTTTCTCCTCTTTAAAAATTAGTAACAGAAGCAAAACTTCTTATGAAAGCAGCAATAGTAAGCAAGTCATTAAACTTCAGATAACAACCCTTTTTTCGTGAGATGTAATGCTGGTAATCCACAAAAGTATTCAATATCACCAATACAATACATTCTATATGAAGTCAAAAATCATGTTACTCAATACTGGACAAAGAGTCGACAGGAAATTTTTGGATGTTGACACATTAAAGAATGAAATAAGGAAAACAAGGCATTGAATTTGGAAAATATAACTATATTTAGGAACACTTAGCAAAACAACTTCTGTGCCATAACTATGGCAGGGTATTGCAAAGACATGCTTATTTTGCACAAGAACATTCCAAAGTTATTCATATCTAATAATGCAACTTTAATTAAAATGTGCAAGTGAAATTACCTGTTGTAAGCAAGCATAGCTTCAAACGGAGTAATAATAGGAGCTAAAAACTCCTTGCTGTCCAAAAGAGCCGTTTGTGCACAGGAGACATAGATGAAAACATCACACTGTTTACATGAAAGTCAGAGCTTGAACTTTTTCAACCTAGTCCAGAAGCAATTTGTACTCAAGAAACTATGTTTACCTCAGGAAAGTTGGATAGTTTTGCAGGGTTAGGTCTGCCCATAACAAAGATATACGCCTTTTTTCCAGCTCTTTTGACCAACTCTTTCATTTGATGAATCATATGAAGGTAGCCAGCTGCACCAACAGATCCAAAGAAAATTGTCAATCTTCAATTTAACATACAAAGACAAGTCAGTAACCATGCATGATGGTAAGCTTGCTATGTATTCATGAAAGCACATTGACTCAAACACAAGAAACAAACATCTGTTTCACTATCCAAGGGCTCATTACCAATAGAGGTATTGGAATCATAAGATTACATATAAAACCAAACTTTTGAAATATGAGGACCTTAAACGTGTGTTCTTGTTTTTTTCCCAGCCACTTGCCATAATTCATGTCTGTATCCACTCAAAAGACTATCTAGATATTGGCCTCCACTATTTGTATATTTACACAAATAGCTCCTCAACGCCTCTACAAAATGATGCAAATAAGCCCTGAATAAGTACTTGATCAAGACAGCAATTGCCTACTTATCTTTTTTGATTCGGAATTCATGCCATTTTTGCATGGACTCTCATCCTCTTTGGTGGAAGTCTGAGGTAAAACTACTCAAGAAAGAAGGAAATGGGCCTTAAACCTATATCAGGTACAGTGACGTAAAATACTGCTAGTAAATGAAGAAGGTCATATATTAGTAAATGAGCAAACTACATAAGCTGAACCAACACAGAAGCACACTTAGTTGTAAATAGATAACAAGTTAATCACAAATCTAGTGAGTAATGATAGCTTTAAAGAAAAGCACCAGTCACCAATTCTGGGCAAATAATAAGTATAGAAAATGTTATGCAAGAGTATACCTACTCCAAGAGTTCCAACCAAGATTCCGACCATGTTCGCATCCTTTGCTTTTTCAACTAGATAATATCTGCATAAATATTATTATGTAGATAGGATAATATCTGCATAAATATTCTTATGTAGATAGGATAAAAGATGAAGGCATGACAAGCTCACTCCGCAAAGGAAAATTGAGTATCCTTTTCGGGAAGGAGGAAGGCTAACCTATATTATGCCTTCAATGCACAAATATTTAAAAATATCATGATATATTGATATGTTGTATGCTGAAAATAATACCTCCGTTTAAGAATTTTTTGCAGCTGAGATACATCTGTCATCAAGCACCCTTCATGTGCATCATATCTAACTAGAAGAAATTCCAAACAAGTTAGCATTTCAAAATATAATCTTTAAAATGCTAAAATTAATGTTGCAAAGATGGTAACTATCGCATAGAAAGAGCTAAAGACTGATACACCAGAATAAAGAAAATGTCAAAATTATCTAAAATGAAAAATAAAAATATTAAACTACAATTCTATACCTGGAAAAACTGGAATTACTAGACAGCAAGGAATATTTTAGTGATTCTGCAGTTTCCACATTTTTATTCTATTTTCTGTTGTTTCTTCTTTGGCCTTTCAGTGGGAAAAGCTCTTTCTCTACTGCTTCCACAGTCTATGCACATAACCAAGTATCATGATTTCCTTCTTGTATACTCTATTTCATTGCAAAAGATAATCATACCCCCTTAATTTTCTTCTTAACACTATCTTTTGGTTACAAAGGAGGTAGTGAGAAATTAGGATTAGAGCAGCTGTTTTTCGCATGGGAGTTGGAGTTGATTATCAGGCTACAAGGCCAGCAGATTCATTTTCTATTTTCTTTCTTTTTCTCCTCCAGTACATTTACAATTTCTCAGGATGAATTGAAAGTTCTCTGTTTTACATTCTTTTCAACTATTTTCCACTGTTTTCTTTCACTACTTTTAGTCATCCTTCCTCTCCCCTTTCCTCTTGAATTACTACAAAAAAAAAGAAGAAGAAGCTTGCAATGCCTTATAATGATGATGGTGGTGGCTGTATTAGAATGGCACTGTCTCTGCAAAACAATATTTGATAGCCTGTTTTATTCCTAATCGGACAGGAGATGCTTCCTCTCAAACTCACGGCTACCAAATTGGCATAACCCCATTTTATCATTCATCCAAAAATAAATAAAAATTATCTCTATAATAAGGTTCCTTGACTGTTTCTTGACACACTTGTTGCATCTCCTAAACTACTAGAAAGGCAATGCTAGTTCTACAGACTTTAGTATACACAACTACAAACAGAAAAAGGTAAAGGTGTAAAAAGGCAGCATGGCTGGTGGATTAATAGAAATTGAAGAAAATCATACATATTCCTATAAAGATAGAAAGAGAGCTATGCAGCCACTCACCAGGGAAACAAAAATTAAACTCCTAAGAGTTTCGTAGTATTCTATTAGTTGATGTAACTTTGAAGGAGGTATAAAAACAAGTACCAGATACAAGACTCGTCGTCATCTAACAGGAAAGAGGTGTCTTTCACTAATGGCCATGTGTTACAGCATATGATGAGAATAATCCAGGTGTGGAGCTAGGAAAAGCATAGAGACCAACAAACTCACCATCAAGGTAACTAAACAAGAATGACTCTCCTGTTTTTTCCCCTAACTAAAGGAATCCAAAAAAGAGAAAAATATAAACTTTAAATGAGCTATCCACCACAAGAGACTATGGGGATCGGTAATGATATAGGCACAGGAGAGCAAGAGAAGATTCGGGGAAGAGAAATGGTCAATTGTTAATAATTCTTGCTAGAAGAAATTTATGGCATAGCAAATAATATGAAAACTTTTACCTATTTCAGAACTGTTGAATGTTAGCGCAACATTTGCAAAAGCTGAATTGTTTGCACCAATCCAGAAAAGTAGATAATCCTCCAATCTATGTTCCTCAGGTAAACACCATATCAAGCCTCCTATTCTATATTTTCTGCCAGTTTTCCCAGTAAAACCTTCATTATTTTGGTTGCCATTTACTTCTAATTGTCCCTTGGTCAATTCCACTTTCTCTGGCCTTATAATCGAACTAAAAACATCAGCATAATGGATTTCAAATCCTGATTCAGAGCCACGTGACTTTCTGGATTCAATGGTGAGAGCTTCTTTGATATCTGGCATTGCATGAGCATATTCCAGACCAAACAGAACCTGCATTAGCAAAGAGGTTACTCAGGTATGCAGGCTAAATCACTAGCCACCGTTGCAGCATATTCAAGTAAGATTAATGGAATAGCATAGTCCAAAATCTTGTGCCAATAATTACACGTTGGATTCAAATGAGAGGGAAACCATTAAACATGAAACCTAGCATATACCCTTTCAAACACAAAGGCATGAAAAACCAAAAAAAAAATGAGGTTTCTAGAAACACCTTGCATGATTCTCTTTTCTCTTCTATTTTCAAGATTCCCAATCAAACATTTCTCATTGTATAGAGAACAGTACAATATTAGTAGTAGTAAGTGCCATTGTTTTTTATCAACCTTTAATATCATTTTATCAACTTAAATATAACTAATATACATTTTCAAGGTATTTAAATCCAATAGAAAATAACCAAACTTTACACAGAATGGATGCACAAAAAGAATACAAGTTGAAGTGCTCTTAAGACAGCTAAATTTGTAACTGTATAAAATTTGAGACTTTGACTTCCTTTATCATGAACCGACAAAATTCAAATAAATTATTCAACTATAAATATTTTGATTACATAAAGCCAGAATAAGGAAGAATCTTGGACATCCAATTTAGAAGCAATAACTAAATGATAAGCTTAAACACCCAAGTACACCCACGCACACCACCCAATGCTTTTAACATACCAGAACAGGCTTGCTGCTTTTTGCTGCATAATTGCATAACGTTTCAGCACAGCTAGATGCTCTTATTGAAGCTTTTCCAAATATACACAAAGCTGGAATTGTAGTTGTCCTGTCATTGAACACACACACACACGCCCAAAGAAAAAAAGAAAAAGAGAATTTAAAAAAGATACACAATCAATCTTTTTCTCAACAAATACAGAAACAACAACTTCTATGTTTAGTTCTAAATTACATATACAGTAAATGGGAAATCTTAATGGCTGAGAAGGTAAAATACTCTTGAGGCACTAGGGTATAACATGGTGGCTACCTTCAAGCAATCACAGAGTATTTTTCTACTATTTTTACCTATTTGCCCTAGTAATTAAAACCACTAAGCTCCAGTTACAACTTTGAATTGTAATATAAAGAAACTATTTACTCAAAAATCAACGAGCAAGATACAACCGCTATGGCCAAAGGAAACATACACCACCTAGAGACTAGAACACCTTTTATGTAAAATTACACCTGTAATTCACGGTTTTTTTATTTTTATTTTTAAAAAAGAGTTATTTAGCAACTCGAAAAGAATGACCCTTCATGCACAAGAATTTCTAACTTATATAAAGATTTCAAACTGAAGATCTCTATAGCAAGAGCAAGTTAGAATCTTTCCTTCACATTATACTACCATTTTCTCCATTTCTCAGGTATATCATGCATTAAAAGAGACCATACAACAACAGAACTTGAAATGTTGGTCTATGATGTTTCGTGCTTTACAATCAGTTCCTCGCAATCACTCTCCAAGTAGAAACA
This sequence comes from Apocynum venetum, assembly GCA_019593545.1. Taxonomy (NCBI): domain Eukaryota; kingdom Viridiplantae; phylum Streptophyta; class Magnoliopsida; order Gentianales; family Apocynaceae; genus Apocynum; species Apocynum venetum. The sequence continues at coordinate 8,309,881 of SRSM01000123.1, read as the reverse complement.
AAAACTACAAACTCGAACTTACGGGCTCAAGCAAGTATGGCCATAATGAACGACACACTGAGCATTGACATGAGAGGCTCCCAGTTCGTCTACACAGCAGCTGCCGTAGGTGGTGTCAGCCATCACATACAACTTCACGACGGCGCGTGATTCTTCACCCGACTTAACATCCTCAAGAAGACAAAGTTTTTGACGTATAGAACTTGCAACCCTACTCGCGTCCTTCAGCAGCTCATCAGGAAACTTTCAAAGAAAATAATAAAATTAGCACTACGAATTGCAGGGATTTTTTTTTTTTTTTAAGAATTGAATTGCAGGAAATTAAACAGTAGAGAAATTACTCAAAAATGAATTGAAGTTTATTTCGAGCTACCTGTAAAGCGACTCTGGTGAAGTTATTGGCGCGAATAAAGTCAGCGACGCGCGCAATTTCGTAGTTTGATTCGAATTCCATGGCTGGATTAGGAGGGGACTGGTGGAGGACAAAACCTCTGCTCACTGCATTATACATTTACCTCCTACGGCGGACTATAAATGAGCCAAGCTGTATTGGGTTGGGCCACAAAGAAAGGTTTCAATTGCAGTGGGCTTGAATTGAATTGAAGCTTAGCCAAATGAAAGAACTTAACATTACTTATTTTATGCTTATAAGCTATATCAATTGAAATTATGGATAAGTAGATTTCAATAAAACCAGTTTCTCAATTTTACATAAAAATATATTTCAAAATATTTTTTTCAAACATTACACGTGAATCTCACTTAATAATATAAATAATATATTTTTATTATTTTTTAATTAAAATTACATTATTAAATAACTTATTAATTATATTTTATATATTTTATAATATTATCAATCACGTGAGACCCAAAATATATTATTAAATTTTCAATTTTCAATAAAAGATTCTTATCCAAACATAACTTCATTTTAAAATAAAACAAAAAACACTCTAAAAACTCAATCCAAATATATCACGTAGCCAGTTTCATAATAGAGTACAATTAAATATGCAAAAATTGATGGGAAAAACGTAGAAATACTCGTGAAAATGCAACGAATCAAAGCAAACATTCACCAATGAATCCTTGGTTAATGCACCATTGATTGGACACAATTATCTCTCGACCCATGAAAGTGACATTCATTATTAAAAATAAACTTGATTTTGTTGAAGAAACATTGCCTTGTTTTTTGTTTTTTAGGGGAAAATAAAATTTTATTAAGTAGATAAACTGGTTATAACACTCAAAATTACATTAGATTAAATGACTATACAAGCTAGAATTATATAAGAAGAAAAGTTCAAATTCCATTATATTACAGATGTGCATTATAGGTTAATTTTTGCTAAACAATAGACATGGGATTTACCTGTCCATTTGACAAAATGGGGATTAAAAGAAACAAAAGGAAATATAAGATTCCTAATGATTTCCAAAAAGTGGCCAATATATGAAGGATTTAGAGCATAATTATATAGGACTTGTGCAAATATGAGAGATTTTCACTTTCAAAAATTACATTATAGTATTCATGTATGGCCGTCAATGTTGATTTGCAAGTTTTTCAAAATAAACCATAGAACATAGAAATCAGTTAAATACTAAGGTGAAGTTGACAAAAGATTGATAGTGATATCAATATGATCAAGTGGATAAATTATTCAAAGCAACATCAAAAGATTATCTCCAAAGTAGAGCTAAACCACCGCTCAAACTTAAACCCAAACTATTGACATAAAAGCTAAAACAAAAATCCAAACGAAAAGAAAAGCAGGATTAAAAGCATTCACTATGACAAACAAAGATTGAATTGCACAAGGTTGTTCGAAACCTTGGCAATTCCATGTTAGAATATCCATTAATCCCAACAGGGCTGCAAAGCAGCCTCCACCGATGAACATATTAATTTTGGCTTCTTAAGATCAACTGATGATCGGTCATATTTATGATTAAGCTTTTTTTCATGTATAAGATAAGACTATTCTAGTTGTTGATGTGGTAAGAGAAACCATTGGATGAATTATTTTTTCTTTTTCTTTTGGTTTTCAACCATGTTTTTTTGGTACTGAGGACATTGCCTTGCTAGGTCATGGATTATGAATTCTGTTAGTGAATCTATTGCAAAACATCATATTTTAAAACCTCACATGAAATGTGGAAAAACTTGTAAACACATTTTTACTCTAATGATGCATATAGAATTACAAATATACCAATTTAGTTGAATACATAAATAATTACAAGATATTTAGTTAACAAAAAAGAACATAAGTGATAACAAAGCTTATACTTAACTAAAACAATTAAAAAATGTGAGGGAGAAGTTTGAGACAATTATAAGATTAGGAAAGAGGGTATTTTCCACAGTACGTTTGAGATGGTTTACTAAAATTAACCCTAATATATATTGTCATATAAGAGAAGATAGAAAATTTCATTGAGATTGTATTTTAGTTTATGTTTAATGTCTATTTTTAAAGAATATAATTAAAAATCATGAATGAATTAAACGATTTTATAAAAGTAGGAATATCCCAAGTTTTAAAAGTTCTATTTTTATGTGATATTGAAAGTTATTTAGTTGTTGAATGATTTAATAAATTGCTTTTAGAATTTAAGCATTATAAAGGATCTTTCTAATGAGGATTAAGATGCACTTAATGCTAACCAAGTAAAGTAATCATTTAGTTACTCTTTACATGAAAATTTGGAAGAAGATCTAATTACCATTGAATATTTCCTCCACCCTTGTTTGAATGTTATTACAAGTATTATGATGAAAAACACAATAAATACGCGCGCGCGTGGGTGTTATGCTAGAAGAATTAATTTGATTCAGAATTATTTTTTCTTCCCCATTTCTTATGATCCCGTCATTATGCTACTGAGCTACTTGTTTGTGGTTGCCCACAGATTTCCAAAAATACCAGAGGCTGTCACATTTGGATAAGTTTGATTATTCCTCTTTCCTGATTTGGAAGTTGGAACTATAATGTTGCTATATTTTCCTTGTGCTACTTACCATGACAGAAACGGAAAAAGAAAAATGTGTCCTCATTCAAAATTTAATGTCTACATTTTATAATAGGTTTTAAAATTAAATTTTTTATTTTTAAAAATAAATATATTTTACATTTATAATTTACTAATAATCTTTTAGATAAAGATTTACATTTCAGTAACAAATAATTTTCGTCACTAATATAATTAATAATGAGATAAATTTATTTAAAGTTAAATACTACTATAATAACATCAGAACAAAGATATAAAGGGTCTTTCATATTTCAAAATTGATTTCTCCTCCAATGTCCATTTCCAATTAATAAAGGGTTTTTATATGTGTTGATAGTGGTTTCAATTTGAGTTTTATTCGATTTTTAGATTGAAGATTTTATAATAATAGATATATGAAAATAAGATTTGGTTTGATCCGAGAGTCAAAATGAAAAAATAAAATGTCATTTTTAAGTAAAAATTATATCATGTCGAATCGAAAAATCCATTTTGTTACTTCTAATTGATATAATACAATTACTTATGTTATATGATAAGTGTACTTTCCATTTTATCATTTTTAATTGATATAATGCAATTACTTAGGTTATATTATAGGTGTAGTTAATGATCTAAACTTACGTGAAAATAGTAATATAACATACTTTAACTCCTCTAAAAAAAAATATAGTAGTATCACGAATAAATAATATCATCGATAACATTATTATTTCTTGCAAAGTAAGACTCTAGATATAAAATTAATTGGGAACACTTCTATCTACTTGTAATATTGATAGAAAATAAATAACATAATAGAAATTTTCTCATATTTTTTTCCTAGTTGTTATTTATAAAATATTACTATTTTATTTTACAATCGAAGTTTTGTCTTTCACATCAACATACTTATAATAAAGAAGAAGAATTTTTAATTCAATCTCATTCTGTGGGTGGAGAGCTGACAATTAAATATTATAACTAATCGGCATGGTTGATATTTTACCTTATATTTAATATTCTTATTAGTAAATTAGGAAATTAAAACGTAATAAAAATAATTACAATAAATAAAAAATAATAAAGACACAAGATACATCCCTTTCTAATAATGTATAAATATATCCCATCATCTATAGATATAAGTTTCTCTGTAAAATTGAAATTCATTTTAAAATTTTACAACAAATTTTAATACTTTAATTATTAACATATATATATATATTATATTTATATTTTAAAAGATAATGGCATCTAGCATAATTAAAAATTTTATGACCATATAATTTTTATATCACTTTATTAGTTAAAAAATTTAACTTTTAAGTGAAACTATTCAAATACTCATTTCATTTCAAATTATAAGATATTTTAGGACGTTTAAATTTTTTATTCTTAAATATAAGATAATTTGGAATTTTTTTAGAATTATTTTGTATATTTTTTTAATATTATTTTTACTATTAAATGAAAATAAAAAATAAAAAGTTTAATTCTAAACTTTTTTTAAAAAAATTGATATAATTAAATAAAATATTTTAAATATTTAAATATTTATTTAATATATGTGAAATGATCAGACGAAATGGGTAATATATGTATTGGGTAAACACTAAAATTTTATTTGAAGCGGATAAAGATGGTTGGGAAAACAGAAACAAGAAGAACATTAAAATTTAAAATTAGATAAAGAAGAAAAACATCGGAGCTCGAGAATCCTTATCCCATCGTCCGTCTTTGTCATTTACACATCGACCTTAGCCACCGCCATTAGGATAAAATCTGCAAAACCCGGTGCGCCCTCTCAAGTTCTAATCCTAGAGTACTCTTCCAAGTTTCTATAAATAACGGACTTGCTCTAAAACTTTTTCTACAATCACTCTCTTTCTTTATTAACCTTAACTATTTCCCTTACCTTAAAGTTTGTGAACTGATCTGTATGAGGATTGTTTGATTCAGACATAGAAGTAGAAGATAGATTGATTAGGAATTTTTTTTTAAAAACAAAAGAAAAAAAGAAAAAGGAAGATGTTAGCCATATTTCATAAGGCGTTTGCTCATCCACCAGATGAGCTTAACAGCCCTGCGTCTCTTAATGGTGCCAAGAAACCCAAGCTCCCTGATGAGACTCTCAAAGAGTTCCTTTCTTCTCACCCTTCAAACACTTTTTCCATGAGCTTTGGAAATGCTGCTGTGCTTTCTTATGTTCAACCTGACCATTCTTCCTCCCTCCACGCTACTCCCAGGTAAAGAAATGCTTTCTTTGTTGGAATAATCTCATTTAGAGATTTTATGTAGCCCATTTGTGATTTGATTAATTTAATTACTGAAAATATCTCCATAGAGATTTGAAAAAAAAGAGTTAATTAATTAGTAACACAAACCCTTAATTACATTTGAAAAAAAGTTACATTAATTTGATGGATGGATGTTGTTGCAGGTTGTTCTGTGGTTATGATGATATATATTGCCTGTTTCTGGGAAGCTTGAACAACCTGAGTACACAAATAAGACAGTATGGGCTAACAAAAAGTACTAATGAGGCCATGCTTGTGATTGAAGCCTACAAAACACTTAGGGATCGTGGTCCATATCCAGCTGACCAGGTTATCAAGGATCTTGAGGGAAGCTTTGCCTTTGTTGTGTATGATAGCAAGTCTGGAACTGTATTTGCTGCACTGGGCTCAGATGGTGGGGTGAAGCTGTATTGGGGCATAGCGGCTGATGGTTCTGTTGTGATTTCAGATGATTTAGCAGTTATCAAAGCAGGCTGTGCCAGATCTTTTGCGCCATTCCCAAAAGGTACGTAAAAATGAAAACCAATATTATCCTAGACAGAATCACAGAGCAAAGTGTTTGATAATTTTTCAGGATTGATGATAAATGCTTGTACATGTAGGGTGCATATTTCACAGCGAGGGAGGATTAATGAGCTTTGAGCATCCGATGAATAGACTGAGGGCTATGCCGAGGGTGGATAGTGAAGGAGTCATGTGTGGTGCTAGCTTCAAAGTTGATCTTTACTCCAGGGTTAATAGTATTCCTCGTGTTGGAAGTGAAGCCAACTGGGCAGACTGGAGTTCACACTAGTTATAATTGTTCTTCATCTAAGGATGAGAATGAGAATAAGAGGAAAAGCAAGGCAATCCATTGAATTTGTTGTGGGTTTGAGTCTTCGCTTCTTCTTTTCCTCCTATGTACTAAAAAAAAAGAAAAGAGAATGAGAGTAATTTTCAATTTGTCTGTCATTGTTTTTTTATTCCCCTTTGTTTTGTTTTCATTCTTATCGTGTTTGACCTTTCCCTTGAGAGCAAGTGGATTGATATCTGTCAATACTGGACATAAAAGTCTCTTATTCAATAAAAATATATCCACTTTCTCATCTGTAAATCAGTACATTACTGGTGTAGGTTGTACTTAGTTGAGCATTCCAAATTTTTTTATTCGTTCACCTACTAAAATTTTCACAGATATTTTTTACTTCCCCAAATTTCCGTTTCATCCAAATATCAAATTATCTTTGAATCTTTATATTAACTCTACCTATTCATATTGAATTAGAATTAAATTATATGCTCAGTTCTCAAATAATTTCTTAATTATATTATAAATATTGTATAATTTTATCAATCATGAAAAACAATCATTTTGAAAATCACAAATTAACCGATGAAGTTCAATCAAAATGCACCATAAAAGAAATTGCCTTTAAAATTTTCTACAGATCGGATAGGAAGGCAAATTGTGTTAAAAATTGGATGATCGCAAAGCACAACGGCGCTTTAAGCCGAATATATGAACTCTGTCAACACTGACTTGCGTGTACTTTCCCCCAAAACTACAAGCAAGAACTATCAAATATATAAGCCCTTCACTGACTCCAGACCTATGCTGTACTTTTTAATAGAGGCAGAGACATGCCTTAAGAAACTATTCCTGAGATTAATTGCTGATAGATCTTCAGTTTCAAGAAGGATTGTTGATACAAACCACGAAAATACAACTCAAAACAAAATTTCCAAATTGGTGGAGGCTCCACTTGCACCAAAGGAAGAGCAGCCGACCCTTACCGAATGCTGTATCAGTCATCCCACATATGTGCAAATTCGTCAACCGCAAGGGGATTTGCCATTTCATGCTTCTTCCTTCTAGTCTTAGCTTTGATCTTCTTAGCATACTTCCCAGCCTTCTGTTTCTTCTCCAGTGCACGAATCTGCACAAAATGCAAGAGGAATTGTCAATATTCGGTAAATAAACAGCATAGTGCTCCAGACAGATTAGGCTCATGGTACTTGATGCTGTGCCAGCCCTAAAAAATACAAGGCGAGAGTAAAACTATAATAATGCTGGAGTCTAAATAAAGGAACAAAATTGCATCCATAGGCAGAGAGCTAATTTGAAAACAACTATATGTAAGGGGAGAAGGGCATCAAGTTCTAACAAGAAAGCACGGTGAAAGTCTAACCTGGTTTGGTGAAACGTAATAAGGATTCTCATATAAAGTTGGACCTCCAAAACTGCCTCCGAAAACTTTTATGGGGTTTAAACAAAATCTTGGGCCAACCTATCCATGAAAGATAACATCAATTTCATGTAAAATAACATGAACTTCTAATATGCACCAAGGATTACACACCTCAACAAGGGTCATCTTCTCCAAGTCACCACGGTCTATTTTCTGAGTATCAGAGTGAGGGCAGGATACCTGCATTTGAAGCAAAGAAATAAACTAAGAAATGATCATTCTCTGGGAAGTATGTTTTTACATTCATTGCTAGACAAAATGGGGTATTGGTTATTAAACACTAATATTCAATCTCTTATGCTTTTATATTATTTACCTGCAGCACAGAAAATGTTCCCAGGACAATGAACTTTTTTCTACAAACTCTATTTTCTTAGATTAATATCAAATATCTTATGCTTTATATTATTAACTAGGAGCTTAGAAAATATTGCCAGGAGAATTGAACTTTTCTTCTACATTCTATTTTCTTTAGACTTTGGGTTACATCATGAACCAGGATCTGATACGGCATGAAGAGATTGGCTTTTAGAAGTTACCAGGAACTAAGCTTTGACACTCAGAACAAGTATGCTAAATATTTGTATCAACGATATAACATAAATGATGGACAGTAGTCGTATATCTGACTACGAACCTGGTAATTTCGAAACCAGACATGATCATCGAGAATTGAAAAAACAAACACATGGTCATGATACGGTTTAGATTTCCTGTGTTCCTTGGGAGTTCCAAATATCTGATCAAAGGAAAGAAAAACAAGAATACACAAAACTGTTAATATTACAATCTAGACCCAGTGTGGAACCATAGACAAATGAACAGTTCAAAGGACATGTGATCCAACTCTGAAAAGGCCTACAAACCTGCATGATTAACTCTTTCAGAAGCTTCCAATGGGGTTCTGTATCAAAATTGGTTGAGAAAGTCAGGATGGGGCGCGAACCCTTCAAGTGATTGCCTGTAAGCTTCAATTCTTCCATGGTATGTACTTTAAGAGGAAAAGAGAGGAAAATATTAAACCACATATAGGCCCAGAGATCATGTTCACAAAGTAAGAGGAAAAAAGGGACTAGAAAACAAGAGGGTTTTAAAGAAACGAGAATTTCAATCATCATGGCAACTTATGACTAACCTGCATTCACTAGAAACTTCACTGATGGTCCATTTGGGCACTTGGCCATCCAAAGATAAAGGTCCCTACCTTTTCTGCACTGCAATCGGAGAAATGAAGGGCATTTAATCCCAAAAAAAGATTCCAGAAAATAAGGGGTGATGTCATTTAATTCTACATTACAAGCACCTTAATCACAAAGCAGATACTAAAAAAAAAAGAAGAAAAAATAATAAAATGTTAAAAAAAAAAGAATCTAACTCTTGCTCCAGTTAATAAAAACTACTTAACAACATTACCAGAAACTTAAATGCAAACAGCAGTTAGAAACACAAGTGTTCCAAACATAAAAGGAGAACATCTATTGCTCCAGTTAATAAAAACCTCTTAACAACATTACCAGATACTTAAATGCAAATTGCAGTTAGAAACACAAGTGTTCCAAACATAAAAGAAAGCATCTATCTTCTATACAAAGTTTACCTCAAAAAATAAACAAGACGAACAGCCCTTCAGTTCAACCAGCTCATTCAAAGTTGCTCCTTTACTACTCTTTGACTCAACTTTGTTGTCTTTCTTGCAGTGTGGCAAAAGTGATACCACATTCAACATCAAATGACGATACCTTAAATTTCCATAATTTGCCAGCAGGCCAAATATATAAGTGAACAAAATAAAAATGGAGGAAAAACCTAAGTAAGAAACAGTTGGCAATAAAAATTGGAAATTAGGGGGAAAAACCTGAAATTGATACGGCGAGAACATGTAACCAACACCTTTTCTTTATTTCTAAAAAAAACAGAATTAGTCTCTGGTTTCTCGTCAACCTTATCTTTCCAACCCAAGAGTGTTCTTTTAGGCCTTTCAGGCGCACTATCTTCTTTCTTCACATTGTTGGCAACATCAGCTTCACTATGCTTTCGCTTTTTCCCCATCTATAATACGAAACTCCTAAACAGAAACAGAAAACAAAAATTTCTATCAGCTGAACAACAGAAACTCAACCCAACAGAATCCCCACCTTCCAGCTTAATTCAACTAATTCAAAAATTCCAAATTTATAGGTATAAAAATTCATTTCACCAACATTTGCATTTAAGCAGCTGAGTCTTGAAAACCGGCTCAAAAAAAAAAGAAGAAAAGAAAACGGAACATCATTCAATTCTGCTACCAGCCAAGAAGCTCGATGAAAGAAATTTAATTCTGAAGTAAATTAAGGGTCGAATAATAAAATAAAATACCCAATATGAACGACCTTCCAAATATAAATCCGCACTGAGATAAGCACTGAAATCGAAGATTCAGAGGAGCAAAGTGATCGAATACTACCTTGGATGGATTCCAAGTGCGTGGGTTATGCTGGAGATGAAGAGCCGCTATGATTGGCGTTGGATATGCGGAAAAGAAGCTTTCTCGGTCGAGGTTGCCGTCTCGGGGTTTAAGCGCCTCAAGGGTTTAGGGCTTAGGCTAATGGTAGCCAAGTGCTGAGTAAGAACTCACTGAAAGGGCCGGGTTTTTAGGCCCACACAGTTTTTCTATTTGAGTTTTCCATTTTATTTTGTTCTCTTTTTACCCGTGTTCTAAAATGTCTAATCCCATAGAGATACCCCAAAACTAAAAGAAGTTCTATTAATTAAGTAATTTTTGTTTTTAATTCAGTGAATCATTTAATATTACACAGATCAGAAACATTTTCTCTTTTTTTTTTCCTTTATTATCTTTTTCTTCTCATTTTATTGTCGTGACAACTTTTTTTCCTTATCTCTTATTCATTTAATTATTTCGATTAAAATACATATCTATTGGATCAATATTTATTTTTTGTTATATATCTTCACTTCCCTTGTGGTTTTTGTTATTTTACAATCTTCTTTTTGTCTCAAATCATGATAATTTCTCTATTTGGTGTTTTTTCGCTCAATTTAGATTTCACAATGATCTTCTATCTTTGATCTTCTTAGATTCTTAGGTGAAATCCATAAAAGATTATCTTATACTAGAGGTGCAAACGATTCGAGCCGAGCTCGAATAAAAAATAACTTTTCAGTCGAGTTCGAGCTTGAATTATTTTTTAAAAAAAATAATTAAAAAATTGAAAAAATAAAAAAATATATAAAATATTTATTTATTTAGCTCGTAAACGGTTCGACGAGTACCGACCCAATTAATTTTGGAATTGAGTTCGACTCAAATTTTGTCGATCCACTCGATCTGTGTAAGTAATCAAATCAAGATTTGACCGAGCGGATTGTGACGCACTGGATTCATTTGCACTCATTTGCACCTTATCTTATACGTAAAGCAGATAGGAGCTCTTGGTAGTCTCAAGGTTTTCACGTAAATGACGTCTAAAGCTAGTAATAATAGTGTTGGTAGTATATTTTATTTGTCTGGTATTAGGATATGATTTATTTTATTTACTGTAACGTACGAGCTTTTGTTTATAATCTCATTTGTTGAGTAATTTTTTTTCTTATTAATTATTGAAAAAGATAAGTCGCTTAATCAACTTTTATACACATCAAATGACTATTTTTTCTTATAAAATATCCTTAATGATTAGACATATGTTTTATTGAACTCATGATTCTTCTTTTATAAAAATATATAAATAAATAAGGGTATTATGAAAAAAAATGAATAAAATATTTTTTAAAAATTATAAAATGACTTATATTTTGAGCATAGATACGTATGATTTTATCAATTTATATTTTTAAATGAAGAGAGTAATTGATTAACCGATGAAAAAAAGTTTACCCATATATTTTTGCTTCTTCTTGATGCCATGTTATAGGAGTTGTGTATGCATCTTATACAATCTCTCATTCTATAATATCAGCCATTTGAATAAAAAAATTTATTCTAAATTATTTTTCTTTAAGAAATCAATAATATATTAATTATTATTTTCTCTATACCATCCTTTATTGATGTAAATAATTATATTAAGTTCAATAAAAAAACATAATTTAGTCTTTTCTCCTATATGCATTAATTGAATCTTCCGCGTTGATGTAGTGTGAATTTTCCTTTATCAATGCATTGTTATTTTTTATTCAAAATAAATTGAATTACTCCTACATTTCAAAACATAATTCATTATAAAAAAAATTCTCACTAATTAGAATTTTTAAAAATGATATGTTTTTTAGTTAAACTACCTAAAAAGTCTTCAATCAAATTACTTCAAAATTAAGGTAGAAAAACTAAAGCATAATAATAGTAAAAAATGATCAATAAATAGTCTAATTCTTAATACCTTATCTCTCCATTTCTTATCTTCCAAGACTTATTAAAAAAATGATATATATATATATATATATAATTTTTTAAAAAATTATTTCATTATTTCATTATATATATTAAAAAGGAAGTAGCGTGCATTTTATGCATTTAAAACACCTTCTCAAGTCATATTCATGATTTCTACTCGTTACTCTTTATATCCATTTTTATTTCTCACAACTAAAAATGTATTTGCTACATTTAAAAAATTTAGGCAACATTAACATTAAATTTACCATTATAACCTTGTATTAAATCTAATAAGTCAAGCTTATAAAATAGTTGTTGAAGAGTTAATGTGACAAATAAAAATAGAATTAGGAGTAAAGCCTTTCAGTTGTACCGCTTACTTGGAGTGGATCCACGTTGTTCTACTTTCTGAAAGCTTATCGAGAGCGCTGAAAGAATCTCTTCGATGGTTACTGAAGTGTTGAGACCAAAACCCTCAATTCATTGCAGTAAATAAAACTAAAAGAGAGGGAAAAACTTAGAGAGAATGTGAGAAATGGCAGATCGTTTCTTCCCCAATGAAATGCTAGTTTACATCCCTGAAACTCCTGGAGTTGAATCAGCTTCTGGGCAACCGAATGATTCACTTACAAAGCTCTGTGCCTTCCCTACAGAACCCTCTCTGAAAAGCTCAAAAAACGCAGCTTTGGACCTCAAAGAAACAATAATCTTCATTTACTTGCTACTTGTCCTGTTTCTTGATAATTTTGTGTGATTTCCATCCTCAAAACAAAAAAAAAAAAATTCCTTTTTCATGGGGTTGAATTCAGGTGATGAAGAAGGGAAGCATGTGAGCGATTATACTCTCTACACTGGGGCTCTGGGAATTGCTTTCTTGTTGTTTAAAGCATACCAAGTAACTAAGGACAATAAAGACCCTGTTTTCTCTGAGATCATCAAGGCTTGTGAATCAGGGTAATCCCAATATCTCTTCATGCTCTTGTATAATTCTTCTATGAGTATTACTTCGATTGGGTTGAAGAGGGTTTATGGAAATCTTATTGAAACACAATTAGGAATCTCAAACCTTCTTTCTCTGGGAAAAGGAAAGGGGCAAGAAACACTGAATCATATTCTAGTTACTATAATCTTAAAGATGGCTATTGTCATTTATAGAAAGGAAAAGAAAGACTTGCAGAAAGAAAAAAAAATGGGATAACTGATCATTCAATATATCATGGTCTCAGATCTTACTTATCAGTGCAAGGAGTATGACCAACATATAAAATTGGGATTAAACTATTTTAGCTGCTGCATTCAGATGCTTGTTTGTTTATACGGAATAAACATATCCTACAGATCATACATCTCTATGCATGCCCTTTCATAGCAAACTATCTTTTAATGAATTATGCACCTTAGTGATTCTTCTTGCTTGCGAATTTTCGCAGGAGGGTGACCTTTATTTGTGGGCAGGCATGTGTATATATGCTCTTGGTGCTGTTGTGCCACTGCATTGTAGTGATAAAGGGTTATGCAAACACTATCTTACCAAATTCAATGGGTAGTTCACTGTGTAATTTAAGTTTTTTTGGCTCTTTCCTTTCTCTAATGTTGCATTTGATCTTTCCTAAGAATTGTTGATTTGATCCTCTTTTTTCCTCTACTGGTCAAGATTAAAATTCCCAAAGATGTTCCAAATGAATTTCTATATGGAAGAGTAGAGTTCTTATGGCCATGCTAGTTCCTAAACAAAAACATTGCTAAAGACACAATCACTAAAAAAAACACTTCATTACTCACGAAATTTTTTTCCCGCTAATTTAAGAAATTCCCTAGCTAATTCAGATTACCGACTGAAATTTTTCCTTCTTAAATATGACGTAGATAATGACTTTATCGACATAAAAATTACTGACGAAATACCAAAGCTCGTTTCCGTAACCAATTTTTTTTAAAAAAATATTATTTCATTTTTTTGTCGGATTTTTGTTAATTATCGATGGAATTTTTCCCTTGCTATTTTTTGATACATAATTTATTTTTTTAAAAAAATATTTTTTTAATAAAATAACAACAACCATAATACCAATACAATATTTTATGATAATAATTTTAATAACATAATACTAATTTTTTTATTGTTGGTACAAGTATTATAATAATAACAATAAAAAAAATTAACACATAATAATAATAATAATATGAAATAATAATAATAAAGTATGAGCTTGGTTTAATTGGGCTTTAAGTTTATATTTGACTCATTTATCCTTTTTTAATAATAATAATACCGAATTTATTATTTTTGTTACTAGTATTATTATTATTATTATTATTACAATTAATAATAAAAATATGTACTTAGTCTAATTGGATTTTAAGTTGATCTTGAACTCATTTATCATTTTAATAATAATAATAATACCAAATTTATTATTGTTGTTACTAGTATTATTATTATCATTATTATTACCCTTAATAATAATAATAATAATAACAACAATAGTAATAGTAGACAAGTTTAAAACATATTGTTTATAACAATATATAATATATATTCAAATATAAATAAATTACTAGAACTATTTACAATGTAATTATATAATTATGTAATATATATATATATATCTATATATGATATAGAGTATACATAAAATTTCATATGTAATGGGTGAGTATAGCATTATAAAATATTGGTACTCCAAAAGAATAACAATTTGTGTAAAATAAAATAAAATATTTTTCATCGCTATTCCATCAGTATATTTATTTTTATAAAAAAAATTCCGTTGATATATTTAAAATTTTTTTTAAAAAAAAATTGTCAGTATTTCATCGCTATGTTTATTTTAAAAAAGCAAAAAACAAAAATTTTGTTGGTATTCCATCAGTATATATATATATATATATATATTATAAACAGGTTCTGTCGATATATATATATATATACATATTTAAAAAATAAAATAAAATGTTTGTCAACGGAATTGTATTGTATAAAAAGTTACCGACGAAAAACGGGACATGGATAATCATTTGGGAACAGATGAAAAATATCGACGAAAATGTTAAAAATATCAATGGAAAATATTCGTTGGTAATTTGTCGCTAAAGTATAAAAATAGATGTGGAATTAGTTTCGTAGCTAATAGAGCATTTTTTTTTTGTTAGTGTGTATCTTCAATTGAAATGGTAAAATCTATTGGGACAATTTTATGGCGTTGCTGTTTTACCATTCAACATGTGGTTAATAAATTCTGCCGAGATCAATTGTGAATGATATCATCAAGTTTGGTAGACAATTGACTAAACAAATATATCCTCTAATGTATGAGTGGCATGGGAAAAATAACTGGGGAGCCGGACATGGATTAGCTGGGATTATGCATGTGTCACTGGACATGGAATTGAAGCCAGGTGAAATGGAAGATGTCAAGGGCACACTAACTTACATGATTAGGAATCGTTTTCCCAGTGGTAACTACCCTTCAAGTGAGGGAACTGAATCAGACCGTCTTGTTCATTGGTGCCATGGTGCTCTAGGAGCTGCTCTCACCCTTGCAAAAGCAGCCAAGGTAATTTGTTTCCATTTCCTTATGCCTATATATTTACCTTTCTGGAAATTTTGATGCATTTCTGAAAATCAATAATTTAGTGTCTAATTTTAAATATGATATTTCTGAAACTGTGTTCCATGAAGTGAATTTATTCAGCATTTACTGTGGGATACAGGAAACTTCAATAATCCATCATTGTCCACAAATACTTATGGGAATTCGAATGTTCTTTTTGTTTAGAATGCTACACACTTACGAGCCAATTCTCTGAGTGCCTATGTTTGTAAATCTTGTTTTGACTGTGTTGATTAGATTCATTCTTACACGGTAAGGCTCTTCTTCAATCTGAGGAGATTGAGAGGGTTTTTATGATTATTGTGTATGGAACCTGTTGAGTTGGTTTTTTGGCTGCAAAAGGGCGAAGTTGGTTGTGTATGGAACCTATTCAACTAGTACTTTTTCCTGGAATTAAAGGGGCTCTGTCGTGAGATTTTTGCTTGTTAGAAATTTGTGTTATCTTCTCTATTTTGTACAATAAGTTTCAAATTGGAACTAGTGTGTATATGTATAGGTAGGCTGGTAAACGAGACATGAGTTGCTATCCTTTTGGATATGAAACGGCTGGAGGGGATAAGATAATAATTTGTAAAATAATAATTTGTGTATTTTTCATGCCATGTCAACTAAACTAACCAATCAGATAGAATTTAACCAAAATAACTCCATTTTTATTATCAAATACGTTTTAGGATGAATATCTTTACCAAATACGTTATAATGTTTAGATATTTTTTTTCAAATGCATTTTGGATTATTTTAGCACACCCTCAATAAATCAGATTATTTTGGATCAAAATGTTAAAAATAGGTTATTTTGATTAAATTCTCCCAATCAAAAGTTGAGTTTATGACTTCCTTTGATATTTTCTTATTGTTTTATTTCATAAAATCTAAACCTCAAAGTGATCCCAAAGAGGAATATTATTGTCAAAAGAAGTCCGTACTCCACAGTCATGGGCTTTGTCAGGGTGAAAATGATAGGGATACTAGGATAGGGTTCTATGAGGCATGTTATCTAATTTGTTGGTCACCGCTTGAGTGCATGTTGAGCTTTATAGGCTCAGATAAAGTATTTGGTCACATTTGATTCACAATACAAATCTTATGAATTATTATCAAATTTGATCCAGGTACTATTTTCGATTTTTAACTTTGGTACCTTATATCTAAATTATTTTTTAATTTTATATTTGGTCCTTCTAATCACTGTTGCATCGTTTTCCAGCAAAAAAGCTTATGAGAAGTGCTTCCAAAAATCACATTTCTTCCAAAAATAACATCCCTCTAAAAAAATTCCCCAATAACCTAGATTCCCCAAATTGCTTTAATTTATATATTATAAGAAAGGTCATAATATAAACATTAGAGTACGCAATTCTTAGTTAAACTGTAGTGTATTCATTCATTATATGTAATTTGAAATTCATTATACGCAATTCTTAGTTAAACTGTCCAAAATTAATCGATCAAAACACATGTTAAATATTCAAGTTAGCATCATAAACCTCGATCCAAAAATGTTGCTAATAATAAATATAATATATTTATGTTCTAAATCATATTATATTCATGATCTTGACGACAATGCTTCCCGCACCCTGCAAGACCATAATTACGTTTCATGCCTTGCAATGTTATTTTCCTTTTGCATATTCATCACCAAAATTCAATGCTTCCTCTGCGGATTTCGTGTGAGAAGCTCTTATTGATGTTGATATTACAACCAGCGCAACTCCCTTGCAGATTAGACCGTGCCTTTCCACAAATTCATCACTGGATGACCATTCACACCCACCTCCCTTCCAAATTTTGCACACCCTCGAATCATCGTACTCTTTAAGTCACTTCACTTGGAAAAATATTCTTGATCGGCTAACAACAAAATCAAAGCAGCACACGGCCATGGACAACTCTCAGAACAAAAGAAGTGTAGTAATAGACCCCAGAAAGCTTGGAATCAAAATTGAGAAAAATTGTATCCATACCCATTGGAAGGAATAGCTTGTTGGAGTGCCTCGTCGGCGGTAGCGGTGTGGTGGCTAGCGGAGACAAAATGGGTGTACCTTCTTCTAGAGGAATCCACAACGAGTTCAGACTTGGACAGAGAAGGGAATGAAAGGGTTCTTAAAGAGAGATGCACCATAAGGGGCAAGAGAAGCAGGAGACAAGTTTGATGGTTGGTGAAGATTATTTGGGGAAATTTTGCCATTGCCAGGGGAGGGCTCTTATTTTGGGTGGAATGTGACATGAAATTCCGATCTTGTCCCTCAAGAAATTGTTTATATGCATTTCTCAGAAAAATTTTGCCTTAAGACAATGCTACAGTGGTCAGAAGGACCAAATATAATATTCGAAATTAGTTTGAGTACAAAGAAAGATAAAAATAAAGACAAGGCACCAAAGCTAAAAATTGAAAATAGTAAAGGGACCAAATTTGATAATAATCCCAAATCTTACTCTATAAATTTAAATTCGTACACTCTGGCACCAAGAGAGTTTAAGAAGTCATTAGTTAGTTTTCATAGTACTAAGTTATGAATTTAAACTTGTATTATATTATAGGAAGATTAGTGTATTTGGTCTCCAAATTATTATTTTTTCTTAATTTTGGTCCTCAGTATTTGCTTTGAATCATTTTGATTCTTTATCTATTTTTGATAAATTTTTATAGTCCTTTCGACTACTTTCTCGATTGATTTTCTTTTTTATTAATTCAAAATCATGGTAAAAAAATATTAAAGACAAAATAGGAAAAAAAATGCCAGAATCAATAGAAATGACCAAAATGTTTTATTGAAAATAATTGAAACCAAAGGGACTCAAAAAATAAATAGTAAGGACTAAAACTAAAAAATAAATAAAATAGTCTGGGACCAAATTCACTAATTCTCCTTCTCTTATACATTAAATTCATGAAAATCTTGTCACTCTAAACAAGACACAACAGTTAAAAAATATCTTTAAAAAAATTATAATACTATGATGAATTTAAAGTTCATCATAAAATTTTCCACTTGTAAATTGTAATAGTAGTTTATGAATAGTTTTAATTAAATATTGGATGTACGGCCGTAAAGAAGAGGAATTATAAGCTCAAGAGCTAAACCATTCTGTACTGAATCTTTTTACACTTCACAGTTGAACTAGTAAATGGAGAACTGGGAATTGGTAAATAAAGCCAAATCGCAAAATATACAAGTTAAAATGGCAACAAAAATTTGCATCCTTTTGCTACACAATGCCAATTACAACAGGATGCTACAAATAATGTACATTAATAAATTATCAACAGAACATTTCATGCCGGCTGGCTTGCTAAAGGTCACAACCCACATTATGTGTACATTGACAAAATATAGTGGAATGAATTGTCAAAGAATTTTGTCTAAAGATTTTCGGATGCTCATAACTCTACAATTGCCGATTACAGAAATCAATCGGTAACTAAATGCAAGGTGTGTAACTTCCTCCCTCTCTCTCTCTCTCTCTCTCTTTTTCATTTTTCTCTTTTGCTTTTTTTTTTTCTCCCTTCTCAATTATGAGAAACCTATTTCTTTTTTCGAATGCCCATTCGAAAAGTATATCCTCATCCGAGTGGCACAAGCACAAGAAAGAATTCTTTTTTTCTTTTCTTTTTTTAAAAACTAATAATACAAATCCCACCATGTAACTGTACAAATTTCGCAAACCTGGTCTGGCATACATCTGTTCTGTTACCAGTACTCCCAAAGTCTGCATATTCTGAAGATACCCTATAACCGAACTGGCAATCCAAAATTCTGGAAAGCCTTGATTTCACCTCGAAGCCCTGCAGTTACAATCACCATACCCCAGGCCGTCCTGGTTTGATTCAAGCCATTGGAGAAGTCCACGCTGACACAAGGACTGCGATTCTTGGCAGCCAAAGTAAGTTTTTCTTCAGGCCATGTTGCTGAAATTCTATCAAAAAAGTAGCTGTTGGAAGCACTTGATATGGTTCCGTGTAGAGGACTATTACTACATACAGATGCCATTGGTGAACTCTCACTTCCATTAGTCTCTTCGACAGGAGTAGGTGGATGGTTTGCTGTACAAACCTCATCTGGCTGATCAATAGGACCACTCTGCTCTCTAGAAGAGCTATCCTGAAATCCCCATGTCTCACACATTCCAGGCCATGGAATAGCAACTGCTACATCTTGACAATGAAAATGTTCATAAGACCGCGTCACAGTAACACCCTTACTTCGGCTTGGCCGTGAATCACTTTCATGTCTCCAAACATAGACATGAGAATCCTCACTGGCACAAACTACATATTTTCCATTAGTAGTAACAGAAGCAGAGATTTGACTGTTTGTATTGCGAAATCCTGTCACAAAAGAAATGAAAGGTTTTAGATCTACAACATAATTACCAATAGCATGAGTTATAGCATCTCAAAGAGAGAGAGAGAGAATGCATATGAGCTCAAGTATCTTAAAAAAGCTTAAACTACATTGTTAGTCCTGTGACCAGAAAATTATGCATGGCAATGATACCATCTATTCCTAAATCTTTACACTAAGACATTATCAAGATTCAGGGACATCAGCCTGCCACATGCTAAAAAGAGTATAAATTCTCTCTCCTAGTTGAATTTCTTTCAATATGCCAGACTCTTAAGGAATACGTCCCTACCAAAAGACTATCGAGAAAACCAGGAATCAATAGAAAATGAGAAACCTTTTAAACTAGTGATTCACTGCTGATCAGAAATTAAAAACAGTGCAATAGTAGCAAAACAATACACATCAAATTTTCAGTAATCACATGGACTCTTCATCTGAAAACACCCCAGGATATGCTATAATTGTGCCTTATGTGAAGCCCATACCAAGTTTGAACTTCAAAAGATAACTTTTTTCTATACCTTTGAATTTATGAATGAGATCCAGTCCATCTATAACTCGAACCCGTGAATCTGCAGAAGTAATGAGCACTTCTGATGAACTTCCCGGGGCAAACTGTTACAACAGAAATACCATCCAGTGTGAGAGGACTAAACTTGATGTCTGTAACTTAGAAGCATTTTAAAAGAAGGCTTTGCTACAGATAAGAAAACATTTGGTATTCATATACCACCTTTGCCCTTCCTAAAATATAATTCATGAAAAAATATATACAGCACAAAGAAACGTGAATAAAATAGATCAATGTAAAAGAAAAATGAAACAAAGATCAATAACCTGGAAACCAGTAATTTTCTTCTGATGAGACTTCTTTTTATTCTGCAGGTTGATTTCACTTCTTTGTTGCAATTTATTATCTACAGCCCGAAAAATGCAAAAATTTAGTATAAAATCGTTTATTAAATATCCATGTGTTTTCTCAGGTGGAAGAGGTGAAAGAGGAACTATGATTTATACCGCATGTGTTGTATAAATGACAATTGCCTTTGTAGGAGCCAACTAGTGCACCCTTCAAAATCAACAAAAGGATTCCTTTAGGTACCATATCAATGGCATATTTAAATACCATAATATCTTATTTCTCTTTCAAAAGTCAGACAACTAGTATACTAATGTAGCCAACCTGGCCATCTGGTGTGTAGCAAGCAGCAGTGACCATCTCATGAAGATCATTCCAGTCAACAACTTTACGCTCAGGAATACTCCAAATCCGAACCTTAGCGTCCAGGGAACCACTGATGAAATATCTATCATCCACAGGGTTAAAATGGATGCAGGTTACTGTGTCAACACAAGCCAACAAATATATTAGAAAAATGTTTAAAAAAAAAATCAATGCTACAAGTACATTCCCCAAATCAAAACCCAGGAAAAATGGGAAAAGATTAATGTAAAAGAACATTGGACTACAAGAATTCACCATAGTCACTGTGCGAAAATATCTTCAAACAAGACTGGCTAGACAAGTTCCATAACCTCACTGTTTTGTCCATTGAAGATGAGAGCAAATTCTAAAGAAAAAGGAAAATAGTCAATACTACATCAAAAGGAAAATTACCGATAAAAAATAGAAAAGGATGTCAAAGTGATATTTGACTAAATCGACTCAAACCAGAAGGAAGAATTGACTGCAGCAAGGAAGCAGATTTCAACTTTTGAAGTAAAATATAAATGATATATCATAATATAAACTACAATTTTCAGGTCCTTCCTTGCATCAGCAAATTAATAAAATTAAACCTATGTGGATTGGGCAAAAGTAATTAAAACATTCACAATTGCAAGATTAAACTCTCCTTCAATAGGAGAGTCCCATATGACTCAAAAATGAAGTGCAGATGGTAAATCTGCAAAGCCTCAGGCTCAAGACAAAAAAGGATGCAAACCACCTTAAATCGATCAACTAGCAGCAGCAACTCTTAAATCATTGATAGTGCATGATCACTATTGTCACATTCCTGGCAATGATCTCCCAAAATGATGATTTGGTCATTCTTTTTTTAAATGGTAAATATAAAAACAGAGATCTCACAGTTTTCAGAAGTTCCCATTGACATTTATTACCACAAATAAGTCCTTTATTCTTTTTAGCCATGATTTCTGTGGGGATGCAACCAAATTCCAGATGTTGAAAAGGCAAAACCTAGTAATATGATATAATTAGAAACAACAGAAATGGCCCTTCATTGTGTTATATTGCCCCTCCACTAGATCTTATTTAGCACAGGGGCAGACTTCAAATTCAACATGGCATGAATACAACCTGCGGTTTCATACATATGTCCCTGCAGAAACTCAAGAGGGAAAAAGAGACTCAAAGTGGAAAAAATTAGAAAACAAAAGAAGCATGGGATTGGGAAAGAGGCATAAACAAGGTGGGAAAGTTGGGATAGGAAATCCCCATTCCGGATTCATCAAGGATGTAATATGAAAAGTTACGAAGAGTAGTAAAAAAAAACTGCATAGATATCTCCTGATGGAGAAGCAGCCTTTCTGCCAACATCCAGCCCAATGGGATTGAAGTGGTGGTTCAGAATTTGAATGTTATAGGAGATAGATAAAATAAAGTGATTAGAATGAAGGGAAAAGCATTATGCTTTCTGTTTGACATACAGAGGGCAACACGACACAAAGAACAGTCTCTCCAGAGAAGAACAGAAGCTTGACAGAAGGCAAGTACATTTCACATGCTTAAACTATGAGAAGATATTTCCAATCGTATCCACTATCCATTTCCTTTGTCCCTTTCATACAGCTAACTTTGAACAAAATGATAAGCCTAATTTGCAATGTCACTAGCTTACTGCCTAATTATATGAATGCACAATATGATGTTTGGCCATCTTGACTGCACAAAATGAAAGTTTTCCAAACACATGTAATATCGAATTTGCAGAATTGGCCAATCACAGTCTGTTTTGGTAAGGCACAGATGAAGATGGCTATTGAAAAGCACTCCCCAACAAATGCAAGTTAAATCCACTGTGCGAAAAGCTCCAAATTGAGACACATGAATGGATATCCAGGGAAAAGGAAAAAAATGTATGCTGTGAGAATGACAAGTAGTAGTTACCCATAATAAATTAAACTTTCTTCATCTCTTATGCTAAAAAGGTAAATCTTTTATTCCAGGAAGTCTTTAATCCAGAAAACTAATTTCAAAGACGATATAGCTAGCAAAGATCAATTCATGGAGTACTATTTCCTTCAACTAATTACCAAGGAATAGGCAAGCGCAAAATGATTTGGATAACTCTTAACTCCATTATAGATGAAACATCCAGAAAATGCTACAATTGTATTATTAATCCATTAGAATTTCTTATACTAATATATTAACAAAAGCACATCACAGAACAGGCAAGAACAAAATAATTTGGATAACTCTTAACTCAACTAATCCACCTCGAATTAAATATTAGTTCTACTAACTATTGGTTATTGGCAAAACTTACAAAGAACCAATACCAACAAAGGAAACAAATTACTGGATGTTAAAATTTATACCTGCCTTACAAAAGGTTTTCCTAAGTAGTAATCAGTTAAGCTATCTATTTTTATTGCTCTGCCTATAACATAAATAATAATAATAATAATAGATAAGTTGCTTCTTATTAGTTACACAACTTCAGCCTTGAATTTAGTGTCCTCTCTCTCTCTCTCTCTCTAATTCAATGGCAAACACCAATCCACCTTTTGCTTTTAATCAATGTTTTCAAGAAATGCACCACCACTCTTTTGTTAGAATGTTTCAATAAAAGTTTTTTAAGAATAAAAAATGAAAGGAGAAAGAATAAACTATAACAGGATTCATCTTGCAAGCAAAAACATCTGAGAAGATACTAGTAAAACTGCCACCCAAGCAAACATACGAGAGTATATTCATTCAGATTTCATTCCATTAACATGCAGAGTGTACTTTCCACGATGTAAATAATGCAAATAAAGCATCATAGGTTTATTACCAAAACTTTAACTTATTCATCACGACAACCACAAAGAAATTTATTTGACTTATCCATCGTGACATGACAACAATGCCATAAAAAAACACCTGGTTTAAGAACATATGAAATGGTACTGCAAGGAGAAAAAACTAACCTGAGACTTGGACCATGAAAGATCCAGCACATCATCCAGATGTCCCTGAAATGAACAGAATGGTTTTTCAGAAAGGGCAAACACGGTCTCTGGGACCAATACATGTTCCATGCTCACAGATTTTCGGCTTATAGATGACCTTCCTCTTCTCTTCCTCTCTGATTGACCATCTAAACTCGGTGACATAGTGGTTGGCTCTGGGGATCCATTGTTCAAAAAGAGAAGATTCAAATTTCCATCTTCTGGTTTATCAAACAACAAATCACCCTTTCTCTCTGATTCAGCAACCTGCCACACATGAATTATGCAGTCCTCCCCAGCACTTGCGAGATATTTGCCATCCAAACTAAACTTAATAGTCCAAATTGACCCCTTATGTGCCTGTATCTCTTGGCTCCTGTACAATGCAGTAAGTTCTTTATGAGACTTCCCATATTGTCTTGCCCTAACTCTTTCTGGCCCATGGAAGGAGGCCTCTTGGCTATCATCCGTGGCAGAGCTTGACCTTCTTCCACCCTTTTCAGATGATGTATCCCTCTCATCACTACTCCGTCTCTCCTTAAGCCCTGTAACCGAACTAGCCACATTTCTGATACTCTTCAACCAACCACCCCTCTTCTTCGACTTAGATCCATTGCCACCACTCCCATCAGCATTTGAACTTACACTATCCCTATGCCCATCCTCCACATTTTGCCTCCTCATCAATTCTTGAACAATCGGAGAAGTGCCAACGCACATCTCAAATTCCTCCATAGTCAACTGCCGCCCTGTCCCTACTTCCTTAAGTTTATTCCACATCCCATCTTCCCTCACCTCTTTCACCACAAATTCCTTTCCATTATCAAGATTCTTAATCAGACATACAGGATTGTCCAGATCATCAGTACTAACGGCACCATTGTAGTCTGAACCCATATGGGCCTCCCCATTTCTTGAAGCAGGAAACAAACCAGAACTGCCATTGCAGGAAGAATCCATTATAATCTTCCCCTTAGGGGGCTTATTTGGGGATCCATTACCACACCGGAAATTTTCAACAACGACAGCATCATCACAACTTTGGATACTGTTTACATTACTATTTACAATTCCAGCACCAGCATTGCCAACGTCATTGGGGAACAATACTGATGAGGAAGTAGCCGAATTAATTGAAAGAATATCCGAACGCTTGTACTCACCGTCGGATTTCGATCGAACAATCATTGAAACATTACTATTATTATTATCATTATTGACGTCGCTATATTCACCAGCAGTGTTATTACCATCGGTATTGTGTAAACATTTAGTGTGGGATAAAACGTCACGAGAGTCCCGACTGTTAAGATAATGTGATGACACCGATCTGCCAAAGAGATCAGGGCGGCCGCTGCTATCGAAGACGGCAGAGGAGGTGGGTCTGTGTCTCACTAAGGAGGGGTCACGACTGAGACCCATCTGGCTCAAGAGACGGAGGCGGCGTTCCTGCACGGAAGAGGGCTCAGAGATCCAGACATCATAGTTATTAGAGACACCCATGGGAAATTTAGGGACGTGAACTGGGACGGTTCCAACCGCATAATTGGGAGAACCAGGATTGGAACAAGGGTTCGGATCCTCAGATTCTGAAGAAGAACAAGAACAAGAACAAGAAGTGTTTGATGAGGAGAGAAGCCTGTCCAATGAGTCGTGGAAACACTCGTCTTCGTCTTCTTCTTCTCCAGTTTTACTCATCCTCGTCGTTCTCTTCCGCCCATTTGCACCCACCAGTCACATTCGCATTCACCGGCACCCCCCACCCGATTCAGTTCGGGTCGGATCCTCCCCTTCTCCTTCCTTTTTTTCTATCAGTCTGTGAAATGAGTATGCTTTTTTGTCTGTGGTTAGAGCTTGAATGAAGCGACAAAGGAGAGAGAAAGAAGAGTTGAGACTCGAGAGAGAGAGAGAAAAACAGTGCGTGTTTGTGTGTGGGGAAATGGGGAAATCGGACAATATAGAAGGTGGGGGTTAAGGTTTTAACTTTGGGAACTCAGATCCGATGATGGGTTAGAGAGAGAGAGAGAGTAACCGCAGCCCTATGCAGTTTGCAGCGACGTCTCTGGGTAGAGAGGACGGGGTGGGGGATGACTCAAAGAACGGTGTCGTGTTAGATATTCTAAGATAATTATGATGTTCCCTTTTTTTCACTTTCGTTTTAGTAGTACTCAATTAATTAAGGGAAGTTGGGTGTATTTTTAAATAAAAACAAAATTTTCATTTAGATACGGATTTTGGTTTTATTGAGTGGATAAAATAATTTAAAAAATATCTATTTAACTTAAAAATATGTGGAATTTAAATTTAAAATATTTTAGATGCTTATTAAACAATGTTGATCTATGTGTTAAGTGACAATTTTTTAAAATAAAAAAAAATTGACGCAAAACTTAAAAAATATTTATCTGAGTTACAATAGACTTATAAATCTTCTCGAATAGTTATGAGTTTATAGTTTAAAATCAACAATAAAAAATACAACACAACTGAGTCGCAACTCTTCACCAACAGTTACAATTTGGGAAGAGGGAAAAATGTATAAAAGGGGTGAAGGGGACTTAGGAGCACTGGAATTTAGTTAATGACACTATTATAGATTCTGGTGGGGGAAGGGAGGTATAGAAGGATTTTGAAAAGAGTGATTCTTTGTTTGGTGATTTGGTAACAGCCATATGGTGGGTTTCTGGTGTGTGTTTGCCTTTGGGGGAAGTAAGTGATTGGTTTTACATGCCTTGATTGTCAAATTTTCTAGTTTAAAGTATTAAAATATTTCATATATTTTTAAAAACAAAATAATATTTGTTAGTTATTCTTCTTTCGATTATAATCTGTCTCATTCTCTTTAGCCTTTTCACATTCTAAGGTCTTAGAAATATAATGAAATTTGAAAAGCTATCCTTAGAAAGTGTCAAAATCATATTCATTATTCAAATTCGGTATAAGAAATAGTTATCTTTATAGAAGGTTTGAATAAGGGTAAATTTGAGAGAGAAAAAAAGTATAGATACTATTTTACTTAAAAAGATAACATATAAATTGGAACAAACAGAAGAAAAAAAAATGATGGAGGAGCATAACAATAATTATATAAATAGCTTTATTTGGATTTTTCTCCAATTTATTTTATTTTATTTTATTTTGAGGGGGGTGGGGGAGAGGCTGTGGAAAGGAGTAGTAAGTATTATTCTTTTAGAATTGAATGTTGTGGGAACAACCAAGAGAGCATCTGAAGAATGATCAATCCAAACTTTTGTTTTTTTAGTTCAGAGCTCTTGATTTTGTTGCTAGTTTTTTTATTTTGTTTCATTTTTGCCATTTTTTGTCTTTGTTTTACAAAGTTGGGATAATGAAATTTAACCATTCCACTTTTTTCCACTGTGAATTCATATATATATATATATATAATTACAAGTTTAAAAACTATTCTGAGTTTTTTTTCCCCTTAAAAACTCCTTCCGAATATAGAACCGTGAATTGCACATAAATAGCTAAGATGTCAGCAAGGGTTCATATCTGAAAAGTTTTTCGTTAAGGGGATTTATTGAAGATTATGGATCAATTAAGTGTACCCTTTTAAGTATAAAGTCAATAAGTCATAACTAAGTGGATAATTTGGCATAACCTTAGTTCAGAAAGTTTTCAGTAAAATTGAATATGCTGCATTTTTATTGCTAAACCATATAAAGAACATAGACATGAATAATCTCATTTCACATAAAAAGTTCGAACTCGAGATCAATATATAGAGTGTACACTATCACATTCTCATTTGTCAGTTCGATCAATTTAAAAGACGCTAGAATGCTTGTTAATGTACAATATCTTGATTATATTAGATTACTTTAGTGTATGTAACAAATTTTATACTCACCAAAAAATATGTAAATTGACCACTACTTTTTTTTCTTCTGAAAAAAAAAATAGTGGGCATTTTGTATTGTGCACCTATTCAATAGTCTAAATTAAGGCACTGTATGGGTTTAGAGACTACACATGGAATAAGAGAAACAATGTTAAACAAAACAAATAAGCATAGTAAATGAGACAACAACAATGCTTGGCTCATAATATAGGAAGTTCAGCAATTGAATCTACAGTAAGGATTTAATTGATTATTAAAAACTATCATATTCAATCAGGAATTTGAAGATTGAATCCATTGATATCTGTCACCCTTAATTTTTCCTTTCATGGCACTATAGACCCTCTAAAACATAAATGAATAGGTTGGTAAATTGATGAGCATCAAGTTTTTTCAAGTCATACTGCTGGTAGTGTAGTTAGTTCACATGACTATGTAAAGAAGTTTTTGGAAAGATGAGTAATGAGGAGGATGGCAAATTTTGAAAGCTGTAGGTAGTAAAAACCTACCCTTTCACCCAAATTTGGAATGGCATACTTCAAGATCAAAAGCTGTGGCTCTAATAAACAAATAAGGTTGAAAAATCCTTGATTGGAATGTAAAGTAAGCAAGCAAATAGCACCTATGATTTGATTCTAATCATAATTAACCTACACTATTACTTTAGTAATAGCTCCTGTCCCTAGTTGTTTGCCTTAGACTTCAGTTGGATTAGCCACAAAACATGTTCCAAGCTGCTCTACTTTCATCTAGCTGTAGGCAGATCATAATTCTATTTCTTTTAATAGAGAAAAGCTATGTAAAATTGGGTTGTCCTAACAAAAGCGGTTTTACTTGGTTACGTACGAAAGAGGTTTTACTTTGTTGTGTGTGTGTGCGTGTATATACTATGGTTAAAATTGTAACCATAATTTCATTTGGAATGCGGGGAAGTGAAACTATATGGTCTATTTTACCATTTCCTATCCCAATCAGTTCAATGTCCCAACTAATAACACTCTATGATATCAAAACTACCCAATTTTAGATCTTGATTCTTCGATTCTCAAAAAAAATTAATACATTTACTAATTTAAATTTAACTCAAGACTGCATCAAAAAAACTAGATTTATTGTCAAATTTGGTTCCTAATGTTTACATTTAGTATTATATGTTTTTATTATTTACTTTTAATGTACTACGTCTTTAATCTTGATGAGATTAGTGCAATTGATCCTTTTGTCGTAATCAATCAAAATTATGACCAAATCAACATGAGAACTTAAAAATTAACATTTCAAGCACAATGTTGAAAAAAATATTGTTCATAGGCGAGTTTAAAAATAAAAGTAAAACAACTAAAATCAAAAGTCATTTCCCATATTGACACATGTTGAATTGTAATTTTTCAAAATGTGAACCAAATTTTAATAGCCATGTTGATTTGATCGTAATTTTGATTGATTTCATCAAAAAGGATAATTGGATCAATCTCAAAAGGGGTTAAAGACCAAATAAATTAAAGATAGTAAATGATAATTGCATGTGATACCAAGAGCATCAACGTTGAGGACTAAATATCGTAATAACTAGAAAAATGTATAACATTAATAATCAAAATTAGATTATTAAGTTGAATATTATATTTCTTAAGTTGAACTCTAATATTTTATAATAACGTTCAAGTACTTAGTCGGCTACTTAGACATCTGGGGAACTAATACTCCAAAGCCAGGACAGAATGGAAGGAAAGTAGTGAAGAAGGTATTACTAAATGAGCAAAAAAAGCATAAACCATATAAAATAATAATAATACAAAAATGCTTCAGTTGATGAGTCACGGTCAGTAGCCAGTTTGGTGCAATGGAATGAAAGGAGCTATAAGTGAAGTGGTTGGGCTTTGAAAACTAGGGGCGAGTAGATTGGGCCTCATCCTAGATAGCTAGGATACCTAGAATCAACTCCCACATGATGTCCAGCCCATTACTGTTTAATTGAATGTGACATCATTCCAAAGCTTACAGTCTCAACTGCTTCCGGGACCATGTTATCAATGTTGAAATTGTCCTCTTGCATCTCAATCTCTTCCTGGTTTGGTGGTGGAGATATGTGTGTGTGTATATAATTTTTTTATATATATATTTGATTGGTCCGTATCGAAGCCACATGAGCGGACATGGTCTAGCTTGGGCCTCTTGACAATTGTCTTTGTTCAGTGTGTACTAGCATATGATTTCTTCATTAACAACTAATTCATCCTTTTTTTTTTATATACTTTTTGCACTATACACATTTTAATTTCTTTACAAACAGTTTAAATGGATAAAAATAAAGCGTAAACAAAAAATTATCAAGTTCCTTAGATATTCAAAAATATTTGGTCCGACTAATATGTAGTTTGACTCGAAAAATAGTTCATAAAATTTAACTTTTACTTATGACTGAAAGTTTGACCTAATTTTTTTTCAATATAACTCTTCAAATAAGAATTAAAATCACAATTTTACTTAAAAATTATCAAGTCTCCTATTCCAAATTACAAGTTTTATATATATATATATATATATATATACACACTAAGTTATCGGGTTATATTAAGTAAAATATACTATATTTAGTGTATGGATAAAATATGCTAACCTTCAAAATTTTCAAGATTTTAATTTTAATTTTCAAACTTGAAAATATTTGTTTTTAACCCTCAAGCATGATAAGTGATCGTAGTCCTTCCATCACTTG
The DNA here is from genome assembly GCA_019593545.1 of Apocynum venetum. NCBI lineage: Eukaryota > Viridiplantae > Streptophyta > Magnoliopsida > Gentianales > Apocynaceae > Apocynum > Apocynum venetum. The sequence continues at coordinate 8,279,246 of SRSM01000123.1, read as the reverse complement.
GCAATACTAAGTATTGATGTGGCTCGTTCATCTAACTTTTAGAATTTTGATTTATATTTTGAATTTCAAAATGTCTAATTTTAACCATTAAATATTAACAAGTGATCGAAAATAGTCATTTCAAAAGTCAGCCACCGTATAAGTGATGATGTCATCCCCTTCATGTGACTTTTTTCATAACAATTATTCAAGATATTTTTGTCCTAAAAAAAACTCATTGTAGTATTTTTTACCATTAATTTTCTTTGATGAGGAATTGATGCGTTCAAAAATGGCATATCCAATCAAAACTTGGAAATCAACCATACAAAAAGGGTTTAGCATAATGGTGCAAGTATTACATTTGAGCAGTGGACATGACATCAATAGAACATTCACGTCTAAATGGATGAGAGAGATTGAGGGGGTGAGTGGGATTATAGACTCAGCTCAATTCAAGCTTGGTTCATAATTGAGATTAATACGACACAATAAATACTTCATATGATTATCATAAGAAAAATCGATGTGAATCATGACATTATTTAATGTTAGCTACTTATGAAAGAATTACTTTAGATCAATTAATCAATATTCAATGATTAAAATAAATCCTTATAAATTTCGAACACTAAAATTAAAATTTTAAAAGTTAAATGAATGGACCACATCATCATTTAATAGTTGGTTGGTTGATAGAAGAACTAATTTCTATCACTGGACAAAGTTAAGGATTTAAAAATAGTAATTTTAAAGTTCCAAGAGTAAAATCAAAATCTTGAAAAACTTTGAAGGTTGTTGACATATTTTGCCTTTCATGTATTGTGAATAAAATACATATTTAGTGATGAATACATTAACATGAAGTCTATGAAATGGACCATCCATACTGTCCCAAAAAGTAGTAAGAAACCGTCTCCGGCTCCTAGCTTGGCGCTAGTCACGGAAAAGTTTTCTGGGAAAAAAAATATTGGTATATATATATATATATATAATTATATATGTACTGCCACTAATGAATAAAGTAAAAAAAAAAAAGAAGAATGTTAAAGCTGTGGAGGTATCTTGATTGGCGTCGTGGACGTCGGAAATGTGAAGACTCACTATTTAGAAAGGTAATGAAGAAATTGTAGTAATTTTTCCGATTGAAATTAAATCTACATATTTTATTTTTAAATGTAAAAAAGAAGAAGTTAGTTTCTTTTAAAAATAAATATATTACTGATCTAAAGTTTCATTAAAAATATATATAGTTCAATTATTATACTCATTAATAAATATGATATCTTTACTAACTTTTAATGTGAAAGTCTATATTTATTTTTTTGTATAAAGTCAAATATCCAAAGTAATACTATTACTATTATTATTATTATCGTATTTGGTGTAGTGTACAGCGACAGCGAAAAGGGAATTGAAGCACGAGAACAGCTAAGAACGCCAGTGGAGAGCTCGTGTGGGGATTTTTATATTATACACTGTTATAAATTAAGCTACATGCGGAATGGAACCAAGAAAAGTCGAGGGACGGCGGTACGCCGGTGGTCACGGTCGTCACCTCAAGACAAAAGTAAATCGTGCATGCTTATCACCGGCGACCATTGTTAGCTAATAGCTGTAATATATGCCACATTTTGTAGTGAAAGATAAATTAAAACATCTATCGAAACTCTAGGCTATATATTTGAATTGAATTTTTTTTATATATACTTTCTTAATTTCAAAATATAAATGATCGGATGAATTTTGTATTGTTTAAAAATATAATTTGTTTTACGACTTTTAAGCATTTTTGATTATTTCTTTTCAATGTTATCGTATTAAAAATAAGATTGGAGAGATAAAGACTAGTAAAACAAATTTTTAATAAATAAATAATAAGAGTATTGTTTGTAGAAAAATAATTTATTGATCGGTATAATTCTTAATGAAACGTTTTATATTTTGATACAAATAAAATATAATTTTTCTTTATTTTGAAAACGAGAATTAAATATTTTATTTGGATAAGACATTTTTGCTTTATATTTAGGAGTTGAGTGTGATTTTTTTAAAACTTCTAGATAATGTTATAAAATAGTTAAAATATAGTTAGTCTATTGTTTAAAGATGTAATTTTAATTAAAGAATTTTAAAAATATATTTAATGTAAATATGTGAGACCTATATATGTGGAGTTATTTAAAAAATTATAAATGATAGCCAAATACTGTTGTAGTTTTTGAATGGTTCTTTTCATATTTTTAAATTTGTTTGCACAATAATTTTTTTTAAAAAGGAAAAAATGGAATATCATTAAATAGAAAGAAGCTATAACAACTGAAAGTACGTGAATAACATTTTGCACTGTGATTCATGTAAAAATAATTGCAATACTTTAGATTCAATACATCACTGAAATCTCATGAGAGAGAGAGAGAGAGAGAGAGAGAGTTACAATATTTGTAATGAAACCAAGGCAGAGCTGGAAGTGAAGCTATTTAAGCTCTTTAATTATACATTTTCATTGACAAATTTAATACAGATGAATTTTCTGTATTGAATTAAGACCTTATGATATTAAATGCAAAGATTTTACTCATTTTTTCTTGCACATGCCTATGAAAGTGAGCTAGTAAGAATAGGGCAAGGTGTTAGGGTCACGAAATGATACAAAACTAATTATAGATTAAATTCATGTTTATTTTGTGGTCTTAAATTAAACACAACAAAAATAAAAAGATAGTAATTCTAAAATAATTTATAATTATAATTAACTTAAAAGTCACAAAATTTATGTTAATTTAATCCAATTCTTTCATCTTTAGGTACCATCAATAATATAATTAAGATTATGTCCAATCAATTTTTCATCTCATCTCTTTTCACAATAATCCGTCAGATCTTTCATTTCGGCTGTCTTTCAACCAAACTAATAACTATTTTCCCTAAAAGGCTCAAATTCGTTATTAGAGCCCCACCCGTCCATCATGTGCCCCTAATAATGGACGCCAGCGCCATTTCAGAATGATTAATGAACTTACCCTTTTTGGGGGTCAGCTTTTATAAATGGTCCATAAACCCCCAACACCCCCCCACCCCAAACCCTTTTTTTTTAAAATTTTATTTTAAGTTTCATGTTCATTTCAAATTTTTATTTGATTTATTAGTTTATTGATATTTTTATTTTTCAAATTTCTTTTTTTTTAAAAATCCCTACACTTTCTGTTATTGATGTTTTTTTTTTTTTGTAAGTATCATTATCATTCTCAAGGTTATTTTTTTTTTATCTACTCTCACTCTTAGTATTTTTGTTTTAAAAAGTATAATTTTCATTCCATAACTTTTTATAAAGTATGAAAATAATTTCAGGGTTCGTCTTGACTCTAGAAAAAAAAATTTAGTACTCTAAAAAGAGCTTGAGGATTTAAAAAAGGAAAGAAATTTGAGAATGAAAGCAATGCTTCAAATGAAAAAAGTTCAAGAAGAATAATGGATTATAAATTTTTAAATACAGAAACAAACTTTGGAAAATGTTCAAGGACCTTTTTAAGAATTTTTCTATATTATCATCCTTGAACTAACTCTTTTTTTTTAGCTATCATTTTCATCTTTCAACTGTTGTAAAGTACTATCAAATTAGACAACTTTAGGACTATTTGATATATTTTTACAAAGCATCAACTTAAAGTCTCATAAGACTATTTTGGTACTTCAAAAGTATGCTCGACAATGATGAGAAATACTTCAGATAAAAGTTTGATAATAGAACTGATACTTAAAAAATAATAATAATAATTTAAGATATCAAGTAAAAGATCAAAGACAAAGAAGAAAGGGAACATTTGACCTAAACTTGATTTTATAAACCATATGTTTTAAAAAGTATAATAAGTATATGTACATGTGATATTACTGTCTAATTTTTTTAAAAAAATTAATAATTTCTTAATACAAATAATTTATGAAAACTATAAAAGATGTTTTCCAAAAAAAAAAAATCGTTATAAAAGATGTTTGGAAACAAGAATACTAATTAGTTATTTGTTTAAAATTATCAATATAAGAGGTCTCATATAAGAATACCACATTTTGTAGTCAAAATAACTTTTAGTTCAAAGGTGAATAAAAAGAAAAGAAATCAAATTGTGGAGTGTGGACCAAAGAAGGGAACTTTGTAAAATCAAATTTGGGTTGGTTCGCCGGACAATGGAGCTTTGGATGAAGGGGTTTGACTTTGGATATAAGTATAAAATTGTTGAAAAAGCATTGAGTCAAATAGGTCCATTTGTTGACTAATCATTGACATGAAGAAATATAGTAGTATTATCCGGCGACCAGCCGTCCGACCAACTTTTAAGGGTCTTGTCATCCTAAAGTGAAATTCCGGCCATATGCTTTTAATTTGTTACATTCTATTAGGATCAATAAATCCCATCAAAATATTTCGAAAACTAAACACATTTTACTTAATCGTAAGTGGTAAGAGAAATTTGCAACAATTTTTTTTTTTTTTGGGGAGTTTTTACCAGAAGCCAATATACAGCAATTCTTCAAAGTCTGCTGAAGACAAAAGCCATCTCTATAACACGAAATGAGTAAGGTATTAACACAATAATATTTATTATTATTTTTGAAATATTTTATAAGGCCAGCAGAAATAAGTTGAAATAATTTAGGTTGTATTTGACAACCTGAACAATCAACACCATTAGTTTTTCTTTTTCTTTTTTTTCCTGGTATATATAGAGAAAGCAAAACTCAATTTCTTGGATGGTGATCACTGTTCATGTTAAAATCAAACCCACGTTTCTTTTTTTCTTTTTAAGATTAAATCCACGAAGCTGGCCGTGGTGGATATGCTAACCATGACCTTATTTAGTTGGAATACGCTATTCAAAACCTTTTCCTTTATTCTCCTTTACATTATCAATCTGATTCGAGTTGAAGAAGTAAGAATTAATTTTTTTTTATTTTAAAAAACACGTTAATGGTACCTTTTATTTTAAGGGTATATGACATAGGAAATGACGTTGAAACTCATTTAGAACATGGGCTTATGTAAATGCAAGATGAAATAATAGTAGTTTCTTTATAGAATAATTGTGTCAGTATCACCAAGTTCATGACCCTTAAAATGTAGGGATTCAACCTGAAAATCTACATAGAGGTGACATGAATCTTGCTTTTACAATAGCATGAGATCAAATTATATACTTTAAAACTATGATTCAGAGTGTTAAATCTGTGAAATTGGCAGATAATTGAATAATTAAGTTTAAAATTTTCTTTAAAATATGAGTTCATTGGACATAATTTATTAAATCCGAATGACTAAGTTGTTGCACTTAATAAAATTTACCAAGTACCAGTGGATTAAAGTGGAGCACCGATATTTGATTGAGCTTACATGCATTATTATTTTTATTTTACATAATTGGACAATTATTTCTCAATTATGATGAAATATGCTCAGAAATTTTAACATGCTGATCATCATGATTTGATTTTAATAGCGCCAGACAGACCACGTGGCTTGATTCCCGACAATCTGAGCTTCAAAAGTACCTTAACCATTTATTTATAACCAGAAAAAGGAAAGAATGATGAGAAATTCAAGTTGTAAGTCTAATTTGTAAATCACACGTAATTTTTTTTAGTAAATTAAAAATTGTAATTTGGTTGATAATGAATGATTATTGGTCCAATTATCATAATTTTGCAAATGGCCCTTCAATTAATCTTAATTTTCTCCTGCATTGCATTAACGAAGTAGCAGCCTAGCAGGCCACAATTATTAGCTCGTTTAAATATTTGGAAGCTTGCAATAAAAGATCAAAAGAAAATAACCCACCATTTAAAAAAAAATTATAATTCATATGAAAAAGAAAAGAGAATATGAACATAAAAGATTTATCTCTTTATTTATTTATTTATTATTGTGAATGAGAATGTGACTCTAATGAGAAAAATGAAAAACTTTCAATAGTTCCATGACGACAATTAAATCTTAAAAGGGAAAGAATCTCAGTAGAACTTGTACTTTTTATAAAAATTAACTTTTACACTTGAATTAAAAAGTGATAAAAAAAATAATACTAAAACCTTTTACAACTAATGTGGAACTAATTATTTAAGAATTTGGAAAGATGGTTCATGCATTTGGTATAATATGCAAAGCTTGAGTACTCCTCCATGCTTATTGATTACTTAAATGTATATAAGATTGCCAATTGATACATTGTGCATACAAGAAGATTACCATGCCTTGATGCCTTCTTCCAAAGGTCCCCAAGTGGATAAATAGTTTTGGGTTTTTTTTTTTCCTTTTTTAAATCAAAATTTTTTATTCATTAAAAGGAATAAAAGAAAAAGAAGGAAAGTGGTTGAAGGTACACGGGCTGAATCATTAGAAAATGATTAATTTGATAATAAAAACAAATAGGCAACAAATCTCAATTAAGATCCAACCAAGTAGAGCATAAATATGAGGAAGCAAATGCATGTATATGAACTAACAAGGAAATGAAGAGCATGTTGGCAGCATATGTATATGAAAGAAAGAGGAAAGTTGACAGCATTTTGTAGCATGATTAGAAAGGGCATGTGATTTGTACCATTACTCCATTACTTAATTACAAGTATATGTAAATAATACGAATCAAACAAATGCACAATTAGCAATGGACAGAGGATGCCTCACAACATCTTCGGATGTCCCAAGATTTTTGTTTAGTTGGTTAGTAGATGTTATTAATTTTCAATGCCCATGCAACTTCGGTGATATGAACACCTAAATGTAACGTCATTATTATTATTTTTTCTTCCAAAAAACCCCCCTAAATCTACTCTAAAACTCTCCCAACTTTCCATCTAATTTTAAAAAATAAAAAATAAAATTTAAACATGATTATGACAAATTCATCATCAACAAAGATTAGTAAACACAAAATATATCTTATTTATTTCATAATCTTGAATAATTTAAAAGTCTTCAAAAAGAAAAAAAAAAGAAGAGTAAAAGTTTTTTTAAAAAGAAGGATTTCTCATAATAGTGTACTTGTTCCATATGAATTCTTTTAAAAAAAGAAAAATAAAAAAGAAAATGTCTAGCTATAAAATTAAAGGAGTTAGACTTGATTAGATGAATCAATGTGTAATAAAGAATCAAGAATTAGATGGGCTCGAAAAGTGCTTGATCCTTCCAATTGCTTTGCCTTTTCTTGGGCCGTGATTGGCCTGAGTGCTAGTTTTCTTTTGAGCGGTTGTTGGCTCTATTGCGTGCTATTCTTTAGATCTTCGTTGGTCCATTCGTGTGATATACATGATTGACCTATTTGTGTATTAGTGATTGACATGAGTACTTTCGTCTCATGAGATATTATATTTAATAAAAAAAATGCATTATATTTAACACACTTCATCTCGTTAATGTGTTAAAAAATATAACAAAGTAGTGAAAAATAATTGATAGGTTATTAGGTGAGTGAAATTTTGTTACTCCAACCATAGTTTGGAGTCTCTTTTGAAATATGAATATGTTGTATATAACTTGTCAAGTATAAAGAAAAAAGAAAAAGAAAAAAAAGAAGAAGATAATCTTGACTAGTACCATCCAAGATTTTCATAAACTTTTTCCATTCTCACACTACAAGTTTTCTCAAAATATTTTTCACGTTCAAAATTTTTAAATATGTATATATGTCATTAAGATATTCAAACACCTTATTAGGTAAAAAAGGTGCATGCAGTTGACATGGTCGTTTTGTATATGCCATAAGTTATTAAGGCATCTTATTGGAAATTTTGGGTCATTTTCAAAATTAGGAAAACATTTACTGCAAAGATCTTTTCAAATGCAACGAAAGCCATCAAGTACATTTCGGCCCATCTATCCAACAACTTGGCCATTAGTGCCAATTTATGAAGGGATCAGTGGATCAGAAATCAAACCTATAAATATTTCAGTTTGGGCTACAATATCTGAATTTTGTCATGGAATCAAAGTGTTTAAAATTGTAACCCAAACAAAGTATTAGAAGCCTATGTTGGAGATGGAAGAAAGCCTTCGTTCACAGTCGATCAAGATGATTGCGTAGCAAATACATAATCACAGCTCACAAGTTTTCCCTCTTCCCTTGCTAAAACAGGTCATCATAAGTTTAATGTATCCATATTAACTATTTAGATGGCAGGGAACAAAGATTTGCTATCCAAACCATATATATATATATATATATATATATATATATATATATATTTTTTTTTTTTCAGCTAATATTTTATTTTCCTTTTTAATGAGAAAAAACAAAATTTAATTTGAGCAATAATCCACCAGCATAGTTTGTAGTTAGTCTCTAACAATTTTACTCGAACACCTTTTTTAATTGTTTCATAAGACCTGATGAATGAAGAAATTCACGTTCAACGTGAATAGACATGTAACAAAAATAAAATAAAATTCTATAACAGGATTTTTACTTCTTTAATCCTATTTCTAAATTTCATTCCACAAATAACTAAATTTTTTATAGGGTGGCATTATTATTAGTCATAATGCGTTCTCTCCAATCGTAGAACGAGGAAATAGAGAGCCTATTAATTATGTTCGTTCTTTCTATATACATGCTGGGGAAGAATAAAAATGAATGAGATTACAAACTATATTATCATAATCTATTATGATTAAAACTACTACTCTCTTCGTCCCATAAATATTTTTATATGTTTTTTTCCATACAAATTAAGAAATGATACTTAGTTTAGTTGAAATGTAAATTATAATATATATATATATATATATATTTCTATATATATCCTTACTAATCCTTACTCATAACTTTTTTTGGAATTACAATTTTGTAACTAAAATTAATGGTTAGTTTTAGAGACTTGTTTTTCACTTGTTTTAAAGTTTAGTTTCAAGATGTGCAAATCCAACATAAAATTAATTTATGATTGATAACAATGAACGGTAATTAAGAATGATTATGAAAAAGAAAATTAAATATGAAATTTATATAGAAAATAAATTATTTTTTTAAACGAACTAAAAATAGATTAATGAACTATCATGAATTCATCCATCGAAAAGTCAATTTCAAGATGAAGGTTAAAGAAATCGAATTAAGATCAATCGAAAAATTCCAATCACCCCTTTTCCTCATTTAATAATTTTATACCAAGGAAAGACGCATATCCAAAAAGCAAAGTAGGCAGATTTCTTTCAGTACAATATTTCGTTTCTGAATTTTAATAAATATTTTTTTTTGGTTTAAAAGTCATTAGATTTTCTCTCCTTTTCAATTTAGCTGCTAAAGACAGAAAAATCTGTCATCAATTGTATGGGAGATTTTTTTTTCTTCCTGACTTTTTTACTTGATTTAATATAAATATATTTTCCTCTCAAAGAAAGAAGAAGAAAAGAAGCAATGTTCTATTGTTCTTGTAGCCATATGCATGGCAGTATAGATGAATTGATCTCCTCTATGTCTAATTGGCTACGTATATCACACCTACTGTGCATAACAAGATATGAAGACGGAGTAAATCATGGAAATGACAAAATTTTCTAGAAATTCAAAATCTTTATCATCTAAATTAATAAAGAACTCAAATTTATGTGCATAATATTGAGCTTAAGACTTGAAGGCGAAGATAAGTCTTTAGCTTGATTAGTACTCTATCTATCCCAAATTTAATCTACACATTTTTATTATTTTGGAATATTTATAATTAAATGTCTACTTTTCGAAAAGAAATATTGATCATATAAAGTTTTACTAACAATTTAATTAAATGATTTATAATCCTAAGATATATAATGTGGTAATGTCAAATGTTTTTTTTTTTTTTTTTGTATCAAGTTAAATTTTAGACATTATTCTGAATGAAAAGAGTTCTATAAAATAAAAATATATCTCAGGCGATCTCTAAGTAGCCATGCGCACATCATAGCCATATTTCTCGGCTAGAACGTTACACAATTAGCTCTAATCCCAAGCATGCGCTGAGTTGTTAGAGAGCATAGCAACGGTCTATGACTTCAACCTCGTTCTATATTACAAGTTGGTGGGATTGGTTAACTGGATTGCATTGTCTTTCGTGGGAAAGGCACTCACGTTATTTGTCTAGAGACGGCCTAACTGAGAACTGGAAGAACTCCGGAAGAATGAAATTTTGTGGAGATTGAATGATGAATAATAAGCATATATAATTGTGTGATGCAAAATACAATAAAGGAACTAACAAAAGTGGTAGTCTGTTGTGTCAACGCTTTACTGATGGAATTAGTCCTAAAGCTTCAGAGGATGTACATGGGAAATAAACTGAAAAGCTTGAATGTCTTTCATAGATATTTCTTCACCATTCTTGAAGGTTTTTGGATGGAAAATAGGAGCATTCTGGTTGCATATGCGCACCATTGGAATTTGAAGATTCACTTGCACCGACATCGAATTGATGGTGCGGAAAATCACCAATGTTAATGTCCCAAAATGGGGTACATGGAAAAGAAGTAGAACGAATGTCATGGGCCAAAAAATCTGTTGTGTTCATATTTCCCCACATTGGTTCTAAAAATCCATCAAGAACTTGATTCCCTGATGCAGAATCACTCATATATTTGTCATAGCTCGTACCGACATGGTCCGAAGTTGTATTCTTGTTGCATCCCAAGTTTGAAGGCAGATAAGGTTCAGAATTATGCTGCTTCAGATTATGGTTCTGATGAGGTCGACAGTTTTCATTGATACTAGAGGATGACAAAGTAGAAGATGAACTTGAGATGTCTGGTATCTCTATGTCAGATGCTGTAGATTTGCGGCCAAGAAACAGATGTGGGAAATTCAGTATTGCACTTCCTCCTCTCAACCTGAAGGCCTCGCGATCATAGGCCAAAGCAGCTTCTTCTGCCGTAGCGAATGTGCCTAACCACAGTCGAGTCCTATTGCGAGGGAGACGAATCTCTGCTACCCATTTTCCCCAATGGCGTTGTCTCACACCCCTATATAATTTCGGAGCTGAGACAGTTTCTTGAGGAAGATCTAATCTTCCACAAGGGCTCAAATTAAGCGTGTCGTTCCAATATTGGCCAAGTTGAGTTCCAAACGAGATCATATTTTGCGCTTGGAATAGTGGAACCTGAGTTTTTGGTGCCTGCCAAGTGTTTGTGGTTATTTCAGCTTGGTCTAGAGCGAAGGGGAAAACAAACCTCGAAGGAGGAGAAGAAAAGGACAATGAATCTTTTCTACTTTTTCTGTAATCAGGGGTTCGAATCTTTTTGAAAGGGCTGTGTTGAACTGCTAGCAGATTCTGGTCCATCCCCATAGGTTTCTTACCCGATCTTTTGTCCAAAATATGATTGGACGACAATGCTTTTGGACAGTTCTTGACTCAGATGCTCGTCCTCCTTACTACTGAAGTTGGCTGCCTCCATGGCTTTTTTGCAGCACATACAATTCGAATGGGCATGTTGGTTTATAGTGGGAAAGATGTATATATACATTATATTAATATTTGGTGATTTGACAAAAAATGAGGCTTATATTAATATTTGCGTGCAGGATTGATGAAAACTGCCCTTGAGTTTTGCATGTTAGGGCTCAATTAGTTTCAACATCAAGGCCTCTTTCTTGCAAAAATCATGAACAGAAAACGTCTTGCTGAAAGTTTGACTTTGAGTGTCGATATAGATCAAGATCATCATGACTTTTGCACTTCGATACGAGCCAACATTTTTTGCTTGATTAGAGTTTGTAAGGTTGCAAAAGCTAAATAAGATAAAAAGTGTTGTTTCATTTCTTAGTTAATTTGTTATGATAGGGAAGTATAGAATTGATAATCGATCACACTCATTATTAATTGAGAATTTGGAAGTAACATGCATATACTCGTACAATATTAGAGTTTTAGGAATGAAAAATTTTTAGGCAGACTTCGTTATGTAAAAAAAAAATGGTATATGTGTATTATAATATTGTACTTTTAAAAATAGTATTACTCCATTCATTCAAAAATATAAATAATTGGATGACTTTCTTCTTGTTTTATAATATAAGTCATTTAACGAAATTTTATAAAATTTTCACCATTAACCTCCAAAATTATCCATATTTATTTTTCTCTCCTCTCTTACCTCTTTTTTATTTTCAAAACAAATCCTTTAGATTTCCTTCTTCTAAAAAAAAACTTTATTTTATATTTCTTATTTTCAAAACATAATAATTAAGAGCACTTTTGAAACAAAAAATGTGCATTGACCTGTGAAAAAGTAGGTCCAACAATTTATGTCTAGACGAAATGAGTAACAAAAAAAGTTAATGGGTAAAAGTTTGTCCAACATCTTATATTTCTAGATGAAATGAGTAATATTTTATACATATAACTTACGAAAATTGAGTTCACTTGAAAGTTTCTTGAAAATTTGTTCAAATTAGAATCTTGCAGGTTAAGTAAGCTTGTCATGCGAGCAAAAATTGTGTGCAGTCATTTATTTTATCGTTGAAGTTCGTATTGTTATATTTCTCAACTATTCTATTAATTAGAAAAAGAAATAATTGATGGATGATGCAAGCTAATTGCCAGTACTAGTCTTTAAAATAACCATCAAGCGTGCTGTCTTGACAATTGCGGACAATTCGTGTATTGATTTTCTAGTTCATTTCTTGACGCAATTTCTGAATAAAGTGTTAAAAAAGAGTTGAATTTTTTTTTGAGACCCCAAAAGCTCAAATACAAATTTGCCCTTTCACCTAACTGAAGATCATCAGATTTTAGTCAATATATATTTGCAGTGTTCCCGACTGCATGGTTTTTGACTGTATGATTACGGCTAATTGAATGATAGTATTCGTATTAGTATTTTATTAAAGTCAATTATCACTGATTGTTACTATTGCCAAGTACTGCCTGCCCAGATAATAATACGTTATTTCTGAATCATTAGGTAGAAATTAACCACCTAATTTTGATCATAAAGAAGAAGAATTTCTCATCGTTATGATCAAAACATGCACGCGAACCCTACATGTTGTTGAAATGGGTAAAAATAGTGAAAGAGAGAGCGGTTGTTAGTAAGTATATAAAGTTATTACATCCATCCACAGCCTGCGGATGAAGATTTATCGTCACTCTACAGATAATTAATTATACTATGAAAAATATAACTCAAATTGAATTACTAAATCGGCGTGAAAATGATTGTTGTAAAGTCAAATCACTAAAATTTGGCGTGCTACAGGCTTGATGTGACCAGCAATTTATTTATTTTTTTCAGTAGTTTGTTATCTGAAATTCCTTCAGTTTTTGACATCACAAATTTCATTTGACAATCTGTGTATTTGTGTCTCAAAGGAGTATTTTGTGGTTTGTTGGGTATTTTTTTTTTCATATTTCGGAAATCTCTTGGTATGCGACGCCATTTAGATCGTCTAACTAATTCGGAGTTCAGTTAAAGGAGAGACTGCATAGTTTGATTCTTAATTAGAAGAAAATGTTGCACAATCAATTCAGAGTGCACTTAAAACAGAACATATAAGTTCCTTTTTCTTTTTAATAGTTAACGTATAAGTTCTTACTTAAAGGAAAATGTCCGATCATTTTTTTTCTTCAATCTGACGTTTCAAATATGAGTTGAACTTGTGATATTGCATATTAACATATATAGACATTAACTAATCTCTTATAACTTATCCCAATTTACCAGAATTTTTGTTAGGGTATTCTGATGCAACATAAGAAGTAAGAACCTCTTGAGATTAAGGTGTATAAATTTAGCGAGTCATATTGAACCATAATTTATGAATTTTCCAACCTTTTATCAGGCAAATAAATTGATGACTGACTATCAAAAAAATTTAAAATTCAACATCTACAAGGTTAACTGTCATGTCAAATTTGGTACTGATTTCCTCGGTTTTATGGTTGTATCAGTCCTGAAAACCATCCTCGTTAACCTCCAGTCATAATAAATCTAAAGCTTAGAAGGAAATGCAATAATCTTAATCACTATTTGTTCTTGTTGCTGAATAAAATTCATTTTGTGCAATAATCTATAAATCATGCAAAAATACAAACTTCTGTATAACTTAGTCATAGAACCAAGCATAACAGACTCATTATTGAAATTGTTCATGGGTACAATCTCAGGGCCCAGAGCTGTTAGGGAATAGAAGGAATCTGGACCTGGAAATCGTACACTATTTCAAGAGCCTCATAGTCTATTTCAAGATTCCTTTGCTGGTAAGTAATAGTAGTTAGTTAACTACATGAAGGTGTGGAAAGAGAAGGAACAGATGTCTAAAGTATGAATGCTTCAATGGCTTGAGCTTGTCCCAGGTCACATTGATTTGATAGACCATAGGGTACAACTAGATATTCAGGGTGCCTCAGAGCTCCATCCGGCTGGGACTAGAGATTTTAGGTATTACAGATGAGAAGTAAGAGCAGGCTCATGATTTAGACATTATTTGTTACACAACAAAAACAATTGCAGCTGTATTGGAAGAATCAATAGGTATGGAACAAATATTGGGGACAACCTCTGCACAGCTCATAGCCTTCACTGGAATCACATCTAATACAAGTAGGTGAAGAAAATTCATGTTTGATCAATACTACCACTGCTAACTTAAACAAGTTGTTTACTTAACACAAGATCGAGATTTATTTATAGGCTGCCATACCCACGCCAGCTTCGCCACTGTATGGTCCAAAGCTTCCCCTGGCCTTTGAAAATGAAACATAGTAGAACTTCGGAGACGATGCCAGTGAAGAGCACAAAAGCTGCTCCTGCTGCAAAAACTCCCTTTCTAACAGTCTCACAAGATGGAGGATCTTCCACAGAAAAAATTGTCCTGTATTTGGTGTGATAGGCATTTCTAACTGAACCAGCCAGCAAGCATGCCTCAGCAATCAGAAAGAATACCCTAGAAGAGAATTCCAGATATTAATGAAACATAATTCAATTGTTCTGGTATTAGGCAGTCATTTGTCTTTTTAGCTTAGTAAGAAATGCAACCTCATAGAAGACATTAGTTAATAATAGAGTATTATTGCCAACTCACCAACAAATTATGAAGAGAATAACTGAACAAGCCCTAGAGCCTCCAGGTTTTAGAGCCTTTCCACAACAGAAACATTTGCTTGCGACCATTATGATCACTTGACTAAGCAAGAGGAAAAGAAATGCACCAACACCATAGCCTGTTGATATGTCCGAGTCATAGATGCAGTAATTGTAATCTTTCTCAGGATCCTGTTTAATTGTAGCCTGCCAACAAGCACATTATTGAACAATTATAATGACTTGGAATTATCTTACACCTATATCAGGCGTGCCATCATTGTCAAGACAATGTACAAGAACTTGTTAAGAGAGGGTTAAAGGGAGCACAAAAACTGCTGCAATTGATGATGTTCATATGAGGAATATCCTAATATAAAAAATTATGAGGACTCCTCTTCTTCTCTTGTGGTACAATGAGTGGATAATTGCAACAGCACAATAAGCTCTATAAATACAAGGCAGTCGCAGATGATCTGAAGCAGCAATAACAAATTAAGGCATTTTTTTGGTCTCCCCTAGCCTGTCAGGAGAGTTTCTTTTTTTATTTTTTTTACCACATCCTCCTTTTACCCAATTTCATTTGTCTTTTCCCTCATAAAGAGATCATTCAAAGACTCAGCACTTGCAGTTTGGCTAATGTTAAGTCCATATGCCCAGTTCTCAGTTGCTTCCAAATAGTTTCTTTTCTTCTCTCTTTTTTTTTTTAAAAAAATTTAACCTAAATGCTGTGTTCTCAATTGCTTTTACCTCTGCATTCAAAAAGTCCCCTTTTTTCTAAACAAAAGAAAAAGAAAAAGAAAAAGTGGAAAAGCTACCTGAGAAGCCTTTTCCAAACTTGTTAACTTATTGAAGCTCATAAAATATTAAAGAATTAACATTAACTTTTAAAATAGCTTCTTTTAATAGCAGTTTAAGAACCTCAAGCAACCGATAACAGGTGCCATAGTGTACTCCCGTAAGTCATTTCTGTAAAAGTTGACTCTCCGTTTCACCAATTTGGATGAATTATGATTCTCAAAAATCGATCTTTCTAAATGTCAGACAATGAAACGCTACCACTCCATATAGATTAGGAGTAGAATGCCTTTCCGAACTTCAAACACAGAGAGGGCAAGATATCATATTAAATCACTCTAAATTCTATACCTTTAAAGTCATAAGATCCTGTAAAAAATAGGGAAAACATTCCAACCACGATACTCAAACGCATTGTCAGTATCAACTAAAGGGAATATTATGGATCCAGAATCAATAATCTTTCTTCAATTCCCTAATTTTCAATCTAATGATTCCAAAGTTCACATCTTTTTGTGCTATCACCTTTGCAGATTTCAATCCTAAGTATACACAGGTAACCTTAACTAAAACTCAGATTATCTAGTATGACTTAAAAGAATTGCAAATGCAGAAAATCAAGTTGAAGATTTAGAAAGCTTACAGTGCTTCTCCTCTGCTCGGCAGCCACAGCCAGACCAAAAGCAATGAGATCAAAAACGAAAACAGTGATAAGCAACAATTTGGAAGCCATTGCAGTCAGGCTTTAGCTCACACACAGCCCAGATCTGAATCTCCCTCTCTCTATATCTTCACACTACAAATTCTTCTTCCTCTCTATGCCTCTAGTCCCTTAGTCCCTCTCTACATATACAAAAACAATTGAGTAATGAATAAGCAGAGCACCTAATAAAATACGAGAGAGAGAAAGCACAAATTTACTACCAAAATAATAAATAAATAAGAATAATAAGGGTGACAGCACAACAAATGACCAGCAACCACGAAGTTACTAACCACCAAAAACGAAAAGGGCCAAAATCCTAACCCCAGATAAATTCTTGTTCTTTTTTTCTGTAAATGGTATTGTACAAATTCTTGACGACAATGTATAAGTTGAAGAGGGAAGAGTTTTTCTTGGAAGTAGTATATCATATAATCCAAAATAATATAGTTATAGATAATTTCACATAAATTAATAAATTATTTTATTTTTATTTTAAAATAAAATATTTATTATTTTTTAATCTTTTTTAATAAAGTAATATTTCTTGAAAAATGAATTTTTTTATCTCAATAAAATAAAAATAAAACTCATAATAAACTTAAAAAGTAAGAAATATTTAACGGGGAGTAATTGAAAAGTTTAACAACTGTATCTTGCGAGCGTTGAATGTGACAGGGTAGAGAATGATTTCTTGGACAGGAAAAAGAGAGCGAAAAAAGAAAAAAAGAAAACAAAATGGTTCTATGAGTGTCGGTGACGCAAAATTCGGCGCAGAGAATCACTGTTGAAGCAGTGCTGAACGGCCCAGATGAGATGATTTTGAAGACACGTGGACCGAGGTTGACAGTCACCCTCAATCTCTGTCGGTTCAAATTTTCTTTTTCTTATTTTTTTTAAAACGATTTTTAATTAAATATTAAATAGAATAACAAGCTAAAAAGACCTTGATTGGTAAATCACTTTTATATCTAAAGATTATGGCTATATTTCTATTTGTATTGGCTCTCAAAATTAAAATTTTAATTCTTTATAAAAATATCTTTCAAAATACTTTTTTAACTTTACACATGAATCATATTCAATTATATAAATAATATTTTAATTAAAATTATAATATCAAATAATTTAATAATTATTTTTTATATATTCTATAATATTATTAATTATATGAGACTCAAAATAAATCAATCATATTTCAATTTCTAATAAAAAAATAATTATCAAAATATAATTTCATTTTTAAAAAAAGAACTTTAAAATACACGATTCAAATATACATTATGAATTTGAATTATATTCATAACAATTGAACTACAACCGAAGAATATAACATTAATCAAACAAAAAAAAATCAAAGACAATTAAAAGGAAAAAAAGAAGAATAAAATGCTAAAACAATTGAGGCACAATGAAGGAAAATGATTAGTCTAAAAAAAACTGAAGGAAGACAATTCAAGCTCCACGATGGGGTTCCAAGAATGAAATTTAATGGAATTTTTAATTTTTTATAGATTTTCATAAATTTTTTAAATTTTAATAAATATTCATAGAATTTAGTAAATTTAATAAAATTATGTGAAATTATATATCATAGAATTTGGTGAAATTTGATAAATTTTTATTAGAGTTTTTATAACAAAATTTATGCATAAAAAATATATATACGAACTCATATATCTCTAAACGACTCAATCATCCATCTATTTTTTAATGGATTTATTGATTGATTTTTCATTTACTTTAGATTTAAAATTTTTTGGTATGCTTTAATTGAAATATGAATATATATGCTATTACATACATTTTTACATATGAAATTTTGAATGAAACTTTTCTACTCAATATGCAAGTTATATTACTAATAAAGTTTGAAGAATAATTTGAAGCGGAAACAAAGAATACACTTTTATAGACACAAACCAAATTCACGTGTGAGTTATAATATAATATACCAAACTAAGTAGATAGATTACATGAAATTTTATACCATAAATTTTGATGAAATTTGGTGCATTTTTATTGAAGTTTTTTAAATAAAATAAATAAAATTATTTGTACATAAAAAATTATATATAAACAAATTAATATATGAGTAAACAATATTATTGTCATAAGAGAAGAAATATAAAGTTATGACAACTGAGATATAAATGATATATTTTTTAAATTTTTTATTGACAATAAATAAATGAATTACATGACATTTCGAGAGATCACAATCGAATTTGTGGAAGAATTATTTTTTCGTATTTTTTTACTTCAAATTTCATTATAAATAGAATTTCATTAAAATCTAATAACTTTTGAGTACACTGAAATATTATGAAATCAATTAAATTTCACATTAAGTATATTAGATTTTGATGAATTACATAAAATTTTATATTAAAGATACATAAAATGTCAAATTTTTTTTAATTATATCAAATTTCATAATGAAAGCACGCTGAGTAATACTTGCTCTAACGAGGGGATATACTCTTAGACATAATTGGATTTTTAAATATGGTTAGATATTTATTTTGTTCCCCGATCCAATTGGATCTAGTTTATAAGAGAAGAAAATTATATGGTTCGATTTTTAGTTTTCAAAATTGAACATCCAATAAAAAAGTCAAATTATTTATATTAAAACAAAATATTTAGAATAATTTTTTTAATAAATATAAACATTTTTTTTAAAAGAGAAATGTCCGATCTGGCTTAGCCCGATCGAGCCAAGAGGAAAGGTCGAGTTGGACCAAGTTAAATTTAGTTTTCACAAGTCGGGCTAGCCCTACTCGATTGACCAAAACAACCAAAACAACATTTTTTCCAATTTGCGAGTGGGTCAGCCTGAGAATTGGCCTTAATGGGCCAGCTTGCATGGGTCAAATTAGAGACGCGGACGGAGTCGAATCGAGTTCCAATTTTTGCAAACGTATAAATATAAAGTCCAACCTAATTTAAAATTCGAACCCCAAGGTCCGAACTCAAATTGCCGGTCCTAGTTCCAAGTACTTCCAATAGTTATTCACACTATCAATGAGAAAACTTTGAAAGTAGAAAAGATGCCTTCCAATTAGGGGTGTTCAAAAATCGAATCGAATCGAAATTTTAAAAATGATTTGGTATTTTGGTTTTTTCGGTTTATTCGGTTCGGTTAACCGAAATTTTTTAAAATTACGGTTCGGTTTTCGGTATCAACTTTAAAAACTTCGGTTAAACCGAAAAATCGAAGTTTTTTTTATAAAAAAAAATTTGTAATTAATGTTTAACCAATTTTATTTACTTCAAAAATTATTTATATCTTTTTCTATTTGAAGTGTTTTTGTATCCACAAGATGATTATTAAGTATTGTAAAAGAAGTTCATTCATCATATTTTTGTATATTATGAATCATTTTCGATATTTTTTTCATTGAAAATGTGTAAATAATATAATAATATGATTTAATTGATAAATTTTCTTTCTTTTGCCTATTTTTTGAATGTGCTAGTGTATTTGACATCATCATTTCATTTAATCAAATTTATTTAAGCTCATTGAATTTTTTTTGTAAAAAAAAAAAAAACTCATTAATTTTTTTTTAAAATAAAAATAAAAAAAAGAATGAAATTTCGGTTTAAAACCGAACCGAACCGAACACCGAAATTTAAAAACCGAAACGCAGTATAGTTAATATGGTTTGGTTCGGTTTATCCAAGTAAAAAAACCGAAAATCGAAAAACCGAATTAACACCCCTACTTCCAATAGTAATTCAGGCCTGAAGCAAGCAGCAAAAACTTTTTAGGTAACTAGATTATATTTCTCTTCTATTCATGTATTGTTATCTACAAACTCAACGAATATTGTTTAAGTACTAAAAATATCCAATACAATTTTCTTACTTTTGTATTTATATATGTGTAATGATTATTTTAAATATATTCACAAAATATGACTCATATACATTGTATATTAGTGATAAACATAATGATTTTTATGTAATTAAATCTATATTCGTTGAATAAAAATAAATACTCTTTAAATTAATAAAATTTTATAGTCCCAACACTATTAATTTATAGAGATTTTATTATATTTACACTTTTTAACTTGTATTATATAATACACTTGTAGCAATGATATTAATAGGACAAAATCAGTCAAAATGCATCATATCTTATGAAAATTTTGAATCCAAATTTGTGACATTTCATTTATTTACTTAATTGACTAGACTTTTTCTGTCTAAACGAGGGAAAAAACAAATTCATTAGATAAAAATATCGAGTGTTTTTAGATTGTATTTTGAAAGTAATTTTTGTTTTATTTTTGAAATGAAGTTACGTTTGAATCATAATTTTTTTATTGGGAATTAAAAGTTTATTGATATGGGTTGGGTTTTACATAATTGATAATAATATAAAATGTATAAAATATAGTTAATAAATTTTTTGATATTATAATTTAAATTTAAAAATAATAAAAAATATTGTTTATGCAATTGAGTGAGACTTAAAAAAAAAGTATTTTGAAAGATGCTTTTATGGGGATAGGAGAAAATAGTTTTGAAGTCCAACATGAGGTGAGATTACAACAAGAGGGTAATGAAAATACCACTCAGCAGGAGACAAATAAGAAAAACCATTCTTAGCTACAAGAAGAGCAAGACTTCTTATCATCTCTACCAACATAAGAAAAACTAGAAAAAAACAAAAACACAAAGGAATTTCTTAACTAGTTCCAAAATATGTCCCACAGAGGAAAAATCAGCAGAAGAGAAAGTCATACGATAGAATCAAATTAGAACAATTGCTCTCAAACACTAACATTAGTGTATTGATATAGAGAAGCCAACCGAACAACATATTCAATGTTATTGCAGAATGAAACTTTTGTTGCATAAGCAAATATAATAGACCCTTGATCATCCCCTTGCTAAAACACCAATAGAGGCCGCAGAAGACAAAAGTGAACCATCAAAATTAAAATTAACTTGTCAAATATCCGGTTTCATCCACTTTCCTACATTAGGAGATCTCGAAGGAGCAGTAGTAATCATACCAATAATCAATCATCCACCAAAAGAGTACGAGATTGAAATATCCGATCAACCTTTATAGGGTTCCTTTAAAAAACAAAGCTATTTCGAGCATACCAAATAAACCACAAAGTTAAAGCAAAAATCACCACCAACTTCTCATCAAAATGTGCAATTACATATTGCAGCATATCCACAAAATGAATAAATCTTTGTCTAAAAAGGGAAGGGCCGAAGTCATACTTATCAAATAGGCAATGCCTATCTAAACCAGAGTGAAAACCACAAACAAAACAAGCTGCATCTATCTTGATTCCTCAAGAAAGATTTGTATTTGTAGGCAAAATATTTAAACAAGCTTTCCATAAAAAATCTTGTACCTTAGGAGGAACTTTCAACTTCTAGATCTCGCGACAAATTGGAGAAATTATTACTATGTTTTAAAAATTAAAATTTTATTAAGATGAAAAAACTACAATGAGAATGGCATAAACCTGACCTAGCAAAGAAGAAATTACAAGAATTCAATTGCGCAAAGATCCGCAACCTAATCTATTCAAATTACATAAGCCACGATGCTCTAGGCAAGTTCGAAAAGGTTTTTTTTTTTTTTTTTGAAAAAAAAAAAAGCTCTAGGTAATAATTTCCTTTTTAATTAATTATTTATTCTTTTCTACAACATCATTCTAATGGTTTTCCTAATGATCCAATCAAAATAAGCACAAAATCCATTCAAGATTTTGTAATAAAATATATAATATATATGCTGATTATCCTCGTAATTTTGCAGTGAAAATAAGTTCTCCTATATCATTAGTTATTTCCTTTTCCCCTTTTATTTTCCTTCTCAGAGAAGGAAAAATGTTGCAAGTAACAATAATTTTTTCCCCATATTCTTTCGGATATTCTATCAATCTCTGTTGACATATTTTCTTGAGATTTAGAATATTCAGAAATGGAAATGCAGACCAACAAAGGAGAATGTAAATATACAGTTTCCACTTTAAGGACTCGAGATTAACGAAGCTAAAATTTCCCTAGCATGGCAAGTCCATTTTTTTTACCGTTTATAAATATCTTCTGCAAACCATTTTTACCTCTCTCTGGACACTCTTGCTGTAATTATAATCTCACCATATCCAGTTGTTTTGCTGTATTTTCTGGTACTATATCTCCTTTCTCTTCTTCTTCACTATAAAATTTTCATAAGGTCATTTCAAATGGGGTTGAATTTACTGCGTTCCATTCTTGGATTGATCAAAAGATCACAATGGAAAAGATCTTCCAAGTGGTAAAAATATGTATTCAGCACCTTTTTTTTTTCTTCTTTTCCACTTTAACTCATTAATTGCTCACCATGGATTTGTGGTATTGTTCCAATTTCTTTTACTAGTGTTACTCAACTAGATCTAGTGAATGATAACACATTTTGCTGATTATTCAAAGCAAACAACATTCACTAACTAGTAAGTATTACCAGTATTTTATATCCACACTTTTTTTTTCACTTGATAATTCACGAGTTTTTATTTTAATTTATTTGTAATAAATAGTAAGAAAAAAAAAGTGATAGTGATATTTAACGATATCATTTTGTAGTTTATTTATATGATATTTTCAAGGCAAGATAATCATTTTGGGAATCATCAAACTAGAAATTGATATTTTGAGCAAGGGATGATGAATGAACACAAGACATTGAAGTCATCAATGATCTCTTTTGCCCAATTACACACACACGCGTGTGTGTGTGTTTATGTTCTTGTTGGTTGCTGTTATTTATTTTTATTCTCATTATTTACTGATCGATTTTACTTGCATCTTGATGTGTTTTTTAACCATTTGGCACGCTAGATGAAAAGGGACTTTAAGGCATCATTGTCCACCCCTCTTTATTTCTGAAATGTTGATTTACAAATACTAAATTATTTCTCATTTTTCTTCAGCAAGAAACTGATCAAGAAACTTAAATATCGTCTATTAATACAAAAGAACAGAAGAAATGTCATCATAAAACAACTGAATGCTGACATTGCTCAACTTCTCCAGCATGGCTACCACAAGGCTGCTCTAGGAAGGGTAATTACTACGTACTTCTAATGCCATTTTGATTACCATTAGATAAGAACCAATATTGCATACATTGCTGCGTGAAGATGAATACACGGTTTGTGATTTTCTTTCTCCAGCATAAATTGGTTGATATTTTCTTGTTTTGTACTATATAGGTTGGGCAACTTTGCAATGACCATCTCATTCTGTCTGCTTACTATCAAATTGACAAATTTTGTGATTGTGTTTCCTCTAACCTTGATCATATTAACAATAACAGGTATTTGAGGTAATTTTGATTGCATTCATGCATTTTTTGAGCCGTTCCACCGGCGTTTAGCAATTTTATCCAAATTCTTGCAGTAATTTGTCTGATGATGTCTGTGAAGCTGTTGGAAGTTTGATATTTGCTGCCTCAAGATGTGGAGAACTTCCAGAGCTGCAGTCCATTAGAATTCTTTTCAGAGGACTTCTTGGCCAGAACTTTGACAGAGTTAATGTTGAACTGCTACCTGGGAACAGAGTGAATTCTCAAATAAAGCATAATCTGAGTAAAAAATTAGTAGCAGAAGATGTGAAGATTCAATTATTAAATGAGATAGCAACAGAAGTTGATCATCATTTGGAACCTCAAGTCAAGGTAGTTAAATAGTACTTTGTAATTATTTATAATGTTAACAATCTGATCAGGTGTTGATGAAGGTTTTGTTAACTGCAGGTCCATGCACAAACTCTTTCAAAGGAACTTCTAGAGGCCACATTGAAATATAACTCTCAGAATTTGGCAAGCTACAATCACAATGGCATTTATTCTCAGGCTCAGTATCAGTCTAGCGATTTCAAGGAAATTCTGTGGAGGGTTGGATCCAAATTTTGTTTGAAAGGCTATCGTTATGAAGATATCATGAACAGGGTTGCACCAACTGTTTCAGCATGTAAAACAGGAGCCGTTCACTATCTTGATAGAAAGGAAAAAAAGTCTTCCAGAAGAGAAGAATTCAGTAGAGTGCAGGAGCCGAATGCTTCAGAAACCTGCCTGAGCTTTAAAAGATCTAACAAGAGGGAGGTTACTGATGGAGATTTCAATGGCATGATCAAGAAAGATTTGAAGAATGAAAATGTTTATAGATCCCAAAATGCAGGAGATAAAAGAGTTCTATCCACCGTTTCAGCAAGTAGAACAGAAGGAACCATTCCCTGTCTTGATAGCAAGAAAGAACAGTCTTCCCGAGGAAAAGATTTGAGCAGAGGGGAGGAGCTGATGCTATGAAAACCTGCATGATCTTAAAAAAGTCTAACAAGAGGAAAGTTACCGATGGAAATCGCAATGGTATGATCAAACAAGCTTCGAAGAATATAAGTGTTTACAGCTATCAAAATGTAGGAGATATAAGTGCTAGAATTTATAATGAGGACAAAGACAAGAAGATCCATTCCCACCTTGCACATGTTCATCCAAAGCTCCCTGACAATGATGATTTAGTAGCCAAATTAAAAAATCTCAAGAAAGAGAAAATGATGAGTTCAGGAATCAAGCACTTTGTACATGGTTTTGGATGTAGAGGTGATTGAAATCGTCCTACGCAGGTTGTAAATAGATGTTCACTGATTCAGCAGCTTCACAAAATTGAATGGGATCCTGAATTTAGACAGGTATTCTGATAGTTCTTCTCCCCTAGAAAGTATCTTCTAAGGTTAGAATACAGAAAATAAATAGTCTTGAGGAGTGGGTTCAAAATGCAAACATTATTCCCTTGCTAGTTATGTTTGAACTGTCTTTCCAAATATATTGCAAGCCATGAAATTAATTCAGATTCAGGGTGAGTTTCAGGAAAACTTAACCTAGTTTAGCTTAGTACTAACATGTTTTCTCAGTCAAAACTCACAAAAACTCCAATCAAATAAGAGAGAAATGTAACAAATCCAAACATGAAAGGGTATATATTCACATACAGAATCCTGAAAAATGTCCGGAGTACATACAAAAATATTCACACAAACACGAAAATAACCAGGGTGTAAAAATACAGGACAACACTCACTACTACAGGATACCAATTCAAGTTTATTGGCTGTAGGGAACAAAGAATCACATCTTTACATTTATACTACGAGAGCTCCAAGCCTTCAATAACTTAAATATGATGACAGCAACACCCGAAGCCTTATTCCTCAGAACTATTTGGCTTCTTTATCTACCGGACACTCAAACAAATTCAGTGCGGTTTCATGTGTTTCAAAAATCAAATGAAAAATTTAGGATGATTTTCAAGCAAAATGGAGTGTGGTGCTCAAGGATTAACTAGAGAAATTCAGCTTTTGCGGCCAAAGAATAGAAGCTTTCTGAATCCTTTGGTAACTTTAGGAGAACTTTCTCCGCTATTCCACTTCTTTCTTGGGTGGTTTAGTTCAGCATTTGGTTCGATGTTTGGTGGTGGAGTTGATATTTCTGTAATGGGAACCTCTGTTGAGACAGATAGCTTTTCACTTGCTACATAGCTTTCACAGATACTTGCTGTAGGAATATTATCAGCTACTGTCATATCTTTAACAAGAGGTGCCTTAGATATTACCTCAACATTGACTTCCATTTGGTCTGTTTGAGAAGAATGATTCTCAGCAGGTTCTGGAAAGTCTTTTTGGGAAATATAACTCTCGTTATGAGCTTCTCTCTTTGAAATAATGTCCCCTTCATCTTTTTTAAATGAAGAAACACTGTGCAACTCCTTGATGACTTCAGAATCATCACTTAAAGCTGGAGGAGTTGCTTTCATGCTGCTGTCAGCTTTTTGATTGGATGCTGCAGCTATCTTGTCATCCCTTTCAGGAGTTTCTGACACAGCAGAATAACCATTTGAATCCTTCATTCCAAACTTCTTATCTGAAGCTTTCACCTTGTCTTGATTTAGTTTCTTTTTCTGAGGTCCACTTTTTTGTACTGAAGTAGCTCTATTGCCATTGTCCCTTGACTTTTTCTGGCCTACTTTTGATTCAGAAGATGACTGCACATCTATGGTCCGAGCAGCTGAGAGGCGATCTATAGTGGAATTTCTAAAAACAGGCTTAAGTGGTTTCTTTATCTCTTCATTACTAGCCTGTTGTATCATCTTCCCATTCTTTGCTGACACTGCTGCTTTCTTGTTCTCCTTTGAAGTCGTCCTCAACATAACTGCAGTAGGGCCACCACCAGCACTTCTTTCTGCAATTCGCTTTTGACGCTGAACCAATAATTCTTCCATTTTCTTCCTTTTCTCTTCTTCCTGTCCCCAGTGGAAGAAATTATATAGGGAGGATAAGACATACCATAAGAGGGAAGGACATAAAACGATAGGAGCATTAGTTGGGTAAGACCATTTAGGATAAATAATTTTCAACCAAACAAAAATACTTGGTGGAACCCGAAAATACGATTTAGCAGTCCTAGACTATGTTATAATTTTCAAACAGATCAGCTAAATGCTATCCAAAAAATTTAAACCTAGCTAAAATACAATGCTCAGACAGTAATATGAAATGGCAAAACAAATGGGGTACCTGCTCAGCTTTGCTCTTCTGAACCATTGGTTTGCTTCCAGGGACTTTCCTGTTTTTTGATATGAGCTCGGATTTGCTCGTTCCCAGTGATCCAACTGTAGGCTTGACTTGTTTGTTTGATACATTTCCTCCAGAAGACCTACTGATAATTTTATTTGTTGACTTACCATTCGGTAGCTTCTTCATATCAACAGAATCACTTAATTCACCATCAGACCACCTCTTCATACCTTCAGCTACTGAATTGTCCTTCAAATAATCCATTTCAGGATTCCATGACACTGCAACTTGATCTGCTGCTGAATCCCGTCCAAGCACCATGTAGAGATCATCTGGTTCATAAGTATGACTACTTGCTACCTTATCTTGTAAATCATCTGGTTTTCCATAGTTGGATCCAGCAATATCTGATTCCAGGAAAATATCAGTCTTTGGCTCAGAATGAGTTGTGTCACTCCCAAGTCCAGATTGAATCATAAATGAGTCATCAACTAGATCTTTCTTATTCTCTGCAATCTGTGAAGTTTCAGCAGTGAAGACTGAAGCATCATTGCCAATAAAAATAGTGTTGTCTACTCTTTCTACTTGGCTTGAAGATTTATCTGGTCTGCTGACAATTAGCCAATCTTCTTCTCTTCGGCTCTTCACAATTGCAGGTTCAATGTGACTATCAGATAAAGGAGGTTGAAAGTATATTTCCGATCCTTGAACTCCCTGTGAAAATAGAATCTCCTCCTCTGCATTGATTCTCTGAATTACTCCGCGACCATTTTCTCCATCTTCAAAGGTTGTTAAACGTTTCTTGTCATTTTCCACAGACCTTTCACTGAACATAAAAGAATCAGTTGAGATAGCATGGCGTTTCAACACTTCCTCTGATTCCACATTAAATGAAGATGACTTTCCTTCACCAGAGTTGTTGACAGTAATATTGTCCTCATACTGTTGGGTCTTTGCATTTGTATCATTTACTTTTGAGTCTACATCCTTCATAAGAAGGTCCTGGAAAAAATCCCAGTTCTGGCTTCTTTTTTCACCTTCAGGATTACTTGCAACTATTTTCCCAGTATCTCGATCAGCATAATCATCTAACTCACTGCTTTGTTTATTTTTCACCTCTCTTTTCTTGTTTCTGTGGGATGTTGATTTATGGTGTCTATCAAATGACCCAAGTGCCTCATCTACCTGCTGTTTAAGGGAATCAGCATCTAAAAGTACATCACCATCAGATGAATCACTTTCAGAACTGCTAGTTCTTTCTCCATTCCGCTTTGAAGTGATGTAATTTATGTTGCGGATGACAACCTTTCGCGAGGAACTCTTTCCAGGTTTCTTTGCATGCAACTGATCTGAAGTTTTTCCACAATCCTCAGAGTCATCTGAATCACTACCTGAGCTGGACTCAGTAATCTCCTCAGCATCATTTTGTTCAGTATTTTGCCTTGTTCCTTTGGAAGATTTTTCCTTTCTCTTGGAGGGCATTCTTTTCCGATTATCATGAGGATGAAGACTGAAAGTAGCATCTTCACCACTTGGAGGCCATTGTAAATTTGCTGGATAATATGACTGCGGAACCTGCATCCCTGGGTAAAAGTATCCTTGATATGGGTGCATTTGTTGAAATCCAGGGCCTTGAAAATTATGCATGTACTGTGCCCATGGTGGCACTTGAGCTTTCCTCTCTGTCGATTGTTCTGTAGCTATTTTTGGCAAGCCATTATCTGTAACATATATGTTTTAAAAAATGATGGAATCAAAATGAAGCATGTACAAATGCTAAATTAGTATCTAAAGAGAAAGGACAATACCGCAGCTCAGACCATTTAAATTTAGAAATAAACATGTAATTGTCAGAAACTAACTATTGCCACATAGGTTTGCTGAATATGCAGTCACTGCTTGAAGAAACAGCCAAACAGAGGATCCCTAGTTATCAGTACATAGATTTCACAAATGAATCTCAAACTAGAGTGCATCAGGAAAGTGCTCATCCTTGCTCAGATTTCAGATGAATTCCTATGTCCCACATTAATTGCAACATTCAGTTTCATGGATTCAGCAGATATGACTACAAACTCATCCTACAATTCTAAGCTTTATGAGAAAAGCATTCAGACAGAATACAATTTTACTCATATGGCAGAGAAATCAACATATGAGAACCCAAAAAGATCCAAACAGAATCATCAAAAGATTTTCTGTGAATGTCAAACTTAGCATGAGGATAAAGTAAATAGCATAAGCTTTTATCAAAATTAGAGGATGAATATTAATTAATGCTACCTAAGTTAGCTTCTAAACTCCCAAGACTTGTCGCAGAGTCAGATGCTGATGTATCTGCTTGACTATTTTGTTGCCTGCTATAGAGACTGCCATCATTTCCTTCGCCAGAAAGTAGGATTCCAGATGTTCCCAACAATGAAAATTCAGCATGAGAGGCCTGCATTGCAGCCACCTCATCCATCCAGATTCCATCGTTACTCTTTTTAGTGCATAGTTCCATAAAATTTGTGCATGCTTCCCTGAAAAGAACCATGAGCTGGTTTAACTAGAAAAAGAGAAAAAGTCTGAACAAGCAGGCAAAAGTTAAGTATAGGATCAGAAAAAAGGATAGATTAATTTGTTATGAAGAAGATTTTAAAGGGAAGGTTTCACATAAGAAAACCTGTAATATTAGCATCCTCTTTTAATAAAGTAGAAATTACAGTGCAACATATACTGCAAGCATACCATAACATTCGAGCAAGTAATATTCAGAATTGAGAAGACAAATATGGTACCATATTCTGCAACTAAAATGTTAAGAAAAGGAAAGAATACTACCAAATTCTGACATAATTACTAGCACTTACTGGATGCAGCTTACATGGTAGAATAAAAAAATGCTTTCTTTCTGGAACATATTAAAAGCTGCAAACCATATTTGCTCCATCTATTACAGAAAGGAGAATAATGAAATAATATGAAGACGCTTTAGACGTGAGCAGTAAAAACAAGGACAACATGAGCATGAGTATGTGCATACTAAATATAGATATTTATGCCAAAGACCCAGAAATCATACATAATTATGTCCAGAATTGTATTGGAGAAATGGAGAAGCAACCTGAACTTTGACCTCTCTGGGTTTAAACGATGACTAAAAGAAAGGGAGTTCCTAATGATTCCATAATTGTGTTTGAATATTTTGGTATGATTATCCATATAAAAGATTTTCAACTCACAAACTTGATGCATCTGAAAGCATTTACCATGAAATAGCTTCCTACCTCAAACGTACAGCTCCAAAAGCATCACTGAATGATATCAGATCCTCTAAGTTATCCATCTCATATCCTGCCACCAGAGCACGAGCATACGCCATTGCTTGTTCTTTCCTAAGCACAGCTTTCCGAGTTTCCAAAGCACGCAAAAGGTGAACCCTGGTCATCATTAGCTAAGCAGTTAAGAAAATATTTAAGAGATTTTGTCTTCAAGTAGAGAGTTAAACATTGTTAGCAAGTGCAAGAGTTTACTTGGAATTCTCTTCCTGTGTGGCATTCCCACTTCCATCTGACTCAATCTGTGAGAAGAGGTTAGCATTGCATCAAAATCTAAGTAAGAATTACAAAGTGGATCATTTGAAATTCTAATAACACAATGGGAATTTACCTTGGGTGAAGCAGCTGAACTTCTAAGAGATGCACCTGCAAAAGAGATATAATTCAGGAATCTCAAAGGGGTGCATCTATCTACACTTTACATGGATGGATTTAGCTACATTGTTAACATTGCTGCCCTCATTTGACAGCTTTCCTACATCACCATGAATAATTTCACTGGATACTTTACAGATGTATGACAAGCAACTCTTATTGTTTTCCGGTGAAATTTCTAAATTTCCCAAACTTGTTTGGAAGCAAACAAAAGAATATAAATGCTATATTTGTCAGATCTATTCTAGTTTGTTTTATCCCCATCTTTCTCTAAGAACCCCTTCATTTTATTTTATCTTTTGGTTTCCAACTCATGTCTCTAAACTTTTTGTGCCTATGATTCCAATGGCATAACCTGTATGACCTAGGATCAAGTTTAGTGGGAACTTAATTCTTGTCCAACAATGAGAGATAGACCTCTAAATTGCAATCGAAAGTCAGTGAAGCATATAGCATAAATTTCATAAAACGGATAGATACAGGATTTCTTCCAATACCTTCTGCCTCAGTTGCCCAATTTGTTTGTTCATTCAATTGAATAGAGTTCTCAATCTGTGCAATCTCCCTTTCTATCGTAACAAATCTCTCGAGAATTTCTGGAGTATTTACAAACTTCACAAACCTGAATGCAGAGAAAATACAGAACCATGAGTAAAACAAAACTAAATAATCCTAGTTTAGCACATACCGGGATAACAAAGCAATCAAACAAATCAAAAGTAAGCAGACATAAGGAGAAGTTGACCTTTCTAAAGTGACTTTAGTAAACCAAGAAGCATTACTGGATGTAGGGCGGAGAGTAATGGAATAACCCCCTTTCAAAATCTGATCTTTGGCGTATTTGAGATGTGAAAGGAATGGTTCAAGTAGTCCTGAAGCTAATTTCTCGTTCTTGTTACCAGCAAAGATCACAAGTTCGCATCTTTATTTTCACAATTGAGATGAGTGAGCTTTGCCACAAATAGCACAACAAAAGCAACTTTTTTCTTATCAAAATTCAAGAAAATAATGAATGTCCTAGGAGAAGTTTACCTGGTTCTTGTAGGTGTGAGCTGAAACAAAACATAATCAAGATGAGTTCTTGAATCCATACTTCTACTCAAAACCAAAAACAGAGATGGAAAGAAAACTTAAAATAGTCCAGCGGTTTCAGCACATTTTTATCTTCTTGGAGCTGATTCTTCCAATACTTCAATCCGAAGTGTATATGAGTGGAGATTTTTGGAAGGGGGAAGAAAACACATGAAGCTCCAGGAATGGCACATGCCCGGAAGTGAGATAGGGTGGACAGTGGAGGGATTTGCCTTTCTTGGATTCAAATGTGGGGTCCTCCCCTCATTTCAATGCCGACATTTTCTCTTTATAAAATGGAAAAATACTGTATGGGAATTACTCAATTACATAATCCCTATGTGGTTTATGGTATGTAGTATAGACGCAGAGCACAAAAGTATAAGTAGTAATTGTGTGATGGAACAGAAGGGCGTCTTGGAGAAAGATTGGTTAGTTGAAGTGTCGTTTCAATGTTAAGTTTTATCCTAAAAATCCTAGTCTTATGTCCGAAGACAAGCGGGCTCCCCCTCCGCTCCAGCCGTCAGTCTCTACTGACAAACGCACCTCACCCAACACCCCCTTTAGAGGTTCTAACTTCATTCAGAAGAACCAGCAGGAGGAGAGAGTGATTTCATTTCAAGATCTGCATTGCTTTGCTTTGCTGTCACTCTCGCTTGAGAAGAGTAATAATAGGGGCAAAGAATAATATACACTGTGTTTCCTCTCAAGTAAAAGCTGCTGCTGCTGTTTTGTAAAACTCGAAGCAAAAGTTATTGAAGGGATTTTCTGATCACTGTCTACTTTTTACCATTTTACGATTCTCGTAAAGGAATGGAATTTTCATTAAACACATTGTAGCCCTTGACTGGATCTCTTACGCACATATCAGGAGCCTACAGGATCAAATACTCTGAAACAAAAATCTTTGACTTCAGTCTAGTATTCTTGTTAATTTTACTCACAATATGGATCCAATGAGGCCCTAAATAATCAAATTGATATTAGAGTGAGGCTAATAAGTCTCTTGCTGAAGCAATGTAGTGTAGCCCATAGTCTATCTAAATATTTTGACTATCTAAAAAGAGTTCATATTATGCTAGATTAAAAAAGAGATTCAGGTCGTGACAAGTTCACATTTGACTAAGATTAGAAGAAAATTGAATCCTATATTAGAATATTAAAAGCTTGAATCGGATTTAGTGAGGTTTTAAAATATTTAAATATTTTGAATCAAGTTTAAATAAAACAAAAATGAAGGATCTTTTGAATATAAAAGAATTTCTGCATAAAATTTAATTCCCTAGAAAGTAATTCTACCCAACCAAAAATGAACCAGTGGAACATACAAAATGTCTACAGGGAAGTATTCGGAGACAAGTGCAATTTCAACTGAATTAAGGGGGAAACTCCAATTATATGTATTCTGTCTCAAGAAAACAACTAAAAGTAAGAAAAACTCCAAGTGCATAAAGATCACAATCTTTTATTTAAAAGTCACCAATATTCCTTTGTATATTTCTTTCTACGTGTCTTTCACAAAATATTTCTTTGTATGTTTCTTTCTCTGTCTCATTCATATCTTTTTTTTTTCTTTTGTATATCTATTTTTCTGTCTCTTTCAAAAAAAAAAAAAAATCTCTTTTTTCAAGTGAAGGAAAAAGAGATAGGTAATTCAAGGTGTGTAATGTTCATTGCATTTATGTGTGGCTAAAGTGCTACTCCAATTATGAAGCAAAGAAGTCAGTAGCATTCTTAATCTGTAACTCCAATTTTCCCCAAGAATCAAATGAGAACTCATTAATTTCACATACTTTGGCAGATAGACTAACCAAAACCGCAGGGAATGTAAGTAAGACGTGTTTGGTGCATGATTGCCTTTATTGGCTTCGGATAAAAAGTAGCCATCAAAGGTGTTTTTGCTTTTTATCCTCGTGAACTCAAGACCTTGTGATTAAGAACTTGGGTTGGCTTTCCATTGAATGTAATATCAACACGGCTTAAAGAGCCTTCCAACTTCAGTCTTCACCACCCCACCGCTGAAGTTGCACGGTAGCTAGGTTGGAAAGCCTAGTTAACACCTACTCATGCTTCAAACTTTCTTAGGATAATATTCTAAATATTTGTAACTTGATGTTCTTTTTTAATTTAATTCAAGAATTAAGAAGCGTTTTTAATTTTAAATAAATTATAATATTCTTTTTCTTTTCTTTTTTAATAATTTAGATTTCAAGTTTCGCTCAAATAGTTCGAAATCTCTTTTATCGATTTTTTAATGGATCGAAAAGTATAAATCATGAAATGTACACTGAACTATTTTCAAGATTTAATGCACAAGTTATGAACTTGCGTCAACCAAAATATTAGCATACTTAACTTTCCAATTTTTATGAGCTGATTTATTCCTTAGATAGTTATAACATTATCCTAAATATTACTTTCAATAGTGAAATTACAAGAATAAGATATAAAAAAATTTTAAATTAAAAAAATTGTTACTAGACTATTTAATTTTGAAGATTTAAAAATATAAATATTATGGCAGTAGCTCACATTGACTTTCTCACGTGTTATTTACGATTCCCAATCGAATATTTCACAAAAACTTATGATCACTCCATTGTGCTTTACAGCACATCTTCGGATGAAATTTGGAGTAGGCAATGATTTGATGAGGGAGAAATTCTTCTTGGGTCAGTGAGGAAATAATTGAATGCTAATAATGGTGATTGGCACAGCAACCTTTTGTCAATTATCCGATTTAAGGATGATTTTGTATGCATTTAGATGAAGAAAAATTAGCTCCTCAACCATATGCATATATATCCACATACCTTCCATTAGTTGCGATCAATTATGCATCATCTCTTTCTTCTCCCTTAATGACAATGACCAAATGCCTGTCCATTGGGTCCTCTATAAGTTGTATTCTTTGACCCCTTTTATATATAAAAAAAGAAACACTTTCCACGGGTTATGTTTGTTTTATAATTTGTGAGATTTTTTCTTTTTTTTTAAAAAAAATTGTTTATAAGAGGAACATGGAAAATAGGAATAGAAATAAAAACAATGGATATTGGCGTATAGTTGCCACTAAAATAAATCTTTCTCAAAACAAGAATTATTGTAATAGAACGAAAACTTTTTCTAACACTGTAGGTCTTGAATTGATGAACTGTTATATTATTGACTAGACAAAAAGCTTATGAATTAAATGCCATCTATTTCTATTTAAGATTGGAAAAAATACATTAATCCTCTCTTACAAGTGAAATCTTAATCCCTGCAGTTCAAATAGGGGCCAGATGTGTTTCAAATTAGTTTGATTGCGTTGTATGTGTTTCTTCTAAATGAAGGCTATTTTGATGTTAAGTAACAACAGTCTTGATTTTTTATCCAACTAAATTTCTGTTCATTCATAATATATATATATATATATATATATATATATATAATACATATTTGTCTCACTCAAGGAATATGTAATGTCAACAAATTAGTTAAATGTTAAATCCTTCCTTCCCATCAGATATTAATTATTTTTTATTTAGTTCTTTAGCTCACAAGTAACAACAACATGCAACCCTTATTTAATTATTATTTTCCTTCCCATTGATCCTCATGACACATTTTATATCATTACATTTTTATTCTAAAATCATACCAGTTTTTTTTTTTTTTCAAAAAAAACAAGAAAGTATGACTTTTAAATAAAAACCTTATGAAAGATTATAATAGTGTTGTAGAAGATTTGATGTGCAAACAAATAATACGAAATGAAAGGTCAAATTTAAACAAGAAAAATAAAGCTAAAAAAAAGCAAACGAGCACACTAAACATTTGGTAATGCAGTTCACAAGTCTAAGTTACTCTCGGTAAGCCTTCACCCAGATTTCAATCTATTATTATCCAAGTTACAAAAAGGAATTTAAAATCTCAAAAAACATTTTAGGGTTTTGCATTTGGTTTTTTGTTTGAAATTTTGGTTTTAATTAAATATTTTTAACTTTAAAACTAAAGAATCAAATTGGGAAAACAAATAAACAAACCAAAATAACTAAAATGGTGTATTTTATATAAAATAAATAAATAATGACTCTATCTTAAATTTATTTTTTAAAAATAAAATATGAAATTTACATTTGATTCCGTTCTTTCTATTTTTAGAATAAAAAGCTTAAAAATCAAACTTTTTTTTTTTTTTGCATAATCTGAATTCAGAGGAAATTGACTTTCAATAAAGTCTAACTACAAGTCCATTTCTTTGAATTAACGGAATTGCGAATACCCTTATTCAAGATTTGTCTCTTGAAACTAAGAACATTCTTGGAAGAACAATTTTCTTCATCTTCAAATTTTCAAAATATTGATTTTTGTTTAGGGCAATGGAGATGGAATATCTAGGTAAAAAGCCCAATAGATTTTGCTTATCAACCTTTCCATTGGCCCTTTGTTAGAAAAACTAAAAATTATTCCGTTGATCCTACTTCGTTCCCCAAACTAATTCCTTTAATCAAGAAAGATGTGAGATTAATGTTAAATAAATGGTTAATTCTGAATTAGCAACTCAAAATTAGGATATTTTATTATACAATTGTGAATTGGATTTTTTCCCCTTTATTAATTCTTTTAATATACTACAATGATTGAAAGTATGACTCCAATCATAATATTATGAGACCATTTCACTAGCTAACTATATAGGGTTAAATTGAGCTAATTATATAATTTTGTAACCGTATTATTATAGTTTTTCAAAAATACACTCAAAAATATTTTTTTTTTATTTTTTTTAAAAAAACCTTATCCTTTGTTTGCCTGCTCAATGCTCATTCGTCACCTCTCCACTCCCATTCTCGCTGATGCTCTAACAATAATAATAAATAAATAAATAAACAAATGCTGATGCTCCTCTTCTATATCTTCCTAATCTTTTTTTCCCACCCCACTGTTACAATCTCCTCTTCCTCTCATGTTGCAGTGCATTAAACTCTATTCAAACCCATGAGGTTGCCGTAGCATCTTCAGCCAGAAATTAGAAGAATAAGCAAATGTTCTATCTGCTGCATAGCTATGGAGAAAGAACTTCTTAATTGAGATTGGAGGAAATAGTAATTGGGGATTGCTTAATTGGATTTTGGGCTTGCAAGTTTAACGACTTGAGGCTTGTAAAAGCACTTAAATCAATTAAAGCCTTAAAGGGATTTACCAATAGAAATGATCGAAATATTGCTCTAGAGAAAAGTTAGGGGGAAATGGAAGTTACCTTCTATTACTTCATCCATCTCATTTCAATTGTCCATTTTGAATTTGTACAAAGATTTAAGAAAAGTATTAGAAATAATAGTTATGCAACTAAATTTCTTAAATTATTCTCATTTAATAGTTAGTATATATGTATTAATCCTTTTTGAAAAATGTATTTTTCAATAAATATAAAACAATTCATTAAAATCCTTCGTTAATAATAATGGTATAATTGTAAAAATACGTACTAAAATTAGAAAGTGAAGAATTAGAATGAGACATCAAAAAAAAAATGTGAACAATTGAAATGAGTGAGAAGGAATATTATTTTTTAAAATGGAGGGAATAATGGAATTTAAAGGCATGGATATTGAACCCAAATATTTCTCTTTCGCCTCATTAGCTTAGAATTTCCCTTGATTCTAAAATGGGAATTTGACAAAGTGGGAAATTGATGAAACATTGAATATTGGGAAGATTTTCGAAATTTCCATTACCATGGCAATACAGCTTAGACATTTAAAGACCTTTTAAATAAATTTAAGGGCATTAAAAATGTAAGAATGTCATTATTTTTAATGACATTACTGACTCTTTGGAAAACTGTAATAATGTCATTAAAAATAATGTGAATTTAGTTAAATTGGTTTGGATGGGTACCTTGATTGACATTTATAAAGGACTTATGTCTTGATTAGAAACAAAATTCCAATTTAAAATTAATTCTCATATAAATTTGGATCTTCCAATGGATAAAAAATCTACCAATGTCACTTCCTCTCCATGGATAGTTTAGTTTCTTTCTCACAAAAAAAAAATGAAAAAGAGAAAAGATTATGGTAGTTTTTTCTCCATTGTAATGATATTGGGCCGTTGAATATTATAGCTCAGCTTATTTGTGGGCTTTTGTTGGGTCAAATCTTTACCTGGAAAACAGTCATCTAATCTATTGATAACTTTCATCCTGGTGGATTGACCCGCGTTTGGAACGGGTCAAATTAGTTATAGAATGTAGTAGTATTGAATATATTCTTCTTGGTCTACCAATGACAATGTTGGCATACAAACTTATGAAAAGATAAAAAAAGAGGGACAATGTTGATATACATGTATATTTTAGTCTATTCTTATTTTTAAAAAGTGTAAATGAATTTTCTTCTATTTGAAAATTTATAGTAACTTAGTTCGTCCTATATATTAATACTTGTGTTGAAAATATCTCTATTTCAAAATTGAACTTTTACTAACTTAAAATAAATATATTTTGTTATGTAGAATTACACAACTAACATTTTTTATTTAAAAATTCATCATTCACTAACATGTGATTTCACTGCTCACCCTATTATTTGTAATTAAATATTCTTAAATCTTATACTTAAATTAAAAGAATATATTTAATTCTGAAGAAAGAAAATGTTATATGAATACAAACTTGCATATAGTTAAGTTGACTTGTTCTACCTTACAATTTGGCTGAACAACTTTAGCAATACTTGTTATCTATCAACATCCAAATCTCCCAAATATTAACCTATCGGATGCAATGCACATTGTTTGATACTCTATTTGTGTGATAGTAGTTGTCAATTTCACTTTTCCCAGAGAAGGCTAAATTTTAAGCAATTTTGTAAAGAAAAGACAAAAATAAATTCTCATTAATTTTATCAACATTATTTCACATTCATCCTCACTATATAATCAATGTAAATAATTAACAAAATTGAAAAAAAAACTAATAAAAGCCTTATTGATTTTTCAAAGTAATTTATTTTATAGAAAAGAAAAAGAAAAAGCGAACTAGAAACTCAATGGAGAAGATGTCTTGATTATATTTTCTATTGTTATTTTTTAT
Organism: Apocynum venetum; assembly: GCA_019593545.1. Lineage (NCBI taxonomy): Eukaryota > Viridiplantae > Streptophyta > Magnoliopsida > Gentianales > Apocynaceae > Apocynum > Apocynum venetum. Next base: position 8,240,280 of record SRSM01000123.1, on the reverse strand, counting down.
AAGATATTTTAAATAATTTTATATATATATTAATAAATTATTTCATTATTTAGCATACTTCACACACGTACCAAGAACTCAATGTTTGTGGCAGTGATAGAGCAAATAATTGCAGTAGATGGATGAAGGGGCGAGTGAGGAAAGTTCACGCCCCCCCCCCCCCCCCCCCCAAAAAAAAAGAAAAATACGAAGGGTTATCCAGCATGAAAGCCTCGATGGTTCTGGTCCTTCTGGGCTCTGGGGTTGTAAGAGAATAAGTGGTGGCAATAGAAAGAGAAATGTAGGTCATAATTGGAAAAGGGCATGTGTCTTCTTTTGAGAATATTTAGATATGAACTATTTTTTTTAATATATATATATATATATATATGAACTAGACTTTAGGTGCGCATGATTTATAAATAGTAAAGTCCCGTTGGGAAGTATGTTCATATTGCTTTCAAAATTCCAGTCCTCTGTACAGTATGTTCATCTTTAATTTCAACATTTTCATAAAAATAAAAATAAAAAGCTTTAATTTCAACGTCCTAGTAATACATTTCCTAATAATCTTACTTAAAGTCTTTCAGTTGTAGATCAGATATGAGTGTTCTCTCCTCCTCCTTCTTGTCTTTGGTTTACTTCATGCATGTTCTTAATTTATTTATACTCATGAATTAAAATTCTTCACTAAGGATTTGAACAGAAAAAAACGACAACAAATAGACGAGCTTCTATCTTTCTCCATCAGTTGCATGGAATTGAACGGGTCATATTTCTTGGTAGGCTTCTATTTGACGAGCCGTAGCTGAAAGTTTATCAACTCTGTTGGATAAAAATTTATTTTGGTACATAATCGAACTATATGCCACGATATGTAAATCTTGTCTTACAATAAAATATTTAAATTGGAAGTGTATATTACTCTATTGACGTTTGATTAAAATCAGTTTTTTTTTTGTAGAACTTTGAATTCTCTATAAACTTCCAAGAACAAGAATGAGGAATCATAAAAGTTTATTAGTTTTTATAAAATAGCAAGAAACTGACTCTTTATATTAGTTTAAAATCTAAATTCATTATGCGTTGAAGAATATAACTCTAATAACTTATTTGAATCTAAAACTAATAGCCTACACATTAAAAGTTTAAATCAAGTAGAATAATTTAAATCCGACTACATAAAATCTTTAGAGAATATTTTAAATTGGACTTAACTTTCATGACATCATATATAATATAATTAATATATGCAAGCTCGGATTTTATTACTGACTCTACCTTTATTGTGAAAACTTGATCGTAGTACTTGATTTTGAGAAGACACGGAGAGAGAGAGGTTATTGTAAATTTCTTTCTGGATGTAAGTCATGTTCTTCAGAATTATCAGAAAGAAAGAAAAAAAAAAAAAAGTCTTTTGCGTCGGAGTTTCCAGAAGACAATGCTATTCTATTCCTCAGCCCACCATGGAAAATTTTGGAAAAAGTGCTATTCCGTTTGCCTCTTGTCGACCTCTAATAAAGCTGAAATGGGAGACAGGGGTAATTAGTAGACAGACAAATGGACGAGTAATATAGGAATAATGTCCCCCTGTTAATTAAATTATTACTATAGGAGGTTGTAGGTTTGTTGCATTATAGTTGAACTTGAGCCGTATGTTAATTAATTCGAATTTCGTCCTCAAACATTTATGTTTTTAGCATTGATCCTTCTTCTTTTATTTTATCTATTTTTATAAAATTGTTTTATCATTTCAATCAATTTTTATCGACAAAATTATCTAAATTTTCATTTTAAATTTTTTATTAAGAGGGAAAAAAATATAAATTCATAATGATTGGACAAAAATAATTTTATTTTCCCTTCTTTCTGCATCCTTATCTTCTTCAAGCGTGTTTCACATACTAGGAATTTCAATCAAAATACTACAAATTCATGAAGTTCCGACGGTAGTAACCACCTACCACTGCAATGTTTCTGTCTTCCTTAAAATACATTGACAAAAATACTTCATAATTTGACCACAAGTTTGTTCAAAACCACTTTAAAATAAGCCCTGCCCATTTCTTGGAAGTTGAAATCTAACTCAACTCCTTCAAACTTTATTTTATCCACTTTCTAACTAGTGATAACTCTTACCTAACCTAAACTTTGATTTAATTTTATCATCATAGTAATAAGATTAGAGGGGGGAGGTTGTAGGGACGACGAGGACGATGATTTAGGCGAATTATGCACCGGTGAATGTTTGACCATAGGACCAGCCAGCACGGACGACATTGTTGCAGACCACAATGCGAACATCACTAGTGGTGACTTCGAAAGAGAGGCTTTGACCATTAAGGTAAGAGTTGTTTTGCCAATTTTGACCCCAGTTTCTTGACATGGGTTGCCAATCAGTTCTTGAACCTTTACTTGAAACTACATGGACATCTCTGGCACCCCCAACATTGGTAATCAAGACCAAATAAAAGTAAAAGTGGCCATTCGGGGTAAATTTGATTCCTCCCCCATGCGCGCCCTCCCATGGCTAAAGAAGGGAAGAAAAAGGAAAAAGAAAAAAAAAATCCGAAAAGGCTTGCAAAAGAAGGGATGAAAGAAATTGGGGGAAAAAAAGGAGAAGAAAAAAATATTTTTTTTCCAATCACTCTAAATTTCTATCTTTGTCCTTGTAATAAAAATTAAAAATGAAAATTTAGCTAATTTTGCCAAGAGTAATAAATTATTGTCAGTTGAAATAATTTATTACTCTTGGACTTAGCTACAAAAGTTATCAAAGAGATGAGAGATTTTCTTTTAGGATGTGATCAACTGAATAAATCCTCTCTATTTATAGAGAAGGAGAAATGAGCTTCAATCATCTAAATAAAATTAGTGTCATGTATTTTAGTCATATGTAAAAGAAAATAATTGGGTTAAAGTCATCTTAATTGTTGTATACTATTTGTGTAAAACAACTAAAGCTACATGTTAATTATTTTATACTATTGTCCCATGAAATGAGTTTACCATCGACATAAATAGATGAACAGAAAATAAAAATTTTATGTTGGGACTTAGAAAGAGATGAAGATAAATTAAAGTCACTTATTGAGAATAAGGAAAAAAAAAAGAAAAGATATAATGATAAATAAAGATAATATTGAAAATAAATTATCAAATATGTTTAAAAATTATATAACATCTTATAAAGACAAAATGCATAACTTAATCTAACATCTTATAAGTGAAGGGTGAAGGAGCAAGTAAATATATATATATATATATATATATATAAATGGAAATTCTTCAGAAAACTTGATAATTAATTATATTTTAAAATTTAAGTTGATTTTTTTTAAAAAATTAAAATAAATTTAGTTTATATTATTTTTAAATTTAATATAATGTGTTTTGCGATGGATTTGGGTCGACTTTCATGAAAGCAGTCGATGGTCCACCCCACGGGGTTTCTATTAAAGAAAAGGGGTAAACCGCGCCGGTTGCCCTAACTTTCTAAACTTTTAAATTTTACATTCGAACTATTTTTTGAATAATACTTGGCTCTGAACTACTAAAAGTTCTTGAGAGTAACAATTCTGTCCATATCAGACGGTAAGTGCTAACAAAAGGCCACCACGTGCAGAGCACTTGCCTTCTTTCATGGGCATTTATGTCATCCAATCACCTAAATGATTGGCGCCAAAATTTCCATCTATATTCCTTGGCTTTCTGGAAAATAAAAATTAACACCCATCCCATAAATGGAAACCAATTTCACCCAACAGAATCCTCTTCATCACTTCGGTCAAACACTCTTTGCCTCATCTTGAATCCACCAGATCAGGGCTCATCCCCCAATCTCGGTCATGCCCAGGAAGTGGCTTCCGCAGAAGGATATGAGATGAGGAAGAGGGCTGAAGAATTGAGCAAAGTCATCCATTGGAAGCCATGGATGAGGATGAGGAAAATTAGGAAGAAAGTTTGATTTGCTGGAAATCGAGATCTTTGAGAAGGGTGGGTGAACCGTTGAATAAATTATATGACCAAAATACCCATGAGATAAGGCGTGTATGGAACTTTAGTTAGCACTTAACGTATGATATGGACGGAAATGCAACTTCGAAGAATTTTTGAAACTTAAAAAATAATTTGGGTGCAAAATTTAAAATTTTAAAAGGTCTAGGAACGACCGACGCGGTTTACCCTAAAAATAAAGGAAGGAAATTGAACTATTAGGAGAATCTAATCAAAATAATCATATTTTTAACATGTTTCTCAAATACGTACATGTTTGACAAACACGTCTACTTGAAAGATCTTCTTACTTAATTTTTCAAAAAACGTTTCATTTTTTTTAAATAGTGAGTAAATTCATTTTTTTTTAAAAAAAAATTTAAGACTTTTTTTTTGAAATAGGGAGAAAAAAACAAAAAAAAAAAACTTAGACATCATTGTGAATCACGTCTAAGTTTTTTCTTTTTTTTAATGAAAAGGTTAGTAAATTTTTTAAAAAAATTTTTAGAACTTTTAATTTTTTTAATGAAATAGTGAGTAAATTTCTTTAAAAAAAAATTTAGCCACCTAAAAATAAATAAATTTTTGTCACATTAGTTTTATTGCTAACTTTTTTTTTAGCAAATTGATTAACTATTTCATTAAATAAATGCAAAGTTTACTTTTATAAATGTTTAAAAAAAAAAAAGAAAGATCAAATTTTTATTTTATTATGTAAATATATATAAAAAATATTATATTTTTTTAGTTTCTAATTTTTATTTAATTTACAATATTTCTTAAATAAAGTTAAAGATCACAAATAGTAAAAAAAATTATTTTTTATTGTTATTTTGTTACAAAAAAGAAAAAAAAAACAAAAAAAAAACTTAGACATCATTGTGAATCACGTCTAAGTTTTTTCTTTTTTTTAATGAAAAGGTTAGTAAATTTTTTTAAAAAAATTTTTAGAAACTTTTAATTTTTTTAATGAAATAGTGAGTAAATTTCTTTAAAAAAAAATTTAGCCACCTAAAAATAAATAAAATTTTTGTCACATTAGTTTTATGTGTCTAACTTTTTTTTAGACAAATTGATTAACTATTTCATTAAATAAATGCAAAGTTTAAAAATAAAAAAAAATAGAAGATCATTTTTACTACTATTAGTGTAAAATATAGTGTAAAAATAATATTTTTAATATTAATGTAAAAATTTAAGGTCACAATAAATTTCATTATTAGTGTAAATTTTTTTTTTAAAAAATTTGAATTCCAAAATTTATATAATAAACAAATATTATTAATATGTTTTTAGGTGTCTAACTTTTTTATTTAGACAAATTTACTAAGTATTTCATTAAATAAAGTTAAAGATTTTTTTAAAAATAAAAGATCACTAATAGTAGTAAAAAAAATTATTTTTTATTGTTATTTTGTTACAAAAAAGAAAAAAAAAACAAAAAAAAACTTAGACGTTATTCACATCACGTCTAAGTTTTTTTTAAAATTTTTAAAAAAAGTCTTAAGATTTTTTTTAAAAAAGAATTTACTCACTATTAAAATAAAAAAAAAATGTTTTAAAAAAAACTTTAAATAAGAAGAATTGATTGAATTTATGTAAAGATGAATATCTGTACACAATTATGTCTTCCAATAAATGTGATTCGCATGTATTAAAGCAAACTTGTTTACTAAACACGTGTACAAATAAACGTATTTAACAATTATTTAGATATTTTTATTAAATAAGTTTTGAGTTATTTTCATACCACTTTTGCCAAACAAGTTTTTTTAATCAAAATATTAAGAATAAGATTATTTTGATTAAATGGTAAGTATTACATCGGCAGACTGTACGGTTTCCATAAGAAATTATCTAGGGATTTCGTAGTTGTCAATTGGGGCCAGTATACACATTTAAATATACATTTTGGCTCGGGCAATGGGGGACAAAAATAAATTGGAATGATTCATGATTAACTTTTTTGTGAGAGTCATGACAAGAATGGAAAAGTAAAAAGAATCAACATGGAGTACTAAAAGTTTTCCACAAAAATAAAAAAAACAAATGGAGTACTAAAAAGGAAAAGTATTGTTATTATGTTGACTACGACTTTATTACGTTGGCTGCTACTTTGATTTTTTTCAGTTTATTTTTTTAAAACTGTCACAAATCCATTGCAAAGGTGTGACCGATTTGAAACCGCGGTTTTATTTTTTATTTCTTTAAAAATAAAAGGACCCTTTATTTATCCTTTTTAAAAATACAAGGAAGGTCTATAGCAAATCCATAGCAACATGTGATCAACAAAAAATAAACGTTTTATAAAATTTTTAATTATTTCAAATCGATCGTGAATTATGAATTATGAATTGAATATTGTACCACTGGAAGGGTTAACCTTTATCATCCAGAAAAACTAAGTTCATGTAAGGATATCCAACATTTAAACCATTGAAATCATTGATGATCATTTGGTTGGATTAGGGGTGGGTAAATGGATATTCATATTATTCGGATAAAATTAAATGAGTTTCAATTCATTTTAATTTCAAACTATTTATATTCATTTATATTTAAATAAAAAAGGATTGAATTTAAATAAAGAATGGATGTCCATGAACTGTTTTATTAAAGAAAAATAAATGATAATTTATATTTATTTTAATCGATAAAATATATATATTTTTCATTTTACCACTTTACTCAAATTGATCAATTTTTTGTTCGACGTTCTTTACTTATCAACAATCTCAGGTGCATTGCCCTACCTCTCAAGACATGGCCCCAAATTATTATGAGAACATTAGTATACAAAGCTTTAATCAAAACCCAATTTTGAACCTTTTTTTTTTTTTTGATAATTTGAACCACTTTAATTAAGTCTAGAAAGGGTTTCTATATATATAAAGTTTAGGAAGACTTTGAGTTAATCCATATACTTATAAGTTGGCCAAAGATAGAATATAAGTTTGGGAGAGTTATAACTTTGAATTACATTTTTTTTATAAAAAAGAGTTAATGCAGTTAAATATTTTATTTTTTTAAAGTTGATTTATTATTTAAGAAAATTTTAAGCTAGTTTAAATATGAATTTTTTGACTTATTTTCATGCGTGTATAAACCAAAAATTTTGGCCTTATTTATTTTTGCACGGAGATTGAGAGGATTGAGAGTGACTTTATCTTTATAGGTGCGTCAACGAGGGGTATGATACTTTAAATTTGGGTTGGTACCTAATAAAATTCACAATAAAATACTTTATAATCATCATCTCTATTCCAAAATAGATATTCAAGTTGTCAATAGATATTAGATCCATTATTATATACTATATCATACTTTTATAAATTTTTGATGTGAGATCGAGATTATTACATGAGATGTTTATATATCTATACATTTTATATTTTTCAGGTTTTGATTTGAAAGAAATTTTTAAGTGAGTTTAAAATGGAGATTTTGTCCCATTGTTTTGTGGGGGTAAATGAAAATTTAATTAAGCTTAGGGTTGAGGATGAATTTATCCCTATGTAATTTTAAACTATAAATTTAACGAAGATGGAAAAAGATATATGATAACATGTGAAGGATGACTTATCGCTATTCATAGTTTTGGATATTTCATATTTATTAAACTTTCACCAATTTCGTCACCTCTTGGCCAAATAAATAAATAAAGTCAGATATAAAAGAGAAAACTCCCAATAGGATACAATTCCTAATGTACCATCCCATGTAAATTTCAAACGTAGTAGAACTAATTAATTCCTTCTTTTAAACTCATAGAGTTCATTGGTCCGTACGACCTTTTACTATACTGCAAGAGCAGATCTCCTCCCCTCTGCTGTGCGACTGAAGTCAAATCGCCTTGTTTGAAGGTTTAAGAGAAATTTCATGATTTCCTCAAAACTCCCAAGACAAGAAGAAGAAGGGGTCAAGCTATTCAGAGCCTCGTCTTGTTTTCTCCTGTTGGTCATAGCTCCACACTGGGGTAGAGGAGTCAAACAGAAGAATGTTCAGTACAGTAACGTCATTGAACCCTTTTTGTTTTTATAATATTTATTTCTCCTGTCAAATCCCTGGTTTGTATTACCCCCAACTTCATTTTCAACTTTTCAAAATCAACGTTAAGCGTCAGAACATGTAGTAAACTCACAATATTTTCCAAATTCACACACAAAGAATATTTCTTATACTCAAAGTTAGGCCTATATATATAATCCAACTGGGCTATAAATCAAAACCATAACCATTAACAGAAAAAAATCAGTAGTTTTTAAACATTATCAAAATTATTAATCCAATCTCCTCTCCTTTCATCTTCTTCGAAGGATAGCCAGCCATGCAACGTTCACGAGCCATAAACGTACTGCAGCGCAATGTTCTTACTTACCAGAGTTCGAATTCTGCTCAAATCATACGTAAACTTCCTCCTCCATGTGATGTTTTCATTAATCATAGAGGAGTTGATACTAAGAAAACCATAGCTTCCTTACTTTATGATCATCTTGTCCGCCTAAGACTTCGTCCATTTTTGGACAACAAGACTATGAAGCCTGGTGATAAACTGTTTGATAAAATTGATTCGGCGATAATGAGGTGCAAAATAGGTGTTGCGGTCTTTTCTCCGCGCTATTGTGATTCGTACTTCTGCCTTCATGAGTTGGCTCTCATGGTGGAGTCGCAAAAGAAGGTTATTCCCATCTTTTGCGACGTCAAGCCATCGGACCTTCGTGTTCCTGATGACAATGAGATTGTTCCACAGGAGCAGATTGAAAGGTTCAAAAGCGCTCTGGAGGAAGCTAAATACACTGTGGGCCTCGCGTTTGATTCTGACAAAGGGTAAAACACAAACTTTCTTTTGGACTTAATCTGTTGCTATTGACGCATTTTCTTGTAGTTAAAAATATTAATTAGAAATTCATTCTAATATAAGACTACTGACTATGGAAGTGTTGTACTGTTGTTCACAGGAATTGGGCAGATGTGGTGACAAATGCTGCTGATATTGTCATGGAGAGCTTCATGGAGGTGGAGGAGGCAGAGCCGATCGTGGGGAATGAAGTATTACTGAAACATCCCTCTTATAACTGATCTTATTAATTAGCTAGCGATGGATTGGCGAATTTGTTCATTATTTATTCAATAGAAAATTCTTTGAGTTCCTTTATTTCTTGTAATCAATAAAATGGTGTAAAGCATTGGCAAGTGGCAACAGTTCCTCAGTTTATTGACTGTAGCAGCTTGGCAACAATTCCTCAAGTTTATTGACTGTAGCAGCTTTCAGCAGTTACAACAAGGGCAAGAGATATCTATATTAAAATGGTGCTGAACATTGCTGAGATCGTTTAAACTAGCAAAACTACTCCACTGATCATAGGTTTCTTTCTGTGTACAATAATCAAGGTGAAGATGCTTGTAATATTCTAGCATACACTTTTACGAGTCATCAATATATGATTTTGTTGTGTTTCATTAAATTATGGTATAGAAATGAAATACCAGAAATTGTTTTACGAACATTTCCATTCCATTTGGGCAAAACAATAATAATTAAAAAACAGGATGAGAAGAATATTGGAGGAAACATTTTTTATCATGTTCAACGAGAAATAAAGATTAAAGACTATATATTATATTTTACTGCATAAAGCTCTGGACATCCAACTCAGAATCACTCTGTGATGATGAGAGTTGAGAGACTGGTAATTACTAATGTACTAAAATCATGATGAATGACACATTAGTTTTGGCAATATGAGAGGAAATATTTAACATGGGCTCTCTGGTAGATTATGAAAAGGACCAGCTACTTTCACCCTTTTCACATAAGGTAAGAATGTTGAAGGAAATCAGAATGCAGGACCTTTAATTCATGATCATAATTCAGTTAGCTGCACTTAGATCCACTGCCTTCATCAGCAGCAATTCTATCAACATTTGAAGAATCAAGTTCACTAGAAGTACTCATTCTGTATGGATACAAACAAAAAACGAAATATACATCAAAGAACACAATATTTTTACAATATTCACGTGGTTTGATCATAAGTTAATGATGTATGTTTACGGGTGAACATGAGAGATTTTATTAGCTGAGGAGAGATACAAGCTACTTCTGGTATTAGAGTTTGAATATTTGTTCAATTCTAGTGAACCAGAAACATGTAGAGGCAATGATTTTAAAAATAGGGCATTTTCCTGGTTGAGTTATTTGAATTTCATAAGCTAGCAATTACTCATTAGGTAGAAGAATAAAATGGCATGCTCAGGACAATTTTGTTTTTCATTTGATTCTAGAACGGAAATGAGAGAATACGAAGTTTTGACCACAAAATAATACTTTCTTGGAAATTTTACCTCTCTTTATTCTTCAATAAAAAAAAATTTATATTCACTCTTGAAAAGTAAAAGGAAAAAAAAAAAAAAACTTACATTGGTAACTGAAATGAATATTGATTCAAAATGCCATTTCTGGAAATAAAAGTTAAAGTGCTGAATGAGAATGACATTAAGAAGGATGATACAAAAAGCACATACATATACATCAAACTAGGGCCAAAATAATTAATTTCAACCACGAATCAAGAAAATTCAAACTCGAATCTTAATCAATGGATACATATTTCTCTCCATAGTTGTTCGTGTCATGTCATAATAAGGCGACCTCGACAAATAATTAGAAGATGAAAGAGAGCAATTATTTCTAGACAACCAAAAAACAAACAGAAAAACAAAACAGACTAGTTAGTGAATGATCTTCTAGGTCATGCATGAAAACATGTAATCCTTTCTGGGAAACCATGATCAAGAGTTGATCTGTTGAAGACAAAAATTGCTCCTGTAGATTTTTGTACTAGTAGTAGTAGGTGAAATGTCCTGCTAAGAAATTAGTGGAGTAAGGAAGATAAGTTGAAGGAGACAATGATGGCCTGCCATTAATCCACATTCTCCGAAACGCATAACCCAGAACTTCCATCATTTCTCCTGCAAATCTGATCATGGAGGATCTCAAATAGACAGCCCAAAGTCCCGCTATACCAATCACAATCACTGTACCAAGGCTCATCATCTTCTTCTTCTCCCTTTGGATCGTTTCTAGCTAGGCTTTGTTTTACATCTCAAAGATCCCCTAGAGTTCCTCTCTCAGTGCTAGATATTCTTCCAGTTAATTGATGCTTTCTTTTGACTGAGATGCTATGTATATCGATTACTCAACCAGAAAAATATATATACGATTGAAATTGAATGTGGGGATCAAGGAGTACCTACCGCAAGCTTTTCTTGTATCCATCATATATATCTAACCACCTTTCTTATAGCTCCTACAAGAACTACTGGTCTTCTAATTTTGTATTCCGTTCTACAAACAATTTGTAGTTGAATAATATGGATACAATACCAACCCTCACGAACCGTGCATAGTATTGAGGCTTGTCTTAGGGAGACTTTGTCGGAGGGTAGAAGATTGAGACAATTGAAATATTATGGAGATAGTTTTTTTAAGTATATCTGTTTAGAGAGCAAATATATTATAGCTAGTGACATCACAATTTTACACATCGACTCGAACTCACAATCTACACTTAGATCTACATTCGTTCTCATTTGAATAGTGTATTTTTCATAATAAGTTTAAAAAGTTTACTGAAATTAATCATATTTTTTAAACTTATTTTACTATAATATTTATATATATTCAATATCATACTCATATACATTTATAATATGTATATTAACTACAGATAAACGAGAATTTTGTAAGAATTTCTGTATATATATATATATATATATATATATATTTTGGGATTCGAGACCAAATTTGGGCACTCGGAAGCGCTTATTTTCAAAAAGATTTGGCGTGCCAGACTAACTAACTGACTGGCATTGATTGTTAGGTGTAAGAAATGCTCCCTCCAGTCAACTGTGGCTCTTGGTTGTGATGCCTAGTAGCCCATAACCATTAACCATGCATGTTATTATTGGTGACCATTACTTTCTTCCTACCACGCTGATCGATTCCCGAAATATCTACAGGAATTGCCAGTCAAAAGTTGGAAATTTCTGACGTGAACTAAACTCATGTGAATTTTGTCAGTCTGAAAATAATTTGATTTTTGAACTACCATAGTATGTGGATTATGGTATGCTTACTATTATATTTTTGCTATGATATATTGATTAATTAGAACTGCAAACTCTTGAAAGTCAGGCCTATAGTAGAGTATACGTACCTCAATAATAATCTTCATCAGCCTTTTTATTTTTCTTTTGAATTTTTAATATACCTTGGTCGTTCTCAATGGAACTGAATTATACTTCCTCTATACAGAATTTAATGTTCAATTTTCATTACTTTACCAAAATAGTCACGAGTGAATTTTTCTAGTTATGTATAAAAAAAAGTAGGGTTTCAAAAAAAGGAGAAAAAAAGGGCTGTCCAATAATGGAGTGGAGGTCAAATCACTTTACAGTAGCATTGTGTGTAGCAAGCTCCATTGATTAATTATCAATTACGTATAGACTTGATTTAACCTTCTCTAAATTATTGAGTGAGGAACTCTACTTTTTTTCTTTTTTGGATAAATAAGTGAGGAACTCTACATTGTCTTAATAAAACTGCATCACATAATTTTGGATAGTAGTTAGGTACTTAGGTTAATCAATTATATATATCCACTAACTATTTTGTGTTCTCTTTCTAAAATCAGAGATGGGGATATTAATCTAAACAAAAGAAAAAAAAAGGATTTTCTTTTACCAACCAAATTATCTTTCCACAAAATCAAATTCTTTAAATTTATAAAATAGAAAAGAAAAAATCAAATTATTTATGCCACTTTCTTTAACAATCAAAAGTTCTCATCCAACAACCACTACCATTGGCCATTCCTTAATTAGAGAAAATAGACAAAAAAGGGGAAAAGAAAATATAATGGCTACAGAACATATATTATAATAAATGTTTACCTCATACGTTATCTTGTACATTCGATAAAGTAAAGTAAGAAAGAGGGAGGAATCAGTAATTTGTTCAGAGTTCACACAGTATTTGCAATAGAACTCAACGTGGTGGCTACATTTTCATCAAATCCAGATATGCAAAGTTTAAATTCATAACAAAAAAGTTTAAATTCATAAAGTGTGGTAAAATTTATATATTTAAAACCCTTTTGTGTATGAATTTTGACACAAATTTTTTTTTTCGTTCGAATACATCTGTATCTTGTAGATCACATTTCTGCTCTTTCATCCTTTTGATTGAGTACAAATCTATCTCCTTTTGTAGAAGAAAACGCAGTTCTTGATTCTTTGTAATTACTGAGACTATTATTTCTCAAGAAATCTCTGTACCATTTAGCAGAAGCCCGAGGAATGCGATCCAGCGTCGCAGGATCAACAGAATAGAGTCCATATTTTGGTATATAACCACTTAACCACTCAAAAGAATCCATCAATGACCAAATAAAATAGCCTCGGACATCAGCACCATCTCTATTAGAAAAGTAGTAATAACCTTCGTCATATTTTGCTGGCAAAGACAAATAATTTTATGGAGGATATTGCAGGAAAATTAATCACCTTATGGCTCGAGCCAAGTATGCAAGATATTGTTTGTGAAATTTTATGCGCTTTACATCATGTTGTAGATTACCGAAGCTTACTTCTTGTGGTGGGAAAGAATAACCTGCATTGTATTAGTATTATTATGATAAACCATATCATGAAACATTATATATAGAACAATAATTTTCTACTCTCTCCGTTTCAAAATAAAGTATTGTTTTAAAATTTTTGTTTTTAGTATCATCCATTAATACTTTCTAATTATTTTCATATTTAAGTAGAGATAATATGAGAGTGATTAATTTGGAGAGAATGAGAGATTGATTTATTATAAAGGGTAAATTTAGAATCTAATACTATAATTTGTATTGTTTTCAACATTATTAATATTAATTTGTGTAAATATTTTTAAAAATTCTTATTTTGAAACGAATAGAATATAATACATAATTGTAACCATCAAATGTAGTAGAGTCTTATGGTATGGAAACTAGAGCAATTTAGTGATATCTATTTACCATTCTCAGCAATAAAGATAGGCTTGTTATTGTATCTTTGCTTAACATAATCCACAATCTCTTGGATTCCTCTTGGAACAACAGAAAATTGTGCCAATGCAGTCTGTTAGAACAGAGGAAAGTCATAGTAATTAAGTGTCATTGGAAATGAACATTTAAGAAATTTTTTGTTCTTAATTATATTCAGACAAAGCACATTATCATACCGGTTCTCCGATAAAAACACCATTCCGATGTGGGGTAGTCTCCACGTATCCTCGGATGGCACGATCCCCACACGTGGTACAGAAAATATCTAAGCAGACACAACTAGAATGTATGCAATCCTTGGCATACTGAGTTGTGTAGTGATTTAGCCCAAGGAAATCAAGGCTATCTTTTATTAGCTCTGTTTCCTCTGGTGTGAATTTTGGTAAATCACTCCTGAGGTACTGTCGCATTTCTGGAGGATATTCACCAAATACTAGAGGATCGAAAGTCCTGTTCAAATGCGGACCATCCCATGACAAATCAAGATTTTAAATATAGAAAAGACGGAAGACCATTTATACATTTTTAATGGGCGGAATCAAGATTCGAGCATCGAATATCGTGCTCAGAATGATAGAGAGAGGACAATTTATTCATTTTATCTAAGGTGAACGCAATTATTGAATGATCAACACTTACCAAGCCACGTAGAAAGCCAAAAACCTGCTTGCAGCATCTATGTCATGCTTATCATCACTAAATGGCTCGAACATTTGTCCAGCTATTACGATTCCTATCATTCCACCTTGCTCAGACTGCATAGTCATAAAACCAATTTTAATGAATAAAAAAACTAATTAAGTTTCGCAGTCTTGAAAATCCAAGAAGTTATTATACTTGCCTTGAAGTGCTCACGGTACAGTTTTACAGCCTTGGCATGAGCCAACAACATGTTGTGCATTGCAATCAGTGGCTCAGTATCAGAATTACCGGCAGAACAATTGCCAAAAGGTGGCGAACAACGAGATGGTGGGTATATACCGGTCATATAGGCACATTCGGACACTGAATTTGGTTCATTAATTGTGACCCAATACTTCACCCGATCACCAAAATTCTTGAAACATATTTCAGCAAAATGTACGAAATCCAACCTAGTAAATCCCATACAGGTCAAGTTAAATTTACACAATTAATGAAGATATATGAATTCTTAAAACAAAATGATATTGCAAAATTAAGTCAACAAACTGCATCAGAGGACTGAGCCAGCTCCCATATCTCTCTTCAAGCTCTTGTGGGTAGTCCATGTGATGAATTGTCACGAAGGGCTTAATGCCTGCATTTCCAATAATATTTTTTATCTTTCTTTTAAGGGAAAAATTTAGCAGGATTAAGATTAACATAATTGAAATCTTGAAAATACCTTTAAGTAAGAGCTTATCAATAATTTTGTTGTAGAACATGATTCCAGCTGGGTTAACATCACCAAACTTTCCTCCTGGACTACCCAGAATTTTAAAAAGTACTAAAGAAATTCTAGCAAAACATATACTTTCTTTGTTCAAAATTAAATATTTACATTTAATTTAATACAAAAAATTTAGAAAGATTAATGAAGTTATTACAATATTCTTTTTAAAATATAGTTAATAGTGTCACCAAATGAGATATTGAGATGTAAATTATTTAAAATATGTTTATTTTAAGAAAATACATATTTAATTTTAGAAATTTCAAAATAAAAATGTAATACATTTGATTTCGAAAGAAGGGATTATATTAATTTATTGGCAAAAAGAATTGAAAATAGGGGAGAGAGTGACGTGAAGGGCAAGACGTACTTGGTAGAATTCTTGTCCATGAAATAGAGAAGCGATATACATCCAGCCCCAGAGAATGCATTATCTCGATATCTTCCTATAAGAAACGAAAATATCATATATTTTTTTTCTCCCCATTACACCTAGTCCTCTCCTTAATCCATAACTATGAAATACCAGGTATCGATGGTAATAATCATTAGCAATGTCCCCTGTTGCTTCATTAACCACATGACCTAATTAAAAGCAAATAAAAATTAGAATGGAAAAGAATGAAAGATAGAAAAATTGCTTGAAAATGCCAAGCGATACCTTTGACGTGCACAAAAGCATCCCAAATACTAATACCCTTTCCATCCTCAAGAAATGAACCCTCAATCTAAAATACTTAGTATAATAAGTCATCCCTTTCCAGAGAAACATTTATGAAGATATATAGTTAAAAAGACAAAGTAATTAAAAGAAAAGAAGCATATATACTTGATATGCTGAAGTGCTAACACCAAAGAGAAACTCGTCTGGGAACTGTGATCTTGTAATATCATCATCCCCTTCTTCATTGTCTCCTTGAATGAAAGTTTTTGATAAAATGATCAAAGTAAAGATCAGCAAAAAGGTTGTGCTTACTTTCATTATTGCAAAGTTCTATTAGTTACTACTGCGACGGACGTGGAACCTCTTGTATTTGCCTTTTAGCTTTGGTAGGCAATTCTCAAAGCATCGAAAGAAATAGCCACAATAAATAGAGAGAGTCATGTAATAGCACTAGCTCATCGTAAATGGACAAACTAAGTGTTGCTTTTTCTTCTTTTTTTTTCCTTCGATTCAATACACTCTGAAGCAGTCACAACACAAAAAAAGTGTTACGTACGGTAATGTGTTAGGGTCTTCGTAAGCTTTAGTGTAGAGCCTGTGAAGACCCTACCTTTAAAGGAAGTCCCAAATTATTAAGATTGATGAGATAAAATTTTTATTGGGCTTTACATATATAATGAAAAGATAAATGTGATAATTTTGTTTGTTTATAATTCTACTCTTTTTTTTAAGAGAATGTCCATTTATTAAATTTATTATCTCTTTAATTAAGTTATTAATAAAAAAAGATGTCATTAGAAAGATGAATTCACTCTAACAACAAAAATTACATTAGAGTGGAGGCTATAAAACCATCCAGAGAAAGAGATAGATAAAAGACATAAACTAGTCAGCTAAATAAAATATATTATCACCACAAACAAGAACAACCAACCATTAAAAAACACTTTTAAAAGAAGAAGCTAGAGCGGCGGCCTACTTCTTCTCTTTCTTTTTAATTTTTAGGCTCTTTATTTTATTTTTTCTTTATGTTACATGGATAAGGAGGTTTTCATTTCTCGTATTGAATAATTTATATACATGTATAATTGATCAATCTATTTCTTCTTCTGAAAATAGGTTGGACATTCTTTAAAATATGAAAATATTTTTGGTATTTCATTTGACTCACAAAAATCTAAATATTTTTGGATGAAGAAATACTAAAAAAGCATTGTATTGACCTTGAAAGTCATTTAAAGTTTGACGGTCTTATTTATTTTTGGAATTGAAAATGTTGAAACAAGTACTCTTGATAGAAGAAATTAGTAATCTAACCAAAATATTAAGCCAATGCTACCTTGAAAATTTAGAATTGTTTCCCAAATGTAGCCAAGGGAAAAGCTACTACTGCAACACATTTTTCAAAATTAAAATTATCTAAATCTTATTTGAGATCGACTAAAAATGCTGATGTCCCTTTTTAATTCTCTTGTATCTTGAGAGGAAGTCGATGTCAAAAGCTTGCAGTGAAAATGACATTCTTCAAAAACAAAAGATCGAAGATCAAGTTCAAGACCTTTTTGTAAACGTTGCATATTATCCTTAATTAAAATAATAATTGCATAATTTGCCTGCATTTTTTTCTTTTTCCTTGTTGTTACTTTTTGAAAGTTGGACAAAAGCACAGCAGAGGGGAGGAACAGAAAAAATATAAAAATGAGATTGAGGAAAGTTGGTCTTCTTTATTCTTCTTTTTTGGGCTAATTAAAAAAAAAATTTTAAAAAAGAAAAACTATTTGAATTTGGATTGGACTTTTTGTATAATTTTCTCTTTGTTTTTAAAATAAAACTTAGATATTATATTTGGATATAATTTTGTATTTGAATGTGTGATGTAATATTATTGGATCCCATATATTAGACATTGTTATAAAATATTTAAATATATTTATTTTATTAATAAAAAATATTATTTAAATTAAAAAATTAAAAAATTAAATTTAATGTGAATATGAAGAATCATAAATCTGTTATGTTAAAAAATCTGGTTCAAAAATTCCTACCAAAATCGCTATCAAATCATAACCTAGTGACATTTATGGATGAACAACTAAACTCGAATCCTAAACCTTTTAGGTTCTTTAATTTCTAGATGAAAAAAAAAGGTTTCGATAATATTGTTACTGCTAATTGGGCTATAGAGGGTGATGTGTGGCAAAAACTTAGATTGGTTAAGCCAGCCATTAAGTCTTGGTCGAAAAACAATTTTGGGAATAATTCTGACCTTATTAAGGAGTTGGAATAGAGGATCCATTTGTTAGAAGAGCAATTGAGCAGTGATATTTCTAACCGTAATATACAGACATAAATTGTTAAGCATAGAGGTGATCTTTGGTAGAGATACACAATTGAAGAATAATGTTGGGCACAAAAAGCTATAATGAGCTGATTTGTTAATGGTGACAGAAACACGAGGATTTTTCATATTGTGGCCTTGAATCGTCAAAGGAGCAACAAAATTTTGTCTCTTGCCGTTGATGGTGTCGTGATTGATCCTTATCTAATTCGAGAAGGTATTGCTGCTCATTTGAGAAACAGTACGGGTCAATCGATACTTGCATGATTAAGAAATTGGATGTTGCATTGAAACAATTGACTGAAGCTGAAAACCTGATACTAGAAGATGCTTTTACAGAAAATGAGGTTTGGGATGCTATTTGTTGTTATAATGGGGACAATGCACCCAGACAAGATAGTTTCAACCTTAACTTTTTCAAGAATAAGTAGCAGTTGCTAAAGTATGATATTATGAAGATGTTCAAGTTTTTTTTTTGAGATAGGTGTTGTGAATAAGTATATTAACAATTCGTTCATCACTTTAGTCCCAAAGTGCAAGTAACCCACTCACATGAAAGATTATAGATCAATTAGCCTAGTTAGAAGTTTTTATAAGATAATTGCGAAAGTACTTGCTAGAAGAATATCATTGGTAATCGACAGTGTAGTGTAGTGGAATCAATTTGCTTTTATTAAAGGGAGACAAATCCTTGATTGTGCTCTTATTGCTAATGAAGTAGTGGATGATATGTAGAAACGAAATAGGAAGGCCTTACTTTTTAAAGTTGACTTCGAAAAAACATATGATTATATTGACTGAGATTTCCTCTTTAAGGCAATGGAGTATATGGGCTTTGGGAGTTGGTGGTGCAAGTGGATTCTTTTTTGCATATCTTCGGCCTCTTTATCAGTCTTGGTTAATGGTTCCCCAACTAGACAATTCAATACAATGAGGGGTATTCGCCAAGGTTGTCCATTATCTCCTTTCCTTTTTTGTATAGTTGGACAGATTCTCAGTTCTTTGATAAATAAAACAATGTATATGGAAGCTATTTAAGGTGTCGGTGTAGGGCGATGTAACTTTTATTTGTCGCATGTGCAATTTGCGGACGACACTATATTATTTATTGATGCATCTTCAGAGTCTCTTCTTAATGTGAGTAAGTTTTTTATTTGTTTTGATGTGGTCTCAGGGTTGAATGTGAATTTCCACAAAAGTTATCTATATGGGATTAATGTTCAAGGTTTTTGCTTGACGAAAAATATGGATGAGATTCTAGCCTACTGATTCCAAAAATTTTTCTAATAGAGTCTCATTATTATGGAATTCTATTCGAAAAACGGCTGCGAATGGGATTAGCTTGAGTAAAGAAGGTCTATCTTCTGACCTTATTACAAGCCTAGGCGATGGCAGTAGGATTAGATTTTGGGGAGATAAATGGGTTAATGATATCTTGCTCAAGAATGTTTTCCCTCGTATTTATGCTTTGGCTCCTAATAAAATTAGTGTTGTTGCAGATTTTAGGTTCTGGATAGCTGATACCTGGACATGAAAAGTTGACCTCAGGAGAAGTGTTTTTGATTGAGAAGTTGAGCAGTGAGAGAGTTTTTTGCAAATAATTCACGAGTTTACACCTTGCAGAGAGCTGAAGGATAAAGTGATTTGAAAGTTTAATCCAAATGGAGTCTTTACCACTTATTCCTACGATAAAGAAGTGTTTGGTCATAGATATGAAGCCTCTAGAGTGTGGAATTTGGTTTGGCAAGGATTGACTCCCCCCAAAGTAGAGGTCATTGTTTGGTAGGTGTTGAAAGAAAAACTCTCTATGAAGGCAAAGTTGCTTAGGCGACACTTACTTCAAAATGATGACATCAATTGTGCATTCAACAATTTACAGGTGGAATCTACTTGCCACTTGTTCTTTGGTTGTATCTTTTCATGAGAATGCTGGTCTTTTTGGCTTGATCTCTGGGGTATTCAGTCTGTACTAACAGGTGATCTTGTTATTTTTATCACTTATTGAGACTTTCTTTTTCTGCTAAAAACTCAATTATTGGTTTGGCGCCTCATTTTCTTTGTGGTTATTTGGTCTTTGTGGCTTTTTAAAAATGATATTGTGTTTCGTGATGGTTCTCCAAATGCACAAAAGTTAATTGACCTTATGAAATTCAAATTCATAATATGGAGCTCTGCTAAGTGGTCCAAACAAACTCATAGCTTTATGGACCTGTTTAGATTACTCACTTTTGTCACTGCTCAATCTAAGTCTTCTGAAAATAGTCGATCAACATGCGTTTGGTCTCCTCCAACTTGTGGCAAGCTGAAATTCAATGTTGATGGGTCATCAAAAGGCAATTCGGGGCCAGCTGGCATTGAAGGGATCTTGCGGAATCACATGGGAAGAACTATGACATCTTTTTCCAAACCAATTGATTTTGCAGATTCTAACAAAACGGAGTTACTGGCAGTCAATGAAGCATTCATGTTATATGCGACTTCTCATTGGGCTCTTATTCATGGGCTAATTATTGAATCCGATTCTTCCAATATTTGTAAGTGGGTCAATAATTCATATTCTGTCCCATGGGTGATGAGGAACAAGATATTGGCTCTTGAGAATTTAAAAAATAGAATATTAAGTTGGGAGATAATAAAAATACCAAGGGAAGCAAATTCTGATTCTGACACTTTGGCAAAAGACGGTTCAAAGGCTGTAGAAACATTTTTATCAGGTTATTGATTCATTTGGATGGTAGCTGATAGAACACTGGTCTATTGCAGTGGTGTTGGAATGGCAGGGGTAGTGGTTGTGGAATTGATCTTGTTGTTTGATCTTGTCAGATGATCTCCTTATTTTGGATTAACTTTTCTTTTCTTTAATTTTTGTACTGATTTGTGTGGACCATTTATGAGGTTTTAGATAATTTTGCACCATCAGATGATCTCTTTTGCTTCTTTGGAAGAAAAAATACAAGAATTGATAATATATGTTTGGTTTGTTTTGGTGCAAATACTAAGAAAATCTCTTGTTGGAGGGTGGTGTAAGTGTGCATAGAAGGAAACAATGAAGCTTATAGATTGACAAAGGAAGGCACGGGGAGAGTTGAGGATTTGTTGGTTTTGTTCTAAGCCCTTTAAGATTTGGATTCTCCATTTGGTTGTGATTTTTTGGTGCTGCTGATGGGTTAGCTTTGGGTTGTTATTGCTCATTGTTCTAGTCATCTCAACATTCTTGTGTACATTTAAGTTGAGTTGGAGTGCTGCTTCAAAAAAAAAAAGTCTTGTAGCTACTGATTTGTTTTAGTGATTTTCTCAAGTGGGTTTCTGGTTTCTCAAGTATATATTATGTTTGCTTTCGCAAGTGGATTTCGTTTTCTATATTTACAGTTAGCTTCTGTTTAGTCTTTTTAATTTGTTTGGGTTTTGTATGGCTAGCTGTGATTGGACTTCATGGTTCTGATATTGTAACTCTGGTTACTTGAGAGTTCTACCTCTCTTGGCTAAATGCTTAATAATACTGTGCTTTGAAAAAAACAGAAGAGATTTTCTAAAATGAAAAATCTTTCCGACTAATATTCTTATTATGCATTATTGCTAAATTGGTTGAAACAATCATTAATCTTTCAATTATTTGAAAACATACAAAACCTTGAGAAAGGGATGCAATAGATGTTGGACCACTAGCTATCTCTTCTCATCCTTGACTCAATAGATGTTGGTGATTGAAAATTTAAGTCTCATAGGAATAAACTATTTGGACGTATTCTTTATGTTTCAAAATATAAGTTGTTGGATAATTTTATTTTTATTTTAAAATATAAGTCAGTTTTACGAAATTTTATGAATATTTTATCATTTATTTTTAATATTAACTTTATTTATTTTCATCTTTCATCTCACATATTTCTTATATCTAAGACAAGGTCTTTATATATTTTTTCTTCTCAAAATAAACTTTTTTTTTCTCTTTCTTATTTTCTAGATATAATAACTAAAAGTAATTTAAAAAGAAAAATATTTTATTAATTTGTATAAAAAGTTTAAAAAGACGGATGGAGTAACATTTAAACTAAATGCAGACTTGTGCTTTAAATCTTGGTTTTAACCAATTTTGAGGCCAAAGGAGAGAATATTAAGCTATTAGCCAGTAGTGGCTGACTTGATGGAAATTTAATTAGTAATTAGGGTTGAAAACTGAAGGGACTGAATGATGCTAACAAAACTAATAGTTTCAAATTCCCACTAAAAGATGCTTGGTTATCTATATGGAAGTCAATAAAAAGAACAAATTCCATTCATCAATTGAAAAATTACATATACAAAATTCACCAATTAGATTCAATGTAGATTTATATATAAATTCGTTCCCTCCCTACCCACAAGAAGACATCCCAAAAAAATTAATCCATCAAAATAGAGCATTTTTAGAAGGTAATCAATTATATGTTCAAACAATACTTGTTATATATATATATATATATATATATGTATATATATATGTAATTTTACTTCTTCTGCGGCTTCCTTAATCCAGATATGTAAAAGATCATACATCGAGTTCCTTTTCTAAAATAGAGAAACTATAAGGTTTCACCTTACAAATAGAAGCAAAAATATGAGTGAAATGGCAACAAAAGAAACTGCATGTGTCATCCCATTTCTGCCCTTCCATCCTTCCCATTGAGTATTAATCCATCTTTCCTTGCAAAAGGAATTGCAGTTCTTTCTTCATTGCTGAGATTTTTGCTCCTCAAGAAATCTTTATACCAGCTAGCAGATTTCCTAGGGACCCGATCCAACGTTACAGGATCAATAGAATAAAGTCCAAATTTTCGATTATATCCATCTGACCACTCAAAATTGTCCACCAATGACCAAATAAAATATCCCCGCACATCTGCACCATTCCTAGTAGCAAAGAAGCTTTCCTTCAACGAATTTAATTTGCTGGCAAATACTCTAGATCTATCCATCCATATTTAAATATCCACTTTGATATGATAATTAAGGAAAACTTTTGACTTTAATGAAATTATCAAAATATCCTTGTTAATAATGCACATAAATTAGTGAGATAGAAATCTATTAAATTTAGGAGATTATATATGAAATTTTAAATGAAAAAAATGTTTATTTTAAAAAATAAACATTTAATTTTGAGCAATTTAAAATATGAATATTAATTCAGTTGTAAGTATTGAGTAGGTCCGTGGGGGTATATATAGTATAACCAAATGTGTTTGTCAAACCATGACAAATGAGAATGATAAATGAGGAAAAATCACCTTATGGCTCGAGCCAAGTAAGAAAGGTATTGTTTGTGATAATCGATGCGTTTGACATCATGTTGCAAGTCATCAACGCCTACTTGTTCCAATGGAAAAGAATAACCTGCATGTATCAGCACTATCAATTAAAGTCACGTCGACATGATTTTTCATGCAAGATTTTATAGTATTTATTACCATTCTCAAGAATGAAAATAGGCTTGTTGTATCTCTTCTTAACATAGTCCACAATCTCTTCCATCCCTCTTGGCACAACAAAAAATTCACTCTTTCCGGTCTGCAAGAAGAGAAGAAAGTTAAGGATCTAGATGTTATTAGCAATGAACATTTCAGAAAAATGGGATGTCAATTAGAAGAAAATTAGCATAAATTCTCATACGGGTTCTCCAATTAAAACACCATCCCTTAGAGGAGTATGTTCCACAAATCCTTCGATGGCATGATCTGCACCCGAGGAGCAGGAAGAATCTAAGCACAGGGGACTATTATAGAGACAATCCTTAGCATAAATAGTTCCATAGTGGTTGATCCCAAGGTAGTCAAGACTATCTTTAATGAGCTCTCTTTCTTCTGATGTGAAAATTGGTAATTCACTCCTGAGGTAATGACTCATTTCTGGAGGATAATCACCAAATACTAGAGGATCGAAAATCCTGTTTCAATGTCAAAACAAGAATTTGAGACTTATGATGCTTACTAGTGCATATGTACACTATGACTTTTGAAATAATGTATAGTCAATATATAAAATATATCCGTTATCAATAAATATATATATATATATATATATATATATATATATAGTAAGATCAACTCCACAATCACTGTCCTTGCCCCTGCCCCCCTGCCGTTCCAAAGTCACTGCTACAGACCAGCTACCATCCAGATGAATCAGCAATCTGATAAAAGAACTTCTGCAGCCTTTGAACCATCTTTTGCCAAAGTGTCCGCATCAGAGTTTGCTTCCCTTAGTATTTTTATTATCTCCCAACTAAACATTCTATATCTCAAGAGCCAGTATCTTGTTCCTCATCAGAAGATATACAAAAATTATTCTTAAACACATGAAATGTGTCATGGTTGATTTACAAAAATTCTCTCAGGTTTATGCTGTGAATACTATTCTGCACTTGAAGGATTTTAATTTCTTCCATTCGATGTAATCTGTAGATTCTTCTACCAATATAAATAAGATATGATTCTCCACGTAGATGATTTTGACAACCAAAAACAACTGGTACACTTAATTATGAAAAGCAGGCGTTCAGCAATTATTTACAAAATGCGATGCCCTGAATAGTTGAGTACTTACCAAGCAACATTAAAAGCCAAAGCCCTGCTTGCAGCTTCTTTGTCATGCTCATCCTCAGTCAACGGCTCAAACATGAATACATTTACGACTATTCCTATAATCCCACCTTGTTCTGGCTGCCACAACATAAACCATTTTTTTTTTCCAATTAAACTATTAAGAAGTTCTGCGATTAAACTTGAAGATCAAAGAAACTTGGAAATTATATTACTAATTGATTACTTACTTGAAAGTGTTCACGGTACAGCTTCACAGCCTTGCCATGTGCCAATAACATGTTGTGCATTGAAATCAGTGGCTCAATATCAGAATTACCAGCAGAACAATTGCCGAAAGGTGGTGAACAACGAGCTGGTGGAAATATACCCCTCATATAGCCCAATTTAGAAACTATATTCGGTTCATTAATGGTTACCCAATGCTTCACCCGATCACCAAAATTCTTGAAACATATTTCGGCAAAATATGCAAAATCCTGCCTAGTAAATCACAGTAATCAATTTTTAGAGTGTTGAACATGGTTTCAGCCTTTGTTTTTGAAAAGGTGGCTGCTGAGAAGACAAGTTAGGCAGAAAAGATCATTCAAAGTTTGGAGAAATTAGGCTGTCAAATTTAGGCAGCAAAAATGAATTTTTTTAGCCACTATTCGGTCATTATATAAATAGTCATGTGTTTGCAAGGCTTGATCATTGAAGAGAAACATAAGCATTTGCTTCTATTTGATAGAACTTCTCTTTGTAAGCTCTTGAGAGCATTACTAATATTTGTAGTATTCAAGCTTTCATTTTTCTTGAGGTGCTTGAATACATTTTAGAGTTCTATGTGAGAGAAAGGGCATTTTGGAAATTTGGGAAGAGAGGTTGAGATAAGTTTGTATTTCATATTTGTTCATTATATTAGTGGAATTTGTGAGTTCTCCAAGTGGACGTAGGCACTTTTCCAATCCATGTAAATCTTGTGTCTCTTTCTCTTCATTATTTATTTGTTATTATCTCTTGATTGATATTTTAGAAAAAAATGGAATAACACAACAGGTGGAGCAAATTCTGAAGTAGGTGGAGTTTGATATGACTAAGATTGTTCCAGCAGATAAAGAATCTCCTATGACAAGGGAGAATATTGGTGAATCTCAAGAAGAAGATGAAATTTCAACCCAAGATCCTCAACAACAACAAGAATCTATTGCAGTTAGAAAGCCAAGATGAGATTTGAAAACCTGCTCAATCTGTTGATATGGTGGCCTATGCATTTCTTGTTATAGATAATAATATTCCTCTTACCTATTGAGAAGTCATTCAAAGTTCAGAATGCAAAAAGTGAAAAAAGGCTTTATAGGAAGAGATGCAGTCAAGACTTGGAAGTTGACACAATTACTGAGAGGTAAGAAGGTGATTGGATGCAAGTGGATATTTGCAAAGAATGAATTCTATTCTGATATAGATAATGTTCGCTATAAGACTATGCTAGTGGCAAAAGGTCATACTCAGATGGAAGAAATAGATTACAATGAGGTATTCTTTCTAATTACAAAACATTATTATATTAGAATTCTAATGGCCTTAGTTACACAGTTAGATTTGGAGCTTGCACAACTCTATGTGAAGGGTAACTTTCTTAGACGATAATTTAGAAAAGAAAATCTATATGACCCAGCCGGAAGGTTTCAAAGTTGCTAATAAAGAAGATTTGATATGTAAACTTGACAAATCGTTATATGGATTAAAACAAACTCTAAGGCAATGGTACAAATGATTTGACAAGTTTATGCTCGAGCAAGGATACACACGAAGTAAGTTTGATCATTATAGTAATTTAACAAGATACAATATTGATCTTTTATCTTCTTCTTTTTTGTACGTTGATGACATGCTGATTGCCTCAAAGAATAATGAAGAAATAAAAAAAGTTGAAGGCTCAGCTAAGTAAAGAATTTGATATTAAAGATCTTGGAGAAGCTAAGAAAATTCTCGGCATAGAAATCAACAGAGATAGAAAGAAGGGCAAGTTTTGTCTTTCTTCAAAGCAGTATTTGAAAAAAGTACTACAACGTTTTGACATCAATGAGAAGACAACATATAAGTACTTCACTTGCCTCTCATTTCAAATCTAGCTCTAAAATGTCTCATAGTACAAATGAAATGAGACATTTTTTTTGTGGTTATTTGGTCTTTGTGGCTTCTTAGAAATGAAATTGTGTTTCTTGATGGTTCTCCAAATGCACAAAAGTTAATTGACCTTATGACAGTCAAATTTATAATGTGGAACTCTGCTAAGTGGTCCAAACAAACTCATAGCTTTATGGACCTGTTCAGATTACCCACTTTCTTCACTGTTCAATCCAAGTCTTCTGAAAATAATCTGTCAGCATGTGTTTGGTCTCTTCCAACTTGTGGCAAGCTGAAATTCAATGTTGATGGGTCATCAAAAGGCAATTTGAGGCCAGCTAGCATTAGGGGATCTTGCGAGACCACATGAGAAGAACTATGATATTTTTTTCAAAACCAATTGGGTTTGTAGATTCTAACAAAGCGGAGCTATTGGCAATCAATGAAACATTCATGTTATATGCGACTTCTCCTTAGGCTCTTACTTATGGGCTAATTATTGAATTTGATTCTTCTAATATTTGTAAGTGGGTCAATAACCCAAATTCTGCCCCATGGGTGATGAGGAACAAGATGCTGGTTTTTGAAAATCTAAAAAATATAATGTTAAGTTGGGAGATAATAAAAATACCAAGGAAAGCAAACTTTGATGCGGACACTTTGACAAAAGATGGTTCAAAGGCTGCAGAAGCTCTTTTATCAGGTTGCTGATTCATCTTGATAGTAGTTGATGGAGCACTAGTGTGTAGCAGTGCTGTTGGAACGGCAGGGGCAGTGGTTATGGAGTTGATCTTGCTGTTTGATCTTGTCAAATGATCTCCTTGTTTTAGATTAACTTTTCTTTTCTTTCATTTTTGTATTGGTTTGTGTAGACCCTTTTTGAGGTTTCAGATCATTTTGCACCATCAGATGATCTCTTTTGCTTCTTAGGAAGAAAAAAAAGACAAGAGTTGATAATATATGTTTGGTTTGTTTTTGGTGTAAATACTAAGAAAATCTCTTGTTGGAGAGTGGTGTAAGTGTGTAGAAAATGAAACAATAAAGCTGATAAATTGGCAAATGAAGGCATGGGTAGATTTGAGGATTTGTTGGTTATGTTCTAAGCCCTTAAGATCTGGATTCTCCTTTCGGTTGTGATTTTTTGGCGCTGCTGATAGATTAGCTTTGGCTTGGGTATTGCTCGTTGTTCTGGTCTTCTCAACATTTTTGTGTACATTTAAGTTAAGTTGGAATGCTGTTTCTTCAAAAAAAAAAAAAAAAAGTCATGTAGCTGCTACTTTGTTTTGGTAATTTTTTCAAGTAGGTTTCTGGTTTCTGAAGTGACTTTTCTCAAGTATCTATTCTGTTTGCTTTCGCAAGTGGTTTCATTGACTATATTTACAGTTAGCTTCTATTTGATCTTTTTAATTTGTTTAGGTTTTGTATAGCTAGCTGTGATTGTACCTTTGGTTACTTGAGAGTGCTACCTCTCTTGGCTAAATGCCTAATAATATTGTGCTTTTAAAAAAAAAAATGTTGTTGGAGTAGTAAGTAGGTATATGCACAATCCTGGAAAATGATATTGGCAAGTTGTGAAATGAATTTTGAGAACTTTGGATTATGGTATAATGTTTGAGTAGGATGATTTATTTGGTCACTACACGGTTAGATATGTTGATTCTAACTATGCTGGTGATTTAAATAAACAACGTTCAACTACTGGTTATGTATTCACTCTTGCAAAAGCTCTAGTAAATTGGAATTCTACTTTACATTCAACAATTTCTCTCTCTACAATAGAAGCAGAATATATGGTAGTTGGAGAAGTTTTCAAATGAAGCTATTTGGCTGCAAGGTTTACTTGTGAATTGAGATTTTATTAGAAATGCATTACTTTGAATTGTGGTAGCCAAAGTGCTATCTACTTAGCCAAGAACAAGGTATATCAAGCAAGAATGAAGCGTTTCAACGTCTAATATAATTTCTTACGAGAGATAGTTAAATAATGAAACATTATGTTTCAGAACATAAGGACTACAGATAATCTACAAATATGTTGACTAAGTTCAGTCATTGTTTGAACTTGATAAACATCTTGCGAATTTGAAGACCTTCAGGTGCATGGTGCCAATAGGTACATTTGGAAACACCCTTTCTCGTTTTATTTTGAAGATGTTATAATCTGAAACCAAAGTGGAAATTGTTGAACATGGTTTCAACCTTTGTTTTTGTAAAAGGTGACTGTTGAGAAGACAAATTAGGCATAAAAGATCATTCAAAGTTTGGAGAAATTAGGCTGCAAAATTTAGGCAGCAAAATTGAAAAACATTTTAGCCACTATTTGGTCATTACTTGGCTATAAATCATATGTTTGCAAGGCTTAATCATTGAAGAAAAACATAAGCATTTGCTCATATTTCAAACAACTTCTCTTTATAAGCTCTTGAGAGCATTAGTAATATTTGTAGTATTCAAGCTTTCATTTTTCTTGAGATGCTTGAATACATTTGAGAGTTTTATTTGAGATAAAGGGTGTTTTGAGAATTTGGAAAGTGAGGTTG
This sequence comes from Apocynum venetum, assembly GCA_019593545.1. Lineage (NCBI taxonomy): Eukaryota > Viridiplantae > Streptophyta > Magnoliopsida > Gentianales > Apocynaceae > Apocynum > Apocynum venetum. The sequence goes on along the minus strand of SRSM01000123.1, from coordinate 8,210,562 downwards.
AGATAAATTTGTATACAAGTTTGTTTATTATATTAGTGAAATTTGTTATTTCTCTCAGTGGACGTAGACACTTTACCGAACCACATAAATTTTGTATTTCTTTCTCTCCATTATTTATTTGTTATATCTCTTAATTGATATTTCAAACACTTTTACACACAACATAGAAAATGCATATAGTTAAAAAATTCTTAAAGAAATTAATATTGTGAAATATTCTATATATTCTACTAACTGCATCAAAGGACTGAGCCAGCCCCCATATTTCTGTAGAAGCTCTTCAGGATAGTCAAAATGGTGAATTGTCAAGAACGGCTTAATGCCTGCATTTCAAAAATTAATTATCTTTGGTTTTCATTTTAGATGGGGAAAAATTAATTAGGTGTGAGATTAAGTACATATATATTACCTTTAAGTAAGAGGTTATCAATAATTTGATTGTAGAACATGATTCCAGCTGGGTTAACATCACCGAACCTCCCTCCTGAACAATCCAAAATTAAAGAATACTAGAATAGTACCCAAGAACAAGAAACACTTCCTAAACAAAATGGAGTACATAAAGTTATTAGCAAAAAGAAAATAGGGAAAGTACTTGGCAGAATTCTTGACCATGAAATGGAAAACCGGTATGAATCCACCCCGAGAGAATTGATTATCTCAATGTCCTCCTACAAGAAAATTCAAAGAAAACAAAAGAAGACCATTTTCATCACACCTTCTCACCCCCCCCCCCCAATGAGTATCTATAGAATGCAATTAGATGTAAGGTCGAGTTGGCACCAGGTACCGATGGTAATGGTCGTCTGCAATGTCTCCGGTTTCTCCATTTTCCACATTACCTTAGACAATATAAGAGCAAGATAAAATTAAAAGCCGACTACCATTTTCAAGAAAAGAAGATGGCAGAAATTGCTTGAAAAAATGTCACTGATGCCTTTTATATGGACAAAAGTATCCCAATTGCTAAGGCTCTTTCCATCCTCAAGAATTGCACCTTCAATCTAAACACAATAGAATATAACTAATATTTTCCAGAGTAAAAAAACCATATATGAAGCTAATTAAAAGAAGAAACATACTTGATATGCAGAAGTGGCAACACCAAAGAGAAAACCATCTGGGAATTGTGATCTTGTCACATAATCTCCTTCTTCACTGCCATCTCCTTGAATGAAAGCTTTTGAAACAATGAGCAAAACAGAGAAGACAAAGAAGGAAATGAAACGAGTCAGACTTGTCCTTTTTTCCATGATTTCGATTTCCAGCATAACTACTGACTATTCTACTCTTTTGTCAGAGAAAAAAATCATCAGAGACACTTCATCTGAGACAAGCCTGTGAATTTGATTAAGCACTTCTCTAGTGCCAGTGACAGTTTAACGTGTTTCAAGTGTCAGCTACCGCACTTTTTTTCTTTATCTTAAAATAAACAAAAATTGTGTCACTAAAGATAAGATTGTATTTATGCAGAATCTTAAAAAGAAATTATGATTGGATTGAAAATAAAAAGAAATGCTGATTCAGATTGAATTTTGTAGTTTTTTATTGCCAAATTGGTGAATTTAGTCCCTTATTTATCATTTTTTTCTGTAATATTGATCATTTTTTTCTTCGTACTCTATTAGGTTCCTTATTTATTTTTTAACTACAAATTTGGGTCATTCCATCCAATTTAATGCCTGGTCAATGCAAGTCAATGTTTTGACAGAGGCAAATTTGTTCATCCACTATGCTCACTTGGCAAATCGGTGAATTTAGTCCCTCATTTTTCATTTTTCGGTGACATTTGGTCTCTTATTTCTTCTTCTTTTTTCACACTATTAGATCCCTTACAAATTTTCAAGTTAATTATTAGGTCATTATGTCAAATTTTTTGGTTAGTTAACCACAATACAATCAAAGTTAGTTAAGGTCTTTAACAATAGTACGAAGGGTAATTTCATCCATCTTCTATGCATCTATTTTCTCCATTTTTTAATAGGAAAATTGCCCCTAACCTATAAGCAATTATCCAGTGTTATTCTTCCTTCTAAAAAATCTGACGGAAATCCTTTTTCTTTTTTAAAAGGGAAATCTGAAACATGATAACATTAGACAATATTTGAAAGATTAGGGACTAAGAAAGTCAATAAAAAAATATGGATGAAAACGGATAAAAGTTAAAAGAATAAAAATTAAAATGGGAAATTATCCTAAAATGTATTCCTCTTTTGTAAATTTTTTTGATTTAATACAAATGTAAGTTATCAATTATCCCTATTTACTAATATTGTTAGTAGTGAAATTTATTATGCGTAAGGAAAAATGAATTCATTAAATTGAAAATATTATTTTTTATACTGTAATAAAAAAATTATTATTTAAAAGAAATTTAAGTGAACACGAAAAATAAGTATTAATTGTTACTTTTATTTGTTAATTTGTCAATAATATATAAAAAAACTCTTTCAATTATTATAATAAAGCCAGCAATCTATCTTAAAATAAAGTCAAACATAACTAATATTGGAACAAAAAAATTTCCTGCTTATTTTCATGAATTTTATATTCAAATTCAAGAAATTTAAATTGTTCCAGAAATAGCTTAGTACTAATTGTTCATTTCTCTATTTACAATATTCGCATTATTGTTTCATTAAATTTACTTATTGTCATCAAGTTATATATGAGCTTTTGTAAAAATAATTTAACAAGTAAATATCTCAAAATAATAAAATGAACAAGGAAATAAATTTTATGATAATTTCTCATTTTAATCCTTATTCTTGGTGACGTTTCATTCAAATTTATGAACAAGCTTTTATCAGTTTTCATGACGTTTTATTATTGACTTTTTTAGTACATAATCTTTCAAATATTGCTCAATATTGTTATTTTTCAAATTTGCTTGTAAAAAAATATGACTCCGTCATATTTTAGACAGAATAATAACATTGACTAATTGCTCAAGACTAGGGAAAATTTGGGGCAATTTTCCCTTTTTAAAATCAAAAGGGGATCAAATTTTCTCCAGTTTCTCCATGAACATTTCATTCAAAATTAGGGGTAGTCCATCATTGATGCAAGAAGCGTCTTCTGCAAATCCAAATAAAAAATCTAGGGACGACTGCTACGTTGTATTTGAATGCGCTGTATGCATTATTTATAAAATTTTAGAGTATGTAAAATATAAAGAAGAAATTACTTGAGAGTATAATTTAATTAAAAATCATTTAAAAAATTATAGTAGTTGAATAGGTGAGATTCATATTTCAGATTGGTATTGAGAAGTTTATAGCTGAAGAATGAGAAAAGAGTTAAGATCCACCAATAGTGAATATGGCATTTCTATATTTAGATGTCCAAATATATATTTTTTAGAAAATAGATTTTTTTTCTTTCACAAATAATATTTTTAATTTAAAATATTTATAGTTCACTAATTACATAACTAATAAATTTACTACCAAGGTTTTAATAATAAAGATAATATCGTAAATTACTTACAATTACAATTTATTTTAATTTTTTATTCAATTTTAAAGGATAAAGAATTGCAACCTTGATATCACTCTAATCTCTACTATTTAATTAGTGAAACACACACAAGAGGATCATCCAATTCCATGACTTTCATCAAACCTATTATGCAAATGCAACCTTGATATCCTACAAATAATCACTCATACAAAAAAAAAAAAAAAAAAAACTCCAGTTCCACCTCTATGTTATTCATAACCAAAACCTAATTAATTAAAAGTCCTGTATCTGAACTGTTAATTAGTACTTAAAACCATCAACTTTTGAATTAAAAAAAGAAATAAAATAGTTTTCACATAAACTTAAGTCATAAATATCAATAATAATACATAAGCACGAAACTACGTGACAAGTACCTTATATCTGCTTTTACGGACAATTTTATTTGTTGAAAATGATGTATACTTTTCTCCTTCTTCTATTTGAGTAATATGGGTATAATTTTGTTGGTGAGATTTTGGTTGAATGAATGAAGGGATGCTTTTCTTGTAATATTATATCCATAACGTGATTCATATATTTTGTTATTTCAGGAAAATAAAATATATATAAAAAAACGAGATTTCGTGTGTTATTGGCATTGATTTCTTTATCTTAATATCTAATTTATTGTACTCAAAAGCTAATTAGCTTTTTCAGAAATGAAATTTTTTTACATGGACATTTTTTGTAGGCTATTTTTAATAATAATAATAATAATAATAATAATTGCATGCTTTAAAGTGTACAACATATTAATACATGTACATTAGTAGCTGAAAAACTGGTACTTGGTCACTTTTATCATTTGTTCATACTTCTAAAATTAGCAAGTTCTGTGTTGTTATTTGATCCTTGGTTGGCTTGCAAATATAGTTGGCGTCTTAAATCATATGATTAGTCAAAGAAACTGAAAAATGTGGGAAAAAGTGTGAATCACAAAGAAAAGAAAGAATATATAAAGAGTGAGAAGTTATGTGTGTGTGTGTGTGAATATATATTAAAAAAGAAAGAATTTGCCTGAGCAGTTACGATAGGTTTATACTTAGATTCAGTTGCTCATAAAAATTTAAAATTTAATAAATGTGCATAGGTAATAAAGAATTTTCTAACTTGTACATACACAGGTTAATATAGATAAAATGAGTGATCTTTGAAATTCAATTTTATTGAAAAACAATGTTTTTATGTTTGATCGTTTTACGGTTGAATTTTGGTTTAGAATTTAAATTTTAGGGTCTAGGGTAAAATTTTCTAATTTTTCTAGTAAAAAATAATTACATTTAAAAGTAAATAAAACTTTGTCATATATCTCAAACAAAAATAAAATTACTGTTGGAATTGGATCTTGACCTTCCTATCCCGGGCGTAGTTTACTGAACGGATAGAGAGCCTCTCAATATGAATCTGAATGGAAGAATAGGCATTGGACGAGATGTGAAGATTTTTCTTATTATGTGTGTGTGTGTGTGTGTTTGCCTCTTAAATATTCATATAAACAGTATTTTTATTTTTTAAAATTAAAATTACATTCTCAAATAATTTATTAATTATATTTATATATTTTTTACTATTATCAGTAATATAAAATTCAAAAAAATCACATCGAATTTTCAAAAAATAAATCAAAAAACACCTTTTGAAATGCCAATCAAAATAAACCGTAAATCATTTATTAAATGTTCAAGAAACGTTATCGCGCGCCTACTAAGACATGCAGCTACCAGTTCTTGTGATTTTGTGAACTTGTAAAGCTATTTTAGCTTATGTCAATAGAGATTAATTTTCTTTTATTCGGAGTAAATAAATTTAGAAGAATAATTGATATATTTACGATCATGATTTTCAATATATTTGAGTTGTAACAATTATTCCATTTTATTTATATAATTACTGTGTCTCCTGAGCAAATAGGAAAAACCCATACAATAATCAGTAGATGATTAAATACAATATTATACACCATTGTACAAATCTTGATAAGTACCAAACCAATACATTGTAATAATTCTCCCGAGTTTAAAATTCAAGCACCCAAATTTCTAACCGAAATACAAGAACTAAAAATCCATTTGCCTTCTCCAGAATTTATGATTCAAGAACTCGCAATCAGACACTTCTCCCCAATTCAAGCTTCAAACCTTCCAAGCAATACCTCTTCAAGGCTATAAAACGCACAGATTCATGTGTTCACATCATGCTAAATATAATTTTTTATCCATTCCAAAAGGATCAGCAACTAATTAACAGAAGTTTAGGGTAGTAACCAATCAAGACAAAATAAAGGAGGAAATGAGAGTTTATCTCTTCCCTATTCAGCATTTGCCTCCTGTTGCTCTTCCCTGCCTCGCAAAAGTATTTGAAGAAACTAATTGTATGCACAAACAATACATGCTATGGAAGCTACTGCTGTGGCTTCCTTTTCATCAAATACAGATATATCAAGTTCCTTTAGTCCTTCATATTTGTGTCATCACTTCTCTGCTCTTACATTGAGCACCAATCCATCATTCTCACCAAAAGGAATTCCAGTTCTTCGTTCTTTGTTGCTGAGGCTTTTGTTCCTCAAGAAATCTTTATACCATTTAGCAGATTCCCGAGGGACGCGATCCAATGTCACAGGTGTAATAGAATAAAGTCCAAACTTTCGACTATAACCATTTGACCACTCAAAATTGTCCATCAATGACCAAATAAAATAACCCCGCACATCAGCACCGTTCCTGTTAACAAAGGAAGTTCCCTTCAGCAACTTCTGCTGGCAAATGTGTTTGTCAAACCAAGACAAATGAGAATGATAATGAGGAATGCATGCACAATCTCCAGGAGCCTGCATAATCTGTTTCTGTGACATCCTTGAAGAAGACGTGCATATGTATTAAACATGAAAGAAGAAAAGTAGACAAAAAAGAAAAATGCTTTTTCATTTTAAACTCAAAAGAAATTGGTTGCTCTCATAACTGGAAAAGAATCTAAATCAGACATTAGGTTCAGTACTTTAAAGAGGAAAAATCACCTTATCGCTCGAGCCAAGAAAGCAAGGTATTTTTTATGATAATCAATGCGCTTCACGTCATGTTTCAAGTCATCAATGCATACCTGTTCCAGTGGAAAAGAATAACCTGCACATAATTCAGAACTATCAATCAAGTGTTGACAAGATTATCATGCAAAACTTTATATTTACCATTCTCAAGAATGAAAATTGGCTTGTTGTATCTCTTAGTAACATAGTCCACAATCCCTTCCATTCCTCTTGGAACAACAAAAAATCGATCCATCCCGGTCTGCAAGAACAGAAGAAAGTAACTGTAGATGATAAAAGCAATGAACATCCGTGAAAAATGGGATGTTGATTAGGATGAAAGCACACTCTCATACTGGTTCTCCAATTAAAACACCATTCCGTAGTGGAGTAGAATTCACAAATCCTCGGATGGCATGATCCGCACCCTGGGAACAATAAGAATCCAAGCACACACAACTAGCATTGAGACAATCCTTAGCGTATAGAGTCGCATAGTGGTTAATCCCTAGGAAATCAAGGCTATCTTTGATGAGCTCTGTTTCCTCTGATGTGAACAGTGGTAACTTGCTCCCAAGATAGCGACGCATTTCTGGAGGGTAATCACCAAATACTAGAGGATCAAAAGTCCTGTTTCATGTGAACGATTCAATGCCAAAGGAAGAATATGAGATATATGATGCCTACATTGCATACTCTTGGAAGACATGCTGCCTCTCTATTTTTCAAACCCCCTCCTTCCCCCATCCCCAAACAAAATCCACAGTTAATGAGAGCGAAATGATTTGTTCTTAACCACTTGAAATGTTTCATGGTTGATTACAAAACTTCTCTCGGGTTTATTCAGTGATTTTTTTTCATTATTCCGTTACTGAAACAATTTTCCCTAATATATGAATATTTTTCTGCCAATACAAAGTGTCCATTTGCCTACCCCTCCAACCAAAAATATATTTAAAAAAAAAGGAAGAAGAAAAAACCAAGTAGAGTATGTATCCTAAAACATATAAAGTTCAGATTCTCAGTATGGTAGGAAAATTACAAGAATTTGTAGACAAATATATTATAGAGACAGGCAGCTAGAACAAACAGCTGTGGCCATTAAGCTACCACTAGCATCGACTAGTATATCCAATCTTTAGACGCTTCCTTTCTTATTGCAGAAATTGGTAGAACAAGAAATTATGGATTGTGTGCAGCTTAGGTTTCAACAACCAAAATCGTCGGATACAGAGATACGATACCTACTTTACATTTCAGTGCACTTATGACAAGCAAATTTACAGAATGCAATCTCCTGAATAGTTCAGCACTTACCAAGCAACATTAAAAGCTAAAGCCCTGCTTACAGCTTCTTTGTCATGCTCATCATTAGTGAATGGCTCATACATGAATGCATGTATGACTATTCCTACGATCCCACCTTGTTTTGACTGCCACAGCATAAATCAATTTTTTAAGCAAAGAATATAAGTAAGTTCTGCAATCTTGAAAATCCTAGAAACTCATAAATTACACCCAACTGAAATAGAGTACCTGAAAGTGCTCACGGTACAGCTTTAAAGCCTTGGCATGTGCGAGTAACATGTTGTGCATTGAAATCAGTGGCTCAATATCAGAATTACCAGCAGAACAATTTCCAAAAGGTGGCGAACAATGACCTGGTGGGTACACACCCCTCAGATAGGCCATTTCAGAAACCAGATTTGGTTCGTTAATGGTTATCCAATGCTTCACCCTATCACCAAAACTCTTGAAACAAATTTCGGCAAAATATGCAAAATCCTCCCTAGTAGATCACATAAAAGTTTTAGAGAATGAAATAGTTAAGCATTCTCAAATGAATTAATATTGCAAAATAAATTCTACAAACTGCATCAGAGGACTGAGCCAGCCCCCATATTTCTGTAGAAGCTCTTCAGGATAGTCTTCATGGTGAATCGTCACAAATGGCTTAATGCCTGCATTCAAGAATATCTTTGGTCTTAATATAAAAAAGATTGAATATCATTGGTCGTTGACTTTTATGGGAAAAAGAGCAGGATTAGGGGTAAGATTAAGTCCATATTACCTTTAACTAAGAGGTTATCAATAATTTTATTGTAGAACATGATTCCAGCTGGGTTAACATCACCGAACCTCCCTCCTGAACAATCCAAAATTAAAGAATACTAGAATAGTACCCAAGAACAAGAAACACTTCCTAAACAAAATGGAGTACATAAAGTTATTAGCAAAAAGAAAATAGGGAAAGTACTTGGCAGAATTCTTGGCCATGAAATGGAAAACCGGTATGCATCTACCCCGAGGGAATGGATTATCTCAATGTCCTCCTACGATGAAATCAAAAACTCCAATTTTGATCACACCTTCTCACTAATCTGTGGAGAGAATTCTAAGGTCCATCAAAACAATTAGAAGTCAGATTCCCACCAGGTACCGATGGTAATGGTCATCTGCAATGTCTCCGGTGTCCCCATTTTCTACATTACCTAACACAATATAAGACCAAGATAAATTAAAACCCAACTACAGTTTTCAAGAAGAGAAGATGGCAGAAATTGCTAGAAAATGTCACTGATACCTTTGATATGGGCAAAAGTATCCCAATTGCTAAGACTCTTCCCATCCTCAAGAATTGCACCTTCAATCTACACACAATATAGAATACACTAAAACCATTCCATTTCCAGAGAAGAAAATATCTATGAAACTAAGAAAAGAAACATACTTGATATGCAGAAGTGGCAACACCAAAGAGAAACCCATCTGGGAATTGTAATCTTGTTACAACATCTCCTTCGCTGTCGTTTCCTTTAATCAAAGTGCTTGAAACAATGAGCAAAATAGAGAGGACAGAGAAGAAAGTGTTACAAGACATACTTGTCGTTGCTTCCATTACTGCGATTACCGAGTATTCGTCAAAGGAAACGAAAAGGAAAAAATCAGAAATAGTACGTAAATAGACACTTGAATCCCCTCAGATTTTTTTTTTCTGTTATGCAGTGGGCAAGGGGGTTGGGTACACCTGTCTAAATTTGAACCTGAATCGATTAATTATATTATAATTTAATTGTGATTAATTATTACAATAAATAAAATTTGATGAAATTGACAGTTTTTTATTTCAAAAATATATAATATAATTTTCCTTAATATGTCATTTTTTATGTATTAATCTTGTCACCATTTTATTATAATTATGTAAAATAAAATAAATTAATTTTTATCTTTTCAAAGTTCAAATTTTAAAATGTTTTACAAAATTCTTCTTATAAGATTTAAACAAATATGATTTTTTATTAAATACTTATGTTATTTTTCATCATTTTATGAAAAAAATCAAAGAAAATATTTGTAATAAATCTAATTGTGATTACTTTTTATCATCAAATTAAAATATAATATTTACAAAAATATTTAGATATATATTATGATTCTATTTGCGATAAAATTATGATAAAATCTTATGTTTCAAGAATAATTAATTTTGTTAGAAGAAATATATCTGATTTTTATCTGTATTATAATTGTACATATAGTATACAAATTTAAATTTGGGAGTCATCTTATATTGTTATTTGTAAAACAAAGTCATGATTGATGATATAATATTTGATACTGAAGGAATTTCTATTAGTACTGAAATCGAAAGTGTAAACATAATCGATTGAAGTAAGAAAGTATTTACATATAAGACCTTAATATATTTTGAAGGTTTCGATTCATCTAAACTCTAGAATAATAAAAAAAATTAATTCATTTTAATAACAAACTTTCATTTTTTTTTTAAAAAATCCTAAAATCAAATTGAAATCATATTAAAACCATAATTGTAATTGTCTGAAATTGTAACTTTAGCAAAATCGAATTTTATCGGAATCATAAAAAGTTAAAAAATACTACTTTAATATTTCAATTTATATTTTTCATTTTAATGAAAGGTAAATCAGTATTGAAAAAAAATTGAACCCATCGAGAAATGGTCATGGTAAAAAAGACTTACCATTTGTTCTCCAAAAGATGCTTGATTACAAAACACGCCTTTGAATATGATTGGAATTTTTTTTGAAGTGTGTTGGTACGATTAAGAAGTTTTAATAATCAAATAATGTACAAAATGAAAATCAAATCAACCAAAGTCATTATCAAATTGATTGGATTTAGTTTCATAATTATTTTTTAAAAAAACAAATTAAATCGGACACCATTTTAAAAAATATTAAAATTAAGAAATCAAATAAACTAAAACATTAAAAAAAAGAAAATAAATTATGGCTAATTAGCCAATTTTAGAAATATGAAGAGTTTGAAAATATACTATGGCCCACAAACTTTATTTATTTATTTTGTTCCCTTGTATGGATGTCATGTCATGCCCCGGTATATGAAGTAACTTTATTGCCCTTTGTATGGATGTCATGCCCCGGTAGTATCTAATTATCTATGCAATAAATAGATCTTCATTTACTTTGGTTTTTGCTTTTTGGTAAGAAAAATAAAGAGAGAAAATTACACCAATATTCATTCTGTCCTATGTCTAAACTATCGATTAATTAAAAGCATCAGTTTTCACTTAAAATAAAGAAATCAAAAGTATTTTTCTCCTACTTTCATTATTGCCTTTCATTTTTTAAATACAAATAATCTCACTTTAAATATAAATAATTTGATCAATTCATAAATATATATAGTTTTAATATAAAAAATTGACTTATAATTTGAAATAAATAAATAAAAGAAAATAAGTTAATCAAATTGAGACAGAAATGAGTATATTTTATAAGTTTATATAGATAAGATCCATGAAAACTAAATTTATCTTTTCTAATGTTTTTTACCCCAAATTATTTGAAAGTAACTAACTTGAGGCCTTAGTTTTCTTGGTCTTTAGCAACTTCTAAACTTTTTTTAAGACAAGTATAACGATATTTTTATTGAAAAGTTGTCAAAAACTACTTAAAAAACTATTGGAAGAGCCAAATCAAATGCTCAGAAATAATTTGGAATGAAAATATCAAAAATAAAATGAAGATTAAAATTAAGAAAATAAAATAGTTTGAGGAATAAATTTGCTAATAATTCAGTCAAATCAAGAAGAATACTCGTGAATCATGATTTTTAGGAAATTTCGTCCACGTTTTCATAATCTTCAATATCTCTCGTCTTTTAGTCCATTCTTGCCTTAGAGAGATAGGTGGGGAATCATGTCCTCATTTCGGTGTCGGTGGGGACAAAATCGTCTCAATCAAAGAAGACGAAGATTTTTTTATTTTTTATTTTCGAGTGCTAAGTGATTAGTGAAGCAAAAAAAAAAAAAAAAGAACAAAAGACTCCTAGTTTTAGCCTGTCAATTCTTTTAAAAATTATTTATCATATTTAATATAAAGTTCTACATTAAAAAAAATCCTATTAAAATCATCAAAAATAAAATCCAAACATTGCATTCACAAATAATAAGATTTCATAAAATTTATATTTTCAATCAAAAAGATTTGGTCATGATTTGTTATCATTTTTATTTTTTCTTTTTTTATAAGAAAAAATGATTAATCAATTAATTCTTCAAGATCCCAAGTACAAGAATTAGAAGTAGTACCCCCCCCCGCCGTATCACACCAAATTTCAGGGGGGGGGGATTGGGGATAGAGATATTTCCAAATATACAATAAGATTTTGCTCATTTTGCAGTATTACGAACAGCTTTTGTTATATCTTCTTGGGATATAATGAAAGATTCATATTCTTCTCCATTTGGTTGCTTTCCAAAATGCCTTTAGCATGATTAGTGTACATATTTGCAATTTGCTTGCTATTCCTCATACTCTTTTAGTTGCTAGAATATTTCCAAGTGCATCTTCTAAAATTTCAATTGAGTGGAATCCCAGCTGAACAACAACCTTCAAACTTTGGCACAAAGCCTGCTTCTGCCGTGAAGCTGTCAGGCACATTTAGAGAATCAGTCCAACCGTAGATGATTAGGACATTGGAATCACGAACCAGCACTGCAGATAATGCACCCTCATCACTAAAAGATGCATCAAAGTTAATCTTAAAATATCCTAGTTTAGGAGGGCACCAAGTATCCTGCACATCAAAACCATCTTTCTACTGCTTCTTTTTTACTGCACAGCTTCCAGTAATCCCCCATCCATCTTGTTGATAGTGCCAATAATCTCATTTGTTTCCTTTTCATAGTCTCCCCGATGTCTATTACTCCTTCCATACAAAATTAAATATTTACATTTTTGTTTTAGTTGGTTTAAAATTGAATTTTCACTTTTTTAAATAAATATATTTTTTATATAAAATTATATTCATAACTTTCTTAATTTAAAAAATTTAGATTGCACTAACTTATAAGTCTTTTCATCAATTACATTAATGTCAAATATAATTTGATAACTCAATTAAGATAAATATTTTTTAATTTTTTTAAAATTAAAAAGTGAAGATTCAATTTTAACTTATAAGTCTTTTCATCAATACATTACTGTCAAATATAATTTGATAACTCAATTAAAGATAAATATTTTTTAAATTTTTTTTAAAATTAAAAAGGAAGATTCAATTTCATACGAGAGAAAATATAAATTTTCAGTAAGTTATGAAATATATGCGATATGTGGAATAAATGAGAATGAGTCAAGGTTAGGTAGAAAGGACAGGGTGGCAGCCTCTTCCTTTCAATGAATTGTTTATTTTATGGTAATATTTGTTGCAAATACTTAGCCAATTTGGCAAAGCATCTTCATCAAACTTTATATTTCCCATTGTCCATCTTTAATTTCAAAAAATTAGACAGTCATTGCTATTTTATTTTTTAAAAGAATTCGTGTATTTAGGTAAAGGCCCACGCTAATCCCTAGAAAAGTTGGTAATAGAATTTTTCACTTTTTAAAATACTAAAATAGAAGGTTTGCCAATCCTTGGCAATGCTAGCGAAGGATTAGCGAGGTAACGTAGTTTCTTCCCTTTACAAATTCGGCTCAGCGTTACATGAATTCTGCAAGAAGTGGTCATTTAGTGGGCATTGCAAATGCCATTTCAGTCTCTTGGCAAACGGGTCACACTTTTGCAATGGTTTTAAACTGTCGCTCAATTTTGTCGTTAAAAAACAAATTTCATGGTTAAAGATGTTATAACTTAATGATTAATACCTTCATCCAAAGTTTATATATCATGAGTTTATAGATCATGGATTCGACACTCTTACTCCCGTGTAATCACAAAAGAAAAAACAGAAAGAAAAAAAAGAAGCAAATCCAGTGAGAATTCTATGCATTTAGCTTATTTGTTTGACTCAACATATAGTTATGTATAATGAAATTAAGTACAATATATTAATATTACACACACTAGTGTGTATATATATATATATATATAATTTTAGATAATTAATAAAAGTTTACCTTCTATTAATCACAATTCATGATTCTTTACATTTAGTATATTAGGAGTTTTTAAAAGTTTTCTAGACATGACCAGCAAAAGAACACATTTTTCAAGATGCAATTCTTACATGAAACTAAATTGTAAGCCTACAACATATTTTTAAGATGCATTCTCATGATGCATAAGAGCAGATTGCGAACTCAGCTTGAACTTATAAGAAAATTGGTTCACATAAAATATGAAATGAGTAATAAGTTGAACTGAATCTAAATTATCCTAAGCTCATCTCATTTCCATTTTTTGTTTTAAAGGAAATCTCATTGCATGGTTGTTAAATACTTCATTTGGAATTGGCTTTCTAAATTTGAATTTTGAGATGTTTGAAATTGAATGTTCACTTATTAAACTAAACATATTTTTCACATAAAATTTCACTAATAATCTCTTTAATTTAAATGATTTACATCAAACTAATTAATTCATTGCCCCACTAAGATAGACTTTTTTTTTGTCCGTTCTAAATTATAATCAAGTTTCTTTATTAAAGGTGTTATTTAATTTTTAGTTACATAAAATATTCTTATTTAACACACTTTATTATTATAAAACTTATTTTCAAACTATTGGAATAATACACATTAAATTAAAGATTTCATTTCCCAAAGATAATTACACATTTTTTATACACTTTAAACAAAATTTATACACATTTTCAGACAATTAAATTTAAATTTGATCAAATTTTAAATGCAAAATGAAAGGAATAAAATAGAAAGAACTAAAAAATATTTTATAGTTTCAACTATTATTAAATATATTTTCTTAATCAATGTGAAAATACCTACTTGCCTATTTAGTGGGGACGAAGGGAGTATCATGTTGTAACTTTTAAAGTTAATAGTTTTTCTTATTTTTTTAAAAGAAGATGCTAAATGGATAGAATCTCTCTAGATAGAAACATTATTTAGGGAGTTTAATTCATTTATTAACATTGACTCCAAAACACCATACTTTTTCCTTCCAAAATACTCTTCCCTCCAATAAACATTTCTCTCTAAAATAAACTTCACCCACCAATGCACAATTAAGCATGTCTCATAACCCAAATGCATAATTAATTACACAAGTTTTAATTGGTGGTAACATTACATGTAAAATAAATTAATTATAAAAAAAATCTTGGATTGTAAGAGTTTGGAAGAAATTTTTTCGCAACTTGAGAAGAAAAAAGTTCTAGTAGAATTTTAAGGGAAACAAAATGAAACAGATTCTATAATGGAAAATCAAAGTGCCAATAAAAAAATATTGGAACGGATTTTTATAATGAAGGAAAAATATAGTTTGCTAGGAGATTCATTTGATAGAACTGGTATTGCTAGTGAAACAAAACATCAACAAATAGGTGAATCTATTCATCATTCAACCATTTATAATACTGAAAAAAGTCCCAAACAAGGTATGTTATTTGATAGCATTGATAGTCTAATGAATGGTATCAAAAACATGCAAGAGTCGTTGGATTTAGTGTGACAAAGAGGTTGAGTCACAAGAAAAAAGTGAAGAATATTTGTGCATTACCATATATTGTGATAGGGGAAGAAAACAGAAATATGAAAATCATCAAAACGTATAGATTGCTCTACCAAGTAAAAAACGAACACAGTAATAACTATTATCTAAAACCAGACATGTTAATGTTGATGCTAGCTCATAGAAGCATCACTGTTAGTATGAAGCAACAATTGAAAATCAATGACATAGCTGGAATTAGATCGTGCAAGAGTATTTGGATGTTAGAAGTCCAATCAAGTGGATCAGATTGTCTAGGAATGTCTTCCAAAATATTGCATAAATTTATAAATAATAGAAGAAGGTTATGATTAGGTCATGGAAATGTCGAGGCAATTTGCAAACTAATGGATTAGGTCTTAACAATGCATAAGAAGGATAGAGACATTTTTCATTTAATGAATGTAAATAAATAAGACATGCTCACAAACGTGTTGCGAATTCATTCTCGGTTTAGAGCTACATATGAAGAATTTCATGATGTTGTGAGTTTCAACATAACATATTTGGTTAATAGAAATAGAATGACTTTTGCTACAATTGTTGGCATAAATTATCATGGACACTCAATTTTATTTGGGTGTGCACTTGTTACACACGAGGATATAACAATTGGCTAGAAGCAATGAGCAATATTCATCCTAAGACTATATTAGCATGTCAGTGTGAAAGTATCAAGCCATCAATATCTGAGGTTATGCCCAACACTATCCGCCGTTATTGTTTATGGCATATTTTATGCAAAGTTTGCTAGCATGCCAGAATATAACAAGGCAATGTTGAAGTTCAAATGATTAATGTATAATAGTTTTACCATTGAAGCATTTGAGAATAATTAGAATGAGTTCCTAGTTATGTTTAGTATCGAGAGGAATCAATAGTAATTTGATATTTATAACTAGAAAGCACGGTGGGAACCGGTGTATCTTAACAACAACTTTTGGATTGGTATGGTTTCAACACAAATAAGTGAAGGAATGCATGCTTCTTTTGACAATTAGTTATGTTCATTCCATGATCATATTAAAACAGTTTGTGAAGCAATATGGGATAGCAGTGAGCTATATGATCCGAAAAGAGTTGCAGACTTTGATTCAAAGACGAAGATTATAAAACTCATTTCAAACTTCAAGCTGGAGAAACAAATTCAACATGCATTTACAAATTCAAAGTTCAAGTGTGTTCAAGATAAGATCAAATGAATGTTGTACTGTCATGTCATTACACATAGTGACTTGATGATAATCGGTTGGATATTGAAGATAGTGTTGAAAAATAAAAGGTGTTAGAGAGAGCCACTGTCAATGATTGGTATTGTAAGAAGTTTGTCTATGATGTTGAGCATAGAGTTGGGAGTTCTTTTTTCAAATGCACTTACAAGAAGTTTGAGTTTGTTGGAATACCTTGTAGACACATTTTTAAGGTCATTAGTCAAAGACATGAGGGCAGAAATCCAAATTATACAAATAATACTAGTGAGTTGAAACTAGAAAATGGAAGCCAACCAATACCAGATTCAAATGTTCTTTGTAGTCGTGGAAGACCAATAATTAATTGATATAGGTTAGCAAATGATAATGAATCTAGAGAGTAGATTTGAACTAACTTCAAGTTGGGATAGAGAGTAGCTAAGTTGATTAATTTATGTTGCATTCAGACATGTGTAATTGTTGAAGTTGCCGGCAAATCTCGCTAGGAAACATTTTTGATAGACAGTTGTAGTGCGAATTTAGTATTTCCATTGTTCTAATTTGTTTGTGTGCCAAGTTTAACGTAGTCAGATATCTAAGTTGCCTCTGAATCTTCTCGAATGAACAAAAGGAATTTTAATTCCTTCCAACTTCTCAGGCATAATTAAATCACAGAATACATATCAATGTGAGAAGATGAAAATTCGCCCAACATTATCTGTAATATATAGATGAGTACGAGATTTGCAAATAACAACTACATCTCTCTTTTTCTTCTGCAAATCAAACTTCCTCCCTTGAACAATGGGCATTTCTCTTGTTCAGAAGCCCTACAAGTGGATGATCCCTGCCTCACCCAAAAGTTTAGAGGTCATTTATTTTAGGATTCGCTAGCAGCATGACCAATTTAAGGCAGTGTTTAAGATTCTCTATAAGAGATTGGCGTTCTACATCGGATAAGACGACGAGATGGTTTTTCAGGATGAACCCCTAATGTCACTGTACGATCTTTTTTGTTGAGGTTGTGAATGTGCACAAAGGCTCGCAAGGCTGCACCGGTTATTGTCGTGAATGATAGTAGTTCTCAAATATAACTGAAGGTTTGCTGCTGTTTGATGGTGTTTTATTGCACTTTATCTTTCTTTCTTTCTTTTTTCTACTGATTTTTTATAGTTGTTTTCATGGTTTCCCTTGTGATTCCCCTATGGTTTCCCCAAATATCCCCCTTTTGTATCCCCATGGTTCCTTCCACTGGTTGCTCATTTCCCTTGGCAATCTTTGTACCCCAATTTATCGGTATCAGCAATGAATGTATTAAACTATGTTTTCCTTTATTTTGTTATTTCATTCTCTCAGTTGATTATTTTCTTTCTTAATACAAACACTATTATCAATATGGAACCATTGTTGAGTGTTGGTGTTGTCTTACTTGAATGGTGCTTTTTTTAGGAGTTGTGAATATGTTTTTTCCTTTGAGGAAGGGATTTGTGACTTTAGTTCCCAAGAGTCTGATTTACTTATTAATTCTTATTTCTGTCATTTTTTTATTCCTGGATAATGAAAGTACTCTTTTCTGGAAACTCAGTCAATTTTGGTGTTGTACTAGCGTCAGGTTGAGAACTCTTTGCTGGTGCAATTAGTTCAAGATTATTCCCGTTCTAGAAACCCTGTCAGTGTTTGTATTGTATTAGTGTCTGTGTTGTATCAGCATCAGTGTTGGATTTGCCGTTAGTGTTAATTTTTGAATTTTTTACACTAAAAAACAAATTAGGAAATCACATAAACTGAGAAATCTTAGAAACATAATTTATTATTTTTTTTACACAAGGTCTTGACATTTTCAAATTCAATTAAGAAATTGTTATAAAAAATACTCCAATTACTAATCAAATAAAAAGATTCAAGACAATTACAAAGATCACTCCATAAGCACAACCAAGTGTGAACGATATCAAGGCATGGATTGGAATTTTTTTTGGGACTCAAGTATTGTAGAACTGCTACTGTCTTTCATTTCACAATATGATTTGAATCCTTCAACAACTTTGTCTTTCATTTTGAAACATTTGTACGAGATTCCACTAAATCCAATAGATTGTGATGCACAGTCTCTTCCCATTTATGATAAATTTCAGGTTCGTGTCCTTTCAAAACAACATAATACCTGCTTCACTTCTTCTTTGATTCCAGCTCTTCATTGCTGAGATTGCTATGAACACCTGAGGATGGTCTCCAAAATTCATCATTATTCATCATTTTTGAGATTTCAATTCTTCACTTTCTAATTTTAGTGTGTATTTTTATATTTTTACCTTTGTTATTAATGAAGATTTTGGATAAATTGTCTATAATTTGTTGAAGATTGAATTTTTTTAGATTGATTAATACTTACTTATGCATTACTAATTAAATGATAGTAATTTAGAAAGTTTAATAATATAATTATCTTTTTCAATACTTATATTAATTATTATCCAATTTCAAAATAGAAGTAATAGTTTATCTTGGAAATCACAAATGCAATTAATTGAGAGAGAGAGAGAATAGTGGCAAAATTCAAATTTCCAATTCAAATCAATCTGAAAAGGAATGTGAGGGCAAACTAGTCATCAAAAAATATTAATTATGAGAGAGAAAGGTAATTTGGTCTGATTATACCAGAAATGCCGCTTTCTACCTAGAATGGTAATGCTAGGTAAATTCTACATATCCACCTAGCGTTACCCGAGATAGGAATACTACAAAATAATGTTTCAAACACGGTCAATATTTCATTTACCTAACAACAGCTGTACACTTTTCCATTTTTAATAGCACAGTTTTCCATTGTTCAAAACAGTCCAATTTTTCTTAAAAACAAGACTAGGTTTTAAAGTAAAATTTATCTGTCCGCCAGGATATGAATTTGGGTCATTTATTGAAGGGAAATAAATTTATGTCCAACTACGATAAATGCGAAATTGTTACATAAAATTTGTCTTAAATATTACATGCAATAAAAAAATTGCATTATTTATTCTTATTTCTAAAATAGTACTATATCTGTCTTATTTCAAATGTTCACATTTTTTTTATTTTATTTCAATTATTTACTTTCTAATTTTAGTATGTATTTTTACATTTTTACCCTGTTATTAATGAAGATTTTGAATGAATTGTCTATAATTTATTGAAAAGTATATGTTTTGAAAACGATTAATACTTCTCCACTAACTATTAAATGAGGGTAATTTAAAAAATTTAGTAATATAATTATAATTTCCAAGACTTTATAAATCCTTATACAAGTTCAAAATAAATGATTGAAATAAGACTCTAGTATAAATTATTTATAAAATCGGTCCACATAAAAATTATTTCCAAACAGAAATAAGTTCACCAGGTAATTGGCTTAATTTGGCAAATTGCATTAAATTCAAGACATGGCCCCTTTAGTTTAAATGACTCATCATTTTAGAAAATTTATTTTCATAGTTAACCCCAATATTTCTCAAAAAGAAAAATTTATCTTTTATTTCTCTTCGTCAAAAGGAAGAGAAAAATTATAAGAAAAGGCAATCCTGGTTTCGGCAGAAAAATTATTGGATCGCTCAAATATTCTTCTACTACTAAGTTTCGGCAGGTAAATCTTTTAAACAACTCTGCATCGTACAAAATTGAAAAATCTTTTTCCAGTTTTGCTTGATGCTAGACTTCTTCTGACCAGAATCGAATGGAAATTCAAACTTCTTATATTCTTTCTTTTTTTTTCCCCCTTCTTAATTTCTTGTTGATTTAAGTGTACTGTTAAAATCAAAGTAGAGGGATTTTTTAAAAAAAAGTATTTTTATACACGAGCGAATATAGAATATCTAGAGATATGATTATCTTGTTGCACTGCACAAGAGAAAAGATACAGGATAGAGCCAGATCTTTTTTTCTTCTTTTTTTTTTTTTTGGAGAGTTTTGAGTTGTTTAGACGAAACTTAAATGGTATTTTTGATCAATTTATGCCTCATTGCAGAAAAGTTCAATCAACGGAGAAGATGAGTTAATCATAAACTGTAACAATAAAAGGAATGTGAATGTCAATTCGAGTTAACCATAAAAAAAATTAATTTCTCCACATTCACATTTATATTTTAGTTTGTTCATAATTAGATGTGCACTTTACTTAAATAAATATATTTTTTATTCAAAATTTTATTAATAACTTTTTAATTTAATATATTTATATACAACTAACTCACCGTCTTCGCCACTTACTATTTTAATTTAAGGAATTTATATATTAATTTAATAAGTTAATTAAAATCAATGAACTTTCTTAATTTTTAGTCAAACTCAAAGAACGTACATTTAATTTTGGACGGAGGGAGTATTATTTTTTGTAATTAGATTACTTACTCATGATTTTGGGGAATTTTTTTTAAAAAAAACCATAAATAAAGGAAGGATAAAGGGAAAACCAGGTTAAAAAAGGTACAAAATCAAATTTTTTTGAGGAATAAAAGGTAAAAAATTATTGATAATGACAATATACAAGTCTTGTATGAAAATATTCCTAGAGAAGTCCCGATCGAGAATGTGAAATTCTCGCGGAATAGAGTTCGATTTGGCGTCAACAAACAGAAGTCACTCACTATTCAATGTTCCTTTCATCTTCCTTACATGAAGAATTTGTATGGTCCTTTTTGATAGCATCAAATTAAGACGTCCCATTAATTGCGTACACTGACCCTATTACGTATGCTGTCCTCTTTAAAGCATGCAAATTGGAAAGAAAAGATTGTGATTGGGTTTTGATTTTTATTCCCTGTATGCTTTAATTAAGACTCCATCCTTTTCTGCTTCTTATTCATCTTCTTCTTCTTCTCTTGTGGAGTGAGACAGATATTGAACAATGGAACAAGAGATGAGAGATATTGAAACACAAGCTAGAGCTAAGGATGGTCAAGCCATCTTCAAGAAAGCAAATTGCCCTATTTTATTGAAGGTATTTGTATGTAATATATATCTTGGCTCTTTCGTCACATCTTGTCAATTTTATTTATTTTATTGGGGGGGTGGGGTTGAGAATTTTCTTTTAAGAACTATTAATTAAACTGTTTGCAATATCCTGTCCTTTGTCATGATATTCTCTTTTCCCATTCTTTATGGGAACTGTGCCTTGTAATTTTTATTTTAAGAGTAACTACTTTGGAGCTTCTTCTTTTTTTCCTTTTTTTTTTCGGTTATCCGAGTTTTCCATTACTAGGGTTTTTTTACCATTCTTGCTTAGGTGATGTCTAGAAGAACATTTACCGGGTTATTTAAAAAAAAAAAAATTCAAGATTTTTATCTTTTATGTTATTCTTAGTTTTAGGGGTATATTTAATTGCTATTTTGATCAAATTGTTGCAGTTTGTGGATGTTGCGTACAAGATTAAAGTGAAAGATGAAGGAATGCTGAAATTCAACAAGGCACCCGAGGACAAAAATATCCTCAATGGAATTTCAGGTATAGTTTTCCCAGGGGAAATATTGGCTATGTTAGGTCCATCTGGCAGTGGGAAAACCACATTGCTAACTGCATTAGGGGGTCGTCTCGGTAATGGAACTCTTGGCGGTACAGTTACTTACAATGGGAAACCATTCTCAAATGCATTGAAACGCAAAACTGGCTTTGTTACACAAGATGACGCTCTGTACCCTCATTTAACAGTGAAGGAAACTCTTATTTTCACTGCATTGCTCCGTTTGCCTAATACTCTTACCAAAGAGGAAAAGGTCACTCAGGCAGAAGCTGTAATTTCTCAGCTTGGTTTAACAAAGTGCAAAGATGGCATTATAGGAGATAATTTCCTGAGAGGAATTTCAGGTGGTGAAAGAAAAAGAGTAAGTATTGGGCAAGAAATGCTTATAAATCCAAGCCTTGTATTCTTGGATGAACCGACATCGGGCTTAGATTCTACAACTGCACAAAGGATTGTATCAAAATTAATGGAGCTGGCTAATGGAGGCAGAACTATTGTGATGACCATTCATCAACCTTCTAGCAGGCTGTATTATATGTTTCACAAAGTTTTATTGTTATCAGATGGTAATCCCTTGTACTTTGGGAAGGGTGCTGATGCCATGAATTACTTTGCCAGTATTGGGTTTGCTCCAATGGTGTCCATGAATCCTGCAGATTTCCTTTTGGATCTTGCAAATGGTATGTGCACTGGTTATATCTTTATAATTAGTAATGGAAATGACATTTTTGTTATATTTGATTGTCACAGAAGCTTGCTTTGCTTAGATTAATTTTTATCCATACTGTGCACTATGTTGTGAATTCATAGAAGGGCAAACTGTGTTTTAGAGGCTGTTTGGTTGGGGAACTTGGAGGGAGGGGAGGGAATTTCTTAATAATCGCTTGTTTGGTTAAAAAATTGGAGGGGGTGGGAAGGAAAATTCTGGTCAAAGTCTCTCCCATCCAGTCCATTAATTATTATATATTTCCCCTCCCTTCTTTTGAACGAAAAACAAGGTAATCCAAAAAGTTGATGAACCCACAGAAGACAGTGAGAACCTTGTATTTCATGGTCCTCAACATTCCACCTTTTTGTTAACTTTTTCTATAATGATACGATTATGACTAACTATGTTCTTGAATTTGAAGAGACACTTTTCACTCATTAACCTTATGTATGTTACTGTGTATCAAGAAAAGAACTGGATTCCTTCAATAGAGTTTAGGTATATAGATATTTAAGGACTGGATCGATAACAGCAGCCCTTCAAACTAACTATAGTTTACAAACTCTTTAGTATATTGTCTTGTTGAATGTCTTTGTGCATTATATAAATGAAGAGTGAAATATATGTTATTGAGTGTGGAAGTGAATTAGTTTATCCATCTTTGCAAAATAAATTAGGTTTGGCTTCACAATTGTCATTGTTCAAATTCTTTGGAGCGTTGATTGTAGCTTCATATTCAAAGTCACATACATGATTTATAGGATTTTTTACTGTATCTGTGATGTATGTGTGTTCTTTGCAAGTAGCCATTTTTTCAGGCAAAAATCTAAAAAAAAAAAAACACATCA
Source organism: Apocynum venetum (assembly GCA_019593545.1). Taxonomy (NCBI): domain Eukaryota; kingdom Viridiplantae; phylum Streptophyta; class Magnoliopsida; order Gentianales; family Apocynaceae; genus Apocynum; species Apocynum venetum. The sequence continues at coordinate 8,186,830 of SRSM01000123.1, read as the reverse complement.
GAAGCTTGGATGCCTTCATGTTGCAGGTGTTTCATTGGATGATTCGCGTGAATCTCAAGTCGATTTAGTAAAGCAGATCTTGGTTTCAGCATTTAAGAGCAATCTAGCAGATACCTTGGAAATAGAACTACAACCTAGTTTGGATCAGGAATTGTCTAATGCAAAGCAATTTGGAGAGTGGCCAACAACTTGGTGGCAACAATTCTCAGTGTTGTTTAGAAGAGGTGTCAAAGAAAGATCTCATGAGTCCTTCTCTGGCCTCAAGATAACACAGGTGTTAGTGGTTGCTTTCCTCTGTGGATTATTATGGTGGAAATCTGATACAAGTCACTTGCAAGACCAGGCAAGAATTTTCTCATTAAGCATAAAATTAATTCCCACAGTGAATTTTTCATCCCTTAGTTCTTTTCCCACCTTCTGTTTGATGTCTAACAAGTTAATCAAGATCATATATTTAATGAACTTGCAGATTGGACTTCTCTACTTTTATATAGGATTCTGGGGTTTCTATCCTCTCTTTGAAGCGATTTTTACGTTCCCTCAAGAACGTAAAATGTTAGAGAAGGAAAGATCATCAGGCATGTACAAGCTCTCATCCTACTTCATGGCACTCACTGTTGGTGACCTCCCCATGGTACTAGTCCTTCCAACCATCTTTATTATTATAACCTATTGGATGGCAGGGCTAAGACACACTGCAGCAGGTTTCTTTGGTACTTTATTTGTTCTATTATACAGTGTATTAGTTTCTCAAGGGCTGGGACTTGCTATAGGCGCTGTGATCATGGATTTCAAGTCTGCAACTACAATGGGATCAGTGATAATGCTCTGTTTCCTTCTAGCTGGTGGATACTATGTTCAAAATGTTCCAAAATTCATATCTTGGATCAAATATGTCTCTATTGGCCAGTATACTTACAAGCTCATGCTGATAACTCAATACAAGGCCAGTGATACATATCAGTGTGGTAACAGCACTTGTTTGGTTGGTGATTTTCCTTCCATTAAGAGTGTTGGACTAGATGGAGCAATTGTTTCTTTGGTTGCTTTGGGGGTAATGCTTGTTTTGTACAGGTTTGTTGCCTATCTAGCACTCATGAGGATTGGTGTCACAAGGAAATAGCTAGTATAGATAATGACCGATCATGATCTTAGTATAATGTGAGCGTTACAAGATTATATATTATTAAGGACTAATTTAATTTTATCGAACCAGTGCAAAGTTTTGATGTATTATGCCTATTTATCATTACAAACATGATGACTACCTTTATGACAAAAATATCTTGTGACTTCATAGATTATATCTACTTGGAATCGATCTTTTCTGGACAAAAATGTCTTAACTTGTATTACTTTGTGTATCCTCAAAGACCACGGAACATTAAGCTTTGTGGTGGCGAATTTATTTATGTTGTGTTCAAAGTTAGTAGTAGCTTATAAGTTAGGAACTCTCCTAAAGTAGAAATCATGTATAAAGAAGTTAGGAATCTGTCTTGGTGCAATCAAGTTCAAACAGATATGCTGTTAAGTTGCATTCTGGGCTGTCACAAAATATCCGATCAGAACTCAGAAGGCTTTCTTGCATTGAATGGATGATCTTTTAAGCCTAAAAGTTTCATTTCGGTTTGCCATTTTTGTACACTCAACCCTCTCCTACCTTTGCATAGTAATTGCATAATGTCTTCTCATGCATATTATGAATTGAATCAGGTCTTATTTGTGGAATGAAACCATCCAATCAAGTAATAGTCTTTGAGATCAATTAGTGCCTTTTCTCAATTCTTTAATATTAGCTGTTTTTTTCTTTTTCTTTTATAATTTTTATTAGATAATTTTGTACCCATGTAGAAACGTTTGTGTATATAATAATAACGAATCTAATAAGAAATATAAATTTTACTTTTATGGATTCAATGATAACTGATTTGATATATATATATATATATAAGTGTAAGTTATGACAAGAAAATGTGAGTCTTCTAAGAGTACTAGCAGTCTAGCATAGAGACCCAAGAATTGCACCGAAAACAATATTCTCACATTGTCCCATATACTAATTGTTAAATATGCTTACAATTTGTTATATGCAAATTTTCTTTAGATTAATTATTCGAATTGAAATATGTTTGATATAACTGAATTTTCTTTGAAAAAATGAATATTTAATAAGATAAATGAATTCCATCCTTCAACTAATTATAAATATCCTAATTTTATGCCTTAAATGACAACTAACGAGATAGAAAAAAAATATATATATATATATATATATAATTTTTAATTACAGGAAAAATGTGAGTCTTCAATGAATATGAGACAATTAATTAATTTTTCTTTTCTTTTGAGGAAGGATTTCATTGCTTGAAGTCTAGAATCTAAATTGACCACAATCAAACAAATTTTTAACCCAAGTAACAGTTAACAATCAAATACACAAAAATCACACTGTCAGTAGCTAAATCAATACTTTCTACATAAATTTATTTCAGCCACAAAACTGAGTAAAATGAATAAAAATTATTTTTTATATGTTCTAAATTATTTTTCCTTAGCTTTTAAAAAGGTTTATCAATTATATCTCCACTTCTAATTTTCGTTTTCAAAAGGATTTTGTTTTGGAAAAAAAAAAGAAAAAAAAATCTTTAGAGATGTCCAACAAGTAAGCCAGAGTTAGTGGTCAAATAAAATTTATGACTCCCAACTTGAGTTGAATCCAGATACCTGAGCCAATTTTGCACAACCATTGCCTAGTGTAATTTATTTTCTTAGTTTTTGTGCCATTATGCACATAATGTAGTTAACCTAATATTCATTTTTGAATAGTCACAATGGATTTTTTATAATAATTTTTTAAAAAATGAGATATGTACTTGCAAAATTGATTTTTTTTTAAAAAAAAAAATTGTTAAGAAAACATCATATATATTCCTAAAACAGTCTTGCTCAATTTTTGTTCTAAAAAAATTGTAACTCTAAATAAATACATAAATAAACGAAAATAATTTTCTTATTTTCTCAAAAAGCTGGTTTCCCAAGTTCTGTAAACTGTGTGACCAGTCTTTCTTAATTAGCACGAGAAAAAACCTTCGTATATTAATCAATTTTTCATTTAGCCGACATGAGAGAAATTGTTTCCTCACCCTTGACTAGTTAGTGGCGTTTTGGATTGCAGGCATCTTGTAAAAAAATTACTACTATTATGTAAGTCTCCTAAGACACTTTTCTTTTAAAAAGAAAAAGAAAGAAAAAATAAAAATGTCATGATAACGAACCCCTAAAATAAAACAACCAAAAAATCAAAAAGTAAAATGGCTATATTTGTATTGATTCTTAAAACCAGTTTTTCTATTATCTATAAAAACATATTTCAAAATACTTTTTTTTTAATTCTATACATGGATTTCACTTAATCACATAAATAATATTTTTTAATTATTTTTTAATTATAATTACAATATCAAATAATTTATTAATTATATTTTATACATTTTATAATATTATTAATTATGTGGGACCTAAAACATATCAATCCAACTTTCAATTTTCAATAAAAAAAATTATTATCCAAACATAATTTCATTTCAAAATAAAATAAAAAAACACTTTGAAAACTCAATTCAATCCAAATATATATAACCTATATTTCATTTATCAACGTGTTTCGCTATTCCTAAAAAAGAATCGTGTTTCGCTAAGAAATCATGTACACAAAATAGTGATACATTGCACCTGCAGATCATCATTTCCCATATTTTTTATTCACGACTTGTTCGGCTGCTATCCTCCACATTTGGAGAAAATACTTACTCCTCAATTTCCTATTTAATTTAATACAAAAATTAACAAAATTTTGTTTTTACCTTGAAAAGTTACACAATATATTTGTTATTAATATATTTAGCAATATTGAAATCACGTGAATTAGTGAAATATGTATTTCTTAAATTAAAGAAATTATGATGAAACTTTATATACAAATTATATTTATTCTCACAAAGTTGGTATTCAATTTTAAATATTTTAAAATAAAAATATCAACATTAAAATATCAAAGCGCAGGCTGGACGTGAGAGGAGCTTGTCTGAAGTAAAGTGGACAATTTCTTTTTTAAAAAAAAAAAAGGGAAGAGTGAACAATTAATAAAATCAAATTGTTAAATGAATTATATATTTTAAATCACTTCAAAAAATTAAAATAAAAAATCTAACTGATGATGAACTTGGCATCTGACGTACATAATTATGCGGTCCATTCTTCTGTATTATAGATACTGAGCGTGGAATTTAAGCTTGTAAAGAATTGGGAAACTATATTTATCATATTCGCAAAGACCTCCGCAGCAGGCTGTCCTTTGAATTTGATTAAAAGATGAGAAGATGCCTAAGCCTAACATGGTTATATGTTGATAGTATTAGTAGATATAGAGATTGAAAGATTCTAAATTGTACTACCAAAATAAGCGAAATATCTACTGCCACGACTGTAGATGGAAAATTTGGTAAGAAAAAGCTCACTAATTAATTGACGTAAAAGACATTAATCATTACCAAAAAAAATTTAATATATATGGAAAATTTGGTGAGAAAAAGCTCACCAATTAATTGACGTAAAGGACATTAATTATTACCACAGATACTTTTTTATATAAAAAAAATTGAAAACTACATATACTTGATGAGAAGAAAAAGATAGCCTCTCCCATCATTTTGGTCCTTCAGCTGCAAGTAATCCATCAACTTGGATAGAGTCTGAAATTTATAGCAGGTCAAAGTAATTTAGCTCGTCCAAATTTCTAATATCAATGGTACTAGAAATGAAAATTATTGCATCCTAATATATATATACATATATATATGTATATATATACATATATATATATATAGACACACACACACACACCAGCAATTTCAAAATGATATAAACAAACGATCAATATAGTATTTTTAGCATGGCTATAATTTCTGTTTAAGATACCCTAATATATCAAACCTTTATCATTCCTAAATCCTGATCTCCCCTTCCTATGTGTATGAAAAGGAATAACATAAGATGTAAGAACAAAAGCAAAAAGTCTTTTCTTTTTTTCTGGTGATATATGCGAATCCTATTGGGGGGCGCTGAAAAGGTCATATATTTTATAATTGTACATAATGATCACCTTGGGATATTTATGTTTACAGCAAAAAACAAAAGACCTTTGAGCGAGGAACAAATTCATTTTGGAACTCTGTTTGATTCACAAAATATCTTCTTTCTAATTGAAGACCTTTGAATTCAAAATTCCTTCTATTTTTGTTGAACCAAAGCGAAAAATATACTATTTTGTAGGCGTTTAAGGAGAGATTTAAGTGCTATACGAATGCAATTGTTTTACTTTATACGCGTTCGTAATTGAATATTCATATTTTTATTTTAGTTTATTTAAAATTGAATTTTCATTTTTCTTAAATAAACATACTTCTTTCATCTAAAATTGAATGTTTACTTTTGATTTTGATTAAAAATTAAAGTATGTCTTTAACTTTATCTTTGATATTAATATAATAAATGGTGAAATTCTTCATTTAGTGGAATGTAAATATTTTAAATTAATATTGTCAGTTATGTGGAGATCATAAATTAGTGAAATATAAATATTTTAAATTAAGAAGATTATTAATATAAATTTTGATTAAAAAATTTACTTATTTAAAGAAATTAAATATTCAGTTTCAGATAAACTAAAAAAGAAATATATGCATTTAATTTCGTACGAATAAAGTATTTTTATTCAAAATTTCATTAATAATATCTTTAATTTAATATATTTATATCACATCATCACTATTTTAATTTAATTAATTTAATGAATTTATATATCATTAAAGCATCAGTCTCACAAATTATTATATTAATTTTAAATATAATTTAATAATTTAATTAAAGTATAAAAAAAAAGTACCCTTTTCAATACCTTACGGTGGGAGTATAATAGTATTCAGCCACAAAAAGCAACAGTCAATGATATTTATATTGATGCATCATCTTCAAAGCAAAGCCATGACGATCTCTTTAATTCCTATCTAAGTATCCAATTATGCACATGTTGCAATAGCCGCAAGAAAATTTCGCCAACCAAACCTCCTACTACTTACTGGTTATTAATTTTCTTGCCGGACCAAGACTAGCTTTTTTGAATTTTCATCATTAAAAGTATGAATTCAATTGTACCTTTGATAGTTTTTAAAATTTGACTTTATATTGATGAATGTACATTTTAATAATATAATATTTAAATTATTTTAGAAGATATATGTACAGCATCACATAGAACAAGAGAGTCCTACTATATATATATCTATATAAAATATATATAAAAAAACACGCGTTGTATATATATTGGATAAAAGTAAGAGAAAACTTGATTGATCAATTTGGAAATTTGCTTTCCTTTGGTCTTTGGTGATGATTATGGATTGTAGTATTAACAATATCAGTAGGGTAAATTTTCCTCCATATATAACAGGATTGCAAGGGGCCGGTTTAGGTATGTTCGTGGCTCCATAATTACATTTCTTTTTCAGTAGCATATAATTTATAAATTCTATATAAACTATTTTAAATTCTATAATTATGTATATATTTATACAAATAAAATAATATAACTAGCGAAACTAATACAGCTCACCGCTATTAATAACAAGATCAATGTAAACAACTTGATAGATGAATGACTAATATGCAAAATGGCAAAGTAATTGTACCACTCTTTGGAGAATAGAGATGAAGCCACAAATTTGATCTTATATTACTATCTTACTAGTGTTTGTTCAATTTTTAGAGTAAAAAAATTTGTTTAATTTTTTATGAAATTGGACATTGGTGGAAAGTTAATGGATCACTCACAAACTTTGATCGATCTAAACACATTACGTGATTTACATGATAGTAACATTAAGAGACGATTATTGTTATTCCTAATCATAGTCAGGTTTCGATTTTGAAAAACTAAGTCATAAAAAAAACATTATCTCGTGATATATACTAATTCCTTTTAAAGATATTTGTCATTTTACAAAAATAAATGCATAATTATAATATTTCAAATGCTGTCCTATTTAATGTTTTCACTTTTTAAGAAGAATAAAAATTGTAGTCACCAATGAAAGAGAAAAATTTAAAGTTAAATGCATTTAGGTATAAAATATTTATATTTAACTATCTTTATTTAATGTTCTATTCGTTAAAAAATATAAATTGTTATAATCACTTTTATACAAATAAATAAAAAAAGTATTTATAAAATACCTTTAATTATTCTGTCTTGGATATTAAAAAAAAGAGAAAAAAGTTAGTTTTAATAAAAATAAAATATAAAAGTTTTTTTTTGGAAATAAAAAGATTTGAAATGAGAGATGAAAATAAATAAGGATAATATTAGAAAATAATGATAAAATATTTATAAAATTCTAGTAAAAGAGAAATGAATATATATATATATATATAGATAACATGTAAAAATTATATATTTTTTTATACGAAAATACTACTCCATGAATTAGTAAATATAAAATAAACTACATTAGATAAACATGTGATAACGAGAAAAACTTTACATGCGTGCCTCGACTGTCAAATGATCTGAAATTCCCAAACTTTTTCGACTACAAATCTAAGTGGCAGTCGTGATCTATCCAGCTAATTTTAATTTGGAGGATATCAACAATCAGCATATGCCATCTTCAAACGAACATGAAAGACCTGGGATTTGTCAAAATCTGTGCCTCATAATATCTTAAATTAACTCAAAAAGCATTCGACGTGCCCGTTTGACCTGCCAAACATTAATATTCCAGATTCCATTGCATCCTCTTCCCTAGACTCGCATATCAACACGTGCACTTTAGGATTTTGATGGCCCCAATCATACCTCTTTGTTCAACCATTTCAATCTTTGACCTACTTGTTTCTTTCTTTTTCATTTTATATAGCATCAGAAGTCCCTTCCGGTGTTATATATATATATATATATCACCTCTAATTGTAAACTAAAAATTACGAAATTTCCCTTTACTTCTATTTCCTTATTTTTCTCCCCTTAAATTAACTTATATAAATTATCAGACGTAGGGTATAATTGTAATTTTATAATAATAATAATTTCATTTTTTATTTCATTTAAAATTAAATGTTCACTTTCATACATATATATATATATATATATATAAACTTATACACAATAACTAAATTATTTAATAATACAACTAACGTGTTAATTAGAATAAATTTTTAAATTGAAAGAATTATTATAGTGTATATTTATATTAAGAAAGTTAATATTAAATTTAAGATATTTTAAAAATGAGATACAAATTATTTTAAACTTTAAATAGTGAAAATGAGAAATAAATGTAGTTTGATTAATAAATAATTTGATTTATATTCTTAAAGATCATAAATTTATTTATATTTTTAAAGATTATGAATTTAAATCATATTTTCGATAATTATAATTATTATATTTTTTTTTAATAAACAAATGTTGCGAGTAATTTATTACGGAAAGGTCAAATTATGTATCGATTTTCTTATTTGTCCTTTTAAATTAGTAAGCCATTTGGAGGACTGCATGGGAGGCCAAGTGGAGAGATGAGTAAGTCACGTATACAAGAAGCAAGGTTGTAGAGTGAAAGAAACCCCAAAAAGTCGTAGAAAAAATACACACAACAACAAAAAGGACCAAGAGAAATAAAGTGCAAACGTGGCAGCAAAATACGACTCCTGTGTACCGCCTTTTCCTCTACACTCCCTTTCACTATCCTTTCTTTTGAAAAAATTCCGCCTAACTCCAAACGCATCTCTTGCTCTCTGTCCACGTGGGGTTGCACGCGTCCTTTACTCTATCTCTCTTTTACTGCCGACGTGTTTTTAACCCACGCGTGAAAAATGCATTTGTTTTTTCCTCACACACTCACCCCTGTTTTTCTTTTTGCTTTTTCTTACCCTCTTTTTCTTCCCATTTAAGTCACATGTGTTTTTTTAAATATATATATATATATATATTTTTTTTTTTAAGTCATCAAAAATCAAATTTGAATGTTAGACCTCTAGCCCGCCTATTACCTCCGTGTGCATAAACATTATTTTCACAAAATTATAATTTTAACTTTTTATGAAAATGTATTTGTGAAATACGTTTTTTTATTATTATTCAATTAAAACATGTATACTTATTATTTTAACTAGTATATATATTAATATATAGAATTTTTTTTTACATTCAATGAGTTCGAGGTGCATTGAAAATTTGTACTACATTTTTTAACCCTACTATGGGATGATTAGTGACACCAACACATTGCACATATTAATTTTTTTTTCCTTTTTTTTTCGGGTGACATCAATATTTCATTATTTGACTATTATTATTATTATTATTATTATTGTAAAGTTACTCAACGAGAATCATTGTATATTCATTCAGTCAATTCTAGTTTGGAGTATAATTGTGTATCTTAGCTCCTTGTCATCAACACCCACTGTAATGGGCAAACAAGCACACAAACTATGCAATAAACAATATTACAATGGCGACTTATGGGCTTTCTTTCTTTGTTTTATTGCCTCTTCCGGATTTTCTCATTAAAAATAAAGTAGAAACACTGTCCTTCTAGAAATCACGTGAGATCGGGGCACGTGGCATGGGGCCTGGATCAGATTCATAACATAATATAAATGGGTTTTCCATTTTCTTTTATTTTTTTCGTTGATGGTTCATGCACCTGGCTCAGAGCTTTACCACCGGATAAGGTCGGCCGCTTGATAATGCCGAACCTTTTCTGCGTGGCAGTCTGTGAACGGTGATGAACTCCAGATGGGACCCACTTTTGGACAATTGGAAAACGACGACCGTACTTATCCCTCGCTTGCTCGGCGCCTATATAAATAACCGCCAAAGCTCTCATTTCCGAAGGAAAAGAGAAGATTTTAATATTTTGGAAAAACATCGAGAGTAGTCTTGATCTTCTTTCTTCATAGCAAAAACAGAGCTTTGGAATTTTTTTATTTTATTTTTTTCAATAAAAAATTAGGGGAAAAAAAGATGGGCGTTCAAGAGAGAGACCCTCTTTCTCAGTTGAGTTTGCCTCCCGGGTTTAGGTTTTATCCTACGGATGAGGAGCTTTTGGTGCAATATTTGTGTAGAAAAGTTGCAGGGCATCATTTTAATCTTCAAATTATTGGAGATATTGATCTTTACAAGTTTGATCCATGGGTTCTTCCCAGTGAGTATTCATTAATCAGAACCGCTTTATTTATTTATTTTTTTTACTTTTCTGAAATTTCATAAAGGTATTTTGAGTTAATTTCTAATTAATGGCCTGATTTGAATTTGTGAAGGCAAAGCAATGTTTGGGGAAAAAGAATGGTACTTTTTCAGCCCGAGAGACAGAAAGTACCCGAACGGGTCGAGGCCCAATAGAGTTGCTGGGACTGGTTACTGGAAAGCCACGGGAACTGACAAGGTGATCACCACCGAAGGACGCAAAGTTGGAATAAAGAAAGCCCTCGTCTTCTACATTGGCAAAGCACCTAAAGGAACCAAGACCAATTGGATCATGCACGAGTACAGACTCTCTGAACCCTCTAGAAAAAATGGAAGCGCAAGGGTCAGTACAATTTCTTTCTCTCTTTTTTTCCCCCCAACTTAAAACGAAATTTACATGGTTAATTCTCTTTTTATGGATTGGAAAGCTTATGATTTTTTTTTTTTTTTGGAAATTTACAGTTGGATGAATGGGTGCTATGTCGAATTTACAAGAAGAATTCAAGCGGTGCATCGAAGCAACTTTCCGATGTTCATAGAAAAGAGCACAGCCATGGCTCATCGTCGTCGTCTTCATCTCAATTCGACGACATGCTGGAATCGTTGCCGGAAATCGATGACCGGGTTTTCTCATTGACCAGAATGAACTCTCTGAAAAATCCTCAACAACAAGACGAGAAAATCAATCTTCAGAACTTGGGCTCCGGGAGTTTTGATTGGGCCACGCTAGCTGGGCTCAGCTCGGTGCCGGATTTCGGCCATAGTCAAGCACAGGCAATTCAGGCCCATGGAGAAGTGAACGCCAATAGCAATTTCAGCAACATCAACACCCAGAACGAAATCTACGTTCCTTCGTTTCCACAAATGCGCCACGTGGACGAGGAAGTTCAGAGCGGGTTCAGGACTCAGCGCGTTAATAACTCGGGCTTCTTTCAACAACAGGTCCCAAACGCGTTGACTCAGAATTACCATCACAACTCAATAGACCCATTTGGTATCAGATACCCGACCCAAACGGGAAATGTGGGGTTTAGGCAGTAAAAGTTGAAAAGTAGATATTGGGGCTAATGTGTAAATATGTGAATTCTTTGGCCGCCGAAATTTTGACTCTAATTACAAGGGACAAGGAAGAAGAAAGGCTCAGGGGAAAGATTCATTGTAGTTTTGGAGTGGGAACGGGACCGATCGTTCACATTGACTTGGGATTCAGAATATGTTTTGGTTGCCCCTATTTTTGTTGTTATTTAATTGCTCTTCGTCAATGAACATATTCATTGTACACAAGAAAAATGCAATTTAGCTTCAATGTATTTTCTACTCAAAACAACATTATATGAAGTCAAAATATGTTAATTTCACATAGATTTGAGAAAATGAATCATACTGGTAGGACTTCTTTTGCATTTTTCCTTTTCTAATTACTAGAGTTTTGAAAATTCTCATGGTTTGGAACTTTGATCTTTGCCAACCAGTGAGGGTACTAGAGGGATGCTATTCAAATCAAGAGTACATTTTGGAGGGGAAAGGTGAAAAATGACGTTTTAGAAATCTTGTTACTATTGGGCTTTGTTATAAATAACAAATAAGCTGCATATATAAACTCTATTAGTTCAATAAGTATGAGTAATATCGCTTTCTTTATTTAAATATCTCAAATTTAATATGCAATTGACTTTATTGAGGTTAATGAATTTGGATAATTTTATGGTGTCAAAAGTAATAATTTTTATAAACCTAAAATTAAGTGACAATTTCATAAAAGAAAATAATCAACAAAATTGATAATTTTGTAGATTTAAGGGTACTTACACATAAAATGGTAGCAAGTTTTATCATGGTAAGTCTTAAACTCACTACATAAAATAAAAGTAGGGTAAACTCGTGATTCTTACTTCTTATATTTACTAGAAAGAAATATTATCCAATTTACTATTCAATACAAGAACATTATACAATAGATTCCTTTGCATTCATAACTCTCTAACTTCTATTTATAAGGAAAATTTTGCTATACAAGTCAAGAACCCTCTTTCCTCTTCCTTTTCAAAGTAAAAGGCAAATCTCAAACTTGAAAATAAATAAAAATCTTCCAATTTTGAAAAATTCTTCTCCAACTAATCCAATGAGGGAAATTTCAAATAAAGTAACTATTTTTTGGGGACAAAATTCAAATAAAATAACTACAATCATTATTCTAAGTTGGTTCCTCATGAAGGTGTGCACTTGCACAACACAAGAGAGTACAGAGTCACGGAGTACAAGTGTTGCAATGTCGTCATTTGGACACCAAAAACAAAGAGTAATGTGACCCCAAATTTACAAGTGGTCTGGCCGTTGTTCCAGACAGCATCACTTCCGGACTGCGGCCTAACACGAATAATTAATTATTGCTTCGTTTCAAATTAGTATGTTTGCATGGTTGTTTTTTAAGTAAATTATTAATTAAAAAGCATAATTAATATTATTGATTATGTATATATCTTATAAAATATTATTATCATTTATTATTATAAAGTGAATTTAATGTACTTTTTAAATGTAATCTTATTTTAAATAAAAATATTTTGATAAATTAATAAATAAAGAAAGTTTAATAAAGAAAGTTATTTATAATTTGAAACAAAAAAAAAAAGAAAAACAAATCTGGGATGAAGGGAGTATTTTTTTTAAGACAAAATACAATAGTAATATTAATTAATTATTTAATTATATTACTTCTCCTAAGTTCTAATTAACAATTTTTGAGCTACACTATATTGCCACGTTTATATATATATATATATATATATATATAGACACACACGCACACACAGGCGTGTCATTGCTTGATTGAAATTAGTTCAAACCGTCTATGGAAACTTTGTTAGCTTATGGCCACGAGTCCAAATTGATGACACCAATGATTATTGTTTCATTAGAAATTGCATTGGTCTAATTCCACGTATATAATTCAAATGATTTTGTTTCATTTTTTAGCAATGCGATGCGAAAGATTACAGTTCATCAAAAGAGTTGTTCTCCTATAATTGGATTCTTAACGAAAGTTAGAACAAAAACTCCCATATTGCGATCAAATATTGTCGGATTTCTTGACTCTTGAGATTGTATTTTTGTCTATTTGTTAGTCGGTTATGCTTCGGGAGTTCAATCCTTGCCATTTATCTCCTTTGTGTTAGAGAAAATTTGAAGGATATTCGAAATCATGATAAGCCTTTCTCTCATTGTTAATCTATATATTATATATGCAAGAGGAGTTTTTAATGAAGAATTCTCAAATTTGAAGGATATTCGAAATCATGATAAGCCTTTCTCTCATTGTTAATCTATATATTATATATGCAAGAGGAGTTTTTAATGAAGAATTCTCTTATGCTTTGAGAATTCTCATTCTAGATTTCCAGATTTCTTGATCTATTAAATAGTTTAAAATTCTTTGATTTGTTTATCAAGATTATAAATCCAAGATAAATTCGAAACAAAGTTATTTTCAAAAGAAAAACATTAGCTTGAATTAAAACATAAATTATAAATTATTTCATGATTATATTTTACCATTTTATAAAAGAGCATCCTTTTTTAAAGTAAACTTTATCTCTCTTTTTTTCTAGTAAATTTTATCTTTTTTTGACATTTCAATAATAGAAAATTTTGTTGGCATTCTTCCTCAAAGTTATAGATTCCATTTTGTTTTTGTAACATTAAGAGAGTTTGTTTTTTGAAATAATAATAGTAAGAAAGTTAAGGGTACGTCCTTATTATGAAATTTGGTAGAATTCAAAATTCTATCACATTACTGACATTTTTAATTTAGAATTTTATGAAATCCATCAAAATTCAAAATCCTCAATATGAAATTTAATAGATTCTATAAAATTCCAGTGTCCTAAAAAATTCATGGATTTCAATGGAATTCTATTTTTAATGGAATTTGATGGAATTATATGTAAAAAATAAAAAGAAACAATTATTCCACAAATTCAACCGTGATCCATCGGAATTTTATGAAATTCGTCTATTTGTTGGTAATAAAAAATAAATTATCATGTATATCTCTCACTTTGTTGCCATACATTATATTTCTCCTCCGACAATAATAATTTGTACATATATATATTGATTTGTTTATATGTAATTTTTTATGTACAAATTATTATATTTAAAAAGTATAATAAAAATTCACAAAATTCCACAAAACATTTGGCATAAAATATATTAAAATTGCATGTATTAACTCACACATGAATTTGGTTTGATGTAAAACAAATTTTTTTCTTTGTTTCCTTTCATATTATTGTTTAGTTTTATTAGGGATAAAATTAGAATATTGAGTATAAAAGTTTATTAAGTATTTCATATATAGAAATGTACGTATAACATATATACATATTTCAAACAAAGCATATGATATATCAATCAAAAAGTCCATTAAAAAATTGATATATGATTGAGTCAAATTTAGACATATATGTGGAAAGATGCATTGAATAAAGATTAATTAGAAACAATTAATGAGTAATTATTTTCCAAAATTAATAAATTTGGTATTTTATGGTTTCCAATAGTAAAGTATCATATTTTTATTTTATTTTTAAATGACATAATTATAGTTTATTATGATTAAGAAGTACATATATAACTTTTTTCAATTTATCTCTACTTCTAGCAAAAAAATCACATTAAAAATAAAGAGCATATATGCATTATATTTTTTGTATACAAAAAAGCACATTAATAAACTATAAACTAATTATAATTTATTATAATCTTTGATTCATTATAATTATAATAAAAGAACAAAAATTCATCAAATTTCACTAAAATCAATAATATATAATTTCATGAAATTCTGTTGAATATGGTAGATTCTGCGGATAGTCTATTAAAATTCATAAAATTTCACAAATTTTGAAAATTTCATTGAATTCTATATTAAGGATATCCCCTAAATTTATATTTTTTTGAATAAAAATTAAATCTACACAAATATATATTCTTATCAATATATCAATATCATGCATTAATAATTATCTAAAATTACAATTTAACTAGGACAATTTAATAAAATATAAATTTATTGTTGTTTGTATTTTTCATGAAATTTAGATCTATGATTGCTTACTTTTGCGCTTGGTATAACATCTTCATATTCATCCTCACCATAATCATCAATTATTCTAATCATAACTTTCTAAGCACTCCTTAAATTACATAAATGATTAATTTATTGATTAATTGATCTCTAAATTAATAAAATTTTATATTCTCAACAGTATTAATTTTTAGATATTTTACTTTTGTAAAATATATTTAGCATGTGATAAATTATTTATAAATAGCATGATTGTCTAATTTAACTTATAATTGTTTAGTAAATAACTCTTTCTTTGAGGTATTACTTTTGATGTTTTCAATAGTTAATCATACTTTTTAACTAGTATTGTACAGTGCGATTCATGAAAATTATTTTTTAATTAGTTTTGACATATAAATAAATTTATATAATTGCAATTCACATGTTATTAGAATTATATAATTGTAATAATAAAATTGTAGTATATAATTTTTATTTATATATAATAATTAATATCAATTATGAGAATAAAAATAGATTAAATCCTTTGGACATCTTATACAAATTTAAAATGAATTTTTATATCTAAATCAAAACTTAATGTTTGTATTATCTTTAACTTAGTTTTGCATTCATGCATTGCACATAATTGTATTTTTAACAGAATTTGAAAAATATAAATTATAAAAGGTAATTATATAATTATTTTTTAATAATCTCCCTATCTATATATATATATATATATATATATATCTATATATGAGAGTTCCTAAGATGACAATTGGATCGCAAAACTATTTTAGATTGTATATAAGTTATTATATTCTATAGTAACAAATAATCTAATAGTACAACAATTGCAACGGCTGCATATGAAAAAAAAGAAGTTTTCTTCCCAAACAAAAAAACCAAGAAAAAAAGATCTTTTACCTAAAATAGATCATTTTCGAAAATTATAATCTGTCGTAGCCCTTGAGTGAGAGAGACGATCCAAAATGGACCCTAATGATATTAACAAGAACGGATCTTGACGTGGCAAATGTAATCCGTCACTTTTAATATTGGACCTCACTTCCCACACTTCAGACCATTGAGGTATTGTTTAATTAATTAATTAATATGATTAAACTAGAATTTGTTACTCTTTTCGTTTATAATTAAACGATTATATTTCACTTGATATGATATAAGACTTAAAAGTATTATTTACCTCAAGAAAGTTATGATATTATTATTATTATTATTAATTGATTAATCGTGAAATCATATAAATTACTGAAATATAAATTTTTAAATTAAAAAAGGGTGGTAATAGAATTTTAAGTGAGAGTGAAATGTAATCAATTAATTTATTAAACAATACCAAATAAAAATATTTTATTGAGGTTGATTGTTTGACTTCTAATGTTTCACACCAGTAGAAACACTAAATTATTCAATAGTCTTTGAAACAATTATGAGAAATAATAATGATAATACAATATTGTGCACAACACTGTCTTGATAGTCTAACCGAGAATCACAAAATGAAATGCATTATCAAAAATATTTGTAAATAACATAAAATTAAGTAACCGACAATAATAAAGTGAAAAAGGTATTACAATCACGAGTCTTTGTTTTTCTTATTCCAAAACCCCGCATTTTTAGAATATATATAATTTTTAATTTCATAATTAAATATTTATATTTTAATTTGTTTAAAATTAAATGTCTATTTTACTTAAATAAAAATATTTTTTTATTAAAAGTTTTATTATGAGCTTTCGTAATGGATATATCCCACTAACTCATAATATTCACTTATCATTATCTTAATTTAAGAAATTTGTATTATATTAACTTATGAGGCTTATAATCAATTATATTAATATAAACAATAAATTTATAAATTAATTAAAATCAATAAATTTTATTAATTTTTAATAAAAATTAAAAATAGACATTTAATTTACATACACTTCTCTCTATCTTTGATGATGCCCTTACCAAATTGATTTATGAATTAGTATCAAAGCGTGACACCTATGAGTTGAATCCGGAAAGATCTTCACAAAAGATAAAACGTGAATGAACAATTAAGTGTAATGATGATTTTTAATTTGGTACAATGTACATTTTTCGTCACAAAAGATAAAATGTGAATGAACAATTAAGCGTAATGATAATTTTTAATTTGGTACAATTTACAGTGGTGTTTTAACCTACCTACCTAGCTATCACAGTATCACATATCGACAATTATATATAGATGATAATTTTAAAATATGTAATGTAAAATTTTAATATATATATATATATATATATAAGAATTTTATTTAAAGTTATTTTAGTACTAATATTTAAAAAAAATTTGAAGATGAGTGAAGAAACACCTAATAAAAATTACATTAAAAAACGTATATGAATATAATTACAAATTATCAAATTATATGAATAAATTGATGTTCATGAATATTTATAAACTATTTTGGTTCAAATTATTTAAATTATTTATAAATAAATTATAAATAATTTTAATTTAAATGAATTAATGCTTATTTAAATTTATTCAAATGGTTATGATTACCTATTTTGCCACTCATATATCTTAGTATCTATGTCCAATCGGAGTTTGGTACCTTTTGTTTTCTCACCACCTATGACCTATCTCATCCTTATCTCCTTCAAATTGGTAGGAAAAGGTAAATAAAAATACAGTTGGTAGGGGGGGGGGGGGTACTATTCTGTAGTACAATATTAGAGTGATGACAACAATGAAAATTTTCGGAGTAAAATAACTTTTTTTAAAAAAACAATTGCGAAAGAGACCCATTAAATATTCTCTATTCATCAACAATATTCATAATCTTTATTTTTTAAATATTCATAAGCTATTTTTCTTAAACAATAAAAATTACTCAAACACAACTATACATAGGGGTTTTAGTTGAGAAATAAAACTAGCGATTCACTTGTACTAATTTTGAAGGACAAAATTGGTTTAACAATCTTTGTCCCCAAATTTTTACTTTAAAAAAAAAAATGTAAAGGGGGAGTGGAGTAATTGGGGAAATGGGACTTTGGTAGTTAGAATGAGAGAAAATAATGTTGGGGAAATTTTACCTTTTAAAATTAACACACGCTGGTAAATTGCTGATTTTATTTTTTTGTCAAAACCATTATAAACAGTGGCGATTTGTATAATTTTGATTGTTGAAAAATAATCTATATATATATATATATAGATATAAGAGATTATAGATATTTTTAATAAATTGAAAATAATTTATGAATATTTTTCGTGAATATTCCATTTTAAAAAAATTTGGGTAGTTGGTAAGAATTTGGGCTACTGAACATCTTGGCTCGGAGGACCTATAATTACTATGAGATTGGACCTTGAAAGAATGGTTTGAGCCTTACAGTACAAATCCCTGATTGATTTGGGCACAACAGTAGGCCAGTGGGTATATCTTTGGCAAAACTTTCAAGTTGCAACATAAGCCACCACCACTTTAACCCAATAAAGGTTTCTTTCGAAACAAAAATTCCGGTTCCTGTTGTTGTCTATGATCGCCATTGAATTGAAGGGATATTGACTGTAAGTTTCATTATATTTTTGCGTTAAAGTAGTAATAATTTTCATTATGTAGTAAGTTCTAAGCGGTCATTGAATGAAGTGACGATAGCTACGTGTTTGAATTAATGCTCTAAAATCTTCCGATCTGTCATGGAAGGTTGGTAACGAGGAGATCTTGATCCCTCACTGTCGAAGGAGGAGAAAAGTTGGATCACACAAGAGATTGACAACAATGCCTTCCCAAACTTGAAAATCTATGTGAATCCCCGGGAAGGACTAAGAGCGGTAAGGAACTTGGTGGAATTAGGTCATTCAAGTAAAAAAAAGATGAAGTTTCTCCATATTTTCAGCATTTCCCCACCCGAGTTTATAAACTTGTATGTGATATTAAGAATATTTTATTTAGAGATTCTGAAATTAGAGTATTGTATTAAACATCAACTCTATTATTTTTAAAAAATGAATAGTTAGTCATTGCAATATATTGTTGCAGTAACTAGCAAGTACTTGTTGATGTAATAGAAGCAAAGTTAAGCTTTCAGAAATCTTTATTTTCTCTAGCAGTGATTTTGTATTGCATCCCTAATTACTCACCATCCTTCATACTCATGTCCTAACACAACATGGATAATTTGCAAAGCATCATCGCCTTCAAAAATTGTGTAATGTACTTGTTAGTCGTATAGAACTTCTATAAACTTTGCTTTTAAGTCTAGAATTTCTACAGCCGTAGAAATCACACATTTCCTGTACTGGTTTAGTCTTCTTCCCTAACCTAACATGGTTTCCACGCACGATTCCATAATAGCTCCATATAAGTCGTTGACGCATCTCTCTTTGGCAGTTGTTGGAAGGGTTTAGTAAAAGATTAATCTATCCAACTGTGCTCAAATTGGAGAAGGCATTGAACTTGTAGAGATAGAGGGAAAAAGATCTACTCTTAGAGAAAGAGACAAATGTGCATATCCACACATGTTGATGTATCAAACTAAAATATTCTTGTGATGTCCATAAGAGTATATACTTGCACAATAACATTTGATGATTTTGTTTCTTGTTTTAATTTATAATGTATTTTACTTAGGGCTGCTATATATGGATCAAACTCTATCCTGTAAGCAATGTTAGTTTCGATGACTTGAAAGTTATTCTCTTTTGTTGAGTACATAGAAGTGTACTTCTGAATATTATTATATGTTCAATAATTAAATTTTCATGATAATGAACTTGTATATTAACCACAATTTTGTATTGGTGGGAGTCACCTTTGGACAAATACGGAAGCTGTTTATATGATTACCATCTCTGACATTTGTTCATATTTTGTTTTCATTTCAGTTAACTCAAATGACTCTAGAAAAACAAAAAAAGGATTTACTCTTGAAAGGTTGATGAAAATAACCGTTGAATTGGAAACTTAACTCCACAAATAAATTAATGGCTGATCAAATTTACATAGCTTTAAGATGGTTCTCAACCAGAATTCTTCCGAGCATATCAACATAAGAGAAGAATCAAAAGCATGACCTAATTACAAGAACGAAAATTAGTGGATTTGGTCTCCAAACTATTTTATTTTTTTAGTTTGGTCCCTAATCGTTTTTTTACTTTTTTATAGCCTTACTTGGAGAACATATGTTAGTTTTTGTTGCTTCACTGCAATATTTACGAAATTGTATACATGAACAAATAAAGAATTCTTCCTTCAAAGATAATACAAAGTAGGGTAGTTGGTGCATACAGAGATTCTTATCCTCTTATCCTCCAAACAAGAAAGTAATTTTTTTTTTTTTTAAAAAGGATTGAGCCACACACACACATGACATACTCAATGAATTTAATAATTATAAGATAACATTAATTTCGAAAGATTTTTCATTAGATAGTAAGATCTTATTTTAAAAATAATTTGAAATATCTTAAGACTTATAGAAATAATTCAAATATTGAAAAAGAAAATTGTAAAATAATTAATTTTCATAGATTTTAAAGAACATTGAAAAAATAATTCAATCAATAGAAATATCTTAAATATGCTAGAAGATTTTTTTTTTTGAAAAAATAATTTGAAACATTTATTCTTATCAATCACAAATCAATTAGTAATACTCCCTCCGATCGAAATTGAATGTATACACATCTCTATTTTGGAAGTTCGATAATAAATGTTCACTTTTATAAAATAAATTTATTTTATATGTTCAACTAATAACCTCCAGCTAATTATTGTTATTCACTATTAACTTAATTAATAATAAAGATAAATAGGTAACTTCTTTAAAATCAAACAAAGGCTCTTCCTAATTTTTAGACTAAGTCAGAGATTCAAATTTGAATGAATAGAGTAATTAAATTGAAGGTAGACAAACTCCAGGTTGAAGGAAGCGTCTGCCCAATAGAAGGTAAAATTGCAGATTCTTCAGAAGATCGAAACTCCTTTGCATGGTAAAAATGCAGATTCCGCAAAAAAAAATTGAGACTTTAAGGTTGTTTAGATATACTTTTCATATAATGAAAAATTTGATTAGATTTTCCATATATATATATTGGAAGATTCAAATATATTTGAATTAATCAGTAAGTTTTGTAAACATTAATTTATGAAAAATTAGATTTTTTAGTATATAAAAATTTCCTCATTCGCTCGTGGTATTAGAACCAATTTAAATAACAACTTATATATAATATCAAGAGAAAATTCTTTCGTAGTTGAATTTTCCTTTTCAAAAAGATCATATTTTTTAATAGTTTTTTTTTAATGGGAGGGGATATTACGAGGATATTGGCGAGAAAGTTTCTACAGCGCCAATACCTTATGTTACAATTCTCTAGAAATTTTTTATTTTTTGCATTATGAAGACAAATTTTGAAATTATGAATACAAAATTACAAATTTATATATAAATATATCTTATCTTTTAAATTCAAAAGTATCTATAAGAAAAGAATACATTTTTATTCTAAAAATATTATCATAGAATGTTTGGTATCCTGATTTTTTTTTTGTCTTTTCTGAATGATACGGAGAGAAAATAATTGGGTCAAACGAATTTAGTCTACATTTTTAAATTTTTAATATTTTTTAAAAATAGAAATATCAATTTCCACACAATGCACAAGTTATTAAGCTAGTTTAACTTTAAAAGAATAAATTAATTCTTAGAAAAAAGAGTCAAACTCCATTACATTTTTCATTTTTTAATCCAAAATGTGCAGTTGAGTAATTATCTTTTTGAGAATAGTTGTGTTACTTTTCCCCCCCCCCCCTTATATGACTTGTATCATTTTTCAATCTTTAAATTTATATTTATAGATATTCCTAAAAATGTTTTTTATAGATAATAAAAGAAAAATCTTAGCCCACTAACAACATTAGTCGCGGAAAATGTTTGTAGCTTCTAACCAGTGTAGTCCATTGGCGATGCAAACCTCACGAGAAATCTGGGCCTTACCTTTTTCAGAATGTAAGCCCACGAAAGAAAATGAAGCTGAAATTATATAGTGTGCCTCCTGCTTGCTTTAGTTGTCTAGTTTTTTTGGCCCAATGGCCCTACCCACCTTGAAGGCTTGAACGAAGTTGAAGTCTATTTTTTTTAAAAATAAAGTTGAAGTTTATTTAAAGGGGAAAATAGTTATCTCTATTTTTTGTTTTTTACTTGAGTAGTGAATAGTGATATGTATTTAGTTAACCATGAATCTTGTAATCAAATTCTCTCTCCCTCAAACTCGAATGTTTATATTTTAATTTTAAAATGTCTATAATTAAATATTCAAATTTTAAAATAAATATATATTTTATTTAAAGTTTACTAACAACCATTTAAATTTAAGCAAATTACATTTTACCAATTCATATATTTTAACAATTAACCACATCAATAATACAAATATTACGATAATTTTTTTAAAATCAAAATATTTATCTTATTTGTTGTATTAAATTGTATATAAATATTCAATTTTAGACGAAAGTGCTACTTGTTAAAAAATTGTGTTGTTTGGTTGCCAGGGTGGACTTGACAGGGTATGCTCAGAAGGTTGAAATCTGAACTTGGCCGGACTGGAGAGGAAGAGATGAGCTTAAGACTCAGGTCCGAGGTGGAGAGTTTTTTCATGAATTCTTTCAGCTATGGATCTGTTAACGAAAGCTCCAATTCTATTTCTACTCCATCAAAGTTCAGTCCATTACCAAATCCTTTCTAACGGCAAACATGTATGAAAGCCGTCTCTTTTTGGCCAAGCAATTGGGACTTGGAAGGCACAAACAAAAGCATTGTTTGATCAGCTTACAAAGCAACTTTGGTGCTGCCTATTGATCCGGCCTTTCAACTGGCAAAGTTGCCTTGTAAAGTTTCTTTTGAAAGGACAAATTTCCATTTACTCAACACAAGAAAAGAAAGAAAGCTATCATTTCAAGCAAACACCCTTTTAGCTTATGTTGTTTCTGTACCATAACAAAGTTGATTCTCAAGTCAAAGTGCAATTCTAATTTGATATGCAATATTTTCTCTCTTTTTATAATTAAGACCTCACTAGTTCCACTTACTTTTATTGTCTTATCATTAACCGTATTTATAATAAATATCATAGTAATTAGTTCCTTAAATCAAATATTTTCTTTAATTCTTGCATTGAATTAGGAGTGGACATTCTTTTTAATTTTATTTTTAAAAAGAGAGTATTATTATATATTCAAATACTTAAGAAATTCATCTCATAATGATATAACGATCTGTTTGCAAGAGCCAAGGGAGTGTACACGCTGCCTCTAGTCTTCTCGTGGAGAATCTAAGCGATACTTGAATTATAGAGCCCTTGCCCATGAAATATAGATATTTGCACCTATGGACCAAATGGGAAATCATCAAACCACACCATATAAAAAATCAAGATTTTTTCTTCTTTTTTTTTTATTTATAAAGAAAAGATCATTTTCATACAGAGAGCATCATTCTATGTTATGTTAACATATTTATGGATGATGAAAAATAAAAGAAGTTGATGTTCAATATTTCTAAATTAGGATGAGCAACAATATCATGAGATTCCAATAAAGACACACAAAAGTATGTTAAGATAAAAGGTCCACTACGCTTAAAATTTGGTCACATATTAATCAAAGGTTAAATTAGTCATGGTACAAATAATTAGATCAATATTAACAAATTCTCTTAGTTGAAAGCAGCTTTAATGGCAGTGTAAACATATTTCTTTAGCTGCTAACTGCTCATATCAAGACAAATGACCAAGCCTCTGTCTTCTTCTACAAAAATGGAAGGTGATACTACTAAGCAATCTTTATTTGAAATTAAATTTAAGAATCATAACTATTTTTTTAATATCATTATATATCTTGAGTTTCTATTTTAGGAAAAACAATTCTTAGTCACTTTTAAAGCCCTTTTCATCTCATCGAAAATTATCAAATTATGATCTCTTTTCTTGTTCTTTATTTATCTTTTGAGAAAATGATATCCATTTTCATTGAACCTAGGCATGAATTCTGGCTTTCTTTATTGCGAAAATATCGAATTTGTTCCCATCTGTTAAAATCCTAATGGCCAATTGTTTCCGTAGATTCTACGGTATACAGACAGAATATATGGGTAGTCCATGTAGTCTATTATTGCCCTAATTAGTAAATCTCTCATACTTTTCCTTTATATATCACTATTGGTACCTTTAACTGCATATTTTCTTCAAATCAAAGGCTAGTTCGATTGTTATTAGTCCATATGTTTGTTTTACCACATAAATCTTATATCTAGACCACACACGTTGTTGTTTAGTTATCGAATGTCTAACTATTTTATGACGTCTATGTGACGATTGATTACATTTATTTTCACAAAAAGAAATCAGCTGATAATACACAGCCAATGTGGCAGCTAACATAATGTATGTTGGCAGGGCCATAAAATGTCAATACATCAGCTGAAATCGATAGAATTAAATCCCTTAAATGGAAATTAGATGATCATGAGTAACAAGTGTTAACTATGTTCTACAAGACAAGGATCGCATTAACCACTACTAGAAGTGAATGATTTGAAAAAGGTTGTCAGTTTATCTTTAAAACATATGAAGAAGAAGATCAAGAACGGACAGTACTCTTCTCTGGCTTATTAATATAATACTGCCTTTCAAAAAAAGAAAAGAAAAGAAAAGAAAGGTCAAGAAGGAAATCACACTACACAACCTATCTTCAGTCTTGGAAGACATCAATGTCATCATTGTTTTCATTAAGCTTTTTATCTTGTTTGTCAGTCAGATATTCAGTTTATTGCAACGTCTTTTCGTTCTTTCAATTGTCCTAATTAGACGCCACTTTCAATGCATTTGTGTCCATTTCATTTGCAATTAGTTATTGTTCTCAACTTCATTCTAATAATCTTTTCAATTGTACATTTTTTGCCGCAAACACCTAACTAATTGACGTTCCAAAGGCTTTTTATTTGAAAACATTCATTAGGGATTACTCACGTTTAAGAGATCATAAGTCCCTCTCTTGAACATTATAAGTCCCATTGTTAATGTTATTGTTTACATGTTGGAATTATCATTGAAAATTCATGTTTGATCAATATAAACATAAACATAGAAATTACACCACTCTCTTAAGTTTAAACTTTTAATCAGAATATAAATTTAATGGCATCGTGGATATCAAGCTTTGTAAAATGTTGCCCTTTTAGTCCCCCCAAAAGCCATTGGTCCACCTGCAGATTTCCAACCTAGGATGTGAGGAGGGTGTGTGTTAGAAATATGTTTTTATGAAGACTTGAAAACAATCCTGGCCCTATTGAGATGTCTTTTGAAGAGTACAGTTTTGTCTTGAGTCCAATTTTTTAATTTGAGTATGGTATTAGAGTTCATGGATTGTCTAACTTTAGTCCTATGTTAGTCCACCTGTAGATTTCTGGCATCGGCTAGCGAGGGGTGTGTTGAACCCTACAATGACTTGTTATATTGAGAAAATATTTCTTATAAAGGCTCTGGCAATCCTCTCTTCGGAGTCGTATTTGGAAAATAGTGTTAGCCCCAATCCAAGTTTCAATAATAGAATAATATGTAATTCTCAATAGTTTAAAATAATGTTATTCAGATAGAAGCATGTTATGAGCTATTAATGATTGCTTTTCACTCATATTAATATTTAGAAAAATTCTTCTTCTTTTTTTTATATGAAAAAAAGGTGTTTCGGATAAACTTGCTTTCTAGATGTTCTTTTCAAAATTATTTTCCTTATTAATCAATAAGACACACTAAATCAATTCTAAAACAAAATTTTCAACTGCTTAAAGGAGTTCCAACAACCCAGAAACCCTAGCACCTAGATGAAGATGCGTAATTCATGTAACAATTTGAATGCAAAGATTAATGTTCACATTACACAATTATACATACTGATCTACAAGTTGTGATAGTAAATGTATAAAAGTAGTAAGAACTGCATTTGATTTCTAAAATATATAGTAAACAATATTTTTTAAAAAAATTATAGCAATTCAGAAAGATCGCGTTTGATTTATTATTATTATTATTTAAAATATCGTGTTTGAATTCTAAAACATAAAAAAATAAAACATTCCATTTTAAAAAAATTTGACATTCATCGCCATTGACATTTTGTAAAAGAATCTCTTGACAGTGAATAATTCCATGGATCTGTTAATACTATCTTAAATCTTTTCTGTCCTTTTTCCCTCCGGACATCAAAACAAAGCACAACTAATTATTAGTATAAATTTAATAATAACTGAATAAGATCAGAAAAAGGTTGTCTGAAGGATCACGTAATTAAGCCTTGGACATTTATAGATTCATACAACTTTGATGACATACTGCAATTTTCGTTCGTTGGCGTGCAAATAGCAGTTTCCAATTTTTGGACTCAAAAAACACGTGGGGGGAAAAAATAGCTTTAAGATATTCTTTATTATGAAACCCAACTCACTGTTTGAATTTTTTTAATGGTTTGTTCTTGACCCATTACATAAGCATTCGATATATATATATATATATATATAAAATTTCGTGAAGGCGAAAATTTTAATTCATTACTCAATTAGCAGTTGTTATTTGATTTTTTCTTTTTTAAAAAACATATGCTACAATTGTATAAAGTATGATCCGAACTAGCTCACTTATCAATATTTCATTTGTTAAAGGACAATTTTTGACATTTTAATTTTCTTTTCAGTTGTCATACATATTTAAATATTTATAAAATGATTAAGAAAATAAATTAAATATATAGAAATATTGATAATATAAACCAACCAAATTGCGCCATTTTAATCATATCAAGCCATTCTCCATAATAATAGGGATAGAAGAAAAAGGAAAAGACAAAGAAATTATATATGCAAAGTTATTGATGAACCTCTAAAGTACTAATTATTAAGACTGTCGTCATCTCTCTTTAAATATTCTAAGCTAGAAATTTTACTGTGCAGTCCACCTCTATAATATATATTAAAAAGGAAAAGAAAAAAAAGAAGAAGAAAGAAATGGGTATTTGTGGAATGTGAACATTATGGAGATGAAGTGAGAGGAAAGTCTGTATCGATTGGTAGAGGTTGAGCTGTGATGATAATTGTGGAAATAGGGTTAGGTTTTGAGAATGGTGATTCCATCATAAAGGTAGAATGTATTTTCTGCTTTTCTTGTGGCGTAATTCCTGGACCTGTCTTATAAGCTTCTTTGG
The DNA here is from genome assembly GCA_019593545.1 of Apocynum venetum. Lineage (NCBI taxonomy): Eukaryota > Viridiplantae > Streptophyta > Magnoliopsida > Gentianales > Apocynaceae > Apocynum > Apocynum venetum. The sequence continues at coordinate 8,159,181 of SRSM01000123.1, read as the reverse complement.
CATCGTGACTGATATATAAAAGAAAGCACACTTTGCCAACCCAACCGGATATCTCAACTACCTTAATTATCCTTTGTTTTAATTAAATTTTTCGCCTCTTGTAAAAGTGATGTGCACATTCAAAAATAATTGCGTTCATGTAAAAGAAAAAAAAAAAAGAAGAAGAAAGAAATGGGTATTTGTGGAATGTGAACATTATGGAGATGAAGTGATGAGGGAGAAGGTCTTTATCAGATTTGAAAGTAGGGTTAGGTTTTGAGCACATGGTGATGATGATAATAAAGTGTATGATGAAGTAAATTAATAAGCAAAAAATTGTTGTAGCATACCAAACTAATGATTTCGTATGTATGAGATTGTGGATAATAATGTAAAACAGATTATATAATTCGAGAGGTTCCAATCACATGTCAAAGGGTCATGCAATTGTGACTTGTCTGAAATCTGTTAGAAATTGTTCATTTCTGCTTTTCTTGTGGCGTAATTCCTGGACCCTGTCTATAAGCTTCTTTGGCATCGTGACTGATATATAAAGAAAGCACACTTTGCCAACCCAACGGATATCTCAACTCACCTGAAATTATCCTTTGTTTTAAATGAAATTTTTCGCCTCTTGTAAAAGTGATGTGCACATTTTCAAAAATAATTGCGTTCATGTAAAAAAAAAAACGAATTCACACTATGCTATTATTGTCATGCTCTGGACCTTGAACTCATGATGCAACTATGAATCTAAATGCATTCATATTAATAATTTGACAATCGTTATTGCTATTCAAAAATGGATGTTTCAAGTTAATAATGGATATTTTAAACTCATTTGTATATATAGTTATATGCATACACGAGTTACATATTTGAGACGGGGAATTAGAGCTACATAGTCGGATTTGAGCATACTAAGGTTGTTGGTCCAGTGCCTAAGTGTATGCAAGAAAAATGAAGTGCTCACTATAGTGTGTAAAAAATTGTTTGAAACTCCCATGATGAAAAAAGGACTATAACGTTTGTAAAGCATACTAAGTCACGGGGGCTATTGGGACAAGTACTGTGTGCACATGCATATTTATAATCTTTCCCACGTCAAAAACATAAAAAGCAAGTTAGGTTATTCATGAATAGGAAACCGAAATGTACCATATTTTTCATCAGTTATTAATAAACCTTGACCCAAAGCTTATGCATCCCACATGCTCGATCGGTGACGTATATAAAACCTCTCATGTTCCTATGGTTATATATTTCCTTCATCTACTTAATCAATTGATCACTGATGATCACCGGAGAAATAAGGAATATATATATATATATATATATATATATCTAGCTAGTTAATTAATTAATATTTCCACCCGGCCGCGCCTACGTTTGAGACTCCTCCCGCGGCTGCCACCAATTTAGAATTACCGCTACCACTCCCTACTTCCTCCATCCAAAACCAAGAAAAAGATCAAAAGGAAACGAACAAGAATCTGCTTTTGTTAATGTTTTGGGGAAATTTGGATTCACATGTCATGTCTAGTGCAAATATAGTTCTTCCTATGGCACCACATGCTTCATCATGAAGTGAACTTCTTTGCTCTTTGGACCCCCTTCAATACGAAAATGCCCTAGCTAGTAATTATATTTCCCCTTTTTTTCTTGATAAAAATTACACAAACAGAAAGAATTAATTACTCCTTTGATTTTATATACAATTATGTTTTCTTTTAATTAGAAAAGGTGAATTTATTTGTTGTCCTCCAATATGTACTCGAGTTGGATGATGAAAAATGGCTAAACACTGAATTTGACACGAACAAGTTTCTGATACGGGCGGAAGAGGTTGGCAATTCAGCCACTCTTTTTTCTTGATAGCAACCCGTGTCAAAACTACGATCCTGTGCTTATGTCGGCTCAGTTCACAAATCAACATATATCAGTACTTTAGCCTAAACTTACCTTGGCCACTCAATTAGTACTAGGAATTGCATTGATTGCTTCAAGCTTGATCGTTATGCAAAAGTAAATCTACTGTGCATAACAGGTGTAAATACAATTTTCTATTAAAAAAATAGAGTAAAAACAATCAAAATAATGATATTTCTCTAGTCATTTTCAGACGATAATAGGCACATATCTTTTTATCTTTCAAAAAAAAAAAAAAAAGGAACATATCTTTTGGTAGCGACAGACATGACTTCTTTTATCATCATTAAAGGGTAGATGTTTTTGTCTTTTTAGTTGTATATGGAGGGATCTGGGGAGGGATTATGATTTATGGAGCAAAGAAGAAATGAAAGATATATATATTATATGGTGGGATAGAATCATGTAGGCAGTGAATGCAAGATGTGGGTCTCGTTTCTTCTCATGATAAGAAATGGACTACAAGAATTGACACAAATGGGACACCCTTGCTCGATCATCAAGTAGCACAAATCTACCCCCCATCATCTCTTTAGCAAATATCCATTAAAAGGGTGGATAAATATCAATTAAAAGTGTGTATCCACCCGTATCTGACCCAATAGAGAAGTAGATTATCCAATTATAGTGGGGAAGTAGACGAGAATAGAGTTGAAATTGTAGGTATTAGTGGAGATGGGCTTGTAGATGAAATTTCATATTAAAGCATAAACAATACATATTAAAACAATACATATTAAAACATAAAACATTACATAAAATATTAAACATATTTCATTATATACAAATCAAACTTCAAATGAGATGAGTTTCTATTTTTGCATGATTATGTTAACAGATCATTTAATTATGTATCTCGAGATCAAATTTTGGAACAAAAGCATTTAATCTATTTAAGAGCTTATCTGTTAATGTTGCTACAATAAAAAAATCTTCGTCAAATAGAATACAACAATATATGTTCAATGGTTAAATCAAGAAATAATAGTAAATTGTCAAATAAATTATCAACATTCAAAATGACATTTGATATACCTTACAATTTGAGGTTGAACAAATAAGTGATATTGAATAATTGTTCTAGCATATCATAACATTGCGATAAATCTATGAATGCATACACATGTTTCATCATTATAGCTATTTGTTCATAGGTGGATTTTGTTTCTACCTCATAGTTGGAATGATACTTACTGCAAGAGCATGACTATTATGAGTTGCTTGAGCAATTACTCCAATGATTCTAGAGTTTCATTCTCAATAAACAAGATCAATATTTCAACTGAGTAATATTATTTTCAATTCTAGTGTAGCCGACACCTATCAAACTTTATTCCCAAGTGTCATTCATCTAAAAGACTGATTATTTTAATTATTTGTACTTTATTTTGTACATTTTTTATGGTACCCAAATAATGTCAACATACTTAATTCAATGCCATCTTAGAATTGAAAGCAAAATATAGACATGGGGACAAGTACTAGTACCGTATCTCTCTATTTCATGTACCATATCATACCACATTTATCTTATTTGCATTTCACCACCGCAATAATTTTTCATTTTTCATACATAGACTAGAAAACCTATCCAACTATTCTCCAATTATAAGAAAAACAGAAAATCACTCCTTAAACTTTTGTATTAGGTCATAGGAATTCAAAGGGAAAGGTAAAGAATAGATTAAAAAGAAGAAAATAATAAATATTGTCTAGGTGTTTTTTTAAAAGATAACAAATATTTTGAAAAAAATAAAATAGCAATTGTTTTGAAACAATAATAGGTTTTAAATAATTAACTTTATTGTATTTAGAAAAACATGTTAAATAATTTTTAAAATGTGAAAAGAAAACAAGAAATAGATTTAGGTGTATGTGCTTAAAGGTGCACACAATTTGAATGGACCGAAATATTGAATTGGACTTAATTGTATCTATCAATATAGTTTGGTTTTTTGAGTTTACAATTCAATCTTCAACTCTTAAAAAGATTATGGTTTAGTCTCCAATTTTGTTTCTAAAAATCAGATTGGACAAAAATATCATAGTTATAATATTTAATAAAATGTTTAATATATACTTTTTTTTATAGATGTTTAATATTTTCCTAAATAAAGGAAAGAATCATTCCTGTCAAAGAAAAAAAGAAAAAAGCCCTAAGTCTCGTAAGTCATTCTTCTTTACTTTAGTCTTGTAATTTTAATTTGAAATTATTTTATTAGCCGAGATACGACTTTATATTTTTATCATTGGTAATTGGTTTGATGTTTTTGTGGATGATAACTATTTACGACAATTTTTTTATCAGTTTGGTGTATTTATTGGGCAAACAATTTTTTTATAAAAATACTTTTTTCGTCTGGATTTGAGTGTCCGCATTTGATTTAGTTTAAAAATTAAAAATAATCTTTTACCTTAATTAAATTACCTCACTATCCATAGTTAGTAGTGCAAATCATTAGTTAGTAAGATGTAAATCACTTAAATTAAGGATGTTGTTATTAGACATTTAAATGAAAAATATGCATATTTTAGAAAAGTGAACATTCATTTCTTAACAAGCTAAAATGAAAATGTGAATATTCAATTCCGGACAAAGGGAATATATATATTCTTTAGCATCCGTAATTAAATGTATACATTTGACTTAGTTTATAAATTAAAAAGAGTTTTTGACATCAAGTTAACACTTTATCTTTATTATTAATTTAAGTAAATGGTGGGGGACCATTAGTTAGTTGGGTATATATTTCTGGAATTAATGAGGTGGTTAGTGAAAAAGTGTTTATTTTAAGAAAGTGAACATTTATTTTTTAACATTCCAAAATGGAAACATTAGTATTTAATTTTGGACGAATAAAGTACCATTTGTTTTTTAAAAAAAAGATAATAAAATTATGATTTAAACATAACTGAATTAGTTCGAATTGTATTAATTTGGTTTGGTTCAATCCAATCTTACATAAAAAACCAATCAAATTCAATCTTCATTCAAAGAAAAAAAAATGAATACCATAATAATTAAACTTTTAGATTGTAGACCGGATTGTAATATCGTATGCATACCCCTATATATGCTCAAGCACACACAATAATGCTAGTGTGTGAATTTAGGTTAATCAAATGATTAAAATATATTTGAAAATGTTCCAAATATTTTATTTGTAGTCTGTTTCGTTTTGACATATGATTCTATAGTGTAAAGTATTATTTGAACAGTAAAAAAAGAGATTTTTTTTAATTAAGTAAAGAAAGAGAGAAAATATTGGATAGGGTTTAATAGTAAAGCTTCACTGATGAAATTTTAATTTGTCGACAATTAAGGGGCGAATTGTATGATTTTTGTAATGTCAATGGTAAAAGTGTGACATTTGGTACATAAATTTAATCTTCTTCCTAATCAAAGCTTTCTTCACTACTGCGGTCCCCACACACTTTCTAAGCCACGTGTTCGATATTCCCCATTTCAGAGTCACACGTGTCGTTTAATTAAGGGCCTAATTTTCAGTTCTGAGCCTCTTCGTGGCTGTAATCCCCTCATTTACCTAGTACAAAAACATTCTTGATACTCGCAAAATTATTGGATTAAAATTACTTAAAAATGACGTGGAAACATTTCATAGGTTAATCAGATTTTTATATTAAAAATTCTAATCGTACCTCATAAAATGTCACACCCTGGTCCGTACCTATATAAAAGGCCTAACCCACCCCATGAAACAAGTCGGTTGATTCTCTCTCTATTTTTCTACTGTGCTCGATATTTTACTCTCCTCCCTCTTGGCCTTAGCTCGACCCTGCGTTTCCAAAATCAAGAATCAATTTCTAGTATAGGTTCAATATCTTTTTGATAATTCTATTTTGAGTTTCTAATCCATCAATGGAGAGTACTGATTCATCCACCGGAGGAGGAGGAGGAGGTGGAGGCGGCGGCGGCTCGCAGCCGCAACCTCATCTTCCTCCAGGGTTTCGGTTCCATCCTACCGATGAAGAACTGGTGGTTCACTACCTGAAGAAGAAGGCTGCATCAGCCCCTCTTCCGGTATCCATAATAGCTGAAGTTGATTTATACAAGTTTGACCCATGGGAACTTCCAGGTAAACAATTTAACAAGTGTAAAACATGAATAATTTTATTTTTATTATTATTATTTTCGTTTACTGTTGTAAGGATTTTGATTGATAATATTCTTGAATTCTCATTGGATTTTCAGATAAGGCAACATTTGGGGAACAAGAATGGTATTTCTTTAGTCCAAGGGACAGGAAGTATCCTAACGGTGCCCGGCCAAACCGGGCGGCAACTTCCGGGTACTGGAAAGCTACTGGAACAGACAAACCGGTACTTACCTCTGGAGGGACTCAGAAAGTTGGTGTTAAGAAGGCCCTGGTTTTCTATGGAGGGAAGCCTCCTAAAGGAATCAAAACCAATTGGATCATGCACGAGTACAGACTCACCGATAACAAAACCAATTCAAAGCCTCCCGGTTGTGATATTGGTAGCAAGAAAGGCTCACTCAGGGTAAGTATTTATTTTTACAAATTAATTTCTCATGGAAATGATTATTAAGATATTTATTTATTTATGGGTACAGCTTGATGATTGGGTTTTGTGTCGGATCTACAAGAAGAATAATACAGCAAGATCAATGGATCATGAAAGGGATGATATGAATGATTTGATGACATCAATACCACCTTCGATATCACTCGGTCAACACAAGTTACAACAGGGATTCAAGACTTCAAACTATGGTGCATTGCTTGAAAATGAACAAAACATGTATGAAGGAATGATGGGTTCAGATGGTAATTTAAACAGTGGGTCTATATCTCAGTTAACTTCAACAAAGCAACAACAACTTCCATTTGTTGGTGGTGGTGGAGCTTCCAGTACTGTCCTCCCAGTGAAACGAACGTCACTCCCTGCCTTGTACTGGAACGACGAGGGTAACCCGGGAAATTCACCACCGACGAAGAGATTTCTTGCTGATCATCTTGGTAGTACTGATCATGGAAGCATGGCAACAAGAACAACAACGGATGATAACACTTCTATCGCCACTCTTCTCAGTCAGCTCCCTCATCAAACACCTTCATTGCACCAGCAAACAATGTTGGGGTCTCTTGGGGATGGCGTCTTTCGACAACCTTATCAAGTCTCAGGCATGAATTGGTACTCTTGATTATAAGACTTAGAGTTTGAAGCTGGCCGTGGTGGATCATTGGGTTTGGTACCACACATTATAATTTATGCTTGATTAATTAATCCCTTACCTCATCTGGAGAATTCAATGATATTACTGCATCACCCAAACAGTTATAATCGGATTGCGGACAAAGGTTTGTTCAACTGGGTTCCAACGTATTATTCTTACTAGATCTATAGCCAGTTTTAGGTGAGTCCGTGTATATTATATAATTACCTGCCGATTGAATATATAGAAGATAAAAGAAAAAAAAATACAATATATTTATATTAGTAGCTTTTGGTTATGTTAGGATTCAAAGAATTTTCTATTCTTGATTAATAGAAATGAAAATATTTATATATATACATATAGATGATCATATATATTATATATATCTTTGTCCTAATTATTATGTTTTACAGAGAAGTTGTATAGAAAGTTGCACTGTGATGAGAAAATATCTGTGTGGTTATATATATATATATATATATATCTTTGTTGTTGATATTTGTGATTCAAAACCATGTCTTTGTCGATTGATCATATTGCTATAAGTGCTTGAAGACAACGAAAAGGAACCATGGTTTTCCTATTCTTTATTTAAAATACCATCAAAATCCTACAAGGAAATCTGCTAATTTGCTTCTCCTCCAATTGGATGTGAATCCTCATCTCTCTCTCTCTCTCTCTCTCTCTCTCATGGAATTTTCAAGACGCGCATGATTACTCAAATGTTGAACCATTTGTTTTTAGTTTCTTTTTTTTTTTTTTGAGGAAGTTTTGTTATATTACTTTAAATTTATCCAAGTATTGGAGAAATTAATGTTTTGTTTTATATATCTGAGGTTGACATTATAGAGTTCCTGGCCGGGCCCAAAAATAAAATTATGTTTATCTTGAAGATCAGGTTTGAAGGATAACTATGTGACATCATGACATATATAAGCGTACATACAATCAAGAGACAAACTGTTCTTTTATAATAGACAGCACATTATTAATTTTTTGTTCTGATTAACTAATGAATATGCAAGTAAATTTTTTGTTAAAAAGATGTGCTGTTATGAAACATTTATATTTCGTCCTTTTGTTTTGAATTTTGTATTCTTTATATATTTCATGCTGCATATTGAGTTCATGATGAAAAATAACCAAGATCCATACTTGATAATTTCCCACGTGACTTCATTGAATTGAGAAAGAAAACCCTTTTTGAAAGTGCTTTCTAGCTAGATGAACTGATCAATACATCTTTACATACTAAAGGAAATCATATTAAAAAATATTTTTTAAAAAAACGAATGGGTAAAAGACTATAATCTTGATTTTCTTTTCTTCTTTTCTTTTGTGTGTGTATGATGTAATTAATTAGATATTCTTTGAGAAAATCAACTAAATTAATGCTGCTAACCATATCTCTTGATGTATCAGAGTGATCGATTATAAAGAGAGCGTGGGAGTCATTTTCTGCCATGGTAATTGAAAAGACAAGAGAGCCAAGTATATTCGATAAGCAATAGGTTTTCACATGTAGACAAGAAGAGGGTACCTCACAAAAGGCTTTCTTGCTCTTTGCTGACTTTGGGACCAATCTCACTGTCATCAAAAGGAATCATTATGTTAAAACCACACAATTTTATTATCGTTAATTAATTGCATTTTCCCTTCCAAGGAAAGAGTACAAACAACTTTTCATATTTTCAATTTGATAGTGCTTAATTTAGGAATACATAAAGCTGTGATGGATGGAATTGCACTATAATATATTTCTCTTCTCTTGTGGAACAAGATTTGACAAATCCGGACCCCCTCTCAACCAAATCTGTCTAGTGAATAAGAAAGAAGAAGGGTTTCTCTTTTCAAGATTCAGTTTAACTGTGTAAATCTTTTCTTTCCATCCACACACGTACTCATAAACTTAAAGCCCAAATTATAAGGACCCCAAACGGTAGAAAGAAGACTAATGATCACAATGATCGATGTGTGCTACTCCTCTACCTATCATTTTAACCTTTGTACATATATTAAAAATCTTTAAATTAATATGGGTATATATTATACCTAATTATCTTTAAATTTAATTTTCTTTCCCATTTTATAAATTACAATTTTCACTCTTTTGACAAGAGTTAATATTAAATAGAATGTAAGATTTAAACAAGTCTCATAATTATGTATTGAAAATTGTACTCACAAGATATGAAGTTGAAACTAAACCCACTTTTATATATATATATATATATATTTAACAACATAATTAATATAGTAACAGAGAGAGTAATAAACTAATTATAACAAATGATCTTCCTCTTCATCATCTTCGCCAAATATATATGGCCAATTGATATATGTGTGATCTCGATCGGTATCTTGCGTGGAGGAATGAAAAGGAGTTGAGATTACAAAATCATGTACATATGAAAGAGGAGGGCCCTTGCTGTTAATGAAATAACGAGGGTTGTGTTTTGATACTTTCATGTTTAGTTTAATTTGCTTCTATAACTGGGACGGTTCATAAATAGGGTTTGTACTGCTTAGCCCACAGATTGAAAGATGATTAACTGTTTTACTGCCCAAAGTGTACAGTTGATTAATGACTAATCATCAAACCAACTCAGAATCTTTCCAAAGTTCACTGACATAATTGAAAAGATAGTTAGTAAATAGCCTAAAATCTCCATATAATTAAGGGCCCACTTCATCAAACAAGGGTTTGTCATGGCACTCTTTTAATAGCTACAAAATTAATCCTAGCCTAAAAGATAACTAACTCATAACTGCATGCATGAAATCATTGACTAGACTGCTAAAAATTTATAATATCATGCTTTGCAAGTTGATAATCTCCGTCTAATTCAATACCATAAATATTTTGATTTGACAATATATATGGTTTGTTAAGAACTTAGGACCACCCCACCCCATCCCACAAACAAAACAACCCATTCTTGTTTTCTTTTTATTAGGAGAAGATACGATATCGCCCTTGATTTGGCGAACAAACTTAATTTTAAGTTAGTTCACCAATAATCTTTTTCTTCTGATTAAATTCGATAGTGACAAAGGCCTTATAGAATTCATTGATATGCCCTTCTTATTAAGTCTTTTGATATTGAAGCCTAGTAAGAATGACATAAAAAAATATGGTAAGGAAAAAAAAGATGAAAAATACAAGATAGAATGAGATCAGAAAATATTCTTTGTTAGACTGCTATGAAAAAGCACTTCAGAATGTGTTTTTTCTTTCCTTTTCCAGATGGCCTCTGGAAACAGAATCCTTTATCTGTGTTTTTTCCATGAGATTTTTCCGTCGTCGTCCGTATCAGGCTACGTGGATCAGCATAAAATTGCTTCTACAGAGCCATGCATGAAATCGACAGGAAGAAGTACATATCAGTTGGGCCAGGATACGGTCTGTTGGGCTACATATTGGCCCTACAATGGAGATAATGAGTTTATGAGGACCGCAGGCTTTCTACTAGACTAGAGAGTAGTCGATATTCTTGATCAATACTTAGCTTGGCTACATTTTTATTTTATTTTTTCGTTTTTGTTTTTAAGTCGACACTTTAGAGATTATAATTTGAACTTATGACATTTAAAATTATATATAAAGTTGTTTTACTAATTAAGTTACAATCCAGCATGAGTTATCTTCTAATTTGGCACATTAACAAATCAACTAGTTGCAACTTTTGTTCAGATAATAAGAGAAAATCCATTGTCCATAACCTAAAAATCAACAATCTGTTTTCGAGTGTTGATGTAATAGCTAGTTATCTTAAGTTATAATTATTTTAATGAAAACATACTTATAATTAATATTAATGTTTTTAAACCAGAAACCAAGTGCATTTATATACTAAATTAATACTCTTTATTTTTTATTATTTTTATAAACTCTCGGTCTATCTTTTTTTTTTTTTTGTATACATTTAACATTAATATTGCCCTTTTTTGTATTTTATTCTAGTACTTTTTTTAAAATAAAAAAAAAGACTTCTAATATTTCAAACTTTTTTTTTTTAACTTTTGAGATTTAAAACATATAAAAATTATTTTGAATTTAAGATTATCTAAGGTTTAAATAAGTCTATCTAATATTCTGTATATTATTATCATTCACAAATCTTAGGTACCTGTTAATAAGGAAGTCGTGGATATTTGCTTTGAATGTTTTTTACAGGGTTGCATGTCACTGTTGCCGCACCTCAATTGTGTTCAAAGATGGTAAAGGGTTTAATCCCTCATTTTTGGCTACTCTAATTGAGTATGAAAATGGAGATTGGGATCTTAGTTAAGTAGAAATCCACCACTCAAACTAAAGATCTTGGTTTTGCATGAATGAAATGTTCAGAACTAATTCGGTGCTATTTACAACTTTGAAATACCTCGATCGGCCAAGGCTCCATTCTCCAACAAGTTAACGCAATCTAGGAGAAACATTGTGGCAAAAAAGTGTAAAAGTCTGGTGGAATTCATCGATCAAACATCAATTTTTTTTTTTTTTAGTTTAGCATTTAGTTAGACGGTGAGGGCTATGGGGGTTTAGTTAAGGAGTAATATATTCTCTCATGTTCTCCCTCAAAAAAAAAAGAAAAGGAAAAAATAATTTGTTGTATGTTAGTCAGCTAAGAATATTTTTAGTACTTGCTTTAGGTTTGGACTTGAGAAGTGAATTTTTAATAGGTTTTCGGGATATCCAAAAAGAGAATCTCCGTGGGCAACCTGGTCATTAACTTGGGTATTGGTGGAACGAGCAATTGACAACCTATTGTTGAAGAATTCAATTTCATTATATGGAGTTGGAAAGTGAGATTGAAAGTTTAGCTCGTGATCAGTTGGAGGAAGCAAGAAATGGGGCTTACATCATAGAAACTTTGATACTGATGATGACATGAAAATAGAAGACAAGAATAATAAGTAACAATGGATAGGAAATGACCACTCTAATATTTAACTCATTTGAACTTGATGTTTTCTTCTTTTTAGTAGGTTTAGAATCTCAATTTTTGGACCGTATTATTGCTTTTCTTTTTTTTTTTGGGTGGGGGGGGGGGGTTATTAGTTAAGATTTGATTAATTCCAAATGCTTTTAGTCACTTAAATTAAGTAGGTATGGGTAGCTTCAAAATCTCATATTTTTTAGTGTGATTGTGATTGAGACTTCCGTGGGCTACATTTCCCACAAAGAAAGCTGTGAAATGTGGGTATGAGATTAGTGAAACATGGGTGAGATTTGGTTGGGTTAGGAGGATAGCTGTATTTTTGTTAGTAAAAATGTGGAATTTAACAATTATGTTTATATATCTTTTCAATTTATTATATTTTTATTAGAAAGCTGTATTTTTGTAAGAAAAAATGTGAGATTTAACAATTATGTTTATCTATTTGGACAACTTGTTATATTTTATTAGAAATTAATTTAAATCCATTTGAATTTTTTTTAAATTTTGATTGAAGATGATGTAAATTTATATATTTTACCAAATTTTATATTTTTAGAAATTAATTTAAATACAAAAAATTCATAACATTAACATGTGTCCTTCGTAACTAACTTAAGAAACAATATATATATATATATATATATATATATAATATTATTTTCAAAGTTTAAATTGTTAGATTTTTTATAGGAAAATTAGTAAATTTGAAGTTTATACTATATTACTTTTTCAAGTTTGATATCATTTTTTCAATTTTGAATTCTACCATAAAAGTACTTTTTTATTTTTTACCTTTAGTTGGTCTAGCCTTTTTTTTTTTTTTTCATTTCTTGGCGAAATCCATACAAAATAAGTAGCACACTTTTTTTTAGGGGCAAAATTATCTTTTCAACTTTTCCTAAAAAAATGTTCAGAAAATTAGCAAATTCAGGATTTGTATTATTTTACTTTTTCAAATTTGGTAACATATCTTTTATTTTGAATTTTACAGTACCATTATTTTTATACATTTTTAACTTTGGTAACATATTTTCTATTTTGAATTTTACATTACTAATACTTTTTTATTTTTTTCATGTTTGATCAGTTTGACTATTTTTATTTGTCAACATTATGCAAAACTGGTAACTCATATTTTTATGATGGTATATAAATGTAATTTTCATGAACAAATTTAATTATTTGTTAATTTCACTCATTTATTTTTCCTTTTTATCCTCCTTCATTCATTTTTTTTTCTTCAGATTGAAGTTTGTTGCAAACCCATAATTATTTGTTAATTTCATCTATTTTTTCCAATTTCTCCTCATTTTTTCCACTTTTTCTTTTTCATATTGAAATTTGTTGTAAATCCATGATCATTTGTTAATTCTATCATTTTTTTCCTCTCTTCTCCTCATTCCTTCCACTTTTTATTCTTCATATTGAAGTTTGTTGCAAATTAATAATCATTTGTTAATTATATCCATTTTTTCCCTTTTCTCTTCTTTCCTTCCACTTTTTCTTCTTCAGATTGAATTATGTTGCAGACTTATGTTTATGAAAATGATATATATATACTCTTATAAAAATGTGAGCTACTAATTTTGTATAATGTTAGTAGAAAAAAATGGTTAGACTAATCAAATATGAAAAAAAACAAAAAATGATTGATAGTGTAAAATTCAAAATAGAAGATATGTTACTAAAATTGAAAAAATAAAATAGTATAGATCCTGAATTTGCTAATTTTCAGAAGTCATTTTTAGGAAAAGTTGAAAAGACAATTTTGTCTAAAAAAGTGTCACTGATTTTGTATGTATTTCGCCAAAAAAAAAGTAAAAGAATGGCCGGACCAACCAAAAGTAAAAAATAAAAAAAAGTATTATTACAGTAGAATTTCAAATTAAAGAAGTAATATCAAATCTGAAAAAGTAAAGTAGTATAAATCTCAAATTTGCTAATTTTCCTTTCTTATATATACTTAACAAATTTAAAAACTCAAAAATCAAGTGAATTATTTTAAGAATTTAATTTGAAGATAATCTAAATTTAAATATTTTGCCAACCTTTATATTTTGTATTGGAAATTAATATGAACAAAAAGATGATTAATATATGTCAAATTAATTCTTTTAATATCTCAAAAATTTGTTCTCATAAGTCATAACATATGGCATTAGAGCCCATTTGAGGAACAACTTTTATTTATATATATTCCTCTCGAATTCTCTAAGTTAAGAATTCCAATTGATGGCGATAACTTGTATTTTGGAGATTAGATAAAGATAAATTCAACTTTTTACTCTTTGTAATCAAAAGATAAGATAAAGAACCATTTATTAGAATATAATTAAACAATGAGATAAAGATAAATTCAATTTTTTACCACAATTGTTAATGTTAAATGTTTTTATTTCTCACAAAAAAAAAATCTAGAATTTGGTATCTCAGCATTAAGTGTGATTTTTTGAACAACTTATATATATAGAATATGTTTTTTGCACAATTCAACATTTAATTTTTTTTTTTAAAAAAAGGTTTAGATAAACGGGAAAGCACTGGAAAAGTGGACAGGCATGTGGAGCACTGGAATATTCCCAAAATGGCTTTGCTAAAGTAAATTCTGAAGCCTAACAGAGGATTCTGATGCAAATTCTTTTCTTTTCTTCTCTTTTCTTTTTTGAGTGTAAGTATTCTAAAGCAAATTCAAAGTAGTGGAAACTTAATGTATTTAAGAATAAGGATGTTTTTTGTTCATTTAAGCTTTATATGCTGCAGATTACAATCTCAGGTTCAAGTTGCTCATCTCATCCACTACCCTTAGCTATATTTTCTTTTAGAATATTTTTTAGATTCTTCTTTTATAATCAAGTATTTACATTTTCTATGCTTTCTCATTCAGTAATTGAGAATTGATGATGGCTTTAGCCAATTCTTTTGCAATTTATTTCTATTTTTTTTACTTGCTTATTTGTTAGTAGTGCAAAAAAATGTAGATTAATAGATAGAAATAGATGGAAAATAAAGTTTTTTTTTTAAAAAAAAACGCATAGATATTCTTTTTCCTTTGGAACCTTGGTATTATCAATCAGTAATCTATTACCTTTGTTTCCTCAAAAAATTTATAACCATAGTGTTTTTTTTTTTATGAATGAATTTATAACCTTAGCTACCTAGGGCACACATATGCTCTTTGTTGAAGAATTCACATTATTTGTATGCCTAATTTGCCTATTATTTATTTGAAAAATACACAACTATTTTATGTGGTAAATCCTTTTTTTTTTTGGGTTGATAATTATAATTGTGTAATCTAATTATATATCTATTATAATTATCTGATTTTATTTATATGTCAAAACACGATAAAAATATAATTTTTGTGTAATCGCACAAGTAAAAAAACTAAGTATCCTACAATAAAGGAGTAAGATTTTGGCCAAAAAAATATACAAGGAATGAGATTAATCTCTCATATTAAAAAAATAAAATTTCATCATTGTGTAAATAATAATATATTTATTTCGCTAATAATTGAATTTTCACATTTGACATAGTATAAAAATTAATAAAAGTATTTGTGTTTAAGAACTTACCATTTATCTTTTTTTATTAATTTGGTTAGTAATGTGATAATTAATTAATGAGATACAAATTAATTTAATAAAGAAATTATTAATGAAATTTTAAATAAAAAATATATTTATTTTAATAATTAAATACTTTATTCCGAATGAAAATGATATTTTTATTATAACAAATTACACAACACAACGCTTTAACAAAGATTATAGAGCATGGGAAGCATCTTTTTAGTTCTTAACAAACATAGAAAGATTACATTATCAAACTAATCTTATGAAGGAAAATTCATGAGGCAATATTTCGACTATATTGGTATAATCACATATGCATTTAAAATAAAAAGTAAAATCCTTAGAAAAGCTCCATTTTTTCCCCTTATTTATAAGTAAAATGACTTAAATCACCATTGCAAGTAAATCATAAATTATGAGAGGGATATATTAATTCAATAATTTGGACCATTAGTAAATGGACTAAATAAAGTGACGTGTTTTGTTTGTCTCTGTATTTATGGTGTCATAGTTGAAAGCCGAAAAGGAATAAACGGGAACAAAGATGAAGATGGGGTTTTTTACATATATTTTCTTCCTCACTTTTATCTTTTTAAGATGTACATAATTCCTTTGTTATCTGATCACACTTTACTATTAATCCTAAAACATTTTCGGGTATATTTAGATTGAGTTTTAAAAGTGTTTTTTATTTTATTTTGAAATGAAATTATGTTTGGATAATAATTTTTTTTATTAAAAATTGAGAGTTAATTGATATATTTTGAGTTTGCATGATTGATAATATTATAAAATATATAAAATTTAATTAATAAATTATTTTATATTATAATTTTAATTATAAAAAATAAAAAATATTGTTTATAGAATTAAGTGTGAGTAAAATTAGAAAAAATATTTTAAAATATATTTTTATAAAAATAAAAAATTAATTTTAAAAATCAGTCCAATTATAGACCCCGCAGTCCATAGTGAATCAATTAGACTATTATAATAAAAGATATAAACTTTTTAACTTTTTTATTTGATCGGTTTTGGCCTGTAACTTGGTGAGTTCGGGCCGACCCGTTTCCAGTACTAGACACAACCCACGCAAGTTGCATATGGTTCAGTCAAAGCTTATACGGATGGAGTATTTTTTTTCCCAGCATGTTCCAATAAAGCATTCCTAAAAATAAAAAAAATGTTGTAACTTGCATGATTTTTTATCATTAAGGAATTCCCTCAAAAAGAACGCGGAAGAGGAAGCGGACCACACCCCATAAAAAAAAATATAGTGATCCAGTCAAACATTAGCAGCGTCTTCGGGAAGTTCCCATTTCAATTTTTTTCCCAAGTCTCCACTAAGATGAAGTCATATCCACCATGGCCTAAGTCTTCGAAATCACGAGGAAAAGTCTCCCATGGTTTCGGCTTTCAACATCAACAACTGAATTGCCCACAGATATATAAACAAGGATCCAAAAACTGACCCTCCATAATCAAACAACAACCCCATCGTTACATACTCAGAAGCTCAAGATTTTCATTTTTCAGTGGAATTTCAGAGGGAGTTAGTTTGCATCAATATTCGTGAATCAAGAAATGGAAGAAATTGCGGCAATGGAGATGAAAGAAAGGCCTCAAGAACGTCTGCTTAAGGGACCTTCAATTGCTAAATTGAGTACTGGGGATGTCGGAAACGATCGGATCAATTGCAATTGGAGAACCCCGGTAGCATCTCCGAGGAGTGGTTATATGCGCAGGAGTGCTGGTGGTTTCTCACGACTGGGTTCAAGGTCAATTCGAGGCCTCCGATCTGAGATTGTCCCATCTGGCGATAAGCTCCGAAGACGAGAAGCTAAGAAAGAAATTTTGAGGAGAGCGTTGACGCCTCCAGCAAAACGACCAACTTTGCGGTGGTTGGACTTCCGGCCAAAGCCAAGCCGTCTTTGTAATATGTCTATGGCGTGATTTTGAATTTCGTAACATAGAGTTAATTAAGAGACAGATTACATAGTATTAAATCAATGATATTTATTCATTATTGGAAGTAGAAATTGAACGGATTTGTAAAGAAGATCATATTAATTCAGATTTGTATTTCTTGTTACAGCAGAATAATAATATTGGGCATGGAATATATATATATTTTTTTTATAAAAAAAGTGGTTATTTTATAGTACAAGGCTTTCCGGTTTTTCTGCTTAAAAATGAATGAATGGGTAAGTCTACTGATTCTCTCAGAAATCATCTAACTTTTTTCAAAATACTTATATTTTTATATACTCAGTAAACTATTTTTGAAAAAAAGAAGAAAAAGAGTAACTCACTACTACTTTATTTTTTGTGGAGAAATCAAATCAGACTCTCAAACACCGGTTTTGAAGATTAACACTGTTCCAACACCTATTTTCTTCGACTCTAACCATCTAAACTCCTTACCTCTTTATTTCCCCCTCCTATATCTACATTCACCACCAAGAACTGCTGTCCAAATCTGCCTTTACATCAAGGGTAGAAGTGGTAGGGATATCTTGTAGTACATAATTGTGGGATGCAGCAGCATTGTGCCAAACTGGAAAAGGAGTTTGGAGTTTAAAGGAAACCGATTGTCCCCAAAATTTGTCTGCTTGTGTGTGTTTCGAGGATCTACCCACAACAGCATTGTGCCAAACTGTGGCAAGTCTAGTGCATAATATGGGTAGATCCTCGATACACACACACACAAGCAGACAAATTTTCGATATGGACGATTTCATTTGAACTTTGTGATAATATATTAGTTACATGGGTATAAATTGTAGAATTTTTTAATGAACTCGGTTTAGTTAAGATTTTGTTCAATGCAGGCTCGGTTCGAATGCGCCTAAACTTCAACAGTAAACAGGCCATGGTCACTGGCAATGCAAGCAACAAAAGTATCCCAATTGAAAAATGTGGCATCACAGTTAAAATTTATCCAGCCACGGGGTGGCGGATTCCTTTGATTCCCCTCCGGATCTAGGCATCATAGTATTCTGTAGCAGTTCTACTAAAGTCTTTGATCAGCTCCACCCATGACTTAGTTTCGTAGTAGCCTCAGTTAGAATGTTTCTGTGCAACCCACACATTCCTTTGCAATAAGAACAAAATATAGCAGCTCTTCCTTTTGGGCAGCCTGGAGTGAGAACTGATTTTGGAGGTCAAGCCAACCACTTAATCCAGTGCAAAAGAATGGATCCAGAGCTCTTGCTTTCAAACCTAATTCCGACTCTAAACCACATCAATCCCAATTTGATTGGTATTTCCTGAATTTGGGCATTCCTAAATACACTAGAACCAGCAAGACCCCATGAGCCATTATATAATTTGATATCCCCAAATAATCAACCTCCAAAGAACATTTGCTATGAAGAGGAGGGAGAGGCAGCAAACTCTAGAGACAAATGAGAATTCTTGTGTTTGGAGGAAAAGGGGGTGGGTAGGAGGAAGGCAGAGTAACTAGACAGCCCCATCTCACTACATTGAGTTCAACAGAGATTTCTATACTCGGCGTATTGATATTTGTACTTATGATCTCTGCTAATTACATTTTCTGGGTGAAGGATAAATATGAGTGGATATACATACAACGAGAAGCAAGGTAAGCATAGACAAAAGAATACTGAGTTATGTACCCTTATCACCCTGTGCATCATACTACTGCAACTACATGTATTCACGGTCAAATAGTAATGCCCAATGGAGAGCATTCCATCCGACAATCTAAACTTGGACTAGGAATATAATTCCTTTTGTCTCTCCTTCCTGCCTCTGCTTCCGAATATATTTTACTCCTATTAAGACGAACATAAAAGAATATTAATGTTTCAGATTGAAGATAAGTACAGAAAACATCTATAAGACTATAACCCAATCATACAATGCCCTAGCATACCTCTGATGAGCTTATCGATGAAGGTTTGACATTTGCTTCCACTGGAATCTCAGCATTTCTAGCTTCAGATTTCTCATTTGAATAACTGAAAGGGAGTTATTCAAACAGAATTAGAAATGGAGAACTCAGTAATTTAGTTCAGTCATGTGCACAAAATGATTTGACAAAGCAAGTTACAGTTTATCATGAAACTTTTTGACACCTAGCAGGTAATGAATGCATAGAAACTCCTGATCATTCTCATACACAAGTTTTCATAATAATAATAATAATCAATTTCTTGTCAACATAAATTATCAACTGTACAGGATAAAGATATCCTAAAAATATAAGTACATCCTCACAACAAAATATGGACATTCTAAATAACTGTTTGAGAAACGGTCTTCCCCCATCACTTTGAAAAACTGGGTATTAGTCTAGTTATGAGCCCACAAATGAAGAATGAATTCAAAATTTAAAGAGAAAACAGTTAGAATCCTTACGTTGAAAGTATTGTCACCCAAATGAGCTCCACACAATCTACCCAAAGAAGCCTTTGCTCAAGAGGGATCAGACCATAAGTAACAAGGTGAGCAAACGGCCAAAGCTTCCATCCTGCCTGGAAATTGAACCAGAATAGAAAACAAAGTTAGAGTGAATGATATATGCATACTACAGTCACAAGTATGATGTAATCTTTGATTAGAAAGATGGATTTGTCTCTTCACGGAATAGTTTGGGAATGGGAGCTGAAAATAGTTTTTTCTGGACATATTCCTACTTTCACTCAAAAGCAGAAGGGGACTCAAGGATTAAATGCATTTAGTCTATCTTTCAAAGAACAGAAAGGGCATCTTCATCCTCAAATACTGAAATGAGTTCTGCCTTCAGAGCTGAATTCTAATGATTTCATTGGGTGGGATGGGACAAACACATACAAATAATTATCTATTTTTAACATAATAACCTCAAATTCTAAAACAACAAAAGAGAATCTATATACTCTTCACAAAGAAACATTGTTATCTTAAATAGAATCAATACACAAAAACCCATTTAAGTTTAAAGATGAAAATTTTCCTTTCCTCTCAATACATGTTATCTGGTGATAAAAATTTCAAACTGCCACACATAGAACCATGTAGTAGACAGAAGACTAACACAATTCCGAGACTAATAAACTCTGAAGTCAATAGCATGAAGAAATAAGTGATCAGGGTAACAAAACAGAAGGTTGTCTGCTTACAGTTAACATGGGCCAGAATGTTGCCTTTAGTTCTGTGAAAATACTGATAGGGGCCTCGAAACGCAAGACTCCCAGAACTGCATAGTATATGCTATTCCAAACTGCTGCCCAAATGGTTTGATCAAATGCTACTTTGGCAGGAACAACCCACCAATCGTCGAAAGGAAAGAGAGCCTGAAAGGTATGATATGATGTTTTACGAATCACAACACCATAATGGGAATGCATCTGGTAAAGCAAAAATTAAAGAACTTGACACAAAATGAGTACCTCGCAGAATTGATAATAATAATGAGAAAGCGATCCATGGAGTGTAAAGCCTACAAGGCCTGATCTGAACATACGTGTACGATCAAACTCAAAAAGTGGCTTTCCTTCATAGCACTGAGATGAAATAAGAGAACAAAATAATAAATCTCTGTCCAGTGTTAGTGAAATTGATGAAAAACTCTTAAGCAAGCAAATAGCTAACCTGTGCAATCCAATCCCCAACAGAGTAAACCACTCCACTTATCATCATTTTGGCTAAAACAGGATTTGTCCTAAGAGCTTCCTCATATGCACTCCAGTTATGTTGAGGTGCATATCTCAAAATCTCAAAAAGGGTCCATCCCTAACAAAAGAGAGAATTATTTCCTTGACACGTGTACTGTGCATACTAACAGACACATAACCAGGTGATGAAGTAAAGAACGGTCACGGAACAGTCACACTAGGTTTCAATCGCATCCCAGAGTGCATAC
Organism: Apocynum venetum; assembly: GCA_019593545.1. Taxonomy (NCBI): domain Eukaryota; kingdom Viridiplantae; phylum Streptophyta; class Magnoliopsida; order Gentianales; family Apocynaceae; genus Apocynum; species Apocynum venetum. The sequence goes on along the minus strand of SRSM01000123.1, from coordinate 8,137,686 downwards.
TAACAGATGCATAACCATGTGATGAAGCAAGGAACAATCATACTAGATATCCATTGCATCCCCAAAAAACAAAGGACTGCATGGATACATACAGCTGTAGGAAAGTTAAATTTCTAGAAATTTGAACATGGCAAATCTCAAAAAAGTGCAACAACTAGGTCGCCTGTGACGTCATTCTTCCACCTTCAAATAGAAAGCAACAATTCAGTGACGGAAAACCAAACATCCACCATTTTATCCCACCAAGCTATGTGAATTGAGAAACTCTTTGGAAAATGTACAAGCATTCCATATGGATTTAAGAAAAGAAGTCAAACCACAATGACAAGTACTAATCCTAGTGCTTTAGCAAGTTTTCAACTAGCATAAAGTTCATCAATACCCCTTCTCTTTAAGCTATTGCAGGAAATATACCATGGACAACAAAGAATAATCTTTTCCAAACAAAGAAACAAGCATTGGGGTTCATTTGCAACTCCAAGCTATACAAGCGCTTATACACCAGTTGTTCAGATGAAAAAGATTTCAGAACACGTTCGTCTGAAACAGACATGAAAATTTTTCTAGTGAAATTAAACATATAGTAATTTCATTCAGAAACGAACAAAGAAAGATGCCCTTCTCCTTTTTATTCCTAATCTTTCTTTGTGTGTTTTTTTTTCCTCTTGGGTTTCTCCTAATTCAATTCCTTTTGGAGAGGAGAGGGAATAAGGAGATGAAAATGAAGCCACAAAACTAATCACAGAAACAACAGAATAAAACCACAACTCACGGGATTCTTTGCAGTATATATGGAAGCCTCAAGCCCAAAAATATACATATCTAAAGCGCTGCGTTAAACTAGTGTAATTACTCACTTGCCAATAATCATGATCAATGGTGAGCAATTTTGTAATAGCAAATGTTCCAGCAGCCAAAACAATTGTAGCATTGATTGATCTATCTATTAGCCTCTCCATCTCCTCCACTCCCTCTTGACCTTCCCCATTAGACCCTGGCCCACCGCCACTCCTAGAAGCATACCCATTAGCAGCCTCAAATGATAATCGTCCTTCATTTCCAAATCCATTCACAACTTGATTCACAATATCTTCCCCTGATACCCCTTCTGATTCAATCTCGACAACTCCCCCGATGACACCATCCTGTTGATCAGTGTAGTCAGTGCTTTGTACTGGGATAACATCGAGCTCGTTAGCCACTGAACCCATTATAAAATTGGAGTCTTTAAGCAGTTTGGTTCTTGATAAAATACAGGGGTTTGAAAAGGATGGAATTTTAATAGCGGAATTTGGAATATAACATAAAGGGGATTTGGGTTTTGGGATAGAAGGAAAAGTTCGAGGTGTGCTGAGGCTGTAGATGGAAGCCATCTCCGGCTGTGAGAGGTGGGGATGAGGTGGAGCTGAGTTTGTTTCTCTTCCCGAGTCAAACCATGGAGGGAAGAGAAAGGCTGAGCTTTTATCAAGGTAGTTGATCTTGAATGATCTGCTGTTGTGAGGCGTATGAAACTTTGGTGAACGAGATTACGTGGATCTTCCAAAGAAGAGGGAATCTTTGAGATTATTTGCTAAATGGATGATAATTCAATTGGCTGGAATTATTTTGATGGATTTCATTATGGGTGGCCAGGGATGCATATTTTATTACTTGTAAATGTTTTTATTTTCTTTTTTTCTCCCAATAAATTTCCTTCTGTGAATGTCATTTACTTATGCCATGGGACTGAAAAGAAAAATATCTCTCATTTAACTATTATTTTTTGCAAGTAAATAGCATAATATTTTATAAGTTTATTAGCTTGAGTCACATTTTCTATATAATTGTGTAATTTATTTTTTTAAAGAAAAAATGATTATTTTATTGGTGGTACTATAAAGGAATGGATGTAACAAAAAAAAAAAAAAAAGCAAACAAAGTTGATGTGTGCAAACGTGTTATTTATTTATCAATATGAGTTTGAGACCTTAAATTTACTTTCTTTTGAAATTGAATCTCGATTATAGATAAATAAATTATTCATTAACTTCAATCATGTTAGACACATTTCACAATTTGCATATTGATACTACTGCAAGGGTGGAGTTGCTATTTTCAAATATAAAAGGCACAAGCCTTACAAATGGATTATCAAATGGAAAAAAAATGGAGTTGCTATTTTCAAATAAAAAAGGCACAAGCCTTACAACTGGATTATCAAATGGAAAAAAAATGGAGTTGCTATTTTCAAATAAAAAAGGCTCAAGCCTTACAACTTGATTATCAAAAGGAAAAAAAAAAAAAGCAAACAAATTACAGGAACACAAAGTTTGGGATCGAAGATTGTTGTATTCATACTTTTGATGAGGGAAAGAAGATTTCTCATATGTATAATAGGTTTCTTAATTAAATTGATTGTAAATTGAAAAATATATCTGAGTTACAACACATATGAAAGAGAGCAAATAGAATAAACTTTAGGACAAATCTCCACAATATTTCAGTGAAAATTTACCTACACGAAATTCAAATTTACATTACTGAAATTTATCCACACATGACCGCATCGATTATGCCAAAGAAATGTTGGGTTCATACTTCATAGCATGGGTCGTGCATGTGGGGTCCCATGGACTGAATATGTGGACAAGGAAGAAAGTTACCTCTCAGAATTATCTCTTGGGCAACCAATCCTTCCTTGGATAGTTTGGGTTGGCTCCTTTCTGAGACATTCAAATTTTGAAGGACGCGTTAGATTTCTACAATTCTCCTTTTGTTTGTAAATTAGAATCTGAAATGATGAGGCTCTGGAATTTCTTAATTTCTTGTGGTCTATGAAATTAGCTTCAAAACTTGATCTCGTTTGTCTTTTTTCAGTTGTCAGTCAAACTGAAGAATAGATGAAGATTTATTCTTGTAAATTTCGCTCTTTATTTTCTTTTGAGATTCAGAAAGCTGAAGAAAATATCAGAAATCGAAGTAGATCATGAAACACAAACAATACAGTGCACTAATGAAAATAATTTGTTGATTTTTGTTTTAATTAAAGCACTATGCTTTAAGGATATTATTGACATTTTTTTTCTTTCTGAATTGAAATAATAATAATTTCGTTGGGTCAAGCAGTAACTTATTAGTGGTATTTTATGATAAAATATATTTTAATTAAAAAAAATATCATAAAATGTAAATATTTTATTTTGAATAATTTTTTATACTAACCATCAACGCTGAATATGTTAAATATTTTTTATAAAAGATAATTTGTTCCATTAATTTGACATTTTAAAATTTAATTTTAATTTAATATATAAATGCTGTTTTACAATCACTTGCTCTTGATGTTGGGATTCTTTTGCTTGCTATAAAACATACTCGTACATCCCTTTTAATAAAATATAAACACTTACGTGATTTGTTTTAATATAAATAGACAAAAATACTCTTGATAAATATTTACAACATTATTAATTTTCTCTCTCTCCCTTAAAAAGTCAGAAAACAGTAGTTAGAAAGTTTAATTGAATATCATAAATACGTGTATTTTTTGTACGGTAAAAAATATTGGCTGCCCCTGATGATTAATTAAGAAAGGTGCTTAAAAGAAAGGTAAAATAGAAGAAAATGTAGTAAATATAAACTTGATTTTCAATTTCATAACATGACAAGTAAATATAAAAATAATAAGAATCTTCAAAATGGCTGCCTCGTGTTTATGCTCTCTGTCCATTTCTCACCCTTCAACTTTGCCTCCAGACCTGTTAAATGGGATGGCACTTGTTTGAACTCGGTTGCTGTTATGGGAGCTAGAGTATGTGATTTTGCTGGAAATATTGTGTTGTATGGCTTCAAAAGTTCCATTTTGTCCAGATGTTGAGTATATTGAATGTTATGCTCTTCAACTGGTCATCCGTTTTGCTACACCAAATCACCTCAAGCATGTTATTTTTGAAGGAGTATGCCTAAATATGGTTCGGAAGTTGAACTCATAACCTATTGTTGTCTCTTCCATTTGGCCATCTTTTGGATGTTGTTTGTGATATTTCTCATATCTTTGAGCCTTCCTATGTTCTTTTTGTGAAGCACTCAAGGAATGGTCTTGCCTATTATTTTGATAAAATTAGTTTATCCTACTTAAATGGTATTCAGATCCTGCTTTTGAGGTAATCTTTGTGCTTAACATATTTTTTTCTAATAATTCTTTTATAGAATGAAGGATTGTGAGATGGTGGTGGAAGATGTCATAATAATAAATTATATTTAAATTTGTTTAAATTAATGAAATATGTTTAAATTTGTTTAAATTAATGAAATATGTTGTCTGTTATATTATGAAGTTTATAATAATGTTTGTTGTATATATTAAATGTGAGATTTATTTGAAATTAAATACTTAAGTATTCACCATGATTTGGAATTCAATTATGTGATTAATCTTATTTTAAATTTGAATATAAGTAAGTTAGTTTTAAATGTTAAAAATATCTATTTTAAGATTTTAAATTTTTCTATTTTAAAAATATGAGACTTATTTTTTTGAAATTTTTCCGCCCTACAATTGAAAATTCATTTTTTCGCTACTTTATTATTATTTTTTTAATAAAAGGGACGTTACATCTTCCAAACCAAAATTACAACGCCAACAAATAGGGGATTCAAGTGAGCGTCTTTCCCATAACAGTTTACCAGTCTTCAACCGATCTTGAGTGCACTGCCAGCTTCCCCCTGCTATTTACAATTAAGTAACGTTAAGTTTAATAAAGAATTCATGTTCTCTTCTTCCCTATCAATATACTATTCCTTCACGTAAGCATCCGCTAAGGGGTCTCTTGTTATACAAATGTGATAAACAGAAGGGATCCAGCCATGTTTGACTAGTCATTCATACATGAGGTAAGGCATTGTATAACACAAGGAAAATGATCACATTAATCATTCTGTTCTGCAGGACACATTAATTCCAGAAATTAGTTGCATTACAGACGAAAAAAGAGCAGACTGGAGATTCCTCAAAAAATAAAAAATCATATAACCTGCATATAAAACTAGGAAGATGAATATGAAAAGGAATAGTGAATTGCAAGAATTGGAGAAGCATGTCAAGTCTCTTTGGGTAATAAAAGGCGGTCCTGGCCTTCCACTAACTTTGCTGATCGAATCACATCACCAGTTTTAATCTGGGAAAGAATTTCTCTTCCCCCTGTTGTGTACCTAAATATAAGCAGAATAATCCTTTGTAACTATATATGCAAAGTAGAACTTACCAGAACATTTTCTTTTGATTTATAAAGGAAAAGAACAATTGGTTTCTGGTTGAATTCAAGACTTACCCAAAGACTGAAAATTGACCCTCATCAAATGACAACCCTCCTAAGCCAGACTGATAAAAATAATATAGATGATGCATTAGTTAATGGAAAACTACAAAATCTAATTATTTGGATTTCAAAAGAAGCATAGTAGTTCACAGCAACAGACTTGACAAGGATAAATTTGTTAGTTCTGTAAGTCAAAAACTTACATTTCGTTTGTCATAGAGATAAAAGAAAAACTGATTTGGTGATGAGTATTCTTCGGAGACATCACTATGAGCCATAGCAACTGCTCCATAAACTGACAATGGAAGAACAGGCAGTTCCCCATCCTTTTGATTTGTAAAAATATGAATCATTGTTCAGTGTGAAGAAAAATCTAATGCAGAAGGGATATTTTGGTAATTGGCATCATAATAGATCAAAATAATGTACAAACCTGCACACTTAAAGTTGTTTTATAAAGTGGCTCAAATTGCCCAGATGGCTTTATTTCCAGGGGCATGCTGTAGCCGATACCATTTCCAAGTCCACCATCAGAAAGAACTGCTTGGTTTGCGCAGTTGAGCTTCATTCCATCATACACCCCATCCATCACCTATATATGGTAATTCAGCAATTATCTATATGTTCATTTTTGCACTAGAGTTCACTAAAACTTAGAAGACGAAAGAGGATCAAAGAATGGATAAAAGGCAAATCAAATAGTTCTGCGTAACAAATGCTCTAGTTATTCTTGTCTATCACTGAATACAATTCCTAGAAGACTACTGTGCTCATACTTGAAGAGAGCAACTCATGTTGAGAAACCAGATAAAAATCATGAAGATGACTAAGAGTTTGGCTCTCTGCATGTGGGAGATTTGTGTCTATGCATGATATAAACTGTGTTCAAGTAGGAAGAAGTGAGATTCCACTACCTTACCAGCTTTGCAAAGTTCCCTGCTGTTAGTGGTGCTGAATAGCCATCTATAACAACCTGCATAAAACTATTGTCAATTGCATTTTCTATACTCGAACTAGAATTAGTTATAGAACTCAATAGAAATACCATACAATTCCCTGAGCATACCCTAAGTGTTGCGGTACTTCTTGGTTCACCAGCAGCTTCAGGAGAAAAAGCAGATCCATCTCCCTTTTCGATAGTAAATTCAACAATTCCTCTTCCAGTAAGCCTGAGGGATACATTAGCAAAATAATTTCTTCTGACCACATTATAATCTTCTGAAAAGAAAACAAGCACTGCCAGATAAACTCATCTTTGCATTCAATTGTAGATATATTCATTGAAAAGGTTACTACTGGTCCAAAAATCTCACTATATTAGGATAGACTCATAGAGATAAAGAATTTCATTTAAATGAGTGTGATACAGATTCTCCACCCATAAACTTGTGCGTGGACATAGCCTTCCTGATTGAACACATGCCATATATCTATCAATTTGTGGTAAACTACTGTTGTTGCAAATATTACTGGTAAGTTCCCCTCTCAAATTTGGAGCAACAATGAAAAGAAATTAATAGAGGCATCTTCTGAAAGAGCAAGGTGCTATTCCATGCTCGCTGCTACTCCACCTTGGATATTTTAAGTACTCTTGAGGTAACAAAAATGACAATCCTGGAGCCTGTTGAAAAGTACATGAAATTAGTGATCCATTTCTAAATGTGAAACTCACAAAACAAACAAGAAGTGGATTCATAGATAAGAATTTCTGGTAATGTTGATTATGTCCTTTGAATTAAATTCCATATTTGGTATTATTGCTGGGGCTCTAAACAGGCGAAAAATTTATTAGAAAATCCTCTTGTTTGCTTACTACAAAAAATACTTAATACTCGCGCTTGCAGAAAAGTGTGAAGTGATTATTTTTAGTAATCAATACCTGTAACAATTCCAGTTCGGCAACAGTATCTAGTGAAGAAGCAAGATCAACTGACACTTTATCTGCATCCTTGTCTTTTATGCTTCCAAGAAGGCTCTGCAAACCACCCTGATCAATTGAAGACAAAAGGAAACTATAGTCACTCTTGTCCTTTTCTTATCCTCAAGAACCCCCTTTTGGATATCTATTTAACATATTGCCTAGAGCATATAGAATTTGCTAAAGCACATGATTACATATTCTACATAATATTTTGAAATTGGCATAATATTGGACATTACTGTTTTGAAATTGGAAAACAAGAAAATACTCAAAAAGAATTTAAAAAGTCAGCTTTTGTCAAGAAAAGAGTTTCTCCTGGAAAGTTGAAAAGCAATCCACTTTCATAAATTTAATGCTTCTAAGTAGAAAAGCATCATGCGTTGATGTCAAATCAAAAGAAATGTAAAGATACTGGAGTAATATTTCAGCAACTAGCCTTTTTAACCCAAGTAGCTACAGCTCTTTCTCCGAAGTACCTTCCCATCAACTAGAGATGCATATAAGACTGAGCCCTTTTCTCTAAATTCAGCTGGTATGCTGGACAATATGGATTCTTTGTCATCTTTTGCAATCTGAAATAAATAGGAATTCATAAGAGGTATCGTATTGAGAAGCAAGCCAAAAACATTTCCCTTCAATAGAATGTCTAAGAGCCAAAGAACAAGATTTTATGTGTCACAATAAAGCATATGACTCTTCTGCTAGATTTACTGTTACATCTTAATTTTATTAAAAAATAGGTTAAATGGTATTACCTTTAGAGCTTTCTTCACATTTCCCTCCATCGTTCCATATGGTTTTCTCTGAGGAATCCTCAGCAAGTATGAGATGTCCTCTAGAGAATCCTATAAAATAAGAATAATTAAATGTTATTCATTTAATTAGACGAATAGGTTTCTTTAAGCAACAAAATGATGGTTCACCTGTATTGTTTTCATGTCAGTATTAGCTGGAATAGCTCTTCTTAGAGCTAGTTCACCTGTCCTAGGAATTTTTGTTTCTGGAGAATAAAGCACTGCTTCAGCTGGCAGAACTGTCCAGGATGCCCAACCATCCAGAGATATGGGACATGTGAGTTGAAGAAAAACAAGAACTGCAATAAATGCACTATCAAATCTCTTCACTGTGTGCTCCAAGAACTTTAACGATGTGGCTAGAGTATTACACTGACACGTCAATTCCTGCATTACTAGAAATTCCATTTCAGGACTTTACAGAATCTTTAAATAGCAAGCACGTGTTATTGATCTAGCAACTCAAGCAACCAATTGCAATCAAAAGATGTATGGAATCTGGAAATGGGACTTTTCTCGAAGTCATATTTTCTATTCCCCGAGATGTGCCCATGAGAAAAGGGACTACTATTTCCTAGCAGTCGATTGTCCTGCATTTGTGCAGTAGCTAGCTTATAGACCACATAGAAGATGGCTCCCTGTTATCAGTTTCTACCACACGTTCAAAGTAAATGAGCCAGCATACTAAAAATTCCTAATATATCAGCATAATTTGTTTAAGAATGACTACATTTTCCAATCACAACCTAAGCAGAAATTTTCGAATATATCTAACTGCCTTCTTTGATTATCTGGGTCTCGGATTATTCTGGAAAATCTTTAAAATTACTCATGCTGACAAAAATGGCATGTAACAAAAAGGACTCCAATTGTGAAAGTTCACATATGACATAACCCATTGCAAGAATCCAAATTAAACCACTCCCTATTTTGCAGAAAATCAACTCCAAAAATATTCTTGATGTTCAGCAGCAGAAATACCAGCTAAAATTTGACTAACCACTGAATTTTCTTTTCTTGCCAAAATGCGGCTAAATTTTGGATGAAGTGGTCGAGATGGAGATTGCCTGAGATGCTTGCTCAATTGGAATACAAAATGGGTTGTGAGAAAAGCGTGCTTTGGATGAGATGGAGTGCCAGGGACATTGATGAAGACCTTCTGAGAGGCAATAGACGAACATAGATTGAAAGCCATAGAAATGCGATGGAGGTGAAGATGCAGGTTGTTGTGGAGGTTTTGGCGCGCCTCATCCAAGGCCTATCTCATCATCATCCCTTTCTCTGTCTCAGCTTATTTGGCCTTTGTATGGTCATGTAAATAAATGATGGAGCAGATGAGTGGCTATATTACAACTGGCTCCTCCACCTTCATGACTCCCACCTACTCAAGTGACCGTCGAGTGTTTCGTTCTACCCCAAGATAAGGTTGGGCTGAAGTCGACTGATGTTGGCGTTTGTGTATTTCTTTTCAGAATCTCCCTAACTATTGTATTAGTCTGCTGTGTATCCCAAATCAGCAGTATAAAAAATAATAATAATAAGTGATGCAGCTCAACTTAGAAGGTCTAAACTACCCTAAGTATGTTATTCAATTACAAATGAAAATCAAACTAGTATTAATTTCACTGTTTTATTCAATTATATCAAATTAGATCAGTTTGATTTTGGAATGTTCATTTCGTTCTTTTAGTTTTGGATCTTAAAAAATAAAACTCTCATAACCCATTTATTTAATTTGCAATATGCATTACTAACTATAATTAGGGGAATTACTAATTTAGAAAATAAAGTTTTAGCTTTTTATTTTTGGTTTAAAATTGAATTGAGAAAAATTAATGTGATTTTGTAGAGATTTCGTTTCAATTTAGTTAATTAAAAATTGTAAAAAATCAAATTAAATTTGAAAAACCTTATGGTACATCCCAATCTTAATTTTTTTAAAGAAATTATTATTATTTTAATTATATTTTAAGATAAAAGGCTACCTTAATTCTTCAAAAAAAAATTCTACCTTATATCGATAATTAGGAGGTACAAAGTAAAAGGATAAATCTCTTTATCAAAAATAAAGATCAATCATATAATAAAAATACTTTTGTTCTTATACCTCTAAAATTAAATTTCTTAAGTATGAGTCATGCATAACATCAAACATACATTATTAGAAATGTTTAATTTACGCATTTAAGGTCTTCTTAACTATCATTTTGTTAATTCATCACACATATGAAATAAAATTTTGAAGTATACATTCAATTCAAAAAATATAAAATTTATGCAAATACTTTTCTCATTTTTACTCCTAACATTCACAAAACTCAAATTTTAAAATCTTGTCCAAGTACTATAAATTTAAAATTAAAAGATGAGAAAATATATATTTCCTTTTATATATTACAAACATTACATTAAATAATTAATTAATAAAAACTAAAATGGACATCACAGTGACTTGAATAAGATTCTTATGCCTAAGATGACCTATGACATACACCTTATTAAATTAAAATTATAGTAAAAATATATCTAGAGCATTAGAAAAATGAGAGAAAAAAAAAAAAGAATAGAAAACAAGGGGCATTGTGACAGAAGTTAAAGCCTCCCCTGCTCTTTTTTGTTTTCTTTTATTTTGGGAACACGTTGAGTTGAGCGCAAGCATTGAGTTGAGACACGATCAAATTACGGCACTGTAAAATCCCAATAAGGACGAAGCGAACAAATCTACCAGCCTACCACCACTGGCTTATCATTCCCCGGCCCCCAGTCCACACTGTACAGTAAAATTACTTTCCTCTTCACATTGTCACTGACTCTCTCAGTAAATTGTTTCTGACATTTCAGCAAACACTTGATGTCTCTTCCTGTAATTGGGCTTTAGTTTACTGTACCGATCTCTTCTCAACCTTCTACGTATGGTCTCTACCGATCTCAGATGGCTAACTTCTTAGCTCAGTTTCAGAGCATCAAAAATACCCTCGATCACATAATTGTCGCCGGTATGAGGAATAAAGTTTAAAGATAGGAGAAGTTCTTATTCAAATTTTTTATTATGTTATTATTATTTTTAACTCTCTTTTGTAATTAATCTTCATCAGCGTTTGATTATAGTGCCTTTTGATTAGTTGCTGCATTTGTGATTGAATAATTAGGCTTGTAAATGCAGCTCTCCTTCCTTTGGTTGACTTCAAATTCATCGTCTCTGTGATTTGAATGTGTCTTCCAGTGGGGAATTACTGTTGCACTAATTATTCAAATGTATTGCTTCGGTGTTCTTTGTGAATGCCCATCCCCCCCCCCTTTTCTGCCTTTTGTAATGCACTTGGGTATTTTTCTTTCAAAGAATAGCAATTTGGAAATGAAAATATTTCTTTTTTATCTGATGTCTTTGGATCATCAAGAATGAACTCCATTTCCAGTAAAGGAGACATGAACAAGTAAACTTCTATGCTTTGAAATAAAATGTCTAAATATTCAATTTGAATCTTGTGTGGATGAGGGATAATGTCATTCATCTGCCTAAATGGTTGAGTACTTTATTGGAATAATTGGCCTTGAATGACTATATTTTTTTGAGATAATCTTCTCACGTGGAAATAACTTACTTTGCAGTTGAAGATGTAAGTGATTTGTGGCCCCTTGTCAAGAAGGACTTTGAAGAGAGGTTGCCTTTCAAAAGAGCTTTTCTTAACAACAAGACTCGTAATGCAGTGCTTGTTGATGAGTTACCAGTAGAGTATATTTTGACAACAGATTCAAGAATTCGTAGTAGGTTTCCACAAGAGCAGTCTTTGTTTTGGTTCCGAGAGCCGTATGCGACAGTGGTTATTGTGACTTGTGAGGTGCCATGCCATATACTTCTCTTATGCTCATATTCTATTGTTTATGACTTTATGCAGCCATGGTTGTACAATTTAGTGATTGGTCGAAAGCATGATGTCCAACCTGATGAGTTGACTGATGTCATGGATGAAGCCTGATTCTCCATGTTCCTTTCACCTCCAAAAATATTATTTCCACTGTATACATAATCTCCATAACCACCCTAAGGCCTTCACAAGTGTTTTACCTTGTGATGTGCTTGTACTCTGCAAGAGGAGGATTAATTCACTTCTGAAATCCTTACTCTGGTGAAAGTTGGTTTCATACCAAGGCTTATTTTTTTATTTTTCGGGTCTAGGTGGTATGTTCAATTATGTTGTTCATGTAAAATGCAAATCTATATGGATCCATCTTTATATGTTTATGGTCAATGGTTTCACTCATTTGACACAATTGAATAATGAATTGCTAAGCTGGTCCTCAGTTTGCTGATAGTCCTCCAGATCCATGTAGAATTCCTTGAATTCAGAATATAGTTAGGCTGATACTTTTAGACATCAATTTTGTATGATATCTGATTCATTTTACTATCACCTAAATAATTTGGATAAATTCTCTGTAATTTCATGTGACATGGTGTCTCACTGATACAAGTAGTTAACTTTATTTGAGATCAGAAATGAGGTTTATTTGGTAAGTGGAGGTACAAAGTAAAGGAAAGTTAAAATCTTCAAATATGATATATAATGCTAATGTGTGTTGGTCTTATTTTATCATGGGCTACCTTGGTGAAAGGAATAGATAATACACATTCTCTTTTCCCAAGTCTTGAAAGTTTGATATTTAATAGTTGTCTCGTTTGTTCTAATTCACCACAATTGACACAAACTAATTTTATCAATGAGAGAATTACTCCAAATATAGTTACTTTTCCTTGTTTGCCAATGACAATAGTTTTTTCTCCTTTTTTTTTGTAGGATCTTGATGAGTTTAAAACTATTCTTAAACCACGTCTCAAGCTAATCGTTCAAAATGACGAACGTGAGTGGTTTATCATATTTGTGTCTAAAGCACCACCTCACAATGATCAGGCCACCAAGATGGCAAAAAAGGTATATGCCAAACTTGAAGTGGAGTTCAGCACAAAGAAGCGGGAAAGGTATGCTTGTTGCTGACATTGGTGTATTTAGCAGAAGCTTGTTCTGTTAGCTCTTAGTTAACGTAGCATTCCTTTAAGTAATGCAGAAACCTTATTTTTCTGTCTCTCTTTGTTTCTTGTCTAAAAACAAGTGCAAAAATTTAGTTCATATGTGGTGCAATTCACTTCGGTTCTCATTCTTCCAAACTATATGTATTATCAGAACACATTTAGTCCACATTGTTCTTGTGAATAGAGATTGTTATGTAGCATTTAGTGATGATCATGGGGTGGTCATTCGCCTGAAACTTCAGGCCTTTCTGTTTATTTTGATTTACCACATTTGTGTTCCTTGCTTTCTTTTTTTATTTTCTGTGTGTGTGTGTTTGTGTGGGAGGAGGGGTAGATTGATCTCCCTTGTCTGAAATTTCTTGAGTTCATGTACCGATCTTCTTTTATTGGGTCAAATATTTGTGGAAAGTGATACAAGAGGAATTTGGAGTTTCTTGGAAGCAACAAACTTATTTGGGCTCTTGATGGACTTGGTAGGAATTCTGAAGGCAACTTGCTACTTGTATTGTTATGCTGTGGTGAAATATAATAATATGTATCTGGTAGCAGGTTAATTAATTGGTTTGACAACCTGTGTTATAAATTATTGTTTTTGTTCAATATTACTTCATTGATGCATACTAACTTGCTCATAAATGTATGCTATCTGTTCAAAATAAAATACAAACAGAACAATATGTTTTGTCAAATATGAATATGCATCTGTGTGCAGCTTAAGTGATTCTTGTCATTAAGTAGTTTAACCACCAAATTTTCTCATAAAAAAAAAAGATAGCAAGTTTAACTACCAAAATTCTGATCATTACAACTGTAGTTCCTTCTCATTTGATATGAACCATTCTTAACTCAGATGCTGCAAGCTAGATATACATGGACCTGAGGCAAATTTTTGGGAAGACTTGGAGTCCAAGGTCATGGAATGTATCAGAAATACTCTTGATCGACGAATTCAGTTTTATGAGGATGAAATTCGCAAGCTTAGTGAACAGCGGTTCATGCCAATTTGGAATTTCTGCAATTTTTTTATTCTCAAGGTATGAATGGCAGTAACATTTTAGACATCCCATATTCTTCTGCATGCTTGTGAGGATGACATTGCAATAAGTCATTAGGCCTGCTAATTTCTTTTTATGTGTTACTACTTACTATTTATGTAAAAAGCATGGCCTAGTAGATTGAAAAATAGTTCATGATTTCTGGGGATTCTTGGTTCTTTATTTTTTCCCAGTGTTAGGTGTGGGGAATAAATTTTTTCTTGTTTGCTTGTGATGTAATGTTAAAGAGTATGCTTCTGTTTAACACAGATGCAAGGCTAAGTCTCATAAATTATCTAAGATCTATTTTATGGAAAGATTGCTTGTGTCTTGCTGCATTATTTGTAATTTTTTGTTCCATTCTTTAGCAATGTTACATTTTTTACTTATGATTGATATGCTTGAAGAAGTATTATTTTGAGGTTTTTCCACCTCACATTCCATTCCCTTATTTACAGGAAAGCTTGGCCTTTATGTTTGAAGTTGCTCACCTCCATGAAGATTCGTTGCGTGAATATGATGAGCTGGAACTCTGCTACTTGGAAACAGGTTCCTGATATTTGCACGAGTTCTTTTGTTAGTGTTGTCATAAAAAAATATACCATTAGTTCTAATGTACTCTGTAAATGGCATTGCTGCTAGTTACCTATTGTTATGCACATGTTAGCTTTGTTTTATACTCTTGATTTGCAATTGTTTTCTTATTAATGGATTTGATGGATGGTTTGTCCCATGTTACTTCACTTTCTTTAGAAGACAGAATCATAAATATGTTTAACTTGGCATTTTCTTTTCAAATGAGAAAGAATAGTGCAGCCTTCCTTCATAATGAAAATAAATGACAAGTTTAATCTCAAAAATCTAGGGTGTCTGTGCCAGTTTCTCTTGGTATCTTCTCTGACAAGTCTGGATCTTGCTAGTAGGTGTAAGATTTGGTTTTTGTTACGTTTGTGGTTGACGACTCAAATGAAGGTTAACTACACGAGAGTTTCCTTTAGGTGTCTGATCTAATTGGTGCATGTATCACTAAGTTGTAACTATCTTTTGAAACAAGTCAATATCTTTTCTCCATTTCTTTTTTTGGACTTAATGTCTAGTCTGCTAAAACAGAAATTATCTCAAATTGGGTACACCATGGATCAAACTAATAAATTTGACTAGCCGTGTTCTTCAACTCTGAGATAGGGGCTTGGCGTAACTTTTCCATGACTCAAATGTCTTTGTACCAATGGACTTTTGAAAATGGAGTTGACCAAATGGGCATTTAGACATCAATTAATATTTGGAAAATAGATATCTACAGGCTATTTGAAAGTGTTTCGCGAAATAATTTAGAAAATACCCATTTTTACCAATTAATTTAGGAAGTGTTTCATTATTACTCCAATAACATCTTTTTATACAGATTAGTTAGGGTATGCAATTTATCAATGAGGGGTATTGGTTTCTCAAAAAAATTTAGAGATTAAATATTTTAACTTATTCTGTTCCAATAACTTTGAGATGTCTATTTTAACTTTTAGGGAAGCTACTTCTGTTGTTTTCTTTGGGATGGACTTCTAAGAAACCTGGATTCATGCAAAATCTATTATGACTTCTCCACCAAAAACACTTTCTCAAAATGGACCTGCATCTTCAGGAAATTCATCTAGAAGTGCCACCAAACACAACATAATGTTGAATTTTCTGTCTGAATCTGTTCAGAGTTTTCTCTGGGATGCATTTCAGACTATATATTGATGCCCAAAATGAGTCTATGTTATCTGTGCTTTAAGCCTAAAGAACTGCATAGATCTCCGTGTATCTTTTTCTTTTCTCGGGTATACTTGGTGTTGAAATATGCAAAAGTAATTCTTCATTTCTGCATAGGTGGCACGGATGTCATCACTTTAAACCAATGGCATTTACTATTCTCTTTCTGTATGTTGCAGTTAATATGGCAGGGAAACATAGAGACTTCGGAGGTATGGAACACGGTGATGATCAAGCTTCTCTGCTTGACCCAGGGAAGAAACCATTAACACAGATTGTTCAGGATGATTCATTTCGAGAGTTTGAATTCAGGCAGTATTTATTTGCCTGTCAAACAAAGGTGTTTCAATACTGACTATGATAAGTTTAAGTTGGTTATGGATAAGGCTTTCCTTCCCTCTGCACAAGACATACAAATAGTTTGCTTCAGAAGCACTTGAAAGTCATGTTTTTATCACGAAGGAGAAAAAGAAAAGAAAATCTTTATTAACAAAAAAGAGCTTTGAGCACTATGTGACAATATTTATGTTGATTTAGGAGCCGCTATTGACTTCTCTTGTTTGCTTGGTTGGTCTTGACTTCTTTCAAGTAGAATGCATTACACCAACTCTACTAATAATTTTGTTGCATACTGTCAGCAAATTGGTCATAACAAGATAATTTATAGACCTTGGATTCAGATTGGCTCTTCTTTGACAAAATATGTCTGGCATCCCTAAGAGAAACTTAACAGTGTTTAACAGACTATGTTGTAAGATTGTTTCCCCATTACTTGACCTTTTTGCGTCTACCTCTGGCATTCTTCTGTCTCTGAGGTGACAACATGGTTTTTGCTTGAAGATTTAGTTACGTCATGAGGTTTAATTTTAAGCAGCAGAACGAATCTCAGCCTGTAACATATGGCCCTCCAGCGGAATTAAGATACTCATTTGACATTTCTGTGTGACTACAAGAGACAGATCTTTGCCTAAGTAGATTTGTATTTGCATTCAATAGTAACAATAAAGATAGAAGGGGTCCCATCAGTTTAAGTTATTTTTTTGTTCAAATTTACTTACATCCAGTTGGGCCTTATTTAAATTCCTTGAATTGCTTTAGTATTTCTTTCTTGCCTTGTTATATTTATAAGACTTCATTTTCTGTGTCTAGAAAATAATCATTTCTGTTTTTTTGTGATATATTTACAGCTACTATTCAAGCTAAAACGTCCATTTGAAGTTGCATCAAGGGGATATTTGTTCATTATTAGCTTCTCAAAGGCATTGGCCATGCATGAGGTAAATGATTATGTTATTATTATTTTTCTTCTTCATTATTCATACTGCTTAGTCCAGTTGAATCTTTTTCCTAATTTTTTTATGTTGATGTTCTTTCCCCAGAGTATATTGCCATTCTGTATTCGTGAAGTATGGGTAATAACTGCTTGTTTGGCTGTAATTGATGCAACGTCCTCTCATTATGAAGAGGGGCTAGTGGCATCTGATGTTGAACGGGAGTTTTACCGTGTTGAGGGTGATCTTTATTCATTATGCAGGACTAAGGTAAATATACTCAAACTGCCCAAATGAATCTATGCAGTTTGTGCCTTGATAGTTCCCTGTTTGTTACAGTCCCTAAATTCTGCTTCCAAAATATTTTCTCTGTATTTCTTTAATACTTGTGATGAAATTACAATTGATGCACTATTAAAGTCTGTCATGTATTACAGTTCATGCGGCTGGCATACTTAATTGGTTATGGATCAGCTATCGAAAGAACTCCTGCAAACAGGTGATTGAAGAACTTTGCTTTTCCTTCTACCAACACCCTCTGTAAATTAGTTTGAACAAATGACATTGTCAAAAGACAGATAAAATCATGCCAGCATGCAATTATGTACCTGTATCTTTTGGAGTTATCTAACACCTTGTATTCTAAGACATCCATTTTTGGAGCAGTGCTTCTCTGAGCATGCTGCCTTGGCCTAAGCCAGCTGTTTGGCCTTCCCTTCCACCTGATTCTTCGTCAGAGGTGCTTCTGAAAGAAAAGGTGCCTTTTTCTCTACTCTTTGTCATGAGAACTATGATGTCCCAATGGTTGTTTGGTCTTTTAATTAGAGGAATGAAGCTTGCATGTGGTTTAAATTCATAGCACAATATGCATGAAAAGTGCGAAAAGTGTTATTAGTTACATATTCATGAATTCATAGCACAAATGTGTTTTATAATTTTGAAAAAGTATGTGATATTCTTTTTTATTTGAAATGGATCAAGTTGTATTATTCAAAAGAAAAAACTATACAAAATCTGCTTTACATATGTTGGTTAGCATCTATATCCAGACCACTCATGTAGGTCCATGTGGAAATCAAGTCTAGAACTTGAATCAAAATGTTCCTAGTTTACAAGACTAGTCTTGTTAGCAAAAGAATGAGAATTATGACACTCCTTGTTATGACAGTACCAAAGCACATGAATAGTTTGTCGAAAGAGAAGACCCCAATGACGATAGTGAAGTTGTTTCGTAGCCCATTTACTCAAGTTGAAGTCTACCCATTCATGCACACAATGGTGTAGTCCCAAAAATCTGTACAAGATATGTTGGTTAGCATCTATATCTAGACCACTTGTATGGTTCCATGTGGAAATCAAGTCTAGAACTTGAATCAAAATATTCCTAGTTACAATATTAGTCTTGTTAGCTAAAGAATGAGAAGCATGTCACTCCTTGTTACGACAGTACCAAAGCACATGAATAGTTTGTCGAAAGAGAAGTCCCCAATGACGACACTGAAGTTGTTTCGTAGCCCGTTTACTCAAGTTGAAGTTTACCCATTTATGCACATTGGTGCAATCCCAAAAATCTATACAAGATATAGATCCAAAAGATTCTTCCAGTGTGAGCTCTCCAAGAGTCATGTAGTGCGTAAAGACTGGACTCTGAGCGGTGGCTACATTCAGAACAAGCAGGGCAATCAATAGCATGTCTCTCCCATAAGAATTTGTTGGTCTTTAAGAGGTCATGACAAAGGAGCCATAAGTAAGAGAGGGGTTAGATGGGCCAGGAAAATGCAAAATTTTCCTCCATTCAAAGGCTGGTCAGTAGAGTCATGAGCCATGAGGGCCATATATGCCAATTTTGAGGTAAAAACACCTTTCCCAGATAACTTCCCCAAGGCTGCATCATCCCCAGATTCAGTACTCAAACTGATAGAACTGAGCTGCTACAATAAAAAATCAGGTAGAAAGGACTGTAATTCATGGATTTTCCAGCCATTCCGATCCCAATAATCTGCCACTGGTTTACTAAGATGATGATACGACACAAGTTCCACACAATAATCCACCAATGGTACTTCACCCAACAAGTGATCTAACCAGAGCCAGGCTGTACGACCATCACCAATTACCCATTTCAGGTGTGGATGCACTGCATCAAAACCATGTTTTATGCCTTTCCAAATAGGGGATGCACTAGGGGGCCTCTGCAGATCCCAAAGCTTTGCATATACTTAGTTGTCAACACACGAGCCCAAAGTGCTTGTTTCTCCTTAAGAAACCGCCAACTTAGTTTGGCCAGTAATGCTTGGTTAACTGCCTTAAGGCATCGGATTCCCAAGCCTCGGCATATGGTGTTCCAAGCAACTGTGTGAATTGAATGCGAACTTTCTGAATCACCCTAAAGAAAATTTCTAATGATTCTCTCCAGCTCCTCTAAGATTCCCTGGGGGCAGTCTCATGGTTTGCATGGTGTACCGATGAACAACATGTCACTGTTTGTCTAAGGATGGTTTTCACTGCCTTGGGATAAATATTTACCCTTCCAGCCACTTAATTTCTGACGAACCTTGTGGATGAGTGGCGCAAAAGAATTTATGGATACTCTTTGATGAATAAGAGGCATCCCCAAGTAAGTTCCTAAGTCCAAAGATAGGGATATGCCAAAATTTCTGTCTAACCAGCCTAGCCATGGCCTTGTTAGTATTTGGTGAGAACCATACTTTGGATTTATTGCGGATGACTCTCTAGCCTAATTCATTGCAAAAATTAGCTAGAATGTCTTCCATTACAGCTGGTTGACCTTCTGAAGCTTCACCAAACATTAGCAAACCATCGTCAAAGAAAAGGTGTGAAATTGCAGGCCCCAATCTAGAACCCCAAACCGGCTTCCAAGCTCCCTGCACCACTACTTGAAATCTTTGCCCAAGCACCTCAATACAAAGTACAAACAAATAAGGCGACAAGTGATCGACTTGTCTCAAGCCTCTTTTGAGTTTGAAGGTTCCAAAGGTACCCCATTCCATAATTCAGTCAATGAGGAAGAGGATATGCATAACATTACTAATTCCACTAGATCTTTGCTAAAGCCTATAGTCAACATTACTCGCTCGAGAAATTTCCAATCGACCCTATCATAGGCTTTATTTAAATCCACCTTGATCATCATCCCACCCTTCTTACCAGTTTTGCTCCTCAAGGAATGTAAGATTTCTTGGACCTTAAAGATGTTGCCTGATGCCAACTTGCCAGGAATAAAACTAGCCTGGTTTAAGGCTACCAACTTTGACATCAAGGACTTTAATTTGTTGGCAATGACTTTTGTGATAATTTTGGCAATCACGTTGCTAAGAGCAATTGACCGAAAGTGAGAAATCAGTTTTGGACCCTCCTACTTTAGGATGAGGGATATCAATGTATCGTCATCTCATGAGGAAAACTCCTATTACAAAAAGCAAACTCCTATTACGAAAAGCAACCAAAATAAATTAAGTAATTAAGGGACCAATTTGTGGGGGTCCATATGTGATATTCATAGTCTTCTAGTATGTTGAAAATCCAATTGGCATCTCCGAGAGAGACTTGAATAGTAACTATAGGATTATATCTATATAAATATAATGTTATATCACTTGTCATTAACATGTGTCGGTCCACGTCAATAATCTAGCATATTTGTATATGTAATACTTTAGTGTCTTTTAGGTTGTGGTTATCATACATCTATTAAAAATTGTCGTCTACAATTCACAATCATTTGTAATTGATCATTGATTAAGCATGTCATACGGCTCTCAAATTTAAACATAACAATTCCTATGTAGATAGGAAAAGTAGGGATCGAATTCATAGAGATTTGTCAATTCTTAAATTAAAATCATTAATCGGAAAAGGTTTTGAGGGTTTTTTTTTGTGTTTTGAGAATAAAATAATGACAACAATTAAAATAAATATTTTGGGGCTTTTGGATTTGTGAATAGAATTAAAAAGGAATTTGGAATACAAATGATATAAAAAGGCATTAGTAAGGAACTAGTATCAAGTTTTTTTATTAGATTAATCATAGATAAATGCATTATTAAGTAATTGGTTTTAAAATCACAATAAGCTCAGACAGATTCCTATCCTTACAAATTAGATTAATCCTGATCAGCTTAGACAGATTAATCTCTAATTTAATTAAACATCACTACCAACCAACGTGTATAAGATGATCAATCAAATTACATTAAACAAATAAGGTATCACCAATATTAAATTCTATAAAATCATCTTAATTATATACAATTTATATTATATAATTATGTTACTAATTTAATTAAGCCAAAAACTACAATTCAATTAAACTAGTAAATGCTACTTGAATCATTAATACAAGATTAATAATCCTAGCTATATAATCGCATTCATTAATTAGATTGTCAATCCAATTAATTCATACAATCATATTGGTTAAAACATGAATTATATAAATACTCAATTAATATATATATATATATAAGTATATTAAATAAATATGCAAATATATATATATATATAAAGAAAGATTGGATTTATATTAAGTAAACAAATTATGCGGTTCAACTGGTCATTTAAATAAATTAAAGTAAAAGTATAGAGGTTCGGCCTTCCAAAAAAAAATTGAAGACATAAAAAGAAATTAAATTAGTTAAGAGGTTCGATTTTCCATAATAAAGAAAATAACAGATGTAAAAGTAAATTAAACTAATTAGGTGGCTCAGCCATCCATTTGCGATATTTAAAGTGCATAAAGCAAAATAAATAAAGATTAGGAGGGTAAATTGACCATAAGTCCAGTTAAATAAATTCAAATAGAAATTAAATACAAAAAAAATTATGTCATAATCTCATTTATTAATAACTATAACAAATTAAATTCAAATAATAATCTCACAATATATATTTAATAAATATAACATGGAATTTATAAACATTGGAAAGAAAATTTGAAAGATAAACTTCTCGAAAATATTAAAATTATACGGACATAATTTCTTTACTAAATATTACAAAAAACCTTAAAATATTGTTTTAAAAATTTTGAAAAATATATTAAAATGAAGACAATAATAAAAGGAAAAAATTGCAAAAGAAATGGAGAAGATTGGAGCTAAATTGGTGTTGAAATCATAAAAACAATCTTTTCATTTATATGCATAAAAATCAAGGGCAAAATGGTCATTTTACATCCCAAAGTCTTTGAAAATTTAGTTGGTGGCCTAATTTCTCCAAAATTCACCACGTGTCGCGTCCTCATTGGTCCATATTGCAGCTTCTAGAAGCATTCGCCACATGTCATCTTCTTATTGCACCACGTCATCAAATGACATGAATTTTTTTTTTTTTGAATTTCAACATTTCTTCTTCATTTTATCTCTATAATGAACTAAAATACATTGGAAAACTTACAAACAAAGAAATAGAAGAGAAATGTGAAATATATCCATTAAATAACATAATTAACTGATTTTTAAACAAAATATAGTCATTAAATATCATAAAAATCAGTTAATTTATGATTACATCAATCATGTGGTTTAGAATAGTAGTTGATGTGTAGTGATGGCCACATTTAATGCATACAGATATAGTAAACTTCTTTTTTTAATCGGGATCTATGATATATTCATTTCAAAATAAAGAGAACTGATTGCATTGGGAGGGGCAGAGCCCTGTGCAAAAGCCTATCCATACAGAATGTGTACTATCACTCCCATAACTTCTTGGGGGGTCCGGAGGTCTCCCCTAGCAGCAAGCATCTCCAAGACTTTCTCAGGTACTTTCCTAGCTGTAAACACTGAACTAATGCCTTCCAATAATTGCCATGCTGCTCAGATTTGCAAAGCCTCCAAAATTCCTGTACAGATTGCCTAAGAACACATGCCCAATGCCTGAATCCCACCAGTATTTCAGTGGATTTCTGCTAGTTAAATTGCAGCCAATCCTCAGTATTGGTGCAATCTTATACAGATACAAGAACTTAGTTACGTTTCCAACAGTGGTTGCTATGTCTTTTGGGGAAACTTTATATCTGTGTTTCCCTTCTATAGCTAGAACCAATATTAGAACTTAGAACGTCAAACAAGTTACCTGGGAATCTTAAGAGTACTTCTAAGCTTTGCTTTTGTCTATTCTATAGATGATTTTATAATGTGGCTGAAATTGGGGTCAAATATTCTAAATGCAATGATTCTGGTGAAACATTACTTTAGATTGAAACTTCCTAACACTAAATGTGTTTAATTGCATGGATTTTATTTACCACCCATTTATCATGAATCAATGATGTAGGTCAATTATACTGAACTTCCCCTTCATTTACCATTTACATTTTATGTGAACTTACCTTCCAGATAATCCTTCAAGAAACTCCCCGCATAAAACTCTTCGGTATTCAAAGAAAGCCATTACCCCTGGAACCATCTGTACTTCTTCGTGAAGCAAATCGGAGGAGGGCTTCACTTTCTGCTGGAAATGTGTTTGAACTGTTTGATAGTCGATCAAATTCTAATGACAGGTAATGTAGATGTTTGAATTATGAAGTCATTGTTTTACACTCTTTGATGAATTCCACCAGAGTATGAAATTGGAGAAGTACATAGGTCAACAGGCTGCATCTAAGGAAGCTAGTTGGTTGACCTTTGCTTCTTGAGTTTGATCAATATGTATTTGCCTTCAAGTGATGTTGAGTGCAGTTTTAAGTAGTAAGCATCCTTAGATTTCTCATTGTCCTTTCATTGCTAGAATATATCTTCTTTTATTTTATTTTTTTGTGTGCAAGTGCAAAGGGTTAATACATATATGTATACACTGCATATATTACATAAAGTATCAAGCATCCTTAGATAACTAATTGTCCTTTCCATGCCTATGCAATTTCAGTTTGTGAATCACTTTAGTCATGGCTATACCATAAACTGAATTTTCTGAATGATTGTTTGAATGCAAAATAAAATTGTTCTCACTGGTTCATTTGTTTTCTATTTATTTCAACTTATTTGAGATTTTGTTTTAAATTATTGCAACTAAATTTCATCTCAGCTTCAGAACTTGATTTTCATTGTTCTTTTAATCATTTGTTAATCACTCACAGCTCAGCTCCAATGTCCCCGCTGCCTAAAGCACATGCAATATCAATGTCGCGAACTAACTCATCACCTGGAAACTTTGATAGCTCTATTGATCGGCCTATGAGACTTGCAGAAATTTTTGTTGCTGCTGAGCATGCTTTACAGAAGACTATTTCTAATGAAGATATGTGGAAATCATTATCTTCTATGGAGGCATTTGAGGTATTTAATGTAGAAGAACCTATATGTTTTCCTATATTCTGTCAAGTGTGCAAAAGTGTTAGGGATTGGAGTTTTAGATCAGTGGGATTATGTTGCTCAAAAGCTTGAATGAGGATTTCTTAAATCATGCCAGCTACAAATTAAAATTTTCTCATGTTGCTACCTAATAGTTTTATTTCACTTCTACCTGTGTTTTCTTTGTTTGGAAATTAATTTGAAGCTCATAAGTGGTTGCCTTTTATGTGTTGATGGGATACTTCCTCTTCAACATCCAGGAAAAGTATCTGGAGCTATCAAAGGGTGCTGCTGACAATTATCATCAGTCATGGTGGAAGAGGCATGGGGTTGTCCTTGATGGTGAAATGGCAGCTGTGTACTTTAAGCGTGGAAATTTTGATCTTGCTGCCGAGCTGTATGAGAAGGTCCGTGCTCTTTATGCTGGTGAAGGATGGGAGAATTTGTTGGCAGAAGTTCTTCCCAATTTAGCAGAGTGTCAAAATATGCTCAATGATCAGGCTGGTTACCTGTCTTCTTGTGTGAGGTTGCTCTCATTGGATAAAGGATTGTTCTTGGTCAAGGAACGGCAAGCATTCCAATGTGAAGTTGTTCGTCTTGCTCATAGTGAAATGGAGCACCCAGTGCCTCTTGACGTATCTTCATTAATAACATTTTCTGGCGATCCTGGGCCCCCTTTGGAGTTATGTGATGGAGATCCTGGTACTCTTTCAGTAACAGTTTGGAGTGGATTTCCTGATGATATTACTCTCGAATCTCTTAGTCTAACTCTAACAGCTACTAATAGTGCTGATGAAGGCATTAAGGTTCTCTTTCTTGAAAGTGCTATTTCATTTTCTTTATAGTGAATGATCCAACACATCTTTTCCTTTCCATTGAAACATGATGATTACTTTTTATTTTCAGGCCTTAAAGAGTTCTGATGCTACTATTTTAAAGCCTGGTAGGAATACGATCACATTATCCCTTCCTCCACAGAAACCAGGTTCCTATGTTTTGGTTGCTCTTACAGGACAGATTGGTCAGTTGAGATTCAGGTCACATAGCTTTTCCAAGGACGAACCTGTAGACACTGATGATTTTATGAGTTATGAGAAGCCAACAAGACCTATCCTAAAGGTAGTTTTTCTTCTATCTGATGAAAAATGGATAGCACATTTTCTTTTTCCATTATATATATCCTCGACAGTAAAAATAGGGTTATCCTGTTGTCATAATATCTTAGACACTGTTGGCGTTGTTTTGTGTGATATTGACTTTACGAGAGTGTCATGAAGGTGGAAAATATCTAGCCTGCCCAAAACATATTCTCTCTCACATTATGATTTACTAACAGCAACAATCATTTTCAGGTTTTCAAACCTAGGCCTCTGGTTGATCTTTCTGCAGCTGTTTCATCTGCTTTGCTGATCAATGAAAGTCAGTGGGTTGGTATAGTTATAAAGCCAATTAACTACACTCTTAAGGGTGCCGTACTGCATGTAGACACCGGCCCTGGCTTGAGTATTGAAAAATTATATGGTATTGAAATTGAAAGGTGCCATGATGGATCCCCAGATTCAGCAAAATTGGCCTTCCCGGGGGGTTCTAAAAATCATGATTCTACTGATTCTGCTGAAGCAACTCAATTGGATCTACAGGATGGGAAAATTGAATTGCCTGATTGGGCAAGTAATGTAACTTCTGTCTTATGGGTTCTTGTGCGTGCTAACAGTGAAAATCTGGCTAGAGGAACACATGCAGGTTTATATTGCATTATTGTAGGTATGAATATACTGTCTATCTTTGGACTATCTAACAGTTTGTTTTCTAATTTTCCAGGGTCTGTAGTTTCACAAAGACTAAGTATTGTGGAGGGATTAAGGACGATAGCTCTGAAACTTGAATTTGGAGTATCTCATAACCAGATATTCGAAAGGCATACTATTTTTCCCCTCTCTCAGAGTAAACTTATGCACTAATTCTAATGTTTTGACTGTAAGACTGTCATGAAAGACTTTTTTTCCATTCTGCAGGACCCTTGCAGTTCACTTTACAGAGCCTTTCCACGTAAGCACACGTATTGCCGATAAATGCAGTGATGGAACTCTGCTTTTGCAGGTATTTATCCCATAAATTTTCTGAGATTCCTAAATAATTAGATGGTACTAGTTTTAATCTATGTTTTTCCAAGTCAATTGAGGTTGTCATCAGACCAGTGCTGGCCCAAATACTAAAAAAAATGTCCCAAATAGTGTAAATTTCTCTCTTTGAGACTTTATTCTATTGAAAATGATTAATCTGAGCTGGATCAGTATGTAACCCTTAGCCCCTAGTGGCACACTTTCTGGAGCAGCTTCTTGTAGGTAGGGGTATTGTGTGGGCTTAGAACACTGTATTTCCCTTGTTGAGCTGTGCAATTTGGTGAAGTAAGCACTATGCTTCAAAGAAGGCTCCTGTACTTCTGGCAAACTGTAAAAATTGCATGTGTAATGGAGTTGTGTGTTAGATGTCAACCCATTTTGTAAGCTTCTGATTTACTTCATGCTCTCATCTCAGGTGATTGTTCATTCACAAGTAAAAGCTTCATTGACTATCTATGATGCATGGCTTGATCTTCAGGATGGCTTTGCTCATACTGAAAAAGGTGATGGAAGGCCAATCTCTGCCTTCTTTCCACTCACCATTTCTCCTATGTCTAGAGCTGCAATTTTGTTCAGTATGTGCCTAGAAAACACATTGGCCAAAGGTATCTCTTTCTCTTTTATGCACTTGACTTCCCTCTGTATATAAGTATTGCTGATTACTGACTCAACTATCACTGACAAAGCAGAGGACTCGAGTGCAGATAGTATAGTTAATTTAAGATATGGAATTTCTGGTAGTAGAAGCCTTGGGGCCCATGCTCCTATGGCCAATGAACCAATAAAGCCTGATGGTGCTGCAAAGCATTTAGATTTCCGGAGTGTTCTTGTTCTGCAGCGACCTGTATTAGACCCTTGCCTTGCTGTTGGTTTTCTGCCTCTTCCTTCTAGTAGCCTACAAGTTGGGAAGCTTGTGACCATGAAATGGAGAGTTGAGAGGCTTAAGGATTCGGGGAAGAGTGCAGCTTCTGATACTAATGTAAGTCTTCTAAAGTTTTTACAAACTTGTATTTTCTTTCTCATAAGTAATCACGTCATCAAGAACACAATGTTTCCTCCTGAAGCCAAGTTTGTGCCACTTTATTGAAATTTTCACTGTGCAGTTCCTTGCTTTGTCTGTATTGAACCACACTCCTCGGTTGTAAGGTTCTTTTTTCTCATTCACCCACAAGCTGGTCACAGCTTCTAAATTACATGTGATTTCTCTTCTGATCTTTATATTTGTGATGCCTCTCATGTCATAGTGGTCGGGTTATTCTACTTGATTGCAGGAGATAAGAACGTCTGTTTCTTTTGTTCCTAATGTTCTCTGAGATTATTATTCCCTTTGGAACAGGACGAAGTTTTATATGAGGTTAATGCTAGTTCTGAGAACTGGATGATTGCTGGGCGGAAAAGAGGGCATGTTTCTCTGTCCAGTCAACAAGGTACCCCCATTAACATCTCTTGTTCTCCACCTTCTCCAAGCTCTCATTCGTATGCTAAGAAGTTTCTTTGTATTTCAACAGGTTCAAGGATAGTAATTTCAGTATTATGCTTGCCACTGGTTGCTGGATATGTGCGTCCCCCTCAACTCGGTGTTCCAGATGTTGATGAGGCAAATATAAGTTGCAATCCTCCTGGCCCTCATTTGGTTTGTGTCTTGCCTCCAGTGCTCAGCTCATCCTACTGTGTTCCCGCATGACTTCTTCAAGATGTTTCTCTATACACCATCAAAAGTATAAAATATGAGGTTAAAATATGTTGTGAGATCAAGTTGCAAGATTCAGTTCACCGGGATTCTTCATTGCGCACCCCCCCCCCCCCGGCCCAAAACATATGAACAACGGAAAAGAAAAGGGAAAATATTGTATTGGCTTTAGTTTGTACGGATGAGTTAACAATTTATTCGATGTTGAAGTGTTCGCTGCCCCATTCCTGGGCTCTTGTACAGTTGAGACCTTGTATTATAGAGTTTCAATTGTTAGATGGAGAAATTGTATGCTACGAGGACTAGAACAAAGAAGGAAATATTTGTTGTTCGCAGAAGGGAATGAATTTACGCACAATGCTCCTTCTGTGACACCTAAATTACTGCTTGCTTATGCTTAGCAGGGGAAGAAATTCTGGAATTTCTTTTCGAGTTTCTTACTTCAATTTTATAATTTTAAATGAAAAGATTATTTAAGATTTAAATATTTTTTTCTTTTGTTTTTTTTTTTAAGATACGCCTGTATTTTTCTTTTGGAGAGTGGAAGATTCGAGAGAGATTGAAATTTAAGTTTAAACATTCTTATATTTAACCCATAACCCAAAACCAAAGGAAAACAGAAAAAGGCCTAAAAGGAAAGATTATTTAACTATTTGAGACTTGAATTTAAATTTAAGAAGCAGAAATACTATTAATGCAAACCGGAGTGAAAGAAATTGGGAAAATTTTAATCCACTAAAAAAGAGAGGTCCCACCGAGATTTGAACTCGGGTTACTGGATTCAGAGTCCAATGTCCTGACCACTAGACCATGGGACCTTGATGGTGAATGTGTTTTCATAATCTGCTAATTATATACTATTAAAATTAACTATTGTTTCCATTCAAATTAAACAATAGAATGAAACTTTTATATTATTTAAATAAATTTTTAAATTTTTATTTAAATATCTGATACGATTTGAATGGAATTCATATAATTAATATAATTATACAATAAATAAAATATAATTAATATCAAATTGAGCCTAATTCTCTAATATTCTACTATAATATAAATCTCGTAATTACAAATTCTATTTGACTCGTTGAGGTCATGAGAAACTCATTGCTTGCCTCCCAAGACTGTATACAATAATATGTGATGCAGATCAAGTGAAGACTACAAATGATTCAATTGTCATGTCATTAATATCAATTATAATGGTAAGGGCTAAGAAGTTCAAGGAAGCAATTAATGAGTTGATTCAAAATAGTTGGGCTCAAGTAGATTTGGTTGACCATAATAAATCCTACATCACTTTGATCCAAGTAAATGAAGACTCAAGCTCAATTCAAGCATAAATCTGCCTAGTCCAATCAGATTTATTATTTATCTCATGTAGTGTTCAAAAGTCAAATAAATTATTTCCTAGTTGATATAAACTCCATTTATACTTTTCCCAAGCAAGATTTTTTAATTATATATGCAATTTTTGTCTATATTAAAAGTAACTATTCAGTGTTTTCTGAGATGTCTTCTCTTTAGTTCTTTGAAGAACTACTTGAATTTATGAAGTATTCATACTTGTGGCATTCATTTTTGATTTATCAATCAACATTTGGACGGGTTGATTTTGACATCGTTATACCAAAGTTCTTGCTTGTGATATAAACAATGAGTCAAGGTTTTCACCTTAGCAACTTATTTAGAAACAATCCTTGAACATCTATTTTGATTCGAGTTTCATTGTTGAGTTGGTGAGGTTCGTATCAATTTGCGTTTTAACATCTCAAAGCTGTTAAATTTTTAACCAAAATAATCTGAAATCTAAATGATGCACTGAAATAACCTTTTGCAATGGCGTAACATTTTTTAAAAAAGAAAACACTCTTGTCAATGGTGTTTTCAAGGAAAACACTACTATGTTTATACAGGTTCTTTTTTTTTTTTTTTTTTGCTAGAAAATTATCCTTTTCAGATTGTGTTTTTCTTTTTCACAATAATTAATTTTTTTTTATTATAAAATATATATTTAGATTAAAAATAATAATAATAAATGCATTTTATTAATTTTTATTTATGAATATTGAAATTGTTGTAGAATTAAAAGGAATTATTAATGTAAAAATAACCAAAATGAAGATACAATCAAAATATTATATAAAGTTTGTATTTAAAATAGCAAATGTTGAAGAAAAAAATCAATAGTAATCTTCACAATCATGATCGTCAAATGCACCAGAGTTCAGTGTTACCTATATAAGAGGATTATTCAAGATAGAGCTCGTAGATAATGAATGATGGATTCATGAAATCCTTCTTGTTTGTGATTTTCATCCAAGCCAAGTGATTTTGTTGCATTTGACGATCATAATTATGCAGATCACTATTGATTTTTTAAAAATATTTTCTATTTTAAATACATTAATTTTATATAATATATTTATTGTATCTTCATTTTTATTACTTTTACATTAATAAATTTTATAAGTTCAATATTCATAGATAAACATTAAAAAAATGTATTTATATATTTTTTAATCTATAAATATATATTTTATAATAAATAAAAATTAATATTCATGTAAAAAAGAAAAACGTAATTCACAATGGATAATTTTCTAACAAAAAAAACCATAAATTCGTGACAATGACGTTTTCAAGGAAAACACTATTGGTAGTTGTGTCTTACTAAAAACACTATTGGCAATAGTATTTTATTTTTAAAAAATGGTACACCTACTCCAAATGGTATTTTAGGTTATTTCGGTGTATCCTCCAAGTTTGGGGTTATTTCGGATAAAAGTTGAAAACGTTGGGTTATTGGTTAAAAGCTCAAAGTTATAGGTCTATCCAGCAAAAGAAAAAAAAAATCCTTTTGTTTTGCCTATTGTACCAGTCTACCAGATTAATTAGAAACATCCACCACCAAATCAATGCCATTTGATTACCGAAAGTTAAGGGCTCATCACTTTCACCTAAACTTGAAGGCAAAACTGGTCCAACCAGTCTCCATTCATCACCTTTGAAACCTACTTTTGATAAAGACACATTCCCTTGGGGTATTTCTTGGGGGAGAGAACAATAAAACCAGGACTCTTTTCACCGTTGGTTTCCAATGGAGTATTGTATACATCATTCAAGTGCCAAGTTAGTCATGTTCACTGGATTGGTAAATTTCAACTATCTAGGTTGGTATACACATTTTTCTCTCTCTGTGGTCAGGTCATTCAGTGGATGGCTTAAATCTTCTTCTTTCTTTCTTTCTTTTTTTTTAATTTCTTTTAAATAGAATGTGTACATAATGCACATGTAGTTATTATATGGTGTACAACTTGTGCCATAAATAAACAACCATCCATAATTCTATTGGCCCGGACTCCTTACTTCATTAACAATTAAGATAAGTTGTAGAGAAAACATCAAATATTTGGTCAGTATCAAAACCTTGTCACCACCAATATTCCAGGTCTGGTAGACAGGTAAACATCAAAGATATACCAAATTTTCTTCCCTGGATTCAGTAAAAATAAGCATTAATCTTATGGTTGGGTAGTCTTTTTTCATCTCCAAACTTTCTTATTTTACGTAATGGTCGGTCTTGTTGAGTATGTGAATTCAAGAAAATGCACCTGCAACCAAACCTTCAGTTCAATAATTCTTGATTTTGAGTTATCAACTTTCTGTATCAGACAAGGAAAAAAGCGCATTCCATCAATCTTTAAACATTCTATAGTCTAAGAGCATGTTAACTCATATGGCATTTGCTTTATCATAAATGAACTTAGTGCTGCCACGCATTGCAGTATATAATTATGCTAAGAATAAGTATGTTTTAGTAAACAATATTAATCAAGAACTTTACTTCTTTGAACCATCATTACTCCCAGAATCCCATCCTTTTTAAGCATGAATTACTTTATTTACACTTTTGGTAGGATCAATTGTTGATAATTTGTTTCCTCCCGTTAAACACAATTAAGAGTGACTACATAATTTTACTAATACACAATTGTATCGGTGCAACCATCATTACAACCTAAAAACTAATTATGTAGTCAGTCTCTTTCTCAATTAATACACAATTTTACTAGATTTTTAAAAAAAAAAATGTAACATCACGAACGAGATTTTTTTTCCCCCTCAAAGATACCTAACAAACAATTCACAGAGAAGATTAGAGGCCAAAATCACTGAATCCTGGGGCATTTATCTATTGATAGAGTGAGATTTTGAGTATTGGGACTGGGCAACGACCACAATCTCTGCTATCTAATCAACTTTGCCAATTAGTCAAAATCTGGCCTATGGTAAGAGACCAAAGTTTCATTAATTTCCCACCGCCGAGGTGGTTACTGGCAATAACATACATTTCAAAATTTTACAAATGGAGGTACTTTCGACCACAGATTAGATGATGTAAAATCAAGTAATTAAGAGCCTAATATCTCAATGCATAAAATGATTTACCAGTGAGATCGTTTTTTAGCTAAAATATCAACCTAAATTTAGTCAAATTGATAACCAATAAGGTAACCCCTCAATGGGTCCAAGGTGAGTAGCAGTTGAAAAACTATTGAGGGCAAGTAGAAAGTAGAAACCTGATAGTGAAGAGACTCAATTCGTCAATTTCTTTAACGTGCATCCTCCTCTATGGTTAACATCGTGGGAGGCCTCTTTGGATAGCTCAATGAGCTAGTTAAGGCCTGGAGAGGTGAAACTATTGGGTAAGAAAGAGTAGCCCAATTTGGTATAAATCTCTATCCCACATCTTGAGGTCGTGGGATCAAGCTCGTGGTTTCCTCATTCCTCTCATTATAATAAAAATATATTTTTTAAAAAAAGTTAAAACTATTGACTATGAGTTAGAAATGTTAGTAATCTGAGTTAGGGAGGTTGTGCTGGTCCTAGTTTGGATCCAAGTCAGGGAGTCGTCAGTCGTCACGGAAGGACACTACTGCTGTATCAAAAAGCCATATATAAATGTTTTAGGTTGTATTGTATCGTAATGATTAATACATTATTTCAAATATTGATACAATTAATAAATTTGTCAAATCAATACGACATAATTAATAAACTTGTTTTCAACACAAAAATGCTCAATCTATCAAGCAATCAACCTATTAAATACCTAATATCCGCAAATCTAGTGATCTCTATATTACTATTTAAATGTTTAGAAATGAAAAGAGATAAAAAAAAAATTCAAACCATATAAAATAAAATAAAATCTTACAAAATAATTAAACCATTCAATCAAAAGATAAATTATGTACAATAAGTAAAGTATAACCTAATTAAAATTCATTCGCATTCATAACACTTAATTAAATTGAAATTTCAACACAACTTTACTCATTTTTTGCTCAAATTTTATTTCTTAAAAAAAAATTGGTTATCTTGTTCAACTCATTTACAACATGAATACCATTATTACTAAATAGATTAATCTGTTTTAAGTAAAACTCATGAACTCTCTAACTCTAATATGTTATAATTTGTATCGTATTCGTATTATATCCAATATTGTTATGTATGACTTGTGTCAGAGGTGTAACACTCCATCTTTGACTCTTATCAAATTTGGGATCCAATTTAAACTCCATTTATGCACTCACTTAGATTATGACAAAACTTGTGTGAGAATAGTTCAAATGACTAGTTAGCTAGAGATTCTGACAAACTAGATATGCAACTAACAATATGACTAAACTAGATATGCAACTAACAATATATTGATCTCATGTGAAGAAATGGTATCATTGTGTAATGCATCCTTTTTGTTAACACTGAATTCCAAAATTCTTGGCTGGCCGAGCAGACAGTGAAATGATGGCGTCTTTATCAATCTTGTTCACATAAGATTGGAGCCCTTGGACACATTGATTTCGCCTTGAAATGAAGCAATAAAAATGGACTCTTATCATGAAAGGATAATAGAATTGTCCTTTTACAGAGACAGGCATGACTAAACCCTCACATGCCCTAAGATTTTAATTCAATAACCTAACTAATTCTCCACCCCCACAGTGCCCACTCCACTCTTCTCATTCCTCCATCAATCCCGTACGAAAATGACCACTCAACCACATAACAATTACCTCACTCTTTCCTTCAAGGCTTCAACCCACCAAGAATCCATCAAGCCAATGCTTGACTATCTTTGGACGTTGTGTTTGTTAATTAAGTAGTGAAACTCAATTTTTCATAAATCACATCAAAGAAGTTATTTTCAAATAAAATTTTAAATTCAATTCACCTTCTCCATCTAGAATTTAGAAAAAAGAATAAAAAGGGAATCTCATGCTCCAATCAAATGTAGCTAACAAAACTCGATTTGTATATGTATAATTGGAAGCCCTTATACAAAGAGAACAAACAAATATATTCTCTCATCAGTCATCATCCCATTTCATACAGAACATCTGGTTCCACTTCGTTTCCCCAGATACATACATATATATATATATAGAGATATATATTTCTACTTCATAAAAATCTAGAGATTATTTTACCTTTCAACTGTAGTATTTTTTCTCCCCCCCACCCCACCCTTAGGTAAATAAGGAGAATTATGTAGCAGTAAATTTTTTTTTGTTTTCAACAGAGATTGTTGAATCTCCAATCGAGTCTAACTTCATTGGACCCCATAAAATGCTGACTAGGCTTCTTGAATGATACTATGTGACTGCTGACCATGAAGGCTGTTACACGTCCAGAGACTCTGATATCCTCCATCTTCAATTCCTGCAATCTTTGAACGTACTCAGGCACATGCACTAGGTCCCACACAACCCCAGCCCCACCGGGCTTTAATACCCTTACAACCTCACCGAGTACTCTCATTCTTTCCGCCGCGGCAGCGGCTGATTTGGGCCCAAACTCTTTCCCTACCGTGTGGACGAACGCAGACGATACCACCACGTCAAAGTAATTGTCAGTGAAAGGTAACGTCCTGGGGTCACCTGCCCGGCACGTGACATACTCCTGGACCCCCTCCAGCCCGGCTGTTCTCAAAGTGGACACGGTACTTGGGCCTTTCTTTCCTGTTTTTGTTGGGTCAAGCCCTACTACTCGGCCCGATGAACCCGACTTTTTGAGCTGGAGAGCGACGGTATTGAGGAGAATTCCGCGGCCGCAGCCCAGGTCGAGGGCTTGCTTGACGGAGGACCAGTCGGAGACGGCGTTCACTATGCGTTGGGCCATATCCCATTGGAGCGAAACGGAGGAGTAGAAGAAGTTGGCAGCGGCGAAGAAGAGACACACGGCTGAGATAGCTGTAACGGAGCCTGTGAAACCAGCTACGAAACGGGCCAAGCCCGGCCCAATGATGGGTATAAAATGCTGGGTGAAATAGCAGATGGGCTCGAAGTAGAGGAGGAAGAAGACGGAGAGGGCGGAGAAGACGACGGCGTGGATGAGGAGAAAGAGGGGCGTCTGCAAATCATCCATGCCGTAGATCGCATAGATCTGTGTCCAGTCTCTGCCTGTTTTTCCCATTACAGAGGAAGAATTTAGGCCCACCACTTCTGCTTGTAGAAGACTGAGAATGACCAAAATAACTCGAGGTCGAACGATCAAAAACTGCAATTTTGTCATCAGTTGTGTTAGAAAATCAAGAAATTTCATGTTCAAATAAAGTAAAACGAGAAAATTGGGGAAAATGAGTGAGAGAGAGAGTTTGAAACTCACTAGAAGAAAATAGGTTGATTTGCCATTTTTGGCTAAGTTGCAACTGAGAGATTTGGAGATGACATAATAAGCCCAAGAGAGCTGGACTATATCTCTGAGTCAGAATCTGATCACCACGAACAAGAAAACACACAAGTTAACAAATGATTAATAGTGCAAAAACATATTAGCAACCCAATCTGACCCTAGCAAAATAACTAGCTAGAAAATCTTGATGCTCAAAAATTTGAAGCGAGTCCATTTGGAGGAAAGTTGAAGAAGTTGTTAGAAGCGATTCCTTTATACAGAAAACACTCAAGAAAGAAGGGAACACACAAAAAAAAGCTGAGAACTGCAAACTTACATAATAGGAGTAAACCGCCAATCACGTTTCAGTGTTTTCAGAACTTGAGAACTGTATACAGATCTGTGAATGCAGAAAGAATAATTTGGTGATCCCAACAAGGGAAGGTTGATGACAGAAAAAAGTACAAACAATCCAGATGAGAGAAAGTCTTCAGTTCACAGCAGTCATGAAATGAAACCACGCGAGAAAATCACTAGGCCCCTTTGGAATTTATACGGTAGATATGATATTTATAGCAACTTTATGAATTATAATGAAAGAAAAACTCAAAAAAAAAAAATCCAAAAGCAACTGAAGTAGAAAAAGAAGTGGAAGTATATTAATACAACTAGTTGCTTTAATAATCTTGCTTTATCAGTGAGATGAAGACGAGGAATCTTCAAAATAAAAAATAAAAAAAAAATCTATTTATTGTTTGATGTAATCACGCGCTCTTGTAAGTTGCCGTCATTACTTTGAGAATTATGTAGATTTTAAGTGGAAAAAAGGAGAGCTGGAGATTGGGTTTTAAGCATAAAAACTAACACTGGTCAATAAGTGAAGTATAAACAGTAGGAATAAGCTGGGGGAAATTGACATTTTGGGAATAAGTTTAAAATAGAAGTAATTTTTTTTTATTTTCTAGTGTGGCTTGTACGGTTGTATTAAAGTGAAGAGACTACACTTTTGGGTCAAATTGGATATTGGGACCGAATCAACTGTTTAGCCTTCTTATTGGACTCGTAATATCCGTCCAAGTGGAAGGCTGCCTATCAAAAACTTGAGGCGATGCCAACCTAATTTTTCACGTATTGCGTTGGTCAATATGACTCTAATATACTAATACTTATATATCGAATATTTTTATTTTTATTTTTATTTAAAAAATATTTGAAATTAAATATTTAATATAAAGTTATATGGATAACTTTCTAAATTTTTAAAAATCTGTATTCTATGATTTTATCATTAATTACATTAATAATAAAAAAAATACAGTGATTTTTTTAAAGTCAAAGGTAATATGATAATTTTAAAATCAAATATTTTTTATTAAATTAAATATTGAACATTTTATTAAATTAAATACTCTATATAGTTTTGAAGCACTAATCTTTTTATATAAGTGTAAATTAAGCATTCGACTATTAAGAGTTTAGCATTGATAACTGCTATCATTTATGCAAGGCAAAGTCGAAATCTTGTACAATGGATTGGTTTGATGACTGTGTGTTTAACTATTTGCGTCACATTAATCTATTTTATTTTTATTTTCGCGAGTGTCTCTCTTCTCTAGAAACTAAAGACTAAATCTTAGAAATCGCATGTTGCAGAATTCTTAATAAGATTTAGAAAGAAAAAAAAATCAAAGTGTTAATTGGGTTGAAATTTCCGTATTTAAGTCAAAGAATTGGCCTGCCATGGATGATACTACAAAGTCATCCCAGACACCAATAAGTATAAATGTAAGGTGAATTTGGTTTACGTTGATGTCGTTCGACAGTTGAAGGATAGCGACTTAAAAATTGAGTGGCAAATTATTTTGTTATCTTTTGTAATTGTTTTTAATCTCTTTTAAGTTTATTTAAGGCGTTACATTTTTCTTCCTTTTATTTTCACATGTTATTATTAATTCATGCAATGACAATCTACACTTTGTTCAATCAGTCCATCGTGAAAGGCCTTTTATCAACAAGGGACACATCATTTAAAAGCCATCAAAGGAGAAAAATGGCTTCAATTTGAAATTTTACTAGACTAAAATTATAGTGGTCCTCTCCCAAATGAAGAATTCAATGCTGGACCAAGTAACAATAAATTTATGTATATAGTGTGTGTGTGTGAGAGAGAGATAGATATATCATGCAAAGAATACTAGAGGCTTTTGAGATGGTTTTGAACCATGAAATCATTAGATGGGGTTATATCTTTTTTTTATCAGAAAAGAACTTCTATATATAATCGTTGTTCGAGAGCATATAAATTTATAGATTTAAATTATGAAAATTTTAAAATTCAAAGATAATATATATATATATAATTTTACACATTTTATGGATAAAAATGAAATTTAAACACAAAATCTTCTGATTTGATACTACAATATTAAAGGTTTAGGTAAAAATTTAACAATACATACATAAATTTGACATGATCGGGTTAACACTGAGTTGTTGAAAATGATATAATAAGATTATGTTTTTGTCTCATAAATAAAGGACATAAATATTTCAAGATGGCCGACGTTATCCAAACTTTTTTTGACTTTTGGGCGGGCAAAGATTTTACATACCAACCAAATTTTGATATAGTAAAACAAATGTGCAATATCTTTCCACCAGGAAATTCTATAAGATTCTGAAATTCATGGTTTTTGTAATTTGTTTTTTTTAAGTCAATTTTCAATAATTAATATTCTCATCTAAAAAAAGAATACGTTCTCAATATAAAATTTTTTTTATTTGTTTCCTTTTGATTTCTTCTGTCAATTTTCAGTTTTTCTTTTCCCCCTTTTCATTTTCGAATGCCGGTGATTTTTTTTTTATTACAAAAGAATCACATATAAAAATAGGAGGTTCCGCCAATCAAGGGGCCGTTTAGTCAATGGGAAACACGAATTATGACTTTAATTATACTAATGCTTTATACTCCTATAATCTTTTGACTCTTTTTTTTTCTTTCTTTCATAATCTCTTGATTCTTGAACGGTTTTTTCCCCTTGTTTAGTATTAAATTATATTTTAAAAAAAACATTAAGAGCTAAATATTCAATCACTGCCGATATTCAATAATTATACTCTCTTCGATCGAATATAAATATCTATATTTTATTTTAGAATTTTAAAATTAAATATTTACTCTCTTAAAATAAAAATATTTAATGTTCATTAATAAGATTTTTAATCTAAAAATTTACATTTTACTAACTTATATACTTTAACAATAACCATATTAATACACAAATATTTATATTAACTTAAATATAAATAATCAATTTAAAATTAAAAGAAATACAATGTATCTTCAATTTTGTAGAACTCCGATGTATTTCTGAATTAGGCTGGCACCATAGGAATAGGTATCCTCTCTTTGGTTTGATATGGTGGATTCTCACTCCTCGGCTTTTGATTCTCTTTTTAAAAGAATCACTTTTGAGATGCCGCTTTTATCAACACGTCTACGCTTGAAAGTACAACAATAGCCTTCTTAAATAATCACACTAGCCCCTCAAAAAAAATATATCACATTAGCTTACTAAATTATTTGATGATATTAAGCAATCCGTTCATAATTATCCATGTTTTCTGCTCTTGTAATTGAATAATTTATCCTCTACACATACTTTTTTCTATTTAGTTGGTTGACAAAGACCAAGCGCACAATAATATAATAATTCAAAATCTATTTTTTTTCAATTCAAAAGTTTCTAAGTTCTATACTTATCTTATCTCCAACATATAAAATAGGACTTGCAAAGCAAAGGTAATTTCTAATTTTATGGTATAATTAATTACTCTCTTCATACATAAATATAAGATTGTAGAAACAATTTGTCTCATTTTTAAATATTAGATGTTTTATTATTTTTAGATATATTTTTGTACTCAAAATCTCTTTTGGATAAGATAACTCCATAAAAATAATTAGTTGGAAAAAAGAAGAAAATAAATGATAATATTTTAAACATTAAAATACCTTATTAATTTGTGTAATTTTTTCTATCATTTTATATTTAAGGGATGTGCGTAGAATATTTAATGTTTTAGAATAAGGTTTAGTATGGGCTCAAATGAGAAAAAATTATAATTAAGGTTAGGTCCAAATAGTTGAAAAGAAAAAAGTTTGTGGGTCCAAAAATAGAAAAAAAAAACGCGTAGCTGAGGAAGGCGAGGACGGGCAGGCCATGACGGTGATACCAGGGATACACACCGCCCCGGGAAGAAATGGTCTAGTTGTCTAGCAAACTCTAAGTTGAAGTTACAAACAAAGTAGAAGATGTCTGCACATTTTTTACTCATAAAATATTTATTTTTATATACACATTGCTGCCTCTCTGTAACCCATTATTTCATTCATCCCATAAATATCTAGACCCTTTTTCCCCCACTCTTTTGTTCATTTTGCCTTTTTCCTTACTTCAACAATATTCTAGATATAGTTTTGGTCTTTGTTCAAGATATGCTTAATGCCCTTTTTCATATGAGTTTGTTCACATTGGCTCTTTTAGCTTTTCTACATTTGTTCTCAAATGATAAATTTCTGTACATTTTAGAAGGGTTTACATTTTTTGTAAGGGTGAAAGAAGGAGATAAATGATAATAAGTGATTTGAGTATTATCAAATTTGAAATGATTTACATGGCATTATCCAAATAAATTTAATCTACGGAAAAATTTCTTAAAAGAGTATACTTCCAAATGAAATGAAATGAATATCTTTACATTTGTGATCTCAAATCTAAGCATGCTAAAGACAGTAATAAAAATCTAGAATAAGTCTCCGAGCATAAAGGCTAACACAACTAATTATAAAAATTTTATTGGCACTGACAGAGTGAGTTTTTTGTGCGCGTCTGGTGAGAGGCCTAGTGATAATCTATAACCAACTATTACATGATATGCGATTTAACCGTGAATAGTTTCTGAAGGATTAGAGCTACTGTTCCCAACATATAGTCGGATATTAATTTAGAATTTGGATCATAAAAAAATATAAAATAATTGACACAGCATTTATACATACTCGTGTAAAGGATAGTGAGAATTCTATAATCATTACCGATTTAACATAGAAATAATTGATGAGGCAGTGAGGTTACTACCCACTCAACCTGAATCATAAAAAAAAAAAATCCTTCAATCTGATTTAAACCTCACATGTGACGCGATTTAAAATTTAAGTGCAAAGCACAAGGTATAACCATCTCATGCGCATTTAATTTCCTTTCCTTGGTATTTAATGACAATCTTAAACTAATGAAGCTTCTCATGTGGACAATGCTAACAGATTCCACAAACCCTAAAGATTAAATTAAAAACTTTGTTGTCCTCCCTTTTCTAGATTGGATTTGAGAAATGATACGATTGCATTCGGTTTGACCTAAACTTACTCACTTTATAGTTAAACATTATTTTAAATATATATATTTTTAGTTAAATTTTAAACAATATTTATAATTTAAAGAATTTATGAAAAAATACTAAAAATTTGTACCACTGAGTCAATGGCACACAAATTAAGTTAATAATAATACTTTAGTTGAGAATTAAATATTTATTTTTAAAAAAGTTTTATTAAGAGCCTTCTTAAGTTAAATGATGTATAACTCACCAACTAGTTATTTCATTAACCAACTTACTAATAATAATGATATTGTGATCATTCCAT
This sequence comes from Apocynum venetum, assembly GCA_019593545.1. Classification (NCBI taxonomy): domain Eukaryota; kingdom Viridiplantae; phylum Streptophyta; class Magnoliopsida; order Gentianales; family Apocynaceae; genus Apocynum; species Apocynum venetum. The sequence goes on along the minus strand of SRSM01000123.1, from coordinate 8,096,072 downwards.
AATAGTTAAAGGCTATAATTAATTATTGTAATAAAATAAAATAAAAACATTCAATTTCAGACGATAATAACAATACATTTTATCTGTTTCATATTAAGTGTCTTTCTAGCATCATTTGTTTTTACATTATAATTTTACCCTTATTTAAATGTAGAGAATGAGAGTAATCATTAATTTGAAGAGAGACAATAAGAAATTGATTTATACTCGATTCGTTCCAAATTGGTAGACTTGTTTAATTATTCACATTGATTAAAAAATATAATTAATAATATTGAAAATGTATATTTTTCATAAAGTATTACTAAAATAGTATTATCATTTATCATTTTAAAGTGAATTTAATGCACTTTTTAGATAAAAATACTTTCACTTTCAATAAAAAAAATTTGGTCTACTAACAAATACTTATATTTTTACTAAAGAAAGTAATCTATAATTTGGGAAAACAAAAAAGGAAAATAGGCATATCAAATTGAAATGGATTGAGTAATATTTATTAAAGGTAAATTTTAATTTAATATTAAATTTTATATTATTTTCAACATCTTTAATAATATTAAGTGTGCAAATGTCTAAAATGAAATAGAAAGAGTAGTGGCTTACTAATAATTAAAATTATCTTTAATTTTGTTTGTATTTATAAAAGCATTAATTCTATGTAGAGGATATAGTAATAATTCAATTAATAAACTTCTGTCAGCTGGATATAGTTTGATTGTAGTACTTCAAGGTTCAATCATGAGTTTATCAAGCTCCATGTAATTGAATTGTGATAGAAAAAGAATGAGAGAAATATAAGTATATATAAAACACACTTCTATATATAATTGAATGATCATTAATTATTTATGTAAAAATATTCATAATTAAATATTAACTTTTCTTAAATAAGTATATTTTTATCTAAATTTCAATTACAAAATTTTTAATTTAAAATATTTACATTTTACTAATTTGTGTGATACACTCTTAACTATATTAATAATAAAAGGATATTATTTTAACCTTTTTTTTAAGTCAAAAAAGAATATTTAACTTAGGAGTGAAGTATAACAAGCATACACATATCAGAGAAAAAGTAGAGAAAATATGTGCTGACCATGAAAAGGTGAACTAACTACGGACTACATATTTCATCCCATCTCAAAATATAAGAGGTTAAAATAAATTATACATATATTAATAATGTATCTTAATTTTAAAATAATTTCATTGATTATGCCTATTATTTTTAGAACTAAAATATCTTTCTTTAAAAAAAATAAAAAGAACTTAAACACGTTTATTTATAAAAATAATATACAAAATAACTAAAAAAAATATCAAAATATTTTGGGAGAAAAGAAGGAAAGAATCATAAGTACTCTATCTTGTACGTTTTGAACGAGATTTAAGGTTAGACCACCGTCTGCCTATATTGTCGCACACACAAAAGTCCATATTCCAGCAAAAACGCGGAAGTTTTTGTGCTTTTCTTACGTGGTTGCCATTGGGACTTGAGATTGAATTGTCATTTGAGATTGAATCGAAGTACTAAATCATATAGAGCTTTTTACTTAAATGCGGCAATGACATTCGAAATGGAATAACTTCAAAATTATTCAAAACCTAATTTATCATGACTTAAATGTCTCGCTTCCATTTAGATCGAATGGTTCTGACGATCATAAATATGCTAGTCTCATTGATTTTTTTTTTTTTGTCTTTTCGTATTTAAAATAAATTTATTTTATATAATATCATACTATAACTTTATTTTTTATTTTTACTTTAATAATTGAAATAATTTTTTTTATTTTACAACAATTTCATTTTATAATTTATGAAAATTACAAAAAAGTTTGGAAAAAAATAGATGATAATGACTCAACATAATATTTTTTCAACCTTATAATTTAATAATTTGCAATTTTAAATTACATATTTTTTCAATTAATTAACTTTTTACTCTTTTTTTTTGTTATTTCCAAAGAGTCTGACATTGACACGTCATAACACAGTAATTGTGATAGTATTTTTAACGTACACTAAGCAATTCATTGTATTACTAGTTACATTTTTTATCATTTTAAAACTCTTCATACCAAATGAATCATTTTGGATTTCATTGATGAAAGTGAGATCGTTTATGTAAAAAGTTCTGATTTTATGTGAAAATATAATTACATACTTTTAACATTTCATAATAATGGTTAATTCTTGTATTATTTTTATTCATTAAATTATATTTTATTAGGAGATAGTAAATTAATGTTTATAAATTTTCAAACTGACTTTCCATACAAGAATTATGACTCAAGACTTTTTAAATAACATAATTGAGTGCCAAAATGCCTAGTTTCATCAAAGATTATTGGTCATGCAATAGTTAGTATGTACAGTTATTGTGTACGGTAAGAAATTTTGTTAGGTGATAAAATAACAAGCACTACTTCCTCCTAAATAAAATAAAAGGAAAGGAATAAGTATGACTATGAACATGTGGGTTTGAGTTATTCTCCTACGTCCTAAAAAATAAAAAGACCAATTCGTTGACTCCATACTAGCATTTTTTATTTTTTTTAATTGTTACCCAATACATTATATAGAAATAGTCAACCTAGATCACCTAAAGGATTTATTTTTCTTTAAAAAAAAAAATTAGGTAGAAAGGAAGTGGTAAAAAATATACCATGATCCATGGCCGACAAATGCATGTCAAAGTAAAGCCCAGTCCACAAATTAATTATTAATGTCTGAGTTAAGCTTACCCGGACATGTGCCGGGAGAACTGGGTTCGAGACACGTGGATCCTCAGCCGAAAATGCATTAAAATAAGGTTCAAAATCCAAATCCTTCGTGTATATATAAACTGCAGGGTTTTGGGCTACTTGCATTCTTTAGGCCGCTAATTATTTGGGCCAATAGTCACAATCAGGGTAGGAATCCTAGCCTTTTTTTTTTTACTTCTCCGACTCCAACGAACTAATCACCAGCATAGTTCGAAACTCTGATGATAATGTAATCAGGGGGCGGGCTGATTGGCAATGTGGTTGGCGGTGATGCTTAGGGAGCAGTGGGCGGCAAACATCTTTGAGGCTTCAATCTTGAGGAAAAGAAAAGAAAGAAGGGAAAAGGGGGAAAAAAAAGAAAGAAAGAAAAGAAAATAGAAAGAGAGATTTTATGGATTTTTCAAAAAAATAATAAAATTGAACGACAAAAATAACTTTAAAAAAAGGATGTCTGACTATTGAAACGAGGAGTTTAACCTTATTCATTTACAAAAGTAACAAAAAATAGACATTTTAAAAACTCGAGTGTCAATCTTCAACAATTTTTAATTTAAGATGCAAAATCTGAATTTGAGACTAATTTAGATGTTATTGGAATTTTTTACCCTTTTTACTTCTTTTTTCCGGTCCAAAAGGAAAACCTAACTGTGTGTTATACATAGATATTAAAATATAATAAAATATATCACTAATTTATATCTTTTATAGCTTATTTTACCTTCTTATATCTTTAACAACTTTCGATAAGTTTTATATAGCTTTTTATATCCATCATTCACTACACACTAATTTTCATTGATGGTGTCTTCTTTTCTTAGGGGTAAAAAACCGTGTTTACAATTCATTTTGCCTCCAAATTCTGTGTACTAGCCATCCCAACTTCTCATTTTAAAAGTAAAATGAAACCATCAAGATATAAAAGTTAACATAAAAAAAATATTTAAATGATAAATAAAAAATAGAGTATTAACATAGTGTATTTTGATATATTTTGATATAAATAAATAAGTATATACAAATACATATTTATATAAACAGAAAATATGTCTTTAACCCACTGCCATAGTATGTAAGTAGTCAGTAAAAGACACCCTCTAGTCATGAGGTGACTAAAAATTTTCTGCAAGTTCATAAAATTTGATCCTTGCAAAAAGATGACTGGGACGATTCAACATTACTCAAGGATCCTGTTACAAAAAGGGATCACTTCTTACTCAGGTTTCAGACTGTCTCTGAAATGGGAGCATTTCTTCACCGATATAAAAAGAATTACATGTGCCATGTGTTAAAGATGATCGGGTAACATTAGTTCTCTCATCCTTACGGAAGTTCATTTAGGTATTGATAAGAGACAGACCATCCTTGCTTTATCCTTGATCAAAGGTATTACAGGGAGATGACAAACAGGAGTTTGTAGGCAGCATTTCAGTCATTGCAGATTGGAGAGGTAGACTCCAAGAACTTTCTTACCTGAAATATTTGAAACAGCAAAAAGTAAGATGAACAGCTTAGCATTTGTATTTGGAAGTTGAGAAAGATGCATATAGTCTCATTGGCTTTCCAGATCGACACTTTCTCAAAGAGTGCACAATTGCCTCAATTTCTAATCGGAGATTCCCAAAATTCTATCCTCTGGAATAAGTAGCTAGCTTTTCTGAAGTTCACCATTCTGAACTTATATTGTGAGATAACCAACTCTTGCCCTTATCAATGTAAACAGGTAAACAGTCTGTAATATGGTTAGATGGTAAAAAATATAGGAAAAACACTGGAAGTGTATTGGATAAGACATCATTTAAATAAACCAAGTAAACAAAGTGGTCACACAAGCAAAATTTTGACTTGATCTGTAAAATGCAGCCAATTAACAAGATCCAGAAACTAAGTCTGATGACAATGTAAAAGTTCAATTACTGCAATGGTTTTACCTCGAATGAGTTCAGAGCAGAGAGAATAAAAATGGGTCATAAGTTAGATGAATCCCAGCTAGCATAAACAGCTCCAATAATTTTTTCATGAAGCTTCACTCCAGAGCAAGCAACTATACCCCTATCAAGACCTTCGAGATAAATCCCTCTTGAGAAGTCCAGTGGCTGCCCTCCAGCATCTGTTACAACACCACCAGCCTCTTGCACAAGGAGAACACCAGCAGCATGATCCCATATCTTTTCCTTATATCCAGCTCTTGCAAACTTCATAAAAATTTCAGCATCTCCCTGTGCTATGGCTGCATATTTTACCATGCTATGAACACGAAGAGGCTGCTTGCTGCCCTTAGTTTCAAAGTGAAAAACATCAGTCTAATTTAAACATTAAATGATTCATAAAAGAATAAAAGTCATCGAGGCATATTTTGCAAACAGAAGAGGTCAGAGCATCTATGAGCACTGTACAGTCATCAGAAAAAAGTAGAATTGTTTCAGAAATCAATTAAGAAATATAGAGCAATCCCATTGGGTTTGAATGAAATCTCAAAGTACATCAATCTCATTGTCTATAGTATCTGACAAATATTTTTCCAGAAGAAAAATATCAGAGAAACCTTGCATCTCAAACTGCAAGTATAAATCAGGTGTAACTTGTAATATTTTTAATTCTCATGCATCAGTTTTGTCTTGCAGCAAAAAATCATCATTACTTCTGTCACATAATATGAGGATTCAATTTGTAGTTAAACTAAAATAGTATAGATTTGTATCAAATTTTGTACTAAGATAGTGATGTAGAATTTCAAACCTAATCCCAACAGTATTAGCAAGTCCAGCTGTAAAGGAGTGGTTTGAATTAGCTTCTTCCACTGGCTCACAGAAAGTTGCCAGTGCTGGATCCTCAATGGAAGAAACCCGTATTAGCTTTGCAGAATTTGGCCACACAAGGTTCTGATCACTGTGAACAAGTGGCTGCTTCCATGCTTCACGACTACCTCTCTTGGTGTACAAGACGCATCCTTCTTCCATCAAAGCATGATTGTCCAATGACAATTCTGGCATAACACAATATTGTTGATTATGGTTAACAAGCCAGTTCTTCTTCATTGAATAATTAGGGCAGCCAAGAACCCCAATAACAACTTTTCCATTATCTATCAAAGCTAGAGCAACAGCATATTGCTTTCCACGTACAAATCCTACTGTGCCATCAATAGGATCAAGAACCCAATGCTTACCCACAGGACCACCAGCTGAGTTGCACCGGCCAATGGCTTCAAGAACTTGTGAAGCACCAAGAACTTCAACTGGGCTTTTTAGACCAAATCTAGGTGCTTCACTCAGGCACTCATTCACAGTATTGACAACCATGCCTAATAGATAATCTGATTCAGGTTTAGAAAGAGAATGAACATCCTCTTCAGCAACTATGGAGATATTCTGAGTACCAAAAGTTTCTGACAAAATCCAGCTTACTGTTGCTTGTACACTCCAATCTGTCAAGCACAAGCATTATAGAAATTGCCCAATTTAGAATAGAAACCAATGCAAGACAGATAATATACATTATAAATCTATTATGCTACTAGAAACTTCCAAATGGGAAAGTTGACCTGCTAAATTAACCAGGAGTTCAGTATTTTTAGAAAAGAACCATTTTTTGTTTTTTTCCCGATTAAACGAGAAGTGTCCATATGAAAGTGGATGATAGATATTGACAGAGTTTGAGTTATATTCTGATGTTACCCACAATATTGAGAAATTAATGACGTTCTTTTATTGGTAGTATGTGCAGTCAATTAGTTCATTCGATGAACCAAGCAACTTCTCAAAGTGATTATTCCTATAGCTTATACATAAGAGCTCAACCGTTTGGTGCAAAAGCTTAAGATAATGCAAAATAACTGATGGAAGGAATGAAAGGTTCATTCATATATACGTTCATGCAAACCAAAAAACTAAGAAGGAATTACATCATCTTCAAATTAAAATCTACAAGAAAAAGACAAAATTACAAGAAGATTTGTATTTGTTCCAAGACACCACAAACTAAGAATAAAATAGAAAGAAAAAACCTTACTCCACAACACAATTACCGTGGTCGATGTCTGCCAAATGAAGCAAATACCCAATTCATTTAGGGGACGAAAAAAAAGGTAAATGCCCAATTCAAGAAATTGCAGAAGGCCAGCATATGGACTCGGACAATAAAAAACGAGACAAAGGTAATGGGGTTTCACTCAGAAACAGCATGGAATATGAAATAGGTAAATACTAAATTATCCAGACCGCAGTCTAAACAGGCACAAAAAGGGCACGCACAGACCCAGAAAAACAGAATTACAAGAAATTTTACAAGAAGAAAAATGAAGAAAAACCGATACCAGCTACAGTGACCGGAGAATCGTCGTCCTTAGACTTAACTTGATCAGGGTTTGTGGAAAGCAGCTGCTTTTGCACTTTTTGACAGATAGAGCACACCATATGGACCACTCTCACTGCTACATTCAACTCCAAATCATATTTATCACCATCCATTTCAGATCAAATTTCAAGAATTTGAGTAAAACCCAGATAGGATCGAGGGAAGATTATCACTCCAAAGCCAGATTAAGCAACCTCAAAATTTGTAAAGCGGAACTCAGTTTGCTGCATGGTTTTAGAATATGCAAGTGAGAGACAAGTTTCTAAGGATATGAGGATTAATCTTATATATTGAATAATTATTATATGTCAATTTTCAATCGTTATTTGAACTTTCACTTGAATTTAAAATGCAATTAAACTTCCTAAATATCTCTTATAATGGTGCAAATGTAATCCCATGATTTATTTTTTGGCTAAAATTCCCCGAAATTGTTGTGTGAAAAGGCTAAAACTCCAATTTGCTTAAACCAAAATTATTTATCTGGAACGTTTTATTTCCAGAATCCAATAAAGGAATAAAAATAAAAATAGTTAATCAAACCCGGGGCAGAGCACCTGCTGGTTGGCTTATAGAATTGCAAGAATGGCCGATCATCCTCATTTCCGTCCCGATTCAATGTACCCAAAAAAGCCTTATGAGTGAACTTTTTTTTTTCCTTTTTTTGTTGGGTAGGCAAATTAAGCGGCCTTGGTCGCACGACTACCCTTTAGGACGATATTTTTCAATCCGGGATGAAAACTGAAAAGGATATGGGGATTAATCTTATATATTGAATAATTATTATATGTCAATTTTCAATCGTTTTTTGAAATTTTTTTCCTTAATTTAAATATTAACATTCAATTTAGATGGAGAGAGTATTTTTGTTAGTCCCTTATTATTATTGATTATAATATAAAATATACCTAATAGATTATTTGAAAGGGTTTTTTTAAAAATATTAAAAAAGTACTTATTACGTCTAGAATTGAATATTCATATTTCTATTTTAATTTTTTTAAAATTGAATATTCACTTTCTTAAATAAAATATTTTTTATCCAAAATTTTATTAATAATTTTTTAATTTAATATATATATCACTAACTCAAAATTTCTATCACTCATTATCTTAATTTAAATTATTTATATTCCACTATCGTGAGTCTCGCAATGAATTATATTAATATCAGTGATAAATTAGTAATTTAATTAAAGTCAATGAATTTTTTGGCCAAAGTCAAAAGTCAATATTCAATTCTGAATAGATGAATTATTATTTATATGGATAAGTGAGACATAATTTGGACGGTAATATAAAATTTTGATTTGGTAGAAAATTTAAATGGAAAAAGTGTTTTGAGAATTTTTTTTGAAAGATGATAAAAAAAAATTTAAATGGTTTCCAAATATACATAAAAAAGTTTATATATAATTTCAAACTTAATATATACTAGAGTTGTCGGGACAGTTAACTATTGCTTGAGAAAAATATGAGTTGACTTAAAAAATAGTGGCTTGAATAAAATCTAGCTTATTTGGCTCGCCGCCCAAATAAACCAGTTTAGATTTGATATTTGGAATATTAAAATTTATTATATAATTTATTTAATTGTTTTAATAATTTTGGTTGTTAGTTAATTTTAGTAATAGAAATGTAGTAAGTATAATATTATGAAGTATTATAAATAATCATGATATTATAAATCATATTTTTATGCTAATAAATAAGTTTTTATTTTGAAACTAAAAAATATAATTTTCATTGCATCCAAAACTGAATATTTATATTTTACTTAATTTTAAAATTAAGAATAATATTTAATTTTAAATAAGTTACCTTATTATTTTATTATTAATTAGTTAATAGTGTGAATCATTAGTTAATGAAATAATCACTTAAATTAAGTAGGTTATTAGTAAAACAGCAAGATAAAAAACTATGCTTATTTTTCAATTTTGAACATGAAAATATGGATACTTAATTCTAGACACCGAGAGTATAAATGAAGGGAGAAAAGAAAAAAAAATAGTCATTTTGACCACCCGAATAGCATTGGGACTAAGCCACTATAATAATCGCTCGAATAGAAATAACCTGAATGGTTAAAATGAGTTGAATTGCCCGTTTCTCACCCATAATAAATATTTAGCATCACTTCTAGGCTAGATTAAATTAAACTTAAGTTATGGAGATAAAATAAGAAAATATCAAGTAATTGGTATTGGAGTGATAAAAGAGCAAAATATTTTGACCTAACACTAAATGATCAACAAGGATTTTTGCCATTATTTTGAAAGGGAGGAAGAATTGGTTGCCTTTTTGTGCCATTTATATTGAATTGGATAAAGTATCCAATGTGAGTTTCACTGATAAAAGCTAAATATTTTGACTTAATACTCAATGATATAAAGGGTTTTTGCCATTTATTTTCACTGGATTTTTTCATTTAAATTGAAAAGTAAGTAAAGTTTTTTGACAAACGAAAAAAGGAGTAAATGTCTAAATGAAGAAAATCATATATTTTCTAAATGCGACATATCTTTTATTGTTGCGTAGCACCTTTATATTCAAAGTATCCTTTGTTATTTTTCACTCCAACCTCTGTCTAAGTTAAAATTCTTACATAAATTCAAGATGATTTTAGTCAAACAATGAATAAGGTTATTTACTATTATCAATGTTTATTCAGTTATTTAGTTAGATATTTGAATTTGTCTTATGAAAATTGAGTGAAACATTTATGTTTATATAAATTTATTTAGGATTTAATAAGCTAGATTTTGAGCATATGAACAACATGATTGATATATCTTGGGTTTGATATGAATTGTTGTTATTGATTATTGGAAACATTAGGGGAAATTTTCACTTTTTTTACGGTAATGGGTGGCATGGTGTGATTTGATTGACTCAATCAAGTCTAGTGGGAGGAGTTTTATTTTTATTTTTAAAAAAATTTCATATGATTTTTTTTAACATTGTCACATGATTTAAGAATGTATTTTTATTTTCGTGTATAATTAAACTATGTGAATTATAAAGTAATGATTGTTTTATATAATTATAAAGTTGAATTTGATTTATTGAAGTGAAATGTGTTTGATTACCTTAAAAATATATTAGTACGATAATTTGAACATATTAAAATGCTTGACTAGCTAGGGAAATTAGAGAGGGCAAAATCTGTCTCAAATTAGAGTCAAATGTTCTGACTGATTTGAGACGAAATAATATTGTTCGAGCGTTGATCGAGAATTGTCAATTTGCTACCAACTGGCTAGGAAATAAATATCGTATCTATTTCGCGACTAATTAAGCTATCACTTAGAGATAAATATTTGTAATTAAGAAATAAACAAATTTAGTAGGTAATCAGTTTCTAATTTTGCGATGAATTAGCTATGAAACCTTAAAAAATAATAGATTTAACAAGGGAAAGATAGCCCTCATTAATTTCTATCAAAATTTGCAACTGATTTTCGACGGAATAATATATTTTGGATATTTATATTTGCAGTTTAAACTAATGAAAAATTCATATCTAATCCCTATCTAAATTAGAGACAGATTAGAGATGCAAACATATTTATGGTGTAAAATAAAAATTAAAAATGAATGGATTTTGCGTATCTAATCCCTAGCTAAATTTGAGATCGATTGCCGATGGAAGGTTTTTTTTTTCAATATGTAATTTTCATATTAAAACAAATGAGAAGTTTGTATCATATTTCGTAGCTAATTTTGCAATGGAACAACAAGGGAAGATGACACGTATCTAATCCCTAGCAAAATTAGCCACACAATTTGATATGTCATGTAAATTTCAGTTTCGTTCTTTGTTTTTCGGATGAAAAATCTAAACTCTAGCAAATCTGTAACTAATTTGGAGACGAATTGGATACAACATCAATATTGAGAATTATTTTTCTTTGGGTATTTGAAATTAGTTTCAAATTGACAAGTATTAACTAGGGATTAGAGATGGATATCGTTTTTTTGATTGTTTTTAACTAAAACAATAGTATTATTACAATGTATTTAAATAATTTGGTATATACATCTAGTTGTTTATAAGATTTTTGTTATTTTTTACCCCACATTCTGTTGACAAATATTATATATATATATATATATATATATATATAGTTAGACTTATATATTGTCATATTGACAAAGAATGATCACTTGCTAACAATTCTTGACAACTATCATTTTTATTAAGTATTTCATTTATTTGTTAAAAGTTCCATTAATTGTCACATGTTGAAATCGTTATACAAAATTTATTATTCATCTATTTCTTTATACATAAACAATGTCTTATAACAATATATAAACTAGAAATTGGAGAAACGGTCTTGAGTTAATTTTCATTATCTTTTTTTTATTCATGAACTATATATTTCATAAGGGTATACAAGTTTATGTTCAAATATTTTATAAAATATGTATCTAATCCGTGGTTAATTAAGAGGGATTAGCTAGGGCATTTAATTTGGCCTTCATATCCGTCTCCAATTACTCTCAATTAGATGACTTTTTTTTTTTGTAGCGAAGAGTCTCAAATATAATAAATTAATATAAATGCAATTTCATTATTAGGGGGAAACTTATGTCAATTGGGAAGTGATTAGGTACACTTTTAACTAAATTTACTTTGACTGAAATGCCCATTTTCTTTAATTCATGATCTATTTTTATTTATGCAATTGCAAGGGATTAGCAAGGGAATTTAATTTGGTCTTCATATCCATCTCAATTCTCAAATAACTCTCAATTTGATAGGGATTTGATATGACTTTTTATATATAGACACACATATGTAGCAAAAAAATAAATTTTATTTTATTTTATAAAATGAGTAGAACATGTTTATTTTGTTATTCCACATTAATTTTTATTCTCAAACAATTCATTATTTAATACTTCCTTAATTAAAATGACATTTTAAAATACTTTATTAACTATATTTTATAATATTATCAATATATATGAGACTAAAGAAAATCATATTAAATCTAAATTCTCTCTCAAAAAAATTCAAACCCCAAATTCTCTGTATTTCTTTAAAAAAATGGAAAACATAATAAACTTTTCGTATTTAAAAAAAAAAAATAGAGTTTTGAAGCCGTAAATCCAATTGGCAAAGCAATGCCTTTTTCCCAAATTTTCATTTCCCTCTTCATTTTCCGCTAACCCGCCTTCCTCAAAATTTCACTTCATTTCCCCCCCCCCTCTCTCTCTCTCTTTATCAGGACTAGAAGCCCTCTCACTTTTAAATTAATGTTTTAAGAAATTTTTTTGCCAAGATCACCGTGTCATCTATTGACAATGTAGATTTTGTTGGATTTTTTTATATGTATATATAATGTGTATTTTATCATTGTATTTAATTTCATTTTGTTTGGTGTCTTTTAAATAGATCAAATTTAATGATAAAATGAAACAAAATAAAATTCAGTTTGTTTAGTGTCTTTTTATCATTGAATTTAATTTAAATGCTTGTGTTTTGTTTGGTGAGTTTATTGTAGTACATTTTTGCATGCCCTTATAACAAATCACAAGCATTTAATTATTAAATAATATGTATATATATATATATATTGGTCATAAATTATTTACCTATTGAAAATATGATTAATTTTTAAAATATATTAATTTTTTACTCGCAAATCAGTGGAAAATGGAGATACAAAATTTCTTACAATTTAAAAGTTTAAAACTCTCATAAATGTGGCTACTAGCTCCCAATGATTAAATTAATACCTAATCAATTAATTTTCCCTTGTTAATTGGTCTCTAATAGAGTTAGATTTGAGACAGATGTTTGTCCAATATGACATTTTGGTAGAAAATTGGACTTTGATTGAAACGGATTAGAGAACGGATTAGGGACGGAATGTTAAATTAATGTTTTATTAAAAAAAATCCCTTGAAAATTTCTCTCTATCATATATGGAATACTTAGAAAACATTGAATTAATATTTTATTTGAAAAAAAAAAATTCCCTCCCTAATCTCTTTCTATCAGAAATGGATTGGCTAGGGATTATTTGTAAATAAATATTATTTTAAAAAAATGTTGTTTCTAATTTGTGTCAAATTACAATGGATCTGCTCTTCGTTTAATTATAATTTTATCATTTTTGTTCGTATCTAATATCTAGCAGTCAAATACGAATTTTTCATGATCATGATCAGATAGAAATTAGACACGAAATTATCCCTATCAAAATGACCTATTTCTTGTTGTGTGGCAACTAAATTAGTAATTAATTCATTTAATAAATTAATTATGTAATATAAGGTTTATGGAATTATTTAATTTTGTTATGTAATTAATTATCTTATCGTTTTAATAATTGATATTTATTAATTTTCTATTTATTAATTAATTATATAAAACTTATCTTTTGTGAAATTTGATAGCGAGTTTCAATTGGTGATAGTTAATTATGTTCTTTAGTTTATTAAATTAGTAAGTATTCATTATGTAGTTGAATATGGATGAATTAGTCATATTATTTTAATTTTTGAAATGATGATAGACGTGATTTAGGTTTTTATTAACTAGCCCTTCCAAAAAAAAAAAAAAAGGTTATATACTTAGTTAAATTAGTGATGAATTATTTTTTTACAATATAGGTATGATTATAATAAAATTTGGTATTAAACACATATGACAAATAGAGGTGAGGATACCCAGAAGGAGGTTGTCAAGGATGATATGGCAGAGTCTACGAGTCATTTGAAGAATAGGCCCATGACTACATCAATGAAGAGGACGATCAGTGTCATGCATGGTGGGCTCATCTTCGTTTGTTGGAAGGGATCCACGGTAGTCTGGGATTTCTACCACGAATGTCTACATACGTTGATACAGGGGACTATGAGCATGCAATTTACAATGAGGGTGGCCGGATATATATGATGAGAACAACGTCAGAACATTACCAGACATTGGTAAGGACGTGGAGAAAGAGAAGGATTCATTCATGCGCCCTGATACATCTGTGGAGTGAGGGCAATCTACAGACCTTGATTTAGCGGGCCCTTGGATCCCTGATTTATTGGTTGGTTTTCGAAGCCATATTACGAGCACCTCCAGGTTCCAATTGATCGCATAAGGAGCGACTGGAAGCTTGGTGGTATCAAGCTAAAAACTCTTGCATCCAGATGCAAGAAACTTCAGCTTCCAGAGGTGTTTAAGGCACAATGTTTCTTGTTGTACACCCTTGGTTGCACGTTATTCGTGGACAAGTCAACGAGCATAGTGAATGGCTATATTTTCTCGTCCCTGATGAATCCGACCTTTGTGAGACAACATGCCTGGGGTGCTAGTACATTAGCATATTTGTATAGGCAACATGGTCTAGCGACTAAGGAGTGGCTAGCACTAATATAGGTGGGTGTCTGACATGGTTGGAGGTATCATGATTAGTTATATTTTTCAATTTTTTTGTTATTATATTGCTCAAATTTTAAAAATATAATCGGATCTATTCTAATATTTATTGTGTTGTTAATTTATAAGTTTGAATATCTTTAGACCCTCTTATCCTGTTGTAAGTGGCCACCTCTAATATTTGAGGTGGAGGCCTGTTAGATCTCTTGCGAAGAAGACATATCATCTTCGTAAGTATCGGATGCTCTAATACTTTAACTTTTAGGTGATAGGGATGCCGTACAATCCTCTCATTGTAAATGATACCTTGATGTCCAGATTCCGTGGATGTCTACAAATTTCTGGACATTATAGAGCCATACATACCAGATAGTGTATTCTCAATTCGGCTATATCCAATCCATTCCTCGTGCACCCATCGAGCCATTACCAGGGATATGCAGACATCCGTGTGTGCATAAGAATGTCATCAAGTATAATCTGCTTAATTAAGTCAAATTGGCAGAACCCTAGCCCGCATATCATCACGAGCATGGGTGCTCGTTGCCCTCTAGGAGCTCCGGACACATGGCTATGGCGAGTGGTTTATACAGCATACAAATATTCGTGTCCAAAATCCAACTGGCATCCCACAAGGATTTCAGGTTCCCCAGGGTCGTCATTCGGACCGTAAGGTAAGTAGTTTAAATTTAAAATGTCAACTTCACATTTGTTTGATGACGTCCCTTTGAAAAATAATCGTGATATATTCTACTCTTTTGTCTTAGGTGCTCAGCAAGGCCAGGAGGCTCGTCTACGAATGTAGGCGGGATCAGAGACATCCGTTACCAGAGTCCCAGTTTTACGAAAGGGTTTACCAAGTTACGAAGCATTCTATTAGAGGGAGTACAAGGCATCCATATCTATGATGATTCAGATTCTGAGGCAGAGGAAATGGCTGTTGTTCGCGCGCTGCATCCAGAGGTTTTTGACACTTATACTCGGTACTCGTTACTTGATCACGGTGCTCGCACATCTGGACGGACGAGACCCTTCTGATCTTTTTATACTTTTCACTTTTCTCATTGTTTATTAGATGTATAGTATATTTATTATTTTTAGATAAATCTATCCTTATTTGTTCTCAAGTTGGCTTCTTGTGGTGTTCTATATGTTGTTCAACGTTTGTTAAAAAATATATATACAAATTTAAATGATGAATTAGTCTCTAAACTTTAGTTTATCTATGACTTTACCAAAAATTAAATATCAATTTAGTCCCTAAACTTCAAATTGTCCAAAATATGAATTGCAAATAAGTTCTTGGACCTTATTTATATTATATTGATTTAAATGCAGTACAAATTTTTATTCATCTTTAAATTAAACATTAAAAACTGACCTTAACTGTGCATACATATGTTTAAAGAAAATTCTGTTATGGACTAAGTTTTTGTGAGCCATAGAGTTCTAAATTAGTCACAATAACATAAATTCTTATACAATGTCACTACTTTGACCATTGTGACTACTTTTATCCTACAATTAAAATCCATGAAGACCGGCAAAATTTGCCAAATCTATAATTAATATATAGAATTATATCTCCTTGACTTCGATAGTACCTTATAGTAATGACTTTTCATTTCAAGAATAATGACCCTCAACGTGCTTGATGTTGAGCTGTTGTTCCAGCCAACCATGCTTACAACGACTGAAATTAAATGTTATGTGTTCGAATCCGGTATCCCTACGGAATCTCCAAGATTCAATTGTCTCCTTTACATGAGGATTGAATTTCGATGATGTTTCATGCTTTTTACTAGGCAAATCAAATTTTGATTCATTTATAAGCTGTACCATCTCATGTCCATTTTTTCCTGTTGGGAATATTTCAATTGGCCTCTTTCTCCAAGATACTTATTGCCTTTCACATGATCTCTCTTTATGCATTTCCATTTACATCGGAATATGGCAGGCCATATATATAATGACAATACACCTATTTATGTAAGAAAACTGATGAGTTCCATCAGCTTTTTAAAACATAAAAGTAATAAAAATATATATAATTTTCTCATAATTTTTTTGAATTAAATGACAACTAACTCTTTTTACCCTTCGAAAAAAAATCAATAAATAGTACTTATATATCAGAATATTTCAAAACATTTTAATTTTTTTAAAAAAAATATTTTACTTTTAAATATGAACGGAAATAATATATATTTATAGTAGGAGTTGTTACACATGCCATTCAAAAATTGTCTTTTTTTGACCAAATTTGTCTTAAATATTTCAAATTATACAGGGCTTCTTCCTCTAAACAATGTGGATTCTTTGACAATATTATCTAGCATTAATGCGATTGAAATTATACCATGGACCATATGTACACATTGATGCATCCTGTCTATAATTCTAGTTGTTTGTGTCGTAATTAAGGTGGGTTAAGTATAATCTTATAAATTGTCATTCACTATTTCAACTTTTTTTAAAGCTAATTTTAAACATTTCACTTCTCTAAAATTAAATTTTCACAAATTTTAGTTTCAAGTATCTAAAAAATAATTAAATTAAACATAATTTTATCTAATTAAAATATTGAAAATAATATTAGTAACACATAAATCTTACTACTCAATTAGAACTTTTAACTAATAATAACAAATTAATAATTTATCTGTGATCGGATAGTTTTGACAATTCAAAATGAAAACGACATGAGTATTTAATATGACAGAAGCAAAATCTTAATTATTAAGTTAGGCAACAAATTAAATACATGAGGAAAAGTAAAAACAAATTTCTCAAGTAACGATCAAACCGAATTTAGCACATATAAATTTATACGGTTAACAGCTTAAATGAACATCAATCACCATTCATTCACTTGGTCCATGTGTTGCTAATTAACTCATGATGATGCTTTCCTACTATCTTTCCTAACCCAGTCAACATTATTCATGAATCTGAAATAAGACATCCAACCATACTTGACCCGTGGCAAACCTGCCATCACCAGATGCTGCGTGACTTCCCCCGCCAAATTTGTGAATATATATGTATAATTAGCTCATTTTCTCTTCTGAAATCGTGTAATTTATGAGTGGCCAGAAAAGAAAGAATATCCCGTCATGCAATAGCTATCAAACGTAGAAAGTGACTCCCCCCCCCCCCCCCCAATTTAGCTCTGGCCTCCATCAGAATTTAAATGCTATAAGCCTTTATCTGTAAACAATTTACTCTGAGGGACATTTCCATGGTCTGCTTCTGCTTCTTGGTGGATCAAAAGAGAATGGTGAGACGGAGTAAACCGGTGGCGGGTACATGTTCTCGATGCGGTAGTTGTGCAAGTGTGGCCGATATGAGAACATCTACAAGATTTTGTTACATCCCGTTTTACTGGAAATCTTGGAAGGCTATTATTTGCAGCTGCTGTGGATCGATTCTCAAATCCTACAGATGAGTTTAATTACCTTTTCTTTTTTTTTTCTTCCATCGTTACTTCACAGAATCGAGCCAGAGGATTTATTAGGGTTTTGCTTATATTTGCTACAGTACGTGTTCATTTTCAGTTATTGAAATTTCTTCTCATGGACACTGATGTAGATAACTACTAACCAGATGGCTCATGTAATAATACAAATTATATTGGAATGATTTTCTTTTCCTTAAGTAAATGCCGTTTCAAGTTTGAGTGTTCGATATAGTGATGTGATGTTGCTTTGATTAGTTGTATCATGTACTTAAGGTGATATATCCATGTAAGAGTAGAGCAGTACTTCTACGTTAATTTCATCTCGGAAAGTTAAGGATTAATGAAAATTATTTTCTTCAAAAATGGTCAATTATTTATACCCCTCAAATTTTAAAAATAAGCAATTATAATATTAAAGTAATGAAGCAAATGTATATCTTATCCATCAATCCATTATTATAAATCGTTAGATAATTTTTGTATTGTTCATATTTATAAATTGTAAAACAACTTTTAATGGATCTTTTAGTGATTATTTTCAAAATTGTCTCTATTGGTGGGAGAGGGATGGAGTAATGGTTGAAGAGAAAAAATCTAGTACAAATATTTTAATAAAAAAAAAGATACATAAATAAAGGCGTCTTAGGGAAAAAAATTATTGGTATATATAATTTTTGGTTAAAAAACTTATAATAAGTATAGCTTTTAAATGTGATATAGTTTTTTAAGAGAAAAGAAAAGAAAAGGACCAAGTTTTTTTACTATTATCTTATTTGATCATGCCTCACTTCTCTTTTAAATATGAATAAGAGTAAAAAATAAAGGATTGAGTGGCTTAGATATGTATACCTTTAAAAATATTATAAAATTTTTAATTCTACAATCCTTTTATCTTTTCGCCAATAATTTTAACAAAAGGAAATAATTGATAACTTCGAAATTTTTAGAAGGATGTAATTGCTCATTTTTAAACTTGAAGATATAGTTGTGAAACCGATTAATGTTTAAGGGTATAATTGTCATTATCCTTTTACACACCACTACAATAATTTTACTAGGTCGAAAATCACCGTTTTGGGCCTTCTTCGGATCCAAATAAAATTTGTGGATAGGTAGATCTGATCCAGAAGCTTCGACCCAGAAGGCTCATGTTTGGTTTGTCTCGATCTCGTCCTAAAGGGATTTTTTAACTGGAATGATTGAATTCACCTTCTCATGGCCTCATTATTGAGGCAGATTAGAGATCTGTATTATTTGAAAAAGTGCATTTAGCAAATTAAAGACTCTCCAACTGTCCAACAATATAGTACTACATTTGTCGAGAACCCAACTGACGGATCCTATAGCCATGTGACCATCTCAGTCCAAATTTTAAGGGACATGTTTTCTTTTTCTTTTTCTATTTTTATAACATTGATGTTTGAGCTGATTTGGATTTAAGTTAAAATTTAATTCGGATTGAATTCATCTATTTAAAAGTTTAAATATTTTAAAAATTATATATCTTAATTACTGAATATAAATATTTTATGCGCTAAATATATTAATTTGTCACATTTTCATAATAAGTATGACACTTATTACTTAATTTACAATTTTATAATTATAAATAAGTCATTTTATTAATTGAGTTATATTTATATTTTTCTTTTATACTTAAAGTAAATGAATATTCTAAGTGTTGAATGTTTGCCTTTAATGGTTTGGTTGATGCACATCAATACGTGTAGCCAATATGTTTATAAGGTTATTGTAAACATAAAAATTAATTAAAATGAATTTTCATAAATATTTTTTAATTAAATAAATGATATTGGTAAATAACTTTAGTCATTTAATTCAAATGTATCATCCAATAAAGTTATGACAAGTGTCTTGGATGACAAAAGCTTGACAAATGAAAAATTAAATTGATTGATTTACTAATAAAAAAGTGTCATGTCAATTATGAGGACATCTTGATCAATCAAATTATTTTATAATTTATAAAATTTATCTTTTAAATATTAAGATAATTTTTAAATTATTTTTAAATGGTCATCAATAGAGAAGGAATGAAGTTTTGAAATACAAAGCTCTTACTATTTTTCTCTCAAGTAAATTTCTCAAATCAAATATCGAGATTAAGCTTAAAGCCCTCGGAACAAGTTCAAGAGAAGATTCAATGGGATTCTAGATATTGTAACCACTTCTTTTCAAATTAATATAAATTTTATGTATCATATTATTTCTTATTTGTTTTATTTTGCAGACGCAGATTTATTATATACAAATTTTGACATGTACAATAGGACCATCTCTATTGCTCATCTCTTTTCATTAAATCAAAATTCAGATTTAATCAATGACTCCTAAAATTAGCAACAACAAAGCTACACTTGTTAAAGTTGCAATTGTTGGGGTCAATCCTGGCACAATCATGTCGGCAACCTACATGGGGCCTATTATGCGAAGTAAGGCAAGAGCTTTGTAGGAACAATATGAAGAAATACCTGTTTTCAACTATGTCAATCCCATTTTCGATGCCATAAGCTCAAATCTTGGAGCGAATAAAAAAGTAGATGCGGTGATAGAGAAGACTCTCTCATTGTTAGATCAAAGTTTGAACTCACAAAAATCAAAGCAAGAGGAGATTGAATCCACTACATACTCTACATCTGTCATGTCTGTTATAATGACAAATGTTTCAACTGCAGAAGAACAATTGGTAAATTTGACCAAGCTCGTTGAGGGTCTTACAAAACATTCGCAATAACAAGATTTTACGATTGCTCAACTTTTAAATCAAATGAATAACACCAAAGAATCTAGTCAAGCTGCACAAAAACGCATTGAATAAGTCAACAATTTTGTTGCTTCTAACTAATGTGAAAAGCCTAATTAGTTTGGGGACATGGAAAAACAACCTCAAATTCATGAAAAATATGAAACCGTTAAAGAGAAAAATACCATTCAAGTTTCTTCAGATGAGTTAATTCTCATCAATCAATTGAAGAACTTCATTGAAGGAACTATAAAATATAAGTATTAAGGTGGCGTAAAATTCTCCTTGGCATATGCAAAACCCTATAGCATGAGGATTGATAGCTTGAAAATGGGGGTTGGTTATCAACTTCCAAAGTTTCAACAATTAGATGGAAATGGCAATCACAAACAACATATTGCCCATTTTATTGAAACTACTAATAATGCTGGAACATATGGTGATATGTTGGTGAAACAATTTGTGACATCCCTCAAAGAAATATGTTTGATTGGTATATTGATCTTACGTTGGGATCAATTGATAACTAGGACCAACTTGAGAATGAGTTTTTAAATCACTTTTACAGTACTCGTCGAACTATGAGTATGCTCGAGTTGAGTCATGTTAAACAATAAAAGGAAGAACCAGTCATTGATTACACTAATCGATGGAGAAGTCTAAGTTTGGATTGCAGAGATCGTTTGTTTGAAAGATCTACAATTGAAATGTGTATTCAAGGTATGCATTGGGGCCTCCAATATATCTTGAAAGGAATTCAACCAAGAACTTTTGAAGAATTGGCTACTCATGCTCATGACATGGAATTAAGCATTTTAGCTCATGATGATCAAAGATTGCTAGTTTCTGACCCTTGAAAGAAGGAGAAACAAGATTTTAATAAGATAAACAAATCTTTTCTTAAATCGGCAACAAAATAGTCCATGGCAACAATTGCTGCACCTATCAAAATTTCAACTAAGGTGAGTAAGAAATTTAAAGAAAATGTTGACTATTTACCTAGTGCAACAAGACAAAAGTTGACGCTGAAGGATATGCAGCAGAAGCAATACCCATTCATTGATTTTGATGTCTTTGAGATGTTTGATGACATGTTGAAAGTTGGGTTGATAGAACTTCCAGAAATGAAGCGATTAGAAGAGGCAAAACGAACCTCATATCCAAATTATTATAAGTATCATCGCTTTCTTGGTCACCCCATTAAAAAATTATTTTATATTCAAAGATAGAGTAATGGAGTTAGCTTGGAAATGACTCATCTTACTTGAAGAAGACAAAGCAACGTCAAATCAAACAAGTGTCACTATTGATTTTCCTTCGTCTCCAAATTTTGGTGTATTTCTTCCTGATTCTAAAGACATTTTGTCTAAGTGTTCATCTCCATCAATTGTTGTGATAAAGTTTGGAAATTTTGATCCAATTAAATTTGAATTTGAAGATTCAAATGAATCTCGTTGCAAGATAATTTATGAAGTTGTTGAGGATTGTAGAAAAGATGTTGATTCCATTTCAACAAAAAAAAATGAAAATGAAGATGTTTCTGACGATTGGATAGTCGTTAAACGATGAAGGAGCTGCAAAGTTAAGAATCACAAGCCAATTGAAAGAAGTAAGATGGTGAAAAGGAAAACCCCTAAACCAAAAGAAATCAAGTCTATGAAGCATGTTGAAAAGTTTGAAAAATTCTATGTGACAAATCAATGGACACCTGTTATACTTCGGGATTTCTTTTCGCAAACCTTCCAAGATGAAGTTGAGGTGGTGTCGTGCTTTGCTACCCATGAAGAAGATAATGGTAATGATGATAATCTATCTTTTGCGAGAACAAGCCAATATTTGTCAAATGTTGCTTCGTAGATGACTATAATCACTTTTGGCGATGAAGATTTATTATTGGGATCAAAACCTCATAATAGACCACTTTTTGTGTCTGGATGTGCACGTGAGAAAAAGATAAATAGGATATTGCTCGATGGAAGTTCTACTGTCAATATCATTCATCTTCACATAATTAAAGAATTGAAAATCCCAACATATCAGCTTTCTCAAAGTCGATTGATGATCCAAGGTTTCAATCACGGAAGGCAAGTAGCTCTTGACACTATCAGATTGGACTTGTTAATTGATGAAATGCAATCAAGTACATTATTACATATTGTTGACTATAAGACTTCATATAACATGTTGTTATGAAGGCATGGCTTCATGATAATGGAGTTATACCATCAACAATTCAACAATGTTTCAAATATTTAAGCAATGGAGTTGTGAAGAAAGTCGTGGCAGATGACAAACCATTTACTGAAGTTGAAGCTTACATTGCTGATGCCAAATTTTTATCTTCATGAGAAAGCCACCAAATTTTGGAAGATCAAACATCTTTTTTAAAAGAATCTCAAAACAAGAATATTGTTTCTTCTAAAGAGAAAACATCTTTGAAGTAAGAAGTAAAAAAATGCCAACAACTCTTTAGATGACACACAAAAGCAAAATGACAACAAAAAGTTTGAGGCTGCTTATTTTTCTTCTTCTCAAAAGTCTAATGTCTTATGTTACATTCCAAAGCCGATGAGGAAAAAAGATCAAACATCATTTGTTGAGGTTAAAAAATTCAAGGACCTTACTGTTCCATTGACCAAAATTGATAATGTGAAACAAACAAAAACTGTATTTCAAGATTTTGTGCAACCTGTGCAATGGCTAAAATTAGAGCATGAAGATTTGTCTACTACTAGAACCAAAAAAGGTTTTCATCCTAACGTGCATAAATTGTTGGCTAAAGCTGGATATAATTATCAAAGTCAAAATACTCTAGGAAAGCTGCCTCTTGAAGTTTCTGGGTCAAAAGTTCATGGTTTAAATGAAACTCAAAAGATGTTAAGAGATAAAGGACATTATGTGGAGTTCTCACGCGCTGGTTTAGGGTACAAACAAAAACTTTCGATGCGCAATTCAATAAAGTGAGCAAATAACTGTTATATCTCTACAGATGATCAAATTTCAATTGTGGATCACAAATCAATGTTTGATCGATTGGGTCAAAAGAATTCTTATTTCTCAATGTTTGAAAAATTAGGACCTCAAGTAAATAGATCAATTGATAAATCTATGTCGAAGAAGTTTAGAATTGCTAAAACTTCCAAACAAATTCACAAATGTGACAAATGTTCTCAATTAGAAAATTGTGTAAATGAAGTGCACAATATCATTCCATCTAGAATGAAAACCAAGGGAAGAGGATAAAGAAAGTATAGGTTCATCTTATCACATAAGTTTTGCTGATGATGTGTCATTCGAAGAAAAAGATGCTAAGAATGCTCCTCCTGAGCGAAACCAATAAAACAAGTTTTGCGTCGTTTTCAACCAGAGTTGATTCTTTCAATTGAAGCAGAGGTGAATAAACTCATCGAAGCTGGGTTTAGCCGTGAAGTCAAATACCCAACATGGATTTCAAGCATTGTGTCTGTGCGAAAAAAGAATGGCCGAATTCGAGTTTGTATTGATTTTAGAGACTTGAATAATGCTTGTCCAAAAGATGATTTTTCACTTCCAATCACCGAACCATGGTTGATGCTATTACTGGACATGAGACATTACCTTTCATGAATGGTTCATCTGGATACAATCAAATACAAATGGCGCCAAACAATGAAGAGATGACTACCTTCAGAACATCAAAAGACATTTATTGTTACAAAATAATGTCATTTAGTTTGAAGAATGCTGGAACAACTTATCAAAGAGCAATGCAGAAAATCTTTGATGATATGCAAAAAATCTTTGATGATTTGATAGTGAAATCCAAAAAATGAGAAAACCATATTAAATATTTTAAAAGCGTATTTGAGCATCTTCGTCACTACCAATTGAAGATAAACCCTTTAAAATGTATATTTGGAGTTATTTCTGTCAAATTCTTAGGCTTCATTGTGCGAAAATAAGGAATTGAAATAGATAAGGCAAAAATGGATGTTATCCTCAAAATGCCCGAGCCACGTAATGTGCATGAAATAAGAAGTTTGCAAGGAAAACTAGCTTACTTGCGTCGGTTCATTTCAAATCTTGTAGGTCGATGTCAACCATTTAGTCAGATATGGGATGAAACATGTATAAATGCTTTCAAAAGCAAGTCATATTTGGTTAACTCTCCAGTGTTGGCAGCACCTATTCCCGGCAAACCTTTGTTTCTTACACTGTTGCACAAGACTGTTCTGTATGAGCTTTATTTGCTCAAGAAAATGAGAATGGTAGAGAAAATGCATTGTACTATCTAAAAAAAATGATAACTCCAAATGAGTTGAATTATTAGCCAATCAAAAAGTTGTGCTTAGTTCTTATATTTGTCATACATAAGTTGAAGCATTACTTTCAAACTCATATAGTGAAACTTATTTCAAAAGCAAATCCAATCAAGTATGTGATGAGCAAGCCTGTGTTGTCTGATCGTTTGGCAAGATGGTAACTGCAATTGCAACAATTTGAAATTGTTTACATTCCTTAAAAAACTGTAAAATGACAAGTCTTAGCTGATCTCCTAGTTGATCATCCTATACCAGCAGAATGGGAGTTAACTGATGACCTACTTAATGAAGATGTCCTCTTAGTCGAAATTTTACCTCCATAGAAGATGTATTTCGATGGAGTTGCTCATTAGAATGGTATTGGTGTCGGGGTAGTTTTCATAACCTCAGGGGGAAATATGTTACCATACTCTCTTAATTTAACTCAACAATGTTCAAATAATATTGCTGAATATCAAACACTAATTCTTATGTTAGAAATGACGGTTGACATGAAGCAACTACAATTGCAAATTTGTGGAGATTCAAAACTAGTCATCAATCAATTTCTTGACATTTATGAAGTGAGAAAGCCTGAACTATTTACATATTATAAGTATGCAAGAATGATGATTGGATGGCTCAGTGATGTATATCTCGAGCATATATTACGAGGTGAAAATTGACAAACTAATGCGTTAACTAAACTTGTTTCTACACTTTCATTGTCAGAACCAACAACACAAATATCAGTATGTCAAAGTTGGGTTGTATTCCCATTGTTTGAATATGAGGATGATACTGAAAGTATGCAAAAAGAAGATAAAAACAAAGCAAAATATGCAAATGCTATTTATGCTTACATTGTTGGGGAAGAGGATTGACGTTAGTCAATTATAGATTACTTAAGCTATGGTATCCTACCTGAAGAGTCTAGAAGGAAAAGTGACATTCGTCGAAGTGCTCCCAGATTTATTTATTTTAAGCAAACATTTTATTGATATTCCTTTGAAGAGGTATTGTTACGGTGCTTGGAAAATGATAAGACTAGACAAGCACTTGAGCAAGTCCATTCTGGAATATGTGAAGCTTATAAATTTGGGCCAAAATTGCACTTTCATATTAAAAGAATGTGATATTATTAGCCTACGATGGTGAAAGACTATCTAGATTATGCTCGCAAGTGTCAAGCTTGCCAATTCCATGCAAACTATATCCACCAACCTCATGAACCACTGCATCCAATTGTTGCTTCTTGGCCCTTTGATGCATGGGGACTTGATATTGTCAAATCATTGTTGAAGTTTTCTACTGGACATGTGTTTATCTTAGCAGTGACAAATTACTTCTTGAAATGGGCTGAAGTTGTTGCATTAAGAGAGGTGAAAAAGGAAAATATTGTTGACTCTATTCGAGTGAATATCATTTTTCATTATGGTGTACCAAGATATATCATTACAGACAATAGGAAGCCTTTTTGCAATAGTTTGATGTAGAAGTTTTGTGAAAAGTTTAATTTTTAGATAGAACAATTATTCCATGTATTATGCTGCTACTAATGGTTTAGCGAAGGTTTTTAAAAAAATGTTGTGTAATTTGTTGAAGAAAGTCATTGATAAGTCAAAGAGAGATTAGCATCTCAAAATTGAAAAAGCTTTGTGGGCATACCGCACTACGTTCCACACTCCTACTCAAGCAACACCTTATGCGTTAGTATATGGTGTCGAAGTTGTTCTTCCATTGAAGAGTCAAATTCCTTATCTAAGGATAGCAATTCAAGAATGACTCACTGAAGAAGAAAATGTTCATTTACGTCTTGAAGAATTGAAAGCTCTTGACGAAAGAAGATTATCGACTCAACAACGCTTGAAATGTTATCAAACTCGTTTATCAAATACATTCAATAAGAAAGTGGTACCACGTTATTTTCAAGTTGGTGAAATGGTGTTGCTATCAGATGACCAATTATTTTTCCCAAAAGATAAAGAAATTTACTACGAAATGGAACAATTCATATGTGATTCAAGAAATTTATTCAAATGGTGTTTATAACCTTGTTGATAAAGATGTTTGAAGATTAATCCTATCAACAGAAAGTATTAAAAATGTTACTACGCATAAAAAAATGCTCATTGACATACTAGCCTAAACTGCATAATACTATTTGATATGAGTTAAAACTATCTACAAATGCTAAAAAAAAATGAAAACTCCTGGCTCGTACGAGGATAAACTGTGGACGGAAACCATCAAAGATGTTGCATGCGATTAAACTGTTAAAACATCTCAACAAGTCCAAGTTGGTAAAAATGGACGCTCTTAGCTCGTAAGAGCATAAAATGTGAATGGAAAAATCTCTCAAGCTTTGAATTACGTTTGACTTGATTCCCTTTTGGGATACGTAGACAGCTTGGAAGGAAACTTCTGAGCTCAATTATAACACAAATTCATAATCTTTTCTTAAAATAAAAAAAAATGATTTGGAGATTTTATTGAGTTAACTTTAAATCACATGAAACAAGTTGCATAACATTTTATCAAGTGGATTGGAATAATAAGTTGTTGAATTTTTTTTTTAAGGAATCAAAGTACTTCTTTATTGATAAAAAAAAATAAAATCTTATAAAATCCTTATGTCCTATTTTAAAGAATGATTTAAAGCTCAACAAAATTATGGTTCAAGATAAATTATTTTATTTTGAACATTATCTATTCTGGACATCTCTTTGAGTTAGCTCATAAATGCAAATAAAATATTGGTGATCAAGATTAAAAGTCCAATTAAATTTTGGATCTTGTTCACTCTAATACTCCTTCGAACTGCTTCGTCAGCACATTCCAAAGGGGGCAATTTGTAAACATAGAAATTTAATTTAATTGAATTTTCATAAATATTTTTGAATTAAAGAAATGGTAAATAAAGTTAGCAATTTAATTCAAATGTATCATTCAATAAAGCTATGACAAGTGTTTCGGATGACAAAAGCTTGACCAATGAAAATTAAATGATGATTGACCAATCAAAAAGTGTCACGTCAATTATGAATGAGATATTGATCAATCAAATTATTTTATAATTTATGAAATTTATATTTTAAATATTAAGATAATTCTTAAATTATTTTAAATGGTCATCAGTTCTAACTCTTTACTCCTATAAATAGGAGGTTAGGGTCAAAGTATAAGACAAAAGAAATCTTCCAAGAGAAACAATGAAGCTCTAAAATACAAAGCTCTCACAATTTTTCCCTGAAGTAAAATTTCTCAAATAAATCTCAAGATTAAGCTTAAAACTCTCAGAACAAGTTCAAAAGAAAAATGAACGGGATTCTAGATATTGTAACCAATTCTTTTCAAATTATTATAAATTTTATTTGTCATATTATTTATTATTTGTTTTATTTTGCAGATGCAGATTTATTGTGTACATTTACACTAATTATGTTTAAAAACCATAGTCGTTTTGAATTTGTTTATATACAACTTTTTTCTTAAGGTGATATACAAGCTAAAGTTTGAAAAACTAATATTTTTTTATCAAATTATTTAAATTTCTCATTTAAATTACTTAAGAAATTACAATAAAAAGTTTGTACTGACAAAATTTTAAAACATCTATAAATATTTATTAAATTCATAAAATGACTCAAATTTTAGAAAAATATTAAATCATCCTAAAACCATTTATATTTTGAAGTATACTTTAAGTGAATAAATCTTTTAACTACAAGTAATCTAATTTAAAACATGTCATTTGGTTTTCCTACTTAATTGAATGCTGCTTTATTGGCTCAAAATAAAAAGAAAAACATGTCATTTGATAATAAATAATTTTAACAATTATATGAGTGTTATAGAAGAAATAACACAATTAAAATTATTTTTTTAGTAAGTACATATTTAAATTTATTTCATTGTACTAAAACTTATATTACATATGTCTCATCTCAATTGTTCACTTTATATTTGCATAATAATTAAGACTAAGTATTTAATTATCATCATTTAAATACTAGTGTATATATATTAATCCTCATAAAAAAAAATACATTATCCACAAAATAGTTAATCACTCATCAAAATTATTCATTAATAACAAAAATATAATTGTAAAAATATGTATTAAAATTAAAAACTAGATAATTAAAACGTAGCACCTCTAAATAGAAACGTAGAAGTGATTGAGTAATATATTCATTGTATATTCCATCTTTCCTTATATTACTTATATATTATTTAAAGAAGTCCCAAATGATTAAAATACGTAATGTACAAAGACCTAGACGTTAATACTTGACGATTAAAATCGGAATTTATCAACAAAATAAAAACAAAAAAACATGATCCATCCCATCCGATGTGTGGAGCATTAGACGACAAGATGTAGAATGTAGAAAAACCAACCTACTGAAACAATTAGGACGCGCCGCTCGCCTGCACTTGCGGGCTAATCGTGATTAGCGGTGTTCCACTGTTCCTTTGCACATTGGACATTGGACATTGCTCTAAAAATTGTATTATATGTATTAACGTGTCATATTTTTAAATAATTTAAGATTGTGTTTGGAATTTTTGGATTAGTCATTTTTTAATTTTTAAGACATTTAACATGAAGTAATTAAAAAAAGATAGAAATTTTAAAATATAGAATTTTAAAATTATTTGTTTGGAAATTTTATAGTTGTAAATTTGTGAAAATATAAATTTTTATAATTATAGATTTTTTAAAATCTTATAATAGGAATACAATGAGAAAGTGAGAGTTTATCCAGTTTTAGTTGTAGGATTTGAAAAACTATATCTAAATAGGTGATTTTTGGATAAGGGATTTGAGGGATCTAAAAATCCTTAATAAAAATCCAAGAATTTTGAAAATACATCTATTTAATTACCCAAACAATAATTTTAGAGGTTTTTTAAATGAAACATGTATTTATTAAGTATAACACAATTTGTAGTTGAACTTCTCAAAATATCTATATTCCCAAAATAATATTGCACAATAATATCGGTGCATGGCTCCTAAAGCCACGGACCAGAGCAACACGTGCCTTTAGAAGCCACACATTTTTTATTATTTTTAATACTCATATATAATTGTTTGTTAAAATTTTTGTATAATCTATTTGAAGTTATTTAAGAAAATCCGTCAATTTATAAGATGTTTTTATTATCGATAATATTTTCAATAGTCGAGAAAAATTTATTAATTTGGCCAAAGAGATAGGATATTATGTAATAGTTTATTATAGTATCATTTTCAATCTTATATATTATTTTATTTGCAGACTTATGTATCATTTTTTTCAAGCTTATGTATTATATTTTCATTTTAAAATGCCAATGCATAAAAATCATAATAAATACAAATAATATGTAATACATAAATAATATCAATTCAAATAAAACATAACATGTGATCAACATAACATAAATATATGTCATCCTGATCACCATGCGAGTGAATCAACAATGCGAGAAGGTCCACTCAAATAATACACCATAGGAATAAGTGTATATTGTAATAATCTATTATTAATGTTAAAATAATATTATTAAATGAAAATATTTAAATAAAAATAATACAATCATATGATATTAATAATACTAATATTATTAAATAATAATATAATAGTACTAATAATATATCATTTTATGATAATACTAATTATATTATATTCATAATACTAAAATTATATTATAATAATAATGATATGATATGTAAACATAAAAAAATTATATATAAGACTTAGAATAAAAATGATACTATAACGAAGTACTACATAACTTCTTATCTCTTAGGCATAATTAATAAGGTCATATCGACTATTAAAAATATTATCAGTAATGAAGAAATCTCATTAATCAACTAAATATTTTTGAATAATTTAAAATGAGTCACACAAAATTTTTTACAAATGATTATATATGATTGTTAAAAAAAAAAGCATGTCGCTCCAGAAGTCACGCACTAAGACGCAACCGCATGACTTCAATGTTTGTGTGTAAAATTCATTTTAAAACTTCTCGTATTTTTATTTAGGTTGAGATAGTTATAGACCATAAATATATAGTATATATAAGGAGAAAATAAATTTAGGTTGAGATAGTTATAGAGCATAAATATATAGTATATATAAGGAGAAAATAACTCCCAAACTGCTGGCTCTTGGCAATTTTCAACCATGTTTCGCACAAAAAGGTAGAAACGGCTACTTTTAGCACAAAATTTAGTTACGGTGGCTGCAACTGGGGACAAAAGGAGAAGGAACCAAAGCTACCAAAACACATGTTACAACATTTTTTTTTTTTTTTAGGGTAGGAAGGATTTCTAAGTAACTTGATATATCAATAGTGAAAAAACTAAGAATGGGGGGTGAATTATGTTTTATCTAATTTTTTTAATCTAATTAAATTAAGAATTTTTAAGACAATAATTTTTAAACACTTGATATTCAAACACTGTCTGTAACGTAAATGACAAATAAAGTAAGAAATACAATGATTTATAGTTATTTGATTTGTACAACAAAACTTAGTTCACTACCTTGAGTTATTTACTTCAACATTTCACTAATTTAGCACAAGAGATTACAAAAGAGACTCACTCAATTCATCTTAGAGTTTACAACTCAAACCTCTTAAGATAATCACAATTATCTTTAATTCAAAACTCACTCTAACCATTAGAGTTTTAAGCTAAATGTCACCTTAAATAAGAGTTACAATATGTGAATAAAAAGGGTTTGATATAGATATTATCTTAATTGTGAAGATATATCAATTCTTGTACAAAATTCTTTTTGAGTAATTTGTCCCTTAAGATTGCTCAAGAACACCAATAAATGAGTGACACATTTTTTAGATGATTTTCACAATGTAAATGTTTTGAAAGGATTTGAAAATATTTCTAAAATATTCTATAATGAATGTCTATCATATTTTAGCTCAGAAAGTTGTATTTATAAGATTTTCAAACATTTGGATATTTATATGTGAATTCCAATGGTCATAAAAATGACTGTTTCAATCTCACTTATGAGACTTACGGTCGTTCGTACCATCATCTACAAGTATATCAAAGAGCTTTGGACATTCTACAAACGATGAGCTGAGAAGTTCGGTTGATCATATGAATTGTGGTCAACCGCACATGCAATCAAATTGATCGCTTAACACACTAAATATGCAATACAATATTTCAATCAACTCTAAAATTGCATAATCTATTTTATAAAACTTTTAAACATATGCATGTATTTTGAAAATTATTTCAAATACCCAAGTCATATTTTAACTTTATTAAACACATTTTGAAAAATATTTTAAATTCATTGAGCAGCCTATATAATAATTACTCATAGAGGCAAACTTAGAGATATCTAAGTGATATCAGCATTTAACATTATAACTCTAGATCTTATTTAATTAAGAAACGTTTGTCTTCAACTCGTGATAACAGATGATATTCCGTAAAGACTTAAAACTTCGAGCTTACATGAATTAGATATTTGAATTCTAACAAATTATTACTTGTACAATTAAGTCATTAGTCATTATCAATATTTGTCATTAATTAAAATTAAGACATTAAAAACTTTATAGCTTTCAAATAAATATAATTTCAATCTTGACATAATTATAAATAAGGAAAAATTATGATATTTAGTTCAAAAATATTTTGATATGAATAATTTTAACAATTAATTTACTATCAACCATTTCATTGATCGAGGTCGTTAATCCAAATTTTCGCATTGACCATAATGAATATCCTTCAAAATAATAGGTTCAGTCCGTAACGTCCCGCAATCAAAATACAACATGTCGTGACAAGATTACAAAGTCCTCCAAAATATAATATAATCCAAGAAATAAATAATATTCATTCAAAAAATAAAAAAAATAGTCTTACATAAATCAAAATAGTCCAAGAAAATAATTAAAACCTAAAGCAAAGTCCAAAAGCAAATCTAATAAAGTGTATATCAATAAATAACTAAAAAAATAATTATCAAATCATCCAATAATAAAAGTTCAAAAATCGATAATTTATTAGGAATGTTCAAAACATTAATTTACCGAGTATCATTTTCACATTCTTTAAAGATAGTATCATCGTTTGAAAAGATAAAATAATAAAATAATAAGCATACACTCATTCAGTAAATTAGAATACTTACTCTCTGGAGAGTTATTACATACATAATTCAAAGTTTCACTTCCATAACAAACTATTAATCTTCGAATTTACAAACATAAGCCAAAGAATATGTGTTTTCAATCTGATAGTTCCCATTAAAAATAGATCAGTAAAATAATTTTACTCTTCAACTCACAATAATCTATATATATATAATAAAATTTTATGTCAAAACTATTTTCATAAAATAGACAAAGAAGTAACGACTAGTATTATCTCTTCCACAAAAAGGTCAGACAAACTACTGGAGTAAAAATAAAACAGACAAAATATAAGTGAAAAATAAAATAATGCTAATGGGTAGATCAAGAAGTGTAAACAAATTAAATTACGTTTGTAAAGTTAAAGATCAATAAGAAAAGAAAAGAAAGGAATTGAGAAAGTTATAAAATAGAAGTTTGGTAGCTAGTACGGTTTTCTAAGAATTTGTTACGAAGAATGGTTTCTCTAAATTGTTCAACAATATAGGAAGGAAAAACTTTTTTGAGTGGACAAAACTAAATTGTTTTTTTATTTTAATTTTTTTGTGCCAAGAATTTTTAACAATAGTAGTATGCAGTAGTGTCCATCCATGGAAAGTATCAAACTATTACTTACTTAAAAATCGAAACTTGTTCTAAATGTATATATAGCACATAATAAATAATTAAATATTAAATTTATAGGATGATAATTTTTTATTTGTTATAAATTCTGACGTCATATCTAATTGTACTCTTGTTAGAACGATCAAATAATAATCAAATTTGGTTGTATAAAGAATTCATATCAATATTTGAAACATATTCCCCTAACTTCAAATTATCCATGAGTTCAATTTACTACACAAACAATTTTTCAAATAAACAGATTAAATCATATATATAAACATAAATTTCCAAATAAGAAAATAATCAAATTCATTCCAAATTTAAATATACAAAAATAACAAATAAATAAAGACTCAATTTTTTAAAGAATATTTTTAATAAACGAATAAGTATCATATTACCTCGATCAAATGATCCCTTCTAACTTAGATAGTCCATAAAAGAATCATTCTCATTGATTCATAAAATACTCAAATTAAAATCGTAATATAACTATATTAAATTATTAAAATTATAAAACTACTCGATATTAATATTATTTGAGGTTGGGTGGTTCTCATAAGAAACACTTTGTCTAACTACGTTTCTCTAGAGAAATAAAGTAAACCATAATGGTGAAATAAGCTTAATCGCATAATTATCTAGTTATATAATAATCCCTACAAAATAAAAGTAACCTGATTAAATTATTGTAGGTCAAATAAATAAAATAAGTCCTCACTAATAACATAACTCTTGAGGTCGGATATTTACATGTTTGTCTAATAACATCTTATTTTTCACTTGGTTTATATATATATATTAACTCTAATATATTTCTTCTATTCTTAGCCTCTATCTTCAAATTTTTTTAAAATTTATTTTAGAGAGTGAAATTTATAGTAACAGAAAAAAAATTAATTTTAAAGTATTTTAAGCATAAAACATTCACATTTAAATATCTTTAAATTCATGTATATAAAAATTAAATGATTCATTTTTTAGGAACTAAGAGAATACTTGACATCATGGAAGAAAAAAACGTTTTTGTCCAAACATTCGTATATTCTCCTTTTCCACTGTATCAATCTTTCTGCTATGGGCCAATAGAAAAGCTTGGTATCGATTGTCAACTCAATTACTAACTTATATATTTGGATAGGGGGCAATCGAGGACAAATGTACGGTTTATGAGGGTAATTTTGTCATTATGACTTCAAGCATAAAAAAAAGACACACAGAAGAGAAGACAACAAAAACAAAATCAAGGCATTTGTCTATCAAGAAGGTCTTAATGTGATTGAACAGATCTTAATAGGTTTAATCAGCGTTTTATAATCACTATTAGACAATGATTAAAAAGAGGAAAACTAAACAAATGTTAATATTCACACCAGAAAAGAAAGCAGATGGGGACGTTTAGTGTTCGTGGCCATGTGCGCCGGTTAATTGAATAACGTCACAGACATAACGGTAATGATGAGGGGTCAAGATTCTGTTAAATGGCCAGTAGCCACTTCGCTGGCTCGAATGGAATGGATTAACCAATTTATCATAGATTTTTTCTTTCTTCCTTCTTCTTCTGAAAATTGTTTTGATTGTTAGCACTCAAAAAAAAAAAAAATGTCATTAGTTATGGTTTATACAATGTCAAATTTTAATGTTTTTTTTTTAGTTTTCTAAAAGATATTATATAAAGTGCATATATATATATATGTGTGTGTATGTGTATAATTCTTTACTATTTTTAATTTACAACATAAAGTTTATCTAAGTTTTTTTATATAAAAAGAGTGGCAATCGCAAAAATAACTTGGTTTTTGTTCTACTTTGGCTCTATATATTTCCTTAGTTAGTAGAGCAATTATTGACTCTATTTTTTAAAAAAATATATTACAATTGTAAAAATTATGATTTGAACCCTTAACTCTTAAAATTATAACTAAAATTATTTTATCAATTAAATTGTACCTACTTATAAATAATTTGTGACTTAAATTAGGGTTCTCTTTTCTTTTTTTAATGAATAACTAATTATGGTTAAAAACCACAAAAAATTGACATAAAGAAGAAAACCCCACACCAAATTCAATTTTACTGCTTGAATTTTACCCCCCCCCCCTTTTATTGCTTGAAGGTTCCTTTGAAGACCTAGAAAAACTATGATGGTAAAAAAAAAAAATCCACCTTAAGAGTCACCATTTTACATAAAAAGGACGAAAAAGAGAGAGGAGGGGACAGTCTCGTGCAAGATTCTATTTCTATGCTTTAGTTGAGGCTGGTTGACTTTTGTACGGCGTATTTGTTAGTAAAGTCAAGGTGGAAATGCAAATCCAACTTCAAAGTTAACACTTATTTTCAGTAAAAAATAATGAGTTCAATTCAAACACCAATTCCAAAGTTAACTCGAATAATTAAATTCTAATAGAGTTGGTTTTGACCAGATCAGATCATCCACGACCTCTGACTGAATGATTTTTTCATCTTAGATATCTTGTTGTTCCTTCTTTTGTAATTGGCTAGGTTTTTTTCTACATACAGAAAGACATCAATTAAATAAATTTCTTTTAAGTGCTGTTAGAATTTATTATTAGGAGTGTTCATTTCAATTTTTTATTTTTTTGATTTTCAATTTTCTTTTCAGATAAATCAAATCAAACCATACTAGACCTTAAAATCGAACAACAAAAAACTGAAATATTTTGGTTCAGTTTGGTTTGAAACTAAAATTTCTTCATTTTTAGTCAAAAACATAAAAATACTTTTTTTTTAAAAAAAACCCTGTAATTTAATCTATTTTTTAAAAAAAACTATTAATTCATTAATCCAATAAAACATTAGATGCATTCAAAAGTTATGTCATCATTCACATAAATGTAAAATTAGCAATAAATGTGAGCTAAGTTCTCATCATAAAATGTAACTTTGCGATAAGGTGAAGGGATGAATGATGTGGCTAGAGATTGAGTGAGTGAGACTTTGAGAGTAGTTAGGGACTAGGAATTTGTTAAACATTAAAAGCTCACAAAAAAAAATATTATGTTAAAATTTTGATTTTTCTATCATTCGAATATTCTAAAAATCGAAATTGAATACCAAATTATATTTTTGAAAAAGTTATATTATTCAAACCGAATAAAGTGATATCTATAAAATCAAATTATTTTTTAAATTACAAATTGTTTAGGTTCAATTTTGCAATTTGATTTTGTTTTTGAACAGTTCTATTTTTAATAAATTATATATTTTAATATTACTTGAGTCAATTCGATTTGACATTCAAGAATCAAGAATGTAAATTTTAAATTTTAACTAAGTCAACTTCAATGGGTACAACTTAGTTTTTGTCTATATGCTACGTGAATTCGAATAATTCTTTCAACAATTATGGTATATATATTTTAAAAAATCTAAGTCAACTCTTTTTCCAATCCTCAAAATTCATAAATAAAAATCAAGAATCAAAATTAATTTTGACTACTTTTTGTCAACAACAAAGCATGTAAAGATAAAATTCACATTATAAACATAATAAAAATGAGTTATGTAGTCTATATTTGAAAGTGGTGTGAAATACCAAAAAGAAAAAAGAAAAAAAAAATTGAAGTGGAAAAAGGTTAATTTAACTTTTTTGAATTTTGGAAAGGTTACTATGCTTTTTTAAAGTTATTGTTTGCAAGTTCATTTGAACGTAGACTTAATTTGATTCGAATAATTGATAATCGTATTAATAGTTGACTACAACAAATTACATTAGCAATTGATAATTACTAAGTTTTTTGAGTTTTTACCATATTGACCTTTTTTATAACTAAAATTCAAAATAACTCGTTCTTGGAAGAGTTAACTAAAATGACCCAAAATAATACTAGCGGATGTGGACTGTGTGCCAGTGGTGGGCTGGTGGCCACGCCATTCCCAGTACCGGACCTCACTTACAAAAAGTTGAAAAAATTTCCCCCCCCCAAAAAAAAAATAAAATGTAGATTTCATTCGAAAAATGTAAACTCAAACTAAAATTAGGTCTATTTATTTATTTTTTATTTGGGTTAATTACCAAATAATCCCTCTGTCCTTCTTTATAAAATGTTAGAAGTTTTATTTTTTTCTCCTCTAATTATAAGATATTTTATAACTTTTTAGATATATTTGATAATTTGTTTCCAATATATACCTTATTTATCATTATTTTTTATCACTTTTTTTCTTGTTTATAATAAGTGACTTTAATTTTTTCTTTATCTCTTTCTTTTTATCAACACAAAATTTTCATCGATTTATTTTATTTCTCATTTTCAAAACAAAATTTATTTTTTCTATTTCTTATTTCTAAGACAAAATAAATAAATGTATTATCAAAATTAAAATATTTTTTTATCTATGTAAAATTAATTATAGCATCTTATAAAAAGATATAGATAAAATGCTGAGTTTAAGTAAGATTTCAATCCCTATTTAAAACATCAATCTCTAAATCAGTCTAATAAACCGAATTATGAATTAGTCAGGCTAAAATAATTTCGGATGCATTGGAGTTGGTTCCTACATTCGGTGTTTAGCATTCGTCACTTATAAATTCAATGAGTTCAGATTTTTTTCTTCTTCAAAAGGCATATATATTATGTGGTCATGATTTTCCCTCTCCACAGTCATCCCGGACAATCACAATCTCAAGATTTAGGCTGCAGATTCGTCAAGTAACGCCGTCAGTACGTATCCAATGCCGCGTAAAATAAGGGCCCCAGAGATCGTCTGTCCAGCAAAAATACACTATTCCTCAATCTTAATACTTAATAGGAACAACACACAGATTTTTTTTTTTTTTGCAAAAACCGTCTGTGGATGCTTCATGCAAATAATTCAATCCTCCTATTTTTAAAACCGTAACAAAATACCAAAAAAAAGAAAAGAAAAGAAGTATTTATAGCATGAAGTACCAACAGTAGCTGAACTTTCATGCCTTTTTCCCAAGTGATACACAGAGTATCTAAATCAAGCTCAAATATATATTTCAAAATAGGGTGTAGTTTGATCAGTAGTATTTTTTTCTTTTCCTTCTGTGTTCTTGGTTGTTTCTCTCTTTTTCTCTTCTTTTTGGTTTGTGGGCCCAATTTTTCTCTTTGCTCTGTGTAATATGACAGCCTAATCAACAGCCTGGAAAGAGCTGTTGCAGTTTGCACTAAAAAGTTCCAGTTGATGGCCTCTTATGGTGGCATTGAGGTAGTCTCTACTGGGTTTTCTTCTTTTTGCTACATTCCCAGTTCATTCTGGAGCATTTCAAGTTCTTTATTCTTGGAATGAGGCAAGGTCAGTGAAAAAACTTCCAACTTTAATCTTCTGCTTCTTATTGTTGCAATAATTCGAATTGAGTTAGTTCTTGTCCCATTTGTAACCCAAAATTATATCTTTCTCTTTACATTTTTTTCTGCTTGTAAAGTAGTTTTGAAATATGTTTGATATGACGCCTTTCTGGACGGGACCTTGTATTTTGATAGATCTGAGAATGCTAGAGGTCTCTAGCAATTTGATTTCTTTGAGCTGTTAGAATTTCGGGTCCCATTTATTTGTACCTTGGAACCGAAACTCTTCCAGCTTATGTTGTGCTGAAGTTGGAACTTGAGGTGGGGAGCTTCTGTTTTGTTTACATTATT
This sequence comes from Apocynum venetum, assembly GCA_019593545.1. Classification (NCBI taxonomy): domain Eukaryota; kingdom Viridiplantae; phylum Streptophyta; class Magnoliopsida; order Gentianales; family Apocynaceae; genus Apocynum; species Apocynum venetum. The sequence continues at coordinate 8,056,628 of SRSM01000123.1, read as the reverse complement.
CTGAATTTTGGTTGCTTAAGATGGAGAAGATGAAAGGTAGAATGTGGTTACTGTTGGTTCAAGTGGTGGTTCTATTTGTGTTGATGAGTCATTCTTCATATGCCCTGTTTACTCCTGTTGACAACTACTTACTTGCCTGTGGATCCTCACGAAATCTCACGTTTCTCGGTCAGACCTACACTCCTGATTCAGTTCAATCTTCATTCTCTCTCAAAAGTCAGGGGAATTCCATCGTTGCTAACTCTAGTTCTACTGCCCCATTTCCTATCTACCAGTCTGCTCGAATTTTTCCCTCTACAACTTCCTATAAATTCAGTATCAAGAAGGAAGGTTGGCATTGGATCCGCCTTTATTTTTATCCACTTCCGGGTAGAAATTTGACATCATCTTCGTTTACTATTGTTACTGAAGATTTTGTGCTCTTGAATAACTTCAGTTTCAATAGTTATAATGGTTCTTACCTTTTCAAGGAGTATACAGTTAACGTTACTTCTGATAACTTGATAGTCACATTCATCCCATCAAATGGTTCAAATGCTTTTGTCAATGCCATTGAAGTTGTATCCATCCCAGATGCCTTGATCCCTGACCAGGCATTCTCTGTATCTCCAAGTGGCCCTGTTAATGGGCTTTCTGGACATGCATTTGAGACAGTTTACAGGTTAAACATGGGTGGTCCGCTGATCACTGCTCAGAATGACACCCTTGGCAGAACTTGGGTAAATGATGAGAAGTACCTTCATGTTAACAGCTCTGCTGTAAATGTTTCTGTTAGCCCATCAAATATTAGGTATAAGACTGCTGTCACACCAGAAATAGCTCCAAATTTTGTTTATGCTACTGCTGAAAGCATGGGAGATGCAAATGTGCCTGATGACAATTTCAACATCACATGGGTCTTTGCAGTTGATCCAGAGTTCACATACTTCATCCGGGTTCATTTTTGTGACATAGTGAGCAAAGCTTTGGATACTCTTGTGTTTAACCTATATATAAATACTGATATGGCTCTGGGGGGTCTAGATTTGTCTAGCCTAGCTGGTGATCTGAACATGCCCTACTACAGAGATTTTGTCTCCAATGCTTCAACTGATTCAAACATATTGACGGTCAGCGTAGGTCCAGATGTAGCTGCTGATTCCTCCACAGCAATTATGAATGGTTTGGAAATAATGAAGATAAGCAATGCAGCTAGAAGCTTGAACGGGGTATCAACTGTTGACACACTCCTTGTTTTTCCTCCTAAGAGGAGCAGGATATGGATTATAGTTGGCTGTGCTGTTGGAGCTTTGGCTGCATTGACGATTATAGGATTGTGTTATTGCTACGTGATAGCACGCAGGTCTAAGACAACTCACACAGCACATCCTTGGCTTCCTCTGCCCCTTTATGGAAACTCTTTGACAATGACAAAAATGTCTACAACTTCTCAAAAGAGTGGAACAGCAAGCTGCATCTCACTGGCTTCCAATGGTCGGTTTTTCAGTTTTCAAGAGATCATGGATGCGACAAATAAATTTGATGAGAGCATGCTTCTTGGTGTTGGTGGATTTGGTAGGGTCTATAAGGGAACTCTGGAAGATGGGACTAGAGTAGCAGTCAAAAGAGGAAATCCAAGATCTGAGCAAGGGCTTGCTGAATTTAGAACTGAGATTGAAATGTTATCTAAGCTTCGTCACCGCCATCTTGTGTCTCTTATTGGCTATTGTGATGAAAGGTCTGAAATGATACTGGTTTATGAGTACATGGCAAATGGACCTCTCAGAAGCCATCTTTATGGAACAGATCTTCCACCGCTTTCATGGAAGCAGCGCCTTGAAATTTGTATTGGGGCTGCTAGGGGACTTCACTATCTCCACACTGGTGCTGCTCAAAGTATTATTCATCGTGATGTCAAAACAACCAACATTCTTCTGGATGAGAACTTTGTGGCAAAAGTTGCTGACTTTGGTCTGTCTAAAACTGGACCTGCTCTTGACCAGACCCACGTTAGTACAGCTGTTAAGGGTAGTTTTGGATATCTTGATCCTGAATACTTCAGAAGGCAGCAACTCACAGAGAAGTCTGATGTCTATTCATTTGGTGTTGTTCTAATGGAAGTGCTATGCACAAGACCAGCTTTAAATCCTGTTCTTCCAAGGGAGCAAGTCAATATTGCAGAATGGGCGATGACATGGCAAAAGAAGGGCATGTTAGATCAAATTATGGATAAAAATCTTGTAGGGAAGGTTAATCCAGCTTCTCTAAAGAAATTTGGGGAGACAGCTGAGAAGTGCTTAGCTGAACATGGGGTTGACAGGCCTTCTATGGGTGATGTCCTATGGAATTTAGAATATGCTCTCCAGCTTGAGGAAACCTCATCGGCTCTCTTGGAACCGGAAGATAACAGCACAAACCACATTACTGGCATTCCTTTGACACCATTAGAGCATTTTGACAACAGTACAAGTATGATTGATGGGGTGAATTCTGGAACTGATGATGATGCAGAAGATGTGGCCACAAGTGCTGTTTTCTCTCAGCTAGTAAATCCACGAGGAAGGTGAAGCATAATCACCATCGTCAATAATCTTGGCCATTGGGCCCAATGCAGTGCAAGTAGCTGTTTTCTTGCATTGGGATTTAATATAATTGCACGTGTACTATATAGATGATGGTGGGCTAAAGCAATCTCCAGAAGTTGTCAGATTTGCCATGAATTTCATCTCTATTTTCTAATTGATCACAGATAGGTTTCTGCTACTTTGTGTTGTTAAGTGCAACTATATATATGGCTGCTGTTACTGTTGTAATCAATCATACAGGAAATACAAGATTAATGAAATTAAGCCTACACTATTATTTCTTCACTGGAATATTTTCCTGTTGCGGTGCTTATCTTCAATATTTTACATTGTTGTTCCCACTACAATACCGTAGCAAGTATTCTTGTGTTTCTTGACTATTACCTTGGCTATTCTCAAAAGCAACAGAAGTTTCCATTGGGTTTGGAAAACCATAGTAAACGATAATCAGTTATTGCATCCCAACAAGTTCCTTGTTGTTTTGTGTTCCTTTCTATAAATTTTGCACTTCCTTGAGGACCATAAATTCATTTCTCCCATAGATCCCTTTTCTCTTGGTTTCCCATGCTGATATCATAAAATATTTGCTAATATTTTTGTAACTCTGAACCAGACAAATACATTTCAATATTGTTGAAAAATGTTTTGGTTTTCAAGGACAATCTAATATTTCAAAAGATCTCAAAGAAAAGGAACTTAACAGATTTCTTGCTGAAATTTTCATAAAGATAAATGCCAATTTATTTTGGAAACTTTATCTACAAGATTTGCAGAAAATCCCTAATGGTGATTGAAGATATATGATTCCAACAAGTCATGAAGTTTGTCACTGTGCATCTTCATAAATATGGCAAGAATGATAATGCACAAATCCTGAATTGATGTATCTTTATCCTAAAATCATGGAGAAAGATTTGGTGCATATCATCAATCTTCTATAACAGCAACCGATTCTCATTGGAAGATTCACAAATTTTACTGAGGTATATCAATACATGAGTCTGTTAAGCTTATTGTTGAATGCCAAGGGAGTCTTCTTGTGCAATGATAACCATCTTAAGTTATGAATTACTTAGTCCAAATCATACTTTGGAGAGGATAATTGTCGGATTTGGACCGGTTTATTGTTATCATCACTCAAATACTCTAAAGTTCTTTTGGTGGAAAAAGGGCAACTGGAGATTTGCTCAATCACTCTGACCGATTGAGTAGAAGTTGTTGTTGAAGGTTTGTTGGTGAAGTAAAGTACAGTGTTGATTTTAACTTACACTCTAACAGATTCAACGGGTGTTGTATAAGAGATTAGATTCAACAGGTGTTGTATAAGAGTATTGTTGATGTAATTATATTACTATTAAATTAATTTACGTGAGGGGCTCATTGATTAGACGAGGAGTTGATCGAATTGCGTTTACAAAATTCTTTGTATTTTTTACTTCTTTATCAGTTGTTTTCTATTTTAACTCACAAAGCAAGTTTAACCTGCGTAAAACTAACTTAATGTTTCTATCAAAGTGTGACGGAAAAACAGGGCTCAATTTCTCTACAAATTCAATTCTGTTTAATATTCAAAAGGAAAATGTGTTAGCTACTCTTCTTCAGCATTGGAACTCACTTCCTGCAAACTATTCCATTTCTACTGCTTGATCCTCCAGTGCAATCTAAGGTGCCATAGTCCATGACCAAAGAGTCTTTTTTATTAAAGACTCCAGCAGGAGAAAACACACAAAGTTTACAGTTGCTGGACAAAAGCGATGGAGTCCTGTACTTGTCTTCCCCTCCAACTACAGGCATAGCCACTCCTGGTTTAGCTGGATTGACAAAATCTGGCTGGTAAGTTCTGCCAAGAACTCCTTCTACTTCTGAGGACAGGCCATAAAATCTGAATTGAACTTCTAAATGAGCAAAGCAGTCATTAGAAGGTATCTGATAGTTGTGGATCCTGTCATCTTCCTTTGTCACAGGAACAACATTGATTGAAATCTCTGCAACTTCAGGGAGAGTGATTACAGCACTGTTCTTGCTTGATGTTCTTTCAACTTTGATGCCATTTTCTGGGGATTCCCACTTCGATGATTGACCTTGGGGGATATCTAGATTTAATCCATTGTAAATGAATTTCAGATGGTCGACTTCATCATCCCATGATTCTGCCTTTGTGGCCTCGACAGAGAAAGTATTCGAGTCAAAAAGGATTCCGAGCGCTTGAATCCACGTGTAGTCTCGGGGTCTACCTGCTGGCCTCAAACCAATGAATCGAGCATTAATCTGCAGATTGATATCCGAAACCAGGCTGAAATGCTCGTTGCTCTTGCCATGGAAGTAGAAAACAGATCCATCAGCACTAATGAAACGGGGATCCAAGCATGCAGCTCCAGGACCATTGCAATTCGGTTTCTTATCTGTAATATTCATAAAAAATGTCAAAATCTGGACAGACCATATACTAAATTTACACTTCACAGTGAGAGGGCTTAAAACTTTTAAAGTATAAATGTAAGATAGTAGGAGTTCTTATATTCAAATTTTATTTCTGCCCATTATATAGTTATTTTCATGTCCATATGTTGGAGCATGTTATCAGAAATTTGTGGTCAGCTCACGAGATAGAAATTTAACACAATCAAAGAAAAAATATAGATATACAAACAAAATTAATATAAGCATGGACAAAAATTTATAGGGAAATATCTTACTTCTGCATTCAGGTTTGCATATTGGTGAATTGCAGTTCAAAAGACAAACTTTATTTCGTGCCTTAGAAGGTGAACTAGAAGGGCATTCGGCTGGACACTGCACCCGCCGGAGGAAACATGGGCTATTTTTTCTGTTACAAGTTACAGAATCTCCATGAATCTCTGTAATACTGGCTACAAGAACTAGCAAAACTAGTAGCGGAAATTTGATTCTTGATATTTTCATCTTGAGGATCCTCTCTACAACTTTGTGATGAAGTTCAAGATGTTAGTGCAACTTTCAACCATCACTGAGCAATTTATATAATAGATTTCTTCAGTTTTTAATTCATTTACATATGGCTAGTGGCTTCCATGATTATCTCTCCTGGTTACTTGAAAGTGGAAAAAGTGTGGATCTTGCAATTCTTTGCAAAATCTTTTTATCTCTGGTCAATGCTATGTTATTGCAGCCTCGATCAGTATGTGGGAGTTGACTCTGCACCTACAGGACTTGAGAGACCAAAAAAAAAATTTCAAACTTTAAAAGAGAAGAAAAATAAAGTGAAAATCAAGTAAGTTCCACATCTCACATAATATTTTTCTATGTTGATTGCGTGAGTTCTAAACTTGATTCGTTATCTAGTCTTAGCTAGTTAAATTCTTCAATTAGATACTTAATAAACTCCCCCCCCCCCCAACCCTCTCCGCTAATTGTGATTAGTAAATTTTACAAGAAGTTTTTGGAGTCTGATCTTATTTGCCTTAACTATTATATAAGAGTTTAAGAATTAATTTGAGGTGCTTGGCGAGACACTCTACCACTCCAAGTGCATAAACTAAAAGAAGAAAAGGACAACGAGCACAACTTGCATCTATATCTCATGACACACTTCAAACTAGTTGGATTGAAAACTTGTAAAAGGTGGGTGATTATGGTTGAAGAGTTATGTTAGGTTCTTGATGGTTGATCCTATTAAATTCCATGATTGGTCTCATTTTATGGTAAATGCATGTGAGGAAAGCTTGCTGGTTTTGAGCGGTGGGAGGTTTCCCGGATACACGGTTCTCCCCATGTATCTGAACCTATATATATTCTTGCCTTGTAATTAATCTTTGGTCATGTTCTCTTCTTGACTTACAAATTCGATCCAAACTCTCTTATTTCTAATTATACAAGTTTTTATTATTTTTTAACATTATTGTGTATATTATTTCTAAATTTATCTATATTTTATTGAGAGAAAGAAAAAATAAATTCTCATTTTTTTAAAAATAAATAAATATGGGTATAATATGAAGTAAAATAATTATTGATTTGCATAAAATTACTTATAACATCTTATAAAAATGGATGGATTTAATTGCTTATAGCTAAAAATGTTTTTTGACACCTAACTATGTTTAGCTTCGCATATGTTTTTTGGGGGAAAAGAGATTTCTATTAATAAGTCACCCAAAAAATTACTGAAAGGGATAAGATATCTCCATGTTAGCAAAAGTATTACAACTCAAAGCATTAATTCTAGACCTTTTTTTTTTAATGAGAAATTATTAACTCTAGACTTATGAAAAAGAAAAGCATTAACTCTAGAAACGAAAATTATAAAAATGATATTTTTATTCACTATAAGAATATTTTTCAAAACATTTTTTTATCTTAAGAATTTTTATTTACATTCAAATTTTAAATTCTCTTCCAATTGTACATATGAGTTCACCTATTCACATTAAAAAAAATTTGAAAAAAATTCTTTTTTCTCTCATAATATTCTTTCAACTTTTACTTATAAACCGATCATAAACGGTTAAATTCCAGGACTTTAAGTTCAACTATTTGGAGTTCTTTTTAAATATTTTTAATTTAATGTAAAATTTCATTTACTATCTTCTTCTTAAATCTTGAACGATTTTTTCTTTAAAAAAATGGAAAATTGTCCGATTTGGTCCCTTGTTTTTGCGCTTTTTCCAATGTAATTCCACTTGATTTTAATTAGAATTTTTAATCATTTATTTTTTCATATATCACTAATGTGGTCATTCCGGTGAAATTAATACCGGAATCCAGTAGTGATTAAGGAAAATTAACCTATTCCCTCATTATTACACATTTTTCATTGTAGTTCCACTTCATTTAATTGAAAATTTTAATTTTTAATTTTTTTCACATATTACCTAATGTGGTACTTTTTACAAAATTAATGACGAAATTCCGTAATCATATTAAAGAACTTGACCATATTCAAGAACTCAAAAACTATTGAAAAATTATATTTACTAAACTCTATAAAAGTATAAGTTGACAAAATTTAGATAGTAAAATATAAAAATATGAATTCTAACCGAATTAAATAACTAGTAAAATGCAACCTAACCTTATAGGGTTTTCTCATAGGTCGTGATGCACTAGATTTTCATTGTTATAAGGAAACCCTATAAGGTCAAATTGTATTTAGCCAGTTATTTAATTTGATTATAATTCATATTTTTATATTTAAGTATTTAAATTTTGTCAATTTGTACTTTTGTGAAAAGATGATGGACTAAAACTTCTAATTAAATTAAGTGAGACTACATTGGAAAAATATGCAAAAATGATCGGACAAAATATGACAATTTTCCTTTATGATTACCGAATTCCGTCATAATTTTGTTGGGAAGGACCACTGTTAGGTGATGTGTGATTAAAAATTTCAATTAAAATAAAGTGAGACTACATTGAAAAAAGTACAAAGATGAGGGACCAAATTAGACAATTGTAAAAAAAAAGTTGTAGAATTATCTTGCTTGGTCAATTTGCGGACGAGGCCATATACTACCCTACTTTCTCCGGAAAGGCCATAAAGAAAATTATAAAAACAATCTGTTTGGTCCATGAGATTTGATCCATACTAGGTCCAGGCCAACGAGCCCAGAATAATAGAGGGCATCTTTAATGTTCCTTCGTTCCCCTCGAAACTGCTGATTATCTGAAGTCGGCTTCAAACAACACTACAAAAATTTGTTCAAAGTGCAATGATAAAGGAAGCGAAAACCCAAGCGAATGTTGGAGTTGGAATTGAAGCACTCTGGAGGTGTTTAACAGAGGATTTAAGGTTTCTTATGCCCAAAATTGTACCCAAATTAGTGCAAAATGTTGAAATGATCGAAGGGGATGGTGACCTCGGTACTGTTTATCTGCTCTGTTTTGGTTCTGGTTAGTTCAACTTCAACTTGAAACCTCATGTCATCCCTTTGGATGACCTATAGAAAAAATTACTGCTTACGTTGTCATTTGAGGTTTTTGGGATTCATCCATGAGAAAGTTGAAACTAATTTCATAGATAATTTTTTTTAATCGGAATCTACTTCTGAGATTTGTCGGAGTTATTCTTTTGAATGGATTTTGTTAGATAAATCAAGTTTGGGGTACCAAAAGGAGAGGGTCGTCGCATTCAATGAGTCCCTGCATCAATTCGGGTTGCAAGTGATGGAAGGAGGTCATCTAAACCATGGATTCTCTTCTTACACAACAGTTTTCCAACTGACGGCAATAGGAGAATCGGATACCGGTGTGGATATAAAGGTAGTATACGAGACTGATTCAGAAGAAACCAAGATGCCAAAGGAAACAACAAAATCAGCACTTGCTTTCATCAAATGCCTTGAAGATTTCTTGTTAAAGCAGGGCTCTTTACCCAGTTTGGACAAATCTATTGAAGATTGTTCGTTGAAACAGGCCTCCTAGAGTTTGGTTGCAAAGCCATCCTCAGAAGCAAACTTCATACTTGATACTACTTCGCAAATGAAACCATCCTTTTGGTTTCTTTTTCCCTTTCCTTACGATTGTTCTGGATCTTTTGTATCAAATATCTGGCAAATGTGACAACATAATCAGCTTTTAATGGTGAAATTTTGTTTGGCTTTTAATCCATGATAATCAGTGAAGCCCATGAGACAATCAAATCCTCAATACCTTGATATTGCCAAGTTGAACAATTTTATACAACTGCAGTAACCTTTTTGATAATTTGGGAAAGGGAAATTCAAGATCAAAATTGAAGCTCATAAACTTGTGTTGGGTACTAGAGCTGTGACTAATAAAATTAGACTGATTGGTGAATTTCCCCCCAAAACAAATTTTGCTTGAGTAAGTTTGGTTCCAAACATTTAATTTATACAAATTTGGTCCATAACATTTTTTTCTTTTAGTAAATTTGGTTCATTTATGAAGGTCATTTTTTGTACTTCAAAATTCATATTTGAAAAACTAAAAGTTGAAAAACGATGACTAACTGGTTACCAAAACCTCAATTTCTTCATTTTGCATACTCGTTTCTCTTTCATTGAAAATCAAATTAACTCACTTCCCATTGCAAACCGGTATCAAATCTTGATTGTGGCAAATGGAGAGACGAGGGCATGGGATGGAGAAAATGGCGGACGATTCAAACCGACCTTCTTTGAAACGGCGTGAGCGAGAGAAGAAGAAGAATGCTGCAAAAACGGATGATTCAAATGGGATGCTGGACATTCTTAAAATTTTCATTGTCATATGAAAATCAAGTGGTACAGAGATTTTGTTCCCGTTATCAAGATCAAATTTCACCAAAGCTTGGCTAAAGTTTGCAATTTCGTAAGGGATTTTTGGTTGTTTTTTTCTAAATGCCCCTGGGTTTCTGTGGCAGTGCTAGTTTGGCATCTGGCTGGGTGATGAAGCAACTTGTTGCTGATAGTGATCGGGAAAGATGATGTGTCTTTTTGAGATGCGTCTTGTTGGGTTGGGATAAAGGAGAAGAGATGGTTGCTGTTTTTTGTTGTTCGGTTATGTATTGACAGATTGGGTGGCTCATGGATTGGTTGCTGTTTTTGTTTTTCCCCTCATTTATAGATTATAGGATATTGCTCTGCTTTGTTTTTGTGGCAGAAGAAGAGCGATGCTCTGTTGTCTTTCTGGCTCTGGGTTTGGCTCATATTATATGGGTTTGTATTCTCAGCTTTTGGGTGCTTTTTTTGTTTGAAATAATACTCGTACCTTTTAAAAAAAATGTTTGCAATTTCTTGAAAAAATCTCTATATGTTGTTTCTTGAAGATTCAGGTTTTTGAAGTGATATACTTTACTTCATTTCAGGTGTTTGTTAAGAGGACACAACTAACTGGATTACATTTCATTTGTGTTCTACTCCTTTACTGAAGCAGGTTGATAAACCTAATGTCCTATTCAATTTTGTTAGTATGGTAGTTTGGTTTTTTAATAATAGGAGAAGTGGGTGGCTCAAGTAGATTGAACCTAGGATAGCTAAGAAATTGGAGAAATTTGTTTCAATTGATCAAAGATTTTAGTGGTTTAATTGGATCTTGAATAGTAGTGAAAGAGAATCCAGACGAAAATACAGTCTAGGGGTTTTAGTAAGTGTCACTTTAGTATTTTGTTTATATATATATATATATATATATATATATATAAAATATGAATTATCGAAAATGCCGTTTAAATATTTGATAATATAAAGATTTTAGTCGAAAATCGAAATTTACAAAACCTACCAAAAGGAAAAAGATTTTAGACAAAAATAAGCATTTACAAAACGTATCGAAAGGAAAAAATATTATGGACCAAAGGAGAAATTAAATATTTGAAATCAAACATATCAAAGTAAAATTTGTTTAAGCCTAAATTTAACAATCACTCCTAAAATTAATATAAATATTATTTTTATTATTATTTCAAGAAACAGAAGAAACGTACACATACAACCTTCTAAATACTTCAGTCTCCTATAATAAATGCCACATACTCGACATAAAGGCAAAAGCAAAGCTCCATATAGCATAACTAATGACAGAAACAATTAGAAAGTCTCCCGGAATTGGCACTAGAAGCCATGGAGATTTATTTATTGGATAAAACAAAGAATGAATATAGAGTACTCATTACTTGCAAAGTATCCCATTTCCATTGGATAGTATACTGGTGCAGGCCAAGGTGCTATATTCCACTTTTGAGGATTTCTCTTCTTCTGCAGCTTTAGATATTGGAGAGTACAGGCAAGTGAGGCAATTTGCCGAGAGAAGTGAGTCTGTTCTATACTTGTCTTCACCTCCTACAACAGGCATGGCCACGCCAGGCTTAGCCGGGTTCTCGAAATCCGGCTGGTACGTGCGGCACTAGACAAAGAAGAGAACCCGAATTGGACTTCCAAATGAGCAAAGCAGTCATCAGAAGGAACTTTATAGTTATGAATTCTATTATCTTCCTTAGTCACGGGAACCACGCTGACTATAAGATTTCTGTAAGGCCAGGTATGCTGACTATGACACTATTCTTGTTTGATGTTCTCTCAACTCTCATCATGTTCTGATCCTCTGAAGGATTCCATTTGGAGAGTGCACTTTCTGGAACAATGAATTCTTTGCCATCGAAGGTGAATTTGAGATGATCAACGTTGTCATCCCATGTTGCTGCCTTGGTCGCCTCCAAAGAGAAGCTGTGAGAGTTGAAGAGGACACCTAAGGCCTGAATCCAAGTAAAGTCTCTCAGGTGACCTTCTGGCCTGTGCCCGATGAAAAGAGCATTGATTTGGAGGTTAGGGTCTGAGACTAAACTGAAATGCTCATTGATCTTGCCATGGAAATAAAAGACAATGCCATCTGCACCGATGAAGCGGGGATCATAGCATGCTGATCCTGGGCTGTTACAGTTTGGTTTGCGGTCTGGGATTACACAAACAGAAGCAGCATTAGTTAGACCTTGTGTACGGCTTGGGGAAAAATTCCGTGAACATTTCTTTTATTTAAGAGATTTTCCCTTTTTTTTTGGGAGTCAATAACCAACTATAAGAAAAGTTAAATTTTCTTAGGATTAATACCTTTTCGTTCGAAATTAATTATTCAATGCAAAAATTAAGTAGAGACCTTGAGAAAATTATATGTAATCTTTATTATAAATATGGTTAATGATGACTAGTAGAATTAGAGTTATTGAGATGTAAATCTATTAAATTGAAGATGTTGTTAGTGAGATTTTAGATGAAAAATATATTTATTTTAAGAAAAATGAGTGCTCAATTTAGAAAAATGATAGCTCAATTTTGAACATTTCAAAATAAAAATATTTAATTTCATACGAATAGTATAAAATGATAATATAACACTAGGAGTTAGAAACAATAATATCATGAGATCAGGAAGCTAGGGTTCTGCACTCGGACCGGCATTTAGGTCCACCGCAGCTGAGATAGCAAACTTTAGATTTGGGGTCATTGGAGTAATAAGATGGGCACTCAGCTGGGCAAGTCCGTGTCTGGCCATAGCAAGGACTCCATGTATCAACACATTTCCAGGAAGCTGGTTGAGCTTCTGTTAGGGCAGCATAAAGTATCAAAACAAGAATGTGAAAAACGTAGTTTTGTAACTGCATATTTCTGAACCCAATAATCACCAAACAAGAGTCACAAGTATAAGGGAGATTGTTACCGAAAATATGGGATTTTCCTAAATCTGATTTTATAAATTGATGGAAATTTAATTTGAAGATAAAAAATATGTTATATCTTTGTATAAACTATCTTTGGAAATAAATCTTTATTGGCTAAAGATTAAGAAGTCTACCTGAGTAAGTAAGATGGAAGATATTGTAAGATATCCTTGATTGATTTTTAGAAGGATATGGACTATTTGAAGAGACTTCCAATTATATAGTAAGAGGGCTTTGTGCAAAATAAAGAAAAACCAAATACATTAAAGATAATCAGAGTGAAGGCTGTCATTGTGAGATTTTGTGAAAAGATTGTGAATCAATGATTAGTCATATACTGAGAAATTATTGAGAAATAGGTTCAAGTTTATTCAAATTTTCATGAGAATTTATTAGTGATACTTGGACAAGAAGAAGTTTATTCATTATATTGAATATGTCATTTTGCTGTTGAAGGGTATTTTTTAATTGATTATTTAATCAAGTTGTTGAATTAAGTAAATTATTGAATTGTTTGAAAACGAGGTTGTGATATCCGCATATAGTGAACGAATGATTAATTTGCAAGGATTAATAATTATAAGGAAAAGTTATATTGAATCCATTTGTAGTTTGAAGACCCAAACTAATCTAGGTGAAGACCTCGCAGACGTAGATATGAGTATTGTTGAATTTGTTTTTTGTTGATTTGTTTCATGTCAAGTTACACTTATAAGTTCCAATGAATTATAGTTACTGTCTTAATACTCAGCGTTTTTGTCAGATATTATAATCTTTACTCTTGGCATCATAAAATGGTTTCATTTGCCACATTTATAGACTCCAGTTTCACTAAATTATCCTAGGATTCTTCAACAATGATTTTAAGTCAGAATCTATTGTTCAAATTCTACGTATGAACGTGGTGCTAGCTGGAGTTTTCATACACTTTGCGAGGTTTCTAATCATGGTCAACCGTCTCTTCCAGACTTCCAGTTCCTGTGGCACTTGCCTTTCTGTTGAAGACTTTGCATATGCAGTACTTGGAGACTAAATGTCTTGGTTTTAGTCAGTAATATTTCATCTATGAATTGGGTTATATATTGTCTCAATTATTTCCGTACTCCTACGAAATACATTTGGATTCCTTAATCACTTTAATTAAAAGTATATATAGGAATATAATATGCATAAACAAATTGTTGAAATACATGAAAGCCAGCAATATTACTGGCCAAGAACTATATATGTGGATCCATGATTGTTTCCCAATCAATGAGATTTATACATTTCTTTAGTGTTTTTTTTTTTTATCATATTCAATGTACAGTATAACGTACTTCATCTTGCAATTTAGCCCCAACACATTTCATTAGTCTTTTCCTTCATTGTGCAATGGAAAAGGTAAGAATATGGATCAGGGTGATTCCAATTAGAAGAAAAAGGTAGTTTTATCTATTTTTTATACAGATCTAGAAAGGAATTTAATTATTTATTTGAAAAAAAAAAGGAGGAAGACTGCTTCATTTTGAGGTTAAAATATAGATAAGGGTAATTCGGCAAGAAGAAGTATTCTTATGTGATTATTATACTAGAAATCTTCAAAGATTTTTTTTTTAAAATTTTAAAAGCAATAGTGTGGAAGGATTACGAAGAAAAGAACCTTAATCTATAAATAACAACTCTTTTACTGAAGGAATAAATTACTTCAACAAATTCCATCAAGAGCTACCATATTCATAGCTCTGTCATGCTTATACGGATGCCCTCTTTCCTCCCAAATATAAGTCCCTATAAGGTCCTACAAAGCCTTTTTAATTTACGTTGAAAATATTAAATAACAAATGGGATATTTTGCTAACTAAAAAGTGATTTTAACAGTTAAAAATAATTGTCCTCTTACATTTTTCATATTAAAATTATTATTAAATTCTTAGTAGTGTATCGTTGTTAAAAAAAAAATTTAATTCTCATTTAATAACTCTGAAAGGAGAGGCCGAGTTTGAAGCTCTAAGCCTCTAACTTTGGTAAACTATAAATATTCAACTCCATGCAACTCCCATCGGCTTTCAAATAAATGTCACAAAATGGCCATGCACGCACCTTAAAAAAAATTTTAAAATCCATGTGTTTTTTTTTTCAAAAATGGACTAATTTTTTTTTAATCTGCTCTCTCTATTTTCAAATATATGTCACAAATGGCCATGCACGCACTTAAAAAAATTCTAAACCTATGAATTTTTAGGATAAAAGAGTAAAATATCTTTTGACCTAAATAATTCTTTTTCTCTTTGTGAAGAAAGACAACATTATCAAAGCTCTAGGCATCGGTATTACTTGACTTTTCATGTTTCAATAAACCTAATAACTCTTAATGTCTCGAAATATAAATCGCTGAATGACTTGTTTTGTCTTAAAATATAAATAGTTTTATAATTTTTTAGAAATCTTTTATTATTTCATTTCAATATTACCCATATTGAAAGAAGAATAATAGTTGAAAGAAGAAATAAGACTAGTAAATAGAATTTCAAGAAAAAAAATGAGGATTTTAGAGAGATTTTTTTTTTATTTGTAAGTGGAATTCTTAGTCAAACAATTTATATTTTTGAAACTAGAAAATTGAATTATCATGAAATGAATAATACAAACAAACAAAACAAAGATAATCTAACCTATTAATACTCTTGTAAGTCAACAAATTACAAAGGTAGGTTTATTCGTCAACAGCTATTGAGATCAATAGTGAGACAAAAGAAAGCTTTAAAGTCAAAGGATAAAGGAAAATTTCACATTCAATGGATTCTACAATTTGTGTCCAATAACCCTGAATTAAAACCATATTTATAGAATCCATATTTGTACATATTGTGTTTGATTAATTGCTTGTGTAGGATAATTGAGCATATTTAGTGTGTCAAAAGTTATCGTTGTTATTCAACATCAATGGCTAACTCTCATTTTGCTATGTAATTTGGAATTGTTGTGAATATTATATAGTTCCCAAGACACAAAGAGAATGAATATCTAAGGGTTCATCAACTTTCAATTCCAGTAAATTAAAAAAAAAAATTTAGGGCAAAAGTTGAAGGTAGATACAAGAAGGAAAAGGTAAATGAAAACTCATTCAAAAATCGATGGTAGGGATTATAACTCCTGTTTCATAGTTAAAAATCACTCGAAATTTTATTGTACAATTAACAATATTTATAAATTCCACGAACTTAAGGATGATAATTAGAAGTAGTTTTTGAGTGGCTCTATAGATTTAGAGATGATTATACAATTTTTGACTAATAGGAGAGATCAATGAAAAAGATCAACAACTAACATTTGAGACATCTACTATAAATGATTGTGTTATTGTATGGCATAATATATTATTGCTAAATTCATCCAAATGTGGCAAGATATTGATGTTACCTAAGAAAAGAAAATCTTAAAATATTGTATCCTAAATGAGATTGACAATTGATGTTGCTAGCATTATTATATTCTCTATTTGAAAATATTATGGGAGGAATACTAGTAGTGGTTATACTTAAAAGGCATATCTCACTAGACACCCATTTATCCAAAAATTAAGGCAAGAGTTATTTGGCCTCCCTACAAGAGTTTCAACATCAACTTGTAGAAATAACTAAGGACTACAATTTCACTATCAACATAGTATTAACCATGATAGCATGTTAGAACCTTGGTTGCTCATCCTGGAGTTGATACATCATTACATAAGTGACCTATATATCCAAGGTCAACATTTTTTTATGTCACGCATTTCCCAAGTTGCACCACCATTCATTAATGATGATGAGGAAAAAATTACTAGTCAATAAAATTGTCATTATTGATTTGCTTTGAAACATAAAGAGAAATATTAGAGTTCATGCAACATCAAACCACAATCTAATTAAATTAATTAAGAAGTCCATAACATGTTTAGACAATATCAAATCAAAATCTAATTAAAAGAGTCCAAAATATGTTTAGATAACAACAAACTACAATACGAACTAGTTTAAATAACATCATACGACAATAGAAAATTAACAAAAATCCCATAGTTCACAAACAAAAATCTAAAAAGGTTCAAAGGTAGAATGAGAGAATTGTAGTTCCATATTTATTGCACAATGCTTAATTATTTCCACCACGCCATGCATTCTTCACATAATCAATGCAAATTTGGCAATTGCAATCTTTCAATCGGCAGATATCGCAACCAATGCACACACAATACTTGCAACCTATGCATTTCGGCTTCCTAGGACAACCTCGGCACAACTTTTGGGTTCGACGTTCCTCACGATCATCACATTTCATACTACAATAAACAAAAACAAACATTAAATGATAAACATATAAAAATAAATTATTTGATAAACAATGAAAAAACTAAATAATCAATTAAAACAAAGTTACTTTGATGTATCAGAGCATTTCCAATTTCTCTTAAGAGAAGCCTTATGATAAATCTTGTATTGGCCTTGGTCACGAAGACGAAAACGTCGTCGTTTTTCACATTTGGAGCAAACAATGAATTCATCACGGTGCACCGAAGGGCGACGTGGTCTATGAAACACTTGGATGTGATATCGAAGAAGATTAGTGTTCACCAACTCAATCTTTTTACCGTCTTTGCCCAAAACCCACAAATTCTTTTTCCATGAGTCCACTGTAGTACTTTTTCCTAGGTGTCGAGCAAACTGAACAGGAGACAACTTCACTGAAATTACAAATAATAGAATCAATTAAAAGTTGCCAAGTGAAAATTCAAAAAATGGTAAAAACCACAAGTGTTTCTTTGATCAAATTATGATTTCCCAATGAGCACCTAAATTTAGGGAAAATTTGCCCTTATCCCATGAATATATTAGTTTTTACAACAAAGATAATAAAGAATCATAATCAATTCAATTTCCTTTACTTCTCTCCTACTTTAATTTGATTGCAAACATCTTCAAAATTATAATCTCAAGAAAAATCTCTCTCAGAATTTTATACATAAATTCAATTAAAAGTAACTATGGAAAATGAGAAATTCCTAAATTAATAGATTACTAAATAAGATATATACCTTTTGGACAACTAGAGTTACAACAACAATCAATCTCAATTCTCCCATCGACATATACTCTGAGTTTTCCAAAAGCATCTCCGAATCGCCGATGTGTGCATCCACATTCAATCTCAACATAGTTTGATGAGAACTTCCACGGCATCATAAAGTTGTTCAACTCCTCTCTAGTAAACATGTTGATTTCCTTGATAGCAAAAATTTATTGCTTGTAACCTTGATTTTTTAAAAGAGAAATCAACAAAAATCAGAAGTTGAGAAATATGTTACGACAATAAAAAGAAATAATATAAAGAGAGCACTTACATAAGTAAATTTGAAATTCAATGAACTTGTTTTACAACAACAAGACACAATATATAGAGACAGAACCGCGAAAACTAGTGGTTTATATTAAAGGAAAACGTGTATAATTATAGGTAAAGACAGCGAGGAGTGAGAAAATTAATGGTTCGAGTAGTGGAAGAAAGGTAATAATTAACGAGTGAAGGAAATTTAGGACCACTTCAATGTAACGTATGACAAACATGATTATATCAATTTTACTTTAAATTAATTGTTCGAGCAGTGTAAGGAATGTAATAATTAATGATATATATATGACCAATTTGGTGTAACGGTTAACAAATGTGATTATATTTTTTAATATGAAAAGTCCAAAATATGATAATATTTATTTAAATATAACTAATTATCTTATTAACGATATTTTAATTTCTATTAAAAAATATTTTTTATATTTATAAATTTAAAAATAATTGAAAATAATAATAATTATTTATATATAATAAAATAAAATAACAATTGCAAAATATGTCGCTGAACTATCTATAATTCACCATTCATGTTAAATAAAAAATGAGATATTTTGCTAACTAAAAAGTGATTTTAACAATTAAAAATATTTGTCATCTTACATTTTTCATATTAAAATTACATAATTGTTAAATCATACACCAATTTACTAAATCTCACTTTCTTTTGAACCAAAATGACCCCAATTTTTATAAGTAAGATAGAACAAGAATATAATTAATAATAATATTAATAAAAAATAATATTCCTATAGGGAAGACAATTATCACTAATCACTACTTGCCTAAAGTCATAAACCTCCAATAATTCTTTAAATTACAATTCAATTAAACAAATATACTCTCTCTCTCTCTCTCTCTCTATATATATATATATATATATATATATATATGAAATTAAACAAACATATTCAAGTTTGAAGAAACTAAATTAATTTAATTTGGTCCCTTTAAAAATTAACAACTAAATAAGCATAAACCTATATTCTGATAACAAATCAATATTAAGAATATGTCATTAATTTTTGGGTCTTTCTAGCATTCTACTTTTTACATTTTATCAATTCTTGCAATTAAATTTGATGAGATGATGTGATTCATTTATTTTCTATTTTGTGTCATCTTACTTCTAAAATTAATAACTCACATATAATTTTTCTTAATAAAGAAATTCATAGTGTAAAATTGTTTTACTTTCTTGAAAATTGTGAAGATATTACTTTAATTTTTGGACTGCCCATCCTCATATTTTTTTGTCATGAATTAACTATCTAGAAAAATGTACTTAATTTAAATAATGATAAAATATAAATTTATAAGTAATAAGACAATAATATAATTTTAAAATTAATATATTAAAAAATATGCAAAACTACATAAACAATAATAAATTAATTATTGTTTAAATACATAAGAAATTTATAAATAAAATAAAATAAAATAGGAGTTTTGTTTAACAAGTTATAGAACTAGTGCATAAGTTTCATAAATTGTTATACGGAACTCTTTCATGATATTCGTATACACACTAACAGAACTTGTGAGTGAGATCCGTATAACAATTCATGAAACTCCTTGAAAACATGAAAAAATATATATTTTGCCAATCTTTCAAAGGTTTTTTTATGAGATTTACCTTTGTTTGATGTTATAGATTGATGGTTGTTGTCCTTTATTATATAATCTATCATAATTACATAAAAAATGCAATCAAAACTTAGAAAATTGATTTTGAATTATAAAAAATGTAATATTGTTCCAAACATGATCAAAATGTATGATGGAGTGTAAGGTTTAGTTTCACTCTAAATTGTTTTTATATAAAATCCATATGTTTTTTATTTTATTTTAAAAAATGACTAAAATATTATTTAATCTACTCTCTCCATTTTCAAATATATGTCACAAATGACGCACTTAAGAAAATTCTAAACCTATGAATTTTTAGGATAAAATATTGAAATATTCCTTGGCCTAAATAATTGTTTTTCTCTGTGAAAAAAGTCAACATTATCAAAGCTCTATGCCTTGGCATTACTTGACTTTTCATGTTTCAATCAACCTAATTAATATCTCTCTCTCCAAATATAAATTGATAAATAACTTTTGTATTATCTCAAAATATATGCGTTTTACTATTTTTTAAAAGATTTTTTATTATTTCTTTCCAATATTACCCATATTAAAAGAAGAACAATAGTTGGAGAAATAAGACTAGTAAATAGAATTTCAAGAAAACAAAGAAACAATAAATAAGGGCATTTTAGAGAGGGGAAATTTTTTTATCCATGAAATTTTTAATCTAATGATTTATATTTTTGAATAAATGAAATACTATTTAGATATTTAATTAAGACTTCTAGGTATTATTCATGTGATTTTAACTATTTATTAATTGTGTCGTGTTTAGATTGACGTGATATTACTTTACTTCAACTTGATTCGACATGACAATTGTCTTTTATTTTCTTGTAAAGTTAAGTACTAGTTTGAGATTTAACTAAAAATCCTAAGAATCACTATTTTATATTGGGAAGGATAAATAAAATATTTCAATTATTGAATTAGGCAATGGAAGAATAGGAAAAAAATTATTATTACCTTGAATTCATCACATAAGTATTTGTGAACTTTTATTTTAAAAAATTGAGATATCTATCTAAAAAATAACAAAGTATTACTCCTTCTATATGAAATTGAATTGCTACATTTTCAAATTTAAATTATTACATCTCATAAATTTATGAATTTCACCCATAAATACATTAATAAAAAAATTATGATAATTTTATTAAGATTATAGACTCTCATTAATCATTTCACATGAGTTTAATCATAAAATATCGAGGATAAAAAGCTAAGGTACCCATGGGGATTGTTAAAGGCCACGGAAAAGAAATAAAGTCCAAATTATAAGCCCCGACTAGGAACCACCAGTAGAAGTACTAATGGGCCATAGTATGTAGACCAAACTAGAAGACAATTAATTGTTCCAATTACCATACTTGAGGCCTCTAGCCGTTAAGCCCACTAAACCTGTAATTCCCTCCAAATGAAGAGTTTGCAAAATTCACCGAGTTAACTCACCAACCAACTCCTGCAGAATTCTCACCTGAAAAACCCTAACTCCAAATAACCGTTTCAAAGAATTTCAATTCAACGGTAAATTTGGATGCGAACGGTATGTTTCGCCTCTCTTTGTAATTCAATAACATCTCTGGCTTAATACTCACTCCATTCATTGACGCTTTTGGTTTGAATTGTTGCAAAAATCTTAGAATTCTAAAATTCCGTTTTGCTTCCGGTTCTGTTCCTATAATTCTTGTTTAGTTTAGTGAATTGCAAGAGAGTAAATAAATTTTCGTGAAATGTTGATTTTCTTACATTGAAATTTGGGTTTTGGGTTCAAATTTGAATTTAGGTCCATATGGTGTACTAAAATTTGCCTATGATTTAATACTAGCTAGCCCTGGTGGTTGGCGAGGCTGAAAAGTGAAAAAAATTTAGAAAGAGATCAACGGGCTTTATCATGAAGTGCATGTACAAAAAGCCCTTTTGATTATAGTGAATTTTGTTATGTATTTGTAGAGAAGACTGCAGCTAGTTGTCTAGGGTTTTTAAACCTTTAGAGGCTTGGAAATTGTTTAAGCAAGAGTAGGAAGAAGTTTAGGCAATGATGACGAGCCCAGCTTCAGATGTTTCAGTCCCAAGGAGGCCCATGAGAAGAAAAGCAGCTTCAAAGAATTATGATGAGAGTCTGATAGATGAGTTGATAGAGAAGCATGTAGGTGGGGAATCAAAGAAGAGGAATAGAACCAAAGAGGAATTGGAGAAAGAAACAGAAATTGAGGCCATGATTGCTTTATCTTTGGGATTTCCAATTGATGAGTTGCTTGCGGAGGAAATTAAAGCTGGCGTTGTGAGTGAGTTGGGTGGGAAGGAGCAAAATGATTACATCGTTGTCAGGAACCATATACTTGCAAGATGGAGGGATAATGTAAGGTCGTGGCTTTCAAAAGGGCAAATAAAGGAAACTGTAAGTAATGAGTATGAACATTTGATAAGTGCTGCTTATGATTTTCTTTTATTTAATGGATACATAAATTTTGGGGTTTCACCATCCTTTTCTTCTCATATTTCGGATGAAGAAACTGAAGGATCCGTAATAATTGTTGGTGCGGGGCTTGCAGGGCTAGCAGCTGCAAGGCAGCTCATGTCATTTGGTTTTAAGGTGATAGTCCTTGAAGGCAGGAATCGACCTGGAGGGAGAGTTTATACCCAAAAGATGGGTCATGAGGGTAAATATGCCGCTGTAGATCTTGGTGGAAGTGTTATAACCGGTATCCATGCCAATCCATTAGGTGTTTTGGCTAGACAACTGTCCATCCCTCTTCACAAGGTTAGGGATAACTGCCCTCTATACAAGCCTGATGGAGCTCCAGTTAGCAAGGAGACTGATTCTAGTGTTGAACTCATCTTTAATAAACTGCTTGACAAAGTCACTGAAGTCAGAGAAGTAATGGGTGGATTTGCTAATCAGGTATCCTTGGGTTTAGTCTTAGATACACTGAGACAATTATATGCTGTTGCTAGAAGCACCGAGGAAACACAACTCCTTGATTGGCATCTTGCAAATTTAGAATATGCAAATGCCGGATGCCTTTCTAAGCTTTCTGCTGCTTACTGGGATCAGGATGACCCTTATGAAATGGGTGGTGATCATTGCTTTCTTGCAGGTGGAAATTGGGGAATAATCAGATCTTTATGTAAAGGGGTTCCCATTTTTTATGGAAAGACTGTTCAGACCATCAGGCACGGAAATGAAGGTATAGAAGTTGTTGCTGGAGACCAAGTGTTTCAAGCTGATAGGGTCCTGTGCACTGTTCCTCTTGGGGTCCTAAAGAAAGGGGTAATAAAGTTTGAACCAGAGTTACCTCAAAGGAAGCTTGCAGCAATCGATAGATTGGGATTTGGATTGCTGAATAAGGTTGCAATGTTATTCCCTTATGTCTTTTGGGGGGAAGACCTGGATACATTTGGATGTCTGAGAGAGCAAAGCCATAATCGAGGAGAATTTTTTTTGTTTTACAGTTACCATACCATTTCTGGTGGTCCAGTACTTGTTGCATTGGTGGCTGGAGAAGCTGCTCATTCATTTGAAAATACAGATCCATCCACGGCACTTCATCGTGTTCTAAACATCCTCAGAGGTATTGATATCTGATGCGCTCTCATTTTTACATGAATGCATTTCTTCTAAGTGAGCTTTTACTTAACCTTTATGTATGGCTATTTTACAGGTATATATGGTCCAAAGGGTATCAATGTACCTGATCCCATACAATCTATATGTACAAGATGGGGAAGTGATCTGTTTTCATATGGCTCATATTCTCATGTGAGAGTGCAATCATCAGGCAGTGATTATGATATACTTGCAGAAAGTGTGGGTCGGCTGTTCTTTGCTGGTGAGGCCACAACACGGCAATACCCTGCTACCATGCATGGTGCATATCTTAGTGGTTTAAGGGAAGCAGCACGAATTTTACGAGCCATGAGGGCTCAGCAGAGTTATCCTATAAGATCAGTTCAAAAGAATGCTGGGCCTAGCAATGATTTGTTGATGGATTTGTTTAAGAAGCCTGATCTAGCATTTGGGAAGTTCTTATTTGTTTTTGACCCATTGAATCAAGACCCAAAATCACTAGGGCTTGTGTGTGTTATTTTGGAAAAGTCCAGCAATGGAAATTATGGTGAAAAAGCAGCAGATAAAACATATGATGATTTGTCAGACCAACAACTTCATCTTTATACAATTTTATCTCGCGAACAGGCACAAGAATTGCAGCTGGCTGCTGGTGGAACTCACCAGAAAATGACATATTTGTTCAAAACTCTACACTTGAAGCTAATGGGAGCCAGTGGTTTAGGGTCTCTTGGCAACTATCTGGCTACTAATATAGTGACTGCACGTAGAGTCCGAGGACGGAACCGCTTCACTCTGGCACCACAAAATGCTCTATAGGTTAATATTCCATGGCTGCGGTAATGATTACATTTTCAGGTATAGCATAATAGTTATGGTAAATACACAGTTTGGAGGAACCTAGAAAAAGAATGGCATGGTTTCTGCTTTCTCTTCAGGTTGTGGCCCTCTTATGTAGATTGTAGCTGGGATGTTCACTGACGCAAAACTATATGATTTCTCACTATTCTGACGTAGAAAGGCAATTTATGTAGCTTGCTTTGGGACAACGGTTCTGTAGGCTATTACTGGTTGACCATTGAATTACAAATCCAGAATCTGTAGGCCATAAGACGACCTATTGACACGGATGATCCTATCTAGTGGTGAAGCATCACAGAGGCATTTGAGCAATCTCAGTGAATGGTTAATGGTAATGTCTGGTGCACCTCTATATTGATCAATTTTGATTAGAATTTCTTCTGCAATACAATTTTAGTCCTACAAATTCCATAACCGTTTGTATGTATTCATTAGAAATTCTTTTTCCTTAGTGTAAACAATGTACTTTTGTGGAAGAGAAGAGTTAATAATAATTCAGCCTGTGATTGTTGGAGAGTGATTTATATTTCATTTAACCCAATTCTAAGTACTTTTTCATTCATCCAAAAATTAAATGTCTATTTTTTATTTAGTACAAAAATAAGGATATGAATTTAATTACTTTATTATCTTTATCACTCCATCAATATAAAATTGAATACACATATTTTTTATTTTAAAAGATTCGAAATTGAAAGTTCATACTTTTTCTTTTAAGCGTTTAAAATTGAATATTTATTTTTTAACTTAAACATATTTTTTATCTATATGAGAATTATATCATGATAACTCACGATGGGTCTATAATCAAAACAAAAAATATTACAATAATTTTCTCAAAGTTAAAAACTTTAATTTTTATATTAAATCAAATTTGGATAGTCAATTTTAAATGGAAGAAGTGGAAGAAGTATCAGGAAGTGTTTTTTTTCCCCTTTTAAGTCAGAATATGCCATGAAATTCAGAACAGCAATAAGCTCTGAAAAAAACTGAAATCCAAAGAAATAAAATTATCTGTCCAGAAGTTGAAGGCTCTGACTGGTAAGCATAGCCTCCTTTGCTCGATGATATTTCATATTTACAAGAAGAACTGAAGAATTGACCACAAAGGAAAATCCCACATTTCAGAAAACATCAAACCACAATCCAAAAGAGTTCAAACAACGATGACAGAAATCCTTTTTCATTTAGAAGAAAAAAAAGGACGGAAGAAAATCCATAGTTTCAGGCAACGTCAAACTTTTGTTTTCTTTCTTAAAAACCAAACAAAAAAAAAAAAAGAAGAGTAAGAGAGTTCAATAAATGTTTTAGAACAGAGAACATTGTATTTCTGTACTTGCATCATGATTAATTGTTTCCAGCGTGCCACTTATTCTATACAGCAAATTTGGCAACTTTACACACAGTAAATGCTATGATATTGTTCTTCAACATCATCACATTTCATGCTACAAAATAATACGACAACAAACATCGGCAATGAAAAACACTAAGTGACAATGATTCCATGAAACACCAGAGAAAATGAAAATGAACTTACTCCAACTCGAGCATATCAGAGCATTGCTAATTCCTATTAATATTACCAGAAAGTCTTATGATGATCCTGCACTACTTTTGCTCAAAGATGAGAGCATTGCCTTTTGTTTCATTTAGACCAACAAACTTATGAATTCTTCTAGATGCAAGTAAGGACAAAGCCATGGGTAAAAGGTTTGAATATAATACTCCGCGATCACTTTTAATTTTAATTTTTTACTTTAATTAAAAATTTTAAAAAAATTATTAATTTTAATTAAATTATCATTTACATTATTAATTGATTGTGTGATTTATGAATTAGTGGGATACAAATTCTTTAAATTAAAGTGGGATCATGAGTTAATTGTATATAAATATATTAAATTAAAGATGTTATTAATCAAACTTTGAATAAAAAATATATTTATTTTAAAAAATGAACATTTAATTTCACAAACTAAAATAGAAATTTAGATATTCAATTTGGAACGAAGGAAGTGTCAAATACAAGTGTCAAGCTAACTTTATATTTCCATCACATATCAAAACTCAAAAATTAATTGAATTGTGTGATAGGTTTGTTGAAATTACAAAAGGAGTAAATCAGAAATCATCAAACAGAAACCTAGAGGCGAAGTTGTAATAGAAGATGATAAATAATCATAAGCATTTAGAATGATCGAATTCTCAACTCCCCAGACTTCGAGCATTACTCAAGTGTTGCAAGTGAAATTTCTGCAAGTAGACGTGGAAACAAAATTCGAAGAATTATGTTAAGGTCCCTAAACTTCATAAACAATTTTCTTTTTGGCCTGAAAACTAGTGGGTTTTTTTGCAATTGAGTCAATGAAATATTAGAATCAATTGGAATGATCTTTACTCTTACCCTAATTATATTTTGTAATAATCATGTCGAAAATTATAACTCCAAGCCCAAGAATCCCTAAACCAGTAGGGGGGAACAAATTATGACGTTTAGATATTCATATTTAATACGAAGGCTAAATATGAAACAAAACAAATCAAAATTTTCATAAAAAATATAAAACGGAAGTGACAATAAATTAGAATTTAGAAATGATTTAGTAATTTTGAGCTGATTATTTTTGTTTTATTTATTTTTCTTTGAAAGAGCTTTTTCAATTAAATTGAGATAGAAAATGAAAAAAAAATGATTCATGCTAAACCAAATTTCTATTTAGACCTTTTTCTAACCATCTGAATAGAAAATCACACTCAAATTTGTGATGAAAAGAAATTTCCAAAATTAATATAACTTTTGGATGATAAGAGATACAACAATCGATCTTGATTCTCCCATCGACATAAGCTTTAATGTACTTAAAAGTATCTCTGAGTCCCCAACTCAAAGTGTATATCTATAGTCAATCTCAACAAAGTTTGGTTCAAACGTCACTGGCATTGCAAAGTTGTTTAGTTCCTCTTGGGTAAACATGTTGGTAATTTCTTCAATTGTAAAAGAATTTCCAACTTGAAACCCTAAAGCCCCGAGCCCCTTTCCCAAAAAAATTGAATGGAAAAATCTAATTGTTTAAAATGAAATAGTGGATAATTGAATTGTCAATGAAGGAATAATACAAATAAATAAAACAAAAGCAATCTAACTTCTCAATACTCTTATAGGTCAACAAAACAAATTACAAAGGTTTATCCTTCAAGAGCTATTGAGATCAATAGTAAAAAAAACTTTTAAAGTCAATGGATAAAGGAAAATTTCACGGTCAATGGATTCTATAATTTGTGCCCAATAAATGTGAATTAAAACCATATTTATATAATCCAAATCTATAAATATTGTGTTTGATTAATTGCCTAGGTAGGATTATTGAACATATTTAACATGTCAAAAGTTGTCAATGTTATTGAACATCATTTGCCAACTCTCATTTTGCTATGTAATTTGGAATTGTTGTGAATATTATATAGCTCCCAAGAGACAAAAAGAAAGAATATTTAAGGGTTCATCAACTTTCGAGTACAGTAAATTCATAAATTTATTAGGGAAAAAGTTGAAGGTAGATAATTGATCTTAAAAGGCATATCTATCTAATTACCCATTTATCCAAAAATTTAGGCAAGAATTACTTGGGCCTTCCTATAAGATTTTCAACATCAACTTGTAGAAATAAGTAAGAATTACAATTTCACTATCAACATAGTATTAACCATGACAACATGTTAAGAGCTTTGGTTGCTCATCCTGAAATTGATATATCATTACATTAACGACCTATATACCCAAGGCCAACATTTTTCTATGCCATGTATTCCCAAGTGGCACTACCACCGATTAATGATGATGAGGAAAAAATTACTAGTCAATGAAATTGTCATTATTGGTTAGCCTTCAACCATAAAGAGAAATATTAGAGTTCATGTAACATCAAACTACAATCTAATTAAATTAATTAAGGATTTCATAACATTCTTAGACAATATCAAACCACAATCTAATTAAAAGAGTCTAAAACATGTTCAAATAACAACAAGCCACAATACGAACTAGTTTAAGTAACAATAACATCAAATGACAATAGCAAATTAAGCAAATCCCATAGTGCACAAACAAAAATCTAAAAAGGTTCAAAGGTAGAATGAGATAATTGTAGTTCCATATTTCTTGCACGATGTTTAATTATTTCCACCACGCCATGCGTTCTTCACATAATCAACGCAAATTTGGCAATTGCAATCTTTCAATCGACACATATCGCAGCCAATGCAGACACAATACTTGCAACCTATGCATTTTGGCTTCCTAGGACAACCTCGGCATAGCATTTGACTTCGACGTTCCTCACGATCCTCACATTGCATTCTGCAATAAACAAAAACAAGCATTAAATGATAAAAATATGAAAAAAAACTATTTTATAAACAATGAAAAAACTAGAGAATCAATAAAAACAACGTTACTTTGATATATCAGAACATTTCCAATTTCTCTTAAGAGAAGCCTTATGATAAGTCTTGAATTTTTCTTGGTTACGAAGACGAAAACGTCGTCGTTTGTTGCATTTGGAGCAAACAATGAATTCATCACGATGTACAGCAAGGTGTCGTGGTCTATGAAAGACTTGAACATGATATCGAAGAAGATTAGTGTTTACCAACTCAATCTTTTTCCCATCTTTACCCAAAACCCACAAATTCTTTTTCCATGAGTCCACTGTAGTACTTTTTCCCAGGTGCCGAGCAAATTGAACAGGAGACAACTTCACTGAAATTACAAATAATATAATCAATTAAAAATTGTCAGGTGAAAATTCCAAAAATGGTAAAAAAACCACAAGCGTTTCCTTGGATCATATTATGATTTCCCAATTAGTACCTAAAATTTAGGACAATGTTGCCCTTATCTCCTGAACATATTAGTTTTTGCAACAAATCCAATAAAGAATCATAATCAATTCAATTTCCTTTACTTTTCTCCTAGTTTAATTTTATTACAAACATCTCCAGAATGATAATCTGAAGAAAAAAAATGTTCTCAAATTATTAGAAAAAAAACGGTTGCAAGAGACATGAATTACTTATTCTAAAAAATGAAACGCATTATTTAAAAACCGTGTTTGCATAATCTCTAAGTATTTTGGCCATTAGTTTTTGTGAATATAAATCTAACCTATAATCAAATCAATTTAAAAATCAATATAATATAGATGGAGACTTCTAACAATAATTACTAGTTTTGAACTTCATCTTTTTTTTCCCAATAAGTTTTTTTTTATTAAAAAGAAAACAGAGAATAATATAAGACATGTTAAAAAAATATATTAAGGCCTTATTCAAGAAATTCCTTTTAAAAAAAGCAAAAAATATTCTTCTTTTTTTTTAAAAAAAAGGGCAAAAATTTCTCTCGAAATTTTATAGAAAAGATTTGCAAAAATTCAATTAAAAGCAACTATGACAAATGAGAAATTCCTAAATTAATATACTACTAAATAAGATATATACCTTTTGGACAACTAGAGTTACAACAGCAATCAATCTCAATTCTCCCATCGACATATACTCTGAGTTTTCCAAAAGCATCTCCGAATCGCCGATGTGTGCATCCACATTCAATCTCTACATGGCTTGACGTGAACTTACACGGCATCATAAAATTGTTCAACTCCTCCCTAGTAAACATGATGTTGATTTCCTTGGCAGCAAAAATTTATTGTCTATAACCTTGATTTTTCAAAAAAGAAATGAACAAAAATCAGAAGGTGAGAAAGATGATGCAACAATAAAAAGAAATATTATTAAGAGAGCACTTACAGAAGTAGCTTTGAAATTCAATGAACTACATCTTGTTTTACAAAAACAAGGCACAATATATAAAGACAGAACCATGAAAACTAGCCGTTTATAATAAAGGAAAACGTGTATAATTTTAGATAAAGACAGTGAAGAGTGAGAAAATTAATGGTTCGAGTAGTGGAAGAAAGGTAATAATTAACGAGATAATGAAATTTAGGACCAGTTCAATGTAACGGTTGTCAAACATGATTATATCAATTTTACTTTTTACCAATAATAATCGTAAATTAATTGTTCGAGCAGTGAAAATAATGTAATAATTAGTTATATATATGGTCAATTTGGTTAACGGTTAACAAATGTGATTATATTAATAGGCGTTTAGCAATAATGGTTGTAAATTATCAAAATAAGAAAAAATTGAAGTGTTTGGCAATTGTAGTTTCAATATGATTTTTGAATATTAAAAGTCCAAAGCATTATAATATTTATTTAAATATAACTAATTACCTAAATGATTATATAATTTCTATTAAATATATATATTTTATATTTAGAATTTTAAAATTAATTGAAAAATAAGAATAAATATTTATCTATACTAATAAAATAAAAATTTCAAAATATGTCGTTGAACTATCTATAATTCATCATTTATATATTTTTATCTTGATAAAATGTCATTTTTGTCCCTTTGACCTTTTGCATTTGGTAAGTAGGTCACATACTCCCTTTGCCCATTTTTAATTTATTAAAAACTTTCTCATTTATCCCTAATTATAAGTGTTTTAAGACTTTTTGTAGATATTTTATCAATTCCTTCTAATATTTCCCTTATTTGTAATTATCTCTCACCTTACTTCTTTTTTATCTCCAAGAAGAGATTTTATTTTCTCTTTCTTCTTCTTCTTTTTTTATTCCTAAGACAAAAATTCCTTCGTTATTCATTTATGTTTTCTCTATTTATTATTTCTAAAACAAAATAAATAAGCATATTGTAAAAACTAAAATACTCTTTTGGTTTATGTGAAATTGTTTCTAATAATTTATATAAAGGTGACAAAGGGATATAATTTAACTTGATATGTTCTAATTTTTTTGTGTTGTAATTTAAGTTTTTCTGTCAATTTATGCATTAACTCAAACCAACTAAGTTGACGTTTGCGATATAAAAGTTAAATGAATATAAAGAACCCACATTATTTAACGTAAAAAGTTAAGAGATCTAAAATAATATTTTATACTTTATCATTTATTAATTTTTTATATTTTCAACAAAATTTGAAAATCATTCGTATCGCTACAAACAGTCAATGTTAAGAGTATTCATTTGATTTTATAATTACGATTCGATTTTTTAGTTTAATCTAAATAAATCGAACCAAACTATATTACCAATACTTTGATTCAGTTTTCAAATTCGATTTTTTGTTTCGGTTCGTTTTAGATCGAAATTTCTTTTCTTTTTTTTTAGAATTTTTTTTAATGAGCATAAAAATATATGATGAAATGAAATGATGATATCAAATACACCCACACACTCAAACAAGAGGCAAAAGAGAAAAAAAATTATATTTCCAACAATTAAATCATATAAAAAATTAACTAATTTTGTAAGTAAATAAATTTTAATTAAACCAAATCATTTTTAAAATTTAAAAATTTTTGAACGCTCCAAGTCAATGCTGGTGAAGTTTCAAAACAGACTGCTTGGATCCTTGTGCATTTAAAGCACCTTTTATTATTATCAATGTAGTTGTATTTAATCTAGAGTAATAGCACAGTGAAGCAATGCTAAAAAATTGTTGAGGATAAAAAAAATAAAAATAAATGCATATATGATACAAATGACAAATTATATATAGCTTAACGACATATTCCATGATTTTCGCTAAAATAAAAGAAGAAGAGACATAAATATAAAAAATAAATATTCTCTTATTATATAGATATTAGTATTTAGTATAATTTTTATGTAAAATTTGGAAAAGATGAATAAAATTCTAATTTATACTATTGAAATGAGAATTTACTAAAAGTTGGGTATTCCAACTTCTAGTCATAAAAAATCCATGTTTTAGAAATGCTAGGTGCTCAATTTATTATGGTTTCTAAATGACTTGAGATATTGCATTTGAGGTTCAAAGTCTATTTAAACTTTGCAAACACTCCCCCGTGGTCTATAATAAGTGTCAAAAGAATTTGAATCAAGAAAAAGGAAAAAAATTGTACAATATTTTAACTTCTATAGAGGGTTATAGACAAAGAAAGATGATGCCATGATATTTGATAAAAGTTTTTTTTTTCTTCTTCTAATGAAGTAATCTAATGATTGAATTGCTTTAGTATTGTAAAATTGTTTTAAAATTACAATAGTACTTTTGAATAACATGGTTAAATCTGTTGCTTGTTGGTTAACTTATATGTCAATGACTATTAACGTCCACTCTAAAAGTTTCTTAGTTTCTTACAATGTGAACATTTTACAAAATCCTGTAAATTATATCTTTTAAAAAGTTATACGATTCCAAAATGCGTGTAATATATATATATATATATATATATATATATATATATCTTTTAATGCATGTGACTTACGAAAATTAGTTCACTTAAATACTTCCTTTTTCAAAATTGCAAAAAAAGAGGGGAAAATAAAATAAAATAAAATAGAATATTAGATGAAGATAAATTAAATCTCAATAAATAATTTCTCATTAAAATAGCATCTTGAAAATAGTAGATCGAAATTCTCACATGAATCTAATATTCATGGATCAAATGTGTATTTCCATCCCTAAATATAGAATGTTAAAAAAAATTATACACAGATGAAGGAGATATTTTAATTCCTAAGATACCTCAATTATTATGTTTATTTCTTCTTAGAACTAATTATTTACTCTTATGAAGTTATCTTTATTCAAAAAAGATTTTGGAGACAATATTGAAAATAATAGACAAATATCTCTAAAAAGTAATAAAAAATATCATATTTAGATATTAATGATATTGCTTCAAACATATTATATTTAGGTACAGATAAAATCTTTTTAGAATGATAATTGTGGTTCACAGTTAGATCTGTATATGAATTTTCAATACAGTGAATTAGTGATTAATTGTTAGACCCATAGCTATTTAGGAAAGTGATTATTGATTTTTTTTCTCTTGTGATGTTAGATTTTATTTAAAATGTTTTCTAAAATAGAAAATGAAATCAATATAAAAATAAATAAAGATTAAATTAAAAAATAGGTATAGCCCATCATTAATTTAGTAATGGCCAAGGATGTTGTCCCAATGGTAGATGCTAGGTATAATTAAAGACACTCTTTGAGAGAAGAAAAAAGTAAAGATAAATAAACAAAGAAATACTAAAAAGGAAAAAAATAAAAATTTTCATGCATTTAATGAGAGAATTATTCTTGTTTGTTCCTTTTTCCTTAACCATCTTTGGAGGAAAAAAACAGCAATAACGGGCCACTTTCTGGGCTAGTCGTAATGAAATTGTACTAGTTGTGAATTTGGTCCTGTCCAAAAAGATAAATGGAGGCCCAACATGGATTGGCTCACCAAGACTTAACTGAACTAGCCAATTAGCCTTTTGGGTTCACTTTTTTATCACGTCTTTTGTTTTTCTTTTTCTTTTTTTTTAAATGAGATTATCACATCTTTTCATTTTTGCGAAACATAGCACAAATATTTATTAGATTTTTTTTAAGGAAAAATATTTATTACATGCAGCACGTTTCAAACCAAAATATTATTGGGAAACTAATTTCTCTGTCATTCATTTTTGGATACAAAGAATTATTAAATAAAAAAGTGAAGGGTAAAAGTTAAAATTCATTTACTAATTTCAGCTAATGATTAAAACCATATGATAATTAAATTGAAAGTATTTGTAATAAAGAGATTCAGCTAATTTTAAATTAATTATCTTTTTTTTTTTGTCCAAATAAAATTTCTCATCAATCTGATTTTATTTTTAATTTTGATCTGAGAGACCGAGACTGAGAGGATCTGTACTTAGCAACTAACCTTACAATTTCCTT
Source organism: Apocynum venetum (assembly GCA_019593545.1). Classification (NCBI taxonomy): domain Eukaryota; kingdom Viridiplantae; phylum Streptophyta; class Magnoliopsida; order Gentianales; family Apocynaceae; genus Apocynum; species Apocynum venetum. The sequence goes on along the minus strand of SRSM01000123.1, from coordinate 8,022,647 downwards.
TTAATTTCTCCCTCCAATTTCATCCCTTTTCCTCACCTTAGCCTGCTTTATTCTCCTTCCATGGTAGCGAAGATGCCTGTCTTATCCTGTGCCTCTATTTCTGCTACCTTTGCTTATCATACAATCACTCTCAACCCTCATAGATTCACAGTTTCTCTTCCTGTGCGTTTGAATTTTCGTAGGCCAGTCGCTCAGCTTCATCACTCTGGCAATCCCTTTGTTCCTGAGGTACTGTGCTGTATAGTCACAATGTGTTATTGTGATGAAAATTTGCTTCAATGTTACGCAGAAATATTTGGGAATTTTTGGGATTTAAGTGTCATTTTTTTTCCTGTCTAAATGCATAGGTTGCAAGAGCTGTGGATTCTTTGCACTCAGAGTTCAGAGCCGTAGATAATCTGGTGGCCCGTAATGCCGCTCGTGTTCTCAATGCTTTTCAAAATGCTCGCGTTGGATCTCATGTAAGAGTTATATGTTGCTTCAGAAAAATCATTTGGGAATATGGTGGTGGAAATTACTTAAGCCAAAGATCTTTTGATTATTAGTCCTCCATTCGAAATTGAACGTCACGGTTCTACTTTTATAATATCAAAAATTGAATGTTAAATATCTTGTTATAATGAGATTATAAGACAACCAGAAAACTTGGTAATTTTTTGTATTAAGTCAAATTTGTACATTCAATTTCGGAAGGGGAGAGAGTATTTAATAATGGATATGGTTTTGGTCTGAAATGTGCTCTATTTCTTGTATATGCACTCCCGTTAATGGAAAATGGCAGCAATTTCGGTTTAAACTTCTTACTTTTATGGGTAAATAAGTAGTAATGAGATCAACATCACTCAGATTATTGACTTGTGAAATGTGAAGCGAGTTATGCTTGAGAATGTGTTTGATATTTTGTTAAGACCTTTTATTTTTATCTCTGCTTAGCTTTAAAGGATTTCATGTAGTTTAGTGAAGGATTAGAAAGTACTCCCTTTGTTTTGGTACTTTCATTATGCAGCTTTTAGATAGAAAGACTAATATCCTTCATTAATGGATTTATAGATTAGTAATAATAGTATCAGAAGCTTTAATTAGGGCTACTAAATGAGGGTTCAAAAGGGGAAAAAAATAGCACTCCCTCCGTCCCAAATTGATGGGCTTTATAAGACATTTTTCTTATTGAAAATATTGAATGTATAAGTATTTATTAGTTAATCAAAATATTCGTATTTAAAGTGAGATTATTTGTATCTAAAAAGTGCATTAAATTCACTTTGGAAAGATAAATGGTAAGTGTATTTTAAGAATTCTTTATGAAACATACAAATTTCCAATAACATTAATTATTAATTATGTTTTCTTAATCAGAGTTAAAAATCATGCAAGCCTAATCAATTTGGGATGGGGAGAGTAATTGATACTATTTTAATTTCATATGATAACAAGGAAAAAGATATTGAAATCTCCATTAAGAGTTCCTATGAATCTCTGCTCAATCGCAAGCAAATAAGAAGCCAAGCTTCATGATGGAGAATGTATTACACCATGCTTCACTTGACTTCTTAAAATGTCATTTGATTACCAATTTAGTTCATTCCCATATTCTTTGTTTACATGTATATCATCATGTGAGGGTTGACTAGTGTAAAATCAGTTGAGTTATATGTATTCTCACTCAGAAAATCCTTCTACACATTATTTTCTGATTTTACATGCCAGCATATGCTATGCTGTTCTGACTTGCAACTTGTTAATTTGCTTTCATTTTTTCATTGTTTTTTTCATTCTAATGGTTTTGGGTGCATCAGCATTTTGGTGGTAGCACAGGCTATGGACATGAAGAAGCTGGGGGACGTGAAGCCCTAGACAATATTTTTGCAGAAATTTTTGGCGCCCAATCTGCAATAGTGCGGGCACAGGTTTGCTCTGCATCAATTAATCTACTTTTTTTCATGGATGGCTAAATAAGCATTCCTAATACTTTTTTCATTTTCTACAATCAGTTTTTCTCAGGTACCCATGCTATCACTTGTGCTTTATTTGCTTTCCTGAGGCCTGGGGATGAGGTTAGTTATTCTTATCTTCCTGCTATTCTTCACTTTATCTCATGTGCCATTATATGTTCTAGCATGAGATACTTCAACTCTGCTCTTTGCAGTGTGATTTAAACTGATATTATTATCAGCTTCTAGCAGTTGCAGGTGCTCCATATGATACATTGGAAGAAGTTATTGGAATCAGGGACTCTCAAGGGTTGGGCTCCTTAAAAGATTTTGACATAGATTATAGAGAAGTACCAGTATGTCATTACTCTGTTATGATGCTTTTAGTGGCGATATAGTGAAATTTTGCTTTGATAAAATCTTTCACCCCCTGGATCATATTCAGCTTACAGATGATGGAGGCCTTGATTGGAACGCACTTAAGGCCGCTGTGAAACCAAAGACTAAATGTGCACTTATTCAGAGGTCATGTGGTTATTCTTGGCGTCATAGTTTGAGTGTCAATGAGATAGGGAGGGCTATAGAAATCATCAAGGTAAATCTTTAGAGTTTCATAGGGATGATCAGATCTATGGAAATCTCTACACTAAATTATTATAAAGTTGGTGCCATAGAGAGATTGACTGGATTTTTAAAGGCGACAATACCCTTAAGGAGTCCTTGGCACAGTCTGAAAGGGAATGAAATTCCATTTTAGCTTATTTTTCATGTCTTTTGTTGTTCCATATCAGACCTCAATCGTCCAGTACAATCTGTTTCTCAGATAGTCTTAAAATGCTTCAAAATTCTTATGGTGCTTGTCTGTCCTGTTTCTTCTTGTTTTTTGTTTTTTGCACTTGTCCCTGTCTGTTTCTTCTTCTGGGATGGAGGCTGGTTTGGGGTCGATGGGACTATTGACTCTCTGTTCATTTCACCAAGCATATGTGTGCAGAGGCAAAATCCAAACTGTTTGGTCATGGTGGATAACTGCTATGGTGAATTCGCAGAGAACATTGAACCTCCTATGGTCGTGAGTAACAGATTCTCATATTCTCTTAATCTCACTCTTGTTGATCTTGACGTGTAGAGAAATTAAAGACAATTGTGTGCAGGGAGCTGATCTAATTGCTGGGAGTTTGATAAAAAATCCTGGTGGAACCATTGCTCCATGTGGTGGATATGTTGCTGGGAAGAAAAAGTGGGTGGAGGCAGCTGCTGCTCGTCTTTCTGCACCAGGACTTGGTGTTGATTGTGGTTCAACCCCTGGTGATGTAATGCGAACTTTTTTTCAGGGATTGTTTCTCTCACCCCAAATGGTTGGGGAAGCAATTAAGGTATATTGTATTTTGTAATGTGGTTGTTGAACTTCGGCTTTTTTAACCTTGCATGATTCTTTTTTTTTTATTTTCCTTCTGTACAAGGGAAGCTTTCTGGTTGCTGAAGTCATGGCAGCTAAAGGATATAAGGTGCAGCCTCTCTGTAGGGTTCCACGCCATGATATAGTGCAGGTTTGCTTATAAATTATTTCATTCTTTGCAAGAAGAGGTCACTTGTTCACATTGTTCAGTGGCTCTGCCGGGTGTAGTGGATTTATCTAACATACAATCAACAACTAATTGTGCAAAAGGACTATGATGTTTGCGGTGCTTTTCAGGCAGTGCAACTTGGAAGCCGTGAGCGTCTCCTTGCCTTTTGTGAAGTTGTACAAAGAAGCTCACCTGTTGGTTCTTTCACTAGGCCAATTGCAGGCACAACTCCTGGCTATGCTTCAGAGGTAAATTCAACCTTCACTGGACTTCTGATCATGAAATGTTTGTGTAAGATTTGCTTTTAATCTCTGTTTATGCATTGGCAGTAAAGCTGCTGTTGTTTGAACACTACAACTAACCCTAGAGGAACCAAATCCTCAACCTCTTGGTTTGTGATACCCAACTCCTTTGGGTGGTGCTTTTGAAACTTAGTTGCAAAAAGCTCAAAAAGGCACACACACACAGCTTATTGTGCTGGGAGTTCAGGGAAATCAACAAATAGCTCTGCAATAGTATCTTTTTTCTTGAAGAAAGATTCTCCTGAGATCAACACCTGACTAGCTGGCACTATGTTTCATAACAATCAAGATCTTAGCATCCACACATAGACACACACATACGTATGTATGTGCGTACGTAGATACATACGTACATTGGTTTAATTTTGTGAATCGAATTTCCATTCATAAGTTGAAATGGTTGCTCTAGTAAACCAATGAAAGTGCCAATCCTAGTCTTGTTTGAATTCTTCTTTTCTTTTTCTTTTTCTTTTTTTTTGGCACCCTTTTTCCCTGATTAATTTATATGCGCATTTTGAATGTGATTTTTGCTGTAATTTCTTATATTACCTTTGGGTTTCCTTTTACCTGTTTGGCCCATTTCCATACATAGCTCCGCAAATGGACCACCTTCTTGGTGTTTTCAGAAGTGGCTTCTTCACATTCAATGAATGCATTGTTGGTTTTTAATGTCGCATTCAGTAAAATGTGTTGTCATTTTTTATTCTACCAAACAAATAAAAATTGGACAATGCATTCGTAAAATGTGCTGTTAATACCTTCTCAGGAATTTTAGCTACATTTTCAATTTATTAGCATGGAATGAATGAGCTGGCATTCTATTATTATGTCTTTGCGAAATAAAGTAACAGAATTGTGGCAACCGCATTCACCAATGCATTGAGGCTGCCACAATTGAAACAGCTCTAAAGTCTAAATGGTTGTTAATTTGAACTGTTGGGTATGGGTAGAGCAAAACAGGTAAAAAACACTTTAAACAGGTAAGCATATAAACATGGGATGCAACCCATTCAATGTGGTCTACACTCTTTCCTGAATTTAATATTCTGGGTCTTATATATACAAACTTTGTACAGTGATTTTCGCTTTCTTAACTGATAATATAAACGATGTAGGTGATTTTTGCTGATGGAACCTTCATTGACGGAAGTACAAGTGAGCTCTCATGTGACGGACCGCTGAGGGAGCCATTTTGCGTGTTCTGCCAGGTTCTTTACAGATTCATGTTTCCTTCATAATGATTGATAATACTTGCATATCTTTTGGTAATACGTTTTCAATTTTTGACTCGAGGACAATAACCATTTTTATGGTTATATGGACTACTAAATTCCCTTTTGCTTCAATTTCAAATGCAGGGTGGTACACATTGGACACAATGGGGATTAATTCTAGGGGAAATCTTAAAATTTGTATAGAATGAGTTTTCAGAAATTGAAGGTGGCATTTTGGTGCTTGGTTACATGAAGATTTTACAAAGGTCACACACAATCGTTTACAAAGGTCACACACAATCTAGCTATTGGAATCGCTGCTAAAAGGACAAGAGCTTGTTTCTGGCTGTTTTTTGTGGGTTTCAACGATATTCTTCCACTCTAGGCAAGCCTGAATAAGGTGATTTTTTACAAGCTTGAACATTTTTGAATTGATTGGTGCCTGGGATTTTTGGCTAGAGCCTGGACATATTCTTGTTTGTGCTACAATGAGTTATTTCCTACAATCAATTCATATGGTTTCCTGAGTAATTATCTTCTAGAATATCTGCATTAACATTGTTGCTCTATGATTTATGCTTTTATTTAAAATACTTAGGACTCTGCTGCTTGATAGGGCAAAGACTCCATGTTCTTCACTTCTTCTCTACATCTCAGATGGTCAATTTAGCTTCCAATTATTTCAGTTCTCGTTTTAGTTCTCAGTCTAATTCTTCCCGTGCTCAGGGATGCTCGGTTTTGTACTTTATTTTTGACCGTCACACATCGGATTAGCTTCAGATACTGTTGATGGAGTTTTGACGTCAAACGTGGAATGAGTTGTAACATTGTTAAAGAATCATATAGTTGTTTGTAAATCCTTAGGGACTTCTTCTTGGACGTATCAGAAGATTATAGAGGTGGCAGTGACGTGCTTCTTCATGTTACTTTCATGAATTCATCCCAAAAAAAAATTGTTACTTTCGTGAGGATACGTATCATTTTCTTTTGTTTTAACTCTGACAAGTCAATCAGATTTTTCTGATTGCCACTTCATAGTTCTCTGGAAGATTTCCAACAATTTCTTTTCTTACTTGAGATGAGAAACCCAAAATAGCTCATTTTTTTAACCTTTTTCTTCTTTTGGTTTATCATGTCTTCATATGTAATTTTCAGTTTAGTTGGAAGTTATTAGAGTTTATAACGGTAAATTAATTAACTAAAGCATTACATATATTTTATATTATTATTAATTATATGAGATTTAAAATATATAAATCAGTTTTCAATTTCTGATAATTTTTTTCATTCAAACGTAACACTATTTAAAAAAAACAAAAAATTATTTTAAAATTTAATTCGAATATAGTTTTCTTTTTCTTTTCTTTTTTACCGTGTACCGTATAAGAGGGTCATCCTCTTTTTTTTTCATTTATTTTTGGGTGGGGGTTGGGGGCTTGTGGCCCTTGCAGAAACTGTGATTTGTTGTACAGGTAATGGATCCCTTTTCAACGAAAAGTTACTTTTTGCACGTATTTGCATATTTAAGTATATATATATATATATATATATACTCCCTCACTCATAATTAATTTGATAGATTTGTTTCATTTTTCACACCGATGAAGAAAATATAAATGTTATTGGAAATGTAGTATATTTTTTCATAAATTATTTCTAAAATATTATCACAATTTATCATTTCAAAATGAATTTAATGCATTTTTTATATACAAACAATTTAAATAGAAATATGAATATTTTAGTCAACTAACATAGTAACATGTACATATACTTTGAATAAGAAAAATGTCTTATAATGTCTTATATTTAGACTATAATTTATTCAAATGTTATCAATTCCCATAAAAAATATCAATAAATAATTTTTTCCCTCAAAAAATTCTATCATATCAAAATTTTAAAATTTTTACTAACCCAATAAATGGGTTATACATATTCGCATAAATAATATCATTTATTACTTGTTAATTAAAATCAAATCTCAAACAATTTATTAATTATATTTTATATTATTATCAAACTTTTAAATATCTAACTCTAAAAAATATTTCTTTCAATTCTCTAACTATAAAAAAAAATTCCTTTCAATTCTTAATAAAAAAACTATTATTTTATCCGTCTCAAAATATAAGATACTTTAGACATTTAATGCATATTAAATATATATGTTAGTTATCTAAAATACCATCATTTATTATTATGTCATACTTTTTCTTAGATATTTGAAATTAAGTCATTTATTTTATCTCTCTTCATTTAATAGTAAGAATAATATTGAAAAAAAATATACAAAATAACTCTCAAAAGAATTTGTTTGAAGTATTTTATATTTTAGGAGGAAAGGAGTATTATTCAAGTAATATATATATATATATATATATATATATATATATATATACTCCCTCTTTCATAATTTGATAGATTTGTTTCATTTTACACGCTGATGAAGAAAATATAAATGTTATTGGAAATGTAGTATATATTTTTTATAAATTATTTCTAAAATATTATCACAATTTATCATTTCAAAATGAATTTAATGCATTTTTTATATACAAACAATTTCAATATAAATATGAATATTTTAGTCAACTAACATGTAAATATACTTTGAATAAGAAAAATATCTTATAATTTGAGATAAATTAAAAAGTAAATAAAATTTATTAAATTGGGACAGAGGAAATATTATATTGAAAAATAAAATAATAAACTCAATCCAAATTTCAATCCAAATACATCTAAAATTGTTATTTACATAGGATCTCTGAAGATATTTGAGTGTGATATTTTTTTATTTACATTTTACATGTAAAGTTTAGATTTTATAAAAATATTTCAAAATCCTTATTAATTTAAAAACTCTATGACTTATTGAGAATCTTAAAATGTTAATTGAATAGTTAATAAATTTAGAAACATTTTAAAATTTTTAAAATTTAGAAACATTTTAAAATTTTTAAAATTTTTAAATGAATACTTCAAGACTTTTTAAGAATTCTAAAAAAATCTCAATTCAATACATATAAATTTAAAAATTAATTAAAATTCTCAATTAAATATATCTAGTTCCCGAGGTTGGTATTGGATCGGTGATGGAAGTTTCTTCAACCAAGTTGGTGTGCTCTGAAAGTGAAGATTATCAAATATCTTCCATATCTATAAGACAAAATATCTATATATTTGGATGGAAAATTGAAAGTAAATTTTTTTTTGTATGGATTTATATTTAGATAATAATTTTTATTATTAAGAATTAAATTTTAATTAATATATTTTGAATTTCACTTCATTGATAATAATATAAAATACATAAAATATACTTAATAGATTGTTTGAGATTATAATTTTAATTTAAAAGTAATAAAGAATGAAAAATCTAATAATGTTAGTAAGTAGATTTTGATATTTTTTATTAGCTGTGTCTATTTGTTTTTGACTTTTTTCTTTTCTCAATCAAATTTTTTATATAATTTATTCCTCAAATTAAACTATTTTTACATTCAAAGATTTCTTTCCTCCAAATCCAACGTGTGATGCACATATTGAATATATTTTTTAAATATTTTAATTTAAGTTACATCTTTAAATATAAAAAATTTCACTTTAAGTCAGTCCAAAATCCCAAATACATTATCTTTTATATATATATATATATATATTTAATATTTATATCTTAATTCTACATGAAAATCCTACGAAATTCATTGAAATCATTGCAAATGGCTTGTGGAGACTGGTGAGAGAAGTAAAAGCAGCGTCAGTTGGACCCACTAAAGACTAAACTAGACTATAAGAAATCAATTTATTCGTCTTTTACTCTTTAAGTTTCAAATTATTTGGGATTATCACCATTTTTCTTTCTTGATCCATTGCTGCTGAAAGGACCTTGTGAAGGTAAGTGTTCCTCATTACAGTTCTTTCATTTGAGATTCAAATTGACTTCACTTTTGCGCCTTTTGCTGCTTTAATGCGTCCCTCGTGAAAAAATTCAAGAAAATAGTTCCATGGGCTGTGAAAAATTCGTAAAAGATGTAGCTGAGTTGGAGGGTTGTTTATGGCTTAGCATTGGATTTGTGTTTGAAGATTTCGAAGATATTTCAAGATAAATATGTTTATGGAGTAAAGTATAGATTGAAATTTAGTGTTTTGAGACTTTGAGGAACCTGTACCGGTTTGGTATTAACTAGAGGGTAGTCACTTATAAGAAATCAATTTGGTGGGTTCGTGATTGAAGTTGGCTTTGATCAGAAAGCATCTCATAAGAAAGGATTTTTTTGGTCCCTCCTGTTTTTCTTTTTCTCTTTGTTTTGGTGGTGGTTGTGGATGGGGTTGCTGTTCAAAATGAAGTTTCTTTTGCCTAGAAGTTGTCTTTGAGCACAAATAGTCTTGTTCTGGTCTATTTAGATGATACTGTGACGGAATAACTGAGTTGGGACGCAACTATCTGATTTGAGATGAGTAGAAATTTGGTTTGGGTTGTCGGATTTCCTTGTTTGAAACATTGATGAGTATGCGGATTTATAGTAGATCACGTAGTTACATCCTTATGAATATGCGGATTTATAGATAATACGAAGAGTCCTGTTTTTAAGCTACAGCTTTAGATCTTTTCTTTTCTTTTTTTCCCAGGAAGGAAAAGGTTTAGATCTTAAACCATTATCTTTTATTGATAGAGAAGGTCAATGTAGATATGTACATGGAGATTTTTGAGGGCCTTCTGCAATTAGTACAGAAGTGTTGAGTGAGGACATGACAGTAAATAACATTGCCAGGGATAGATTGGTAATATCATTGTAAGACTTGGAAAATAATAAAGAATGGAAATAAGAAAAACTTGGAAATTGGAAGAAACAATGCCTTGTATGTTCTGCGGATGGATTTTAGAAACTCAAGTTTTTTAAACTCTGTGCTGTGACTGATGTTTCACCAGTATTTGTATGTACAAATGCTGCAGAAACATCCTACACATTTGCAATTATAGTATATCTTGTGAAATGATTGGTTTGCATATTGCAATTTAATGTAAACGTGAAGGATTGCCCATATACTTTGATGTATAATAATATGTGGAAAGGAATGTTTATGGAATATGGTTATCCTAAAGGAAGCAATTGATTGGGAGATTAAGGATAAACCCAATAGCTAGGATTGTTTATTAACTAATAAGAAAAAGGAACTAGGCGTGAGTATTGAAAAAGTAGAAATTATTCTATGCCTTTGCTGCACAAGATGATATGGTGCAGCACACCTCAGATATAAAGTTTTTGTTGTATAGATGGTTGCTTTTCATGACTCCTTTAGGCTTTGAGGTCATGCTGCTTACTAAGAATGTTCAAAATCTTTTGTAAGCATATCTAAAATATTGCAGCTTTAGTTACAAAATAAATTGTATAACTTGCTTGATTGTATTTCTTCTGCCACAATTAAAGAAAGGACAACAAATTTGCAATCTATATCCAGTAAGCTCGCTGGTCTCTTCTGTTTCTTTGTAGAATTTGGTTTGAATGGACTGTAGAATCCTGAGGAACTATGAATAGTCGTGCATGTCCTAATTTTACTTTTTTGCTCCAAAAACTACAGATACTATCAAAATGGATCGAGGACGACTCACTTTTATGGGTTCAACTGTATGTGTAATGCTTACCCTGCATTTTTCAATTCAGCTCCTGACACAACATCTTATGTCCTGGAAGAATCCAAAGGAACAAAAGGCCATAATTATTATTATTCTCATGGCCCCTTTATATGCCATTGACTCCTATGTCGGTTTGTTAGATGTTCTTGGGAGCGAAGCATTTTTCACTTTCTTGGATTCTGTCAAAGAATGCTATGAAGCACTGGTAATACCTTGGTATTTAAGTGCACATAGCACCTATTGCTTACCCATTTTCCTGAAACGCTCTTAAACATATTTTTCAACATTTTATTTCCATCTTGCTATGTTTGTTGTTTCATGTGATTAGGTGATGGCCAAGTTCTTGGGTCTGATGTACACCTACTTGAACATATCCATAAGCAAAAACATTGTGCCTGATGAAATAAAAGGAAGAGAGATTCACCACTCTTTCCTATGACTCTTTTTGTGGTATGCTTTTTTTATTCTCAGTTATTTAATCATTCATTGTTATATTGAAAAGAATAGGAAATCTAGCATGATAGAAATTCTCTATTGTGGTATACAAGGAACTAGACATGCCAATAAATGGAAGAAAATTTTAGTTCTTTTTCAGTCCTACTGCAATTCAGAGAAATGTAGAATATGTGATAAAGTGCTTTTGTAATTTGTGATTTTTGTCAATTAATATCTGCTAGGGTCTTAATGATGATATCCCTATGAGATTTTATTGTTCAAAATTGCAAATCTCAAATATGACAATAGTTTTTACTATTTCAATTAAAATTTGAAAGGATGGCTTGATCACAACTTCTTAAAGCAATATCACTCGGTGATATTTCTTCATTTTTTTGATTATATGGTCAGTCAGCAAGAAGATAATATTCTTATAGTGCTCCATCATTTATGATCCTACGTTGTCTGCAGCCTCATACTACACGTTTAGATCATAAGACATTGAAGCAACTTAAGAGCTGGACATGGCAGTTTGTTTGGATTCGCCCTGTTTGCTCAGTCTTAATGGTTGGACTTCAACTTTTGGGATGGTATCCTAGCTGGTTAAGCTGGATATTCACCATCATTTTAAACATTTCTGTTTCTCTGGCATTGTATTCTCTCGTGGTTTTCTACCATGTCTTTGCTAAAGAACTGGCACCCCACAAACCACTTGCAAAGTTCATGTGCATCAAAGGGATTGTCTTCTTTTGTTTCTGGCAGGTAAATGACCCCCTCCCTCCCTCTAAAATTTGCAGTAAACATCAGTACAGCATGAAAATGCCTCCCTACTCTTCCTTTAAGTGGTGTTCAACTTTTTATTGATTCAGCTATTTTACTTTACCACTTCTGCAGGGAATTGCGCTAGATATTCTCGTAGCATCGGGCATTGTCAAATCAAATCATTTCTGGCTTGATGTGGAACATCTTCAAGAAGCTCTTCAGAATATTTTAGTGATTATTGAAATGGTTTTCTTCTCCCTCTTTCATCAGTATGCATATAGTGCTGAACCTTACCGAAAGGCTACTGTTTCTAAGCCTGCAAACAAAAAGAACGAGTGAGCAACATTGTCAAGTTCGATTTTGGTCAATTTGCTCATTCTTCACTCCTTGAAGTATGTGTGGTTTGTGCAATGCTACCAGAAATAAGCTAGAAATCATATCATAAATTTGTTTAGGACTCTAGGGGCTTCTTGTCTTTTCAGATTGTACCGAGCAATAATATGAAATAATCAGAAATGCTGCAGCTTTTGGCCTTAATTTGTGTATTCTTATGCATCTTTTTTTCTTTCTTTTTTCTTCTTATGCATCTAAAGGAGATAGAAACGTTGAGGATATAAACCTTTACTTTCCACGTATTATCATTTTTAATGGGCAGTCTTGCGCGTTCTCTTGTTTTCTTTTTTTATTATCTAGTTTTTGAGGTGGTTTTTATGACTAAGTATAATATCGGTCCGTTAGAACTACTATTATCATGGCGAATAAATTTTAGAAGATAATCTCCAAGGTCTAATCTCAGAAGAAGTAAATAAATTTATTTATATCAGAAATTAAACTCACTCCAGTGAGAGACTGAGCATATTTGCATCTTTTTTTTTTTTTTTGTCATTTTATTATGTTACCTGTATTCTTGTAGTCATAAACTCTCTTGTTTTATTAGAATATGATACACTTAGTCAGTTTTTCTTTTGTTTTTAATTAAAATCTTATTTATACACATTACAAGTTAGTTAATGAAAATTTTATTTGCTTAAATTTTTTTTTCTCATAAGAATGAATAAACAGTTTTTTTTAATATAACAAAAATGCCTTCCTAAAGTTATCGGTGCCATTAAGAGCATCATTGACAATAATCTTTTTATTCAAAAGATGGTAATATAAAACTATTAAAATCTTGATTCTTTCTTAATCTAATCAAAATTTTTATTATAGAATTAATCTTAATACAAATGACCATGGATCTACCAAATATGATTTTGCTCACGAATAATTTATAAAAGATTTTCTTTATAAGAAAATATTTAATTAAAGAAACTCTTTAATAAATATTCTAGTGCATCTCATCAAAGAGCAATTTTGGAAGAACAATAATAAGATTGCAAGTGCTAATAAGCATTATCTTTTAAAAAAAGTGCTAATAAGGATTTTTTACACACACACACACACACACACACACACACACATATATATATATATATATATATATATATTATGAAATATATACTTAATCAATGGTAAAATAATATTTATATTCTCTTTCTTCTTTTAATAAAATAATCTAATAATTCAACCTTTAGCAAACTATGTTTTACATATATTAAACTATCCGTAAAACTAATACAAGAAAATTACCATTAAAAAAATCACTCCCATTTTATAAAATGCAATAAAATTTATTTGCAAATACATTTATTTTTGAATTTTGAATTTTCGTTGGTATGTTAGTCCGTCACTGGAAAATAAATGTTTTGGTTCATAAATACATAACTCAACATTTCAAATTTATGAAGGGTAGAATGTAAATTAGGCAATCAAAATTGTAAATTTTCAATCAAGTTCTTGAGTTTTCAAAAGTTTCAATCAAATCATTCATTGTTTAAAAAACAACTTTTTTGAATGAATTTGGATGAAGATTTAGATAGAAAGATTAGCATGATGGTTTTTTTTTCCACTGCTAAAAAGCATAATTTTTTTTAATGAAATTGCTTGAAATTTAAGACAAAGAAAGTAAAATGATGAATTTTAAAAATTTTGGTATTAAATTAAAAGTTCAAAAATAAAAGGACTTGATTGAGAATATTTGATATTTGAGGGACTATTTTACATTTCACCTATTTACAAATAAAGTATGGATTTTTTTTTTGGTGGTAAAAGTGGAAGGGGTTGGGATTTTTTCACATTAAACTTGGACCAAGTTGAAATGCATTAGAATTTTGCTTATCAAATTTCTAATACTACAAAAAATTTCCAATAATATGCTATATTATATATGCTATTAAAAATATATTCTTACAAATTTAAGTTTTTATACATATTTCATCTTAGAGTAATACTCGTATTAATTTTTCAACAATAAGTTATACTTTTACTTTCTAAAACTTCAAGTTTTGTTAATAAATTCCTGTCTCATATAAAATTTGTATATTTTTTGAGTTCTTTTTAATATAGAGACTTTATAATAATAATAACAATAATAATTATATTAGTAGGAGATGATGAAAGAGCTTATGATTAGTTTGAAAATTATTAATTAGTTCATATAATATGCGTGATTGAAGAGTCGGATATGATAACTTGATGAACAAATTTATGATTATTTATATGTATGGTGATGTAGAGTCAAGAGAGCAATACCGAAAGTCTCGCCCAAGATGTTTTATAAAGGAAATAGGGAGAGGATCTCAAAATAACAATAATTCATGTGGTTCCTGTCAACAAACATTATGTGGTTATAGTAACAATTTACATATAATTCAGGGACTATTAGTGTAATTCCAAAACTTAACGAATCCGGTTTCAGGCATTTTAGCCATCGCTTCCATTTTCTTCCCAAGACCGTGCTTGGATTGACGATTTCGGCAGAAATCGCTTCAGCAGCTGTTGAATTTCTCAACTCTCTCACTCCTTCCCTCCATCTCCTTCTGCCATGCAGAGTGTTCTTCTCACTGCCCCAAAATCTCCCCCATTATCCCATTTTCATGATTCACGCTCAAAATCCTAGGTTTCACGACCTCTAAAATCCCTCTTCTTGATTCTCTTTCAGTCGTATGTGTACGAATATTGGGCTTGTGACTACTGAAACTTTTGAGGTAAGAATCGGGTCTGGTTTTACTTTCAGTTTTACGTAAATAATGTGGACGTGATTTGCTTATATGGGGTTAGTAGGGAACCCTAATCGGATTCTGAAAGCTCTCAATTTCGTAAAAATTACATCTTTTCTCGCTATTTCTCTGCTGGACATTTGTATTTTGTTAATTTCTTGGTTTTTTGTTCAGTTCAGTTGGAACTTTGAAATATTAATTACTTGGGATTTTTGTTAACTTTTTCTTATCTACGGATTTGAAGATAATAGAAATTTAATTTCTTTATGGTTTTCATAAGCTGATGTTCTGCATTGTGATTGTGTCTATTCTCCTTCATAG
Organism: Apocynum venetum; assembly: GCA_019593545.1. Classification (NCBI taxonomy): domain Eukaryota; kingdom Viridiplantae; phylum Streptophyta; class Magnoliopsida; order Gentianales; family Apocynaceae; genus Apocynum; species Apocynum venetum. Next base: position 8,007,378 of record SRSM01000123.1, on the reverse strand, counting down.
CATTGTTGCACAACCTACGGAAACCAAGTTTTTGGTTTGTGCGGCTGTTTGGGTAATGTTTATGAGGGGAGGAGCTTAAGTTAGGAAGCAACATAACCCATTTCTTGATATGGAGGATGTAAAGTTTGTGAAAAACAACTGGGCGGCACCATCTTTGTGGATTTTCAATTAAAGTTCTTTACTTTAACAAGTATTGTTTCAATACCTCCACTTTATATTTGGTTCTAAACAAATAAGGAACGCAATGATTTTATGGCTGACGGGGAATTCAGTTGATACTTCGGCTGTTTCTTATATTGTGAAAATGGGGTTAATCCGTCAGGCACTTTCCTGCTTGGGGTTTGCTTGTTTTGGGTTTGAATTGTGTTTTCTTTCTATACCAATATCACTTGCTTGCATAAAAAGCTTCTTTTTATTTAATGATGGAATTTCAGTTGTGTGGTTTATGCCAGATGTGTACTCTTGAAGTAAAATAAATTATTTATTATGATAAGGGCAGCCAAAACTTTTTTTCTTTGTGTGTCAATGTGTGTGTTATATATCTCTGTGTGTGTGTGTGTACTGTAATGTCGTGCTAGTTTCAACATTAATTAAGGTATCAATCCTTTTCCAATTACTTAATTTTCTAAAAATCCTCTGATATTTGCCACAGTTCTCTTTGGGGAGAAACAAAAGGACTGAAAATATTTAAGATGCTGGTTGAAGCTCTAGCTTCAAGTGTTTACTTATACTGGAAATTTACCGTCTAGCATTCCAAGAATGTTTTTTGATCTTTTAAGTTTAACTGTGTGAATTCTTCTTCAGTTAGGCATTTGGTGTATACTTACTAGCCATACTTGGATTGCAAAAACTAGTTATCTTTCTCCCACATTATTGGAGACTTATACAAACCCTTTCTCTTCTTTTCCATCAATCATTCACCAACTCATGCATCTGACGAAGTGTTGTCAGAAGGAGATAGTGAAATGTTTTGTGAATCTCATAAAAATTGGGCACAACAGACAAAATATAATTTCTTGTTGATACTTTCCAGAATCAAATTTAACTTTGCTGATAAATTTTAAATCTTTCTGATTCTGTAACATCTTTTTATTATCACCTCCCCCAGGGAAGATTGCAAAATGAGTCCTTAGTGGACATGACAATAAACATCGCGATGTTGGTATATATTTTAAGTTTTTAATCAATAATAAAGGTTTAGTTAAGAATTTCATCCATAGTGACTTATCTCAGAACAGAGGATCAAGCTCTGTGAACATGTCTACAATCGTACCTCGTGAGAAGGTTCACAGTCATGAGGAGAAGATCGAAATGCTTGAGCACACAGTTGACAGCTTGAGAAAAAACAGTTGAGGACCTACAGAGAAGTCAAGATGAAAAATTTCAGCAGTTTGAAGGTCGATTTCAAAAGCTGGAAGCTGGGAACAGTGGTCCCTCAAAACTGCAGTCAAGGGAAAGTAGAGGTAAAGTATGAGCCTTCTTTTCTAATGTTGACACAAAATAATAATAGTATTTATTATAAAAAATTAACTTTTATTTGATAGAGAAATAGAGTTTAAGCATTACCCAAATTATGATGTGTGCAACATATCTGCACCTTTGAAATTTTCAACGTTGCATTCTTAACTTGAGAAATACTGGAAGATGTGAAAAAATCAAGGTTGTTTGAGTTGGGTGTCTAATGCTGGAGGACACTAAAACTCAAGGTGCAGATATGTTGAGTTTGCCCTAAACCCTATGCATATTTGTTGATTGTCGTGCTCTGGCATGATAGGGAATCTCATGGAGTTCGAGGTGTGTGTTTTCTTCTAGCATACATCATATATAGCATCTTTTTCCATGGCTTAGCAGATTTCAGTTTTTCATTTCTATTTTCAATTTTTTTACTTGAGTATATTTTAAAATGAAATTTTACTTATGAATTTTTCACATATCATAGCTGCATTTTTTATGACAATCAGAATAGTCAAAGAACTTTGAGAAGTATATGATCTAATTACGATTTCTTATAAACTATGATAATGATATCTATACTATGTATAACAAATAACAAATGCATCTAGTGCCGAACTTCATTGGGTTTTTTCTCCTTGCTGATATAATATTATGTGTATGCATATACATATGCAAATACACACACACTCAATAGTGCTTCAGATATGTCATGTACCCTTGGAGGCTTGAAAATTTGTGGAGATTGTGAAATTGAAGAACATCAAATAGAAAAACTCCAGTTGGTGAGAGTTGAACTGTATTTGTTAGGTTTTAAAAAGAATACTCATTACAGATGGAATAAAAGGTTGAGAAATCTATAGATAATTTATTTTGAGTGTGAACATGTAAGAAGAACAATTTCTTTCATTAAAAAGTGTCAATTATTTTGGCAACCTGTATAGCATGTAAAGTTGAATGTTTGGAGTACGAATGTAAATTTCAACAGAATTTTAGATTTCCTTTCAGGAAGGATCCTCTTCATGAGAATCTGGTACACACTTAATTAATGAGAAAATTTCTGAGTTATTTCGTCTGCCACTTATGCATTCAGGTGATAGGTAAAATCTTTCTTAAAAATGAAACTCTTGAGACATTCTGTAATGATTTTGTTGATTGGACCAAGTCTCTGCATTTGCCAGTGATAGTGGAATATAGTGACTTTTGAATAAAGTCTATTTCAAGTTACTTTATGTACAAGTCTTCATTGTATTATTTGTTCCTTATATCACATATTCTTCAGTCTACCACTAGTATGGTCTGATGATTAAAATATTTTAGGCATCAAAGTAGCAGTGGATCATGGAGCCAGCCATGAATTGCATCCAGGTCCTATAGATGAATCCATATTAACTCTACAGTATGATCACAGGTCCACAGCTATATGGCGTGGACAGGATTTTGAGCCACTCACATGCAGGCGATGCGATGGTGCATTTTGGCGCTTAGGGGCATTGGATTCTCGCATACAACAACTGATGATCCAAGCTGGGTTCTATGGCGTATATAAAGCAGGACATATACAACTAGATCATGCACTGATCACAGCACTTGTGGAGAGGTGGCGTCAAGAAACTCATACATTTCATTTACCAGTTGGTGAAGCTACTGTTACTCTGCAGGATGTTGCTGTCATGTGGGGTCTTCCAATTGATGGAGACCCTGTCACTGGACATGACATTGCTCGCTCTACAGAAGAGTGGCAAGCCATGTGCGAGGAATTGTTAGGTTTTAGACCTCCATTGAGTGCTTTTGATAGTGGGCGCCTCAAATTGAAATCGATAGAGGACCATTTTGAGGTTGAACCCCTGCAGCCAGATGCTCCACAGCATATTGTAGAATGCTATGCAAGAGCACACATACTACAACTCCTTGGAGGTTTGTTACTACCTGATGCCTCAAATAATAAGGTGAAATTGATGTTCTTACCCCTTCTGAGGGATTTTGAGGCTGCTGGTAAGCTTAGTTGGGGCAGTGCAGTCCTTGCTTCACTGTATCGTGCACTATGTCGAGCAACCAAGTCAAATGTTGATGGTGTATGTGGGCCTCTAGTGCTGTTACAGGTATTACTAATAGATGCCATAGATGTATAAAATCTTTCTCGTTTTACTTGCATGTTTACTTCTAAGGAAACTGATATTTTTTGGGAACCTTATAGTTATGGGCATGGGAAAGGATTCCACTAATTCGTCCAGAGAGATTAGCCCCCCGACAACAACCATTAGTTGCAAATGATGATGATCAATTTCTACTAGCCCCTCCATATGGCTCCAGGTCTATTACTTGGAAATTTTCTCAAAATCATATTAAAGTCAATTCAGTGAGATACTGATTGATGACAATGCATTTTTTTGCAGGTGGGATGTTGGCTTTAAGTTGGAAAAGGTGGGGATGCACGTTTTAGTTGTTTACAGAGATATGTTGGACTGCATGAAGGATGACCAGGTTTTAAAAATTAATTTGACAACTTTTTTGTTATATGACTTTTTCCAAATTATCCCTAACATTTACTAGTGGTAATATTTTTCTATTTTTAGCAAAAAAAATTATTTCCTTGATGCTTCTACAAGACCAGACCAAATACTTTTCCTTTCTTATAGTGATGATTGTCATGTGCATTTAGGTTTGTATCTTTTTTTATTTACTTAAAAAATTCATAGGTGAAAAGTCTTTCGATGAGTAAGGAATAGATTTGCCAATTCTTAATTAGGCCAAAGAAGGCTTGCTTCCTTTGCCTCCAAGGAATCCTGCTAAGTTCTTCTATATTGTTAGCCTTTTTAGGCATTCCACATCTATGGTAGGATGTTTTAATGCTAGGGAATTGAGCCTAGTTTTCTTAACAACTCTGGAGAAATTGTCTTTTAGTTCTCAGCTTTAATACGCTTCCATTTATGTTCTCTTCAGTAACACATTAAATCTGCTTGCAGTTTGTTTGGCAGCCATATGCAGACGTCATTAATAGTTTGCCAGATTATTGCATTTCTGGGCATCAAATTTGGCAAACAGTGTCACCTCTCATCTGTTTTGATGTAGTGGAGTTGCATTATCCTGACCGTGTGTTGCATCAATTCGGACAGCACCAGAGCATCCCAGCAAATTGTGATACTATCCGGGACCTACATTCAGTTGATCGACGTGGTAGACAGAACACTGATTGGGTACAACATCACAAACAATTTGTGGATATGTGGGCAGACCGCCATGCCCGTCTAGTTTCTGGACCTCCAATGGAGGGCCCAATGGATTACTCAGATCCATACATGATTTGGTACCGGAGAATAACTCGTCTACTAATTGGCAACCCCGCAAATCGTACAGATAGTGGATACCAAGGAGTTGGGGGCATCATAGAGATTATGGTATAGTTCCTGGAAAACTTACCTTTTCTAAATGTATGGGATTAGTATGTATTGAAGATTTTTCATTTCAATAGGCTCAAAGCTTACAACGGATCTATTACATCTGCTGTGATACAATTGATCAAGGCAACGAGGTATCAAGACCTGACGTCATCAAGGAGATCCAGGATATCTCTTCACATGCTTTAAGGGGAGCTCGTGAGGATAGGCGTCTATCTATGCGTCCTGATGTGGCTCCAGCAGCACCAGTGACTAACTCAGTTGGCCTATCTCAGGTCAAGCGGCGTAAGCCAAAGAGAGGAGGCAAGATTGGGGCACTGGGTGATAGGCTGGGATTTGGTGCAGATAATTCTTTGCCATCAACTCCTTTCTCTTCGGTTCCATCTATTTCATTTATGTCATCTCAGTCCCCTTCACAATCCCATGAAGCCTTTGGACCTGACAGTGATCCATTGATCACAATATCTGCCTCTGAAGTATCCCATATTGCTCATCAAGATTGTACATCAGCTGAGCCTTTAGTCATCCTTTCCATACCTGAAGAACACCATGTTAAGCCAGAAACATCTTTCGCCGAACACATGGATGCATTCACTACAGATACAATGCCCCATATTATGCAAGAGGAGACTTCATCAGCACCATCAATCTTAGATCACACGCAACCCAATATTTCAGAATTGGACAACATAGTTGGAGCTATTGCTGTTTCACCATCCTTGGCTGATCCTTCTGCATCAGAGCCATCTACTGAGAATTCAGTACCACTGAACTCCACATGTTCGGTAGAGGACAATATGATTATGTCCAGCTCAGAGAGTGTGCAACGGCCTAAACTCAGGAAAAGGAAGGCAAGAAGCTAGGAGAAAGAAAAAGGTTCTGTTAGAACTCTTCTAGTACATTTTAGATTCTAACATTCACATTTCATGTTCAAAGCCATATTTTTATATATGCAGGCGCACAACTTAGTGATGTGCCAATGATTTTTATGCCAATCGGCACTCAAAAATTGTTCTTAGCTTTCCAGGTATTTCTTGTGTGGTGGTCATGTCTGCTTTCTGAACCCTCCGGCTCTTGGAGCTCAAGTATTTGGTTAATTGGAAGAAATAAATTGTTTAGATCTGCACAACCTTTATATGGCAGGGAACTTATGTACTTAGCAAGTAGTCCCACGAGATTTTGCTCAATTCAAAACAATCCCGCTGGATTTTTTTATTTATTTATTAAATGTTCATTTTCATAACTTGAACATATTTTTTGTCTAAAATTTTACAACCTTTTTAATTTAATTGTTCATCTTCAATTATCACATGTAATATCACTACTCATAACAATAAAAGTAGAGAAAAAAGTGTCAATTGCTATTAATTTTTTTTTGTAATTTGGATTTTTTCTTCCAACATTTTTGCATTTTTTTTGTTCTAGCTCGTAAAAATTATATAAAAAGTTGTCTTTATGTTAATTTTGTCCATTGAATGGATAACAAAATTCCTGTTTTTTTATATTATTTTGGTCCTAAAATTTAAAATAATAATAATAATAATAATATAAAAAAAGTAATCATTCCATTATTTTTATCTGTTAAAAAGTTAACAGAATTCACATGCAATAAACACAACTAATATAAGTGATACTTTAATTAAAAACATTACTATTTTAGTAAAACTTCTCTAACATGTAAATAGAAATTTTAACTCTGAGAAAGATTAATAATGACCTAAAATAGATTTGTTGAATAAGTATAAACAGACAAAAAAAAAAGATGATTAATGATTAATAAAGATATATAAGAAGAGAATAAGACGGTATTAATTTGTTTTTATCTTTTATAGAATAAGGTATAGACAAAAAGTTATCCCACGCAGGAGTTGAAAGAAATGTAAATTTGTAACTTCAAATTCTCAAAGATAAATTGATTTTAGTTTCTAAACTATTTTTGATTTGTAGTTATGAATTCTTATATTTTATTTCAATTTTTAATAGTCTAATACTTTCTTTTATTTATTTTTTTGTTTTGAGTCATTATCTTTTATTTCAACTTTTAATAATTCAATATATATATATTTTTTAATTATAGATCTTTCGATAAGTAAAACTTATCTTCCAACCAGTACAACATCCACCCTTAATTATTTCAAGGGGATTTTCAAGAATTTTTAAAAAAAACACATTCCCATGACTCTTCAATAAGGGAAATGAGTTAGGAAAAAAGGAAAAAAAATGGTTGAAAAAGTCATGCGAATAGGTTTTTAAAACATTTCTCAAAAAACTCCCTAAAATAATTAAAAGTCGGTGTTGTCTTGGTTAGAAGATAAGTTTTACTTATCAAAAGTCATATAAGTAAAAATAAAAAAAGTATTGAACTATTAAAAGTTAAAATAAAATATAAAAGTTCATAACTATAAATCGAAAATAATTAAAGGCCAATCTTCCTTAAATTCTTCTTCAAGAAGCTCACTTAAATTGTTAAAAACTTGACTAGAAAGAGAGAAGTTTGGTAATTTTGAGGTAGTGGCTATATAACACGGCAAAAAATTTCATACCTATTACCAATATCATCTTATACCTATTTTTGCTCATTTTAGTCTTCTCCAACCTCTTTTTAATTTTTTTTTCTCATGGTTTGTTGGTGTGTGAGTGTGTTTTGTGAGAATGTGTGTTGTATATGCTTCTGGTTTTGTGAAGTAGGGAAGGGCGCTGGCCAAAAAGATAAAAGGAAAATTACGGTTTTGAGTTATAAAAGAATTTGAGGTTATTTTGTTATATTTCTTCAATTGGGTCCATAAGGTTTTTAAACTAAATTATATTTTTACAAATTTACAAATCTTCTCAACGAACTTTTTGAGGTTCCTTTATTTAACCCCAAAGTTCTTCAAAATTTTTAATTTGACATCTAACCTTTAGAAGCTTCATTTAGCCTTTATTTTATTAGGTATAATTTTGAAAATTACCTTTTATTTTATTTAAAATTGATTCCAATATTTCTAGAACCTTTAAATTTACTTTAGAATAAATTACAATTTGATTCCTAAACTTTTCTAAAATTACAAGTTAACCCCAAAACTTTATGAAATATCTAGATTTACTCAAGAACTTAAATTAAACTTTCTTGAGTTTGAAAATTTACCAAATATTTCCAAAACTCCATATTTACTTAATTTCAAATTTTAAGAAATTATGATTTGACTTCTAAAGTTTTTTGAAATTATAATTTGACCCCAAAAGTTTCTAAAGCCATCCAAAACATTTCAATTCCTCCAAATTTATATTTCTATACTTTAATTCAATTATATAATCTGAATAGAAATTAATAGAGGTGATTTATATTGTAGGAAATGAAGAATTAGAAGGTTAGACTACATTTTACGCATTCAAATTATCTCAAATTGTTCGAGGTGAGAATATCTTTATTTTACCTTTTAAATTTTTTTTTGTATACATGCTAAATTTTTTATGTACTTACATGATATGTATGTTTAAAAGTTTTATATGCTTATACTATGTTTTACTATGACAAATAGGACTTTGTTCCAAAATGGGAAAGGCGACTTCGATCCAAATCAAGAAGGGGTTTGATCTAAACTATAAGAGCTGAAAAACCTAAGAGATGAGTGACTTAAGTTTTATTCGATTTTTTTAATCTAATTACAACAATATTTTCTAAGGTAACAAATATCAAACACTTGGTGTTCAAATAGTGTGTGAAATAATGCGCTCTAGTTAGCAAAAATAAAACAAATAACATAACGATTTATAGTGGTTCGATTTATTTAACAAAACCTAATCCACTACCTTGAGCTATCTACTCAAAAATTTCACAAAACCTTTAACTAATTTAACATAAGAGATTACAAAAGATACTCACTCAATTCACCGTATGGTTATACAACACAAACCTCTCACCCAACCAAGGTTCGCCCAACTCCTTGAGATTTACAATACAACATTGATTATACACTTATCTCTAATACAACATTAATTAAATAGATATACTTAAAATAATCACAATTATTTATAATTCAAGGTTCACTCTAACCCTTAGAGTTTTAAGCTCAATGCAACCTTGAATGAAACTTATAAGATGAGAATAAGAAGAGTTTGCTATAAATATCACCTTAATGTGAATATATATCAATTTTGAAGCACAAACACCTCTTTGAGTAATATGTTCATCTAGATTACTCAAGAGCACCAATGATGTAAAGACCCTTTTTGAATGATTTTCACAATGTAAATGTTATGAAAGGGTTTCAAAATGTTTCTAAGTTGAGTAAGAATCATATTTTTGGTCAAAAAGTCATTTTTTAAAGTTTTTCAAACAATTAGGTATTTATATGTATGTTTTAGTGGTCATAAAAATGATTGTTTGAATCTTACTTAAGAGACGTGTGGTCGACAGCATCTCAGGTTGATCGTCTGCATTATTATACGCAAGTGTACTAGAGAGCTCTGGATATTTTGCGTACAATGAGCTAAGTAGTCTGGTCGACCGCATGATTTGCGGTCGACTGCACATGCATTCAAACCATGCAACACAAGATTACAATCAACTCTTATAGTTGTGGAATATATTTTATAAAGTTTTAAGCATATGCATGTATTTTGAAAACTATTTCAAATACCCAATTCATGTTTTATCTTTATGAAGTGCATTTTGAAAAAAAGTTTTACTTTTATTAAGCAATCTATAGAATTTATTACTCATAGAGGTAGACCTAGAGATATCTAAGTGATATCAATAAATAACACTAAACCTTTAGATCCTATTTAATTAAAAAAAAACTTATCTTTAACTCTTGATAGCATACGATATTTCCTCAAGATTTGAAACTTTGATCTTACATGGATTAGATATTGAATCATAAAAGACCAACACTTATATAATTAAGACATTAGTCCTCATCAATATTTATCATTAATCAAAATTAATAGATTAAAAGCTTTAGGGCTTTCAAGAGCTATGCCCCAAATGGGAAAGAAGAATATTTTAAAATTTTTAAATGTATCATTTATGTGTATTTTGATGTTTAACTTAGACATAATGTTCTCACTCAGTGTTTTATACTTATTTCACTTTAACTAAAATATTTTTCAGGTTAATAGATAATGTGATGCTGGAAGGAGGATAATCAATCAAGAAATTTTAAGTTTAAAATTTTTGAATTTATTTTTCAATTGAACAATTTAAGTTTGTTGTTTTCAAAACTAAATTAGGGCTTACTATTTGAGATTTCAATTAGGGTTTTTTCTATGATTTGGGAAAATTTTATTTTGAAGTTTCAAAATGTTTGATTAAACTATTAGGGTTTCAAAATTTTAATTGATTTTTCACGTATATTTCTATTTAAAAATCTAGGATGTTATAGGCTAACACTAGAAATGAAAATAAAGATGAAGGAATAAATAATATGGTTAATATCAGCAAACCCTCTCCATCTTCTATCCAAAAACACTAAACCCCTTTTATCTTCTAATAAAATCAATATTACCCTATGATCTACTCCATTTTTACCAAAATAGTATAATTAGTAGATTTAATTTCATTAAGCCATTTAAACTTTTCATGGAAAACAAAATCTCCCGCAATCTTTCAATTATCTCAATATATCTCATTTATCTTTTCAATTATTTTAGTTAAGTATAATTTTTTATTACAATTTATCATATTGTTATCAATTCACCTTTGTTTTTTTTATTAACTCTCATAAATTAATATCAAATATTACTGAAATAGATAAAATTCTATGAATCTTTTTATTTTCTTAAACATGTGATGAAAAAAATTAAAACAGTAGAAAAAAGAAAAAATATTTTATAAATATAAAAGTTTTAATAATATTTCCATAAAGTAAAATAAGTCCTTATACATTAAATGAATATTAAAAATAATACTAATTCATCCAAATATATAAAAATGCCCAATATAGAAATTCAAACATTTTAAACATTTTATAAAACAACTTTTTTTTCTTTTCTTGAATGTTTCTAAAAAAAATTCTCTATTTAGTAATATTTTATCTTAATTTATAACAGTTAATAAAAAAATCAAAGGATAATTGACAAAAATGATAAATTGTAATAAATTTTTTACTTAATAAAATAATTGAAAATATGGAGGAGGCATAATAAGACAATTGCAAGATTGAGGGAAGAGTTTGTTTTCCATAATATTAAGCCTAAACATTAGACTATTTTGATAAAATTGAATAGATCACAACATATAATTTCAATTAAAAGATGGAGAGGGTTTCATGAAATTAACTATGAATAATAAGAAGAAAAAAGAAAAGGAAACAATTAAATTTGAATTTGCTAAGTTTTCTAAACGGCAAGACTAACAAAATTACAATATTTTATAATTAGTTTTGAGTTGAATGGCAAATATTAATAAAAAAATTAGCATTTATGTTTATTTTTTTAAAAAAATTGTGAGTTAAAGGGTGGAACCAAAATTTAGAAAAGTTTAAGGGAAACTATCATTTTTTATCCTAATACAAAAAAAGAGAGGATAATACAATAGTTTATTTATGATCAAATAATTTTTTAAATCGTATACTAAATTAAATAAAATATTTAATTTTAAAGGGAAGGAATAGTTGTTTCTTATAAATATAAACAAACAAATATGTCTTATGCTTAGAATTAAAGATCCACATTTTTATTTTAGTTTGTATGAAATTAAATGTCAATTTTTCTTAAATAAACCTATTTTATATCATACTAAACAAAGTAAAAAATGAACATATTTGTTAGGAATTTTGCCCAGATTACTAGTAATCAAGAATAAAATGAAAGCGGTAAAAATCGAATGACAGAAGATAAGATTTACGTGGTTCGGCTAAGCCTACTCCACGGTGTTCTACCAGAGCAGTCTCTCTTATTTCTGTGTGATTTTTCACCATCAATACATGACCATTATCACGGATTATTCTCTCAAGTTCTCAAGTATAGGTTAAAGGTATACAGACCCAGATACAAGATTACAAGAACTCAGAAGTTCGAAGAGGAAAAGAAGAATAGTCGGGTGGAAGAGAAGAAAACAGCAGAAAAGGGTTTTGCCCTAACTAATTCTCAGCCTCTTAGGTTTGAGAGGGAGAAAAGAAAGAATATATAGCGGCTTCCAAGGTCGGGTCAATTTGACTCGATCGGTAGCCCGTTTAACATAGGACTTGGCCCGATCTTCTTCTTTCAAGTGGATCAGACTCAATTGAGGCCTATCAATATGGTCCGGCATCATTGGGTTTGGGTTGGGCTGTGGAAGTGGACATAAATCTAACAATATTCAATGCCGCTATATTTATTTAAGAAATATGATTGATAAATAGGTGTTGTTTGGTTGGTGAATGGGCTTTAATTATATTATCCACAATTGTGGTATATTTATTTTTTTAAAAAATAATTATTATGTAGTTGAAATTATAATTATAATTATCATTCTAGAGGTAAATTACTTTTACCTTTTTATAATTTTTTTATAATGTGATATCATAAAATAAATATATTTTTATCTAAAAAAAGTAAATTTTATTAACTTTCAAATGAAATCTATAATAGACAAAAATATGTGTAACTTAGTTGATAAGAGATGTTACTTATGTATTAAAAATTATAGGTTCAAATGATATTCTAAACAATTAGCATGTATTTTTTTAAAAAATAAAATGAATAATAGTTTATTTGTATACAGTCTTGAAATTTTTGTATAGATCAGTATCATAGAGTAATATATATAAGCTGCACTATTGAGAATTCGAAGCTGACAACCTGATATACGTAAATAAAATAATACTACTTTGAAATAGAAAACTTGGTAAAATAATTAGGGGGTGTATTTAATTGAGACGTTTAATGACTTTTATCGATTTTTTGAAATATGAGATTTTTATGCATTTTATATAATTTTAAGTGACTTTTATAGATTTATTAGGATTCTACATAGATTTTCATTTAAGACTTTTTTAATTTGTTGAGACTTTTATAGATTTTCATTTTAAAAAATAAAAGAAAATTCACATCACAAAAAAGTTATATATTCTTAAAATAATTGTTGTCATGTCAATTCATGAAAAAAAATCTTTTGGAAACGAATAAAAATTTATAAAATAAATAATCTAAATTCTTCATATTATAATAATGTTCATAATAAAATTCTAATATTAAATATTATCAAAATTATCGACATCATTTTATTATTCCTCATATTGGTTGCAATATAATGCAATTTATTTTTATTATTCTTGATTTTTAAAATATAGTCCAAAATCTTTCGCACATCACTTGATGCATCTTTTTTATCAAGTTCTAATAGAAGCTTTAGTCTCATTTACCGAGCATTTTATTTTGCTTTTTTATGTTATTTTTTAAATACCCAAAAACTTAAACCAATAAAATTCAATTCAGCTTAATTTTCCTTTTTTATATGCAAACAAAAGGGATAATATAAGAGATAAAAATTTCGATCAAAATGAGATCGTTTTAATAGTTCAAGTCAAGTTATGTATGCCTAGACATGACAAAATGGATCACCTTATCCGTCTCGATTTTTAAAAGCTTATAACTAAGTAACACGAATGGTTAAAATGACTTTGTTTTCATATATATATAAAAAATTATTAATTTTAAAAGTTGTCTAAGAAATGATCTAGCCCAACGAGTCAAAAAGAAAATGCAATTAGGTCAGTCTGACTTTTCATGCGTCTATATTTATAAAGTTCGAATCAGTCTTAAAATTGGATTCAAATTTTCACCCCATATATGACTCAATTATTAAATTGTATTGAAATGAATTATCACATAAAAAATCTCTACAAATCTCACATAAATATATGAGATTTGATAAAATAATTTTCCTTTATATTTTACATGTAAAATAATGAAAAATATTAATTTTGTAAAAGTTATTAAAAATCATTTTCAAATTGAATACCTCATAACTTATTCAGAATTTTAAATTTTCTTGATTGAATACTTTAAAATTTTAAAAAATTGAATTAAATAAATCTAAACTTTTAAAATTTTAAAAAATTATTAAAAATCTCAATTAAATATAAATCCCTTAATATACATAATAAAGAATTAAAAATTGAAATAATTATTAGTCTTTTATTTTTTATTTTGGCAAGTATCAGTCTTTTGTTTTAATTCTTTTATTTAAAATAATCATTCTATTACATTTATTTTGATAAGAGAGATAGAAGAATTCCTCACATTGTATTATTAGTCGTTTAATCAGATGATTTTATAAATAAGAATATACTCAAGTGACAATATTCAAACCGGTAACAAACTTTTATAATATTTAATAAAAATTTAAATATTTAAATTTAAATTTATAATATTCAAACCTTATAACAAATTTTTATAATATTTAAGTGAGCAATATTCAACCTTTTAACAACTTTTATAATATTTAATAAAAATTTAAATATTTAAATTTAAATTTATAATATTCAAACCTTATAACAAATTTTTATAATATTTAAGTGAGCAATATTCAAACCTTTTAACAAACTTTTATAATATTTAATAAAAATTTATTTCGAACTTTTAATTTCTTCCCACCCACAACTTTTCGCGAGAACTTTATTGCCTTTATTTAATTGATCAAAGTTCAACCAAATGCCACATATACTGCCAAAAAGTTACGATAATTTATTAGTGAAAAAAAGGAAATATCTGCAAGAAATGAAGAACCTGATCAGTAGATTCAGTACACCGCCAATCGCCATCCTTCTGGGTCTGGGCCACTGATGAAGGGAAAAATCTTTGGGGAAAAGGTAGAGGGGAGGCTTTAGTCTCCGTTTGCACTTTGCAGTCCAAATCAGTGCGTGCCTCTGGAGCTTTTAGCAGCTAGAGAATCCCTTCATCTTGTATTCTTTCTCTGCAAAGAACTTCAATCCTTCTAACATGCAGAATTCTCAAGCATAGAAAAAAGCGAAAGTGTTAGTCAATTGTTTCTATAGCGGATTCTGCCATGTCTGCGCTTCTACATATTTCAATCAATTGCTCTGCCTTAAACACATCCCAGAGAAATTCCGACGAACTGAGCTTCTGGGGATTGAAATCATTGCAGCCCATCAAATGTTGCAGTTTTACGAGAGCAAAAGGTGAATATTTTTGTAAAAGTAGGCTCAAGAAAGGAGTTTCCGAGGATAGGTTCACTTTCTTGGGTGGGAGCAGGCATAAAGATGGAAACTTGCTTAGAGGTGATCTGTGGAAGAGGAATAAGAGGGGGGTGCTGACTAGATTCAGAGAAGGTTTTGGATTCGATGGTCTGGGCGGTGGCGGAGGAGGGGGAGGGAGAGACAATGGTACGACGGCAAGAGTGTTGAGTAATCTTGCTTTGGCTATTGGCTTAACTTACCTTTCAATGACTGGACAGCTGGGTTGGGTTCTGGATGCAATTGTTTCTGTTTGGGTATGAAATTTCTCCATTTGTTTCTATCATATTCTATGTGCATGCATATTTCTTCGGATGCTATTGCAAATTTTAAATCAAAATTACAAATATACAGTTAGAGTTCCGCAGAATATTTGTAACTTTTCATTGTGCAGGGTAAGTTTTTGCAACATTAATAATGGTCTTAGCATTTTAAAGAAGTAGAAAGACAATATTTTGATGGAGAGACTTCAAATGAATCTATGATTTTAGTTGAATTCATAGAACTGATTTTTGTTTTTTAACTTTTGAAAAATTTAATTTATACATTGTCAGTTTAGATTTTCTGTATACAGGCATAATCCAGATTGATGTCATGTGTAAAATTGCCATATCTTATATCTGTGGCATGGACCATAGTAAGTTATACATGGTGACAACTTCTTTTATGGAACTCTTCTTGCGCGGTTTGCTCCTTCTCCCCAACTTCCTTGTATAGTTCAGTTAGGTATGCATATGCAATCAAATTACAGCCATTGCTGTGCATTTTTTTTGTTTGTTAGGATGCCAGCACTTATTCCTTCCAATGTTCGGATATGTGGTATCTTTGATGTGCTTTCTTTTGTCTCCTTATGATTTTCTCAGCAACTATGCCCTTTATAGGACTGCTAGTATTTATAGAATCTGTGTCTTCTTACTTCTGATATCCTTGGTAATCTTTGTTGTACAGCTCCTTGCAGTGCTTCTACCAATTGTAGGCTTGGGAGTTTTTATGTGGTGGGCGGGACGGGATATTGTTCAAGGCAGTGTGAGTAATCAAACTTCTGATCTCTGTTTCTTCTATGTATTTTGCTGCATGTGTTACTTGAATTTCTCTACTAGGACAAGCTCTTCTTGGAAATATTTAAATGGAAGTGGTTTTTTATGTTCACAAGAGAAAGCTGATTGAATTGTTGATCCCCTTTTCAGACTCTGGAAACAAAGCACTCACTAATTAAAGATGTGGTAAACGTAAGCTTTATTTGTCACGTGTCTTCTTAGTAGCTTACCTGTGCCATTACTATTTAGGCAGTGAGGTTTGTTTACAAACCAGTGACTTTTAAACCAATTTATTTTGTTGGGGAGCAAAAGAAATACAAGATGTTTATGATTTTTTTATTTTTTTAATATTTTTTCTCTTCTAATAGTTCAAAGTGGGGATTGTTCTGCATTGACAGAATATATCCTATCATCTCAGGGATTAGGGTCTTTCCTTTCCTCCTTCCATTCTCTCTCTCTATCTTTGTTTGGGATAAGCATCTGATATTCCAAATTGGGTTTGTTCACCACTAACTGGTTTACTGTTTTCTGGAAAAGGTGGATTGTTGGTTTATTTAGTCCATTAGCAAATGGTTTTATTAGCATGAGCTGCTGAACTCAACCCTTCGTTTTGAGTCCATCTATAAAAATTAAATTCTTGGGACTATGAGTGAGGATAGGGTTTCCAGCTGGCATTCTCCGTTGTCATATACTCCCCCTGTTTCAAAATAAATAGCCTTGTAGCTATGTGCGCACACAGTAAGGGGGACAAAAACAATAGAACTTTTAATTTAAAGTTTCAAATATGCACTTAATAAATACTTTTAGAGAGTCTGTGACTAAACCTAAGTTATTATTAAGTTATTAAATAGAGATAAAATAAGAAAACATCAATAATTGATGTTTGGGAAAGGTCAAATTTTGACACAACACAAAATGGCCAAAAAGGCCATCTATTTTAAAATGGAGGGAGTATTTCTTTAGAAATTAGTCCTTTTTATTTTTGAAAATCCCAGTCTGTCCTTTAGCTCTCTTTTTATAATTCCATTTTACTTCAGTTAGATATCGCATGTCTCTTATACAAGCTTTGTTATCTGATGTCTTATATATATCTGCTGTATGTGCAGTGCCCAAACTGTGGGAATGACTTTCAAGTTTTCAAGTAAGATTATGGAACTACTTGTGTTATTGGAATTTCTTTCCAATCCAGCTCAGAATTACTTTTCTCCTTGGAATTATTTGATTATGTTTCTATGGTTGCAGATCTACACTTAATGAAGACCTGCAGCTGTGCCCATTTTGTAGTCAGCCGTTCTCAGGTAGTTATCATCATCTTTTAATCTTGCTCAAATTTCATTATAGTTGCTCACCTACTAAATTTAGAATTGTGCCTCAGATATTGCAATTTAGGTACTGTAAAAATCTTATTTTGATTCTCTTGTGGAGTTACAATTATGCACTTTATTTCGATCCATGATGTTTCTAGAACAGGGAATAACTCTGAATATGATTTTTTTGTAAATATTCATGCATTTGATGGTGTTCATCCTGACTCTCTAGTGATCAAGGCATAAGCCATCCCTCACTTGTTAATGTTATTTTGGCTAGTCCACATTACATAAGAGATATGGAATTGAGAAAGCTCTTCCTAAAATCTTTCCTCTTTTGCGTAAGCATAGTTGATGAATATTCTTAATGCATTATCTTTACTTTTCCAGTGGTAGGAAATGAATTTGTTAGAGATCCCGTGAAGTTCTCCAACCAATCCACAACATTTCGCGAAGCATTCAGTGAGTTCTCTCCTCATCAGAAGAAAGGTTTGCTTGTTAACCCTTGTTCTGGGATATCATAGCATCAAACGTCAGGCTCTTCGTTTTAAGTTGTTCTTATTCTCTAAAACTAAGTTAGGCCTTTTACTACCTAAACAGATCATCCATAATTACTTTCTTCTACTTAATGCGCTACCCTTTTATTACTTTGCTCGACTTTAAATTCTTTCTACTGTTTTAGTGAAGAGAGTTTTCAGATAATCAGCATCAGAAGCTTGTGTGAATTGAGTAGGAGGTACTATTAAAATAGACTAACAAGTCTACTTATGCAATAACTCTCTGAAATGTTATATAGGCTTTAGGCAACTTGAAATAAAAACCTAACTGTAGTATGAATAGGGACCACATATATTTGTTAAACTTGATTCCAGGATTCGAAATGGTACACAGTAAACCATGAATCCCCATCATTCTGAATTTACTTTAGGTCTAGAATTTCATTCAGCTTTGAGACTTTTTATTGGTGACTACTTTGCTAAACTAGTCGCACTAAACAGGAAAAAATTCAGTGGCTGTTGTTGATGTTGAAGCTGAAGTGAAGGATGCAGATTGAGGAGACTTCATATTGCTAATGATTGTTTCCCCCAACCTTCTCTTCTCTTTTAGCAATGTCAATTTATTTTTCTTGACAGAAGTGCATATTTATCATCCCTCTGTCATTTTCATTTCTTCCGTACAGTTTGTGTTGAATTGATCTGATAAAAAAACTGCAGATGTAGGCTTTGCCCATGTACCTTGATGAGCAATGGGCATTGATAAATATGGTGATATTTCTCTTTTCAAGTTCTCCCATGGGCGTGAAAGCGTGCACCACTCGGAGACAGTCTTTGAATTTTGCCAAACTGCTGAATCAAGTCATCACTGTTTAGCATCAGAAACAGTTTTAAGCTTCCTTCTTGTATATTATTATGGTGTTGGAGCTGGATTTAGGAGTTAGAGCAAGATGCTCATAATTTTGATAGAGTTATTTTGTTGTACAAATACGCATACTTGTATAGCATGGATTAGAACTCAGTTAAAGATCATAGAATTTTCACGATATCTCAACCATGTTGGCCATTTTTCAATTGTATTCTTATCTAGCAGTAGAATATCTACCAGGGACCCAGGGATCAAAACTGGACTCGAGAGCTATGCATAGGCCTTCTTTCTTGCCTTCACCATTTCCTTTTCTTGTTAAGCCACGCATCTTTCTAATTTTTTGTTAAGCCACTGTTCCACTAACTTGAGAGGGGAAAAACAAAGTTCAGAGTTTATTGAAACCTGGTTTTCATTGCAATGGAGTATCTATATAAGAAAATGAAAAGCCTAAGAAAATGAAATTTAGTATATTTTCATCCACCGGTTCACATATAAACTGAGATTTCCAAAACTGGAATATGTTGAAAACACCAGCAACCTCCTCTGCACTAGCATTTGGTACCTTGAAGCTGAAACAGCACCATTTATTCCGGATGTGTTGTAAAACCCAAAATCAGTGTGCTGTTTTAACTTGCTGCAAAGAGTAGGAAAGAAGAGTTTAGGATGAAAAGTACTCATAGTAACAAAGCTAGCAAAGACACATTGAAATAGTTTATCTAAGCAAAAAAAATGCAAAATTCACAGCCTAGAAAACTTCAAATGTTAAGGTGATGCAAAAAATCACTAAAGAATCCTCTCAACAATCTAAAAGGCTAACAGGAGTTCCACAGAGAACCCAAAGTGCAAAGTTAGTTGACAGGTATATATGGGTTCCCTGACGGCAATGCTGTAGAGTTTTAGAACTCGGGTGTCATTATGGAACCCATAGATCAAGCCTACCACTGAATAAGCTTACTCAACAATTGAATGTTAGAATGATCAGAGTGAAATAAGATCAGAAACATAATGTACATCAAAAACTTTTAGACTTGTTTTAGCAGAAATATGTACCTCTTCCTTCGTATCATTCTTGCCCCTTGTGAACAACTTGTAGCCACCAAATAAGGCCAAGCCCCAGCCAGTTAGAGAGACAATCACAAACTGCGAGAGATAGAAGCATATGGATCACTATAAATAAAATTATCAAAAGTACAAGGTGGTATCAACAAACGCTAATATGGATAGTATCATCAAAAATACTCAAACTACCTAAAGTGATGCAGGACAAGGAAAGACTGACAATAAGATGCTTATTCCAATAAACAACAGGACATTTTAATTAAATGACAGATGCTCAGGCACGATGATATACAGTATGAGAATTCAACGAAATCATTCTGTTACAGTCAATAGCTACATGGATGACAACAAAATTCATACTTTGCAAGCTGAGGAAAAGTAAGCAAGACTGTCTTCCATTTACGACAATGTCTGCCAAAATAGAGCATTAAATGGCGTGTTTAACAGCTAAATCATTGCAGTTCAGAAATGTCTGTTGTACCATGAAACCGAATCACCCGTGGAAATAATCATCAGTTCTCTTACTTCAGAAGCATTGAATAGGCATTAGGAAATGTTACACTTCACATCAAACAGATGCCTAAGTGGTTGAGTAATAAGTGAATTTCTCCATTGAATACTAATTAGTTAGCCAAAGCTTCAATAAGTGGTTACCGAAAGAAGTACCTTTATTTCACCAAAGGAAGTTATTTAATAAAGTCCTACCACAAAAGTGTGCCCAACTACTAAGAAGTTGCCATTACATTACAAGGTCAAAT
Organism: Apocynum venetum; assembly: GCA_019593545.1. Lineage (NCBI taxonomy): Eukaryota > Viridiplantae > Streptophyta > Magnoliopsida > Gentianales > Apocynaceae > Apocynum > Apocynum venetum. The sequence goes on along the minus strand of SRSM01000123.1, from coordinate 7,986,845 downwards.
ATACCATTCAAAGCCCCTTAACCGAACTAAAGGGTGCATAAGACATAAAACATTAACTCCATATCGTTTTAGTACATATTCTGCGACATAAGCATGATTCTTAAAGTTGCAAGCATATTATGAACAGGGAAACCAGAATTCATCTCAGTAGATTTTAAAGCATAGTTGAAAATCGTCACAACCCTCCTCCCAAAAGAAAATAAGGAAAAAGACAAGAAGTCACACCATTCAGTGAACAACGCCACTGTATTTCAAAAGAAATAACTCAAATTGATAAAAAGTAATGCAAAATTTGTGAATGCACACACTCTGTTTTGACACATGGGAAACAGAAAACCACCAAACAAGCTAGTAGTTCAAATAGTAGCATAATGTTTTCAAAAGAAATTAAAAATAGTAAGCTGAACTTACATGCTCTTCTTTCCATTTAGATGGACTCATTGGATCTTCCCAGAAATTAACTTTTGGTGGTCCGTGATGATCTGCAAGAAGAATATAAAAAATTATAGTCCAAAAAGGAAATGATAGATTGCAATTAATCTGCTGCTATTAACACTGCTCTACGTCATCTTTCAAAATTAAATTAAAATTCAGATATTAGCCGAGAGAAGCTGACACCTTTTAACAAATACTAACAGAGGAAACATCAAAATGTAACATTTTACCCTTACGATGCATTGGTAAAATCCATTTATTGTGATTTTAATTCTGTAAAATTTACAAAAAATATGATTTCTAACTCAAGACATTCAAACCATAAAATAAATCATTTTGAAATTACCAAAGTTCGAGAAATATGTATACTATTAAAAATCCATTGGTAGCTGAAAAGAAATAAATCTTAGCATTCACTTCCAATTCCCAATTTGAGAATGATCATACTTCCTCTAATTTAGATCTAAAATTAGAATGTGAATAAAGAGACAAATGAGACAAAATTTACCGCCACCGGCGGCGAAACCGCGGCGCTGGATGAGGCTGGCAGCTTGCCTAGTGGAAGCTGCTGACTTGAGAGTGGAGAGTCGAGCGAGGTTGGCGGCTTGGCGAGCCGCAGGCGTCCACGCTGCCATAGTTTGCGAGCAGATATTCTATGGAGTACAAGAGCGAAAGGAGTACTAACCCACAGAAATCGGGGATTTCAGAAGCTGCCAGAGAAAACAGCGAGGAAGGGAAGGGTGAAAAAGAAAGAATAAGGGAGAGAGATGCCGAATCGAAAAGACAAATGCACCCTTGTGACACGTGCAACTTTTGGTCTAGCCCAGGTATTGTGTTTGGGCGGCCCAATTTAAAACCTTGGGAAAGGTCCCAAGGCCATGGGAAATACAGCACTGAACTAGCAGAATTTTATAAGGGTACGTAATTGTATTTCGAAATTGAATATTCTTGAATATTACTGTTACCCTTTAAAATAAATATTTTAGTATTTAAAATTTTACAAATAATTATTTATTTTTAAAAATCCAAGATCTCACCATCACATAAATATTTATCACTAATTACATTTATTAATAAGAAAGGTAATGTAATAACTTATTTATAATTAAAGATTCTATAATAATAAAAATAATGTACTCTCTCTCTCTCTTTTTTATAACATGTCAAAAAAAATTTCACAAGTACTAAAAAAAATATTTTAGTTTTGATAATATTTTTATTTATTTGTCTTAAAAATAATTAAAAGTAAAAAAAAGTTTTATATTTGGAAATAAGAAATAGAATAAGTAGATTCAGAGAGAAAAAAGTTTTTGTGTTGACAATAAAAAAAAGAGATTAAAATCACTTTTTGAAAATAAATATAATAAATAAATGTAATATTAAAAATAAACATCAAATATCTCTAAAAAATATTAAAACTAGTCTTATATAAGGAGAAGGGAGAAAACTTCTAACGTTAAAAATAAAAAAAGGACGGAGGGATTATTAATTTATTTATGATTGGAAATAAAAATATTCCACCAGGGAAGTATCTAATGGATCAGAATACGAATATTTAGGGAAAAAATCCGAACGCAAATCACAAGAGATCTCTCATATGGCAGAAAGGCCGCACAATTATTTTTCTTTTTCAAAGATAATGTGACAATTTGATAAACAATTCTAACAATGTTGTATACAAAGGTATTAAAAAGAGGCACAAAAACTTTATCCGAATCATTTTGTTATGTTAGTTAGACCAATAAAAATAAAATATTTGCCGCTATTCAATCGTCGAAACTTGATTACTGCATACATCAAAATAGTGCCCAATTTAATCCATGACATTGAGCAGGTGTATAAATGTTGTTCAAAGGTGACAGCTTTCTAAGTTCGATCCTCTCCGAAATTCTAATTTTAAAAAATTTTAAGTCAAATATTCCTCTTAATAAAAATCAAAATTGTGCAAACACGATCCAACCCGAATTTGAATTAATATCGAATGATCTAATAAAAAAATATTGCACAATTTCGATAAAGAAATTGTAAGGCGCAGTCCGCAGATCCCATTTTAACCAGTTCATTTAGGATTTATATACAAGACAAGTTCCTAGACTCACATATCTTTCTTCTAAAAGAAATTATAATGAAAAATAAATCATATTTCACCACTGCAACTGCATTGCATCCAAAATTACAATCAGAAAAACAGTATCCAAAAAGGAATCAGAATGTAGGAGAGACTTGGTTCCTACTAAAAGATCAATTAAACAAAAACATTCTTCATCCCGTTTTTTATAAAATGCATTATATAAATTTTATTCTCTTTAATTATAAAATATTTTATTATTTTTAAAAAATTATTATTTATATTATTTTCAAATTCATCCTTATATATAAGAAAGAAATAATAAATACTTATTTTTTCAAAAAAATTAAAATAAATAAAAATATATCGATAAGTAAATATATGTAAAATTAGCTAAAACATGCACAGGATGAAATATATACAAGGTTATTTGAAAGGGTAATAGTCATACAAGTGCTGCCAAGATAGTAGTATAAACCAGAAACAATAAGAACGGAACTTAGAAGTTAGACCACCTGATTTTACAGTCGAGATCGAATAAAAACTTTCTTGCGATCAGTCTCTGAAGATACCGTGCTCTTTATAGGTTCATCGGGAGACTCTTTCAAAGTCTCCAAATCCCCTGGATACTCGGAGGAAATCTGATTTTGCTGTTTCAATATGTTCACCTCTTCTTGCATTTTCTCCATTTTTGCTCGCATCTCCCCCACTGCAATCATAAGGTCCTGTTTCTTGATACCATTTCCGGAGTGTGAATTTTGTTCATCCTTTAATCCTTCCTTCACAATCTTATACACATGCACTGCACCTGTGTTGAGTATAAAAAGCATAACAAAATGGTGCTTTAAATATATAATTCAGCTCTTAAAGAAGTCAGTGAACTGGAAACATAACACGGAAACAAAGAAGTCAGCTCTTCTTGAATAACTCTTAAACAAGCAGCAAGATAATCAATTTAAGAATACCGACCCCTGCTATTTCAGACAGCCAGAGCAGCCAAATCATGCTGAACCGAGCCAAATGATTTCAAGCTGTTCATCAGGTACTCAAGCATGAATTTTTGTTTGAGAGTAGAAAATTTTGCTTGAGCTCGTTTGTTTAATTTTTTCTTAAAGTATGAATTTCATTTGAGTTTAGCTTATTTAATGTAGAGAACTGAGTTTGAACAGTTCGACGAACTCGACTTGAGTTTGAAATTATTTATTTTATGCTTTTTCCTTTAAAATATATAAAAAATAAAATATGAAAATATTATATCATATCAAAAATATATTTATACATAAAAAATATCATACATTACTTCTAGTGTTTGCAAACACTCAAACTTGTTTGTGAACCATTCATGTTCGTTTGATTGTCGACTAATAAACAAGTTAAAAATCCTTGTTTGAACTTAATTCGATTATCAAACGAACAAGCCACTAATGAACAAGAACAGACGAGCTCAAACAAATTTTGTTTGCGAACTGTTTGGTTTGTTCACAAGTCAAAACAGACTAACAACTTCAAATAGAAAGAATGGTGACAGTCCTGCCCTAATCAATAAGCAAGTAATCACTGGTTAGTCTGGTAATTCAGTTGCCCAAGGTTATTTTCAATTATTCTCAAAGAAGTTTCCTGAGAAGAGTTGGAAGATTATGCTTCCATCCAGAAATCTACATTGTTCAATTAAACCCATAGGATACATGTCTTGAATAATCATGTCTTCTCAACTTCAGAGATTGGTTGAGTATGCTTACTATTAACCAATGAAATCACTGCACTTTTCTTTGGAATGGAACAGTTGTAGTGCAGGCTTGAAGTCCGTTAGCTACTCTTAGGATAGGGGTAAAATAAGAAAAAGATGTACTGGAACAAAAATTCCTTGAACTCAATTAGGTTCAATAGATGAACACCAAAATATCATTTTGGGCATCTATAGTTCTTCAAAAAGGATGCAATCTACAAATCAAACTCACTTTGGAAAACCTTCAAAAAGAGTGTTGTATAAGCTATGAATTCTTAAATGGCAATGCTTAGTTCTCCAAGTAGCTCAGCCTCAGGTTGTAAGATCCTTACCACACAACATACTAGATTCATCTACTGCAGTTCAGGTTATTGCACACGTAAACAGATGTCCTGTTTAGATGATTCACAATAAGGTCCCCATTCAGACTTATAGTAATTTTCCTGCATCATAGGAAATTCTAAATCCCGAATGCTTGGATCAGCACCGTACTTATTGCTAATGCAGAAAACTAAAGTTGCAAAAGCATCTTAACCTACTTCCAAAGAATGCAATGCTACAATATGTTCTCTTAGAGAGAATTATGACACATTGCATGAAAAAGAAAAAAATCCAATAGGTGAATGATTTTACTTTCACACTGAAGATAAAGAAGCATTAAGAAAACATTTTTTGCAACATGAGAATCTAGAAAAAGACATCTACAGAAACAATAGCAATAAACGCGGTAGGAAATACAAACAAAAGATTGAACCATTGCAGTTCAATACAGAAAGACAACGCAGATTCAACAATTTCAGTTCAGCATAAAACATCAATCAACAAGATGCAGATTAATAGATTATGATAATGAATACTTGATACCACAAAATAATGATACGATTATGATAAACCAGCAAGTGACCGAAGCCTACCTCATCCCCCGCAAACCCACGAGTGAAAGAATGATGAAGAAATTATTCAAAAGTAAATAAATGTCTCACCACTTCTTCAATTGCAATTTAGATCAAATTTGCAACATTTACAAGTATAGAGGATAAACCTTATAAAGAGCTCAAAAGGAGTATTTGAAAAAGACAAAAGCAGAAAGCTACAATCTTTAGCTCAATAATCTAAAACCAGTTTATCGCCACTATCAACTCAATCTACTGAATTTTCAAATACGCACAATAACCATGATAATGTTGCAGAACCTTCTTTTAGATAACAAAATTTGCAATTCCAATTAACCCAATATCCTTATTTGCCAAGAATTATAGAGATGAAGATAGAGCTCAAGAAATTGAAGACTGACCAGTAACCCCCTTGAGGGACTCATTAACGGCCGAGTCAACAGCGAATTTTCCGAGATTAGACAGAATTTTGCCGATCTTTTCACGGCGATGAGGATCGGGAAAGTACTCATCCAATTTCTGACCACCGGTCAGTTTAACAGCGTCAGCTTTGGCAACGTTGGATACGAAGGCAGCGGCTTCCAGCGGATGCTTGCTGGGATTTTTTCTGCTGATTAGCCTGGAAACAGAGGATTGAAGCTCGTCCCATATGCCCATCCTTGCTCGGAAAATGGCTGTGGTCCTCCAATCCAACTATGTAAATCTCTTTTCCATTTTTGTTTTTTTTATTTTTATTTTGCCCCCTAGAATTTTATTCGGATAATTTTGTAAGCTGACGTGGAAATGACTGCTTTTTAGTCTTTTTTTTTTCTTTTTCCTTCAGTAAGGTCCCACGAGGATGAAGCGAAATTCTTAAGTCAACATGAATTTTGTGTATATATACTATTAAAACTATTTTATAGATAATATGCAATGTATATGATATAGTGTGATTTATAAAAATAAAGTTCATTTAAAAATTAACAACTTAAATTTACTTAAGATGATTTCTTTTAAATATAACGACAATTGTAATATAATATTACCGATCATTCATATTTTCTTGTAATTTTTTGAATGATTTGAGAGATAAATCTTATTTTTACTTCCTAGTTAAATGTTCATTAGATAGTTTTCTTTTACAAAAAGTCAAATTATGCATAGTCTTTTGGTATTTTATATTGAAATACTTGATCTTTTACATTTTTTAATGCAATCGTAATTCACTTACTCTTATATTATTTCCAAAATTAATAACTTAATGCAAGTAGGAGACAAAAGAAAAAAATAAACATAAGAAATGATTGATTTGATGAGAGAAAGTTTGTTTATTAATGTTATATTTAGAACTTTACACACAAAATTTCATCGTTTTGTACTTTTAATATGTGTTCAGATAGTCAAAATATCTTCTAATATGAAACATAGAAAGTATTACACCAAATAGTAAATAAATTTTATACTATAATTTTAAAAGTAAAATATAATTAAAAATTTCAGAGATTTTTATTATAGATTAGTCATAAACTTTTTACAAATTGGATGAAATATTTACTTCTTATCTAGTGAGTATAAAATGTCATTGCTAAAATCATTCTGATTTAATTCATAATCAAATCCCAAATCCATTCATTTTTAATATATTAAATGAGAGAAAGTTAGTAGACTCATTTTTTGCCAAAAATATTGTCTAGAATTATCAAAATTTCCCTTATTTGCGTCCGTGGGTGGAAGATTACAAGAACGATGTTAGATCATTCTGATTTAATTTATAATCAAATTCAAATTCAAAACAGAGAAAGTTCGTGGACTCATTTTTGGCCAAACAAGAGGAATCAAAATTTCCTCAAAATAGTAAAAGATATTTTCAAGCTTTTTATGATTTACAAAATATATTATATTTTGATTTCTTCAAAATTAAATATTCATTTTATTTAAATAAATATTTTTTATTTAAAATTTTATTAATAATCTATTTAATTTAAAATATTTATATATACTTAACTATCACTTAATAAATTTACATTTATCTAATTCATGCATTAAACATTTCATTATATTAATATCAATAATAATTTAATAAATTAATTTTAAAAATTATTTTTTAATCAAAATAAAAAAGTACCCCACAATTCCCAACGAAAATAATATTAATCTCGTTTCTACATTACTCGGCAATTCAATATAGAAAACTGATTTAATTCCAACAAGATTTTCACCAACTTTTTAAAGAAAACATCGCAATAGTTATAAAAAAATTACCGCAGTAGTTGTCGATAAAACGTTGAAAAATTGCCATAAACCACATTAACCCTTACTGAAATGATCAATGCAGTTGTTCAAAACGAAATAATTATAAGAATTCGCCGCAATAATATAGTGCAGGAACCTAATTTTTTTTCTTATGCTTCCTCTTCGCAAACAAATTCTATTGATAACATCCACCCCTAAACTGCAAAAGGTCCTTTGAATATTGCCTTCTCCTTTCATCTCCGAAATCCCCATTAGTTTCTCTTGTGATGAAGGATGCAAGTGAAGCATCTCTTTCAATCTATGAAATCAAACCTCACCCAGAATTACAAATACAGAAACCAAACCCAAAGCTTTAATATAATGAAAAACATATTACATTCCCTGTGCCCATTGAAAAAAAGAAGATACTAGCAGCCATTCACATTAATAACTTAAGCAATAACATTATATACGACACAATGCTTCCTTACTGGCAGGACAAACTTGCATATCAATCTGACAAGAGAAACCTAATTGTGAGTCTTTTGTCTTTACTTGGACTCCTTGCCATGCCTTTTCTGAGGAATGATCAGATCATCAAGAAAATGAGTGCCGATGAATTCCTTCATCATGAAAATCCTCAACACGTCTTCTGGTGTACGATTTGCACCCGAATCTGCAGAGATTCCCTTTTCATACCCAAATTTCGCACCTTTACTCTGCAGCTCTGCACGGTCAAGCACATTCTTCATGTCACTCGAAGTTCGACCAAATACCTCTTTCGCTGCCTCCATGTCTTGGCTGTTGCAATTTTCAGATTTCATATCACTGACCGTCTTAGAAACTATTTTAGCCATCGTTTTTCCACCTGCGTGTAAATCCAGCAGATAGAGAAATGCATGTATACCGATGATCTTAAGAATAAATACTGTATATGATATGGATTAAAGAGAAGCAGACCAGGAACCATATTGTAGGACTCCTTGAAAGCGTATAAAGCAGCGTTTTGGGAGAACTTGGAGGCGAAAAGGGCGATCTGTGCCCGGCCTTGCTCGTCGGACATGCTGTCTTTGAGCTTTTGAAGGCCATTGACTCTGACGGCGTTGTCGACCTTCCAAAAGGTGGCTGAACCGTAGCTATAGGAGGTCCAGCATGCGTTCTTCACCGACCGGAGATCGGGTGCGTTTCTTTTCACTTTTTCGGTGGTTGAGTTAACGAATTCCCAAACCCCCATTGCTCTCTGATCTCTTTGCTATTCGATGTGGAACGAATAGACGCTACTACCTACTAGTCGTACCAATTAGCATTAAAAACTGCCATGATAGCAACTCGGGGAAGAGTAAAGTTGGAATTTTGGTGATTCAACACCATTGGGCGATGAGGAGGCTGGAAGCTTGACTATATTGATTTTTTTAAGAAGACTAAAGTATTCCCCTTTAGTCACCCTTGTAAAACCTCATTCGATACTACTTGTGACTTTCAAATTGCACTAAGTAGATTATGAGTCATTGAGTTTTTATTAGTATTTTCCATATTATAAAATTTACAAATCTCCAATATTATATTTTAAAATTTATTAATCTCTTTGTCAAAAATTATAAATTTTTAAATGACTTTCCTTTTATTGTAAAAATAAAAATTATTTTACATAATTTTTTATTTCAAAGACAACTTTTATATTTTTTTTCTTCACACAACAAACTTTTTTTTATCTTTCTTATTTTCAAAAACTAATAATTAAAGGCATTTTAGTAACAAAAAAACTGTCAATTAATCTATGTAAAAATAGTTCTAGCAACTTATATTTTTTTATGCAGATAAAATAGTAATTTACATAGCAATAGCCAGTAAGGGGAGGAGAGGTACCTTGTTTAGTTTGGACAGAAATGGTTGGAAAGAAAAAATGTCATTGTCAGATTTTCTAAGAAAAAAGAGAAAAATATAATTAATTTGACTATTAAACTCTAATAACATTAATTGTAATAAAGATTTGTTTTATTAAATAACGAACAATTTTGTAATCTTGCACCTCACATTTTCTCTTCCTTCTAAATCCCTCTAATTTTAGAGGTCAAGTATTAAAGGGGAAGGGAAGAAATGAATAATTTTTTTCTTTCTCCTCCCCACCCACCCCCTCCAATTTTTTTATCCAAACGAGGGACTTAAATTTTTTTTTTTTTTAAATCTCTCTCCTCCCCTCCAAATCCCCCTGACCAAACAGACCCAAATTCCGAATTCTTTCTCTACACATCTGCCTCACACTCACTCCTACGCCTTCTGGTTTTTCTTAGTTCCCTGGAAGGATGAAAAGCGCTCTAATAATATTAAGTAGGTAAACTTTCCTGATTGAACTTTCAAGATGAATGAACGGATACTATAACTCTGACAATGGCATATAGCTACTTCCATTAACACATTTACGGGGATATAGTGAAGTTACACTCTGTACATCGACAATCATAAGTTTCAACTTCTGAGGGTGAACAACCCGAAGAGAGTAAAAGGGTACCTAGTATTACAGCAGTAAACTTCATTAGCTTGAGGCACATTAGCAGAAGATTTACATGCATCTCAGTGTCCTTTAATGGAACTACAAGCATTTTATTCACGCATTCACACAGCAGCAATAACACTCTTTTCCGTTGTTGCGCAGAAGCTTCTTTTTTCCATGCTTACAGTACACAGCAGCCACTCCAATGTGCTGGAAACATGTCCAACATAAAATGTGAAAAAGGAGAAGGAAAAAAAAAACAGTCAATGTAAACCAAATATAATTCCTCGTTGTGCAATTATCAAAACAAGAATTAAGCCATGACTACAAATTAGAGTGGGCAAAGAATTAGAATTAAAGTAGATTGGGACGACATTCCCATATGCCTCAATATAGTAGCAGGTTAATGTCATCAGAGAAGTTATTTTTGGGTTTGAACAGGACCAACAGATACCTCCTAATACCATCAAACTCCGCCTGTCATGAAACTTTATCATGGAAACAGATCAGCTATCTCACAACCAAGACTAGGGCCTGTTGTTGTTTCAGAGTCAGGAGCAGCTCCAATCAGAACGTCGCCCAGGTCTTTCAAGCATCTAACCTGCTTATGCCTCATCTATCGACCCAATCCCATAGGTCTTTCTCTCAAAACTCCATCTACTTCAAGCTTAAATGTTAAGACCTGAACTTCACATTTTAGTTTGCACCCAGCCTAAGAAGGAAGAGCCCTTACAGTAGTACAAAGAAGAAGATCAAAATAGCATTCTCCTTGACATCCCTGAGACCAGTAGTCCAGCACCAGAATTGAGGTTGCTTCCAGCTAATGGCCTAAGTTTGTTATTTGAAGACCAAAAAAAATCTTACTACAGAATTCATCAACAGAATGAATTTCTTGTCAGCAGTCATTAGAAATAAAATATGCACTTCCCACGAACTAAAAACAGCCTCAATTAGTTCCAATAATTAATATGTGAAGTAAGGAGTAGATATAGAATTCAAACAGTATATTCCTGCAGATAACATACTGACCATGCTTCAATGATATAAAAGCTTCTAATCCTTCTTCAGATGGAAAGCCCAGCAAACAGCAACTCCAACGCCTCCTCTTGTGATGTAGTTCTCTACAAAAGAGAAAATCAACCAAATATGTAATGAATCTTCTCAAATATTGTGGCCAAGAGCAAGGCAATGTCTCAAATATTGTGCCCAAGAGCAAGGCAATGTCTCACTCAAATCCTAAATAACTATGTAATCTAGAAGTGGAAATAAGTTGTTAACAAGAGCCAAGTATGAAATTAGCAAATAACTATTAGTTCAAAAGTTTGTAGAAATACATAAACAAGTAAAGTAAGACCATATCTTAGTAAAGCATTCTCTTGAACACAGCTTTCCTTTGTAGTATGAGTTTTGCCTCAAACTATTCAGCACATGATAGGAGTTAGAAAAAATAAATATACAATTTTAGTACACCCCAAGGTGAAGGCCACAAGATCAAGATCAACCAAATTGAAATATCAGACATACTTCAAAACATAAAAGAAATTCACAAAGATAAGCTGTGAATGAATCAGAATTCATATATAATACTGCCAATTGCAAAACTAGTTGGTACAACATCAGTCCATTAAAATCTCATACAAATACACCAATGTCAATACATCCAAAATTTCTTTTATAGACATACCAAACTTCATATTCCATAATACAATGGACCATCACAAAAGAGATCATTGTGTTGAATTGACGGTAAGACATATCTATGTTTACAGCAATGAGCATTTAAATCCAGATCATATCCTATGGATTCACATGTACCAATACCAATACAGAACAAAAATGCAACTCAAAGACATCAAAGATAAATTGTGAATCGCCAAACTAGCCAGACCTATAATCACCTATGTTTCTGGATTCTATCAAAATTGGTTCTTCAATTTAAAGGTGTGCATATTTCCATCAGAACAAACTTCTAATCCTTATAACAGAGGCAGAAACAAACTTCAAATCACACGTATGAGATAGTCACAACCCACAAGACCTAAAAGGCTTAAATTTATTACATATGCTGTCTCTGTTAAAAAGTCGCCAGTGCGCACCTGAATGCATAAGAGGTGAAGGATTTTATTCAAGACCCGCAAACGATGGCTGGCATACGAGCTGTTCGCAGGAAGCTTATTCATCCTGTTGATTTCTTGATACACTGCAGCCTTCTTCTCGTCATGGCCCATCTGATTCCATGACTGATTAACCTGATTGCTTCTGTCTTTAGACTGGTTTAGCATATCTGCCATTGAATCGTTCAAAAGAATCCACTCTTTCACAGAAGCTACTCAACAATGGAATTTCAAATGAACAACCAAACCAAAAAAGAAAGAAAATAATGATGACATCAGTTGCTGCGGATTCATGAAACAGGTCGCAAATTGTTGAAACAAAAAAGAGAAGGAAGAACATAGCAGCGCAAGGGACTCACCAATTGTCCTCTCTGATTGTTGGGCGTCGTTGTCCGGCTGTCAATACTGCATCGAGTGATTTTGCTTCCTCCGGGAAAGAAAGACGCCGAGAACTCAGAAGAGATAGTCAGAAATTGGACAAAGATCCTTACAAATTCGATCCATCTATTTACGCGTGGGAGTTTGGAACGAAATATCGAGTTGTACCAAACCATTTTTTGAAATTTGGTTTGTTTTTTTTTTTTGGGTTTTATTTGGATTGGATTTTTAAAATGTTTTTTATTTATTTTGAAATGAAATCAGAATAATAATTTTTTTATTGAAAATTGAGAGTTTATTTATATGTTTTATATTTCACATTATTGATAATATTATAAAATATATAAAATATAATTAATAAATTATTTAATATAGTAATTTTAATTAAATAATAATATATTATTATTTATATAATTAAATAGGACATGTGGAATCGAAAACTAAACAAAAAACTAAATCACACCCCCTACAAAGTTATACTTTTTTTTTTTTTTTGCCTTTTCTTGGAAAAATGAGATCTTTTCCCCTAAACTTACTAAAGATTCTATTTTTTTCCTTCCAAATATTTTTTGACAAGTTGTTGCCATCCAACTTTTCAAATATATGTCCAATTGGGACATTATGTTCTAACAGACAACTGTTGTGACACTCACATATCAAAGTTATTTTAATTTTTTTTAATCTTCCATTGCCATTTGACTCTTGTAGCAAATACACTTAAAATGTCTAAATATTCCTACTTGAAATATTTGAATTTTTGGTCATAGAAAACATAATTTTTTCCTTAAGATTCCACCTCAATCTCATCTTTAGAGCTTCTCCAATGATAATATCAATGTTAAGAAAAAATTATGACAAATAATACTTAATGAATGGAATGTCAAATAACAATATTGTCAAATTTTAAAATTGATTCTAGTGCATTCATGTTAATGATCACTATAATGCTTACTTGTCATGTTTATCTTTCTAATGCATATATCCTTTTGATTTTTTTCTTCAAAATATTCTGATATATTTATCTTTTCTCTTAAATTTTCAACGTGTTGAATCATCTTATAATACAAAAGTCATTATTTGACAGTCTTCATACACTGTCAATAAAATTTCTTTTCATAACAACATTCAAAACTTTGTATATTGGAGTGAAAAAATTAATTGCAATGTCAACTTTACTTATGTAACATGATTTTTTTTAACATTGACAACACCATTAGAAATACTCTTAACTTAATGAAATCCTTAGTCTTCAACTTTTCAAACTTATCATCAAAATCTTCCACAATTATAGCATTCTCAATGGCTCTGGAAATAGCCATGGAAATGATAAATCTTTTTTCCTTTTTGTTTATTTTCGAAAACATATCAATTTTTAGGCTTGGGCCAAAACTACACCTACTTATAGGGTGAAGAATGGTATATTGAGAACTATGGCAAGCTCCGCCCATCTTTTTCTAAAGGTTAGGATTTGCCCATCTTCCACATACCTCATAGAAAAATGAGAATAGAAATAGTGCCACAATGATTGTTGGGAACAACTATGCAATAGTGTCAAGTGATCTAGACTTGAGGTTGAGAATGGTAAAGCTCACTTCATTACCTTCAAAAAAGAGCACATAAAAAGTAGCAAGTTTTGTTCATATGGCAGTGCTAGCTAAGCAAGGGAATTGTTATTTTTTCTAGGGTTTTGAAAAGGAGCTTGTGAAGGGTCTAGAGTTGGGGGAGGAAAAGAATGAGATGAAGAAAACATTGTAATTGGATAAAAATGTCTCTTTAAAACTTCAAATGTACGTCCTATAACGTCCTATCTTTTTGTACTCATTTCTAGCTACCTAACTTTGAACTCTATTGTATCATTTGTCATTTCGTTTATATATCTACTTTTTCCAATTATGACTCATTGGTAGTTGAGAGACTTTATTTTTTATTGACTTAGTTATATCATTTCTATCCATTCTTTTAAATGATGACAAATGGGGAGAAAAACTATTGTTGATTGCAATATATAATTGTTATGAAACTAACAATTTGTTTCAGGAAAATTTGAGATGAACTTAATAGATCAAGTTCATCAAAACCAAGATAAAGAAAAAAGCAACTCTAAAAAGTTAAGTATGGCTATCTTTGGTTTTAAATTATGTTTTTGATTGATTGAAGGAGAATGAGAATGAGAATTGTGTGTTGATGGCCGGGTTGGCCTTATGTGATATATTTCATTTATGTTTGCTTGTTAAACTTGTGTTGTAAAAATAGTTTTTATAAGAGTTACAAAGGAAACTCTGTCAAAATTTTTACAAAACTGATGCATATTGATATGAGGAGCTTTATAAATGTTTTTATAGTTTATCTATATGTTCTTAAAACTGAAATGAAAGATGATACGAAGGTCGGTGGAAAAATAGGCTCATTTGAGCTTATATAAGCTAGGAAGTGATCTCATATATTTACAATGAACCTTTTCATTTTGAGATCCAATATTTGTTCAAAATTGTTTCATTCAATATATTTCTTGATATCATCAAACTAAATGGTTATATGTTATATGTGATATCTTACAAATACCTAACATATTGTAAGGGGGAGTTTTTTTAAAAAGTTTCATTACATATTATATAAACTTTTTCTTACTTTGAATCCTTGAACTAAATTGTTATATCCATCACATTGCATCAATATTTGTCATCATAAAAAATGGGGAAATTGAAAGCTTTAAAGTTTTTAATGTCTTAATTTTGATTAATGACAAACATTGATAAGCACTAATGTCTTAATTGTATAAGTGTTGGTCTTTTAGGATTCATATGTCTAATCCATCCAAGATCGAAGTTTCAAGTCTTCAGGAAAGATCGAATGTTATCAAGTGTTGAAGATAAGCGGTTTTTGGATAAGATAGGATCTACAGGTGTAGTGTTATTTTTAGATATCTCTAGATCTACTTCTATGAGTAATAATTTTTATAGGTTACTCAATAAAAGTGAAATGTTTTTCAAAATGCACTTCATAAATATAAACTATGAGTTGGATATTTGAAATAATTTTCAAAATACATGCATGTACTTAAAATTTTATAAAACATATTTCACAACTTTTAGAGTTGATTGAAATCTTGTATTGCATAGTTTGAATGCATTTGTGGTCGACTTGATTGCCTATGTGGTCGACCATAGAATCATGCGGTCGACCGGACTACTCAGCCTAATCGTCCGCAGCATGTCCAGAGCTCTCTGGAACACTTGCGGATGATGGTACGGTCGACCGCACTTCTTTTGAATGTGATTTAAACAACTATTTTTATAATCGTTGGTGTATACATATAAATACCCAATTATTTAAAAAACTCATAACAACGACTCTTTAAGCACAAATATGATTCTTACTCTTTATAGAATATCTTGAAATCATTTTGAAACCCTTTCATAACATTTACATTGTGAAAATCATCCAAGAAGGGTCTTAACTAAATCATTGGTGTTCTTGAGCAATCTAAAGAAACAAATTATTCAAAGAGGTGTTTATATTTCAAATTGATATATCTTCACATTAAGGTGATATCTATTAAACTATTTATCTCTTATTATTGATTGTAATTATACAAAGGTTGCAAGTAGCATAAAACCCTAAGTGTTAAGGTGAGCCTTGTGTAGGTTGTTTTGTTTTCAATGTTTATTTGTAAAACATTTGGGTGAGCCTTGAATTGAATTGTATTGTTATGATTCACTAAGAAGAGTGGTGAAATTATTGTATAATCAAGATTGTGTTGTAAAACTTAAGAGTTGAGTGAGTCTTGATTGGTTGAGAGGTTATTTATAAAACCCTAAGGTGAATTGAGCGAGTCTTTTTTGTAATCTCATTTATTTGATTAGTGAACTTGAGTAGGTAACTCAAGGTACTGAATTAGGTTTTGTTGAATAAACTGAATAATTATAAATCATTGTGTTTATTGCTCTAATTTATACATTTTATTTGAACATATTATTTCTCGTACAACTAGCGTACCAAGTGTTTGATATTTATTGTTAAAGAGGCGTTTTATTGAATTAGATTGAAAAATTAAATAAAAACCTAATTCATCTTGTCTTATATTTTTCATATATTTTCGATGACAAAACATTTGCCTTTCATGCCCATGTGGTGACATGCATAAACTTCAATTTTACTTGGTTATTGTATTCAAATTGTTAAGACTTTTGGTTGTCATGCTCAATAGTGACATTTGTTTTCTGATTCAACATTTTATAATTTGTAAGACTTTTCTAGTGTCTTTTTCACCAAATGTGCATATAAGTTTTTCTTCTTGGTTACAGGCCTAAATGGATGAGGGATTTAAGAATTATAATTCGTAATTAAATACTCTTTTTAATTTTATATTAATAGTAAATATTTAATTTTAAACGATAAAAAATGAAAATTATCTTTTACCTTATTATGAGTTTTTGTTACTCATATAACTGCACGTGACTTTTCTTTTAATAATAAATTACTATTTTTAAATTAAGATTTAACTACCCCTAAAAAAACTATAGTAAATAAAAGTTAAGGGGCATTCTTGAAATATTTTTTATTCTCCTTTTCTTCATTTTTTTCATGACCATTTTCTTTCGAAAAGGTGGCAGTGATGGAGTTTTGTCAGAAGGGAGACAGTGAAGGGCATATAGAAAGAAAAAATATTTGAAGAATGCCATTTATTTTTTATATATTAATTATTTTTAAAAAAAAATATAATGTCAAATAAAATATTTTAAAATAAAATTTATAAAATTAGAGAGAAGTATAGATTTAAAATTTTAATAATTTTTTTATAAAAAATATACAATATTTATCGAGAAAATGATTGGAATTCCATATTCTTTAAATACATGGTTGAATTTTTCTTACCAATCAAGCTCTATTGTCAAAAAGATTACTTAAATAGTTTCTCTATTTGTAAAGAAAAAAAAAAAGAAAAAAAGAAGAAGATAGTTTCCCTATTCCATTTCAAGAGCAAGAAAAATACTTAGCGCTTCCCAATTGGATGTCTAAACCGCCAACTCAAAAATTCCCACGCCAACACCAAATACGTGTGGGCCCTGATTCTCACTTATTCTTTCCCACCACCAAAGCTGAAACGGAGAGTGAAGCCACGCACCTCGTTAACACGTGCCAGATAGCAAAAACTCCACCTACAAACAATTCAGACTAACACGTGCGAACTTCAAGTAACGAAATTTTCTAATAAGTCAGGAAATTAGAAATGAGTCTATGGTGAATTGGTGATTGTTATTTCTTTATTTCCTTTTCTTCTCCGAGCAAAGATTACCGGCGGTCATCCAATCGGACGGCCGTAATTTCGTTTGAGTACAGAGAAAGGATCGCCGGTTACTTTGCTTTCTTCCGTCGTTATCTCTATACTGCTCAATTTTGAGTTGTTCTTCAATCAATTCTTCGTTTTCAATTTTATTTTTTTGATATTGTGTTTTTGGGAATCGATCAGTCGCCATGAATGAGAAGGCTAATGTTTCCAAGGAGCTTAATGCCAAGCATCGAAAGGTTTTCACTTTATCTTTTTTTTTTCCCACCTTAATATTTATTGAATTTTATTGTTTGACCCTAATATTGCTTTATATGCATTCGATCTTAGCGTAAAGATTTGGTTTTTATGTATTTAAGTTGGATCAGTTATTGAATAATGTTTATTGTGGAGGATTTTCGTTGGTTCGATGGATTTTGTTTTTCTTTTTATTTCTTGATTTGTTTCAATGATATAGGATATCAGGAGATTTCATTATTGCTTGAATGCAAATTTGAGATTCTTTTGTTTGTAGGATGAATAAGTTCTTCTGATAATAACATAAACCCGATGTTACAGTGTTTTGGTTTTAATTATTAGTGAAGTTGTTGGTTTTAATTTTACTTAGGTTTAATTACTTGAAATCTGTTCGAAACATCAGATTTTTGTTTTTGGAGTAGGAAGATTGGTTACAAAAAAATTGCGGCTTCATATATGATTTCATAGCTTTTTTAGTACATTTTAGATTAGCAGCTTCTTCAAAATATCGATGATTAATGGTTGACCAGAGAATTAATGTTGGTAGCAACAATCACTTTATTTGCATCCAGCTTGCAGTTTGCAGCTAGTATTATCATTTTCAAATTTTCTCACTGCATGTTTCTAAAAAGATTATTCATGTAACTTTCTCCAAAAGTTTTTCTAATTTCTCAGTCATTGATAAACCATGGTTCCAAAATAACTAGTCACCTGCAGCTTAGAAAATTATGTTGGAGATTGTGTAATGCTTACTCTCAAACTCTTCGAGTTTATGATTACTTATGAAGAATATTTGTCTTTTAGGAAATGATACGCATGCTCCCTTTAGGGATGAGACCCAGTTTTTTTCTTTTTTCCTTTTTTTTTTCCGGCCGGGGGGGGGGGGGGGGAGGAGGAGGGGGTTGAAAGTGACTAGATCTACTCATCAATGCTGAATTTTTACCTTTTTTTTTTGTTTTTTACTCTGCACACTATCTTTAGATATTTTATATGGTAGTTCTATCCCTTTTGACGTTTGGTTTAGCTTAGGCATGGAGATGCCATATAATGGCAATGGGAGTTCTAGAGAACTAAAGAGTGCAGCAATTCAATCATTGTCTGTACCTTCTAGTTTTCTAGTCTTTTGTTTTCTAAGTCTTTTTTGTGTTTAAGGTTCCCCACCTTAGAGTTGCTTGAGGCCATCTTCCTGAGATTCATGCATCTTGATTTTTTCCTCTATATTTGTCTTCTAAAGGCTTCCAATCTGGCCTTGGGATGGCTTTTAGTTCAGATTAGACAGCATTTGGTTTGTAAATGACAGCTTTGCTAGGAAATGAACTCATACCAGTTCTATACGAACCTGTTTATACTTGAAGTGGTTAGAAGCCTCTATGAACTAGACAGTCACTAACATTTGCCATAATTTTACGATGTATAGCTTCTGAGACCTGTCTTTCATTGCAAAATCTATTATCTTCTCTCTCTACCGACTTCCAGGGGAAAAAAGAAAGCACGAACCTTCTTGGAAAAAAGAAAATCAATTGAAAATTATGACAGTATTGATGATCAGGGAAAAAGTGTACGCATTATTGTTCTTATTTGCTGATATACAGTATATTTTTGTTATCTCTTCCTTTACTTGGACTAGCTGTCTTCTATACATAGCTAATTTTTTATTCATGTGTCCTTTCTCATTATCTATTGGTATTTCTTCTTTTATTGTATCTAGACTTACCTTTATAGATGTAATGACATACGTCCCTGCAGATTCTGGAAGGGTTTCTTAGATTGCCGGAGAACAGGGAATGTGCTGATTGCAAAACCAAGTATGTACTTGAATATGATTAAAGAACTCTAATTCATTTAAGAGTAAAGAAAGGAAGAATGTGAAAATTATGGATCTATATCTTAGTGCAATTTGAAATACATTGATTTCTTGGTTTAAACAACTGATCATATGCAGTTTTTCCTCCATTTGAATGCAGGGGTCCCCGATGGGCTAGTGTGAATTTAGGTATCTTTATATGCATGCAATGCTCAGGTATTCACAGAAGTCTTGGGGTGCACATATCAAAGGTGAGGACTTATTCTTGATCTGTGTGACTTGGCTGTCAATGGAATGAACCTAGAGATTTGAAGTCATTTAGAAAAGCATAGAGGAGCTTCAGATAACAATGCATATTTTCATCATGCATCACTATGTAATATTGACATGTGCTTCAGCTACATATTGGATGGAAATATTATCAAGTTCGTATCACGAGTCAATGCTGGATTGATTTTGGAAAAGCTTGTATAGAGTGTCTTTCAGTAAAGGAATGTATTTACCAGTCAATTCTGTTTCCTGACAAACACTTGCATACGATACTGCAAAGGTTCAAAGTGTGCTAATTGATATTTTCTCTCTCCTTTAGTAAAGTGGACAGCTTGAGGCCTTAGTTTAATTCTTTCAGTCATTAACTGGTTACTATCCTGATTTACAATAACTTAGCGGTTGCTATTTATCAACCTTCCTGTAGGTGAGATCTGCTACACTGGATACATGGCTTCCTGAACAAGTGGCATTCATTCAGTGTAAGCTGCTTTATTGTCTGATGGGCCTGACATTCCTGTAACTAACACTAATGAGATGCCTTCTAAGCTTTTTATTATGAGAATGTTTTGTTGTTTATTTTAGCAATGGGAAACGAGAAGGCAAATAGTTATTGGGAAGCAGAGCTACCGCCAAATTATGACAGAGTTGGTATTGAAAATTTTATTCGTGCCAAGTATGTCTGATTTTACTCGTATCTTAAGCTCTGTATATGGAAGCATCTATGACACTAATCTCCTACTCTGCTAACTTGTTTGAACTTCTCTTATACGTCTTCATAAAGGTATGAAGAGAAAAGATGGGTTCCAAAGGATGGAAAACCAAGTTCACCTGCTAGGGGACGAGAGGAAGAGCCTTCAGTGCAGTGGCAAAGACCTAGTAATAACAATACACATGGACGCACCAGCAATTCTGGAAATTTATCTCATGAAAGGAAGAACTCTCAGCCTCTTACTGCAAAGGAAAATGCAACACTTGGGAGAATTAATATTCCTGTGCCCCATAAAGGTCAAGAACCGGTATGTTGAATTACATCTACCTTGCTTTATCTTCTCACCCACCGTGAATCTCCCCATTCCAGCACACACACAATTGTGTGCATACACTAATACATATACACACACCCCCCAAAGAAAAAATGTGTTCGAATAACTTGTTTTGAGTAAGTAGTCTTGCTTTTATGATTTACAATCAGGTTGTTCCTGCCCCAATGCCTCAACCTGTGATTCAGAAAGCTGAGACACCTACAGCCTCTGAGACTACTAAACAGAGTGTGAAATCTGCTCCAACCTCTAAAGTTGATTATGCTACTGATCTTTTCAACATGCTTTCAATGGACAGTCCTAGTGAAAATGGCTCAGAAGCAGCCAGTGCAGACGATAATTCATGGGCAGGATTTCAGTGTATGATAAATCAAACTCATCTTGCTTTCCAGTTTCTAGTCTTGGCTTCTTCTTTTGGAGTGCATTTTGTTTTCCCCTTCTCTTTCATTTTGAAGGGGCAAAACTCCATGTTCTGCCTGGGAGTGGAAGGTTGGGGGGGGGGGGGGGTTTACTTACTGGAGTAAGTGAGGTTTTAACATAATAAAAGTTCAAAGCTTTGGGATGCATTAATTAGGTGTTGCTTCTTCATTCCAGTGGTTTCCTCTGAATTTTTAGCAAAATTTGCAGCTGCTCAAGAAACATCAACAGCAGAAGTAAGTGTTCAAGCAAAAGCTGACAATAACACAACACCGTCTGCTTCTGGAATCGAGGATTTATTTACAGATTCACCATCAATTGCACCTGAACATGTGTCAATGAAGCCTCAAAAGGATGTTAAAAATGATATTATGAGCCTTTTTGACAAGGTCTGTCTATTCCAGAACTGTTAGAGTATTTGTTTGACTTCTGAAATTCCAATGCGCTTGCTTGATCTTCTATTCTACTAATTTACTGGAGAGACAATTGTTTCAAAATTTGTACCTTTTAAGTTGAATTATAAAAGCATCCTCCTGCAAGTAACTCGATTACAATGTAATCGTTTAACTGCAGTTCTTCCCCTGATGTGTGAAAGTCAGTGTAATTAAATAAGATCTTCCTTTCTGCAGAACAATATGGTTTCACCATTCTCACTTCACCAACAACAGCTAGCTATGCTAGCACAACAACAGTCTCTTCTAATGGCAGCTGCCGCTGCTAATGCCGCTGGTGGAGTAACAAAACTACCTGGAAATCCACCACAAGCTCCGAATGGTACCCACTTATCACCTCAAGGTTGGGTGAATGCTGGAAATCAGTTCCATGGGATGCCAGCAGCAGGAAAGAATGAGTTGGAGAAATATATGCAGCAGGTACGATTCCAAATGCTTAGATTTGTGAACAATAATTAGTTTCTCATTCTGATTTATTGCTGTTCTGCTAGATGGGAAACTTTGGGGGTGCCCAGCCTGGTGGAAGTTCTGCTCCATTTCCAACATCGAGGTATGTTAGTATGATTATTATTTTTATGTTGTTGTTTTAAGCCTATTTAAAAAGTAATAGATTTATCATACAACGTCAAGACGGAGGACCCTATTTTAAGGGTGGTTTTAGCAAGTTTTTGTAACTAGCATCTGAGGAATATATTTAGATTGCGTCTATAATCTACTCTTGAAACCTATTGTGGGCTCCAAGCTGTTTATTCATGTTGCTTCAAAAAACATTTGAAAGATCAAAGGCAATTCTTGAAAAAAAAAAAACTATTTTGCACTTGAAGTGTTTAGGTTTAGCTATTAAAAAACAAACTGATTCCTGTCCCTCAAGCAACTTTCAGAAGACAAAAGGTCAATTTTTCAAAGATCAATTCTTCAAGCAATTCTGAAAGATCCTCGAGTTCAAAACATGAATGCGTTGATTTATTCTGAAAGATTTATTATTTGCAATGTTATAGCAGTATCTACTCCATGGGAAAAAATGCTTCTAACAATGGTGCACCATCTGGTACGAGTAAGCAGACAACAGCCACAGTTTCATCTTCTTCTACGCAGTCGGGTAAAGAGTATGACTTCTCCTCTTTGACGCAGGGGTTTTTCTCAAAACCCTGAGTAGCCTCCATCAGAAGGCTACTGATCAGTCATAGTATATTGAAACAGATATTTACAGGAAATACATATCTTTGGAGTACACCGCCTGTAATGGTTTTGTACACTATTCGTTGGGAGCCACCATTCCTAATTTTGATTTATCTTTTAATGCTTGCTTCATTTTTAGTTGTATGTGGGATAATAAGTGGGTTCAGATTTGTCCAAAGTAGAATATCAAATTTTCCCCTCTTCATTAGTTTCTCTTTTTCATTGATGAATTCTAAATGAAAATGTTGCCAAGACTCAGATCTGTAATACAAGAATATCCCTTCCGATTCTTACAAGTATTCTCACCAGTGATGCATATATAAGGATCATCACTGAAACTCGTTCAACTTGGCTCAAATCAATGAAATATTTATCTGTGGATGATCAAACCAAGTATATGATGAGTGTTGGCATCTGTGAAATTTCCGGATATCGATATGACTTGGTATGAAAGATGGTCTCTGCTTGTAGTTCCGTTTCTTCAGCTCACGAGTGCCCTATGACTATATGGCGATTTCACATTGAGATCCCCGGTCAAAAATTCTCAAAAGCAAAGGAGTTTATTGGCTGTATCACATACCAGCCGCTACTGCTGCTTCATAGGCCATCATGCTACTTCTCTATTTTCTAATGTTCTTTATTTGAATCTTCTTTTCCTTTTTATTTGTCTACTTTTTACAATTCTTTATGCAAATAGTATGAGGTGGGACTCGAATCCGTTGACCTCTGATTTTAATTTTAAAACAAGAAAAATTGCAAATTTACGATTGCTTCACGCTGGTCCTGAAGGGTTGCACTTCAACGGTACCAATTTTTCTCTATCTGAGTTCCATTGCTCAATTTAGAGTCGTAAGAAGTGACAATTGGAGATGGCCTAAATGGTTTTTTCTCTGACAAATAAGTCAACCTAAAGAACACTCACTGAAACAAATGTTGAAATTACAACCTAAAACTTTCCCCAAATATATTATGAAAGGAAAATCATGCTTTCAATTTTTTACAATTTCATAAGTTCCATAAGAGTCTCGAGTTGAATCTGCAATAATTTAGTATTTAAAAATAAAAAATAAAAAAGAAGATAAAATGCGATAGCTACCCAATTTTGATGATCTCTGACCATTCGTTGAACCAGAAATGCACGAAACGAAATGATAGCGTTTATGGGAATCCCATGGTTCCCATTAGGTAGCCAAAATCGATGTCAGTTGCGTACGTCTTCATCGATCACCGTCTAGATTTGACAAATGTGAGTCCTGAGAAGTTCTCACACCCACAAATCATACTTGGGGCTGGCATCGCCTTCACCAGCCGTCTTCTATCTACGGCGTGCAAAATTTTGTGGCAAGTGTTTATTGGCATTCCACAAATAGTCAAATTTAACTCTGCTTCTTTTCAGGCTAAACAGTTAAGAACCAAAGGGGCTGTCAAACTTTAGTTCATCCCAGAGACTCTTTGCGTGGTTTTCTTGCTGCAATTTGCCACTAGAGATTCAACCAAATCAAACAAAACTACAGAAAAAGAAAGAGAAAAAGAGTACTACTTTATCCTCGTTTGACAAAAATTTATACGTACAAAAAAGCTCTTTGTATTTTTTAAGATGCATTTATTTATCATTTTTTTAAACTCTCTCTAATTATTACTCTTTTATAATAATAATAATAATATATTTAGAAAATCAAAGAGTGATTTATAAATAAAACATATATAAAATAATCGATCGATTTATAATAAGAGATAAAAATAGTACTACTACATTTTAAAATGTATAAATGGACGTTCTTCTCAACTAATTTTCTTGTTCAATTAATGTAATAAGCATTCATTACTGTATACAGCTTGAGATGGTTCTTTTAAATTCATGTAACGGAAAAGAAAGAAAGAAAGAATACTTGAATACAAAAATAAGCGAGGTCGGTTTGACACAGTGATCTGTTAGGCACATGCAGATAAGTGAAACTGAAAAAAGGGCAATTAAGTGATGAGGCCATGAGCGAGGGAGGGATCCTGAAACAGCGCCCCGCAGCAACGGTCATCTATGTATCATTTTAATGGAAAGGAGTTTTAAATAATCCCAGAGTCTTCTCCACAACAGTATCCAAATGATTAATCTATTTGATGAGAACATGAAAAGGCATTATTTGCAGTTCAGATTATATATACCACAGAGCCACTCTTATTTTACTTGTTGAAGCCTCAATTCTAGGGCCACCCCACTCATGAAGTTTATGTCGTTTTGGCAAACAAAAGACACACATTTCAAGAATCGTAAGCAGGTGCCAAATAGATTCACTCCAACTCCGTTCCACTTTCTTTTCCTTTATTTTTTATTACGTTTAATAAAAGTGTTTTAAATTTCAATAGAATATATAAATTACGAAATACGCTTCACTAAATAATTCTTTTAGATTTATTATATATTTACAAAGTATAAAAAATATATTTTTTTTTTTTACAGGAATTGAAACTCCACACTGCATGTACATGTGTAAGTACAGAACATATTGTTAATGATCTTATTCCATTACTTTCTCTCCTCCAGTGTTTGGTGCGATAGGGAAGGACCTTCTGATGTAAATGATCCCATTCTTCAGGAGCTTTTTAGTGATTAAATTATTACTTATAAAGAGAATAATACTACTCCCTTCCACTTAAATCTTAGGAAATTTTCTTATTATCTTATTAAAAAAAAAAGAAGAAGAATATTGGCAATGTTTGAGAATAGGTCAAATTTGACGCCCTTGACGTTAAATAAATAGTAATAATGAGATTAATATGAATTATATTTTAAAATAAAAGGAGTCAAAATTAATAGAGTTTTAGTTATTGAAAAAACTAATTTACGTAATACTCCATAAATAAGACTTATTTTTCCTTATTTAAATAAAGTATTGAAATTCAATTTTAGGCTGACACAAGAGTAATTAATCACAATAAGTTTCTTTCATATGATACTTCTGGATCATATAGAAAAAATGCTGAGAAATTTAAGTAGGGCAGTTGTAGGAAGCAACAGGAAGGTCTCTGCCGAGTGCCGACTTTTTGACAAACAAACTGTGAAACAATAACAAGGAAATTACAACAAAAAAAATACAATAACAAGGAATTTCTTTTTAAAAAATTATTCTTGTTATTATATATGTAGAGTAAATATAATTTAGTTATATATTTTTGAAATTATTGTGTTAAATTGAGAATAAACATTTAATTTTAGACCTGAAAAATTGTATAAAAAGGTCATAGATGATTTTAGAAGTTTGAAAATGAGGTAAACATTAAGAAGTCGGTTGCCATCCTCATCCTTTAAGTCCATGTCGGATTCTTTCAGGTCAAAATCTCCACGTCACAAATAGAAAAAGAAAAAAGAAAAAAGAAAAAAGAAAATTGACTACCCACACCGTTTCTACCCCACTATTTAAACAAAGCCATGACCAGCTCCTATTCTATACTTCAATCCCCCAGACCCCAGCCCCGCCCCTCTCGATTCCCCAGTCCCCCTTCTCCGTTCTTCAAATCATCTGATACTCGCCGGAGAAAATGTCGATTTTGTTCTCCCAAAACTCATGCAGTCTGGCGATATCTCTTAAAGTTTTCTTCATATCGACCAGCGTTTTATTCAGCCGCGGTGCTACTGAAGCTCTCGGCACCAGCTATAGCAGATTTTGCAGTTTCAGATGTGCCATCATTCTATAACGTCGTCGTTTCCTGGTTGAGACCGCCGTATCTGTATCTAGTTATCAACTGTATTATCATCACTATTGTTGCTTCCTCAAAGTTACAGTCTAAAGTCGGTGATGTGCCACTGTCGTCATCTCTGGCTCCGCTGGTGGCGACGAGTCCTGTTCCGGTTCATCCTCAGGCTGAGGTGATATATCCAGAGCCGGTCAAGCACTATGATTATGATGCCGTCACTGTTAACAGAGATCCGTTGGAAGCTGTTAGTCCTGAGCCGGAGATTTTCGGATATGCAGAAAATAATTTTATTCGTAATGGTCTAAATCTTTATGAAACCAAGGTTTCTAAAGCTAATAAGGCTTTTGTTAATGTGAATGACGCTGTTAAACTTGAACCGGAGGTTTTCAAGTATCCTGCGGATAATTTTGTTAGTAATGGTCTAAATGATTACGAAACCAAAGTTTTTGAAGCTGATAAGAGCTTTGTTAATATGAATACCGCTGTTGCATCGAGGGGGCCGGATATGAACAATTACGGCGAAGAGGTTTTGGTTGCAAAATCTTCACCATCACCATCGCCTATCAGTAGGAGAGACTCGTCGGATTTTTCGTTTTCCAATGAAAAGCCGCCTGTTTCCAAAAGGATAGGTCACCGGCGAGCCGTTAAAGCAAGTCCTGAAGGTACTGTCTCTATACTTTCCAACCAAAAACACCCGTTGATCTTTGTTTACTCGTATCTGATCTAATGAGCTTGTGTTTCTATATAAAATTCTATTTTTTGTTTTATTTTAAAGGAAATTTTTATTTTTGTTTTGAGTTTAAAATATAGCCGGAGAGAGATTTAGCTGATAACGGCAAATTACGAAGGAGAAAAACTAACCGTTGGTGGAACAGTTCGAATCTTGTCCTAGTGTTTAAATTACAGCATTTAGTGATGTACTTTTTCTCGTGGTTCTGGGCCTCTGGTTGGTTGAGGCCATCTATGTTTCAGTGGTCCAGCTATAGCTGATTTCATTGAATTAAAAACGATTTTTTTTTGTCCCTCAAAAAAAAAAACGATTTTTTTTATAAGTAATATTGTCCACGCAAAGGGGCGAGTGGCAACGAAAGAATGGATATTTTGTTGACCATGTTAGCATACAAAATTAAAACGATAAGCACAAAATGGCTATACAAATCTCTTTTCTAAGGTGATTCACAATTTTTCTAGTAGGATTTGCAGTATAAAAGTAAATGTTCACATAATATTTATATAAAAAAAGAATTATGATAAATATTGCTATTTCTATATTACAGTAATTTTCTGAGGATCGAATAGTTGAAATTCAGGTCAGCATGCTCGACTTTCTCCGATTTCTCCCCTTGTAGATTGATATTGGTACTTTCAGAAAAATAATTTATGCAAGTATTTTAAGCTAAGGATATTTTAAGGAAATGCAATGCACATAATTTGGCTAGTTGATCTTCTTTTCTTTAATGTAATTTTGGCTATGTGTTTTTTTTTTCTTCTAATATTTTGTGTGATCGAGGTGAAACTTTAACTATCTTGATTTTAATAGCTAATTTTCCAATTATAAAAAAAAAAGTATTTTAAGCTAGGTTAATTTTAGAGGTCCCTAAAAAAAAAAAGAGAGAGAGAGAGGTTAAATGTAGAGGGGAGAGAAGTAATTTCTGGTATTTGTTCCAGGTGGGAAAGCGGCGTTAGGTGTTTCGAGAACGAAGAAGCAAGACACGCTGGAGAGCACGTGGAAAACAATAACGGAAGGACGTGCAATGCCGTTAACGAGGCACTTGAGGAAGGCCGACACGTGGGAGACACAAGGTGGGCGGCATCACAACCATACCCCAGAAAATCAGAAGATGATGAAATCCGAGACCTTCAAGGACCGCAACAACAACTCGTTACTGACTCCCACACCCGGTTCAGGAAAACTCAAGAAAGAACCGTCGCTGAGTCAGGACGATTTGAACAGACGAGTTGAGGCTTTCATTAAGAAGTTCAATGAGGAAATGAGACTGCAGAGGCAGGAGTCTTTGAATCAGTACATGGAAATGATCAATCGTGGGGCGCATTAGTAATTTTTAGTGTCTTTTGAAGTATTTCCTAGGCTGTTGGTTTATTTGTTCTTGCACATAGAGAAACTCTCTCTTAGAAATAGATGGGGAATGCTGGCCTAAAATTTGGTTTGGATATTGGCAAATGGTTTTCTTAGAAATAGATGGTGCTGCCTGCTGCCTTGTATTCTACCTTATAGGGCTCGCTGAATATCTTTTTTTCATTTCTAATTTTCTATGGTTCTTTTGAACCTAAAATTATTAGAAAAGAAAAAAGAAGAGGAGATAATAAGAGTAGACAGAATGTAATGCTTTACTATTTGGAGACAAGAATTTTAGGACAAAGATAGCAAATTTATGACTTTAACAAGTTACCATTACTTGTAATTTCTTGAATTGCAAATGCCTTTTTATTTATGGATAAAAAATTAAAATGAAAGAATGTTAATAGTCTTTTTTTTTTTGTTTTTTGATAAGCAAGTGTTGCAATAGACATTGACTATATAGAACTATTAAACTGAACTCGTCATTGCTAGACTGATAGCTGACTAGCCATTTACATTGAGCCTACCATTCATATCCAGGTCTATTCCACGCCGAGCATGTCCAACATGGTTGAATCCGGGAGCAGATCCGATAAAATGAAAAAATTCCGTTACCGGGAATCGAACCCGGGTCTCCTGGGTGAAAGCCAGATATCCTAACCGCTGGACGATAACGGATTCATATCTTTCAATTCTAATAACTACTTTATTAAACTAATTTAATTCTTACATATACATACATAATTGAACATCATGCAGTGATGCTTGGCCTAGTTTAGGTGAGAGAGACCCTGCATTAAGTGCTTTGGTCAGGTAGCATGGTTCTAGTAGTAGCAGCTTTATATCTGTCAACTGATGCCAGTCAGTTACAGAGAAGGCCAAGATAGGTTTAATGCCACTGATCTGATGTTATCCTCACCGACCCATCTTCAGCTGTTATGACCATCATAACTCAACTTGCATGGTTGGCTATTGAGACACCTAATGGTAAACACACAAAATATTGTCACACAGAAACTGCTGTTTAATTTCTGATACTTCTATCAATTACAACACTCAAAAGTGACCCTTTTTATGCGTACTTCAACATTACAGGTGAGATCCTAATGCCTAATATTTATACATTTTCAGTAACTGCAATCATTCTTGAGAGGAAACGGAGGTGAATCTGCGTAACATTACAGAAATATTTGCTCAAAGTTCCACCTTGATGTTGCTGTAATTACAAGAATAGCCTACATTGCCATTGTAGTAACTGGGAAAAGCCGATCCAAGAGTGTATACACTCCACCACCTAACAATAAAGCACCACTGCAAAAACAAATTTATATAGGTGTAAACCTGTATCAGAAGCAAGCATACCAAAAAGGCATAATGAAATGATATAGGAAGTGATGTAAGGTGTGAAACCTATTTTCACTGTCACTAAACATAAGACACTGGACTTTTTGATAGAGTTGAATCTTTGACATAGTTACCTCGCTGGATTAATCCAAGCTGAAAACTTGCGAAATGAAAGCAGACTCTGCATCATAATGATAAAGTGTTAAATAGTGAAATTAAATGAGATCAAAGGAATATAACGTGAAGAATGGATTTGGGGCTGCTAAACTTGGGATAGAAATCAATCAAGAGTCCAGATTAAAGGGTATAATAATCTATCCAAAAGTGGGCCCCATAATTTTACAAAACCATGTCGTTTTGGTGTGTTCATAGAGTTGTACCCATGTGCACGTTATTTGTGGTGTGTGTGCATATATTTATAAGGCTTTCCTGAACCCAGTGATGAATATAACAAAAGGGTACACACTTCTCCACATGAAAGAAGCAGTAGCGGAAGGTCTGACTGCACACACATTGTGGGAATTGGCTCCATCATATTTGACTCAACCAGGAATTCATTGCCTGGCAACTGGGAGATTCTAAAACTAATGGGATGTGCTCTCACAAAACATGCAAGCAGGCATGCACCATACGGCATTTCAAATAGGCCGGGAGCAAGTGCTACAAAGTCTCACCACTTAGCACATAAGGCCTACCTGCAAAGCTCCAGCAAAGGAAGCAGCAAGGAGTAGAGGAGCTACATAGCCAGTTGTGTATGTCAACAGTAGGCTGCCGCCTATTACTGGATCCTGTATAAAAAATCAATATATCAATTCTTTTTAAAACCAAAAATCAATCTTAATATATCCAAATTTTATCATCTGTAGCTCTAAAATAATATAGGAATTCCAAAATAAAATTGTGCTACTCCAAAGTACCCTAGAAGTAGCAACATAACCAAGCAAGGTGGCCAGTACAGGTGTGCTGCAGGGTGATGCAGCTAAAGCAAATGTAAGCCCAGCCAAGTATGCTTGCACACCTGACAGAACATAGTACAGAAAGTTAATGACAGTTCTAAGGTGCATCAATAAGTCATTAATCATTCTCTTGCCAACAGCTGATGCTACTAAGGAAAAATTATTATTACTTGAAGGAAAATTTGCTGCAGCTGCCCGAGCATCAAAGTTGCTGAAAAATGAGGGAAGCTGAAACTCTATTATCTGTAAATTCACAAGCAGAACAAGACCATTATGTGTGAAGAAGAATTAGCATCAGCTGAAATGTAAATGTTACTAAATTTCTATTCACTAATTAGATGCAACCACTCAAGAGGATAAAGTATGGAAAAGTAATGTAGCTTCAAATTATAAGTGGAGGGCCGACTAAATCAGATAGAAAACGAAACACTCTGAAGCTACCTCTAAGAGATTCAGACCCATAGCAATTGCCAAACAAGATGCAGCCACAGGTAGTCCCTGCCCTATCTGACCATAGGCCTTTCCAGCAAATGAGGCTGCCACACCAAGTAATGCCAATGTAGTTGCCAATCCAAGAGCAAATGCAATTGAATCCCCAACAATCTGCAATATAACACAAACGCTGTGAGAAGAGCTTCTAAATTTATCAGATCTACGAAATAATTGGGACAACTTTACATGTAAAGATCAATTTAACATAGACAGATACATGAGTATTTTCATCTCATTGGAAATGACAACAAAGTTGCAATATTTTCCTTATTCAAAATGTTCAAGAAAATTAAATTAGACATAATTTTTCCTTTATTCCCCTGCACAACTCTCATTATCCACTCCTGCTACATAATTATGTATATACTAAGCACCACATGAAATTAAACTTCTGATTTATGCTTGTACTCCAGAAGTCCTTTGGAATATAACAAGAGATATATGGGAACTTCAAAAGGAAAATGTCGCAGAAAGATATTTGACAGTAGTGTTACCTCTGTTCTGCTTTTCCCAGAGCCAAACGCCCCTATATTATTAATATCCCAAAGAAATTAAATTCTAACATCAATCAAGAAAGTTAAACAAATAAGAGAGTTTAGTAGGTCATTTCTCACCAATGTAACCAAGGGTCAGTGGCAAAACACTGAGCGTACAAGGAGATAAGCTGGTAACAAGTCCAGCACCGAAAATAACTGCCAAACTGAAGAACACAAATTTCTTAAGAGCAATTCATTCAAGAAGTGAATCTTACTATAAGCTGAAAATAATACAACAGGAATGTTCACCTCGTAAAACTAAGAGCAGACAACTGATCTTGAACAGCTTCATTAGCCTGTTGACCAGCTGAATAAAGGAAGCGTCCAAACAAATCCCCAATGCTTCCATCAGCCAAACTATAAAGAGGGGGAGATGCTTCCTGATTCCAAATGTAAGACTTCCAATAATATATTATACATCGTAAAGCATGTGAGGAAACTTTCATTAGAATCTAGTATGCAATGAAAATAGGTGGTTATAAACATGACTATATATGTGCAAGCACACGCACAGAGTAAAACAGGCAAACCTATTCCCATATGTAAGTAAATGTATAGTAATTTTCTTAATTCAAGATGCCCCATTCCAGCCTCATGAACTCAAACAAAGGCTGTTAAAGTCGTGAAGATGATAGTGGTTAAAATAACTTCTGACAAAACCACTGTCCTAGTTAATCAATGTCACAAGATCTCGCAGGTTTCCATACAGAGAGACGACAGCCTAACAGGGTGCAATAGTCTAACTACAAGCCATAGCCAGTTTGGTGGTGGCAGGAATGAGGAAGAAGTGGAACATCGATCTCAATCCTTTAATGTAGGAAGAGGACTATGGGAAGAAAAAGAGGAAGCAACAGTCAATATATCTTAATACCATACATATAGTTTTTCATCCTTACAGGAACTGGGAAGGGTTGAATTCAAATGACAAGGTTCCATTCTAGAATCACTTCCTGCAGCTCCAGTAGTATGCAATTGCCTTTCTTACCACAATTTCTTTTTCTGCAGAAGTTCCTTTCATCCAAGTTAGTCAATAGTACTACAATTACCATTTTGAAAACAATAATTATAATGTAGTAAGAATACTTAAATTTCGTGCAAGAAAATCAAATTCTCTGTCATTAGAAACTGGAACAAGAAGAATTATCAGCAGAAAAAGATTAGAGAAGTTTATTTTAACCAGGTTATCAGTGCCATATCAAAATAGAAAACTAAGCATGTTCACTGCATGAATGATAGTCCAAAAAGACAAACTAGCAAATAGTGTTGGCATGGAAGGACGCATCTAGTGATTAACTGAATTACTGAGGCTGGAATTGGATTATTTCTTACCGTGATATTTCCAATACTCAAAGCATTCGCAGCCTGTGATGCGAATAAGTTTGCTGCTAAAACATCAAAATAGAAGCAGAAGATTTGTTGATGGTACCAGCAAATAAAACAAAAAAGTAAGCCAATAAAGTTGCAATTGCTGAAGATTTGCAAATATCAATTTGAAGCAATTTGGATTGCCAACAGATGACAGCTAACTAACGAAGGATCTTAGTATCAGAAAGAAGTCAATTAGAAAACCACAACAAAAATAACACAGCTGAAAAGAATTTATTTTAGCATTAACCAAAAATCTTTACAACAAAACAATTGACAGCGGAAGCTGCCGAATAGCAGCTAACCTCACTCATCCACCTTTTGCTCGCTTATCTGCACATATTTTAGGGCCCTGACATTCAGATTAAATAAAATTTCTAACATCGTAAATTTGAATAGGTTCATTCCACTATCCCAGTAGGAGCTTTGAAATCTTACGCAAATATAAAACAATTCTTGATACTGGAGAGTTCATGGAAACGCTACCAATAATAGTCGCTACCTTTAACATCATTTTGTTAAAATATGGGACAAAAATGTTATTGGGACTTTATTTTCAACTATAAACGCCCAAGTCCCTCTCCCCTAATTAGACCTTTCCACCACAACCTCGCACACACGCAGCGTTTAACAAAGAGAAAGCAGGGTCAGTACCTGTAACAACACTGACTGATTTACAAAGTTCAAGTTTATTTCCGTGCCTCGGAGCCTCATCAATTGAAGACTTCTTCACCATATTCAAATATTTTTTATAGTCCCCTTCTCAGAGAATGAAATCATGGTGTTAGTAGTTTCATGGTTTCCAAAACAATTCTGAGACTATTCTCTCAAATCACAAAGTCTATAATGTTTATGCAAGTGCTCTCACCATGGGACAGAATTGTTCTCTGAGGATGTTTCTGTTGCCTTAAACTTGCAAATGGGTTGTAATTGTAGGGAATCCTCTGCCATTTCAAACTGTTGGTAGTAACTGAATTCATTTGAGCTGAGAAAAAGAATGAACAAAGACAACATCAATGGCCAAGACGAAGTTGTGCCTGCGTACCAGCTAGCTTGATATTTTTGTAATGCTTTCTGCTGATAGGTAAAATTCAAATCAGTCCCTCAAAATATAAAATATTTTTAATTGAGTCCTTTATGTTTCAAAAGTTAATTTAATTCTTGAATTTTACACCAAAAAAAACATTTTAATCCTTTTATCTTAAATTCTTATCCAAATTTGTTAAAAATTTGTGGTTGTAGAAGAAAAAAACCTTTATTTTAATTTTCCTATATAAACATTTTTTGTTATATTTGAATCGATTCTTAAAATCATTTTTTTAATTTTCATAAAAGCATATCTCAAAATATATTTTTTTCTAAATATACACGAGTCTCACTCAATCACATAAATAATATTTTTATATTACTTTTTATATTAAAATTACAATATCAAATAATTTATTAATTATAATTTATATATTTTATATTATTATCAATTAAGTAAGACTTAAAATATATCAATCAATTTTTAATTTCAATAAAAAAAATTTTATTCAAACATAAATTTATTTTAAAATAAAACAAAAATCACTTTAAAAACTCAATCCAAATATACTTTATCCAAATATCAAAAAATAGTAATTATTTCAAAGATAGAAAAAGACCTTTTAAAATTTTAAGGACTTAATTGAAAAAGGGATTGATATCCTAAAATTGATAAAGCTGTTGAATGCTGCACGATAACAATAGTCCGGTTGGACAAAATAGCCTGACAAAGTGTGCCACCAGAATTTCCAATGGAATTGCAATTTGTGGGTGTCATAGCCAGAGGCTCAGCAAATGAAATTCTATACTCTTATGATTCACGATTTCCCTATTTTGGCAATTTCGAATATGCTGACGATTATGCCCTCAAGGAAGCTTGTTTTTACCTTTCTATTATCGATTTTAGATTCTAAATTATTTTTTATTTTTAATTATAAGTTTTTATCTTTTATTTCAACTTTTAACTTTTAAGAGTTGTATATTATTTTTTATTTTTAGTTATGAATTCTTATATTATATTTTTACTTTTTAAAGTATAATACCATTTTTAATTTTTAGTTATGAACTTTACAATCATTATATGTTTTAATCAAGGTAACGTTCGTGCTTAAAGTAGTCAAGTGTCAAAAAAATTGGAAAGGGTACCTATCTCAAAATTGGAGGTAGATCCGTCACTACTCGATATCTATTTATATCTTGAATAAGTCTCGTATTTTTTAAGAAAATGAAGAAATTGTACAATGAGAATCTGAATATATTGTATATACATGATTGTCTTTCATTGGATATCCTTCATATGTGTACAAATGAACACCAAGCTAGTACCATTTGAGAGAAACAAACTATACCCAAGAAAGACAAGAGAATTATGAAGTGCTAACTAAAATTTTATTGATAAGAAAAAAATTAACAACGCTTCTCAATGCTTTTTTAATACTCATGCATGTTCATTGGTATTTATAGACAAACATAACCACAACTTCTCTGACAAATTGTCACCTAATACATTATTACTATCCTTTTAAAGTATCTTGACAAACTAAGTTTGGAAAGTTCATAGTACTTATTTGGTAAGTCCAATCTCCATCTTCTTTCCATCTTATCTTTCATGTCTAACTAACCCTTTTACCATTTTGACAAGGTATGTAAGGTAAAGTAGCATTTTCGACAATCTAGGTAGATTAGGATAGCCTTTTTGATTCATTACATGAATTTTTTGACACAATAAACACAAAATAGAGAGACGATCTTCAACTTCACTGTAACTTATAGTTATAGGCATGCTGAATCGCTTCTTCTTTCTCTTCTAAACCTTTCTTCGAATCACATGATTGCACATTGTACACCAGCCATATCCCTCCCTCAATAACAAAGGAAGGATGACGTTTCAATTCCAATAGCTCTTAAGTGAAGAACAAACCAAGTGGTTAAAATCAAAAGTCACCAACTTCGTTTATACTACTATTTTGCTGATGATGCATTTGTAATCTAACATTTGTTCATTATTACAAGTAGGTCTCTGGTAAAATAAGTAAAATAATTCTTTACGTATATAAAATTCATGCATTCTTGTAGGTATTTAAGTTTCCTGGTCATTTCTTATTTACAGCTGCACAATTAAGATTTATAATTTACAATACATTTGAAGTACAAATCAAATTGGACTAGTACAGTATTTCAACCTTAAAATACTAGGAATTTAAGCTAGTCAACTTAAATCTAAGAAAACAACCTATTAGAATTGGAGATATAAACATAGAAAAGCTTGAAAACTACTACTCAAAATTCAGATTCTAATAGGTGGGTGATGGTGTATGCAAACGGGCATTAACTGCAGACATCTGGATACGACATTGAATTCTTGCAAACCGCTCCATCATGTACAATTGCACATATTTCAGCTTGAGTTCTGAAAACAAAGAAAACGAAGAAATTAGCCTTTATATGCTTAGGAGCTAAGATTGCACACCCACATGTTTGTACTAATCACATGGAAAGGAGAAAATCATAAATTAGCATTAGGAGTGGAGAGGAAAACACTGAAAGACTAATGTTAAGTGAAAGGCCCTGGAATATACTGATCAGTCATGAAAAGTAGATGGGGAAAAAAAATCTAGAAGGTTTTAGAACCACCAGCTGGTAGCAAGCAGTTTCCTCATCATTCCAAGATTTTATTCTCAACTGAGGCAAAGATCTTAGCTGCAGTATATCAATCAAAGTCATGAACCCATGTACCATGGAGAAGGTAAACAATAATATGAAAACAACCAGTCATGTTATATTTTAGTTTCAACTACTTAGAATACTCCCATGAAAACAAAAGAAAAAAAATACATAAAAAATTGAGTTTCTTACCTCATTTGATGGCTGGAAAATAGAAGTCTTCCTCAATCCCATGACTAACCTTCCACCTGGTTCAACCTTAAAAAAGGTAACTGAGAGAAAGGAAACAAAAACAAATTGCTTTTAGTTCTTGGACAAGGATATGAGATTTACATGCATGAAAAAATATAAGTGGAAGATTATAAGACAATGAAGCCAGGCAAAAACTTCAAAAGCTGGAAACATCCAGTCTCCAAAAGATTGCAAGTTCTTAATATTGGAAGCAACAATTCAGAATCCAGAAACATGTCAATCGTTACTTCATCCTTCTTAATTTGGAATCCAAGAATAATTCAACCATCAACTGACTGCATCCATTATTCTACTCTTGAACTAGACAATAATTTGCTGCACTATAGTTGGTTATTTGGCGCTTGCTTAGGAGCTCTTCTTTTACAGTTGCAGAAATTCCCACGTAAATTCATGCATGCAACAGTTCGGGTTTTTTTTTTAAAAAAAATATCTGAATATTAACTGCTTCTCTTCTTAGCTATTTTGTACATAAGTTATGTGGCTAATTATACAGATAGAAGGATCAGGCCTGGCACTGGTAAAATAGAATAGACCTCTAAGTATAAGCTGCAACCAATATGGTCCAACAAAGGCAAGCCTTTTCTTTTTTTTCTTTCCAATGAAAAAAAGAGGAGATAATTATAAAAAAGGATTAATTCCATTTCTGAAGAGGAATTTGACCAAGTCATTTGAAGTATTAGATTAGGTTACCTGTATCACCTGCTTGCCATCCCTTTGATGTCATAAGTTCTCTGAGCCCTTCCATTATATACATCTTACTGCCAGCATTTATCCAGTACCGGTAGTTAATCTCCCATTCTTTGCCTTCAGTGTCCCTGATTTTGATAGGCAGCCCACGGGGCTCAGACATGTCTGGGAAGAATGCCTACATGAATGAACTTTTATTATACTGATGTTATGAAACACTAGTTGGTTCAGCATACAGCCACAGAACTTGAAGATGATAAACTCACCTCAGCACATCTTTTGGGTAATATTAAGCGAGAGAGTTTGTGATCAGCATCGCAAGCAGACAACAGTTTTTCGAATAATGGGGTGACAATAGAATCAGAGCTACAATTTCGTAAAGGCCAAACTGAATACTCAGGTCTATATTTAAAATGACAGCTTATATTTTGCTACATCAAGAAAACTATAACCCATGACAAAAGTCACTTCACTACAAAAAAGAACAGAATAATAAGACCATTGGCTTCAAAAATTCATGTGTGAATACAACATCAAATACACATACATGAACAAAAATTGAGAAGAATCTTTCCCTTCAGAAAATCCTTTTTTTTCTTTCCTTTTTTTTGAGAAATTGGTAACTCAAGCTTTTCATAAAAAACACCAATTCATAGAGAAGAATAGATATAAAACAGAGGATACGGTCTAGATATCTCTTGCAGCTCGGCATCAGTGACTCGAGGCCAGTATTGAGGTTCTATCATGTTTTGCCTGATCATATCTTGATGAGATCCAAGAAGTAATTGAGATTCAAGAGCCAAGCATCGGTTTCGTGCCTAATGCAGGAGTAAAATCAAATACATTTAGTTTCATCAGTCTGGTGAAAAAACTGGCAAATGGAAGCATAGTCAACACATTGGCTAGTCATCATGGAAACTTTTAGCAAGGGACAAGGTTAACAAAATTTGAAGGGAAAAATGGTTATTTATCATGGATTAACATTATAGAATGAGTGTACATATCCAAATATTTCTGTTCAATTTAAAATTTGAAAGAACAAGGTACCAAAGACAGCAGATTTTGCATCCTTGATACTTTCATTAATATCACATAAGGTGCTCAAAACCTTAGTGTGCAATCATTACACTATTTGGAGTTTGAACAGATAATATGGTGTGCATGGTTCTGGTTCTACCTTTATTTTATTAGTTTTCACTGTAGATAAAAAATAATTATTGAAAATTTTCAAGTAAGTGGTACCATATTTGTACTCAATAGGTATACCAGTTTTCTTACCAGCATAAAGTTGATCCTCGAGCACTCCATGCAGATAACTCCTCCAAAATCCAAGAGCAAATATGCATTAAATGACACGATGCATCCACAATGGACCAACTGCAAGGAAGGATAAGAAGCTTGATACTTAGTTATTACTGTTTTTATACTTTCCTATAACTATAGAATTTGTAAGACATGTTTGGACAATTTTTTCCCAAAAAGACTTCTGGTACCACTTACAGGTCAGAAGATTGAAAATAATCTTCAAATAAAAGCTCAAAACCCTCAATCATAATTAAGTGAAGACCCCCTGATACCTATGAACCATATCTTCCAAATTAAGTTTCTCACCTTGCC
Organism: Apocynum venetum; assembly: GCA_019593545.1. Lineage (NCBI taxonomy): Eukaryota > Viridiplantae > Streptophyta > Magnoliopsida > Gentianales > Apocynaceae > Apocynum > Apocynum venetum. Next base: position 7,947,134 of record SRSM01000123.1, on the reverse strand, counting down.
ACAAGATTCACAATCTCTCCAGCCATCATCATTTGAATGGAAAGTCTCACAGAATCTGCCCTCTTCATAGACAGAACTACGTGGAGAAGATCAATTATCAAGCAAAGGTGTAAAAAATATTCATCAGGAATTGCATTTGCAATAAAATATATATATAAATGAGAAGTAACACCACATAGGGAAACCTAAGATATGCATAATTATAAATCACGCCAATTGTGATTGATTGCCTTGTTATTTATTGAGAAGAACACCTCTCTCAACCGAAACTTGGTAAAAAATATGTGATTCAATTTCAAAATATGAAAAGTATTCCATATAGGTTACAGGTTGAGCTAAACCGTGATTATAAATTATCTAAATTTTTTGAATGTCAAAATTAAAGAAACGTCAAACGTTTTCATTCATATGAATGCACATGCACCATTAGGCCGTTTCCAACCTTTTGACATCGTGTGCATTGATACTTCCCGCATGCATGATTAATGAACTCGAAGTGTATTATTTCATCATGATTACAAACTAAATCCTTGATATCAAGAGAACAATAATAGAAGTTATACCGAGTGCATATAATATCATATTGCATATAATTAGTGTCGCATATAGATACAAGCACATCCGTCTACATACGCATAACTAGTTGAGAATAACCAAGTTTAAGACACTTATTAAGTTGACACAAGAGACATCATTACTAACAGCATCTCATTTCTCACGAGCACCAGACTTTGTCTGTTAGTTCCAATAGTAAACGCCTCGCATCTGGTTCATGCCAACAGAAATACAGAATTGAGCGCAGAAATTAAATTGATTCCTGACTTAACCTTCCAGGCCACCTCCACCTCCAACCCTTTTTGGGGGGAAATTCCAATTTCAAGATCTGAATTTCAAGCCAATAAACGTAATTTCGCCCAAAATGGGAAAGAACAGCAACAAAAATGCAAGAATTCTACAAGCGTATGCCGATTAAGTGATTGCTTAGGAAACAAGTAAAACGTAGCAAAACCAGAAAACGAGATATACATGTAAACCCCTGAAATTTCAAGAATTGATAAAAAAATGTATGAAAACATGAACCACATAACCTCATTTTTTTCACGAATCCAAGTGATACAAACTGAGCACAACAAATTCACACAAAGAATAAGCCAGCAAAATCCAAAGAAAAACGCCCCGTTTTTTAAACATTTTCCACAAAATTGAAGTAAAAACAATGTGAATTCCAATCTGCATGTGCTTCTATGAGATATAAATCGGCAAACGGAGGGAAGTGAAGCATACGCGCAACGCTGACAGAGCTGAGCGAACTCGCCGCTGCGCAAGCGCCAACCGTTCTTGAAGTGGTCAAAACTGGAGCCCGATTCTTCACATTGGAAGCAAGCAACCCTTGATGATGAAGCCATCGAAGCTTGAAGCAGAAAGATTTCGGTACCCCAAGGAAGAAGAAAGAGATGAAGAAACTAAAGTATAGAGTGAACTGTAACCGTTCTCCTTTCGCAGTTCAAGAAAAAGACAAGACAATGCTATAGAGAAGGGGTGCGAAAATAGAAGAATTTTATTAATCTTTTTTTTTTGTTTGTTATGATTACTTATCAGTTCCTTAAATCCTTTAATGAGTAATTGTCCCGCTTAATTGTCATACTCCCATCCTTTAAAAAAAAAAATTGTCATACTCTCATATCTTATTGTTATGTAAAATAATTAAAATTATATATCTTGAATGGAAACTTTAAAAATATATTTATATTCAAAATTATATATCTTGGATGAAAACTTTAAAAACATATTATATTCAAAATTTCATTAACAATCTTGAATTTACATTTGACTACTATATGACTTTACTATTAATTCTCTTAAATCACATTAATAATAAAAATAATACACTTATAATAACAATTTTTATTAATTTTTAAACTAAGTCAATTTCATCAAAAGAAATAATAGATTTTATCTAATTTGCAAAACTGCAAATATACTACTTCCTAAATGTGTGATGCACAAGCCTTATTTTAAAATATAAATGATTCGATATTAGATTACTCTATTCATTTCAAAATATAAAATGTTAAAATGAATTACACATATCACACATTAAGAAAGTATTTTAGATACTAAAATTTTCCTCATTTATTATATATACTCTTTCTCGAAATTAAAATCATTTAATATGATAAATAAGATAAGTATAGTCAATGTTGAAAATAGTCAACAAAATAACCCCAACAAGTGCAGCGAAAAACTGCTTTCCCGAATCAAGTACTCCACTCATTTGGTATCTCATATTTTGAGATAAAAATATTTACTTTTAATATTTTATATTTTAAGATTGATGGAGTAATTTTTATCTTCTTTTTTAAATAAAAGAGACAGTAAAATTAGTCCTTTTATGTGAAAGGTATTTCATGGTTAAATAGTTTAAGTGGCAATTAGCGTGAGAATTTCATATCCCTTTAACAACTAAATATCTAATGTTCAATATGCAAATTCAAAAACCAACAATTTTGATGCAGTGGTTTTGAAATTTACAGAGAGAACCTACTCTCAAAAATAATGGTCAGAAAAGGAGGAAGGGGCGGGAGCGGTGCAGCTAGGACTGGGCAGCTGGCACGAGATGATGCTGAGCCAACAAGGAAAGCCTACGAGGAGGGCAATGGCCTGTTAAGCCATTTCGAAGACAACAAGGCTGCATGCAGCGGATGATGCTACACTTGTCACAACGACATGAAGATTTCAACAGGAAAGTGAAGGAAAAGAACAAAGATGAAGCAGTTAAGGAGACTGGTCAGTGCTGGAAGTTGAAAAAATTAAGTGTTGGTTTTAAATGCTGTTGAAAATCTGAAAAGCTACAAAAGGTGATAATTGTAATAGAGATGCAAAGATACAATCACTATCTATTGTAGTAACAAATTCTAACAAAGAATTTACAAAATATGACTATAGCAAAGTTAATGAACTTGTATAAAAGTAAGTGGTGTAAGATCCAAACAACTCAATCGTAGAGATTTTTCGCAGATTGGACTCTTGATGCTTTGCTTTCTCTCTTCAAGATGCTCTCGGCCTTTATCTCATTCTTAGAAATAGCTTTTGCAATTGCCTTTGTCTTGCGCACATTCTTTGATCTCTTCATTTGTACTCCCTTTACCTTACTGCAGAGGGGAAAATTAGCAGAAGAACCAAGATAAAAAAGGGCATTTTAATATGTTGAATTGATATGAAAAGTCATTTCAAGAAATTATCAAAACACCTCTTAAAACCAGAACAGCAATGTTATTTAAGATTTCATAACAAACAAGTTATATATAAGTTTTTGCATTCTTTCAAAGTTACAAACAAAGCCATTAAGCCGAGTATAAACCTAAAAGTCTTAGGACCTTTCCTCACAGACCAAAAAGTTGCTTCTTTTCTCAAAGTATCTCTGCCTTATCTTTGGCTATCACAACTCAAATAATTTACCCACAAAATTATTTTTAATTCAAGGAAAACTTAGCTAAACTGCGAATAGTTGTAGTTTATATTAGTTATCACCTTAATACTAATAGTTTCCATATTAAGGGTCATCTCAAGCACATCTATACTTAGCTTGAAAAACCTGAATAGAACAGGAAGAAAACTTTTATCGCGAATAGTTGTAGTTTATATTAGTTATCACCTTAATACTAATAGTTTCCATATTAAGGGTCATCTCAAGCACATCTATACTTAGCTTGAAAAACCTGAATAGAACAGGAAGAAAACTTTTATCGCCTCATAAAAATGAAAAGACAAACATATTATCAAGCTTGGAAATATTGTAAATAGGAAAAGAAAGACCATAATTGTAAGTGGCCAAATCCAGCAGGTGCTAATAGTCATTGAGAAGTCTAAATTTCTCAAAATGCTTCGAGTAATATCATGATTTATCTCCAAAAAAATCCTAACATAAACAGGCTTTCCAATAAAAGCATTATCAATAAGATGGTGCAATACTCTACCAATCTACAAATCATATCTCGAAAAGGTATACAAATATATCAAGAAAGATCACAGATACCCAACGTCAAAAAACCAGCAAATAACTAATAAAAATAAAGATAAATCCCTCAAGAATGTCTAACAGGGATTATCCCACAAGAAGTCTCCCTGATGGACTAGGTTATACAAAAAAATTTACCAAATCCAAGCCTTCAACTGCTACAATTTGTAGTAGGAGGAGAAGCAACAATTTGTTTTATCACAAATTGACTTCAAAAAACGCTAAAGGTTACACTTGAGTCTTCATTGCACAAACAAACTTCTATTCATCAGAGGCATAGACATCACCGAAAGATGCACCAGAAATCATTTGGGCAGTAGAGTTAACCTACCAACTATTATGCACCAGAAACTACACCTCCAGAAGAACAAGAATTCATTGAAGGGAAAAATCACCAGAGATTCGAGTAGTACTTTTCAACGACCATTCGAATTATCACAACAACCTCATTTAATACCGGGAAACAATAAATTTGTAACATATAGGCACTATTCACAAACAGCTCCACTTATGGAATAGAATACACTGAACAAAATCAAGAACAAAATTTGAGCTATTTACCTGTGATTGGCACTCACATGTTGTCTGGAAATAGAAAATTCTGAAGTATCCATTACTAAACATGGAGGGAAAAAGAAGAAAAAAAAAGTTCAATTCAATCTAATCTCTGCCCAACTCATCAAGACAAAGAAATGCGAAAATTTTCACAGAGAAAATTTACCTTGAACTCCATTGGTGACGTCCTGATTCGACGTTAGATCCATAGGAGCAGAACCATTCTTCTGTTTCTTCTTGTTCTTGTCAATCCGGTTCTTCGCCATAGCTCCGAGGCAGGGAGTATTGGTTTAGGGTTTCTCTGTCAACGTTTATCTTGGCGGGTGGTTTGGATGATAATTCTTTAGCAGCCTGTCTGTCCGTAGTGTAAACCAATGGGCTTTACTACTGGGCCTAACCGAATGGACCCTGTAATATTTTCCTATGCTAGGAAATCTCCAACAAGAAATACCCATGGTCAACTAAAGTCTAAATCTTCGAAATTAATTAGTTAAACGCCTTTTTTTTTTCCTTTTTTTTTTGCAGACCATTTTGGAAAATGTGTTTTGTCAATGCATAGTGCTAACATTTTGTCCCTTGAACATGTACATGTCGAACATAATGTATTTACAAATATATTTTTGCCTTAAAAACGAGTTTTTAAAATGCATTATATTGTTAAAGCGTAATTTCAAAATGCATTTTATACGATTATTATATAATAATATTTTACTAATTAATAATATGTAAATAAATGAATCGATGACAAAAAATGTACATGGTCTTGTATAAAAGTCTGCACCATATCTTCTAATCGAGGACAAATATTTAGCATATCTGCTTGAGGGTAAGGTTTTTTATCACCTCAAGCAGATAGAAAATGAAGAACCCTAGCAAACTATGTGCAAGTAGGAAAACCGGACTCAGACTGCCTTGTGGAATTTGCCCTTTCGTGTCTTTTCCAAGTTAAGAAGCCACCAAATGTCATGCACTATAAATTTGTCGCCGTGGCGGAAGCCCAAATTAGTTAAAACACTTGAATGCTAGACAGCAACATCTGCAAGAATATTCAAAGTGAATGTGAAATGTTGCGGGCACTAGAATCATTGTTGGGAATGGAGACAGCAGTACAGTCATAATTGCAGTGAAAGTTATGGTATCGTCTAAGTCATACACAACCTTTGCTTAATAATTTTGAACGTTCAAGATGTAAAAATTTAAACTATTAAGAATGTTACAAACAATAGTAAAGAAGTTTTATAATAGGCATTTGAATTTATTTTTAATGATAATTGGATGAAATTCCATTGAGGGTATTGAAAGTTGTTGGATTAAAGACAAGAACAACTTACAATTTTGGATTTTGGGCAATCCTTTGGAACAAATTAAAAGCACAGCTCTTATTCTGTCTGTTTCTCTTACGTTCAGGGGTTGAAAATATGCATACCCATTTGTCATCTAGAGTTGTTACAGCTATACACCTCACGTAACATCTGGATAGACTGTGTGACCCAAAAAATAATGTAATTCTTGCAAATTTTGGCAGATTTAACCTATTTTTATTTCCCAAAAAGAAGAAGAAGAAAAGAAAAAGGCAAATGTCCATATCATGTATTTTACTTCCCAGTCTATTTTAAAGCCTGCATAAAAGACATACAAAATTTTAAAGACATACTGAGGTCTGGTATGTGAAGTGCTAAGGACATAATTAATACTTCCTATATTTCGTTTTAATTGTACATATATATTTTTTAATGTCCCTTTCTAATTATTTAGTTTTTAATCTTAATACTTACTTTCATAATTGTACTATTCTTATTAATTAAGAATTTGAATGAGTTGTCAAGTATTTATTAAATAAGTATAATATATTTTTTTAGAAAGATTAATACATATACAATAATAATTATTAAATTATGGTAACTTAGGAATATAATAACTCATTTTCTCTTGTAACTTTTATATTTAAATAATTGATTTGAGTTAAATGACATCCTACATTATTAATAAAATTATAAAATAAAATAAAAATATAATTAATAAATTATTTGAGAGTTTGATTTTGATTAATAATTATTGAAAAAAATATTTTTAAATGAATCAGTACGAAATTTTCTTGTGAGAGAACGAAAACAAAAATTGAAATCTAATCCACATTTGATGAAATGTCTTTGTACAGGTCACATTTTTTGTTTTCTTTTTTTCTTTGTAATCGTACGATTTTTTTAATTTTATTTTAACTTGATTGATAGGAAAAAAGGAATTTTTTATAAAGATAAGAAAAATTAACTTCTTTTTTTTTTAGGAAAGAAATAAAATTTAACTTGACTGTGCAAAGATTGTTCCTCTGTTGTTAGGGCCTTTGGGATTCGATTTTTCTTCTTTACGGGTACTTACTCTTAGGGGATGGGTCTGCTAAGCATCAAATCTGATGATATCTCTTGATTTAACTAACAAAAGTATCTTTGATTAAAGTTGCATTGACTTGGAAAAAAAAAGATTTGATAAAAAAATCGATTTTTAAATAGATTCTTTGTCCTTGACTCAGTCACAAGCCATAAATTTAATAATATTTCATTTTTTTTTAATTATGAGTCAATTTTCAACCGTTATTTAACTACAACCAGATACTCTCAAAATCCAAAGCAGCTAAGTCCAGACACTCAAACGCATAAATTGCACAAAGCAGTTGAGGCGGCCAACCCTTCCTATTTCCCCCCACTATAATAAAATGCTCTTTTGGGTAGATTCTTAAAAATATACCTTTTTCCTTTACAAAATGTTTTAAAATTTCAACTTTGTCCTCTAATACATAATTTCTCATGACTTACTTTTCAATTATAAATTTCTAGTTTTACTGTATAAAATAAGAGTAAAAGATTGGTTACAACGATCTTAATAAAGGGTTTTTATTATTACTAATCATAAAATGTTACCTAACCTAATTTTTAAGAAAATATAATTATATCTTGTAAAATTGTTTATATTCATATATAGGTAAAATTATATTTCTCATTGTTTAGTTCATTTGAGGTTGTTCATCTCTTATATTGTTGAATGGTTTAGTGGCTTATATTTTAATGTAATATCGACTATTTTGGTTAATTCATCTATTTAATAAAATTTCATATTTTTCTCAAATGAAAAAGTAAATATTTATAGTTTCATAAAAAATATTTGAATTCACAAATTAACTAGAGATAAAATTGCATGCATGTATTTGATGAAAAGATGCGATTCCATTTTTCTCAAATATTGGATTAAGTTATATTTGTGTTTTTTTTTTCCTTTTTCTTTTTAATTCAAGTGATACTTGTAATCGATTTTGTCTAAATACTTATGATCTACCTTCATTCCCAAAACAATATCTAAGAAAATAAAAATGATTTATGGAGGGTATGAGTTGCGGCCAGAGATGGGGTGGTAAATTGGCAAGGTCTAATGATATCTTCTACAACCAAAAATGCACCAATTTGAACAACCCCAAAAAAGGCCCCTCTGAGCACCGCTGCTCCATGCCATGAGAATTGAGAGCTTTACAGAGAAACAGGACCCAATTTGCCTAACTTCTGAATCAAGATTTTTCTTCTTCTTCTTTTTTTTACCTCCTTTGATGGTCGGAAATCAAGATCAATCAAGATAAGAAAGGTTCTATGGCTTGTTGCACTTTCAATTGCAGAAATACTTTATTCTGGTTACACTCTTTTGGGTTTGTTTTTTTTTTTTTTTTGAATGGCACACTTTGGGATTGATTATTAATTTTGCCAGAGTTACTTTCTCTCAATGATGTTCAATGATTAAAAAGAATGACCACTTTGTGGGCACATGGAAACCACGAAATGTCACAGTTCCACCCATTTATGTTTAGTTTAGGGAAAGGGAAAAAAAACTTTTTTTATTACTTTTTTTGGAAACATCAAAATATTATCTAGTTCCTTTGCAAAATAAGGCGCGACACAAGGATTGAATTCTTTTCCTCTTTCTTTTTTTTTTTTGCATAGAAGAAAGAACACATATATAGTTGAAACATCTTTTTGAAATTTGTAGAATATTATTATGATTTCATTTGACATGGTTCATGTTATATGAATTATTTGTTGAGTATAATTTTTTATTCACGAGATAATTTTTTTTATGGATCCACATTTCATGTATTACATATTACTTTATAAAAAAAAATGTATATTTTTATAAAGTACAAATTCAATACATGTGATGCAACTTTTTAATGGGGTAAATTTATAAAAATCGAAGAATTTTAGTTATGTAAAACACTTACGGCCTTACCTACTCTTTTCTCTTCTTCTTTTTTTTTTCTTTCTTTCTTTTTGATCCATACTTTTTTCTCTTCTAATAATTTTTATCTTCCCATCCTTGAAAATTTATTGGTAAAAAGGGCTATTAGTTTTTGAAAAGATAACATCAATTTGACATATTTTATCATGAATTTGATTCTTTTGGAGTAATATTAGATTATATTAGATTTTTAGGCACAATTTTTTTTTTTTTTTTGAGACTGAACATGAAATATTGATAATTAATTTTAGTTCAATCACAGTTTTATACTTTTAAACGTTAATCTCTTTTATTCTGCAATGGATTTAACTAAATATTCATTTCATTTTATCCAAAGTCTACTCTCAATCTTGTATATGTATGGAGTTTAGCTCTGTGAGAATATTCCCATTTCTTTTCATGCATCAAACGTGTGCATATTCTTCACTTCAGCCCGGTGCTCTGCTGTCCATGGAGCCAAAACCTCCTTTGATTGTCCATCCATCTACATTTTTTTTTTTTTTGAAAGGGACTGCCCATCTACTTAGAAGCATCAACCTTTAAATAGAAATAAACCAATTAATCTCACTGGAATTGGAACGAATGTCTATAACTTTATTTTGAAATGCACGGATATTTAATATTTACTAAAAATATATGAGTAAAATAAGCAAAAACATTAGTGAATTACAAATATACCAATTCATGGCGTGATACCCTATTTCCCTGACCAAAAAATTAAAATAACTATTTAACTAATTGATACAATAGTAGTCAATTCATATAATTTCCAGGAGAAGCATTCCACCGATTGAAGTGTCTTCATTTTGGAACATTCAATAGAGTATCAAGGTCAATTCTTGCTACTGTCTCATATAGCAATTTATAATGCACCAAAAGCATATTTGAAAGGGTAAAAATATTGATCAAACATTGTCCTAGGGAATTAAAAGAATCTAATCACTTTGGGACAAAATATTTAAATATAATACTTTGTGGGCATTTTACCCTTCTACTTTTGCAAATGTTAAAATCAGAATTAATCATTTAACAACCCAAGCGAAGGACATTTTCACTGATTTTTTAAACAGACTTCGCTTAAGCAATTAAAAAAAGATACTTAAAGTATAATTCACCTTTCTTCTCCATCAAATAAATAGTATTTCTTATTTGATGGCAATATGAGGAATATTTAAAGTAGTAAGTTCCTCTTACCGAACACCATAACAAAGAGAGAGAGAGAAAAAAGGCTCTTGTTATCAAGCAAAAGTATTAAAATGATGGGTGATGAGCTCATTCATAACCTATTATCTATTTCAATTGTAACAATTTCTTTTTTCTGGAAAAAAGCCCATCTTCTTTAACATTCGTACCTCTTCGGCGAAAAAGGAAAAAGAGAAAATGATCAAATGATTATATAACATATATTAAAAAAATGTAAAATAATATAAAACTTTTGCCTAACAAAAAAATTACTTCATTCGTCTGATTTAAATATCTACATTTATATTTTAAAATTTTCAAAACTTAATGTCTATTTTTATAAAATATACATATTGTTAATCTAAAATTTCATTGGCAATATTCTTAATTTAAATTAATTACATTCTACTAGTTTATATAATATTATCACTAATCGTATTAATAACTTATGGGATAACTCTTGTAAAGTTAAAGTCTCCTTAAGTGAATATTTAATTTATGATGAAGATATTACTATATTTTAACAAATTAAGTTGTGTCAATGCTAGCCACGGAGTAAATAAAAACTATTATTATGCACAAAAGTCTTGTATACATGTGTGAATATTATTTATGGTAATAAAATTAGTATCTTATGATAAATATAATTTAAACAAGTGTTTGGCTTTTGTGTTTCTTTTTCCCCCAAAAAAAGAATAATTTTTTTAACTTGTCAATGAATTTACTAATATAGATTCATGACATTTTCAGCTAATATCTTAGTTGTGGCTTTTTCTTCTTCTTTTTTTTTTTTTTTTGATAAAAAAACTTAGTTGTGACTAACTTCCTCCCTCTATCATAACAAATTTCACGACTTTCGCTATAACATAATTACACACCTACTCTAACGACTAAATAATAAATTCTAGGAGCTTTTGGTACGTTGCTTTGAATATCTTCTAATTCTGGGAGACATTATCATCAACGGGTTTGGATTAACTAGTTGTATTTGTCCTTCAATATGATCTTAATTATGGAATAATCACCATTCATTGCATGTGCTTTCAAACCACCACTACCTCACTCGAGTAATTATATATATTTTTTCCTTTGAGAAACAAAACAAATTTCCTAATTTATATGCCGCACATCAAATTATTAGATAGACTTAATTTACATATCAAACATTTGTTAATAAGTGATCGGATATACCTTTCAATCAGAGTTTGTGTGATTGTTTCAACAAAGTTTTTTTTTCTTCTTCTTCTTTTTCTCGACACTCCTAATATATTATGAAGCATCCACCTCCGAATAGTAATTCAGCAATTGTATATATTAAGAAAATATTAATTAATGACTTTAAAATATTCAGCTCGTATATTTTAAATTTAAGTTTTAAATTTGAACTCTAGTCCCGATCTTCATTTTTCAACTCAACTTTCGTGGTCCGCATACAAATCATTTCGTGGTCTGCACACCATATCGTGGCAATATAACTACAGGCTCTTTTTATAAATAAATAAAAAAAAGGGAGTCAAATTCATAGTTGTGTGGCTGCTAATTTAAGAATAAAAATGCGCCAAATAGATTTCAAAATTTTTTTCTTTTCGAATTACTGAAAGCGGCAGACAACAAGAAGTCAAGTAGGAACGAAAAATGGCGACTGCTTGATTTAGTAGAGAAAAACAAACATGCATTAGGCTCCAATGGAGAAATGAAAAGAAGATAGAATTAGTTGCCATCTCTGGGCCACTTTTGCTTTTCGTTTTTTGAAATCAATATATTGTTTTCTGATTTGACATCCCTATTTTCAATGCCTTTCGTCCTCAATTAGCGGAACCCACCATTACCGTTATCGCCAGAGTACTAATCCTGACTGCTGACTCATCGAGAAAACTCGGGTCATATGTTTGATCTTCAATACCCAGTACAGTGATTCAGTGACTGCTTTTTTTTTTTTTTTTTGCTACTATAAATAAGTAAATATTAATATTATGCTTGAAATTGAATATTTTTTATTTGATATAAAAATTGAAGAAACTTTTTAATTTTATTTAATTTTTAAAAGTGAATATTAAGTTTTAGACATTTAGGAATAAAAATCTTATCATTAATGAAGACTATATTTAGATTGACATTCAAAATTTCTTTTCCAATTTTCTATAAAAATATCTTTTAAAACATTTTTTTAAACTCTATATGGGTATAATTCAATTACATAAATAATATTTTTATTATTATTTAATTAAATTTATAATATTAAATAAATTGTTAAGTATATTTTATATTATTCTCAATAATGTGATATTCAAAACATATTAATCAGTTTTTAATTTTCAATAAAAAATTATTATCTAAACATAATTCTATTTAAAAAATAAAATAATAATAGTAAAAATTTAGGTAAGTTACTTTGACCACGTAGCTGGAGTTGTTGGGATTGAACTGCTACTGTTAATTTGGCTCCACCGATACAAATTTTATTTACTCATTTAACATTCTACCTTTTTTTTATTTTTCCTTTTAAAAAAAAAAAAAAGCTAAGAAAGATGGAGTACTTCTCCTGAAAAAAAAGATGATAGTTATTTTAATTATTTATGCTTTCATTGAAAAGGCGTTTATCATTCAATTTCATTATGGATCCCTTTTTGTTTGGAAACAAATGTAACCTTCAGGAATCAAGAAACACATGAATATAATTAAACCTGCTTTGGATCATTAACAAAAAAGGAAAAAAAATCTCAAATGGAAAAATAATTGAAATAGCTCGTTTCAATCACATAAGAGTTATTGTTTGAAGCTTTAACTGTCAATTTCAATAAAAGATAGAAACCCTTATTTCTTCTTTTTCTCCCCCCCCCCCCCCAGTCTTGTCCTTTAAGTAGAGAAAGAACGAACACATTCTCCACTATTTTTGGTAAGTTTTACGAATGGTCCATAACATTTATAACGTTATTTCATAGAGGTTTTAAATTCAAGCACCTGCTACCATCAGTTCACAGATGGAGCCATGAAGAAGGATCATCAGATGAACAGTTTTGGAGCATCAAGTTGTGTACCGTCAGTAGTAGTAGTTGTACTCAGGGGTTAGGATTTATGACTTCTCAACTAAAACATTCTGCACTTTCTTCTTCTTCTTCGAAACCAATCAATGGGATGAGAAACTAGGAATATTTTGTTGAATGTGGTCCGCGTCCAAGAGTTGGAAAAATTGGCAGGTTTAGTTGGTCATCAACCATTTTATGTTTGGGCGGATTGGTCATTTTAACTGGATTTGGTGAAATCAACCTTTTTCTTCAAAATTGGTTAACCCAATAGGGATATTTTAAAAATTAGATTTTCCAATTATAAGGCAACATTTTCCCACTCAAAAACCACTTCATCGAATATCAAAAATAATTTCTAAACATATTTTCAATAGTTTTTTATGTCAACCATTCATCTCGCTGTCCAAGTAAAACCACTTCATTGAAGAAAATGTTGACTTTGCCGGATTTGGTGGACTAATAAGTCCAAATGTAAAAGGATGGAGGATAAAAAAAAGAAGAAGAAAGAAAAAGGGACCAATAGCGCCATATCTGAAATCCTTAGGGACTAAACCCACCAATTTTCCAATGTGTTAATGACTCTAGACAATATATGCAGAAAAAAGAAAGGAAGAATTAATTTATTTATATTTGACTGTCTAACCTAGTTAAATAATAAAATAAAGGATTTTTTTAACGTAAAATTAGATTTTTTGAATCTTATTATAAATAAATTGTACTTTTAAATACGGAACTCCTTAATGTTTATAATCCATCAGTACTATCTTACAAATTTACAAAATAAAGTAAATACACCATGACCATATAAAGCAAAGTCAATTAGAATAGTAACATGAACATCATTATTAATATCAGTTTAATAAGTTTGTACAAATTTTGTTTAGACCATACTCTCTCTTTCTTTCCTTCAGGTGGGATCAGAGTATTACCTCGCCATCTTACTTATTGAATTGAACAATTCACGGGCACGAATCAGGGTTGGCTAATTATTAGTATTTCCTTTTGAATTTGTTGTGTTTATGAAATTGCTGGAATCTATTGACCCTCATATTCTTAGTTTTACGACAAGGTGATTGCAATTCAGTTGATAAAACTATCTCACATATAATTTTGAGGTAATGAGTTCGAATTGTATTATTCACAATTATAATGTATTTTTTAACTTTCAATAAATCAATTTGTCTGCTTGAGCCTCATTATATATATATATATATATAATTCATAAATGACTAAGCTATAATACTTAAGAGGAATGTATTAATAAATGATCATCTCTTAGAAAAAAATTCAATCAACTAATTACTTCATTCTTTTAAAAAAATTTGGTCATACTTTTTTTTTGTGCTAAAATTATTTTATTTTTTCACTTTTTAGTTAGACTTTCTTGGAATTTGTTTATTTATTGTAAATTAAAAATAAAAAATAAAATAAAATATCACGTATATATTTTAGCTTGATTGACATAACATTATATTCATATTCTCATGACAAAAATTTTCTACACATATATTAATTTATCTATATATTATTTTTTATGTACAAATTATTCTATCTATTTTATTACAAAAACTTTAATAAATATTCATCAAATTCTACAAAAAAAATTGTGACATAAAATCTCATGCAATTCATCTAATATATGAGAGAGAATGAAGTATGTTATAACTCACTCATAAATTTGGTCTCGTATAGAAAACTTTGTCTAAACAATATGTTATTTAATAATTGTTCAAACTTTATTAGCAATAAAACTAGTATATAAAGTAGAAATGTTTCATTCAAAATTTCATCTGTAAAAATATACGTAATAGTAGATATATATATATTTTTAGCAAAACATATAAAAAAATATAAAATATAACGTGAGTGGAAGATTATCAAGAAGTCCATTCAATGATTGATGAATAATTGAGTTAATTTTAGTCATATATTGGTTTGTCTATATATATATATTATATACAAATTTTATCTATTCATTTTATTACAAAAAAATTCAATAAAAAGTCATCAAATTCCACCAAAATATATAGCATAGAATTTCATATAATTCTATTGAATTTATTAAATTTTATGAAATTTTATTAAAATAAAAAAATCACAAAACTAAAAAATTCCATTAAATTAGGTGTTAAGGATACCCTTAAATAAAAACCCAAAAGAGTAATTAGGACTACTAGTATTTACATTCAAATGCAAAACATTTCCTATTATATGATTATATCCACTTCTCCAATCCTCAATCCGATTCGGCTCTAACGTCCATCGAATATAAAGTAATTGACACAATTAATTACGAAAGTCATGGGTGATTGTTCGAATACTGCTGATGATAGGTAGTGATGATTTGTTATCTTTATAAGAACTATACATTCATAGTGAGAAATTGTAATTAATTATTATATAATACACAATTAATATGAAAGTAATTTTTGAGAGGACATAACATAACTAGGTTTTAAAATTCGGATCCCAAATTCAACTTTTTTTATTATATTCCCTAAATCAGATCACAACGGTTTCCAAAATTTCTCAACAGCCACCTGAAAAAAAAAAAAAAAAATCAACGCCAACGCCAAACACAAACGAATCCAACTCAAAAAACTAGAAAAATCGTTTGTTTCATAGAACTTCTTTCTTATACTAATACCCGAAATCGCATGTATTTCTGCTTCTGCAATTAAATCTCAACAAACAATCCTTAACCTTAAATCTCGCGCTTTTCTCATTTCTGTAGAAGAAAAAGAGAAAAAGAGGAGGCACGTTCTCCCTCCCTCCCTCTCTCCTCTCTATCGGTTTAGCCAAAAAGGCAACAATTTTATCAGACTTCGGTCTTCAGACAACGTATTGTTTCAGGAAACAAAGTTCTGCTTTTGGCTTTGGTTCATTCATGCTCATTTTTTGAGAAAATTAATGCTGTGTAACAGCTTAGAGTTTTAATTTTAAAATTGGTTTTTGCACTTTCTGAAGGCGTTGTTCTTACATTTGTTTTGTTAGAAACTTGAAAGAGAAGGAAGAAAATTGGTTTATGTTTGTGAAGATTTGGGTTTTGTTAAAATCCTGAGGTGGTAGGAGGTGAATTGGTGTTTATGGAGGGGAATATGGGTGAGTTTTGATCTGAATTAGGGTTTTAGAATCGTGTTTTGAACAATGTCGAGTTAGACATTGTTCGAATTTCGATGGGAAGGAGGAGAATTTAGGGGAGTTGAGATTTGGGAGGCTTTGTTTTGTTGTTTTTGACGGTTTTTTTTTGGGTGGTTGAAGAAATGTTGTCGGTTTCGCCAAATTCAATTACTAGGAGTTCTCTGGAAGAAATGCTGGATTCTCTCAGGCGGAGAGATGAGAATGAGAAGCCTAAGGATATGCCTCCAGCTCTGCCGTCTAGACCCAGGGCGACGCCAAGGGCGCGGCTGCCATCCGTGAAGCGTCCTCTACCGAGCAGTTTTGAAGGGGATACTGAAGACCACAACTCGAACGATATCAGAAAGGATGAGAAAAGTTCAAAAGGATTCAGAGGCAATAGTTTTGGGAATAAAAAGGCTAAGGAAATAGAGTCCAGGGAGTCACCATACGTTAAGGCGACCCAGGGGAAAGAATGTGAGCAGCGAGTGGTGAAATATGATAGTTCACATGTCGCGAACTGTTCTCATAGTTCTAAATCGGGGATGACAGAATCTGAATGTGATGACAATATTGGCTATTTTATCAAGAAGGTGAAGCAAAATATCCAAAATAATGAATCATTCTACGCTCAACGTTCTGCCTTACATTATCAAATAATTGATCTTCTTTATCCATCAATTAATTCTTTTTCCCTCCCAATTTAGTGGTAAGGATTTAAGATGGGTTTAGGAGTTACGGGGAAGTTTTTCTCTCTCTCTCTCTCTCATTGATGGATTTGGCGAATTCTTTCATGTTGTTGCGAGTAAGAGGATGTAACTAAATGCTTTGAGTATTTCCGTTCTCTTAAATCTTAAGTGGGCCATCTTACCTTTTTGAGGTTTTGATCATGAAGAGGAAGGGAGCCTTAGATTCGTGACCATTTTACTTTTTCTATTTAGTTTCTGACTTTGTTGGCTTAGAATCTAGATTTGGTGATAAACTAACTAATTCACAGAGCTGCTTAATTCATCAATCTACAGAAACATGCTTACTTTCTTTGATGCAAAACTTAGAATAGTTTGCAAGCTACAAAATATCTGTATTCGCCTTCTTTTTGCAGCCTTTTCATATTTGTGAGCTTATATATGTGCTCTCTTGTCCACCTGCGGCATGTAAAGGATATGCATTCTTCAGGGCTTGTGTGCCTATTCCAAAGATAGTGAGCTGAATAGCCCTACAAATCTTGACCTGAATGCTTGTTCGTTTAATTTGCTTCTTTGCCTATTGTTTGTCCGCTGTTCTATGCATGAGATAGATTCAGTTTACAGATGCTCATTTTTTGATGTTCTCTGTCTCAGAAACTTTGCGTGTGGTGTCGGCTAAGAAACAGGCAGTGGGAATTAGGCCATATTCATTCAACTTCAGGAGAAAAAGCTTCTGTTTTGCTATCATATAAGAATGTGAGTTCACGTTTTCTGTTTATTTTGCTGATACTTCAAGTATCTTGAATTAAGTCTAATTGAGTGGGTATAATCTTGAATTCATAGGCTATATCAGTTCCAATTGAAGATATCTTGCCAGCAAATCCAGATATTCTTGAAGGTGTAGATGATCTTATACAACTTAGTTATTTGAATGAGCCATCAGTTCTTCACAATCTTCAACACAGATTTTCTCGTGACATTGTATATGTAAGTTCAGTTTTGAGAAAGTTTACCAGTATATATCAGAAAACCCTGTTTCCACTATTGAAATATTTCTTTGTTGTGCATATCCTGTAGAGTAAAGCGGGCCCTGTTTTAATAGCAATTAACCCATTCAAAGATATCCAGCTTTATGGAGATGAGTTTGTTGCAGCATACAGACAAAAGCTTGTGGACAGCCCTCATGTCTATGCTATCGCTGACACTGCATACAGTGGAATGATGAGAGGTGTTGAATAATCCCAAAACAATTGGAGCAAAATTTTGTGATATTTAGATGTCCCAGCAAATTGCTGATATTATTTCTTTTTTTAAAATACTCATCCCATTTTTGTTTGTATTCCGTTTTTCTTGCAGATGAAGTAAACCAGTCCATTATCATCAGGTTTGTGAACAATCTCTCCTTAAGCTTCAACTGGATTCTCTTTCTTCTATATCTCATGTAGTGTTAATTTGCATGGGTGATTTCATCTTGTTTCTGGGCACTGTTTTTTGTATGTTATCTTGATATTTGAATCTTTGAAACATTTGCATCTTGTAGTGGGGAGAGTGGAGCAGGGAAGACAGAAACAGGAAAGATTGCAATGCAGTACTTGGCTGCACTTGGTGGAGGCAGTAGTGGGATAGAATGTGAAGTCCTGCAGACAAGCTGTATTTTGGAGGCATTTGGGAACGCCAAAACATTGAGGAATGATAACTCCAGCCGATTTGTTAGTTCTCTTCATCCACGCTACTTTGTTTTATGAGAAAGATTTTACAATTGATTTGTTATGCATGGATACTCCCCATCAAAATTCTATTTGTCTGAAATATACAATTTTGGTGCAGGGGAAGTTGATTGAGATTCACTTTAGTGGAATGGGAAAAATATGTGGTGCTCAAATACAGACCTGTAAGATCCTTGTCATGACATGTTGCCAATCATTGATCACTGTTTTGCAATCACTTTTTTAATTGTCTTACTGACTTTATTTATGTGGTATCTCTGGGCATGCCACATTGGAACTTCTGTGTATTGGACAGTTTTACTAGAAAAGGTGCTCATCCTTTTGCTCACTAATATAAATTTTTTTAATAACTTTTTGTGTGTCATTTGGTTGCGCTAATTCCTTGGTTAACAATTTGAGCAGTCAAGAGTAGTTCAGTTGGCTTGTGGTGAGAGATCATACCATATCTTTTATCAGCTTTGTGCTGGGGCTTCTTCTGAGCTTAGAGGTTTGTGCTCCTATTTGTTTCATTTGCCATAGCTTTCCTGTCATTTGTTTGCCCTTTTAATGTTGGTGTTTAGTCAGTTTCATCTATATTAAAGTTCAAAAAATTCAGATATGATTGGTGTTTGACCTGAAGTTGCAAGGAAAATGTCAATAATTTCTTGGATGAAAATATTTAACCTATATACATGTTATCATTGGAGTTTCTAAAGTCTTTTAATTTTTAGAATTTGCTAAAAAAATTCTTTTTCACTTTTTGTGCCAAAATTTCCTGTGTCTTGAGAACAGAAGGGGAATTATTCTTGTAAGATGTAGCATTCTTGTGTCACTACCAACCTGCTGCTGTTGGGAGGTGGTAGAGTACTTGATATTTCTTTGTTGATTGTTTCTTTTGTATTTATGATGTAGAAGTATGCGTAGTGACTTATTCGTGAGGGAATTGAATACATAAAAGTTGATAGATAAATTCCCTTTTGCCTTTGTAGTATATAGAGAAATGTTTCTTCTTGGAACTAATTTTTTATTTACATTTTACTTTTTTAGAGAGACTGAAGTTAAAAAAGGCACCAGAGTACAAGTATCTCAGTCAAAGTGAGTGCTTTGAAATTCATGGCACTGATGATGCTTACAAGTTTCATTTGCTCTCGGTAATTTAATATATCTGATTTTATGACCTGAATTCTTGTTCAATTTTGCTCTTGCATGCTAGTGATGCTAATCCCTATGGGTTGCTTATGTTTCACTAGGAAGCCTTAAGTACTTTGCGAATTAGCAAGGAAGATCAGGAGAATGTTTTTGAGATGCTTGCTGCTGTGTTATGGCTGGGCAACATATCATTTCATGTGATTGACAATGAAAACCATGCTGATGTAGTATGTAATGAAGGTAAGCTATATAGAGTAGGCTTCACTTTTGTACTTCTTTTTCACTTTAGCACCTAAATTTTCTATGGTAACAGAAACTAGGTACTTATTAGGTTTATGGGGGCACCTGGAGTGGAGTTAAGTGCATTTTTATTATTCCTTAGAATTCAAAAGAGTGTAGTTTTAAAGTTTGGTGGTGTTGAAATTTACCCTTCTAATACTAAGTTTCCTTTTTCTGTCATAAGTTTTAGTTCATTATTTAGATGTTTACACGCATCCATCCTCTCATCTTCATATTGTCTTCATTGTCCAGGATTGTTTTCTATCTATGCTTGATTGGACTGCATAGAACTTTTTACATTTTTGTGCACTGCATGGTTTGCTGTGACTTAACTATTTTCGTTTCTCCATTTATTGCAGCTGTCATCAATGCTTCTGGCTTGATAGGTTGCACTGTCCAGGACCTCATGCTAGTTTTATCCACTCACAAAATACAAGCTGGGAAAGATGAGGTTGCAAAAAGATTAACGCTCCAGCAGGTTTATAAAGTTCTTAAACCTATTGCCACACGTTGTTTCTTTGTTGGACACAAGCAAACATAGTAGACTATCAACTGGCATCATTTTTGTCAGTCGTGGCATGTCCACACACTGAATTTTAACATATGCTTGATGACTTTGTCTCACTTTAGGCAATTGATACAAGAGATGCTTTGGCAAAGTTCATCTATGCAAGCTTGTTTGACTGGCTTGTAGATGAAATTAATAAGAGTCTGGCATTGGGCAAACACTGTACTGGAAGATCCATAAGTATTTTAGATATATATGGATTTGAATCATTTAAGGTATATTAATATGCACCCACTATTGATGCTTATACAATGGCATGCTTTTGGATTTGTGACAACCATCTTTGTCTTCAGAAAAATAGTTTTGAACAGTTCTGTATAAACTATGCTAATGAGAGACTCCAGCAACATTTCAATCGACATCTATTGAAGCTTGAGCAAGAGGTAAGTGTCTCATCCTTATTTATCATAACATTTTTGGTGAAGTAGGCAATTAGGTTGCAGACAACATTCTTTATGGCACTAGGTCTTGACTGAGAATTGTATGCACCAGGAACCTTTTTTGCTAACTTTCTTTTAGACCCAAGTGCAACGTAGTTCATAGTTGATTCTGTGCTTACTAACTTCATCTGGCTTTCTCTCCTATTGATTATCTAGTGTTGTTTTATTTTTCTTGAAATTGTTACCATCCTCCTGCAACCCAGCCATAATAAAAGTCTTTTAATTGTCTTGTTTTTGTTGCAGGAGTATGAATTGGATGGCATTGATTGGACAAAAGTAGAATTTGAGGACAATCAGGATTGTTTGGATCTCTTTGAGAAAGTGATTTCTTTCTCTTTGCTTCTATATACTTATCTACTCTAAGCTTTTGGAGTGTTTTCAACTCTCTACTTATTTTATGGAGAGTAGCATGGAGTTTACTATGGTCTGATTTTGATTTTGTCCTTGGTATTGTCTTTTCAGTTTGGTGTTATAGTTAGTAATAGATGGATTACGCCTTGCTTCTTTTGCACAATAACCTTGACAACTTAAGTGCGATGAGTATTAGTTGACTGTTCTTTCCAATTTTTTTATACCTCTATAGGAAGTCCCAAAGAAGGAAAAAATTCTAATTTTTTTTCTTACTTCTGGTGTTATGGACATAGCTTATACTTATCTGCTTAGATGGGGTTTCTTTTCCTCTGGCAGATCATATGGTATTCAATTTTTATGTTAATACATTTTTGCTGAATTTTGTTTTAATGATTTACTTCTGCAGAAACCTATTGGTCTAATTTCTTTGTTGGATGAAGAGTCAAATTTTCCCAAAGCTACTGATTTGACTTTTGCCACTAAACTTAAGCAACACTTGGATACTAATCCTTGCTTTAAAGGGGAGAGAAATGGTGCCTTTGGCATTCGCCATTATGCTGGAGAGGTTAGTTTTACTAATGTCTAACATTTTTTGCAATGTGAACTAATTGATTGGATGATGAATTTTCTGAAGTATTCAAAGTGCCTAATTTGGTACTAGGGTTTGTATAAAATCTTTTGTTGCATTGCACCCTTTGCAGAATGCCAGTGCTTAGACTTGCAAGCCCTTAAGCAAGCATTTTTGCTATTCTGAGCCAATATGGACCTAGTTATTGCTTCCTTTGACTTTCCACCCTTCAGAAACGTTATCATCCTTTACACTGCATAGTTTATTTTCTTTCAAAAGTAATTGCTTTTTCTTTCTAACACATGGGAATATTTATTTCTTTTGCAATGAGGACTATGAACTTTTACATGAGTTCTGTTGGCATGATATCGTTCAAATTACTGACATAGCTGTTGATCTCTTATGTATGGTGGGGTCAACTCAGTGTTGAGTTTGAATGAAGAAAACTACTATATGACATTGTGAGGTTGTCTTGCAGAAGAAAGAAAACAGTAATTTTTGTTCTCCAAAAGGATGCTAATGACAAGAAATTCAAAACGTGATACATCTTTTTATGCTAAGTTTTGTAGTATATTGCTGGTTAAATTGCAATCCTACAGGCCTATTCATGCTTGTTGTGAATGCAAGAATCATACTTTTGTTGTCATGAAATGTGTCTTTATCTTTCTGCAATTGCACATAATAAATACAGTGAAAATCCCATTTCCCGCCCTTACAGTTAGTTCAAATCTTCTGACCTCTTGGGTAAAGACATAGTCATATCCAACACTATGAATGAGAACATGGCAAATAACAACCACTTTACTTGGGCCTGACCTGGTATTTTTGAGTGGGATCTCAAAATCTGAAGAAAGTTGAAGATTCAGTTCTGGGCGTTCAATTCGGGGAACAGCTTGTCAAATCAATTTTCAAGTTTCTTTAATTTTCAGGAGCTTTGTGTTACTTTTGTTTTGGCATTATTGTAAAACAGTCTCTGCACTGTGTTTGTGTTTTTGTTTTTTTTTGTTTCTCTTTTCTTTTACTTTAAATATTAATTAGCAATGATTGGAAAAAGCCATATTTCTTGCTTAATTATTCTCTGTTCTTCTAGCAAATGGTGAATTTCTAGTCTAAGATCAGAAATTTCCTCCAGGTTCTCTATGACACAAGTGGCTTCTTGGAAAAGAACAGAGATCCACTGCACTCCAATATAATCCAGTTGCTCTCATCATGCAGCAGGCATCTCTCTCAGTCATTTGTGTCTTCATTGCTTCAGTCGGTGTCGCAAAAAACTACAAGTACATTTGTGCAGTCTGGGCCTATGGAATCAAAGAAGCATAGTGTTGCCACAAAGTTTAAGGTAAATAGGGTAGAGACCAGGAAAAGTTGTTCTCTGAATACAGTGTATTATGGACAATAAACAACAAATCAGAAAGCAAAGAGGAAATAAAACTTAAATACCAGACTATTGCACATACACTGACACAATAGTATCCTATTCTTGATTACTAAAATTCTTGGAATGTGTGGAAACTAGCATTAGCTACTCTTGCAGGGTGAAAATTGTTGTCCTGTTGGATAATAATCTATGAGCATACCGTTTCACAGAAGATAGGCTTCCATATTGCTGTCTTATGGCCTTCATTCATGCTTGCAGGGTCAGTTGTACAAATTAATGCAGCAGTTGGAGAACACCACACCGCACTTTATTCGCTGCATAAAACCAAATAATAAGCAACTTCCTGGCATCTATGAGAAGGATCTTATCCTAGAACAGCTCAGATCATGTGGGGTTCTAGAGGTGGTCAGGATAGCAAGATCTGGGTATCCTACACGCATGACTCACCAGGAATTTACAAGAAGGTTAAATGTGTAGCTTATTATTATTATTGATTTAAAATCCTTTGAAATACTTCAGATTAAATACTTTGCGTGGTTTTTAGGTATGGATGTCTGCTTCCAGAGAATAATGCAAACCAAGATCCTTTGAGTACTTCAGTTGCTATTTTACAGCAATTTGAGATCCTTCCTGAAATGTACCAAGTTGGATATAAAAAGCTGTTTTTCCGAGCAGGACAAGTGAGTTTTATACTATTCTGGGTTTATTTTTGCTTTCTCAAACATGATATCATTGCGGACTAGTATTGTTTTTGTGGAAATCCACTTTGGATGAGTTTGTCTTAACTCTTTCTATTTTTGTGAGCTTAGGTTGGTTCATTGGAGGATATAAGAAAACAAGTCCTGCAAGGCACTCTTGACGTGCAAAAGTGCTTCCGTGGTCACCGGGTTCGTCGCTACTTCCATGAGCTCAAGGACGGAGTAATTACACTGCAGTCATGTAAGGCAGATATCTTTGGTACTTGTTTCTTCCACATATCCCTGAATACAAAAAGAATTTACAGGAAATTGCTTTGGATGTGCCATTAAAACTTTAATAGTTCGGAGTTTTCTTTGGAATTATGATTACATTTGCTCCATGGGCATTTTAGACTTGAAATATAAGAATATAGATAGTGTGGATAGATTTAGATTGTCTTAGATATATTTCTCATTTATGATTCTGGAAATGTTTTCCATGATAAGCTAGCAAGTAGTATCTGTAATATTTGATATTTAGATTCTCTTGGATATATTTCTCATTTATGATTTTGGAATGTTTCTCATGATAAGCTAGCCAGTAGCTTCTGTAATGTTTGATATATTTATTGCAGTTGTTCGTGGTGAAATTGCTAGAAGGGAGTACAAGGTTTTGGCTGAGTTGAGTGAGCAGAATACCCAGAGAAAACTTGAGAAGCAGCTTGTGGCAGTTGTTCAGATACAATCAGGTTGGATTTTTGTTTATTTATTTAACAAAACACGTGTTTTGTAAATGAATCGGAATATTCCTCACTTTCATATATGCTTGATGCAGTAATTCGGGGATGGCTGACTCGAAGGCGCTTTGGTCATCTGCAGAAATCAGAGGTGCTGACACTTGATAAACGTAGACGAGGAAGAAAGCTCTCAGAAGTGATGGTACACTCTGGATTCTACTTAAAAGATACAATAACACTCTTTAGTTAGCACTCTGCTGTGAGTTTTGTTACTTATTTTATTTCTTCAAGAAGATCAACAATATTTACTATAATTATTCACTAGAACAGGTTAATTTCTCGAATTTAAGAAGCAATCAGGTATAAAAAAATGTATACATAACATGTGCTTTGGTTGATTGAAATGTGTTTGAAAGATGATTTCATGTGCTTTGGGATTGTGTAGTAATATTATTTTAGTATTTCATTTCTTTTGGAATATGATATTGCCATTGGTTCTTTTTATGTTTGACCTCCTTCTATACTGTTAAGTAATTAAATTCAACCATTCTCTATCAACTTAAGTTTTAGATAAGGTGAAATTTAGCATGGTTTCAGAGCGGAAGGTCCTTGTTCAAACCTTTGCTTCTGCACATTAAATGAAAATATAATCCACTTGTTGTGTCTGTTATTAAAAATTTGTAGACGAATCACACATGAAGGGGCATGTTAAGTAGTTAAATTCAACCTCTCTTGATCAATAGAGTTTAAGTGTGTTAAGTAGTTAAAATCAGCTCATCCCTATCAGTTTATGCTTTTAGATGAGATGAATATTTAACATATACCATACATGTTATCTTTCCATGTTGTATTTCATTGGATTTTTCTTTTCTTTTTTTTTGTAATTTTTTCTGTTGAAAATGAAAAAAATTAAATGATGTATTTGGATTGAATTTGTAGTTTTATATTTGAATGTTTGATGTGAGTTAAATTGGGTCCCACATAATTGATAAGATAATAAAATAGATGAAATATATAGTTAATGAAGAATTTGAGAGTTAAGTATAATTATAAAAAGTAAGTTAATGTGAATAGATAAGATCAATATGTGGTGTTGGCAGAAGATTTAGAATCTGAAGAAAGAGTGAATTAAAAATTCTTTTGATTGGAGAAAGTGTTTTTTTTCTTCTTTTAAAATGAAACCCAATCCTAATTGAGCTAATTTTCCTCCTGTACTATGGGAATATCCATTATGGCCAGTATGGATAGGAGGTAATTACGGTAGGTGTTATATCAGCAGCTGTTAACCTAGTAATATGGTTCATAGGAAATTTGCTGTATGGGGCCAACATGATGAGATCTTATTTTGAACATGAGAGTTCAGGCCCTTTATTGCTCTCCTGTGAAGGAGCAAAATAAATCAAAAAGTGGTAAGTTTCTTTGAGATTGAACTCTAGCTGTATGTGTGTTATATAGCCTAGTAAATTCTGTTAGCTACTGTTGAAATGCGCAATAGTATTCTCACGTCTAACTTTCTCAACAAAGGAAAATCCTATACTAATCCTCTAGGTTTGTACATGCATGTCTGATGAAACCATCAAATTTCGTGCTTCATCTGAGAATATGGTCTTAGAAGCTTTTGCTTTGGAAGTGAAATTCAATTGCTGTTTGCAGGAAAACACTTATAATTACTTATTCTTTTGGGATATGTTTTGCAGGGGTTGCCAGAAGAAAATCTGCCTTCAGCTATGGAAGAGCTCCAGAGACGGACATTGATGGCTGAAGCGAACCTGGGTAAGAAAGAAAAGGAGAATGCTGCCCTTAGAGAGCAGGTACAACAATTTGAGGCGCGTTGGTTAGAGTATGAAGCCAAGATGAAATCGATGGAGGAGACGTGGCAAAAGCAGATGGTATCTTTGCAAGTGAGTTTATAAGTTTGTATACTCTGTAGATTCCGAAATAGATTGAATATATGCAACCTGTCTTGTGTCTTTGTGTGGTTAGCCTCCTTCACTTGCAGCCTAAATTTCTAGTACTTGTTTAATGAAGAAGAATTTCTAAATGTTTATTTCAAGATGTGCTCTAGGATATGGGAATTTCTGAGTATTATGGATGAACGACCCTTTGGCTTTTAATTTTATGGGTATGGGAATTTCTGAGTATTATGGATGAACAACCCTTTGGCTGAATAGCTTTTGACATGTCTAATTATATTATTTTAATTTTCTTAATGCAGTCAAGTCTGGCAGCGGCTAAGAAAAGTCTTGGGGCTGACCTGACAACAGTTTGTGTTGGAAAGACTGAAGGTTCCCCATCTCCTCACCATTATGATTCTGAGGATGGAGGGTCTGTGGGAGCTCAAACTCCTGTTGCAAGAACACCAATCAAACGTCCTAATAATGGTTTAGACGTTCCAAGTGGTCGAGAGGCAAATGGTGGTTTGAATTCAATTGGTCCCCTCATTAAGGAATTTGAACAGAAAACACAGAATTTCGAGGATGAGGCCAAAGCAATTGTGGAAGTTAAGTCTGTACAGCATCCTGATGTGGAGCTTCGGAAGCTGAAGCAGAGGTTTGAGGATTGGAAAAAGGGATACAAGTTGCGTTTAAGGGAAGCTAAGGCAAAACTTCACAGGCTTGGCTATGTGGAGGGAGAGAAAAGTCGCCTGAAATGGTGGGGGAAGAGGAGCAAAAGATTGTAGCTTTAAATTTTGCCTTCCTGTGGCTTGTAAAAATTTATAGGGGAGAGGTTCTTAGGTAAGTCCTGGCTTATTTAGTCGGGGGAGGTTTGCCAGTTTTGTATATACGACAAATTTTTCTTTCTGGAAGGATACATTCAGCTTGTCACAGCAATAGTTGATTTCCTTCCGTTCTTGTCTCCTTTGACTCCTCCAAAAATTAGTCTTGAGCCTCGTTATGTATAGACCGTTAGTTGATGTCACCTCAGGCATCATTGTAGGTTGTAGTTAGTGCTAAGAGTATAGGATTCATATTCCCTCTGCTGTAATTTGCAAGAGGAACCAGATTGTACATCTGCGGGCTTGCATAATATCAATATGCTTGTTTTTTCATGAAGTTTTTGTGTGGATGGTAGAGTTCTTCAACCTAGCGGCATTGAAGAATGTGAGAACCTTTTCTTTCTTATTCTCCGTGTAATGATATTGCTCAAATTTCTTCATATCCATTGCATTCTGGCTAGATCGAGAAAACGGCAGCCAAAAATGAGCAATAGATGGTTTAAGTTCTACAGAGTTCAGTAAGCAAAGCACATTTAATCTACAATGGGCATTCATTCACAGTTCTCCATTCACACAATTTGATTACATTGAAATTTATGATCCGGGTACAAATTTAGTGGCATAAACCCAGGCATTGTTAGCAACAGGGTTGTCAAGATGGTCCAGGAGATTCTCAAGAGGGCCTTTGCCTGTGACAATAGCTTGGACAAAGAATCCAAACATGGAGAACATTGCTAGTCTTCCATTCTTGATTTCCTTAACCTTAAGCTCAGCAAAGGTAGCTGGGTCATCGGCTAAGCCAAGGGGATCAAAGTACTGACCACCAGGGTAGAGATCATTGCCCTCTCCAACTCCAGGAAGACCATTAATCCTGAATCCTTCAACAAGTCCCATCAGAACAACCTGGAAACCAAGGACTGCCAAAATGCTCTGTGCGTGGACGAGATTTGGGTTGCCCAAGTAGTCAAGTCCTCCTTCAGAGAAGATCTGCGCTCCAGCTTTGAACCAGACTGGTTCCTTGAAGTCCACCTTAACCCACTTCTCAAGAACTTCTGGGGTGATACATCCCAGTGCTCCAAGCATAGCCCATCTCCCGTGGATAACCTGAAATATTCCGGTTTAATGATTAATTAGCAGGTGCAGAGAATCCATAACTCGAAAAAGGAAAATGTTCTCTCTCTAAGTACCTCAAGAGCCCTGTTCCTGGCAAAGGCCTCGGGATCAGCAGACAATCCAGCAGTATCCCATCCGTAGTCACCAGGAAATTCTCCAGTCAAGTATGATGGAGTTTGAGCTGAGAATGGTCCCAAGTATTTCACTCGGTCGGGTCCATACCATAATTCATTTCCCTGTAAATATCCAAATCAAGAAAACACATAATTTTAGTGCAACAGAGATGAAAATAACAGGAGCTAGGCCGCCATGCCTGGGGCTAACAGAGAAACGACGGAGTTCTTGTTTCAGAGAGGGACATACCATGGAATACTTGCCATTTCCCATAGAGACAACATCTCTAAGAGGGTTAGCCCCTTTGGTTTGGCCCAAAAATGGAGTTGCTCGGACAACAGTGGCTGATGTAGCTGCCATTGATGCCATTCTTTTTCCTCTTGAGCTTAAAGTCTATTAATTACTTTTTGTAGAGTTGGTGTCAGTGACAAATACAATCTGGACTTGAAGGGGTACTAAAGTATATGTTTGGAGAATCTGAGATGGGTGGCAAGGATTCCATGCTTGAAAATTGTGGTGGATGACAACGAGTGGTGGCTAGTCAACCAATCAGAAGGCTTGCAAAGATTTTAGTATCTCCAACTCATATCCTTCTATCCACAATTTATCTTTCCCATAGTTAGTACTCATTGACTGCAAGGATGGTCTGTGAACGAATATAATTTGTCCCGTTAAATGTTTTTTTTTATTCATCAAAAAACAAAAAAAAAGAGATCTGAAAATTTTGGGTTAGAGTGCTAATTTTTTACTCAAATAATAATATAATGCTTGCAATATTTTTCTTTTTATACGATCGATTTTAACTCATTATATTTATCAAATTAAGTTAATTATAATGATATGTTATATTTATCACCAAAAGAGTAAGTGACTCATCAGAGACTTTGCACAATTACATCACTATAATCCCACTGATACATTAGGGTCCAATTTAACTCCCCAAAACTAAGCATTATAATTTGTGATTACAAATTAGAAAAAATAATACTACAAATTATCATGAGATCATTATTTTATAGTTATAACTGAATATAAACTACCTAATGTATTTACATCCATATTAGAATTTTCTTTTTACATGGTGAGAGGAGGTTTAGCTTCCAAAACACCTTCTTTTTATTTATTTATTATTGTTGTTAAAGTAGTGAGGTTTCTATAGAAATAAGAGAAATTTGAATGATAACTTTGCAGGTTATATAATACACGAACATGGTAATTCAATTCTTTTAAAAAATATTGCTATTAATATTCATGTAAAAATAATATTTCCTCTTTAAAATTAAAATATTTAATTTTTATTTTAAAAATATATAATAATAAATCACTTTTTAAAGTAAAACTTAACTTTTATTTATAATTTTATTAATAATATTTTTAATTTCAATGGATCATTTTTCCACTATTGCACGTAGTTTTTTTTGTTTTACAAAATCAAAAAAATTATAATAAATCATAGAAATGAAAGTAGTAGTAACTCATTTATCAAAGATTTTCATTTATTCTTATACAAAAATTTAAAAGTAAGATATCTAATTTTACGAGACCGAGTAGTAGTAAAAGATTCTAGAGTAAGGCGGAATTAATAAAATACCTTAATTGTAACCTAAGATGTAAGTATGTTGCGGGGATAGCTCAGTTGGGAGAGCGTCAGACTGAAGATCTGAAGGTCGCGTGTTCGATCCACGCTCACCGCATGAATCTGGTTGGTTTAGTTCTTGGGCTTTTTTCTTTTCAGCCCATTATTTTGTTGGCTATGAACAGAGAAGTCATGTATTCCTTTTACTTATCTAAGTTACGGACCCAATCAAAAATTAAAGATGGAAAGAAAAATGTTACATGGGGCATACTGTATTTTCCATAGAAAAAACAATAGAAATCAAACTATTGGTACAACTATTTTATGCATGAATACCACAATATTATAGATATGATAGTTTGAGGACTTTAGACTCCTCACTTATATATGAACATATTATAAGTTGATCTAGAACAAATTATAATAAAATATCACAAATATCCATCAATAATGAAAGCAATGGGAAAATAATCAAATTCTAATTTAAAGTTTACTTGGTAAGAATTTCTCAAAATGGAAAGATTACTAACGTTGATGATTCTTTGATGGCAAATGCTCTAAGAAATTCAGTTAGCAGCTTTTCTTTGTAAATTCGTAGTTTTAGTCGCAATTTTTAACTTTAATGGCTTCAATACCGTGCATAAATTTGGGAAAGGGTATTAATGGATATTAGTTAAACATATAGGGGTATTTTGGTCCAAAAAGTGTGATATTTAGTGATTTAACAAAAAATTGATCATTCAGCAATTACCTCAGTAAAGGGAAAGAAAAAAGAAGAAAAAGGGACAAAAATGGAAAATGGGCTCTCGCAAGAAAAGCTCCAACGGTTACTCTAGCACGATACATTCATGAAATGCCATCTATCGAGGTAATCAATGGGCCCCAGCTTTCATATCGGAGCGCTACCCACCATTCAGATTTCAGAGGACCCACGAATCCGACGATTGTTAAATCATCATTTAGAGAAAACTCTTCCAGTTTTAAACGACGCCGTGTTTTCAAGGTTGATGAAGGAATCCCAGAGATTCAAAGGCCAAACTGGAAGAGCGGTAAACAGTATACCCTCTATAGAGATGAGGAAAGAAGAAATGGTCCAAAGGAAAAGGATTCCCCATGTTCCGGCTGATAATGGCTTACCTGATTCTCCAAAATCTGGAGTTTCTCGCAGAAATAGGAGCCAAAATGATGATAAACACTGGGATTTTCTGGTAATTTCTTTTTTGAAATTTTGTTTAGCTATTGGGGTTTTAATGTGAAGGGTTTCAACTTCAGTTCATGGTTGTATGCCGTCTGTTCTGTTGTCAGGCTTACCGTCTTCGTGAAATGTGTTCTTTCTAGGGCTCCTTTTTCTTTTTTCTTTTTTGCATTTTATTATTTTGATGCTCATGTGGGCTTTCAATTTTTGTACGTTTTCATGTTCTGTTAAAGGATCTTTACATGATTATGAGATGGTTTTTTGGGACTGATCTCTGTTACTTTTACTTGTGTTAATATGGTCTTTGATTCTCATTCTTGGTATGCGAATTTCTTTTGACGATAGAATGCTTTCAGTTGTGTGACTTCCCTTGAAACTGAAATTGTTTTATGTTTGGTTCTCTTTGCTCGTGTTGATCAATCATATACCTTTTTTTTATCATGTTGGGAATTTGAGCATTATTAAGATGAAGCTTTTGACTGGGATAAATAGTTAGCTCAATATCCAATGGATTCTTAGCAAATGCACATTTTGTCTCCAGTTTGAGTTTGAAAATTGTTTTGGTGCAGTTTTAGTTAGTAGATATTTCACTGTTGTCTGACGTTTACAGGATGAAATTGAAGCACCCTTGTGGGTTGATCTCACACTAGAATGTCAGTCCGGTTACACTGACAAGTGAGTATCACTGTAGTCTTGTGCTTCACTGGATAGTTCTTACTTTTAAGGGCAATGAACTGGGTTTTCTGAATCTGTTTGTCCACAACTATGCTGCAGGGATGATGAATGGTTTCATGTAAACCATCCGTAAGCCTCTAATTCTCTTCTCTTCCTTGTATTTTAAATGTTACATGTGTGGTGTATCTGAATCAATCAATTTCAGCTTCCATCAATGTTCTTCTAAGCAGTTGAACTTTGCATTTTCTCATTCTGCTGAGGATCGCATGAACTTGGGATTAGATGTACCAGGACAATCTTCTCCAAAGCTTCCACCTTCAGTGTCAAAATCTAGAGGAACAGAATATAGAAGCAGGCATAAGTTACAGGGAATCCAGACGATTACTTTTAATAACCAGCATACAATTAAGAACCTCAACAACAAGTCGTCATTTGTGAGTTCTGGGTCCACTGGAATGACAGGTAGTAGAACAAGCAAAGGAAAGAATAATGAGCTACCTGGTTCAAATTCAGATTCCAGAGGCAAGAACAACTTAACAGAAAATGCTGGGCAGCATGATACTGCTACTGGGACTGTCCCTCCTTTGGGTGATCAGAAATTTTCTTCAAACTCTAACTTCTTCAGGGAGGGAGAAAGCAGTTCTGCAAGCACCCTTGCATCCGAAGGTAGTGTACTGAAGCAGCAGCAGAACTCCTTGGAAGTATCTAGTCATGTTCCTGGTCAGGCTAGAGGATTCCTGTCAGCTCTAAAGATAAGCTTGAGGAAGAGTTGTGTTACAAGGCAAGCATCAAGAGTAGAGGTATCTAATGGAAGGCTATCAGAAGGCCAGAAATCTTCTTCTGGCAAATCCAGCATAGGCTCCTCTTCAAGTCTTGGTTATGACAAGAAAATTTTGACAGCAAGAAATAACAAAGTCATGACCCCAAGTAATAGAGATATTCGAAAGCCTGTGGCTCGCCATCAAAAAGTACATGAAGCAAACTTATCTAATGCACCTGGTATTCGGTTTGCTAATCCCAAGTTACAGAGTCAGAGCTTTAAAGCACCATCCATCAATGAAAGAATTGCAAAATTAAAGGTGAGTGACTAAAAAACTGGTGACAAAATGTTTCAATCAGCTTTTCATTAGTTCAGTTGTTGAGATATCTGAAGTGGGAATGATGAATGAAGTCCACTGCAACTAATTTCTGCATAATATGATTGTTTCTTAGACTAGGAGAATTAGGTTGAGGAGATGCCTTTGGTCGTTTGCCTTCCTGAAGAGTATTCTTGTTTTTTTCCCCCTCATTTTCAGCAGGTGCCACATGGTGTCAGTAAAAAATGTCCATCTGCTACAGTGACGAAGGCAAAGAAGAAGGCAGTGGTTAGAGATTCTGGTCGAATTCCTGCTGGTGGTAAAGAAAATTTGGCAGGTAAAATGGCTTCATGTCAGAAATCATCAACCAAGAGTAATATGCAGGTTCAGAAAGTTACTACTAGATTTCCAGAAAAGATCATGAGAACAACATCACTTGTTCAAAAGGTGAGTATCTGTACTATTTATTTCCTTATTTCTTTATGTTTTTTATGTGCATGTCCATTCTGTTTGATGTGCTGACATTGTATTCAGCTTTGTGAGCTTGTTCTTTGGATAGCCATTGCAACATTGGTGATCAGAACTGGAGCCCAGAGATACATGTGTGCTTTATTTTGCATATTGGATATTTTGTGAATATATGAAGTTGTTGCTTTCCAATGATGCATAATGTCTTACATTTAAATTGATTTCTGAATAAAGTTTAAAGTAAACATTAGTAACTTGGGAGGTTTAGGATTTAGTACGAAGATGGCAACTATGAAGTGATCAGATCAGATTTATTGTTTAATTTCTGTTTCTCTTTTGTTATGACTTACTACTAGTGAAGAGCTGGAATTAAGATTTAAAATGTCATTTTGGGTTTGGATGCCGAGAACCTTGTAGCTTCTAACCATATCCTCAGCTCCAGTATGTTTGATTGCATGTAGTTCTATGAACTGTTCTAATGAAGCATTATCCTTCTTTTTTTCCCGGTGAATTAGCATTATCCTTTTTTGAGTATCAACTATAATTGCTTTTAGTTGTATTATTGCTGGTCTACTGACTAGAAACAGAGAAAAACAAGAACAGAAAAGAAAAACATTTTTGTGTATAACCTTGCTTCTTTTCTTTGTTGCATTATCTGTCCTTTAGTTAATTGCTATTTGTATTTTTTTTCTTTTTGTTTTTTTCATGGGTTTTAAATCTCCTTTAACAGGAAAGGATCAACGAGAGAAGTAAATGTATAAAGACTGGAAAAATGGCTGGGAAGGTTTACATTCGATAAGCAAGCAGTACAGTCAAGCATGTATAGAGTCTTAAGACTCCTTTCAAATTCGTCAATTTTGATTGTCACTAATAGAGTGAGGGCTGTTCATGGTTTCTCTCAATTGTCTTTGCTAAAGGCTTTCCCTGCACACTTTATTAACTTTTCCCTGCACACTCAGTTAACTTCTTTTCTATGTAAACGTGTCTAGTCGCTGTTCAATGCGATAGATTTATGTGAAGAGTAGGACGCCACTCAGATATAGGTGCTGAGCTTGGGATCACTATGTATATATTTTGAAGAAGGTTCATCTTTAGATGGTTTCAGACATGAAAACCTAGTAATATGGATCTGTTGAACTTTGGCTCAGTTGTGGCTTTTGAGGATTTTTTTTTATGTGCATCCCATTTAAAATCATAAGCCCGCTAAAAAAAGTTTATATCATGACATAATGTTGCTTCACGCTGTAGTTGTTTCTCAGACGTTAATCGGATGAAAGTAAATCGTAGTTTGGCACTTACCCACAGGTAATGGCTACCCAGATAAATCCCTTTCTCGCTGAACAAGAAAATGTAAACAAATTTTCTTCCTCATCAACGAACCCCCCTTCTATTATTGTTCCAGGGATAAAATCCTGTCATCCTAATCTAGAAAAGAATTGAGGTGCTCAATTAATCAGTTGCTATTATATCTCAATGGCTTCTACTTCAACAAAGTCGTATACAGCATCAAACAAGATCTTAGCTTAGCTGTTTTAAAACCTTTAGCAGCAAGCCCTTCCAAAAAATGTTCATGTGGATACATTCTTGATTTCAGTACCCATAGACCCCACTCACAGTTCACAAATTGCTTCAACCTTGTTCTGATCAAACAAGAGCTTTCTTTGGTCCTACACTCACAGTATCGGTTGCATGGTACTCTTGTGCTTTCATTTCCATCTCAAGGAATGTCACGTCTTCTGGTCGAGGTCGCTCTCCAGTCGTTTTTCACCATAACGTCCAAGATATGGTTCTGATTCTTTCACTTAATTACGATACTCTCATTCTACAAACTGTTCATAAAACTCATTCGTCACACTCAACTCCAACTCAACCATAGATACAAAATCTTGCTTTAACTATAGAACAATTTTCTCTCTTTTTTACCCCTTGTGTAACTTAGGAAAATGGGATCCAACGCTTGTTTTTTTTTTTTTTTTAACTGGATGAATTAGTTATCTTAGTATTAATTTAGGCGAACAAATTATGGTGGAAATTAAAAAGGCCGGACTCTGGATTGTATCAATATGGGAATGGAATAGGATTGTGGTGGTCAATTACCAAACGGCTCTAGACTCTTGTCGTTGTAAATGAATATCTTTGTGATATAGCGCATGATTATAAGTGTACATAATTATTGATGGATCAACAAAAGAACAAAAATGACGAAACTGCGCCGAACCTGTGTTTCCTAAACGTATTTGCGAATAAGACCTCTTCCTATTTTGCTTATCCCTACCTCCTCTCTCTCCTTCTCTCTGGCCTTCGGTGATACCTAACCTTTGCTGCTAAATGCCACCCCCTACTTCTATAACTCAGCTTCCTGCCTTTTGGTTTCTCTTCTAGTCTGTTCCAAGAGTACCCTTTTCTTTTTACTTGCCTTTGGTACAATCATTTCAATAATTAATGGAATCTAATTTTACTGTATACTCTAGAACATTTCAAATTTCATTCAAAGACTTAAGGTGACTTTGATTATAATTAGGAGGTGAAGCTTTTCCCATTTCTAGCCCACTGTTGGTGCTCTGACCGAATTAACATGTTTTTTTTGTGGTCCAAGAACATTCCTAAATATATCATCTCCTCCAAACCATGATATCTCACATCCTTTTCACATTATTAGTTTTGTTTGCCCAGAATGAGTACCTTGACACAATCGACTCTCAGTCTGAAATTCATCTTGCTTGCCCAAAATATTTTAATCCAAGTAGATTCAGATTTTTAACTACCGTCTCATTTTTAACTTTGTGACCGAACCAGAACATTTATGATAAAAATTTGAATAAATTTTAAAAGGGGTAGTTTAGTAATTTCAGACAACTTGTCCGTTACTCCTCTCCCCATTGATGGATCACTTCCAAGCTCCACGCATGTACAAATCTTTGGCATCTTCTCGACAAGTAATTTCATCTTTCAATCCTTCCTCTCCACAACTTGTCCACATATTCCAAGCTCAAAGCTCCCCACTTCAGGCCTCCTCATAATATATACTCAAGAAACTGCACACACCAGAAATCATAGATTTTCAAGAAATGGGCAGCCGGGGGCAAGAAATTCAACATAATTACATTGATGACACAGATAACGATGATGAGCTCGAAGAAGATGACATGGTAGAGGAGGGTACAGAAGAAGAAGAAGAGGAGGAGGAGGAAAACAGCAAGAGCTACCATGACTGCAAACGCATGTATGGTAAGATCTGTGGGCGTCGTTTGGGAGGATGGTTTGTTGGGAAGGTATTGGACCCTAGAGCTACATGGATTCAAGAATGGAATAGAGTGTTCCTTCTAGTGTGTGCAACTGGTCTTTTTGTGGATCCTCTATTTTTCTACACTGTCTCAATTAGTGAAAATTGCATGTGCCTCTTCGTCGATGGGTGGTTCGCCGTCACCGTGACTGTTCTCCGGTGCATGACCGATGCCTTACATGTATGTAACATGTGGCTGCAGTTCAAGATGAATAGACGTCCTCAATATTCTTTGAGTATTAGTGGAGATGAAAGAAGTAGACTACACGATATGAGTCCTCGAAAAGTGGCTTTAAGATACCTAAAGGCTAAGAAGGGTTTCTTCTTCGATCTCTTTGTAATTCTTCCTCTCCCCCAGGTGAAATTATAATTATTTTTTAAGATTTTTTAAACTGATTTTATCAACTTCAATTCAGTATTATCATGTTTGCAAGCAGAAGAAAATTAATGATAATGGTGAAGAAGGGTATTGAAGTCAGTGACGCTAAGCGGCCAAGAATTTGTTTTGTAGTTTTGTGCATGCATGACATATTCTGGTTTTTGCATGTGGGGATTGCTTCATACTATGCGGTAAGAAACAAATAGTGTAATGAAAAATTGTGTCTGTTTCTTCAAGTTAGCAGAAACGGAGGGATACTTACTTTGTTGTGATACCCGTACCATGTAAGTCACGGTAAGAATACAAATACGGTATGATATATAAGTATTGATAAAATATATAATATGATATATGAGAATAAATTTAGGTAAAAAATATTTATTTTATTATAATGATGACACGGTTGTCAAGTAATTAATAGTAATAAATACTTCCAAATGAAATGAATACTCTAACAGATCATAAATCTTTTCTCAGAATAATTTATAAACTGCAAGAAAAGTTGGTATAGTAATTTTGTGTGTGCCTAATGCCCCAAAAGAAAAAACAAAAAAGTGCATGCCTTATTAAACTGAGAACAGACAGAAATTTGAAATGATTTTTTATTTTTTTCTTAACTCGAATGATTGAGTTGTTTATTTTACTAGAAGCTTCTTTTAATTTTTCTTATCAACGAATGGATTTGGGGCAATAATTTTTAGTAGGCAAATGGTTTTTTTTTTTTTGCTTTTCCTTTTCTTTCTTTTTTTTTTTCATTTTGAAGAAATTTGTGGTTAGATGGCTGAGATGTCTATCTCCATTAGCTACTTAATTAGTTGACTAGTTGGACTTAGTAGGAATGATGAGTGATTATCAAACCTTGATGGCTTTTGCTCAATTTCGGCTCATTCATGAGCTTAAATTTGTAAAAGTAGGAATACAATTTCTATATTTTAAAATCTTCTCATGAATAGAGCAAAGAAAAATTATTAATAATATATAAATGGTGCGCAATGATTTTATAAAGAAGGGAGGTGATAATCCAAGACTTCCTTGTTTCCAACAAGAATTCTAGCTTGAAAATTGATGCGGGTAGTTTAAAAAAAACAGTCCTATATGGGGTATGTCTAGAATAAAGCATTTCTACATTTTGGGAACTATAGAGATATATATTTATCCACATGCCATCTACTTGGGTGGTTCGATTCATGAAGTTTCAAACTAAATGAAGATGATGATGTTTTCTTTTGCAGATTGTGCTATGGGTGGTAGTTCCATTGCTTCTGAAGAAGGGATCGACGACCCATGTGATGACAGTGTTGTTAATCATGTTTCTATTCCAATATCTCCCAAAGATTTACCACTCCATTTGCCTCTTGCGACGCATGCAGAACCTGTCTGGTTACATCTTTGGAACAGTTTGGTGGGGAATCGCCCTCAATTTGATTGCATATTTTGTCGCATCACACGTAAACCATCTAAACTTAATATTGCTCTCCTTTTAACCTTGATAATTCAATATTCTTCTTGTACAGGAATTGATGGCATGCCTCTCTTTTATTCGCATTATTTTTTAATGAATGATTGGAGACTAAATGTTGTCATTTCATGCTTGATTTAATTGGCTAAAGAAAATATCGACTACTGAATTTTTTTCTCTTTTTTTTTTTATCATATAAGACAGGAGAAACCATACAAAACCTTAGCAAAGGGCCCGGAGAAACAAACATAATACATTTGGGAATAAACAACATTTCTCACCATCAGCAGGAACGACTTTGACCAAAGATTTGTATTCACACATCATCATATTAATCTGTGAAATCAGCCGCGCCTATTAATGGCATACATACATAAACATAATTTTCCTGAAATTCTGTTTATTTTGGGAGGAAAAAAAAATGTTTCTGCTATATGAAATGAATGAAGTTTTATCTAATGCCTAAAATATGAATCTTGCTTGTTATATTTATATCATGTGCGACTTGTTTGAATACTACACATTTGTAATATGTGGCAGTGTTAGTTTTTCAAATTTGAAGAACAGAAATCTTTTCATGTGGTTTGCAGGCAGTTGGAGCATGTTGGTATTTGCTAGGTATCCAAAGGGCTGCAAAGTGCCTAAGGGAGCAATGCAGTCCTGCAAAAGGGTGTGGTCTCAAGATGTTGGCATGTGAACAGCCCATCTACTATGGAACAAGCAGCCTAGTGAAAGACAAGTTTCGACTAATATGGGGGGAAAATAGAGATGCAAGGTTTGCCTGTTTGGAGAATTATGATAATTTTTATTATGGAGCTTATAAATGGACTGTTCAGCTTGTCACAAACGAAAATCGTTTAGAGAAGATACTCTTTCCCATCTTTTGGGGCCTAATGACACTGAGGTATCTCATTCATTTCTGACTATGCTTATAAGTGTCTGTTACAGATCCTTTTCAGTCTTGGAATTTGACTTTGTGCAAAATCTCTTGTGTTTGTATGAATCAATATATAGTACCTTTGGAAATTTGGAGAGCACAACAGATTG
The DNA here is from genome assembly GCA_019593545.1 of Apocynum venetum. Lineage (NCBI taxonomy): Eukaryota > Viridiplantae > Streptophyta > Magnoliopsida > Gentianales > Apocynaceae > Apocynum > Apocynum venetum. The sequence continues at coordinate 7,907,321 of SRSM01000123.1, read as the reverse complement.
GTTGGAAGTGGTTTTCATCATTATCGTCCTGACTACCGGACTCCTTCTGGTTACCATGTTAATCGGAAACATCAAGGTGAGCTGAAGGGAGCCTTTTTCTGATTAATTGCTCAATAGTGAGTAATTATATAAAAGATTGTAGTTTTGGAATCCAACAGAATTGATCATATAATTGCTACAATTAGTAAGGGAGTGTAACTAATTTTGAACAAATTCAGGTCTTTTTGCATGCGACAACGTCCAAGAAACAAGGCATGCAATTGAGGATGAGAAATATAGAATGGTGGATGAGGAGGAGACATTTGCCTACAAACTTTAGGCAGAGAGTAAGGAATTATGAAAGGCAACGCTGGGCAGCAATGCGTGGAGTGGATGAATGTGAGATGATTAGAAACCTCCCAGAGGGCCTTAGAAGGGACATAAAGTATCACCTCTGCTTGGACTTGGTTAGACAGGTATAAGTTAGATTGTCATTTTTTATTATTTTTTTTTTTGAGGTTCTTTGTCAGTATTAAATATTAAAACTTTGGAATTTCAGCTGCTAAGGCCACATATTCATTACCATGAAAATTGAACCATCATTGCACCATCTTTCAGGTGCCTTTATTTCAGCACATGGATAGCTTGGTCCTGGAAAACATCTGTGACCGTGTGAAGTCACTGATATTCACGAAGGGAGAAACAGTAAGTTTCCAATACCTAAGGCTCAAATTTTCTACTCTCTCTCTCTTCCAAAACATAATCGCTTCAATGACTTTTTACGCAGCCTTAGGAATATTTTAAATTCCTAATAAATGTTCTGTCTTTAAAATAAATAAATAAAAAAGAGAGAAGAAGTAGATGAAGTGAGGGAAAAAAAATTATGTTTTGAGACTTAAAATGAATAGTGAAATATTTTTATAAAATCGTAAAATAATTTATAATTTGGAAAAAGTCTTCAAAAACTTTTATTTTGGGAGTAATTTAGTAAACAAACTTCCAGCAACTAATTAGCCTAATTAAATTTGTCTCTCTTTCTTTACTAGATTACTAAAGAAGGTGATCCTGTTCAGAGGATGTTATTTATAGTTAGAGGTCATCTTCAAAGCAGCCAGGTACTGCGAGATGGTGTCAAAAGTTGTTGCATGTTAGGGCCTGGAAACTTCAGCGGAGATGAGCTCCTCTCATGGTGTTTTCGAAGACCCTTTGTGGAGAGACTGCCACCATCTTCCTCCACGCTAGTAACTCTTGAGACCACCGAGGCCTTTGGCTTAGAGGCTGAAGATGTGAAGTACGTTACGCAACATTTTAGGTACACATTTGTGAACGAAAAAGTGAAGAGAAGTGCAAGATATTATTCCCCTGGATGGAGAACTTGGGCTGCTGTTGCCATTCAGTTGGCTTGGAGAAGGTATAAACATCGATTGACCCTCACTTCTTTATCATTTATTAGGCCAAGAAGACCATTGTCTCGGTGTTCTTCACTTGGGGAAGATAGGCTCAGGCTGTATACAGCATTGTTGACTTCACCAAAACCCAATCAAGATGATTTTGATTTCTGATTTTGAAGAGTTTTTGAGGAATCTGATCTGATGATGTGATTATGCAACATCTATGCCTAGATTTAATAAATTCAGTGGTGTGTCCACTTTATAAATTTTATCCCACTTGAATTTAAAATTCTTTTAAAAGTATATATATATATATAAATTCAAGAAACATATGAAATTGACCCACTAAAAAAAAATCGAGTCAATATATGTAACATATAATTTTCTGGGGTCAACTTAACGTTAGTAAACTGTTTCACTTTTATTTTTACTATTAGTCCCACAGAAAAAATGATTTGACTTTTGAGAAAAAACAAAACTAATTAGTACACTTGATTTAATATTATATTAATTTACTAATCCATTTGAGAGTTTTTCGAATTTGGGTTTTTTGGGGGGGCGGGTATGGGAGATGAGGGAAACGGGCCATTCTGGGAATCACCTACCTATGTTGTTATCTGGAACCCAGAGCAATTTAGTCTCAAGAAACTCGCTCGGGGCAGGGCAAGTTGCGCAAGTTTGATCTACTCGAGTTTCTTCTTGTTAGGCTTCCAAATGGAGGAGAGAATAATTCAATTTCGAATACTGCAAGTGTTTCACAACCTCCTGGTAATGAAAACGAGGCAGGACTATCTTCATCGTCCTTGAGACAAGACCGAGACCACCGTTGACAAGCTTAATACTCCCCGCTCCCGCCTCTAAAATTGAATTCAATGTTCTTGATTTTAGTTAAAAATTAAGTAAAATTTTTTATTTTACTTAAATTATCAGTCAATTAAATATAAATCTCATATTAAGTCGTTAAGTGATATAACTTATAAGTCACTAAATTAAATTAATGAAATTATTAATAAAATTTTATATATAAAATATGTTTATTTAAAAAAATGGACATTTAATTTTGAACAAATTAAATTAAAAATATAAACATTTAATTATGGACGGAATGAGTAGTAATTAGTTTTTTTTTTTTATGAAATAGTAATTAGTTTTGTTGTTTCCTCCGAATAATAATTAAGTCCTTTAGATAATGTTACTAGACAAATTTTGAAGTCATTATTACTCTTAACTCGTTTTAATCTTAATTAGTTGTGTTTAGTTTAGATTGGTTTAATTTTTGGGAGTATTCTTTTCATGGAGCAAACTGATGTTTTATACTATTGAAATTGCTTTATCCTGATGGCCTGGTTTTCATACAATTCCGATAAATAACGATTCATTGTTAACTAAGTGAAAGGGGGAAAAAAAGAAACAAAAACAAAATCAATCTCAGAACGTTTTCCCTGCAACATCACATCTGTCCTTGTTACCCTGTACTGACATAGTCTTTGTTGAATCAATAGTTTAAACGTGCGAGATGATTTTGGAAATTTGTTTCTCAGTGTGGTTGCATGCTTGTAGTTGATGAGTGAATATTTTAGATTAGAGCTAACCAGTAAATATTAATAACTAAATCAGTCCGCGGCAACGAAGTCACAAACTTGTTGTGAAAATTATGTACGTAAGTGCACATTATCAAATAAGTAATATAGAGTGAGTATTCAAGTATCGTCCCACGAAGACTAATTGTATTAATTACCGTAATTATGTTAACCTTAATTTTATCTGAACAAATGTCTCAAGATGGTGATTTTCTACCTAATAAGAATTAAAATAGGAAAATAGAAAACTTTGAACTCAAGGATGAATCAATATATGAAAAGGCTTAGAGTTTTCGATTTCACCAAGATAAATCCTACTAAAGTTCTCCAATTCAATCAAGTAATAAATTATTCATATGTTGATAGTGAAACTTTCTAATATATTTATTAATCTTTTTCAAGAGTTAATAAATCATCTCAATGAACAATTTCTCTACATCTCTGTGATAAATTAAACCCATCAAAATTCATTAAGTACAAAAGATTCATTATAGTGCACAAGTTAAATAGGTATATCTCTATCTTATAAAACTCATGATATTCTAATTATGACAAATTCGATTATCTCCTCTCGGTCTCAAATTGAATCTCTAAATCATGCAAAAGGTGATTAGGTTTTCAAAAGCATTAAGAATATACCAAAATATTTAGCATATTAATGGAATAAACATCAATCTATTGAATTAGGGAAAACAATAATATTCAATATTTAGTTACATCGTAACTCTAGAAAAGAAATTTAGTTCATAATCTTAACGGTAAACATTCTTAAAAAAATTTGAAACAAAAACATAAAAAAAAATAGAAAAGAAAAGAGAAACTAGTCTAGAAAAAGCCCTAGCCGAAAGATTCAATCTTATCTCCAAGAAAGCTCTTCTTCTTTTTTTTTTCATTTTTCTCTGGGGTCTCTCTGAATGTTTTATCTAGCCGCTTCTCTGTCCCAACTCTTCTCTCTCCTTTTCCCTTTTTTTTTATAAAAAAAAACCTCTTCCCCCCTTTCCTTTTATTTCCCGTCTCCATTTAAAAGAAAGACTTATTATTTTTTCTTCATAATGACATAATTGGAACTTCTGTCAAATTTTCAAAAATGCAATAAAATCTAGACTCAAATTAATTCAATGTCAATGTCCTTCTCAGAAATATCTACAAATCCCCTTCAAATTGTAATCCTTTTCCAAATTGGTTTCCAAATTCATTCTTTTTAGTAACCGCTCCTTATCTGCAAAAATAACACAAAAGCATATAAAACACACCAGAAAACTCAAAAACTAACTTAATATTAAGATTAAAAGTATTTAAATTAGTGAATAAAATATTCACTCATAGTAGTCTCAATGAAGTCCTCGTCCCGAAAGAAATTGCAATTACATGTAATCAACTTAAGACTCAGATGAAATGTTAGAAAATAAAATGATTATTAGTCATATTCAAATATGAATAATATAATATATAATATATTCATTGTACATTGGACATGATCAACAATTATGGTTTTTGATCTTTCTCTTATATTCTTCTAACTCTCTTATATTTATATATAGTGATGGGATAGCACACAACTTAATAGAGTAGAAAGAGGGACCAATGACTCTATTTATAGACAATAGAATGACACTTTTCATCGTAGATCATTTAGTAGAGTTCCTTAATTTTTCTTTTTTTTTTTAATTTTTATAACATATGAAACTCATATAAATTGCTTCCATGTTCTAAGTTAGTGGAGGTAGTGATTTTTAATTAAAAGATTTGCGCTAAGAAGGTCATTAATTTAGGAGTTATTATAATTGACATATAGGTAACATTAATTGATATTAGTGGTCATGAAAACCATATTCTAACAAGAAAATTCTAGTTGATAAGATAAGGGCGTGATTAAGCCATCTCTTGATGAGCATCTAGATTGCTTTAAGATCCTCCTTTGGATTACATGAGAGGTTATACATCATTAGCTTCTAATTCTGATTTCTGAATATGAAAAGTATACATTCAGGAAATGCACCATAGAGTTGGGGAAGAAGTACACCTTGAGAATCAGCTTTTGGATCTGCAATATCAAAAATATTGAAAGCAACGGTTGCTCCACATAATTTTCTTGTTGAGAAGCTGCTTTCTTTCCAAATTCTTTAACGAGTTTATTTCTCAATATGTACTACTAATCTAGGTTTGTGTGAATTTTCAGTGGCAAAGCTTAATTACTGCTATTTGGAACATGTTTACAACAAAAAATACTATCTATGGAGTCAACCCCTGAATGGCTGTCCATGTGTGACTTATTTAAGGAGAAGTAGATAAGGAGATACAATGTCTGGATCTAACACAAAAAGGGCATTTGGAATTTTCGATTGTGAAAATAGTGCACATAATACTTTTCCCCTCTTCATCTTTTCCCGATAATAGAAGATAAGCAAGGAAACATCAAGAATGATGTGGCCAAGTATCACCTTTACCAGGCTTGCTATTCATAGCATGACAGGATACATGGAAAATGGAGCAACATCTTCATGCTACTACTTCCTCCAATTCCAAATCTGCAAGTTTGATTGCCTCGGCTTCTGGTCCTGCTGAGCCCCGGAATAGCAGAATTGCAAGACTTCCCACAGAGAAGTGGATGAAACAGCCATGGCAGTGAGTTACAAATGAACCAAAATCTGTCCCAACAATGCACTGCCACCCAGGTCCATGTGTCCTGTCAAATGCCTGAATCAAAAACCAAAATTCTTATCACATTCAAGTTCACATACAAATCCCACTGAGAGCAAACCAAAAGTTTTTGGGAGAAGAAGAAATTGCCTTCTTAATAAAACAAGCAATCTCAGTGGCATCAGTAACATCAAAGGAGTCCAGTGCCTTGGCTGCTAAATCAAGAGCATCTTGTTGCATAGTCTGAAGCATATCAGTTTCACCGATAACAGCTTTACCTTCTAGCATAGTGATTAGTGAATACTAAAGCAAATTAAAAAGAAAGATATGATCTGGATACAAAAAATGAAACAGGGGATTTTCTTCAGTTCTTTCATTCCCATGGAATCAGGGTACTATAAATACGAGCCAGTGTAGAGGATGAAAGTAAAGGGGCTGGTGCTAGTTGATTAGCCACAAGGTGAGGATCCCATATTTGTGGCAAGAACAGATTCAGGAACTGATGCTGTGGCATTATTCTTATTGGTCTGCGAATACAGCCGAAGCAAGTGGGATCAGTCTCTGGTGTGGCATTTTGTGCTGTGGTAGAGCAAAGCACACATGGAGGTGAAGGGAGTGGCATATTGGGCTCATTTTTGCTTTGTGACTTCAAGGCATTGTGAACTGCTATTGGCCAAAAGAATTTTCTGGTCCCCTTTTATCTTTGACACGTGGTTACATACTTATCAGTACCATTAACATTGTTGGATTATTGTGTAGTCAACTTTGTGTAACATTTGGACCAGTTGGAAAGAGATCCCAAGAATGTTGGCAAGAATCCCAATTTTGAATTCTTCAAAATTGAAAGTTCATATGGAAGCACCAAAGAAGGAATGGTAACATGGTAATGGATTTGAAGAGCTATCAACCTCCTGTTGGAAGAGACTGTCAAAAGGGTGAACTTCATGATACAAATATGGTTTTGATCTGCTTCATGAATTGAGGTAAACAGAGGAGACAAATTTCAATGAGAAATTTTTTTGAGGTGTATAACTATGATGGCTTAATAATATAAATTCACATTTTTCTTTTGAACCTACTATGCACTAAATAAGAAATTGTGCTTATACCTTCAACCCATATAATGGAAGGCAATAATATGGTGTTTGACAAGGTGGATAATATAGTTGGTGAACAATATTTTCTCTTGTCTCTGGCATCTGAGAGTGAAAAAGCTGTTCAGCCAATGTCATGATATCCAGCAAGAAAATATGCCTCAGTTTTTGGTATATGTGGCATAAGATATACGGAAGACCCGAATGACAAGATGGATTGGGAAGGGTGCAAGGAAAGAAAATACTATTTTTTTATGAGTATGATATGGCATTTGAAGTTAAGTTCTAATTGATAATAAGCAGTTATATTCATTCTTATATACTTATACATGCATGTATACATATTTTCACACGTGTGACGGGCATTACATTATGAATTTCCGTTCCACCCTACACATCAACTCTCGTATGCTGCTCAAGTAGTCCTGGAAGAACTATCTTAAGTCTTAACGATTATTCCGAGATTGGGACAATCTGCGCCGTTCCATGTAAGATAAGTAGTTGAATCGTAACGATTAATCAATTCTTATGTCTTATTTTTTCCTTTCCAACTATGTAAATATGACTATCTTAAGTTCTTCGCTTAGGGCAAAAAAGGCGCGATCCTAATATTTTTCTTTGTTTCTTTTGTTTTAATTACACTATTATTTAATGATGGATTAACTTAAATGCAACTCCCAGTATAAAGATTCAAATCTCTATCGAGGATAATGGTATGACAGGACGGCTAGGTAAAAATATTGAGGAGCTTTTAACGTATTTGGCTCAATCTTTTTTTCTTTTAAAAGTAATATACGGTGACTTTTTTTAAAGATTTTGAACGAAAATGATTCATAGGCGTAAAAACTTATTGTATACACAAATTAACAATTACATCATCATACATGTCACGTATATAGATAGTGATTTAAAAAAATAAAATAATGTCAATTAGAATTGTGAATATATTATTTTTTTAACAAAATCATACGATGTCTCGCAACTCTAATTTTCAATTAGATATTCTCCTTTCTTTAGAGAAAAAACACATGAAAAAATGAAAACATTAAAATGATGTAGTTTGTTATTTTTATTTAATATAGAATAATTTTTTTAATGGAATCAGTGTAAAATTTAATATCAACAAATGACCTTTTTAAAAACAAAATGGACCATTAGAGTCAATGGTTAACAATTGGGCCTATAGATCTAATTTTCATAAATTATATAATTTTTCTATTCGAAATTTAATATTCATATTTAAATTAATACAATAATTAAAGAAAAAAATTATGTTAACAAAGTTACAAATATATTTATTATTAATTTGACTTACAGTAAATGGAATCATATGATTTAATAATATTTAATCCCCTTAAATGAAAACTTATTAGTAAAAAATTGAATTAATAATATACGTATTTTTAAGAAATTGAACATTTAATTCCAATCAAAATAATATTAAAAAAAGTTACTATTTTCTTACAAATATATTTTTTCTCTCAAATTGAAATATATACTTTAAATGCTCACTTTATGTATCACATACTTAAAATATACTTTTAAAAAAGTACAACACAAAATACATATAAAACGACATTTATCTAAGAATTTTCGTCATAAATAATTCTTTAATTTGAAGAATCAATTCTCATTATTTCAAAAAAAAAGAAAGAAAAGAAACAATTCTCATTAAAATCTTACAACTAACCGCGTTAAGGACAAGTAAATAACTTATTTATTATCGTTACCCTGGCTAGTAGTTTTCGAATTTTTATAGTTGGAGATTCCTTGTGAAGGCATCCCACGGCGAGTCCAGATTGTGACGGTGGTTCGTCTTGACAATGGCAACCCATCTTACTTTACAAACGTGTCACCGACTCCTCTCCCTCTTCGGTACCCATATCTAACCCCCACCTGTACTCAGTTACGACCGCCCTTTTTTCCTTTATTATTTATGTATTTTCATTCGATAAATTCATATACGTACATATTTCACATTTGTCCTGCCATTTGCAGTGTTAGAAAAGTAACGCACATTGAAATGAGATGAAAGCATCCCCACTTAAATTGGTAAGCGTCTTGTGTCAATTGGTCCAAATTTTTGCTTTTCACAATAATACTAGTTCTTTGTTGATTTTTTTTTTTTTTACTCGTTTCGAAATGTAATATACTATATAATATTTTAATATTTTTAGGAGTTATTTTATATATTTTTTAATATTATTTTAAATTTTAAATAAAAACAGAATAAATATTTTAATTTTAATTTTATAAAAACATATATGATATTATTTTAGTAATTAGAATTTATTATTAACATGTGTGAAATATATAAAGTATATTATATTTTAAAATTTATATACTCCATCCATCTTATTTAAATTATTCTTATTTTTTTAGTATTTCATTTCAATTATTAACTTTTTAAATTTAATACATATTTTTTCATTTTTAGTAGATTTTGGATGAATTGTGTATAATTTATTAAAAAATATAATTTTTGAAAAAGATTAATACTTATGTTATAGCTATTATTTAAAAATAATGAGAATTAGTTAAGAAGTTTAGTAATATAATTATTATTATTTTCAGAATTTGTATAAATTATTGTATAAGTTCAAAATAGATAATTAAAATGAGAGAGACCATTAATTATGTTACATTTATGAAGGGAGTTAAATTAAATGAGAGAGACTATTAATTATGTTACATTTATGAAGGGAGTTAAATTAAATGTATTACTCATTGGAAAGTTTAAGATAAAAATTGTACTCATGGATGCTATAAATAACCAACATTGAAGTTATCCCACCATTTTCTTCGCCGCCTCTCTCTCTCTAACATTGCTTCTGTTTCTGTATCCTTCATCTCTTCATTTCTCCTTCAAAAAAAATTTTTTCCTTTTTTTCCTTTACAGCACAACGTTTAGCAAGTTTTGATAGTTTTCTTTCCCTTTAACCTTTTACATCACCGGCGGAGACGACACGTCGAAAATGGCGCGCCGTCTCTTCACCTGCTTTGGCAAAGGCTCCTCGTCTTCCGGCCGTGAGAATTCCTACGAAAATGCGACGGTTGACTTGACGGAGGAGGAGCAGAGGAGAGGAGGGCCTGTGATGTTGGAGCTCTTCTCATCACAAGGATGCGCCACCTCAACCGAGGCAGAGCTGCTCTTCTCAAGGCTTGGAAGGGGTGACTTCAACCTAGAGGTGCCGGTGATATTGTTGGCATACCACGTTGATTACTGGGATTATAAGGGCTGGAAGGACCCATTTGGATCAAGCCTTTGGACTGTTAGGCAAAAGGCTTATGTTGAGGCCCTAAATCTTGACACTATGTTCACTCCCCAAGTTGTGGTCCAAGGAAAAGCCCAATGTGTTGCGAACGAACCTGATGCTCTGTTGTCCTCCATCCAGGAGGCACCTAGGGTCCCTGCACCAACACTCCAGGTTAGGAAACGATTTCATTCTAAACAATTCATGAACATTACTTTTTTTTTGTTTACTTGTATTGTCTCCGTTTCAATAGACAATTCATGAGTATTTGGAACCTTTTACGAGATTGGATAATCATTTATTGATTTCTTCCTTCAGTTTCTTGGTTACTTAATCGTTTATTGATGCGCCAAAATTATTCACCTTAATCTTTTTTACAATTTTTAATAAATATAAAAAGAATGTAATTATTTAGGTTAGGCATTAGATCAAGAAGTTTTAGCTTGTTTAGAGACCATTTTGTACATCGGTGTGTAATTTTGGGGAGGAGGATGAACTCAAGATCGTGTGTCTTGTCTTGGGTTTTTTTTTTTTTTTGACTAATGGATTAACTTAGCCCTTGCTATGCAAACATCTTGATTTAATCCATATCCACTATTGAAAAGATATTAAATTGGCGAATGTGTGTGGATGTTTCAAATGCAGGCCACATTCCAGAGGCCTTCGAAGGAGTCTTTGCAGGTATCCATAACAGGAGCACTAAGGACAAAGGTGGATCATCAAGGTGGCAATGTCATGGCTGCTTTATACGAAAGTGGTTTAGTGACTGATTGCCAAAAGGGAGAGAATGCAGGGAGAGTTGTAGCCAATGACTTTGTTGTTAGGAAGCTTGAGAAGCTTTGCTTTGTCAAAGATACCTCTGCTAAAAAGACTATTTCAGGAACGGTTAATTTTCCTCTCTGGGATGGATTCAATAGTGGTAAATGTGGAGTAGCCGTCTTTGTGCAGAATGGTTCTCATCTAATCTTTGGCTCGCAAAGCTTCAAATTACCAGGAGATCTATGAGAGCATGGTCTCACCACATGATTTTTAGTGATCGGATCCATCGGTAGCTTCTTGCTGCAGACTTTGGATTTGCTTTTGTGGTTTATTCTCAATATATGCACCAAGCTTTCCGGCTATTATGTACAGAATTTGTTCTTTAGGTGATGCTTTTATTTTTTTTATTGTTTCATATCTTTTTTTTTGAAACTTCCTTCCAGGTTAAGTTTAGGAGATCGAGACATTTCATTTTTATGAATTAAGTTTCTCTAAAGATTTGAGATCTCTATTCACTTTTTCTATCTTTCTTTTCTACTTTGAACTTAGTTTTGCTAAGCCTACCTAATGTTAAAGAGCTTTGGAAGATCTTCTGCGATTTGGACCCTGATCTGATTAGCTTCTCTGCATACATCACACGAAGTCTTGGTTAAGTCTGTATAATAGTTCCATCTTAAAGGGCTTCCCCAATTCTTGACGTAGCACAGTCCTTAACTAGGTAAATAAGTAGAACAAAAAATGGATCGGCACATTAAAGAACTGACGCATATTGAAACCGCAACATACTTCAAGGCATGCAAAACTTTTAGCCATCATTTCGTTCTTCTCCTTTTATCTTGGACACTTTCACTTCAGACGTACGCATATTTCCCTTTCTGGCTTTAGAGTGGCAAGCTGTGACAATCAGGTTGACACACGCATAAAGACCAAATCCACACGAATCCCTGAAGACAATTTGGATTGGTTTCCCGCAGCAAGAAGTACTCATTTCGTGCCACACCATAAAGACTGCTGACCTAAACGTGGCCTAACTGGAACAAACAAGAAGATATTTCCCTCTCATGAGTCCAGCAAACCCATGTCTGTCTATCTTACGCCATATCTCATATCATGACATTCATGTGCTTGCTTCATCCTTACAGCAGTCCTGTAGCACAGTATTTTCAAATATCCCCCAAAGGCGGACAGCAAAAAACAAAAGAAAAAGAAGAAAATCAAGCGTTTGCCAACAGATGAAGCACTATGGCACTCAGTTGTTACATGCCACTCTTGTGAGTGGGGAGAACAGAAATGGAGGATGGGGGAGACAGGCTACTGTTCAGCTGATTGCATCATGTACAAAACAACTCTCAAACAGCTCAAGTAAATCAAAGTCAAACTTCTAGAAAAGCAAAATACCATATCTACAGATTTCAGGAGAGTCATCCTAGTAAACATGCAATTTCATGCCACAAAAATTGATCCTCGAATTATTCTCCTCTACATGAAGCATTGGACATGTCCTCTTCCCTCCCCCTAGAAACGATCCCATAATACAGAAGAGCTGGGGCTACTGGTTTGAGTTTCTTTCCATTCAACGCCAAAAGCACTTCCAGAAAAGCCTTCTAGAACTTTACAGTGAATCTACAGCCTCAACCTGCTGCCGAGCAAGATACTTTTCCCTACGCTCTTTCTGGAAATAAAAGAGTAATGCAAGAAAACTATTAAAACATAGAAATCCACATCAAAAGGCTAGGCACCTCATTTTTGTGCTCCTAATAGACAAATCACAAACCATTCTTCCAGATACTTACCCATTCATCAATGACAAGACCTTCCCCAACAACTCGAGGACCTGTATCAGCTGGAGGTTTCTTGCGCGCTTCTACTGCAGCCTCAGCTTCAGCCAGTTGACGCTTCAGTTTTTCCAATGCCTTTAAGCAGCCAAAGTCATTTATGATCAACATGCATAGGAAGGACAAATAACAAAAAGTAGTATTTATTGTTTTATTCTTACATGAGTAGAGCGTTCCGGATCCAAAAATACCACACGTAAAATTCGCTCTATAGTTACCTGATCCTTTTGCTCATCAAACTGCTTGGAAAAGAATGAAAAATTGTCATAAAGTGAGATGCAATTCAGCAGCAATAAACAGATAGTAGTTCATTACAAGTCTTGAGCAAAAATTTCATAGCACAAGTATGCAGTGCATGATGTTGTCACAGAATGAAATTCACTCAGTTCTCCTAGGAAAGGTTTAATTTACAAAGGCCCAGTGTTTCCTTTGCTTAAATTTTTTATATTTCCTTTCTTTTTTAAAAAAAAATTCTTGCAGGGGAGGGGGGGGGGGGTTTAATACTTTGCGTAGAATAACAGATTGCACGAGCAGGACACCACATAGAGCAAGAGCACTGCAGCTAAACATGAATAATACTATTAACCAAGTGGGAGAATCTACTCCATGTCCAAAAGTAGATATAAGACAAAAGCATAGTTGCATGGGAGCGAATTTGATTATCAATGAGATCAATAAGGTAAGAGAAAACATAGACACGTAAAATGATTCTAGGAATCAATACTGATTATTGATGAGGTTTATTAGAAAGTAAAAAGGAAAAGGGCATAGTTACTATCTAGCTTGGTTCGGAGAGCACTTGTTGGGGTTAGTCCAGGCTGCTTCACCATTAGAGTTTCACACCACTGATTACAAATTTACACAAATCTTTGTTTAATTTTTTACAAAGTCAATTAATTACAATAGAAAGAAAAGCAAGGGCAGGAACTGACTCCAGGGTATTGTGTAATTTACCACATTTCAAAAGCATTAATATGTAAGGCTCTTTTCAGTAGCTACAGTCTACTAGATTTCAAAAGTATTTAATATGGAAAGAATATTTTCAGTGTGAAAACAGCCTGAATCAAATCAAGCCTATTAGCATATCATCTACAAAGAAAGTAACTATTTTATTTTTAAAAAAAACCAAAAAAAGACATAAATTCTTTACGAGCAGTGTGCTACTATTAAAGGACTAGCATCACTGATAATCAAAATTTGCAGATGACTGACATCAGAAAACATGAAACTGAATCTTGTTAAGGCAGCAGGTATCTTAAAGCGCTATGATAGCCATGCACAAGTCATGCAATGAGAGAGAGAGAGAGAAATATCTGGAACGTATATACTCTTTTTCATGCAACTATATTACACAGATTTAACATGTAGTAATTATAATCTGGAGCCACAGCCAAACAACATTAACTGAAAAGCATATTGTCAGCAAGCTAAAACATCATTAAGTGTCAAGTTATTCAGCCGGATCTGAAATAATAACTAGCAAAGACAATTCAAAAGAACAAACTTGTTCCAAGAGTTTGATTCACCATCAGAGAGACAAATATTCATTATCTTTTATAGCATTACTTGTAAATTCCTTTTAATATTGTAGATGAATGCTTTTCGAAACAGAGAGGCATAACTAAAAGTTTCTGAATATGTAGCACAGGCACAAGTAAAACCAAAACTCAAGCAATAATAATAGATGTCTAATAACACTTGCACCACTTTGTACAGTGAAGCCAAAAAGGAAAAATGAGGGAAAACAGGAGTTGACTATCATCTACATCATTGATTAAGCTCCAGATACATGGTGTCCTTAAATCTTACCAGCTCAGGTACAAAATCGGTTCCTTCTTTCACTTTCAGACTCATGATCTTGAACTTGACCTTACTCTTCTGCTCAGTTGGTTTTTCATTATTCTCCGGTTGCTCCACAAACTTGAAGACTGTAGAGCAAATACATTACCAGATTAATGTGTATAGTAGTTTAGAAAGGCTAACAACAAACATAATTACTTGTTCATTATACATACAAATACTGTATAATAGAAAACCAACAAATATAAGAGAAACAGCCAAACCCAACTAATTACCGGTAGCAATAAGGCTTTCTCCAGGAGCAAGGATACCACCAGGAGGACGCATATAACAGCTCTTTGGAGCAGTGGTTTGAAACTACAAATGTTCAAGAAAGCACAAGCAAAAACATCGTTTCAGCTATCACAGACAATTCATTTCGAGCAGGAATGAGCTCATTCTGAGTATCCTAAAATTTCACAGAATAGAAAAATGTTTAAAAATTGCCACATCAGTGTGAGCAACATTTTTACCTTATTATTTATCGAAAAAGAGAAAAAAAACATTTACCTTCCATTTAACTACTAAATGAAATGACCAAAAGCCGAAGAATGATACTCTCTTCATACAGCAAGCACAGAACTGGATAGAACAAGTAATAGAATAGATACCTTGAATGCCACATGAGACTTGCTGGTGTTTTTAATCCTAACAGCACTCCTCACCTGTTTACCCGGTTCATCTTCATTTCCCACAAAATAAATAAAATTACCAAATCAGCATTGTCAAAAAACGAAAAACAGGCTTTCGTCTTCTTCTTATCTGAAAACTTGAATCTATCCGAAATTTTGCAAATAAGTATTAATGTACCCACGCCAATTTTGAAGTTAAAAATCCAGATTAAATTTTCGTTTGTGTAACATAACTTCCAAAACAAGACGAATTAACAAAAATTGACTAAATCACGCACGCATGAGTTAACTGAGCTCAAAATTGTAGACCGAGGACGATGTACGCACAAGGAAAATAGAGATTACTAGACGGATCAAGCCGAAGGCGTCGCCGAGCTGGGAGCAAGGATCTAGCCACAGAAGAAACGGGATTAGAAGAAGAACGGGAATTGGATCCAACGCCGTTTTGGTGACTGAGCTGACTCTGAGTTTGCAGGTTCTGAGTAGAAGATGAAGATGAAGATGTTCCTCCTGATTGCCAGAACGGGCACAACCTCCACAACTTCCCTTCGAAGTGGTGTGGCCTGTGACTGCTATGGTCCACGATCGCCATGCAAGAAGAGTTTCGTCGGAACCTGACACAATTTTCCGGTGACTTCTCAACACATCAAAGTCAACGGCGGCGTTGACTGGAAGTTTTTGGAGTAAAATAAAACACGTGAGAATGAGATAGCAAGAAGCAGACAGATAAAATAAAAAAAAAAAGGAATTATTTAGGCTGAGGTATTTATATATTTAATGTTGGAGCCAGTAAGGGAGGGGCCCCGCTCCGCTCCACTCAGGGGAAGTGCCCAGTGACGGACTTGAAATGAAATGCTTAAATGGAATTTAGTTTTGTTTTTAACGTCCACCCACTGGGGTTCGTGAATCAGCAGTTCTTCACCACGCTGGCTCTGCGTTTCCCTGCCGTGCTGTTCGGATCCGATAGAGAGAAAGCAAACGCGGAATGGACGAAAAAATGTGTTTTTTAATGGAAACAGATTAGAGTGAAAAATCTGTTGTGCTTTGGTATGTGGAGATAATCAATATGAGCTTGTTCCTAATAATGTCAATACCTTCCTTCCAAAATAATACTAATTATAATAATAATGTCAATGCCTAATTTTCAACGGCTAATCAGTAATACTGCTAATTTTTTTATTCATAATTAAATGCACCTATATGTCTATTTTTAATTTCAAAATATGAAAACATAAATACTTACTTTTACTAAAATTAAATTTTTATTGTATATATTCTTCTTCTATTCGGTCAGCTATTTTTTCAATTCAATCAATATTTTTTTTCAAAGTTAAAGCGTAATGGTTCATATTACCAATTATAGCTCACTGTCTAGCTAAGCTTGTTTTTTCATTAAGTTATCATCGTAAAGAGGGGTTTAATCAATATTTTATTTATGTAATCTCAATTGTTTTAGTTTATTTCTCTCTTATAATCTAATATATTATTATATTTGTTATTACTTAAAATAAATCAAATGGAAATATTCAAGTATTTACTTTCAAAATTCACAAACATATTCAAATTTATATTTAAAAACAGCACATAATGTACATTTTAAATTTTGACATATTATAGGTGTAATACACCTTATTCATAAATATTTAAATTCTAACTCGATGTACTTATGGAATTTGGAATTGACTTGAATCTTGAATTTTTTTTTCTATTTAAAATCGAACTTTTACATTTTTACTTTGAGATATTGACAAATAAATATTTAAATTTTAAAAATAATCATGTGTTTTATTCAAAATTGAATAAAATTCAAACCTTATTAGTACAAAGTTTCACTATTGTTATATTAACAATAAAGATAATGCAGTAACTTAATTATAGTTTAACTCTTTAACTTTCACAAAAAGTCAAAAAAATAATAATTCTAGACACAAAATAAAAGCTATTGTCAAATATGATATTAAACTTTGAACGAAATTGAAGCTTTCAAATATATTTTAAATACTATTGAAACGGTAATACTCCACCCATCTTAAAATCATTTGTGTCAATTTCCTTTTTGATTAGTTTTAAATTATTTGTTCTCTTTTTAAATTAAGGAATCATTTATGATTTCTTTTATTTCAACCTCACTCAGATTTCACACGTTAATAGCTTGACTTTTAATAACACTAATACCTATATTGAAATCTAATTAATCAAAACTGACACTAAAATTATTAAGTCAAATTGTATAAAGAGCCTTTGGCCAAATTATTTATAAATTTGAAGGAAGACTACTAGGGTAATAATATTAGAAAAAAGTTTATAAATATTTTAAAAAATTCATAAAATCATTTATATCTAGAAAATATTATTTTACATGAAAATAATTTATATCTTGAAATTATAGTAATATTTGTTTACTCCTCCAATGCTAGTTCTAAAGACTAAGCAGTACTTGTTGAGATATTGTGTCCATCCATTGCATTTTAAGTCAACGAGATATTTAGAAGAATCCTTTCGGTGAAGAAAAGGAATGATGAATCATTAGCCATTCCTTTGTGAAAATCTGAATCCTATCATTATTCATTAGCATTGCCAACAATTATTGAGCAATAAAAGCGACGACTTTCTTCTTTTGCCATAATTAATATTCTCACTCTCCTTGTGACAAATATAATTTACTATTTTATTTTTATTTGTAATCATTTTAAAAAGATAATTAACTTTATATATATATATATATATTTCTCTTATTTAATTTTTATTTTTACATTTATCTGTAATTATTATTTCTTATTATTAAACATAAATTAATTTTATATTAGATTTACACTTTGAAATTAAACTATAAAGTAATTGAAAAATAAGTATCTAAAATTAACCATTAATATTAAATCAAAAATTACTTTAAATTGTACTTCTAATAAAAAGTTATTAGTTTGTTTACTTTCAAATAATTTAAATAATTAAATATTAATAAAATTATATATGAAAAAAATTACACAAAATTTGCAAACTCGAGAAACAAAGGGCGTTTTATTATTTTGGGGGTTCGCCACTTTTCTGAGGAAAAGTTACTGGTAGTAGTAGTTCAGAGGCAATCGAGCATATCAAGTGAGGGGGGGAATTATCCACCAGACAAACTTATTACTCTTACTAGGGAAAACAAACATAAATGTGGGACTAATGAGTAGATAGGGTGGTTTAGTTTTATTTACATATTTACAGTATTTCAGGAAAAAAAACTTGGTTATCATTTACAACATGAAGTGTGCCATGGTTTGAATGCTCTCTTCGTACATATATTTACATTTTATTTAATTTTAAAACTAATATTTCACTATGCACGATTTATTTTTTAAAATGATTTATCATTTATAATTTATAATTATGTTTATCATGTGTCATTAATATTTTAATGTTCATTAGTAAATATTATCATGTTTAAACAAATGCATGTGTTAA
Source organism: Apocynum venetum (assembly GCA_019593545.1). Classification (NCBI taxonomy): domain Eukaryota; kingdom Viridiplantae; phylum Streptophyta; class Magnoliopsida; order Gentianales; family Apocynaceae; genus Apocynum; species Apocynum venetum. The sequence continues at coordinate 7,888,871 of SRSM01000123.1, read as the reverse complement.
TCAAAATTAAAAATAAATACAAATTTTCAAGGTATTTAATTTGGATCATTATAGAAAGTTCAATATATTATAAATCTAAGTTAAAAAAATTAGTTTAATTTCTGTAGTACTTCATGATATACAATATTAGAAGTGATAGTACGTTAATTGTCATAGTTACAATATTATTTTCATTCCTCATATATATTGGCATTAACCATGGTTTAACAATACGTATTATTATTATCCAATAGTTGTCAGCGGAGTAATATTTCTAATGTGATCAATCATCATAACCATTTTTAATTTTGAGAATTTTTTTTTGTGTACATAAGAACAAAGAAATTGTTGAATCGATGATTGTAATTTTTTCACAATAGTTTTTTATAATAACAAACCAACTATTTATATTAGAAAACTGATCAATTTGATTTCTAAAACTTGTTTTAATTATAATCGTAAAAACAAAAATTTAGTTCAAAGTTCGAATACTTGTACTATGTTCATCCTTTAATGTTTGAATATCAATTTAGATAATAGAACATTTTTCTAAGAAATTCAATTATGGACTCCTTTTATATTATTAGCAAATATAATAAAATCTGACGTGAAATATAACAATTAGCAAATTAAATAGAATCATATCCCAAAAAAATATACAGACACTTTGTCAAAAGTATTACTCAAACTTGTGATTTTTTAGATATATAATGAAACTGTTTACTTACATACATGTATTTATTTGTATAAAAAAAATTGAAAAAAAAGTTTAAAAACTATTCCGTCTATTTCCTTTATGAATGGAAAATGCTTAGTTGGTATAGATAATACCAACTGCAATTATTAGTTGGTCTTAATGTACGGCATTTACATTGGTCGGTTAGGTTTGTTGGCGTAGGTTAGTTGGATGGTAGGTATTAATTAGATTATGAATAATGTCATTTCCTGGGGAATATCTTCACTATTACTATTCCTTTTTTAAATGTCAAAACTCACAACCGGATGCTCTTACACTGAAACTGAAAGGGACCGAATTATTATTACTTAGTCATTCATTTCTATTCTAATTGGAGTTTTACCAAACTACATACTAATGGGACCCCAAATGAAAATACAGTGAAATGAGAATTGAATGAGTATTCCTTTTGGTACAATGTAGGGAATAGGGAAATTATATAAATATATTTGTCTTCATGATCAAGTGGATAAAAAAAAGAAATGAACTGCTATAATCGACAACGCGTGAATTTTAATTTTTTTTTAAAAAATGAGATGATCTATAAAGATTGAAGTAATTTCCAATTTAATATGATTAATTAGCTGGATAGTCTTTGTAGATTCTGCAACTACTCAATCATCATAAAAAAAGAAAGAAAGAAAAAGACCGGGCAAACTAAAGCAAGTTATTGTTTGATTGGAATGAGAGGGAGAAAGAACTGAGATGGGAAGAAAAGGAATTGTGTACTTTTTAAAGAATGAAAGTAAATTATAACTCTCTTTCTTTCTTTTAAATTTTTTTAATAAAAAAAGTTGAATGTTTACTTTTAATTATATATAAATATTAAGAGTCTTTGATTGCAAAATATTATTAAAAAATATATTTATTTTTAAAAAGTAAATAAAATAAAATACATATGTATTCAATTTCAAACGGAAATACTATTTAAAATATTTAACTTTCACTTTGTTTGGTGTGAGCATAAAGTGAACAACCTATCTCATTTTTTTGGAGAAGTTGAAAGGCTGATGAAGATGTGAGGAAAGCCTTTGTAAATTTAATCTCCTTATTTCTTATACTCTTTAACACCAAAACAGTGCAATCAATCAAATTGGTTTTCATCCCACTTTACTCCTATTTTTCTCCCCAACCAAGCTTTCTTGGTAAATTAAAGAGTGAGAAGCAACTTGTGTTGTTTTGGGCATGGGCCTCAACTCTCATGCCCCTAAAATGTTAGGGAGGTTTCAATGAGTGGTTAATAGAGCTTGACCCGTCAATGCCCAGATGTAAGTCGATCGAAACATAAATTTTTAGTGCATTTTCATGAGGCCTACTTGAATTCTTCCTCCAAGATCAACTCTTAAATTCCTTTTCTGTTTGGTAAATTATTTCGACTTCCGTCTCGGCATTGACTTGTGTGTGTATATATATATCACTGTCGGCCATGCGATCCAAGCAATTGCATAGAGTCATCAAATTTAAATAAATCATATTGTCATACTTTTGATCAGGGATAGATGGAGAAATCCTCCCCACATGTATTACTCTCTGAATTAGAGGTCCCTTAATTACCATTACTATTCATATTTATTTTTAAAAAATAAAAATAATTCAAAATTTTATTATTGAAGGACAAATATACAAATCAAAATCTCAATTTTCATACCCTAGAAGTTTAATGTTTGAAACACTAACAACTCTAGATACAACTCATATTAGTATGTCTAAGAAATCTTGATAATCAAAACATGAAGTAAAAAAATTGTCTTAAAAAAATAACTAAAAACTAATAAACAAGACAAAATTTAATTATTAAAGGTTTGATTTAATATATTTAAACTTTAGTTACTTTGCCATACCATGAGTATTCAACTTCATCCATAACTCCATTGCTTAATGAAAGTATTTTTTTATATATAAAAATAAAAATGTTCATTTGAATAAACATTTTTATTTTATAGATTAATTGAATAATTTGATGCACAGTGGATCTTACGTGTTTGATAGAATAAAAAAGTAGTTAAAATAGAATTATTAAAATAGTGAATGTGTGGAATTTAAATTAATAAATAAATTTTTAGGAAATTTTAAAAATGAAGATTAAAGAGAGATAACATATGCACACAAAAAATGCTTTCAAATACAAAAGTAAAATGGACCCGATTGTCGGCAGAAATTGTTTATTATTTTTTTTTATTTTTTAAAAATAACTGAAAGCAGGGGGTGGAAAATCGTTGGTTTTCATGCTTCAATGGGTTTCATAATAAGTCCCTTGTTTGTGGGAGTCCCATGGGCTTAATTATATTTAATGGATTTAAAGATTCATAAAGACACGTGATGCACCACTCTGGAACTGAAGAGTCTGGAATTTAAAATTCATCTTTGAAAACGACTTTAAAATCTATCATGAAAAAAATCTTTTCCTTTTCCTTTTTATTGCGTTTTTAACTTCCAAGAGCATAAATCTGAAATCTTGAATTATATTTGTTCAAAATGATGGTTCTTCTATAATTGTAACTTCTTCTTTTTTGTAACTTTTAGATGTGAAATGTTATCGATTATTACAATGTTTTAAAGGACTCCATGCGCCAGACTCATAGTATTTATCAAGAAAACCTTGATCTTACTGTATTTGATTTTTTAAAATTGTTAAAAAGTTGGTGGAAATTAAACTTTCATTATCGGCATTGAATCTGAAATAAGTTTATTGCCAAGGACATAATTGAAAAATCTCATTTTTTGGAACTAAATTAAAATTAATCCATAAATTATTTACTTCAACAAATCATATTTGGATGAAAAACCCAACCAAATTGCATTAATTGAACTGCTAATTGGTGAGTTTGGAAATGTTATTGCCAATCCAGCGCTGCATAAGTAGCCAAAAATGTTCCTCCGATACATTAATTTCTTGAAATTATTATTCCCCCCCTCCCCCCAAAAAAGGAGGAAGTTTGTGGTCATTGAAGAATATCATCAAAGTTTCATAACGATATTCAACATGTATATTGATTGATATTACTGCAAAAATTTTGATTTGTACTTTTGGGGGCATACATACATAATAATCTACTAAAATCTAACAGTACTAGGACCCCAGCTATTCAATTCCATTACTTTCTTGAAAGATTTCTCCCTTCTATTCATATTCTCCTCCCTCAACATCATCATCTTGTTTGCAATCACTGAAGAAGATGGATGCTGAGAAATTTTCCGGGCCTGGTAATAAGAATGGAGCTTGGTCTTGGCATGGTGTTGAAGTGATCTCAGAGCATAGTTCCATCTACAGAATCCCAGTTGATCTTTCAGTGCTTCAACTGCACCAATGCTTGCTGCAACTATCCAGGCTTTTCTGGCTGCACTCATGGTTTTGAATTTCTAATCAGAGAAATGTAAAAAGACCCAAGATTTGAATAGGAAGATGAAATGTATGGTGATTTATGAGTAGGGTAAAGGTGGGGATTCTTGATTGTATATATAGGTGGAGTAAATGGGAGAAACTTAAGGGCTTATAGACGTGTGTGAGACATTTATCAAAAAAAAAGAAAGATGTGTGAGACAAGGGGAGGAATACAAAAAACCAGAGGCGATTTCACCTATTGTTTAGGAAATACCGCTGGTGTTTTTTATTGGTAAAGTAAAACAGGGGATCTTATGACACTTTCAATGAAGTTTCGGGCTCTTGGTTTTTGTAGGTTAGACCAGTGGCTAGCACTCAGCAGTCTCCTGCTCCCTAATATAGCCTTTGTGTTATTTATTTATTTTGTATCTTCTAGAAGCCCAAAAAGAGTCCACTACTGTGCGGATGGCACGGGATGAGTTGGGTCTGAATCTATACTCAGTTACGAGCTTTTACGGAGATGGAAACGTAGAAGACATTGTATGTAATGAATACTTATCCATACTTACACTCGCTTTGTATTTTTATATATATATATATTTTAATATTTATAAAAAATATATTTTGTTATAAATAATTAATATTATTAATTTTAATACATCAAATAAATATTTTTAATAATAAAATATAAAACATTATACATTAAAATAAAAAATATTATATTAAATAATCTTTATAATTACATTACACAATACATTTATAAAATAAAATATACAATACATCGTTCACTTAAAAAAGAATCTGATAAAAATGATCAAAATATATTGATCGAATAGATGACATATATTTACAATTATAGGTTCAAATCAAGTTCATTTATTTTTTCTTTTTTTGCACTTATTTCTTTGAATAGAGATACTTGAAATGAACAAATTAATCAAATGTACTTTAGGATTAATGATATAAAAGTTTCTAATTTGAACATCCATTCAAACAAACTAATTGCTAAAAGTAGAAGTCTTCTTGAAAAGGGTAATAGAAATAAATTTTCAATTGTCTTATTAAGGAATATGAATAAGGGATTAAAGAAATTGTTGACATTAAACAAACAAATAGGTTTATTGTACAAATTTAGGTTTAACCAATAAATAATGTTGAACATTTGTTCTAACATGTCAAATTCTCATGGTAATACTATGAATGCATCAAATTTTTGCATCATTATACCTATGCGTTCATACATATAATTGACTTGTATATTTAATTTCACTATTTTAACATATAAAAGTTTTAAAAGAATTAGAATAATGTATACATTTTTTTGTATTTTATTTGAACAACAACAGTGACTAATCTACCATTACATTGTCCATATATTACATTAATTTTTTGACAAGTTAACATTCTCCCAAATCCAATTGCAATTTCAATATTGGATTTATTGTTTCCAAAGTTAGTCCCATAAAAAAATCAATGTTTTTAAACGTCCTTATTTTCCGATAAAATATTTGTAAACGTACCTTATGTTATAAGTGTTAAATTGTCTTCTATTTTTTATTTTTAAGTATCTTCCATTTTTTGTGCTTAAATTCCTTTCATTCTTTTGTATTGAAGAATAAGAATAAGAAGTTTTTGTTTGAATAAGTGTAGAAGAAATAAGTAAAATGATGATAACAATCGGGTTGAATAAGAATAATTTTTTTTGCTAATAATAATCCTTATATATAGAGATAGAACACAAACACATATATATATATATACATACATATCATATAATCTCTTGTTCCATATTGGCATTTTATTCAAATTTTCAAATCAATAAATTCACTTCCGTTTGAATATTAAATATCATCATTTTTATTAATTTATCATTTTGTGTCACTTTTTTTACACAGATTTAAAAAAAAAGTTTCATCTCTTATTATAGTTTTTGGCATTTTATGCCATTTTTTAAACATGATTTGAAAAGAAAAGAAAACCTAGAGGTCAAAAGAGAAAATAGAATGACATATCACTGTTGGACTCCACAATATGTGGACAAATGGCCGATGGGGAAGCTGAGAAGAAAGACTTATAGTGGGTTTTTTTTTTTATAGGAAAAAGACTTATAAGTCTTATATAATGTTTTGAGCTATTATTATTTTATTTTGTCTATGTTCTAACTTCAAAAAAGTTGGAAAAATTTATTTTGATGTACGTTTCAAAATAACTTCTGTTTATCACTTTATTGGTACGAATAAAAATAAAAATGTATTAATTTTTAAAATATTTTTTTTAAGAGTTTGAAAAAAAAAATTCAACTAGTGTAAAATATAAAATAGTCCATCAATCATTCTCAATTAAGCTTTTATTTTTTAAAAAGTTTCAATTAAGTCTCTCATTTTTATAAAATATTCATTACTTTAATCCTTTTCCATAAACTTACCACTACAAATTATTAAAGAAATTTATGGTTTTATTTTATTTTTGCCAAAAATATTATTTTACTCTTTCTACTAAAAATTTTCAATATTTTAAAAATGATTTTTTAATAATAAAATACTTAATTTAGAATTTTAAAAATTAAGAGTTTAGTTGAAACTTTTTTATACTTCCAAGAGCTAATTTACATTTCACCCAAAAACAAAAGACTTGAAATATTCTGGTGGCTTCGGATTCCTTTGGGCGTGCTATTGCAAATTTGTCCGGTATAGTTTGATTTGTTAAAAGATACTTCACTTATTAGAAAAGAGGGGAGTAGAGAAATATGTACTTAATTTATTGTCTTATTCTTTTCCTTTTTAGTTTCTAATAATTTTTTTATTAAAAAAAAGAAAATTAAATTTATCATATAATTATAATATCATAAGTTGGAGACTAATCATTATCATATATATATATATATATATATATATATATATATAACCTTATTTTATCTTTTAAAAATATTTTTTCTTCCAACTCCACGGGATGAGATGTCAATGGGGCCCCGGAAGACGACAGTGAACGGTAGGGATGAGAAGAGGAATATTTTCTTAGAACCCTTGACATCTCCTCTCTATTAAAATTCGTCTCTGGCAACTTGCAATTCAATGGTTTTTTTTTTCTCCTAAAGTTTGGCACAGATATATTAACTCCGGATTTTTCAGGACCGTTAGATCATGCAACTACGCGAAACGAATCCTCTCTCAGGCGCCAAGATGGACACGGAATATTTGGACGTGATTCTTCAATTTACAAAATAATTATTGCTTTGAGAAGTCAAGAAAAATATTTAGGGCAAAAGATCCAAAATACCCTTCAACTTTTCAAAAGTTTAAAAATGTCTCTAAACTAAATTATTGACAATTTTTACACCTGAACTTTTAAAATGTCTCAAGAAATATATTTTCATCAAATTTGACCGTCAAGTGTACATTTAGTATTTACGTGTAATGTGTGAATCACGTGATCCTTTTGTAATTACAATATTTTTTTTCCTTCTCCATTATACTTTTCTCATTTTTTCTTTTCCAAACCCTAAATTTAATTTCATCCAACCTACCCATTGCCATGATCATCACCATTTCAAAAGCATAGCATAGTGAAGGCATCAAGAAGATTGTCACCAAATAGCTCCGACACACATAAGATTTAAGATCAAATTGGGTAGCCACAATTGATGATAAAAAGAAGAAGAAGAAGAAGACGAGGAGATGAACAACAATTATGTGATTATAGTGGATTGGATTTGTCGAATTGGGTTGCTATGGTGATGAAGTGGCTGGATTTTTTGTTTGCTTGCACCTGCAAAATAAATGGCCATGATTTTTTTTTTTTGAATTGGGTTACTATGGTTGGGATCCTTGCTGAAGACCCATGAATTAATTTAGAAACTGCATATTTAAGAGTTGTATTCCATTTTAAATTTTTATTTTTATTTTATCTGAAACAGAAGTTGGGCAGCCATGCTTGGGGAAGGAGAGGAATTCAACTTTCGTATGAAGCATAGACTGAAGATTTTTATGCATCTAAATGATTGTTAGATTTTTTTTTCTTCTGTACAGATGATGAAATCTTTTGTTTTTCTTTGTAAAACAAGAAATAAATATCTTCAACAAGATTTGTTGAACATCTTTGTTGTTGAGGAATTAAGAAGCCAAGATGATGTAGAAGTTGCAGTAAAGAAATACCAAAGATAGTGGTGGCGGCGGTGACGACAACAATGACAACGACGATGAAGGTGGCGGGTGATAGCAGTGGTGGTAGGAGTTGGCTGTGGCTAAGTTTAGTTTGGATAAAATCTAGAGTTTTGAGGAGGATAAGAATGGAGAAGATAGGAGAAGGAAGAAAAACAAAAAATTAAATGTAATGACAAAAATGCTCTTAAAATAGTCACGTGATTTGCACATGACTGACAGAGAAGAGACGTCAAATTTGACAAAAGTGTATTTTATGAGATAGTTTGGAAGTTCAGGTGTAAAAATTGTCATTAATTTAATTCAGGAATATTTTGTGGATTTTTAGAAAATTTAAGTGCATTTTGAATATTTTGTCCAAATATTTATATTGAATCCCCCTCAACTTTACCCTTTTAATATTTATATTAAACTACTACATTAATTGATTTACAAGTTTCAGTATAAATTTACCCAATAATTCTATAATCTTTTACTTTCAAACAAAATTAATAACTTAATTTTTAGAAAGATTGTTTGTCTAATATTTTTTCATTAAATAAAATATTTCAAATTAAAAAAAAATATTTTCTTTAAATTTTTTATTCCCTCTTTCATCATTAAATTATACTCCCTTCCTCATCTATTTATTCTATTTCTTATTTTCAATACAATAATTTTATTTTATTTTATTATTTCTAAGATAAAATAAATGAGAGTAATCTGCATACATTGTTTTCTAAGATGTTATATTTAAGGAAGTAGAGAGTAAATTATATAAAGCTAGAAGTTGGGCTTGTCTTGGGCCTCCTCGTGTGAGGAATCGCTTTAAGCATTATTTATTGTTGCTGATTTGTGATATAAATAGAGATCAGCGTGATACAAATTATATATCGTAGTTTTGTCACGCAGCGCACTGTGCTCCAGGCTCGCTATTAATTACTTATTTGGTCTAAAATTGAATATTTTTATTTAATTCAAAATAAAAATTAATAAGAGAAATGTAAATTATTGAAAGATGAATCATTTAATTAAAATAAATAATTAATAATTTTTTTAAAAAATTTAGAAACATATTTGTTTTAAAGCTATCTCAAGAAGGATCATCAAAATGACATGCTAATTATGGAGGCAGATAAGTAAAATTTATTTGCTTCATCGTTTTAAGAAAATAGATACTTTCTTTTATGTAAATCTCAAAATGAAAAATGTCAAACATATATAATTAATCTAATTGTTCTTGGACTGTATCAAACTAATTTACAAAATTGTGAGTTTTAGTAAATTCTAGCTCTAACTTTAGTATAAATATTTACACAATAATATTTGGTCTAAAGTGAGTTCAACATGACTGGTGGCCAAGGGTTTCAATAATAAAAAAAAGGCGACAATTATTGCAAGTTAGAGATTCTTCTTCCTCTCTATATTTCATCCGAATTAGTCAGGTTGAAAGTGATCCAGACATTAGTATATATATACTGTATTTATCTATATATATACACACACCCGTAAATGATGAAAAATGACAAGTGGTCTCGTGGAAGGGAATAGTAGACAGCCAATTAACATTTTCTTTTTTCCTTGTTTCAAACTTGTCCCTAACATTTGTTGACAAGAGAGTTCGATCCAAATTGCTGTGTTGAATGGAGAATTTGGACAAGTTAAGCACCTTCTACATATATTCTACCGCAATTAATAGCGGAGAAGAACAAGACAGAAGTAATATTATAAACTTTAGTCAAGGTAGCTGCAGTGATCACTTAGTGTAGAAACGTTTGCACCCATATGCATGATTCCACCGAAAGTCTGTTCCAAATTTGATTTCTATATATACCGGTGATTTTTGCATCGTTCCTCAGATAATTTAGATCCCGTGATCACTCATTGATCACCTGCAATGAAACACTGCTCTCTCTTTAATTCCGCCTTCCCGTTGACTGGAAATGATGGAAGGGAAGGGAAGGGAGAATGGGATTCCCCGAGTCAAATGTATATCACTCGCACAAATTTAGCAGTATATAACATATACTATAAGATGATGAATCGATGATACAGTTTTGGGATATATCAGGATAGCTATCGGCAGACTTGGATGTCTATCTCGTGTATAAATTTCACTTAGATCTCAAAGTTAATTAAACTCTGTCATCTGAGAAAAATGGCATATATTCTAGCTATGTGGTACAGTTTTGACTTTTGAGGCTGAACTATAAAAACGGGGCAAACTGCGGTTAGAAACCAAACCAAATTTTCTTTTCTTTACTATTGAGTTGTAATTATATACTATATAATATTCATGTCCTGCATTTCATGGGTTACATTTGACTGCTTAAATAGCCGTCAGGGTGGGCGCCTACCATAAGTCTGTTTAGCACTCTATTTAATTAAGTCAGTAATTAAATAAAAGCAAGAATCTCACATTTTGGTAATTTACGCTAACATTGCACTGATGTTTGGAGTTTTTTTTTTGGTAATGAGAAAGTTTGGAGTAGATCTTTAAAGAGGCTTATAGAATAGCGAATGATTCAAAGTAAAAGGTAATTAAGATTCTTGGATGTAATTAAAATTTTGAAAATTCTTATGTAAATCTAATTTTTGTGAACAACGAATATTAAAGAGTTATATCATATAATGATATAAATATATTATATGTTATATATATATTTTTAAAAAATTAAACATACGATCCACGTAAGCATTAAGACTTCATAAAACTACTCGGATCCTCATTTCCAATATTTAATAGAGTTGATTTAATTTATAAACAGATTATTCTCGCGGTCTAGTGTAGAATTTTCCACAGACGCAACAAAATAGTTACTATTAGAGAAGGATATTTTTTTAGAATCGGTGTTGATTACTTTTTTATTTTGGAACTAAGCAAGAAATACAAAAACGAGAGAAAAAATATCAGTCTATGAGAGGGAAGACAGACGCGTCGACCTGGAAATAAACAAATGGCAGGTACCGAATCGCATTGACTTGTCACTCTTGCTTACCCTTCTTTCTATTTATACGTATCCAAAGGAAACACATCATTACCTGTTATCAAGTTTGAATCGTCACTTCTCAACATGTCTCTGTAAATTATACAATGTTTTTATCACTTCATCTCTACTGAGAGTCTGATCTGGATCCCATATATTTGATCGATTTTCAATTTTTTTGTCTAGATTTTCTATATAAAGGAACTATATACTGCAGATTAACATTTATCATGGGAAAAAACCCAACCTATGACAAAAATGGATTCAAAAAGGGCCCTTGGACAGCTGATGAAGATGAAAAGCTCATCGATTATATCCGGAAACATGGGCATGGCAGATGGAAAACTGTCCCAAAAAATGCTGGTACTTTTTAATTAGATGCTTCTCTTCATGTATATGTTTTTATTGTATATATATTTTCAGTACTGTCTTGCATATGTATTTTATAGGGCTTGAAAGATGTGGAAAGAGTTGTCGACTGCGATGGACTAACTACTTAAGACCAGATATCAAGAGAGGAAGATTCACTTTTGAAGAGGAAGAGATCATTATTCAGCTACATAGTATCTTGGGAAACAAGTGAGGATCCTTCTTCCTTTTGCCTTGTCTTCTAATGAAAACCCTAGGTAAAATGTCAACTCAAGAAAACCCTAGGAAACAATTGTCTATCTACTATCATGCAAGTCCTACACGAGTTATTAATGCCAAGGGAATTAATTTTATTCTAAGGTTCTAGGTTATTTAAAGGCATTAGCTAGCTTCATGAAAGTTCTGCTATTTTTCCATATCATTTTTCGGTGTTTTTCTTCTTTTTTTCCCCTTTCTTTCCTATTTACTGTTGTATATATATATATTACCTAAAGGCAAAAGTCTCGTACGGGAAGTTTATGACTGCCAAGCTAGTATTCTCTTCTATAAAAAAATGAATTAACTCTCAAGATAAATGGAACGCTCTCGCTTCACGATCATTCATCTTTTGCTTCATTCTGAAGAGAAGCGTAGGAGTCAAAGCCCTTTTATTTCTTTTGTGAGATGAATGGTGTAGGTTAAATTTTTTATTTAATTTTTTAATTCCTTTATCTCTTTGATGAGATGCTTGGACTAAGTTTAATATTTTAGCTACATCATCTACTACAAGTTTATGAGTAAAAAATCCTTTTATTTCCTTTGTGATGAGATGAATGGTTTAGGTTTTTATTTTTATTTTTATGACTAGTTTATCTATGCGGTGAGATGCTTGGAGTAAGTTATTTAGAATTTTAGCAACATCATTTACAAAGTGTGCGGAGATCAAATATGTATTTGTACTTGTTTGATGATCAGGTGGTCAGCCATAGCTGCTCGCTTACCTGGAAGAACTGACAACGAGATTAAGAACTACTGGAATACTCACATTCGAAAGCGCCTCCTGAGAATGGGAATTGATCCTGTCACTCATTCTCCACGTCTTGATCTTCTTCACCTCTATTTTACTCTAAACTCTTGTCTTGGCAACTCACCCCAATCCAATAATTTCCAGAACTTATCTGGAATACTTCAACCTTCTGCCCTGATCACGAACCCAAATCTCCTAAACGTTATAACTAATTCTCTTTTCTCCTCCCCGTGCAAACTGCTTCAATCTTGGCCGCAAAATATTCAATATCCTCATGATCAAAACCATTTCCAGCAAACTTTTATAAACCCTTCAGTTCTAGAACAGCATCCTGAGGCACTCATGGAAACCAGCAGAGAAGGACAAGGCGCAGGCCCAAGTTCTCCACCTCTGCCATATTTGTTTCAGCATTTTTCTGATGTTGAACGAAGTTTGGTTTCTGCATCTGACAGACATATTATAGATGGCTCCAATCAATCCTTCATTGAACTTTTATGCGGATCACAAAATTTACGATCCATGAACACCAACAATATTAAATCTCCAGATTTTGGTTTTGGCTCAGCTATCTCTACACCAACGTCTCAGTCAACTCCGCTGCACTCATCTACTTATTCAACATTCGTCAGTGCCAGCACCGAAGAAGAAAGAGATTGCAATTGTAGCATGCTGGAAATTATACCAAAAAATTTGGACATGGTCAGCTTCATGTAGCATAAATTTATGTACAATGCGAAAGTTTTGTATTCATATGGATAATTATCAATCACTTCAGCAAATTTTCCCTTTTCACGGTACTTTGCGGAGTACAAGTTGGCCTTTTCATTTCCCCAAAGAAAAAAAAAAGGTTGGTCTTTTCCTGCATTATTAGTTTGTTTTATATATATTTGTTTTGAAAATCTGAACAAAATTACACTACCTCTATTTCAATATAAAGGTAATTTTAAACCAATATAGTAATCCCAAGATGTAAATCGATGTAACTCTTTTTTTTTTATTTATAAATTTGATAAGTATTTATTGTCTTAACATTAATTGCCCATACTAGTTTTCTCTACTTACAAACTTTGAAGTAATTTAATTAAAATATCTTCAAGGGAGTAGGACTAATAACATACTCCCTACTTCTCAATTTGGGAATGCCAATATTTTATAATTTTAGATATTCGAATTTCAAAATTTACTTAACTAAATAAACATATATTTTATCTAAAATTATTAATAATTTTCTAAATTTAAATAATTTATATCTCACTTAATTTACATACATGATCACACCAGTAATCACATTAAATTTTACCTTTAAGTTACAATAAATATATAATTTCACACAAGAAAATATTACTTTTGAAATGGTTAAATGGTACGTGGATCATGATGTCATTGAGCTTTGAGTAGCATGAGCCACTTACTAGTTAAATAATTTTAAAAAACGAGTTGACCGTTGAAAAAATTATACAAGGCCAAGATGCATAGTTACATATATAGGGTTTTGACAAGTAAGACCAATAGAAGAAGATGCTTTATGTAGGCGAATTCCTATGGGCTATGGGCGAATACCTATTAGCCCAAAGTCGCTTTCTTCCCTTAATTGCGGCATGACCATGTAAGTCAGAAACTGCCAGTCATGTACGTATCTTAAGCTTTGAAATAAGATTTGCATTGATCATAAAAAAGATAGTATAAGATTTGCAGTTATTAATTACTGTATCATTTACGAGTATATGTACAAGATAATCCATTTTTATAACAAAAATTGATTATACACGTATAAGAACAATTTCAAACGTAATTCCTGACTTGTTTATAATGCTTTTGATACACACTATTTTAGACCTAAATTTGGATTTGGTTTGTTTTAGATAAACGGGTTCAAGTTTGGCTTATGCAAAAAAAAAGAAAAGAAAGGAATCATGGGTAAAAAAGGAAGATAAATACTACTAGCAATTATAGTAGAAGAATTTGATTTGCAAATAGAGAAGAAATTATAAAAGAATATACAGTACCTAACGCTCGAACTCTACAGAGTCGGGTATGGACCGTGTGGCCTGCTTATTATAAATCAGATGGATTGTTTTGTTGGGTTTCTGTCAGAATAACCTATTCTAGATCTGTTTGGGCTTACTAAGAGGCCTAATTGGTGGACTATTGACGTTCAAATCCCCTTGTTAATATGGATTTCATCGAAGTCTAAAGGAAAAAAACTAGATCGGAATCTCATTGGAGCTTGGGAAAGACTGAACTCAAGTCCAGTTGGGCCCAAAGTTTCATCTTACTAATTGGATCTCTTTTATCCGTTATTTCACGAACGGAGACAATAAAAATAAACTAGATGATCGGTTTCTGGCCTTCATTCTTCGGACTCATCACCCTCGCACTCCTCCACCGTTATCGGACCGCCGGATCTGTCCACTTCTTTAGTCGGCTACCTTCAGCAGTCAGCACTGGCTATGTACAACTGCGTAGACTGGTATTAGTAATGAATGGAAGTGAAAATGCTTATGACTGTTCTTCGCCAACTCCGAATTGTAGAGCTGATTTCACCTGATTCTTCCCATGGCCATTTCAAGGTTTCAGAGTTATTTCTTTACCTGTTTATCTCTCTTTATTCGCATCATGTTGCATCTGCTATGTTTTTTGTTCTATTCTATTCTTCAATTGCTTGATATTATACAAAAAATTGATCGTAGTTTTGTTAATTATTTGAAAATTGGATGATTTTATGATGTTGTTCTGATAAATAGAAAATTTTAAAAATACATTAATAGTATGGAAAGAAGTGACTGCTAAAACTGTTGTGATGTCAGTTTGATGAGGTTGCCAGATGCCTCTATACGCACTCTCTCTAGTGCCTTAATTAAGTACATGATCTAAAAGCAGGGTGTATAAGTACATTTACAGCAGTTTTCTGGAGCATTATGAAATAGAAGTGGAAAGTAGAATTGATAGCTTTGAGTTCCGAAATGCCACTCTGATTGCGAGTTGAATGGAGCTGCTAGAGTATTACTCTTTTTTTTTAATCGAAAATACATTTGAAAATTTTGATTTCATAAGCTAATGGAAGAAAGACAAAGTTAAGTATTTTATAGAATGTGTAAATATGTTAATAGTTTGAAACGTGAATGTAAAGAATCACATGAAATGTAACAGGAGAAAGATTTCCCATTCCTTACCTGGAAAGACATGTTGCCACGAAAGAGGGATTAAGTGGATGGGTGTGAATTGTAATTTTGAAACTCTTTTTTTATTTTATTTTAATTTACTTATGTATGGGACCAATAGCATGATTTCTGAACTGCAGATTTTTGGCAGTTGGAAATGTTAGGAGAGTTGCTCATTCAATTCTATCAAACCCAAAGGCCAGCCTTTCAGAGGTAAATCGTAACTTGGCCTCATCTCCTGTTGGTCTCCCTTACATCTTGCGCCAATTGTATTCACACAGGAAGTTTTCTTATGGTGGATTGGCTTCATGGATAATGCATGAAGCAAAGCAGACCTTGTGGAGAAGTCAAAATTGTAAAAAGACACTGTTCTCTTCCACGAGTGACATGTTCTCATGCCATGCCCAAATTGCTTGGAGAAGGCTCTCTCAAATTTGTTCCTATGGAAGTCCGATTCTGCCTCCAGTAAGTAGGACTGCCTGTGCTGTAAGCCTTGCTTTGACACGATCACAGCTAGTAGCTCCTGGCATTTGGGCCTTCATTATTGGAGAACTAGCATGGAAGCGATCCTCATGGGCAGAGGCAGAAGGCTTCCCAGCAGGGGATACTCTATACATGTATGCACAGGATGGACATATTCACCTCAGTTCGTTGATATTCTTTCTTTTAGAGGGGCTGATTTTGTTTCTGAGAGCAATATATCTAGCATTGTTGTTCTCTCCCTGCATAGTTATGGCTCCTTTTGCTGAATCCTTTGGCACTGAATATAGAAAGGCATGGGTACAGATTGTTCGCATTACATTAGAAAGAGCAGGCCCAGCATTTATCAAATGGGGTCAGTGGGCAGCAACAAGGCCAGATCTATTCCCAATTGACCTGTGCAATGAGCTCGCACAACTTCATACAAAAGCACCTGCACATAGCTATGCGTATACAAAGAGAAACATTGAAGATGCATTTGGTCGAAAACTCTCTGATATTTTTGAAAATTTTGAAGAGGAACCTGTTGCATCTGGTAGTATTGCACAGGTTCATCGAGCTACTCTAAAATGCCGATATCCTGGGCAGCGAATAAAGCCCATTCTTGTTGCTGTAAAAGTTAGACATCCTGGTGTTGGTGATGCAATCAGAAGAGACTTTGTGTTGATTAATTTATTTGCTAGTGTCTCACAATTAATCCCCACATTGAAATGGATGAGGTTGGATGAAAGCATACAACAGTTTGCTGTCTTCATGTTGTCCCAAGTTGATCTAGCAAGGGAGGCAGCTAATTTGAATCGTTTCATGTACAACTTCAGGCGATGGAAGGATGTCTCCTTCCCAAAACCATTATATCCTTTGGTGCATCCAGCTGTTTTAGTTGAAACATATGAGCAGGGTGAAAGTATCCTGCACTATGTTGACAAACTTGAAGGACATGGGTACATAAAATCTGCCTTGTCTCACATTGGGACTCATGCGCTCCTACAAATGCTCTTGGTATATTTAAGATTTTCCAGTGACTTTTTATTAGATAAGGTTAAGAAATAGGTTTGTGCAACATTTGCTGGTTCTCAGTAGTTAGTTGGGCATTATTAAGCAGAATAATTATTTTTGGAAATTATAGAGGTTTTAAAGATGGAACTGCCAAAATAAATAAAGATGCTTTCTCTTGCCTTCATTATCTGATTTTGCTGAAAAATATCCTCATTTTTTATTTTTTTTTCATATGAGGAGTTTTTTTGGTGTTTTATTATTGATAAGTTTTGCCATTTGAGGACCTGCAATCCTAGTGAATCCATACTGGACTGATGTGCACGTGTAGTAAAAATGCTATACCATCAGTTGGAATGCTGGGCCAAATCTCCTTTAGTTTTTTTTTTTTTAATTTTGTTTTTTAATATCGGGGGTTAAATTATTAAAATTAATTTGTTCTATTTATCTTTATTTTTCCTATTTTCTTTTGCATCAATATGTAACAGTTCTTACTTTGTTGGTGATTGTTTGTCAACTTTATTTCTCTCTTTTGGTTCCAGGTGGACAATTTCGTCCATGCAGATATGCATCCAGGAAATATTCTTGTTAGAGTATCTCAAAGAAAAGCTTCAGTTAGACATCTGTTTAAATCAAGACCACATGTGATCTTCCTGGATGTAGGCATGACAGCTGAACTATCACAGAAAGACCGAGCCAATCTACTGGAGTTCTTTAAGGCTGTTGCACTTCGAGATGGTCGTACTGCTGCAGAGTGCACTCTTAGATTATCAAAACAACAAAACTGTCCAAACCCTGTCGCTTTTATTGAGGTGCTTCATAGTACTTAAGTTTTTCTTTTTGCTAAAATCAAGTTCATGCTCGCTTTTTGGTGGTCATAATCTCCTATGCTTGCAATTTTTGATGGTTACGGTTGTTTTCTTTTCTTTTTTTGGGAGGGGAGTTTGAATTGGGTTTTATTCCTGCCCTGAATCTTGCTATCACTCCTTAATGAAGCCATGCACCATTAGAAGGTTGCATCTTAGTTCTTGGTGTGATATTACCTTTTTAGCAAATTAATGTATGCACATTATCCAAGCATTCATGGTTGTGAGGAAAAACTTGTAGATTATTTTATACTTCATTGGTGGCTTCTTAATAATATATTTTCGTTATTAACAGGAAGTGGAGAAGACATTTAGTTTCTGGGGCACAGAAGAAGGTGGTTCATTTCACCCAGCTGAATGCATTCAACAAATGCTCGAGCAAGTTAGACATCATCGAGTTAACATCGATGGCAATGTTTGCACTGTGATGGTAACAACTCTGGTATTGGAGGTATGTTATGCCTTTCTTTGTAAACCTGCCTCATTGCTTCAGACGTCGCAAAGTAAAAATTGTTGAACACATTTAACAATCTTTAGCTTGCTGAAAGCACAATTGATCAAAATGGGCAATTGTAGGTCTGTGATGCTTCTGATCTTTATCCTTCATAGGTTTCATTTCTCTGGGAATCATGACATGAGTTCTCTACTTCCTCTGGGGACTGGGAGAGGGTAAACGAAAAAAACAAATAAGAAAAGAATAAAATAAAATATTTAGAGAACCAGTTAACTGATACATGAGCGGGTTTTCTGCCACTGCCCTATGCAGGTTTCATCTGCCTACTGCTTTTAACACGTTTTTGGGTCTATTTGTTTCATAAGTACCATAAGACCAGCAGTTCTCGGGAGCGAAAGTTTGTGTCCACCTTTTGTCCTAAAGTGATTTTTACCAATTGGGGGTTAATGTCACAAACTTCTGTAACCTCAAATATACATTGGATAACTTCTTTTTGCTCCTCCCCCTATCTTGATTTCTCCATTTGGGAGATCCCCCTCGTCAAAACTCCATTTTGGGATGTCGTTATAGTGCCCATGGAGTTAAAATATCCGAGAAGACAACTATTCTTGTTCTTGAGATGTTTCTTTCCTCCTGCAGGGCTGGCAGAGGAAGCTGGATCCTGAGTATGATGTACTAAAAGCACTGCAAGCTTTGCTTTTCAAAGCCGACTGGGCAGAGTCCCTTTTCTACACAATGGAAGGTCTTATGGCCCCATAATTTGTACCCTGGTGCCGTACTCTTCATTCTTTCTCCGTAACAAATTTTACCTGCCACAGAAAGATAATTGATTTCATAGAAACATTGATAGTCTCGTAAAATAAAGATAGTACTTTGGAATCTGTGTTGACGGGGGAAAACTTAAGGGGGGGAAAAAAAATCGTCCACCTCAGAATTTTGGCTATCCAGATTCATTATCTTTGTCTAGGATGTAGATGCATATAGGCATATATACACAGCTACTTGCATTTGCAGGATCTGATTTTTCAATACACCTTTGTTACTCTTTGCTGTCTTTAAAAATGTAACAGTGGAAGACATTCCTATTGAAAAGTAGAAGAGAAGATCAATAATAACAGAGTAACCACTGAGAAAATTTCTGGGTATTGCACTTCTCTTTTTCTTTTTCTTTCTTTTTTGTGAGTACCAAATACCAATCGTTTTCTGCCAAAATAGAAGAAAGCAAGGAGAGTTTGTTTTATCTAAAAAAAGAAGAAGAAGAAGAAGAAAGAAGAAAGCAAGGGGACGATTCGCAATTAATATTTCCCTCACCTAAGGAAAGAAGCCAGAAACAACAAAAGATGAAAAATCAAACAGAAACAGTATATAATAGTAATAATTTCCGTTCTCCAATTACCTCAACATCATCTTGAAATTTTCTATCTATTCTCAAAGAACCAAAAACATGATTGACTGCAGCGCAGATGAATTTTATTTAAATGCCAAAATTTGAATTGGCTGGAAAAAAGTCATCAACGCTGCACTCAATGATATTTTCTAGCTCTTTGATCTTTCTTCTCTTGGCAGTGTATGTGATCGTCTTCTTTTCGTTACATATATAGTACTATAAGCTTGCGTTGTAGTACTAAGTGGAATTGTATGACTTGTACAGTTGCACACTTGTACTGTCGTTTATTGGGCAACTGCAAAGGACCCGTTTGCAGTACATCATCCTCAGTACAATTACCAAGCTATAACGTTTTCCATTCAACTCCCAAGGTGTTGGATCTAAACTAAGATTCCTTATTCATAAAAAAAAATGAGGAAAAAAAAAAAAATTCCACCACGATGACGTTTGGGAATCTGGGCGGCGTCCAGTTCTTGGCTGGAAACTGCTCCAATCCAATTAAATTAGTGTTTGATCAGATAATACTCATCGTTCCAACGATATTGTTTAGATAATTTTTTTTGGCATAATTTCCTGACCTATTATGCAATTTTTTGTTGTATACTTTTAAGATCTTATGCAAATATTAGCGAATAAAATTATGGGAATATAGCTCTAAATATCCTCAACAATTTTGTTCTAAGAAAATACCCTTAATCATCATTTTTATTATTTGATACATACTATTTTTAAGCACTTAACCAATCCCCGCTTAACATGAGATTCTTTGGTACCGCTTACTAAAATATTCTTGCTTATGAAGAAAAAAAAAGTTGATTTTGCTGGATTTTTCACCAAATCCCACTAAAAAGACTAGTAAGTCCAAAGGTAAAAAATTAAAGAAAAAAAAAAGGGATCAATGACACCCTAAAAACATCAAGGACTCAACCTAACAATTTTTTTTTAAAAAAAATATAATTCTTATGAAGGACGTAGCCATAAATTTTTTTTACACGTAAGCGGATATCCGTCCACCCCATCTCGATGGGGACCGAAATAAGCCGGTTCAATTACCCACCATCTAAACATGGTTAAAATCTACATGGCTTTCATTCTTGCTGCAAAGTTGATATCTCAATAAAAAAAATATAATTCTTATGAAGGACGTAGCCATAAATTTTTTTCACACGTAAGCAGATATCCGTCCACCCCATCTCCATAGGGACTGAAATTAGCCGGATCAATTACCCACCATCTAAACATGGTTAAAATCTACATGGCTTTCATTCTTGCTAACCCACCATCTAAACATGGTTAAAATCTACATGGCTTTCATTCTTGCTGCAAAGTTGATATCTCAATCCCTCATCTAAACATAATTTTAGGTGGAGCTTACAATAGATTTTGTTTTCTTCTCATATTGGACCGTAAGCCAACAAAACTCCTTCTTACCTCTATCCTGTTACTGTATTAAAATAGATATTACAATTTAATCTAAGTACTCTTTTATGTCTCTGAAGTAATATTTATTCTCTAAATATAAAATATTTTATTATTTTTTAAAAATATTTTGTCTATTATTTTTAATAGGATAAAAAGTGCAGCATGTCTCTAAACTTTCACAAATTTTAGTTTTAGCACTCCATTTTTTTATCGATGGATACACTCAAACTGTTTAAAACCATTAAAAAATGCACTCGAACTTTTTTTTTATCAATACATGTACTAAAACTTTATAAAACTATCAAAAAGTGCACTTTTGTCCATCTAATTAAGGGGCATTTTTATCATTTTCAATAAAAATCTAAACTCATTATTTCTAGTGGGTTATTTTCAATAGCTAGCTAATTTGTAGTTGTCATCTTTCTAATACACTCAAATTTTAATTACTACTTTCTAGTTCAATTTGATACCTTTTCATTTCTATTCTTAATGGAGGAAATGAGTTTATATAGATTAGACAATAATAAGTTTAGGTTATTGTTGAGAATGACAAAAATGCCTCTTAATTAGATGGATATAAGTGTAATTTTTAATAATTTTATAAAGTTTGAGTGCATGTATTCGGAATAAAAAAAAGTTTAAGTGTGTTTTTTTATAGTTTGAGTGCATGCATTGGTAAAAAAAAAAAATTAAGTGCTAAAACAAAAATTTGTGAAAGTTTAGGGATATGCTACACTTTTTACCCTTTTTAATATTGTCTCAAAACTTCAGAAATAACCTCATCAAAGTAGAGACTTAGTTCGAAGAACAATAAAGAAAAATGAATGAAAGTATTTTTCCAAGTTAATATGTGTCCGATTAGGAAATCTATCTTTATTTATTGTACTATATCTTTTAACACCTTCCCTCGCGATTTCAGTTGCTCTGGTGTGACATTTTTCATATATGCACAAGCTCAAGAATATTGACACGGTTATGAATCGAAATCCATGACCAATTTGACAGCCTAAGATTAATGGATAGGAAAATGAGTTTAAATCCATTGATATCAATTTGATATTTTTTTCCTATCCCATTAACCTTATCTAATACCGCATACCTGTTCCCTAATAATAATAATAATGTACGATGCTACACTGGATAAGATATACCCAAGTCGTTTCATATAACTTTTTGACAAAAAAGAAAAAGGAATAAATCTACAGCAACTGGTAATTTTGCTATTTCAGGGCAATAATTTCTTGACAGGGATTTTTTGTCAGACTTATATACGCTGAGTTAAAATTCTTGACTTGTAATATCAGATTACAAAAAAATCATCAAGGAAACGGAATTAAGGAAGAGGACATTATAAGCACAAAGCTGGTGATTTTTCCAGTGTTCCTTTAGTGCTACTGGAATAGGAATGTCAGTTTTCCTTTGTTATGAAGGCAGGGACATGTTTACATTCTGAAAATTGAGAAAAAAATTTCTTCCTTTATATTCTTGCTGGCTTGAAATGAAGTGCCCTGGAAATCTTAAGTATGAGTTACGTAAGCAAATCTAATGGAAGAATCTTACCATGTTAGTGAGGGTCTAGGAAGCTATTGGAGTCTTGTGGTGTGGTAGCACTTGCTTTTCAAGAGTCCAGGCAGAAGAATAACATCCTCTACACAAAAGTAAAGAAAAGGAAAAAATTAAAGAACAATTATTATACCTGACTTGTAGGTGGAGAACCATCATTGCAGTGACAATCCTGGGCCTCTTCCATATAAAGCTGATTTTGATCATCAAAAAATGATAAAATTTAGGAGGAAGAGGAGTGAAGAGGTAATTCAGCTTTACCCATTACTCTATAACTATATCTTGAATATAAATGGCTACTGAAGTTGCTTTACATTTAATAATATTTTGCATCATCAGACATAGTTGACAAAATGCTCCAGTGAGCTTCAAAGTGTCACCTGGAAGAAAAGTTCCATTTAGCTCGTTTCTATGGCTGTTTCATATGTCAGTTGTAAAGAACATGAAATTAATCTTAGTACATATTTGGGATATTGCCAGCTTATTGATTACTTATAAAAATGGAGTTAAAGAACATTTCCTTTCTGTAGTAATGGAAGTAATTCACTACTTTTTAGAAGAAAGGTAATGCAATGTGACTTGTATTGTTTAATAATGAACATTACTCAGTTAAAGAGTTGCTATCTTTTTATTTGCTTCCCCATTTCAGTGCCTTAACAAGGATTTCAGACTAGATTGTTTAGAGTTGCAGTGCAAAATTTAGGTTAGCAATTAGCAAATTTGATGCTTAACAAGACTCTGTCTTCTTTCAAACTAAGCAGGGTCCATGATAGGAAAGGGCATAGGAGCAAGTCAAGAAACAATGAGCATCATAGCATACCAAGTCTTTTCACATAAACTCCAAAATCTATGGGAGAAATGGAACCTTCCTGTTGCTGTTCTTATTAGTCTCTCTTTTCAAATTATTTTGATTTTCTTGGCTTCGGCAAGGAAACGCTCTGGAAATGTGCTAATGCAAGCGGTGATCTGGTCTTCCTATCTTCTAGCTGACTGGATTGCTGCCTTTGCGGTTGGTCTCATCTCAAGTAGCCAAGGGAAGAAGTGCGAGAAGGCCTCTGTAAATGATGCCCTGGCAGCCTTTTGGGCACCATTTCTTTTACTGCATCTAGGTGGCCCTGATACAATCACTGCTTTCTCTTTAGAAGATAATGAGCTATGGATCAGACATATGCTTAGTGTTATAGTTCAAGTTGTTGCGGTTGGGTATGTGTTCATCCAATCACTCCCTAATCAATTCTGGCTCCCAACAACACTCCTTTTTTCTGCAGGAACCATCAAGTATGCTGAACGAACACGAGCATTATATCTGGCTTGTTTGGGCAATTTGAAAGACTCTCTGAGGCCAAAGCCTGACCCCGGCCCTAACTATGCTCAACTTATGGAAGAATATTCTTCAAACCAAGAAGCAGGGGTACCTGAGGAAATTTATATAGTGCAAGAATTTGAGAAGGGCACTGGAGCTTCCATGTCTTCTCAGAGAAAGACTAGTATAGACGAGAAAGAAGTGATTCAGCGTGCCTATTGGTTCTATAATATCTTTAGGGGTCTGATCGTGGACCACACGTT
This sequence comes from Apocynum venetum, assembly GCA_019593545.1. Taxonomy (NCBI): domain Eukaryota; kingdom Viridiplantae; phylum Streptophyta; class Magnoliopsida; order Gentianales; family Apocynaceae; genus Apocynum; species Apocynum venetum. The sequence goes on along the minus strand of SRSM01000123.1, from coordinate 7,864,444 downwards.
CAGCTTCCATGAACGCAATGAGAGTCGAAAATTCTTCTTCTCACTAGAAGCACGAGATGCATTCAAGATAATGGAGGTGGAGCTCAATTTCATGTATGATGCACTCTACACCAAGATGGAAACAGTGCATCATGGATTTCTCGGGTACATATTGCGTTTCGTTTGCAGTGCCTTGTTAGTTGCTGCTTTTGTTCTGTTTTCCCACCTTCACACGCCTCATGAAATCAATCGGTTTGACATTGCTGTTACATATGCTTTGCTTGTTGGTGCTGTATTCCTCGACCTCGTAGCACTTATCAAGCTCATCTTCTCTGACTGGACAGTTGCTCTCATAGAGCATTCAAGAGCTTTATCAATTCTAGCAATTCAACCTCTTCTTAGGTGTTTGAAGTTCACTTCAGGTGCTTTAGCAATCCAAAGATTCATTTCATTTAGGAAACGATGGTCCGAATACGTGTATCAGCATAATCTAATACGCTACTGCCTGCAGAAACGTTATAATTTAGTGGATAAAACAGCTGAGTCTTTTGCACTAAAGGAGTTTATTGACAGATTATTGTGTAGAGAACGAGTGAAGCTGGATGACAACTTCAAAAAATTCATCTTCAATGTGCTGGAGGAAAAGGCCAAGAAAGCGCAGGAAACAAAAGTTGCCAAGGATATATATTCTTCTAGAGGTGAATGGGCACTTCTTGATTATGATGGTGTTTATGGCCCCTCAGTTGAACAGAGCTTGAATGAAGATGTGGAATATGATGAAAGTGTCTTGATGTGGCATATTGCTACTGACATCTGCTTTCATCAAAGTAGCATTTCAAGAGATGATAATCAAAAAAGGTGTAAGCAGCTCTCAGATTATTTGCTCTACCTTCTAATCATGCAACCTAAATTGATGTTATCAGTATCAGGTATTGCAAACATTAGATTCCAGGATACCTGCGAGGAAGCCAGAAAATTCTTCGAACGGTCTCGATCAAAATTGAATGAAGAAGATGCATGTAAGAAGCTGATAGAAGTGGTCACAGCTGTCAAGCCGGTGGAGGTAAAAGGTGACAGAAGCAAGTCTCTGTTATTTGATGCTGTCATGCTTGCAAAGGATCTAAAGAATATGATAGATAAAGATTCAGAGAAGACATGGGAGATGATGAGCAAAGTTTGGTTGGAACTGCTATGCTATGGAGCAAGTCATTGCAGAGGAGATGCACATGCTCAGCAACTTAAGCAAGGAGGGGAGCTCATTACTTTTGTCTGGCTACTCATGACACATTTTGGCTTGGGAGAGCAGTTCAGAATAGAAGCAGGGCATGCAAGAGCAAAACTCATAGTGAACAAGTAGCTTAGGATAGTGTTTGGTTCAAAAGTGGAGAGGGGAGAGGAGGGATTTCAATGGAGGGGAGGGAAAATAATTTTACCCTTGGTTTGGATATATAAGAGGGGAGGGGAGGGAAGGGAAGATTTGTGAAGGGAGGGGAGGGGAGGGGAGGGGAGGGAAAATAGAAGTACATTGATTTTTATATCCTCTATAATAATATTTATTTTTTTATTTGTTTAATTTTTTTTAAAATTTTTTCATAGATATAACATTATTTAGTAAATAGGAAGATTTAGTAAAAATTAGAAAAAGAGAAAATAAGTAGAAGAAGAAGTTGAAAAAGAAAAATGATAGAAAAAAGAAATAAAATTATTAAAATATAATAATAACAATTATGTAAATATAACAGTTATTTTTCCTCCCCCCAAATCCTCACTTTTGAAAGTAAAGAAAATGAGTAGCGAGAAGTATTTTACTTCACCTCCCCTCCAAAATATTGAACCAAGCAAGGTCCCAAACTCTTTTGGTATCTAATAACATTATCTAATAGTAACTCAAAAATATATAATATTATTAATCTTGTCTACTGAGGTCTTGGTCTGGCTCCAAGGATGATGAAGATGGCTCTGCCTCGTTTGATGGGTCTAATGGCAGCATACTTGGCCCCGCAGCCTCGTTTCCATTACCAGGATGCTGTGAAACACTTGCAGTACTCAAAATTGAATTCCTCTCTCCTCCCTTCGGAATCCTAACAAGAACCACAATTCTCCATCCACTCGAGTTGACCAAACTTGCACAATTTGCCCTGCCCGGAGCGAGTTTCTTGAGACTAAATTGTTCCAGGTTCCAGAGAACACATAGGTGATGCTAGAATTGCCTGCTTCCTTCGTCATCTCCCATCTCCTCCAGGAAATCTTGCTTCTCTGAAGCGAGGGTTCAATTATATCTACTTCCATTGTTTTAACATTCTTCCGGTTGTGTAATTGGAGCTCCGCAAGTTCATCTTGGGTAAGAAACTCGCGTAGAAGATGGCGAATTGGCATGGACATACGGTTGTGGCCTTTACTAATGTCAGTGTTGAAGAGTCCTTTTTGTATAACCAGTCGGGGTTCCTCAATGGATTTCCCTTCAGTGAATTTTTGAAGGGTTTCCATGAATTCTCTGGGGAGGTCGGTGGTGGACACAGGGCATGACCAATGTCTAATTTTTTGATGTTCTTGCTTTTCTTGATCTTCTTCACTTCTTGAAATTCATCATCAGAAGCCGATTTATCCCTGACAATTGGTCTCTTCAATAATTTTTCTATTCTCAATAGTCTTGTTGCACACAACGAAATAAAATAAATCACTGAAAATGATAAATAATACAGACAAATAACATACAAAGAATCATCTAATTAGAACACACATAAAGAGGCTAGAGAGAGATGCTCTCAACCTAGTGAGAGAAACTCTCATCTAGGTGCCTCTCGGTTCTTACTCTCTTCAGGTCTCTTCATCGTTGCTGTGTTCCTGACTGTTTCGCTCGTCCAGTTTTCTCTTGTTCGCTTGCAGTCTTCTCCCTCCACTCGGCTTCATTCTTCTTCTTCTTTTTCCAGTCGCATTCCTCTCGGTTTGCTTCAAGTTTCCACTGTCCTAGCTCGTTTCTGGTTGTTTGGTTCTTGTGTTCTGGGCTGGTTCATTCAACCTTCATCCGGCTTCTTCATATTTCTGGCTGTTTGATCTTCAGTTCACATCTTCAGCTCCTCCCTTGTGTTTCCTGATTCTACCCATCACTGTTTCTGAATATTTTATTGCTTTTGTAGTAATATATTTTTAGTGCCATTTTAACGTGCTTTCCTCTGTCACATCTTGTCTCCTGATGGCCAAAAAGAAAAGGATTACACCTCCGCCTCTAACACCTGTCAAGCCAAATGTGTGCCATCTGGCCACTAAACCACCTGCAGCCCCAGCTAGCCCATCTTCTGCCCATACCTCTCCCTCAAGTTTCGTCCCACTCCCAGAAAATCAGATTCATGTCAACCTCTCAACCGACCCACTCATCGCCCCTGCAGATCCTTCACCTCCTCCCTCTGCCCTTCCTAGTCCCCTTGATCCTAAGGTTGCTTGGGCAAGTTTGGTTAAGAATAACAGAAACAAAGAAAACTGGGATAGGTTGGAAGAAAGCGTTACTGAAGATAACCCCTTAATCGTCCAAGTTGCAAAGCTGGAAGATAAGTGGGAATATGGCTTAGTCGGATATGTGAATGGCAGGTTTCCTGGCAGGAAAGCAATCGAGGAACAGTCCTTCAAATGGAACGTACCTTGTAAGTTCTTTATCCACCCCAGTGGCTGGCTTATTTTCAAGTTCCAGAATGAGGAAGATAGAGATTTGGTGCTGCGAAATGGCCCGTATTTCATTTACGGGAAACCATTGTTTCTGAAATACCTTACCTGTGATTTCGACTATGGAGATGAAGCCATAAGCTGTATGCCAGCTTGGGTCCAGCTGCCTAGTTTGCCTTTGGGATGTTGGAACAAAGAGGCGCTGAGCATCATTGCCACTAAGATTGGAAAGTCGATTGCCATGGATTTGATGACTTCAAAAATGGAGCGTATATCCTATGCTCGAATTCTGGTTAAGGTAGACTTTTCTAAAGAATTAGTAAGGCAGGTTGCTTACAGGCTTGCTTCTGGGCAGAAAACCCAACAAGTCATATACGAGCATGAGCCTAAATTCTGCAAAGTTTGTAAGTGTTTCGGGCACCTCATAGATGCATGCCAAAGGAAAGCAATGTTGGTTGCGGATAAACCCGAAGCTTTCGTCCAGAATCATAGTTCATCACTGCCCTCGTCTCCTCCGGAGGCCAGGTCGCAGCCATGCAAAAATGATGACAAGGAAAGCCTCGTGACGGGCAGTAAGGCAACGACGATTGAGAAGAGGATGCAGGTTAGCCCCTCTGAACTTGATGTCCCCAGCCTAGCATCCCTTGAAGGCCAAGTTGAGAAAGAAGCCTCGACATCATCGGACGCTCGGGAGGTTATTTCAACTGAGCGCCCTAACCAACCACTGAACACTGGAATTCCAGAAAAGATTCTGAAGCACAAGTTGAACAATGAAGATGATCGGACTACAGGGGAGGAACTGCTCTTCACTTTAGTCAAGAAGAAAATCAAAGCTAAGCGCGCAGGTATTCAACCAATCCATGCGCAAGAGTCAACCTTGAAGCAAGGAAAAGCCAAACAGTCTAACTGTTCAAACACGACTAAACAGAGGAATACCGAGACCTTCTCGGGTAAGGCCACTTCTTCTAGCATTTGTTAAATGATTGTAGCTGCTTGGAACATTAGAGGATTTAATAAGGTCCTCAAGCACAAGAGTGTTACTGTCTTCTTAAAACAGCATAATGTTAATGTTTTAGCTTTGTTAGAAACAAAACAGTCGACTGAAAAATTGGGTTCTCTGAAGCTCTTTACTTTTCTGGGTTGGGAGTTAACACATAATTTTGAGGTTTGCAAGGGAGGCAGGATTCTAATCCTCTCAGATCCTAGTAAATTTGCTCTCATAAATTTTGTGGCTCTCCCTCAACTATTACATTGCTCTTTCAAATGTCGGATTACAAATCAAAGTTTAGACTGCTCATTTGTTTACGGGATGCATACAATTAGAACTCGGAAAGATCTATGGAAGCAGCTCTCATTGGCCAGCAACAATGTCAATGCGCCATGGCTTATACTTGGCGACTTCAATTCTGTGAGGCATATGGAGGATAGATGGAATGGTGCCCAAGTTACCAACTATGAAACTAAAGACTTTAATGAATGTTGTGACATTATCGGAATTGAGGATTTGCAGTTTCTCGAAAGCTTTTATTCCTGGACAAACAATTCAACTTGGTGCAAACTGGATCGTGTCATGGGGGGACCAAGTTGGTTTGTTTCTAACCTTACTGTTGTTGTAAATTTCTTGCCTGCAGGTTGCATTTCTAATCACTCGCCTATGTTAGTGTCCATTAATCCATCCTTGCATAATAGAGTTAGACCCTTCAGATTTTTTAACTGTTGGGTTGGTCACAATAAATTTCTGGAAACAGTTTCTTCCGGAATTTCTGGAAACAAATTTCTGGAATTTGTTGGTACTGCCCAGTTCACTTTGTGCAAGAGGTTGAAGGCTTTAAAAGCGGACTTGAAAAGTCTGAACCGTGCTGAGTTCTCCCACATCTCTGCAAGAGCTGAAAGGGCGAGACTCGCTCTTGAATCTGCACAAGAAAGTCTTTCACTCTATCCTGGAAACTCGGTTTTATCGGACTCATTGAGTCATCTTAGGCATGAAGCCTCTCAACTTGCTGAGGCTGAAATCAGTTTCTTTGCTCATATCGCTAAGTGTCAGATTGTTAAGGACGGAGACAGGTGTTCCAAGTACTTTCATGCATTGGCTAAGCGCAGGGCCAAGCAAAATTTTATTCCAGCTCTCTTAAAATTGGATGGCTCGGTTACATCCTCCTCATCGGAAGTGGTAGATGTTTTTATTGATTTCTACTTTCAGCTGCTTGGCACTTGCCTCTCCCTCCAAGGGGTTTTCTAATCACATCATTGCCAATGGCCCCCAAGATCACTTTTGCCCAAGTTGAGAGATTGGTGACTGACATTACTGAGTTGGATATTAAAGAGGCGTTGTTTGCAATGGGAGATAATAAATCCCCGGGACCCAATGGCTTCTCTGTCAAGTTTTTTCAAAGCTGCATGGGGTACAGTTGGGCAATCTGCTATTCAGGAATTTTTCAGACATGGCAAACTGTTGAAGCAATTAAACCACACTGCAATTACCTTGATTTCGAAATCTGCCTTCTCATCCAGTGTGGGAGATTTTCGGCCTATATCCTGCTGCAATGTCATTTATAAAGGCATTGCCAAGATTCTTGCTTCCAGAATTAGTGAGGTGTTGCCTTCAATTGTTGATAAAGCTCAATTCGGCTTCATTGGTGGAAGGAATCTGCATGATAACATTTTCTTAGCTCAGGAATTGCTGCGTGGGTATAATAGGAAATGTTCCTCTCCCCGCTGCCTTCTCAAGATCGACCTTAAAAAAGCTTTTGACTCTATTCATTGGGACTTCCTTCATCATGTTCTATTAGGCCTCAAATTTTCGATGCCTTTCGTTGCATGGATCATGGAATGTGTTTCATCCACCTCCTACTCGTTATTCATCAATGGCCAGCTTCACGGTTTCTTTGTGGGAAAAAAGGGCCTTAGGCAAGGAGATCCCCTCTCCCCCTTCCTCTTTGTGCTTTGCCTAGAATACTTGTCTCGTTCCATCAACACTGCCACCTCGGATTCTGTCTTCAATCACCACCCAAGATGCAAAAATTTCAGCATTTCCCACTTGGCATTCGCGGACGATCTCATGTTCTTCACTAGAGGTGTTACTTCTATCAAAATTGTTATTGACTGCCTCGATGATTTTTCAAGGGTGTCGGGTCTGTTCATCAACAAAGCCAAATCTGACATTTATCACTCGGGTGTGAGTGAATCTTATTTGCTAGTTATCCTAAATATAACTGGTTTCAAACCTGGCAGCATGCCATTCAAGTACTTGGGCATCCCGTTGATGGCGCAAAAGCTGAGAGTGGCGCATTACCAGTCTTTCCTTCAACGCATTACTGCTGCCATTAAGAACTGGAATGCTGCTTCTCTTACCTATGCAGGCAGACTTGAACTCATTAGGGCAATCCTTCAGGGTGTAAAGTGTTTCTGGATTTCAGTCTTTCCTATCCTCAAAGCTATCATCAGTCAATTTGTCTCTATTTTTCAGAAATTTCTCTGGAATTGTAACAAATCTTCTGTTGCTTGGAAGGACATCACCATGCCCAAAGCTGAAGGTGGTCTTGGTCTTAGAGATCCCTTCATTTGGAACCACGCTCTTATGGCTAAACTTATTTGGGATATTCATGCCAAAAATGACTCACTTTGGGTCATATGGATCCATTCTGAATATTTCAAAACCGAGTCTGATTCCATTTGGTCTATCCGCAGCAACAAAGACCTATCCCCACTGCTCAAACGTATTCTCCTGGTCCGAGACATACTTAATGTGGTAGTTGGAGTTGGTACCCTTGGGAGCGCTTTGTTGAACACTTGGTCGAAGAATGAAAAATTTTCTACCTCTCTTGCTTACCATTTTTTCAGACACACGGGCAGTAAGCATATCCGGGCATTGACTGTGTGGAACAGCGCAGTTACTCCCCGACATTCCTTCATATGGTGGCTTGCCATTCGGGACAAACTTGCCACAAGAACTAACCTCCATGCAGTGCTTACTGTTGTGACATGCCCCCTTTGTCTCTCGGCTGATGAATCATCACAACATTTGTTCTTTTTATGCCCGTTCAGTGCGAAAGTATGGCAGAAGATTAAAGACTGGATGCGCCTTAGAAGAGCTATGTCGACCTTAAAAAGTACAATAAAGTGGCTGAAAAAAGAGTGCAAAGGAACGTCTTGGCAGTCCCGGATCCGTCGTTGTGCAGTCGGAACTGTGGTGTATCATATATGGATGGCGCGCAATGCTGTAATTTTTTATAACAAACCTACGAGCATCGACTATCTTGTAATGAGCATCAAGACTCATGTTTACAGAGTTTTCTTCTCTTTGTATCCGTCGAGTCTCCCTTTTGTATCCCCGTAGGTTGCTTGTGTAACTTCGGTTTTGTGTGCATGCTTCATGCTTTAGATTTGTTTTTGAGAGCTTGATCCGAATTGTATTTATGTAGCTGGTTTTCCCAGCTTTTGTACTTTTTTTATCTATATATATTTTACATTTTGATAAAAAAAAAATCATCTAATTTGACAATTTAACTATCTTGACAAAAGAAGATATCACTTTTATTTAATTCAAATAACTAAATATACAAAAGAAATTCTCTTTTATCTCTCACCTCACTTCTCACAAAAATTTCAATTATACCTTTGTTTGGTTTTTCTTCACTAACAAGAAAATTATAAACTAAACCACTCATTCAATCAATCTTTTATCTTTTCTCAAGAACCAATTAGATAAAAAACTTGAGAAACCAATTGTTTTTATAACTAAGCTGCTTAAATATTTGACATCTTGCTTGCTTTGCTCTCTCAAATGTTGAGAAGAAAGCTTCACTTGGAATGGTTTAAATGATATAGAGCGGTTTATAGCTAATTGATGATCGAAAATTGTGAGAAAAAAAAATTCAACTGCCAAATTATCCTTGTAACCATACCAAAAAATTCCAAACTTTAGCCCACATGTTCTTCAAAAAACATATAACTGGTATGTCTTTATGGTTCTCATTTCATCCAATTTATTCTTTAAATATCTTGAAAAATTTTATCATTTTTCAACAGCTCAATATCTTATTGGTTGCTCATTTCCAAGATAGGGTAATTGTTTTTGAAGTCACAAACCTAACAAATACTTCTTCGCGGGATTGAACAGTCTTCGTTTCTCCTGCGTTGGTCTGATCTTTTGATCACCGATTCCGAGCGCTCCGTAATGCACATTCTGTTAGATAAGCTTTCCTGCCGGTGTTCTCTGCTAATCACCCTCTTGGAGAATCCCCTGATACGAACTCCTCCAGAAAATCTTGGTTGATCAAGTGTTTCAGTGTTTATCTCCTCCAACTTCTTCTTCTTTGTAGGTTGTTCGTCAAGATGGTCTAAATCACGGGACTCCCTTTTCCCCTCGTCCTTCTTCTTCAAGTGTTGTTCATCTCTTTGTTCTGAATCAGAGAATTTTTGTTTCCCCTTCTTTCTTCTTCATGTGTTGCTTTTCACGATCAAGTATGTCCAAGGCACGCTTTGCTATTGCTGCTAAATAATCAATCTGAAAGCCATTGGGATCAAATTCAATACCTTCAAAGTCTTTCAACGTCAACTTTTGCACTGTGAACTCTCCATATTGCAGAAATCTTCTTGATCTCTTGAGACAAACTTGGACGAAGACTCAACCTTTGTCATGGCTGGCAGAAGAATATGATAGTTTGTTATGCTAAAGATTTACGAGAATGTTTTATTATGACTCATGCAGGTGGTAGACCGCATTACATCAGAAAAAGCAGGTCCAGCATTTATCGGCGCGGGGGGAGGGGTGGTGCATCAACAAGGCCAGACTGTTCCCAATTGACCTGTGCAATGAACTCGTTAGAACTTCGCACAAAAGCACCTGCATATGGTTGTGTATACAAAGAGTAGGGTTGAAGATGCATTTGGTTGAAAACTTTCTGATATTTTTGAAAATTTTGAAGAGCATCTGGTAGTGTTGCACAGGTAACAGGTTCATGGTGCTACTCTAAAATGCCGATATCCTGCGTAACAAGTAGAGCCCATTATTTTTTGCTGTAAAAGTTAGACATCCTGGTGTTGGTGATGCAATCAGAAGAGGATGCGTGTTGATTTATTTATTTGCTAGTGTCTCTCACAATTAATCCCCTCATTGAAATGGATGAAAGCATACAACAGTTTGCTGTCTTCATGGTGTCCCAAGTTGATCTAGCAAGAGAGGCAGCAAATTTGAATCGTTTCATGTTTAACTTCAGGCTACTGAGGCTGTTTAAGTTGAAAATTATGAAAAGGTTGAAGGTATCCTGCACTGTGGATAAGCCTTGAAGGACATGGGCACATCAAAATTCAAAACTGCCTCTGGCTCAGATCGGGACTCATCCACTCCTAAAAATGCTCTGGGTATGTTTAAGGTTTTCTTAAAACTTTCTATTATACTAGCCTAGGATTAGAATACAGCATTTGCTGGGTTCGGAGTAGTTGGGCATTATTAAGCAGAATAATTATTTCTGGAAATTAAAGAGGTTTTAAAGAACTGCCAAAATAAATAAAGACGCTTTCCCCCTGCCTTCATTATCTGATCTTGCTAGTCAATTTTTTTGCCTCCACAAGGCCGATTAAAGAAATGCATTTTTCTGGTGCCAAGAAAAGGAGCTTAGGCCTTTTCTGGAATCACATATGGTAACGCTGTTCCGGTTCCAACCCAATGCCGAGATAGAGAATGTTAAATAAAAAACATAAAAGCTAAATAGTACTAAATGATGTAGTTAAAATAGTACATCCAAGTAATAGTACAAAAAATTTCAAACAAAAGAGGAAAAGAGAAAATAATACTAGGGGATAAAACACTTTCATATGAAAATAGAAGATTTTCAAGGGCCTGCATAAAGCAGAAAGTTTTATTGCAATTCAAAACAGGTAGAGCCATTCCACAAAATACATCAGTAAAGGCTTGCGAAAGGAATGCTCTTCTTTCAATTGAATGTAAGCAAAGGTAAATCCGATTCTAAGATGTACAGATGAGGGGATAGGTCCCAACCCCTTTTGGCATCTCAATAGTCCTGTCTCTATCTAGTGCTCAAGCATTCCAAGTCATTCCAACCTCTCGAAGAAGTACAAGTAACCCATGTCAAGTGGTGGGTCTTTGGAAACTGCAACCTTCTCATCGTTAAAAATTGTCCACCTACCGTCCTTACAGATGTGTGCAACGTAATGACCACAGTGGGTAGAAGTGCCAATGTGGCTCACGATTCCAATGAGTTTGTATCCTGCAAAAGTTTAAGGAACTTCTTTAGAAAACAATTCCTTACTTGGCGCTTTTTCTTGGTTTGCTGGAACCGTTTTAAGCTACAGAAAAAAAATATATACTTAAAAAAAGAAAAAAAGATGTTTTAAAAATTAATATAATATTTTATAACAGCTTCAATAATCAAATTCAAAAAGTTCTTTAAGGTAGTTCTTTCAAAAACAGTTTCTTTTTCTTTTTTTTTAAGCTAAAGACAGTGTAAAAAAACAATGCAGAACGGCTCAAAAAAGAAAATGTTAATTTTAACCAACCAGGAACAAAGAGTTACTAATTTGATAAAACCATTTTTTCAAGTAAATCCAAACACTAATGCACAAAATCAACTTTAGAATATGCGTTTGTGTGTATGTTTATTGTTGTGTATGTTTATTGGTGTGTTGGGGGGGGGTTGGTTTAAGGAACTCACTGCCTCCTCCATCAGGAAGTGCAGCATCAGCCGCCGCAACATTACTACTTGTTGAAGTATCCATGTCTGATGCATAAGAAGCGTCAGGATTGTCAAAAATCCAGTTTGTTGCTTTCTCAACATCACCACCCTGTGAAAGTTTAAATTCAGAGATCCTGAAGAATAAAATATCATAAATATTTTACATCAAGCGAAAACAAATTCAGGAAATTTACCGTTGCCATAAGTGCTTTCTTAGCAAGTTCTTCTTGAAAACCGAAAGAAACCAAAGCATCTACCTTCGACTGATCAACAAATGAAGACAGGTCCTCTGAACTTTGGACTTTTTTGGAGATAGGAGTATTGATGTCTGCAAAAAATCAATTCCTTTCAGAAATCTAGTGAAGCAATATACATATGCATATGCATATATGTATATATTTATAAACAGGCCTTTGCCAGAATACCAGGGTCATCCATGTGTGCAAGTAGCCAATTCATTGCCTCCTCTACTCCAGTATTTAAGGTGTTAATAGCAGCTTTCTGACAGTGAAGATGGTTAAATCCCATTGATGTAAGCTGGGTAACAATATTCTCATCAGCCAAAATCATTTCTTCATCAGCTGTACACAAACCAATGGTTGCTGAATATCAAACTTCTGAACCACAATTATATGAAGGAAAATAAAGCATCAAAACATCACACAAAGCCAATGTTGCATGGCCATACTAGTTACAGGAAAATTATGCAAAAGTGAATCCAAATAAATCAACCCGACCTATGAAGGATTTCTAATCTCCTCAAGTACTCAACAATTGCAATGAAATAAAGATTTCCTAGTAGCATTATCAATATTCAAGATTTCCTCAAAACATAGCAATGCATTAAGACATTTGCAAAGAGTATTACATTACTATACAAAGGCACAAATTCATATTATATCACAAAATGAAGCACCAATCTTCAGAGAAGTGAACAGAGGCACATTGCAAAGTGAAAATATTACACTATTTTCTATACTAGAGTTAGTTTTGCCAAAATAGATCGAATTTCTAAATTCACTGCCAGTCGTGGTAGATCTAATAGCATTATTTACCAGTTTCAGGTAAGAGCTCTTCCCCCGGTTGAAGACCTTTGCTGCGCATATTACCGATATCAATGATTTCAGGGACATCTATGTAGACATCTAAAATGACAAACAAAAAATACAACAGGAATTACTCCATTAGCTCAAGGAATAGTTTAATATGACCACCTCCCCCCAGCCTCCAAAGAAATATCTAATATACCAAGTTTCTTTGGCACCCAGCCAGCCTCCAGAACAAATTTTCGCATATGCAACACCAGAAAAATAGGAAATGAGGTCAGGCATGCAGTTCTGCAAGGAAAAGTCAAAATAGATGTCTTATGAGTAAGGGAGAAAATGATATTCACAAGAAAAGCATTAAATATTTCTCAAAATAAAGCAATGGAGATGGTGAACATCACCACAACCCCCACCCCAAAAAAAAAATGTTCACATTCTGAGCACTTCCTAGGAGCTAAAGATTTTATATGTTTTTTGTGTAATTCAGTTTCTGAAAAACACTTGCATCAACCAATTCAACAAAACAATCTTAGCCCACCAAATAAGTGCAAAAGATAGCTTGAAGTCTCAAAAAAGATAGAAAACCATAAAACTCACTTAATTGCTGTAGTCTTAGACTTCAAGGCTGTACTGTAAAAATCATGCACCTCTTCTGGTGCTGAAAAGCATTCAAGGCAATCCATCAATGGAACCCTTGGACGAACAATTTCCTCAGTAGACCTGCCAGAACCTAATTCAGTAATCATGGAGAAGGAATTATCTAAATCATGATATATACTGCCTTTAGAACTCACAGTTTTTCTCCTTGCATATCCTTCTCGGCCTTCAATTTTTCAAAGTCCTCTAGCTCCTCTAATATTTTATGACCACATAGAACATTAGAAAAAGGGTGTTTAATTTAATTATAAAAAAAAAAAGGTTAAGGGGAAACTCACTCTTATTTGTAGCTTTGTGCAGTGGAATATTCAGAGATAGAATGTAGTCACTTCTCCGATTGTAAGCAACTTTACCAGATGAACATTGCAATCTTTCTTCAATGCCAAACTTAAAACTCCTTGAAGGATCACTAATAGGATTGACAGAGTTTATTCGTTCAACTTGGTCTATAAAATGGAGGAAAAATTCCAGAGCATCCTGGAAACTTCTTTTTGTCAATAAACTTTGAAGTTGTGGACAACATCATGTTAGGACATCAATCAAATGTCACTTAGGAAGCTACATTAGAGCTCACTAAGTGTGACATATGTACTAGCATTTTTAGACTATATTTCATATCAGCCCAAGGACTCATTGCATAATTTGTCAGTAAAGTTGCAGAATATCAATTTAATCAAGTGATGTTATCTCCATTAGCTACAATGCATAAAATCTGCCTTTACATGCATCCAGGCAGTTGTCCATGTTTCTAACCCATCTGGCGAGATAACAACAAAACTACAAAAATCCTTTGAATATAAACAACCATTAGACAGAAACCCCACCAACACCCAAAATAAAAAATGAAAAGAAGGCAAAAAGGGTAAACCCCAAATTCAGCAGAACTGTTTCACCTATCATATTTTGCATCTTTAGTATAACACCAAAATCCACATAATTCAAAATCATATTGCCATCCCATTGAAGATGGCAATTCAGAATCACCAGGTTAGGAGAATAGAAGACCTCTAACTGAGGCGATAAAATTTTGCTGCTGTCATTTAGGATGCTAGGAGAAACTGATTAACTCACTCATGAAATTTGAAACATACCTGTTGCCGCATAGTTGAAAATTCAGGGTGGCTTGCAGCAATTACGGACTTGAACATGCGAGGGGCAATTCCCATTTGTTTCTGAAAGTGAAGACAACATAACAGGAGAAGTACTATCAGCAGATATCCTAAAACGGACCTTAAAGTAAAACTTCAACCATAAGAAAAGTTGTTCTCTTTTAGCAATGAACTTGGCAAATCTAGGCCCATGTAAGAAAAGGCTAAATTAGATGGTAAAAATCTACATCATATCATGAGAGAGAGAAATACAATGATAAACTTTCCAGGGTCCAATCTAGAAATAATCAGCTCCTGTTAAGATTAAACATACAGGAAATTCCAAAAGGGACACATAATTAGATAAACTATGGGCTTACAGGAGTTACACTTGGATTTGCAGCATCTGAACAGTCATCTATCTGAATGATGAACAACATGTGTCATTGTACTCAGGAAGGAAAAAGCACTGGAGGAAATTTTAAAAAATAAAATAAATAAAATCTAACATACCTCTGTAGCTGGAAGAGAATATTTACCAGAAAGCAAGCCATGTGCCAATTTGGTTCTGTCATAGAAGGAATTTATCAACTAATTTCCAATAACAATCCAGCATTTCAGAAGATAATGCAAGGCGAAATTATCTTCCGAACTAATTATACAAGTTGACCATTCATAGGGCTCTGGAATTATATTTCAATGCATTGTACTTAGAAAAGAAGATAGAGGAATGCAATAAATATTGATCTTGTATGTTTAGGACTACTATTGTGATGACAGGACCCTCACTTGCAACAAGAAATAACAGATTACGCCCTCATACAAATGCTATAATATTCTTAATGTACATTGGATCCTCACAAGGAACGACAACATCAAAGATGGTGTAGAACAATTTAGAACAATGCATAATGGTACTTTTTATGTGACTTAGCTCTCCATTCCCAGTCCAGGTCTCCAACCATTCATCCATCTCTACTTTATCTTGAGGGGAAGTGTGAAGTTTGAACTTGATATGATTGGAAGGAATCACATTTCCAACATGATATAATCATTTCTCATCCCATTTTTAATGAAAATATTTCGCTAGTCAAGATGATCAAATCGCGTTCACCTCAGAACTCAAGATCAACAGGCTGAAGCAAATCATGTTTTTAAGATAATTATTATTGTTCTGATTGTTACGAACATCATGGTCATCAGAAAATACATCTGTAAAAATTCTAGAACAATGAGAAGTCAAACAAATATTTAAAGTAGGAAGGTAACAGAAGGGAAAAATATAGACAAGTTACTTACAGCTGCATATTCAGGTCTACAGTTGGATCAGCAAGAGCAGTATCAAAAGCCCTTTTCAAAGTCTGATCAGAGAAATATCTGACAGAAAAACACATGAAAAGGCAATTTCCATAATTATGGAAAGAGAAATTAGAAAAAGCAATATTAGACCCCACGCAGTAATGCTTTTCTTAAAGCAGCATAAGCTAACCGTGTACAAAAGGAACGCGTTGAGAACACAACTTGCATAGTTGCGGCCAAATAGCAACTGCAAATAACCAAAATCAGGGGGGTAAATAGAAAAATAACAAGCTGGCATCAAAACATTTCTTCAGAGGATGAAGCCACCTGTTTCCAAGATTAATAAGTCCAGTGTAGCCCGGTCCATATAGTGGCTCAGTATCCTTCCCACTTTCTTGAATTCGGTTCCAGTCAAAATTGGTATTTTGATCAAGCTCTATTTCAGCAGTTGTCATTTCTGTCTGTACAATTAAGGATAGTGGTATCAGAAAACTATGGTTAAACATTAGAATCATGAGAACAGGTTTGCATGATTGACACCAATTAGTCATTATTGGTCAAGCAGAAGGAATTTTCTTTAATAGATTAAAAGGAAACTTAAAGAAAGTAAGCCAGTATTTTTCACCTCATGCTACACTATCCATTATTAATACAATAAAAATTGCCAACTAATATACAAGCAAAATCTTTGCATATTCTTAATAATTGTTACAAATACAAAACCATAACAAAATAGGCAGAGCCAAGCATCATCCTGCTGTTCATGTCACCCAATTATTACAGAAAGAATTTCACAATTCTAGGAAGAGTGAAAATAATAAATCCTGAAGGACAATTGCCTAAATCTACAGAAAGCTGAAGATGATTTACACATGCAGTCAGAGCATCAGATCCAATATCCATGCAACTTCTGGTATTATACCTTTTGTAACGATGAAAAGTCAATACCAAAATGTGCAAGATGCTGTGCTAAAAGAGGATCCTCAACACTTTCATCCTCCGGATAAGAAAAAACGTCTGAGCTGCCAAAATTAGCAGGTCATGATTCTATTTGACTTAAGGAAGCTGATAAAATGATTTCAACATGAGTGCTAAAGTTTATACACGACCAATTGCTAAACTACCAAAAGAATGATGACAACGAGCAATATCTCAAATATAGAAAATTTGAGTTCTCCTCCCACACAAAGCAGCATTACCTGCTCCTTGTAAATCAGATGTTATAGTACCAAGTTTCACAGCAAGAGGGTAATTGGTCATTTCATAATGGTTTACAGCATGGTTGTTACCACCAGTTCCATCCCAGTTTCTCCTACCACATAAGATTGTGCCATCAGTTAAATTCAACCAAAGATTCTCTGTCTTGTCACATTTTGTACATTTCCATCCTGTTGGAGGAACAATAACCCCATTATCAAGCTGTTTCAGATCCAAGGCATATTTACTGATTTTCTTCTTATCAGCCGTCCATTGAGCAACTTGCTCTTTCCTCTCAGCTCCTTCAGCCAGCAACACAGCATCAACGGCCAACCTGACCTGAAAGTTCCAATTGAGTGTATGAGTTCAGAAAAATGATTACACTGTCTATGGAATAAAAACCTAGACAATTTACTAAGCAAATAATACCTTTTCTGGTAACTCCACTGATGGATAAGGAAGAGTTAAGTAATCTGGCAATATAACTATTTCGTAGCTTTCTTCATATTCAGGTTCATTATTATCAAATCCTCCATCCACACCTACAAGAAGAAATATGAAACTGAGGAAGAGAAAATAAAATATAAAAAAAGAAAAGAAAAATGTTTGCACCAGCTTGCATTTACCTCCTATATATGATGTCTAAGATGTAAGTACATCACATGAATCACAGGCAGTAACAATTCATTCAATATTTATGGGATGTATGATTGCTCCATAAACAGTTTGAGTACTGAAGGCCACTGTTATTCCTACTGAATATAAAGCTTTATGTCTGCTATATTTTCAGTCTCAATTTGTTTAGTGAGTAATCTTCTCTTCAGCACCATCCTTTTATTAAACGGAATTTATACTCGTTGGATAGTGTGAGATGTACAGTTCTAATACCACACCTGAATGTCAAGATGAAAAGTGAATGTATCTTATGTAACCAACAGAGTGTAAGAACAACCATGAAGGGTATGAGAAAACCAAAACAGGAATGAAAACATCAAACTTGTACTCCAGTACTAGCACCACGATATGCCTAGCAAAGCAAACTCAAATAAAGTGTGAGTAGATGTGCTGTACCTATAGCCAAAAGAGTTGGCTTCTTTGACGGTCTATCTTCAGCAACTGGCTTCTTTGTCTGCTTTATATGCAAATAAACTGGATCTTTCGTCTTCCCATAGTTCCAGGAAACATAATCCTTACCAAATGCAAGAAAGGTATACATGTCCACAAATAGCCCACCCTCGGATTTCTGCACAATTTACGTACAGCATAAGAGAAAGAAAGAAGCTCATTAACAAGGACCAAATAGCACCAAAAGCCCACAACAAAGTATAATACATTTTACAAAAAATCGACGAACTTCATCAAAATTCCACTCCCCAAACAATGGAAGTATTTCAGCAGTTTAACTAATGAAAAAATAGAATTTGACTCGTGCAAAAAATTGATAAGACATTTCAGGATTACCAATTCAGCAACAATTTCACCATGCTTATTCGAAACTCCAGACACTGATTAAAAGTCATTGATAAACCCTAGCTAGTTCTCTATAAACCCTAATTTGAAGAGCAAAGCAAGTAATCTCCATTAAATTATTAAAAACAAATTACATTTCTGAAAACACCGAGCGAAACAAGAGTGGCATCATCATCATCATCATCAACAACAACAAAAATAACAAAACGTATAGATACATAATCATTTTCGAAATTAAACCGATTAAAAATAAAAAACATCATTAATCAATCATCCGCCAATTACCGGGGTATCAAAAGAAACACAGCATTCCTGCTTATAAATACGGTTAGTCGGTTCTGGAATTCGAACACGCGAGAGGCTGGATCGAAGCAACTCCATTGGCGATTGGTCTCGATAACACCAGTCCTCCCGGCGACTTCGCAACTAGGTCTTGATAGAAAAGGGAAAGCAATAATGCTTGCGTTTTTATTCCTTGCCCTAAGGTTCAGCAACAGAGAAAAGATAGCTACAGAGTTCCGGGAGCTGCAAAGGGTACAAGAATTTTTATAGTAGAAGAGAAAGCGTTCAGTACTCGCTTTTCAAATTTGGACCTTTTTCTTTCTTGTTAAATAACCGTCTCAATTAGCTGACTACCGTCACCGTCTACGACCTTTTTACTTGAAAATCAACCATAACAGGTAAAAGTCTGGTATTCTTATAAATAAAAAAAATTAAAAAAATGCCTACATAAAACAAAACATAAGATGTAAAACATATACTAATTTGTACAATTTCTGAATACTTTTTAACATTAATGTTCATATAAGAATTCACTTTTTAGGCATTTAATTATAACTTTTGACACAAGATTTTAACAAAAGTACACACCCACAATATACCAAGTTTAAATTGTATATGTTCCGCAAGAGAACTAGCATCTAGAAATTCATTTGACTAAGGCCAACTCCATACCAGGTTTAGTTTCTAACAGTTGTTGGTATTGTAATTTTTTTGGTAATGAAAATTACAAGTTAGAAGTTTTAATTTTTTTCGGACATCAATTTGATAGTGAAAATTAGAAAAAAAAATTTAATTTATATATTTTGTGTTGAATTTTCGTTATCTTTTTAAAAAATTGTTGTCGAATAAAATTTTTTATTTAATAATATTTGAATAATTTTTTCAAAAAAATATTAATTTAATAATATAAAAATAGAGTAAAATATGTTAACTTTAGTGTAGTATAAAAAATATTAATGTAATAGAAGTGTTATGTAATATCTAAACCTGTTTTATTATAATTTATAAAATTATATGATTAGAGCAGAGAATCGTAAAAAATGAAAAAATTATGTAAATTGATTGAGTTAAAAAAAAAATGTAACTCTTAAATGTTGTATGAATGAAGATACTTAATGAATAAGGTTATTGATTTTGTAAAATTATACTTCTATATTGATATTGTAAAATTATACTTTTTATATAAGGTTATTGAGGTTCTAAAGAATAAGGTTATTGATTGATATTGTAAATTATGCTCTAAAGAATAAGGTTAATGCTCTCAATTCTTTAGTCTACTAATTTATTTACATATCTTCTTTTTATATTATACTCCTTATTCATTATATTTTTATATTTCATCTTCAAACGTTGATCTTTTTTCTTTTCAAAAATGAAAAAAAAAAACTTCGATGCTTTCTCTCTCTCTCTTCATCTTTTCTCCTTTCACTTGCCATGAAAACTTAGAGATAAGAGATGATTTTACTAGGTGGAGGGTGAGATTTTGATTTTATCACCTAGATTTCATCATCCATATGTTTTCATAAAACGGTTGTTAGCTATGATATATCCTTCTGAAATCCACCAAAAAAAAAAGGTATGAAGGCTCTTATAATTAATCATGTATGTTTACAAATAAATCAATATACAAATTGTTGATGGGAGAGAATGTCAGAGAAGCTTGAAAGCGAAGGAGGAGGGTGCGGAAATTCAAAGCCCCTCCTTGTAGTGCCATTTATTCATTTGGCAACTCCTTTCGAAACATGCTCAAAAATAAAATGCGCAGTATGCCATTTAGAAGGTAGTTAACTCATCTACTAGTTGCGATATCTGTACAAGGGACGAGGAATCAGTCATGCACACAATGGATGTTTCTAACAAAGAAGAAAGACTTAGACTATATTTAGATTGATTCTCAAAATCAGTATTTTAAGTTTTTGATAAAAATAATTTTTTTCTAATTCTACATATAAGTCTCACTCAATCATATAAATAATATTTTTTATTACTTTTTAATTAAAATTACAATCTCAAATAATTTATTAATTATATTTTATACATTTTATAATATTATCAGTTATATAAGATTCAAAAGATATCTATCTGCTTTCAATTTTTAATAAAAAAAACTTTTTATCTAAATATAACTTCATTTCAAAACAAAATAAAAACACTTTCAAAACTCACTCCAAATATACCCTTATTTTTCTTTTAAAAAATAAAAAGATAAGAAAATTTCAGCCTATTTTTTCCCTTTTATAAGAAAAAACAAACTTTCTTTTTCCCTTTTTTTGTTAGTTTTTGTAGACCTTATCAAGGTTGAATCTAAATCGGCGAATCGGATTAGAATCGAACCGTGATTAACCGTTCCAAAACCGTTGATTAGGTTTACGGTTCATTAAAGTTCATGAATTGACGATTTTCAGTTTCGATTTATATTTTTTATTTTGATAAACAATAAATCAATGATTCATGAACCGTTGAACTGGCGGTTTAAATCTTTTAATATATATATATATATAATTTTATTTGATAAATTATATTTATTTTTTTATACATTAATCTTATCATTAACTTTCCAATTTAACATAATTATATAAAACAAAAAATAATTTTTAATATTTTTAAATTTCAAATTTCAAATAAATTCTTTATCTCAAATTAATCACATGACTTATGACTTTCTTTTATTTTTTCCCCTCAAAATAAAAAAAGAACAAAAAAAATATAAATAGTGTCTTGCGTCAACTATCCTATATAAATAGGCATACACCATTGCCTTATTTTTTGGATCAATGGAATCATTCTCAAGTTGTGTCTTGTGACTTGTGCACCTTACTTATTTATTTTGTCCTTTTCTATTTTTTTTCCCCTCAAACCTACGCATAATGTCAACTTTTAATTTCTTTGGTTAATGTCAAAGAAACAATCCCTACTTCCTAGTATAATATAATATTTTTTTATATGATACACATCATCTTTAATTTATTTTAATCATTTATATTCTCTAATGGCATGACAATTTGTGTCTTGTGACTTGTGCACATTATTTTCTTAAACAAGACATGCCCAAATTGGCATGTTGTATTTTTTTTTTTGTCCTTTCAAATTATTTTTTCTCAAAGAAATAAAAATAAACGAAAATAAAATGATTGAAATTCCAACAGTTTAAAAAAAAATCCCTTATAAATTCTTTATTTCATATCAATTTTATTTACACATTTATCAAATATCAGTCATATTTTCTCTCTACATTAGCATTATTCTAAGTTATCTTTCTCAAGTTCTCTTCAGCCTCCTATTGAATTTTTAATTTGTCATTTTATATTTCTCTTCAAACACGAAAAAAAAATGTCAGATTCAAGTAAGGAACAATGAGAAGATTTCAATAGAATTTTCATTGCGTTCACATTATCAATATCTTTACACAGATAAATTTATCACCCCAAATGATTTTCAACCACCGACTCATTTTGAGTATCCACAAACAATTTATTTTTCCATTCCTATCAGTGGCACCAACGTCGGTATTAGCACTCATAACAACGTATTTGAAGTTAATAAAGATAATGGAGAAAAAAGTATTGGGCAACCGGAATTAATATCACACACCCTAAGAAAGTTGTGTTCCAAGTATAGAAAAAATTAAAGTGCTCAAATATGATATTTTTAAATAATACTTCACAAAACAAGAACTTAGTACAGGAGGAGGGCAATATATTGTGTACTGCAATTATTGTAAGTTTACATACAAATGGAAATCAGGATGAGGGTATAAGACCCTGTGTGGACATTTACAACGAATCACAAAGACAAAATTGGTATGAAATCTTCACAAACACAAATAATCGGGCACACTACTACTACTGATTCTGGTTCTTTATTTAAGTATAGTGATAGGAAAAATAGAAATAAATTAGCTAAATTGGTTGTTGTTGAATACTTAAATTTTAGTTTTGGGAAAAATTAAATTATGTAAATTATTGTCAAACTGCATTAAATCTTGTTGTTAAACGTATTCCACATACCACATTGACACGTACTGTGCATAAATTATATAAAAAATGTTAAAAAAATTATTTGAAATATTTTCAAATGTAGATAATAAATTTTTTATTTGTAGTGATATTTGGAGTGATCATTGACAAACACATTCTTACATGGTTATTACTTGTAATTGGATAATACAAAAGAAAATACTTGCATATCGTGTCTTTAATGATTTTCATACGGTTGTCAATATTTTAAAATTAATTTTACAAATTTTAGAAGAATATAATATTGTAAGAAAAATATTTTATGTTAGTTTTGATAATGCTAATTCTAATATTACTTCGATTCATAATCTTAAAAAATATTGTGAACCACAATTTGGTGATAAATATTTTCATATTAGTTGTGCATGTCATGTTTTGAATTTATGTGTACAAGATGGCTTAAAAAATCTTGAAACTTATATTTAACATATCAAAACAACTTTGTCTTATCTTTGGTCATACTCACAAGTAATGAATGAATGGTTTAGATTTTGTAAATCAAATAAAATGAGACCAAAAAAATTTTCCCGTGATGTTCCAACTCGTTGGAATTCAACTTATGATTTATTAAATGAATCTTTTCAATATAAAAAACTTTTATGTAATTTTTTCAATTACAATGTGAAAAACATGTGTTTATTTCCGACTACTTGGGATATTTGTGAAAATGTTTTGAAATTGTTAAAAAAATTTAATGATGCTAGTTATACTTTATTTGATGTTTATTATCCAACTTGTTATTTAATTGTTTATGAATGTTTTAATATTGTTGTAACTTTAAAAGAGTTGGCTGATACAGATGTTTTTAATGATTATGTTAATATAATGAAAATAAAGTGAACTAAATATTATTTTGAAATACCTGAAATAAATCTAATTGCAACTATTTTTTATCCTCGAATTAAAATAGAAGGTTTACAAGAATATTTAGATATATATTATGATTCTATATGTGATCAAATTATGATAAAATCTGATGTTTTAAGAATATAATAATGTTAAGAGAAATATATATGATTTGTATTTGGAATATAGTTCTACTTATGGTATACAAATTCAAATTGATGAGTTATTTTCCGATGTTATTCGTAAACAAAAAAGTCATGCATATCTATTAATGTGACAACGGAACAAAAAATTAAGACTCTCATCTTCATTATTCGGATCGAGTTCCATTTCGGAACTTGAAAATTATATAACAACTTATTTTGAGTTTGAAGATACAAGTGATGATGTTGAAAACTTTAATATCATCCATTGGTGGAGTGAAAAAAGGAAAAAAATTACAGTCTTATCTTTGATTGTTAGGGATATACTTACAATTACACTATCAACCGTTGTAATAGAACATGATTTTAGTAAAGAGGGAAATATATTATCAGAAGATTGATCCTCTTTGAGTCCTGATTCTTTATAGGCTCAACTGGGTTAAAAATGTCAAAAAGAAAATCTTCGTTCCGACTTCATAAATTTGTTTGATGTTGACACTGAGGGTACTGCTACTAGTAATAAAGACGGAAGTCTATGAATAATTCATTGAGGTAAGATAAGACTTACACGTAAGAGAACTACAAGGGCTTGAATTCTTCTATACTATTGGATCATATGTAGGCAACTTAATTTTTGGATACAAATTTAGTTCAAGTCTATTTTAATAGCAAACTTTTATTTATTTAACTAAAATAATTTTTTTTGAATTTTTGAATTTTTTTTAAAAATCAAAATCAAAATCGTAACTGAAACAGTTTGAAACCGTAACCTTGTCGGAACTGAACCTTACCAGAACCGTGAACCGTTTTAAAGTGTTACTTTAAGGTTTTGATTTAAATTTTTTATTTTGATAAATCGTGAATCGGCAGTTTATGAATTGAAATCACCGATTCATGAAATATGGTTAGGTGTAAGTTTTTGTCGATAGGGAAAAACAAATTTATAGAGAAGAGCAAAAAATGAGAAGGTGGAAATGATGGGATATTTATTACAAGCAAATCTACTACTCTCTTATTAAAAAAAATATATAAATCATTAGATTCATTTTTACATAAATTAATAAATTTTTTTGTTCTTAAAATACTCTTCATTATTAGCGATGTATTTTATTATAACTCACACTTATCATTTTATAAATATGAGATACGTGAGATAAAATATAAAAATAAATGAGGGTATTATGAGAAATAATGTATAAAATATATTTAAAAATATCATTAAACAATTTATATTTATATATAAACACAAATTACTACTTGTATTTTTTTAGATGGAGAGAGTAAAAAGATATATCCAAAGAAAAATATTTCTAGTTAGAAGTCCGAGTAAATTTAGGATTTACTTCAAGCCTATAAATAAAGCTTTTTTATTCATTTTTTGGTTCTTCAATTAATGAGTTTGGACTTACATCATTAGTATCCGCTAATAGATTGAAATGAAATAACAGTCGAAGTACACCCAATTTTTATTTTTTATTTTTTTTCCTTCTTTTTGAGGAAGGATGTTAACCCAATTAAGACACAAACAGAAAATCACGCCGTTTCGTTTTTCAGACAACCATCCCCTAAATATACGGAACTAGTCTCCGCCATAAAAAGTCATCAAGGAGTAGTCTCAAGATTTTTTTTTTACATTCTCTTCAATTTCTTTCCTTTTTTTTTTTACCCCTTTCAAACACCAGATACGCCTATGGTTCCTTTTGCACTGCGTTGTTGTAGATGATTATGATCATGGGGTACTTCAAGAACCCCAGGAAAAGCAAGTGGTTCCTTGTCTGTTTCAGACCAGAGGAATCGCTGAAACCCGATGCCGGAAGTGAGAGGAACACGTTGCATCAGAACATTTTGTTTGCCTTGTCCAATGAGAAGAGGGATCATTGTCCGGAGAGCAATGGCGGTGGGAAGTCTGGCCGCCGGAGATTTCCTCGTTTTTTCAAAACCATATTTTCTAATGCTACTTCTTCCTTGGTAATAATTCTTAAATTTCCTTCTCATTTATGAAATTCAAATGGATCATACATTTATTTTGTTTTAATAGAAAAGGTTACACAAGGGAATTGATGTTTTGTGCATGGCAAGTTCTTCATTCATTGGTCGATCATTTCTTAATTGTTGAATATTGGAATTCTTGGAATACATTCATCTGTTTCTATTACAGGCTAAGAAAAAGCGAAACGAGAGATCGGAAAAAGACCCATTATGCAGCAATATTTCTTCAAAATTCGAGAAGATATTCAACACGTCAAACGAAAAGAAATCAAAATCATTATTAAAATCAGTCAGCACTTCGAGTCATTCCTCTCTGTTTTCATCTCCACGGGGTTATTCTTCAATGCGATCTTCGTCGAGTTCGTCTTCAATCTCTTCAATGATTTCCAACTCAAGAAGTGGATCAGAAAGAAAACAAGGGTGCATTATAGATATGAAAGAATCGAAACCCAACAAAAAAACCGTTTCAATTCAGAAGAAGGAGAAAGATGGGAATTTGAGTACGGAGATTGGGCTTTACTTTATGCTAATTTGTTTAGTTGGATTAATTTTCTGGGGAAAGGCTTTTGCTATTTTCTGCACATCAACATGTCTTTTCTTAGTTCCTTGCATTTTCAAAGGACTTGCTTTGGATTTGGTGGAAGAAAAAAGTGAGGAGGACTCCGTTGACATTGATTCTGATGAATACAAGAAGAAGGTTATCATGGAGGGACTGCTTCAAAGGAATCACCGTCGACAAGTATAGTGGTGGATCCAGCAATTCGTTCCATTTTCTTTTCTTTCTTTTTTTTCCCCCTTTTTTGGGGACATTATTTTCTTTGTAATTTGGCTTTAGGATCCCATTCATGCGCGGAAACAAGTGTATAAAATTTGGAAAAACATTGCATTTGTGAATATAATATTTTTTTTATTTTATTTGAGAAATGAGAGGTGGTATTTTTTTTTCCAAGTGAAAATTCTTCCATGACATACATATTTGATGGCATCTTTGGTGCCAAGTACAGAGTCAAATTGTTCTGGCCTTTGCATGCGTGATGATGGGTACGGTGGAGACGTGGAGGTACGCCTTGTTTAAAATGAAATGAGAGGTTTTTAGGCATGATATCTTAAGGAAGACGGGTTTTTATGACTCTTCTTTATTCTCTCCCTCAGGGCCACGCTTCATAGTCACGTACATGTTTCTCTGTCCACTCCACCTCCATCCATTGAAAGTATTTTTCTATTTCTATTTTAACATGTTCAAAAATTAATGTTAAAATTTTTAAACTAAATTTATTTTTTATTTAAAATTCTACTAACAACATTTTAAATTTAAAATATTTATATTTCACTGACCGATATTGTTACCATTAAATAAATATATGAATGACAACAATATTATATTAACTTTATAAAAATCAAAAGTTTTTCTTAATTTTTGTATTAAGATAAATATGAATGCTTATTTTTGGATTGAAGGAATATAAAAACTAAAAATAGTACATAAATTACTTTATTATTCTTATTACTAATACAATTATTAGAAAAATGTATGATTTTAGAGAGAATATATTTCTTGAATTAAGGATATTATTTGTGATATTTTATTGGTAACTATGAAATATATTACCCTTCAAAATAAACTAGCCAATTAACCAAGTCATGACTCTTAAAAAAATAAGAAGATATTACTAGTGAATTAATTTGAGCAAACTGATCGACCATGATAATGTTAATTTTAGATTGCAAGTTAAACTCTTAAAGTAAATATTTCATCATTATATCTGATTAATTTCTTTTTTATAGACCAACTCATAAGAGAATATTTAAAGATTACACAAAGAATTAGCGAAACTAATAAGTTATTTATTTGACATGGAACTTAAAATTAAATTCATGATTCCCTCTAAAAATATAATTCAAAACAATTTTTACCTCTCAAATTTTTATTACATTAGAATTTTAAATTTTCTCTAGACTTCACATATATACATATAAATAATACTTTTTCCATTACTTTTTAATTAAAATTAAAATTTCAATAATTTATTAACTATGTTTTATATAACTATTATCAACAATGTAAAACCCAAAAATATCACATCAAACTTTTAATTCTCAATAAAAAAATTATTATCCAAACAAAAAAAACACTTATCATTTAAAAAAAAACACTTTTCAAATTCCAATATAAGTCACCATAATAGTGCTAATTAATATGATAAATCTTTCTTTCCATAATTTATCAAAAAAGTCTTATTTTTTATAGCCACTTCCAAATAACTTATACTCCCTCGGTTTGACATTAAGTGTCATTTTAGAAGTTTAATTTTATTTCATATTAAATATATTTATAGAATAATTTATTATTATATTTCAATTTTATCTCTATTTAAGTTGAGGGAGATTGTGAGTAGGGGTGGACATTATTTGGTTTAGACCGATTGCTTGGATTGAATTTTAAAATTTGGTTCGGTTTTTTGGTATAACAATCCAATCCAATTCGGTCTTTAATAGAGGAAATTATTTCGGTTCGGTATTCAATTTTAAAGATTGGACTGGATCGAAGACCGAATTCCTATTTTTATAACAATAATAATTAATCATTTTTATTTCTAATTTCATGATTTTTTCTTATCTTGACAAAAATCTTGCAAATGATACAAGAACTTCATACAATGAAATGATTTTTTTTATTTTTATGAATGTATGATATGTAAACTTCATGTAGACATTACAAAATAGTTAGAAAAAATTAACATTTCATTTAAAATATATATAAAATGGAATTTCGGTTTTGATCGAACCAAATTGGACCTAATCGAAATATTCCGATATTCAATTTTTCGGTCTTAGAAATATTACTGTTTGGTTCGATCTTCATGGGAAAAAATCGAAAACCGAATAGATCAAATTTTTAGATCAAAGACCAAACCGAATACTCACCCCTAATTGTGATTAATCATTAATA
The DNA here is from genome assembly GCA_019593545.1 of Apocynum venetum. Lineage (NCBI taxonomy): Eukaryota > Viridiplantae > Streptophyta > Magnoliopsida > Gentianales > Apocynaceae > Apocynum > Apocynum venetum. The sequence goes on along the minus strand of SRSM01000123.1, from coordinate 7,836,131 downwards.
TGGAGAGTGACAATAAAAGATTAATTTATAATATTTATTAAGGGTATATTTTGAACTTAATATTAAATTTTGTATTATTTTTAACATTATTAATAAGTGTGAAAATGTTTTAAATGACACTTAATATGAAGCACATAGAATATTATTTAAAATAAATAAATACTTATTGTTATGAACAAATATACAAAGTAAGAGATAAATAAAATAATTAAAGAAAACAAAAAAAGTAAGAGAAATAAGAAATTAAATTGTATATTTTTCATTCATTCAGTCAAAGAATATATTTATATAAGTAGATAGAAACATTATGATAGTATATAACCATAATATTAAGTAACTAAATAATATGTATATCTACAAGATTAATTAATTAAAAGAAATAAATATTGACATAAGATATTTATAACACTTATCATTATCTAGAAGAGTGAATAGATTGACTTTAAAACAACAATGATTAATTACTATTGCTATAAAACGACCTCGTTTATTATCTTTGTTATTTTTCTCAATAATGAGAAACAATTTGAAAGAAACGGGTTGACAGCTAGAACTATTGGTTATCTAAATATCTTATATTTTGAAAATTATAATTTTTTAAAATGACCTCTAAAATGACTTTATAGTGTAACTAAATAACTCCAATGTTATTAATTTTTTTTAAGTGATTAATACATTCTTATCCCATTTTAGACAAAAAACTCCTCTGATGGTCATGGGCTAAAAAAATTGGACTACCATAACACTTTGGAGTATGGGCCTATGAATTTAGTAGTACTAGCAACTTTGTCGATGGCCCTGGATTCTATTTCCCGGGCAAAATCTTATCAACGGTCAGAGATTCGCCCGCCACCACCTGACCACCAGTTGCAGCTGCCAATGGTGGTTATCAACAAATTCATCCTCCGCCCTCATTTTCTTCCCTTCACTTCCCCCTCTCCTCCCCTCTTCTTCCCCAAATCATTAACCCTCTGTATACTCTCCGGAAACTCTACCGCGGCCGTCACCTTATGCTCGGCTTTAGACCACCAATCTCTTCCTTATGGCCCATCTCTCAGTAAAGGCCGAAATCTATTCTATGCTACCCCATCTCCCAATTCACAACCCTTTCCCGTCGCAGAAAATCAAATTAAAGATAGCAATTTGTTCAACGAAGAGAGCTTCACTAGGGTGTTTAACATTGCTGCTCTCCGAGTTCCGGCAGAAAACTGCTTTGCCCTTGAAAGCCGATTACGAGGCCACCTACTCAACTGGCCTCGAATTCGAAATATTGCCAGAGTTCCAGGGGATGAAATTGATGAAGATTTGAAGAAATTGTTCGATAATGACCCCTCAAATTCTGATACCTCTGATGGTGATGGCAACGCATTGGTGGCTTTGAATAGGCGAATTTATGGAAAAGCTGAGGGGGATGGGGAGCCATTGAGTCCGGTTTTGTACAGGGATAAGTTGGCAAGAACCTTTAATTCAAGGGGTTTTGTGAAGTTTAGGAACTTAGCTAAACTGTCGAGGCCAAAGAAGAGGAAGAAGAAAGACGAGGAAAAGGAGGGAGGAAAGAAACATGGCGTTGGGAAGAATGAGATGTCTTTAGTGGAAGTGGTTGATGAGGATGAGAAGGGGAGTGGAGAAGAAAGTGATATCGGTGGGTTGTTAGGTGATGCATTTTTCCGATTAAGATGGAGAGGTTCTACGAGGTTGCTGCTCTTGGATGAGCGATATGCTGATAAAAAGATTGACGACATGCCCCAGGCAATTAAGGTTTCCATTCACCTGCTGTTCGCCCTTTTTATCAGCTACTTTATGATCTTGATTCTTGAGTTCCATTTAGGAGTGCTTTTCAGCATATAATATTAGAAGCAATGGTTTTGTATATAGCAGTCCTGATTTATTTGTTGAGATTATGTAGGTGTTCTATTATTATTTGTCGTGCTACTGTCCTGGAAAATTGATTCTACTTCTTTTTGATTGTGTTCCATGTATTGTAAGTTGTTGCACATTAATTTTGCCATGTATTGGAGGAAGGACATTCAAACATTACTAACTAATTGTTCTTCGAACATCAATTACTAATTTTTCTTCTGACTGACCTTCAGCTTGCCTAGGTTTAGGAAAGTGGGGGAACATACCTGATTTGTCTAATTAGTTACAGAATGTAACAGTCAATGTGTCAATTTAACTTATTGGGGGAAAAAGATGGTTAAGTTATCACTTCTATTTGTCAATTTGTATAAGATAGGATGTTGCTAGAATTATCAATACCATTTGATAGCTAGCCTGCTACTTTAGCTGTTCTATCTTTGATTTCCTGATTGATCGACTCCTTTGTGTAATGAGATGGATGTATTATTTATGAAGGCATTTCATGCTTATAGGTCTACTAGTCATTGTAATTGTTTGAATTCAACAGGACATCAATGATGATAGTGAGTTTACTACTATTATTGACCTGGAAATTTATGTTAAATCCAGCATCTCTTTTTTTTTTTTTTTAAATCTACATATGTGCTCTAATTTGGTACTGTGATATCATTCCTAACTATGTAATTGTACTTTTTAGGCTGTTTTCAAAGAATATGATGGGGACAACATGGCATCTAGGGTTGAGCTTGTGAAATGCAGGCTGACTCTGTTTTATAGTTATTGGCAGATGAATGAGGTACTTGATTTATGAAACAATAGTTGTAAGATGTATTTTTTATTCTTGTAATAAAGGAGTTTTTGACTTCTAGTTACAATGTATCATCATCCATTTGCATGAAGACATTAGAGTAGAGTTGTTGACAAAGTAGACAACTTTTCTACCTTCTGCAAAATACTCTGTTGGTAATGAATTACTGATTATCTCCATTATTGGGTCAGTTTTTGCTTTAAATTTCAATACATTTTATACATAGCTGAAAAGTCATGTTTTGCAGGTATTAGAAGCATTGCTGCCAAAAGGTTTGACCGTTCCTTCAACTTTTGAAACTGTTGGGCATATTGTGCATTTGAATCTGAGAGAGGAGCATCTTCCATACAAAAGAATTATTGCAAAGGCACTTTGCTGAAACACGTTCTTACAAATTTGATTCAGTTCAGTTTTAGTTGGATTTTTGTTTTGATCATATTAGTTCTTTCAGATTATTTTTCACCTCTCTAATTGTCTCATTTTATCAGGTTGTTTTAGATAAAAACAAGCCAAAGATACAAACAGTTGTCAATAAAATTGATGTCATTCAAAATGACTTTAGAACAATGCAACTTGAAGTTTTAGCTGGAAACCACTCTCTTGTAACAACTTTAGTGGAAAATGGTCTGCGCTTTCATGTTGATTTAGCAACAGTGTAAGTCTTGAGTATGAGGCAGATATGACAATGGAAGGATTCATTGAGTTTGTTTTGATGCCATTTTTCGATCTGTAGATTTTGGAACTCAAGGCTTGCAACTGAAAGACAGAGACTACTGAATTGCTTCACACCAGATGATGTTGTTTGTAAGTTAATTTGTAGACCTCTGTACTATCATCTGTAGATGCTTACGTTGGTAACTTGTGAGAGCAAAGTTCTGATAAGTTTATTGATAAAGTTGGAGCATATAGATTATTTTCTACCCAAGCAGGTGGAATTTGTGCAGTGTTCCCTAGTCAGGATGACGTTTGAGTTGTATTTTTTACTTCACTAGGCACAGAAGAGTTACATCAAAGGGTTTTTACCTAGTTATTTACATCAAGCTCAGGTGCAATTGATTTTCCAATGCCACACTATGTCAATCCTTTTAACAGTTCAATTAAAAAAAACAGTTATGGAATATTCAGGATATGCTAAATATGGTATAGAAAATGGAGAAGCATTACATGATTCAGGTCCTCCTAGTTTTTTAATTGAATGCATATTTTTCCTCTTGCTTCTTCGTCAAACGGTCAAACCCTAACTATTTCCCTTAAAAAGAAAACTATGGTATGTAAAAGAACAGTCAAATGCTTAAAGGCACTGGAGAATAAGGAGAAACAAAATGTTAAAAGTTATTCCTGTTTATGCATCTAAGGAGAATTCACCAAAAGAGAAGTAAATTATCAACTTTGTTCATGTCTCTGGATTCTAATGAAATAGTGACCACTACATAGTTCTTGTTGGCTATGCATTTTGTATGGGGACTAAATCAAGACATTAAGTAAAAATGAAAATAGTGAGCTTATAAGGAAATGTTGCAAAATTACACTTTTTTATATATATTAGATTCATTGAATATTGAACACTTGGACTATGGACTAATCATCTGACCTTGAGTTTTCATCTATACCACTTTATACTTGGTGATGTGCTTCTGTTTGTGTTAAACTCTTCCTCTTAATCCAATTTCTTTTTCCTTACTTTTTCAGTGTGTTTCATTGGGCAAGGAAATCATTATGTTCTAGTTCACAATGTGTGGTGATCCTTATCTTTGCGGTTTTGCTCATCAATCTGCAGGTGATGTCTTTGCTGGGGTGGGCCCCATAGCTTTATCTGCTGCAAAAAAGGTCAAACGTGTATATGCTAATGACTTGAATCCTTATGCTGTTGAATATTTAGAAAGAAATTCAGTTTTGAATAAACTGGAGAGGAAGATTGAGGTATTTAAAGTCAACTTGGTACAAGCTTTAATTGTAGCTTTCTTCAGGTTCCTGAACACTTTCATGCTTGATAGTTAATAATGGACCAAATTCTTATTTGTAATTAACCATTGTCATCTCTATTGGCTGAAGAAGCAGCATTACTTTAGCATTGCTTTTCTACTTTTATACAGGTGACCATCTGAAAGTGTACCTATCATGTTTAAATGGTCGCATACTGTTGTATCAAGGAGTTCGACTATAATACCATGTTTTTAAAATCTCTTTACTAATAGCTTCAGTTTTACATATTTTGTTGTGAAATATGTAGGTATTCAACATGGATGGTAGGAGGTTCATTGATGCTATATTCTCGAGTCAAAAAGTTTACCCAATAACGCAAGTAGTCATGAATTTGCCAAATGATGCAGTGGAGTTTCTTAGTATGTTAATCTCCATGGCACTTGCGGTGTATACTTCTTTTCCTTTTTGTTATTACCGTTGAAGTTTAATGCCTAATTTTTTGGCAATGCAATATATGAAGAAAAATTTCTAGAAATTTGGTTGTAAGTCAATATTTCCAGTGCAGCATGTATAAAATTCTCAAGGATATTATAAGTCAATGTGAAGCTACTGTGTGATCTTAAGCCTCAAATTTGATATAATAATTATGTATTCAAAATTTAGTCTCTTTTCTTCTCTTATCTCCATGAGAAAAACAGAAAACTAAAGGAATAAATACTTTTGAGATGGTTTCAGGTGCATTCAGGGGAGTATTAAGAGAAAATTGCAGAGATGAAAAGTACACGCTGCCACGAATTCATGTATATGGGTTCTCAAAAGCTCAGGATCCAGAGTTTGGCTTCCATGAGGTATAGTTAGTTATATATTCTCAGTTCAATGGAATTGTTCCTGTGGACTTTCATATTCGTTTGCAGCTCTAATTGTTTTCATTGCTTGATATTTGATTACATTCATTTCATGGTATTATTGATCCAGCGCATTAGAATTGCTTTGCGCGAAGTGGCTTTTAATGTGGATATGCACAAAGTTCGTCTTGTTGCACCTGGAAAATGGATGTTATGTGCATCATTTATTCTGCCCGAGAGTGTGGCATTCGCAAAAAGAGAACCAATCTTGTAAGTTTTGGGTCTCCAGCTTTATGTAAATGAACCACAGTGTGTAAATCCTCTTGTTGATGATCAGTAAAATATATATGATGGTGTTGGGGGGGGGGGGGGGAAGAATGAGGAAGGAGGTAGGGGCATGAAAATATTCTGCAAAAGTGCACCTTGAGAGGACCACATGCAGCAGACATATCTTGCTTTATTTCTGGATGTAAATTTTGTATTTACTGTGGTGAGCAAACACAACGAATAGTCGACAGTGACCTGTTCGACTCTTCCTTATGCATGAAACAAGGCAAGCGTAAGTGTACCTTCGAGAAATGCTACTTAAAGCCATCCATATGTACTGGGATGTGGTTGGCTGTCATATATGGACGGCTTGCATTCATCCTTAGCCTTTGTTTTCTAGTGATCCTGGCCATCCATGAATTTGGAAGCCATTTTGTACTTGGTACGAGATATGCATGTATCATTACATTGTGGGTTCTTTTGATTCAGAGTTGGATTTTGCAGTTATTTTATTGTAGGGTCGGAAGTGTCTGGCAAACTGTAATGACGTCTGGAAAAATTGCAGCAATAGAGACTCAAATTTTGTCTGTGTAAGAAAGAGAGGGAGAGAAAGATCAATTGCAGATATGAATCAGAACTGAGATTTACTCTCTCACCTATGTGGCATATAAATTTACCGGTGGGATCGAAGGGATCTTTGGCCAATGTGACCGAAATGGAAACTCCATCCAAGTTGCAAAAAGCCATCACATACAGTTACTCTATTCTCCCACTTCCTTATAGCAACCTCTAGGAAACAGGAAACTTCACCAACCCTTTCATCAAAACTCCATTAAACACTTACAATCCCAGATGAAAGAATTTACATCGCATCAGGAAAATCTTTATGTGATCAGGACCGTTCAAAGAGTTCACATTGATCCATGCAATTCCTTTCTTACTCTGTGATCATCAACTGACTAGTATTACCTCGATGCCTTGCTTTGGCAATTAATGTCTCAAGTGCAATTGCTCTTTGTCAAGAAAAAGGTATCAGTTTGCAAGAGGGTTGGCAGGCAGAAAAATTCCATTTTTACCACAAATAAATAAATAGTGTTTTTAAACTCGGAATATCCTTTTTATAAAAAAAGAAAAAGAAAAAGAAAAAGGAATTACTCGGGAAGTTGCCATTATTCATTTGTAGTAGTGATCTAAGGTCTTCCCCTCCTCTTCTCTAGGGTGTATGTAAATTGAAAAAGCAAGCGCCGTCGGCCGTGGAAAAATGAGGGAAACTGACAAATCACGAACCGCCAAGTCAAATGAAGGGCTGTGGTTTCCTCAGTTGGGGTTCAAGTTTAGAAGATTTCTAAGCTCAAAAATTGGCAAATATCATCATTAACAAATAGGTGGGACTTGGGAGCCGTAGAGGGATTCATTTCATCGTGGTTAGGTTAGGCGGGACCATATAATATAATCCTCCTGTGTGGTCCCCCAATCTAGCACCGGTTTTTGGTGGTCCACACCTGGTGGGAGATCTCCGGTCCTTCCCCGTACGATACGAGGAGCATAATATTTTATATGTAATAGATCGGCGTGTCTCCAAAGAACACACACAAGGCGGCGGCTGATCAACCCTAAGCATATCAGCGACGTCCATGAAAATTTGGATCATCCAAATCCAACCATTTACGATAAATTTCATTTTCTCAGCATGGCAAGGAGATGAACGACATATTTGAATTCGTGCACTTTCTTCTTTTTAAAAGAAAAAAAAATCCTTTAATTATACATTCTCTTTTATTTATCACAAAGACAAAATTTGAGAAAAATGTCACCGGAAGCAAAAACCAATATGGCAATATTCATAGGAAAGGAAAATAAGAGGGTTTTTTTTTTTTTTTAAGGGAAAGGACTGACAAGAGTGAGGAAAGTGGTGGGTGTACTGTTTTGGAGCAGACATTATGGATACGGGGATTCTGTGAAGTTGATAGCGAGCTCTGCATGGAATGATTGGGATTTGTGCAATCACAAAAGAAACCTATTCAACTCATTATATATATATATATATATATATGTTTGTTTGCCTTCTTCTTCATAGATAATGTGTGTATTTACATTAGCTAATTATATTATATTGGTTGATAAGGTTTTTCACTTCAATTGAGAGATGCCCAAAATACACCACCTTACACGTGCTTAGTTGCTTCATATTGTTTGCATGGAACTGCTTTTTCATCTTCCATGAGGTTAATTTGTGTTCTCTGCAAAAGTTATTCTTTCTCAATTACCAAAAAGCATTTTTGGATGCTTCATGTATTGCATGATTCCGCGCATTATAATCATATCCTTTCATTTTGACAAAACCATACAAAACTAATGATAATAACAACACAAGGACTAGGAAAATGCAATGATATATGTTGAGGGGGAGAGGCAAGGGAGACTTTATGTGTGTGTGTGTGTCTTTTTGAGTTTCTATAGATGGCAAAAATAGTTGGTACAACAGCAATGGTCTGTGGATTTTGCCTGTTCCCAAATTGTGGTCTGGCAAAGGAATCGATTGCAATTTTACAATCCTATATGGCCATAGGTTGATTATTCACTTCACATTTTCACATGGTAGAAAAATTGACACCCACCCCCACCCCCACCCCGAGTCTCTCCTCCCTACAAAATCAAAGGATCAAAGGATTCTCCTTTCTACACACAAAATCTTCACACATTTCATGCTTTCGGTTAGGCATGAACATTTTGTCCATTATTCTTAATTATCTTTATACTTCTTATAAATAATATAACCCTGCAATTAAACTTATATACCAATTTAATTTATGGTGGTTTGTTCACAAAATTATCAACTAAGTACTTCTTCCATTTTCCTTTTACTCGTTACAAAAATGTACTTTCACATCCCTTAAGAATATACAAATTTATATTATTATTGATAGATAGACCATAATACCCTTCATTAGTATTACTCCCTCCTGTCCCAATTTTTTATTTATATATATATATATATATATAATCTCCAAATAGCAACGTACAAGTTAAAAAAGGAAAAGAAAAGGAAAAGAGTAATTATTATTCTATTTATTCTAAAGTAAATGCCATAAAGACCTTCATGTATGGAAAAACTTCTAAAATAACAGTCGCACATTGCTTTAGAGTTCTATAAAAAGTTTTATGTTAATGATGAGAATTATTTACTTCCAAAGACATTAGAGTATGCATATTTTTTCCCGCGTCTATTCAATAGTTAACATTCCTTTATTACCAGGAATGACCTTAATTGATATCCCAAAAAACAAACCTCAAACTTCTTTCCTTAATTGACTTCCACATTCATATGAAATAAAATGCATTTTCCATCTAAATTATATATGTCCACTTTTTATTCAGTAAAAAAATTAAAGAGGGTGGACAAGATACTTTATTATTCTTATTATTAATATAGTTGTTAAGAGAATTTAAACGATAGAACTTAGAACAAATAGATTTTCTTGATTTATTACAGATAAAAAAAATTATACTATGAAAGTGGACATTCAATTTTAAACCTCCAAAAAAAAAGTCAGGTTTGGACTAAGAGAGTATGAACATGGACCAAAAATATTTTTTCTCTTTAGCTAAAAAAGAAACAACTAAAGAAATCTGACCTGGAATTAACAAATATTCTCTCACCTCCTACTTTTTACAAGCACCAAAACATACTAATGAAGAAAATCTTTCCTTTCAGTGAAGACAAAAAGTGAATTTTGTAGGTAGAGGAAAAAAGGAAGAGAAATTAAAGGAGGCCATTTCAATGTCCTCCCTCCCTCTATATATATGGGCAACACAAACACATACAAGGCACTCCTTGTCCTTTTGCATTTCTCAGCTGTAGTTTCTGGGTGGTTCTCTCTGCCCAAAAGCACTCGAACCCCTTTTTCTCTTCTTTTCTTGATCATATCTCGAAGCTTTGCCAATGATGTCCAGTTCTATGGTTATGGCTTCTGATCATGCCACCAGGCTCAATTTGGGGGAGGATCTTCAAACAAAAAGGGATGATCCTCTTCGTCAAATTCCTGCGGGAAAAAGCAGCAGCACGAGAAGGAATAAGACTTCAAAGGCTAATGAAGGTTGTAAGAAAAAGACGCCACAAAGGGGTATGGGTGTGGCTCAACTGGAGCGCCTGAGGTTACAGGAGAGATGGAAGAAGATCACTCAGATCAACTCTACATCTCTGTCTACAGCCACCCTTGATACCTCTTTGTTTGCTGAACCCAAGGCTACTAATACCGGGCCTGTTCAGTTTTCCAAGATTTCCGGGTTCGGGTCTGGTGGCGTTACTGGTGTTGGTCTCAACTTGATTCAACAGGGCTTGTTGTTTCATGGCCAAGGCATGGTCTCTGATGATGTGTTTCAAGGGTATCTTTGTGGAATTGGGAACTCAAAAGAGCTCTCTTCAACTCCAAAGGTTGTCAAGTGCTTCACTGATCATTGCGCTGACTGCCACAAGGTAATTCCATGGCCTCTTAGTTATGTTGTTTTTTTGTAAAATGCTGCTGATAATTAGTGCATAATTGTATATCCTCTGTGTTGAGCTCATTCTGAATCTTTTCCTTTTTCTTCAGAAGAAACGCTCTTTTACCGGTGAAAATTTGATGTTTAATGAGGTAAACATGTATCCAAATAATGCTGGCTGTGATTTCACTGCCGGATTGAACATCGACAACAATGTCAAGGGAGGAAATGGTGATCCTGAGAAAAAAGCTACTCCTACTTTTCTTCATTCTGGCACTCCTGCACTGGGCTTATGCAACATAAACCAGGTAGAATTATTCCCCGTTTTCAAATTTGTCCATGGAACACTTTTTCTTCTTCTTTCTACCAATGTCGGTCATGGTCAATTTTTCAGAATGGTTTTATTTTTCTGAGTGTTTCTGCCCCCTATTCCTCCAAACCCAATGATCGAATCTATGTATGTCTATGGCCAATCCAAGAAGAATGTGCTAGAATAAAGTCTTTTTTATTTTATTTTAAATATTTGACTTGAAGTTGATAAAATATTAATGTTGTAGGGTGTAGAGGTGGTTGCAGTGGAAAAGAAGGGACGTTCAGGGTCATCAGGGGTTCCAAATGGGGTGATGGAGTATGAGTTCTTTCCAGGGAAAGGTGGCTGCAGAAGCAATGGATCATCTCACAATGAGTTGTTGATGATGAAGAAGTTGATGGCAAACTCAGAATCTTCTGCAGTTATGGGTGGTGAAGCTTCTGGTTTCGCAACAAACCCCAGTACCATAACTACTGGTGGTGCCTCAGTAGATGCTACTACTTCCATTGATCTGTCTCTTAGGCTTTCTTATTAGCAGGAAAGAGTTGGTCCCTTTTTTTTCATTTCGTTTTTTTTCACATTTCTGTGCAATGCTTGTTGTCAAGAATCCAAACTTAGCTTTTCAGTTACCCTTTTTCTTAGTCTAACTGTTATCTCTCACTGATCCAAAATGGAACAATATGAATCTGGCTTTTGTCATCTCTCTCTCCCTCTATCTCTTTCTCTTCATTGTGTCAGTGACTAGCTTTTAATATTTGCTCAGTTTTCTTGATATTACAACTAGTTTCTCATATTTCTAAATCATTCTTCATAGCTTGGGAATCTTTATATATATACAAATATTTTTGCTTTGCTAATCTTTTAAAACTTATCCCTAATTAAATCTTTTTCACGCTCTTGGTGGGCAGAAAGTGATGATTTTTTTATTTTATTTTTAAAGCAAGCCACCATAAATATTTTTAAAAAAAGTCCTTTGTAGTGGTGTTCTATATAACAGGACTTTACCCTGTATATCAATGTCTGAAATGCTTCAGAAAAGAAGAATAAGTACACCAATGTACATATTTTATGTGAGCAACGCAAATGAAATCCCCTATTCAATTATAAATATGCCTTTGTTGCAGGTTCAAGTGCAGAACATATCAGTGCACATTCAAAACCCTAGGATGGTAGCTAGAATATACAATTCCTCTCTCTCTCTCTCTCTCCCCCCCCCCACCCACGAAGTCCCATTAATGGGAGGGAGATTTTGATTCAATGAGCTTTGTTTGTGTCTGTTGTACACAAAAAACCACAAGAAATACACTTCAGAGCTTTCTGTTTCTGGAGTCGAACAAGAAGCAGCTTTAGACTTTAGGATTGGTTTAAAAAGAACATGAAAAATAATAAAGAGGATTTAGTACTTGCATCAGGCAGAAAGCACAAACAAGCTGCTTCCAAATTACACCGTATATATATATATATATTATGGGGTAAAACTCTAGAGATATTCATAATCATTTTACGGTGTACAATTAGTCCGTTCTGTAATTTAATATGTATATATAAAATCTAGGAGTAAAGTTTTAGAAGAGTATGAAAAGTTGATGAATGATTGGTCCTCCCCTTATATATATGCATCCAAAAGTAGAGACTTGGTCTGTAGTTTTCCTCTACAGACTCTTTTAGATTCATTTGCATTTCAAAATCATAAAAGAAAAAACCAAAAGTAGTAGAGAATTTAATTTTTTTTTAAAAAACGATGGCAGAGGGTTTCAGACATGAGTTATAAAGTGAGAAAGTACCTGCAACAGGCAGCTTAGCTCTAGCAGTACAGAGAGTGTAATGAGCAAAAGATGCCGGGGACTTTGAGTGCAACTGTAACTAAGGCTGTCAAAAAAGCCTTTTTTCAAGTCGGTTTTTGATTGGATGCTCAGTGCCTTGGCCTATCACAGAACTCTTTCTTCCTTAGTTTTTCTTTTTCTTTTTGCCATTAGTATAAAAGCAATGTTTCGCTGTTAAAAGAAAATTGAGGAATTTTTCTCAGCATTTCATACATGGGGCACTAATACTATAGCAAATAGGTGATGAAGGCCAAGGCAAAGATGATACCAAGGCAGGTTTCTTCAAATGCGTGCATTTTCTTCGTTGAGCCAAGTTGGTGACTTGGTGTTGCACAAAAAAAAAAAATACATTTCATTAATAAGATTGAGTCGAGATTAAAAAATTTATTCTTAATTCATATATTTATTAACATTCACAAATTTATAATGAGAATACAACATGCCAATATAATCTCATACCATAATTAAACCTAAAGGCTACGTAAATAGGGGTGTTAATGGCCAATATCCTGTTCGTGCTTTTCTAGGTTTTCCACGTTTTAAATTTTAATAAAAATTTTGAATTATAAATATTTAACTATATAATATGTCTAATTCCTTTATATAAATTTAAATGTTCATTGCATCAAATACATTGTCCAATTCTATAACAATTACAAAAAAAAACTTATAAGTCAGTATAATTTGCTGGATAAACATCATTTATATATATATCTAAAAAATCATACTTGATAAAAAGAAAAAACAATCACAGAAAATAAAGTTCATAACATGAAAAGTACAACCATTTTCATTCCTCAACAACAATCATTTTTATATCTTTTTATATTTAAGTCTTATGTTTATACTTTTTTATATATGCATACATATAGAAAAACATAAATATAGTTTATATATATAATTTACATAAGTAGATAGTTGATATATATAATTAATATGAGTGGTTAATAAAAATAACCTTAATTACATAATTGGTCAATAAAAAAGATAAATATATAACATGGTGTATCTGTGTGCATATATATAAGGAAAATCAATCATTGTCCCTATCTCCTTTTATCTCCACTTTTTTATACGGGTCCTTGTCCCCATCAGGAAACTTTTTAATTTTTTAAATACATAAAAATTATTTACCATAAATTTTTAAATAGATGAATGAGATTATTTACCAAGTCACTGATATCTACTTGTCCCAAGATTTTTTTTTCTTTTTCTTTTAGGGGACTTGCAAGACCCTGCTTTAAGCGAAGAAGTTGCCAAGAAAATTTGAAGATATTAAAAAATTATGTCAAAACTTATCCAAAGAATTAAAAGTTGAATATAATTTTATATTAAACAATAATTCAATATAAAATTAACATATTTATATTCAATTTATATATATATTTTTTCAAAACCTTCCCAACTTAACTAGCTAATTACTCGTTACTTCCAAAATTCTTTAACACTTACTTTATCAAAACAATTACCTAACATATTCAATTTTTGACTCTTTTTATCTTCCAATAGATCAAACCTTTTTCAACTATCTAATTCCATATTTTGCCTCAAAAAAAAGAAAAGAAAAGAAAAAAGAAACAATATCTAACTCCATAACTTCCTTAACTGATGCTCCTACACGATTACACCTTTTCAATTTCCTTAACCCACGCTTTTAGAAATTTTTCTAATTATCCTTCGTTATGCATTAATTAATTAGTGACGATGAGAAGTTTGGAAAGACTCATCCCTTATACTTTTCTGACTACAACATATGTTATTTAGATATAAATTATGGGTTTACATAGTATGAATTTTTTAACATGCATTTTTACATTAAAAAAAAAGTCATATTTTTTTTACTGTATATTGAAAATTAAAACTCTTACTTTTATTATTAAAAGTTATGTAATTATTTTTTAAAGATTACGTAAATGAATGAATATAATTGTACGATTATTAGCCAATTAGCATTCTAATTCTTCAATTTCAACGACATTTTATTTTTCAAAAAAGTAATACACGTAACTCTTTTAAGAAAAAAGGAAAGTAATTATGTAATTGAGTTTTATCTAAAGCAAAAGGTTGTGCAAGGGATAATAGAGGAAGCGTTAGAGAGGATTTTTATTTTATTTTTCATTTCACAAAAAAAGATGATTTTTTAAAGAAAAAAATATTATTAATTAATAGAACTATCTACCGAAGTAGAAGATAAAATTAATAAAGTATGGTATTAAACCATCTCTTATTGTTTTCCAAAAAAAAAAAAAAACTCTCTTATTGTTATTGTCATTTGGGGTTAAGCCTTACTGTTGAAGAATATTTTGACTGTTCTGTTGTAAAACCTCAATTGCTTATAAATTTTTTTGAATTAAGACAACAATTTTTATTTTTTAAAAAAGTAGCATATTTAATATTTTTTGAGATTAAATTATTCAACTTTATATGAATCATGAACAATTTCAATATATATAAGCATAAAATTTGTTATGTCTCATGCATCATGCATAATCAAACTAATCTTGAATAAATTACTAAAGTATCTCAATTAAATATATATTTTATTATACTTTTCCCAAGATAAAAAAAAAAAATTTCATGCAAACACAACCTACATATTATGGAAGATAAAACAGAAGATGGTTAAACACCAAGCCGTGAATAAACATCCTAATGCAAATTAATTAAGGAAGATTGGTGAGCTTAGTCCATAACCTTTTTACATTGGATTTTTTTAGGTCACTATACTTTTTACGTTTGATTACTTTAGTCCATATTATTTATTTTTTCTTTTTAAATTACCAACATTTTTATAATTTACACAATAGATCATTCAAATTTGATTTTTGTCAAAACTTGGTTAGTTCATCTCAGCCTTGTCTAAGTTGGAGATTTCATGAGGGGTTAAAAAGTAATATTAAGGATTATTGTATGGTAAGTTTGGACCCTAACTTTTTTTTTTGTGACTTTGGTCCCCAAAAAATATATAAAAAAATCGTTTGTGCCTATTTTTAAAAATTAGTGACTTGATCCTCAAAAGTGTTTTTTTTAAAATCATTTTAGTCCTTATTTTGGAATTTGTTTTCTCAAGGCCCATTTTTGAGGAGAAATCTTAGATGAGAAATCGATAACTAAAAAAATAATACAAATCACAAATGTAATTGAACATAAATAACAATAAATTCATTTTCATCTAGGGTTTGATATTAAAACAACATAATGCATATCTATGAAATCTGTAGTTATTTTTCACTTGTGAAAATCTTATTGTTAGATAAAGAGATTGAATGTTAATGCTTGGATTGATAGTTAGTAAAGAGGAATGGCGAGAACTCGTGGGAAATTGAAAGGGAAAATGATGGATTTACCGTCAATGCCCAACGTGTGTAGTCGAAGCAACGAAATGACTAGAGAGTGATAGGAATGAAATTATACCTTAGTTTCTTTAGAGTTGGGTAACATATGGAACCGATTGCATTTTTTGTTTTTTTTAATTTATTGATTTTTACCAACAAGATTTGTCTTCTAAAACGGGTATTGAGAAAAAATTCCAAAATAAGGAACAAAATTATTAAAAATAAAAACGTAGGGGATTAAAGTCACTATGTTTAAAAAAGATAAATAAAATATACTGGGGACCAAAGTCAACAAAAAAAAAATGGTTAGGTGTCAAAATAAATATTAGGGACCAAATCCACCAAATACAAAAGGTTTAGGTATCAATTTCACCGAATAATAGTACTTGAAATTACTTTTTTATTCAAATCTTCAACTTAGATAAGGTCAAATGAACTATCGGAATTTTAGGAAAAATCATGTTTGAAAAATTTATTGTGTAAATCGAAAAAATGTTAGTGATTTAAAAAGATAAAAAAATAATTGAGATCAAAGTCACTAAATGTAAAAAGAATAATAATCTAAAAAGATAAAATAAAACAATAAGAACTTAAGTTACCAAATGTAAAATAAAACTCACCAATCTTTCATTAATTAACGACATTCATATATATATATATATATATATATATATATATTAAGAAAAATCTTGAATTCCAATTTCTATATTAGTCAATTTATATGGATTTAAAATACAACTGGAATAGTTATCGATGCTTGCAGATACTGCTCTACCTAAAATTAGGCAAAATTAATTTCAAAATTCCATGACAGGTCCCCATGAGAGTGCACGAATGAGTCAAGACTGTCAAGTGGCTAAGCCTTATCCACTGCTTTGAGATGAGTGACTCAATGCCTTAGCGCTTATCCTTCAGTGTGCTGGTGGGAATCATTATACATTTAGCCCACAGATTCATGAACTAGTTCTCCTGTTTCACCGTCCTCAACCCGGAAATTCTTAGTGAAGCTAGCAATTATTGATCCTGAGATAATTTGAGGTCTTTTTGTTTTATTGAAAGAATAATTTGAGGTCTTATTAAATGAAAGGTTAAAATCCTTTTTATATTTAAGGCTAATAATACTTTATTCATCATGAATATCTACTTTTGATTTTAATTAAAATTAAAATATTTGACTTTAGTTAATTTATTAAATTATTTTAACATTAATATAATGAATTGTGAGATTCATGAGTTAGCGATATGCAAATTACTTAAATTAAAGTGATAGGTGATGAAAATTATGAATTAATTAGATATAAATATATTAAATTAAAGAAATGATTAGTTGAACTTTAGATAAAAAATATATTTATTAAATAAAAACAAACATTTAATTCAGAACAAATTAAAAATATATATAAATATTCAATTTTGAACATAGAAAGTAATAAATATTTCAAGTAATTTTGTTCCTATATTTTTTAATGAATTTGCCAAAAATACTCTTAGTAAACTTTGAAGTCTTAAATGAATCTTTTATATAGAGTGAACTTCTAGTTAGTTATCGGATGGTCCTAACTTCTAATATCAAATAAACGATTCTCCTAATAAAATAAGAAATATAGATAAATATTTTTAGTACAAATGAATTAATTAAAATTTATACTCAGTTTGAAATTGAAGATGCACATTTTTATTTTGAAATGTTGAAAAATAAATGTTCACTTTTATATAATAAAAATATTCAATTAACAATTTTCTTAATTTAAGATATTTACACTCACTAATTAATTGTATCCACTACTAACTTGATAATTACTTATTCTGTTTTATTTTAATTGTTCATATTTTTTTAAGTGTCTCATTTTAATTGTTTACATTAATTTTAATACGTGATTATACATTTATTATTAATGATGAATTTGAATGAATTGTCAAATATTTATTAAATAATGTATTTATTTAAAGGGATTAATACACACTAGCTATTAAATTATAACAATGTAATAAGTTTAATTGTATGATTATCATTTCGAATACTTATCTTAATTTCTATACAAATCTAAAGTGTACAATTGAAATAAAACGGAAAAGTAATAAAGATAAATATGTAAGTTTTTTAAAGTTAAAATTTATTTTTATATTTTTAGATTAAATTAAATATAAATATTAAATTTTGAAAAAATAGTATTATTTCTTCTTCCCTACTTCATTACCTTTTAGTTTTGATTGAAAATATAATTCATCGATTCTGAAAAAAAAAACATAGTAACATTGGAATAAAAAATAAACGTGTCGTCCAAAGCCTTTGCGCTAGTGATAAGGGCTCAGACATTGTTAAAGTTCTGCTATTAACATATAGTGATATTAAATTTCTTTAAAAAATTCTCTATACAGGTAGGATCAAGCGGGCTAAGTCTAGAGACCTCTAATAACCTCTAATACTGTAGAGTTTCTTGTCTCTTCTTTATAAAAAAATAAACATGTCACAAAAAAAAATTAAAAAAGAAAAAAAAGAGAAAAAATAGTAGTAGTAAAGTGCTCCACCCCCGGGATCAGAAGGATAGTCTATTGTCACATGCTACAAGTTCGAATCTCATTCTCATACTTAAAATATATACAAAACAAAAGTGCCCCACCACACCACCATTCACGCTTATATCTCCTTGGCATCTCGATCGGCTTGAGCAACGTCGAAACAGCGTTTCAGAAAGGCCTTCGAAAAGCACCAGTCAACCAATTATCTTTCAAAGTCAACTCTCAATCAGAACCCTAACCCCCCTTTTCACAATGCAAAATCAGAATCAGCACCACCATCCCACGGCGGAATCCGACCTTCCACCACTCGCTAAAATCAGAGTCCGCTCATCTTCGCCGCGCTTTCCGCCTCCAACCACTCCTTCGGCCACTGATACTCCGACTGCCGGAGCCCAACGCAAGATTGGAATAGCAGTCGACCTCTCCGACGAGTCTGCCTTCGCCGTCAAATGGGCCGTCCATCACTACCTCCGCCCTGGCGATGCCGTTATTCTAGTTCATGTCCGTCCTACCTCTGTCCTCTACGGTGCTGATTGGGGCTCCGTTGACCTCTCTATCGTCGACGCCGAAAATGAAGAGTCCCAACGGAAGCTCGAAGACGATTTTGATACTTTTACTACCACCAAGGCCTCTGATCTGTCACAGCCGTTAGTGGATGCACATATTCCGTTTAAGATACACATTGTTAAGGATCACGATATGAAGGAGAGGCTCTGCTTGGAGGTAGAGAGGCTTGGATTGAGCGCAGTGATCATGGGGAGCCGCGGCTTTGGGGCTACCAGAAAGGGAAACAATGGGAGGCTTGGGAGTGTCAGTGATTACTGTGTCAGACATTGCGTCTGTCCGGTTGTGGTTGTGAGATATCCTGATGATAAGGAAGGAGAAAACGCCTCTGGGGAGCCCGTTGTTTCAGTTGCATCAATTTCCGAAGAGGATGAGGAGCAGGAGTATCACGACGCGGCCTCTGATGATCGTAAAGGTGAATGCCTTCCCCTGTCTCCGTAGTATAGTTGTTCATTTGTTTCTTTCATCCTCACCTTATCTTTTTATGGATTTCTCTTTGATTTTATGCAAATTTCTGATTTGTAGTTAGTGATTTTTTATTATTCGTGTAGCTTGTGTTGGAATTCTTTGAGCCAGCATAGCATCATTCCACTTGGCCATCTAGAAAATTGTTTCTTTTGGTTCCAAGGGGAGGGTTGAGGACAGTGATATAAAGCGGAAGTCATGTTCTGCTTACTTGTTTGAATGTGGGGAGTGCCGATAATAGTCTTGTATTGGAAAAATCCTTGTATTGGATATGAGCATACATTGAGCATAATCTGCATATAAAATTTGGACAATTGATATGAAAGAATTCTGCTTTTTGCTATCCTCGAAATTTCGTGTGTTTTCTTGTTTTGTTTAATCGCAGGATGCTTTATTGAAATCTGAGATTGCTGGTTAACATGTTAATCAAATATTTATCCTTACGATTGTCTTAATTTCTGCCAGCTTTTAGTATGTTTCTCTAGATATTCAGTTACATGACCAGGATGGTTCTGGCAACTATATCCAGTAAGGCTCTATCTAGCAAATGGCATAGTCCACTTTGAGAATGTTTATTTTTACTTTCATTCTCTTATTGTCCCACCAAACTCAGAAACCAGGGTACCATTGTTTTAATTTGTCAGGTGCCATTTTAATTAGTTTGCCACACTCCTTGCTTTTCTATAATTGAGAATGATGTTTTTTATCTTCCATAACGACTTCATATGGTCTTTATTAGCTTAAAGATAAAGGTCAATCTGTTTTTTGATTGGAAGATCACTGGTGAATCTAAATGATCGCTATTTTCTGATGTGGAATGCCTGAATCGAAATTGTTGTGGATGATGTATTCTAATAGTTCTGTGTTCCAAGTTTTGATATGCTTCATGATGGATCACAAGAAAGATGGTCAATTCATGAGTCAAGCATTATCACCCAATGAATACTCTTGGATCCACCATTTAGTTAATGATGGCCTGTTAGGAAGGGCATCTCTTTGGTGTTTGCTTTGAGATAATGTTAGTCATTTTTATTCTGTTTCTACTCTGTTTATCACTGCACTGCTTCTTAGAAACAAGGGGCTCGACTCGCTGTTTTTATGTCTGATTCCTAAGTTACAATTTGGCTCCCTCCCCTGGATTCAGGTTAGTATTCTGTGATTGTGAACTTTTAGTTCCCATCTATAGGTGGCATCCAGATGCAATTATATATTTTGGTTAGGCCTTTGCTATATAAACAGTACTTCTTCATGCTATGTGCAATCAATAACTTTTACTCATGCTGAATCATGAATGCAACTATGGCAATTCTTTCTGTGCCTATGACTTTATTCTAACATCCTCTCCTCTCCCCATCCTTTTTTGGCAGTCTTTTTCTTTATATATCTGGTTGTTTCCTGAAAAGAATATTCTTCTTTTGCAGAGAGAGTGTAGCAGGGATTTGCAGCCTATGAACTAGAACTAAGCCATCAAGAATCAATTGTTTTTCTTGCTATATGGATTCATGATATGTAAATTGACCCTAGTTGCTTCTTTAGCTCTTCTGATCTTCTTAACATGTATTGACCGTGGAAGCATCTGTCATCTTCACTGTGGTTACTGGTTAGACATGCCTGTCTGTGATATATGAATTATGAGCTTGCTTTTGAGCTTTTGGCGTGTGGTGTAATCCTCGTTGAAAATTTCATTCTTGCCTATATTTGCGACCTTATGTATGGGTTAAGGAAAGTAATTGCATTTACTCTTATTGGATTGGATTGGAATTTGAAATTGTTTTTTTTTTGTTTTGCTTTTAAAATGAGAATTGTTTTTTTTTTTGATAAAAGTTTTTATTAGAAATTGAAAGTTTGATAGTAATCATTAATCATATGAAAATTGAAGTTTGATAGTATTATTCATATTAAAATAATGTAAATAAATATTATTTATGTGAATAAATGAGAGGCAGTAGTGTGGTTAATGAATAATTTGAAATTTAAATGTTAATTATTTCTTTTTATTATAATTATAATCTTTCATTAATGAAAGATTTAAATGATTATGGCAAGCTTAATAATTTTTTAGAAGGATTATTAATGATTTATGTTAGTTCTTAAATTAATTTCATTCAATAAGTTTAGTTTCATTATAATTATTATTTTAATATTTACTTTTAATTATTGTGTAAGTTCTACGTATGCAAGGAGAGGGAGTAGAAAGTTTGAAGATAAAAAAATGTTTTGAGAAATGAGAAATTAGAAAAGTGATTTTGAGTTATTGTCCAGATTGAGCCTTGTCAATTTATTTTTACCCTTTTATCATTCATTCTCGAATTTTGTTAAAATTTTTAATGCTAAAAGGTGAAGTTAATGCTATTGTCATATTGATAAGCTTGAGTTATTACTCACTGCCAATAGCTTCGGTTGAGTAGTGAGAGAAAATACTACTACTATGGACTATGGAGGAGTGATATTCCTTTCTAATTTACTTTCTCATTTCTGTTCAGTCAAGCGTAGTGTAAGAGTTCTTTTTGCATCAGCTTCTCAACCTTTGTCAAATTATATGGTTTGTTCGTGCATTTCTTTCTATTCTACCGTGCCAAACAAGATAGACTCTTTTTTTGTTTTCTTTTCTTTTTTGTTGTGATGAGTAACCAAGCAAGATGGACATAGTTGTAGATGTAATTTACTCTGTACAGTCATGGACATGTCCCGTCTCGTCCCTCCTCTCACTCTAATCAAACTAGGGAGGAATTTTTTTTTAAAAAAAAACGAAAAATAAGAATTAATTTTCATAAAATTTGATAGAATAACTTATATTATAAGACAAAAAAAGTCTTTCGATAATTTATATTTTTTTAATGAAGTAATTATTTTATTAATTTATTCAAATTATGGCATTTGATTTAAAAAATGTTTTGTACTTATTACGAGTGTGCCCCTTAATAAAACATTAATTAATGAAATTTTGAAAAGGAAAGAATTTTGGTATTATTCAATTAATGAACTATTCGAATAAATTTTAATTAGAACGATTAGATGACAAAAAAAAATCTATTAAAAATTTAATTATGTAACAAATAAATTAAATATGAGTAAATACTCATTATATATTTATATAACTTTAAAAAATAACGTTTTTTTTTTCTTTGAGTGGTAGCATGATAACTAGAGTGATATTTTCTATGTTGATGACTCTTTTTGAGCCACAAAGTCGGGCAGCCAGGAATGAGTCAAGGTCTCTGCCAAAGACGTTGAACTTGAACAGACTGGTTCTAATCGTAAGAAAACACTTTTTCTTCCTTTATCAAAAGTATCAATTGGGCCTCATAAAGACAGGAACTATAGCAAAGCTTGGGCTCTGTTCAACTTTAAATTAGGATTCTTTTGTTTGCTTTTTGACTCAATCAACAAACTCTCAATTGTGAACCAAACCCAAAGAAAAATCATATCCTTTTCTTCCATCGTTACTAGTAAATGAAAACGATGATTCTCTCTCATTCCCTAATTTCATTCTAGGTCAAATAATTGGTATATGATGGTGAGAATTTGTATAATTTATATACTCAACTAATCCAAATATCTTGGAAAGCATTTCTATATATAATTTTTATATATATATATATATATATATATACGATAATGATATTTATTAATAATATATCTCGAACTCATAAAATTAAATAATAATAAAGTTATGGTTAAACCAAATAAATTACAACTATTTTGTCATATATTCAACTTATCATTTGAATGAATCAATTTTGAATGCCCAACACTTTGACCATAATGAATACTCAAATCGTTATAAATAAAAAAAAGAAAAGAAAAGAATACCCAATCACATTTTTAAAATTAGACCCTACCTGTAGATTGCCAAAAAAAAAAAAAAAACACAACCTGTAGTTATCTTATCTAGTTGAATAACTACATAATTACCCAAAAAAAGAAAGAAAAAGAAAAGGATACTAATCCCATTCACTATAGCTTTATTTGAATAAAATTTTTGTTCTAATTTATTTTTCTTTAAGAAATTAAGAGTATATTAGTTTTTCTTTTTAATATTGCTCTATACTTTTTTTATATATTCAACTTTATTAATTGATTCATTTATTTCTAAAATTGTGAAATTTTTAAAAGTTTAGGTGTAGTTTAAATACTTTACCCTAAAAAAAAAAAAATTTGATCTCCTTGTATTCCTCCATCGCAATTTGGTCGTCAGCTGCTGCCACTGCCTTTTTGTCATTAGTAATAGAAAACCCAAACACAGAGTCGGCTGCTTTCCCGCCTCATTTTTATACGGATTGATAAATGAATGAATTAAAATGTATTTTAAATTAAGAAAAGCAGTGTTGATTCGACTAATATTTTTTTGTGTTTATTCTGTAAATGGGAACGATATTAAGAATGCATTTGTTTCGATCTAAACTTACTATTTATAAAGTGGTTTTTCTCAATTCTTAGTTTGGGTCGATGTTCATTATGTAAATGCAAATTTAATTCTTTCATTTATATTGAAAGCCGCGAACACATGCATTTTAAGTCCATAATAAATTTATTTAAATTATTATAAAAGAATTTCCAATAATAATGCATCATTCTTGATGCCATCACAACAAATGAAAGTAGCTCACTTTTAAAAAAAAAGTAATTTTACACTAAAAATATTTCTTAAACAAATTATTTTACTTTAAAAGAAAAGCATAAAAAATAACACGTGTTATCATCCTGTTGTAGCAGTCGGTCCACACCAAATTGAACGGAGGTGACTCAAGAATGACACGTGGCTCCTTATACCATTCTTTTTAAAAAAAGCCACTCATTTTTGGTGGGGCTTGTTTCAAGAACAAGTCCAATCCAATTCTTCATCACATCTTTCCTTTTCTCTTAGGATAAAAAATACAGTGTATATATACTATTCTGATTCCCATTCATTGAACAGAGCAGTTGTGGAAAAAAACCTGGCACAGAGCAAATTGCAAATGCTGCCGTCCCAATCCCGTTCATTGAAACCGGGGCATAGCTCTGTCCCATCAACGGAAAAGTCAGGAAAAAGGGATATAAATTACACAATTTGTTCTTTTTTATAATATGTATAAGTAAAAATTCTTCATATTTTATTATTTTTTATAATTATTGAGTATATTATTTTATTGAAAGAAAGATAAAATAAATAAAATTATAATGTTAAATTGCCTCAAACATTTAATAAAAAAGAACGAGATAATAAACAATAATAATAATAATAATAAAGTTACTCTTTTCATTATACTAGTAAGTATGACAACTAAAAAAACATATACATATGACAGCGTGGGGTCAATCCAGAAATGAGCAAATCACTGGATTTGTGTCTCCCTGAGATTGAAATATGGCTGATTAAGTTGGTGGTATCTGCTCAAAGATCTCTACTGAGTTTGGAGATTCCTTTGTTGATCTCTGATGCATTATGCACACCGCAAACCATTCTTTGCTGGAATCTCATGAGGGAGCTTATGATTTCTCTTCTTCGATGTTTTCTTGATTCTGTTTCACCTGTGGCACTGCTGTATTCTTCGGTTCTTGCCATCTTCATAGCTCTAAAAGACTCTCCATTTTCTTCCATTGCAGCAGTCTTGGAGTTGACTTGGGAAGAAGAACAGCCATCCTCGTCCTCGTCCTGCTTAAATCATTCAACAGAGTTTCTTACAAAATGGCTTAATCAATTCATAAGAATCACAACCCATGCTTAGTTTTGAAGGAGAATATGTTAATATATTAGAACCTATCGCAGCCGGGGAAAAAAAAAAAAAAAAGAGAGAATTACAAGGGACAAAAAAAAGACCATATGAAAATTGAAAAGAGGGGAATTAACGGACATCAAAATCAAGACGAGGGTTGTGGAGGAACCGCTTTAAAGCAGAGGAAACAGCTTCACCGTCGTCTCTGGTGGAGAGAGATCCTTGTTCACTGGCAGAACTGGCTGTCACGGGAGGCCCTGAAGAGGACGGAACAGCACTAGGAGACCAAGGAACCACTTGATTCTCTCCATCCTCTTCTTCTTCCATACTGTCAACACCATCATCATCGTCACTATAATCATCCCTATCACTACACTCTTCATCACGTTCAGCTTCACTATCATCAGAATCTTCACCTACAAAACTCTCCATTTCTTCTTCTTCCTGACGCCTCCTCGTTGTCTGTTCAGTATTATAACAGCCCTCACAGACAGACATAGTTGGGCCAAGCTTAGTTCCAGAGGCCTTCCACGGCGTAGGCGATTGACAAACATGGCACAGAAGACATCTCGAATGTTTAGCAACAAGAAAATTCGCACAATGAACTCTCTCATCACAATCCCAGCACAGAATTGCTTGATCTGAATCACAGTACATCCTTGCTGGTTTTCCACACAACTCACAGACTTTCTTCATTTCCCCTCAATTAATCAAATTCAAGAACCAAAATTCTCCCAATTTTCCTGATGGGATTTGGGCTTTGGTACTTATAATTTCAACCAAAGGGATCTAAAAATTCAATTTCTGAACAGTAGTGAAACGAGGAGCCTGTATCAGCTATTGGGAAACCACTCGAGGTGCGGCTCTATTTACAGGGAGTATAAAGGAATGGCAGGTGTCAATGCACGGTATGGGGTGATTTGGTAAGTAGAATATCTATGCGTCCTTGGAAAACTTTTTAAGGAGCAAATGCCAAAGAAAGGAGGGTGGAGCCAAGGAGGTAGAAGCTTGCGATGACGAGTGAATGCGTGGAACGACGTTCCCTTCCCATTCGTTTATCAAGTACTACTATTATTATTATTGCCCCACTTTCAATCAAAGCTTTGTTCATGTATGGGAACTGAATTTATATGTAATTCTTTAAACAAGAATGAAAGAAACCTTTCTACTAAAGCATTTTCGAGTGTTACTCAACTTTCTAATTTAGGAATTAGGATAGTTGGTAAGTAAAGTGAATATTTGGTAAGTGACATATTAAAAGATGTCACAAATTTAAACGATGCAAATATAATTTAAATTGAGTCTGAATTAGTTTGATCAAAATAAAAACTTAAAATATTGTAATTATTTATTTTATTTTTTAAAAAATATATATTTCTCCTAAGCATATATATATATATATATATATATATATATGTATAGCAAAAGATAAAAAGAAGAATATATTATATACCTTTCGTGTGCAAGAGTGAGTGATTCTATACCATTCCATGAAGCAGAGCCAGGATAATTTGAAAAATGAAAAAGAAACATGGCAAAAGCCAGAACAAGTTGTAGGGATCAAAAGTTGTGTTTTCCTTGGTTGGTGATATATATATATATATATATATATATTGTAGAGATATTAGTGGTTACTAGGTCATTGATTTATTTGTATGAAGGATATATCAGATTCGCTCCCACTAGATGCTTAGATGGCAGGTCTTGATCCACAAAAGGGATTTGACCCATGTGACACCCACCTGCCTCTCACGTAGCCATATATATATATATATATATATATATATATATATATAATAAAAAAAAGAGTTGGAACTCTGTTTCCCAAAACCCACCATCACCACCATTCATGATTCTTGATCTTCTTGGACAATGTTCATGGGCTGTCTTCTGTCATCCAATAATCAGTATAAAATATGTGTGTGGATATTTTTATCTTGTTTCTTGGTGTACCAATTTTGTCCATAAATAAATATAAATAGATAGAAGAATAATGAGATAATTCTATTTGAAACTATCCCTCACAATTTGAATCTTATTCGGTCACTTTATGATACAATACGATTACAATTTGAATCTTATTCGTTCACATGATACAATACAATTATAATGCCTTAAAAAGATTAAAATAACACGATATGATATAATTATAAAAATTTAGAATTAATATGATACGAAATGTTTATTGAAAAATAAATTTTATTCAAATCAAATTAAACGTTAAATGACTAAATTTTAATTTGTTTAACTTTATAAAATTTAAATAATAAATTTAATCATTTCATCCTTATATTGAAATTTTAAAATATTAAAATTTTATTAAGATTTAATTATGTTTAATTATAAAAATTATAATTTAAATGTTTAAATTATTTTTAAATAATTTTCATTCATTAATTATATTTTATTTAAATTGACAATTTTTTTATAATATAAATAGATTGACACAGTAAATTAACACACAATAATATGCGAGTAAATTCGAAAATGATAGTATAGGGTAACCCTATCCGAAACCATGTAAAGATGGATTGGCCGACACTCCACACCAGATATAATATCCCCAAATGTTTTAGTGGCAAAGCCCATGTGAACAAATCCTAATCGGCACTCCTTTTCAGTGCCATTTGGCGAATCTATGCTGCTTACTTTGGAGTCGAGAGGTCCACGTAAAATTTGCATTCTAACACAGGTGACTAAAGATAAAACTTAGTACTAAAAGCTTTAGGGAATGTAGGCCAGCTCTCCCTGAACCGTGTCGTATACTTTTCTATTTAAATTTTTTTTTCAGAGCTTATTATTTCACAATTAGTTCTTTCCTTAATTCTATAAATAATAACATATAAACTCCTAAGTTGTATTACAACCATACTCATATTTCATTAAAATAAGAAACATAAAAACTACAAAGGAATTTTTTTTTTTAAAAAGAGACTTTGAGTCTCCTAGTTCAAATTGCATTTGTTCTTCAGGTTAGAGATATAAATTTTGTTTTGTATATTAAATGAAAGATTCAAGTTGTTTAAATGCTCATAATTAAGTTAATATAATAATTAAATAGAGCCTTCGATTTAAAGAAATTATTACATTATTATTATTATTATTATTATTATTATGAAACTCTAAATATAAAATATATCGTATTTTAAATTAAAAATATAAACGTTTAATTTGGATGAAATAAATATATAAATAAATACTTCATATGTCTCACTAAAATAGAAAAATATATATTTGTTTTCATACATATTTAATGTTGTTGAAATTATAAAATATTTACTTGTTATTCTTATTTTGTCCTTTCATCTTGCATTTAAAATTTAATTAAATTTAAATTTAATTGTGTGAAAATATGTACAAATTATATTTATAAGTATAAATGAAATATTGTGTATTTATCTTTGAGAAATTAAAATTTTAATTTAATGTATATTATTTTAATAAATTGAAAATAAATTTTATAATAACAATGTGTATTAAATATGAGTATTTTAGTTAATTAAAAAATAAATAAAATAAATTAGATTATAATTTGAAATGAATAAAATAAAATAAATCTATCTTATTGGTACATTTCAATAAAAAAATATTTTGCGTGGACAAGGAAAGGAGGGAGGAGTTGAAGGAGAGGTTCTTTGTATCAAGCCTAGGAGAGGGAAAAGGGGTGGGGGACATAAATTGTTCTCTTATTGAAGGTAGCAAAGTTCCTAAAGAAGTTAGGGGAGCGACGTACGAAGATATGGGCTTTGAGGCCCACAAAAGTTAATGCTCGATTCATATATATGTGGACGAAGAAGGATTGGATATGAAAGCGCCATGACGGTATAAATCTTTGTGGAAATTATGGAGCCTCTGCGGCACTACGGTTTGCACTTGGCGCTTAGATGTGACCGGGCTTTATGAATATTTGATTTACGATTTATTAAAATAATAATTTTTAAATTAAAATAATAAATTTTGAACTATTCATATTTTCGATCGATTTCAATAAATTTACAGTTTCAAATTTTTATGATTACAATTTTAATATAGTTTTAAATTTATTTATTTTTAATTTCATAGTAATTTATTTTAAATTTAAAATAAAAGTTTATTATTAAGATGAGCTTAAGTTTAATTTTTGTTTTTAAAAATTAAATTGTTTACGTATCTTTTGCGAGTATAAATGAATTAAAATTATCGTAATTTTATTACTTGTAAATAATTTTTTGGCCCAATCAATATTTATAGACTAATGCATATAAAATAAACATAATTTGTTAAATAAAATTATATATATATATATATATATATATATATATTAAGGTTTGAACGATTAGTTCATCAGTTCTTGAACCTTCGATTTCGATTTATGAACTGCTAGTTAACGATTTATCAAAATAAAAAATATAAATCAAAACTGAAAATCACCGATTTATGAATTTTAATGAACCGTAAATCTAGTCAATGATTTTGAAATCATTAATCACGATTCGATTATGATATAGTTCGTCAATCCAGATTCAATCTGGTTCATGTCTATTGGCCATACCACTTGTAATAGTTACCATTCGCGGCCAAGAATGAAGAAATTTATGTTATGAACTTTTGGAATCATTGAGTTCGATTGCTCTTAAGATGTATGGCTCGAAAATACTTTTAGGGTAAAAAAGAACACTGGTTGCTTTAAACTTTTCCTCAAATTTTGGTCTTGTCCTTTATTTTGTTTGTTTTTATTTTATTTAACTCATTAAAAACAATAAATATTATCATTTTATCCAATTGAGGCATTATCTTCTAATAGGATGTGCTGATGTGATTATCAAATGACTAATTAAAAGGTATTCTGGACCACACATTAGAGAAACATAGACACTCAGTTATCACTAACTTTGAAGATAGAGGTGACAAACTTTAAAGATAAAGTACATAAAAATAATTAATTCTGTGGGTTTCAACTCAAATAATTCTTACATGTCCGTTATATGTAAATTTTGTAGTATTTTAACATACAAAACTAATGAAATAAAAAGACCATTTTAATTTTTTTCTGGTGAATTAAAAGGAAAAAAATCATAATGAAAAGAATTGAAAGTAAGAACCAAATCATACTTACACACACCTTAGCCTGTAATGTTCAGATAAAGAAGTCTTTGACTCTTTTCATGTATGAGTTGGCCATTTATCTGTACAAGAACTCTCATGGAAGTCATTTAGAACTGCTTTTTTCAAAAGAAAATTAAAATTGTTCATTAGATAAATATACTAAAACAGCTATGGAAATTATATGAGCTCCAGTATGTATTCATTTTCCTATTATCCTAAGAATCAAAATCATGTTATGTTATAAAATCATCTCTGTAATTAGAGAAATTAGATGCCATGTGTAAGAAAGATCTATGGTTCTTTACTAGAATCATCTCATAGAAATAGACAAATATTTAATCAATTAGACATAGAGTTTTAATGAATATTAAAGTTTGAATTTTACTTTATGAAAACAATTTTTGAAACATAGCGTAAACCCAAATTGTTTTACATCAATCGCTATAAACAATATTTTGATAAATGATAAACAATATTTTGAAATATCTTATTGATGAATGATGTATAATGTATATATAACAATGTATAAGAGGGAGAAAATTGTCGATGTATCTTAGAGCTTTAAACAATTAATGCGTAAATATTTTGCTCATTTTAGTAAGTAATTAACCTAGCTAATAATCATAATTAAATTAGGTCAACTTTCTAATTTGAACCAAACATTAGAATGATGATTAGATACTATCAAATTTCAATTTGGGAGTCTCTTTTTTGGACAAGCATGCTGGCCAAGTTGATCATGACACTCGTGACTCAACTACTAAGAACTCACTAGTAAATAAGTTCTTACAATAATGGAGCATGATACATATTGATACACACAATTGACATATTTATATATGATTCCATTACTTACTAAATGGAACAACATAATCGTCATCCATATATATATATAATAACACAAGAACACTTGATTAACCATCAAATTGACCCTCATGAAATATCAAAGAGTAGTAGCTGAAATTGGCTTGCTAGGGTTACACAAATGAAACGTACATTTTATGAATTTAGATCATCAAGTATCCACCATTGATGACTCCCATCTCTTCCGCCCAACGCTTAGATCCATCCATCAAGCCAGGACTCAATCGAAACATGAGGATGCAAAACTCCATCTGGTTCAATGCACCATCTCCATCCAAATCTCCTTCTGCTAACATGCACACAAGCTCATCATCTCTTAGATCATGTAATCCCAGAAGAAGTGAGTTCCTCCTCAAGCTCTCAAAAGTGATGAGTCCTATGCTCACATCCATCAACATGCAGAACCCATTACACAGCTCACCTATAAAGCCCTCTGAACCCAGTATTTCAATCATGGATGGGAAGTAATCCTCGAAAACAAATGGATCATCAACTTCCATCTCCATATATTATATATATATTTTTGTGGGTGCCCTTATAATATATGAAGTACGTACACAAAAGCTGGAGAGGAATTCTTTTTGTTTGGAGGTTTCGCCAGCTTCTTAATGTTGCATTTTTTTGCTGGTTTCAGGCTATATTTATGGTTGATTTTAGGATAGGAAGTTCTGATCCTTCCTGGAAGCTGCATGGCCTTTTGGGAGGAATCATTTGGTCGAGCCACGAAAATGGCAAAGCTCGTTTAACAGTCACTCCCTAGACAAACAACTACCAAGGCTAAACGATAAAAGACTTCAAAGTCGTAAGTGATGTTAGTATGGCATGACAAGTTAGGGGATTAAATTTTGATTGGTAAGAGACCTATGTATATAAAAAATTACTATTCTCAATAAAAGTTTATTGTATTAAAAAAAGGTAAAAAATTGAAAAAATTGTTATAATGATAGGGCTCATGTTTTATTTTCCAATCACAATAGTATGTACTGTTGTAACTAAATAAGAACAATAAGATCTAAATAAATTTAGTTAATAGAATTTTCTGCCTTTTACACTTTTCTTTGTTCTCCAATTTAATATAACTTAATGTAAGTGGGAGACAAGAAGAAAGATGTATAATTTAACGAGTGATTAATTTGAAAAAAAATATAATTTATTAAAGATATATTTGTAATTTTATTTAAAATATTTCATTATTTTTATAACTCTTAATACATGTTTTAGATAGCCAAAAAGTCAATATATGTGTCTTATTTGCTAATTACATATACTTTAAGAATTTGTTAAATTTTATTGTATAAAATACCAAAGTTTTCCAAACAGCTTGTCTAAAACAAACAATTTTTTAATTTTTACTTAATTATAATTCTCTCTCTGAAACAAATTTCCTTCTCTTTATTTCAAAAGTCAAATTTTGAAAGATGGAAAGTCCCTTAAACTTTAAAAATCATCATGAAGGGTAGCATTATTGAAAAATTACTTCATTAATGTTTAAAGTTTAAATATGGATAAAGTTGAAAAATAATAAATAATCCTCTTATCTCAAAAGAGAACATGTTATTTGCAAGAAAATAAAACGAAACATGTGAATTGGGAACGAGAAAGTATTAGAAAAAATATTGCAATTTCTTTCCTGTTTTTTTTAAAAAAAAGAAAGAAAAGAAAAATTGACACTACAAGAAAAACCATTTTTTTCAACGGACATTTCCGTCGGTAATCCGTCTGTGACCACAGTTTTAGACGGATTACCGACCGAATATTCCGTCGGCAATTAGGCAGTCGGTAACACCAACGGCCTAAGTAATCCGTCGTTATTTACGACCGAATTTCGACGGCAACGTAAACGACGAGAATTGGTCAACGACAAAAGATTTCGTCTCGGATCCGTCGATCTTACAGACCGCTTTCAGACGGATATTATTAAATTTTTAATTTTTAGCATCATAAAAATAAGTCAATCCGTAGGGAAACTGTCGCAATTATGGAATTTTTTTTACAAAATTTTAATATTTCCGTCTGGAATCCGTTGCCAATATTTATTAAATTTAAAATAATTATACGTCCGTCGCAAATCCGTCGGTAATAGATTAATTTGTAAAATAATGAATTACAATTCTGTCGGGAATCCGTTGCCAATATTTATTAAATTTAAAAATAATTATACTTCCGTCGGAAAGCCGTCGGTAATATATATTAATTTTTAAAATAATTAATCACAATTCCGTCGGGAATCCGTTTCCAATATTTATTAAATTTAAAAATAATTATACGTCCGTCGGAAATCCGTCGGTAATCTATATTAATTTTTAAAATAATTAATCACAATTCCGTCGGGAATCCGTTGCCAATATTTATTAAATTTAAAAATAATTATACGTCCGTCGGAAATCCGTCGGTAATCTATATTAATTTTTAAAATAATTAATCACAATTCCGTCGGGAATCTGTTGCCAATATTTATTAAATTTAAAAATAATTATACGTCCGTCGAAAATTCGTCGGTAATATATATTAATTTGTAAAATAATGAATTACAATTCCGTCGGGAATCCGTTGCCAATATTTATTAAATTTAAAAATAATTATACGTCCGTCGGAAATCCGTCGGTAATCTATATTAATTTTTAAAATAATTAATCACAATTCCGTCGGGAATCTGTTGCCAATATTTATTAAATTTAAAAATAATTATACGTCCGTCGAAAATCCGTCGGTAATATATATTAATTTGTAAAATAATGAATTACAATTCCGTCGGGAATCCGTTGCCAATATAAATTAATTTTCAATAAATTTACATTTTCGTCGGGAATATGTCGCCAATATCCATTAAGTTATTAAAAACAATTTAATTTCCGTCGGCAATCCGTTGCCAATATAAATTAATTTAATTTCCGTCGGTAATCCGTAGCCAACATTTATTATCTTTAAAAAATATTCATTTTCCGTCGGTAATCCGTTGCTAATATTTATTAAATTTTTTAAAAAATTAAATTCCGTAGGGAATCCGTCGAAATTATTACTATGATGAATTAATTTCCGTAGGAAATCTGTCGAAAATTTTAAATTTTTGGATTAGTGAATAAAATCTGTATTAGTGAATAAAACCTGTATTTTGGATTAAAAACACCCAATTAATAATTAAATCTGTAAAATAATATAAATTTATTGAATAAAACTAAAATAATATATATCCGAAATTAATTTATCAAATAAAACTAAAATAATATGTATGTGTGATAAGTATATGAAGATAGTACATAAACATCAACTAACAACAACGGAATGTGCCTGTCCAGGGGCAGGGGCAGGGGCAGGAGGAGGAGGAGGGGGAGGGGGATCAAAATGACTTGACGGACCGGGATGATCACCAGGTGGTGACACAGTGAAATCCTCATCCTCAGCAACATATTCATCCTCAAAAAACATGTCATCCTCGGGTACAGAAGGTAATACTGGTGGAGCCGGAAATCCCATCTGGATAGCCAAGTTTTTGAGGTATGCCTGCAAACTATCCTCTCGGGACTTCATCGCTCTAAATTTGTCTTCGAACTTCCTCCGTATAATACCCACCTCCATGCCTACCTTCAAGCCCACCTGCAAGCCTACCTGTTGCCTCACACGCTCCTGAATCCGAGCCTCTATATCTACTGGCTCCGAACAGGCAGATGGTGTAGACTGCGTACTGGACGAATCCTGATCCAGACGTCGTCTCACTCTAGGCGCTTCAGACCCCAACCCCGAAACACGGCCCTTCTTGAAGCCACCTGCTACCTCAACAAATAGTTGCTTATCATCAGGCACTGAAGGATGAGTGGAGTCAGTGGACTCCATCTGAGAGTACTGCTCACACAATGCATTGACCTCGTTCTGCAATTAAATTAAAATTGTAAGCAAACGATATAATTAAATTGACGTTAATAATAGAATGTACACATACCATAGTTTGTTGTGATTTCTCGCTATTGAATTCGCCCTTACTAGGCCCAGACTGGAATGTGTGAGTCTTCTTATACAAATCTTTGTACCTAAACTGGGAACCTTCCCTCTTCCGCTACAAAATATTACAAAAGATTAAATAATTATAAAAATATAATTATAATCATATAATTCAGCTAAAGTATTTAAATATATGCATTAGAATGACTAACCATCCTCCTCTCGTGCTCTGAGAACGAAATCGACCCGCCAGTATGAGTCGAGGAAGGAGCTGCAGCTCTGTTGCTCTTACCTGATCTAGAAGAGCACAACCACTTCTCAGTTCTCCAATAAACATGTAGTTGTTTCCAGTCATCTTTCGTTATCCAATATGGAGGGATAGTCAAACTCTTCTCCCTACGGGCACAACACATCTCATCCTTGAACCTGCTCCTAGCAACCTTAATCCAATTCTTCCGTATAAGGCCGTCGTGCTCGGGACGCCATCTATACAATTTCTGCAAATAAAACAAGAAAAAAATTTAAATCAAAGGCATTTAAAATTAAAATATATAATTTAACAACAAATTTATTCCAAGTTCGGGTTAAACTTACGCTCCACTCTGTAAACCACATATCTCGAACATGTGCAGGAACTTGGGAGAATTTGGCAAATGGACCAATAAAGTGTTGCTTAATAGTATCAGTAACCTTCCTAACAGGCTCCACAGACGGATCAAATCTGTTTAAATTATCCATATTAGCAAAATAAATTAAAATTTAAAAAATTTCGGCAGCATCTCCCCTATAAATTGAACATTTTCCAGGCACACAAGCCACACAATTTATTTTCAAATATACCACAAATCTGAATAACAATAATGCCAACAAACTCCCTGTTCAAATGCCATATAATATTATAGTAATTCATATGAACCAATAAACTCCACATCTCCAAGAATAATATATCATCTAACATTTAAGAAATCATATCAACCAATAAATGTAACGTCTCCCCAGAATACTATACGATTGATAAACACCGTGACAAAACAGTTTGCAAGTCAAACTTAATTATTTACTTACGAATCACCGTCAGGAGAAATGAGTGGACGGTCATCTTCACTCCGTGACTGTGACTGAGTAGATGGTATAGCAGAATCGGGAACTGGTGGACTAGAAGGGACAGGCCCTGAGGTGGAGGCAGGTGTGCTAGTGTCTGACCCAACTATGTCTGGACTAGGATCCTCCATAACTCCTGGTAACCTAGGGGGCGGTGTACCATGTCCAGAACTATCCATGGCTGCAATATGAAAAAAAAACAATGATAAAGTCAAAAAAAACAATGATAATGATTCTTTACACTATTACTTTTGTTTTCAGGTCTTTAGAATATTTAGAAGATGTTGGAATGAAATTGGAAGAAATCGGGAATTTGAGGATGGATATTTAGAAGAATGGAGAAGTGGACGCGCAGGACAGTCAAGTGGACGCGCAAGGCCAGGAAGTGGACGCGTCCACCAAATTTCACGCGTCCACCCTCAGAAGTTAGACAGTAAAGTGGACGCGCAGGGAGACCAAGTGGACGCGCAAGGCAAGGAAGTGGACGCGTCCACCAAATCTCACGCGTCCACCCTCAGAAGTTGGACAGTAAAGTGGACGCGCAGGGAGACCAAGTGGACGCGCAAGGCAAGGAAGTGGACGCGTCCACCAAATCTCACGCGTCCACTCTCAGAAGATTGACAGTCAAGTGGACGCGTGAGAAAATAAGTGATACTTTTCTTTATCCCCTACCATATTAGGGGTAAATAACAACAAAAGCAGAAGTCTTATTTCTTTCGAAAGTATCTTTATATTTTTCTTTCTTTTTTTTATTTTTTAAAAAGAATGAAATATCATTTCTAAGCTATGGACTGCTTCATTTGCACCTCTAGGTACACTTGAAGTAGAAGTTAAATGATATTTTTTTACTGGAATTATATTTATGTGGCACAGAAGCAAGAAAGTAAAGCCCTCATATTTGATATTGAAATTCATTGGGAAAAAGTTATATAAAGCATTAAGTAAAACAATTGAATAATTTCAATTCATTACTTTGCAGGTAAAAGAAAAGGGGAAAAGATTGAATCTTCCCAGTTCATTGGGTTCCGGCAGCAGGGACGTCGACGGTGGCAGCGACAGCAGCGAGGCAACGAGACGAGATTGACGGGCAGCGGCAACAGCGAGGCGACGAGATCGATGGGTAGAGGCAGCGACGGCGCGACAGTGAGGCACGATCAGAGGTAGCAGCGACGAAATGAGGAAGAACAGACAGTGAGTGGCTAGACAGAGAACAAAGGTGAGAAAGAAAAGAGGGGAAATGAGGAAGAAAGGAAAATTAGGGAAGAGGCCCATTTTAAATTTATCTGCCTATTTTTATTATTTTTAAATAATTAAGTACATTTCCGTCGGGAATCCGTCGCCCATGTTTATTAATTTTTAAAATTTTTAACTTTCCGTCGGTAATCCGTCGATAATATTTATTAATTTTATAAATAATTAATCACAGTTCCGTCGAACATCCGTCGGGAATATTTAACAATTTTTAAAACAATAAAATCATATTTCCGTCGGGAATCCGTCGAAAATATTTATTAATTTTTAAAAATTTTAACCTTCCGTCGGTAATCCGTCGGGATTATTTAATAATTTTTAAAATAATAATCACATTTCCGTCGAGAATCCGTCGCTAATATTTATTAATTTTTATAAATTTTAACTTTCCGTCGGTAATCCGTCGAACCTATTTATTAATTTTTAAAATAAATACACTATTCCGTCGAAACTCCGTCGGAAATATTTATTAATTTTTAAATTAATAAAATCACATTTCCGTCGGGAATCCGTCGATTAGATTTATTAATTTTTTAAAATTTTAACTTTCCGTCGGTAATCCGTCGATAATATTAATTAATTTTATAAATAATTAATCACAATTCCGTCGCAAATCCGTCGGGAATATTTATTAATTTTTAAATTAATAAAATCAAATTTCCGTCGGGCATCCGTCGATTAGATTTATTAATTTTTTAAAATTTTAACTTTCCGTCGGTAATCCGTCGATAATATTAATTAATTTTATAAATAATTAATCACAATTCCGTCTCAAATCCGTCGGGAATATTTATTAATTTTTAAAATAATAAAATCACATTTCCGTCGAGAATCCGTCGCCAATATTTATTAATTTTTATAAATTTTAACTTTCCGTCGTTAATCCGTCGAAACTATTTATTAATTTTTAAAATAAATACACTATTCCGTCGAAACTCCGTCGGGAATATTTATTAATTTTTAAATTAATAAAATCACATTTCCGTCGGGAATCCGTCGATTAGATTTATTAATTTTTTAAAATTTTAACTTTCCGTCGGTAATCCGTCGATAATATTAATTAAATTTATAAATAATTAATCACAATTCCGTCGAAAATCCGTCGGGAATATTTATTAATTTTTAAAATAATAAAATCACATTTCCGTCTAGAATCCGTCGCCAATATTTATTAATTTTTTAAAATTTTTACTTTCCGTCGGTAATCCGTCGATAATATTAATTACTTTTATAAATAAATACACTATTAATTTTTTAAATAATTAAATTTCCGTAGGGAATCTGTTTATGATACTGACACATTTAAGAATCAAAATAATTCTTTCAAAAAAACATTTTAAACAAAACCAATAAACATCCTAAAACAAGAGCATAAATTTTGATTTTTAAATAAGTTTCTTCTTTGTAAACATCTAAACACACTTTTAGATTATACATTTGATTAAAATTATATTTACATGTTATACACATTATATTTTATCGATATCTTGTTATTCGAGGTTAAAATATGCACATAAATAGAAATGTTTACTAACTTGATACCGAAATGTTAACATAATAAAAACATTAAGCTAAAGTAGTAAATATAATCGTACGAGATTTATGATAATTATTTCGCAAGATATATATCTACTAAATGAATCATTTATTTTCACAAAAATATTCGTTGTCTTCAAATTATATGAACAATCCAAATGGATAACGCTCTTGCGCTCCATTTTGAAATTTCTATATATAATCGAATTTATAGTTTTTTCAATTTAATAGAATATAAGTCAAATAAATAAGGATTACAAATCGGGAAAATGAACAATATCATACTCAGCTTAATTTTTAATTACTTAATGAATTAAAATTTCAATTATACAACATCGGTTTTAATATGACGGTATAAATTATAAAAACTTTTTACAATAGCCATGTTGTCACACACAATTATATATACATATATGATTGTTGTGTGTGTATATATTGACTCGCTAAAACACTACCTAATTAATCAATTAATAAATCTCGAATATTTATACTGTTAATTACAATTTATGATAGTTTCAATTTTAAAGAACATAAGTTAAATAAATGAGGATTTCAAATCAATCATCAAAGATTTTGGAGAGCATAATTACGTTAGTTATGACTTATGGTGCTCATTTGAATTCTTTATCATTTGGAAAATTAAAATTTCATATTCTATAACGTCAATTTCAATCTTATGTTATATGTTATCAATATTTTTTATAACAGTCATGTTGTCACACACAATCATATATACATATTGTATATACCAAATTAATTAATAAACTTTGAAAATTATATTTTTAACTATGATTGGTTTTTAAATGTTATAAGCCTAAATTGAGGTATTAATAAACTAACTGTATAAGAAATAATAAAAAACTACAATTATTTAGATTAGAGGGAAAAGCTTAGGAAAAAATATTTGTATTGGAGACGGATTACAGACGGATTTGCTACTGAATATTTTTCATTTTTCATAATTTTTTTTAAAAGGAAAAATGCAACATCCGTCGGCAATCGGTCTTTGATTATCAACTAATTATAGACGGAAATTGGACGAACATGACAAAAAAAATTAAAATTTTTTTAAATAATTTCCGTCGGAAATCCATCGCTAAATTGTGACGAATTACCTACGGATATTTTTAATTTTTTTTTCCTAACTAATATATATTACATTTTAAATTTCAGTCGGAAATGCGTGGAAAATCTACCGATTAATTATCAACTAACACGTTTTAGTCGGAAAGTGGTCGAAAAATAGCAACTGATTTTAGACGCCCGGTCAAACGTACTTTCCGTCGGTATTCTGTCTAAGATCCGTCTCAAATTTCAGACCGAAATATCCGTCGAAAAATTGGGTCGAAAAAACATGATTTTCGTGTAGTGTGAAGCGCTTGTTTCAGCACTTTGTTTGTTTTTTTCTATATAAAAATAATGGTCCGAAATTAGAGACTAAAGCCAAATTTGATCTGTTCTTCCCCTTTTAAATTAACATATTAATTTTTTAGCTAAAAACAACTATATCAACACTTCTGAGGATATTATATAATTAAGTGACGTTTCTTAAAAACATTGAATATATTTTTAGTATTACTTTTCCGTTTTGTTAATATCAGAAATATCACACGCCAAATACCGAAAACTTTCTAATATGCAAATTCTTTTGTTTTAATATTGGAAACATTACCTTTAAAAAAATATTGGAAATTTTATAATATGTAGACCCTTAAGGTGGTTAAAAATGTAACAATATGCTTTTTTTTTTATAGCAGTATCGCATATTTATGTATGAAAAATTAAATCTAGCTTCCATGATTGGTTCAGTGTTACATATTCATATTTGCCATTTGTTTTGGTTTAATATTTATGAATAGTAGCACGTCACATGAACACAATTGATATCAGAAATATAGGTCAAAATTTAGTGGACTTACAAACCATTTGACAATTAAGCTTTTATCCTTTAACTAAAAAAGGCCTAGGTTTTATCCTCAAATTTGTAGAATGTCAACTTTTGTCCTTTTGTCTAATTTTAATGTTAAAGATCTAGAAGGCATATTTTAAAAGTTTCAGGATAAGATTTAAACGTTTGTAAGTTAAAGGTAAAACCCAAAATTTTCATATAGTTCGAAGGTAAATTGGATTACATTTTTTTTATAAAAAAATACAACTTATTTAACTATGAATGAATGATTAACTTTTTCCAAAAAATAAGTGTTAAAAAATATATTTAACTATTTTCTAATAATAATAGAGTTGTTCGGATATATCTTTTTTTTTAAAATTTTTTTTCTGAAAGTTTGGTTTATTATTTTTTTTGTTATCTATATTAATTTTAACTCTATCTTTTTAGTCGTCAAATTTGACACCTATTAAATATCTAGAATTCTCAAATGAATCATCATGTCACATGGGACTTGTGGATAATGGGTGAAATATATGTTTTTTGTATTGTGATTGAATCGGGGATCACAAGTTTCAAATAGACCTAATTTATGACAAAATTTTATATTTGTTCTCAAATTTGGATTTTCAATGGTAAACTTGTAAGTAATGTGCAAAATTTGAATGTTCTAAAAGTTTAGAGAAAGAATTTAAACAAAAAGTAAATTATTTTTAATTATAGAAGAAAAGTTAAGCACTCACATGGTTGGTGGGTTAACTAGATTTCACAAAGACACATCATGGCTTTGTATTTGCAAGAAAAGCTCCATTGAGGAACTAATAACTAATGATGTTTTTAGACTTTAGCCAAAAACTTATGAAAGTTGACGGTGTTAATTATTCCTCCTCCGTTTAGACATGAACACCACTTGTAGCCATAAGGGTCACTTTTCGAGGGAAAAGGTTTTGCTGAGTTTTTTTTCTTCCCTATCCAAGACGAAAAGGAAATTTCGATGCAGTTTCCTATCTCAATTCCTTTAATTTGAAGCGAAACTTTAGTTTTCTGACGGAAAAGCATTATTCGAAATGTTGTTTTTATTCTCTGATGCATCAACCTCATACAGGAATGCCTCCAAATTTCTGTAGTAGCTAGCTTCTCTTCCCCGCATGCGGCAAGCCTGTTTTCCATTCTCTGATGCAACACTAAATTATCCGCTCAAATGCAGTGCCGGATTTAGAAATTTGGTGCGTATATATAAATGAATTTTGTTTACATTAAAAAAAGAAGAAGTGAGGTTCACACAAGTTGAAAACACGAATGCACTACGAAAATGTCCTCTTACTAACATATAATATAAATGCATTACATAAATATATATTTTACCAACATCACTAGTAAAAATAACGACTTAACTGTCCGAAAATGGTGTGTGTTTTAAGGGATAGGGGAATGAAAGAAAAGCCAAAGAACTCAGTGTTCATGGTCCTTTGTTAAGTCTCTTTATGTCGTGGAC
Source organism: Apocynum venetum (assembly GCA_019593545.1). Classification (NCBI taxonomy): domain Eukaryota; kingdom Viridiplantae; phylum Streptophyta; class Magnoliopsida; order Gentianales; family Apocynaceae; genus Apocynum; species Apocynum venetum. Next base: position 7,794,077 of record SRSM01000123.1, on the reverse strand, counting down.
AAATACATGTCCTGTTGGCAACTTGGAGGACTTCTAACTTAAAAGTGGAGGACAAATAACATATAACTACATACTGGATGTCTGAATCTAAAAAGTATGCCGGATTAAAACTGCGTGCCATGGTTCATGCATTCCTAGGGGGAAAAAATAAATGCACGGTCGATAATGATGATGATTAACTTTGAGAGTTGACCATGCTCGGTCGATAATGATGATCATATGGCCCAGATTCCAGGTGACATATCTGAAAAAGTTATAGTTGGTTAGAAATTTGTGGAATTGACACTAGTAAACTTTCTAAAATGGCTCAGCTCACCGTCCAAACTGTAGGAGAGATCTTTCACAATCTTATATGCAAGAACTTTTTATGTCAAATTAATTGGCGGTTGGTGCTGATCACCCAACGATGCTCAAAATTCAACCCAATGATGATGGACTTATAATATAACTTTGGGCATCTCTCAATTTATCCAAATGACAGAAAATGCTGATGGACTCGGATCAACCCTTTTCTTGTCTTGCGAGTCAATTGAGTGGGTTTAACTTCTGACTTGCTCCTGGACGGACTTAGTATATATACCGTGTTTATCCCATTTGTAATCTAGTTGATTAGGGTTCTTTTGGTTGTTCCTTTGTTCTCTCTCTCTGTCTCCTCTCCTGAAATTGTTTATTCTCCCTGATACATTATCTATTCCAATAGATTATATAGTGAGATTGAGAGAGAGGCTAGAATAACTTTCATGAAGGTGTAAACAGTAATAGAGAGATTGTGTTATTGGCTGAACACTGTGGAGTAGGTTTTATACCGAACTACGTAATTCATGTGTTTTGGCTATCTTTATTTTTGCTTCCATGATTATCTGATTGTTGGGTCAAAACCCAATAGTGGTATCAGAGCCACTGGTGTTGCTTGTTGATTTGTGCCAAGGTCAGGAAAACGATATTGGAGGTTTGCAACTCGATCTGAACAAGATCTTGAGATTGGTAAACTGTATATTGTAATTTCCTCTTGTCAAATTTGAGATTCTTGCAGCAAAGGTAAAAGTGTTCAGAAACCCTAATATTTGGCTCATCTATATTTTGGGGTGTTTTAATACTCATCTCGAAATAGATTGGTAAAGGCTATTTCTTTTAAAAAATCATAAAACACAAGTATGATGTGTGCCCTAATGAGGCATGACGTATCAGTGTCCTGTGGAATTTTCAATTGATTGTTTAAATTAAATACTTGTGTGAGTAAATATGAGTTGCGATCGAAGCTGTGCTATATGACTGAAGGGTTTTTCCATTCTCTTTTTGAATCTATTTTTCCTGTTATTGAGGACTTCTGGTGTACTTCTCTATGACTGAATTTCCAATCTTATGTACTGAAATTAAACTATCTATTGACTACAATATCTTACTTGACTCTTGAATTACTGCATATTTGATTATTTAGACTAGAATAATATGTCTATATGAAACCCGTTTCATTATTTGAAAACCCTAATATTTGTATGTTCAGCATAATAACATGTTTACTACAATATACTGATATGGATCACTTGCGCATATCTAGTTTTCTTTATCTAAAACTACTAGTTTCATTATTTAGGAATTTTTGACTATTATCCACCTAAGTTGATCATATCTACTGTTAGTACATCTGTTGATTGAATCTACAACTATTTCTTGAATTCTTTCTGGTAATCATTATGTCTAGTACTAAGACTAATATTGAGGTCTTTAAAGGCCAAAGTGATTATAGAATTTGGAAAATGAAAATGAGAGCTATTCTAGTTCAAAATAAAGTTCAGTATCCTATTTCTGATCCTAACTCATTTTCATAATCTTGGAAGGATGAAATTTTATCTGAAAAGTTAGAACTTGCCCATAGTACTCTTGTATTGCATTTATCTGATAATGTGCTCAAACAACTTGTTGGTATTGATTCTGCTTATAAAATGTGGTGTAAACTTGATGAACTTTATTTGAGAAAGTCTTTTTCAAATAAAATCTACTTGAAAGAAAAACTATTTTGTTTCAAAATGTCTGATGGAAAGTCTTTAGATGATAATTTGGATGATTTAAACAAGATTATTTTTGAATTGTCTAATATTGGTGAGTCTATTTCTGATGAAAATCAAGCTGTGATTTTGTTGAATTATGGTCTGGTTCTTCACTAGACATGAGTAACCTTAGGATTTTTGGGTGTGCAACCTTTGTACACCAAAAGGAAGGAAAACTAGACCATAGATCCAAGAAAGGGGTCTATTTAGGTTATTTTTATGATGTAAAAGGTTACAAAGTTTGGTTGAAGAGTGAACCAGGAGTGAATGTAGCAATTAGTAGTGATGTAATATTTAATCAAAATGATATGCCCTATATTAAATCATCATAACCCTATTAATTCTACTAATTTTCCCTCAAGTAAGAAAGTTCTTCAGGTGGATAACACTTCTAGTTCTCAACCTTAACCCACATTAAGTGGAAATGAGGAAAATGATGACCCTGAAGCTGTTTTTGACGAAGAACAACCAAGTAACTTACCTGAAAACCCTAGACTTGAATCAGAAATTGATTTTGATGATGATGGTTATCGATGCTCAACTGCCCAAGGTCAAGCCCTGCAAGACTATCAATTGACAAAAGATAGAGTAAGAAGGAATGTGAAAGCTCCAAGTATGGGTATTCATATTTAATCTCTTATGTCTTTGCTATGAAAGGTCAATTGAAGAAAAAGAGCCAACTTGCTACGAAGAAGTATTGATGAGCCCAAATTATGACTTTTGGCTAAGTGCAATAAAATAGGAATTGTCCTTCTTGAACAAGAATAACACTTGGGTTTTGGTACCCAAACTTGGTAAGAAAAAAATAGTAGACTGCAAATGGGCATTCAAGGTAAAAGAAAGTGAAATCCCTACTGAACCACTTAGGTTTAAAGCAAGATTGGTTGCTAAGGAATTCACTCAAGTTGAGGGTGTTGATTTTATTGAAATTTTTTCCCTTGTTGTTAAATACAATACTATTATAATTATGTTGTCTTTAATTGCCTTTTATGATCTAGAACTTGAGCAATTATATGTTAAAATTGCTTTCTTACATAGTGAATTAGATGAAACAATCTATATGAATCAACTACTGAGATTTGAAAAAGGTAAGGATGACAATGTTTGTTTACTGAAGAAGTCTCTGTATGGACTTAAACAATCCCCAAGGAAATGGTACAAAAAGTTTGACACTTTCATGGTAAAAATTAGTTTTATAATAAGTAATTTTGGCAATTGCTTATATTTCTCTGGTGATTCTGTTGATAATGTTGTTTATCTATTTCTTTATGTAAATAATATGCTTATATCTAGTAAACACATGGATAAAATAGTTAAATTTAAGTGTTTATTGAATGTTGAATTTGATATGAAAGACTTGGGTATTTCATCTAGAATTATTGGAATGCATATTAACATAAACAAGAGTAATAATTCTATGTTTATTTCTCAAAACATTTTTTTGCAAAAGATTGTTTCTAAATTCTCTATGAACTCCTGCAAACTTGTGAATGTGTCTCTTGCTTCCCACTTTCAATTATCTGACAAAACTTGTCCTAAAATTGAATGTGAAAGGTCTTAAATGAAACATGTTCCTTATAGAGTGACTATTGCTTATGTTATGTATTTCATGATTTCTATCAGACCTGATCTTGCATATTCAATTAGCCTATTGAGTAAATGCATGTCTAATCTTGGTAAAAATCATTGGCATGCTTTAAAATTGCTTCTAAGATACATGAATGGAACTTGGGATTCTAGTTTGCACTACTCTAAATTGACTAATAATTTAAAGTTAATCGGATATATAGATTCTAATTTTGCTGGTGATAAGTCTAGTAGAAAGTCTACCACTTCTTATTTCTTTACTCTAGCTGATAATTGCACTTCATGGAAATCTCAATTGCAATATGTTGTTGCATTATTCACTATTGAAATTGAATATATAGGTACTATTAAGGCCATCAAAGAAGCCATTTGGCTTTAAAGCTTGTTGCATGAACTTAATTTCTTGAAATTAAAGGTTGTCATTTACACTGATAGCCAAAGTTCCATGCACTTGTATAAAAATCCTATTTATCATGAAAGAACTAAACATATTGATGTTAAATACCATTTCATCCGTGAGAAAGTTACAAATAGTATAGTTGATGATAGAAAAATTAGTACCCATGATAATCCTACTGATTTTGGTACTAAAGTTGTTCCTACTGACAAATTTTTCATGTGCAGAGAACTACTACACATTGGTCAAGACTAAAATTGGCCAAGAAAATGTGCTATGAAGCCAATTGAACAATCTCTCTAAGACTGCTGCTACATGTATTCAAGTGGAGTATGTTGGTATTTGTCCACCTAAGCATCCAATGATGTTGTCCAAAATCCAACCTAATGATGATGGACTTATAACATGACTTAGGCATCTCTCAATTTATCCAAATAATAGAAAATGATGCTGGACTTGAATCAACCCTTTCCTTATCTCGCAGGTCAATTTATAGTCAGCTCCTGGACGGACCCGATATATATATACTGTGTTTCTCTTATTTATAACCTAGCATATTAGGTTTCTTTTGGTTGTACCTTCGTTCTCTCTCTATCTCTTCTCTTGAAATTGTTCATTCTCTCTAATACCTTATCTATTCCGATAGATTATATAGTGAGATTGAAAGAGAGCCTAGAATATCCTTTTTGATGGCGTAAACAGTAATAGAAAGAGAGGCTAGAATAGTTTTATTGAGGGAGGGTGTAAATAGTAATAGAGAGACTGTGCTCTTGGATGATCACAATTAAATAGGTTTTATACCAAATCATGTAAGTCTGGTGTTTTGTTTGTCTTTATTTTTGCTTCCGCGATTATCTGATTATTGTGTTAAAACCCAACATTGACATTAGAAATTTTCTCATTTCTGATCTCAGGCATTGCAAATGGAGTTCTTGTTATCCATCTTCTTTTACATTTTGATCTCCGGTTTTTATTTGAAACTTGTGAATCCAGGTGATAATTTTATCAGCCAAAATAGGAAACAGTTCCTGATGGCATTACACTAGCCTTTTTTCTCACCAACCGTTACTTGGAATATGGTACAAGAATTCGATCCCCTCAAAAAGTTGCTTGGATTGCTATTTTGCTAACGGAGAAAGTTCAGTAGTAAGCTCTCAAATGGAATTCTGACAATGAGGATTGATAGAAATCATGTTCTTCTTAATGGAAAATAAGAGGAAAAAAAAAAGAATAAAAGGATTGTCTGGTGACGAATTCTTCAAGTGCAACAGAAAATTAAGTTGTACTTTGGATTTTCCGACGGCATTTTCTTGTCAGTCTGTCTTCTAGGCTCTTTTCTCTTTCTTGTTCTTCATTCTTCACTAAATGCTGGATCTTCGATGTATATAATTTCATTACTTTTATCATGAAGTAGAATTTGCATTGAAATGCATGAAATCTTGAGAATTTTCTTTGCTGTATTTTACATAATGCACCAACATAGACTTCAATCTACAAGTTGGCACTTGCTTAGAAAGCTGACTCTGTCATCTGATTCTTTCTTTCATTACATTAGGACAGTAAAAGCTAGTTTAAGTCGACTTAGTTGTACATTTACAACTTCAGGATAGTCGTGGGCTTTAATTTCTGATTGCATTGTCTTTTTGAATCTGTTTTCCAATTTTAATCTCTCAATCTTCCCAATCCTCTGGCAATCTGTGATCTCCTCAGTCTGGACCTTGTCTATGGGATTTTAAGATTCCATTATTAAGACTTTTACCATACATAATGGTATCTTCCAAGTTGGAATCCAACTGCATTCCTATTATCAAGACTGACATGTAATAACAAAAGCAATCCATGCTATGCTAGCATCATAAAGATGCCCACCTTACATTTTAGGTTTAGCTCCGCTAATGAAGAAATGGTGTCTTCTCATTATGGACTGCATAAGTAGAAAAAAGTTCGCCCTAATGTTCTCTAGGGGTTAGATGTACAATTGATCTCTATCGGGGGGCTAACAATGTAACTGTAATATCATTTCTTGAAATAGCAATTTGGGAGCTAGAAGAACATTCAATGTCAAACACATTTCTCTCTGTGAAAAATCCAGGCTGTTTGGCATGAGGTAGAATACCTTCATTACTCAGCATCATGACTACAGCGGACATGTTTGGCCTGTCCTCTGGAGACTGTTGCACGCACAAAAGTCCTACGTGGATTGATCGTAGAACCTCTGATAAGTTACAGGACTTGGCTAATTTTTCATCAACTAGTTCCCTTGACCTGTCTTCTTTATAAAGCTTCCACGCCTGCAGCATTTGGAATGATCAGGTTGTCGCCTGGAAGGATTAGTTTCCCTTTTTTAAGTACAGATGAATAATGCATTCAGGATTCAATACTTACATGTCCAAGAAGGTTGTGGTGGTGGTCTAGATGAAGAAATCCTCTGTTTCTCTTACCGCTCACAATCTCTAGAACTAACACACCATAGCTAAATACATCTGATTTTACTGAAAAGAGACCATCAAGTTGGTATTCTGGTGACATGTAGCCACTGCATCAAAGCATTGGATAAGAATAGTGATACCATAGAAGCATAAGCATATTTAGAATTCTATTGTATATTGTGAATATTGAGCCTTACTATGTTCCAACCACTCTTTTTGTGTTAAGACCAGTGTCATTCTCTCTGAAAATTCTTGCCATACCAAAGTCTGATATTTTTGGATTCATCTCGGTATCTAGCAAAATATTGCTAGCCTTGAGGTCTCTGTGGATAATTCTCAGTCTGGAATCTTGATGGAGATACATAAGTCCCCGAGCAATCCCGCTGATAATGTGGAATCGTGTTTGCCAATCAAGTAACTTGCTTTTTGCTTGATCTGACAGAGTTGAATATCACCAAACAACTAAAATTTTGCTAGATAATGCTAATACAATTAGGTGAAGATAGTCTATGATAAAACTCCAGGAAAATCTCATATGAACTCAGTTAACAAAGAGAAATGACTGAGATAGTAAAAAGGGTAGCAAAACGCACCAAATATGAATAAATCCAGGCTTTTGTTATGCATGTATTCATAGATCAACATCTTCTCTTCGCCCTCAATGCAGCAGCCTAACAGCCGTACTAGATTTCGGTGTTGAAGTTTGGCAATACATGTAACTTCATTCTTGAACTCATCAAGCCCTTGCGTGGAAGTCTCTGAAAGACGTTTCACTGCAATTTCTTGTCCTTCTTCCAGCACACCCTGATCATTACAGTTTACACCAAGATTAATATTCTAGCTAAATTTACTTATATTAAACAGATTAACTTGTTTACTAGTGGAGACTAGAATCAAGAGATCAGTTGGGTGGATGGATTTATGCAATGAAAGTTGGATGGATGTACTTCTATTAAACAGATTAACTTGTTTACTAGAGACTTAGTGTGACACAATTAATTAGGTGGATGGATTTATGCAATGAAAGTTGGGTTTGGGAGAAAAGGGAAAGATAGAGGCACCAGTGAATAGGTGTAAGAAATTCCACTTCAGGAAAGAACCAATATTTGATCATCTTTGGGAGATTTTGGACAGAGTTTTTTATGTCAATCCACGATAAACATTAGCTTAGACTCTCACAGAAATTCAATGATCTTAGAGTCTCCTTTACAATTTCGGTCTTCAACTTTAAGAATGAAGTTCAAGAAATTCCCTTGTTTTTTTAATAAGATGTTACCTTGTAAACAGGACCGAATCCACCCTCTCCAAGTTTGTTCTCAAGTGAAAAACTATTGGTAGCTTTAATTGTCGTAGCCAAGTCAAAAAGGGGAAGTTCTAAACTGTTTCTATGACTCTGATCATTGTGATCCTTCTTGGAGTCTTGTATCTGCCTTCCTACAAAATGAGGTACATATACACGTCTTGACCAAGGAATATCTAGATCAGTGTAAGTAACCTATAACAGAACAGTGAATTTGCCTTACCATGATCCTTCTTCTTCTTTTGAATTTGGATATAGAGTGTAAGGCACAGAGCTAATAAAAGCACTCCAGTCATTAGGGAAAGGCTCACTCTAAGAATTTTTTTCTTCTTCCCATTGGAGGCATCTGCTGAATATGCAATTCAAAAGAAAAAAATAAATGCTCTTTTACTAGACACCTTTACAACACCCTGCCCCACAAAAAAAAAAAGGAAAAAAAAAACTCAAGTTTTCAATTTATTAGATTTTGAAATTTCAGGCACACGCATCCTTAAGCAGCATCTGAAATTTCATTGTCTTGTATGACTATGAACTTAAGAGTTCTTTAGCAAATCATGAAGATTATATTGACCAACAATAGATAAATTTTATAATAGATACTATATATGAAAGAGAATTGAGAACCAAATACTGAAGTGTTGGTTTCCCATCAAATACTGTTTTACACAAATCATACCTACTTCAGATGAAGCCAACCTTATGTAGATATCTTGCCCTTCAGTTATGCCTCTGATGTCAATCAAGTCATCAAACCAAAGCAAGCAGCCACTTCCTCCATTGCGTACATCAGCATTTGCATAAGCCATACAAGAGCAATTCTTCAAGCACATCAACTTACATTCTTCAAGTGTCATACTCCCACTGTACCAGGAATTTCGTGTATCCGGCAATTTAACACCAGAATACTTCAAGAAACCATCTCCATTAGGGCAATCCAGGGGGGTACTCCTAGTACAGCCACTTGACCAATCGGCCATAACCCAATTACTAGGGTATTTTGGCACAAATTTATCCAAACAACCACAAACAGGAGAATTTCCAATTCTGCAAGTACCATACGGACCACATAGTGCATAAGAATCACAGTTATCATTTGGTGAAGTAAGGTAAAGGATCCATTCTTGAGTTCGATCAACCCATGTCCAACGTTGTGCAACACCACTCTGATTTAGTACGAACCTTGAAATAACTGTGCTAATAAGATGATAATAAAAATACACCTCCTTGTCATTGAAAACCAATCCAAATGAATATATAGAATTCTTTCTAGAGTTCTGAGCTCCACTGAAACGAAAGCCATTCCAGGGTCCAGCTCGGTACTGCACAAGAGAACCTTTTCTTAATATATTTTGAGGATAGCCCGTAGGATCACACTGATAGGTAAAATCACTTAGTGCTGGATCATCTTTGCTCTTCCATGATGAGAGATGTACCTCTCTGCCAGTTTGGAAATTTCTGCCAAGTTTCATGTCAGGTAGAAGTGTATCTGTTGGATAGTCAAAACTCTGCCAAAGGAAATTGCTTGGATTATCATCTTTTGCATCTCTCACAACTAGATTTCCAGAGTCCAGGAGTTGTGCAATTGGATTCTGCACAGATTTGGATGAGTTGGTAGACCATATAATGTTGTTAGTATCATTTAACAGAACGAAAATTCCTGGACTAAGGACCCTTAAGATGCCTGTTACATTGATGACTGGAGCTTCTCTGTTTGCAACCCATACCACAGTACTTACAGATACTTTCTTGTACCATATGCCTACATATCGATACTTGGAATTTCCAGGAGTGAAAAACCCCATTTCAAAGTTCCCACCAGAAGAAATGATGGTCTCGCCATCTTTGATTGAATCAGAAGTGGTAATTGTATCTATTGCACTAGAAATATGTGCGCTGCAGAGTAAGGAGAAAACTAGAAGCAATAAGGAGAAACCTCCCGTTGATGTATCAACTGGTCTTTGAAGCTCCATATTAGGTAGAATCTAAAGCTTCTGCTGATCATGTAGTGAAGTTGATCATGTTCGAGAACTGAGACCAGAGAAAGCACATTATTGATGACAATGTTTGCAGTTTAGTTGAAATTTTGGCATTTAATCCATCATGGGATCTTGGAATCTGAAGTTCAACTAGTCAATGCCTTGGTGGGAAGGGTTGAGAAGAATGACCATGTAGGGCAAGTCTTGATCCGTTACATGTCCACATTATTGAACTCTGAGGAAGAAAAACAAAACTGTAGATGGAAAAATGAAACCCTGGATAGTGAGATGTGTATTCTTAATTGATGCTGATATGATCAGCCTGCTACATCTTTCTCCTGTTCATCAAATCATTGATGGTGGCGGCTTGGCTTGCGTAGATGGCACGATTTCTACGGTTCGATACAGTTTTCATATCTTTATTTGACCAAATAACATGGTCTGCAATGAAAACTATCTGCCAACCAAGGAATAGGTATCCCAGAATGAGGGTTAAAAGGACTCTAGGTATGAAAATACAAAAGCATGTCAGGAGAAGTCATTGAAGTTTGTGTAACTTTTTCGTGGACTTTGAAAATTCTTTTTCCTGTTGTCAAGAGGCTGTTGAAAAATCAAAGAAACTGCCTATGAATTTGGTTGGCATTATTTTACTCCTTTGCTAAATAAAATAGGTGGATGCCAATCTCATCTTCTTAAGCAAATCATATGGAAACCTCAGAAGACGTCAGTATCATATCATGACTGATTCCTGCCATCTTTAATTCTTCATCCTTAATGTATTTTCAACATTCAATTATGATAGTGGGAAAAAGAGTCAAAATTTCCATTTTTCTCTTGGAAATGCTGGCCAAGTACAATTAATATGAACCCATACATCCGTGTAGCAACGAATGAATTTTGGTGCGTAGGAAATGAAATCTCCTGTAATCCTCATACTTTTGGACATTGGAATTCGGAAACACAGTAGAAAAAGCTTCATTAATATCATTATTCTCCCTGTATATGGGCACTACATTATCGCAGCACAATTACCCTATGGTACATGCAGAATCTGCAATAAAGAATTGCAGAGGTGCCAATACCTGCTCTTGGATGTTACAAGAACAGAGTACTCTAAAAACAATCAACTACCAAAAAAAAGAAGAAAAACAAAAAAAAAGAAACTACAAAAAACTCGATCTGTTTAACGAGGATATAAATTCGTAATGGTTATGCCATTTGTTGAACTAGAAAAACAATTGCTGTCAATATCATTACTTTCCATGAAAAATCCCGGGTGTTTGGCTTCAGGTAAATCACTGTCATTGTTCAACATCAGAACCACGGAAGACATGTTTGGCCTATCTTGAGGACTTTGTTGTACACATAACAAACCCACGTGCATTGACCGAAGAACCTCGGGTAAATGAAAGGAGTTCCCCAAATTTGCATCAACTAGTTCTAATGACCTGCCTTCTTTATAAAGCATCCATGCCTGCATAATAGAAAAAATCATGTCAACAACACTTAGAATGAATTTCTTCATGCATTGGATGTTCATAGAAAATGGTAGTATTTTGCAATGCTTACATGGCCAATAAGGTTGCGGTTGTGTTCATGAAAAAATTCTTTGTTTCTCTTACCAGTCACGATCTCTAGAACTGATACTCCAAAGCTAAATACATCTGATTTTACTGAGAAGATGCCACGACTTGCATATTCTGGGGACATATAGCCACTGCATCACAGCATTGAACAGGGAAATGATAAGAATGAGAGAATTGTAAAGGATTCTTAAGGTATTACATGGCTCAATCATTCTTACTATGTTCCTATCACTCGGCCTGTCTTATCCCCTATCTCATTCCCTCTGAAGCTTCTGGCCAGCCCAAAGTCTGATATCTTGGGGTTCATGTTAATATCTAGTAAAATATTGCTAGCTTTGAGGTCTCTGTGGATTATCCTCAATTGGGAATCTTCATGAAGATACAGAAGTCCTCTAGCAATTCCATTTATGATACGGAAGCGCTTAGGCCAATCAAGTAACTTGCTTCCTGTTGGATCTGCAACAAATGTTTCTCATTTTGTAATCTTAAAGTGGGGTATCTCAATGTATAACAATCCAAGACTAGGAAGAAAACACCAAAATATTTAAAGACGATAGCTTAGAGAAGAATTTCTATTTCTAAACTTGCATCAAGATAATATTTGCATACAGGCATATATCTTCCTGCATCTAGAACATGTGTTTATGCTTATCTTTGTTACAGATATGTGACAAACCATTTTGAACTTCTGCTATAACATTAATTAACCAATTTAACAGAGTGAATAGCTAATCCAAAAGTTGAGAGGAGTCAGAAGCCATACCAAATATAAATGAATCTAGGCTATTGTTATGCATGTATTCATAGATCAACATCTTCTCTTCTCCCTCAATACAGTATCCGAGTAGCTTCACAAGATTTCTATGTTGAAGTTTAGCAATGCACGAAACTTCATTCTTGAACTCATCAAGCCCTTGAAGTGAAGATGTTGAGAGCCTCTTTACTGCTATTTCTTGTCCTTCAAGCATTCCCTAATGATCACAATTTTTGAAACAGTAGTTCATATGCTAAACAACCAGTGATTTGTGATTGTTTGGCTCATTTCATTTCCATAGGATAACTTATATATCCTTCCTAAAGAGTGACAATCTTTTCCAAGTCCAATCAGAATCTTAAAAATTTTATCACGAGCAAAAGAAAAAAAAGGTGGGAAGTAAGGCCGCATTTACTATTCAACAAGTTTCTAAGACACAACAAAATTTTTATTACCACGGAAGATTTGGAAGAATGCTGAACAGAGTCTATGTTAACTTTCTCCAGAGCTACAACGTTTCATAAGTGACCTAAAATTTAAATGGTTTTAATCTTTGTTATGTGTTTAAAAATTGAAATTAAAGTTATATTTTGTGATTACCTTGTAAACAGGCCCAAATCCACCTTCTCCAAGCTTGTTCTCAAGTGAAAAACCATTGGTAGCTTTAATAATGGTAGCTAAGTCGAACTGTGGTAGCTGATCATCTTGTATCTGCCTTCCTGAAATATGAGTCACTGCATGACTTGCATAACCAAGGAGTCATCCTCTTTAGTAAGAAAGAGTCTACTAATATTTCATAGATCACAAAATCATCCATCTTCTCACCTTTTTCTTTCAGCTTCAGATGCTTCCGCTTCCATATTTTAATGCAGAGTGCCAGGCTCAAGCCTAACAGAACCATTCCTGTAAATACTGATAGGCTCACGATAATTATCTTTCTCCTCTTCCTTTTGGAGTCAAATCGGGCTGCAAAATTTTTAAAGAACAGGTAAATTTACTTATAAACAATGTCACTACCACAACTTGGTGGGAATTTTATATTTTACTCTTATTACTCCAAATTATTATACAGACATTTTACAATGAAGTAGATTCTGTATTTCTAAAAGTACAAACATAGAAGAAGCTTATTGTGACTGCAAGTTATTGCTCTACGCATTAACTAACGGTAGACTTCTTTTAGACAACTTAGTATAGGAAGTGTTCTTTCCAGCATTGCCATAGTCAATAACGTTGATTAGTTTTCAGCAGCTACTTTGTTTTTGTACATTAGTTCTCAAATAAACACATGCTCAGCTTATTTCACATGAACTCAGAATTTCAAAACAGATGTAAAGAGATTCATGGGGATAAATCAAGGAAAGCCTGACCTATTTCAGATGAAGCCATCCTAATGTAAATGTCTTGCCCTTCATTTACCTCTCGGATGTCACTGAGTTCCTTAAACCAAAGCAAGCAGCCACTTCCTCCATTTCGTATATCCGAATTTGCATAAGCCATACAAGAGCAATTCTTCAAGCATTTCAACCTGCATTCTTCAAGCGAAATGTTCCCATTGTACCAGGAATTTCGTGTATCCGGTAATTTCACACCAATATACTTCAAGAAACCATCTCCATTATGGCATTCCAATGGTGTCCTCCTAATACAGCCACTTGACCAATCTGCCATAATCCAGTTATTAGGATACTTAGGCACGAATCTATCCAAACAATCACATACGGGAGAAATTTCTATCCTGCAAATGCCATATGGACCACACAGGTCATAGGAATCACAATTATCACTCGGTATAGCAAGGTAAAGTACCCATTCTTGAGTTCGATCAACCCATGTCCAACGTTGTGCAACACCACTCCGATTCAAAACATATCTTGTTACAACATTGCTGAGGAGATAAGTAGCGAAATAAACCTCCTTCTTATTATAAACTAGATCAATTTTATAAAAAGGGCTTTCCCTGGAGTTCAGAGCTCCACTGAAACGCAGACCATTCCAGGGTCCAGCTCGATACTGCAAATCAGAGCCCTTTTTAATGACGTTTTGGGGATAACCAGCAGGATCACAATGGTAAGTAAATTCCCCTGGAGCTGGATCGTCGTTGCTCTTCCACGAAGAGAGATAGGTTTCTTTGCCGGTTTCCAAGTTCCAACCAAGCTTCATTTCTGGTAGAAGTGTATCAGTTGGAAAATCGAAACTTTGCCAGAGGAAATTTTCTGGGTTACTATTAGTTGCATCTCTTACAACAAGATTTCCAGAATCCAACAATTGGGCAATCGGGCTTTGCACAATTCTTGAAGCATTAGTAGACCATATGATGCTATTAGTACCATTTAAAAGAGCTAAAACCCCTGGTTTGATGACCTTTAGAACCCCGGATGCACTGCTCAGTGGAGTTTCTTTATTTGCAACCCAAACTACAGTCTTTATAGATATTTTCTTGTACCATATACCGACATATCTGTGCTTGGAATCACCAGGGCTAAAAAATCCCATTTCAAAGTTTCCACCAGATGAAATGATGGTCTGACCATCTTTGATGGAATCAATTGTTGTTATTATATCTGCTGCACATACAATCTTCGGACAACAAAACATGGAAAACAGGAAAAGCAAGGAGAAACCTGATGAAGTTGCTGGTGCAATCTTTGTTTTCTGCTTCATTTCTTGGAGGGCTACAGTCCTGGATTTTTGTCAGTTGTAGGAAAAGCAGACAAGGAAGATGAGGAGTATGATTGGCTGGCATGAAGACCAGTGAATGGCTGCTGCTGACTTTTCAATGCAGCTTCATTTTAGGATGATCTCGTGATCCATTATTCCTTTTGAATTCTGATTTGGTAATTGCTTTTACTGTAGTACTAGTATAGTATTTTTTTTTCTCGGGAAGTGTTTTGGTAATTGACGATATTCAATGGATTAGGCAAATTTGGCCCCTCTAAAATTTTACTCATGGTTTTTCAATCATTTTACTTTTCAAATATTTATTATTGAAAACTATGAGTTAAAAGCTAAATGAATAAATTATCAATTGATGTTTTTTTCTTGGATCATTTTGGCAATTGATGAGAATTATTATATCCTTCTTTTGCAAATCACACTTCCTCTTTCAAGTAAATCAAAATGAGTTCTCTAAAGCCAACTAACTTTTTAAGGGTAAATTTTGCATTAGTTGACTTTAATGGAGAAAACAAAATTTGCAATAGAACGATATGATAATTCATACAAAAAATATTAAGGAGGAAATAAGTTCAGAATAATCACAAGGATCAAAATAGATAAATAAAAAATATTAGGGTAATTTTTTAAAAAATTAATCATCTAAGACTATAATGCCCTAAGTAAAAACATAAGGGACTAAATAGGAAATTTACTTGAAGTTTATTTGAAAAAACCTTAGAAAAAGAAAATATTTTTATTTTAAAAATAAATACTTCTGAAATAAATAACCCCTCAAGAATTAATATTTACTTCTGACTTAATATAAAAATTAAGATAAATTTTGAATTGAACAAAATATTTGGTTGGAGGTATTTGAAAGGGAAGGGAGGAGAAGGGGGGAGAATTTTCTTTAAAAAAAAAAAACCTCAGTTTTGTTAGAAAAGTTGGAGGAAAAGCCGAAAGGAAAGGGATTTTACTTCAAATTTTCATTCCCCTCACATCCTATCTTTCGCCCATTTTTATTTAAGGGAGGTAAATATATAATATGACTATGAGTTACACAATTATCAAACTATCTAAAATTTTGTTAATTATGAACCTAAACCATACAAAACAAAAGAATTGAAAGGTAAACCATCTATTTTCAATTTTAAAATCTTTTTTTATCACACGTCCTATAAATAAATCAATTAAACTATGTATTATTCATTAAATTTTTTAAATAGTATAGTATTTGAACACAAATAATTTTTTTTTTTGAATACATATAAGGTATAATAGTCAAGTTATTATTATTTTCCTTCCTCTCCATTGTTATTTGACTTGTAAAAAAATTTAAGGAGATTTTTTTACATTAAAAAGTTACTACATTTTTTTTATTAATGTTGTTCATTATGAAATCACGTGATTTATTTTAATATAAATATTTTAAATTAAATAGATAGTTAAAAAAGTTTTAAATTGTAAATATATATGTTTATTTTTAAACAAAAATATTTAATTACAAATATCCTAAAATGAAAATGTAAATATTTAATTTTTTATAGAGGGAATAATATTTTTCTTCCTCCCCCACCCCCACAAACCAAATTAGAGATTTTACAACTAACATTTTCAAGATTTTTGGAGACCAAATTCCTAAATAGTAAAGACACTTATTAAATGTGTTATGTGTTAACACACTTTAGGTAAAGTTCCAGAATTAGCCGCCCAAGTCCTAGAATTTCACACTTGGTAAACATTTAAATTTTTGTTATTTAAAATTAAATCTTAACATTTTTTAAATAAATGTATCTTTAAAAAATATTTTTCAATTTAAGAAATTTATATACTTAAATTCATTAGTGACAAAGATAATATAACAATATATCTATAGTAAAAGATTGTTTTTATTTCATTTTAAGACAAGAAGAAATTTATTTGATTTAAAATGGGATCAATTCTTGGCAGGAATATGTTGAAAAATTTAATAGTGCATTCCATTTCTGGCAACTTTCTTCACGCTTTTGCCAAAAATCCCTTTTGTCAATTTGACCCGTCAATGTCGCGTGTGCAAAGGATAGGGCACGGGAAAATTGAATTGTTACTCGCCATATAATTAACGATTTAAGATTAATTTTGAGTTTGATTTTCTAGATCATAAGCATTGAGGAGTTATTATTTTGAATTAATTTTTTAAGAATTTCTTTTTTGAAATTATCTACTAATGTTACCTTTTAAAAAATGCTGTGAGTGTATGATACGGAACTATTATTATTATTATTATTAGTCAAAAGGGCAAAACAGATTACACAAAAAAATTGTTGAAGGTTAAAATAAAAAAAAATTAAAAAAATTATTAGGTACTAAACTAAATCAAAATAGTTCAGAAACTAAATGTTAAACTTAATCCCTTTTGTTTTAAATTGAATGCTCATTTCAGTATAAAATTTAAGGTGATTATTTGATCATAAATAAATTCTCAAATTATTCTTATTATTATGATTCTTCCTTAAATTTAAAAAGTTACTTATATAATTTTTAATAAAAAATACTTCCATTTAAAAAAAATTATATTCAATTTTAAACATTTTAAAATATAAATATAAATGTTAAATTTGGGACTGAAGTAATATTTATTTATAATTTTATTTTCAATGAAAATGAAATTGCAATAGTAAAGTAATTCAATAATTTAGAAAGACAAGGCATCGGTTCTCTACAATGTTTGACTTCCAAAAGAATCAGCCCTTATAGTTAGGTCTGTGAATAGGAAATCACTAACCGAACAAAGAAAAGAGAAATTCATCTGGGTAAAAATGTAATGGTCACATCACTTGTTGATCTAGCAAAACGGAAGCTGGGAGAAAATCCATCTTCAGTCCCACTTATTTCCATGAAAAACCCAGGCTGTTTAGCTTCAGGCAAATTCCCATCATTGCTCAACATCAGAATCACAGAAGACATGTCTGGCCTGTCTATTGGATATTGTTGTACACATAACAGACCGACATGGATTGATCTTAGTACCTGGGATTGTTCAAAGGAGTTGCACAGATTTGTATCAACTAGTTCTAGTGATCTGCCTTCTTTGTAAAGGATCCATGCCTGCACAATTCAGAACAACGTGAATAGCTATTGGGATGAATTGATCAGTTTCATTTATATGCGTTGGCCATTACTTACATGTCCAAGAAGGTTTTGGCAGTGGTCTTGGTGAATGAATTCTGAGTTTCTTCTACCACTCACAATCTCTAGCACTGTCACACCAAAGCTATATACATCTGATTTTACTGAAAAGATTCCATGAACTGCATATTCTGGAGACATATAACCACTGAATCACAGCATTGGATAGAAATAATTCATAATGAAGAAGAGATTATATGGATCATAACATAGGTTAGTCATTCTTACTATGTTCCAGTTACTCTGCTTGTCTTGTCTCCTGTTTCATTCCCTCTGAAAATTCTGGCCAATCCAAAGTCTGATATCTTAGGGTTCATGTTAGTATCTAGTAATATATTGCTAGCTTTGAGATCCCTGTGGATAATCCTCAGTCTGGAATCCTCGTGAAGATATACAAGTCCTCGAGCAATCCCATTGATTATATGGAAGCGCTTAGACCAATCAAGTAACCTGCTTCCTGTTGGATCTGCACAAGTGATTATCTTTCTCATTTCTCATCCTCCTAAAGTTGTTGCTTAAATCACAGACAAAAAAGGGGGAAAAAATTCTCAAAGGTATGTTGTTACAGATACTTATTCATAACAACTATAGATTTGTGCCATTCTTTTATGTGTTAAGGCAGCGATGGAGGTCTGGAGGCTTTGTTTGTAGCATTATTGGACAAATTAATTTAAAGAAGTACATTAACTAATTTGATTGCGAGGGAGTAGGATCCGAACCAAATATAAACGAATCGAGGCTTCGGTTATTCATGAATTCATAGACCAGCATCATCTCCTGTTCCTGAATGCAGCACCCTAGTAGCTTTACAAGATTTCGATGTTGAAGCTTGGCAATACATATAACTTCATTCTTGAACTCGACAAGCCCTTGTGTGGAAGATTTTGAAAGTCGTTTCACTGCTATTTCTTGTCCCTCTTCTAGTACACCCTAAAGATTACGAATTTAGATGTAAAAGCAACTTAAGCGGTAGTTTTACAACTCACTAATACTGAATAATTCATTAAAAATTACTCCATCTTGTATATGTGGATGTGGTTACCTTATAAACAGGACCAAATCCACCCTCTCCAAGCTTGTTCTCAAGTGAAAATTCTCTTGTAGCTTTAGCTATTGTAGTTAAGTTAAACAGTGGAAGTTCTTTCTCATCACACTCTTCGTAGACATCAGTTTTCCTTCCTGCATCATGAGCCTACCAAGTGAATTACAAAACCACCATGAAAGTTTTATAAAAAGAGGGCATCTATTCAAAGTTTGAAGTTCATTTAACACGAGATGATTCATCTTCTTACCTTTTTCATTCTTCTTCTGATACTTCATCCATTTCTGAATGTAGACTATAAGGATAAGGCCAAATAGAAAGGTTCCAGCAAGTAATGATAGGCTCAGTGCAATTATTTTTCTTTTCTTCTGGTTAAAGCCCTTTGTAGAGACTGCAAATTTACAAATCAAAGAAAAACAGGTAATCAGTTTTCTTTTCCTCCTTAGATGTTTTGATTTGGTTCACTCGTTAACATTGAAAACAGAGCAAGCAAGGAAGCCTGACCTATCTCAGATGAAGCCAACCTAATGTAGAGGTCTTGGCCTTTGGGTACCTCCCTTATGTCAAGCAATTCATTAAACCAAAGCAAGCAGCCGCTTCCTCCATTACGAACGTCAGAATTAGCATAAGCCATACAAGAGCAATTCTTCAAGCACATTAACTTGCATTCTTCAAGTGACATACTCCCATTATACCAGGAATTTCGAGTATCTGGCAACTTAACACCAGAATATTTCAAGAAACCATCCCCATTTTGGCAATCTAAGGGTGTCTTCCTAACACATCCACTCGACCAATCTGCCACAGCCCAATTAATAGGATATTTAGGCTCAAATCTATCTAAACAGCCACAAATAGGAGAATCCCTGATTCTGCACATACCATTGGGACCGCATAGTTTATAGGAATCACAATTATCATTTGGTACAGAAAAGTACAAGACCCAGTCTTGTGTTCGATCAATCCATGTCCAACGTTGTGCAATACCACTCTGATTCAGTACAAATATTGAAACAGCTGAGCTGAGGAGTTGATAAGTATAATACACTTCCTTCTTATCCAAAACAAATTCAAATTTATAGATAGGACTCTCTTTAGAGTTCAGAGAGCCACTCGAATGAAGACCGTTCCATGGCCCAGCTCTATACAGCACAAGAGAACCTCTTCTTATTATTTTCTGTGGATATCCAGTAGGATCCAGGTGATATGTAAGATCCCATGGTGCTGGATCATCGTTGCTCTTCCACGACGAAAGGAACGTCTCCCGGCCAGTTTCCAAATTCTTGCCAAGCTTCATCCCTGGTAGAAGTGTATCGGTTGGATAATCGAAGCTTTGCCAGAGAAAATTTTCTGGGCTATCATCATTTGCATCTCTCACAACAAGATTCCCTGAATCCAACAACTGGGCAACTGGATTTTGCACAGGTCTTGATGTATTAGTAGACCATATAATGCTGTCAGAAACATTTACAAGAACTAGAATTCCATGATTCATGACTTTTAAGACCCCTGATGTATCCTTGAGCGGGATTTCTCTGTTGGCAACCCATACCACTGTCCTCGCAGATATTTTCTTGTACCATATGCCGACATAACGATACTTGGAAATTCCGGGACTGAAAAATCCCATCTCAAAGTTCCCATCTGAGGAAATGATGGTCTCGCCATCTTTCACTGAATCTGTTGAGTATATTTTATCTACTGCATTTGAAATATTTGAGTTACAAAGTAAGCCCAAAAGCAAAAGTACAGAGAAACAGTTAGTTAATGTCATTGCTCTACCAAGATTCACTGTAGGAGGAAATTGAGGGCTTCTAACAGTTTCTTTATGAAGATTGAGAATTCTCCTACGGCACGGTCCCAAATCCATAGACG
This sequence comes from Apocynum venetum, assembly GCA_019593545.1. NCBI lineage: Eukaryota > Viridiplantae > Streptophyta > Magnoliopsida > Gentianales > Apocynaceae > Apocynum > Apocynum venetum. The sequence goes on along the minus strand of SRSM01000123.1, from coordinate 7,773,257 downwards.
GCCAGTCGGCCATCCATATCCTTGGGTTATGTCTAAGATTTCACAGACGAGAATTTTCTAGTTGTTTAATATCGTCAGACAACTTTTGTGGTCATTTTTTACGAGAAAATCTGGCAATAAATTTCTCAGTGGCGAATGACTATGAAAAGATGGCGGATTTCAAATTTCTTTAGAATTATATCTATTCAAGGCAAAGTTAAAGGCCAGACAAAAGTCGGGTTTAAAATTTCAAAGTCACAACCTTTTTGTTTTGGTTGAGGCTCCACATATCTTATATTAAAATTATGGAAAATTGGCACATTTAGTCCTCAGCATATTTCACTTTGACATGATTGGTCCCTTTTTTGTTTTGTTTTGCCTAGTAAATGCTCAACGTTTTTTACTTTGTTATGAATAGTCCTTTTCGACAAAATTTAATTAATCATGACGAAAGTCGATTTTATTTCACAAACCCACATGGTATTTCGGTATCACTTTTCTCACTAATTATTTAGCAAGAAAAAATCTCATTAATTTAACCCCTATGTTTCCCCAATTTTATCCACTATCTCCCATAGAAGATAACCCAAACTGGAATGATGAATTCAAATGGAATTTCGGTCAGCAAGAGTGCAAATCAAAGGTCTGGGCTGACCAACTTACTGGTCAAGTATCGTCCTTCGGCAATTATTCCAACCCCACATATCTTACTTTCTAAATATGCTAATCGGAGCAAAGCAAGATTTGACAAGCAAGTGTCTGGGGGCTCTAGTGAGCAAGAGTGGAGGCACTTGAGTTGGGTTGGAGTGACAGAGCCAAAGACGACGATGCAAACTAGCCGAAATCGGGTTTCAACTTTTTTTCGATTAGATAACCCCAATTTGAAAACTCTCAAAATCTCTCTCACTTCATTTCATCTTTACCCCTTTCGAAGGTCAATTGTTGGGGATAATTTTTGAAATAAGTGATTTGAATTATTGAAGGAAAGAAAAAGGGGTGAGAATGGCATGCTTATGAAGTTATTGTATTGAAAAAGGAGTGATGGCGATGATGAAGATGTGAAAACGAACGAAGACATTTTGAAAATTGTTAACAAAGAAATGCAACATAAATTTCAATGGTGGTGGAAATTATGGAAATTTCCAACCTCATATGGTAACAAATATAAATTGGGGTAAGGATGAGAAAAAAAAAAAGAAAAAAAAAGATGAAGAAGAATAAAGACATTTTCTCTACCCGTTTTAATAACTTTTGTTGCGAATTGTTTTGGGTAGACTAAGACTTGATCAAAATCTTTTTTTCCAGTGCATTATATATTTCATAAGAGATAAGATTATGTGCAAGAAATTGATGAGAAGCTTGTTTTAAGTTTGTGGTAGTATTGTCCTAAAAAAAATTGTAATAATATGTTTAACAAGTGCATTTTCTTTTATTTGAGTTTTTATTTAATGTTTCATGTTTATGAAATTTGAGCTTGTAACTGGCATGACCATTTCTTTCTAATTGATTGTTATAGGCTGATGTTCAAAAGAAGAGATGATAGTGTGTGATGAAACCGTAGAAATTGGTAATGAAGTTGTTCAGACGAGAGAATAGGGAAGAGTTGGAAGTGGCGATAGGAACACATATGAGGTGGAGGTGAAAGAACTAAGGTTGGAGAAGAGGGAGGTTGTGGGAAATAGGGGTCAAATTAGTGAGAAAAGTGGAATACCGAAAATACCCATGTGGGTTTGTGAAAAAAAAAATTTTGACTTCTGTTATGGTTAATCAAATTCTGTCCAAAAGGATCATTCACAACAAAGTAAAAAATGTTGAACATTTACTAGGCCAGAAAAAGAAAAGAAAGGGACTAACCATGCCAGAGTGAAATACGTTAGGGACTAAATGTGTCAATTTTCCTAAAATTATTAAAATCAACTAAAAATATAGAAAATTTACTTTGAAAATACTGTATTTTATTTTATTTTTCATTTTTGTCCTCCTCCCTCCTTCAAGGGTCAGTCTGGTACGCTTCTTCCCCACCTACTGGCCTCTACATAAAATGTTGCCAACATTTTTGACTAACTTTGTTTGGAATAACTTATAAAAAAATTTTAAAAAAACTTTGTTTGGAATAATCTCTTTGTTTTCTTCCATCTTGGTTCTTTAAAATGAAAAATATGACTCAATTGTCTCCAGATAACTCCATTTCAATTTTCTCTTTGGCATTAAATTAGTAGTATTCTTACCTTGTCAACTGCTCTGTAAATCTTCTCTAGAATATTTTAAGAATTTTTTTCAATTTTGGAATTTGAATTTTGTCACTAAACCTCTCTTTGGATAAAAATTAAATCATAGGCATAAAGATATGCTTCAAAATTTGTATTTTTGTTTCTTTCAATTTTGAAAATATCCGCAAAATTTTTTTTCTTGAAACTTCGTTGCTTTCATAGCAAAGCCTAACAGAAGATAAATTTTGCCCTGTTCAAAACGTTCCAAAGCTGTCCTAGTACTCATGGTTTTGCTTCAATAGTTCATGTTAGGAATTTTCCCTACAATCAAAGTCGCATAGAAGCAATAAAAAGAGTAAAGAACACCATAAATGATTTGATTTAGCTAAAAGCCTACTACACATACTCTCTCACTATATCAAAGTTTACACTCTCCTGAATGACCTCTCTCAAGTTTACAAGTACAAAAAGAGAATACAAATAAAACCCTACTGAAGCTACCAATACAAATCCTAATAGAGATAAATTTTGCATTGTTCAAAACGTTTCAAATCTCTCTTGTTAATTAAGGGTGGCAAAATAACTTCGGCCCGTTGGGTCAGTCCGAAAAATTCACAATATAAAATGAGTTGGGTTTCATTTTTTTTGGCCTGAGAAAATCGGGCCTAAATGACCTGACCCGTTGGCCCGCGGGCAGATGGATTGACCCGATTCAAAAAAAAATTTCCAATAATTTCCAAAGTTTGTGTAGTAAATGATTTTTTATTACACAAATGATGTTTGTATAATAAATGATGTTTAAATGATTTTTTTTTGTTTATGTAGTAAATGAATGAACATTATATTTGTGTTTGATTGTTTAAATGTTTTTTTTTTCTTGAATATGGTTGGTTTGTTTTAAAATTTTGGTGTAAAATTGTAAATGTACTGCAGGCTATAGATATAAACATTACATAACATTCTATTTTATCTTTTATGATTTAAATTTGTTGAAATTGAGATGATATAGTGGATTATTTTAGTATTTTTTTTTGTCAAAATAAGACTATAAATGTGTTGTTTATTTGTAAATGGTTATAAAATCATAATTTTAAAAAAATTATAATTTTTTTTATCATTTTAGCCGTTGGCCCGTAACTCATGTAAAGACTGGACTGACCCTCAATATTTCGCCCGTACAATTTCAACATGATCAAACCCGACCCGATTACATTGAACGGGCCAAGCCGCCCGTTTTGACATCCCTACTAGTAATCTTGGTTTTGCTGCAATAGTTCCTATTAGGAATTTTCCCTACAATCAAAATCGCATGGAATCAAGAAAAAGAGTGAACACCATAAATTATGTGATTAGCTAAAAGCTAATGCACGGTGTCAAGCACAACAATCTCTCACTATATCAAAGTTTACACCATCATCAATGACCTCTGATGGCTTCTCTCATGCTTACAAGTACAAATAATGAATGGAAAAACAAATACAATAAGAAAGGCGGCAAAGTGAAAAGAGAATACAAAGAAAACCCCAATCAACTAGGGTTATAAATGGAAGAAAAATATATTAAATACGTAGGACATCAAGAGATTAGGTTGTCTTGCGAGTTTGGGAAGGGTATTAGCCCAAGCCTACAACCAATATTCTCCTTCCTTCGTTTAAATTGAGAAGTCCAAACTCCAACAGAGGCACAAATTCCAGTAGAGGCTCCAAACATCATCGGGTAAAAAAAAAGGGTCATCGTCATTGGTCGTGGGCTGATTTGTGGGAAAAAGCCATCAGTTCCCAACTATATGTTGGTATTTATCTCTTCCGCAATCACTTAGGATAAATGTTTTTACACAAATCTCACACATGGAAAAATATCACACCAAGGCATTTTAAGTAAACAAAATGTCCCGTAAGTATCCAGTATTTCTATCATTTGGCAGATAAAATATTGTCACAAACATAAGTTGTAATCTTTAGGGTATGCTGGAAGATGGACGAGAAATAACATTAAAGTGGCTTTCAGCATCGAAATCTTATAAAGCTATTGGGATGTTGCATTCAAGTAGAAGAAAATATGTTTATATAAGAATTCATGCACAATAAAAGCCTGGATTCATTTATATTTGGGTATTTTGTATCTTTCTTACTGCAGAAACAAAGTTTTTTCTTTGGTTGTGAGGATACTTAAGTAAACTAGGGCAAGTAAAAAGACATGTTTTAGCTGGAGTGAGGTTGTATTCTTACCTGCCGTATAATCTTTACCTAATTTTGCAAATGGTAATATTCTTTACTTCGTTTTTTCATATCCATGTGGAACCTAGACTTTTGACTGTGTTTTTGTTTGGCTAACACATGATTCATTGTTTTAAGTATCTTTACTTTTGGATCACAAAGAGAACTGTAACCTTTGAATTAGATTTCAATATGTGTTCTTGTCTGGATGATACAACTCATTGTATTTAAGTATCTTCACATTTGGCTAACCTGATGCAGATCCAACACAAAGCAGGTTACTTGATAGGCCCAACCGTTTCCACATCATCAATGGAATTGCTCAAGAATAATCCATAGTCATAGATATCTAAAAGCTAGTAACAATGTATTAGATATTAATATGAACCCTAAGATTTCAGACCTTGGCATGGGTAGGAATTTCAGAGGGAACGAGACAGGAGCTAAGACCAGCCGAGTGATTGGTATATAATAAGAATGAATATCCTATATACCAATCGAATAACACAAGCATTGCTTCTATTAACATTAATCATTTATGTTCAATGTCAAGAAACAATGGCTAAATGTCCCCAGAATATGTCGTTCATGGCATCTTTTCACTAAAAACATATGTATTTAGCTTTGGAGTGGCAGTGCTAGAGATTGTGGGCGGTAAGAGAAACAGGGGATTTCTCATGCAGACTACCACCACAACCTTCTTGGGCATGTAAGTTTTTGCATATTGCATTTACATGCATTATAGATGAGGCTATATAGAACTGACAAAGTGAATATCCAAATCCATTTGAATAAATTTAAATGAGTATCAATCAATTTAAATACAACTCATTTATGATTCATTTATAAATGATTCAAATTGTTTGAATCTAAATGGTTTATAAATATCTATGGACATTCATTTATTCATATAATTTTGATTTTTTTAAAATTCATTTTTTGTAATTGTATTCAATTAAATTTCTTAATGTAATTTTTATTATTTAAACTCGTGTTCAATTCATTTTTTTAATATTTAATTCCATATATATATTAGAAAAATGTAAAAATGATGACTACACTATCAATTGATTTATTTTTTAAAAAAACCCTGTCAAAATGAATTGAAAAGTAGTCTTATGTCAACATATTGCATAAAATGGATAAAGTTGTGAAATTTAAAGCTAACTTAACAAATTTATGTACAAAAATAAAAAGTTGTAAGCTTTAAAAGTTGAATTAGTAAAGAAATAAAGTAAAATAAAACTGTAATAACAATAATAATAATATAAAAAAAATTGTTTGATATGAAATTTAAATTTTTCGTACAAATAGTTTGTTTTAAAAGTTTATAAAAACTTAAATAATGTTGTTTGTTCATTATTGAACTTTTTGAGTAGATGAAATATAATCAAGATGTATTTTTTTGTCCAATGTTGAATTGATCATTAAAAGAAAATTAAGCAAGAAATTTGAATACATTCAGGAAAAATCATCACGATCAAAATTGAAGATTTCATTATCTGTATGGATTTTTTATTTTTCTTTTTTTATTTTTTGGGAAAAACTCTACATGAAATAATACATAAATAAAACTTATGTTCATAAATCACTTCTAAATTTTGATAGTTCTGGAGAGAGAAAGAGTAAGAGTTTTTTTTTTCTCCAAACATAGGGAAAAAAATTATAAAGTTAAAGTGAAATTTAAAATATATATTGGGTTAAAGTGTAATTAATTAAATTTGATTAATGGATATTGATCAAATTAGATTTTTTAAAATGGATGTTTATTGGATTTTATGGATAACTATTAAAATTCATTAGGATAAATGGATGCTCATTTAAAACCATTTAAGTTATATGGGTGAATCAAATACATTTAATATTGGATGATTTTGGATCTTTATTGGATTTGCATCCACTTTGCCCATCCCAGGCTCATATATCCTCTTAAGTTCTTAACATGGTTGAATTTTCTGAGGCATGGATGGTTTATGAAGAAGGGAGGTCAGTGGAAGTGGAACTAGTTGATGCAAATCTGGGAAACTCCTTTGATTTAGCTGGTCGAGGTGCTAAGATCAATCCACGTAGGTGTGTTACGTGTGCAACAATGTGCTCAAAATAGACCAAATATTCTTCAGCCTCCAACATTCCCAGTTCAAGAATTGACATAACTAATTACCATACTAGAGCCCAGATAAACCTAGTATGGTTTACTTCTAAATTAGATAGAACATTGTTCCAACTCTTTGACCAAATGGACTTATTATAATTTGATTGTTTTTTATTATATTTACATTTTAAAGAATTCAAATATACATCAAATAAGCACAAGAAAACCGTGCAACACACGAGGACTAAATATAGCCTAATGCAAATAAAATTGTGTGTATTTGGTCACTTATTCTTGTCAAAAACTTTCCCCCCCCCCTCCATACACATCTTCAAAACTCTCTTTTTTTTTTTCTTAATAACTCTCTCTAAAACTCAAACTAAATTCTAACATAGAGAATCTAAACTACACATAAAATATTATTTGAATGATTTTAAAATTTAAATATTCCATTCATTCACTACAATTTTTTTCCTTTTTCTTTTACCCCCCTTAAAACCAAAAAGAGCTGGCCAAAAGTCTGACTAGGTCAATTAATATGATTTGTTTTTCCTCTTTGTTCTTATTAGTTTGAATAGGTCAATTGATTTGCATTTGCACAATGTGGATGTTATGTTGGTTAGAAAAGAAACCTTGAATTTTTACATTCAAACTCTTCCAACGCTGGGCCCAAAAGTAAAAGCCATCAAAGAACTCCAATTTTCTTTAGATGTGAAAGCAGGAAAACAGGATCAAATTGGCCACTGGTTTCGTCATTCATGACTTATAGTCACAGAGAATTGATATCTAGGTCTCGCCAAATTCTGTTAAAGAGTATCAACTTAAATTTTTAAAGTAGATAAAAATTTAATATAATATTAAATTTAAAGTTCTTTGTTCAAATAGTTATTATACACATTCAGATCATATATGCGAAGAGTGTATTAAGGAGTTAAAAAACTTGTACCTTTTTTGTTCAATATTGCCCTTTCACTTAATTTAAAATAAAAAACTTCTTTAGTAAATTTATTTCTCTAAAACAAGATTTACTCTTCTTTTCTCTAAAATATAAGTACCCTTAACGGGTTTGATTCGACAACTCATCCGAAAATAAATATATATAAAAAAAAAGTGTAACATATCATTTGTTCTCAAAAAAGAAAAAGAAAAAAGTAACTTACCCCTTTATAAGAGATATTCAAAGCTTTTAAAAGAAACTTCGGGAGTGTTGCACAAGTTATTATTCAATTAGGCTTTGAAATCGAAGTTTCCTTTGTTCGAATGATGACATAGATATTCCAAGCTTTGTCTCACATTATTCTCCATATATAGTTGACATCTGTAAACGCAGACCGAGTAGGAAAGAAGTAGGGCAAGAACGACTATGGAGATTACTAACTACCTAGAACAAATTCATCATTGAATACTTAATTTTAGAGTAAACGAATATTATTTAAACTATTTTTATATGATTAGTCAAATAAAAAGATCTTTTTCTATGTTATTCTATCATTATTATGAACAGGAAAAATATCAAAATAAAAGTGCAAAAAAATATAAAACATTCTCCTTATAGTAAAATCTAATTTTGATATATTCATATATATACTCTCTGTCATTCTTTATAAGATATTACAAGTAATTTTATACAAATAAAAAAATTAATTAACTATTTTTTATTATATCCTTATCTATTGTCCTTGAAACAAAGAATTTTTATTCTCTCTTTCAAGAAGTATTTATTGTATATGAATAAAATAGTTAACAATAGACAAAATAATCATAAAAAATAACGAATCATATTATATTTATATACAAGTGAAGTAGCTTATTGTATTTTATAAAAATGGACGAAGGGAGTAATATGTATATTAAGGTGATCTATAAATTAATCTTTCAAAATATCACATATTATCAATTAAGTCATTAGTTTTTTTAAAAAAAATTAATTTAGTCTTAGAGTTTTACAAAAGATGATCATTTTAGTCATTTTATATTTTAATTTTTCATTCAAATTCATTAAAAATAGTTTTTAGGAAACTTTTTCTTTTGAGAAAAAATAATAATTTTAATTGTTGTATCTAAATATTCATCTAAATTCATTTAAAAATAATATATTTTTTAAAAAATATATGATAATTGTCAAGAACATGACTCGTAACCATAATATATTACAATCATACGTGAAATAACTAAATTATACTTTTTTATAAAAAAAGTACACAATGATTGTCGAGAATATGATCCTGATTTTTAAATACATAAATAAAATCATTTATCAATCAAGTTGCATTATACATATTTATCTTTAAATGATAATATTTTTTATAATAAATTTCTTAGTTGAAACTTTTAAAATTTATAAAAATTATAATTTTAAGAATTAATACATGTCTACTCCTTTTATGTTACCTGTGTAGTAGTAGTGTGGGTCAACAAAGGCTCAAAATGAAAGTTGGATCTATGTTATTTTATTTATTTAAAAATATAAGTTATTGTATGATTTTTTTTTCTTAAAATATAAGTTATTTTATAAAATTTTAAAAATGACCTTAAGTGATTTATATTTATAGACGAATTAAATAATTCTTAAGAGTGATTGACAAATGGATCCCCACTCATCTGGGGCAGACTACGGCAAAGCTAAGGTAGCTCAGTTTCCATAACTTCTCACGGTAATCCCATTTCCGTAGTATGACCTCTTCAATTCAATTTAATCTCTTCGGGTAGTCTGAGTAAAATCGAGAAAGGGATTATAGTAAAAGAGAGCAAAACAATGGAAGAAGAACTAACCTCTCAATTTCCTCAAGGAAAAGTCCATTCGGTCCTTCCACAAAAGAAAAGAATTGAAGAAACGGTCACCCGAGGAAAGCAAAAGGCAATTTCTTCCCTCTTTCGGCATCGTAACAACATTAAACCAAGTGCCAACCGGCTTTCGCGCTGGCTAACTGGACATTAGTTGTCTTGTCTTTCCCATGGCCTCTTTCTTTCCCACTTCTTGGAAACCCCTTTCCTCCCTTTGCTTCCTCACCTATATACATTCCCCCTTCCCCCACCCAATTCCACCAAAGTAGTCTCAGTTCGCTCTCACAATACTAAAGATTGTTCTTCTGATTGATTCTTTCTTGTAGTGAATTTATATACCATGGCTGCCAAGACTCAGAACAATTTCCAAGATTTCTTGCCCCTTATGGCTGAAAAGTTAGGTGGAGATGGTCTAATGGGTGAGTTGTGTAAAGGGTTTCAGCTATTGATGGATAGTAATAAAGGGGTCATCACTTTCGAGAGTCTCAAGAAGAACTCTGCTCTGTTGGGGTTGCAAGATTTTAGCGATGATGATCTCAGGAGTATGTTAAAGGAAGGCGATTTTGACGGAGATGGAGCTCTTAATCAAATGGAGTTTTGCGTGTTGATGTTCAGATTAAGTCCTGAATTGATGGATGAATCCCAGTTTTTGTTAGAAGAGGCTCTTCAACAAGAGTTCAAAGATTGCTACTTTTCTTTGTAAATTGTTTTCTTCTGCCCAAGAAATTGTACGATTCTTTTGGAATTCTTGATGTTCGAATACAATTATGGAAAAATGAAATCAGAAAAGAAATTTATTGAACACATTGGGCGTAAAGTTTGAGTCCTTGAATTATTTTCTTAGGAGTATATTATGAGAATTTGAAGATGTTCCCCTCCCCCCGCCCCCCTCACACACAAAAAATGAGGACCTTGAAATTCATCTTTGGCAGTCTGATTGATTTATCAAGTTAAAAGATAATAAAAGAATCCATTTTGGTAATTGGTTCTTCCTTAGCTATAAGATATTTTCATGAATGAATTAGTCATAATGCTTATTTTGGGTTTACTATTTTCTTGGTTTAGAATGTTCGGTGTTTTCTGCTACCAGAGGTCCTTAACTATTGGGATATACTTTTCAGTCTCATCCATATATTCAATCAACTCCAGTATTAGGGCTGAACTAGCTTAATGTGAGGTCACAATGAAAGTCAATTTAGGCGCAACAATTTTGCAGAGTTTTCTTTTACATGTATTGCCCTTTGCTTATTCCCAAAATCACAGTGATTTTGAAGATTAACTAGACATGATTGGTATGGGGGCTATCTCTCACTATAATTATGCGCACATTTTTTTATCAGGTACTTTTTTAAAAGTCTTTAAAAGTTGCTTTCATCTTGGAAATAATGCTCTTTTATTTCTTGAATTTTTTCCTCGTGTGGAGTTTATGAATACTAAACTTTCGATGTTGGATTCATTTAGTCTAACTGTTGACACATGCAAGGGTCAATATCATGTTATTATATGAAGAAACATACCAGTTGTCTACCGACTGTGAAACAGCTATTATAGAATTCAATCATGTCAAGTTGGTGGTTGCTCCCCTGCAAATTATCTATCATTCGAAAATGGGAAAAGATAGCCATGTATAGGTATCCACTTATTGAATTCTATTTTATGCAATCAGTTCACATACTTCCTCAACATATGAGATTGTGACCGAAAATGTTCTAGCTTGAAATCTTTCTGAATAGTGTAAGCTGAGTATGGAAAGGTGGATCAGGGACCTAGAAGAGGGAGGGGCTGCGGTTTAGTGTTGTACTGAAATTTGGAAATCAAGGAAATTTAAAGTACCTCTAGTACCAATTCAAACTGCCGTTTAGTCCTTCAATAGATAGTACCAATCAAAAGATTTCACCCGCTATTGGATATCAAGAGACTAACCTGTGCAGCTCGCAGGAATTACCGAATTAGAGAGACTTCTAGTAATGAGTTATTAGAAGAAGCAAAACATCTAATATGCTGCTACTAGATTTAATAAATCTTCTCTTCAGGGAGAAGAAAGAAGGTGCTACAGAATAGATTAATCACTGGGCTGTAGGAACTTAGACCACTTGCATGATTGTAAACAAAAAACCACCTTAGCCAGATATTCCATGGCAAATGAAATCCATCTCCTGTAAAACCAAGTACTCCAGTGGAATTTGATATATTTCTTGGTGGCTATTTGGAATTGATTGTCTGTCCTGTATTAAATCTGAGAATACGAGATTGAGGTTTTGTCAGTCGTCTACTAGATGTATTAGGTGAAGAATAAATCTGTCCTTCTGGGAAAAATTGGATCAGCTCTCTACACCAGCCTGTCACTGGGAAGTTGATTAGTCTTAGAAGCTCTGTGGCCTATGGAGCAATGCCATGAGATTAATGTACCAATTATGAAATGTATAATCAGTTGCTTACCTTTGATACTGTTTGGAAGCTTTTAGGTTTAGGTTTCTTTAGCCCACATTTCTCAAGGGTTTGAAACAAGCAAACAAGTTTGAGGGGCTCTAACTTTGTTACTTTTTCACTTGGAAAATAATGCAAATAATTTCTCTCAAGTGTGTGTGTGTTGTCTGTCATGATTCCTTTCAAATCTGGAAGTCTGTATTTGCATGAAATATAGAAAGTTTTAGCCTGATTTGATTATTTTGATACTTCTTTCATTTCTTGCCCTTATTTGAGATCTTCTCTCGTGATTATTGAATCAATGATCTCTTTCTTGGTATCAACATCAGATTTAACATTTGGAATTTGAGTTCTTACACATGAAAAGAAATAAAGTGTTGTTTATTGCCAAATAGAGAAACTAATATAGCTCTTAAAATGATTTGCACCTCTCGCATGAAATTACTCATCAATTATTCTTGTATGTGCTAGTACAACTCCTTTCTTATCTGATATTTTTGTTGTCACGCATTGTTTCTCTCTCACTTAAGCTGTACTGGTAATTTAAACTAAGAAATTGACGACTTCCATAAGTAACTCTTTACTAGAGGTAGATTAGAACATGAGAGTCAATTGTAGCAGCCTTGCAAATTTTGGGAAAATGTAGAAAATGATTGCAGGCAATGGAAGTAAGATCAGACTTACAACTATCCTTCTTTTTGTGTGGCAAGAACTACTTGTGTTGCTGTTACTTTCCAGCATACAGGGTGCTTGGTGAAATATCTGGATCAAAATTGAGACTTGGAGTTCTTTATGAATCAAATACTATGTGTTTACTAAGAAATAGACAAAATGGAAAGCTAGGCTACACAGAGAACTATTCTGTGAAGAATTTTTCACTAGAGTTTGAGATGATATGGCACTATTAGAGTTTGGCTGGTGAATTGAAGGGAAAGAAAAGTAAGTTTTGAATCTCTTGATATATGAATATTTCCCTTTCCCCTATGATATCTTGACAATTTGGTTTTGTATCTTGAGAAAGAGTTTTAAGGAGCTGTTGGATTAGGTGTATTGATGTCATATCTAAACCATCATACTACCTGTTGTATAATTGTTTGAGAGGTTTGATGAGACTGTATTGTTGCACCTGTGAATACACTATAAGGAGATGTTGTACAATTGGATTGATCCAAGTGCTTCAATTTCATAAGAGGAGATGTTCAGTGGCTTCTCTTTTCTTTTCTTTTTTTTATAATTTGTTTTGTGGCTTCCCTTTTTCATTATATTTGTGCGAATTCAGTGAGATCTCTAATAAAATGTTCGCTTGAAAATTTGCTGACTTCTTAGGTGGAAAGGGCAGAATCTCAAAATTCATAATTGTGTTATGAGTATGATGTGCTGCATGTCTAATGGAAATATGATCTGCTCTAGTATTTCTTTGTAGAGGTTACATAGCGTCGTACTCTTCATGGGCGTTTTCCTTTTGAATATGGATATGTGGTTAGTGGAAGCTTCCATCATCCGCAATAACGTTGCAATCTCAGATATCAAAGACCTAAAATATGCAAAGAGTGTCTTTAGCCTTTTGTTTTCTCTTTGCAACATATATAGCTCATTTAATCATGGATTCATGTACCAAATTCACTTGAAGAAAAAACATCCGATATCTGAAGCTGAAAGAAGAAGATAAAAAAGGACACAAAGTCATGAGTTATGGGCACACAGAAGCACTGAGGGACTCTGATTAGGTTTCCTGTGCAAGACCCTCTATTGCTTATCCAGTTGGGAGTCTTTTGGGCCCATATCTAGCAGAATATCCAGTAGCTTCTGCTTTACATTATACTTCCTTCATATTATCTGTAGCCAAACAAGAAGACAACCAAGAAAGCTGGATCCACTAAATGAGTGAGAGGATGAAAACAACAGAAAAGAGCATGACAGAATATCTGCCTTTTTCTCAAGGAAGTTAAATTTAACGTAAGTTTGTTTGTGGGTGGGTGTGGTGACTGGTGACGGGTTGAATTCTTGAAAGAAAAGCCAAGACTAATTGTGTTCATTCATGGCTGTGTGGGCCTTTCTTCTAGAAATCGTGAAAGACCAGAAACAAAGGTTATGTAATGCCTCATCCCATTTCATCTACTAATATAAAATGTTGTGGTAGTAGGTTTCCATTGTGGGCACCCCTAAATAGATATCCACATTGCTTCATGAGTTGGTGAAAACTGAAAAAGTTGTTTCCCATACCTGTCAAGAATTTGCTTCACTTCTACCATTGTTGCACTTCCACAGAAGCCACATTGCTTCTGTGGATTTACACTATAATGGCCACAGCTAATAAGTTTAACCAATGCACATATAAAAAACAAAAGTTACAGAGAGTTCTGGTCATATTTAAAGCAGGATTCTTGTTTAATTCTTCTGGCATATGTTACCATCACTGTTGTGATTTCCCTTATAAAACAAATTTCATGGGAAGTTTTCAGCTTTACTATTTGCTTCTCGCTCTTTTTTCTTTTCTCATCTAAAAAATATTTGTAAAATTTGTATATGCTTTACAAGAGATGCATAGTAGTATTTTTTTTATAAAATAGAAAGAGAGAGATGATCCCAAAAAAAATACTGTATATAGAGAGAACTTAGTCATTCGATGAACTATTAAAATGTACTCATACGAGAAAGAGAATTTGGACAATGAGTGGGAACAAAATGAACTCAACACATGCTCTCTAAGCTTTAGTATTTGGAATTTGGTTAGTCTCAGAAAATTTTGTTGTAATTTCTGTAAAAATTTTATTTACTTTTACCAATTTCAGGAGATTTGGTCAGCCTTCCACAAATGGTACGTCATCCTTATCAAACCTTTTCTCCATGCCATTACTCAAACGCTTCTAGAAGATTTTCGTTTAAAAATGGGAAATGGAAATCCAAAAGTCAATTTCCACTAAAATCTCCAAATCCATGTAATTGCCTAGCCCACAATAAGGCCCACGTCTTTTTCTGTCCTATAGGAGTCCCAGTACCTTTTTTTTTTGTTTTTGTTTTTAGATAGTCCCAAAACAATCATGCCAAAATTCATAGTTAATTCGCTTATTAAAATGATTTGTTACTAATATAATACCCCTTTTTTTATTTATAATGTTTATTCAGTTTTTATGCACTCAAAGAGAATGAACTAGTTTTTAAATCAAATATTTCCTCTAAATATTTAACGTTTGACTTAATTTAAAAATTAATAATAATACTTAGACTTTAAAGAAAAAGATAATAGTTAAAATGACAAGACAATCTATATTAATTTAGAAAAATTAATCTAAATTAACTCGTGTTTTTTTGTTAATAATTAAATTAGTAATGATATATAAATATCTTAAATTAAAGAGGTTGTTAGCGAAAATTATGATGAAAAATATATTTATTTTTGAAAAGTGAAAGTTTAATTTCAAATATTTTCAAAATAAAAATGTGTACATTCAATTTCAGACAAAATGAATATATTTGAAAAAGAAACTAAATGGGATAATTTTTAGACATATTAAATAAGATTGTGAATGTATTATTTTATTTACTAAAATTAAATATTTACATTTTTTTACTTATGCTAAAGTATTTTTTAAAAAAAATATAAAATTATGCTAAGGAAAAGGTTTACATTTGCAATTTTTGTTTCAAGTAAAATCCTAAATTCCACTATAATCTCCTTTTTTTCTCTTTTAAGGAATATTGTTTTAGAGCATCTCCAATGCTATTATGTTAATATTGAACAAATTTTGTGACAAAACAATTCATAATTAAAATATCATTCTATATGAGATGAATGTCAAATAAATAAATAAATAGTAAAATTTAAAAGTTATTATGTATAATATAAATAATTAATTGCATTACTTACGTCTTATTTATTGATCGATAAATTTATTTTAAAATAAAACATGTGAACTCTCACTTACTAAGTCAATATATTAAGCAAATTGTCAGGAAAAGATAGTGTTTTTGACATTATATGAATATATCAACATGTCATGACATAAAAAAATATTCATTGAGAAGGAAAATTTGAAGACTAGATTAATTTTGATGACTTTTGTTCGTATTGACATTTAATTATTTGGCCAATAATTTTGTATCAAGTTTATTATTTTCTATAAAACATCTATCCAAACAATTTTGTTATTTCCAAAATTTATATTAAAAACACAATATCAAATAATTTATTAATTATATTTTATATTATTATCAATAATGTTAAATTCAAAAAATCATTTTATCAAATTTTCAATTTCTAACTTCAAATAATAATTATTTTCAATTCCTAATAAAAAATTTCATACCTAAACACAAATTATTTCCAAAATAAAATGAAAAAATATACTTTCAAATTTCAATCCAAAAAGAGCGGCTGAGCCATAATACAAAAGTCAAAAGTTCTCATTGGTCCACCTAGATAAAGACTTTTAAATTTTATCCCTACTGACACGCTAAAGAAACTCTTCACACAGATTTTTTCTTTTTCTTTTTTTTTTAAAAAAGAGATTAAGGTGACATTATCCTGTGAGTCTCGTCTCCTTTATATTATTGCATTGAAAATGATGATGAGCGTGACAACAATATTAACATCATTACATGGTCACTCTTTTCCTCCATGCCCTTTATACGATGCCGTTTCTCATTCTTTTCATTCCTTTCATCCTCCTTTTTAATTTTTTTTATTACATATTCATCCTCCATTTTGAAATGCAATTTTTGTTGGTTACTAGTATTAATATTTATATTAATACTCTAATGTTTACCATTTACTTAATACAAAAATTAACTAAGTCTTTATCTTTAATAAAATTATTAAATTATTTTTATTATTAATGTGATTATTAATAAAATTATATGAGTGAGTAAGTGATGATAAAGTCATACGAGTGAGTTATGTATATATTTATTAAATAAATATTTTTTATTAATAAAATTTTAAATAATAAATATATACATTTTTTAAAAAATAAATATTTAATTTTGAACATATCAAAATATAAATATAAATATATATACTTAATTTCAATGAGGGAAGTATTTTATTTAAAATAATAAATGTAATATTTTAAAGATTACTTAAGAAGAGTATAATAAAAAATTATGAATATTATATTAATTTAATACGAAGAAGTTAGAAAAAAAGAAATAAATACAATATTCTAATAATTAAATAAAAATATAGAATATTCTCAAAACCAAAAAATAAAACTAAATTTTACTATTACTAAACCAAAATCAAGATTTTTTTTCTTCTTGTCGTCAACAAAACTAAAAGAAAAAAATAGAACATCTTGATTTTCCGTGTAGGAAAAAGGAGAAAAAAGAAAACCACGGGAGGTAATCAATCACCAGTAATTAACACTAATTGAATTACTCAGTGCTAAGTTCAACTAATCTGGACTCGCTTGCCACTTATAAATACACCTTCGTTCTTCGCTATTCTTCTCTCTATTCTCTCTCTCAACGCATTCCAAATTTTCGCTGAATTCAGTTACTGGATATCAATGGCCACCAAAGTTTATATCGTGTAAGTATTGATAATGCTTTTTCTCCCTCTCTTTTAACTTTCTACCGTTAATTTTTGTTTCGATAATCTGTTGTTGTTATTCTTTGCATTTGAATGAATTTTCTCATTTGATTTCGTTGTCTGGTTACTTTTGGATTTGAAGACCCAATGGTTATGATGTTGATAGATTTTTTTGGTAATTCTTAGATTTCTTGAACGAGCTTTTGATTGTTGATTGAAAAAATATTCGTTGATGATGTCTGAATGTGCTGAATTCATCAGGAAGTGGTTTATGATAAAAGTCTGTTAATTTATTTTTGTAATGAGATTTTTTGGTGTCTATAGCTGCGGTGAGATAACTTTTCGGGGATGAAAAGAGAAGAATAATTCTGTTTGTCACCATTGAAGATTGAGTTTTTTCCTTTTTTTGTTTTGACTTCTTTCTAATAGATAGACTGATATGTCACTGGATAATTGATGTGGCTTCTGTAAATTTAGAACAGTTGTGATCTGGTTTGAAATAGCTATTGCTTTTTTCGTAGTTCGAACCCTGAGGTAAAGTTGGATCCTCCCTTTGACTGGAAAAGGGAATGCCGTTTTTATGAAATAAAATTAGTACTGATTTTCTGATCACTACATATTGTTAATGTAATTTCTTCCAATTGGTGTGTGCCTATCAATATTGTACCAATCCATGATAAGTGAAAAATGCAAGTCCTGAATCATTTGCAGCTTTATAATTTTATGGCCTTGCCCCTCGTGCTAGATAGTTGCAGATAATCAAGTAAACTTATTTTGCTCCGGCAATACAATTTCCTGAGATTTGTTGGGGTCTTTGTTATCAAACTGTACAGGCATTACCTTGAGCTTTTGTGAAGAATTTTTATCTTTTTTTCCTTCCATCTCAACAAAGATAGATCTACTTCCACTTTTAAGCAACTAATAAGAAATGTAGTGGATATAGTTAAAGAAATTATTTTTTATTAGCATTTTCCTCATACATAGCCTGCATTAATACTAGATTACTCATATTACTTCCTTACAACTTGAATGGATTGTGCTACTAAGTTATTCTTGAAACCATTTATTGTTTAATTCTTTTTTATACTCTAAATATCTCTGAGTATCATGTATATCATTGGTTTCCGTTTCCTTTCTCTCAATTTTTGCCTAGTATATAATTTTTAAAATCACATTGAAACCATTTTTTTTAATGATATTGAAACCTTATAAGCCTACCTTGAATTTTTGAAGAAATGTTATTTTATTGTACCATTAATCTTTTTATGCTAAATATAGGCAAAACCAAGAGAAGTTTAGGAAGGACCTTTTGTGAATAGATAAGGTCTCTCCTATGTTAGAATATGGCTAAAGATCATGAATACTTGCAATGCCACATTTGGTTTTTATGAAAGGTTCTGGAAATTTCCGTGTTTTTTCTTGGGTGCATTAATCCATGTGATATCCAAGGGTAGATAAAAATTCTTCAACTTTCTCTGTTCTTTAGGATTATATGGGCTAAGGAACTGCTCTGACTTTTATGGTTAGATATGGGAGACACAGAGATAAAGGCACGTGTGTCTATACAGGGTGCAGTAAGTTTTTTTGTATAACTGTAGGTAAGCACAGATAGGAACAGAATTATTGAAACCTCCCCCTCATTTGCTGCATACATATGTGATTTTATTCCCGATCTTCTGATGCCTGGGAAGGTCGGAAACATTTAAGGGGAAAAACCAGTAGCAATTAAAGAAGAGACTTGTAGACTCCAAAATAAACTTTGATTTGGGAAGGTTGTTCTGTGGACCATGCTCTTGAATTTGTTGATGTACTGGGAAAACACACTTTGTAGTGTTTGTTAATTTGAATTGGGTAATTCAACTTAATTTGCTTCATAGGTACTATTCCATGTATGGGCATGTGGAGAAACTAGCAGAAGTGATAAAGGAAGGAGCAGCATCTGTTGAAGGAGTAGAAGCTAAACTGTGGCAAGTAGGTGATGTAGTTCCTTTCATTTTTGTTTTCCCCCTTCCTCTTTATGGAAGACAAGGAAATAAAGTATAGTCTGGAATACTCTCTCAACAGAATAGTGTTATTGACTGAAGTTTGAGCTGCAATTTGCAATTAATGGATCAAGTTTGGTAGGTTTATTTAATAATTGCTTGCTAAAGGAGTGACCAGAATCAACTGCCTTTAACTGGATCTCTCACCATTTCTTGATTTTTAAAATTAATTTCTGCCACACATTTTTACCTTAATTACATGCGACCAGTTGCATTTGATTTGTCAGAGAACTTAGAAGCAATGGACTGGGTAAGCTTTTTTCCCCTCTTTTGAGGGGATTCTGCTGTGTTTTTTATTTTGGGAGGGGTTGGTGCAGGGTGAGGATTCTTGAACGCTAGCAAATTGAAAATCTAATATTATCATTAGAAAGTTGGTGCAATACTTTGGAACACTAAATTGGCTGATGTCAACTTCAGTTTCATAACATATCGAGTCATACATTGGAGCAACATGAGGCTCTTTTTTTTTATTTCCTGACTTATAAGCTTGTGAAGTACTACTCCTGTCTCTAGAGAGGCTTTAACATTCCACTTGCTGTGTACTAAAGGGGCATTAGCAAGTTCAGTGGCTTCCTCCCTTTTGCCCCAACCTACTCTCTCATCTACTTAGATCTATATGGTAAAATCAATACATCTTCTCAGTAGATTATTTGCAAAGGAATAAAGCAGGACATATTGGAATCTAGAAAAGGCCTAGTCTTGGGGTTCTGTGAGTCTTATCCCTGTTCTGCAAATTTCATCTATTTTTGTACTGAAAATTTCTGTTTCTGCTTACTACTCTGTCTGTCTGTGATATGAGAAATTTTATTTTGGCATGTCCCAAGATCTGATGGATTGTAGTCAAGGAATGTATCTCCATCTTTAACATGATTTCTGAAGAAATTCTTATCAATATAAGATAGTAATCCTTTTTGGCACAGGTTGCTGAGACATTACCAGAGGAGGTGCTTGTCAAAATGAGTGCACCAGCCAAGAGTGATGTACCTATTATCACACCTAATGAACTTGCTGAGGCTGATGGATTTATTTTCGGTTTCCCTACAAGATTTGGTATGATGTCTGCTCAGTTCAAAGCATTCCTTGACGCAACAGGTGCTTTGTGGAGGACACAGCAGCTTGCTGGGAAGCCTGCTGGTATTTTTTACAGCACTGGATCCCAAGGTGGTGGGCAAGAAACAACAGCGTAAGTCCCCTGTTGATGATCTTCTACATCATTGAAAGTTTTATCAAGAAATTGGAACTTGATTATCCATTAAGCCCCTACTATCACTGAGTAATCTTTGTTGAATGATTTATTTATATAGGTTGACTGCCATTACTCAGCTTGTTCACCATGGGATTATTTTTGTGCCAATTGGTTACACATTTGGTGCTGGCATGTTTGAAATGGAGAATGTGAAAGGTGGCAGTCCATACGGTGCTGGAACCTACGCAGGTGATGGATCTAGACAGCCGTCTAAGCTTGAATTAGAGCAGGCTTTCCACCAGGGCAAGTATATTGCGACCATCACCAAGAAATTGAAGGGAGCTGCCTGATTCTTCCAGAACAGCTTGGCATTCTTACATTTTTTGTTTTTGTTTTTGTTTTTTGGCTTATTATACTAAATGTGATTTCTGTGATTGAAAAGGTTATTGATATTTCTGCGAGATAAGAACTATTAAGTGGTGTATTCAGTGCATTTATTTCTGTCAAATGTCAAGCGCTACAAAATGTGGCTCATTAGTTCCAATTGATGTTTATACCCAATATATTGCACTCTGTTCTGCTCATCATGTTGATGGAAAAGTGGAAGAAATTGAGGAAGGAAAAAGTTCTCCATCTCTTCTTTACCCATGTAACATTTTTGGGGTTTCAATGTGGGGATTCGGTACTTTAAGAAATTGGAAACCAAGGAGGGAACTGGATAAATGAGTATTGAACCAGATCCCGACACTCATATTTAATATCTCCCAAAATTTCCGATAATTATGCATAAAATGCCCAAGACTAAGGAATTTCTAGTTCGAGGAGTTGCAAAAAAATTTAAAAGCTTGATTGTTCTTTTCACGATCAAATAAAAGCCAAGACAGGACAAGACAAGGAAGAATATGGCGCTGTTCACTTTCCAGGCGTTCTTTTCACCTTGTGATTTTTGTTGGTAATTATATGATCAGTTTTGGCACTATTCTTATCCCTGTCTTGTGCTATTTTTGGTGCTTTGTTTAATTATGATGATACTAAATTCCAGGGTTATCTATTAAACTAGTTTCCGATGCAATGGAATAATGCCCTATATGATATAGTGCTCCATGAAAGCTGTAGTGTGGCTTGGATATTTTAAGAAAATAAGTCCCAAAGTAAGATAATAGCTCAAATCCTACTGTTAGTGGTATAGTCGGTGGCTGTCTCTGATCAGTTCAACAATCAAACTTCTATATATCTGCTTGCTGAAACTGAAGAGCGTTTTGGCAGGAATACCTTCCCTAAAATCTCTGGTCAAGAGTTTCACCAACTCATTTTTTGTATATAAATTAATAATTGAGATTGTAGACATTGATGGATATACAATCTTCGTCCTACATTTCTTCAAATGGAAAACATGGGTGATCAATTTGGACAAGATTTTGAAAACATTTTTCCAATTCCCCACAAAACATATTTCAAAACACTTTTATACCTCACAAAATTTTTATTACATCCAAATTTTTAAATTCTCTCTTAACTTTACTTATGGTCACATTCAATCACATAAACAATATTTTTTATTACTTTTTTAATTACAATTAAAATCTTAAATAATTTATTAATTTATTTTATACTATTATAAATAATGTGAGACCTAAAATAATCATATCAAACTTTTAATTCCCAATATAAAAAATATCTTTTATTTTATTTTATTCTCAAATAAAATTCTTATTTTAATTTATTTTAAATAGTGACCTTTCTTATTTCGCTTTTCTTCTTTCTTTCGGTTTTAATTTTATTAAGTGTTTCTCAACATTTCATTTACATTGAAAAACTAGAGAAAGGAAGGTCAGAAAGACATAATATAAATAAGTCTATCTTATTTTATGATTAGATACTGCTAAGCATTGTAGTGCATTACATAGGATTGAATATTTGAGTTGTGTTTGGAAAGGCTTATAAGATTATTAATTAGGTAGGTGGTTACGAAAAATGTCGAAGGCTTGTTAGACATAGATCGATCCAATTACGAGATAATTAGAAAATTAAATATTTCTTTGTAGTCTTATTATTTTAATTCCTTTCTTCGATCTTGTGTGAATTTCACTTTCCAACCCAATAAGTGGTATCATAGCAAGAGCCCAATAAAGTTTCTCATTCCAAACACAGTGTTTAAGCTTTTGTTTGAACAGAAGCAAAATCTTATAGATTTTTTGTGAAGCAAGACACAAAAGGTGTACAACTGATCCATTTTTGCTAGTGTAAATGATAATTCTTTTCTTTGAGAAAATTTTTGTAGGATACAAAACAAACAAACATGTAGGAGAAGTACTAGTAGGTAGCCAGTTTAATTTGCTACGTTTTCATCGATATATCTAAGAGTTGTCAAGCAATTAAAACTTGTAGCAATCATAAAAACCATAGGTGCTTGAAGAAATGAATCAATGGAGCACAAAAAAAAAGGGATGATTTCAAAATCATTATAGACGAATCAGTAAACTTGTAGGAGAAGACAACAGTGATCTTGAAACCAATCGACTACTAGTACTATTACTCTATGGGACTCATCATATGACGCTCTTGACAAGAATAATTATGATCAGGCAGTGAATAGATGCTCCTCTTTTTGTATTCATTTATGCTTCTAAGCGAAGCCAATCTTTGCTGCCCCAAGTACTTGATGTGCGGCTATATATAGTATTATATCCTAGTAATTTATTTCTCTTCATCAATTCTTTAGCCCCAAGAGATTGAGCTACTATATATGCCAAATTAGTACACCTATTACACTGGTCTCATCTTATAATTATTAGCCTAAGGAGTGAATGCATAAAACTCCAAGTTTGAAAGTGAATCAAAGGCTCATGATTAGGAAAAGAGTGTGTTTTTTAGGAGTGTAGAGCGATTTAATCAATGTAGGGAGTGGAGAGATATAATCAAAGTAATGAAATTTCTTGCAACTTAAACTCTGGCAGAGTGCATACTGTTATATAGATATTTTACCTATTTCTTTGGCGTACATATTCTTTGATGTTTCCATGTTTTAAGTGTTAGTCAAAACAACTTTAAAATGAAAAGGAAAAGAAAAAAATGCTTATTTTGTTGAATAACTCAAAACAAAACATATATGACTAGTTTAGTTAGTAAAACGATATCATCGTAATATTATGGGTTCGAATAATGCTCATGATAATTATCTTGTATTTTTTTTATTAAAAAAAACCAAAATATGGACTAATTAAAAGGGATGGGATCGTCAATGGAAAGATAATTTGAGGGGAATTAAACGGAAGAATCCGTGGATTATGTTTATGTTAGTTTAAGAAAGAAAGGATGAGAGATGGTTTTTGCCTGAATCTAGGTGCAAACTATAGGAAGTTCAAATGTTATATAACGAGATCTTTTCTTCTTCTTTTTTATCGTTTTACTTATGAATAAATCATTAATAACATTTGATATGATATACATCATTCATTTGCTTAATTCTTATTTGACCACAAAACCTAATAATTAATTAAAATTGTGCTGCTTCAACTTCAAGCGCGGGTGTTCACCTTCCACTGGGTGACCATTGGATGCAAAGCACATAAAGCTGGTGTTATACTCTCTGCAATTACATCCCTCCGCTCCTCATTCAAGAATATATAATAAAATTTAAATTCCAAAAAAAAAAAAAAAACACACACACACACAAAAGGAGAATGGGGAGGGGAGGAGAAAAAAAAGGAGGGGGTGGGGGGGTTTGGTTATGGCCAGCCTCTGACTTCCACTAACATATTCCAAACACATAAACAAATCAAAAGTGAGATTTCCAATCAACTGATCTCCCCACACTCATTCACTCCTATTCTGGAATTCAATTATTCCATCATTCTTTTTCTTTCTTTCTCTTTTTAAACTAAAGCTAGTGCCAGCTCTGTGCAAACAAGACATAGTATCAAGAAAAGCACCTTTAGCTAGCCTTACTCTTCCAACTACATTCCTCCTAATTAACATACAACAAATTAATCTTTTCTAATTAATAATTTTAGCTTATATATATATATATATATAACTTAAAATTAATTCTCCCTAAGACAGTAGCCGATCAAATGAAGAACAATTTTTTTTGTCATTCCCTAACCAACCTTTAATCATAATTCTTCAATTATTACAAGACTAATATTCGCATACAATGGTCCCTAATATCGGCCAAAGTTGCATCATTTTGCCTGTAGAGCTGGGCCACCAACTGCTGCTCCAAAGTTGTAACCATTTTTTTCTCTTATCTTCTCAACGTCCTGGGCTATATAGCTTGTACCTTTCTCATCAATCATTCCCGCGCTCCATTAGGGTCAGAACTGCTCTTATAGTAAGTACATTTTGCCTTGCTATTCTGCAGGGGTTGCTGCCTTCAACTAATTATCTGTACGTCCCACCAAATGTAGGGTTCCAAAAATCAAAATTGGACTCGTTGATGACTGGGAAGGTGCTAGGAACTGGAACCAAACACAACCCTCGACTTCTAAGATCTTGTTTAGGTCCTTCTGCTGGATCCTTATTAGATTTGTCAGCAGGAATCTGCGCCTATATATAACGCAAGAAATATGTCATCATGAAGAACAATTTAAAGATATTGAGTAATTAATTTGAACCCAGAATATATATATATATATATATATTGCAGCATTAATGCATTAATGAGATTAATTAATGATGTTCTATTAGTAATAATAATGTTTCTTGTAAAGCTAGTTACCTGTGGGTGCTGTATGTGAGCTCCACTTTTCATGTATGGGGTGCTGAGGACCTGATATTTCACATCAAAGGAAACATGTCTCAGATATAATTATGTCTTTGTTCACCGATTCTTTCTAACTGGAATATATACAGGACGTAATCAAATAACAAATTCTTGATTGAAGAACTTACACTGATTTGCTCATGGAGAAACTTGATATATTCGATTGCTTCCGTGAGCACAGAAGCTGTATCCGTCTGAAAACATGATTTTTATCACCGAAAGTAGAATCAATGAGTTTCCTTCGCAGGCTATGGATTTTTTTATTTTTTATTTTTTTGCATTTTGTGAAAGTACAAACATTTCAGAAGCTAATATTACCTTTCCAAAAGGTGAGACTAATTGTTGGAGCGCAGTGATTCTGTCTCCCATCTTCTCTTTCCTCACCTGATACACAATAGCATACCCAATTTTTTTATAACAAAAAAGAAAAAGAAAAGAAAAGAAGAAGAAAGCAACATATTCTCATCCATGGCTAAATAAAAGAGATCATTGCTAAACAAAAGCCCAACATGCATGACTCCCTTAATTAAAACACACCTTAAAAGCAGGCATAGGCGATGGCGTTGTTTCATTCCGTGACCTTTTGTTGGATGCTGCTTCCGTGCTGCTTTTCTTTGCTGCTAACTCTCTTACTTCCGATGTATTTTGCTGTAAGAATGATTGATATATTAAAAATATTACAATGAACTTTCAACATTACACTTGTATAAAAACCCTATAAATTATATATCACTTGATCAGGGACGTAGCCTTATCTCTATTAGAAAACTTTACCTTTGGTTTTTCTTCAAAAGTTGATGTAGCAAGTACTGGACTTTGTAGAGATGCAGTAAAGAAACTTGATCTACTAGGTTGATCATTGATGGCGCCGGCTGTGGATGCATTCCAAAATGGGGTGTTGTTAGAGAAGTGCAAGTGGCCGTGGGGCGGTGGTGGCTGCTGCTGCTTTGGAGGTGAGGCTCTAAGGAACTGAGGAAATTTATTAGACCAAGAATTACTAGGGATGAGCTGGTCAGCATAGCTAGATGGGACGTAGGAATAATTATTTATGGATCGGTTATGATCAAAAGCTGACTGATTATTAGTAGTATCAGATACTAACAATCCTTGAAATAAAACATTTGGAGGACTGCCGTACGGTACCGATGATGAATCCACCTGAAAATTGTTGTTGTTATTAGTAGTTGAGCTTGTATGAGAACTATACTGCTGCGGTGGCGATTGATCTAATGAAAGTCCCCTATTGAATTGCTTGAAATCAGTAGTAATGGACGATGATGAATCCTGATGATCACCAAATAACTTTTGTCTCCACTGCTCTTGAGAATTAGCTGTTACTGCTGAATCTTGCTGAAAATTTGCACTTCCTTGATCTTCAGCTTGAAGCATCGAACGGAAACTACTCTCAGCTTTTTCACCACGGCTGCGCCGCCCAAAGGAATATTACAAGAATCAATATTAATTCCATACATATATATTTATTGCATGCAAGAAAAAAATATTAATAGCATGGTGACTTACAATAGAGGTTGATGACTCCAATCCATGGTTTGATGAGAAGAAAGACCCAACCCCATCATATGTAAATTGGGATCTGCTAGTAAACCAGCCGCTCCAGAAGAAGAAGAAGATTCATGAGCATGAAGCCTTTGGGAGGAATCTGCAGCAAAAACACCCATATTAGAGCTCCCGGACACCGAGACCGAATCCATGGAAGACCTAGACGGCGGCGCCGCCTTCATGTCCACCATTTCTGCCTGCCACCCGAAGCTATTTAGTGCGGTCGATGACGTAGGTACTGTCGATCCACTACTATCATATCTGTTCCTCGTCCCATCCCACCAGTTCCCACTACTGCCTAGCTGAAATTCATCAGACATCCTTAATTAATTAGCCGCCCTCAAAAAACTCTCTTCACTTTCTTCCTTCCTCTCCTTCTGGGAATCTTGATTGGTGACTTAATTTGTTTCTTTAAATCAGCTTAGCTATAGGTATAGTTGGTTCTTGAGTTGAGGGGTGGCGGTGGTGTCTTAGGTTTTTTGAAAATGAAATCGTTTCGCTGCATCTCCGTATTTATATTCATCAGAGGAAAGCCATTTTGAATGAAAGGAGAGGAGGTGAAGAAATGAGGAGACTTGGGTTGACTTTTTCAGGTTTGATTAGACATATGAAAGATCATCTTGAAATCAGAGAAATTCTCTGCTTAGCTAGTAATTACCTTACCTTTATAAAATAATTGTAAATACACAGCTAATTAATAATAGTAATGCTTATAGTAGCTCTTTTCTTGTTATGTATTATGTATTATAATAATACTGCAGTAGAAGTACAAGTACAAAAGAAATGGTCCTTTCTTTTTGTCAAGCATATATAAAAAGTGTATTATGCTTTATGTGTATATATGAGTTGTGTGTGTCAATTGCTTTGCAAGGTAATCTATGCCTAATATGCTTTTGTTCACACTATCCAGTCAATATACCATTGAACGATACAAGACAAAACCTTACACCTCATTTCCACAACAAAAATTTCTACCAACATTTCCAATTCTAATTCCAAGCCCATATTATTAGTTAGGTTGATCATAGTGATAATGAATTTTATAACAAGGGAAAATGGAAATATTACTAAAGGAAACAACTATTTTACTATGCATAACATCTCATATTACAAAAATGCACAGGAATGCTCATATCTAAAAAGACGTGCAACCAATTTGAATGCACTCCTAAGAGAGACACAGAGTTAGTTTGATACGCACTTATATGAAAGACATGCACGATTAGCCCATTTGTGTGTCCTTCTTTGAGATGTGATCAAGCTAGCCGTGACACGTTCGTTCTTAGGGCCACGGTCAAGCTGGCCGCAAGATCTTCTTAGGTGCGTGGTTGAGCTAGCTGAGCCTTCTTCCTAGGCGTGATTCATTCACTTTTCACTTCAAATTCTTTCATTTTTCATGTCAAATTAATTACACAGCAATTATATACACAAATAATTCAAATTTTACAAGAAAAATATTGCAAGGGTACTTTGCCCCTTAACCTATGTCCTCCTTAGAGTAGATTTTTAATTTGTAACCCTATGTTATATGCGATTATTATATTAATTTTTAGAGTTTAATGCATGCAAAAATTATGTATATGCCACATTCAAGGATAGGTTCAGAAAAGATTTTGAGGGATCCATTATGATGATGAGAAAGGGTTTAGGGAGTACTTTTTTGTTAAAAAAAAATATATAAAGGTGTTACGTTTAGAAATTTGAATGTTATATTTATAAATAAATAAAAAAACATTAAAGAGTGCAATACGTTAAACTTCTCGATCATTGCAATATAAAAGGGATTTGAGCAATTTTTTGCAATGCCTTCTATAAACAATAAGATAAAAGAAATAGGGTCCCCTATGAGCAAAGTTATAATAAATAAATAAAAATTGAATGCAAGAAAAGTTATAATTTTGAATAATATGAAACGATGATTGAGGTATAATTGTATAGTAATTCTCACATAATCTCAACTGAATTGGCCAATTCGAAATTAAATAGGTTACAAGTATAAAAAGAATTACACAAAAAGATCAATGAAATGCGTTATTGATGTTTTTAGATCATGCTTTAGTTAATTTTAATGGAAAGTTAATTATGGATGAAAGTAATATTCAGATGAGTTGATAAATTAATAAAAACATGTTAGGTTCTTAAAAATTACACAGAGGACACAATAAGTAATAATCAGCCAAAAAGTTCTTCAATTTTTTCCCATCTTTTTTGGGTGGAGAGTGGGAAGTGTGCTGTGGGGTTTCTATCAATTTTCTAATTTGCAATTTAATTTTTATGGCGTATCTAATGAACAGTACTATTTGCTAAGAATGACGCAGAGGACTACATATATTGCATGCTCCATGACGACATAAAATATTGATCTCTTAACATAAATTATTTTATTTTATTTTATTCTTTAAAAAAATAAAGAGATTAAATCTTAAAGAGAAGTAGAATTTATTATACAGTTTTTCAGATTCAGAAATTGAAAATTGCTACTTTTTTCTCACATAGTGCCAGGAGTCAATGTCAGATTGTCAGGTCAGGTTCTTTTTGAAAAATTTTAAAAAAAAAAAAGAGAAAAGAAAAATGGGCAATCAAAATAGTAAAATTAAATCACAAATTTGGAACTCGGTTTAAATGGTTGACAAAAGAATATGTAAGTATATGCATCAAGAAATCTACAACTAGAAGTGTCAATTTTGTCATATTGATCAAGCGACCCTTATATGTCTTCTTTTGTTTTTTGGAGGACCACTCCTCCATTATCAAACATAGGCTTATGTTAATTGGAAAATCTTTTCATGTGTCTTGTTTGGTAGGTGAATCTTGTTTTCTCTCCTCCTTCTTTATTATTATTATTTATTTTAAAACTATATATAATCAACTTTCTGTGTGTCAAATTGAAGAATTCTTGGTGTTATGATTGTATGGTAATGGTATCAACTAATGATAATTGATAAAGTTGTATATTAACCTTTTATTTATCGAAAAGAAAAGGAATCGATCACTAATTTTACAAGTCAATACTTGACTAGAGTACAGATACATTCCTACGGTTGAGTATATGAGCATGTTATAAGATGTTCAAAGTCTCTTGTCAATAATTGAAAAGAAAAGAAAAGTGATCAGGGACAGAATAAGAATCCTAATTTTTTTCCCCCCTTGATAATACTAGAGAATGGAATCGATGAGCAAGCTTAGACAATTTTGAAGAGACACAAAGATATATTTTGTGGCATTTTAAAATTCCATTAAGAATATTGGCAGCACAGTGGCATTAACAAAGTGTTGTTTAAGGGAAAAAATAAAAACAAAATACAAAAGAGCAATTATTCAGTTTACATCCTATACTTAAGAACTCAAAGTTATTTTTGAAAATTTTGATGAGGGATATTAAGAGGAAAAAAAATTGACCCCGAAGATCCCATATTTTACTTTGCCACCCATCTTTTTTTTTTTTTTTTTTTTTAGGAGGAAAACATCCTGTAAGAACTTATACTTCAGTCCCAAAGAAAAAAAGTTTTTTTTTCTTTAAATCCCTATTTCGAATTTAGTGAATTTTGCAGCGAAAGAATATAGATTAAATTTTGTTACTTTCACTACTATATAAAGATATATAGTCCCTCCATTTCATTTCAATTGTTCACTTTGAACTTGTACAATTATTAAGACAAGTATTGGAAATAATAATTATGCAATTAAAGTTCATAAGTTGCCCTCATTTAATAGGTAGTGTATATGTATTAATTATCCTAAAAAAATACGTTATCCACTAAATAATTGACAACTCATCAAAATATATAATTAATAATAATGTATAATTATAAACGTACGTACTAAAATTAAAAATTGAATAATTGAAAATGAGATATTCCAAAATAAAAAAATGAATAATTAAAATGAGACGAATGAAGTATTAATTAGTGTATTAGTATCTACGTAATGTATTAATTAGGAACTCTCTTAAAAAGTTTAGATATATTATTGTATATGCAACGTGTTAATTAAAGATCCTTCCTAACTAACAAAGCATGCAAGATAAATTCTACATATATATATATATATATATATATATATATATATATATATTACCTGTGTTACAAATTGATAGATTTATTTAATTTTTCACATCGATTAAAAAAATATAATTAATATTATTGAAAATGTATATTTTTCATAAAATATTATCGTAATTTATTATTTCAAAGTGAATTTACTGTATATTTTTATACAAATAATCTCACTTTAAATAAGAATATTTAAATTAATTAACAAAATTTTAATAAGAAATGTGACATATAATTTGAAATAAATAAAAAAGAAAACGGAATAAGTATATATTTGTGTGTTAAGCAGGATTACGAAGTGTAACATGACTACTCTTTGTCTCGTGAGAATGCATTCATAATAAATATTTTTTTAAAAAGAATGTATTTTTTTGTAATAAAAAAGATACTAAGTACAAATACATTATCTTCTGTTGAATCATGTCTGCGCATTGGACCGATAAATTTAATTAGTAATATAATAGCTCTTCTAGCAATAGCTTATAGTTGATGAAAATAGTGGTTACTAAATGGAAAGTCCCGATTCGACTCAATTAATCTTGTCTTGAAGCGTAAAAAGGAAGAACTAAGGGGGATTAATTATTAACCCAGTATATATCGGTACTGGCTGTTTAGTCTTTTTGCAGATATGATTATGATAATTTTCAATACGACAAAATGTTCTTACTGTTTCGTCGTAAGAGAGGTAAAAAGGCAAATGTTCTATGTACATCATTACATGGGTCATATGCTTTGGTAAGAGTAGGAAGCAATTCCACCTTTCGAAATTCAATTTTGAAATCCCTCTTCTACATTTGAACTAACAAGTGCACTCTACATTCTCATTTTTCTATTTACCAAAGAGAAAAGGAAAAATTTGAATACCAAAAGTTTTGCAATACTCTTGCTACTACAATAATCTATACATGATGGTAATAATTTTACTTTTCAAAAATTTAAGGGCTTATTTAATTTTACTTCTTCCATTTTATAATAATTGTCACATTTAATCTTTCACAAGAATTAAATGATTACTAAATTTTATAGTATTTTGTTTTTAAGTGGAAGAAAAAAAAGATACCCTTCACCTTTAATAATATTCATATCCTTGTTAATTATTTCCTTGTGACTATTGAAACCTTTTTCCAAAGTCAAAAGAGTATTGAACATTTGGACTAAGAGAGTTGATCACTCACTTTGTATTGGGAATAATAGGCATTCTATTAAGTCTTGAGTAGAGTGAGTCTTACATAACAAATTTAAACAGGGAACAATATTCTCCTTTATTAAAAAATGTGGTTGTTTCTATCACTATTTATTGAAAATAACCCATTTGGAATTTATTTTTTTATTAATATTTTCAATAAAAATAAAGGGAGAGAGAGAGAGAATTGCATGGAGAATTAAATTTGAGAAGAGATCTACAGAGAGAATACGTATAATTAGATCCAACTTAGAAATTGAAAACCACAAATCGGTCAATTCTTGTTCCACTTCCACCACAGACATGATCTTTACAAATACACCTTTAAATTATTTTTTTATTATAATATTATAATTAAAAAGGAAAAGAAGAGAGGGCAAGTGCAGTTAGGACTAAGGAGGAGTGGGATGGGGGGTGGGGGGCGGCCGTGTGAACGACGGCCGACTCAGGGCGAGACTCCGTCAGCAGCGTCATCCTTATTTTGACCTTTGTCTTTCCACCTTTTAGGAAAAAACAAAAATAAAAAAGTAAAAGTCAACGTATGGGATCCACAAGGCGTGCGCGCGTGCGGCTACATTTGGCCCCACTTAGAAGACCTAAGAGTCAGAGCCCGAAAGCGATTGTCCCTCACACAAAACATTCTTCTTCTAATTATGAATCATTCATTTCTTCTCCTTTTTTTTCTTTTTTTTTTCCTTTTTCCTATAAAGAAGATGGAAACCACTGTCAACTGTCAACAATAACTCCTCAGAAGACTCCATACTGACCACTAACTGTTAACTGTCTCATTCTCTTAAGGGATGATGGGATCTAGATTTTTTCTTGAATGATTACAGAGTCAAATAATTAAATATTAAAATTAGTCATATTAGTATTTCCTCTGCAAATTATTCTTTTTTAATAACATGTAGTAATAAATACTATGATACCTCACGAAGTTTGGTAAGAATAGTAATCCAACCAAAAAAAAAAAAAAAATGGTTTGGTAGGATTACTTGAGTATGGATTCTTGGTTTTGGATTTTTATATAAATTTGTATAATACTAGGTTCTGTACTAGATTTAATCATCAAGGTAATCCATAAGGTTGGGTAAAATAATGTGAAGAAAGATGATTGGATAAAGAGATCATAATTTTTCAAAATTGCAGGTGTGTGTGTGTGTTTGTGCTTGTCATCAACATTCACTCATCATTTTGGAGTTTCCCTATTTGTTAGAGTGCAGAGATCTCAGCACCTGATCATGATTATTAGTTTTTGTCTTCATTTATTAAGATGTTAAGGAAGAAGCCAACACTAGAATTGGGGGAGACAAAGCAAGAGATATACAAAGATGTTTGTGTTTGCTGAATCCATTACCATGTATTCTCTAAGTTATCATTTTCTTTTACAAATTTTGATTTCAGCACTCAAATTATTTTTTTTACCACACTTAAACTTTTCAAAACTATTAAAAAACACACTTGAACTTTTTTATTCTCAATGCATGCACTCAAACTTTATTAAATTATTAAAAATTACACTCATGTCCATCTAATTAAGGGACATTTTTGTCATTCTCAATGAAAACCTAAACTCATTATTCTGTAATCCACATAAACTCATTTCCTCTATTTAGATTCTATGAATTTTTATTTCTTTTAAAGGCAAAAACATTATATTAAAATAAAATAGTTAGTACATGGTAAAAGAATATGATACAATAAAATAACTTGGAAAGAAATCATACACAAAATACACCTAAACCAAAAATAGAAGAGAAATATGAGATAATGCAAGAATAGAAATAAAAAAATGTCAAATTAAGCTAGGAAGTAGTAATTATAATTTGAGTGCATCGACAAAATGACAGCTATAAATTGGCTAATTATTGAAAACAACCCCACTAGAAACAATGAGTTTAGATTCTTGTTGAGAATGACAAAAATACCTCTTAATTAGATGGATAAAAATGCACTTTTTAATAGTTTAATAAAGTTTGACTGCATGTATTGGTAATAAAAAAAGTTCGAGTGCATTTTTTTATATGTTTAGAAAGTTTGAATGCATACACATTGGTAAAAAAAAGTTCAAGTACTAAAATCAAAATTATAAAAGTTTAAAGGCATGTTGCACTTTTTACCCTTTTCTTTTCACTGTTATCATTATTTTTCCCAAGGGTATAAGAGTTGTAGGCTTTATAATCTTTTTTTTTTCTAGATTAAAAAATCATAGTTTTGTAATCGAATGTGAGATTCATTACTCAAGATTACTAAGATAAAAGATTGAGAGCAAATGGACGGCTTCTTTTTATCATGGTTGCAACTAGCACGCATAGTTCTGACATTAATGCAAATGGAGGTCATCAACTTTTTACACCTTGTGTCTTGAAGGCAGCCAATTATGGTAATTGAGAACCATATCTAAGGTGTCTTATTCTCAACTTGTTATCTCATCTTTCTTCCTGAGATTGTGCAAACCATTTCACTAGCTAGCTGTCTTCTTTTTCTCCTTGTGTGTCAAAAATTAACATCCCACAATGAGGAAAGCATTACAATATTTACACTTAAAAGGAAAAATGGGAAGAAAGAGTGGTAAATAGTAAAACTTTATTCTTGCATTTGTCAAATGCTACCACCCTATAATTTTTTTCTTTTTTTTATTTTAAAAAAAAGGTATTAGGTTTGTAGAAATTCAATCCACCATATGTAGTGTACATTAATATGGATACAAAAGTAATGCAAAAACATTCTTCAAAAAATCCAAAATATAACCAAACATATAGAAGCTAGCATATGCACGTGTAACTTAGTGCCTTACCACATTAAGGATTGCTACATACACTAATTGGTCCTCTTTTTTTATTATTTATTTAAAAGTTCTATAGAATATAAAATTTTCTTATAAACAATTTACATCTTCAATTTATAACGAGATAAAAAGAAAAAAAAATAAAGAATGTCATACTTAGAGAAAAAAAGTTAGCAATAAAGAATGTTAACTTGATATTTGAACTTTATTATACTACTTGATAATGGGAATGATGTTTATGATATTTACCCGCATGAAATTCAGAACCCCTGCTAACTGTGCAATTTCTTCCTCATTTCCATCTTTGCCATAATGTACTGCGCCATGACAGGCGCCAATCTCCAACTTGAAACTATGGAGTAGAGTTGTCATTTTTTTCCCGCCTCAAGAAGTCCCCCTATCCAACCATTCCCACAAACATGAGAAAAATATTATAGTTATTATAACCATATATAATCATGCTTTCCAATTTTTCCTATCAAGAATAGATAGAAAATGATGTGCTTATGACGTAACTTTGAGGTGTGCAAGCTGACAAAGAAGACAAGTTTTAGTGAAAATTCAACACGAAGTGATTACACCAGCATTTGTTTACAACAGAAAATGGGGAACATATCACACGAGTGAGTGAAGAATTGAGAATGACCAAAAGGATACGAAAGGTGCTGACTCTCTTATGAGGTCCCAAAGTCACCCTCCATAGAGAGGGTTCATTTTGGTTTTAGTCCACATGTTAATTCCAAACTTCTTGAGAGTCAACAGGGAACTAGAGTAAAACACGCACCCCCGTACAAGCCGCCACTCAACTCTCAATGGGTAGGTTTATTTAGTTTGTTTCTCTAACACATTCATCAAACAAATATCTATTCAATTCAAGAATCCTTTTCTGATAATACCCCAAGATTTAGAGGGTCAAAATGAAAGTTCAACCAACGGCCCAAAATGACACCACCGGGGCTCAATCAAGGGATTTATATGAACTTTCATTTTGTATTGAATTAAGGGTAAAAAGCGCCAATAACATCTAAACTTTTGATTTTTACACTTTCATTTTTTTTGGACTAATTCTTGCACATTTTGGTGATTTTTTATGGGGTATTTTTGTCCACAAAAATAAAATACTCTCTCTCTTCCTCGATGACTTTCTTCCTTCTCCTTCTCCTTCTCCTTCTCTTTCTTCTTCCTCCACCATTTCTCACTCTGTCTACAGAAGCTGCCGCTGGACATGCCGCCGCCATTGCCATTGCTACCAACCACCTCAGCCATATCTTCCTGGGAAGATATAAGTGCACAATCAAGATACTTCAGAGAAATTGAGGCACATTCAACCAGAGAGAGAGAGAGAGAGAGATTTTCATCCAACCAAAACTGTTGAACAATTCTACAAAATGGATACAGAATCATCAACTTTGTTTCTTTTCAAACAAATCAAAGAAGTTCAGAAATCAGACCAATTATGTCCCTTCCAAATGTTTGTTATTCGTTAAAACTAAGGATTAAAAATTGTCCTTATCCTACCTACCTTACATATATTAGGAAAGCTGCCTGGACGAAAAATTAACTGAGAAATATTCCACAACTCAAAAGTGCAAAATCAAATAGAACTCAAAGGAAGATACAGTAAATATCTACTAGTATATATGAAAGATTCTTTAACCTTTTTTTGAAAACGAAACTCTTTAATAAATTAATAGATTATAAATAGGCTAGGAAAAAGTTCCATCATCTATGGCAGGTTAAAGACACAATAAATTTCTCAGCTACGATTGTATTCAAGAAACAAGAAAATAGGAGAAACCACATAAGTAATTAGTAGACACCATATATTCAAATACAAAAAAAAAAGTTCATTGTATTATTGAACAATCTATTTTAACTTGATAATGTTCGGATGATTCAACTTTTTGGGAGGGATTGCAGAAAGAGGAAGAAATGGCAGAGGAAAAACAAAGGAGGAATCCCGGACATAGAATAATTGACATATCTAATCACAAAAGTGATAATGATAACGATTTACGCGTATTAATGTATCTAATCACAAAAGTGGTAGTGATAACAATTTGCACGTACTAATGTATAAGCCTAGTAAAAATACTATAATCAATTGTTCATGTATAACTCATTATTTAATATGAAAATAATTTTTGAGGAATGGAAAAGGAATTCATAAAAATAAAAATAAAAAGAAAAGGAGGAGAAGGAAGAAAGTCACATAGGGAGAGATGGAGTATTTTATTTTTGGGGACCAAAATACCCCATAAAAAATCACGTGAGAGGCATGTTCTCTCATTCTGTTTTTGCTTAATATCCAAAATGGAGAGAAGTGCAAGTTTGCTAGTTTTGGTAAGTTGAAGTAAAAAAATTAATCCAAAAAACATTAAAGTGCAAAAATTAAATTTTAAGAAAGTTCATGTGTTATTGACCCATTTTACCCTTGAATTAACTATAAAGTAACTCACTTTGTGATTAAGAAGTTTTCTTGATAATTGTTTTGCATTTTAAGATTTCATTTAGATTTTGCTTATTCGACCTCTCTATCTCCATATATTGCATCTCAACTACTAATACACAAAATCTTGGAATATGGGTTGCTTAAAAGGCTTTTAAAAAAATTCTTTTGTGAAATTGATTTTTGTGAACTATAAGCTCAAAAAATGTATACAGTTTTAAAAGGTAAAACATGTACTACTTGTAATATAATTTTTTAACTCGTTTGCGGTCCACAGACTAAGTTTTCAACTCAGATTAATCCATGGTGATCTTGGTAACAGTTTTGGGGGTTTGCTTTATCTAGACATTCTTTCTGCGGCTGAATTAGTAGTAGTATTTGTGACATATTGATGTCACTTAACATCTCATTAATGGAATATATTAATTCAGTACTTAAATGGTTGACACGACTTAATCTTAGAATGATAATCACGTGGACCAACAAGTAGGAGTTTACCAAACCACAAGTCAATTAATTCTAACCATTTAAGTTTAGTCAATGGTAATGATTTTCAACTTTGACTTGTTAAGAGGTGACAGGCTGCAAATTAGATGGTGCAGATAGATATTTCTGGTCTTTGACATTACTTCAAGGCTTAGTAAATTTGTTCTCTATTTTCAATTTGTGCTTTTCTATTTTGGCTGGAAAGAAGGATTTCCATTACATGAAGAGACTTGAAGTATACATAATTTAATTGATGATGTAAGAACCACACATAGATACAGTACAAAAATTTCAAATTCCATTATGCAAAAACTATCTAAAACTTTGATAAAATAATTAAATTAAATTCCATGCATAATATGCCAAGTATTTCTCTACTTTCAGACCTATACATATATTATGGTTCTTTAATCGTTGAAGACAAAGTTTCAACCAATGATTCATCGACAACCCAATGCGATTTTGTTTTCAATGAATAAGACATTTATAATATACGTAGAGGACTCAAATTTGATACCTCATCAATGCCAAAAAATCTTGCTTCCGGCAATTCTCATCCTCATCAACTTTACTTTAGAACTGATGAATTCTTTAACCGCACGCCCATTAAGATAATGTTATTTTTTTTCTAATCTTTCTTGAAGACCCTCTCCTTGGCTTTAGACGTGGAGTTCATTTTGGATTGACTATGAATTGAATATTGCAATATTCAAAGAATTTTTCTGCTATGGAGTATGATAAACTTAGAAAAGATTTGACCCTATATTATTAGTGGGCTTGTGTCTTTTCACCCATAACCTGTAGCATCTTCTCTGGCCAGGTGGGTTTGACATATCCCTTCTTCCCATGGATGATTGACCCTATTGTCTGCTGCAACATGGAGAAAAAAAATCCAGTCACAATGGGCCCCTTTATCAGCTCACTAATTCTGCTGAAATACTCTAAAACTTGACGACCGTGGTTTTTTTTGTGATATTCTATTTTAATCCCATGTAATGATGAGATTGGGGGATATTTTGGTATCACTGGTTAGTTAGATCTGCAAATTCTGATGCGTTCATACTATGAAAGAAAAAAGAAGTGGCAGAATGGAAGAAAAGTCAACTTGGCAAGAATGGGGCAGTAGTTTTTAGAAAGAAACTCAAATTATTGAAATTTAAAACTCCCAGGAAGAATTAGAAGACGAAAAGAGAAGTCACTACCCAGTTAAAACGTTATTAGTATGAGATATTGGCTACTTGAAGGGGACTATGTTATCCTTTTATGTGACAAATGACTATATTCTTTAAAAGCAATTAAAATATGTCACAAATAACTTTGCAAATATATGAGAACACTTGGATTCCACCACCAAGTGATATCAATCAATGGCATGAATCAAAACATGCTGAACATGTAAACATTAATTAAGTGAGCATGTGCTCGTTAAACAGTTCAGTAATTCATTACTTGAAATATTATCTTGAATTTGATCATGAAACTTTCTGAGGATGAATAGTTCATGTACCAGCCTGTTCAAGGGAAGATAAAGATGACCTCATTGTTGGATCATGAAGATGTAGAATCCGGGCAAGCTCAGGTGCCATTTAAGTTTTCTGATTTTATGGATCACACAATAGATGGTAATAAATACATGCACTGATGCAATAAATATATGTACTTTATTAAAACAAGTATCATTTCAATCATCAAAAATTATTTCTTTTTTTTAATTTAGATTCCTATAGATACAGTTTGATTAGTAAATGTTGTTATTTATATATCTAAAATATTATAAATTCAAATCATATTTTTAATAAAATATCATATTTAAAATTTTAAAAAGGAAATCTAGACCCGAACATGCAACTTGTGCGGGCCCGATTCCGTAGGATCCAGAAACCAGAATTACCCTTTTGGGTATTTCATAATGGAAATGAGAATAGAATAGGGCAATAGGCCATTTGGACCTACAT
This sequence comes from Apocynum venetum, assembly GCA_019593545.1. Taxonomy (NCBI): domain Eukaryota; kingdom Viridiplantae; phylum Streptophyta; class Magnoliopsida; order Gentianales; family Apocynaceae; genus Apocynum; species Apocynum venetum. Next base: position 7,733,553 of record SRSM01000123.1, on the reverse strand, counting down.
AAGCTTTTCCTTTCTTCAGTGGTCATGATTGATATTCAAGGCCTTTGGCCCTTTGCTTACATCAAATATCAATAAAGAAACTTGTTCACATGAATCATACTTAATGCCCATATCCGTCAGGATCAATATTATTGTTTTCTCAATATTTCATTTGGGCCTTCATAATTTTTTCTCTTTTGAAGTTTGAGTCTGACTTAGGCCTTAGGCCCAATAACTATTATGTATTGGATCTATCAATGCTTAGTCACAGCCCATTTGAGTTGGATGAAAATCTTGGAAAGAGCTTTTCTCATTGTGACGCTAATGGATCTTCTGTGCAACGCCTACTCTACAGCTTCAGATGAGGAAGAAGACGATAATGGAAGTCGAAGGCAACCCATGGGGCCCGAATTACCGATGCCGAAGCGGGTCAAAATGGAATCGTCTGTGCATATACCAAGAACCAGACCCGTGTACCGCCGTATCCCCAGCCCGTCTGTCCCAACTGAAGCTCCTATTCCCGGCAGGTACATTTCAAAACGTGAGCGAGCAGCTATGGCCTCGGGCACTGTGGTTCACAACCCGGACTCACCTTCCCTGCCCGTTCCGTCGCTAGGTCTTTTTCTTCCTTACCTTTTATGCAATATTTTATTTCTACAAAGTTCCCCCCCCCCTCCTTTCCTATTATAAGTATCAAAATCGGGTATATTGGGGAACATGGAGAATTAAGGTGTAAAGAAAAAGAAGGGAAAAAAAAGATGATTATGAAGATAAGCCACGAGTCAAATAACAAATTTGGGATTAAATTGGAGCTAATTGCAGAAAAAGATTTCATTTTGGTGCTGAAATTTTAAATTTTAGTTGTGTTGCAGCTGTTATAGTGAAAGAAATCTTCGTAACCATTACAATAATCTCGTAACCATTACAGTAAATATATATATATATATATATGCACACACACACACACACATACATGTGCATATCTTGGAATAGCTCTGATCTTGGTAGAGTTTCGTGAGTGACTCTTGCATGTAAATTGAATATTCTTACAAATTTACAATTCAATTTGTATTAGCATTTCTGTGTACCAGTTTCCCTCTGGAAAGACACTTTTTGTCCTCTGCATATATGGATGAACGATATGGAATGAAAAAAATCATAGTTTTGGTGGAGTATACTGGATTCCCCAATATTTGAAGTCGTGCTGTAGCGTCTACCTTACATGTGCTTGGGACTGTCCCATCTCTAGGTTGGAGTCTGGTCTTTACACCATGGCCTGTGTGTTCTTTGTTGGTGGGCTTCTTCAGCTCAATGTTGTGAATATATTAGACCTACTGACCTTGGAGTTAGACGATGGAGATACCTATTTAGGCAAACAGTGCATGAGCATTTATTATCACTTAATTTACATTGTCATCACTGCTCTGATTTCTTGTGCTCTCCACAAGATGTGGCTTTTCATAGCCTGCAGACTAGCTTTAGATTACTCTCTTCTTGGGCACATAGTTAGCATCATTTGTATAGGCCTTCGTTTTGTATCTTTGTACAGCTTTTGTTTTTGGCTGAATATGGTGCAAATCTTTTCACAAGAAATATATATATATATATATATATATACACACACACACCACCCTTTAGGTGCACAAATTAGGTCTTCAGAAATTAGTTCCATGAGTTCCTTTTCCCTGGTGAAGTCTCTGAACCCTTGGAGAACTTCCCGCCCCATAAGCATCTCACTAGTAATCACATTGGGTACTTCTAGCATTACAAACTTTGAAAATTATTATATTTGTAATGAATATCTTGATAATAATTTTCATATCCGGGATTCTCTCTGAATGAGAAATCTCATATCACATTCCACCTGTGGCTGATAATTCAGTTCAGAAAGTTCCTTTATGAGGATGGTTTTGTAAGTTTTATCAAAAAAAGTTACTGGTATATGTGGCTCTTAGATGTGAAATTTTATGTTCTTGTAATTTAATTTCTTTTAAGTTTCATCATCTTCTGTTTTCTAGTGAAGGGAAAAGAAACTTTTACTTCATGGATCAAAAGCAGTAGAAATTCTGGCTTTTGTGTTGACTATGCTTGGCCAGAACTCAATGCATTGTTGCAGTTCAATTATGTGGTGACTGGTGACTTTTGTTGGTTGTGAACCATTTCATTGCTTCCGGTCCTAGTGATTAAGAGCAAAATAAGACAGGCAGAAGAAGGGGATAAACTCAGAATCACATTGCCATTTTGAAATATCTAAAAACAACAAAATTCTTCTTCAGTTTAAAAGAAGTTTTTTTTTCCAATTCTCTACTATATCATTATTTTTCAAGTTTCTAATATTTGGGGGATGCCAAGGTTAGTGCCAATTGTTTTCTCAATAACGCCACTTCCTTTTAACACCTGTTCTCTTGGATAACAAACATCTATTGAGAAATTGGTAAAAAAGATTTAGTTGGTTTATATGTAAGATATGGGTATAACTACTGTAAGATCTTGTATACCTAATAGTACAACTGAGTTACAGGTAACACTTTTTTGGAAAAGTATTCTGGAAAAACAGTTCTGGGAAAAACATGATTGGGCTTCTTTAAATTGCAATTTTTTTTTTCCTGGTATCTTTGATGTTGTAACTCACTCATAATTACTAATCAATGTGTTTCATAATTAAATTGAGGTTATCAGATGTTTCCAGTTGCAGGGACCATTTCAGCATCAGATTTACCACATAATATCTTGTCAAAGCTAAGGAATCAGAGAAAGGACTCTGCAAACTTGGGCCAGATTCCTCAAGGAGTATCCTCAGCTCTTACTGGGCACACAAAGCCTGTCAACACCATTCAATGGTCTAGGAGTCACGGTGAGTATTCTATGTATCAATTTACTGGCTAAGATGTTTTCCTCGGCTCTTCCCCCTTTTTACTTTCCTACAAGAGCATAGAACTCTGCCCCCCCCCCCCCTTTTTTTCCAGATGCCTTCTGCTTGCTATTTCAAGTGTTGAGAGTTGCAATCTTGGATATCTTTGATGCTTGTGCACTGATAGTTTCTGAGTGTTTCACAAAGAAATAATATTTAAGCAGTTCTTAGTTTCTTACTTGTTTATGCTGCCCCCTTCCATGCTTTAGTTGATTAAATTTGCACTAAATTCTGGTAGGAAGCATTTGTCTGTTTGAATGCTGATTTATTGCATATTTTGGCTACTTAAAAGATGTGCTGGCATTTCTGATATATTCTATAGCGTTAGCATTTCAGCTCATCTCCTTGCATCTGCTGGAATGGATCATACTGTCAGCATATGGAATGTGTGGAGCAGAGAGCAAAAGAGGGCATGTGTGTTGAACTTCCACAATGCTGCTGTGAAAGATGTGAAGTGGTCAGAACAAGGACTTTTTGTTCTCTCTTGTGGATATGACTGCAAGTCCAGGTTAGTAGACGTTGAGCGGGGAACAGAGACTCAGGTTTTCAAAGAAGACCAGGTAATTGGAGTTGTGAAATTCCATCCACGCGACTTCAATCTCTTCCTCTCGGGAGGATCAAAAGGCCTCCTTAAATTATGGGATATTAGAACAGGGAAGGTTGTCCATGAATATATGCGAAGTCTTGGTCCTATCCTTGATGCAGAGTTTTCAATTGACGGAAAGCAATTAATATCATCAAGCGATGAGTCGAGAAGCAATGTCAGTGAAAATTCTATCATTGTTTGGGATGTTTCCCGACAAGTTCCGTTATCTAATCAGGTAAAAACTTTAACCACGTGCTCAATTTTTCCTATCATGTCCGGCCATTATTTCTTTTGACTTGATAAGTTGGCAATTTTTCCAATTTTATGATTGGATTCTGATTCTTTAATCCTGTGAGAATGGAACTAGTATCTCATACATCTCTAACTAGACAAAACTGTGAAGTTTTTCTTTCTTACTAAAATACTTACAGTATTCTTGCTGTTTTATGTTGACAAGTAGGTCATCATTTTAAGTGTTGCATTTTGTTTTGTATGCAATCTTTCAGTTTCATTCGCTGAACTTGGAGAAAACACTTCTGTTTGATTACTAAGACTTCATGCATCATTATTTGTCTTTATGTAGACCCGGGCTTCCAAAATGTTTGTTTAACTGCAGAAGATGACATGTCTCTTTGTAAATGTACCTGTTTAGGTGTTTTATATATTTCTCTTTTACTTGATGGATATGGAATTTGTTTTTGATGGTGAAAACAGAGTGCTTTTCTTCTCTGGATATTAATACATTCTCCTTTCAGGTCTATGTTGAAGCTTTTACGTGTCCATGCATCAGATTCCACCCTTTTGATCCACATTTCATTGCACAATCAAATGGAAACTACATTGCAATTTTCTCTGCCAGATCTCCTTTTAGGCTTGACAAGTACAAGAGATATGAAGGCCATGGAGTTTTTGGATTCCCTATCAAGTGCAATTTCAGCTCAGATGGAAACATAATAGTCTCTGGCTCCTCAGATGGATTTATCTACTTTTATGACTCGAAATCATCTGGGCTTATCAGAAAGATGAAGGCTCATGCGCAGGCTTGCATAGATGTTGCTTTTCATCCTATAATACCTCATGTTATTGCTGCTACTACTTGGAATGGAGAAATTCTAGTATTGGAGTAAGATGGTTCTGTTACTACAAACATTCTTGCACTCTAAAGTAAACCTAGTATATTGGAGTTGAATAGCAGCTAAATTAGAATAACTGGAGTTAGTAATTTCTTGCGTCTTTTGTGTTGAAAATTTGTTCTACAGAGATTAGTTGCATGAGATTGGTGAGTTGATCACTCTTTGTGGCAGAGGCACTGTTAATTAAGAACATTTTTCTTAATGTTTTGCTAAAGGTTAACTATATGCACATGTATAATATCATATGGTGCCAATGGATTTCTGGATTATGGAAATGTCTGGATGGGGAATTTTAAAGTACACCTGGAAAAGTATTCGAGATTTTTCTTTTTGGTCAAAATAGTTATTTTTGTCCATTATCTTTATTGTTTTAATCGGCTCGGTTCCTTTATCTTTCTTTTTTTTTTTTTAACCATTTTGATTTGATACGTTTTTTATATAAAGAAAACATTTTGAGTTTTTTTATACTAAAATTTTAAAAGTTAACTCATAAATAAAAAGGATTAAAATGCTTGAAAAAAATACTTAAAGAGTCAAATTGATTAGAAAAACAAAACATGAAGAACCAAGTCGGCACGAAGATGAGGGATCAAATTGGTTAATTTGCCTTTTTTCTTCAGCCCACTACCTATCTTGCCCAGCATATGCTTGGACTTTCTCTGTGTAACATCCAATAATACGAATACGAAGATAAGAGATTAAATTGATTAATTTGTTTTTTTCTTCAGCCCGACCCTATCTTGCCCAGAATATGTATGGACTTTCTATGTAAAATCCAATTTAATTAGTGACTCGAAGTTTTTTCAAGGCGGGTGCTAGTTATTAGCTTCAATCATCTATTATAAAAAAAATATTATTTCTAATTAATTGATAATTTTTACTAATTATTTTAAGATATTTAAAGCATGAGCATTCTAGAAATTTATGACTCCACATTCACTTTCGACAATTGGAGGACAAAGAATTTTTAAAGGTTGGAGCCAAAAATCTAATCAAGTTTGCTACATCAGTCAGCATTGATTGTCTCAATCGATTTAACGTGTGTTAATCCTTGATTTTTCAATTTGGAGTTTTAAGGCTTTTATTTGAAGTTAATTCCTTCAAGTGATTAAGGAGTGGCCACCATGATTTGTTTGTGCCTTTGAGATTACTCATTTAAAGTTTCTAAAGGTAAACAATTTACATCTTAATGTTTTTAAACAAAGATCTTTGATTATAATGTTGTAACTTTTGAATAATAACTATTTCAAATACTGTCATCTGAATTTAAATGTTTAAATTTGATTTAATACAAATAATTAAAAAGAGTTTTTAACTTCAACTAAGATATCAACAATATTTTTGTTATTAATGTAATTAGTAGTAAATATTTAATTTTAAATATCTCAAAATAAAAACATAAATAATCAATTATATACCGAAAAAGTCAAATATGTACTATGTATGAACATGAATGTTTGTTTGATTAATAATATTTGAGATTTTTTTTGTTATGGCTCAAGATGCATAATGAGTTATAGGAGGAACATGTCTATTCAGTTTTTACCTTTTTTTGTCTGAAACTATACCGTATATGATTAAAAACTTCAATCAAATATGCCTATCTAGCAAACCTAGTAGAAGTATGGTTATGGAAAAATTCAATAATTTGGTTAATGAGTTTTGTGTGTAATTTTTTGAGAATCTTTATATAGTATATTCAGATGATGCTTTTATAAGGTTTGAATCACTTCATGAGTGTTCTCAAGGAAATTTCGTATTAAAAAATTAAGGACTATGAATTCTTATGAGGGATAGGAAAAAGATCATTGGAGGAATTTTCTATGTTTTGTATAAGAGATGGGATATATTAGTATTTTGTAACACTTTCCATTTATTTTTTAATTTGATTGAATGTTGACATTTTAAGTTGATGATTCATGTCAAATACTATAATTATAGTATTAAATGGCCGACCATGATTTTTTAAAAAAGATATTAGTTATAATGATTGTAAAAAGATTTGAATTTGTGTTGATAACCTTACAATTAAAAGTAAATTTACATGTTCAACAATTTTATATATAAAAATTAAAAATCATCATATTTAACTTTCAAATTTCACACTGCACAAAAAACAAAATAATCAAATTTCACTCAGGTCCAAGATGTGATACTTGTATGAAAAATTAGCGGATTTGGTCCCAAACAATTTTATTTTCTTAGTTTCCTTTTTTTCTTTTTAAATCGCTGAATTATTTTTATTTTTTAATTTTAGATTTGATCTTTTTCTTTTTCATTTTATTTTAATCTCTTGATTATTTTAATTTTTTCAACTTTGATCCATTTTTTATCCTGAACTATTTTATATTTTTATCTCGAAAGACTAAACTTGAAAAATAAAAAGTAGTGCAGGGATAAAAAAAGAAGAAAAAAAATGAGAACATTTCAAAAATCTAAAGAGAAATTTTTTTATCAATGACCAAAACCTAAAAATAAAATAGTTTAGGGAGTAAATTTGATAATTTTTCATACTTGTGTTAAAAAACACGTGGGTGTTGTGTTCTTATAGTCTGATTATCCATATAGACCATCATTTCATGAATCAGAAATCAAAGTGTTTGAGATTTATATTGTGATGATTAGATCACCCAGTATAATTTCCCATCAATGATCAAACATGGATAAATAGAAGCAGTCCGTTTCTATATGTGGAAGAACGGACCAAGAAACCTGAGATACTAATTTTGGGATTTGGCCGAAACCTGCTACCCCGTGACTGTGTCTGAAGTGCATTTTATCCAAAAGCCCAGAGTCAGAATCAGAATCAAACACTTGGAATAGGGTAAAGGGCTGATTTCTTTGAGAGCTTGATAATTTATATACGGGCATTGCTAATGGGGTGTGGGCGTCTAGATGCTCATAACCCACATCTACAATCATAGCAGATGTAGAATTTTGAGAGGGTTTTGGGGTGGGGGCTCAGCGCCGCTCAGGGCTCTTGTAAAAATGCAAGCACACATAGAGAAAGATGCTTTCTTATATAAATCTTTTGATCCACACCCATGACATTCCTTTCATGAGAAAGGCGAAAAAAAAGTAAAGAAAATGGGACAAAAGGATAGTTGAAACAAAAGACACAATTATTTCTTCATGGGGTTCATTTAATGGGAGACATGACACACCACCTCCCTTTTAGTTTGCACTTTGCACTTTGCACTTCTCACTTGTACGTGTGACTATTCCCAATCCCTCCGTCCATTTCTTTCATTTTATTTCTTAATTTCCCGTCATATTTTAAAATGATTCAAAATATAAAATCTAATCAAGGTCAATTATAATAATTATTATTATTGAAAAATGTATGTAAATTAATCTAATAACACAATTGAAAAATTGCATAATAAGTTACCCATTACGTCTTAACGAATAGTTAGTGGGTAAGATTCGTTATTTATTCTTGAAAATACTAGAAGGAAGATAGTAGCAAAAGTCAACAAAAATGTTCTAAGAATACATGGAGTACTATAATACTCTTGAAAGAAAAGTGAATTGAGGGACGGAAGGGTATTCAATTCAATGCACCAAACAGCGGATTTCCTATTTAGCAATGGTCCACCACACCACCATCTCATGGTAGCTGTTTCTAATGGAGAATAGGGTAATCTTGAAACATAGTTATACTACCTCTTTGCCTATGCTGCTCATTATATACTAAATATTTTCAACTTCTGCATGAATGTGTTCCCCACATTGCCTGGTCCAATCTCTCTCTCTGGTGCACCCAGTTCTTTAAAAAGAAAGCAATTGGAAAGTTAAGAAAAGCAATAAGAGAAGAAAAAATAGATCACTAACAAAAAGGGAGGATGGGATGTATGCCCAGTGCCCTCTTCCCCCCTCCATATGACTTCAATCATCTTGTAAAAGATGTATACTTTTTTGGAGTACTTTGGTGGTCAAGCGGGTGTTCTTTCTCATAATTGGTCCCAGTGGCCGTGCCAAAGGTCGACAAGAAACGATGGGCTAAAAGGTTTTATCACCATGAACCAATCACTTGGATTGGTCTACTGAACTCTCAGTCTAAATCAATTGCTAGGTTTGTGTTTGATTAGGGAACCAAAAAGAAGTTTTATGTGCTCAGGGGAATCTAAAACTTGCAATTAGCGATGGGTGTTATAATATGCTTTGGAATCACAAAATATGTACCCAAGTTTAATCTTAAATTATTCTTACTTTTCATCCATCACGTCTCTGTGTTTTTAACTTTGGACTGATGTTGGGCTTCTTGGACCATAATCAAACATATTTAGGATTCAACAATACATAACGTTATCTCCAATCCTCGCCTCCAAAAGTGATCGACAAACTCATTTTAATTGCTACTATATCATGTGATTTGTGGCCAAAGCCGAGTCATCTAATGTTTGATCCTCCTTTATTTGTTCCCCAATGCCTTCCATTTTATTTTTCTTAATTCATAAAGAGTATGCCAGGGCCAAACCATCAATTATAGGTTTGTTGTATTCCATCCTTTCCAATTTTGGAAATCTTTTTTGCAAAGATTTTTTGTGTAGGCCATATAGATAGCCATTGATAGGGCATTTGCTGTTTTTAAAAATTGAGTGTAATATTGCTCTTCTAGTTGTTGAATGTGGGTTGCTCCACATGGCTAGCAAACATAGTAATTGCGACTATCTAAGCATTGTTCAAACTAGGAGTTCAAATTGTAATCATCTTGTAAAAAGCCATCAGCAAGTTGCTTAAACAATGTTGTCGGTTGATGCTAAGATATCTATCAATTCCTTAAACCTGTCCTTGGAAAAAATCATGGCTAAGCACCAATATTGTACCTAGTCAATTATAATTTTTGTACCAAACTAAGAACATATTCGGGTTTTTTAGTATTATTTGTCTATATGTAAACCAACAAATATATTTATTATATATATATGTCGTTAATCTTGAAAAAAAAAATGTCTATGACACTTTACAATCAAAGTTGTTACGTTAATTGTCTCATTCGCTATTATTCTGCGAGAATTTTGCATTGTGCCCCCCGGGCAACCCTAAGAAGCTGTGTAATGACAAGAAGTTTGCTAAGAGTATCCTTAATGTTTGGAGCACTAGACCGACAAGTGTGCAAAAACAGTAAGAAGATAAAAAAGACCAGTGCAACAACTGAGTCCCATCCATTCTGGAAAAAAGAAAAGAAACAGCCGGAACAAAAAAAAAAAAAAAAAGAGATACATATTGAAGGATGAAGCCCCCCTATACCTCATTCGGGTAAAATCACCATCCATATGAACGTGAAATAATGAAATAAAGCCGAAGCACATGTAAAAAAAGCCCCAGCAAACGGCGACATTTAAATAAATGCTCACAAGACCAAAGAATCCCCTCCGGATAAGGATTTCCAATTCTTGATCCCTTCTCAAGAACGTGACATGACCTGCGAGAGAGAGCAATGAAACAAGCACAGCTTTTCTTTCTATAAAGTGGGATTTGGATAATTTTGCTGGCCGAGAAGAGTAAAAAAGAAAGAAGTAAGGGGGAGGAAAATTAATAACATTTTTGACTTTGGTAACAAGATTTGGCGTACTCTGGTATCTGTTTGTTATCTAGTTGTCCCACGTAAGTGGAGAACAGCAATCACATCAAATCATATTGCCAGAGATTTTGCCAAGACCATCCACGAGCTTCTAATTTTTCTACATAGTTCCAAAGTTCGAATAGTATAGTGTGTGTTCTGCGTGTGCATGAAAAAGCAAGGACGACATGAATTGTCCGGATATTTGTACAATCCAAGTACCAAACTCTTGCAATAATAATATGCATCGCAGTGGTTTTAATTATACATTGTATAGGCTCACTGCCGTCAGGGTGAAATACTGATGATTCTGGAGATTTTATACCAAACCAAGGTTAAAAAATTATAATAATAATAATAATAATCAAATGTCATGTCTTAATACTGTGTTTTGTCATTAATAATCATGTCCTGTCATTTTTCTAATGGGAGAAGAGAAGGATTTCGCTGCAAATTCATGAACATAAATGTGGCAATTATATATGCAACGAATCAGAGTAAGTACAACAGGGAACCAAATGAATGTTTCAGATGAAAAAGAGTTGCAAGAAGCGAAAGCCAAAATTTTAATTTCCATTCCAAGGCCAGGGAGAACTGTGACCAAAATGTGGGTCTTGTCCCAAATTTTCTGTCCAAATACCATGCACGAGAATAGGTATAGTGACAACTCAGAAATGCGAGATCAGCAGAAATTATTGTACCCAACATCCTTAAATAGTGCACCTTCCGGCAACTTTTACTCTCTGTAGGGCAAATCGGGCTTACCATGTAGGCCGTGAGGGACCGATAAGGCAGGCCAAGTAAATATTTTGTAACATTATACAAAATTCTAGTATTTTTTTTCTGTAATTTGGTTGATATTGCTGTAGCATTGATAGCTTCCGTGACCAAAATATTTTTCTTTATCTCAAACATGTTTCATAGCACTCATGATTCTGCTATTTCATAACTTTTTCACCTGATGAAGAACAAAAAAGATTCCACCAATAATTCAACAGGGCAGAGATGCTCAATGCTGCTGAATGACAAAGTGGGGGAGTCTATATGAAAAAGAGCCCATATGAAAGTATAGAAAGCCATGCCAATGCCAAAGGCCTCTCTTTTAATTTTTCCCTCTTGGGGAATGTGTTCAAAGCCGAATACCATGCAGAATAGAATACCATGATTTCTTGATTACAAAACTCAAAACCTTTGTAACCATTTGCAAAACAAAAAGCCACCCCAAATGCCTTCAATTCACCAAGTAATGATAAAATCCAAGCTACTACTAGCTAAAACCTAAAAGCTACATGTGACAAAAGAGAGTAGAGCTGACAATTTGCTTACACTTCAATCCTTAATGACCAATGAAAGTGTAGTCTAATCAAGGTAAATGTTGTTAATTAATCATGGGTTTTACTGCCAGAATGTCCACACATAGGCAGGATCCTGACTTGACGATACGGTCATTGCTACTTTTTCAACTAAAAAACTATTTGTAAATGCTAGCTAGTATGAATGTCACTTGCCCTTGCTTGCTGTTAATGTTATCTTCCTTGCTATACATGAAAGGAAACATATCATTAGGGACCACATAATTGGTCTCCTCATCCTAATTAATTAACTAATTAAGCCGACTTCAACTTTGGTACAGAGTTTTAGCCAAATGTGCATGTCTTTAATATCTATGCTGTGGGCTGGAATTTGGATTGGAGATTGCCAAAAGTAATTTTTTATTAATATATACTATTAAGTATGTAATAGTATACATAAATTAAATTAGCCTTTGGCTCTGCTACAAGATCTTGTCTGAACGTGCATTGCCTCAAAGTTGCCATTTTATTATTTGACCATAGGCAACAACATAAAACCAGATTAGCTTTCATCAAACAATAGTACTCCTCCACGTGATAGCATTTTGTTTATATTACGTAGAGAAAGAAGAGAAGAAAGGAGATCGGAGAAGGAACATTTGCATGGGAGAATTATATATTTTACTTCTTTCTTGCATGTATACTGTTTATCTGTTCATCTTTATTCTATTCAAGACTTTTACTCCCAAAAAATAAAAATAAAAACTACCCACCCTTTTTCTTATGGTATTTCTTTCATCTGGTCTAACAGAAATAATCTGCATTTTCAATCCTTCTCTTTTGGTCCGTCTCCCATCATTGTTGGACAGTACTAATATTTGTAATTCACCCGTAGGGATCTGATGATGAGGTTTATAAAGTGATCCATCTTCACTAATTATGGTTGCATTAATTAATTACAGTTCAAAAAGTTCACCTTGTTTGACCTAATGGCAAGTAATTACAGTGGGAATCTTCTTCTTTTTTCTGTTAAAGAAGCCTCTATCTGATTGTAATTTCGGACTCCTGCTAGCTAAAATGTGGCACTCTTTTTCCAACGACAATATCATTCATTCTTGATAATAAATGGTGACAAGAAAGTCTAAACACCTGTACAAGTAAGTTGCTGCAGTCATGAAAATCACCTTTTCTTGATCTCCACTTAGCTTCGAAAGTCGAGCATTTGAATCAGGTTGAGAATTTTTACAGCTTATATACACATGAAGAAAAAGTAGAACCTGATTCCAACAAAGTTACAATATTCATGTCACCATCGTTTTTATAGGATTCTTGACTCGTAACATGTTCATGTTAATCACTAGTACCTTCTTCAACATAACATGATGTTCTTTTATAAACTTATGAACATGTGAAATACTATATATATATATATATATATCCATCGACCATTACATCTTTTAAAAATTGTCAGGATCACGAGTGGAACTGTTTTCTTAAAATTCTTATAAGTAAATATATATATATATTCAAAAAATATCCAAACAATTTCAGCCATCCAATACAGGGACACGGAGGAGCTACGGAGAGCTGGGATTATGGCAGACAAGATAAAAATAGCAGGGATTTGAGGGCTTCACAGATTGTGGTCTTTTTAATATATTTTCACGAGCAAATTCAGTGGGTATAAAAATTCCTCTCGAGATGATAAAAATATTTTTAAAAAAATAAAACAAACTAAGTAGTAATACTAGTAAATAAAGAAAAATATCTGTAGATCAAACTCAACGGTCAAAGATTTGCATTACTGTCTCTGTCTCCCACATCAAACCCCCCTCTGTGTGACTCACATTTATATACACACATTCTTGATCACATAAACATTCCCCAAAATCCCTCACAGCTCCAAGCACTAAGCGCCCCACTTGGGTGCGGGCCTACCTGCCTAGGTGCACCCGCCCCCTTTAATTTCTCCCCCTCCGCCAAGCAACATTTCCCTCTCTTTCTTTCTTTTTTTCTTTTTATATAGTAATAATGGATCAGCTGTTACCAGTTGTAGGGAGATTTTGGTGCATCTTAGCCGTTGATGGAGAAGACTGATAGAAAATGGAGACCGTTATGGTCAAGAGAGGATGGTGGAGAGGTCAAAGGAAGGAGAGTAGACAGTTTGACGTTTGGGTAAGAGACAAACTGGAGGACACGTGGCGACCAGGTGGTCCATGATGTGGAGGGTGACGTAAGATTTGGCCTTTTGGCAACAGCAAGTCTTGAATTCTGGTTTGGAGTTTGCGTATTGATAAGCTAAGCTAACAAATAGATGGTGCAACTTTCGGTGATGATGTGCTAATCTTGTTCTGGTTGACTTTTCTTTCTTTTTTTAAATTATTTTTTCGGGGAAAAAATTGAGAAAAGTATTTTAAAATTAGAATTTGTGGTTTGAGATCAATTATTGGTGCAACACGAAAGAAATGCTTTGGAAAGTGTCTGAAAAGAGAAGAATATGGATAAGCACTGTGTTAATGTGAAGTTTGAAAGATGAAAAAGTTGCAACATAGAATGAAGAACTTATGAACCCAACATCTCTTTTGCTTTCCTTTCAAATCAATTGCTCAATTTAGTAAGACGAATTGGAGTATAATTCTATTATAAAATAGTAAAAAGTAAAGTTTTAGGAACCAAAATAAAATATATTGAATAAAACATATACTATTATTTTCAATACAAACTTTATTATCCAATAATAGTCTTTTATATTTTACAAATGTATATTAATAACAAGCCTTATAATAGGTGCGACAAACTGAATGAAAATCCAATAAACATTCAAAATCATCAAATATTAAATTGATTTGATTCATCCATATAATTTAAATGGTTTTAAATAGATATTCATTTACATTTATTTATCCTAATAAATTTTAATGGATATCTATGAAATCCAATAAACATCCATTTTAAAAAGTCTAACTTTGTCAATATTCATTAATCAAATTTAATTAATTACACTTTAACCAATATATATTTTAAATTTCACATTAACTCTATAAAGAAATTTCCATGTTTGAAAAAAAAAACAATTCTCACTCTTTCTTTCTTTAGAACTATCATAATTTATAAGTAGTTTATGAACATAAATTTTATTATGTATTATTAATTTCATGTGAAGTTTTCCCCAAAAAATGGAAAAAGAAAAAGAAAAAATGTCATACAAATAATAAAATCTTCAATTTTGATCGTGATGATTTTTCCTCAATGTATTCAAATTTATTGTCTAATTTTCTTTTAATGATCAATTCAATATTGAACAAACAAAACTATTATTCAAACACATAGGACTCAATAATTAAGTTTTTATAAAATTCTAAAACAAACAACTTGTATGAAAATTTTAAATTTTATATCAAACTAAGTTTTTTATATAAGTATTATTATTTTTATAGCTTTATTTTTTATGTATTTACTAATTCAGCTTTTAAAGTTCACAATTTTTTTTTCATACATAAATTTGTTAAGTTAGCTTTAAAGCTCACACCTTTACCCATTTTATGCAATATGTTGACAATAAACAAATTTTTCATTTTGACTAGAATTTTAAAAAAAATCAATTGATGGTGTAGTTATCATTTTACATGTTTCTAATACATATGAAATTCAATATTAAAAAAATGAATTAAACACGAGTTTAAATAATAAAAATTACATTAAGAAATTTATTTGAATACAATTGCAAAGAATGAGCTCTCAACAAAAATTATAAGGATAAATGGGTGTCCATAGATATCCATAAATTATTTAGATTCAAACAATTTACAAATACATATAAATGATTAGTTAATTAAATATTTTAAAAGTTAATTAAACATGAGGTTAAATAATAAAAATTACATTAAGTAATTTAATTGAATACAATTACAAAAAATCACCTCTTTAAAAAAATATAATTAAAATTATATGAATAAATGATTTCTCATGAGTATCCATAAACCATTTAAAATCAAATCATTTATAAATGAATCATAAATTGTTTGGATTTAAATGAATTGACGCATATATAAATTTATCCAAATGAATTTGAATATTCATTTTGTCACTCCTACCTTATAATAATGAAGTAGTAATATTAACGAAATTTAAAATGAAAAATATATTTATTTTATAAAAATAAATATTTATTTTTAGACATATTAAAATAAAATATATACAATGGATAAAAATAAAAGTAACAAAATGTACTGTAAAAGAAGGTATAGGAAGTTATCATTCTCGGGTTGACAAAGCTTCAGAACTGCAACCAGCCAAAATATAAACAATTTTTTTTTTTGGAAGATAAAAAAATAAATGTTAATGTGTCCTTTTCTTTATTGAAATGTTAATGTGGCTTTACAAAGTACGAGTAATTATTTGTATACAGTAGAGCAGTAAATCATCATCAAAATGCAACCTTATCCATTGACAATTAAGTGATCATTTTTTATTCAATCATCGACTTTTCTGCAGAGCTATACCGGACAAGACCCCTCAAACAGCGCGCAGCAACATAATTTTTTTATAAAAACAAGAAGAAAAAAATACAGTTTCAGGTACACTTTGGAAGAAAAATACCTTATTTTCATTTTATAATAAAGCCTGTAAAAGTCTTGACCGTCAATACAACTTTTTTTTTTTAAAAAAAAATAATATTACAATTGTGTATTTTAGAACTAGAATACATAGTTTTTAAAATCATAAGTGAATTTTCTTTATAAATTAAACTTCATAAATTTATATATTGTTATTATATTTTTAAAATTTTCTTATGTGAGATTCACCCTTCTTCTAATTCTAATTAACTCATGTAGATTTCCAAGTAAAATTGATGATGGTGCAAGAATTCTACATAATTATTTCAAAAATTGTTTATAAATTATGTGCTCTTGCTGTAAAAGGAACTTTGATAAGTATACAAAATTGCAAGCTTCATATCTTTAAATTCAAAACTTTTAAAGTACCGTTGTTATGGAAAGAACATGTGTTACACAAACAAGCAAATTAAACGTGGCTGCAAACAAGTAGAATTGTAAATTGTGCATAACAGGCAATGTTAAATTTTAGTTCAATGATTATTAATAGCAACATTTTCTCTAAATTTTCATGCAGAACCAGGTGATTTTTTATTTTGATAACTTAGAAATTTACTATTTTCTATGAAATTATTTTTAAAAAAATGACTGGTAAAAACATTATTACACCATAAAATAATAAGATTAAAATATCAAAAGACCGGGAATTAAATTTAAATTATTTATACTTGTAACGAAAATAAAATACTATCTTGCCGTCTATTAAGAAAAATGCATTGACAATATCCATCATTTTCATAATTTTCCTTTTAAAAAAAAATCATTTTCAAAGGCTAAAACTAAAAATAACAGTTACTCTTAACAATAATAGGTTTTTCTTTTAAAAAAATATATTGGAGAATCTGAGAACGGGTTCAATCCCGATTCCAGAGTGCCGGTTTAGCCGGTCAAAACGGCCAGTTTTAAGCGTGTCAGCCATGTGACAGGTCATTTTCGCCGCCAGGTGTCACCGGCCTAAAGTGCAATCCCATTTGTTTACTTTTCTAATTACTAGCTGTCAATTCTGATGGGACATTACTTTACTTACAACTATTTCTTTTTCTTTTTTTTTCCCGGCTTTTACTAATAATGTTTGCCCTTTCTCAAAAGACCAATTGAGAAATGTTGTAAAAATTAATTGAATTTTATTTTTCTAATTTAATGCTATCATAAAATTTTGTTTAACAAATATTGAGAAATATTACCTAAAGAATATGTGAAGGAAAAACATGATTTTACAATTTCTAAATCCAAGAAGTAATGGATATGAATAGACTTAAATTTGTGTTTTTTTTACAAGTTTTAAATTTGAAGAGTCAATTGACTAGTTAGTACATAGTTGAAAATAACCATAAAATAATTACACTACTCTTCAAAAAAAAAAAAGAAGTGCATAGCCAAAATAATAATCCAAATGGAAAATTTAAAAGTTTTGCCAATTGCTGAAATCAAATATATTACAAAACACCATTATTATGAGTATAAAAATTTAGGTAAATTTATTTATTTTAACCAATAAGATTTAATCCAACTAATCCTCGAATTATTTGAAAAATCAAGTTTTGCCCCTCAAGTAAAAGATGGATTCCCTCAAAAAAAAAAAAAAAACTACTTTAATGGGAATGATTTTTCTTCCTGTGAGTGGGTTTGCAAGCAAAGAAGAGTCAAAGTTACATTCGAGATTATGATGTGGGAAGCTTTATTCATAAAGTCATCGATAATGTCTGCAATCCTAAGATTACACTAAATTGAATGATCGCTCCCCAAAAGTTTAGGGGACAAATTGGCGTTAACCTTTTGGTTTTTAGTAAACTATGCTAACCACTTAATCAAATGAGGCAATTAAGCTATGGAACCAATCATGACAATTTCTCTAAATAGCGTGTGACCAAGGTTGGTTATGTAAGTTCAAAAATAGGTATAAAAGTCTAATATTATACCAAACAAGCTTTTTGAAAAAAAAAGAAAAAGATTATCATATAACTTTCTATTTTAGTTTATTTGAAATTAAATATATATTTTTAAAAAATAAATATATTTTTTATTCAAAATTATATTAATAACCTATTTTATTTTAATTATTTATATCTCACTAACTAATAGTCTCAACCATTAATCACCTTAATTTAATAAATTTATATCTCACTAACTAACGAGTCTCACAATTTATTTAAGGATAATTTAGTAAGTTAATTAAAACTAAATGTCCTTCTTAATTTTTAACGAAAGTCAAAAGTACATATTCAATTCCAGACAGATGAAGTAATAATTATAATACACCTTTTCTTTTTTTGCAAAAGTCTACTTGTATTTTTATTTTTTCTTTTTAGGGAAAACTCTCTTCATTCTTTTTTTTCTAATAATTAAAAATAATAACACATTTTTATCACATGGTGAATATAGGAAAAAGCATGAATATGCATATTGTAATTAAATTTCAAATTTTAAATCTCCTGAATCAATAATAAAAGCTTTTGTAAATATAAATTTTTTACATTGATTTAATTCTTTGAACCACGTGTGTAAAAAATTTACTCTTTTAGAAACACTCCATGTACTGCAACATTTTTAATGCATGTGATATATAAAAATCAAATTCACATAAAAAATTCTTTTATTAATTGAATAAGTGTTTTGACTCGATCTATAAGAATGTGCATCGTCTTAATTATAATAATTATGGTCTTTTAAAGTGGTTGTGGGTGGTTAAAATTTAAACCTACAGTCATATATCTGGTCCTCAGCCTTTTTATTTGAGACTACGTAATTGGATTTTTTTTTTAAAACGATGTAATTAGAATATTGGAAATCAAACCTGGATTTCTAAGGAAAATATAAATATTTGGATGTGGTTCTTTTAAGTTTAGTTCTATGGCATCTTAAAATAGGAAAAAAAATGTGTTACTAGTTCATTTAAGTTTAGTACAGGGGCCTAAGTTTTAACTTTGAAGACGGATCCGAGATGCCATGGCTTTTGTCTTTGCCGGTGCCGGACCAAGGACGATAATTTCCGATAATCCTCAAGGCTTCCGGGAACGAGAATCTCGATCCCCAACCTAAAAAAAGCAGTGGATTTTGCACCATACAAATGTTCTTTAATTTCACCTCTCTTTTTTCTTTTTTCTTTTTTAAATGATTTAAATAACTGAACTTTTTTCATAATGATAGAAATATTATTATTAGATGCAAGTCACTAATAATTTTGCACAGAGAATGTATTGGGGAGGGGAGTATTATAAAAGGGGAATTGAATGATGGAATCAAGATTGCTGCTAAGATAATGGAATAGGGGCACTGGGTATCAAAGAGATATGTACAAATAAAGTGTATATAATTATACTATATAAATTTTTGTATATTTTTTGTATAAAATTATAATAATGATTAAAATAAGCATATAAATATATAATAATAATATTAAACATATAATAATTATATATTGTGTATATTATAATCATATATAATTAATTTAATTATTATAATAAACAAATATAAAACAACATAATATATAACATAATTTAAAATTAAGCTAATAACAATTATAACAAAGGATTTTTTTAAAAAAAAATGGAATATATAAACAAACAAAAAAAAAGAAATTAATATAAACTAGTAGAGAAGAGACGTCTATTGTTTCTTGGTGGTAGAGGTTGAGGTACGTCATTTGCAAGACGGACTAGGCTTTCCTTTTTCTTATTTTTTTTCTCAGCTTTCTCAATTAAGGGTTTTTTTTTTTCTTTCTTTTGCAGCATTCTCCTGTCAAATTTGATAAGGATGGGTCCATTTTTGGAATTGGCTGACCTTAAGGTTCAACAATAGTAGAGACGTGGCTTGCCAAATTTTTTTTGCTTATTTGTTATGATTGGCAGTGCTAGGCTCAAATTTATTATTATTATTTTTTTCATTGGCTTAGTAATATACTATAGTTTAGGTCCGTTTATTAAAAAAATGGAGGAGTCTATAACGGATTTATTTCTACTAGAGGATACACAACATATTATAATTTGAGAAAAATACATATTTTATGTAAAAACTTCATATCCTTTCTACCCTAATGCGCAAAAAGTGATTTAATGTTGTACTACCAAGGAATAAGAAACACACATTTAAAAGTCATGTAAAATATTGATCACATGTCTGTAGCTTTTTATTTAATTGACCTATTTCATAAATTTAATATTTTCACTTTGGTTTTTTTTTTAATGAAAAAAGATAGTAATTCTTTGAGGAATATACGAGGTAGAAGCACTAAATGTACACAAATAGGAACTGTTCCGAACCACTGACTCATTCTATGAACAAAGGCAATTTATAAAATAAGTAGAAGTAGAGCATTCAATGTGATTATTTATGAAACATTTCTTTAGTTAACATTTTTAGTCATATTTGATTTTTAGTCCCTACAATTTATGGCATCTTCTTGTTATGAATTCGTTTCTCTCTTTGCGTACTGCATATTCAATCCAAAGTTGTAACGGTTTACAGTTGTCAATCCCTACCACAACACTCTATAACACATAATTTGTTAGACATGTAAGAATAGATATCGATTGCATGTGCCCTCCTCCAAAAATTGACAAAAAGAAAAATGAGTCATTTAACATTATCTAATTCATAGACACAAAAGGCGACTTCATAAAATATTTCAAGGAAAGTAATAGGGGAAACAAGTACTACTTAACCAAAAATTCGTTTTTTTTTAATAATAACTAACAACCTTCTTTTTTTTTTCTTTTTTTTTTTGTATAAGCCAATCAGCATCGATATTTGTTGTATAGTATACGATTAATTCAGTCTGTTTCTTGGATTGGAGCCAGCTAGGGCATATAATCCATATGAATTGGAGGAAATACGTAGATTAGTACACTGCTGGAATTGAGAGAGGCAAATTATATGAAGCATGAAAGTTTTATGTCTTCGTGAGTCATAAAAGCATGTAGTGAAATGGAAAACACAAATGCCACAAAGCCCCATACATATTCACCATAACCCATCATCCATTTGCATTCTTTTTCTTTCTTTTCTTTGCACTTCTAAACGCTACGAAGGCTGGACCACAACCCCCAACCTCTCCCCTGCATTTCCTCTATATAAAGCCGATTTCTCTTGTCATTTCCCCCACATCTCTTTCTATCCCTCTCTGTTTTATCAAGCTCAGCTCTCCCTCTCAGAAAACCTGGTATATTATTTCTTAGTACTTTGTGTGTTGGACCAACCATCATCATGCCTGAGGCTCCAAAAGAGGCTGGCCACACTAACTATAGTCTGGTAGAGAAGAACAAAAAGGCCCTTCAGTTTATTGAAGATGTTACTGCAAACACTGATGAGGTCCAAAAGAGAGTTCTTTCTGAAATCCTGTCCAGAAATGCCCACGTTGAGTACTTGAGAAGGCATGGTCTATATGGCCATACTGACAGGGAGACTTTCAAAAAAGTTATGCCTGTAATCACCTACGAGGACCTTCAGCCTGATATCAATCGTATTGCTAATGGAGATAAATCTCCTATTCTTTGCTCGCAGCCCATTTCTGAGTTCTTGACAAGGTAGACCAATTGAACAGAAATTGAAAACTTTACTGTATTTGATCATGTCATTCCTGCATGTGGTCTGTTTTTGGTGGAAGTTCACATGTATGTTTTTTTTATTTTTAAATGGGTTGTTTTCTATTTTGTTGTTCAGTTCTGGCACATCTGGTGGGGAAAGGAAATTGATGCCTACCATTGAAGAAGAGCTAGGAAGGAGATCACTGCTTTATAGCCTTCTGATGCCTGTGATGAGCCAGTTTGTTCCTGGTTTAGACGAAGGCAAAGGAATGTATTTCTTGTTCATAAAATCTGAGGCTAAGACCCCGAGTGGACTGGTGGCACGTCCTGTTCTAACTAGTTACTACAAAAGCTCTCACTTTAAGGAAAGGCCTTTTGATCCATACACAAACTACACTAGCCCAAATGAAACCATTCTCTGCCCTGACTCTTACCAGAGCATGTATTCCCAAATGCTTTGTGGCTTATGCCTAAACAAAGAAGTCCTCCGCGTTGGTGCTGTTTTTGCCTCTGGCTTCATTCGGGCTATCCGATTCCTTGAAAAGCACTGGCCCCTTTTATGCAATGACATAAGAACAGGAGCTCTTAACCCGCAAATTACTGATCAAGCAGTAAGAGAAGCAGTAATGAAAATTCTGAAACCTGATCCACAGCTTGCGGAATTCATTGAGAACGAATGCAGTAGGAAGCATTGGCAAGGAATCATTACAAGATTGTGGCCTAATACAAAGTATATTGATGTTATTGTGACTGGGACCATGTCACAGTATATCCCAACCCTTGATCACTATAGCAATGGCCTCCCTCTTGTCTGTACGATGTATGCTTCCTCAGAGTGCTATTTTGGTGTCAATCTTAACCCTCTTTGCAAGCCTAGTGAAGTCTCTTACACCCTTATTCCCACCATGGCCTATTTCGAGTTCTTGCCAGTCCACCGAAACAATGGTGTTACCAATTCCATTACAATGCCCAAATCCCTCAATGAGAAAGAGCAGCAAGAATTGGTTGATCTAGCTGATGTCAAACTTGGTCAAGAGTATGAGCTCGTCGTGACCACATATGCAGGTACCTTTTCTTTTATCTCCTTAATAAATCTTGTGTAGTTGAATCATTCCAAGAAATGGCCACAGCAACAATGCATGAATTTGTATTTGCAGGCCTCTACCGCTACAGAGTGGGTGATGTGCTCCGCGTTGCGGGATTCAAGAACAATGCCCCTCAATTCAACTTCATTTGCCGGAAAAATGTGGTCTTGAGCATCGATGCTGACAAGACCGACGAAGTTGAGCTACAAAATGCAGTAAAAAATGCTGTGACCCATCTCCTGCCTTTTGATGCACATCTCACCGAGTACACTAGCTATGCTGATACCACCAAGATTCCAGGCCACTATGTCCTTTTCTGGGAGCTGACCCTCAATGGCTCAACCCCTGTTCCTCCTTCTGTTTTTGAGGACTGTTGCCTGACCATTGAGGAGTCCCTGAACAGTGTCTACCGGCAAGGCCGTGTTTCTGATAAGTCAATTGGCCCCCTTGAGATCAAGATTGTGGAGACGGGGACATTTGACAAGCTTATGGACTATGCCATTAGCTTAGGTGCTTCAATCAATCAGTACAAAACACCCCGGTGTGTGAAATTCCCACCCATTGTTGAGCTTCTGAACTCAAGGGTTGTCTCTAGCTACTTCAGTCCAAAATGTCCCAAGTGGGTTCCTGGTCATAAGCAATGGGCCAACATCAACTGATGAAACCACTTGTTAGCATCTTTGAAGATCCCAAAAAAAAGAACTGTTTTTGTGATCATCTTAGTTTTTAGGAATTTAAGTCCCTTCGTAGGTTAACCCCCATCATTTTTATGTTTCTTTAATCCTTCTTAAATTTTAACTGCTGTTTACTATGGTAGAGATTTCAATTAGTGTTGTACAAAAACAGTTCCCTGTTTAAGGAAGCCTCCCCTCCTAATTTCTTCTTTTTCTTTCTTTCTATAAAAGTCCAATTCATAAAAATGCCTCGGCCATATAAACTATCCCGCAAGACATCAAAAATCAAAGAAGTTATATACGTAACAACAAAGAAATGACAGAATGATATGCCAAATACTATCTACATTACGTATCATAAATGAGAGTTATGGTATATGTGAGGCCGTACATCATTTCTTCCTTCAATTACCTTTCTATAATGTTGTCAATTTCTTCCTTGGGGGGTCTAGGTGTTGGTGGTGGGGAAGAGGAAGATGTTAAGTACCTATAGTCCCAACTGCCTTTACTGGAAATTAATTAAACCTTCTCATGGGAACTGTTTTCTTATTTCCAGCCAGATATCCTGCCCACCAAGTTCTCATGATGTGTGGAAGAACTAGTACATGGAAAGCAAAATTAAACCTCTTAATTGCTTTTCGATCTTTTTACCCTTTACCTTTTTTGTTAAAAGCATAACAACTTTTAAATCTTAATATTTTAATAGAAAATGTATATTTTATACATTTATCATGTATATACGTAAGTTGAACATAATTTTTTTAATAATATACATAAATAATAATTATTTAATAGACAAAAGTAAGATTTGAGCAGAAAATATCCGCCTTATAGCATGATTAAAATTTAAGAAGTACTCAAATCAGATCAATGGATGAACGTCAGAAGACTCAGAACAGCAGCGGAAGAGTAAAGTGGCTTTTTTTTTTTGGGAAGAGTAAAGTGGTTAAGATAGCAAAGAAGAGGAGAGAGAGAGAGAGAGAACTGATAGCCTTATAATTTTGACTTAAAGTAAGTGAACTGTCGGTACTAGCAATATTAGGATTTGAATTCTCCTAAAAAATAGATGGCGTTTATTCGTTTATTTATGATAATTATTGTATAATTCGAAATTTAATATGAAATTCTGCTAAGAAATAGATAGTGATAATTTGTCCTTTCTAATAATTGTTGTGTAATTTACGATTTAATATAAAAATATTTTTTAAAGAATTAAAATTAATGTCCCAAGATATATTCAAATATAAATTTGGATATATCACTCGTGAAACTAGAATATATCCCTTTTTTTTTTTTGATAAATAGAATATATCCCTTATCTTGAGTCAATTCTGCCCTTCAAAGTATATTAATCAGCAAAAAGCTGCATGTTGAGTACAGAACCATGATCAAGACTAATGATTAATATATTAAAAGTGTTTATGTACTTATGTTCTTTAACGATTTTCTAATGATTATCTGTCATTTTCCTATTTGCCAATGCCCTCTTCGTATATAGTGAGATTAAGGATTCAATTCTCATAATGAGATTTATATTTCTTTAAATGGTCAGCAGTTTAAGGCCTTTTTTGGTTGATGTTTTCCTTCTTATTTGAAAGGATAAAAGACAAGAGATTAAAAGTAACTTTAGCTGTGTAACCCGTGTCTGGATACAAGGTTTAGCTTTAGTTTAAAAAGACCACTTATTTTTGTCCAAATGTTAATAAAAATAGAAAGAACCGACAATATTTTTTTTAATTTTAAAATAACATTTTATTGAGATTATCATTCAAACTCATGATTTTTTTAAATACATAAAGTCATGATGTTTATCAATTTAGATGCATAAGCTTATCAAACGAACTGTCTTAATAAATATTTTTGTGAATGATTTTTTCTCAATCTACATACATTATAACTATTAAAAAAATAGAAATAAAATAAAATAATTTATCTCTTATTTCTCTCTTATTAACTATCTAAATGTATAAGTAATCAAATCAACTTGTTTTCATTTCCCACCAAATCCTCTCTTTAATAAATATAACTGTTTAATTGGTTTTAAATTAAATATTCGCTTTTGTTATAATAAGTCACGTTACTCCCATTATTAATGCATTCAATGCTAACTAAATTTTAAAAATTATTTGCAAAATTTTAAATAGAAAAATATTTATTTTTAAAAAATAATATTCAATTTTGTCTATCTTAAAATAAAAATGTGAATTTCAATTTAGATAGAGGAAGTACAATTCTTGCTTCGTTTTTCCATTTCATTGAAGAACACTTCCTCGGTATTTTTATTATTAATTTTAACTTCAAACAATTTATTTTTTTTCACAAACACATGTCACCTTATGAAACAAATATTTATGATATTTTTTTTCAATATATCCTTAACTCGTCTAATCTTACATTATTTCCTTATATATCATTCTAAGATAAACTTACACTTATAAAGTAGAATAACTAATATCGAGAAAATTCTTTTAAAAAATATAATTTTTCTTTAAAAATTACATATACTTTAGATTTTTTTGTTTAGAATATTGATGACTAGAAAAAGGGAGACTATATAAGAACTGCAATTAATATACTTGATTTTTTGTCCTAACAGGGCCAACATATATGGTACACGACTGATCGAGAGAAAGAGGTAAGAAGAAAGAAAAGGGCATGCAATAAATTGGATTTTGTTGGTACACAAAATAATAGAGAAAAGAGACTTATGTAGGAGAAGCTTTAATTTACAGAACACCAATCACGAAAAGAGGAAAGCTTCTGGTAGGAAATAATAATGAGATGAAGAATATGCAGTCTTCCAGAAGAAAACAAATCAAATTAGTAGAATGGATGATAAATTGTCTCTTCAAAATTAGCATGAGATTTTAACCCTGTGGATGTGAATATCAGCAGCTTTAGGACACCATCCCCCCCTCCCCTACCCTCGGCCCCCCTTCTCCGATCTTTGGCAATGTTGAAAACAAGAAATTTTAAGATTAAGGTAATTTATATATATATAGTACTCGGTATTTTTATAAGATATTATCCGGGTTTTCATTCTTTTTTAAAGGGTATTATCTGGGTTTTTTAAATTATACATTTAATACGTATATAAGTTACAATGTGTGTTATACAGGACAAGCTTTTTAACCCAGATGGTGAGATGGCAACATTTCTTGACATGTTGGAGCTATATCAGAGGAATAGGAGGAAGAAAAAAAGAAGAAAGGAAAGGACCTCAAACATAGTTGTAGTGGGGAAAAAGAAAAAAAATGAAAGAACTGTTTCTTCTTTTCTTTTCTCTTTTTGGGTAAAAAAAAAAAGGATAAAAGAGATATAGTACTAATCTTTATCTATTTGGCATATTGAACATGATCAACAGTAAAATTAGCAATTGAAAATCGATCACTCCCTGATTTGATGTCTAGGCTCCATCACTGTCTCGACAGTGACAGAGGGCAGCCCAAAACTAGGGAGGATTAGAAGTAAAATTCCCCATATTAATGAGCCAAAGTTGGTGCTACCTTGTCCACACTTGATCATAATTCATCAAGAATGTAAATTAAACATGTTCAATATGCCAAATAGATAAAGATTAGTACATCTTTTTGAGTCTTAGTACATGTTTAAGAATGTAAATTCTATAAATAAAGTGACAACAAAATATCTTTTTTGAAAATAAAATGTATAATTGTAATTAATGAGAACGATCATCTATAATGACAGGCATATTTTAAATGGATGATACTCAAGAGTATATTAAAGCTGTATTTATATTTTTGTCATCATACATTAAAAAATTGTCACTGATGACTAATCATCAGAAGTCCTTGGTGACTTGGAGGTTTCTTTAGAGGCATTATGGTGAAAGGAACGATGAAACTTTTAGTGAATTAGGAATGGGAAGACAAGAGAAGTAAAGGAAAAGCAGTATACAGAATAGAAACCACAGAGTGAACTGTGAAGGACAGATATGTACCATACTCAAAGAGAAAAGAAGAGGACAGATAAGGTAATGATCATATTTATGCAGAAATTGTTCCCCAGTTTGCCTTTGGTTTAAGAAACATTGAAAAAACATTTCTTGCAGGGTTTGCAGACAATTGGCAAATGCTTTCCAAACATAAAAGAAAGACATTTGCAGGGAGTGAGATTAATATTTTTGGATGGAGAGAAAGGAGAGGGTCAGAAAGAGAAAGAGAGAAAACCAGAAAAGTAGTTTGTAGGGAGAAAAAAAAAATGAAATATCATTTTTATTTTTATCTACTTGTAAACAAAAATAAAGTTAAATAGTTTAAAGTAAATTCAACTTCTCCAGTTTTCCCTTTTCTTTCCTTCACATAAAACATTAATTAAGTTTAAAATAGCCATTTAATTAAAATGGCTATTTTAATTATATAGCAAATTTTTTTTATAAGGGCTTGGAGGGAGGGTGTGGGGGAGTAGGATTTGAATGTTTTCCATAAGGGCTTTTGGTGCTTCTATAGTGGCGGTGCCAAAAAAGAAAAAGAAAAAAAAGCGCCATCATCTCTACAATGTATGCCTATTTCATTTTCATCCTTTCCCCGAATCCACAACGATTTTTCCAGGCAACTGGAAACAGTGTCAGCTACCCACTCCTAAAGCTCCAGGATTTACTCGATCATCTTCTTTTTAAAAATAATATAAAAAAAAATCTTCCATTCCTTATTCAAACACCAAATAACAATCTTGGCTACTGCAACGTCCTAATCCAACTCGGTAGTATTTCCCGACAATGAAACTGACGTTACATAAAATTAATCCAAAATTCACTGTCAGTTAGTGCTTATGTTTTTTTACAATTAATAAATTTTCTAAAATAATATTTTTATCTAGTTTCATATCTTGTCAGTTTAAAAAATTAGCAATTTTAATAAATTAATAAGATAATATATTTTTATAAAAAATCCTATATAAATCAATTGTTGTTTTTCAAATAAATTGCTATATAAATTAATAATTTTTTAAAATTTCAAATATAACTATGATAATTTAGTAAAATTTGAATCTATTGTTGTTTTTTTTCCATGAAATATGAAGTTTAAATGTAGATGCATTTATTTCTAACTTTGTTTGTTTAAAGTGTTTGATATTATATTTTGAGTAACTTTCAAATAATATTTTCTTCACCCTATTGTTATAGATATTTTTGAGTGCTTTTGGATAATCTTTCTTATATTTCCATAATACCTTGCGTAATTGATTTGATTTCAAAACACCTATTAGATGTCATTGTTGTGTATACTTTTAAGAATTTTTCTAGGATGATTATATAGGACAAATCTTGTTGGAGTTTAAAGAATGCTTAAAGAATTTTAAATAATTTGTGACTTTAGAAAAATACTAAAAATATATTAGTCAATTTTTATACTTAAATAATTACAAAAAAGTGTTTTCTATAATTAACTTATTAGTTTCTTAAAATATTTTAGGTAAATAAGTTATACTTATTTTTAATGTATTAAATAGAATAAAAAATATTTACTAAATTGAGAAATAGTCTTTAAATTAATAAATTATTAATTTATTGATTAACTAATACATCTCTTAATTAATAAAATTTCACGATTCTAATATTATAAATTTATAGATATTATATTATATTATAAGAAAATCATTCATTCAAATAAAATATAATTGATAAGTTAAAATAATTCACATGTTTGTCACACCTTGGAAGGGAATCATAAAGTCTGTTAGTCTGACCTTGACAATAAGACAAATTTCTTAAGTAATATCTTTAGCACGACGTCCTAATAAAAATAAAAATAAAATCGCAAGCATGATTATCCACAATTTTCCATGGATATCGGTCTATCGTTGCAACCTGCAGAATCAACCAATATAATCTGGACTTTTGTGATAAGAGATTCGAAGCTAATAATTAGCATCTCTTTTTATGCAATAAATTGTAAACTCGTTCAAGTAATAAAGTTTCTCAGTCATTTTTTAGAAACAAAACAACCTTTTATCATTTGAAAACTTCAAAATATAATTATTTCGTCTCAAAAAATAAGTTACTTGCGGTATTTTACAAGGATAAATTATAATTTTTTAAAATATTCTAATTTATTATATCATATTTTATTAATTATTTAAAATTAAAGTATTTATATTTTCCCTTTATTTGAGAATATAAATAATATTAAAAAAATATAAAATAATTCTAAAAATTTTAAAAATATATTATATTTTGAAATAAATAAAGTAGCAATAATATAAGCTAAAGTTTAGGCATGGAAAAATTGAAGTCAAATTCTCGTTGGAATCAGAGAATTGTTTTTAAAAAAATATGGTTCGGGAAGTAAATCAGGTACGGGTGGGACTTGGGAGGAGGAGTTGATGTAAATGGAGATGAGTCCACGTATCTATCAATCCCCGTTGGCTGTGGGGTCGGTAAACCATGAAATTGCGATACCCTAGAAAGCGTAAAATACGGAAAAAAAAAGGAGGAGAAAAAAATATCAGATGGGGATTCGTCTTTGAAAGTAGACCATGCTTAGGATATTGCCACGATTATCGTTGACCTGACGTATCGCTTACTGACTTCTGATATGGCTAAAGAACAAAGAGTCAGGCGTAAGCATAGGGGCCCTCTTTGGAGACAACCAATCACAAAACAGGAATCCACGTGGGTTCGGTCTTTCATACTAAAATCAACCATGCTTCATTTTCTTCAAAATTTATTTTTGTTTTTATTCTTAGTGATTGACACCCCTTTTCCCCCCCCAATATTCCATACATAGGCTGTTATGTAATGTAAGCTTCAAAATTATACACGTCTTGCTTAATTTAAATTACAATACTATCAAATTCTTGAATTTGGTACAAAACTAACACATTCTCTTTAAATATTCGTGTTAAATTTACTACAAAATTTTTAGTGTGTAATTAATTATGAGATTATTTATATCATGAGTTACTAGAATAACAATATGCTCCTATCGTCATTGAATTTTTTTTCTCAAGTTCGATGTGATTTTCAAAGCTCTATCTTTATTTCTATTCATCATGTCTCTCTCTAGATGTGCAAATAATTATATTCATAATCTTGCTAGTATAGCTTAAATTAGACATTTTTCAAAAGTCTTGGCTTGATCTTGTATCACCCTTTGTGGTGACAACTCTCATGATCAAATGGAATCTTCATTGTCCTTTCCAAAAAAAAAGAATTACTAGATTTAAATCTCTTAAATTTTTTTAAAAAATCTCAATGAAATGTCTTACTTTTTTTTTAAAAAAATTGAATATTCAATTTTTAACATTTAAAAATAAAAATATAAAAATTTTGGCATTAATCCCATATGAAAGGAGTATTATATTTGTGATTGCATATACATATAGTTAATCGCATAGGCCTTTATTCCTTGTCCATAAGTCAATAGTCATTTCCCTCCACAAAAATAGGCTTTTCATTGGGATAAGTCTTCCACAAAAACAACATCACCAAGTATCATTTCTTACTTTAATCTTTGTCACTTATGGATGTTCTTGATAATGCTAAAACATCAACCTAGCTAACTTAGATGTCTACAGTAATTTTATTTTATTTCGGGATAATGATTTCTTGTCATACGTTTAGACAAGGATTTTTTTTGGATTGCTGTCAGGAAGAAAAGGTATGTATAGTGATGATAATGTATATATAGTGCAATTGTTTGAGGAAAAGCTAATGAGAAATCGACATGGGATAGAAGAAAGGGACTGTGGGGATATTATATCCATCATCTGGGCAAATAATGGCGAAAGTGGTGTTTCTTGAAGGTGATTGAAAGATTTAAGCAAAGAAAGAAAGAAAGAAAAAAGCTTTAAAGAGTGATGGCGAAAGAGAGTCCTGCTTTATGAGACAATACACCCAACCGTGAAGGTGACTGTGAATGTGACAGAGCTGGTAAACGATCGATGATCGTGCAAAGAATAGTTGGTGACTGTTGGACCACGATATTAACGTTAATTTACACTATTTTTATCGTGCCTTTTGGTGCCAGAAGTGAACAACACATGAGGAGAATAACATAAAGCACACAGAATTAGGTCAAGTCTGCAACTAATCATCCTTTCATATATATGTTTGTATATTAGGCAGACAGTTAGAGAGAGATGGATAAAAGTCTTGAAGACAACTATATAAAGTTAATCAAATTCAAAAGATGGATAAGGATGGCTTCATGGCACCCATATAAAGCCAAGTTTATGTCTAGTCTTGTCCCATGATAACTTATCAATGTTGTAATCAGTTTCAAGCGACGTAAACTCCAGCTACAGAATGTGTTTTTTGTGCCAGATTACCGACACTAATTATCATCATCCCTATTGCCGTTAAAGTAATAGTATTACTTTAATTCAACGTCTAATAACTCGCATTTTAATAGTAATTTTCACTCGCTCTAGTCTATAGAAAGATTTAACTTGAGGACTCTTAACACGATTGATTCTTCAAGTGTGGTGAGAGCAAGGTCTTTTTTGGAAACACAAATACATGTGCAATAGACTTCTCCCTATGATATTATATTATACTAAATTTTTATATACTCTAAAAAGTTAAATTAGTAAAGAGATATTGAATTTATATTATAACCGATTAAGATTTAGAAAACAAAATTACGATCGCTAACATCAAAGAAGTATTGTTAACTACGATAACCTGAGTCAAGATAGTAACACAAAGATTAATTAGAAGTTTGGGATATCATATGGAGTCTCTTTCTATCTCTCAGTTTCTTTTGTAAAAATATATGTCTCGAAAAAAACCTACCTACCAGAGTGGGGGGGGGGGGGGGAGGTTGGAAAATGGCAGGAAATCTGAGGGATATGTTGAAGCAGCGTGCAAGTACATGTGTGGTGCAAAAGACGTGGCCATGATTGGGGGCTTTGGACCAAATCCAAAATGCAAACAATTAATTGGAGATTTTGGACAGTACTAACAATGAGGATCATTGATGGGAACAAAATTTGTACTTAAACCTTATAACTAAGGATTAATATTTATATGTAAAGTCTTTAATCACTACCGAAGCACAGCTTTGCTTTGGATTACATTAAATACTCCGGCCGCATACTTAGCAAAATCTTCGGAGTCAAAGGGCGTAGGACCTGATGTTTTTTTGATACACCGGACCTTTACAGACAA
This sequence comes from Apocynum venetum, assembly GCA_019593545.1. NCBI lineage: Eukaryota > Viridiplantae > Streptophyta > Magnoliopsida > Gentianales > Apocynaceae > Apocynum > Apocynum venetum. Next base: position 7,701,056 of record SRSM01000123.1, on the reverse strand, counting down.
TGCACATTTTTGCTTCTCATTTATTAATAATTGTATTATTATTGAATTAATTGAAGAGCCACTCGACCAAAGCCCCCCCCCCCCCCCGCCCCCAATATTGGCCAAAAAATAAATCACGTGAAATGTTGCATGTCTGGGGTTAGGGTTAGAGGGAAGAAGGCGGTGGCTATGGAAGTATTAGGGCACTGCTCTAGCGTCACCTCACACGTGTCTGCACAAGAAAAGGACACAGAATTTTAGCAAATTATTGAGCCCCCTACCAGGAGAATGTTGACTTTGACTGGACCTTAAAACCCCACCCACACGTGAGGGATATCTGTTCTGCTTCCTTGTCGGGCCTAGTATTCCGGCCCATTTGGCCCAAAATTTTGTCACCCACAGTGGAAATGTTGCATCGTGGATGATTATGATGTGCTATTCCAACTTGCAATTTCGGCTGCAAATCATTTTTGCCTTAAAAATTCAATACCACTACTTACTCTCTAAACTTGTTCTGCATCAAAGCGGCGCAATAATTTCCCTGAAATCCAGAATATTAATGATTAACCTCCATTAATATGATAGCAAAAGAAATACTATAATTTGCCGTCGTTGTTACATGAAATATTAAGCCATGATTTCAGCAGACTCTATTATTGGTTTCTTCTCTGTAAAGTTATATGCATGGTTTCTTTGAATCTGAACCATATTTCTGCTTTTCAAATGCTATCTTCGGAGGGATTAGATTGATAACTTATTCTTCTTTAGAATATTCACAAGGGTTCGTGAATCATGCTCTAAAAGATCCCATTACTCAGATAATTATTGTTATCTTGATGCGGGCTGTTTGACAATTTATTGACTTTATTCCCATGTATTTATTTCTTTCTAACGTCCTGCAAGGATAAAGTTGAATTCCACTGTTTTAAAGGTTTTCTATCCAAGTTGGGTGAAGAAGCAACATCAAACAAAATATATATAAATGGGAAGAAGGTAGTGACGATAACGATGTAAGTGGATAAAGAAATGGTTGGGAATGTGAAACCAGAGGGGTAAATCAGCTTTCTTTTTCATCAATATATATTTTTCTGGTGTCTCTAATATTTATTGAACTTTAGAGTTAGCTGATGAAAGTGATGATTCCATCATTGACAGGGAAATTTAAGAAAATTGTGGCTTTTCTAGAACATGTGTTTGGTGTCCAAAGTGCATTGCTGAAATCAAACGTTTAACAAACTTAGGATTAACGTGGGAGATATTGTATTTGGTTTGTAGATAATTAATGAATAGAGTGATAGAGTACATAATGAAAGAGTAGGTAGAGATCAAACTGAGATTTATTATTAAATTTTATGATCTCTGCCCCATGGACTTCTGCAACATATGATCCATTGAGGTAGAGTTACTTCTGTCTCAAGAAAGGATGACATTGGAATAGCAGTGCTTGACATTTGAAAACAAGTTTAATACAAATATTTTCAGTGGCTCTCAGAGCTATCAATGGCCATAATCAGAACCCTTTAATTTGTTCTTCTGTCCAGGTTTATGATGACAATTTTTGTTCATAATTCGGATGTTTCTTTATCAGAGATGGTGCAGTAAGACTCCTAATGGAAGTTTATGGTTCTGAAAAGAATCAAATTTAGGGAACATATTCACTGTTCAGATATTGATCTGTCTTTCACATAATATACTGGTGAAAAATAATGTTTTAAGATGAAGAGAGGCCTTGAACTGTGGAGGGGAGAGAGTGGTGTTGGGTTGAATAACCCACAAACCTGGAACCAGTTGTTTATTAGAGTTTCCTGCTGCAAACCAAACCAAGAGTTGCGAAGAAAAATTCATGAAGACAACGCTTATACATCTAATTTGGCCTCAAAGTACATCTTAATTTCATGAAATATTACACTTACAGAAATGGCCTTGTTAGCCTAGTAATCATTTTGGGCTTCAAAGAAGTCAGAATAATGGCCTATTCAGGAATGGGTAGAAATGATAAAGTATAATCAGAACTCTAGTGCAACCCCAGCAGTGATATTGATAAGCCCATATTATGTTTGAGGTAAAGAATAAAGATGAAAAAGTTTTTTTCTTGAATATTATTTATATATTTTTGTTGAGCTGGGCGGGCGGCGGGGGTGGGTGATGTGTTTAAATTGTTTAACAAAAATTTGTGAACAAAAATGACAAATAAAAAACTGGGAATTTTCTTTAAACACAGTTTCTTTAGGTGAAGTAAAATTATGTAAAAAGCAATGAGTGAGAGAGGGAGGGGTTAAACTGAATCTGTACCGAGGCTTTGTTCAAGGCCGTATTAAGTGTCTTAGGAGAAATTATTACCAAAAAGGTCCATATCTATAATAAGAATTTTTATTGAATTTTATGATTTTTGTTTATAGACAAAGAGATAAAAAGGATACAGAAAAAAAAAGAAGCCAAAAGGACGAGTAGAACTTTGATGAAATAGATATATATGATTAAAAAAACATCCCACCTCACCAAACAAATGATCATATATATTTGGATTGGAATTTGAAAATTATTTTTTGTTTTTGCTTTTGAAATGAAATTAGCTTTTATGTGTTTGAATGAGAAGTTTTGTTTGAGAATTGAAATTTTGATATGATTATTTTTTTATGTCACATTATTGATAATAATATAAAAGACAATTAACAAATTGTTTGATATTATGTATTTAACTAAAAAGTAATCAAAGTATTATTTATATATACACATGGGTTAGGAAAAATTTAAAAGTTGAATGTGATAAAAATTTTAAAGGTAAAAAATTATTTTTGAGAGATATTTTTATGAGGAATGATTAATTTATTTTTAAATACTTGTCCAAATTGAGCTCGGCTAGTGTAACTGTCCAAAGGCCCAAAGCCTTTTAAACTTTTATTTTTTCACTTTTTTGTGTACGTTTATAACTTTCTCACTTTTCAAGGTAATATTTCTATTTTTCTTTAGTGCAAAAAAATTATATTGTCTAATTTCTACCGAGCATCAACAAGAATTGAAGATTATTATTTTTTGGTATTTTTTTTTTCTTTTTATCTACATGAATACATAGCCCAAAAATACTTTAGAAGTTAGAACATGAAAATTTTGAAGTTTAGTTCAGACAAGAATAGATGGACAATACGTGATCAGTAGATGAAAAAATATTTCTCCTTGAAGGAGATGATTCTACTAATGATTTGTCCTGCACCACCTTCAACCATATCTCTTGCAACTCAAACTCCTCCCAAGGCTGCTAAGACTTCATCATGTTGGGGACTATAGTTGAAATGTCGAATCCAAAAACTATTGTATTTTCATCCCACATGTTCTCTTCACGCTGGCATTTAGGAGTTCAAATTCATCCGTGCTACATAAAACAAATTCACTATGCAAGTTATCTTGGTAAAAGATAATTTTGATTTGATTTCAGCCTAATTGTTGAGGCATATTGTCCAATAATTTCCAAGAAATTTGTACCAATCAAGACTTATAAAACAATTGAAGCTTGTATAAGATCCAAAATGGCATGAGGATCCAATGTAGCATCGACTTTCAATATACCTTCAGATTCATCAATCTGAAGCAAATCTATTTGAGACTGTAAGAGCTTTGCAGGCATGAAATGCTTCCCTTCTGCAGCCCTTTTCTCCAGCCTTGCTGCAAGCACCTCGGCTCCAGCATCCAACAGAACAAATTTTACTACACTTTCATTGGAACCTTGTTCATAGTATGGATCAGCACACCGAAGAATTTCTCGGTATCGTTTTTGCAAAGCTGAGCAGCCGAGGATCAGAAATTTGTTGGAGATTATCCCTTCTTTGAGTGTGTCTCGGAGTGTTTCAAGCCATGGAACACGATCTTCCTCTGATAATGGGACCCCATTTTTCATCTTTTCTGAATTTTATACGGATGTAAAAGTTAATATGAAATCTTAAAGAAAGGCCAAAGCTGAGGGAATGCTTGGGATTAGATTACCTTTGTTTGCCTGTGGATGGTAATCATCAGCATCCACAAAGCGGCAGTTAAAACTTTCTGCCAGCATTGCACCAATTGTTCTGCACCAGCAAACAAACAGTAATTAATGAAATTCAAAGAGGAAGATCAAGATATACGAGGAAGGAAGTTCAATGAAATGACAGAATTCTCCGAATTCATTGAATTAGAGATAAGGAAGATGAACAATGGGTGAAAGAAATAGAAAATTCTGGTCTTTGACTAATCAATGTTCTTCTCAGAAAGTAAGGTTTACATTATGTCCCAAATCATATTAATCTCAGAAAAATTAATTAAATGTTTAAAACGAGAACACAAAAGCAAATAAAGAAGAAAAATTTCCCGATAAGAGGAAGTAAAAAGGGAACAACATTTCAGTAGCATTTACATATTTGAGAGAAAACTAAACGATGGGTTTCGTGATTAGCATAAGTTAGACTTAGAAGAAGAGTCTACTTTAATGGGGATTGTTAATTGAAGTTTGAAGACTTACGATTTTCCAGCACCACTGACTCCCATGAGCACAATAGCTTTTCCTGAGAACCATCATAAGAAGAAGGCAGAATGTTGGCAATACAGGATTTCATTAGGTTCTAAAGATATGGATGAATTTTCTTTTTAAAAAAAAAAAAAAATCATCCAGCTCACCTTCAATCTCCGGGGCCATATCTTCAGAATAGATCAGATGATTGATCAATCCTGAGTCAATTTTTCAGCTATTTCTATAGCTGTTAAAAGGCCGTACCCTGTAAAAAAGCCGGGCCCTGAAATTGGATACCGGCCAAAGATTTAACAGAAGAAAGAAAAACACTAGTACAAAAATAGAACTAAGGATCTCAGAAAAATAAAAAATATTTTACATACCAGATTTTAATGGGAAACTTACCTAAAATCAGATAGCAAGAAATTGATGGAGATTGTGACTGTTAACGCAAGGACAGGTAACGAAAGTGTTGAGATTTTGCTGCGTCAGAGGTACAGATAACAAGACGAAACGAACTAGTCCACCTCCACCTCCACCTCCAACCACCTCGTTTTCCACGAAGCTTGTACTTTCCAGCCAACTAAAATGAGAAGATCTTTTAGCCCATGAATGCCAATTGGACTGTTTACAAGTATTCACAGTGTCCAAAAGAATTCAGTATTTGAACTTCCTGTTACATTTTCATGGGGGCCTTTTTGGGCTGAAATCCTAATTTAGAACACTTGTGGCCCAAGTTATGTTTGCTTCACTTTGGTACTAGAAAGTCCAGGGTCCATTTGGTCTTTTTCCCTTTTGACTCCCAAATCCCAATCATCTCTCTCTCTATGTATAAATAGTTCCCTTTTTCCCTCATTAATTATTTAGAAATATTAATAATATTGACATCATAGCGATAAATTCCTTGAATAATCTTTATAGTTATGCGTTTATAGAACAAATTCTTAAAAAAATATTTAATCATCTTGAGTTGTATTCAAATCTTTTAAAGATAAGCACAGTGTAAGTATAAAAATTTTGAATTAAATTTTTATTTTTACAATTTTAATTAAAACAAATTTTAGAAATCAAATTAATGAGTGTCTTTTATATAAATAGTTGGTTTGTCATCATTAAAAAACTACTATTTTGCTCTTATGTACAAAAAATAAATAAAACTTTATCAAAATTAAAAATAGTTATGAAGTTTAATTGCATTGCATATATTACTCCATTAATAACTAAGTAGATAAAAATAGTATGTATTGTTAAAGAATCATTATTAAAACAAGATTGCACCTATGACAATTCATGTACTAACACTTCTAATATTATATATCATCAAGTACTGCAAAATTTAAATTAATTTTTTCAACTTATATCTTTAATGGATCGAACTCTCTATAATTATCCAAATTTAATACTTTATCTATTTTTAATTTTGATTAACAATGCATCTACTTAGACATGATCATATTTATAAATGGACATTAGCATGCTAATGACACATGATAAATATAATTATAAATTACAAATAATAAATTATTTAAATAAAAAAAACCGTGCATCACACCGGGTGCAATCCTAATTTTGTTAAAACTCCCTCATTTCAATTTTATGTATTGATTTTATGCCAGTGATTAAATTATATGGAAATGGACGGATCATTTTACAAATGGATCCGAGTCTCATGCCCATTATAGTAGAGTACCAGTACTAGTTTAAGACCATATTTGGATAAGAATTGCACCTCATACTGATATTATATGATAATTTATTATTTTATTCTAACAAGATATCTCACTTATCTTCCCAAAATTCACCTTTGATGATAATTCTAATAATTCTTAATTAGATAGGCGATATTGACCAAAGATCTTTCGGGATTTACTTGAAGAAATAAAATCAAGAAAGATGCATACAAAAATAAAACAGATGCCGGCATCGATCGAAAGTGCTCACACTCATGATCTTAAAGACAAGCACATACATAACTTAGGCTGGAAAAGAAAAAGTATAAGCTTTAATAATAATAATAATAATAATAATAACACAAATATCAAATAACTCGTTACTCAAGAAAGTTGACCCATCCATCATCTCGAAGTATAAATTTTATATAGAAAATAACAAAATTGGCTCTACGAATTGCAACAGCAAAAATAATAAATCTCATCGTAACTCGTATTGTTAGGACAGATTTATAACACCATATCTGAATCCTTGAATGATAAAATCCTTTCTTAACCAAATTGAACAAAATAATTCTAATAACAAATGCTTGGGTACTCAAAACTTTATTCGAAAGAAATTAATCACTAGGGCTTTGCACCAAAATGAAGTTATCGATGCCTGACGAAAGGGACAAAGAAAAGAATCTTCATCTTAAACCTAGTACAACGACGAAAGAGATCGTCAACTGATTCTTCCTGTCTAAAAAGTTGGATCCATCTCTTCATCAACCTTCGGCCAAGATTTTTTTTCTTTTTCGTCTCTTCTTTTACAGCGAACGGGTAGCTTCGAACAAATATTAGCCTGTGAACATGTCTATCGTGGAAGAATGTATTGGATTCTTCAGCAGGAATGTTACTGTCAACGGAAGCAGTTGATGAAACCGATGCCTTATCATCTAATTCTTTATTCACGGTAATCAACCTCCCCAGAAAATCCCTATCGGCCAGAGCCCATTCATCAAGCTTTGAAATATTGTTGATGCTTACTTTAGCCATCAAAACGTAACTTAATTTGAGTAATTCTTCACCAATATATATATTGACAAAGCCGACTTTATCTTTAGTCACGCCTAAAAGTTAAGTCTCATATATTTATCCCTTTAATATTTTTAAAATAATTTATTCGTGTTAAATATTTATAATTTCTCCTAAACAAGTTTAGATTTATCAATCTTTATTTATTTTTCATTAAATTTTATCCAATAACTTTTTTAGATTTATCTCAAGATAACTATTTATATATATATATATATAAAAGTGTCATGAGAAAGAAAACAATAATGTGAAGATCAATCATGAATTATTTTTTTAATAAATTTTAACTACAATTGGTTAGTAATTATTAAATAATGGATTTTGTAATAATTTTAAGATTTATCTCAATAGAAACCAAAAAATATATGAGAAACATGTCATCAAAAAGAAGAAAAAAAGATGATAAAAAAAAACAAATTTTAATATTAATTGAATAGTCTTTTAGAATAGATTGCTTTTTATGTACTTAGTAGATCAAGCTATTTTTTAAATTCGTAATAGATTTGAAAATATTTAACTATATGATATTATTTTTAAAAATATTTTACACATTTTGAAAACATCTGAAAATGTTTTTCAAAAAGTAAAATGTTTTAAAAGAAGCCATACAAAATGATTTGTACATTTATGTTCCTATATAAATAGAAAATTGATTGATCTTCAAATGCATTCACTACTTATTAGCTACATTATTCATTGGAAAAAAATTTGAAAAATTAGCATATAAAACTTAATCAACATTTTTGTGTTTCAAAAGAAAATTTAAATTTAAATATTATTATTATTATTATTACATTAAAAGGCCTCGTTTTAAATTTTTTTAAAGTCCCTAATGCCTTTTTCTTAATGCCCTTAATAAGGGCATTAGGGGATTTAAAGAGAAATTTAATCAATGTAGTTGTTTAGTGAAAATAAAGTATAAAAGTAGAGTTTGAATGGATGATTCTATAGAAAAACAAATAAAGAGGATATATATATATATATATATATATATAAAAGTTCAATCCTCTTAACCCATCCCCGAATATCCAGTGAACAATACACCCTATTTCCGCCGCAATGGTTGTTTTTATCCTTATTGCATAATAACTAAATCAGATTGTCGTGGATACTTGATGTGGGAAAGAGAGGAAGTGACTGTGTTACAATGGCTAAATTGTAACATTTGCGGTGACGGCCAATGAAGTGGTGCGAGTGTAATTTTAGCGCAGTGCGAAAATGTGATAAATAGGCTATATAGTTTCCTTCTCTAGTATTTGTGGATATTGGATTTTGGCAAAACACTGACAAAAAATTGGTCAAATTTTGAGGTGTGATTTATCACCGAGTGACAATGAAATGGACCTTTTTTTTAATATATAATTTTATGACATTGTAAAATAGAATCTTCACATGTATATATTTCAATCACAGTTAGTAAAGGAGGAGAAAAAAAAAGGGCATGTTTACTTTTTCTTACAGGAAATAATTATATATATAATATTCCTTTAGATTCGATTTTTATATATGATATATTTAAAAAATGTAGAAGATTTATGATTTTTTTTTTTGAAAAGCAAATATATTAAATGCTCCACATAGGTTGACAAATATCCACCATGGAAAATTGTGAACACACAAAACCCAACAAAACCGAACAGAAACATAGATACAGTAGCCGAAACTAAACTAAACTGAAAAATGAGACAAAATACAAAATAAAAAGGAAAATTACTCACTTTAGTAAGTTACTTTTGGTTTCTTATCTAAATTGATAAATTTTCTTTTAATTGATTCAAATTAGTACCATTTGTTATTTGATTGTATTCAAATTGATCAAATCAAAAAAAATATACAAAATAAAGACTAGATTCGAAACTTCGTATGTTGACCCGATCTGACTAAAGGTAAAAATAGAATCAAATTCTTTTATTCAATTTGGTTCATTTCATTATTGGATTTCAGTCAAAATGGAATGGACATGATTGAGGATGCCGTTATTATGATTATGAATGATAACCAGGACGTGGTTACACATTCCGTCTTCGGAACCTACTAATATTTTTCATCTCAATCCTGTCACACCACCTGCGAGATTGACAGAGATTCTCGTTTAGGGTCCCCTTGGGATGAAATATTTATCCTTATCCCCAAAACAAAAATCGAGATCTTGTACTTAAAATAAACATAGAAAAATCACACTAAAAAAATATATCCATATTTATTTAAATTAGATAGTCAGAACAATGTAAGATGGACCAAACAGCTACTTTTGATCGGAAAAGTTATTATGCGTGTAAATTAAGTTAAGTTGAAGTTGAGACCTACTCAAGCTGAATTTCAAAATATTATAATGATTTCGAGTTCGATCAAATTTAATAAATTGAGACAAGTCGATTAATATGTTCAATCTCAAACAAAAGATTAGTTTTCTAATTCAAACATTGTTTAACTAAAAATTAAAAGTAATTTTCCTCAATTAATCCCATATGTTAACCAGAAAATTATATTTAGACTCAAATTTGGTTCGATTTAGATAAAATTTAAGCTACGTCAAGTTTTGATGAGGCTTTGTGTATATATATAATCAAGGAAAAATAATGGATGAGATTGGAGCTGAGTGCGAAAGGTCGATCAAACAATGGATCCATGGCAAGATAAGTACAATAGGACATAAGGAAACAAATTGTGGAGTGCATGGATCTCGATTGCCAAACCTCCTTTTTAAGTGCATAGTACTTGGGTAGCCAGGGAGAAAACGAGAACATATCTGAATTTGTTTAGTACTCAATTTCTTCATTTTTGAGGATTTAAAAACGAATTTTAGTGGACAAAAATTGAGTTTGCACTCAAAAATATTATTTTAAATGAAAAATGACACGGGATAAGGAGTTTAGTCAAATGACCACCTTTCTTTTCTTTAACTACGGGTTCGATTATCAGCTATTCCCTTCTTCTATCCCATATGTAATAAAAAAAACTAAAGAAAAAGAAAAATAACACCTAATCAAAAGAGGCATTTTTGTGTGATGCGTCCTTTTTTTTTATTTATTATTATGTAAATAAAAGTAATATATGAGTTCTGTTACTCTCTCGCATCTTCTAAATGAATCGATGTGTTTTTTTTTTTCCTGTGATCTTAAGTTTCTAAAATATTTATGATTTAGTCCTAATTGTAGGCATGCATGGAAATTTCGTGTACACACTCATATATTTATTTTGGAGAAGAAACATGGTTTTAGCAAGTGGTATCTTTTGAAATACGGGGGCTGTGAGCGTTCTTAAAAAATAAAAAAATTCTCCTCTTATTCAATTTTTTTCACGGTTAAAATATAAAAACTGTTTAATTTAAATGAAAATATAATTGTATATCAAACCATATATGTATTCCTTTAGGGACTTGGAGCGGCAAAAGTAAGAATAATTTCTAGGATGAAATAGTCTCTGCCTTACTATTGCACATGGAGACCTGTGGCAGACCTAAATTATATTCAAGATTAAAATGTATGTTTTACGCTCCCAAAGGATTAATACTCGACATAATTGTTTATGCTAAATATACGCCTAAATGACATATGCAAATTTATGATAATACATTGAGAGTGATTTACCCTGTTTATATATTATCTTTGTCCGAAATTGAATATTTATGTATGACTTAGTAAGAAAAAACTTTTGATTTAAAGATATGGTTAGAGTTTAGATAATTAATTAGTAGAATGTAAATTTTTAAATTAAAAATTATTTTTAATTAAATTTTATATGAAAAATATATTTATTTAATAAAAATAATTATTCAATTTTAAACATTGTAAAATATAAAGGTATATATTCAATTCTTGATGCTGAGATTAATTATCATGTTAGACTGTGGTGGGGGTGGAAAATCTAGTGAAAAAAACTTGATCAATTGCTTTTATAATTGTCTTTGACATCTGCAAAGATTTTTTCTTTCTTCTTCTTCTTCTTCTTCTTCTTCTTCTTTTTTTTTAGGGATTATGCAATATTTTAGGGAGCTACCGACTATATATTTTTTTTCCTGGATATGAGCTTGTAATATTGGGTGGATATATTTTTCATGTTGTCTAGGGTCGAAATGAAATGACGTCGAGATATATATATATATATATATATATATATATATATATGTATATATCTTCCACCCTTTGCAGCATAGATTCAACAAGGACACTGACATAGAGTTAAGATGATGCATTTGAATCACGTGAAATCTTATTTCCTTCAAAAATCAAAAAGTCTGTTTTTGACCGTGATTAAACTAAGATACGCCTGCCAATACATACTATTATACATTTTTTTTTGAATAATTCAGCCTTAGAAAATTCTAGTTTTTTAACCCAAGGATTATCATGCATATGACTCAACTTCATATTTAAATCTTTGTTCCCCTTAAAAGAAATTATTTTTTTAAAAAAAAGTCCTTATTCCCCTTAAGTTTAAAATTTTCTTTTAAAATTATATTATTTACAAATTTATCCATGTCGAAAGTTTATTTTAAATCTATGCTTAGAAACAATGTCACGCCAAAATGTGACTTGAATTCCACAATTGTGCTACCACATAAATGAGGTGGTCATTGATCCAAAGGAAGAAATCTATAATGGATTGTTCCCTTAGTTTAGAAACAAAAAAGGAAAAAAGAAAAAAGAAACTAACTCAGAAATATTGGTGAGCCGGGAAGGCAAACAAAAAAAAAAAAAAAACCCAGATCGGGCATCATTCCACGACCCACGTGTTTGTCAAATCAAAAAACATAGGGGTCCGCCGTGGGGTTACGTTACGTTATAATTGAATTTCCTATTAAAGCTTCTGCCTCCCTCTGCCCATCGCCATCGCAGTACCACACTCACTCCATGCACGCACGCACGCTTTCCTTCTCTATCAGTGGCATACTTGATAATTTATCCATTTTCATGACTTTTTCCGTAATAAATAATCATATTTTGCTCCTGAAATTACGTTTTTTTACGTATGTTTTTTCTTTTCCCCCTTTTTTCTGGTTGGTAGTTGTAGTACGTTCGGGGCTCAGATTATATTGCTGACTAAGATTATAAAAAAAAAATTAAAAAAATTGCTGACTAAGATTCTTTCTCTGAAACTTCTCCACGTGCTTATATTGGACGTCTATGAAGTATGCATGGCCTGCCAAGTTCTATAGAAGGGTCCGAATACAGAGGATCCATAGGATTCCATACTTTGTAAATATGCAATATTAAATGACATTTTTGCCCCTGATATACTAACCCTTTTTCTTTCTTCTTTTTTTCAACATTAATACTAAATCATGGTGTGATTGAAGCACAACTCTCACTGATTCTTGTATTTTGAATGAGGTTGTAATTAATGGTTAACTCTCTATTTATTTTTTATTTTCTTAAAAAAATTAACACATCAATACTAAGCTCAATAGTTTATTATCGTTGAAATCCCCATTTGCAATTTCATTTTTGTTAAATTTAATATCACCATTTTCAAGTGTAACGAATTGAACAAGATTCACATGTTACGAAGTGGGTCATCTAATACGACAAAATTAATTCAAAATTCAGAACAATGAGTCGCATATTATAAATTAATGTGGGTTCTCATATTCTTTCTTCTTTTCTTTTTTTCCATTTAAATTATATAAAATAGGGACTGATAATCCACATGTAATAGACTTTTGGACTTTCCTCCTCGCTACTCAATTGTAATATACTTTAAACACGATTCACTTTTTACTTAAAATGGACAAATTATGTGACTTGTTCTATTATTCAAAATATTAAAGTTGGATATTTTGAACATTGAAAAAAATCTGTTATATGAGATTTAGACATTACGACAAAGAGACAATTCAATTACTTATAATGCAATTTTATATATATAGGAGAAAAATAAATATTTTTATTGTCCAATCTCCATCTTTGACATTGTTTTCATGAATGATACTCTCACCTCTTTAACCTAAAACTTTTTTGTGGTTTGCAAGGCCTATGCTTGCTTTCAAAGCTAGGACAATAGACAAAATCAACTGAGTCCTAAATAATGCAGGAGATTCCAATAAGCTATAGCCCCATCATCCTTGTCAAAGTTTTGCATCAGAGTTAACATCCATCCATGAAGGAGATTGAAGGATATATATATATACGGAAAATTCTCATATTTAATCACTTATCTTCTTCTTTTTTTTGCAATTAAAGTCTTAATTTTTTTTATCTTGCAGGTCCTTTATGTATTAAAAACTAGCTATTATGGTCATTTAAAATGTCATTTATTTATTAAACTTTTATGGCAAAAAAAGATCATAATAAATAATTTTTAATATATATGGGATCTACAAGGTTAACAAAAGAAGATAAAGAACTTTATTGACAAAAAAGTAAAAAATGAGGGACTAAATAGACCGATTTTCCTTAAAAATAAAAAACATCCTATAACTAGGAGGAGCCAAGAATATATTCAATAAGATCCCTTTTCTACAAAAAAAAAAAGCTTTCGTTTGGATAACTTGCTTATTTTGAATTACATATTCAAAAACAAATTAACCCTATAACATATACAGTAATAAAATCAGATGCAAATCTGCATATCTCTATCCAAGATAAATTTCAAATCCCCGAAATTCTCAATGTTTCATCGGATTATCCCAAAATAATGGCTTGCCGTTGTTTGACCGATGCCTGCCTGTCTGCCCTGCCTTCCTATATGTGGTTGGATCCCATCGCATTGAACTTTCCAAATGTGTTTTCTAATAATTCCACTATTTTGTAGGCCCCTAGAATTATTCTTTTCTCGCCTAAAGAATCTTGTGAGGTTTAAACTATTCAAACTTTGGCTCCAATTATAATATGCTAGAATTTCCAAATATTTGAAGAATAAGAAGCCTCTACAGATGAAATATAATTTGTTCAATCCCTTATAAATGAATCATTTTAATTTTAAAGAAACGACAATAATAACTGCCAACATTTTGATTTAATGATAAAGATATAGTAGGTTAATCCGTCTTCTTAGTACTGATTCCGTATTAACACAAAACACAAGTTTAATAATCTTTCGAATTATGAAGACATACGCATTTGAGATGACTAAATTCACATTGTATTTTATCATGAATTCACTAATAATAGTTTTTTTTTCTTAAAGTTTTCCATTAGCTTTTGTTCTTAAGACCCTTTATGAGTTGCTTAGTGCGCATGCTAAATATACGAACTAAAACCTAAAACAATAATTATTCAACCAAAACATACAGCAATGATCATGCTGACTTCGACATTATTAGTGTGAAAAAGAAATGGTGCCCAAGTTTTTAAGCATGAACACCTAGCCCTACATACTTGTGGGTTGTGGAACCTGCCCCCAGAAAATATCATAGTCCTGTCCTCCCCCCGCCCCCCAGGTCCCTACAATTGATCAGAAGGTCCCAATCTAAAATTATTGAAAAACAAAAGCAAACCCAATGAAAATGCATTATGATTGAAAGAAAACATCCCCAACCAGCAATGTCTTTTTTTTTTTTTTTGGGGGGGTAAATACCCAACCAACAATGTCAATGTAGGACAAGATGGTAAAATCACATTCGAAATAGCATTCCCCTTTTTTGCCCTTTTAAACAGTCTTTATACTTTCCTTAACTCCCTCCATATTTCCCTAAACCACCTCTAAAACCTCTCATTTTCTTCTTCTTCTTCTCCTCTCTCTCTCATATTCATGGCGTTCCTTCAAAAAATTTACTTACCATTTCTTTTAGCCTTCCTTATCTTCTTTCCTCTTCCACTTGTTACATCCTCAAAAGAAATGACTATGTCCATCCATGATCTTTTGATGGCCAAAGGTTTGCCTCCTGGACTCCTTCCTAAGGATGTGAAATCTTACACACTTGGAGAACATGGCCTTCTTGAGGTTTTTCTTGAAAGGCCATGTTTAACCAAGTTTGATACTATGGCTTTGTATGAAAGCACTGTGAGGGCTAATCTCACATATGGAGGACTCACTGATGTTGAGGGTTTCTCTCAAGAAGAGCTATTTCTTTGGTTGCCGGTCAAAGACATCATCGTTGATGATCCAAATTCTGGTATCATACTTTTTGACATTGGAGTGGCTCACAAGCAGCTTTCTCTCTCTCTCTTTGAAGATCCACCAGACTGTAAACAACATGGTCAGTTGATGATCAATGTCAAATGATGAATATATATCGTTTCTTCAGCTTTCTGTATAAATTTAATTTTTATTTTTTTATTTTTAATAGTGACAATGGTTAATCAATCAATTCTATTTCTTTTACTCTGTAGTTTTACTGTTTGTATATGGTTGAAATTGTTGGGATTATTCTACTTGGAAAAAGAAATTATTAAAATTCTTGAATTTTCCTTATGTTGTGAAATTGAAAGTACAAGCATGTGAACATATGGGACAGGTGGGTTTCATTTGCTTTAGGACAGTTAGACACTGGCTCTGTTTTATGAATTATTGACACTTCCCATTTAAAGCCTAACACGAGTACTGTACCAAAACATTTCTGGTGCCATTTATTTTTTTATGGTAAAAATTTTCTTGTTTGAATTGTTTATATATATATACATAGAGAGAGAGAGAGAGAGAGAGAGAGGGGGGGGGGTTTCAGCAGGTAGTTTAACTCAGAAAGAATGGAATGTTTTTGCCTTTTCTAGTGATAGAAATCTTGATATTTGATTTGTTTGCACTTCCCAATGCTTCTGGACTGATTCCTTCTTTTTCACCTCAATTTATATAAGAATGTATTTGTTATTGTCATTCTTTCTTTCCAGGAATATAAAATTGAACATTTTGTTTTACTAAAATTTCGATATATTATTATTGGCCGGTCTCATACCATCGTTTTGATTGTGATCCTAATAGGTTCAGGCTTGGAGAACGTGGTTGAGGAAGGAGGAGGGAGAAGGGATTCAAGCTAAGATGATAGAGGAAGAAAAAGAAAAAGAAGATGGCATTCCAACCATAAGTAGTAGTATTAGATAATTAGGTATTTAGATGTAGATAGAGAGATGTAAAAATTTTGCAATCAGATCTCCGATTAGAACTGCTTATCTTTTTTTTTTTTGGATAAAGAAAAAGTGTTGGATCTTCTAACTATGGTATCTTTTCTCTTGGCTTAATCTCATAGATTAGATCATTGCAAGATAAAAATTATATGGTCGGTTGCCATTGTTGTTCTTTTGTCATAAAAAAAAAAAATATGGTCAAGTGTTTGAATTTGTTTATTTTATGGATCTTATGTATCATATGAGTCTTTTTGAGTGTGAAAATTATCTAGCATTCTTCAATTTTTTATTTTTTATTTTTTTGAAGGGCACTTTAAATCAGTAGGTAAAATGAATGAGGAAATTTAGATTAATATATCTATTAATCTAATGATTTTTCCTTTACTGTAAAATTAGTATAACTCAATTGAATTCATTATTAATGATTATGGGGTCCATGGGAAATTTCTGAAATCTCGAGTATCATGGCTGTCCTGTCGTATTGTCTCATTTTGATTTATTATGTCATTGGACTAATATGGCATGCATTGTTCATTTGTTCTTGTGCTATGGACTGTATTTCATTAATATTTCTACTTTACTTGTGATTAATACATTTCTTGTAAACTTAGTCGTATTTCACAATGAAAAAGTTCCATTAACGATTTATACATTGGCCTCCTTTTGAGATTTTTTTTTTTCTGGACTCTTTTTGTTTTTTTTTTTTAAAAAAAAGATCAGGTTTAAGAGGATATTAGGTTGAGCATGCCCTGGGCTAGAGTCAACACGCTTATCAATTACTATACTTATTAAACTAAATCATTACAATGCTTCCAATTCCAACTATCAATAACAATATTTTAATGAATCTCTACACATCCTCCATCAGTAAGAAATGGGACATAGAGAGAATTTATTAGTTTCAATTCCATAAATTTAATTAACCCTTTATCATATAGTAGTAGTAGTACTTTAGAAATCAATCACTTACTAATGGGGGACTCCGACTACTAACAAATAAATTTGCACCATACTACACAGAACAAAGAATTGGAACCTTAATTAGGCCTATTAGCTAGAGAGTGGTGATTGCTTTTGTTTCACCATTTTGTAACAAATAAGTTTTTTTTTTTGTTGATAAAATGTACTAACAAATAAGGTAAGCATTATTCTTTTTGGGGGGAAACCAGGTAAGCATTGTTCTGTGAACATAAAAGTGAAAATTCCAAGTCAAAATGTCTGGGACAGAAATAGCTTTAACAAGCACAAGTAGGGCATTCTCATGATACATTTTATGACTTCTTTTTCCTTCGGATTAATAAAATCTTAAACATAAGCGCGGGAGTTTTTCTTGTTGGTTCTTGTAGGTAAGGTAGATTCCATCTCCAAAGTCTTTTTTTACTTTTTTCCAAATCTGTCTTCTTCTGTTATTTTTGCTCGTGAAAAAATGTGACGTTTCTTTGTCATTTTTTAAAAACTCAAACCTGACTGAGCACTCCTCGTAGTGAATGTCGCTATCTTAAATTTGGACATTTTTTTCTTGTTTTACTCTTCCTAGTTTTGAACCCGTTCTAGGTTGGAGATATCTAGAGTCATCTTTATTGGCTTCTGGGGTAATGATTGTTATCGAAATTATTAGGATTTAATAATTGTGATTAATTAATGTTATGTTGGTTCATCTACTTCCTTTTTTTCCCTCCTATTACTATTATTCAATAGGTGTATGATGTTGACCCTTTTTGGCAGACAATATGGGGATGCTGACATTTTAACAACTTAATTTGGATCTATTATTGGTATAAAATTTATGATAACATTTTTTTTTGGGTTCAAAAATTATGATAACTTGTAGTTATGGGAATATGTCATGATTTTTATGTTTTTTTTTTTTGGCTATAGGGGTGATGCTTGCAGCAGATGCATTGGTATCCTAAGAGTTCAATCTAAGAGGAACATAATTAATTAAACAAAAATATGGTGTATTTGGATTGAAAATTTTGATTTAGTTTGTTGTTTTATTTTGTAATATAATATAATTTTTTTGCTTGAATAGTAATTTTTTAATTAAGGATTGACTGGAATTTTTTTTGAGTTAAAGAATTGAAAGATTATTTTTTTTAGAGTTAGGAATTTAAAAGTTTGATAATAATATAAAATATAATTAATAAATTGTTTGAGATTGTGTTTTTAATTTAAAAAGTAATAAATTTTTTTATTTATATAAATATGTGGAATCCATTTATTGAGTTATAATAAAATTTGATGTGATATAAATTTTAAAGAAAAAATAATAATTACACCATTTTCTTTTTACCTTCTAACTTGGAATCTAATGTGGTCTTGTCTTGGTAGCATAGGTTTCTGGAAGTATATATAAAAAGTAAATAATAAAGAAAATTAGGTAGCTTGATCTCTAAGGCAAAATGAGGCCGGATATAGAGTTACCCCCTCCCTTGTCTTCTGGTGCTAAAATTTCAAAGTTAATTGCATTTATGATCTAATAGTGTTTAATATTCATGTAAGTGTAACTGAAAAATAAAGGTAACTATGGAAGGAGAAATATTTTAATTTTGTAGAAGTATATTAAATAAATCTTAATCTTTTAGATACCCCCTTTGTTATGTTAAAAAAAGCCTCTTTGTTAACTACAGTTATGCGACTACTGGTTTTTTTTCCCTAGGAAAAAAATATACGGCTGGTCCTTTTTTGGGTAAATTTGCGGTGATTATTTGTAACTAAAAAGGAAAAATATAAGTCACGCTTTAATTCTCATAAAAATATTCAGATAATTTTTTTCACATATATTAAGAAATGACGATTAGTTTAGTTAAGATGTAAATTTTATATACACTTTTCTATATATACTTTTGTTAATTTTTAATTACTTAAATTATTTTTTTCCTTTGAAATATAATTTTAATTAATTTTGTAATTGAATATCAATGGTTAGTTCTAAAAATTTGTTTCCCAATTAATTTATAGTTTAGTTTAAAGTAGGAATACAATATAAAATTAAATTTTAATTGATAAGTAGTAATTAAGAATAAATGTGAAAATAAAAAATTTATATAAAAAATGGATTATTTTTTTAAAATGAGAAAAAATGAATAGTGAATTATGTTTTGAATACGATAGTATTAAAATAAAATAAAAATAAAAAGTGAACAAATTTGGGCGTCTTTATACAGTGAAAAATGGGACCGAATTCAGCCCAAGGTATGACAGATCGTCAATTGGATTTCTGTTGTTTAATAGCAACCCAAAAGGCCGAAAACTTTTATATTGGGCTGACTTCTTTCATCAGACCAAAAAGTATCCCTAAAGTACTCATGAGCGGAGGAGGTTGGCATTTCATGCGACCGGACTCACTCAGTCCAATCAGGTCAAGAATCCAAAATATAATGTGCTAGTCCAACTTGTCTTGACAGTCATTTTTGTCAGAATAAGTTTAAAATTCAAGCGGAAGAATCATATATGAGATCCAACCTAATTTAATTTTTCGAATTGTCAGGACGAGCCCAAATTACTAATTTTTTTTTTCATGAACCCCGAATCAGTTCCTTTCGCTACGAAGTTCAAAGCATAGATGCTCTTTAGTTTAAAAGTGAAAATACTCTCATTATCATAAGTCATAACCTAAGAGAGTATATATCAACGCATTTGATATAAATAAAAATTAAGTTTATATTTTATATATGTGTGTGTATTCATTGTATGTATAGATATATATATATATATATATATATTTTGTATTAGATAAATCATAGTAATTAATAAGATGTAGATATAGCCAACGAATTGAGATGTGATAAAATAGGATATTATATGACTTCACTGGGTTAGATAAGGGTTAAGGATAGGAAAGGGCTTCCTTAGAAAGGAAGCAATATGAATTGGCTTTATAGAGTACAAATATAGGCGTGTCAGAAAATACTTCTTTTCCTTTTTTTTAATAAAAAAGACTTGACTATGACTAATTGATTATTTTCAGGACGAGTAAGCCATCTTCCCCGATACAAATATAACGAATAAGGATAAAATAATAAAATAATCATTTCATTTAAAATTTTTAATTTTTTTTTTCTCATTTACCTTTGTTTTTTTAAATTTTAATTTTTGATAAATATTCTCATTCGCCAATCACCAATCATTATCGTATTTACATTATTATATTATATGACCGCGCTCCGCTGCTGATGAATTTTCATTTCAATCCGGTTTGTAAGAGATTGATAGCTCTGCAAATTCGTACTCTGCTCTTATTGAAGCAGTACCAGTACTTTAATTAGGGTGTCCATTTTCCCAATTTTTATGGCCATGGGAGGCGGATCAATCATGAGAGCAGCGGCTAAGGTAGCGGGGATCGGTGTTGTCAACACCGGCCTCCGTGGCGGTGTTATCCCGGAGAGTCCCATCTCTGCGGCAGCCCGCAAGGTTTCACGCCCTGTTGGTGCAATTGCTACAAATTCTTCTTCTGATAGTGTCAGGACTAGCGTTACAATTGATACGCCGGATGTTGAGAAGCCGCGTTGGGGGGTGATTGATGATTGGGAGTTCGCCGGCGGTGACGAGGAGATACTCGCCGTGACTGGTGATCCTCTGCCTAGGCTTGTCTTTGGTGGCCCGCCTACCATTGATGAAGCTAAAAAGGCCACCGATGAACTTAAAGATGCTCTCGAGAAGTACATCATTAGCCATTTCATTCGTCAATCAATTCTTTGAATTTAATTTTGGTTTTCTATATATATATATATATAATTGGAAATGAAAAGATTGCATCTTTCATCTTTTTTCCTTGCCAGTCTTTGTTGAGTTACTGTTCATCATCTTGGGATGTTTTTCATGTTAATTTTCCTTTAGTTTCTTTCGGGCATTAGCTTAATCGCTTTCATTTAGTTTTCAATATTTCTCACGGAATTTGTTTCTATTTCTACTGCAATCTATAGGTAATATTTGTATTTCCGTTTCTCAGGATGGTTGTTTCAAAGTCGCTAAATTATTTCCTCTACGCTTGTATTTCAGGGTATACGTCTCTTCACCCAAGTCTGATGGATATGATGAAGGTTTACATGGTTCTGGAGGCTACAGTTCTTGCTTGTTACAACTATCTAGTACAGATGTAATTGAGAATAAAGCTTGTCTGACCAGTGCTCCCTCTACGACAAAGCATGCTATTCAGGCTTTTAGGCTTCTAGACCAAAGTCCTGAAGTTCAGGTTCTACTTTATATTTCTCTCCCTCTCTTTCTCCTATCTCTTTTTTATCATATTTTATCAATGATCAGCATTTTCATCATGCATTTACTTGTAAAACTCACTTTGATGAGGTATCCAGAGAATTTCACCATCTGATTTCTTCTATGTACTACACGGAGTATCGTGTAATATGTGAGAGCCACTGAAACCCTCTTGTGAATTTTTAGGTCTATTGATGCTTTATTGCAGTGCTTTCATGTCACGTTTCCTAGTCTATTGCACCTTTATAGATTCGCCAATTTCGTCCCCTGTCCCACTGAAACCCTTTTGCATTTGTCCGTGTATTATTCTCCGGCTAGTGTAGTTAAAGCTTGTATCAGGGACAATACCTATGCGTTATAGGCTTAGAGCAAGCTACTGTAACTAGCTGATCTAGCTTTTCATTTAAAATAATTTTAAAAAACGTCTGAAAACATGCTTCTGTTGGTTGCCGATATCAAGATCAGGAATGTGGTTTTAGGTCTTTCCTTTTCTTTCATATTCATCTTCTGGGTGATTGGGTTATATCGAGGGAAGAATTAAGCATTTCATGAGCAGTTGATTTTTGCTGGTAACTCTCCTGCGGTAGTCCAAATCTGTTCGTCGAGTGTATACAGTTGGCTAGAAGGCTCATAGCAATTAAAAAATATGAAACAAATTGAAAGTTTTTTTTATCTCCATATGTACTCTTGTATTTGCTCTCATTATTTATCCATTTTTTTGTTGACTTTATTTCTATGGGACCATATTTGATATATGTATATTGATTGTCCTATTGAAGGGTGTTGTTGCTTCAATTGCATCTGATCCCAATGTCTGGGAAGCGGTATTGGGAAATCGTGAACTTCAGAGTTATCTCCAGTCACACAGTAAGAAAACTAACACTTATCTTAACTTTTTGAATCTGATATCTAACTATGATCATTTGGGCAGTTGCTACCGACTCAAGTGTTCATCAAAATGTAAGGGAGTCTTTGGTACAAGGTGACATTCGTTATCAAGAAAATCCTATGAGTTTTGAAGTCTTCTCTGAGAGTGGGAAATCTGATGGCAACGTGGAATCAGAGACCGGTAAATCTGAGGATGGGGAATCGAACTCCAAAAATGAGTTCCTGGGCATTTGGAAGAATATCAAGCTTGCTGTGGTTGACATGATGAGTAGCTTGTCTGATTATTTTAATTCTCTATTTGGAGCTCAAGGTGATAATAAAGGTACTGAAAACAGTAATCCGGACCCTGCTGGAGCTGTTTTTGAGAAGTTCCTGGGACCCGGGTTGGTGGGAGTTGTTGTCATGGTTATTATGGTTGTGCTGATGAAGCGAGTTTGATTCACACAAAACAGGAAAAAAAGAAAAAGAAAAAAAAGATGAAGCGAGTTTGATCTTTGCATTTCCATTGGCATCCTCAGGAGGATCCTAATTTGCCGAAGTCACAAAGTATAATCATGATAAATTGAACAGTTGTCTGATTTATAAACTTTTCTTAATGCATTTTATAAATAACGTAAATCGAAATGCTTGTTTAGAAATTGGCTGTGCATGTGTGAAATTTCAATTGGGTAAGTATGGATCTTTATGTTTTTTTCTTTCTTCCTTCTCCATGTATATGAAGGAAACCGGTTTGGAACTGATGCAGCGGAAGCATATTTTATTATGGAAAACAAAGAAGCCTCGAATAATTTTTTGAGTCATAAAAATTAGGAGTACAAGATAAATCGTTTTCCTAGTTCAAAAACCCACCAAAAATATTGATTTATGTACATAGCATCTGAAAATACAGCTGTATCCCGAGACCAGAAGATGGAAACAAATATTTAGACACCAGACAAAATACCGCAAGGCCCTTTGGTCTTATTCACTGAACTGGCAAATTTTGTATGGTCGGGTTCTTGGTGATTTGGGGACCTCGTACTCCTCATACTGCTCCTCCTTAGCCCAGAAGCACCAAGATCAGATAAAAAACACAAATCTAGTTGTTATGTCAAGGCTGCAGCAAAATTTATCACGCTCAGTCTGTCGTTTTTTTAACAAAATTAATCTGCAACTTAGATCTTCGGAATGAGGAATATGTGAAATACCAAAGCCCGAAGACACTGTTCTCCCAGAGACGTGGTCCATACTTGTGTACTTACCAAATTGTGAGTGATTTTTGATTCATTGATCATCAAGCAATTTCAACCATTGATGAACGAAATATCCTCCTTCTCTAGGTACTTCGCTTTACCTTGTTTATCTCTTGATTTAGTTCGATCCGGTTGTCCCCGCTGCAAGAAAATAGCAGTTAATCAAATCACTATACACAGAAGCTAGAAATGTGAATTCAGTATGTGATCTACCTTCCTTAAAACAAATGCCAGATACAAGTATGCCACCTCCCATTCATCAGGTGATAGTGTGCCTGAATATAGAACAGTGGACATTTCAGAATCAGCATACTGATATGAAGTTCAGAAGGGCGTTAGGGCTCATTAATCCTATAAATTTGGTGCTCTGAACTTACTCTGATCTTGGTTTCCATCACCTAATGCACCAAGCCTCCGCATGAGCTCAATGAACTCGGGTTTTTTCAGATATTCATCGACAAATACATGATTGTTTTTGACAAAAACTAGCTCCAGGTCATACTGCATTGGCAAAACATATAAGCTGTAAGAAGCAAAGTTCAAGTGCAGTCTGGTGGTGCTTCAGTTTCCAAATGCATAATTCTTTTCCTAAAGTAGGCATCAACATCAATACATGCCAGGGTTCAGTTTCCAAAAGGATAATACATGTATACTTTCTGAACCACTACATCACTTATCACAAGAGGACACATATGATACTTATCCATAACCTATTCATTCATTTCTGTCCAAAGATGATCCTTGGTCATGGACTCATGGCATAAAAAAAAAGAGACAAATGAATAAAATGACAATTAAGCACTTCAATCCAGCAGGAAAATTTGTACCTCTTCAGCTAATGATTTGAAAAGATGGAAAGGAACAATCCATTCTGGACAATCAACCGCATCCTGGAAAATAGTAACTAAGGATCAATATGTGTGTTATTTTTGTAGGTGGAAAATTTGCAATGGGTAAAATAATGTGTATCTTTCCAGCGCAGGAAGGAAAAAAAACATTAAACAGAGGGAACATATAAGACCAGGCTGATAAAATTAATTGAATTCACAGCATAACACGCGCGAGAATGAATCTACAATTGAATAAAAACGTGAAAGAATAAGTACCTCAAGATGGAATTTGTATGCAATGCCAAAGGGATTTGAAGAGCTAAATTTCTGGAAAAAAGAGAAGAGAATGATACTCCAAAAATATAAAGATACTAGAGTACCTAAAATGTTCTCCAAGGAAAAAAAAAGATTTACCTTATCTGCATACTCCTCACCAAAACGTATCCAGTAGACACTATTGCCAAAAGCTAACCCTTCAGCTGCATCTCACAAACAGGATTTGATAGCAAATGTCAAACAATGAAAAGAAGATATGGTTCCTTGGTGCACAGGAATACCATTCGAGTAATAAAAATATAAGAGATGTGCTTTGAAAATTTGTCTACTGTCAGATCTTTCTCCAGTTTAATAGTTTTTGTCTCAAACTTGAAAACAGGACATCTAGGAAAGGAAATTAGTGAAAGTGAAAACACAATTGTCAGAAGAAACCAGTCTCTTGGGTGAATAATACTTAAAAAGGTCAAAATAAAAAATTCACATTTTCAAAATAATTTATCAGTCCAGTTATAATTATCAAGAGAAAGAAAGAAGCAGAATGAACATATAAACCTTCTCTTAGCTTTTTGATGATAACGTTCGAATCCGGCATCGTTCCAATAAAGATGCCTCCAGGACGAAGTAAAGCTGATACATTGGCCAAGGCCCGCCGTGCACGTGCCTCAGTAGACCATGAGTAATGCAAGGCAAACTGCAAATTCACAAGTAGTTCACAATCTTAATACTACAATATTGAAGAATTACAAACAGTTCATCATTATGGAAGTGGCTGCATTGTTAATGACTACCAATTACAATTACTTAATTGGTTTGGCCATCCTTTGCATATTTCATCACAGCTTGCTAAACCGTGGAAACAAATCATACCATATTAAGACGAATGCACATTTTAAGAGAGAAAAGCTCCAATTCTGGCCAAAACAGCTCTATTTTTTTAAGCACAAAAGACATAAGAGAAGCAAGAAACATAGCTGGTTATGAAGTAAATTCTTGCATAGTAGAACCTTTGAAATAATTATTAATGAAGAAATACCCACACTGCCCACCAAAGTAGAGAATAATATCCACAAAGCACAGAACTTCAAGCATTTAGGGAGTTGGATTATGAATGAATATCAGGCAATAGGAGTCGCCACTGTTTCTGGAACCACCAGTTACAATTCCAGAACCAATGGTACGGGTAACTGGAAATGAACCACCAGTTACAATTACAGTTTGGGCCATGGTTTCCGGTGGGTTCTAAATTAGTTCCAACTTCAGTAAAATTTTTAGTAATGTATTTAGAAAATGATTTTTTTTCTGGGAATAATATTTGAAAGATTTGAAATAATTGAGAATTGAGAGAGCATTCATGTGAGGGAAATGGCAGGAGAAATGAAGTATTTATAGGGAAAAATTTAAAGTTTTCTTTCTGAAAGAAGGGGCCCAAATATGGGAGGTTCAGACCAGATTTGAACTGTGGAACCAAACCACAGCCAAGCATACAGAGTAAAGCAGCAATTTGTGGAACAAAGATTCAATGATCCATCAATCAATTGTTAATCCAACCAAATTGAAGATATATAGGGGATGACGAATTTCCCAAGTTTTACATTATACAGATGAGCTTTTTGTTGGCTTGCTAAGTCCAATGCATGTTCACTTTAAGTTAAAGGCACAAAGACCATAGGTTACAAGAAAAGCAAAAGACTTTAAGTTGCCAGAAAGAGAATGACTCACTTGGCAGCTACACATATCAAATGGAGCATCATCTGCTAGAACCTTATCCAAGCGGACCTGAAATAATATCAACAGAATAATCTCCTGTATGTGATCATAGAAAGTTATTGAAGAAAAACACACACACACATAGAAACATTTTGATTAAGTGGGTATCACTAGCATCATAACCATTGCAGAACAGATGTAGACCAAATTATTACACAAAAGAGCCCCTCTCTGTTCTTGCCAACTTGTTAAGTGAAGGGTGAACAAAGAGGTTATCTAGACCAACTTGCCAACTTGTTCCGGTGGTGAACCCAATGCTTCACTCAGACCTTATCTAGATTCTTCCAAGAAAATGTGGATTACAAGGGATACACAGAAACAACAGGCAAGTCTAGTAATAAACGTGCAAACAAAGTAATTAACAAGCAGATTAGTTAGTTAAGTACCAGAGATGTAATCTAAAACTATCTATATTAAACCATCTCTTCTGCTTCCTAGTGAGTCCAACATGTGACCCCCAAAATTTTCTGGTTGTCAATAGCATCATTGCAGGAGCCAAGATTCATTATAATTTTTTGCTTATCATAATAATTGTTTTGTCCTTTCAGGTGTTTGTTGTTGAAGGCCAAAACAGAAGAGTTTGTTACACAATTGGTGTTAATCCACTTGATAACCAATCCAGCTGTTATTGACTTCCAGATTTGCTTCTTCTCAATCATTGTTTTTAAACATTAAACAACGGGTTGAACCCTTCTTTATGGTTTATTAGAGGTTGAAATTAGAGGAAGAGGCAAGGGAATGTCAGTATAGTGAAAGAGAAGGAACTGTGACTCAGTTCTTAATAGGAATGGCCAGCAGCAAGGTGAGCAGTAAGACAGCAGGAGAAAGTAGCTCTTGTTTCATTAATTGTAATGCATCTTTTCAGCAAAATACTCATGAGTTGATTGGTTGGCAAGAAATTTTTTGTCTACAAATTTGGTGTGCACTGCTACCGAATTCCCTTATTCAATGCACCTTATTATGCATCTAACCAGTGACATTCAATTTTTAACAATCTCAGAATTAATCAAACAATTACAAGATGAATACAGTGGGTAAAAAGAATGATATAGAATGTCAACTACATGTGTCAGATTTCCGCCTAGAGAGATTACTAGAAATACATATTTACCTCATAACAATCTCCACACAGGAGTCTTGCAGGAAACGTAAACTTTTTTCTGCGCTGATGATGGTCTGCATCTCCATTGTAGCGTGTACGGCAGTCTTCTATCTGTATTTTTTATCATGATAGCCATAGGAGTATTAACCATAGAAATCATGACCAGGAGTAATATTTCAAATAAATTGGCATTAAAATTTTCTCATTTACTGCACAGTTATTAAACACTACAATTTTGAATCGACTGACAAAAAACACAATTAAGTAATGAGATTTCTCACTGACAGCATTCATATGGCATTCAAAAGTTAGCTTTCAAGATCATCATCCATTCAATATAAACATCATCTCCTCTCTTCTTGAATTGTATAATTCAGAATGCAGAATGCACATGTTAAAAAATGCAAGAGAACACTTAAATTTGTATTGCAAAAATGATATATTATTTTAATTTTTGTTAAAGTTTACAAAATGGAAATATAAGAAATTTGTTAGGTGATGTGTAACTACCAGCATGGTTTTGAAGATCAGGAAAAATACTTAAATCTAGTTGGAGCACACCAGTATTTGTGACTGAAACAACAAGACATCTTTTCCACAAATGCTATTGGTTTGATGTGGTGCTACCATTTTCCAAAGATAAACATAGTTAATACAAAAGGAAGTTTTATAAAGGGCACATTTCACTAATTTAGAGTCAAATGTGAGAACGCAAAGACATACATGACATTCATTCAATTTGAGTTGATTAAAGAATAGTCTCTTTTCCTAAATTGAAAGATTATCAACCAAATCACAAATTTCTCAAGTGACACGGATAACATTAAACACCACATTGGCTTGTACTTGAATTTAGCCCTCTATAGAAAATTCATGATCAATGGGATTGACAATACATTTACAGTATTGTGTAAAATAAGTATACTCTTTTTCAAGCATCAATAAAATCAAATGTTTCAGGCTAGAGGAAAAGCCTAGTGAAGTTGGCAGGGTGACAAAATAAGCTCAATGATGTCAGCAGCGAATGCAAAGAGATTCTTCAGCTATATAATTCAAAGCATAATAAATTTACCGAGCCTTCTGCTATATCCACTCCAACATAGTATCCAATCTTTGCTTTATCCCATTTGATCAGATCACCGCCCTGTTTTAGTTTCAAATGCACCAGGACATAAGGAGATGTTTTTAATATCTTCTCGATACAAACGCACTTGAAGTCGCATTTGAGATATAAACCAATTTAATACCTTTCCACAGGCAAGATCCAGAACAGCATCCCCTGGTTTGGCATATAACTGAATCAAGACACTCTTAATCTGTACTGGAAAAGAAAATATAAGCCAATGGATAGAAGATATTGGTGACATCTGATCACTTCAATTATAGTAGTAGCCCATACCCAATTGTTCAGCTTCTTCAAATGGATTATAGGACTTGCTTCTCGTTCTTCCAAGGTTTGATTGGTTCTTGCACTATAATGGTCAGCAACTTTCCTAGCAAAAATCTTTGTACTTTCGTCCTCCAGAAAGTTTGCATCACCTAAATTACAGTAAAAATCGCACTTTCAAATTTCAAAACAAAGGTACAATCTAGTTCCCCACACTGAAGAAGCAACATATCCGAACGCTACTATTTTTTTCCTAATTCCAAATACCAGAATTTCCAGATTTTTAACCAACAATTATACTCCGAATTATCCAATCCAATTTGGAGAAAGAAAAGAGAGAAAAAATTACATCAAAGCTATAATCTTCCTAAAACTCAGGTCCATGAAATAATAAATTCGTCCAAAATTCAATTAACCATTCGCAAACCTTAAATACAAAAATATGGGTTTAATCAAAATGTATTAACTACAATAAGTAATCCAATTACCTTCTGGATTGTATCTGGGTCTTGAATGAGGGGGGCCATACGACCCCGAAGATGAGGGTTCTTGATAGCCTCGCTTCATAGTCCGATTAAGTCCTTTTCCTCAATGAAAAAACTATAGATTTCCTTGGTATGATTATATAGAGTGGTCCAAAGCAGTATACTAAAACTGGCAACACAAAATGATTGTATAACAGTCTGGCGGTTTTCGGGAAAACGAGTGGAGGGAAAAAGGAAGGGTACGAAGCCTAATGAGAGAAAAGATTCAAACAGGGTTCAAATGAGTCTCAAGAATTGGAACGTATATTGGATCTTCTTGGGCACTTGATTTTGGTACAATACTCCAATATGATATGATATGAGACAAAAGGAAATGAGGAGGGACAAATGGGGACTTCTCTATATAGCATTCTTCAATGGGTACCCTAAACAGAAAAATGTATGTATATAATTTTTTAAGATTTTTCTAAAAGAATTTTTTTCCCATATTTTAATGTCTGATCCTTTTCTTTTTAGCCTAAGTGAGCCCATTTTTTTTCATTCTTTTTTTTAAAAGATATATTATGACTTGTATATGAATCTCAATTCTCATTGAGTTGAAGAGCTATTTCAATATATTGAGATTGTTTTTTATTCGAAGTGTGAGTGTTAACAAATTCTTATTAATATTTGGAATATAACTAACATTTGTATTCATATAAGGTTGACAATTTATTTTAATTTCTATGTGAATTGAATTCATTGTGAATAGCAAAACTCTCAACCATACAAAAAATCGACTCTTGGCCTATGGTAAATTGTTTGCTTTACTTAGTTTAATTGGAAGTAATTTAACAATAATGTAAGATGCGAGGGCATAATATGATTGATTTGATCATCTGGTTCATTCCGTTTTTCTCAAATCACTGGCATAAGAGTACAAACTGAAAAGAGTCAATATATGTCTGCCAATTCATCTTTTATATTACTTTCAACAATTGAATTGAATTGAATCTTTTTCATCATCTTCACTAGTATGATGATGGTACAACTCATATACATGCATTTGTCTACAATGGAGAAAATCTCTCATATATTGTCTTTCAGTTCTCTGTTGGAATCCAACATGTCTTTGAACCATTGAAAAGATGATTTTGGTATCCTGGTAAGGTTATTCTTGAAATCCACATAATACAATCCAAATCGAACAGTGTAGCCCATGTTCCACTCCCAGTTGTCCAGTAATGACCACACAAAGTAACCCCGGACATCACATTTATCTTTCCTGCAAAAGCACAGAATTTTCATGAAACAAGCAGAAGCTTATACAGATTAAGGGAAGAGGTAACCTTATAGCAGCAGAGAGGTTTGAGAGGTAGTCCTTGTGAAAGTTTATCCTTTTTGTGTCCTTTAAAGCTTTCTCTAGTGAAAAGTGACCAGGATCATCCATACCTAATCAAGTCATTCGGAATAAATTGATCCCAATTATGAATTTTGGTAGTATCTTCAAAGTCTCAAGCTCTCTCCTGATGTACTACTAATAAAGAAAAAAGGGATACAAAAGATGCCATACTCGTACCATTTTCTGTAATGATCACTGGTGGATTCCCATATTTATCTTTAATGTAGTTTAGTAACTCGCGGAAACCCCAGGGGACTATATGCAACCAGAGGGATGCAGCCTGGATGAGGAAACAGGTGTCAGGACAATTTATCAGAAAATCTTGCCTAAACAAGAAGTAAAAACCCAATTTTCCCCTTAATATAAGCAGCAGAACATACTCTTTCTCCAATAGCTTTTCCATGCCTGTAAGCTAGATTAAAATGAAATGTCACTAGGACAAATTTTGATTTGTCTGGAATTCATCAGATGTGTAGAAAATGGAAAAGATTTTACACAGCTTACAAGTGGTAATTACAGCAGAATCAGTGGTAGCATCCGGTAAAAGAAACTTCCTAATCCGAGTTCTGTCATTTCGGGCATATAAAGTGGTGTAATGGTTTATGCCAATGAAATCTAAGGATCCCTTGAGGAATTGTAACATCTGAGGATTGATCTTAGGCAGTCTGTCTGTCACCAATTTCTGCATTGAAAGAGGATAATTCCCAACAAGAAGGGGATCAAGGAACCTGATTGAGATTCGCTCGTGGCATGTTAGTTAATTGTGTACTTGAAGTAATTAATTCTGCATGCTTTACCAGAATATATGGACCAGGAATTACCATCCAACAGTGAAATCCATTGCCCTATTTGCAGCATCTCTGTCCTCGTCATTGTTTGACCACGGCTCGTACCATTTAGCATCCAGTGCAATGCCCACTTGACCTCCTTGGCTTTTCTGGATTTTGCAAAAGTTGAAAAATTAGTCTCTTTTGACAAGAGGTTAAAAATAAAATACTGCTTGATCATGATCATTACTGGAAATACCTTGAAGTTTTTATGGTAATTGTGATAAGCTGCAGCATGTGACAAGAGAATGTTGTGAGCCACCACATATGGTTCAACTGATGATTTTCCATTCTTGCAGAACAAATGTCCTAGAAGAGAGCATCTCCCTGGGGCTTGAACACCTAAGTCATAACCGTCAATCGAAAAACCACGAGGCTCATTAAACGTGATCCAGTTCTTCACTCTATCACCAAAAGCTTGGAAGCAAGTAGAAGCAAAATGTTCAAAATCCTTCCTGTAAAAAACAATGTTAAACATAAATCCTTAAATTCACTAGACCACAATTTTTTTTGTTCGGAATTCAAGTACAGACACTATCTGATGGTTTAAAAATCCCCCATATGTATCCTCAAGGATTTGTGGTAGATCCCAGTGATACAAAGTAACATATGGCTGAATTCCTGATGCAAGAAAACAATGAAATTAATCTTGAAAAACCTTTAAAAAAAAAAAAAAAAAACTAGCTAGAAAAACGAATCTGAGAAAGCTGTTTGGTTCTTGAAACCTTTTTCAAGTAATGCATCAATAAGATTGTTGTAGTAAACTATTCCTTCTTGATTTGGTAAACCTGTTCCATCTGTCGCAGGAGAAAAAAAATGTAAAGCAATAAGGATAGTGATACTTATCAGTTAGGTAGAAAGAAATGAATAGTGTTTCAAGAAACGAAAATGTTATTCTAGAAGTTAATTATGGCTTACTTGGAAATATTCTTGACCATGATATGGAGAATCTGTAAGCATCCATCCCCATATTCTTCATCAAGTCTATATCACTCTGTAATAGATCATTTTCTCGAGTTAAGAAAAAGCCAATATTAGAATTACTTACTTGACTACTATTGCTAATTTTATATTCTAATAATACACACATGCTAATTTTATATTCTAATTATACTCCTTGTCTGCTTAGCAAGCTATTCTTATTCTTATCTTACAAAAGTAGACATATCCCATTCTTTAATTTGCAGCATTATTATTAGTTGATTGGATAATACTATACAATTATCCGAGTAAGCTCTATCATTCTCAGCTTCTGGATTGATCTTTTCACACATTTTCAGCAGTTATTCTTTTGCAACTGATGATACCAGAACTCTGAAGCAGCCAAAGCAAAAATAGCACCAATTATTATCTATTGGTCAACGATGGTTGTTATTTAACTTGTTTTGGCTGCCCAAGAAAGAGCTCTGGCATTATCATTTCCGGTCATCTTTCTGCTGAACTAAACCAGGAAACTTGTCAAAAAGGTTTTCAAAAATTAACATGAATTCAGAAATCACCTTAAATCGATGATACTGATCAACTGCAGTATTTGCATTGCTGAAATCCACCACTCTGCCTATTAGACGAAGACATAAACCGCATGATGAAATCAGCCCCTGTTTCATTCATAAATGATGATCCTATCTAGAGAAGTAACCATTTGGACTTCAAATGTCAACTCAACCTGGTAGCTTTACAAAGGTATCCCATATACTTAATCCCTTGTTTCCTTCATCAACAGCTCCTTCAAACTGTTACAATTAAACAACAGAGAATTTGGTTACTACCTTAGTTCATACAGTGAGCAGAAAGACCATGATCAGAAAAAACAAGAGCATAAGCACCTGATAAGCTGAAGAAGCAGTTCCAAAGGTGAAACCATCCGGAAAATCATGTCGAGAAATGGATTCTGAGCTCAGAAATAGACACGACAAAAACAAGACAAAAAACAAAAGGATTTTCATGGAAGCTTTTCTAGTCAAGAAAAAAGGGGGGTTACTGTAACTAATCAAATGTTATATTTATACATAAAAATCCTACACAAGGGAGGGGGGGGGGGGGGGGAAGTAACAAAACTTTGAGTCGGGTAAGGATTCTAAAGTAGAAGAAAATGTTGAATCTAAGAAAAATGAGGAAAAGGACCTCTGGACCTTCTCTTTTGCTAGAAGTTAGTCGATGGTGGGTCGGGGGAGGTTGGAAATTGAAGTTATTCTTGGCTTTTGCTTACACGTTATAATGATACAAAGACATAATGATGCAAAGAGTTGGATTCTTCAGAAAAGTAAAATGAATATATTTTCTTTTTTCATTTTTCAAATTGATATTATACAAGTAGTAACTAACTTTGTGTGAACGAATTTGGAATATTTTACTTCATTCACATAATTCAGTTACTGGTGAAAAGGAATCCGAATCTCTCTACCTACAACAATGCCAAAGTTTATAAAGTTTCAAATTGATATAGAGTAATCCATGAGCTTAGTTTACTTGAATAACGGAAGAGGAAGATTGTAAGTTCGATCTCATCTTTGAAAGTATCGTGTTTAAAAAGTTTTGAATCAAATCTTTAAGTAAAAGTCAAATTCTGCAAATACAATAAATTCAAGATCAACACTTAAGTTACAATTATATTTTATATCTTAGGTACACTCTCGTGATATTTGTAGAATTTTGTATAAAATTTAAGATATATAACATGTTAACTGTTAATCCATTGAATTATGTAAACACTTTTAGGACAAATCACACTTCCACCTAGCTATCTCCTCTCATACCGTAACATTGCTTAACCTCTTCTTTTTTTGAGGCAAAACTTCCTAAGAACTTTTTTTTTGGAGTAATATAATAATACAAAGAATTATTTATTTATATGAGTAAAATAGAAATAAAGCTACTAATTATTGTTTTCAATATATATATACATATTAGGGAGATGCATATTATATTATAGAAGCCAAATATATTTAAAAAGAATGAATAAATTCTAAATTTAATTAACATCGATGTTGCTTGGGAGGTAAATAAGATTCTAGTAGAAACTAATGCATTATCTTGTCAATAAGATATATATATTGTAAGACAAAGGTCATCCTTGTAAAAGGGTGATGACAATGGCTATCTACCTAGAAAGGGTTTAAGTTGTGTCAAAGGAGGAGATTAAGGTTGAAGAATTGCGGAATTGATAAGTTCAAAAGTAATTGTGAAAGAGTTTCCAATCCTTTGTGGGCTCAATCATTACGTGTGTTTTGGCATGCTTCAAGACTAGTCAATCCATGATGGTTTGAGGCACAATCTGAGCAGGTCGTCTCAAAATTTTGGGAATTTTGGCAAGAAAAATTTAAATGAGGTCTTTTATATAATATTATAATCATAATAATAATTAACATTTGTTATTATTTTTTTCTAAGATAAATATTTTATCTTTTTCGTTATTTAATTTTTCTAATATATTTTTTCAATATTTAAGCAATAAATTCTTTAATTTTAAAATTTAAAGTTATACATATATATAAATATAAATTGTTCAACCAATTCCTCCTTAAAAATATAACGCACAAGTGAATAACTAGTATTGTTATATTGTTGAAAATTTTCAAATATATTTCTCTAATGACATGTTTTTCATAAAAAAGAAAAAAATTATTGAGATAAATCTAAATTTATTGGATAATGAAAAAAATATTAAATAAATCAATTGCCTAACAAATACCTACTAATTACCATTAAATTGGAAAATAAATGAATATTGACAAATATAAAAGTTCTTTAGGATAATAAAATGTGTGAAAATAATTATGAACTTAAACTTATTAAAATGATATCTATTGAAGTTTAAACCTAATTTTTAGACTTTAAACTTATTAAAATGATAAGTATTAAAGTCTAATGTAATATATGGAATCTAAATTTTAGACAAGACCTTATATAATTGTCTCAATTGTTTAATGATTTAATCGACTCTAAAAGATAATATTTATATAAAAAATGTCACATAGGCAATTAAAAAATGTACATTTTGGAAAACAAATGTAATTTCAGGTTGGTTTCATTCTATAACGAAGCCATTTGTATAAATTATTGGCAGAAATTCTAGAAACGTTTGTACACAACACAAAATGGTGGAAAAAGGCACCATTATAGCTATCTTGATGGCCAATATAAACCACAGCAAAGATTAAAGTTTGTGACATTCTATCGACATAATTTGGCTTGGATAGAAAAAAAAAAAATACTCAGGGCTTTTAATTAAGACTTTCTATTTAGTGTTCTCAATTAATATTTCAAGTATATTTTAAAAGAGTGATGTTTTGTAAAATTATGTTAAAAACTGGTACCTATTGAAAAAGATGACAATATTTAATAAATAAATTATTTATTATCTTGACAACTACGTGGGAAGATTTTGTATCAAGTAAATGCTACATTCGAAAGCTCATTTTAGACTAAATCTTTTTCTTTTCTTTTTCTCTCTTAGACGTTTTCAATAGAATCATGTTTGAATGGAATTGGTAGTATCCACTAAACTTCGTCTACTAGCATTTAACTCAATCAACCGTAGAATATTCCTTCCTTTATCCAAAATTTAATATTTATATTTATATTTTAATTTGTTTAAAATTAAATTAAACATTTTTTATATAAATCTTCATATCCCATTAATATCCCATTAATTTATGAATCCAACCACTCACTAAATTAACTTAAAGAATTTAAGTCATACAAATTCATAAATCACACTATCAATCAAATTAATATCAAAGATAATTTAATAAATTAATTAAATTCAACAAGCTTTTAAAATTTTTAATCAAAGTTTAACCAAAGTCAAAAGTAGTCAAAAGTAATCGAGAAAATAGTAAATAGGAAATCAACCTAAACGAAGAATCCAATAAGGTTATTAAAACATGACGCTTCTCTTCTTCACTTCAAAGAGGGAACTGAGACTCTAGCTGTTGCTGTTCAGAATGCAAGTACATCAAGTGAGATAATTGTACTTTGTCCATTGGTCATTAGGAAAAGCAGAACTGGCCGTAGTAGAGATTATCTCAGTACTCAGGTTATTCTGTTCAGTTTTCAGGGATTTGATCAAGAATCATTCTCACTTAAAGTTTGTAAATCAGTGCACTAAAATAAATAGAATACTTTCTCATATGCAAATGATTTGATGAGATTCCTGAGTCGAGTTTGGACAGGTTCCAAATGCTTGACCATGGCCATAGCCCCTTCTTCTTTAATCAAACTTCATGCTAGCAATGCACATCTGAAGTCACCACTACTTGTTCTTCACCTTCTGGCTGATTAACTTATCTCAAGTAGTAAGCCTCTATTGCACTTAAATGACCTGGATTTCCCAATTCTGTAAGGTTGGTCGTGCCCCACTTAGATTAGCTGAAGAAAACTGAAAATTTCATTCCATATCTTCAAGGTCACTAATACCACAAAGATTTTCAGGTTCATTTTCGACTCCATCACTTCGAGTTTCCATTGCTTCAACTTCTTCATCACTTTCATCCTTATCCTCATAAATAGCTGTAATTACTATATCACTTTCCTCCTCTCCTTCATCAACATTCTGCACACACAAGACATTATTTAAGACTCCGAAATGTTATAATAGACAATCATATACGCATCAATGTACTTACCCCTGCATAAACCAAGTCTAAGCTGCTTGATAGCGTATGAGCTTGATCGAAGGTTGAAACTCTGGATTCTATAAGCTGTAGAAGGAAGCAGATAAAAGTATAATCAAACCAAAAAGATTGACCAACTGAAAATTTGGACCTATGTGTGATTATTGTGATATATTATGTAAATTGAATCTAGTAAAATCTGATACAGTTAAATCACTTCATAAATGTCGTTTATTCTGGTAGATACTATCAACCTCTAAAGGTTTAACAAGCACCAACTTTCCAGAACTTTCTTTCAAAAACTCAACAAATCCTTTAACCACAAGAAAAGAGCTTTGTCATAATATAGATGTTGTTGTTAGTTGTATTCACCTGATATAAAGAGTTCAGGGCAATCAAAGAAGATTCTTGGGACATGATTCGGCTTGCATGCTGAAGAAGTAAACTTCTTAGCCATGAAAGAGCACAAGCCAGTACTGCCCCTCTGAAATGTATCAGCAAGAAAAATCAAGTAAATAATGCAAAATTTCATCAAAGAGGGTCATCCACCATATCATTTCCACAAGGACTTAGAATACAAATAAAACAACAGGTGAAAGCACAAATGTTTCAAATTAGTGTATACATCTTCTCGGGGCATCTTATGTCTACATACAGTATCTCACTTAAAAGCAGCTAGATATTCTTATAAAATTTTTATTTTATTTTAAAAAGAAGTGCATAAATGTTGGTATTAGGAAATGGAAAATATGGTTGAGGAAATGTTCTTTAAGCAAAACAAGTACCCATGAGTTGTTATTTCTTCTTACCTAGACTGGATAATAGACGCAAGGGACAGCAAAAGTTTAAGAACATCAGAGGAGTTCAACTGTGACACTGAATTAGTAACCACCTGCAGGATTAGAACATATGCTATGCTTCAGAAAACCACATCATGCTTGCATTCAAATGTTTGCAGCTAATAAAACCTTGTTAAAAAAACAATTAAATAAAATCAGCAAGCTAGGACCTTCTCATCTTGTCTGTGCAAGCAATCTATTAGAAGGGCTCGATCATCAGCTTGCAGTGCTTGCTTAAGCAGAACATGAACAGAGTCTGCGCTTGGAGGCTTTGTATGAGGTGAAGATTCTATGTTCTCAAGGGCCTTAGTTTCATTGTTCTCCACCAAATTGAGATTTGTGATTTTCTCACCCATGGTTGGCTCATTCA
Source organism: Apocynum venetum (assembly GCA_019593545.1). Taxonomy (NCBI): domain Eukaryota; kingdom Viridiplantae; phylum Streptophyta; class Magnoliopsida; order Gentianales; family Apocynaceae; genus Apocynum; species Apocynum venetum. The sequence continues at coordinate 7,662,638 of SRSM01000123.1, read as the reverse complement.
AATCATACTCGTGAATTCCATCAACTGTATCTTCATAAACTGCGAAGCAAAGTGAGAACAAGAGCTAGATTATATTTTAGAAAGTTCAGCTCCTATTGCATTATTGCAGATTAACTCTACATTAGGATCGAATGAATTGGATGAAGAAAAAGAGAGGAAAATGATACAGATGTTCGAATTGATTTTTTTTGGATTGAGTTTGATTAAAACGTCAACCTCATTTCCTTGGAGTAAACTAGTATTTGAATAAATATTTTCGTATTAACTAAAATATTATATCTGACAATACTTACAATCATCCAAAATTAAGATAATTATGTTAATTAATAACTTATCCAAAGATAAATACTCAACTCAGCCCTTCCTCGCTTTTCGTCTCCTTCTAACTCCTCTCCTCTCCTTTCCTCAATCCAAACATTACCTAAATTGGAAGCTTCACTAAAAATCTACATCGTAAAACCATGTCCATCTCGTATTTTATTGGTTAAAAGCGAATAAAGCTGAGATCTTAGCCCCAAATAATATTCTATTGAAAATATGAGGCAATGATCAACCATTTCATGCACTATCATGGTGTAATATAATCTGGATGAAAGCATTCCTATCTGTATGTAGTCATCTAAGAGTGAGACATAACATTTGCATTATTAAAGAAATTTGCCAGGTTCTTAGAGTTGGAGTACCATTTAGCCCATCCAACTGAAGATATCCAAAATCCAGAAAGGCCGCCAAGCATCATAAAGAAGTGAAAAGGAGAGGAAGAAGGAAAATCATCATACATACCAGCTTGAAGCCCAGTTGAGATATCGAGATCAAATGCAGATCTTTTCTTCTTTGCCTTTTCGTTTTTGTATAATATGCCCGAAACCATAGTGACCTGAATCCGTTCGCAACCTTGAGTGACCCAGAGAAAGAAGATGAAGTGAGGTGGCAGAGAGCCAGAGAGTCAAGGAGAGGGATTGCAGCGGCGGTAGAGAAAGACGAATGACAACGCAGCGTTGCAGACAAATGAAAATTACTTTTAATTGAAATTAGCTGCTATCTGTTAAGGGATATTTGTTTTTTTATTTTTGGAAGAAAAGTTTTAAGGGAATTTTTTGGAACTAACCAGTAAAACCCCATAAATGCCCAAATAGCAGGTAACCTACTAACCGTACTCTCTAAGATTAACACATAAGTCCAACTTCACCTTGGGCCAGACCCAAATAAATAAAAGGCCCAGAAGTGTAAGGGCAACACTATTTAAACGAACATCAACTCTTCCCTGTAAAACCCTAACTATCATTTCCTCACCGATAGCCGCTTTCCCTTCCCCTCTCCCCGAAACCCTAAATCCGCCATGGGTCGTGTAATCAGAGCTCAACGTAAGGGAGCAGGGTCTGTTTTCAAGTCCCACACCCACCACCGCAAAGGCCCAGCAAAATTCCGTTCACTCGACTTCGGAGAGCGCAATGGTTACCTGAAGGGAGTGATCACCGAAATCATCCATGATCCCGGCCGTGGTGCTCCTTTGGCTCGCGTCACTTTCCGCCATCCTTTCAGGTATCAACATCAGAAGGAGCTTTTCGTTGCCGCCGAAGGGATGTACACTGGGCAATTTGTTTACTGCGGTAAGAAGGCCACCCTTACGGTCGGAAATGTCTTGCCCCTCAGATCTATCCCCGAAGGAGCTGTTGTCTGCAACGTAGAGCACAAGATGGGTGACCGCGGTGTCTTTGCTAGAGCTTCTGGAGATTACGCTATCGTTATCAGCCACAACCCTGATAATGGAACGACTAGGTACTTCAGCTATTTATTATTATTTTTTATTCTATGTTATTAATTCGTTTAATCTTTCTATCTGTATATTTTTTACTTTAATATAGGGTTGCTGGGTTTCCCATTGTCGATATTCATGTGTTGGATTTGTACTTCGATTTGGGAAAAATTAGATAAACATATCTATTAATTCTGTTGAGATTCTTGTAGAGCTAATGCTAATGTCGTTGGGGATTTATTTACATCTCAAAATGCTGTATTTGTTTCATTTAGTAATTGTTACCCTTTACTTTGGCCCAATGTGCCGACTTGAAATTGCAATTAAGCCTGTTCTGTTCAAGAAAATATGCTTCGTTTGATTCTTTTATAAATTTTATTGCGAAATCTGATAACTTTCGGGGACAATGATTAATTTCTCTATATTTTTTTGTGAAATGGGTGAATTGACTTAACATGGTCTAAAATTGCTATAGAAACTGTTGACTGTCTAAATTGCTATTGATGCTGTAGGTAATAGTATCAGTGATGATTTGAGTTGTGCAGCCTGGTTTTGATCCAGTCCTGGTCCTTGTTCTGGACTGTTCAGTCACTTTTTTTTTGCTGATTTGAAGGGGATATTAGAATATAAACTATTTTATGACTGATTTGTCCAATAGAAATGTATTATTGAGGATAATTGCTCTCTGATTTGTGATTAGTAATTGGAGTTTTCTTGAGTTATGAAATATGATTCTCATCAATTACTTGTATTTGCTGCAGAGTTAAGCTCCCATCAGGTTCTAAGAAGATTGTCCCAAGTGGCTGCCGAGCCATGATTGGTCAGGTTGCTGGAGGTGGACGTACTGAGAAGCCCCTCCTTAAGGCTGGCAATGCTTATCACAAGTACCGTGTCAAGAGAAACTGCTGGCCCAAGGTTCGTGGTGTTGCTATGAATCCTGTTGAGCATCCACACGGTGGTGGTAACCACCAACACATTGGTCATGCTAGTACAGTTCGTCGTGATGCACCACCGGGGCAAAAGGTTGGTCTCATTGCTGCCCGTAGAACTGGTCGTCTACGTGGTCAAGCGGCTGCTACTGCTGCTAAATCTGATAAGGGTGCTTAGATTGAGAAAAATTACTTTGTGGGTTTACTTTTTGTTCTGTTTTAGTGGACTTCCTCTTATTCACTATTTGGAGGCAAACAATACTGTAGTACTAAATTTTGTTTGGATTTATTGCAAGAATTTTATTTTAAGCAGTTACAGTTGGGGAAGTGTAATTCAGTTTTCATCAGTTTTAGCCCCGAGTCGGTTTTGATGGTTCTCTTAAGCTATTGATTATGATGGGTTTCTTGAATAACTTTTGCAATGGGAAATGTCGAAAAGAAATATCCGAAAATATGTAGGAAAGTTAGGTGTTTTTTTGTTGCTTTGTATGTTATTTTCTGGTCAGTCTATTTAGCATACTAAGTATGTTATTGAATTGAACTGGGTTTTGTATTTGGGCTGTAGAATCCACCTGTTTATCAATATGGGAATTATGGTTATTATTTGGCCCATGAGTATCCTGTTTTTCCCAATAAAACTCAGCAGTGTAATTGGTTGATCTGCTATCAGTTGAGTGGAGAGAAGAGGGTTTAATAAAAGTATTCTGTTTAGTCTACTGGGGAGAGCGAGTAAATTAGCAGCTAGGTTTGGTGTTGATTAAAATTTAGTTAAAATTTTCAAAAATAATAAATAATGTGTAGAATTCTTTTGTCTCAAATTTGTTATAGCAAACTTTTTCGTCCTGATAACAAACTACAAGCGATGGCTGTGGTTACAGCTGGGTGCGTGTACCCGTACCCCTCCACCCGCCCCTGCCCCTCCGGGTGTCGCCTCGCCTAGTTCTATGATAAAAAAAAATTGTTAGCAATATTTTGGGACACAATCTTTTTATTTCTATAACATTTATTCAAATTTTATTTTTTATGTATTTTATAATAGGTTTTTTTAATAAAGTCTAAATTAAACTTAATATTCAAAATAAATAGCATATAACTTATAGTTATGTAGTTAATAATATAATCTCATTTAAATTATTGATTCGTAGACATAGTTAATAATATAACTCATTTTAATCTAAATATTCAATTATTTAGTTAGTTATATAATTAATAATATAATTTACACTTACATTTTTAGTAATATAAATTCATTTTAATTATTTTTAATCCCAATATAATTTAACATTTCATATAAAATAAATTAATGTGTTTATAGTGGGTTTCTTTTTAATAAATGTAATTAGTATTTCAATGAAAAAGTAATTGTTGGGTCAATTCTAGTAAAAAAACAAGTAAGAAAATGTAGAAAAGTTTCACAATTTCAACAATTTAAAAAATGTATTTTTAATATGTGTGAAAAATGGAAATTGTTTATCTTATGGAAGGAGAATCAAATTTATAAGTAATTGATATACATTTATACATATATAACTCTAAATATAATGAGCCATTAATAAAAAAAAATATAAATAAATTTTTAAGTGTTCAAAAATTTATAACAATATTATATGTATATAGAGATAAAGTTTTTTAGATTCTTAATTTCTACATCCTTTCTTTTTAAGAATATTATTCTTTTTCCTTTTTGAGAACTTGGATTCCTTTAAAAAAAATTCAAATAAATTTTAATTATCTTTCTAATGAACTACAATTTTGAATATTAAGATATATATATATATATATATATATATATATATATACACAAAACTTATGTGCGTATCTAGGTGGTGTAGGTACACGTCTCTGCTTTACAATATCCACATTGCATCTGTATTTACCATGCATAATATGGTAAAATCCGTCCTTACCAGGGCGGATGTAGACGGGTGCCTCAAGATACAAATTTTTTGCCAATCCTAAAATTTACCATAGGGTTTAAAATTATGTAACTATGACGGTAGAACTTAAAAGATAGACTCGCTATTAACAAGACATGAAGGGGTCTTTAAACATAACACTTAATTAATAAACACATCACTTTTAAAAATATAAAAATATAAATGTCTTACTTATAAATAAAGACTCATTTAAACTAAAAACACACTCTTCACTATTTATTTCTTTAAACAATCTTATTATCTCCTTGACTATTATACATTCTAACAAAGAGCTAAGTTCATAGAAAAATAAAATTAAAATTATGAAATAATATATAAAGAATTTCTACAATATCAAACACATATAATGGCGCAAAAAGTGTCCATTTATTTGGCTTGTTTTTTTTTTATTATTATTTTAAACTCTATCAAAATTCGAGCTCATACATGCAGCCCACATGGCCACACAACAAGCTCAGGCCCTAAGCATAGACTAACCAAACGACTCAGATAGCTGAGCATCAAGAAGGATGGCTCACCCAATATCACCAGATAGACAAAACACAACCTTGGTTTCCATAGCCAAGCTGTCTGGCCCAGCCCTCGGCCCGAGCAGCCAAGCCTGATTGGGTTTGCTTGGCTGTTGCTTGCCTTGTGGATATATTTTGTTGCAGGCCTTGCTGTTTGTACCCATTCCAGCTTATGAATTTCATATTATAAAATGACAATTTATTCCTTCCACGGAAAGGTGGTTTGCATAAGCATATTTTTTTATCATGGTTAAGCCAAAATGTAATGTCCAGTCACTTTTAAATGTTCTTTCAAAGGGAGTTATTGGTAATAGTTGTCTTCTAATACAATCAGTCATTGCATGTTGTATAATTGGGGTTGACTTGGAAGTAGACTTGGGCCTCTTTCTTATGTTTTTCTTTGGTTTATACCTAGGTCTAGCAATGAAATGGGATTAACTTCAATTCGCCCCGTTGAAGTCGGGGATTCCCCGAATTTAATGGAATCGGGGCCGGAGATGGGTTTTAAAAAGCGGGGATTAGTGGGGACAGGGACGGGAGCGGGGATTGATTTTTTCCCGTTGAAGCCCCGCGGGGATTCGCCCCGCAAATCCCGACTTCGGCTTCAGTTCTATTTTTAATAAAAATACTATTTTATCTCTATTTTTTTTAAAGAAAACCATCTTATCCATTTGTTTACTTAAAAAATTAAATAAAATGAGTTTATATTATTGATTAAATAATTGTTAGTCATATTATTAACTATATTAATATAATATTATTTATGTAATTATATGTGAACATTTTTTTTTAAAATGTAACTATAATTTATATTATTAAATATATTAATTTAAATAATTTTATATTATTAACTATATACTTAACTAATTATGAATTTATATTATTACATTTTGTAGATTACAATGAGATTATATTATTGACTAAGTATTTATTGATATTATGAGTCAAATGGGGTCAAAGCGAAATCAAATGGAGTCAAATGTGAACGGGGATGGGGCGAAGACGGATGATGTAAAGCGGGGTGGGGCGGGGACGGGGCCACTTTCCAAATTTTTGAAATGAAGATGGGGCGGGGACGGGGATTAGTATTTAAAGTTGGGGCGGAGCCGGAGGTTGGGGACTCCGGCCCCGATTCGCCCCATTACCATCCCTATTTATACTAATGTAGATAATCTTGTACTAGGGAATCGCTTTTCCACTGCATAGGTCAGTCATGTTCCAAGAGTCTAACAGTCTTTTAGCCACTTTTGCATTATTTCTTTGTTATTGTATCATTTCAAAGCAGTAACTACATCTCATTTTTGTTCTATTCTTTAAAATTATGCAAAACATCTTTTGAAGATATATTTCGTAGAATGTATGTTTTACCATCACATGTAGAAGGCTTCAACCCATGCCTCGTGAAGATGGTGGGCATTGGTCAACACTTCATAGTTGGGTGATGCTCTTTTCTAGAGTTCATTATGTTCTCAAGGTAATGAATACGGTAAATATGGGTTTTAGAAGTAGAATAAAAGAAATAGTGAGAATGGAGAAGAGGAGAGAGAATGTGATGATAGTGAGATAAGTAGAGATGTTTTTTGAAATTTTAAAGGTAATGCGTTTAATAATTGGAGCGTTGTATTTGAAAATTATGAATAAGAAATGTGTTTTCATGAATAATAGTATATTTATAAAAGTATATACTAAAATTAAAAATTAAAAATTAGACAATTGATATTAGATATTCCAAAAAAGAAACGTAAATAATTAAAATGTAACGAAATAAGTATACTAATGTCAATGATAATTTGATATGTTAATTAAAATTAAAGACATTTATTAAATTTTAATCAAAATCAAAAGTTGACATTCAATTTAGAACAAATTGAATATATATTTTTTGCTTAAATGAAGTATTGAATTGAGATCAAGAATTCAAATGAATCAAGAATTTGATTAAACTTTATTACATTTCGAAAGACTAATTTTTACTCTAGCCTTTTCATGTATATATTAGATATATAGAAAAAGATCGGTTTAGAGGTTATTTTAGTAATTTTTTATTGTACTAAGAGTATTACAGTCAATTCATTCCATATTTTTGTGTCAAAATTACCTTGCTTAATCTTTATTTTTTGTCTTCTAGCTAAAGTGGGTTTGAGGCTCTTCCTCTTCCATTCTTCTTTATTTAGTGTTGGTTATTTGGGAGCTATACACTTTCAAACTGGCATGAATGGTAAGAGAATCGATTATCGTGACAGTGCTCACTATTATCTTCAGTTATCAATCAATCTATAACAATGCTATGTAATCGTGCTCTTTGTTCACTTCAGCTACTCTATTTGGTTTCATTACTCATAGACCACTGTTGCATTGCTGTCTCTGTTCACATTCAAAACTTCAAGATTGGGTTTATCCTCTTTAATTCTTCTCTTTAATTTGATTTATGCCTTTCAATCATAAAATTGAAGTAGAATGAATCATATATTTGATTTTTAGATTGATTTTTTTTTTTACTTTGATTTTATGCATTCTTCTATGCTTCAACTAATGTGTGTGTTTTTTTTCTTCCCATGTGTTATTTGATATCAAGTTTCAAGTAATATAAAGAAAAATATATTTTCACTAAAAAAGAAGAAGAAAGAAACAAAGGCAAAATGGAAAATATAAACAAAACAGAAAAGCAAAAGTGAGTCTAAAGCACCACCGGTATAGGTATTCTAGTTTAATTCACATTATATGTTTAAAAATTCAATATTCTTCCACATTAAAATGTTTCCTTCTAAGTTGGATAAAAATATCATATCTTTTGTTTAGTTCGATAAAAAATAGTTTGAATTAAAAATCACTTGTAATTTATACATGATTGGGTATTTATTTTATATAAAATATTAATTTTTAATATTTTAAAATATTTCTTCAGTCTAAAATTAAATATTAACAATTGACTTTATAAAAAAATAAAAAAGAACATTTGATTTTAAATAAATGGCTTAGCCCGTTTAATAATGCAATTAGTAATGATGTCAATAAGTTAATTATATGTAAATTTATTAAATTAAATATATTGTTAAATAAATTTAATTTTAAATAAATTAAAATAAAATATTGAGCTAATAAAATATCCATAGCTCAATATTTATTTATTTTAGCTCAATTGCTGCACGTTTCATTTGTATCTCACTAGTGTTGAGCCCAATCTAATATGAGGCCTAGTTAGAGTGAGTTCAGCCTCAGCCTCAGCCTCATCTTAGGCCTGAGGCCCTCACTGTATATACAAATATAAATATATATATATATATATATATATATATATATTTAATATTGTCATCTTCATTCTTCCCCAATTTCATAAACCCTTACGGATACCTTAAACCCCTAAACCGAAATGGCAATGAGAGCGGCGACTTTGGCTGCTGCTACGGCGGTGAAGGGTGCAGCTCCGAGTAGTCTAAGGGCTCTATTGTACTCTACATCAAGGTTTCCGTTCAATCAGCCACAAACTCCAACGGAGAAGCCGCCTCCAGCTGAACCATCTACTAATCTCTTCGTTTCCGGTGCGTTTTTATCTGTCAACCCCCAAAAGATAATTTTTTTATAGGATATTTTAATCATTTTATTATCATGTAATGGTTTTGTAGAATCTATTAATGCTCGTAAGAGAAAAGGGATTATTAAAAGTAAACGTCTTGATTCCACGATTCCATTCTGAAATCGTATGTGCGTTGAATCTCTTGCTGACTAAACAAACAAATTGAAAATTTGGTTGAAACTGAGGTTTTTTGTTGGGTTGCAAGGAGTATGCCGTAACTTTGTTCCATGTAATTGTTGCTAGTTTGAGGAAATTGAATAAGAAAGCAAGAACTAGTGAAAAAAATTCAGTGGTTGGGAACAAATCATGGCTATGTCTTTGATTCGAGTTGGTCATAAGTTATCTAAGTGGTGTGAATATTGAAATTGAAAATATTAGTAAGCAGAGACATGCTTAATAATAGGCATAAGTTGGTATGGAGCTCGGTATGGCTAATAGGTTAATGTCTTGAACTTCTGTAACCTTTCAATTTTTCCAAGTCCATGTTTTCTGTCCAATATGAACTTGCTTTCTTTCTTGCCTAATCTGTCTGAGGTTCCACTTATTAGTTACATTTTGATCAGAAATATGAATTAGCTTGATTCTGATTCAGGTATAAAGTTTATTTTCATTTGGCTTTATATAACTGCACCTTTAATGCTTTCTGGGTTCTTGTGATGTTACAAAAGTATTTTGTTGCATTCTGTGGTTCTGGAAATTTTCTGCCAAGTGCATTTAGAAATGCAAATATCCTCTTTTTCTTTTATTTTCATTCTTTTCTTATTCTTTTTTGCTAATAGGTTTTTCCTTGTCTTCCTCTAGTTTCTTGTTGGAATAGAGAAGAGGCAATTGGAAAAGTTTTTTGCTCCAGTCTGGATTGTTATCAAATTGTGCTGACATTTGCCCTGATTCTTTCCGGTCTGGATTGTTATCAAATTGTGCTGACATTTGCCCTGATTCTTTCTCATATATGTTCCTGTGATACAGAAGTAAATTATTGTAGTTTGTATGTAGTCTTCTATACTTGCGCTGATGTTGGTTGTTGGTCTTTCCTGTTTAGGAAAGTTTGGATTAGATTTTCTCATTGATATGCTTTCAGGTCTTAGCAAGCGGACAACAACAGAGGGACTTAGAGATGCTTTTGCAAAGTTTGGTGAAGTAGTTGATGGTATCTTCCTATGTACTTTCCAAAAAATATATTTGCCAAGTAGGGTATGGACAGAAGAAAATATTCATGGGTATTGTTTTTTCATTTGTTGCAGCTAGAGTGGTGACAGACCGTGTATCTGGTTATTCAAGGGGTTTTGGTTTTGTTAAATATGGAACAATAGAGGAAGCTGAGAAAGGTAGAGTTGGAATGGATGGACAGGTGAGATGATTCTTAGTTATGTGAGAATAATAATGACTCTATTGCTGAGGTTAAATGAATTTTGACATAGTTCTCCAGCGTGAGGAGGGATAATTTCAATATATTACTGAACACAATGCAGATACATTTGTACTATATGACAGAATCTAGAAATGAACCTATTACAAAATCTAGGAGAACGGTTTTAACTTCCCATCTTTACTTTTTTTTATCGGAATCCTTTAGTATCTATAACCTCTTGGGTTGACTAATTGACTTTGCGGAACGGTGTTGGGGCAATAGAACTCAACAATTAGGGCTAGATTAAGGTTGATTGAAGTTGGAATAAAGAATATATTCAGGGATAAAATCCTATGATATAAATATTAAAATTAATAATAAGAATACATCCAATAATACTAGTCTTTTAGCCTATTTATAATGTTGAAAATATAAATTAATTCTAAACTAATAAGGATTTCTTGTCCTTAAAGACTAAACTTGCTAAAAACAATGTAAGATTCTAAATTTTAATCCTAATATATTAAGGAAATAGAATACTAAATAGAATATTTCTAAACTCTTTAGGAATTAAGAATTATTGTAGAATTTTGCTTAACTTTGCCAGCATCACTAATTTAGAGTTAGACCCAAAAAGAGTCTGCAAAGTCTAGCTAGAGGGGTGAAGACTTGTTCTAGATCTTTTTAAACATCGTGCCTCAAGTAAGAGTTGAGCTCGTGACCTTGCATAAGTATTAAAATCTTCTTATCACTTGCTTCAAGCCTTCAAGCTACTAGATTCTTCCCATCTTTACTTTCATATTGCTGATTATGGAGGGAGTCTTTCTATCTCTCTCTCTGCCACAATCACACATACCAAATTCATTTTAAAAAACAGCTGCTTTGGTTGATTTTGGAAGAAAACTATTATTACAAAGATAAACATGAAGTCCTCGTGTTTTCAATTATTTACATTTATTTTATTAAATTTCTTGGATTTCCTAATGTTTATGTTTATTACTTAAAGCCATGTGCTTGGCGTAGTTGAAGCAATAGAATTATTCAGTGTGTAAGCAGTAGATTATGATTTCTGCATTTCTGGATCTGAACAAGTCATGAGCCTTTCTTTTTTTGGTCTGTGTCTTTATCATTTTATGTCAGCTGGCCGATGTGCTGTTTATTGATATGGTTTTCCTGGACAATGCTCTTTTTTGATTGGTGATTCCTAACTTCTGTTTTTCAGTTTCTGGATGGATGGGTGATCTTTGCAGAATATGCACGACCAAGAAGTCCTCCACCTCAAAATGCTTTCCAGAATGGTCCCAATTACAGTTCAATGCAGTGGAGGACATAATTGAAAATTTGGAATTGCAGATATCATTGAAACAATTGAATTTATTTGGTGGCAAAACAGGAATTATGAATTATTACTATTTGTAGCAGGGGGATTGTACTAACTCTTCCTCTAATTGTAATACGTGTATTTTGAGTTTCATTTGTTCCAATGCATGTCTTATGGTCCACATCTGTTATTCTTCAAGATTGGATTTGTGTCATCGACCTATTGACATTCACAATTGATCCTATGTCTTTGGGCATTCACAATGGACTATATCTTGGTATCTAAATTGGGTTTAATCCGGTTGGACTATATTTAAGAACTGATGTTTGTTTGGAAGATCAGTTGTGGTGGGGAATTTTGTGTACTCCATTGGTGGGGAACTAATGTCCTGTGAAGTTTTATACCTCATGTTCGAGTTACTGTTCTCCCATTAAATTCGTTGGGTATACTGGGCTGTGCTTGTTTTGGTTCTAACTTAATGTGTCTTGATTTTGGTTCAGCTTAAAAGAAAATTTATGTGGCCATGTGATTGATTTGTTGCTCATTGGCAATCACATTGGTTCTCACGACACACTTTTAACAGTTTTATTGCGCACTCTGGTGTTTTTTGGATTGTTTATTGTATTTTGGGAAGCGATTGTGCTGCAATTAGGGCAGATTTGATTGGGTTGCACCAAGGTGATAAAGACCACCAATATATGGTTGTGGAACCCTGTATGGTCTTAAGATGATTCTGTCCATATTTTCGTGGTCGTTGGGCATTTTCAAGTAAATTTATTTTATGGATGATTAAATAGCTGTTGTTATTTGTTGGAAGTTTTGTTTGTTTAGTTCGAGGATCGCAATTCATACACGGCAAACCCTATGAAGATTGTGACCCTTACTGGCGCAAGTTTATGTTTATTTCTTCCTTTTAAATGTACTGGTCTCGTATGTGGGTCATTTAATGTGTAGTATGACAGCTGGCTAAGAGGAAACCATTGTTTTTTTTTCTTAAGAAATGGCAGTGTCGTTTTTTGCCCTGTTATGGAAGCAACTAGGAACGAATGGAACCAAGAAAGCAACTTAACTTGGGATATTTCGTTCACTGGGGACAAGAAAATCGTTATGCCCTTTCTTGTCAGGCATGAAAGTCTGATAGGAACAGCAGATGGCAATGCCTCTGTTCTTGGCAGCCATGACAATTTGGTGTATACATACGCCACACTTTTGGCCTACTCGTCGTATAATTGACGAAAGAAACATAATTTTTAATATAATTTGTACCACTTCAAAGGTATGCAATCTTTGAAATCATGTAGTCTTTCTACAAGAAAAAAAAATCATGTACTTTGCAGTCTTTTTTTATAACTAAATAAGATGTTAGAAGTAATTTCATAATATTACATCAAGAAAATATTTTAGTTTTGATAATATCTTTATACCTAAAAAGAAACATCAAACTAATTTTAGCATTTTATATGAAGGGACTTTTAACATATCTTATAATAAGAGAGGTAGAGAAAGTGAGATATTATATTCAAGGGAAGGGACAGAGGGAGTATTTTGCATACATTTGAGACTCTTGGAATCGCACATGGAAACATTAATGAAGCATTTATAAAGAAATGAGTTTATTTAGTTTTTTCTCTTTATTACTCTCTTGTTTCAAAACAAGTATTATTATAAATAATTCTTTCAAAATAAGTGTCTTTCTAGTATCATATTATTATTTTTTAATTTTATTCCTATTTAAGTAGAGAGGGAACTAGAGTAATAATTAATTTATAGAGAAATAATGAAAGATTTATTTAGAATGTTATTAAGGGTAGATTTAAAACTTAATATTAAAATTTATATTATTTTTAACATTTTTAATAAGTGTATATAAGTCTAAAATAACAGTTATTTTAAAATGAATGAAATATTTGTTATCCTTGGTTTATCTAGATAATTAATGATTTTGCCAAGAAAGTGGTTTAAAGGTTCCGCGCAAACTGCTCTTAGTTCTTTGGTTGACAAGTGTTGTAGTCGGACAAAGCCTTGGAATTCCAACATCATCACGTTTCAACAATTAAGAGTTAAATAAATTGTCCAAAATGCCATGAGATTTCAACAATTAACAGAGTTAAAAATATTTTCCGAAGTACCATGACAACCAAGCTTTGGTTTAATATTTAGCAAACATGTCCGATCTGGGAGAAGGGCCAATTACAAACTTAGCCATGTAAGTCTGTTGAAATCGGGATAGTCGGCAGGGGATCTCTTTAGCTGGCAATTTAAGCCAGCAACTCTATGATTATGAACACCAATTGAATTGTGGAATATGGGTTGTTAGGAGGGAAGACTTTAACCATTGGGTTTGTTGGGATTGTGGGGACTCAAGTTCTAAAGTCATTGCATTAAGTGGAGTGGCAAAAAATTAGATATAAAGATTCAGTGGAAATAAAGTCTATTTTTCAAATGCATGAGGATTTTCTTTAATTGTTTGAGTGGAAAATAATGCAATTTTAAACAATAGTATTGCTGCTTTTAACAATAGTGTTCTGGTTGTTCAAATCCTATAAAAATAACTGTAATCAGTGGGGATTTGCATATTGCTTTCCTTTTCAAATCAGGGGAAAAAAAGGGGAAGAAACGTGTTTAGATTTTGATTCCTTAAAAAAGGAAAAAAAAGTTTAAGTACTCTTCCATCTCTAATATAAGTCATTTTAACATAATCAATCTTTCAATCACTAAATTGAAAGCAAAAAGATTTGTTGTGATATAGCTAATAAAAAAGAAGAAGACATTTACACATATATTAAAAAGAATTCTTAAATATGAGTATATAATACTTAAAATACTCTTAAATTTAAGTATTATGACTACAATTTATGACTACAATTATCACTCATTTTAAGAGAGATAAACTATAAAATAGAGAATAATATTGAAAAATTTATTTTATCCATTCTACTACGTAACTAAGATAGACTAGTTTTCATTTTTTGTCTATTCCAAATTATAATCCAGTTTATTCATTAAGAGTATGATTTATTTTTTTAGCTACTCAAAACACTTTCATTTAACCCACTTTATTACTCCTATTATAAAACTCATTTAAACTATTAGAATGATAAACTTAAGTTAAAAGATTTCATTTTCCAATTTTTTTTTGGCAAAGTCATTTTCCAAAAATAAGTGCACAATTTTTTACAAACTAAAATTGTATATATTTTCAAATAATTAAATTTGAATTTAACCAACTTTTAAATGTAAGGTGAAAAAACAAAATAGGAAGAACAAAGAAATAATTTACAATTTCAAATACATTAAATATGTTTTTTTTTTTAATTTGTGAGAAAAATTCTAATTCCTAGTCTTAATAGGATGAAGGGATTATCATATTTGTGTATTGTTAATTGTAATATTATACTCCATCAATTATATGCTACGCTCTTATGTATTATTTATTGAGTCATTTGGTAATAAGAGCAATTTAATTGGCTGACATTTCTAATTTTAGATTTGTCAAAGTTAAAAAAAGAGGGGCGAAAATATTTACGTGACACTTAAACTTTTTAAAAATTTAGTTTTAGCAATTAAATTTTTTGAAAATTCAGTTTTAGCACTTCAATTTTTTTTTCATCCAAGTTTAGTACTCGAACTTTTAAAAAGTTTCACTTTTGCACTTCAATACAAAATTCTGTTAAGGTATTATTTTCATCTATTATTGAACTTATTTTGTCCAAGATTAGCATTCAAACTTTTTAAAAATTCAACTTTTGCACTTATTTTTTTATATTATCATTTTCATTCTTCACGTGCAATTTAAGTGATTTTTTTAAAAATATTTTTGTCATTATATAAAACCCATAAAATTTTTAAGAAAAAAACAATAATTTCATTTTTTTTCTTCTTTCTAAATGTAAATCAATAATAAAAATTAAAAACTTACATAAATATTTTTTATGAATTTTAAAATGACAAAAATATTTTTTATAAAGTCACATAAGTTGCACGTAACATATGAAAATGATAATATAAAATAATTTTAGAAATAAGTGTAAAAGTGACTTTTAAAAAGTTTGAATACTAAATTTTGAAATAGTAATTTAATAAAATTTTGAACGGAAATGTGTGAAAGCTAAAATTTTAAAAAATTCGAATGTTAAAAGCTGAATTTTTAAAAAGTTCTAAGTGTTACCTGCGTACTTGACCAAAAAAAGAAGAGAGTTGTTGATCTCTTAATCATGCGCAATTCAATAGCATTTTTTAATACTATTTCAGTTCGAAAATATAAGTCAGTAGATAACTTTCTTATTATTTCAAAATATAAATATTTTTATGAAATTTTATGAATATTTCATCATTAACTTCCAATATTACCCTTATTTATTTTTATTTTTTCTTTCACCTCTTTCTTATTTTCAAGACAAAGTCTTTATATTTTCTTTTTCTTAAAACAAACTTTATTTTCTCTTTCTTATTTCCAAGACATAATAAATAAATGTAATTTAGGAAACAAAATGTTTTCTTGATTTGTATAAAAAGTTTTCTAAAGACTTATATTTTGAAACGGATGGAGTAATATATAATTTCAATTAAGTTTATAATTTTTATTAAATTTACTAATCACATTTGGCAAACTGTCGCACTACTATTATTCCACTTTATTAATATATTAATTTCGAAATGCTAACACTTCTGAAAGCACATCATATCGAAGGAAATGTTATTTCAACACAGCAGATGAAATTTGGTTACAATCCACCCAGTGGCCTCAACTACCTCAGATTTTTTAAGTCTCTATCAGAATTTCAAAATTCAATTAAATAAATGTACTACTATTAATAATGTCTTGGGTGTGATTTCATTACAAGTAGGTATGGTCTATTTATTATGCCTTACCTTCATGTAGGACTTATTTGGCCATGCCAATATAACCATGGTACTACTTATTCATGCAATAATTTAATAAGTTAAGTTCCCAATTAACAATTTAAAAAATATTTGTCTAAAGAGTTGAGCGTATCAATGAATTGGTAAATCTTTCAATCTCCAATTCAAGTTTAATTTTTTTTTTAAATAAACGTATAAATAAAACTTTCATGATATGTAATTGCATTTTTTTTCCCTTTTCGGGTAGTAGCTTATGAGTCTGAAGAAGGACACATATAGTGAATGAAAACAATTGTGTATATTTATGCTGGAAAAAAAAGTCAGCAATGTATCTTGATACTGCCCCACTCCCAATAATATGGGGTTGGTTGTCCACCAATTTGATATGCGTCCAAGATCGAAAGAAATGCTCCCATATAAGATATGAGTCGAGTCGATCAAAATTCGATTCGAGATTGAGCAAGCTCGTTAAAAATTTGAATCGAGCTCGAGTTCAAAATTAATTGATTGGTGGCTTGTCGAGTCGCTCGCGAGTCAAATAATAATTTTTTTATATTTTATTATTATTTCTTTCAATTTTTAAATTATTTTTTTAAAAAAATAATTCAAACTCGAGTTCGATTCGAAATTTATCTTTTATTCGAGTTTGAGTCGATCTCGAACTGGTTAAAAATTTGACAAGCCGAACTCGATCTTAAATTTTCAAACTCGATCCAACTCGACCTCAAGCTCGAACCAGCAAAATATATTCGAGCTCGAGCTTGGAGTGACTCGAGTTCGGCTCGACTCGCTTTGCACTCTGACTCCCATCTATTAAAATTGGTACAAAACTTGGAGATCTCTCGCCTCTGTTGATGAATGAGTTATACCCGTTATAATTGTGCTTTTGGCCTTTTGCATAGGGACGATGGGACTTTTCTGGCGTATAATATATGGTTGGAATTGGTGGCATTTCAATATTTAGGTGATGATTTATAATATATATATATATATATATATATAGAGAGAGAGAGAGATTTGAAATAGCTGATTTATAATATATTAGCTAGATTGATTTGCATAGTAGGCGAACTTGCTCTAGTAAATTATTAAAAAAACACATATTTTTAGTAAAATAATAAAAATGTATTGACATATTCTAGTAATTGTTTTTAATAAAAAACGTATTGTATTTTATATCTTATTAAGATTTTATGAATCTTTCATAAAAGAAATTATGAATTTCTTGTCTCGATTAAAATAATATTATTAGTAATATAGTTTTTAGTAGTATATTAAATATAATAAACAAAAAATATCAAATACCAACTTCTCTTACCTCGCTCCTTTTTTTTCCACTAGCTAGTTGATTTAGATGAACTTCAATCATGAGATAAAACTTTGTGCTTCACTTTGTCCACTTTGTTATAATGACAAAATTAAGGGTGGTGCTTGCTTAATTCTTCGAGTATTTACATCGTGATTTAGATGTGAGTAAACAGTGAACAACTTTGCTTTTTAGTTAATCATAATGAGTTAGAATGTAACTGGTCATACTCATGGCTAATCAAATAATGATATGCACAACTTTGTCAATTTAGGTGGAGAAATTAAAACAAACCAACTTAAATGGACTTAAATAATAAAGATACTTAACCTCTTTTAAGATGGTTTCAATTTCAAACTTTGACAAAAATGTTAAAATGACTCATAACTTATTCAAGTTTGAGTTTGAATATATTATAATCATTAAAGTTTGAGTTCGAACTTAATCAAATATTCAAATTTTAAAAATGAAGTTCAATATTATCTTGTTAAAATTTCAAATAAACTCAAATACATAACGAATCAATTTGAATTTTGACTTAAATTCAATCAAAACTTACAATTCACTTGGCTATTTAAATTTTAAATATACCATATTATAAAAGGATACAACCAAAGAACATATCAAATTAATCATGGATCAAAATAAGCAATATTTTATATTAAAGATTACCTAGTTTGAAATACCATCTAATTTTATATCTTCATTCTTTTTTAATGGTGAATCTTTGGATAGGGAAAATAAAAAGAAAAAAATTTCCTGAATAATTTTATTTACCTCGTGATCATTGACAACCACTAACATGATATGATGCCATCAAACTGGTTTCGGGTTCGTTACACTGCCCTATATAATAAAAGAAAGAAAAAAAAAGGGGGTAAATTTGGAATTGCATACTGAAACAAGTGGAGATTCGAGCCACAAGACAAATCCCATGGTTATTTCCTATCGCTATATATATCTCTCTCTTCCTTTCAACCGAAGAATCCCACTGATCTCTTCCCAGGACCAAATAGACAAACCTCTATCCCCATGAGCCCATGACGACAATGGCAGAGCCTGAAATTATAAGCCAATGAACAATTTCCCACGCCAACGATTTCGATTTTTTTTTGTGTGTGAATATGAAGTTTCTGTTGGAACTCATGTCATGTTGTGGTTCATATCCGGCTAAGGAAGAGACGAGATCGTTGGTTGTTTGCGTTTCGCCGCGTCGCCGAGCTCGTCGTGTTAGAGGAGTGAAGCGAGGGAGGTCTGGTCGTAATGGTAGTTCTGTCGGGGAATGGCGACCTTCATTGTCGTCGATTTCGGAAGACAACGTTCTGTTTGATGGAAAGGGACGTGATCAAGAAGTGGTTGCTGCTGCTGCCGGATCGCCGTCGGCTAGGAATCTTAAACGTAAAGTTACGTCAACTTCCAAAGCTCGTTCCCGTTCTGACGGAGTGGATGCCGGGTAAAATCAATTTATTTCATTATTTCCTCTCTTTTTTTCGGTCCTTTTTTATTCTTAATTGGATCTTGATTCCTTTACTTATTTTTCTATGTAACCACAAATCTCATGCCCATATGGGGAAATTCTTACATGGACAAATGGATTGGATTATATATCGTCTAACCATCCGGATTAAAAATACTTGCATTTAATAATCTAACTGTTCCTGCTATTTATTCGTAATAGAAAAATGCTTGGTTGTCCCCCCCCCCCCCCCCGAGTAAAGTGAAATTGACTCAAGAAAGAAGGCCAAGGTGCGATCATGATGATTTTATTCAGATTTACTCCAGTCCGAAATTGAATATTCCCCAAGAATTAATGGGATATGATTAACAGTGAAACATTTGTCTTTCAATAAAATATCACATTATTATTGTCGTGGTGGTTAATAACAAGATTACATGATTTGATTTAAATTTAATAGATCTAAATCCATTAGAGGATGTTAACATAACTTATATAAAAAAAATATTTTAGGTGTATATTCAATTCTAGAGATAGAGAAATGAATGTTTCTGCAATTTCTTTTGGGAATTACTGAATCGTAATAGAGCTAATTAGAGTTTTGCATGACAAAATAACTCAATTTTTTAGTATTTGTTGTTTCTCAGGGGGACTTCAATTCAGGCAATGATGCCAGCATTTTCACCCGCACCTTTCATGTTCTGAGGAGTCGTTTTCAGGATTTCGTTTGTGATCGAGTGAAGTGTGCGTGTAAATATGTGTACAGATACGTGTTAGTTAATAAACCGCTGTGCAAACTGCACCTTTTAGTAGTTTTGTGTAACCTTTCGGTGTTATGCTACCACAAGCTGGAGAACAATTTCTCGTAGCTCTTTGATGCTTATTTTGTGCAAGCAAAATGAACTCTATAGAGATAGATGGAAGATTTGTTACTCGATGGATTTTTTGTTTCTTTAAATTCCTTTTTAGCCTGCTGGGATGGAGAAGATAAAAAGTACTGATGAGGCCCAACCGAACCAGTGTCATAATGCTTATAAAAAGTGAAAAGATTCACTGGAAGTTGAAGCTACATATGGAAATTCTTGTTTTTATATTTTGTTTGTTACACTTTTAATCTGTCAATTTTGCCGTAGGAGGTAGGAGGGCTGGGAGGAGAAGACAAACTAATTGCTTAAAACTTAAAAGAAAGAAACTATATTTAGATAACCAAAAAGGAGGAACGAAAAACTTTGAAGACCTCATTTATTTGACAAGACAGAAGGCCATAAAACAGATTATTGAAGAACGTATTACCATCATGGATTTTGAAATTTGACCTCCCATCATCTTAAACAACCGCAAGCGTTTTCTCTCCATCCTCCATCCCAGCCATGGTGTCATATAAAGGCATGTTTAAAGTTTCTGGCAACAAAAATGCCAGTATTCCGCCTACAATTCCACAGAAGCCGAAAATAGCAAAGGGTATTCCACCACCCCAAACCACCACAATTGGTGCTAATATGGCTCCCATTTGGGCAGCCTGAGTTGCACAACCAAGTGCAGCATTTCTAACCACCGTTGGGAACAGCTCTATTGTGTAGATGAATAACAAATTGTAAGTTCCTGCCATCCCAAATATGCCCAAAACACCACATACCATTCGAACCACCACCAATGATCTATACCCTGTCAACAAGCTTCCTATTACGCAGAATAGTCCACTAAACCACTGTGTACCAATAGCCAATGGCTTTCTACCAAATCTGTCCAACAAAAGTGCCGTAAATAGATATGCAGGCATTTCAGCAACCGCATTTAGAAGAACATTGAGGTAAAGATTAGTTCCCAGGTTGACAGCATTCAAACTAAGGCCGTAGTAGACAACAGAGCACAAGAAATTAATCACCACTGCTAGAAATAGCCGAATACGTGTCAATGGGGAACAAAAAACATCCATCATAGAACCAGTAACGGCTTCTTTTGATTCCAATTCCGTTTTACCATTACTCTGAGCTGCATAGGAATCATTGTTTATATCATCATCAAGGGAAAGGATGACATGATCAGGAAGGTGCTTTCCATTTGTTTTAGCAATCTTGTGCATTATTTTCATGGCTTCATTCATCTTCCCCCTGATAAGGCACCATCTAGGGGACTCGGAGACAAAAGGAAGTACAAAGATGAGGAATAGAATGGAAGGTAGAGAAGTAGCAATATAGAGACTTCGCCATGTATTAAAAACATATGCTATACCAGAGAGAATAGCAATGCCAGTCGAGAAGAAATAGAATGTGGACATTCCGGCCATGCCACGCTTTGTGGGACCAACTGGTTCGGTGGAGAGGACAAATGCGCAGAGGCCAACCCCACCAGTGCTGAAACCGGTGAGAAAACGAAAGAGTGCATAGCTCCAGTAGTCTGGAGAGACTGCTGTTAGGCAACCAAAGATGGCATTTAAGATGCAAACAACTGTTAGAGACCCTTTTCTTCCCAACCTAGAGTCTGAAAGATGGCCAAATACTCCAGCCCCTGTATATATAAATTCATAAAATCATCGATTAGACACTCTCATTAGATAGTACTACGCCCAAAGTATGCAGAGTTCAAACGGGGAAAAATTGGCCCGAGAAATTCCCAATACTAACTGAATTAAAGTTATGCATAGGTCAAAATAACTCTACATCTTATGGTGCAAAATCAATAGTTAAGTGTTAAAGCTATCTTTTCTGTTATTTTCTAGCTAAATGAACATTTTGGGTCTATCTATTAACCTATCGAAGAAAGAAAAGGGTTTGCAATTCGCAAAATATAAGTTCAGATGCAATTCAGTTTCTGTTAAATTTTATTTTATTTAATCTGAAAAGGGATAATTTGTATTAATTGTTAAAAAATCATTTACAAAAAGTCAGGTAGGTCGACTAGGTCTATAACCTGTGTCAAAGATTTTCCAAACTACCCATAAAGGCCTATAAACAAAAGAGTTGAAATTGCGAAATTCCAAGTTTCTAAGGGCATGAATTGCTTGTCTTTCAGCATCTTTGCTCGAGTTAAAAAACACCCAATCATGCTCCTTAATGCTATGCCTGCTAAGCATACTTCAAAGACATAAAGATTGAGCAACTAGAATCTAACAAGGTATGGATAAGAATCATAGTGAACTAATGTTGGCCAAATTTTTTGTATTACTTGTCAGTCATAGCTGTCCCAGAAGTGAGCCCGAGCTAAATTTGTGTCCTGTTCTCCTACATAATGCATCTGACGTTTGCAAACAAACATAGAGCACGCCCATTTTAAATAAGAATCCACAAAATTTAAATTACACAATTTCATAGATTCATACAATTTATGTAAGATAATATATAATTATATTGCTTACATCCAAAATTGAATATCTATTTTTAACTTGACGGAACACTTTAAAAAACTTTGATCCTAAGCAAATTACTCGATTATCAGTTAATGGTGGAACAAATATGCTTTAGTAAGTCATGAATACTTTAGTTTAAATTTAAAGAGATTATTAATCAAATTTTAGATAAAAAAGTATATTTGAATAAAACGAGCATTCATTTTTAAATATACAAAATATAAATATGAATATTTTAATTTAGAGGAGAAAGTATAAGTCCAAATTCACCCAAAATGGAATTAATATAAAGTAATTTAAATTAAAAAATTGTTGCCTAAAGCTATTTTTTCAAGCAATTTAAGTTTTAAAACCTTAAACACACCTACAAAGCAATGAAGCATATCGTTGATTGTTGTAAAAACATATGTTAACCATTGTTAGCGAAGATTATAAAAAGCATATTTTAACTTTATCTCCCCTAAAAAAAAAGTATTAGCTTAACCAAAGTTATACACTACAAAAATTTAATTCAATTATCAAGTACATTAATTGTTTAAGTACATAAAGAGATTGAATTTTTTTAAAAAATAGAAAATTATAAAGTTACTATTGTACTAAAAACAGTTACTGCTAAATTAAAATAAAATATTATGAATTTATTAAATATATAAATTATATATTCCATTTCGTTTTTATTTGTTTCTAACTTGAGAATTTCCAGAACCAAATAACAAAATTCAACTCTTAGATTAATTGAATTAAAACCAAAACGAAACCAATTCAACAGTTTGAATTGATTAATTTAGAAAAAATATAAATTTCAAAGAGCACCCTAAAACATAATATGCGGAAAAGAATAGATGCAAATTAGAAAAAAGAAAAAGGAAAAGGTCGGCCGAAGGACAAAAGCAAAAGTGTGAGGCGGTGCGGGGCTTGATTGATGTAATTGACCCAATAAGGTTTTGGCAAGGACAACTGATGGAGCCTAACTACAAGACATTTGTTTCACAAAATCGAAGCTTAAGCAAATCTAGAACCAGCTGTCATATTTGAATATCTTTTTGTTTGTTTGTTTGTTTGTGGGAAGATGCTACTTTAAGGTAAGGTTGTATTCGAACCCATACACGATGTTTTGATCTGTAGCTTGAATAGTATTTGAATCCACTTTGAATTCGATTGATTAGCATTTGTGTTAATTTGATTATTTATTCATAATATTTATAAATATTTGTGTTAGACTTATTTAATCTAACGAGTCGAATTTAAATTACTCGATTAATTTGAATTTAAAATTAAATTTTATTTTTAGTTTAAAATATAATATGTATAATATTATATATAAAAAATTATATATAATATTAAAAATATATTATTTAATTAATTATAATATACAAATTGTTCACAAATAAATATCATGTTCGTTTGATAACTAAACAAACATTTTTTATATTCAAGCTAAATTATTTAATAAATCAACTAACCTTAATTGAGCAACGTTCGTTCGCAAGTTATTCAATTCATGAACAACTCTATTTATAGGCCAAAATAAATCCATGTAAACTATCGTAACAAATCTTAATCTTACCTAAAGAGAGGTTTAAACTCACCAAATAGAAAGAAGCATATTGCATATGCACGTAAATGACTATCAAATGTCATCAGATTGATTTTTGCTTGAAACATTATATTAAAAAAACTTTCACACCCTTAAATAAAAGTAAAATTTGGCAGGCTCAAAATTAATTGATTATGAATATTGAAGAATTCTAATAAAAAAAAAGAATGTATATCACTATTACATCATATATTCTTATGTCAATTAGTCAATCTCGAAAGAACTATCATATTTGAACCATGTTTAGCATGTTAAAATAATGTCAAACTTATTAGATATTACTTTCACAATTCAAAATTAAATATTCACTATATCTCACTACTAATATTTTAGATTAAGGATATTGCCTTGAAAGTTTGATGAAAATATATTTATTTTTAAAAAATAAATATTTAATTTTAAATAAATTAAAATAAAATATATACATTTAATTATATATGGATAAATTATAATTTATATAAAAAATATTATCTTTATGTTTAAAAAAAGTGTATTTTTTTATAAAAACTTATTTTAAAAATACATTATTTTTCAGGACCGGATAAAAAAGGAAAAAGAAAATTAAGTTTATCCATTGCAACTGAATCCAAGCAACCTTTTCAGTCGGTCTTAGGAAAAGTATACACCAAATTGACTTCTTATTGGTTCAAAAAGCATCTGGATTCTTTCACTTATCATGTTTCTGTCGTGATGTTTCGTCTCTTTTCTCAAGTTAAAGATGCCATGGGATATCTCTTTATTGCACCATATTTTGACTATATTAGAAGCAGACATGTTAAGACAGGTCTCTGAACATATCCTTATCAAATCTTTATCGAAGTTATATCATCATCAATCCTCAAAAAAAGTTCTCAATTTTCCATGGGCCCACTCGCAATAATCACTGAATCAACTAGGATCCAAACTCTCAAGCTAATCACTGTACAATCGATGGTCAAAGAAAGCATACGATACAATACAATATTCCGACACCTAATTCTGGTGATCAAAGTAGCCTGTAGAAACTCTTCCTTAAAGATCCACTAGTATTATAGAGATATTCTTAAGACCGTGTTCACTGCAATTCTTGCTCAAGTAGACACAAAAGATCTTTTAAAAGAAAGATATTTATATAAACTAACTTGCAGATATGTATGGGAGTTTTTCATTTTTTAATTTTTTTTTTAAAGAGATCAAAGTGATTCCCATCTCCCCTCACAAGCATTACATCCCAGAACCTAATAGGTGGTAGGAAGGCGTCTAAGGCCAATTCATCTACGCTTCATCCTTCAGATCTGTATGGGAGTTGAGATCCTAGTTGTTTTGTATACTCTTGGCCTCTTGCTATACGACTAAAAGTAGGATAATCCCTCCCTAATTATTCATCAGTCCTTCCTTTAGACCTCCTAAAGCAACCCAAAATAGTATTCAAAACTCAATTGCTTAGGCAATAAATTAGTCAGGGTGTTTATCATCCATTATCTGCCCCGTTTCCACGCAATGTGAAGGATGACCAAGACCTAAACAAGATGGTGCCGAATCTTTGCTTGTTTAATCACTTTATCAATTATCCCAGTTCTAATTGGACCCAGAATGAAATTGAAAACCACTAGACTAGACGATGGGTAATTTTCCACCTATAAAATTTTCACAAAAAGGAAGATAAGGATGAGCAACGAAGGGATCGGAGGGAGAGACGTACCGATCATGCAGCCTCCAAAAAACAATGCTTGGACCAGGCCAACTTTATATTTCTGTCCACAAAGCAAACCAAACTCGGCCACCGTGGAGCTAGCGGGTCCACCAATCCACTCCCAAGAACCGGGCTCGAGCTCACACACACTAGTAGCTCCAGATAAACACTCGGAACCATTCAAACACTGCCAATTCGGTTCACGGTCGGCAAATATCATAACCATGGTGTGAAAGGCCTCAAGAGCCCATGCCAAGCAAGCTAAAACCAAGTGTCTCAGTTGCCAGAATCCGAACTCTCCGCAGTATTTCTGTAACATGTCGTCGATGCTTAATTTCTCATGTTTGATGTACTCTCCATCGGAGGACTCTTTCGCCGGAGGAAGGAGATGTGACCGGAGGTCTTGGCTTACGCCTTCCGGCGATGAAACCTGGGTTTCAGGCATTGTTTACTCTTGCCTAGGTGTGCGAGAGCGCTTATGTTTGGAAAACCTACACACACAGAATCTGTTGTTTGTTACCGTATATATAAATGCGCGAGGTACGATTCGATTGGGGCAATTTATAGACGTGGACAAAGATTCAGCCGTCGGATTGTAAACGAGAAAAGCTTTAATTTGGTCTTCTCAAAAGGCTCGCTAAATTTGGATTTTTAAATTAGTTGTATTTGAATAAGAATTTTTTTGTTAGAAATTTTAAGTTTAATAAAGACATTATTAATAACCGTATAAATTGTATAAAATTTATTTAATATTATGATCTTATTTAAAAGGTTATTAAAAATATTATTTATATGATTAAATAATATTTATATGCTATGTTATAAGATAATTTTAAATAATATTTTAAAAGATATTTTTACGTGAAATTTTAAAAATATTATCATAATTGTATTCAAATATAGCTGTAGAATTCTTGTTGCAGTTTTATTTTTTATTTTTCTTTTCATTGGATGGAGAAAATCTGCTCTAGATTTTCTATCCCTCTTCTCTTTTCCCATAATAATTTGATAAGTATTTTTCTAAAGGATAATTTTTAAAGTAATAGAGGGGACACATGGCAATTTTCTTTAAATGGAGCAAAAATATCCTTAAAAATGATACTTCTAAGAAGTGTTAGCATTTAATAATATACCGAATTTACAAAATATCATTCAGAGAATCAGATTTAAGTATAACTTTTTAATTACAAATATAGTACCTCAATAATGTGTTGACTAAAATTGCGTATATCACTCGGTTGGGAATTTTTGGGATGAAAAGTTGTACCAATTTTACAAACATACTTGATATTTAATTATAACTTTTCCATAACAAATATGGTACCTCAATAATGTTTAGACTAAAAATGCGTTAGCTTTTTAGTCGGAGCTTTTTGGGATGAGAAGTTGCACCCTACGCAGTGTTATTATATTTTTCTATTATTATGAATCGCTTTATTATATTTCTCTATTATTATGAATCGTGTCATTATATTTGCTTAAAAATGCATTTACGATTCTCTACTTATAACTCTAGTTGTAGGAGTGTACGATTAGACTAAAGTAGATATGCGGGCCAATGTGAATTTTTACAACTTTAAAATCCTATCACTAAACTCGAAGTCAAACACGAATTAGTCTGGCTTGGCCTAAAAGTGACAAAATGACGTTATTTTTAACTTAAAAGTGATATTTTCTCATTTGGCCCTCGAGCAGGCCTAACCCGGTCCAAACTCACCAGGTCAAGGTAGAAATCCAGATCGAGCTGGACCTATTCAAATTTTGACGGGCCTATTATTATAGAGCTCAGTTCGATTTAAAAAATGAGTCGGGCCTAAATTGTCATCCATACCTAGTCGTCTAGGCTTTGGCTATTTTTTTTCTCGTGTCTACCTCATACCTTTTATGTTCATCATGGAAACTGATTTCCTTCATCATTTTTCCAAGTTTACTTTACGTCTGAATGAAAGTATTGTCATTCCTATCTCCGATACTGATGTTCAAAGTGGTAGATTTGCATGCCAACATAGCTGTGTCAGTAAGTTTATTACACGCAAATCTATGTCCATCAAGGGTATTTGATTGATGTTATGCAAGGCTTTGGGATTGTTTGGACCTCAAGATTGACAAACTCCAAGAAAACACATTTCTTTTCTTACTTCCTGAAGAACATGAATGAGTTAAAGCTGTTGATTGTGGCCCATGAAATTTTGATAATCAACTCTTGATAAGAACTAATGACTTAATTATATAAGTTATAGCATTTTAGGATTCAAGCGTCTAATCAATGTAAGCCCTAAATTTCAAGTCTTCAGAGAAGATTATAGGTTATCAAGAGCTGAAGACAAGTGTTTCTTGATCAGATAGGATCTAAAGGTATAATGTTAAATGTTGATATCACTTGCATATCTTTAGGTTTATATTTATGAGTAATCATTGTATGGGTTACTCAATGAACGTAAAACATTTTTCAAAGTGTGTTTTATAAAGTTAAAATATGACTTGGATATTTGAAATAGTTTTCAAAATACATGCATATGCTTAAAAATTTTATAAAATAGGTTTCGCAACTTTTAGAGTTGATTGGAATCTTGTATTGCATATTAGTGTTGAGCGATCGATATGACTGCATGTGCGATTGGACTTCTTAGTTTATCGTCCGCAGAATGTCCAGAGGTTTTTAGTATACTTGCGGATGTTGGTGCAAACTACCAGCCTATAGTGCGGTTGACCACAAGTCTTTTGAGTGATATTTAAATAGTCATTTTTATGACTGTTGGAACACACGTATAAATACCAAAATATTTGAATATCTAATTAACACAACTTTCTAAGCTAAAATTTGATAAACATTCATTATAGAACATTTTAGAAACATTTTCAAACCCTTTCAAAACATTTACATTGTGAAAATCATCTAAGCAAGGTTTTACACATTCATTGGTGTTCTTGAGCAATCTTGAAGAACAATTACTCAAAGAGCTCTTTGTACAAGAATTGATATATCTTCACAATTAAGGTGATATCCATATCAAATTCTCTTTATTAATTTTTTGTAATTCTTATTTAAAGTTGTATTTAACTTAAAACTCTAAGGGTTAGAATGATCATTCAATTAAAGATAATTGTGATTATCTTAAGTGTGTATATTTCATTAATTGTTATATTAGAGATAGTTGTATAATCAATGTTGTGTTGTAAAAATCAAGGAGTTGGTGAACCTTGATTGAGTAAGGGATTTTGTGTAAAACTCTAAGGTGAATTGAGTGAGTCTCTTTTGTAATATCTTGTGCTAAATTAGTGAAATGTTTTGTGAAATCCTTAAGTAGATAACTCAAGTTAGTGGACTAGGTTTTGTTGGACAAACCAAACTACTATAAATCATTATGTTATTTGTTTTATTTCTGCCATTTACTTGAACATTTTGTTACACACACTGTTTGAGCACAAGTATTTGACAATTGTTATCTTAGAAGTTCTTAATTGAATTATGTTGTAAAAATTGAATAAAAACCTAATTCAATCCATTTTTAAGTTTTTCAAAGGGCTATGGCTCTTGCCACAACATGCCAAGACCTTTGATTCTCTCATATATGAAGGCTCCCTCATATTTGCTACAATTGTGGCCTCTTTGATCCTGTAGCTATTTCCTGCACATATATCCAACAAGAAATTCAAAAGGCTGATTGGGATAATTTTGAATATGGTTCATTTCTTGAGGAACCTAAAACTTTGAAGTGCTGTTGTTTTTTTATTCTCTTGACTATTTATCCAAAACTACAATTTCTTTTTACTCTGATGATAATATGGCTCCCAATGCAATGCAGAATGCTAATTGTATCATGCAATATGTTGACAGTCTTTGCTTCTCCTTCTAGCATTCCACAATTTGCAATTGCTTCCCTAACTTCACCAGAGATGCCCTCTCCGAACTCCATCCTGAACTTGCCCCCAATGGCCTTGGTCATCTCGAAAACCATGCATTCATGCCCAATCCCATTCTCCCATTTTTACTTCTTTACATCTAGATGTGTGCTCCACGAAACCTTGTCCTCCAACTAGCCCTCATTCTTTTGTACAATAACTAACAATTGAGACTCAATTACCTATTTTGTCTGAAAAGAAACACTCCACCAAACCTATTCTTTCAGTTAAACAAAGAAAATGTGATAGGCCACCCAAAAATTCTCATTTCTATACTCCAACTGACACCCACACCAATTTACCTCATACATTCATAACACCCTCATCAGATTTGATTCCACTACTACTTGCCCCCAAACTTGGCCAAAACGCCCCACTTGACCCTCAAAACGTGCTTGCACCTGTTGGTAGTGTACCTGACCCAATTCATCATTTGACTGACACTGCATTAATCCCTACATAAGTTCACTATGATGAAACCATAACCAATGTCTAACAAAATGCCTCAACTTCACACGCTCTCTTTGGAGAATTTGATATTGTCGTTCACTCCTCAAACAAATCTTTCACTCATGGTAGCTCCACAAACTCTGCCACACTTTTGGCAGTCAAGAAGAGAGGAAAAAAATGATTTATTTCTCCAACAATTCAAACCGTGCTTCATTATCTCCTCGAAGCAATCCCATTTCAGCATCTGGGAAATGACTGAAGACCCATCAACTATACAATCCTTCTGCCAAGAAGACCAAGACTGATCATGATGCTACCTGTTCAACGGTGGAGACTGCTTTGCAGTCCCGCCGACCTCAATGAGTCCCTTAAGCTCGAACTGCAGAGGACTCGGGCAATCTCAGGCAGTTCAAGCTCTAATTGCCTTTGATTGTCAATACAAAGCAATTTTCCTTGCTTTGTATTTCTCTATGTTCTTAGTCTCTCATTTTTCAGTATGGAAGCATATCTCATTTTCTACTATGTTCTAAGAGGACTTTAGCCTTTGCTGAATAAAATTATCTTTGAGCAAGCGACATCAGACACTCATTCCATCTTCAAGTCAAGCTTAGCTTCGGTGGATGAGTAATGCATTGCAACAACCATTTCTTCTGCTCCAAGATATCATGTAAATCTCCCTCACATGTGGACTCCTCCACCCATTGGCAAAATGTTTGTTTCGCATGTAACCATGATGGTGTCATCTTAGTAGTCTTTGGTGCTATACCCATCTACCTTTCGGTTGAATTTGTTGATAGCTTGGCACTACTCTCTATAGTGCATTTTGTTGCCATTCTCAAGCTCTTTAATGTCTATTCTAAAGGCAATGGCTTCAACATCAACCCAAGTAACAATTTCAGCTTAGATGGTGCTTGTACCGCAGGAATTTCTTTATCTTTTTTTCATATTCTGTTATGTATTTTCAATTCCAGTAGTTTTTCCTTCCTCTATAGAAATGACACTAGCCCTACCCGTTGTATTGTTCTTCATGGTTTATCATTTAATCTCCACTTGGGAGGGTATGAAAACTTCTTATGTGATTTATTCTCACCCTTTCCGACTGATTTCATCTAATGCAATGACATTGCCCTTTTTACTAAAAAAAAAAATGCATTTACGGCTTGGCTGGGTCTTTTGAATTCTAAAGCCTTACTCACATTAGTTTGAAAATTATTGGATTGAACCATATCGTTATGGTTTGGAATTATTTCTTATGAAGTTGAATATGTTACTCTCCCAAACCATTTATAAATCAATTACTTGACAATATTTTTTACTATATGAGAATAAATATATATTATTTTTTGTTTTATTATCAAAGATGATCAAAAGTATATTATTGTGGCCTTTTATCCATACATATCAACTCGATCGTGGTACATTTTAGATATTTTTCCACCTTTGATTCTCGATTGGTCACTAATTAAACTTGTAAAGAAAAAGTATACTGTGCTATATAAGAATTGTGGTAGCAATGCTACAATGTATTTTCGTCGTCCTTATTCAATGTATTTTCGAATTATGACAATTATTATACTTAACAGAATCTGAATTCTTGCATTGGCGTGCTTTAGAAATTCAAGCAACTGGTCATAATTGTCCATTCATTTTTCCACAAAAAAATAAAAATACAAGTACTATATATTTTATATTTTCAATAAACAAAGTGTGCTTCTTCTGAGAAAAAAAGAAAGAATCAAGTGTGCTGAAATGCTTTATGTAGCTGCCAAGTGTCATAAAGTATTAAAATTTGCTAAATCAAAAAGCACTAAGTTTTGTTTTATGTTTCTCCCAAGGGTGGCGTGCTTATTCTATATGTCTAGATGCATCATATATTTTTATTTTTTTATTTTTTAAAAAACAGCTTCTTCTAGGATTATCTCCAAGCTTTCCCTCTCTCACCTTTCAAAATTATCATCTACCCTCTGTCGTCATTTGTTTCTTGCTCATCCATCTTCTTAAAAAAGAAAATTGCCTCAAGAATACTTTAAGCCTATAACAAAAGCCTAAACCTTTTTCACAATGCTAAAAGAGTAGAGATCGAATCGTCATTTCATATTAGCAAGTCAAAGTTTCTTGAATGGATCTTCAAAAATGGATCGGGTAGGGTGATTTGAGAAACTGAATTGAAAACACAATTATCCACTGTTCTTCTTCTTCAGGGAGTGAATTGTGCAATCAGAGCTTGATTTCGAAAATTGAAGAAAGCCCACAGGTGAGTTCTTTCACTTTTATTTTAGGGTGTTTTGATTATACTTTTAGGTTTTGTTCAGTGGGCTTCAATAACTATATGAAATTTTTGGTTATGTTTTTTTCTTCTAAAAAAATCAACTTTCTGAATCGTTTTAAAAAACACTGTAAAATTGCAAGTTT
Source organism: Apocynum venetum (assembly GCA_019593545.1). Classification (NCBI taxonomy): domain Eukaryota; kingdom Viridiplantae; phylum Streptophyta; class Magnoliopsida; order Gentianales; family Apocynaceae; genus Apocynum; species Apocynum venetum. The sequence goes on along the minus strand of SRSM01000123.1, from coordinate 7,630,259 downwards.
GCTAAATATTTTTAAGTAAATAAGTATTCATTTCTAGCTTTACATTCCGTTTATTTGATCTTTTTATTTTGAATTGAAATTCTATAACAAATGTAATATATATTATTTTTTCTTTTTACATTCCAAGTGTTTATTAAAATGTTTGTATCAATGAAACCATTTCATTATTTGTATGCTTGATTTTGATTCAATATATAGTTGGATTTCATATTTTCAAGCCTATATTTGTCCTATTCATATATGGTGACAAGAAAATGCACAAGATTTGTACATTATAGCTATTGAGGTAAGTTATTATATTATATTATATACTAATTGATCATAAATTTAGTTAAGTCATTTGATTCTATTCAATTGTTGCAGTTAAGAAAAGTTACACTTGATTTTCCAATGCTACAAATATGAAATAATTACTTGGAAGTAACTTCTGTTAAGATGAATTAAAGATAGAGAAACTATAAAGGCATAGGATAAGGAGAATATAGTTAAGAAAGAATAGGCATTCTTGGTCCATCACGGGTGATTAAAAGGTTACATACTTATGTGATGAAAGAATTCATTGAGAGTTTATTCAATTCATCTATGGCCATGAAATTTTGAATAAATTATATAGGATTGTAATAATATTGTGTGTTGAACTATATGCGATGTTAGGAAATTAAGAAGAATGCATTGATAAAATAAGTTAAAAGGAAACAAAAATTTGAAGATGTAAAAAATATACAAAATATAGAAAATATAAAATACAAGAAAATTGTATTTATTGAACCAAATATATTTAAATGGATAAGACATTTTTTATGTAGTAAAATGGATTGATGTGTGCATGATGAAACCCTTTGGAAGTTGAGTAAAGTTGTTTTAATTATAGAATAGCTAAAAAACAATGTTATTTGTTGGGGGCATTTGAAGTTCTGAGGCAGGGAACAATGAAGTTGATTGCTCTAACTAAACATGGTTCAAGCAGAACTGAAGATTTGCTTTTATGTTGTTTTACTGGATCTGTGGGATTTGACTTTTAATATTTTTTTGTGTATATCTCAGATTGCCTTAGTTTGCCTTTAGCTTTGAAATTGTAGTTGTGATTTTGCGTGATGATGATTGTGATATGATGTGGTGGGATCTTGCCAAATCATAGTATTTTTTTAATCTTGGAGCTAATTTTTTTGAAAAACTTGGATTTGTTTATGCCTCTTAATGCCCTACACTATACTATCCTTGCTAAATGATTATTTCATTGCTGCTGGTGATGTCCATTTCTACTATACTTTGCTACAATTGGTTCTTAGCAGTGGCTATTCCATTTTGGTCTTTTTTGTTTTGTAAGGGTTGCTTTTTGTTCTTTTTGGAAGGCTGTCTTTCCTTTTGATATAACAAATTAATCTGTTAACGTTGGGTTAAGCGTGTAGGACGTTCTGATGTAGCATTGTGATGTTGTTGTACATTCCTCTCTTTACATTTCCTCTGGAATATGATTGATTATGCTTTTGAGAAAGAAAAAAAGCGTTTATAGCATAAATCAATATAGTTCATCTACAAAATTTTACAGAAATTGAATTGAATGACTTTAGACCAGATCTCTACATTGGGTAGGGACCTAGGGCAGAGACCGATAGCATGCCCGCGTCATGCGCGGACACCCTCAACTAGTCACTATAAAATAGGGGTAGTGGCGAAGCCAAAATTTATAGTTTGGGATGTAATATTATAATATATAAAATAGACAATACTCATATATTTATTATGATTTATATACTTTAATTTATTTTAACTATTTGTTATATTCTAATATCATAAATTTCACGGTTAAAACAAAAATAGAATGTAGAATGTAAATTTAGTATATCTAATCTAATTTGTCCAATATAATCAAAATTCAATACATCAATTGATAATGATATTATCTTCATAGTTTCTCTTGCATAGAGAGGAAACATCATTAATAAAAAAATGATCAAATATAAAATTAATATAAAACATAAATAATAATGAAAAGTTAATGTCTTTTGATTTGAAAACTTAAATTGTAATTTTATTTTATATATATTTATATATATATAAGTAAATGCATCAATAATGAAATTATTGTCAACTATTTATACAATTTCTTTTTCAATATACGTGATCAAATAACTCTTTAGAAAATCTTTTATTTTATTTCGAAGTTTAATTTTGACAATTTTCATATAAAATAAAAAACGTTTATCGATAGCGGTTGAAATAGAAAGAGTTAACCCGACTCAAACTAATCTATTAATGAAATGATAAATTTGTAACTTTTCTATCTCCTTTTTTACTCTAGCCAAAGTTTTGAAATAGAGTACGACTTTCCTATTTCACCATTCACGACATTGCACTGTTCATCACTCCAAATTTTGGGGGGGGGGGGAAGCTGCCCAGTTGCAACCCCGTGCCTCTGCCGGGTTGGGGGAAAGCAATTAGCAAAAGACAATAATTTTATAACAGACAAATCCTCGCATCTTTTGTTTTATCACCCTACCATTCAAAACACTGCTTCTGTGGTAGTATTTCAAAACTTCTGATACATTATCATATCTTAACTTGCGTCTGCTGTGTTTGTTTTCATAATAGTGGAGAAAATATTTATGTTACAAAAGGGTCTAAATAAATGAAACAGCATCAACACACAGAGACATCAAACAGCATCTAAAGCTGGAGATGAAAGTTTCCACACCAGATACGCAACCTTTTGCAACATTTTCGTATGATTAGAGCTGCAAGGTCTTCTTCTTTTTTTTTTTAATTAATAAAAGTAATAATAATATAATAAGCTAACATGATGGAATATTTTCACCATCTAAAATTAAATGTCCCATTTTTTAAAATAAGTTCATTTTTCATTAACAAAATATTTAATTCAAACAATTTCTCTATTAACTCATGCAATCTCACTATTAATTATATTATGATAACTTTTAATTTAAAATATTTTTCTTAATTATTGTATTTTAATTTTAGTAAATTAGATATGGACATTACAATTCCGATTCCGAACTATATTAGAGATTGTCATTGTCCCATAAGTAATAGTCATAAGGTCCAATTTCTATTCCCTTTCTTTTAAAATTTTTGTATAGCCCATTACATAAGCCCAAAATCAAATTTTGAATGAATCTCAAGTTAAGGCCCAATCTCATACTAGCCCATAATCCTACACTTTTAATAAATTAGCCTAATTAGCCATAGTGTAACATCACTTCACTCTTATCTATTTTGACATTATAGAAAAGTAAAACACAGCAGCATTTTTTAATCTATATTACTCTTTTTTCTCTAAGATTACATGTCTCCTTTTGGTTTGTATAACAATTAAGATCATAATTAAATTATTATGTGATCATTATAATAAAATTGATAACAGGACTAGACTCAGGGGATATGAATCTTTTAAAATATAATGGTTATTTGTAAAATTTTAAATAGAGAACATATTTATTTTTAAAAAGTATATATTAAATTTTTTATATCTTAAAATAGAAAAACAGACATTTTATTTTGATAGAGTGTGTATTGTTGAGTTAGTAGCCTAACCCTTGTTTAGATACAAATTTCTTAATTAAAAATGTTATTTATAAAATTGTAGAGAAATTTTTTTATTCTAAAAAGGTAACATTCAGTTTTTAGCAATTCAAATATATATATATATATATATATATATACATATTGAAAATCTAGCATTGGACTGTGGAAGATTATTTTATGTCAATATATTCCTTTTTAATCATTCTATCCAGAATTTGATTCGGAAAATTCTTACGCGCACTTGGTCCTCGTGGATTATAAAAAATAAAATTTAAAATGAAATATCTGTTTTTGAATAATGCATATAACAATCTGTTACACTTGGTCTTTTTTAGAAGGTACAATATGCAATGCATGTTATATAAAATGAAATAGAATTATGTGAGTACTTGGTCCTAGGTAGGATGCCCTTTTTAATTGAAAAAGTATGGTGGCTCTCAAAATAGGGGGCTAAACTGGAAAATTTTAGAAAACATTTGGGCAAGAATTTAGTACCCAATTAATCATTTTCCATAAAAAAAATCTCTCAAAATAATTTTTTAACCCCATATATGAGTCTTACTCAATCACATAAATAATAGTTTTCTCATAACTTTTTAATTAAAAATATTATTTCAAATAATTATTAACTATATTTTATACATTTTAATTATTATCAATAATATGGATCCAAAACATATAAATCATATTTTAATTCCCAATTAAAAAAATTATTATCCAAACATAATAACTCTATTTTAAAAATAAAAAAAAGACATTTCTAAAACTCAATCCAAATTTTTTCAAACTAAATTTTGATGTGATAGTGTCTTTTTATTTTTATTTTTAAAAGCAATATTCATCGACGGTAAAAAAGAAAGATAATAAATAATGACATAAATAAAAGAACAAACATTAACAAAATGAAAGTGACAATTCCATCAAATTGGGTAACACTCCCAATCCAAGCCTAACTCATTAAAGGACAATTAACCACATTATTAACCTGTCCTTTAAAACAATCAACCACATAATCTGCTAACTCATTGTCACTCAAATTATGAGTACAAGACACAACCTATCCAATTAAAGGCAATCAACCACTCAATCTGCTAACTCGTCCTCACTCAAATTATGAGTACTAGATAGAACCTGTCCTATTAAATGACAATCAACTACACAATCAGCCACCTTATCTTTAGGATCATAAGCTTGTTGTGGCCATACAGGAGAAATTCTAAAGGTCAGGGTGGATATTATTCCGGAAATTGGTTTATACAACAGAGATGATAGCTCTAACGCATGGCTTAAGAAATCTGACATTAATTTCATTACGAAGTGACAATTATAAAATAAAATTCTAATTAAAATGCGAGAATTACATTGAAACGGATAGCAGAGATGGATTCAAATTCATCAAAGATAAATCAATATTCTTGAGCCCTTCTGCAAAGATAGCTGTAAATGCATCCATTATCTTCTTGGGCAAATATAAGCCAACCTCCAAACTCCCTTCAAATTTCCTGGACTTGCTCAGCGACATTACTCCTGGCAATGTAATACATTCAAACTTTTCTGGCTTCCCCCATCCAAAATCTGCCTCGTATACTTCAAATCTTGGTGAACCAGCAACCACAAGCGTCTTGCTGAAATTTGCCCCAGGAATTGTTTGTATATAATCGCCTTTCAAGATACCATCAATGTTCATTGCTCTTTTGTTAATGGCTTCCCCTATCAAGAATGCGCCAGTTAAAAATCCTTCTTCCCCAATTAATTTGGAGCGTTTGGTTTTAGCAGTTGCGGGCGCAATGCAGTTTCCAAAATAATTGGCAGGTACGGGTGGGTCAAGACGCAGTCTGAAATCCATGGCACCACGGAAGCATTCTTCTTCGTCCTCCTCATTCACCTCCTCCCCAATAGCATCTCTAGATTTGGACAAGCATGCCCAGATATATGCACACGTGACTACATATGTTGATATATGGGGAATTTTCGGTTGTTTGGATAACACGAGATTCTTGAGTTTGTCTATGTCAATTTTGCTTAAGAGGAATGTAGCCCGAACAGCATTTTCCATTGGAGGCTTTATGGGGTCTAGCAATATTGGGAAATTACCCTTCATTAGGCTCCAAATCTTATCTCCTAATTGGTATGGATCTTTGATCAAATCTCTGCCAAAAAGTGGTAGAGAACCACTTTCAGCTACCTGATGAGTATCGCTTCTATGTTTGGTAATGGAAGCCCACGTCCTCACAAAGCCTATTATGCTACTTGCATCTCCAGTCAGATGTGGGGTGCTAAAACCAATTGCAATTCCAGTGTTTGGGAATATTGTAACTTGTATGGCGTGGAGCTTGAAGAGTTTGGAGTTGGAGTCATCGGTGGCCGGTGGTAACGGAGGAATAAGAGGGCAGAATCTACCAGCATCTCTTCCATAATTTGATGTTAAATATTCGAAGTCATCACTGGACTCTGCAAATATGAGAGGAACTGAGTCCCCACGACTGTAGCTAAACTTGGGCTTACCAGAAGAGTCTAGAGGGTAGATCAATTTTCCGGCGAGAGGAAGATAGTGTTTAAGCGTGAGGGCTAATGATTCTTTGAGATCTGGAATGGTTGTTTCAGTGAAATGGGTTTTGGAATGCTGATACTTGTAGAAGAAAATACTTGGGACTGCATAAAAATTCAAAAATCCCATGTCAAAGAAAGAAAGGGGGAGCGAGAACTCAGGCTCAGAGTCATGAGATGGTGCTGCTAAGTATTTTTCAAGAATGGTGAGAGATGGCTTTGAATCCATGATGTGCAAGTGGAAGAAATCCTTCTTCCATTAGGTCCTCTATTTATGCACATGAGTCCAAGAATTTTTATTCCCCTTGTGGATGAGGAGGATAAATTTCATTAATAAAAAGAAATAGAAAAAGGTTAGGTAAATGGCAAAAGAAGTACAATTTTGTTAATAAGCGATTTTACTTATATATCTAAAATAAATTCAAATCAGACAAAATATATTTAAATCATCATCACAAGTCAAATCATGTATTTTTAAAAAAATAGTAAAAAACTCACAACAACAAAGAAAAGATGTTACAACTTTATCCATGAGGGATACAACACAATAAAAAATAAAATAAAAAACTAATCATCTTTGCTTATACCCTCGAATATTTGCATGAAGATCTTTATCTCAAATATAATCATAAACAACACTGCATAAACTGTGAACGAACTACTCTGAGTTTCACGAACTCTAGAAAATTTGGGAAAGGACCCAAGTTGAGAACATTGATACAGGCAATACTTCAGTAGTTTAGTTTATAATTTGCTATTTAGTTCTTCCTTCTTTTTTTTTTTGGTTCTCAATAATTATTTTTGACATTTTTAGTTTAAATATTTTTTGTTTGATCGCTTAAGTCTCAATAAATAAAAAATTAATGTATTTGGATTGAAATTTGAATTGAGTTTATAGTTTTGTTTTTTAATCTAATATAATTTTTTGTGTTGGATAATAATTTTTTATTGTGAATTGATTTTTTTTTCTTTGGAGTTAGAGAAATGAAAGATTTTTTTTTCTTTTTGAGTTAGAGAATTGAAAGTTTGATAATAATATAAAATATATAAAACATAATTAATAAATTGTTTAAGATTGTGTTTTTAATTAAAAAATAAAAAAATATTATTTATGTGAATATATGTGATCCATTTATTGAGTTATGAGAAAATTTAAAATTTTAATGTGATAGAAATTTTGAAGAAAAAAATGTATTTATTAGAATATTTTTATAAGAATTGATAAAATTAAGAGAAAATGCTAAGCAAAATACACCCTTAATTTCCATTTATGAAGTACTTTCATAGTAACCATTATTTGGAGACGAAGCCACCCAAGAATCATCCACTCCTTTCATTCCATATTTGCCATTATCCCCTCTCTCTCTCTCTTCTTCTTTTTTTTTTTTTTTGGGATACAAACCCACAGTCTGAACTACTCGGAGAGAGAATGGTACTGTTAAGGTAAGATTGGAAAGAAGTTTAGCACACCGGGATGGATTTCTCTATTTTCTGAATACTCTATTCATCATCTTAGCACTGAGACTTCTGACCATCTTCCAATTTTGCTCACAGATCAGAAAAGTGTCTTTGAAAAAGCTCCAAAATTTAAAAGCTTACCAAGATATGATCCCTTTTGCATTAGGGATTTAGAGCTTGCAGAACAATTTACATCTTTGCAACCCTTGTTGCCCCCTCAGCATCTTCATTATATAACCAAATTTGTGCACACTAGGGACATTTTCAGATCTTGGAATTGGGAGAAACACGGAGTTTTGACGAAAAAATTTCAGCCTTGCAATCCAAGCTTTATGATCTCTGTATGAACTCTAACTATACTGCTAAGGTGGAAAAACAACTATGCAGACCTTGAAGAGTTACAAAGCATTGAGGAATTTTATTGGAGTCAAAAGAGTCGAGTAGATTGGTTATCTTGGGTGACTGAAATTGCCAGTTTCTTCCATAAAAAAGCCAACCAAAGATGTTCCAGAAATATATTTCAAAACTCCAAGATGTCAATGGTGAATTTTTCTTTGACATTAATGATTTCCATCGAATTGCAGGCCATTATTTTGCTGATTTGTTCTCCATTAATTCCAACTTCTGTCATCTCATATGCCAGCAGACTTACCTATCAAACAATTCCCAATAGAGCAACAAAATTTACTGTCGAGGCCTTTGACATAGAGGATGCTGTTTCTCAAATACCCAATAATAAATCTCCAGGACTAGATGGAATGAAAAGTATCTTTGTAAAAAAAATAATGGCATATATTGGGAACAATATTTCTTCTTTTATCCTTAAATTCTTGGTAGGATTCCAAATATTAAAAAGGCTAGTTGCATGTAATACTTCTGCCCTATTAGTCTTTGTAACATTGTGTATAAGTCAATTTCTAGGATTCTTTCAAATAGGTTGAAGATTGTTTTACCTTATATAATTCATGAGAATTAAACTGCTTTTGTGCTTTTGTTCATAGACGTCTCATAACATATAATATCATTGTTGCTTTTGAGGCATTTCACAATTTATAAAGCTTCTTCACATTGTCGGGAAGATTTTCTTGCTCTAAAGCTTGACAAGCAAAAAGTATTTGATAGAGTGGAATGGAATATGTTGGAGGGCATGATGATTTGTATGAATTTCCCTAACTCATTTATTAAAGTAATCATGGTTTGTGTTACTTCAGTCTCATTCTCTGTGCTAATAAAGGGTGAACCATCCCCTCATTTTTCACCTTCACAAGGCATTAGACAGGGAGATTCTCTTTCTCTATTCCTTTTTATCATTTGTGCTAAATGACTTCCTGTTATGTTGAGAGCTAAGGAGGAAATTTGAGCTATTCAATGCATGAAATTTGGTCATTATGGACCGTGTGTGTCACATTTGTTCTTTGCAGATAATAGTTTGTTATTTGCTCGATCAAACTCATCTAATATGGAGACTATTAAAGGTGTATTATTGGACTATGAAAAATTATCAAGTCAAATGGTGATTCTTCATAAATCTTCTTTTTACTTTAGTAAACGAGTTGATTTCATTTTGAGAAATTTTTTGAAAAACCGACTTGGAGTATCTTTTGAAAATGAAAATGGGAAATATTTAGGATTGCCATATCTGATTGGGAAGTAAAAAAAACAATTTTTGAATATATTAAAGACCGCATTTGGAAAAAGCTTAAAGGTTGGAAGATGAAATCCCTTACTAAAGCTGGCAAAGAGGTTTTAATAAAATCTATTGTGCAGGTCATTCCTTCATATGTAATGCAGTATTTTGAATTTCCTAAAGGCCTTTGCAATGAAATTCTATCTATAATATGCATTTTCTGGTGGAGTAATTCTTATGATAGAAGAACTTTATATTGGAGAAAGTAGTTTGATCTTTGCTTGCCAAAACATTAAGGTGGATTGGGATTTTGAGATAGTACTTGTTTTAATATAGCTTGCTTGTTAAACAAGGATGGAGAATTCTCTCTAATCCGGAAGGTATTCTGACCAAAGTACTACAAGCTAAGTATTTTTCTTCCACTAGTTTTATGCTAGCAAAGCCCGGGAGAAATCCTAGCTTCATTAGGAAGAGTTTGCTCAAAAGTAGACATTGTCTTTCTCAAGGTATTCGTTGGCATATTGGAGATAGAAAATCTGTTAATATATGGCACGATCTTTGGGTACCTGAAAATGGAAATTTCAAACCTATTTTAAATCATAGTCTCAGCGTTCCCTTTCAGATAGCCCATTCTCACATTGACCCATTATCTAGTTATTGGAATAATAATTTGATTCGAGCTCTATTTCTTCCATGTGAAATTGAAGCTATTCAGTGTGAAAGCTCTAAAGCTTTTAATATCTTAATTTTGATTAAATGACAAACATTGATAAGGACTAATGACTTTATTGTATTAGTGATGATCTTTTAGGATTCATATATCTAATCCATGCAAGATCGAAGTATCAAATCTTCAGGAAAGAGCTTTTTATGTCAAGCATTGAAGATAAGCGTTTCTGGATTAGATAGGATCTAGAAGTGTAGCTTTATTTATTTATTTATCTTTAGATATCTCTAGGTCTACCTCTATGAGTAATAAGTTCTATATGTTGCTCAATAAAAGTGAAATAATTTTCAAATTACATGCACATACTTTAAATTTCATAAAATGTATTCCACAAACTCTTGGAGTTGTTTGGAATCTTGTTTTGCACAGTTTCATTGCATGTGCGGTCGACCTAACTGAAGTGTGGTCGACCTCAGATCATGCGGTCGACCAAACCTCTCAGAGTATCGTCCGCTGAATGTCCAGAGCTCTTTGGAACACTTGCGGATGATGGATGCGGTCGACCGGACCCCTCAGTGTATCGTCCGTTGAATGTCCAGAGATCTCTGGAACATTTGCGGATGATGGTGCAGACGACCCTTCTGATATGCGATTGATCGCACTTCTCCTGAGTGGGATTCAAACAACCATTTTTATGACCGTTGGTGCATACTTATAAATACCCAATTGTTTAAAAAACTCATGAATACGACTTTTTGAGCAAAAATTTGATTCCAACACTTCATAGAACCTCTGGAGATTATTTTGAAACCAAATCACAACATTCATATTGTGAAATTCATCAAAGTGGGATTCATACTAAATCATTGAGGTTCTCGAGCAACTTAGAAGAAAATATTACTCAAAGAGGTATTCATGCTTTATATTGGTATATCTTCACATTAAGGTGATTTCTATATCAAACTCTTAATTTTCATATCTTGATTGCTTTGTTCAAGGTTGCATTGAGCTTAAAACTCTAAGGGTTAGAGTGAGCCTTGAATCATAGAAAATTGTGATTGTTTTTAGAGTATCTTTTTCATTAATTGTTGTAATAGAGATAGGTATGTAAACAATGTTATATTGTAAAACTCAAAGTGTTGAGTGAACCTTGATTGGTTAAGAGGTTTGTGTTGTAAAACCCTAAGGGAATTGGGTGAGCCTCTATTGTATTCTCTTTTACTAAATTAGTGAAAGGTTTTGTGAAATCCTTGAGTAGATAGCTCAAGGTAGTAGATTAGGTTTTGTTGGATAAACCGAACCACTATAAATCTTTGTGTCCTTTGCCTATTTCTTGAACTCTTTATTTCACACTTTGTTTGAGCACCAAGTGTTTGATATTTGTTATCTTAGAAAGCCAATTTATTTTAAATTAGGAAAAATTATTTTAAAACCTAATTCACCCCCCTCTTAAGTTTTTCACAGTGCATTCCTCTTTGTCCGGTTGCAACACTAGATAAACTGATGTGGCACTGCTCCAAATATAGAATTTATATTGTTAAAAGTGGATATCGGGCCCTCATAAAAGAAAAATGTTTAAACTCTGATGCAACATCATTTTCGTCACCTTCACAATTGATTCTTTTTGGAAATTTGTTTGGGCATTGAACATTCTACTAAAAATACAACATTTCATATGGCGTATCAGTCGGGACTTTCTCCGTACTAATGCTACAAGAGCTAGAGGATTTGAAGTCTCTCCACAATCCAATATTCGTAAAACAGACACTGAAGATGTTATGTATTGTTTCTTTAAGTGTCCTAATGTTTGAAAATTTTGGCAACAAATTCATTTTGGTTGCATAATTCTTCAATGCAGGTTTGCAAAATTGCAGAATTTACTGCAATGGGTCTAGTGCAATTTTCATGCTAAAGAAGTTCAAATATTCTATTCAATTTTTTGATCCATTTGGAAGGCAAGAAACTATCTTGTTTTTTATCATTGAAGAGTTTAAAGCACACTTTTCTTTTTCAACACACTAAATTATATCATGCCAACTACCTTCAATATGGAGGGCTCCACCAAATGGATTTGTCAAACCAAATTTTGATGGTTCAGTACTATCCCATTTTGCTGCAGTTGGTGTGGTGTTTCAAAATTCTTCAGGACATCTTTTGTGTAGCTTTGCAACAAGAATTCCTTTTTGCACTTTGCTTGAATATGTAGAAGCTTTTGGACTGCTATAAGCAATTCGCATGACTGATGTAAATAACTTCAATCATATCATTTTTGAACGTGATTACCTTGCTCTTATTCAAAATATCAACTCAACTGAAGCTTGTCTATCAATCATTGATCATTTTATTGCTACTGTTAAGGATTTATTGTTTGTTTTTTAATCATTTAAAGTTTTTTTTGTCAAGAAAAAGGGCAACAAACCTGTTCATCTTTTAGCTCGCATTGGACTTGATTCATTACTACGTTTAGAATAGTATAATGATTTTCCTTTTTATGCATTCTCAGTCATTTTGGCTAACTTCCTATTTCAATGAATTAATTTTGATTTATTCCTGAAAAGAAACCCACAATAAGTGGATTCCTTTTAAGAGTCAATGTAAAAAAAAAAGAGAGAATTTAATCCTTGCATCTCAACATATAATATATTTTGAATAAATTATTTATTTTAAAATATAAGATAATTTGAAATTTTTTAGAATTATGTTGTATGTTTTTTAATATTAACTTTTATATTAAATAAAGAGAGAAAATAAATTTTTTAATTCTAAATATACAATAAAGAGTATGCCATAATAAACAATTGGCTCATATGGTTGTTGCCTGAGAAAAACATTAAAGGTAGTAATGAGAATGCGCATCAAGGGTTGATAAGCGATTTTATTTATAATTGCTATTGGATACGCAAACATATGATGGGAAGTAAATTGAAGCCTTATTTAAGAAATGTTGATTTCATGTCTAGTCCATTTGCTATCAAGTCTCCACTTTTGAGCCCTCTAGTGTGTAAAAGTGTTTCCGATTCTATAAAAGAAGATGAGAAAACACTCCACTTAGGAAATTTGATTGGGATTTCTTTCGAATGTTTGAGAGAAAGCGTTATACAAGGCTTGATGGTGTTCAAGCGTTATACAAGGTTTGAGAGAAATTTGTGGTGTTCACTTTGTGGTTTTTAAAATGATGGTTCTATTTTTTTAAGAGGATTTGAGGAGTATTACAATTTGAAGGTGGTGGTCCTTATTTGTTGGTGCTTTATGTGGTGGAGTCTATGTTTTAAATGTTGGTTGAAGCCATAAGTTTTTTTATGGTATATGTTTTTGGATCATTCTTGTTAGTTATAGTCTTAATTGAGTGATGGTGACCTGTAGATGTGGTTTTTGTTGGGCACAGCAGAAATAATTGCCCATAATAAATGCTAAATAAAATAATCAAGAAATAAATGACACTAATAATTTAACGTGGTTCACCCTTAATTTTGGATTACGTTCACTTCTCAAACTCCAAATTTCCTTCCACTATAAAATAGTAGGTACAAAGAGAGTCTTTTCTAAAATAACAATTCTAGATGCAATACAAAATGAAATAAAAATAGTGGCACTTGAGTATTTCCAAAAATACCCCCAAATAATTTTCCTTCACTATTTTTATCACTCCCCATTTTGAAAATAATTCCAAAAGCTCACAAAATAAACTCTCACAAAACTTGCTTCCTCAGATAACTTCTCTGAATAACATATTGAAGCTTGAATTGGAATTGGATGATATGAAGACTAACAAATCATAGGTTTAATGAATCAAAAGGTCAATTTGATAGTTTGTTCTTTCATGGATTTTTACCTAACAATGTTAGGCTACACAGATTTAATTCTTTTGGTTTTGAGAAAATAAAGTTGAGGGATCACTATCAAATCTCCCTCTCCTGACTGCATTAAGGGCTTCACCATTCCAGCAGCTGATCGACAGAACTCAAACTTTTCTTTGGGCAAAATTTTTGTTAACATATCTGATCCATTTTTATCTGTATGAATCTTGTCAACATGTAGTAACTTATCCTCCAATACATCTCTGATCCAATGATATCTCACATCAATATGCTTGGATCTTGAATGAAATGAAGAATTCTTCCCAAGATGAATAACACTATGGCTATAACAAAATAATTGATACTTGTCTTGCTGCACACTAAGTTCTTTCAAAAAAGTATAAACAAATTTTGGAAGTACCTCAAAGATACCTGAAAATCCATTTTTCTGCAGCTCAATGTTCTTTTCCAGGATTTGAAAGAAACCTACTCACAACTCCAACTGCGTGAGCAATATCTGGTCGTGTACATACCATAGCATACATCAAACTTCCAACTGCTGAAGCATATGGAATCATTTTCATATCTTTATTTTCTTTATGTGTGGAAGGGCACTGTTTAATACTTAGCTTAAAGTGATTAGCAAGAAGACAACTAATCGTTTTAGCTTTATTCATGTTAAATCTTTGAAGTACTTTTTCAATATACTTTTCCGATGACAACCACAGTTTCTTGGCACATGTTTTTTATGATATTTATACCAAGAATCTGTTTTGCTGGACCTAAATCTTTCATGACAAAAGACTTTCTCAATTGCTCTTTCAAATTTTCAATTCTGAAAACATTCTAGCCAATAATCAACATGTCATCCACATAGAGTAAAAGAACAATGAAATCACCTTCAGAGAATTTCTGCAGAAAAACACAATGGTCTAAAGTAATCTTTTTGTAGTCTTGCTCCCCCATAATAGATTCAAAATTCTTGTACCATTGTCTCGGTACTTGTTTCAAGCCATAAAGAGTTTTCTTCAGTATGCAAACACAGTCCCCTTTTCCTTTTTGCTTGAAACCCTTTGGCTGTTCCATGTATATTTCTTCTTCCAAATCACCATGTAAGAAGGCAGTTTTGACATCCATTTGCTCAATTTCCAAGTCAAGATTGACTGCTAACCCAAGCACTGTTCTGATGGATGTCATCTTCACAACTAGTGAGAAAAATCTTATCAAAGTCAATTCAATTTCTTTGATAAAATCCTTTGACAACTAGTCTGGCTTTGAATCTTGGACTGGAACAGTGTTCTTCGCGCTTGATTCTAAACACCCATTTATTTTTTCAAAACTCTTTTGCCTTTTGGTAGTTTTACCAGTTCAAACGTCTTATTCTCATGCAATGATTTTATTTCATCTTGCATGGCTTCAATCCACTTCTGTTTGGATTCACAATTCATGGCTTCTTCAAAGTTTTTTGGTTCTCCCCCATCAGCGAGTAACACATAATCACTAGTTGAATATCTTGTAGAAGATTGCTTTGTTCTATCACTTTTTCTTAGAGGAACTGGGGAGGCCACAGGTATTGGTTCTGGCTGATGAATATTATCTTCTTCGTCTTCAGAACCAACTTCTATAAGAGCATTATCTTCATCAGGTAAATTAATTTGACCTTCTTCTCCAACTTGTCTTGGCATTGGTGTTGGAGGAATTAGTTTTAGATCTAATGAGCCATCATTGGAATCAGGAACATCCTTTTTTATTTTGTCAATGTCTTCAATAGTCTCATTTTCAATAAACACGGCATCACGGCTTCTGATGGGTTTCTTGTCAACTAGATCATAAAACCTATAGCCAAATTGATTTTGCTCATAACGAATAAAAATACCCTGTTGTGTCTTGACATCAAGTTTGGATCTCTCATCTTTGGAGATATATACAAATGTTTTGCAGCCAAGCACACGCAAATGACCATATGAAACATTATTTCCTTACCATACTTTTTCAGGAACATCCAATTCAAGAGGGATACATGGTGAAAGATTCAATATGTATGCAACTGTATATAGAGCTTTACCCCAAAAGGTCTTAGACAACTTTGCATGTGACTACCTTGCATCTCGCTCAGATGGTCTGTTACAATAGTTCATTCCTTGTATTTCAATTGCATCATTTTTGTTAGATAAAATAATTTATTATTCCCCGTCTTTGATGCATACAATTGTTTAAGTTTACTCTATAACATTCGAGCATGTGTCTCATTACATATGTGGTTGTAGACATTGTCTTCAACATATTGACAGATGAAACTATATACCTTTTCATACTCAAATTCCCACTTTTTATCCGACTTTCCTTCAGGTTTAGCAATTGCAAACACCGGCAGATGCAATTTGATCACAAATAGAAGATCTTTCATTTTGCTTCTCCACATGTGATAATTTGTGCCATTTAAGTTGATCATCGTGGTGTTCTTTGCCTCCATCGTGACAAACATTAATTCCAATAAAATCTTTTCTGATGTGGAAAATCAATCAAAGCTGCAACCACATAGCATACTAAGGGTTTTATTGAACTAGCAAACAATAGCTCTAATATCACTTGTTGGGCACAGCGGAAATAATTGCTCATAATAAATGTTGAATAAAATAATCAAGAAATAAATGACACCAATAATTTAACGTGGTTCACCATTAATTTTGGGTTACGTCCACCTTTCAAACTCCAAATTTACTTCCACTATAAAATAGTAGGTACAAAGAGTGTCTTCTCTAAAATAACAATTCTAGAGGCAATACAAAGTGAAATAAAAATAGTGGCACTCGAGTATTTCCAAAAATACACCCAAATAATTTTTCTTCACTATTTTTATCACTCCCCTTTTGAAAATAATTCCAAAAGCTTACAAAATAAACTCTCACAAAACTTACTTCTTCAGAGAACTTCTCTAATAATATATTGAAACTTGAATTGGAATTGAATGATATGAAGACTAGCAAATGATGCCTATCTATAAGCATAATTGGTTCATAGGTTTAATGAATCAAAAGGTCAATTTAATGGTTTGTTCTTTCATGGATTTTCACCTAACAATGTTAGACTATGCAGATTTAATTCCTTTGATTTTGAGAAAATCAAGTGGAGGGATCACTATCATTTTTTGCCTAGTTGGTTTTGTTGTTGATGATTATTTATATAAGGGTTTGTTAATCTACTTTGTTTTGGACAATTTCTTTTATTTCAACTGCACTATTAGGCTTGCCGAGTGTTTGATTGGGTTGGAAGATTGGGCCCAATTGTTACTTTCCATTTGCTAGTATTAGTTTGTGTAAGTGTTCATTTTTTAATTTAGTTTAAAAAACTAAAAATATGAAATTATTTATTTATTTTATTATTAATGTAATTTAGTGATATGACTTGTCCTGGTCCATATGATACATTTTTTCTTGCATTCTTAAAAAAAATTTAAAAAATATGATTATATTTACTTTAATATTTTCACATTATTGTATGCCATTAAAGACATTAAAAAAGCAAAAAGGATAAATAATTATATATTTATGTTGATGTTTTAGAAATAAAATACCATCTGAATGATTTTTTACTTAACCCGCCTGATAGATCGAATGCTTTCATCTTTTCAACCAGGTTTCCGTTCTTCTAAAACATTCCTCACCAATAAAAACAAAATATTACAAATTTTTTTAATTTGACAAACATAAAATTGATAATTAGCATTCATAATTTCAAAGAATGTCTTTATAGTTGGAAAATATATAAAGACTAGTCTCGGAAAATTAAACGCAAGGCAATTTAATTGGTTCCTATTTCAAAAATTTATGCATCCTTCCTTATATTTGGCTTATGGTTTCTGACGTATGTCTTACAATTTTTCTGATATTCTATTGTTTAAATGCAAATATATTGTTTTTTGGAAAATAAAAAATAAAAAAAAGAGAGGTGGGATCAAAATAATAGGACCCAATTCTTCAGAATCTACACAACTTGTTATTTGTCTTTTTTCCAGTTAGATGAAAGCGTTGGGGTTCGACTGGAGCTCTTTATCTTCATCCGCTTAATTTTTTATCTTTTTAATTATTAGTATTAACTATTTGTGGTTGCACTTCTTATTTTATCTCCAAACTTCTATAGCTTTTTTAAAATGATCAATCATTCGTTGACATGAAATTTAATGGATCTTCGCATATCAAAGTTTGTTCTCTATTCGAGAAATTCGCCAAATATGCCGTGAGCTATCGTTGAAAATATTCATAATTTTTATTTTATAATTTTATATCTGTAAATTATTTTTAATTTATCAAACATACTTATAATGAGTTTTCCAAATTTTTTTTATAAATAAACTATTTTTGAAGAATTGAAATTGCTCAAATCACCACTATATACAGTGATTAGGATAAAAAAATAAAACCAACAATTCACTGACACCGGTTTTAATAAGCAAAAATATCACAACACTATTTTTTCTTCATTTGAACAACTTAAAATTCATTCACCCAAATTCTTTTCCCTCGTAAATGTACAAATATTTATATTGAAGTACTTGAAATAATAATTGAGACTTTATGAAAATAATTCACAACAAGTAAACATACATTTGATAAAAGAAAAAAAATGGGAAATGAGTTTTTGTGGAGGGAAAATAGTATCGGGATGGTTTTTCTTTCAAAATCAATGCTAATGAATTTCTAATTTCATTTTTTTTCACCCAATCCACCATGTATATATAGAGATGTTTGGGTAGTTTTACTTGTTTGAAAATAATTTAATTACATGTATAAAAAAAAAGGAAAAAAAACTTACGCAATCCTTATCACAATTGACATGAAGACCTCAAAATTGATCCGGTAGAAGGGAAAAAAAGAAAAGAAATCTAAGTGACAATGGAGAGGGAAATTTGCGACAAAGAAGAGAAGAAGACAACAATATTTTTGTAATGTATTTTTTTTCTTACTTAAGTTTTACAAGGTCCTTTAAAAAATAAAAATAAAAATAAAAAGTTTTACAACATAAGGTGTGGCATTTTTCCTACTGCTGCTGAGCTTTTAATCTCTTTGTGAAACTTGTTTCAATTTTTGTTCAAAGAAATTAATTTCTTAATTAACAAAAGGGAATATTAAAAAGAATGTATCAATATTTCTCTTTACATTAAATTGTGCTCCATTTCCAGTCCAATTGAATGTCCCTTTGCATATTTCTTTTCTTTTTCTTGTGGCTAAACAAAAGACTTTGTATATAATAATAGAAAGTTTTTCCTCAAAAAAATAAAAAAATAATAGAAAGTTAAACAGAATATCACTTTCCTTTTCTTTTCTTTTTTTTCTTTCTTCTTTTCCCTTTGCATATTTCAAATATTTCTGTTAGTAAGAAAAGCAGAATTAGATGATATAAAATTAGAATCATATAATAGCTAGTCAATCATTAGAACACGATGATTCCCTTCATATTAGGAGATTGATTGCATCCTAAGAGCGACTGACTTCCGGACGTCCATGCCAAGGTTATGTTCAAAATGTACCCTTGGACTATGAATATTTAATGTGACTTAAGATTTTCAATTATTTATTTGAAAATGCATTTATTAAAAAGAATTAATACACATATACTAGCTATTAAATGTGGACAATTTAATAAGTTTAGTTATATAATTATCATTTACAATACTTGTATTAATTCTTGTGCAAGTCTAAAGTGAATAATTAAAATGAGACAAAATAAATATCTTATATTATCATTTTAAATGCTTGTATTACCTCCGACCTTTTATATTTTGGACGAAAAAATTAATTGAATTAGATTAGTGTATGTAATAAATTTATCCAAATGAATATAGTTATCATACAGATTTTTGGAGTGCTACCAACCTACAGGAATGGGTAAAATCTAACTTTGAGGCTATCCCAAGCAGTAGATCTTATGTTTAAACAAACAGTCCATGTACTCTGGTTTTGTCTATCAACAAGGATCTTTTTTATCCCAAACACTAGTCCTTATTTGGTTGTAATTCAATGCTCATAGTTAGATATATATTCTATCCCAAGTAGTAGATCTATTAGAGGCTTGGATTCGTAAAAGGCCTATTCTTATGTAATCTGTTACTCTGATTTGGTATTAATAAATACATGTTTCCCTTTAAAGAAATAAAAATAAAATAAGAATGTATTTGTAAAGATTTGCATATTCGAGGCCACAGGATATAAATGACAATACCTCGAATTATCATACTCATGAATGCATGCGTTTATATCTTACGTTGTTTCGTTTAGTAACAAGAACGTATTTGTCGTCTTTGTAAAAGTTTGATAATTCTGGGCCACTTGAACGCCAGGAATCACACTTTCGTTGATTAACGACGGAGCTCACTGTGGAATGATAATTATGTTAATAATGCCGAAGGAAACACCGAAGTGAAAGCAAATTGACAGAGCAGTCCTTCAAGTTTTCTCGCGTTTTGCGCCATTACTTTATTAACACTCACTGGATTCTTTTCACGTGGTTTTGAGTTTCCGACGTTGTCATTGCACAGTGTACTCGGAAGCATAATTAGTGGTTGTCTTTGGTTCTAAAGAAACAGTACAAACTAGTATAAAAGTGGCTCCACCATAATATGCACATGACGAGATAGTATTTTTGAAAAACATAGAAGCAAAATTTTCCAGATAATTTTTACTGGAAAAAATACTCCAGAAAATATCCTCCGATAATGAGTTTCTACTATATATATTTTACGAAAATATAAATAGCTTTATGGCACATAAATTTAAAATTTATTCCATTTCACACTTATAGGAAATAATATCCTCGTCCAATTATTAAGGGAGAGATATGGATGTACTTCCGGTTCATACCCAACAAAATTCTTACGCTTTTGAAGCTTAACCAAATTTCTTTTGTGGGAACATGTGGCTCATGGTGAAATAGCATAGATTCATAGTAGTATGATTTTTCATGTGTATTATATTCACTCAATAGTCATATTAAAAAGGCTAATGGAGTCCATCGGCTCATAGATCAATTAGTACGCCTAATCACAAAAGTATTAATGACATTAAAAGGGTGGGGTTCGAATCTTGTTAAGAGCAATTAGTGATAATTTGTTCACATTGTACGCACCCGTGTAAATGCATAGTGAGAATCCTACAATCAGTTACTACATAACCCATGATTTATTCTAAGAATAGTTCACGAGCGACCGGACTACTTATCCAAGACTCAACTTGAGTCATAAAAAAAAGGGCTAATGAAAAATATGGACGACAATTAGAGGGGCTCGAATTGCTATATACGACAATCACGATTCAATTCTAATTCGATTCGCCGAGTTAGGTTTAACATTTTTCAGGTCTACACTAATTTCTAGCGTTGTCACTTACCCACCAAAAAATAGGAAAAGCTTATGACTATTGAAGGATGAAAAAGAAAACTTATGAAATAAAAACAAATCCCACTCTTTTTCTTTTACAAAATAAAGATTTAGCATTCGACTGCTTTGGCCTAAAATCACGATATTAATATCAATGTACTAAAATAAAAACTTGAAAACAACATTTTAAATTTTAATATTACGATATTGTTTCTTTGAAGAAAAAGTAGTACAACATCGGATTAAAAACAAGAACTAACTGTATAGTTTGAGTGCTGAGAAAAACATGAAAACTAAATCCTAAACACTAGATAGAAAAAGATCAAAGGATAAATGGAGAATATAAGTGACGCACAGCTGGCAGCTAAGAAATGATACAATCAAGAAATGTAGTGCTGTGCTTAAATGGAGCTTCGACAGTTAATGATATGGAGAGCAACAGAACTTAATAGATGAAGCAGAACTGGAGAGCTTTTCATACAAAAAAGGAGTCATTTTGGTATAAAAAAAAAAAAAACTCTAAGGAATCCAAACGCTCCGCCCCCCTCCCCCCAAAAAAAAGTCTATTTATTCATATATTTTTGAATCTCTGCTCATTAACATCTTATACCTTTAATATTGACCTACATAGTTCATAAACTTACAAGAGTTGGCTAATAATGCCCTTTTGAAATTACTTTGTTGGTCAAATCTTGAAAGTTAAATGACTTTGTTGGTAAACTCTTGAAAGTATATGAACTTTGTAGGTCAATATTAAATATATGAGACATTAATGATTAGAGACTCAAAGATATATGACTAAATATGACAATTTTCCAAAAAAAAAAGAAGAAAATAATAGAAAAAACAACCATGACTATCCTTACCGAACATGATTATTAAATGCACACCCTTTTTATTAATTACACACCTCAAATTTCAATTTTACCCTTGAATGCTTTCTCTCTTTATCCAAAACTCTCTCAAATCTATACAAAAAATCTTGTAATTTGATGCATGAAACTTTGTTTTAATGAATAAGTAGTGCTTGTATATGATATATTTATGTTTCCATAGATTAAATTTGGTGTAAAATTGATGAAAATGGAAAGAAAAAAAAATAGGTTCAAGATTATTGGTGTCTAGCTAACCGGACCACATGAACTCGGCTTGATCTCCCTAGCGAGCCACTCGAACGAGCCATGTGCGTTATTTTGTTTTTAAAAATCTTTTGTTTGTTTTTGTTTAGTTAATTTAAATGTCTATATTAATTTAATTAATTATTTTCTTTGTTTTATTACATGCATTTGATTTGTTAAATTTAATTACTTAGTGTTAATTAGTTAAGTTTAATTTATTTATTTAAGAATATTTTACTTGAAATTTTTTTAAATTAATCTAATTAAGTTTGGAATAATTTATTTTAATTTTTCAAGCTTAATGAAAACAAATATGAATTTGATTTATTTTAATAACGGGTCAGGATTTTCATTTTTTAAAAGATTTATTAGTTTAGTGTTTGTTTAAATTTAGTTTATTTTAATTAAAGTACATATTAACTTAAAACAATTGATTCCTAAATATACCCTGTGTAATTAATTAATTAAATATATAATAAAATGACTAAAAATAAGGGAAAAGCTGGAATTTTGTTTTACCTAACCTGACTCATTTCGTTCCAGCTGACCATCTGGATAAAGTGAGTTTGTGTTGATCGTTCGAACAAACTCATTTCATCGGGTTAAACGTCCGGACAATGTGAGTTGTCTTAGTTGATCTTCCAGTTAAACCCATTTTGTCCTAGTTGGATTGTCAGAACAAAATGGGTTTGTCCGGGTTGGCTTTCCAGATATACGGACTTTGATATGGTAGACCCTATAGACAAAGCTATTTTCCTCCAAATAAGTAAATTCAAGATAAAAAATGGAAAATATATCTCATTATAATCAATGTATGGATTGAAATCAAAATCATCTTTTAGATATTTCATTATATTTCATTTATCTTTAATCAAAATCAAAATCATCAATATCTCATTATATTTCATTTTTTAAAGTGAGACATTAGAGGAAAAAATATAATGAACAAAAATGGTAAAAAGGATGTGCGTTTAGTAACTCTTTTAAATAATATTGCTGATTTTCTTTCTTAACATTTTTTGATTTGATATCATTGGTCCTCATCATTTTTTTAAATCTCGAATTACCATAGTCATGAATGCGTTAATTTGTATTTTAATTTCGCTTTCCTCGACATATCTAAAGAAAAGATAATGATAATTCTCACAGCTTAAGTGGACAATATCAATATCAATATCAACGTACTACAATACATACAAATTGGCCATGAATTTTTAAAAAAGGAAAAAAAGATAAAAAATGGAAAAAAGTCACGATAACGACAATTGAAATCTAGAATATGTACTATTGATTTATGAATGTGTTTGTTTCGTAGTTTCGTTTTTCTCAATAATAATAAGAACCTAAAGTTGAATTTGCAAAAGCTTTAAGGTGATGAGCGTAGACAGCAGTAGCGTGGTGTCCATTTAAATAAATTTAAATGTGTCAGTCTATTTAAAAAACATGTACAAGTCTTTTAAAAAAAAGCAAGTTCAAGACTTTTTCAAGAAATCATGTTCAAGATTTTTAGAGAAAACATGATTATTTACTTTCAAAGAAATCAAGGTTTCGAGAAAAGCTACTCAAGATCATCTCAATGGTTTCACTATTATTCCTCAAACGTTCTTGACAATTGACGCCTATTTTCTGTCTCGACAAACTCTTGGAATTCATAGCTTAAAGAATTCAAAACTTTTCCTTAGTCCAATCCTCAAGCTCATATTTCTAGATCATTTCACTATATCTTTTATCTTGAATTGAAATCAATTATCAAGAACTTAAAATAACTAATCCAAAGTATAAAAACACTTTGGCATCAATCTCTATATCAAAAACTAACCAAAAGTTTAAAATATTTGAAAAATATAACTTAAACAACATTCTGGAAAATGTTGTTCATCCAGTAAATTATTGAATCTAATGGTGTCAAATGTGGTGCAATTTAATGAAAATGCCACCTCAATTCTTGGAGGCCAAGAAGAAATGTTAAAAAAACAAGTGTTAAGAAACATTTAGTGAAAATGCCACATAAATACTTGGAAGCCAAGAAATGTTAAATAAGTGATTTTGATTCTAATTATAAAATAGTCCTTCAATTTCCCTAATATCTCCCTAAGTTCAAATAAATAAATCAACTTCCCAATTAAGTCCTCATATTTTCTCAAAAATAAAAGATCTAGGTTTTGGGGTGTTGCATTGATCATCATTGAATGAAATGAAATTATGTATTTATAGGCATTAGGCAACCATTCATATATAGAAACCATTCAATTTTAATAGATTCATAGAGATACTTCATCCGTTTCATTTTAATTATTTACGTTTCTTTTTTTAGAATATCTCATTTCAATTATTAAATTTCTAATTTTAATAAGTACTTTTACAATTACACTATTGTTATTAATTAAGGATTTAGAAGAATTGTCATTTATTTATTAGAAAATGTATTTTTTATAATAATTAATATCTATACATGAACTATTAAATGAGGAAAAATTAGACATAAAAGAGTAATTATTAGGCAACATGCATTAATAAAATAACATTTTTTTTTTTTTTGCTACATTCCATAATTATTCATTATATGAATGATCACGTTCATTCATTAATAAAGATTCCGCTTCTCATAAAACTAATAATCATGTTCGCTCATAAATCATCAATGACTCTTCCATAAATCAATATTAAAATGCATGTTTTTACAACAGTACTTAGTAAACGAATGAAGCACATATCCCCACACTCACTGGATAATGCTACATCTTCTAGATACAATAATTGAATTCATATTTTTAAGGGCATTAATTTCAGGAAAAGAATAAGGAGTTGCATGCGCAATTCAAACTGGCATAACATTCATAATCTGACAGGATCAACGAGCACAGAGGTGATGAGTCTTTTAGCCTTGATTGTGGAATTTGTATACCCATCTTCATCTCTGTACAAGAGATTTATGACCCTTGCAAGATTCAGGACTCGCTCGAGGATGGGCTTTGATACTGCTGCTGGGCTTAACCATTCTTTGTTTATATCCTTCCAAGCATTTGCCACCTGTTTCTGAAATTCATCAAACGCCTCTTTCTTTGATACACCATATTCCATCATGTAGCATTCCACAGCTGAGGCCACATCTCCTCTTTCCTTCTCTTTCTATACATATATAAGAGGATATATATACGTATATGTATCAAAACTTTAATTTCCTCAAAGATCGATAATGTCAATTTTATCTTCAATAATGGGTTACTCGTTCCTTTCAGTATTGGATTTTTATATTTTTATTTAATTTAAAAATTAAGAATAAGCTTTAACTTTAATAAAATTACCTTATTATCCTTATTACTAATTAAGTTAAAGGTGAAAGCCATTAAATTTTTCAAATTAATAAAACTTTATTTATTTTTAAAAAAGTGGCCATTGAATTACAAATCTCCTAAAATAAAAAAAAAATGTATATTCAATTTTGTACTAACTGAGGAAATATAATTCTAAGTTCAAGATTAATATTTCGTACCTCATACCCAGCCATGTCGTCCATTAATCTACAAATGACTGATGCAGCTCGAACAATCAATGGCTCTTTTGTCACCCAATCAAAAGTTTCCTTAGTTACTATGGCTCCCATGCCGACCATGGATGTCGTTGCTAGCATCATGTATGCACCAGTCACGAGTGAGACATTCATGAAGTCTTTAAATGTTGGTACATATGCGTTGTGGGCCCAGTGAGCTTCTTGGAAGTATGCTCTCACTAATTTTTTCATCTAAAGTTCAGAATGAGAAACATTACTCATCCAAATTTCTCTTATCAATGATTCTTAGATATGCCTCAAATAATTTTATTTTTAAAAAAAAAAAAAATCATAGCAAAACTGGAGGTTTGTAGTATTATTACTATGTAGTCCCTGATTTCTTTCTTTTGACCATTTTGGTCCTTGATAAATATTTCAAACCTTTTTTCTCCTAATTTTTTTTGTTTGTTTATTACTAGATCATTTTGTTATACTTAATTGGTCTTTGAATTTTTTGTGTGTAAAACATTATATAATTTTTAATTTCTACCAAAATTATCTAATTATTCACATGGAAAAACATTCGAGAACAAAATAGTTCGAGAAAAATAATATTATAGATAAAAAAATTCAAAATAATCATCAAGGACCAAAACATTTCATGAAAAACCATCAAGGACAAAAGAAGTTCAAAATAATTATAGAGAACCAAAATATATATGGACAAAAAAAATCATGGACTAAATAGGAATTTTTCCGAGGTTAGTATATATACCTCTTCCTTAGCACATTTAACTCTGCCAGTGCCAGATATGCCTATCTTGGCTAACTCTTCTTCCATTTCATTGTAAACATCTAACAGGACTTGGTAAACATGCCTCATGTATGATGGTAATTGATTTATGGCCTTTATATCCCACCTGCCAATTAGGCTAAATCATAAATGTTTTTCTATATAAAGAATACAGTGATCACTTTTTTCCAAAAAAGACAAAAAAAAAAGAGGCAATAATATTGTTCATAGCATCCAAGAAAAGAATGACTCGATTGTATATATACCTTTCTATTGCATCCGTGAAAAGAATGAGTTCGTCGAGTGTCCCATACACATCATAGATATCGTCTATGATGGATGTCATGGAAATAACTTTGGTTAGAAACCGTCTGGCAAGGCCAAAATGGGGCTCAAAATACACTCCCAATATCCAAAAGTAGCATTCTACTAATCTGTCTCTTGCGAAAGGTAACTTTGTAGCACAGTCCAATTTTTTCCACCATCTGAAAAATATGACGTGAAATCAATTTTTAAAAAGTACATTGAATATTCTTTTTGGCCGTTAAAAATAGAAGGTGAAACTTACTTGGTTATTTCACAAAGCTCCAATTGATGCATCTTCTGCAATCTATTGAAATCAAGGTTTGCCAAATTTAGCAAGGCATCATTATGTGATTCACCCTCTTGGTATACAGTTATGCACTGTAATCCTCCAAGCCTTGTCAAGGTTTTCTGGATTGGCATGTCGAGAGCTCGTTTAACTTGAGTTGCTTTGGAATTGCTCAAGTTAGGCATCATGGATTGAAGTTGAGAAGTAGTAAACATCAAGGCTTCCTCTAAAATGTTATCCCCATGAATTCTGAAATTTGAGGCCTCATACAGGCTCAACATTCCTTTCAAGTCATGAACCATCGTTTCTTTGAATTCCCCTTTCGAGTTCTTGAATTTATTGAACACATCTGTTTCAGCCAAAATAATAGTAATTCTTGAAATTCTCTATTTTGTAATGACCAAGATTCAAGACTACAGCCATAGATATTCCTTAGAATATATGAGTGAAAACACAGAAAACCAAACTTACCACAAGATATATAATGCCCATGTTGTCGGAGTAGTCGAAAACGTAGAGAGACTACGTAAAGATCATCTTCATCGTTACATGACTGACCATGGTAAGCATTGTAAATATTGAGCAATGATGTCTCTATCTCACTTTCAAATTGATAAGACAGCCCTAGACGTTGGATGGTGTCTATCAAGTCAAGTTTCTCCCGCGATTTGTCAGGAATTCCAATAAGCATTTTTCTGATCTCTTCTTTCAACTTTGCATGCTCCATCTCTTCTTCAGCACTAAAAGATTCCTTCAAAAGTAAATTAATGGAGTAAGTTTTCACCAATCTCTAATGACACCAACAAGAAGAATATGAAAATAAACAAATAAAAAAAAAAGTCACCTTGAGATCAGTAGCGTATCTTAGGAAATGGTCTCCCCAAACACTTGGATGAAAGTTGGCAGAGCGGCGAGGAGTTGGTTGATTTGGTGTTGAATTGAAGGCAGAAACTGATCCTTCAACACAGATCTCCATTGTTGTCAACCAAGGAGAGGAAACAAAATTAGTAACGAATCGGTAGTAGTATGCATGCAGCTAGTGAGCTCTCCTGTCTTATTTATATAGAAAAATGATTGTCAATAATGTTGGTAAAACAAATAAGTATATCTAATGTCTAAGATATACTCTAATAAATAGTATTGTATTTGTGAATAAGTACTATACTAAAATATTGTTATTCTATAATCGATACACCATTTAGCTAGAACATTATTGAATGTTCAAAGTATTACAACTAGGATATCCTAATTAAAAGATTTCTACAAATATATAAGATTAGATGTTGAAGAGGTAAAACTATCTAAGAGGGCTAGGGTCCTTTTATAGCATTAATAACCTAAGTAAATTTTTCTCACTTCCAATGTGGAACTAAATTGCAATAGTAAAACTAGGCAATTCCAAACAAATACGTTCACATGCAAATCTATTTGTATTCTATTCGCAATGTTAATTTTTAACTCCATCCAAATATTAAATAGAGATTTTCATCTTAATAAAATTATCATATTATTTTTATTTTTATTTTTTTTGGTTTTAAATTGAGTGTTTACTTTTATAAAATAAATATATTTTTTTCTAACAACATCTTAATTTAAGAGAGTTAAATTTTAGTAATTAGTATTTTTACCACTGATCATATTCATAACATGTATAAGGGGATTATTTTAGGTCAAATGATCTTTATAATCAACGTACTACAATATATAAAAAGAGCAAATAAAGCGTATTAAGTTCAATTATTATCTCCTCGAGAAAAAGTTAAATTATTATGACAATTCTTTTCACGTGTTTCATTGCGCAGTGTACTAGGACACCGAACGAGCGGCTGCCTTTGGCTTTGGCTCCAAAGTTGCCGTTGACGTGCAAATCTCAAAACGTTTGACAGCAGGATCAGCCATCCCGCGTGGAACGTTGTAGCGTAGCTCCGTAGTAGAAAAGAGGAGAAGTAAAAACGTTTGACAGAAATTGGGTGCGGGGGAGGGCTGCAGCTTCAAAATTGCAACACAACAGTACCAAATTTTAACAAAACTTACCGTGTTTTTTTTTTTTTTTTTTGAAACTTAGTGTTCTTATCAAATAGTGACCATTAAAAGTATTCATTCGTTACAATACATATATTATCGGTTGGCATTTTCACTCATTAAGTTCCATCGGGCAAAAAAAGAAGAAGAAAAGTACCATGTTAGGTTTTGATAAAAGAAAATGTCAATTTCTATCCTTGAAATAACCCTTGCAAAGTCGCCTCTTCTTTTTTCATTTATTTCAAAGGTAAGGACAAATTATTTATATCTCTAACTTTTAAATATATATATATATATATATATATATATTCTCTTTATTCATAATTAAATGCATATTTTAAACTTAAAAAATAATTTAAAAAATCTTTAATCTTAAAAAAGTTCTTATTATTGATATTGTTACTCTTTAGTGAAAAAATTGCACGAGGTAGTATAATATAAATTTTTTAAATGAAAATTTTTATTAGTAACATTTTAAATGATAAATACAAAAAAAAATTATTAGTAACATTTTTTTAATCTAGAGTTAAATGTTAATATTTGATTTAATACAAAAATTAGAGGAAGTATTTGACTTTATAAAACATAATCCTTGTTATTATCAATGTGAATAGGTTGAGATAATTAAGCGTGATGTAAATTTTTTAAATTAAAATGAATATTATTGAACATCTAATTTAGGTTTCAACATCACCTTAAAAGGATTTCTCCCGTATTTCAAGACCCTCCAATTTTTTGGTGTGTTAGAACATGTGGTTCACTAGAGCTAGCAATTGGGGGGAAGACCCTCCAACTTGATGCCTGAGCTGGGCTGGATCAGCTGGACCCCAGATATTATTTTTGACTAAAAATAGTATTTTTCTAGTGATTCGAATTAGCACAACCCGATTAGCTCAAATAATTTAGCCAATTAGGCCCAAATATTTTTGGGCCAACATTTAAGAAACCAACCCAGTCCTAATTTCGAGTTGCTTGGGACAAGCTATGGAGCCGGACCTATTTTGTCTGCCTTATGGTTCATAGTGAAACAGTCCTTCTATCCCTTATTATAAGGAGTTAAAAATAATGTATTTTGTTTTTAAACATAATATCGTATAAAAATGGTTGGAGGTAATAGCATATATTAAAATGATTTTGCATGTGTATTGTATTATTCCAATAGTCACATTAAATAAAGGGCTAATGAAAAAGATGGGCATCAATGATAAGTACATGGTGCATGTGTTTAGAGTAGCTTGAATTGCTTATCTACAAGAAATAGAAAGACCAGCAACCACAACTACCTGGGAAGTGGTACAGATTTTTCTCCACTTATTTCTGGCGTTGTTAGTTGTTACTTAACAGTTAACCCCCCCTCCAAAAAAAGAAACCGGAAAAGATTGTGACTATTGAAGGATGAATAGCCCTTTAGCATTCTACGGTATTGGGCCACAAGATTAATATCAACGTACTAAAATAAAAACTGTTTTTGTTCCAAAAAAAAAAAAACCTGGTCATCACCTCTCACCGGGACCCATCCTAAGAAAGAAGAATTCATGACTATTCCTTAATGCCGGTCATAACTTCTCACCAGTATTGCACTTCTTATTTTATCTCCAAACTTCTATATCAGTTTTATGTCTTTTTTATTAAGTTTTATCATTCTTTTTTCTTTTTGATAACTCAGTTTTTTAGAATATGTTTGAGGATAGCAATTCCGAATGGAAAATTAATAAATTCAGGATTTATACTATTTTACTTTTTTAAATTTTGTATCGTTTCTTCCATTTTCAATTCTACCATAAAAGTACTTTTTTATTTTTTACATTTGGTCAGTTGAGCCATTTTTTGACCATTTTCCAACAAAATCAGTGACATTTTTTTTTAGGGGCAAAATTATCTTTTCAATTTTCCCTAAAAAAAATTTCAGAAAATTAGCAAATTTAGGATATGTACTATTTACTTTTTCAAATTTAATAACATATCTTCTATTTTAAATTTTATAGTACTATTCATTTTTTATTTTTTCATATTTGATCAGTCCAATAATTTTTCAACCAATATTGTACAAAACTGATGACTCACATTTTTATGAGAGTATATATATATACATATATATATATTTAGAAGAAAAGTACCATGTTAGGTTTTGATAAATAAAAAATTTCAATTTCTATCCTTGAAATTACCCTTGCAAACTCGCTTCTTCTTCTTTTTTCATTTATTTTAAAGGTAAGGAGAAATTATTTATATTTTTTTAAAAAGAATAATAATCTCTTATTCATAATTAAATGCATGTTTTTAACTTAAAACAATAATTTTAAAAAATATTTAATCTTAAAAAATTTCTTATTATTGATGTTGTTACTCATTAGTGAAAAAATTATACAAGTTAGTATAAAATAAATTTTTTTTATTAGTGACATTTTAAATGATAAATTAATAATAAGAAAGTGAATATCGAATTTCAAACAATCGATAATAGAGATATGGGCATTTTATTTTGGATGGAGGGAGAAAATTTAAAATCAATTAATATTTAATTATTTTTCCATGTCAAAACAAGGTGCATATAATTTTTTTTTTTATCTAGAGTTAAATGTTAATATTTGATTTAATACAAAAATTAGATGAAGTACTTGACCTTATAAAACATAATCCTTGTTATTATTAATGTGAATAAGTTGAAATTATTAATGTGATATAAATTTTTTAAATTAAAGATGATATTATTAAATCTCTAAAATAGAAATGTTAACATTCAACACCACCTTAAATGGATTTCTCTCATATTTCAAAACCCACCAATTTTTTTGTGTGAACATGTGGTTCATTAGAGCTGGCAATTCGGGGGTCTAGCCAACCCTGACCCTCTATCGGATAGATATTTCACAACACAACTCAACTCGACGCCTAAGCCGAGCTGGACCAACTTAACTCCATATGTTCAAACGATGCAATTTTTTACTAAAAATAGTATTTTTCTAATAACTTAAATTAATCTAACCGATTTGTGTGACTAGCTAAGTCAATTAGGCCCGAATGCTTTTGGGCCAACATTTAAGAAACTCAATTCAATCCTAACTTCAAGTTACTTGGGTCAGCCTATCGGGTTGGATCCATTTTGCTTGTCTTATAGTTCACAGTGAAACAATATTTCTATCCCGTATTATATGAAGTTAGAAACAATGTATTTTATTTTTAAATATAAGATTGTATATAGCTGATTTTGGATGTGTATTGTATTATTCCAATAGTCACATTAAATAAAGGGCTAATGGAAAAGATGGACATCAATGATAAGTACATGGTACATGTGTTTAGAATGGCTTGAATTGCTTATCCACAAGAAATAGAAAGACCACCAACCACAACTACATGGGAAGGGGTACAGATATTTCTCCACGCCCACCCCCACCCCCTCGAAAATAAAAAAGAAACCGGAAATGATTATGACTATTCAAGGATGAAAAAGAAAACTTATGAAATAAGAAAAAATCCCACTTTTTTTTCTTTATCATTCGACGGTATTGGGCCACAAGATTAATATCAATGTACTAAAATAAAAACTGTTTTTGTTCCAGAAAAAAAAACCTGGTCATCACCTCTCACCGGGACCCCACCCAAAGAAAGAAGAATGACTATCCTTAATACCGGTCATAATTTCTCCCAGTATTGCACTCCTTATTTTATCTCCAAAGTTCTATATCAGTTTTATGTCTTTTTTATTAAGTTCTATCATTCTTTTTTTCTTTTTGATAACTCAGTTTTTGAAAGAGCGCATGCACCCTCATCATTTGCCAATTCAAATCTACCCTAAGAACTAAGATCTATCATTCTTGACATGAAGTTTAATGGATCTTCGCATATCAAAATTTGTTCTGTATGAAACCAAATTAATATACCATGAGCTATTATCATTATTCATAATCTTTAGTTTTCTCTTTTTACACTTGTAAATTATTTTTAATTTATCAAAAATACATATAATCCTCTCTCTTTTTTTCTTTTTTTTGCTTTTTTTCTATCAGTAAACTATTTTTGATCAATTAAAACCACTCAAAGCACCCATATATATATACACAGCGACTCAGGAAAAACAAAAAATCAACAACTCACTAGCAGCTTTTTTATAAGCAAAAATGTAATGTACAAATACTCATATTGAACTCATTGAAATAACACTTGAGACTTTATGGGAAGAGTTTACAGCAGAGTAGACGTACATTTGATAGGAAAAATATTGGGAGATGAGTTTTTGTCGAAAGAAAAGAGTAAATTGACAGAGCAGTCCTTCAAGTTTTCTCGCGTTTTGCGCCATTACTTTATTAACACTCACTCGATTCTTTTCACGTGTTTTTGAGTTTCCGACGTTGTCATTGCACACTGTACTCGGAAGCATAATGAGTGGGTTGTCTTTGGTTCTAAAGAAACAGTGCAAACTAGTATAAAAGTGGCTCCACCAAGTATTTTTGAAAAACATAGAAGCAAAATTTTCCAGATTATTTTTACTGGAAAAAATACTCCAGAAAATATCCTCCGATATTGAGTTTCTACTATATATATTTTACGAAAATATAAATAGCTTTATGGCACATAAATTTAAAATTTATTCCATTTCACACTTATAGGAAATAATATCCTCGTCCAATTATTAAGGGAGAGATATGGATGTACTTCCGGTTCATACCCAACAAAATTCTTACGCTTTTGAAGCTTAACCAAATTTCTTTTGTGGGAACATGTGGCTCATGGTGAAATAGCATAGATTCATAGTAGTATGATTTTTCATGTGTATTATATTCACTCAATAGTCATATTAAAAAGGCTAATGGAGTCCATCGGCTCATAGATCAATTAGCACGCCTAATCACAAAAGTATTAATGACAGTAAAAGGGTGGGGTTCGAATCTTGTTAAGAGTAATTAGTGATAATTTGTTCACATTGTACGCACCCGTGTAAATGCATAGTGAGAATCCTACAATCAGTTACTACATAACCCACGATTTATTCTGAGAATAGTTCACGAGCGACCGGACTACTTATCCAAGACTCAACTTGAGTCATAAAAAAAAGGGCTAATGAAAAATATGGACGACAATTAGAGGGGCTCGAATTGCTATATACGACAATCACGATTCAATTCTAATTCGATTCGCCGAGTTAGGTTTAACATTTTTCAGGTCTACACTAATTTCTAGCGTTGTCACTTACCCACCAAAAAATAGGAAAAGCTTATGACTATTGAAGGATGAAAAAGAAAACTTATGAAATAAAAACAAATCCCACTTTTTTTCTTTTAAAAAATAAAGATTTAGCATTCGACTGCTTTGGCCTAAAATCACGATATTAATATCAATGTACTAAAATAAAAACTTGAAAAAAACATTTTAAATTTTAATATAACGATATTGTTTCTTTGAAGAGAAAGTAGTACAACATCGGATTAAAAACAAGAACTAACTGTATAGTTTGAGTGCTGAGAAAAACATGAAAACTAAATCCTAAACATTAGATAGAAAAAGATCAAAGGATAAATGGAGAATATAAGTGACGCACAGCTGGCAGCTAAGAAATGATACAATCAAGAAATGTAGTGCTGTGCTTAAATGGAGCTTCGACAGTTAATGATATGGAGAGCAACAGAACTTAATAGATGAAGCAGAACTGGAGAGCTTTTCATACAAAAAAGGAGTCATTTTGGTATAAAAAAAAAAAAAAAACTCTAAGGAATCCAAACGCTCCGCCCCCCCTCCCTCCCCCCAATAAAAAGTCTATTTATTCATATATTTTTAAATCTCTGCTCATTAAGATCTTATTCCTTTAATATTGACCTACATAGTTCATAAACTTACAAGAGTTGGCTAACAATGTCCTTTTGAAATTACTTTGTTGGTCAAATCTTGAAAGTTAAATGACTTTGTTGGTAAACTCTTGAAAGTATATGAACTTTGTAGGTCAATATTAAATATATGAGATCTTAATGATTAGAGACTCAAAGATATATAAGAAAATATGACAATTTTTCAAAAAAAAAATATGAAAAGAATAGAAAAAACAACCATGACTATCCTTAAGGAACATGATTGTTAAATGCACACTTTTTTTATTAAATGCGCACCTTTTTATTAAATACACACTCCAAATTCCTATTTTACCCTTGAACGTTTTTTCTCTTTACCCAAAACTCTCTCAAATCTATATAAAAAATCTTGTAATTTGATGCATGAAACTTTGTTTTAATGAATATGCAGTGCTTGTATATGATATATTTATGTTTGCATAGATTAAATTTGATGTAAAATTGATGAAAATGGAAAGAAAAAAAATAGGTTCAAGATTATTGGTGTCTAGCTAACCGGACCAAATGAACTCGGTCCGTTCGGACAGGTTTGATCCGCCCTGGAGAGCCATTCGAACGAGTCATGTTCGTTATTTTGTTTTTTAAAATTTTTTGTTTGTTTTTGTTTAGTTAATTTAAATGTCTATATTCATTTAATTAATTATTTTCTTTGTTTTATTACTTGCCTTTGATTTGTTAAATTTAATTACTTAGTGTTAATTAGTTAAGTTTAATTTATTTATTTAAGAATATTTTAGTTGAAACTTTTTTAATTAATCTAATTAAGTTTGGAATAATTTATTTTAATTTTTCAAGCTTAATGAAAACAAATATGAATTTAATTTAGTTTAATTAGTTTAGTAACGAGTCAGGATTTTCATTTTTTAAAAGCTTTATTAGTTTAGTTTATTTTATTTAGTCCATAAATCATAAGTGGCCTCTAGCAAGACATTATGATTACTCAATTTAAATAAGAAATCGATTGTCCAATTTATCCTAATTGTAATTCAATAATTAATCCTCTTGTTAGACGATATAAACATAAGCTACAAAATATGTCATCCTTATAAATTTTAATTATTCAATTTCTTGATATCCGAGTTAATTGTATAATCAAATAATTTTGTTAACTCTTTATCAAAATATTTGAGCATGGCCATGCATTTATACAATTTAACACATCAATAGACCTATAGATATCTCTCTTTATATAAAGAGTAAGAAGTCCATTCATATCACTCACATTCCTCTTTATAATTCATTTTATATCCAACTATAAATTTTATATAATTATCTTGTTAAAGATAATGTTTAGTTATGTCAAGATATATAAATCTTTATGTAGGAATCTATGTTATAATCAGGTCAAAGAATTTAAAAATAATAACTTTAATGAAAATTCTTATGACGTTAATTCATGTAGAATTCTCAATACTAAAAAAACACCTCATTATTGACGAAAAATTTATCTTGCTAATTTGGATTACCGACGGAATTTTACAAATTATCGACAAAATTTTTCCCTTGCTAAAAGTGGCGTAGGTAATAATTTTACGAACAAAAAAATTAATTTTGTCGGTAATTATCGACGAAATACCAATGGATGATGTTATGTTGATAATTACCGAGGGAATACCGAGGCTCGTTTCAGTAGTCAATTGTTTTTTTAAAAAAATAAATTTTATTTTTTGATCGAATTTTTGGTAATTACCGATGGAATTTTTCCTTTGCTATTTTTCCGTAGCTAATTTATTTTTATAAAAATTTATACTTTTTTTTTAAAATAAAAAATAAATTTTTTTTATTTTGAGTCTTACTTTGAAGACAACCCATATAGAAGGTTGTGCCACCGAACCAAATAACAAATTTGAATATGTTTTTACAATTTTAATATTTATACTACTATATTCCTACCACAATAATAATAATAATATCAATATAATATTTTATAATAATAACATATGATAATAATACTAATTTTTTATTGTTTGAACTATTATTATTATTATACAAGATAATTATATTAACACTAATAATAATATAAGTAAAACATAGTAATAATAAATTTAATATAAGTAACACATAATAATAGTAATAATAAAAAAACAAAAACAACTATAATACCAATACAATATTTTATGATAATAATATTTTATGGAATAAGTTTTCTAAAAGTTTTTTTTTTAAATGAAGATGAGAGTTGTTATGTTTGGATAAAAGGTTTTTCAAGTGAAGAGAGAGTTTGATGTCCTATTTTTTAATCTCATGTTTGATATATAGTATATCTATAATTAAAATGAATTGTTTATTTAAATGGGTGAGAACGATATATGGGGTAAGAAAATAATTTAAAATTTGAATGAGATAAAAATTTTGAATGTAAAAAAGAGTTTATATATATATATATATATATAATTGTTTATATGGGAAATGAAAATTTTGTTTTTGTTATTCTTGGAAAATGCCACGCTGAGAAAAGTAACCTATCAAGAATATGAAAATAAACAAATAAAAAAAAAAAGTCACCTTGAGATCAGTAGCGTATCTTAGGAAATGGTCTCCCCAAACACGGCTGAAAATTGGCAGAGCAACAAGGAGGGCTTACTGGAGGAAACAAAAGTAACGAATGGTAGTTCTATTTAGGTTAAATCAATCTTTTTAATTTTTAAATTAGTCAAATATGAATATTCAATTATGAATCAAAAGAGTATTAATTTAATTAGTAATAAAATATGTAGAGTGAATAAATATTTAATTTTAAAAGTTTAAAAAATTAAAAATATGAATATTAAATTCAAGATAAAATGAATATGGCATTAAAGACTCTTAACCCCAGGCACCAAATAGCTACACTTATAGTCATTGATTTTTACAAGATACAACATACAAAATCTCGAATTACCATAGTCATGAATGCGTTAATTTGTATCTTAGTTTCGTTTTCCTCGGCATATCTAAAGAAAAGATAACGATAATTTTCACAGCTTAAGTGGACAATATCAATATCAATGTACTACAATACATACAAACTGGCCATGACTTTAAAAAAAAGGAAAAAAGTCACAGTGACAATAATTGGAATCTAGAATATGTACTCTTGATTTATGAATGCGTTTGTTTCGTAGTTTCATTTTCCTCGACAATAATAAGAACATAAAGTCAAACTTGCAAAGGCTTGAAGGTGATGAGTGCAAACAGACGGCATTAGTGTGGTGTGAATAAATTTAAATGTGTCAGTCTATTTAAAAAACATGTACAAGTCTTTTAAAAAAAAGCAAGTTCAAGACTTTTTCAAGAAATCATGTTCAAGATTTTTAGAGAAAACATGATTATTTACTTTCAAAGAAATCAAGGTTTCGAGAAAAGCTACTCAAGATCATCTCAATGGTTTCATTATTATTCCTCAAGCGTTCTTGACAATTGACACCTATTTTCTGTTTCGACAAACTCTTGGAATTCATAGCTTAAAGAAAGAATTCAAAACTTTTCCTTAGTCCAATCCTCAAGCTCATATTTCTAGATCATTTCACTATATCTTTTATCTTGAATTGAAATCAATTACCAAGTACTTAAAATAACTAATCCATAAGTATAAAAACACTTTGGCATCAATCTCTATATCAAAAACTAACCAAAAGTTTAAAATATTTGAAAAATATAACTTAAACAACATTCTGGAAAATGTTGTTCATCCAGTAAATTATTGAATCTAATGGTGTCAAATGTGGTGCAATTTAATGAAAATGCCACCTCAATTCTTGGAGGCCAAGAAGAAATGTTAAAAAAACAAGTGTTAAGAAACATTTAGTGAAAATGCCACATAAATACTTGGAAGCCAAGAAATGTTAAATAAGATGATTTTGATTCTAATTATAAAATAGTCCTTCAATTTCCCTAATATCTCCCTAACTTCAAATAAATAAATCAACTTCTAGTTAAGTCCTCATATTTTCTCAAAAATAAAAGATCTAGGTTTTGGGGTGTTACATTGATCATCATTGAATGAAATGCAATTATGTATTTATAGGCATTAGGCAACCATTCATATATAGAAACCATTCAATTTTAATAGATACATAGAGATACTTCATCCGTCTCATTCTAATTATTTATGTTTCTTTTTTAGAATATCTCATTTCAATTATCCAGTTTCTAATTTTATTAAGTACTTTTACAATTATACTATTGTTATTAATTAAGAATTTAGAATAATTGTCATTTATTTATTAGAAAATATATTTTTATAATAATTAATATCTATACACAAAGGGAAAATTAGACATAAAGAGTAATTATTAGACAATATGCATTAATAAAAGAACATGCTTTATTTGCTACTATCTATAATTATTCATTATATGAATGATCACGTTCATTCATTAATAAAGATTCTTCTTCTCATAAAACTAATAATCATGTTCACTTGTCCTCAGAAGTATAGTCGAGTTGGTAAGACATGTGGTGATGTGAGGAGAAATCTTCCGACAGTATAGGTTTGAATTCGTGTGGAGCAAATTTTCATTGAAATATTATGGAGGTTTATCCTGATGTTTGAATTCTGTTGGCTCTCTCTTCACGTGTGTTTGTCACTCGCGCACATATTTCAATTTATAACTCGTCTAATTAAAGAGCGTCAAGTAATTTTCCCTCTTCCTCATAAAAAAAATAATCATATTCACTCATTAATCATCAGTGACTCTTCCATAAATCAATATTAAAATGCATGTTTTTACAACAGTACTGAGTAAACGAGTGAAGCACATATCCCCACACTCACTGGATAATGCTACATCTTCTAGATACAATAATTAAATTCATATTTTAAGGGCATTAATTTCAGGAAAAAAGAATAAGCATGCGCAATTCAAAATATACAAGATTTGATGATGTCGTTTTCCTGTCATGTCTTGTTCATTTCTGGTATTAAAATGAACATACGTGGGGCAACGAAGGTAGTTTGGTTGTAAAGACTTCATCCTATTGGAATAGGATTCTCATTCCCGTGACGTAATAAATAAAAAATGAACATATGGCCATAGTCATCCTTTTCATCCACCATAAATGGTTAATCATTGCCCCGAGCATAGTTGGAATGGCAAAGTTGGTGCTATCAAACGTGCTTATCTATCCTATCCATCAGCCTATATTCAAATCTTAGTATGAGCAAAATTTTGTTTTCTTTTGGAATTGAACCTTAGTGGCAAGATTAGTGAATCAACAACCCTTGATTAACAGTATTGAAAGGCAAGTGTTGATATTTTCAAATATAATAGCAAATCTAAAAGTTACGTCATTAAAAAAAAAGGTAAATAAATAGCCATTATTTTTATTCTTCTTGCATGTTTCCCATAACATGCCACATGCAGTGATGTTTTTCCAAACAGTGAAACACGCCACCCACTGACTGACATTTTCTCTATGCCAATAATAGAAAAATATATATTATTTCTTTCATATTTGAATTGTTTACTTTTTTTATAATATTATATATATATATATATATAATTTTTATAAATATGTAAAGAATTATAAATTTTATATGTTTTGAATGAAATATAGCACAAAAAAAATGAATATCCACTTATATTTTTAAATGAGAACTGTATTTTTAAATGAGTTATTTATTTTTTATTGAGATACTTTGAAACTATTGTAT
This sequence comes from Apocynum venetum, assembly GCA_019593545.1. NCBI lineage: Eukaryota > Viridiplantae > Streptophyta > Magnoliopsida > Gentianales > Apocynaceae > Apocynum > Apocynum venetum. Next base: position 7,589,755 of record SRSM01000123.1, on the reverse strand, counting down.
TTATACACTAGTAATTAAACAAAGATAATTTATAAAATTTAGTTATATAATTATTATTTTTCTTTATTTTAGTGTAAATTTAAAATGTATAATTGAAATGAGATTTAAGAAATATAATTTCGGCATTTCTATTTTAGGTTATTTTGATTTACCCATGTTGGAGGTCGCCAGGGTCCAAGGTGAAAAAAATAGGTCATTTTGGTTAAAAGTTCAATTAAAAATGAGGTGAGGAATCGATAAAAAATCTCTTTCTTCCCAGTGGTCTTGGAAAAATTACACGCGAGGCAATTTAATTGGTTCCTATTTCACACATTTATTCACCCATATATTTACCAATTTTCCTTAAATTCTGTTTTTTAATAGAAATACTCTTTTCATACCTTTTTATAAGATATTTTAAGCAATTTTACATAAATAAATAAATTATTTTATTTCTTATTATATCATTATTTATTTTAATATTTTTTAAAAAAATGAGTATTTATTCTCTCTTTCTCTCTCAATAAAAGTAAGGATAAATTTAAAATTAATATATACAATAACTAAAAATATATTTTAATTAATATATTTTATAAAAATAAACGGATGAATATTATATTATATATATATATATATATATATATATATATAAAGTGAGAGGTGGGATCAAAATTAAATTAATAGGACTGCTTTATCCCCAACTCTTCAGAATCTACACAACTTGTTATTTCTATCTTATCTCCAGCTAGATCAAAGCGCTGGGTTCGACTGGGGCTTTTATCTTCTTCATCCACTAAGTTTTTTATCTTTTTAACTAACTTTTTGTGGTTGCACTTCTTTATTTTATCTCCAAACTACTATATATTTTTTATGTCTTTTTATCAAGATCCATCATTCATTGGCATAAAGTTTTATGGATCTTCGAATATCAAAGTTTGTTCTCCATAATCTTAGATACTTTTTTCCTTCTACTGAATCAATTTAGAGCTTGCATGCCAATTGTGATCAAGGATTGTGACAAAGGAGTAATTTTTTGTATACTTTAAGTTTCACAACCTAAGGCGTGGTATTTTTTTTTTCTTTCCTACTGATATTGAGATTTTTAATCTATATGTGCAACTTGTTTCAATTTTTGTTCAACGAAATTAATTTCTTAATTTACAAAATGGAATATTATAAAGAAAAAAAAAAAGAATGCATCAATCCCTTGGACTATGAATACTCAAGAGAATACTTAAGTGGACAACGGTTGGAACTCCATAACTAAAACATGGGACTCGCAACAAATTTCCATCCACTGCTGACAAAAATTTGTCAAGATGAATATTTATTTGTCATAATTAAAAGTTTAAAATTATATGTCAACTTTTGATTTAATATAAAAATTAAGAAAAAAATTAAACTTTAAGGACGTTATCCTATTATCTTTATTATTATGATAATTAGTCAATTTGGTCTATCTACTATTATTTTTTTGTCAAAGTGAGATTTAAAGTTTATTTTCAACCAAAGTTGTGTTTTGTTCTTTCTTTTTTTTTTCAGCAAAAGTGATTATTTAACAGAAAATCTGACGATTTTTGTCAAAATCAAAGGGCAATATCATCTTTTTTATATAAATTTTCCAAATGATATTGATAATTAGTCAAAATAGTAATTTAACTTTTTGGCCAAATTGGTCTTTTATCTTCTTTTTCTTTGTCATTTTGATCCTCTTAATCTAATTTTTATTATCATCTAAATCTCTTTTCTGACAAAAAATACACCAGAATCTGACAAAAATATTGTTTGACTTGTACGTATAAAAAATTTAAGTTCAAAAATTAAAAATTACTATTACCTTAATTTCATTTATTTTTTATTATCTCATTTTTCCCTTTCCTATACCAAAAAAACTCTAAGAACTTCAATCTCTCGTGGTCTAACCTAGCAAGTGTATGATATGTTTAAGGAAGAAGAGAGGAAGTGAAAAAGAAAAAAAAAATGTCCGAACTTTAAAAAATTTGCATGTGCGAGTCACGTAATATTTTTGTAGGATCTAAGCTTATTTTTTGTCGAAATGATGGTCATAAAAAGTAAATTTAGATTATCAAAATGGGCAAAAAAGAAAAGTAGGGACCAATTTGGCCAAAGAGATAAACTTAAAAGACCAATTTGATCAAAAAGTTAAACTTTAAAGCACTATTTTTGCTAATTATCAATTGGGGGATTTATATAAAGACGATATTGTCCTTCAATTTTGATAGAAACCATTAGATTTTCTGCTAAATTATCACTTTGACCAAAAAAACAAAAAGAGCATACACCACTTTAGCTGAAATAAACTTTTGATTCCATTTTGGCAAAAATATAATAGTAGATGCACTAAATTGACTAATTATCCTTATTATTAATATGATTAATGATGAGATTTTACACAAGCTAGTGGAATTTAAATCCTTTGAATTAAAAGGTTGTTAATGTGATTTTAAATGAAAAATAGTCATTCAATTTTTAATATCTAAAAAATTAAAAATATAAACATGCAACTGTAAAGTTTAAAACGAAAAACAAAACTTTAAATGTAAAAGGTGTTTTGAGGTAAATAATGAATATTAACAAAACTATGAATTGAAAGTAACAATCAAAAAAATATAGTAATATCCTTGTCTTATGCGAGAAGCAAGAATAACAATTACAAAACTACAAGAGTTTACAAAAATTAGAGGCGCATAATAGGATTAAATTAATTAAACTCATGCAACTACATTCTCAAGATTATCGAGTTTTAAAACCAAAATAGTTCTATCTTTTTTATATTTGATCCAAAATAACCTTGATTGTAAAAGACGTACCAAAATAATCCAAAATGTGAATGGTATTCACGTCGTCGTTATTTTAATTTTTTTTTCATTTCTTACCCAACGACGTGAATAGCATTCACGTCGTTGGATTAAAAAAAAAGAAGAAGAAAAGGACGTGAATGGCATTCACATCCTTCGAATTAAAAACAAACAAAAAAACTACTTAGACGTCTATGGGAGAAACGTCTAAGTACTATTTCTCTTTTTCTTTTTATTTTTTTTCATTTCATCATTATTCATTTCTTCTTCTTGATTTCTTTTTTTTTTTTTAAAAAGGTAATTAACTCAACAAATAAAAAAATCAATTTGTAATTTTTTTATATAAACTAATTAGCTAAAAAAACTACACAATTATTAATTTATATTTATTATTTTTATAAACTAATTAGCTCAACAAAAAAATACACAATTATTAATTTTTGTTTATTATATAAAATATATTTTTAGATTAAAAATTAGTAAATATAATTTTGGAAATATGAAAATTGTTATAAAATTGAAAAATATTTTATTAATAAAAATATATTTCCTAATTTTCTAATCTAAAGATATATTTTATATAATAAAAAATAATAAAAATTGCGTAATTTTTTGTTGAGCTAATTAGTTTATAAAATTAATAAATATAAATTAATAATGTGTAGTTTTTTTTTTAGCTAATTAGTTTATAAAAAAATTACTAATTGATTTTTTTTATTTGTTAGTAGTTACCTTTTTTTTAATAAAAAAAAAGAATCAAGGAAGAATGATATGAAATGACATGAAAAAAAAAAAAAAAGAAAATAGAAATAGTACAGAAACGTCTAAGTCGTTTTTGTTTTTTTTTTTTTTAATTCGAAAGACTTGAATATATGGCATTCCCGTCCTCTCTTTTCTTTTTTTTTAAATCCACTACCTGAATGTCAGTCCCGTCATTAGGTAAGAAATGAAAAAAATAAAATAAAATAACGATGACGTGGATGTCATTCACGTTTTGGATCATTTTGATATGTGTCCATAGCAATATATTTTGGCCAATATAAAAAAGATATGAATTTTGGTTAAAAACTCACATTATCTGATGAGCTGCACAATGTGGACATAACTTTTTTTCTTTTTCTTTTTTCTCTTCCTTGTCTTTTTCTTTTTATCTTTTTTGGGTGAATGTGGTGGACAAATTATAAAATTTTCTAAAGAAATTTTATTGCTTTAACTCCAATGGTACAACATTGATACAAACTGAACATATATATAGCATAGCCTCTATATGACTATGGTAAGCATGAAAAAAATATCAAACAAAATATACAAAATCCTTGCGAATCTGCTAATGGTATCATGCAAAATATAGGACATCACTATATTACTCCTTTATCAAACAAAGTAAGTTACAAAGTAATTAGTAACTGCTTAATCATCCAAGACAAATTTCTTGTCTTGAAATCACTAAAAAAAAATAGGTATGTTTTGGACAATGTGGATATTTTGGCAGGTTAATTCAAAATTTCAGAGGGATGTTTCGTCTAATACAAAACTTTTAAAATTTAAATAAAAAGAAAAACAGAGAGAGGAAGCTGATGAGCTCAAGAAGACAGATAGCGGAAACTTTGCAGCATCGAGTAATTTACAGGTCAACAACAAAAAGATGGGCTACAGTAAAAGAGATGGTTAAGTAAAAAGTATCTAATTCTATATATCCAGCATCAGCTTTTATGAGAAACAAAGTTGCATGACATAATTAGATGAAATGACGCCTGAAGCTAACAACTATAATGGCTCATGGCCATGGATCATCATCCCTCCTATAAGACTAGAAACCAGCTGTTCTACAACTCCCCCTGCATCAGTGCCAAGCAGATGCCGAAATCAGATTCCTGTCCTTCCATCCTAAGAGCATGGCGCCATCCTTCTCCACAAGGGTATAGTGTTCTGAGTAACACCTCAACAAGCCTCTTATAACGGAATTCACATAGGAGCTCAGAGGATATTGTCGAAATCCTGCCATTGCAAATCTGATTTTCCACTTGCCAAAGAGTTCATGGCGTTCCACCCTTTCTTTTCCCTCACAAGCTATGATGTTCACAATATCCCTTGCTAAACAGTGCTGCTCCACATTAATCCGCTCTTTCCTATCCCTTGGCATGGTCACGTCAATCGACTCAAACATTGCATAATAGTAGTCCAGAGCTTCTTTAAACCTGGGAAGAAATGGAGCAGTATTTGTGTTGGATTCTTGTTCCACCAATGTGACCACCTTTGGGTTAAGTGACTTGACCATCCTCAAAAGCTCGTCTCTTGGATTGTTCACATCAACACTCTCATCAGGAGTGTGATGCAGCTGTAGAGGGAAATTCACAGCCAAAGCCTCACCAGGCCGCACATCAAGCATATCCTTCGTCACATCTGGAGCAAAAACAGGCACAGCATTGAACTCAACAGGGATGTTGAATTTTTCAGAAATGGATGCCAAACGCTTCCCTACTGCCACCAAACCATCTCCACGTGCATATTGCGAAACCGGGTCATCAATGCCAGTAATACGCACATGGGGAGCACCGCTGGGTCTTGCTGCAAGTGCTTGCAAGAGAGTCATCCACTGTGTCCCTTGTGCAATTTGAAAGTCTACAATGTGGATGCGATCTTCATTTCTGCAAGCTTCAGCAATGGCAGCCATTTGCAGCCATATAGCCAAATTTCAGGTAAGGACATATTTCATAGAGTAAATGCATGAAAGAGAGCAAATCTCTTCCTTCTGGCTCCTTGCATCTCAGAGCCCGGTAGATGTTGGAGCCTGAGGCCTCTTTCCTTGCTATTAGCCCTTCAAGCATGTATGCGCCAAGACGCTGGATTGGCTCTCCGCTAATACTAACAGCAGCACGTGCCTTTTCCACTAATGATTCAAAATATTCTTGCTCATTTTCATTAAGTGCTCTGGCACATTCTTCTAGTAACTGTTTAAGATTAGCCGGAGGGACACCCTTCAAGAAAAAGTCCTGAACTCCTTTTAAGCGTTTCTCACTTGTGACGTCCATCACCAGATTTTCCAAAAGGAGAGACATGAGATGGCTGTGATTGAATTGACGGTGATCCCTGAGTCTCCTGGCACCAGGACCTGGACCTCTGACCTGATGTTTGTGGCCTTTTGTTTTCTCCTAAAGAGGGATCGGATGCTATCATTTCATCATCTGGGCTCATTAGGGCAGTCTCCAATTGCAGCAGAGCATGTTGTATGCGGTGACCACAATTTGGATTGTCAAAAAAGATAGTTCCACCAGAACTAGTTATTTGAATTTCTTGACAAGAATCTGGAGAAGGGCTTAACTGCTGGTGGTGACTGGTATAATTTAGTGAAGAATTGCAGGAAGGACTAGCTTCCGAAAGATTTTCGGAGGAACTTTGTTGTTCTTGGCCGTCACTGAATGTGGTAAAAGTCTCAGAATCAAAATTGCTCGAGAAAGGTGAATTTGGTGAGTTCCTTAAATCAAATTTCAAAGATCCAAACAGCCTGTTAGGTATAGAAGGAATAGCAGGATAAGAAGGATATGAGAAGTCTGCACCAGTTACACCGTACCCAAAAATTTGGCGCGAGTCCATGCTATGATGAAGCTGTTTTATATAGTGATGACACTGAGCATATCTCTTAGCAGTGGAGGAAATGTGTTTCCAGGGACTTTATTATAGAACAATGAAAATCAGATGAAATTTTACGAATGAATATAACCTGCAAAAAGTTGTAAAAAGTAGTATAAGAAAAAGAGAGAAACATGTAGACAGCTCTGGAAACCAGTAGACTTAACATTTGAAAGCTTTAGCTGCTCAGCATACTAGATCCAAATGACTTGATGATTACTCAATAAGTTGCAGAGAACAAAACAATGTTAAACACAAAAAATACCAAACTAGCACAATAACAATTAAAAAAATGAGGAATTAACTTTTAAGCCGCTTAACTATAATGTAAACACAGAGTGATGTTGAAACACATTTACGATCACAACTCTTGAAGTATTCTCCTATTTACCTATCAGTATCTTCTGACCTTCCACCCCCAAAAAACTTTAATTTGTCCCAATTAAAGATAAAACTGCCACAGTGACTCCCTCCCCTACCAAAATTTACTTCCAGAAAATTCCATCGGATGCCTAAACTGCATAAACTACATATCAGACTGATTGAAGAGATTTAAGTGTAAAGATAACACTTTATTTGCATGCCAATATTAAAGCACTCACTTAACCAGTCAGCTTCCCACCTCCAAACCCTTGCCTGAGTAAGATATAAAAGGAAGTATGGAAAGAGGAAAAGATTCAAAAAAAAACACAAAACAGTTCCACACAGCAGAATATTCACTCAATTAAATTATTGCTGTCCCGCAAGCATTTGATGTGAAAATCAAATCTCCTTGCAGACCATAAATTATCCTTTAATTCACTTGTTTAGATGGAAATACATACTGCCATATTAATCCCATTTTTAATCTTAAGCTAGAGCCAATTACAAGCACCTTTTCAACCAAGAAGGAAGCGTTGGTACCAAAGTTCTTTCACTTAGCTTCTAATTCTTTTCTTTTAATGGAAAATATTAAAGTTATACGCATTAACCTGATGTTTTAGGAGGATAATGCAAAACTTTAAAAAACAAACAAATAAACAAAAGAATTGCTATCTGATTGAAGATAATTAACAAAAGAAACACACAGAAACATTTTTACATGAGGATGAGCAAACAATGTTAAATTATTAGAATCAATAAGTATCCAAGAGCAACAGTAGCTTTTCAATCTCACATGTGACAAGGATTAATATTTTCTCACAAATGAAATATTTCCTAAACCGACTGATTATACATAACGATATATACCAGAGCAAACGAGAAAAATAAGTTCTCATGAGCCGAAGCTACATAGCTAAGGGCTCAAACTCCCTAATCCAAATAATTCAGAGCAGAAGAGAGAATCAAAAGAGAAAAATGAAAGAAGCTCTCTTTCCTTTCTTCTTCACCTCTTCTCTGTGATTGAAAGTATCAAACCTCTGTCAACCTATAGGCATAAGATCAACGATCCAAAACACCAGCCTAATAAAACCATGCTCTGAGGAAATATACAACCTAAAAATAGTTCAAACTACACTTTTTCTCATTGACTTAAGCCGAATAAAACAAAACCCAATATTCAACCAAGTACAAATTCAACTCCTTGACCAACTTAAAGCAAGTCTCCCATTCTATATTTCTCTTACATAATTTTCGATACAATCTGTACAAATGGAGAGAGGAAAACACGCGAATCAAACCCTTTGAATTCCTTCTCATGTACTCTTTCAAGTTAAGCTTCTCAAGTTTCAACAACCACCAAAGCTAGGACAAAAAATTTCCATCACTATCCCTTAAATAATAATTATAATAAATGAATAAACAATCCTTTTTCACCAAGAACCATTTAAGAAAATAATTTCTTGTAAGCAATAAAAACCTTTAAGAAATGGATACAGCCATTAGTACCTGATACAGCTGAGAAACGAATACCAATTAATGCTTCAAACTCCTTTCTTCTTCTCAGAATTGAGTACTTATATATAGGAAATAAATAAATTTGGGAAGCAGTGAATATTTATGGGTTTTGTGTGCTGGAGAGAATCGAAAGAACAGCTCTGAAATGGAGGATTTATATATAGAGGTGAGAAGGGATAGAGGAGGGCAGCGAGAAAGCTCCTCCTGGCTTCTAACGGTAACGGAGACTAGAAGAGTTGAAGTTTGACGGAAGATATAACGATAATTGAACCGTTAGTTACGCCGACCACACGTTCGAATTTGCTCAACATTCTTCGCGCTTTCAACTGTCATTTGCTTTTCTGTTTGCTTAAAATATCACGCGCTCTTTCGCAGTTAATTAAGACACGTTAAATGGGGATTAGGTACCCAAAAAAAAATCAACAATAGTACTCTACTACGAGAATATCTTTTTAAATTTTTTTTGTTAAATGAAAATTTTTATTTTTGATGAATTCATATAAATACTTTTTTTAGACATTAAAAATAAGTATCTTAAGTTTTGGGGACAAATAGAACAAAAGAATTATTGAACTAAATGAGTAACTAATTACTCTTTTCGTCAAAAAATATAAGGTTATTTTATGTATTGTTTTTAATAGTATTTCTATTTATTTTATTTCTTATAAATGATGATATTTTAGTTTCAAAAAATAATAAACATAATAAATGAGTGTATTTTAAAATTTAAAATATCTACTTAATATTTGTATTATTTAATTCTAACATTTTATATTTTCTAATCAAAGAAGCAATAATCACCTATAAACAAATAATGTAATCTTCCAAATATAAGATATAAGTGTTCAAAATAATTAATTTGGACTTAATTTGGATACATATTAAAAATCATTTTTACCATTTTCCATCTAATTATCTTATAGCTTACCTACCATTCTCGCATATTCACATATATAATATTTTTCATTATTTTTAATTAAAATCTCGATCTAAAATAATTTATTTATTATATTTTATACATTTTTATACTACTATCAAAAACATGATATCCAAAACATATAATATCAAACAATTATTATCTAAACACAACAAAAAAAAAAACCTTTTCAAAATCCAGTCTAAATTCAAAATTTTCATACATCATCAAAATTCACGTTTATGTAAAGTTGTTCCTCTCTTCGAACAAAAAATATGTGTTTAATCTCTGGCCTATTTAGCAAGTATCAACTTAAGAATAATATGGCTAAAGATATATAATATTTTTTGTACGTGCTTATAAATATTTTGATTTTTTAAAATAACTATTTTGAAATTACAATGGAATTCATGGATGCCTAAAATTTTCTATTAATTGAGATAAAATAAAGACTGTTTATTTTACAAGCTTATTTGATTAGTGAAAATAGTAATAATTGCAATGAGGTATTAGATTCAATTGACTAATTATCCAGTCTACACTCATTATTAGAGATGGAAATTTAATAAATATTCAAAATTATTCAATATTAAATGAATTTGATTCACCCATATATATTAAATATTTTTTATTCAATATATATATATATATATATATATATCCATTTTAAAAGTTTAATTTTGTCAATCTATTACTCTATTACTCCATTGTTGTTGCAGTCCATCATTTTGAATTTAATCACACCATTCACTGAAATCAATTATGGGAGATGAAGTGAAAGTGTGGGTGAAAACCATACTTAAATTTTTGTTTTTCATTTTCTTTTGCTTGTTTAGTTTTCCTGGTAAAGCTTTGCCTGTTGAACATTTAAAGATATTTCATGTTCACTGTTACTTTTCCTCCTTAGATAGTTGGATTGGTTTAAATGTTTTTCTTTCTTTTTCTCATAAATATAATTCTCATTTAAATTTAATTTTATGGGAAACTTCAATAACATACCTTTTCCTTTTATGGAATTGCGAATGATATATTCATAAATTTAGACTTTTAATTGTATTTGGGTAAAATTTTAAATTTTTTAATTGTATGTTGAAAAAAAACTATTTAAATTAAATTGTTTTAATATGATCAATATAATGAGTCTAACTTAGATAATTACTAAAATAATGAATTCAAATAAAATTTGTAAAAATATATTTTTATTATGAAAATTAGATTTATTGAAATAAATTTGAGTTTTAGATAGAATGTTTAGGGGAAAAAAATAATCTTCTGAGAATCAAAATTTACTTTAAAATTTTAGTTTATGTACTCTTGTTGTTGACTCAACTTGCACTTTAAACTTAGTTATGATCAGTTAGTCCATATACATTTCCTAAAATTTTAAATTGCATTTTAAAAAATTGAAGTAAACTACTCCAGTAAGCAAAATTGCACTTTAAATTGTTTATAAATATTCATAAATCATTTAGTTTGGAATTATTTAAATTATTTATAAATAAATCATAAATAGTTTGAATTTAAATGGATTGAGACTCCTTTAAATTTATTCAAATAAATTTGAACATTCACTTGGTTACATCTTTCATTCTCCCATTAGTAAAACTTATTTTTGATAATACTTAGAAGAAGAAAATTCTTTTGACCAATGTCATCCATCTCCAAGATGTTAAACGAATAATTATATTTTATTTTTCAATTTAAGATACACTATTTTTGTATTATTCTAAACAAAAGTATTTTGTGTGTTCTAAGCATGACAATACCCTCTAAGTAGAATTAAATGAATATTCTCCTTAAATAAATAAAAAAGGATTAAATGACTATTTGCACCACGCAAGTGGAGAAGTTTCAGCACAAGTTAAGAGCCAAAAGAAAGATTGTAACAAAATTTATAACCGTGATTGTTGTATAAATGTGTGAGAAATGAAAACATCAATATAATGATTGGCATGACGTACGCAACTTTTCTTACATCCAATTATATAAATTCCTTCAATCACTAAGCTTTTTACCAAAAATTTTGTTTTGTCTTTTTCTTTAATGTATACTTAATATTCTCACTTATTATAAATATAAGTTGTTAAACTTACTTTAACACGAGTCAATGAACTTTTTTATTTTAAAAATGTCATTAATTATTATGTCTTAGAAATAAGAAAAGGAAAATAAAATTTGTTTGAGAAGAATAAAATATAAAGGCTTTATCTTGAAAATAAGAAATATATAAAAGGAAAAATAAAAATAATATTAATATTGAAAATCAATTATAAAATATTTATAAATTGCGTAAAATAACTTATAATTTGAAACAATAAGAAAATCATCCATCAATCAACTTGTATTTTAGACGAAGTAATTAAATACTATTTGAAAGTTTTATTTCTAAGAAAATATATCGAGAATTAACATTTAAAATTAAATATTTTTTAAAATGTAACTTATTTTCATCTCCCATATATTTTTTTTATAATATTTTTAGATGTTACATGATACTAAATAAAGAAAATTATTAAAAAAATATGATTTATTATTTATATCCTTTACTTTTTTTACATTTTATATCATCAACAAAAATTGCAGAATTATTTGTATTTCATGGCCACTCTAAAAAGAGTGATTCCTAGTGGATAATTGTACCTTTTAGGACGTCACCACTGCTAAATCTACCATGTGAAGTTATGGAAGAAAACATGAATAGTTAATAGAAATTTATTGAGGATATAAAATGTTAAAATGAAATGTAAAAAAATAATTTCTTTATTTAAATGTTTATTTTTTACCTTTTATAATAATTAAGAAAGACTTTAATTATAATTAAGTTATTAAATTATACTCGATAGTAATACATGTGCATAATTCTAACATGGTAAAGAAAACGTTAAATGGAAATCTGAAAGCCAGCACGCGCGATGAGCGAGTGCGTTGACGAGGAAGTGATGGATGTGGTGAGACAAGTAAACCGCGCTGGAGCCGAGCCGTGCAATTAACGGGTAACGGGTGTGACGGTCACGTGACTCTAACGTGACGTTGGGAAGGAGTTGGTTGACATGGTATTGTTTGAAAGGGTAGTCACACCAATAAAAGAATATTAAAGTGACACGTGGGGGATGAAACAAGAATCTCCTCAAATTTGACTACTTTGACATGACGTGGCACGCGGTATTACCTGACTAGTCAGGTTTTTCAACCATTTGAAACGCCAAGGAGTCAAGGACCAGCTAGGAAGCCACTAAAAACCCCAAAATTTACTTGGTCCGATCTCTCTCAGCTGGAGCTTGGTAAACTCAAGTGGCACGAGTAATTGTTGATTGGATTCTCTCCTGAACAAGAAATTGATGAGGATGGATGTAAAAACATCTTATAACTCACTCTAAGTTACTTAAAAGGAGTAATTAACATTTTATATGAATAAAATTGAACGTTGACATTTATATATGATATTGAAATTAAATATTTATTTTTAAAATATAAATATATTTTTTATTTAAAATTTTACTATAAATCTCATTAATTAAAAGGATTCACATATCATTAACTAATTATCTATACTACTAAATTAATTTATAATAAGGAAAATGTGTTAATATTAAATATTCTTATTAATTTTTATATTAAACAAAATATATGCATTCAATTTCAAAAATATATATAATTTTTACTAATTTAGTTCCCTTTTAGTTGGACCTAAAACGCTCTAATATTACAAAGAAAAATAATAGCACGTGATTAACGAAAAGATCTTCAGAACTTCAAGAGGAGTGGCTGCACGACCAATCTTGATCAAAGCTAAAACTTTTGTTTACTAAAATAATAAGATGTATCTTAACCAACTTACTAGGTAGAATCCTATATCCATGAAAATTATGTCCTAAGCCACCAACTTGAGAGTACATCTTTTCCATAAATTGTGCCTCAAACTTATTTTTCTTTTCAGAGAGGAAGAGTATGTGCGTATTTCAACCTTCATGGCATCCATCTTAAACGAGATTGAACCATTTAAACTTCAAAATCACTACAAATTATAACTCACTCTCCTTATATCTCACCATGGGTCATGAACATCGATTTATGATTAATTAAAATGAAAATTTAAATCGAAACCTTAAAATTACGATTTTTAACGATTCGATTCCGACAATGTTACGATTTCAAACGGTTATGGTTTTAATATGATTTCTAATTTGATTTAGTGGGAAAAAAATAAAAATTTTAGGATAAATTTTTTTAATTAAAGAAATAAAAGTTTGTTATTAAAATGTGTTAATTTTTGTGTTAAAAAATTAAATTACCATTCAAAAGTATAAATTAATCAAAATCATTGTAGTTCTCATAAGATCTTACATGTATACGCTCTATTACCTCAATTGATTATTCATGGGTTTTTGACTTCAATACTAGCAAAAGTTCTCTCAATGTCACATATGTTCTCATCAATCATGACTTTTTTATTTACAACTAACAAAATAATATGACTAATCAATTTGAATTTGTATAACATAGATGGAACTATATTCCAAATAAAAATATGATATATTTCTCCTAAAATTATTAATTATTCTTTAAACATAAGGTTTTTTCACAATTTCATCACAAATAGAATCATAATATATATATATATATATATATAATTATTCTTATAAACCTTCTATTTTAATTCGATGATAAAAAACAATCACAATTATATTTATTACAAATATTTTATTTGTTATTTTCTTAAAAATGATGAAAAGTAATATGAGTATTGAACAATTGAAAATAGTTATTTAAAATTTATAATAAGGGTTTTGTAAAACATTTCAAAAGTTTGAAATTTGAAAAGATAAAAATTAATTTATTTTATTTTACATAATTATGATAAAATGGTGGCAAGACTAATGCATAAAAAAATAATCATGACATATCAAATAAAATCATATTTTAATTTCTTTTAAAGTTTTGAATTGTAAGTTCAACGGTTCGTGAACATTCGATTCCAACTCGTGAACTGCTTGTTCACAGTTCATCAAAATGAAAAATTTAAATTGAAAACGAAAACTGTCGATTCATAAATCTTTATATAAATCGTAAACATAAACAATAATTTTTGAAGTGTTGACAACAAATTTATTCTTGTTCGTTTAATCGGTTCAAATTCAATCTTTGTCAAAGTCTAACTTTTAGTGTTCCTATTGACTCATGTGCAACGTATCTTCCTACAATATTGTTTAATTCTTCATACTCGATTCTATATGCTTTAATTAATATTAATGCATGGTATGAAATGGACTTTTTAACTTTTGGGGGAAAAATATAGAGATGGAAGTAGGACAACGTTTGGATATAAAAAGGGGCTCGGAAGTGCATAAACATTTGGATGCACTTTGTTGAAAAGGAATTGTGAGAAACGAGATATAATTAACGTGAAAAACAAATTGTGGAATTTAAAAAGGAAGGCTTGAAACAAAAGAGTCAAGCTTAGCAGACGTTGCATCACTTGCGAATTACTTTTTCCCTGCAGTTATTCTTGAAATGCTGGAAGCAAATAATCATTTAATGTAAGAACAAATTAGCAATTCAAATCCTAATCTGTGAAAAACTTAAAACATATTTATGATTATGAACGCGTGAACGAACCATCATTATAATTTGGAGTGCCATAAAGAAAATAAAGACAGCAAAAACCCTTTAAAAAATCTCATAAAATGAATAATATATTCATCATTATATATTGTCGTATTAAAGATCTTTTTCTCCTTGAAAATGAATACAGATCTGAAAAAAAAAAAACAAAGAAGAGAGAGAGGTTGTTGTTGTTCATGTTCAAGCTTTGAAGGGGACGTGACTGATTTGCCTTTCCCTAAAATCTCTAAATAAACAAATGATTGATGCAACAAAAAAGAATGGTTGGCCCCTTTGGGTTTGGGTTCACTTTCATACGTCTAGAAAGAAAGATAATGGATGAATTGGATTCGACTTTCCATTTTAATGTCAGCTCAATTTGTATACGAAAAAGGACAATGCTTTGCCTTTTGCTGGAAGAATTGAAGAAACCCAATTCTCCTTGATCACTTTTTCACGGTGCAAATTTAAATCTTTTACTTATGATTTTGGTTAAAAATTAATAAATATATTTAATTTTAATTAAATTATCAAATTATATTTGACAATAATATAATTTATGGTGATACTCATGATTAATGTTAATATCTTATATTAGGGTGATGAATGGTTAGACAAATAAGTTAGTTGACATAATTTTTTTAAATTAAGAATGTTATTAATAAAAAATATATTTATTTTTAAAAAATGAATATTTAATTTCAAAGAAATAAAAATAAAAATATGTATATTCAATTTAAAATGTAATGACTATATCGCTTTGCCAGAAATATCAATTGGCATTTAGCACCAATTTCTTTGAATTTTCCATGTTCACAACTGCAACTGAATTACTGTTAGTGTAAAAAGGATATCGTCTGATAATGAACATGCAAGAGTACAGAAATGAACAGGGATCAGAGCAAAAAGAAAAAGCAAAAAAAAAAATCAAACGAACATGCATTTCCATGTGGTGGGCACTACTGCTTTTATTATCTTAACTTTAATTAATGGGTTCTTTGTTTTCATGAATCCCTCATGCTGGTTTGAGATTTAGGAATTTCAATAAGTCTTTTGGTGAATAAGGGGAAAAAATGTTACTTGAGGTAATAGCACAAGATCAATGAAAATAATCCCAATATTTTCTTGAAATAGCATTTTGTGCATAAAAAACAAAATATTTACGTAAAGTGCAGAATATGTCAAAATGTCAAACATCAATTCAATTTTTTTGCAACAAATTAGTGTTAGTTACACAATCCTTAGCCAATTGATTAATGTCGGTGAGACGGTAGTGAAAAGAAGGCTATGGTAGTGGTTGAGAGTTAAAGAATTGTCTAATTTATAAGGAGGAGTTTAATCATATCATAATGAGATATTTATTAAAAGGTATAATTATGATATATTATGCAGGGAAGCAGAAAACAACTAGTGTAACTGTGTAAGTGCAGTACTAAAATCCTAGCTTCACCTATCTATAATATTTTGCTGTAAAATTAAAGAATCAATGCAAGAATAATATAGCTTTTAGATTATTATATCCTTTTCCACTTTTGAGTGATTAGTGATCGATCATGGCAAAGTAGAATGTTTTGATTCCTCATTCCTAGCTTTTGTCTTTATAGAAAACATGCATGCACCTTCCAAACCATTATCATCTATCCTTAGAAAGAAGAGATAGCAATATACATTGATAATATTCATGAGCAGAAGATTAATCGAAGATTCGATCACTATTGACGTTGACATGATAGTTTATCTTTAGAATAATTGGTCGATTTAGTCCATTATGTCTACACTTTTGATCAAATTAATATTTTATATTTTTAATCGACATTTTTAGTCCATTATATTTACACTTTTTGTCAAATTGATCTCTTATATTTTTTTTATCGACACTTTTAGTTAATTATGTTTGCATTTTTTGTCAGATTGATCTCTTGTAATTTTTTGATATAATTTCGTTAAGCCACTTCAACTTTTCTAAGGTAAACAATTTTCCCCCTCAATCTTTTAATTATCTTGATATGCCCAATTTATATTTTCAATTATTGTATTTAAGTATAATGTTATTACAAATCATTTTTTTGTCAATTAACATTTTATTTTTTATTAACTCTCATAAATTAAGATAAAATATTACTAAAAGAAAAAAAATTATGAAGTTTTTTATTTGTTTGAATATGTGAATAATTTTTTTATTTAATGCATTGAAAAATTAGAACATGCGAGAAAAAAATGTTTTATAAAATGTTTAAATTTCTATATTGGTATTTTTATATATTTGGATGAATTAATATTATTTTTAATATTTGTTTGATGTATAAGGACTTTATTTTTCTTTATGGAAATTCTATTAAAACTTTTATATTTTTTTATTTTATCGACTATTTTTAATTTTTAATGCATTAAATCAATAATTTTTTCTTCACGTGTTAAAGCAAATAAAAAAATCATAGAATTTTCTCTCTTTTAATAATATTTTATTTTATGAGAGTTAATAAAAAAATAAAAAGGTTAATTGATAAAAAAAATAAATTGTTATAAAAAATTTAATTAACTAAAATAATTGAAAAGATGAAGGGGCATATTGAGATAATTGAAAGATTGAGGAATGCTTGTTTTTCATGAGAAGTTTAAAAGCCATAAGGGATCAATTTGACAAAAAATACAAACATAATAGACTTAAAATGTCAATAAAAAAATATAAGAGACTAATTTGGCTAAAAAATGTAAATATAATAGACTAAAAATGTCGATTAAAAATATAAAAGACCAATTGACCAAAAGTACACATATAATGGAGTAATTTCGACATTTACCCTTAACTTTATACATACACACTTCATTGGTCTAAAAATATCACATAAAAATTAATTAAGAAGAGGTTGTGATTTTGAAAAAATTATTATATCATCCTTATTACTGATGTACTATTCTTTTTAAGCAATTACTAATGTAATTAATAATAATGAGAATACATGAGTTATAGTAAGAATTAAATGTTATAAATTTAAATCGTTATTAAAATTTTAAATAAAAATTATTCTTAATACAACTCGAAATAGAAATATATAGATCCAATCCTATCACGAACAAAATGGAGTATATAATTGATTCATTAGTAATTTAAAATTTAAGTTTAGTTTTAAAATATAATTTTCCTTAGAAAATAAATAAATAAAAGTAAGGATTTTGCAGCTTCATAAAAAGCCCCACATAATCTTATCCAGAACTCTACACAATTGCACGAATTTGGCAGCTAAAACTTACACAGCTCCACAAAATTTCATCTGTCCATTGTCCAATTATAAATACCTTTTTTTTTTTTTTTGCCCCTTTTCTCTGGAGGTAGTTGCAAATTCTTTTGTTAATGTGCATAACGTGTTGCAAAGCTTTGAAAGAAAAATAATAATAATAATACAAATAAGAAATATCTCTCACGTCGGCAAAACAAATAAGAACGACACTAGGAATTACAACTGATATTGTTTGATAAAATTAAAACCTTGTGCCTTTGTAGTCAAATCTAAGGAAAATAAAGAAAACACATGGGAAACGAGAAGCCGAGAAATTTGTGTTCCCATATCTCATCTACTCTTTGGAGAATCGCACCGATATTCCTCCTATATATTAATTAGGGTTTCTATTTGTGGATCCAATCCCTTCGGCCTTCATCACCCCACCAAACAATTTTGCTTGTTTAGGATAAGGTCAAAGAAACAGGTCCTTCCATGGCATCTGAAATTTTGGGATGCTATCTTGTGGTGACTCCTTATTTATTCTTCTAGCATTGTCCCTCTCTTTAATTAATATTCTTTGACTATTAATAATACTAATATTTTTTTGTCTAATTAATATTCTAATGACTTTTAAATCATGACAATTAGAGAGGCAAAAGAAAATATATATTGTAGCAGTCCAAATTCAACGAAAATTGACAATTGAGACATGGGACAAAAATATGTTTAATTACTTGTATTTCGTGTATGTCCATCTCAATCTTTGTTTCTTCTTCTTCCATTTTTTTTTTTTTTTACTTCTAGAAAAAAAATTGGTTGCAGCTGACATATTCCCTTTCTCTTTAAATTTTTGATATTAAAAAAACAAAGAGTTCATTTCAAATTCAAAGTGCAGCATCGAACATTATTGGGTATACTAACTGTACCCTGCCAAACTCAATATTAACCTTCAAATGAGTTTTTTTCTTTCTTTTTTTTCCCCTGAATAATCTTATAATTTCCTGAAGTAACTTTACTTAAGCTCCCACTGATTCAAAGTCTGAGTCAAGTTAAATCTCTTTGCAAAGTACCTCTCTCTCTCTTCCAATAACAATCTCGAACTCACTTTCTTGTAGGTCTTTATTTTTATTATTACTATTACTATTCTCATTTTGTTTTTAAAAAATGTTTTTATGTGAAATTAAGAAAATGATTTTGTGAGCCTATCCAAATATAGACTTAATCCCCAACCTAGATGAGTCCACAGAGCTTAGATTTATCCACAATCCAGATACATCCTCATACAGTCATACTCCTCCCCTTTTTCGATTTCGATAGGTGACCGATTCCCCTAATTGTCAACACCATCAAATCAACTTGAGAAAGAAAAAAAATCCAAACAATTGAGGCAATGATAATTAGATTAACAGGTTGATGATCATGAAAGGCCCAATGATAATTAGATTAAAAGGTTGATGATAATGAAGTGAAAGACCCAACTAAATTGGGCCTAGTTTCATCATCCTGATTTGCGCCAAGTATATATAATGGATGACAGTATATCTCTCTACCAGTCAGCTTTGCTCAAGAGAACAAAAGCACGTGCGTCCATTTGTTTGTCACGTGCGTACGAGGAAGGCAAAGTTTCACTGAGACATAAGAATTACCTTCATTCCCAAGTTAATATGGGCATTGATTATCAAGGGACCAACCGGAGGACCTTGAAGGCTCCCAGATAAACAGGGCACTGTTTACTTTTGCTTTAAAAAAATTCGGTTCAAGTTGAATGTATAGTTATTATTTTGTTTTGATATAGAAATGGCTTTAAAATAGTAGCAATTTGATGCCAGAGCTTCTAGCATGTCATCAGCTTTTGCAAAAAAAATATGGCAATTTTCTAACTCTGTTATTATTGCCTACTTTTCTTGGGGAGGAGCGAAATCAAAGTCAAGCTACATCGGCAGGTTGCCGGACCACAACGTTCGAGATTGAGGAAGAGTATCCTTCGCGATAATTTCATATACACCAACTTGGAACTTCATATATAAGAAAAGTCTCATTTTTAGTCGTCTATATTGGAACTTCAATGTCACTTCCGTGCAATTTCACTTCAGCAATAGCGCAATAATATAGGTCTCTTCTGTTCGCTTTCTTTGTGCCTTTTTTTTTTTATTAAATCTGTTTACTTCTTTCATTTTTCTATTCTAAGTTATTTTGAAACAAGGTATCGACAAGTATAATGGGTTTCAGAAAAAGCATATTGATGAGTATAGCATCCGGCACTTATCATTTATTAGTGAACGAAAGGGATTTTTTTAAAAATAAATAAATAAATAAAAAGGAACAAAAGGATAGCTACGGTGCAAATGATATTCGTCCCTTCAGCCCATGTGTATAGATAAGGGGTTTCTTAATTCCGATGTAGCATCTTGCGATACCAACACACACAATTAAATCTATCGAATTCAAAGAAGGAAATTATTTATCCTTTTAATATTTTTGTATATTTTATTAAAATTCAGCAATACCTCAACACACGTATATAGGAGTAGGGATTGACAATGGGGCGAAACGGAATTGAAATTCCCAATCTTCAATTCCGCTCCAACTCTAAACACTAATTATTATCTCCGTCCCTCATTCTTTTAAAAAATTTGAAAAAAGTCTCATTCACACCCGTCCCTTGCTTTACATCATCTACCTTCGCCCATGTCTCTTATTTGACTCTGCTTTAATTCCGTTTGATTCATGATGTCAATAAATACTTAGTTAATAATATAAATTAATTGTAATATACAAAAGTTAATAATATAAATTCATAGTTAATTAAGTGAATAATTAATAATAAAAACTCATTTAAATCAATATATTTAATAATATAACTTATATTTACATTTTAAAAAAAAATGTTCACATATATTTACATAAATAATAATATATTAATATAGTTAATAATATGACTAACGATTACTTATTCAATAATATAAAATCAATTTAATCAATATATTTAATAATATAATTCAATTTATTTTACTCAGTCAATAATATAAACTCATTTTATTTAATTTTGTAAGTAATCAAATGGATAAAATGATTTTCTTTTTTAAAAAATATTATAGATAAAGTAATGTTTTTATTAGAGATAGAACCAAAGCCGAAGTCAGAGATTTGCTAGATGGATCCCCACGAAACTTCAGTTGGGAAAAATCAATCTTCACCCCTATCTCTATCCCCGTCTTTTTAGAACTCATCCACAACCTCAGTCCCATTAAATTTGGAGAATCTCTAGTTTTAATAGGTCAGGTTGAAGCGCATCCCTGCTAATATCAGTTTAATTGCCATCCCTATATAGGAGATTGTAAAAATATGGTAAAACTTTAGGGAAAAAATATGATCAATTCATGTGAATAATAAAGGGGAACTTAAATGGAAAACAAATCTAACTACTATCTTAATTTAGCAAAAAGACCAAAAATAATAATATTCACTCTTCAACTAAAATTAAATATTTATAAGTAGATTTTTGTAAGCAAATAAAAAGTATTTTATTTCAAGAGTTATTGGTGAAAGTAACCCTTAATTGCTTCGGTTTTGGTAGATTTGGTAGCTACTTTTATTTTTCAAAATTTTTTGTCCCTAAGTTTTTCTTTTTGTTGTGGAATTGATTCTTACCTCTTTTTTTTTTTTCTTTTCTTTTTAGCATGCTTGGTAAGATTGGTCTAAAAAAATTTTATTTTCAAACTATTTGATCCCTTACCTAGATCATGCAAAAAAAAAAAAAACCAGTTTAATTAAAGTTTTGTGTTGAGCTATAGTTGAAGAATGAATGTGCATATTGGTAATCATTCTTAAGCTGGCCATTGCAATTTCTTTCTTCTTCTTTTTTTTTTTTTTCAACTTTTGATGTTCCAAAATATTCTCGAGAATTCAACACAAAACTCTAGTTAAATCGAAGTTTTTTTGTTGAATTTGAGTAAGTGACCAAATAGCGTGAAAATAAAAAATATATTATGAATATTACCAAACATTAAAAAGATAAGGATCAAAGATGCCAAGGAAAAAGATAAGTATTAATTTCACAAAAAAAAAGTATGGAGAAAAAAATAAAAGTAAAAACTAAATCTACCAAAACCAATAGTTAGGAGTCATATTGACTCATTAATATATTTTTTATTTTTTATATAAATAAATATATTTTTTATTTAAAAGTTTATTAATAAACTATTTAATTTAAAACAAATTATATCACATTAACTCATGATATTTACTATTCATTATATAATTTAAAATATTACATCTTAATAACTCATTAGTTTCACAAATTATTATATTAATGCAAATAATAATTTAATAAATTAATTAAAGTAAAAAACATTATTAATTTTTAATAAAAAAACATTCAAAATGGAGTAACATTTAATAAAGACCGGACGAGAAAAATCTGTTTAAATCACCTTTTTGCTCGCGGTACTTAAATACTAGGTGGTTTCCGTTCTGATCTCTGCCAGAAGTGCCGTTGTAACATTCAAAGGGAAAACGCGGCCGCATTGCTCTTTATTATTCCACGCACTTAATTTTGGTCTACCCTTTTGGAAACAGTGTTGGGCTTCCCGCTTCTATTAGTCCCGTCAAACATTCTGCTGCGTTGTACTCGTCCATCCCAAAATTACCACGATGACCTCATGCAACTTCTTTTTTCTTTTCCTCCCTTTTTATATTGAGAGAAATAATATAAAAATATTTATTTATATAAAAAAGAATATAAAAAAGATTAGTAAGATCAAATACTCAATTCTTTTTTTAAAAAAAGAAAGAAGATAAAATACTCCATTAGTCCATTTATCCAAACATACTCCATGGCTCTTTAAATATAAGTCATTAATTTATCTCTAATTATAGATAGTTTTATGAAAAAAAATTTATATTATTTATTTTTAATATTACTTTTACTTATTACTATTGTTATTTTTCCTCTCACATTTTGTCATTTCAAAAAAAAAAAAAGAACATAATAAATTATAGTATTTTAAAATGAAAAAATATTTCCTTAATTTTGGTAAAAATGTTTCAAATGACTGATATTGGCCCATGGAAGTAAGTATAAAAAGAATTTAATATTCGTCATGTCTGCGTTAACTTTAGAACTCTAAAAATAAGTCACGATAGCATAAATGATTGTAAAGCAGAATCATAAAGAATTTCTTAGTAGTTATTACTTCTTAACAATCTCTTTAAAGAGGTTGTTGCCTCTCTTTTTCCCCTCTCCCTCTCCTCTCCATATTTCTTGACATTGCAATTTTTTTCTTTTCCACCATTTTTATACGTGTTTAAGAAGATATAACAGATATATTAGTTTCGAATAGAAAAATATAAATTTTTTAAATTAAAAAATTTATTGTGAAAATTAAATTTGAAAATATATTTAGTTCAAGGAGATAGATATTCAGTCTTTGACATTGTAAAATTGAAATGCAACTAAATATATCCGATTTAGTTGAGTTGCTATTTTTTTTGGGGGGGGGGGGGGGCGGGGGAAGAGTTGCTATCCACGATTCTCCCCTGTTTTACCTTTTCTTTCTCTGTATAAAAATAAATTCAAGTAAATTTATCTCATTCCCTTTCTTTTTATTTACGACTCCTTCAAGTAAAGGTTTTTGGAGTTAAATGGGAGGGCTGAATCGATCATATGTAAACTACTGTTTGGATTGTAATTTGAAAGTATTTTTTGTTTTATTTTTTAAATAAGAAGTGTTTTTGTTTTGAATAATAATTTTTTATTATGAATAAAAATTTTGATGTGATATTTTTTTACTAAAAAAATTATTTGAAATTATAATTATAATTAAAAAGTAATAAAAAAATGTATTGTTTATATGAATATATGAAATCCATATACGAGGTTAGGAGAAAATTTAAATTTTGAATGTTATAGAAATTTTGTAGGTAAAAAATTATTTTAAAATGTGTTAGTACAAAAAAAGTTTGATGTGTCTCAAATTCTTTTTCATAAACTTGTGTATTCACCATTTCTCTATTCAAATTGAATATTTATATTTGATTTAATATAAAAATTAAAAATATTAATATTCTTTATATTCAAATTGAATATTTATATATGACTTAATATAAAAATTGAAGAAATACTTTGATTTTAAAGAAAATTACAACAATATACTTGTTAATAATGTGGTTAATAGAATGAGTTAATGAAATGCAAACTTTTAAATTAATAAGTTGTTATATGGTTTCGAACTATCCTGGGCAGTCGTCTCACTGTCCCTCCCGACTACTTCCATTTTATTTCTCTATTAATTTGTCCATTTGTTGTCTCCAACGTGCGATGTCCGTATAAGGTTTTCTCTTGCAAAGAAGGTTTCTGGGATTCACAACATTCATCTCTTATCTTTTGCGAAGTAGGTATTATATCAAATCCAGTGAACTTTCAGATCTTCTTTCTCCACTCAATTCATCGTCCATAGTAATGACAACTCGTCGGCATGTGATAGTAATATGTTTGACAAAAAATATTTGTTTGGTTTTCCTTTTTTAGACATATTAAGATTTCATCAAATTACATAATATTTACTAACATTAATAAAAAAAAATACACTCATTAAATTTTCCTAAAAATTTCTAACATCTTTATTTTTTTACTCCATCTCTCTCCCTCTTCTCTACTCTCTCTTTCTATGTAGAGAAAAGTTAGATGTTAAGATGAAGGGAACAAATTTAGAGTAGTTAATCAAATATTCCATCTATTCATTTTTATAAGTATATTTTTTTTACACGAACTAAAATAGTATTTTAGTTTATACAATATCTTTATTTATTTTAATTTAGGAATAAAAAATATATAAGGAATAAACAAAGAGAAAATAAAAGTTTTATCTTCCGAATAAGATAGAGAGAAGAAAGAGATGAATAAAAAACAAAGTCTCTTCTTATGAATAAGAAAAAGGTGATTGAAGATATGATAATATTAAAAATAAATTATAAAATATTCTAAAAATGAGATTGTTGGTGGAAATTTATGTAATAAATATATTTATTTTTAAAAAATAGATATTCAATTTTATAAATTCTAAAATAAAAATATGAATATTTAATTTTGAACCGAATGCATATGATTTAGTTTTATGATCTTTTTTATCCATATAATATTTTTAAGGTTGTATAATGTATTTGCAATAAGTTTTCTAAAAAAATAAGAATATCAATATAAATTCACATATATTTAATTTTTATTGATTCCATTTTTTTTTCTGTTATCACAATATTACATAATTTGATTTACATTGTCATATAGTCTGAGATTTTTTTTTTTTGTGATTTCAAAATGTTGATAAATTGACATTGACCCCTTTGCTAGATATATTTGCTATAAATTGTTAAAAAAGAAATTTGGTACTCCTTCAATAATACTTACATGTCTCACTAGCTGTGTAAAATAATCAATCACTCTTTATTTTAAAGATTCTTTTAATCGTTCTTCAATAAGAATAACACTGACATTATGAAGGGATGGAATAATTAAATGTGTATATGGAGTTGTAATAGTCAACTTAGAAATCTGGACAAATTAGATTCACAACTATGTTAATGAACATGGTGATGTAGTGCTAAGATTGTGAACTAATATTCTCTGAGTAGTGGCAAATTTCATATTCACGATGTCACGATTTTGGATAGAAATTACACACTTTCATATATAAATGTCATTTTCAGCCTGGGGTAACGTGTGCGTGGGAGCCCTTTAAGACATTCCAAGTGCAGTTATTCTCATTTCTTGTTGAGTTAGCGATTTGAAAATCCATTAGTAGAAAACTTCTTGAATTAGGTTTAAGGCCGATTACTGCCATTCCCCATTTTCCCACCTTATTATCTGCCAATTCACATAATAATTCCTTTATACTAATAGTAGGAAAATCAATATAGATAAGTATTTTTTTAATGAATAAATAAGGAGCATTCATACATGAATTAGAAAAAAAAAATCATTCGTATAAATGTGTAATATAATATTAATATCACAAGTGAATCAGTTTATGTAATAATTGATAAAACGATCTCAATAATGATTTTACAAGTTTCAATCGTATTCTTTATAATTGTGTTATTTTTTTAAAAAAATTACATGATAAAAAGCGAACAAAGAATGTTGATTGCATTAATTAATAAAGAATGTAAAATCAAACCTAACTTATAGGTCACAATCGAATTGTAATGGTTGATATGGTCTTTGGAGCAATTGAACGTCCCACCTAAGGTTTAGGTTATGCATTCAATTTATTGTCCCATGGAGTTGTATCCATCGTCATGTCAGAGATGCTATAGGTTCAGCCCTTGTTGGGATTTTAAAGGTTTAATGATAGTTGTTCCAATTTTGCTTTTAAGAGTCTGATCTTTTTTACCCAAATAAACAAAATTTCCAGCGTGTCGCTTTGCACTTTTTTTTCTCTCTCTCTCTTTACTTTTGTTTTAGAACGTTGAGACGTTAGGTACAATATATATATATATATATATATATAGTTAAAAAATATTTTTTTCAATTCTTAATGAGTGTGTATATAAAAATCTATGAGTATTTTACACAGTCTTACGTTTTTAACTATTTTCTAAATTATAAAAGAAATTAGAGTTTCTGAAAGTGTACGTGTAATACCAACTTTACCCAAGAAGTCTTTAAACAAGAGGATAGCATTTCAAGGGTAATTCTTCCAAATTTTAAGTGACACGTGTAAACTAGTTTACAAAGGCAAAGTCTTTAAATAACATGAGATGTGAGAAAGTTTTCTTTACTTTCTCTTTTTTTCTTGGAACTAGCCCTTGAGAGCAATTCCAACGGAGTTACAAAATTACTCAAAAGCACTTTCCCAAACCCTTTGAGAGATTTAAACAATTGGAGAGAGATGAGTTAGTTCCGGGTATAAATAATACTTGCTATTAGAAGCAATCTTAAAAGGAGCTGTAAATGTGAGTTTTATTATTAAAATAAATAGTGATGCAATATTGTGTTAAAAATTTGAATGAAATATGAGTGTAATGTAATATGTGATTTTCATTTGTTATAATTTGTAGAATTATATGATTGTAATTGTAAATGTCTAAAAGATAAAAAAATGATACAAAATAATAAGAAACATAATAAATGAATAAAATACAACCATTAATAATATCATGGATGGAAATGCTCTGAGTTCAATTTTTGAACCCTAAATCTTGAAAGAAATTTAAGATTTACTAGTCTTATCAATACGAATTTTTATAAATGAATAGTATGAAAATAACAATTATACAGTTTACTAGTATGTAGATATTAAAATTTTTATAGGGTTAAGTCTCATTTATTTTTCTATTCCCATCCTCCTCTTCTTTTGAAAAAAAAAAACAAAAGTGGTCAAATATTTTAAAAGAAAAAAAATCGATAAGTGTTTAAAAGATAAATAAATGAAAAAATCGAAATACCATTATCCTCCAACATAAACATTTGTTGAGCTATTAAATCCTAAGACTTCCAATTTCATCCCCAATTTTTCATACAATATGATCTTTCTTTGCATATTGTGTCGAAAAGAATTCGCGAATGCTCAAAATTGCACATCTAAATAGTTGCAATGCTTATGTCTGAATTAAAGGGAAGAAAAGAAAACCAAGAGACAAGGGTAATATTGGAAAGACAATTTTTTTTTTCTAACCCTTCACGCGCGTTTTACAACTCAAACGTAAACGGCGACAAATCTGAATTAAATCAATTTTCTTTTGATTCGATAAATATTTTATTGTCTTTTAGTACGAGTCTCCATTTCTGTCCTTAGATTACTCAGTCCAAAGATGACTTGTTCTTGAATGCTTTGTAAAGGTAAATTTTTCGCCAGCACAAAACAGATCGAATTCGTACCTTCTCCTTTTCCCTTGAAAACTTGAACCAGATTCCTTTCTCTCCATTTCCACCTTCGTTTCCTCTCTGCAATTTTCTGCTTCCATTTTTAGTTTTCTTCTGCTTCGGAGGATGAAGAAAATCATGTAGTGGGAAGTTGCGGTTGCGTTTGGAAGTCAATCAGTTGTAACTGCTTTTAACTTCAATCAAAAAGGTATCTATTACGTGAACATGCGTTACATTCGGTTATTTTTGGAAAAAGTAAACGGAGATGCATAAGCAGAAGATACTGTAATGTATGCCTCTTGTTTTTCTATTCAGAAGTTTGATCTGGACTCTTTGAGACTTTGTTTAACTTCAGTTTCATTTGTTGTTTGTTTCATTTTGTTTGCTCGTTTTTTACTTTATTTGATGAATGTGCTGTTTTCTTGCTGCGTATTTTCTATGTGAAATTTGAGATTCAGTTATATTCAGTTGCTCGCTGTCTCTTTTAATTTTTTTTTCCCCTGGTTTGTACTTCAGAACTTTGGGCCCCTCCTCTGTTGTTTAAACGCTGGAAATCTTTTGTAATCTATGAATTCAGTTTGATGTTAGAAGTCTATTTTGTAATTTGGACATGTTGGAGAAGTTCTGCTGGGAGTTTGACCAAATCTGAATGATTCACTTTGTTTTTGGTTCTCTGTTTCCGTGTTTTTTCTTCATTCTCGCGAGTGGGTCAGTGTTTTGTACTTACTAGTATATTTTTTTCCCCTTCTCCATTGAATGATAAATTGGTTAGTTGTTTGTTTGCCTTTGGTAATGAATGCTTCGTGGACAGAATATTCGTATTGTTAGCACGGCCTTTGACTTTGAATTTATTGTTGCAAAGTTGTTTTACATATGTGTCTTTTAAACTCCGCTTTTTCCTTGTTCACCTGGTGTTGGCGTTGCTAGTTATTGCTTTCTGTTCATCAGATGAATCCGTGAGTGATAGGATGGATTTAGGTAGAATCTTTTGATATATTTTTGTAATTGCTTGCATTTTATGATGTTGAAATGCCTTTTTTTGCGTTAAAACCTAGTCAATTAATTCAGTGGGAAGAGTTACTGCTGTTGGTAATCGTACCGGATTGAAACTTCCAAATAGAGCCTTGGAGTAATGATACCGATCTCCCAATTTCTTGGGCTTATTGTTATCTCTGAATTCTTTGTAATAGGTGGCCTAAGAAGTTGTCTCCAAACTTATGACTCCGCTGAATTTTTCATCATTTAACAGGTTGGATGATGGATGATATGGCAGATAGCGTGTATTAATCACAAAGAAGAGATGAAAGGCGAGTCAGCTGGGCTTATAATTGGAATTTCCATAGGAGTTGTAATTGGATTGCTTTTGGCTGTAGTTGCATTCTTCTGCTTCAGATATCACAGGAGACGTTCCCAGATAGGGAATAGCAGTTCTAGGAGGGCTGCAACTATCCCCATTCGCCAAAACGGTGTTGATACTTGTCCAGCATTGTCAGACTCATCAGTTGGAACTGAGTCTCCAAAGTCTAGTATACAACATGGGATGACCTTCTGGCTTGCAGGACTTAAGAAGGCTCATGTGGTTTCTGCATCTGGTATACTGGAGTACTCTTATAAGTACGTAGCTTTTTTTTTGGCTCAGATTTATTTGATCTTCTGCTTGATTATATGCCCTTTGTTCTCCCATTGAATGCCTTTAGGTCAGACCATAACTAGGAATTGCTTCTCTGGTTTTCTCTTACAAAAAATAAGTCAAGATTTACAAAATTTTATAAAAAGCTAGAAACTTGATTGAATTAACACTTAATAGAATATCAGTTGGATGTTTGCTGAAAATTTTGGAACTAGGAAAATTAGGAAAATCTTTAATCTGGTTGCCAAAAAGGTTGAATCAGGTATTTTGTGGTCGGCTCTGTGTTGTTTACGGAAAGAAGCAGCTTTCTAGTTGGTATTCATCTATGATGACAAGAAGAGTTTATTGCCTGAGGAGTCTTTCAAGCCCAAGTTATCTTTTCCCAGTTTAGATTTTATTTAATACACAGAATTGTTTAACAGAGTGAATATATGTGTATAAAAGCAAGCTCTTTTTGCAGCTGTTGTCCATATATATTATATGCTTGAGCTTTGCAGCTCTGACTATTTTTTTTTTAATAAAAAAATTACAAACAGGGATCTGCAGAAAGCAACCTATAATTTCACTACATTAATAGGCCAAGGGGCTTTTGGTCCCGTTTACAGAGCTCAGATGTCAACTGGGGAGACTGTTGCTGTCAAAGTGCTTGCAACTGATTCTAAGCAAGGGGAGAGAGAATTTCAGACAGAGGTATTCTGCTTGATGCTTGAATTTCTGCTGTTATCAAGCATTAACCATATTTCAATTTATTTCTACATGTACTTTGCATTCCCCATCCTGTTGAGACCGTTCTTGGACAAAGTTGGTGATTTTATATAGGAGTTGCAAGAAATCAATCAGGCAGGAGGATCATGAAAATTTGCTTATCATCTTGTCAAGCTAAGGAAAATACTTGGACTTAGATATCTTACAAGTTACCTATTTAAATGAATGGAAATTCCCCCCCCCCCTTCTCTCAACAAAAA
Source organism: Apocynum venetum (assembly GCA_019593545.1). Lineage (NCBI taxonomy): Eukaryota > Viridiplantae > Streptophyta > Magnoliopsida > Gentianales > Apocynaceae > Apocynum > Apocynum venetum. Next base: position 7,559,254 of record SRSM01000123.1, on the reverse strand, counting down.
AAAAAAAAAAGAAGGAAAAAAGAAGTGGAAACTTTTGACTGCAGTAAGTCCGAATTAAGCTGTAAAGGAGATATTTGTACTGTAATTTCTTCTTTTTTTCCCCTTTATTCTAGTTCCATCTCTTAATACATCTAACGTTTTGCATCCTCATAAGTCTATAAGTGGCATGATTTTAATAAGATTCTGAAAATTGACTTTAATTAAGGAATTTTAGAATTTAGGACTTTGTGCTACTATAAACAAGTTTACAATGGGGACGATTCTTCCATGCACTGGAATTATCTGCCTGTTTCTGATAGATGTATCAGTTGTTTTTAAAGATGAACCTCTGTGCTGCGTTCCATGAATAAGTTTTATGTATGGCACATTCATTCAGGTCATGTTACTTGGAAGGTTACATCATAGGAACCTGGTGAATTTGGTTGGCTATTGCGCAGAAAAGGGCCAGCATATGCTTATCTATGTCTATATGAGTAGAGGCAGTTTGGCATCTCATTTATACAGTAAGTTTTTGAAACTCTAAATTGAAGAAATCTTTTTGTTTTTCTTTTTCATCTAAATACTGAATTCTTACTTTTGGCAAGAATCTCAACTTAGAGTCAGTGAAGCAGTTTTCTTTACACTTCCTGTCCACAGAATATCCATTTTCCAGTTTTTGAATAGGAAAATATACTGAATGGGTGCAAGGTTAAATTGCGCCTATGATGGGAAAAGTTATTGGCCATCTAATAGAGGGCATAAGCCTTAAAGCTCACTACCTTGGAAAGGAGTTATTGTATTGGGTTTTTGAACACACACATCTTAGAAGACTAGCTTGCAGCTTTCTAAAGGTTTGGATAATCATATTCAGCAAACTGTATTTTGTCATTTAATGGGATTGAGAGCAGTTAAACCAAAATTCTCGGAAGATTCATGGAAGTAAATCTTATTTGTCTGTCTTGACTTGGGGTGGCTGATTTCCTGAAAACTTAACAAATAATTTTCCAACTTGCTCTCTCTAATGTTCACAGGTGAACTACTAGATCAAGCGAAATCAAACCCATAATCATACTTTGTAATTATTACTTAAGCTCAGATCAGCCTATTAGATGTAGGATTTTTGCTGAGTTCAGCAGCCACCAGATAAGACATTTACCAAGAAGCACGATGGAATACTTTTTTTATTTATTATTCTCCCACTTTTTAGATAAAGGTGAAATCCAGCCCTTGACAAACAAGCTTTTGGTAAATTTACAGAATACCGTTTACTGCTATTATTCCAGTAAGGAAATTTTTGTAATGTGTTTTTCTTCTTATCTTATTTATCAGGTGAAAAGATCCAACCATTGCGTTGGGATTTGAGGGTTCAAATTGCTCTTGATGTGGCAAGGGGCTTGGAGTATCTTCATGATGGGGTAAGCTGAACATTTAGAGCATTAAGTTACTCACTGGTTGCTCAATACAAGCATGGACACTCTTTAAATAGGCTTATTGTTTTCTCCTCACTGGGTTTTGCTCAACTAATTTCAGGCTGTTCCTCCTGTGATACATCGTGATGTCAAATCTTCCAATATCTTGCTGGATGATTCCATGACAGCAAGGGTATTCCATTTCTCATTCTATGTTTCTATTTGTATTTGTCGAAGATAAAATATAAAATGAACAACTTGTCATGGTCTTACAGTTCTATAATCATGTCTCACATTTCACATTTTTTTAAAGTTGTTTTTAGTACTTTGGAATGCAACCAGTCCAGACATTTTCGTTGTCGTATCTGTGTCATGGTATATTTACTGATAGATGCAGTTTATATTCTTTTAAACAGGTGGCTGATTTTGGGTTATCAAGGGAAGAAATGGTCACCAAACATGTGTCCAATATTCAAGGAACTTTTGGATATCTTGATCCTGAATATATATCAACGAGGGCCTTTACTAAGAAGAGTGATGTATACAGCTATGGAGTGTTGCTGTTTGAACTAATTGCCGGTAGAAATCCACTTCAAGGACTAATGGAATACGTCGAACTAGTAAGTGTGTATATATATGCCTTTGGTCTCGTTAAGAACTGTATCTAAATGGAAACGAGCATGCTAATTCTGCCACATACATATCATGGTACCAAACACCAGCAGGATTTGCTATATTTCCTCATCTATTTCATTTATCTGCATCCTTTTTAAGTAAGCAGTGTTTTCGTGATAGGCGGCTATGAACACTGAAGGCAGAGGTGGATGGGAAGAAATTGTCGATTCCCGGCTTGAGGGTAAACTTGATTTGCAAGAACTCAACGACATTGCAGCTCTTGCATACAAATGTGTCAATCGTGTACCTAAAAAACGACCTTCCATGAGGGATATTGTGCAGGTGCTATCACGGATTGTCAAAATGACAAACCATAGGAAACATCATAAGAAGTCCGTATCTGCCACAACAGATGAGGTTACAGTTAGCATGGATCAGTTTGACTCTCGGAGTCCTATCTCTGGACATAACCGTGTAGAATCTTTGGACAGTATAGGCGAGTCTTGTGAAGTTTAAGTGACACTTAACATTTGTTAATTGGTTTTCTTCATCTTCTTTTGGTTTTGATTTGTAACATATTTTCAGATACATAGGAGTGCATTCAGTTCTAGACTTCTAGTCGAGGGAGTTTTGGGTCTTTTGTCTTGTAATTTCATTGTAACATACACTTCTCGTTCACACTGTTTCTTTCTTTTAAACACCACCTCCGGGGGCAAAAAAAAGTTTTGTATATCCTTGTGTAAAAAATAGAAATGGAAAATTGAAAAAGAAACATCCAGCTTTACTTCTTTTTTTCCATATTCTTTTTGTTAATTCTTTTCTTGTTTTGTCTTCATAATTTAGTATGAGACATCTTTGCATGAGTGGCATTTCACTCATTCTTTATATAAAAATAAATTAGTTAATCTAATATAAACAGAAACTCACGTCACCGAAGAAATAATTTGTATAATAGCAAATCATAATTTTCTCTTGAAACAAACACTAGTGTTGTTCTTTTATCCTTTTTGTCAAACACTTATTCTTAAGAGTTACTTGGTTATTAAACTAATATTTTGATTATTTGATTGTATTGATTTTGCACTTCTTATTGTAATTTCTTTTAATGAAAAAGCTTAGGTAGATTTTTTTTTTTTTTTTTTAAAGTGGTGGAATGCATTGAACCTTTTTTAAAATTTATTATTATTAGTGGTGGATCCCAATCCTGGTTCTTTCCTGAACAAGGTAAACTATAAATGGCAACCAAAAAAAGGATCTTGAGAATATCAAAAAAAGAAAGAGGAGAAAAACATGCATTAATAAAAGTCTAATTTGATAAGTAAGTATTGCGAAATTTTGTTGGTAAGCGATTAACATTTTAACATTTATATTTAAAAAATAAAGGCCGATCCTAAGGCCATTCAATTGAACAATTGCTTTGGACCCCTTGATTGGGGCCTCTACAACCTTAATTTTATGTTTAAAAAAGAATGAAAAATCTTCCCATTTATTTTTCTTGGAAAAAAAAGAATATTTCATTTAACAAGTATATATGAAAGTTATTCAATCAAATCTATCTTATATACATATCTTATTTTTTAATTAAAATTAAATTTAAAATTTAACATTTAACTGATTTACTATTCTAACCCTCCATTTTTTACTCTTAAAATAGAAATTAATGAAAGATAAAGAGGGCTTCCCAAATGTAACATTGCTATTTGTCTCAAACTTCTCTTCTCTATTTACTCCCTCATTGTCAATACGAAAGGTCATCCTTTTGTCATATTTGGTGCATTCACTTCAAATCACATATAATAATATATATGCATATAATAATCTTACCGTTTCAATATAATTTTTTCCCCTTTGATAATTTTTTGGATTTCATTTTTGAAGTTCTAATGTTTACAAGAGTCATCAAAACGTAATTGGTTATTTTAGTGAATATTTAATTGGTACATTATTTTTTTTTTGGATAAGTAAATTAAATTGATCGGTGTATTAATTAGGAGAAAATTTAAAAGTCGACTTTCTCTCTAATCTTGTAATTATAAAATATTATATATAGTGTTATTCTAATTATTTTAAAAATATGTATCAATTTGATGTTAGTACATTTGTGTCCAAAAGACTAGACTAGTAATACTTAGGTGATTATTTAATAATTTTTAAAAATATTTTTATTATGATATTAATATTAATGAATTTTCAAAGTACTTTAATAATTTTATATGTACATATAACAATATAAAATTTATATGAAGTTAGAGCCCGACCTCAATAATTCTTTTTGAACCCCATCATTGACCTATTAATAATTATGAGTTTAAATCATATTTTAAACAAAATATAATGCATTTGTTTTTAAAAACAAAATGTAAAGTGACGACTCATGCGTGCATAAAAAAAATATTAAAAGGAAATAGGAGGATAAGTTTCGGGTCGGGTTCAAGGTGAACCGGTTCACTTGAAATTCGAGTAACCCACAGAGACTGTAGTCCTTTATCTCCTTCTCTCGTTCTTTCACTGAGCTGAGAAGATTTGGGAGCAATGGCAACTCTGCAGAGCTCGTTTACTTCTCTTTCTCTCTCCTCCAATTCTTTTCTCGGCCAACGCTTCTCTATTTCTCTTTGCCCATCTCAGGTATACTCCTTTTCTTCCCCCCCCCTCCCTAATTCTTGTTCATTTTGTTTCTTCGTATTGTAGTGCAATTGTGAATTTTTTTATTATTATTTTCTGTTCTCATTATTTTCCTTAGCGTAGTTGTAAAATTTCAATGATATGGTTTTGTCTCGGAATTCAGTGCCATTTGATTTTCTTCCTTTGTTGTCCAGAAACGTTCTTGTCGAAGTAAAACCTTTTATTTATTTATTTATTTTTAATTGGGCTTTAATTGGTAAAATTGAATTTAATGGTCTGTATTAGGTCTGCATTAGCAATTTTCAAGATGGGTTTTTCCTAGAAATTTTTTGTTCATGAAATAAATATGAACCTGAGTACTTCATTTTAAATTTTTTTTAGTATTTTGCTGATCCTATGCGGGTTCTTTCTCTTCTGTTTGATATGAACTAAACTGAGTGTACGACGAGTATTGTTGGAGATTCATTTCATCTCTTCTTCTTGATTGAAATTCCCTTTGCATCTTACAATTTTTGTTCATAAAGTTCCTGGGCTGGCTGATGTGTATCAGAGAGTTAACGTTGTCTTTTCGGAATTCCATTTAGGTAACTTGTGGAGCATTATGTACAAGCTTAATATTCCCTTCTTTTAGACGCTTCTTTTGATGAATTCAGCTCTTGGTAGAGAGCTAGTACTATATATCTTCTTTGACAGAGATTCTTCGTATCTTTAAATTTAGAATAAAGATCCCTTAAGCAGAAGTTTCAGGCCTAATTGAGATGTGGTAGATTAGTCATCCTTTTGATAATTTTTATGCATGACTTGTTCTTGTGTTTTATTATAACTATGCTTGTTGTTCTGAGTTTTTTCCCGCCATGCTGTGCTTTCCTTTCACTCTGAAGGTCTTAATCACTTCATCCTCTTTTGGTGGCTTGAATGCAGGTTATATCAACAGAGAAGCCCGGTTCAATTTTTGCAAAGGTTGGGAATATCTGTTTCAGTTTATCATTATGTCCGATTGATTTTTATATTCTCTCATATGGTCTTGAAAGATGCAAAAGTTTATATGAAGAAAAGCAGAAAAAAAAAGGCAAGAATTTACTCTGGCACAAGGTAGTGGATGCACATAATATACTAGCCTTTATTATCATTGTTCCAAAATTTTGTCCGGAACTTGCAACACTTTGACTGGCTTCTAGGAGAGATTGAGAACAAAAGTTGAAATCCATAAATAGGAATGTCTTTTAAATTCTTACTTTTAGAACATTTTTTTTTTTTTGAAACCTAACAAGTCAGTTACTTGAAAGTTCTTTGGATTCAAGTGATGCTGCATATGCAGCATGGTAGTTGGGGAAGAGATAAGAAAGAAGGCTAAGCATCTTGCGTTACTGAAACAAATTGGCACCGTCTACACGTCAGATATAAAACAATGTTACACTGTTCTTATTGCTCCTTAAGAAACGATAGAACACTGCTTTTGGATATCTTTGAAGGTCAACAATGTGAATTTCTTGAAAATTCTTGAGATTGAAGTGATCTGCAGTATTGCTGTCAGATGACCCACATTGTCCATGTCTCTTTTCTTCCTCTTGGACGGTTTTAAATACATGAAAAAACATCATGAGATTTCACCATTCCAGTTTTTGAAGAAGTGCAACATCCTATGGAGAGATATCAAGTCATTCACTAATGCTTCTTTTGACCTTCCATGTACAGCTCAAGCGATGGGAGCGGAAGGAATGCAAGCCAAACAGCCTTCCAAAGCTGCATAAAATGCATGTTAAGGTTGGGGATACAGTCAAAGTCATATCTGGGCGTGACAAAGGTAAAATTGGAGAAATCACAGAGGTTATTAGACACAACAGCACCATAATAGTGAAAGAGATTAACCTGAAGACAAAGCATGTGAAGAGCAGGGAAGAGGGTGAATCAGGACAAATTATCCAGGTCTTTTAACTGCATAAATTTTGTTATCAATATCAAGTTCACCATCATGTTGTTAGTTTTGTCTTCATTTTATGGTCACTTCAGTATTAGAACACGGACGATTACTTCCTTTCCTTTTCCATTTTTGAATTGAATTTCTTGAATACTTATCATTTTGTTGTTACAGTTGTGATATAAGCTTTGAGCTCCGACTGTTTCAGGTTGAAGCACCAATCCATAGTTCAAACGTGATGCTGTACTCCAAAGAACAGAATGTAGCAAGCCGGGTGGGTCACATGACATTAGACAATGGGAAGAGGGTCCGATACCTAATGAAGACTGGAGAAATCATTGACAGTGCAGAGAACTGGAAGAGAGTGATAAAAGAAAGAGAGAAGAAAAAGGAAGAAGTTGCTGCTGCTTCCTAAGAGATGTGGCTAGCCGTTCCCTCATTGTAGTTATTGTTGTAATTCGATTCCTGTTTCTGTCTCATTGAGATATTAATATCGTTATTGCTGTAGGACTATTTGTTCACAATTGTCAAGAAGGTTAAGTTCATCCTTCCCAGGAATTCTGGGGAAAGATGGAAAAAAAAATAAAAATAAATGCAAAGCAAAACTATGCATATGATTGTGAATTTAGAATGTTTCGTGTTTTGCGGTAATTTACCTTGGCACAGTGAAATAGGATGAAATGCAATCTTCACCTAAAACCATTTTCTATCTTGAACTAGAACTAGAACGGGCTAGGACGTTCTTTTCTATAGAATGAAAAAGATGTTTCGTTTTTTAGTGTTTAGTGGATCTCAAAATGACTTAATCTGATTTTAATGCCCCAATTGACTGATGGTTTAGCTAATATAAAAGATATGAATATTCCTCAAAAAAAAAAAAAGAAAGAATAAAAAGTAGCTCCTCTTCTGTGGTTACTTCGCTAAAGATTTGGCAAGCTTAATGGAATCTTCCAGTTCCTCCAAAAGTTTGCCATTTTCTTTGGAGGATATTCTTCCCGCTAATGCAAATCTATAAAAACGACTTGGTTCCTCATCGAAGTGTTCAATCTTTGAAGCACCTTTAGAGAATGACTAGCATATATTCTTTGAATGTCACCATGTCTCGGCTATGTGGAAGCATTTCCATTTCAGTGGTGTGTCTTGCAGCAGCAGTACCGCAATTTCATGGATTTTTTCCACTTCTTGCTTCTTAATTTACCTGAAACTGATGTGGTTACTTGTGCAGTGTTATTGTGGAGTTTACGAACTACTAGGAACAAATTCATTTTTGAAAATGTTCCTATTCATGTTGATCGCATTGTTCAGAACTTGTTTTGTCCAGGTGGAGGAATTTCGAATGGCGTTTTTGAATCCTAAGATCTCTGTAAACTCATCATCACCATCTGTTATTTGGAAGCATACGTCCTCCTCTTAATCACATCAAGTTGAATTTTTGACGGTGCACTCACTGATACTTCACCAGCCATTAGCGTCATTGCTAGGGCTCATACAAGTTCTATTCTTAGTGCTGCAGCGTTGAGAATTCCTTTTTGTTCTTCGGATGAATATGCAGAATCTATGGCTCTTCGTCATACAACATGGTTTGTATCTATTAGTGGCTATAGCAAGGTGATTTTTTGAATGTGACTCTCAATTTGTTATCGATAAAGTGAATTCTAGGGATAATGATTTGCGGTGAATAGTTCACATTATATATGGTTGATTCGTGATTCATTATGCATCTTTGAATCGTCTTTAATGATGCCAATAGATCCAATAACAGAGCCTTGCTGGGCTGTTGTCCCCAAATTTTTGAAAATTTTTAGTAGCTACTGGTCCATAGCTGAAGCAATGGGCCCCCAAAAAGTTTTGAAAAATTTTGTAAGAAGAAAATGGGAGGAGTTGTAGTCATGTAAGATGAAGGTTTGTGAACATAAATTTTTCATTTGAATAAGTAAACATTTTGATCTATGAAACAATCATGTTTATTAGCATGACAATGTTTCTTTTTGAGGAAAAAATACCTGCAAATGACAATGTTGAGAATGTCATTTTATACACCAATATTTTTTATTTCAATTTTATTCTAGTTCTACCTTCTAAAGTTCTAGTTATTTATAATTCTAACTATTTTTTTCATAATGTATAATTTTTCTATTTTTTTTATAAAATCTTTAATTCTTTGATAAATTGTATATCCTAGATATATGTACATTTTTATTTAAATATAAAACAATTACAATAAATTATATTGAAAAAAAATTAATTATATAAAATTTACTAATTTACAGCTTTTATTATTTTTAAAAAAAGAGAGACAAGAGTTAAACATAATTTTCCCCTTTATTCAAAGCAACTTTAAATTAAATATAAAAGTATTTTAAATAAATAAATAAAAATATATATATATAGAAGTAGTTGTGATTGTGACTCACAATCAAATACATTTTTACTTTAAAAAAATGAAAAGAAATGATTTTTTCAAGTAATCTTGATTTAGAGTTAAAACTAAGTTGATTTTTTTCAGAAAAAGATTCATGTTGAAGATATGTAAATAATTTTATCGGATAAGACTAATCGATCATAGACTTCACAAATACTATTCATCTCACCCTCAACCCCAAATTTATGGCTTCGCCACTAAATAGACCGACTCACTATCTAAGTCAAATAAGCATATCAATCCCTTTTCCCCTTAAATGGATTTTTTATTTTCCATCTCAAGTATTCTATGCTACTCCGACAATTTATCTCATCAATTATATTTCCTTACTTCATCAAAAGAAAAAGTAATTCATAATGATCATTCTAATTTAATTTAATTTTCAAATAAAATAGAGTCAAATTTAGCAAATATTTACTTTTATCTTCAACTAATTTGAGCCTTATTTTTAGTATTTATAATAAAGTTGTAAATATTTTCTATGTGATTTTGTTAACAATCATTTATCCTATAATGATAACATGGTTAGGTGCTCATCTCTATTACCCTGATGAAGATAGAATAGTTTAGAAACAGTTCTAGAAGGTTAAATTAAGTTGGGAATAAAACTTATAAATGATAATACATTTAAGTACTTTTGTTAGAAATGTACTCATCTCTAAGCATTGGGTTCCCAACTCCATCCTCATGCAAATAAAGTCGCGATTTAATCACATATGAATGAATGTTTGAAATACATCGAAATAAGACAAGTGTCTATTATTTAGTTGGCACATGATAACTTGATTAGTGAATGTTTATGATTTGAGTCTTATTCATGTAGATCTACAGTGATTAGTGAATGATTATGATTAGTGAATGATTAAGTCTTATTCGATGTAGACTTAAACAGTGAATTTCTTGTAGTGTACTTTGATACAATTGGCCATAGTATTGTGAGTTGAAGCCATTGTGCCTCTCATACTCCCCATCGTGGATTAGTTGGTGGATTAGTTAGCGATATGTAGTCCAAATACATCAATATAAAAAAAAATTTACATTGAAATATAATTGATGGACTAAAGTACTGAAGATAACATGCCATCAATGATTCGCGTGGGTTAAAGGAAAAATAGTAATAATGCATAAAAATAAAATTATTTTCCTTCTTTACCACAGATATCCTAGAGAAATTTTGTTTGCAAGGAATAAATGTAATCGTATTGGATTGTAAATGTAATTGTATTTCACTTATAATTTTTTCATAAAAAATAAATTTTATTTGAAAATTTATTATTTTTTTAAAATGAAGGCGTGAATATAAATTCCAAACTAAACTTTGGTTTAAAACGCTTTATAATTTTTAGGAAAATTAGTCCATTTAGTCATATATATTTGAGTTATTGGTTATTAAAGTTCGGTATAATATTGACCCATAAAGTCTTGTTTATTTTAAAATTAGTTAAGAAAGTCTTTTTTACTAGAAAATATTCTAGATTTCAACAAGTATGTCACATGGTAAATTTACCATTTATTTTTATTTTAAATGTAAAAAAGAAACACATCACGCATTAATAAATACACAAATTAACGACTTATATACGATATGTTATTGTTGTAAAGGTATGATTGAATAATGTTGGAGTATATTTATCATTTTTAAAAAATTAAATGTAAAAAAACTTTCACCTAATAATAAATACATAAATCAATAATACTTCTATGATATGTTATTATATTAAAAGTGTCATTGATTTGTGTATTTATTATTGTGTAATTTTTTTTCTATTAAAAAAATTAAAATAAATATAGTCTTTCATTATTGATCATGCGATGATCATGTTATACTCGTTAGAATTCATTATTCGGCATGCTATGGTACATACTTGTTAAAATCAAGAATGTTTTGTAGGGAAAAAGAATTTGTTAGTAAATTTTTAAGATAAATATGACTTTATATATAATATGAAAAATAAAGAATTTTAATGGCCGATGAGTCAAATATCTATTACCAAATGGTCTGATTTTTCTAATTTTTAATTGGAATTTAATCCTATAAAATTTAAAAATACTTCTATCAAATATTTAAAGAAAACAAAGTCAGAGTGATGGATCATGGATCCGGCATCTGCATGCACGACAGTGACGACACCAACTTTTCATTAATTTGTGTCTGACTATATTATATTTCCAGTCACTTCAGAAAAGTCCAGAATATGTATAAAAAGAACGAGTTTTCAGAAGCATTCTGTACTTTTTTTATCTAAATTAAATGGCACTGTACTTTTATTTTATATATCAGATCAGAGCCATCTCGGTGTTTTCTCTGCAATTTTCACATTAATGTTTTTGGGGGGGTTTAGAGATGGAAGATGCTTCAGAAAGGAAGGAGAAGAAGTACTGTGTGACGGGAGCATCAGGTTATATAGGATCATGGCTGGTGAAGTCCCTTCTGGACAGAGGTTTCCATGTTCATGCCACCGTTCGTCATCCCGGTTTGATATCCATTTTTCCCTCTATCCACCGCTTCTGGTTATATAAGTACTTCTATGTTTTTCTTTCACCTAATGCTAAACCTGATTTTTCTTGTCAATGCTTTTTTCTTTTTTTGGTGTAAAAAAAAATAAAACACTCGAAAATATTTGGATTCCTTTTCGGGTTTGTTTGTAGCAAATTAGACAAATTAACAACTCAAGAATTGATTTCCCCCGCCCCACTTCTTGAATTCATGGATTCATTTCTTTTAAAAAAACTCAGAGGTTTGATTCATTAAAATACAAACATATTGCCAAAAAGACTACCCAGCTATATAAATAATTATAATAAAAATAAAAATCTACAAGAGTAGGGAACAAAAATTGCAATTTAATTTGTTTGGCGTGGATGGACTGCTATGTAAAGACCATCTGGGGCAGTGGCCTATACACTGGGCTGGGCTGCAGCCTATGGTACTATGCACTTTAGCAGGCTTCACTTACGGTGACCAGCCTACTAATACTTTCAGCTTGATTTTTTTCTTTTTTAATGAATATGTGCGTGCGTGTGTTTTTTTTTAGAAACAATGAATATTTTTGTTTGATTTTGTTATATAGTGAAGCAAGCCAAAATCAATAATCCCTCTTACTGGAGAGTTTTGACCCGGCTCATATTTCAGTAGGATATAAATTTTTTATTAATGAATATGATTATTCACAAAATTTTAGACAGAAATGTATTATTTTTAAATATTTGGAAGTTTACATTGAATTTTTTTAAAAGGACAATTTAAGTGTGTAAAACTCACAGGTAGAGTTTGAAAAGAAAATTTGAAATTTTGAAGATAAAGGTATCTTTGAGTAATAAAATGAATTTTAAAAATTAATTCGATATCACAATTTGACAAGGTCCAAGCACTCCTAAATGAGCTTATTGTTTTTTCCTTTAATAATTGTCTCCTCATGTTATATTGTGGCCTCGTAAATTTAAAGTTATGCACGAATCCTATTAATATTGGTAGCAAATCAGGAAAAAACAATCTTCTCATTAGGCTGGCCATCGCATACGCTTCTTTGGCTCAATGGAAGAAACATTTCACTTTCTTGGTTGGGGGGATTTGGAGGGGAGGGAGGGATTTCTTTTAAAATACCTTGTTTGAGGCTATATATATATTGTGGCAAAAAATATATATATATATATCATCAGTGCAATCTGGGAATAGAATACTATCTTAATACTTTTATATGGGTTACTATAATGTATTAAAGAGAAGTTATCATACTGAAAGTAGCAGTACTCTTTTTTAGCCAATTGCCTATGCATGAATTTTGAATATTATCATGCATTTTTTGTTCGTGCACAATTGGATGATGCATAGCCAGCCATAAGCTTCAATTTTGATGAATATTGTGTCTGGATGTATTAGAGAAATCGAAGTATCTGTTAAAACATTGGGAGGGAGGAGAGCGAGTAAAATTGTTCAGAGCCGATTTACAGGAAGAAGGGAGTTTTGAAGAGGCTGTTAGAGGTTGCTGTGGCATCTTTCATGTTGCAGCTCCTATGGAATTTGAGGTTCAAGTTAAGGATAATGTCGGTAATGCCACTTTTTTAAACTATCTCCATTCTCCAATGTTCATGAGAATATGACATGGATAATTCAAGCACTAAATTTTTTTTTCATTTTTTTTTTCATTTGGAGATGCTTATGTACACAGCAATGTCATTGAACCTGCAATTAGAGGAACCTTGAATGTCCTCAAAGCTTGCTTAAAATCGAATTCTGTGAGAAGGGTTGTATTTACATCATCGGTAAGTACAATGACTGCAAAAGACAGCTTGGAGAAATGGAGACCTGTTGTTGATGAATCCTGCAAGACTCTTGTTGATCTTATCTGGAGAAAGAAGCCAAGTGGTTGGGTATCGTCTTCATTCCTATCTAATTCTCTTCTTCATGAAGCTTTTGCAAGAGTACGAATTTTGTTGTGCTTAAAGGTGACATGATTTGCCAGGTCTATGTCCTCACAAAGCTTCTGACAGAGGAGGCAGCTCTTCAATTTTCACAAGAAAATGGGATTGATCTGATCTCAGTCATAACTACAACTGTAGCTGGTTCATTCTTCACTTCAAGTGTTCCAACCAGTATCCAAGTTCTCCTGTCACCAATAACAGGTCACATTCCCAAAATGCTTTGATTGATAATGCATATATAAACAAGTCTATATTTCAATGAAATGAAGAAGGGAAACTTTATTTAGCTTCTGTTCGTAATATTATTTGTGCAAACACTGCTCTCACTGTTTATAATGATTATTGACTACTTAAAGGTGACCCTAAGCTATTCCAGATTCTAGTTGCTGTAAAAACTAGAATGGGATCGATTGCTTTAGTTCATATCGAAGACATATGCAGTGCTCACATATTCCTAATGGAGCATCCAAGAGCACAAGGTCAATATATGTGCTGCACACGAAGTTGTGGATTGTCTGAACTTGTTAATCTCCTCATGAAAGAGTATCCTTGCCCCAACCTAGAGAGGTTATTCATCATTCTTTCTTTTGGTATTGGTAGCTTCTGTTGGATTTGTTTGAAATTGCTGAGTTTTTGTCACTTTTCAGGCTTGTAAGTGAAGACAGCTATTCAGTCCCTTCAGAGATCTCATCAAACAAGCTAAGAGACTTGGGGTTCAAATGTAAGTACAGCATTGAAGACATAATCCATCACACCGTTGTTAAATGCGTGGATTGTGAGTTCCTACCTCAAATTCAAAGCTAATGAGGCAGTTTCTCTGAAATTAACAAGAAATCAAAAGATCCAAACAGTTGCTCAAATTGAGATATGTACTCTTTAACATGTAGCTCAAAAAATAAGAAATTTATCTATATAATGCTCTATATATGATGATTTCTGTTCAGTAAGGCCCATGTCTGATATTTTTGTTACTTTAAGACCGATTTCTGTCTCAAATTCTCTTTGATATTGCCTCATAAACTAAAAAGATGATGAAAATGAGAATGATAAACCCAATCAGCTGAACATCCTTGAGTTGATTTTGGACTAGAACTTCATGATATATGATACTAGGAAACAGAACCTATCAACTAACGGAGGAAATACTGAAACCAAATGTGATCTTGGTACATTTTAAATCAGGAATAAGAAAACAATAATAAGCCAATGTGAATGCAATGTCAAGATGACTTAGAAGCATGGCTGAAAGGGGTATACTTAAAATGCAGTAGCATGTATTTAATGTCTGTTTGACGGAGAAATTGAGAGTACAGTTAGATTTGTTGAATGTTGCACAGATTAACTTCTTTGCTACGTGTTCTTGAACACAGAAGCTGGAAGATGATCAATGAGTTCATCTGAGAAACCTTTTGCAGTGTAATGAATTGGTCATCACTGAGAAAAGTGAATTACAAACTTGAATGAATAAGACTAGATATAAATGCCATGTGTTAATAGTAAGAATTTCATTTCATATATATGCCGGTCAAAGTGATTCCTACTCCCCCTTGAAATGAATGCTGGGAGTAGGGAGTGTCATTAAAGAACACTGCAGAAATGTCAGCAAAATTAGTCAAGAATTTGTTAGTTCCATCCATTTCTTGAAATATAAAGCAGAGATCAATTGTAAAGAATGCATGGACCACCTGATTGTATGGCATGATCATCGGTGATGATGCAAGATTCAAAAGGGCACTAATTCAATTCAAGCATGAAAGAAATTGATCATCGGAGCAGTTTCAGATCAACAATTTCAGTTGTGTATCATGAAAAAAAAAAATCTCACTAAACTAAACAAAAAAAAAAGGAAAAAAAATGTATGCTGAGAAGTGTTTTTAGATTATCTAAGCTTTCCAGCTTAGTTATTTTGACGGACGAATTCCATCGCGTTCTATCAACACAAATATCTAATCAATTCATTAATTTATAAACTCATAAAAAAATCTCCAAATTAAAACCTAATTTGATTCCTATCCACTAATACAAATCCCTAATTTCAACTACAAAAGGAAAGATATGTAGGAACATTTACCTAAATTCAAAAGTCTTTTCATCAAACCCTAGGTCTTGGTTCCTTATTCTTCATTAGTTAGTAAAAATTAAATGAATTAACATTTCAAGACTCTCTTATAAACTTTTCTTTAAAAAAAACTGTCCTTAACAGCTTTAAATGCTACAAAATATACCAGCATCTACAAATCTTAAGCTCAAATTTATCTTACTTAAAATCATGAGTTCAAACTTGACCTGAATTTTTTTATTAAAAAAAAAATCATTTTATGAAAATTATTTAGAACCAAAAATAAATGAATTATTGAAATGAAATGTAGGTATTTTTCAATAAAATTAAAAAAATACTGTCATAACTTAAAAAAATCATGAATGTGTCATTTATATTTCATGCAAATAGTGAAAACATTATTCCAAACTTCAAATAATTTTTTTTAAGCCATCTATTTTAAACTAGAATTTTAAAGCACTTGAGTATAATCCAATTAAGGTAACAAGTGAGCATTAATTAATCACTCTTTATTTTAAATTTTTTATGTCAATATATAATTAGGCCAAACTATTAACAAAATGAACTTAGTCAAGCTTTAACTCGTCAACTTTATTATAATTCAAACATAAAAATGCAATCTAAATTTACATAAAGCTCAATCTAAATAATATTAAACCCGACAAGCTGAGTTAAGCCTAATCCCGAACTGATTGACCATCCCACAGTAATCATGCCCTATGCCCTCGTCGAGGAGGGCTCTGAGGTATAGTTATATTTCTGACAAAAATATCGATAGATGATCCAATTGCACTTAGAAGTTTTACATTAGAAGGCATTTTTTACATCAAATAAATTATAAAAATGTATAAATATCCTGCTATATAGACTTTTTTGTATATAAACCAAAAGGCTAAATCAGTATAAATTAATATGACTCTCTCAACTATGAAAACTTAACCCTTATGATATGTTCCATTCATATACTTATTACAAACTTAATTATAAGATCATATATTGTGGCGGCAACCCATTAGTCACTTCATATGATTACAGGAGTACCGAGGGGGACCCATTATGTAATACAAGATAATAGACTTGTTCTTGATCAGATTACTCCATGTCATAAACAACAGCATTGGAGCTTCTAAAGCTACGTTTATAGATTTTTTTCCTTTTTCTTTTCTTTTCGGGGGTAATTAGCTACGTTTATAGATTCACTGACCTAATATGCAGTCATGAAGAATAATTAACAAGACCTACAGGATAATAAGGAAGGTGGTGGACCACCTCCACTTTTTTTTGATAAGGGGAAGTCCCGAAGGCGAACCCCCCACCTGTACTAGAGGCCTCTTAGCCAGGTGGTTGTAAATCGAGGGATATGCACGAGTGGCAACGAGTGGCAGCCCTGCAAGGGAGAGGACCAACGAGATACGAACCTAGCAACAGCCCATGCAATATTTCAGCAAGGAACTGCCACCACACAGGTTCGAACCCGCAACGTCGGAGTGTTTCCACCCCTATCACCTTGCCACTTACCAACTCGTCTGTGCCCCTGGAGGCAGGACCACCTCCACTTGTGCAGTGCTAGTGGTGGTTCTATCCTATGCAATTACCCTTCCCCTTCGTAATAGGGAAAAAAAAAACCAAGACCTACTTGCTTAGAGATTCTCTTTTGACAAAGCCCACAAAAGCTCCAAAAATGTTATTGTTTTAAGATTCCCACATCAATCAGCCTGATTAAAAGTTGTTTAAAACTACTGGCTGCCACTTTCATAAAACCTCTTGCTGATTGATTCTTTCACAAGACAATTTGAGAAATGGGAGATAGAAGAATTGGCCCATTGAGATCTTTCAGTGATGAATTAAATGAGGTGAGCCCAGCAAGAAGTCAGCTTCACTGGCCTAATATTAGTCTTTGTCAGCAGTTAATGCCAAGGAAAATGAATGTGATCTAATCTATAAGTGCTATTCAAATTTCAAACATTGATATGCCAAATGAGTTTGTCCCATTTCAAATTGTTATGCTGCATTTATAGTTGGCATGTTAAAAGCGATGCAGATGTAGCTCAATGGAAATGATTACCATACAAAGATAGATGGCTATTAAGCCATTTAAAAGGGCAATAAAAGTTTCTATTCTTTTGATATTGCAGATTAGAAAACAAGGCTCATTGCTCACCAGCCTTTTTCTGCATCGCCATTCTTATCTAAGGGATTCATAGGCAGCTGATGACAAACTCAAAAGCCTGACAATGAAAGGGAACCATAGGATCTCAGAGTTTAAGATATTCAAATACAAGGGATTCAAAGACAGCAGTTTTACCAGACAACACAGACCAGGACAACAAAGGTAACGCCTGGGACACAATATAAGTCAAGTGGGCTTAAAAAATTCTTGTCCATTTCTTTTGGATCAATACTCTTCCAGAACAACATTATATGGCAAGGACCACGTGACTTCTACTCTGGGGCTGCTCTTCTGTACTGATGTTCACTTGTTAGAACCAAGAATAAAATTACTAAAGATTTTTTACTAGAAGAAAAAGAAAGAATTTTATAGTAACCCTTTTAGCAAGATCACCAATTACGGATTCTTTGTCATTAAAAAAAGAAGAAAAGAAACTAGCAAAAAGAAACTGTGAAGATTGATGGCAAAAGGGAAAAGAGCAAAACCTTTTACAGGAGTCAGAGCTAAAAATATTTGCAGAAAAGGTAGACTTTTAGAACGTCATGAGAAAGCCCCTTTGTCCAAAATCTCCCAAATAACACTTGCACCTACGTGTTCTCTTACTCAGTTTTTGCAGATTACCACGAAGCAAGGAAGAAGAGCTCTAGGATTGAGCAAATAAAGTTCCTCAATATTTGAATAAAGACCTACTTTCCCAGCCAATGAATCAAACCCGGTCTGCTCGGCAATTTCTTGAATATTCTCCAGTGGCCTATGCACTCTCCCGGCAATTACTCTGCAGACTATCAATGCCTTTCTGATGGATGGATCATCTTCATAGATTTCTATAGATTCAAAAGCTCTTCCACTTGTGGAAGTTGTGAAGACACCTATTCCACCTTTGAGCTCCTTCTTCGTGGAGAAACCATTTCGGATTATTCGACAGACACAGCATCTGTCGGATACACAAAGGCTGGAGATCCCATTCATGCCAAGAGAACATGCCACGGTTGCGCCGTAGAACCTTAAAAGTTCATTCCCATCTGCAAGACATCGAGGGTGTTTCTTGGGGAGTTTACTGGCCTTGATCTTCACCATCTCTCTGTATTCTTCAAACCTAGCTAGAGTTTTCTGCATGTTGTGAACTTTCAACACCCTCTCAATTCGACCGCAATTGCTCTCTGATTTTAGCCAGCTTGACCGGCAAATTATTTCAACAATCTTCCTAGATGAGTCACCCTCAGCCAGTTCAGTCACTGTGAAATCATTCAGACAAAATTGAGTTCAGATAAGCTCAATAATCTCCCTCACTTGTTAATAAATAACATTCGGAGTATGAATTGGGACCAAAAACTACAAGCTAGGAAAATTTAACTGAACTTCCATTTCTATTTCCACGTTTTAAGTAATGATTAAATTTGTATTTTAACTGATTAGAATGCCAGAATTCCAGACAAAACTAAAAGATGATTTTGTGAACCCAAAAGAAGTATAGATATAACAAAGGAAATGCAGGAGACTTGAATAAAGACTAAACTTTTGGCATGCAAATTAATGAAATTGTTCTTGGGGTGTTAAAAAGGAGGGATTGAAAAACTGATTGCAGTTGTGCACTACATAGCAAGGGAAAAAAAGGAGGATTATCCTCTATCTTAAAGTGATACTACTATGAAAGTAATCAGAAAGCAGAAAAGACAACAGAAAAAGTATAATCAGGATTCTAACCAGCGTGTTTGGATAGATGATGTGCTTCAAGAGATTCCCACTTCCCAAATTGTTCTCCGCACTTGTGACATGTGACACAAGAAGTTCCGTTAGCATCCATCTCAAGAGAAGCCTTGGGTTTAGAAGGAAAGCTATTTCCTCCACCAAATCCAGACATTTCCCTCTCTGTTAGACAGGAAGCCGCCTTTCTTGGAGGAGTAGATGGATGCCTATAAGAAGGATTAAAATATTGCATGGTAGGATGACCCCCTGGACCTGGTGTACCAGGCCTTAAAGTGCCAACATATGTTGAGCCACCACCAATGTCGCCACCGCCACCAGCAGCGCCACCACCAACCCCCTCGGGAAACCCACTAAAACT
This sequence comes from Apocynum venetum, assembly GCA_019593545.1. NCBI lineage: Eukaryota > Viridiplantae > Streptophyta > Magnoliopsida > Gentianales > Apocynaceae > Apocynum > Apocynum venetum. The sequence goes on along the minus strand of SRSM01000123.1, from coordinate 7,539,573 downwards.
TGTGATTTTGAGCTCACATCTTGAATTACTCAAAATGACTTCATGGGTTATTGGGTTAAGAAATTCACTGCTTCCTATAGATCTTGGACTACAACTAGGAGGCTTTTCCATGTGTCTCTTGCTTCCATGAATGACATCTTTGAGATTTGCTATAGACCTTGAACAACCAGACCTCCCTGTTTTCCTTGTCAAGATTGTACTCAACTGTTTTCTTGTTTTTGGATCATGTACGTCTGATGGCTCTGATTTGCAGTGCAGAGACTTCTTCAAAGAAAACCATACTGTAGGAATGCTTTTCCCCTCCTTCATTCTTCTTAACAAGCTTCAAAGCTTCTTCATCTACGGAAATAGTACTTTAAAAAGCTTATCCCTTTCCCAAGGTCATTCCTTCTCCTCACCTCTAATAAGCTAAAAATTATAAACAGTACTAACTTAAACTTCAAGAAAGCAATAGTTTCTACTCTTAGCTGACATCACTCCTTAGACATGCCCATTTCATAACAAGTCATATATAACCACCTAACTGCATCTTAAAGATAGGTGAACCAAAAAGAAATCGTCAACACAACACCCCACCCCCGGGTAAAGCACTCTAGCTTTCAAGAACTAGGCCAGTAAAGCACTTAATACTACTGAGTCGGAGGCTTTTTCCCCCTGAATGGCTCTCACTTTTGAACGAGGAATAAGAAAGTGAAAGAATATGAACTGAAACCATAAATAAGAGAGCCCAGAAACAAGAAGAAAAAGGAAAGGATGTTGAAATATTTTGGGGAAGAAGACAAGTTACCCCACCCCATGAGAGAGGATTTATTGGGGTGGTATTGGTGAAATTAGTAACATCAGTAACTCGTTTGAGTCAGGCACAGTAAAGTATTTCAGAAAGGGACAAAAGCGTTTTTTGAAATTGACCCATTTTTATATGTTGTCATCTCATTTGAAATGAATGAGACCACAAAACCAGAAGCGTGAATGATCCTCTATTCCTCTTTCATCAGTTACCGCTCCCTTCTATTCATTGGTTAAAACTAGTCCTCCAAATACAGAGAGAAATAGGATTACTAGACCGTCACTGAGATAAGCCACATTTTGGAAGAGCTACCTCAGGCTCAAATTTTTCTTTTTCTTTTTGGGTAAATTTCACTAAATTCCCCCCTCTATTTTTTATCCAAAAACATTATACTCCCTTCATGTTCTAATTGTAATAATATGTTTCTTAATCTATTCATTTTTATCATTAAACACTTTAAACTTTTTATGAAAAATAATTTATCCCTCAATTTTTCAATTGTCTCAGTATATTCCCTTTATCTTTTCAATTATTTTAGTTAAATATAATTTTTATTATAATTTATTTTCTTTTTTTTGTCAATTAACATTTTATTTTTTTTATTAACTCATAAATTAAAATAAAACATTACTAAAAAAATTTTAAAAATATATGAACTTTTTTATTTGCTTGAATATGTGAAGAAAAAAATATTGATTAAATGCATTAGAAAATTAAAAACTATAGAAAAAAATTCTTTTCTCAACTATTTTAAATTTTTCAATGTATTAAATCAAAAAACAAATATCTTCACATGTTTAAACAGATAAAAAAATCATAATTTTTTCCTTTTTTAGTAAGATTTTATCTTAATTTATGAGAGTTAATAAAAAATAAAATATTAATTGACAAAAAATGATAAATTGCAATAAAAATAATATTTAACTAAAATAATTGAAAAGATAAAGTGAACATATATAAATAATTAAAAGATTGAGGAGAGTTTGTTTTTTATAAAAAGTTTAAGGGGTATAATGAAATTAAACTTACTAATTATACTCTTTTGATAAAATTAAATAGATTAGAGACATATTACTTCAATTATAAGATAAAATGAATTTAATGTTTTTGAATAAAAAATGAGGAGAATTTAGTAAAATTTATCCCTTTTTTTTGTCTTTTTCTTTTCATTCCCCATGGCACAGTCTTACTATCCTTTTACTACCTTTTTATGCAGAATGTTGAGCATCATTTTAAGTTTATTCTCTATTATTTTTTACTTTTAAAAATTAATAATATATTAAGCAATTGTTTTCTTTTTAATATTACTATTCGCCCTTTTATATATTGAAATACACAACATTAGAATTGTTTTTTTTTTTATTTTACTATTGACTAAAATTTTCTAATCATTTCCTTGATTCTTGTTCAAGTCTGAAATGATATAAATATTTGACTCCCTCTATTTGTTTATATACCTCGTTTAAGGATGTTTCATATAAATTTAAAAACTATTGAATGGGTTAAATTAGTCACTTTTTCTATCGACTCAAATATAATTCTTCATCTACTACTATTTTATTATTATAAGGTTTGCCACTTATGTATAAAAAAAATATAAAAGACTTATTTATTTTTAAATATTGATATCTGGCTACTTACGATCCGATTAATTCAAGTAGGATCTCTAGAGGATCAACCTCAATTTGTGATAATTATTTGTTTTTTTTATTAACCTGGAGCTCTTGAACTTTTAATCAAAAATAAAATCATTTTATCACTTGAACTCCATTTATTTGTTATGAAATATTCCCTCAATTGAATATTCAATTTTTTATTTTATTTTGTTCGAAATTGAATGTATATTTTTCTTAAATAAACATATTTTTTTATTAAAATTTTTATTAATAATCTCATTTATTTAATGAATTTATTTATAAATAAATTATTGTCTCAACCGTTCATTATCTTCATTTAAAAGATTTACATTTCAATGACTTATGAGTCATTCTTTTCATTATATTAATATCAATGATAATTTAGTAAGTTAATTAAAGTAATAATATTTTTTAATTTTTAATCAAAGTCAAGTGACGAAAATAGTATTAAAGAATAATGTGATTATTAATTAAATTAAGTCGTTAAAATTAAACTATAAAAACAACTTTCCGAAAAACTAAAAGCCCATATAAAAGCAAACGGAGAGAGTAGACAGTAATATTCCCTTGGCCCTTACACGCTCCCACCGAATCACTCCACACCCCTTTTGGAATTAAATTTTTATTGATGTCACCTTCATATTTGTAATCGTTACATATGCATCAAATCAAAGTTAAGAATTCTAATGTAGCTGCGGTTCCTCACGTGAATCGTTGTGTTCATACATAGTGATGGATTCTTATGTGATGAAACCAATGAAAAGATTAATTGCATCATTTTGAGAGAGTCAATGCAACTTAATTCAATGATTAAACTACTTATTATTATTATTATTATTGAATCAGAGAGAGAGTGTGTAGGTGTGCAGCATACACCTACATTTATAGCCAGAAAAAGATACAAGTGACGTTTTTTTAAAAAAATTTATTTTATTTTACAATAAGTATATCAATGAAATACAACCCCTTCTAAAAATTGCATTGTTTTCAAATGTTTAAAATGAAACCTTAATTAAGTATACCAATTATAAAGCATATATTCACACAAAACTAAAAACCGCAAGTCAATTCCTTTCGAGTTGATGTTTCCATATCATAGATCAAAGTGACGGATAATTGAGGGTGCATGGGTTTCATAATGGTTCCCAAAATACATTCAAAAGTCTCTATAAATACAAATTACATAAAATTATTTTATGTATCAGATAATAAATGTATTTAAAGAATACGTTTTCAAGGAGAGAATAATATATTTTAGAAATGTGTTTAAGAATACGTTTTCAATGAGAGAATAATGTACTTTAGAACTGTGTTTTCTTTTAAGTGACCCCCAACCAACTAATTTATAAAAATGTCTGACAAGGCGGTCTTCATTAATTTACACATGATTCCATGTGCATTTTTAAAAGCTAGACCTCTGATCCTAGGGTTTGGCGTTGAATGCAAGGGTCTCTTTTCCAATTATAGGTAATTACGAATCATTGTCTCATTTGAACTTTGATCATTATTATTATTTTACAGTCCATGTGAAAATTTCTCGAAGTACATTTTATCTCAAATAGACTGCACAACAAGGTCTGAATCATTCGTGAGAAATTTTCTTACAATTAATCTCATTCATATGCAAACATGGAAATGTTAAATTGTTAAAAAAAAATTATAAAGAGGTTATCTACAAATGGACTTTTCTACCATAGGCCAGAATAAGATAGCAAATTTAAAAAGCATTATTCAAATTACTATTTTACTCCTCAAAACAGAAGCGTCTAACTTTGTTCATGACTTGAAACGGTCTGAATTTTAAAAAGAAGTTCACGGACTAATTGAGATAGTGGGCTTGATACGCCCAATAGGCAAATGCAAATACAGTTTAGATGTATTTGGGCTATAGTTTCAAGAATAAAGAAAAAAAAGCCTACAATTTACATGGGCTTCCCACACAAAAAAAAAAAAAAAAAGAAAAGAGAACGCCATATGATCATTGAGGGTAAAAGTGGAAATCTACTTCTCTGTTTCAAAATCCTGATCCATTTACAGATCAATATAAATTTGTTTCACAACTCATATAAACTAGTTAGCGGTCCGCAAAATGTTTGCGCCAACATGATCCCGTAAAATGTATTAATTTGATTTACCTTACTTAAAAATTAAATAATATTTTTATTTTAATTAATTTATCAATTTATTGTTGATATTAATAAATAATAGATGGTGAGACTAATGTGAGATATAAATTCTTTAAATTAAAATGATAGGATTGTAAATATTTAATTTTGAATAAAATAAGTATTTAATATAAATATATGTCACTCAATGTAGGATTAATTTTGTGTGCTTGAAACTCTATTTTTCTCAAAAAGATTAGTGTCGTGGATAGAAAATAATAACATAGAATCTTTATACCATCCCATGCAACATAATTTTGTTATAACAAATTAAAAAATTTAGAGAATTTAAGTACAAAGAATTGTACCTTAAGAGGATTAGATTTGCATCAAGTTTCAATAAATTCAATATAGAAATTACTATTGTGGATAGATTAATTTGTCCGTTGTAAATACATCTTTTTGGGAAGGATATCTTTTAACTTTTGGACATCAAAACTTGTTCCATAAACTACCAATCAAGTGTAACTTACTTCTTCGGATAGATTGATTTTTAAAAAAAATTATCATATAATCCTCGTCATTAATGTAATGTGATTAATAGTTTGGATTGTATAATGATATAAGTTAGTTGGATATAAATATTTTAAATTAAATAGTTTGTTAATAGGAATTTTTATATATTTATTTTAAAAAATTAAATATTCAATTTCAAATATCCTAAAATAAATATGTAAATATTTAATTCCAAATTAATAGAGTGCTATATTTTCTAGTTTTACTAAATAAACTTGCATCTATGTCCAAGGTGATTATGCCAAGTTTTTTTTTTCTCAAAAAGATTATTCTTGTGGAATGAAATAATAATATAATATTATTTTAATCATCCCAGGAACATAAATTTGTCATCCCAAAGGAAATGGATAGAGAATGTAAGTAGAAAAATATCATACCTTTTTTTTAAGGAAAAAGAATTATAGCCAAAGGATAGGTTTGCATCAAGTTTTAGCAAATTGAGTTTTTAAATTATTATGCACAATTCAATTTTCTCTAATTTTAAATTTAACTGTAAGAGATAATAGTTTGCAAAAAACCAAATAGGAATATATTCCATCATATTCACCATCATCGCCTTCATCTAGAATATCTAGTTGATCTGGTTATTTTGATTATCAAGCATGTAAATTGAATATGATATTCTTTTTGAATTTTAAATATATGTTGCAATTACATCCACTATACTCTATTTATATTTTTTGAAACTTGAAATGAAAATATTGAACAACGGATTATTAATCTTTCAATCAAAGTTTCATTTTTCTACATTGTATAAGAGGAATTCAAGGGCAACAATTCTTTCTCACAAATTCTTCAGGCCTAAGCCATTTTCATAAATTCCTACCAAACAATCATTTTAGCTTCATTGATTCCCAATATTTCCATGAAAGCCTACAATGGGAATTGATTGTGGGGTTTGGGGTGTGTCGTCAATAGAATTATTTTCTTTTGTTTAAAATGTTGTTATTTCATTATGGCCGAAACCACTTAATCAAATCAAACTCATTTGCCAACCATCCCAAAATTTCCTTTTCCATAAAGCATTAATGTTGCAAAATTTGTTACTATTAAGCTAACGACTCATAACTACCTAGGAAGCTCAAGTGATTTCATTAGTTGAAAGCCAAGATTTACTTGGTGTTTTGACTGGAGAAACAAAAATGCCTCAACAACACATTGAAGGACTAAATTCAACACACATACTAAACCCAAATTTTACATTTTAGGTACGCACTAACTTACTTGTCAAATCATGGGTCATTGGCACGTTGTTTGAAGTTGTTTTAGACCATGCAATACCAATACGACTGAAAACAACCTCAGAAGTTTGGAAAGTGTTGTCTGGTCATTTCACTTAATGTTCTATTGCAAGAGAGTTTGATCTCTTCACTCAATTGCAACACATCTTAAAATGATGTGAAAGATTATCTGTATACCTCATAATTTTTAAGTCCGTTTGTAATCAATTAAATACTATTGGTAAACCAAATCCAAATAGATAACTTTCCTATATCTTATTTTTTGGTAAATAACCAAAATATGATTTTATTTAGGTATTTGGTGTTCGATATTTTTCGTATATTTGTCATTATATGAAAATCAAATTTGATCTTCATTATCTTCTTTGCATATTTTTTGGGTACAGTGAAAAATACAAGGGATATCAATGTCTCCATATGCCTTCTGGACGTATTTACATCTTCCATTTTACATGTGTATCTGAGTCCTTGAATTTTACTAATGAAACTTTAGATCCTCAGTTTTGGTTTTTTGTTGATGACCTTCAACAACAATAATACATGTTCTTTTTTACTTAATGTTTCCAGTGTCTCTTCTTTATCTATATCACCCAAAATTTTGTGCCTCTAAAATTAGTGTTGCATCATCATATTTCTCTTACTATCTATTCATCCTTCCACTTCCATATCTATTCCACATACTACAATTTCTTCACAATCAACTGAATCAATGCATCCAATGGTTACCCTTTCAAAATTTGGCGTTACCAAACAAAACCATCATTATGCTCTTACTTGTATTGGCATCCTAACTAAACCTAAATATGTTGCTTCTATTTTGAAATATCCATAGTGGACTAATGCTATGTTAAATGAGATTAAAGCTCTTCAAAATAATCACACTTGGGAATTGGTTCCTCATTGAGATTATATGAACATTGTTGGGTGCAAATGGGTTTTTTGCACTAAGCTTCATACTAATAGTAGTTTGGATAGATTGAAAACTCATCTTGTTACTAAGGGGTTTCATCAAGAAGAAGGTATGAACTATCTTGAAACCTTTAGTCTGTTATAAAACCAAGAAGTTTGCGAATTGTTCTTGTACGCGGATGGCCTATCCGTCAACTAGATGTTTCTAATGCCTTCTTAAATAGTGATTTGAATGTTCCAGTTTACAAGTCATAGCCTCTAGGTCTTTTAGATCCCACTTGTCCTCATGATGTTTGTTTATTAAAAACCTCAATTTATGGCTTAAAACAACCGCATCGAGCTTGGTTTGATAAGTTCATTACTTTCTTCTTGGTTGGGATTTTTGCTATAGCATTGCTGATCTCTCATTTTTTGTTTATCAACATCGTGGTTGCACTATTCTCTTATTTTTCTATGTTGTTGATATTTTGGTTACATTTGATTTGCTATCCTTTTTACAACACCTTATTAATGATTTGAGTAAGTATTTTGCTATGAAGAACTTGGGACCATTGCATTATTTCTTGGGCATTGAGGTCACTAGTAACTTTGATGGTATAAATCTTCTCAACATAGTATGTTCATGATCTTCTCACTAGGGCATTCATGTATTAGAGTAAATCGATTAGCACCCTCTTCACAACTAAGGTCACTGCTTCTGATGATCAGTCTTTTCGTGATTCTAAGTTTTTTCACAGTTTTATTGGTGGTCTACAATACCTTACTTTCAATGGACGATATCTCTCTTGCTGTTAATATGGTCTGTCAACACACGACTTCTCCAACTTGTACATATTTTCAAATGTTGAAGTGTATCCTATGCTATATTCATGGAACTTTGGATCTAGAGCTTCGTTTCTTAACTAATAGCAGTCTTAATCTTTTTGTATTTGTTGATACTGATTGGGCAAGTTGTCCTATTACTCGCTCTATTTTTTATTATTGTGTTTTTCTTGACACTAACTGTATTTCTTGGAGTGCTAAAAAACATACCATAGTTGCTTGCTTTTCTACTGAAACAGAGTATCATGTCTTGGCCTCTAGTGCTACTGAGCTCACATGAATTTCTTTCATTCTCTATGACATTGGTCTTGTTTAACATGATTCTTATCAACTATTTTCGAACAATATCTCACTACTAATCCAGTCTTCATTCCCCTACTAAATATATTGAGATTGATTATCATTTTAGACGGTTTCCCTTTGTAATATACACACTAGATTTATCTATTATGCTACTAATGTTGATATTTTCACCAAGGCTATCCCTTGTTCGAAATTTCTTCATTTTCGTACCAAACTTGACCTCTAGCAATTGCCTGCATGTTTAGTTTGCATGAGCATGTGAGAGATAACAATTTGCAACAAACCAAATAGGAATCTATACCATCAGATTCACCCTCTGGAATATTTGGTTAATATGATTGTTTTGATTATCAAGCATTTAGAGTGAATCTGATTTCCTTTTTGAATTTTAAATTTATCTTGTAACTACATCAGATTACAAAATCTAAATTTATCTTCTGAAACTTGCAATGTAAATATTAAACAACATATTGTTAATCTTTCAATCAAAGTTTCATTTTTATACATTAACTTTTTTGGGAAGGGGATCTTTTCACCTTTCACACATAAAATATTGTCCACAAACTACCAATCGAGTAGTAAGTAGTACACGAGGCCAATGCGGTAATTTTAATTTTTTAGTTTTTTTTTTCTCCTATGAGAAGTGATCCAAGGCGGTTATTGGGAAGGTCCGGCTGGCACACCGCACACTGCAATCAAGTTAATTCAGGGTTATAAGAGTCAATTCAATGTCTTCCCACGTAAATTTCTGATCTGACGCCATCGTTGTCATAGTCCAATTTCAAAACTGAGGGGAAAGCGTTACAAACATAGATCGATCGTTGATTATAATATACATCTAATGGCTCATATCCACGATCTGCGTACTTTTATCCTATTGGTCCAATTCAAACCCCTCACGACTATATAATGCGCCGGGGCATCTACCCCTCTATCGTCTCACACCACGTTTATCTTGACTTGGCTTCGCTTCGCTGCGGTTCGCTCCCATCTGTTCCTGTAGAATTCTACCAAACCCTTGTCTTCAATTCTTGTACCATCTCAATCAAGAATCAATGGCTGGCCGTGGAAAGACTCTTGGCTCTGGAGCTGCAAAGAAGGCTCAGTCCCGCAGCAGCAAGGCTGGCCTGCAGTTCCCAGTCGGTCGTATTGCTAGGTTCCTCAAGGCCGGCAAGTATGCCGAGCGTGTAGGTGCTGGGGCTCCCGTCTACCTTGCGGCCGTCCTCGAGTATCTTGCTGCTGAGGTAATTAAAACTTCCTTCTCGTTTTGGAGAATTCCCCTCAGCTCTAGGGTTTCATGCTATGTGGCTTCGAATTTGTTATTTTTGTCAGATATATGGACTGTCCGTGCTTTAATTTCTCTTTTAATTTCAAAATTTTTGTAGATCCCTAATTCTTGGTCGTTTATTTGATATCAGATTTTAGAACTGCCGAGAAAATTCCCGTATCTTTTGATTCTGTTAGACTCTTGGTTATAGGCATCATTTCTAGGGTTTCATATCTCTGCCGGATTTGTTTCTTTTGATAGAATAATTTTGTAATCTGAACTCTTAACATGGTTATTTGGTTGATCCAGGTGCTTGAGTTGGCTGGTAATGCTGCAAGGGACAACAAGAAAACTAGAATTGTTCCAAGGCATATCCAATTGGCTGTGAGGAACGATGAGGAACTCAGCAAGCTTCTTGGAGATGTGACAATTGCTAATGGCGGTGTGATGCCCAACATTCACAACCTTTTGCTTCCCAAGAAGACTGGAACATCTTCAAAGCCTGCTGATGAGGACTAGAAGATTGAGGATGAATATCCGGAGCTGAACTTCAGTAGTGGTCATTTTGTAGGGTATTTTGAGTGTCAGATCAAATAGTATTGGTCTTTCTGTTGTTCTTCTGTCTTTTACTGTTTTTTATTTTAGGTATAGGGGTTCTAGGGTTTCTCTAGTATGTGAATATAAATGATGAATGGATCGATCAGTTAATCTTGTTCCTAACAGCATTGAAATGGTCAATGATAGATTCATTTAAAGAAATTTCTTGTCTTTTATACGAAGTCACTGTCCAAGTAAATTGAAACTTAATTTGCTTTTGGCTGGTTGAAGTTCTTTATCTGCTTTTAATGGGATGGAATGGGATACAAGGTGAAGTCAGATACATGGACTTTTATGAAGGAAATTTGGTTTCACTTGATGGATAAGTGATGTAGACAAAATGTTTGTCAATGATGGATTCATTTGATTGTTATGGTTCTTAGAGAATTTAGATGGAGGTTTTGAACATTGGCTTTTACTTCTGTTATTCATACCAGATTCTGAGATTTTACAGAAATGATATTTTGGGACATTACAATTTAGTGGTTGTATGTGAAATCCTTGTTCGTTTCTGTTAGATTTGTTCTAAAGTGCGCTGATCTCTGTGAAGTACTTGATTAAAGTTCACGTCTGATGGGTGCATTTTTGGCTAAAGTAGGCTTTCTATCTACTGTAAGGACTTTCCTGTGGACTAAGGAGTTCATGGTGGCAAATGCACTTTATCACTCTCTGTGGGTAGGTTTGCTTGATGTTGGTCTCCTTTTTAATAATTAATTTTATTACTAAAAATGTCAGTATAAATTATAATTCTGGATGTTGAGTGCTTGAACGTCCATTTAAGTGTTTATTTGAGAGATGTTTGGGGGGGGGGGGGGAAGGGTTGTTTTAAGAATAAATGTGTCCTGATTTATGTAGTGCACTTGTTACACTTGCAATGTTTGTCGGATGTGCTAAATAGTTGGGCTACAGATTGAATTGGTCGTGCTCATTTGCGTACTTTTTAACATTTAAAGCTGTTGATTTATGGATTGTGGATCTGCGATTTAGATGTTCTTGGCTGGTTTATGGTTAGTCTTCTATTTTTGGTAGAAGATTATGTGAGTTTTTGGATTGACTGAGAGTTTGTGGTTATTATGGGCTTAGTGACTTTTTATTCTTTTTTTATAGTTTAAAGACTTCAATGTCCTGTCTTGCTTGGATGGATTTGGAGGACTTGAATTTATTTTGAGGTATGTTTTGTTTTTATTTTATTATCTTCATTGAATTATCATTTCTGTTTTAACATGTGGTCTGGGACTGGGAGTCTGTCCTGATGTATATGTTTGATTGATAACCTGCATGACATATGAATAAATCTATATGATGGTTTGGCCTATGGATGATATCTGCTCGAACTATTTCATTATTCTACTTCATCATGGTTTTCTCCCCCATTTATTTGCTGAAACTGTTCCTTCTTTTGTTATAATGGGTGCTTTGATACTGTTCATTAGGCTATTATTCTTCTTTGTTGCATGTTTTTGTTTCTCAATGTTCATTATTATTTTCCATGAAGTCCTTATAATGAGTGTACTGTTTCAAAATTTGATGTAGTTCATATGGCTTAGTTATCCATCTGTTTATTTCTTTATTTTATCACTCATCCAAAGCTGTTACAAGAATGTTGATTTACTGTTTGATGCAAATTAACATCTAGAAGGGAAGGTTCTCCTCTATAGTATGAAACCCTAAAGATTGGAATAAAGTGATAATCTTTTGCTCATGTGCTGGACTTGTGAAATTTGGCATTGCATGTCAGCAGTCCTTGTATGTGTCGGAGCATGGCTCTTGCAGCATTGTTCTGTGGGGCCTCTGATTAGCTTTTTCTTTCTATGGTGATTCCTCTTACTGATTAGGTATTGCTACTGTGATGAGGTGCTCATATTTTTATTTGCAAGAAAACCTCATACAAAATGTGAAGTTGCATTTTAGGAGTATCTTGTGGGTCTTCGTAGTGTTCCTATGGCATGCAGAGCGTTAGCTCTTATTTGCATTCATTCTCCAAGCATGCGAGGAACCTGGAATTGTGGAAAAGGACAGTTTGGGAAAGAACTAAGGTATAACTTGAGACTTAATAAAATGTTCCTTTTTACCATTTCCATAATGGAAAAAGCCACACAGATGTAATATTTGGTAAATAATTGTTGATTCTCTTCCTTTTCAATGAGCACTAAAACATCTAACATCAACTTTAAACATATGAAATATATTACAACATCTTGATGTAGTCTTCATTAACTGAGTGTTTTGATGAATTGTGATCTTATATCTAGCTGTGCAGTGGGGGGGTTCTCTGGGAGAAAAAGGGTCATCATTACTCAAATAGAAGCAAACAAATAGGATTGTGCAGGGTGCTGCAAAAAATAGTATCCTTTACCTTCTTGCAGCTGTGTCTTAAATAGTTAAATGAAACATTACACATCTTAAAGATCTGGACTCAGGGTTATGTTAATCTGGATGATACTTGTTAAACCAACTGCCTGGCAGCTTTCCTACCTTAAATGGTTCCATATTTGGAGATGTGGCATGACCAAGTGTTTTTCCAGTGATGTTGTAGCTCCACATTTGGGAAGAGAATTTCAGGAGGTGCTGTTATAGGAAGATATAATAGCAGATATTGGAGTGGCCTTAGTTTGAATCCAAGTAGCAGCTCCACCCATAGCACGTCTCCTATAACTAGGAAGGTTGGATTTGTATATCTGTCAAAGCTGTAAAGGTTCTGCAAGGCCCCCACATAGGTGATTCCTTGCAGACGAAGTATTTCATTGTCCAAGAGCTGGTCCTGAATCAACCAATTCTTACGTTGGCTTGTAAGAAGATTAAACGTGGAGTAATAGAAATGTCCTCGGACCTTTTTCTATGTACGTGAGAATTTCAGGAACAAAAGCTTGCATGAAAATTGTCGCTTAAATCTGGTGGTGTAATTAGAGTCTCCTCTTTTCCTCAATTGTTCTTTGACATGATTCATTTTCTTACTCCTTTCAATCTCTTCCTCCCTGGGGTTCCAGGAATCTCGAGTTCTTCTTCAAGTTGAATAAAAGAGTTATGGAGCTTATTAATTTAACTATATTCAGTGTGGTCTTGCCGTTAGGATTATAAGATTTGGGAATATAATCCACCTGAACTCTCCCGTAGTTTTGTAAATGATAATCCAGCTGAACTTTTCGTCTGTTCAATGAGGATCCCTTTCTTTCTTTGAAGCGGCATTAAATGATTTAACTCTTTTCTTTCCGGTTGTATTCTTTTTTTGGGAAGAAGTTTGCAATCTTCAGAATCTATCCTTTTAACTTCTTTTCATCCTTAATATCTCAATACAAGTTTGAGTCTACGTGTTGATGAACAATCGGGGATTGTGGAATAGAGCACTTGAAGTAACCAACACTTCTCTGCATTCATGCCTGTGTCCTACATATTTACAGTTTTCTCCATAAAGTCAGGTATGAAGATTGCAATATATCCTCCAAAGAAAATAGGGATTTGACAACTTAATCACAAATAGGAGCAGAGTAAATGTAACATTAGCAGCTTACACTAATTCTGATTCTTTCTAAGAATTTAGACCTGATTAAAGTTTAAACTGAACTCATGAACCGAGCTGAAATTGATCAGTGGTTAACGGCTAAAAAGTTGGGAAGATATTTTTAAAAAATTTTTACCCCCCATATGGGTAAGACCTCAATCTTGATAGACAACTGTAGAGAGTTCTGGGTTATGTCAGACCTTAAAAGCCATGGATCCCAGATTTGAATTTGATAAGCCTTCCCGATTGGCCACGAGAATTTTGCGATCAACCCCGAGACAGCACCCTTGTCTAATTTATGATGTAAATTGCTCACAATTGCTGCTTGCTTGTAATTTTTGTATATGTTGCTATTATTAAATACAGGGTCCCTTTCAGCACCAAAGAAGGGGGAAGGGCCTTCAGGAAATGGAACGAAAATAGAACTTCAACAATGTACAGCAGATCTTGAACATGCACAGGCTGAATTGATCTATTCCAAATCATTACAAAAGAATCATCTACAAAAAGGACAAAAGAATCACAAGCTAAAAGGCTAACTTCCTAACAATTAAATACAAAATTAAACTACTTGTGCATCCATAAATTCATTCTATATATAAAAAAGAATGGTCACCAATGTTAAGTTAGCATCAGCCATCCCGTATGTTCTCCAGTGGTGCACTCAAATTCTAAGCCACGGAGGATGCCATAAGTTCCAACAAATCCAGACGCCCTCGATCAACTAGGGATGGTAACAAATGAAACAATCAATGGTGTAGTTTTTCCTCAGCTTCACTCCTCCATTTTATGTTTAAACAAGGAACAGATTAGCAATACATTGCAAACAAGAGGGGGGGGGGGGGGGCATGAATTTGAAACACAAAGCCGAATGAATATAAAAGCTTAGCTTTCCTACCAATGACTATCGGTCATCATCATCTGAACTAGAACTGTCCATCCGTCTATCTTTGATGGCTGGAAAAAGCCATTGGCGAGGATCACGGGAAGGTGACTGGTGTGGTTCTGAAGGCACAGTTGTCTCCTCCTCTTTTCTTGGAGTCCTATTTGGAATTCTTGGAGTAATTTTCACTTCTTTGCATACTTTGTCTAAAATTCTAAGGAAATCCCTCACAATAACAAATAATCTTAAACCCTCATCCTTTGCAGAATTTCCATGGAAGTAATCTCCCGTGCTCTTCACTAGAGCCATTATCCTCTTCTCTTCCTCAAGCAACCACATGACATCAACTTCGGCATTCTGCACGAAAGCTCTGAGAGTTTGATGGAACCCATTTTCTTCATTGACATTTTTCAATTCTGAATTTAAGAATTCACGGGCTTTTATGAGAGCATGTCCAAGTTTTGCAACTGTTCCAGTTAAGCTATCTGCGTCTATGACTGCGGCTCTTTTCACATTCTCAAGTTCGTTACTTAGACCAGATACCTTCTGCAAACCAATACTTCTATAATGCTCTTCTGTATCAGAGGAAGAGTCATCAAGTAAATCATCAGACTTAATGCTGGACATGCTCCGGCTTGCTCCGGCTGCACGGGCAGCTCGTATACCTTCCGAACGAATGATCTCCTGAACAACAAAGTGTACGAGAGTAGTTTTCCCATCCTTTCCTTTGACATCAGACAATTTCAACAGTGTGTCAAGTTTGAATGCTTGTGCACCGCCACGGAATGTTCCATCATTCATGCGATTTCCAGTCTTAAGAACAGCCTCCAGGAGTTTGAGAAACAACCTGCTTTTCCGAAGTTCAGTGCAAGCAGCCTGCAGAGAAGATGTAAAATTATTTAATGTTAATAATAACACCACCAACCGCAGAGAAGATGCAAATAATATTAATAAATTAAACAAAATTAAAGGTTTGCAACGCAAGCAGTCATCCCTGCATATAAAACTCCAATCATAAATTCTCCAGCAATTTCATCCTGAAATATTTCCACAAAATAGAAGGCCTATGACTTGTGGTGTTATCGCAAGATGTTTTTGCATAGCTCAAGCTAATGACACCCCTTGTGTAGGTAGGATTTCACGTAGCATTTTGACACAAGTGTTACATATTCTTGAACCAAAGACTCCGGAGAACAACTGAGATAGGCTAAGTGATTGTAAATACATCTTGTACACACTTGCATATTTTCTATGAATATACTTTGATCCCCATTTTGATAAAAAAAGGAAAACAAAACAGAAGAAGGCCTAACAATTGATAAATCATAATTTCAGCACTTCAAATTGGCATGATCGGATTAACACACCACAATCAGCTTCTTTACTGATTGTGGCTAGTTAAAAATCAGTAAATTACTCATCAGTGCTTTTGAGGGATGAAAATCATGTATGCAGGAGAAAAAATAACGGACTTGTCCAAATACTAGGAAAAAAAGTGCAAGAGAAAGCGGGGGGGGGGGGGGGGGGGGGGGGGGGATGAAGGAAGGTAGTCATGCAGAATTTCTCCTGTATATTTTTGAGAAAAGTGGGGAGTAAAATCATAGGGTGATTAACATCGGAGAAAGAATTAGTGATAAACATAGAGAAAGAAAACAGCTGGAAATTTTTTGGATTACTAAGTTTGATATAGGAGTATTCCTGGGAAAAATTCCAATATATAACATGGATATCATGGATACAACACCATACAATATCTTCGCCTCCAGACATGAAATTCTGAGATAGAATATTTTGAAGTTTAGTGGAGATCATATTACTCATAAATCTCACCATGTGAGCATCTCAAAAAGTAAAAACCAAGTAGATAAATCTAATTGTGCGCAATGCATTGATTAACCAATTGCCAATTTGTCTTCTAGCTAACAATGAGGATAAACAAAACAAAACAAAACAAAATATAAAATACTTTAAGAAATCCAATCCAGATACACCCTTTATTTTCCTACAAATCATTTGAAGCAATGACTGTAAAGGACTCAAATCTTTCAGATAAAATTGATTCAAATAACAGAGAGATAAAATATAGATGCCCAAAAGAAGAATGAAGAGGATCCAAACAATTGTGATCCTATAAGTAATAAATCTGTATTAGTTCTGTTTACGTGACATCCCCCCCCCCCCCCAAAAAAAAAAAAAAACTCTTAGCTGTCTTTCTCCTTTTCATGCAATCACAAGTCAAATGAGAGAAAGCTCAACTACAAAGTGGAACCAGAAAAAAGGCAGGAAAATTTTCTAATAACCTCTTACCTCTAGGGTTGCAAAGGAATCTTTCACCATGGATGCCTCCTCTTGAAGAGTGCACATAAACAGCAAACACTCTAGCCTCTTAAAGGCAAATGGAATATCAACTAGGACTTTCAGAAACCGCTCTGCAGGCCCAAGACGAGAAAGATCACCACTAAAAAGTCTCAGCTTCAGCTCTTCATCAGTTGTTGGTGCCATCTTTAATAAAGTTTGTATAAGTTCGGAAGGAAGCTCATTCCCTGAGCAAATTAAAAAACATTAGTTGTTGATGCAGTAAAATCTACTCCAAGAAATTTGGAATACATATCCCAGCCAAGAAACACTATGAAAAAAAATTGTCCATACAACCAAATATTCCAAAATGTAAGACTCAAGAAACAACTTTCCTTCTGTTCTAGAGGGATAGGATATATTATAATAGATAAATAGATACCCTTGATGTTTCCTAATGTAAAAAGTTGTCTAATGTATTCTGCATATCTCTACTAGTACCAAAATAACATTCTTTTCAATCCTGAAAAGATAGAACACTTTGACCAAAATAAACCCTAAAAGAGATAATATGCTGGAAAAATCTCAATTAACATGCTACCTTTTTACAAGATGCAATTTAGACCTCAACACATGTTTGCAAGTATCCCAAAAATCAAGTATTATGTTCCTGTCTAAGCAGCAACTAAGTATTTATCAGTTATCACCTTCTTGAAGTGCATCACAAACTTCTTCTGTAGTCACATTTAATGCTTTTAGAAGAATTGCTAGGTTTTGAGACTTCTTGGGATCAATAATCTGAATATACTGGCTAGAAGGCTCTTGGGATGAGGACCCCTTTGGCTTATTGAGGTTGTTATCAGGAGGTGCATAACCGAACAGTGTCTCTATCATTTCTTCGTTAAACCTGTTTGCAATTGTATTCAATGTTAATGAGGAAATTCTGAAGGAACATTATAAGTTGCATGAAATGAGAAAAATAAATGAAAACTTACTGGAATGATCCTGACTTGATCTGATGCCAAACCATTGAATGGTCAGGATTGGCAAGAACCTTATCCCAGAAGAAGGGTTTAAGCTTAGTTTTAGGAGCGTTGTCACCATTTCCATCAACTGCAGTGGAGGTTGAGGGATTGTTTGGCCCAAGAGGTGAAGAGCGAGGAGGCTTTAAACCCATGGGCGGTGGTCGAGGGGGTGGAACACCGCCATTAGGAGGTGGTGGTGGACGAGGTCCATTCTCCATTGCAGAACGTACAGGAGGTGGAGGTGGAGGTGGTGCTCCAGGAACTGGAGGACGTGGGCCACCAGAAGTTTTCAGCAGTGGTGGTGGTGGTGGTGGTGGGGTTGGTGCAGGTGGAGGGCGAGGGGGAGGGGCTGGGGCCGGGGCTCCTTTTACCTGAGTGATAGTGGATATTGAACTGTTTGCTCTCCCAGGTGGAGGCTTTAGTGGGGGCATCCCAGCTATGCCTGATGTCACAGGCCCAGAATTTTCTGCTGACATGATTCCAACTCCAGCCGCAGTCTCAATAGGAACTTCTACTTTGGAGTCACCAAGAGTATGTGAATCCAAGTAAACATCTCCAGCCATTTTCTTATGACCTGGGAAGGCATTGATTGACTGATTGGAAGGTTTCTCTTTGTTAATTGAAGTATTTATAGCAAATGATTTCTGTGGAGAGCCTGAAACATTAAAATTTGAAAAACATCAAAACTGGAAACTGCAATTTACAATTGAGACAGTAATAATAGAATCTTTTGACATACCAACAGAGTAGTCACTCATACTTAAACTGAGAAGGGGACTCTCATCATTTCGCCCCACAGCACCTGTTCCACAAACCTTACGGAAGCATAAAAAGAGTAGTATAGCAACAACAAATGTTGCTGAAGCAGTTACAAGAACAGCAATAAGAACTGTCTTCTTTTTATCGGATTCTGCAGTAGTTGAAGAGGAAGTTGCTTCACTTGCAGTGGGTTGCAAATTCGAATCACTGAAATCACGGGGGAAAAAAGGTGGTGAAGGAGGATGAGGATGGCTCTGAGATTCAGGAATTCCAGGACTTGAAGGGAAAAGAGCAGGCAATCCCACAGCAGGAGATGGGGAAGGTGATCCTACAGCAGGGGATGGGGCAGGTGCACCTGCAAAGTTCTGGATCAATTCACGTCGTCTAGAAGCATCAGACCTAGTATATATGAAGTCCAGATACCTATTGTACCAATTCTCAGAATGACTCTCTTCTGCAGATATAAGAAACATGCTATTTTTCCTTTTTAAGCAATTCAAAAAACTGTGCTCAGCTTTGAGATGCAAGACCTTGAATAGTTTCTTTCTATCTAATTCATTCATCCACCTACTATTCCAAATAATTTCATTCCTATGTCTGGACTTTTCTTCTGGCACATTGAGTTCAAGATCTTCAGCTCCACTGGTATGCATCAAGTCTCGCCCACAGTGCACCCATAACAGCTCAGCCTGCAACAAGGAAATGTGTGGGATAATAAAAGCTTTGTCATATTAGAAGATGACAAGGCAAGATAAGTATTTCAAAATCATCTGAAACAGCTATTATCATCAGCCTCAAAGGTAGCACGGTATTTAGTTATCTCCTTTTTCTCTCACGTGATCTCTCAATTTAGAAATCTAAATATAATAGCTTAACTTGCAGTCCAAAAAGAAACTTAATAGAGTCAATAACATAGAATATCAAGTAAGAAACAAGGAAAAGGCCTCAAACATAATTCCAGACACTATAGATATTCAAAATACTCAGTAATATGATCTTCATATATTTAGCCCGGATGTGCCTCCAATTTCCACATATTCAGCAATATTTCTCTCACAGGGGAAAAAAAAATCTACAGCCGTTCTCAATAGCATATTAAATTCCTCAGCCCAGCACCATAGGAAATGAGAAGGACAGGGAGAGAAATCAAAGAAAGAAAAGCGCAGCTGGGGAAGAAAGAAACGGAAGGAAAAGATTTAGCTGATCTTTTAGATTTAGTTAACCATTTAAACTTCTGCCTGTCACTCAGAAAAAAATACACATTAACGGCAGAAAATATCAAAGAGGGATATCATCTTCTAAGAATCCTTGGAAATAAAAAGAAATATTGCAACATTTGTTGAAAACTTTCTAGGACAAGCTAGTTTGGTAACAGAGGCATCATTATTGCATTATAGATTTTGTCCTATCTCCTCCTACTATAGCTTTAGTACCAGCATGTCTAATGAGATTTCAGATATTCCACCATCAAAAAGCATTGATAAGAAGAAGAACACAATTATGTATTCAGTTCAATAACCAAAATAAGTAATCTTCATATCGCGTCTCATATCTAAAAATGCATTCAGAACTATATTTAAGCTAAGAGAAACCATAATAATAACAGTTGCCCACCATATCCTCGTTCTCTCGTGAGTTGATTAGACTCATAACTGAAGCTTCTTCCCTTCCTTTCTTGCATCGGAGTCCTGCTGCTATAAGACTGAAAAGCAGACAAATTGAAGCAATTGCACAAAGCACCCCTCTCACACCCATCTATTCTTGAATCACTATACCAAATGCATACAATGCTTTTTATATCATCAAGACCAGTATACTCATATTGACAACAGAACCCTCTCTGGACATATGATTCAAATTTCAGCAGTAAACTGAAAAAGCAGTCACCGCATGTAAACACCCGAATTAAAGGTCAAGCCTTTCCAGCAGATACCACCACAACAACTCAACTGTCCACAATCAATGTCCCAATCACAGACCTTTAACCCAAAATATTGACGACCCTTTCGCGTAAGAAGTCGAAATATCTTTCAAACCCCTTCAGGGTATCAAACTATCAATAGAGAAAAGACAAGAACCCTTCTTGGATAAACGCCAAAATTTGGAACGAAATACAAATTTAATTCGACATCCACCTCATAAATCAGAAAAGAATGGATTCCAAACAAATAAAATTACCCAATCCAACCCCTGAATTCTTGCCCGATAAACAGATGAATCTAATACAGAAAATAAAAACTTTTTACTGGGGGTTTTTATTGTACACGACCAAATCTACCAAATAAAAGGCAGCTCAAGAACCACAAGGCACAAGCTGCAGAGGCAACGGTGGATGGCAGTGCGCGTGAGTTGACCAAAGAAAATTCCTTCAAGAAAAGATCTTTTCTTAACAAGGTGTGATTTTAAAACGGACAAAGAAATTCATTAGTTTTATTTTTATAGAAGGCGATATATAAGGTTACAGGCTTTTTCAAGGCAACGTTCGAAAATTCAATAGTCTTTGATGATCTAGATTTTATTTCCTTCATGGTGCGAGAATGACGCGGAAAGAAGCCGAGCCGGCTTGACTTCAGGTTGCACGTCTCATTTTAACTCTTGAGGAAGAAGGAAGAAGCTGTAAATTCTAGCCGATGGGTTGGCTAACATGGGGTACGGCTTCAATTTAAGATTTATCATTTGATTGCAATTTTTAAAATTTACTTTTTAGCTTTTATTAAATTATTACTATTAATATCCCTAAAAAAAGTAAAATATTAGTTAATAGGTGTACTTTTATTTTTTATTTTTTAAATTTTTTTTATGAAGCTCTCCCTTAATTCTTTGATTGACTGTTCTTAGATTATTGATAATAAATCAATTTTAACAACAAATAGATAAGAAAACATTTTGATAAATTGAACTATTTCTTGACTTATCTTCAAAAAATGGGATTAATAACAAACTAAGGATAATAATATCTACACAACATGAGTGAACAAATTTATCATTCACTCTACATTTGCTGTCCATTTTCACTTTTTAATTCATTTATTTTCTTCTCAAACTTTGGAATAATATGTTCTCTCTTTTGTTTTATTTCCCATTATATGTTTGTTATTTTTATAATGTCATTTGACACTTATGTTGGTTACATTTGAGTTGGTTAATAACAAATGGAGATAACAATATCTATGCAACCATTGAACATCAATTATTGATGTTGTATACTTTATCTTTTTGGGTGAAATCCTATAAAAAAAAAAGTTAGATAACCCTATCCTATCTTGCAATCAATATGTCATACACTGTGATTGTTATAATATAAAGTAATAGAACTATTTTATTCAAATTGTTTACAGTAAGATTCCACTCACGAGCATGAAATAGTGGGTTGGTGATGGTGAACAAGAAAGAAAGAGGATAACCGGTTTAGTTTTCGTTTCATCGAGGAGACGATTTAAAAGTGGAGAAATATGAAAATTTTAGGTAAATGTGTTTTTTACTGACCATTTTTATTTTTATTTTAGGGGTTGTATAAGTATTTTATACATTATATATTTTGAAAATATATAATTTTTTTAAAAGTATGAACCATTTTAGAATAAAAAGGCCCACATCAAAGGCAACCCAGACATTAAAGGCCAACCAAGAGACTTTATAGTCACATAAAAACAGTAACAATATGTTTATGTTTTGGATTCTACTAATGAGAGAGATGACAGCCCATTTGCAAGAAGTGATTTCTTTCTCATAAATTTTTTTTAAAAAAAATCAAAGAAAAAAAAGGCGAGTTCTAATTGCATATTGAATTATTCTAATAATAGACATTATTAGTACATTAACTTCTTTGGTCTTTCCTAAAATCTTCCTGATATAACAATAATATAATATCTTATATATTTTTTTAATAAAAAAATATTTACATTTTAATTTCAATATTTTCCATTTTTATTTTATTACTCTTTTCATTCCAAATTAAATTTCCATATTCTTTTTGATAACTAAATTCCTTAAATTTAAAAAGGTTATTCATCGTATTTTATGAAAAATATACATTCAATTTTAGGCATAAAAAATTATCAACATCCAATTATGATAACACTATATTTCAAAAAATATTTTATTTTCTACTAAAATTATGTCAAGAAAAATCAAAGCCCTCTTTCGTGTGCCTCTCTTTGAAAAAGAAGAAAAGAAAAAGAAAAAAAAGAAGAAGAAGCGTGGGTGAAGAAATATTTCAAATCTGAAAGAAGTAAAAATGGGAGAGATCAAGCTTCATTTTCACCTTCAGCATCACTATGCTGAGTTGCTGCATAAAAATATGGTGCAAGTGAAAGAAGATTGTGCAATTCTATCAACTAAATTACCTGAATGCCTGTCTCTGTGTTGGATGAATACATCTGTACTCATGAAAACCATACTCATTTCGCTATTATTATCACAATCCCACTTTTAAAACTAGCTTTTTTTTTCATTAAAGAGGATGGCTCTGGCTGGAGCCAAGGTTTCCAACAATGTAATAATTGAAATTGGTTTTGCAGATACCACTAAAATGTGTCTTTTCCCAGTCTCCTTTCTTCCATTTCTCAATTCATTTCCACACAAAGAAGTTATGGAGAAAAGTTCAAGGAAATAGATGCTTTATCACTATCATAATGGAACATGATCTAATATGGATGCAAATCTTTGTATTCCATACACACCTGATAAAGCAATTCTTTTTATAAATTCCATTCACATTGTGAAACAGCAATAGGAAGTTCTACAGTATACAAATCTTACTCTAATTGAAACAATTAATACTGGTGCCTTGGCTATAACAAATCCAAAAAAGTCATAAATGAAAATCTCACTAGAATACTAATAAATTTATAAAAATCACTTAAAATTTTTATAAAATAAATCTCATGCTTAAAAAAGTCTATAAAAATCATTAAAATCTCAATTAAATACGTGCCTCTTAATAACAAAAAGTTTCAATAGTCTGAATATGCTCAAATTGCCTCTGTTTTCCCATGCTTTTTGCAAATGAGGTGAACCACTCATTTGATGTGGCAAGCACAAGGAATTTAAAGACTTTCAGCTCATTCTGCCACCTTGAATTCTTAACAATGAGTGAAATCCAGAAGACAAATATTCCAAGCTATTATCCTTTTAGCCTTCCTTATATTCCAAAGAATTTGTTCTCCGCTTTCCTAAAAGCAGCTTTAGGCATAAAAGCACTATAAGAAACATTGGATTCTCTAGAACTCCATGCCATAGTTCTACAAGTTGAAAATTTTATTTTGCCATGACCAGCCAAAAAGAACTTGAAGTTAGATTGGAGGACCATGACAAGCAGAAATGGTGTGTTCCTCTGAAGGAAGATGTATTTGTTACCTTCATGGAGAAGGGCAATGCAACAGTGCTTAAAATTTTTGGTGAAGGCTCACTTTTCAGTCCATTGCTGTTTGGAAAATTCTTTGATCCATCTGATGCCTTTCCACTATGGGAATTTGAGTCAGATGTTCTTTTGTCTAATCTTCGTAGTTCCAGGCAAAGCATAGTAGATTGGTCACAAACAGATACAGATTATGTCCTGAAAGCAGAACTACCAGGTGGGTTCCCTAAAAACCTTATCCTTTAAGACACTTGGCCCTACATGGTGACTAGCCTTCTTCATATTTTGATTCTATCATGAGCTAAGAAATCAAATATAAGTAGTAGATTATGCAGGAAGGGAAAATTCATGGACTGGTGTTTTCAATAGATTTTTGAAATAGTTGAGATCTGAAGTCAGTGATTAATGAGATTCCACTATAAATAAATTCACCTTTCAAAGATGGGATGAGAAAAAGACTCCAACGTAACTTTCTAGATTTAGATTAACACTGCTAATTCTGTTTTTTTCAGAAATAGGTAAAAACAGCATTAAAGTGTGTATTGAAGATGGTAAGGTTTTGGAGATCAGTGGCCAATGGAGGCAGCAAAAAGATTCCAGGACAAAGGATTGGAGAGCCAGCCATTGGTGGGAACATGGATACGTCCGAAGGATGGAACTGCCTGAAAATGCAGATTGGAGGAACATTGAAGCTTGTGTGAATAATGACATAGTATTAGACATTAGAATCCCAAAGAAACCCCCAGTTTGTGAAGCATCTCTGGGAAATACATAGCAAGAAACATTGTTATTCAGACAACTAAACATACAGCCAAAAGACATTTTTGATTCCTTGTTAATCCTTTTTCCCATCAGCTGTACATATATTAGAGAATTCTACAATTTAGCGTGCTTGAAAATATTTGGGAAATGAAGGTGCACATGCAACTAGGATTAAGATCTTCGTTGAATGGTCACAATAATTCTTCATGATTTAACTTTCACTTGTAAAACCAGCCATCAGAAAAGAAAAGTACAGAGGTGCAACCTGAAATTGTTCCACTACCAAACATATTGAAGCTATGCAACTAACCATGAATCTCAAGATCAGCAAACATTGTCAGCAAGTATTTCCAAACATCATTGACATATATATAAATTAACCACTTGATCGCAGATGAGTTTAGCATAAACTAGATTGGATATGTAGCGGTGATGTGACGAGTAGTTTATTGTGTAACATTCCTTCAGTTCATTTTGAAATATCTGAAATTTAATGTTCATATTTCTAAATTAAATATAATTATTAGCTTAGTTTAATCCCACCATTAACCCCATTAGCAAATGTAGTAACCAAATTCATTAAATTGCAGAGAGAGAGAGAGAGGGAGAGAGAGAGAGAGAGAGAGAGGGAGAGAGAGAGAGAGAGAGAGAGAGAGAGAGTAAAGCTTTACAATACGAGGGCAAGAAAAGTGCATTTGGGGGGGGGGGGGGTTTAAGATCACCTCAAAATTAAGTGGCAACTACCAGTAGGTGAGAGACCGAAGAAACAGAAATCAAGAACCTGCCCAGCTGGGCTGGATTAATCGCATTCTGCTGGCTGAACAAAGGCTTAAAAATATTTGCTTAGATTTTGATGGATATTTTACTCCTAATAAGTAATGATTGAAAACTCTTTGATCCCAATTCAACAATTCCACGGAATTCTTGTAAGTCAAGAATCAAGAAGATGCAGTTTCAGTATCACGGAGAGCTGCTAGAGATGAATTTCACATCAAACGACAACTACCAGCAGTCCAGCAATAAGAAATTGTAGAGGACGAACCTCAGTGACACCTCAACTAAAACTGGTGGCAGTGGAATCTTGCAGCTGGAACAGAATTGCACAAGTATTACGCCACACGGTTGAAGGGCAATTAGGGAGAGAAGTAGTAGTAAAAAGTTGGAAAAAAAAAGTTGGAGCTTGAAAAAGGCATAAATCAATGTGTTATTCGTCTTCAAATCTAAAGTAAATTGTAACCATCAATAGCAAAATTTTTTATCGAAACTGGCATCAGTTTGTATTACTCAAATCAAAACGATATAAAAAATATCTTAATAATCTATTAATAAGGGTTAATCATTACATCTTGAACAGAGGTTAAATTTACAGTTCGTATCAAATATATATAATTATCCACAAAGCCATGATGCTCTTGATTACATAAGAACCATAAAACATAAATGGTCTGGCTAGAAATTAAGGGCCAATGTTTGCCTCATCCCAACAGTAACCATCAATAGCTATTAAACCATTTAACCATTTCCCCCCTATCCTTTTTAGGTAATCATTTTATTTAGATACCAAGTGACCCAGGATTGATAAATATTTACAAGCTGTACTACAGTCAAGTTAAATATGTAGGGGATGTAGCTCAGATGGTAGAGCGCTCGCTTAGCATGCGAGAGGTACGGGGATCGATACCCCGCATCTCCACTCAACTTTAGTTTTTCACTTATTTCCCTAAACTTTTTGTCCCCTTTGTTTCTCATTTATTTTCATTTGAAGTTTCCCCAAAAAGGAAAAGAAAACAAATTTATTCAATAACTAAGCAAAGATCAACTGCAGAAAGCAGTAAATAATCTTCCAACTCTCCAAAGTTATTGTTCTTTTCTTTTCCATTTAAAGTTTCCCTTAAAGGAAATCAACCAAAATCTATTTCATAATAAACTAAGCAAAAGAACAACTACAGAAAGCATTTAATCTTCCATTGCAAGACGATGCAACAAATGAATACTGATACTTTTTCACTTTTATCCCATTTCATATCCAACAGTCTGAAGCCGAATCAACCATTTTTTAACACAAGAAATATGTTGTCTGATGTATTTTGCAGGCCTTCAAAAAATCCAAAATCTAATATCTTTTGTTAGTCATTTTTTCTGCAGTCAAACGGGATAGACAACGACTCGTAAATGTCCGGCTTTCAACTCCAGATTTCATGACTAAAACGAAGTGCTCCATTTGTCTCAATAAGATGCTGTGTCATATCATCTCATTACTCTATATTACTATATATATATATATATATATATATATATATATAATGTTTAGTTTCTTGGCTTGAATTAGAAGTGATAAATTCGTATATAAAATAGCCAAAAAATACACAACAGACATTTGGAGACGTCATGCTTGAGATCTTTATGTGCAAAATACTCGAGCCAATAGGACCCTTCCACAGTAATAATTGGCTCATTAAGAAACTTTTTAGTTTCAAATGAATAACGTTAAGTTTTATTTTAAGAATATCGATTCTTAACATAAAAAAGACTTAGCTTAGTGAACTTTTTCTTTAAATTGACATTTGTTATCTCTCTAATTATATAAACATAGGAAAAACTGAAAAAAGTAATAGTATTCCGTTATGAATTAAATGTCTATATTTTTATTTTGATTAAAGATGTAATTTTTATATTAAAATTTAATTTTAGATGAAAAAAATATAAAATTATAAAATTAGTTTTACCCCCAAAAAAAGAAGGCAAAAAATGACATCAACGGCGCATGGAAAACAGATTCACATGATTTTTTCTAGTTGGAAAGCTAATTGTGAGGCAGATGAATGTTAGAACAACACGTTTAGTATAAATTCAGAGATAAGAGATTAGATGAGAAAGCTAAAGAGTAAGCTTTTTATGAATGGTTGCAGAAAAAGACATAAGGACTGCAACAAAAACACCAATCCAATCCTCCACAGTCCACAAATAGATATACCAACAACAACTGCATCTTGCAAAGATAAGAGATAGCTGTTACTGGTACTCTGCTACTGTCTGGTGGATTGTGGAAAAAAAGTTTCGGGGAAAAAGGTAAAAAAGTGGAAATTCTTGGCACTCGTTGAACGCAAGGGAAAATGATTTGTTTATTTTTCTTTCCTCTGGGCTTGGAAGTAGGTAGCTTTGCATCCCCCCCTCCCCCCCCCCCCCCCCCGCCCCGGGGGCCGTGCTTGTGCTTTCATGAGTATCATCATAGGGTTGATAATTAAGGCTTTTTATACTTTGGGTTTTTCTGATTTGCATTTAAAGGGAATATATACAAATGCTTAAGGTACAAAACTTTCCATGCTCTTTCTATATTTTCTAGGAGAAGGCTACATAAATCCCTCAAAGTGAGCAATTCTTATACTTAAATCATTAGAAGACTTAGTACATAAATAATTACAACTGAAGGAAACTGTGTTGAGTTTTTATATATTAAAATTTGTCCTATAAAAATAAAGTGGTACATTTTAAATGGCTTTAGTATGAAAAAATAATATAGTTTATTGAGAATATTATATACGAGTTCACATGTATAATTTGTGTAAATTAGTAAAGACTTAATAGCTAATTATAGCTAAAGAAAACTATGTCGAGAAATGAATTTGTTTTATATATGTCCTATAAAAAGTGCTACATTTTAAAAATAAAAAAAAGTAAAAGGTGCTAAAAAAGAAAAAGAAAAGAAAGTAAAATGTGCTACTTATTGAAAATATCATATACGAGTTCACATGTAAAATTTGGGTAAAATGTGAAATTTTCTTACTCTAGTCAAGGTTTAAATTTTATGTAATTTTTCTTTACACATAAAATTTTATTTGAAACTAACTCATAAGAATAAAACACATAATTTGACTATTACTCAAAAATGAAATATTGATTCAAAGCTTTTTCAAAATAACGTTTCAAATAATAATTAAATTCATAAATTTGTTTAGATATTAACAAACTTGTTAGATAAAGTTTTAAGGGTCAGAATTATTTGTTAAGGCCAGCTGATTGCCTTGCCCCTAAGTTAGAATGAATTTCATGGGTCACTTTTGACACACATAATTGTACAAGCCTAAAAAGAGAAAAAGAAAAATGTGAAAGGTCAAGAGAAAACACTGCCCAAGATTAGGAAATACTATAAGTCATCAAGGACATATTGGTCCACACAAAATTTCAACGAATCTCTCTACCTCCATGCCGCCGGATTCCATTTCAAAAAATTTCAAAAACTTTACATTTACTAATTCACTCACTATCCCCACAACGCTCTCCCTGTAACTTCCCTTAATTTACCAAATTACCATCCATGCTACTTCTTTCTTCTTCTTTTTTTTTTTTCCTTTAAACTCTCAATCACACAATTGTATAATTAAACCCCCCAAAAAAACTCTTTCCAAAAAAATTAATTTTATGATATTCTAATAGTGATCTTACGGTTGAAGATTGGAAATCGTTGTCTGTCTGAGCCTAATTTGTTCCCTGCGTTGTGTTTTTTAGTTTACTGCAATTCAAAGCAACGGCTCTGATACTTGAACTGCAATCCAAGGACCCACCTTTGATAAAAAAAAACATACCTCAAACAAACCCTTCTTTCACCATCTCTTGATTTTGAACTCTCTCTCTCTCTTCATAGATACATAGATAACGATTACTACGCTACATTTCAAATGGCACCTAAGAATAACCAGAACAAACCTCCAGTACCCACTTCTGCCTCTTCTACTCCAAGCTCCCCTAATGTAAGCCTCCCTTTTCTTTTCTCAGATTTTCGGTTTATCCCTTTTATTTTCTTCATTAAGTTTTATGGGATTTGTTTAGTATAACCATTTTTCATGCTGTAGATCTGTTTTGTGAATGCTTTTAATGTTCTTTTTTGGGGGGGAGGATGGTGGGTTTTGTGTGTGTGTTGGGGGGGGGGGGAAGAAATTGTGGGGATTTTTGTTACTTTCGAGTCAAATTTTGCGGGTTATTTTTAGTTGATTTATTCGTTTTGAAGGCAGAAATTTGGAAAATGTGGCGGAAGGTTTTGTTCATGTTGTAACAAAATAACGTGGGTTTGTTTTGGTGAAGCTAAATATTTGTGGCTGTTTTTTATCTGGCTTTCGATGGGGAAAGTGTAAAAGTAACGTTTTCTAGGTGGTTATTTAATGGCTAGAGACTTTGGGAATTCTTTTGATTGTTTATCCGGATGCTTTTGTTGAAATTTCAGAGCAAGTACAGTGTTGATGAGGTTTCTGTAGAGAAGAGGAGGAAGATCGGGATTTCAAGGATGCCGCCGGCAAATATTAGTGCAAGAGCCACTAGGCAAGCATTAACAGAGCGAAATGGGGGTGGAGATCTACCTTCTAGTGGTCCACCGAGCACTGCTGGATCAGATTGTGGTCTAATTGAGTTCACCAGAGAGAGTATTGAAGCATTGCTAAATGAAAGGTTGAAAATTAAGAACAAATTCAATTATAAGGTTAGCCTTACTGATACAAAATGCTGTTTTTTTTAGTTTCAGTCTCTGGATATTATGATCTTACACTTAGTGATGTGACTGACATGGTAGCTTAAAAGTATTTCAAATCAGTATTTACCTGTATGCTAATTTTTTTATATTTATCCAGGAAAAATGTGATCAAATGTCAGATTACATAAAAAGACTTAAGGAGTGTATCAAGTGGTTCCAGCAGCTTGAAGCGAACTATGTTTCAGTGCATGAGAAATTGAGGGATTTGCTGGAAGTTGCTGAAAAGAAATGCAGTGACATGGGTATGATAGGTTTTCTTCTTTTGAATTTTATTCAGCAATTCTAAAAATTCCAGTTGCTTTCTGACTATTTCTTTCCCTTTCTTATAGAGACGTTAATGAAGGCAAAGGAAGAAGAACTAAATTCTATCATCATGGAGTTAAGGAGAAATTATGAGGCACTACAAGAAAAATTTGCAAAAGAAGAATCTGACAAATTAGTAAGTATACTACAAACTAATACATTGTTCCTAAAGCTTTCAAGGTCATATTGCTAACTACAACTTGGATAAACTGGGAATTCAATCGTCAGGAAGCTTTAGATTCTTTCAGTAGAGAGAAGGAGGCAAGAGCAGGAGCAGAGAGATTGCAAGCTTCACTTTCTGAAGATCTCAAAAGAGCTCAACAAGATAATGCAAGTTCTAATCAGAAGGTAATATAATCTCACATCTAGTGAAGTTATATTTTCCCCAATATTCAGTTAAATAAAGTATTGAAGTGGTCTATTTCTCCTTCACTTTCAGATACAATCCCTGAATGATATGTATAAGCGTTTGCAAGAATACAATACAAGCTTGCAACAATACAACAGCAAACTTCAGTCAGAGCTAGCGGCAACAAATGAGACACTAAAGCGTGTGGAAAAAGAGAAAACTGCTGTACTGGAAAATCTTAGCACTCTCAGGGGTCATTATACTGCTTTGCAAGAGCAGCTTACTTCCTCAAGAGTGAGTGTCTGCTATCCTTTAACTTCTTTTTTTTCTGGTGGAGAAGCAGGTTCTATTTTTTTGTACTTATGAATTACCTAGTGCAATAATAGTGTGGCTTTTTGCTTGTTTTTGAATGCCCCTGTGCTCATGTAGTTTTTGGTGAAACTAGTAAAATCATACAAACTGCTGAACAGAATTGGCAAGTAGTCTAGAGAACTGCAATTTGACATGGGGTGAAGTTTTTTAACTACATGTAGTTCTGCACATAACCATCAAACCATTTTCGGGACCATTCAAGTTTTCTATCCTTTGCACATTGCTCTTATGCAATTGTTCAAGTTTCCTAATGCTTGGATTTCATAATAAAACTTTAGACTTCTCAAGAAGAAGCAGTCAGACAAAAAGAAACTTTGGCAAATGAAGTTGGATGCCTGCGTGTTGATTTGCAACAAGTGAGAGATGACCGCGATCGTCAAAAATCTCAAGTCCAAGCTTTAACTGAAGAATTGGCAAACTATCGAGAATATATGGGAAAATCCTCTGCAGATATAGATAGTCTAACTGTTAAGTCAAATGAGCTTGAGGTCTGTTCACTAACCTTTTTTCTATTCCACTCCTAACTATATAATTGTACTTCAGTAATAAGTTCTCTGTGCTTCTTTTCAGGCAACATGTTTATCTCAAACTGAGAAGATAAGGAAATTGCAGGAACAATTAAATTTTGCTGAGAAGAAGTCACAGGTATGCTACCTTGTCCTCTCAGTTTAATTGCTGCAGATCCCTAATGCATGTTTGGCTGGAAATCAATTTTTGAATTTGCATTTTAGTGTAGGTATCAGTATTTCATGTCCAATAATAGACTACTGAAAATTGTCATTTTTTGTAGTTGTCTGATATGTCAGCCATGGAGACCAGAACAGAATATGAAGAACAGAAGAAACTTATATTGGAGTTACAAAATCGGCTTGCTGATGCAGAGATGAAGATTGTAGAAGGAGAGAAGCTACGTAAGAAGTTGCACAATACCATACTGGTCTGGTTCTCACTTAAATGCTCTTTTTTATTATTATTCTTTTCTTTTCTTTTTACTAACATTTTTTGTCTGGTATAGGAATTGAAAGGGAATATCCGGGTATTTTGCAGAGTGCGGCCTCTGTTGTCTGAAGATGCTGCTACAGAAATAAAAGCCATCTCTTTCCCAACTGCCATGGAATCACTTGGGAGAGGAATTGACTTGTCTCAAAATGGTGGGTTTAAGTTTAGATTATCCAACAGAAAACAAATGATTAAACTTTTCACCCATTTATGATTTATCACTTTCCCCTGATATCTCTACTACCATCAGGTCAAAAGCACTCATTTACTTTTGACAAGGTTTTCATGCCCACTGCCTCACAAGAAGACGTTTTCGTTGAAATATCACAACTTGTGCAGAGTGCTCTTGATGGCTATAAGGTGGTGTTTCAGTCAATTTTCAGTTTCTAGTCTTAATTTCCATACACAGTATTGCTGCAGTTATAGTTAATTTTCACATCTTTTGGAATTTCCCAAGTGTGAGTTGGAGCACTAAACCTTTGTCTGCAGTTGCTTTTAATGCCTGCAGTATTTATTTCATCTGAGTAAGTAGCAAATAGAACATGTAGATTAATTGCCTACATCTAAGCAATAGTACAAGTTTTCTGTCCATATATAATGTGAAATGATTGTATAATATAAAGTTCTCTGTAGTATTTATTTAATCTGAGTAGGTGGCAAACAGAATCATCTAGATTAGTTTGGTACATCTCAGTAATAATACAAGTCTAAGTGCCTTCAAGTATGAAATGATTGTATATTATGAAGTTTTATTTGAATGAGACTGTAACATTAAGGAAAAGGACTTCTGTTGCGTGCATTGTAAATACTTTGTTGAATAGTTTATTGATAAAGCAGATCCTCGATTTCAGGTTTGTATATTTGCCTATGGTCAAACTGGCTCTGGTAAGACATACACAATGATGGGCAAACCTGGATACTTTGACCAAAAAGGGTTAATACCACGTACGTTAGAACAGGTGTTTGAGACAAGGCAAACTCTACAAGGCCAAGGTTGGAGATATGAAATGCAGGTGTGCTATAGCAGTTTCTCAATTTTTCTGATATGGGTGTTTCTGATTATCTTTGTTTTGAATTTATTTTTTCACCATGTCGTAGGTGTCGATGCTTGAAATATACAATGAAACAATTCGTGATCTATTATCACCAAATAGGTCAGGCTTTGACCCCACAAGGATGGAGAACACTGGAAAGCAGTACACAATCAAACATGATGCAAATGGAAACACTTATGTCTCTGATCTAACAATTGTAGATGTTTGCAGTAGTAGGGAGGTTTCTTATCTTTTGGAACGTGCAGCTCAGAGCAGGTATCTAGTTCTTTCCTGTATGTCAATGCACTAAGATTCAGTTTTAGATCCTCATCAGGATGATGTTTTTACTGTTTAATCCTTTAAGGTAATATGACATGCAGTAAACCTTCTTTGATTCAATTTTGCCAGGTCTGTAGGGAAGACCCAAATGAATGAACAGTCATCTAGAAGCCATTTTGTCTTTACTTTGAGGATATTAGGTGTTAATGAGGTGGGGACACTCATCTGTCTAGCCATTCTTGTGCAGCTTTTCCTATTGGAATACATCTGTCCATCAACTTGATTAGCATGATAAACTGATGGATCTTTGTCACCCTGTATCTTTTAGAGCACGGAGCAGCAAGTACAAGGGGTCTTGAACCTAATTGATTTGGCTGGTAGTGAGCGTCTCTCTAAGAGTGGATCAACAGGGGATCGTCTAAAAGAAACTCAAGTATGTGTATGAATGTTCTTTGCTTTTTCTAGGTTCCTCATACTATTATTTTCCTGACTCGTTCTTTTTTCTCATCATCTTATTTCAGGCCATTAATAAAAGTCTATCTTCTTTAAGTGATGTCATATTTGCTTTGGCAAAGAAGGAGGAGCATGTTCCTTTTAGGAACTCAAAGCTGACATACCTTCTCCAGGTAAGGATGCAAATATAGACCATAGTGATTCGTTTTAGGTTGCTCTCTTCTCTCCTCCAATCTAGAAGTTCTTCTGTCTTCTACCACTTGAATCTAAGCTAATGGAATTTGTATCAGCTTAGATTCAAGTTATTATCACAATTTGTATCCTCTCCCCTACCTGTATCAAAACCAAAATGCAAAAAGAAAGAATCAAATACTACAATGGTGGAATGTGTGCCAGTAAAACCAGATCATCAATATGGTGTTAACTAGTGTATTAGATAGAGACTATAACCAGTGTATACCTGAGCCACCAAGTGCATTGTCACACAACCAAAGCTGTTTCCTCATCTTAAGTGCTCACAGGGATAAAAAGTCTGGTACCAATGTTGTTCCATCATGCAAAATTAATTTGAATTGACATTTTTGTTGTGGTAGAACTGCTTGCTGGAACAGGGAAGTCTAAATAAAAAGTTTGATTTTAAAACCTTGTTCTATCATGCAAAACTAACTTTACAGTAGAAGTTGTGGAATTCTTGCATTCTGTTGTTCTTTGTCTTATGAATTGTATCTTGGTTTCTGATGAATGCTTTGTTAAACAGCCGTGTTTGGGTGGAGACTCAAAGACTCTGATGTTTGTCAACATTTCACCAGATCCTTCCTCCGTTGGTGAATCACTTTGTTCACTTAGGTTTGCAGCACGGGTTAATGCTTGTGAAATTGGGATCCCCAGGCGTCAAACCAGCATGAGATCATTAGATTCACGCCTGAGTATTGGCTAATTTTTTAAAAGAGTTATAATTGAGTCTTGCTTTAGAAAAGTTGTGTCCTTTACCCAGCGTGTTTGATTTTGGTTTTACCATCAATTCAAAGCACTTCTAACATCACCTACCACCTTGTAATTAGTATAGTGTAGAACCCTGGCATTATTGTATCAGTAAGAGCAAAAGGGTTTGCCCTTTCAGTGATTCAATTTGTATCTACTATAATATCTCATTTATCAATATCTATTGCTCCTTTACACAATATATAGTTTGCTTTACTGCCATTTATGCATTAATACTTGACAGGGATAAAGATCAAAATCCAATGCTTTCTGAAAATTCAGAAGGGAATCAAAATTATATCAATGTTACTTTCCAGAATCAACTACATCGAACTTTAATAGTGTGCTGCTTCGAATTTCCCTCCCCCACCCAAACCACCGTTTCCTCCCGCTGTGTATCTCTGATGGTTGAATAGCTTTTCAAGTATACTGCAGGATTTATAGCTGCAAGCTTTCAGGTTTTATGCCATTCGTTCCATGACCTCTTGAAGAATTGTAGTAGTATCGTGATAACAGGTTTGTGTCTGAGGAAGACTCTGCTTCTTTGCAGCATCTTCAAGCTGCAAGTACGAGTAAAACTTATCAGACAATCACAAGCATCAATTGGATGTTATGAAAACAAAACACAATCCTGTCCAAGGAAATTAACAATTGTACCTTTTCAACACTGTCAAACAACCGATTGGCAAGATCAGTAAGAGGTTGCTTGTCACTGACTGGTGCTGCTGTGATCACCTCGTCAAAATCGTAGTACATGAAGGTAGATTTCAGGCGCAGATATTTCCTAACATAATTGAGGGTGTCTTGGCCTATCAAATCTGCCATTGCCAAAAGGTCGAAAGCATACCTCTTTAGCCTGCGCATTCTCCCCTTTGTTCCGATATTCGCGATATAGATTCCACCCCTAACAAATGATCGAGTCCCTGTTTCTTCATTTGCAATCTCTACAATACCAAATACACATGAAACACCAAATAATATGTCAAAAGGGGAAAAAATCAAGTGAAAAGGGAGCTTACTATTTTTAACGGAAGGTATAGGAATAGGGCTTGTGAGCCAGTATCCATTGTCCTCAGCAAGGGAGATTCCAGTTCCAGCATTTCCTACTAGTGCAAGAGAAGCTAGGCCAATGGCTAATCTTCTTGTAGTCTGCAAAGGATTTTCTTGAATTTCATTGCTCTTCTTGCAAGAAAAGCTAACGATGGTTGGTCTTTTGTGGATGTTTTCAGCACCATGAAGCTTTGGAATTACTGATAAGGCTTCAAGAATGGCACTGGTATTTGTTGCTCCTGCCATTCTGGAGATGGGGTGATAAGAGACTGACCACCTTAGTTTTCAATTTTATCCGTTTGAGGAACTTTTGTCTATTTCGAACCACCAGAAGGATATCCAAATGGGATAAAGAAGTAATTTCCATAGAGGCCTTTATGCTGGTTGCCTGTTGAGATATTAGGCTGTTTGTTTCTTTGGGGTTATTCAAAGAGTAGTAGGCCTCCTATGGGTGGTATACTCAGACCTTTTAAGTGGGCTTTCCAGTTATCAATAATAAGGAACTTAAAAGTCAAAAAGATAGGCCCAGAACCAATATTTATCTAAATTAGTTCGGTATTTCAATTATATAACTCGGTTTGATTCGAGATTCAAACAAAATTAATTCAGTTCGATTTTTTATTTATAAATTTAGAAAACAAATTGAATCGAAAATTTAATTAATATTAAAAATAAAATTTTATTATATTAAAATGAGAAAAATAGAAATAGGGGTATTTAAATCTTTTATATTTAATATATTAAAAAGTAAATTTTAATATTAAATATTATGTAAAAATATTTAAAGATAAAAATCCAGTTTTAAACCGAATTGTTTCCTTAAAAATACAATTTGAATTGATTTCACTTGGAGAAAAAACAAAAAATACCCCCCAAATTATTGGAAAAAAAAAACTTAATGAACACCCTAGAGCCTAGAGGCCTTACTCATGTGTTGGTATTCATAGGGAGAATGCATAAAACACACATTATAACTATAAAGAGTAGATTATCTATAAATTCTAATAACTCAAAAATCGTACATCTTTTTAGTTCTTAATAGATGAGCAATTTTAAAAATCGCCAACTATTTTTATATTATTGTCAATCACATCACAAGAAGGAATAATGTGATCTCATCTTGGGTAAGCTGACTAAAGCATTGAATTTACTCTTGTAGTGTATTTCTATTGCTTCTGCTTTACGTATGCGAGTTGTAGTATAATATGGTTTTATAATTATATTACTATATCCTAACGCCACCATTTGTTTTAAAATTTTCCACATCAAAATACCGTTACGAGTTTGGCTGTCTACAGTGGACATTTTCTCTTTCTTCTTTTATTTTAATAATTATGAAAGCAGGTTGGTAAAACATCACATGAATTTTATAAGTTTGAATTATATTATACACAATTGTAATAATTTTTTTAAAATAAAATTAAGTAATTAAATACTTTATTGTCTGAAATTTAATTTTTATTTAATCCAAAAGAATTTAAATAAACTTTTTTCCTGTTTTTTTATAAAAACTTTAACCTTAAAGAAGTTACTATGTTATTTTTGCTATTAATATGATTAATAAAAATTTATTTATTTAAATTAAGAATGTTATTATAAAATTTAAAATTTAAAATATACTTCATATGTCCTTTAAAGATAGGTTCATTTTCTTTTCTCATATGGATTAAGAAGTTGTATATAATATAATTGGAAAAGTAAAAAAAAAATCATTCTCCCTATTATACCCCTATTTAGTTCATTACAACAATTTTTTTGTTTTTGTTTTTGTTGAACAAAACTATATTCATATCTCCAATAGGAATTAATTGAGTGGAAGTTAAAAAGTGAATAAATTCATTAGAAATATACATTTAGATAATTTTCAAGATGTGAATTTGAAAACTTATTTATTACTCCTCATTGTTTGTTTGATTAAAGGTAAATTAAGATAAGAAAAAAAAATACACTATCAAAATAGTAAATGTGTCATAATTTGAAACATCTATAAAAAATAAATGAGTATATTTTTATGGGACAGAGGGAGTATTTATTTTTTAAAAAATAAATATTCAATTCATTATGCACTTTTAAAAAAAATGATTAATCAATTATACACCATTTTAAAATAAAAATAAAAACATTTTAATCCCCCATAGTAATAATTTCTCTAGTTTTTTGAGCATCAATATAATTAAATTTATACTATCTAGTTTTTTGGCTTATTGTCGCCACCATGAAAGGAAAGATGGTGGCAGTCCGGGGTGGAGGCCGTGGTGGTAGCTGGCGGTGGTGGTTGTTGTCGTTTTATGTTATCTCTCTTCTCTTGGGCTTATCCACTCAAGAATTGTGTTTATGGGCAAAGGGCTTGAGTGCCATTCATCTCCAATCAATTTTAGCTTTCATCATAGTTTGCCCAATGGGGAGTTGACATGTCAACTTGCTTCAAAGAACCTCATAATAAAATACACGAAAATGAACCAAACGAAGAAAAAAGAGGAATAATTTTTTTTTTGCTCAAAATAAAATATTCTTGGCGAACCATCTCCATCCTTGACTTCTTCGCATCAAATGATAAGCTCTTTATTCTTATTATTGGGTTTTTTTTTTCAGCTTTTAATTGCATTTGATTTTTTTATTTTATGAAAAAATTGCATTTGATGTTGAAAGCGAAAGGGGAGAGCTTTCACATAAATCATTTTAATATTGACGTCTAACTTTTTAGATATTTAGTTATTCACTCGATACAAAAAGAAAAAGAAGTTCAAAATTTTGCACATAATTGAAAATTGAATAATTTATAATGGAATAGTAGTTCAATTCATTAGATTTTTTTTTTACTTTATTAAAAACAAATAAGTCTCAGTTCCTTATGTGTGTGTGTGTGGATTTAGAAGAAAACTCATGATTTAATGCAAAATTTGGGCGCTTCAATTTAGAGCAGTTAATAAACAAGCTGCTATACCAAAACGAAATTCCATATTTAAATTCTGAAATATATACCATCCAAGTTTAGATTTGTTTTAAGTAAAGATAGTAGATACCGAGCATTTTAAAGATGAGGGGTCAAAAGAAAAAAAAAAAGATCTCCACTGCGATCCGCAATAACTAGTTCCCACTTTACTAACCTTCCAACATACTTCTACTTCTTCTTCTTCTTCTTCTTCTTCTTCTTCTTTTTAAAAGGAAAGTAAATATTCATTAATTAAGTGAAATTAGTTATAACAGCTATAATTACATCAAAATTAACTATTGAAATTATTCAAAATAAGCTAGCCAAGTATGTGATGTGCTACAATAATTGTCGTACTCATTTTTATATCTAAATAAATTTGACTTGAAATGAAGAACTAGATTGACGACGTTGAAATCATCTTATCGTGAATAATCTTTTTTAAAAAATAGTGATTGTGATCTTCAAATTTTTTCTTTTTAATCATTTTTGTCCTTATTTTGGAATTTTTTCTCAACACCTATTTTAGAAGAGAAATTTTGTTGGAAAAAATTAGTAAATTAAAAAAAAATGCAATCGATACCATAGGTTACCCAACTATCAAGGAAATTAAGGTATAATGTCATTCCCTTCTTCATCCACAAGTGAAAGCAATTACATATTTTATAAAGGTGCATTATGTTGTCTCAATATCGAACTCCAAGATGAAAATGAGTTTACTATTGTTTGAATTCAATTTTATTCGTGACTTGTATTTTTTTTTAGTTATCGATTTTTCCCTTTAAGATTTCTTTTCTAAAATGGATCTTGAGAAAAAATTCTAAAATGATTAAAAATAAAAAATTTTGAGTATCAAGTCACTAATTTTTTTTATTTATAAAAAAGGTAAGGACAAAAAAGAATGATATATCGAGGACCAAAGTCAACAAAAATAAAATGGTTAAGGACAAAAAAACATGAAAAAATTTATTAGGGATCAAGTTTATCAAATATAAAAATG
Source organism: Apocynum venetum (assembly GCA_019593545.1). Lineage (NCBI taxonomy): Eukaryota > Viridiplantae > Streptophyta > Magnoliopsida > Gentianales > Apocynaceae > Apocynum > Apocynum venetum. The sequence goes on along the minus strand of SRSM01000123.1, from coordinate 7,499,474 downwards.
TTATGGACCAAATTTACAAAATAATAGTCATTGAGATTATTCTTTTATCCCTAGTGAAATTTTCAACTTATATAAGTTAAGATGAACTAATCAAATTTTGATAAAAATTCGATCTGAAAATTTTATTGGATAAATGAAAAAATGTTAGTGATTAAAAAAAAGAAAAATAGGGAGCTAAACTCACCCATCTTTCAAACTTTTTAAAAATTTATTTTGATACGTGTTGTGGATTGGGAAATGAGACTTATGAAACTCGATCCCAGAGTCCGTCAAAGGGTGGTAAGAGTCTCAGCTAGTGGACGGCTGCCGTGATCCCACCAAGCTAAATATTCCACTTAAGAATATCAAAATAAAAACCATTCTATTATCATAAAAGCGGGAAGAGAATACAATAATTAATTTCAATCATGGCATATCATTCGCTAAATGTTTTCCGTCTCAGCAACCTTTCATTGGGTCCAAGAAGATTTTAGACACGTGATTGCTAAAAGAAAAGAAAGATCAATCCTTGTTTATAACAAAGTATTAGTATTGGTACTGCATTGTACAACAAAGTACAAGCTCTCTAAATATTTTTTCCATTTAAATTTTATTTTCTCTTTGGGCTTAATGAAAAAGAATTGAGAAAAGTTTTAAACTATAAACAAGGTACTAGATTATTTTTATTATTAATAGTGTGATTCTATATTAGTTTAGAAATAATTTTTAAAATTTAAAAATATTTTTAAATCTCTAAATAAAAAGCGTGTATAATAAACAAATATATTTAGTTCAATGTCCAAACACTCAATTTGCATCAAGCACAATCAATCAATCAGTCTTTTTGCCAACAAAGGTGTCAAGAATGCTGCACACATTCATGCCTTAACCATATAATCATTAAGATGTTTTTGAAACTAAGGGAATTATTTGGGGGAAAAATTGATTATTTTTATATTAAATGTGAATCCCACTATTTTTAATGTAGAACAATTTCTTTATACCTATATACTATTATGAAATTTGTTTGGATCCGTCATTGCAAATATTATAGTATGTAAATAAAAATTCTATCTAGCAAATAATAATAATAAAAATGCCAACAACATTTCAATTTTCAAATCAAATATATTTCCTTCAAAAAGAAAAAATAAAAAATAAAAAATACTCGACTCCAAACGGGATTCATGGAAGGTTTTTACATTTGGGCCAATTAATCTAGGTAGTGTTTGGTCTGAAAAGCCCAAGCAGCCGAGTAGTGGATGGCAACAGGTGTCTGTACTACAAAAACAGGCGCGTGTCCAAGTGGGAGCATAACAAGCACGTGCCCACTCTCCAATTACTGCTTCCCATATAAATAAAATTGCTCAATTTTACCTGGTCTTCGTCTCTCTCATTCTCATTCCCTTGTACTCAAACCCAGAAGGACAGAATTTTCCTCATTCAGAGAGAAATCCGTTTAATTTTTCTTTTGGTTACTGAAATTCGCTTTTTTTTCTTTGTATTGGAAGACTTTTTCCTTTTTTTTTTAGGCTAATTGATCGGAAATGGTTTCTCCGGAAAATACCAACTGGTTGTATGATTATGGGTTTGAAGATATCTCTGTGCCCGATGGGAACTTTTCAGCTTCTGCACCTGGGTTTAATTGGCCCATGCAAGCCCCCTTGAATGCTTCATCAAATGCTAGGTAATTTTTTTTTATTTTATTTTCTGGTTAAAACTTTAATTTATGCTCAATTTGATTTTTGATTGCGAATAAAGTTTGGATTTTTTTTTTGAGTAATTCATGGAATTTTGGAAGTCTTTAAGTCCGTACTGAATTGGGTTTTTGTGACTCTCTCTTTTGCGATTCTTTGAATTTTAGTCTTTTTGTTGTTGTAGAGAATTGTTTCTTGGTGACCCATTTGGATTCCTAGGTCTCCTTTTATTTGTATTTTTTAAAACTGTTTCATATTGTTTTTAGTTGTATCTGAAGATCAATCTATGAAGTTATCTTTTTCTTTCCCTTGGTTACGTATAATATATTTTTGTTGAAACTAGCGTTGATAATGTTAGCAGCAGCAGTATAGATTAGATTGGAGCAGATACTGTGATGCAATTTTTCGGTTGTTTATAATAAAATTCTCTCTAATATGGTCTTCTTGTAGAGCATAAAATTTTCCCGTGTTACAAATTCGTTAAAATAGTGTTTAAGCATGTTAATGATGGTAAATTGTGAAAATTAAAGAAAATATTACATATTAATCTTACAAAGTTTACTCTCTGGATGGTCTTTTGTTGACATGTTTTGGATTTTCTGTTTCTTGCTAAACTTGGCTTCTGATCTGGTATGAGAATCGTTAGCATGGCAATTCGGACACGATAGTTGGAGCGGTGAGTTACTACTCCCTTAAAAGGTGCTAGCAAGTAACATCATTGATGAGGAGTCTGATCTTTGACCTGGAAGCAACAAGGGATCTTATTTTCCTTGTTTTAAGTCTGATTTTTGAATCATCGTTTGTGTAATTTTTTCTGGCGCTGGTACATGATATGGATATGATATACAACAATTTTCACTTACATTGTGTAGCATTAGTGCATTATAGGTTTTTTCCCTTTTAATGGGTGATAAGGTAGAACCTTCAACCAGAGAATCTTGTCTTTGAATTGCTATTGTTTGGTATGGGTTTTCCAGTACCAGGTCAAGGTATGAATATGATAAAAAACCACATCACTTCTCAAGAAGTTGAGTTATGCTAAGTTACATCTTCAGGTAAACATGTAGCTATGTTTCTCCTTCTTAGTGTCAATTAAGTTCAGATCAACTAAAAAAACCTCCTTCTCAAGAAGTTGAGTTATGCTATGTTTCTTTTTAATTAGTAGTATTATGTAGGATGAGATGCTATAAAGAGATACTATGTTACAGACTTCAAACAGTCAGACTTGTCTAAATGTTGAACATTTGGGTTTCAAAATTGTGTAATGCTTCATATATTAATCATTCCATACATGTTATGACAGAAACCTCATTCTGGTGATTAAATTATAGTTTGCTTAGAATATATGAGCCTTTATTATTCTGCTGCAGAAGGTTGTTCTCTGGATTTGGAGTGAAATTGCCCTTTGATGGCTGACCTGGACTGTTGAGTAAGGAATATTTAACCTGCTAGTTGAATATCTAGCTTTGCTCAATTGCCAAAATTTCCTGATTGTGAGTTTAGAAGAAAAATGGCTTAAGTTTTTTTCGGGCTCAATACCTATCATAGGAACTTGGGGATATGTGAGTAGGTACAGTGTGTGCAATGATACCAGTCAAGTTAATTGGCTTCCTCTTTGTGTGCATCACTTGGTATATGTATGTGGTTGACTGCTGCCACTTGCAATGTGTTGAAATATTTACTTTCTTATCGTATTCTTAGCAAGCAAGTTTATATTATTTCAAAGATCAGCTAATGAGTTCCAATTTCATTTGTTTCAGTGAGGGGATTGATGGCTCGTTTGCCGATTCTGATGGCGCTATGAAGGAAACTGGCTCGAAGAAACGGTGAACAACCCTTCTTTTATATATGATCATTCTAGCGGATGTTATGCTATACCCGTTGAGTTTGTTTTGCCCCTTTGTATTTCCAGTAAATCTGCACACATTGAATTTCTTCAGATATATGTTCTATTCTGATTTTGAGGTACTAGTAACTAGTCCCCCCCCTCTTAAAAAAAAGAAAAGAAAGGCTCTTTGTGTTTGTTGGTTTTGTTTTATATGTTATATCCCTTTTATTTCATTTTCCCACGACAAGGTGAGGGGAAACGGAAAAAGAAAAAGGGACCATATTGAGAGGTAGTTGTGCATGCATGTTCTCCTGGTCTCATTTGCTGGTGATAACAGTGGGTAATTTAAAAGAAGAAAGGGAATGCCACTAAGTGACTTTGACGCGGCACTGACAAAATGGGGTGACAATAGGCTATTAATTAGTGGATTTATGATTGAACTAAATTTTATGCCATGAAAAGGAGCACTGCACCTTTACGTTTTGTTTCTCTTGTATTAGTTTTACTTTTATTTATTTAATCATCTTTGCGTTCATTTGATCCTCAAATTGAATGCTTAGGCACATAGGCAATGCAGCTGATGTATTCTGTATTGGAAGGCATAAGAATCAAACTTCTCTAGACCAACCAATTACTAATTCTTCTGTTTCTTTAATGATCTTTGTTTCAGGGCGAGAGCTGAATCATGTGCTTCATCGAGTTCCAAAGCGTGTAGGGAGAAACAGCGCCGAGATAGGCTAAATGACAAGTGTGCTAATTTTTTCATCTCTCATTTGTCCTCTTTTCTTATTCCTACTTATCTTTCCTATCACTCGTAACTATTGTGGCATACTCTTCAGATTTGTGGAATTGGGGGCTTTGATTGACCCTGGAAGGCCTCCCAAAACTGACAAGGCTGCCATTTTGGTTGATGCTGTTCGAATGGTGACTCAGTTGCGTACTGAAACCCAGAAGCTGAAGGACTCGAACCTAAGTCTTCAAGAGAAGATTAAAGAACTCAAAGTGATTATTTTCCTTTATTGTTTTTGTTCGTTCCTTCCCTTCTTTCTATCCCCATTTTCTCTCTCTCCTTCAGTGTTCTTTTTCCTTTCCTCCTTCCCCCCCCCCCCCTCCCACATCCCAACGTTGTCTACTTCTGGGCTAATTTGTTAATCCTAGAGCTTTTTGCAATTTGCTTTGAAGTTTTTCGAATTCCTTGTGTTCTATGTAGTTATGTAACCTATGCTATGAATCTATGATGCTGTTATAGGCTGAGAAGAATGAGCTTCGTGATGAAAAGCAGAGGTTGAAGGCCGAGAAGGAAAAGCTGGAACAACAACTGAGGACTATGAATCCCCAGCCAGGCTTCCTGCCTCCTGCCATTCCTGCTGCATTCGCTGCTCAGGGCCAAGGAGCTGGCAACAAACTCGTACCTATCATCAGTTATCCTGGAGTTGCCATGTGGCAATTCTTGCCTCCTGCTGCTGTTGATACCTCACAGGATCATGTGCTTCACCCACCAGTTGCCTAAATTTGGAAATCAAGACCTGCAGCTGTCTTGGTCTGTGCTTGCGGTGAAATAATTATCGTAGTTTGTCATTTCTCTTGACTATAAGAGTAGTTTTTTGATCGACAATGTAACTGAATTTCATGGATGGTTGGCTTCTTGGGACCTTAATTAATGCTTGGTTTTTGCATTTTAACTTTTACTAGTAGTAGCTTATTCTGGCTTAACATTGGTGATTTTTAAAAAACATGGGCACATAAGCCGGATTGTTGCAATTTCTGCTTCCCCAGAAGCCGACAGCCATCCGAAAATCTTCCTTGGACGCTTCTTCCCGGAACTACATATACTACGAAATCGAATTGAGCGACTCCTCCTGCCACTGATGTCTGATTTTGACTCGTGATAGTAAAACATTGGATCTCCTGCCCGATCATCACTCTCAAAAAATTCTGTGACGTATAATTGTCATGAAAAACTATGCATTGCAAGTGCACGTTTGGAATTCTTGAATCATAATGGCATATAGTGGGTAACTGTGACCTAATCATTACAACCAAGGTCAGTTTATAAGCTAATCACCGGTGCATTCAGACGAAAAATAGTAACTGTGAAACGGATCCGTAGTATGTGGTTGCCATTGCTCCATCTATTTTCTCTTATCCTCAAGTCACTCTAAAGTGCTACTTTCTTCTCAATTTAGTCCTCATTTCTTCTCTTTAAAGTGCATATGGAAATGCAAATTATCAGGTTTTCAGTTTATCCATTCAGCTACAGAAATTCCAAAGCTTATTCTTCTTCTCTCGCACCTAAATTACAGAAGCATCACCATTTTCTCCCCTTCATTACGCCAATAAAACCCCTATACAAATCAAGAATCCCCTTCTTATCCCCACGATGCGCCATTTCGTCTCCCACTCCGCCTAGCTCCAAAGAAGAAGCCATCCTTCAAGCCAAGATTGCGTTGTCATCCACTTTAGAGAAGCCCCTGAACAACCCCAAACTCGCTGGGAAATTGAAGAAACTGAAGCAACCCAGACTACGGGTCGAAATTCCGGTTATTGATGACTCACCCTTTTCACTTATTCAACTTGCTCTTGATGTGCTCGGAGGCATGCCCATCAGAAGAAAAGGCTCAAAAATTAAGATATTTATCTTTTGGCCAGGCCAAAGCTTAACAGAAGCTGCCACAAAAGCATTAGAGTCGCAGTCTATGAATGTTCTTATTGAAAATCTCGATATTAAATCAGTTCATGACGTTGATACCAGAACTTTGAGCTCTGCTGATGTTGCAGTGTTTTTGGCGCCAGAAGCTTCAGAAGTGGCGGTTATGGAGTCAATTTCAGATTCTTTGTATCCAAAACCATTAGTGATCTTCAATCCTAAGTGGGCTTTCGAAGAGGAAAGTGATTTTGGTGAATTGAGTGGCTTTGTTGGTTCATTTGACGTAGTGTACTCATTCATGGGCTTGGAGGTTAGAGGACTTTTGAGTAAGAGAAAAGGTGTGATCTTTAAGTGTGTGAGAGATGGCGTTTTGAGCGGTGAGAAATGGAATATATTGGTTGAAGAAGATGGAGAAATGAAAGCAGTTTCCTGTTTTAAAGTACGGCCATCAATCGCTGAAGTTGAGAATGTCTTGTATAATCTGATGGCTATCAATTCGCCCATAACCAAGTCTGCAAAGTTCTTGAAGAATTTGGTTTCAAATGCAACGGGGAAAAAGTAAATGCATTTGTGTTACCGAAGTTTTGCTCTCATGTCCTGAAAGAAGAGTTCTCTGGGCATCTTTGTTAAAAGTTCTTATTCTTCTGAATGCAAATGAATTTGTGCTCATTAGGTTCTAGGTCTTACTTGTATATTAGTTTAAATCAAAGATCGTCACCCAAATTAAAGTAACCTTGACAGTAGTGCAAGTCAGGAACACCTATGCTTAGATCGAAGCTTTTTAAGGAGTTTTGTTGTCAAATACATTATTCTTAATGTTTTCTGTTCCCCTTGATCCAGGACAAATGGTTCACCTCTCAAATGCCCATACAATCAGACATTTCGATTTTTTTTAATGATTCTGGAAATTAGTACACGTTTGCTTTCGTGGGTATAATAGTACTTGTATTCCCATAGCCTTCTTCTTTAACATGAATTTTATGCTTTTTCATGCTCTATTAAGCATATTTTATGCTTCTGTGGTTCTATTGGCTCTCTGGTGATTTCTGGATACCACAAATATAGAGACATTTGGGCAAATGAGCATACAAAAAATGGTATTTATCCCGCTCCCCCTTCTTCCTAAAACTTCAAGAGCAGCAAAAGAATGGGAAACAACTAATTCATTTGAGCCAAGAAAACATGGCTATTCTTTATCCATTTCTACATATGTTGTATATGCATAATACAAGTATCTTGGATAGGCTAGCAGAGATGCTATCCTTCACCTAGGGGTGGTGGAAGGTGCCAGAATTGCAGATTCTGTTGAGGCTAGGAGGGTCATCATACCTGAAACTACTGAGACTGAGAGAAAGAGCATAGTTTTGCCCTTCATGTAAAGAGTTTTTCCAAATATTTGTGCATGGGCTATAAACTAGAAAAGGGTACAGTAACCTCCACAATTCACTGTCCATGCCTATAGAACATTTCTCTTGAGCAAAAAGTCTGAAATTTGTTTATTCACTTATTTTATTATTGATGTAGAAATTAGCTAAGTTGCATCTGAGAGTATCTATGGGTTTTTGCTATGGAGATTGAGTGACAGCATTCACAAAAAGCACACATTATTAGCGAATAAGATAAGAAAGAATCTTAGACTAAGTTCTTATGTCTTTCTTTTTATCTAGAAAATTTTCTTCTTATTTACTTGTAAGGTGCTGTCTGCTCGTGGTCATTTCTCTTTTCCAATTTACAGCTCACCCCAAGTGGCATTATTGCAACAATCTTACAAATAATAAGAGGATGATACAAATAATTGCCTTCTGACCTCCAAGTTAGGGAATAAAAACTTCAACCTGTGTTAGGTTCCCCCCCCCCCCCCTCAATTTTTCTTTTCTGTTTTGCATACATTCTCCGTGAATCATGCCTTAAAATAGCCAACATGAAGTGCCTGACTTTAGATGATGCTGTATGATCAAAAGGAAAAATAAAAAAGGATCTTTGTCTTAGCACTTATTAGAATAAGTAAAAGAAAAGAGGTTTTATAATCTATTGATTCTTTCAAAAAGAATAATAATTTGCGGTTGAAAATTTGAAGGAACAAGAGGTCAAAAATTTGATGCCTGGGACTGTAATCACCAAGCATAGAGAATTGATGACCTTGATTTATGAACAACTATGCCCCTGTTTTCTGTCCCGTCATTTACAAGATGGTTGGTGTCTTCTTCCCAAGATCCAATCCATTACTCTCTAATATGACAACTCTTGATGAATTTATCAGAGAAGTCAACATATTTGGTCCAAAGTTTCCGAAGTTGGGGGAATGCTATGTCTAGCCAAGGTTTTGCTCGACCATTGAAGTGGATGACACCAGCACTTGCAGCATCTGCAATGCTTGTATTGTCTTGGTAACCAAGTCCTAGCATGTGCCAGAAGGGGTCAATGACGTGAACATGACCATGGAATGCAATTAGCCCTGGAGGTAGTGTTCCCAGTTGCCACAAACTTAGGTCAGATTTTAAGTTCTGCAAAGAGAAGGAGAGTAAGAGAATGCTTTTGTACTTTGCTTATGATTTACATTTTCTCACAGATATTCGATATTTTTCTCAGTCTAACATGATTTTCCAACATTTTAAATTCAGAATCCTGAAAATGTTATTGACTTTATATCCTTAGAACAACAGGCACAGTTAAGAGTGGACTTCTGTAGGTTACTTACCTCATCAAGCCAGTAATGGTATGCCTGGCTTATGTTAGTCTTCCTCCAAGCTTCTAGATCAAAGATGTTCATGCCATAGGCCCATGCACACTCATTGGGATTAAAGTTCTTTGCTATCAGTGGATGAGAGAAGTTTAAATAGCTCTTGAACCTTTTTGACATGACAAATTTATCTTCACCTCTACATGTTTCCACTGCTCCATTCACTTTCCCCTTCATGTCAATGTCCCATAGAGGTGAAAGATCAGTTTGAATTACAATGTCATCATCGAGGAAGACCACTTTGTTTAGGCTGGGAAATAACTGAAAACAAGCACATAAATTTGAGACATATTGCTAGATGTGATATGAATGCATTTTAACTTCTAATTGTGAAGGTTTACCTCTGGCAAATATATCCTTATGTGATTCATCACTGAGTTGTACTTTGGACTGAGTGCTTGCAACTTTGCAGCAATGACGTAAGGCTTTTCAGTATTATTTGCTACGATGGCTGATGAACCCCCCCTAAACTGTGACCGCACTTTTTGATCTTTTTCCATTGCTTCTAGTACTGGGATCTTCCCCTTTGTTAACCAATCAAAATGGTGCAGACCTTTAACTTCTATGATTGCAGGTGTCAAAGGATGCAATGAGAACCATGCCTGCATTGGTGAGTAGGTTTTTCTGTCTGTTATTATGTGCAGGACAGCCCTTTCTGGGTGCAAGGAGTTGCGAACAAGTGATGATGCAACAACTGAGGCAGCAAGGATGTTGTCAGAGGCAAGGACAAAATGGAAAAAGGAGTTGTCAACTAGGGCAGGGACAAGTTCTGGTGATGGGAGTTGGAGGCGAGCATTGGCATTATTAGAGTGTTCGTTTGCTAATCTCAGGGAGAGGCAGTGCAGTTGTTTTGGGATGCTACTTGATGCGACATGACGGTACAGGTATTCTTGAATTTTTGCACTCCTTGTCCTCTGTTCTAGGAGGGTAACCTGCAAAAGGTCAAAGGAAGATGAATTACTTAACAACAGGGTAATTAGTAAGTTCAGTATATTGATATCTGGAGACAACACAATCTTGAGAACCTTTTCTTGGTACGGTTCAGGATGTTCTTACGGACAGAAGAATCTCAAAAAGTTTCATAGAGAGTGTGAACGTAATTAGCCAAGAGATAATACTGTGTTTATTGGAGGTTAAGAAGGTTCATATTACCATTGACTTGAGCTTCTCAGCAAATGTCTTTGCATCTGGTCTGCTCTGTTTCATCTCAGCCATGAACTCTTCTAGTGACTGAGGAATCTCAGGCCCTGCTTTTAGTTCATCTTGATTTACTGGTTCCTCCAGTATCTGATACATAACTTCTGGGACCTGAGACAGGCAAGAAAGATTAGTTATTTCTAGTGCCCTTTGGACTCAAATGTGTACAACATTATCATCTTTTGATTTCCATACAGGTGCTTCAGTTCTTCTTCCCAGTATTCTTGGCCCTAATTTCTTCCCCAAGCAACCTACGTAGAATTAAAAAGAGCTGTTAGTTAATACAAGTATAACTATCATTCTTTTTAGGCTCTGTTAATCTATTGCCACCCTCCATCACCTCCTCTCCCACCCCTCACCGAACCCAAAACAGGAAAAGAAAATGCGAAAATAAATAGAAGAGGAATCCTTCTACATAAAGTTTGTTATATAGACATGTTCATATCAAACCCCTGCGTGCACTATGATCTTGAACCTATAAAAGATTAGTTTTGCCTGTTTTAGAGAAGATTTACAATAAAAAATATGATGTAATTCATTTTTAAAAAAAGAAGCAAAAATGACTTTCTTTTTTCTCTTTAAATATTTAAATGCTTCTGCTTGTACCCTATTCTAACTTCAAATTTCTCAACTTCTTGCATTCTTGTTTTTGTTGGTTGAATGAATATATCCATAGCAAATAATCACAATTTGTTTACTTCAATGAAAACCAACTTCTTGATTATTCTAAGGAGTATATTCCTGAAACACGAATCTAACCTTAATTAGTGCATAACTATAGATATCGAGGTGCATTTTAGATAATTTAGATTAGGAAACTGAAATGATTGTCTTAGTCACATGTCTAGCATTACCATTTCCGATAATGATGCATGCTTGCTTATGTCTTATCTTTGTGTGTAGCAGGAGGAGAGGAAAACAGAAAACATACCAATTGTCGCACATTTGCTTTCTCCATCAATATTGTCAACAGCCGTCAGAATGAAGATGAACCGGAGAAGAAATGTGAAGAACAGAAGGGAATAGAAGATCATACGATACGAGAACCTTCTTGAGCCAACCTTCACTTTGACGAACTCCTTAAACCCTTTGGCTGGAAGCACTGTTACATGCCTCAAACTAGGCGAGATATGAAGTTGCATATTGTTTGTGGACACTAGACAGGAAAAACTGGTCCAGGCTGGTAAATGCAGCACAAGAATCCTTGCTTCTCTACCCCTGGTTTATCACCAGTAATCTTCAAGAAGAATTGAACTGAACTTGCAAAGAGCAATGGTCAGAAGAGATGCTGTAAAAGGAAGCTTATGTTCTGGGTTGTTTTCAGTTACCTAACCTTGCTTAGCATGCAGGTTAGATATGAAGGTTTTACTGGGATATATTATTTAGGCAAAAAAAAAGGAAGTTGTTTGATGAAAACGACTCCAAACTGAGAAGAAGCTGCATTGTTTTCGTGGCTTTATTTTAGGACTTTGGCTTGATTTTGAAGAAGGGACGTTGGGAGAAAGAGAGAGGAGAGAAGAATATTGTAGCACAAGAGGGACTAGAAGTAGAAGAATTTGTTGTTTGCTGACCTTTTTGGCTTTGCCTCCACATAAAGTTTCAAGAATAGGAAACTTGAATCAAAATGTGTGTTTGGGATTTGACGGAAACAGAGTTTCTAAATGGAAAATGACATCAATTTCTAAAGATATCTTTATTTTCCCAAGGGGGGGGGGGGGGGGAGGCTTGGTAGTTGGACCGTTGGAGTGAAAATTACAGGAAGACCGTATTTTGTTGTCTTGGAATTAGGTTGTTGATTTAGAATCACCTGCTAATATTTTAGGTTCTTCAAAACCTACAACTTAGCCAGTCAACTTTATGAGTAACTAAGTTTAAGAAAAAGTAAAGAAAGCTCCTAAATTATTTCTGGATCTCAAAGGGAAATGAAGATTATAAAAATAGACATGTTCCTATATGAGGAGATAAAAGGGGTTTTGCATTAATTGGGATTTTCGAACAAGAAGTCAGTCTTAACCTGTTATGATAAGACGTAAGAATAATGTCTAAAAATAAAAAAAGCATACTATAAATGTGAATAAAACTAGTGTAGTTTTTTGGCTCTTCTTAGTTAGTGGGTCACTTTGATTAGCTATAAAACCAATAGGAAATGAAGGGTCAATTATAGATTTGACATTTGAAGTGTTTCTTTTATTTGTCTTTATTTCTACACAACTTTTTGTTCTTCATTACGTTTGTACCATTTTTCTTTGAGAAAATTAGGGTTAGAATGTAAAAAAAGTTCTACTCCCTCATATAAAAAAATGTTATTTTAATTGTTCTAATTTTACTTGTTAATTTCTTAAATCAATAAAACATTTACTATATTAGTTTTATTCTTACATTAAACTTTTAAAATTATTCAATATAATTACAATTCCAACCAATCATTTATTACTTTATTTACAATTCTCATAAACTCGTTACTCCATTTTTTCAAGAATGTGAAAAGACACTAATACACCATATTTATATTAGACTTTATATTTTATACCATATTTACTTGGGCAAAAAATCTTTGAAGTACTAAGTTTTTGGGTATTTAGGTTTTGCATCTAAGTAAAAAATGTTCAAAATTGAGGTGTTATGTTAAAAAAATTCTACGAGCTTTTTCTGACTAAAATTCAGTTTAGTTGGATATCAGAGGATTTCTGTTAAAGAAAAAGTTAAAAAATTGATACTCAAGACAAAAAAAAAAAAAAAAAAAAAAATTTAGATCTTACACTTCTATTAAAAAAACCTGTTAACTTGCTGATTCCATTAACCACATTTTTGTCACTTCACTTTTCTAACTTGCCTCAATCAATACAAATACTTTATAAAAAACAGTTAAATTTTGCGACAATTTATTTGTATTTTTGTCCAAGTCCAGTGCACAAGTATAGGACCAAGGATGGTATAGGTCATGTGAGTCCTTCAAAATTCTTCCTCTTTCGGTCCTTGTTAGCTTACACTGCTCCATGATGTCTAACTGCTGGAAACCGATGGCCTCTTGACGTTTGCTATAATAGGTTTTAGTTCTGAATGGGTAGTGCCATGCACGCATTTTAAACACGTACTCTTTTTAGCCCCAGAACTGATGGAAACTTCTATCACATCTTTGTTTCAAGCTTCACACATGGCAGCGATATATCAAATTCTCCCGATTTCTTGTTATTTGGCATCTTTGTGATCCATTTACATTTACTTGCTCTCCTACTATATATTGTACTGCTTTACTGTCTTTGAATTTAGCTTCTGAGTCATCCTACTTTCTTGTGAATCCAACGTGTTCTTCATCATGTTGTTTTGCAGGTTTATCCCATTGCAGAGAAGCATAGGTTTCATCTTCAGAAGCTCATGGTTTCCCCGAGGAAGAACACCTTGCACAAAGCTAGTGCCGCAAAACTCCACCACCACCCCAGATGAATGTCCATATCCACTCTCATTAAGTAAAACTGGCACGAGAATCAACGTCCTTCAAACAATCTTGTACTGATTGGCATTCAGAAACATAAGGCACACGCTTACTAATCGCCTTTTAGAAACCTATAGCAGGTGGGAATGAAATATCTTTTCCATCCAAAATGAAATCAGAAACAAAAAAATGCTATGCAAGTGTACCAAACGCGTCTGCTTGTGTTGAAGGTTTCAGCTCCTACCGTAACTGAGAGGCATCCAGGGTTATGTCTCTAAAATATTACTCTTTGTAACTGATCCATCTCTGCACTACTAAATAAACACTAAGCTCACTTCAGAGTGAAGAACATGAACAGGGGAACATCATTTGCCCTAATATTCTCTGGTCATTCAAGGTAAAACAGTAAAATGTTAAAAGAGTCATCCTATTATTTACAAGACATAACTATTAGTACAATATAATTTTCATGAGTCTATTATTTACAAAGTTGCAGAAACTCAATGACAGCAACATTATACACAGTACCGCATTGCTATCAAAGCCCATTGCCTCACTCTTCCTAATCATCACCTACTATACAAACACTTTTAGCAACCTTCCTGGAGAATAAAAGAATAGCTCCATACCTGAACATACGAAAATTAAGTGCATTACCCAAGGAAAATGGATGCAGAAATAAACCAATACGAATAATGAAATACACACTGGAGAATATGGGAACAACTTATCAAAAAGAATTTTGACAACTGCATTGCTTTCATAAATATATATATATATATATGTATATGCATGTATATTCAGGCACATGCAGATATAGTGCTGTACAAGGAGCAAAAGTGCAAAGAAAGTGATTATAAAGATGGAAAGCATACTCAATGGTTGTATGCATCCAATTCTGGACTATGTAATAGTTACTAGAGCTCATAGAGGTATGATATGTATAGTGCATACTCCCAAAATAGGAATGTGCATCTAGTATTGAAAAGAGTAGGAAAACCCATTACCTCTAATTGTGATCACCACCTCCGTCTTCAAATAGATCCTCCACTTTCAGACCACCTATGTTATTATTTACAAAGTTAAATTGAGTCTCATTTACCGACAGTTCTCTATTATTTACATCCTCAAGCAGATCATTTTGTTTTGGGCAGTCATTCATATTTACATAGCCCTTTTTTCTGTCTATAGGACCTTTCTGTCCACCTTTTTCAGTGGCATCATGCAGATCAGCCACTGAATTGTCAGCCTCAGAGTTGGAGTCAGAAAAACCAGAACTGCCTGTCCGGGTGAGCTTGCTGTTCTCAGCCACACCAGACTTCTGGCAAAGCAGTTGTCCGTCATTGTTGCCATTTAAGACAGGAGACCTGAATACAAGGAAGGTGACCTCAGAAGCAGTGCCAAAATTCAACTAACAGACCAGATGAATTTACAGAGGAAAAGTTGAGGCCAAGATTAATGACAGAAACTTGCCAGCTTCAAGAAGGGGAAAAAAGGAAGGGGGGGGGGGCAAAGAAAAACCAGATAGTTAACAATGTCAACAGAACAACTCTTAACACACCTTCCCAGCTGGAACTTGGGAACTTGAAGATAATCAAAGACCGGAACTAATTCTTTAGACCGTGCTTCGATCATACGTACTGGGATCCTTTCAACCTCTATCTCTCCCCTAACTGCACCTACCTCATCCATGCTAATACCATCTTGCAACATGGACTGAAAGTATATCTGAAAAGAGCAACAGAAAATAAAAATGATGTTAATCTCACTCCAATGTTTAACACAATCTTAACTCATTGCAGAAACTAAGGGTACCTCTGCTTTAGCCCATAGTGGAATCTGAGGGGCATGCATTTGGAGCTCAGCTTCAGATATGTATATGTGATATCTTTCCTCACATGCCATCTTATCTTTTGTAACTGTACCCCTGGCATCTGAACAGATACTTTTCTTCTTTCCTATTCCTTCAGGAAATACTTTGCTGCTATCCAAATTCCCATTCTCACCATATATGTCAATATTCTCTTCTCGCTCTTTGCGGTTTTGTTTATGGGAAATATTCCACTTCCGGATTGCCTCCACATTTAATCTTGCATCAGTCTCAGGCCCTGATTCATGGACCGTGCCTACTCCATTCAAAGTAGTCACAGAATCTTGCCCAGAAGATACCCGCAATACATGTTGTATCAAACAACCAGGAGAAGAAAAGACTAGCAGGTGACCAGTAGTCTTCAAGAAGTTGGTCTCTGGATGCAAATCATTGCCTCTGTAGTTATGGAAAGCTGCTGCAATAACCCCAGAGAGAGAATTCATCCTCCCGGTAGCAGCTGCAGCAGCACCACTTACAGTGTGCCTCCAACCATTACTTCCACTCCTTATTCTGCTCACAACAGAGAGTGTGATTGGGGGAGCAGATACAGAAGTACTCTCCTGATGAAGAACCTGTAATCCAGAATTAGGTGGACAAATTGGAGTTCTTCTAGGCATGCCAAATCCACTGCTTCTGGAACAAGCATCAACAGATGGAAATCCAACTGATCCCCCAAAAGGGGAAATAGAAAAAAGATGGCTTGTTCCTCGTGAAGAACTTATCATAATCCATTGACTGTCCCTACTGAAACTGATGTCCTGTATAACCTGAGAAGGTATTACCAGAAGAGAAAAATTGTCAAAACAATATCTATCACCTGGAGAGGTGACTTCAAAGAGAGGCCACAAAAAGAATGTTCTTACAGCATTAGTGAAACCACGTTGCAGCCGGTAAAGATGAATGTAGGAGGCCCTGGAATCA
Source organism: Apocynum venetum (assembly GCA_019593545.1). Taxonomy (NCBI): domain Eukaryota; kingdom Viridiplantae; phylum Streptophyta; class Magnoliopsida; order Gentianales; family Apocynaceae; genus Apocynum; species Apocynum venetum. Next base: position 7,483,162 of record SRSM01000123.1, on the reverse strand, counting down.
GCTCCAGAAGAATTTCCACAGCATCTGGGAATTATTTGGAACACATTAATATTATGGCCCTGGACTGAAGCTGTCACCAAAAGCGTCCCACTAGGATCAAAGCATAATGAAGATATAGGACTCTTGTGCGCCCTAAATTGAGTGATGAGAGTCTTTCTAATGGTATCTCTGACAATTACCTGTTATATGGAGAAGTTAGAGCTTGAATTTTCAAACAGAAAATACATGCAAACTATCAATTGATTTACTAATTTTTATCACAAAATAATAATAAAAAAAGAAGGATACACAGGCAAAGATACATGCTACTAGTGGCCAACCCACCCAACCACAGAGTAATTTATCTTCTCAAGCATGAAATCAAAAAGAAAAGGTAAGAAAGAGCACAAATCAGATCTGAAACTCAATTTGGCACTCACTTGGTACATATCAAAGTAATTTATATCAGTTAAAAATCAAGGGAAGAAATAAAGACAAGTATCTATTATGAAACAACATCTCATAGTATAGACAATAACTTTAGCCAGCATGCATAAAAAATATATGAATAGGTGCTGTAATTCAATCTGAAAAGAGGTACAATAGCATTACCATTCCAACACTATCTGAGTCATACAATTGGCCATTTACAGTTCCCTGTACCCTCAGTTGAGCACTCCCTGTCTGAGGATTGTTGCCATCAAGTGAGAGATCAGAATAGTACCTGGACAGCTTCTTGTAACCCATATCACCTAAAGTAACAATACCAGCAGCAATTTGCTTGCTTGATTCTTTTGCATAACGTGCAACCAAGCTCCCATTAGAAGCTGGACCCGGGAAACTAGAAGGTGTAAGTTTTTGTGGACTGACACGCCCAGAATTAGGCACATCAATTGGGCTCCCACTGTATGCCATCCACCTGGGACCCACTGCAAGAGGTCCAAAACCTATGCCTCCAGATCCACAACTCATAGCAACTGGATTTGTAAGAATTGTATAATCCCTCTCCAATGTCGCAGCATCAAAACAATGAATCTATGATGACAGTACAATCATTGAGATGATCATAAAAGGTATATATGGCAGCTTAAGATCTGATTCTACATACCTGAGCTGCTTGTAAGACAGCAACAACGCGAGAGCTGCATCTTACCACATGAACAGGTGATCTGAACTTTAAATGATGCACATAGGATTGAGATCGCAAGGAATAGAACCAAACCACAGTAGACACAGAACCACCCTGTGGTAAATCATGGCCATGCGGGATGGTCCCATTATAAGGTTTAGACAACCCATCTTGACTATTAGCATCTCCCAGGAAGCATCCATCAGCACAAATTATCAGCATTGGGCGACTATCAGCAAATTTGTCCCCAGATTGTTTTGATGCTAGAGGTTTTGGTAACACTTGCAAAAATGAAACAGGACCATCTTGCCTGGAAACCAAGTTGTGCACATTATTTGCTTCCTCAACATCCCAAACCTGGAAACCATGCCGATACCCAAGCAAAAGAACAAGTCTATTGATGCCTCCCTCAAGTTCTAGCTTGTCAAACCCAGCCCAGTGCACCTACATCATGGGGAAAAAAATATGAATTAAAAAAGCTATATAGATAAATCAAATTTTGTACATCAAAAGATTTAAACAGATTGATCAGCAGAAGTAGCCTAACAATAAGCAGTGAAAGGCATAGATCTAGTTAGCTAGTGTCACAGGTATAACCTATAGAAAACAAAATTAGTGGATACTCATATCCCTGCTATGAACTGGTAAAAAAACATTTCAAAGCAAGTACTAAATGTCATAATAAGGGAAAACTAAAAGCTTATTGAATCTAGATAATGCACTTTAAACAACCATCACACTGCGTCTACTTCCCTTCCATCAAGATGTATCACAAGAAAATCACAAAAGCTAGCTGATGCAACAAATGCAATACAAGATTTAGAAGCCAACACTTGTCAAGCAAATTAAACTTAACTTTCCCTATGAAAACTTTTTGGGAGATGATTCAAAAGGCAAATTTAAGACATAAAGTTAGTAAGGTTTGCACCTTTTCAAAATTTCTTTTTTGAATTGCCAAAGATGTAATTGCTAAAGCCCAAGGGAAGCTATGTAGCACGGATACGACCGTATCTTTTTTTTGGAGTATTGGATACAGACACGACCCGCGTATGATACATCAATACACGTGTCGAGTACGGCAATATGACAAAATTGACAAGTTTGGATATAAAAAAAGAAAGATAATAAATCCACTAGAAAAAAGAGTTAAACTAACAAGAACATTTGAAATCGGCTTCTTACTTAAATAATTCAGGAAAAGTGCTTTAGAATCTTATCTTATTTCATGGTTTATCTGAGATTGCCAACATATTACACCACCGTATTTTTAAGCCACATGTTGAGAGAAGGTGAGTTATATAATATATTTATTGTTTTTAATAGATACCGTATCCTAGCTGTATCGTGTCATATATTTTCAAAATTTGTCATATAATCATATTCGTGTCGTATTTGATACGATATCCGTACCCGTATCCATGCAACATAGAAGGGAAGTTTGAAATTACTCCCTTGGTTTTAGTTTAGTTGTTGCTTTATGAAATAAAAGAGGTAATTATTACATTTTTTGTGTTTTATCTTATCTTTTATCACTTACCACAACACCACATTAATTTTTTGTTTTTTTTTTCCAAAAAGAAGGTTAATTCAGTCTTTCTTCTTAGAACTCCATAGATTTAAGGATATCCTTTAATCTATGTGCCAAAGCCTAAATGTGACAACAGAAGGAGTACTATGAAAACCACCGAAAGATAACAACAGCTGGAAGAAAATAAATCTCAGGAGTCAAACAAAACATGCATAATTCAAGCAGAAAAAGGAAACCCAATATATATTAACCAATTTTGGCTTAAGTTTTCAACTTAGCGACACACATCATTTATGTGCTCGAACATCTTGTCAATCGGGAAGTATATGCAGGCTTTACTCCTGCCCGCAAATCTTTTAACCTGGGCAACCCCTTCTCAGACCCAAGATCCTGTGAAGAACTGTCTCTTAATTTTTCCCTAGATTGGCTTGTAGACCATGTATAAGGGGGGAGGGAAAACTATGATTCCATTAACCTTATTGAATGATACCCATTTATTGGCAACATAAAAAAACATAAAATTATATTCCAACTGAGAAACCATTCAGAAATTATCCAAAAAGAACAACATGAAAATCCTGGGAAGGCATGAAACTGAACAAAATTAAATAACACGTGTCAATTTTTGACATGTCTAGATAAAGTAGACAAACAGCTCTGAGTCTTAATGTCTCAACATACGCCAAATACTATCAAATATCCAACACCGAAGAACGTCTACCGACTGACTATGGAGTCCGACAAAATTATGACAACTAGTCTTTAAAACTAGAAAGGCACCAATTGTCAGGTTACAGCAATTAGCAAGCAGTAGAGAAGCCTTTCACAAAGTTGACATAGTGGATCCAAAAAGCTATGTGAGCCTCCAACCTTAACGACCAATAGGAAACCACCGTGTTACGATGAGATGAGCATAACAGTTAAAAACAAAGCATATTAAAACCTTTTAACTCCCACAACAACCGAGCGTAACGGACTAAGACATAATACGAACAAATATTTCCATAAACGGAAAAAAATTGCTTCCATAGAATGTTCAATACAGCTAGTTTTTTTGAACGCGACAAGTCACAATCATTATAAATCAGCACAAGAAAGTCCCCCAATAAGGGATATCTTGCTCATATGCAAGAGATGGCGAAGAAAGAACAGAACAGAGATCAAAGAATAAGAGAAGAAAGAATGCGACCTCACATCACAATAGATCTTCTGTCAATGAAGAGAAGTTTGTTTACCAAAACCAGAATATGAGAAAAGATCAAGCGCATCGACAGCACATTTTTCTGGTAGAACAACCAGGGAAGATATTCACAAATTATATCGCTGTTACAAAATTGCATAGAATCATTCCAACTGAATTTTTCTTAAGTCAAAGAACATTTCTTCATAAATTGTTGCATTAGATAATAAGTTTCCAAAATATTCAAGGCTGGATTGGTTTCAGAGCCACAAATGGATAAACTCTCTCTTTGTAAGAAAAACCCAAGCACAATCTGCATTTTACAAGTACACCAGATAGCTAGAGCAGAAAATAACTAAATGAGAAGAGAAACAAAATAGTTGCATTTTAAGTTCAACTAAAGAAATTTGACACTTCATACTACATGGAGTACAATATCCGTGTATAACACCAAATGAGCTAGCTCAAAGTTTAAATCTTTCTACTAAAAACTACATACCAACAATACTTCTCAATATCAGACAATATGAAGCGCAATAAAAGATAAAAGACACACACCTGATCATGGCCGGACTCCCAATCCCTATCCACAATGGCTGAAGCAGCAGAAGCTGCAGACTTCACTGTGGAAGCAACAGTAGAGGCACCAGAAGAAACTATCTTCAGGTAACTAGAAAAAGCCCTGAAAGAAGTGGGAATGAAGCCTGCACCATTGCTACTGATGCCCCGCACTGTATTCTTGCTTCCACCACCGCCTTGCACTGGCTTCTGGCCATCATTCCTCATCCCCAAATTGATAAAAACACAATCACCACTCTGAGACCAAAACTATCCAGTTTCTCTCTTTCTCAGCACTTCGGCATGGCGTTGGACTATATAGAATGAGAAAACGCCTCAGCACTCAACTCTCAACTTTCCCAAATCACAGGTGTCATCTTTCTCCGCTTCCAACACCGAAAATATCCAAAATAGTGCAACGGCAGAACTAAACACTGCCTTATTAACTCGTCCTCTCAAATTGCAAAAAAAAAAAAGAAGAAGAAGAAAATTCACACTTCGAATCTCCTCTTCCCTCGTCTCTGTTCAACTTTGTTTTTCTTTGTCAGCACCGCAAGCAATAAATTCACACACAAATAACACTTTCAAAACACAACAATTTTCCCAAAAAAAATAAAAAAACTCTGTGTTGTTTTTGTGGTAAAATGAAAACAACAAAACTGGAGCATATGTAAATATCTGTACCCAAACGTATCTCTTTTCAAGGATTAAAATACAAAACCTAGAAAGAAAAAGGATACAAAATTACATCAAATGAATTTTTACAATTCCTAAAACAGTTTGTACAAATTAAATTAAGAATTGAAGGAATTTCGATTGTTCTCGAATTCAAATCCTTATGATCTTCTAAAGGACTGGGAATGATTAAGAAGAGAAAGATTATTTAGAGAGAGAAAGAAGAGGAAGATTGGATGGGATAATGAAAATGGTTGAAGAAATAATAAAATTCATTATTGACATCTCTATCCGTCTATGTAATATATTATACCATGGCTTTTAATTAATTTCCACTTCTCTTTTTCTTTTTTTTCCGTGTCTTGGAAGGGTTAGAATCAGAAAAGACAAGTAAAACACCCCCTCTCCACGCCTTCTCCAGTTCTTCATCTCATTAAAAGGTCAAACTTTTTTACTGAAAAAGAAAGAGTTAAAAGAATTTATTTTACTACGAAAGGTCTGACCAAAAATTAAGAAAGAAAGCTGTATTATACGAGTAATTCTTTCTCTTTTTTTGTGAAAATTATTCTTTTTCATCTTTGATTCATAATAATTCATCTAATCGATAGGTATTTGTGTGTGTATATATATATATATATATATATAAGCAAAACTTTTTCATCTTTCACTTTTCATTGAATTTATTATACCAGATACATTCACAAAATGTGTCAAATGCGTTCTCTTTAATTCAAAAAAGACAAATCATTTACAATTATCACTTTATGTTGAAATGATTTTACAATTTTTTAGCCTTTCGCGGCCCTTTTCCCTTTACTTTGAGTGTTACGTATAGAGTAGACCTGATTAAGGTTGAATCTAAATTAAGCGAATCGAATTGGAATCGAATCATAGTCAATGGTTCAAAAATCGTTGATTAGGTTTACGGTTCATAAAGCAATTTTCGATTTCGGTTTAGGTTTTTTATGAATCGAAATCGACGATTCATGAACGTTAAACCGGCGGTTCAAACATTTTTAAAAAATTATATATATAATTTTATTTGATAAGTTATATTTATTTTTTTATACATTAATCTTATCATTAACTCTCCAATTTAACATAATTATATAAAATAAAAATAAATTTTTAATATTTTTAAATTTCAAATTTCAAATAAATCTTAGTCCATTTTTTCCCCTCAAATTAATCACATGACTTATGACTTTCTTTTATTTTTTTCTCTCAAAATAAAAAAAGGACAAAAAAAATATAAATATTATTTTGTGTCAACTAGCCTATATAAATAGGAATACACCGTTGTCTTATTTTTTGGATCAATGAAATCATTCCCAAGTTGTCTTGTTACTTGTGTACATTATTTATTTATTTTATCCTTTTTTAATTTTTCCCCCTCAAACCTACGCATAATGCCAACTTTTAATTTCTTTGGTTAATGTCAAACAAACAATCCCTATTCCTTAATATAATATAATATTTTTTAAGGAGTCATCTTCTGCTGTTAATGGTAAACAAAAAGGTCATGCATATCTATTAATGCAATAACGGAACAAAAAATCAAGACCCTCATCTTCATCATCCGGATCGAGTTCCATTCTGGAACTCGAAGATTATCTAACAACTTGTTTTGAGTTTGAAGATGCAAGTGATGATTTTGAAAACCTTAACATCATCCATTAAAATGAAAAAATTTCTAGTCTTATCTTTGATTGCTAGAGATATACTTGCAATTCCAGTATCAACAGTTGCATTAGAACAAACTTTTAGTGGTGGGGAAATATATTATCAGAAGATCGATCATCTTTGAATCCTGATTATTTAGATGCTCAATATTGTCTTGACGATTGGGTTAAAGTTTAAAGACGTCAACAAAAAAAAATTCGTCTCGATTTCATAAATTTGTTTGATGTTGACACTGAGGGTACTGCTACTATTACTAAAGACGGAAGCCCATGAATAATTCATTGATGTAAGAGAAGACTTACAGATAAAAGAACTACGAGGGCTTTGATTTCTCTATACTATCAAAGGATACGCACAAAAATTAAATTCTAAGTCCATTTTAATAACAAACTTTCATTTATTTAACTAAAAGAAATTATTTTGATTTTTTTTATTTTTTTAAAAATAAAAATTGAAACTGTCTGAAACCGTAACCTTGTTGGAACCAGCCAGAACTGAACCTTACCGGAACTGTGAACCGACGGTTCATGAAACATTTTAAATCGTTACTTTAAGGTTTCGATTTAGATTTTTCATTTTGATAAATTGTAAATCGATGATTCATGAAGCGGTCATTTCTAATATGAAGTTACTTTGTCACTGCATCCATGGGGCTATACAAAAAAATTATATTTTATTAAATTCAAAATTAAACAAAAATTATGAATAACTTAGATGGTCAAAAAATGAATGTTTGATTTGTAAAAATAAATATATTTTTTATCTATACTTTTATATATAAAAATAATCCATATGCTATTAACACTTACACTTACATATATAAATATATGTATTTAACTACATATATAACTTACATCACTAAGTAACATAAATAGTATTATAATCAAATACTTCTTAATTTTCCCTTTTTAAAAAAATATATAAATAAATCTAAATGTATTTTTTGTGCGTTTTTTTACCTTCCCGCGACAAAGTAGTGGGTTTTTTCTCTCTCGTTCTTTTAAGTGCAAATCAAGTGCTCAAATAGTAAGGGCAAAAGTATTTTCCCCCAATTTTTGCAACCCTTTTCCTTTTCTTTTTCTTATATTAATTATTCCATTTCCCCAAACACTACTTTCTCAGTTTCTCCACCTCCATCTTCACGGCCATTACGCTGCTCTTTCTCCCTTTTTCTTCATAGTTTTCACTATAAAAGGTAATTCAATACTAGTCTTGGTCTCTCTCTAGCTTTCGAGTCCTTTATCTTTCATAGATTTTATACTCCTCTAGCAATCTTTAATAAAATTCTTCTATTGTGTGTAATAAAATTGAAGACTTACATGAGAAATAACTCTCATTTAGATTGATCTACCTGCGCCGGCGAGAGGGTTTGCCCACTCCATCAACGTTGGGCTCGACTCTCCAAGGGTCAGCATTTGTGCTGTGTTAACTTTGTGCCATTGAATTACTCGGATAGTGTGCTCTGAATAGTGTATCTCAAATAGTAGTATAAAAAAATTTAAAGAGTTATATGATGATAGGTAAGTAAAAAAATGATAAAATATTAATCGAGAAAGAATATAGTTTGATCGAAAAAGAAAATCACACTGAATTAAAAAGTTCTATATAAAAATACATAGAACATCGACATAAAAATTAAAGTAGTCAATAGGAACCGTAACAACTAAATATAAAATAATCAAAACTCATATGGATATTCATTTAACTTGTAATCATAATCATACTAAAACTTCATTTCAACGGTGGAGGAATCCTGTAAGAATGCGTATGGCGCCACGGGTTTCTTCCTTAGTAAGGACATGAAATAGTTAATTATTGGACAATCGATGCATGTCTTGAAACGGTGCTATACAAAACTATTCTTTTCTTTTTTTCCCTTTTTTTCTCCTAAACTTAAATCTCAATTATTTAAAGAAAAAAAAATTAAAACAAAAAAAAACTTAAAAGCTTAGTTGTTATTTTTAATTTATTTTCCAAAAATAAAAACAAAATTTACAAGATTAGCAAATTTCATTGATTCCTTGTCATATAATGAATTGAATAAAATTCAAATGATCTGAATAATCACAATTGAGCCATTAAATGAATGCTACCAACCTTAGTCTTCATGCCATTTGGTCTAATTATCTTGGAGGACAAGGTATGAGCCAACCGTTATCCTATTGTTAAATGGGTTGACCAACTTTTTGTAATTTTCTACTATTTCAAGGTTACGAAGTTGGGTTTATCTTTTAACTCTGATTGAATTTTGACACGAGTATTTTTGCATAGACAGCGTTTTTAAAAGAAAAAAAAGAAGAGGTTAACGTGTAAGCTATTGCACACTAAATAGTGGCAATTGATATCCTCTTACATATTGTTGAGAATTTCAATATTTTTGTCAAAAAATGAAAAAAAGATCAGCTACAACCTTATTGGATTAAGATTAGCTTAGTTGATTCTTTTAATGTGATTTTTCTTTAAAAAATTAAAATTTATGCATTTGTATTATGTGAATCGTACGAAATTATACAATTGTCTTAAGAGTATTATTTATTGGTGTAGATTTTCTTCATTTTCTTTAAGAAATTTTTTTAATGTAAAATATTGATGTGTTTCTTTTTCCCCTTTGAATCATATAATAGAAAAATTCAGAGGAACAACTAAACCGATCCAATTGATTTTAATTTTTTTAAAATTGAAACTTTTAATTTAATTTAGAAAATGTGAAAAACCAAAGCAAACCCAACCATGAAAGCCTTAGTACCAATTGGCTAAGGTCATTTACTCCACTCCATGACCAATAAAAGCTTTACCGCTTTCAGGTGAAAAGCTGAATTCTGAAAAGGACCCCCAGCATTGCAAACTGGAGAAAAAAACTCACGAGTTGCTACAGTTTGGATATGGACTTTTTGTATAGGCTTAAGAAGTACTCTTCCCGTCTTCCGAAAGGAAAAAAAAGAAAGAAAAAAAGTAAAAAATATTATATGATACAATGTTTTTACTGTAAGCAACTTGCATAATAAATATTATATGATAAATTAAAGATTTTGTTCAATTTTTTCTTTTAATTATTCAAAAGGAAAATTGAAATATTTAACCGAGGAGTACTATTCAAAATTATAACCAAATAGTATTTCAATTACCAAAATTGATTGGTTTATGATATGATTAACCAGACCAACTAAAACTAATGATTCACAGGACTAATCAATCGATTAAAGATTAAAAAAAATATTATCTTAGTTAATTTAATTTTGGAAATATATGGAAGAATAGAAAAATGATCAAACTTACATGTATATTTTTGAGTAATTTGTGAAGATAGACATAAAACTTTTATTTGTAATAATTTTATCCTAAATTTATATAAAGTTTAGGGGCAAAGCAGTAAATAAATTTAAAGACCGGGTAAACTGGAAATCAACTTTCGCTCAACAATGTTAGGACTCCGTCAATATCAGCTTTAAGATTCATGCTCCGCAGATCTCTGCCACATCCAGAGAATTCTCAATCCATGCAAAATATTCTTGCGGTGAATTATCACTCTCCTTAATTCCTTACTACGCCATATCTACATTTTGTTTCCCCAACTCTAATTTGACTCTGCCTTTAATAGTTTTTTCCCTGGTTGAAACCCTACTTCATCTTCTGTCGGTCGGAGCTTAAATTAGAAGTTAGTATTAAATACTCCCTTCGTTCTATAAAGATAATCACATAGTTTTTTTCACACATATTAAAAAATAACTGACTAATTTAATTGAAATGTAAATTCTAGATACATTTTTTCATATATACCATCACTAATCATTAATTACTTAAATTATTTCAAAACAAACAAACTAATAGTTTTTTTTTGGAAGTATAATTTCAAGCAATTTTGTGACTATATATTAATATTTAGTTATAAGATCTTGTTTTTCAATTACTTTATAATTTAGTTTAAGATTTGAATGCCAATATAAAATTAATTTGTGAATAAAAGCAGGCTTCATTGGGGCAAGCCGTCTTCAAGCTTATTTGGGATCAAAATTGAGATATATAAAGTTTAATTAAGGTTCAAGAAATCTAATGATTTTGAAAACCGTATATAACTTGAACAAATTAATAGGGATAAATATTGTAAAATGATCTACACCCTTTTTTTTTTGTGGTAATTCTTATGTTTCAATCTTCAGTAACTTTTCACCTTTTTTCTCTTATTTCTTCTGTTCTATTCTAATTTTAGTGGTGCCCCATATGAGTGTAAAATGATATTATGATTTTATTTGGGTCTGAATGATCCTAGTCTCCTAGATGTTAACTCAATGTTGGCTTGCACGTAGAAGAGATGACAGCCACGAAGGGTATGTACGTTAGAAACCTCATCTTGTTTCCCGAGGCTAATGGATAGGACAAACATCAATTCTTCTTATAAAGAATGATGCAAGATTTGCTGCCTCATTGTTGATGAAATTTGAGAATTACGTTTTCTGTAAAATCTGGAAGAATTAAACTCATGATAATAGGTTCCATTCTCATTAAATTCTCCTTCGTCTCGTGCGGCCGTGCCTTACAAGGCTTAAAAATTTTGGGAAGAAATCTATTTATTTATATATATAGGTTATATTTCATTTTGCAGATTTTTTTTTCTTTGACAGAAATTTAAGTGGGATTCTTTTCATTCAACGAGATTTAACAAAAACACTTAAATAATAAGTCTAAGCATATGTGTAAGATGAAATAGTTAATTTTTCATTTAGCCCCTAAAAATTTTTTATCATGTGAGTTGAATATATTCGAGTTTATTAATTTTCATTGTGAAGATGGTGTTTTTTTTTATTTATAAAAGATTGTGTTTTTTAGGACAAAAAAAAATTAAAATAAATATTTTAGGGCAAAGTTACTGCAAATAAAATAGTTAGGACCATTTTGCAAATTACTCTAGATTTTTTAAAATTATTGAATTTTTTATAAGGGATTTTAGAGCCTATGAATATCTAACATTAAAACTAACTGAATATTATTTCAAAAAAAATGTGTTTTTTTCAAAATCTAACATTACACTAATTCAAAAAATACCACTTAAAAAAAGTTCACTTAGTTAAAGTACATTTTAAAGTACATTTTTATCTATTATCACATTTATCTTTCAGATTTTCTCAAATCTATAATTACAAGAACTTTTCATACAACTTTTACTTTTAAAATTTTCAAACAAGTATTATTTTTAAAATTTTGAATATTTGAAATTAATTTTTAAAAATTACTTTATTGGAAATTGGAAATGCTTTATCACAACACAAGCATAGTGATTAAAAAGATCCTTTATTAGATATATCTTCAACTGTTTTCCAAAGAAAAAAAAAAAAGAAGAAGAAGATATATCTTAAACTTTTTTCTTCATTTTTTATAGCAGTATTGGTTTTGCTTCGTTTTAAGACGATATTTTTCCACTTCTCTATTCCTTTACTCCAATTCCTCCTTCTTGAGATTAGGTATTTTCTCTCAAAAACAAAATGGGGCAATTTCCGAACAGAGTATTTCTAGCTTTGACACATTATAGACCTATCGGGCTTATCAAGTCCGGTCAGACGATGCCTGCAGATTGCGGTGGATCCGAGAGGAGCATAATATCAGCTGGGAAGGGAACTTATCCAATTAGCCGAGCGACGTTTTTGTTCTGAAATGGTCCCACCATAATTTAAAGACGGCCTTGGATTACGTTCAGACGAATGACGACACAAGAAGCCGGGATTTCTGTCGGCGGCCGACAGCTAAGCACCTCTTACTCCGTTTTGCCCGACTTTGTCCGGTCTCTGGATGACCTGGCAATGTATGAGCCTAATACGTGGCTCTCTTATACTCCAATTACCACCTAGACTTTATTGTGTATCCAGCCCACGTTGTCTTCATTGCACCTTGGGCTTCAAAGTCACGAAGCAGCCAAATAATTTTTAGTAATATATTGTTGGACTTGGGACAAGCCCAATTGAACAGACCAGCCCCTTATCAAGGATTGCTAATTAAATATTTATACTCTTATATTTTCAATTAGCCGTGTCAAAAAATTAACATTTGTTTTTAAAAATCAATAGATATTTATATTATTTATAAATAAATTCTTACTCTATGTAGATATATGTAAATTCTTATTCTTTATAAATATATTTTTGTTTTAAATTTTTATAAATAAATTTTGTAGTTAAATAATTTATATTGTATTACTCTGTGTAGTCTCATAACTAATTATGTGTATGTCAAAAACATGACTTAAATATTTTTTATCGATCAAACTTTGTGTAAATACATAACTTGGGAACCATAATTGATGACAAATTTGTTTGTTTACCAAGTCACCTCACAAAGTAAGATTAATGAGCGAGTAGGGTTTGTCCAATTGAGGCAAGATTAAAACTTTATATACATTTAAAGTTGATGATTATAATGGTAGCTTATTCCTTAATCAAATGTCTCATGTTCAAATTTTGATAATGAAAATACTATGTTAATCAACAATTTACCCTTTTCCAGGTTGGTTCGGTGCGAAGTGAGTATTAATTTGAGTGTTGTGTGGTGCTTTATAGAAGCTCCAATTGAAGCTTTCTCCCATGATACCTAGTGATCAAGAGAAAAAAAAAATTGTGGACATATTTTGTATAGTAAAAAAAAAATACTCTATTCGTTTTATTTCAATTGTTCACTTTGGATTTGCACAAGTATTAATACAAATTTTGTAAATTATAATTATACTATTAAACATTTCAAGTTACCATAATTTAATAACTAGTGCATAAGTATTACTCTTCAATAAATTATAAATAATTCATCTAAAGCCTTCATTAATAACAAAAATAAAAATGTAAAAATAAATATTAAAATTAAAAAATGAACAATTGAAATAAAACATCTCAAAAAGTAAATATTGACAATTAAAATGAGATGGATGAAATATTATAAAAGAAGTGTTCATTAATTAGACATACATAGAAAGAGAATAACAAATGGACATATTTGCCCCAAAAATGAAGTAGCTAATGCACATACCATATACTCTATTATTTTTTTTAATGTATAAGAATCATTTTTGATAAGTAAATGTAATTTAGTTATTAAAGAGATTTTATTTAAAATTTCATGGGTCATTTTAAGTCATATTATCTTTTTTTATTATTTTTAAAATCATTATGTTTGACAGCCTAAATAAAAAACTTAGACACCAGTCATCATCCCATTATGACCTGCGTGATTATTTTCTATGCTAAATAGGCTACGATGTCATTCATCCATTATCCGAATTATGAAGATCAGAGAATAAATGGTCAAGGGAATGCAACTTATAATTTTTTTTTATTTAAAAAAGATGGTCAAGGGAATGTCTTATGTGGGTATGCAGGACTCTGGAGATGATTTTCAAATATTATATGCCGAACACAGTGGGCTCTTTGTGGATTAGTAGTTCAAAGAGTTTGTCTCATTATTAATAAATGTGATATAATTTTTTAAATTCATCGAGTTTATAAAAATTAAAGTTTTAAATTTTTTCCTAACATCATACAGCTTAGAAATTGAAAATTTCTGGTTGATATTTAGGGTTCTACTCAAATTTCATATTTCCTTCCATAGGAAATTATTATATAAATTTGGTTTATATTGATTGCATCCTTAGAAAATTTGTCTCATTTTCAAAAGTACAATCTTTGTAGTACAATTTCTTAATGCATGTAGTTTGTGAAGATTAAGTTCACATAAAAGTTTTTCCTTTTGTCATAAATGATTACTGGGCAAATCCTTTAATAGTACTTCTTTAGCGATGGTACTGCCTTTCCATTCCTCTGATACATTGTGTTCCCAGAGGGATCTATCATCGTAGCGTTCAAAGCAAATATTTATTCTTGATGGCTTGCCCATCGGCTTTAGCTTCAGTAGAAAAAAGTTTCCCACCTGCATGTTTTTTATTCGTGCTCCTTTGCTAAAGTGGCTTCTTCCCCCGAGAAGCTAGTATCGAAGTTCATCTTTATCCTGCCACAACCACAACCAAAGGAATAGAGTTGGTCCTCACAATATTATTATTTTTTGCATTGTGCATCGATTTAAAATAGTATTTTTATTTCATTAATTAAAAAATAACGATTTTATTTAAATTAATAATATTAAATATTACAAAGAAAAATGTGCAAGATTATCATTTTATTCCTAAAGTTATGACATTTCAATATATACATATTATTAATAAGTAAAGGAATATCAAAACCCTGTTCAAAATGAAATATATAGAATTAACAAGAAGTAGACATACAAAACAACACACCTAGACAAGCAATCAGTGAACATCTAGTAATTAATTACAGGTATTTTTGGATCCTTAAAAATTTGATATTTTTATTAATGGATATATTTTTAGGTTAGGTTTTAATATTTTTGTTTTTGGAACCTTAATAATTAACATTTTATTTAAAATCAATGTTTTAAATTTGAAATTTTTTAATAGCACTGGGAATATAAAAATTAATATTTTTACTCTATTCATAAATATAGTGCCATGTATTATATATATATATATATATATTATAAAAATTTTTATCTTTATGAATTGTGAAGTTATCTGCGTTTGGTCTGTACCCTTTTAGAAATGCACCTTTAAATAGAAATGTCAATTTAAGTCTGAGTTAGAATTCATAATAATATATTTGTGAAAATTCGATCTAGTTCGATTTGACCCACCTTCTTATCTTTGTTCGATCGAATTGAATTCGAATCAAATCATGTCGACTTGCATATCAAATGAAAAGAAGTATAATTTTTAAGTCAAAATGATATCGTTTACCTTTTCAGATTGGATGGATCTAGGCCAGATTGAGCATAGGGATAAAGCTTTAGGATTTTAACTTTTAAACTCATTAAAATTTGAATTAATTCGATATTTCCTTTCGATTTGAGCGAGTCAAACCTGATAATCCATTTTATCACCTCTACATGCAAGAATGATGGACATATTATATAAATTAATAGAATATAAATTTAAAATATTTTTAATAATTTTTTTAAAATAGATTTATTTTTTAAAAATTAAAATATAAACATTAAAATTAGTATGAAATTTTGTTTCTGAGTGATATAGAGAAAGAAAAAATGTGAAGGCGAAGGGATCAAATTGTAATTTTCGTTACATTACTTTAACTTAAAGTTTTCAAAAGCCAATAAAAAACCAAAGGCACCGACAAACCATCTTCTGACACTTCGATTCCACTCATGGTAAATCGTAGATCTGTCCTGACAACACAGCATCTCGAGATCCAATACATTACAGAAATCATATGAAACCCACAATCAATTCCCCAATCTATTCCATCGTAATCATTCGCCGTTAAATCCTTATTCACTCATCATCTGAAATATTTTTTCATTATCAACGGCCACTGATTAAAATTTTCACCGAAAGTCTCATTAAGTGGACCCTGCCGATCTCTCCCACGAGCCAATTTGCAATCTTACCTCTCCTCTGGCACGTGCCAACCAACTACTCTCAAGTGTTGTTCTCTCTCCCACTTTTTCACCTGAACTTTCCCGCGTTGTTACCGACCTCCGCCACCATCGTCGCCACCGTTACACCGGTGGATCTAGTAGACGAGAGGAATACTTGATTTTATTTATTTAGCTGTTTCGGGGAACAGCTAGGTTAGCAACCATGGAGTCGATACTGGCGCGAGCTTTGGAGTATACTTTGAAGTATTGGCTGAAATCATTTTCCAGAGATCAGTTTAAATTGCAGGGCCGGACAGTACAACTTTCTAATTTAGGTAAAATTTTTCATTCTTTTTTATTGGGTGTTCAATTTTTTTTCCTAAATTTAGATGATTAACGCTGATTCATATGGTAATTTTGGGAATTTGATAGACATAAATGGAGATGCTTTGCATGCCAGTGTTGGATTTCCACCGGCGTTAAATGTTGCCATTGCGAAAGTCGGAAAATTGGAGATTATTGTAAGACACGTTTCAACTTTGATAACTCTATTAAATAGAAGAAATAGCGAAAGCGAAAAAAAATCTGTCCAAATTATTTTGTTGTAAAATAACAATTTAAACCTTAAGTGAAGTTCATCTACTGGTGAAGTCTGTTATAGAGTTCAAATGCTGGTCAGCGTGGATTTACATATCCTTGTTGCTTCTGAGTTTTTTTCTCTGCCGAATCTTTAATTTTGAAGCTTCCATCCGTGAGTAACGTACAAGTAGAGTCAATAGTTGTGCAAATTGATAGGCTTGATTTGGTTCTGGAGGAGAATGATGATATTGACCCATCTAGGAGCTCAAGCAGGTATACCATGGCCATGATGAGCTTCATTTGTTGTTGTATTCCCTTTTTTTTCTTCTCTATATAGTTGCCAAGATTTGATTGCTCATTCTATTATTTCAACTTATGGCTCCTAGTTCTCAAGCATCTGCCAGCTCTGCGAAGAGCAGTGGTTATGGATTTGCTGACAAGGTTAGTCCCTATGCTGTGCATTTTTTTTTTCAATTCAGCGTTCTAGGTCTTCTAGTCTCGTTTTTGTTTGAAGTGATAGTTTTGAGAGCTTGATATCATTATTAAGTTTCGTTTAGTTCAATCGATTTCATATCTGGAAGAATGAGGAAGAAGATAATTATGCTTATAAGATATCACTAATCAGAGTTGCAGCAATTAGCTTTAACCATTTGAAATTCATCATTGTATTTTTTCTTACCTTCTCCTTTTCCCTCTGAGAGAAACGACTAGTATATTGCCTTACGAGCATTCTTTTTTCTAATTATGCAAAAGATACAAACTAGATAATAATCTATTGTCTTCAAGGTCGATGCTGTCATAGAATAGGACTTGATCTACATTTTGCATCCTTCCTACATGTGGTTAATGTCGTAACAACTGTACTACTGAATGCGCATGAGCAATTATACCTCTGGAATATTATGGTTGCTAGATATCAAATAGCAGTTTCCTCAACAGGTCAAACTTCCAGTTTAAGTTCATTAGTCATAACCTTTTTAGGATGTGCTTTCATCAGTTTTTGGACCATTCTTTCTTTTTGCCATACATTGCTGCATTGTACTGATCTTTAATACACAGATTGCAGATGGAATGACATTAGAAGTTGGAACTGTAAATCTTCTACTTGAGACTCATGGAGGTGCTCGGCGGCGAGGGGGAGCTACTTGGTATTCCTCAATTCCTCATGCTTTTATAAGATTTGATGTATCCTCTAGACTCACTGAATTCCTTTTTGTCAAATCCCTCAAAGTGTAACACAATTTTCATAAGTTTCTTTCTTTAGCATTTAGAATATGCTAGTGTGGATGTGTTGTTATTTAGGAATGTCACATAGTTCAAGGTTGTAACATTTTGTATCAATTTATGTGCACTTTCTGGATTAGATAGAATGTAATGGCACTTCTGCTGTTAGTTTTAGGAGAACTGAGATTATTCCTTCCTTTGTATTCTCAAGGAATGTAATTCATTTTGTGAAATTGTTTCCGTTTTGGTATTTCCAAGATCTTCTATATTATGATTTACAACCCATCTTTTGTTGCTTCACTTTGATTATTTTTGTCCACATTTTGTGGTTCTTGCAGCTTCTCATTGCCTGTCAACCTATTAATTAATTGACCTATAGCCTATGTGATTGTTGTTCAAGGATCATTTCATTCTTAGTCATCTATCACTGCTGTCATAGTTAAACCAAGTTTGCAATCTATCTGCTAATTGATGATATTCTTGCTGGTTACTCTTCTTACATCCAAGCAAACATTCCAAAGCATTGAATATTTACTCTATACTGCATTAAGAATTTAAAGTTTGTTTAATTTTAAAGTTATTGCTCAATCATCATAGAATTTTTTCGAATGTTTCCATCTTAACCAGGGCATCACCCATGGCATCAATAACCATCCGCAAACTCCTGCTATATACTACAAATGAGAGTTGGCAGGTTATTCTCTGAAGCTTCTCCTCTAATTTCTTTTACAAAATAGGATAAAGCCCTTTTATAGGCATTGACATGTAACAGGTGGTAAACCTTAAAGAAGCAAGGGACTTTTCTTATAATAAGGGGTTCATATACGTTTTCAAGGTACTCTCTTGTTCTCCTGTTAATATGTTTGATTTCCTTTTTGTTTGTTTTCAATGGCGCTTATTCTCCTATTTTTGGTTATGCATGTGCATGCAACTTATACTTGGGAACTTTCAATCATTGCTTTACTTGGAAGCTGTCTGTGTGCTTTCACAGAGCCATAGAACTAATTCTTCGTGCATTTTATTTTCACCCTTTTTTCTTCTCCTTCTTTGGATCTTGTAATTAGTTATATCTATAACAATGCAATCTTTCTTTCTTTTCTGTTTCTTGATTTTCTTTTCTTGTGGTTGCAGAAACTTGAATGGGAATCTCTATCTATTGACCTCCTGCCCCATCCTGATATGTTTTCAGATGCTCACATAGCAAGTTCCTTTGATGAGTCTAACAGGAAAGATGAAGATGGTGCAAAACGGAGATTCTTTGGTGGGGAGCAATTTATTGAAGGAATATCTGGAGAGGCTTATGTAATTAGACTTTTATTTGTAACTTCTTCATTGGGACCATTATGCAGTTCTATTTGCTTTCCTTAAATTTCTGTCTGAATAAACTGGCTTTATGATCAGATCACAATACAAAGGACAGAATTAAATAGTCCATTGGGGCTCGAAGTCCAGTTACACATTACAGAAGCTGTTTGCCCTGCTTTGAGTGAACCAGGCAAGTGGAAATTTCTAGTCCATTTAATAATTTCATAACTCCCCTAGTTAGCCTCTTTATATGGCATCATCATGGAATGTGATGCTGCTGCCAGGGCTGCGAGCTCTTCTCCGTTTCTTTACTGGATTGTATGCCTGTTTGAATAGGGGCGATGTGAATCCAAATGCTCAGAAGGTTAGAAGTTTTTTGTTTTCAGTGTTACAGAGTTTTGGGTTTTGATTGTCCACTATCATTTTCTGTAGAATGCTTAGTGCTACTCTTTTAACATTTTGAAATCATTATGTTCCAAATATTTTTGACTTTATCAACTAAATCTCTCTCTCTCTCTCTCTCTCTCAGCGATCTACAGAAGCAGCAGGGCGTTCTCTTGTCTCAATAATTGTTGATCACGTATTTCTCTGCATAAAGGATGCTGGTTAGTTTTGCCTCCTTTAATTGCGGGGTGCAAGTTTTGTTCCAAAGCTTCCTTCCTATTTGTTAATCTAATCTAAAAATATCCACTGGAGTTCCTGATACATTTTCCCATGTGCTTTCGAGTGCCTCATCTATATAATTATGAGTGCTAG
Organism: Apocynum venetum; assembly: GCA_019593545.1. Taxonomy (NCBI): domain Eukaryota; kingdom Viridiplantae; phylum Streptophyta; class Magnoliopsida; order Gentianales; family Apocynaceae; genus Apocynum; species Apocynum venetum. The sequence continues at coordinate 7,463,143 of SRSM01000123.1, read as the reverse complement.
TGTTTTAATATTCTTTCTGATGCTAGTATTCTGTTGATTACCTAAAAAGTTTCGGTTTGACTTGCAGAGTTCCAGCTTGAACTTTTAATGCAGTCGCTTCTCTTTTCACGTGTATGTGCCGTGTGCTTTGTTGTATTTTTGGCTATCACATTTCATGCATGCATTTTGTATGGTTTATTCTCCATGATGTTGTGATGTTCAAACCATATATGACATCTACTTTCTATGCAGGCTAGCGTATCTGATGGAGAAAATACTAAATATTTAACACGGGTTTTGGTTGGTGGATTATTTCTGAGGTAATTAGTAACTGTATGGAAACCTGTTTCATAACTTCCTGAAAATGACTGAGCCCCTTTTTCTTGACTTCCCTCAGAAATTGGTTTTCCATCCCTTCTGCAGTAATATTAATGTAAAGTTAATTATGTTATGTGTTTAAGATTTAATGGACAACTTATATCAGATTTACGACCATGAGTTAGCAAATGCATGGTTGAGGGCATGAAGCTGCCCTTCAAAACTTGCAATGAACAAAAAGAGACATGCTCTCCTTTTCTTCTTTTAAAGTAATTAGTGTTGCATAGAATTAGCACTTGACCAATTACTCATTGCCAAGGCATTCTCTTTTTGCTCCATTTAGTCCATGCAGGAACCTCAATAGCCTAACTATTTCCAATTCTTGTTTTTATTTTTTTTACTTTGAGATGCGTTTATATACTTGCTTCATCTGAAGTCATGAATATAAGGTGTGTTGGGCTTCCCAAGAAGTCATGCCTGCCCATGTCATGCAAAGCCTTGCAACACAGGCAGTTTTTAAATTCAATTCTTGAAATTTCTGCTGTAAAAAGTACCAAATAAATGACCATTTTGCAAACAACTTTTTATGCATTACATTTCATGTCGCATAGAGGCTTTGCAAATGACTTTTTATGCATTACCTTTCATGTCGCATAGAGACTTTTTATGCTTCACTTCATTAGACGTTTACTTGAGTTAATGGGTGGTCCTTATATTTCTAAATTTATATTCACTGGAAAAGAGCTTCTGTTCTATTTATTTCTTGGGGATGTCTTTTGAGTTTCTTGATCATATTTAAGATGAGATTGGCCGACAGATTTTTGTGTTGCTTTCTTGATGCAATCTTGAACTGGAGAGGCTTTTTTTTTCAATGAATATTTCATTTTTCTCTTATTATTTTAAAAATTAGCATGGGAATTATTCGATGCTATTCTTTAGTCCAGATACACTATATTCTTTTGATGCCCATCTTATATCCATTTTTCTTGTCATTTATGAATATAATTCATGTTCAAAATGCAGAGATATGTTTTCACATCCTCCATGCACCTTAGTGCAACCGACAATGCATGCTTCTGCAGATGATACAGTGCACATTCCAAATTTTGGTACTTTCATTGCATAAGTCTCGGCAAAAAGTTTGGTCTAGACGCAGCCACTTGTCTGCTAGACATCTTGTTGCTTGAATTTAATGCCTTCTTTTGGTTTTATGAACAGGTAAAAACTTCTGTCCCCCAATTTATCCATTAGGAGATGACAGGTGGCAATTAAACATTGGCATTCCGTTGATAAGTCTCCATGCTTTCCAGCTCCAGCCCTCTCCTGCCCCACCAAGTTTTGCTTCCAAGACTGTTATTGATTGTCAACCGCTTACGGTAACAATCTCAGATTATATTGCCATTTGGTAGGTTATTTGCTTACAGCTTAATCTTGAACTCCTTTTGTCATTATTTTCAGATATATCTTCAGGAAGAGTCCTGTATGAGAATATCTTCGTTCTTAGCTGATGGAATTGTCACTGGTCCTGGTTCTGTTTTACCGGATTTCTCAATTAATTCGTTCACATTCAGTCTCAAAGGATTAGCTGTAACTGTTCCTCTGGACATAAAAAAATCAGAATATGGAGTCAGTTTTGCCACTGGGTCACATGGTTCCTTTGCTGGGGCGACCCTTCATATCGAAAACCTGTTCTTTTCTGAGTCTCCTTCATTAAAACTCAGTCTACTAAACCTTGAGAAAGATGCAGCATGCTTTTGCCTTTGGGAGGGCCAACCTATTGATGCTAGTCAGAAAAAGTGGACTAGTGGGGCTTCTCTGATTAGTTTATCTTTGGACGTCTGTAGTGCCTCAGATGGAGTCTCTGGTGTGTCTTCAGGTTTGTGGCGGTGTGTGGAACTGAAAGGCGCTTGCATTGAGGCAGCAATGGCAACTGCAGATGGAAGGCCTTTAACAACTATTCCACCTCCAGGAGGTATTGTGAGAGTAGGAGTTGCTTGTCAGCAATATCTATCCAACACTTCAGCTGAGCAGTTGTTTTTCGTGTTAGATCTCTATTCATATTTTGGGAGGGTAAGTGAAAAGATAGCTGTTGTCGGAAAAAACAGCCAGATTAAGGATACAACTGAACCTGTGAGTGAATCACTTCTGGAAAATGTTCCTGGTGATACTGCTGTAAGTCTAGCCCTCAAGGACCTCAGGCTTAGATTCCTGGAACCTTCTTCTATTGACATTGAGGGACTTCCTTTGGTTCAATTTGTGGGTGAAGATTTATTCATCAAAGTTAGTCATAGGACCTTGGGTGGTGCCATGGCTATTTCTTCCAATGTAAGATGGGAGAGTGTTGAGGTGCACTGTGCAGACACTCAGAGCAACTCATCACATGAGAATGGCTTGGTGTTGGCATCCACTGAAAAGAATCTTCCAGCAGGGAATGGCCGTCCTGAACTGAGAGCTGTCTTTTGGGTACAAAATAAGAGGATTTGTCATAAAAATGGCAATTCTGTCTCAGTTCCACTTTTGGATGTGAGGGTGGAGCATATGATTCCATATGATGTAAAGGACGCCGAGTGTCACAGTTTGAATGTGTCAGCTTGTATATCTGGTGTTCGCCTGGGGGGTGGCATGACTTACACTGAAGCTCTGCTACACAGATTTGGAATTCTTGGACCAGATGGTGGTCCTGGGGAGGGTCTCACTAAAGGTTTAGAGCAGTTATCTGCTGGGCCTTTGTCAAAGCTTTTCAAACCATCACCTATTATTGGTAAACTCCAAGAGACCAAAAATAGTATTCTCTTTAGTTTACTGTATCTCTTTGCTTTTTGTTACCTCATATTATTCAAAGCACAGTAATTTTGATGTTTCCAAATTTCTACCTTTTATTCGTCCTCTTTGTTTCTGATTCATGTCTCAATCTGCCCAGATGGTAATTTTGTGGATAATTTGGACAGCAATACACTGATCTTGGGTGTTCCAGATGATGTTGACGTTTTAATTGAGATGAAAGACTGGTTATTTGCTCTTGAAGGTCCACAGGAGATCTCTAACAGGTGGCAGTCCTGCACTTCTGAAGATGCTGCCAGAGAGGACAGGTGTTGGCACACAAGTTTCCTGAATATGATTGTCAAAGCTAAAAGCAGCGCGAACAACATGAATGATGAACGAAAATATCCCATCGAGTTGGTCACAGTGAGAAACTGCTTCCCTTATCTATTTTGTTGTTTATTGGCAGTTGCGGATTATCATGAGATGATTACATGAGGGAGGGACAAAGGATAAAATTAATTTTTTGAGAATTTTTTTTTTCTAGAAGTAAAAAGGCAATTTAAAACATTTTGGTAATATCTAACCCCAGGGGAATACTTTTACATAGAATCCTGACATCCAGCTCTAGCAAATATGGATTGATTCTTTTGTGCCTTGTACTTTTTATCTGTGGAGATAAATGAGTGATAAAATGCTTTTTCTGTCGTGATCTCAGTTTTAGAGTTCTATTTGTATTCTCTGGAATGGTTGATGATATTTCTAGTTCCTATCCCCTCTAACGAAGCAACTTATTTGGCTTACCCCCTTGATAAACATGGGGAGGATATAGTTGACTGTGCTTTTGATCTATCTCTATTTACTTTTAAACTTCTGTTTGGTTACACACTTACACTAGTAGCTCTGTTTACTTTTCCAGCTGACTGAACCCTATTTGATGAATGAAAAATTGAAGTTGCTGATTTTATTGTTTAGTTTTCTGCAAACTTGAGATTGTATTCCTACCTTTGCATGTTTTCTAAAATTCATCAAGATTTCTCTTACTCCATAGACAAATTTGCAGGTTGGTGTGGAAGGCTTGCAGATCTTAAAGCCTCTAGTTCGCAAAACTATTCTGGAAAATGGTGTAACTGAGAATGGTCGCAAACACTGTGTGGAGACACATGGAGTAAATGCCGAAGTCAACATAGTAATTTCCCAAGATGATGTTGATAGTGCCATAGCCAAATGGGCGATAGACAACTTCAAATTCTCTGTGAAGAAGCCCGTACGCTTTCTTTCACTTGTTTTGTCTGACTTTTGGTACTTGACTGCAAGCAGTCTTTTTAAAAGTTACTCTTTCCTACCAGATTGAGGCAGTTGTAACAAAGGACGAGCTGCAATACCTTGCATTTTTGTGCAAGGCTGAAGTTGAATCTATGGGAAGGATAGCTGCTGGAATCTTGCGGGTGCTTAAACTTGAAGGATCTATTGGCCCTGCAGCAATCAACCAACTGAGTAATTTGGGTAATTTCAACACGCACAAACGTATAGTTTTATTTTGCATTTAACTAACTATCTCAATTAAAAAGGTTGTGTTTCTCTTTGAGAAATTTGAATCTTGGCACATTAGAGTATGCAAATATATGCCAACGCTGGAATTGTAGATAATATAAAGGCAGGAGAGCATGAACTTGCATTTTGCTTCTCTTCTCTCTTCCTGAGTTTCTCCCCTTTTTCTGTGTGGGGGGGGGGGGAATGGAAATGAATTCCAATTGACTGCTGGCATTTACAAGGGGCGAAATGTGTCTAGTTAATGAACTACTCAGGTACTCTAAACAACTATAATTGGGCTGAGTAGATGCTAGGTAGTTTGGACAAGTAAAACTTCAGAATTGGTAACAAGGAGCGAAATGTGGTTTAGTGAATGAACTTTTGCCAAAGTTATGACTTCAGCAGTATGATTTAATTATTTTTATGGGAAAGAGATGGAAGTGCAATGTGTAGGGAATTTAGTTTTATTATATATATTACAATGTAGGTGCCATATAGGCATGAAAACACTTTTGATGAATTTGAATGTAACAATGGGGATTTAATTTCTTTAAAACACACTAAGCTAGAGGAAAGAGCAAATTTCCTGATGAACCTTCCTTGCTGACAGAATATTTTGATACGGATTGAGTCTATGTTGACCTTGTGGATCAACAACAAAAATAGTGTCCACTGTCCATGACTTAATTTTCTCTTGTTGATTGAGAGAATCTAATGCACTCAGAGAGGAACAATAGATGCCTTGCTTAACTCGGGCCAAAATATAATTCTAGTCTGTGGTCCCTATAGATAATCGTCTTAGATGAGGATGAAGCTGTTCAATACGTGAATGTTATGAAATTTCAATGTCATATTTCTCTATATTTTAGTCTAATCTACTTGCTTATTGGAGTTGTTGGAGGATGTCCAACATGATGATGAATTCAGAATACTTCTGATGGATGTGAAGAATGATTTCCCCCTCCATATACTGATACACTCCTTGGACTGATTCTCTAAAGTTTCACATTCTATTTCTCCACTTTTATTTTGTTGTTGGTCATCATTCTTTTGTTAAGTCGCAATATAGTCCAAGCATTTCGATATTTGATTCTTGGATGTGATATCAACGCTAATAATACTGATATTTTTCAGGTTGTGAAGGTTTCGACAAAATTTTCACCCCAGAAAAGATCAGCAGGGGTAGTAGTGCCAGCAGTATTGGGTTCAATCCATCCTCCTGTATAACATGTGGAAGCGAAAATTTATGCTTAGAGTCAACACTGATTTCTCTTGATGAAACGGTCTTGAAAGCAAAGGCCACTTGCACTGCTCTCACTTCTTCACTTGAGAATCCAGAATCTTCTCTAGAGAGCCTTGCTAATGTCAAACAACTGACTCAGAAACTTGAGAGCATGCAGAAATTACTGATGCAATTGCGGACTCAAATTTAGTCTGTTCTCCATCACTAAAATGAGGCAAAAGCAGGCTCTATTCATGTAGTTTGGCCATTCATTTTTTTTGTATATATTATCTTATACAAAGATGTTGAGTGTAAGTACCGGCCGGGCAAATGTATAAATAGAAACCATATAGTTCCAAAGCTGAAATTTTGTTACACTAGCTTATAGGGATTTTTGTTGTAGAAGGGAAATACATTTCCAAAGCAATATAGGATTGTAATGATCTTGTGTACATGTTTGATGACGTTACAACGTTCTCCTATAGGTGTGTGATGATGACACATAAGACTCCCAAGATTTTCTTCCTAATCTCGGAGGAGATTATAATATTTTGTATGTGTGTGTGTTTGAAGAATCAGCTGGAGAATTGCGTATTTTATCTAGAGTCATCAAGGGTAAATAGTCCCGTCAAGGTCATGGCAATACCTAAGAAAATAGTTCTTGAACGTTTCAAGAAAGCACGCTTGTATATGTAAAATAATTTATGCTGGGGTAGCTTTGTACAATGTTTAGTAAACACCAAGAAATTTCTATCCATTAGGAAAATTCCTAAGTGTGTGTGTACAACTACAATTCTTTCTAAGAGACAGCAGGCAGAACTACACTATCAAATTTTCAAGGACAAGATCATGAAGTAGCTACAACATCCCAGCGCCATATAGTCCCATCCTCACAGCAGCTAAGAATGGTGCTGTAGCATACATACAAATATTGTCACACAAACATGATTTAAACCCAAAGAATGAGTAGGTTTTGAGGCTTTTACCTTCCATCAAAGGACATGGCTGTCTGCCTAATTGCAGATTTTGATTGAACATGTGATAACCTGTAATGGCAGATCTACAGTTGATAAAATAACTTCATATGCTAGATTTATTGTTCACACAGCATGTGAATGCAGAAAACTGGGGACTACATAATAAATCAACCAACCTCGCAATAAGAACAGGGGGGCTAGAATGAAGATCCCAGACAAAAATCTTCCCATCCCGATTTCCTGTAAAATGGAATAAAACAAATGCTAAATCCGTGATGCAAATTCATGAAGAACTCCACAGACAGTATTCGGTGATATATCGAGATTGATAATAAAGATTATACATTGGTACTATATGACTTTACTTTTCCATGCAAATTACAATGAAAAAACAGGTTATGAATCACATAAGTAAAAATTGTACAAGTGCTGCATTTCATGACAATTGCAATACCTATAGCTACTGCTTTGTATTTGAAATCACAGGAAAACTTGATGAACCAAATGTCACAATCAGGAACGGGATACTTCTGAAGGACGTCAACGGTGCCCTGAAAGGAATTGTATACTGCTTATTGACTGCTAAGATTTTCAATATCTGGGGGAAACAGAACAGAAATGGCAAAGATATAAAATGAAGCTTCCAGTATAACTCTACTCACCTCGCCAGGAGACTGTTCTTTAATTTTAGGTTCCCACAAGACAAGTTCATTGTCAACACTCTATCAAACCAGAGATGGAAGAATTACATAAAGACAGAAAAGTTATGCAGATATCAGATTGTATGATAACATTTGCATGTGCTAGTAAAAACCTTCCAGGGCGACATATACCAATAAGAGTACCATCAGTCACCTTTTAGTCTCCCACTTCAAGAAATTCGCTACAGCAGTAATCTTAATGAAATGAAACTTAGGGGATGGAAGCAGAATATGCCAACCAACAAGCTCAAGAAACACTTCTACTAGATCCTCATTTCATCCAAAAATTGGACTATGTCCATATAATTCATTTAGAAGTACGAAACATCAATCAATATCCCCACTGTATAGGGCCATTTATTAGTCCACATCACATAAAAGGTGAAGGTGGCTCTCACATAACTCGCTCCTTAACTATGAATGTAGTACTCTTTCCTAGAGCGAAGTGTCAATTGAACATGTTGGGTCATTACCCAGTCCACAACAAGGCCAGCATATAGAAAGCAGAGAACTAAGTGATCAGCCTCCAAGGCCATCTATTTGTTATTCCCTTTATATTTCTCCCTCACCTATATATCTGCGCGCGCACACATGTGTCATGTGCATGCATGTTTATGTTCTTTTGTAAACTAAGTATGGTTTGTGAGAGCAAGCTGAGGGAAAGAAAAGATGACCCATTTGAATAAAGTAATTTAAGATCACGTATAAGAGCTCTGCTCATTCACCTTAGACAGGATAAAGTCACCAAACCATCTATTGCAGTCAACATAGTTGGTATGGACAGAAGCTATGAACATCTGACATCATGAAGGAAAATTTTAGATGCAGCAGTTGACATTCCAAGAATAAAAACAAAGAAAAAAGGGGAAAGAACAGTTACTACTGGGAATTGAACATATTTTGTTGGGAACTTGGAAGGATCATCTGTCCAAGTAAATGACTTTTCTACGTATGTCCAAAATTCTGCAGTGATCATAGGTAAATAAAACATAAGCTAGTCTCTTTATATCCAAACAGCTCATGTTTCTTCAGCTGCTTCAGGGGTAGAAATAAAGCAAAAAAATTAAAATCATTCAGTGCAGTGGATAAGTTCGAAGAGAATGCAAAGGAAGAATCAGCAATTATGTGCTAGATAAAGTGAAAATTTTAACCACAATAATCCCGTATAAAGAGAGAAGTCAAGGTTTTCTAGAATTTGGCTGAAATTTTCTGCATTATGGTAATATTTGAGAAAACTTTCCATATTTAAACAGAAAAGATTTCATAACACTGGGACTGGGTTCTACAATTTGAAGAGCCCATTCCCCCCCCCCCACCCACACACACAGTATTGAAGAAGGCTGATCCAAAAAAAAGAACTGTACGGCCATCTTAATTGACTTATGTCATAGAAAAATGTTTAAAAATGCATTTTTCTTTGAAAACACCATTCTTCAACTGCAGAGTAGATATATAGAAAATAGTCAAAGAAACTGTAATATGATACTAGCAGTTTACCTTTCATTGACCAGATCTTAACATTGTTATCCATTCCACAGCTTGCAATGCGATATATGTCTGAAGGATGGAAATCCTACAGCAATGGTCATAAATTTGAGTTCAGAATTCTTATTCACATTCTGAACTTGGACGAATTGCATCAATACAATTCTGATAGAATCAGGGAGGAAAACTGGAGGAGGAAAGCTCATTCATGAATCATGTGTCTAGAATCTAAATTTACCACACTCAGTACTTCATTTCGATGACCCCCAGCACCAGCAAAAATCAAAATGCATATTCCTGTATGAACATTCCATAGCCGAACAGATTCATCCTGATACAATCTTTATTTATCAGCAAAGAGATAAAGAAATAATTGTAACAGAGAAGACATTTTATCTTTTCATATATCTTCAAGGAAAAATAACATGAAATGATTCATAAAAGAAAAAAAATTTAAATCTTTTCATCTTTCTTCATTTGATATAAGATAATAAAAGGATATAAAATAGATTATTATTCCACTCACTTTGCTTGCAGACACAATAAGTGATGGTTTTAGAGTTTGAGTCCTTATCTCGTTGATTGAGTCCCCATGACCAACAAAACTCTGCAAGGATGCAGAAGGTGAGAGAGACAAAAGGTAAAAGTTGTGGGCTTAAAGAAAGCATGATTATCAGAAATTCAGATGCATTACACATTGAATATGGAAAAATAATACACTCATCACAATAAGATGGATAAGGACATAAAGCAAGAATTGTTTGTTTACACAAAATGAAACTAAATGAAGCAACAAGTTCATTAAAATTTCATCACAGACAAGACACCGACTTTAGATTATCTTCTTAAAAAAGCTATATCAGAACCTATTGATATATGAAAACATGGTAGTCATATTTCACACGAAGGTTACTTTGTGTATCTTCTCGTTGCCAGCATCAATAACACGGATTATTCCATTGATTCCACCAGCCACTACAAACGGAGTCCCATCAATATTGCATGCCCAGGTCACAGTGTAAAATGATTCATCCTTCTGATGGAAACACCAACATCCCTTAAGAATAAAGCTCCATAGAAGTTATTAATAACGTGCACATCAAATCAAAAAGATCTTACATCTTCATCAATGTAAGACTGCAGAACAGCAATAACTCCACCTTCCAAACATTGATAAACAGTGACCTGAAAGCAAAAACAAATAAGAACTCCAAAATGGATTTGCTAACTAGACATTCCTCAGCAACCTACCAAACGGAATATAAAAGAAAGAGATCAATTTAAGTCTTAGCAAATAACCACCACATCAAAGCAAATTGCACATTCCCCGATTTTATTGAAATAAGCAATTTATGAACATTAGAGCACTCTGACTAGCACATTGTATACAGCTCATTAGAAACGTCAGGCTTTATATTTGAAAAGGATGAAAAATGAAAGACACAAGGCAGGGCAGGGGCAGGTATAGAAGTCTTTAAAAAAAAAAAGTAGAAAATTTTCAAAACACTGCAAAGACAATAATTTGGCGATACTGATGCTGATGATTACAGTGGAAGAAAAGAAATTGAGCGAAAAACAGAGAACAGACACAACCCAGAAATTACCAATAATCCCAACATTAAATATTCATTCTTTACCTTACTAAAACCTTGGCAAATTGCATATATACATTCATTACACGAATTTTAGGCAAAATACAAAAAAAAAAAAATCATTCTTGACGTTACTAAAACCTTTGAAAATATGCATATACGTTCATTACATTAATTTAGGCAGAATACAAAATAAATAAAAAAAGAAATTAAGAAGAAGAAGAATTTGAGAATAACTCGATTGCCTCCTACGGTGGCGAAGACGTTGAAGTAGGCAGAGTCGATGAAGTTGAAAGCGAGGGCGTACAAGGGGCGTTTGCCTTCTTGGAGTCTGTTAGTGACTCTGTACTCTTTCTTCCTCGACGGCGTTAAGGATCCGACCACCGGTTCACAGCCAAGGTTCACTTTTGCCATCACTTGCCACTCTCACTTTCAATTTCAAATTTCAACGCCACACACAAGGATACTCAATATTCAATGCTTCCTGCGAATTTAATATTTATATTTATTTTTTGAAATATATTTTAAAAATATTTATCTATTTAAGAATAATATATTTTTTTACAGAGTATTGATAAATTGTCTCATTTATGCATTTAAAAATCATATGTTCAAGTTTACTTTCAAATTTAAATAAAAAAAAGTAAAACTATTTTTTCTTTTTTAAAATATATTTTTTAATAAAATATCATTGTATAAATTTCTTTATTTGAGATTCATTCTTTTATCTAATCTTCTTAATTTTGTAATAATTTCATCTGCAATTAAATATTGATATTTTATAATAAGATATTTAAAGTTTTATCTACACTTTTAAAGTGCTTTTAAAGCATCTTCAATCATGATTGTCAAAAGAATTTCATTTTATCCACTTTAAATGAATCTCACTCCTCCACATCATTTTGTAATTTATACTATAATCATACATCTCTACAAATTTAATAAATATAAGTCTACATCACATCCCTATTTTATTAACATTTTTATACAATCTTAAATCTAACATTTTAAATTATAAATTTTAAATGATAATTAATTTTATGTATATGAATAATTTCCCACATTTACTTCTTTCTTTTTTTTTTTTAAAAAAAAGAAGCAAAAATCACCAAAATTAGAAAATTTATTCTTTAATCTAGAATTTAGTCATTTGTCAAATATGATGACATTTAAAAGAAAATATATCAAAAAGAAAATGATATTTTTAAAAAGGGACAAAAGACAAAAGAAAATGTTACAATTTCAAATTTAAAGCTTGGCATACTATAAGTCGAAAAGGAGAAATACTTCACATTATATATCCTAAATCATTTTACAACAAAGCACACGAGCACAACCATTATCTCAGGTTTATCTTCATATTTACGACTTAAGTTATATTAATTTAAGCTATGAATTCTTGTATAAATACTTTATATTTGAGAAGAGTTTCATCATCAAATAATCTTCTTTATTCTTCAATATATGAGGTGCCAAAAGTGGCGGCCATTAGGAAGAAATTAGAGTTTTGAGGTTATTATATTGCTTAGAATTAATTGCAATTTTTCAAAAGTTTTATACTCAATTAGATTTTCTAGAATCTTCAATTTAGTATTTATGTTTTTGAAATATTAATTCCAAAATTATATGTTTTACATATTACTGAATTTACCTCAGATTTTATTTTTAGAATTTTCATATTTGACTCCAAAGTTTTCCAAAATTCTTATTTGGCTCCAAAAGTTTATGCAATGTCTAGATTTACTCCTAGAACTCGAATTAAACTTTTTAAGTCTTACAAATTGACCCCAATGTTTTCAAAAAATTTAGATATACTTTAATTTCTACTTTTTAAAAATTATACAATGACCCCAAAATTTTATAGAATTTCATTTTGACCCTAAACTTTTAACATTTTCATATTTTGTCCAATTTCGAAAATTACCATTTATTTTATTTACATATTAATCCAAATATTTCAGAAAAAGTTAATGTTTACTTTAATTTTAAATTTTTCAGAAATTTATGATTTGACCCTTATAAAATTACAATTTGACCCCAAAAGTGTAACATTCCAGATTTTTTTCCAAAAAATAATATATATATATATATATATATATCCAAAATAGAAAATATAATATAATAGTCAAAGTTTCCAAATCATGAATCAAAATCCCAAATTTCAAATTATAAATTTGAATAAAAAACAATCTTTGCCAGAATAAAATTATTTATACCAAATAAAACTAAAACATAAACATAAATATTAATAGTTCAAAAACGAGAATATAATTTAAATCAAATTCAAAATTTCATAAATTGTTGGTCATCTTCCGTCCTCACATCGCAACCCATTAGCGTGTAAATGATTTAAGAAAAACATAATACATGAGTTAAATACAAAGTACTTAGTGGGAGTAAAGTGTGACATTTTACAAGGAATATGTACATTTCAAATATCATATAAATATAAATAGTCAATTTATGTCATCGAGTCAAAGAATCCTGTTTAATTCAGCTAAAATCCCTGTTCAATCGGACATAAGTCCATGTTTTATCTGGCCTAAGCCCCTGTTGTTTGATGACATATGCAATAAACATTTATATGCGCATTTATAAAATCATTGTACACATATCATAATTTAAAAGTATACAATTGATCATGAATAAATAACACATATAACATGTAAATATAAAGATTTAAATAATCAAATAAAGTTTGAACTCCAACCTCAAATGCAGATATAAATGCGTGCTAAGTTGCGTAGAATAACTAGCTCCTTAAATCCTTGTTTTCTACATTGAAAGTATTCAATGAATTAGAATATTAAAAAGCTAAAATAAATAATTGATTTTAAATAAATAAATAAATAATCTAATAAAAATGAAAAGAATGTCCTTTTGAAAAGTTAAAAGAAATATTTGACATTTGGAAAGGTTTGGGAAAACTTTTGGAATATGAAAAAGATAATTTTCGAGTTTGGAAAAGTTTGGAGCCTATTTGTAATTTTAGAAAAGTTCAGGGGTCAAATCGTAATTTTTGAAAGTTTGGGGACTAAAAACGAAAATTTCGAAAATATGGGTTGAAATAGAATTTATAAAAAGGGAATTTCTAAAAAAAAATTTGGGATAAAAATATAATTTTAAGAAGTTTGGGATAAAATTAAAAATTCTAAAAAGATTGAAGACTAATTTGGAAATCCTAAAATATTTTGTGAGTAAATCTGTAAATTCGTATTTGAAATTGAGGGAATTTTAGAGTTTGTAAACCATAGGAACTTATTTGTAAAAAAATTGATAAGTTTTTAAAAAATTACTAAAATGTCTTCAAAACCCTAATCGTAATTTTTCCTCCCTTCTTCTTACTTTCCTAACCCTAGTCACCACTCCCCTCTTCCCCTCAACCGCTGTCCCCTTCTTCTTCTCTTCTTCCTCTTCCCTCTTCTCCCTCTCCCTCTGCTGCCCCCTTCCCACTGTCGCCCCCTCCTTCCCCCCTCTCTTCCTCCCTTCCCTCGGCCTCCCTCTTTTGCCCCTCTCCCTTCCTTCTCCCTGCCCCTTCTCTCAGCCTTCTCCCTCTCGGTCTCTCTCTTTTCTCTCTCTCAGTTTTCTCTTCTTTTTTTTTCGAAAACAAAAATGCTATAGTTTGTGAAAGACTAGGAAAAATAGATGTTTTTAGGCTTATTGGTGCCGTCAACGACTAGCCATATGGCGTTGCCCGTGGTAGCTGTCATGCCTGAGAAGGTAAAGAGATTTACTTACTCGGGATTCGTGATTAAGGGGGAAAAATGATTGAAAGTATTATCCCTCGCTTAAATATATGTGTGAAATAATAAACTCTAATAGGGCCAGATTAATTAATTTTAATCGAGTAATTTATGAAGCCATTAATTTTATTAAATGGGTATTACAAAAAGTTTCTAAGTTTTCCAAATCACCTCAATTCTTTCAAATTCCTATTTCTATACTTTAATTCAATTAGGATTTACTATTTGAGATTTCAATTAGGAATTTCTCTATTAATTGGGATAGTTTTGAAATTTGTAAATATTTAATTGAACAACAATTGATTTATATTACTTATATTTTCATGATTATTTCTGTTTAAAATCTGAGATGTTAACATGTAGTACCTTTTTTTAGTTTCTTCGTAGAGGAATCATTGGCTCATGCTGACAACTCATCGCGAGTTAAGCAAATGTAGTTAAATCATTGAAGTTGCATATGTGCATATGATACTCTTATTGAAGTTTGTTCACCTTTTTTATAAAAGAAGAAGAAGAAGAAGATATAGGTTCACTAGTGATAAAAATAATATTATAATTTAATTGTAAGGAAAATAGTTATTTTCAATCAAAATTTTTTAAAGTTAAAAAGTAAAAATTAAATTTTTAGAAAATGTAATATATATTAACTCTAGTACTAGCAATAGCTATATATGTTTTGCGTGTGTGTGTGAGTTAACTTATATATGCTTTGTGGAAGTTAAATCATTCTTACACTATCAAACGCCGAATAAAAATCAATCTCAGAAGATAATATATATATATTTTTTTGAGATCACCGAATATCTAGAACCATTTGGGCTGTCTTAAGTAAAAAACAATACTCGTAATCTGGCTTAAATATTAGAAAGTCTCTCATATTGTCCAAATTACCCCAAACTATTGGCTTGAAGATAATTATTCTAGATGTGGACAGTAGACTATCATAAGCCCAACCAAACGAAAGTTTCCCCGTTTTATTTTTGGCCTTTTTGAAGCATTTCGTAGCCGCTTTGCCTGCAATGCACTAGTATGAGTATCTGAAGATATTTAACTTGATTTTCTCTAGCCTGAACTATGACATTGACCAGTCCACGTTGTCTGAAAGATTTATATATACAGAAACCCAGCCTTATCTTAGCTTTCTCACTTCTACTTCTCCCTGACAAATGGCAATGGCTTCCAGTGTCCTCCAACTCCTTCACCATGCTCACCCTCTTCACTTGGCTCATCTCCATCCAGACCAAAACCATTCAAATCATTCTTCATCGTCATCGGCAAATTTTCTCAGACACTCAAAACAATTCTCAGCCAAATGTGTTTCCGAACCAACTGCTGAATCTGAATTTCTTATTCCAGATCCAAGCACAGAGGCGACTATCAGTCCAGAAAAGTTTCCAATCGTAAAAAGGAGGAGGTCTGAAATAGTTCGAGACAGAAAGTCAAGAAGAGGACTTGTGAAACCTGAGCCACCAAACTTTGAGATAGGGTGGAAAAGGACTAAGCCTATACCGCTGGAGCAGCCGATAGGGCATGTGATTATGGACTTCCTGGAGAAGTTGGAAGGCCTTATGGGAAAAGAATTTGGGTCAACAGCACTGCTGGCGAAAGTTGGAGAAATCGTGGCGGAGAGAGCAAGAGAAGAAGCTGAAGTTTTAAGAGATGAAGGTAAAGTGGATGATAGAATGGCTACTGAACTCTTCAGAGTTTTGAAGCTAATGGAGATGGATTTGGCTCTGGTTAAAGCTGCTGTGAAAGAAGACACACTTAATGAGAGACTTGAACTAGCTAAGGCCCGGTGTAGGCAAGCTATTCTTGTGGCTAATTCATTTTAATGCAAAATGGGTTTGCATCTGTGAGACTAATAATGCAGAAGTGCGTGTTTTAATATGTGAATGTTCTTGCCATTACCCAAGAGAAGATGAGGACTAATACATGCTTAATTAATTGGAAAAAAAAATTCCATCTGAAAAACTAATGCTCATCAAGTACACTTCCAAGATTCAATTCGACAGTGAAGATGAAGGAAGAAGCAACTGTACATGATTACCACCACAAAAGTAAATCGTTATATTCCTGCTTGTTTCCTAAGTGTAGAGTGCCGAAGAATAGAATACAGCAAATGTGGTCTTACAATCTCATTTGAAGTATCCTACAAATTAATTTCTTATTAATCTAAGATGTTCATGTTCCTCCCATAGCTTTCTTCTTTTTCTTCTTCTTCGAGGCAGTGTTCACAAAAGTTTTTTGACATGCATCTATGATGAAGCTAACATGAGGATCATCTTTTGGTATTTTATTCAGAATACTAGTGGCAGATTTTTGATCCCCTAAAGCCAGAAGGGCCTGATACATCCTGCATGAGCATTTCAAAAAGAAAATGAAATAAATGAGTCAGATCACATCAATTTTGCAGTCTCAAACTTGTACTGTCATAAACATAACCCCATTTTTTCGCTAAATATAAATATAACCCATTTACTTGGCAAAGCACACAGAAAATAATAAGATCAAGGTTGCCATTTTTACTAGCTGCTACATTCTCTAGGAAACTATCCCTTACATAATCTCCAGGTCCTAATCATAAGCCAAAAAGATAGTTCAAAAAAGAAAAAGAGGTTAACTCCTTAATAAAATAATCGAAACAACTAATCCTAGTCGTGGGAGACCTGTCACTCAAGACCTCTTGATTTTTTCACTGGACTAAGATCAGTCTTCTCTTATCCCCTCCTCACTTCCTAGTCTTCCCCCCTCCCGCATGCATCCCCTTCTTAAAACTATATATAAAAAAGAAATAAACTAACATGATAGCGTAAAGGTCAGCATTGATAATAAATCCACCTCTTCTGTTTAAGTTCTATTGTTAAAGCTTCTGCTATACACAATTTTACATGAACGAGCATTCTGCTACTTTAGTTGGAATTTGGAAATATGCAATATCAACTTCCAACGACATACTTTTCAAAACGCTGGAAAAAAAGAACATTATACCTATGATGAATCTTAGTTTTATTCAGCTCACACAATCAAGTTACATCATAAGTGCTATCATATTACCTTCCATTCCACAGAACAGACTTGCACTTCCAATATAGTGAAGTATTTAACAAAGCAGAAATCAAGATCAAGAAGATAGAATTTATTACCTCAAAAAACTCAAAACATTGTATGGTAGGTTGGCTTCTTGATATTCTTTCCATATAAGAAAACAAGTTTTCAAATCCTTGGCATTTACGCAAGCAGTAAGAAGAAAATCAAGACTTTTACGTGAAGGGTGAAGACCAAGTTCCTCTTTGACAGCTTGAAGCAGATTTAGACCAAACTGCATATCTGTGGGCTCTTTCTCAGCAATTTGGCAAAACACCTATTACATGATTCCCACAATAAAACTGTATAAGCTCAAAACACTTCTATGCTTTAATTATAAAAATACCAAAAAGTTCATCATTTCCCAGGGATTTTATACAATCTCCAATATTCTAAAGCAGCACAAAGCAGATCCAGATAAGAACAAGAGTAGAACCTCATCAAAAATATTTTCTGCCGCTACTTCATCTATGTTGACCTTATCCTTGAGTTGCTTAAGCAAATCAACAGCAGATCTAAACATAAAAAGAGTTGATCAGAGAAGGTTGAACACATCAAATAGCTAAGGTTATTCAAAGTTTTTGGCAACCTTAGATGCTCATGACGAGCACAGTATGAAATCACCCGAAAGCAACCATTCATCCAATAATCTGGATCATGCAGTTCTCGAAGCAGTTCAAGCAACCTATTCAGTTCTCCTTCAGACCCAATATGATCCTAAGGGTTCCCAAGGAATGTGAATTTAGAATAGAAGTTTAAGAACAGTATAGGACTCACCAGCAAGGTTTTAGTAGCAAACTTACAATGAGAGAAACAACAGCCCTGGGCTCCAAATTACACTTGGCTTGCTTGATTTCTTCATATAAGCCAAGGGCATCCTTTATTTCTCCATGTGATGCAAGTGCAGAAACTAGTGCACTTTTAATTTCATTTAAGCTCTTTACAGGTATTTGTTCATTCAAAATTACCTGCCAACAAAATGCTTTCAGTTCTTGTTTTTTTTTTTTTTCTTGGCCAAAGGAATATATGATCAGGATAGGAATCTGAAGAAAAATAAAGAACATCAGGGATAGTAAGAAATAAAAGTACAAGAATCTACCAGGGGGATTTCGATAAAAAAGTACCAAGAATCTCAGTATGCAATGATCACAAAATACTTGGATAAGTAATGATTCTTAGACAGAGTGGAGAAGGGTAAAACTACTTGATCCAAAGTATAGGCCCAGCTTATGGTGAATAACTACCTTCACCTAAGATTTTTGTTTCGTTTTAGTAGTCATGCATCTGTGGTGGATTATTACATGCAGTTTGGGTACATGTCTATGAATTGAAAGATCCAGGAATAATGTCAACCTCTCAACAGATGTTGATTCCATTGCATGAAAATTTAAGCTATATTTGGATTGGATTTGAAGTTTTTGAATTTTGCATTTTCATTGACAATAAAAGGAAAAAAAATATTCGGATTGGTTTTTGAGTTTGATATATGATTTAATATTAAGTGGGTCCCATATGTTGGATAAATGAATAAAATAACTAAAATATAGTTAATAAAATAGTGACTGTAATTTTTAATTTAAATTATTTTAAAGATGTATATTTAATGTGTAGTGTGGGGTCCATATATTTAAAATTTTAAATTTTGAGTTGTAGAGGGAATCTGAAAGGAAAAAAAATTGTTTTTTCTTTGAGAATGAAGGGGTAGAAAGAGAGGAAAGACAGAAAAAAATGTTGAAAAACTACATCCTTATTCCTTACGTTGCATAATAAAATATACTCTCTCCATCCCTTTTTATAAGATATTTTAAACAAAATTACACATACCAATAAATTTTTGTAATTTCTATTATATCCTTATTTATTTTAGTATTTCTTGAAAAATGAAGAATTTGTTCTCTTTTTCTCTCTCTAAAAAAAGTAAGGGTAAATTTGAAAATAATATGCACAATAAGCCTAAAAAGTAACAAAACATCTTATAATTAGGAACATGAGAGTTTGCTTGATGCATCTTATAAAAAATGACGGAGAGAGTATATAGTTGATAGCTCAAAACATTACCTCAAAAGCCAGAAATTTTCACAGGGCAGTATGTTACACAGAAGAGGCAAGCAGATGGTTTAAAAGCAAACTCATCTCTTGATAAAGCACATAAATAGAAGGATTGATAAACATGCAGCAGAAGTAGCATCCTATCAAATCTAAGAATCGATTGTAATATACGGCACAAAGGTATTCAAACATACAGATTTACCCTACAGATAAAGCACTGCTAATTAGTGGAGTAAGGACATAAAATAAGGATGGGCATTTAATAAATCCTAGAGTTCATAGTCAAACAACTATAGCAGCATAAATTGGTGCAAAAATATCTTAATTAAGATGTCCAATTGCCAATAGATGCCGGATGGCAAGAAAATTACCTGCTTAGCCTTTTCGAATTGTCCACATGCTGCATAGGCATTTATGAGTGCCATATAAATGTTCTTTGTGACATTAACTCTTGAATTCTTAACTTCATCAAAAATCTACAAGTGAAATCATCAAATACATACTGATTAAAATCATTGACAGAACAGTAGGAAGCCTATCTTAAAAACAGCTGAAATCTAATAACAAGGAAATTATTGCTGCTGCTACAATTAACATTGAAAAAGCAAATAATTCATGCAAGAAGAAATAAAATCTTTGAAACCGTGAGAATTAAATCATATCCCTTTCCATTCCTAAGGATTGCTTTATTAGAAAAAATAAAAAGTGCATCAGCACATGTAAAATGATAAAGACATCAATTTTTGCTTTAAGTCAGTGATGTCAAGAGTTGAATTGGATAATTCTCTCCCCCAACATAAATAATTGCATATCAAGTGAAAAGAATTTAGATTATTGGCAGCATTGGAAGAATCGAAGTTTAAGCAATAAATAGACACATAAATTAGACTAGGTCACATCCTGAAGTATCCGCTCACACTTGCTATTATTCCAGGTATCAAAAGCAAAAATCTGAAGCATGTATTACTGTCCATAATTAGCTTGATGAAGCACAAAGCACTTTCCTGTCTCTTGCCATTTTAACAATAACATCATGAAAGAATCTTAGCAAGAATTAACAGAATGATCGACAAGGCAATGAATCAACACTATTGAGTCAAATTAGATAATATATACATTTCTAATCCTCTCATGGTGAGAACCTTATTTATATCGTCCTCGCTGCTGCAATTACCCAAAAGGTAACTGAAGGTCTGAGAATCTGGCTTAACATCTGCATCTTCCATTTGCTTGAGAGCCGCCAATGCGCCTTGGATGTTTTTCTGCAGAGAAATCAGTAAAAGAGTGGGTCGGGATAGGTACTGTGAAGAATATTTTATCTAAAAGAAAACATCTGTGAACACACCAACTAATTGGCAATGCCACATCCAACCAAACTACAGGAACTCAGTACGTGCAGCAAACACCAAAATACCAGTTTGACAATTACCAGAACCCATTTCACATACAGTTTCTCACTGATAAAGAGAATCAAGAGTACAGTAGAATACAACAAACATGTTTTTAATTAACTTGCCTCACGAAAATATCCAACCATTATGGCATTATACATGCCAGTCGTGGGCTGCAAATTAAATTTCTCCAGGTCATCAATCATGCCATATGCACCTTCAAACTGTAGGGTAAAAAAATCATTACTGAGATCAGAAGGAATATCAATTAACTGATAATGACAACAGAAGAAGGGGACTTACATCTTTCATTTTCACACTAAGATTTATCATAATTCTGAAGGTTTCACTATTTGGTTTCAGGCCATAGTGAGATATCACTGAATAAATGTGGCGAACCTTAAAATTGAAAAGAAGTATTAGAAGATCACTGAAATACTTGAAGGCATTGTAGAAACTTAGAAGATCACTGAAATACTTGGAGGTGTTGTAGAAGCATGGCATCAAATATAACATGATAGTTGGGAGCCAGAACGCAAAACAGGGAAAGAGATTACATACCAAATTATATTCACAGGTTTCATCACAGGCAAGTAGTAAGGAATGAAATGTATGTAATGACAAGGTAATTCCTGCTTCAAGCATTTCCTCAACAATGTCAAGCGCTACATGTACCTATGTCCAAACAATTTGAAGTGCATCTGCGGGTTAGGAAATCTCCATATAAACCAACAAGAGAAGTAAAGATATTTCCAATCATAAATTCAACAGAAAGGAACAAATATCACCCCTTCTTTTCCTTTTTTGGGTGTTGATTATACTAACTCAAAACAATATAAAGACAACTTTTCAAAGTAGATCAAACCATGCCTTGGATGATTTACAACAATGTTGTATAAGCTTCCCATATTGTGCAGAAGTAGGTCTCAACTCCAATTCTGCATGCATATTTTTGAATCTCAAAATGACATCTTCAACCTGGCATTCCCAATGGCAGTGTGCTTAGAAGAAAGGCCCAAGAAATGGTAAAATTTAAATGAAAGATATATGTGGTGAGTAAATGAGCATATGCAACTTGATCATCTGTTTTCAACTATATGGAAAATGATCTCTAAAAATTAATACCACCATATTAGAATCAAGACCCTCAACTGCCTTGAAACAGTGATAGAAAACTCAGTATGAACAAAGCAATGTTTTCTTATCCTCTCACACTCACTTTTTTTATATTTACATGGTCAGAGAAGTTCTGGAATTAATATTGTGCTCTAGCAATACTAATTACATAAAGCATCTACTGCTAATAAAAGTATCAGCACTATAAACAGGTCACCAATTCTATCATTGTCATGCAATGTCAACGCAATATTCATTGCTAGACTATTTGTAGCAAGGTTTCAACTTCTTAGGCTATCTTTTGGTACTGCAATGAAGCCCACATCATAAGAGCTGGAAACCTCTTGATATCAATTTTTGTTTTTAACACCCCTACTCTAATACAATGTCATGTTACAATGAGATTAAGCCTTAGTTTTCAAGATTAGTAGGGAGCCACATATTAATGCCAAAGTTCACCGACTTAGCTAGAAGGTGGAATTTTGAGATACAATTAATCATTGACCTATGTGATGCACGGTAATTATTATATTTTTAAAATATAGATAAATCATATAATTATATTTGGAACATTTTAGATAATACAAAAGTAATTATATCTGGCATATTAACTAATGTAAAAGTAATAATAGAATTATAATATGACAATCTACATATAAAAATAACTATATCAATAATAATTAAGAGATTCAAAATGTATAATGTCCTATTATGATAAAAAAAAATAATAAACCCTTAAATATGAAATAATATTTCTTGACTGATTTATCTTCATATCAACATTAGGAAACAAAAGTTTGACTTCAAAACTCAATTTTAACATAAATTGACTATTTTATGGATATCTGAAAACACAAAAATTGTTACTTCAAGATTAGTAGGATGCCACATCTTGATTCCAAAGTTCACCAACTCACCAAGAAGTTGGAATTTTGAGATATAATACCTAGCAATATTTATGTTTAGAACACTTCATCTTCATTTTTTATCTGAAAGAAATCAAGATATTATTGAGAGCAACAAATATACAAATCTTGATCCCTTTCAGATAAAAAAAAGTAGATGAAGTGTTCTAAACATAAATAGTTTTAGGTATTATATCTCAAAATTCCATCTTCTAGATGAATTGGTGAACTTTGGCATCAAGATGTAGCATGAGTTCATTCCAGAGTTCTTACTTTATTTTTGGGCTTTTAACTCAACATAAAATCAATACAAAATTATAATGCCCCTAGTTCCCTCGGTTATTCATTAGCTAGCTAATACATAGTGTTGCTTGAATTGCACCTAGTGCGGCACAAATTCCTCAAAAATTCTGGACTCAAGGAATTTACCAGCAGCAGTCATGAGAAGTTCCTCACCGCTAAATTTGGTATGCTAGTTACATAATTGTAGATGAAGCTTGATATTGTGTCCAGTTGACTATCTGCATTGATAGAAAAACATATTTTGGCCAATTAAACAAAATATATACCTACAGATGCAGAGAAACTAGACACCTCTTAAGCCATCTAAGAAAAAGAATCATGCTTGATCATAAATACCATATCAGAACCAGAATGAAGGGTCAAAAGAGCTGCTAGAGAAGAAGACACAAAAGAGTTTTGTATTAGAGATACAAAAGGCTTTTGTATCAGATAGTAATGATTTCAATACATAAATAAGGATTTCCCTTGTCATGAGAAAGATGGATTACGAATTTACCATTGATTTTTAGTTCCACCAGAAACCTCTCAGCCAAAGACTCGAGCAAAAGCTTTCCCAGGGATCTGAAGATATTTACTGCATGCTCAGCAGATGAAACTTTTGTTATGTCAAAAGTTTCTAATAGCAGTAAAAGCTCCTTTTTCCGATCTCTTTCACAAAATGCTAACAAATAATTTTCTGCAAAAACAGCAAAGATAATGAAGCCTCCAAAATCAGCACATTACACCAGAATACCTTAGTCCACACAATTTAATTTCATTCATTCACAAGCAGAAACTGGGTGTTCAACCAGTTTTTCAGTTTGGTTTCAATTTAAATTTTCAATTTTAATTTGGTTTTGACAAATTTTGGGTAAAACCAAATCGAACCGAATTTGTATAAAACTAAATTGAATTTTAGTCAAACCGAGCTGAAACAACCGAAAGTGTTAAATTTTATATATAAATAATTAATTAATTACTTAAATAATAATTTTAACATTATTTTTATAATTTAAAAATATAATTTTGGTTTTTTTGTTCCATTTTTTTAAAAATAGTAAACCAAAAACCAAAGAAAAATGTCTATATGAATATAAAACCAAATTGAAAAAAAGAATTTGTACGATATGGCTTGGTTTTTTTCGTTTAAACCAAATAGTAAATACCCCTTCACTATGTCAAACAAGGGAGATTAAACCAGACACATAACTCATGTTATACCGTAACTCATTTAAAGATAAAGTTAAGCATGAGATGCAAGCAGGTACAATTAATAAGTCCATCATAACTACAAAAAAAAGTTGTAGTTATCTTCCAGAAACTTAAAACTAATAGGTTGAAAACATTTAGAAAAAAAAACTATTCCATTTCTCCCTGCCCACCACCCCCACCACAACAAAAGAAGAAAATAAACGAAAATATGAATTCAATGCAGGTCCCTCACAAGTTCATCCCATGAGAAAAACACTTTTCTCATCGGAAAGAAGCAAATATGAAGATGTTACAACAGCAAAGCATTCGCCATCCCAACCCTAGAATAAAAAGGAAAGAATCCCATAGACAGAAAATCAAGCAAATGAAAGGAACAATGGCAATTTAAATATAAAAATAAAAATTCTACCAAATAATAGGAAGAAACAATAGAAACAATTAACAATGCACAGATAAGATTTTAAATATTAACAGAAAAACTTTGTAGGAAAAAATTGCTAATTTTTTTTTTCATCTCTTACATACAAACCTTGAAAGCAGGACTTATCTTCACCATCATATATTGCAAGATTAAAACAAAGCTCCTGTATTTTGTTTTCATTGTTGACATTAATCCAGAGAAGCATCTCATAGTAAGCTAATCTCTGACAGGAATTTTCATCTCTGATAAGTTCAGAGAAGAAATGAAATTCTTGAACCAAGCCATTATCAATTAGATACATAAGGAATGGCCCATAAGTTTCTTCTTTTATTGCGAAACCCTGTTCCTTCATTGATTCAAAAATCTTGTAAGCCTTGACTATCTGTTGTAGGGAAACTTCTTCATCATCAGTATTCCTGGCTGTCTCTATGCATAGACGTATTATAGCATTAGATTCTTTTGGACCATGTACTCGCCCAAATCTATCAAAAACCTGAATGGTTGCACCAGGCCCCAACTTCCTGCCACACAATTTGACTAACTGATCAAAGCGAGTATTATAGCTATTCTTGAACTTCTGCTTCCGCTCTCGGGAAACTTCTTTCCGGCGCAATGATACGTTGTTATTCAATTTGTCTTGGTACCATGGTATGTCTATGATATTTTCCAAATGGTTGTCTTCACAACTTTCTGAGTCGGAAACTGTATCATCTGCATCATTGAATTAATCAACATTGGTAAACTAGAAGTGTCAATTTATTCAGCGCCCAAGAAAAAGGAAAAATTTAGAGTCCGTACCATTTAATAGCGAGGACATCTCCGCCAATAGCCGCTTTGATGATCCCTCTGCTGGCAAAAATGAAAACAACTAAAAATTCGGTACACTCAAATAATTCAAACACTTGTAAATTGACTCTCAAAATCTATTAACAAGATAAAATTATAAGATGCGACTGATACATTAAATAATAGCATCAACTACAAAATGATAAGCTTCTTTAATTTTTTTTTAAAAAAATACAATACCATAATCGGTGGCAGAATGAAGCTTCAAGTTCTCGATGGAGTTATCATTGGAAAGCGTAGCAGAGTAAGAAGAGGAATCAGGCCTAGGTTTGGCCGAATTGAAGTTGCGCAAGTTGTAGCGGACAGTATCGGAGGTAGTAGAGACGTCGACTGCGGAAACGTACTGTTTTAGGGCGGTGTCGGCGGCGGCGTCCCTAAGTTTTGAGGCGGAACGGAAGAGTGTACTTAAGTATTTGAGTTTGGAGGCGGGCATGAGGCTTCAGTGGCATAAGCACGGAGCAGCGGGAATGTGGGACTGGGACTGCTGAAATACCACGAGATGGTTGAAATGAAACTTGGGATTTCCTTTTTCCTCAAACCCTTCTAGAGAAGGTTCTTCAATTAAAAAAAAAAAAACTTCAAACAAATTTCAGAATTAGATGCTTGTATTTTTATATTTAATCCTATCATTAACCAAATTAATATTAATAAAAATAATATAATAATTTCTTTAAGTTTAAAATATTTTTTATCGTTGAATTAATTCAAAAACAAATATTCAATTTAAATAAATGAAAATGAAAATATGTATCTTTATTGTCAAAATAATTTCAACGTATAATATGTAAGTCATATGTTTGAATCATAATCTATACAATTGTATATATTTAAAAGTAAAATGAAATAGATAAATGAAACATTTGACTTTTTGTTTTTATTTTTGGATTTGTTGAAAAAAAATGGATAAAAAGCTAAATTTGATTTGTTTATGGGGGTAATGTTAGAGGTGATTTGCCTCTAAAATGTAGTGGTATCTATCTAGGAATATCAAAGAGGACTAGACCTTTAATCCCACCCTTGCCTTGGGCTAGATTGGACATTTACCATCACCATGATTTAAATATAGCGGAATACTATCTCCGGATTGAGTATGAAATCATTCTCATATTCACTCACTTTCCTTGCCCCACCCAACCCTACTCACCTCACAATCATCCCCATACTCACCCACTTTCCTTACCCCATCCAATCCCTACCCGTGTCCTTGTCCCTATTTGTGGCAAACAGGATGCCGATCCGGCCCACTCGGGCAAAAGGGAAGGAAAGGTTGGGGTGGATTAGTTTGAATTTTTATGGAGTTAAAATCATACAGCTTAGTCCAACTCCTATACTCGGTCTAGCTCGAGAGGTAAAAACGACATTATTTAGTACACTTTTCTCATTTAGTTGTGAGCCGATCCAAGAAAGAACTTGGGGTTCGAACTAGTCCGATCAAATTTTTACGGACCTATTATTATAAAACTCATCATAATCTAAAAACTTAAACAAGTAAAATTTTCAATACATAAAATCTTAAATTGTTCCATTCCAACATTCATTTAATACAATGATCTATAAATAAAAAATCTTTAACATTCATGACATTAGAAATACAAATAACAAATGATGCTTGTAGATTTTCTTCTTGTGTAGCTAATATAATAACTCATTTTTGTCTATTGCATTAAACATTAAGCTTTCTATGCAATATTTACATAAATAATAAGTTATGAGTAGTTAATGTACATATATTTAATCATAAATAATTGATAATTGATAAAAATGTATGCATGCATGATATATATATATATATATGGCAAAGCAGGACAAACGGGGATAAAATGGGACCAGCCCCACAAGGGAAGAAAACATACCCATCCCACTTCTGCCCTTATTTTTTCATTATCATAATTAGGGGTGACAATTTAGGTTGGCCATGTAAGCCCATGGATTTAGGTTAGGTCTAAAAAATGTAAATTCAAAAAAAAAATCGTGACTAAATAGCTCGACCCAATTAGCTATTAGGGCTAGGCCATTTCGGTCTATGTTGGGCCAGCTTGATAGGCCACTTAAAAATCAATATTTTTTTCAATCAAAATAAATCGTTTTAATAGTATATGTCAGGTCAAGTTGAACTCAATCTGATAAGTAGGCTAGGCTAAAAATTTCAAACACGGAAAAATTCAACTCGGTCTAATTTTTCACCTTGGGCTAGGCGGGCTGCCTGATTGCCATCCCTAAACCAATAATCTTCCTATTCATGTGATAGATCAATGAGACCTACTTAAATCAGGAATTTTGTTGTTCTTATGTCTTTTTTTTTTTCTTCTTCCTTTATAATCCCCACTTGTGTGGTACCCATATATTTCTCTTTCTTCATATGCGAAAGAAATTGAGGAAAATATATCTTGACTTAGGATGAGATTTTTAAAATTCACAAAAAAAAAGTTTTTAAAGGAAGAGAAATTTCCAATTGTAACACATTTTGTTGCTCTCTTGTTACTAATTATGGAGATTTTTTTTCGGGGGGAGGAGGGAGGGGCAGAGGGGTGGGTGTGAGGCCTGTCTTATGGACTAACTTGCATACCATATATGAAGATATTCTAACTTTTTTTTTTTCTTTTTTGAGGAACATCTATCTAGTAACTTGACCATCTCCTTTGACAATCAAAATGAAATGTTATTACTATTTTCCAATTTAAATATCATTCTTTATTCCATCAAACAAGAATAGAATTTCTCAAAAAACATGATAATTAAAATTTTCTTCTCTTAGAAATTAGACTATCTAGTAACTTTTTTCACTTTGAGACTATCTAATAATGTTTGTAATTTAGGTAGAAAAATCAAAAGAGATTTATTTGTTTTTTACGATGCTCTTTGAATCGAAAAGATGAAGTATATAATTATTACCGCATACTCCTTTATTGTCAAATAGTCTCTGAAGTCTTATTATGATTGAAACTCATTATTTCATTGTTACAAGAATTAACAATAGAATAGATGTATGATTAGTATTTTTTTAAAAGCTTATGATTATACAGTATGTGTTACTAGTGATGTAAAAATGTATGCTTGTGTGTGCAAGCACCCATAGTTACATCTATTTCCCATATTTATGACTCAAATGCAGATTTAGGACAAATATGAGTCTCTTCATACTTCCTAACAAGCTTGTACAATCAAATGGTTGTCCTTAATATTTTCTAACAATAGAGAGATTAACCTGAAGAATCTATTGAATGATCAGCCCACGTTGGGTATTCAGTACCCACTTATTGAAGAAAATCAATATTTAACCTAGTCTACCAGCTATTCAAGTACGTTTTGCTTTTTGTTCTTTTGCTTATATTAGACTTTCGTTGTACTATTTATCATCGGAGGAGGCCCTAGTATCCCTCATAGTTGTCTTTCAATGCAGGTTCATTGGATAAGCTTGAGCAAGGGAGTTTGGTAAAGTACCATCATCCGCTCTACATCATATGCTCAAAGAGTTTAAACTTATTTATTAGGAGTTAATCAATCATGAGTAAAATTTTCAACCCTGAAATTAGAAAATCTTCTAAGGTATGGGGATGATGACAAAATCTACCTAAACACTCTTAGATAGCATGCTCAGATGTAGAGGACTGCAGTCATTAGATAGCATGCTCGAATTATTCTCTTCTATGGTTTGTAAGTATCGTGGCTTACTTTATTTTAGTTCCTGGTCTTGCGTGCCTCTTCCTTTAATTAGCTTGTTAATTTCTGCAACTCTTTTTCATTCAGAAAAAAAAAAAAAATTTATTGGACGGCTGTGGCATTTATTATAAGTTTTACACATCTGAATCTGGTTCTTGAGTGTAAATGAGGAAGAAAAAAAAAGGTCTAATGTTAAGCATCAATGCCAATGAGTAAATGGTACACGTTTTACAGGCAGAAGAATCTGAGGTGAGGACGATAAAAAATTGGGCACAGAACTGTTAATGGGATTAGTTTTGATTGTGAAGTTAACAATGATAATTGTTAGATGATCACTGCAATACTTTACAATCAATCTATAATATTTTATAAAAAAAAATCATAATCAATATTTTATGATTACTCTGCATAAGGAGAATGATTCTTTGCTAAAAAGTTTAACTTCTTTCTTAGTTTTCTCTTTGGCCATACAAAACAATACATATTGACAAGCCATTTTTAAATGATTACGGATTGTTCATTAATCAGTACTCAAAGAATTATATGGGATGAGGCACATACAACTAGGTTTGTCTGATTCCTAAAAAAGATTTGTAGTATATGAACGATAATATCCTTTGTATTTATGAAGATTCAAACATTGCTGCCGCATGAAAGATTCTAAGCAGCTGATTTGTCTTCAAACTTCGTTAATAGGAAACAGGAATAAGCAAATATTGGTTAAAGTTGAATGAAAAAGACAAAGCATTATTAGTTTTATAATTGAAGCAGTAATCAAATCAAGAGACATTCTTATGAAACCTACTTGGAACTACATAGAGGAAAGCACATATCTAGTTGTGACTAAAAAAAAAGATGCTGCCGGCTTCATTGTAAAATGCAAGTCACAAATGGCAATGCAATCGATAAAGGCCTGCAATTTATGTTTTGTCTCATTATGATATTTGCAGCAAGTATAAGAAGTACTGGGTTGGGCTTCCAATTCCATATATCAGTAGCCCTTTTTGTAGAAGAATTAGTGACTTACAAAAGTTAGATATTCCCAACTTGAAGGGGTAAAACAGAGATGGGAAGAAAAGGCAAGAATGGCATGTTTAGATATGCTGATAGAGTGGACAAGCTTTTGATGATTTTTGGGACTTTAGGTAGCATTGGAGATGGATTGCAAATTCCTTTAATGATGTTTGTTCTTAGTAGTGTGATCAATGATTATGCAAATCCAAATCTTACAGTATCTGAGCATTTGGTTAATAAGGTAAAAATTTGGATTTGGAGATACAAAGAAATCATTGGTACAAACACATTTAGATGTCTTTTAAGATCTGCAAGTTACTGACTTGTTTATTACTTGATCTCCCATTTTTCAGTATACACTGAGGCTACTCTATGTTGCAATTGGAGTTGGACTTGCGGCTTTTGTTGGTATGCAATGGTTCCTAATAAAGATTCTAGAGGACCAAATACCATGAATGGAATTTAGTCAGATTTTTTAATGAAATTCTCTCGAAGTATATATATTTATTGCTTTTGTTTAATTCTACAGAAGGACTTTGTTGGGCGAGGACTGCAGAAAGACAGACCTCTAGGATGAGACTAGAATACCTCAAATCTGTCCTTAGACAAGATGTTGGGTTCTTTGACACTCAAGGAGCTGATTCTTCAACAACTTACAAGGTTGTTACAACTATTTCAGTAGATTCAAATGCAATCCAAGTGAGCATAGGTGAGAAGGTATGTATGGACTCTGCTACCACCATTTTCTCTTCTAATTAAACATGACCAAAACAAGACAAAGGGAGTTTCTATATCTAATAGTTTTAGTTTTCTTCAGCACAATTTAAAGTCTAATGTAACATAAATAAATAAAAACTAACAGGACTTTTTTTTTCTGTGTTTTACATGCAGATACCTGACTTTCTGGCTTATATGTCATCCTTCATTTTCTGCATGACATTTGCCTTCATTTTATCCTGGAAGCTCACTCTGGCTGCTGTGCCATTCACCTTGATGTTTATCGTCCCCGGACTCGGATTTGGGACGCTCATGATGAACGTGGCAATGCAGGTAATTGAATCATATGGGATTGCTGGCGGCATTGCAGAACAAGCAATTTCTTCAATTCGAACTGTGTATGCATATGCGGCTGAGCATCACACTCTTGAGAAATTCAGCCATGCACTCCAAAAGACTCTTGAACTGGGAATAAAGCAAGGTTTTGCAAGAGGATTGATGATGGGATCCATGGGAATTATCTACTTTAGCTGGGCTTTTCAGGCTTGGGTTGGATCTCTTTTGGTTAGCAAAAAGGGAGAGAAGGGCGGAGATATCTTTGTTGCAGGATTCAATGTTCTCATGGGTGGATTGTGAGTAAAATTCGTATTACAAATAAGATTCTAATGATTTTTTTTTTCCCTTTTCTGGTTTAGCTTAATTACTCTGGATTCAAATTCTCCAGAAATATTTTGACTGCTCTTCCAAATCTCACTGCCATAACGGAAGCAAAAGCAGCTGCCATTCGGATCACTGAGATGATTGACCGGCAGCCAGCCATTGACACTGAAGATAAAAAGGGAAAAGCTTTGTCATATGTGAGAGGAGAAATTGAATTTAAAAATGTCTATTTTAACTACCCATCAAGGCCGGATACCCCCATCCTACAAGGCCTGAATCTTAGATTTCCAGCAGGCAAAACTGTAGGCCTTGTTGGGGGCAGTGGTTCTGGCAAGTCCACCATTATTTCATTACTGCAAAGATTTTATGATCCTATTGAAGGAGAAGTTCTTTTGGATGGTTACAAGATAAAGAGACTTCATCTTAAATGGTTAAGATCCCAAATGGGGCTGGTTAATCAAGAACCAGTTCTCTTTGCTACATCAATAAAAGAGAACATTCTGTTTGGGAAGGAAGGAGCATCCATGGAAGATGTAGAAAGAGCAGCCAAGGCTGCAAATGCTCATGATTTCATCTTCAAACTACCAGTTGCGTATGATACTCAAGTAATACATCTCTACCTCAAAAATGTTTTTTCCCTTTTTCTTTTTTCTTTTTTTTGGTGGGGGGTGGGGGAGGAGTTTACAAGGAGCCTTTGGAAATGAACAGAAGTACTTCTTTGTTTCTTGAACGACCGTAACTATTGAGAATCTAACTCTAAATTTTTTAGGTTGGACAATTTGGGGTTCAATTATCTGGAGGACAAAAGCAGAGAATAGCAATAGCAAGGGCTTTGCTAAGAGACCCAAAGATTTTACTGCTTGATGAAGCTACAAGTGCATTAGATACAGAGTCTGAAAGAATTGTACAGAAGGCCATTGATAATGCATCCCAGGGAAGGACTGCAATTGTCATAGCTCACCGCCTCTCCACAGTTAGACTGGCTGATCTGATAGTGGTTCTTCAATCAGGCAAAGTAGTTGAATCAGGTACACATAATGAGCTTATGCAGAATAATGGGGGTGAATATTTCGAAATGGTGCAATTGCAGCAACAACAGATGATGCAAAATGACATTGGAAATAGTTTCAATTATCACAGTGATGGAAGGAGTCCATATAGAGTTAGTGTCCATCCAAGTCCACTCAGTGCAAGATCTAGTGCACCAGGCACTCCAACTCTGCACCCCTTTAGTCCAGCCTTTTCAAGAAGTATGCCCTATTCCGTTCCTTACTCTGCCCAATTTGATGCAACTTATGACACTGATAGTGAAGATGCAATGCAACTAGCTTATCCTGCTCCATCACAATGGCGTTTGCTGAAAATGAATTCACCTGAATGGGGCAGAGCGATATTTGGTTGCCTCGGAGCCTTAGGTGCAGGGGCAGTTCAACCGATAAATGCCTATTGTGTGGGAGGCCTAATATCGGTTTACTTCAGGCCTGATAAATCCTCCATCACCTCTCATGCCAAAATCTACTCTTACATATTTGTAGGCCTCGGAGTTTTCAACTTTTTAACCAATCTCCTCCAACATTACAGCTTTGCTGTCATGGGAGAAAAGTTAACCAGAAGAGTGAGGGAGAAGCTGCTTGAGAAGTTGATGACTTTTGAGATTGGCTGGTTTGATCAGGAGGAAAACACCAGCGCTGCCATATGTGCACGACTATCAAATGAAGCTAACATGGTCCGTTCCCTTGTTGGTGACCGCATGTCATTACTGGCTCAAGCAATCTTTGGGGCTTGTTTTGCATATGCACTGGGGCTGGTGCTTACATGGAAGTTAGCTCTTGTGATGATGGCTGCTCAGCCATTTGTGATTGGAAGCTTCTATGCCAGGAGTATCTTGATGAAGAGTATGTCTGCAAAAGCTCAGGTTGCACAGAAGGAAGGAAGTCAATTAGCCAGTGAAGCAGTTATTAACCATAGAACTATTACAGCATTTTCTTCTCAGAAGAAAATATTGGGGATGTTTAAAGAGACTTTGAAAGGGCCTAAGAAGGAGAGCATTAGGCAATCCTGGTTTGCAGGTTGTGGCCTATTTAGCTCCCAATTCCTGGCAGCAGCTTCTACGGCTTTGGCATACTGGTATGGTGGGAGGCTCTTAACACAAGGGGAAATCAAACCAGAACACCTTTTTCAAGCATTTCTGGCTCTTTTATTCACCGCTTATACCATTGCAGAAGCAGGAAGCATGACCAAAGATATATCTAGAGGAAGCTACGCTGTCAGTTCAGTTTTAGCTATTTTGGACAGAAATAGCGAGATAGATCCTGAGTACTCAGGGAAACAAGATGCAACAAAAACAAATGTCAAGGGCCGTGTAGAGCTGAGGAGCATCTTCTTTGCTTATCCATCAAGGCCTGATCAGATGATTCTGAAGGGTCTGACCCTTAAAATCAAAGCAGGAACAACAGTAGCGCTAGTTGGGCAAAGTGGATCAGGAAAATCAACGATCATTGCACTGATTGAAAGATTTTATGACCCTCTAAATGGAGAAGTTCTTATTGATGAAAGGGACATCAAAAGCTACAATTTAAGAAAATTGAGAACACATATTGCACTGGTTAGTCAGGAGCCAACTCTCTTTTCTGGAACTATCTATGAGAACATTGCCTATGGTAAAGAGAATGCCAAGGAATCTGAGATAAGAAAGGCTGCAATGCACGCTAATGCTCATGAATTCATAAGGTAAGATATTGCTCTACCTATATCAGAAACTTGTTACCTCAATACTGCATATATCTGACACAAGAAACACGATAAGAAAAAATATATATTACATAGCAAAAACATAACAATCATTCATTTCTGATTTCAGTGGGATGAAGGATGGATATGAGACTCAATGTGGAGAAAGAGGGACTCAACTATCTGGTGGACAAAAGCAAAGAATAGCATTAGCTCGTGCAATACTAAAGAATCCCAGTATCCTGTTGTTGGATGAAGCAACGAGTGCTCTTGACAGTGTATCAGAAAGCTTAGTTCAAGAAGCATTAGAGAAGATGGTGGTAAACCGAACCTGCATTGTTGTGGCTCACCGTTTATCCACAATCCAGAAAGCAAACGTCATTGCTGTGATCAAGGATGGAAAGGTTGCAGAACAAGGATCACATTCTGAACTTCTTTCCTTGGGAAGTGCTGGTGAGTATTACTCTCTTGTAAAACTGCAAGGTAGCAACTCTCCTTACCGGTAAATCTAAGGCAATCTAAGATGAATCAGATGGTCATCAACAAGAAGTTTATCTGGATAGGCAATCTAATAGGAGTTTCTGTAAATGAGAAAAATTATGTCACTTTATGTGAAATTTAAGAGCAAATGCAAGACAACTTCATTACCTGTGGATTCCTGCTTTTTGGAGTAGATAGTTCATCATTTCACTTCTTTTACTGTGAGAATCAATCATTGTACTATTTTGATATATTACTCTATACTTGATTTTGCAAAACATGATTTCAATAATTAAGATGTTTACTGAGGTTAAACGCACCAAGTAGTTTTTCTCTCAATTTCACCTCTACAACCATGAAAAACTACCTCAGACTCAATCTGACTCGTCAGGCCTTTAGATGATCAAATTGTTGCAAATCCATTTCGGCCCTCTATAGGAATTTAGAAATTGTGGAGCAAAATTGGAAACATTTCCTAATAGCTGTCCACATTGAGATGTGGTCTAAATTTAGGAGGACTTACTTGAAATCATCAATCCCTTTGCCTTTTTAATATATAATTTTTACTAATTTTCTAACCTTTTCAACAATGTTTTAAAAAAAATTAGTATCAAATCTGTTATGACTTGTCTTCTAATCTTTAAATAAGTATTTAAAGCTTAAATTATTATCCCTTGAACATCTTAAAACGTAAGTTAATATCATTATACATTAGATCTTAAAACTCACAAGTCACAACCACACTAGGAATTTTCGCAACTTCAGGAACAACAATAACCAAAAAAAATATATTCTCATGAAAGAATTTCTCTTTTCTTTCCCTCATTCTCACCTCCCTCCGGCGCCCCTTTTTTGCCCTTCTTCGGAGCTCATTTTTTCCGCCTTGACAAGAGAAGAAAATGCTATCTATCCTTAGTAGCGCACAAAAAATTATGTCCGAAAAGGATGCAAAATAATCGAACACGATATAAAATAAAATCTTCCCAACCCTTTGAACAAAGATAAACCAGAAATAAAATAATACACTAAATATTTGACGGGCATATGATCAAAATATATCAGAACAACAAATCCAAGAAATAGAAAACAATCAAAAATCCAACCGGAGCAAGGTGGTAGCCGCTCTGCTCCGGTGCCGCGGACTTGAGTCTAATGCCCTTCTTCTTGACTTTCCGACCGATGTTGCTGACAGCCACATTAGCCCCCACCATCAACTTATGTCTCTTGGTATACCAGAAAAGAATCTTGTATCTTACTTTGGTGGACAAATCCACCCGGAAAACCACCGTCCCATTTGAAACAACCGAGGAATTAGCCGCCGCCCAAGGCACCCCGCGAGTCTCCACCAGCTCTTTCCGGTGAGTTTTTTTGCCATGACCCTGATAAAACCTCACTATAGTGTGGTTTCCTATGGGAAGACTAGTGTTTGGACCATAATAGAATGTGAGATTAAGGTCATCGTACCTAACACCCTTGTCCTTCATCCCATTATCAAGCTTGAGATCAAAGTAAAGACTGTGATTGTTTCTAAAGGCGGAATCAGCTGAAAGATTGAGGGCAGGAACGTAGAAATCTTGAATGGAACATTTAGGATTGGAACCTCGTAGACTTAGCCACATGAAGAGAGCTGTGAGACCTGAGGTGAGTATGAAGCCGCAGCAACAACTGCAACATCCTTCTCCGCCGCTGCGGTTGGAGTCCGTCATGATAAGTACAGAGCTTTTCCGGTATGGTATGATGATGAAGAGATGGTTTTCCAAGAATCAAGAACAAAACTATTAGAGGACGGAAAGGAAAAGAAAGATTCTTCACTTCACATGAGACAATCGTAAAAGATATTACTGATGGGAGTTCCTCTTTTTTTCTATCATCCGCTTAATTCCTCTTTCATGGATATTTAAAGGGATCAAACAGCAGTTGGTGTAGACCACAAAGCATTAGTTTCCTACGTATCAATGGTCAAGTGGCCCAGTGATGTGAGAATGAATAGTGATACTTATTGGAATATATCTCACAGCCGATTGAAATTTCCTGGTTTCTTCAAAGAAGATGAAAATAACCCATTTAGTCCAAAATTACTGTACACTCAAGAATAGGCATCCCAACGCCTAATTAGGAGAGGAAAGAAAAGAATCTATATTACTTTTTTTTTCTTTTAATGACATGTGGCCATTCCCGTCGCTATTCTTAGGAGTGAATTCTGAATAAACTACTTTTGTGTATGAGACTGCAAATCACGCACGATACTATTCGATTAAAAAGGCTTTAACATGATTTAAATTAAAGAAATTAAGATTTTGAGGTCACTCCTTAAATCTATTCAACCATCCCTTTTGGGGCAAGAAAACAACTTTTTAATTTGTACAAAGGTGAAAGTGAGGTAAATTATGTATCACGGCCCATGGCAGTTTTAAAAGTGAAAAGAAAAGAAGTTGTTCACTACTTTTTTTTTTCTTTTTTTTTTTGTATAGGTAGAAATGGAGGTTAATGCGTGACGATGTATTCGAATTCGTCACTAAACAATAAAGAAAATTTGAAATTTTATCAAAATATTTTTTGTTAGAATGGTTTAATAACAGGATAAAATAGGTTTTCTCTCCTTTCCCTTTAAAAAAATCTCCCAAACAAGAGAAATTGATTACCTTCTGTCCATTTCTCTTCTTTTTCCTCCTTCCCAAACTACCTGTAAAGGCTTGATTGGCTCTGACCTTGAAATTTCTGACGGCTTCACCATACACCCATCCCCCTCTTTAAAAATAAATACAAACAATTTAAAAATAAAATAAAAAAGTCAACTCCTTAATTGACCATAAGCTTGCAATAATATTAATTACAAAAACCACCTCTTTTTTTAATACTTATTCCTGGCTTGAGGTAGATTATTAATTTATTATGCATTGCTTCCCCATGGAGAAATCATAAATTATGAGATGCAGCTGCGGAACTTTTCATTCTCTCTCTTTTCTTTTTCTTTTTTTGGCGGATTTAAGTTAATCCATGGCAGAAATTCGACCACCAAAAACGGATCTCAACACGAAAGAGCTTCCTCTATAGAGAAGATCTGATAAAAACATGCAAAAGAGAAAAAGGCGTTTTATGGTTTTTTTTTTTCTTCTTTTTCTTATCAGTATTATTTTGCTAGCTGTCCTACGTGGTTTTCACTTGGCCAATTAGATAACAATGATGAAAAGAACAAAGCGTCCACCGCCGACACCGCGTAAAATTATATACTCGGCCAAAAACATCTTATCACACGCTTACACAGTTCGGGACGGGACCCTCCTCCCCGAATATCACTATAGTTTAACTTCATAAATTCTCAAAGCATATTTTACTTTTTCAAATTTAATATTATATCTTTTATTTTAAATTTTACGTATTAATACTTTTATATATTTATAATATATTTTCTATTTTAAATTTTATATTATTAATATTTTTTCATATTTGATCAATCCGATCATTTTTATTTATCAATATTATGTCAAATTAATAGCTCATATTTTTATGAAAGTATATATGTCATTTTTTAGCATGAATATATAACAAAGTTAAATCTGAAAAAGAAAAAGTGGAAGGAATGAGGAGAAAATGAAATTTTTTTTAAATGAAATTAACAAAAGATCATAGGTGGGTTGCAACAAATTTCAATTTAAAAAAGAAATGAGGAGAAAAGGAAAAAAATGAATGAAATTAACAAATGATCAAATTTGTTCATGAAAATAATATATATATATATATATATACTCAATAAAATGTGAGCTATCAATTTGACATAATGTTAATAAATAAAAATGATCAAACTGATCAAATATGAAAAAATAAAAAGTATTGATATTACAAAATTAAAAATAGAAAATATATTACTAAAGTCAAAAATATATAAAAATACTCATATTACAAAAATCAAAATAAAAAATATGTTATCAAATTTGAAAAAGTAAAATGGTGCATATCCTAGATTTGCTAATTTTCCTAAGTGCATCAACAGCTGAGTTCATGGGAATTAGGATGAGGCCAAATGCAATCTACAAATCCTAAAACTGCCACTAATGACAAGGAATTATTCGTGAGGTTAAGAACTGTAATTACAAGATTCTGACAAGGTAATCTAGCAAAGATGATTTCTGCTGCTTCAGTTTAATACACCACCATTTCAAAATACTCCATAAAACGCTATAAACCTTTTACAACACTGTGTCATTATTATAAAATTTGATATAATTTAAAATTATATGATATTTCAAGTATTATCAATTTAAAATTTTATATAATCTATCAAAATCAAATATCTTCAATATGAAATTTAATTGATTCAATAAGATTCTATGATCATCAAAAGTTTATGGATTTCAATGAAATTTTATTTTTAATAGAATTTAAAGGAATTTGATGGAATTTGAAGTAAAAACTATAAAGAAATAATTATTTCACAAATCAAACCCTTGATCCCTTGAAATTTTGTGAAATTCGTCTATTTGTTGTTAATAAAAAATAAATATAATAAATATAAAAAACAAAATATCATGTATATATTTCAATTTGGTTGTCATAACACTATATTTTTTTTTCTTCTACAATAATAATTTTTACATATATATTGATTTGTTTACATGTAATTTTTTATATACAAATTATTATATTTATTTTATTTAAAAAGTCTAATAAAAATTTACCAAACTCCACAAAAAATTATGAAATAAAATTTCATGTAATCCATCTATTTTGTTTGATATCTTATACTATAACTCATACATGAATTTGATTTGATGTAAAAAAAAATTGTTCTTGATTTTATTTTCAAATTATTATTCAAATTTTATTAGCGATAAAATTGAAATATTGATAATAAAAGTTTTATTAAGAATTTTATATATAAAAATGTATATAATAACATATATACATATTTCAAATAAAGCATACAAAAAAATATAAAATCTAAAATGAATATAAAATCAATAAAAAAGTTCATTAAAATATTGATTGATGATTAAATCAAGTTTAGACATATATTGATTAGTCTATTTTTTTTATATACAAATTTTATTTTATTTATTTTGTTGAAACTTCAATAAAAATTATCAAATTATGTGATATGAAATTATATGTAATTCTATTGAATCTAATAAATTATATATAATTCTATTAAAATTAAAAAAATCCATGAAAATACACCATATTTAAAAATTTTATTGAATTCTACGTTAGAGACACCTCTCAAATCTTGAATTAACCACACAAAAAATAATGAAAAAATAAATTTATTTCAAATACATATAAAGATGCATTGAATAAAAATTGACTAGAAATAATTAATGAATCACTTTTTCTCAAAATATAAGATTTTATTTACATAATTATAATTTCTTTTTTATAATTTTTTTAATCAGTACATAAATAAATTTATTCAATATATTTTTACCTCTCACAAATAAAAAACAAACAATAAACCAAGAAAGCATATATGAATTATATTTTTTTATACAAAAAAAACTTTATATTCATTATAATTATAATAAAAAATAAAAATTCATCAAATTCTACTAAAATCAATAACATAGAATTTTATAAAATTTCATTGAATATGACAAATTTTGTAGAATTCTATTAAAATTCATAAATTTCATAAAATTATAAAAATTTCATTGAATTCTATATTGAGGAAGCAGCTTTAATAATAATAATTAAAAACAATGCATTCAAACGAGTAGAAAAAGTAGAGAGAGGAGAGTGACAAGATAAGCATAACATTATTGAAATCTACAATAAGTCTTGAGAGGAGAAATTCAAGTAAAAAATGACTTATTTCAAAATGTATGACGCAAATAAGTAGACTATGAATCGAGTCTATTTTAAATCTAAGAAAGACATTTACGAAAGAAGGTCATAGTGCAGATCATCTTTAACGCTTCCATTATAACCCAATCCGCTAGCTTTTAGGTGCCCATCCCAAAGATAATTGTTTCATGCCTACTTTTCTGTTTAATGTGAAAGAGTACTCTGGCATGCATCCAAAACAGTCCAATTGAAAGTACTAACGAATGTTTTCAAGTTCAAGAATTCATTAAATAAATTACCAAGCACCTGATTAATGATTTCTTGAGAATTGATAACCGACAATCTTTCTTGGGCATTTGATGACAGAAGCCCAAATTGTCTGTGCAAAATCATGCAATTAAAATGAACAATTAAAAGATACGAGACAAATTTCATCAGAACTTTAAAGCAGTTCTGCATAGAAGCAGATTTGACAAGTTGAAAGACAAATCTATGACTATATAAAAAGCTAACATGTAGAAAATTGGTGAGAACTCAATATGTTGTATTTACACAAATTCAAGTAGCCAAAAAGCATTTTACTCATCATCTTTGTAGGGGTATTCCTCAGGAACTTGCTTCAGAAGCTTCACCTGCATTTCATAAGCATCATCCCCTCTCAGCATATCACGTATCCATGTGACTTCAGTTTTCATCGAAACCTGCGCATGGAAACAAAACAGGTAAACCATAGGGTAAATCTTGTAATTGCTCATCAAAAGGCTCAGAATGGCTGATAAATACTATATCAGAATCAAATGTGTTAGCATCTGTACTTCAAAATCAACATTTTAGTGTACAAAAGCACAGTAGAATTCCACTAGAAAAAAATCTGTTTCAACAGCATAAAATGGTAAAAAAGATTAGAGTCAAAGATAAAAGTGAAAAAATGTAAAAAATTCAATATCCCTTCCATAACAATGTGGCAGATTTAGGCTCTATGCTTTCCATGTCAAAATTTCTACTCAGAGAAACTCCTCTTAAGGCTTGTCAAGAAACATAGATTAATGATTCTATAGATAAACCCAACGAGGAGTAATAACAGTGCATGCTCCAAAAACAATTGTTGATGAAAGGATCAAATCTGCAGGACTGCTCAATGCTAACCATCTCTAAGGCTCCCCTGATGACTCCGCTTAAGATGTTGCAATAGTTCAAGCCTTGGCATGTGTCAGGAAGTTCAACAAAATCCACCAATGGGTTGTCCTCCAAAATTAAGCTGCAAGTTGTTCCCTCAGCATCCCAGTTGGTCACGGTAGCAGTGACACCTAGGAACATTTTGAAACCAACCTGTCACCAGAAAATTTTTGGAGATTGTGATATAAAGAGGAAAAATAAATTATGCAACTTATTTTACATGAGTTCAAATTTAAGTCTAGATCCTCACCTATAATACAATTGGACACCTGGGCTGTTTGATGGGTCTTGGGGAAAAGAATCCATTGTCTTTTGAATTTGAAGTATTATAATTGCATGCATATGTTTAACAGAGTTTAAAACCATGACTACAATATATCTAAGGCAAAATCGTTCACCAAAACTTGAGAAGTTATGTTTTTGGGATCTAAGCCACTCCAATAGCATGAGATCCTTCTTCTCCTACTGCAAAAGCAGTCAAATTCAAGTCTTTCTATTTTCATCATCTCCTCACATGTTGAGTTCTGGATTTCTCTCAATGAAAAAAAAAATCATGAAATAACCAGACAAGGTATGTCTATGCCACTTCAACCATTTCAACAAAGACACAGTGTCCCAACAGCGAGCAAGCTTTCCCAGAGCATCAAAATAAACAATTCATTGGAGAGGATACAAGAGGATTATATTAGGGTGACAATTTCATCGGAATACAGAGTTAATTTTTCTAAGACTACAAAATTGCATGAAATGTTGTTTTGAAATCTTATTTTCTAAAACAAATTTTTCCTTCTTTCCCTTATATAAACACAGGGATAAAGCAACGATCTATGGAAAAAAGAAGAAGAGACCTTTGCAATGACTTCAGCTGTTTCCTTGAAATCAACACATCTAGAGACATTGGATTTAGCAAGGAACTCATCAATTAGTCGGATCCCAATGTTATATCCCCTGTAACATCATAAAAGTTTCCCCAATTAATCAACTTTTCCACTTTCGAGTATTTAGGTTATCAAAAACGGGAAACAAAACACATTTTCTCGGCTAAATCAAACTAGAATTTATTCTACAAAGTTCCGTTATTATCAACCTGACATTATAAAACAATATGCAGTTAATTACACAACGAAGCAAATCACTTACATCTGGTCTAGTTGTTTGTTGACTTCCTCGACCTCCTCCAGATCCGTAAGAAGCTGACGGACGATCGCGCCGTAAGTTAGAGTGAAAAGCTCCGCGTTCTG
This sequence comes from Apocynum venetum, assembly GCA_019593545.1. Taxonomy (NCBI): domain Eukaryota; kingdom Viridiplantae; phylum Streptophyta; class Magnoliopsida; order Gentianales; family Apocynaceae; genus Apocynum; species Apocynum venetum. The sequence continues at coordinate 7,420,071 of SRSM01000123.1, read as the reverse complement.
CGAACAATTACAAATAAAGAAGAAAACTAAATACATGAACTTAACCAATTTCTTCACAATCCGAAACAAAAATTCTGCCAGTATTGCAATTGTACTGTGGAAATGATAATTCAGAAGCCATTTTGCTTCTGAATTATCATTTAACATACCACTCGTTCAACGCTGGCGAAAATGGCTTCACCGGATCTAGGAGCAGCTGGAGCCATCAGAGATCGGTGATCGCCTCGGTCGCTGTGATTTCTCCGATTGATTTACAGAGATGAAGCCTGGCTCGACTGTGTGAGTGAAATCTGAGCGTCCACTGCAAAGAAAAAACTTTTCACTATAATGCCACGAATTAGTTTTGCAGACTGCTTTCCTGGCCCGTTTCAAGTTGTGTTGGAGATGGCCTTTGGTTTTTTATTAGAATGGGCCTTAACAAGGCTTCAGAAATTTCTCTACGTCCATATAGGGCCCAACATATATATTCACCTCTGAGTTATAGATTTGTATGGAGAGCTAATCAAACAAACAGAGAACACCAATAACCTAGCCATTTGGTAGGCGTAATTGGCTCGACGAGCTAGGCTCACTCTAATCCTAACTCAATCTGATTTCAAAATAGGGCATTTCTCTATTGCTTGTGAAACTTCTACTCCTCGTCAATTACATATTTAACTTAAAACAGAATTTTAAATTTTAAAAAAATTATCGCATTTCTCTCTATAAATTCAATTTCGCACATCTAACAATAGAAATATAAACTTTTAATTTTAAATGAAAGAAATAGTCTATTTAATTTCGAATCAAGCTTACTTCATTTTTTTTCAAAATAAAAATAAAAATTAGGTTCTCATTATTGATGGTAAAACTTTAACATAATGAAATGCGGAATAACATTTTAAGTTTCATAATGTGATAGTTACTAAATTTTTTGTAGGTTATCAAAAAAATAAATAATAAAATATATAAATAACACTTAAACTTTTTAAAAATTCAAGATTTACACTTAAAAATTTTTATTCTTCCAATATCGCCCAAAAAACTTTTTTTTTCGTTAAAAAACTGCACTTTGGTGTCCTCAGTCAAACTCTTATCTCCATCAAACATGTGTATGATGGCATTTTTTGTCCATTTAAAACTCTTTTTTTTTCCGTCCTTCTCCTCGACTTCTTCTTCGTCAATCTTGAAGCCATATCTAAGAAAAAAATGAAGTAGAATTCAATGGAAGGTAATTGAATTATGGTAGCAATTACTGTAAATTAACATTTGGGAAACCATACCAAATTTAAAGGCTTCCACTAAGAACTTCCAAAAGTGAACAAGAAAAAGTATTTAGACCTGCATAGAATTTTACATAGGCATCATCGAAGGATAAATGGGTAGAAGAATTGAAGGTTGTTCAGCCACCAATAATGTTGGTTGCGGCTACAGAGTGAGGTCTTGGAGGTTGGCTTTGCTTAAGAGTATATGATTGTGGTGGCTAGGGATGGCAGGAATTAACGGGGATTCGCTTCAATTCGCCTCATTGAAGTCGGAGATTCCTCGAATTTAATGAGGCTGGGGCTGGGTTTTAAAAAGCGGGGATTAGCGGGGACGAGGATGGGGACGGGAATTGATTTTTTCCCTTTGAAGCCCCGTGGGGATTCGCCCTGCAAATCCCCGACTTCGGCTTCAGTTCTATTTTTAATAAAAATACTATTTTATCTCTAATTTTTTTTAAAAGAAAACCATCTTATCCATTTGTTTACTTAAAAAATTAAATAAAATGAGTTTATATTATTGACTAAATAATTATTATTCATATTATTAACTATATTAATATAATATTATTTATGTAATTATATGTGAACATTTTTTTAAAATGTAACTATAATTTATATTATTAAATATATTGATTTAAATAATTTTATATTATTAACTATATATTTAACTAATTATGAATTTATATTATTAAATTTTATAGATTACAATGAGATTATATTATTGACTAAGTATTTATTGATATCATGAGTCAAATGAGGTCAAAGCGGAGTCAAATGAGAGCGGGGATGGAGCGAAGGCGGATGATCTAAAGCGGGGGCGGGGAGGAGCGGGAACGGAGCCACTTTCCAAATTTTTGAAGTGAAAGCGGGGCGGGAACGAGAATTAGTATTTAAAGTTGGGACAGGGCCGAGTCTCTAATCTCCGGCCCCGATTCGCCCCATTGCCATCATATGCTGTGGCAGTCAATGTTGATGATGCGGTTGATTTCACTTCACCGCAGTTTTTGAGTCTGGTTAGGATTCTTCGGCAAAGCGGCCACAGAAGACATCGTATTGCCTGTAAAAGCAAAGCTACCTCGCTAAAAATCTGTTGGCGCCGTCCGACTCAGCTGCTACTGTTGAATGCTATCTCTGAGACTCTGATTGAGAATTTTTTGGAAAGAAGTCATCTCCCCCCATTTAAATACAGGTTGAACAAAAAAAACCACCAAATTTCCTGAATTCTCAACTTATTTGAATAATCTCCAGAAATAATCACCAGAAAAATGGAAAATTATCAAATTTAGTTAATGAACTATTTTGAATTTTTAGATATCAAAGCTATAATCTTTTTTTTTTTTAATACTTCAACTGTGTTTTTTTTTCAACTTAGATCCTTGATTGTTTTTTTTAATCTTTTTAGATCTATGAACTATTTTCATAAAAAAAATTTATAAAACAATTATTTTCTTTTTTTCTATTATTTTTAATTTTCTAATGCGTTTGACCAATATTTTTTTTCTTCACATATTCAAACAAATAAAAAAGTTAATTTATACTTAACTAAAATAATTGAAAATATGAAGGGACACAATTAAAAGATTGATGTAGAGTTTGTTTTATATTGTAAATTTAAAGGGTTTAATGAAATTAAGTTTAATAGTTATGCTATTTTGATAAAATTGAATAGATCATTGAGACATTTTGTTTCAATTAAAAGATGAAGGGAATTTAGTGTTTTTGTATAAAAAATGGAGAAAGTTTAGTAAAATTTACCCAAAAAAAAAATAGTTGTAAACCTTGAATTTGAAAAAAAAATTAAATGTTGTTTAAATATTGTGCCTTTTTTGTTTGAAAAACTCTAACTCTGCCCTTAAAGTTAACATTTTGGTAGAGATTAAACATTAAACTATAAAAAATATCCATTGCACATAGTACACATAATAAAATAATTTTTAAAAATACTTAATTTCTTTTTTTGTTGAAAGCAAAAATATAAAACTATATTTGGACTGAATTTAAAATTATTTTCTCAATTCCTTATATAACACATTTCAAAATATTTTTTTAACCTCACATAGGTGCTACACTCAATTATATAAATACTATTTTTTAATTAAAATTATAATATCAAATAATATATTAAATATATTTTATATTACTATTAATGATGTAAAACTCAAAATATATTTATAATTTTAAAATTTTTAATAAAAAACATTCTTAAAACTTAATTCGAATATTGCCTAAATCATTAATAAACTACAAATTGAAACTGCCAAAAAAAAAAAATACCAGTAATCTTTCGATAAAGACAGGTACTAGAATACAGCGCACCTGGTTTATGTGGGACTCAGAATGCAATGTAACGGTGACTGGGTCAATGCAAACAGAGAAATACGATACTTTGACGTTAATATGTTAGTTCAACGTTACCGTCATTCAACACACACACACAAATAAAGGCTTCAAGTTTCAACGTTAGCAGTGATAACGGCAGCCCGACGGAATGTGGTACTCCAGCTATGATTCCGTCATGCAATAACAACAGATAATCATTGAATTGCTTAGGGCCCACTCAACTACCTCCATAGCTAAATAAAAGTAGTTACAAATTAGGCCCAAAATATAATTTCTTATATTTAATCTCAACTTCATTATGTTTAAATAGTAATTGTTTTAAAACTATGAACACATAATTGTAATATATTTATTTTATAAAGAGTAAAATTTTTGAGTAATTTAAAATTTTAAAATATTTAAGTATAATATAAGTATTCTTAATATATATTATATAAAAAGTTAAAATTACTTATGTTTTAAAATAGGATTAACATTTCCTAAAAAGAAAAAAATAATTTACTTAGTCTTTCTTTTTTTCTTTTTTTGGGGGTCTTAGTGAGTCTTCTTGGAAACAAAATTTTGGTCGCAATTAGCAACTTGTTTTCTTTAATAAAAAAAACAAAAAAAGAAATAAAGAAAGAAAGAAAATAAAACTGGCAACTTGCAGGGAACTTTATTCAAAGAGGTCGGCCACGCGCGACAGTGGCTATTGCTACCTACTTGTCTTTGGTAGTAGGAGAATCCTCATTTTTCCAAGTAATTTATGAAAGTTACACCTTGGAAGGTTGGGACTTGGGAGTTTGGTATTTGGTTATAGGCTAACTTTCAATTTTCATATAAAATGTTTAGTATTTTCTGTTTTATTTGTCTCTATTTGAATATTCTTTTGCTGTTTTACTTGTTATATTATCAAATTATTATTTTTAATTAATCTTCAAAATATTTGATCCATTATTTTCAATTTTCAATTTTCAATTACTATTTTTGACTTTTTAGGAGAAAGAATGAGAAAAGTAATAACATTGAGAAAATAAAATTTATGAATCATATTTTAATCTATATATGAAAAAAAATCACATAATTTTTTGTATTCTTTTAAAAGACCTGAAGATGAGTTTTGTAGCAAATAAAAGAATGGAGGGAGTATGTTCAATTACTCATAAGAAAAAGTAGCTTATAAACAACTATTTTTTACTCAAAAAGAAAAAATCGAATAATGCCTCATATTTCTTTTAAATGCTTGTGAGTATACGACTAAATAAATAAAAACTTTGATATTTTTAAATTATAAATCAAATATTCAATTGTTTAACATACTACTTTAATGATATAAATTTTTTTAAAATTATTAAATTCAAATTTTAATGCATATATATATATGTATATAATTGGAGAAACTATCTATGCTTACCTACCTTTATTCCTAAGTTTGTTTTGTGATATTATTTTAAGAGAGAAAAGGCCATTATAATTCTTTTTATTTTGACAAGTTTGTACAAAATAAAGGTGTCAAATTAGTAAATACTCAATTTGTTGGTAATTAAATATCTAGATTCTCGAGTTATATATTTCATTTTTTATAAATATAGTTTCATTTAAAATTCTATCAATATCTTATTTAATCTTAAAAGTTTATATCTCACTAACTTATTTTTACTCATGTTATTAAGAATATTCAAGAATAAATATATTATAGTATGAGTGTTAAAAACAAATAATACAATCCATAAAAAATAGTGTAATTCTATACCAAATTGAATATTTACTTTTAAATTTGATTTCAAATTAATGAATATTATTGACTTTAATTAATTTATTAAATTATATTTAAAATTAATATAATTGATTGTAAAATTCATGAATTAAAGTTATGTAAATTTATTAAATTAAGGTAATGAGTGATACTTTAGTTAAAAATGAAGTAATATAAGTAATTTTTAATTGAATTATGAAATTATACTTAATATTAATGTAATAGATTATAAAACATGTAAGTTAGTAAAATGTAAATTATTTAAATTAATAAAATTATGAACAAATGTTTAAATAAAAATATATTTATTTTTAAAAAATAAATATTTAAATTTAAATAAATTAAAATAAAATAATTAATATTTAATTTGGATAGTTGAAGTAAAATACAATTATACTACAAGAAAAGGGCATTCAACAAATCCTAAAAAATGCGAGTGGTTGAGGAAATAGGAAGACTATTAAGGGCGCCCCTTTTCTATCTAGCAATTATATCCACCGCACCAAGAAACGGACAAGCCCTGGCCACTTGCGTGTTGGTTTGGTGCACTGCACGTCATCTTGCCACGTGACTGTCTTCAATAGGTTAGCGTCGGAGGGCTGTTTCGTCTTAAGTCGGTCTTAGCACCTTTTAAAAGGAGGGCTTCTCCTGCCTCTTTCATTCATCATCTGATTTCTCTCTGCAGTTTCTCTCAAAGTTTCTCAGGAGACCTTCTATTCTCTCTTTCTCTCTCTATCTCTCAAGGTTAGTTTGTTCTGTTTTCGATTATTTGTTCTTCCTTTTTTTCTTCTAGTTTTTGTTTTTATTTTGTTGAATCTATGATCTCTTTGATCTGTTGAATTGAATTGGTTGGGATCTGTTTTCTGAAACGTATACGAACCTTTTTAACAGATCTGTTGTTCGCTGGATTAAATTTTGATAGATCAGTAATTGAATTTGGGTATTGGTGGACTGTTTTCTATGGATCTATTTTACGATTTTTAATTGAAATCAATCAGTTTTCCTAGGGTACAAATCGATTTTCAAAAGGTTTTTTAAACCTCTGATTTCTTTCTCTCCTTCCAACGATTGATAGACAAGTCTTTTTTTTTAATCGGATTGTTTTTTATTTGATTATTTCTGCGTTGGATCCGGGATCTGACGAATTGGTTTTGGGTTTTCGATTTAAACAGATGCAGATCTTCGTTAAGACCCTTACTGGAAAGACAATTACTCTCGAGGTCGAGAGCTCTGATACTATTGACAATGTCAAGGCAAAGATCCAAGACAAGGAAGGAATTCCCCCCGACCAGCAAAGGCTGATCTTCGCCGGTAAACAACTCGAGGACGGCAGGACCCTTGCCGATTACAACATTCAAAAGGAATCCACCCTCCATTTGGTTCTTCGTCTGAGGGGAGGCATGCAAATCTTCGTTAAGACCCTCACTGGAAAAACAATCACCCTCGAGGTTGAAAGCTCCGACACTATTGACAATGTCAAGGCCAAAATTCAGGACAAGGAAGGGATTCCCCCAGATCAGCAAAGGTTGATCTTCGCTGGTAAGCAGCTGGAAGATGGTCGCACCCTTGCTGATTACAACATCCAAAAGGAGTCCACCCTCCACTTGGTGCTCAGACTCCGTGGTGGTATGCAGATCTTCGTTAAGACCCTCACTGGCAAGACCATCACTTTGGAGGTGGAGAGCTCCGACACAATAGATAATGTCAAGGCTAAGATCCAGGACAAGGAAGGCATTCCCCCAGATCAGCAGAGATTGATTTTTGCTGGCAAGCAACTTGAGGATGGTCGCACTTTGGCCGACTACAACATCCAGAAAGAATCCACCCTTCATTTAGTGCTTCGTCTCCGTGGTGGTATGCAGATTTTTGTGAAGACCCTAACTGGAAAGACCATCACTCTCGAGGTCGAGAGCTCTGATACCATCGACAACGTGAAGGCTAAAATTCAGGACAAGGAAGGTATTCCACCAGATCAGCAGCGGCTTATCTTTGCAGGTAAGCAGCTCGAAGACGGGCGTACTCTTGCTGACTATAACATTCAGAAGGAGTCTACCCTTCACTTGGTCCTCAGGCTTAGGGGAGGAATGCAGATTTTCGTGAAGACCTTGACCGGGAAGACCATAACTCTTGAGGTGGAGAGCTCTGATACCATCGACAACGTGAAGGCCAAAATTCAGGACAAGGAGGGAATCCCACCTGACCAGCAGAGGTTGATCTTTGCTGGAAAGCAGCTTGAAGATGGCCGCACCCTTGCGGACTACAACATTCAGAAGGAGTCAACCCTTCACTTGGTACTTAGGCTGAGAGGTGGGATGCAAATATTTGTGAAGACTTTGACCGGAAAGACCATCACTCTGGAGGTTGAGAGCTCAGACACGATTGATAACGTGAAGGCTAAAATCCAGGACAAGGAGGGTATTCCCCCAGACCAACAGAGGCTGATCTTCGCTGGTAAGCAGCTGGAGGATGGCAGGACTCTGGCTGACTACAACATTCAGAAGGAGTCAACTCTCCACTTGGTCCTTCGTCTCCGTGGTGGCCTTTAAATTGTGAACTGCAGTGCGCTGATGGTCAAATCCCTTGCATGTCTTTTTGTTTATGGGTATCGGGGGTGGTGTTCTAAGTTGTTTTTGGGAACTTGTGTTGGTGGTGTTTATTTGTGGTGTAATTTTGTTTTAAAAATTCTGGTGGTGGTGGTGTGTCGATTTCGTTAATAAAATATAGTTCTGGGCAATGGCTTGTGCAATGTTCATATATATATTTTCTCTTCAAATCAAGGGAAGCACTATTGTCTTAAATAAATGATCACAATGATATTAAGCATTCCATATAGGTCTGTCTCACTGTATTCCGGAAGAAATGTTCTGCCTTGTGTAATAATTGACTCGTGCAGACCAAATAATGCCCGTATAAGTTCAAAAGCCTTAAAACATATACGCCGGCCAAATTTTGCCACTCGAATATGCTTCTTAAGCTTTTTCCCTTCGGTAACAGCTGTCGTCTCCCATCCCTAACTTCTGTGCGTGAACCTGAGGCCCTCCGACTTTCATAAGATTGGCCAACCCACCAAAGCTATTGGCTGCCCAAACCTCTGGCCATAATCTTTCCCCTGTATCTTTTGGACTATTGTGCCCTAGTATCCCATTAACCAAAGTTTGGAGAAATTGGATAATGTACAACTAAAATCAATGGAAAAAAAAAAGAAAATCCATTGACAAACTGTGATGCCGTGACACACTGTATGGCTCATTTTTTCTTCTTATTAAGATGTGCTCCCCCCCATTTAAAATAACAACCATTAAAAAGGAAATCGTGACAAGTGATACAAAGACTTTTTACGCAAAATATATCCCTTTTAATGTTGTCTGTGTACCCTAATGTAGATATGACACGGTATGTATACTTGTGCTTGTGAAAAATGGATCCTGATGTAGCATGTCTGGTTCGCTGATGAGAAGAGCGGAGGTTGCCTAGAGCACAACTCCGTGCTTGAAGTCCGCCAACTACAAGGACGGACCTAAAGGCTAAAGATGGTTGGAGTCTAAAAGCCGCATGAGATGTCACTAGCCTTGCTCCATTATCTCAAGTCACGGACCAAAGGATGGTCCACCAATGACAGGTACGAAGCTGATGAACAATATAGATTCTTCAAAGGCAGGCGAGCTGAAGGAGAAAGACGACTGACGAGATTCACTGAAGCAAATGTTCACTTCAACAAACAATAGCGCACATGTCTTCTATATAAAATATGACTGCTGAGTGTTGAATGCATTGCTCTCACTTCTCTTCTCTATCTGTGTTTTCTGATCTTTCTGGTGGAGCAGAAACTCATATTCTCAATTCTCTTCTCTCGGTGTCTCTTGTAGTTTTTAGACTTTCTTAAAAAAAAATTCTCTTTCTGTAGCCCTCTGTTCTTCATTTTCCAACAAGAAACGAACCAGAGATAATGACGTTTTTTCTTAGTGGCTGTTGAATGACTAGAGGGAGGTTGGCCACAATTCATTCATTCTTGTTTTTTTTCCTTCACTAGCTTGCTTTTATCTTTTACCCTCCACAACATAAAAATTGTTTAAACTAATGTGATTATTTTTGTTTTTATTATTAGATTATACTAAATCTTTTTTGGAAGATTTAGCTACAACATTTGTTATTTGTTCTCCTAATATTCCAGATATTTTTATTTTATTTTTGTTTTATAGTTCTCTATCCGAAAATAAATATTTACATTTGACTTAGCTTAAAAATTAGAAAAAGACTTTAACTTCAAGGAAATTATCTCTTTATCCTTGTTATTAATTAGTAAATGTAAATTTTTTAAATTAAAAAGAGGTGTCAGTGAAATTTTAGATGAAAAATATGTTTATTTTAGTAAATTGAATATTCATTTCCGTACATCCCAAAATAGAAATTAGACATTCAATTCCTGACGGAGGGAGTATATTATTATTCCAATTTATATCATTTTTATTTTTTTGTATGTTATTATTATGGGTAATTTATGTTTTTATTGTGTTTTGTATATTATTATTATAGTTATTTGTGTTTTTATTTTCTATTTTGTATGTTCCAATTTTTTTTTTATATTTTATATGTTAGTATATATTTTATTTTGTGTTTTTATTTTATGTTTTGTATGTTATTATTCAAGGTTTTTTTGTTTGTTAATATCAAATGAGCAATCATTTCAAATAATGTTTACAATGTTTATGTTTATTGTAATAATTATGTAATTATAAATATACATTTATCAGCAAATATATGTGTATTATAATAATTAAATTAATTATATATGATTATAATATACACAATATATAAAATAATATTATATGTTTAATTATAATTATATGTTTATTGTAATTATTATAATAATTATATATTATACAATTATATTTTTAAATAATATTTATACGGAACAAAGGTCCAATGGTCCATGATTAATTTTTTTAAAGAAAAATTAAAACAATAAACGGCCTGTCATTTGACAAGACTAATCTATAAAAATAAAAAAAATCAATTTGTCATTGGTAAGACCGGTATGTAATTGGCATAACCTTTTATACTGACTCCATTTTTGTCAAAGCCGGAATGGTATATATATATATAATGGGTACACGACATACTATATTTTTTAGAAAAAATATATTTTGAGTAAAAATTCTGATATAAAGATAGGAGTTCACGTTGAAGGAAGGCAAGAGGAAAACGCTATACCTTGTAATTTTGTGTAGTTTCAACTTAAAAATCTTATCCAATTATCACTTATTTTACGAAATATAATAATAATTTGTTTAAACATTTTAGTATCATCATACTTTTTGTTTTTAATTTTTATTTATTCTAATATAATATTATGCATGTATTTCTATTCGATATTTTAAGTGAATTTATTAAATATTTTTTAAATTGTTTGACTAAATATGTCAATAGATCATATTTTTAAGTTCATATCATCTAAGAAGGCTTTTTTTTTTGTTTTATTTTAAAAGAAGTGTTTGAGAAAGAATTAGAGAATACAATAAATGGATGGGCAGATCCATCTATAAGAAAATATATTGTATCGATAAGATTTTCTTAAAAGAATTAGAAGTCCTATTGTCGAGTTTACTAGTTAAAATATGGAAAATTAACAGATTTGGTCATTAAAATTTACTTTTTTTTATTAAAGTGATCTCTAATGTTTTATCGATTAAATTGATACTTGAAGTTAATTTTTTTGGGCCAAATTAGTACTTCCGTTTAAACACTAACGACATCAATCATATTGGAATACAAAAATTAGTCAATTTGGCTATTGAAGTTTATTTTTTTGGTCAAATTGATTCATAATGTAGTTTATCAATCAATGTGATCCTTAAGATTTATTTTCTTGATCAAATTAGTCATACTTTTGAATAATAACATAATTTTTTTAATTTAGTAAATAAATAAAAGATTTTTTAAAATTTTATTTATGAAGGCTTCTCTTTAAAAATTTAATTCATAAAATTTGTTTGGTCTTCTTTGTTTTTTTTATCCTTAAAAAATGAAACGATTAATAAATTTTAGAATAATTTTCAAATTTAGTCATCATACTGTCACTAATTTGTAAATTTGATCATCATACTTTAAAAATCCATTTCAAGGTTATCTTACTTTAAAAAATGAGCCAATTTAGTAATTTTGTAAACCAAGTCCATTTGCGACTAAGTGATGGATGTTTTTCACACAATCCCTAGTAGGAATTATTGGCACTTAGGGCTGTTGACACATCAATAAAATGTCTCATCCCACATACGTTCATTGAGGATAAACATTAGTTTACACTTGAGAGACTAAAGATCATTTGCAAACCAAGAAGAATGAGAAAAACTTCATGAGGTCACCCATCCCAAAATGCAGTTGTGGACTTGCTGCCAAATTGTTACATCAAGGAAGGATGACAACCACAGTTGCAGATTCGCTATGCGCCCTAAAGGTGAGGTTTGTCACTATTTTTTCCCTCTTCTTCAATAATTGCAACAAAATGGACATATTAGTTGCCTTTGAATGCAAGACGAGGTATCTGACTTCTAGGTATGTATCAAACTAGAGATGTGCAACAGAGCAAGAGAAATAATACATGGGTTGTTGAGGAAAATCAACAAGAAGAGAGAAGAACGATATTGCAGAGGTGTTGGCATTTCTCAAGCTTCAAAACGCGGAAAAATTGAACCTAAAGATGAGAAGAATTAGACAACTGTTTGTTGTAGTGTTCATTTGACTACTTTGGGTTATATGTAGTAGGTTATTGTTGACAAAAAGTGTAGGAAAAAAATGTACCAAATTGATGGGTAGTGAATCTAACATGATATATTTTTGGTGACTTTATGGAAGTAAATTGTCTTTGTTACATTTTGTAATCATTTTTCATGTCATTATTTTAACAAAAACATTGCAAAAAACATAAAAATGCTAACATGAAAAGTGGGTTAAAATGGCAACCAAATGCATTGATAACCTAAGAATAAACCATTCATTCTTAATATGAAAATAACCATCCACACTTTGCTCATAATCATGCCACAACATCCACGCATAAAACATTATACATTATGTCTAGAATCATTAGCCTGCAACTATCCCAACTGGAATCAAAATATCACAAAATAACTTCATCATTCCACAAAATCTCCCTAAAAAAATAAATGCATAAATATCTAGCATTTGTACTTAGTTAAAGTAAGACAAGTTTGTCAATACTACATTGTTATACTGTTCCTACTGGCATCCATAAATGCAAACTACATTCTAGTCCTCATGTTACTTTTTGCCCAACGATATATCCTGAATGGTGGCTCATTTCCCAAATAAGCTTTCTCAATGTCAAAATCACAATATATGTTGACAAATCATTTTGTTTCATTATTTGATGAATTGAGATTATTGTGTAGCCCACATTCACATTGTTCTCTATCGTGCCATTTATTTGTTCATTTTCCTTTGCTTCTCCATTGACCACTTTTGTTGTATTTTAGTTATTAATATTTGTATCTTCTTCTTGGTGTTGTCGATCTTTTTGATGAATTGTATGAACTTTATTAGTTTGATCTTGTTCATGATGTTCTTCATCTTCTTGATTAACAATATGAATTTTTTCAGTGTCATATTGTACATGATGTTTTTGCTCTTGAGAATGGTAGTTCGTGCTACATTATCCTTATTCTCAATATTAGAACTAGCTCCATTCATGATGTTAAGTAATTCTTCAAGCATATCACCATCTCTATAGTATTAAGAAAAATCCCTAAAATTGTCATTATGTATATTAGTTGTTTCTTTATCATCCTGAGTTATTACATCTCATTCCACATGAAATGGTGGCATATTATGAGACACCAAATTTTCTGCAACTCCATGAATGGTTGGCTATTGTGTGACACCTATGTTCATCCCAAGTTAGCTCGATATTCAAATTCAAATTTGTATCATTATCACTTATATCCTGAACTTGAGGTAGGTCATCAATTACGTTACCTCCATCAATTCCAATTCCATCACTAACTACATTTATATTTTTCACGTCTATTACATTATCAACCCCATTTTCATCATATCATAAAATGGGCAGCAATGATTATTCTCTTTATTATAATTCACTTTCTTGTTGCCAATACTATTCCTTATCTGACAAATTATCATATGAGTTTTCTTATTAGTTGTGTGTTCCATCTCTTCAATCACAATCGATGATTTTGGTTCATTGTACAACACTAAAGGAAATTTAATCAACTATGCAATAGATTTATGATCACAATATATCTCCATCGCTTTGAATTTAGACACTCAAGAAATGAACTCAACCTTGTGGGCATCAGTTTGCAGTTGTTTAAGACCATTACTCATGACCTTGCGACGGTCCACGTAATAGCACAAACAATATATGTTTCTTCTAGTGTAGCCCAATCTCCTAACAATATCATTAAGCTCAAAGCACTTAAACATATCCCTATCACAAATATCAACATATGACACATTTTCACTCTCATATGACTTAAATCTATCCTCAACAATTCTTCCCCTACGGTGTATCCTTATTCTGAACAATACAGAACCCGATCTTGTAAAATAGTTTAAAAAAATTTCCAAACATATTTTACTCCTTCAAAACAATACAATATATGACAAAAAAAGATGCAAACAACAACAAAAACTTCACATTCAAAATATGACATGCATTTACATATGTATCCCTTTACGGTGACATGAATGACCACATACATTATTGAAAAATGTCAACTAGAACTACATCACAGATTTAAAACATTGACTTTGTTGACATGCACAAGTAGGAAACATGCCATTTTTTTTAGAAAGACATTGTTTCAAATCTGTGTATCCATCTCCATTTACTCTCGCAAGTAAAATATAAAAGCCCATTGATAAACCCACAAGACACTAGCATCTAAACAAGAGATAGCTAAAAATTTAGCCTTACCGTATGCCATATACGTATCGAAATACTCTCCATTCAGTCGTATCATGCATTCCATTGCTTCTTTTTCTTAACTCACATAGACTGCATTCGATTGCTCCGTTTTAGAATTTTTTTTTTGAAGGGGTTCCGCTGAAAATGGGTTTCTTTTCAAAGTTTTATTGCTACAGAGAGTGGGGATTCAAAATTGAAAGGTGTTTTAGGGAAGGAAATTGGTTAAGTTAAATTTAATTTGTTTTAAACTCCCTTTAGTCAGAATAATGCATTTACCCTTCAATATTATCATGATTTACACGAAAAACCTCTATCAATTAGTGACAAATGACATTGGTTGACGAAATGACTAAGTTAACTTATTTTTTAAGATAAGATGACCTCAAAATGGATTTTTAAAGTATGATTACCAAATTTACAAATTGGTGAAAGTATGATGACTAAATTTGTACATCAATCTACATTTTATCTTGATTCCAAACAAATATTTGTTCCTTTATTCTTAAAAAAAGAATATCGTTAAAGTGACCTATCAAATTATAGGTGTGATTTAGATACTTTGCCCAAATAAAAATGTGTTCATTCAATTTTAGACGAATAAAATGGTTAGATTGAGTTTAAAGTGTTCATTTTATGTTTAAATTAAGACATTATATTCACCTTAAACCCAAATTAAATTTTTTTAAATATTATACCTAGTATAATCTTATAAAAATATTATATATATAAAATATAAAACATTCTCCGATTGAAATTAAATATTAACCTTTTTTATTTTAAAATATTCAAATTTCATTTTTTTTTAAAATACAATTTTTTATTTAAACTTCATTAAAAAAGTTCAGTAAATTACCTCATTATATCCTTTTAAAAAAACTTATAATTATATACATTAATAATAAAACTATTAATTAAATTGTGCAACAGTGTTGGGGTATTGCAATCCGAGTCTTCTTTACACACTTAATCGTGCGGCCAAATTCAGTTCATAATACCCGTGGCAAATTTATTCGCGAACTCACGTAATAAGAAGTTAGTGGATGAGACTATATATGCTGAATCGGCTTAATCATCGGTCACGAAACTAATTTCAGTTTAGGCTTCAAATTTAAATCCCTCAAGGAAGGGTTCTTGGCCAACTGGCAAACTCTGTCTTCGAGCTTTGCGTGACTTGTCAAGATGAAGCGTCGAGTCTTCGACTCACTCTGAGCACGGTCTTTATATCAGCAATGCCTATCAAGTGCTATTATTTCATTAATTTCTAACATGTACTAGCTGTTGTTGGCAAAGTATCGTTGAGATTTGAGTCTCAATTGAAACAGTCGAAATCATGTACCCCGACTCTTTATCGCTAATAAAAAAATTAAATAGAATGAGGTAAATCTTCTATCTTCATATAAGAGATGCTCCATGTGTAATTTAGCAAGAACGATATTGCTCTCTGGCCTATGCATGTCTATTAGATATACTCGAAAATATATAGGATTCTTTCCATGTGAATTAAGGTACAATATTCTTTATTATTATTTTTTATTAAAACAATACCTATGTATTTCTTTGGGTATAGTATTTTTTTCCATTACTAAGGTACAATTTTCTTGATTCTTTAGTAAATACTTAGTTTGAAATTATGTGTTCATATTTTATTTAATTTTAAAATTTTGACTTAGTTTAAAAATTAATAATTAAGGACTTTTTATTTATTATTATTATTTAAATTTTTTTATTTTTATTATCCTTGTTATTTCATGTAAATTAGTTAATACCATCCTTACTATTTAATTTAGATTAGTAAATTTATTAAATTAAAGTCTTGTTATTTAATTTAGATAAGTGGTAGTTATTTAGTTTAGATGAGTTTTATGGTGGTTATTTAATTTAAATTAATGGTGGAAACCAGCATTAAATTTCTTAAACTAAAATAAATATTAAATTTAAAAGTTAAGTTATTAAATTTAAAAAATTATTACTAAAATAAAAATTAAATATTACATTCAATATTGAATATCCGACTAACATAGAATTATGAATATTGGACAATACGTGAACATTCAATTGTCAATATTCGACGTACATGGAAATTGAAAGTGTTGTATTGGACGATACGTGAGTATTGGACGCCAGTTTTACAAAATCTCACACTTCGTTACAACATTTTTTACAAAAATTGGACAATACTATCACATTTTTCATAATAATGGAAAATTTTATAACAAGAGACAAAATCCATTTATATGGGGCATCAAACAACAATGATTTTGAGATAATTTTTATAAAAATGTATTTTATTTTTAAGATTTTAACATCGTTCCGTGAGCACATTTAAAGAACTCCCATACATATACACGCAGACCGTTAATACCATTAACTATCGATTCGTGTACATACCACCAGAAGTTTAGAGATTCGTATAGCATTACAGAAAACTTGAACTTGTTCTCTGCATTTAGTTTTAATATGTAGGAAACTTGTACTTATATGTAGGTAACACCGAGAGGCGTGTCTTAAGAATGACTATCACTAACCTTGTTGTTTATAATAAAGTTTTAATATGTAGGAAACTTGTACTTACATGTTGGTAACACAGAGAGGCATGTGTTAAGAATGGCTATCAAATAATTTTGTGAGACATTAGTCAAATGCTTATTTATTAACAATGGCTTTTGTGATGGCAAAACTGGCGTGACCGCCCTTACTGTCATGGGTAAGAATATGTATAGCTTGGGGATGTGAGTAACTTGGCTAAGCCTCCAACTGTTACAAGACTTCTCTGGTAATCTGGTAGTTGTTGGAGTTTTACTCCTTTTCCTAATTCCCTCGTAATGTCTGGTAATCTGGTAGTTGTTGGAGTTCTACTTCTTTTCCTAATTCCCTCGTAGTGATCGCAAGACCCAAATATTGTCTCAAAAGACGGTGTTAAAGAATTCAAATTTAAGTTAAATGGATAGCTTACTCACCTCTTTTGCAAATTCTTTTGAGTTTTGTTGTGTATATGGGGAGTGAAGAGGGAGGATTTTTTTAGGACATGTGTAACAGAGGGAGAAAGAGTCTAGTTGAAAATATGAAAATATAGTAGTGCGATCCAGTAATTTTTTGTTGGATTTAACAATTATGTTAATATTGGACGAAAAACTGAAAACGTGGATATTCAACTGATCAGACAGATCGGCGGCGGCGGTGGACAGATCGGGCGGAGGGAGGAAGTAGTATTTTTACCAGTACTTTAGCGTACCATTAATAAATTATGATTCTTGCCACTACAATTGATTCTTGTATACAGACGTGATTTTTTTTTTAATGTGAGCTTGTTCCAGGACTCACCCCTGGGGAAGAACCTTGCGGTTTCGGGGCATTAAGAAGGTACATAAGGACACTGATCCAGCTGAAAACAAATTCATACATGCAGAGAATATAATAAGGCACACCACAAAACTGAAGAAACATATATCTTAATCAAACTATATCATACTCAAATTCATTGAAAAAGACGATTCATGTACAGAAGTCATCCTAGCAGAAAACTACATGTACAGAGGAATCGACAAACTCAGATAACACACGATGATGTGCTTATTTATTAAGCAAAACAGATTCACTCACGTCTCCACTCCATAGATATCTTGTGAGCAAACTTTATTACTACTACATACCACTCACATGCATAGATGTACCTGATCTAGAGTTACCTAGACTCGATCGAGTCATCAAATCTAGGCAAAACGTGCCTGAATATCGCATGTATGTCCCAGGTGGCAAAACAGTGGGAGGAAACTAGCCTTGGCTACCATTTGTTCCATGCCCTGACCTCGAGACCTACCCCCACCCTGTTGCTGCCTCACCATTTGTTCTAAGGTCTGGCAACGGCATCGTTGATCGTTGAAATTCTTTAAGCCCTGGCAACATTGGATGAAATGTTGAGTTTGCTCACCTTGTTGATTAATGATGGCCCTAGAGAATTGTCGTCCTTGTGACAAGAACTGCTCGCAGTGTTGGAGCTGCTCTTGGTACTGTTGCATCTCTTGCCTGCATTGGTCAGATTGTTGTCCCCCGCCTCTTTCGTTCTCTTCTTCGACGGTGGTTATCACGGTGTAGGAAGAGGCCTCCGCCAGTGCTAGGAGGGCTACTAGGACTACTGCTGCTAGAACCCCGAGCTTTGCCATGGATGTCTGCTTGCTTTTGTAATTGGACTGCTTTGAGAGATGGAGTGTTGAGATGCCTTGAAGATGGATATTAGGGCTCTTTTTTTTATATATATAGGAGAGCATATCCTTTGCATGTCGGAAACGTGGAGAATCGATAGAGTGGGCAAATAGAGACGAGGAAGCTCGGTGGGAGAGTCAGGTGTCGATCGATATGGGTTTATGCCTCCACCTGGACCTGGATTGCCATGCATTAACTTGCTGCCGTGTAACCTGTTCATGTACTTACCTATCAATTTTTTGAGCCTTCTGTGACTACACTAGTTTTTTTTAAAACTAAATATTATTTCGACTGAAAAATTAAGAAGATAAAAAAAAAAAAACGTGAGCTCATTTTAGAATCATAATTTTAATCATTATTCAAAGTTTATTATTCTTATTATTAATATAGTTAGCAGTATAAAGTTACTTGATTTATTAGGATATAAATTTTTTGAATTAAGAAGATTGTTAATAAATTTTATATGAAAAATATATTTATTTAAAATATATAAATATTTAATATTAAATGTTTTAAAACAAAAATATTTACATTCGATTTTGAATAGAGAATATGAAAGCATTAGAATCAAACAAGAATAATCAAACCAAAGATCATTGAAAGAAATTGTTGTAATCAAAATGCACTCATCAAAATTAAGCCACACAAACATGAATAATAAATAAACCTTGAATAATATTATTGATATAATAAAGAGTGTACTAGACAATGTCTAAAAGATCCGTAGTTTCAAATAATAACTTGGGAAATTAAATTTGAGTTTCAATAGCAGTACCATAAATGTAAGTACAAAGTTGTATTATTCTTGATTTTTTTTCTTTGCCTATCATGCATCATCCATTTCAAGTAACAAAAACTTAACTGGTAACTCGAAAGGCTGAAACAGGATTTTGGTGGGTGGGTAACGTTTTAGTTCAATTTGGAAAAGGAAAATAAATAAAATTGCAAGAATATTCTCTCCATCAATTATCCAAAATATTCAACTGTAAAGGGTTAATTATAAAAATAAAAATAAACTGTAAAGGGCAAACGCTTTTGGACTTGAACGTGCTGTTTCCTAGCTATCTAAAAATGCTTTCACCTTTTTATCTTCTAATCACAAGTGCTAGCAATATTATAAGAAAAACGATCACATTAATGGTTTATGAGGATCACTTTATCCTTATTAGACATAATAAGCAAACCCCTTAAAAGAAGATTTACTATCCAGTGAGCTGAGAAATTAAATAAAACTACCATGCAAAGATAATTAACTCGGGAGCATTACTAGATAAACAATTCACCAAGCTCTGGTGATCATCTTCCACTTGAAACCTGGACAGTCCCAACCAAGTGCCATGCAGCATTCCCTTCCATATAGCCCATGCACAGTTCAACTTGTTCCACATGTTTGGAATCATCCCTGCTCAAGCCGCCATAATAGCACCTTCACTATATTATAATAAACCCCAAATCCACCCTTACTTTCAGAAAGAGACCCATCTGCATGAATCTTCCATGAACCAGTCTCAGGAGGGGCACTATCTACTATAGTTTCTCAAAATTAAAACTGTGTCTTGCAAGTTGCACCGACCTACCTAGTTCTAGTTAATTAATAAGAGTCACCTGATAATTTATTCATCAAAATTTTATTTAAACCTATGTTTTAAATCAAAATATATATTTCATCCGTAAAAAAATATAAGTGGTTAAACTCACTTTTACGTAAATAAAATTTTTTATTCTTAAAATATTCTTAATTATTATGTTTTGAAAATAAGAAAGAAAAAAAGTTTGTTTTGAGAAAAAAAAATATAAACACTTTGCCTTGAAAATAAAAAGACGCTTGAGAGGAAAGATAAAATTAAATAAAAGTAATATTGAAAATCACTAGTAAAATATTAATAAAATTTAATAAAACGATTTATATTTTGACATAAAAAGAAGTATATAATGGCTGGATTGTGAAATATTATAGTAAGAGTATTAAAAAGTTCATTTTGACCTATTCTTTATCAAAAGATCCAATTTAATGTTCAGATAAGCTTAATTATGTTTCCTATAATCAAGCCTTAATTAATATTCTGTTTTCTAAATCCAAAAAAAAAAATCCAATTCCTTGAAACTCGAAGAGGGAAAAATCCCAAGTCCAAATCCTTATTGAAGTCCAAATGAGATCTTTTAAGAGAGAATTTAATCAAAATAACACATTTTTTTACATTTTTTTTTTCAAAAATAACTTAGATTATTGACAATGTACCAAAATAATCTCACCGCGCATTTGAGAAAAACGTCAAAAGACTTTTCTTCTATAACGTGTTTAACAGTCACGTTGCGTATTACAAATTTTCATTAGACGTATTTTCATAAATGTCTATATATTTATATTTCTTTTCTTTTTTTCAAAACATTCTTATAAGCCAAACTTTAAAAAAAAGTAGTAAACGTGATCGTGAATCACGTCCATATAGCCACAATTACATCTTGCTCTTCTATTTTTTTTTTTGAAACTTTTCCTTTTTTAAAATTAAATAGTTAGTCAATTTTTCTATAAAAAAAAGGTTAGACAACTAAAAAAATTTAATAATTTTTGTTTATTATATAAATTTTGGAATAAAAATTTAAAAATATATTTTTACTAATATTGAAATTGTTGTAAAATTGAAAAACAAATTATAAATAAATATTTTAATTATTAATGTATAAATAAAAATACAATATAAAAACAATGTATTTCTATTTCATTCCGGAATAGGCCTAATTTGGTTCCCCATTTGCTTAAATTGAAATAAATTAATCTTATATTATATTTTCATTTTAGAGAGTAACAGTACTGTTTCTTCCGTCTCTTGTGAAGAAAGGAAAAACAAAATTTAAAAAATAGTACTGTTTCTTAAAGTTTTTATTGTCAGGCAGTCACTTATAACTCTTCAAATGAGGAACAACAGTTTTGAAGAATGCCCTTGAAGCTGTTGTTTCTACAAATTACTTGTAGTCTTTCAACTTTCAGATTCCTGATGTGATATGTTATGGTCAATTTCCATGAGCTGACAAAACGAATAAATTTAGAAATTTGATAATAAGATGGGATGAAAAAGAGATGTAGTGTGAGAGGAGTAGCGGAAAGAAAGAAAGAAAGGAGGAAGATATTTTCATTTTTCTTTTCTTTTATTATCTTAATATGTGTCAATAATTGATTATGCTTCTTAATTATGCTTCTTTTCTTATTTCTAAAATGATGGTTTTAGCTGTTTCACTTTTGCAACTACTTATTTTTAAAAATGACCAAAGCAAGATTCTTCACTGAGAACAAACACAACAAAAAAAAAATTAAGAATAAATCTATTTCTCATTAGTAAGATCGGTCCATGAATTATTTTTTAAATAATAAATTGGCTCTCATTAATAAGATTGATCCATAATTATATTTTAAATATATTTTTTAAAAAAACTGATCCCCATTCTTCTTGCCAATGTGTCCTTATTGATATGGGTCCAATTTTGCCAAAGCTGGATCTGAGTATATGTCAGACCATCCTCCCGTAAAGGGCTACGACTAATCAAATTATCGAATAAGGTTACATTTTGTATAAAAACTTAAATAAGAGTAATAGTTGAAATCAATTATGACATATTTATAAAATTTGATAAAGATTTATATTTTGAGAATATGAAGAAACTCATTCATCGACTTATATTTTGAGACAAAATGAGTAATGCATATTCATATCTTTTTTGTGTTGCGTTTCATCAAAACATATCAAATTTAATGTTTAATATATTTTTAAGAAATAAAATTTATATATTCAAAATTACATAAGTGACAATATTAAAATTAAAAATTAGACTATTCATATAAACAAGCAAAAAAATGAATTGAAATAGGAGGGGAGGATTCATTTTTCCTTTTATCTTTTACAATTTCAAAGAATTAGAGATATTTTACTTTTTTTTTATGAAGTTACTAAATCTCATACTTCGTACACTAATTTGTCATAGATTTGAACATTAATACCCTTTGTACAAATCTTAATTCTAATACAATTGAAGTTTTAATAACATATTTCATAAAAACAATGATTATATAACATTTTGAATATGTTTATTCGTAATAATAAAAGATTCAACAACAATAGTCAATACACGTCCGTTTATAACAACAAACAATAATAATTTTGAGTTAAATTTGATTTAAATAGTTTAAAACTTTTTTTCCCGTTCTGGCACAATTTTGTGTGCAACTACATGGAACTCCTTAAGGAGTTCTGTGTACACATGTTTGGAACTCCTTCATATGTTTTGTGCCACGTGTAACGAAACTCACAAAGGAGTTTCGAAAATGCGGACACAAAACTACTTAATGAGATTCGTGTAATTAGACTTGAAACTCCTTAATGAGTTTCATGCCACATGCCACAGAACTTAAGAAGATAACTAATACGCTAGAACCCTGACAAATAATTATTAGAGCATCTCTAGAGGGTATAGCACGTTGTCCCAAGACATATGCTGATAATAGATGCGAAGTAAGGTGTTCCCACAAAGTCTCCAACCTTGGATACTCAACTAAATACATTTTATTTTTTTTCTAGTCACACTACTCTAGTTTGATGAATAACCTCACAAGATATAGTCTAAACATAACCAACGTGAAACATAGAAAGTGATGCATCATCCCCAATTAGCTAGCCATCTAAAATATTAGAAAATAGATTCCAACATATGTGTTTCATGATAAATGTTAGATATTTATTTTTTAAAAAAATCAAAAGTATGAAAAAAAAAAGTTTAAGTTGAGAATATTTTTCAAAATGTACGCACTTGATCTAGTAGCATCGCGTCTAAACTCAATCTATATTGATGCACTAAGCGACACATTTGAATATCACTCTATCTGCCTAAGTTGAATTGTGTGCGAGGCATACTTGTGTTCCAAAGTGTATCCCTTATAGGCCAGAAATCTGGAAAATACTTATATATCCAAGCTTGTATGAAATTCATAAGTTTATTAATAACGATATAATAAGAATAATAATGCACATGAAGAGAAACCGAACTGCCAATACATATGTGTGAGCACATTAACACCCTACCCATATCGTCCCACATCATCAAGCCTTGTGAGAAAAAGTAAAAGCTGAACGAATACTCGATGCTACATCTTATCCAAGAAAAGTGCTGAACAAAAAACAGAAGCAAAAGTATTCACAAACAAATGTCTCAGTCTCAACCCCTTCATGTCCACAAATTCTATGAATATTATCAAATTTTGCTCATTGAGAGAAAGAAGTAAGCACACACCACTAAAATTCATATCAATAGTACAAGCTGCCAATTTAATAATTTCGGATCTTTGCATCGAATAACACATCATCATCCCATGTAAATGAATTCATACAATAACCCATCATGAAGTGTGATCGTCATCTTTCCAAATAAAAAGTGAAAGTATTTAGTCTTTAGATGTCATAGCTCCACAAATACAGAAATTATAGAAACATCTAAATATGGGTGGTAAATATGTAATAGAGCTTTGTTGTAATAGTATTAATGCATCATCAGAATGAGGCAATAGCCAACGTTGTAATCTCTTCCAAAGAGTATGACAAGTAAAAACTGATAAAAAAACATGATATAAATAAATTAATTAAAAATAATAATTACATAACAATTAATAAAATGACATTTTTTAAAAAAAAATCTTGCCCTTTCAAAT
The DNA here is from genome assembly GCA_019593545.1 of Apocynum venetum. NCBI lineage: Eukaryota > Viridiplantae > Streptophyta > Magnoliopsida > Gentianales > Apocynaceae > Apocynum > Apocynum venetum. Next base: position 7,395,913 of record SRSM01000123.1, on the reverse strand, counting down.
AACGGCTGCAACGTGGCCACTAATACTATTCGGGATAGATGAATCCTGTGGCTCTGCACTTGTATTAGCCTATATAGATTCCTTATCTATAGTAACCTATGACTCTACACCTATATAAGCTTTCACAGGTTCCTGATCTATAGAAATTTATGGCTCTGCACTTACATAAGCCTGCATAGGTTTCTAATCCATAGGAATTTGTTGGCTTTTGCTCCTAAAATGCCTGAATGGGTCTCTCTCTCTTGCTTTGTCGTGTCACTACTAGTACCCCTAATACAAAATCATAATATATATTAAGATGGTGTATGAGCAATCATCTATGCCACGTGATTCGTGATAGAGGGCTCCCCCTACCAGTCTTATCGCTCTGTATCATGTCTCTAGAATCATAGGAAAAATACAACCTAAAAAAATCATGTCCACTTGATATGGGCTCATGCTGATCATTTATAATAGGCCTCTTTGACTCTATAAAATTTGTTTTTTGAAAAAAAAAATTATTTGGAATCAACATGAATAACAAACTATTATCTCAACTAAATATAAATCAAACAAATTCATTTTTTTAACACGTATCAAATATTAATTGTCACATACATGAACATTTATGTTAAAATTATTATTTTGAAAGATGTCTCTAATTTTGTATCAAATTGAGATCGTAAAAGACCTAACAAATTAATTTATTGAAACATGTGCTTTATTATCTTAAAAGACTTGTTGAATTATTTTATTGAAAAATGCACCAATTTTATGTCAAAAAAATGTGTTAAAATGATATGTAAAAAAAACATATTGGATTTTTAATTACATTTATAGGAATATGTTAAGTTGTTAAGTATAAACACTTAAGAATAAAGCATAATAACTCTAATTATTTTTTTTGTAATAATTAAATTAAGAATAATTTTTTTAATTATGAAATTTATAAATTAAATAAAGTTAAGTAATTTTTACATTTATTATAGAAGACATGATATTTTCTATACGTCTTGAAAAAATATGTCAATTTAGTTTAAAAACATTTTAATTTGTTGTAAAAAAAGAAACAAAAATATTTAGTTGCAAAAAATATTAGAAAAATAATGAATGAAATTTTATTTTAAAATATTTAATTATGAAATATATAAATATTTTTTAAAATAAATAATTTAAGTTATGATGTCAAGATACGTGTATGGTGTTGCGTATCTTCTTAGATACATATGTGTAACAATATGCGAAACTCATGAAGTACATTCGAAAATCATTACATAGAACTCACATCCGTATACATATATTCGAATAACTTGAAAGACATATGTGCTAGAATCTATACGGAACTATCGAAACCCATAAAAAAATGCTAGCCATCGACAATCAACTATCGTTTCGATACAATTATTTCAAATTAATCAACGAAATGATGAACCTACCATGTATATAGCATAAATCAACCAACTTATGTCATAAAAAACAACAAATCAAAATCATACAAAGGAATAAATTGGTTTCGATTGAAACCGAAAATTTCAAATAAAATCCCATCAATATGTTGTGTATTCCAAATTCAAGGAACGAAATATGAATCTCATATCCTAAAATGTGCATTTGAATCATTAATCTCTATAACAAAACCATCAATATACCAAAAACCACCAAAAGGAAACAATCATATAAATAATAAAAAAATTCAACTGCTATGAACAATCATAATCTCTGCAAAATCTAAGCTCACAAACCTTGTATAACTTGTTAATGATCTTCTATCACAGATGTTGGCTTCGAAAAACAGGAAATCGAACTTCAATGAGGGCAATGGTCCACGGAGAATCCATTCTTACTTCATATTCGTATAACAAATGGGGAAAATGTATTGATATGCTATTTGATTAAAATGATAGTGGCATTTTGGTCAGAAAAATGTTGTATTTAGTAAATTGCTCTCGTATTTAACAATTATGAGAATATTGTAGGCCATAATAGTTTCTGACGTTGCGTTAGTGACCGACCTAACCTTTAAGAACCAGCGGGGCCCGCCATGCAGCAGAGGTCTTTAAAGTCACGAGATAGACAACCTTCCCTTTTTCCCTTCTTCACCGCACTGACTATTCTTCCTCCATCTCTCCCTCGGCTTAGACTTTATCCGGATTTGGGGTTTTGCTCCATCAACGCTCTCCAGACCTTTCCCAACCCCGATTTTCGGATCAGGTATTTTTCTTTGTAGAAACCTTCATTTTCCAATTCATATCGCTTGATTTGTTCTCGGCAAAGATCTTTTTTTTTTCCTTATTTTTTTAGGGATTACTGGTATGTTTTATGGGTTATATTTATATTTTGTGATTCGGCGCCTTTTAGGTCTCTTTTTTATGTTTGTTGCTAATTTTGTATGTTTGATGGAGTTGTTCGTTCGCATGATGCTGAGAATTCTGGAATTGTAATTGGAATTTAGGTTTAAGTTTTGGAATTGTTTGATTGTCTTGTTCGGGAGGTTGATCTTTTAAAAAAACCTAACCTTATTTGTGTCGGTTTGCTTTTACGTGTTTGTGTTGGCCACGAATAGTTGTGTCTGATGGTTCAAATAAAGGCAATGAAAGGAAATGTGTTTAGTGCATTTTAACCGAGGAGTCAGCAAATATTTGAGAGTTATTGGGTGAAAAGGTTTCAAGAACGATATGGTGATGTTTCAGTCCATTGATTAGGTGAAAATGTTTCAAGATCGATCTTTTAATGTATCTATCCATTGGTTAGTCCAAGGCGTTTGTTTTGAGTGGTTTTAAAACTGCGAAATTTATCCATGTCTAATGTTTTTTGTCTTGAACTGATATCTCATGTGATCTAGTTGGCTTCTTACATTTAAGTCTAGTTTTTTGGCTCCAAGGTTTCTTCGAGTGAGTTCACACTTTCATTTGATTAGTTAGAAAATATATTTGATGTTTGGGCCTCTTGAAAATTTAAAATGCTGTGAGTTTTGGAGCATGTCATTCTGTTTTTAATAGGCTAGATCTTGTGCGAATGAGTGGGTGGTTCTCTGACTGCTATACACTTATGTATCTTGATGAAATTTTTTTATCCCAAGGAAAAGGGTGGTGGATGGGTGGGTGGGTTGGGAAGTAATATATTATGGCTTATTTCCAGTGTCGGTTTTTTTCTTTTTTCCTCTCTCCCAATGTGTTGTTATGTGTTTTCTTGAATTTGTTGAGCTCTTTAAGATGGCTGAGCTTCATATGTACATAACTATTTACTTGGCTCCCCAACTCTGCAGCCTGAGTCTTTTGTTACAAGGATCATAGTTGTGACTAATATAGTTACTAGGATGTGGTACTGAAATGCCAGTTATTTTGTTGTAATTTGCACTTCTAAGTCTCTTAACATTATGTTTGGGATCTTGTTGGGTTCTTCCTCCAAATTCTTTCTCTGTCTGTTTAAGGATTTGGTGTGATTGGTATAAAATTTATTACTATAATTTATTTTACTAAAGAATGAAATGGATGAATGACCAAGGAATAAGAGGTTTCATCTAGAATGGAACAATATATGACCTGTGTTTGCAAATCTGATTATAAAAAATCTAAACCTAGTTGTGATGTTCTGTGACATACAAGTCTTTTAATTTTGTTTTTGATTTCTGGATATTGATAACATTCATTTTTTAAAAAAATTTATGTCTGGGATGTGCTAAGTTTGTGACTTTTCCTTTTTGTCCAGGTCCTAGCATTTGAATTCAACAAGAAGGATTCTTATATTTGGATCTTTGATTTGCCAGGAAAGGTTCATGTCTGATTTTGATCTCTCTACTCCCGCCACCTATGGTATGGTTCTAATTAACAATCAACTTTCTTATTTAGAGGTGTTTTTGTTTCTACCTTGGTTGTGTATTTTATGCATGAGCGGATAATTTGATCTTTGATGTGGTGTAAGTACGCTGAAAGGAACATATTATGTGGAAAGTAAATAATTTTGTTCCTTGTTTGATGAGCAAAACTGTGAGTTGTTGCATGCTGCTACTGAACTTGTATAACTTGGGTTTCTTCATCTATTTTTTCAGACCCTTTTGCTGATGCAAATGCTGAGAACTCTGGTGCTGGGTCAAAGGATTATGTACACATCCGCGTACAACAACGTAATGGTAGGAAGAGCCTGACAACTGTCCAGGGGTTGAAGAAAGAGTTCAGCTATAATAAAATCCTCAAGGACCTGAAGAAAGAGTTTTGCTGCAATGGTACTGTCGTGCAAGATCCAGAATTAGGCCAGGTTATTCAACTCCAGGGTGACCAGCGCAAGAATGTTTCTACTTTTCTTATTCAGGCTGGAATTGTGAAGAAGGAACACATCAAAATTCATGGTTTCTAAGTTCCAGCGTCAATTGTGACAGTTGCCTGTTATCAGCTGTCAGTGCAACAGACTATCGGTATCATGATATATGATTTGTAAGATGAAAACTCGGATCTAGCTTTATGATCAATTAGTACTAGTGGTGTTCTTGTAATGTGTCTTTGCGATGGGCTATTTGTTGGTTACTGTTTCTGCGGATAATAATAGTTTGCTTTCATTTCCCTTGGAGAAACCGTTTTCTTCTACTTTTCTATTACATTACCTGCCTATATTTCATGGTTTCTTTGGGGAGAAATGGGAAAAAAATGGCAATGCATTGAATTGTAGCAGTTTGCATATACGAGTATACTGCCTTCTACCTCCAAATAGAACCCAAAGATAAATGAGATGTTAAAATTGGTAAATGTCATATGGTGTGATAAAATTTTTGCGGTGTATGATTGCTGCTAATGCTACTTAAAAGGATTTGTAATGAAGAGAAGATGCCTTTGTACCAAGATACAGCTTGGGTTAGGTTCTTCCAATTTACTTTTGCTATTGTAAAATTGGATGTTTAATGTGTGGAGAGAGCAGATGCTTGAGCCATGATAAATGTCTGGAAGATGAGTGCCACCTGATAACTGGGATGTTTTTTTTCTCTTGTTGCGACGAGGGGGATGAAAGGGAGCTCTGAGTCAGATAATGAATATCAGTATGACTTTTACGTAGGAAGTGGTTTCCGGTATAAAACACACACAGCCCATGACTACATACTTGTTGGTTTGTTATACATCTGTATGCCTATTCTAATTTCTAACTATTGCTTTAGTACAAAAATCATATTTCTACTGTGTTCTCTCGTATGTATTGCATGAATTGCTCTTTGGGATAATATCGTTTTTTATCTTTCAGACATTGGAGAGTTGGACATGGATTGAATTTTGTCGAATAGAGCTAATACTAACATTTTGTCAATTACCATGAGAAAAATCTTATAATATTTTGTCTCCCGAAACTATACTATTACTAGGGGTGAATATCGTGAACTCAAAAATTTAAAGTAAATAACTTTATCAATTTGACATAACATGCGAACTCGTGAAAATTAAATTAAATAGATACTAATCCGTCAAATCACATAGAAGTAGCACTGGCGGCAAAGCTACGACAAAAGAATGGTAGGCGGCGACTAAAGCAGCAACACAGGTGATATGATTGAGCAAAATAGATATCGAGAGAAGCTTAGAAAGAGGGAGCGTGAATTTTTTTAGTTTTGAAAAAATGAAAACGACAATATGTGAGAATATTTAGGTTTTTATTTTAGTGAAAGTGTGAAACAATAAAGAGTGTTTATCTAAGTCTTGAAAGTTTTTTTTAAGATATTATTAAGTTTTGAAAGTTGAAAATGACAATATGAGAGACAATTTAGAGCTTCTAGTGCAATGTGAAACGACAAGAATATGATAATATATATATATATATATATATATATTAATTTTTATTAAATAAAAACATTAAACGAGTTTCCTCGAATTGCAATGTTTGCAATTCAAATTCAATTAAGGCTAAATGGATTGATTCGTGAACCTTCAACTTAAATTCATTATAAAGTAATCATTCATTATAAACATTTATTATACGTTATATTAATGCAGTACTTATTAATAAGTGCCTTGTATTCAACTTTATGAGAAGAAATGATTGCTTTATTGGTGAATTTTCTATTTCGTACATTAAGTCAAGGTTATTTATTAATAAAATATATATTTTTAATCCTTTTAGTAGATAAATACAACATTATGTGTCGAACGTTGTTCATATGTGAGTTGAGATTTAGAAGAAAAAAATTATGAACTGTTTTAGGTTATTTTAAAAAGTTTTTTAATTGGATCTACATATGTGTTGTTTTCTCCGAAATTTCAACCGATTTAGCTAGAAAAAATATATTCTCCTAAAAACAAATACTAGAAAGTATTCGGGGATGTGTCATTTTCATTTCCAATCTAAATGCCTTCTTGTGTGTTCCACCATCTCCGGCTGAAGTCAAGTCATTGCATTTTCATTTCCAATCTCATTCCTTCTTGTGTGTTTCATCTACTCCGGCTGAGGTCAAGTCATTGCGTGTTTTCTTCCAGCTTTATCATTGCTTGAGCACGGCCCTAGATATTTTTGCGTTTCTAGACTTTATAGACTATCGTCATGTAAAATTCATTATTGAAGTACAACTATTAAGACTTATCCAGCGTTCTTGTACCATGTCACGAGGAGGAATCTATTAGTACTCTTAATCATTACAGCTCTAATTATTAAGCACTACGATTATGCATAAGATAATTAGGATAATGCTGGTTATTTTGTTTGGATTGATCAAGTTACCTCTACCTGTTCTCCTGCTACAACTTTAAACTATTGACATTCTTAGTCATAATCAGCATTTTGTTGTCCAAAGATTTTCTTAAGCACTTCAAGTATTCCACACCCACCACCTTTATCTGTCCCGCCGAAATGTTATCTTTGTTGAAAAACATATCAGTTCTTGCCTTTCACCCCTCAAAACAAAAAAGCAGACACATTATAGGCTGGTATGTCAAGTACTGTGGCCTTTGATCAAGAAACTGAGGCAATCTTGGCATGTTATCAGGCATTGCGCTTCAATAATTCCATGACTTATTTATCTTCATATTATGTGGAAAACCTCCTAAAGGCAGAAAGTGAGTAACTCACTCAACCATACTAGGAAATGGCTACAAGCACTCCTCAACCTCTGCTGGAGAACAAGAAGAATACCACTTTTAGCTGCAAGATTCTCTACTTTGTTTTTCCACTGATTGCGGTGATCTTCTTGGTTCCATTTTTTGTCCCTCATCAAATGAAAACTAGCCAATCTGATGAATCAGACTCTATAAATATTTGTAGCCGGGCTCATGACCCGGAAGAATGCGCAAAATTTGTCTCTGAAGTATCATCCAAGGAGCTAGCACAAAAGGATGGAAAAATTCTTCTGCAAAATTTCTTAATGAACTATGTTCAGCATTTGGATAATGCAATGGTAGTTACAAAAGGCATCAAGAATCAGATCAATGACAAAAATGAGCAAGGGCCGATTGAAGATTGCCTGGAGCTTATGGACCTGTCAATCGATCGTGTCAGAGACTCAGTTACAGCTCCTGACGAGCTTCAACAGTAGGCAATCCCTTGTCCAATGCACAGACATGGCTAAGTGGTGTACTTACTAACCATGATACTTGCATTGATGGGCTTAATATTTCCAGAAGAACATTATTGGGAAACGTCACCTGATGACTTGATAGCAAGGGCAAGGGCATCCTTAGCAATGCTTGCTGAATTAGCAGCTCCAAATGAACAAATGCTGCAGCCCTTGGAGGGGAAATTACCATCATGGGTCAGAATGAAGGACAGGAAATTGCTGGAAAGCTCTGTAAAGGATATCAGACCTGATCTGGTGGTGGCACAAGATGGGACAGGTGATTTCGAGACAGTTAGTGAAGCTGTTTCAGCAGCACCAGATAAGAGCAGGCGAAGGTTTGTGATCTATGTAAAGTGGGGAACTTATAAAGAGAATGTGGAAGTGCCCCAGAAGAAAACGAATCTAATGATCATTGGTGATGGGATGGACTTGACCATTATCACTGGCAACCTCAATGTTGATGATGGCTCAACAACCTTCAGATCTGCAACTCTTTGTAAGTATCCATATGGATCCATATGATTTGGTGAACATGTTTTATATGTCCTCTGTTTCCTCTCTTCTTATTTCACATTAGCTAGAAGTTGGGATTGGGGGATTGGGACTATTAGACTAATTTTACGAGAATCCTTCTTTAGTGGATCTATTACTATTCCTTTTGATCTTAGTTATCTGCACATCTTTTATGTTCTACTGAACTGTTCTTAATAGTGTGACATTTGAGGTAGTGTTTTTCCATTTTGTATTCCAACATCAATATTCTCAGTAGGGCTGGCTAATTGAATATATAAACTAATCCACAAGCTAAAATAAGGACATCCATTCAGCTAAAGTGGATCTTGTTCGACTTGATCACCTTTCTTTATGGCTCACATGAGTGATTAATCAATTTAAATTAGAGAATTTATGGGGCTCCCTTCTTCAATTGAAAGCTATATTTCTCTGCAATGGCAACAGGAAACACGTCTTTGTAAACTGGCAATTTGTTTTAGGATTCTTGCACCCCAAAATATATCATGCATTTGGCAAATTGGAATTTTCTTTTGTAGCTGCTGTTGCTGATGGATTCATCCTTCAAGATATTTGCATCCAAAACACAGCCGGGCCAGAGAAACATCAAGCAGTAGCTCTTCGTGTTGGAGCGGATCGATCCGTTATAAATCGTTGTCATATTGATGCATTTCAAGACTCTCTTTACGCTCACACTTACAGGCAATTCTACAGAGATTGCTATGTAAGAGGAACTATTGATTTCATCTTTGGCAATGCAGCAGTAGTACTACAAAATTGCAAATTAGTAGCAAGAAGGCCAATGAGAAGCCAGAACAACATGGTCACCGCACAAGGTCGCACTGACCCAAATCAGAACACTGGAACTTCAATCCAGAACTGTGAGATTATGCCAAGTGAAGATCTTCAACCCGTGATAAGTTCATTCCCATCATACTTAGGCCGTCCATGGAAAGAGTTTTCTAGAGTAGTGGTAATGCAATCATACATTGCTGATCATATCGATCCTGCTGGCTGGCATATCTGGATTGGAGATTTTGCACTCAAGACATGTTATTATGGGGAGTTCATGAACATAGGGCCTGGTGCTGGTACTAGCAAAAGAGTAGATTGGCCTGGGTATCATGTCATTACTGATCCTGCTGAGGCCATGAAGTTTACAGTGGCAGAACTCATACAAGGAGGAGAATGGCTGAGATCCACTGGAGTGAGTTATACAGAAGGATTGTATTAAACAAGCAAAAGAAGACTTGAATAATAATCAATCTAATTGTTGTTCCTCCTTCAGCCTTTGAACGGATCTCTATATATGCAAGGCTTATTGATGTTGTATCTGTGGAGAAACTAAGATTAATCTAAAAATTTATGGTTAAAGAGGAAGAAGGGAAAATGTGATTTTCTGTTTTTGCTCTTGAAAAAATAGGTATCTGACAATTTCGTGCTGACCAAAATGGCAGATTAAAAATTGTTAAGGTAACTAAAAAGTCTTTTTTTTTTTAATAAAAAAGCTAGATTGGTGAATTATTGAATAGAAAATTATGAATTGAATAAATTATCTTCAAAAAAATTTACGCTGAGTGCTTTATTTTATAAGTAATTTTAAACGATTTGTCTAGAAATGTAATTTGCTTAGATAATTTTAAAAGGAAGGAAAATATATTTGTCTATTAGTTTTAAAAATTAATATTTCTTTGGCAAATTTTCGTTCGTCGCATTTCAATTGTTAAAGTTTATTTTGTGTGTGTTTCATTTGAATTGTTAAGTTTTTAATTTTAGTATGTACTTTTATAATTATAATATTGTTATTAATAAATAATTTGAATGAATTGTCAACTATTTATTGAATAATATATTTTTTTTAAATGATAAAATTATCTAACATTAGTTTTAGAAAGTTTAATTGTATAATTATTATTTAATACTTATTTTGATTCTTATACAAGTATAAAGTAAACAATTAAAATGAAACAGAACGAATAATTTTTAAGTATGTATAACTATCATAAAAACAAATCCGGGAAAGCATTTGAGGGTGCTTTGTTTTCATTCCTATCTCATACCTTGTGGTGTGTTCCACATTCTCCAGTTGAATTTAATGCGTGTTATCTCCCAACATTATTATTGCCCGAGCACGGCCCTGTATATTTTTGCTTTCCCTAATTTTTGAAACTATCATCTTGTAAAGTTCATTATTGTAGTGGTACTATTCAGACCTTTCCAGCGTTCCTGTACTATGCCACGAGGAATCTACTAGGACTCCTAATCATAACAATTCTCAATATTAAGCACTACAATTATCCATAACATAATGTTGGTTTTTTTGGTTTGGATTGATAAGTTCCCTCCACCTGGTCTCCTGTTACAACTTTAAACAATTGGCATTCTTAGTTATAATCAGCATTTTTCTTCCAATAATTTTCTTAAAGCACTTCTTCAAGTATTCCACACCCACCACTTTATTTGTCCCACCAAAATGTTATCTTTGTTGAGAAACATATCAGTTCTTGTCATTCACCACAACAGAAGCAGACACTTTATGAGCTAGTGTGTTAAGTACTGTGGCTTTTGATCAAGAAACTGAGGCAATCTTGGCATGTTATCAAGCATTGCGCTTCAATAATTGCATGACTTTGTTGCCTTCCTATTATGTGGAAAACCTCCTAAAGGCAGAAAGTGAGTAACTCACTCAATCATACTAGGAAATGGCTACAAGCACTCCTCAACCTCTCCTTGAGAACAAGAAGAATACCACTTTTAGCTGCAAGATCCTCTACTTTGTTCTGCCACTGATTGCGGTGATCTTCTTGGTTCCTTTTTTTGTCCCTCATCAACTGAAAACTAGCCAATCTGATGAATCAGACTCTATAAATATATGTAACCGGGCTCATGACCCGGAAGAATGTGCAAGATTTGTCTCTGAAGTAGCTTCTAAGGAGCTAGCACAAGCGGATGGAAAAATTCTTCTGCAAAATTTCTTAATGAACTATGTTCAGCATTTGGATAATGCAATCGTAGTTGCAAAAGGCATCAAGAATCAGATCAATGACAAAAATGAGCAAGGGCCGATTGAAGATTGCCTGGAGCTTATGGACCTGTCAATTGATCGCGTTAGAGACTCAGTTATAGCTCTGACGAGTTCAACAAGTAGCCAATCCCTTGTCAATGCACAGGCATGGCTAAGCGGTGTATTAACTAACCATGACACTTGCGTTGATGGACTTGATAGTTCCAGAAGAACATTATTGGGAAACGTCACCGAAGACTTGATAGCCAGGGCAAGGGCATCCTTAGCAATGCTTGCTGAATTAGCAGCTCCAAATGAACAGATGCTGCAGCCCTTGGAGGGGAAATTGCCATCATGGGTCAGAATGAAGGACAGGAAATTGCTGGAAAGCACTGCAAAGTTTATCGTAGCTGATTTGGTGGTGGCACAAGACGGGACAGGGGATTACGAGACAGTTAGTGAAGCTGTTTCGGCAGCACCTGATAGGAGCAATCGAAGGTTTGTAATCTATGTAAAGTGGGGAACTTATAAAGAGAATGTGCAAGTGCCCAAGAAGAAAAAGAACCTAATGATTATTGGTGCTGGGATGGACTTGACCATTATCACTGGTAGCCTCAATGCTGATGATGGCTCAACAACCTTCAGATCTGCAACTCTCGGTAAGTAACCATCAGTTGCCATATGATTTGGTGAAATTCATTTTTTTTTTATTTCTTCTGTTTTCTCTTTCTCATTTCACATTGGATCTATTCCTTTTTAGTTCTCTGCACATGTTTTATGTTCTACAGAACCGTGTTTCATTTGTGTGGCATTTTGAGGTAGTGCTTTTCCTTTTTGTATCCCAACATTAATCTACCCTGTAGGGCTAATATAGAACATTTTCCTTTTTGTATCCTAAATATATCATGCATTTGGCAAATAGGGATACCAATGCTGAATATCTAAGCAAAGGGAAAACTGCGATGATTTCTTTTGTAGCTGCTGTTGCTGATGGATTCATCCTTCAAGATATTTGCATCCAAAACACAGCCGGGCCAGATAAACATCAAGCAGTAGCTCTTCGTGTTGGAGCGGATCGATCTGTCATAAATCGCTGTCGTATTGATGCCTTTCAAGCCGGTCTTTACGCTCACTCTCACAGGCAATTCTACAGGGACTGCTATGTGAGAGGAACTATTGATTTCATCTTTGGCAATGCGGCAGTAGTACTGCAACATTGCAAAATAATAGCAAGAAGGCCAATGAGAAGCCAAAAGAACACGATCACAGCACAAGGTCGCACTGATCGAAATCAGAACACTGGAACTTCAATCCAGAACTGTGAGATCATGCCAAGTGAAGATCTTCAACCCGTGATAAGTTCATTCCCATCATACTTCGGCCGTCCATGGAAAGAGTTTGCTAGAGTAGTGGTAATGCAATCATACATTGCTGATCATATCGATCCTGCTGGCTGGTATTTCTGGATTGGAGATTTTGCACTCAAGACATGTTATTATGGGGAGTTCATGAACATAGGGCCTGGTGCTGGTACTAGCAAAAGAGTAGATTGGCCTGGGTATCATGTCATTACTGATCCTGCTGAGGCCCTGAAGTTTACAGTGGCAGAGCTCATACAAGGAGGAGAATGGCTGAGATCCACTGGAGTGAATTATACAGAAGGATTGTTTTAGACAAGCAAAAGTAGACTACCGAATAATAATCAATATAATTGTTTTAAATGCAGGCTTACTGATGCTGTATCTGTGGAGCAAATAAGATAAAACATCTTGGGCTTTTTAAGTAATCTCATGTCATGTTTATTATTATTATTTTTAAATCGGAATCTCTCTAAGAGATCGGGCTAGGAAGAGCACACAAACAAGTTTGATTCAAAACTTTTTACAGCAAATAAGATTAAAATTCGTAACATTGCTTAAGTATTAATAAGTCTCTTATAATTTGCCTCGAGCTATCAAATTATCTCATGCAATGTTTAATGTAGTTAATACTCCTATCATTCTTCAAATTTTTTATGCAAGTCGTGCACAAATAATTTTTAGGCAGTATATACTTTATTTGTTAATGTATTATGAGAATTATAATAATATATAATTCATTTATTTATATGTCACTCTCTTCATCTTATAATGATAAATTAATTTCTTTTTTACATGAATTAAGAAATGTAATTTTAAAAAAATCATTCTTCTTATTATACCACTATTTAGTTAATTACAACAAATTTAAATTTTTTAGTTAAACAAAGCCCAATATTTTATATATTAATTGAGTGAAGGCTGAAGATGAATAAATTCATTGAAAATATACATTTAGATAATTTTAAAGAAGAGAATTTGAAATTTTATTTATTATTCTATATTGTTTAACAATGAGTAGAATAGGAAATAAAATAAATATACTATCAAAATGATAAGTAACCTATAATTTTGATCATTCTATAAAGGAAAATGAGTCTATTTTTGTTGGATGAAAGAATACTACTCAGTGAAGAGTTATTATAGCAGTTTAACTATGGCCAGACAATTTTTTAAATTTCTTTTTTATTTTGTTAAAAATACATTTTGTAAATGTGTTTTGTTCTAGTTATGCCAATGGATAAAACATCGTTTATTGAGTGTGCCACCGCTAAATAAGTTGATCATTCTAAATTTTTTATAATTTATGTTTTTACAATTATGCACTTGCAATCTTGCATAGCGTGATATGTGATATTATCTCCATTGGGAATTGCATGCTCTCATTTATACTTTAAGATATATGAAATTAAATATTTAATTTTTAAAACTAAATAAAATTTTTATTTCACAATTCTATTAATGATCTCAAACTTATATCATAAATATTAATTCATAACTTCACCACTAACAAAATTAATGATAAGAATAATGAGATAACTTATTTAATATAAAAAATTCTTCTTAATTTTTAATCAAATTCAATTATGAATATTTAATTTTAAAACTAGAGGGCATTATGATATTTAGCAGTTTGGTGATACAATGATTGAACTTATTTTTCTTCTTATTTTTCTTTCACAATAATAATTTTTAAAATTTACAACTATCTGATAAGAAAATTATTAAGTCTAGCGTGTATTTCAAATATTGTTGCGCTTAGTGAAGGAAAGAAAAACTTCGAATACAAAGAAGAATTAGAAAGGGATAAATCTAAAAATTTATGGTTAAAGAGCAATCCAAAGAACAAAAAACGCATTCATTCTATGCCTATTTTTTTGTTAACAGTCATTTTTCTATCGATGGTCGAATCAAGGGGAGTTAGTGTAAGTGATCAGTCTACTTGCCCCTTTTTAGTTCAAAGAAGTTACAGAAAAAAAGATGGAAAAGTAGGTACTAACGACGACGTATCTTGTTCTTACCATTTTTCCCTTTTCGCTTCCATAATCTGAAATCAGAAGATCGATAATATTCTCCGTCAGAAACGGCCGGACTTCCCTTGAGGATCAGTGTTGTTGTCTCTCTGCAGTCTCTAATTCTCAGACGCAGCTTTCGGAGGTATCAATCTCACACCTTTGACCTGCTTACTGTTGCTGTGGTTGTACCCAATCTTCAGGTAGAAGGAAATTTGTGCAACAGAACTCCAATTTTTGTTTCCCAAAATCAAGGCGTTACTCTCTGTTGCGAATCTCTAATTTTGTTTGATTTTATTTCGGAGTTCTAATTCTGCAACTTTTTTATGAAATTCATGGTTAATTTCAGTGTTTACGAGATAATCTAGCTTTAGTGCTGAAAAGACTGCAAAAATGGAGGATATATTTGTGGTGATTCTGTCCATGCTTCTAGTTTTAGCTTTAGTTCCTCTCTATTTATGGAAACGCCGATTGAATTCTCAATCCCCTGATCAACCTGAAGAGGAACAACCTCAGGTTTGTACGCTACGACAAAAGTTGTTGCTTCGGATTTTGCATTGAGCTTCTGTTTGCCAAATTAACGGTAGTGATTTGTGTTTTCTCTTTTTCTTTTTAAATTGTTTTCCTATTCGATGTTCAGGGTAGGCAGAGGGAAACAGTAGTAAGAGCCACACGGGCTAGTCGCATGCGGAGGAGACCTGCTGCTTCCGGTGCTAGCACATCATCTGCCGCAGCTACTGTGGAAGGTTTCTTGATAATTTCTTTTATTTTTTTGCTAAGATTTTATTATGGCGGCTTTGCTATGCATTAGTTCTGTGATTTTAAGGAGCCATTTGTGTGTCAGATACTTTACTCATTAGTGCATTTTCTCAGCAAAATGTGTAGCTTTACTTTCTCCATCTAAATTTAGTTGCTCATTGACCATATCAAACACATGCGGATGCAGAAACTGTTGATGAGAGTGATGATGAAGGAGCAGCAGATGGAAATTATTCTGCTAAAGTAACAAAGAAGAAGGAAAAGAGAAGACAAGAACGCGAAGCACAGCGACAGGTGCTAGAGCATCCCTTTCTTTTAATGTAGATAGCACCCACTGGTTCTTATTTGTGCACTCAATCAGCCTTCTGTTATAAAATCTTTCCAGGATGTGCTAAATATCCTGTTCGTCAAAAATTGTCATTTAAAAGTTGGATGTGGATGTAATTGTTCTGCTACAATGCTTCCTTATATTTTTCATGTTTTCTAGTACAAGGATATTGTTTACATGTCTGTGAATTACTTTCAAGGCTGAGGAAGCTGCACGTGATTCAAGACGAACAAAGCAAGACCGTTATGAAGAAATGAGAAGAAGAAAGGATGAAGAACGAGAAGCTCAGGAGCGGATGCTGGTTGGTTTACTGAAATGTGTGCATGATCTTTTAAGAAGTGATTAAGGACTATCTTCCCTATTTAAGAATTTGAATGTTATCTAGGAAGAAGAAGCCAAAGCTCGAAAGGCTAAGGAGGAAGAAGCTGCTGCATTTGAATTTGAAAAATGGAAAGGTGAATTTTCTGTGGATGCAGAAGGTACAACGGAAAATGCAATCCAAGATGAAGGTGCAGGCTTGCTTTCAAATTTTGTGGAGTATATTAAGGTAGTTTCAGTTTCCTTTTAGTTGAAATACTAGGCTTTCTGAGAGTTAGATGCTTTATTAACTAATCATCTGCTTTATCCGCATATATGCTGAATTGACTAAAACACAATAATATTGATCATTGGTTGTTAATAAATTTGGAGAAATTATCATTTAGAAAATGTATGACGAAAATGGATATATGCTCTATCATGAGTCAATGGACACAAAGATACATAAAGAATGAGTAATGGATGTGTTCTCATCTTTCCGTGTGGTTTTGTAGGATCATAAATGCATTCCTTTAGAAGATCTTGCTGCAGAGTTCAAATTACGCACCCAGGTTTGTCCTTTGGATTCTCCATAACCTCCTTGTTCACTTTTTTCTGATAACAAGGATGTTGCTGATCCGGTTAGTTTCAAGGAATGTGTTTTTATTCTTTTCAAGGTTCAGCTAAGTAATTCACAACCAAATGGCTCTACAGGAGCAGTTCTATCCTTTTAACATTCATTAGGTTCTTAGTAAAAAATGTGAATTTATTTAGTTTCGGTTGCTAGGACTATCTTTCAGTAGTATAAATAGTTCTTCACCCAGTTTTTAGATAATACTAGGAGATGAATTGACAAACTAGTTCTATGTAAATCACTTGTTTTATAACTCATTTTTAGTTTATTGGTTACCTTTTCCAGCAAGTGAATAGCGTGATAAATTCTTCTTGCATACTAAATGGAGCTGCTCATTACCTACACTTTTCTCTTAGCAATACAATATTTTTGTTGACTATCAGATATCTTAAACTGCTCCCCCCACCTGATACTCCGCATGTTGTTACCCCTAAAACGTTATTACTAATAGTTTATTGCTTAATTGGATATTTCTTATTAACATGCTGATGACAATTTCGCAATCAGCTGCTAATCTTATCTTTCTTCATATATAGTGAAATCCTACTCTGGGATTATGTATGAGAATCTTGGCTATTGGTATGGGTTATTGGCCACTTCTTTCTCTTATCATACTAATTTTACTGAATGTAGGATTGCATTAATCGGATCACCTCACTGGAGAACATGGGTATGGTTTCTCCCTTCCTTATGTCATCCTTATGCAGTTTGTTTTGGTGGCCTTTGATTAATCTTTTCAAGTAATCAGTGTTGCTCGTCTTATGGTTGGTTTATGTGATCCTCACTATGCTTACATCTCGAGTCTTGACCAACAGTTGTGGAGTTACTTTCTGGATATGCTAAGTCGCCCATAAGATTTGTCTTAATACTGGCTGAAACTGGACCTACAATTATATTTTCTATACCAGCATTACTGTACATCTTTCCTTGGATGCTCTGTGATCTTTATCAATTTTCTGTTTCATCTGTTCAACTTTTAATTGAGTTATCATTTTATGGCATCTCATATTGTGACTATTTGGTCAGTCTAACTCATGGGAGGGGCTTCTTAAATCATGACAATCCTTTTGTGTGTATAGCCATGCATGACCTTGGCAATGAAAGCTCTTCTCTGTATTAGAATGCTTTGGGGAACAGTTGTGGTTCTGCTCTTTATTGTGTGCAGTGATCCTCTTTTTATACCAGAATTCTTTTATTATGTTCTTTATTTTGACCCTTTCTCTGGCAGTTATCATCTAACCTAGAATAATGAATGTAATTTGGAACAAATTAGCTCCATAAAAAGAAGAGAATGTAAACGCATTTGTGCTACTCTTTATCAGGGAGGTTGTCTGGTGTCATGGATGACAGAGGAAAGTACATCTACATCTCACTGGAAGAAATGAAAGCTGTTGCTGATTACATCAAGCGTGAGGGCAGGGTCAGCATCTCACACTTGGCTAGCAAATCAAACCAGTTCATTGATTTGGAACCAAAATCCCAGTTTGTTGAAGACATTGGCAGCGTGGAAGAGATTACTGCTGCTTGAAACTGTGCTTAAACCCGTCAGTGTACATATATATACAAGGGAAGAAAACTCTGTTTTGGGTTTATTTAATTACCTTCCTCCTTTTTATCACAAATTTTGTCCTTCAAATAAATTCGAAAAGTAATTCCATTACTGCTTTTATGTGGAAATTGTTTTTCATGTAATTCCATAATTGTTTGATTTCAAATTCAACTAGACTTGTTTTCACTTTAAAACTAAAATTTAAAAGATGATTTAACTAAGAAGTTCAGGGTTTAAGATACTCATCCTAACTTCTTGGTAAATTTCTTACATTCTTTAAATATGTTTTTAAGGATATAAATATAGAAAGTAAAATTCTAAGCTATATTCTAAATGTTCAGAAATTTAAGGGTTACTTTACAAAAATGTGTAGGGTTCATATTGTAAAAATTCAATTCTCAACTTGCTTTTTATTTTATATTTTAAGGAGATGTGAAGAAAGTTAAAATATGTCTAGTGTCAAATTGATAAAAAAAAGGTTCTGAAAAACATATTCTTACCATTAGAATAAACAGTTTCAGTTCAAGATAATTTGCTATGTCAGTTAGTGGTATAAAGAAGGGAAGCATGATTATCATTTACCAATTAAAGCTTCAGAGATTAGACACGAGAGACAACCACATATCTACAAATAGATAATGAAATAGGAGTATCAACCAGATGATAGTATTATTACTTTCAGTCATTAAAAAAAAGACAACTGAATACATGTTTGTCATTCGATCTTCAATGAAAGTAAATTTTCCTAGGGAATTTCCATTTTTCCCCCTCCCTAGAAACTTTGCCTTGTATAAATATCAGTCATAAAAGATTACATGTTTTATACAACGTAACCTGGTACAGTACAACCTCCAAAGGGTATCTAAGGTTTGGAAAGAATAAGGAATTCTTCACACTTCTGGTCGTGTCATGTATTTTCTGTTAAACAAAATCTGAAATCAGAGAATAAATCTGTGTGGAAACAGTGCACATTCCGTAGAACTTTTCATATTGCAGTATACAACATCTGGTCCTTACTGACAAGGTCAGAGCGCATATCATCTGATACTGATATTTTTATTTCATTTTATTACTTCTTCGCCTGCCATAACATCACAAAAACAATGAATCAGTTTCTTGCTACTTTTGGTTTGGTAAGCCAGGTAGACAGAAAAATGAGAGTGAAATGGGCTGCAGTTGGTACCCATTCTCTCATGCATTCAGAATCCAGAAATTGTCAAAGAAAAAGGAAAAGGTAAACGAAAATGAGAACATTTTTTAAGATTATTGACATGTATAAAATAATAGGTTCTTTCTATTTGTTTTCCATGTGGAGAAAACTGCAAATGCCTTGTTCATCTTCATGGCTGTAGGCAGCAATTCTGGTTTAGTAAAACAAACATGGCAAGTAATCGCAAGAATCAAAATGTTTTATTTTATTTTCTACCAGAAGAATCATAACGTTGAAACCTTACCTTTTTTAGATATTTTTTGTGAAGTTTCATTGCACCAATGCAGGCTTCCTTGGCATCTAAGTTTCCAGTTATGTCATTCAGTATCTGAAGATTTCAGAGAGAAGATCAGGATTCAATAGAAATAAAAACAATAAGTTTAACAAGACATCAGCAACATAAAACAAAAGCTGGCACTGATGATTTTTCCTCTTTTTTTTTTTTTTGGTCAGCCAATGTGGGAATAAGGGTAAAAACATAGGCAGAAAAGAAAATTCACATGGTCAACTGGCTGCATGTCATGGTAGACCTCTGCAATACATTGATAATAGTGCAATTTAAGATGCTGACTTTGCAATTAAATGCCAACAACTTTAATTGGAACCACAAATCACCAGTCTGTCACTGCTATTAGACAAGAACTAAATTAGGATTTTCTTTTCAACCTTCCGATCACATCCACTAAAATGCAAAAGCCTAACTGACATACCTGAAACCTTTTTAGTCCTCATATTTTTCAGACAAAAAAAAAAAAAAAAGGTCCTCTGTTGGATGGCCACTGAGAGAACTACCCGTTTTCAGGATGCTAAAGCAGTTTGTGTTCAG
The DNA here is from genome assembly GCA_019593545.1 of Apocynum venetum. Taxonomy (NCBI): domain Eukaryota; kingdom Viridiplantae; phylum Streptophyta; class Magnoliopsida; order Gentianales; family Apocynaceae; genus Apocynum; species Apocynum venetum. The sequence continues at coordinate 7,375,925 of SRSM01000123.1, read as the reverse complement.
TTCATCAGATGTGAAGGCACTACAAACAATGTTCCACTCAGTTTACAGGAAAAAAAGGATTCTTAATGCAGGCAGATACAGTTCAATACGGAAGATCAATATAGTGCAACCTATTAGATTTTCCAAGGGACAAAATTGAAAGGAAATGTCTAATGGTACTCGTCAAACTCACCTTAACAACGTCATCAAGTCCTCGAGCTTCTGTCAACAACTTGGAACTTTTATCCTTGAGTACACTAGCTACAAGGAAAACAGAGATAGGTAGGGGTGATCCATTGCCTCCACTTTTTAGATTATCTCTCTCATATTTTCCGCATTGCCGCATTGATTTTGCTTTGCCTTTGGATCCCTCAGACTTTTCAGTAGCTAATTCAGGCTCTTCATACAAAGAAAACAAGTCTGGATCATATTCTAGGGCCCACATCATCTGAAAAAATAAGGGGAAGTTCACGGAGATTAGAAAATTTACTAGTCTAAGTATTTCTGTGCAGATGTGGACCATCTAGGTATCAAAAGAAAATGAACGATAAACATGACCATCACTAAGAATATATGCACCTCTACAAAACAACCATAAAGAATGAGAAACCATGTTTCAGCCACAGTCATAAAAACTAATAAAATGCTCAGGAGGTCATACTAGATTCCTAGTCTGGTCTCCCTTTGGAGCTCTAGACCTTGCACCTTCTAATTACTTGAAACTTATGAACCAATAAGTACGCAGGATGGATATAAATAATGTTCAATTCTCATCTCACATACCCATAATTTGACTATGTAGCATTAGGTGGGTTAGAAATTTAGTTACAAGTTAGAAACAGTGGTAATAACCACTGCTCTTCCTAATCTTTGAAGGTAGGCATTTTCCACTTAACATCTCTTTCACCAGTTTCCAGAATGAAATACTTATATCTGGATTTAATTTCAGCTAACAATAAAAGGGAAGAAACTCTTGAAAGTTCTCCCTTCATTTGGTGTTACTGGGAAGTTGACTCTGAACTTTTTAACAAAAATTTTAAGACATCTTTTGAGTAGGAACATAGACATAATTTTGTTTCTATTTATCAAGTCTGAACGCCTCAAAGAAACATATTGTGGGTTGAGGAAAAGTCCAAAATATTTTTTGTACAGAAGTATCAAGGAATTTGAGATATCCCAGATGGGAAGTAGTTGCTCTAAAATGGGACAAATGAAGAATACTTTCCACTTTTAGGCCTTTGTTACAATGTGTTAAGCTAATATAAATATAATACTTCAGAGGTGCAAAGAGACATTAAATTACAGAAAGATTATTTAAATTTAATACCTTGCATCATCCACCAGTTCCAAATTTATCTGTATAGATGATAAATCTAATTATAATTCAGCCTTATAACTTTTTATTTTCCTATGCTTTCATCAATATTTTCTGTTTTTACTTTGTTTCATTGACTTTTCATATTGAACTTGATTTGCATTGCAGCTTAGAGAGAGAGAGAGAGAGAGAGAAGTAAAAAAAATGAAGACAGATATAGATCCTCAAGATAGTATTTGGTTTTTAACTGGTGGGGAAAAGAATTGAATTGAAAAAGTAAATAGAAGTTAATAAGCAAAATTGCACATAGTATTAAATATGGTTCAACTATTCTTTGGGTGTGTTGCAAACCTATAAATTTATATCTATATGTGGAAAATATTTTGGCTGATAAGATAATATAGGTTTGTATGGTATTAAATACATTTTAGTTAGTACTATTTTAGAAAAAATCATATTTTATTCTAGAATAAATTCTATCAGCAGAGATTCTCTTTTTAATATAAAGTTTCAAAATCCAACAATTAGCTGAATGTCAGTTCATAATGAATATCAGAAAGGTAAAAGGATCATATTTTACCTCCCATAGGTATAATGAATCACAAAAGGAGAATTCTCTGCGAAACAAAACCATAAGCATCCGGAAAGCAAATAGATAATCACCTCCACCCAAGTTTTCTGTGCACAAGATTAGACATAATCTTGTTACATGTTCAACAGGAGATATGCAAGACAAGAGGAACACCTAATCATGAAGTATGAGTTTGGCTGAGACAAGACAGGCAATCATTTTCCGAAATCCTTTAGCTTATATCTTTAGTTGAGGCATTAAAAACTATCAAGGAGAGAAAATACAATATTTAAAGAAATACCTAAGTGCTGATGAAGCTTAGGATCGATAACTTGAGTAATTGAAGCAAGACTACCCAATTGTACCTCAACTCCAACAGAGCTCTCAGTGCATCTGAAATTTCCGCGCTTTAAAAGTTCCAAAGGAATCCAGTGAGCAATTTGAACGTAGTTCTGGTCTTAAAAGTAAAATGAAAATTTTGAAACAAATGGATAGTGAAAACAGTCAATTATCATAAAAATAGATACTCAATGTACCTATGCATCATGATAATTCTTATGTGAAAGAGGTATCTGCTTCAACCTTGATTATAATTCTAACCATGAAACCAAGTGTAATCAATGATTTCACCGACAAGGCAAAATAATTGTTGAGCAGGAAAAGATTCCCCACCTCCACCCCCTAGCTTCAATTAAATATCAGACATTTTTTTAAAAAAAAATTGCATAAAATCTTGATCTTTCCTTTGGAAGTTGTCATTATATCTTCATAAACCATTTCTGCTGGTTATCTAACTACTGGACAAGAAGAAAAGTGGAAGATGGCACTAAATCTGGCATAAACACAAAATAGATACTCAATGTACCTATGAATCATGATAATTTCTTATGTGAAAGAGGTATCTGCTTCAACCTTGATTATAATTCTAACCATGAAACCAAGTGTAAGCAATGATTTCACCGACAAGGTGAAAGAATTGTTGAGCAGGAAAAGATTCCCCACCTCCACTCTCTAGCTTCAATTAAATATCAGACATTTTAAAAAAAAATTGCACAAAATCTTGATCTTTCTTTTGGAAGTTGTCATTATATCTTCATAAACCATTTCTGCTGGTTATCTAACTACTGGACAAGAAGAAAAGTGGAAGACAGCAATAAATCTGGCATAAACACAAAAAGTATTATATGAAATTCACATGTGGAAGTACTAGCCCTCAGAAAAAATCCAAACAAATGGAAAGATCATACACTTTTTATTGAACACCAAAATAAGAGCCTGTAGAACTTTGTCAAAAAGTTGGTGCATAAAAATTCAAGCCAACCATTACAAGAAAATTTTGAACCTTGTTCATCATGAAATAAATAGGAAAAAAGGATTACCAATCGCCGCATTAGACGTTCAAAGCACCAAAATGCATCTGCTTCATCTTCCAGAAGAATTATCATGGGAGAGCAAAGATCACTCATTCCTACACAGCACATGTACAAAATTCATAATGTAGAATTAGCATCAAGATAAATAATTAAATACTAGTCAAGTACTTGCTAAACCAATAAAATATGCATATCATTTCTTGATGCTCAACCAAGCCTTGAGGTGCCAATCAAGATACCTGAATAGCTTAGTGCAACATTCAATCATACTTTGCATGGACGTAATTAATTGGGGATGCAAATGAACTAGCCGCTCAATCAAAGCTCAACTTGAGCTCAAGCCTAAATATAATTAGCTCATTGGCGCGTCAAGCCAATCGAGCCATACACACACACACACTTGTGTATATATACAAGTATATAATTTCTTATAACATTTTTCTAATTTTAAATTGAAATATTAAAGAAATGGCTCGAGCTCAAGAGTTAGCCCTCTGTTTGAGCTCATCAAGTCTTTATAATTTTTTTAGTTCAGCTTAGATCATTTACACTCATAGATTAATTAGCTCACCAGTAAATAAAGATTGTAAAGTAAAGAGCACGCAACACATTTGTTAATGAGTTTGGCAACTAGACTACGTCTACGTAGCCCTAACCAAAATCAATCCACTATAAATTCAAGTTAAGTAGGTCCAACCTTTCCCAAGCTACTACCTACTATTTGATCAACCAATCTAGTGGATACACTGCAAGTCCCCTTGCAATACAAACAGTTGGACTTCCTCTAATCATGGTTAAGTCCTTCTCCCGAAGACTTCTCATGCCGCTCCTGAAGAATACAGCCACCACTTCTCCCAAAGGGCTACAACGTCTCTTCCTTCCAAAGATATAAAACCGTTCTTCTTCTCAAAAGAGACTTTTGATTACAAACAATGTTGAAGGGTGCACCTTCTCTTCCTCCCAAAGAGATAAAATTGTTCTTCCTCTAGAAGAACCTTCATTAGTCTTCCTCCTGAAGAGACTTTATCACAAACAATTTGTTTGTGAGTTGTTCTCATCTTCCTCAAATTGCATTTGATATGAAACAACAACTTGTCTTGACAATGAAGCGTCCTCACAAAATTACAAGTTGCTCAACAATCATTCTCAGGATATATAAGCTCATACTTTGATCTTGCATCAATGTCCTCTTTATATAGGCATGTAAACCGACTTGTGCAAGGACTTTTTTGCCTTAATTCTGTCCAAACTGGAATACTTCTTCCCATGTGCAGTTTCCAATTATGACTGTTGTAACTCAGTTTCCTAATCCAATTCGGACTGTAACTTCAATTGGAAATTACCATTGCCTTAATGGGTTTCCTAATTGCATAAGGTTTTGTACAAAGAAATTGCCAACACATAGTAGCTACCTAAAGTAACTCTTACACACTTGATTTTTACAGACAGAATTTTATCATTGAAATGAACAAACAGAAAGTGAACTGGCAGAGTAAGATACACCATGAATAGACTATTAGGTCTAATCCTTCAAATTACTAAATTAATCCAGATAAAGACTTAACAGAAAATGGATAAAAAAGGGAATTTAAGGGCTTTTCCTAGGCCTACTGGTTGCATGCACAAAAAGAACATCTTACCTGAGGAATAACTAGAATTTTCTCTACTTGGCTAAAGGACTAATGCTTGTGACTCACCCACTTGCAAATTGCTCATTTCAGAAGACAAGGATGAGCATTCAGTATACAAATAGAAGATGCCATTTACAGGAATAGATAAACCATGACTGAGAAACAGAAAAAGAACCACACTCCATAAACCATTGAAACTTCACTCATCAGGAGTACTTTATGCAAAATTCAAATCCAGAAAAATGTAACAATTTATGAAAAGGTCTAAGTAAAGATCCAAAACCATAAAATCCTTCCTTAATTGTAGATTTGCACCCACCTTGGCAGTAGCCAACATCTGTATCAGACCAAGCATACACAGCAAGAATGTCCCAAAGTTTCGCTAAATTTTCTTGCTTCTCATAAAATATCAATGTCCTATCAGTGCGAATGACATCCAGACCTGGCGAGAATATTATTTCAATAAGAAAAGAATCAGAACATGTAAACATCATGCAATCAAGTAGTAAGGGAACAAAGATTTAATGCATACCCCTGTTACAAAATAAATGGATGACAAGAATAAGTGAATAAACAGAATTATACAATATAGACTGTTTCCAAACAGCAAACTGTCAAACATTCAAATGCATAGTTGACAAGGAACCAACCTATTTGATGTAAAGTAAGCTTCCATTGAATGACTTTCTTGTCCCTGGGGTTGTGACCAAGAGCATCTACAGTTAGAAGATTCAAGGCATAATGTTTAGCTGCATGAATTACTGCTTACATCATGCTCCAATTACACTTCAAATTAAAAGATCAAAATTTTCAGCAATACCATTTGCTTGATTTAGGATTGCTGAATCCAAATTTGCCTCTTGAAGTACAATAGGATCTTGAATAGGTTCACCATCTTCAGTGACAATGGGTGCTGTAATTAACCTACCACTTCCCACTAATGGAAACATTTGGCGACATTCTTCTTTAATTATGGCATATTTTGCCCTGAAAGCAAACATAAGTGAGGATTGATCATAATGTTTAAAGAAAATAGTTACAAAGAGGAATAGAGAGGAATTAATAAATAAAATGATATAAGAAAGAAGGAAGGGAATATGGTGCAGGAAATTAACTTAACTACCTCTGTACAATCCTGTAAATGATTGAAGAAACTTAATAACTCTATCGGAAACAAATTTCATTTTAGAATAGGATTGTAGTCCTTTTGTGAACTTCCAATTAACTATTGCAACTATCCTTTTCTCTTCACTTGGGCTTCAAGGAAATAAGAATCTAATTTGGTAAGATCAAATAGAGTCACATTGAGACGTTTAAAGAATATAGTTACACAGAGGAATTAATAAATAAAATGATATATAAGAAAGAAGGAAGGGAATATGGTGCATGAAATTAACTTAACTACCCCTGCACAATCCTGTAAATGATTGAAGAAACTTAACAACTCTATCAGAAACTAATTCCAAATTAGAATAGGATTATAATCCTTTTGTGAACTTCCAATTAACTATTGCAACTATCCTCTTCTTTTCACTTGGGATTCAAGGAAATACGAATCTAATTTGGTAAGATTAAATAGAGTCACATTGATCTGTAATAATTTGGACACTGAACCATTTTGGAAATGTGTAGCTCATCACAGCTAAATGACTAAATTTGAGACAACATTTAGATTTCAAGAGTGCTAGCACCTATAATGAATAGAAACATGCATTTCCTTCTCTTAATATCTGTCCACACAAAAGGCAGTTGACTACCAAATGCTATTGATATGGCTCCTGCCACATGTTCTGATATCTCATCAAGAATGCAAGTACTTGGTCACATGTGCTCATGACCAACCATATGTGTTGATACATAGTTAAGAATTCCACAGACTGATATTTGTGAAGTATCAGATTATGTATTTAGCTTATGCGACAACACACCTAACTTGTGTAGAGAAAATATGTTTGAAGTCCAAATTTATGTTTCAGAGTATTATATTTCAAGGAAAATGAAGTGCAGATAACAGCCTACCTACGACGTTGGCGTATCTGATCTCGTTCCTCAAATGTGCTCTTAGGCTCATAACAACCCAAAAGAAATTCCCAAACTTCACCTCTTATCGAAGGATGGATCCCCTAAAAATGCAAATGCTCATCAGTTTAGAGCAATGAATAAAAAGAAAAGAAGCATATAACTTTGAATAGTGTGAACATATGAAGAAGGTCATTTCACATAATCTGACCTGAAAAGTTAGCAAATACCAATCAAAATAAGCAACAAGATATAAAGAGCCTTGCACCATCCTCATTGAAAGTAAGATTATACACTAGAAAAGAAAGAAAGTGCTAGGCGAGGATTCATAGAAAAGGCCAAAAGATCTTATATAAGTCCAAATGATTTTCATCATTAATTAGAATTTATGAAAGCCCACCAAATGAAGAATACCTGAACATGGTCCTCAAGTGATCTTCTCTTACATGAGATAAAATAAAGAAAAAAGGACAGTTTTCAGGGGGGAACAAGAGCATCAAATCATTCTGACCTTTGCATAAGATACACACTAAATAAAAACAAATGATTGACCAGAAAACACAGAAATTTCAAAAAAGCATCCTCTTCTAACAAGATTCATGCTGAGATATCTCCATTCTGGTTTCAGAAATAACTTTGAGGAAATTGAGATGTAATGCAATGGGTATACCAGATAAGAAAAATAAAAATAAAAATATATATATATATAGCAGCATGCAAAAGTAGAAATCTTCTAATGAAATCAAAGCAACCCAGAGATAACCATTCAATTTATGAATTAATTTATTTTTCACCATAATAGATAAATAGAACTAAGAGCAATGTCCTTGTGTTCATGGGATAACAATGATGAGAACAGTACAGATAAACCATTTTAATGCAATTCTAATTTTAACAAAATACGATTCAAAATATCTACATTGAAAAATAAGCGATAATTGGAAAGATATAAACAGAGGTTTTCAGTTAATGATGGAAGACGTACACCACGCTGGATGCGACTGAGTATTTTGGATATATCGAGATGACCTTCTGGAGTAAATGCAGCATGCCACTTACGGACACTTAATGTCTTGCCAGCCTGGATCAGCAAATTAAATAAGAAACTTGAGGAAACTGGGAAGCATATTGAAATGTTTTCAAGGACATGGCAATATATATTAATGGAGCACATAAAATGTAAAATCATGATATTACTGTCACTTAACAGCTCAAAGAATACCAAAATTCTAGGATTTAAATGTTAAGCAGTTAACAAGAAAAAGCACTTTACATGCTATTATCTCCTGCACTCGTGTATGTTCTAATCCACTCCCTTTACCCTCAAAAACTCACATAAGGGAGTACAAAGGCATGAGCATACTCATCCACATAGAAAGAGCAAAATGATAAACCAAAACACTTACAGGCCTGTTCATTCAATTAACACTAGGTACTCTTAACATCACCATATTAATAACAGTGGTCGAGAGAGTCCATTCATCCAAAAAGGCAAAAGAAAATATAACAAGCAAAAGAGCAATGCTTTTACTCCAGAGCAATGGCAGAACTAGGAAGACCGGACATCAACCATAAAATCTTTAGAACTGTATTACTTACCTTAGAAAAGCCAACTTTTCAGAAACAACATTTATAACTATTATCTTTCTCCCTGCAAATTTTTTGAAAATTCTATAACACATGTCTTCCTGTAGAGGAACATAATCCATTTCAGCTCTTACAAGACTAAGCTGGGAATTCCCAAAAGAGTACATCGAGAGCCTCATCCACAAGTTAATGTAAGACTCAAATGACTATTATATGCCGTCTACGGTCTAGCCATTTTGCCCACACTTAGAATAAAAGAATGCATAAAATTGCAACGAGATGAAAACACATGTTCTGAGCAGTTGCCCTTTCCTATTGAAGGACCTCAAATATGACACAATTATATGTCGATCAACTTATAGAAGAGCCTAAGTCTTAACGAAGACTCAAGGACGGTTCCAAAAGTCAGAATTTAGTCCGTAGTTATGTAAGCTGAAATCGCATCAGCACCTAAAATGAATTTCAGCTAGAATTACTGTATCTCAATTATCACACACAAACAGACATAAGCGCCAACACAATGTGATTTCGTGAACTAATAGAAAACCAAATAAATTGATATTTGGGTTAACTCATTTCAATAGACAAAGACGAACCTTGATCCGAAACTTGGATTTAGGAACATCGGTGCATTCAGGCCGAACCTCATAGAAAGAATCAGCAGGAGCACCAGGGTTTCTCCACATATCTCTATATATATATATATATAAATAACAGTACCGAAACCAAAGCTAATGCGCCTGAGCAGTCCCTTAAAAGAACCCTGCAACGGCACCCCAGGAGCTGAGCAGATCAGGATTCACAAAGCACAAAATTAAGAGACCCAGATCAAGCTCTGAATGGCCTGCAAACTGGACTTATTCATAATGACCAAGGAACCTGTTCAAAACTAGGAAAAATATTATGCTTTCTCTCCTTTAATTTAATATTATGGGCTGGTTTGGTTGTTCATTTTTTATCCTTTTTATCTAGAAAATCAGTAAGGTGGTGGCTGCAGAGGGGTAATGGTTGTGGTGGCGATGGGTAGAGGCTCTTTTGGACTTGCAATCAAAACTCGTACAGCATTGATTCATCCAAAAAAGCCTCTGTTACAATGACTCAACCACACATATATATGATTAACAGCCCGCTTAATGCGCCAATTTTAATGGAGTATATGATTAATCTTTTTCTCTCTCTAGTTTCTCTACCTATATACATATGAACATGAAAGAGCATTTTTGGTATCCACTCGCCTTTATTGGCGGGCTCTCCAAGGGAGGAGTGGTACGTTTGAATGACGCGTTTACGGTGGCGCGTCAATAGAAAGGTTAGTTAAATTTCCAGTAAAGGTTTTTTATTTTTATGAAAACTGTCAGTAATTACTCGTTATGAGACCAAGTCCTGGTGTTGGGTGTAAATGTTCCAATGAGCTCCAAATTCAAAATTTTGAAATAAAATCGACATAAATATTTACTATTAATTTAATTTCAATTTTTTCATATTTTTTATTATCAATAAAATTAGTAGGGATAGAATATACTCCCTTCGTTCTATTTCAATTATTCACTTTGAACTCACACAAAAATTAATATTAAGTATTAAAAATAATAATTATACAATTAAAAATTTTAAATTTATCTCATTTATAACTAATATATACGTATTAATATTTTTCAAAAAATATAATATTCAATAAATGATTGACAAATCATCTAAATTCTTTTTTAATAACAAAAGTATAATTGTAAAAATATATACTAAAATTAAAAGTTAGACAATTGAAATGTAACTCTTAAATAGAAATATAACGGATGGAGTATAAGTTAATATTTAATCCATCAAAAAATATAAATCGTTTAATTCATTTATATTTATTTCAAAATATAAATCATTTTATAATATTTTAGATATAATTTAGTCATTCTTTCTCATAAATCCTCATTTATTCATATATTTTCTTTTGCATCTCTCATTATTGTAAAAGGAGAAATACAGTTCCAATCAAACGATGTTTTATCCAAATATACTTTTTCTAAAAAATATAATCCAACATATACTCGTCCGTCATTGCAAAAGACATATCTCTCTAAAAAAACTGGTATGCAAATTGCAACGGAGCTCAGCGTCAAAGATAGTGTTCCGTCCTTCCTGCTTCCTATGCACTACATTTGCATTCTTTTTCTTTTCTTTTCTTTTTAAATACTTTCACATTTGCACAAGTTCCAAGTGGATTATTTTAATTATTAGTAAATCCAAGTGGCGGTAAAATCCATTTAGCATAGAAAGCATGCATGACTTGTGATGAGTTCCATTTCGTGTTTTTATTATAATTATTATTATTACATTTAATTTGTTTTTAAGTTACGATAAGAGACCATCTATTGTAAAATCAATATACGGTTATATTTAATTGTTAGTATAATTTCTATTTTAAATATTTATCTACAACATAGCAATTTAAATTATATTTTAATTTTTTTATAAAAGTTCAACTCAATGACTTATAATTTTGGACAAATGAAATAAAGCGTAATTTTCTTAAATTAAAAATAGTATTAATGAAATTCTAAATATTAAATATTTAACTTCAAATATTTTAAAATAAAAATATAAATATTTAATATCATATGAAGAAGAGAGTACATAGAATTTTGGATTATAGTGACTTGTTAATGAAATTTATATAAAATGATTTTATTTAATGATATAAGAATTTAAAAGGTCAAAATATTATATAATAATCCTTTTGTCCAAAAAATAATGTCCATTTTAATTCAATACAAGAATTTAAAAAAAAGTGTTAACTTTTTTATACAATATAATTATATCTCAAAATGAAAATCTCGAGTTGGAATGAGGGGTATAAGACTAAGTAATAGATATTATATACTTATTTTATCCAAAATTGAATGTCTATTTTTTAAAAAATAAAATTTGTTTTTATCTAAAATTTCACTAGTAAATTCCTTAATTTAAAGGAATACATCTAATTAACTAATTGTTTCACCACTAACTAAAATAATAATAATAATAATGTTGTAAATTCATTAAGGTTAATGTCGTCTTTTAATTTTTAGACAAAGTCAATTATAGACATTTAATTTCGAATAGATTAAGTATCACACTCTATCGAAATTAAATGATTATTTTTTACTTTGGTTAAAAATTAATGAATATCTTTAACTTTAATTAACTTACCAAATTATTATTGGCATGAATATAATAGATTGTAGGATCCATGAGTTAGTGAGATATAAATTTTTAAATTAATATGGTGAGTGGTGAATATAATGAGTTAGTGAAATATAAATTTCTTAAATTAATTATATTATTAATGAAAATTTATATAAAAATATATTTATTTAACGAAAATAAACATTAAATTTCGAACAAATTAAAATATAAATGTTGGCATTCAATTTCAAATAGAGAGAGTATTATTTTCCTCTCTCTATCCCTTTTTATAATACCTTAGAAACCTTTCTCTAATATCTAAATATAAATCATTTTACAACATTTTAGAGATATAATGCCATGTGTTTCCAATACTAGCATTATTTATTATTAACTATTTTCTCACACTTTTCATATTTCCAATAAAAAAAATTTATTTTATGTTAATTTATTTCTTATTCCTAAGACAAGACTTTCTTCTTTTTAAATCTCCAACACAAAAACTTTATTCTCTCTTTATTATTCTTAATACAAAATTAAATAAGAGTATTATCAAATGGACAGAGTATATGCTTATCTAAATATTAAGTAATAGATATATATATATATATTGTAAGTATGGAAATTTTATTAAATTAAAAATTAAAAATTCATTTGAATTAAATTAATAGTCATACAAATTTTGGCTATTAAATCAAATTATTCATCCAATCAAATCGTAGCAAGTGTCAAGAATGGCAAGGCTCAACCAATAGAAATTAAATGAGTTTTATGATCAATCAAATGATGCCACGTTGCTCAAGAAAATGCTTTAGCCAATCAAATTATTTGATGGAAATTATCTCTTAAATATTTGAAATATAGAGATAAATCTTAAATTATCTAATTTATTCATATCTTTAGCCTCTTATGTAACAAATTGAGAGGATACTTTACAATCAAATTCGAGATCCACTTGCGAAGCCCTCGAAATCAAATTCAATGACAAATTCGAGATCAAGTTGCAAAGCCCTCAAGATCAAATTCAACAAACATATCTAGGATCATGCTCTGAAGCCCCCAAAATCAAATTCAAGATAAGAATGAGTGGATTCATAAAGATTGTAACATTTGTATTCAAATTAATAAAATTATATTTGTTAGCATATTTTCTTGCTTGTTAATTTGTATTGCAGACATGAATTTATTGTGTACATATACATATATAATATGAAATAAGCAGTTGAGATTAGGTAGTTAAAAGAAGTTTTGAAATAATCAGTTAAGAAATTTAAAAGAAAAGGTTTAGGAATGAAGTTTAGACTTTAGAAAGGTTTATCATTAAAAGACTTTTAAGGGTTGGTAATTGAGAAAGTTAGTTTAGATTAGTTTATATCCCATTTTCATATAGTGATATGATCACTTTTGATTTGATATGAAAGCATATACTGTTCATTTTGAAGTTATATTATAAATTGTATAATACTTTATTGTGTTTCTATTTTAAAACTTATTATAAAAATTAATTATGAATAATAATATACTAAAAAATAATGTTCAGATAGAAATTATTGGTTTTAAACTTGCATCTACTTTTTAAACTTAATGAGGAAAGTTTTTTCCCTAATATTATAAAGAAAATAGGATGTTTTCTTTTTTTCATTATATATTAGGAAATTGGCAAATTCAGTCATTTATTTATCGCAATTTGGTAACATTGATCAATTTTTTATTTCTTTTGCAATATTAGATCCTCTATTTTTTCATATTTGACAACTTTGGTCATTCCGTTCAATTTGCAGTCAGTCAACATTTGTTATCTTTTTAAAAAATTTGAAGAAAGGTAAATTTGCTCATTCACGGTGGCCATTTTCCTCAATGGATCAATGCCATAAAAAAATCCCTAATTTTATTTTACTTCCTTTCTTATCTTTCATTTTTTCTTCCTTATTTACTCATTATCATCTATATACACCTTAACCAAACATAGATGATTAGAAATTATTATTATTTTAATAATAAAATTTTATTGAATAATACAATAACATATTCTAATTATTGATAATTATAAAATAAAAAAATATAAGCTCATATTATTGCAGACACGTGTTGTAATATATATGTGTTATTTCCATGTGTTGTAATATGCACAAATTATATAACTAATTATTTTTTTCTTATTTTAGTTATTTATAGCGTTTAATGAACTATAATTAGTATAATTAAATACAAATTTTAACTATTATAGTTGTTCTTATACTATTTATAATTTATTTTGATATAATTTTTAATGGAAGAGTATCACAAATTTGATTTTGTTTTTATAAAGTTAATGATATTTTTTCTCCCTTTAATTTATTGAGGATAAAATTTTCTCATATTTTATTTTATCAAAATAAGTAGATGATTGATTGTGATAGTTTAATAAGATAGATATTGCAGTCAAATTATTTATAAAAAAAATACTTTTATCAATTATATTAGCTATTTTTATAAAAATTATAAAGTTCATTGATGCTATGCATATGATAATATGAACTTACATATTTTTATAATTATCGATAATTAAAAATAGATTATTGTATTATTCATCAACTTTTCCTATTAAATAAAAAAGAAAGAAAGGATGAGAGATGAAGTAAAAAGAAAATTGGGAATTTAAAAATAATTTTGACAAATTATACATTTGGTGGATTTTATCCTTTATCTTTTATTTTTTGGTGACATTGGTCTATTAAGGAAAATGGATACAGTGAATGGACAGATTTACCTCTCTTCAAAATATTTAAAAAGTCAATATATTGACTTTTGTTGACTGACAACAAATTGAATGGAATGATCAAAATTATCAAACATAAATAAATAAATTATCTAATAGTGCAAAAAAATAAAAAAGGGACTAATGCTACCAAACTATGATAAATAAGGAACTGAATTTGCCAATTTTCCTTATATAAAAGGACTATTGTGTAGACGAGGTAAACCTAACCCGGCCTGATAAATGATCAATGGGTCAACTTGACCCAATCAATGATCAATTGGGAAAGTATTGGTCAAAGACAAAATGAGTTAAGTTAGACTATACTGAACCATTAAACAAGTACTTCTGGACAAAAAAGTTGTACTTCTTCCCACTTAAAATAGATAATCTATAGTTATTTGCACGGTGATAAAAATAATAAAATTATATATAAAATATCAAATATCTTTAATAAATATTTTTTAAATCATGTATAAATTAAATTTAAGTTATTATATAGGAGTAAATTTTTTTTAAAAATTGTTGATATATTAAAAATTATAAAAAAGTCAAATATTTTGATAAAATTTTACATTTTAAAATCAAGAAAGTAATGGCCAATCAGCATCAATTGAGATAAAATTTCCTTGCATAAACAGTAATATGTATAAATTCGAATTCACAAGATGAGTATTTATAAAACGATACCATTTTAATAAATAATGGACAAAAAAAGATAGGTTATTTTCTATCATTTGATTATCTCAGCTTTTTAATTTATCATGGCATCCTAAACCTTCTTCTGATTTGATGCAATATATTCAAACTTACAACAAATAATTGATCAGAGATATGGCATGTCAAGCCACTAGTTGTGCATCATACCTTTACTTGCATCGAAGAAATTTTGAAATTGAAAATGTGCAAAATTATCAAAATAGTGCAACTTCTATTTTAATATAATATAAAAATATATTTTTTTCTAACTATTGTAAAGGTAGGGATACTAATCCTACTACCAAGATCAGTTGGCGGGTGATAATTAGGAACTAAACAACCATGATTTAGCCTTCCTCTTAGATCAGGCTTAGAGATTAGTTGTTATCCTGATTCGTTGACTTGTTGCTTTGGAATTTCAAGAGTGGAAATTTGGGCCAACTTTTTAGATTGGACTAGACTTCAAACAAATTCACAGGATAAAAATTTTTGTGCTCAGCATAGCTTTTCTTGGCCCGTCGAGCCATGCTTTTTATTTTTCACGTCGAATACACTCGACCATAAAAGTTGTGCTTTAGTATTATAGGCATGAAAAATTAGGCCCGCCCCAACCACCTCCTTGTTCTAATCGAGTTTGTTCGGCCCGTTTTGACACCCCTCCTTTGAACATAACTTTTCTTAGAATGAAAAGTTTTAAATTTTACTACATTTAACTTTTTTTTTTAATTTAAAAGATTTTAATTCACAAACTTATGCAGTACAATTACTTGTCACATTAAATAAAATAATATTGTGATAACTTTCTCATGATTAAAATATCTCTTTATATTTTTTATTAAATAAAAAATAAATATTTAATTTTGATTAAAAAGAGTATTTTAGAGAAAGTGTAAGTAATTTGATAAGTATTTATACTCCTTCCTTCCATTTTTATATAAGATGCATAAAATAAATTATCTTATTCTTAATTATAAGATGTTTTGCTATTTTTTAAAATTTTTGTGTATGCTATTTTTAAATTAATCCTTATTTTATTGAAAGGGAAAAAGAGATAATAAAAAAGACTAAATAAATAAGGATATAATAAAAATTTTAATAATTTATTAATTTATGTGAAATTATTTATAACATGATATAAAAATGAAATGGATAGATGAAGCAGTATTATTTTAATAGTGCTCTACATCAATTTCTTAAGCAATTTAATTGAGGATTCAAACAGTACTAAGACCGTAGTAGAATGTCAGGTATAATGATAAATTAGTCCTCTAAAATTGTGAAGTTTCTCAATCAAGTGCTTAATTTTTTAAAAGTCTCAATTAAGTCCTTCATTTTTAAAAAGTATCATTCTTGAATGAATTTGGATGAAATTTTATATATTAAGATCAAATTGAAGTTTTTATCACAAAAAAGTTTGCAAACAACCATCATTTTTAACAAATTTGTGTGAAAATTTTAGACAAATTACTAAAATGATAATCTTTTGTAAACATTAATAGCTTAATTAAAACTTCTAAAACATCAAAGACTTTTAAGAACCTTAAATATTTTTTTGGGACTAATTTAAACTTCAATAGAATGTATTCAAAACTTGAGCTCCCAAAAGAACTTGTGGCTACAGCTTTCAAGTTCCTTTTATTTGTCATGAAGGTTACTAGCTGTCTCCGAGTGCCTCAATGAAGTATGGAAACACAAAGATTTGATACACATATATACACCGATAGAATAGGAAGATGAGACCTAATTATAATGTTGCTTGCGTACTGAAAGGCTTCTTTTTGCTCTTAGATTCCATTCCCCAGAGCACAAGATAGGGAAGTTCTAATAATGGTCAAGTAAAGTATAATCCTCAACAATAAGTTATTCAAAGGCCCCTCTAAGAACAACCAAATCCATGCTAGAAAAAGAAAAGACCTCTCTATATGCTTTGCACTGGAAGCCAAGAAATCCCAAAGACAGCATCTAACAAAAAAAAGCAAAAGCTTCACTGCCACAGCTTGTAAAGTCACGTAATTCCCCCACTACAAATACCCCTTCATAACCATTCTTCCCATCCCAGACCTTAGCTAGCTTAGATTCATTCAATTCTTTAAAGGATTCCAGAATTTTTTTACAGAAGTTGATTTAATTTACCAATGGCCCCAGCTCAGGCCAATTCAAGATCATCAACCGGAAAAGCCATTCATGTCCTGAGCCTCTTCAGCCTTTTGCTACTTATTCAGAAAAGCAATGCATATCAATTCAAGGTCGGAGGTTCAGGCACCTGGTCTCCTCCTTCTGATCCTAACTCCAATAGCTACAATCAATGGGCAGAGAAGAGCCGATTTCAGATTGGCGATACCCTTCGTGAGTTGTTTACTTCCATCTTAATCATCACTACTAATTATATGTATAAATATAGTTCACGGTTTAACGTTTTAAATTTTCAACTCATTTAAAAGTCTAAACTGATATTTGTTAATGGACTAAACAAGATTATTTTAAATTTTAGCTTCATATAAAATGTTAAGTTAAATTTTCGCTTCATTTAAAAGATCGATGATATAATTTATACATTTTTATCGCTACATACTAAAAAAGAAAAACAATTTGTGAATGTTTTCTCATTACAAACTTTTGCGAAATTTACGTCCAAAATTGCAGTTTTCCTGTACTCGGGCGACGCTGATTCAGTGCTTCTTGTGAATAAAGACAATTATAACAATTGCAATACTGATAATCCAATTCAGAAGTTTACTGATGGGAGCTCAGAGATCAAGTTTGAGCACTCTGGACCTCATTATTTCATCAGTGGAGTCAAAGATCACTGTCTCAAGAATGAAAAATTGTTAGTGGTGGTTATGGCAGACAGGAGAAGCTCTGCTTCTCCTCCTCCGACCTCCACATCTCCTCCATCTCCGGCACCGTCAGGGGAAGAGGCACCTTCTCCTCCGGCTGGGTCATCGGTAGATATAAACCCAACTCCAGCCCCTTCAGCACAATCAAAGCCTAAGAAGAATGGCGCATCTTCAAATATTGTCAAGAGCTTCATTGCTCCCATGGGAGCTCTTCTTGGTTCATGTCTGCTGATGGTTTTCTGACTTGAAAACTTTGCATAAACAGTTGGGTTCTTTTTTTTTTTTTGGGGATTCATTTTGATTTTTCGTTATTTTTCTGGAGTGTTGATTCTATTTTCCCTGCCCTAAGCTCAGAGGGTTGATCTGGGATATCATTATATAGTTGAGAAATAAGGAGATTCTTGTGAAAATTTGTGTTTGGATATTGCTACAATATGTACGAAGGATGGATTGTACAAAACATAATAAATTAATGTGAGATTTTTTGTGTGTAAATATGCATTAGCATAAGGTCATTGGATTTATTTTCCTTTTCCCCTACTTCAATCAATGCAAAAAGGGGGGGGGGGGGGAAGACCTAGATGAATAGAAATGCATATTTCATACTGTATGTTAAAAACTTCAGATAATGATATATATATATATATATATATGTGTGTGTGTGTGTGTTTGATGTATAAATAAATCTTTTAAATTATTTAATAATTCCCAAACATGAGTAGTTCATAATATTACAAATATTCTCGCTTTTGTACAGTTGGAAATGAAATTATTTTGATAATTTGTAAATTTTTTAAAATTTTACTAATTACTACTATTTCAAACATGTTATGGTACGAGATTATTTGAGCTGCAAGATCAAATTAGATTCTAAAACTAAGGTTTGATAAGGAATAGTCAACAAATTGAAATTTATTTATCTAACGGATTTTTTTCTTCCATTTGAACTCATTTCAATAATTCTAATCAAATTGACCCCCCCCTTTGGGTTAAGAACATCCTGTTTAGAATTTTAGAATTAATTACATGTTGGGCTAAACATCCATCAGTAATTGAAATTATCTTGCTTTAAGGTATGCTATAAGATGGTATATCCTCCTCGGTTCTACATTTTTTTTCTTCATGTTTTTGGTAAATAGTAAGCCAATTCAACTCCGTCTTTCAAAGTTCATTAGCACAAATAAGCCCAAATCATCTTTGTTATGTACAAGTAAGAGAGAATTACTTCTTTTAATAACCTTTCATATTCAAATTGTTATTCTGTATCAATATCGATGGAGATAAAATCAAAGTATTTCATGATCGAAACGGTGTCTTTTGTTAACATACTCATTCAAGAGTTAGAATCTATTGTAGAATTTCTAGTATAATAATAATAGTATTTCTATCAATTACACATATATTTGTAAACTAATTGTATAATTTGCAAGCTCTAGTAAACATTAAAGAAAAAAGAAAAAAGAAAAGCACTTGTATTTAACTATTTATTTCTGCCAGAAAGTAGTGCAAGTTCAGTTGCCTACATTGATAATTTGAAATTTTGAGTTGAGAAAACACACTGACCCTTTTAAGGTATAGGCGGCCTATAAACCAAGTCTCGTTCCCCCCCCCCCCCTCGTGTTTGCTGTCCTGTATGGTAATTTTGCCTCATATTCCACTTAAGCAAAGAATTGCAGCTTTAGCTCAAGATAAGATTTTCAAAGATGGTAAGAGCTCAACCTTAAAGTCTACTAGTAGTATTTAGCATGACAGAGTATGTGATATTACAACTTGTCTTAGAAGCCACAAAATCTTGCATAATCAGTTGAAATTTGCAGGTCCAATTCTTTGAAGTAAGAAGCTACATTGATGGAATTCATAATTGCTGATAGTAATTAGTAGTTTTCTCTCTTTTTAGACATATGCAATCACTCTCCCCCTCCTGCTGACTTAGTTAGTATACCCTGAATTTGTTGTCTTGCAATAGTAGACACAAAATTGTGCACAAACTTCAAGATTAAGTGCGTAATTTAGTAAATTATTGAAGTTTCAATTCAAAATCCACAGGAGGGAAATATGACATAATGACAATCTTACAATTCACCTATCTTGGACATTAATATATAATGTCATTTTGAGTCCTTTTTTTCTTTCTAATCATAGGTTTTTTTATTTTTGTTTTTCTGTATGGCTGCTCATCAAGAAGCATTGAGGAAAGATATACAGAGATTAAGGCAAATATATCATGACGGAACATGAATAAGATGGGAAATAATGGCACTAATGAAGCAGTCCAACCCCCACCAGCCCCATTATCAAACTTTAATAAGAATGGCAAAGATCAAGAATAGTTTCTTTCTCTGAGAGAGAAAGGGAGATAATAAGAGGCAGAGACCCCTGTTGAGAAGAGGACCAAAACTAAAAGTGAGAGGCTGTGGTGAATTCTGCTAATCTGCTCAACCACGTGACTGTGTTCCATTCTTCTAATGTTACAGCAGACCCTTCGACAAGCTTACTGGAGTGGGATTGTGATAAAAAGAGTTGTGGGCACATGGAAATTGGGGTAGTGGGATGCATGACATAACCTGATCCAACAGAGTTGATATTTTGTGGACTATTGGGTCAGAGGTAAACCATTGCTAAAATGAAGAAAAAAGATGATAAAAGCTTTGATTGGTTTGTGCATTGAATTCCTTAGACATCCCATTTCATTTTATCCTTTTCCTTTCCCTGTCTTTTAGGTTTGATTAATTACTTTCAGGAATATGACTTATGAGTAGCTCCATCCAATGGTTTGAGGCGGTTTTAAATCTGTGGATAAAAAAAAGTCATTGATGCAGATGATAGATTTGTGGTATTTTATTGGGGTATAGGAAAGGAGGGGGTTGTCAGGGTAGGGTAGGGCAGTCTTTAACTTTTGCCATATGCTCTTTCACTTTGGCATAGTAATCTTGTATGCCCTTCTGATTTGTCCTTGCAAAGTGTACGGAATTAGAGAGAGAAGAAGGAAAAGAAAAGAAGAGGAATGAGATAAAGGAGCACTAGATTTTGTTTGTAAGATGTGCAGATGTTCTTCAGAAATTCGACCTCACTTTTCTTGAATGAATGCTTTGACAGACAGACTATAAAGATCTGATACATTTGGTATTAAAAAATCCAGTATCAGAGACCTTAACTAAAACTTATTAGCATCCCAAAAAACTCAAGTAACTAGCAGATCAAATCTCGTTTTCCAGACAACAAAATCATTGGTAAGTGATTTGCACATGTTGAGGCTGTTCAAATAATTGACAAGATTCTGGATCAGAGCTAAATCTTGGTGAATTAATGTATGACAGCTTCTTATGCCCCCTTCAGTCAAATTCACTCGTAAAAATTTAAGACATGCCAAGAGAATTAATAATAATAATAAAAAAATGATCACAATGTTATTTATGCATAAGAGTTAATAATACGATAGAAAAGAAAAGTTATTGGTTAGTTGAAAAAGTAAATATATATTAATGTAAGGGTGAAATGGGAAAAAATAATAATTACTCTATTAATTTTTAACTTGATGATAATTGAAACAATGTAAATAAAAGTATTCAAGGAATATTTTAGATCTGAGTGAGTAGTTAATTTCTTTTAAGACATCAACCTGAAAATCCGTAGGAAGAATATAGCTATTTAAAGAAGGATTATAGGCCACTCTCACAAACTCATGATGCACAAGGAACCATTGGGTTCACCGACCCTTAATTAATTTGTAAATGTTGCAATTTCCCATCCTAGCTTTCCAAGAAAGTCTCATATATGGTTTTTGATTGTTTCACAAGTAGTTTCACAAAGTTAATTTCCATCCCCAGATCCAAGTTCTCACTATAACTCCTCCATATGATTGATTATGCCATTCCACTAGATCTAAGCTACCTTCGTCAAAATGAAATTATCACTTAATACATTCTGTATAATTTCTCATGGAAAAGTTTTCCATATTTATCATTTCCTTTATTGATAAAGCCATTGTCCAAGAGGTATCTTAGGAAACTACCTGGTACATGGAAATCTGTCCTTGAATCTTTTGGAGATATCCTGCTACTATGACCATTTGACAATAGCTCCTGACATCAATGAAATTGAGTACATGCACTGAACAAGATTCATCATCATATGGTACCTGTGGTGATCTAAATATTACCTATTATTCCAATATCCTCATTTCTTATTGGTATACAAGACTACAAATAACAATGAGCGCCCTTTCGAGGATAAATTGCAGCCACAACGACCATCATTTGCTTATTTTTCTCCTTATAGTGGTTGGTGTTGAATAGATAAAAAGAAAATGAAAAAGCTAAGTTGAGAGCCAATGTAAATATCGTCCATCTAAATTTTTACTAATTACTATGCATTTTCCCCCTTTTTTTCTTTGTCAAAGGATTTGAAGGTCCACAATTCAAATGACATCTTTTTAAAATTTTCTAAATCTCTAAAGGCCTGGACGAGTTCCCATTTTGACTGATTAGACAAAGGATGGTTTAAAATAAATACTAGGCTCGAGGCCCACTTTGACTGATTATGCAAAGAATTGTGACAGAAGAATCATGACTAAAAATGTAAATTTAAGGAATTAAAATGTTGATAAAATAGATGAGAGACTAAAATGACAAAAACTGTAAATTTAAGGGACATATTTAGCTAACTACCCTATAGTAAACAGATAGACTTTTATTTATCCGAAAAAGAGTGGAGGAAGAGTGGGGGAAATGTGGCTTAACATCAACTTATTATATAAGCTATGTAAGATCCAATGACCTAAGCGCAGCAGTAGCAGGTTGCCTACTAATGAGACCTCCACATCTCCTCCATCTCCGGCACCGTCAGGGGAAGAGGTGCCTTCCCCTCCGGCTGGATCATCCGTAGATATAAACCCAACTCCAGCTCCTTGAGAACAATCAAAGCCTAAGAAGAATGGCGCATCCTTTTGATGATTTGTAATTTTTTCAAATTTTACTAATTATTACTATTTCAAACATGTCATGGTACAGAGATGATTTGAACTGCGAGATCAAATTAGATTCTGAAAGAAGATTTGATAAGACAAATTGAGATTTATTTATCTAACGGTTTTTTTTCTTCCATTTGAACTCATTTCAATAATTCTAACCAAATTGACAGTGTAATGTAAAATCTACTACTATTCCCCCTCCCCTTGGGTTAAGACATCCTGTTTAGAGTTTTAGAATTAATTACACGTTGAGCTAAACATCCATCGGTAATTGAAATTAGATTGCTGTAAGATATGTTATAAGATGGTATATCCTCTTCGGTTCTACATTTTTTTTCATGTTTTTTGGTAAATAATAAGGAAATTCAACTCCGTCTTTCAAAGTTCATTATCACAAATCCGACCGAATCATCTTTGTTCTGTACAAGAGAGAATTACTTCTTTTAAGCAACCGAGAATTACTTCTTTTAAACAACCTTTCATCTTCAAAATTGTTATTCTGTATCCACATTGATGGAGATAAAATCAAAGTATTTCATGATAAAAAACAGTGTCTATAGCAAAAGTTAGAACATTATCATTTAAGCTTTCTATATTTTACGTTACCAAACTATTGTCTTATTTCCCGTGTATGGTTTATAGCTCCTAACCAATAAATCAAGAATCAGAATCTATTGTAGAATTTCTCCTATAGTATTTCTATCGATTACACAAGTATTTGTAAACTAATTGTATAATTTGCAAGCTCTAGTAAACATTAAACAAAAAAAAAAAAAGGAAAAGAAAAGAAAAGTACTTGTATTTAACTATTTATTTCTGCCATAAAGCAGTGCAATTTCAGAAAACACACCAACCCTTTTAAGGTATAGCTCCCCCCACCCCTTTTCTAACTCGTTTCAAGATTGCTGTCCTGTATGGTAAATTTGCCTCATATTCCACCAAAAGAACAGTATTTCAGTTTCTACACTAGAACAAAACCTTTTCCATGTTTCAGACATAAGGTGCCTATGAGTAATGACATAATTTTCATTTCATTTCATTTTTTTTTTGTTTCAATTTTGTCTGTTAGCAAGAAGAATAAATATAATCAATTCAAAACAGACATTCCAAAATATGTAACACACATTGTAGCTAAACATCGGGCTACTGAGGTTTCTATACCACCAACTAACTGATGGGTTGTCTCTACTTCATTGCGAAATACTGCAAGCAAAAGAATACCAAATTTAGCACACAAATCATGAGTGAGTATGCAAATATTGACTTTCTATACACAATGAAATTTCACCTTTCTATCAAAAATTCTTTCCTAGTTCAACTTTTTTCATAAATCTCATGGTATTGTGCAGAATTCCATCAATTATTCCAGCAACCTGAATAAACATGTAAAAGATTCACTAGTACTGAAGCATAACAGGAGAAAAATGAATTGTGACGGAGATGCACGAAAGGTACAAAGGCTTGAGGAAGTTGGGAGAGATGGGATGGATGCAATAGGTGTGAGAGAACCAACCGTGAACACCCCACCAATAATGGCACAGACATTTGTAATGAAATGAGAGAAGGACTTTGTGTTCTCTGTTATCAAGACCTGATTAAAAGAGAGATGCATGATTCACACAATCGGAAAACTCAACCCGAAAGAGGAGCAAAGAGTTCTTTTGACATATAGAAGGAAACACTGAACATACGATAGCTGAAGTGAATTCTCAATAAATATATATATATATATATATATATATATATATATGTTTTTAAACCTGCATAGGAGATGGCTCAAAATGAAATTTTGCAGCTGGAATGTGGAGACTGTGAACCAAACTACTGTGTGCTGTATACTCATACTCCTCAACCAATTTGTAAGATCTCGTCATCACTTCCGTTTTCACAACTTGCAAATAATGCTCAACCTGCATATGAGCAGGGACATCAATTAACTATTTATCAGGACTTGATTCAAGGCCTCTCAATCTAAATTCTCTACAATTTTTTTATGCACATGAAAAAGATTAATAGAAAGGGCGACTGGATATGTAATCAATTGTAACTTCTCATTGATCTTGAAGTGTATTGGGGAGGATGGTACAAACAATGCAAACAAAGGCCAGTAAGCCACAGGTAAAGCTGGCGCAAGGGGTATGACAAGTAAACTGATGAATGACTCCCAACCATATTATCTTTCTTTTCTTCATTGCTTAGCATATGTAGATCCTTTTCAGTGGCAAACCTGACCAAATTATTTCAACAAATAAAGTTGCATAGGTAAAAGGGGAATGCTTAAAAGCTATGTTCTAGATGAATAAAGATAGATATTGTAATTAGAAAGGCAAGTTATTTTTAGATTTACTGGGGCAAGTTCGTTAAGCATGCATAAAAAAGAAGCACACTGAAATGAGTGCAAAACCAAATAAAGATAGATATTGCAAAAAAAAAAAAAAAAAGCGAGAAACAAGATAAGGGTAACAGAGAAAGATGCTTACAGTAACATTTGCATCGGAATCACTTGGGTTAGAGATATATGAAAGCCCATCCAATTTGTCATGGCTTCTAAGAAGCCATGGTAGCAGTCGCTTCACGTCTTTAATCTCTTTTGGAGAAATCTTCTTCCCAAATGAAAAATGGGTAATTACATGAGACATGTTCATTTTAGAAGCATCAAAGGAATGGGAAGCCGAGCGAGCTGAGATAACAAGGTTGCCAGGGACCTGCATAGAGGAGAGCAAATTGAACCATACACCACATACCCAGAAGGACCTAACAACATGCACAAAAACAACCTGATATATAGGCATACCAGGTTTACTTGTCTTCTCATTTACAGTTTTTCGGTTCGCATATCCAAAAAAATGGGGAAAAAAAAAGAAGGGAAAACAAAACCCAGAACAATGTGAAATTTTATATTTGGCAATCACTATATGGTTTGAGGGTGCTTAAAAAAGAATAGCATTTCAAGTTAAGAAATCTGGGGCTATGCTTTGCTCATACAAGATAAGGGAAAGAAAAATACTGATACAAAAATTATGGTGCTGATCAGGTGAATTTGTTTCCCATTTCCTTTGTTTCTGTTTCTTTTTTTACTTTTAAGACACAAAGAAGAACAGAAAGAAATAAGAGTGAGTTTGCTTCTGAAAATTTCTACTTTATTTCTAAATTATTCTATTTCCGAAAATTTTGACGTACATTTCCCCATCCACATTAGTTCATAGAGTCACCAAGCAAATGGAGCATTAACAAAGATATTTTAGCTACACTTCTTTTTTTTCACTTGATATAGGATCTACCTTCTTAACACGTACAAAACCTTCAATTCTACACCCTCCAGATGATGGTGCAGGTCTTTTTGCATCGTCAACCTTACCATCCAAAGCAAGCCTTTGAGGCTCCTGTGAAATAGATGCAACCAGATTTTCCATTGTCTGCAAAAGATTAGCATCAGTAATGTCAGAGTGCTGAGAAGTTAACTTAAAGCATTGACATGACCAGATCAGTATGATTTTCAATAATAACATTCCACTGTTTGAACTGAGATATGATCAAGAATGTTCATGCTAATTCTTAATCCCCGTTTATATTTATCCTTAGCCCCCCTACTTCTCTTTACTGGGCATTTTCTTCTCCAACTAATGAACTCTCCACCATGCAGATCCAAGAGCATTTCTTACCTTGACCAGGCTGTCAGTATCTCGATCCCCATAATATGACTCATGCTCATGATGCCCGTGATCTTCCCTGTCAGAAAAGTAATATCGAATAAATAAATTTCTAGACTTACCCCATAAATTTTAAAACAGATATAACGCGATTAGCTGATGAATGCAATAACATAAAGTAAATGCCAAGATTCAGATAGATCAAGACAAAATACATTAAGCTCATCAAGTACAAAGACCAACTGATTTTTTTATTTTTGTGGTCTGGATAACTGATAGTGAAAATATCCAAAAGAAAAACCGCAGCCTCACAACTGATTAACATATTTTGAGAATATTACCTCTTTTTTGTTGGAACTGAGCAGGGTCTTATTTCAAATATACAATAGTTACATGAGAATATGAGAATTTGTGCGAGGAAATTTCACAGTTCTAACAAATTATATCTGTTATCAGGTTTAAATCCTGACAACAAAACCCCCCCTGAAAGTACATGTTTACTAACCCAACTACATCTATTGCAAAACTCAACAGATGAATGGTCAAATGATGAATCTATGGAAGCGATCACATTAAGAAGAAAAGCATTCACTCCAACGTAAATGCTCCTTCCAGAAAAAAAATTATTTGAATATCATATGACAGGATACCTATAACACAGAAATACACAAGGTTCCAAGCACATGACAACAATAATAAATATAAAAGAAAAGAAAGCACGTACCTAACATCGCTTCCTTTACGAAAGATGCGAATAGATGGATACCCTTGTATATGATGCCTGTAAATTCAATGTTAACCAACTGTTAAGCAATAGATGACACATTGGGGGGGGGGGGGGAGAGAAAAGCAGAATAATGTTGAAGCATCATATTAACATTGAACACAAACATTGGCCGATTCAGGAATTGAGTAACTATTTTAATCTAAGTACCTTTTACACAATTCATTTTCTTGAGTGCAATCCACCTTCCCCAAAAGTATACGCCCATCCATTGCTGGGTCATATCTGAAGAAAAGTTTGCATTTGAGTTTTTCAACTAGAAGTCTAGAACTCCAACAATGCCTACTTCTCAAAATCTAGATGAAGATCAAGCAACCAGCTCTTTCAATGTCATTACTAAAGATGGAAAAGTAGATGAAGCCAGACCTTTCTTTCATAATTTTGGCAGCTTTCTCCCATGAAGGTTTCTGAAAAATACAGCAACATTCCAAATTTAGCATCACTGCCAAATATGTGCTATTATTCCTAAGGTTACTAGATTCTAGAAGGATTTGAAAGAAGACAACAAAAAATGGTAAGGCAACACATGAGAACTGAGTGAGAAATTCAAAATAGCAAATACTCACTCCATCCCTAAATACAAGATGTTACAAGTTTTCTTTCTTATCCCTAATTTTAAGATGTTTTACAACTTTTTAGACATATTTGACCATTTTTTCTAATATTACCCTACTTATTTATCAATCTCTTTCCTCACTTTTTTCTTGTTTCCAAGAAGTGACTTTAATTTTTTTGTATCTCTTTCCTATTCCCAACACAAAAACTTTGTTTTCTCTTCATATATTTATTATATTTCTTGTTCCCAAGACAAAAGTTTTATTCTCTATCTTATTTTTAAGACAAAACAAATGAGGGTATTATTGGAACTAAAATACTTCATTAGTCTGTGTGAAATTACTTCCAACAATCTTATTAGGAGAGAGAGTAGAAAATTTTTCTTCATGTGATTTATGGGTAGTTTCTTCTTCTTCTTCTTTTTTCTGTCTGAACAAGGTTTGGGATACAAATACTCATATAGAAAGCATGTACAGAGCTTAGAAGCTGACCTATATGCCAGCCCCCCCCCCCCCAAAAAAAAAAAGTAGAGAAGGGCTTACAACGCAGGGTAAACAATTGGACATCATTCAGAATGATACAGCATTGCATTATAGATCTAATTTAAAATTATTAACCGCCACTTCAAGTTTGACTTGTTTCTTCCTGAGTTATGAAGTTTATCTTCCCTGTCTATCCAAGGCATTTCCAATTAAAAGAAATCAAATACTATCAAATGATTTGTGCTGCATGTATAATTAAGAAGGATATACACTGTTGTCTACTTCATTTATCACAATTGATTAGAAAGTATAGAAAGAGACTATAAGTGGACAAAGGAGAGCAAGACACAGTACTGAGAGTCAATCAAGCTAAGATATAAACAAAAAGAGGAAACGTACCAAGCGGTTGCTCCAATAGCACCAAGGAGCATAGAAATTTACAACCAAAATTGAATGGCTGAAGAAGCAAATATATGATGCAAATTAGCATGTTAAATCAGTTTAAAAAAAAAGCCAGTATAAAAGACAGAGGTGACTACTTACATGTGTGAAATTCTGTCAAAATTATGTGTCGTTAGAGTAACAGAACCTTCACCATATTCTTCATCATCTTCATCATCATGCTTAATTACACTTAAAACAGGCCCTGATTGAAATTCAGAGCCAATAGGCCTTAGGTGTGAATCTATTGGATACTTGCGGACAGTTTTCGTTATATTCAACCTATTCTGAGAATATGAGAGCCAAATTCAGCTGCATTATATCTATAAATCTAAACTGGAAACCAGAAAACTTGTGTAGAACTATTTTCAGCAAGACAATGGAGAAGAATGAGATAAGTTGATTTTTTAATATGTATATAAGAAAAAGGAAAATAGATTGCATATTATTGGAAGGGCACTTTCAGCAACAAAAATTTTCTTCCAAAGCTTAATTGCCTGTTAACTTATTTTTTCAAACAATATAGCATATAGGAATCCACCCATTTAAGTATTCAAATGCCAGAACGCTGTCAAAATAATAGTGCCAAAATTACAAGGATCTACCATCCAGTAGCACATCTGACCTCAATCTCTCCATCTCATAAACATATGTAGTCACTAATGTCTTTGCTCCATACTGAAAAATCATTTAACAATCACTGCTATTGTCTAGTACCTCACAGTATAAGTTCCAGGAAATTATTTCATCATTCCTAAGCATCAAAATATGGTCCAAAACCCTCATCAAATATTCCTTATCTCCCTCTCTCTCTCACCCCCACCCCCCAATTGAAATTCCATTGAATACATTCTTTATAAAGCTTCTCAAGATGACACTAATCCACCTCATGATCCTCGGCAGCCTTTGGAATGATTTATCATCTCAGAAATATTGAGAAAATTAGGCGAGGCACAACAAGCTCAATGAGCGAGGAAAATAAAACTAACAAAAAGACATCTACAGCAAGTCTGCAAGCAAAAGGCTTCAAAAAATTAAAGAAATAAGGTATTGAATAAAACTATTAAAAGAACAAACACAGGCTTATTTGAAAGTACAATGAAGCACTACTGTTTTAGGAGTGACTAGATGACTAAGACTTACTGTTCCCAGGACGTCGCTGACATCAACAGATGCAAATTCACAAGACAATGCAGGAAAACTACAAGAAAAGTTTGCAAAGAACATTAGCCCTAGTTAATAAAAACTAAGACATATCCCACGCCTTACTATGACATAAGTATAGTGAAGAAATTGAGAAAAAGGCATGCATAGAGCTACTCATAATAGCATTCTGGAAAGAAAAGGAAAATCAGTTAGCAAAATAATCAAGGAATAATGCATGAAATGCTGGAAGCATCGAAACTACCTAATTATTGCCAGCACATTATAACAAATACATGACAACGAAAAGAGTATTATACAATACTAGAGAGTTGTTTTGAGCATTTCTGATATAGATCCTGTGGATTAAATTTTTTAAATAAAGTAACAATACTAGTAGGTCAATTTGGTGTTGCATTAATTTTAAGATCTTAAAAGGAATCTCAGTTGAAAGTGTGTTTTATTAATTTATAAAAATAAAAAGTTCATTTAGATGGTGAAACTAGACAATTTTTCAGATAATATTAAAAAGAATTTGGGGTCCTTACTATTGCTAATAAAATTACAAAAATATCCTTTGTGATCCATCAAATTGTCAACTTCCATCCAGCCCTAAGAACCCTAATTTCCAAGAAAAAATTTTCCACCATTCATGGCCACCTATCTGAACGGCAAAGAAACTGTCTTCCTTGCAACTATCAGGAAGAAGTGAAGGATGATAAAGAGGATGTCTCAAATCAGATCTGGAAGAGCAAAAAAGGAGAGGATGACTCAGTTGATATTTGGAAGGGGAAAACAGAGGACGATGGATAATATTTACCAACTTTGAAGAATGAAGGAGAGTGCTGAAAGGATGACAAGAAGGGAGAAGGGAAGAGGCTGCAACAATCAAGGAGAGAAACACAAAGAAATGGAAAGGGAAAGGCAAGTAAATATTATAATTTTTTTTTTCTTCTTTAAAAGGATTGTAAATGGTTCCCATCTTCCCTTATAGATTTGAACCCACGACCTTACAAAAATAGATCAGACGACTTACCAACAAATATTAGAAAATTTGTCGTCACTAGTACTTGGTTGCTAGGCCTATTTTAAGCAATAGTGCCATGATTTGGAACCGAGAAATGGAAAACTCCTCCAAGCTATTCTCCTAAAATTGCTTTTTCTAGCCCTTTTTTTACAAAGTTGAGAATGGTCAACGTTTGACCAATTGACTTTTCTTTCAATTCTCAAGTTTCAAGAGCTGAGAGTGGCTTTCAGATATGTATCCAAATAGAGCCAATGATCTTCCTAGACAAATTTTCAAATGTAAAGAAATTGAGATTAGGCAATTGTTTTATGTTGTCCATTATGTAAATATCACATTGCAAAATAGTCGAACTAGACTCAAATCAACAAAGTACAAAATAGGAAAAAAAAAATCCTTCAGAAGAGATTGATTAGCCTCCTTTCTTTCTTTTTCTTTTGCTTAAAAGAAAACAAAGCATTTAATTCTCTTGGTTTGAAGAGTTGAGACATATGCTAAATCTATCACTTCTCTACACAGGCCACACCTTAGATGTATTTCTAAGTTGAATAAACTTGTCTTAGTGGTGCAAAAGTTGTTGCTCAAGACTTAGATCTTAAGTTTGACACTGTAACTACTACAGCCCTTCTTTTCCCCTACCCCCTCCCAGCTCCTTATATTTCCCTCTCCCCTTTTATTATAATAAAAATTTTATATAAAAAAGGCTGTGTTGCTGTCTTTCAACAGTAAAACAATGCTGTAATGCACCAACTCATAAATGTAAGAAAGGGACAACAACAAGTAGCTTAGGACCAAAAGAAGGGCTTGAAGCATGCCTTATATCAAAATCAATCCTCAAGAAATCTCCATCAGAGCTGTTGTCAACAACAACTGATGTAGAGGTGCTCACAGACATATAATCATTTAGCTCCTGAAAATGAATGAAGAATCACAGAAAGCTCCATTAAAAGATACGGTATCAGAATGGTGTGATTGACAAAAGATCACTAAAGATAAATGAGAAAAAGAATCAATTTTCCTTGAAATATTTAGAACGGCAACAGAAAAGCATTTATAGGTGAATAACATAGGCTATGATTAACCTCTTTCAATCAACAATGTCTCAGTAGTTACCATCCCAAACAAAAAGATCATGCAGAAAGCTGCTATGATGGACAAGCCAGCACCCGACAATGATGCTTCAGTTAAATCTCTAGGAATTTTTCTGTAAGCAAATATAGAAATTCAACAATTGAGTTCGGAATTTGATAAGATTCTAATATGGAAACATTGAGAACATAGAGAAATTCAAGAAATAAGGTCCTCCCCCTTCTACATCTCCCTGTCTAAATTACCACTACTCATCGCCCTCTCTTTAAATTTTCCCATTTTCACCTTATTCTCCTGGCTTGTTTTGATCTTAAACGCAATCTCAAAGTAGACCCGGCAAATTAATGACACCTTCCAGCACGACTCACTCCGTTTACAAAACAGATTACATTCTAAGATTCACTCAGTAAACTCTTCCATACAACTAATTAACGCCAGGAATTTATGTATGATCCATATCTTATTCACTAAGGCACGGCCAAAAATACTTTAATAAAACAAGCGTAAAAAGGTTAAATTTACGTGAGGAATAAAAAATAAAATGAAAAACAAATTGTCATTCCAATCCATTTATGTGAGAGAAAAAAAAAACTCCAACCTTCATAATTCAGATTCAACGATAATTTTAAAAAAACAAAAAAAGTAAGATAACGAAAACAAATTAGAAATTAGCGAAATTTCAAACAACAACATTCTTCAGCGAGAAGAGAACTAACCTGTAGAAGTCCACGGATTTGATTTTGCTGGTGGAAACCATGATTCTGGACAAAAAAAATTAATGAAGGATTAACAGATCTAGAGACGTAAAATGGAAATTCAAACCGAAGTTGCTGCGATTGATTGATATGAGATTAATGCAGGAGCAGAATGAATTTCTCTGATATCATCCGCTTCTCGCAAATTGAAGCAAAGCGGTCTCAGGGCTCTCAGCACACGCTGAGAAAAGTGTGTGCGTTCGTTTTATAGCGCGATTTATTTAAGGAATTAACTTTACTATATTTTATTTATGGATTTTTGCTTTCTATTGTAGTCGTTCGCATTTGCAGTTTGATTGACGGTCACGGCCCCCAAAACTAAAATACACGGGAATTTTTATCGCGTGTGAGATGGTGTAGAAATAGGCTACCTGTTCTCGCGAAGTCTTGGTTGACGTTACTTTAGATTCGTGGGACATCTCTAGTAATGAAGAGATTTTTTTCTTTCTTCTTTTTGTTTTTTTTTTTAAAATGAAGATTTTATCTTCTTTTTTTCTCAATCATTAGCTTTAATTAGGAAGTTTTTCTTCTTTGGGAAACCTTCAATTAGATAAAATAATTATGAATGTATTTTTAGAAAATAATATCATTAATATATTTATAGATAAATATACTAAGGAATTTTTTTAAAATGTTCTTAAAAATAAGGACTTGATTGATAAATTTTTAAGTTATTATAAGATTTTTAAAAATTATCTTTCACCTCAATTTTCTCAACTCTATTTTTACCTTCAACATTTTATTTAAATTCTTTACCAATTATATAAAAATATATTCACGTAAATAATATTTTAAAATATTTTTAATTAAAATTACACTATAAATTTTTTTATTTGTTATATTTTATATCAAAATTTAATTTTAATTTCTATAAATTAGATTAATTTTCTTTCAAAAATTTTCTTATCCAAACCTAATAATCCTTTCTGAAACAAAGTTAAAACATTAAAAATTTAATTTCAAAAATAAAATATAAAAAAAATACATTTTTAGAAATTCAATTCTGAAGCAACCTCACATTTCAAGGGACTAATATGCTTTCTTCTTCTTGCCTCCCCCTAAGCAAAGCTCCTATCATTCTCCGATAGCAAACCAGAAAAGCTCAACACTATGGCTACTACCACTTTCCTCAGAGCTTTCAGAAACCGTTTAATCACTTCTCGTGTGGCACCTGCCTATCGTTCTGTAAGTAGATTCCTCTTCTCCGTAAAGAGTTTCGATTCGACACGTTTCCTTACTCATCAATTTCTTCTATTAGATTTCTGTTGATTTGCTATGGCGAAAATTTCTTGCTTTCATATGGTAATGTTCTTGAGCCATGATCATATCCAATAGGAAAAGTCCTAGTGTTGATTTTTAGTTGAAGAAAGCAAGTGATCCGGATGGAATTGATTATTTTGAAAAACCTATGAGTGAATTTTGTTTCTTGCTCCAGATTATTTCGGAAAGGATTGATAAAAGAAACTGAGTATGACTCAGTATTTCGTTGTATGGTCACTTTAAGGCCCGGTTTATTTGCATGCCAGAGTTTTTTTTAAAAAAAAGCAATAAAATGATAGAATTTTTTGGCATACTAAAGGAAAACGGAGAAGAAAAGAACTGTTTGTTATCATTAATTCAGTATTATATCGAGTATTTACTTAAGAAACCCAGAAGACAAACCTCGTTGCTAGTTCCATACTACGTTAGAAAAGATTAAATTGAATATACAGTGACATGTGATATTCCCTTCATTTAGATAGCCTTTTGCCATTTTGTATTGGATCAAAATAGATGCTCTTTTATGTTTTTTGATGAATTAAGAATTGCATCTTTCTTGTTTTACCTCTATTTAACAATTTTTAGTATATAAGCAATTTCTGAGTATTTATTTAACAGCATAATTGAAGCTTTATATAAAACCTTTTATTGTTTCTTCAGGCTTAATATGTGGCCAAATGGCCAAATGGCTATTTATTTTGAAATGAAAGAAGTATTTGATTTGTCTTTTGTACCAGCCATTTTTATGAAATTGAAGCCGCCTTCACTGACAATGCTATTTATGGTTAGCACCAAAATATTTGTTCAACACCAATTGAATGAAAAAAGTTGAGTTTTGAAGTTAGAACCAGCAAAATTGTGCTGAGTAGAAACATAGCAGTACTCATTGTTTTCAGTCTGGCCTTTATGCATAAGTAAGTTTGGAGCAAATTGTAAAATAAGTTCCTTTTGGGTCATGGTAGATCTATCTGATTTCAGAAACTTTTGGCATCTTAATGAAGCCCCTAGAGTTGAAATAATGGGGGAACGGGAGATGGGGATGGAAAGGAGGTGCAGGAGAACTGAGTCTAGTTGTACCAGAGATATCACACTTCTACAATGCAAAATGAAACTTTAATGATTATATTTCGGTTCTGTTTATTTAATATATGATTTACTTTTCCAGCAGTGTGTTTCTTTTCTTCTTATAGCTGTGTTCAATTCATAACTCTATCTGCATGAATTGTTTTTGTCTTCTGATGTATTGTCTATGCAGCTTAGCACCTTAGTTTTAGCCGAGCTTGAAGGAGGCTCTGTGACAACCTCATCAGTCAGTGCTGTAGAGGCTGCAAAATTCTTGGGTGAGGAAAACCCTGTATCTTTGCTACTTGCTGGCTCAGGACCTTCGCTTCAAGAAGCTGCTGAACATGCTGCCTCATGCCATCCTTCCATTTCTCAAGTATTTTGAATTTGTTTGCAAGCATGTTATTTTTTTAATGAGTAGCTGTGGATGCCATAGAGTACAGTGGACTGAAGTATTCTGTCCTGAACTAAAGCAAAAAAGGGTTAGCATGTGAGTATTGAAGGGTATGTTAATAGTAGAAAATGCTAATCAGATAAATATAGAGAAAATGTAATGACTAAAGTAGTCCTTGGGTAGTTAATTGTTATGACAATGACTCTACCTGTCAACTGCTAGGTTTTTCATCTTATTACTTCTAAATATCTACTGGAAGTTATTGTATATCATTTTGTTTAGTGCATAGTGTTGGGTATCCACATAGATAGCTGACACTGTTGATGATCCACAGAGGAACTATAATAGGTTATTGAAATTGAAGCAAAGCATCTCCATTAACTGAATCACTCCAATACATGATATTCTCTGTACTGTCCAAAACAACTACCTTGGAAGGATAAAAACATGTTCAATTTGAGGCTTTTAGCAAAATAATAGTATCTAGTTTCTGAAAGATATGATCGCAAGAGATCTAATGTTTGATCCTGTTCATTATTTCTTCTGTAGGTACTTTTGGCTGATTCAGATGACTTTTCACATCCCCTAGCTGAGCCATGGGCTGAACTAATCCATATGGTTCAGCTGAAAGGTGGCTACTCACACATAATAGCAGCTTCTGGCTCATTTGGGAAAAACATACTACCTCGTGCAGCTGCCCTTTTGGATGTTTCCCCAGTTACTGATGTTACTAAAGTTAATGAACATAATCTGTTTGTCAGGTATCCTCCTGATGGCTATTTTTCTATTCCTAGTATAGTTTCTGGAATTCTGAATTCAGTTATTTTGTGAAATTCTTCTCAAGAAACCATTCTTGTGCAAGTCCATTCATGAAAAACAAGGAACTTTGTTCTTTTCCATGAGAGAGACTGCATGTCATTTTGGAACTTGTATATAATTACATAATATTTTGGAGACCTTAAGCATGGAAATTGGAGAGAGTGACTGCTGAGAATTTTGGAGCTGGATTGGTTTTCTGGCCAAGACCCTACTTGAGCCGTAATTTACTTTAGGTTGGCTTAATGTTGTGGCAGGCCAATTTATGCTGGAAACGCTCTTTCTACTGTCAGATATACTGGCTCTGGCCCGTGCATGTTGACTATCAGGTCTACTTCTTTCCCTGTTGCTTCTGCATCAGCTGGTTCAATGCCTAAGCCTGCATCCATTCACCAGGTGGATCTCTCAAACCTTGGCCAAGGTCTGTTGCTTATTTTTCAAATTTTTTGTGTTGTCAGATATTCCATTTTATTTAAGTTGATATCAGTCTCTGGTTCGTCATTTTTCTTCATGCAGTAGTTAGTGCTACAATTCAAGTGTTCTATATAATCAATAACATACTGAAAATTAGCTTTTCATCATAGATTGTTTTGGCATGTTCTTGGATGGCAACAAAAATTAAACAGTAAAGATATTGTATTTTTCTTTTCTTGTCTTTAGATGGTGCAGTGGGGAAATCAAGATATGTACAACTTTCTTCTCAAGACACAGAACGGCCAGATTTAGGGAATGCACGAATTGTAATCACTGGGGGACGAGGCCTTAAAAGTGCTGAAAACTTCAAAATGATAGATAATCTTGCACAGAAACTTGGCGGAGCAGGTTCTTCTCTTGTAGTATACCTTTTCTGGCATGTATTTTGGCTTTTAGTTGAGGGATTCTTTTTGCTGTAGATGCAAATTGTGAGTTCAAAGAAATTCTGTCCTTCTAAACTTCTGATTAATGGTATTTCAATTTCTGGTGTCTATCTCTCAAAGTTTTTCACTTTCACTGTTTGGTTACACAGTTGGCGCAACTCGTGCTGCTGTTGATGCGGGGTATGTTCCTAATGACCTCCAGGTACAGATGGAAGTTGTTGCCTGAAGATGTTATCACCTTTCTTTATTTTGAAAGGACATAATCAATTATATTTGACCAATATAAGCAAACACTATTTGGTTTTTCTTAGATTTTTACACTTTCAAGTCCTTGCTTTGTGAGAGAGAAAGAAGTAAATGCCAGAATTTCATATCTTTTGAAGCTGCAATTATCTTGGTAGCCTATAGATGATTTTGGTGGATGTTTCATCTTTTAAATGTTCTGTCGTATGAATAAATTTCAGCTGTATTTTAAGTTTGTTTTCTAGGTTACTGTATTTAAATTGATTCTGTGATGCATGCTTTTGGTGTACCTGAAATGTGCAAGTGTTACTTAATGTGTTGAAAATGCCCTGTTTAACGGTTATAGATCTGAATATGACCAAATATGACTGTTTTTATGTCTCTAAATTCAAAATTTCCCCTTAGACTCAAAATCATCAAAATTTTCCCTTATCTGCTGCTTTGCATTCACCTCAGCTTGTTGAATCTGTCACTGCTCTTCCCACAATGTTTTGATCATTTTTGCTTTTCAATTCTGTGGAGGTGGTCTGCTGATATGAGGGTTTGTTAAATGCCAGGTTGGTCAGACTGGAAAAATTGTTGCCCCAGAACTGTACATTGCCTTTGGTGTTTCAGGCGCAATTCAACATATTGCTGGCATGAGAGACTCTAAGGTCATTGTAGCTGTAAATAAAGATGCAGATGCACCTATATTCCAGGTATTGATAGAATCTTTCACTCTTACCTATCAGTTCAAATTATGCTCAAAAACTCTCATTCAAGTGGTTTTTTTTTTTTTTCTTTCTTTCTTAGTATGACAAGGTTAATCTGGTTTCTATTTCTCTCCAACAAAGATAATTGATCCCAACATGGTTAAAATATTCAATTGGACATCATGTGAATTGCAGGTTGCTGACTATGGACTCGTGGGTGATCTTTTCGAGGTGGTACCTGAGTTGCTAGAGAAACTTCCTGAGAAAAAGTAGACCGCAGTTCATTGCATTCTAACTTCTTTATGAATCCCAAAAGAAATTGATTTGTCTCCATTTTGAAAGCTTGATCATTCTGATTTCTGACGAAGTTGGGAAACAAGGAGTGCATAAATTGTACCCTTACTGTTAATATTGTATACACTGACTGAACTGACAACTGTTGATGATTTAGAAGAATTGAGAGAAAAAGAAACAAATAAACGACAAAAGCTTCTTGCGGGACCTTTGCTAGACAAGTTTGGAACATATGTAGAATCTAGAATCTTTTCCACAGCATACCACTATTTGATCTAGGGTTTAAAATCTTGATCGTTAGTGTTGGTGGTAAATGAGTTCCGCATATTTATTTTTGAGTGTTTACAAAGTTTAACGCTAGAGGCAAGCCTAGCGCATCTGGTGTAGTGGTATCATAGTACCCTCCCACGGTACTGACCGGGGTTCGATTCCCCGGATGCGCAATCCGATTTCAAAGGTTTTCCATTCTTTTTTTTTGAGTCGTCTGTTGAACTGTCTGATATTCTCCTTTTTTTTTTTGGTCTTCTCCTCACATTCAGTGCTGGAGCCTGCAGGAACAAGGGAGAAAGTTTAGCTGTTGTTGGGTTCTAAGCTTCATCATAAGAAATCACAGAGGACTGAAGAAATGTTAATAAAATTGATTTGGAAATTTTGCTATTCCTAAATGGTATGAAATTCACTTGTAGAATATATATACATAATAAAAAGCCAATTTGCTCCAAGATGAAATTGGAAATGCTGCTGCCTTTTCTTTATAATTTGTCTACAGAAAATGGTTCTTCAAGTGCTGCGATGTTCCAAAGATTGGTTCTCTAGTGGTATATATATATATATATCTAAGTTCTTTAATCAAGACTGATTCTTTTCTTTATATACCATATGGCTTTAGCCTAAGGTGAAAGGTCCTTGCTTGCTTGTTGCTTAAAGATGCAAAACGCTCAGTTGACACAGAATGGACTTTCTGCTTGCAATTTAATATGTTTGAATGTTGGTCATTTAAAAGGGTTTTCTATGAAAAGTTCATCAACCTTGGCCAAGTATGTGGAGACTACTTCCTAAATTTAGAATTCGAATTAAGAATGTTCAAATGCTAATGTCTTTTCTTTAGAGCTCTCGTGTGTCAATACTCAAAAGTCAAACCCCATCATAAATTTAGGTTCTACTCTATAATTCTCCTTGAAATATTTTTGTATTAGAATATTTCAAACCTTATCAAACCTTGGCCAAGTATGTTTATGTATATTCTAAATTCTAATACATAATTATAAATAAATAAAAAACTCTTCTAATTTTACTCTCTATTTAATATCTCCGAGAGTGCAAATTGTAGTTTTGAAGGTACTTTAAGTATAATATATTCACATCTAGAGATTTTTAATATCCACTAGAAAAGTTAAAATAACTAATATTTAAGAATGGAGAGAATACTAAGATTTAAAAAGTGCATGTTAAACAAGATCATTCCGTTCATGGAATGCCAATTTTTGAATGAGCTAAAGATAACATAAATCTCACGTATCAGCAAGAAGATGCAGCACCGCATTCATGCCTCGAGCTTCACCGCAAGCATGAATTGCTATCTGAATCTACTGTAAAAACGAGATTGGTTCTATATATTTTCTGAAATCAACTAGTTTTAACTTTTCATGTAGTATTTAAGGACAGAACTAAAAAGCCTCCTATTTATGTAAAGACATGCAATAATTAATGATTTGTATTGGCATATATATATATATATATATATATACTGGCCAAGAAAAAAAATGAAATTTAACTAAAATATTTGCTCTGCATATATAAAACTTTATTCATGGAAAATAAACACTGCCGGAAAATAGTTGATTTCCAACCACCGAGTATGTCGCAAATAGATGAATTTTTTCATTTTTCATTTTTCATTTTTTAAAAGTAAAAAAAAAAAAAAAGAGTCCGTCGCAAATCAGTCATATGTTACGAACGGATTTGAGACAGAAAATCAAACATTTTATAGAATCTTAAGAATTGTTGCAAAATTCGTCTCAAACATCACATTTTCTAGTAGTGTCAGGTTTTGTGTGTCCATGAAGAAAATAAAATTTTAACCAAAATACTTGGCCAACATAGATACAGGAACTAAGCATAGACCCTTTTTCTTCAATTCCGAGGTGTCAATATCGCCTTCCAGGATATCCAGTCCGTTGTGGTTGTGGCTGCTGGAATTAGTATGTCCCTATAAGAACGGAAGGGATATTAGACAACACTCTAAATTTATAAGCCCAGTCACCTGGAGAAGGAATAAGTTAATCAAAACCTGATTGTTGAAGCCTTCATTTTGCTTCAGAGTCAACTGATTCATATAAGAAATCTGTTGGCAGATAATAAAGTTAAAACATACTTAAATATAATGATATGTAGAGAAATAGTTAATCGAGTTAATAATAAGGAAAAAGCAAGAAATTAATGATTCCAGTACTGCGTGTGAAAAAGAACTTTTCTACTGACCTTGGGACTATTCACAGGCGAACTTGCAGTATCTTCCAAGTCATCATTTACTCCAGCTCCTTTAGCTTTGCGTGGCCTTTTGAAACTCAGTTTATTGTCATTACTTCCTTCTGAAACAAACAGCACGGTCTCGTTGTTGTTGGAAGCTAATTTTATGGCTGCAGAAGAAGCAGCATCCGAAACAAGAGAATTAGAGGTTCCATATCCAGAAGCAAAAGAGCTGACGTCCTTGTCGCCATCACATACGAAATCTTGCATATAGAAAGTCCAACTGCTCTCTTCATCAGGAGAATTGTGAACTGTTAATGTTTTTGTGTTAGAAGAAGATGGGAGAGCCTGATCATCATTCATTAGGGTCAGAGAATTTTTCATGAGTAAAGCAAGAAATATATATTAGAAGAGAAGATGGAGTTAGCTATATGTTTGTTTTGTTGGATAATTCTTGATGAAGCCCTTAGTGTTCGAGACGGTGATATATAAAGAGAGGTGTGAAATTAAAGTCTATAGGAGACTGTTGAAAGTATAAAATGGATTCACCAAAGAAAAAGTATAAAAAGGAATCCAAGTTGAGGGCCAAAGCCAAAATGTAGTTGACATGTAAAGTAGTTATTAAATTGAGTAGCAACTCAAAAGAAAAATAAAAAAATAATAAATAAAGAGAGGTATATATACAAGGGTTTGACCTTTATGGTTTTGAGATTAATCATTAGCACCAACAAAGATTTTCCAAATCTTATTTTCTTTGTTGCTCTGTATTTTCAATTATATATAAAACTTTTGAAACATTCAGCAAGTCATCTCTCATCTGCCTTTTTCTTCAACATTTTGATTTGCCAATTGTGTCATCTTAGGCTAAGTTTGGATGTCCTTGTTTAATGAAAATTCATTTTATTGTGTTATTGGGAATGGTATCAACTCACCTAGCAAAATGATTCTAATAAATTTCGCTTTGAAAAGGTACAGCATTAAAGATTCATAGCTAATTTGATTTAGAAACTGGCGAGACTAATTAAAACTTCTGGGAAACTGAAAGGAAAAGCGTTGCCCATTCATTGAAATTCTAGTAGGAAAAAACTGTTCTGTTGAATAAGCATTGTAATTATCAAAAAAAAAAAAGAAAGAAGAAGAAAGAATAAACATTGTAATTAAATTTAAAAATTAAGCAGGCTTCACCAAGTCACTCGTTGAAAAAAAAAATGAAACAAGAGCTCATCCATTGGATGGAATAATGTATTGACTTCAGCTAGAAATAAACATAAAATAAGAGTTGAATAAAATCAATGAAAGGATTAGAACCGCAGGAAACTAATTAAGTATAGCAAATTGTTTGGTATTTGATTTGATTGCTAATTCTTCACTGCTGCTGACAACATTTGATATAATTTTTTGATATTTTTAGTTACAATAATGAATGCATACATAAAATAGAATTAGTTCATAAAGCTG
Organism: Apocynum venetum; assembly: GCA_019593545.1. Classification (NCBI taxonomy): domain Eukaryota; kingdom Viridiplantae; phylum Streptophyta; class Magnoliopsida; order Gentianales; family Apocynaceae; genus Apocynum; species Apocynum venetum. The sequence goes on along the minus strand of SRSM01000123.1, from coordinate 7,333,584 downwards.
GTTACAATTCACTAATTTAAAAAGAAACATTAAATTAAAGTTCTTTAATCATCACGTACATCACTCAGATTTAGGAATACATCTCAATGGTAGGTTTGATCAGTAGCTATTAATTTGAATGATTTTTAACAAGAACAAGAATCATGATGAGAAGGTGCAGATGCAAATGTCTCTCCAAATTGGATATCTAATCGATTAAAACCAATTCTATGTGATTGATGTGTGCGATTTCAAACAGTTGTAGATTATGAAACAAAATAGCAAAAGATTTACCCCTTAACCTGCTTTTGCTATATAAGATCCTACATAGTTAAGTTCTTGATTGATGGCTGTGCATGACTGATTTTTGGGAAAACAATTAGTGCATAATTGCAGCTAGCCCTTTGGAAAATGACCTGGAACTAATACCCTATACTCCCTACTTTGTCCCCTTTTTTTCTCCAATCATCATTGTATATTCACACAGACTAAGGCCGGGAGTATTTTTTTTACCTAATGTACATTTATGTATTTAACTTAGGAATAAGAAGCATAAAATAAGACAGATATATAATGATAAATAAGAGTAATTATATTTGAAACAAATTGTAAGATATTTATAAAAACTCAGTAAAACGATTTATAATTAACGATAACAAAGAAAAAGATCTCTAACAACTTATAAAAAATGAACAGAAGAAGGATAACCATTAATGTAGTTTTAAAAAAAACATGAGAAATGCGAAAAATCTATTTGTCATTTGGCTGGCCTAAAACATGTTGAAGAAGAGACTTTTGAAATGCCAAATATTTCCAAACATAGAATGGGCTATGATGAAGAGGACAAAAACTTTACACCTAAAGTCCAGAGTCTGTGAAACATCAGCATTCAATTAGAACTCCTGTAGTACTTACTATATATATAAAGAGGAAGGCACAATGTGTGGGAGGTGCCATGTGATGTTTCCGTGCCCTTTCACCACCACCTGACTTTGGACTTCTATTCCATTTCTGCACGTTACTTGTCATTTCTACAAATATTATTGCCTCCCACATCTCTTAACTACATGCCATGCAACAGTAAATAGGTATTTAATGCAGAAGAGGCATGAACTATTCTGTCCACATCCTTCACCAATGCCTTCCCTTCACCCATTTGAAGTTATATATATCATTCTACCAATGCCTAACAGAATGTGTAATTAAACCACTTGGATGTGTTTGGAAAATCCTTATACTCCCTCCCTCCTTCAATTTTTATAATATGCAATTAAACAAATTTTATTATTCCTAATTATAAGATGTTTTTGTTAATTTTTAGGATTACGGTGCCATGTTATTTCCTAATTCACCATTATTAATTAAATCAATGAACTTTCTTAATTTTTAATCAAAATAAAAAATGAACATTCAACTTCAAATGGAATGAGTAATATTTATATTTTGAGATGTGTAAAATTGAAGGTCTACTTTTTAAAAATAAATACATTTTTCATTTAAAATTGTTAACACAAAAAATTAGACAATATACCCACATCTAAAAAAGATTTCACAAACTTAGGTAATATTTATAAGTTATATAACTGAGACTCACAAAGCTTGGCTTATCAATTGATTGCAGGCTCGTTGACTATTGGTTTAATTTGCTGATTAGATCATCAAATCGTTAATTACAATTTGAGAGATATTTGATATATATAAAATTTCAATTAATTATATTAATAGCAAAATAAAAATATTTTGGTAATTTCATCAAATTAAATACTCTCTTTAATTTTGTCAAAAATCGAAAAACTACAAAAGTTGAGAACCCCACCATGTATAAAGCACTACTAGGCAAATATTTCAAATCATATTCTATCGTGTGGGTAATGGGTATGCGTGGTACATACAGCTTCTGCTGTCATAGTAACTATTTAGGTCAAAGAAAGATGAGTAAATGTTGACAGCCTCATACTTCTATGGTGTCGCATCTGTACTAAGGCCTCCCCCTTCTTAAATCTATTAGTCAATGTGATAGATGCGACAGAAATTTTTTTATATGTATAAAATGCAAAAATACTTTTAAAGAATAAATCTTGAAAGTTTTAAATTATAAGCAAACATTTAACTGATCAGAAATATATCTTTTCATTATTTATTTCTTAAGTCAAATCATAATTAGAAGGTCTTTGATGATCAGCATTCAGCTGAGAGGGATTAAAGATGGATAATGGAACTCATTTTCCACGACATGGAGAAGTGAATCATCAAAGGAATAATGAATAAGAAGAGGGAAGTAGGGGGAGGCTGATCAGCACAGCCTAAACTTAGTGGGGGTCCCAAGCATAGTTATATGGTTGATTCCAAAGCCCGACGGTGATGATAAATTATATGTATATATACATATATATATATATATATATAATACTTTGTACTTTGCACATAAAAAAGAAATGATTGAAAACTATAGTTGGATTATGCGGTAGTAGTTAGTGAGATGGGCATATCAGTAAGCATCAAGATTTAGAAAGGTTGAGGGGAGATTGAAAGAAGGTGAAGAACTACACGCCTAAAATCGTTTTCCACTTTGATAGCCAAAATTGTTGTTCCAGCACGTTTGTTTTTATCCACTTGCTCCTAGGCTGGAATAAAACATGAGTTTGAGATGTATGTAGCAGTATTCGAATATTATTCAAGCTGGTTCATTTCATGATTAATATTTGAAGTAAAATTACTATTTATATTTATTCATTTATTTGTTTGTAAGGTTCATATTTGATTCAATTAATTTAACAAGTTACTGGATTAGATTGAGTTTGTATTCAACTAAAATTTTATTTTTCTATTTTTATTTTCATATATATTATATATAAATTATCTATAATATTTAAAAATCACATTATATACAATATATTAATATATATTTGTTAACGTTCAAATTATTAACAAACAAAATTCGTGTTCATTCAATAACTAAACGAATAAATTTTTATATTCAAATTAAATTTATTTAATAAATAAACGAGTTTTAAACGATTTCTATCAACTTTTTTCAAGTTCGTCATAACTCCTTATAAATCTACTTCTGCTATTGGATTCACACTCCATCATTTTTTGTTTCACACGCATATGTATATTATATATATATATATATATATATATATATATATATCTCGTGAAGGTCGGTGTAATTATAAGAGTATCCTTCCCGTAATTCGGATGATAGCTTTGAATGATTAATTTTATTCACTTAAAAAAAATACGACTGAAGTGAAAAATTATAAAAGAAAATTCATTTTGGAAGAACTTAAGCAATGATTATTTACTTGACAAAACATTTTCACAGAAGATGCATAAATATTTTGGAAGAGCCTACAGCCTACTTTTATCGTACTTGTGCTGCATATATAATATACGCCTGGCAAAGAAAGAGACATCACGGATCGGAGAGACCTAAACAAAATAAGAAGAATTAGCAGAACAGTCTCAGAGTAATGTCAAGAGTGGGAAAAAAAAAATTCTATCAATTTTTTATTTGCTTGAACATGTGAAGAATTTTTTTTTTTATGTAACACAATAGAGAAAATAAAAAAATTATAAATATAAAAGTTTTAATAAGATTTCCATAAAGTAAAATGAAGTCATTGTACATCAAATAAGTATTAAAAATCATACTAATTCATCCAAATATATAAAAATGCCCAATATAGAAATCCAAACATTTTATAAAACATTTTTTTTTCTTTTCCAGATTGTTTTTAATTTTTTTAATGCGTTAAATCAAGATTTGTTTTCTTCACGTGTTCAAACAAATAAAAAATTTCATAAAATCTTCTCTTTTTTAGTAATATTTTATCTTAATTTATAAAAGTTAATAAAAAATAAAAAGTTAATTGATAAAAAATGATAAATTATAATAAAAACTATACTTAACTAAAATAATTAAAAAGATAAATTGACTTATTAAAACAATTTAAAGATTGATAAAAGAGTTTGTTTTTATATAAAAATTTTAAAAGCGTTTAATGAAATTAAATTTAAAAATTATAATATTTTGATAAAATTAAATTGGTTAACTTGTAGACTTTGTTTAGAACCAGTATACTGTAGGCTATAAGCCCTCTTCATGACGGCGACAAACAAGGTTTGAGCATGCGGGCCTTCAGGTTTTGCAAATTGAAATAGCGTATTCACATATTCTTTAATTTAAAAATTAAGTGTAAATTTTAATTTTAAAAAAGTTATATTATTATTCTTATATTATTTAATTTAATAGTTATGATAATTAATTAGTAAAATGTAAATTATTTAAATTAATAAGGTTGTTAGTTGAACTTTAATTTTTAAAAAATTTATTTTAGGAGAGTGAATATTCAATTTTAAGCATTACAAAATAAAAATATGTACATTCAATTTAAGATAAAAAATATATTTATTTTTACAAAGAACTACTTATCAGTCGAAAATTAGGAAAATTCTTACTCGGCATAAATTGAAAACTCATATACTTCAAACTTAAATGTTTATACTAGAGTTCTTAGTTCTTATTTTAAAGAAATTATCATATAAGAATTATCTAGGAATGCATACATCGGTGAAATTTTCTTAAATTAAGTAGATTATTAAATTTATTTTTAAAAAAAAATAGACATTTAATTTTAAATATTTCAATATTGAAATATGAATATTCAATTCTGAGTAATAAATTTGTAAGTATAACATGTAATGCATATTCAAAAATTATTTTTGTCTAAGAATTTTTAATCAAAATTGAATATTTATTTTTTACTTATTATAATATTTAAAAAGAGGATCCAACTATAAATAAATTATTTCATCATCAAAGAATGACATTAGTCATAAGAGTGCTAATAGTATGGTGAATATATTAATTTGAGACGGTTATTTGTAGAAGTGAAAAAATTCTATGCAGTTAAGGTACGAGGATCTTAACGCACATTCCATGTTGAAACTTTTGGCAAAAAGGAAAGAGAAATACAAGTTTTAAAATGCTTACTTAAGGGAAGAGAGCCTTTGGCGGACTTCAACTTAACAATCGGATTCTTGTTGCTGAATTGCAAAGAGAGCCCATGGTTGTTAAGGACCAAGTCAAATGATTCAGCCTCTAAGTTCATACTGCAAAAATATTCCACAGAAAATCCACTCAGAAGTGATTTTTAGCTTTTGTTTTTTTCCCAATTCAATCCTCATTTGCAAGTATTGGAGTAATTGAAGAAGTCATGAATTACAACGAACAGCATCAGGCAATGTCAAATTCTGCGATGGATAATGTTCTTGCTACTGATCTTCTTGTGTCAGTCTCAGTTTTTGCTGAAGTGAATAAGGTCAAAATCAGCAATCTTGCTTTTGCAGCAAGTGAAGAATTACAACAAATGGCCATGGAAGGAGAGCCATTGTGGGTGTTTGATGAAATTCAGGATTCAGAGGTTCTTAACAGTGTTGAATACAAACGTAGATTTATTTCTCTAGATGAAACCTTGGAGGAGGTCATAAGAGTGATTAAAACAGGAGGCTCAATCATGGGCATGTCTTATCAGGATTCAACTAGAAGTGGAAAGATTTCCAGATTAACAGCGGAAAATGAAACAACCAATGTTCTTCAAACAGAGGCATCCCGGGCAATTGCTGTTGTCTATGCAGATCCAATAAGACTAATACATATGCTCATGAATGTGGTAAATGTTATCTTCACAACAAGCAAAATCAGCCTGATATGTTACATAATTTGGGTGCAATAGATTAAATTGGCTAGTCTTGTTTTCTGTTTTCGAATCAGGATCAATGGTCTGAAGTTTTTTCCAATATCATCTCAAAAGCCTCTAGCCTTGGCTTTCTGTCAACAGCAGACCTAGGAAGCCCTGATGGAGTTTTGCAAGTGGTACTTCGTCATCTCTTACCTGATGTGTACCTCATAATTTTACTTATCTCTATTAATAAATTCATCATATTTATGATCGTCGTAAACATAGATTTTTTCCAGGTGAAAGCAGAATTTCATGTTCCATCCCCACTTGTTAGGACTTGGGAGTTTTGTTTTGCAAGGTATTGCAGAGAGCTAGCTGTTAACACTTGGCTAGTCACTGATGTTTCTCTGGAGAGTATTTTCCCTAATCTTGCACTGGGTGGTCAAAGAAGGCCATCTGGCTGTTTAATCCAAGGACTGCATGAAGGGATATCCAAGGTAAAGCAATGTATCCATGTTCATTTAAAAGGAAACTTACTGGTGTGGCGAGACGAGTAGTCCTGACCTCACAATGATTAGGGCCAGGTCTGGGAAAAGTAGCTTGTGTAGGATTACACTGAAAGGGCTTACTTATTTCAGAAATTTTCCCTTGATAAAATAGTTGCTTTCGGCATGGCTAGGTCACTTGGGTGGAGAACAATGCTGTGGATACAAGTCTAATTCACAATATGTTCAGGTTAATAATTACACCAGGTTTTGCTTTTAGTGCCAGCCGATGGATAGCAACTCTGGTGAGACAATATGACCAGAAAGCTTATGTGGATCAACAATTTTACCAATTCGCAGAACCCAAAGATGATAGTGGTACACAGGAATCCTGTTTTTCTTAAAGTATATGGCATGTTTCATACATTTTTTTTATACTCGGAAATAGTGAGGAATGTATTTAAGCAGGGAATGCAGATTTTATGAACAGAAGATTTATGGCATTCCCCCAACCGGAGCAACGACTAGCTGGAACGGGAAGAAACAGTCTGTTAAAGCTTGCAGCAAGGATGGTTAGAAGTTATACTGCCAATGTTACCTCTTGCTCAGAAAACTTATGGAGGCCACTACCAATAACTGGTGCAGAAGATATCTTAGTTAAGACCAGCTTCAACATGGATAATCCTGGAATTCCTCAGGGAGTTGCAGTAACTATTGCAACTTCTGTAAGGCTACCTTTTCCACAAGTTGATGTATTTAACTTCCTCAGCGATAGCTATAACCGAAGCAAGGTAACACTGGACAACGTTAATTTTAATGGTTAACAAAAAGAAAGAATACAGCTCTATCAGTCTTCTTTGATTCTTTTTCCCTTTTTCATTTGTGGTTCCAGTGGGATATGCTTTCTCATGGTACAGTGACACGAGATATAGAGCGCTTTTCTTCTGGTCGTGACCCTTCAAACTGGATTTCAGTTGTTCTAGCAGAGGTGAGCTCATCTGCTCAATTTGAGGCTTCATAAGTTCACACTACTTTAGGATCTCTTTGGGTGGGGGGATTTGGAGGGGAGGGGAGGGATATTTTTTAAAATCTCTTGTTTGGTTCAATTTTTTTTTAGGGGAGGGAAAGAAAAATTTGATATTAAAATCCGTCACCTCCACTCATTTCCTTATTACATTTTTACAATTTCAGTTCATCTTTCTATGTTCATCTTTCTATCATTTTTCTTCTTCAATCTTCCACTTATTTTCTCATTTTCTAATCTCTGCTAAGTCTTCTCACCTACTAAACAATAATGTTATATCTATGAAAAAAAATAAAAGTTATCAAAAAAATTAATCAAAGAAAGAATGAACACTATAGATGATATAATACTCAATTTAATTATATTTTTCCTTCCTTCCTCTCACAATCCAAACAAGAAAACTTTATCTTCCCTCCCCTCCCCTCCCTTCCTATATATCCAAACCAAACAATGCAAAATTATTTTACCTCCCCTTCATTAAAATCCCTGCCCTCCCCTCTCCACTTTTGAACCAAACACTACCTTATCCAGGGTTAGTTAAACAGTCCTACCACCTTGGGCACATAACAATTTTCCATATGTAAAGGTTCAAGACGTAAAAGGAGCTATATCTCACTACATACATTTATCATTGGCGAAAATACACCAACTCCTTGATTATACATCCCCTCTTTGTAAGTACAATCCAGAAAGTAGACGGTGATTGGCAGCACCGTTCTCGAACCAGTATATAGATATCCCATCCAGTGTGTAATATGTTTAATGTACAAGTTAGGGCCATTATGAGCAAGCAACCATCCAAACATACCCCCGTGTCCCAGATGAATGAATGCACCTTTCCTTATACTAGTTCTTTAAATTTTAATTTTTCTCTAATAATCTGTCTGACGGTTTCTTCTGTACATAGCCTGCGGCAAAAAAAACAGCAATGTTGTACCTGCAAGAGTCCTTTACAGATTCCACGGGGTTGTATGTTGTTCATGCTCCTATTGACATGGCTGCAATGGATCATATAGTGGCTGGGAAGAACACTGATGTGGTCGCCATTTTGCCTTGTGGATTTGTCATCCTCCCTGATACCGGTGAAAGTATCCTCACAATCGCATTTCAGATCATGGATGAAGAAGTATCCGCCTCTGAGTATCTGCCACCCAAGTCAGTGTTAACAGCACACAACATTATCATGACTACAGTTGATTTGATCAAGGATGGACTTTCATCCATCAGTAAGTAGATAGAGGACGTATTATTCGTTTCTACAATTGATTGTTCATATAATCATTACCTTGGCATTGAAGAGCTGAATAAAATTCCATTCATGGCAACAAATATCGTGCTTTTTGGTAATCAAAATGCCATGGAACCACTGAAATTGCTCACAGATTGCAACATAAGAATCATATACCTTTCAAACTAGAATTGAGTAGCAATAACTTCCAACCAAAACAAGAACATGCTCCCCAGTATAAAAGAGAAGAAATTCTCCAGGATAAAATGGAGAGTCAGTGTAATGTTCTATCACTGCATGGTTGATATTACAACTTCTGTAGAGACATTTCTTTTGCTTGTACAACAGTCAAATTTACCATATATATACATATACCAGACACAGAACGATGTATTGCTGCAGAAAATGAAAACCATTGGTCCCCCTGACCTTAACACTCTAGCCTAACTGGTGATATTGATCTTCTTTATAAGAGAAAAGCACACCCTCAAGATTAGGTTATCTTTTGGGAAGAATATCAGAGAACGAAAAATCATGGAAGGGAGGACCTGAAACCAAGAGAGAACATTACAACATAGGCCAATCTGAATGTGAATAAAAAACTGAACTCTGAAAGTAGTTTAGGAAGGTAAAATAATAAATATGGGACTTTCGAAAATTTCCAAAAACCAGGAACTAATTACCTTCTTGTTCACCTAAAATATAAAATGGAATATGAGATATCATTCTGGTGCTGCCCTTGCTCCAATCTACAGTGCCTGGATGCTCTATGCATCTACTTGAAGATCTGGAAGGACCCAAGACAGATAAACATACTGCAGGTTCATTCATCAAACCCAAATAATCATGGGCACGCCTCCAGACCCTGGAATCTGATATTCGTGAACGAGCCACCTGCAAATATCATCCACATGACTAAGATGAACTACACAAGTTAAACCATCAAATAATAATAATTGTTTATTGTATTAACATCATTAATAAGGAAAGAATAATAAGAACAAAAACTGGAACTAGCTATTCGCTTATGATGACACAATAAATAGACCAACCTTTGCCAATGATACACGGGCCCTTGGTACTAACTCAGAATGATATGTGGCAAGCTTTGCTATAGCAGTCACAACAAAACATAGAAGCCTCGATTGTGATGACTTTTTGAATGTTAAACTACCTGAGCCAAGAGACGATTCTTGTAGACCCAAACGGCTTCCGACAGACAAAATATTCAAAAAAATCAGTTAGTCATTTGCAATATGATAAACCAAAATCAGAAAGCCATTTACAGGTAGCTTATTGTGTCATACCTTGATGAAAGGTTTTCATACAATAGAAGCTCCAAACTTTCAAAAAGTTCACGTGCTGCATCTTTATGAGATCTACCACCACCTCCATGTTCACCAATTGCCCAACATAGTTGTAATGCTAATTCTGTCTGCAAATACAATTAAAGGACTTTTTTTCTACATAATATTACTAAAACAAAAAATTCATGGTCATATTCTGGAGGACACGTAAGTGCCATAGGACATACCTTTGCAGGATTATCATATGCTTCTGCAAGCCTGTCCACTATAGGCTTCTGCAAAGAAGTAAAGATTGAAATTACCACCAAGTGAGAAAGAAGGGAAAATGGGATAAGAGATATCCATTTCAGAATAATCACGAGTGAAGATACATGTCAGTTGAGTGCAGACCTTCAAAAGTGCAATAACATCAGGAGATCGATGAAAGGCAGCCAGCAAGAATTCCAACATCCTCTTTTGGACCTGGATGCAAAACACATATATTATCTAGTAAATTAGTAAAGCATAATCAAGAAACATTGCACAAAGATCTATAAGACATATTTACCTAAACAAAAGAAAGAAAACGCCACGTGAAATGTACTATTAACTACATCTGCAGAATTTGCTAAATAAGGTTTATACTCCTGCAAAAGTTTCTTAGAGAATGATGTTGCTACAGCAACTAATTTCTAGATAATGGCATATATAATTGAAAATATGAAAGATGCCATGAATGCTCTATTTCAGCTCAGTTCTATAAGAGACAAGCATCTGAGGAATTTTTACAGACACAAAAGGATCAGGAAAAGCTGACTAAAGAAAAAAATATTTACATTTGACTAGTTTCCTAGTAATGATATTCCCACGAAGCATTAAAAAAAGTAACTTCAGTAATCATCTTCCTGGAAGTACAATATTACCTCATAAGAAAATAGTTTGTCCGGAAAGAGTGTCGAATACCTCGTCATGAGCAGGGGAACCAAAGCACATATTAAAGCTGCAACAGATACATTCTACAATCATCACAAACGTCACACACAGCTAACCTTCAGAAAATTAGTGTGCGCAAGTAAATATAAGCTTGCTAATAGATAATAATTTAATAAACTTCAAAATCCAACAGTAACATACAATCATTGACATCTTGGAGAGCTATCGCAAAATACACATCAAGAAGGTGAGGTGCAATTTTCAATGCTTGTCTCAATCTATCAGACTGAGGTGCATTAGTTGCTGCTTGCAGAATTGCTGCCATTGCAGGAGATGTCCAATGCCGTTCCTGAAACATCAATACAAACATCCAACAAAGAAAAGAAACTATTCTTACTAAGAATATTCTCTCTGTAATGAGTAAAATCAATTATGTAAGAGCTTCAAACCAGTCATATCAGAGAAATAATCCAACTTTGAATGATTCCAGGACCAAAAAGAAGACTGTGATCCAAGAAAAGCTACGAAAGAGCAACATTTTACTACATATTTGGAACCAATTTATTCCAAGGCATGTTGGTTCAGGGAACTTTTATCACAATTCAATGAGAGTCAAAAAGATGCTTGGGAGGCCACTGGATACTAAAGGAAAAGATCAATGGGAAATCTCTCTCTCTCTCTCTCTCTCTCTCTCTCACCAATCACAAATAATTTTGCATGCAAAACAGATGTAAATAGTATTGTTAGAATTTTGGCCCAGAATACAGCAACCATAAATTGCAAATTAATTTCATTAGCCATAATCATTTTCAATCCCAATGTTAAGTATAGCTATTAACAACTTAAAGGAATGGTGGAGGCTGCCAGCAAAATCAGTGTCTTACTAGCATGCTTCACATTATTCTTGTTTTTACTAGGACAACTTAAAAGCAACATGAACCAATAGTAACATACAGCAAGACCATCATTCTCATCCTTGAGAAGCTCGAGAAATAGTGGATCAACAACAGCCATGGTACTGCTATCCTCAGATTCTGAGTCAACCCCTGCATCTCCTATGGTTGATCCAGTATAAGCTTCATCCATCAGGGCAAGCAGCATCTGGACCAAAGAATAGCATCCTTAGTTGCAACATGAATGCCAAAGTTTAAGTTCCATGACATTTTAAAGTTTCAAAAATAACCTCAGGAGCTGTACTCTTCTGAATTGAAGCTATACTGCTGCCAACTAGCGGTCCAGAACTCTTCTCTACTTTCTCCAAGGCTACAACCAATACTATTGAAGGAAAATAAATATCTCAGCAATCCCATAGATTACATATACATATATATATATATATATATATATAATCTACTTTCATTTCATTCTTCCCCTCCCTCTCCTCACCAAACCAAACCCCCTTCCCGGGGGCGAAAAAAAGGGGGATGGGGGCAAGCTTCTGTTCTTGGGAGTCATTCCACCAAGAACTGATGATTCAGATAGGAACATACTTTTACTGCTGGAAGTAAAGATTTCTTAGTGCATAAAAACAAATGTGTGTTAGCTTCTTTTTTTCTGCCCCCATTCTGTTTCATCCACATTGTAAAGCTATGAAATGAAAAATAACTTAGATGTTCAGAGGAAAAAATGCATGAGAATGCATACACTCTTCAACAATGGAAAAGATCTGCAAAATTAGTATCCATGATCATGGTCCTCAGTCTCTATAATAACAAATAAAAAAGAACAGCAGGATAGAAAGCACATGAAATTTCATCATCACTAAATTATGGAGATAATTTTTTGTCAGCAAGTATTCATTTATTAAGACAAAAGGTAAAAAAAGCAAAAGGAAAAGGGGATAAAACCATGCAAAATGAAAGCCAGAAGCAGTAACTCACTAGGGAGATCAACAATTGATATAAATAGCGGAAGAAATGATCCAGGAGATATCAGTCCAGGGAATACACGCAGAAATTCCTTTTCCAATCTGCAATGCAACAAACAGATCCATAACATTCTTTATCAAAAAAGATCCATAACACGTCTTACTCCTTTATCCTTCATAAATAAATCGATGAACAAATCAAAAATAAAAAATAATCTCCATCTACTTAACTGTCAAAATCTGAAAAAATATTTAGGATAACTGGCCTAGTTGATCAATTCTGAACTTAAGACATTTATGTTCAATGGCCAACATAAATTTCATTAAGCCAAGACATCTTGAAACAGCACAAGGTTCCACATATTGCTGAAAATAATAAACCCAGAATCTGTTCTGACAGCACAGCATACTTGAAAGGAGATAAATAATAAACTAAAAAAATTAAAATAAAACTCATTACATAGTATAAACAAAGATTTTTAAAGATAGAATCAAACTACTGAAAGAAGAAAACAACATTCTAATCAATAAACAAACAGATCCTGCAGAATAAAGCATATATTGATTCACAGAAATTTAAAGTAGAAGCCAATAAAAAGAACTGAGAAAGTCTTACTTCTCTCCATTCCAAGCAATCAACTTCAAGAGTAACGGGAAAATCTGCAAATGAATCAGATAAATCAGAGATCAACATGCAATATTAACATTCCTACGACTACTAATAATCAAAGGAATTTAAGTGACATCAAATACGTCCTAATTGAACAAAAAAAAAGTTGATAACATCACTCAATCTTACAACTAAACAAAATCAAATTAAGATCTGTGTAACTATCCCTGGAGGACTCCTTAATAAGGGATACAGATAAAAACAGATATTTCTCTCTATGAGCTATAGGGTGATTAAGTTTTTTTCCCCTATTTTCTTCCCTCAACAAGAAAGTGCATACTTTAAATTGGAAAGATGAAGTAGGGAGAGTATATGATCTTTAGTAAATTTCAGTTACTGCATAAGTTATAAGTTCATGATGAAGTTCTTGAAATTACTTAAACAACATGATAGCTACAGGCATTTCTCTCAAGATGTGTACCTGAGGAAGTAAGGTAGGAAAAGAACTTAGAAGCTTCCTTTTGTTTGCATTAAGAAAATCAAGGGTTGCTTCAGCAACAACAGGGTCTGCAAACTCACTGCAATAAATATTAGTATGCACTTGAACTATGTGACTTAAAAACTATTTTATATAGTTGGAAATAAGTCCTGAATAGCATATAGGTAGATGCATACAAATTTGGAAATAATAGACAAATTCCCAGAGATTTGGCAGCATTATTTGAGAAGAGAAGACAACCTATTTCCCTATTCCCCATGCCAAATTTGGAACATGTAAGGTGTCAGGCAATTGCCTCAGAGCAGCAAACCCAGACATGCATGCCCCAACAAAACCAAAATTTGAATTAATAAGAAAACTCAGAAGTTAAATTCACATTCTCACTTAAAGCTTACAAGAGAAAGAACTAGATTGTTTTCAGTTTCATGCAGCAGAACAGTTTTCAAAGACCAAAGGTTCTGTTTCAAAGGAACTTAACTATATCATTTGTTTTTCTTTTCTTCAAAGAGTTGCCTTTGTAAATACCCAACCCACTAGTTTATTTTATTAGGATGGGCTTATTTTATTTATTAGGCCCACAATTATTTTATTAGGGTTTGTTTTATATTATAGGGATTAGGGTATAAATATATGGTTATGAGACTAATCCCTACTTCACTATTCTATTTTACGTTATTTTATCTAGAGATAACTTCTGGAGAAACAGAGGAGACGGTTAGGCAAAATAATCCTTCTGAGAACCACTCAACCCTAGGTAAGGTCAATCTCAAGTAGTTTTATGACTTCAATGAATTAATATAGTTATATTGTGATTTTAATTTAAGGATTTTATGAGTAGGTGGAAGCGATTCTTTTGGAGACCATCTAAATTAGGAAGAATCATCTGCTTGAGGTAAGTAGTCTATGATACTTCTTGATTTAATAAAAATATTCTTTCAAAGATTGAATATTTATCTATATGTTATTTTCGTATATGAAAATTTGGGATGAGTTTGAGTATTTTCTTACTTAGAAATCTATATTCATATATATGATTTGATCTGTTTATTTGAGAAATTGTTTGTGTGTTAAATTGAACTCATATGGATAATTTGAAGTTGGGGAGAACATGTTTCGAATATTGATATGAATTCCGTTTATACGGAAAAAATTTGATTGTTATTTGGCCGTCCTAGCGGGAGTACAGCTAGGTCTGACGTCAGAGTTTGGGACCAATGGAAGATTATCATCCTATGAGTTTAATGTTAAATTATTTATTATGTCTGATATATATATATATATATATTTTGGTTAATAAGACGAGATATTATTATTATTATTATTATTTACAACATGTTTTGGTTACCGCAAGTTTCGATTTTTCCGTAAGTAATAACTTAATATTTTTCGTACTATAAAAACGTAGGATAACCACATTTTTTGAAGACACAAAATCGAGATAATATTTTTCAATATTTGTTTACATAGTCATGCCCTCTAGTTCCTTTTCCTTTCTGGTCATGACTCCTTTTAATTTTTCCTTTTCTTTTCCTTTTCCTTTCTGGTCATGACTCTTTTTAATTTTTCCTTTTCTTATTCCTTTCCTGTTTTGATTTTATTTTATGATTGAACTTTTTTTTCAAATATTATAATATATTGATTTTATACACTAACTTAGCTTGTGTTTGTTAATAAACACCGTTAAAGAATTTGTTTAAGAATTAAAGTTTTGAATTTTTATTTTATTTTATTTTTATCTTTGTAATAACTTATTTTGAAGAGGTATCATAACTATTTACTGAGCTTGTATATGCTCATTATTTTATTATCTTATGTTTTCAGATGATGAGACTATCTTTGAGGAATGTGAAGAGGACACTTGGTAGATTAATGTTTTGGCTATTTCCTAATAGATTATTGACATTTGAACTTTTGTTATCAGAAGATTTGATAGTTTATTAATTTATTACACTTTAATAGACTTGCTTTTGGCGCTTTATTTTGGATTTTAATTACTTTCTTGGACGATTTTGATTTATGTAAGGATATTTTTATTTATTTGAATAAATAGTTTTATTTCATAGGTTGTGGTATAATTTGAAAGTCTTTGTAGCCTTGTGATTATGGAGGATACTTCATGATCACGGCGTGTTGCATCCCGGTTTCGGGGCGTGACAGCCTTAAACAAGCCAGTTTAATTTCAACCAGCATAAATAATACATGAACTAGAAAACCCCATGCACCTCAACTATTTTAAACCTCAGACCTAGAAATGATAAATTGACGAAAGGAAAACAAGAAAAACAGAATGGATTCTTACCGGCTCAAACATGACCTGAAAAATGTCCTGAGACTAGGATCCGCATCATGTAGAACTACATCACCAAAATCAAGGAAAAACTGGAGAATAGCCTGAAACAGATGATGACAAATTATAGACACTATAGGAATATGATTATAATATCACCAGAAACATGGATTTTTAAGATAGAAGGAGGCACATCAAAATAATATAAGCTTATTATACTTGGAAATGCAAATATAAAATAATCAAATATCAGATTGGTTCATTTATACACAATAGAGACATCGGCTTCAGTAAAACACCCAATGACAGCAGGAACAAATGGATGTAGCTATAGCATTTATACATCTTTAATCGAGGACTCGGCTGGATTATTTATTTTACAATGATGCCTAGTTCAATTTGATCTCCTTTTCGTGTGGATTCATCAGGATGTGGCCAGAAATGAATCATGCAGCTAAGCTAAAAAATTATGCTTGTACAAGTTTTCGCAGCAGCATAATACCTAATCATATTGCATTAATTAAGCATTGAAATTTAACTCTACACCTAATCATATAACCTTCAAATATATGAAGCAGATGGATAATACAAGAACTGAACCAATCCAATACCAGTAGAAGAACAGAAACTGATGATTGAGACTGAGAAATTGATGCCACAGAGCGCTGAAAGATCTTACTGAGATTAGGATAAATCCTAGCTATTAAATCTTCTGATTTTTCACTTTTACACAATTCACACAGCCTTTTCACCTGTAATACCAATTCAATTGAAAATTTAGACAAAATAATCTAATTTCGAACATTTTAATGCAGATATACATTGAGGAAGAAGGAAAGAGATACCGAGTTGATTAGAGAAGGACCGGTGGCCGGATCATTGGCGAAATTCGAGTCTCTGGCAACGGAAGACACTGATCTCAGATGAAACTCCCACTCTTTGTCCCTCTCTCCCATTTTCTCTTTTCCTCAAACCCACTCTCTACTTACAGCTCTTCTTCTCCTTCGCTTTTATATCATCTCTGCATCGTCTTCGTCTATTCCCTCTCCAGGAATTGGAATCTTGTCATTTCAGTTTAGTCCTTTATGTTTTGGGTGAATTATGTTTAACTCCATTTGCTTCCTATTTATTTAAAATATATCCTCAAATTGCAACAACAAAATAGAATAATACTCTTCATGAAATTAAATATTTCATTCACGTAAAATTAAATATCTATATTTGACTTACTCTAAATTAAAAATAACTTTTGACCTTAATAAAATTAACTTATTACCACTGTTATTAATTAGATTAGTATGATACAAATTTGTTAAATTAATATGGTGGTCAATTGCACTTTAAATGAAAAATATATTTATTTAGACAAAATGAATACTACAATTTTATTTTTATATGTAACTCACATTTACCTCCTCTAGTGCCCATCTAAACGCAAAGATAATAATTTATTTCTTCCTTAACTAAGTCAAAAAGTGGATTTGTGTCATCTTGTTCAATAGTCGAATTATAAAAAAGATATAATATTCGTTTAATTCAAACAAGTATAATAGTAATGATGATAGTTTGTTTATTTTTCTTTTTCTTTCTTTTTTTTTGAGGGGTTGATGATAGTCAGCTTAGTAATAGAGAAAGTTATATAACTAATTTATTGTATAATTGTTAGGTAGTTTTGTAAATCATAGTTTAGTAAACAAATGAGTGGAAACTTGTATATAAAGTCATCTTATCTACTTTATTGTGTTCCATAGCTTCATCTTTTATAAAAATGGCTCAATTTCTCATAATTTTAGAAAATTGGCATGATATCAAAATGAAATTAGAGTTGAATTTTGCTAATTTGACAAATTTAGTATGTTCGATTGATTGTTCATGCAATTGCAATCTCAATTGGTATATGTGATTGCAATAATTAGTGCCCATTTCTTTTTATTAAAATTTGATGATTTTCTTCAACCTATTATTGAAATTCTCTTTGCAATGGAAATTCTAGAAATTGTTTCTGATAGCCTATATTATTGAATTATCAAGTTAGTTGTAGGCTAAATTTCCATTTGGTCAAAATTATCATACTTCCACACGTGATACGTAGTTCAGTTGAAATAGAGTACAATTCCGTGGTTGTAATAACTTTTGAAATATAATGGACTATATTTATTTAAAAACATACAACAATCCTATTCAAAAGCACGGTTCATTTGTGACGATGAAATTGTAATTTACGAGAATTTAATTTTTCATAAAAAAGACAAAATACATAAAAATCAATAATTATTTTATCGTTCTAAATTTAATGTTAATTTTTTATTTTGATTAAAATTATAGAATATATTTTTTTTAATTAACTTACTATATTTATATTTTATATTAATATAATGAATTTGTGAAATTTATATGTTATATATGTAAATTTTTTAAATTAAAATAGTCAGATCATGAATTAGTGAATATAATTTTTAAATTAAAAAATTTATTAATAGAAATTTAAATAAAAATTATATTTATTTAAAAAAAATAAATATTTAATTTTAAATAAATTAAAATAAAAAGATAAAATTAAATTCCGAACTGATTGACTACTATATTATAAAAAAGTATATAACAAGCATATTTAGTTGTCACGCATCATCACATTTATAGTTTTTTAATATTTTTATCAAGCTCTGCGTGGAAGAGTATTTTATTTCATACTTAATTGTTTTCCTTTACAAACGGGATGAGCAAGACCATGACGCAGAGGAATAAAGTTGGTATACTTTATCTCAAAATATAAAATATTTTTAATTTTTTTAAAATTAGTTTATACTTTTTTAATATTACCATTATTTTTAAATGAGAAAGAGAAAAAATACTTTAATTCTAAATTTCTAAAAAATAGTATAACATAAAATAAATAAAAATATTTTATAAAATTTGAATATCTTATAGTGAAATGTTTAAAATATTTTATATTTTAACACTGTAATAATAAGTAATTATTAGATACTTTTAATAACTTTAGTTTAGTCATAAAAAATTGTAATAAATCCACTTGATGTACACATGTATCTTGTCTCGATATAATAAAATTTATGTAAATTTTCTCTTTCTTGCTCGAACGAGATAAAGTTTTTCAATTTTAAAAAAAATTATTGAAATATTTAAAATTGAATTTTTATTTTTTCAAAATAAACATATCTATTGCTCAAAATATAAATAAACATATCTAATGAATTGGTTTTAAAATTTGAAGGATGGACAATATCAAAATAAATAAGAGTATTTTAAGAAAAAAAATCATTTATCTTAATTTTACTAACCTTGATGCTACATTTGTCCTTAAATATAATTTGATTTGTTTTTTTACATACATTAAATATCTTTAAATGTGATTTTATTATACAGAAATATACCCTTAAATTTGATTTTGTCTCTCTTAATTATAATTACAATTTTCACCCTTTTTGAATAAATAGAAAATAAAATTTTAAAAATATTATAATAATATATTAGTAATTTTAAAATGACTAATATTTTAAAATAAAATTTAAGACTGAAACAATTAATATTTAAATATGTGACTGTGAGGATATATTGTTTTAAGGAAAGTTCCCACAACTCATATGAAAAAAAAAAAAACAGCTTATTCTTTTTTCTTTAAAAAAAAAAACATTGGGAAATTCTTCTTGGGTGACCTTATTCCAAACGGCAGCCCAAGGTATTCGAAGTCTTCTGGAGAGTTTCTCGACATATATATAGCAGACCAGGTTGACCCTCGGTGAGGCTGTAGAACCAACTCTCCATAAAGTGGCTGCAAAATTTGCTCTGCAGATATAGTTCATGGCTTCAAACTCACAAGTTATGGTTCTTGAGCATTGCCGTGTCTCGCCACCCAACGATACCATTTCCCAACTCTCTCTTCCGCTAACCTTTTATGATATGGGATGGACAATTTTCACTCCAATTCAGCGTCTTCATTTCTATGAGTTTCCTCATCCCAAGACTTACTTCCTGCAAACCATCGTTCCTGAACTTAAAGAATCACTTTCTGTCACTCTCAAACACTTTGCTCCCCTTGCGGGCAATTTGATTTTTCCTCTCGATTCTGGAATGCCCGAATTGCGTTACAGGGCAGGGGATTCTGTTTCTGTAACCTTTGCAGAGTCAACCGAAGATTTTAATGATCTAGTGGGAGACCATGCAAGAAATTCTCATAGGTTTTATCCTCTCCTTCCTCAACTGCCACCGTCATCTGTTGCATCTGGCATTGAAATTAGGCCTGTCTTAGCGGTTCAGGTGACCCTGTTTCCGAACTTGGGCATATCTATAGGATGTACTAGTCTACATGTTGTAGGCGATGCAAGCGCAATAATTGGTTTTACCAGAACATGGGCTTCGATTAACAAATTCAATGGGGATGGGCATTTAGGTAGTTCATTTCTGCCGTTCTATGATAGATCTGTGATTCAAGATCCGTTTCAACTGGGCAAAGTAATTTGCAACCTTGTTAAAGATTTCAAATCTCAGCAATCATCCCAAGCAGAAGCAGCTGCAAAACAGCTTCCTGCCGACCAGATCCGAGCTACATATGACATTTGCCAAGCTGACATAAAAAAGCTGAAGACTCTGGTGCTGGCGAATCGACCAAATCTAGTTCATGCTACAACGTTTACAGTAGTATGTGCTTATATATGGACCTGCTGGTCCAAATCAAAAGATGCAATGATAGAAAAATTGGATGACAACAAGCCCGAGTATTTCTTTGCATTTGTAGATTGCAGGTCACGATTGGATCCATCTATACCTGCAAATTACTTAGGCAATTGCATAGTACCTTGCATTCTGAGCAAAAGCCACGGTGAGTTAATAGGAAAAGAGGGCCTATTCGTCGCAGCAGAGTTGATTGGAGAGGGCATACATAAAAGGGCACATGATAGGGACGGAATCTTTCAAGGTGTTTGGTTAAAGGAAGCAACATGTATAACTGGAATTACTGGGGTTCTTTCTATTGCTGGATCACCAAGGTATGATACATATGATGCAGATTTTGGATGGGGAAAGCCGTCAAAGTATGAATCTGTTTCAACCGATGCTAATGAGGCCGTGTCTCTTAACAAGTCTAGGAAATTTGAAGGAGGTTTGGAGATTGGCTTGTCCTTGCCCAAGAAAAGAATGGATGCTTTCATCTCTATCTTCTCCGATGGCCTCAAGATTCTTTGATTTTTCCTGTGTGTATCCATTTTTACATATTCCTGCTGCGGCCAGAAGAAACCTTCTCCGTCACCATTATATTTGTAGAATACTAATGTTTGAATGAATTTATTACGTTAGTCAAGAATAGTCTTGTGCTCCAATCTGTTCGCCCTTGATAATAAAAGAGAGAGGTTATGTCAGTAATGGCTTCAATATGGTAAGATGTTGTTGCCTTCAGTCCTTCCTCCAGAATAATTTTTAACTCTTAAACTGTAGTATAATAAATGCAACACAATAAAGTAGTAGAAACTTTTTTAACATATTTTCAATGATTATATATATATATATATATATATGCAAACACATAAAGTTTATATAAATATTCTTTGCATTTTAAACTAAATACGTGTATAAAAAAAATCATGCAAACATAGTAAAAATAGGAAAAACATCTTTTAATATCTATTTTTTACGCCAATAAAAATGTATACATATTTTCAAATATAGAGAGTTTATAAAAAAATATTCTTTGTATTTTTATCTAAATATGTATTGTAATTTGGACTAGCATTGCCGGTGTAAATTTTCTTGGCTTTTGTTTTTTTAAGGCAAATTTACTGGTTTATTACAATGAAAAAAATCCTATGCAAGAAAGGATGGGGAAGTTGTGACAACACAAATCATATGGTACTTCCGACTAAGGCTAGTACAAAATCATGGTACTTCCACTTCCAGGTACCACCACTCCTCCACGGTACACTTTCATTAACTGACCATAAATTGATGATTTCTCATCAGGAAGTGGCAATCAATCGATCTTTGTATCCACCTCTTTGTCTCACCCTTCAATTTTAGTTCCTTTTTGCAAACAACTTCTATTTTCAAGTTTCTTTTTGGCTGAAAATCCCAGTAAAGCCTGCAAAAGTTCACCATTTTTGCACTTTTGTCCTAGACAAAAGAAAAGAACAAGAAAGTGTTTTTTTACATTTTTGACCTCCATTATCACAATAAAATGACAGCCCTTTAATCCTTTCGTCTTCTTTCTTGGGACCAAACTAACTGCTGATTGAATTTAGGATTTTGAAGACGAGACGAACCATAAAGTCATCACCTTTGTGGGAAGTTTGTGTACATGCAGCAGTTTCTGACTCAAAGATGATCGCTGGCACACAACTGGAAATTCACCTTCTGCTCATATGATATTGATAGCTATTGGCTTTGGATGAGGGGTTACTGGGCTTTTCTCTGTCAAAAGTGGGTTGATACTGTTATATGGGTTACTGTGCCGAAATAAGTGCTTTCTTTCCTTGAAATTTCTGTTCTTTCATTTCTCTTTCCCTTTTTTTTTTGTTTCCATCTTTTATTTTATGGGAGATGGAACCATTAAATGAAATTTGTACTCCAGTAATAAAAAATTTGGAAGAGAAGGTGGGCTAAATAAGATCAAGATTCAGGAACCTCAAAAGCCCTAGGGCCAGTGATTCTCATTGCATAAATGCCATCAGTCATCTATAAGTATTTTTACTTGGTTTGTATAACTTCAGACGAAACTCTGTGCAGGAACAGATTAAGTTTGTAATTAAGTGCAAACACATATACTACTATACTAAATCTGACAGAATCTATGGGGAAATATTGAAAGTCATGCAACTTAATTGTATTGTCTGAATATTACCGTAGGGTTTACTTTAAATGGTTGGATTAGTATTATAGAGTGGTCATTGTTCTAGTAATCCAATTCATCACTCTGGAGTTGCTAGGCGTTGTTCTCAATTCATGTAATAATTGCTCTTCAACAGTAGCTCCTTAGGTGTAGGTGTTTTCAGCAACTGCAATCGTTATCTTGACTTAGTTTATAGGACTGTCATTTGCTGCCTGTAGAATGCAATACAAATACAGAAATCTCAACAAAGTTTAAAAACGTGATTTGGTATGGATAGGATGGTTTGCTTTTGTTTCAAATCACCACTCACTGGATAAAGGGAGCTTGTGTTATGATATCAGTTTCCAAAAGATCCAGTGAAGTTTTTCTACAGATAGCATTTGTTGCTCGCATTTACCAAATGTACTTGATGTTGACAGATATAATTACAATTTATCGTCAATCTAGAATTGAGTGGAATTAGTTTCATTTATTTAAGTGAATGGTTGTACTTTCATAATATGCTCTTGATATTGGATTCAGAATTTGTTGAAATTTTTTGTGTCACTTGCTAACTCTAACATCCTGATCCTTCAGTCCTTTCCTTATTTCTCAAATGACTTTTGGATAAAAAAAAAGCATCTAAGAAGCAACTTTGAGGTACAGAAGTGTTTATCAGTGATATGGTTCTGATCCTTGGTTGTTTACGTACATATGTGCTCATTTATGATGGTCTTCAGCTTCTGCGTGCCCTTCATGGGTAATTTAAATTACATGCAGTTACCAAGGGTATTATCCCATTTGATTCTTTTCGCTTTGATCTTTGATTGTTTTTGTGCATGCTTCTATTTGCTCATTTTATTACACTCTTGCTTCTGCATACTCCCTTGTTGCCAAATTTGAATATCTAGTACCAGTTACCAAGCATTTCCAATTGATTTTAGGTGAAAGGAACCTTGTTATGGGTGAATTCAAGCGGCAAAATCTTTCTGAGGAACAAAAAGTTTGTGATGCTGAAGATAGAATTAGTAGTCTACCTGAGGATGTTCTTCAGCATATTCTTTCATTTCTCGAAACAAAAGATGCTGTTCTAACAGGCATATTATCAAGACGGTGGAGATATCTCTGGACTGGCATTCCTATTATTGACTTCGATGATAAGCCATTGTACTCAAATCAGAGCAAATTGTGGTATTCTATTGATGCCAGCTGTTTTATGAATTTTGTCGA
The DNA here is from genome assembly GCA_019593545.1 of Apocynum venetum. Classification (NCBI taxonomy): domain Eukaryota; kingdom Viridiplantae; phylum Streptophyta; class Magnoliopsida; order Gentianales; family Apocynaceae; genus Apocynum; species Apocynum venetum. The sequence continues at coordinate 7,309,655 of SRSM01000123.1, read as the reverse complement.
GAGGGTGCTTCTGCTTCAAGATGCATCAGATATTAGAAGGTTTCGACTTTCATGTCGTGTATTTTTTAGTGCATCTCGTGTTCATTCCTGGATTTCAGCTGCAGTCAAGCACAAAGTTCAAGAGCTTGACCTCTGTCTTTTTGTTGATGAAACTTTTTTGCTGCCTCACTCTGTCTTTAATTCTGCAACTCTTACATTCTTAAAATTAGAAATGAATTGTAATCTCCAGCTTCCTGGTCAGATTTCTTTTCCGAACCTTAAAATCTTGCACTTAGGTCTTCTCACATTTCAAAATGATAATTCAGTGGAAAGGCTCTTCTCCTATTGTCCTATGCTTGAAGAATTAGATATACTAGATTGCGATTGGATAGAACTGAAGAGTGTTACAATTTGCATTCCCTCATTACAGAGGTTGACAATAGAGGATCAGGATCTGCCAATATGTGGCCCTATTGATGATAGAAATGGCTGTGAAATCAAGATCAATACTGCAAAACTTTCATCCTTTAAGTACTGTGGCTATCTCAATAATGATATTCAGTTGTCTAATCTTCAAGCATCGATCAAGGTGTCGCTTCATATTCCCATTGCATGCCAGCTGCAAGAGAAAATTGCTCCTCGTGCTGTCAATTTACTTCAAAAAGTGAAAAATGCTTATTCATTGAAAATATCTAACTGCACCATTGAGGTACTAAGTACTTAAGATTTTCTTTTCCTCTCCTTGGTCCCTCTTTTATGCAATGTGTACCTTGTAAGTGTCCTTTCTGTTCGCTTATTGTGACCTATTGAAGTTCTATTTTATTGTTTTTTTCTGGTGAAGTCCCTGTTTCAGGCAAATGTTCTAGATCATCTTCCAATGTTCCAGCAGTTGAATCATTTAGAGTTGATCATGAAAGTAAAGGAGCATAATGTTGGATCTCTTATGAAGTTCCTTGAACATTTGCCGAAAGTGGAGTCTCTTTATTTTGCTAAGGTATGCATAGCTGCCCCACTATTCTGCCGTTGTTTTGCTGCTACATACAATTAATGAGAAAATTTTGTTGTTTAACATAGGTATTTGATCCTCACTTGAGTCTCCACGGAAATGGATGGACATGGGAATCAGTGCCTAATTGTTTGCTATCTAACCTGAGGGCTGTGGACCTCCTTAACTTTTGTGGGAATGACAGTGAAATATGCTTGCTGAAAACTTTGCTGAAATGTGCTCCATGCTTGGAGAGGATAAATTTATTTTCTTTTGATAGTCCTTCCACTAATCTTAAAGACCGGGGAGACTTGAGGAATCAGTTGGAAAAATTTCCAAGAGGATCTAAGCATTGTGTGATCTCCATCTTCTGAAACTCATCTATTGTACATGCTTTTCCTCAAATATTTTTTTGAATGTCTTTCCTAACTGTTGCTTTCCTTAATTGGAGATTGTTCTGTTCCTTGTAGAGGTGCAACAAGTATATCTTACGGTTTTGGAATTTAATAAGTAGAAAGGTTTGGAGGTTCTTAACTTTGAGGAGCTGAAATAAATGTTAGCTCCTCATTTGGCTATGAATGCAACTATGCAGTGAGGATTATTTCAGGATAATTTTCTTTGACACTGTTTTGTTCTTGATCTTTGTTCATAAGAGTTGTCATCATAGATGTCAGCATTGGTTCATTCACCGGTTGAGTTTATTTTTTTTATTGTCTCTTGATGTTTGGCAATGATGAGCTGCAGTAAGATGTTGATTTTGCTTCATTTTTTTTTTTTTTTGTATATGATGGTCCTGTAGGGGTTTCTTTGTTCCAAGTCTTTGTTTGACAGACTCTGTGGAAGCATGCTGCTACCTTTGGCTTAATCAATTATTTCTATATCCAGCATTGTTGAATTTTATGTAGGTAACATCTATTTTAGCATAAGATGATAAAGGATACTTTCCAGACTGGGCTTAAAAACTGTTTCCTCTGATATAGCAGTGTGGCTAAGATGGGCGAAGGGTCAACTAGGACTAGATCAGATAAGGATACTGCTCTTATATCACAAACCATTCAATAGTCTGATGGAGATTGAACTAAATTACATTTACTTCTATCTTGTTTGGTGTGATCAGAGAATGGAGGGACTGATTGCTGATGTGGGAGGAGCAGATTTACTTTTCCTCTTTTACTTCCTAATATGTTAGATTGTCTCTACATTATATCGCAAAAATATTAATAATGATTTGATAAGTTAAGTAAAATAGAATTTTTTATTAATTTTTAATCAAAGTCAGAGATGAATATTTCATGAAATATTTCATTACGAGTCGAGTGAGTATTTCTCATTTTTGTTTCAATGGAACAATGTATATGTTTCAAATTGAACTTTTTGATAATTAATTCAGATAAAGCTTGAACTTTCAATATGAAATATAATCACGAGAGAGCACCCGAATGGGTGAATTCTCCTTCTCTTGCGCGTGGAATACATAATTGAATTTCATCTATCACATTCAACTATCTTAGTCACTATTTCGTTTTTGTCATTTGTTTCTATCACTGTTTATTCTACTGCAGAACATTTATAAAATACTTTAACTGTATTTGCATTATTGCATAAGATATTTCTATAATATTTTATTAGAGAAATTTTTTTTAAAAAAAAAAAAGTTGAAGTAAGTGGTGTCCAAATGCAATAAACTTTCTCTCTCCTATTTTTTTTTATAAATAAATTAATGAAAGGCACTTGTCTGAGTAGGATACTATGTGGGGTCTATTCATGTTGTAGGTTTCATTTGTTTCTATCACTGTTTATTTCACTACAGAACATTTATAAAATACTTTGAATTGTATTTGCATAAGATATTTCTATAATAGTTTATTAGAAAATTGGTTTTTTTTTAAATAAAAAAAAAAGTGGAAGAAAGTGGTGCCCAAATGCAATAAACTTTCTCTCTCCTGATTTTTTTTGATAAATAAATTAAAGGAGTGGCACTTGTGACTTGTGAGTAGGATTGGGGTCTGTTCATGTTGTAGGTTTTTACTCTTTGTCAAGATCATCCCCTACGTACTTCACAAAAAAAAAGAAAAAGATTATCCCCTGAATTCATAAATACATGTTTACATTCAAGGTAAAAGTTTCAAGGTATTTCTTGATCAAATATATCTTAAGTAAGATTATATTATCGATCGAAAGATATTTTGATTATCGTTCAGAAATTAATATTTTTATGATATAATGTATTGGTCCTGAAAATAAATGAAGTAAAGTTATTAAAATGTTCTAATTAAAAAATATTATGAAACATTTCTTTCTAAATGAACTTATACAAAACACAAACAAAAAAAAGTATATTATTAAGAATATATTTGTAGATTTACTAGAAGTGTATCTCTATTTTTATATTTAATGAACTCATTGTACTGAGTAGTTCATCAGTTGAGTAGAGATAATTAATATAATCTGAATATATCAACAAGTTTAAATGTTTGATTATAATATCAGTGACTTCGAATGTAATAAAAAGAAATATCAAATTAGGCATGCATGATAGTACAATTTAAATATACAAATAGCCGCTTGATTATTAACATCAAATGACGTCAAATGTGATTGGTTTAATAATCTAAATGTACTAACAGCCTTTGATGTATATTTTCTGCATCCTTCCCATTTTATAATGTTTTAACTATTCCATCATTTTAGTTTCTTTCAAATTACATAAGATAATTCCTCAAAAAAAAACATAAAGAAAATATAACTGAGTAAATATAATTTAATTAATTAAAAGATCTCATCAATTATTATAAAAATGTTTGTAAGTTGAAGTTATGTTCATGATAAATGTCATTTTTAAAATATTAAAAAATGGAAAAAGTTATATTTTTAGTTTTTATTCTCAAACTTACCATTTTTTTCTTATTTTCTTTTTTTTTCCAGATACATTTACTGGCAACTGCTCGAAAATGACAAGACATCAGAAATCGATGACTTCAAACACGGAGCGGAGATGAGTCACTCTCTGCAGCCACCTTTTGTTTGTCACTTTCTCTTTTAATTCCTTTTCAAAACAACTCCTTGCCGATCTTTTACTGAAAATCCCAGAAAACCCGGCAAAATTCACCATTTTTTTCCCATTACGAAAAAAGCAAAAAGAAAAAAGTTACTCCACCGCCATGATCGTGACAGCCCTCCAATCGTTTTACCTTCTTAGTTCTTCCTCAGTGGCCAAATCAAACTTTCCGGATTGGTAGTAGCAAATACGACAAACCATAAAGTTATACCACCTTCTTAGGATGTTTGTCTACATGCAGTTTCTGACTCTAAAGAGTGATCGTTGGCACAACAAAGCTTGCAAACTTACGCTTCTTCGGCAATGAACTGCAGTAATTTTTCACTGCCTTCACTTTTTGGGAATGCTGGTTTTTGTAAAAACTTGAGATTTTCCTCGTAGCTGTTTGTTCTTGATGTGGGGCGACTGGTTTTTTTCGTGAAATTTGGTATGGTTATATGGGTAATCATGTGACAGTACCGGAGTACTTTCTTTGCAAGAAGTGCCTGTTCTTTGTTTATTTATTAGTTTACTTTTTGTTTCCAAAATGAGGGGTTTTGATTTTGCGTGATGATGGAACCAATCCATGAACTTCAGTAGTTAACCAAATTTTGAGATGAGAATTCATAGAAGAGAGAAGCAGGGCAAGGATTAAGATTCAGGACCTTCAAGAGCCCATACACTAGTAATTCTTATTTCAGAAATGCCATCAGGCATTTATAAGTATATCTGCTTGGCTCCATCCACTCACTCCTAAGGAACTCAATGCTGGAACTTTTGAGATTAAGTTTGTAATTCAGTGCAGAAATAAATACTAGTACAATTAGCTTCTGAATAATGAAGTGTAAATCATATAGAATTATGTGGCAAATGTTAAAAGTCAGGAAACTTAATTATACAATCTGAATACTTTATTAAGGCAGGGTTGACTTAAATTGGTTGGTATGGTGTGGTTTTTCTGGATTAGTATTGCAGAATAATCATTTATCTAGTACTCCAACTCGTCACTCTGGAGTTGCTAGACGTTGTATACCAAGTTGGGTGTCACTCCTTTTGAACAGTTGGTCTTCAATGGTTCAGTTTCCACTTTTGGTGTTTTCAGTAAATGCAATCTTTATCACGTGCTTAATTTATTACACTGATTTATTGCCTGAAGATATGCTAGGAAAATACAAAAATCTCCACATTTTCTCTTTTGTGATTTGATGTAAATAAGATGGTCGCTTTCGTTTCACTTATCGCAGTATGTTGAAGTAATGGGGAGCATGTCTTGTATTATCTGTTTTCCTGGAGATCCCATCAATCTTTTCTTAATTAGCATATGTTGCTTGCATTTACAAATGTTACTTGGTTCTTTCCTGACAGAGATACAATTTATCGTCAGTTAGAATTGAGTGGTATTAGTTGCATTTAGTTATGTGAATGGTTGCCTTTCTCAGCATTCTCTTGATACTGGATGGGAACAGTGTGGAAACTTTTTGTGTTACACTTATCAGTTCTATCATCCTGATCCCTCAAGTCCTTTTCTCATTCTCGAGTGACTTTTGATACATAATATTATTTAAGGGACTAGTTGTAGTTAACACAAATACTCATTGATTGTTATTGTTCTGAGCCTTGAGTGTTTAATTGAATGCTTCTATCTGCTCATTATGTTAATCTTTTGTTTCTGCATGCCTCTTGATGGCCAACTTAAATTCCATACTAGTTACCAAGCATATCCATTAGATTACTTTTACTCCATCCTTGATTGTTTATGTGCATGTTTCTATTTTCTCGTTTAGTAAACTCTGTTGCCTCTGCAGGATCACCTATTATCAAATGTTAATTTCCAGTACCCGTTACCAAGAATTTTCTTTTGATCTTAGGTGAAAAGGGCTTGATTATGGATGGATTCAAGCGGCAACGTGTTTCTGAGGAGAAGAAAATTGATGCTGAAGATAGAATTAGTGGTCTACCTGATGTCATTCTTCAACATATTCTTTCATTTCTCAAAACGAAAGATGCTGTCGTGACTGGCATATTATCAAGGCGGTGGAGATATCTCTGGACTGGCGTTACTGTTCTGGACTTTGATGATATTTCACTGTATCCAAATCAGAGTAGGCGTTGGTATTCCATGGCCGTCGGTCATTTTATGAATTTTGTCGAGAGCGTGCTACTACTTCGAGATTCATTAGATATTAGAAGGTTTCGACTTTCATGTCGTGTTTTCTTTAGTGCATCTCGCATTCATTCGTGGATTTCAGCTGCTGTTAGACACAAAGTTCAAGAGCTTGATCTCTGGCTTTTTGTTCAGGAAACATTTTTGCTGCCTCACTCTGTCTTTAGTTCTGCATCTCTTACATACTTAAAACTCTATATGAATGGTGTTCTTCAACTTCCCAGTCACATTTCTTTTCCGAGACTTAAAGTTTTGCATCTGGGTCTTCTCACATTTAAAAATGATATATCAATGGAAAAGCTCTTCTCCTGTTGTCCTATGCTTGAAGAACTGGCTATAATAGATTGCGATTGGATAGAACTGAAGAGCATTACAATTTGTGTTCCCTCATTAAGGAGTTTGATAATAGATGATCTACCCATAATTGGTCCTATTGGTGATTCAGATGGCTGTGAAATCAAGATCAATGCTGCCAAACTTTCATCATTTGAGTACTATGGCTATCTAACAAATGATATTCAGTTATCTAATCTTCTAACATCAGTCAAGGCATCAATTCACATCCCCATTGCGTACCAGCTGCAAGACAAAATTGCTCCTCGTGCTGTGAAGTTATTTGAAAATGTGAAAAATGCTTATTCCTTGAAAATACCTAACTGCACTATTGAGGTACTTAGTACTTAGAATTCCATTTTTTCCTTTTAAAACTTTTGTGCAACATATACCCAGTTATTAGTATCTTTTCTCTTGTCTTATTGAAACTCTCTTTTGTTGCTACCCATGGGGAAGTCCCTCTTTCAGGTAAATGTGTTAGATCATCTTCCAGTGTTCCAGCAATTGACACATTTAGAGCTGACCATGAATGTAAAGGAACACACTCTTGGATATATTATTAAGTTCCTTGAGCTATTGCCAAAGTTGGAGTCTCTTCATTTTGCTAAGGTAATACTATGCAACACCCCATTCCAGTCATTGTTGTTCCTGCTGCATACAATTGGTGAAAATCTTTTATTGTGTTACATAGGGATTTGGCTCTCGCTTGAGCCTCCATGGAGATGATGGGAAAACCGTATCAGTTACTAATTGTTTGTTATCTAGACTGAAAACTGTGGACATATGCAATTTTAATGGGAATGACAGTGAAATTTGTCTGCTGAAAACCCTGCTGAAAAGTGCACCATGCTTGGAGAGGATCAATTTATATTCTTTCAATAGTCCTTCTGGAAAGATTAAAGAGTGGGGAGAATTGAGGAACCAATTGGAAGACTTTCCTAGAGGGGCCAAGCATTGTGCAGTTACCATCTTCTGAAACCTGTCTGCTGTACGTGCTTTTCCACATATTTTGTTGAATGTCTTTTCTTTCCCATTGAATCCCTTAAGTGACATAATCTTGTAGAGGCGCACCAAGTTTTTCTTATGGTTATGGAATTTAACAAGTAGAAAGAAGGGGTGATTCTTAATTTTGAGGAGTTGAATTGAATTTGAACTCATCATTTGCTCCTGAGTATCATGATGCAGTGTGAATTTATTTCATCTTAATTTTACCTTTTCTATATCTTGTTCTTCATTTATTATTCATCAGACTCTTTACCAATAGATGTCTGCATAAGTTTGGCATTTGATTGTATCTTTTTTATTGTGAGTCTTGATGTTTGGCAGTGATGAGCTCCTTGAGGTGATGATTTTGGTTTTGAAGCTTTTGAATGTGATAGTACTGTATGAGGTTTCTTTCCTTAAGTCATATTTTAGCATTCTGGAAGCATGCTGCTACATTTGGCTTAATCATTTTTATTCTTTAACTATTTATGTAGGTAATTTGGTTTTGGCTTAGAATGACCCTGGATACTTTCTATACTATGGTCTTAAAAATTGTATCCTCTGATATAGCTGTGTGTCTCTGATAATGGATAAGGATTCAGCTAGCTTAGATCAGGTAAACGTACTGCTTGTTTCATCACTGACCATGACAATACCATGATGGAGATTGGTGAAAATGCTTGCCATCTCCTTTGCTCTCGTGATGATTTAGATATCCCATGGAAGCTTAAGATACATTGGAAGTTCGTGTTGAATTGATGATCTTCTAATGTTAGAGAAACCCTTCATAGGGCCTGAAGGTTGGCAACCATCAAGATTTGCAATGTTATGTATGAGAAGACCACTCTGAGAGCCTGATTGTGTGTGTGTGTGTCCTTCAATATACTTCTGAGATTGCCACGGTTGGCTTTGATTACTACTTTATTAGGCTTATGAGGGCACAGTTAATGGAGTCAGGAGCACTGTTGATTCCGATAGGTAGTTTCAGGCATTCCCTGACTCATGGCTGGTCATAAAGACCCTGAGATGTCAAAGACTTGTACTGCAAATGCCCATAAATGCTCAGAAGTTTCAGGGCTATTCCAGGGAGTTAGAAAGTCCCTGAACATATAAATCTTGCTAGAAATGGGAAGAATAAGATTGCTTTTGGAATAAAAGATCAATGTCTATTCAATCTGTATTGTTAATCATAGATTATCTTGGACTAGCAACTTTCACTAGTTCAATAATCTTGATCAGAAAAAGTGAATTTTCTGCTGCAGAAGGAAACAAAACACTCAAGGGGGCTATGCTTATAAGTCATGCTATATAGCACCATTTGTTTTTTTGGGGGGCGGGGAGAATGGGGCGGCTTTTAGTTGTAGTACGTATATAGAAATGATGTTTAAAATGTTTTCTTTCAACTGTAATGCCATTATTCACATGATCTTCATTCTTATGCAGATTTTAGCTGTTGGAGGTGGAGAAGGCAGTTGCCCAAGGATTCTAGCTTTCTACATTTATACTTTTGGCATCAATGAATTAGTTCCATTCTTGCACTTCAGGAACATATTGAGATCGGCTTATAAGTTGCTGCTCATGATGTTTTGATCAAAGCTTTAGTATGGTGGACTTTTGGGATTCTAATTTGGTCTTGTTATGTCTCAGTGTTCTACTTTGGTTAATTGTTTCTGGCTGATAATACTGACAAAGCTGTGCTCATTCCTATAGTTTTGTCTCTTCCGTTCCACTATCAAATTGTAGATATTTGTCTGTTGTTCTCCAAGATCATGCCTTTCACATCATATGGCTGTTTTTGTTATAATATACTATCAAAATGTGGTTGATGAAATGATATGCCCAATCTGAATATTTTGGGTTATATAGCGATTTCCTATTTACTTTTGCTGAACACATTTATGATGTGAACCACCAAATCGATACCAAACGCATCTTGCCTCTCTTTATTTGTCTTGTGAACCAGGCTGCCCCTTATCTACATATATAATAAGTGACATAATAAAAGTTGAGTCAAATCAAATTGTTGTTTTTTTGTAATTTTGCATTAGATTTTTGTAATTTTTGGTGCTTTTCTTATATCAATATAGATCCATTCTTGAGAAAACAGAAAAGAAAAATGTTCCCTGGGGAATTGGAAACTTGGAGTGGATTCACAGCTCTTTCCCTAGTTTCTCAAAATCGAAACTGCAAAGGAAAGAAATCAAAACTGCAGAGGCAAATCATGAATGACAATGGTATTTTCTCTGGAGGTAAGGCGAATTAATTACAAATTTGATATAAGATAAAAGGAGATTCGTTGTTAGCAAAAAAGTAGTAATGCTAATATTTGCAAAGCTGATGAATGATTAGATGGTATACTATATATGTATATTCCCTAGAATATGCCTTTGGGGAAAGGTAATTGCTTACCTGTACAATGTCTGTTGTCTTTATTTAAAATTTAAAATTAAATTACTATATATAATATTGCTATAATCATTAATCATTAGTTTTATTCCGTATATTTTATCTATTGTTTCTAATATTACACAAAACCTCATTTGGAGGGAGAATTTCATAAAGATTAGAGAATTTTAAAAATAAGCACAATAAATTAAGGCATTTATAATTTCTTTTAATATATTATATTTTAGGGACATAAGAACTATTATTTTGTTTAAAATTAAAGTCTTTTAACATATTATTTATTCATTTTTTAGTGAGATATGAATATTTAAATAAAGAAGATATTTATGAATTTTAAATTTAATTTTTAAAAAGAGTATATATTTATTTTCTCATATAGTTTCTTAAAATAATGGATATTCTCCAGATATGCAAAATTTTCAATTTTCAACTCATGCCATATTTGTTTTTACATGAGTAATCATTTTATATATAAGCATAATTATGATTTTGATTAAGACTTCATGAATGATAACATATCCAATATATAATGTTAATGTCAATTATAAAAATATTATATCACATCATCTTAAAAGTATCATTAAATTTTCTTCACCAATATAAATGTCTTGAAATCAGCTTATATTATAAAAGAAATAACTTATAAAAGGAATAAACAACAACCATGGAAAATGGCCCTTGCTGCTCTTACAATTCCTTCTTTGTCTGCAATTTATACATATCCAGCAATTCATGATATCATTGAGACCTAACAATGTCATCATATCCCACGGCTTGTTTGCATACCTCAAAGAGTCAATTGCTATTAGGTCTAAATTGAGCATGAAAGGGGCACTGTAAAGAGGCCAGTTTAAAATATAGAAAAAACAAAAAAAAAATTGTCAGATAAATGAATGTTATTTTTCAATTGACTTTTACATATAAATCTATTAGCATGTTCTCCAATAATTTATACTCTTTTTGTCACTTTAATTCATTTTTACTAATTATACATAATTTTACAAAAATAAAAAATATATTTTATATTTTAAAATTTTATCCTTATTCTAGAACAATTTAATCAATAGCCATATATTTTATTTTTTAAGAAACTACTACGATTTTACTATCTAATACTAGTCTTTTATATATTTTTCTCAATGTATTTTAGTGAGAGGCCTTACTTAATTGACTCACATAATAGTAAGCCTGACTGAAAATTTCTAATATACCAAGTGTATTCAACAATTACAAAGTATATATTATGGAATAATTATTTTTATTATTTTAATTTATTTAAATGATAAATTCACGTAAATTTGATCCATGATAGAATCTTACTTCATAATATAAATTATGATTAACTGATATTTATTATTTTCTTTTTTTTAATGAATAATCAACTAAGATGGCACCTCCAATCCCTGTAAATCCTTGATTGCTTTTGTATTTTCAAACTTGTTCTTTTTTTTATTTTATGTACCAATAAAAAATGCAAGATATATCAAAAGAGATTTGAATATACAATTGATTGACGAATAAAGATTATATTCACATACTCATAATCAATTTATAGGAATTTATATATACCGTTGATAATTTTCAAACCACTATATCCAAATTAAGTATTCTATGAAATGTTTTTATCACAAAATATTTTATCTATATCCGAATCCAAAAACAGTAGCCCATGAACTACTTTTATTGCTATTTTTTTTTTGTTCACAAATAATTAATCACAGTTCCAAATTTGGTTATTCTTTGTCATTCTATAAATTACGAATTACGACAAAATACTCATCGGCCATTAAATTATTATCTAAATTTAAGAGTTAAAAACGATTTGTTAGATGCTTAATTTTCGAAAAATAATACCTCCATTTTGGAATATCATAAATTAAATATTTATTTTTATAAATAAACTTATTTTTCTCTAAAATTTTATTAAATATCCATTATATTTTTTTTCCAATAACTCACATTGTTATACTATTAATCACATTAATAACTTGAACAAAGAATATTTATTTTTCTCTCAAAAAAAAATATTTATTATAGTTAAAATAAAGAAAAAATAAATAGAAATAAAATAAACTATAAAAAACAAAATATTTTATATTTAAAAACAAATAAATTTGTTAATTTCGTTTCATAAAAAAGACAAATGAATATATTATAATAATTTTTTATGATTAAAAACTAAATTTTACAAAAAGATAGATATTTAATTTCAATTTCGAACCTAGGTAGTAGGTGGCTAAATTGAATTTTCTAGACATAGGACTTTATAAAGATGAAGGGAAAAAAACAAACCTTCCCTCACATTATGACTTTGTTTAAACAAATTCAGCCATCTTTATTCGCCAATACTAGTAAAAGGTCTTCTGTTCAAAAAAGTTCGACCCTTCACATGAATGGTTTGGTAAATTAGCGGTAGACCTTCGTTGATTGCACTGAGATATTTCTAAATTATACGAAACGGTCCAATCTTGAATCTTAATAGTAGGAAAGAAATCTTGGGGATTTCTTTTTTAACGAAAAATATTCTGTCTTGAAAACCCTATATGTGCGCACAATTGTTCATTTCTTTGTTTTGTTTACAGTTGTCGCAAAAAGTCTTTAAACCCTGCACATATAGTAGTTTTTGGTTGTCTGGCTCTCTCTTGCACAGGGAACCGTGAACAACGAAGTTTTCTAGTTAATTTGTGGGGAAATCGAAGTTTGAAGCTCAGATCTTTTAGCCCTTTTCAAGAATCTGTCTGTCAACCTCGGATCTTTCATTTTTCTTTTTAGTGTTGAAAACCTGTGATTTTTTTCCCCGAGTATTCTTGACTTGAGTTGTTGTACACTATGATCTCTTCTTTGAAACAATCGGCTGTAGCTTTTAATGGGTTGGAAGTATTCCGGCCAAAAACTCCGTCAGTGTCACCCAAGTTTTCGGTTCTTCCGCCACTCCCAAGGTTTGGGACTAGCCGGCGGAGTTCTGTTGTCTCATTCTCAAAGCCTCTTTATGTATCAAGGATTGAATCTTTTCAGACTCGGGAAGGTTCTTCCCTGAGTCCTGATTTTGATGAGCAAAAGCGTGATTTGATCACATGCAAGGCTTATGAAGCTGATAAATCGACGCCGCTGGATGGGGCAACGACGCGAGCTGAGGCAGCGAGGAAGTTGAAGATCGGGATTTATTTTGCTACATGGTGGACTTTGAATGTGATTTTTAATATATATAACAAGAAGGTTTTGAATGCCTACCCATTTCCTTGGTTGACCTCTACGCTCTCATTGGCTGCTGGTTCCCTCATCATGCTAATTTCATGGGCTTTAAGGGTCGCTGAAACTCCAAAGACTGATCTTGAATTCTGGAAAGCCCTTTTCCCTGTAAGTAAATAATTTAGAGTTTTCATACGTTGTTTATGAGTGAGGCCTTGCAATGATTTTCTTCGTACTTATGTTTGCTATTTAATTTTTGGTGAGTTGTAATTTTCAAGTTCACAACATATTATTTGGGTTTTACTTATTATTTCAATTTATATATTTTGAGGGGAAGTGATTTTGGTGAACCCAGATACCTCTCTAGGGCATGATCCGGGAATTTTGGTTTGATTCATAAGCTGATGTCTTGGTTGTGTGTTTAGGTTGCTGTTGCGCACACAATTGGGCATGTGGCAGCTACTGTAAGTATGTCAAAGGTGGCAGTCTCATTTACCCACATAATCAAGAGTGGTGAACCCGCTTTCAGTGTTCTGGTTTCAAGGTTCCTTTTGGGAGAGGCATTCCCGCCGGCAGTGTACTTGTCTCTTGTTCCGATAATTGGTGGTTGTGCTCTCTCTGCTCTTACTGAACTCAACTTCAATATGACTGGTGAGTTAGATTGAATTTATTATTGAGCTGTCATTGAATTTATGTTGAATTTTATTTAATTTTTTCTTTGAGCGTCTCCCTATTCTTGATTTCAAATTGGAGAATCCAAATCAAGTTACTTAAGGCATTGCTAAGTTAAGAAACTTATTTCTGAGTACCTCCTTCGGAGAAGAAAGTAACAGAAACCAATATCAAGTTTTTAAGCAAATATGAAGTTACTAGTTTCATGAGTTGGTTAATTTATTTGCGTTGTCTGTAAGCTTCAATGAAAGTCTGGTAGGCAGCTTCTTTATTCCTTTAATTTCTTCAAGCAGTTGCTGTTTTTCTTAAGTAGGTAGACAAGACTTCTTTAATTTTAGGTATTTTTTATTGATTTGGGGTAGTTAGAATTTATTCAATCTTAGCTGTATGCATGTGTTTTCTGATGTTTACAGTTTACTTTTGCTGTCATCTTCAGGTTTCATGGGGGCCATGATATCAAATCTGGCGTTTGTTTTCAGGAACATATTTTCCAAGAAGGGCATGAAGGGGAAGTCCGTCAGTGGAATGAACTACTACGCATGCTTGTCTATGATGTCTCTCTTAATCCTCACTCCATTTGCAATTGCTGTGGAGGGACCAAAGATGTGGGCAGTTGGTTTTGAAAAGGCAGTCTCTCAAATTGGACCTCAGCTAATTTGGTAATCACATGCTACCTAACAACTCTGATTTTTGTACCTGTGCACATAGTATATGTAAGGACAACTAATTTGTAAGGAGAAGAAAGTGCCGGGTAACATACAATCTGAACAACTAATTTTGACTGATGAAAGTGTTTGGAATGATGTCTGCTAAGATGACATATTTTGTCCTGTTTTTCTGAACTGATGGTATCATATGAAGGAAATATCTATTTGCACGTTGGTTATCAAAACATTTGGTTTCATTGAGAATCTTTGAATCAATTGAAAAAGTTGGTTGGTTTATATTTGGTTTCAAATGTATCAGCCCTCTGAAGATGTTAAAAAATTTTACTTGGTTTTGTTTGTCATTTGTATTAAATCCTTGATAAGCTTATTTTCATATGGAAATAATGATTTAATTCATCTGCTGCCGTGCTCAAGCATCAAAATTGTGCTCTGCTGGTGTTTAATGCTGGCAGGAGCTCACGAGCCTAATGCAATATACAAATGTCAAATTCCTTTTTTGTGTGCATACTTTTTTCCTTTTCTAGGTGCTTCTCTTATCTCTTTTTGGATTCTGTTTTCCTCTTTAGTGGTCCTATGTGAACAAGATTTTGTGTGCATCTGGAGATTTGCCCAAAATAATTTGTTCTCTGCATTCCTTTTTTATTGTTAGATTTTTTCTTACTGACTTCCATTGATGTTTCTGGATAAAATAGGTGGATGGCGGCCCAGAGTGTATTTTATCACCTTTACAATCAAGTTTCATATATGTCCCTGGATGAAATCTCTCCTTTAACGTTTAGCGTTGGAAACACCATGAAACGTATCTCTGTTATTGTCTCATCTATCATCATCTTCCATACACCTGTCCAGCCTATCAATGCTCTCGGAGCTGCAATTGCTATCCTTGGAACTTTCTTGTATTCACAGGTGATTATTCTGTTTTTTCTGTACATATGATTGTGATTAGTTGTACTTACATGCTGCCTTTGTCAACAAGCCATTCTCTCTCCTAATGAACTTTCATTTTTGGCATGACATCATTTATTTCCCAATTGCAAATTAACATTTTTGGTAAAATGTTTTGCTCCTTGGAATATTACACTGATGTGGAAAATAACATCGAACAGGAAAGCTTGCATTTCTTAAAGGTTTTTCATACCTTTTTTGCCCTTGATTATTATTATTATTATTATTAGAAGAAAAAAAATCTTTGTTCTTTATTCTGCTCTTTCTACCTGCACTTTTAACCTCTCTTGGCTGCATGGTATTGAATTTACAATGCTACTATTGAAAAGTTAAATTAAAGCCAATAAGGTCTGGAGGCACCAAATCATTTTGTATTTCAACTCAAGTACAAAAAACAAAATGCTTAGATCCCCTGGGATTCCCCTAAGAATGGTCCACAAAGAAGTTTATTATAATCATTTAACTTCCTGTATTAAGTTATCAGAAAAAAAACTATGCACATGTTTTTGTATTGCTGTATTTACCTGCAGTGCCATGCATGACAAAACATGCTTGTTGCTTCTTTTGTTGCAATTTACTTCATCTGTACCATTCTATACCATTGAAATCATTTGAATGACTGGCTATGTCTTCAGGCTGTAACTAGTATAGACTTGTGCAAATTATTAATAATTGTTCTGCTACCACCAGTTGTGGCCTTGGGTTTAGGCCAACTATGGAAGCTTCTAATCCCAACTGGACCAATCTGGATCATCAAATTTAAAGTATTCTGATTTAGAACCCTGTGATTCAGTTGTTTAGTTGCTGGAAATAGTCACCTTAAAACTTAAATCATGAGTTGCAAGATTTTCAGAGAGGAATTTTCCATATTGTTTGAGTTCTGCTAATTGAGTTCTTTGCTTGTTCAACAGGCAAAGCAGTGAGAAAAGATTAAGGGCTGAGTAAGGTGTAACCTCCAGTTCCACCGGACCACTAATGTTGTGTCAAGATCCTTTTTGTACTCGAAGCTTAGATTCGGCTCTCTTTCAAATCCATGAGATCTACTGAGATTGATTAGGTGGAGGAGTAGCTATTTACTTGTAGATATAATAATAATGAGTTAAAGGTGACTTTAAACACAATACAGGAAAAAACAGGCAATTGTCTTTTTGTACCTTCATGGTTCTGGGAAGAACTCAGAACTGTTATGAATAAACAGTGGCAAGACTTACCCTATTCTGGGACGGAAGTGGAGCATGCAAAGTCCATTTCAGCTGTTTGGATCAAACTTTGGTTTTAAAAAATTAGTTGTAGAATGAATTTACTGGTTGCTTTGTAGCTTTCATGGAATTGCCTATATTTTACATGCAGTACCAAATCCCCGATTAGTTCTTTATAGTGGTTGCTTTTGCAGGATTTTCAAGCAATGCTTATAATTGTTACTTCCGAGCTGCTAACTATTCTACTACTTGAACGGCATAGTTGCCTACTTGCCGTCGAGCTAATTGCCCCTTTGTTATGAATGTTTTGAAACTAGGGGTTGCCCAATACAACAATCAGAACGAACTGATTTTCTTAAGAACTAGACACTTAGCTTTGGCTTGACCAAAAGAAAGTGAATTGAAGAATTTTCTCTCTTTTCCAGAATCTTTAGAAGAGGAGGAATAGAGGGCAAAATTCTAATAAAAGAAACTGGCAGGGGATTCTTTAGTGTACCTTGCTGCTGGGATGTGAGTCTCAAGTGTTCTGCTCGATCTGAGAATATAATAATTTATGCAGTGATTAAGGGCTGTCTGGTGGCTAACCCAACTGTGGATACTTCACTTCTATCTCACCTGATGGAGTTACCCTGACTCGGCAAGAGGGCTTGGCTTGAACATGGTGGTGATGCTACGAGGAATCCTTTACCAGTAGAAAGTGATTTAGAGGGTACAGCCTACAAGTCATTTAGAAGCAGAATCTCACCTTCCTTCTACTAGTCGCAATGCTATCTATAGAAGAGCCACTAGTAAAGCGTATCTCGTTTCAAGAAAATGAATCTTTCCTAAATCAGCAGTCTTGTGCGAAAGGTTATTGGTGGAAGATGGTAGCTGGGATGGCTTTGTAATTGTCAATTTTCTGCACATTTTTGGCTTCTTCTATGGGAAGTTTGACGTGATATTTTGAACCTTACGTTTGAGATATACCATTCACGGCTGTGATTAAAACCTTCTCGGCCAAAACTTGACCTTATCAGGTTGGTTTAGAAGCTGCTTTTTTCCTGTTACTTTAGCCACTGCCATATAACGTTCTTTCTTCAACTTATCTACTGTAACATTAAGATTAAAACGCAAGAAAAAAAATCCTATATACGGCCACATAAGGTGGTAAATGCGATTTTTCTTGTTAATAGACCACCTGTATCTACGCATACAACAAAAATATGGCAAAGCAATTCCAGATCCTATTCTGTCCACTGCCAAGATACACCAAAAGGGATGACCATCAAGTTTCAGCCCAGCGCATAGCAAACTTGGATATCTAGCAGAAACACTCGGTGATATTTCAGGTGCCAGAAGATTCATTTTCAATGTGGGCATTTTGGACCAAAGCAAAGTGCATTATAAGTCTATTTATTAACCATCATTACATTTTTATAAAGTCAAATTTATTTAATTTACCTGAGGATACAGGATAAAAACTGTCTGCAAGGACATTCCCAGCAGCAGAAAATCTAAAATGGTATCAACCCTACAGAATTCTTTTTGCTCCATGTGACAAAAATGATCTTTCCAAATACATCTGCTTCCATGAATGTTCACACTTTCAGATGTTTAATGGCTGTCTGAACATCCTTATCACCTCTACCACTGAAGTTGACCACAACCTTGGTTCCATCTCGAAGTGTTGGGCACAGATTTTCTAGATATGCCAGAGCATGAGATGTCTCAAGTGCTGGGATAATGCCCTCCAATCGAGATACTCTCTTAAAAGCTGCACAAAGATTTAACCAAAAAAGCTCAGGAGAAAAGATAAATATAAAATGACAGAAAGCTGATGGAAGAACAGCCTATGACAGACAGCAAGATACACCATATTCTCTTATTGAACAACAATATGGTTATAATTGAGCATGGAAAACCCAAACAGGCCTTGATGTTCATTCTGAAACTAGGATACTCTCTAGAGTTTATCACACAAGGAATTTAATAAATGAATGGACTACTTCATACGTAAAAAATGCCAAAACAATGCAATTTCAACATTTCCTTACCTTCCAATGCTTCATAATCAGTAACACTATAATACTCGGCCCGTCCAATATCCTTCAGAAAACTATGCTCTGGACCTACTCCGGGATAGTCAAGGCTGTTGAATACATGAAGAAAAGTTCCAGTCAGTTTGCATTCAAAAGGAGTTCAAGAAATTGCTCCAATCACAGTAAAAATGAGTTGAAGTCTCTCTCTATCATTTTTTTCCCCTTTTTCTCCCCTTTGAGACGTGATGCTTTTCCTGTTTCAATGTGGCACAATTCCACCCTCCCTGAACCCTAGCCAACAGCTAGATAAATATCAAGTGACTAATATTCTCAATGGATTATGGGGTTTATGTACTTACCCAGCACTGATTGAATGAGGCTCAACTATCTGCCCATCTTCATCCTGTAACAAATAGCTCATGGCTCCATGCAGTACTCCGACCTCCCCTTTGGTCAAAGTGGCAGCATGCTTACCACTGTCTAATCCGAAACCAGCAGCTTCCACTCCAATCAACCTGACATCTTTCTCATCAACAAACTCATGAAAGAGACCCATTGCATTTGAACCACCGCCAACACATGCAACAAGCACATCTGGTTTCCCACCCCACTTTTCCAGTGCCTGCTTCCTTGTTTCTTTACCAATTACGGCATGAAAGTCCCTTACCATCATGGGGTACGGATGTGGCCCTGCAACAGAACCAAGAATGTAGTGAGTTGACTCGACATTGGTTACCCAGTCCCGAATAGCTTCTGATGTAGCATCTTTCAGCGTAGCTGTCCCAGAGTGTACTGGTCTAACCTGCATAAGTTTTAAAATGCTGAGTCAGATGTAGAGTATTTTACACTAGAAAACTTTCCATACTACTGCATATCTCACTAGCTATATATTGTTCATTTCACTGTTAACAAAACCGTTCAATCTTCCACGGCATTTCCAGTGATAACCATTGTTTTCCAGTAAAAGTTGCAAAAAGTGCAACTATAGATTGCACCTATAACTCAAATATGAAGAAACGAAAAAAGGGACTCCTGAGCTCAAGGAGAAGGATTCAGATCTGATATCAAACATTCATTGTAAAGTAAAGATTGGATTCCGATAAGTCAATTTCATATATCTCTTCTTACACTGATGCAGAAGCCTTTGGACTAGCAAACTGTGTATCAGAATTTAGTGCACTTGACAGATTAAAAGCGAGAGTTTCTCATGTTTGTCAGCCTTAGACAATGCAAGGACTGCTGATTGTTGACAACAAAAAGTGTGAAAGGAGATGGACCTTCCCAACTTTATCATTAATAATTAATGCATGTTAGACCAAAGAAAAATGATAACCATGTACTCAACCAAAGCAAGAGAATATTAGACAATAAATTGACAATAATACTTGTTATACTCTATGGAAGAAACAATATGCTGCACAACAATAAGCACAAATACAAGGCTAAACTTTTGAACAAGAAAATAGGAGCAAGAGAGAAGCTAATAAAACCTCAGCTCCTAGCAGCCTCATTCGGAAAACATTAAGAGCTTGTCTCTCCATATCTTGAGCACCCATGTAGATGATACATTGCAAACCAAACCGAGCACAAACAGTAGCAGTTGCAACACCATGCTGGCCTGCCCCAGTTTCAGCAATGATACGTTTCTTGCCCAAGCGTTTGGCCAGTAAAGCTTGGGCAACAGCATTATTGATCTTGTGTGCACCTGTGTGATTTAGATCTTCCCTCTTAAAGAAAATATGTGGTCCTTCCCCATTGGGACGTCGATAGTGTTCAGTAAGACGTTCTGCAAAATAAAGAGGGCTCTCTCTTCCAACATAATCTTTCAAGATGCCATCCAGCTCTTTCTGAAGTTGAGATTAGGAGACTCTTTTTAACTTATGAAGAAATTAAAAAAAAATAAACAAGGTGAATCAGAGAATACATTCATATGCTATATAACGTCTTGAAAAATTATTGCTTTATTTTATTATTCTGGATAGAACAGTAGCTACCATCTATATAAAGCTCGTGGCACCAAAAAAGGATTAGCACATTAGCAAGCATTTCATAGTCCCTGACTGACTAACCAAGCAAGCATTCCTGAAGGATCCACTAAAAAGAATCAGGTGTCCAGTCTAAAGCTTCACCACCGTCACTTCCCAAGTTCCCAAAAAATAATAATAAAATAAAAATCAAACTCTAAGCGTAAACCTGAATGGGAAGTAAAGTCCTCTTGATAGAAACTATTCTTGTAGGATCCCCTGAAGCTCAAATTTCACTTTTAAAGAGCCACTTATCGAAGAATCAAGCTTTAATTTTTACATACCAGAAAGACTTGAAATCAAGCGGACCCAAAATTAATCAAAATATGAAAATACAACAACCCTTGATCATAAAAAAAAAAATGAAACGCCATAACCTCTTTTGAACGCTTATCGATGATTTTTACAATCGAAGTAAATGCACAAATCGGAGATAAAACGAAAAAATTGACGAAACCTGAAATTCTGTATCAACAGAGAGGGATTTAAACGCATCTTGGAGTTCACTGAGCGCATACATTAGAGTCTCAGGTACATACTTCCCCCCATACTTGCCAAAACGACCAAAGGAGTCAGGCCGCTGCAGAACAACCGGCTCATTCTCCTCATTCGTCACCATTACCTCTTTAGCAAGGGTACAAGAAACCGAAACCGCCTTAGATGAAGTAGACTGGTTGAGTTTCAGAGACTTCTGAAGATAAGCGGCGGAGGAAGGGCGGTAGGGCTTCGGAAGCTTCGGAGTAGCAGTCGTCCCGGGCCGCACAGCGGTGGTGGAAAAGACCATTTTTTACTTTAAAAAAATTGGATTTGTTTTTTACTCAAATTGAGAGGAGAAATTTTATCGAAGTTTTTCTATTCTTGGTCTAAAATGATGGCTGTGATTGCATCACCATTTATCGTAGTCGGGAATCGGATCTGCTATAAATAGAAAGTAACCGGTAGCCAGATGATGGGCTATAATTATAAATGGCTCAGTTGATTTCCATCTCTTTTCCTTTTCTTTTTATTTTTTTTGGTAAATGTCCCTTTTCTCCTTTCGCTTTAAATCATTGGCATTTTTATTTTTTGACCAATTTATCTCCATGATTGAAAATGCTATTCAACATAATCGATAGTGTTATTGTATAATTTTTAAATATATATATATTAGGTAGATAATTAATGAGATCTAATATTATGAAATAGACAATTATAAGCCTAGATAAGAATTATTAGAAGATAGTCAACTATAAGCCTAAAATAGAATTATTAGGAAATAGCCAATTATAAACCTAAAAAAAGAATGAAGAAAGTTAATTTGAAGAATTGAGTTGATATTTCTTGTTTCAAAATTAAAAGATTAGGTAAATAATTAATGAAATTTAATATTAGGAAATAATCAATTAGAGAGACTAAAAAAAAGAAAGAATGAAATGTTAACATTAAATTCTCTGGAAAAATAAATAAAAGTTAAATGTTAGAGAGTTGTTAAATTAAAAATAATTGATACTTTATTCAAAAATATAAGTTGTTTGATAAATTTCTTTTTGTATTAAAATATAAATTATTTTATAAAATTTTATGAATATATCAATATTGACTTCAATATTATCCTTATTTTTTTCATTCCACTTCTTTCTAATTTTCAAAAATCTTTATATTTTCTTTTTCTTAAAAAAACTTTATTTTCTCTTTTTTTTTCAAAACATAATAATTAAATGTATTTTATAAACAAAAAAAATTATTTGATATCAGCTATGTAGCTTCATTAGGTTTCAAAATTAAATGTGTTGAAAAAAACTTTAACATAGAAATTAATAGTTCGATTGTAATACAAAATTACATAAAAAGATTATATTATTTTCCAATTGCATCTATTACTTATAGAATTTTATTAATCATACATTTAAGCGTTACTTTTACTAAAATAACTTTTTTCAAAATTAAAAATAATAAAATTTTATTTGGAATCAGCTATGTAGATTTAATATATTAGATATATTATCTATTTAAAGTAATATGTTAAAGAATCTTGAATATGAACTTTAATAAGTAATTTTGAAGTAAAAAAAGCAAGAAATAAAAAGTTTTCATTAAATCTTTTAAAATATTCTACCCATATTTTGCCTTGCCCTCATATTCCCTTGACACGGCCTTGCAGCTATGTTGTCTTTATATTTTTTATTAAAAAAATTAAAAGGAAAAGTAGTTGTGGGTTAAAAAGGATATATTGTCTTTAAAATTTTTATCTATATGTATATATATATATATATATATATTTTTTTTTTTTTTCTCATGTTACCAAAGAATTGGTGCACAAATACGTTAGACATAAATATTATATTGCAACATATGGTCTATAAATAAAATACGTAAATATTGTAATTTGTATTTTAAATTTATTTGTTTTTCATTAAATTTGAATATAAGTACTTTATTTGTCTCGTTTTAATTGTTCATTATTTTTTTGTGTTTTATTTTAATAGTCTAGTTTTTAATTTTATTATATACATTTACAATTTTACTCTTATGTAATCTTGAAGATATAAACTTGATTATTTATAAATATGTAAAAATATTAAATCTGATATGTTTTGAATTAAGTACAACACACAAAAAAAAAAATTATATCCACTAGTATTTTTTAATGAGACTTCTATTAATGAAGCAAAAATTGTTGTTTTTGATGAGTTGCTCAATATTTATTGGGGAGTATTATTCATTGTATTAGCTATTAAATAATGGTAATTCAAAAGTTTAGTTTCTAATTACCATTTCCAATGATAATTATATATATAATGATTTTGTTCTAAATTAATTTGCAAAATATGATATACATATATATCATGTATTGTATATTAATGATGTATACAATGATTTTTATATAATTTAGATTATATTCCTTGAATGGAGAGAAGTACTATTCAAATGAATAAATGATTAATTTATTGATTAATTAATACACATATAAAATTTTAAGACTTTTTGGTCCCAACATTATTAATTAATAGAGGTATTATATGAAGTGAAATAGATTTCATATCTATCTTACAAATTCCAATTAAGCGAGTTTGTTTTTTTTTTTATAAAATTAAGTATGTTCATTTTTATTTCTATATAAAATTATTTTAATTTACTATGTGTGAACCTAATTAATATTATAATTTATAGTCGGCTATTTAATAATCACTCCGATAAAAAATCAATATCCAAAATGACAATTATTTAGACTTTAAGTTACAATAATTAACGTATAGTCCAAGTTGTAATGCAATTTCCTCTATAATAAGAATGGGGTTCAAATTACTTATTTATTTGTTTATATATCATCTACTCCTCTAAAATTGATTGTTTATAATTTTTTAAAAATATTTAAAATTGTATATATTTTATTAAATGTATTAGATCTTTTGTTTAAAATATCACAAATGAAATTATAATTTATGTTATTATTTCTTATTAATACATGTGATCCTA
The DNA here is from genome assembly GCA_019593545.1 of Apocynum venetum. Lineage (NCBI taxonomy): Eukaryota > Viridiplantae > Streptophyta > Magnoliopsida > Gentianales > Apocynaceae > Apocynum > Apocynum venetum. The sequence goes on along the minus strand of SRSM01000123.1, from coordinate 7,285,596 downwards.
TTAACCGAAAGTGATGACAAGTTGGAGCAATTGCTTCTATTATCAAAGCAAGGACAAGTCCGTCTTTTGCAATAACGGATTAGGCTGTAAAAAAATTTGTCTTTTCTCTTTTTTTCCCCCTCAACTTTCTCAATATATATATATATATATATATATATATATATATATATATATATATATATATGAGTATGCTTTCTCCTCAATCAATATTCAATTAGTTGTGTGAAACACAAGAACGAGTCCTTTTGGGGAATTGGTGGACATTGAGGTATGTCATTCACAAAAAAAATGTTGAGTAAAATCTCACTAAACACATTAATAACAAAATACTATTATAATTTAATTATGGTCAAACAATATTCTTTATTTTGTTTTACTAAATCAAAAGTAGATACTTAGTTTGTTGAATAATGATTTGAATTAGAATTTTGGATTGACTTTAATGGTTTTGTTTTTGAATATAATATAATTTTTTGTGTTTGAATAATAAATTTTTTATTGAAAATTGAAATGATTTTTTTTTGAGTTAGAGAATTGAAAATTTGATAATAATAATATAAAATATAATTAATAAATTGTTTGATATTGTATTTTTAATTAAAAAGTAATGAAAAAAATATTGTTTATCTTAGCTAGGAGAAAATTTAAAATTTTGAAGGTAAAAATTTGTTCATTGATATGTTTTTCATGAGAATTGATAAAATTTGGAGAAATTATAGTCCAAATATATCCTAAATTCCGTTTTTTTTGTTTTTAGAATTTTTCAACGAGATAGAAACAACTGCGGAGCCGGGACCGTCGTCGCAGTGACTGAAATTTGAGCCTCTTGATTGGGCCGAAGAAATGTAGCCTGGATTTCATTAGCGAGGAACCATATTATTTAGGCCTGTATATTTTTGGACAAGCCCACGAATTTCAGGAATTTGGCCTACCCATATACTGACGCTGCTTGTCTTTGCCGTTGGTTCTCTCTACTCTCTATCTTCGTCTCCTTGTTTCTTCAGTGACATTGCAGAGAACCCTATTGCTCAATCCCCGGTGTAAGTGCTTATAATTTGAAGCTGTGCTTTTCATCTATCTTAGCACTGTTGTTTCCTTCTCTTTTTTTCAGCCTGTTCTGTTTGGTTGGGAAGAGAGTGTGAGGCTTCATTGTATAAATTTGATTTTTTCCCCCTAAAATAGTTGCACATTAGCATTCTTGGAATTACTTTTAATTTTATTTTTCTTTTTTAAATTTTTATTGCTTGAAATTTCTGTGGTTGTTCGGAATCTGGCTCTTAAACCCTAGAAATCATTCTTCTCAGTTCCATAGACAAATTCATGTAAGCGTATTTCTTTATCTATATATATATATATATATATATATATATATATATATGAGGGCAAGGTTTGGTCTGTTAACATTTGGTTGGTAGTGGGGGTTTCAAACTTTACATGAAATGCCAAAGATAGCTCCTTTTGTTCTTCAACAGTGTTTCCATTCTCTTCTGGCGCTACTCTTGGAGCAGAATGTCCTTTTTCTTTTTCTTTTTTTCTTGTTGGGGGATAAGCACGAATAAGAGAAGATGGTCATCTTCTAATGATGTTGAGGGTTTCTGGCGGTGCCTTTCTAATTACCATTGGAGTTTTGGTGGCGGTGGCCTTTCTTTCTTTGTATTCTACTCGTTTCTGCCGTTTTTTCTGCTTCCTTTTCTCTGCTAGTCATCTTCAACATTTTGCTTCCAGAAATTCTCACGGGGGGTTAGTTGTTTGTTTTTGTCTTATTTCTCTTCCTTATAGTCCATTGACTGTGGTGGAGTATTGATTGATTGGGAGCGTTTTCTGCAATTTTGGTTACTTTGGTCTGATTTCCAAGAGTATCATCTGCTAATATGTATTCTTTAGATGAATTGTGATGTTGATGATCACCACTTCTGTAATACAAAATTAAGCTTTTGCATGCCAGGTGTGCACTTATCAATTGCAAGTCTTAAATAAAACCAGAAAACATCAAACACAGATTAATTCACTAAAATAGCTATTAAAAACATGGATTATATTATTATAAAATCTATTCTATATAAGAAGGAAAGGTTTGTAACTTTTGGTTGGTAGTGGAATATGCTCTTAAATTAGATGTTAATTGTTCTAGTGCTTTTGTTGAAGATAAGAAATAATTTATTTACCTCGATACATGTTGAAATGAAATTTTGGTATTCATCGTGAGAATGATGATCTGAAAGAACATATTTTCTGCGTTTTCTGTTTCAGATTGGCGACTAAATGAACTACTTTTTCAAATCTTGTAAAAGCAAGTTATTGGTTCATATTATGTTACTGACATTCCAGAGTAGCAGTGGTGGAAATTGGGTTCTTCTTCTTTTTTGTTTCTCTCTCTTTTTATTTATTTATTTATTTAATCTTTAAAATGTTTTGAAACTAAAATCTTCTGAAAATGAAGTGTTGTTAACATTTACTTACTTTGCTCTCAGTGTTTGTTAATTCATTATATAAAGTCTTATGTGGCACTTAATATAAGATACATCTTCTATACTGTCCGGGATTGCCTTAATTTGATGAATTTCAGCTGTTTCTGCGATATGCCAATTTTTCTCATGTATTTGTCTTGTTTACATATTTTCCATAGTTGAGGTGAGGAGTGTTAGACACTTGAGATGCGTGCATTTAAGAATCCTCAGAGTGGGACCAATTTGGCAGCTCATAAAACTCTTTATGGCCCTAAAAGGCTTTTAAAAGATAGTCTAAAGATAAAAAACTATTTGTACCTGTAATAATAACTGTCTAAGAGTTAAATTGGTAAAAGTCCCCTAATTCTACTATGAAATTTACCAAGGTTTCTGCAACAAAACAGAAAATGAAAGTACATTATGCATAATTTCTCCTATCACATATTCTCTCTTCAAATTGTATCAATGGTTTCTCTTGGGCAAACCAATTATTCTCTCCACTCATGCACAATGAGAGAGAGAGAGAGAGAGAGAGAGAGAGAGAGAGAGAGAGATCTAAATCCATTAACAACCATTCGATTTGTAATTCTACCTTAAAAGAGCTGAACTCCTTGAATCAAGTTTGATTTCCCGAGAAGCTCACAATCATTATGTACTAATTTACTTCAAGAAGTAAACAAAAACTGCAAATTTTAAGAATTTTCAAAAGAACAGAGAACCTTTTAAGATTTCTTTTAAGTTGTTATTGATATTTTACATAATTATCTAATGTTGTAGTTAAGCTAGATTTAGATATTTTAGATGTTTCATCATAGATTTCAAGGGTTAAAAGAATCATTTCTTTCTCCCAATGGTTAGTCTCCATATATTTTTCAGTCTTGGTTATTAGTCAAATCCCCCGTTACTCTAATCCTTTTTTGTTTGAAATCTCTTATGATTTGAAATTCCATGTATTTGCTATCTTGGTGTACTTGTAGAATGTTTTGAGCTCTCTCCTGCACTTAACATGTTTGAACATTCATATTTATCTTTTACTTTTAGCTGAGGCTTGTTCTTTCTTTATTTTCTTGACTAATTTACCCATAGCTACTGTTGGAATTTCTTGTTTCAAGCATAAGATGCGTTGACCAATTCAAAGGCGAATACTTAAAAGAACTAACGCTGGGAATTCCCAACTTGGTTTCAACTGCTAATCTTATTTTTTACATTCAGATAATTGATCAGCATAGTGGATAGCTTTTATGGGGCGAAAGGATTCAGAATCACCTCCCAGGGGTCGTGGATCTCCCCGAAGGAGGAGTCCTTCTTGGAGGGAAAGGTCTCCTACTCGGCACAGGAGTTCACACCACACAAACTCAGCAGTGAAAGACAAGAGTTCAAGTCATAATAGATCTCCAAAACGTTTGAGGTCTAGGTCCCCAGAATCTCGTTCACCAGTAAGAGAGAAACAAACTAATCGTACTAGGTCACCAAGACGGAGAGAATCAAACTCTCCTCCAACTCGGTCTCCAGTTAGAGAGAAGACCTCAAGCCGAACTAGGTCACCGAGACTAGCAAAGTCAAGGTCCCCTGAATCACAATCGCCGTCTCCGAGGACCAAGAGGTTAAGACGATCTCATTCTAAAAGAGAAGCTGAAAAGGCAAGTGAGAGGGAGCGTGAGAAAAGTCATGGTAAGCAAGGGGATAGGTCTTCGCATAGGGAAAGGGTTTCTGACAAGGAAATGCCAAGTGATCAAAGAGAGAGACAATCAGGGAGGAATGGAGTTGATAATGGCTCATCTAGATCAAGACATGGTCGCTCAGTTTCACCATCAGATAATCACCACAGAGGTCGGCACAGATCTAGATCTCCTCCTGCTGCTGATAGGAGGGCACGTGACGAGGTGTCTGGTGATAGCCACTCCCTTCTGGTTTATATTTTCTGAACACTGAACCAATAATATTTGTCTCAAACTTTTAATGCATGATAATATTTTGGCAGTTAATGCATTTATCAGTTTATCTCTTGTCTTTTTTCCTTTCTACTGCTCTTTTGGCTTGCACTCATAAATTTGTGAAGCAGCTATCTACTATAAAATAGATTTGCTGCTTTATTTGTCAGACTTATCTGTCCTTCCCCACTTTATTGACCCCAATCTTTCTTTTCCACTTCAAAATTTTGCCCCCATTACCATGGCATTTAACAGAGAATAGGTTTCTATGGTATAATAAACTGAAAATGCATTGCTACTAACATATTGCGGTTGTTTCATTGGGCTTTTTCTTTATTATCTGTTTACTTTTCCTTGCCCTTTATAGAAAATAATTATACATTTGTTTCAACTTTCTCAGGTAAACTCAAGGGGAGGTGAACGACGGTGAGCTGCTTTCTTAACTTGATCGTTATGTTGCATGTGAAATTTCACTTTATGCCTTATGTGGTCTTTGGACACAGATCTGCATATTTTTTCTTTCATTAATTTGTTGTTTAATTGGGTTTGCTTATAGCAAATTTATGGTCTTCCTACTTGATTAAAGTTTGAAATTCTCTATTTATGGATTGTGGACATGCTTGGATGAACAGTTGTAGTTCGTTAGTTTGGAATTCCTATTATTTTCAGATGCTCATTAATATGTGGAAATACTAAATATTCATGTCCTTGTTTCAATACTAAGTTTTATTCTCATTATTGCTTTACTGAGCCAATGAGACTGCTGAAGCATTATTACATGTATCATAGGAATTACTTTTGATATCAATTTACTAGACCCTAAGGTTTATTCTTGCGTACTAGGGCTAATTGCTTTTTAAGTCACTTGAAGAAATGCTTATGTATATGGTTACTTGGTTTATATTCCTTGATGTAGTTGCTTAATAATAGATCTTTTGGCTTATTATGTGAGCAGGAATTTAGATGATGATTCAGTGGCTAAAATGAAGGCTGCTGAAGAAGAGTTGGAATCAAAGGAAAAGGTAAAAGTTTTTTTCTAATGCTTTGTTCAATTCTTGCTTGGAGGGTTTTTTGTGGTCCTTGTTTCCATGAACTGCTTCTTTCTTTCTTTCTTTATGCTTATTATTTAAAGTTTCTTCTTCTTTTGACCTATCCTGCTGCCCTTGGCTCTGAGCTCTATTTCGTGAACAGCTTTTATTGTACAATGTATCCCATGGCTACTTCTGATGTTTGTATCTGAAGTCCTCAACTCATTTATTTTTTCTTCTCGTCAGCAAAAGCCTTCATTTGAACTGTCTGGAAAGCTTGCTGCCGAAACTAATCGAGTGAGAGGTACCTGCTAGTTTTGCCTAAAAGTTGTTGTACTGAATATCATTTTCACTTTTTTAATATAAAACTGAAATGGTATGCAGTTGCTTATAGATTTGGATTTGGATATACCTTACATTTTTTATACCAAGTAGAGTTCAATAGTGTCTTTTGGAACAATGCTGACTTTGTTAGCTTCTCTCCTCTTTTTACCGTACCATTTTCTTATTAAATCACACTTCATATAGGTATAACACTACTATTTACTGAGCCACCTGATGCTCGGAAACCAGATATAAGGTGGCGACTATATGTGTTCAAGGGTGGTGAAGTACTGAATGGTAATTGCTTTAGCCATATTCTTCATGATGACTATTGCGATTGTTGTTATACTTACCTTTCAAATATGATCAATATATTTGGTATAAGATGTTTTTTATATCCGATTACTTTCATCCTTATTTGATGTTTGCAATATATTTAACCTTTTTCATTTTGTGATGAAAATGGGCTTGAAGGAAGACAGCAAAATTTCATGAGATCTGTTGGTTGAGACCATTTGTGAATTTCTCAAGTTTACCCTGCTGTCCTTTACCGTTAACCTGTATTAGTCTCAAAGTGGGCAGTTAGTGCTGTAAATAATGATCATTCTAGCTGTACAAGGAAGATCACATTTGACTGGCAGACATGAAACTGGAAGTAACTATCTACTACCTTAATATTTGGTAAACTTAGGCGAGGAGATCTTCCTGGTGTGATGTGACTCTGTTGCCAAGACAAAAGAGCATACAAGTGGACAAAACTCATGTAGTATGTCATCGTCAGTTCTATCAGGCGTTCCCAGATCAATGATCCAGTTATTATTTTAATTGGTTATTCCTGCATTAATTTGTTACCTTTTTAATTGCACATTCTTCTCCCTTCCATATCCCTTGAATTTCTTATCTTTTGTCTGAGAGCTATAATACCACTCTTACCCTTCCTTCAAAGGATACACCATTTGCAACATCTAATTCTCTTTTAGGCCTAACCTGGATTTAGTGATTAGTCTGTATCGCTGGATTAGATTGATCATGGTTGTAAATCTGGCTTTTGGAGCAGTCTTAATAGAAAATATAAATCTCATGCAAAATTGCTATACTTTCTTTTTTGACTGAGTGGATGTCTTTGTTGAAGCTTACTCATCTGAGACACTGAATAGAGTATTCCCAACACAAAATGGAATCAGCATAGTCTGCAGTTCTCCTTTATGCTTGGCCATTCTGTACTTATCCATAGCTTTTAGTTTATCACTGTCAATATATTTATTTTTTTGGCAGAACCACTTTATGTACACCGTCAAAGCTGTTATCTTTTTGGAAGAGAAAGGAGAGTTGCTGATATTCCTACAGACCACCCATCTTGCAGCAAGCAGCATGCTGTTCTACAGTACCGGTAAAGTAATAGTTTGCAAGTGTATTCTAGTCGTGCTGTTTTAACTGTCCATTTTATTTTTTTATGGTTTTCCACTATTTTCAGGCAAGTAGAGAAGGAGAACTCTGATGGTACCTCATCTAAGACAGTCAAGTAAGGCTGGTTTTCTTAGTTTATATTGATTTGTCTGGGAATTTGTCATGTATGTGAGTCATCCATTTGTAACTGACAAATATTGTATTTTGCACTCTAGGCCTTATGTGATGGATCTTGGGAGCACCAATGGGACTTTTGTTAATGTAAGCAAGATATAGCTGATTTTATGTCTCTAAATTTTTTGGCATCCCCTGTTTCCATGTTCATGGAGTCACAGAGTTAAGATCAAGACTCCATTGGCAAAATCTGAATTAAATTTTCTTTTTTGTTTTCCCTGCATTTGCAGGATAACAGAATTGATCCTCAAAGGTATTATGAACTTCTGGAGAAGGATACAATCAAGTTTGGTAATAGTAGGTAAGTGGCCACTTGGAATCGTGCTTTGTTGGACTGCATTAAATTGATTCTTGGTTCTTAAACTATGCGACTCTTCTGGGCAGTTTAGTTTCTTGTTGCTAACTACTGTGTTCTCTTGTTTCGATTTGTTGTTTCATCAACTCATAACTTTTTCAATTGCAAAGAAAATTTCCAATAACTATGATCGGCTACTTTATGAGCATGAATTGTTGAGAGAACATTTGTGTTTTTTGTGCTTGGGAGGTGGGGGCATTAATTTCTGTATTTTTTATTGTTCAACAAGCCTACATATAATCCCCCACCAATGGAATAAAATAAAAATTGAGTACCTAAGGACTGGAGATAGACTATGCTCCTAAACAAGAAATCATGGAGATCTTGGATGAATCTTTAACCTACTTTTTATATAAAGTGTAAAATCTTGCTACTTTAATGATTTAAACGAGCAAGTGGTTTGACTCATGGCTGAATTACATTTACCGTCCATATTATGCTGCATGTCTGTTGATGATCGTTGCTTTGTTTTCACAGTCGAGAGTATGTATTACTGCACGAAAATTCAATGGGATGATTGATTTGGCTGCTCCAACTATGTTTTTTTTTCAATGGTTGCTTGTGAGGAATATCTGGTGGACATTTTCGAAAAAGAGGCTTTTACTTGTCTGGCACCTGGAAGAAGTGAAATGGAAATATGCAACACAAATTGGCTTCTTGCAGGTGATTTGGAGATCCAAAAGTGTCCTCATCTGTTAATCTCGGTAGATGTATTTGCTTTGCCTTCAAAAGATCCCCAGTTTTGCACCAATCTGTAGTATATGATTTTATTATCGTATAGACTATAGACTTGTATCTAATTACTGCTAGGATTACGATATATGCTCAAACCTGGTTTTGGCAATGTCCTAATGGATTCGAAGTACTGCTTGTGGAACTTCTGATGGTATTATTTTCTGTGCACATTTACTGCACAAGTAAATTAAGCATAATATATTCTTATAAAAAAATAATAATTAAAGCATAATATATATAGGTAGGAAATTCATCAATGATCCCTGTTGTTTCTGGAAATTGTTTTATTATGTTTCTAAGGCAATATTTGGCAAATTTCTTCGTCTAGTCAAGAGAAAACGAATGTTCCAAGAAGTTTCTATACCCTTCTTTTAATCTTTGAGTTGATGTCATGGAAGCTGAACATTCTTAGAAAAGCAATTCCGCTATATTTGTTTACTAATCCAAAAACTCTTTAATCACCTCTCGCCAAAAAACATTTCAAAAAACTTTTTACCTTCAAAATTTTAAATTATCTCTCCTACCTCACATATGAATTTCATTTATTTATATGAACAATATTAACTTTTTATTTAAAATAGCACTTTTAAATGTTTTATAATACTGTTGGAATCTAAAAACTTTCTTATCCAAACAAAAATAATTTCTTACCAGAACAAAAAATGCATTTTGGATTGGTGTCCAAATATGAAATATAGCCGAATCTTGTAGTTCCTGCTCCACGAAAATCTATCAAGTGAATTCGTGTATTTTCTTGGGATATCTGATCTAGTTTACACTTCTGTTGTGCATCTCGTTCGATGATGTGCATTTCAAATGCATCATTACTTTTATTTGTCAATTTAGGGCATAGATTGTCAAAATTTATAAAACTATTACCTTTTCTTTTTCACCGTCTCAAATTATAATTCAATTTATTTATTAAGAATTTATTTTCTAATTGTTTAAAATATAGCTATTTAACAAAATTTATTTACAAAATATAATATCAAACTATTAGAATACTAAACATCAAATTTATCTTAAAAAAAAAATGAAGTATACGTTTTCACAAAATTTAGATAAAGTCCAAGCCAAGCAAACCAGATTCAATTCAATCATGGAAATGAAATTTATAATAATTGATGCTATAAGACGAACCATGAGTAAGTAATTTTAAATGATAACTCTCGGGGTATTTAATGCAAGGGTGAAAAGGTGAAATAGAAAGAATGTATAAATAATTTACCAATTTGAACCACATTAAATATATGGGATTATTATCAAATTTAGTCCCTTATTGTTTTCTTTTTTATCTTTTTAATTCTCAAATTATTTTTAATTTTTCAAGTTTGATCTTTCTCATATAAAAAATTGAAAATAATTAAGGAATAAAAAATATATAAAAAAATAATCAGGGACCAAAGTTGAAAAAGTAAAAATAGTTCAAGGTTAAAAAATATAAAAAAGGATAAAGGACCAAAGATGAAAAATAAAAATAGTTTAGAATTTAAATATATGAAAAAAATATATATGAGACCAAAAATAAAAATAAAAATAGATTATGGACTAAATTTGACATTCTTCCTAAATATATTTAATTAATTAATAATCTTTCTATCCAAAATGGATAGACTTGTTTATTTTTTACACCGATTAATAAAACATAATTAATGTTATTAAAAATGTATATTTTTTCATAAAATATTATGGTTACCTATTTTAGTAAGGTCGGGGAAAACAATATTTTTATGTATAATAATTATTCCTCCCTCTGACCCACTAAGATTGACTTGATTTCTATTTTAATCTATTTCAAATTATAATTCAATTTCTCTATTTAAAGTATAATTAATTTTTCAATAGACAAAGTTGTTCTAATTTAATATATTAACTCAACCATTCATTTTAAGAAATAGTTTTGGAATTCTAAACATAATTACACCACAATTATCTATTTTTAGTCTTAATATAATTAAACATTTAATATAATTTTTTTCCATGTGTTTATTGTATGTTACAATTTTTTTTAATAAATGTAATTTGTATTTCTATGAACGCTTTTTTTTTCTTTAACATTTTCTTTAATGCAAAAATTTTGGAGATATTTTATAATTTGATTTTTATATTGTCCTCATTATTAATTTTTCACTAACTTATTTTTCATTACCAAGTTCTTGGTAAATAGAGTATCTTTTTTCTTTCCACTTCAATGTCTTCTATTTTTAAAAGAAAATATATGAAAGTGAGTTGATTGTGGTGTTCTAAAAACCAAAACGTCATCATCATCATCATCTCTCATTTAAGTAATTAATGAGTAACTAAAGAAATGGAAAAGGTAAATATATTTAAGTTTCAAAATTTAATGCAAGATTAAGATAACAAAAAAGTAGTAATATTACTTTATTGATTTTTTTATGAAATTCACAAGGAAATTGGAACAACAAAAATAAAAATTTTAAACGAATATCTTTGATCGGAGGGAGTAAAATAAAAATTTTATAATGTGCATACCATGTGCCATTATAATGTAAATTTTCACATTAACAGAAAATTAAAAGGGATATATTTGCCTCATCGAAACTAAATACTATAGCCAAGTTCATTGTGGAATTAAAAGAAGTACCTGATGGACTTCTTCTCACAAAGTAACTATATTTGAATTGGATTTTTCTTTTTCTTTTTTTTGCATATATTCTTTTCATTTTGGGACTGAACTAAATACTATATTTAGAAAAAAAAATTGGAGTAAAAAAGGGAAGTTTCATTAAATAATAAATTTACATTGAAGATTGTAATGGAAATTATTGATATGCATTAATTTAAGTTTTAAATGATAAGATTATAAAATAGGTAAATTAGTTAATAAATTATTTTAACAATATAATTTTTATTAAATGTAAAAATATTGTTAACGTGAATAGGTGAACGTTTATAAAAATATTGGATTTAAAATGAAAAAAGAAAAGAAAAATTTCCAACCCTAAACAAAGACAAAATGGTAAAGATATTGTAGGAAGAGTTGTGTCAAAATGGTAAAGTTTTTACTTATAAACTTAGGGTGTTCTCGTTATAAAATTTGATAGAATTTAAAATTTTATAACATTTTAGGTATCCTCAATTTAGAATTTTATAGAATCCATCAAATTCCAAGGTTCTCAATATGAAATTTAATAGATTGCATAAGATTTTAGTGTTATCAAAAGTTCATGGATTTCAATTGGAATTCTATTTTTAATGGAATTTAAAAGAATTTGAAGTAAAAAATATGAAGAAATAATTCTTATACAAATATGACCGTGACCCCTTGGAATTTTGTGTAATTCGACTATTTATTGCAAATAAAAAAATAAATAACAAATATAAAAATAAAATATCATGCATATCTTTCAACTTTGTTGCCATAACATTATATTTCTCCTTCTACAAAAATAATTTTTACACATATATTGATTTTTTAATAATTTTTATGTACAAATTATTATATTTATTTTATTAAAAAATCACCAAATTCTAGAAAAAAAGTATGACAAAAAATTACATGTAATCCATCTATTTGGTTTTATATTTTACTATAACTCACACATGAATTTGGTTTGATGTAAAAAAAAATTGTTCTTTGTTTCCTCTTTAAATTATTGTTTAAACTTTATTAATGATAAAATTAGGATATTAAGTAGAAAAGTTTTATTAAGAATTTTATATATAGAAATGTATGTAATAGCATATACATATATATATATATATATATATTTCAAAGAAAGCATATAAAAAAATATAAATCTAAAGTGAATGGAAAATCAATTAAGAAATCCATTAAAAAATTAATGGATGATTAAGTTGAGTTTAGACATATATTGGTTCGTCTATTTTTTTATGTAAAAATTTTGTTCTATCTATTTTGTTGAAATTTCAATAAAAATTCACCAAATTATATCAAATTATGTGGCTACATGTAATTCTATTGAATCTACTAAATTCTATAGAATTATATTAAAATGCAAAAAAAATCTATGAAAATTCACTAAGACTTAAAAATTCCATTGAATTTAATGTTAGGGACCCTTAGACTTTGAATTATAACAAAAAAAAAAGGAAAAATAATTTGTTTTAGACATGTGAAAAGATGCATTAAATGAAGATTGATTAGAAATAATTAATGAGCCGTTCATTTCCAAAATTAATAAATTTGGTACCTTATTGTTTCTAGTAGTAAAATACAAGATTTTTATTTTGCTTAAATAACATAGCTATAGTTCTTTTTTTATGATCAGAAAGTATATACATAACTTTATTCAATTTATCTCTATCTCTCACAAAAAAATCACATTAAAAAGAGGAATTATATATGCATTATATTTTTCTATATATATATATAAACTTTTTATTTATTATAATTATAATAAAAGAATAAATCTATCAAATCTCACTAAAATCAATAATATAGAATTCTATGAAATTCTATAGAATGTGTGAAATTCTATTAAAATTTAAAAATTTCACAAATCTTAAAAGTTCCATTAAATTCTATATGAGGAAACCCTCCTAGTTTGAAAAAATTACCACTTATTACAGCATCTTCCCAAACTGAAGCCGATACAACCATAGAGTCGGCGATCCAATCGTCACCGGGTTCCAAGTTTGGAATCCAAGACAAAGAGAGAAGAAGCCCCTCTTCGGCTTCTTCTTCTTGCAATGTTTTAATCACAACCTAAATGATACTATTAAAGAAGATAAAGAAGCACATATTTTGCTTTGTTTTTAGTCAGCATTTTTCATTCTTTACTGCACAGAAAAAAATGGAGCATACTGACGATGCAGATAAGTTTTCTTCTCTGGACTGTAACGTGCTTGTAGAAATCATTTCTCGTTTGCCCTTTAAAGAAGCGGTAAGAAATTCTTTGTTGTCCAAGAATTGGCGCTTTCTTTGGTTAGCCACGTCGAATGTTGAGTTTGATGAGACTTTCTTTGTGAAAAATGGAGAAATTGATAAGGGAAATCAGAGGAGGGCTTTTCTTGATTACTTTAACCGGTGGATTGAAAACTACAATGGGACAGGCGTAGAAAAATTCCGCCTGGTATTTTCTCACCCGGAGGATCATCTTCAGGAGATGGATAAGTTTATTCGCTTTGCCATCCGGGGTGAATTGAAAATGCTCGACCTTGACTTCTCTGATCCTTTGTGGAATGAAGAAAGTGTTGAAATCTATAAAACATTTGTGCAAATGCCATGGTATAAGGGACATGAAAAGCTGGAGTTCTTGAAGTTGTATTCCTGCAATCTTCCAGTGGTTTCTAGGTTCAACACATTTTCTGCACTGAAGCACATTTATCTGGGATGGATTGGACTGGATCCTGATACCATCCGTGACTTGCTATTGAAGTGCCCTGTACTTGAGGTCTTGAGTTTCAAGGAATGCTGGAATTTTGAGGGAAATTTTGAAGTTACTTCACCAAATTTAAGGAATTTAATCATGGATAATTGCGACCCACCTAGTCCTGGCACGACGATTACAGTGAATGCTCCACGGTTGCGATCCTTCAAGTATTCTGGGGAAGTTATTACTGACCTCAAGTTCAGGGGCATGGATGAATTAGAAGAGGCAGAACTCGATTTTGGGCGAGAGCCGGAATATGTGGAAGAACTTGGCGATATGCTTGCTGATATGCTACTTGAAATTCCCCCTGTTAGGACTCTAACTGTATGCAGTTTCATGCTTCAGGTAACTAAGTTAAAGTTCCCCATTACTTATCTTGATTCAGTTTCTGTTGTGCACTCGTATCAATGCAAATTATGCAATACATTGCTATGTGAATTCATTTTTCTTTTCTCGGGATTCTTGAATCTCATCTTTGATGAATTATGTGGTTGTTTTCATGTTACTTAAAACTGCAATTTGTTTTGCCTGTACAATCTGTATATGCGCAATTTGAGTGGTTTGTAAGCTCTTAAGGCGAAATTCTTGCATATATTTATAGTACAACCTCCAGATTTGTTTTACTTTGTCACAAGCCATTGACAGAACTCACCTTAAAAACTATCTATTGGAGGAGGGTGCCAATATCTCATGAATCTCACTCTAAAATCTCATACTTTCGACCTGGGACAAAGTATCATAAATTTCCAATGGGACCATGACATACTTTTACGTACTACTTACTAAGTGTCAAATTAAAGGAAATTCATCAAACCATTATAATTTATTTAATGAACTATTGGAGGATATTTAGAAGGTAATTGTGGTAGTTGCATTTGTAGTCTATAATATAGAAGGCTCTTTTGATTTGTATAGCCGGAAATCATTGTCATTCTAAATTGAGAAAAAAAATGTTTGTGGAATAAATGTGCTCTGATCTTTCCTTTTGAGTTCTTTGTTTATTTTTCTGGGATTTTTCTAATGTTATTATTTAATGTGATTCTCTCTTTGGTCTCCTGGAATTGGATTTGTAGTTAATTTGTGATGGCGAGGAGCCAGTGCTTTTGAAGCCTCCTCTTGATAGCGTTAGACACTTGATACTAAAGACAGCTTTGAACAGAAAAGAGTTCTATGGGATCACATTCTTCCTGAATAGCTGTCCTCATCTTCAACTTCTTACCATTGACCTAGTTCCTGCAAGAATATTTGTGAGCATTTATTCATTGTCCCTCCTTATTTAAGGCTTCAAGAATATTTATCAATTATCATAAAGAGATTCATCGTTCTTACTTCTCATCTCTCTCTCTCTATTGGTTTCAGGATGCCGAACCCGTATTTCCCATTACAGACCATGTATTTGTTAACAACTATCCATCGATGATAATATCATATAGATGTGTGAGGAAGACTTTGTCAACAATTGTGGTAAATGGTTTCAGGGGAGATCCTGATGAAATTATAGCCCTGGGATATTTTCTCAGGTATGGTGGAGTGTTGCATACAATGCATATCCGGATTCCTAGAGGAGGTGCTGAAAATGAAGCAAACTACATGGAGAAAGTGGGAAGATTGCTGCAGTTTCGGGGATCTTCTTCCCTCCCAAATGTGGTAGTGCAATTCTTGGAGCCAGATAGTAGTTGAGAAAAAGAACTATTAGCCTAGATAGACTTATACGAGTATTGCAGGATCAATTGTATTGAGAATTTATACCTACCTACCTGTTCAGAGATCTTGAGGGGGTATAAATTTCTAATACATTGATTTACACACAGAGTCAAACAAAGAATATTTTGTTTAGTTTCTTTTGTAATCAAGTTCTAAACATACAAGAAACTCTTGCATGTCAAGAATCTCCATACCCATGCAATTGGATACTTGGATACCATATGTGTTAGTTATTGGTTGCTGAAGCCTTTTTTTTTGTCTAAGTTGTTTAAAAAGTAAATAATTTTTTATTTTAAGCTTTTAAAAATATTCTTAGACTAGCACTTAAAATGATTTCTTAGTTTTATTAAATAAAAATTCCTAAAAAATTTTTAAAAATTAAAATGGTTATTTTCCTGAACTGTATATATATAAATGAAGCTTTTGCTTGTAGAGAGATTTTTTTGCATAGTACCATATGAATCAATTGACTGACTAAAATTTTGGGGGGATATTGGGAAGTCTTTAGAGGATTCCTCACTAGAAGGTTGTGTTACAACTATGATCATCTAATTTTTAATTCTTCGGCTCATTTCATGTTCACTTTAAATTTGTACTAAGATTTAAATATATACTAGAAATGATAATTATATAATTAAACTTATTAAATTATCTATATTTAATTAAACAAAGTTTGATATGAAATAATGTATTCACACTCAAAAATATTAGTGCTTATTCATATTTTTTAATGATTTATATATTTTTAAGAAGTTAAATTTATATTTTTAAAATTTTACAAAAGTAAAATTAAAAAAAAATACATACTAAAATTAAAAATTGATAGACGTTAAAAAAAGAAAAATGATAGATAAATAAAATAAGATAGAAGATTTAATTTACAATTATCTGATTTCTTATGCCGATTGATATAGACATTTACAGAAGATGATTATCTTTCTGTAAAACTTTCAAAAATATTCTTAGACTATCTCTTAAAATAACTTCTCCTAGATTTATTAAATAAAAATTCCTAAAAAAATATATTTTTCAAGAACTGGATAATGTGTCTTGCTTATTTTTCATCTTTATCTCTAGTGATATTATTTAAAGCTTTTTCTTTATCTTTTTTGCTTGTACAAATTTTTGGCATAGTACCATAACTAGTTATTGATAGGAGCGATATTTTTGGCATAGTACATAGTACTTTAAACATTTTTCTCATATCATTTGACATAATAATGTGATCTAAAATCATATAAATTATAATTAACATATTATTAAATTACATAATTGTAAACAAAATTACAATATATATAATAACAACTATATAAAAAAATAATAAAGAGAATAAAAGATGACTAGTGTCATTCCTTCACATCCATAAGAGTAACAATCCATAAGAGTTGTTGATGTTCTTGATGCTTTTTCTGTAACAATCCATAAGAGTATGTACATTAAATATGTTTTTACTTTTTCAAGGAGTAATAAAAGATACCAAAAAAAAAAGAGAAGATATAAGAAAAATAAATGAATAATTCTATATTGAGAATAAAAAAGAAATTCAAGGAAAAGATAAGGTTAAATAAAACAAAGAAGTAAAAATTCTTTAAAAAATCATAAAATAATTTTATATTTAAAGGCAAATACATAAGTTATTAAAAGATATTGAAAATAATATATTTCAATAAATTTGTACAAAATAAAATAAAATAAAATATTTTTATTATTAATCTACCAATTTTGTTTGAAATGACCTTTGTGATCCAAAACTATCTAGTGTATCAGTATCATAATCATAGTACACTACTGGTGCTATAAAACCATAGGACTGTGACATCTGAATCTTGATGTGATCTCTCTTCAGGCAGTATCTCTATGCAGAAAACCTTGGAAAAGTCTTTTACCTATTATGTACGTACCTTACTTAGCTGAAAAATGTTACTACTTCATACTCCTCAAAAGATCATTATTCTCTTCAGACTTCATTGATGAGTTTTGACAATTACACTTCTGACTTTTGACATTAAAAACAAAAGGATAAAAGGATGTGATGTCTTGTCTTATACTTATTATTTTAATGAAGAAGAATTTAGATGCAAAAATTGTTGTAGCTCAATTCTGAATGCTTCACTGATTCTGAGTTTGACATCTTCTTACCTCATGTAATAATAATAATAATTATTATTATTATTATTTTTGTGAACTGAGGCTTACCATAACTGTAACCCGTTGCCTCCAAACGACGCCTTTACTATTCCCTCTTTATATGAAATAGACTTTTTAAATTTTTTTTTTCTTATCTATAAAAATCAGGTGGATAAGCATTTTTTTTTATAACCTACCTTTCAAGTTTGTGTCAAATTATATCATATTATATTTAAGGATAATAACTTCAGTCACTATTTTTATAAATTATTATTGAAAACTTCACTTTTTAGAGCAAGTGAAAATTTGACAAATAAAATATACAAAGGAGTCTTAGGGGTATGTTCAATCCCGGTGAAAGACATTACACGGGGTATTGATGATAGTCTCAGGAATAACATCTTGGGTTCAATTTTATAAATGATTAAATTTCCATGTGGGAGATTAAATTTAAACAATTACAACTTTTTAATAAGAAGCTCAACACATGAATAGATAAATTGAATGCAAATTTTTTATTTTAAATAAAAATAATATTTTTTTACTTTAATTAATTTATCAAATTATTATTAAATTTTAATATAATAGATAGTATAATTCATAAATTAGTGTGATGTAACTATTTTAAATTAAAATAATAAGTAATGAAAATTATTAATTAATGAAACTTTAATTTAAAAATGAACATTCAATTTTTAAAAATATTTAAAATAAAAATACAATACATTCAAATCTGAATAGAATAAATAATTATTTACTCATTCCATCTCAATAATCTAAAAAATATAAAATACTTTAAATATTTTACACATTAAATAATATTTTAATAATTTATTATATTTTACTTTTTTTAAAAAATTTAAAACTAAATATTTATTTTTTATCTTTATTTAAAAATAAGAGTAATATGAAAAATAATATACAAAATAATCCTTAAAATTTATCAAAAGATTTATATTTTAAAATAAAAAATTTACTCAAAATATCTAAAACGTAAGAAGTAATAGACAAAAATAAAATTTAAAACTTATACCCGTATACTTTACTTACTTTTAAACTTAAACCGATAAATAAAGAGATTGTCTAACAAATATCTCTTCTAATTTGTACTGATTTATAAAAATACAAGAAATTATTATAAGCCATACCGTTCGATGACATGGGTTTTGAAGTTTTCTTCGGCTGCCGATGTGTCTCTCTTAACACTCTCTGCTTTCATTTGGTGAAAAAGAATTGTTTTGAACTTAGATATAACTCTATTTACACCGGGAAATAGCAGTAAGCAATAAAAATATCATAAATTGGATGATTTATTTCTAATCTCCTCATGTTCAAGATACATACACACAAAATATTTCATCCCATCCCACACAAAGAAATATGTATTCGAAGAACCAAAAAACACAAAATAACAAGTTAAAGAAAATCTGATTTTTTTTTTTTTGACTTATTCACTGTTGCTTTCACCGGGAAGATGTTAAAAGAGAAAAGAAAAGAAAAGAGGGACTTGGGGGTTGATCTGCGGTGGGGTTGGGTTGGGACTTTTGAAGGGTTTCCTAGTGGGGATTATTTACAAGAAGATTGGTGCAAAAACAAAAGTAACAAGAAGTTAGTAGTCGATAATGGGTTCACCAATTGTCAAATTGCGTTCCACAGTCCATGGCAAGTTAAAAAGCTTGGCCATGATGAATTTGAAGATCTTGCTCACATTAATGTTATGTGTTGCACTTGAGAAGAATAGGGTTGCCTTCATAACTCTTGCATATGCCCTTGCCTGCAAATTTACATTGTATCAAATTCAATAAATGCCCCAACTTTAGCCAACTATTCAAAAAAGTACTTCTTCCTGTCTGAGCCAACTATGAATAAGGAAAAGTGACTTAACCAACTTTAGCCAACTATTCAAAAGGAAAATGACTTGTGGTTTGTGAAAACAATCTTTGAATCGAATCCATACTTTGTAGAAACTAGAACCACAAAAAATCCGACCAATTTGACACTTTGTTCCTTTCTTATTCTTTATACTTATCCCCAACGCCAACGTGGAAAGAAGATTGAACACTTTGACATATGCTTTGATTATTTTTCGAACACTTGTCGAGGACTTTTGACAAGTCAAGAAACCATGGAAAACATTCTTGAGCTTAACACGTGGGTTATGGACCTCAGCCCTCATTTAAGAGTTTTCCGTTACATACTACAAACAAATATGGCAAGCAGAAATGACCCTCAAAATCAATGTCTCCTGGAAAACCTAAAGAAATTGTCTTTTTTTTTTCTTTTCTTTTTCTCCATAGTGTTTCAGTCATGCACAACTAGTTAAAAGAATGTATTTGATGTACCTGAGTTATAACAGTCCATTGAATATCTGGTGGAAGCTGGACAAAATCATCAAATTTGGTCCCGATTAGTATCGGAATTGCACTCTGCAAATTGTTTGAGAAATCAAGCAAACAATAGACAATGAGACATCAAAACAGAGGTTATTGCATACAAGGGCTCAGAAACTTTCAAAAGGTAGTCCTAATTAATCATCGTTCCCCTTAAAAGAACATAATCTTGAAATGATTAAGTTTCAAAACCAGGCACCCAGTACCCCCACCCACAAAAAGAAAAAGAAAAAAGGGCACCCAAAAAAAATAGATTTGAGTTAGGGAAGCAGGGAAGCTCTTGGAATTACCGTCGACCCCAAGATTCCGACCATCAGAAACCTTTTTTATAGATCGTGATATAACTTCCGAACATAATACTTAGGGCCACAATGACCCCCGTCCTACCAAATCGCATAAAGATCTACCTAAAACTAGTTATTGCTATGACCCAAGAGACCATTTTTTTCGAGCCTATTCGAAGAAATTCACGTCACAGACTAAGTACTTGATTTTTCAACAAAAGTGATAAATGATATTAAACGATTTGATACCTGATTCCACTTTCTTGCTTCACTGTACCATCCAATTACACTGCAATCACGCAGAAAAGATCAGCAATCCAAGGAAATAATTGTACCAATTCCGAAATTTTCCTTTGTCTGCACATTGCAGAATAATCCCCCCCCCCCCAAAAAAAAAGAAGACGACATTAGAGGTTGAGCATACCTGTTCAATGTGCTTCGACTAGTAAGATCAAACATGAACAAAATTGCTACTGCATCTTTGCAAGCAATTGGAACTTGATCAAGCGACCTGCTGTCGCCTGCACCCCAAAGCAATCAAATTCAAGAATCAAACTTCACAATCACGAAACAACTGAAAAATCTGTTAAACCTTAAAATTGATATTTTCACCTAAGACTACCAAACAACAGCTACACATTATTACCCCAGAGAGAGAGAGGGGGGGGGGTTTGGAGGCCAATCAACATACCTCCCACATCCCATATCCTAAAAGCAATTCTTGCACCACGAACAAATAACATTTTATCCATTAAATTTAATCCTTTCATCTGCAAGCTTCTCTTTTCCTCTTCGTCTCCTACATACTTTATCTACATCATTAAACAAGAAACAATCAGTAGTCAAGAATAAAATGCGAACTCAATACTCGAATTTTATATAAATTATTACAACAGAGAAGAAAAAAAGAAAAAACTTTCTGGGCTCACCACAAAGCTAGTTTTTCCAATCTGGCAATCACCCAAAAGGCTGATCTTCAAGTTCACTAAATCCGAGTCACTATCATATCCACTGCAAGTAGTCGTGGGCTCGTCATGGACCAAATTAGACTCCAAACCTTCCATAGCCGGAGAAGAAGACCTCTGAGAAAGTCTTCGATACCTCACAGGCTTCCCAATAGAACAAGCAAGAATTCTGTCCCAAATAAAACGAAAAAACTCCTGAAAAAAGGAAACTTTATCTAGTAAACTCCACCTGATGTTGACGCGAACAATTTTCCGATAGAGTCGAGTCATCTTTCTAGTGTCTTCATTGGTTTTTTGGGCCATGAATTTGTAGGACAGCTTCATGGCATGGCATGGTTTCTCCCACAAGTTGCCCTCTGGTTTCGGTTTTCTTTGTCTTGGTTTCGTTTTCTTTTACTCGGAAAGCACAGCCTAACTGCCTAAGTAGCTGGGTTAATCAAAAGGGCGGTTGACCGGTATATAGCAATACCCAACCCAAGCAGTCCAAGTTGCCGGCTTCTTGGTTTTAGCGTAATTTGGGCATTTGGGTAATTTCCTAATTTAATATACCTTTTATTATTTAACGAAAGATTCAACTTTAAATTTGGGAATAACAATGTTGCATAAAATTCTATTGGCTGCTCTGTTCATTAAAAAAAAAAAGAAAGAATCTTATGGTCTTCAACGTTTCTTTTTTTTTTTTTTCTTTCTTCTTTTACAGAATTGCCAAAGGGTTTCTTCAATTTTATTTTTTAAAAAAAGTTTCAATTACCCTTTCTCATCAAGAGTTCTAAAATTTTTTTTAAAAAAAAAACCACTTTCTAAGCACGTAATTTATATTTTAGGACAAATTCTTGTTATAACAAGATTCAAATTATGCTTATAGCTAGGTTGTAGTTAGAACTCAAACCCAAAAAAAGGTATTTTAGAGCTCCTAATAGCTTATGAATTCATTAAGGATTATAAGTCTATAATGATAAGAAAAACAAAACATTAAAGACAACAATATCGTTGACTCATGAATGACAAAAGAGGTCAATTTCCCCCCCAGAATAAAGTAGCGAATACACAAGCATCTTGTGAGGTCTATACTGTAAGTCTTTACTTTGCAGGATGAGAAGGAAAATCGTTAATAAACCCCTCAAGAGAAAATAATTAATTAAAATACTAAACTTTTTTGTAATTTGACAGGAAAAAGGTACATTTTTTTCTCCAAATATGTATATGAATATTTGATCTCATACGCCATATAAAATTTAATGAATATATAATATTTCTTTCATACATTTTTATAAGTTCTTACAAGACTTTTTTTCTTTATTATCTCTTATTATACGAGAGTTTTATGATTTTTAAGAATATTTTACACTTTTGTTCTTAATATTACACTTTTAATCTTATTCTTCTCAAGAGAAAATATATATTTTTCCTTTCTTATCTCTCACAGTATTTATTATTGTATATCTTATTTTCAAGACAAAATAGATAAATGTATATTAAGAAGAAAAAAAGAACCTTCTTGATTTGTGTAAATTTCCTCTATCAACTTGTAAAGGTGATTGGGAGAGGATTAAACTAACAAGAAGGGTGGAAGTGTGAAATGGGCATGATAAAGGATGAACTTCAGCATGGAGAAGAGTCCCATTAAATTGGATTTATCTTCAAGTTCCACCACAAAAGGCCATGCTTCCCTTAATCTATCAAGTAGTAGAGTTTTAATAGTAATTAAAGAATCTCTATACATTATTAAGTTAGTAATGATAGTGTTCTCAGTTAGTTGAGCATTGGATTTGATTCATTATTAATGTGATTTAACTTTTATTTTTCTAGGTGAAAGTATAAATAAAGGGCAGCTCCAAAGAGGTCCTATCATTTATCATAGGATAGACTACTACTATAGACCTTGAAGCATGATAGACATTAAACCTAAATATTCCCATGGTGATTATGTAAGAATCACATAAAATATAGTATGACAAGAAGTTGGAATCTAATCCAGTAGTATAAGATGATGATCATCTTATACCTGGAGATTGGAAAAGGTTATATATTAATGAAAACTTGGGGAGTTTAAAAGTTGGTTATTCCCCATATATAAAAAATGTTCCATGGCAGCTTTTGATTGGTAGATCTAGATCAAGTAGTTTAAAGTTTTATACCCTTTGGAAATAAAGAAAAACAAAAACAACATAAAAAGCTGCATAAACCCACCAAAATACAGTGTTCCATACGTGATAAAAGGAAACCTTTCCTTTGGAATGGCATTGCATGTGTTAACAGTATAAAATAATTCATTCTGCCTCTCTTTTTTCCTGCCAGGAGGTCCATAAGAATTTTTCTGGGACAATGTTCAGAAAAATTAATAAACTGGGCCTTGGCTCTGAAAAAAGAAATTTTTTCTAATTGAGCTGTGGCTCACCATAATATTTTTGAAATTGAATAAAAAAAATTTCCCTAATTTCTATCAAAATCAGAAGTTTGTCTGTTGAATTAAGTGAAAATTATGTATTATGCTTTATTTTCTAAGCCAAATTGCAGGCTTGTTACCTCCCTCAGTACCCTTCCCTCTCGATCTTGTTTATGACATTTGGAAAGCTTATTAGAATAATTGGCTAAGCTTGTTGAATACGTTCCATTTGTTTGAAAGAGAGGAAAGCAGGAAGACAAGAAATATCAAACTTTTCTACCTCAACTCTTTCTAATATCAATCATAACATATTGAAGTTAGACCAAGTCCACTTTTATTTGCATTTGCTTCATGAACAGTCACAGTAATAGGATAAGTCGCAAACCACTAGCTAGCTAGGATATTTATCCATTGTCCAAGAACCAAAATTTGGAAAAAAGAGGTGTGTTACATTAGGTAAGGTTACCAATTCAAAGAGATGGTTTGAACAAAAAGGACATACTACTTTGAGGGGACAAATTTGAACAAACGTCTGTTCAAATTTGAACAAGTTATAATGAAGTAACGAAGAATTTAGGTTAATTAATTATGGACAATGCAAAATGAGAGAAGAATTAAATAACCCTAGATCCATTTGTTCTTATCATAATTCTTCAAGAGCTAGCACCATTTTTTGTGGTTCCTAATTTCAACCTAATCTTTCAAGATTTCGTATCTTAATTAATTGAGGAGCAAATAAGATCCCTTTTCTCATGCACTTGCTTATCCATATCCAAAAAAAAAAAGTGTATACAGCAAGAAAAAAAGAAAGAAAAAAAAATGAATCAGGAAAAGAGAAATGAACTTCGACTATTCAACAAGAATCTTTTATTTCATATCATATGGTAAATTAGTTAAAGTGTTATAAAAGATCAAATAATTGAAAATATAATCAAGTATTATTAACCGCAAAATACCTTCAATTATATAGAGAGTAAAATATCATGAACAAATCTTTTTATATGGGCACTTGACGTGATCTTAAAGACTCTTTATTTGGAAGGATTATCAATGAATGATTAAAATCGAAGCAGTTCGGCATATACACGTAGGGGTTGAAGATGGCTTTCGTGGATGGTCCAAAAGTGGACATCTATTGAGTAAAACCACCAAACTAATTTCCATATAATATGTAATACTATTTCGTTCACAAAGCTATGGTCGTGGAGTTGGGTGGGGTTATTGAAAAAACTACCTAACAAACTTGTAATCGTCCATTTTTTTTTATTTTAAAAAAACTATAAAGTGTTTTTATTTTGTCCATTTATGCTTGTAATCACGAATGATGGCATTATCCATGATATTATAATTGGATTAAAAAAAAAATGTTGCTAAGATATTCTTTAGGTGATGAGTTTTTTTTTTTTTTTATTGAGTTTTGTTGGGCCTTCATGAGTGGATTTTTAGTGGTTTTCGTTCATCATGGAGATTGATGTTCGCACGCTTGTTGATATATAGTAGTAATAAAAGAGAGTGAAAGTTAGACTATCTCAATGATGGAAACATCAAAATTGTTTAATGGATTGATGATTACGGGCTACCTCCTTATAAAAATTGTTTGTTTTTTACCCATTAAAACATCCTCTATTTTTTTTTTCTTTTGCTAATGCTATATATGTTTATATTGAGGGAAAGGAAAGGATTGAATATTTATCACGTCTGATGAATAGTTATTACAGAAAATAAAAAATTCCAATATATTATTAAGATTCTAATATATATTAAAAAAAATGAAATATTAGTAAAATACATTCTTTCTAAATAACATATTTTTATTAAAAAATTTAAAACGTCATGTCTAAATACGAAAAGAAAAATGAAATTATATATCAGAACTAAGCAAACGATGACAGGTTTCTATCGGGGATTCACCAGATCCCACGCTTCAGGGACGATGCTTATCCTCGTAGGTTTAGCTGTGTGCACCAGAAAAAAAAGGGTGGTTTCTTGTTGTGGTTTACTTCTCAATCAGGTTGATGACTTTCATATGGTGTGGTACTGCGGTGGTTGCTTGTTTTCATTTTTTAGTACTACAATTTAATTTCGGTTGGTTGGTACATTTTGAGTATGTAATTGATTTCAAATGAATGAAAAAGGAAGAAGAAAAGAATTAGGTGAGGACCAAGATCTTCTCTTTATATGTACAAAATTTTCTCAAAATAGATTGGGAATAATGTGTTTAAATAAAGTATGTTGCTAGAGCAAAGGCTTGAAGAGGTTAAATTTCGGCTTTCGAAATTATTCTAAAATATTGTAATTTTGCTGCCCATAAAACTGTAAAATGAGTTAAAAACCATTGTATTATAGGTTATATTTCTATCCCTCTCTTCCCCCTCCCCCCCAAGTTTTCTGTGATAGGGGAGAACTTTAGATGTATTTTGCAGGCTTGCTGATGATGGATATAGTGAGTAATTTTACTGTCCAAACATTATAATCTTTTCTTTCGTTGAGCTCTCTTTTTTCCTTTTTTTTAAAATTTATTTCTTCTAGTTTTTCCTCGTGTTTCTTTTTCTTCTTCCTTCTTCTTCTTGAACTTTAGTCCAAATTCTCAATTTCTTATAAAAAGATATTGAATAAAAGGTTGTTATATATCGTTCAAAGGAGAAAATTAATAAAATAGTAATAAAATTAATATTAATCCAATTTAGCACATAATATATATATATATATATAAATCAATAGAATTAAAATAAATAATTCAAGAATTAAAGCTTATTACTTTAAGAATATATTTTTTATATAATTTAAAATCCTCCAAGAATAATTAAGTTTTTATGAACAAAATAGAGAATAAAGAAAAGTGAAATTTTCATTTGACATAGTACTTTAAACATTTTTCTCATATCTTTATATATTTCGATATTTTAATAGAATTTGTTGGAAAAATTAGATATTTTTATGTAATTGAAACATTTTATATTTCTTTTTTTAAAATATTTTAAACTGAGTCTAGATGAAAACTTTTGGCCCTATTTCTCTGTGGGCCTAAACGTGATTTTTAAAATCTCATTTTGGAAAAGGGGTTAGAATGGATATACCCTAAATTTATTTTAGGGAAACAGGGTGAGAATTCCCACCAAAGTTTAAAGCAGGAACAATGGACAAGGAAGGATATGAGGCGTCGAGGGTGAAGATGAGATTCTTTTTTCCTATCCCCTGACTCTTCGCCATTTCGACCCTTCCAACTATTTAATTTTTTTTAAAATGTGAATAGAACAATGGTTCATTTCAATTTTATTTTATTTTATTTCGAGAGTATATAAAAGTGCATGATCCAATTAATTCCCCGTGAAAGGCCACACAAGGAACAGTCACAATCAAGGGCGATTTATAGCACTAGACTGATAAATTAGCTCAAAATAGAATTAGATCTTCGTTGGTAGACATGTAACTAATCACATTTCTTCTATCTCAATATTTTTAGGGCATCATCATTATTATTATTATAGGAGAAAAATAACATGAATCGAATATGATTGAAAATAATGACATTATCATTTCCTTGCTAAGTAACTAGTTATTCTAGCATTAATCTAATTTACAGTTTTTTCTCAAAATTTTGTTATTACTAGATGGAGTCGGGTTTGTCCCAATTTGGTTCTATACTTGGGGGGCTAGGGGTGACAAATCCATTTGTCCAGTTAGGCCCGACATGGTTAGTCCGAATATTGATGAATCTAAAATATTATAATAGTCCAACTCAAGTATTTTTTATCTGATTCAAAAATGAAAATGTCGTTATTTTAATTTTAAAAATAATATTTTTGCATTTAGTTCACAGGTCCGTTCGAATTTTGATCAGATAAGTCAAGATAAAAATTTGAACCGAGTCGAAATAATCTAAATTTTAACAAATTTATTATTATAAAGTCCAAATTTTAGATTTGATTGGAATTTATAATAATAAATTTGTTAAAATCCGAACTCGTACCCGTAGAAATTAGAAAGGCAAATGCTAAACCCACCTAAACCCCTTTCCAATACCCTTGTTGAAACTTTGATGATTGTTGGCAAAAGCAGCTTACAATTAAGGTATGAGAGAGAGTCATATGAACAATAATTTCCGGAATCGATATTGAGACCCTTAATCACGCACTCTGTGTTTCTTGTCCAGTTACCTGATGAATTTTTTCCTGTTTTGCCGTTGGAGTTGAAGACATGGATTCAGAAACTGAAGCAGTTGAGGAGAGATTGAAGTCTTTTCTGGCTCAGCTCAGAACAGAATTTGGTATTCTTCATAGGATTGTTTACAAGAATAAGAATCAGCATCGGAGGAGTACCTATTTTCAGTTCCTTCTGAAGGTTGTCATTCTTTCCTCGCAAGCTTCAATTTTTTTCCCTCTTTTTATCTTTTCTACTCCAATTGGTATATTAATATTTATTCGTCCTTTGACCTTAGGTAAGAAGGGATTTGAGGCTTCTGCAATCAGCAAATTTGGATGAAATCTTGAATTCATGTTTTCTGGTAATCAATGGGAAAAGGCCTAAGCAGAAGTTGCAGCTTTTGGAAAGGTATGAAAGTACTACGGAACCCGTTTTTAAAAAGTTGTTGCTTATGTTAATGCACTTAGATTCTAACTTTGATACTTGTTGTTTGCTGAAAACAATTACCATTATTCACTTGGGATGTGTAAGCTAGACCAGTGTGTTGATAAAAAAAAAAAAAAAATTAAAGATAAGTATCTTGCTGTACATTTTATCATTGATAGTAAAAAGAAAAATGTATTTCATGAATATTTTTTCAAAATTTCTGTGGAGATTGTCTTAATGTGTTTGGGGCTCTTCTTGGTGCTTAGGTTGTTGACGCTTGGAGATAAAGTTGTTCAGGTAGCCTAGTAAAAAATCAGTCTTGCCCTCATTAAGAACCTACTTCTTGTAGTTTTTTCAGGCATTATAATCTTCTTTTTTCACTATTGAGCAATCTAACTTGATTCCTTAAATAACTGAATTGCCTTGTTTCTTACATTTGCTATTATATACCAATCCGATTCAGGGTTTTCTTTGGTAGTGAGTATCTGAGTTTGACGATCTGCTGTGAGTATTGCTCTATACAAATTAATTTCTTTGCTTTTTCATGTAACATACTAGTGAAAGCACTAGACCTGTCCTATTATAGTGTTATACAAAAGAATTTCCTCTTGATGCTTTCAAATATATGTCCATGTGATGGATGATGTTATAGGGGTCACTATATTACTTTTTGTTGTGTAGTTTATTTTACTGAAGATTTAGGATGTTCCCACTGTTCATACAATTAGCCGAGTTTAAATTGAGCTTGTGCTTTTTGGGGATTCAGTTTGAAGAGGAGAAGAAGTGACAGCTGCAAACATAATTTTCTGGAGCGACTGCTGGGAGTTGCACGTCTATTGTCACAGGTGTTGTTTCACTGTTAGTTTTCTCATTCTTTCTTACTTTTCTGATTCTTGAACTATTTCTAAAAATAACTTTAATTTCAAAGTCAATGCTTTTCTTTCACTATAATTAAAACTATTAAATGATTAACAAAGCTGTGCATTTGGAATCCCTCTCCAGTCTCCTGAGAAGATTATCTTCCGTTCTCTCTCTCTCTCTAATCTCCATCTTTGTTCATAGTATTCCATACCAGTAATCCACTTACCAGTTAAACATTACCTGAAACTTCTTTCCAAGAAATAATCTTATTTTACAGAAAATATGTGGTCAATCTTTATTTCCGTTGTGGTTTTTAAATTTTTTATGTATTGGTTTGATGCATCATGGAAAGGGTAGAGCTGTAATTAATATGCAATGTTCTAAAGTTCCCTTTCTGTTGCAGATGGTTGAACCAATGCTGAAGGCAGCTATGTATCCTTTTTCATTTTCATTTTGATTATGCACATAGAGATTTGACCAGGCTGCAATAGTAAAAGGATAATCATTGCTTTACCAATCTCAGTTACTTTGTTATTCAACTCTAGCATGCCTTTGAGACTCTCAGCATATATATGAAACTAATTATTGTGTGAAAATACTGAATATTTTTCGACCATTACTTTTATTCCTGTTGGCACTTAAGGTGTTTTCACTTACCATCACCTTAGCTTTGTCCTTAACTCCTGTGATTTAAGTTTTTTGGACACATACGTTGCTGTGGTGCAACTTCTTGCACACCTTTGAAGTGCAGTTTTTAGATAACTCATGATTTTCTTGTGTACTGCCACTTTTTCTTATTTAAGGATTTCCCTCCTGTTAAACAAAAAGATATATTATTATTTTGGGATTTCTACTTTTATCTTTTTATTCTTACAAAAAATGAAACACTTCGATGTTTCTTAATACATGCTATATTTTCCTACTAAAACTGAAAAAAATACATGCTAAATGAATTATAAGTCTTAAATCATCTTATATTTCTCACTATCTCTTCTATATATATTAGCTACATCTTTCATGGAACTCTTCATCTGCAGATTAACACTCTGCCAGTATCATGTATGCCACAGACGTTTGATGTTTAACTTAACAAACCATAGGGAGATATCGACACTGCTTGCTCAATCATTTTTCATGGGATTTTCGCTGACAGTTTTGGCTTTGCTTGCACGTTTTCGGGTATTGGTTCAACAGGTAAACCTTTGTTTGCCTGTACAATGAGCTTGCGAATGAAATTTCAAGACTGATGTAACATAAGGACTAGATAGATTCATTTGCTGCATGAATTATGTCTCCGTCTCAATAAGATCAATGTATATATATTTGTTTTGGTCAGCTAGAGATTATCTTCAGTCAATTGCTTATGCCAAAATTTTTCAATTTCTTAGAGTCATTATGCACATTAGTTTTGTGGGGTGATGGAGATTCTAGAGAACTTAAATTGGTTGCTTAGGCAGGAAACTTGAACATCTATTTCAAACTGAATCTGTTTATTTTTCTTTTCCAACAGATACTTCTTGATGTTGTTTGTACGTATAATGCTGTTTCTTCTCTAGCTCAAAAGAAGCAGGCAATTAAAATATCTGAAGAAGGTGTTGAGGTTGGTTGTCACACAGTTTTACATCTTTGATAAATTCCCCAGCATTATTTGCTTTGGTTAATCTCTTTTGGGATTGATTACGCTAAAAATTTCCTTCATGCTTTTAGTATGCATTTACCTTTTCAATTTCATATCTCCTTTTCCCTTCCATTTTTATTTTCAGGCCTTCAGGGAATATTATCCACTAAAAGACCAGCCATCAGTCCTCTTAGAGTGTGCTTGGCAAACAGATAAGTATGTATTAGTTGAGAAAATAAATGGAAGTGAAACTCAAAGCCAAGGCAAGGATATTGGAGAAGATGTTCCTTCAGGAACATCTACAGTGCAATATCAGAGCATTGAGATTTTACTCGGAGGTAATAATACACTAGGATTGTCACTTCACCTACCTTTGTTCAATTTCAGAATCAATTTGAAATGTAATAATTATAGTTTCTCCCATGCGTGTTTGTTGGTAGACTCAGATTTGATGCTGCTGTCAATTGTCAGTCAGTTTTGGAATTAAAGAAATGGATTCTAACTGCCTTCTGTGTTTGATCATTTATTCTATGCTTTGTTTTTATTTGATTTTCTGCTTCAACATGTTATGGATGCCATTGTCTCTGTAGATAACGAACTTGGGATGGCAGCCCCTAATTGTGATCTGGAAGGCTCTGATGTCATGAATAATGACAATGGTTCATTGGCTGGTCCTGTTCCACAATGTGATGAAGAAAAGCAGGTCAAAGGCATGTCACCTGCATCAGAGTCTCCTAATTGTAGTACAGCTCTTGGAGGTGGCTCTCTTGACACTTCAAGCTCATCTCAGAATTCTTTAAAACGTAAAAATTCATCAAAGGGAAAAGTAGCATTTGTATCAGTGAGAGCACCTGCACCGTCAAGGACTGATAAGTTGGATCTTAGCATCAAGAGTGCAGAAAAGGTTGATGAAAAGAAGAATGGTGAAGATCCATTTCAGTATGCTTACTAGTGGAAATACGATGAAGAGCATTTTCTGAAAATACTTAAATTATCTATGTTGCCAAGTTCCAAAATCTATTTATAGTTCCCTTGCTAGCATGATTTCTAGATTTTTTTCTCTTTCATTTTCTTGTGATAGCTTTTTTTTTTTTTTTTCATTTACCCTTTCCTTCTACATTATTGGGTTCAAAACATATCTTCCCTCAAATTTTAACAAGAACCTTTAAATCCAAGACCACCACAGGAATTTTGCAT
The DNA here is from genome assembly GCA_019593545.1 of Apocynum venetum. NCBI lineage: Eukaryota > Viridiplantae > Streptophyta > Magnoliopsida > Gentianales > Apocynaceae > Apocynum > Apocynum venetum. The sequence continues at coordinate 7,253,737 of SRSM01000123.1, read as the reverse complement.
GGCCTGAGAAGCTCTCCCGGACTTTTGGCCCGGTCCCTGTTGCCAGTAGTTGCTAAAAAAAAAAAAAAAGACTTTTGGTGAAATTTTTCCCAAATCAAGAATCAAAACACATATAACTATGATACAAATATGGCTTAATGTATAACAATAAAAGAAAAATCGCTAAAAATTTAACACTTTATTGAATCCTAAACATACTTTCATTTTTTTTTGTTGTTGTTTGTTTGATCAAGAATGGCTTAAATTTAATAGATTTAGGATGAATGTTTAAGAGAATTTAAAAGTAAAAAGAAAAGCTAGAGAGAAATAGAACTAAAGGTAAAAATGTAGACTGTACGGTAGTAATCTGGTGCTACTTTATGAATAAATGTCATAACAATAATTAAAATTTTAAAACCGTCTCTTTCATAACACTTTGTACCGTCTCTTTCAAATACTTTCAATTCTTTGCAACCACAGTACAGTTATCCGCCAAGTGAAATTACTAGCTATTGACTGCCACGACGTCGTTTAGGAATATCTGCTCCTGAGGGATTCTGGAACATGGGACGTAATCTCAAGAAAAATCTCTACTTTATATTATACACCAGAAAAAGAACAAGAAACGGGAAAGGGAGAAAGATTTGGAGATTGCTACCGTGCAAGAATTCGAAGATAATGATATTTTGTGTTGATAATTCTGCAAAAAGAGAACGCTAGAATGTGCTGACGTGGTGGAAGAGCAAAATTATCAGTTCTTTGCTCAAGTTTGGAGGTAGAGGAATGGTGCATCACGGTCTATCAGTTGTTGGACTCGGACAGTCATCATCTTCAGTAATGCTTAAATCCCATTATTCTCAATCTTTCCCAAAACCCATTTCCAGGTATGTATCCCTTATTTTGGTGTTTTAACTTGGGATATTTTTCTCCTATGAACTTTGTGGACAATGGAGGTATTTATGTATAATGTTGAGTCTTATCTATTTGATTGTATTTGTTTATGTTGTTGCTTTTATTCTTCTTTTCTTAGTTTTTGTTTTTTCAGTTCTTATTTTGTATGAATTTGAATTTTGCATGTCTAAATATGGATGCTGAATTTAGTACAGAAAGCAAAACCATGAAGAACAGGAGTACAGAGATAAAACCCACAAATTTTAAAACTGAAACTTCGGAGTTAGAACATTTTTCTTGATTCCTATCACTATGCCTCTTCTAGCTGTGGAATGAGTGGTGCGGAGTACTTGGCCTCGCCTTTGTACTGTTTCTTGCAATTTGATCTGTAGCTGATGTATAACTACATGATATATTTGTCTGAGTAGTCTGTTTATGGTATTGCTACTGCAGAACTATTGATTTCTCTAGTTATGGAAATGGGGGTGCAATTTAGGATGGGAAATGAGGGACACGGACCAGGATCTATGCTGACAAAGAGGAGCTCTTTAGGATGGAACATAACTAAATTTATGAACTCCGAACTCCGGATGATTGTACGTTGGGATGAAATGTTTATTGGTGAATTGTTCATTTTTAGATCATTGATTCTATGTTGAGAGGTATAAGGAGTAGAACTTTGTCATCGTCTTTGTTTAACATGCTCACTCTATGCATTTTGGATCTGATCAAGTTTGAAAATGCGATCATCAAGTTTACCTGGGTGAAAGAGGTTAAGTTTTCAGTCAGACAATAATCCCAAGAATCATAATAGTGGGGATCAACAGCTTTGGAGACAATTTACCATAAGTTCATCTCCGAATGCCCTGTGTATAGTATACAATGATGATTGGAATTTTCTCAACTCATCCTAATTCTGACTTTCCCTTGTTCAAGTTTTTTAGCAATAGTTTTGACTACTCATAAAATCATTAATTAGAGAGCTTATATTATATTTATTGTCGTTTTACGCTTCTGTTTAGTGCAAAGTAATAAAGGCTGAGATTTAATTAGACAATGAATACTCATCTTATGCTGAAACTTATAGAAAAATGATTACTCATCTTTTGTCAAAACCTTATCTAGAACCGTAAAATTTGGACCGGAAAAAGCAAGAAAAAATTGGGGGGGGGGGAGTTGTTGCATATTTTGATATACCTTCTTGTTTGAGATCCGAGTTGTTTATATTCCTCCATATTTCATGTTGATTGCTCGTTTGTCAGGAAATGTTCATTTGATTATCACTCTGCCCACGGAACGCTGAAGTATTTCTTTTTTTCCATCATCTTAATGTCATTTTTTTCAATTATATGATTTTCCTCCAGTTGCCTGTCTTTTCATACGTCTGTATTAATTCTATGGTCGTTTCTGGTTTCTGTACAGGTTATTGCTTTTTGTTCATGTTCTCTGTTTTGTGTACTTTATGTAGTGGATATTTTGTCCATGCAGAGGATTTCCAGAGAAAATTGCAACAAACTGCTGTTTTGAGAATCCAGTATCATGGCAGACTGGGTTTAGACGAGTATTATCAGGTGTTGCAGCATCAATTATTTTTCTCTCTCAAACCAACCTGGTTAGTGTGTTCATGTTGTAACTAGATATTCAGGTTGATTCTCAATTATTACAAAGTAAAGCACGTCAGTGGAGAACCTGATGAGTATGTTCTGCTGCTAGTTAAGCACACCTGTTTTTACCCTGCAGATGCTAATCCCAGTATCTCTAATACTTCTCGCGTTTGTCTGAATCAGTAGCAGCATCACCTAATGATTGTCCCTATTTTTTATGAAAAGAAATTAAAATTTTAATCTACTTTCCGGCCTAAGTTGTATTCAACTCAGAATTACTACACGTTCAAAGACTAATAAATCAATGTGCTAGGATTTTTTTATTTGTAATTTCTATATATGAATGGAACTGCACTGCTAGGGGTTTCAAAGAAAGAACTGTGTAGGTAAACTTTTGGCACTGGTGCCACCATTATGCATAGATGTCCGATATCACTTTGAAGGCAGGGAGTTTGCAACAAGAAATATCAGCTATGGCTAGTGAAGCTGGAAGCAGATTTTTAATATCTTTGTTATTCTAACGTTAAATTTTCTTGGACAGGCTGATGCAGTAGATTTCCCGCAGAATAATGGCTTATGCTTGATTTCTAGTGCTACAGAAAACGTGCCAACTCTTCCTTTAGGAAATGATCAACCCAGTCAAATGCTGATGATGATGCGAGGTATGACAGCAAAGAACTTTGATCCCGTCAGATATGCTGGAAGATGGTTTGAAGTAGCTTCCTTAAAGCGTGGATTTGCGGGACAAGGTCAAGGAGATTGCCATTGCACCCAGGTAAATCATTTGGAGTGGATTTGGACTTCTGAATTCAGTCATCCATAAGCCAAATTATCAAATCCATTGCATTAGCAGTTGCAAGTCTCATTCTATGTAGAGATTTGTTGTCATTGTATGCTTTGAGCAGAATTTGCTTCTGTCTTTCAAAGTAACTTCCGTTCATGACACTGCAGGGGATATATTCATTTGATATGAATACACCTGCTATTCAGGTAGACACTTTCTGTGTTCATGGAGGACCTGATGGTTATATTACAGGGATTAGGGGAAATGTTCAATGCCTTTCTGAGGAAGACAAGGGAAAAAATGAATCTGAGCTAGAAAGGCAAGAGATGATTAAGGAGAAGTGTTATCTTCGATTTCCTACACTGCCATTTATCCCAAAGGAACCCTATGATGTTATTGCAACAGATTATGACAATTTTGCTCTTGTTTCTGGAGCCAAAGACACGAGTTTTGTTCAGGTAATAAAGCATCACCTTCAGACTAGACAAATAAATTATGGTTAAAATGTTCTTTCAATGACTAAAATTTAGCATTATACAATTGTCCACAGCATGGCTTTTCATTAAGATAAAGAATGGTCTTGGTAAATAGTAAATCTATTGATGAATCAACCTTAGGTTTTCTTGCCTCACTAACAGTCTAGCGCACTTTCATCAAGTGCCAGTGACTCAGCCCATCTCCAGTTTTCAACTGGTGGATTCTATCTGTTTAAGATGAAACGTCTAATATGTTTCTGCTTATTAAACTTGCTTCACCTTCGGGGTATTTTAGTCCTCATATATCCACTGAGAAAGGAAAATACATATGTAGTTTGGTCTTATTTGAGATTTAGACATCTGCACATCACTAGTTACCAGTCTCACAAAATGGTACATTATGATAATGAAGATTATGTTTGTCTTTTTGCTACATATCAGATCTATTCAAGGACTCCTAACCCAGGACGGGAATTTATTGAGAAGTACAAAGCCTATTTAGCAGATTTTGGTTATGATCCAAGCAAGATCAAGGACACTCCACAAGATTGTATGGCGATGTCAGATAGTCAGCTCGCGGCTATGATGTCTATGCAGGGGATGCAGCAAGCCCTCACCAACCAGTTTCCTGATTTAGAACTAAAGTCCCCTATTGCGTTTGATCCATTTACAAGTGTATTTGACACTCTAAAGAAGCTTCTTGAACTTTATTTCAAATAGTGATTTAGAATTTCTGTCAGTTTGGTCTTGTACTTCGTGCATTTATAGAGCTGCCATTTGCAATTACTCTAACTGAACAATGAATAATTAGTGCTTGATTGTTCTGTTGACCTTGGTTAAAGTTGGACTATTTTATGATTGCTCTATATTATTAGATATTTCAAGAAATCTTCTGTTGAAATATATGTAGAAGAATAGTTTATTTCACTGCTACCAAGTCTTACATCAGACTGAAAGATTTGCAAGGAAAGATACAGGACAAGAACACAAAATTTTATGCAATGAAAGCTTCTAATCAAGCCTTCTGCACAGAAAATCCGAGGATAAATTCCCTGATTTCATCATTAGCCGCCCTCTCAAGTGCAGTCCTTCCTTCCGCATCCTTGACAGAGTAATCAGCTCCAGCCCTCATTAATTCTTCAATTTTAGGCATATCACCTTCTGAGGCAGCCATCAAAAGTAAAATATCCACTGGGTGAATGTTTTGGCTCAAAAGAGCTTCCATCTTATCATATGAACCCTCCACAGCAAGCATGCCCATATAATTGAAATACTGTGGAAAAACACCAGAAATTCTTAATAATACAGCATAGATTAACATTTCCATAATTTTCAAGAAACTAAGAAGGAAAAAAAAAAATCACCTGTTCAACATCATCGCGGTCGAAATCATCACGAGCTTGGCTACCGTAAATTCCAGCGCCTTCAGCATCAACACCATTTTTGCCGAACTTGAACCAGCATGTAGTTCTTGAACCAGAACTTGGTCCAAAACAACCAACAGGCCTGCACCATCCTAGCCTCTTACTTCTGAGGTTTCCCTGAAACCGAGAGGTTAATTTGGGACGAAAAGAAGATGAATTGATGGGTCTTGAGCATAATGTTAGCGGGATCCTACATGGGATTGAAGCCATCGTTTAGCCACACAAAACTCCAATTGGTTGATCTCGCCTCACTACCTTATCAGGAGACATAAGACATTTGCTAAGTATATTATTTAAATATAAAACAAAGTAAACAAAATCAGAGTGGCGCAGCGGAAGCGTGGTGGGCCCATAACCCACAGGTCCCAGGATCGAAACCTGGCTCTGATATTGAGAGTAAGCTTCTCATTCCCACTATTGAAGGATATAAAGTCTTTCTCATCATTTGACTATTAAAGTTATTAAATTGTATTTTGATTAATTAGATCTTTTTTATGAATTATGTCAAAAGTCTTAATGACAAATTTTTATTTGAATAAAATATAGAAAGGTAATTTTGTCATTTGACTTATTTTAGATTGGTGTATTTAGTCTTTACTTTTTTTTAGTTTTGTTAGATAAGATCCGTACCATTTTTAAAAAACTTTTAAAACTCTTATTTTTTTTAATTTTTGGTAAATAAGGTGTTTATCATTATTTGTTGACTATAAAAGTTTTTATCTTTTTGTGTTTTGATTAATTAAATTTTTTTTACGAATTATGTCAAAAGTCAACGTTAATCAATGATAAATTTTTATTTGAATAAAATATTGAAGGATAATTTTATCATTTAACTTATTTCAGATTGGTTGATTTACTTTTTACCTTTTTTTTAGTTTTGATAGATAAGGCGCAAACCATTTTTTAAAATTTTTTAAAACCTTATCTTTTTTTTTTATTTATAGATGAGGTCTCTATCTTTATTTTTTAACTTTTATTATTCTTATCATTTTTATGTTTTGGTAAATTAAATCCTTTTGATAATATTTAGGTCAAGTTAATACTAGTCTTCTATTTTATTCAAATATTGAGGTTCAAAATAGATACTTCAATTATAAGGGAAAAAAGAAAAATCAACAAATCTATAGGCATTCCACTAACGTTCATATCAAGAGGTGACCAAATTCAATTTTATATATGAACAAAAATAATACTCATTCCGTCAAGAATTGAATATCTACTTTTGATTTAATATATAATTTATGAATAATGTTTGACTTTAATAAAATTACCACAATATTCATGATTAGTGGTGGGACAATATATGTTAGTGAGATGTAAATTCATTAAATTAAATGAGGATATTAATGAAACTTTAGATAAAAAAATGTTTATTTTAGAAAAATGAACATTTATTTTCTAACAAATTAAAATAGAAATGTGTACATTTAATATTGGATGAAATGAATAGTTTATTCAACAACATCAATTCTTTAAATCCAACATCAGTCGTGCTTCCAAAAATTAAAAAAACCAAAGGATACCAAGCAAGAAAGCCAAATTGAGGTGAATTTAGTCTCTATTGATGGCGTTATCCCAACAACCCTAGTGAGAAAGAAATATGAATTTAATTTAAATTATAGCTATATATACTTTCATCAAGTTTTCTAATATCTAAATCTTTGTCGCAAATAACCATATTAACAGGGGATTGCCCAAATCGATGCTGAACATAACATATTAACTATGTTTTTATTTGAGGTATTTTTTTAAAATAAATTAACTTATTTGTCACTTAGAGTAAATTAGAAGATCCACAAGATTTAATTCACCGAAGCATTAAAAAAAAAAGAAAAGGTAACAACAAAAAAAGTATATAAAAAAAGAAAGAAGCCTTACCTATTGTGTTTGAGTTAGTACGTAATTAACCAAAACATAAAAAAATAAAGACTTTAATTGTGAACAAATAATGATTGTAACCTTATGTCTTTAAACTAAAAAAAAAAAGTACTAAATCCGTCCATCGTAGTTAGGGCCGGCAGTTTGAATCCGATTCGCCAACACGACACGAACACGACACGATTATAACGGGTTAGGGTTGACATGATATGACACGACACGACACGACAAGACACGTTTATTGGCAAACGATTTTCGTTCAAATCAAATTGAGCTTTAAAGACTAAATTTCAACTTGTTTAACTTATGAAAAAGTTTTTTTGTATTTAACTTTCCAAAAGAAAACAAAATTTTCTTTTAACTTTATAAAATTTGAATCGTAAATTTAACCATTCCATCTTTACTTATACTGAACTTTTAAATTAAATTTAAAAATATTAGAATTTTATTAAGATTTAGTTATGTTTAATTGTAAAAATTATAATTTGAGTGTTTAAATTATTTTTTATGTTTTTCACTTATTAATTGTGTTTTATTTGAATTGATAATTTTCCCGTAATATAAACGGGTTGACACGTGAGTTGACACGAACACGATAAGCTGACACGAATCAACTCGAACACGACACGATAGCCACCTCGTAGTGACTAAATTCGCGAATCTTCATACAAGAATACATTCTTTTTTATTATTTGTACGTGGGGCTCTTATAAAAATGATTTGTTTTGCATTCTTTAATTTTCCTTTTATCCTCACTTTTTGTTTTTTTTTTGTCCTTTTCTTCTCTCACGCATATCGATTTTTAATCTTTGGGGATGAATACGAAGTAAAAAAGAAGAAGATAGATTTTAGACTTTCTCACTGCCTTAACCGGTGGAAGAATAAAGAAAGAAAAATAATTTTTTTTTCAAGAATTTTAAGGTTCTTTTTAAAACGACAAAACTTTCCTCTCCTTTGTCGGCCGCAGCTGTAAAAGAAAAAAGAAGTAGAAGAAGATAAAAAGAAAACAAAGAAGAGAATTTTAAAATTCGAGTTCGATTATTACTGAAAGTCTCTGTCAAACAGAGAAGAGTCAAAGAAAGCCTCGATCAAGATTACACACGACCATGTGCTATTTATTCATCAGAGTTCATTTTATTACATGCAGATCAGAAGACCCACCCCATATTGCCTTCTTCTTCTAGTAAGGAGCCTGGATTTCGCACTCTCGTCCAATGTTACATTCACGGGGAAGATTTCTGGCCTTCTGTAGTATCTGTTGCACCTGCTGCTGTCTCTGTCCCCTTTGGCTCTCCTGACTTCCTTCTCCCCATTGACCTTCCTGACCTCCCTGTCCTTGTCCGAATTGCTGTAATTGCTCCTGGACAATTCGCTCTACTGCCTCACAGCTGCATTGACCTAACTTCTTTAGCGGTTGGCAGCATTGCCTGAGTTGTTGCTGCTCTTGCTGGCGTTGTTGGTTCGCGTACATTTCGATGACGAAGGGGCTGCCGCTTTGTTGCAGGTAGCTCTTACAGGATTGGAGTCGTGGATACATCTGTTGAACCTGCTGTCGGCATCTACCCTGGCTCCCTCCTTGCCCTTGCTGGACTATTTCATCCTCAATTGTGGTCGTCACTATGGTTCGGAAACCAGAAACTTGAGCAACGGCCAAGAGGGCAACCAAGACCACTGTTGCAATCGCGAGCTTTCCCATTTCCTTTTTTCTCTGTATCAGGAAAAGAAATGATTCTGAGCTTTGATGATGTGATTGTGTTCTGAAGTGGGCATGGGTGAGGAGGATTTTATAGTGGACTTGGGCCTATGCATGATCAGAACGTATTTGATAGATGACGCACGAGGAAAATAGAAGCATAAGGCTGAGGTGTCTTTGGTTCCTTGACACCGTGCTTCCACGTAATAGCATGCAGATGCTGACAAAATTAACCTCTGCTTATACTCGCCGCGCTGAGAGTGAGAGTGAGAGCCAGCGCAGCAAGCAGTGGGTAGAAGGCTGAGGTGTCTTTGTTCAGAGGGACTGAGCTTCCACGTAGAATATTTGACATGCAAATGCTGTCAAGAAGAGGTAGCTGCCGTGATCACAACTGCTTTTATTCGCCGCGGATGGCAAAGGATACTTACTACATCTATCCTCCTCATTCCTCAAGAACTTTTTAACAAGTATTTATAAATTTTAGAATATTAGTCATATTAATTATTTTGAGTTTAATTTTATAATTAAATTTAATTGGAGTGGTACAAATAGATGTCAATATCTATTTTAAAAAACAAAATTATATATGGGGCTCAATTCTAAATTTCAACTATTTATGTTTTTCAATCATTTATATTTATTTATGGTTTGAACTAAATGGAAGATGGAATATCTATGAACAACTATCAATTATCTATTCATATTTTATATATGTATATAATTTTTATTAAATAAGTAATAAGTAATTTAATTTAATTATATGAAATGTTTTCTCAGCTCACTACTCTTACTCTGTTTATTTAATTCTTATCCAAGAGCCTTTTACCCATCAACAATGATTAGTTATCACTCCATCCATGCAGGCTGCAGCCCACTCATTGTATTTGTACTCGAGACTCCATTCCAAATACTAAGAATATATTAATTTAAAAAAAATTAATTTTGCAACATAATAAAAAATTAAATTAAGTAATTTTAATTAACAGTAGGGGTCTACGGGGATAGTTTGAACTTTTTAATTATTGTACTTAGGTGTCACCATAAGTTTGGAAAGAGTTTAAACTAATATTCTTTTAAGAGAAATTAACAAATTTTACCAACATTAAAAGAATTAATGAAACAATTTTCATAAATATCTTGGTACAAGTGTGTTCAACCATCTTCACTTTAAACACGATTTGAAACTTACATGACCAATAAGTCCAAGTCTTATTCTAACTCCATCTAATATTATATTAAAATTGTTAATTTTTAGAAACGTTGAACCAATCCTATAGATTATGAATATGAAGGAGCAGAGTAGCCAAAAGAAGAGGTATATTGCATCTTAATGAATAGCTACCACAGCACAATGGAAAGGGAAAAATTGTCCACCGGGCACAGTCAACTTTGTCATGACTTGTGGGGATGAATCCTCCGCTGGCTTAGGAGACGCAGGTTTGATTCTTCACTAACAAGAATTGAATTTGTTATCCTAGATCAGACTAGTGGTCTCCTTGCAGGTATGGTCAATTGAAGTATATTTCGCTATTTACAATTCTTTATGCACTGATGGATCGGTGTTTAGGATATATTTCGTAAAAAAAAAAAAAGTTTCACAAATAAATTTTATCAATATTAATATAATATTATTTAAATTATTAATAAAATTTTAAAATTGATTAATTAGATTACTATGAAAATTTTTAAATGACCAAAAATTCTCCACTTATTTTAATAAAATTAAATATAAAAATACTCACATTAAAGAAGAAACACACGCTAATGAAGTAATAAGAATTAAATTTGCAATCCTTTTTTTAAAAAAAGAAGAAGAAAGAAATTCTATCACAAAAAATGATAAAATGTACTAGAAATAACTATAGCAATAAAAATAATAATAATATAGTTTATTTAGCACTAGAAATAACTAGAAAAATTAAAATGTTTAATTAACTATATAGTGTATCAAAATTATAACAATTGACATTGAACATGTGCATGAGTCCTAGTCTTTTTTAAAAGCACTCATTAAAAATGATAAGCTAGTAAATTAATTGGCTAAAAATATCTTCTCTTAAATTGTTTTATTGGTTAATTCCAACTTGTTTGTTTTATGGTCCATGACTCATTAAATCCGCTTGCTATCTCGGGCTCTAAGGTGGAATAGAGTTCTTAATCTAATTTTACTTAATATTTGGCTCAAACTTAAGACTTTTTAGGTGAAAAAAAAAAACTTTAAAGACTACTTATTTTAAGTGAGAACAAGGCCATTGCAGGTAAGTTTTCTTTCCCATTGTTTAAGATCAAGTATCCCTTTTCATCTTTCTAAATCACGTGTTTTGTTTTTTTAGGAACTAAATCATGTGTGTAAGTGGGTTTTTTTTTTTAATACGTTAATATTGTAATAGTGTAAGTATGTGCTTATTGGAAAAAAGAAGAAGGAAAATTGTCCCAATTTATTTATAGAGCGTGAACTATTGTTCAATGTTATCCATATTATTTTTTATTTTTTTTAGTCATTATTCTTTGACACATTTACTCAATGTTGTCATTCCGTCTAAAATGTGACCAAACTATTTTTTTAAGGGCAAATTTAGAAAATGACCACATTGGACAATGTTTGAAAGATTATGAACTAAAAACATCAATATAAATATGGACAAAAACAAATAATGGTTCAAAGAATAATGTCTCAAATGAGAAATTATCTTCAAATTTATTTCATTGTTCATTTTATCATTTTGGGATGCTGACTTATTAAATTATTGTTACAAAAGTTCATATATATAACTTGACAATAAATAAAATAAATGAAACAATAATGGAAATATTGTAAATAGATAAATGAACAATTAGTACTAAACTACTTTTTGAGAGATTTAAGTTACACTTGACTTTATTTGATGATAGATTGTTGATTTTATTATAGTAACTAAAAGAGTTTTTTATGTGTATTATTGATTAATTAACAAAAAAGTAATAATTAATACTTACTTTTAGTGTTCAACTAATGTTTTTTAAAATAATAAACAAATTTATAAAGTTTCAAAAATAATATTCTCAATTTAAGAAATTTATTTTTCCATACACATAATAAATCTTACTACTAACAATATTAGTAAATAGGGATAATTGGTAATTTACATTTGTATTAAATCAAAAAAATTTACAGAGGATTTATTTTAGGATAATTTCTTGCTTTAGCCATTATTCTTTGAATCTTTATCTGTTTTCGTCCATATTTTTTATCAACTTTTTTAGTCCATAATCTTTCAAACATTGCCCACTATGATCATTTTCCATATTTGTCCTTAAAAAAAATGGTTCCGTCACATTTTAGACGAAATGATCACATTGAAAAAATACATCAAAGAATAGGGACTAAAAAAGACGATAAAAAAATATGAACAATATTGAACAATTATTCAAAGGTTAGGGACAAATTGGAGCAATTTTCCAAAAAATAAATAAAATAGTGTAAGTGTGTTCTGTTCGTTTATCAATTATACAATTTTCATGTTGTAAAAATTTAGAGATGTTATTGTTCATGGCATAGAATATATATCATCATTGAGAAAAAGTGATTAAAGATACTAGCGGTGTAAACGAGCGAGTTCGAGTATATTATTGTAGCTTGACCTCGATCGAGTTTAAAAATTCGAGCTCGAGCTTGACTCGTCAAAATTTTAAATAGCTCAAGCTCGACTCGAGCTCGAATAAATGATAGGTTTTGAGTTGAGTTCGAGCTCAAGCTCGAGTTTGATTTTTTAAAAAAAATATTTTAAATTTTAAAAAGTAAAAAATTATATTTATGTGACTCACGAATAGCAACTCGATTTTATGTGACTCGAGTTTATGTGACTCGAGTTTGAGCTAATTAATTTTGAACTTGAATTCAACTTGATTTTTAAATAAATGGATCGAGCTCAAATTTGACGGAGATTTGTTTGCACCTTAAAGAGAGCACGAAAAAATTTATAAGCTAACCTTCTGGTCGGAAGTTTACGTATTATATTATTCAGAATTATCCAAGTGCATGTCCATTTATTTGTTATGAGCATTTCAAGTCTCAAGTGAGCTGAATGTCTTGCTTTCAGCTATATTGTATTTTTTCTTTTTTTTTTTGTTCCTCACATGTTTATGTTTAAGGACCATATTTTTGTTGAATTAATTGGGGGAGACACAACGAATCATAACAACTTTGTTATATATATAGAAAATGTGATTCGACTATAGGTCTTCAAGGACATCATTATTTGGGAATAATACGATTGTCGTGTGATAAAGATATAAGTTAAGACTTAAGGCTTTGCTACAATAGTGTGGATATATAATATCGGGAATCTCGATTAAATATCAATTCATTTGTTAAATTGTGTTTGACAATTCTTGTACCAAATAGGAAATCCTTCACCAACTGGCCCTCTTAAAGCTCTTCTGTGACTGGAATTCAATTTTTCTTTTTCTTTTTTTAAGGAAAATTAGTTCTATTGGTTCCTCAAAGTTTACATCTTTTTCCAAACTTATTTATAATATATTTTATTAATCAAAATGATCATTGAATTGAATTTTATTTTGTTGATCAAATTAGTCATTCAGTTTAATAGATTCATCGAATTAGAATGAAAAAAATAGTCAATTTAGTCTTTAAAATTTGTTTTTTTTCAAACTAATCCCTTAGTGTATTTTATAGAGTAATATGATTCTTTCTTTACTCTTTCCTCTTCCTCTTTCTCTATCTCTTTCTCTTTCCTTTTTTTGAATCAAGAAACTTCATTAATTCAAATACCCCAGACTGTGAAAACAAACAAGGCAAAGATTGCAACACTAAGCGTATATGATCATAATAGTTTTCACGGGGCAACTCCGCCCTTTCTTCATTCTTTAGAATATATTCAAGCCTCCATTTTCGCAGATTATGTGTATAAATGATCAAACTAATACTGCCATGTATGAGTAGTGGGGGAAAAATTCGTCATTCTCATTACTGGTACTCTAAGAAATTTCCCTTTTCACGGTGCATTAATACTTTTTGTATTCACAACGCTAAATTTCACCAGTTTTCTTTATAATCAAGCAAGGCGGATTTGGATAATTATCTTCTCTTTATTACTGAAACTAGTCATACAAAAGTCTCTGCCCGAGCAGAGAGAAGAGTCAAAGAAAGCGTCAAGAGCACACGACCATGTGCTATTTATTCATCATGAGTACATTTTATTACATGCAGATTAAAGTTCCGAATCCCATATTGCCTTCTTCTTCTTCATTAGTAGTAAGGAGCCTGGATTTCGCACTCCTGTCCAATGTTACATTCACTGGGCAGATTTCTGGCCTTCTGTAGCATCTGTTGCACCTGCTGCTGTCCCTGTTGTCCTTGCTGACTTCCCTGTCCTTGCTCGAATTGCTGTAATTGCTCCTGGACAATTCGCTCTATTGCCTCACAGCTGCATTGACCTAACTGCTTTAGCGGTTGGCAGCATTGCCTGAGTTGTTGCTGCTCTTGCTGGTGTTGTTGGTTCGCGTACATTTCGATGGCGAAGGGTCTGCCGCTTTGTTGCAGGTAGCGCTTACAGGATTGGAGTCGTGGATACATCTGTTGAACCTGCTGTCGGCATCTATCCTGGCTCCCTCCTTGCCCTTGCTGGACCATTTCATCCTCAATTGTGGTCGTTACTATGGTTCGGAAACAAGAAACTTGAGCAACGGCCAAGAGGGCAACCAAGACCACTGTTGCAATCTTGAGTTTTGCCATTTTTGAATTCTTTGTCAGGAGAAGAAATGATTCTGAGCTTTGATGATGATTGTGAAGTGGTGATGGGTGAGGGGATTTTATAGTGAAATTGAGCCTTTGCATGATCAAAACGTGTTTCATAGATTGCGCACAAGGAAAATAGAAGCATAAGAATGAGGTGTCTTTGATTCCTTGACACTGTGCTTCCACGTAATAGCATGCAGATGCTGCCAGAATTCACCTCTGCTTTTACTCGCCGCGCTGAGAGTGATAGCTGGCTAAGGTAGTGTAGTTTTTGGTGTTGTTTAATTATCCTGGCCGAGGAAGAACTCATGGCTGAGGTGTCTGCGTTCGGAAGGACTGAGCCTTCCACGTAGAATATTGACATGCAAATGCTGTCAAGAAGAGCTGGGCGAGGGAATGTAGCTAAAATTCGAGTTCTTTGATCTAACTTTGAGAGCTTTGACTAGTCAAATTAAAAAATGGAGTTAGAATATACTGGAATTTATACATATCTATTTTAATTTGTTCAAAATTGAATGATCATTTTTATATCACAATATTTAAGAGCTTCATTAAACATTTATATCCTATTAACTCATGATTTTCGTCAGTCAACATTTTAATTTAAAGAAATTATATTTCACTAACTCATGGGTCCCACAATCCATTATACTTATATTAAAGATAATTTTGTAAGTGAATTAAACTCAATGATCTTACTTAATTTTTATCAAAAGTTAAAAGTGATCATTCAATTACGAAGAGAGAAAGTATTTAAATTATTGTAAGTAAAAATATTTATAGATTCACATTTCAAAAAATACTTGTTTTGAAACTTTTGTTAATTTCAATTATCGGCTAGACATTGTTAAATTTTATGTTAACAACTCTTGTGCCATATAAGAAATATTTCAACAATTGATCCTCTTAAACAAGTTATTTCAAGTCAAACTCTGAATTAGTCGGATTCAAATAGTTATGAAATTTCGATATAAAGAGAGAAGAAAAAAAAAATGTTCTACCTTGGATTGAATTGGAGACACAGGGTAATAGGTTGATCAGTTTTAGTTTTAAATTCATTGCTACACTTTGATCTGAATTGAATTGCAGCCATTTTCCAACCTAATTGAATTGCAGCCATATGTGAAGCATGCAAATTTAGTTTTTCTTCCTTTTTTACCCTTCTAATTAATACAAATACAAAATGAATTATACAAGTGGATGAATTAATTTCAGTAACAAAGAAATATAGGCAAATTTTAATAACTTAAGTTAAAGCTGTTTATCCTAATAATGGAAGAGTAATTGTTTTGAGAGAACTTGATATCGAATAAATGGCTTTTCTCTCTTACCTATTTTTGCACTCTTGCATTTCTCCCTCTCTGTTATGAAAAAAAAAATCCTTGTTTTCCTTCATTAAAAAAAATTTAATTAAGATAGAATAAGTCATATTGTCAATTTAGATAGATCAGATTATTGGCCATATGGTGTACTCTTAAAAGTTTATTGTGTTTATTTGAATCGTTCACACAATTTATTATATTCATCGTGTAGAAAATATGTCACCTCATCTTTTAGTTAAGCTAGAACTTTCTCTTTCTTTTACTATGTAGTGGTATTTGTATTTCCATATAATGTTTAGGGGTGTTAAAAAATCGAACCGAACCGAACTGAACCGAAATTTTAAAAATGGTTTGGTATTTTGGTTTTTCGGTTTATTCGGTTCGGTTAACCGAAATTTTTTAAAATTACGGTTCGGTTTTCGGTTTCAACTTTAGAAACTTCGGTTAAACCGAAAAATCGAAGTTTTTTTTTTAAAAAAAAATTTGTAATTAATGTTTAACCAATTTTATTTACTTCAAAAATTATTTATATCTTTTTCTATTTGAAGTGCTTTTGTATCCACAAGATGATGATTAAGTATTGTAAAAGAAGTTCATTCACCATATTTTGGTATATTATGAATCATTTTCGATATTTTTCTCATTGAAAATGTGTAAATAATATAATAATATGATTTAATTGATAAATTTTCTTTCTTTTGCCTATTTTTTGAATGTGCTTGTGCATTTGACATCATCATTTCATTTAATCATATTTATTTAAGCTCATTGAATTTTTTTTGTAAAAAAAAAAAAAAAACCTCATTGAATTTTTTTTAAAAAAAAACAAAAAAATGAGTGAAATTTCAGTTTAAAACCGAACCGAACCGAAAACCGAAATTTAAAAACTGAACCGTAGTATAGTTAATATGGTTTAGTTCGGTTTATCCAAGTAAAAAAACCGAAAACCGAACCGAAATTGTAAAAATCGAACCGAAAAACCGAATGAACACCCCCAATAATGTTTACTGAATTAATTTGGTTGATTCTCCTACTTAATGAAGTTTTATTTTCTTTTCAAAGAAAAAAAGAACAAGTCATCCAAATCATTTTTCTTCCTCCACTTCTTTTTTTAAAAGAATTAATTGAAAAAAAAAATCCCCCATTTCAATCACTCTCTTTTTCTTTCTCCTTTTCCTTTCTACAAAGAATTATTCAAAGAGTTTTTTTAAAAAAAAAATAATTTTGTATGCATAATTGAATATCTACTTTTGACTTAATACAATAATTGATCTTAAAGAAATTACCAAAATTTCTTGATAATATTCTTATTTTAATGTATTTAGTGATGATACCATGTAAATAAGTAGAATGTAACTTTTTAAATTAACCAGGTTAGTAACTTTAGATAGAAGATAGAGTGAACATTAAATTTTTAACTACAAAAAATAGAAATAACATTCAATTTTCAAATGGGAGTATTAAGTAAATACAAAACAAACAAATCGCAACCTTTCGCTTTAGTTTGGTCATAAACCGCATGTGAAGTTTGAAGAAATTAACAGCATGTCATTGCAAAACATGAGCAAAGCGTAACTAATACGTACAGATTTTCCAGTCTCGTATAAATCCATCATCTAAGCTATCAAGAGGCCCAGGCACAGATGCAATCACCGTAGTTGAATTTTATTTAAACTTTAAAAGATAAAACAAAGATACTATAACCTTCCAATTTATGATAAAAGTTTAGTTATTAATCAAGTTAATGTAGATTTTGTGATCTAAATCAATTATAATAGTAAAAATTATTACTCCATTGAAAAATCCTTGTCAAGGTGAGACATGCAATATACTCTTATTCTTTTCTCTATCCCGCGAGTAAGTCATTCCGTAGGATCTCACCTTAAGAACCGCACATTGTTTTCTGGGCAAGGTGCAAGGTTCATCCCCCCCAAACCTCATGCTCGAACTTGAGCTCTAATACCAATTGCTCCCAGAAAAATGTTTTGTCAGGGAAAGACACAAAATAATCTTAACATAGAACTTTACACATGATCATTTTTTCTGGAGCAATTTCTCTGTCATTATGTATATGAACTTGGTCCGTATCAGAATTTCCCCACCATAAGGGAGAAGGATGAAAACGCACATCAAAGCCGAAGGCCTCTCGTGTTTGGGGCACAGTTTTAAATCATCCTTTGAAGTTTGAAGGGCCTGGTGTGCCAATTCCCAGAGAAAGGCATGTGCAAGAATTTACCTCATCCTCATCATCATTTTTTTCTTCTTTGTCCGTCTCTGCTCTGGTCCCCTATGGGAGCAGGTTGCAAGTTGCTTGTATTATTGCCCCATATTCATTTCTTCCAAGTTTTTTTTATACCCAAGTTATATTTTAAACAGTATAGGCCATATTCAATTAGGTTAACCTTTTGGTTGAAAATGTACATAGGCATAATTTGAACATGTTTATTAAAAGCACACCCTTATTACTAAATACACACTTCAAAATTTCATTTTTACCCTTCTGCACTATTTCTCCATTTTATCTCTCTACACTAAACTCTTTCAAATCTCTACCAAAATTTATCAAATTGGAGTCGTTTTGAACGAAATAAATGCCTAAAACGTTAGTTTTCTATTACCTAACTACATTTATTTGTTTATTATGAAAAATTTCTTGATATTATTGGTTAAAATTGGAAAAAATGTATCTAGTTTATATATGGTTTGAATTGATAAAATCTTGTAATTTAATACATGAAAGTTTGTTTTAATGAATGAATATTTTTTGTAAATAATGTATTTATGTTTATATGGATAAATTTTGGTGTAAAATTGGTGACTCGCATGGGCAGTGCCCAGCCGGACGGGCCATGCACATTTTTTTATTTTTTTAAAACTTTAGTTAATTTAATAAATGCATATATATTCAATTAATTAATTATTTTTCTCACTTTTAATACTTACATTTGATTTCTAAAATTAAATTACGTAGTGTTAATTAGTAGAGTTTAATTTGCTTTATTTAATTAATAATAATTAAGTTGAAAAAATTATAAATTAATATATTTAGGTTTAGAATATTTTATTTTAATTATTTAAGTGTAATGAAAACAAATCTAAGTTTAATGTAGTAATTTAATAACTTAATTAAGTTTAGTAATGTAGTAATTTTTTGTTTTTATATTTTAATTTGATATGTTATATTATATTGCTTTATTTTAATCAGTTAACTTTAATTTAAAAAAATATGAATTATTTTTCATTTTATTAAGAATAATTTAATTTAATTAGGTTAATAATGAGTTGGGTTTTTTCCTTTTTTAATATTTGTGTTTAATTTTTAAATTTTATACTTTAATTTGAAATAGTTAACTTGAATTATAAAAATATTAATTTATTTTATTTTAATTTGGAATCACTTATTTTTGATTAGTTTAGTTTGAAATAGTGTTAATTTTAATTACAATAATACTTGAATTCGTTTTCTTAAATTAAATTACTTAGTGTTAATTAGTTAAGTTTAATTTGCTTTATTTAGTTAACAATAATTTAGTTGAACAAATTATAAATTAATATATTTAGGTTTAGAATATTTTATTTTAATTATTTAAGTGTAATGAAAACAAATCTAAGTTTAATATGAATAACCTAATTAAGTTTAGTAATGTAGTAATTTTTTTGTTTTTATATTTTTGTTTGATATGTTATATTATATTACTTTATTTTAATCAATTAACTTTAATTTATATTAATATGAAATATTTTTCATTTTATTAAGAATAATTAAGTTTAATTAGGTTAATAATGAGTTGGGTTTTTTCATTTTTAATATTTGTGTTTAATTGTTAAATTTGATTATTTAGTTTGAATTAGTTAACTTGAATTATAAAAATATTAATTTAATTTATTTTAATTTGGAATCATTTATTTTTAATTAGTTTAGTTTGAAATAGTATTAATTTTAAATACAATAATACTTGCATTTGATTTCTTAAATTAAATTACTTAGTGTTAATTAGTTAAGTTTAATTTGCTTTATTTAGTTAACAATAATTTAGTTGAACAAATTATAAATTAATATATTTAAGTTTAGAATATTTTATTTTAATTATTTAAGTTTAATGAAAACAAATATAAGTTTAATGTGAATAACCTAATTAAGTTTAGTAATGAGGTAGTTTTTTATTTTTATATTTTGGTTTGATATGTTATATTATATTACTTTGTTTTAATCAATTAACTTTAATTTATATTAATTGTGGTTTAAAAAACACAAAAGGGGAGCAAGAGATCTTTACTAGATGACGTTAGGAAATCGATGAATGAGCTTGAGGAGCATGTCAAAGGTCATTTGGTCAATAGATCACTAAAAGATAGGGTGAGTAAGGATATAAGGAGGAAGACGGCTCATTATGCCCAGTTATTGACAGAGGTTGAGGCTGAGGAGAGAAATTATCCCCCTGTTGGACCTTCTAGCATCTGTGAGATGATGTTTATACCGACTCCTGGACTCCAGATATGGGAGCCGGTGACACATGCTGCATATATGGTCCCAGATGAAGATGATTTGGATGATGATTCTTTATACTCTAGCTTGGATGATGAGAATGAGGTGGAGACTCATCGGGCAGAGTACTTGCCCCCAGAGACACCCGTAGAGACACCTATTCCTCGCCATGGAGTAGGTAAGGGTATAGGATTCCTGTCACGTGGTGATACTGCCATTATTCGACCGTTTGTAGTCTCAGGTACTAGGCCTATGTCTATATCCATTAGACCACCATTTGTACCCATCACAGGATGATTTACAGCTGATTGTAGGCCACTATTTGTATCCGGCATAGGGCCTTCTACAGTCGATCCCAGACCACCATCTGCACCATTCGTTAGACCATCAGTTGCATCATCATTTCATCCATCTCCTCGTTCTACCACTGGTAGTACAGGTTCGGGTACGATTGACGAGTAAGAGTTGAGGGATCCTATTCTTGGTGGACTGTCTTTCACAGTGGCATGGTGAGGTATATGGCATATGCTGTGTGGCATGGTGAAGTATGTGGTACTATATTAATAGTATTGTTTAATTTATTGACATATTATTTAAAAATATATATATTTATTTTGTTAATATGACTATGTTTTTTGTATTTGTAGGAGAGAGCTTTATTACGAGTTCATCTTCGTCTGTCGTATTTGTTAGGTTGGCAGGGGCCCTCGATCACTTAGGGCTCAGGAGATGGTGGCAGCTACTAGATTGGGTCACCTTGGTCGATGCCAGTTTAATCAAGTGAACGCTGCACTTATATCAACTTTTGTGGAAATGTGACATTCTGAGACTAACAATTTTCATTTACCATTCGAAGAGATGTCTTTGACATTACATGATGTCCATTTTATATTGGGATTGTATATTAGTGTTATAGAGAAAGATGTACAATTGTTTATAACTTTATTATATTATATAATTTATTGAAAACATTATGTGTTTTTGAAATAATTTAAACATATTTATTATGTGTTGCAGGCGAGTGTTAGTTTAGATAAAGAGGCTATTCTTACATACGTCTCGGAGCATCTACAAATTGACATGGGGATGCTTCAAAGTGAGTGGAAGCACGGTGGCATCAAGTTGAAGACGCTTGTTAGAAGATGTATAGATGTTGATGTAGCTGATGATGTTGAGACACAGTGTTTTTTGTAGTACACGCTTAGCTATTCTTTGTTCGTGGATAAGTCCAAGAACACAGCCCAGGATTTTATTTTACCCACTCTTATGTCTCTTCTGGCTATCCCCCACCACACATGGGCAGGTGTAACACTTGCTCACCTATATAGGCAGCTCGTAATAGCATCAAGGATAGACTGCAGTCAACTAGTTGGGTGTTTGACATCGTTGGAGGCATGGATATACGAGCACTTCCCGATGTTTAGACCTTCATAGCCTCTTTGTACTTGGACCTCGATATATCCATGGGCCATGAGATGAATGTCACCTAGACTACAATGTAGGTCATCAGATTCTATTTGTGGTTATCAGATGCATTTAGACGTACTCAATTCGTCCTAGGTAAATAATTATTATTTGAAATGATTGCGTTTGAACTTATCACAATTGTTTTGTGGCATATGAAATCATTTATAACTTTTTTTTTGTCTTAGCTGATTTGGATGTTGTATCCTTCACAAGCTGTTGAGGCTTGCTGGATGAGTAGGTTTCATGGATGCGTCCGTTTTCTAGATACGTGGAGCCATACATGCCTACGTGTGTCATGAGAGAGTTTGATTATGTTCAGACTATGTCATGTGCACCGATATCACCATTACAGGCCACCAAATATCGGGATTCTCACCGTAACGTCATCAAATATAGTCTGACCGGGGGATATTGGTGGACTCTTATGACTCATCTCCATCCTATGGTTGTCTAATGTCCTCCTGGAAAGCCAGATGCTCAGGAAGATGGTTACTTGCAGTGGTTCATCCCTCGTACACATTATTAGGTGCAAAACTCGAGAATCATAATTGCACGAGTAGCTGTTTCTAGAACATAGATATTATCTGACCGAGAAGTATGCAATCATTTGCCATTTATTGCTCCTATTCATTTCTTCCAAGTTTTTTTATACCCAAGTTATATTTTAAAAAGTATAGGCCATATTCAATAAGGTTAACCTTTTGGTTGAAAATGTACATCACTACAAGAAAAACCATTTTTTTCAACGGACATTTCCGTCGGTAATCCGTCTGTGACCACAGTTTTAGACGGATTACCGACCGAATATTCCGTCGGCAATTAGGCAGTCGGTAACACCAACGGCCTAAGTAATCCGTCGTTATTTACGACCGAATTTCGACGGCAACGTAAACGACGAGAATTGGTCAACGACAAAAGATTTCGTCTCGGATCCGTCGATCTTACAGACCGCTTTCAGACGGATATTATTAAATTTTTAATTTTTAGCATCATAAAAATAAGTCAATCAGTAGGGAATCCGTTGCCAATATTTATTAAATTTAAAATAATTATACGTCCGTCGCAAATCCGTCGGTAATATATTAATTTGTAAAATAATGAATTACAATTCTGTCGGGAATCCGTTGCCAATATTTATTAAATTTAAAAATAATTATACTTCCGTCGGAAATCCGTCGGTAATATATATTAATTTTTAAAATAATTAATCACAATTCCGTCGAGAATCCGTTGCCAATATTTATTAAATTTAAAAATAATTATACGTCCGTCGGAAATCCGTCGGTAATCTATATTAATTTTTAAAATAATTAATCACAATTCCGTCGGGAATCCGTTGCCAATATTTATTAAATTTAAAAATAATTATACGTCCGTCGGAAATCCGTCGGTAATCTATATTAATTTTTAAAATAATTAATCACAATTCCGTCGGGAATCTGTTGCCAATATTTATTAAATTTAAATAAATTGGACGCGCAGAAGTTAAATTAATCACCCTCAGAAGTTAGACAGTAAAGTGGACGCGCAAGGCAAGGAAGTGGACGCGTCCACCAAATCTCACGCGTCCACCCTCAGAAGTTGGACAGTAAAGTGGACGCGCAGGGAGACCAAGTGGACGCGCAAGGCAAGGAAGTGGACGCGTCCACCAAATCTCACGCGTCCACTCTCAGAAGATTGACAGTCAAGTGGACGCGCAAGGCCAGAAATTTGGTGGACGCGTCCACTTCCTGGCCTTGCGCGTCCACTTGACTGTCCTGCGCGTCCACTTCTCCATTCTTCTAAATATCCATCCTCAAATTCCCGATTTCTTCCAATTTCATTCCAACATCTTCTAAATCTTCTAAAGACCTGAAAACAAAAGTAATAGTGTTCAGAAGATTGACAGTCAAGTGGACGCGTCTCATCTACTCAGGCGTCCACTTTGAAGACTCGGGCGTCCACTTTTCGAATTTAAAGTTTTAAGATTGTTTTAAGTAGTTTCTAATTAGGATTCTTGTATAACTATCCTAGGAGAACACAAATTACACAAAATGATCAGATCTAAGACAAAATTTTCCTACCTCACAAATCCTCTGAGGGGCATTGAAAGAAACATACCTTCGCTAGAGAGTGATAAAATTTAGTGTACTCTTCATCAGTGACCTCCTTTGGACTCCTCAACCAAATAGCCTTCACATCATTCAAAATCTCCCATTCATAAGTTGTCTCCCTCACCTTCTTTGTCTTGGGCTTTTCCTTATCTTCCTCTTTCTCTTCTTCTTCCCCCTCATCTGAGGAGCTGCTCTAAGCTGATAGAAAATATGGTAAGGCAAAAAAATAAGTGATACTTTTCTTTATCCCCTACCATATTAGGGGTAAATAACAACAAAAGCAGAAGTCTTATTTCTTTCGAAAGTATTTTTATATTTTTCTTTCTTTTTTTTATTTTTTAAAAAGAATGAAATATCATTTCTAAGCTATGGACTGCTTCATTTGCACCTCTAGGTACACTTGAAGTAGAAGTTAAATGATATTTTTTTACTGGAATTATATTTATGTGGCACAGAAGCAAGAAAGTAAAGCCCTCATATTTGATATTGAAGTTCATTGGGAAAAAGTTATATAAAGCATTAAGTAAAACAATTGAATAATTTCAATTCATTACTTTGCAGGTAAAAGAAAAGGGGAAAAGATTGAATCTTCCAAGTTCATTGGGTTCCGGCAGCAGGGACGAGCTCGACGGTGGCAGCGACAGCAGCGAGGCAACGAGACGAGATTGACGGGCAGCGGCAACAGCGAGGCGACGAGATCGATGGGTAGAGGCAGCGACGGCGCGACAGTGAGGGACGATCAGAGGTAGCAGCGACGAAATGAGGAAGAACAGACAGTGAGTGGCTAGATAGAGAACAAAGGTGAGAAAGAAAAGAGGGGAAATGA
The DNA here is from genome assembly GCA_019593545.1 of Apocynum venetum. Classification (NCBI taxonomy): domain Eukaryota; kingdom Viridiplantae; phylum Streptophyta; class Magnoliopsida; order Gentianales; family Apocynaceae; genus Apocynum; species Apocynum venetum. The sequence goes on along the minus strand of SRSM01000123.1, from coordinate 7,229,077 downwards.
GGAAGAAAGGAAAATTAGGGAAGAGGCCCATTTTAAATTTATCTGCCTATTTTTATTATTTTTAAATAATTAAGTACATTTCCGTCGGGAATCCGTCGCCCATGTTTATTAATTTTTAAAATTTTTAACTTTCCGTCGGTAATCCGTCGATAATATTTATTAATTTTATAAATAATTAATCACAGTTCCGTCGAAAATCCGTCGGGAATATTTAACAATTTTTAAAATAATAAAATCATATTTCCGTCGGGAATCCGTCGAAAATATTTATTAATTTTTAAAAATTTTAACCTTCCGTTTCAAATCCGTCGGGAATATTTATTAATTTTTAAAATAATAAAATCACATTTCCGTCGAGAATCCGTCGCCAATATTTATTAATTTTTATAAATTTTAACTTTCCGTCGTTAATTCCGTCGAAACTATTTATTAATTTTTAAAATAAATACACTATTCCGTCGAAACTCCGTCGGGAATATTTATTAATTTTTAAATTAATAAAATCACATTTCCGTCGGGAATCCGTCGATTAGATTTATTAATTTTTTAAAATTTTAACTTTCCGTCGGTAATCCGTCGATAATATTAATTAAATTTATAAATAATTAATCACAATTCCGTCGAAAATCCGTCGGGAATATTTATTAATTTTTAAAATAATAAAATCACATTTCCGTCTAGAATCCGTCGCCAATATTTATTAATTTTTTAAAATTTTAACTTTCCGTCGGTAATCTTTCGATAATATTAATTAATTTTATAAATAAATACACTATTAATTTTTTAAATAATTAAATTTCCGTAGGGAATCTGTTTATGATACTGACACATTTAAGAATCAAAATAATTCTTTCAAAAAAACATTTTAAACAAAACCAATAAACATCCTAAAACAAGAGCATAAATTTTGATTTTTAAATAAGTTTCTTCTTTGTAAACATCTAAACACACTTTTAGATTATACATTTGATTAAAATTATATTTACATGTTATACACATTATATTTTATCGATATCTTGTTATTCGAGGTTAAAATATGCACATAAATAGAAATGTTTACTAACTTGATACCGAAATGTTAACATAATAAAAACATTAAGCTAAAGTAGTAAATATAATCGTACGAGATTTATGATAATTATTTCGCAAGATATATATCTACTAAATGAATAATTTATTTTCACAAAAATATTCGTTGTCTTCAAATTATATGAACAATCCAAATGGATAACGCTCTTGCGCTCCATTTTGAAATTTCTATATATAATCGAATTTATAGTTTTTTCAATTTAATAGAATATAAGTCAAATAAATAAGGATTACAAATCGGGAAAATGAACAATATCATACTCAGCTTAATTTTTAATTACTTAATGAATTAAAATTTCAATTATACAACATCGGTTTTAATATGACGGTATAAATTATAAAAACTTTTTACAATAGCCATGTTGTCACACACAATTATATATACATATATGATTGTTGTGTGTGTATATATTGACTCACTAAAACACTACCTAATTAATCAATTAATAAATCTCGAATATTTATACTGTTAATTACAATTTATGATAGTTTCAATTTTAAAGAACATAAGTTAAATAAATGAGGATTTCAAATCAATCATCAAAGATTTTGGAGAGCATAATTACGTTAGTTATGACTTATGGTGCTCATTTGAATTCTTTATTATTTGGAAAATTAAAATTTCATATTCTATAACGTCAATTTCAATCTTATGTTATATGTTATCAATATTTTTTATAACAGTCATGTTGTCACACACAATCATATATACATATTGTATATACCAAATTAATTAATAAACTTTGAAAATTATATTTTTAACTATGATTGGTTTTTAAATGTTATAAGCCTAAATTGAGGTATTAATAAACTAACTGTATAAGAAATAATAAAAAACTACAATTATTTAGATTAGAGGGAAAAGCTTAGGAAAAAATATTTGTATTGGAGACGGATTACAGACGGATTTGCTACTGAATATTTTTCATTTTTCATAATTTTTTTTAAAAGGAAAAATGCAACATCCGTCGGCAATCGGTCTTTGATTATCAACTAATTATAGACGGAAATTGGACGAACATGACAAAAAAAATTAAAATTTTTTTAAATAATTTCCGTCGGAAATCCATCGCTAAATTGTGACGAATTACCTACGGATATTTTTAATTTTTTTTCCTAACTAATATATATTACATTTTAAATTTCAGTCGGAAATGCGTGGAAAATCTACCGATTAATTATCAACTAACACGTTTTAGTCGGAAAGTGGTCGAAAAATAGCAACTGATTTTAGACGCCCGGTCAAACGTACTTTCCGTCGGTATTCTGTCTAAGATCCGTCTCAAATTTCAGACCGAAATATCCATCGGAAAATTGGGTCGAAAAAACATGATTTTCGTGTATTGCATGGGCATAATTTGAATGTCACATTTTTCCCATGTCCCCTTCAATGCAAGAAAGTAATATATTAAGATAAACTTAACAGTTAACACCCAAAAGCAAAAAGAGGAAGAAAAGCAACGAGCCGTTCTCGCATCCCACCATAAAATAAAGCTGTTATTACAACAATCATAGGTAAAACACCGTCAGATAATGAATTTTCAGGTACCATATAATTGATCGGATGGCCTAAATTGCATGTAAGAAGACTAAATATTTCATCAATAGGGCTGAAGTTGATTACCAGACGTTAAGGCAACATCACTATGGTCCTTCCCTTCTGGACAGTGAAATAAAGCCAACTACTAGTAGGCTCAGTAAGGAAAAGCAGAATTTTTACTTTAGATTCTTGCATCACATTCACTTACCAATAGGGCCAGACAATGAAAGTTCTGCTTCAACTACATGATTGATTGTTTAGTTTAGCTGTATGATTCCACGAAGATCATCATCCAATCAAGATTATAATCTATTTAAAGAAAAAGGCTTAGGTGGTTAGAAGATTGTACAAAAGTTAGAACAACTTGAATGTTTTAATTAGGTGCACATGAATACAATGACTGCATCACCGCTCCTGTCTTCGACCAAGGCAATTGTGGTCTTACATAAGGAGTATGCGGTAAGGAATTCATGTGAAAACACAAAAGATGTTAGGCCACAACAAAATGCCATATACACTGAGCAATTCTCCCACCAAGTCAAGACCTAAAACCATCCCCATTCAACCAGAAGACTCCCATTCCTGTCCAACGGTGCAGATGGCAACATATAAATCCAGCACCAGCGTCTTCACAATTCAAAAGAAAATCACTGAAAAAACGACTCCAGTTGAAATAGGTACAAGAGGTACTGTTGGATCCCTCATAATGCAAGAAATTGAGTACTTCAGCAAGCTTGAATTGGATTGTCAAGAAAGCTCTTGCAAGACTTGCAAATCGATAAATGAGGCTTCTACAAGTAGTTCTTCCACCATATCAAGGCTAGGATCTCTGGCAACAAAACCAAAAAAGAAAAGAAGAGCAGGTAGCAGGCTCATACCAAGTATGTGTGACATGGTTGATATTGCTGATAACAGACAGCTCAAAACAATACCTGGATTCACTTACCGGAATCTCAAGGCTGAATAAAATACTTCACAGGCTTAGCCAATACTCTCAGATAACTTAGAGAAACCGAGCTTCTTTAGGCGATTGGTTATAGGGCTTGCCCATGTCCTATCTGGGTTTCCACATTTTATGTCCACAACTTCAGCCATGTAAGATATCCTTTTGTCAGGTTTTTGTCTAATAGGAGTTCCATCTATTGAGATATTATCTGATTCAAGCATTGGTATCCGATTGGAACTCCGGTGGTGGTGTTTGCTCTTTCGGACAATTTCAGGAGTTGCATGTTTGGTAGTATCACTGGTGCCACTACTGCTTGGATCATCCACCAAGGCTCTCGGGTTTGATGCTTTTAGAGAAGAAGCACAGCCTACAATTGAAGAAGAATGCGTAGGAGACATTCTCTTATCAAATATTGGTGTCTGATGTACAGGTTTTGTAGATTCTAATTCTCTTAACATAAGAGCACCAATTCTCCCAGTAGTTCCCACTTTGATAGATCCTCCACCGCCCCTAATAGCTTCTAATGTTTGAACCATGTTTCTTACCTGTTTAAATCAAAAGTCTGTGCTTGAATAATTAACAATGGGTTCAAGAAAAAAATATCTACCAATCTTGAGATCCTGCAGGACAGTAGCACCATCTGTGTTAAGTGTAGAATAAAGCTGTGGCATATATTACGAAACTTTTATAATTTCATTAATATTGTGAAAGTAGTTTCCCTATATAACCTTAGTATTAAAGCAAAAAAAGATCATGAAGAGAAAGACACGCACATTACTAACCTATTATTAGCAACCCAATAAAACTTACTTCTCCAATCATATAAGAAAGCAATTACAGATAACTGTAGATAGCATACATAGGCTAAGGGTTAGTCACAGAGCAGGCACTTTATTTATGTTAAAATGATGATCTTACAACCTAAGGAATCTTTACAATTGTAAATCTTGATATCGGACATTGTGGGAAGAATGTGGGATTCAAATGCTCACTAGCAGACAGTAGGAAGTGTAGAATCATTCACATAAAGAGTAATAGATGCAAAAATAATAAGGGTTTACAGAAAGAGAAGAAATTTATTGGCAAATTCAAATTTGAACGTGAGTGATCGTAGATTATCAGTGCATATAAATTCCAACCACCTTACAATTATAACCCATTAAAGATTACTGTGCTGGCAAATGGTACTCATCAAAGCTCTGAGTTTTCATTTAACCGATTTAGATTATTGTACAGAGGCAAATGACATTAAACATATGAACCAATTTGCAGAAGACCTAATAAATCCTCCTCCATGTCCTACTCAATAGTGACAAAAATAAAACCCATAATGAAGATCTCGAGTAGAGACTTCAAAAGCTACCCAAACTCCCACCAGGAAGAACTATGTTCCCCCATCCACCCCTCCACCTTAAAAAAAAAAACAAAACAAAAAGAAAGAAAAGAAATACTATAAATTTTAGCAAAATCCTACAAAAAGGTTATTTCTTTAAAGACAACTCCAGAGGATCTTAAGCAAACAATCTAAAAATGGATACGAGAAAAACAAGGAGCCCAAAACCTGTTGAATCAGACAAGCCCATCAAGAAAGGAGTCCCCATGGAATAGTGCATCAATCAACAAGAAAAACCGAAGATTTTAAACAACAAAAGAGAAAATCAAGAATATTTTTAGATCTAAACATAAAGAGAAATCAAAACCCACAATCTAAGATAAACAAAATAATAAAAGGACATAACAATCGAAAAACAACATTTACCAATGAAGCTCCAAAAAGTGAAAGACTGAATGTAGATTGGCAGCCAAAACTCACCCTTAATGCAAAACGGAGAAGAAAGAGGAGAAATGAAAAGAGAAAGCGATGTAAGTGAATCAGAAATCTTCAAAAGTACCCCGAGTCCAAGAAACTTAAAAAAGAAAAAGAAAGAAGGGGAACTAGAGATTCTCAATCTTGTGAATCTTCGCTTGACCTTAAGCTTAATATGTCCGTTTCAATAATCCAAAAACTTAGCTTCCATAATCAATCAAAATTTCAAGCAAAAGCTTGTCTTTATTGTTAAACAGTGCTTGACACCCAGTCAAAGCCCTTGCCCTTCAGGCAAGATCTGACAAGACGTCGTGTCATAAGTTGGTTACCGCTCCTTCCTCTTGTCATTTTCTCCTTTTTTACTTTCATTTTCCATAGATAAGAACATAGAACAAGAGAAAATAGTTCCTTCAGAAAAAGAAAATCAAAAAATAAAGGTGAAATTCTCCGCTCAATTATTAACGATTTATCATTTGTATATTTTATTTTTATTTGAATTTTTATATTATCAATAAAATTGACTAATTCTTTATATTCCATTGCCATTGTATTTCAAACACTAGTTTCAGTATGAAATTGCATTCTTTAGGATGTTTGACTTTAAAAATTTACTAATGTGATAGAAGAATATAAATAATTACTCAAAAATTGCTTAGGATATTAATATAAATGATGAATTAATAAATTATAAATAATTTGATGACAAATTTTGTTATTTTCATCTATAAAAGTTAAATATATATATTTTAATTATAAAAATTTTATTGTATTAATTTTATATAATCTTGACTATTGTAGTGGATATCGTTCTTTTTTCCCTCTCTTTTTTAATCTAAAATGGATCAAAAGTATATTGATATCCCAAAAAATTATACAAGTTCCACTTTACAACAAAGAGATGTTAGTTTCTATGGTCTCATGATGATCACTTTTGTGGAACATATCATTCTATTCATTTGTATAATAAAAACTTTCTAATGAACAAGTATTGGGCCCCTTTAGGTGGGTTTTACTTAAAATAATAAGAATAAAAAAGTACGTGGCCTCCGAATCAAGTATTATAATTTATATTTTCATACATTTAAGAAATTCACATTTTATAATTGATTTAATTTTAAAATATTTTTAAAAATTTTGACTTTAAAAAAATCATATTATTTTTGTTACTAATTTAGTTCATAGTGAAAATTTTAATTAGTAAGATATAAATTAAATAGATTATTGATGACATTTTAGATGAAAAATATATTTAATTTTTAAAGTGATTATGTAATTTTATATATTTTAAAATAAAAAATGGAGTAATTCATAAGTGAGAAGGAGCAGTCCACGAAAGTGATGAGCCCAGAAATACGAAAGAAGGATCAGTGACCCTTTATCCTTAGAAAGATATCCAACCAAATTCTAAGGTCCAATAAATGCAGTTTGGGCCTTAATGCTCTTTTAACGTCACAGCGATGCCTCACCATTTGCATCATGCAATCTACGGTCAATTTGTCAAAGTTTCAATTTGTTCCCTCCTCTTATTACTGTGACAGGAGAGGAGGATAGGGTGATTAGGCTCCAACCATCCTTATCAATCAAGCCCAAAGCATCAAAAAGTTTTACAAATTAGACCCAACCTGGTATATAATTGGTTCCTCTGTTCATTCAAATCTCTTCTTCTTTTTTTTTTTGATAAATTGTTTATTCAATCTGTCCCTGCTCCATATAGATTGCCCTGTCAAGTGTCAAACTGTCAATGAAATCAGACCCTGAAATTAGAATGAACTAAAAATTTTGAAAAAAAAATTAAACAGTTTCAGATCTCATTTTCCTTTCCAATCAACTCCTTTTCTTCTCTCAACATTTCTTGCTTTCATTTCACTTCACTTCCCTCCCACAAAAATCTTGCAGACTCGGTATCCATCACTAGCAATGAGTTCAAAGTTCACATTTTCTTAACCATAGCATTTAACATTTCTGAATTCTCACTTCATCTGTTACACTCTTCTTTCTATTCGAATCTTGTCTTTCTCGGCTTCTTCCTTGCAATTTTTTTTTGACAATGAGTGGTTCTTCTCAAGCACCTAAATCTTCAAAACCCACGAAACCCCCAAACCAATCCAGTCAAACAAACCCTTCAAGATCCTCTTCTTCGCTGTCTTCTCATCTGGCCATGATTGAGCTCAAGCAAAGAATTCTCACGTCTCTTTCCAAGTTATCTGATAGAGACACCCACCAGATCGCTGTTGAAGACCTTGAAAAGATCATTCAGACACTGCCAAATGATGGTGTTCCAATGCTTCTCAATTGCCTTTATGATGCCACCAATGAGCCTAAACCCGCTGTCAAAAAAGAATCTCTCCGCCTCCTAGCCCTCCTCTGTGCAGCCCATACCGATTCCGCGGCCACCCACTTGACGAAAATCATAGCACACATTGTCAAAAGGTTGAAAGACTCGGATTCTGCTGTTAGGGATGCATGCCGTGAATCCATTGGATCCTTGTCTTCTCTGTACTTGAAAGGGGAGGCTGCTGCTGATCACAATGCGGGGTTAAATTCGGTGGTTTCTCTCTTTGTGAAACCATTGTTTGAGTCAATGGGTGAGAATAATAAGACTGTTCAGGGCGGGGCAGCAATGTGTATGGCTAAGATGGTGGAAGCTGCTAAAGACCCGCCTACAATGGCGTTTCAGAAGCTCTGTCCAAGGATTTGCAAGTTTCTTAATAGTCCCAATTTCATGGCAAAGGCGTCATTGTTGCCTGTTGTCTCCAGTCTATCTCAGGTTTGCCCAATTCTGATGTTTTTCCCTAGAGTTTGTAGTTGTAATTGGTATTGGTACCTATCGGTTGATTTTACATTTGACATTTCTTTTGTTGAATTACTGCTACGATAGTTAGCGATTTCTTTGTGGAAAAGTGTGCTGTATATTGGATAATTTCATGTAAGAACTCCACTTACTGTCCAACCTTTTTGCAGAGACCAAGAAAGCATTTTTTCTTCCTAAGTTAGCCCTTATTTATTATCTCATAGGAGAAATGAAAATGAAAATAAATAAGTGTGATATTATAAGTCAATGATGAAATATTTATAAAATTTCATAAAAATACTTATATTTTGTAACAAGAATACAACTTATATTTTGAGACATTATTATTTTTGTGCTTTACTTACTTTTGTCCGAGTCAAACATTATTTTCTGTAAGATCATCTATTGACATCATGTTGACATGTCCTCACATAGCTGATGAAGAGTTTAATCTTACCTTTTATTGCTAGAGATTTATAGAAGTGCAGAACTAAACTAGTATTAGATTTGAGATACCCTACGTTGCTTTAGTCTTAGTATGCTTTTAGGAAATAACACACTGAACTTCTTTGTTGGCTACCAAAATTGTCATCTCCTATTTGTTTGGTATCTTCAATTTTGCCTTTTGGTTCTGCAAGAAATTCAAGTTCTTTATTACTTTGTGAATGTGCTATGTAGTTAACTTTGTTTTGCATGAAGTGTCATATTCATAATTTCTTCTACTTTTGACCATAATTAGGCATTAACAGTGATCTAATGGAGAAGCCTGGGCATATTGTTAAAGTTCAAGAGAGTTTATTCCTGGCTGTGTACTGGTAGCTCTGGTCATATAACATCATTGACTTTAGAAGATTCCAATTGTTAAAAATATTGCTATGGCAATATGTATGTGAAGTGTGTAAAATATACTCTTCTCAGCTAGTTTAAGCTTTAACATGAGGGGGTAATTTTGCATGGCAGAGCAACAATTCCTCTATGCAAATCTGGCTGCCCCTCATTATAAAGTTATTGTGCACATGTTGGTTTGTTTGTAGAAAGGTGTGTTCATCCAAGACATGAGAGAACATGTTATGTGTATAAAGTATGCTCCTCTCTATAAGCATAAGCTTTTAGATGAGGTGGTAATTTCACAAGGTACAACTTGCAGGTAGGAGCCATTGCACCTCAGAGCTTAGACACATTGATGCAAAGCATTCATGACTGCCTTAACAGTTCCGATTGGGCAACTCGTAAGGCTGCAGCTGAATCCCTAAGTGCTTTGGCATTGCACTCGAGCAACTTGGTAACTGATGGAGCTAGTTCCACACTGACTGTGCTAGAAGCTTGTCGGTTTGACAAGGTATTATTTTTGAAACCCTGCAACTGAAGCGTGATTCCATTGAATTTATGTGTTGTACCAGCATACATATGTATCTTACAGAAGTTTTTCTTGATTTCTGATTTGGAGCCACACAGAAGTAAAGTATTTAATGAATGCATCAAATATCAGTTTCCAATTATAAGCTTTGTTTATTCATTTACTTCTTATATTTTCTTCCTTGAGCTAACAATTTCTCTCTTTTTTATTTTTAGAAATTAGCTAGGCTTCAATTTGGAAATCCTTCTTGGCAAGTAACTTTACATGATACCTGAAATGGATATGCTGCAGTTTACTCCACTTGCGTGTTTACTTAGTGCTGCTTTGGCTTTAATTAGGAAATCGTTTGTTCCCAAAAATATCTTTGAATAAGACAATAAATGAAATGGACATGCTGCAGTTTTCTCCACTTGCATGCTTACTTTATGCTGTCCTTGATGCTGCTAACAATTTGTCTCCTTTTTATTTTAGGAAATGAATAAGGCTATAATTACAAAAATTCTTTATTCTCAGAAAATAACTTTGGATGAGACAATACTTGCAATCGAAATGCTGCAGTTTACTTTATTTATGCTTATACTTGCTGCTGCTGTGGCTTTAATTAGAAATCTTTTATCCTCAGCAAATAACTTTGAGTGACACAATGTTAGAAATGGACATGCTGCTTTTTACTCCATTTGCATATTTGCTTGATGCTGCCAACAATATGTCTATTTTTCATTTTCAGATATCAAGAAGGTTTTGACTAGGAAATCTCTTATTCTGGACAAATAACTTAGAATAAGACAATACTTAAAATTGACAAGCTGCAGTTTACTCCATTTTGTATACTTGTGCTGCTTTTGCTCTGACTAGGATATTCTTTATTCTCGGTCAATTACTTTCAATATGGCAATATTTGAAATGGACATGCTGCAGTGTAATTCTCTTGTACTTCATCTGTCATTATTGCTTATAGAACTCTTTTGAAGAACTTTCTTCTTCTGTTCAATGATTTTATTTTTTCCAGGATCTCATTCTCATTCTTTGGAGACTTAAGTTCACAAGACTCAAAAAATTACCATAGACAATATGGGACTTTTGCTCATGTCTAATTTATAGTTTTGAAAGAGGCGCAGACTCAATATAACAACTCTAATGTTATTGATCCTTTTTTGCAGATCAAACCTGTCAGAGATAGCGTAAATGAAGCTTTACAGATGTGGAAGAAACTGGTGGGAAAAGAAGATGGAGCTTCAGATGACATTAAAGCTTCATCTCAAGGTGAATAATACGGTTTCTTTGAAGCTTAGATTTTTATTATTTATTTATCATTGTCTCTCCAAGTGCTTACTGTTTTCTGACATTAACATTTTAGTTGGTGAAACTTCTGAAACAGCTGACTTAGCCGAAAAGGGGGATCATCCAAATCGTGATGAGAGAAGAAATGAGACAGTGTTGAAGGATAGTTCATCTTCTACTGATCCACATATGAGAGCTAAAGGTAGCAACATTATGGACAAGGCTGTGGAAAAATTGAGGAAGAAAGCACCAACATTAACTGATAAAGAATTAAACCCAGAGTTCTTCCAGAAACTTGAAACGAGGGGTTCAGATGATTTGCCTGTAGAAGTGGTTGTCCCTCGTAGATGCCTAAATTCTTCGAATATGCAGAATGAGGAAGTGATGGAGCCAAGCAGCAAAGATTCAAGGCAACAGTTAAGGTGTGGCAGTCAACCAAATGATGGGTCTCTCGATTTCAGATATCGTAATGCAGAGAAAGGAACTGCCAGTTATAGTTATAGAGAACGAGATACTGATGATAGGAGTGATCTAAATCAGAGAGACTTGTCCAATACTCATATGGGATTCCCAAAAAATGGTGGTCAATCTGAAAGTTTTGGAAATAATAAAGGAAATTGGTTGGCTATTCAGAGGCAACTGCTACAGCTGGAGAGGCAACAGGCTCACCTCATGAACATGCTGCAGGTTTGCTATGTCAATAAATTTTAAGAACCTCATCCTGGATATGCAACTTTAATTTACCTGTTTCTTCTATTGTAGGATTTCATGGGTGGGTCTCATGATAGCATGGTGACTCTTGAGAGCAGAGTAAGAGGCCTTGAGAGAGTTGTGGAAGACATGGCACGAGATTTGTCATTATCAACTGGTCGAAGAGGTACTAGTTTTATGGGTGGATTTGATGGTTCTACTAATAGAACTATAGGTAAGTACAATGGTTTCTCTGAGTATTCTGGTGCCAAGTTAGGGAATGGGAATGACGGACGAATTCCCTTTGGAGAGAGGTACGCACCTTCCGATGGTAGACCTTCAGCCATAAGGGGAAGAGGCCCTTCTTGGAGATCTGATGCTCCTGAAGCTTGGGATCAAGCATATGGTAAACATGCTCAAGTAGGTTCTAGGAGAGTTTTGGGTGTTGTTCCTGTTGATAGTAGGTCCCCTAAATCAGATGAGGCTGATCAGCTTGGCAGCAGGAGAGCCTGGGATAGAGGAGGTGGACTTGTCAGGTTTGGCGAGGGACCTTCTGCTAGAAGTGTCTGGCAAGCTTCAAAGGATGAAGCAACCCTGGAAGCAATTCGGGTGGCTGGTGACGACAATGGAGCTGCTCGAACTGCAAGAGTTGCAATGCCTGAGTTGACTGCTGAAGCTTTAGGGGATGATGGAATGCAAGAACGAGATCCTGTCTGGACTGCTTGGAGCAATGCAATGGATGCACTTCATGCTGGTGATATGGATGCGGCTTTTGCTGAAGTTTTGTCTACTGGGGATGATAATTTGCTTGTAAAGTTAATGGACAGATCAGGTCCTGTGTTTGATCAACTCTCGAATGAGGTAGCTATTGAGGTTTTACATGACATTGCACAATTTCTACTGGAGCAGAATTTGTGTGACATCAGCTTATCATGGGTTCAACAGGTAACAATTCTCTTGACTAATCCCTGATTTTTCAGCTTTATCTGAAATGTTTCTTTCTGTAGCTAAACAGCTGTCAAACATGGAGTGGCAGAGCCTTTCTATGTTTTCAATTTGCAATATTTTATTCTGTCTTTGATTGAATAGAAATATTTACGAGAACATTTCATTTGCTCTGTAATTAGTTGGGAGAAATTTCAGCAGAAAATGGGCCTGATGTGCTGAACATTCCTGAGGAAGTGAAAAGAGAAATCCTGTTGAATTTGCACGAAGCGTCTTCAACTATTGATGTACCTGAAGACTGGGAAGGTGCCACACCAGAACAGCTTATATTTCATTTGGCGTCTGTCTGGGAAATTGACTTGAAGAAATTGGAGAAATAGTTAAATAGTATATAGCTTCTTGGTGAAATATGCATGCCAAACAAATTGTGAACATTTCTGTATCTTTTTGTGGTTATAGGCACAGTACAAGAATTTTTGTATTTACTAAGTGTAGTTAACAAGGTAACTGCCGTTCTCATGTATGAAGCGATTATTATCAAAACCTGGTTCCATCGACTGATACGAGTTTTTCTTTTCCATTGATGGAGATTTCAGGCACCTGTGTTCTATTTTATGTCAAGATTGGATGGACCCTTCTTTTTCTCTTTTCCGTTGCGTCAAATTTGTGGAACAAATATACTACAAAATAATCAAACGCTTACAACCTTGGCAGACGAGAGCAGCATGCATCAAGTACAGTTTTCTAGACTCATAAAGATCTTTGTACATAAAAGGGAAGAAATGCGAATTGCATCAAGAGGAATATATCACAAAATTTGCAGAGCTAAATGAGAAAAGAATCACAAATGACAGATTGGTGTCAGCTATTTACTCACAAAGCCCTGGCCACGTTCAAAGCAATTCCATCTTCCCCTTCCTGATCATCCATAGTAGGAGTTCCGTGTCTACCAAGGAAAAGATAAATGAGAAAGAATAAGTTATTCACAGTTCTGATATCTTTCAGCAGGCTTTTGATCTTCCATAAATGTTGCAGAGGCACACGAAACTCATCTGGATCCAGCTAAACAGGAATTGCCACTTGGACAACCTCAGGGAACACTTCTAGTAGCAGCTAAAGGTATGCCAGACATATGGCTCTCTTTGACAAGGTGCAGCTGTGTTAAACAGTTTTCATTCAACGCAAAATTGGCATGGAATGCAAGGGTCATGCCAAGGAGAAAAGGTTGCACTCCAAAGTCATGACAAGGGAAACCTTATCTACTTGGCAGCATACCAATTCTGTGCAAACTTAGCATCAACAGATAAATCGACTTTAAGTATATTCTTCCCCTTAAATGGTTGGGACATGCACTTAACCACTATAGCCTTTGCCAGCTCAGCTGACTCTGTTGGTCCTTCCAGTATAACTTCGTCATGAACCTGTTCAGAAAAGCATTTTAGTCGGCCAGATCAGCAACCAAACACAGTTATTCTGAAAAAAGGTTGCCTATTTGCTTGAGAAAATTGACAATTCTACCCATTCTGAAGTCTAGAGAATATTTAGATTGATCTAAATATTCAAGGAAGCATTCTTGAATCAGAAGTAAAGTAGGAGAGATATGCCTTTTTTGGTTTCCTAGATTTCTACCAATGTATTTAAACGAGACTGCATCCTGACATAGATGCTAAACAAAAGCTTGGAAGGCAAGGTCTCAAACTCTTAAAATTTTGAGGTTATATATATATATATATATAAAATTATTTTTTCTTTCTTTTTTTGTTGGGTGGTGATTACCTAAACGAATGAACAAAACAAAGGAATATAAATATGAAAAACAAACTTGGTCAGTGAAAAAGGATGCAGTCACACTGCATACAACTAACTGGCTGATAGTGATTAAGTAAACTGCATGTTTTGCAGGAACATTGAAAATATATCCCAAATGGTGAGAGGAAAATGATAATTGAGCCAAGAAAGGATCTGAAATTACCTGCAAAAGCAACTTCCACCCAAGTTCCTTTAGCCATCCATTCCTCGATATTTCCAACATGGCGCACATTGCAACATCTGCTGCGCTTCCCTGTTGTTATTTCCCAATCAAAATTAAGCTCAGAAACCAACTTCACAATTAAGTAACATCAAATGACATGTCTAAAATAGTGGGGACACGCAAGTCTTCACAATGTCAAACTGACATTATTTGCCTCTGCAGACCAAAACAGATAACATTTGAGATTATGGCAGGATTATACACGATAGATCCTTTTCTAGCTCTCTTTAGCCCTATGTCTCTTATCCCTGGGGGTCTTCCCCCACCCGCAGGTTGTTTAAAAAAACTCTACTTATTCAGGTTCGGATGGCAGGCAGGGCTGTATTTCTTGGTTTTAATAGAGACTCCTTACAACTATTATCTAAAAATAATCAAGTTATTATGAAACCAAGAAATAACCCCTTACATGTGAAATTATAGATCTCCTAAATGTAACTTGAGAAATACTGAGTAATGACATTGTGGATTCATGAATGAAATATCCAGAAGAATCTTATCATTGTAATTTAGTTGAAGCATCAGAATACTTCAACAGACATTTACATTCAAATTTCAAAAGTTATCTTGGATATTCCTACAAAATGATTTCTTAAACCATCTTATTATGTGCAATCTATGCTTCGGGAAAGACAGTCCAGTAAGATCATATAAAAAATGTTTCCCTCTTAATCAGCAATTACTACTTAATGATACAATTCCATTTCAAACCTAGAGCATGCCACCTTCAACTACCAACTGGATGAAATTAAATAGGGTAGGATCCATTGATTTACAGTCTTTTCCTAATCCTGGAAGTCAGGGGAAACTTAATTAGCATGTGTTACGAATTTTAGTTCATAAGACTTAAAATTCTGGCTTTGATCCTTGGATAAGTGGAAGTATGACTATTATTATTTTATTCATCAGTTCTGTTTTTACAGTGACAATTTTTTTTTAGGGTTCTTATAGGGACTTATAATCTTCTATTTAGCATACCACAAATAAATAATAAATTCTATTTTAACATTCTTAAAAAATATTATCATTATTTTGTTTTCAATGTTCCTATTCTCTCATGACAAGGCAACATAGGAAAGCGCTTCAATAAAATTTTGTACTCCTGTCAGACAAAATTAACAATGTGCAATGAATTGGGAAAATATTAGGCTGATGAGTCAGGTATGATCTATCAAGATAATCACACCAACGGTTAAGAAACAAGCAGCTTCCTATATCTCTGTGACATAATTTGCTCATCAACCTTATTTGATGCACATTATTTCAAAAATTAGAAACCATGAAACAGATACTTAATTACACATGCAATCAGCCAATCACTGATCCCTTTTCCTGCTATCCCTGGAAGCAAATAGTAGAGACAGAGGAAGGGCTGGAATTCAGAAAATTAAAGTTAAACCAGAGACCTGCACTGGAGTGTTGATGGCAGCACGTTCTATGTGACCTCTTTGCATTCTACTAACACTTTCTTGTGAAGGAAATCGGCGTGCCCTACCGAGCAATGTATGTACACATTTCTTTTCTCGAGCTTCAGCTTTACGTTTTTCTTGCCAAATCAGTACCTCTTTTCTGTCACTGTACCAGAGATCAACTGTATTCCTTGCTTCCTCGACAGAAACCTGACAATACAAATGGCAACAAAAGCCTAGTTGAACAAAGTTTGTATAGTTGGGAATATGCATTTTATTCATAGCAAACATACCTTCCAATCACGGGCCAACCCCATAGGTGTCTTCCCATAAGCAATGGAAAAATTAAGCATCTTAGCTTTCCTTCTTTCAGAAGCAAAAGCATCCTGAAGAAGAGATTTTGAATTATTTGAATATTGGCATATATAGGGGAATAAAAAAAACAATTTGATAATGCAGGAATGCCTATCATCCATCTATTGTAGCTGCAAACCTATAGCTAAACACATTGAAATGCCAGTCAGCCAATGTGGATTATCAGAGATATCATCATCAAATACATGTGTATGTGTGTATATATATATATATATATATATATATATATACACACACACACTCATTTTCTTAAACTAAATTTTAGGATAAACAATTAAAGCTTATAACTCTACCAATATAATAAATAGATAATTTTAAGCCAAACCCTGTGAAATTAACAGGAAAACTATAACTTCATCCCCTTCACTGAAGAGCAAGGCAGGAATGGTTAAACAACTCGTGAGAGTTTCTGAAACTTTTAATGTAAAAAAGTATATGTTTATCACCCTCTAGGTATTCAGATACATACATGCAAAACTTAACCCTTCACAATCATCAATAGTAAAACACAACTGGACTACCTAGTCTGAGCTTTGAATTTCTGTAGTACAAGCGTTGTAGTAAAGCATCAATGCAATACTTTAACTAGAATGCATCAAATGCTTATAATATATTATATTATGATGCAATTGTCGCCAGATAAAAGACATTGTTCCTTCCAGTTAATTGGAATGAATAAATAAAAAGTGCACAGAGATCAAACAGCTATTAAAGTACTTTCTTATTTAATTAAAGCCTTACCTTTAGTAAAGGGACTGGAGGCTCATCTTCACCAGGTTGAGGATACCACTCAAGAAGCACATGCTTCTGTTCTATGGCTTCACGAATATGTGGATACATGTTCATTGCTGTCCTGGAATGGAAATCTCCACCAGCTTTGAAAGCAGCCAACATGCTCTTACAGCCAGCAAGATGTGCAAGAATTCTAAGTTCCAACTGAGGATCAAGGTATGTTCAATAAATCAACAAAATTCCAACAAATGACTATTTCTTTTTATCAAGCCAATCTTAAAAATCAATAAAAGAAAAATTCTTTACCTGACCATAATCAGCAACAATCAGTGAGTTCCCAGGTGCAGCTATAAATGCTTGACGAATCTTGTATCTGTCTTTCTCTAGAGCAGGTTGATTCTGTTGAACACAGAATTGAAACTTCATGAAGCTTTGGTAAACAAAAATTGCAGAGAATAAAAGTTCTCTCAGTATTCCAAGTTGAGAAGGACAAGGACTTAAAACTGCACAAAAACAACCTAGGACTTGTGTTGTCACATAGGCTATGGGCTTCCATTTTTTACAGCAAGTACAAGGAAGAACTTCAGAACTGCAGACAGTCAATAAATTTTGGAGCACTAAACTCAAGTTCTAGATAATCATTGGTCGGATTCATTGATGGAAAAATAATTGTTGGAAGTTGAACTTACTTGGTATGAGGTTTAAACTGCAGATACCATGCAGCAGCAAAAATTAAACAGAGACCACTGTACTTTGACAAGCTACTTATAAAGATCAAAGTCATTATATTAAAACCTGCAAATTGGGCCTCCTTGCTGACAAGCGTCCAGTTTCTGTGTTAATATTTAGTGAACAATGAACACGCCCATTATTTCCTGCTATAGAACTTCCCTGGAAAACAAGGAAATCAATGTCTTAAAA
Source organism: Apocynum venetum (assembly GCA_019593545.1). Taxonomy (NCBI): domain Eukaryota; kingdom Viridiplantae; phylum Streptophyta; class Magnoliopsida; order Gentianales; family Apocynaceae; genus Apocynum; species Apocynum venetum. The sequence continues at coordinate 7,211,165 of SRSM01000123.1, read as the reverse complement.
TTTTAAATTTGTTAATTTCAAGAATGCAAGTTCGGCGAAGCAATCCAGTGTGGATCTTTTTCTGACAAGAAAAATGTATTATAAAACACCTCTTTGTTAAGCTTAAGAAAGAGCGATTACTCTAGCAATTTTCAGAATATGAAATGAATTTACTATTACTATCAATGCCACTGTTCCTGTGGAGATGTAGCAACCCCTAAATTCTTTTAGTTATACTTTCTGATTATCCCAATCATATAAATATAATTATTCAACAGAAGTAGTCCCAAAATATGTATCCAATTAGCAGCACCCCCAATAAATCAAATGTATATGCATTTTGGAAAGATTAAGTTTGCGGGATTAAGTTCCTAGTCAATGCATTGTATACAAGCAACATGACCAAGTGGCTCTCTAGGATTTTGCTTGCAAAATACTAAACTAGTTTATCAATTTCATAGCCTGTCAAACTTAATTTGGTTCTGCAGAATACCTCAAGAACTGTATTTTACCATTCAATTACCTAAATATGAAGAATGAGAAGGATATTGCAAACCCAAAAAGTGTAGGAGCAACCAACCTGCAAAGGGAGGATGAAATTAGATATTAGAGAGTCCATTGAGCAAACTTCACACAGAGCAGAAATCGCCTGGCCAGCCTCAATTCCATGCTTGCCTCGAGCTGGTGAATGATCTGATATTTCTGGATCTTCACCAAGATCACCTTTCTCTCCTTCAGACTCCTCTGAAAACCTCCGAGCAAGAGCCTTCAAAGCATCTCCACTAGCAGAGGGCCAACCACTTGTTGTATAGATATCAGTCTTCAAGGGCTCATCAAAAAGTCTGTGCAGTGTAATAGTGCGATACTTTTTTGGAGCTTTTTTCCCTTCTTCAATCACCTTATCAATGTTGAGGACTTTAACTTCCTTCTTTTCTTCGAGAAATTCATTAGCATGTCTTCTGTGATGCAAGGGAATCAACAAACTTAAAATATCAATTCAAAGAACAAATGCCATTAACCAGTGATAGAAAGTGAATAAATCAAAATGAGAAGGCAAAACTACCATGGTCTTGGTCTTCTTTGAATCAACAGTCAGTAGATGTTGAACTTTGAAAATTAAGCAATAACACAACCTCCTAAAAGACACTATCTCAATGTTTTGCATGGTAATAGGGGGGAGCATTTCAATAACTACAACCTTTGAAGGTCATACACTAAGGTTACACTTGATTCTGTGCAATTGGAGGCATACAATTAGAATTGAATCTCAAGCTCTTAAAGACACATGCACTATCATATACTCAATTCTATAAAATATCATTCCATATCCAAATTTAAGAGTTGCCAATCAAATTCTAAAACTTCTAACCTATATCATATACTTGCACTATCAAACGCTTTCTCTAAAGATATTGTACATAGACATGCAAACAAACAAGTACACACTTTCACATCAACACTTTAGAAACACACCAGTCACTCTATCTTCACATGCAGATGCAAATGATACTTTCGCATACAGAAGATTTCTTGACCACACACCCCATTCACTTTCATGCTTATATTAGGTTAAGAAGCAAAAAATGGGGACTAGCAGGCAAATTTTCAAATTGACCTTCCATAAGTTTTTCAGGAGACATGCAAGTTAAACTTCACACCTGTTCTGAATGCCACCAAAAAAGAGTATGCGCAACTGTAAATCACTTCCCACGTTCATATGCTTCGCATCAGGGCAGTACTTTGATGCCCAGTTGCGAAATCTATCTGCAGCAATCCGTTGCTCTGCTTTAGCCACTTTCTCAATCTCAGCAAGATATGAGCGATCGACCAGCATTCCCTCAGTTTCCATTCTTACAAGAAGCTCACCAAATGGACGCCAATACTCCTCATAAAAGTTAAACATGTTTCCCATACTAACTCCATCCAGCTTCCACTCCATTTTAGAAAGTTTACTTTTCAGACTCTGGTAAAGCCTCAGTGTGCTTATTGAGTCTAATGCTGAATAGCCAATCCATAACTCACGTTTTTCAGTTTGCAATTCTTCAACAGAAGGCATGGTAGTGACTTTGCCCTCAGATCCATCTTTCTTCACCTTCTTCTGTCCAAAGATTGTTTTCATAGACACTTTACCAATCAGTTCTTCACCAGGGGAGAACTCAGCATCAGACATGACTGAATGATCACAAGTAAGTGATTCGAGAGAATATCCTCCTTCGGTTCTTCTGGAAGAATTCCACAGTCGAGCCATATGCATCGTATCAGCATGGAAACCAGCAACTTTAAAAAGCCCGTAATTTTCGATGACATGGACATCAAAGCTATAGTTGTGCCACACCTGCATTTAAGGAAAGATAATGATACTCCTTGAAGGCATGGCACAAAGACAGATCTGCACCAGTAAACAAACAAGAAAAATGCTTACTTTTTGGATGGCTCGGTCATTAAAGAATGGCTCAAATCGTGCCAAAAGATCCTTCCCACCACCATTTAGAACATCTACCCAGATGCAAGACTTGCCATTGCCAAAATCAGCTTCTGGTCCACAGTAGATACTGAAGCATATCACTTCTCCGTGATCAACGGGTGTTTCCTGCCTAACATCAATCTTTGCAACCTAAAATAACAAGCAAATAAATGAAATCAGCTCAAAATAAATTAACAAATAAAACAGGAGAAAAAAAAAAGACTGATTCTGTTGACCAACATCCAATATTTAATAAAGTTAGGAGTAATTCAAGTAGAATCCATACCTCTGTGTCACATGCATGCACAAGATGTTTGTATTCATTTGTAAGCATAGAGACTACTGCATCGGCAGTAGAGGTATTGTCTACTATGAGAACCTTGTCATAAATAGAAACAAGGCCCTTTTCAGCTTGCTCTTTACTTACTTTAGCAGCCATTGCAACGGTTCCTGAAGGAGTGGAATCACTTTCAATTTTATTTTCAAAATCATCTTCATCTGAACTAGAGTGTATAATTTCCTCTCCTTGTAGACTCCTATCTGGCCAGCATATAATTTCCTGTTCTGGTAGTCCCCTCCCTGGCAAGAAAACATCAGATGGGCAACCTTTCTGAAGTGACTGTTCCACCAAGCGTAATGGATTTCTACCATTCTTTGAAAGCATATGTTTGGATCTTGGTTCTTTATTGTAACCTGGGCTTCCAAATCGTCCAACATTTTGAACATATTTCTTTCGTTGATTGGTTGATGTGTCAAAGGGTCGGGATTGGGAATTGGGAACTCTACTGTAACCTGGAGCCCCAAATTGTCCAGCATTTTGAAAATATTTCCTTTTTGGACTGGTTGATGTATCAAAGGGTCTAGATTGGGAATTGGGAACATTACTATAACCTGGACCTCCAAAATGTCCAGCATTTTGAAAGTATTTCTTTTGCTGGCTGTTTGATGTATCAAAGGGTCTGCATTGGGAATTTGAATTTCTACGATTTTCATGATCTATTACAATGGCTGTCCCCAGATCCCGATTTCCAACATTAGCTGGAATATGATCTCTTGAGAAACAATTTGAATCAGTATGTCCAAGGCGAAGTTGAGGTGAAATAGAAGTCCGCTGGTGCGCTAAGCCATGTTCTACACCTTGCTGGTTCTTTTGGTATTCACTTCCATCTTCTGAGAAACTAGCTAAAGGTTGTGGCCTAACATACCCTTTCTTTTTTATCCTATATGACTCAATCTCTTCTTCCCATGTCCCTTGAGGAGGAAAACACTCAGTGGAAGGCATACATGCATTCAGCTTAGCTTTCACTGTTCCCTGATGCATGTTTCGCATAAACAAGGGAACGTAGGTATCCAAAGCATCACAATCTTCATGCCTGCAAATTGGAGATGGCACAGAAGGCAAAAAAGCAGAAAGGTCAAGTAATTGGTAGGAGAACTTTCATTATGGATGACCTCAACGCAGTCATTCATATTTTCAAATTAACTAGAAAATCTTTGAACTGACTGGAAACATCAAACCAATACCTAACACATTTTGTGAAAAGGCTAAAAAAAAAAAAGTTCAATGCATTAAAATGCAACAAAACAAACTTCCTCTAACTTTTGGCAACAAAATAACTGAATTAACCTCCTCAAGATTTTTCTCAGCAGATCTTCATTCTACTTGCAGTCCTAATTATGAATCAATAGAACTATTTCAGCAATATATAGCAATTAATCCAGGTCATAATGACATGGACAGGCTAATAAATCAAGTTTCAATGTTTTACCCCGAATATACAACATAGCATAGAAATAATTACTATAGCTTCGCAAGCAATATCAGTAACCATCTCATTCGCTAGTACCAGCTGCACAAAATGCCCAGTTCGGAGAAAATATGAAAAGTGCAATGGTAATTATATGATAGAAATTTCAGAGTAAAACGCCAAAAAGCTTGCATAATAAAACAAAGCAACTAAATCAAGAAAAGAGTACCTGGGTTGCTCCCCAAATAAATACCAATTATTTTAAACTCCGCTGAAATTTATGAGGGAGGAAAGCATTTGGTACGCAAAACCCAAAAAGAAAAACTGGAATATTTTCTCGAAAGCAGGCAGAAAAGACTGGGAAAACATATTGAGACAGCACAAACAGTAGACAAAATTGTGCTTCTTCCCTTTTTAATAATCGGACTAAAGAAAATGCACCTGACAAGGACTTTTCTTGAAGCAGCCCAGAAGAACCGAGACTTTGAAAAAGCGTGAGGACACGAGTAGCAAAACCAGTAAGAAGGAGCAAAAGAAGAAGGCCTAAAAGGGGAAGTCTGAGCAGAAAAACCCATTGCAGCCATGGCCTCTGCTACTCTGCCCAGCTTATGGCTAGTGCCACTGATTCTGCTATAAGAAGCGGCCGTCTTGATAGTTTTTCTCCCTCAAAAAGACTTTTTTACTGTCTTTTTATGTTTTCCCCACTCTTGTAGGTCAAATGGAACTGTAAAAATAATGGGTTTTAGAAGGGTTCATTTCTCTAATTTGTCTGCAACTGCAAGTAGTGGGATTTATTCTCTGTGAATTCTCAGAATAGAGAGGACAGAGACAAAGGGGAGGGAAAGAGGGAAGAAGGTTTTCTTGATTGAGGAAAGACGCCGAAGCTTGCATAACAGGGTTTAACCTCTAAACACGGACAACGCCTTTAAATTCAGTCGTTGGTGGTTTGAAGGGAGGAGAAAAGACAAAGAATACTATGGGTTTTTTTTTATATATAAAAATAATAATAATAATATATTTTAATTTTTTTAAGAAGGAGAAAGACCTTTTATTTTTATTTTTTTAAAAGGAGAAAGAAAAATAACGGATAAAGAATGAGGAAAAAAAATGAGGGATATAGTTCCATTCCATAGCAAAACATCTCTCTGCCTATGTGTTTTAAAGTGTTTTTTTTTTTTTTTTTGATGAAGAAAGAAAAATTACGGATACTGGAGGAGGAGGAAAATGAGGGTTATAAGTTATAGCATCCAGACAGCTCTCTCCCAATAAGCTTTATGTATTAAATATTACAATAGCTTCTTTTTTTATTTTGAAAAGTACTATAATTCTTATTATTATAAAATTTTAAAATAAAATAGATTTTTTCTTTAAAATTTTGTAGTAGTCTTAATTTTACTTTTGAATTTTAAAAATAAGTAAAAGTCTAGTAGTACTATGTTTTTTTTTTATATATGGGGGTAGGATGAAGATCATTAGGATACTAATGATTTGAATAGTTTGTATTTCAAATTATATATATATATATATATATATATATATGAATGCATGAATAAAATGGTATTTTCAAAGTAAAAAATGTCAAAAGAGTTACTTGAAAAATTAATCCATTCTTGTCAAAGGAGCTATTAGGATTACTTAGATCTTGTCAACTTTCTTAAAATCAAGTTAGGATAAACCCTAGTTTTAAAAAAAAACAAGAAATATATTTGCAAGAATGTAATAAAAATATAATATTTTAGTCAGAGGATAAAATTTATAAAGTTATATTAAAATAGTTATTGAAAAAAAGTACTAAATCTATTGAAGGCTAAATTGATGAAGACAATTAGACATCAATTCCCAAGAAGAAGAAGAAGAAGGAGAAAATTGCACATCTTTTTTAGAAAATCAGTTGCTTAGCTGATATAAGTGGGAATTATTTACCAAAAAAAAAAAAAACTTAAGTGGGAAGAAACGTCGGGATCAAATGACAGAAGCGTGATTAGCAGGACGCGCTTCCCCCTACAACCTCCCATCATTCTCAACCATGAAATAGGTTTGTGGCGCAAATTTTCTTTTTTTAAAATAGATTTCTACTGTAGCCTTTATTTTAAAAGTTCCGAAATTTTTTCCTCAAGAAAAAGATCCCAAAAATTAACCCTTTTTATACTTTCTCATCAAACTATAATTTCATTAAACTATTTATATCCCTTCTCAAGTAGCAAAATAGAACTTTGGATATTCAAAAATTGTTTGTTCCTTTCTCAAAGCCGATAATTTGTACTGAAACTAACAACACTAGCTTGATTAAATTTGAAAAATAAATAAATATCATTACAATTAATTATTGAAAAATGACAAATAATTTAGACAAAGAAAATTCTAAATGAGAAATAATTTTAAGAGTAGGAGTAAAAGCATATTTTCAGCGAGTGATATATCATCGTCCTAATTTAAATCGAGTAATTCTTATCTCCCATAGAATTGAGGCAGGTGGATGCCCCTTAAGTTAGTTTTTTTTACTTTCCTATCACTATGATCAAATATAGTTTACATATCCATGCATTATTAAAAAGACACATTACTCACATTTAATTAAAAAGAAAAGGAAAATTACCCATTTTAGTCCCTTACATTTGAGTTTTTGGCCATTTTAATCCATCTACTTGTTTTAGTCCTAGACACAGGTTTGTGTAATCCAATATTCATTTTATTCCTGTCAAATGAGGTGACGAATATCATCTAGGACATTTTGTCAAATAAAATCATATAAAAATTTCTAAATGCACAATGACAAGGCTATATTTGTAAAACCAGTGATCACATGGGAAAATAAGTATTGGGGGGGGGGGGGGGGAAGAAGTCCTCCCAAATGTTCTTAATACAATTTGCGGTTGGAAACTCAATGCTATTAGTAAACAAGAGAAGCAGAATTCTCATTAAGCTAAGAAAAAAATATGAGCTTTCAAGAATCATGAAATGATCTCCCCTTACCCATCTTTTTCTACTACACTACACCTTTGCCAACATATTCTACATATAGTTTTCTTCTTATTCTTGAGTACCTTTTACTTGGTACTCCCCATCCCCATCATTAATGTTTTTGTCTACTGAGAGATACTCTAAAGCAGTCACTACATCACTTATCAAAGGCCTAGTTGTGGCTTCCTCTTGCAGGCACATTGCTGCAACAGCAAGAGATTGGTATAAAGCTTTCACTGGATAGTTTCCGTCTAGCAAAGGATCTGCCATCAAATGAAACATCCTCTTGTCTTTGAACAAAGGTTGTGCCTGCCAATTAATTTCCATTATCAGCTTTTTAGTTTGAATTTAATGCTAGATGCCTATATTAAGATCAGTTTAGGATATAAACTAATCAAGATCATCTCAACAGAAAATGGAAAACTTTTGAATTCATTAATTAGAAACCTCTGATTCTTGAGTAAGATAATAATCCTACTAATTATGGCTGCAGCTTTGGATCTTGAAACTTACCCATTCAATTAGGTTCTTTTCTTCACTTGGTCTTGAATTGTCAATCACTCTCCTTCCTGTGATGATCTCCAAGAACACTACTCCAAAGCTATATACATCGGATTTTGTAGTCAACTGACCCGTTAAAGCATATTCAGGCGCACAATAGCCATATGTTCCCATAACCCTGGTAGAGACATGACTATTGTCACCTGTTGGACCCAACTTGGCAAGGCCAAAATCAGAGAGCTTTGGGTTATAACTTTCATCTAAAAGTATGTTTGATGCTTTAAAATCACGATAAATCACCGGAGGATTGGCTGTTTCGTGCAAGTATTCGAGCCCTCTTGCTGCTCCTTGAGCAATTTTGATCCTAGTTTTCCAATCTAGGGGCTTTTTGTCCTCACCTATATCTGGAGAGAAAAAAACATTTTTGAACCATGAAAAATTTCCTTCTTTTTCTTTTGTGAGCGAATTAACATGTGATGCAAAATCTTGAAAAAGAGATAACATACCGAGAAGGTGATCTTCTAGTGAACCATTGTGCATGTACTCATAAACTAATACCCTCTGATCACCGTCACAGCAGTATCCTACAAGATTTACAAGGTTAGGATGATGAAGAAGGCTCAACATCAGAACCTCCACAAGGAATTCTCTGTTTCCTTGAAAACCATTCCTGTCCAATTGCTTGACAGCAACATCCTGAGTGAAATTAAATAGAGAGAAATTAAAATGAATGATAACTTATCTAACCAATATCACTCTGAAATTGGATTGGACAATGAAAAGAGAGAAATATTTTGGAAATATATACTATGTTTTTGCTTTCGATGTGCCCTTTATATACTCTGCCAAAACCTCCTTCACCAATCAAACAATCAGTATTGAAGTTTTGAGTTGCCACAAGCAACTCCCGGAATGTGAAAATCTGAGCTGAGATGTTCCCTTTGCCAAGTTTTTCAATTTCTTCTGCTATATACCTCCTCCTGCTGCTATCTGCAGAATTAGTTGGCAACCAAATCAGGCCACATCAAAGCATTCACCACAAAGGTTAATATGCAAACTAGATTATGATAAAAACTTAAGGATGAGGCTCTTGTAACTTTTTTCCTGCCTCCCCTCCCCACCCAAACAACAAAGAAGAGAGAGGGTAGGACAGGAGGCAGAGAAAAATCTGTAGATGTATTTTCTGATAAAAGAATTTTGAGAACATGGGATTTTTCAAAAAAGAAAAAAAAAATCCATCCATTTGACAAAAATTGATGCAATACTAAGACTATGAGAGAAAGGTCGGGTCCTATCCAATGGAAAGGCGGCATTATCACAAGACTTTGGTAATTTCTTCAGAATTATATACATGGCAAAGTTCAACAAGCCATGCAGATATCTTTTTCTGCAAAAGTTGAAGCAATAATACCAAAAATTGACAGAAAAATTCCATTTGTACAATTTAAATAATTGGGAAATGGGAACAAAAAGGAAAGGAATACAAATGCATTTATATTCATTTCTCTGGTTTCCATCACGTTCTTGAAGTCTTTAGGATCAATATAATGGGAAAGGAGGGTACCAAAACAGAGAAGAGAAAGTTATTCACGAAAGAATTACCAGATTTAAAGGAAATGTTAGCAAATGAGGCAGCAGCCCTTGTGCCCTGATGCTCCTGAATGCTTTTTTTGAATTCTTGAATGCTCTTTCTCAATGATCTTCTCTGAAGTTTTTCTTCTGACATACAACAAGAGAAACAGCTCATCTTTTCCTTCTGCTATCTCAGCCAACCAACCATAGTTTTTTTACCCAAGAAAAATATCATTGAAGTCTGATCATGAACGATAAAAGATCCATCTCATTGGCACAAAATTACGTGATTTATTGTTAACATTAACAGAAACTTTTAGTCCTCGAAAGAAGTCTTTTTCTGGTCTCTCAAGAAACTCAGAAAGAATTCCTCAATGTGTGTCTGTGCGTGTGCTTGTCTTTCTTCTTTTTGTTTTTTCTTTTTTTTTTTCCTTCTTTCTACCTCCAAATCAATTATGTGTTCCAATGGGATAGAGACTTTTACCGAATTTTCTAATTATAGAAATTAATGGATTAACACATCATTTTCTTAACTAATTGCTGCCTTACCTTTATAACTAATTCTTCAAGATCTTTTAGATAAAGGTGGAATTGAATTGTTGCTAAGGCAAACGTGCATGTATATTGCCCTCTCTACCAATAAGTAAATTGAACGAGCTTTTATATATATATATAATCCATCAACATAGAGAAATGTAAAACGCAAATTAAAGCGTGCTTCTAATTTCTTAGGAGATAGGGAGAGGAAAAATTGGAAGCAAATAGGGGGAGGAAGTAAATATAGGTGTATCTCGATCCTAAGAAGAGGTAAAAGGATATATATATTTTAACTCTCCAAAATTAATGAAGTTACTCATTTATATTTTGATTTTCATAAAAATGGAAGTAAGTCGGAAGTGTGATTAACCTTTCCGGTTTTCTCCTCCCCCTTTCCTTTGCAGACCAAACAAAGCTGAGGTAGACGTCAACCATATCCATTACTTGCATGGAAAGAAAGGTGATAATGAAATTATTTGATATTGGAGAAGAAAATATTATATATATATATATATATATATATTCTCAGCCAATCATGCTTTCTGAATTACGGAAGATGTAATTCATCAGCTTTTCATCTCGTATGTAATATCACCAGACATCTTTGACTGACTCGGGGATAGACAAGAAAATGCTCACTGAGCATGCACGTCGGGAAATCCGTCACTTTCCTTCCGGATTAACTTGTTTAACTCGGCTCCTTGGCAGATAATCCGCTATTCTTTCCAGCCCTTCGCCCATTTCTTGGGGCTCTGGAAACAAAAAAGATAACAAAGTTTACAAAGATGAATGGCAAAACCCTAGTCTTATTTTCTATCTAATTAAGATACAAATAACAAAGAAAGAATTATCTGATGACTTGTGCTTTGCATAATTATAGATGCAGAAAACAAATTGTCATTAGCCTTAATCTCATGATTGTGATGATGGAATCCAATTAGGGTTAACTGTATCCCAACTAGGGTTTTTAGAATTATGGTCAGCCAGTTAGGTTTAATCCACACTTATAAGGGGGCCAATTCAAGCAGATAAAATCTTCATGAATAGCCTGAGCCATAAGCAGAATTCAAGAAAATAGAATTAGGGTAGGGTTTACATAATTTCTCATAAAAAGTAACAGAATTTTGCAATTCCACCAAGATGGAGTGATGATGATTAACATATCTAAAATCACTCTAACTATTTTGATAGGAAAATGAGATAAAACAAAGTTCAATCAAGATACAAAAATCCCAACATACTTTATAAACTAAAGGAACTTAAGCTTAATAGCCTGCAAATCCTATCCTCAAGTTAAGATCCTCCCTATCTTCATCCTTTCTTGCAACTGCAATATTCTTTGAACATTTATTTGGTGATTCCAAATCGTCATTGTCTATACTTCTTCCACTACTTGCCTTGCGCTTGAGAGGAAAACCAGTTGGAGGAACCATATTATTATCATCATTGCCTAATTTCAGATAATTCTTTTCCAAAAAATCCTTGTAAACCGCAGCATTTTTTGCTAACACACTCTTAGACTTATCATCGGAGGTGACCTGCCACGACTGCCAATACTCCAATGTAACATGGTTTGGAGTATATGACTCCCCCGAGAGGAAAAATGGAGCAAGCAATCTCCCACCCTTAATTGGCCTAATGTAGTTTTCCCATGCTTCCCTTTGACTTGCATTAGCTCGAGGTACATATCCAGGTAGATCTTGATCCAAACCAAACTGCATAGCTACTCGATGTGGAAGGTACTGTTCTATACAATCCATCCCAACAAGTTCACTTGCTCTCACACACCGAATCATGACCTCTTGCACTTCATCCATATCCAGGATAGTACTCTTCTTTTCCTTGTTTTCGTGAATCTTATCAAAGAAGACGATGTTTTCATCCACTTTATAAGGTCGCCGATTGAAATGATCTCCACCATTGGCTATGGCCAACTTAACATCAAACGATGTTATTCTCCTCACATCGCTCCATTTGTAAAATCTTGGCACGTCGGATCCAAGATAGTTTGGAATTGGCTGCAGCGTCGGGAATCTCTCCCAAGCCCAAATCTGGACTAATTGAACTGGAGCGGAGATTTTTGGTCTCGTATAAGCAGAATCATCATAATTTCTCAATTTACTCAGATTTTTATAGATTCCAGCAAGAACTGCCGGAGCAAGTGCAATTTTAGTACCTCTGGCTAGATGGGTTGCAATTGGCAAAACCCGTCGCGGGACAACATCTCCAGAAGCAACATTGATGAAGACGAACCTCGATAACCATAGGGAAAGAAATGCCGCGTGCTCTGATGCACTTCCGCTGTCCATGAATTTGTTCAGCCATAGAGATTGGCTTACCTTCTTTGATTTGCTCTTAAAAACCTCTGATCGTGCCAAACGTAAATCAAAATCCGCGTCTTTCATTTCTTCGGTTTGAAGAGGGCTAAAAATAGGGTCACCCAAAACTGAGTAGCCTCCCAATACCATCATATCCTCCAACGTGATTGTAGCTTCTCCCCAAGGGAAAACAAAGGTGTTGGTCTCCGGACACCATTTTTCTACTAAGGCAAGAATGAGTTTTTCATCTGGTTTGATGACGTTTATGGAATTCATGATTGCATCGTGGATTCCAGCTTTCCTCCATACGGATTGGTGCAACGAATGCATCTGTAGAACCCACGTTTTCCAGTGTCTTAGTGGGTTTCTCCACAGATGAAACTTCATCAATTTCTGTTGCAACTTTTCTTCGTCTGCTTTGGAGAAAGCATCTGAGGGAAGATTGAAGATGTGCCCGTGACTCCCATCGATGGAGATGAATGAAGGATTGAGAAAATGGGCCAGTTTGAGGGTTGGGCATTCACCTTTTGGTGAAACCATTAACTCAACTCTCTCATCAGTGATGCGCTCGTCAGTTGGGTCGGCTGCCATTGTTGTGGACACGAAGCTAGTACTGGCTACTAATTGTAAAGGGATGGAAACTGAAATGAGATGGATTGCTTGCTTTGAGAACGGGGTTTAAATAGGCACCCATTGGTAGCTTGTTTTTGGTAAATGGAGAATAAATAGAAATTTATTGGTGAGTGAAAGTATAAATGGGATACGACTTATTTGATTATTATAAGATTATGTCATTTATAGAATCTTATTTACTTTGTATTGTTCGGGATTGAATATTTATATTTTTATTTGACGATATTCGAAAATGAATGCCTATTTTTTAAAAATAAATATATTTTCATATAAATTTTCACTAACAACCTTCTTAACATATACTAAATAATGATTTTCACTACTAAATTAATTAATAATAAATATAAATATGTAACTTTCTTAAAGTCAAGTTTTTTCTAATTTTAAAGCTAAATCAAATCTAAACATTCAATTATAAACGTAATAAATACTATTGTATTAGTGTAAGGTAAAAGCGGAAATAGAATGTTAATGGTGATTACTAATTTTTCATTGTGAACAAATTTAGAAAGATAGTAGGATTATGAGATTCAAGAATTATTACCATTTATATTTATTTGTTATTATTGTATATATGTAATGTATAACGGTTATGCATACATAGATATTAGTTATTATTTTCATTGTTATCAAATTTAGAAAGAAAAAAGGGTTGTTTGGTATTATTGTACCTATATAATATATATCAGTTTGGAAGATATTATTTATTTATTTCATTACTATCATACAATACAATCATCATAAATTAATATTCGATAAAATAATATTTTCATTTGGTCCCAACTGAGACTAGTTTAAAAAATTAGAAATTTTAATAAATTAATAAGATAATAATTTTTAGGAAAACCATTATATAAATTATGATTCCTTTAATATCACAAATTAATAATTTTCTAAAATTACAAACATAACTAGGACAATTTAATAAAATATGAATATATTGTTTGTTTTTTTCATGAGGTTAAAATATAGATGAATTACATCTCTAACTTTGTTCATTTAAGAGTTTTTGATATTGTACATCACTTTTAAATGATATATTTCATTAAGCCAATGTTATACATCCTTTTTGAATGCTTGTGATAATCTCTCTTATACTCATGTTTTACGTATTTGATTGGTCATAGTTGATGTCAAAACACTTTTTATATTAGAAATCATTGTTGGGTACGATTTCAAATATTTTTATATTTGTTGAATCAAGAAATACTCTTTAAATTAATTAAATTATTAATTTATTGATTAATTAATATTTCTATGAATTAATAAAATATCATGGTCTCAACATTATTAATTTATAAAGGTATTACTGTATTTGAAAGAACAAAGGGTTACTTGATTATTGTAACTATATAAAATACTCTCACTTCTCATTAAAATAGACTAATTTTCCATTTTCATTTATTTCAAATTATAGTACATTTTTTATTGAGGGCGTGATTTATTTTTTAGCTACCTAAATACCCTTATTTAACACATTTTATTATTATAAAACTCATATTCAAACTATAGGAATAATAAACATTAAATTAAAATTTTCATTTATTAAGGACAAGTACATGGTTTTTCACACACTGAAATTTGAATTTGATCAAATTTTAAATGAAAAGTAAAAATGAAACATAAGGAGAACAACGAAATAATTTACAATTTCAATCACATTAAATATATTTTCTTAATTTATGTGAAAAATTTTATTTGTCTATTTTAGTAGAATAAAAAAAGTATAATGGTTAGGCATCAATAAATACTTCATCTGTCTCGATAAACTTGTTTTTCTTTTTTCATTTATGTCAAATTATAGATCACTTTATTTATTCAGAATATAATACGTTTGTTGGTTGGTTGTTTAAAATATTCTTATTTAAAATGAGAGTATTAAGTTCATATAAAAAATACTAAATAGTGGTAGATTGTTGAGAAAATGCACTTAAATTAATGGAAAGTGATTTTCCAACAATGCTCAAGCTTCCAAATGTTATATTTGAAGAGAGAGAAAAGTCTTTCATATTCTTCAATATTCTCTTGGGTGAATAAATGAAATTATTCTTCCAAGAATGATTGGAATATAGGAATATTTTAAAAATACTTTATAAAAAATACACAATTTTACCAACATTAATTATAATTTTTTAATCAATGTAAAAATTAAATTTGGGAGGGATGGGTATTACTTATTGAATCATTGTTATCAAATTAAAGAAAGAACGAAGGGATACATGATTTGAGAATATTACTATTATATCTAAGTAATGCCACTATGTATTTGGACTTATCTCGCATATGTAAATTGATAATTAATTATTATCAAATTTGCAAACATAATAGTAACAACTTGAGAAGTATCAATAAAATCTGAATTTGATAAAGAAACCGGCAGTAACCAAAATCCGATTTTATTTTTTTGTCTAAATTGAAGAAATTGGTCCTTTAATTCTCCCCTCAGTCAAATTCAATTGTCCTTTTTTTTTTTTTTGGATTGTCACGCTTGAATAGTCATGTTTAAATTTTAGTACATATATACTTTGCAATTATATTTCTATGTAATTTTGAAAATATAAAATTTGACTTCTTATTTTAAATTAATTTATCTTAAAATATAATAAACATTTATTGATATATTTGAATGAAATCCTAAAAGCAATTTGTTCACCTTAAACTTAAGATCAACTTCTTAGACAATGACGTATAATGTTATATTCTTTCACCTTAAACATTAAAAAATTTATGATTATATATTACTAATTAAATAATAGTGATTCAGAAGGCTTGTTTACATAATTTTTAGTTTCTTAATTCTTGTAAAAAAATAAATAAAGTGAACAATTGAAATGAGAGAGATGAAATAATATGATTCAACATTATTAGAGAGAAAAAACCCCATAAATCAATTTGGTTATAATAGCTCCAACAACTAACCTCTGGTTTCAAGTGTTGAATTAGGTATTTGCTTTTGGGTGATAAAGTTTCAAGTGAGCAAATTTTATTTTGACAACGTATTTGTTGATCGATCACATAAATTGATATATTTTCTTTCAAAATTCGAGAAGGAAGATATAGACAAGCATGTTTGAGTCTATATATTGTTGATCATTTCCTTACAGAGTTTTTTTTTTTTTTTTAAAGATATTCACTTATAAGTTATAGTAAAAAAAAAAAAGTCATGGCAATGATATTATTTAAACAGGCTAAGGAGGTATTTTTTCTAAGATACTTTTATTGCCTTGTAGAACTTGATGTTTTGCGATAATTCATACTTGATCTCTTTCTTGCTGCAATTTCCATAATTGCTTTTTCCCTTGCGGGCGGACATGGCATCCTCCCACCATATCAAGTATCCTGCTGAGACACCGGGCTCAAATGATCTCGTCGGAATGTATGGACAAATATTATTACTATTTTCAAGACTCACCGTAGTACTCATGTAACGGTGAGTAATTTGACCGGGAACGTCCTGATCAAATCCAAACTGCATGGCCACCGCTGCGGCTGATACTTTTCCTTACAATCTATTCCTACTAGCTCAGTAGCCTCTATGCATTGAGCAAAGCATTTGAACTTCTTGTCATCATCATAAGGGTGAGCGTTACAGCGGACTTAACAAGCTGAAGATTGATTCTTGCTTTTATAACCTTACTCCATCTGGCGGCCCTTCGTTCACCAGGCAACTGATCAAGTGAGTTTGGGCCTTTTGGTCTCAGAGATGGAAACCGCTTAAACGCCCAACGCTGCAATAATTGGAACGGTCAGCTGAAATCGACTCTAAAGATAACATCATGGCTTTTTTTCAAGAGTGTCAAGTCTCTATAAAGACTTGCAAGAACTGCAGGTGCAAGTGCCACAGGGATACCCTGTGACATTTCGGCTGCAATAGGAAATACATAAATATTTCCCAAAGTATCACCTGGAAGTTGAGGAAACACATACCTTCATAACCGAAGGGACAAGAATGCAACATGTTCAAACTCATTATTGGCTCTCCCATATAATGTTTTAGCCATTCACCATGGGAGGCTTTCTTCAATTTGCTTCGACAAAATTTCCGCCGTTGCCTTTCCAACTCTTCCACGAGTTTCACCAGGTTTCCAGTAGGAACTCCTCGGACAGGCTTCCCGGAAACTGAATAATCACCGAAGATCATCATATCCTCTAGAGTTATTAATGTTGCATCACCCCATGGAAACAGAAAAGTACTAGTCTCTGGACACCAAAATTCAGCTAAACCAAGTACAACATCAAGATTACACCTAATTGCATAAGTCGAAATCAAAATAACATCATAAATACCACTTCTTTCCCACTTGCTCTTATGTTTCACAACAAGTTCTTGAACCCATTGTCGCCAGTCTTTCTGAGGACTTCTCCAACCCTTGACGACGGGTTGTGAGGAAAGAGGCCAACTTCTCCAGTCTTAGACGGCCATTGTTGGAGATTATGAGGAAAGACTTCGCATAACAAAGGAGTATGAGGGATGCTGGCAGCTTGGTTTACATTTTAGGCTAAGGGTTGGAGAAATCTTGCTGTTCTAAAAGCACTTTTCTTGCTTTCTGGAGAAACCATTTTCGCATTTCTGGCTCCACAAATAGATGGGGGATTCATCTCTTGAGTTGCCGCCTTAGCTGAGTATGATTCTCTCGTTAATTATGAAATATTTATATATTTAAGGGGAATATTTTGAAAATATATATAAGCATCAAATATATATAGCACTGTGAAGTTAAGCAGTCGCTGAAGCTGGTATCTGATCAGGTAACATTATATTGTCGGGAAGTGGAAAAATTTTAAATGCCACTAAATTATTGCCGCAAGTTCATTTACTAAGTTGTGATCATCCTTGCAAGTTCATGTATCTACCTTCTAGTTCTTGTTGGGAAGTGGAAAAATCCCACTAATTACTGTGAGTTTTTAATACTCCCGTTGAAAAATATAATTTATTAAATAATTTTTTTATTATATAAAAATATATATTATTTTACAAAATTTATAATATTTCAACTCTTAACTTTCAATATTATGAGATCATCTTTTGCAATTCTGACCATCCGCTTCTTGGAATCTGGTTGGGTAGTGGGAACATGCCCCTAAATTACTGCAAATTTATTTACTCCACTAAGTTGATGTCATCCTCAACACTTCATTGAATTCTTGAGCTGTTGTCATTTATTTCCTTGTTATCAAATTAAATGTTCACAAATTTAACTAATAATTTACTTAATATATTCAAATTTCAACAATTTCGATAATCTCTCTACTAACTCCAAATACTATGATAACTTCTTTTAAAGTAAAAAAGTACCTCTGATGAGAAGGGAAAATTGCAAAAAATATCTTCAAACTATTTATAATTCATCAATTATATCCTCTATCGTTTATTTTATCTTTTTATATTCTTAAACTATTTCCATTTAATTTATATATATGTATATATATAATAAGCTACTAGATGCATAAATGATATAATGAAAAAATTATACATAGTTTGAATATATAAACAATAAATAAAAGGTAAATGATACTCCCCTACGTCCAGAAATAAAGTCGATAGATCCACTTTATAGAGACAAAAAAAAAAGTTCTCGACTTTTATTTAATTGTAGCATTAAATCTTTCCAATGATATCTTATTAAAAATGTTAAGAGAATTACCGGTTTAGCCGTTCGGTGGTTAATAGCCGCTATGTGAATGAAGGCTCTTAGATGGTCTTTTGGATACAGCTTGCCTGGTGGTTAGAGGAACAATGTATGAAACGTAAATGTGAAATTATTTTCTAGTTATGTACTGCTATATAAATTGTGACTGTTCATTTATATATTCATCTATGATCTACCTAAAAGATGATGTAAATATAGCATCAACACCAATTAACTTTATTTCGATAAATTAATCAATGATACAAATTGTGATGTATCAAAACACATAAATAAAGGATATATATATATATATATATATATATATATAACATCATTTTATATTGAATAAAATGTTTGACTCATATTTCTTGATTATATCTATGTGGATAAAGACTTTACTTTAAGCAGGGATATGATGAGGAAGACACACAGAGACAATGGTTTGAAAGAAATGATGATGAAACAGAAACCCTTCTGGGGATTGTCATTGGAAGGGTTGACAAGGGCTAAGTTTGCACTTCGGTGCCTTTGCTTGCCAAGGGGGCTAAGCCTCCCTGATCAAAGAAGAGAGCATTCTATATAAAATCAATTGGAAACTTCTCAATCCCACTAATGCTGAGTGCAACACAAACTCACAAAGTAGCTAACAAGCAAAAGTGCAGACCATAGCCAACTGAACCTTCTTAAAGTTCACTGAACTAGTCCAACCTCATAAATAGCCTGTTGTACTCTGGCATGTAACATGTTTAGCCACAACTATATAAATAAAAGAGAATACAATAGCTACGATCTACTTCTCATGCATATCCAGGCTTTTGTCTATCTTCTCCAATGCATTTGTAAGGTCCCTATACAGGTATACATGATTCTCATTCAAGCGAAGGGAAAACAGATATTTTTCACAAAATCGCTCTAAAAACTAATAATAATAGTAATAATAAAACCCTCCCTTGGGCAGTGTGACCACAAATCTCTCAACTTCCTGGCCAAATACTTAACTAGGGGAGAAAATACATAATAATTTACAATAAAAACCTATCCTGCAACTGAGATAACATAAGATAATAAAGGAAATAATCTAAGTTTAACAATGAAAGAAAGCACAACAAAGATGAGAACTTTATTTCCCAAAAAGAAAGCAAAAAATGTTTCTGATATTCCCAATTTGGAATATAAGAGTTTTTACTTAAATTTCATAGCTTCCCTCGACCACAAAACAAGTAATTCACGGCGCCCTTCAACCAGAAAAGGAGTAGCTTGCACTATTTCACTTCTTATTTCCTTTTTTCTTCTTGGAAAATCCATAAAGATGTTGCCTCATGGAGTCCATTAGTAATCCCATGAATGTAATGAGTTTTTTTACTTTTACAAATACATAAGTTTGTGAGAATGTCTCCTTATTGTGATGAAATCAGTCCCCGTAAGCACCGAATAAGATATCCCAGCAGCATCCAACTGCTTGCTTGCGAGTAGGAGCAGAGGAGTTCAGGTATCACATTTAGTAAAAGTCTTACTTTCTGTTACAAAATTATTTCTTTGATTTTACTAAGTATTTCTGATCATTATCCACTCCATCAATCGTTTCTAGGTCTACTTCAAAAGTGGGTTTTCGGTTTTGTTTATATTTGTGTACAATGGAGAATTGGAGGAATTGGAGAAGACAGTGGAACCATGCTGGACGAAGCTGGTGAAGCCATTAGAGAAGATCGCTGAAGCTTGGAGGAGCCTTTGTCCTTTTTTTCTTTCTTTTTTTCTTCAAAATGGGTTTAATATTGAAGTACCAATTTTGCCCTCAGAGAAGATGAAAACTTTCGGTCAAAGATGATTGACCCGTTACCTTTTGGAAGAAAGGATTCAGCTTGTCAAATTTTTTTTGTTAAGGGACTTATAAAACAAAAAATAAAAATAAATGGAAACCTAGGTTACCAAAGTACTAAAGTGAAGGGATTAAACTTGTCTATTATTAATTATTTTACTTATATTAATTTTTAAGTTCAATAAATGTTCATTGAGAGAGAAAAAACAATACTCCCTCCCTCTAAAAATACAAATAGCTAGTCTCACTTTTATATAAATCAATAATTTCTTTTATTTCTAAAATACTATCAACTATTATGTATTGAAAATAAAAAGATAAAAAAATATTTAAAAATATATATAAAGACTTTTTCTTTAAAAGATAAGTGAAATGAGATATAAAAATAACTAAGTGTAATATTGAAAGTTAACGGTGAAATATTCATAAAATATCATAAAATTATTTATATTTTGGGACAAGAAAAAGTCATCAAGTGACTTATATTTCTGGATGATGGATGAAGTATTTATTGTTCAAAGTACAATTAATAAAGGTACAATAAATACTAAAATAATTGTTTTATCTATGTGAAATTACTTATAACATCCTAGAAAAATGGACAAAGGGAATATTGCTTATCATTGTTCAATCACATACACTGATATACTCTCTTCGTTCGAAGTTGAATGTCAACTTTTGACTTTTGCTAAAAATTAAAGAAAGTCATTTGACTATAATTAAGTTATCAAATTATCTTTTACATTAATGTAATGGATAGTGGAATCCATGAGTTAGTGTGAAATAAATTTTTTAAATTAAGGAGGTAATATAATTTTATATAACAAATATGTCTATTAAGGAAAATGAATATTCAATTTCGCACAAATTAAAATAGAAAATATGCACATTTAATTCCGGACAAATTAAATATTTTCTTTTAAAATTCGAGAAATAAGGAATATATATACAAGCACTTTTGAGTCTATTTATTGTTTATCATTTCCTTATTAGTTTTTTAGAAGATATTCACTTATATATAAGTAAAGGAAATTAAACATTAGTATTCATTTCATCTGGAATTAAATGATTATATTTTTTTAATTTTAGGATGTTCTATTTTTAAAAATTAATATATTTTTTATTTTAAATTTCACTAATAACCTTTTTTATATCCACTAACTCGTGTGATATTATCACCGATTACATTAACATTAGAGATATTGTTACAACTTTCTAAAAGTCAAATACTTTATTTAACTTTTGTATTAATTCAAAATTGAATATTCAATTAATAATAATATCTCTTTTGTCCTTTTTTATAAGTTGTAAAATGAATATTCACATATAAAGAAAGTATTTTTTTCCTAATATTTATTTATTTTGTGTTGAAAATAAAAAAGAAGAGCTAAAAGAGATGATAATAATAATAAAGAGAGGAGAGAAGAAATAAGAACGAGGGAACAAAGTTTTTAGCTTGATAATAAGGAAAATGTGAGATGTGGTCCCTCTGTTTATTTTTTATAAGATGTTAAAATTTTTAGATATATTTGACTATATTATTTCGAATATTACCTTATTTATCATTATCTTTTTCATTACTTTTTCTCTTATTTACAATAAATGACTTTAGTTTTTCATTTCTTTTCTATTTTCAAGACAAAAACTTTATTCTCTCTTTATATACTTATTTTATTTCTCATTTTTAAGATAAAATAAATAAGAATATAATTGAAACTAACATACTTTCTTAGTCGATGTGAAATTATTTATAACATATTGAAAATAAAAAGAGAAATAAGAGTAATATAAAAAAAATTATAAAATATATTTAAAAAGTAATCTTACGAAAAAGATTTCTAGACCGATAGAGTAATAGTACTAATAATAATATAATAACACATGGAAGGAATATAGATTTAATAGAGCAGATGGCTAAAATTATAGGGTACTATATGATGAACTCAGCATTCAATAGTTTAAGGTTCACCGCAAGATGAACATAAAATGCAAAAACCTGAAAGAACAATTAAGAAATCAAAACCTTCAGATCAGATGACGAATATGATCTTCCCGTTTGGGCTTCTGCCTTAGCAATATTATTTTCTCCAACTTTTGCAACCTCTCTTCTAACTCGGCATGGTTACAAACAATCGCAGTATTAACCAGATAATCTTCTCCTTCTTCCACTGACCCTGCAGCTTTCACTGGGAAAATCTTTTCTTGTTCCCTGTTAATTTTATTCCGCTTGATCGCATGGCTCAACGGGAGAAAATCCAAAGAATCATCACTAGTGTCTTCACTGGCACTGAGTATTTTGGAGGAAACATCTTGTTCTTGTTTACAAACCAAGCTACTATTTTGTTCCGATCCCATAGGAAATCCTGTCTTCTGCAAGTTGCCTTCAGTGTTAATTGGAGATAGTTTTCTCTTCCTAATTATATTTGACTTCTCTGTTTCTGAAGGAAGTTCATCTTTTGAGGAATGGCATGAAAATTTAAATTGAGTAGTAGTAGTAGTATTGCTCGTTGGATTGCCGCACTGAGGTTTCACTGGCTTCCCACGAATATTTGAACCTTGAATCTGCCTTCCAAGATTTTTCACAGCACCTGAAGATGGAGGGTATTTATGGCTACTGTTTGCAGCCTCCTCCATAGTAGACCTTTTAGGCCCAAGCATTGAAATTGGTTGCAAATCCATCTCATCATTCAGTTCTCTAGTTATACATGGCTGAGCCATTTTATGAAAGGCGGGAGAAGGGCTTCCAACAGATTTAGGTGGAACTTGTTTGTCCCCTATTGACTCTGCAGAAGTTGAAGTTTTGTGATAATTCATACGAGATCCATTTCTTGCATCTTCTGGTTCAGATATGGATTCTTGGTCAAATCCAAACTGCATGGCTACCCGCTGAGGCTGATACTTTTCCTTACAATCTATTCCTACTAGCTCAGTAGCCTCTAAGCATTGAGCACAGGAGGATCTCATGAACTCCATGTCATCATAAGGGCGCCACAAAAAATTTTCCTTCAGCGTTACAACGGACTTGACAAGCTGAAGATTGAATCTTGAGTTTAGCTTACTCCATCTGGCCACCCTTGGTTCACCAGGCAACTGATCAAGTGAGTTTGGAGCTTTCGGTCTCAGAGATGGAAACCGTTCAAACACCCAAAGCTGCAATAATTGGAAAGGTGCAACAACCGAAATTGACTCCGAAGATGACATCATGGCTTTTTTCTTCAAGAATGTCAAGTCTCTATAAAGACTTGCAAGAACTGCAGGTGCGAGTGCCAAAGGGGTTCCCTGTGACATTTCGGCTGCAATAGGAAATACATATTTTCCCAGAGTACCACCTGGAAGTTGAGGAAAAACAAACCTGGATAACCAGAGTGATAAGAAGGCAACATGTTCAAACTCATTATTGACTCCCATATAACGTTTTAGCCATTTACCATGGGTGGCTTTCTTTGATTTGCTTCGATAAAATTCTAGTCGTTGGCTTTCCATCTCTTCCACAATTTTCACCAAGTTTCCAGTAGGAAGTCCTCGGACAGGCTTCCCCGAAGCTGAATAACCACCCAAGATCATTATATCCTCTAGTGTTATTGTTGCATCACCCCATGGTAAAAGAAAAGTACTTGTCTCTGGACACCAAAATTCAACTAAACCAAGTACAACATCAAGATTACAACGAATTTCATAAGTAGAAATCAATATAGCATCATAAATACCACTTTTTTCCCATGTCATCTTATGTCTTACAGCAAGTTCTTGGACCCATTGGCCCCAGTCTTTCTGAGGACTTCTCCACCCCTTGAAGAGAACTCCAGACGGCCATTGTTGGAGATGATGAGGAAAGACTTCAGAAGTCAAAGGAGTATGAGGAATGCTGGCAGCTGGGTGGACATTTTCGGCAAGGGGTTGGAGAAATCTTGTTGTTCTACATGTGACTTTCTTGCTTTCTAGAGAAACCATTTTCGCATCTCTGGTTTCACAAATAGACGGGGTATTCATGATCTCTTGACTTTGAGTTGCCACCTTAGTGGATTATGGTTCTCTCGTGATGAAATGGAAAGGGGAAGATTTTGAAAATATATACATACTAGTTGAGGCTGTCTGCGCATCCCCTGCCCCTGCCCATGCCCAGTAACAATGCCTTTTTGTGTGGAGTTTTTTTTGTAACGTCTCCTGCATAGGCAGAACGGAGTCAGAATAAAAGTGTAATACATCAAATATCCACCCCACGCAATAGTGCAGTCATTAGATTAACTGTCCCCTTCAAGTGCACAATGTACTTTTAGTGAAAATAAGATCCATGCTAGTGGTTGAGCAGAACAACTCAGAACTACTTAACTTGCTAATGTTTCCATTCTTAGTTCACTGAATATTGTGTGGGTGGTTAAAAAATGCTCAGTTCCTGACACTTACATTAACCCAAGTTATGAACTCTAATGGAGAGCACTATTTAAGATATAAACTCCAAAACATCATTTGTACAAGTAGTCAACCATATGATTTTGAAGAAAGAATGCTTGCAAAATGCCAAAGCAAAGGATTCAAAAGGACTTAAAAGTAGAAACATAAACCATTTCATCAGCAACTGTGATTTTTGGCACTTGACATAAGCCTTCTTTCCATAAGCAACAAATTTCTTGCAAAGTTGATAAAGCATTTCAAATTGCCATCACAAGGAGGGTTCACAAAAGATGGTTAAGAAAACAAAAAAATACCACAGCTGCATATATTGCATATAAGCTAAATGGTAGAAATATCCAATTACATTAAGAGCTGAAATCTCACAAAAGCAATAATAATATGCATAAAAATAAATTTCTACTCTAAAACAATGTATATATTAAAACGAAAATATTATAAAAAAACTCAGTTTGGACAAACATTTTTTCTCAAATTCATCATTTTCCATAAAAACTTATCTCAAAATAATTTTTTACCTCCAAAATTTCTATCACCTCAAAATTTTAAATTTTCTTCTAACCCCATAAATGGATCACACATATTCATATAAACAATATTTTTTTTCATTACTTTTTAATTAAAAACACAATCTTAAATAATTTATTAATTATATTTTATATATTCTATACTATTATTGATAATGTGAGCCCCAAAATTTCAATTCCCTAACTCAAAAAAAAAAAATTATTCTCATTTACCAATAAAAAATTTCTTATCCAAACACAAAAAATTCTCACTTCAAAAACAAAACAAAAAAATCATTTCAAATTTCAATCCAAATACACCCAAAATTTCTGTGCATGCATGGAAACTTATCCCACTACCAATAGTGAATCAAAAAGGAGAAAGGAACCTTCATGAGAAGACATATTTTTCTCCTTTTTTGACACTTGAGTTCATTTCACTGGTATCTCATCTAACCAAACAAATGAAACCATGGATGCAGAAGTTTTCAGTTCAAAGAACATCTCAGAAATGGAAAAGCAGTAGCAAATATAAGTTAGAGTATGCTTCATTGAAACTGATAAATTTCATTAAAGAAAAAAGGGTAAAAAAAGTGTCATCCAAAGTTCCTCTTTGGGAAATTTCAAGATTTAGATGACTCTCAACCTTTAAAAGCTGCCAACAGCCACAAACTTGTCACCATTCTAAAAAACTACTTTAGAACTTGACCCTATTTTCAGTTAGTTATCTAAACTAAACTAAACTGTATGGGCTAATCAGAGAGAACTAGTCCCATGAATTATGAAATGAACAAAAGCATCACTCCCTGCATTGCTTATAGATATGACAAAATAATATTTGCCATTTCTTAAGCATATTTGCCATCTTAATTTTGCCCTCATGTTTTTTACTCAATTGCAGGAAGTTTTGATTCGTAAGCGATTGTGTCATCTTTATTTTGATCTTGTTTTCTCATCTAAACAAGAAAGCAAAGCATCCTTTTTACTTCTTTGTTATTGGGAAATTAGCAGGTTTTGGCACAAAGATACAAGGGAAATATTGCAACATTTAAATGTTAAGGATCAGTCAGATCAGAATTCTAACTGAACCCATTTATGTTAATACAAGCGGAAACGCTAAAGTCTAAACCACCAAACTCAAAAAAACACCATTGCCAAGATCAAAATTGCTATAAAGGGATCGTGTATTTCCCCATTTAAAACCACAAAAGTGTACAAAGAGTTACCAGATCCTTGATGCAGCAAGAAACAAACAAAGGCTTAGAGTTCCAGTACCAAGATATAAACTTTCACCACTACCACTCCAATTCCAAAAAAATAAAAAGCAAATCCCAAAACAAATGCCCTAATCAAAGCTGACAAGAACACTTAATCCAACCATCAGACAATACAAGACCAAAAGCTTTTTTCCTGACAAAGAAAAAACATCGATAATGTAATATTGAGAGAACAAAAATATAAAACTCTTGGCACACCCTCAATTCCAATACTCACACAACCACGGAAGAAGAGAATTTAGAACTCATCTAAATAAAATAGATCATACTTATTCATACCTTGAATTTCAACAATAGCACTGTGAAGTTAAGCAGTCGCGGAAGCGGGTATCTGAAATCTGATCAGCTAACGTTCCTGTTGGGAAGTGGAAAAAAAAGGTATATTTACATTGATTTTTTAAATTTACTATTTACATTTGTTTTTGTTTTGTTAGATGAAATTATGTTTGAATGAAATTTTTTTTATTAAGAATTGAAAGTTGTTTGATATATTTTAATTTCAATATTATTGATAATATTTTAAAATATATAAAAGGATAAATTTTACTAAACCCTATCAATCTTTTATCCAAAAATACTAAAATCCCCTTCATCTTCAAATTGAAGCAATATGTCTCTGATTTATTCAATTTTATCATTCAACCCCTTAAAATTTCCATGAAAAACAAACTCCCTCTCAATTTTTCAATTGTCTCAATATGCCCCTTCATCTTTTCAATTATTTTATTTAAGTATAATTTTTATTACAATTTATCTTATTTCTTTTTTATCAATTAACATTTTATTTTTTTATTAACTCTCATAAATTAAAATAAAAAATTACTAAAAAAATAAAAAATTCTATGAACTTTTTTATTTGCTTGAACATGTGAAGAAAAAATTATTAATTAAACGCATTAGAAAATTAAAAACAATAGAAAAAAAAAGAACTGTTTTATAAAGAAAACAATTTTTTTCTCAATTGTTTTAAATTTTCTAATGTATTAAATAAAAAAAATCTCTTTACATGTTTAAACACATAAAAAAGTTTATAATTTTTTCCTTTTTTAATAAGATTTTATCTTAATTTATGAGAGTTAAGATTAATTGAAAAAAAATGATAAATTGTAATAAAAATTATATTTAACTAAAATAATTGAAAAGAAAGGAGCGACAATTGAAAGATTGAGGCGGAGTTTGTTTTTCATGAAAAGTTTAAGGATCTTAATGAAATTGAGTCTACTAATTATACTATTTTGATAAATTGAATAGATCTGGAGGCATATTGGTTCAATTATAAGATGAAGGGAGTTTAGTGTTTTTGGATAAAAGATGGAGGGGATTTAGTGAAATTTACCATATATAAAATATAATTATTAAATTATTTGATATTGTAATTTTAATTAAAATCTAATATAAAAATACTGTTTATATAATTAAATGGAATTCATATATACTATTAGAAAAAAGTGTTTTGAAAAATATTTTTATAAAAAATTTTAAAAAATATTTTGAGAATCAATCGAAATATATAAGTCCCTATATCTGGCTTCTTATTGGGAAGTGGAAATATGCCCCTAATTTAATGTAAGTTTATTTACTAGTTCCTCAATCTAGAGATTTAAATCATTGTACACTTTTATATAGATAAAAAAAAAGTTGTTCATAAAATATATTTAATTATTATGTCGTGAAAAAAAAATTAAAAAAATTTGTTTTGAGAAAAGAAAAATATAACGATTTTGTATTAGAAATAAGAAATAGATGAGAAAAAAGATAAAAATAAATATAATATAATATTATAAGTCAATAGTAAAACATTTTTAAATTTTCATAAAACAACTTATATTGTAAAACATAAATAAAATTATCCATTAAACTTATATTTATAAATTGAATAACTTATATTTATGTAGAGAGAAAGTAGTACTAAAATGTAATCATCATTAGTAACTTTTTGAAAAAACATGTTTTCTTAAATAAATAGTATATTTTTATTTAAAATTTCATTAATTATTTTACTTAATAGGTTCTAATTTCAATCATTAGTAACTTTTTGAAAAAACATGTTTTCTCAAATAAATAGTATATTTTTATTTAAAATTTCATTAATTATTTTACTTAATAGGTTCTAATATCAACAATTTTGGTAATGTCTCTAATAACCACATTAATAATGATAATTTTCTTTCAAAGTAAAAAAAGTCTCATTAGTTATTATATTAAATGAATATTAAACGTTAGCCAAAAAAAGTGTTGTTTTAATTTAATAACTCCTTTCTACAATTTTTTTTAAAAAAACATCATTTTTAATAATTTAAAAATCTTAAATGCTTCTCTAAATTTTCTAAAACTATTCTATTTTATTATATAACCATGATCATATCTTGAAATTAAAAAAATGAATTTATCTTGAAAATGAAAAATATATAATAATCTAAAAATTGAAAGAATTCAGTGGCAGATATTATGAATTTGCAATAATTTCAGAAATTATTTTCCTTTGAGTTTAGAAATAGAAATTCTGAAGCAAGCAAGTCTTTAGAAGGAAAAAATAGGCAGAAAAGGAAAAGGCAAGTCTTAAACCTCGTAAATTGTGGATGTACTGTTTCCTCGACTTTTATTGTTTTATTTAGTTGTAGCATTAAATCTTTCCACGGATATCTAATTAGAAAATGTTAAATGAACTACCGGATTTGCCCTACAATGGTCCTTTCGACACAGCAGTGAAATTATTTTCTTGTAAATGTTTATATATAGATATTCATCTCCTGAAAAAAGATGTCATATCATCAATATTAACCAACTTTATCTGGATGAATAAACCATTATTGCCTTATTTAATCTTTTAATCCCAAGAACTGTGATATATCAGAACCCATATAAATAAATTATATACGTAACATCATTTTATATGGAATAAAAAGCTTAACTCATATTTTCTGATTATATCTATGTGAATAAAAAAAATTATTTTAAAAAAATGAAAAATTCAATTTTGAACTTCCAAAATAAAAACATGAAGGAGAGAATTATTATGCAGCTTAGTTTCGCAGGGGAAAAGTCGAATCATCAGAATTAATGGGTTAATAGCCCCTTCTATGGTGGAAGAGAGTGACTGGCAATTAAAGCAGCCACCAGCAGAAAAAGGATGTACAGATATTCAATTGTGGCAATGCATCAAATGTTAGCTGAATGAACTAAATGATAGTAGAGATAAAAAAAAAAAGAAACACAGACAATGACTGTTTAGAATTAGTGCAAACAGCTTATTAGTATAGAAGAATGTAAGGAACGTGAACACATAAAAATAGAGTACATCCCTCAGAACTGTATTCTCCTCAGTCTGAGGTCAGTCTACTTTTAACGTTAATTGAATCAGAAATCTTCACAGGGATAAAATGAGGACACACAGAGAGACAATGGTTTGAAAGCAATGATGATGAAACAGAAACCCTTCTGGGGCTTGTCATCGGAAGGGTTGACAAGGGCTAAGTTTGCACTTCGGTGCCCTTGCTTGCCAATAGGGTTAAGCCTTCCTGATCAAAGAGGCGGGCATTTTATATAAAATCACTTGAAAACCTCTCAATCCTACTAATGCTGGAGTTCACAAAGTAGCTAACAAGCAAAAGTGCAGACCATAGCCAACTGAACCTTCTTAATGTTCATTGAACGAGTCCAACATCAAAAATAGCCTATTGTACTCTGACATGTTTAGCCACAATTATACAAATACAAGAGAATACCATAGCTACGATCTACTTCTCATGCATATCCAGGCTATTGTCTATCTTCTCCAATGCATTTGTAAGGTCCCTATACAGATTTTTCATAAAATCACTCTAAAAACTAATAATAATAGTAATAATAAAACCCACCCTTGGGCAGTGTGGCTGCAAATCCCTCAACGTCCTGGCCAAATACTTAACTAGGGGAGAAAAGACATACAATAAAAACCTATCCTGCAACTGAAATAACAAGAAGATAATAAAGAAAATAAACAAAGTTTCAAAATGAAAGAAAGCACAATAAAAATGAGAACTTTATTTCCCAAAAAGAAAGAAAAAAATGTTTCTGATATTCCCAATTTGGAATATAAGAGTTTATACTTAAATTTCATAGCTTCCCTCAACCACAAAACAAGTAATTCATGGCGCCTTTCAACCAGAAAAGGAGTAACTTGCACCATTTCACTTCTTATTTCCTTTCTTCTTTTTAGAAAATCCATAAAGACATAGCCTCTAAAGTTACAAACATGTCTCGTTCTTTTGCTGCATTCTTCTGCTGAGAAAATACAAATTGTCTTAAACTCAATTCTTAGGCCAGTAAAAAGTGCTACCTAGATACAATAAACCAAAATTCTTTATATTTGTAATTCATCCTTCAACAAGAAAGAAAGGAAGAAATGATTTTGCAAGAATCAAAACTTTTCTACTCCAAACAAAAACTTCAAAAAAGAAAAAACTGAAAACATCAGTTTATATTCCCTCAGAACAAAATTTTCATCAATGGATATCAGTCCACTACTTTTAATTTATCCAACAATTCTTCATGGGGACCAAATAACAACATACTACTGAAAGCAGAAAAAGGATGTAGGCAGCAGTTACAAGGCAAACATTAGGATCAGCAACCATGGGCTACGAGAGATAAATACCCAAGTCCATTGACAGTCTGTATTTGTTAGTGGTAATCAGCTCGCCTAGAAAGCAGATTAACGTACCAATTAATTTGAATAAATAAATTGAGAGAAAAAAAATTTCTTTAGGTTGTAGGTGAGAGCCAATGATTAACTAAAAGAAAGAAGAAACACCAATGATGAATGTTTAGAATCATTCAAACAACTTATAAATCAGTATGGAAGAATGTGAAGAACAAGAACACACAAAGAGATGGCATCCCTCAGAATTGTTTTGTCCTCAGTGGAGGTCAGTCTACTTTTAACGTTAAATGAATCAGAAATCCTCATAGGGATGCAACAAGGACAAAATACAGAGCGAGAACAGTCCACAAGGAATGATAATGAAACAGAAAGCCTAATGGGGCTTGTCATCAGAAGGGTTGAGAAGGGCCAAGAGGGCTAAGCCTTCCTGATCAATGAAGCAACCAGTCTAATCATGGCTCTATCTCCAATTTAATAGAAATTTTTTTTAAAAAAAAAAACTTGTGATGATGTATCAATGTCAATTAGCAAAGAAATTTATCTTTTAGATGAAACCAAGATCTAAGTGTATCTCATATTAATTTTAGTTTCAACATATTTAATATCCTATATTTTGATACAAAGAAATATGTGCTCACACACACACACACATTCACATACAAACAGAATCAAATTATTCACACCTGAGGTAAGGAAAAATGAAAAGTACTGCATATTCCAATTAAAAACAAGCAGGAGGTAAGATCAAGGAAAATTTCTGCCAGCTTAACAATTGAAAACAAATGCTTTATTGACCAAATCACTTCAGAACTTCTCAGTCCCACTAATGTTGGATTGCACAAGCTCACAAAGTAGCTAACAAGCAAAATTGCAGACCATGACCAACTGAGCCTTAATACTGTTCGTGGATGAGTCCAAACTCATAACAGCCAATTGTAGACAGACATGTCACAACCATATAAATACAGGAGAATTTAATGGCTATGATCTACTTCTCATGCATATCCATGCCAGTCTACCTTCTGCAATGCATTTCTAAGGTGCCTATACAGATATACATGATTCCCATCCAACCGAAGGAAGGGAAACAGATATTTATTTAATAGAAAATCACATTAAAACAAATAATAATAGTAACATAGACCACCCTTGGGTAGTGTGGCCTAAATCCTCAACTCTTCTGAACTAAGAGAAAAGACATGATAATTTACAATCAAAGCCTATTATGCAACTGGCATAACAAGAAAATACAAAACAAATCAGAAAAGTTTCGAACTGAAAGAATGCACATAAAAACAAGAGCTTTCTCCCCCCCCTACCCCACCTCCAAAAAAGAAGGGGACAAAAAAGGTTCTATAGTAACTCGCATCATTTCACGTCTCCACATATTTTTTCCCCTTCTTGGAAAATCTATTAAAGACATTGCCTTTGATGTCTCATTCTTTTCTGCCTTTCTTCCAATTAGAAAATACAAATTTTGTTAAACTTAAACTCTTTGCCAGTAAAAGGTACTACATGGACACAGGAAAACAAAATTCTTCACATTTGCATTTCCATCACTCTGCAAGAAAGAAAGGAAGAAAAAGATGGGGAAACGTGCAATGAAAACTTTCCTGCAACAAAAGAAACCAAAAAGTACTGAAAAAAACGTCAGTTTATAGTCCCTCGGAACAAAATTCTCATCAATGGATATCAGTCCACTACTTTTAATTTATTCTATCATTCGTCACAGGGACCAAATAGCCATAAAAAAATTGGAAAAAATTAACATTTACACAGCGCCAAAAAGAAATGCTACAGAAAAAAATACGGAGGCAAATAATTGAGAGGGAAGAAAACAGACAGAGAATAAAAACAGAATGGAAAACCCTCAGAAGTTGTGATTATCATCAGGGAACATCAGCCCACTACTTAAAAATTGTGTACAATCTTCATAGGGATGTGAAACGAGGAAAAGAAATTAACATTGAGCAGACTCCAGATTAGACTAAGAGAATCAAAGGGCTTCATTCAACATTCATCAACAGTGCAATGGCGGAGAAAGGTGGGAGAATGAGAGAAGGCCGGAGGCCCAGTAGGGTTGGTGACGGCGAAATGAGAATTTCGTTAATATTTATAGGGTTATTTCGATACCACTTCTGATTGGTTACCTGGATAAAATACCCTCCCTCTAACGAGACCGGACATTGTTAACATTGTAACACTAAATATATCATTTTCCTTTGAATTTCCAATACTAAAAAATAAAGTTTATAAAGTTTATTTTCCAATTCATTTTCCTTTGAATTTTAATAAAGTTTATTAAAATTTCACTGGAAATAAATATATTTTTTTAGGATAATCATTTATAAATATACTTGTAATATTTTGTTTTATAATCATAATAATTATAATATTTTCATACTTTCTATTGTAAATGTTTTTAACATTATTAATAAATTCAATGTATCTTTGAATATAAGTTTTAGAAATACAATCACTCCAATAATTTAAAACGTTTGTAAAAAAGTTGAAAATGTTTTGGACCAGTGAACTAGCTCTTCACATCCTAGTTCTGTTCAGATTACCAACTCTGAAATCTACATTTGTTGAATTTTAAATGATTTCAAATACGAAATTATTTCAATTAAAAAATATAACTTAATGTATTATATTAATATATTTATGTCATTTTAAAAGCTTAGTGTTAATTCAGTGTATTTTTAGTATAATTTATTAATATATTCCAATTTTATTCATATTTAAAATGGAGAAAGAATGATAACCATGAATTTGAAAAGAAATAATTAAAAATTGATTTATAATATTTATTAATGATAAATTTAGAATTTAATATTAAATTCTATATTATTTTTAACAGTTTTAATAAAATTAAAAATGTTTAAAATAACATTTAATGTGAAATTAACATAATAATAAATAAAATTTTGAAAAGAATAATCTTATTATATTATCAAATTAATTGTAATTTAATTATTAATGCATATGATTCAATACTTAGAAATCTTAGTTCGACACTCCTAACTCACTCCTGACTCATGCAATAATAAAAAATATATATTATAGTATTTTACAACTTAATAAGATTGCATTCAATGGATTTTGGACTAAAAGTGTTACAAATTGAGGTTCAAATTGTATGACAAATTATACATAATTTATATCACTTTATAGGGTCAAAACGCGCGCACATTTAATAAAACGTTACATCATATTACTATCTAGATTCTAGTGATTTCAAAACCTCCCTCCCCCCACCCCATCCCCCCCCCCTCCCCCAGGGCCCCTAGCGGCAAGAGAAAGAAAGAAAGCAAACCCCGTCGGTAGTTCTGACCTGAAGAGCGTGCGAGAGAAGTTTTTTCTTGCTCCCACTGAGAAATGGAGTCCAAGCTCAGAAATCTGTCCTTTTATCTGACTATCACTGCAATTTTATGTGTGCTTTATGGAGATATCGTGGCTGTGAGAGCATGGACTGGTGAAATTCATGGAAGGGTGGTTTGTGATGTGTGTGGAGATTCTTCAATTGGCCCTGAAGATCATGTTTTAGCAGGTCAGCTTACTGCCACAGTCTCACCGACGTTTTTTTCTTCTACCGACCTATTTATTTTTGTGCGAATTCTTGTTTGATATTAGCTTTGATCATCGTACTCTTGTCTTGGTCAGTCGTATTAGTTCTATTGGCGTTGATGAAACCTATGTGCTTTGATAATTTGCCGACACATTGAACTTTGAGGCGTGGTTAAAAAAATTATACTCTTGGAAAGCGTATTCTGTGTGTTATGTAAAGAATTATTCCTGAATATGATAGCAACACGAGGATAGCTTCAATCAAATGGGGGCGCAAAGAATTACCCATATGGTTTTCCAGAGTTTTTATTACTCAAAAGTGTATTCTTTTTCTTTGAATGCAATTTTTCAGTTTTTTTTTTTAAAACTAAATAATCTCAAGTTGATTTTTTTTTTAGGGTTTTTATTAGTTATTTGTCTTCTTTCCGTGTGAAAGTAATTGAATGTTCCTGCAATTCATGGAAATAAGAGGAGACATTCCTTTTCAACAAATTTCTCTTTGTGTCTGTCAAGATCTGTGTACATTATTTTTTGGTTGTTTTTTGCTTTAGATGAAACCTTTTGGTTATCTGTGGGCTAATGTATCTATAATTTTCTATAGCTGATTGTTACAACTTGCAAATTGGATTTATGCACTTTAATTTGTGGATATGCTGATTAATCAATTGGACAGTTTCTTAATTTCCTTAAAAGTTCTCCAGTGACATGAGATATTTATGGAGAAATTTGGTTCTTTTTTTCATATAATTAGTAGTTGTTTTGTATTTCACAAACGCATAGAGGCTTCCTTATACAGTTGATAATTCAATGGTTTTCTCGTTTATGTTTTGTATGCACTATATGGGTATGATTATGATATAGTCTCTATCAATGAGTATAATTTTCCATGTTTAGGTTATCGAGGTTTGTTGGAGAAGTCTTATTATCCGTGTGCAATAATTCTCATGTGTGGATCATGGAGAGACATTTTTGTTTGCCTATATTTCCAACCATCAATCCAACTGACCTAAGATAAGAAAAAATGAAAAGAAAAAATCATATATGATGGGAGCTATTCTAATGTTCGTGAACAAAATTAAACAGTAAGCTCTGTGTCCTCTTGTATCAGTATGATCATAATTTTGTTGCATGGGAAGTAGATGTGATGTCCACATTTCTGATTTCAAGTAAGAATAGTATATCTTACTAGGAAATCAGGATTATGTAGTAATGAGCTTATAAACTCAACTGCCTAATGGCAATGGGAGTTCAATACAGAAGCCAAGGCTCCATAGGAGGAAGAGATTAATGCTTAATTTATTCCTGATGGAAGATTTTAGAAATAAGATGAGTATTGGGGAATATACAATATGTCTGGATGGCTTATCAAAAAAAGAAAAGAAATAATGTCTGGATGATATGAGACCTCCAGCTTCTTTTTTTCGATATGGGCATTAGTGGATTTTTGGTTTATTTGGAGAACTCTGGCTTATTTTTTATACAGGAAATAGGTGCTTTGTGGTTATCAAATGTATTGTGCTTTACCTGCTCAGTTGATAGTACTTTATGCATGTTTTTATGAGAATATAGGTTTGTTCGAAATCTTCTAGTATGAATTAATTGCACTAATGCCCACACAAAGAATCATGAAAAGAGATTCTAGCCTTCCACTTCCCCAATCCTAAACCTTCTTAGATTAAGAAAAGAATAAATCAAAAGAAAAATCATCTGTGACAGTGTTTGTACTATTAATTTGAAGTCAGCAGGAGCCTCTATCTGCAATTATTGTTGGCATAATGGATTGTGGCATGTTAATGTCTCTGGTTTAAATGCAAAATAATATGGTTCAGAAAACCAAAGGATGAATATGACTATGAAAGTTGGTATGGAATACATTATAAGCTTAACTATGAGGTAGTCATGTCAGTTTAATCTGAGATGATTGACTAAGCTTTACAGGAGCTCTTTGTTTGTCTCTTGATGCAAAGCTCACTGCCTTCCCCCCCCCCCTTTTACCCTTTTAATTTAATTTATGTTTTTAAATAAGTTACATAATGGTGACTTTATAATTTTGATCAATACTAATGCCATGAGGGTCTGAGGGAACTAGGTTTGGTACAGATATAGCCCCCTAGTCATAAATGACAAATTTTGCTGCCTTCACTTTCAAATGCAGCACTGTTGTGGCTCCCATCAGCTTCTTTGTCAGCATAATTGTTGATGACCTCTATTAGGTTTAGTATTGTAATAACAAACAGCCAATTCCTCCACTGGAGCATTGTTAGGGCAGTTCCCCAACATAACTTTGGACGACTCCTCTTCTGGATACAACTTTTGATAGAAAGGCTTTAACTATGACTAGGAATTATTTGTCTGATGTATGTGAACTTTTGTCTTATTGGTGCAGGTGCTGAGGTAGCTGTTCTTTGCTTAACGAAGTCTGGGGAAGTTTTAAATTATCAGGCATTTACAAATGCTAATGGCATATACACAGTTGCAGAGACAATGCCAGAGTCTGATCGTTGGGATGCATGTCTTGCAAGGCCCATCAGCAGCTTCCATGAGCACTGCACGGTGCTAGGAGATGGAAGCCCTGGTGTGAAGTTCAGTTACAATCGCCCATCAGGCAATTCTCACACAGTCAGACCTTTTGTCTATCGTCCTGCTAGTGTTCCAACATTTTGCATTTAATAGAAATGTTATCCACATTCCACAAACAAAAGGAAGCAGTACAGAGGTGGAATTTTAATGTGCCTTCTGAGTCCTTACATGTATTATCAACTGTATATTGCTCTTTCTCTTTCTCTGTTGTTTAATGGTGTTTATGTAATATACATTAAGGCAGCTGTATTATTATAATCCACCTTTGATCTTTGAGGACTGAACTATTGTAACTTTTGAAAGGTGTAATGTGTACTCCTTCCATCCTTTTTTATAATCTCTAATAAACAAATTCATTTATCATAAATATAAAATAGTATTATTATTTTTTATAATTATTTTATTTATGTTTCAAATATAATAAATACTTTTTGAGAGAAGAAAATAAATATTATTTGTTTTAAATAGAAGAAATAAGAGTACAATAATAAGTAAAATAATTCATTGGTACGAGTGAAATTATTTAAAATATTTTATAAAAAGAGACAAAAAAGAGTGAAAGTATTAGTTATAATATAAATTGTTAATATATGGTTCATAAAATTAAACATAATTTTTAAGCGCAATACACACAAAATTTAAAAGTTTCTAAAATATTCTAACAAAAAAAAAAACTCTCTTCTCACATCCCTCCCCACACTCCACTCCAAACTTTGGCATTCAAATTTCTTCATTATATTTGAATGATTTGTGTTTGTTTTAAAAAAATTTGAGTTAGATATATTTCTTAAATTATAGGTAATTGATATAAAAATTGTATTTAAAACAGAATAATTAAATTAGAAGGAAATTTGTTGGAAAAATGTTGAAAAGTACGGGTTGGTAAATTTTATCGAGAGAGTGTGTATAAGGGAGGGTTCAATGATCTGGGCCGAGGGGTAAGAAGAAGCTGTGATCTAAGCCGAAAGAGTGTGTAGAAGGACTTGATTATTTTTGCTGAGGGGTTTGAATAGCTAGCTATAAGTAATTCGGTTAATATTTATTAGAAAGCTTGATTTGTTTTTTATAGAAAGAGAGTGTATGTGCCTAGAGAGATAGATTGTGGAGTATAGAAGTTTAGTTCAAATGAGTCTTAATTATAAAAAGAATATTTATATTATTTTATACATTTTAAATACTATATTTATTAATTCAAAGGTTATGTTTAAGGCAATCAAAATTAAATTCACATAAGAAATTTTCATATATTATATATGAGACACTAGCTAGCTAGCTAAAAGTCATCTGCAATATGGTCACGTCACACTAACTACAAGTTTTCTCAAATTAGCAAGTTTTATTATGACAAATTATAATGCTATTCTTTTATCGGCTCTGCTTTTCAGTACTTTGCTTTTACCCTCCTCCCTTAGTAATGGGACTGGATAATTTCGGTCCCATTCTATTAGGATCATGTTTATGATGCCTTGTCCAATCAATCTCGATTTACGGATTTAAAAGGGTTAAAATTTTCTTTTAATCTCTTCTTTATTTGAATTATATTTTTTAGTTTCAAAATTTTAAAAGTATAATTTATAATGTCAAAAGTAATATAACATAAAACAAAAAGCTTAATTAATACAAAAATATAACATAAAAAGTTCAAGTATTTGAGATTTTAGTGGTTTAAAAATTAAGATAAGTTATATATATATATATATAAAGAGATGACAGGTCAAAAAAGTTGACTCACTTTTGAGTCAAATCAATTCAATTTTATTGGGACTAGTTCATATTTTCAACCATACTTTCCTAAATTAAATGTCTAATTCTTAATTACAATTATCTAATAGAGCATATAGTTATAGACAAATTATCAATTTGATTATTTCTAGCTAAAAAATATTTAGAATAATTAGTGAATTTTGTCCCTAAAATATTTTATTTTTACATTTTCTATGTAATTGTTATTTTTTTTCATTTCAAATTATTTTCGAACAATTGACAAAAATAGTTTTAGAATGAAAAGAAATTGAAAATAAAGATTAAGGACTAGAGTTAAGAAAATAAAATAGTTTAGAGATTAAATTCACAAATTTTCTAAAATACTTAATAGAGAATAGAGTATTTGATTATATAAATAAAGAGATGACAGGTCAAAAAGTTGACTCCCTCTTGGGTCAAATCAATTCAATTTTATTGGGCTAGGCTAATTTTGTTTGTGCCTAGCTTATTTTTTTTTTGGGACTAGTTCATATTTTCAACCATACTTTCCTAAATTAAATGTCTAATTCTTAATTACAATTATCTAATAGAGCATATAGTTATAGACAAATTATCAATTTGATTATTTCTAGCTAAAAAATATTTAGAATAATTAGTGAATTTTGTCCCTAAAATATTTTATTTTTACATTTTCTATGTAATTGTTATTTTTTTTCATTTCAAATTATTTTCGAACAATTGACAAAAATAGTTTTAGAATGAAAAGAAATTGAAAATAAAGATTAAGGACTAGAGTTAAGAAAATAAAATAGTTTAGAGATTAAATTCACAAATTTTCTAAAATACTTAATAGAGAATAGAGTATTTGATTATAGACAAGTTCTCACTTTAGAAGAAGAAGAAAAAAAAAAAGTTAAGGTTTGTTCTAATTTTGATATGAATACTATGTACTGTATGTACAAAAATAGTCAGGAAAGAGCCAATCCCTGAAATGGCAGGATCTGTTTGTTAATTGTTTTGATGGGAAAATTGCTGTCTCTTCGTCCCCATTGGTTGTAGTTGTGTCATTTGAGCTGTTATAAGTGGACAAGTACTCATCTGTGACGGGTAATTCCCCGCCAAAAAAAAAAAAAAAAAAAAATTCATGACCTGTTTCTTTATGTGTTTCGATAAAGATCCACTTTCAGAAAAGGGAAAATACGTAGAATTCATCTGATTGGTAGAGTTGCGGCAACCGAACTGCCGTGTGCTAATATGAGTTGATTCACTAAAGAGAAAAACGCAATAAATATATATATATATATATAAATAAAGAGATGACAGGTCAAAAAAGTTGACTCACTCTTGGGTCAAATCAATTCAATTTTATTGGGCTAATTTTGTTTGTGCCTAGCTTATTTTTTTTTTGGGACTAGTTCATATTTTCAACCATACTTTCCTAAATTAAATGTCTAATTCTTGCTTACAATTATCTAATAGAGCATATAGTTATAGACAATTATCAATTTGATTATTTCTAGCTAAAAAATATTTAGAATAATTAGTGAATTTTGTCCCTAAAATATTTTATTTTACATTTTCTATGTAATTGTTATTTTTTTTC
Source organism: Apocynum venetum (assembly GCA_019593545.1). Classification (NCBI taxonomy): domain Eukaryota; kingdom Viridiplantae; phylum Streptophyta; class Magnoliopsida; order Gentianales; family Apocynaceae; genus Apocynum; species Apocynum venetum. The sequence goes on along the minus strand of SRSM01000123.1, from coordinate 7,170,717 downwards.
ATTTCAATTATTTCGAACAATTGACAAAAATAGTTTTAGAATGAAAAGAAATTGAAAATAAAGATTAAGGACTAAAGTTAAGAAAATAAAATAGTTTAGAGATTAAATTCACAAATTTTATAAAATACTTAATAGAGAATAGAGTATTTGATTATAGACAAGTTATCACTTTAGAAGAAGAAGAAAAAAAAAAAGTTAAGGTTTGTTCTAATTTTGATATGAATACTATGTACTGTATGTACAAAAATAGTCAGGAAAGAGCCAATCCCTGAAATGGCAGGATCTGTTTGTTAATTGTTTTGATGGGAAAATTGCTGTCTCTTCGTCCCCATTGGTTGTAGTTGTGTCATTTGAGCTGTTATAAGTGGACAAGTACTCATCTGTGACGGGTAATTCCCCGCCAAAAAAAAATAATTCATGACCTGTTTCTTTATGTGTAAGATCCATTTTCAGAAAAGGGTAAATACGTAGAATTCATCTGATTGGTAGAGTTGCGGCAACCGAACTGCCGTGTGCTAATATGAGTTGATTCACTAAAGAGAAAAACGCAATAAATATATATAAAAAATATTTAAGGAAGAAAAGAAATTACATTATTCAACTCAATTTGCCAAATCCAAAAGTTGACCAGGTCAACACAAAACGTCGAAATCACCAAAAAAAAGAAAGAGGAAAAATCAAGAAACCGTTGGAATAAAAGAGAGAATGGTGGTGGGAAAATTTATTCAAGGCAAGGAAGGAAGGAATGGGGTAGAATGAATATGATAAATACTTGGAGAGATTAAACAAGGAAAACCCTGAAATCTTTTTCTGGATTTGCATTTTCTTTCATGAGTCATTTTTTATTTTGCGAAGGAAAAAGATTGATTTTGTAAGAGTCTAAATAAACTCACAACTTTTACTAGATTTCTCAACAGCCCGGAAAACTGATAGAGCAGAGGCTGCTTTTTTCTGCCTCTGCTGCGATGACACTTTCTCTTAAGCAGTTACGCGTCGCCTTTGGGGCTTCATTTCTATGGCTTGTTTGCTTGATTTACTTCACCCAGGTTTGCTCTTTATTCCCTTTTTTTTAGGCCTTGTAAAATGTATGGGGCATCCAGATCTCGTCGTCGTTTGTTTTGGTGGATGTTTCTGCTTTTTTAGCTTTTTCTTTGTTGATTCTTTATGGGGCATCGGTGAATTTTCTGGGATTTGAATTTAGAGGGTGGTAGATAAGGATGTAGGAATTCTTTGTTTGTTAAAATTAATGCTTTATGATAGTGTTTGTTGTTGAATCATGCGTATCTTTTGGTATTTTACTGTTATATTGAAATCTAGAATGAGGTCTGAATATCCCATGTGGTTGTATTCTTTTGAAATTACTATTGTTGTACAATGATGGAGAACTTGTACAACCATTTTCACCGTGACTTGAAATTTCTCTTGCTCCAAAGTACTATGACAACCCTTTAGCTTTGGTTTTTCAATATGTGAATCACATTTTCCAGAATCTGTAAATGAAATTGCTAACTATACATCATTCAATCACAGTAGTATACAATAGCTATTACCTTCAAGATGGAAAATATGGTATTGCTAAAAAGAGTTTGAGGTTTCTCTTTAATAAGGGCAAGAAGGGGATAAAGTTATGTTTCTTAACCTTTCTTTTTCTCAAACTCGAGAATGTTTCTCTGTTGAAGGCAATTGAATGCTTTTGTGATGTCCTTTATGCTAAGATGAATGTGACCTCTGGGATGAAATATGAACATTGGGGCCATTGCTGTAGTATTTAATCCTGAAAGCAGTGCAACAGGTTTCTACAGCTGAATTAGCTATGCAATATATTGAGGACTTTCAACTAGTTGAATTCATTGTTCACCATATCTTGGGCATTTGGCATTTTTTTGGTATCCAGACCAGAATCAATGCTGCAGTTTGCTAGCATTTCCTACTGGAATATGTATAATCTTGTCACTCTAATTTTAATGGAATAATTTTAATTTGCTACTTAGCTTTTAGCATCTCTGATGGTTGTTCACACTTTCTTATCGCTTACCTACCTTTTTCCCCCCTTGGAAGTAAATTTGTCCAACCGTCAAAATGCGTTTGTTGGAGCAGGGTTTCAGGTCTTTCGTCTGGACTGCAGTCAACTATCAGCTGAAAGACAACCTAAAGTTATCACCCTCAGCTTCTCAGTTTGTGTCTTCAGTTGTATTTTTCCCTTGGAGCATTAAACCATTATATGGGTATGTATCTAAGTTGTTCTGTCACATGAATTACTTGGATTTATAACTGTAGAGGTTTATCAGTTCAGAACAACTTTTGTTCTCAGAAGAGAAAACTAGGTGACTTCATATAAATTGTTTCTATTCACTTTTACTATGATAAGGGAAACAGCCGAAGTGCTGAGAATGGGATATGAGGATGAAAGTCCTGAAGTTCATATTTCACAGATAAAATAACTTTTTGCTTGCAAAATTTGGAGAGACGTGCTATTGTTTTGCTGCAAGAATATTTGTTGAAATCATTGATGGGAGAGTTTTTTATTCATTCTCAAATTTAGAGTCCAAATATATGCCAAATCTGTCATTTCTTCATTTGGAGTACCTGAGTTCTAGGATTCCTTTATCTAATTTTATTGAGTTCTCTGAATCAAATTGATATTGACAATGAATTTACTGTTTGTCTTCTTTCACTTTGGTTAACCAATTGCTATTTTGAGATTCTGGAGACTGGTTCATTGGTGGTTTTGAATGTTTTTTTTTTTTTTAAGAATTTCTTTACACACTTTTGCATGGTTCTTATTTGCAGAATATTGTCCGACTGCATACCAATTAAAGGGAGAAAGAGAATACCATACTTAATCCTAGCAACTCTGTTTGCTCTCTTGCCATGGTTCATTCTAGGCTTAAGTCCATCCTTGAGGAACTCAAGATTTGAGCTCATGATTCTTTTAACGCTTCAAAATGTTGGCTCTGCAATGGCTGATGTGGTGATTGATGCAATGATTGCTGAGGCCGTAAGACTAGAGAGGTATGCTTATAAATTTGAAAGCATGACTCCTTATTCAAGCTAGATAGTTTCCATTTCATGCCCTCTGCGATAAACACAATATAGTAGAGTCATAAATGTCGCAGCAGCTTCCAAGGTGATGGATGCTTCAACTGTACTTGACACCTTGAGATGAAAAGAATATAGGAAGCAATAGCAGTGTTTTGAGGCAAGGCTGCAGCATCTAATTGTTCCACACTTGCCGTGATGGGAGACTTATGCACTTGCTTACCTTCCGGACTAACTCAGTTGTTTGCAATCACCTTGGACTTGTTCCATTGTCTACCGATGAGATGCAAAGGCTTAAGTTGATCTTAAAATGAATCTAGAATCAGACTTTGAGATGCAAAGGCTATTTTGTAAACCAGTTGAGCCAAAATAGTGTCAACTAGGGAAAGAACAATGGTAGATTCCCTATGGCTCTTGATCTTGAATTAGCAATATTAAGAAGTAATTCTGGATTGCATGCCATCATTCTGATAAAGGTACTTGACACGCTTACGCTTTAGGAGGACCATCAGGCCTTGCACAATTTAATTTTGCCTCCGCTAGAGTGTACAATCTACTGCTCAAATTGACTTGGTCCATTGTATATGTAAATCCCTTCTCTGGAGTTGGAATTTTCTCATTCTTTAGGTTTTGGAGGTTGGCATTGTACAATAGAGTGGCTGGAATATATAGCTGATGAAAATAGGAAAAAAGCCTGTCACTTATGGTTGTCTTCTGTTTATATCTTTTCTATTCATAATTATCCGTTTCGAAGGCATTTAGCTACCCTTGTATTTGCTCTTACCTTGCTTTCTTGTTATTTACATATCTCTTAAATCTACTTGTACACCATGAAATAAGATCTAACAATATGCATGATCAGGGCCTCATTTGCTGGTGACCTCCAGTCTATATCTTGGATTGCAATGGCATTGGGAGGAATTTGTGGGAGTTTGCTTGGAGGATATGCATTAGTTAGTTTGCAGACTGACAAGATTTTTCTGCTTTTCTCTGTGTTACCAACCATACAATTATTTTCGTGTGGTTTGGTTGAGGAGAACCGTGTAGAAGGTAAAATACTACCTGAATTCTCTACACCAAATGGCTCAAATTTGACAAATGGGAATGGCTTTGATGAAAATAAGTTATCTCTGAGGTCCAAAACAAGCACTTCAAGGCGTAAGAAGGGCCAGAAAACATCTGCAATGGCGCCACCAATTACAAGTAAACTCAAGACTCCTGAAAAAGATGTTCCGTTAACATCACAGTGGTTCCAATCTCTGAAAATGGCATGTTATTCATTGTTTAGTGCTTTCTGTCAGCCAATTATTCTAAGGTAATAAGTGACTCTTTTTGTTTTTGAAAATTTTTTTGGGTGGGGGGGGGTGAAGAGGGTACTTCTGCAATTAAGAACATCACCAGTTAATAGAAGCAGCAATTCATAATTACATGGAGACATAGTAAAGTATTTTAGTCTATATTTTATCTCTAAACTTACCCTGTAACTTAAAATATAAAGACTATGAAGTTACTATTACTTGTATGTGCAATCACTCTACTCCTTTTGTGAAATTTTCTTGATCTAACTATGATTTTCCTTTTGGACTCAACTGTTTCTTTGAATGCCAGACCAATGGCTTGGTTTTTCTTAGCCCATGTGACAGTTCCAAACCTCTCGACAGTCATGTTCTATTATCAGTCAGAATTCTTAGGTCTGGGAGCATCCTTTTTGGGCACAGTGCGTGTTGTTGGTTGGTTGGGCTTAATGCTTGGAACCTTCATTTACAATAGTTACTTGAAGAAAATGAAGTTACGAAGAATTCTTCTGTAAGTAGTTATATGTGTTACACTAACTATGGCAATATGTTGGCGATTACTTTCCGATTAGGTTCTCAATCCCATTTTTCTATGTTTTACACTTAATGCAGGTGGACTCATATTGGTTTGGCTCTCTCAAGTCTTATAGACATAGGTTTGGTGTCTCGATCTAATGCTTCATTAGGTATATCTGACGAAGTTATGGTTCTATGGGGATCTGCTCTTGCAGATGGTATCAATCAATTCAAGTATGTCTTCATTCTTTTCCTATTAAAATTCTTGATATAAAATCTACTTGTGCACTTATGAGTGTGGACATCCACGAGGTTGTTCTTAATTATTTGCATCAACAGGAGCTTAATAAAAGACATTCTTTCTCACGTTAGATAATAGATATACTGTGTTTGCCAGTCTTTTTCCTCTCCTTTGTTTTTTTTTTTTTTTTTTTTTGTGCTGGATACTTTGTATATGGGTTGTTGCATCTTCTGACTTTTAGTTGTCATACATTTGCAGGTTTATGCCATTTCTTATCTTGTCGGGACAGCTCTGCCCTCCGGGAATTGAAGGGACTTTGTTTGCCCTCTTTATGTCAATAAACAACTTGGGGTCTACTCTAGGATCATTTGTTGGTGCAGGGCTTGCTTCATTTTTAAACATTTCTTCAGGATCATTTGATAATCTTTCTTTGGGAATCACTACTCAGATTCTCTGCACATTTATTCCCGTGGGTTTCCTATTTTTGATACCCAAGGAAGCTACTGGGGTATCAGCATAGTTCTCTGATACAACTATGTTACAACAGAATTGCTAACTGCTAAAAGAAAGATGACAGCATTTTTTAATCTTCTAGAACAGCCAGAGATATTTAGCCTTAGGATGGATGTGGAAATGGATAGCCATGAGGTTGCTATCATATAGCGTAGCATTATGATATAGTCTGCAGTTAAAGGTTTTTCACAATCTTGAATATTTTGTATACAGCTTTAATGCCTTATAATGGCATTGAACGTATGTTTTAGTCATTGTTAAAATTTTGTATATTGGAAATTTTCCTGCATTTATTTATTTTCTATCCCCTCCATAAGAGAGGGGGGGGGGGGAGAGGGGGGTTTGGAGTAGGGGCGTTTATTCGATTTTTATAATTTTGGTTCGGTTTTCGATTTTTTTATCTAGATAAACTGAACCAAACCAAACCATATTATATATATTACGGTTCGGTTTTCAATACGATTCGATTTTAAATCGAAAATTTACTTCTTTTTTTTTCACAAATTTTTTTTAATGATCTTAAAAAAATATGATTAAATATAATGATGATGCTAAATACACAAACACATTCAAACAATAGGTAAAAGAAATAAAATTTATCAATTAAATCATATTATCATATTTTTTACACATTTTCAATGAAAAGAATATCGAAAATGATTCATAATATATCAAAATATGATGTAAAAATTTTCATTATCTTGTGGATATAAAAACACTTCAAATATGAAAATACAAAGAATTAAATAATTTTTGAAATAAATAAATTTGATAATTACAAAAAAAAGTTCGAATTTTTAGTTTAATCGAAGTTTCTAAAATTGAAATCGAAAACGAACTGTAATTTTTAAAAAAAATTCGATTAATCAAATCAAATAAATCAAAAAACTAAAATATCAAATCATTTTTAAAATTTCAATTCGATTCGATTTGGTTCGGTTTTTGAACACCCTACTTTGAAGTCCAATTATTCAAGCTTATTAGTAGAGATGACAATGGGGCGTCAGAGTCCCCAACCCCCAACTAAGTTCCAACTTTAAATATTAATTTTCATCCACATCTTGCTTTCAATTCAAAAATTTGGAAAGAGGCTCGTCCCCGCCTAGTCTCACTTTATATCATCCACCTTCGCCCCATCCCCGCCCCTGTTTGACTCCGCTTTAACTCAATTTGACTCATAATCCTAATAAATACTTAGTTAATAATATAAACTCATTGTAATCTACAAAAGTTAGTAATATAAATTCATAATTAATTAAGTATATAGTTAATGAAAGCTATATAACTTTTTATATCTTAATTTTGATTAAATGACAAACATTGATAAGGACTAATGGCTTAATTGTATAAGTGTTAGTCTTTTAGGATTCATGTATCTAATCCATGCAAGATCGAAGTTTCAAGTCTTCAGGAAAGAGCGTTTGGTGTCAAGCGTTGAAGATAAGCAGTTTCTGAATTAGATAGGATCTAGAGGTATAGTGTTATTTCTTTATTTATCTTTAGGTATCTCTAGGTCTATCTCTATGAGTAATAAGTTCTATAGGTTGCTCAATAAAAGTGAAATGTTTTTCAAAATGCATTTCATTTAGATAAAAACATGAGTTGGGTATTTGAAATGATTTTTACATGTACATACTTTAAAATTCATAAAATGTATTCCACAAACTATTAGAGTTGTTTGGAATCTTATTTTGCATAGTTTCAATGCATGTGCGGTCGACCTAACTGAAGTGTGGTCGACCACAGATCATGCGGTTGACCAGACCTCTCAGAGTATCGTCCGCTGAATATCCAGATCTCTCTGAAACACTTGCGGATGATGGTGCGGACGACCTTTCTGATATTCGATCAACCGCACCTCTCTTGAGTGGGATTCAAACAAACATTTTTATGACCGTTAGTGCATACATATAAATACCCAATTATTTAAAAAAACTATAAACACGACCTACCTTTTGAGGATAAATATGATTCTTACACTTCATAGAACAACTTGAGATCATTTTCAATCCAAAACATAACATTCACATTGTGAAATTCATCAAAGTGGGATTAATACTAAATCATTGGGGTTTTTGAGCAACTTAGAGAAAAATATTACTCAAAGACGTATGTATGCTTTATATTGATATATCTTCACATTAAGATGATATCTATATCAAACTCTTCTTTTTCATATCTTGTTTGTTTTGTTCAAGGTTGCATTGAGTTTAAAACTCTAAGGGTTAGAGTGAGCCTTAAATCATAGAAAATTGTGATTGTATTAAGAATATCTATTTCATTAATTGTTGTATTAGAGATAGGTGTGTAATCAAAGTTATATTGTAAAACTCATAGTGTTGAGTGAACCTTGATTAAGTAAGAGGTTTGTGTTGTAAAACCTTAAGAAAATTGAGTGAGCCTCTATTGCAATATCTTATACTAAATTAGTGAAAGGTTTTGTGAAATCCTTGAGTAGATAGCTCAAAGTAGTGGATTAGGTTTTGTTGGATAAACCGAACCACTATAAATCTTTGTGTCATTTGCCTATTTCTTGAACACATTAATTCACACACTGTTTGAGTACCAAGTGTTTGTTATTTGTTATATTTGAAAGCACCATTTGATTTAAAGTTAAAAAGAGGAAAAATCGATTAAAACCTAATTTACCCCCTCTTAGGTTTTTCAGTTAAAATATAAAATTATTTAAATCAATATATTTAATAATATAACTTATAGTTACATTTTTTTTAAATGTTCACATATATTTACATAAATAATAATATATTAATATAGTTAATAATATGACTAACGATTACATAATCGATAATATAAAACTCATTTTATTTAATTTTTTAAGTAACCAAATAGATAAAATAGTTTTCTTTAAAAAAATATTAGAGATAAAATATTATTTTTATTAGAGATAGAACTGAAGCCAAAATTGGGATTTGCGGGGCAAATCCCCGCTGGACTTCAGTGGGAAAAAATCAATCCAGCCCCTGTCCATGTACCCGCTAATCTCCATTTTTTAGAACCCATCTTCGACTCCGACCTCATTAAATTCGAGAAATCCCCGACTTCAACAGAACGTATTGAAACGAATCCCCACTAATCCCCATTTCATAAAAAATATTGTCTTTAATGTTTAGAAAAATGGAGTAAGAAAGGAAAAAAAATAAAATTGTAGAGGCTAAGTGATTGGGAGAAAGAGAATATGTCAAGAATAATTTAGGGGAAGTGTAACACTTCAACAATTTGAGTGGGAAAAAAAACATTTTGAAGGTAAAAGAAAAAGTTGATATAAGAAAAAAATGACGAAAATAACATGAGAAAGGTAATGAAGATCTGAATTTGGGACGAAAATAAGAAAAAAGAATTGTAACAATTAAAGAATTTGATGGGCTTTGGGAGGAAAATAAATCTTAAAAAAAAACAAATTGATGTAAGAAAAAATTATCACAACAGTAAGAAGCTAAGAATGGAGAATAGAAATGGAAATAAAAAAAAAGAATTTGGGGGAATAAAGGAAAAACAATTTGAGTGGTACGAGAAGCCTGCTCTCGTATCAGAGCCAGGTTTCGATCCTGGGACCTGTGGGTTATGGGCCCACCACGCTTCCGCTGCGCCACTCTGATTTTGATAATATGGGTGTGCAACAAACATATATAATAAAACTTCTGAAAGTGCAATCCGAGCCCATCGGTGCAACATTTGGAAATGTGATCTTCGTATTGCTCTCGCAGTAGTTGATCTGCTTAATAGTATCATTCGGCTTCGGAAACCTAAGGCCTTCTGATCAGAGAATGAGGCGTAGACCTGGAATTGGAGGATTGCAGAATGCTGCTGCTGCTAGAGTAATCATCTCTCCTCCCCCATTTTTATGCTGTTTTTACATATTATTGAAATCAATTTTGTTTTAGGTTAATTAGATGCGCTGTTTTTTATTGGATATAAGAAGTATTTGATTTTGGTTTATGAAGGATCAATATCGATTGTTGGGAGAGAATGTGGCTAAGCTTAGAACTGATCTTATGAAAGAACAATTGGCTACCTTTCGCTCTCAGCTCGAAGACTTCGCCCGTAAACACAAGGTGTGGCTTTGGTGCAAGCCCTTCAGTTTTTCTTGATAATTTTATTGTAGTACTTGCTAATGATAGTTTTCTTTTTTTTCTTCATATAATCTATAAAGATTTTTTTTTTATCATCATATGTTCACTGATGAAGAATCTAGCACTAGAGTTTGCTGGAAAGCTGAGATATTGGTATTTCTTCATCAATCTATTTACTGCACAGGTCCATAGTAATCTGTTTTTTATATAAATTTATGAAACAATTGCTGTAACCGCAAGTCTTTGGGGGCAATCCCGAGGTTGTTTCTCCTGAACTTGGTGGTGTTCTGGTTTGATACACAGAAGGGTAACTTATTTGGGTGAGGGACTTGTACTTATCCTCGGCCTGCAATGCATTGTCTTTGTGTTCTGATCAGGAACAAATATGGTGGCTAACAGATTTCTCTTTACAATTTTCAGTATGAGAATTAGCAATTTCATATATAAGGACTTTGTTTAACATGAAAACTTGGTATCAAGTTAACGACCAATTATTTGCTTTCACTGTTGCACACTCGTTAATTTTTTTTTTCCCTCTGATTGTTAGTTTTGCTGATGCAGAATGATATCCGGAAAAACCCTGCTTTCAGATCACAGTTCCATGAGATGTGTGCTAAAGTAGGAGTTGACCCTCTTGCCTCGAACAAAGGTTTTTGGGCAGAGCTGTTAGGGATTGGTGACTTTTATTACGAACTCGGTGGGTGCCCATCTTTATGGTCATGCTGATATTTAATGACATCATCCCATAAGTGATATTTTGCTACCATTGCATGCTAAGTCATCTCATGCTTTCAAATGTGGGCATGTCAATGTGGAGAAACATTCAGTGAAAATTCCAAAATTTCTTAAACTGCTATAAAGCAAGAAAGTCAGAGAGATTGTATTCTGTGCTTCTGTCATTTCCCCGTTGTATTGGTTCAATACCATTTTGTGGATGATTCGTCAGTCTCCTACATATACCTTCTCCACAAATCTGCCCTGCTTGGAGGCTAACCAGTTCTTGAACTTCCTGAGTCTATCTTCCTAATACACAATATGAAGCCTGATATATCTAGTGGTTTCTCTCACGCTTCTCTTAAGTTAGATCCACAAGTATAGGATAGAGCATTACAGCATAGGCATCACAATTCAATTTTTTTACTTCCATGCATGGATGATAGCTACACAATCTTTCCATTAAATTGGCCATGGTAGTCGTCTTCTTAATTTTGATGGCATTAGCTGTGCTTCTTCATATTTGTTCCATAGTACTTGTTTACTATAGATCATACTTATTTCGGAAAGTTTATATCTTGACATCTTTCATTTTATCTACAAAACTCTTCATCTAGACAGGGGTGCAAATAGTTGATATTTGTTTGGCTACTAGACTCCATAATGGGGGTTTGATCAGCTTGGGGGAACTTTGCAAATTGCTTGGTCAAAAAAGGAAGGGATCTCGTGAAGCTGTATCTGAGGATGATTGTTTGCGTGCAATAAGTAAGCTGAAGGTATTTTTCTTCTTTTGTGCGAAATTTTCGTGCATGTTAGGATGGTAGTATCTATGGATTTTGTCTTTTGGGTTCAGATTATGAAGAATATTGGAAAATCCAGTTACTCAGTTAAACTGATGGGAAGAATATACAAAAATATGTTGTATATAGGAAAGGTTTGTAAAATATACTTGAGTAGTGGGAGTCAATACTAGTAGTACTTTTCATGCTCTTGTCTACATTTAAAATATTTCATGATTTGCGATATATAGTTATAAAGTGACGTAAAGCATTCTGACTTTTGGCATGTAGAAATTTCTCATCTGCCTTCAAGTTACTACATGAAGGAAGAAGAATTTCTCTTACGGTTGCCTTAACCTTAGTAACCTAATCGTGGAAGAGTAAAATGAGAAATGTTTGCATATTCGTTAAATTTTGGAGTAAGACTTAGAATTTTTCATTTAGGCCCTGAAGAATAATGTTTCAGTTGCAGAGTGAAAACAGTTCTTTATGGCATTCTAGTATGCTGACTTTTAACAATGCCTTAACTGGTTGGCGATTGCAAAACTTATTCTTTTTTACTTTCCTCAATTGACATCAGAATTCCCAAGAATGCTACATAGTTTGGACAGCTTGTGAAATTTTGTTTACCTAACCGTGTCAGATATTGTCTATTTACTCAATACATTACTCTTGATTCCAGGTATTAGGCAGTGGTTTTGAGGTGATTTCTGTTGGAAAGAAGAAACTTGTTCGGTCTGTTCCAACAGAATTAAACAAGGACCACAATGAGATTCTGGAACTTGCCCAGGTTTTTTTTTAACATTTCCTCTTATTATTCCTAAATAAATTCAACATGCTGGACAAACTATATTTCTTGGTGAGGTGTTTATGATCACTGGTTTCCCTCAAGTCCAGATCTTGGTTTGCTTGTAACCCAGAGTGACTGTTCTTGGAACATTAATCAATTCTATCTTAAATTTTTTGTGCCATTTTTGCTCTAGCTTTAATTCTGCTATCAAATTTTAACCTTCTTGAAGACATGTCTGTCTGAAAAATATTGACATCATAATGAGATTATACTGGTCTTGATTGGTGATTGTGATGCTAGTATTCATCAAATGTTGCTTGAAAGTATGAATTGGTGTATGCACTTGCTTATATTTTCTAATATACTTCGAGGTTCCCTGCTTCATGGTGGTTGATTATTTGATGTTGCTCTTCCTGTAGGCTCAAGGATTTGTGACAGTTGATGAGGTACAGAGGCGGCTTTCCTGGTCTTCTGGTCGTGCCACTGATGCCCTTGATACATTGTTAGATGTAAGTTAATGCTGCCATTTTCACTTTCCATCAGTTATTCTGATTTCTTTCTTTGGAGTTTGATAACCTATTTCCCTGAAATGCAGGAAGGTCTTGCAATGATTGATGATGGTCATAAGGATCGCATACGTAGATATTGGTTTCCCTGCGTCTCCTCGATATCTTCTTATACAGGAGCTGATAATCTATAAAGTTTTTCTTCACAATATCTAGTTATTTTAGACAAGAGATGTGTTTTTCATCTGATGATTGAGAAGTTACCTATTACATTTTCTTCTTCCCTACAATTTATGTTACAAAAGAATCAGACTTCTGTGCTACTTTACACACTGTAAAGTTATTCTGCTAATTGTACAAAAGGTGGGGTGGAGTTCAAGGAGACCTCCCACAGTTGTCCATGTTTCCCACTTCCCAGTATCTGCAGGTCTCCTGGTTCCATTGCATAACTTGTAAAGGTACAGTTGAAATTGTACGCATACTTCTTAGCTGAGAGGAAATCTAGTGGTCAAATTGTACAGAATCTGAACTTGGATCTAGAATGCAGAACTACAGAATTTTGTACTTGGATCTCTTTTGAGAATAGAGAAACAGCACAAGCTATGAAGAACCTGTACGAATGCCCTCAAGTTATTCCTCTCTGTTCTATGTTAAAACTGACAAATATGCAGACACTGGGTTCTTGTTGACAATTATTTTGATCTGTCTTGTATAATGTAGATGTGAATTCTATCACCACATATTTATTGCGACTTCCAAAGAAATTACTGAGACTAAATTAATTTTGTGCTCATTCGTTCTTGTAAAACACGCTCTTCCTCTTCTAAATTTTATCCTTTGCAGAAGAAGTTTCCAATCATCCAATGAGAGGTGGCGGTGGTGGGGTTGGGGGGAGGGGGGTTTAGTGTGGAGTGGCAAGAGTATACTGACGTAATTAATAACTATTCTCCACTTGTTTTACTGGGATGATGCTAGAGTATTACTTTTGGTATTCGTTACTGATTCACCACCATATGCAGCAGAGAGGAGAGGAGCCGATTACTGTAAGCTTGTATACTTAATAACTATTCTCCATGGTTTACGGGGGATGAGCCTTGAAATAAAAAAAAATTACAATTTGTTTGAATTCGGCTAGAACCCTATATATGAACTCATTCAGGAGGGAAAACGGAACTGTAGTAAGAAGAATGAATCACCGCTATGCTACTATAGATGACGTTTCAGTCTCTTCAGTCCAGTCAGAACTTGGTTCACCTCAGGATCTTGGTCTAACTCCTGTTTTGAGAACAAGATCATCTCTAGTGCCCTCAAACAACCTTGTGCTTATCCAGGAACTCATTCCATATTCCGCTTCAATGCAGTAATTGTTGTTAAAGGGGGCACGGGATGCGCAGCATGCATTGAACCGCGATACTAATATTCCAGAATCTTGCAGAGCCACCACCAGCGGATGGAGCTTGCTCTTTGTACTGTGAGCCCATGCGTGGAACTGTTGACTGAACATAATGCAACCTGCACACATGCCTACAAAACCAAGCAGAGCAGGATCATTACTAGATGAGATCAATGGGAATCACTGTGAAAGTGATGACTCGAGCTAGAGCATGTAGGTTGTTAGCAAATTGACGACGGGTAATTGTCCATGGCCATTTATGGTGACCTTGAAATGCTTCTATCTGGGCACCAAAAACAGGAGTTTCATCACTACCATAATTATCAATACCCCAGTGGTAGACTCCAGAGCCAAGATCTGCTAGCACATAGCCAGCCAACCCTGCTAAAATGGGTTCAAGCCAAATGTGGGAATCACCAGCACCCGTTATGGACTTGGCTAAGGAAATCAAGACAGTGGAAAAACCACTTGCAACCCAGGCACGGTGAGACCATGTTGATTGCAAGCTTGGATCATTTGGGAGAAGTTTGGTTCTACTAATTGAGGGAGCACTAGGTATGATCAGTGCATTCTGGTTGAGCTTGGGTTCAATGACTAGCTGCTCAAGATTGTGCTTTGGTTTAGTTGTGGTGGCAGAGCAGTAGACACGCCAGGGAAGGGAAACACCAGAGAATGTGTGAACGTGATGCAGAGACCTCAGAAGAGGATTATTCTGAGGTAATGTGGACATTGAAGCAACTAGTGAGAACACCAAGAGAAATCATAGGGATGAAGAAAGGACTTTTATATTGAGAAAAGGCCAAGGAGAAGCTAAGAAAACGAGTGGCTTTCATGGGAGTTAAACATTTGTGGTGGTGGCCATGGGTGAAGTAAAGAGTTGGTTGATGTGGGTGTGGCTTGAACAATGTATGCGTGGTTGATGACTGTTCTAGACTTCTAGGCTAGTGAGGAAGGGTCGTATAACTTCTTGAGAAGGGGGGAAAATGGGAAAATGAAAGAGACAAAATTGTGTTCCAAGAAGAGTTTGAAGGGGAGCTTCTGATCTGAGTGGAGATGATCTTGCATTGCGTGGTTCATTCAGAGACAATCAATCCACGGCAGAGCTTGCCATTCAATTTAATACGTATTTTCCTTTTTCTCTCTGCAAATCATGAGTTTGCCAATAAATTTTCACCAAATGTCAACAATTTTTTTTCTTTTAATATTTCTCCATCAGAAATTAAATGCCTATATTTTCCAAAAGAAATATACTTTTTATTTAAAATTTCACTATAACATTTTTAATTTAAAATATTTAGATATTACTAATTCATGCGTTTATATAGTAATCACATTGCTAATAAAAATAATGTAATAACTTAAATTAACATTTAGATTAATATTTAACTTTTTTTTACGTCAAAAAATTACTTCTTAATTCTGGATGGATGAAAGAGAATATTTCACACGTCAAATCTTAATTTTCTTTAAATCTAATTATGCACTCAATAAAAATTATTAGTATTAAGTACTTTCGTTTCAATTGGAGAATTTAAAAATGAAGAAGTTATTCTACTTACACAAAAAAATATTTATATTAATTCCTTCATCCGAAAAATACAATATAAGTTTTACTCTCTTTATCCAAATTTATTTATCTAAATAAATATATTTATTATTTAATTGTAATTATTTACGTGTATTTAATCCTTCTTTTAAAATATATATAAAAAAAGATTCTTCTAAATTCCTGAATAAGATTATCATTCATTCTGGGAGTATTATATAGACCTAGAATCTGGTTATTTTTGAAGGGTACACTATGATTCCCAATTAAAAAGTTGATCCCCCAACGGTACCATCACTATGATTCCCAATTAAGAAGTTGATCCCCCAACGGTACCATAACCATATGTCATAAGACTCATAACTCATAAGAGAATATCCCTATATACACAAAGCATCTTCTTCCTGTTCCTGTGATTGCTGGATGTGCCTGCCGTTTTCTAACAGTGGAATGGACCAACTTTTGGCCCAGCACAAAATTAAAATTAACATAATTTTTTAATAAAAAATAAAATTAATTTTCAATAAAAATAGAAAGCCCCAGAAGAAATGAAAAAGTCTTTCATATCTCCAATAACTCATTTATTTGTTTAGGTAAATAAATGAAATTATTATTTCAACAATGATTGATATATAAGGTTATTTTAGAAATATTATATAAAAAATATATAATTTTGACCGTATTAATTATATTTTTTTAAATGGGGTAAAAAATTAAAGTTGCGGGAGTATGAATTACGGACGTTTTGGATTCAAATAAAAATTATCCACCCAAACTCGAGTCCTAAAGAGAAGTCAAAGCATAGAAATGAATGGAAAAAGCTGTGGAGTTACAGCATAACTTTTACTTGAAATTGAATGAACATAGATAATTGATTCGCCTGCGTATTGAATAATTTAAGTTAATAAGTATACAATAAAATAGATTAACTTAAGTATAATTTAAGTTAATCACACAATAATTTAATATGAAAAACTGAAAATGATTATATTTCATAAAAAAAAATGCTTGTAAGTTTAAGTTATTACAACTAATTTGTAAACGTCTAAATAAACCTTATGAAAAAAAGAAAGAGAAAATCAAATCATTTAGATGGTTATGATTCTTTTGAGTTAATAAGAAAACTTGCCCGTATACTACTACTTCAACAATTTGCATGTGATATCAGACTGGTATTCCATTTACAATCTTTCTAAACTATAAATGAATTACTTGCTTATTAAGGATAAATTCTCTATTTTTAGCCTTTAATGTTGTTTTCTTGGGCCATTTTGGTCTCATGATTATTTTAAATCTTTTGTCCTTGATAAATTTTTTTATTTGACTATTTTAGTACTTTATGATTATTTTAAATTTTCTTGGACCCTTTTTTTTATGGATGAATTATTAGATCTTTTGATTACAAAAATTATGTGGTTCATTTACTACTTCACCAAATTGCATGTGATATACAGTTTCTTTAAATACTCTAATATTCAATTTATAATCTTTCTCAATTATAAATTAAGCACTTTCTCATTAAAGATAAATTTTATATCTTATATAGTCCTCAATGATGTTTTCTTGGCTTGGTTGTGAATTATTAGATTAATGTTTTTTAAAATTATTAAATCTATGGGTTACAAATTCTGTCTTCTTCGTTCAAGTCAATCAAATATATTCTGATGGTTGATTCTAAAGTATTAACCATCAGAGTATTTTGTCTAAAATCAATCGGCGATTTGTCTATCAATTCATTAATTCTTAAATGAACTTATTGATTGATATATTATTTATTTTAGATTTTATACTTTTTTGTATGCTTTGGTAGAAATATGTATGTATGTTATTACATATATTTTTATATATGAAATTTTGAATGAAAATTTTCTACTCTATATCCTAGTTTTACTGTTAATAAAGTTTTATTGTTAATAAAGTTTGAATAATAATTTAAATAGGAAACAAAGAACAAATTATTTAGAAAAAATTCTACACCAAACGTGAGTTATAATATTGTTTATCCTATCTCCTAGAGTAGAATGAATTACATGGGATTTTATGTCACAATTCTTTGTGGAATTTGATGAATTTTTATTGAAGTTTTTGTAATAAAATAGATAGAATAATTTGTACGTAAAAAATTATATAAATAAATCAATATATGTGTAAAAATTCTTATCGAGAGAGGATGAATATAAGGTTATGACAACTAACTTGAGAAAAAGGCATTATATAATTTTTTATTGATAATAAATAAAAAAATTACATGAAATTCTAAGGGTTAATGATAAGATTTGTGTAAGAATTGTTTATTCATATTTTTTACTTTAAATTCCACCAATTTTTTTTAAATTTTATTACAAATAGAATTCTATTGAAATTCATGAATTTTTTAAGACAAGTTAAATTTCATATTTAAGACCTTGAATTTTGATGGATTTTATAAAATTCTAAATTGAAGATAAATAGAATATCATTGAATCAAATTATATCCATAAAATATAATGGATATTTAAATTATATTTTAAATTTCACAATTTAAATATCTCAAATTGTACGATTAGTGGTGTTCAATTTTTTTTTTTTTTTTTTTGAGGAATGTAGTGTTCAATTTAGAAACATAATTGTTGCTTGTCTATTTCCAAGAGCATGACACACACAATTGTCCTTAAAATGGCTTTTTATCATGTGCAGTAACGTCTTTTCTTTTCTCTCCTTTTATTTTTATTTTTTAAAAAAGTGCCCTAACGTCATTTTCGACTTATGTATATATTATTTTTTATTACATTATGGAGAATGAAATCAAATCCACGACCTTTCAATTATGAGAATAACTTTGTTGCCCCTCCTCTACTATATGTTGAGAAGAAACTACTAGCAAAACTGAGAAAGCGTCCCTGGGGTGCGACGCCTTCTTGACGGAGGCTGAAGTAGTTACACGACTTTGTTCTTAATATCACACGACTTTCAATTCTTCCCCCACAGAAAGGAAAAAACGTTGCCTCTTTTTGTCCTTGACAACAACTATGGCGAAAGTTTTCGTCCTTTGCATTCGTACTCGACAGCTAGATATTTTCCGTGGTTAACAAGCCACTATAATTTCTCTGCTGAATATTTACATAGGATAGGATCAAACAATTAAGGAAATCCTTAATTGAAAAATTTTAAGTTCGAAGAAAAATATATATAGGTTCAACTACAATATCAAATTCCTAGCTATGCTGAGACTTTGCTTTTGAATCTTTCAATGGATATGCATGTGATCTTCAAGAAAGCCCATTATCTGTTCATAATCTTGCTTGTGTTTTTTTTGTACATATCACAGTTGCATGCCTTCAAAAGCCCCTTTCATCCATCAGATGTTTTGCCACTCTTACCTAGACAAGTCTCGTGGCCTATTCTCAAATATCTCAACAATGCTGAGGACCTCTTGCCCGCTTTTGTTGGAGCTGCTGTAGAGGACAAAAACAGTTTAGAGTGGAAAGGAGCTTGTTTCTACAAGAATAGTGCTTGGTTGGAGTTTCACAATAAGACTGGTAGTGAATTTGGCGGGGGTACTCTTCATCTCGAGGTTCTATTCTTGCTACCAAACCTTTTTCCTTTAATTGATCTCTGTTACATATGAAAATATGTATGGAAATATATATGATATATATATATATATATATATATATGTATAAGAATGTATTATATACGAAGATGAATCTAAATATATACTGTTAAAATGATATATATTTTAATATAGAAAAAAGATTATAGTAGACGTTTGTTGAATGTGGTTATTAGGCCCGTGATGTGACAAATGAAGTTTGTATCCAATAATTTATGTTTCCCCGTCCATTTTTCAGGTTAGGAATGCACATAGTTGGACCTGTATGGATCTTTATATCTTTTCAACTCCATACCATGTCACATGGGATTACTATTTTTTGTCTGGTGAACATACCCTTGAGTTCAAAGAATGGAAATCAAAAGCTGAATATGAGTATGTAAGTTCAAAAAAGACTTTAAAGAGAACTAGATATGTACTCATAGAACACGAACTCATGAACTACGACAATTAAACTTTCAATGATCACAGGTCAAACGTAAGGGGGTTTCAATTTTCCTAATGCAAGCAGGGATCTTAAGAACTCTTAAGGCTTTGTGGAACATCATCCCTTTGTTTACAGATACTACATGGGGAGAGAACTCAAATATTGGGTTTCTGAAGAACCATATGGCAGCTACATTTGATCAACGTCCTCAATCTTGGGTCACAAATATTTCTGTTGATGATATACACTCTGGAGATCTCCTTGTATTATCAAAAATTAGAGGGCGATGGGGTGCTTTTGAGACTTTAGAAAAATGGGTAACTGGTTCTTATGCTGGCCATAGTGCTGTTTGCTTGAGGGACTCCCAAGGAAAGCTATGGGTTGGGGAGTCAGGACATGAAAATGAAGAGGTAATTTCTTAAATATTCCTAGATAAACTTACATTTCCGAGCTCTTTCTAATGAAATTTTGCCTTTTCATGTGTCTTGGCTTCTCTGTTTCCCTTCTTCTGGCCCTGCTTAGCTATTTTTTCACTCCCTAATGGGTGCACTCCTTGGTCTGGGGTGCATAATTTGCCTAGACCAGTACTAATTGGTAATTAATTTTGATGCATCACATGTGGGTGGAGACTGAGAGTCCAGTTCTGGAGTTTATATACAAGCAATTTCTGTTTTTCACTTGCATACTTCTTTTAGGGGGAAGATGTCATTGTTATATTACCATGGGATGAGTGGTGGAGCTTTGAAGTGACAAAAGATGATTCCAATCCACATATTGCACTACTACCCTTACGTGCAGAACTCCGGCCCAAGTTCAATGAGACTGCTGCAATTGAGTATGCAAGAAGCATGTCAGGCTCGCCTTATGGATATCATAACTTGGTTTTTAGCTGGATAGACACTGTTGATGGAAATTATCCACCACCTCTGGATGCTCATTGGGTACTGAATTCATCTCTTCTTTAACAGTTCAATTTTTCAAGCTAATTTTAATTGCTAAGTGAATGTTATCTAATCTTTGAAGTTTCACATTTATGTACTTTTACATTCTTTCACTACTGGAGTAATGGATTCCTTTGGAGTTTACTATCAAAGTATGAGGCCAAGTGGAAGTGTTTTACTAATGGAGTTTACTACCGCTGTCCTCTCTTGATTTTGCTGCTTGAATTTTTAGGATTTTCTTCATATTGCGATAATCCTGGTTGCACCTGCAGGTTGCTTCTTTCATGACTATTTGGAATCAAATGCAGCCCGAATATGCTGCTAACCTGTGGAATGAGGCCTTGAACAAGCGACTTGGAACTGAGGTCTTTTTCTCGACCTTTTCTGATATCATAGCTGGTTGAGGATTGATAAATGAGGAAAAAGATTATTTTTTACATTTCCTTTTAATGATAATAAATGTTAGAAGTTTCTGTGTCAGAGGCTCAGTCAGAGATGGGAACCTCAAGAAATTTATGGATTGCACCATACTTTAGTTGATTAACTTTAAAAAGGGAGGATTTCTTAGGACTCATTTTTCTCACAAAATGCCACTGAAAAACAGGATTTCAGTATACGTCCATATTCAGTAGTATAAGCCATATAAGAAAAGAAGGGTCTGATTGGAAGCAGATAATGAGATGTGTCTCGACTTTCTTTGCAGGGGCTTGATCTTCCTGAAATTCTTGTTGAGGTTGTAAAGCGTGGATCTTCTTTTGGTGACCTTCTGGCAATTCCTGAGCGGGATGATTGGGTCTATGTTGATGGGAAATCAACCTCATGCATTGCCTTTGTTCTTGAAATATACAAGGCAGCAGGATTATTTGATCCATTTGCAAGCTCCATTGAAGTTACAGAGTTCACGGTTAGTCTGTCTTGAAGTATTTTTTTCTGCCCACATCTCTCAGTTAATCTCACATGGAAATTTAAAATAATATTTTTTTTCTTTTCTAAATGTATTGAAGGAGTGTGAAAGAATGAAGTTGCATGCTTTTAGATCATTCATTTTAGTAATCCAAAATGTGTGCCAGAGTTTTGCACTATTTTCCATTAACTCATATCAATTTGCAAGCTGCAGATAAAAGATGCTTACATGCTCAATTTTTTTGAAAACAACTCAAGCCGGTTACCAAAGTGGTGCAATGATGGTGATACTGTGAAACTTCCTTATTGCCAAATTCTGGGAAAGTACCGGATGGAATTGCCTGGTTACAATACCATTGATCCATACCCTCATATGAATGAAAGGTGCCCTTCCTTACCTCCAAAATACTACAGGCCGAATGGTTGCTGACATGCACTGACTTTCTAAAACCTCCAAAGATGGGAGGGTACATTCTTAGGGTCCTCTGAGTTCTGAGCCAGTTTCCAGGTATACTTCATGTTGGCCAGGTTTTGTCATGTTAAGAGTCTCTTTGCTATCTCATCTTGTTCTGCTTATATAAGATAACAGTTACAGATAGTTTTGTTCAGAGTTCAGAAAGCACAACCAAAGGGCACAAATCTATAGATGGAAGGCTAAACTCAAGAGGAAAGAGGCATAAATCACTTCCATGAAAATTGGTAAAAAAAACTCTGACGCACAAAAAGATTATTCACTGTAGCATGTGATATACATTTTCTTTAAATAATAAATACTCATCAGGTATTCAATTTATAACCTTTCTCAAGTATAAATCAAATATTCGCTAATTAGTTATGTTCTTTTTCTTTCTTTCTTTCTTTCTTTTTTTTAATTCACCTTTGTAATCCCATAATATCAACAAAATTATGGGATAAATAGCTATTTTACCCTGCATTATTATTATTTTTTTTTGTCAAAGTGGTGCTTAGAGTTTATTTTTAGCCATTTGGGTCTTTAACTTTTTTTAATGTGCCAACTAGGCAAAAAGATCATTGCAAGACACATGACAGGCATACAAAAACACCACTTTGACAAAAAAAATAATACAGGGATCAAAATGTTATTTATCCAAAGTTATAAATAAATTTATTTTAAAAAGAAAATTCAATAATCAATATGCTACTATAATTTTAACCAAAAAATCATAGTGACCTTCGAACCATTTTAAAAGTCCACGTATTGTCCCCAATAAAAATAGAAATGAATATTGTCCTTCAATTATTTAAAAGTTCCACTTTGACATTTCACTAGAAAAAATACCTTAAAATGCTAACTATCAAGATCTCCCGTGATCTTTACATGATGGAAAGAGGATATTTTTGCCTTTTAAAATAATTAATTATTAAAATATAGAAGAGAAGACAAAAAACCCAATTATAAAAAAGAAAAAAAAGAGAGAAATAAATCTAAGATAAAATGAAACAGTACAACGAGCATTATTGCCAAATCCATTGAGATGATTTTCCACTAAAAAATACTTTTATTCAGAAACAAAAATTTGATTGAAAATTTATTGAATTGAAAGAGAGAAAAAAAGAAAGAGAGATGAACTCTACCCATTATATGGGTTTGTAAACATCATTCTCTTAATTTGGAGGCATTAATATTTAATACGATTTCATCAATTGAAATCGTGTCAAATTAATAAACTATTATTTTGTTCGAGTTGAAATTGTATATGAGATGATAACATAATTCCAAAGGGCCAACTCATTTTCTATTTCTTTTTTTTAAAAAAATAATTTTACATTTTAATATCAAAATTAAGATGTAAAATTAAATAAGTAAAATTGTATTGTTGTTGTTGGATATATTAGAATTAGATCTTTTTATTTTTATAATTATATAAATAAGTAAATAGCATGTTTGGGATAAAAAGTACAAACATATAATATATATTGTGTTTGTGTCATTAGCGGTTTGACAGGTTGAAATATTATTTATTTTATTTTCATGTTATTGTGTTTGTGTCGTATTAATATGTTAATTTATGAATGGTGTTCATATTGTAAATTTTATCACATTTATTTATCGTATCGTATTACATGCAATTATTTAATATTGACATTACACAACATAATGCGACACCATAACCATCATACTTGAATTACCAACTCTATATAGGCTAGAATGTTTGATGTGATGAATTTCACCTTCAATTGTAGTGTATATGTTATAATATTTTGAGTAACTTCCCATGAATTACATGTTGATTAATATACACTATTAAAATTTAGCTTAATCTTTTGAACTATAAGCATATTTATGACAATATTTTGAAATGTTAATCTCCTTAATTTAAAATTTTTTTATCTCACTAACTAATAGGCTCATCACTAACCAACTTAATAATAATAAGGATAATGTGATAACTATTTTAAAATCAATTACTTTTTAAAATTTTTAGATTAATTCAAATATGAACATTAAATTCCAAACAAACGAAGTATTAATTATTTGATATCAATTTACATGTAAGATGCCTTAAAATTGATAGTGCATAGGTTGATAATGGGATTTTCTTTTTCCTTTTTTTGGTAATTGGGTTTGTTTTCTCTTCTTTTTAAGTTATGTGAAAAATCATCTAATGCCTTTCGTTAACACTTAAACGAATTTTACTACATAATGTTAAGGTGAAACTTTTAAATAATTGCAGGGCAGGATTCATTTCTCTTTTTTAAAGTCTTATACTTTGAACTTATAAAAAATTTGAGGGTCACTAGAAACTTTTGTCCCATTTTCCTTATATATTTCAATATTTATTTTTATTTTTTTGGACAGTCAATATTTAATTTATAATCTTTTTTATCACAAGTGTACTTATTGCACCTAGTGGACTTAGGATCCTCACATCTCAAATTGTAAAAGTTCAAAAGTTGAGACATTGTTTAATAATTAAGAATAAAAGTTGAGAAGATCACATAATATATAATGTTATGATCACTCTTAAATAAATTATTAATTGAGTAAATATTTTTAACATTATATTTTGTACAATAAAGAGTAATTATTGTATTTAGCCCAAACTTCTTCTTTTTTATCTTTGATAGCTTTGGTTCATAATGGTTTTGTTTTCAAATTATTTGGCTCCTAACTTTTTCCTTTTTTTTTTAGTGATTTTGGTCTCTAATCAATTTTGTAATTTTTTTGCCCCTATCTTTTTTATAATTGGTACGTTTGGCCCCTATATTATTTCACTTTGAACAAAATTAGTTAGTGATCAAAGTCACGAAAAAAAAATGATTAGGTATCAAATAATTTGAAAAAAAAAGAGATTAGAGATCACAACCATCAAAAATAAAAAAGGTTAGAGACTAAATATAACAATTACTCATACACTAATTATGATACCATTTTTTTTTTTGAGGAAAATTATGATACAATTTAAGCATCTCAAAGTGTATAATCTGGAATCTATGATTCCAGCTACATTATTAATGTCAAATTTAGGGACATAATTATTATTCGTTTATTTCGAGGAGCATGAATGCATGATACACCGTTGCCCTAATGTCATCTTTTGTCTTATGTACAATAATTTTCAATGAGAAGGAAATGGTAGCAAAACTGCAACAGGCGTTTTGAAGGAGGCTGAAAGGCTACCCTGCACGCTTTATTCTCAAATATCACACGACTTTCATTTCTTTTACCCCAGGAGAAAGGGAAAATCGTTGCCTCCTCTTGTTCTTGTCAACTTCTAACTTCGGAGGAAAGCTTTCTTCCTTCTTTGCGTCTCAAACTCAACCACAGAAAGTTTCCAGGATTAGCAAACCACCACTATAAATTCTCTGTTGAATATCGGCACAGGATAGAATCAAACAATTAAGGGAATCTTAATTGAAAATTTTGAAGTTCGAAGAAAAAGAGGTTCAACCGCGATATCGAATTCCTATGCTGAGACTTTGCTTCTGAATCTTTCAATGGATAGGCAGCTAATCTTCAAGCAAACCCATTATCGGTTCACAATCTTGTTTGTTTCTTGTTTGTACATATCACAGTTGCATGCCTTCAAAAGCCCCTTTCATCCATCAGATGTTTTGCCACTCTTACCTAGACAAGTGTCGTGGCCTATTCTCAAATATCTCAACAATGCTGAGGACCTCTTGCCCACTTTCGTTGGAGCTGCTATAGAAAGCAACGACAGTTTGGAGTGGAAAGGAGCTTGTTTCTACGAGAATAGTGCTTGGTTGGAGTTTCACAACAAGACTGGTAGTGAATTTGGCGGGGGCACTCTTCATCTCAAGGTTCTATTATTGTTATCTAACTCTTTCTTCTATTTGTTTTTCTTTTTAATTGCTCTCTTATGCTGTTTTCCACTGGTATTGTGTTTTTGTAATATAATTTGTTAACAACTTTTGGGTTTTCTTGATTATTAATTTTGGGATGTACAATTGGATGTTTGATTACCAGAAGAATTGAAAATGATCAATTTTCGGTATCGCTTGATTTACCCCCTTTAATTTCAATGGTTGAGTTTTGTTAATCTTGCCTCCAGGGATAACTGTTTTGAGATTTTGCCCCTTATCTGGGATTTTGCTGATGGTCTTTGCCATCAGAATCATGACTCAGGAACCAGAAATTAGGAAATAGTCTATTGTTCAAAATTTCTTTAGGTTTTGGATGGTTTTCTAAATTAAAGAATATGGCTGAAAGCTACTAGGGCTAATCAAAATGTTTCACATTTATGGTTCTTAATGAACGTAACTGGTCTTTGTACTAGATGGCATCTTTCTATTATATATATATATATATATATATATATATATATATATGCTGTAATCTAAGAAGTATTAGCCTAATTAGTATTTTGGTACTTCTTGTCTCCTTTCTGAAGCAGTTGCCTTATTCATAAATGGTAGTATTTATACTGGCTGCTTATTGCTGTCATTTTCAGTACTCCCAAGTTTTATTGTATTGACTTTCAATCTCATCTCCCCTGTTCTCACATATCGGGAATTGCATATTTACACATTATCCTCACCTTATATGGTGAAGGGAAGACTTCCATTCTTTTTCTCTTTTCAAATTTTGTTCAGGATAGGGTGACAAACAGATGATGATTGTTTTGCAATGACATTTCGCTGATTTGATGAATCGTTGAAGTTTGTTTCTAATAATTTCGCTTCCCCCCCCCCTCCCCATCTATTTTTCAGGTTAGCAAAGCACATAGCTGGACCTGTATGGATCTTTATATATTTGCAACTCCATACCGTGTCACATGGGATTACTATTTTTTGTCTCGTGAACATACCCTTGAGTTCAAAGAATGGCAATCAAAAGCAGAGTATGAATATGTAAGTTCAAAAAAGATTTTAAAGGGAACTAGATATGAGCTCATAAAGCATGAAATCTTGAACTACACTAATTAAACTTTCAATGGCCACAGGTTAGACATAAGGGGATTTCAATTTTCCTTATGCAAGGGGGGATGTTAAGAACTCTTGAGGCTTTGTGGAACGTCATCCCTTTGTTTACAGATACTACATGGGGAGAGAACTCAAATATTGGGTTTCTGAAGGAGCATATGGGTGCTACATTTGATCAACGTCCTGAACCTTGGGTCACAAATATTTCTGTTAATGATATACAATCTGGAGATCTCCTTGTAATATCAAAAATTCGGGGGCGATGGGGTGCTTTTGAGACTTTAGAGAAATGGGTAAGTGGCTCTTATGCTGGTCATAGTGCTGTTTGCTTGAGGGACTCTGAAGGAAAGCTATGGGTTGGGGAGTCGGGACATGAAAATGAGGAGGTAACTTTTAAATATTCCTAGTTATACTTACATTTGCAAACTCTTTCTAGTAAAACTTTGGCTTCTAGTGTGTCTTAACTTCTCTGTTCCCTTTTTCTTGCCCTAGTTTAGTTCTTCTTTCACTCCCTAATGGGTGCATGTAGTTGATCTTGGGTGGGTAATTTTTCATGTACAATTATTTTCATTATTATTTTCTGCATTAACCATACAAAATAGCAAGGAGATCCCTGTGGAATGCTTCCTGTTGGTGGATGAAACACTAAACTGACCTTAAGATTCTTAGCTATGGTAGGTTCATGAGGACTTTGAAGATGTTTCTGGGAAGATGAATCTTTTATTTTTCTTCTTATCTCTTTCAAAGCATTAGGAAGCCAATACGATATTAAAAAGAAAGGTTCGTGATAATGTTTTACTCTCAGCTCCATGTTCTATTAACAGATATGGTGTCTTTACATTTGACACATTGAGCAAACCTGTGGTTGCATCTAGTTATTCTTTGAGTTTTTGTGGTAGCCATGTGCTTCCATTGATAAATACATAAGATAAAGTTCACTTTTGACATCCATGCATTGTGTCAAAAGATTCAGCACCAATCTCCACCTATATTAGTAGGAAACATACAATATATTATGCTCATACACTTTTATGAGAATTTGTGTTTTCTTAGGTGAGAAATCGGAATAGCTATCACGGTCTTTGTCTCTTGTTCACTGTCCAGTCCAGTACTCATTGGTTATTAATTTTGATGTATCACATGTGGGTGGAGACTATCCTCCATGAGACTAGTGTTCCTTCACATGTAGGCGTTACAGCTGCTTCCTCTGCCTTGGACTAACTGATAATTGTACAGGAGCTCTTCGTACTCTAGGATACTAGTAGTAATTGTTTTATTACTTATCTTTTAGTACTAAAGGGTGCAGGGCAAGTACAACTTTTGTTCCTGGGAAAGTAGTTGTTTTCTCATTGCCTTTTATGTTTCAGATGGATTCCATCTCCTGGCATCTTATCATTTTGCTTTCGATAAGTAAAAGGAATAACTTGGAGAAAACGTTTTAAGTAATGTCATTTAAAGCTTTTGTTTTCTTTCTTTTTTTTGCAACTGCCATAATATTTGATCAACAACCATCAGTGGTTGGTGTGGGTGGTTCGGTGCTCTCATCCCTTAAGAGAGGTCGGGGGTTTGATCCCTGCTTTTGTATGGAGACACCATGATGGCCAGCACTTTACCCATTAGTGAGCCAGCCCGGTGCAAGCAGGGATTAGTCTATGCGTGGTACAGGGCTTAAAGGTGCCTCCCACACAGTTAGGGCCCACCCAGGACACCTCATGTGCAAACAAAAAAAATAATAATAATAATATTTGATCAGCTAGGCCTTCAATGTATATCCATGCAATTTCTCTTTTTAATTAAGTATTTCTTTTAGGGGGAAGATATCATTGCTATCTTACCATGGGATGAATGGTGGAGCTTTGAACTGACAAAGGATGATGCCAATCCACATATTGCACTACTACCCTTACGTCCTGACCTCCGGGCCAAGTTCAACGAGACTGCTGCATTGGAGTATGCAAGAAGCTTGTCAGGCTTACCTTATGGATATCATAACTTGGTTTTTAGCTGGATAGATACGGTTGATGAAAATTATCCGCCACCATTGGATGCTCATGTGGTACTGACTTCATTTCTTCTTTCACTGTTCAATTTTCAAATGAAGATCCAATTTTCAAGCTAATTTTACTTGCTTAGTCAATGTTATCTAATCTTTGAAGTTTCATATTAATGTATTAGCATTTTAGTGTAGTTCCAAGTTTTTCACTACTGGAGCTATGGAATAATGGAATTTGGTTCTGACAAATATCGAAATTCAAGCTTGAATGGGCAGTAAATCCTTGCCTTCTAGGATGAATATGCTTCTCCCGGTTGAAAAACTGATTTCGTGCAAAGTAAACCTTGAGTTTTGTCTTTTGAGATTTACTATCAGAGTATGAGGGCAAGTAATGTCTTACTTATGAAAGCAACTCTTGGGCTCTGTTTCCTAAACCACTGCCCTCTTCATTTTGCTGTTTGAATCTTAGGAATTTCTTCATGCTATAATCCTGGTTGCACCTGCAGGTTGCTTCTATCATGACCATTTGGAATCAAATGCAGCCCGCGTATGCTGCTAACCTGTGGAAAGAGGCCTTGAACAAGCGACTTGGAACTGAGGTGTTTTTCTAAACCTTTTCTGATATCATAGTTAATTAAATATAAACAGGATGAGAAAGAAGATATTTGAACATTCTTTTTAATGATAAAAAATGTTAGGATTTTCTATATCAGATCAGAGTCAGAAATGGAAAACTCAAGAAATTTATGGATTGGATCATATATTAGTTGATTAACTTTAGAAAGGGAGGTGTCCTTAGGACACATTTTTCTGACAAACGAGCCAGGAATTACACTCTGAACAGGATTTCAGCATATGTCCATGTTCAGTAGACAGTTGCATAAGCCATATAAGCAGGGTCTGATTGGAAGCAGATAATGAAATATGTGTCTCAACTTTCCACTGCAGGGGCTCGATCTTCCTGAAGTTCTTGTTGAAGTTGAGAAGCGTGGATCCTCTTTCGGTGAACTTTTGGCAATTCCAGAGCGGGATGATTGGGTCTATGCTGATGGGAAGTCAACCTCATGTATTGCCTTTGTTCTTGAAATATACAAGGCAGCAGGATTATTTGATCCACTTGCTAGCTCCATTGAAGTTACAGAGTTCACGGTTAGTCTGTCTTGAAGTGTTTTTTTCTGCCCATACCTTTGTTTTATCAGTTAATTCATTATAAACACTGTTTAAAGAGGTTATGTTGTCGATTATTATTGTCACTGGGATCTTCTTATTTTCCCCGTAAAAATTTGAAATCTCTAATCTTATTTATAAATGTATTGAAGTCATGTGAAAGAATGGACTTGAATGTTTTAAAATCATTCATTTTTAGTATTTGAAATGATTTTGAATGAGCTACTATGAAATGTGTGTCAGAGTTTTGCACCATTTTCAATTAACTTGTATCAATTTGCAAGCTGCAGATAAAAGACGCCTACATCCTCAATTTTTTCGAAAAAAATTCAAGCCAGTTGCCAAAGTGGTGCAATGATGGTGATACTGTGAAACTTCCTTATTGTCAAATTCTGGGAAAATACCGTATGGAATTACCTGGTTACAATACCATGGATCCATACACTCATATGAATGAAAGGTGCCCGTCCTTACCTCCAAAATATTACAGGCCACTGTGGTTGCTGACATGGTCTCATTTGTTACCTATTTTAGTTTTTGGTTAGGCTGATATTTAGATTCTTATGATCTCAGTACCTATCCTTCGCCACAAAATTTGCTCTTTTGTTCTGTGTGTGTATTTCATGCAGCCATGTAAAAGTAGAGTAGTTTGATTTGCTAGACATTGTAAATATTGCTCCTAGAGCATTAATTTGAGGCTAGGAGAAAAAGAAAAACTTACAGTCATGTAACCTTATGTTTGATAAGATGATATTGCTGTAATATTTTAAATACTTAGGAGTTAAATGTGGATGCTCAACTTGAACATTTTGTGCAAGTATTTTATACCCAAAGTTGAGAGTTGTAAAACCTTCTACCCTCGAAACATGGAACAAGTTTACCATGAGCTTTGATTCAGAATAGCATAGTTTGCTCTCTCCAGTGCTGCTCTTAATTCGTCTTGGATGAATGTGGTTTCCTTGGGGTTACGTGGATAGGAAGTCCCTTAGTAGGTACTGGCATTGGATCCCGCCTGAACAAGTTGTCACAGGACAACTTCCAGTTGAATTGAGTAACCAGATAATGTATTGTCACTAGAGTTTCAATCTTTGCAAACTCATATCCAGGGCAGATTCTACCTCCCCCTCCGAATGGAATGAAGCAATAGGAAGGAATGGATGCTGGGTTTTCAAATCGTGCAGGATTGAACTTTGATGGTTCTTCAAAGATGCTGCTGTCCATATGAGTCATGGGAGTAGCCCAGAATATCTGATTTTGGATAAAAAAGAAAAAGAAATGTCAGCATTTTCATGATTTTATCAAGAATTAGACAGAGAGATTCCAGGATCTTACTTGCCAACCTTTAGGAATGGTGTAGCCACCAAACTCGACATCTTGTACTGCCTTTCTAAAACCGCCAAAGATGGGAGGGTACATTCTTAGTGTCTCCTGAGCCACTTTCCAGGTATACTTCATTTTGGCCATGTCTTCCCATGTTAGTGTCTCTGTGGAAGATTTACTCTTTGCTATCTCATCTTGTTCTGCATAAGATAACAGTTATAGATTGTTTGTTCAAAGTTCAGAAAACGCAACCAAACGACACAAATCTTGAACATATATGTTATATTCAAGCCAAAATTGAGTTTGAACTTGTCTCAACCACTCTGATTTTCAACCCCATCTATCACATGGCCAAAGTATAGAGTTGGTATATGGAAGTGAAAGATTGAGCTGATTATCAGAAATACCTTTAAGAACAGCTTCATAAACTGCTTGATTAATAGCTAAAAGTCTCACAAGAAAGGTAATCAGAACAGAGGAAGTATCATGTCCCGCAACCATGACCACCACTGCATTATCAATAATTTCTTTTTCAGACATTAACTCTTGACCATCTTCACTGCGGATGCTCAGTAAACAAGAGATCAGATCTTGGTTTGGCGCAGCTCCTTTCTGAAGTTCAAGCCTCTTCTCTTGTAGAAGTTCCTTTAACAATTGTCGAGTCTTGGCACTGGCCTTGAGACTGCTGTTGAAGCGTGTGAATGGAAGGTTTAGAGGAATTGACCACATCCCTTGCATCATCTGCTGGAAATAGTCCACATATTTCTCCCTCCCAACGCCTCGTTCAATCCCAAAAAGAAGAGAACAGATTATGTTGAATGTTAAAGTCTTCATTAGGGGCAACACCTTTATCAACATCACACCCAGAAATCAAGAGTCAGTAGTTCCTTGTCTAGAATGTCCAAAAAAACAAAAAAGTATGTGATTTAAGAGAAAATTTGTTAATACCGTGACATTCTTCTTCCAGTGAGTGTGAAAGTGGTATTTGACCTCTTCTTCCATCTTGCCAATGTACATCTTCAAGGATTCTGGCTTGAGGAAAGAAGCAAGAGCACCTCTAACTCTCTTATGGTCTTCACCACTAAGTTCCAATAGGCTGCGGTCACCGAGTATCAGCCTTACGGATGCAGTTTGCTGATTACTAATGGTGCTGCCATCACTGGTGAAGACAAGCTTATTTGCAGCTTGTCCATGGATGAAAACTGTTGGTTGTCCAAAGAGGCTTAGCTTAGAGATAGGACCATATTTTTTTACTCTTTCCTCTAGCCATTTCTCTGCAGTGTTAGCTCTCATTGCCCACAGAAGTTCAAGACTTTGGCCTATCAGAGGCAAGCCAAATGAGCCTGGTGGAACCCTTTTTGATGATCTTTTTCCCCTAAAAAGGAGAAAGAAGATTGGCAGAAAGATCAAACTCAAGGTCAGGAGGATTTTGATCATGGTGTATGAGAGAGAGAGAGAGAGAGAGAGAGAGATCAAAGAATAGGGCCTGCATCTGTTGAAACATGAGCAATTTATATGTAAGAGTAAAGTTGAAAATATGATACAACGATTTGGATGTTAGGTGGCAGAATCTTTGATGAAATAACTTTGAGATGCTCCTAGAATGAACAAAAAAATTTGAAGCAAGCTTTATTAAAAAAATCAGATTTTTGTAAAAGACGATCCCCAGCCTCTTTGGGAGAATTCCAAATGAACTCAGACAAATGTCTGTCTTCTTTGATAAAAATGCACAAAAATGCCATTTGTAAATTATTGGATTAAAATGTTTTGACATTTACTATAAGATACTCCCTTGTCCAATGTCTACCTACACTATCAAGATTGAATATCTATTTTAAAAATAAATATAATTTTATTTAAAATCTCATTAATAATATTTTTAATTTAAAAATTTTATATTTTACTAAGTAAGTTAATCATACTAAGAACCTCATAAGCATCAAGATAAATATTATTACTTTTTTAAAAAAAATTGTATTAAATCATAAGTATGATCAATTTTAATGACAGAATAATATTCATTTCACTCACGAGAATAAAAAAATATTATCATATGGAATACTTTAATATTAAGACATTTTCAAACTTTCTCCATCTCTACAATAACGAGGATAACGTGATTCTTAAGTCTATAAACCATTTGTTTTCATTTGTGTGTGTGTTTTGGGTGAAAAGTCAGTACATAATTTACAAATTATGATTGAACCACTAATTTATTTTAAAAATTTTAAAGTATTATATTGTACTAACCTCTTTAATCTTTTAAGATTTACTGTTGAAATTTATTTCGTTATGTACTTGTAATTTCATAGACTGTGCAGCTAATATTTTTGTAATGTAAATGAGTAAAATACTCTCCCGCCATGTTATTACATTCTGTCTGTGTATAACGTTCTTTTTTCCTTGGTGCATTCAACAATTTTCAAAGATAAAGAACATGATATTGTTGAAATTTCATTTAACAAAATAGGAATTTTTTTTAATATAAAAAAACACAAGTAAAAGAAGTCCAATCTTTGAAAACGATAGGTATCTTTGAGGCCTATGTTTGTATGCACTGAATAGGTCGATACTTGAGGCCTCAAGACCGAGGAAGAAAATAAACTTCTTGGAGGAGGGGCATTTCATCATGGAAGAACTAATGTAAAAAATTTAATTTCCTGGTCATAATTCCATAAATGAATTGAATCATCAAGCAGCAGTGTATTTCCTGTGTGGTAAATCTGCAGTTCACTGACTATATATAGTATGTCCTAGTATTAACAATATACAAACAGTTTTGTTCAACCACAATTCACTTTCTTGCATCCTGAACAACTTGAGGAATGCTGAAACAGATGACTAGAGATCAGTAGCATGAAAAGTACAAGCCTCACTAGCTTTTGTTTGAAGAAATTATACAGAGTTTGGCTAAACGTGTAGCAAAACATTACAAAATTACAATCTCAATGTAACAGATATTGTGGATCAGTCAAGTGCTGCAGCAATTTACTCACTCTTCGGAGGAATATGGTTTCCACCCGTGGCAATCTTGTACAGATAAAATGCAGTCATAAGAGCACTACAAAAGAGAATGAGATGCACTGCACTTTAGAAATATATAGAAGAGTTTGAATTGAAACAACACAGGAAGTCAAGTTTGAAATAAACTGGAAAATGCTCACAACAAAATGCATTATTGAGGTGGACTGGATGTTTAAAAGGACCCTTTCAGAACTATGATGCAGAACCTGCTAGTTAATCTAGCCAGACAACCAAAACAAAGGCACAGAGTACACCTAAATCTAATACATCCTTCTGTGGATGCTATTTAGAAAGTAGACGAGCAGAACCATTGCTCCACTTCATGGTTTGTGCATTGTGATAGCTACAACTAAATACAAATAAATGAATATCCTTTACCCTAAAGAAAGAGAAAATATATGATTATCTATTTTTTATTTCTAACAACTCTTAAAGTAATTGCAATGATTTGCAATATATTGGTCACTGTTTACAGGACTGTTGTGGGACATAAGCTTGTGGAGGAAACTAGGGTATAAATCAAACCATCTGTTATCCATAGACTGGGTAAAGATTTCCATGAGTTTGTACCCCATCTGACATGATATCTCCAGCTCTTAATTATTTGTATTTTTTGTTATTCAATGTCACCAAATTTTAGTTGTTACCAGTTGCCATAGTAACTGCAGTGTTGAACATTTTTACGGGTGAACACCCAGCATCAAAAGGGAGAACAGATCTCAAGATTGTTATTTGGCATCTAATAAGATAAGAAACAAGTAATTAAGCAATCATTTAGAAAAGGAAAAAAAATGGTTTCATTTGTCCATTTTTCATGTTTTTTTGAGTACCAGGCAGAAAATTCTAGAAAGTGAAAGAAAAGGTGCATCTTCAGGTACCTGATCCCAGCAACAACACCAGCTGGCATTATCTTTGAAGTTTCTATGTAGCGCTGTCCCATGACCCATGTAAGTATGGTAGCGCAAGCTGTTCAAACCACAACAGCATGAATACATAAACAATAGCAGGAAGAATGCTCGAGTTTCATACTTTTAGACAGAAAGTCTTACTATTTTTTATTAGGCTAATAATGCTACTGAAAATCCTGGCTACATATATTACTTATATTATTATTAGTAGGCAATGCACATTTATAAGACAATGCATACCAATAGCAGAATTCGGAAATCTGGATAGAAAGAATGCATCTCAGTACAAATTAAACAAGCAACCCATGCTTTTTCATTTCTTGACAATATTCTTAAAGGACACATGCAACAGGTAATATATGAACTCTGTGACTGACCCAGAGGTTTATATTCTTATCAGTTGATTGCATTACTTGGAAGCTTAAGGAACTGAAGGCTTGGTACAAGCTCATCGCAGCAATTTTATCTCAATTATTCTCAAAAATGATAACGTCTTAACCATTTCAATTACTTATGCTTATATGAAGCCTCGCAACTGATATGGCCCAATTTTTTTTCTTTCAAGATATGCTACTTGCCAAGTGGAATTGTGGTGTTTAATTGTTTTGAATGTGCAAAATAATAATCATAACCATTCAAATTCAAACTCATAGTACCCATTAACTAGTCAGTTTCCTTATAGGCCAAGTAACTAATCATCAAGGACAAGCTCTAGATTCATAATTAGATACTAATATGTTAATTAACCAAATTTTGGTAACATGGAGTTTATGGCGAACATATGAGTAAAGACCGAGTCTACAATGTCCCAATTTTAAAAGCTGTCAAATCAGAGTTGGCTAGGCGCTAGCCAACTATAGTTCTTCAACCTTCTGTTGTTTCTGAGAACATTGAAGCATAGAAAGAGAGGATGGAAATAAATACACAAATAAATAAGTTGATTATTATGACCTATAAAAGTCCAGAAAACTATAAATGGATTAAGCCCTGGAGGTACACTTCCATCAATCTATGGATCCAACACAACTAGCAGAAGGCAAGGAGCATCTAACCAAAACTATACTGAGATACAATCATATTATTCTAACTTTTGCGAAGACCGGTACAATACATGCCACCATTTACAAACTTGATCAGAATCAGGAAACTGTAAAGGGGCAAATCTGAAGGGTTAAGCAAGCAATGCAATATCCTACCAATATTCAGAAGAATCAGAACTAGACGGTGATAAACAGAAAACAGACACCATGTTTAAATCCAGAGTACCCAGATCCAACAGAATATAAAGCAATCATTAACTTTAGTTACCTTTCCCGTAAAATAGGCAAGGTTATTGTTTCAACGGATGCTTATCAAAAGAACATTTTACTCCAAGAAAAACAAAAGATTCAGCTTTTATCCTTCCCGCACCATAAAATGTAGCAAAAAAATCACAAAAGCCGACACTTCAACAATAGCTACAAAATACAGATTAACAACGAAAACTTCCCATTTCTAAGAAGTTCGCAAGATAATATGATCTGGGAACATTATACACACCAGTTTCGAGTATGAGAGCAAGGTAAGAGTTCTTGCGTCTATGGAAAGCTTGGAGACTGAGGTAACCAGCTAATATGACCAAAAGTCCGGCGCCTAAGCCTCCAGCTAGTGAAGTAGAACTCCCTTTCCGGGCATATCCAACGATGCCGCCACAAAGCAGAATCAGACCATATGGGATCGTAAAGCAAAAATCATGCATTCTTAATATCTGGATTTCAAAGAAAGATTGAGATTTCGTCGAATTAAGCTTTCTTTTCAGATCAAGAAGAGATCAATCAGGGAGTCGCCGGGGACTTTCAACGGTGAAATTTGATGGGCTAAGTGGACGCGTGGGTTCGTTGGTCAAAAGAGTTGTTATAAAGGGTAATTATGTAAACATCTTATAAAAGTCTGATACTACGCGTGTGGACGCCATGCTACTCTATTGGCTTAATTCCATTTTGTCCCCCTCCAATTTTAAGAGTTTGCTAATTAAAATACAGGATTTCTAAATATTTTGTTTTTTAAATTTTTTTTATACTCTCGTCTTTTTCATTATATATTGGTTATAAATTTTTTCAGTTATATGGATTAATAATTTTAAAAATAAGATACATTTTTAAGTCAAAATATCTAAAGAGCTTAATTGTTCAAGAAATTATAGTAAGAAAGATTAATGAGGTAACATTAGAAAAACATGATTAAATATTTATGAAATTTCATAAAAACTTATATTTTGTAAATAAATTTTAATTTTAAAATAACTATATAATAAAATTTACCCTTTTATCCTTTTTTGTTAGATCAAAATATTTGATTTTTTTAATGTATCAATAATTAGTGTTTCTTATTTTATTCATATTTAGTAACTTAAATTTAGTCTAAAAGGACTTTTAAGGGTATAATTGAAACTTTATATCAAAATTTTATTTATTTTATTACTTTAATATATGTATAAATTATCAAAATTCATTTTTAAAAAAAATAAAAGGAGTAAACAGAAAGAGTGTATGTTTATATATATATATATATATATATATATATATATATTAGTAAAATTGAAGTATTTTTATACAAAAGCTCTACCATTGTGCTTGCCAAATCTCAGCCAATCATTTGCCTCGAACTCATGTATTTAGATGCCATTTTGAGAATTGTTTTAAAATATTAATACAAAAACTCATCAAAAATAATTTTCACTATAAATACTCTTGTTTATATACATCCCAAATTTTCTACCAACGTTACCTATAGGTCCACATTTTCACATTAAATATGCATAAACTTATATCTTTAAATAACATACTAACTCTATTTTAAATATTTTATAATAATATCCATAACATAAGGAACACTAAATATACATTCCAAAACTAAAAATCTCCATCTAAATATAATCTCTAATTTTATTCTCAAGATAAAGAGAAAAATATACAAAATGATCTAATCTAAAGAGAGCTTATTTTGCCTTCTCATCCCTCAAACCTTTATTATGTACTAAAAATTTGCTGAGGCTATTTAGGGCAATTCAAAATATGTCAAATTTTTAAAAATCTATCTCTCTCATAGAGTATTTATTTCAACAAAAAATAATTAAGCATATTTAGTATCAAGTTTTGTGTCAATAATATTTTAGTTGTTAATGTCCTTTTCTTTTACTTTTGTAATCCTTAATGAATTCACAAGTTATCCTAGAGTCTCTCATGTGCCCCTTTTGGGTATGAGTTTTGACAAAAATCATCACTTTATAAGTACATGATACATTTTTTATGATAAATTTGTGTTATATATATATAAGTAAAAAATGTACTTAATATTCATTGTGCATTATTATGAGTAAATAATTAAAAGATCAGATTAAATTAAATATGTGTCAAAATTTTAAGTACTCTACATTTATAAAATTATGGAAAATTCATGATTAAAAATGTTAACGCTCTATTTTTGTGCAATGAATAGAAGAGAGGAGAAAGCTTCTCTTCGTTTTTTGAATGCTTGTCACAATTCAATTTTATTTTTACAAATATTTGCCACATTATTATTTTTTATTAAAATATTATTTTATTTTCAACACAAAAATACTACATATTATTATTAAAAAATCTTTAAAAACTTTTCAACCGCTTACTTTGGAAATAGTTGTAGTGTTAGACTATTTGAAGAGAGAACAAAATACTTACATAGCATATAATATGAAGCAATTCTGGGAGCGGGGCACATATAATATGAAGAAAAATTAGAGAAAATAATTGAATCTTTATCTTTAAAAAATACATTAATTTTTTAAACTCTTTTAAGAATGTAGAATACTAAGTGTAAGTGTTATTGAGACGAGTATTAAAGTATCTTTAAGGTATATTTTATTTTCGATGGTGAGATATTAGCATTTACTTATTATCCCACTTGTATAATTTGTTTTTCTATATTTATGGAATGACTTACTTTTGATGTTTTTCTATATTCATGGACACCTTCAACAAAAAAAAGAAAAGAAAATTCGTTCAAAATTAAATATATTATATATTTTTATTTTCAAATATTCATCATCTTAAAATAAATTTATTTATTATTTAAAGTTTTATTACTATCTTATTTAATTTAGTAATTTTATAATCAATCATATTAATAAGAAATACTTTCTTCATTCGCAATTGAATACTCATATTTATATTTTAATTTGTTTAGAATTAAATGTTAAATTTTTCTAAATAAATGAATTTTTTATTTAAAATTTTATTAATAACTTTATTTATATATCCCTAACTCACCATCTTATTTTACATCTCACTGAATTTATAATTTTCACAATATATTATATTAATATCAATAATAATTTGATAAATTAATTAAATTAAATTATTTTATTTAATTTTTAACTAAAGTAAAAAATAAAAATTCAATTTTCGATGAATGAAGTATAATATATCAATTTTGTAATTTTTATATTTCAATTCCATTCAAGCTGTCCATTGTATCATGTAGCCGAAAGTTTCTCTCTTGTTTCCATTTCTCCCTTCTTCTTCCTTTTTTTATTTTTATGGGAAACTTTCTGTCCCCCTTCAAAAGCCCATAGTTGTCCAGAGACCATTGTTCACTACTTGCCATTCCCGGCCACCTTCTTCATTGATTGATTTATCAGAATCAGATTTACGATCAACTGAGGAACGTAATGATTTGATTCAATGTCGCTACAGATAAGGATCCATTTCAGGTCATCACCCAGATTAAATTCGTTTTATTATTTTCTCAATCCTTTAAGCGCCCAAAAACCGTATCTTGTGGAAACCCTAACCCCTACTACAGTAGAAATGGTTGCTGAATCGGGCCATACCAAGAGACCCACATGCCTAAAGTGCTCCAAACCCACCCAGTTTTGTCTCTGTACCCGGTTGAAGACGCCAGCTCTCCAGAACTCTATAGCCGTTACGATTCTGCAACACAACCTAGAGAAAAAGCATCCCCTCAATTCCGCTAGAATAGCCACCATAGGCCTCAAAGATGTCAGAACAGCATCAGTTTTGGATGTTAATTTCCAAGCCCAGTTCTTTATTCACTTACTTCAGCCAGATCATGATTTGGTTTCGGGTGATTTGGAAGCGAAAAGCAGTGATTTTGGTGAGTGTGGAAGCAGTAAAAGAAAGTGGGATTTTGTTGAGAGGCATGTTTCTCTAAGTGACTTCCGTAAAAGCTCTGAGTATTGTGGATTTTCTGATGGCCCAGAAGAGAAAAGTTCTAGCTGTATTGACTTAGCTGGAGAATTTGGTGAAGGAGCAGAGAGAGATGATGAGGACACTCCAAGTTGTACATCAGCTGAAGTTTTTCCCATTAATAATGTGTCACGGCCATGTTCTGGCCCAAATGGAGCTGTTTCAGGAGGTTCTGAAGGTGCTGTTATTGCTTTTACAACTGAAAAGTATGGCGCTATTAGGTCTTTCTTTGATCACTGGATGTTATCTTACCCATGCCAGAAATGGGACAATTTTGATCATCTGATGGCCTCTAAAGAAGCTGCTGAAAGTTTAGCTAAAGGTTTTGTTGTGAAGAAGTTGCAGACCAAGCAATTAAATGGAACAGTTGACTTAGAGGAATTTGAGGAGTTTGAAATAAAAATTCCTTCTGGATCCGTTTTACTTTTTCCCAGTGAAAAATCAGTTGGAATTGAAGCCGTAGATTTTGAGGTGAAGAACTTGATTGTATTGGATGGGACATGGGCTAAGGCAAAGAGAATGTACAATGAGAACCCTTGGTTGAAGCTTTTGCCTCATCTAAAGTTGGAAATAGATAAGCTGAGTCTGTATAGTGAAGTAAGGCGTCAGCCAGGAGCCGGTTGTCTGTCCACCATTGAGAGTATTGTATATGCATTGAAAGCTTTCGGTGAAAGTTCTGAGAAATTGGATGACCTCCTTGATTTATTTGAGTCTATGGTTAGAGATCAGAGGCGATGCAAAGATGAAAGACTCAGCAGAGTTTCTGCAAAACCACTAAATTCTTGAGCCTTCTCAGAATAAGCAGGATAATTGGATTGAAACTTTAAGTGGTCTTGAGTAATATTTGTATCAGCAGATTCCTAAATGGTCTGTGCACGTTTTTACGATAGTAAATTCTTCCATTTTCCTAACATCTCAACATTCACATATTTTCTCCATCTAGTATTTGTTTGCTATCTTGACTTGCTTTGATTAAGATTCAAGAGGAAATCTGTTGAAATTCATAGCTGAACTATACATTGGTGTTCTTGTTTTAGTTGGATACTCCCCCACTTGAAATCCTAGATTATATTGAATATTGATTAACTAGATCTTCAAATTATTGTCTAAAAATGTTTAAAGTAAATTTTCAATACAAGATCAATGACTTGGGACATTAGAGTTAGAAAGTTATTAAGATGTACAATACAAAATTTTTAGTGACAATATGGTGAAAGTTAGAATATTTTCCATTTTTAGTTTTTATAAGAATATTTATTTTTAATGGTAAGAGAAATAAAATTTTTAGGGTAAGGAAAGAGAAATATTCAATCAAGTATAATAATATTACTTAAACAAATGAAAAATTCGTTTAACTTTTAAAAATAAAAAATAAGTAAATAACATGAATTTTAAATAATTCTTTAATCAATGTAATATTTTTATCTATTAATTAATAATAACTATAAATCAAATAGACAATTAAATACAGCTTAATTGGTAAGCAAATTCATATAAAAAAACAATCTAGTTTTGGGACCGGTGGACTTGGTATATAAGGTATGATTCATGCTTCTCCGTGGTGAAGGGTCAGTCGCTCAGAGTAACCATTCAGCTTCAGAGCCGCACCCAGCCACTTCCGGTCGATGCTGAAGCTCTTCTTATGGCTTCGCTCACCTTCTCGATTGCAATCCCATGTAACAGATGTGCCCTCTTCTCCGATTTTCCATCTCCGCCGTCTCCTACGTCACTCTCTGTCTGCGGAGGAGCGTTTTGATGATCCTCCATTTTCTCCTGTATCCAAAGCCCTTGTTAAACCCCATCAAAAGAAGAAAAACAAGCAGAAGAAGCTTCAAGAAGAAAAGGGTTCATCGAATACTTGTGATTCCAAAAATGGCGGTCGCTTCCCGCTGAAATCGGACCTACCCTTTGATTTCAGGCACTCTTACTCCGAGAGTAACCCAGGTGTTGACCCTATTGGGTTTCGTGAAACACCCAAGTTTTCTCCGTTTGGTCCCGGCCGCCTTGATCGGAAGTGGACGGGTACAAGTGCCACAGCTCAGGAACCTGTGGATTTGGAGAAGGTTGCTGAGGAAAGGAATGCAGTTCTTGGAGACCCGTTAACGGAGCAGGAGATTGCAGAGCTGGTGGAGAAGTATCGGCACAGTAATTGTTCTCGGCAAATCAATATAGGTAGTTTTGAACCTCAAATTATGCTTTTTTCCCCCTCAATATGTAG
Organism: Apocynum venetum; assembly: GCA_019593545.1. NCBI lineage: Eukaryota > Viridiplantae > Streptophyta > Magnoliopsida > Gentianales > Apocynaceae > Apocynum > Apocynum venetum. The sequence goes on along the minus strand of SRSM01000123.1, from coordinate 7,128,170 downwards.
GTTCAATTTAGATGTAATTTTGCAAGTTCTTTGCCGTCTTTTGGGGTTGGTAGAGGTTTAATTTTGCAATCTTAACATGGGATGGAATGGTGCGCCATCATAGGTTTATCTTTAATTTGAAAACTGAGACTGAGCAAGAACGAAAAGGGTCGATGATTCTGAACTTTGAAACACCAAAAGAAATAATCTTTACAGTCGTAGCTTTCTTAGTGCTCAAGCGTTTATATAACACTGCTTATGTGTTGAGGCATATACGTAGTAATCAAGTTCTACATTATGTTCAAGTAATATGGAAAAGCTTTAATTTTAACTGCCACTTCTCTGTGAACCAAAGTATGTAGTAAGTTTTAAGCATTCAGTTGCACTTGAGGCTAATTATATCATCATTGGGACTCGGGATGTTGGTAAAGCATACTGCTAATCTAGTACAACTACTAGACTTTACTCAAATTTAAAAACAGTGCCTGAGTTTTCTTACTGAATTTCTTCTAGGGAAGGATGGAGTTACTCACAACATGCTGGATGACATTCACAACCACTGGAAAAAAGCAGTAGCTGTGAGGATCAAGTGTTTGGGAGTACCAACTCTTGATATGGATAACATTTGCTTCCATCTTGAGGTTTGGCAACTGTAACTTGCTAATGTAGTCTTTTAAGGATTGAACTTTTATAGGTTCTATAGTTTATCCTGACTCATGCAGATCACAGTACGTTTCTAGGATAAATCTGGTGGGAAGATTATTTACCGTCACTTGAATATCCTCCTGATATATAGAGGTCGGAACTATGATCCAAAAAATAGGCCAGTCATTCCTTTGATGCTGTGGAGGCCATATGCACCAATATATCCAAAGCTTGTAAACCATGTTGCTGATGGACTCACATTTGAAGAGACCAAAGAGATGAGAAATAAAGGCCTCAACTCTGCTCCTCTAATGAAACTCAGTAAGAAATCTAGTTCAACAGTTCAAGCTGTTGCCCTATTTGAAATGACCAATTTTTAACAGTTTCTGCTTCTTTTACACAGCCAGGAATGGGGTATATGTTAATGTGGTGGAAAGAGTTAGAGCTGCATTTGGGACTGAAGAAGTTGTTAGACTGGATTGTGCACATGTGGGCACCAGTGACTGTAAAAGAATAGGCGTGAAGCTGCGGGTATGACTTTTAAGAGTCAAATATCTTTACCCAGCTTCTAATATTGTTTCTTTTTCCTTTATTATATATATTTTTTTAGGGAGGCGGGGGGTGTAGTATTATATGGGCCTTGAACTTCCTACTTTTGCTCTGATGCAGGATCTGGTACCTTGTATTCCAATCCTGTTCAAAGAAGAACAGATAATCCTCTGGAGGGGAAGGAGTCAGGAAAATTGATCTGGCTCTAGTGTAGAATTAACAGCTCAATGGATGCTGACTAGAATTTCCAATACTATTGTTTTGGGCTTTTGTTCTGTATGGAGCAAACTTGTTAATTGAAACTCATCTTCAATTGTTTAATCCCTGGAGAGAGCACAAAGTCCTTGCTGCCTTCCAAGGTTGATAATTCCATTATCAAAATAAAGAAATGCTGACTGGATGCAGGGTTAATTGAAAGTTCATTTGAGCCCTTGCTGACAAACATCAGATTTCCAGGATATGTCAATAGGTCGCATGATCAATTTAAATCCACAGGTCATGGTTACTGTAATAATGCAGTTTAGCTTGGAGTCTCCATTTCATTTCCATTGCAAAGGAGCACCTTCTCGCTATAAGCATCTGTTGCACTCGCAAGAAGAAATGGCTATTGACGATTATCATGTTTTTCGTGTTTAGTTGCATTTACCCTTATTACAGTTGCTCCGATGCCAACTAAAACAAGAAAATTTCTCTCCGGGATTTCTTATTAACGGAGCATAGATGTGGGTGTAAAGTTCGTGGTATGGGTGGCGCATCTCACATCCAAGACAAGTTCTGAGTGAACGCCAGTCTAATTCTTCAGGTGTCTGAACCAAGTGTGGATTATGTTTAGGATCAAGCAAGAGAGCTACTTGTTCAGGGAAACATCATATGAAAGCTTCTAGATTCGAATTAAATCTAGTACTAAAGAATTCGAGAACATAAACTGTAGCAATTTATAGAACCAGCAATGTTACTGTGACCAAAATTGTGGCTGTGGTTGGTCGAGGCAAATCAGGGATTAAGCTCGACAAGAGCTTAGCGTAGAAAAGGAATATCAGAATTAATAGGAATGGACTGTTCAATTTGTCTTTCTAGAATTCATAGAGAGGAATCTAATCAAAGATACGAGCTATAGAAAAGTTAAAAGAGCTTCTTCATCCATCCTACGGGGAATACCTGTTCTTCCACAATTTTCAGTTGCAAAGAGATTGTAGAACCAGCTAAACAACATTTAGAATAGAGGAAGACATACACTAGTGAATATAAAAGCGATGGTAACAACATTATATCTGAGTATGTCAAGCGTCTCGATATTATATTTACATATTACAAGAAAAGACTTAGTCCGAGAGTAAATAAGGCACTAAGTCGCAGCTTTATGTACCCTTCAGAAACTTCTCAGTCCCCGAGCCTGTTCAGAGATGCATGCTGAATTCATCAATGAGGTTAGCCAAACCTGATCAGACCTTACTGGCTCATCATCATCATTCTTATGCCAACTCCAGAAAGCATGTGTTGCATTCACAATCTTGAGCTCACCATGGCCAAAACTTGCTTCACGGAACACAGACCATTCAGGCGGAGGGTTTTTGTACCTGTCATAATTAGCCAGTAAGAGTTGCAAATCAAACTGCAGGAGCATTTCATTCTCCAAAATAAACAAATAATTGGAAGAATGTCAGTGACTTAGTCTAGCTGCTATTCAATCTCCATTAACTTAAATGAAAAATGAGATACAATAATACTTCCTACTGAAAGGTTGCACAGTTTTTCCAAGATGAAATAAAAACTTGTACGTTTGGACAGTTACATTAGATGAAGCAAGATTAGAAAGCATGATTTCTTAAATAATACCAATTTCCAGAAAGTTAAACAGTTTGCAATTTCAGTCCAATTGTTTGAGAGGATTTTTTCCGCTTTTTGGGGAGGGGGAACCTATCTAGGTAGAATAGGGAGGAGAACCCAACGAATCCCAAGGTGAAATTTGAACCCTCAAACAATGTTCAAGGGATAACCAACAATATCAACACAATTCTCATGCTTGATCACACAGTATAACCCCTTTTCAAAGAGCTTGCCAAATGAAAGATGCATTATTTTGTATTTGAGAGACATGGAATTGAACAAAAGACTTACTTATGTGCTAAACCTTCTCTATTACCCCCATCACCAATTGTGATGTGGGCTGCACCACATGGATCCAGTCTTCCATTGAAAACACGTTTCTGTTTTAAAAAATAGTCAAAGTTAATAGATCAAGTTGCAAATTGAAACATAAGAATAACGTCAAACCAGTAAAATCATACCGAGCGCTCATAGGCATGCACATGGCCAGCAATCACAATATCCACACCAGCAGCATAAAGCAAAGGCTCCATGGCGGCCATCATATCGTCACCTTCGCCTTGATGAGCCTTGTTGCTATTATACCATGGCACATGAAATAGAACAAGTAGCCACGGTGTCCTCTTACGGTCTACCTTAGAGAGATCAGCCTAAATTGAAGGTTCAATAAATAAATCATATGTTATTACAGAAACTAGTAACGATCAACACGATGATCTCCAACTGACTGAATGCCTAGAACTTTCCCAATCATTTTCAGTTATTACATGCTATTTTAATTTTGGTATGTTTATCTATATACCTCACAGATCTTGCTTCGTTTCTTTCTCATATTTTCTCTATATCTTAAATTTCTCAGAGATATCAAACCCTTATATAACAACTGCTCATGACTATTGCTACAAATAGATAGAAACAAACATGAAAGTTAGGTCTCTATGATTTATGGGCAGTAAAATAGGCAAAATAGGTCAGGAACATAATATGTAATAGCACCACACCAAATCCATGCAAATTCCCAAAGCTCGAAAAATAATCTTTATGCATTCGTTAATTCACACCAATCGAGTATGACCAAAAGCTAAAACCCTTCGGGACCTTCAACCCTTTTACTGGTTAAATGATGTTTAACGAAAAAAATACAAATGTCATAGAATGTCCTTTTCTTATCTTTTATTTTTATTTTTCTATTTTTTCAGTTTGCATCAGAGAAGAGGCTCCATATTAGAACTCCATAAATTACACAGGCATGTCTCAACAGAATGCTGTCAAGTTCACAGTAAAATTCATGTTATATCTAAAGTAGTCACTGAACAGCAGAATGGGAACCAATGCAGCAAACTTTGCATCATACAGATCATAAATAGATCAAGCTTTTATGCTCTTGATGTTATAATAAGCTAACTCAAAAAAATGCACTAAAAGAATTACTCCATCAAGAGGAATAAAAACTAGACAGACCTTCAGCCAGCTGTATTGATCAGAGTATTCATCATAATCTGTATAAGAACCAAGCATAATGACATGAACTCCTGCAGCTTCAAATGAATAGTAAAGATTTGAACTGGATCCACTCTCCTCATACGGCATCTTCCATCTTGCATTATAAGAATCAAATCCTTCCTTGAGTAGTGGTATATTCTCCTTTTCATGGTTCCCTTGGGTCACCATCCAAGGCCTTGAACTTGCAAGTGGCTGCACAAGCGCACCAAATGTGTCCCACCTATACTGTATGTAATCAGCATAAGAAAGATCTCCAGGTAGCATATGGACATCATATTTGCATTGGTCTATGTGGTCCAAAGTCGACTTTGTCCATCCAGTTTGACCTAAATCACCTGCCACTGCAAAGGTAATAGGGAACTGAGAAGGTGGGGTCTTCAGCTGGAACTCAGGACCTTCTCCACCACATTGATAGTAGTATACCGTGTTATCCTCCAATGGGCCAATGACAGTGTGGTGTATCTTCCCAGAACTGTATAAAAAATAACCATATGAAGTACTCTCTCCTTGGGCAATAGCGTTATATTTTCCAGATGCCGTCCCATACTCAACAATAGAAGGGGCAGATTTATCATCAGTGATCCATGTGACTCGCATATGTTTGTCCCCAGCCAAGGAGATGTGGACCTGCAACAGATATTGTGCAAGAGAGTAATATTTACCCATTTATCCAAACAAATATATCCAAAAGATGATAAGAAACATGATCTAATTCAACATCAGTGTATGCCAAGAAGAGTAGTGTCATATGTTCATTTTCTGGCAGCATGATTAATTTTCAGAATTACTCCTCCATCCAAAAATGAATGCCCATTTTTAACTCAACATAAAATTAGAGACTTGGGTAAATGGTGGAATCCATATTAGTAGGATACCAATGAAGAGGTTACTACTTGAACTTTACATTTTTCAGATATTAATTTTAGGAAAACAAACATATATATTTTGGCGTCATTTGTTTTAGGTCTAGAAATTAACATTCAGTTATTATAACTTCTTATAACTTGAGACAGAATATTCAAGAAAATCATAGCAATCTCATATGGTATTCCAACAAAATACCAACAGATAAAAGTTAACCTCATGAATGATATCCAAAATACTACAAGCAGTTGAACTAAATCTCAATACAACTGCACACTTTGCGCAAAAAAAAAAACTATATATATATATATTTTTTTTTGCCCCATTCTGTGCATAACTTAGGCTGACTGGAAAGCATGCATGCTCCCTCAAACACAACTAGTAGCCTTGCTTGAAAATCAAATAAATTAAGAGAAATCCAAGGCCATAGCTTTATTACTCCCCTTATCCAGAGGCAACCAGATTTCAGGATAAAAAAAAAGAAAAAAGAATAAAGGGTTTGAGAAATTATTGTCTTTTATAGTTTTTACCTGTTGAGGATGAGAGGAATGCTTTCGACTCCAGGGAAAATCCAAAACCTTGCGAGGCGGAGGCCGAATATAATCACCGGATGCACTGATCACCAAAACAAAGGTTATTGAAACTAAAAACAGCAACATCTTCACATTTAGCGCCATCATACTATATCCTCAATCATCCAACTGAAGCAAAATCACTTGTTTCTGCAAGAATTTTTCAAGAGAGACAAAGACAAAACACCAAAATCAGTGAACGACTGGAAAACAAACATTCAACGGGTACGGTAGATAAAATCAAAGAAATTGAAGGTGTCTTTTCTGCTTTTTGTTTGTCTCCATTTTATTCCTGTGAAATTACCTAATAGCCCTCTCGCCATTCGGTTCTTTCATTTTGTTCTTCTTCTTTTTTCTTTTTTTTTATTATAATAATTAGATGTACGTAAATCGAATTTAAAACGAGTTCATAAAAAAAATCAAATTTAAAACATATTTTTAAAAAATATATGAATAAAAAATATTATTAAAAAACATATTATGTTTAAATTAAAAAATAATACTGCCGTATAATTTTGCTGGACAAATTAATAGATTTTAGTATGAATAAATATAAATTTTGTTGACTACTGCCGTATAATTTGTACTGAAGTTTTCTTTTTAATACACTTTATGGATATAAAGCCACAAAATATGGAATTTAAGGAGTTTTTTGGAAGATTGAAGAAAAGATGTTAACTGTTGTGACAGCCAAATTATTTGGCTTTTTGTTTTGGCATAATTACGATAAGCCCAATGCCATAAAAAAGGAAGTCTACATTTGCCATTAACAGCGTCGTCTTCTTTGTCAAACTTCCCCACTACTTTTTATATACATCTTCTTGAGGGCCAAATTCCAAAAAAAATGGTGTATCTTTATAAGTTCGTTTCACACTTGCCTAATTACCATTTTTAGTAATTTAGACCCCCAACAATTTTTATTTTTATTATTTTTTGTTTCACTCTTATCTAATTAGTACTATTTTGAGTAATTTAGAATTTAGAGGGCACCGACAAATTTTACTATCTCCCTTTCGAATAATAACCTAATTTGAAGAATTATTTTGTTTCTTTGAAAAACTAAAGGTATGTTAATTGTCTTTTTCTAATATTTCTGTTTATTCTTTATTAATGTATATGAATGCGTACCTTTTCGTACGATTAATTTGAATCTATTTTTCTATGTAGCTTTTAACAAAGGAAACATATACATGTTATCTCACTCAATATATATTGATGTACAATAACCAAGTGATGATTAATAGTAATCTTACTTTAAAATATATTAATCTCTACATTGATAAAAAAAAAATGAAAGAGATCCAATACAAGGTTTATTTATAAATAAGCAATATCCAATTATTGAATAATTTTTCACATGATAATTATATACTTTAAAATTGTAATATATATATATATATATAAATTATCGTACAATTTGAATGTCTTAAATTATTTGTTCACGACAATATAATTTACCACTTGACAATATAAAGCACCAAGCACAACATCATTTTCCACTAATTGGCACGATGATCAAAGTAACATATTACCCATCATGTCATACTACTAATTCGCATAAATCATCACAAATTACAATGTTCTTGGGGACAAGTGATTCCCACCATATAACGAAAAATGCATTGATCACTCACACCATGTCATCATTTAAGTATTATGACGTCTTCATCCATGCTTTATTTTTCTAAGTAAAGAGCAAGAAACTTGTCCGCTGCTTAAAATGGGAGTATAGCATAATTAAGATCCCAACTTATTTCTACTGCCATTATATGCAGTTATACAACTTACAATCACGCCTTCAAAGGAAGCAATCAAATCCCACTGAAAATGCTTAATCCATTTTGATATTTTCTGGAATCTAATCTACCTTCAATGGAGTTAATATGACCCGAAGAAAGTAAAATAAGAAGCATTTATATGTGGGAAAACTTCCCATCACATGGTAGGATAACAGGCATCCATGGCAATGCCACAAAGACCCTCCTTGGCCTCAACATCTCTCTGCATTCGAATGTATCCATTTTCACCCCAATTCATTCCCCACGAGTTCTTGACTAACCAATACTTAATGCCATCCTTGGTCGAACCGTAACCGACCACTGTGACCCCATGGTCTAAGGAAGTCCCACAACGGCCATTGAAGACTCCATTCGAGTAGAACATGAAATCCGGTCCAGAAGCATCAATTGCAACAGATATTGGTTGATTTGCATCAGAACTGATTCGCTATTTTTGGGTACTTTTTCATATCCTGTAACTTTGACAGCTTGGAGGAATCCCTTTCTCTTGCAATTGCCATCGATTCCCACGTTGGGATAATTCTATTCAGTGGAAAGGCGATGGTTATTGATGATAAATTCGAATGCTTGTTCCACGTTTCCGCCGTTACAGCCAAAGTCCTTTGTGTCGCAGTCCACCAATTCTTGCTCCGATGTGAAATCAGACTCCCAGTTATCAGTTTATGGATTCCTTCCACAGCTGCCACTGCTGAAAATGCCCAGCAAGATCCTATATTTTTTGTGTTCATTGGTATATAATATATATTTATTATATCCCGTCACACATGGGCCAAACGAGCTCCCACATCTAACGATACTATATTAAACTTCCACCAATCGACTAATTAGAAACCAACATTATAATATAAGTATAAACTTTGATGGATTTTCAGGAGTTGCGATAAATTCCTTGATCCTTAACTCCCGTAACGGCTCCCTTCTTTCTCCAGTCCAGGCTAGAGGGAACAGAAGTGACATTTTTTTCATAATTAGACGATGTTGTCTTAGATGACCTGAGAGAAGAAGACATTTTGTACCCAGTACGGAATGCCCGGAACTCTTCTTGAGTTAGATTAGCAAACCCATTGATGCCTAATTTGTAAGATTTGGTTCTGCGTTATTAGAGGACTTAATATACTCCACATTTTCCTTGAATATCTGGTACCTTTTTTCGGTTTCAATATCATCCTTGTAAACTCGGCCATATTTAGACATCCATTCCCCGAATTTATCCATCATCGATAATGCTTCGGGCAGATTTTGGGATGTAACTTGAGAGGCACATGCAGCAAATATTGGCAATATTGAAACAAGAATAGGCCTTTGATCGACTGAAATAGCCATCACTGAGCTGGATTGCAAGAATTGGTATACAAACAGAGAATGCATGAACCAAGTTGAGGAACAAAAGCCATTTATAGGCATCAATGCTATTATGTTACAATAACGTGTTCAGTAATCCTTGAAGAACCCGGCAAGCTGTACATGAAATTGATTATCATAGTTGGGACTTAGCTGCATTGTGCCCTCAAAATGTGCTTTTTGTTTATGATTTTTATGCCATTTGTAATGTTGTGAGGAACCTTTTTCCTGTTGTTTTGGACCTTAATGAACTATGTGTCGATCTTATGGGGCAAGACCTTGTTTTTGTGCTTGTCTCTCCAGAATTTGTCTTTGTTGTGTTTCCATGGTATCTGGTATACGTGCAGCATGATTTATTGTACATTCCTAATAACTTTAGGAGATGCATTGAACTCCAATATTTACATTAATTCGAAGACTTAGAAATTATTTCAAAACCATATAAAATACTAAGTATGAATTAATTTTCATATGATGTAAATCTAGTCTCAAAGTAGGCATATTCAAGACCCTTGAGATCCCACATCCCATGTAAGAAAAGAGAAACATATTTAAGCATTGGCCAAGACATTTATGAGAGAGTAGTATGTTGCTATTTTCATATTTCCTTATGTTAAAAATATTCTCTAATTTTAAGTTATATTACAAATTTTTAGGATTAAACTCTATTAGGAATCAAAGATAGGAAAAACGTAACAGAAAACATGTCTTTGAATCCCCTAGACATTTATTAAGTAATTGAAACATTATATTAGCTATTAAGTAATTAATCAGTCACTCCATCTAATTCAATATTCAGATCAAAGCACATAATATATATTACATCAATAAATATATACGAAACATGACTTATAAAGATCGATATATTGTATAGAGTATGTTGTAATATATAATATAATATTAGTATATAGTTGCACCATAATAAATACAGCATATACTAAATATACATATACATAATTCCGATTCATTCTATTTCAAAATATAAAATCATTTGGAGAAAGTGACATAATAAGTGAAAATATTTTTAAAACTTGAAATAAAATACTCGAAATATCTTATGAGAAAAAAAGTACTATTTTTACAATTACTTTTTTTCTAATTCTCATGGAACTTTTAGGGAGTCAAAGTGACTAATATGTTCAATAGTCATATTGAATTTTTTTATTTTCACGTGTCACTTGTCGCATTTTATTCCAGCAGTCCTAAAGCCACGGACTGCCTCTCCTTCAGGTACAAAATACCAGAAATGCAATCACACCATTGGGGACCAACACCGTTCCACATTCACAATAATTTTTTTAAAAAATAGATAATATTAATTGGTAATTTAACATCCTCATGACAAAAAGTACTCAAGCAAATAAGAAAAGAGAACACGGCAAATAGTAGCAACCAATTATATATCAGCCAGTCCAAGGACTATCAACTCTGTCAGCAATCAAACAAGCTCCTCAAGTTCCCAGCAACCACCTACCAGAGACCATCAGGACACAGTAATATCTCACTGCGAAGTGCAAATAGCAAGTGTTATCACAAATCAGTTCCTGAACTTCTTTAGATGTATGCAAATTAAAGCAGATAATGCCAGAGTATGACGAGAAGATAAACTTCAAGAAATGTAATGTGACAAGTCACCAGAATCCAAAGTCCAGCAAATCTTGAAGTCTGTCTGAGACTACTAAAGATTTCTTCTACACAAACAAAACAAACCTTTGACGCTAAATTCATCCACTAGTTGAAGCAAAACAAACCTTTCAGCCTCTGGACAAATTTATTAGCACTCCTCTCAACTTAAAAAAACACAGAAAGACAATGGACTCCCCACCCCCGTCTTCCAAGGCACACCTATATAAAATTATTAAAAGGAAAAAAACACACCATAGCCCACTACTAACGCAAAGCAACCTGTTCTGCGGGATATCATTCCTGCGCTTAAAACAAAATACATACTGTTTAAGACACTGTTAAATTACCTGCTGTGGCTGTTGGTAATTTGGGTAGCCAGGGTACCCACCATAGTACATGTTTGGGTCCTGAGAAGGCTGAGCATAACCATATGCCTGATAACCCTGTGGATACCCATAGTATCCAGCACCATTCCACTGTGTCTGCTCTGGCTGACAAATCAAAATTAAAGTAAGAAACCAAATGCAAAAGTGCAAGTAGATAAAGAATATATCGAGATAACTCAAACCTGTTTGCTTGCCGGGCTCCGTCCCCATGACAATCGAATATTTTGTCCTCCAAGCTGTGTACCATTCAAGTTTGATATGGCTTGCTCAGCATTCACCCTAAAAATACCGCATGCAAGAAATTGGACATATTAGAGAACTGAAGGCCACAATCCAGAGAAAAAATAAAAGAACCACTGAAGTAAACAATTGAGGTACCTATCAGAAAATTGAACAAAACCACATCTTTTTCCTACAGGTATTTTTACATGAACCAATTCACCATAAGGGGCAAATACATGCCTCAAATGCTCATCTGTCACACTAGGGTCCAGACCACCCACAAATATCTGCACTTGCAAGCTGAATAGTAAATAACACAAGAAAAAATACATAAATGCTTCCAACAAAAGGATAGATTACCCACAGTTGCATTATTTGGATCACCCTCGCCTTGATTTGCTTGTGAATTATGGCTGGGTACTGTAAATGACAAATGAAAGTGAAGAGAACCAAATGAAGAAACAAGCCAAGGGATGCAAGAATATTAACAACTTAGGTGTTGTAGCAGGCGTATCATAATAAACAAAACAAAAAGCACCACATAAAGAGACCAGGAATCAAACTGAACAAAAAACAAAACTATGATTTCATTGGAGAAAGCAATCCACCATATTTCTAGACCAATCAAAACAATATTACAAATTGTACAGAAGCACAAAAGATTTAATAAAAATACAGAGGGGTATTGCCAAAAGTAATAAACTTGACAAGATAGGTAGGGTTTAATGACAAAGCTCTTGGATATGTAATTCCCTGACACCACAAATAAATGATTATTACAAATATATGATAAAGAATATAAATGATTCCTTCACATTCCGAAAATATATCTCTGAGATTGAAGGCAAGGTATTTAAAGACCATAACCAATGCACATAAAACCATAACTTGTCTTGATTCCCTCGTGGGGCCAGTTTTGCAGTAATAACATAACTGGAGAGTGACTCTAAGGATTGATTCCATAAATTTTTCAGCATTAGCTGTAATGCTCTTAGAGAGACTAACTCTGATACTGGATGTGGAGTGCCACCATAGGGCCAAGAAAAACTACAAATGGAGGTGGCAGCCAGAGAAGAAACAGCAATGAAAATTTTGGAACCCAAGGCTCTCTTTCTTTTATAAAGTTTTGGGATGTACATGACAACCATTATCAAACTTACATCATGATGGAATTTTATTGATCCATCACTAGCAAGTCATGATGTGATATGATCAGACTTCTACAAGGGCCAGCCATATCCTCGATCAGATTTCACCTAAAAATTTGGGAAGATTCAACTACTGTTTATCGATAAATGATTTAGATTTCAGGATTACTACCATATAACACTTGAAAATAATGCCCAATGGCCCACTAGTAACAGCTTGTTTGTAAGGAAAAGTTTTACTGAACAATCAACAGATATATGTAACAACATCAGGGAACTGATCTCTACCAAACACACAAGGGTTGTTGGATTTACAAAATGAAATTTTTGGAAAGGTATGCAACTGTTAAAGAAAAAGAAACCAAATTTACCTGATTTACTAACTTCCAAAAGGATAAAAAGGAACCGGAAATTAAGTGTATGTAGCATAAGAAATGCCACAAAACATGAACGGAGCTTATGGCATAAACAAATTAACTGACCTAAAAGAAGGCCACCCATTAAAGTGGAATCATTTCAGCTGAAATCAGTTCCAGGCCCCCGTAAATGAGAGCCTCTCTGTTTCCTGCTCCGAGACAACATGAGTTTTATAAGTTTTGGCAAATTTGGCTAGAATTATATTAGCTGAAGTTCACAAAGGTATGTACTGGAAGGAAATGACTTTGTAAATTCCACGTATCTTCAAGATCATAACTGAAAGACCATTCAAATCTCGAAAGTAACTTCCAAACCGATCAACTAGAAACCTATTGCCTCAATTGACATTAACTAAGAAACAAGAAAACAGAACACTTCACATTAAAACACGTCAAATTCAACAAGAGAACATCACATAATAAAAATGTATCACCAAGCCATCATGTCATTGTCATCTCATTCACACCAAGGACTCTTTAAAGAGGTCAAATAATTGTTAAAGCAGATACCTTGCTGAGAAACCCCAGTTTTTTTGTTAGATGCAGGCCCAATCTTCATGGGCCTGGTCGAACAAAGGACGCCCTTCATCTCTGTCATAGCACGAAGCTGTTCACTCTCATCCCCAAACATAACAAATCCATAGCCCTTGGACCGTCCAGTGTCCCTATCCATGACAACTTTTGCGCCCTTTACCGAAGTGTACACAGCTTTGAATGTTTCCTGAAGCAAGTCATCATTTACATCGGCAGCCAAATCTCCAACGAATATGGTATAGTCTGGAGTGTCATCTGTCCTCTTATCACCAGACCCAGGGGTAGCCCAGTTCAACCTAAACGTTTGTTCTGCATTTGGCATCGCTGTACCATTATACGATTGTAAGATATTCTGAGCTGCAGCACGATTCCTGAACTCAAGGAATCCATAACCCCCAGACTGGCCAGTTAACTTATTGCGTATGATCTTCACAGAAACTAGCTGAAAGCAGACAAAGAGAAAATAAAGGTAATTAACAACCACATTCGCTAACAGTAATTCAATATCAATCCAGTTCTCGTTTCTCAAATTTCAAAAACGGAATTCCTCCACACTAAATTTTCCTCTACAATGCACCATGACGTCTTTATCTGAAAAGATACAGTTTACCACGTCCAAAATCCTAAGAGCATTAAAAAATTTCAAAAAATTACAGGTGCATACCTCTCCAGTTTGTAAGAAACAGCTAGTGAGATAAGTCTCATCCATCCAGTACTGCAAGTCGCCGATCCAAAGAGAGCGAATCTCTTCGGAGCCGGAAGATGCCGGAGGAGGAATTCCATACTGCGGCTGCTGAGCCCAGGCTTGCGGAGGCTGAGGATGCAATGGGGGTTGCTGTGGATGCGGTGGCGGCATCATCAACAACTGTGTCTGCTGGTACTGTTGTTGCTGGTTGGGAGCGACTGGAGGATTACCACCAGCTGGTTGCATCATCTTGAAAATCAAATCGGTAACCCAAATCCTCTAACCCTAACCGGAGAAGAGAAAAAACAAATGCAAGGAGAACAAAAGAGAAATTGAAGGAGGGGTTAGTGAGGGAAAGGGCAAAGAAAAAGAACCCTAATTAGTTAGGGTTGACGGAAAAGAGGGATTTTCGTGGGAGGAGGACTGCAATTTATACTGGGTACGCAGTGGGGTTCTCTAAGTCGGTTTGCAAATTGTCGTTTGGTCCCTTAAATATTTTTTAAAATTTTCTAGTATATAACTCTTTTTGTCAGTTGCGGATTAGTTTTTTTTTTTTCTTCTTTTTTTGATAATTAAGTAATTAATTATTAAAATCAACATAAACCTGCTTATGAGGAGTACAAAAAGAATGAGCAACATAATTACAAGTTCTAAGAACATATTCTAAATTCCAGAAATAATTCATACCATCACCTAATGCATCGCCCTCAAAGGTCACATTTGACAATTTCAAATCACCAGCAACCTTCAAGCTCTTCAAAAGTGCAGCAGCCTCAGCAGACAAACTATCATTTACCTCAATCATCTCAGCCCAAGCATGAAGAATATCCCCATTAGCATCACGCACTAAAACAATAATAGTAGCAAGTTCCACAGTGAAATAGGCATGAAAATTGATCTTCAAACATCCCATTTTATGCGCCATCCAAACCAGGTTGGGACAAGGGACATCCATTTCTAGATTTCTTACTTCTACCTAGCCAATCTTCACTAGCACATTTAAAAATCGAAGCTGCAATTTCACAAACCGGTTGTATTTTCTCACCAAAGCGAAGCTGATTCCGTTTGAACCAAATGGTTTCAGAACAAGTGGCAGAAAAGTGCAAAAGCTTCTCTTTGTTGATAGGATTAGGAATGCCGACAAAGGCATCAGAAGGGCATAATAAAAGTTTCAACCAGTCCAACAAACTCAAGTTACAAACAACATCAAGTCTGAAGTTCCATTTGGAGAGCCACCAAATTTGTTTAGCAAAGTGACACCTTAGGAATAGATGTTCAGTAGTCTCCTAGTGATCTTCACAGAAGTAGCATAGTTTCATCAGTAATAGGGAAAACTTGTTTACGGCAACCTGCAATAGGAAGAATATAAAAAATTACTTCCACAAGAAATGTTATGCCTGTTATGACCATAGCATTTTCCAAATGTACCAAGGGATAGAGGAATTGGTAGTATATCATAGGCAAAATTTGCTCGATGTAACAGGATTTTACTGTTAATTTCTTTGACTTGGAGGGAGTTTAAATTCACTTAGTCCCTACATTCTTTTTTATAAGATGTTTTAAGCAATTTTACAAGGACTAATAAATTATTTCACTTTTCTTTATATCTTTCCATTATGTAAAAATGTTTCTAGGATGGGTGAGAAAGCTTGCCCCAAAAAAAATTTGGGTTTGGAATGTAGTCCTTTACGTTTCCTATTGATTGTTGACATTTAATCAGCATAAACTATTTCATGTATCATGACATTTAATCAACAGAAATCATCTCTTAGGAGTCTTTGGAATCATCCAGCATAATCTAATCAATTGTGCTAGAAAATTCTCTGGCAAAAATTGCAGTCCAAGCATCGCTTTCTAGAACCATTTCACGGACACAGCATAATCACAGTGGGTCAGGGGGGTTTTTTACCGGGATTGGACTGTCAGAATGCTACTGAATTGGGTCTGAGGGGTTGGGTTCGGAACAGGAGAGATGGCTCCGTATAAGCTTTGTTTCAGGGCTCTCACCGGATCCTTCTGTTATGGGTTTGAGGCTTGTCCTAGCAAACGAACTGCTTGATCGAAAAATTATGTAAGCAAGCAGTGCCAAGAAGGAAGAGAATGGAAGAAATAGGGAAAGAAAAACATAATGGTTTTTTTCAATCACTTATAATTTTCTATCTTGCCCTCCTAATAAAAAAATTAAAATGAAAATTTTGATGATTTTGCCGGAATCTAGCCAAAATTGGCCGGAATGACAAACTGCTCGATCGAAAAATGATGTAAGAAAGCAGTGCCAAGAAGGGAAGAAGAATGGAAGAAAAAGGGAAAAGAAAAACATAATGATTTTTTCAATCACTTATAATTTCATATCTTGCGGTTAAAATTAAAATTTTGAAGATTTTGCCGGAATCGGGCCAAAATTGGCCGGAATCACCAAAAACTTTACTTAAAATTGTTTGAGAACCAAAATTGGTAAAAAAATTAGGATTAGGACGAATGTTGAAAATAAATAGATGTTTAGGACAAATTTGAGAAATTTTTTTAATAATGAATTTAAAAATAACATACACAATAATCTTAAAAAGTAATAATAATTGAAAACAATAAAATTGACTTATGAATATTATAAAAGGAATGAAATATTTAATTTCAAAGATCTTAGAATTTGAATATGAATATTAAGAATTGCCTTAGTCATATCCCTGGGAACATATTGCAAATAGCCTCACCATTCCAAGAATTGCCTTAGTCACCGGTTTGTGAAATTGCAGCTTCGATTTTTAAATGCGCTAGTGAAGATTGGCTAGGTAGAAGTAAGAAATCTAGAAATGGATGTCCCTTGTCCCTAACACTGGATAAAGAGTTCGCAAATCTATATTTTATTAGTTTATTTCGATATTTTAAATTTTATTTCAAGTTAATATTTGACTCGCAAATTTGAAGGACATTTTTGCCTTTCTATTGTGTCTCCTGTGTAATAATTCAACAATTGCAAATTAAATCTTTTAACCATTTTGTTTGGTAAATTTTTTTTTTTTTTAAAAAAAACTTTTTAGGTCTCTAAACATTTTTCTTCCTTGATCATTTCATCAATTTTTTCAAAAGTTACGAAGTTTTATAGTCATTATATATCTTTTAACTTCGTTTTATAAGATGAAATCAAAAAAATTGCTAGACGTGCATAAACTATTCTTTGAAATCAATTTCCATTACTGGATTGAATATGTGTTGGGCTAAATGTATATTTGGATGAGAATTCAAAAAATATCTTTCAATTATACTTTCTTATTCCGAATAATCACTCAATTTTTATTTTAAAATATCGATCACTTTAAAATAAACATAATTTGATATAAATTTTACTAATAATATTTTAATTAAAAAATTTATATTATAATAATTTAAATGATCTTATGATTAATTACATTAATAATAAAATGCGATAATTTCTTCAAGATCAAAACTCTCTTAAATGTGTATATTCAATTTCAAATTGAGAGAATATCTAATTAAAACTATTTATTATTATTTATTTTATGAAACATATGACTTTTACTTTTAAAAATCACATGGTAAATCCTAAGTAATTACATAAAAATCTCTTTTAAAATATTTTTTCAATTAAACTTATACATTTAGCAATTCAATTAAGTATATTTTAACTGTGTGCGTCATTTAACATCAAGTCAACTGTTGCAAGAATACTTTTAAAGAATTTATTTTAAAATATGACACAATTTTTTTTATTTTAGTATCAACAATAAACAAAAACTTTTTAATAAAATAGCAACCGAGTGGAAAGGGAAAAGAAAAAAGCACAGCTTAAATTTTAAGAAATCGAATCGAGCACAGCGCTTGTTCATTTGACATTTTGACTTGCTTCTGGACATGAACATATATGGTCTGTTTCTAAGCAGATATGGTGAATTTGTCCAGAATTGATACATTAGAGCATTAGCCCTTAATATGTAAAGTGTGTGTGGTGTTTTTGTCAATTCGCATATAAATGAAATGATCTCATTTCAACCCAAAAGCACACACGAGATCAGCAAGCAATTAGAAGAACATCACGAAATGGTCGCTCAAAATTGTGGGATCTATCCCATATATTAGATTTTAATAATCCATGATCAAAGAAACAAAGGCAAACACTCTACGATGTCTTTTTTTTTCCTGTCTGGGGCCGATCATCTCATCATATGTAGGTACAGAAGGCGGCCAAAGGTACTAGCCAAAAGAATGCCTAAACTCTAAATTATACCTTTTTCATAGCCTCAACAGATCCCGGAGGCTCCTGATGAAATTTTAGAAAGCAAGATAATCTAGGAGTGCATGGAACTCAGCAACTTAAGAGCCAGTTGCTCTTGCTCTGCAATAGACATGGAGGCACTGCCAACACCCTTGTTATCCTCCTCCTTGGGGCTCTCACCATCATCACTTTCGTTGTCAAAATATATTTTTGCTTTCTTTTTTACTCTACTTCCACTTTCTTCTCCATCTGACACGGAAAGAACACCTTCACTTTCCATGTCTGACTCATCCTCTGCCCTTCCCCTCTTCCATTTCATTTTGTCCTTGATTCTTTTTTCTTTCCGACGCTTACGATCTAGAGCCTTGTCCTCCTCATCGACACGTTTCAACTCTCTCCTCAACTCTTCGTATCGTTGTTTTACTGCAGAAGAAATCACAAAATTAGAAGCAGTATCATAGATCAAAACAAAATGGCAAGTGCCTAAAGAAAAAACCTATAAAACACATGATCTACAACCCTCAGTCACAATCATGCATAAATTATAGTAATACCATTCAAACTGCACTCTGGTAATAACAGCCTATAACAAGAAATTAGGCCGCAGATAGGTGTATATGACCCTCGCCAACAAGAAGATACCCTTGAGATGCAACAAATTCATAAGTATATCATACAAACTCTTTCACAATCAGAAACTAAAGTAAACTTACCTTTGTCTTTGTCAAGCTCAACCAAGTCAGGCATGCTTTTAACATCAGCCAATTTTGCAAGAGGAGGTAAGGTGTTCCCTTCTTCATCAAACACAAACCTAGTACCAACTGGTCTATGCACATTGATCTTCAACTTCTTTTTCTTCAAAATCCTTGTTCCACTCCTAACAAAAATATTTCAAGTTAAGAACAGTCTGATTACCAAAAAGTTAATACATCCTAAATGACAACATAATGCCTAATCAGCCATGCAACTAAATAATGCAGGCCATTCCACAAAATCTGTGTACTTTCAAACTGAGCCTTCCAAGTCAAATGAATGGAAGATCCCAGAACAGAGAAGAGAATTGTACCCAGGATCTCCAATTTCAGTTTCTTTTGCACCAGTAAATGTCTCCTTATGCCGAAGAATCTCTTTTCCCACTTTAGTTTCCCCTTCCTCCTCAAATTCTCTGGTGTTAAACCTGTCTTCGTGACTTTCCAGTAAATTCTCATTTGCATTGCTTGCTTGTGAAAGTGACAACTCCTTAGAAACCTTTCCCTTTATTTTCTGCTTCAGAAAACGGATCTTGGGAGTCATAGGAAGACCTAATGATGCAGAGAATTCATCAATAGGGAGTTTCATGACATCAAAGACCTCCTTATCCTGTTGTTTATGCACAGACTTCAAATACGTAATAAATGCCCTTTGAGCCAAAGTCTGCAGGTCTGGGTACTTCACTAACAATGCTGCCAACAAACCAGACACAGGTTGTAGCCTTTTTGTGTTTGCCTGCAACAATTTTCCATTTACAAGGTCAAGGACACATGCTTTATCAAACGATATTAGCCACATGCTATATAGTTCGTTCCAGTAGAGTTAGTAAAATTTGTCAGCCTCCCACAATCTGAAATAAAGAGAACAAGAAATGCACCTTTGTGAATTTTATCGGTATCTTTTTATCCTGTAATTTTTTTAGCATATTCATTTCTGAAGGTGCAAGAAATAAAAGAGATCTCCCACTAGACATGAAGCGAGCAGTTCTGCCAACTCTATGTATGTAAGCAGCAACATTCTCGGGACAATCCACCTGCAAGTACATAGATAGAAAGATTAATGGCCATTGTCCCGATTTTTGTTTGACACTTAAAAAACCAGACAGTTTAAAAAATTTCCCTCATCAAGAGTAACTAACCTGGACAACCCAATCAACAGTCTTATTAAAATCAAGTCCTCTTGAGGCAACATCAGTGGCAAAAAGAACAGAACGCTTTTCACAGAACTGGGAGTAGATCCCCATTCGTTTTTCCTGTTTCATCCTTCCATGAAGACACTTCAAGGGAATTCCAGGACGAAGTTTCTTGAATGCTTCGAAGACAAACTTAACCTTTTATATAAGCAGAGAAAGGAAGTCAATGAGAGACATGATGAAAAAGGCAGATGGAAGATTTCATTATTTATAACACCAAATAATTTTTCTTGTTGACTGTTCAATGGTATGGAAAATCCCATGCTCCATCATAAATAGAATCCTAATATCACCTTACAATGAAAAAATCTGGGATAGATATTGCAATTAAAAAATCTACTGCTAAAAATTTTAAAGATCACTTTGTATGGAAAATGGCAGGTTCCATCATAAATAGAAGCCCGATATCACCTTACAAGGGAATAAAATCACAGGCTGCTGAGTGGAAAGTACACCCGAAAGAGTTTAAAGATCATTCACCTTTCCCATAGAAATAGAGAGTGAACAGGAAACAATTTCTCCACAAACTTATGATAAGAAGCACCATGACTTAGCCTATAGTAACCTAAACAAATCATAAATCGTCAATAGAAACTTATAGGTATCTTTTCGCAATCCAGTGACAAGTTGATTAGTTAGGAGGATGTATTGACAAGACAAGATGCCTAAAGATTATTTTGGGTGGTTCTTCTGCCTTAAACTATAAAAGCAAATAATCATACTGCAAATATTTAGCATGTGTTTTTCCAGCTCAATCCACTGAAGATTATAAGCAGAAAAACATAATTCAGAATTTACCTGCTTGCAGCTTGAAAGAAACACAAGTATCCTTGAATTAAGATGTGCCTTTATAAAACTCCATAAGACGTCTAATTTTTGTTCAAGAGGAACAAGCATGGCTGTTTGCACCAAGTGATCAGGAGTGGCAGTTGCAGACTCCTCATGCACACTAAGGTATTCTGGATCCTTCAGACTGAGCCTTGCAAGATCTTGAACAGATTTTGTTTGGGTGGCTGAGAACAGTAATGTCTGTCGTCGTTTTGGTAATTGTGAAATTAATGCATTCAAATCTTTCTTAAACTTCTCATCAAGAACACGGTCTGCCTCGTCAAGCACCAGAACCTGTTTCCTGACCAGGAAAAACAAACCAAGTCAGCAACTAAGGAACCATTTAAAAAAAAAAAAAATCCCACATTCACTGGGAAGAAACTAAAATGTAGATTTCTCCAAATAATTCTAACTTCTTCAATTACTATTAGCATGACCACTTTCCATGCCTACATAAATGTCAAGTTTTGCAAGATCGTGTTTGTAACTCAAACTTAGTGAGAAAAGAAATCAAGATTCTTTAAAAAGTTCCTAAGTTAAACTTAGAATGAAAGAGGAGGAAAAAACCGCAAATTATGAACACAAGCAGGAAAAACTATTTGAATCCACAGCTGACACACTTGTATGTGTATAGAATGTGGAACTTCATGATAGTAATGCAGAAGAAATTTAATCAAAAATCATAATGCATCAAAATTCCAATGTTGAAAAGACAAAAGCTTAATTTAATTATGTTTGAAGATACAAAGCAAGAAAGGAAGGGAACAACAAAAAAGATATCTGGACCTGAAGCTGTGAACAATCAAAATTTTCTGTCTCATCCATGTGCTGAAGAAGTCGTCCTGGAGTGCACACCAATATGTTCAGGTTATTAACATGTTCTTTCTCCAATTCAACCTCTTTACGCCCACCAATAAGAAGTCCAGCACTAAAATTGTGATATTTCCCAACTGATTTCAATACGTCAAAGATTTGACCAGCTAACTCCCTTGTAGGAGACAGAATGATGGACCCAACCCCATCTTCTGGACCCCATCTAGCTTTGTATAACTTCTCCAGAACCTATGAAGAGAAATGCCACAGATTGTCAAAAAGCTTAAGGATTTGGGCATTACCAACAACAATGAAAAACTGTATATAAAAGTGCAGGAAGGAGCATTATAAGACAAGCAGAATAGCAGTGGGACATGTGGTGTTAGTACTGGTAAGCGTGGAAAATTACTGCAAGAAAGAAAAAGCATCTCTTCATAGCAACCCACCCAAAGTATTTGTGAGAGATGTTAAATGATTTGCCGCCTAGAATACTTTCTCACAATGGAATATTTCAACAGTATGGCCATTTTTCCTACAATCATATATTTAAAAACAAAGGTTTCTTCTATTTATAAACCATCTTAGAAATTGTATTTGATAGTTTGAAATTCATAACTTGGGACCTAATTAGTTTTCATTCTTTACTTTATCAATTCCACGATGGCCAACTAACCCAAACTAACAAAAAATTAACCAAGTAGTAAGTCCATATATCGGCTATTAGTGAAATGATAAACTATTCTCCCGCCAGCTACAATTCACAATATCTCAATCTTCGATCCTCTTTCTCATAGACTTCAGAAATAATTAAAATTACATAGCTGCAATCCAAACCAGACTACTATAACTCTTCCAAATGAAATATTCCATATTCTGACTGATTAACAACAATGCCCAGAACTCTACATGCTTTAATAACGTGGAGAGAAAAAAAAAGTGTAGGAATGTGCATTATCCAAAACTCACCGGAATTATAAAAGCCAAAGTCTTGCCCGACCCAGTTTTGGCGGCACCGAGAATATCTCGGCCACAAAGTGAATGGGGCAATGAGGCCCTCTGAATGTCAGTCATGTCCTTGTACTTGGCTCCAGCTAAACCATCTTTGGTTCTCTTTGATAATG
Organism: Apocynum venetum; assembly: GCA_019593545.1. Taxonomy (NCBI): domain Eukaryota; kingdom Viridiplantae; phylum Streptophyta; class Magnoliopsida; order Gentianales; family Apocynaceae; genus Apocynum; species Apocynum venetum. The sequence continues at coordinate 7,105,139 of SRSM01000123.1, read as the reverse complement.
GCAATTGACTGAACTTTTTGCAGCCGGCATATGGAGAAAACGAGCCGTCAGGCAGTCGACCAATTGGAGCTTTATGGGGTAATGGTTGAAGCGAAAGCGGATTGGAACCGGATTCAGGTTTGCCGGAATCAATCCATGATTCGAGGAGCTCAATTTCATCGAACTCTGCTTGGCGTTTCTGGATTTTGAATTTCTTCGATTTGGGTCTCCTCATCGTCGGGCGGTTTCCTGAGTTTTAGGGTTTCAGGTTGAAATTTCCTGCAGGAGAAGGGAAGAACGGGGGGTTTTGGTTTTGGGGTTTATCAATAAAAGAGGTGGGTTTGAAAATAAATAAATAAAAGTTGAAGGGTCCACTTTGTAAATGTTTTATTAATTGATTGATTTTTCGTTCTTCTCCTTCTCATTCTCCTTCTCCTTCTCCTTTGAGAACGTGGGGAAAAATTCCTTTCTACTGTTTAGTAGTATTTTGTTATAACGAAGTCTTTACTAAGAAGCAATGCGCCTCCTTTTGAGCTAAATACTTAATCGCATTTTTTCTTTAATAATAATACAATTTTACATATTTTTTCTTCATGATATTAATAAATTAATTTTTTTAATACGATTGATGTCCTTTGCATAATTTATTTATTTTCATAGTAAAATTTCTAACTCTAATTTATTTCCCTCCCTTTACAAATTTATATAAATTTTCAAATGCATCCTCTTAAAAAATTGTATAATTTTTTCATAAGTTTTATTAATATGCATATGATTTTTAATTTAATTTTTCTTAGTTTGAAGCTAAATGCATCATATCTATGTGTAATGTGTTTATTATTCTATTTGCCGGAAGAAGTCCAAGTTGGGGTTGAACAAAAAGAAAGTTCTAGATGATCCATGGTCCAAAATAAAGAATCAGCCCTAATCAAGGAGCAGCAATATAAATATAACCAAATAAAGGGGTATGTGAGAAAAAAAACAGAAAACATCGTACACAGTACAACGCCAGTTCGAAAGTTTTTGGCGTAATTGTTGTTCTTGATCGTGAACGGAAAATAGCAATAAAGCAAAGGCGCCACCACCCTCATCACTCTTCAGATCTCTGTAGACTGAGGCAACCCTTGGATTACTCTAAAAGACTTTTATTCGTACGTTTTACGCATTTACCTGTAGCTATATATACATATAGGTACAGATATAGGGAAAAAGGGAGGGCTCAAGAATTTGACAAGATTGTAGAGATGGGTAGCATCGATAGGGGATTTTTTGCAGAGGAAGAAAAAGCAATCTCAGATACTCTCAGTGATGCTTTGCTCTTTGCTACTATGTGCATCATTGGCCTACCGGTAGATGTGCACGTCAAGGACGGCTCGATTTATTCTGGGATTTTCTATACTGCTTGTGTTGACGATGATTATGGTGGGTATGCTGGCATTTATAAGTATGGTGTGTTATTAACCATTTTTAGTAATTCTCGATTCATTTCTGGGTTTTGTTTATTTCGTGGAATCTTTTTTGCTTTATTTTATCTTATCTTTTTTTTGGGGGGGGGGGGGGAAGGGCGGAGGGGAGGAAATTATATTCATGCTGAATGTGATTTGGCCTTGAGATTTATGTTTATTTTCCAAATTTATGATGGAAGATTTGGTCCTTTTATGGTTTTAGCGTTCTTGATGTCAGAAATGTAAAGTTTATGGTTTGGTTTATTGAAGGTTTATGACTTTGGGTTCATTTTATTATGGTTAATTATAAAATTTGGGAGTGGAAATTTGTTGGGATAACTGTGCTTGCTATTTGATTTCGGGAATCTCTAAGAACTTGGAATAATATTTCTCACATTTTTGTGATTTTCTGTTTTTGGTTTAGCTATTGTGTTGAAGAATGCAAGGATGATCAAGAAGGGGAATAGAGTGGCAAATATAGCGAATGGAAGGTTGATAGAGACACTTATAATTTTATCTGAAGATCTTGTTCAAGTTGTTGCCAAGGCATGTTATAGTTCATTTTAAACAAATTATTTTTTTCTTGCAGTGTTATTTTGATTCAAGTTAGGTGAATTTTTCTATTTGTTGGTGGTGTGTGAATAGGAAGTCTTGGTTTCTTCTAAAGGTATCAATGGAAAAGTTGGAGCAAATGATGTTGGTGTTACAGCTGGGCTTGTTTCTGAGAGTGTACATCAAGAAAGGGAAGCAAATGGGTCAAATTCTATTTTATCTAGCAAAGAAAAGATATGCATAAATTACGCAAGGTATTGCAATACTCCTAGAACTCTGTAGTTCCATGATTTATTTGACACATTGAGAGCATTGCACTTTTTGGGAATTCATTAGTAACATAGTATTGATTGATTGATAGACAGTTCCAATTGGACACTTCATGATAATGTTGTTATCCAAGGATTAATTATACATAGGTTTTGGTCTTTTGGATTGAGTGTTGTTAACAACCAATGGCTACCACAGATCTGGAAACAGCTCTTTTGAATTTGACTTGTGCTTGTTTACGTTTCTGTCCTTTTTTATTCATTTATTTTTATTGCTGGCTTCTATGCAAAGTGCCTAAAAATAATGCTTGGTCCTGTTTATGCAGTCTATAAATGCGCTTGTCGAAATCAAATCGTTTTATGAGAGTATAAATTGATTAACGTTTGTTTTTGGGTACTTTTTTGGATCCTATAAGTAGTAGAACAGGAATAACCTTTTTAGAACCTTTAAGCTGTATTATGATGTTCTTGGTTTCCACTCCCTCCTAGCAAAACATGTACATTGTGACATCCAGGTGTGTGGATTTGTTCAGGGATGGTTTTCTTGATGAGTCTGCATCTGATAACTCATTGGAGGTTGGAAATGGGAAATCTGATGATGCAATTTTGGACAAGGTAAAATTTTTACTCAAGTGTTCTCTGCACTCAAAATTGAAATGCGTAGTTCCACATGACTTGTTGAGCAAATATATCTTCTTGATAGTTGACACCTTCTTCTGATGTTTGCCTTTGGGCAAACTCACGTCATATTTGGACCATAAGATCTTCTATTGTAAATATTGTTGTTATTGATTTGTTTTTATTTTGCTATACAGAAGGATGAGCCTTTATCCATTTCAGCTAATGGGAGGTATGTTCTCTTGCTTCTTTGACATGTTTATTGACATATGTTGGGATCCCATTATGGATCATTTGTGCATTTACAATGAGGACGGAGGTATGCTTGAGTAGACAATTTACAGTTTAGCTATCTGGTTTTTTATGCTGTACTGTGCTGTTTGAGCTTTATCTGTAGTTTTGCAAAAAGTATCCTTTATTATTTATCTTTTTACTCTGAACGATCTCTCTATTTTCTGAACATCTCTGAGATGTTACTGATCTGGATTCTTTTCCTTGTAAATATGCGATGCCATCTCTGTCTTCTGATTCATGGTTCTTTTGAGCTATTCCAGAACTGTTATTTCAAATTTTCTTGTGAAGTAAAATTACTTCTTTTTTCTTTTTTCCAACCAAACAGCTTCCCATCAGTAACTGTAGACAGACGTGGTGGAGATAAATCACAGGGAAAAAACAAGTGATATCGAAAACATTCCTGAAATGCAATGTGGGCAAACAGTATGTTAATGTAACTGCAAGTTGTATTTTATTTTAAAGCTGGGCTTATATGTTTTCTCAAATTATGCTTATTTGATGTTTCTTCTGTTTTGCAGACTAATGAAGTTAAAGGCTCTAGAACAAGCTGTGAGTTCTCATAATTCTTGTAGCAGACTCGGATTTAATCAACTAGCTAATGGAATTATAAATCTTATTTATTTTCCTTTATGGCATGCGGTTTGCATGTAAATTTTAGTTGAATTGCCATGTCTTCATCTCTTTCATATGTAGATTGTCAAAGCTGTAGAAAACATGCTTTTGACGATTGTCAAATCAGAGTATCAGTAGCAGAGGATGTGCTTCCAGTTTAGAGCTGCAAATTAATTGGAACAAGACTGAGTACTCAAGGATATAGCAATGCTGGATCTTTTTACAGGAGTTTATTATTTTTGGAATTTGTTAGGTGTTTACTCCCTCAGTATAAATATCTGTATGCAATCTGTTAGAGAATTTCTCTTGCTATCTATAGTATATGTGAATGAAAATTGACTAATTATAGCCTATTAGAATTTAGAGAGCTGAATCTCGACCTGTTCATCTTAATGAAGGTCACTGGGAATGTTCTATCATCCATTCAGGCATTGTTTGATCATGATCCTGTGTGATATATTTGCATCGTGTCTCAGTTTGATTTTCCATTTGGCTTTTAATTTCTGTGCTTTCCTGCAGTTGATGTTTGTGAGACAATTTCCTCTGGGGATGTTAGCATGGGAACAAAGATGGAGGAATTGCCAAAATGTATTCCTTCTAGAAATTCTGCTGTGGTCAGAACTGAGGATCAAAGTCACGAGAGACATGTTCCAGAAGAGAATCAACAGACTCAGAGTTCGGTTGTTCTTCTGTCCAGTGTTTCTGTTGCTGCCACAGAATTAGGCCACAGATCATCTTCTACTTCAGCCAAAGTGGTGCCTCTGAAAAATGCAAATCATGGTCGAACTAATATGGTAAAGTGTATAGTTTAGCATAGAATATCAGTGATTATATAGAAAAGAATCCCAGTCTAAGTCTTCTGGAATTACCTTTAGTCTTTCTTCTAGGAGGCACAGTTCTTGTCAAGGATTTAGTTTAGTGCTCTGGATATTAAGTAGTAAAGTGGTTGTCGCTATACTGCTCGAGATGTCATCTGTATAGTGACTGGTCGGTCTCACATTCAGGCAAGCTTATACCATTACACTCACTAGCAGAATATTAGCTTGAGCCTACCCTTTCACCCCTCTGTTGCTCGTCTTTAATGTTAAACTTATAAAGTGGGGTATAATTTATATATTTTAACAAATCTCTTCACATGGACAATAGCTTTTTGATAGGTGGCAATAGGACTTGAATGTGGGACCTCTGAAGTTTAAGCTTGTAGAGGTGTATAATTATATATTTAATAGGGTGTGTGAGTAAGATGTCACTTGAATACATTAAGTATAGAAATCACAATGAACTCAAGAGAGCCACTTTTTAATGCTCAAGCTGAATAAGAAGGCATGTTTACAGCAAAATGTTATTCAATATTTGTTCTTCTCCCCTGCCAGTTTGAATGCCATGATACTCTTCCATTTCTCTCTATGTGGAAGATCAAAAGATAGCTGTGGGAGTCTTCCTGATCTTTGCTTTCTCCTTCACATTTATCCTTCTATCAAAGTGCTTGAAGCTAGTTAGATGATAATTCTCCTCTTTCTAGGTTTTTACTCGTTCAGTGTAACTCTTAATTGTTTCTGATGTTATTCCTTCATAAGTTTTTTTTTTAAAATAATTCTTCTTAGGAATCTAAGCTCAACCCAAGAGCAAAGATTTTTTCCCCATCAATTGTACACCAGAGGTCAGCAACCCCTCCTGCGGTTCCAACGCTAGCAAGTATGACTTACATGCCAGATTCTTCACCTGTTGTACCAATTGCATCTGCAGAGCCAGAAGCTGATATAACTTCTTTTCATCATTCATCTACGCCTGCTAAACTTCTTCCACACAATAATCCAGTTTATGGAAATGGATGCAGTGATCTGCACTATACTCACTCTGTATGTATCCGCAATTCTTATAATTCATCTTTTTAATGGTTTTAATCTTAGTAATACTACTTATAAGTTAACCTTGTCAGGTTTCAATCTGCTTAAATACATAGCCATTGGCATTTGCCTTCATGTACTCTACAGTATGTCTGGTGTATGTGGTGCTGCTACTATTCTTATGAGATCTTTTCTTTACATACGCAGGTTTTTGGACATTTGGGAAGTAGGATGCAGCCGGTAAGATATGCTGGTCAGTATAATATTCTTCAACCTGGTGCTGCTTATGAGCCTCCAAATTCTCAAAATGTATGTAGTAGGAGAACTAGATTGCCTTGCATTTAATGTCTATCTACTTATTATTTGGTTTGCATTTTACATGGATCATTTAACAAACTCTCATTGACCTTTATGGTGTTTACAGGTTATGGCTGGTCGAGTTGGACCTTTTGTTTATGTGCATCCTGTTTCTAATGTAAGTTAGAATTCCTCGCTTTGTGACCAGATATCTTATTGTTTCAGTACTAACATATCGATTGAAGTTTTTAAATTGTGACTTCTGTCCTACCTTGCTATCTGTGTGGCTGGTCTTGCATGTCTACTTCAAGTGATGTAATACATCTAAGATTTAGAACATGTGAAAGTCTTCTTTTCTTTTTTTTTGGGGGGGGGGGTGGAGGGAAGGTTGTTATCCAAAAGTTCTGCTTGAATAAAAAATTGAAAAACAGTAGTTTCCTTGTGTAATGATTTAACCATTTACTCGTGAACTTCTGGATTTTACTGTTTTTCATTCCCCTACCTAATGTGTTATGTTTCTTGAAGGAAATTGTTACTCAGAATACAGCAGGATTTTCACATGGACCTGCACGCCCTGTACTTACTTCACATCCCGTCAATTTTCCAAAGCAACAAGGTATGTGGATAGTTTATAGATTGGTGGTTTCCCTATTAGTTATTTTTGTTCTTGCCAATCATGAACAATCAGGAAGACAAAAATCTCTTGTTTTTTTTGTCATTATGAATAGGTTTGAGGGAAAAAAGTGGCATAAAAGGGTACTGAAACTTGTTTTTGGTTGTCTCATGCTTTAGTTTGATTTGGCCTCTAGGTTCTTTAGCCAAAACATAAGTCTAGTACTTAGAAGTACCATCTTCATGAGGCAAGTTAGATTATTGAATGGGCAAGACTTATGATCAAATTTAGTAATTGCCAACATCAGAAGTAGCTTCTCAGGTTGTCTTGGTTAATCAAATTCACGAATCCTGTATCTGAAGTCACATATTTGGTTCAGGGCATCATTTGTCACGCTTTTAGCTATTTGATGCTTTTTAGGGGTGAACAAATTATTCTTGTGGTTTCTAGGGTATCTTATCAAAGGAACAGATAAATGATTTTACTTGCATGGTATCTATGAAACAGGTGCAATCACTTGAGTTCTTTCTTGAGTGCATGTCGATAACCACATCTGTATTTGCAGGAAACGCAATGATCCAGGCAGTGCAACTGTATGCAGCTCCTCCCCTTGTACCAAATGGGCATCAGCCGTTTGCTATACCGGGCTACATTCCCATATCACAACCGTTTTTCCCTGTTATGGGCCCTATTCCAGTTCCAGGGTCCGATTGTTCCCTAAGCGCCAAGTTTGTGTGAACATAGTCCACTTTCTTGGCTGGATATTCTTTTCATTTTTTCTCCTAACCTGAAAATTTTGGAGGTAATGCATATTTGGTGTTAGGCACAAAACAATGTACATGGAAGAGCAAGTTTGATTGGTTACATGGAGGTGTGGGAAGATTTATTTTGTTACAGGTTTTGTCAGTTTCAATGGCCTGGCTGCTGATGGTGGTCAGTTTTTGCGGTTCAAAATAATCAACGGGTGGACTCCAGATGAGAGGTTGCTTTTTTCTGTTCAAGAAGCGGGTGGATTCTAGCACGATCCTTATTGAAACCCCCCCTCTTGAAGCTAAGCACATTCACTGCCCATGTCTTTTTGTCCTGTGGGCTGGAGTTGATACAAGTTCTACACATATGGCTTCCTTTGAACAATGTTTCCCTTGGTCATCCTTGTATTTTATACCATGTTGCATTGCCTGAACTACAGCTGATAACGAGGTCTAAATGTGATAGGTTTTTTTATTCAATGGCACAAGGATGCACCAGTAATGGATAATTGCCGCCTAGAATTTCTAGAATTTATTCCTCATGTTTTTACTCATTGTTATTATCTACATTTGTCATTTTGTATTTTAGGTAAAAGTAAAAAAATACATCTTCAAATTCAATGGATCAGGGATCCTGCTAGTTTGAGCTACCATGTGAGCGATTGAATATCTCTGCACACCATGCTGACCACCATATATAGAGGCAGAAATCTAAGCAAAAGTAATTGATTGTAACTTTGGAACCAAGCTACATAAAACAATCAAATGTAAAGGCAAATAATGTTGCGAGACAATCAGTTGAATGCAGAAATTGTAGGGTGAAAGCTCGATAGAGTCATTCAATGAGTTACGAATGTTAAAGGACCATTCCAATCACAGGGTATCGTTCCACATTTAGGCCAGGGTAAAATGCTTCAAAGAGGACCATGCTTCTTTATCGATAGCTTTGCACAGGTAAAGAGTTAGCTAAGTTAACCTGGTATGCAAACCAAAACGATTTTCCCCAGTGCAATAACCCTATAACTACCATACTCCCCAAAGCCATTTACGCGGATGAAAACTTAATACAACTTCAGAGGTGGTACAAGTACAGCAGAAAAACTATACAAGTCTAAACATGAGAATCAACTAGAACCAGAATCTTTGTTGGAAGAAAGTCTGGTTATGGTGCTTTTGCCTCATCTTTGCAGTTTGTTTCAAGGTTACTTGATCCTTCATGCTCCAGTTTAGAATCAGCAACTCTACCTTCGGAACAAGCCACCTGCATGTCCATATTTTCCTGCAAAGCCTTCTCAAGATATTTGAATTTAGCATTCTACACTTAAATAAACACAAGCAAACTCACCTCAGTACATCTGAATTATCTGATATGATGAATAAACATACTTTATTTACCTGTAATAGCTCAGTCATACGGCCAGTTTCATAATTCTTGAGAGGCTTAGGAGTATATGGAGTCTGAACATTGCAAATTTCATTGTCCAAGTCCATCTGAGAGTTTTCAGCTGATGATTTACTGTTGTCAAGATGTGTGTCTAATGATTCTGACGAGCCTTGGGTTCCTGTGCTAGGTTCTCCTGATTCAGATACGTCAGTCAATTTCATGTCTTTTGCTCCATCCCTTTCTCCAAGCTCATGCTTGTCTTCGTTACATGAACCATTCTCATTCTGCCCACTTCCTGGTGTTACTTGGTGGCTCGTTTGTGGTTGTGATTCCATCTGCTGGTTTCTGCATATCAGAAAGTGGGTGGATGGCATTCCAGCAGGTGGTAACATGGCTAAAGGTTCAGCATTCACCACATCTTTGTCCCGTAAAACTGAGGAATCTGCAGATGTTTGGTTGGCAGGTGGTGATCCATTTACCATATTTGCAGGTTGCAGCATGACGGGAACCACAGTGCCTCTTGCACCCACAGTGACACAAGGAACTGTTGTTAAAGAAGTATGTTTGCTTTTTGACGCCACCATACTAGCTGGTTGAGGCAGAAATCCCTGCACCTGATTTACATGTGATGATCCATTCAGCTCAGCCCTTTCTCTGGAATTGCTGCTCTGTAACTGATTTTCTACAGGGAAACGAACTTGCTTTCTTATGATCATCTGAGTATGCGGAGCTACATCATTTTCTGCTGTTAGAGGTGAATAATTTCCCGGCTTGAAGACAACTCCCCTCAAATTAGTATTGGAGTTTCCAATCCTAACAGTTAGCAAGTAACCAGCATCAAATGTAGCCTCAATGACACCTGTAACTGCTTGGCCCACCATGCCACCATTTGTATTGTCAATCTTATCCACTTGATGTGATTGATTTCCATTGGATCCAAAACCAGGTGGCATACGGGTGCTTTGAACGCGATTAAGACTTTGATCTTTACGTGGGCGACCTCTTTTCCGTTTCACAGGTAGGGCTTGTGGAGCACTTGCACCTGCTGCTTGGGTTGCTTGGTTCATTTTTCAAAAGTAATAGCAGAATTGGTTGCTTATTCCACAAAATCTTGTCCCTTAGTCCCTGGAACAAAAGTCATTAAGATTATTTTAAATAACAATTTGGACTAATATACTATAAACCCTGCTCCAGCATAATTACTGCACAATACTCGGAACTGCAGCTACGAGTACTACAGTTAGCAATCACAATATACTAATCAAACAACTCTGTAATTATAGGGATAAGGTCTTCAAATATGGTAATAAGAGGCTCGATATGACAACTCTTTGGGATTTAACTAGAAAATCATATTTCACCTAAAAAGTGGCAAAACCGAAAAATTGGTTCAGATAGCTGCAAATTAATTTTCAAATGAGAAAGGACAACCAATGTTCCTGCATTAATCAAGAGGGCTTTTGAAGTAGTGAATTTGAAATATTTCAAAATTCTCATGCCATTATGGTAGGGGGAATACAACTACAACAACAACAGTAATAATAATAATAAATAAATAATACTACTACTACAGTCCACTGAATTAGATTTAAAAGTTGGAAGCCCCAAAATTTTAAAATTGAATACAAAAAATGATAAACTAATAGAGAGAGAAGAGACCAAATGAATTGCAGCAGACCAAACAGAAGAGGATTTTTAAAAAAGGAAGCTGCTGCAAACTAAGAGAGTGTCCTCATTATGAAATTTGATAGAATTTAAAATTTTATGACATTCCAAGAATCCTCAATTTAGAATTCTATTGAATTCATCAAAATCCAAGATCCTTAATATGAAATTTAATAGATTTCATAAAATTCTAGTGTGCTCGAAGTTTATGAAGAAGTTATGAATTTTAATGGAATTCTATTTCTAATGAAATTTAAAGGAATTTAATGGAATTTGAAGTAAAAACTATGGAGAAATAATTCTTCCACAAATTAGACTATAACCCTCAAAATTTTGTAAAATTCATCTATTTGATACAAATAAAAAATAAATGAATAAACAAATATAAAAAATAAAATATCATGTATATCTACCTCAACTTTATTGCCATAAGATTATATTTCTCCCTCTACAATAATAATCTTTACATATATTGATTTGTTTACATGTAATTTTTTATGTACAAATTATTATATTTATTTTATTTAAAAATTCTAATAAAAATTTACCAAATTTCACAAAAAATTATGAAGAGCATATATGCATTATATTTTTTTTATAAAAAAAACTTTCTATTCATTATAATTATAATAAAAGAACAAAAATCTATCAAATTCCACTAAAATCAATAATATAGAATTCTATGAAATTCTATTGAATCTGCCAGATTCCGTGAAATCCTATTAAAATTCATTAATTTCATAAAATTCCAGAAATCTTAAAAATCCTATTGAATTATATATTAAAGACATCCCTCTAAAACCACTTTCAATTTATTTTTTAGTAATTTCCCCAAATACAACATTGTACGAGCATCTCATTCAAATAACCAAACCAAGCATGTTAGACCTGATGATTCATGAAGGACAATCTGCTAAACAGTTAGCCTAGGCCTCTCTTAAAAGGCAGAAATCCATTAAATAAATGATGCAATAAGTATAATTTACTTGAATCACAAAGGAAAGATACTTCTCAATGAACAATAACAATTTTGCAGTGTCTTTTTACTCAGAACATGAGCATCTTATCCTATCAAACTTAATCTTCAGCTGTTCCCTGTAAATCCCCAAACGATGACCATATTCAGAAAGATTTTATAATACATTTTCACGTCTTGTACAAGTATTGGCAAAGACAATGACAGTGACAGTGAAAGCAACTGTCAGTTCCAAAACACCACGAAACACAAGGTTTCTGTTCCAATGTGATGCATCCAATATCTTTTCACAATTCTAATGCTATCAAATAAGTTTCAATTAGACCATTTTTTAGCTTCACCTCTGTGCTCGTCAAGTAACCAACTTCCCTTACCGTGTGTACAAATGCAAATGCGGTGTGCCTAACAAATATCAGTTCTTCCAAAAACACAAACATTAGCTAACTCCCTCTTAAAACATAGCATAAAGCAGATTCTAAGACATTGTCGAATCCAATAATCAAATTTGCAACGAGAAATTTTTTTTCCAAAACATACCTTAAACGGAAAAAAAAAATCGCAACAGGAAAGATTTTGAGATTCCCTAAACGGTAGGGTTTAAACACAAAATTTCTCTAAAAACACTCGTTGTTGCATGCAACATGCAATTATTGGTTCACTAACAAGAATTCTAGAAATGCCCAGAACTCGAATTCAGTCCCCACGACTCACCCTGTGAGCCCGCCCCCCCCTCCCCAATCCACACACACACGCGCAAAAAAAAAAAAGACAGCAACATCAAGCTGAAGCAGATAGAGTTCATAATTGTTCATCTAGTCACTGAACCTCTGAAATTTACTTCATAAAATTTTAAAAAAAAAACGCAAAAAATCACTGGAGCAATGAAAGAAAAAAGAAAAATGCAACAGGAAAACAAATGAAAGAATCGGGAAAGATGATACGATACCTTCTCCAGTGCAAGGGATCATTAATTTAAGCTGAGAGAGAAAATTGGGGAAACCCTAGATTAAATATCTTGGTAATTGCAGATAGAAGGATAAAAATTAGGGAGATTAATTAGCAGTCGAATGAGTAAGGAGTATAAAAAGACTAGAAGAAACAAATTCTTAAAAAAATAAAATAAAGTTTGAGGGCATTAATGATATTTCGTCGTTGACCTTTTTAATTTAATAATACGTGTCTAATGCGGAGATCTTTTGTTTAAGTAACGGCCTGTGAGGTGGGCGTATGAGACAGGTTACTGTAAAGTTAGTGTCTTTTGCTTTTAATTTTTCGTACGTTATATAACTGCAAATTCATTTAGGAATCAAATGAAATGCAAATTCATTTCATTTTAATAAATTTTAGAAAGGGAAAATAACAAAGTATATGTAACTAAACTCTTTTTCTGATGCACATATGTTATTAAATTATTTTTAATTTATCATTTATATAATTTTTTTCTTTTATTTTAATTGTTTACATCTTCAATCTTTTTTTAATAACTTTTAAAATTTATCCGCGCACATTAGCTTTCATGGAAGTATTTTCTTTTTTAAAAAAAAAAAGAGATAATAATGACTTTATCGTCCAATTTTTATTTTTTTTTGTACTAACTTTTTAAACTTCTCATTTTGGACGTAAACGGAGGATAAAAACGTAAAATTTTTATGACACTTTAAAATGAGAAAGAAGAAACTATTGTCAAAAATTACTATATGCGATGGTAGAAGAATAGAAAAAGTAACTGAAAAATTATTGAAAATATAAAAATTAAAAATAAAATATCAAGATTTTAAATTATAAAATAGATTAACATATTTTGCTATATTCCTTTATAAAAAAAACTCTCAATTAAATTATTAATTTTTAAAATATCTTTCATGGGTGCCAAATTTATAATTCTTTAATGATTCTGGGTGATAAATTTAATTAGAATGATTAAAATGATAAATTTATGAAAAATTGTACAATCATTTTCTTAATGAGTTTTAATAAAAAAAAATTGAATGTAAGGATTAAAATGATTATTTTTTATTAAAAAAACATTGAGATTTTAAAAAAAATCAATAATTTAACTAAAAATTAACTGTTTAATAGACAAAATATAATTATAAACATAATAATTTAATTGATAAAATCATTTTTACAAGTAAAAGATTTTATTTTCGAAGCACATATCTCAATATCATTTTATATTTTTAAAAGACTTTTTTCTTAATATTCTTTTCTCACGTTGAGTAAATAGAGTAGGAAGACATATGAATCAATTTCCATGGTTTTAAAAGTTCCTTCGAGCTTATCTTTTCAAACTAATATACTTTCTGGTGACACAAGGAAATAATATAATTTATCATACATATTAGTTTTCCTTTTTTTGGAGAAAAAGGAAAAATTGAATCTTATATATATGCTAATTCTGAAAAAAAAATGTGCTTAAATGGCTCCGCTCGAAGATTCTAGCTAGCCAAAATTTATTGGATCAACGAGCCATTTAAATTGTTATATTTTTATCAAAAATAATATTATTGTTACTTTTTAAATTGGATTAATTAGACTTTGAAATACTTGATTTGACCTGTGACGCCTCTACTATTTTTATTTCTTTTTTTTTTTACAAAAATTCAAACGAGAGAATGTGGATATAAATTTGATACTTTAAAATTCACATTATCCGACCAAGCTAGTACGAATGAACGGTATTACGGTAAGCACAAGTAAATGAACAGAGTAATACAAGTCAATTCAGCCAGCATTTTGATCAATTTCTCTATCAAAGTAACATACAAGTAAATTCTAAACGTTATATGAACATGATTAATTTCCATTGAAAAGCAGAAGCATGCTGAAGTTCCTTCAAACAGATAAATTCAGGCCCTTAATTTTTTCCCCTACTAGTTTCATCCATGGAGCAATGAAATTGTATGGTACCATGCTATTCTGTCAAAGGCTTCTTGCAGCAACAAAGTGCAATAGTTTACATGTATGTAGAGAATAATGCACAAATTCTTCTTTGTGAATTCTTGTTCAAAACTCTCAACATCTTTTCAACTGAGAGAAGCTTCTCATCACATTCTACTAGGAACATTTGGTGAAATGATTTGAATAGTCTGTCTGATTTACTAACATAGAAAATCTTGAGGTTACATAACAATTATGCTTTTCACAGCTTTTAGTGAGGGCCTTCTATTGTTGGTATCATTAAACTTAAGTATCAGCTATGCATGCAAAATTCTACCAGCTTCTTTCCTTCTCTTCTAGTGCAGGGGCCCTTGAGATTCTGGAAGGTTTTTGACATAAACATCATGCACCAGTTTTACATAGTCCTCAATTTTATCTGCTGTCCAGTCATCTGTTCTAATAGGGGGGAGATATTTCACGGTCAAAGGTGCGGGTCGAACATGTAAGCTGCCCTTTCTCCATGCATGATGGGTGCCTGTCAAGACAATAGGAACAATTGGCAGACCTGTTTTCAATGCCAAGTGTACAAATCCCTGCATTTGATGTAAAGAATGTTTGTAATAAATCCTTTAATGGAATTCAAAATCTTGATAAGATGTTGAATTTTTTGGTCTAAATTAATGGAAACAACAAAATAATGCCACAGTATCAAGCTGATACTTGGGCATAAATCAACACACAACAAAATCATCCAAATCACAAACTTCAAGTACCACAGACTAGTTATGATGAAATAGTTTTCTTCTCATTCTTCAGTATGCAGAAAAAAATCTCTTTCTGACTAAGCCAAGAAGTAAACAATTTCTATGACAGTGCAAAATATTAAACCATTTCTGTATAATATAATGCATCCCTTGCCCTTTTTCATGTTTCACTTGCAAATTATCTTGATGAAAAGAAAGGAACCATTCTGAAAACTAAGGGTTTCAAATCTTGCCTTTTTAAATGGTAGCAGACGCCCATTTTTAGACCTTGTGCCTTCAGGGAAAATAATCAAAGACAAGTTATTCTCCACTATTGCAGTAGCAGCCTACACAAACAATACCATAATCAGAAACTGGAGACAGAAATCAAGAGAGGGAATTGGAGGGCAAGTAGATAGATGCCTTATTCACAGATTCAATAGCTGCAGCAGGATTGGAGCGATCAATTCGAAGATGATTTGCCAAAACATACAGCTGTCCAAACAGAGGGTACCATATGATCTGCAAAAACATACATCACCTCAAAAAATGAGGAGAAAAAAAAAAATTTGAACTAGTTTTCCTAGGAAATTAAGGTGTCCGCACACTTGACCATCATAAGCAGTTCTAAAACTAGTTTCTACATCTTTTATCTACCTGAGCAGGAACCTATGCAGGTTACTGCCTTGAACAGAACATAAGACAGCACAAAAGCTTAAAGAATTATTATGTCACAAGCTCCTGATTTAAGAAAGCAAAATCACTGCAAAGAAATTTCTCTCCTAATTTTGGGAGAAAGAGTCCTAAGTTGTTCTAAGATTTACTCTTAACTCTAAGAAATGAAATCAGCAGATAAAATAGACTGTCTGAGAAAGTTCATCAATGCATCACCTCCTTTTTTGCAATGCCAACAGTGCCAGTAGGGGTCAACCACATGATAAGGAAAATATCAATGGGTGAAGCATGATTACTGATGTAAATTGCCCTTTCATTGGCATATTCTGCACCTTCATTTTTGATAGGATTCCCCAAAATCCATATCTGCAATCAACAATCTGAGCTTTTGATCATCTTTAGCACAAGTATCATCTCCTTGGAAAATTTCAAAAACCAGACACAGAACTAAGAGCATTAAGAGATGGGAATTTGAAAAAGAATTCTGTACTCCATTCTTACTTTTAGCAATAACTATCATAGTTTGTCAAACAGAAACTTTTGGCATGAGAACCCCAAGAACGACTTGGTTATAACTTATAAGCAATCAGGAGAATGATGCATCTAATTTCCACTAGTCATGCTCTAAGGTGGTTGTTCCGTCTCATTTCATTCAAGGAAATTGAGCATTAATCAAAGTGGAATATTCAATTTGGAGTAAAGCAGCAACTAATGATTAAAAAAAATCATCTTCAAATCAATACCTAAAATAAATAGAGGCACAAGAATGTGCACCTCAAGAACTATTTGTTCAGTAAAATTAGAGTGGATGCCAATATTCATTGTTGGTTCAAGTAGGAAGACCAGGTAAATTTATTCAATACCAAGGGCAAGCATCCTGAAAATCCAAAAATACCCATAAAGACAAATTTATGAATAAGGTTCCATAATGTAATAAAGTAAGTAAAATTAATTATAATAATCTAAATATAATATGAAATGAAGCGTAGTGAATAGAAAATGCTTCATTTAATTCAAGCTAATTCTTCATTTATCCTTTCCACATGCCAGTTTTAGGTCATCTGGACAATGCAGTGAGGTTGAGTCAAACAGACTAAAGTCTATCAACTACTTAATAGGGCCGGCTATCATATTAGGTTTGGTTCGATAGTTGAAAACCAAATAGATCTAACTAGAACACAGCTATCCTGATGGAAAACCCAGAACATTCATCAACCCAATGTCAAGTCCACGAAAGAGAATAAATAAAAGGTGACAGGTAGCTTACCAACAATCTTCCAGTCACATGGCCATAGATATTCCCCTGCCTAATCCTCTGGTAAGGCCATGGTAAAAGCACCAGCATTATCAAAGCCCAAATGAAAGTAGTGAACATCATGGTCACAAAGCAGACAACAATCCTAACCCAAGAAATCAACACAGACAACCATCCATCTTCATCCTCATACACATCGGATTTCTGCCTCTTTTTCACCTCTTCCTTCACCACTACTTTCAATGGTGGCGAAAAATTTAATCCGGAGCTAGCTTCAAAATAGCTCCCAAGTCTTCTATTCCTCAGAAATGAACCAATTCCAGAAGCCTCCATAACAAAAAGTCACCTGTTCTCCAATATCACTTCTCCTCTAATGTAAAACTGTACCCAAGATCAAGAACTTTATTACATATCCAGTAAGGAATAGCCCAGAATAACACTCAACGTGACATAATAATCCTGTTTCCCTGAACTTAAGGAAACAAATAACTTATGTTATGCATAACCGAAACCAACTCATATTACTATTTTATTGTTGTTTCAGAAACACAACAGAAAAAAATTTGAAACCTCCCCTGTTTCTGTCTCTCTTTTTTTATTATTAGTAGCCAACAAAAGCAAGATGAACCTTTGCAGATCAATTCACGCTTATCTTCATTTCAATTTCATTTACGTAACAACAAATACAACCTCAACACGCGTTTTTCATTTTTCCTGGGTACGAATTCTTGAAAGGCTGAAAGAAGACGGAAAACCATGAACCCCAGAAAAATATTCATGCAGAAACACACTACTTCAAAGTAGCCTTAACGTACCTCCTTTGAAACTCTTGGAAAACAACAGCACGAAAATCCAAGGAACAAGTTTAACAATAATAGTAATTAGTAACAAAAGAACCAAGGCCGCAAACAAATTTGCACAAGATAGACAATGATAGAGAACAACTTGAAATAGTGGAGAGTGATAGAAACAAACGAGGAAGCGAAATCAAGAATCCAGATAGAGAGAGAGAAACGGGGACAAGGATGTCTAAGACCACGATCGATGGCAATGTTTGTTACTGGGGAGAGCAGAGAGCTTCATGGTCCCTTGTTTGATAGAATGGTAGTAGGGAATTTCTTTTCTCATTCTTTTGGTCTTCCAATGCTGTCCAGAATATTTATTTAAGTTTCCAGTTTTGCCAGTTTTTCTTTTGAATGGACGGAAATACCCTCATGGTTTGGGATAATTAGACTTTTCTTAACTCAGCCTTGTGATGGAATAAAGGGATTTGATGGGGAGTTTGTAGGAATAAACATGGGACAAATGCACAGTTGGAAATGGAATATTGGAGGCCAATAAGAAGAATATCTTGTAAATGCATGAGATGATTCCTCTTGAATTGTGTGGGATATGTTGATCAATGATTCAATCATTTTCTTTAGGTAAACGTATTTAGATGGTTTTATATGTGAGGCTTCAAAAAGTTTACTTTTTTTTTTCTTTTTTCTAAAATTGTGACATTAGTTAGAAATCATTTCTCTTGGTCCAAATTTTTTTGCTACCGCTATATTTTTAATTTGTTTTATTAAAGGGTTCTCTTGTGCGGATGATAAAGTTTCGTACAAAAAAACCAAGATTTTTTTATAAGTTGCGAAAATCAAGATTATTGCACGATGTACATTTGGAAAAAATATATTATGAAATAATGGTATATTTAAAACTTAAAAAGATTTCTTTAACCATATTCAGTATATATTTTTATTGAAATATAAATCCTATTAAATTTGTGTTGAACATTAAAAATATTGAAAAGTGTAGTCAAATTCTTGAAAAACAAAATTTTAAAAATTAATGTCCAATATTAAGGATAGCAATAAAATGGGGGGAAAGCCTAACAAGCAATACTAGTACTGCTATCCTTCTCGGTATAGCAAAATAGTACTCCTCTATTTTATACTAATAATTTTCACATTTTTGTATATAAATAATCATTATTTGGCAAAATAAATAAATTACTTTTTGTCTCAAATTAAATATTACATTTTGATGGAATAACGAGAGTCTTGTAAATCCTGATTAAATAATCGATCTCAACTAGTTACTTTACAAAATTACCAATTACAAGGAAATTAATACATGGTATTCAACTATTCATACCCTCAAGAAACACATCAAGTAATACTAATTACTAATTAAACTTGTAAAAAAAAGTATATTATATTATATAAGAATTGTCAAAACAGTGCTACAATCAATTTCTTTCGTTGTTCCCTAACAACACATTTTGAAATATTGCAAATCTCAGTCTTCAATAATTGAATCATCCATTTATTTACCTTTTAAAAAATAAATACAAGTGCTATGTATTTTATGTTTCCAATAAACAATTATTATGAAATGTTAAGTATTAAAACATGTCAAAGGAATTGAAGTATTAAAATATGTTAAAATCATATAATAAGCTCATTCTATTCATTTTGGTTTTTGAAGCGTGTCTCTATTCTTGCATTGATCTTCATCTGAAAAAAGAAAAGAAAAGCAAGTGTTGGTTATTTAGAAAACAAGAAACAAGCGTCTATTTCATATTGTTGTCAATTGTTCAAACGTATTAAAATTTTAAAATATGTATAAATCATATAAAATTATTTTTTTTTATGTACCAAAAACAATAAAACATGTAAAAATTACATAGCATTAACTTTATTATGTTGCGACTTGATTTCTTTTCCATTGCAATATATTTTCGAACTATTGCAAAGGTAAATACAACATAAAGTTTAGTTTCTTCTGCAAAGTAAAAGAGTAATCAACTTACAAAGGTCAATTCATTTCAAAAATATTTGCTTATTTTTATAAAAAAAATATTCTAATATATGCACATACAAAACATTAATATTGTAAAGTCAAATCTTTTTCTAATAAATTTGGTCTTCATTCATTTCACGAAGTTCATTTAAGAATGACAAATTTTCTCATACATTTGATACACAATGATGGAGTTTGAGTAAGAATGAATTTTTACTTGCAAATTCTTTATTTGTAGTACATATAATGTATAAAAATGTAATTAATCTGATAATGCTATTTTTATTTATAATGCATATTAATTTGATTAATGCCTAAACTCATGGTTTAATATGTGAATATGTTAAAGAAATTGAACCAGTATACTTCATTAAAAGGTATAGTTTGGGTTTCTTGATTTGAGATCTTGGAAACATAACCAAGAGTATCATACTAAACTTACAACATAATTTGTTCCCTTATTTTTCTTTATGTATTGATGAAGTCTAGCTACAAAAGGCAAAACTTCCATGAATAGAACAATAAATGTTTCCTTATTTTTCTGTCTTTTGCATCTCACATAGAATAAAGTATAAGCAAGCTTTGAAGTAAGTTCTTTTAAAGTATCTATCATTCAATAAGTATTTAAAGAAATCCTTGTCAAGATTTTTATTTTGGTTCCATGGTTGTTGGTTACTTAAAGTGTTTGTGCATACTCTATTTTATTATACCTATATCAATTGGGATGCGTGGAGAGCTTTTTCTCCTTGTGGTGGTTGATCATCCATGTAAACATAGTCTGCTTAGTTGAAATCCAAGTCCTCGTCCATGGCTACGAAATTTTGTCCTGAACCTTCCTCCTTTTCTAATACCGACATAATGTACATAAAAAAGAAGGGGAAAAAAGGAATAAGAAAGAGATAAGATTAAGAGTTTTTAACCAAATAACCCCTTTTTTTTATATTTGATCCAAAATAACATTTATTGTGAAAGGTATACCAAAATAACCCAAAACGTAAATCGCATTCACGTTGTCATTATTTTAATTTTTTTTTTCATTTCTTACAAGGACGTGAATGGGTAAAAAATAAAAATAAAAGGCATTCACGTCCTTAGAATTAAAAAAAAAAAAAAAAAAGGTCATGCACGTCTCTATTAGGAAGTTCTCTTCTTCTTCCTCTTTTTCTTTTATTTTTTCCATTTCATCATTATTTTTTCTACTTCTTGCTTTCTCCTTCTTCTTTTTTAAAAGAGATAATTAGCTCAACAAATAAAAAAAATTAATTAGTAATTTTTTAATATAAACTAATTAGCTAAAAAAAACTACACAATTATTAATTTCTATTTATTATTTTTATAAACTAATTAACTCAACAAAAAAAGAGAAAGCAAGAAGAAAAAAATAATGATGAAATGGAAAAATATAGAAGAAAAAGAGGAAGAAGAAAAAGAACGTTCCTCACATAGACGTGCATGACCTTTTTTTTTTTTTTAATTCTAAGGACGTGAATGGCATTCACGTCCTTGCCTTTTCTTTTTTTTTTTTATCCAACAACGTGAATGCCATTCACGTCCTTAGTAAGAAATGAAAAAAAAAATTAAAATAATGACGACGTGAATGCGATTTACGTTTTGGGTTATTTTTGTATGCCTCTCACAATTAAGGTTATTTTGGATCAAATATAAAAAAAGGGGTTATTTTGGTTAAATAATCTAAGATTAATGTCCACAGACATGGAAGTTTAAGTCCCTCTCAAATTGACTTTTAAACTCTATGACCATCTTCCATATATAATTTATTGTAAGAAAAAATTAATATGTGTCAAGTAATAATTGAATTATCAATTCATTCATGTGATGAATGTCAAATGAATAAATATTCAGTTTTAAAAATCATCTTATATATAATGTTAACAATCAATGATATTATTTGTATATTATTTGTTAATATGTGAATTTATTAAAATATATATATATTATATTAATTATTTTTATACATTGAGTCAGCGTATCAATAGATAATATTTTTCTTAATATTATCAATGACACTGTTAGCATGACATTAATTTATAATATTTGTATTAGAGAAAAAAATTTGATAATACCTTTATTATTAATGATGTGACATTACCTTTATTATGAATTGGATATGCTCTAAGAATTATTCAAATATCTCGATTTCATTCAAATTATTCATATTTCTTTTCAAAATGTTTCATTATAATTATTCATTTTCTAACTTTAATAGGCACTTTTATAATTTTGCCTTACAATTTTTTTATGAATTAACCATTTTTCTTAGGAATATATTTCTTGGTAACACACTAATAAATATTAAGAGTAATTTATGAAGTTTTGTTACATTTTATCAATTTCAATAATTTTTAAAATTTTCCAATAAGTTTAAAGTGAACAATTGAAATGAGATGAAAATAATATTAAAAATAAGTAAATCGTCTAAAATTTTTTAAAAAAAAATTGTCACAATATCCTTGTTGGTTAATGAACATTTTTTGGGGGGTGAAAATTTACAGAAATAATAATATTGTATCTATCTGGACAGATAAAATTCAGATAAGTGGAGGAAAAACAAAGGAATAAAAAGATAGGATAATGGTTCTCTGTAAGTCCGTCTGGGAGTGTTTGGATTTTGGAGAACTCAAAATGACTTTTAAACTGTAAGCATTACTCCCCCCATTTCAATTGAATGTCAAATATAAAAATTAAATTCTAAAAGTTAAGTCTTTGAAAAAAATTAAAAAATTATCACAATATTCTTATCGTGTTTAATAATATGACTATTAATAAATATTTAATTCTAAACTTTTCAAAATTAAAATTTAGAGATTCAATTTTGAAAAGAAAAATATTTTTAAGTCATTTCACAATCAACTGAATATTTGACATTGTAGATTTTGATGATTTTGGAAAGTTGAAATATTCGATTTCTCTAACGATTTCTGAGGATGCAAAATGACAAAAAGAAGAAGCAAATGACTTTCAAATAATGTTTTAGGAATGTAAATGACAAAAAAAAAAAAAAAAGGAGTATGCAAACGACTTATGAATAAGATTTTAGCAATCAAGTTGATTATTTTATCTTTTATGGAGGTTAAAATTTATTTTTTCGCTCATACAATTATATTTTGGGTTTATAACATTTTATAATTATTAACAGCTAAAAGTAAATTATTGTATTATTTTTAAAAAAATAATAATAGTATACTTGTATTGTCGCTTTGCCACAAGAAGAAGAAAAAGTGAAAATAAAAATGAGTAAAAAAAATTATTAATTTAATAAGAGAGTTTTTTTTGTGAAAAAAGATACTAATAAGACAGTTGATGAAAATGTTTGGAACCATCCTAGTATATTAACTTATTTTAAGTTATTGTTAATAATAAAAACAAGTTTCTAATATTGAAATATAATTTTTTGAGTAGAATATCAATAATTTATATATATATATATATATTATTAAAGTATCATCAACAATTCTCCAATTATGTTAAGAAAATAAAATATAAGAAAATGTTAGTATCCAATAACAAGGAAAAATATATCAATGACGCAGAAAAAAATAAATAAATACGCAATTCTTCTCCTCTAACCATCTCCACAGACCACAGCTTTTCTCTGTTCGATTTATACGAAGAAAGACCTTCGCTGATACTAAAGAAGATAAATTAGGAGTCCTTGAAATAAAAATAACTCTTGTTTCAAGTGTAATCAAGAGCTCATCAATTTAACAGTTTTTCTTTAATTTCATTTAGTTTGAAGTGTAATCCACCCTCCTTTAAGGTATACTGGCACATTTATAAAAGGAAAGAATATCAACCAAACTCGCATTCCCTATTTTAATATAGAAGTAAGAGATAATATATATGGATTTGCAATTTCTCAGATGTAAGAATGGATATTCTGATACTTTCAAACTAAATCATGTCATTGAAATATGTAATACAATTACAAACAAATAATTGCAGAAACATATAACTTTTGTGCAGCAGTCATTGATCTCAGCTTTTTTTCCCCTTCCTTAAAGCCCTATTGTTGTTGATCAATTAATTCTCTTATAAAATTTCATGACTTTTTTAGATTAATGACAAAGAATGCAGGTTTAACTTATGCAAAGCAATACAAATCATTGATGAATAAAATCACTAGAGAGCTGATCAAAGAATGGATTTTCTTTACTTATGCTTCCCAACTCAGACCATATGTCTATAGAAGTATTTACAACACAGAAACAACTAGAGAAACAGATGGTACATGTTATTGTGCTATGACCAGTAGCCGGGGGATTTATTTCTTCTTTGCAGCAGCCTTTTTCTTAGAAGGCGCTTTCTTTTTGGATCGACTGAATCCCGTTCCACTCTCCTGTCAGCACAAAAAAAAAAAATGATATATCAGGTTTCCCGTTAGCTTTGAATCTCTTTCCGGCAAACCAAACTCAGGATCATCTCAAAGAAAGCATAAAAAAGAAATCTTGCCACATATGACATTTATCACACCAACCGTAAACCCAGTAACAATTGATGTAAGCATTAAACATCCAGCATAGAAATATAGAAAAGCGTACCCTTCTATATTGTCTATAAGCAATTCGACCAGTCAACTCCTGCCCATTTCTTCCAACGTAAACCTGAACATAGTGTCAAATTAGTTGCAGCACATGGGGTTAGAGAAGAAAATCGTCTATCAAGAAATGCACTTTCATTGTGAAGGAGACTAAATAGTTCTTAGCCGAAAGAGCGCCAAAGAATTTTGCAACTTGATCGTGGAATCAATCATCCACTAAGGTAATTATAAGGTAGCGGGTCCCATAGAAGCCGAGAATCACGTGACCTTATGAAGTATTGAACTAGAGACTAGAGAGACATTTTGAAGATGGTTAGGCAGAGATAGAATGTTTTTTAACTTACTTTCCTCCCATCATCTGCGGTATACCAATTACCAGCAGATTTGTCAACTGCTTGTATCCTTCTTTTGCCAGCATCTTTAGGAATTCCAGCACTGCTTCTTGGATTCACCCAGGTCTCAGAACCTTGAGACAACTCAACCTTTGAGTTTCTCACAGTTCTCCTTTTTCCAGCAGCTTTACGAATTCCAGCACTGCTTCTAGGATTCATCCAGCTCTCAGAACCTCCAGGCAATTCCTGAACCTCTGAGTTTCTCACCTTCTTTTGTCTCTTTGATGTGCTTGGCTTGGTGTTCTCCTTCTGCTTGGCTAGTTTCGAAGCTTCTCCTTCATGAAATTGGCTCCTGAAGAATTGAAATTTGAGACATGCCTCATAAAATCCCAGATACATAAAAACTTATTATATGTACATGAAATACATTACATATAATCGATTGTGCATGCATTCTGGTTCCTGTTTCCTTGGTTGGTTCCAGAACCCAAAGGAAAAAAATTTGGCAACCGAGCACGAACAAGTTCTTGGATACTTGGGTCTTCGTGGAAGTAATAATGATGAGCTGGGGGAACAGAAATCAATTCACATTTTTGCACATTGCTCCTGCCAGAATTGATCGTTTCATAGCATCCTTCACGGCAACTCTGAAATTTGTCTGTGTCCTTCACAGTTCTAAAATACTCTTCACAGACCTCATCCAAAGCTGGTGTAGGAACATGGAATTTTTTCTCAGAACATATTTCTTTCCACAAGTCCTCATTTTGGGGCAGGTTAACTGATCCTTTCAATTTCTTTAAATTGGTTGCAGCCGTAATTTGGCTTGGATTGCAATGTCTGTCATTTGAAGGTGAATGTAATTGATTGATTGTGGTGTTCAAACCTTCATCAACACAAGCCTCATCAGAATCAGAATCAATCAACTGAAACTTTCGAACAGGACTAACAGTCAACTTTGGAAAAATCAATCTGCTGGTTGCTGCTACATTATCAGCACCGGATGAAGTATTTTCAACCACTTTCTTCTTGATTCCTTTCAACTGCTTTGATGATTGAGACACTAAAACCCCATGGCCAGGTAAGGGTAACTTTGAACTGCTACACATAGAATACTGGTGTTTCAGAACATTATCTGCTGTCAAATATGAAATTTTGAATCAGGCAACAGGTAGAGTCGTCACAACAAAGTAGGATTAAACAACAAACAAGCAGAGTTTAAAACTCATCATTAAGTAAGCAAGTAATATTCAATTATCATCCAGGTCACAAAATCCTCTTACCTAAGAACATCAGGGAGGACTAGACCTGCAGTGGAGGGCCGGAAGTAGAGTGCCTCCTAAAATTTACACTCACAGCACTTCACATTCACATCCCAGAATTATCAAAGAAATAACCAACATTTGACTTCTATTGCAAAATAGTGCCTACAGTAAAATGTCTCGCTTATATTCTCATTTTTGTAGCATGAACTTGGTAGTTGGTTCCCAACAATAATAGCAAGATATAGTGAATAAAAAAGCCACTAGTTACTACTGGAATTTGTTCTTGTTCCTCCACAATATACCTATTGTTTTGCCACATTATCTTTTGTCAGAGGAGGGGTGGAGAATTGAATAATTTGCCTTGTATTCTAAATCTACATCATTTAGGAATACTTGTCCAGATTACTTTATATACTAGTTTAACAATCACTTTAGTTGATAAAGATTTGTCCTTTCTTGGTTAATAAAGATTGTTCCTTTTCGCCCGTGGATGTATGTCACCTTGGCCGAACATGTTAAATCATAGTGTCTCATTTATTTTACTTCTCTTACTTTCTTGTGAGATAATTTATTTCATTATCATAAAATTTGTTATTTAGTGTCAACTATTATAATTGTTATCCAAGCCTACTGCTATTTTGAAAGTATTGAAGTGTTATTCTTCTACATTTTTAGACTTAGAACATTGTACCACTGAACATAAATCCAATCACCATAGCAGTTTTCTAGTATTAAAACATATAAGAACAACAGCTACCATCAGCATTCAGGAATTTCCGTAACAAGAGACAACTTTGCAGGATTTTCATAAATAAACCGGCTGAGAAAGGTTAGAAACCATTTACCTAATGACTGATCCTCCTCAGAAAATTCTTCAATCTCATCGTCTACATTGGGTCGCTGCACCTTAGGCTGTATTTCACGGGCCACCAAGGTGGGCTCTGATGTGGGCCCGCGCCGGAGCCGCTTGAGAGACCTAGGTGGTTCGGACACTGGGGGGTCTAGAACCGTCGACGGTGTTCCAAAAACATCATCGTCGGGATCTTCTTGGATTCTATGCCGAGCAGCTCCTCCTAGGGATCTTTTAGCTGATTGAGCATTTCCATTGAGAGATGCATTGGCAATTGATTCTTGCTGGGGCTGCGAATCGAGGTCGAAATCGAGCCCTAGAGAGAACGATGGAGGTTCAAAATCCGCCATTTGCCAGAACTGAGCTTGAATGGGCTGGAAATTCTTGAAGGGATTTTGAATAAGAGAAATTTCAATTTGATTTTGCGCCAAAAGAGGCTCTTACGTACTTTAGGCGGGCTCTAATTTGCCAATCTACCCTCTTCTCTAATTTTCCCAATTTTGGTCATTTTCACAGTAGTACGTAACCCTTTTTTTTTTCCCCCAAAATTTACTGCATTGTACAGCAGGCTTTGCAGTTTGTACCTACTTGTTTGATTTTGAAGTGCATAGACAGCATAATTACCTTATTTAAAATGTTTTGTCAAATATTAGGGGGTGATTAAGAGTCAAACATTCCAAAAAAAAATTGTAAAAAATTAAAACTAGAAATCTAATTAAGGGTCCAATAAATATCCTCAATCTGATAACTTCATACAATCATAGAAAGCAAAATACTAGTAGCTCATTGATAAAGAATTTTGGACAAAAAGCTATCTATATAGTTCAGCTTATTGATAGCTAACTTCCATTTTGCACTTTCTGGTGACCATATAATAATTTCTTATGATGAACTTTCATCATCCAAACAAGAGCATTTACCATTTACATGCTAAAAGATTACTGGAATAACACATTTATAGAATCTTAAAGCAAAAAGCAGTGGATTTTTTCACTTCCATAAATAGAAATATAATTGAGCTTTTACTCAAAATATATCATTTCTAAAACATAAAGCGCATGAGAAGTGTGACTAAGCCAATTCGAGCATTTTTAGCCTATTCCACATAGCAAGCTCCCATGCCCAATTATTTATTACATCAAATCAAGCACTTTTAGATAGCAAACAAAATGTTTTTTCATGTAAAACTTTTGTTAGTTTAATAATACTCAAATATAAGGCAGAGAAAGTTGTGTATAGAATTTTCTTTTCCTTTTCTTTTTATATAAGGGAGTGGCCATATGTTTATTCTAATAATTCAAACATATATGTAATATAATTATATTTCTAATATAAATATATAATTAGTATAGATAAACATAATTACATAAATACAAAAATTGTATTATTCAAAGGTTTATAATTATATTGTCCTAAAATAAGCTACAATATAGGACGGTTATTATTAGTATATTTGGTTACTATGTTATATGAAGAAAAAAAAAGAATTCTAAAAGTTTATGTATATATTTATATTTGAGGATTATTAAACATACAAAAGTTGTATATGAAAAATCATTTTGTTTGCTGGCTAAAAGTATTTGATTTGGTATAATAAATAATTTGAGCATAGGTCTTATTATAATTTTTATTCACCAAAAAAAAGAAATTGAGCATAGGAATAGGATTTCACATAGCATGCTAATGACGACTCCTTTCTCACGTGACTGGCTTCACGGTTGGCTTCACTTTAGCTTTTGGTCCGCTAATTGCAAACGCGGAAGTGAAGCTCCATCTTTCTAAAGTGCGAACAATTCTGCTTTTTTCATCAACGGACAAGATTTGCCACATCAGTCTCTGTTTTTCGCAAATACAAAGAGATACATAAGGGTCATTCTTCCATTCAGATAACGAACTCTATTTTTTAAAAGTAATATATTTTGAGTAAAAACTAAACATGATTGACTACTTCAATTTTAGAAAATAAAAGAATCATTAGTAATACTCAAACATGAATAATATAAGATATAATATATCCCTCGTATCTTGAGACATATATAAGATATAATATATCTATCGTACCTTGAGACATGATGAACATGGATGGTTATTGATCTTTCCTCTTAAACTTATGTAACTCATGTAACTACCTCCACGTTCTAAGTTAGTGGTGGTAGTGGTCTTTAATAAAAAAAAGTTACACAGGAATTACTAGTTACTAGTGATCCTTAATTTAGGAGTTACAACTTTGATTATAACATCCTAATTACAACTTATTATAATTGAAGTGTATGTTATATTTAATTGATATTAGTGGTCATGAAGACAATATTCTAACAAGAACCTCTTAAAAATATCACCATATCTAAGACATATTTACTACTTACTCTCAATCAGTTTTAAAAAAATCTAGCCAAAAAGAAAAACTTGGAAAACAAACAAAAATGTTATTTCACTTTTACTGTTAAAATTGATGTTTGGAAAAGTAAAAAATAATAATAATAGCATTTTCTGGCAAAGAACAAGAAGTAGTGCTCCTGTTGGAGGTGGAAGCAGAAGTTATGGTGGTGGTGGGACTGCTGAACCAAGAAATCTGTACTTGCCACTAATCCGAGGACGTGGTAGTGGTGTGGTTAGCACTTTGTAGTCCAGAAAAGGAAAAGTGAACTTAACAAGTCAATGGAATAATCGCCTCAGCACATACCTCCCCACCTAAAACCTTGTAAATCCCATTTTGAAATATCAACTAGACATTTTAAAAGATCAAACTATTTGCCTCTTCACAAAAACTTATACCAGAAGCACTCTGCAGATATGTATGTCCCTCCAACAGGGTAGAATTTGAAAGAGACTTCTTCTGACAAAGTATTTAGTTCATGGAACTATGGAAGGGAAGGATAGAGATTTCTTTAAAAATCTCTTGATTGGTTCAATTTTTTTGAGTGGAGGAAAAGAAAAATTCTAAGCAATTTTCCCTTCACTCCATCTTACACTTCATCTCCAAAAGTCGAGAGGAGGAAAAACATTATTAGTAATTTTGTCATTACTTAATCGTTTCTATTACATTTTATCTTCCTCTCATTTTTTTTGCTTTTATTTCATCTTACTCCAATTTTCCTATTTATTTTGCCTTCTTACTAATTGAAGGATATTATATTTTAAAGACTAAATGATAAAAATTTACAATAAAAAATAAAGATTATTAAACGTGCAATGGTGAATCTAATTCTATTTTTCCACCCATTCAGTTCCAACCAAACAAATTGATATTATTTCTCATCATCTCCCCTCTTGCCTAACCTAACCAAATAAGATAAAATTACTTTACATCCCCTTCGATCCCCTCTCCACTTTTGAAGTTTAAACCAAACAGACCCTTTCAAGTGTTTTGCCTCCGCTCACCTTTCCACCATTAAAATCTTCCCCTCCCCTCCCCTCCCATCTTTTGAATCAAACACTACGTAGGATAGGAGGGGGATGTGAGGAAAATCTGATTCTCCACCCCTCCGATACCCTCCAATCAAACAGTGCGAAGAGGCATACCAGAAAAGCTTAAAATAACAGAGTAATCAAACAGGAAGCAATTCAGAGATGAGGCAGAGATTCTGGAGCATTAAGATCTACAAAATCTTTGTTCAACCTATTTCCTTTTAACTTTGACAAATTTTCCTAAAAAAAAAAAGAAAAGGAATCAATCTGAGCTCCATGCCATTTTTCACAACTCTTACAATGGTAAACCAACCCTAAAATTCACCAAAAATGGAGGAAGAGAGGCCGGCCCTCTACAAGTGAGAGAGCTCGTCTATTCTTTACAGGGATTCTAATAAATAAATATACACAGATTTTCCTAAAAACATCATCTATGACCTACCCGCTATCATTCCCGCTATCATTGGAAGAGAAAAAGCACGATTGATTTCAGTACAAATCTGCCTCAGGTATGCTTCGCAGCGCAGGTCTCCAAGAACGATGATGTACCTCATATCCATCATCCAAATTAATTAACTGGGTTAGAACCTGCTGCACCGTTAGTCCCTTTACATCCACCTTACCCATCAGCTCTTCCAATTTCTTCTTTGTGATCTTGATCTTTACCTCTGTCACAGTTGAAGATGATAAATTATTTCCTTTCTTTTCTTCAAGAACTAGGTTCTCTCTTTCCATGGCGGCATTGCCTGGTGCTGCGAAATCCCAATCTTCACCGCCCCATTTCGTTGAAGACTCTTTCTTGATACAATTTCCCATGAAGCGCTATAAATTTTGCTTCAAATTTAATGAGAGCAATCAAAGCAGTACTTTGCTAATGGAGAAGGTTTGGTGATATATATATAGGACAGCAGGTGAGAGGAATTGGTATTAGTAACAGTATCTGCGTTGGTAAAGGACTCATTCTTTTTCTTTTTTGGGGAAGGTGGGAGTATATAGTATTAATTATTCGGGAATTGCATTTCTATTTTATTTTATTCAAAAATAAATATAAATATTATTTAAATTTACACTAACATTCTTTTTAATTTAAATTATTTACATATCATTAATACATATTGTCTCATCACTAATTATGAATATTGTGTTAACTTTATTAAAATTAAATATTATTTTTAAATTTTATATTAAATCAAAAATGAATATTCAATTTCGAATTGATATAATATTATTTTCTTTAGTCTGAAGATTCATGTATATTTTTATTTTGAGAGGTTAATAAATAAATATTTTTATTTAAAACTATGCTAATAACTTATTTAATATAAATTATTAATATCATATTATTTGGTATAGTTTCAACACTAATTATATTAATCTTTAATTTTAAAAAATGAACATTCAATTTCACATGAAAATATGTTAATATATATTTTTTATATTATAATTAATTTGAAACTATAAGATTAGAAAGAACTCTTATTCATGATAAAATTTACCAATCATTGTTTGTTTCTCATGGTTTGAATCATAATTATCATCCTCATACTAAAAACATAAATTTATTATCTTCTCGTAGATAATATTTTTTATCCATTTTTATAAAATGTATTAAACAAACTCTCATATATCTAATTATAAAATAATTGACTTATTTGTAAAGTTATTGTATATGTTCACTCTTACTTATAAAAGGGCACAAAGGAGTATAAATATGCTTTCTTCTTTTCTTTTTTAAAAGAATATGTTTTCATTTGGTTAAGCAATTATTGATTTTGATTTTGATTTTTTGATTTTTTTTCTTCTAGGGAACAATTAGATTGAAATTGAACAAAGGAAAAAGCAGTAAGGTTGCCACGAGGGATGACAAGGGTGTCCTACCTGGCAGGTTAAAGAGGGTTTGACCTGAATTATCATGGGCCCACTTCTACCTGTTCCTAGTTGATCATAAACGGATGAATGCAAATATACTATGTAGTGACGCCACCGCTAATGAGTTGGCCACTGAACAACCGGTGGCTCAGCCGTCGGCTGTGATTTTGTATAAATTGGTACACACAACAACCATTCAATCACGTAAAATTATCTATTTATTGACAAATCAAATGCAAAATTATTTTTGTTAATTGTGAATTGAGCATGTCAAATTTGAACATTCAAATAACTTGCAACTATTTTTTACTATTAAAATATAAGTGTTTTAGGCCTTAATGAAATTTTCAAGTAAATAAAAGTATGAGGGCTAAATAAAAGAGAAGGATAGAATAAAATAAATTATTAAAATAAGAAAGATTAAAAATCTATGCAATTTCTTCTTCTTTTTTTTTTGTCTAACGAAGATGTAAAAATTTATAGAAATCCTATCTAAAATATCTCACAATATATATATATATATATATATATATTGTTTTGATCATTAAAAATACTTTTTTATGACGAAATTATTGGAATTACACAATTCCACTAATCAATTAAGACTTCAAGAATAACATTTCATTAATAATAACGATATTATAGTCAATGATATCATAAAATATGTTTATTTTTTAAAATATATATTATTGTGTTATTAGTGTAATGTTCATAAAATTGACTATTTAAAAATATTTTTCAAAAACCAAAAATTATAACCATCCCTTAATTCGTACGGTTATGCTAGGATTGTACGCAAACGCAATTGAAATAGAAATGCATGAGCAATGTTATCTTCGGAGACCATACGAGGTGAAGCGCAGCTGAAGCTGAACGGCTAAAACGAGCCGATACTCCCCCAAGTGTGAAAAGAGAATGGCTCCGAATCTAGCGAAGTGACGTGAGGTGTGAACGCGGTAAAGCGAATGGAATCTCTAAAATTGCAGTTTCACGTGTGGGTTCCTTTCTGATCTCATCATTATCCCAATTAAACCACAGTTAATTACTATATAAAGCATTCATTAACCACTAAGTCTACCCATTGAACTCAAAAAATATCTACCAACTTCCGAGCCCTATAATTATAGTCAAAGTACGATTCGAGTACATTCCTGTTTTGGATAAATCAATATTAATTCACTTAATAGATAAAGTAAATTAAATCAATGAATTAATAAGTAAATGTTCTTCATGTAAAAAATAAGATAGCTAAGTGACATATTTTCATACATTGTGAAATCATGAATTTGAGTATTCTATTCTACTTCCCCATATATAATAAAAAAAATGAGTAAATGTTCATGATTACATAATTAAACAACATTCTAACACTGATTATTGATACCCTATAATATTTAAAAAAATTATTGTTGATGATAATTTTAAGTTTTTCAATCTAACTCTTGCATCTATTTAAAGAAAAATATATTACTTAAAATGGATTGTGACACTTTGTTACTTAAATTAAGAGTTATTGTCTCATTACTTAAAACATGATATACAAAATTGTTTAGGAAAAAAATACTTATTACGTATTTTATAAAATCGAATACTCTTTAACTAATTAAAAAAAAAATCATGCAATATTTAAAATATAAAATTCTTTCTTACATGAGATTTCTTAGGTTGAAACTTATTATCAAACCTACTTTAACATAGTATAATTTTTAAATGCTTGATGATTGATGTAATCTTGTGTTCAAAACATTACTGTAAAAGTTGACAAAGGAAAAGATGAAAAGCAAAGATGGCACAAATGCTATATGGGACGTTACTATATCAGTGTGAAGAGAATCATGTTTTGAATGGCCTTTTACTAAACTTAGATAAATGATTGTCAAATTAATGTGAATCATCAATCATGACAAAGAACTTTGATGTGGGCATCGGCTTAAAATTTCATACAACTTTTCCACTACATTCACCTTACTTTACAGTGAGTGAAACGTGGCTTGTCATTTGATATTTTTGAAGTCTGTTTACATTCTTTTTTTTCCCCCTTTTTTCTTTTTTCTAGCTAAGTGAGAAAGACAGACAAGACAACTATTGCATGTTTAGCTTAAGATGTAAATATTATAAAATAGATACCTCTATTAATAGAGTTTATCAAAGTATTAATAGAGATAAAAATTCTAAACTTTGAAATGCGTCTTTTTAAATTGTTTCGTTTTCAAATATCTTAAAATTTTGAAAATACTCCATACAAACACACGGTAAAAATATATATTAATATCATTTTTAACAAAACTATATTGACATGATATATGAAATATACAAAGTAAAATTATTCATCTTAAACTACTCACCATCATTTGCTCTTAGAAGTATAATTAACATTGCAAGTATATATATACATAACATGATTAGTATTATCTCCAGGCTAATTCCATCTTTATTTTAAAAGAACAATTTTGTTTTTTTAATCATTCAATCAACACACACACACACACTATCAAATATGGCGGAGAACACATAAATGGAATATGCAGACAGAATGAAAGAAATCACAACTGCACATGAATAGAAACATTGTAGAATTAAGTTGGTCAAATATTAATTCAATTCCATTCTCTTCAAGTTTCGAATACCTTACGAAATTGGAACAAAGAATTCAATTCCAATGTTTGAATGCCTAACATAAATTATAAACAAAATCGAAGCATTTAGGAAATTGACGATTCTTCATAATAGGTTAAACATAGTTTCTATTGTTTTTGTTGCTAAAATTCAGATTCCAAAAATTTGGGCCTTTTTCTAAGGCAGCTGGTGGTTGGCCGGTCTAAATTGGCCTACTGCTCTCTCTGTGTGCATGACTGCCATGAGATGACCATGTTGTGGTGCCGCCATTCTATGCTATATTATAAGTATTCTTTATCTGATCAAAATACTACTCTTTCACGGGATAGCAAATACTGTAGCAATCCTTATCTCGTATGCAAACGACTGCATGTTAAACTTTTTTGCTGACTTTTCCAATAAAAAAACGTGCCTAACTGAATGTACGTACGATGCAGTTCCCCAGAAAGGATAGGATCCAACATTTTGTCTGGGGGAGAGAAGTTCATTAGCTATTGTCAGACAGACTATCACTTGAGCATGAGTTATACACTTCTTTTTATTCAAAATGCCTTGTAATGAAAATCTAACAGCTTGGTTTCATATGTATTTATTTATACAGTAACCATGTAAGTCGGCAAATACATTACTTGATCGATAAGACTAAGGTTTTTGTTCGCCTCTGCCCTGATGAGCTTCGGTGCCGTGGATCGTACGTGTTTCCTTTCCTCCGTTGTCTGGAAATATATATATATATATATATATATATATATATATATTATTATCCACATTTAATCTTCTTTATTTTCCCCCTTTATCCGAGCAGTATATATATATATATATATATATATATTATTATCCACATTTAATCTTCTTTATTTTCCCCCTTTATCCGAGCAGTAATCTGCATGGTTATCTCTTCCCTTTCCCACTTTTTTTTTGGTAGGAAGTCATCATTGTACGAATTTGAGTTTGAAAGATGCTTATCTTAACACTATTAATTAGTCGGAATGCAATTGAGAAAAGGATTCAATATATGACCATATTCTTGAATCTTGATGATGATTGATTGATTGATTGATTGATTGTGAAATTATTACTTGGTACTAATTTTCTCTTTGATGATTCAAAGGTAATAACTTTGATGAACACATTTTTCTCTTTTCAAATACTAACATCTAAAATTTTCCTTAATTTTTCCTTGGGGGGTTATAGATTAGGAGGCGCAGCCAAAAGAAAAACTTAAAAGTAATTAATTTTCTATTAATTCTACAGTACGTAGTACTATAGTTCATCAAGCTTGAATTATTATGTTTTATCTTTTAGTAGTGTAACATTCAAATTCTCGTGGCAAACGTCGTTGTAATACACAGTATTATTCATCCTCATGCAGTCAATTTATTTGACTCGCCTAAGCTAAATTTGCAACTTCCTTTCTCCTTCCTTCTGTCTTTACCAAAGTTTTCCCAACTCTTTCCCCTTGTGCTTGCCGTTGAA
Source organism: Apocynum venetum (assembly GCA_019593545.1). Classification (NCBI taxonomy): domain Eukaryota; kingdom Viridiplantae; phylum Streptophyta; class Magnoliopsida; order Gentianales; family Apocynaceae; genus Apocynum; species Apocynum venetum. Next base: position 7,069,128 of record SRSM01000123.1, on the reverse strand, counting down.
AAATCACTCAATAATCAACTCTAATTATATCCCCATCGATCCCTTAGGGGTGGCTATTGTGTCGTGTTCGGGTTACTCGTATCAGTTTATCGCGTTTGTGTCAATTCGCGTCGCGTTTGTGTCAATTCGCGTGTCAACCCGTTTATATTATGGAAAAATTATCAATTCAAATAAAACATAATTAATAAGTGAAAATCATTCAAAAATAATTTAAACACTCAAATTATAATTTTTACAATTAAACATAACTAAATCTTAATAAAATTCTAATATTTTTAAATTTAATTTAAAAATTCAGTGGAATTAAAGACGGAATGATTAAATTTACTATTCAAATTTTATAAATTTAAAAGAAAATTTTGTTTTCTTTTGGTAAGTTAAATATAAAAAAAAATTCATAAATTAAACAAGTTAAAATTTAGTTTTTCAATTCTTAATTTGATTTGAATGAAAATCGTTTGTCAATAAATGTGTCGTGTCAACCCTAACCCGTTATAATCCTATCGTTTCGGTGAATTGGGTTCAAATTACCGGCCCTACGATTCCTAGTCATTTTTGTGGAAAAATACATCAAACTTTTTTCCCATTCTTGTACTCATTAAGAAATTTGCTTAACAATAATTTAATTAATTAAAGGATTTCCTAATTAATTCTTCATACGGACGGCTGTTTATATATAAGTAGTCCAAATTGGGCTTAAAATAATTAAAATGTAGGGGGTCAATTGAACGAGTCTACGAGGAAAAAGAGACTTTTACTACGATTGACTGCTGATGCATTTGGGAATGAGAAAATTAGCCCAAAGACTTAAATCTCTGCATGCACACGTGCCCATTTGTCCCACTATTTGCACAACTCTTATGTTCCTAAAGTCGGCTTTGTTGATCACTCGATAGCCCCGTTGCATGCAAAAGGGTGAGTATTTTTTCTTATTTAGAATTAATTTTTTTTATTTTAATATATTTAATACAATATTTATCAAATTTTAATATAAATTTTATCAATAATTTTTTCAAGTAATTTTATCTCGATGGCTAAGTTGCACGATAATTAATACCTCCAACTAGAATACTCCATTTTCAAGTGTCTTGAGGAATCCCTGAGGTGACTTTAAACCATTGGGTAATCGCCGGAGCCTGAGAGCAAGACTGATGTAATGCGAAGGAGCTATCCTCAGCTCTCTCCCTAATTGTGGAGGGAAGGTTTTTAGAGAATCCTTATCTTCTTTTCACTTAAATATCTTAAATGGCAGGACATGCGATATTGTTATTTCCACCTTACTGGAAAGTTGAAACTCTCGACAAGACAAAAATGTCATGTTAAAGATTGTGGGTGTTGAGTGTTTTAGCTCAACATAGATTTGCCGATGATAAGATCAAAAGCTTACGTACATGATCCTGACCTGGAATTCAATACTTATCCAAAAAAAAAATCATCACTCAATGGTTCTAAAAAATCCTTAAAACACTCTCGTATTGCATCATGGATTTCTTCTCCCCGTCTGAAGCCAATACATCACTCTCTCATCTTCATCTAGCTTCAGAATATTATACCAAATACGTAATCTGATCATACTTTTTTATCTTAATGAGAATTTTTTATTTTTATTATTAAGTGACGTATCTTTTATTTAATTTACATTTCTTCTTCCAACAGAGGAGGCGGCCACGGTTTCATACAGCAGTTTATGTCTGTCCTAACTTCTTGCAGTTTGAAATGAACAAAGAATCTGAAGATGTCTGTTTCTTGACTCTTTGATAGTTCTGCTAATCAATCATCAGTAGAATATTGATTATTAACACAAAGGCTCCAAGAATTATCTAAGGACAATCATGAACACGAGGGAATTTGTTTATTTGTTGCGTACCAATTTTGAAGCACTTGACCGATCCTTAAGTTTCTTACGTTTGAATATATAAATATTTGGCAGAGGGAGAATGATGAGTACATAGATAGATCTATATTGACCAAGCATAAGAACAAAAGGGCCTGACTGCAATCATATTATCATCATGCTAAATATTTGCCTCGTAAGTTTGATCCAGAAACCTGTAGCCTTTCAAAGTAGTCCGACAAAAATGTTACTCCAAACAGGTTTCCAAGAACTCGTCTAATTTTCAACCTAAGAAATTTTTTGGAATCAAAATCAGAAAAATAATATTCAACTGGCTGCGCAGAATCATGGATTTAGAGTTATCCCTAAAACAAATTCCGTACTACTCCCTCAGGCTTATCCTAAATTTGAATGTCAATTTTATTTTAAATTTTAAATTTTAAATTTTAAATTATATTAAAAAAAATTCCTTAAAGTAAAAATGTCTTCCATTGAAAACTTAGTATGCACGATATGTTTCTTGACAGAGTTATTTAGCAAAATCATAAGGTACACAGCAAGAGATCATTCATCCTCATGAAGTAATTACAGGCAGTGTATGCATTGTTCGTTACAAGCACTAGTATCTAAACAATCTAGGCAACAAAAGTGCAACCACTCAGAATTTCCACAAAATCGGTTTTTTGGGGGAGAATTGGCCTAAGAGCAGATCAGATGAAAAACCATACTACAGATCCAAAAATAACCGAACTGTCCAAACCTCCACTGGAAATCAGAAGACCACCATATAATTCTCCACTAATATAATTCGACAAATGGAGAATAATCACCGCAATTCTTCTTTCACATACAACGGGATGGAAAACCGGAAAATTACGGTGTCAGTTTTTCTTCTTCTTTTTTTCCGCTAAGGAAGAATAGAGAGAAATTGAGCGTCGCCGGAAACTGTGTACAGAATTGGGAACAGGTCTATCGGACAGAGCGGTTCAGGCGCGGGAAAAAAACTTACAGCGATTAATGAATCTTTAAACTTCAACGGTAACGGACCACAATGCGAGAGTCTGGCCCATTGGGCTTCAGTTAGGTAGAAACATATGGCCCTTCCTACCAATCCTCGGGTTAAAATGTGTGTCTGTGAGAGAGAGAGAGGGGGAGAGTTTGGCCCACTTTTTTGCACTCTTTTTTTTTTCCTCCTCTACTTTATTTTTTATTTTTTAAAATCTTAATATATGAGACATTTAAAATATTTTAATTTAGGATTGATTCAATACTCTCATCCCATAAATAGAGATTTCGAATTCAAGTCCTGAGAATGGAGACATAGCATATTGGATAGCACTTTACCCCTTTACATGCTGATATGATACAAATGAAAATTAATATGAGAATTGAATGATATTTTGAAAAAATCACTTGATTGGACCATACTCTTATGATATCTCATAAAAAAAAATTAAAAAAAATATTTAAATCTTACGTATGTATTGCTCTCTACTCTATTTATAATGAATATTCAAAATTCTATTTTGATATGTTGATTTTTTTAAAATAAGCATATTTTTTATTTAAGGTTTCACCATCAACATATTTAATTTAAGAAATTTACACTCTGCTAACTAATAGTCTCATCAGTAATCGAATTAATAACAATGATAACAAGATAACTTTTTAATTTAAAAGTAAGTTAAAATGTAAATATTTAATTATAAATTGATGAGTCTTTTATTAACCATTGATGAGTGTGTTATTAACCATATTTAAAATTTTCAAATATTTTTTTTATTAATTTATATGATCAGCTTATGTTAAATTATACACCCAACTAAAAATAAATAAATATCATCCAAATGTATTTTTTTTTTCACATATAAATACAAAATTCAAAAACTAAAGTGGTGTCCCACCAAACTTGTCATTGTGAATGTAATCGATTTAAAAAATAGTTGCAAACAATGAACAGCGAAAAATATTATCATCCTTTTGTGTGCATCATTTATGTCCCCTTTCATAGAATCTCTATCCGAGTAATGCATATCGACAAATAGATAATGAAACATTAATGTCCTTCCAATCTTTGTCAATTATGTAAGCTCAATTATACTATATATTTGCATTCCATGTGAAACAAAGCAAGACTAAGATACAATCCAATCAATCACAATTGTAGCCATATAGATTCCACCCTATGCCAATACTCATTTGACAAGATCTAATCTTGACCTTCTAATTTTTTTTTCTTCACCCCAATATCCTCGCGACAAGCATTATTATTATTTTACACTCTTAAATAGAATAAATTGAAAATAGTATATATATATTAATAGTTATAAAATGGTCAATATTTTAAAAAGAAAAAAAATCCAAACTATTAATATTGGGCCGAGAGTGTAATATATCAAATACTATGAAGCCACACAGCCCCTAATAATTACTCCATTTTGACCCAACCAATCTTGCGCTGCTTTCAGAGTTGACACGTGTGAAGGTAGAAGTGGATCCACGTGGAGACTCCCTCGGATACCTTTTTGTAGCAGAACCAATTACTGTAGTTTAGAATTAGATCTCCAAGTGAAGGACGCGCTTTTCTTTCTTTGCAAAGTGGACGGAATGACCAATTCCTCTGTTTTCGCCAGGCGCGCCTCAGAGCGTACGTCCACGCGGAGGCAGATTGCAAACAATAGTACATAATTTAACCTAAAAAAAAAACATAATTTTATGAGTACTTATTATATTTATTTTCTTTTTCACTTTTTAGTTAATTATTTTTAATTATCACAATATTGATTGAATGTTATCAAATTTTCAAATTTCCTTTTGAAGGTTTTCGTTATCATTTAACCTGTTATTCAGTGCCAATGATGATATAGTGGAATCCAACTTTCTCTTGTTCTATTTACATTATTGTTTTTTTTTAAAATTTTAATAAAAGGAAATATATTAACTAAAAATATAAAAAATATTTTTTTTAGGAAAGAGTGAAATTATTGTTATGATTACTATACAATCAATAACTCAATTAAAATTTGATTAAAATAAAATAATATTGCATTAATTTTTTCTGCTTGATTCTTCTTTAGCCATATCTAAATTCATCTATTTTTTCAAAAGTGAGATGAGGCATTAGATCGAATTGTATACAATATTGCCATTTTCAAAATTTTCATTTAAAACACAATAAGAAAAAGAAATGTTTAGATCTTACTCTATTTGTTTGGATTAAATGTTCACATTTTTATTTTGAAATAATAAAAAATGAATGTCTATTTTTTTAAAATAAATATATTTGTCATCTAAAGTTTCACAAACAAACAAATTAATTTAAATAATTTACATACGTTAACTAATGATATCAACTACTAAATTAATAAAAACGATAATGTGATAAATTTATTAAAGTCAAAGGTTTTTCATAATTTATAAATTAAGTAAAATATGAACATTTAATTTCGAATGAAAATAGTATTTAATTAGAAAAGCTTTTATCGACTTTTCCGATTGACTATGTCCAATTTCCAAATAATGTGTTCTATTTCTATGTACCAAAATAATCCTCTCTGTCAGCCATGCATTAAAAAATGTTCAAAAATATTATATTTATATTTGTTTAACTGAATTTGGTGTGAGCGACTTTCTTTGATTAAAAATTATAGGTAATATTTAGAATTAAGAAACGAAGAAAAAGTAATACAATGAGTAAAATATCTATTCATATTACATGCTGTTTATTTTTTTTACTTTTCTCAATAGGTCGTTGTCTAGCTATACTTTTTAAAATATAAAATGTATTACTTTGACTTTGTTGTAAATAATTAATAAATATTGAATACTAATAATTTAATTTTAATATTCAAATTTGCTTTTGTATCTTAAGATATTATTATATATATGAGACCATGAGAGTAGCTCAGTAGGTGCGGAATCAAGTCTCATCAGTTTTATTTCCAATCCCGTTCATGCATAAAAAAAAATTATATATATTAATTATTATTGTTTATATGTTAATATGATACATCATAATTTGATTGAGTTAATTAATGCATTGAGGTAGTTAAAGCCTAAAGGAAAACAAACAAAAAATCATCACATATTCATCATTTGGCCCCACCACAAAAAGAGTTGCACATATAATTCTTATTCCTTTTGAAGCAAACATTCCCATCGTCATCTTCCTTAGCTCACCCACATTTATATTCATTTTTACATTTTTGAATTCTATTTCTCGCTCAATTAACACATTTGACTTAATTAATAATTTAAAATATTTTTATAACTTTTTTAATCTTTTACATATATATATATATATTAATAATTATTAGATGTGAGGATATTATACTTAAAATATTATTGAATTTAATTTTGTTTCTCCCATTAATGACTAATTAATTTACTATTGTTAAAGAGAAAAAAAACAAAACATAAGGTAAAATTGGAAAAAAAATCATCATTATATATTTTTAATTGAAAAACAGCCATTGTCCGTCTTCCTAAATAATGTGAGTTATTTTATATTTAATTTCTTGCCCTAAAGTATTAATCATTTTACAATTATCAATACATAATTATGATAATTTTTCAATTTACCTTCCCTATTTAAACGTGAAATATCTATAAATAGAGTGTAAATTTTAATTATAAATAAAAGAAAATAAATTAAGGGTATTTTGAATATAAGAAGCTCTTATTTAAGTATCCAAGTTTGTACGAAGTTAAAATATTGAGAGTTACTAGTAGTCATATATTTATTATTTAATATTGCACATTTTTTTATTTTTTATCCCTCTACATTTTTTCCTTTTTCCATTTTCTTAATGCTCGGACGAGTTGTCTTGTAATTCGTAGTCGTGCTCGAATGGGCTGTTTAGGCAATTAATAGTCATGTCTCGATGGGGTGTTCCAGCATTTTGCAATGATAAAATTTTACTAAAAATTCGTTTTCACCAAATTTTTAGCATAAATAAAACAAAAAGAAATAATAATATAAATAATATTCAGTAATGATTCAATACATTACAATCAAAATAGCATAAAATTAACAACTAAAACGATGGAGTCTTCATTCATCAATAATACATTCAAAACACACATTTCTCATCCAAATTCATATAAAAAACATGTAAATGCATAAAATAAAGTATAAACTTTATTAGAAGGAAGAGAACAACCTTTTCATAAAAAGAAAAGATGAAATTTGGCCAGAAATGAAGCGAGGCGCAATCAAGTGTGTTGTAGATAGGTCTAAGGGCAAAAATAGTAATCCATTCCTATGAAATTTAATGTTTATATTTTTATTTTGAGATGTTCATAAATGAATGCCCATTATTTTAAAATAAAAATATTTTCCATATAAAATTTTACTAACAATCTATTTAATTTAAAATATTTACACAACACTAACTAATAGTTTCTCACCACTCACTTAAACTAATAATAAGGATAAAGTGGTAATTTACTTAAGGTCAAATTTTTAAATTTTTTTTAAAAATTAAATCAAATGTATACATTCAATTATGAACGAATGATGTAGTGTTTAGTAATATGATACAATATTTAGCAATAATGAAAAATAATTTACATTTGGAGAGAGTCAAAAGAATAATATTTATTTTGTCCGGAATTAAATTTTGACATTTGATTTAATCTAAAAACTAATGACTTTAAACTAATAATTTCAAGATCATTTGACCTAAATGAAGATATTATATTGCCATTGTTATTAATTTGATTAATAATAATATTATAAGTCAGTGAGATTTAAATATATTAAATCAAGAATATTTATAATGAATTTTTAAATAAAAAATTGTATGTTTAGAAAATGAATATTAAATTCTAAAAATATTAATAAAAATGTGAACATTCAATTTCGAACAGAAATAGTTAAAAAGACATACCCTCATATCTATTAATATAAGTTATTTGACTCATTTTTATTCAAAATAAGGGATTTTTTTATTTATAGAATACTTTTAATTATTAAGGATGTGTTTTATCAAAACTTATATTTATTATTTTATAAGGATGAGAGATGTGAGATAAAATATATGAATAAATGAGGATATTATAGAAAATAAAGAGTAAAATATATCTAAAAGATTGTAAAATGAATTATATTTAGAAATAAATATAAATGACTGTAATGATTTTTATTAATGGAGGAATAAAATATGTAAATACATAAGAAAGTAACAAATATGTTTATTTGTTTAAAAGTTTTTTTAGTATGCCGTGAAAATTTCCAAGCGGCTACGTGTTCTGTAGCGCGTGGATTTGACAGAACGTGAAGTTCACATGGGTGACGGCCCAGCAATTTAACCTCAAAACCTACATGTTCTTGTCCGAAGGATCGGATAACTCCACCATGACTAAAACGACATCGTTTGTCCCCCATTAAACTGCAATCCAAGGTTACTGTAATAAGAGACGTTGACCGTACAATTCTACAAATACGTATTCTCACTCTTCCCTCTCCTCTTCAACTATCCTCAAAGTGCCACATTTTTACTTACTTCAATGCTAGAGATCGCAGACCCACACCCACACCACACCCCCGGCACCGCAGCCCATCTCTAAGAATCATCTAGGAAAGAGGAATCGGAAGCCCATAAGAAGAAGCTGGCGCCGGGAGTGATATGTGTTGTGGAAGAATATTTTGGAGTTGAATAATGGCTGAATCTGGGAGATAATGAAGATCACCGGTGGGAGAACTGAGCTTCCGGCGGTTGTATCTTTAAAGCTGTTGAATCCTTTACCAGAGGTAGATCTTTTACAGAAATCAGTTCAGTCAAGGAAGCCGCCACGCCGGAAAAATAAGGGTTCCGGGAATGGAGTGCGGTTGAGGAAGGATGCGGGTGGAAAAAGGAGTAGTAGGCCGGAGACACCTTTACTCCGATGGAAGTTTGATGAAGGTGGAGATGGTAACGGCGTTAGTAAGGAGGAAGAAGAGAAGGAGTCAGTGGCTGCCGAGCCTGGCCGGAGAAAGAGCCATAAAGTGAAGACTCTGGTTTCGGCTAGAAAGCTTGCTGCTGGAATATGGAGAATGCAGTTGCCGGAAGTGACAGCCGGCGGTGAAAGGTTAGGGTTTCAGGTAGTGTGATTCAAAAAATTTCCACTTTTGAGGATTTCCTTTAAAAATAGTATTTAAACATTAATGATTTGAAATTATGTCCAAAGATGGTTAAGTAATTGCTTTTATGATGAATAAATTTGATGTACAATATAAATGTTCTGTGTTTGAATACCGTCAATTTGCTGTACTGCATCCGTAGATAGTGTAAGTTCATTTAATCTAGTTTTTGACTAAGAAGGATGTGATGGATACTTGTCTATTAAGAATTTGAGGCTTAACTTTTAATGCATTTGATCGGCAACTTCACTGGTCCCCTGATAAAATACTGACTACCCTAGTGGTATTTACTAATAGTACTTTTTATTGTCAAAATTCATCTTACTCAATCAGTTACTCATTTCACGAATTATATGTTCTTTTGCCCGTTATATTGAAATTTTCTAGGGATGATGTTCGCTGAATTTAATGAATCTTCATAACCTTGAACCTAAAGAGAACTGCTGTTTTAGGTTATATTATAAGGCTGTGACATTCGAGGTAATTGAAGTTTAATTTTGGCAGTTGTTGGAAATTTGGAATTTAGCTGCTTTGTTTGTTTTTTCCCTTGCAGTCTGGAAATAATCATGCTGGGGTCCACTTTCATGGTCATCATAGTTGTGAAGTCCATAATTCTGCTTCCAAGGATTTGGTGCAAAGTCCCCATTCTGTTTCTGGTCCAAGAGATGGGTTTTTATCTGAGGTTTGTGATTTATTTGGCAATATTAAACCTTTTACATCATCAATGGCTGTTAAGAAATGCGTAGATCTGGATTCGCATGACTTGTGACTTTGGAAGGGCTAGCTTTTGGGGACTGAAGTAGATAGGGGATATGCAATGTAATTATGAACTTTCTATTTGAATTTCCTGTCTACAAATTGGGCTTTTTCTTTCATGTGCTGACAAATGCTAATCTATTATGATAGTCTTCTTTTTTTTATCTAAAAAGGGCTGATTTGTCATGTCTTAACTTTTGAGGGACTCAAAATTTAATGAATTTAGTTAGGTAATTACGTTTGCCTACCACTTCCGTATAAACTCATCTGATGTTCCAAGCTCTTTGAAAATTTTGTAGATGGGAGCTTCATCCCTACTCTCCTACTCAGCAATGGAGGGTGCAACAAAATGGGATCCTGTTGGTTGGAAAATGACCGATGAAATAAAACAGAATTATGGGCAGAGAAAGCTCCTTGATCAGGAAGCAAGAGCTGCTTCTGTGATATCTTCCCTTGAGGCAGAACTTGAGCAGGCTCGAGGACAAATTCAGGAACTTGAAACTGAGCGGCGGACTTCAAAAAAGAAACTCGAGCACTTTCTGAGGAAAGTGGGTGAGGAAAGGGCAACATGGAGGAGCAGAGAGCATGAGAAAGTCCGTGCAATTATTGATGACATAAAATCTGACTTGAGCAGGGAAAGGAAAAATCGCCAAAGGTTGGAAGTTGTCAATTCCAAGCTGATTAATGAGTTGGCTGAGGCAAAGTTATCAGCAAAGCGATTTATGCAGGAGTATGACAAGGAGCGAAAGGCTAGGGAATTGATAGAGGAAGTATGCGATGAACTAGCTAAGGAAATTGCAGAAGACAAGGCTGAAGTTGAAGCCTTGAAAAGGGAATCTATGAAACTTAGGGAGGAAGTGGATGAAGAGAGGAAGATTTTGCAGATTGCGGAAGCCTGGCGTGAGGAACGGGTTCAGATGAAGCTTGTCGATGCAAAAGTGGCACTTGAAGACAGGTACAGTCAGATGAATAGGCTAATAGCTGATCTGGAATCTTTTCTGATCTCAAGAGGGGAAAGCCGAGATCATGTTGATATGGGAATGGCAGAGATCCTTCATCAAGCCGCAACCTCTGTGAATATTCAGGATATTAGAGAATTCACTTATGAGCCCCCAAATCCAGATGATATCTTCTCTATCTTTGACGATGTCAATTTTGGGGATACAAATGAGAGACAGATAGAACCATGTGTTCCTTACAGTCCTGCCAGTCATGCCTCTAGAATGCACACTGTCAGTCCTGAAGTTACTATGTTCAACAAAGACATTATTCAGAGGCATTCTCATGCATATATTGACCAAAGTGGCACTTTAGATGAGGAGGGAAGTGAGTGGGAAACTGTTAGTCATCCTGATGATCGGGGCTCAATTTATTCACTAGATGGAAGTGATCCATCTGTGAATAAAAATCACCGTGATAGTAATGTGTCAAGAAGTGCAACAGGATGGGAAGGAAATGGAAGCGATGGGACCCCTATTACAGAGATCAGTGAAGTCTGCTCTGTACCTGCCAGGCAACTGAAGAAGGTAACTTCCATCTCTAGGCTCTGGAGATCATGCCCAGGCAATGGGGATAATTACAAGATTATATCATTGGAGGGAATCAATGGAAGGCTTTCAAATGGTAAACTCTCCAATGGGGGGGCTTTAATGTCTCCAGATAGCGGTTCATGTAAAGATGGTCTCAGTCCGCCGGATTTGGCTGGACAATGGAGCTCACCTGAATCAGGAAATCCACACATCACAAAAGGTATGAAAGGGTGCATTGAATGGCCAAGGAGTGCACAGAAAAATAGTCTGAAAGCAAAACTTTTAGAAGCCAGGATGGAAAGTCAAAAAATCCAGTTGCGGCAAGTTTTAAAGCAGAAGATATAGAGATAATAACTCTGAATTCTCTTCAATATGCTTGAAAGAACTACTCATAAGCCAGAGTTTTGTCAACGGAGACTGAAACTAAACTACTCCGAGGAGACGCTCAAGAACCTGTGAATACTTATGAGAATTCCTTGGGCATCTTGAGTTTGCTCCATTTCCATGCTTAGCTTAGATTTGAAAGTGCATTGATTCATCATTTAGTAGAAGCATATATATTGATCAAGGAACCATGCAAATCACTTCCGCGAGGAGTTATTTAGAATGTAATGCTATATTTGTACCATGCCATCAGTATGTAGCTAGCTCAATTTAGGAAAATCAATTAATCATACGGAAATGTTGAATTTCTATTGCACTATCTTGTAATATCATTGAGCTGAGCAGCAGTCTCTTTTCAGACAATAGAACATCATAATGATATTCTGCATTACTGCTTCTTCCTATCTTTCTGCCTAGCATTTGCCAATTATCTGTGTCTCTATTTTCATGTATACTACTTGGGTTTAGCTGAGGAAGAATTGCCTTTGTTTGGAAAAAAAAGGATCCGGAACACAACTTGAGGGGGATGTATGAAAGTTTTGCACTGGGCTGCATTGTAATATTTGAAAAATGAGGGGAAAGAGGATTGAACAGAAACAATTGTTCAAATGCTTTTCTTGCAGATGCAAAATCCAACTGCCTTTACCTTGTGTAATATAGTAGAAAAGGTAAACAATATTTCCATACGTAGGCAGTGATTCGCTTTTACTTATATGGCATGCAGGATTGGGGTTTAAATTAGAGAGGGAGTTCAAAAATGCCTCAAAGACACTAACATGACATGAAGATACTTCTTATATCCAATAAAAAGTTTCTGAGTTTGAATTTTTAGAGAGTAATACTTTTTGTAAAACTTTTAGGAGTTTTGTCTCTTGCAAGAGGGTTCGATGTAGAAGTGAACTGGATAATTCTTAAAAATTCATAGAAATGTAATACTGCATCCCATGTAAATTAATGTATTCTTAAATACATAATGCTCCAATAAATACCAAGGGAGTTTGATCAAAGAGCAAATCTTATGCATTCTTACAATTTTTACGTCCCATGTAAATGGATAGTATTAATGTATCTTTAAACACATAATGGTCTTTCAAAATAACAAATCACTTGATGAATGTCTATTTTCATTAATAATCTTTTTTTTAAAGGCAATATTAATCTCTTAGAAATTTATATCTAATTTACCCGCGTACACCAATAACTATATTAATAATAAATATATTTTGAGTAATTTCTTTAAAGTTAAAGTCTCTTTTTATTAGTATTTGATTTAAGTAAAGAAATAAATGTTCAATTCCGAAAATAAGGATGAATAATTGTTTAAATCATAATTTAAATAAGACAAGATAGAAAAAAAATGATAGTTCCTAAATAAGAGGGTGTGACCCAAGGAGTGTATCAGCTGCATTCTTAAAAATTCTTAAAATGTAATACTCTTTATTAAATGGGAGTGTATTTAATGTAAAAATACGCAATGCATTATAAAGAATAAGCCACTTAATTAGGTCATAACCATGCTTATACTAATACATAATATAAATAAGTCATCATAATCATATTAGTAATTATAGAATAAGGTGTCTCATCGAATACATTAGTAATAAAAATTCATAAAATGTAATAATATGCATCCCATACAATTATACAAATGATGGGTATTTAATGCATTTTTAAATAGGTAATGGTTTGCTAAATAACAAATCACTTGATTATTGAAGTTCATGGCTACAGATCTCTTAGTATATTAACTAAATTAGAAGCAATAGTAAAAGTAATAGTTCTAGAATAAGATTGTCTAACCATAGAAGTGGATAAATGCATTCTTAAAAATTCATTAAAACTTAATAATACATCCCGTTCTTATTAAAAAAAAAAACATAAATTTGATTTTTAAAAATTAACCAGTTGCATTTTTTATTTTTTTAAAAAATATAATAACACATCCCATCTCATGAAAGTGATTTGTATTTAATACATTTTTAGATATGTAATACTCCACTAAATAACAAATGAATTTTTTGATATATTATCTGAGTCAAAACAATAATTTAAAAGTCACGAATTTAAATCATATTTTTTATCATTGCAATGCATTTTTAAAAAAAAATTTAAAAAATTAAACGGTCATGATAGATTAATTTTGAATTAAAAAATTTCTATTAAGATGATCTTTATAAAATTTTTTTGTATTATCTCACATGCCTCCATATGCATTTTTAAAGTTGTCCAAATGCATACTTTCGTAAACTATCCTAAATTCCTCTATTTAGATTGGATTTATTTGTCTAATTTTTTTCTTTGTTTTATAAATAAGAATTACATATTATATTTGGATAAATTTTATTTTTTTGTTAAAAAGAAGAAGAAGAAAGCATTCACATCCTGACTCTCATTGAAGAAAATTCTTTTTTTTTTTTCAGGGTTATAACAGAGTTGATAAGGCATAAGACATGTGCTGTTGTGGGGCATAATCGAGTTCTTAAAGTATGTGCTCGATCAAAAGAAAATTCCTTTTTTAGATTTTGCACAGCAGACCACTGCATAAAGTTGCTTTGATTTTTACCTGCCTTCCGTTAGTGCACGCTTTTATAACTCTATAAATCTTGCCGTTCTTTTCTCCTCTTCCTATCAGCTAGCTTCCGCTCAAAGCAATTCTTGGTACGTAGATCCGTGCAAGTTTACTGTTTATTCATCTGGGCTCTTTTTAACTTTTCATTTGCTTGTGATTGTGCTGATTTTTTCATTTTGTTGAAGATTTTTCTCTCTATCTGGTTTTGCCATTCCTGGGAAATCTTTCTTCGGATTCTTTTTTCCCAGTAAGGTTGGAGAATTTAACTCATCTCTTGAGTTCTGAGAGTAATTTTTACAACGTAATGTGGGATTTCCTGTACCAAAAACATTTCTTTGTTACCAGTCTTCTATGGCGCTAAATTGGTTACCAGTTGTACAAACAGATTTTTTGAGCCTTTTCTTGCCTCTTTTTTCTTTGTTTTTCATTTTTTTTTGGGGAGGGGAAGGAGGGTCAGTGTTTAATCTATCGGTATTAAATTAATTGTTTTATGGATTTACTCAATGCAGTCTCATGCGATAGATTTAAATTGCTACGAAGTTTTCCATGTTTATTTTCATATTTTCCTTGATGGCTTGCAGGATTACATTTGTGTGCCAAAATGGAGGGCATTGTAGTTCGGAGGGTCATTCCTTCAGACAACAGTTGTCTGTTCAATGCCGTTGGGTAAATTTGAGTTTTCTTTGTTGCTGTTTCTAATTCTTTTGATTCATATATATAATTATTGTGATAATGAAAAACTGTTATGTTGTTGCTTTCTTATTACCAGGTATGTTATGAACCATGATAAAAACAAAGCACATGAGCTGAGACAGGTACAACTTTTAATGTTCTACTCATGCCATTATGGTAGAGATTTTGAGATCTTGACATTCATAGCATGGACGATCAGTGAATAAAAGTTCGTTTATTAGTTTTACTGGCAGTTAGTTATTAAAGGCTTACACTTTATTCATTTGGATCATTGATTAAGAATTTGGTTTGCAGTGAGGTTAGAAGCTAATAGGTTTGAGAAAATTCATAGGTTGAATGAATTCCTGCTATCTGTACAAGAAATGAGATATTGGTGACTGCTAATAACAGGAGTCTATGTTTAGTGTTACATAGTGAATGATCCTGCATCTAGATATGCTACTTGAAATGCTGCTTTACAATGTAAGGTGAATGAATTGCACATAGGCATTTCCTTAGTGAATAATTTCTTTTTCTTCTTATAGTTTCTTGAAGTATATATGAAAGCCCTTTTGTGAGTGAGCCTTTACTTTTGAAGGTCATAGCTGCAACTGTTGCCAGTGATCTGACAAAATATTCAGAAGCATTCCTTGGAAAGCCAAATGAAGAGTATTGTTCTTGGATTCTTGACCCTGAGAAATGGGGAGGTTTGTATGCATTTCTTTGCTTTCTTGTATTCCTTTTGTCAAGCAGGGTTTCATCTTTCAAGCCTGCCTGTGTAGAATACCAATTATAGCTGTTGCCTTGTCAATGCTTCTTTAGATGAATAATATTTTGTCAGCATTAAAGATCAAAGTGAAACTAGATGCTGTTGTGTTAAATTCTTTTCTGCTGCTGTCTGAGCCTTCTTTTGCTCTGGAGGCTCCGCTTGATACTATGTGATAGAAATATCATTTACAAGCAGACATGTGTGGATAGATTAAGATGAGTACGATCTTTTATGAGTTGGTCTACAAGAATATAATTACTGATTGATTGAATTAGAGATAATGCCTTTTGTATGCAAAATCTTTTACTTCATAATTCTTTATCTTCTTTGGTTGCAGAATTTCCTGTCAGAGTTCCCTTTTGTTATAGAAACTACAATATTGTCTGAAGTGAGCAGATCAAGGGAGGTTTATCTTTGTTCTAGAGAGTAGAGGGGAATATGTGTTGTGTGTAATTTTGAATTGTGAAAACCTAGAGTCTTAGTTTAGTTTAATGGAGTGTTCTAAGAACATTTTGTACTCACGAATTGGTACAAACACTTTATGTTCCTGGAGTGGAGCTAAATCACATTGGTTTGAATGGATAAACAAGTACTGCACTTTTGGATTGATTTCATTATGGGGAAGGACAAAGAAACAATTCTGAATGTGATATTCCCCAAATGTGATCATACGTTAAAATCATGTTATGCTGATCTCACTTTACCATGATTAACTCATAATAGTTTTATTATTTAAAAGAGATGTGGATGGATGATTTTTAGGTGAAAGAATTTCTGTTTCCTTATGTTTCACAATACCAGTGAAAAAAGCCACACAAAAATATTCGCATTTTGAACTCAAGTGGCTTGATGAACTGTTAGGTATGCAGACACTGTTGATCTTCAGTCCTTTGTTCATTCATGTTCATTTCAATCAGCATGAAACAATATTTTGATTTTTGGTAATCCAATGCATTTATTTTAAGCAGTTTTGCTTGATTGCTTTGACTTGTGGAGTTTGCTGATCCTTTTAAGTAGTCTTAGTATCTTTTCTTTTCCAGGAGCAATAGAGCTTTCAATTTTGGCCGATTATTATGGATGTGAAATTGGAGCATATGACATTCAAACTGCAAGATGTGATCTGTATGGACAGGTTAGTACTACTTATTGATGCATATTTGTCAGCATCTTCTGAATCGTAATGCTCCAACTGACTTTTCGCAAATCTCTATTTGGGGTTATTGTAAACAGGGAAAGAACTATACTGAGAGGGCTATGCTGATCTATGATGGTCTCCACTATGATGCTTTGGCTGTAATTCCCTCTTGCCTTCTCCATTTATATTTATTTGCATTAATAATGTTTGGATATATATGGGCAGTTATTGAGATGTCTTTAGAAGAATCATCAAGATCTTTAATTATTTGTTTGAAAAGTTATGTCAGCTTTCATCTAGTAGTAGCCTTGTAGGAAAGAAATCAATACTAAGAAACTTAATATTAACCCCGCGTTTGCCATTATTATGGTGGGAGAGATAGCTTATGAATGCCCATTAGGTTTTGTCAATCATGGAAAATTGTAATGGTAGGTGTGGAATGCTTAAAAGGCTTTTATTTTTCATGTCTACATTAACTTTGCATGTTGCAGCATCTAATACAATGTTATACATTAACAGATGTCTCCATCTGATGGAGCTCCAGAAGAGTTTGATCAGACTATATTTGCTGTTGATAACAAAAGGACCATTGGACCAGTGGAGGGACTTGTCCTTAACCTGGTTAAGGAGCAACAGAGGTAATATGTTTAATCTACTGACAGCAAATGAAACAATATTTTCCCAAGATTTTGCCAGTAGTTTGTTAAGATTTGGGTGATTGTTTGCATGATGTCTGTATGTGATAATATTTAATACCCATACTATGTAACAATATGAAAGCTTCCAAGAAAAAGACGAAGAGTATATGTAAAGCAAATGAACAACTGCTTTTTATGAATCATCTCTCAGCTTCCTCCCTGCTTATTTGCTTTGTATGTTTGAACTCTTTGATTAAAGAAATCATTCTCCAAAGATGGTGGTTTTCAACATTCTTTTTTGTTTAATCCCCTCTAAAGAAATGTAGCAGTTTCTACTTTTTTTTGGGTTGAGGAAATAAGATAAAGCTATATAATTCATTTATGTGAGTTTGCTATACTATGCATGAAATCCAGAGGAATTATTCGTGTATGTGTCAGGCCCTACATTAGTATCATAATTTTCTATAGAATCACCTTGTTGAGATGTCTGTGTAATTGGACCTCTTGGAAAGAGCCTTAACTTGTATCAGAATGATTAAGGAAGAACTTAACTGTCATAATATTGCTGTGAGAATTCAGAGTAGTATCTCAAGCGTTTTATTTTCTAGCTATGTCTTAAATACCAGCACATCAAGAAATTAATTTGCATTTGTGTGAAGTAGAAGTTGCTTGCTCATGCTAGAACTACCATAAATCTTCCCTGATTAGTTGATATCCAACATAACTTAATGTGTACTTTATTTAAAAAATAATGAGATAAAAACATATGGGGGTTCAACTTTGTTCTTGCTGTATCCATCTCTAGGCCATTTTAATCTTGTTGATCTTTCATTTGTTCTATGGACTTGTTTACAATCTGGTCTTTTGGAAGATGGGAAGTGAGTTTATATTAAAAGTTTCCTCTATTTTTGCATTTATGTAGGAAAAGGAGTTATACAGACACCGCCAATTTCACTTTGCGATGTGGTGTTTGCCAAATTGGAGTAATAGGACAGAAGGTTTTAACAATAATTCTACTCGTGTCCGGACTGTAGTTCTCATTTTTCTCATCATCCTTGTTCAAAACACTGAACTTTCAAGTTTCTTCCTGGTAATCTATCATGTTTAAATGTGCAGGAGGCAATGGAGCATGCACAAGCAACAGGTCATGTGAACTTTCAAGAATATAGATAGGAAAAAACATTAGGTGCAAGAAGGCTGGAAAAACCTTGTGATAAGTAAAACTTCCTTTATCTTATTTTTACTTCTTGAGGTTCTTCCGCTGTTGCTTCATGCAAACGAATTAAGAGGGAGCCTGGTTTATAATTGTTGTTGTTGGGCATAGAGAAGAGGGAGTCTTCTATCTTCTTTTACAGCAATCCTTGTTTATGGCTGATATTATAAACATTTTTCTTTAATGATTAGATGGGTGATTCATCTAAGTTATTTGGAGTGTGCAACTGTGATTTTGGCTTCTGCTCCGTCCGTTAATACCCCTGAAGTTTGAAGGGTTAACCAATCAATTAGTTTGCTTCCCCCCACCTCCTTTTTGTTCTCAAAATATGTCAAAATCTCTATTCTGGGACCAAGGATCCACTGCGACGGAATTTCAAAATTTTTGTTATAGTACTAAATACCACTGTACCACATTACTAAATACCACAACTCTCTGAATGAGTACGAAATTTATTTTGCAAGTGAATGTGAAGCGAATCTGTGCCTTATAAGTTTAGGGGCTTTAGCTAGTAGTAATTCCATGGATCTCTTTACAAGTTTCGTTCAGATTGTGTTCTCCGCTTTTCTGATATATGGAACAAACAGTGATTTTGGGAACAAGGTGACTTTGAATCCCCATCAATAAATTATTTATTCCCAGGAAGAATGTCCTTCCCGAATCCTACAATATGAAGCAGAAGCCTGTTTTTCATCAACAGATCCCAAGAACTTAATCCTAGCTTCAAAAGGGCTTTACAAAGCAGCTATGCATTCAATTTCAATCCTTGCATCCATTGGTAGTGCTGCCACCTGGTAAGTTGAACGAGCTGGTGCTGGTGAGGGGAAATCTGCAACGGGATTTACAGTATCAGATCAAAGTACTCCCAATATAACAATTAATAAATAAGATTATTTCACCAACTGTGCCTCAGCAAAATTGAGACTTATGTCAGTTTATAACAGATGTCATGATAATCCTCAAGAAAATTCGAAACACAAGCTTTTTTCATGAATGCTTTTCAAGAACTGTTCTCTACCCTAAGAAAGAAGGGAATCAGGAGCCTCGTGTTCAGAAATCAACCAGTCTGATCAGTGAGAGTCAGATGGCAGATAGATGCTAAATACCAGCTTTTCACATCTTCTAGTGTTCTTCACCACGTCAAATGATGTATACTATAAGTGTCCGTGGTGAAAAAAAGAATTAGGACCTCAATTTACAAACAAGTAACATCAACATACCATTAAATTAGTTCTATGAAATTCTGCAGACAAAAATGAGGTGCAAATCCTTTTATGGAGCCAACTTTTGAAAAACTGGAAGTGTGGTTTTCAATTTTATTTATAACTGTGTTGTTTACATCTCCTACTGATTTTGAAATATAATCTAACAGAAACACTAAAATATGAAAGCCATGACATTTCAAACTTTTCCCTCCTATCTGCCAGCAATCTTCAAGGTCTCAATTAAATTTATCTGAAGTTACACAGACCGAACAAGGACTAACGTTTCTTAGATACATAATAAGGAATGATTAGGAAGACTTCTCTTTGACACTAGAAAAGGAACCAGTAAGGACATCTAGATGAAATGAAGTTACACTAAAGTAGTTGATTAGTAGGAATACGGAAAGATCATATTTACCATGCAGCCTAAAGATCTAGTTAATGCTTTGGAGGACTACTACCAAGAGCTAGAGAATCCAGAAGTCATGACAACAGCATTAGGACTTTCCCAACCACAAATACTAGGCGACAAGCCAGGAAAATAGAATAGTTAAGAAATTTAGGAGAAAAACAAATAGAAAGAAGGTTGAGTATTTTCCACATCAGAAATGAATCAGCTAACTTATAAGAGGAAAATAACAATGTCATAGAAGGAGCAACTTGCTCTGAGATGATCAGGATCATACATAAGCCACTGCTAGAAGATGGGGAGTAGGTTTTCTTCTTTTCGGGAATATGATAGCCGAAGATCTTTAGTAAATTACAGGTAGTTTTCTACTTAAGGACAGGTGGAATCAGAAAAGAATTCTTGATCTAGTGTGCAGGATCTCATAAATCTTCCTGACTCTACACTAAACTTTATATCCAGCTTGTAACTACAATCACAGCTTTGGATGTGAATATGCCAAGCAGGACAAAACCAAAGTAAGGTTCGTAAGAAAAAGGCAAAAAGGGAAGAAAAAAAGAGAGAGAATGATAGTTCACACTTCAGTTCATTGGACTCACACTTAGCATATATCTCATTAACTTTCTTAAAGTCCTTCAAGTCAGCCAACCTGTATGGGAAACAAAATTAGTTCTTAGTCTTAGAATCTAGATAATTCAGAGAGAGAGAGATAAAATATTTTAAGTATATTCAGAATGACCACGCACATGATTGTTGTCTTCACTACTGATGAGTAGCTAGCTCCACTGGCTTTCAGTATCTCACCCATATTCTTGAGAACCTGGTGATTTTCGCAATAGTTTTGTTAGTAAGCAATCTACTCTAAAATACATGGCAACCTGCATAAGAGGGATGTGCAATAAACCAAGTTCTGCAATCTACAGATGCATAATGGATTTCAAGTTAGAAACTACATTATGTGAGGAGAAAGAAGAAGAGTTTAACTTTGCAATAAAATCCAGAGTATCATAATTAATACATGCACATGGACACATGAGAATTCAGGAATAGTGATCACAGAGTATAAACAATGAACCCTAAGAATGTTTTTAAACTACCTAGGCCAGAATTCCCCATTTGATGATGGACAAAATCCAATCCTTATTAAAAAACTTAAATAATCATGAAATATTTTCTTGCACTCTTCCTTTTGATATTATACTTAAGCTTCTCTGGAAAAAGTGCAATCTGAAAATTAAGCGGTATTTTACTTTTTAAATCTACTTCATAAAAATAAAATAAGGAAGCAGATCAGGAATACCTGCTCTGTTTGCTCCTCCACACTATCAGAGACAAACTTCCCTGTCTGCATTCGAAATCCAAAAAATAAAAATAATTCATGATCAGTACTGAAAATATGACACACTATGCAAGAATTCATGCACTAATGTCAAACATTGACTCTTAATACCACAGACCTCTGGCACAAGACCAAGAACACCAGACATGAAAAGAAGATTGTTTGCTTTTATAGCTTGAGAGTACGGCCCCAATGCTGCTGGAGCTTTGTCCGTTTGAATAGCCTCCTTTATTCCTGTTACACAAAGAGTAGCAACTCTATTAGAACAACGGACCAGAAGAAGAGCAAGAAAGAATCAGAAAAGTATAAAAGCATGCATAGGCAAAAGCTGAGAGAAAGACATTGATACATGCCCTCAGCAGAGGAAGCAAGTCTTCCACTTGTACAATGCTTCAGATGGTAGAATTCCCATTCACACAACACAATAGTATTACTTTGGATTTCAGCATTTCACAGGAGTTTTATATATAATATAATTCCTATTCTTCTTTCTATAAACATATGTGATTTATTCGCTTAATTTTTATCCTCATTTTATTAATTCATCCCTTCATGAAAAATCCAAGAGTAGCACAAGTACTTTTTCTTCACTCTTATAAGAAAAATGAAAAAAATCATATCAAATTAGAGTAAAATCAACAAAAAGCTTTCATTTCTCTCTTCTTCCCATTCATAGTTCAATTGAAACCTGAGAAAATGCCTGTAATCAATGGAGTTCGCAATCACACAAAGAAAAAGTTGCAATCAACAAGGTAAAATACCAATCGCAGGAAAGTTCTGTTCATGCTCGAGGTACAACAAAGGAGAACTGAACTTAGAAACAGTAGCTTACCGGCATCAGTCGAAATGCCTAAACAAGCAAAGGGCTTTGAACGATATGGTGAAGAATGACCCAGGGTGGCGCCAGCCACCGACATGCAACCGAAACCGGCGACAACTGGAACCCTATTGCGCAGTGCGGCGACATCAATCGCCGGCACATGGAAGCTCTTCGCCGCCGCGAACCACGACATACTCTCAACTATTCACTATTTCCTGTCTCGGACCTCTCAGTCCCTTGAGTCAAGAGTAGTCAGTAGGGTCACGTTTACTTCTGCGATCTGCTTTAAACGTGCTCGATGGGAAGAAGCGTGTTTGGACCGCCGCGATCTGCTTTGTCCTTGAATATCTGTAGTTAATGGGCTTTTTCCTTCTTCAGCCCCTTTTGGATTGGGTTTTTCTTCATCAGTTGTCTTTTTCTGGTCAGGCCCGTAGCTCATTGGGCTCTTTTCAAAGTTTGTATGATTTCTTCGATGGAGTCCAATTGGTGGAAATTGTTGGGTTGGGAGGGGGGGGGGGGGGGCGTGGGGCGATTAGAGAGAAATTCTATTCCATTTTGGGAAACCAAACCCTCCAAATGTTATTATTGCAATGCAATCCTACATAGTTTCAATGGTGTTTTTAATTTTAGTAATGAAAGGATAATATTAAATATTCTATAAAGAAAAAAATTTGGAGGACAAGCTATGGAGACCCTTTTGCTTGGTACAATTGTTAAATAAACGCCTTTTACATAATTGAATACACGAATTGAATGAAATTAAAATATTGAATATTTAACTCCAAAAGAATATTTGGATGTCAAATTTGAACTTAATTAAAAAAAAAAGAGAACTTCAACATTATTACTTAAATTCGAGATGTGCCCCAAACATCTCTATATATGTATAGTTAAAATACACTTTCTTCTTTTTTTATATAACATTTTTTTAACTCATTGCATTAAACTAAGAAAACAAATTACACAAATGTGATTATGTGTAAATATTCATGTCCCATTGAAAAAAAAATCACACCTTAATATTAAGTAGGTAAAGTAAATTACAAACAAATACAATCTAATAACTCTAATGACACAATTGTCCTCCTCTTCCAACATTATTAGCATGGAAACTTTGATACCACCACTGACAATATAAACACCACCCTTGAGGGCTCTGCATGTATAAGTGGTCCTAACGATTGTCTAAACAAGATATAAAAATCAAGGAAAGGGACCAAATCTGCTTTGGTTATCATAGAATCTTCTTCAAAGAGAGAAGAACAACTATGATCTAAAAAGATCAGAGTAAGATAATGCCATTAAGCCCTAGATTGAGACAAAAGGCACCAAGTAGAGAGACTATCATAGTTTGTAAGAAAAGGAAGCTGTGAAATAACAAAAATCATAAATAGAGAGAAGATCTCCAGCCAAGAGTAAGATCTCGTTGGAGCCAGATCTAGATCTGCATCTTGGGCGGAAACAGGAAGACAAAATGGAGAAGGAACTTGCAGCAACGACGATGATGGTAGAAGAGGATAGAAAAGAGAGGATTTTTTTTTTGGTAAATGGCATACTAATCATTAAAAGAGAGGATGAGGGATGGGCGAAGTTCCCCTCTATTTTTATTTTATTTTATATATTTATTTAGTCATACCAAGAGGGGAAACCACACAACTCATATGTTTTTCCAATTTAAATGTTTCAAATCACATATTTTAGTAATATATGTAATTCATAATTACCCAAAAAAAACATTTGTACTAGTACAAGCATATGTAGATATGGCGAACCACTTCTGTCCAGAAGGATCGCCCAAGAGACCTTAGGAACAGGGATGGGATTTTTTTTTTTTTTTTTTGCATTATGTTTTAGTTCTTTCATTTAACTAGCAGTTGGAAAATATTAGGGACCTATTAATATTGCATCAATGTTGTTGTCTTCAATTGTCCCCATACAGTAATCCTTGTAGTAAATTGTCTATTCTTGTCTGGTACCAAAACTAGCTTCCATTTGTCACCACTTTACATAATACTCACTATCTCCCTCTTCACCTAGATTAAGGGTTCGTGGTTTTAGGCCATTCAAGATGCCATCAAACATCTCTTCTGCAAATTGGGCAATTCCCATGCCTATATAGCCATTCATCTATGCAGTGTGGGTGAAAACAGTGTGTACAACTCGGAAGCAACCTTGCACAATCTCCATTCTTGAAGTCCTATAATATGAGAGAAAACAATCAGTCAAAGCCTTGTTACACTTTCAAATCAAGAAATTAAGCATGCATGCAGAAGTTTGATTATTTTTAACATGTGATGATGAAAAATGCTCAATGTTAAATTTCTATCCACTGGCACAAATATACTATTTAATTAGCAGAAGCAAGATTCAATTGCGAGATCTCTTGAATTTACACTTCATCTAAAGAAGTAAAGTTGATAGAAATGGACAATTATACATTTATCACTCACCATCAGACAAATTGCACAGCTCATTTCTTGACAAGAATTCCTCTCCTCCTCAGAAGGAAAACGATAGATAGGCAGGTTATAGATAGTGTCACGAGACAATCCTCTAGTAACATTGACCTCAAAAATGTCTGAGATCTCCCTCAAATTTGTTTCCATGGTGCTAATCTGATTTTTTTCACAAGCGTGATCAAAATCAAGAACATCAAGAAACCAAAAGAGTGCTGATTTAGAGTGAGAGCAATTATGACTTACTTGCCATTGGTAAGCTTTAAGCACCGCAGGACTTACCCACTCCATGAATATCTTCCCATTTACAAGACTACATATCAGAGCAACCTGCAAAAATTTATTGCTTTGATTAATCCCACACCGCAAAAATTCGTAGATACTATTATAGTACATTTATTTTTACCTTGGAGAATGGTTCTCCATTGACCATTAATTCCAGTAGCTGGAATGCCGTGATTGCTCCTGCCACCGCACCTACTCCGGCCCCACGAAAGAGTCCAGTCTCCGTGGTCTGCCCTTTAATAGCTCCTGTAATTGTTCCAATTGTTGCTCCCCCTAGAATGCCAAAAGATGAAGAACAAAAAAATTCATATGAAATTGCAAAATCATGAGAAGAAACCAAAGATGCAAGCACCAGGAAAATTTCTTGAAGCTCAATGTTTTCTTTCCGCAAAACAATCAAACGGTTAATGGGCAAAAAATTATTTAATTACCTAATGCGAAGACGAAGGTAAGTAGAGAGAAAGCAACTCTCTTTACCGCAAAGAGCAGAATCCCAGATCCAAAACCACCAAATTCAGCTAAAGCCCAAGTACAAATGCAGTCTTTACACCTGCACTGCGAAATTCTCAAGCCCAGAAAACCAATTCTTCATTACTGCAGGAGAAAAAGCAACCAAAGAAGAACCCAGAACCATGTCTAGAATGGGCTTAGACTTGGAGACAAATATTATATATAACACCACCAAAGCTTAATTAATAGCTAGGTAGGTTCATAAACGAGTGCAAGCACGAAAGAGAGGAGAGCATTTATAGGATAATGAAGAATAGGGGAAGGGGAAAGCATTTATAGGCCTTGGAGGTAGCAAGTTGCATGCATGAGAAATTAGGCATAGCCAAGGAGGCAATACGGATCATCTTAATTAATTTCATTCATGGATCATTGTGGAAATGGAAAACAAATATGGGAATGGTTGAGAGACCCACATACCCATCATCTATGGAAGATGGTGGTATTTGCCATTCTCATGCTTGTTATTATTACTCAAAAAAATAGAAGTATTATTTCTCGCCCATAAATAATATAAGTTGTTGGAGTTCAATTTTATACACATATATATATATATATATATATTTGTTTTTAAAGTGCTATTAATTATTATGTTTTGAAAATAATAAAGAAAAAAATATAAAGACTTTATCTTGAAAATTATAAAGAGGTGAGAGGAGTCATGAAATATTCATAAAATTGCATAAAATTACTTATATTTTGGGACAAAATGAAAGTTGTTAACGATTTATATTTTTAAACGGAAGAAGTAACGTATAGCTAGATCAATATTAGTGGTGATCTTTTGATTTATAATGAATAAAAAAATTGTAATATTGTTCTGTTAATATTAATATTAGGGCTCTAATTCTAAGCTAAAGAACATATTACACCTTCAGTTTTTGACAGTTTGATTAGTTAAGTAATAACTTTATTTATGTAAAAAAAGAAAACTGAATTCAATATACATATGACTTTTTCAAATTTAACTTTTAATTTAAATTTTCAACTATGTAAACTATTTTCTTTTAACTTCTCGCTAAGTTGTTGTAGGTAGAGTTACAATTAAATTAAGTATAAACCAAGTGTTTGAACATGTTCGATTATTAATCTGAGCTAAAATCTTTATTTGAGTTCATCTGATTACTATTTCATGTAGTTCATATTTCATTTATATTCAATTCGTTTACTTTCATAAATTGAGTTTGAATTGTTTGATTAATGTGAGTCCTCAAATTTGTTGGTGAACTCATTTGTATATTAATTGAGTTAAAATTATAGTTTGAGTTAAAAATCTATTGTCAAACGAGTAAGCTTGTGACCAATACAAACTGTTTAAACCATTCGATCTTAAAGAGATTTTAAAGTATTAGTTGCAAAATTCAGAGACAAGCACGAAACCAGGCGCTGTTGAACAATTGCTCAGCTTCAACTTCTGTGGGCTACTACTAACTGGGAAATTCTGTTCTTGTATTGGGTTGTGGTCCTTGATTCACATTTATGGTATGCCTATAATTTTTGGCATCATTATTAAGTAAAGGGAATAACGAGGGGGGAAATCAAATTGCCGGAAATATGCTGTTGGTAGTAGTTGGTTTACTATTCGATTTCTAGAAAAATCTTTCTTGGTAGTCTCATTATTTTTATACAGCACATTTAATATATTTAAACAATTATTTTCTATTAAAAGGTAGTATGTTACTATAATATAGTATATTAAAATGCAATTCTTTAATGTACGTAAGTCATATAAAAGCTACTTTGATTTTTCACACTCTTATGATGTCTTTCAAGTGAAAGTAATGTTATTAATTGCATTTATAATGTCCTCTGTCCTTGGGGGTTTTTTTTTCCAGAGTTCTATTGTAATGGTTTAAACTTAGTGACACAAAGCACCATAAATTAAGATATAATTAATATATAATGGTATAATTTAATGTCATAAAAGCTTTGATTTTTTTCACTCTTATGATGTCTTTCAAGTGAAAGTAATGTTATTAATTGCATTTATAATGTCCTCTGCCCTTAGTTTTTTTTCTTCAATATTGTGGTTTAAACTTTGTGACACAAAGCACCATATATTAAGATATAATTAATATATAATTATATAATTTAATTGATAAAGCAATTCGTTAAGAATTACAATGACATGAATTTCGAGTCATAATTGTATCAAGAAATTTTAAATGAATTATAATTGAACAAAAAATAACACAAAATATGACATTTTAAAAACACGATAAATGGTATTTTAACAACAAATAGTAAGTAGTTGACGAGTTTGGTTGTTCATCAACTTCACGAGATACACAATTTTAATGGAAGAAGTAGCACAGCGCCGGATATGTAGTTGTTCACTGAGTAATTTTAATTCTTGAATTCATTCAACTTGTTCAAACAGCCTACCATAAGGAAAAAAACAAAAAGAAAAAAGACAATACCATTGATGATTCTATGATAGTGGGCATGATATAAAAAGAAGATAAAGATGTGGATAATTGGACAAGAAAATTCTTGAGACTTCCAATTCAAAGGGCATATTGAACCATGGGTTTGATTTTACAAGAATTTCATCCCACTAGGGAAAGACAGAGAGATTTATGACACTATTTTAAAAAAAGAAATGCCATGACTTTTTCATTGTTTCACCATGAAAGTAGAATATAAAGACCAGAGCAAACCCCAATTGATGTGGACCAAGCCTTACTATGATAGCTGATACATGATTTGATGCATAGGACTAGGACAAAACTAAAAAGATTGACATTGTCAAGATTCATCATTTGCCTACTTGATATTCTCAAAGTATTTCTTTTTCATTTTCCTCCAATATTGCATTCATGAGTACATGTGGTGTAGATATAATTTTAATATTTTTGTCTCCTAAAATCTTTATATTTAATATTCTAAAAAGTGTGAAAGTGACGAAATTGGTTTGCATAAAATATGTATTTTTTTTATTTAATGGGAAAATGTAACATTTATATATAGATTAAAATAATTAAAACAAATGTATAATTTAATGTGACATATATAACAATTGAGTGATATAATGTATAAAATAAAGTGTAAAAAGTGACAGGTACTTCTAAATTTTTATAAATTTTGATTTTAGCACTCAAATATTTTTTATCAATCCATGCACTTAAACTTTTATTATCAATGCATATATACAAACTTTACAAAATTATCAAAAATTACACTTCTATCCATCTAATAAGAATTTAAACTCATAATTCTCTAATTCACATAAACTCATTTCCTCATTATATTATTTGCAAACACATCCCTTCCAAAACACGTTTTCAATAATATTTAGTACAAGATAAAAAAAAATCTTATACAATGAAATAACTTGGAGAGAAAACATATACAAAAAACATCTAAAACCAAAATTAGAAAAATAATATGAGATAATGTAAAAATAAAAATAAAAAGGTGCCACATTAAATTAGGAAGCGATAATTAGAATTTGAGTGTATCGATAAAATGGTAATTACAAATTGGCTAGCTATTGAAAACAATCATACTAGAAAACAAACAATGAGTTTAGATTATTGTTGAGAATGAATAAAATGTCTTTAAAATTAAAAATTAAATGGAATATAGTGTAATTTCTAATAGTTTTGTAAAATTTAAATGCATGTATTGCTAATAAAAAAAATTGAGTATACTTTTTGATAATTTTAAAAAGTTTAATAATGGCATGTATCAATAAAAAATCAAATATTAAAATTAAAATTTATAAAAATTAAGAGCACGTAACTATTTTTACCCTAAAATAAAAAAGCAATATTAGTCACTACTTCCATTACATACAGTAAAAATGAAAACCACCACACTATTGCTATATTATACAATGTCTCCAAAAGAAAAGTTAATTTGAAAGTTTAGCCCATCAATAATTGTAAAAGCTTTTGAAATTATTAATTATAATTATCTTTATAAAATTAATTAGATAAAATCACAAAATCTACCACTAATTTTTTCATGATTCATTATTTTTATTTTTTATTTTAACTTTTTATACTCTCAACAATCTTTTGAACAACTTATTTATATTCTTCCGTCACTTCTAAAATTTTTTTTTAATAAATTAGTATTAGATTCCATGATTATCTCAAATAATTAATATAATCTGTAAAAATATCTAAATTATTAAAATCTAATTTTTTTTTAGGTTATTCACCCACCACTCCTATTTCCCATGGATGCTTCGAAATATTCAAGAGAGAAATTAACAGAAGGAGTAAGCAGTGGCCTGAGAGTTGCCCTTTTATCACCTTCCAAACTCCCGCCATTGTCTCCTCCTCCCCATGCATGTTATCCCTTCCTCTTTTTCTTTTATGGTCACCTTCGCGTCGCCATGTCAATCATCCTCTCACGGTCCCCTCCCACCCCATCCCCCCCCCCCCCCCCCCCCCCCGGGAAACCGGCCGCCGCCCCTTTTTCAATCAAAGCTGCAAAAGTTGGGTAATCGTGTTAAAAACAACATAGAAAACTCATCTCATGACTCGTACTACTACCAAAATTCTTCGCTAGTGTACGTAGGTCGACTACCTAACTATTGCAAATTTATATTTACGGGTTTTCCATTATATCTTCTTTTTTTTTTTATATATATTTAACTATTTTCAACCAAATTTTTATATTCATTCGCCATTTAATTTAAGTGGTTTTTTTTACATGAAAGATTCTTCTATCTTATTTTATGATAATGGTAAACAAATCTTTATAATCTCGTTAATTTTAAATTTTATGTGTTGTATACTAATTTGTTCATTTTCTCATATATTTTTTTCTTTTAAAATTAAATATTCATATTTTCTATTTTGAATATTCAATTTTTTAAAATAAATATATTTTTTATTTGAACTTTCATTAATAATTTATTTAAATTAAAATATTTACATTTAACTAATTACTCATGTAGCCACACCGCTAATCATATTAATAACAAATATACCATAATAATTTTATTAAAGTCAAAATTTCTTTTTAATTTTAAAATAAAATAAAAATTAAGCATTCAATTTTGAAGAAAATACTAATTTTAGTACCCAAAATTACAAATCTATTTTACCTATAGATTTGACCATCTCGCAACAGGGGCTCATGTCATAGATTTCAAAACTCATCTCACACTACTAGCAAATCATGACAAGTCACAAATTGGATAAAATTCATTAACAATAATTCTATTGATGAAATTATAATAATAGTGTTTAAAAAGCTTCGTCGACTACTTGCGTCCACATTATGATTATCCTTTGTTAGGATGATAATTTCTCACTTAAGTTGGGGTCGAGAATAATTTTAGGTATGTGTGATGAGATAATAACCACTCATGCCCATATTTATGGTATAAAATTATTATGATTAATAATGACCTCAAAGTCAAAACATGTTTTTTTTTTCAAACTACAAGTCTAAACCTTGAAGTTTAAAGAGTAACAATATGGATTGGGACAACAGTCCATTAGTGAAATTATGCCTGGTCAGGACATGATTCAAATATACTATGAATTTTTATTTATTTTTGGAATAAATTCAAAGATATGAATTGAAAATTCTATTTATCCCTCTACAATTTTTTCAAGTCTTATTCTGTCCCATTAATTGGACAATGCTAATATGCTTCTTGAACAATTGTGAATTGTACGTGTTCTTCTCTCTCTCTCTCTCTCACTCTCTCTCTCTCTATGTGTATTCTTCAACATATATTTACAAAGCATAAAAAATAAAATTCTTACATATTATATTCATAAGTCATAAATAAATCATAACACTGGAAATGGTTGTATGGTTGGTGATAAAAATTTTTCATAGGTTTGCTAATATCTGATTTAAAATGCCTTTCAACTATTCTATTTCTTAAAAAAAATATACTTTTTCAAAATACACTTTCAATATATATACTTAATTTTTTATTTTTATATTTCATATTCTTATACTATTTTTAATTACACAAAAATATTTTTAATCTTTATTTCATCTTTTTCTATCCTTATTTAATTTTTGTTATTTGTTTTTACCATCCAATTCTATCCAAAATGATTAGTTTGAAAACGAAGAATGTGAACTATCATTTTTATAGTAAGGTTTAGAACAAATTCTAAAGGTTGATAAATACTTGCTTCGTCCAAAATTGAATATTCATTTTTTAATTTGGATAAAAATTAAGATAATTCATTAACTTTAATTAACTTACCAAATTATCATTGACATTAATATAATGGATTATGAAATCCATGGATCAGTGAGATGTAAATTTTTTAAATTAAAGCTGTAAGTGGTAGAGAACATGAGTTAGTCGTATATAAATATCTTAAATTAAAGAGGTTATTAATGGAACTTTGAATAAAAAATTATTTATTTTAAAAAAGTGAATATTTAATTTCGGACAAACTAAAATAGAAATATGGATATTTAATTCCAGATAGAGGGAGTAAAGCATTAAAAAGCAGGAAAAATGATATGCAATAATTTTTTTATTTAATTAGATGATGTTTTTCTTATTTAATTACTAGAAATGACAAGTACCTATATGAAAAAAAAAAATCTAACCTAAACCTCTCTCTAACTTTTTAGTTTTTTGCATCTGATCAACTTGTAGCATTTATTTTGAATATTTTTTTTCTCATTGTTATCAATTGAGTGAGTGGTGGTGATGACTATTACTTAATAGAATATAAATTATTTAAATTAAAAAAGTTATTAGTGAAGTTTTATATATTTATTTTTAAAAAATATATTTATTTTTGAACATTTAAAAATAAAAATGTGGATATTCAATTTCGAATGAAGGAAAGTAAAAATTATTACAAAGATATAAAAGCTATATAAATAAAAGTATAAGGATAGTAGAGGTGCATAATTTTCACACATTGAGAGATATTATATTAACTTAGGTGGTTAAATAAATTAGTGAATGAATAAAAGTCTATATTGGGTTTAAATCTCTCTTAAATATAAATATATTGATCCGAGCTTACTTAGTGTAACTGTAATCTGTAAATTATCACAAAGAATAGAATTTAACCAGTACACATATATCCTCTTAAAATTGATAATGAGGACTAGAATTAAAAATCCCGCCTCATTCATTCAGTCGGGTTTATAAAAATTTCTTTAAGTTCAACTAGTCTAAAATTTGTAAAAATCAGCATTTTTAAAAGTTAGAAGCTGACGTGTAAGAATGAAATGAATAATAAACGAATTAATTCGTACAATTAATAAACAAATTGCTGATTTATAGTTTCGAGTTACGTTTTCAATTCAATTTACAATCCCAAGTTGACATTGTTCAGTAAGACTTTTGGAGGATATACTCCTCTAAGGAAAAATAAAAATTGTCTTAATTTTATCATCTCAAGCAGGCGTAGCTTATATAATTATCTCCACAAAAAATATTTTTTAGTCAAAAATTAAATATTCATATTTTTATTTTGAAATTAAATATTCATTTTTTCATCTTAAATTTTACTAATAACATTATTAATTTATGTGATTTACCTCTATTGATTAATAGTCTAATACTTTATTCGTTTCAATTTGATACATTTTTTTTCTTTTCAGTTCGTCTCAAATTATATATTATTTTTTTATTATAAGTATATATATTTGTTAGTTTACTAAAATATCTATATTTAAAGTGAAATACTTATATTTAAAAAGAATATTAAATTTATTTTGAAATGATAATTAGCAAGAATATTTAAAAATAATTTATGAAAAATATACATTTTTAATAATATTAATTATATATTTTTATTTAATGTGAAAAATAAAATGCATTTATCAATTTGAAATAAATAAAGTAAAAAATAATAAAGTACTTTATTTAAAATAAAAAATTACTATACATTTTTAGATTAAATTAAGTACGCATATTCAATTCTGGACATGTTTCCAATTGTATCAATTTGGCAGAAAGAAACGGATCGGGTATAGGCCTACATCGTTCGTACCGCCCTCTTCACGCGAGTGACGAGCGTCAAACTAATTGTCACTAACACACGGAAAAGTTTGGACGCCAGAATTGTTCACAAAACCGTTATTATTATATATACTATAATTTTCCTAGAGATCCGAAAAATAGAAAAACTTAAAAATTATTTTGTACCCATCATTTCATTTTCTCCTCATTGTTATAAAAATATTTTATTCTAATTTGTCTTATTTTCTATATTTATTGGCGCCATTAACGAGCTCGGTGCATTCCGTGATTAGATATTTACGGTTAATTTAGAATAATATCCGTATCTGTGGAAAAGGTAATAATTTTTATTTATTTCTTTTTCTTGCATTTATGTTTGTACTCCATGCATTTATCGAATTTGGGTTCTTGTTGTTGGGTTGTTAATGAATTCATGTCAACTCAGAGGACTTTTGAAAATTTTGATTAGTTCTTTTTTGTAAGAATTTTTTTTGGGATCTTTATTAATGACAATGCATAATTGTAAGCTCAATGATGATTAATCCAAATGCATGATGATCAATTGTTGCTTTCCTGCACAAGACAATCTTTATTTGTTTTTGTTTGATTTCAGATCATTGCATAATTGATTTTATCGGTGTTTCCAATTTCCTTATATTTTTATTTTCCATTTAATAATCACTTTCAGGAAATTGTCTTAATTGTTATAGAAGCTCGCCCCTGTTTTACAAATTTGATCGAGAATTTGAAAGTTGAAAATTTTAGAAAATTTGTTTTGATTTCAATCTTTCCTCTAAGCGTAATTTAGCTTCACCATTGGTGGCTGACTAACAATTCAGGAAGAAGCTAGAATTGGTATTTCAGATTTCAGCTTTCTTTTGTCAGTTAATGCTGGGTTTGACACTGTAAATGGCTTCATCTAAATGGATTGTCGGTTTCAAATAGCGGCTGCTTGAATAAGGTAGGAAAAATCTATTCCAAGATAAAAGTTAAGCTTTTAGTGGTGGGTTGTTTTGAGGCAAGAGAAGGGAGAAAGATTGATTGTGGGTTCCTTTTGGTGGGTTTGCAAGATATAGATTATATATGATCTTTATACTGCACTGATGTTCCTCGTGAGATCAGTTCCCAGCAGCATCAAATTGAAAGTAAGTTTCATTTCATGAACCTTTTGGTGGGGCAGCATGCATGAGTGCTCGGCACTGTACCATATTCTGGGCAGGCATACTCATAAATCACTCTGGATATAATTAATTTTCTGTTTTATCTCTGAAGTACTACTCTGTATCATATCACAATGACATTTTAGGAGAAAGAAATTGCTGAATCAATTCTCAAAGTATTTATCCTGTAAAATTGGTCTTAGAATACTATGGGAGAAGTTAATGGTTCAAGTTAAGATCTTTGTTGATGTAGATGTGTAGCTATAGGATTGCGTTAGGAACGTTTGGGAGCCTGAAATTTGCTTCAAAATAATCTTGTAACAATATAGCAAGTGAATTACGTCTAGAGCACGTGAGTACTAATAAATACCAGAAGTAATCTTCCAATTGTCTCTGTATCTGCTCCTGTTCTAGAACTGATTTTTGGTTTTTGCAGAAAATATAAGAACCTAATTTGAGTTGATCATGGCAGGCATGGAGGTGAGTTCCCCTGAGGATGGATTTGATGAAATAAGTGACCTTTTAAAGGTTGATGACTCTACTCTGCCTGAAGATTTGGACCTGAGCTTTATTACGAGTACAGATATTTCCGTGGATTATGTTTATGATGATTCAGCAGGCAATGATAAGTGCAATTTTCATCTCGGTGAACAAGGACAATCTGAACTGTTGTCATTATCATCAAATTTGGAATGTTATGACATTCCAGGACCTTGTATTGCAAAGTTTCATTCATCTGCTCAAAACGGATGCAGTAATGATGGTTTGCTTGACAAAAATGTTCTTGATGATCAGAAGTTGCATTTTGAACCCCGAAGAGAGCAATGCAATCAGGATGCTCACAAGTTGTGTGGTGATTATCTTGGTGATTCCACCTTCGAGATGGATGCAGAAAGTGTTGACCATGAAATTTTAAAGGATGTCTGCACTCAGCCACAGGGATTTGTTCCAATGCAGGACAATGGCCTGGAAGGAGAAACAATAGATAGGCCACAAACTATACCTCATATTGCAATTGGTGAGAAAACCATTTTAGAGGCATTGGAACAAGAACTGAATCAGGCTGAGTTTGCATACAATGAAGAAGAAGATGGAGTTTTAGTTCATCAGATACATAAACTTCATTCTCCTAGCTTGCACCGAGGTGATCCAATGTCTAAGAGTGAAAATGCTAATGACTTGAGAGACTCTCCAGATGCGAGTAAAGTTGTTGATTCTGCCCATGTTGATCAGCAGGACAAAGGGAGAACTTCACAAATCTCTGTATCTCCAGTTACAAGTAGAGAAATATCAGTCTCTCCCAAGAATTCTCTTTGCACCCACCATTTAACTGATGACCAGGGGCTTTCTGCTTCAAATGGCCATAATGATATATCATATCCTAAAACCTCACCTGATGAGATATACGACCAATCTAAATGCTGCGATCAAAATGGAGATACCCCTTCTATGGATCACTCGTCACATACTAGTAGACAGAAGAATTCTGCGTCTTCACAGGGTTCAGGCCAAAGGTCTCAGCATTTGGAAGGTTCTTCTGGCAAAAGTGTTGCTACGACAGGGAATCATCATAGGAAAAGATTAAGGTCACTGTCACCTAGGCGAAGAAATCGCTCTTTTAGGTGCAAGAAGGATTGTTATACTAATTCCCAAACAAGATCCCCATATTCTTGGGGAAGTCACAAGAGATCATCTGACAAAGTTACTTGCTTTCACCTATCTCCTGGAAGTCAAAACATATATTTTTCACAAGGTCATAAAAAACTCTCATATACTTCTAGATCGCACAAGCATAAACATGACTTGGCTGGAAGTTCCGATCAGGTTAGAGAAGTCACCTGCATGGATCATCTGTTAGACTCTGGTTGCCAGAAATCTTCCTGTCGACATGAGCCACAGGAAAGATTTCTAAATAGTTCTTCCTCAAAGCATGCCCCTGCCTCACCTCGAAATCTTCATCCACACCACAATCACAGGAAAGTGGATAGGTCAATTTCACCATCACCTATGCGGAGACGGGATCTCTGTTCTGGTTACAAAAGAGAACCTAATAAATCCAGGTCAAGGTCCCCATATGGAAGAAAGAGGTAATCCCCCTAGGTTACTTTCTTTATTTCCATTTTCTTTTAAGTTTTGGTTTTCTCTTGAAATGATACAACCTATAAGGTCATTTGTGAAACTTCAGAAATATGTTCTGGTATACTTTGGCATATTAAATGGGAAATTGGAACATCTTATGAAGATTAAGTAGAATTTAGAAAGTTTAGTTTGATGTTTCTGCGCTTCTGACATTTTAGTACGCCTTAAGTTGCAACAGTAATATTGACTAATGCAGGATTTTCAAAACAAGGTTACAGGCGATCTTCCTTTCAAGGTCTTTCCTAATCATCTGCAGTACTATTATTTCACCATACAATTGCAACATCAAGATGTTGTATCTGTACTTGATGATCCATAAAATATAATGAATACATATTGATTAGTGATGATGGGAAAAAGGTATTGCAGGTCTGATTATAGACAATAAGGCATTTTCCATTCGAGTTCCTCAGTGTCAAATCCCTCTTTAGTTCTATCAGTTCACCATACAAGCTCAACAGAACAAAGAGTTGTCTGTTTATGTTGTAAGATTAAGAACATTTAGATATTTCCCAGTCCTCTATTATCTACTCTTATGTTTTCTTTTTCCAATTGCTCTCAACTTTAGGAAGAGGTACTCTCCAAGGCACCTATCTCCTCCGCAGAGATATTTTTCTCGGTATAGGGCTCATCAGATCAGATGTCTGTCACCTGCCTCTTATAGGAGGACCGGGATTGGAAAACCTGGGACATGTCTGTTTGTTGCAGGCTTTGGCTTTTTTACTACAGAAAGAGAACTAGAGAGGAAGTTTTCTCGATTTGGCCATGTGAGAAATGTTCGGATCATCCGTGATAAAAGGTAATTATACCTTCAGAATTTACTCTTGTTATCGGCCTTTGATAAACAAACTTAGACTCCATCCATATAGTAGGGAATCAACCTTTAGATCATGAATACAGTCATTTTTCTATCATGTAATCCAACTTCATGAAGGGGTTTTTAAGAAATTTCTGTGATATTCTTTCTTATCACATCTCTTCATTAGTTTCAGATAGCCAGCGATCTCCATCATATGCATATTAGCTAAGCAATTGCTTGTGGATTACAGAGAAGGTTTCTGATGCTTTCCGTTATTCTTGTCAAGTATCTTTTTCTTGTAGTCTACCATAATGTTTTGAAGAGCATCAATTCTTTTCAAATGTCAGGTCAGTATCTGCATAGGACCATTTGCTTTCTGAAAGCAAGTTTGACAAACATGGGCAACAGTTTGGGCAGCTTAGGTCATTATCAGCAGAAAAAATCTTGGATTAGTAAAATTTAGTATTCTAGTCTCATCCGCACAAAAAGCTTATCCATGAAGTCACGGTTGACATTGCTGTAATTTTTAATGTGTACTCAGTATTATATGCTCCAATTACAGTGGTTGCTTAAAATGCAAATTAGTATATGCTTGTGTTATTTTTAAGTATGAATTTTTCTAGGCATGACATGGAGCATTTTTCTTTGGGCATGAGCTCTGGTGAAAGTAATTGCTGCGGTTCTTATTCTGATTCTCACCATCAAGAAACATGATTGTCAAAATATCAACTGAAGCTACTTCTATTTTGAGTTCTAAATCCTGCATACTTTCTTTCTTATTGTTCTTTTTAAATTTTTTGTATACAATATCTTCTTGGCTAGGAGACTCCCATAGGACTGAATAACTGATAATTACTTAACACGTTTCTTTGGATTTGACATACTATCCTTGGTGTAATCAAGATCTCATATTATTCTTTTCCCATAACAGGTCGGGGATTTCGCGTGGCTATGGCTTCTTATCTTTAGAAAAGGATGAAGAAGCAGATGCAGCAATCAGAGCTCTGCACAGGACAGAATGGAATGGCCGTGTCGTTCTTGTGGAGAAGTCCATTTCTAGTTAGAAATTTACTGTCACCTCTTTCTAAAGCAGCAATTAGGATATAAATCTTCAACCAATTTAGCACAATTATGCTCTCACCAAAGCACTCTTCTAGAACAGAGCAAGGAGTTAGGAGGGAGCTGCACACAACATTAAACACTTTGATTTGAAACTTGTATTACTATAGATTTACTATCATACCAGATCATCTTTCTGCAGCAATATAGTTTTTGATGCTTATATCTTCAGTGCCCATTTTTTTTTTCTTATCTCCGATGTGCATTTCAGTGATCACCCGCAATGGTAATGATACAATTATGAGACATGGAGCTCATAATCACCAATGATGATGATCTACATACTCTCTCATCTCTCTCCATCCCTTCTTTCTTATATAAGATATTACAATCAATTTTATACAAATTAATTAACTATATTACTTTCTATTTTACTTTTATTCATTATTTTTGAAACAAACGTTCATTGTTTTTTTTCCTATCAATTAGTATTTTTTGTATTTGTAATAAGGAGACAATAAATAGGAGTAAAATAATCAATAATAAATAAAATGTTCATAAAAAATTATCAAAACATCATATATTTATTTAAAGACAAATAAATTTACTTATTACATTATATAAAAATGGACGAAGATGATATGTCATATACTAATTCAGAGTCATCATCTACCCAGGAGTTGGTTGGACTATATATGACAAAGGGCACGGGGATGGTATAAGCAATTAAATAATGTTGACATGAATTATCAAAATTTTAAAGAGTGTGTAATTGAAGAATTGGATTTATTTTTATATCGATATTTGAGCTATTTTCAATCAATTACAGTAATTCGATTGAAATGTGGAGAGAGAACTTTGCGGCAAGAATTGGAAGTTTAATTAGGTTAGAAAATGTGACAACTTGAACAGCATATGAGATGAGGAGCAACGTGACACTCGTGAACCAAAACCGTGTAAAGATACCAAACTATAATGTTTTTGACACACTTTCTAATTTTTCTACTCGCAACAATTTGTATATTTTCATTTGTTACTTTCATCTTATAAAATTAAGATAATACTATTAATATATATATTTTTAATTATACCCTTTTAATTAAAGCTTTTCAATTACTTCATTAACTAAATTTTGTAAACGAATGGAAATCTAATTTTGTTTTCTTTATTGGTACAAAACTTAATGGGAAGAAAAGAGAGAAACATAAATTAAACTTATTTAATAGGAATATTGATACAAATTTTAAAAAATAAATAAATTTATTTATTCTATTATAATTCTTTCTTAAAAACATTCTGAAGTGTATGCAAGTAGTAAAATAAAAGATGCCCATGTAGTACAACTTAATTGACAAAAATAATGAGAGATGAATACATATATAAATATATTTGTGTGAATTTAATACTTGTCAATAATAGAGAAGGATATCGATGGATTTTATTAAAAACACACATAAATTCTAATAAATTCAAACTTTATCAAAATCTAAAGGCATATAAGTGAGAGTACTTGTCATGAAACGTCATCTAAAATAAAAAAGATAACTTCAAAAATATAAGTTTCTTGATCAAATTTTACATATATCAAGAATTCTTCTTCTTTTTTTTTCTAAAATACTCTTAATTATTATGTTTAAAAAAGTTGATAAGAAAAAAAATATAAACTTTTTTCTAAAATAAAAAAGATGAAAATAAATAAAAAATAATATTAAAAAATAATTATAAAGTATATATAAAATTCTGTAAAAGAATTTATATTTTGAATTAAGAATAAAATCATTCAATTGAAGAAAGTAAAATAAAAGGGACAAGTCGAAAGACGAATAGTAATTTGTGGACCAGTAATATTGGCGGGAAAAACGTGGAACGAGTGCCACACGTGTCTTATTTGGTTGGGTCAAATCAATCACCCATGGGCCATGGCCACGCACATGGAGAAAACGTGGCCTTATCCACTATAGCGCACTCTAATCATTTGCCATTTTGGCCTTTTTTTCCATCTTTTCCCCAGTCCCAAGATTCCCAACTAGAGTGTGGACCGAGCCGACTAGAGTTGTCCTTCACTCACTCCTTTTTTATATGATTATTTTGATAAAATTAAATATTACTATATTTTTATTATAAAATCTTTATATTCTAATATTTAAAATAAATATCTATTTTTAAATAGATATATTTTTATTTAATATAATGTAATCTCACAATTACTCACATTAACAATAAAAATAATGTAATAATTTATTTACAATTAAATAAATTTTTAAATCCAATAAATCATATATTAAATTTAAAAATAAATATTCAATTTCCTCTCAAAAAAGGAATATAGTCAATTCTCTAACATTCTTATTTTATAATATTTTCTTAGAAATAATGCATTCAAAAGTAAACTTTATTTAAAATAAGAAAAATGTAAAGTTGTAGAGGATGACAAAAAAACCAGTAAAATCGAAGTGACATTAGTTTATTTTATATGCAATCATTTTGTTGAGACGAAAGAGAAACATGCATATTTGGCTTGGAGTTCAAAATAGTTTTTTCAATTCATAATCAAAACATCACTCAAAACATTTTTTAAAAGTTACATTGAATCACATAAATAATATTTTATTATATTTTAATTAAAATTATAATTTCAATAATTAATTAACTATATTATATAGATCTTATATTATTATTAATTGTGTAAGACCAAAAACATATCAATTAATTTTCAATTTTCAATAAACAAATTAATTCATTTGTTCAGAATTGAATGTTTATATTTCTATTTTAATTTGTTCAAAATTGAATGTCTATTTTTTTAAAATAAATATATATTTTATTCAAAATTCAATTAATAATATCTTTAATTTAAAATATTTATATACAACTAGCTCATTGTCCCATCATTTATCAAATTAATTTAAGTAATTTACATCACACTAAATTATAAGTCTTATAATATATTATATTAATGTCAATGATAATTTAATAAGTTAATTAAAGTCAATATGTTTTTTTAATTTTTAGCCAAAATTAAAAGTAATCATTTAATTTCAAATGAAAAAACATTATTTGAACATAATTTTAATTTTAAAATAATAAAAAATAATTTCAAAATCTAATCAAGTATAGCCGACTGAGCGGTGAGAAGTTCAGCAAGGGAACACGATCAAACTTCTTTAAATTGCTATTCCTATGTTGTTTCCACATGGTATTACTCTTTTTCATGTAATCAATCCGGTGTCAACTTTCCTTTCTCCCCTCCTCTCCCAATAATATGTTAGAATTTGATTATCATGATTATTATTATGTATTCTATTTTAAATTAAATATTTATATTTATATTAATAAAATATTTTTATTTTAAAAAATTATTATAATATTTTTATTATTGATGAGGTTAATAATAAAATCATATGAGTCGGTAATATATAAATTTTTTAAAATTTTTAAAATTATTAGTAAAAATTATATAAAAATATTTCTTTTAAAAAATAAATATTTTAAAATAAAAATATGAATATTCGATTTCAAATAATGAAATAAAAAATAGATACTTCAACAATAATGAAAAAAAAGTAAAGAAAAAAAGACAATTTATCGTCATGCCAGTATGAGGTTCAAGAGAATGATTCGGATTTCTTGCAGAAGAGAAGGGTGCAATATCAGACATAAGATATATTTTCCAAAGAACAAGGTATTTGGGATCCGGCAAATCTACTCTTTTTCCTATTCAAAGATCAGCCCTCTCGCTCTATGTTTTCACATTGAGAATTATTTGAAAAAATTGAATTAGAGTGATTTAAAATATTGAAGGTAATTTTGTGTTTAAAATATGAGATTTAGAGGGGTGTCTCAATATATAATTTAATAGAATTTTTAAGATTTGTGAAATTTTATGAATTCATGGATTTAATAGAATTTCACGAAATCTATCATATTCAATAGAATTCCATAGAATTCTACGCTATTGATTTTAGTGGAATTTGATAACTTTTTATTCTTTTATTATAATTATAATGAATAGAAAGTTTTTTTATACAAAAAAATATAATGCATATACGCTCTATTTGTTTAATGTGATTTTTTTTTAAAGGTAGAGATATATTGAATAAAGTTATGTATGTACTGATTATAAAAAATTATA
This sequence comes from Apocynum venetum, assembly GCA_019593545.1. Lineage (NCBI taxonomy): Eukaryota > Viridiplantae > Streptophyta > Magnoliopsida > Gentianales > Apocynaceae > Apocynum > Apocynum venetum. Next base: position 7,026,281 of record SRSM01000123.1, on the reverse strand, counting down.
AAAAAACTATAACTATGCCATTTAAAAACAAAATAAAATCTTGTACTTTACTACTAGAAATCATAAGGTAATCAAATTTATTAACTTTAGGAAAAACAATTCATTAATTGTTTTTAATGAATCTTCATATGCATTTTTCCACATATTTGAAATAAAATTATTTATCCATTCTTTTTTGTGTGGATAATTCAAAGCCTAAGAGCGTGTCCGTCCCCAATATGGAATTCAATGGAATTTTTAAATCTTGTGTATTTTTATGAATTTTAATATAATTATATATAATTTAGAATATTTAATAGAATTTACATGTAATTTCACAGTCACATAATTTGATGAATTTTTATTGGAGTTTCAATAAAATTTATACATAAAAAATTAGACTAACCAATATATGTCTAAACTCGACTAAATCGTCCATCAATTTTTTAATGGACTTCTTGATTGATTTTTCATTCACTTTAGATTTTATATTTTTTTTATTTGCTTTGTTTGAAATACGTATATATGCTATTACATACATTTTTACATATGAAATTGTTAATAAATTTTTTCTTATCAATATTCCTAGTTTTATCGCTAATAAATTTTGAACAATAATTTGAAAATGAAACAAATAACAACTTATTTTACATCAAATTAAATTCATATGTTAGTTATAGTATAATATATTAAACCGTAGTAGATGGGTTACATGAAATTTTAATACATAATTTTTTGTGAAATTTGGTAAATTTTTATTAGATTTTTAAAAGAAAATAATTTTCACATAAAAAATTACTATAGGTAAACAAATCAATATATGTAAAAATTATTATTGTAGAAAGAAATATAATGTCATGACAATCAAGTTGATAGATATATATGATATTTTGTTTTTTATATTTGTTATTTACTTTTTTTTATTTTTTATTGACAATAAAGATATGAATTCCACGAAATTTCGAGAGGTCATAGTTGTTTTTGTGAAATAATTGTTTCTTCATAATTTTTGCTTTAAATTTTTTAAAATTCCATTAAAAATAGAATTTCATTGAAGTTCATGAACTTTTTAGTACATTAGAATTTTATAAAATTTATTAAATTTCATATTGAGAATCTTGTATTTTGATTGATTTTATAGAATTTTAAATTGAATATGCTTGAAATGTTATAGAATTTAAAATTTTATTAAATTTCATAATGGGAACATCCTTAGAACTGTGTGCCAATTCTACGTTTTAAAAAAATTGAATTTGAATTGAATTAGAGTTTTATATTTATAAAATGTATGGTAAAAAAATGAAAATAATATTTTAAACAATGTAGATTTTTCATTTTATTTTTTTAGGAGGGTGTACTTACCACGTAAAAACCCGGCGAGATTATATTAAATTGGCAACCAAGAAAGTGCGGGGAGAGTTGATAAATGGGAGTTAGTGGGAGTGCTTATTATTGTGTATCGGCCAGCATCATTGCATAATTTCTTGATTGAATACACTAATCCAAAGATTTTGGCATTAGAAAAAGGAAAATTTGAAGAAAACAGCCTAGCAGTTGCAGGAGCCTGTTTCGTTGGCTTCATTATGGGCTTCACGGGATTTTATTATTCAGTTTCTTTCATCATTTTTAGCTAAGCTTCGTCAGCCTCCAAGAATTCAAACATTCTATTCTAGTTCTAGTAGTATTTTGTTTCTGTAAATGATGTTGATACAACGTTTCAGTTGACAAAATCTTTTCCATTTGTTTTCTTTTTCATGTCCAGCTACTTTGATTTGATTCTTTCCTCTTCTAGTATTCTTTGCGGAGCATTTCAAACAAGGACCCATGATTTAATCTGAATCTCAAGTTGGGGTCTTTCATTTACTGCAATTTATGAACAAATCTTTACCCTTCTCATCTTCTGGTGATAAAAAGGTATCTTCTTTTTTTGACCTTTTTCCTTTTTTCGCACAGTAATGTTGATTTCTCTTCTGAGTTTGTTCAATTATCTATGTTGAACTTTTGATCTTGGAGGGTCCAGTGCTGATCTGCATATTGTTACCACCTAGTTTTGATCGAATTCTTTGCTGATATCAGAATTGAATGATCAGAGAAGAAAAAGATGGGCGTGTGCTTTACTAAAGATAAAATTCCAATGTCAAAGGACAATGGATATGTGCCAGGAGGTGGTGTTAATGGAAAGCATAATCACGGGAACCATCAAAATCCCATCAACAAATCGCATGCTCCTGAAGCTCAATTACCCGCAAGGCCGCCTCCGAGCCCTAGACCACCAGTTCATAGGCCGGATACAATTTTGGGGAAGCCTTATGAAGATATTAAGTCACACTATTCACTTGGCAAAGAATTGGGCAGGGGTCAATTTGGGGTGACACATCTCTGCACTGATATTGCAACTAGTCGACAATATGCTTGCAAGTCCATTTCTAAGAAGAAGCTGGTTACCAAGAGTGATAAAGAGGATATGAAAAGGGAGATCCAGCTTATGCAGCACTTGAGTGGACAGCCTAATATTGTTGAATTCAAGGGAGCTTATGAGGACAAGCACTCTGTTCATCTTGTTATGGAGTTGTGTGCAGGTGGAGAGCTTTTTGACCGAATTATTGCCAAAGGGCATTATAGTGAAAGAGCTGCTGCTTCAATTTGCAGGGCTATTGTCAATGTTGTGCATGTCTGTCATTTCATGGGCGTGATGCACCGTGACCTTAAGCCTGAGAATTTCTTACTTTCAGACAAGAGTGAAAATTCTCCTCTGAAAGCAACTGACTTTGGGTTATCGGTGTTCATAGAAGAAGGTGACTTTTCTCTCCTTATTTTCCTTTGGAGACATCATTAGATTCTTGAATTAGTCTGTATTTGGTTGCTTCAATTTGCTTGGTATATATGATTTTCTGAAAAGAGTAAAGAGACAACAAATTGTTTCTTTTTGTTTCCTTGGATTTTTATTGTGTTGATTCATAGGTCATTTAACTGATCTTTTGGGATCCAGGGCCTTTATTTTCAGAGCAAAATATGCCATAAAAGTGAATGGGGATATATAGATTCGATATTATGTTAGAGGGAGCACCCTAAATATCCAACTATTCGATAATTGTCTCAAGTTTTTACTATTTGCTTGTTCCTGTATATAGCGCCGTGTATTCTTGGTTGTTTGTCAATGTGTCCAGCTCCAGTGATCCATAACAAGTTGAATTTCAGTTGGTCTTGACTAATAATTCATTGGCTGAATCATATTACAAATCATCATTACTATTTATTATTTGTTTGAAGGCAGGAATTTAAATATGTTATGGCATCTGGCTTAGCTTGAGTGCTATCTTTGTTATTGATAATCATATAGTTATGTTTTGCTTGGTTCACCCTTTCTGCCAGCAGCATTCATACTGGACAGAAATAGACATGGGTCCTCTTAGCTAGATATTAAGGCATACTGGAACTTTCAATTCGTATAACTTCTGAAATAATTACTATTCCAGTGAGACATTTTCTAAGAATTCGTTTAGAGCTTGAACATATTCTTTTTCAATCTATGGCTAGAACTTGGACATAACATGAAGTTGTGTGGTTCTTGGTTCAAATGCTACTTCGTTAAGAGATAAAAAGTGTGATTATTTCCATTTCCAATTTCTCCTATCATAATTTCATAGTTTTAAGTTCAATACAAATCTCTGCAGGAAAGGTATATAAGGATATAGTTGGAAGTGCATACTATGTTGCTCCTGAAGTATTAAGACGTAGATATGGGAAGGAAGTTGATATCTGGAGTGCTGGAGTTATGTTGTATATTTTACTCACTGGCGTTCCCCCTTTTTGGGCTGGTAAAGTAAATGAACTTGGCTTCATTTTTCCTGAAGATGCATTTACAAGATGTGATATTATTTTTCTCTTCAAATAACTTGCTCAAAATTTTCTCATTACAGAAACTGAGAGGGGAATATTTGATGCCGTTTTAAGAGGATATATTGACCTTGAAAGTGAACCTTGGCCATCTATATCAAGTAGTGCTAAAGACCTTGTGCGAAAGATGTTAACACAAGATCCCAAGAAACGCATTACTGCCGCTCAAGTTCTAGGTATGCTCATCTTAGAGCAGTTTGTACGTTTACTCTTATTTTCCCCACTTACTCTCTTGCTTGCTTCTTTGTGTACACTTGTTATCACTTTGAAGATGATGCAAAGCTACTTCCTCTCTTATTCTCATTGAAAATTTAAAATCTTCCTTCCCAGTTTCCTCAAATATGCTAGCCCTTCTGTATTACTGACATCTTACCCCCAATTCTTTTGGCTGAATAGAGCACCCATGGATCAAGGAAGGAGGAGATGCATCTGATAAACCCATAGACAGTGCAGTACTTTCAAGGATGAAACAGTTTAGAGCTATGAACAAACTCAAAAAACTTGCACTGAAGGTATATCCTCGTATAAAAATTGACTAACACTTCATTGAAGAACTTAATTGTCACATTAGCTTAAGTCACAGCCATAGTAAGTCAAAGGGCCACTTATTTCTGCCTGGAAGTACTTTAGCTAGCCAAATTCACTTTCAGGTAAATTAACTGGTTATGCTAAGTACCCCCCTGTAAGGATACTTCTGCATCTGAACCAGCAGCAACTTATAAGCTGCGAGCAGATGAACTTTCCATATCTGTCTGGCCCAATGGATTACCATTCTTGAAAATCTTGTATCCACTTTAACTAGCAGACAGACATGACACTTTATATTGCCACCAGATCTAAGGTTTTAACTTGGGATATTGAACTTTTGCATTTAATTTAGGCGGTGTTCTTCAGGTTGCATTCCCAATGACTATGAACATGCTGAACTAATAACAGTAAACCTATCATGAGGCTTATTCCAGATTTATCTGTCCATAGCCCTAACCTTGCAAAAAGAGAGGTCATTCTATGAACAAAGCAACAAACTAGTAAAACTTCTACATCATGATTTAAAGCTGATATTCTGGTACAGGAAAGTTTGTCAATCTAAATCTTCGTACCAAAACTAATAGTTCATGAGTTCTATCCCAGGTTATTGCAGAAAATCTCTCTGCAGATGAAATCCAAGGGCTGAAGGCAATGTTTCAAAATATGGACACCGACAACAGTGGCACAATCACATATGATGAACTGAAGACTGGACTTGCTCGGCTTGGTTCAAAGCTCACAGAGGCAGAAGTTAAGCAGTTGATGGAAGCTGTAAGAAAATCTCTAAGTGCTCATTAACTCTTTAAGTCTCATCTGGCACTCCTCTACAATATTCTGACAATTGCTATTTACATTTCAGGCTGATGTTGACGGAAATGGGACTATCGACTACATTGAGTTTATCACTGCTACAATGCATAAATATAAACTTGAAAGAGAAGATAACCTATACAAAGCATTCCTATATTTTGATAAAGATAATAGTGGGTAAGTAACTACAAATGGAAAGGGAGAACCCATTTTAGTTTGCATATTCACCTTAATTTGAGATTCAAAGGTACATTAGAATTCAATAGTTTCTCTTGCATGCTATTTTAGGTTTATTACAAGAGATGAACTTGAATCAGCTATGAAGGAATACGGGATGGGTGATCCAGGCACTATAAAAGAGATAATCTCTGAAGTGGATACAGATAATGTGAGTTTTAATTTTTCAACATGGGAACCTTATCTTACTTATTTCATTTGTTTGTTACTTACCAAGCTAGTTTCTATTCTCTAAATTCACAGGATGGAAGAATCAATTATGAAGAGTTCTGTACAATGATGAGAAGTGGAACCACCAAGCAATCCATCCTCTTCTAAATGCGAAGGCTCCTTTAAGGTGCAGAATCTGCAACTCCTTGGGGTAAAATGTTATCGATGAGAAGCACATGCTGAAGCGGTAATGTCCTCCCTAGGCTGTTGTGTAGCCTTGAAGATAGAATGCCTAGCATCTGTGGGGTTTGAACTTGTTTCATGTTCATAGTGTTTTATATACTTGCCAAGCTTGCATCCAGTCTTTTTTTTTTATATTATTTTTAAAACTTCTATTAATAATTTTTGAGTATTACCTGTAATTCTTAGTTCTAATTCTCAAGTTTCTATTGTATACAGAAATTCTTTGTGTGTTGTGACTGAAAATTTTCCCATTGGCTACAATTTCTATCCATTTTCAGAATACTACTATATCTTGAAGTTGGCAAACTTTGTTTGGAAGAGTTAAAAGTACCATGCCGTTTTGTTTTCTTTAAATATCTCATGATGAGCTTCCACTAACAAGTAAAAACACCTCATTCGAGTCTCGAGATCACCTCATTCCTTATTCCCTCCTTGTCAATAATCTGAGTAATTTATTTTCAAAAGCACACGAGGTATCCTGCGTGCATTGTACACACACACACACACATATATATATATATAGTTGTCGTATTCTCCGCCATTGAGTGCCACAGCAGCTACTCAACCAGCTGATGATCAAAATTTCTCAAGAGGCCTTCTAGTACAATCGAGTAGGATGGCGACCGGAGAGCCAACCAAAGATTCCATTTGGATTTTAGATAAACCCAACACAGAAACTAGTGGAAGTTAGTACCACTCAAGAATCCCAAAGACATCTCCCGACACATCAAATATGTACCCATTACATTGCCAATGACAAAGACTAAGTGCATGCACCAACATTTTAATCTGGCCGCAAAACCAACCGCTAGAAAACCCCAATACAAAAAATAACCACATCCATCAACCGACTCATAGGCTCCTCTCTTTCTAGCCTATGCTCTTCCACAAGGCAACCGACACACTGCAGCAGTTTTCTCAATAGCATCTTCTTTCATTCATGCATTTTTCAAGAATTACACTTATTTACTTTTTTTTTTTTATCTTATTATTTCACCTCATTTTATAATTCTAGCCTACAATTATACAATTATATAAATTAGAATAAATAAAACTCATATTATATTATATTTCAATTTTATTAATATTTATAATACAAAATTAAATAAAATTACGCTTTTTAACTTCATATAAATTTTAGAATTGCAAATAAGAAATTAGTCTTCCAAACAATTCTCAAATACCAAATGTAACTTAACTCAATATTCTTCCAAACCATTCCCAGATACCAAATGTAACAACTCATTATTCTCCGATAGGAGTTCCTTTTCTCCCATTAAGATGCTCTAACGCCATTCTAGCCACATCCAAACTTTTGTGCATACATATACAATAATTCTAATCCTTTTCTACCTCAGAAGGCGACTGGGATCCAGTAAAACACGGCATCCACACACCCATCATATGCCAGGATGAGATTCCAATTTTCCCATTACCAACCACGAATTCAACAGCAATCACACTTGTGATTGCCCAGACGATCAGCAACAACAGCGTAAAGAGTTTCCAATCCCACATGGTAAAAAAATATGAAGCATTCATTTCAGAGATGAACAATAAATAGAAGGAAAAGGATGAAACCAACACACAAAAGCAACTATAACAAACATACTTTTATTTCTTAATAAGTAATAGGTGCTAGTACAAGCCATTTGAAAACCCATACCATGATAAGCTTTCTAGAAAGAAATCAAACACAGGACAGCAAAAACTGCCCTCAATTCCGAATCGCCAATAGAATTGGTGTCTTCAGATGTCACACACACACACACTAAATGCTGCCAAAAGATACTACAACAGGACAGACTTAAAAACCATGAATCTTTATCTGTTCCTTCTTCACAATCCCAGCAGTAACTAGGAAGTGGGATACATTCTTGCGCTGATCACCTTGAAGTTGTATAACTTTGCCTAGCTCTTTGTCTTGCACCACATTGCCGTTGCAACAGAAATCTTTTTTGAGATCCTTGAGGATCCTCTCCAAGCTGAACTCTTTCTTTAGGCCTTGGATAGTTGTCAGACACTTTTTCCCATTCCTTTGCTGGACACGGATATGAACATACTCTTTGGCTCCAGCGGCACCCGAATCCTTTGCCTCAGCGAATGGATCAAAAGCAGATGGAATTTGGACGTCTAGATCAACCATGTATTTGTTGGATGAGAACTTGAAGAACTGAGACCGGGAGCTGATTTAACAGAACCGAAAGCTGAAAACCAAAATCAAACCAATCAATCAGCATACAACGTTCCTCCAAAAAGTTTCACAGAATCTAACTTTTAAAGATAAGCCTCCAAAAACAAAGGAACTATTATAAATATCAGTTTTAGACCTATTAATATTTATGCCGATATTAGATATATGGGAAAAAAATCCCGATAGAAAATATTTTGATACTAGACAAAAAGTTAAATCGATACCAAAAAAGGTTATCCAAGATTCATGCGGCGATGCAGAAACACCGTATACCGTATGTCGTCTATATCATGAAACAATGACTCACAAAGACCAAGAAAACAATTCAATCGGTACCACAAAATCTATGCATACTTCTCCAGAAATACCCCCCTCCTGTGCAAGCAAGAGATATTAATATTAATAGAATGATGCATCCCATCATCATCCCTCAAGAACCCAGTTCTAAAAAACAGGAAAAATCAAAGACTAGATAATATATATTTAAGCAAATCTAATCTTTTAAATTTATTTCTGAATTGAAACATCAATCAAATTCAAGAACATGCCCACCCAAAAAGAAAATTAGAGAACCTCAAGAAGGCGAAAGGCGAAGTAAACTAACCTTAGAAGAGAGAACTCGTAAATCCGTAGTTGAAAACCAAGGTAGAAGAAAGGGTTGCCTCGAGGGGTCTATATATAGAAAAAGAGAAGGCGGTGTGGATTGGGGATTCTTTTAGGCCACACAAATTCAATTACTATGGTTTAATTAACTCTTCAACTCCCGGTTTAGACTCTTTAATCAAGTTATTAACTGACGCGTTGAATCTGATCCGCTGATAACGTGTTCATCTGGAAGGGGAGAATTTGATCATAAATTTAGGGGGCAATTAATGAAATTTACAACTACGATGAAAGCGTAGATTCAACGCACTAACACCTGCTTTTTGAAAGAGCAGATATATTCAGGTCCCCAGAATTGGACGCGTGTGGGTCCAGTTCTAATCACAGGAAGAAGGATCCAGATGGATCAAGAATTCAGGATACAAAACAACTTGCATATGTTTGCGAGATTGGCCACTTGGACATGGATCAAAGGAGGAAAAAAAAAGAAAAAAAAAAAAAGAAAAAGGAATAGATATAACATACTCTCTCCATCCTTTGGTTTTTCCATAAGAGAATCAAAATAAGAATGAGAAAATAAAAGTTATTTTTGTGGGGATATGAAATAGAATATATAGATATATAGAAAATATTTTTTTTGGTGTTGGTTATAAAAAAATAGATTAAAAAATTTAAAGTCACGTTTTGAGAATAATAAAAAAGGTAAGGAAAGATATAATAATAATAATTAAGAGTAATATTTAAAATAAATAATTAAGTATTTTAAAAAAGACAAAAATTCAAGTATATTATAAAAAGAGATAGAGAGAGTATAAAAAAATTCATTCTTTTCTTTTTTTACTATAATTTTTTTCTTTTTATCCAACCTAAAATGTTTTTTTTATATTTTAAAAATACAAATATTTAATTCTGAAAGAATAGAATAATAAGTAAGTATATGGAAATAAGTAGACATAAATTAGTTAATAAAGTGATTTCACTTACTCTTTAGTTACACCAAGATAGACAATTATAATTTTTCACATAAGAAAATTACTTAATTATACTTCCTATTTTATCCTTTGACCTTATATTTAAAATTTGATCAAATTCAAATTCAATTTTGTATAAATTTACTCTAAAACGTTTATGAAAAATCGTGCATTTATATTTTGAAATATTTAACTTAATGTTTATTATTCAAATCATTTGAAAATAAATTTTATAATAACACAACGCATAAAATATGAGTATTTTAGGAATTTTAAAATTAAATCAAATTCTTAATGAAGAAATTTGACTATAATTTAGAAAAAAACGAAAAAAGAAAATTAGTATGTTTTAGTGTGCCGGAAATAGTTTGATTTTTAAGATAGTCATATTTTAAATAATTATTTTTTGTGTATTTAAAAACAGTACATATATAAGTTTTGAAATACATACTCATATGCCCTCCCAAAAAGAAATGAGCCAACAACCAATTAAAAATAAGTACTTTGACATAACATTCAGATTGAAAATAAAGAATACAACAATAACTTCCTTGCCTAGGCCACTGGCAAACTACCACACATATTGATTAATAATAAACCTCAATCATAGATCTCAATCCCAGCATAGGGGTGATTTTATAGTTACTGAAACCAGCATGAAAGAAGAGTTTGGCCCAATCCTTCTCATTTCTTTCTCTACCGGTAACCACAGCCATCATCAGCATGTCGAAGAAGAGTTGAGTTTCAGCTGCTTTATCATCTCCATTCTGGTCACCCAAAACCATATCAAGAATGATCACTTTTCCCCCTCTTTCTTTACTTGGAATTGCTTCTCTGCATTTCTTCAGTATTTGAACACTCTCCTCATCAGACCAATCATGCACTATCCACTGCCAGCAATTTGCACCAAACAGGGAGAATAATAATAATAATAATAATAATTGAAGATTAGCAACAAACTACACACTGCGTGATGATTACAATTCTCATATACACTATATGGAAATGTAGTAAACAAGTTCAAGAAGATTTTTATGCTCTAATGTTGTGTATAGTGTAATAACAGTCTAGTAATTATATGTATGGTGGAGATTTTATCTATGTCTATATATATATATATATATATATATATATGTCTATGAATGACTGTATCTACGTATGCTATTCTGACAATGGTTCAGATTTTTAAAAAAAATCAGTATTTGCATCTATTTATTCCATTCTAATATGATTTTTTTTTTGAAAAGCACATTATATTAATAGAAGGCAAGAGGGAAAGATCTCTCAAAAATCTACTCAGTCCAAAACTACAAGAAAAAACATAAGAAAAACTCTCTAGCAAACTTACATCAAGGAGAGATGAACTAACCAAACCCTAAGGGGTATAAATGATTCAAGTGGCTTGTTGTTTGATCAAAGTTTGAATCAATTTATTAAAAAATTAAATTGAATTCGAGTTCAAAATTAAAATTTAATTGAGTTGTGCATCTCGCGACACACCTCTATTCAATATATATATATTTTTTTCCTCCATCACCCCCACGATCTAACTTCTTTCTTGTTCTTTTCACGTGATGCTGAAAGCAATTGTCCCCTACAACATGACATATATTAATTATATATTAAAACTTCTGTGACCGTCAATTATTTCCCTATCTGGAATGGGGGGCACTGGCTTGACCCCAGAGAGCAGCTTGATTGGAAGATTTCCTTTTGTCATTTAACAAGAAATGGCATTAATTAATGGCAAATCTAGGAAGTTGTGGAATTATGAATAGCTCCAATTTTTGTTGTACTACGGTTTTAAACGACAGAGATTTTGTAATAATTTAAATGAAATTCCTAATTTTGAGGAAAAAAACTAGAAGGCTTACCTTGAGCAAAACTGCATCAGTAGGAGGGATGGAATGAAACATATCTCCCGCAACATAGGCCAAGTTCTGTGTCCCTTCCAGGCCTTGAACTACATGAGGTAGATCCAGCACGGTGCACTTCAAGTCTGGGAAAGCATCGGCAATGGCCTTCGCCATGGTTCCAGTGCCACCTCCCACATCCACCAACGAATTCAATCCCTCAAACACCTGCTTATGATTTCTAATAATTATACCACTTACCAACCGAGAATCGCTCGCCATGCCTTCGTTAAAGAGTTGGGGGAACGTGAGTTCTTGGCCTGCCAACTCCCAAAATCTCCTCCCGTGAGTAGTGACAAAAGGGTCGATATCATTATTTTGAAACCAATCGCTTAGGCGGTGCCAAGGCGTCGTCATGATTGGATCTAGCTGGCCCAGCAAAAATGGCCTCATACTCAAGGGATCTTCTTTGAGGAGAAGCTTAGAAGCAGGTGTAAGAATGTAAGCCTCCTCCTCCTCTTTCTCATTTCCAGCAATCTTTGTGTTAACAAAAAAGCCCGAATGAGTCAATATGCGCATCAAACGATACACAAAAGGGGTTTTAGAATTGTCGATTTTCAGAGCATGGATCAACTGAGAAAGGGTCGTTGGCTTGACATGATTATGGATGATATCTGGTATGCCAAGTTCAACTGCACATTTGAGGGACATGGAGTTTATGAAGTTGAATATATGATTCCATATGTGAGCTTGAGCTTGAAGAAGCTCAGAATTTTCACCATTGATCATCCAAGTTGTATCCATAGCTTCAATCTGGAGTCGATTCTGAACTCCTGCAGATAGGCAATGATAAATCATTCTTTATTTATAATGTGTCCAATAGTTGCAATATCACTGTCTTCGAAATTAAGATATTAATAATATATTAAATTTTAAATAAATTAAGATATTAGTAATTTAAGGACCACTCTAATAAGTGTGTAAAAGCTAACGACACAAGCAGGTGAAAAAAAAAAATGTAAAAATAGATTCTGTTCTCCTGCCGACAGGCAATGAGCAATCAGCCTTTATTTATAAATTATAATGTGTCCAATAGTTGCAATATCAATGTGTCTTTGGAATTAAGATATTAATTTCTACCCAAAAAAAAAGAAATTAAGATATTAAAAAACTTTACTAGTCAAATATTTAAACTTGTATTTTAAAATATTAGAATTTAATTCTTTCACACGTAAAGAAATACGACAATATCTATCATAAAAAGATCCTGTGTGCACATTGTATTCTATGATGCATCCCAATTTATGACAATATACTACGTTATATCACATTTTATTTATAGCTACGGTTGAAATTGATCGATCTAATAATATTCGCGTTAAATACCTGAATATTTAATACTAGCTAATTAACACAGTTCCTGAATGAGTCCTGTAAACCTTCCGGTTCTTTTACCCATAAGGTCCAGGGGGTTTCTTTTGGGGAAAAATAAATAATTCATTCGTACGGAATTAAATGTATATTTTTTATTTTGGATAAAAATTAAGAAAAATAATTGATTTTAATTAATTTATAAAATTATTCTTAACATGATTATAATGGATTGTGAGATATATGAGTTACTAAAATGTAATTTTTTTAAATTAAGGTATTAAGTAGTGGATATAAAAATCTTAAATTAATGAAGCTTAATTAATGAGGTATTAATGAAATTTTAGATAAAAACATATTTATTTAAAAAAATTGAACATTTAATTTCGGACAAATTAAAATAAAAATATGAATATTCAATTACAGACAGAATAAGTAATAAATATAAGAAGATCTCTTCTTTTTTCTTTCCGGTTGTGTATGATTGTTTGCTTTGGGCACGTCTTCCTTTTGATCGACATTCTCCCATTTTTTGTTAATTCTTTTGGAGCTCCTATGGCTAAGGATGAGCGTGTATTATATTTTGCTTTAGATTGAAGGTTGTTTATTGGTTGTTATGTTGTGGATTTTATGAAACTTTGGTGCTATGTTATATGGTTCTTTTGTGGGGGTTGCATTGTATCCTTATGGTTTTTGTTGGTTGTATTCTTTTCCATTTTTGTTTATGATTGTTGATGTGCTTGTTGGTTTGTTGAGTTACCTCTCTCACAAAAAATATATATATATATATTTTTCTCTAAATTTTAAATTAAAATATTTCAAAACAGAGCTAGAAAACAAATTCGAAAACTAACATTTTGTTCAAGTTCGAACATATTAAAAATTTAACGAGTCAAATTTGAATTTCATTTTTTAACTTGAGGTACGTATTTTTTAACATGAATGAGTTTCCATATTTAAAAAAGGAGTTAATTCAAATTTTCATTTTTCAAACCTCTATAAATTAATTTACGGACCTCTCTAATAAATACATATGTCGAAGCTAAAGTGATAAGCGGGAAAAAGAATGAAAAAGATAACAACCGAGGGTGTATGTAAGGGTCGAGATGTCCATGTTGTAATCTTATAGTGCATTATTGAAGAATTATCAAGTTTCTTGTGTATTTGGATTAGACTTTTAAATTAATTTTTTTTTGGCTAGTGTAAATTTCTCTTGTATTGAGAATTTTAATTGTGAAATATCTAATCCAAGTTGCCATAACCCGAGTATCACGTGGAAATGATTGAAAGAGAAGAAAACGATAAAGATAATTCAAGTGTATACCCATTTAAGCAAGAATGGATTGTTTTCTTGGAAATTATCAAAGGCTTTTCTGGACAGAGAGAACTATAATAGGGATTTTTTAGCTGATTAAGACCAAACTAAACTTCACTAAATAAAAATGAATAGTTGGAAACTAGCTTTAAAAGGAGAAAAATGCATTCGTGCTCTTTTAATAAACATCATACCCCTTCTTAATTATGAACATGTTAAACAACTTATTATGATTTATTTTGTGTATTCTCTATTGTAACTACTACTTTTCTTGTAAAAAAAAGGTGCTCTCAGTATGAATGAGTGTCCTTGCCCCTTGAGTGTGCTTTTAATTATCGTTGCAATTGTTATTTTAATTTAGTTCTGAATTGTTTATAACATAAAGAAAAATCAGAATTGACGAAGTCCCTAGAGTTAATAAAGGATCTAATTTGGATCTGGTTCATTTTATAAACTTCCAAAATAAAATTTTAAATATATTTAGTTTAAATTTTTCAAAACAAATCAAATTCCAACAAAAATTATACTATCAAACATCAAAATGTAAATTCGATCGATATTTTATTTGGATCGAATATGTTCTTACTTTTGAGTTCTGACCAAATGTCATATCCTGGATTCTTTTTTCTTTCTATAAAGCTTTTAAATTTTGAAATGGGAGATGGAAAATTTTCTCCTCTTATTTTTTTTTTGGGGGGGGGGGGGGGCGGGGGTGTGATAAGGTAGAATTTGAATGGCACTAGATTGGTGAACCTCTCAAATACACCTTACGATTTGGTTTCAAAATTTTAAAATATTATACCAAAAAGTATAAGCAAAATGAGTAAAATATGCTGAAACATTAAGGAATAAAAGCATAGCATCTAGGAACTTATTCATAAAAACAAAAAGGGAAAAAAGAAATAGTGGGCATTTGTTTTTTATGAAATGGAAATAGTGAGCTTTGATGGGCAGGCCTTGGAACCAAAACGTTATAGTAAGACTAGATTACTAGTTAATGATTCCTTTGGGAAAAATTCAGCTTGGGCTGCTACCTTTCTGATGCTATTGAGCTTTTGGCAGCACAAATGGGGCATATATAAGTTTGCTTTTCTTTTCCCATTCATTTCAGAGATATAAATGACCTCAGATTATAGAGGTTATGAAAAAGTTTCCCCGTTAAGATTTATAAAGATTTCCTTAGTAAATCTTGTGAAGCTTATATAAAATTTATCCTTATTATTATTATTTTATGAATAAAAGATTAATAATTGCCATCAGCAGAATTAGAATTATAAAGTTCAGTTGACGTATCATCCTGATCACAGAAGGAGCTCTTAGGAAGAGCAGAAACATCGATACAGCCAGAAAAGGTTTTTATTTTTATTCTTAGAGGAAGTAAATCTCTGCATTATGTGCATTTTCAAAACACAAAAAAATGTATTTGACGAAGTCTTCGGTTTTCTTTCCTTATTTTATTTTTTATCATTATTTTCTACCCTATTTAAGAAGATTTTCATTTATTATAATGTTAATTGAGATTGAAAAATAATATAAGAATAAAAAGGATGAAATAAAATTTAAGAGTATTTTTGCATAACTAAAAATGATGCAAAGCTACAACATATAAAAATAAAGACGTTTAAAAATTTTCCTAAACAAAAAAAAAAAGAAAAGAAAAGAAAAAGAAGAGGTTTAAAAATATATTCAAAGAAAGAAAAATACTTGTAGGAGATAAATTCAGAAAGCAATATGAGAGGGGCAATGATTGCCTTATCTTGCTTGGCTGGATAGGAATTAGGATGCCATTGATTTCGTTGGCATTCATGTAGTAAAAAATTGCAGTGTGATCATGGATTAGGACCAGAGAGGGTCAGAGCTCGCCTAGCCAAAAAAGGAAAGAAGTTCTTAGTAAGGGCTCATTTGATAAAAATGAAATATGATCAATGTTGAAGTTTTAATACTGAATTTTACAAGTAGTTGAATTTATTATAATCGGTCAAAATATAATTTGTATTGTCTGAATTTGATTTCTAAATTTGATTAGAATGTTAGATAATCAATTCAACAGAGCTCTTAATACTGTAAATTTTTACTATTGTTGTTCTTTTTGCTGATTCATTCTTATAATTTATATAAACTTTTTGACAACATATATGTAAATTCACCCACAAGGTAGATAATAACTTCTCGTATTCTTTTCTTTTTTTCATGAAAGATAATAAACTAATTTAAGATTTCAACCGAGTACCCACAATGAACCTTTTTGCTTTTCAAAGGCAATTAAGAATATTATTAATAGGAATCAAGAGGGAATTAAAAAAGGCCCCGATAAACATATATAAGTATAGGGGTGATCGTGGTTCAATCAGAATTGAGTCTTAGTCAACGATTAAAAAATTATTGACTTAGTTTACTGTTTATGAATCGGTAATTTTCAATTTGTTAATTTGATGACTTTAACTGACGGTTCATAAATCGATTTGTTAATCAAAACAGTATTAGAACCGTGAATCTGTTCATGAACCATTACATTAAAATTTTAATTTTGATTTATCATTTTCATGAATTGTGAACCGAATCTTATCAACCATATTCAACCCTATATAAGTCCCGCACCAGAACTGTATATGATAGGCATGCAAAGAAAAAGGGATTCCACTATAAATGATTTATACTCTAGGGAAACAATATTAAGTTTTCTTTCTTGGGAAAACAATCTAGAACTCTAGGAAACTTCTTAATTGGTGTCTACAGTTACTTTTTCAGGAGAAATAACACAAATAGCCATGGGTAAAGGAAATAAATATGATTATACTCGACAATAGTATAATAGTTCAGATGCCGTCCGAAGAATGACCAATTAAACATAAGTACATGAGCACAACGATCAGATGAAAATTAACGATATAGCAATACTTTCTTGCATGTAATTAATTTGTCTTGAGGTCTAGTAATAAACGTCAATGAGAGATCTCAATCCCAGCATAGGGGTAATTTTGTAGTCACTGAAGCCATCCTGAAAGAAGAGTTTGGCCTAATCATTCTCACTTCTTTCTCTACCAGTAAGCACAGCCATCATCAGCATGTCAAAGAAGAGTTGAAGTTTCAGTTGCCTCATGTTCATTCTGGTCACCCAAAATCATCTCAATAATTATTACTTTTCCACCTCTTTCCTTATTTGGAATTGCTTCTTTACATTTCTTCAGTATCTCAGCACTCTCCTCATCGGGCCAATCATGTAATATCCACTGCCAACAATTAGCACGTTATGAAGACGCAGAAGAAAAAATTCAAAAAGACGAAGGTTGATTTAAAGAGTTTTTTTTAGTCCATCACTCAGAGATAGTGACGACCAAGGAAGAGTGACAAACCCTCAGACTTTTAGCTCCAATTTCTCGGGGAGCGCCATAAAAATAAAGAGGTTTATTATTATTATTGACTACTCTATGGGTGTAGAAATAACGACATAATATTATAAGTTTAGCTTACTTTACCTTAAGCAAAACCGCATCAGCAGGAGGGATGGATTTAAACATGTCTCCCCCAACATAGTCCAAGTTGTTAGTCCCTTCCAAGCCCTGAACTACATGAGGTAGATCCAGCACCGTGCACTTCAAGACCGGGAAAGCATCGGCAATGGCATTAGCCATAGCTCCGGTGCCACCTCCCACATTTACCAACGAATTCAAACCACCAAACACTTGCTTATAGTTTCCAATAACTAGACCACTTACTAACCGAGCAGCGATCATGGCTTCGTTAAAGAATTGGTTAAGCCTTGGTTCTTGGCCGGCCATGTTCCAAAGTTTCCTTCCATGAGTAGTGTCAAAAGAGTTGAGATCATTATTTTGAAACCAATCGCTTAGGCGGTCCCTCGTCGCCGTCAAGATTGGATCAAGCATGGGCTAGCAAAAACGGCCTCACACTCAAGGGATCATCTTTCAAGAGAAGCTTAGAAGCAAGAGTAAGAATGTAAGCCTCCTCCTCTTTCTCATTGCCAGCTCCAATCTTTGTGTTAACAAAATAGCCCGAATGAGTCAATTTGCGCATCAGACGATACACAAAACGGGTTTTAGAATTGTCGATTTTAAGGGAATCAATCAACTAAGAAAGAGTCGTTGGCTTGGCATGATTATGGATGATATCAGGTATGCTAATAAGTTCAGCAGCACATCTGAGGGACATGGAGTTTATGAAGTTGAATATGTCATTCTATATGTGAGCTTGGGCCTGAAGATAGAAGCTCAGAAGCTTCTCCATTCATCACAGTTGTATTCATAACTTCAATCTGGAGTAGATTCTGATATCCTGCATGTAGGCAATGAGCTAGGAATATGCCCTTATTTATAATGTGTTCAAGTTTCAATATCTGGAGTATTGAGATACCTTTCATCATCTAAAGTCATGATTTTGAGGTGGACAAAAAATTGTCTGATTGAAGCAAGATTTTTTTTTTTGTTACAGTTCCACCCTAATATATAAGGGTTGAATTTAAATACAGAATTTTTCACTCACATACCATACCATGTTAAATTTTAACTATATATATATATATATATATATGTGTGTGTGTGTGTGTGTGTGTGTGTATATAATTGTGCAAATTTTACGTCTTGAGAATTTATTTTTACAATACTTTTATGCAATTTTTCAGCAGTTTTTTTGAAAAATAAATATTGCTTTTTTTGGTAATTTTATTTACTTTTGTTTATTTATATACATAATATTTTATTAAGATACTTATAAGAACTTTGTACAAAATGTATTAAATATATTTAAGTTTTACATGCCGATTTAAATTAGATAAAATTTAAAGAATTATAGATGTATGTAATAACTTATTTTAGAGATATATCATTGTTACTTGCTAAGCCCGCGTACATTTATGTTTTATCATTTTTTATTTTTTAGATAAGGAGATTAATTTTGAGTAGGAGGACTTCTGGTAATTTAACACAATGACATATCTAGTGAACTTGTTCCTATTTATGTTAATTTTTGTTTTCTTGGAAGATTTGAGAGTTTTAATTTCAACAATTGTATTAGAATTTCCTTTGGAATTTTGCTATCAATTCTAGCCATTTGATTGAGGTAAGAATATTTTGTTCACTTTGAATGATTTATTATTTATTTTTTTGGACATTGTTAACATGGAGGAAACTTCACGGTGTGTTGCGGCCAGGGTCGTGACAGTACAAGTCTTCAATTTTCGCTCTAAAACTATTCTTGTTACATATGCAACTTATGTTTAGTATAAAACGTGTATTCACATACTATAATATTAAAAATGTTTTCGATTTACTATTTGCAACTTTTGAAAAATAACTCTAAACCAAATATAAGAGTTACTAACTTATAATAGTTTCATTTTAAAATATAAGTCACTTTTAAAAAATATTACATTACATATAATTTTTAAATTTGAAAAATAATATGTATATGTTTTTAGTTAAACTATTTAAAGAGTCATTAATCAAATTATTAAATAAATTGACGTAGGTAAAATTGCTCAATGAGGGTAAGATTAAAAAAAACAAATTAAGTTCTATAACATAATTTATTTTGAGAGTAAAACTAGTTGTATATTGAGATTTGATAGAAAATGTGAATTGTCATGATTATTTGTGAAGTTTTTTTCCACTCATTTATTAAAGATATATGATAGTTGCAGTTGCAATCATGTCTTGGATCTCTCTTATTGTTTTTCTTCTCAACTTGATGGTACGATTTTATCCTTGTCTAAGAGCATCTTAGATGATTTACTGTGTCAAAATTAAAAGTAAGTGACATGTAAGAAAATATGACAGTGATTCATTATTTCTCTCCGATGCAAGTCATGATAGAATGTGCAAAAATTTGTATTGACAGTGTCCTTTGAGCGCCAGTCCAATTTCTTTCTCCTCCATTGCAAATTGACGTTGGTCCGAGGCTCGCGAGCACCCATTCCAGAACCCAATGTCTCCGCCATACTCTATTCCTTACTACCGTCGCCATACTTGCCTTGATCAAGATGCCCGTCCTAGAAGATCTGCAGAGGTAAATATGGAGATTTGGTCATTTGAGTAAATGTGAAGATCGGGTAGCCATGTGGTCTGATAAGTAACGGGGACCGAAGATACGAAACTGAGACAAGATCTGAAAGAGATGAATGAATGGGATATCTGAAAATGGTGGTGAAGAGAGAAGGAAACGAGGCAGCTCTGAAGGCAACAGGAACCTATTGCCTTCTCCATCTTTACCCACTTACGTTTCCATACCATCCTCTGCTCCAAACCTGAACCGATCTTCTTTTTTTTTGATAAATAATTTCTCTCTTGTTTTTTATCCGTTTTTTTTCCCCCCTCGGATTCTAGTGACCTTGAATTTTAGATGTTGTCGCCTTGCTTTTGTTACAGAGTTTATCGTTTTAAATAATGGATGCCATCCATCGCATTTTTGCATATGTTGTGGGAGTAGTGTCTTTTACGTGGCTACTGCTATAATATAAGAACCGATCTTGATAACAAGGAAGTGGGATTCTGAGAGATTCAGTATGTTTTGTTTGGTAAAAAAAAATCAATTAGTCTATTTAAAAAAAAAAAAAATCAAATTGACGAGTAGAGAGGTTCACAGTCATCTTTTGGAGATAATTTTAAAATTTGATAATATAATTATTTGATATTTATATGATAATATGAAATGAGATTCAAACTCCTTAAAGATTACTTGTCAAATTTTTTATTATTTTGACAGTAATTATTGAAGATAGTTATAAAACATATTAAGAGATCAGGACCACAATGCTCCTTTCTCATTGGGTAAAAAGTGAAAATGATGAGGTCTTTTTCTTTCTCAACTTGACATCTAGAATAGTAGCATGTCTTTTTCTTTTTTTTTAAAAAGTGTATTTGAAATTGAATTTATATATAAAAAAAATATTTATTTTATAAATAAGAAGAGGTTATTGTCTTAGGATAAAAAAATTTAAGAAATAATTAACGATAATATTATAATTAAATGTGTAAAATATAGCTATTGAATTATAGTGTGATTTAAATTAAAACTATTTTAAAAATAACTAGCATTACACCCTGCAATGTACGGAAGTTATTATTTTTATTGGGACTTGATATATAAATAAAATTATAAATTATAATTCACATGTTATTATAATTATATAATTGTAATAAAATTGCAGTATTACATATAATAACTATTAAAAAATGTATTGGAATTTGGCATATAAATAAAATTATTAAATTATAATTCACATGTTATTATAATTATATAAGTGTAATAATAAACATACTATAATTTATATATAATAATTATGCCTATAACAATTATGAGAATAAAAAATAAATTATAT
Source organism: Apocynum venetum (assembly GCA_019593545.1). NCBI lineage: Eukaryota > Viridiplantae > Streptophyta > Magnoliopsida > Gentianales > Apocynaceae > Apocynum > Apocynum venetum. The sequence continues at coordinate 7,004,800 of SRSM01000123.1, read as the reverse complement.
TTTTTTCAATATCTAATACAAATTTAAAATAATTTTTTACATCTTAATCAAAACTTAATGCCTGTATTATTTTTAATTTAGTTTTTACATCGGTGCAAGGATTGAGATTGCAATTTTAACGGAACTTTAATATAAATTATAAAAAGATAATTATATAATTATTTTTTAATAGTGTATATACTAAGATGACGATATATTGCAAACCTATTATATAGATTATATAAGCTATTATATTCTAATAATATAATAAAAAAATCTATAACAAGTTATTATAGATTTTATATATATATATATACTTAGTTGTCCTCGAAATTATGTAATTCAGAAAATTCCTATGCAAGGAGAGATGATTAATTCTTAAGCCTTGGTCATCCTAATGTTGTTAGACTCCAAAGAATCAATAGAAGAATTCGTGTCCAAAAAAGAATATCTCATTCTCAATGTGATTATAATTGTAATTGTTTAATGAATCCATAAATGCAAGGTTTAACTTATATTCTCATCTCATTATCTTTTTATCCTATTTTCTTCCACACCTTTTGAAGTAGAAGTTCTACTTGGAGCGCAACACTTCGACATGGACCGTGATCTGATGAACCAAAACAATACCTTACTCCAAATAATGTCCTTATTCTAAGTTTGACATCCAGGGAACACCTTTTATAATCATCTCTTCCAAATATATAGAATCCATGCTCAAAATTAATGGCAATTTGATAAAAACTCGTTGGCAGTTCAATTAAGTTTAATTACTGTTTGTTGTCCTTGCAGCTCCAATGTGAAGTTGTCCATTGATTCTCATACAGTTGAGCAGAGGTTCTGCTAAGATTTGGTCTGACCTGTATACATGAAAATCATTAGTAGAAAATCATTAGTTGAGGATACATGAATCCTAATCGTAATCAATGACGGAACCGTTCCAAATATTGCTAGACCTATTGATCTACATATAATTAATTATTGTGGGTTTTGTGTGATAAAATATTTTGTAAAGAAATCTTGAGAGTCTTAGATTTTTTGTAACCCAACTAGATTCCTGGCATTTTTTCCCAAACAAAAGAAGTAAAATCACTTGAAAAATGTTTATAACCTGGACCCTAGTCGCTAGCTCCCTCTCTTAGGGATTCTCTCTCTACCGTTTTTCTCTCTTCTGAATTTCAACCTCCTAGCTAGGGTTTCAATCATGACTCCTAGCACAGGGGACCTGAGTAGCTTACTCAACTCACTTACTCTCAAACCATCAGATATGCAAAGAAACCTCCGAGGAATGCAACCTGTCTCTCTTGGGTAAATTTCTCTTCTCCAGGGATATATCCATCAAGAATCTGCGTTTAGCTATGGAGAAATCTTGGCATTGTTCTGGTTTCACCTTCACAAAGGTCAGAACAAATGTCTATCCATTCTTTTTCTCTTCCCCTCAAGACCGTGAGCATGTCATCTTCAATGGCCCTTGGTGCTTCGATGATATTTTACAACCATTCTCTCAAATGAGGCTTTCCAGTTTGCTTTCTTTTGGGTACACATTTGTGGTCTTCTGAGAAAATGTGTTCTGAAGATGTGGGGAAAAAATAGCCTCTTACTTTCAAGACTGTACAACTCTACAGTTGCGTGAATCCATTGACACCAAAGAACGTTACTTTCACATGAGGGTGGCCATCAATACTACTCTTCCTATTCTGCGTGGGCTAAACATGCAATTTCCTTTCTTTGGTGAAGTTGTGACAGCAATTCAATATGAACGACTACTAGATTTGTGTTTCTCCTGTGGGAATATCTCCCATACTGTGAATCAATGTCCTATAATCCATGGTGAAGTCACACAAACCCAATCTTCCTCCTTCCTCTTTGGCCCCTTCCTCCATGCTATGAAAATGAAAGGTACAGTCCCCGGGGCATAGAGCAACCCAATCTTCCTCCTTCCTCTTTGGATTGCACGAAACAGTTTTATCTTGGAGTAAATCACATCAAACTCTTATACCCTCCTCAATTCAAGCTCTGCTTCTATGGAGGAGTACTGTGTTGCAATAGTTATTTCATTTGCTTCAAGCTATCTGATGGCATTTCCCTTACATGTGGATTAGTTCACTATTTGGCGAAATCATGATTAATTTCGCGTGAAACCCTAAAGGTGTTTTTCTAGCTGGCTTTGCCACTGAACCCTTCCACCTTTTGAAAAGCAAACACTCCAGCATCATCCTATTTATCTCATTGAGCCTTGATGATGCTTCTACTGCAAGACTTGTTCAACTATTTGATCTAGATTTCTTATGTAATTTTTATTTAAGTTGTATTTCTTTTCGTCGTGTTTGGGGCAATAGGCTAGTCTATTGTCTTCTTCACTTTGGATTATCATTTGCTCCACTTTTGGTTGGCGATGATATCCCCTCCCTCCTGTAACCAGAGCCTTGGCTGCTTTTTCCATCTAATTTTATGTATCTTTTTTTACTCAAAAAAAATCACTTGAAAAATAAAATTATATATATATATATATATATAAAGAAAGAAAGTAGAAGTGTCAAAGAGAGCAATATGAGGGTTATAAGTTTTTACTTTGTTTCTTTGACTATGGATCACTTGTCTTGTTTGAAACCGAATATGGATTCGGGATTAGATACATGTGAAGTCAAAAAATGACTACATTTTCGGCCATCTATGTAGTTCAAGGTTAAAATTTATAAAGAAAAAGAAAAAAAGAGTCCTATTAACATATAGCCATTACAAATATTAAAAATTAATAGAAGGGAAACACTACCTTGTGTGAATACAAACCATCAGAACCTCCGGCCTTTGCTGGAATAACATGTGGCTGAATAATTGTTGCACCAAATCAAATGGGCAATCATCTCCTTGGGTATGCAAGAGTAATGTGCAAAGTGACGTCAAAAAAGATTACAAATGATAAAAAGGATCTTATTTCAAATTTGTTTAGATATACTTGTTGGATATAAGAATTAGAACATAAGGTTTTTAAAAAATAATTCGGGGGTCTAACTTTTATACAATTGATGAAGATATTTCTTAGATAATTCGAAGATCTTTTTTTAAAAAAAAAAAGAGAATATTTTTACAATAAAATTCAAAAAATTTTGAAAAACTAATTAGAGTCTTAAAAATGAAGTTTCGAATTAAGATCTTGAGATTTTTAAAAGAAGATTGAAAAATAATTTGAAATATCTTAAGTATACGGAAGATTTATTTTTTCAAACAAAGATATTTCTTAGATGATCCTATTTTTTTAAAAAGAAGATTTTCACAATATGATTGACAAATGTTTGAAAAAAATCATTCGAATCTTGAAAAATAAGTTTCAAATTAAAATCTTGAGATTTTTAAAAGAGGATTGAAAAATAATTTAAAAGATCTTAGATATACATGAAGATTTTCTTCAAAAAAAAAATCAAAATATTTATTCTTATAAATCCGAATATATTTTCTATATATAAATAAATTTGGGTTAATGGTAGATTCTAATTTTAAAACATATATTTATGATAAATTAGTTTAATTTAATATTTCAAAAAAATGTTATGCTGACATGTGTCATTTAGTAGAATAATTTATATATATAGATATAGATAAATATAGATTACATATGTGAGGCCAACATGTGGAATTGTGTGAGACATTTAGTATTTTAATCAAGTTTTTAATTATAGGTGAAAATTTTTAGATAAAAATATTAAAATGATAAAAAAGATTTCAAAAGTCATTGGTTGTTGTAAAAAATAATTTTTTTTATGAATTTGAGAGACTGTGTTGATCTTTTACAAAAATAAAAGACTCAATTGAAATTTTCTAAAACTAAGAAATTTGATTGAAAATATTTGACATTTCAAGGGACTATTAAGGTTTTCTTTTTCTTTTCTTTTTTTTGAAGGGGAGGGGGACTACTATATTAATCTTTGCTCAAAAATCATATACTCCATCTGCTTCTTTATATATAAGATATTTGAAGTAATTTCACGTGAACCACATAAATATTTTAGTTTCGATAATATCATTATTTGTTGTCTTAAAAGAAAAAGTAAAACTATTATTTTGATAATAAGAAATGGAAAAAACAAATGAGGAGGGAAAAACGTTTTTGTGTTGAAAATAAAAAATAAATTAAAATAATTTTTTAATAATAAAAAAATTAATAAATAAAAGTAATATTAAAAATAAAGAGTCCCTCGATAGTTTTAAACATCTTTATCATTATTAATAATCTTATCTGTGGCACTTAGCGAGCGAGCAGCTCCCAAGTCACGGTTTAAGTAATGGCACTTGTGGATTGTCCAAATTAGCCCTTTACAAAGACCTTATGGTATACATGCAGCCTACAGATTTACTTGTTTTACTAGTTAGACTTGTTAAAAACAGAGGCTTCATGCATCTAAACACCAAATTTTAGATATGGTTGGATAGGAAAAGTAGTGTCAACAACATCAACAATCTATGGAAAAATTACTTATTTGGTATATCAAGTTATGGTTATTTACCAAAAAGATACTTCAAATTATTTTTCTTTTTCTGCCTTTTAAATGTCCAAAAAATAGGTTGTGATATGTCAAAAGTCCTCTCCTAACCAAATTCGATGAATTCATTGACAATAATAATAAAAAAAATTGCATGAATAATTTGTAAAATGAACAGACTAAATTACTTTAAAAAAGACCCTACATGAGCAACTCATAATTTTTTTTGCAGAGATTTCAGTTGGCTGAAAAATGAACTTTCCAGGAGTTATTAACTTGTTTTATTTTTTAAAAAAAATATTCATTTCGCTCGGATTTGAATGTATATTTTTTATTTTGATTAAAAATTTTAAAAAAAAATCATTGATTTTAAGTAAATTATTAAATTATCTTGACATTAATATAATTAATTGTAGAACTCATGAATTAGTAAAATGTAAATTTTTTAAATTAAAATAGTTTATTGTGAGAATTAGTTTAATATAAATATTTTAAATTAAAAAGATTATTAATGAAACTTTGAATAAAAAATATATTTATTTAAAAAAATTAAACATTCAATTTCAAACAAAATAAAATAGAAAATAGAAATTTAGATATTCAATTTGAGACGGAGGGATTATATATTTAGTAAATAAGTATGACTTCAAATATCTATTAGATAATTCTTCCTTATTGACCAATTCATGTCCAGGGGAAGTAAAGAATTGCAGTGTGATCATATCAAGAATAGGACCAAAAAAAGGTGAGAACTTGCCAAACCAACACTACCAGCGCCTAAAGCCAAAGTGAACTTCTATATGTGGCAATTTTCATATAATATCATTTGTTTTTTAAAAAAAAAAATCATATAACAAGATTTTAAAACACAATTAATTCTTATTAAAAAAATCAACACTGTTTAGATACGCAAATTATTAAAATACAGATCTTTATCACCTCAAAAACAAGGGAAAAAATGTAGAGCAAAGGGCCTATTAACCCAAAACAAAACTAAAGACAAACTATTTCTGCAAGCTTGATTCAACAGGTGGTGTTTATCAGCTTATGAATCAGGACCAAAAGACTGCCAAATGCCATTTATGTGCTAAAGACCTTGTAGTCAGTCTTAGGAGACCAGGGTTCAAACTTTGGAAACTTTTTTCTTTTTCTCTTTTTAAAAAAAGGAACTTTATATTATAATGTAGCATTCAAGCAACACTCGTTGATCATATAGAGAATAGGTTCCCGTAGTCATGTTAAGTGAATTTACTCAAGTATTTTGATGATCAGGCAGCCGCTTCAAGTCCATTTCAACCTGGTGGATGGTCCAACGCATATTCTCCAATTTCTGTAAGAATTTTGAACGTCAATCAAGAATCAAAAACCTACCTTGTGGAATTAGTACTTCCTTTTGTTTACTACATACCTTGACTATATCATGGTATTGTCTGGCAATAGAATCAAAGTGAGGATCAACTCCTTGATATTCATGAAGGCGTGTGACCTGTATACAAATATTAAAGTTTCTGTTGAGTTTGAAACCACTCTATTGCAGTCAAGCTCAGTGGCTTTCTTTCCCAGTTCTAAAGCCAACTAGATGAAGAGACAATCTTATGCAGCTAATGTTTGTAAGGAAAAAATAGAAGATAAAATAAAAAACAGTGACTGAAAGATGAAATCAAATGTCAAACATAGCATATAGAAAGAAAGATCTGATTATACATAGAAGTTGATGGGAAGAATTTGTTCATATATTAGTCAGTCAAAAATGATGAAAAATGAAAGTTTCTCTTTCTCATGCAGCGATGGTTCTCACTTTCCTTACCTAATATACAAAATACACAAAACAGGTCTATCCCACACCACTTAATTTGACAATCCTCTAACTACAGAACCTTCGTTTCCAATCAAACAATGCACCGTAATCTAAGAATTTTATGATCCAAAAGGTAAAGATAGAACATATTGGTTCCCCATGATGTTTGCTACACCTCCAAGATGTCCATAGACCATGAGTACTTCGTATAAACAGAAGTATGGCATTAGTATAAAAAGCACACATGATACAAAGTCAACATGCTAAATTATAAGACACGATAGAAGAGCATACCGCTTTGTTATATGCAAGTGAGGACTCCTCAGTAGACTCTACCAGGTATTTCCTGAACCAGAAAAATTAACCAAAAAATCAGAAACTTATCTCCGGACAGAAGCATAATTTTAGTTGATAGAATCCACCCCATTTACCTTATTTTATGCAGTGCTGGAATAGTTTCTGAAGTATATGTGTCGAGCAGGAGAACATGTTCTAGAACTCTAGGGAAACAAAAGGAATCTAATAAGTTGATTAGTTTTTCCTTCTTAATCTGGAGAAGTATACATAGATAGTCATAGGAAAAAGAAATAATATGATTATACGCATGACAATACTTCAGATAGTGTCCTCTGCTGGTTAGTTTACTTCTGCTTCTGCCTGGGATTTATTTCACTTACCTAAGGTAAATAGCCAGGGGAAGAGCTGGAAAAAAATTTGGAAATCTCAAGGCCCCAGTAATGCTTCTAAGAATGTGGCTACTGAAGCACAAAAAAGAATGCTCACACAAAGGATTTTTGGAGAAGGGAAGTGTGTTACTCTCTGGTATATGACAGCTGCAGTTTCTGGTTGAGACCACTTTGCATATTTACATGACTGCTCTGACCTCAAGAAGTTTGGTTGGTTTTGCTTCATCCCTATCAGTGGGATCAGCATTGGAGTTACTCTAGTGCTAAAGAATGGTTTTAAATTAACCTTGGCAGGACGGGTACAGATGTGATGGGCAACAATAATTGGAAGTATATCTTTAGAAGAGTTGTACAGGACATTCGGCATTATCACAACTTAGAAAGACAAAATGGGCAGCAGGAGGTGCTAGATTCTGACCTCTTAGCCAAGTATATCCTTGAAAGAGTTTCTAAATTACTATCTGCTTGGGACCAACACAAGACCGGACCAAGCAGATATGTGAATGCTACTGCTGACTTTGCTAGGTAGGAATCTTTTGTATAGGGCTTTGCCCCAAACATTGTAAATTCTGTTTTTGCTAATATACAAATAGACCCTGATTCATACAAATACTTCAGATGGTGGAAATGTGCCACTAGCAGTAACTCATAGAACTGAAACTTTTGATGTCAAGGGCCAAATACCCATTAGCATTTTAAATGCAAAAGCCACAATTAACAGATTTCAGAATGTTTTATCAACATCCATAAATGTACTACAGTATAGATAATTTTGAGAAACATTGCCATTAATTGGTCCAAATGCATGACCAAGCAAAAGCTAGTGGCTGAGAAGAAAGAATAAGGAATCAGCACCAGGAGAGACAAACCTCAGTTTTGCACTCATGGTCTCACACCTCTTGCAGAGCCAAGTTTTGCGAAGTTCATCCTAATTAAAAGCATAGAATTAAATCTCCATCAGCGAAGATAAAAATGGTACAGTGAATCCTTCAAAGTAATAGATTACATATCATAACCTGAAGAATATTTGTGTTTAAGCCAAAGGAAATAGGCTTACATATTTATGCTGGTGCTGCAACTTTATTTCTTTGACAAGCTTTATTAGCACTCCAAGTATCTGCTCCAAAACCTTAAATGGACAGAATGGTTTACAACACAACACTATCATGTTGCAGATACACATGAGATACAAATGTTTAGACATGTAAAATGAAAGCTTCAAAGAATAGAAAAACTTGTACATTGTAATATTCTGCAAATTTTCTATCTGATGAATACAGATCCTCGCGCCATGCTGCTTCTTCTCTCTCAATCTCCTCTATAATCAACTTTACCCTGTTTAAGTGTCAAATAAACGTACCAACTTCTTAACTTTTGATCAAAGAGGTTAATTTCCATCTTCTAATTAGTGACAAACAAACACAAAAATGATTAACAATAAGTTCAAAGAAAGAAGTGTCCTCAACAATTTATGTTCTTTTCAGACAACTGTAATTGCTTATGCAACATTCTGATCAACAGATAACCATGTGATAATCTTGAGTTAGAAACATCCCCCCCCCCCCCCCAAGCGCCCAAAACCAAAGGGTAACAGCATCAATTTGTTTCTGTGTTGAAAAACTATGCTGCACATATGTAAACTTTAGCAGTTTTAGCTTCAATAGAGTGCAAAAAAGAGAACAGAAACTGAAGCATAACAAAGTCAACCGCTAGAGAAACTTTGATAGATAAGAGGAAGATTTCTGGAGTTCATTGAATTAACTAATCGCTAAAGCAGGAGTCCAAATCAAAGTGAACCAAATAGCATCCAGGAAACAAATGGATTTCAGAACTTCCAAAGCATAGCCAAAAAGGCATCCCCAACTTAGAAAATTTAGAAGAATGGAAAAAGGGAAGAACCGACACATGCATACCTTTCAGGAAGTCTAGCGGTTGAATTCCGACTATTAGTTGGTGAATCTGTAGGAATTAAGAGTTTAGTCAATAATGGAATTTTCATTCTATACATACCAGATCATGAATTAGTAACTGCATCCAATTTCCAAAAAATAAAATACCAATTGTGCCAAACTTTCAACGGAATATTTATGGAATCTCCATGAATAGGATCAAACCTATTCCATGGTATTTACATGAGGTTCCTCTTTAAGAAAGTCAAGATCAAATACTAAATGGCCTCTATCTGGCAGATGAACTTTTTTGTACTTGCTGGGCAAATAAGAGTTTGTTTGCACATGACTGGAAGAGATGGATTAAAGTGTAACCAATCATACCCAAGCCTAAAAATGGTAAAAAAAAATAATTACAACATTGAAACTGACCTATGTCACCTGCAATGACAGCATCCATTAACCTATCACATTTAGTGTCTAATCGACTTCCAATCTCACGGGCAAGTGAAACAGCATATTCGGCCATATCCTGCAGTTGCAGATGATTCTTTAAAATGTAAATTAGATATTACAGCTATACTATAAAGTAGTTTATATGACCCAAAAGTAAACATCCAAAAAGAATACCACTTAGCAATTTATAATGAAACAGAGAGCAGAAGATTGTTCATAATCAGCATGGAAAAGGAAACATTTTATGCCTCAGCAAGAATTCACCAAACTCGGACTTGTATCGTGCCCAAGAGACCTCAAGTATCATACCATGGATAACTGCAAATGTTGAATATGAGTTTGCCATAAATAAGCAGGAGTTATTCCAAGGTATCTGCTGGGAACACCACCAACTTCAGGTTCCGATGTATCAGCAAGACCACCAGAAAGAGCATTTGTTCCAGCAGCACCAGTTCCAATAGTTGAAACATTTGTGTAATTAGTAGAGTTGGAGCTTGAAGTTATTGTAATACTGGTACAGGTACTATCAAGAGAGCTTCTTGACATGATACTCCATTTCTCTATTTCTTCCTCGTGTATCTCCCCATCTTTAGATATTAGAGGAAGCCTCAATTTTTGAGCAGCTTCTGCAACAACCATCCGATGCTCCAGTGCCTCATAAACCTGTAACATTATGCTACAATACCTTCATTCTCCTTTTTAAAATGCATTTGTGTAATTACTGCCTATAAAGAGGCAAAATGTATATAAACCACAAAACTTATTTATTCATATGAAGTTTCACAGCAGCATTTATATTATTAGATCTGTTCAGCATTCACAGATTTAACCAAACCAATAGAAGAAAACCTGAAAAAAGGTTTATATCCAATCTGAAGTCGTGAAACATATTTCCAAGAAACCGAACAAAGCCAATGCATTCAAATGGAACAATATAGTGTAATTCAATCCATAAACGAAAAGAAAATAAGGACCTGGGGAGGGCTCTTCAAGCCGACATCACGAATACCCCCAAAATTAGCCCCGGAAACAGCTTGCTGATACTCTTCCACCATTGCAATTGCCTCAATGTAAACTGCCTATAATGCCATTAACCCAGAGGAAAAATATATGTATATATAAAAACATTACAAGAGAATCCTCAGGACAGATAAATAGCATCAAATTTCACAAACCCATAAAAGATCGCTTCAAAATAAATCCTAAAAGAAGCTTAAACGTTACCAAAGCTTCCAAATACCGCTGTCTCTCTTTACACATTTCCTCCCTCGCCTGCATCAAATAGTTCAGTAAGTTCCCCAAATTTAAGAATATTGGGCTAAAATACACACTTTCACACACACATATAAGAGAGAACATATACAAATATAGATAAAGAGAAAGTAATGGTACGAGCTGATGATCGTAATAGGTGGATTTGGAGATAAGAGAACCATCGGGAGCTAAGCAGTGGCGCTCCAACTGGTCTATCAACTGGGTTACATCTGCTGCGACATTTTGAGCTCCTAATCCTTTACCCATTTCCCTTCACTCTTTTTTTTCAATTGAAGACCAATTCTTCGTACTCTTTCTTCATCAACGATCTCTGTGGTTTCGGTTATCCAAATTCAAAAAGAAGCGGAGGCACTGGCTTTTCCGCCGGCACCAAACTCCGCGACAACGAAGTTCAAGCAACCGACGTCGTTTTAGTTAGAATTACGATTTACGATTTTTTGTTCTTTCCACTTTCTTTTTCTTTTTTTCCTTTTATTTATTTTCTCGTTTATATCTATTTTAAGGCATATTTTAGTTTCAATAAACCCCTCTCAAGTCTCAATTTCTAATCTCTTACCACAAATACACACTATCTAATTGTACAATTTTTACCAAATTCATTCTCTTTAAGTCAACCAACTCATAATCCTTGGTCAAATATATTTATTCTTTTAGAAAAAGAAAGGTCATTTATCCTCATTTGTTCCCCAACGAAATTAGCTAAAAAATACATCACATCTCTTTCATCTTTTTCAATGCTGTTGTGAAATAGAGCATGTAAAAGAAGAAAACAAAGCAAGGATCAAATACATGAAATGAAACTTAGAATAAAATATTTGAAATCAAATAAATGAGGGAAATTGGATGATTTAAATCTCTAAACTTTTTTCAATGGCTAACTTAGCCTCTAATCTTTATTTTAAAATTTTTTATTTTTTTATTTTGATAAGATAGATCATTTTGTTAAATTTTTTTTTTAAGTTTAACTCATTTAATGTTTGATGAAGGGTGTTTTGAAAACTTATTATTTACATTTTTCTTTTTCTAGATAATTTGACATGTTTAATCTCTTATCTATTTACGCTTGGTAAGATGAGTCCTTAATTTTTTTTAAAAAAAAATTAAAGTCCCTTATTTTTTTCCCATTTGGTAAACTAGGTCCTTTCTTTTTTTTTTTTTTATTAAATTTGACCAAGTTAATGCTTGTTGGCCTTTTATCTTCAAGTGTTTAGGTATTTTTGAAAAGTCAATATTTATATTTTTTATTAAATAAAAAACATTTTTTCCTTCTCTCAATAAACGAAATCAAAATAATAAATGTCATGATTATTTGTTTAGTGTGATTAGTAAAAATTTAAAATGAAATACCAATTATTATTATTATTATTGAATGAAAAAATTTAAGTGTAATAATTGTATTGTGTTCATGTTAGTAAAATATCAATATAAATTAATTACTTATGACAAGATAACTAACTCACAAAATATAATTCATATGCTCAATCAAAATTAAATTTGAACAAACTCATGTAACGATGAAGCATGGGTGAAAATAAAGTAATTAGCTAGGGATATGACTAGGATTTTATTTTTATGAATTAAATGGGTTGAAATAACTTTTTATCAACAATAATTTAGTTCACTCATTTTCAACTCTAAATAATTATTTTTTAGTATAGTTTCTAATCTTTTAGGAAAAATTTTGAAATACTATAATAGAGAGAAAGATATTTTTTAAAATTTTAAAAAGAAAAAGAAAAGTGTAAATAGTTATTTTAAAAAAAATACCCTTGAACACTTGAAAAAATTACACAAGTGTGGATTTAGTCAAATTTAATCAAAACATTGAGAAAATGACCTAATTCATTGAATGAAAAAAAAAAAGATAAAGGATTTTTAAAAAAGAATTTAAAAAGATTAAGAATTCATATCACCAAATATAAAAAGATAAGGAACTAAACATGCTTAGTTGCCAAAAAAATAAAATATAAACAGTGAATCTCTAAAAATACCCTTTACCAAACGTTGATTGGGTCAAATTTAATAAAAACAAATTAACAGAACAACCTATCTCACCAAAATAAAAAAGATCAAGGATCCAAAAATTTGAAAATAAATATTAGGGGCTCAAGTTTCCAATTAAAAAAAGTTTAAAGGTTAAATATGTCAATTTTCCAATCAATGAAATGCTATAAAATAAGACAAAATAGTAGTAACTAATAATAATATACAGCTTACATTGTTCATTTTCTTATTTTTTATACATAGCTCTACAATTCTTTTATCCTCTCTTTTAATTAATGGCATGTGAGATTTTTTTTTTAATATTCATTCCGTCCAAAATTGGATGTTTACATTTCTATTTTAATTTATTCGAAATTGAATATTCATTTTTCTTAAATAAACATATTTTCTATCTAAAAAATTATTAATAATCTCATTAATTTAAAGGATTTATATTTCACTAACTCATAGTCTCCACCACTCATGACGCATCACCTTAATTTAAAATATTTACATCTCACTAATTCATGATCTCATGATATATTATATTAATGTAAAAAATAATTTGATAAGTTAATTAAAATCAAATATCTTCTTTAATTTTTAACTAAATCAAAAGTTGATATTTAATTTCGGACATAGGGAATAGAACTTACCAAAATACTAAGTTTATTGATTCTAAAAGATGATGGTGATAAAAATTATACTCAAATAAGAACTTTCATTTTTATTTAATACAAATAAATTCTTTTATTGTGTATTACCAAAAAGTATATAAAATATATCAAATTTTCTTTTCTCAAACAAAATTAACTTATCACTAAACAGTTCATTTCAATAAATGAGGGAAACTTATGAGGATATTTATTATTTAGTTTAAATTGTGAAGATGAATTAGTTTCTTTTTTAAATAATAATAATAATAATAGAAAACTAAACTTTTAATTTTGAATTATAAAAATTTTTTTAAAAAAACGATGTTAAAACACCATCATTCAATAAATTAATCATTTATTTTTATATAAAATTTAGTATTACAATTATTTCAATTTAATTTTCACAAAAATTAGATTTGATTTGGCTAAAATGTAATTCAATTTTTTAAAATTTTTTATTTTATTCAATTTTATTTAAAAATTGTCAAAATCCAATTATAGTCAAATCAAAATAATTAAATGTACACTCTTACAAGACTCTCTCTCTCTCTGTATATATATATATATATATATATATATATATATCACTCCTAAGGAAAACTATTTTTATTACTTACTTATCATTTTTCTTTAAAATTGCATCTTTGTTTGTAAATAGTTAATTTAATAGAATTTGACCAATAACCACTGTGTCTAAACTGAAGTAAAGCCAAATGTCTCAAGGCACGACTCAATTGATACAAACTAATCATAAAAATCTTATTTGAAGCATGAATTAGTTTTTTTCATGCGCATCATTGTAAATGCCAAATAAGACCCTATCAATTGAGGCATATTTCATATTTTACATCAGCCAGACCTAAGCTGGGTTATAAAAAAATAAGCAAAAGATCTAAAATGCCCCTCAATTTTTCAAAAGTTCACAAACTACCTTTGGATTTTAAAAATGGCAAATTCTATACTCAAACTTTTAAAAAGTCTCACAAAATGTAATTTCGTTAAGTTTAACTGTTAAATCACAAGTTTGACCGTTAAATCTCTCATTTTATTAGTCGTATGCCAAACACGTCTCTTCCAAAGGTATTTTTATCTTCACAAAATCCTTTAATTTTCTTTTCTTTTTATTTTTTTCTCTTATTCTTCCTTCTCTTCAAACCCTAAATTGTTTTACAACCACAACAACCAACTACCAAGTCAACGTCGCTACTATTGTTTTTTTCCTCACAATCTCACTTTTGACCCATTCTTCGGCTTATTTGAAACTTGAATCACCTCATCATTCACTTTAGCCTTATCTACCATATAATAGTTTATTCAGTAGCAATTCCAAATTTTATTCTCATTTGACACGATTCCATTATCTTCTAACTTATTTACTTGGTTCCCATTATCTTTTGCTCATGATTTGGAGTCACGATTGCCTCCTTAAACTGGTCTACCTCATCTACTAAAACTCAAACCTTATTTTCCTCACCATCAACTCTCACATATGAATCAACAAACCTCTGTTATGGCTAAAGATGGAAAATGTATGAAGATATTCTCCATGGCTTTGTGTTATATAATAAAGGAAATAAGAGGAGAAGAGAGTTGGAAGAAGGAATATGGGTAATGGCAATGAGTGGTAGTGGTTGGTGATAAGCGACGGTATAGCCGTAGAGGGTGCTTGGCGACTGGTTGCAACACAATTTTAGGGTTTGAAAAATGAAGAAAATAAAGGATTTTGCGAAAACAAAAATACCATTGAAATATACGCGTGTTTAGCACATAACTAGAATGAAATATTTAATGATCAATCTTGTAATTTAATAGACAAAATTAATGAAAGTGCATTTTGTGAAACTTTTTAAAAGTTTGAGTATAAAATTTGTCATTTTTTAAGTCTAAGGGTATTTTGTGTACTTTTAAAAAGTTCAGGGGCATTTTGAATCTTTTCCCCTGAAAAACAAAAACAATTAAGACCAAAAGGCAGTCACTGGTGATGATAACTACCCATATTCTGCATCCTCCGATTCCCCTGTAGAAACCGCCACAAAATTTCCACAAGAACCTGTTTTGCTTCATTGATTTTGTCTCTCTACTTCCCCAGCTCGATCTTCACGAATAGAAATCCGTTGTCAGAAATTCCTCTTTTTCTATTTCCCTTTCTTGTCGATGGAAAAAGGAAAATCCAGGGATATAGCAAAGTCGTTGCAGGAACTCGATTTGAATTCTAATTCCAACAGGACTAAAAAATCAGCCAGGAAGTTTGCTTCTCCCTCTCAATGTTCCTGTAACCTCTTTCTACCTTCTGTTTATATGTATTTGATTGCTGGTTTTCTACTGGGCTGTTTTTATATCTGGGTTTTGTTTTTTGAGTGTATTCCACAATTTTATGGATCCGACCATATATCCATAACCCATATTTTACTGGCCTTTGAACTTGTGTCTTTCTGTGCTAAAAGTATTATCTCATTGTATTTTGTGTTTGATCAATTCCTGCAAGTGGTATGCCATATTTTGGTGTCATGTAAATTGACATTGCTGAGCTTCTCTGAATTTCAGTTTTGCAAATTAAGAAGCCAAAGCCTCCAAGCTTGGTGAGTCTGTGCCTTGGAGTTGTTGGCAAGCATTTGGAAGACATAACTGAGGATTTGCCCGAGATAGCGTCCACTTTCCCCTCTCATATTAGGGTAAAGAAAAGACTCCATCGTTGTTGTTGCAGACTTCAAAAACTATATTTTTTCTTCCTTGCATAATGGTGTAGCAGAGCTCATGTTCCATTAAATGATTCAACTTCTGTTTAAATGATCTTCCTTTTATTGAGAACTTATCAGACTTGGTTAGTTATTTAATGATCAGAATTATCTCATGCATTAGCAGGGCCAGGTTGTTTTGCAGGTTCTTTCACTTTACTAAATTTTTATTATATCAGATAATCATTTAGAATTCTATTGTGCAACCCTGGAGATACGCTTGTTAATATGGAACATAGGTAACAATCCTATGCAAATTCTGATATCGTATCATAGTACAGCTATAGAATTATGAAGGTCTTTGTATATTTCTAGCTTCGCTACTTCTATTTTTGTATATGTATAGTGACATCAAACTTTTATTAAAAATGGCAGATGGCAATAGCTGCAATTGCAAAGAGAAGAAAGTTACTGACTGATGAAATTCTTGTTGCATTAGCTGAGAGTTCCTGGGAGATCCTTGATATATCTAGTTCAGATGTCTCTGATTGTGGATTATCACAAGTAGTAAAAACTTGCAAGGCTCTCCGAGCAGTGGACATAAGGTACTGTTGTTTGTATTTTGTAGCTGATAATTATCTAGCTATTGATATGCTGCAACTTTTATGAAGTCTTTCCAATTGGAACTACTACCATCCAAGGAAATCAAAATGACTACACTTAAATGGATATTATTTTTATGCAGTCGGTGCAACAAACTCACATCAGATGGAGTCTCTAAACTCCTACAACACTGCCATTCTCTGGAAGTATTAAGATGGGGGTATGCTTATCTTGCCTAATGTGTTTTTTATTTATTTTATATTTTTAATTCTCCCTTTTCTACTGCATCTATGTTCAGAACTACTCGATAGCTTTCTTTTAAATGTCCTGATCTTCCTTGTCTTGGATGCTAATATACATAATTTTCTAATTTATGAACTTTTGGTTCTAATATTTGGAAATTCATTTGCCTAACTTGAGAATAGATATTGTCATAGTCACTTGACATTCATGATTGTGTATGAGAAACTTGCAATATACGTTTCTGGATATAATGGGGGTAAAAGTTTGAACCCTGGATTACACTTTATATCTATGGTGACCTGTTTCATTTCTAAGGGTAGGGCATTGAACATTTATCAAGAGTAATCATCTGCATCTGTTTATTTGTTGAAATTGGTTTGCTAAGGTAAGGTGCATGTCATGATACTAGCAGCAGAGAAGTTGCACCATATCTTGTAATCAATTATTGAGCAAGAGTTTTGTGCAAACATAAGTTGCCTTTTGTGGCCTTTCATGTATTTGTTTGATAATTTAGTAGCTAGGAAGTAGGATGACGTCTGGCCCTAATATTTGTTTCCCAATATTGAGCATATGTTTCTGAGATTTGTTTTGATAATCCAATAGCTAGGAAGTAGGAACATGTCTGGCCCTAAGATTTGTTTCCCAATACTGATGTCTATTTAAACGCACATCATGTATATTTTGTTAAGCAATGTATATGCTACTACCAAACATTAAAATTCATGCCTTTTTCTTTTCTTAAAAATAAAATAAAATGATGGCTTTTGCTTGTTGGTATCTCTTAATTAACTCTTTTCGATTTCTATTCCATTTTCTATCCAAATGTTATCATCCTGTGAAATAGAAATGACCCAAGATATTGGGCTTTAACAAGGAATATAAAACTCAACAACAGGAAATGAACCAAAGTTAATTTGCAGAGGTTGTCCAGCAAGTGAACATACAGCTCGTAGATGTTTAAGTATCCTAAGGCCTAATTTGCATGATGTTGCGGGAGAGTCTTGGGAGGAACTGGATGCCGTGGAAATTGCTGTTGGTGCTGCACCTTCCCTTCGGTGGCTCATATGGGTATGGCCATTCTTCTTTGGCCCAGATCTACATCTTAAGGCAGAAGCCGAATTGCAGTTATACATTCCTCTGATTGCAACACTCGGTCTTCTCAAGTAATTCATATTTGATTACAACAACTTGCAGAACACATTTCATGCCTTACAAACGAATTTCTGACATTTCGATTTTTGCAGCCAAAAATTGACAAAGATTCACTGGAGTGTTTGTCAGCAGAATGTCCACGTATAGTATTGAACCCCAAGCCATCACCTTTTGGTTACAAAGGTGTCCAAATTCCTAGAGAAGCATTATCTGATGCATCATTGGATGATCCAGTTGTTGAAGATATTGATCCCAGAACATGGGCAGTTTCTGGGTTCATTTCTCGATCAACAATTCCCCCAGATAACTCTGAGGAGTTGCCAATTGCTGAGAGATTTCGGCTTGCATTTTTGGAGAGAGATACTAGGTTGGCACCAAAGCGAGCCAAAAATGCAAGGCAAAATCAACGACGAGCAGAGAAGGACCGGGTTATGACAAGTTTAAGAGAAAAAGCATTTGCACTTGCTTCACAAGCAAGCAAATCTCTGCATCATCGGAGCTAGGACTGGAACCTGCTACTTCTGAGGTGCATTTTGTCTTCCAGCTGTTTTTGCCCCGAGCTGAGCTTTTGGCCGGCAGCATCTTGTCAATCAAGCACAGGATTTTGGCCACACATTTGCTTAGTAGTAGTAATATGATGGGAATTAGTGGCTGTCATCGTCTTGTTTTAGAGCATAGGCCATAATTCCTCGTGAAGGCACCCTGTTGGAGGGAAAAGCAGGATTTTATAGTGTTGGAAGGTTTCTATTTTGCCCCTTTTTCTTAAAATCGAAATTGGGTTAGAAATAGTCCAAGTGATGAAAACTGCACACATAATTTCAGAAGGATTGAATAAACAAACAGCCGTTAATAGATTTCAAAGTCTACTATCAGAATTCATAATCAACTTCTCACCAGCTCCACCCGGGAACAGTGAAGTTCAATTAGTAAAAGCCTAGTCAGGCTGAATATTCATATTCTTATTCACCATGTTCATCCAAGAGTCAAATGACACTCGCTAACCAGTGAATAAATTGGATGTAAACACTCGCTTATTATCAAAAGTTAATGCGACAGAGAAAAGATGAACTACTCAATTTAGATCTTTGACAACGCAGGCAAGCATGTCATTCATCTTCTGTACACCTCAGTCCAAGCTCACTAATCTGGAGATGTGGTCATCCAAGGCTCGAGTAGCTTCCCCTTTTTGCATCATTGTTTTGTCAAGTTCCGGATGACGTAGGGAAGGATGCCACCATGATCAAAATATGCCAGCTCAACCTGCAAAAGCAATCAAAGTTCAGTTCAATTCTTTTATCTATTTCACAGCATTTCAGATAATTCCTCCATAGAATGGAAGCTGATCAATTATAAACCAAACTGCCCGGAACACAACTCTCAGCATGCTTTACCATAAAATTGCTACCAGCTTATAACCTCAAGAAAATCGAAATTAAACATATGACCTCAAAACCAGAAAATTTCAAGCCCTGATTCATAAAAGTGTACTAGAAAAGTTAAAACAAGTACTCTACATACCTCAGTGTCAAAGCGGGCTACACAAGTGAAGGACTTTCCATCATCAGTGGTCACTACAACATCTTGACCAGGCCTTATATCACTGACTTTCTGTGGGAGGTCTATGTTGTAACGCTCATGGCCGGTAAGTCCCAGTGTATCTGCATCTTCACCTGGCTTGAAACAAAGTGGAATGATGCCCATCCCCACTAGATTACTGCGATGGATTCTTTCAAAACTTTTGGCGATCACTGCTTTTACTCCCTGATAAAAAAAATGCAAAAGAATAGTCGAAGGGATTAATCAACCATGCATGACTTCAAAAATAATAATAATAATAATGACATTTAACAACTTACCAGTAGCATTGGGCCCTTGGCAGCCCAATCTCTAGAACTCCCACTTCCATACTCGGATCCTGCCAATACTATCGTGTCCTGACCAGCACACTTGTATCTCTGGGAAAGATGCAGTCAAACAGTATGTTCAATCTTCTACCAGTAGGAATCAAAACCACCTCATTCACACAGGTCAAATCAAGGAATCAAGATAGATTTAGAAACTCACCATGGCTGCATCATACACGGACATCCTCTCTCCAGTTGGGATGTGAATGGTCTTGGGGCCCACTTCTCCATTTAAGAGCTTGTTGACAATTCGAATATTAGCAAAGGTACCCCGAGCCATAATTTCATCATTGCCACGACGACTACCGTACGAGTTGAAGTCCCTGCGATCAACTCCACGCTCCATCAAGTACTTCGCTGCAGGGCTATCCTTGTGAATACTTCCTGCTGGAGAGATATGGTCCGTGGTGATACTGTCCCCAAAGTTCAACAAGCAGTATGCATCCTTCACCCCATGAGGACCTGGTGGATCCATTGTCATGTCCTTGAAGTATGGTGGCTGATGAATATAGGTAGAATTTGGGTCCCATGAATAAAGTTGTGCTGATGGAACAGAGAGTTGATTCCAGAACGGATTCCCCTTTGTAATAGCTTCATAAGTGCTCTTAAACATGTCAGGAAGCACACTTGATTGAACCACCTAAAACAGCATCATATGCTGTTAGACAATAGTCAACCTCACAAGTTCAAAATAACCAAACAGCAGTATCAGAATGTTGTATTACCTCAGCAATTTCTTCATTAGTAGGCCAGATGTCTTTGAAGTAAACACTTTTCCCATCTGTCCCAGTTCCAATAGGCTCTCTCTCAAAGTCGATATCAACCTTAAAAGAGGGGGGAAAAGATGGGATTCAATCAAGTATTGAAAAATTTATGCTTCTCAGCCATGATTAACAGATTAGAAAAAATATATTTCCTGGAAGGTGTGTAATCAAATGGTAAAGTGACTCGGCAAGAAAACCTAGTGGAACAGGCAAAATTGCCATGACCTGCTACCAAAGGATTCTTAATCAATTTGTTACTGAATAGTTTCATGCCATCACGAGGCCCGAAGAAAATGGGAACTGCCTTAAAAAAACATGACTGTAAAGTATGAAATGAATCTATCTTGAAGGGCATCTTCCAAAAAAAGAGAGGATTAAGCAGGTTCAGTCTCTAAGTACCAATTTAATTACTAAAGTAACATACCGTGCCAGCAAGTGCGTAGGCAACAACCAACGGAGGTGACATAAGGTAATTAGCCCTTGTCAGCGGATGAACACGTCCTTCAAAGTTTCTATTACCAGAAAGAACAGCTGCAACAACAAGGTCTGCAAAGGCCAGTAGAGAGGGAGAAATATTAAAGCCTATTCTCCTGCCAGGATTCCTTGACATTAGTTGACTATCAAACATTCAACCAACCAAATCTTAAGATTCAAAAACTATTTTTACTCCAAAGACTACAGTCATTGCCAATCCAAGAACTCTGCAGTTGTTTATAGGAGCTAGAATCAACCAGATCGTGCAATTAGTGTAATCCCTCCATGGAGTCAGAGAAACTTCGTCATTGAATTCCCCCAAGTGCTTTCAGTGCCAAGTTATGTATGAAAAATACATCTCATATGGAGGGAAAACAAATCCAATCTAATTATACAGTATACAAGAGGAGCAAGAAGATTATAAAACAGCTGAACTGACCAATTGGCCTATAGCTCTGCACATATTCTCATATTCACTTATTATCACACCCTTCATACAAAATTGAATATCCATATTTTTATTTTGGAATGTCAAAAAATAAATGTCTTATGTTTTCATCTGAAGTTTCACAACACAACTAACCTCCCACCATCAAAATTTCCATTAATAAAGCTAAAGGGAGGTATATGGCCAAATGCTATTCTTTGTACAAATCAAAATATGATATTTAATTTTGAATATAGAGAAATAATTGCATTATATTCTATATTTAATATTTATGCAAATGATATTCTTTTGGGCAGACGAAGTATTCCCAAAATTACATTGCTCACAAAAAGCTAAATATGTAAAGCTCAGTTACCATTTTCTGAAATTGCTGAAGAAACTGATTCGTCAAGGTCCCCAGAATTTCCTATGCATGTTGTGCACCCATAGCCAACAATGTGAAAACCCTGTTGGTTCAAGTACTTCTGCAAGCCACTACAAGAAAAGAGGTGGTAATGTAATAACCGGTATCAAGGGGTAGATACTTTAGATTTTCCAACTAAGTACCTCTTGAGCAAATATTTCGTTACTACTCCTGAACCTGGGGCAAGGCTTGTCTTGATCCATGGCTTAACCTGTTCAATAATCAATTGGAGAAATTCTCAATGAATGATCAAATTTAAGGAAATAGTAAGGATGAAAAATTAACAGGGGACTGGCAACCAAGGCAATGCAAAACAACTTCTAGAATTCCATGCACTTTATGCTTCAAGATCATTCGGTAATAGAAACAATTTTAAGCAACAGACTGACCTCCAACCCCAGTTCACATGCCTTCTTTGCGACAAGACCAGCTCCAAGCATGACACTAGGATTAGATGTGTTTGTGCAGCTAGTAATTGCGGCAATAACAACACTCCCGTACTTGAGCTCAGCAGGTTGATTGTGGAATGAGAAATTCACAACTTTATTCTGTTCATCCTTTGGAACAGCAAACCCCTGGGGAAGTAAAAACAAGAAAAAGGTACAGTAGCCTAGTGAGTTCTGCTGAAAGTCCACAAAGGGTTGACCAGCTATGATGCTTTTAATCACCTAATGCAGAGTTAGATGTAAAGCCACTAAGTAAATGTGATTTAACGGTCATCTAACACAGTATGGTGCATAAAACCTTGGTAAAATGAAGTCACCACTCAAGGATCAGAATGGATCAGAGTAGGACAACATAATGGGGTTAAAATGGCTAAAATGGAATATTTTGACCTTGAATCAAACAAATGTTCATATCTGACCTTGAATCCAACTTTATTATCAAGACATGAATGCCAATCAGCCTTCATTTCTTTTATAGAAACACGGTCATGAGGCCTGAGCACAACCAAAGATCAAATCAAAACCAAAGAAAATATGATAAGAATTAAAATATGTTATTGCTAAACTCTTTATTTATTACCTCTTCGGTCCAGAAACACAAGGTTCAACCTCAGAAAGGTCAAGTTCCAGACAAGATGAATATACTCCCTCTTGTTGAGGCTGGCCCATAAAATACAGAGGTCAGATAAGATTAATTATTTCATCAACTTGACACAGAAAATGAAGTTGCAGTGAAAGTGTTAAAAAATTAAACCTCACTGTAGTCAATAAACATCTTGTTTGCACGCAAATATCCTTCAATCATAGCCACCTAAAAATAACATGGAAACCAACTCACATCAGAGTATTATTTCTATTTAAAAATATAACTGAAAATTTCCAAAAGCTTGGAAATGGAATACATAGGAACTCACCGTATCATCACTTCTTCCAGTTAATTTAAGATATTCTAGTGTAACATGATCTACTGGGAAGAAACCCATTGTTGCCCCATACTCCGGAGACATGTTTGCAATAGTTGCCCTATCAGCCAATGATAATTTAGCCATACCAGGACCTAACACATATTTCATCAGCCAACTGAGAATTATGCTC
This sequence comes from Apocynum venetum, assembly GCA_019593545.1. NCBI lineage: Eukaryota > Viridiplantae > Streptophyta > Magnoliopsida > Gentianales > Apocynaceae > Apocynum > Apocynum venetum. The sequence continues at coordinate 6,981,393 of SRSM01000123.1, read as the reverse complement.
AATAAGCATTTCATGTAAGATAAGCAGGATGACGCATTTACCGTGGAACTCAACAAACTTCCCAACTACTCCATGTTTTCTCAACATCTGTGTAACCGTCAAGACTAAATCAGTAGCTGTTACACCATTCTGCAACTTTCCAGATAGTTTAAATCCCACCACACCAGGCAGAACCATGCTCATTGGCTGACAAAACAGCAACAGGTAAATTAGAACACATCCCGCTCTTAAGAAGACAAGTACATAGATCATAGGGTCAGCAATAAAGAACATTTAACAGAAGTCGATCAGAGCAACCCCAAAGAGTATTAAACAAAAGTGGCTTATAGAACAATAGTAGCATAAAACTATGCAATGACTGCATTGAGCTGTTACTGTGCCATCAACAAACAAAAATTGAATGAAATTCATATTCCACAAACTATACCAACAACGAATAGTAGAAACATCCAAAACACATCCAACAGTTCAACAGGATGGACTGTCATGATACATTCATTTCAGCCCTTGGTATAAGAACAGGAAGAAAAGGAGATCCAACTACCTGGCCGAGCATTGCAGCCTCGGCTTCAATTCCTCCAACACCCCATCCAGCAACACCAAGTCCATCAATCATGGTTGTGTGAGAATCAGTTCCAACAACACTATCTGGGTAAAGAATGCCATCAGTGTTGAAAACCACCCGCCCAAGATATTCAAGATTAACCTGAAAATTATGGCAGAACCATCAAGAGCTCAGTCAGAGAAAAATTCATATAGCATAAAATGGCAACAGAAAAAGAAACCAAATAAATAGATGCAGGGCCACAAACTTGGGCTGAAAAGATTTCTGTGCAACTTAACAAGATACACGACAAGACTAACAAGGGCTCCAATGAGCAGCCAGTAGAAGAGCACACAACTTGAGGAGAAACCAAGAATCTTGTTCAGAGCAAGAATCAAGAGAACAAAAGATACGCTTTGCGATGTTTAGATCATCTATCGAAAAGTTTTACCTGGTGGACAATACCAGAACCAGGAGGAACAACGAGCATATTGTGGAAGGCAGTAGATCCCCATTTAAGAAAAGCAAATCTCTCTTTGTTTCTTTGAAACTCACGATCCATATTAACCTGTACAGCATTTTCCTGTCTTGCTACATCAACCTGAACTGAATGGTCAATGACAAGGTCCACAGGCACCTGAACCAAAGATGAGATCTTTAGCACAAAAGACCAGGAACAGTAGGATAGATGATAGCATCACTAACCCTATATGCAGAAGCAAAAGAAACAAAACGCAACAAACATCTAAGAGGAAAAAATAACTGAGAACATGTATATTCCTTTTGGTACTACTACTAACTCATGATATCAAGAATAAATATATGTATGCAACTTCCAAATTAGAATATCACATACAAGCTGATATAAGGTAGCGGATAGCCAATTTCACATAAAGTAGTGCACGGGAAGAAAACAGAGCATACCAAGGGATTAATCTTGTCAGGGTCACTGCCAAGATTCTTGATCGCATCTCGCATAGAGGCAAGGTCAACAACTGCTGGAACACCAGTAAAATCCTGAAAGAGAGGAAAAATGTCAGAAAGATTACAAATGTTTCTGAATTGTAATCAAATCAGGATTATGTTTTGAACCTGTAAAAGAACACGGGCAGGCTTAAAAGGTATTTCAACTTGCTTTGGTGAAGAATTTTCCCAGTCAATGATCTTCTCGACATCATTCTTAGTGACTTGAAAATTGTCACAATTACGTATGGCAGATTCTAAAAGTATCCTGATGGAGTAGGGCAGCCTGTCTGCAGGAGGAAATTTTATTTCAGTAAACAGATCAATTATTAGAATGCAAAAGTTTAAACCCAAGAGAAGGTCCTTAAAAGATAAAAATTAGGCAAAAGCTACTAACAGGTACCAATTCCTAAAATTTGTATTCCTAACAAAAAAAAAAATATTACATCATCATTAAAGCTCAATATACTGATACTGCCTAACTAGAGAGAGGAGCAATGCTACTAGATAGAAGGAACCAATACATGTAACTGCCGCAAAATCTAGGCACAGGTGAAAGGGAAAAAGAGCAATGAGGAGAACATAAAGCAGTGATTCTGGAAACATACCAATTCTAGGATCATTTAAAGCTGGAAGGCTGTAGAATTTTCCGAACTCGCCACCTCCAGGCTTGGGAAGACCAGTCAAAATTCCCGTGAAAGGATTCTCTGGGGCTGGACATATAAACAATACAACCACAATCAGTAAGCTGGAATTTCATAAGAACAATCCACAAATTAATATTTCATTCTACTGATAGATTTTGTTTAAAGAGGGGGAAAAAATCACATTTCAAGAGAAAAACAGAACATGGTACCAATCCCATAAGTTAATAACAATATAACTAGCAAGAACTAGGTAGAAACGAAATATCCACAGTACATTATACCGAGAACACAATCAAGAGATGAACAAACTCCAGATTTGCATCACTCCAGAAAAACATCAAGGTCATCATTACACTCTAAATAAACTAGAACTTACCAAAGCCCAAGAAAATAATCAGTCACGGCAGAATAATAAATGGCAAGTCATAATCAAGAATCAAGAAAAGTCCACAAGAGAGTTCACCAAAATTTCCAAACTTTAAAACATATATGGATCAAATTTTCACAATAAATACCCATAGTAGCGATCTTGCGCTGAAAGAGTTCGATCACAGGAGCAGAAGTTCTGATCTGAGCCCTAAGACTGACAGGCGATCGCCAGGAAACACCGTAACTCCACTTGGGAACAGAATAAGAAAGCGACCGAACCGAGGGTGAAAAATTCTTAGATTGGAAACTGACAAAAGACGCCGATTTCAGAGGAGGAAGAAAACCTCTATTACCAACAGATGAAAACGAAGTAGAGGAAGCAGAAAGAGTAGATGCAAAGCGAACCCTCGTAGAGGCAGCAGCCCTTAGGATTGCGGATGTTGACGAGCAGGTGCGCACATACATGACTATTATGCGCCCTTTGTGTGAACGTGAATGTGAGGGTTGTCAGGTTTGTCAGACACCCTAAATACAAAAATTGGACAAAAAAAAGGTAGTAATGATTTTAATGGGATATTATAGATACAGGAATTTTTGTATGCATAGGTATGGGAAGGAGAGTCTCAGTCAACAATATCACCGCTGTTGGCACTTGGCAGCGACTGCTATTTCCTATTGAGAGGACGATTAGAGACGATGAGGTTTTGGGGACGACAGGGTGAGATATTAGCCGTTGGATTGAGACGATGGATATTTTGGGCGTGTGGATCCAAGACGTTAGGCCCATTGGGATTTTACTTTTATACAACTTCATACTTACCGAATAATTATTTTATTTTTTATTATTTTGTATTTCATTATTTATTATACTTAAAATAATGTGTATTATTTATCAAAAAAATATTTATTATATAAAATGAATAGAAAATAAGTAGAAGTAAAATAGTCTATAATATACAAAATAAATATAAAAAATAGTAAAATATTTTATATTAAAAATAAAATTATTTATTTATTACATCTTATCATAAAAAAATACATAAAGAGTAATCAATTTTTAATTTACAATAATTGTCTCTCTTTTCTTTTCTTTTTTTTAAAGAAACAATAATGCTATTTTGGTTTACGTAACATTATTGACAACTTTTTTTTTTCTTCCACTAAACCCCACTTACTTAGACAATGTTAATATTTTAAGTGTGATAATTAATGCTACTATTATTTTAAGGATTTTATCAAATTTTTTAAATAAAAAATTCAATTATGGCTAGTTTAGAAATACTATTAAGGAAAATTAGTCAAAATAGCTCTGTATCTTTACATTCTTTTTTTTTTTTGTTGTTACATTTCATGATGGTATATATCAATCATAGTAATTTTTAATTTATTTTGGTTCATAAAATGAAATTTCAGTCAAAGAATTGTCAGAAGTTGCAAGTAATTCTCAAGTGCTTCGTTTTTTAAAGAGCAAAATTAGTAATATATTTTTCAACAAAAAGAAAATTAGCCAAAATAGTTTATTACCTTTATATTTTTTATCATTATAATCCATGATGTTCTATTTAAGTTGCAATTGTCCCCTATCTATTATTAGATAGTTGTTTTGGTCCCTAAAATAAATTTTGATGAAAACTTTTCAAAATAATTTCAATAGTCAACTGCAATGACAAATGTTAGGGCAAGCTTTTTTGGAATTCTTACGTCATTGAGTTCATCAAGAGTAAATCCAACTCACACAATCCATCCATCAACTCACTCAAATTTAAACCAAAACTTAGATAAGAAATGCAAACACCAATCACTATCCACAACAAATTAAAATTACAGTATATATTACCAAAACTCCCACAAAAAGGGGTCATGGTTTTTCCAAAAATTTTTTTTGCACCAAAGTGATTTAGTTTTGTTGGTACTTATATGATGGCCCATTTTTCTATATGAGTTTAGTAATCTATCTTGTAATTTTAGTTTGTCGTGTATTGTGATTGGTGTCCGTTGCATTTGTTGCGTTCAATACCTAAGTTTTTATTTAAATTTGGGTGAATTGATTGATTAATTGCATGAGTTGAAATTACTTTTGTGTAGTGCAAGATTACATTAATTCCCAAAAAAGCTTGCTCCAATCTTTAGCACTGTAGTTGACCATCGCCGAGAGAATCAATCGTTAGAGGGATGAAGATGACCTTAGGGTTTATTTTTGGGTAATTAGTTTTGATTAGGGGTGAAAATGAAGAGGGATGGACTTTAGTCATTTCATCAGAATTTCATTTTTGGAATCAAAACGGCGATTCGAAAATAAATAAGGGACTATTACAACTATACTAGGATATCAAGGACTACAAATATGGGGAAAAAATGTAAAAAGAATAGACTATTTTGGCTTTTGAAAAGTAGATTACTAAGTTTGTCCTTAAAAAATGAGGTACTTGAGAATAACATGCAACTTTCGGTAATTTTTTCACTGAAATTTCATTTTAGGAATTAAAATGTCGATTCAAAATAGATGGGGAATTACTATGACTGAAATAGAACATTAGAGACTACAATAACAAAAAAATAAATAAATATAAGGGACTATTTTGGTTAATTTCCCTACTATTAAATTGAATGTATTATTTTGGACTCATATTAAAAAATTGAAAGCACTTAAGCACATATTATGAGTACATTTTTATTTTGTCTCGTATGCTTGTTAAATGCGTCTAATTGAATGCATTGTTATTTTTGACAATATATTCAATAAATATGTTAAATTTACATTTAAAATTAAGTATTTACTATATCTAGATTAAGCAAGCCAAGGATCTTAGCAAACAACTCTTTTAAAAATAAAAATTAAAAATAGTATTACTTAAGAATACATGAATTGTAAAATTAGTTGATTAAGTTTATAAAATGAGTGAAATTTTTATCAAGGGTTCGAATTTAAACTTCTAATAAAATATATGAATCGATTCCGGTTACTATCATAATAGATACAAGTAGTCAGTACCTACTCTTACATAAAAAGTTGCAATTGTCATTGGTGACGTGGATTGATTTTACTAATTTTGATAATATACATTAGAGACCAAAAAGCTTACGTCATATGCATAGTTCGAATGAAAGTTTGCAAAATGCTAGTAGGGCAAATATTATATTTGGTATATTATAATTTATGTATTCCACTATTTTTTGAGTTCGCGAGGTATGCACATGCAGGCGTGATAAAGACGTGTTAAACAGTTACTTATCCCGCCTCAAAAAATATAACATACTTTTGATCATTTTGCACAGGAGTTATTTTAGTTCATTAATATACATTAATTTATTATATCATATTATTTATTAAAATTTTGAACTAAATTATTTATTTTAACATGAAAAATAATTTTAAAAAATAGTAAAATATCTTATATCTTGAAAAATAATTTTATTCAACAAATATTAATATATTTTAAGATAGAATAGTATTACCTAGATAAGAACTACCTTAGATAAATCAAAAGTGTAGTATAAATAACACTCATTAGTTGGTATTGCTATTTTAATGTTTTTATACTCAATTAACTTTGACTAATTATGGATGATATTAATTATTTATTTTGTTTCAAAATATAAATTGCTTGAGTAAAAATTACACATGCTAAATAATTTTTTTATCCCTAATATTAAAAAGAAGCAATAAAATATCTCTAATTTCTTTTTAAAATGATTTATATTTTGGAATGAAGAGGATAATAACCCTACAACGTAATTAAATATAAATAATTACATATGGATGTACATTTAATTTCATAGGATATTCTTGCAACGATGTCTTTTGAATATATATATATATATATATTGCAACATGTCTTTTGAATTGAAATCTAACCTCCACGCCATGTTCTATTCTACCTATTGAAATCGAAGTAAGAAAGAGAATAATCCAAGCTATTTAGGTAGTTTGAGAATGTGAATTTTACTATAGGATGATAGATTTTTTTCCCTTCAATTCCATTCACAAATAAAAAATATCTTATACTTTCATGTTTTCATATCTAATTAAATCATAACAGGTACAATAATCACCATCCCTATAAGTATACAAAATATTACTGTTCTTACTCCCTTCAAAATCTACATATAAAAAAAATACATTAAATAAATATAACATATTTATAAAATACATCAATAAAATTTTAAATATATCACCTCAATAAACTACATTCATATTACATATTTACTTTTGTTCTCATTACGTTTTTGTATAATTTTTTATATATAATCATTTAAATATCTTTTAAATTATAACATTATTATTCATATTTAAATTTACTTCATAATTTTAAAAGTTATCGTTATACACTTTACAATGATTTTTCTTGACTCAAGAGTTAATCGAATTTCATCCAATAATTCTTTAATCATTTATTTTCTTATAAAAGTGATTTTATTTTAAAATTTTTTAGATAAATATCAAAAAGAAAAACAATTCGTAATAGGATTCTATTTGTCACATCTATATTATATTTTCAATATCTTATGACAAAACTATTTTTATCCAAACAAGATAAACATTTGAAAAAAATAGATAAATAATCATCCGTTAATCGAACATTAACTTTAATTAACAATTTCATATTATTGGACATTCCTTCCTATCATTAGAACTTGTACTATTTTTTTGTACAATTAATCTACTGCCTCCTTATAGTTTGATATCTACATTTTGCCCTCGCATGGAGTCAATTAAAGAATTATGGCGGATGAGTTTGAACTTCAACTAATTAATTGATTATTGATTATTCCATGAACACTAGTAATAAAATAAGGACCTGGCATATTGGGATTGTCTACGTGCACTGGAGTGGGTCAAGAAAGAGGTAGCTCGTGTCGAGCAGATGGATGAGGAGATGATGATACGACACTAGGCGAACTAGAAACAATGGTCAAATTTTGAGAGTTTTTCTTGTTAGTAAGGTCCACTTTGAAGCCCCACAAAAATGCAACATTTTTTGGACAATTGTTTGTCACTTTTCGATGCCTTTTTTTGGGTCAAGTGGGATGTGTGCTATTCTCGTTTTCCACATAGAATTTGGAGTGTGGAGGCCACACAGGTCCCCCTCCCTTCAGAATATTCAAGTCCCATAAAATAAATCTTGAAAGATACTTTTAGGACACAAAAAAATGGTCTTGTTTTACATTGGTGGGCAGAAATAAGAAAAGGTGATAGTTTAATTGATTAATCCATATCCTTGTTGGTATGCCTAAAATAAGATTAAAAAACTGGAATAGATCCATGGTTTATGTAACTAATACAGCCTCAGAAAATAAATCGCATTCTATGCAGAAGGTATGCAATCTCTAGCATGAGGTATTTCCATCTCTACCAAGGAAAATTTGACCTGATAGTATCGACTCAAAAAGGTCTGTAATCTTGGAGCCTGCTGCATATTTGAACTTTCTGGCACAGTGGGTTTAGCAATGCAGTGAGGTCAATTGTGCAAAGCCATGGAGAAACATCAAATAGAATAGCAGAGGCGAAACACCAGGCACTTTGTCAAGTTGGAGGTCGCCATATCCCTGGCCTGAATGACTTACCAGAGCCTGATGGCTCTGAAGATCTGAAAGCCAATGCAAAAGATTTAGGTAAAACTGGGTGCCTGTCTCTTTGGTAATTCTGAAATGTGAAAACTTGGAGAATCCAGAAATATGTAGTGCTCTCCAATATCTTTGGTTACATACTAAAACAAAAGAAAGCGAGGGAGATCATTAGTAATAAAAGTACTTACTCTGGTAGTTCTTTTCTATCTTGGGATGGGGTCTTGATTTCAGTCTCAGTTGCCTTGTGAATCCTGTTTATGGCAGGCCAAATATTTTTTTCAGAACTAGAAATCAGAAATCAATAGAAAAATGAAAGAATAGACTGACTTCTACCCCATCTTTTCATTCTATCTCCCTCTCCAGTTCAACACCTATAGACAACCTCAACAGGCATATTTTTTCACCAAGATCATATAACAAATAGATTAATGCATATTGGCCCACCTCGTATTGTTTGTAGCATCAGATGCTTTTTCAGTCTCCTCCCCTTCAAGAATAAATAGAGAAAAACACAATGTTCAGACTACGTGGGAAATTTCGGCAGAAAGGAAACAAAAATAGAAGACAGAAGGAGAGGAAAAGGACATCATGCTCAATGGAGAAACCAAAAAAACTTAGTTCCAGGCATTAGGCTCAATGGAGGGCAATCCCATTCTTGATGAGATTACCATCACAAGCCAAGTAAGTTATGTTTCCTACGTCTTATTTCCTCCATTGTGCTCATACAGCAGGGAACTAATCTTTTATTCTTCATACGATGAGAAGGGTAACCATGAGATTGTGAATAGAAGTTAATTCACGTTGGAGTCATTGGACATGAACTGCCAACTATAGGAGCAAAACGACAGCCATAAAAAAGGTTCTATATGCAGAGTTTCATGAGACTTGCAATACATTGAACATAATTTTAACTAAAGCTAAGAAGAATTAATTGAGAATGCTATACCTTCTGAAGCATCTGGGAATTGCTGAATGAAGCTCTTCAAGTCTGGTCCTGCGACTTTTCCTATGCATGAAAAATCCAAACCAATAAAACAGCATTGATCATTCTATTGTTCTTTTCCACCAGATTAAAAGGAAGATTCACAGCTTACCAGTGGTTCCAGCCTTCTTAGTAGAACCTTCTCTAGCTTTCTTTTCCTCTTCTTCCTTCTTGAGAACTTCCTTTTAAAATATATTTGTTAAGCAGACTTCGAAAAGGAACCAACACTCAGCACTCATAACTCAACTTTCAGTTATCAGCACACTATTAACAAGATCAAACTAAAAGCAGCAACTTAATATGACATAATTCATTCAATTCAGAAATATAAGGTAGTAGTATCTTACCAAGTCATAGCAGGATACCTAGTGCTCGTGCTAGGCCATGGAAGGGCAAGAAAGAAGAAAACAATCTTTGAACATGTAGCATAGGCAAAACTTAATTTCATAATTTTGACATGTAAGGTTGCAAAAAGAACAAGGGAACAAGGGAAAACTTTCAGTTAGTATGGAAATGAAAGTACTACTGAAAATTAGAGCCATTGGAACACCAACTTACGAGCAACATTTAGCCTAATACTCTCCCTCCTTGCCTCTAGCTCAGCTATCTCCTGATACATAGACCAACAATTTAAATGAAATTTCTTTTTATTTATCATGAATAGATATTTCAATGAACTATCTTTCGAAAGAAGATGAAAATGATGGACCACCAGCATATTCAAGTGATGCATATTTTTTCCACAAATGCAGTCATGTAGAGAGCTGGTTGTGCAGAGTAGAAAAATAAAAGCATGATGGAAATATCTGATACATGAAAGGCAGCAGAAACCAGAAAAATCATATGAATCATTCTCAGAGCAGGTAAAACAAGTGTGCATATAGCTGTCCGCTTTATTTAAAGAACTGAAACAAACTTCACCAGGTATTTCACAAGCTCTTGGCACTTGCCCAGACAAGTTACACAGAGCTTTATGTCATTACAATTACATTGTACTGCAAACTTTTAGGCATTTCATATCAAAAGTGAAAAAAAGAAAAAATGCACCTTAAATAGCTGGCAGCAATGTAATTCGCCAAAGAGACAGTTTCTAAATTACCTCAGGTGTTGGAGCTATTTTGCGCTGTCCATTCAGCCAACATATCCATTCAACTACAATAGTGGAAACAGAAAAGCAGAAAAGCAGAAAACATGAGCAACAATGTCTCCAGGTAAAGCTACCATTGTTATGATACTTAATTTTCACAAGCATATAAATTTAAGAACTAATGTAAAAATGGAAATCCATCTATTTAATCAATGTGAATGAGAATGATATGCTAATATATCTTCCTTCAATTGAGTGCTTTCTTGGCACTCTCAATGAATCATTAGACCACTAAAATGGAACTTCACATTTGAATAAGAGGAAAGAATATTTATGTTTGTAATCGAACTAAGAAACTAGTAATTAAAACAATTAGTTTGATCTGCAGTAGCTATTCACTCCAACAAGGAGCATTCCATATTAGAACGTCGTAGATGCAGTGGATATAAAATTGTTCTTTTTACCCTTCTATCTAATATTTGAATGTTCATGCCCTCTTTTGTTCCCTCAAAATCACGCTTATTATCCTCAATGTCATTTACTGGATAAGAAGAATATCAAAATTTGGACTTTCAATTACATATATACATAAAAAACAAAAAGGACCTACCATTAGGACCTTTCATGAATTTAAATCAAGCAATATCGTATCCCAGATGTTCTCCATTACCATTTTTAAGGACATATTTTCTACTCAAAACGAAAAGCCTACTTCCAACAAAAAACTGGTCAAGTGAAGGATTAAATAAATAAGAAGAACCAGAAATATCTTCTCCTTCTAGCTAGGCATACCCGGAATGGAGGTTGGTTCCTGCTCTCCTTTGAACACCACGTCTCTTTTCTCCTTCACTGATACATAAACGTACATAACACATAAGAAAAAAGTAACGCTCGCTTTCAAGCACTAAAGCAACTTCTACAAATAAATTTCAAATCCAAATAGGATATCTTAACTAATTAATGATGTTAGCTGCATCACTATGGAACTTTCAATACATCACTATCTTTCTCCTAAAAAATCTGAGCCCTCAAAGTCTCCAACATTCTACCCTTATTAGCATTACATGAGCTACCTGTACTCCTAAACAACCTACTCATAAGTGATAACCTCCCCCCCCCCCTTTAAAAAAAACTAAAATTTTACAATTTTTTTCCCATACCCTTTGGCAAAGGCAGAAGACAGGATCATCTTAAGTAGATTACTCAAAACCTAAACATCATATATTCCTAATGCATTAACCGAAACAAATCTGCAATTCCAACATTATTTTTTGGAAGTAAATGCATTTGATTTCATAGGGAATATTATTTTTACTAGAAACTACTTAGCAGACACTACCAAAACACAAGATAACAAAGACATTGAGCAAAATCAGGTGAAAAAATTAAGATAAAGAGAGCAACCCACTTACTGACACCATCAATTTCTTCAATTCTTGCAAAATAACGATTCCCCGCTTTGTCCATGCCCACCAGTGTTCTATTGCTGAACAGCCCAGCAAACCTCCCCCACAGCCTCGACATTCTCCCTTCCTCTCTGTTCCCGTATTTTTTTTTTCCCCTTTCCTTCAATTTAGATCGCTGCGACAGTTGAATTCACCAAATAGTACCAAAAGGGTCTCTCAGAGTTAAAAGAGTTCCCGATAACTGAATTGCCAAAGAAGATTGAAAAAGCTCCAATTTTTCCTAAACTAACGCAGTGTTTGGAGACTATACTTTTGTTTCCCCTCACTGCAACCAAGGCAACTGGTGTTACAAAAACCTCATCGTTCATATCAAATACTGAAAATTTAATACATATCTGAAGTAGAAAAACTACCATGTTTCCATTTCTGAAAAATAATTTTGAGGAAAATTCATAAGTAGCATATCTTCGAACAGGAAAAATAGCAGGGAGATAGATGGTAATAAACACATAGCCTGTTTCATTTCTCAAAGCCAAACACTTCCTTAAATACACTCCCACATCGCCATGACAATTTAAAATGAAGTAGCTTTTAGATTTGAGATTTCGGATCCCCGGTCGCCGAGCTCAGTAGCGCGAGCTTGTGATCCAAGCGGAGGCTATAAGGTGATGGGACATTGGGCTTGCCTTGACGGTAAGGTTGTTGGAGTCTTCTCTCTGGCCCGTCCGTTCCAAGCAGTGAGTTGGGCCTTGTGGTTTGGGCGTAGGCTTGGCCCTCGAGGCTCCTAAAGCGGTGGGCATTGCGTGAGGCTGGCTACAGAGCAGCGAAAACCTCCCGCTCTCTGCAGTGGAAGGATAACGGGTTGGTGTCTCTATAGCCTACTAATACCTAAAAGGCGGCTCTAATTGGACCATCACCTTTTTCTTTTTCTGTTTTGGACCAGGGAAAATCTCCATTTTCTTACACTATCGATTCTTTCAGATTAGCGATGAATTTGAGTCATTTTGGAACTCCGGTGACCGTTTTGGTCGTTGTGGTTAACCTGAATTCTACATAGACTATTTGTCTGGTTCTGCAGAATCCGATCCATTTGAAAACCACATATCCCTTGAGAAACCCAAAAAGTTCGTCTCTAATCTTTGAACCCTATTTGTTTGTTTGCCTTTCCTGCATTTCAAGAACCCAACCAACATCATGATCCCTTCCACATGGGTTTTATCAAAACCTTCAATTGATAATACATTTTGCCTCTCTTTCCATGCCCATCTCAATCCCACTAACAGTTTCGAGTACAGAAGAATTGTTTTAGATAACAAGATTGTTGAGTTTCTGAAACAGCCCTCCATTTGCTCAGGTCTCCGTGAGCTGAGGGAGCGAATAGAAACGGTGAAAAATACCCAAAAAGTCACTGAAGCAATGAAGCTAGTTGCAGCAGCAAAGGTGCGGAGGGCACAAGAAGCAGTAGTAAGTGGCAGGCCATTTGCGGAGGCACTTGCTGGATTCTTGTACAACATCAATGAACAGCTGCAGTTGGATGATATAGATGTTCCTTTAACAAATATTAGGCCTGTAAGAAAAGTTGGCCTTGTTGTTATCAGTGGTGAAAGGGGTCTTTGTGGGGGTTTTAACTCTGGAGTAATAAAAAAGGCTGAGGCCAGGATTAGTGAATTAAAGAATCTTGGTTTGGATTATACTGTGATAAGCGTAGGGAAAAAGGGCAATGCCTATTTCCGTCGAAAGGATGATTTCTTTGTGGATAGATTTGTGGAAGGTTGGAACTTTCCCACCGCAAAAGAAGCTCAAGTAATTGCTGATGATGTTTTCTCACTGTTTCTAAGTGAAGAGGTTGATAAGGTTGAGCTTCTATATACCAAATTTGTTTCTCTGATTAAGTCTGAACCGGTGATTCGTGCTTTGCTCCCATTGTCAGCAAAAGGAGAAGTCTATGATGTGAGTGGAAATTGTGTTGATGCAAGTGAGGGTGAGTCTTTTAGGTTGACCACAAAGGAGGGGAAGTTGACTGTGGAGAGAGATCGCCTAAAGTCCAAGGACGAGGTTTTTTTGCCTAACTTGCAGTTTGAGCAAGACCCCGCTCAGATTCTTGATGCATTGATGCCTCTTTACTTGAATAGTCAGATTCTGAGGGCATTGCAGGAATCATTTGCAAGTGAGCTTGCCGCAAGAATGAACTCAATGAGTAATGCTACTGATAATGCAGTGGAGTTGAAGAAGAACCTTTCAATTGCTTATAATAGGGAAAGGCAGGCGAAGATCACTGGGGAGATTTTGGAGATTGTTGCTGGGGCAGAAGCACTTATGTAGTAAAATCTTTCATGGTTCTGATCACCCCTTCCTAATCCCGTGTCTCAAGTTTTCGGTTGTTGAACCCTTTTCCAAGAGCCCAGTCTTGGGAGATTAGAGTCATGAATCTATTGCGCAGATGAAGGGAATGAGACTTGTGATTGAAATGGAAAAATGATGCTGTTTACATTTTGACGATGTATTGAAGTTCATTATTCCTTTGCATTCCCTAATTTATCCCACTCATTCATGTGAGCATGCTTCTTTTACCAACTGATCCCTTCAAAATGCTTTTGATTATCATTCAACAGTTGAATCAAACTTCAAGTTGCATCTAGATAAATGTTTCAAGTGGGGTTTGCTTCCATCAACGCATTCCAAACTGTGATAGAATTCCAAACTTGGTGGGGTTCATTTTTTGAAAACTCAAAATTCATATCAGAGGAAACTTTTGGTTATACGGTAAAGAACTTTATGTAAGATTTGATTCATTGTGCTACGGAGAGTTACTGCTATTTTGGAGATTCCTGCTCAAATCTGCAGATTGTGAACTGTTATAACCAAATGTCTTCAGTGGTGTAGATATTGGAAGAATGGAAGGAGAGTGGACTTGGCTTTTGTCCTATTTAATCAATTTTGTTTAATGTTAACTTCAATGTATTTACTGTGCACTTGCGTTATTACTGTCCAAATCTTCATATTCAAAATTTTACTGCTATAACAACAGAACCCTAAAAACTATCTCGAGTTTTGCAATGTATTTATGTTCCTTTTGAAGGTTTTGTGGTATAACTGTGTCTACACTGAAAGAAGGTAGAGTGCACCTCCATTTTCATTGAGCTTCTGATAAGGAAATAGCTAAATGGCTTACAAGATATGCTGAGATTTTGGCACACGGGGACAGAGAATACAAGGACAAGACACAGTTACTAAACCATTAAGCAGATATATGCAATGATGAAGAATAGGTCCACATCAAGATTGTAAAAGATGCAATATATCTGCTTAATGTAAAACAGGTTCTGGTGGACATATCTCTTGTATGCTCAAAAAAGCATTCTTAATTGATATGTCTATAATTTGACAAAAATGCTCAGTTGGCCTCTTATTGATTATGGACAGAGCTTTATGTTGCTCAATCGCTGGAAATCATTGCAGCAGCGAAACTTTTGATCAACAAATTTTCTCTATTGGAGCCTTTAAAAAGGTTAAACATCATCGGCCGACACTCATTTGGCTCAATTAGAGAGACAAAAATGGGCTGTAACAGGTGGGACCGATACCTGACGGCCGCCAACACTCTTGATTGCTGCAACCCATATTTGATAGAAAAAACAAGAGGAATATGTTGGGATCACTAGAAGCTGGTTTTTCCATATGCATGATATTTGTTTAGATACTCTTCTTCTGCTGGAAGTAAACTTGGGGGTTGAAATGCTTTGCAGACTTCAAATTCAAATTGAATTACTGTAAATGACTCCACTATGTCCAAGGCCAGAGGCAGCTAAATTCATTGAATGACGGCCAATCCTTCTTGTGGGACAACAATTTCATAGGGCTTCACTATCAATGGGTAAAGTAACTCTTGCCATTATTTTAGTGAACAAGTAACTTTAGTTTGGTGAGTAATCCAAACTTAATTGGTGGTTATCTGGTAATCCTGTTGAACTGTTTTTTTTTTATTGTAAACTATATTGCCAATTTGATAATTCTCGCGTTTTTAGAGGTTTTATATTGCAAGTTCGCTCATTTTCTAGATTTACATGCCAATGTTAACAGAGTACAGAAGCCCACACATGTACCTAATTATTTTGAGAAAGTAGATTGATTATTCAAATCTAAAGATTCATAGATTAGTCAAATCACAGAAAGAATAAGGATTTATTGCTTCTCCTTAAGATTTCCTTTTATTGATTAATTTCGATCTGTAAATACTTCTCACTTTGGATATAGCTTGAAAAGGAAGAAAGAAAATTTTGAGATTGTTCAAAAGAAATCTTGCATTAAATGAGACTGCTAATTCGGCTAGATGTTATGGCGCCAGATTCCCCCTTCTCTCACATATCTCAATCCTCCTGCAAAAAAAATTTCCTTTGATTTATTACCATCCATAAATATATTTGTTCTCACTTTGAAGAAAGCTTGAAAAGGAAAAGGATGAGAGGAAATTTTGTTTTAAAAAAAAAAAGGAGTTCTGGATGTAGACCTGGGAATTTGATTTTAACTCCTGAATAATTAGATTACTTTTCCTTGTTAATTAGAAATCGAATAAGTTTATGGAAACTCAATGAAGTATTGGGTTAACCATTGTTTGGAGCAAAGAACAAAAACAATGATGAAATCAAGGGTTAAGATAACATGATGATGTAGATCATAGTGAAATTACATGTGCATGGCACTCACCAGCAACATGTCAAAGTGCGGCTGGTCATTTAAAAATTATTCTGCCTTTTTCTTTTTTTATAAGGAAGAGAAAAAAACTCTCCACTTTTTTAATAATTGATTTGCAAATTAAAGAATGTGTTATATAAAAAAGATTAAATAGAATTCAAGACACAAATCATAATAATATTTTATTAAAAATTTATTGGACGTACAATTCGAACATGCATTATCGTTATCGTGAGATTAATACAGAATTTCTCCTCATATACCTTACCCCTGGGTATGTAGCGAAGACTTCTCCCTGTTTCTTTCATCTATTCAATAATGCTTTCTTGTTTAAGTGATACGAAGTTAAAAAAGAGAGCTTAAATCCAAGAAACAACTGGGAAAGGCTACTCATTCATTGACTAGCAGTTTTCGTTATCTTTATGACTCTATAAATAACTTTCTTCAGGATATTATAACTCAAGAACCTTATCACTCTGATTGGGAGAATTTCATTCTCATTTCATATGGAGACTGAGATGTCCATTCTCTCCATCTGAAATTTGAACCATTTGATGCTTTCCCTTAGCTTAAAGGGGTTAAGCTGATCTTTAAGTGCCTAGTGAATCCTCTAGTGAGTAGTCCTTATTAGGTAGATTGTTGTAAAGTGAAAATAATATTTGGGTTTTTTAGTCTTTCTGACCTTTCAGCATCAAGACTCAAGAGCCGGTCATTTAAAAGGCAATCAAAACATGCAGACACATTATTTAGGAGATCTCTAGCATTCTTAATGTCTATCAACTTCTCTGGTGCTGTGCTGTTGCTGCAGAATCACCAAGATCCTTAAACAATACTTAAAAACTTGAGGTATGAACCAAAGTTGCTGCTAAACGTTATGAATCTATGAAAGCCCCGGAACACCTCTCAGTTTGCACAGAGTTCCATCCCTCCTTTGACCAAAGCACACACTCACAGGCACAAAGACATGTATCTTCTCATTTACTGATATGTAAAAGACAGATTCTGAATTCTCTCAACTTATATTCTTCAGACTAAAAGGTAGCTGGGTTCTTCCGGCTAAAACTCCGTAGATGGGAAGAATAAAACTTGGAATATGATCTTCTCGAATACTTATAGCCAATTGATTAATTCCCTTCTTGTGTTTTCAGGGATGTCATCTATTGAAGGCAGGTATGATCTGTACAGCCCAGGGAACACCGGCTGGTCAACTTTGAGGTATGAAGAATTTCAAGAAGATGATGTCTGGGGTATCCTTCAGGAAGAAAAAGAAGTCAAGTCTGTAGGTTCTAGTAATCAGTCCTCTGCAATCATTTCTAGGCGATTATCTACTGCTGCAAGAATGATTCCGAAATCCAATAGCAGTTCTGTTATTGAACCCAAAATAGTTCAATATTCAGCACCTGTTAACATACCTGACTGGTCAAAGATTTATGGCAAAAGATCATCTAAGAACACTTCTTGGGTTGATGATGATGATAATGATCATGGCGACAGCAGTGATGGGGTGATTAATACTAGCTGGGATAGTGAGGAAGAAGAGGAAGATGTTGATGGCAGTATGATTCCACCACATGAATGGATCGCCAAAAAGCTTGCAAGAAGTCAAATATCTTCATTTTCTGTGTATGAAGGTGTCGGAAGAACACTCAAAGGAAGAGATCTTAAGAATGTAAGAAATGCTATCTTAACCAAAACAGGGTTTCTTGAATAAAGATGAACAATGCCCATCATCAACATTGTGATGATGGTGATTCTGTATCAGGAATGTGATTGGTAATGCAACAGTAAAAATGGGTCCCCGTCAAATCATGTTGATAATTGTTTAATGCAACTATGGCGTACATTTTCATCACCTTCCTCCCCCAGTTTCTCCATAAATACTATTAATATGGTCCATATATAAATAATGTCTTTCTGCAATTCGGATTGTCTTATTTGATTAGTGGTGTACATGATTAGAGAATAAAGATCCATTGGTTGTAAATAAAGAATGATTTCGACACAAGTGTTGTTTGCCTAATATGTAATTCCCCTAAGCTTTCCTTCCAATCAAATGAAAACATTAAGCAAGTTTTGTGCAACATATTCGTGTTTTAGAAAAAAGTTGAACGTATAGGGATCAAGAATCAATATTTTTGTTAAGTTTACTGTTTTTTGTGTACCTAATCAACATCTGTAATGAATGATTTCAACGAAGGTTTTATACTTTACAATACAAGAGCAATAGATACTACTAGTAAAGTTATAAAATAAGTAAGAGAAACTAAAACAAGATTGCAATTCTTGAAGAATTGGGAGAGACAGACACGACTCTGTGTGGGGTAAAGAGTAAAACAAAGTGTGAAAATAGAAAATGATGTCCAACCACCACCTTTGTTTTGATTAAAGAAATAAAGAATACATTTTTTATTAAATAAAATAAAGAAGACCTTATCTTGCTTTTAAAGTGACCCTTTTGATTAAATATTTTTTTCATTAAGTTTAGTTGAAGCTAACTACAGTTCTCATTTCACTTTCTTCATTTTGGCTGCTTTCTTCAGCCTAATCTGGAGCTTTTTGGCAACAAGCATGAACATTTTAAGAAACTCTTTGCTTTCTTTTGCCCTTTTCATCGTTCAAAATTATTGTGATTAAATTAAATCTTCATCACATCAAATGACAAATCACTATAGCATGCGAAATTACCAAATTGCAAGCACATCAAATGATTTAGAATTGACATTTTTTAATATCATTCAGGGACGGTTCTGGGAAGAGAGAATGGAGAAGAAAAAGGAACAAAGGGAAAGAGAAAGAAAGGTAAAAGGACCGTCATCAAGGACTTGATTGCCCCCAACAAAAGCTTATTTGGATAGATGTGAGGCTGCATAATTTGGGATATCTAAATTGTATAATAATTTTGTGTACGATTTGTCCTAAGGAAAATTCCCCCAATTCGTCCTCGAACATTTTTTTTTCAGCATTCGTACTTTTTCGTCTTTTTTTATACTAATTTTGATTCTCATATAATTTTCGAGTAAATTTTTTAGTCTTTCCAGTCAATTTTTGCCGAATTTCGAAAAACTTATATTAAATATTTTTTTAAAAAAATAAAACAAAAGGATATTAAAGCAATATATCCCAAACTCTCCACCAAAAACCGGTGCCTGATCCCAAGTACGTCTTCCCTATTTCGTCTGATGTTGGCTACACAACGAATTTCCTTCTTCAAGTTCACCGAATTGTCAAGAACTAAGCGGTAGTCATTCTGAGAAATCTTTGGTTCTTGTTTGCGCGGTGTAGCTAGATTGAATTTGATTTTGATCTTGAATTTTACATATGGGTTTTAGTTTTATTGGATTTTGTTGAGTTAGGAACATGATGAAATGTAGTTAAATATGACTTATTATTTATGGGAAGTTATGTTTTTTAGTACTGTAAACGGGAAAAAAAAATCAAAAGGATTTTTGGGGGAGTCATGAAATTCATTGTGTAGTGCTTGAGTAACCTACACAATTTCTTTTTTCTCCATTTTTAGTGTAATTTTGGAATTAATAAAAGTGAAGGTAATTTATGAGTTTGGGTGTGATCAGTGTTTTAAGTGAAATCTAAATATGGGTTTGGCTTTTTTATTTTAAGGGTTGTCTTCTAGAAAAATAATTTGATGGGAAAATAATAAAATGCTTACTGAAAAATTGTTTGAAGACCAAAATTGATAAAAAAAAAATAAAAAAAAGGGATGAATGTTAGAGAAAAAATAAATGTTCGCGACGAATCCAGAGAATTTTCCTTGTCCCAATTATACGCACAAAATATGTTTATGATATTGTTTTACTTATTAGTTAGTGTGAATACTATTCAATCCTTTTGACTTTAATCATTAAGTAAATATATAATTATTTTTTAAAGGAAAAAAAAATCAAATTGTAAACCTAAAAACATTTTCCACATTGTCGTTTATTTCAAAATTCAAATTGTATAAATCAATTTGTTTACGCCTTAATTTGGACAAAAGGTCAACATTGTTTATTATTAATTTTGATTGATGGAGGACAAAATTAGATTAGCAAGAAGTCAAAAATAGTGACTCAATTATTTGTAAATAAGTAAATTAAAAAAATGTGGAAAGAAACTATTTATGAATTACATATAAAACCTTTCAAAAAAAAGGAAAAAAAAGAAGTGAAGTACATATGAAAAAAAATATATTCTAAAAAATCAGAAGTTAAATTGGCCATATCCAGAATTTTTTTTTTTTTGAAAATTTTGATGGTATAACCTTTATCCTAATTATTAACTTCGAATATTGAATGTACTTAGTAGTATTATTCTATCGATACACAGTTTCGCCTTGAAAGCTTTTGTCAAAGGAAGAACAGTTTCATGCATTTTACACGTTTCCTTGACACTTTTGGTTCATGAAAGAAGAAGAGTCATTAGCTTAGCTTAAAAAGGCGAGCGAGCACACATATTGTGGATGAAACCATGTGTGGATTACAAAACCAACTATTAAGCAGTTTCTATGGCAACCATCATTCCATGTGGAAGAGTTACTGTAACAGAGAAGGGAGAAAAGAAGAAGAAGAAAAAAAAACACATTTTTAAGGGTAAAGCTATAACAGAAACAGACAATTTTCTTCTTGTTTGAACAAATTTATAGAGGCATTATCTTTTTTGAGATAGGCCCTCACCACTTGACTAGTTTATATATAAAAAAAAACACGATAACTTTTTAAAAAAGAAATAACAGAATATTCAAACGACACTTGAACTTAAAAAAAATAAAAATCAACTTTTATACCTCAATTTTGAAAGTGTAAAATTTGACACTCAAATTTTTAATTTGTCCAAAAATTAGCATTTATGTTAAGAGATTTGGTTAAATCCCTTATTTCCGTTAATCACATGCAAATCATGTTTTAAATATGTAATTATTACAAAATTTGTGAGAAATCCTTTTCTTCTTTTTTTTTTCCTTTCTTTCCTTATTTCCTTCTTCATCATCTGCTGCACCTACTTACCGCTACTACTGCCGCTGCGATCTTCTTCTTTTTGGAACATCTTTTATTCATTCTTCTTCTTCTTTCTCCCTTGTTTTTCTGCAAACCCTAAAACCTACAAGACCGCAACACACTTTTAGCAGCCACTTTAGGGGGGATGAGAAAGGTGATGTGTGGCGGTAGTAGTAGGGATTGGGTCGCAGAGGATTGCTGAAAGAAGAAGGAAATAAGGAGAGAGAAGAAGAAAAAAAACCAAATTATTCTTCAAAAAATACATGATTTGGATGCGATTAACGGAAGTAAGGGATTTAACGAAATTTCTTAACAAAAGTGCAAATCTTGGACAAATTAGAAGTTTGAGTGTCAAATTTTGCAATTTTAAAGTTGAGGTGCAAAAGCTGATTTTTTTTTAAAGTTCAAGTGTTATTTGGATCTTTTATCTAAAAAGAAAAGAAAAAAGAAAAAAAATGAAGAATAAGAAGATAAAGGCTGTTCGGTTCTTTTAAATATGAAATTTATTTATAACATGAAATAAAGTTAATTATCTTTCTATTAAGAATTGAATATATATTTTAAATTTGATTAAAATTAAGAAATGTGTTTGATTTAAATAAATTATCAAATTATTTTTGATATTAATACAATTTATGGTTGAAACTATCAATTAGTGAAATGAAAATTCTTTAAATTAAGATGGTGAATGTGAAATTATAAGTTTGTGGAATATAAGTCTCTTAAATTAAATATGTTATTAATGAAACTTTATATAATAAATATATTTATTTAATAAAAGTAAATATTAAATTTCAAACGAATTAAAATAAAATATGAATATACTGAGCAAGTTCATATTTTATAGAATCGAAGGTGAATTTGAATATGAATATCATATCTATATGCTTGATTGATCATTATAAATCGATCAACTTTGTCTTTATCGAACCGATAATAAATTAAAAGTTTGCAAGTTTTATTTTATTTAATGTAATTTTGACTTGTATAGGCTTTTTATCTAATGTGCTTTTGACTTTTATTACCAATTCATCTTAATGGAAATTTTATTTTATTTTTAAAGAAAAAAAAAGCATTTGCTTGTCTGATTTCATGCATGGAGAGAAATTTTTAATCTTTTAAGTACACAATCAAACATTGTTTCGATCTCATGACCCATCTGTCCCACGCCCACCCCCACATTGTTTGATCTCATTATGGAGCCCTCAAAATATAAGGCTCTAATTAAACAGTACAAATCTCCAATAATCCATCTCGTTCTCAATTATCATCCATCAAGAAGACTAGAAATTATCTCAATCTTCCTACTCTCGAAACTTTTCAATTCCTCCATTGCCAAACCTCTCAACTTCTTCACCATTAATTCTTGAATTTCCTTTCTGCTTCTTCCAACAGCACTTCCATGGACCAACCCTTGAATCATCCCTGCATAAAGTCCATATTTTCTCAACTTCTCTATCTCCTCTTCACTTCCACCTCCCAATATAGCTCCACAAGCAGCCGCACATGAATGTAACTCTCCTTCCTTCTTCTTGCAAACATATTCAATCAATTCCATATCAATCTCTGAATCGCTCACATCCAATTCCCTAAATTGACCATCTACAATTCCATGAGAGCCTGAGGCTTGGCTAATCTCAACAATCACTCTCAAGATCCGGTCCGCTTTGTTCTGGGCTGAATCCGTTATGGATCTTGACAACAACTCGAACCCAAATGGTAAAGTTCCATCTCCCGTGAGAAGCTCGATGTTTGGACTGAATTTGTGGTGTATTGGGCCGGGCTTTTGTCTGGGCCTGTCTGTCAATGGTAGGTGTTCGTGAGTGTATGCAGCCGCATGCACGAGATGAATAGCCGCCGCCGCAGCCATGGCTTGGTCTCTGACACCTCCAACAAGCTCGCATGATGCAATGCATAAGGCTGGCGCTGGGCTTCTTGGTGCTGCAAACGTGAGATAATGCATGGGCTCAAAGACATCCACTGGATGCCTGATTGGGATGGATTTCTTGAGGTGATTTTCAATGTCTGATTCAATATCTGCCCAAGAAGGTTTCTCCTTTTGTGCCATGCAGATTACCAAAGGCCTGCAACATAATGATGAGGAAGGATGAGGCTGGGATTTTGCAAGACCAGGAAAAGTTGTTCTTCCATTGAAGCTGGAAAGTGCTTTTGCCATTGTTTGAAATTGAAGTTGTGAATTGTGATGATTTTGTTGGGATTTTTGAGCTTTGGAAGACTGAATATATATTATCTATAGACTATAGGAATAGAAGACTTATAAAGGATGGATCTTTTGTTGTGTAGAGAATGGAAATTTGGTTGGTGCATGTGGTGCATGTTTTCAATCTGGACCCTTAAATAATTAAGTGAAGAAGCCCGTGTTACATGAGGAGGTTTCTTTCCAGGGCCCTCCTGTGGACCGGATTTACCGGACTGCCACATGCACTCTTCTCACTCCTTTAATCAGAATATTCTAAACTATATTTTCTTTCATTTTTTTCGGGCTCAATGAAAATCCCTCACCACTGAGGGCCTCAAAACTCAAAACAATATATAACTCGAAATTTAAATTCAAAGTAAAAATTCTTCTAATCCACTTTAAATAGTTTATACTTAATAGTTTAGTGAATATAATTATTAGTGAAACTACGTATTATTAATGAAAATCTTTACTATTATTATTGCTAATTAATGATAGAATTCATGCGACATCAGGTAAAAGTTGAAAGCAATATGATGGAAATGGGGAATTATTGAGAGCCATCGTGACTCAATCAACTCATTAATGAACAAAATTTAGGTACGTAAAAAACTAAAAATACTGATAGTAGGTTGGTAAAAGTATCATTCCTAGGGTGGTCCCGGGGGGTTGAGGGGGGAATTAAATCCAAAATGAAAGAATAAATTAGGGACAAAGAAAAAGATAAAATAAATTATTAAGTATCAAAACAAAAAATTAGGGAGTAAAAATATACAAGTAATTATTTTGAACTAAAATAGAGAATTAAAAATACATAAGGAGCTAAGAAAAGGTAAAAGTAGTAATTAAGGAAAGAAGGGAAAAATGTAAAAAGCATCAGGAACAAAAATAATATATTTTATTATTATTATGTGTGAATTCTCTTATGCTTATAAATTTTTCTTCTTCTTTTTTTTCCCAATTTTTCTTTGTTTAAAACTTTCAAGTGACTAGCGAGGAAAGGAGTTTTTTTTTTTCCCGTCTATTTGCTTGCTTAGCTTCTTGGAGATTTTTCTTCGATTTCTTGCTTAGAAATGAGTTCGAGATGGAAGATTATTGCCAAGACAAATGAGACACAGATGGTTACACCTATGTAAGACGGTTTGCGTTCGAGCTCTTGCGTGACATCTCCTTTTTCAAAAGTACTAAAAAAAAGACGATGAGATTTCTTGCTCTTTTTTTTTTAGAAAAAAGGAATTCGTTAGATAAAATATTAGGTAGAACAATTAAGATTATATTATGGAGATATTGAGAATACCACTCAATAGAAGACAAATAAAAAAAATTATACTTCACTAGAAAATGAGCAAATTTTTTACCTTTATGTCAATATAAAAAAAAACTAAAAGAAACAAAAATACAAAGAAGAAGTTGCTTAACTAATTTCAAAATATGAGCCACTGAGGAACAACCAGCTGAAGCCAAAGTCAAACAATGGAATTTGATGAGATTTCTAATTCCCGCCATTTTGTTCAATCCCCACAATTATTAGTCTAGTAGAAGAAAGAATCTTCCTCATGTCTTTCAAGAAATTGAGACCTGTTCGACGTTACCTAATGAGTTCAACCCTTAGTACTTCATCAAGATATGAATAGCTAACTGCATTATGTTAGTTGGTCCAAAACTCCAAATCCCATATATCTCATGCAGTCATGCTGTTCAGTTCCACACCCCTTTCCCCCCACCACCACCCCACAGGAATTTTTATTATTTTTATTATTATTATTGGCAATTTTCTTTTCTTGGCTTTATGACGCTTAAAACAGCGCAAAGATCTCTATGTCTTAAGAAAACTACCAATTGTCTCAATCTTCGTATTCAAGAAAATCTCCAGTTCCTCCATTGCCAAAGCTCTCAAATTTTTTACCATAAAAGACTTCTTCACGGTTTCTTCAATTCCATCTATGTTGCTTCCAGCTCCATGGATCAACCCTTGAACGGTTCCTGCATAAAGCCCATATTTTCTTAAACTCTCTATTACTTCCTCACTTCCACCTCCCAGTATAGCTCCACAAGCAGCTGCACATGCATATAGCTGTCCTTCCTTCTTCTGGCACACATGTAAAACCAATTCCACATCTGTCTCCGAATCTCTCATACCCAATTCCCTGAATTGACCTTCAATCATTCCTTGACAGCCTGCGGCCTGGGTAATCTCAACAATCACTCTCAAGATCCGGTCCGCGTTATGTTTATGGGCTGAATCCATTGTGGATTTTGTCAACATCTCGAGCCCAAATAGCACAAGTCCACCTCTAGCGAGAAGCTCAATGAATGGTTTAAATTTTTGTTGGATTGGAGGATTTGGGGCTGTGGATGGGAAGTGTTGATGAGTGCATGCAGCGGCGTGAACGAGATGTATGGCTGCTGCTGTGGCCATGGATAATTGGTGTCTGTCTCCTCCAACAAGCTCACAGGCGGCAATGCAGAGTGCTGGTGCTTCGGTTCTTGGTGCTGCTAATGCGAAATAACGCATGGGCTCATAGACCTCTATTGGGGACTTGATTGGGATGGTTTTCTTGAGATGGGTTATAATATCTGCTTCAATTTTAGCCACATAAGGATTCTTATGTGCCATGAAAATTACTGAAGGTCTGTAAGAAAATGGTGGACGACCAGGATCAGATTTCGAAAGACCAAGAAAATTTGTTCTTCCATTGAAGCTGGAAAGTGCCTTTGCCATTGTTTGAACTTGTGGATTGTGCTGCTTTTACCGGTCTACTAACTTATAAATGGCGCATTTTGTTATCTAGGATTTGGGGGGGGGGGGGGGGTGGAAGGGGGAAAGGAAAGAGTTATATTGCATTTTACCCCCATTAATTTATGGAGACAAGCATTTTAGTCTCTCTTCGTATTAGATCTAGTCTACTAAACCGTTAGGATTTTGGGGAATTATCATTTCAATCCCTAGCCTTTATATATCAATTGTGAATTTATGAGAA
The DNA here is from genome assembly GCA_019593545.1 of Apocynum venetum. Lineage (NCBI taxonomy): Eukaryota > Viridiplantae > Streptophyta > Magnoliopsida > Gentianales > Apocynaceae > Apocynum > Apocynum venetum. The sequence goes on along the minus strand of SRSM01000123.1, from coordinate 6,954,963 downwards.
AAAATGTAATTCATTTATAGAAAAATCAGAAGAAATATCAATGAATTTAAAATTTTCTTAAAATTAATTGTAGATAGTGTAAAAATGGTTTTGTAATCAAAAGAGTGATAATTTTATTTTTAAAAAATCACTTAAGTACTATCCATGGAGTTGGATTTAAGTAAGTTTAAACTAAGCTTTAATATTCTATCACAAATCACTTCCATCATCAAATCATTAAGTATGGTTATAAATTTAAGAAAAAAAAACTATATTATCTTTCAAATTTTCATAATTTAATTTTTAGAATTATTTAGAAAACTATATATAATTGTCTCTTTCTAAATATATGAGTTATCTATAGGTAAATTATGAAAAAATAAAGGTAATTTCGTACTTATTTTGATTAAATAAATATCATATTATCCTACTTAAGAACAAATTTGATCAATAATCAATATCCCTAAAGGTCTAAGAGCTAACTAATAGGCAATAGACCGAACCTGTACAATTTTAAATAAGAGGGGCTAAGGAGTTTCAACCTCTAACTTAATGGGGGGCAAAATGCAATAAATCCAAAGAAATTTTGATGGTGCATTACCACACGTGTTAAATCTGGACCATTAAATTTTTCAATCAGATGGCCTTGTTTGGCAATATACTCGTTTATGGAATTTCCCAGGATTCTTGGCAAATGATCTTCCAATTTGGATTTTATGAATTGAGTGACAATAATATTAATTCAGTATGCATACTAATTTATTTATTTATTTATTTTTGCGTCGTTTATTTCTTGAGTTTTCTAATGCAAGTAATTCTTTTTTGTCCTTGGGATAACTTGATGTTTTTTTCTTTTCTTTTTTAAAAAAGTGTTAAGAAATTCACTACATTAGAAAGAAAAAAAAAAAAAGTAAGGAAATTTATCATTTACCAAAATAAGATAAAAAGAGTTAAATCAGTATCAACAACCTTCTTTACATGTACATTTACTAGAGGATATGAATCGTAATCATAATTACTTAATAGTTAATACCATGATTACATATAAAAAGTTGAAACTTACCAAGTCACTGTTATACCACTTCGCTTCACATTTTTTTTGTGTTTCACACAAATAAAATGATAAACACAGCTAAATTACTTCGTATCATTTCATTAATTATGAAAATAAAAATAAATTGTACTTTATCATTTACTTCATATCTTCCCTCAATCATAAATTATATTAGCTCGCATTTTGATTTATTTTTCAAAAAAATAAAATAAATCTCATTAAGATAATAAATCTTCTCTAATAACAAAAGCTACATTACATACATTAGTAATAACAGAAAAATAAAAGTAATTACGAGAAGTCTATCATGTCATGAAAAAAAAGAAAAAATCAAATATAAGTGAAAAAGTTTTGTTAGGTAAAAATAGGTATTAATAAGTACTGGTATTTATTAATTAATCACCATAATTAACTAATTAAGCTACTCTTCGTGAAAAAAAGAAAAAAGAAAAAGGGGGAAAATTCTACTGCTGCAATAAAGTCAAGAAGCAAACCTGAGAACAAATCATGTGTTCATGATTGCCCTATCCGACAATGCACTTTAATTTTTAACGTAATGATTTTCTTTGCTACTAATCGAAGCTGGTTTGTTTTCTTTTCTTCTCTTCTCTGCAATACAGCTAGCATGAGCTTTTGGCATTTGCAATGTTTGATCCGAAGTCCAGACGACCAAAGACAATTTTGTATGCAATTTTCTCAAATTTATTTATTTTTTCTTTAAACTGGAAAGTCAAGTTGAGTAATTCTTGATGGTTTAAAGAAAAGGAAAAAATATTTTAGAGAAATTATCCTCAAGAATGTTTTGTTTTTTTTTTTTTTTGGGGGAACAAACTCGAGAAGTTTTTTAAAACTATATTTTTATTGATGCTCTTAAATATAAAAATATTATATTAATTTTAAAATAATAGTTTAAAAGTACTATTATTTAAGCAATTTTTTAGACTTCTTTTAGAATAAAATCGGAGCCAAACTTAATCTTCACATAACATTAAGTTGGCCATAATCTGATCTGGAAATATGAATTTTTTTCAACCATTTGAGAAAAAAACTCAGCAACCAAGAACATTTCCCATAGTCCCTTGTAAGACTCTCAACCTTAATGACCATGGCTGCAATTTTTTAAAAGAATCCCATTTTTTATGTTTTATTTTGAGAGATGGGGCTCTGCCTACAATATACAAGTAGTTATGGGAAGTCCGAATCAGAAGGCACGATACGATCACTTAATCCATCGTTGTACATATTATATAATACTCCCACTCTTCATAATTAAATCTTTGCATTTATATTTTAATTTGTTTAAAATTAAATATATATTTTATTTAAATAAATATATTTTTTATTCAAAATTTTATTAATAACTCATTTAATTTAAAATATTTATATACAACTAATTAATGATATCTATTATTTACGATATTAATTTAAGAAATTTGGATTTTAGTAACTCATGAGTCTCATAAATCATTATATTAATATCAAAGATAATTTGATAACTTAATTAAAGTCATTAAATTTTTACCTAAAGTAAAAAATGAACATTTAATTTTGAATGGAAAGAGTAATTGATTAGATTAAGAGATTTATTACAATTATTCTTTACTTATGTTCACATTTAATTTAGATTAAAAATTTAGAATAATATTTGTACATTATTCTTGTTATTAATTTGTCAATAATGAAATTAATAATTAGTGAAATGAAAATCTTTTAAATTAAAAAATTTATTAGTAAAATTTTAAATGAAAAATATATTTATTTTTTAAAAAAATAAATATTCAATTATGAACATTTCAAAATAGAAATATAAACACTTAATTCTTAATTCTGAATTGATGGAGTATTAATTAATTTATATATATATATAAATATTTTGTATGCCATTTTGTTTCTATGCATCTAGAGTACAGAACTCATTTGAAGATGAATCTATTGTTATAAGTTGAAACCTAAAAGTTTGCTGTAGTTGGCATTGATACAATTTATGAAGTTAGGTTTGGTAAAGATATTGTGGTTCATTTTCATGTAATAAAGGCTACCGACTCCAATTTTCCAATTTGCCAAAAATACTCGAACAACCTCTTTTGGCACTCGGAATGCAACAGCTCAGCGACTGCTAACTAAGGACAGGTAATTAAGAAAGAGTTCCCAATGACTGCTAACTAAAATTGATTGTCCAGAAGGAATGAGGGGTTTGATATCAAAGGCTATCAACATTACATTTAATTTTTCCAAATAAATGGCAATTTCATAAATAATACTCCATTTCTTTTCAAAATATAAATCATTTGACTAAAAATTATACAAATCAATGAATTTTTTTCTCTATAAAATGTTCATATTTATTGTTTCTTTGTTTTTCTTAAAGTTCTTTTTATTCTCTCTCTCCAACTATTATTCTATTTCTTAAGAAAGATAATGTTTTCGTTTACCAAGAGTTTTGTAATTACAAAATTGTGATAAGAACATGAGTAATATTGGAAAAAAAATACATAAAAGATCAACAAAAAGTTGTAATAAAATATATATTTTGGGACAATATAAAAGTCATCAATTGACTTATATTTTAGAACCAAATGAGTACTTCTCATCTTAAATTAAATATTTGCTTTTTTATTTTCATTTTAAAATGCTCACTTTCTTAAAAAATAAACTTCTTTATATTAGTTAAAAATTTCTTAAAGTATATTTTTATTATGGAATTTTTTTTTTATTCAATGTTACTTATACTAATTTTTCTTATTTCAATTTTTAAAATTAATTTGTCTGGAGAATTTTCAACAATTTGACTAAAAAACCTAAATTATTTTAAAATTCTTAATTTTTCTATAAAAATAGAAAAGAATTATATTTAGAATAGGAGATAGTAAGTAATATAATTTGACATTTTATTAGTTTTCAAGAATTTTTCCCTTCCCTTAAACAAGTTTAACAGAGAAAACACCCTTTCAAAAAAATAAAATAAAATATGGTTACCAGCAGCCCGAGGCAAGAATCTCACAAACAACAAACAAACATTACAGAAATTATATGCTACACACATGCACACTGATTACTATAGTACTTGTTTAAGATGGCATATGCCTATTAGAAACCTAACTGAAACTGGCCTTTGACCTATATATTTTCATCATCAAAAGAGTGGCCATGTTGTGCGCTGGTGTACCCTGTGTACATGCAATATTCCAAAAGGAATTGATATGATTAGTAGGACACAAGTGAAAATCCTTTTTTAAGTACTAATTGAAATCTGAGTGTCAAATAAAGACTGTAACATGTATTATTCCCCTATGTACCAAAGAAAAGAAAAGAAAAGTTCTCTGATTACTGAAGTATGTCTTAAGTAACATTCTCTGATTTTCAGCAAAAGAACAAAAGAGAGTAAAATTCTTTCTTCTTTTTTTTTGTTGGCTGTAATCAAAACACATTTACTTTGATTTCTTTGTCAATATTTTATTTATCAGAGAGAGCCAGAGAGAGAGGGAATGGGAAAGACAATGGGAAGAAAAATAAATAAGAAAAAAAATAAAAACTTAATCCATGTCAGATATAAAAATTAAATCTTAAATAAAGATTTTTTTATCATTAAGATAATTTGTTTCAACAAATATTAACCTTAATTTGCAATAGAGCCATTAAGAATGATGTGAAGAAAAAAAAAATTGGAATTGATCTGCCATTGACATACACATTAATTTGGTCATTCCTTCTTTCACTGTGTATTTTTGAGCCAGACCTATAGCAAGTTGCTTAGGCTACTGACTGGAGTTAAAATGGAATTAAGACGTGGGGACATCCGATCCGGACATCTTTTCAGAGTTGAAAATGTCCCAAAATCCAGTTCTTTTTTTTTTTTCTTCTTTTTCCCTTCTTCTAATGAATAAAACCAATTGAGTTCAGTTGGCAAAATGTCAACCCCCAAAACCTACTACCGTTACTGCATTTCTTGTTTTCTAATGGTAATCTCATCAGATTTTGTTCAAGCCGGGTGCAATTAACCATTACAAAACAATGCACAGTTTCCGGCCACTTCACCGACAATTCAAGAAAATTTGTGAGAGGACTCTATAGTAATATACTACAAGTCTTGAACCAACTGTAGTTGGGGTTGGGTGGCTGTTCTCTTCTTCCTAAAATTCCCCACCCCACCACTTGTATTGCCCTTTCTTCCTCCCTCCAACCTTTGTCCTCTTCAGAAGCAAGACTTGCAGCTCCAAGACTCCAACTTTGAAGTCTGTACATATACAAACGAGGCATTAATTGAGAAGGGCCACTAAGAAACATAGGAATTTAACGGTGAACATAAATTTAGCAGTCACTGATCCATCATTTTCTCAGATTTCCAACATCTGCCGCTTTCTACTGAGATAAGAAGGAAATACCGACCATTTCTTGTGTGTTTATGTGACAAATTCATAGAAAAAGGTGTGCTGTGAAAGTGTGCCCAAATTGGGATTTTGGCTGAGCTGACTAAGGATTTCAATTGAGATTTGCTTGAATTGAGTTCTTTATTTGTTCTGAGAAGTACATAATGTCTTGGAAGAGTAGAGGAGCTGAATCTAGTTTAAGAAGTGTTTTATCTCGAAGATTAACCATTTTGCTCTGTATTGGATGCTTCTGTGCCGGGATGCTCTTCACCGACAGGTTGGTTTATTCAAATCGTTCTTAAATTTCCTCTCCATGCCTTTATTTCCATCGAGACTTAACAGTTTCGTCTATTTTACAAATTTGGTAGTGTCGGTGAAATGTTAAAGTAAAGATGCGCTTCTTTGATCTGAAATTCGGCTGCAAACATATTATTCATTTACTGAAATTGTTTGTTAGGCAATATTCAGGAACTACGAGGTGATGTTTGTTGTACATAAAGATTTCTCCTTTGATCTTGGTGATTGATAAGTTAAATTATCTCTGTAATTTGCTTAATTTATAGTTATGGCCACGGATATTGTACATAATGGCGTCTTCTTCGGCCATTCGAACTGGAAGAACCAGTAATTTACTTTCTGGTTATTTGTTAAAAATTCTTAGAAGGCCTTTTACTTTTCAATCACTGGATTTACATTTTCCAGTACTGAGCTTTATGCAATTTTGTACTTTCCATCTTAAAGCAACATTATGTCGAGGTACTGGTCTAGAAAAAGAATAAAAGGAAACTTTTACTGTTGGTTAAGACATCGGAACAAGATTGCCTCTGTTTATATATGTGTGCGTGTGCGTGTGTTGATGCTGTGTACAAAAAGCACACCATGTTCAAGGATATTCGAGATACACCTTGATCCTCTTGATGTGGTTATTTGGCAAAGAAAAGACTAATACTATGATGTGGCAAGGATTTACCTTAAGTGATGATTCTTTATTCATCATAAAGAAACATGGCTTGTTTATGCTATTAGCAATTTGTTTACACCATAATGTATAGACTGCTTTTAAAGCATGGGATGTTAACTAGAATATGTGGTTGTAGAATGTGGATGGTGCCAGAAGCTAAAGGCCTCTCAAAGACAACATCACTTGAAGATGAAAAGCTAAAGCAAGTTTCAGAGGGTTGTAATCCAAAAATTGTAAGTACCATACAATTCTCTAGAACATTATATTCAATCTCCCTGGTCCTGCTAAATCCTACAAGAATATAATCATGCTTATGTGTCTTTATTTAGTTTCCCATCTCATAGTTGATTGGAGATGAATTCTGTTTTGCTTTGTTGTGTTCCATAGAAGGAGGTAAAGAGTACATCCAGTGATATTTTTGGGGAAGTATCAAAGACCCATCATGCTATACAGTAAGCTCCAGCCTCCATGTCCTTGCTACTTACCAACTTACCTGTCACGAATCTTTATTTCTTCCTAGGATTGCAAATTTATCGCTTCATCCATAATGCAGAACACTAGATAAAACTATTTCAAATTTGGAGATGGAATTAGCTGCTGCAAGGGCTTTGCAAGATTCTCTACTTAGTGGCTCTCCTATATCTGAAGACATAAAGGTTCCTGAAATGACCAAGAAAAGAAAATATCTAATGGTTATTGGCGTCAACACTGCTTTCAGTAGCCGGAAGAGAAGAGACTCAGTTCGTGCGACCTGGATGCCACAAGGTTCCTAAATCTTGAAAGATAGCTTGTTTTTGGAAGTTTCCTTGCCATCTATTTTAGTTTGGTGAAAAGATGAGTGATTGTTAATGTTGAAAACAGGTGACAAAAGAAAGAAGCTTGAGGAAGAAAAGGGCATCGTGATGCGCTTTGTAATTGGCCACAGGTGGGATGAGATTTTATTGGTGATGATTTCCAACTTAAAAACTTTTCACAAAAATTTTCCATTGTGCAAGATCATCTTCAGTTGGCTGTTGAGAGAGTAATCATGAAGCAAAAATTTGTTTGCATTTCTTTTTTGTGGAAGACAGCTAATCTCAATTGCTTATATTCTAATAAAATTAATGACTCATTTTGTGCCATGTAACTTTCTTGTCAACAGTGCTACATCAGGTGGTATTCTTGATAGAGCTATTGAAGCAGAAGACAAGAAACACGGCGACTTCTTAAGGCTGGTAATGTTAAATTTCCTTGTGAAAGTTGTTGCTTAATGGTTTCTCTCTTCCATATGAAGTCATTTGTGCAAGCACCATTCCTTGTACAAGAGCAACTTGCAACATACAGGACCTCTATACTGCAAATATCTTGTGTTCTCTGTGAAGCAAACTAAATGCTAGATGACTATTGACTGGTTCTCCCTTGCTCCTCTGTAGGAACATGTTGAGGGATACCTCGAACTGTCAGCAAAGACAAAAACATATTTTACTACAGCTGTTGCACTATGGGATGCTGATTTTTATGTCAAAGTTGATGATGATGTGCATGTAAATATAGGTAAGTGTGCATATGTTCTATTTATCCAAAAAAAAAAAAAAGGGGGCATATGTTCTTTTATGTTTCATATTTGAATCCCTAGGCAATCTTTGCATGCATATCTCCTATCTTAGGAATTTGTGTGCATGATTTTATTTGAAGTGCTAGATATGTTTCAGAATAAACTTAGTAATGTTGTTGTTCACTAAGGGCAGGAACTCTTGGGGCAACTCTTGCTAGACACCGTTCAAAGCCAAGGGTGTACATTGGCTGCATGAAGTCTGGTCCTGTTCTGGCTCAAAAGTGAGAAGATATTCTAAATCTTGATCCTCAAGTAATTTCTATGATAAAACTTTTATTTTTTTTTCTTCTTGTTGCTTTCTGCCTTGTTCACAAAAGGGGAGTGAAATATCATGAACCTGAGCATTGGAAATTTGGCGAAGACGGAAACAGATACTTTCGCCATGCTACCGGTCAGCTATATGCTATTTCAAAAGATTTGGCTACTTATATATCAATCAACCAGTATGTACCAGCTTTTCTCTTTTTTCTCCAAAGTTTTATTGCCTTCCTTCCATAACCTGTTTCCATGGTTCTTCTGTTTATATTGTAACTCTGATAACATAAGGCATGTACTTCACAAATATGCTAACGAGGATGTCTCCCTGGGATCTTGGTTCATTGGTTTGGATGTGGAGCATATAGATGATCGGAGATTATGTTGTGGAACTCCTCCAGGTAGAGTTTTGGAAGCCAAAATTTTCCACCTGTATGTGTTTGTCTTTTCATTTCCCATCCCCCCTTGCTTTTTGAGGTCTGTATGTCAATTTTCGAGGGGAATTGTTATAGGGGATGCACAGACCTGTTTGGGACATTGCATGTGCTGCAATTCGTAGATTAGCAGTGAAGTATACTCAATTTTAACAAGAGAAGTCAATTTAGCCAAAAAGATTGCTAGAACCAGCCTGCTTACGTTCCTCAATTAGATGTTGTCCTTTAATATGTGCAGATTGCGAGTGGAAGGCTCAGGCAGGCAACATCTGTGTTGCTTCCTTTGATTGGAGGTGCAGTGGAATTTGTGGTTCTGTAGACAGGATTAAGGAGGTGCATCGGCGTTGCGGGGAAGGCCAAAATGCCTTATGGGATGCAGTCTTTTGATACACCAGAAAAATTCTTCCAACCTCTGGAGGATGCAAATCAGTGAGCTTCTTGTAATGTGGATACACATTTAGCTCTATTGTATGTAATATCTTTGTGGGGAGAGAGAGAGAGAGAGAGAGAGAGAGAGATGCTTATCATCCTTTCGTCCCTGTTTTCTTCTAGGGAATGGAGGGTTGGGATGGGTTTAAAATCTTTGCCCAAGGATTGAGATTTAATCCTTTTTTGTTCAGGAGAAGGATCATGTAGTAGCAACCTTAGAGAAAATGAAGATGAGACAATGATTCTGTAGATATTAAAATACCACAAGTCAGCATGCTGCTGAAAGAATGATGAATGAGTGTCATCATGAGCAGTTGAAGTGTCTCTATACTTCTTCACTGGAATTTATTGTTCTTTAAACTATTTAATAAAAGTGTCAAGAATTTAAAGCATCTTTCTTTTTACGTCTGGGAAAGAAGATATGGCTCAAGCTCTAACTTCTCTTAGATTGCGCTTGAACTGCCTCTTGTATTGTTTTGTTCTAGGAGTACTACCATGCTTGTTTCCTGTGTTCACCTAACCTAATATGAAACCAAGAGAAGCTCAAAAAATGGAAGAGAAAAATAGAAAAGAAAAAAGGAGGCAAAATATTAAAAACCAACAATGCAAGATATTTATTGCAAAAGAAAGAAATGGGTATAAAATTATATGGTAAATTTTTACATAATTTTTTTGTACTGGTAAAAACTATACAAAATGGGAGGTAGATTTTATATTGTTATATCAAAATGAAAAATTTAAATTGAAATATTAAAATAATGATTTTTAATGATTTATAATTTCGGCTAGGTTCGATTATGGTCAGTTTTGACCGGGTTAAAAAAATATTGTTTGATTTGAGTTTTTTAAAAAAATATATAAATTTCAATGTAATTTCTTTTAATTAAATAAATGAAAGTTTGTTATTAAAATGAGTTTGTGCTTATTTTTTTGTTTACAAAAATTAAATTATCTACGTATTATTCGAATGCATAGAAAAATCAAAGCCGTAATAATTCTCTTACTTGTAATACTTTTATCTCAATCAATTATCCATGAACATAGACTTCAATGCTAGTAGAAATTCGCTCAATGTCAATCAATCGTCACCTTTTTATTTGCCATAGCATTAGAATATGACTCCTTAATTTGAACTATATTTCAAAAACAAATCATATATATTTTCCTTAATATTATTAATTATTCTTGAAAAACTAGATTTATTATAATTTCATCATAAACAAAATCATAATATATATATATATATAGTGTGTATATATATTTAAGTATTTTTTAAAACTTCTATTTAAATTTGAAGATAAAAAATAATTGCAATTAAATTTATTTCAAGTATTTTCTTAGTTTATTTCATAAAAATTATGAAAAACAACATCAGTATCGTATAACAGATAATGATTGTTTAAAATTTATAACAATAATTTTGTAAAACATTTTAAAAATTTGAAAAGATAAAAATTAATTTATTTTGTTTTATATAATTATGATAAAATGATGAAATTGTAATGAGACTAATGCATAAAAATCAACATTATTTATCAAATAAAATTATATTTAATATTTTTTAAAATATTTAAACTATCGATTTAATAGTTAATAAAAATAAAAAATTAAAATTAAAATTAAAAACTTACAATTCATGAACATTTATAAATCTAATTAACCCTTTCTGATTCACTTCCAGGTCTAGAAGTTGGGACTCATGTAATATACTCTAACCTAGGGTAGGGCACACTTAATGCTTAACTAAAATAATGAAAAATAAATAGTTAAACAGAACATATTGTAGGGTTTTAATTAGAAAAAAAATGACGTCCAACCCGTACGGAGAAGAAACGAAATGGGTATAATTAAATTAGGAGAGTTACGGGTTTGGGGTTTTCTAGTTTTGTTACAAATCTGGTTTCGTACCCGGGGGTATTTGGTTCTAAATAAAGTGAATTTGAAAGACATCACCATGGGGGTATTTGGTATAATTTGCACAGTAATTCGAAAGGAAATGTTTTTTTTTATTGAAAACGCAATTATTTTTATTTTGGAATTTTAGCATTTAAATTTGAATTTTGTGTAATTAATTATGTTGAGTAAGAAAATTAATTATCAAGAGCAACATTTTCATCCATTAAAATGAATGGAAAACTTTCTCAAAAAGAATGAATGTCCTGGGCAATAGTAAATAAATTACAAAAATAATTAATCTTTCTATCAACTTTTATGACCAAAATAATATTTGGACACAATCTCAATTTTTTTTTGTTATTTTCCATGAAGCATTTATCAAAACACCTTTTTACATCCAAATATTAAATTTTCTATCAATCAACCTATACAAGGTCCACAAATTCATCCAAATAATACACATTTCGTTCAGTGTTCACATTTTTATTTCATATGTTTAAAATTAAATATTTATTTTTTAAAAAATAATATATTTTTCATTTAATATTTCATTAAAAAAATTACATCACATTAATTAATTAATGTTCTTTGTCACTAACCTAATTAATATTAAAAATAATAAAGTAACTTTCATAAGTTTAAAACTTATTATTAATTATTAGAATAAATCAAATATATACATTCAATTAAAATTACATTTTTAAATAATTTAATTACTCTATTTTATACATTTTATAACATTTTTAATTACATGAGATCCAAAAAATCTCAATCTCTCAATTTTCTCATTAAAAAAATCTTATATGTCTTCTCATTCAGTCCCCCTCTCCCCATAAAAAAAAAAGGAAAAATTATAAATTTAATCCAAATGCACCACATGCAAACTTACGTGTGTACCATAGACATTGTCATATACTGTTCATATGTAGACTAGCAACATTTTTTCTCCTAATAAAAACATGGGGACTTTGCAGCAGTGTTGTCTTGATGCAAGCATTAGTATTCCACAGTAAACGTCCTAGATTTGACTCGGAGACTTCTGAAAGCAGAGCTTGTGGAAAGCTTGAAAGAAGCCTACAAATTGAAAAGCAAGTAGAAAAGACATGCTCTTGAATTATGGAAAATGAGAAACTAATCTAATCTAAGCTATCTCTTGGAGTAGTGGATGGAGAAGCTTTGCCTTATACTAACATCCGTGTGGATTCAATTATGCCGTTTGTGCCAGATAACACCATATCAACAACCCTTACCATGATTCTTCTCATGAAAAAAGGTTAGCCACTTCTTTCTCTTTCTTCCCACTGAAAAGAGCCTCACCCACCCCCTTTACACCCTTTTTGTGTTTTCGCTTTCACATTTTCCCTCTTCAAGAAAAAAGTGTTTTCAGAAGCTTGCGACAAGTATATATCTTTGTATATAAATAAATAAATAAATATATATATATATATATATATATATATATATATATAGCCTATTCACTAATCACTCTCAGAAGCTGCTTATCTCATCAACCATTCCCCTGTTTGTTTCTTGGGAAAAATCTGCTCCTGCTCTAGTTTAAAATATGGGGCTTCTTGGTGAGAAAGGGTCCAATCTCAAGGTCTTAGATTGTTCTCTGAGGTTGTTTGTTATTCCTTTCAGCATTGCATCCATATGGTTAACTGTCACCAACCATCAAGAAGATAGCAACTATGGAGACGTGGTTTACAGCAACCTCACGGGGCTCAAGTAAGCAAGTTTTTTGGTTTGTTCAATTCTTACAACATATATACTTTTTGTTTTTTCACATGATACTTCGTTCTCTTTTTCTGTTTTATTGGAAGGTACTTGGTTTATATCAGTGCTATATCTGCTGGGTATGCTTTTCTGGCTGCTGTCTCCTTGTGGGTCAGATGTTTAGTGACAAAAGCATGGATCTTCTTTGTTTCAGATCAGGTACTGTCATACTCGGAATCTTGATTTGGGTTTCATTAATCTTATCAAAATTTTGCTTTGAGTAATGATTTTCACTTGAATTCATTGGTTTCTCTTTGAAGTATTAAAGGCAAAAGTATTAGTATTTGATTCAATCTTGTTGAATTTTTCACAGGTGGTGGCTTATTTAATGGTCACATCAGCTGCTGCAACAGCAGAGATACTTCACTTGGCCTATAGTGGTGATCAGGAAATCACATGGAGTGAAGCTTGTAGTACTTATGGAAGATTCTGCAGCAGATTGAAGCTAGTTTTGACCCTTCAAGTTATAGCCCTCTGTTGTTTCCTTGTCTTAGCTGTGATTTCAGCTTACAGACTCTTTAGTAGATATAGTCCTCCTTTTCTTCCTTCTAAAGAGGATGAAGAAAACCAGAATTGAATTTGATATAAAGCTGCAGAACTTCACTCCCACTGTATTGGCCTTATTATTAGTTCAATGCAAATCGATTCTATATTACGGATGGCACTTTCTAGTTACATTGCATCTATCAACCAAATTTGAGCAATATATGTAACACTCACCTAAAGAGCAAACCCAGAAGTCTTAAATTATTGGAAAAAAGGTATCTGTTGCAACTGAATTTGATTCATCTTTGGGCATGGGAAGCTATAAAGTGCTTCCAATTACGCTTTTGGCCTCGAGTATTTAATATTTTGGTGCTAAAGTAAGGCAAATATAGAAGGTCCACGCCATGGTTGTTTAATGATGAATACGTTTCTCCTACTAGTGAAAAGAGAAAAAGGAAACATTTGTTGTTAGGTACAAGAAAAAAAGCAGTCCTTTTTGTTGTTTCGTGGCTAGGAGGGTGGGGAACCCTAACTGACCACCCGAAGATGGGTATGGTAAAAGAAAGGAAAACAGAATGCAATGGTTTCTGTGCACGTGAATAAATCACCAAAGAAGAGCAAACATTTTACCATGCTCTTCCAAGTTACAGGTTTTGTGGTCTTTGGACTCTTCTTTAATAGTTACTATATACCAGAATAAAGAGAGCCAAGTTTGACCAAAGTAGTTGAATGTGGAACAAGATCTTGAGAGGGCCCTTTTGGAGGGGTAAGCCTTCCATCAATTGATATTCCTAAATGTTTCGTATACACTAATTTTGATAATGAACTCGGCCCAAATTAAATACTAATTTTCACCCCATGGAGATTAGGCCCAAATAGAAAAACGATCCAATTATGAAGCCCAACCTGGAGGTCAACTTATTGGTCCCAATAACGATAATGCTTACGTTTGCCTTACTTTAGAATAAAAAATGCTTTCAAGCTCTTCAACAACTGGAGATTTGAGAAAGAAGATCTTTAAAGTTGGGGCTGCCATGTTGCGGGCCAATTTTAGGGCTTTAGGATTGAAGAAGAAGAAAACGTGAAAGAGAAAACAAAAGGAGAGAGAGAAAGAATAAGGGAGAATAAATTTTTTTAAAATTAAATTTGTAAAACTTTTATGAATTTTTATGGGTTTTTTTATTCCTATTTGTCATAATATTTTGTTATTAATTACGAATCATAGTTTTCTTTTTTTTAAAAAGTATAGGTATCATAATTAACGTGATTATACAATTACGACTATTTGCAAAAATCTAAAAATTACACTTAATAGTTAAATCGTCAAAGTTTTCACTCATAAATCATGAGGACGTCTATATATATATATAAAAGACATAATAATTAAAAGAGTGAAGTATCTCACATTAAAAGGATATTTATTTTTAATATATTAAAATTTAGTATTGGCAAAATCATCCAAATTGAGGTCCAATTGCACTCCACCCCGACATGACGGGAAATTTTTTATTTAAATCGAAATAAACATGATGATAAGAATAGAAAAATGAAAATGGGAATGATGCTTGATTTTTTATTGTTGGGGATCCATGGATTTCGTATCCGCTCTGTGCCAATAATTTATTTTTATATATATACATACATTTTTATATAAATCATTAATATTTTTATTATCAATATATAAATCATCAATTATATACTTTTTATTTTTATCAACTAATAATTTACATAATACATATAATCTTGTTATAAAATTAATTAATACTTGAAATGGTTATTATGTTAGATTAAAATAATTACATTATATTAAAACATGTAATTATGTATATTAAAATAATTATATTATTATTTATGTAACTGTGAAAAAAAAGTATGTAATTATAAATTCTATTATTAATTTAATTTATGTTATTAACTATATAACTAACGAATTATGAATTACATTATTAACTATATAGATTAAAATAATTATATTATATATGTAAAAAAATTATATAATTATAAGTATGTTATTAAATATATTAATTTAAATTAATTTATATTATTAGTGATATAACTAATTATGAGTTATGTTATAACTAGATAAATTATAATAATTATATCATTATCATTAATTATATTATTAAATATATAAATTTAAATTATTTTTTTATTATCTATATAATTATATGAAAATTTATAAGGATGAAGATGAGGATTAGACTTAGTATAGGGATTTGGAAAGGGGTCACCGGCCCTGCCCATTGCCAAGTCTTCTTATTTTATTGATATCTAGTGATTCCCCAAAAAAGAAATTTGATATCTAGTGGACGAATACTAGTATCTTTAACACAATCAAACTGATATGAATAAGATTTTGAATTTTAAAAAATTATAGACCTTAGCACTTTTACTATTTACTTTAAATAAAAATTAAATTAAATCAAATTAAAATTTCCCTTTAAAAAATCAAATAAAATTTTGATTTTCAATTAAATTACCAAATTTTAATTATATTCTATTCTTTTAGTTTTAAACTATAAAAATATCAGTTCAATTTCCAGTTTTTTTAGAACAAAAAAAAAGTTCATTCTTATTCTAAAATTATACAATTAACGTTAATATATTCTTAATTCTTTTTTTTTTGTTTGTAAAAGCTACATTTTTTATTTTTTAGTTAGATTTTTGTGGCTTCAAATAAAAGTTAGATTTTAAATTTGATTTTAAATAAAATCTAAAACGTTAATAAAATTTGATTCGATTTAATTCAGTTTCATAAAAAAATTCAAAATTCAATTAAATTTTAAATTTTAAATGAAGAAACTAAAAATAAACCCCTTATAAAGGAGAAAAATCTAAATAAATAAATTAGAAGAGGCTGCTAACGATGCCGTTCAGAACAGACGTAAAAAGAGGGGAAAGAGTAAAGTGATATAATTCCTAGTGGGAGACTTCTTCATCGGATAAGGAAGCTTTTCTCTCTCTACTCATCGATTTCATTTGGGTATTAAATGTCTTTATTTATTTGTTTATTGTGAATTTTCTTTTTGATAAAACCTTAATTTCTCAGTTGAGATCTCTTGAACTGCAGTTAGGGAATCCTATTTGAAGCATTAATTGACTGATCATTGCTATGGCCAAAAGCTCCTTCAAGCTCGAACACCCGCTCGGTATTATGACTAATCCGTATCTGTAAATTGCAAAAAAAAAAAAATTTATGAATTTTTTTTTGTAACTTTTGGAGTTGTTTCTCCTTTATTTGATCTGATCGATTGATTCTGTTATTAGTTTCGCTATTGGTTTTGTGATATTTTACTCAAAAGTTCTAATTTTTGTTGGGATGTTTGAATTTCTCATGATGAAGATGGATATATTTAACTGGTATTTTGGTCATGTAGGACAAACGAATGATCAATAAACTGTGGACTATTTTCTTTTCTTTACATTTTTTTTTAATTTTTTATGAAGAGACAGGATGCATATGAAAAAAAAAAAGGAAAAAATTTCGTATTGTTTTGTGATCATATAGGTCAATTAGCCAGAAGGAAATTACTAACCCTGTGTTTGATTTGAATGAATTGGAAGGAAAGGAGAGGGAGGAGAAGGATACAGTTGAGGGGAATAGATGGATTG
Source organism: Apocynum venetum (assembly GCA_019593545.1). Classification (NCBI taxonomy): domain Eukaryota; kingdom Viridiplantae; phylum Streptophyta; class Magnoliopsida; order Gentianales; family Apocynaceae; genus Apocynum; species Apocynum venetum. The sequence goes on along the minus strand of SRSM01000123.1, from coordinate 6,938,120 downwards.
AGTTTAGTTTAAAAGTTTTAACTAGGCTCCCGTAACTGAAAAAGAAACCCTGATTGGTAAATCTTTTTATGTAATAAAAAAATCTTTATTTCAAGATATTTACACTAAATTAAAGATACATTCCTATTCCTTCTACTAACTATCTAAACACAATAAATACTCAATCCTCTCCTTTGCTCTCCTTTCCTTTCCTTTCCTTTCCCTCTAACTTCTCCCCTTTCCTCTCCTCTCCTTTCCCTTAATACCAACACAACCTAAATTCTTGAAGCCAGAGTATTAAAGTTAACTTGTTTTTGGTTAATTTGTAGGTTCTTTTATATAATGCTCGTGTTCAAGAGTTCAGAACATTGATTATGTGTTCGAGATTAACCTGACTGGAAATCCTATTAGGAATTGTCATTATATAATGTTTTCTTAATTACCTAACAAATGGAAATCCCTGTGAGCAAGATTGCCTGGAAATAATCTAAATCTCTTAGAATGCAATTTTTTATTTACTCTGGATGCTTCTAAATATCAATTCCATGTCTTGCTATCAAAAGCTGAATTATGGCTGTAGCCTACTGTTGGGTTGCTTGTTTCCTCTTGGCCCTTGGTCCTTTATTACCAGAGGTTAAATTTTCTGTGTCTCTTTCATTTTTGATTTATGGCTAATATAATCTATAATATGACTTTTATCCTTTTCAGAGAGGCGCCAGGCAGAGGCTGCTCGTATCAGAGAGAAGTACCCTGATAGAATTCCGGTATTAAATCAATCATATTTTACTATAGCAGCAATATTGTTTCTTGGTGTTTTTTGGATGTCTCTTCTGTATGGCTCTCAGCATTATTTTGGTTTTTCATTTTTAGGTTATTGTGGAGAAGGCTGAAAGAAGTGATATACCTGACATTGACAAGAAGAAGTTAGTTGACTTTATTGACTCTCGCTTGATGGCTTATGTTTAAACTCACTTGATATTCCTTGTCAGTTGATAACTGTGTTAATGATGATATCAATTTCTAAAGTGAAAATATTTTAAAGTGATAACATTTTGATGGGATGGACATTGTTAAACTAATTGGTCTTGATTGGAGAGGGGAAAGGGGAGTCTCGGATTGTCTGGATGGTTGGAATCCTTATGTAGTATTAAGTACATCAGATCAAGTGCATCACTTGTAATTTGTTTACTTCTTCATTTGTGAATAGGTATTTGGTGCCTGCTGATCTGACAGTAGGACAATTTGTCTATGTTGTTCGAAAGAGAATTAAGCTTAGTGCTGAGAAGGCCATATTTATTTTTGTGAAGAATATTCTACCTCCCACCGGTGAGCAGAAGTTGATTTCATAACTACTTATCTCTATAGTCGTAAAGATCTTCACTTGTTATTTAGAAACTTGTCTTTTTTGGTTTATGTTTCCTTCCTGCAGCTGCTATGATGTCTGCCATTTACGAGGAAAACAAAGATGAGGATGGTTTCCTCTACATGACTTACAGCGGAGAGAACACTTTCGGAAGTTGCTGAAGCTAATGCTATTCCGAACTATATGTAAATAATAAATCTTAGGGGAGCTTGTAAATTCCTTTAAATTGTCTTATGCGGTGTTAATTCTCTTCCCCACTCCCCCCAAAATCTCGCCACTCATTCGGGAAAAAAAGAAAGAAGATTGCGGTCTGAATGACTCCATCCATTTGCCTTGAACTATGTTATTTGCTTATTAACAAGATGAACTATGTTATTTGCTTATTAACAAGTATATATAATTTGGGTATATCAGATTATGCATATGGGATTGCTCTTGCTTGGTATAAATCATTATTTCATTTTCTAATGTCATTATGAAACTTCAGGTGCTTTTGTGTGCATATCTCCGTGCAGAGAAGTGTATTCTCGGAATATTATTTGAATCGGTATTTTTCAGCCTGAAACTGCGGTACAAGGATAGTTGGTCCTCTTATCCATTCCTTTCTGCAGGTCTCGTTTAAAGGTCCAGACGATTACCTGGAATGCTAAGATAATTGGTCTAAAGATCTTCTTAGCTAAGATAATTGGAATGCTAAAGCAGGCGGGGGAGTATAAACTTGGTGCAGTTCTGGTGAACGAGTTTCAAATCTTTTCCGTTTAATGACCAAGGTGAATGGATTGGAAAAAAAAGGAGAAAAATAATTCATATAGAATAGTTAACTTCATTTTCAATGTTAAATGCTCGATTATTAATGGGCAATTCCGCTAATGTCTGATCGAAGACATCCTCCCATCTTACAAAATAAAATGTGTTTCTGCACTACTTATCAATTAAGACGTTTGGATGAATTTAGTCATCTCTGGGGCACTCCTTGCCCAGAAGCCCACCCAAGACATATAAAATTGCATTCTTACTTGCTTCAGGTGTTGTAACTGATACTATTCCTATCAAATTTCAGGTGAGATAGCAGTGAAAAATTCAAGCAAACTGGATAATTCTTCTGGTAGGATATATGCCTATGCCCATCCTCTTCCTCAATTGTTATTCCTGATGGGCAAGGAAACCGAGCATTTTAGAGATCTTAAGGAAATTTATTATACAATATTGTATCCCACTAGAATGCACTCAAAATGATAACTCAGCACAGGCACAATGAAAGAAATCAGATATCCATGGTCAAAATATAGAACATAATAGACGATTTTTGGCATAATGAGAATGGCATTCTGAAATGCTTGAAGTTCATTGCTGTCATGCAGTAAAGTTCTTATGAGAAAAGAAGAAATGCTTTCATCTAATTATAGATGCAGATGGAAACAAATTCTTAACCAGGGAAAGAATTAAGTCACTTTTCCTTTAGTTAATAACCATCTATAATTTCCTCTGTACTGGACTATTGAAATAGAAATTAATATTATTATGCTGTATTTGACCGAAAACAAGAAAAAACTACTGAAATTGGCAGCTTGTGCCCTTGTTGCTCAGGTATTTCGATATCATAGCAGTAAATTAATGCTTACGTTGTTTTAAGAACTCACTTGAAGAGCACTGAATATCAGAATTCAACAGATGGCTTGTGGTGTTTTGGGTAATCAAGGGGAGAAAATCATTTGAGTTCAGCTCTTGCAAACCATGTACTCTTTCAATAGAGATTTCTCCCAGAGATCTACTTCTCGAGGCTGTTATCCTCGAAACCTCTTCTTTCCAAGCTTCTGCTGAATGAATTTTCGGTCCTCTGACCTTCCAAAAGTACACCTGGTGATGGTTTAATCCAGCTTGATTCAACATCTGGATGGACAGAGCTTGACATGTTGCTGAAACTATATTGCCCAATGCCCCAATCAGAGTCACCCAAAATCATGTGTTGATCTTGTACAGCTAATAAACCTTCTCCATTTGACCTATCACCCCAATAACCACCAACATGGATTTGTTCAATGAATTTTTTCTTCAAATTTTCTGGACATCCTCTCCTCAAGCTCTTGTTCAAGAAATCACCTTTACAAGGTCCTACATAGTTCAAGTCACCTCCCCCATTACCAGATTCTAACCGATCCACTGAAGTAATATGGCCAAATACAGCATCAGCTGTCTCCAATTCATGATCCTGACCTTGTAAACCAGGCAAAGCATCTCTCCTGGAGATTTTATTTAAAACTTGATCTAAAGGAACTTGAACAGAATTTAATTCATTACCGATACTACCTGGTTTCAACAGATTGGTCTCAGATGTTTGGCTACCAAGCATATCCAGATCATGCATTTCGTCTTGTTCATATGATGTCAACAGGACTGACTCACTTGAGCTTTTGCCAAACAAAGTCTCTTGCAGGTTTTTGGTTTCTAGAAGAGTAAAATTTGCACCCAATAAAGCATCCTCTGTTGATTTCTCATCCCTTAAATTATAGATGCATGTCAATAAATCTTCTACACTAAAGCTGTGGCCCAGAAAATCTTTTATCTCGGAGATTTCACCGCACTGTAGGTTTTCAGTCTCTGGGCTTTGGCTTAATACAATATCTGGCTTTGAGCTTTGATTTAAGAGTTTAGATACTAACCTCTCTTTCTTTTCATTTTCAACCAATAGGACCCCCGTCTTTGAGATCTCTGCCAATAAACCTTCTCTTCTGGAGATTTTTCCCCTTGAGATATCTGTCTTTAAACGTTTATCCAACATTCGGTTTCTTTGCAGGTTTTTTCTTAGTACTTGACTTCCTGATGAATTAATTGTTTCCCGTCCTTCACAAATGAAGCATTCTTTCCTCTTGCTTTGATACAAGAAAGTACTTTTATTTGATCTATTATCTATGGTCTTTCCATTCTTCAAGATTTTTCCATATGGAGTTTTATTCTCCAGACATTTGTCCAGATTATCTTCTTCTGTCAAGCTGAGGTATAAGAGGTCTGTCTTAGCAGGAGCTTCTTGAATGTGGGCATCCTGTGCTCCACTATTTTCTGTATTCATTTTATGTAGATTAATCGTCACTTCCTGCACTGGCAGGGAAGCATTTTCTGGAGATTGGAATGAAGGGAGCTCTGGTTTGACAGCAAAAGGTGAACTTAAAGATGCTCTATTGAAATGGGAGGGTCTTGATCGAGACTGGGGCAATTCAAAACCTAAGGATTGTGGCTCTACCAATTCCACGGAAGAATTTAACCATGGTTGACTTAGTGATTCCAATGGTGGAGAAGTAACTGGGAGTTTCAAGTTCGGCAAATTACATATTGGAGAAGATGTCAGAGATGATATCATGGATGGATTCACTTGAAAGTAGGAATGGTACAAAGGTGGGGCCGTTACTTTCAACTCCAAAGGAGAATGTGGAGAAACTGTAGTTGGAATATTTATTTGGGAAGTTTTCTGATTACAAGACACTGGAGATGGCAGGGATAAAGTATCTAACTTGCTAGAAGATGTTGTAGGCTGTTTTAAAGATATATGTTGTCCAGCAGAGTGTATTTCAGATCCTCTGTTGATCGAATTAAATGGAGAAGAAACTTGAGATGAAGCCTGAAATTTATGGCTAGAAACAGAAGATGATGGGGCGGAGTCAGGAGATGAAAATTTGCTGACTGGAGGCTCGAATGTCATTGTGGAGTGTAGATTAGAAGGCAATTGAGATTGAATTGTATTAATAGGTAACAAATGCATTTGATTTGTGTACAATTCCGGGCTTTGAAGTTGGTGCGAAGATGAGAGGCCATGAAGTGATGAGACAGGTACTTGGTTTTGTGAGAGGAGCTGATTTTGATTTGGTGAAGTAGAGGAGGAAAGTTTTTGACTAGTATAACATGAAGAAAGATTTTGTTGCTGTTCCGAGGGAACAAAGGAAAACCGAGACGTATGGCTGGTATGATCTGTGGCGGCAGAGCTATAATTATGATCATGGAAATGGCTCCTAGGATTATTAAGGTCACCAGGAGGGCATTTTTCATCACCTATAATTGGTGGATATATATCCAGGTATTGCTTTCGGCATCTCCTCAATCTACCGTGCCAGAAATTCTTTACTTCATTGTCTGTTCTCCCAGGTAACTGCACACACAACCTCCATATATCACTCAATTAAGTACATTTCAGCATCCGTTACCATACCAGATAAGGAGAATGTGAAATCAGAAAAGATACCAATCGGAGACAGGGAAAGTAGTATAAATAATTTTCAGCACAATATAGTCAAAATTGGGCCTAAAACCAGAAAGAGCATAATCAAAGGAAAGAATCTGAAATAAATCCCATACCATCATAACAGCAAAATAATTCATTGGAGGGAGCAAAGGTAATAATACAGAATGGAGTTTACACCTATATTAAAGCACAATGCAAAATAGATATTCAAACCAAACTTCCCCTAAACCCCCCCTCCCCCAAAGGTATAAAATAATAGAATAAGAACAAGACCAAATATCAATGCTGAAAAACATATAGTACAATAATAAACATCACGAGCATACAATCCAATAGAAGTTTCAGATAGAAAATCCATAGACACATAAAATTTTGCTCTTTTTTCAAGGAAAGAGAAAAAAATAAAGAAAAAATGGAATCCTGCGTTTGAACCTTGGAAGCGATGAAGGACCATTTGTTGCCATACTTTCTATGCAACATAACCACGGTTCTCTCTTCTGATTCGGTGAAAGAACCCTTCTTCAGATTGGGCCTTAAATGATTGGTCCAGCGAAGCCTACAGCTCTTTGAGGTCCTTCCAAGCCCCGAACACCTCTCAATTATCATCCAATTCCCAGAACCATGCTCCTCCACAGCCTTCTTCAATTTCTGATCCTCCTCCGCCGTCCACGTTCTCTTCTTCCTCACAACAAGCGTTCCTTCGTCCCCATTACCACCACCACCTTCTCTATTTTGAATTCCAGGATACCCATTTCCAAATACATTAACCTCTGGCCTCGTTGAAGGCTTTTCTTTGGCCGTCTTTCCACCATCATCGATTCCATTTTGCTGGCGCTGAAGGGTACCGGGAACTTCTGCCCACATGCATGACCGCCATTCTGACATTGACTGCCGTCCGTTATCTTGTCGGAGACCGCATAATTCAGGCAACAAGCACCTCCGGTCGCAGCTGCTTGGTTCCCACGAGCATTCTCCGGCCACCCCCTCTCCTGTCACCTTCTTGTCGCTTTGTGGTTTAAACGTTGTCGAGTTTTTAGATATCATGACGTTAAATTTCCTTTTTAATTTTTTATTTTTAAAAAACTCCTGCGTAGGTTTTGGGGGTTTTATATCTAAATTCTTATTTATTGATTATAAACTATTGGTGTAAAATATTTTAAGTGTACCTTAATCAAATGTAATTCTTCCATTCTAAAAATAAAAATTGAAGTATATATAAAGATTGCACTTTATAGTTTTTGAATTTGAATGATTGTAGCTCAAAAAAAATAAAAAATGAATGATTGGTGCGCTTTTTTTTATATTGTGTCATTAATAAGATTATAAAATATGTAAATATAATGGATAAATTATTTCAAAGATTAGTTTTTATTAAAATTTCTAAAATGTGAATAGATGAGATTTTGAAAAAGAAGTTGAAATTTTTATATTTTGAAAAACCAATCTGATAATGATTTTTTATGGGACAATAGAAAAACATTATATATATATATATATATATATATAACTAAAAAAATTTGGACAGGAGGAAGTACTAATAATTAAAAATCATTGGAAGTTCGTGTATTAATCATAATTGCAAAAAAAAGAATAATTAGTTAGCTCTTTTTCCAGCTCATTTAAGGTGAAATGCATCCTTTCAACAAAAAATAAAAATAAAAAATGGTGAAATACAATGTCTCTTAAAACGCCAAAAGTTTTACAATTAAGTCTTTCATTTTTTAAAAAAAATCAATTTAATTATTTGAGTTTTAGAAGATGTCACCACTTTAGTATTCTTTCAAATTATTATCCAAATTTATGGTTTTTAGCAGAATTTCTTTGTAAAAAAACATCATTTTAATATTTTCTATCTAAAGTTTTCACCAAATACATGTTCAAAATGATCATTTTTCAATAATAAGAGACTTAATTGAGATTTTTCAAAATTTTAAAAAATTACAATTTTAATGGACTAATTTGCATTTTACCATCGTTTATAAAATCATAATCTAGTTATTAAATGGGATAGTAAAGCTATTCATCCTTTTTACTATAGATATTCCATTGAACCCAGAAATTGATCATATAGATTAGTGGTATTTATCCCTCCAAAAAAAAATTCATTGTTATTTTATTCCTCCTCCAAATAAAATATGGTATAATTTTTAACAAAATATTAGTATAAGTTATTCCTCCCAAAGGTTCAAACTAAGATATATCTATTAGAAACTTCTAGTGGCATTTTCATTGAACAAATTCATGTTGGTGGTGGAAGCATAAGAATTAGGTTGTTTAGAATAAATGGATTCGTGATAACATAAAATGCCCTTCTTGTAATTTCATCTAAAATTGAAGGATGGCATTCTTCTTTTAAATTATCGAATTTTAGTATTTACTTCTTTTAAAATAAAAATATTGTATCTTGTAAAGTATCACAAATAACCTATTTAAGGTACACTTTTTTAGCTAATAAGTAATAAGGGTTCAAATGTTAAAATTCATTAATTGAATATTTGGTAATGATAGAAGAAGCAATCAATAATTGCATATCTAAAATATAATAAATAAAAAAGTTTGAAGTTTAAATTACTCTATCCTTATCCAGAAATAATTTCCTTTTAATATTTCTATTATGGAATGTATTGTGTCCAATAAAAGATATTATTCAACAATTAGATAAAATTGTTTCTGTTGAAGCACGTATTAGATCATAGTTATATTATAATAGCATTTTTTAAAACAATAATTGCATTAAATTTGAAATGTTTAATACAAAAAAAATTGAATTTTATACTCGGTTTGAATTGTTCATTTTTTTATTTAATTGATCTCTGAACATGATGCATTTACTAGATTTTTATCAAGCAAAAAAGAATTCATTTACTAAAAGTTAGTTATACTCAATTGATATATAATTGTGAAAATTTAAGGAATGTGTTTCTTTATTTTTCTTTTCTTTTTTTAAAGGAAGGAAATTTGTTTCCTTGATAAATTAAGAAAGGTTTATTGGAAATAACTCCTAAAAAAAGAAAAGAAAAATTCCAATTGAAGGTCACAAGCTCACAACGCGGCACTTCCGGGTACGTTAATAGTTTACCTCAGTCCCTCGTCCATTTTAGCCTTCATTTTTCCTTTTATTTTTAGTCTTCTGAACATTTATTTTACCTATGGTGGTTATAAAAAATTATTAAGAAAAATAAAATACCCTTTTAAAAATAATAATAATATTAAAATATATGGTGACAATTATTGATTAAAAGGGGAAAATAAAAAGATAAAAATATTCGGTAGCAATAGAAAATATCTTTAGATATTAATAGCTTCATGCTCCTGTGTCCTTCCTGGCCCTAGAATCTGATTTTTTTTTTTTTTTTTTTGGAACAGTGATTTCCATAATAATAGGAATTTACAATTTATTTTAATTTTTAAGGAAAAAAAGAATTCTCATTGCATAAAACCAAGAGAAAACAAAAGAAGGGAGATATCATTCTCACCGAGTTTATATATTTCAAAATAAAATTCATATGATCCCATAATTACAAGTATAAATAACAAGAAAAGGGTAACTTCATTAAAGATGAAATCCAATGCAGAAATTTAATTCTAAATGAAATAATACAATTTTGTTTTTTTATAAAAGTACCCAGCATTATTAATTAATATTCTCTCCGCTCATTTTAAATATTCACTTTTAATTTTTACAAGGATTAAAGTAAATATTGAAAATGATAATTACATAATTAAATTTCTTAAATTATCTTCATTTAATAGTTAATATAAAATTATTAATTATTTTTAAAATATATATATTTTCTAATGAACAATGAAGAATTCATTTAAATTATTTATTAATAATAAAAGTAAAATTATAAAAATAAATATTAAAATTAAAAAATATATATATATATATATAAATAATTAAAATGAGACCGAATGAGAATGAATTAATTAGGATAGACAGCTTACATCCAACTAGAGTCCAATGTGATGGCTTGAATTGTACGGTCTCTCTCCTTGTTCCTCACAAAGAGTATGAAGAAAATATTGCAGAGACTAGTCCACGCACGTGTTCTTGGATTCACACATTCGTTAGAGATCTTAATTAATTGAGAAGCGGGTGCTGTCTTCTGTACCATACGGAGCCTTGTTTTGTTGAGAATAAATATGAAGCACACGTTTAAAAACTTGTTCAAACTACTCTTTTGTCATGGCCCTCCTTAATTGACCCTCCATTTTTCTTTAAAACTTTCACATGTTACTGTTGGAACAATTCGATGCTTCAATTCATTTTGGTAGGTTTCTCCGTCTATATATAAATATATCCACAGCCACATGCCTATATATCACAAAGACAGATCAGGGATCAGAGAACACTTTTGCATCTTCAAAAGATCAAAAAGGTTATGTCTATGAATCTGTTCAATCCCTTGAGATGCTTTGAGAGGTCACCACAATCATCACAGTCAAGTAGGTTTGTTTGCAATGGAGATGTATGCGTTCTGGGTAATAATCCCAAGACAACCCCTAATTCGAGCATGAAGAAGAACAAGAAGAAAATACCCCTCTCCCGGTTTTCTCTGCGGAAGGATTGAGAGATAATAATTCTTTGTATAGATAGTAAGCACTAGTTCTTCATGTATTTCTTGTTTTCAGCCTTTTCAAAAGGAGGGTATAGGAAATAAAAATAACTAATGATTTCTGTTGAGATTTCTTTTCGTCTTCTTTTTTCCCTTTTTCATTTTTGGGGCTGATGATGAATTGATTGACAAGGAAATAAATAAGATGCGTGGTGATTTGCAATTTCACGATGTGGATAAACAAATTTATCAGACTACCTATACGTGTGTAATTTCCTTTTTCTTTTAAGAAGAAAAGAGATTAAATTATAAACTCGAGGTAGAAGATCATAGAACTGCAAATATTTATTTCTACCTGGTTTCTACAAAACATTTTGTTTTTGTTCCCACCACCCCCCGAGATGGAAGAGAAGATTCGAAACGATCTCTTACAACAGATTCTTGTTAATATTGCTAAAATTCTTTTATCCCGCTCTACGACTACGAGCACATTTTCATTGTTGGCCAATGATGTATTAAGCTTTAGATTCAACTTGGGGTGAATTCACGGCTTACAGTTTAAAAAGAAAATAATCTATTTATTAAGAACCCTAACTTGAGCTGCTGAGCAGCCCCAGTCCTATGTCCGTTGCTTGAGTTGTCACAAAAACAAATATTCCATTCTCTTTAAAAAGACCACATTCTTTCAATTGATCGGCAGACTGCAGAGTGCAAGAATACAATATAAATCAAAGCCGAATGAATCCCCCTTTGAATCTGCGCCTAATTTACAAGAAATGAACCCACTTCGTTACACTGTAGTACAGATGAAATCTCATACTTATTAATCTTATATTTCAATGAACCCTCCCAGCTAATCAATCTCATACTACCAGATAAATACGAGCAATTGTAGGTTTGGTCTCATCTTCAATCCGAAAAGAAGAGGACGAAAGCTGCTCAACATCTACTTCTCTCCAATGAGATGCATTCCACTATTCCTTCCACCTACTCTAAATCCTAACCTAAATGATGCCCGAAAATTTCCTCTCTTCCAAGAACATAAACCCAGTTGAGAGTCAAGCTAGATGCCTTCTGTCCCTCTCAAAGATTTGAATCCCACCACGCACTTCTTCCACAACAATGATGAATGAAACCAAGCTTGCCCATATGCATTCCAGCAACAGTCATGTCTGAGAAAATACTCGGAGGAACAAGTTAACAAGAATACTGAACCTTCCTCCTATTACTTGCAAAACCTTAACCAGGATTTAAAGCTGCAAAGCCAGATCCGGCTGCTGAGAATCAATTAGTACATTTGATGCTGGTCTTCCAGGAGATCCTGATGACTGGAAGCTAATATTCAAGTCTGGGGGCAGAGACTCCTGTTTCTGCCTTGACTGCATTTGGGGACTAAGGGGTTGCCAAGGAGACTGCACCTGGAATCTTGACAAATCTGCGGTGACCAACTGCGGAGAAAACATAGGTTGACCTTGAAATTGAGCATCACTGCCAATTCTAGTAGGCTGTGGCACAAACGGATGGAGAGGGAAACTGCCCTTTTCAGGCTGAAAAGTTGACCCATAAGATGGAGGCTCTCCACGAAATCGTGAAACTTGAGACTGGAAATCACGAGCTGGATTATATAATGAATCAGCCAATATCTGACTCTTTTGGGATGTTATATTTTCTCCAGCTGGCTTAAACCCTCCTGCACCAACCGACATCCACACACGAGCAGCAGCTGCAGCAGCATTAGTTGGATCTTCCCTTCTCAAGGACGGTGAGGAAAGCATAACTGGATTGTTGTCAACTGGAGACTGATTTGACAATTTTTGTTGATTCTGAGCCTTTTCAGCAAACATTCTCATCAACTGGACTGGGTCTGCAAGACCCTGATCCTGTGCATAAGGAAAGAACGTCATCGCTTTGGCCATGTCCGTCGATGAAGTAGCCATTCTATTGTTGTCCAAATTGCCTAGTTTCCCATTAGGAAACCCTCCAACAGAAACACCATTGGTATTTGGTTGTTTAAAAGATCCAGAGGGCAAAAGATTCCTGTTCTTTGGAACCATCTCCATGGACCTCAAAGATGACATTTCGGAACTACTATTTAAAATCTGTCTCTCGGCAACAAAATCAGCTGCATTTTGAGTGCTTGTGGGTGGACAATTCAGTTCAACCCGCTTTGAAACCTTCTCTGGCTCAATGAAATTTCTGGCTGGTGAATTGGGCTGCTGAGAACTAGGACTAACAGACACAGTAGGTCGTATTCCAGGAGAACCAAAGAAGGATGCTCTGCCATTCAGACTAGGCATTCTAACAGGCTGCTCTTTAGCTGGAACTAGAAGAGCTGCACTGGAAGTAGCAGTAGGTCTGATTACACCAGGACCAATAAAGGTTGCCTTCCTCTCTACACTGGGCTCACTAACAAGTCTTTCATTTGCAGAGTGCACTGTCCTAGACAATTTCTCTAGATGGGGTTTTGCAAGAGAATTCTCCTTGGAAGAAACTGGGTTTATAGGGGTCTCCTTTCTAGCATCGACTGGTTTTTCAATCTTCTTAAAAAATTCTGGCTCCTTCAGACTACAATTTTCAAGCATCAACACAGGAGTTGGAAGCGGCTCATATTCTCCCACCCACCCACGACCAAATTTTGACCCTGAAGGTAGTGCCTGCTCAATTCTTTTCGAAGCAATTTTCCAAGCAACAGGTCCAAGAGTTGCAGAAAATCTAGCCAGGCTCCTAGCATAAGAATGATCCACATAAAGCCCCACCTAATTTACAGAAAAAGAAAAAAAAAACAAGGAATGGTGAGGATAAGCAATCACTAGGTGATAAAAAAAAAAGAATATCAGTTTAAACACATACAGTAACTAGCTGCTTGCTTTCTCCCTCAAATGTTGAAAAGATGGATTCCGATCTGGCTTCAGGTTGAGTGGATGTGTTATAAGTTGCACGGCGATTCTCATCATTAAGGGAAGGCTTCCTTTCAATTCTGGACAGAGAACGTTTCCCTATAGTTTGAAGGACAATCAAATCAATGAGCAGATCGAATAGTCCTTTGTTTAGATGCTAGATAATTTAACAATAATACAATATAATATTGAAAAAACCAGGAGATATAAAATATTTTCTCAAAGATGACTTTCTGCTTCTACTCTGTAGCTTAGATTACCATAACCAGATATTCACAAACCTAATATGCAATTTAAAATGACCAATATGCAGCAAAAATTAGTTACATATACCTAGGAGAGATTCTTCAGCTTTGTCTGTGCTGTTCTCAACTAAAGAACCTTCAAAGAGCCTATCAACACTGCCAGCCCTCTCAGATCCACCAGCCTGAGCAGCACTTAAACCATTTTGAAAATCTCCCGCAGTTGCAAGAGTAGCACCAGAAGAGAAATCAGAACCCACAGGATCCTGCAACGCCCTGCCGATTGGTTTTTTTATCGGCTTCTTAAGAACAGAGCTTAATCTTATCTTCTGATCAGACTTGAGCTCCTCTGTTCGTTCAATGCCTGACCTGATTTTCTCGAACTTCGTTTTAGCCAACTCTTGGATGGAACGAGCCTTTAGTACAATAAAAATGTTAACGGGCTCGTGAATAGCTCCAATTATTGCAAAAAAGAAGGGGGTAAGGCATTTGCAGATAGTACAGAACCAAAAGGATTGAAAGATGAACAAACCCTTACCTGTTTATAATATATGGTATCCGGTGCATTATATTGCATTGCATTTGAGCAGATTAGGAAAACATCACTCTGTATGGAAGAAAACCCAGGCTCAGCAAAAAAGAATAAAATAAGCCAAAGATTTTATTCAAGACAACTCAGAATAATAATTATTGATACACTGCAATACGATACGCACAACAAATTTTCCATTTCATGCAGAGGCAGCAGGGTTCAGCCTTGGCACAAGTAAGAAGTCCTCTGCCCCCTTACTGATAAGAGAGCAACATACACTTACTCGTCACCAAAGTGGAATCAGCTTATCCAGATTGCCAATCATGTACTAAACCCATGCAATCAAGAAAAGCCAGTATCATTCTGCCCACCATTCCCCCAAATATAGTTTTCAATGAGGGTTTTTTCCCCTTTGAAGCTTAAGAGAGGCCACCTGGGAACATATAAATAAGCACGAACTCGTACAGAGTTTTACCTAGACATAAGAGCAAATGATAGATCGGACTGCACTTTCCATACTAACTAGATGAAGTTTCTCAACAACTAATGTTTATTGTCTTCAAATGTCAGATTTCATTAGTGATTATGTTCTTAGCTGTCAAGGGTATTTCATCATTCAGTTGTTTGAATTCGGAGTCTGTCTTACGAGTCTTTGTTCAATTACTCACTAGTATTTGACTTTTATTTGGGTATGAAAGTAAAGATTCTTTTATCCTTCCAGAAGGATACCAAGTTCAGTAGGATTTGGTTATTTGGAGTGTTTTACATTACAAATACTCTTATACTACTATTTTCCATGCACAGTTAACTACCAAATTATTAAGAGTTTATTTGGTTCACTATTCTGTTAGGAGCTGCCTATCTCCAGTCTCTTATTTCCTCTCTTCTTCACAGCAAACTACCATCAGGAGCTACCTTTTTTCCCCCCTCCCTCCGATCTAGTCTGAGATTCTTCAACAATCTCAGCACTCTTCCCACTCTTTTTTGGCTATCAAACTAGAACTCAAGACACTAAATTATAGAGTTCTTCCATGTCTTATCATGAGATAAAGACTTGCACTTTAGGATACCAAGCTAACCATCTCCCATTCACTACATCCAACTATATAGAAATTGTCCCCACCCTACAGAAGACATCACAAAGCTTAAGAAACTCTCACCTATTCAAGAGCAGATCTTGCTATAGAAACCATCCAAAATTCCAATCCTTGAGAGTTTTTGCGTCCCAACACCCCCCCCCCAAGAAAAAAAAGAGGATCAAAATTACCTTGTTTATTGATTGGATTTGGAAACGAGAACCACTAGCTGGCAAAACTGAGTTAATGTAAACCATTCCAATAATCCTTACAAGGATATAAAAAATTTGGAATTTCTGAAAACCTATACTGCTACACAATAACAGTAGATGGATTGTCACCTTAGGGTCTGTTTGGAGGGGAGGGGAGGGGAGGGGAGGGGAGGGATTTTTTAAAATATCCCTTGTTTGGCCACTTTTTTTGTTGGAGGGGAGGGGAAGAAAAATTTGGAATAAAAATTCCTCCCCTCCCCTCATTTTCTTCCCCTCCAAAAGTGGGGAAATTTGGAGGGGAGGGAAAATATAGGTATATAATTACTAAATTATACTTAATAAAAAAGATCATCCATCACTATAATAAATATAATATTATGAGGGTTTAATAGTAAATTTAACTCTATTTTCCCTCCCCTCCCCTTATCCCTTATAAACCAAACAAAGATAATTTCACTCTCCTCCCCTCCCATCCTTTCCCTCCCCTCACCTACCCTTCCCTCCCCTCCCCACTTTTGAATCAAACAGACCCTTAAGGTGCTCCAAATACCAAAATTGCATTTTGAACATCAAAGGCATTTATTTCCATTAAGTTGAATGATTGGGTGAACCATTAACCATGCGCTACCTTTGTGTTTCTACATGCTACCACTAGTTACAAGCTTTGGTTGCTGCTAAATTGCAACAATGTTCACGACACATTGACAAGCAATTCTCCCAAATCTATTTGCAGTATCCTGTTCCTCCTGAAAGTCCTCATTTGAGACCATAAAACAGAACTGGAGGAAACTAGGCATAAGGGAAACAAAAGATCAGTCTATTATGACACGGAGAATGTCTATCTAGGCAAATCAGAAACTGAGCATCACTTGTTTCTCACATATTTATATTGCCTATGCTCATGAGGCATAATGCTCAAATTGGACACACTATGTCTCAATAAAGAGAAGATGATGATTTAGAAGAAGAGAAATTTTTGACTAGGGAATAGATCAATTACGTTGAGAATGAATTCTGCGGAACTTTTAACAGCTTGAAAATGTAACTCCAGAAACTCACCTCAAATTGCTCCAAGGTTGCATATGACTCATTTGCCAGCTTGCTCCTGACAGTAGCGAAGTCCATGGGATGCTCAATGACATCATGGTAATCAGGAAGCTAAAGGAAAAAGCGAAAAGATACCCAAAACAGGTAAGTGATTTTACATGTCATCCCGAATAGCCGTAGAAGCAAATAAACATTCAAGGCCTAACCTCCTCAGGATCAACAGGTTCCGCATAAACACCATAAATATCTTTCCTGTCATAGCAAAACCAAAATAATTAAAACACTAAAATTGCCTTATATGAACAGAGTAACAATATAACTGCTAAAACAAAGCTCAGCCGAAAAATGAATGTGGCACCTACTTCTGAAGTTTGTCAAGAATTAATTCCATCGTCTTCTTATCAGGCAAGGGCAGCCCAGATGGCGGTTCAGTAGGCGTCCCTACATAAATAGAGGCAATCAAATTTACAAGACAAAATGGAACACTAAATCAAATTTGACCCATCTTCAGTTCGACCAAATGAAAACCCACCTGGAGCAGAGTCTACTCCTTTTGGTTCCGCTTTTCCATCTTTAACCACCTGTCAAAATCAACAGAAACCTTAAAACTCAAAAGCTAAAATAACATAACAAAACCCAATGCACGAACTCATAAATTAATGCTCCTTGTTTAAGCAAACCAAAAGTCGGCACCCATCAGACAGAGACAGAAAATGAGGCAGCAGACAAAAGAAAGAGAATAGAAAGTACTCCATATGTCTCTGTGTGTGCGATTATATGCAGTCGTGTGTGCGCGTAGAGTGAGATAGACGAGAAAGACAAGTAGTGAGAGAAAGGTGGGAGCGTGATCAGATTCTGTGGGGGTTAGTTTTTGATAGTTGACCCGACCGTTACTCCCATTTTCCGACACAATTCACTCCTCACTCATATACAATCACAATTTGATGTATATTCCTTCTAGAGAGATAAGTAATGAAGCAAGATTTTGGACCAATTAGAAAAATCTCAGTGAACCTCGCTGAGCTGGACAACACACTCTCGTCCCTAACTCACATCACTCTCTTGCATTACAACATCTTTTGTGCTTACGCATTCATCCAGCAAAATGTTCATCACTAGAGAAATCTCATAAATTTTATCTTTCCTGGACCCAGATCCAAACCAATTTATTTCCAGTTATATACCTCATCGTCCTCAACATTTTCAGTATCATCATCGTCACCGTCATCATTTTCCTCTTCATCTTTTTCGCCTTCATCATCGGCGTCGATTTTCCTCCTCTTCGACGGATTACCATTTTCCGACGACGACTGAGAAACCGTGGGCGCGTGGGACACGCGCTGAGTTCGACTCGGAGTCGACTCGGAGTTCGTTTCTTTGCTGCCGTTTGGGAGCTTAACCAAGAACTTGAGCTTTTTCTCACGCCGGTTCACGTCTTCGTCTACGTCGAAGTCCTCAAACTAACTCGTCGTCGTCGAGATAATCATCGAAATGAAAGGTATACCTCACGTTGCGTTGACGTGAGCTCCGGCGTGGCTCCCCGTCCTGCGCCGACGAATTCCCGGCCGAGTTGCGTAGCTTTGCGAGATCTGCCTTGGATGGTCTCCCCTTCTTCTTCCTCTTCACGATCTGGCCCATCTTTTTCGGCGTCTGTTCCTTTCTCTCACTAAAAGTTTCTCTATCTAAAAAACCCTCTCTCTTTCTCTTCCTTTCTCTCTCTAGTATTTTTTTTTTCTCTCTCCTCTTTTACTCCATTATTTATCTGGGCTTCTACTTTGGCTTTTTTTTTCTTAGCGGGGTCGCTTTTCGGGTCCGAGGCTAAGGCGGAGGCTGAGGCTCGGTGGGTTTTTACATAAATGATGATTGTCTCAGCTGGTAGAGAGAGAAACGGCGTTAGTGGATGAAAAAGACGGCGTTAGTGCACCCCAGTTGCATAAGGGGAAATGCAACTCTGGGGTGGAAACCATGCAACTTTTTAAATTTTTTAAAAAGTAATTTGATTATTGCTCACACACTTTTTGGCAAGTTTTTTGGTTTTCTTTTAAGTTTATTTCATTTGACCATTAAAACTAAATTTTCTAAACTTCCTATAAATTCACGAATTTTGAAGATTTCTTCTCAAAGTGGGAATATACAAATTTTATCCACATTTATGCTATTTCTTTTCAAATGGATCCCACTCAATTAAACTTCAATTCTTTCTTCAATTTTACACAAATCACTCAAAGATCTAAATAATCAAAATTACTTTCATATTTTAGTCATATTTGAGCAATTTTTTTCATAAAATTAATTATTATTTAAAATTCATAATTTAATAACATCAAAGTTAATTAATATTTTAATTTATAATTGTATAAAAATAGTAATAAAATAGGGATATGATGTAATTTGTAAATTCTATTTATTATAATTTATAAAATTGTGCGATTAGAGTGTAGAATTGTAAAAAAATAATAATAATGTGGAATAATGGGATAAAAAAAAAAAGAGCGGGAAAATGAAACTCTCGGGAGTTTCATTGTTAAAGGTGGTCTTAGGTGCTGCCCGACTTGCCCCCATGCGCTTGCGTGCCCCGCGGTCTGCCCGTGATTGCGTCCATCCAGACTTGTTTTGCTATATTTGCGGATATTTCAATTGTCTGTGGTAGCGCGTGTTTTCACCTTCTATACGTTTCGATGAAAATATACCAAAGCAAACGGTGATCATACATGCGTGATTTAACGGTAATGGTTGTTCCCGGTCAACTTATTAATAAAAAGAGCGTGTTTATTTTGTTAGCCTTTTTTCCAGTTTCTTGGGGGGACATTTCCATGTAGTCTTCCTCTACACGATTCTCACTTTATTCACCAAAAGAAAAAGAAAAAAAAAAAGGTTTCACACTTGTTTTGACAACTGCTTCTAAAAGTAGACGACTTATTTGAATATACTTTTTTTCGTTTTTTGACCTTTATCTTATTTGTTTTATAGCATTAAAGTGAACCCTTAATAATTTTTTCCATCTTTAGATATTTCTAATTATTGAAGAATTCTGTTTATTATTTTAAATACAAAATAATACTCCTTTCATTTGGAATTAAATATATAACATTTATATATTACTTTATTCAAAATTAAATATCTATTTTTATTAAATAAATATAATTTTTATTTAAAATTTTATTAATAATTTCATTAATTTAATATATTTATATTACATTAATCTATAGTATTTACCACTCATTACTTTAATTTAAAATATTTTCATTTCATTAATTCATTATATTAATATCAATGATAATTTGATAATTTAATTAAAGTCAATAACCTTATATAATTTTAAACCAAACTAAAAAATGAACATTTAATTTCGTGCAAATGATGTATATAGATAACTAATTAAATTTATTAATATTTGTGACTTTTCATAAAATAGAAAAAACAATAATTAGACATATTTAATATTGTGGAATTTTAAAATACTTCATATGTTTCATCATTTTAGAAGTTTTGTTTTGTTTCATATTAAGTATTTTTCTAACATAATTTATTATAATATCTCAATTTTATCCCTATTTAAGTGGAGATATAATGTTCATAATCATTAATATGGAGAGAAATAATGAGAAATTTATTTAGAATATTTATTAAGACTATATTTTAAACTTAATATTAAATTTTGTATTATTTTCGACAACCTCAATAAATTTATAAATATCTAAAATGACACTTAATATAAAACGAAATTATTAATATTGTAGTTTTACTCTAAAAAGTATGTAAATTTTATGATCTTAAAGTTAAAAAAACAATAATAAGAAAAATGGAGTAACACATTATAATATAAAGGTGCAAATGAGCCGAGCAACTCGCGAGCTACTTGGTCAAAGCTCGAGTTCAAACACAAAATTAGTTGGTTAGTGAGCCAAATAAATAAATATTTTATATTTTTCAATTTTGTAATTAAATTTTTTAAAAAAATAATTCAAACTCGAATTCGATTGGACTCATTTGCACCCTTATTATAATATGGTCTAATACTAAATTGGTAGTTTAACATTGAAAAAAATCATAATTTTCACATTTACATTTAAAAAATTTAAAATTAAATTTTAATATCTTAAAATAATTATATTTTTATATACATTTTTTATTTACAATATTCATATTCCATTAATATATTTAGATCCATTTTTACCACAATACACGAATAATGATATTGTAATAAAATTACATATGATCAAATTATTTCCTTAAATTTATATTAAATTATGAGGGAACATCTAATTGAGGGAGTATTCTTAAACTATATATTTGATATTTAAAGTTACACATAACTTTTTTAGTTGTTTAGCTTCTTTTTTTTTTTTTTAAAGGAGACAGTTGTTTAGATTAGTTTTACCATAAATATTTTTAGCAATAATTTCTTTACTTGAAAAAAAAATCATATTCCACTACCAAATCAATGAGGGCAAAGTGATAATTTACTTAATTCTCTTTAATTTTTGTGTAAAATCAAAATAAACAATGATTTAAAAAAATATATATTGATTTTAAAATTATTAAATTGAGGACAAGTAGATACAAATTATTTGGTAAATCACCAACAACTATGATTCTAAATGCCATAATTTGAGTAAAGTGACTACAATTGTGGTTTATTTTGAAAAGTATATTAAATCGATATGTTTAGGGTATTTTCTAAGAAACTTTATTAGTCATATCTACTAATTATTGGTCTTTCTTATTTTTTATCTAATTGCAATTTCAAAGTTCAAACTTTAGATCATTTTAATGTATTACTCATACATTAAGGATACTTAAAATATAAATATATCATATCTAAATACTATTAAATTTAGTTTTTATCTATCCTAATTATGACTATAGCTCTCACTCTCCTTAAAATTATATATAGATAATTGTAAAATAACTAATATCTTAGGGCAACAAATTGATGTTATCTTTCAAATTGTTTGACAATTAAAGCGGTTTGAACATTTTAAATCTGAAATTTCCAGCATTTGAAAGAGTTAGGGATCACAATTTTTTATCAACTATGTTAAGCATATGTATAATTTTATTGATTTTTTTAATTATTTTTTTACGCAACAAAAATATTAAGTATTGCAGCTCTCTTGTTAGTTATGTGGAATATTTATTTTAAGTTTTTAATATTTCTCCTTTGTCATTTGATTAAGATATAAAATTATTTCTGCATATATCTAGTTATTTTTATTACAAGTGTAATAAGCATATGTGTGTGCGCACACACGCACACATATAATTTTAATATGAAAATTTAGTCATTATTATATGAAATTAAATATTTATATTTCAATTTTGTGATGTTTATAATTAAACATTTTACTTTTAAATAAAATATTTTGTATTAATTTAAAGATTTTTTATTCATTTAATTAATGTAATATCACAATTAACAGTATTAATAATAAATATATTGTAATAATTTTATGATTAATGTATTTTTTAAATTATTATACTAAATTAAATATAAATATTAAATTTCAAAACGTAATACTATTTGTATAAGTAAAAATACAAAAGTTATCATGTAAATAAAATTTATCAAATATATAATATTATCCATAATTTGGCACAACTGCTCTTGTACAATAAATATAATAATCAAGAGGAGGCTGTTTTCATGTTTAAGCCGCAAAGACAAAATTAGGTGAACTGGCTGCATTTCGTGTGTCGGGCTCGGGCACATGGCCGACTCAGTTACCGGAAAGCCACCTTTTTTCTTTTTCTTTTTCTTTTTATTTTTTTTCCCTTCTTCTTTTCTCCTCTTTGGTAAGCAAGTCACCCTTTGGTGAAAATTTATTTTTCAAAAATTATAATGATTAAAATTTCTGATCTTTTGTATTTTGTCTGTTTCACTTGACTGTATATTAACGGTTTAATTTCACCCTCGGAGGAGAAGAGATAAGAGTTAATTTATAATATTTATTAATGATATATTTTAAATTTCATATTATAAAAAAATTATAATTCATCCGTTTGAAATTTAATGTGCATATTTGACTTAGTACAAAAACTTATAAGAGTTTTTTATATTAAATAACATATCATGTTATATTTATATTAATTAATATGATCGGTGATGAAACTATGAGTTATTAAGATTTAAATATTTTAAATTTAAAATATTATTAACAAAAATTTATATTATAAATATGTTTATTTTATACAAATAATTAATCATCCCATCAATATGAATATGAATATTTAATTATCACAGAAGAAGCATTATCTTTAACATTTTTAATATTTCTAGAAATATCTAAAAGGTGGTATATTTCAACCGAAAGACAAGGAAAGTTACTTATATAGAAAGAAAAAAAAAAAGACACAGTAAATTAAGATCAACCATTGGTGTCTCGTGATTAAGAACCTTTATTTCAATCATTGCAAACAGAGTATGTATAATAAATCTCAGTTCCGATTGATTAAAGGGAGTTTAGGCATGTAAATTCCCAGTAAATAGAATCCAGCAGTTATATTGTTGGGGCACTTTGATGGTGAATGATTAGTTATTCATTGCATAATTAAACTTCATTTCATACCAATAGGATAGCAATAGATAATGGTTTGCATGCATGCACCTTCTACTTTCCTGGTCGTGTGTGTGACAATTTTCCAAAATTCGTAGTACTCTGATGCTCTAGTTTGTGAGTCAAAGTAGCCGTGCTATTTTAATATTTTTATAGCATTACTTAATACTCTTCTTCTTAAAATATAAAATATTTTTAAATTTTTGAAAATTATTTTTTAATCCATTCATCTAGAAATATAAATCACTTTACCCAATTTTACACAACAACTTAACTTCTTTTATTCTTAAAATGTCCTTAATTATTATGTATTAAAAATATTTTAGAATAATAAAATATAAAAGTTTTATCTTTGACATAAGAAAAATATGAGATAAATATATTAAAATAAACAAAGATAATAATTTATATTTTTGAACTTAAAAAACATACTCTTAAATGAAAAGAAAATAAATAATTCAATTCATTTTCAAGAAATAGTGATATAATAAATGAATGTATTTTAAGAATCTAAAATACGTTCTTAATATGTATTAAATGCTCGAAGCATCTTATACTCAATCTATTTTATACGATAAGTGTCGTTCTAGAAATTTAATTTTGTTTCATACTAAATATACTTTTAATACAATATAATTTATTATTATATTTCAATTCGATTTCTATTTAAATGAAAAAAGAGTGAAATAAATAATTAATTTAGAGAGAAATAATTGAAAATTGATTTAAAATATTTATTAAGAATATATTTGAAATTTAATATTTAATTTAATATTATTTTAAATATTCTTAATAATTATAAAAAATATATAAAATGATACATAATATAGAACGGATTGAATATTTTGGTACGGATGTATGTAAAATCCATTGAGATTGAGGGAATCACATCCAATATTAAACATAAAATTTAAAAATCTGTGCATAAACACAATAATTAAAATTGGGATTCGTCTTATAAACAATAAATTTGTTTAATTTTAAATATCAATTAGAACGCGGCAACCTTGAAGAAACGGAACACGTGGGACCGGGATTGTGGGGGACGACGGCTAAACGCGTTGCTTATATAATTCATTTTTATATATCTATTTTGTTAGTAATTTTTTATTAATTTTTTTTATTAAGTGGGTCTATTTTATTCATTTGTCAATTATTATTCGCATTATTTAATAATTTAACATACTATTGTATATATAGTATTCAACTAATATCACATCAATTACTCAAAAAAATATTCAAAGAATATCTTTTCTCATTCTAAAAAAGCAAAAAAAAAAAAAAAAGATCTTACTTCCAAATTCTTGTCCAAATAGCACGTGAGAAATAAAACAAAGTAAATTCCATCGTAGCCTTCGTAAATATTTCCTATAATAAATTCACCTTGCAGTGTTCGATTTGTACAATTAAATGCTTAATCATTATTATTATAAAAAATATTATTGTTTGAAATAATTTTTTTTAATATTTGACCATTATTTATTATTTCACTATGACTTGATTATTGTTAGTTTTTTTTGGGAAAGATTATTGCTAGTTAAAATATGCTTATTCCATTATAAAAACAAATATTATATTATGTAATAAAATTAGTCATATTTCTAGAATTTTACAATTATTAATTAAAAAATTATCTGCCAACGCAATCATAAAAAATAATAACTTTTACACATAATCAAAATTCTATATTTAAACAAAAAAAATCGATATAAAATGAGGGGATTTAAAAATTAAATAAAAATTTATATTTAATTTAGTTTAAAATTAAATTAAATACTTAACGTTCTTCCCGAAAGGGGAGGGGAAGCAATTATAAGCGAGCGGATACTAATAAAAAAGCTGGGATGAATAAAAATGAAAAGGGAGAGTGCTGCGCGGGTGATCGTGGATTCTTGTCTTCTTCACTAGAGCCGTAACGTCGTCGTTAATGGCGGCCCCCACCAAATATTTGAAATGTGTCAGCGCCTTTCTGTTTTGTACCATTGGGACTGGAGGTGGGGACCACAATCGTTGCCAACCGGCAACAACTCTTTGATGTTCCCTTAACGCTCCATTTTCCGGACACCATAGCAATGTTTGTTTCATCGTCTCTTTCTGCAATTTCTATTGCTTTCAATTCAATTTTTTGACGTTTTTTGAAAGAAAAATACATTTTTTTTCTCTTCATTTGTTTGCTTTACTTGTAAAAAAATGGAAAAATATATTTAAATAGATCTTGGCCTTTATATGTCAACTTCTGTGGTTTTATTCTCTTTTTTTTTTTTTGAGGGAAAAAATAGTTCTCATTGCATAAAATCAAGAGAAAACAAAAGGAGGGAGTGCGTCTTGTTAAACATGGAAGACATCATTTTCATGAGCAAAGTCTTGCAAATTTGTGAGCCAAAGAATTGACATATCTTGAAACATATTGCAAAGACTTAGAAATAGAGCCTAGCATACTGCTAACCACTTAAAAGAAATGACTTAATGACCGACTCATACACTTTTTTCTTGACACCGTTCACGAGACTCAAGCTATCTATTTCCGCATTGAAATTGTTATAACTAAAAGAATTTGTTGTTCGTTTGGCTTCTATAGTGGCAACTAACTCAGCATGAAGGGTAGAAAGTCAAGTGGCCTAAACACAAAGAAGAACTAGCCAAGAAAGCTTTTCCAGAGCCATCTGGCAAAATAAACCTCCGGTGGTTTTTTTTTCTTCATTTAGAGAAAAATAAATAGGAATGTAACTTATCAAATATGATAATTTATAGAATATTAACGAGCAAATCCCAATAATTATATATATCAACCCCGAATTTTCTTCTTATTTAAAAAATATTATCATTAAATAAGATCTTATATGTGATCACGTGGTGGTTGAAGGCGTATTATCAAATTTTATGATTATTGGATATGACCATACTATATAGACTCCTTCCCCTAACGTTTGCAATAATCGAGGGAAGGTGGCAGATTTAAGTGGTCATATATGTTGTAATCTCATATGTCAAGTGAACCAAGTAGAGTTTGACATCATATTGAAACTAATTTGTCAGTCTTGTGCGGTCTTCTACGTGAAATTAATAAGTGTTATGCATTTCGAATACCCTTGATATAAAAAAAAAAAATGTTGCTTTAAGCTACCATAAGACAAATGCAAGTCAAGAATTTGGTAATTGCTTCTATATGATGATAAAATTTGTGTTATTGTTGTGTTGGAATGCTATCGAAATATAGAAATAATTTTATGAAGTTATCCACTCAAATTTATATAATATTTTTTATGAATTATAATATCAATTTTTAATATATATGTAATTTTAAAAATTATATTCATGCCCCAATTTTTCGAAATATAATTGAACCTTATATAAATATAAACTAATTTAGGAGAGAAATAATATAGATTAAAAAGTTAAGCCTATTAAGATGTGGGACATGTACAAACAATCAAGAAATAAATGCGCTTATAAAGAAGATTTGGTGGATTGGGACGCTATAGCGGGAATCAAATTACAAAGATTAGGACCCCTACTTTTAATTGGAAAAAGGTTTTCACAAATCTTTATAATGATTTGAACACTTTTACGAATATCTTTTTAAAACCACTATATTAAATGTATCTGCACTTACGCACGTGACGTGTCTTCGGTTTTCTTTTAAATCTTCACTATAAAAATTTTGCTTTGATAATTTGAGCGCGCTAATTTTCAAAATTATTTTTTTATAAGAATGTTTAAATCGCACATAATTCTAATCAGAAAAATTATCTAAATATGTGTTTTTTTTAATTTATAAACTCTATTGTTAGAACCGGATAAACACTTTATTCATTTTGCTTTTCTTATTTTTATTCGTATATATTATATTATTTATAAAGGTTTTACAAATCTTTAATTATTAAAATTTGATTTTTTTCCACAAATCCACAACTTTTATTTATTTTTTAAGTTCCAAACAAGTAATTTTAAATTGCTTCATTTTCAAATGTCTTAAAAGTAACTCATTCAAAGACATTGTAAACTTTTCCATGCAAAGAAGAAGAAGAAGAAGTTAATGCCTACTACCTTCACAGAGAGGACCATTCGAATCTAAATTATAATGAATAATGAAAAGAAAAACAACGTGAACCAAATTTTCCATACAAGAACTAATTCGAACAATTACTTTATTCTTTTTGTAGTAAGTTGTCTACGAACATGAAAATCCTTATTCAAGATTGTCCTTCCGAGTTTTTTCTTTTAGGTGATTTCATTTGGGGCTAAGCAATTGGTGATCTCTTCTTTTTTTTTTGCCCTATAAGTTATCTCCTTTTGTCTTCGTAATTATTATGCATTGAGTTTTTTCTTCATGAAATGATGAAGTGGATGGCTGCCTAGGAGTTGGGTAGTACGGTACCACAACGCGGAAGCTAATAATGATTGGTAAATGAGAATTTAGAAAAACAAATGATTTCAATACTCATTTCGCTTTCGATACCAGTAATCTTCTTACGTACTTAAAATTTTATAAATTTATACATATATTTTTTAAAAAAATATTGTAATTAATTACTCACTGTGTCCCACAAATATAATCATGTAATTTTTTTTTTCACATCTTAATAGTCTGTTAAGTTTTATATACATTTTTTATATATATCATTATTAGTCATTAATTACTTAAATTATTTAAAAACATAATAAACTAATAGATTTTCTTTAGAAATACAATTTCAAGCAAATTTATAATTGAATATTAATCGTTAGTTATAGGAATTTGTTTCCCGATTGCTTTATGTTTTATTTTCAATATGTAAATACAATATAAAATTAATTTGCAATTGATAACAAGGAATAATATTTAGGGATAAATGTGTAAATAAAAAATTAAATATGATATGAGATTTATATACAACTAAAATTAAAATAGTGAATTATCTTTATAGAACAGAGGGGATATTTTTATTCTTACTTAAATCAATCTATTAGATTTAATGTGGAGGATATTATAGTTATTTTTTAATTTTATGAGTCTTAATTTTCTTATTTTTGAAAGGAGTGTTAGTATTTTATAAATTATCACCTTTGATTAAAAATTGACAAGATTTTAGAAGTGATTTTTTTTATCACATTATAATACTCTCTCTATCCAAAATTGAACGTTCACATATCTATTTTAATTTGTCAGGAATTAAATGTTCATTTTTTAAAAAATAAATATATATTTTTGGTCTAAAGTTCCATTAATAACATAATTAATTTAAAAGATTTATATCATATTAAATCACGTTTTCCATTAGACAACACTTTAATTTAATATAATTACATTATACTAAATTATGAGTTACAAAATTTATTATATTCATATCAATAATAATTTTATAAATTAATTAAAGTAAATGATATTTTAATTTTTTTATTAAAAGTCAAATGTGTACATTTAATTTTGAATGAAGAGAGTACTTAATATCTAAAAAATTGTTTATCTTTAATTGGAAAGTTGGTAATTAATTAACCATTGACTCTCATAATTCGTTTATTAACCATACTAAAAATGTTTTAATTTAATTAATTAACGGACAAATTTAATTATATAGTATTTATTTTTTTATACCGTTTGAGCAATGAAACTTAAATCTGTTTTAGTTCAATTGGTTTGAATTCACAAGTTGAGTTCTTTATTTCCTCTTTTTAAAATAAATGTTTTTTAAAAATAACTATTTATTGTTCCTAAATAAACTTAATGGTAAAATAAATAAAATTTATTCATTTTATTATAAAAATAAATAATTAAATATTTTTCTCAAAATATTAACTAAATATTGTTTTAAATGCAAGACAATTATGATGAGTATAAATTAAATACATAGCATTACAATTGAAGGTGATATTGACCCTTTTACCATATGCACACATTTGTGTCTTTGAGATGAATTGATGTTAAAGAAATTATAAAAAGTATATTTGAGTTTTTATTTAAAATTTAGAATTTTTGTACATTTTGATCATATGAAAAAATTGATACTGTATTTATTTTGAGAATAAAGCATCCGGTATATAAATGTGCAATCACGGGCTTGATTTTATTCAATAGAAAAAGAGGAAAAATAAAAAAGATGGTCCACCAGGAAAGCATACAAAAGTAGTTTGCATCTTGAATTCTTGATGTTAATCTTATTCTCCCATGGAGAAATTGCGGAAATTGGTGAACCAAATTGCTTATACACCGCCATCTCATAGACTCTCTACACTCTCTCCTCTGCAACTCTCTCTAATTCCTCTGCTTTCCTTCGCCTCCCACTTGTACAGACTAGCTCTCTTCATCCGCCACCGCTTTTATCGACTGGGTTTCTTCCGTAAGCACAGGTTTGACTTACGAAGAATACATTTTATATGCAATGGGTTTTTGGCTCAAGGATATGGAAAGCTTCCAACTTTATATTGTTATGATGTCATTCAGTGGGCTATTCCCTTGTGGGATTTAATTTTTTGGTCTTGTTGATGCATCTTTTGATGAGGGAGAGAGGAGAACTCCCCCACCTGTATCTTGTTGATGCATCTTTATTTGTATGTTAGGTTGCCTGTGCCAGTGATTAGCATTGGGAACTTGACATGGGGAGGTAATGGGAAGACACCAATGGTGGAGTTTATTGCGCGTTGGTTAGCGGATTCTGGAATTTCGCCACTTATTCTTACAAGGGTAATTAATTAATTATTTTTGTTCTTGAGCAAATTTTGTTTTATGTGTTGAGGTTGGGGGATAGGAGGTTGAAAGAGGTTTCTTTCGTAATTCGGGGATAGCTGAAACTTTTCGCTGTTGTATAATTTTGCTTTGTGCTATGGTCTTTGATTGAGTTGTTAGAAGATAATAATGTTGATTACTGATAAATATCTAAGTTTGCATTCTTCAGTACAGTAAATATTGAGTCATTTTTATCAGCTATATGATTTTTGGGCATTAGATATTTCGTTATGATGCCTGTGAACTTTTTTCTTTGGTGTGAAGACTGGAATGCTGTGTTAGGGCAAAGCAAGAGAGCCAAATTTTAGTTTGGTATGTAAAAAGTTGACCCATTTGGAGATTAGACCATTTGAAACATCTAAGTCCTAATAATTATGGGCCCAGTATTATTTTAGAGCTTTATTCTGTGTGATGCTGTTCAAGTCACTGTGGTTTCATTTTTCTAAACAGAATTTATCAAGTTTATTTGTCTGTATAATATCACTTGAAACATGTGTTGCATGCTGCTTATCTAGTTAATGGTATCGCTGTGTGTTGACGCTTCATTTTCTCTAAAATGCATGCACTTGGATTGGATTGAGGAAGAAAGGGGGGTTGGGAAGCGGGGATCTTTTTTTGTCAAGTCCATCTCTGGTGTTACTGGGCATAACTATAAATGCTACAATGTGTACAACAACATAATAGTTGTGTATATTTGCTACTAAATTCCTTCACCAAGTATTGTAGCTGACCTTTCCTTTCGCAGGGTTATGGTGGTGCAGATGAAGCTAAAATGCTTCAAAGGCATTTATTTAGGACATCTGCTAAAATAGGTGTGGGTGCTAACCGGGCTGCCATTGGTGCCGAGTTGCTTGAAAAATATGGATATATTGATTTTCATTCTAATACATCCTCTGCAAGTCCTTTATCTGACTATAAAGCCAGGTCTGATTCTTTGAGTGACAAGATTGGAGCTGTAATTTTAGATGATGGAATGTAGGTATTGACCATCCCATAATTTTGTTAGCGAAATATTGCATCGTTAAGTTGTATATAAGAAATGTTTGTAATGCTTCCACCTTTATTGTTTATTTTCAATCAAAATGGTATGGAGCATTCTTTGTGAAATTTCAAAATTCAAAAGATGTATTGGCTTTTCTGGATAATGTGTTTTGGAATGTGGTCTGAGAGAATTTTTTAAAGTAATGATTCATGATATTCAGATTGTCACTATGACTTTGTACCTGACTCATTCTTTATTTGTTCACTTTGGAAGGCAGCATTTACCTTTATGCCGTGACCTAGAGATTGTGATGGTGAATGGGTTGATGCCATGGGGAAATTATCATTTAGTTCCATTTGGACCTTTAAGGGAGCCTTTGGCTGCACTGTCCAGAGCAGATATCATTGTAATCCATCATGCAGACTTGGTATATATAATCTTTTTTTCTTCTCATATTTTCTTTCTTGTTCTTTTATCCTCCTTTGCATGTATATCATCTTTTGCATTGGACATTTAGCAGATGAAATGGGATTTCACAGATATAGTGTAGAACGTGCCTAATGTGTTGAAGTTTTCCAGGTAGCTGAACAAAGTATTGAAGCCATTCGATCTACAGTTCAAAATGTCAGTGACTCTCTTCCAATATTTCTCACTAAAATGGCTCCTTTGAACTTTCTTAAAGCTGCTAGTGCTTCTTGCAAAGTACCATTGAGTGCGGTACATGATGCAATTGTATTATGCATCTCTGGGATTGGTTCTGCTGAGTCCTTTGTGCGGACAATTATGCAGGTTCTATTTTCCACTTCCTTTCCTCTAAACTATCAGTGTAACAGATTTTAGTGGTGCCATTCTTGATTCTTTCCTCCTAAATATGCTTATTTATTACTTTCGGTTCTTTCTAGGTATTTGGAGTTTTCCTTGTGAGATTGGTCTTTTTACCTTTACTATAAGACGTAAATTCATGCTCTGGTGTTGCAGATGGGACCAAAACATGTTGATCGATTAGATTTCAGTGACCATCATTTATTTAAAACGGAGGTAGTCCTATATTGCCGTCTCCTTTTCTTCTTTGTTTTGGTCCTATTGCTCTTTTGGGGTAGAGTTCTTAGGATACATTACCAGAGTTACTTTCTACTTGCAACTGAGTTCAAAATTGTTCCATGTGTTTCATTTCTCTTGAATAGTCTTTCCTGAGCTGAAAACATTTATTAATGGCTTCTTTGCTCACATACTCATCTAGCAGATTGTCGATGACAACTGATAAATTTTTTATCTCCTTTATCAATTTCAATATTTTCAGACAAATGAAACTTTTCCTTTACACATGATGCACGCTTGAACTGATAGTTGTTGGTTTTCTGGTTCTTGACAATTCCAGGATGTCAAGACCATAAAATTGAGGCTTAAAGAACTTGAGTTTGAGTTTGGTGCGAAGCCATTTATTATTGTAACTGAGAAGGTAAGCAATTATTCTCACCACTCTAGAAGAAAATTAGTTTTGTTTTGTAGATAATCATTTTGAATAAATACGTATAGCTTTGTTTTCCAAAAAAAAAAAAAACATATAGCTTAAAAAAAATTGATTGAAGTCATATAGCTTAAAAAAGTTTAATTTGAAACTAAATGGTTCAAATTATGCTGCTGTCAGCTTTCCTCAAGGGTGTTCTGCCTCTCACATTATTCCAGTGTGTACAAGGAGAAGCTCCATTTTTTTTTGGAAAACCGAGAAGCACCATTTGGATATCCACTTTCATTAATATGAATTTGTTGACTCATTATATATTATTTACCATATCTGAACCATCAATTGCCTTCTTGTGACATCCCTTTGTTAAGTGAAGCTTAAAAGTCCAATTAGAACATCAATCTACACATGTATGCAAACTAGTATTTTGAAGGTTGATGGATTGATTTGTTTTTACATAGAATGGCTAAACTTTTCACTCTGAATCTCCTATTTCCCTCAGGACTATGATAGAGCCCCAGACGTTCTAAATTTTTTTGATCCTTACGAGGTTTTGATGCTTTGCTCTCGCCTGCAAATTCTACCTCAAGGAGGACACACAGAAGATAGCTTCAAGAAGTTCTTGAGGCAACGGTTGAATTCATGAGCCCAGAAGACCAAACCCAGTGAAAACTTATGGTGGGCCAGTTGGGGGATCCATTGCCGACAAAATAAGATTCTGGTAGCATTAATAGTGTTTGGACTCTCGTCATAGAACTAATCATTGATGACTCCCACCTCTTACCTTCTTCTTGCTTTCCTACACTTCTGGAGAGTACTTGGTCATTGCCAACATGAAAATCATTGCCTACAGCTCTTCTATACAGCTAAAGTTGATCACAACAAACATTTGCCATTGTAATAATTGCCCTGGGCTGACCTTCAAATTTGACATTTGAAACGTGGAACAAAGAGAATAATATAGTGTGAAGCCAAGCTTAGCCAGCATTCAGCAACACTGCCGACCCTATTAGAATTCAACTCCACTCGAATGTGTTGTGGTTATAGTTGGACCTTAGAAGAGAAGACTATACACAACAACAAACAATCCAGGTCCTACCAGATCCAATTATCATGGACTGCACAAACAGTCAGAAGCTATTTTTCTTTTGAAGTTACAACTGGGTTCATACTTCTATTAGATATTTGGAAGATGATTGATTCTGATTTCATTAAATAAAATTTTGACCTTGTTACTGGACAGAGGGAGTAATTTTTAAAGTTAAAACTGATCATTCAATTCTGAACTGAAAGATTAATTTTTATTCCAATGACTAACAACTTTAGTAGTAATCAAATTAATAACAGATTGTAATTATTTTAGTAAAGTTAGAATCTTTTTAAAATTTTTAATGCTAAATTAGTGTTCTTGTGAGGATATGAATGCATTATTAAGATGTTACATATTGTCTGTCACTTGAGGTGATTAAGAAAGGGGTATTTGTTTGACTCTTGTTTTGGTATAACGTATACAGATGTTATCTTAATTACTATTTAGGAATCTGTCATAATCTTACGATCTTCTGAACAAACACATCATAATGTGTAATAATATGGGGCCATTAATCTTTCAGCCATGATCCAGACGACATTTTAAAATTTAAATTCGACCCATGCCTTAGTCTTGTTTCTGTTTTCACAAGGCCACTCAGTTCCAGATTTTGGCAGAAGTTTCCGGGTCAAAGATGGCAAGAAATCATTGGTTTCTATTATTTTATTTTTTGGAATTACAATGACAAATTTTTAACTTAAGATTTCTCCCCAGTCATCTTCAGTTTGTTTATTGTATTTAAGATAATATACTAAGATATTAATAAAATCTTTCTCCTTCTATCATCTTCATCTTCATTTTGTTTATTGCATTTTATAAAGAGTAACGGAAAGAGTAAGGTAGACTCTAAGAAAGTTTACAAAAGTCTTTTTTCTTATTTTCATTTTTTAAAAATAAAACTACACCTAAAAGGTCCAAACTTAAAAATTTATTATTTTCCCTTTTTTCCCCATGAAATACTAATATATAAAAAGTAAAAAAAGAAGAAGTTATAAGACATCAAATAATACTCTTTACGTAAAAAAAACATAAGTTGTTAGAGTTTGTTGTACTTGTTTTAAAATATAACTGATATTTTAAAAAGATTTTATTCATTTTTTTATAGTAATTTAATTAATTTTATATTTTCTCTCACATTTTATCCTTGTAAAAGAAGAGTTATAAGTTCTAATAAAATACACCATTAATAATTAAGAATATTTTAGAAATTTTTTTTTGTTAATATAAATTTAAGTCTACCGATTCATATTTTAGAGACGGAGAAAGTAATAATTTTTTTTTTGTTTTTTAAGAGGGAAAGGAGTAATAGTTTGATTAATCACATATGCAATAACGCGGCATTATGCTGAAGTTGATGCCATGTGGAATCTGATTCGCAGGGACGGCAAAGCACGTTATAAAGGATGGCTAGAAACGGGGAGATCTAAAATTATGCATTCCTCTTGGGTTCTGTTTTTTTTTTTTCTTTTTTTCTTTTCCCTCTCCAATTGTTTTAGAAACAAATAAAAGGTAAATAAAATAGACAATAATGTTTGAATTAAAATGCCTTCAAGATGCGTTATAATGTCGTTTTTTTTTTCTCATTTCATTTTAACCCAATTTAAATATATTCTTAGAATAAATGAACTCAACACTTAACTTGGTTGTTTTTTTGAGGGCTGAAACAATATGACGTCAGACGCCTCCAAAACACGCTTTCATATTCAGTTTAACATTAAAGTCCTGGAGTGATGCTCCAGATTTGGATGGATTTGTGCAAAATGACAGATTCAAGAACCATTGACATGATTTTCCTTAGTAATTAAATATTTTAATTTTTTATTTTCGGTATAAAATCACATTTTTTAAAATAAAATTTAAGATATTAACTCTATGTAGTTTCAAGTAATCTCTTAAATTTTAAGATAATCGTTCAGAATTGAATATTTATATTTAGTTTAGTTTAAAAAATTAATAATAATGTTTGATGTTAGTAAAATTACTTTATTATTAATTTGATTATTGATGGAGATCATTATTTAGTTAGATATAAATATCTTAAATTAAAAAGTTTATTAATTGAAGAATTTTAGATGAAAAATATAATTATTTTAAAAATTTAGTTATTCAATTTCGAATATTTGGAGGAGTATATTAAATTAAAAGTAAAGGTTTAATTCTTGAGATAAGGAATATCATTTTTACACTATTATTTGACATTCAATAGAGAAAAATGTCAAAACAAAGTTCCAATATGCAAAGTGCGTGTGGTATGGCCCAGCCAAAATATACATCAACGTTCCTATATTCTACTCGTTCACACTTCCATTCCTCTGCACCTGTTTTCCCTCTTTGTTCGCTCTTTAAAAACCCAATGGCATCATCTTTCTCAATTTCATAGCCAAGATAGAGTTGGAAACTTTTCGGCAAACCAAATTATATATGGCTTCTCTGGGCTCTACTGCAATACTGACCCTAGTTTCTTTCTTCTTCTTCGGTTTGATCACTTTGTCAAAAGCACAAGAATCTGTACCTGCCCTTTACGTTCTTGGCGATTCTCTTGTGGATGTTGGCAACAACAATTACATTTCTAATTCCATTCTTAAAGCCAATTTTCCTCACAACGGTATCGACTATGCCGGCAGGAAACCAACAGGAAGATTTTGCAACGGCAAGAATGCTGCAGATTTTCTAGGTAAATAAAATATGAAGGTATGCCTTTTTCTTAATTATCTATCCTCGTCCTTTGCTAACTATAGCTACAAGTTAATTTCTTGGATATAAGAAATCTTATAAGTATTATATTTAGTATACCTCATAATAACACATGCATGTGTATATACAAATTATTACTGTGCATATCAAAGAGCCACTGATCATCATGCAAAGTGCAAATCATTCTTTTCTTTGAAAATGTTTCACTTTTTTTTTTCTTTTCTCAAGTGATGTTGCCAATTGCCATGTTGGTAGTGAAATCATCTATAAACTCCACTATAAATGGGATATTCAACTTTTGATTTGACATTTACGACGAAATGCTTCATGATTTTCTCTCTTGCTATGAATTTGTAACCCATTTTTGTAATTTTTTACATATTTTATTTATTGAAGTTCTTTTAATTAGCCCAAAAAAAGAAAAGAAAAAGAAGCGATTGATATATGGATCTGTTTTTGACAGCTGAGAAAGTGGGATTGCCAACTTCCCCTCCATATCTGTCCAACAAGAGTGATGTATTCTTTAAAGGTGTAAGCTTTGCATCCGGAGGTGCTGGAATCTTCAATACCACTCAGCAAGGCTTCCTGGTAAAAGATTCGACTTGCTTTTATGTTCTTTTCATTAGTCATCGTCCTGTCACAGATTGAATGTGCTTACATTTAATCTACCCTTGAAGAAATGCTGTTCTGCTGAGAATTCTTCTGTATATGTATTCATGGTAGAATTACCTGATTGTCCATTGGTATTATACATGTTATAAACTAATATAGTAATACTTATAACTCTAACCACCTTAAGAACGTGATTAGTAGCTGAATTAACAATTTAAAGTGTTTTTACCTTGCTATGCATACAATATCTTCTTCTTCTTTTTTTTTTCTGAAAAAGATTAATTATGTTACTCTTTATTCTGATTTTTTTTTTAAACCTTTTGAGAGAGAGAGAACTTTATTCTGAAGTTTGGTGAGAGGACTTTTGAGTAGTTGATTATATTATGTTATGCTGAAATATATTTGTTATTTTTTGAGCAAGTACCAAGTGAGAAAAGAAAATAAAGCGTGAGTGGGTGGAGTAGTGCACGGTCCAGAGTAGAGAAACTTAAAGGAAAGAAACAAAAATAGAGACAATGAAAGAAACTAATGGATGAAAAGCCCAACTAAAAAATGTTAATGATGTGGAGAGGGAAGTCCAATTATTTAAGAAACTTGGAAAGAAAGTAGTAAAATGGGAACAAGCCCAGCCCAAAAAAAGAAAAATAATAAGAACGAAGTCCAATTGGAAAGAAAAAAATTTAACAAAAAGAAGTCTAACTAGAAAAAACTTAAAAGACATGACATGAAAGAAATAAAGATACAATTACAAACAAGCTCACCCCAGTGAAATTAAAAATAATGAAAAGATAGTTCATATGGAAGAAAGTTAACATAGTGAAATAGAAGTCCAAGTGAAGAAAATGAAATATTTGCAGTGGCAAATAGAGACATGGAAAAAAAGGAGCAAACTCAGCCCATTGAGAGAAAAATAATGCCAGAATAGCCTATAGCCCATTATAAAATGCTGAATGAATGGAAAGTCCAACCTGTTAACCGAGCCCACAAAAAAAAAACACATGCGGTGAGCGTGGATCGAACACGCGACCTTCAGATCTTCAGTCTGACGCTCTCCCAACTGAGCTATCCCCGCTGATGTTAACATCTTTATTTTATTTTATTATATAACATTTAAAAATTATCTTAATTCTTGTAGAGGAAAACACTCCCACTAGCGCAGCAAGTTGGTTATTTTGCAACAGTACAGCAAAGATTAGTGAGCCAACTGGGAGCTACCGCTGCACAACAGCGCCTAGCAAAATCTCTCTTCGCCATCGTGATCGGAAGCAATGACCTTTTTGATTATTTCGAGTCTGGGAACAACAAAGCCAAAAAGGTTCCCCTCCAACAGTATGTTGACGACATGGTCTCCACTCTCCAAGGATTCTTGAAGGTGTGCCAAATTAAAACATCTCAAAATGTACAAACAATTTGCATCAATATTGGTCGTTACTCAATAACTTTCTTCATTTGCATGACTTTCAGAGATTACATGACTTGGGGGCACGTAAACTGATTATAGTTGGAGTAGGACCAATCGGGTGCACTCCTGCACGTAGACATGATAGCAATACAGAAGACTGTGACACTGAAGTGAATACCTGGGCAAATAAGTACAACCAACAGCTTACATCCATGTTGCAAGGATTAAAATCTGAGTTCAATGACATCAACTATTCCTATTTTGATACTTATGCTGCCCTCTCAGACCTCATTCAAAAACCGGCAAATTATGGTATACCTCCCTCCACCTACGAGTTCAATTTAATATGTTATTGTCTTGCAGTTCTGTGCTTTGCTGCTAACCTAAACTCTTTGTCCATTTTCAAGGTTTTTCGGAGGTTAAAGCTGCTTGTTGTGGATTTGGAAAACTAAATGCAGACGTCTTTTGCACACCACTTTCTGCCTATTGTCCAAACAGAGCAGACCATGTTTTTTGGGATAAAGTTCATCCTACACAGGCTACTGATCAGGTTTTGGTTGATATTATTTTCACTAGTTCTCAGCCCCTTGTATTTCCAATAAACCTAAAGCAGTTAATTGCTATGTAAAATCATGCAGTCACACACACAGGAATACAATTTTTTTTTCTTTTCAGTCTAAAGATCAGCAATAAAATCTCTCATTCTATACCCTATGATATTTAACTGCATACAGTTTTATGATCTTTGTGGCAAACCAAATCACCTTATTACTCGTCAATCTTAAAAAAAATGATATCTACAAAGTCCTGGATCTTATAAAACTAAACCCAAAAGGAGAAGATTAGCTAAGTATGAAACGTTTCTATAGCATATACTGCAGCAATTGGATGCCGTAAAATGAAGTCGTTTTGCTGTGTACTTAAGGTTGGGAAGGAATGATTTCTTGAAAGAAATGGCGGAGATCACCATTGACTGCATCGAAAGCCAATAACTTGTCCACTGCTTCCTGCAATTAAATGGACGATTAGAAAATTCAACGTTGGCCAGGAAAAATAAATGAACAAAGGCACAGAGAAAAAAAAGAGAGACATGCAATAATTCATATAAATTGAAAACAACACCTTGTACTTTTGATCTTGAGCAGATATGCCTTCACTGCAGAGTCGCTGAATATGCTTCTTGTTTTCAGTAGCATCCAACAAAATAGCTGCCCTTTTTATGACTTCCTCAAATACTCCTAAATTAAAGCATAATATCAGAAGAATGATGCTGTACAGAGTATGAAAATCTAAACAATCACACTGTTCAGAAAAGTCTAAACAATATATTGCTATTTTTACCTATACAGTATCGCACTGCGTAGATTCTGGAGCCTTAAATGAAATTCACATGACAGGATAGGTAATTAACAAACTTTGCAGATATATAAAGCAGAGTACTAACTGCAGCAGAATCTGAATCCACATGGGACAAAGCTAAAAGTACCATGAACTATTTAATACAAGATCTAGACCAAAATTCAATTACCTGATCACATGCAGCCCTAGAAGTGTACTCGAGGTAGGTGATTTTCATTTTTTCATTTTTTTTGTTATTTAAATGAATATTACAGGAAACAACTACCAATTTTCTCTTTAATCAGTTGGCGTATTAATTTTCAGCCCCATTTAATAGAAGCAGTTATCTTGTGAGCATGACTATAAGGTTGTTTAATTCTACTTCTACCGAAACCCATAATAGGTCGAGCCTTGTTGATTGCATGTTCTCACAGCTTGTAGATGGACAGACAGCACTAACACAAGTACGAACACACTTTGAAAAAGGAGATGTTACTGTTGGTACATACCAGCAAGAACTGCACAGTGTAACCCTGAAAATCAGAGATATATAGAAGAAGCCAGTAATTCAGTGAATTCTTCAAGTTGGATTTCAAATCCATAAGAGAGTTTGCAAACTTACCGTAGCTAAGAAGCGCATGTCCAGGAACCAGTCTGTCAAAAGTAAAAGAATTAACTAATGTTACATTTAAGTGCCAAAGTTTGACGAATTTCTCTACTTCAAACAACATCGAACATAAAAATAATTCAGAATGAAAGCACATCTACCTACCTATACAGAAACACAATTTCCTCAGCATCTGTGCTTTCGTTGCTCGGGCTTAGCACACTCATGGTATAATACTTGATTTTGTCTGACTGAAGGTTATCACCAGAGATCTGTGACTTTACTAGTACAGATAACCATTTGAAATTTCTACGGTTCATAATAAGCATAGTCATATTATAATACCTCCATTAGACAGTTGTTGTCAAAAATCTCGGTCAAATGAGTGCTGATCAAAACCTGAAAACATAATGGATAAATTAATCATACTAAATAAGACAGTCAAAATATAGAATGCCAAAGCGCAGGAATGTCTAGAGACAAAAGGATGGTAAAAGGAAACTTTCAGTTCCTTGCATTAATTTCCAGAGAAGAATCAAGCGATAGGATTTTTGCATGGGATAACTGAAGAGGATAATACTCTATTAAGACTAAAGGGGAGTCAAAAGGAAGAAAGCACTTCATTCCCTGTGCTTGGGCATTTGAAACGAACAGAGATAACTAGAAACTGAAACAATCCAACTCTAAGTTGCTATCTAATCAGTTTGTGGATGCCAGCAATTGCAACTGGAGTTATGAAGGTTCTTTTTCTGTCCAATTTGAGATTTAAGAATTCTAACCTGCTCTATTTTCAGTACAACTCCTTCAAGCTCATTATTGTGACTCTTACCTCTTTTGAGGTCTTTGGCTCTACTCTGTTTCTCAAAGAAGTGGTTGTCAATGGGGGAAAGGGGGAGAGCTGCTTCTGGGTTTTGGGGGTTGGGGATCTGCTAGGCAGTAGAGATGGTTGCTCAGACACAAAAAGAAAAATAATAAAAGTGAAAATAGATTAATGTGGATGGTTTGGGTTTTTCTGGTCCAAACACACTGTTTACCACAAATTCTTTTCCTTGGTTATAGCCAATAAGATGACTTGATCTTTGCAATTTTTCCAATTTGAATGTTAATATTTGTAATTTCCCTAATTGCTTTGGTAACGAGGAAATTTTGTCCACATAACCGAAAGTGTTGTTTCTGCTCAATTTAGTATATGGACCATTTGTATTGGCAGGATTTTAGTACAGCAACTCCTGCGATATGGATGAACAGAGTTTAAGAACAAACCTTTGGAGGATCATAGCATGATAGATAATGATTTATGGTTCCACCAAGAAGACCAATTCCATCTGAAATGAATATTTATTCATAAAGTAATAGCAGAAATTATAACAGCAACATTAACTAGGACATCTACATGATAGAGAATATTTAACAAAACTGACCCTCTGTTAGAGTGCCTTTACCAAATTCATCTAATAAGCATAATGATCGAGATGTTGCATGTCTGTAAAGATATATGTTAATTAGATAGCACTGCAGTGAATAGGAAAAGCAGTACTTTTGAGCACAAAAATCTTCGGAAGCTCCCTGAACTAGCAAGGAGGATTTGAGAAGTATACCTTAGCATCATGCCCACTTGATGCAAGTCAATCATAAATGTTGATTGTTCAGCTGCCATAAACTTGCTCCCCATAGCACAAAATATCCTATAACAGAGAGCTTCTGGTCAGAATTCTTCTTGCTAAAGCAAATAAAGAACTAAAT
The DNA here is from genome assembly GCA_019593545.1 of Apocynum venetum. Taxonomy (NCBI): domain Eukaryota; kingdom Viridiplantae; phylum Streptophyta; class Magnoliopsida; order Gentianales; family Apocynaceae; genus Apocynum; species Apocynum venetum. The sequence continues at coordinate 6,896,789 of SRSM01000123.1, read as the reverse complement.
TAATTTAAAGTCAATAAGTGACTCTAGAGAGGAAAAAGAAAAGAACCTGTCGGTCAAGCCCACAACTGCAGCATCAGCAGGTACAAAACTTCCAATGTGAGAAAGAAAAACTATCAAGGCAACCTGAAAGAAATGTCTAATTATATGGACGCAGGGTCTCAATATTATAAATAGATGCTACCAGCTCATATGAAAGTCAAGTGAAGTAATGGAAACATATAACTTTAGGTTTCTACTTATTAGTTGGTTGACATCACATTGGTTGCTTAGAGGAGGTATCTCACACAAAATTAACCAACAGGACATATTATTAAGTTCTGGACAAGCACTTGGGAATCAGAAAATGAAAGGAGATGAAACTAGGGAATTAGTAGCAAGTGATTAGATCAGTGAAAAGTATCAAGACTGACTTAAGAGAATAAAGTTTCTGTGCATGGGCATTGCACAGGAACAACTTTATGCCATGACTTGAAACATTTTTGGACCCATGGGAACCAAAGGTATCAAAAGGGTAGAACACAACAAGAGAACATGGAAGAGAGGTCCACTGATCGTTTGGAGAAAGACCAGATTTTTATTTCCCCTTAATTATTTATTCAAAAGCTAAACTGGAGAGAAGAACAATGCAGAAAACAGTAGAAAGATGTCCTGATGCTGTTACCCACCTGCTTTATGTAAATCGTCTTTCCTGAGTAATTTGGGCCTGTGATTATATTAATCCTTCCTAGAAATTAGATGGAAAACAGAAAAACTAGAGCTAGTTAATAAGAGTAAATCATTTTAAAACTAATTCCTTAGTAAGAAATCTTTAGTTTGAAAACCTTCATCCAGAATCTTAGTGTCATTGGGGATGAATGTGTCTACTGTCATCTCCTGCAGCACATGTCTGACAAGAAGAATAACCCTCGTTACCTCTTGCATATAATTTGATTAGGTGGCTAGCTGCATATCAGATAATAGAGAAAGAAAAATATGTGATTTAAACAAGGAAGACAGCTCTAACCTCCCATTCCTTATATTAAGCAAGTTTTCTGAGGTCACAATGGGCCTAACATAATTGTTTTGATGAGCAACCAATGCTAAGGACAAAATACTTGGCAATAACACAAAGTACAGTCAGAATTATTTCAGTTGATGAGAAGATAAAAAATTGGTGAAGTTATATTTACCAATCAAGTTCTGCTGCAAAATTAACAGCTTTCTGCAAATGTGATGAGAACTGAAGAATGTGTGAAACCAAGTCCCTTATTATTGCCCTCTCCATGTCTTGGATAAGGAAAATTAAAAGAATGAGGAAAAGAGGAAAAAATATCATCAAAACTAAAGGAAACTAAAACAAATATAAAGCTGAGATCATCATGCTGTTACAAAACCCTAAGATTAATCTCTGGATATGATAAATTTGTGGTTGCTTAAGTGACATGTGAATTAAACAACTTTTGCTTTCTAAACAAGCTAAAGTTACATTAAAATGCCACAAGTGAATTTCCAGTCACCAAGTATTATAAGAGAAGAAGCTATGGTCTGATAGATTGCATACCTAAGATTTTATGATACAAATCTCCAAGAAGGTTATCCAACTCCCGAGTCTTTGAAGTGCGATAGAAAAACTTCTTAGTGTCCCCATCCTCATCTGAGAACTATATAATTCACATAAAATGTGCAGTCCAAATAAGAATATTTTCAGTAGTTGCAGAGGGACAAAAGTAGCTATCAGTAAATCAAAGACACACAGCAAATTCAAAATCTTGAAGTTTCTCAAGTACACTTTCATCCAGTTTTTCTTGGAAAATGCACATCAGGTAGCCTGCATAGAGCACAAAAAGTATAAGTACTGACTTTACAAGTAATTTACATAAAGTAAAAGCAGCTAGCTGTTTCCAAAAAGAAAAATTTTCCTTGCAACATCAACATGAACTTTTACAAAACAGCAGTCCAGAGATTTAAGCCGGAAAAATGCTATCACAAAGCTGAATCACTCTCAAGACATTTCACAAATCTATGATGGTATTGAAGAATGGTAAATGTACCTATCTGTTGTATATAAACAATACAGGGGATAAAGTTGTCTGTTAACATGCAAGGAAGCCGTGCAAGTTCTAATGATGACACCTGTAAATGGTGGGTGGTAATGTCAAATTAGACAATAGATAAATGTCGATTAATTTATCATCATTTAGTCTTGATAAAGAAACCAAAAAGTAGAACCTCCTCTAAAAAGTCTGGCAACTCCTCATATATCTGCCTCAGCTCATCCAACTATATTTGGGGACCATAAAGAACAATCAAATACCATAGTAATAGACTAATATGAATTGACAGAACCCCAAAGCTTTGCGGGCGTCATTTTTAAATGATGGCACCTCATCACAGAAACCATCCTTCACAAGTGTCTCATAGCCTCTGTCTTTAAGTCGACCTACATCAATAACACCAACTACCTACAAAAGTGAAATTAGGCAAACAAATCATTTGAAATATAATTACAAGCAGCTGCAACAACTAAATTGGCATAGCAATCCATATCATGAGGCAAATAAGTAGATAAATTATCTCCTAAATCTATAACTCAGGAGAAGGATTTTATCAAATAAAAACTTGTTGATTGTCCTTTCTGCTAAACATTGAGCATGCCTTAGAACTTGGTCTAGACTTCAACAAAAGAGGAAAAAAGCAGTTCCACTTAGAAGTAGCGGAAGCTACAGTTTCAGGACATGTCAAGCTGATTGACATTTCCATATGAGTCTTAACAATTTAAAACAAGCATGCTGATATGCCAGTGACGTTCATTCAACCATAATCACCATTAGACATTGATTGCCAAGGTTCTATACTTTTACTCATTTATTTGTGAGTAGATTTAATTATCTATAAAGAAAAAGGGCCAATTGTGTCTTGGAGAAAACAGTCATAAATTGATAAGTGAATGGATAAAGAAACAATGGCTTACCAATTCATACACATAAGCCACGTCGGTAGAGATGTAAACTTCAGCCTGTATCAATCGCCAAAACCTTTAAGGGGCTATATGATCACAGTTCACAGCTTGAGATTACTATCAAAGAAATAGAGATGGAATGCTACCTTCTCAAGAATATCCAACTTCAAATGGTTTATTTGCTCTTGAAGTGTTTCAGAAATGCCTACTTCAAAGATTTTGTTGAAATGGAGGAGAGAACAAACGCTCTGCACAACAATAAACTGAGAAGTAATATGAAGAGCACCAACACACCAAGGCTCAATTTGGACAATAATTTTTTCTCACATTCATCATTCCCCGTAAAAACATATTTCAAAACAACTTTTTACCTCCAAAATTTCTTATCACATCAAAGTTTTAATTTTTCTTCCAACCTCATAAATTGACCTCATATATTCACATAAATAATATATTTTTAATTACTTTTTAATTAAAACACAATCTCAAAAAAATTATTAATTATATTTTATATATTTTATAATATTATCAGTTATGTGGGACCTAACAAATATCTTATCAAACTTTCAATTTCCTACTCCAAAAAAAATTCCTTTCAATTTTCAATAAAAAATTATTATCCAAATACAAAAAAACTATTCTCATTTAAAGAAAACAAAAAATACTTTTTAAATTCCAAGCCAAATACACCAAAACACCCAGGATGCAGCATGAGAACAGTAATAGCACCCTAATACTTCTGGGTTTAAAGGTTGATAATGTTTCTTATCCAGTTACTTCTCTCAAACAAATAACATCCAAGATGTTAAAACATAACCAAATGATAAAATATGACCAAAATTGTAAGGCAACAAGACTATATATTATGAGAACACAAAAGGATAAATCTACCTTTACAAAAGCTGTCCAGTCGCCATTAGTACACAAAGCACTTGGAGAATTGAACTTCTTCAAAGATAAATGAGAAGACAGAATGTCAGAATATCCAAGAACAAAACTACCAGAAATACTATGAATATAGCGAATTCTGACCAGACATTATGAGAACAGTAAGAAAATTCTGACAATCTAGTTGATGACACAAAAGTCAGCTTAGCAACAAAACATATATATGGGAAATGCTTGTGCACTTACGTGAGTTAATCATTTTGGATTTTACAAAGAAACAATTGGCAGAGTAATTAAATCAAATTGCATAGCTGAATTTAAGTATGTTTAGCATCTATTGTGATCTGTAAAACAGAATTTGAAATGTGTTGTTTAAGATCACAAAGGGTGGCATATTGGCAAGATGAGGGAGGATGCTTGACCTTCAGTAGGTAAGGAATGTCTTTAACAGACTTCAGTGTTTCACGTAAGGAAACAGAAAGTTCTTCAGCGCAATGGAAGAAGGATATCTTGATTTGTCAAAGTTACACTCTTAGTTGAATTCATATTCAAAGTTGTTTGCATAAACCTTTGTAGCATAACCTCAGGTTCAAAACCTTCAATATAGGGTTTCACTTTTATGATCAACCTTAACCGAAATTTATATAAACTGGAATAACTCAGCATTTCAAGGCAATAATTTTTTTGTTACAACTGCAGTAGTTTAGCAGAGCTTCAGAGGATACAGCATCCAAACGTCTGTTCAAGTTCTCAATGTCCAGTATAGGCCTCAGAAACCAACTCCTAGAGAAAAACCAAACTGTTAGAAATATGGCCTCAAAGATACAGGTTTTATTAGTAAGTGCACCAAATTCTCATATACATCCTAACCTCAAGAGACGTCTACCAACTGGTGTTGCACACTGGCATAAGCATAAAATATTAGTCCGATCAGCAATTGGAAACATTAGTGATACAAGCAGTAGAATGCAAATAGCATCTTCAAACCTTATTCATCATTCCAAATACAGAGAATCTGCACTTAAGAATTGTTAGTCTGTGCCCATTTTAAGTGAAAACATCCAAACTGACTCAATATTTACCCTTCTTTAGCTCTACCAATCCCCATATGGCTTGGATGCTTGTCTATTTGAAATATTTGCAATGCCTCGTGTGCAGCTGGATCAACTTTTAGAAACTTGTTTCTTGGTTGTCATGTCAAGTAAAACATTATCTTGAAACCTTTGAGAAAAAAATAGCAGACAAGAGTAAAAGTACCCAGAGATAAAGAAAGAACTTGATCAGATACAGTGAAATCTCGGTAACTGAATCAATTGCAATGGATGAATTTCCACATTCTTTTTGTTCAAGGGTGTCTACAATTCTTTCATTCTCCAAAACTGCTAAAAGCCCTCCACTTGCACGAACTTGAACATCACTTTGAACATCCATCATCGAATTCAGCTGAGTTACAGACAATAAAAAGTTAATAGGACTTAACAAAGATTTTGCTCCAGGTGCCCCCCAAAACACCCCACCTCAACAGAGGGGACAAAAAAAGAGCTAAAATAAACTCCAAATGAAGTGAGTGAATACTGCCTTATTATATTTGAGATCTTGAGCCATCCTCTAAGATTTCCATCATTGTTCATTTATTAGAATTACCCTGATTTCGAAAGATAACTTCAATTTTCCACAGCTGCAGCCAAATCCAACATTTTATGCCTAAGTTCACCAAGAAGAAAAAGCATAGAAGTTCACCATGTCATTGTACAAATTCAACATGCATGGAGTCTACCTCCTACCTTTATCATTTCAGCAAACTGAAAGCTCAAAGTAAATCTTTCACGCTAGATATTAATATCATTCAACCAATTATAATCAACAGAATGGATGATGTGGTGGAATTTGTCTTTGTTTCCTCACTTCTCACGTTTAATCACCCAACATCTTCTACCTCAACTTCCACATGCAACAGTACTCTTTCTGTCTGCAGAACTTATAATAGCATATGTTTCATAAAATAAAGAAAACCAGCCACACATCTTTTTTCTCTTTCTGTTTGTAAATAAGACAAGGAGGTTACTGGTATAAATCTCAAAGAAAGGAACAAAATGAATCTTATGCAAGAAAAATCAACACAGGATTCAAACAAGGGAAAAAGGGACTCACAAAAGAGATTCTTTCTTTTATGTTCAACCCATCATCCATCCCAGTTACACGCAGGTACATTAATCTGTGTATAAAGAGACCATTAAATAACACAGCCATCGAAAGAACCAAAAGAAAATTACAATAGAAAGGGACAGCTCTATCAAATGATACTATTGGAATACACTTTATTTAACAAAGAAATAGGGGAATTGCCAACCATAACCAACAACCTTAGCTATCTGGAGACCAGAGCAACTGATTAAATAATAAAACATAAGGGGCAAGGGCCACCCCATGAATTGTTTGAAGACAGCATTACCAAGAGAGGACACATATGACATCATGTACAAAATGATCAAGATGTGTATGCTTGCCTTGTAGGAAAAGAAAAACATTTTGGAATTTCCATATACATTTCTGACATTCACTTCATTTCATGTCCATTCAAAAAAAGAACTATCTTAATTCATGCTTCCTGATTTCCCCCCCCCCCCACCCCCAATATTAGCCCATGAATTATCATAAGAAGAAAATTTCCCCATTTCGTTTGTAGAGATTTATAAAGAAAATAATCAAACAGGGAATTTGCATAGTGCATACTAGTTGCAAGCGACAAAAGCTTCTACAGGAAAGCCCCTTTGAAGTCAGATATCAATATGGAAAGTAGGTAGAATCTGCTATAGAAGATATACCTATGCCATGCTTGCTCGTAGCTGAACAATGAACTTTTGACAAGCTTTACGATAAAAGCATCATTTGTTCCATCTGCATAGCTCGAGAGTATAAATAAGAACTTTGAGACCACAGTGTTTAATGAACCTCTAATTCACTGAGCAGCATACCATTTCTTTCTAACGCAGCCAACAAACGCTCTTCACTTTTTGTGCTTGTGTATATGATAGAGGGCTTGGCTTGATATTTTACTGAACCAAAATTACATATCATACAACATGCAGTAACCACAGCGAAACAACAAAAAGAAAGTTGCTGTTCTTCTACATTCAATGGTCTTCTAAAAAAAAAAAAAATTAACCTGATATCCCTAAATAGAACATAAGTTGTAAAAGGTATAACTTCAGAGTGGAGGAAAATTCATACCCATCTCAATTAGAGGAAAATCTTCTCCATCTTCACAAAATTCAAGCACATTTAGTTGCCGGACACTAGAATCATAATAGGAAACTCCAATTCTGAAGATTCATTTCAGTTGTTACAATTGAAATGACTCTTGAAACACCAATATTGACTTCCCAATTGAGACATAAAAGTATAAGCACAATGGAGAATAAGCAGGCAAAAACATTTCAAACTTACCTTTCACCATGCATGACACAAGCCATGAAAACCTACATGTAAACCCACATTAGAGGAAGATTCTGTAAGTGCCATCATCGTGAGCAAAAGAATAAGTACTAGCTTGAATAATTATCTTTCAACTTTGAGTTTACTGTTCTATATCCTTTAATCCTACTTTGTAGGTCTTGCAGCCAAATGTAATAATGTATTCTTATGACCCCTCAACCTGATAACAGCAATTACACGCATATGGGTGGAATTTGAAACTTCAAAAGTAGGATATTCACTGGTTAGGGTAAAATGGAAATTTCAACGCTCTAGAGTTGGAAATCTTCCACTGCTAGGAATTCAAGCTCTTGTCAGGAAATGAACTTTGTACATCTCTAGCTCATAGGTTCTAGATTTCAATTAACCTTAATGCGCTCATACATCCGCTCAACCTTAACATTTTTGCATGCATAGATTTTTCAATTTGTATCTTCCTTTTTTACCAACAAAACCTATTGCGCTATCATCGGCATCCCAAAAAGGGAAAAAAAATCCTCCCTCTAAGCTTACAAACAACTTGAATCAACGTAAACGGTAAACATTCCTTCTTATTAAAAAAAAATTAATGAAAAAAAAAACTTTCCTTCTTTCTTTCTGTTATTTCATTTTCCTCTACTTCAAGTTAGCACTAGACGCTGATTTCAGAGATTTCTTCCCTTCACGATTCGTAATAATTCAGTAACATCGAACTACAGAAATGCACTACTAAAAAGTTGCAGAAAATTATTTAAAGGAAGTTAAACTCGAACTGTGAACTGATATAGTACATGTCTTAAAATGCAAAAATTAATAGGATAATATTACTCAATTAAATCTGGATTAGGTACATGATTGAGGAGCGATTTACCTGAGGCACAGCCTCTGTTTCGTCGACTTCTTCCATAGTTCGACGCCAGTACTTTGCTCCGGTGCGAAGATGGAAGTGCGAAAGGCGCAATGTGAAGAAATTATACTTCAACGGGAGAGGAGTGGATGATCACGAAAATAGAATAACCGTGCGATTCTGATCAGGCTCCGATACAGGGCTGTTTGGACTATCAAAGGAGGAAAACGTGACTGGATATATAGGGCGCTAAGTTTGCCCGGGTTATAACCGTGGACTGGTTTTGGAGGTTCTCTAACGTTAATTTGTGCATTCAAACCTGCTACTACCTCTGGTTATTTTAAATATATTCAATATCTTAGACTTAAGATGTACTAAAAAATATATATACTACTCCAAATTGCATAGCTGAATTTTTAAATATATTTGAAGAGTGAATATTAAATAAAGATTTAGATCGAAAAAAAGTATTTTGGAATATGGCTAATATTTTAGGATTAAAAACTTAAAATTAAAACGACTTTATTATTATTTTTTCATACAAAATTCAATGTTTTAGTTTAGCCTAATCTAATAATTAAAGAGGACATTTATTATATATTTTATATTAATTAATGTATAGTATTAGATGAATGCTATAAACAAATTATTTAAAGAAACTTTTGATAAAAATATGTTTATTTTAAAAATTAAATATTAATTTTAGATATAACAAAATAAACATTGACATTTAATTTTAGAAAGAATGAATATTATTTTCATAGGAAACTAAAATGAATATTATTAGTATTTTAAGAATAGATATTATTTTGGGAAAAAATTTAGCTAAGTCAAAACTTTTATTTTTTGCCCTTCAACTAGAAAATGTTCAACTTTTAAAATTTTAAAAACATCTTAATTTTAATCTCAAAGTTTTTATCTCTTGAGGCATAATCTCAAACTTTTGAAATAGCAAAATTAGATGAAAAAGAGATATTCTAATAATTACAAAGTTTTGAAATAGCAAAACTATCATAAATATGATAATATAAAAAATAAAAAGAGGAAATGAGAGACTTTAAAATTTACTATTTATGTAGATTTTAAAGTAGGAATTTGAGGGGTATATACCCTTTTTAAAAAGCCAAGAGTATCTACCCAAATAATAATTTTATCACAATATGAACAAAAGTGGGATAACATAGTCATGCTCTAGAAACTAGTGAATGTGTTTATACACCGATCCTTTTATACCTTAACTAATTGCTTACCTTTATATTCATCCATGTTTAGTAAGCACCTCTAGTCCTGCTATCAAAGAAATAGAGGAATTCGTGCCACAAATTGGGAGGTGAGTGGAAAAATTACATCAAAGTAGCAATTTTCCTAAATATATACGAGTTATGTGCTTCTTTTTATTTATTTATTTTTTGTTCTCCTCTATATTTGTCATAAAATGCTACACATGTGTTTGTTGATGATAGTTGTGTACCTCTATTATTCATAAAAGTTAGACATGTCCTATGTGATGTCTTCCTTGCTCAATGTTGATGTTGGGTGTTTCTAACTCCTCTCTACAAGCTTTGAAGGTCAGTCTCTTTGGTAAATGGAGCGTCATAAAAATAAAAATAAAAAAATTAGAAAAGGATAGCATAATTGCTATAGGCAAGAAAAATGTCACGTGACTTTATTGATGTATAGTAGGATTTATATATATACAAGAAATCAGACTAAAAACCTAAGGAACGCCAATACACATGTATTGACAATATTATCCATATACACGAAGATCTATCTATACATATTTCTCTGTGGCATTTGCTTGACTTTGAAGGATTAGGAATTGGAGTTCCTAAATATTTTTGAACAGGGATTCTCGATATCCAAGTTTTAAAAGGAGAAATAAGTTTTCCAAATCCTTCTCATTGAATGGTCTTCATTCTTGGTAGGAATTAAGGAGTTTTAATAGGAGAAGATTGATGAGTCTTATAAAAAGCACAAAAACAATGGAAGACAGATTCTTGGTATTTGATTCTTATAAGCAGGCATTTAGGCAGGCATGGAGAAGGTGAAAATAGGGCAATAAACCATTGCCCATTACCTCCTAGACCATATCCATGGCTAGTTTATCGTCATAAGTAGGCAATGAAAAGCCAAACTTTCCACAACATATCAGATCCTCACAAAATTCACATTAGATCCATTCCTAAATTGCATAACAAAATAGTATAGACTTTATGTGAAGTAGATATGGAGTTTCATTTATGGAATATTGCGACTCTAGAATCCGTCAAGCTCGCTCTTTTATATCTGAAACCTAAACTAGATGTCAAGGATTTCCTATTGACGACACCTTCAGATGATCTTAACATCAGCTTTGTACTATTTGTTCGTGATCCTCGAAGCATTATATTCTAGTTCATCCAAGAAAAAAAAGGATAAAACTCAACCAGTAATTTAAAATCTTTTACACCAATAATTTAAAATCAAGAAATAAGAATTTAGATATAAAACTTCCAAAACTTGCGCTGGAGTTAAAAAAAATGATAAAACTCAATCGCATTTAAACCACGAAGTGATAAAAAAGTTACAAGAGATCGGGGTGGCCGGAGAATGCTCGCGGGAACTAAGCCGCTACTTTGTTGCGGATTTCTTGATATTTCCATAAAGATAAATGACAAGTTATTTTGAAAAATTTATCTACAAGATTTGCAATAAATTCTTAATGGTGATTGAAGATATATGATTGTCAATTCCATAAGTTATGGAGTTTATCACTCAATGCATCTTTATAAATATGACAAGAATGATAATGCAAAAAATCATGGATTGATGGTATTATCTCTATCCTAAAATCATGAAGAAAGATTTGGTGGTGTATATCATCAATCTTCTATAAGATCAACAAAGTGCCATTTGAAGACTTATGAGTTCAGATACTATTGAGCATACCTATTGAATAAAAATTGGAATGAATTTATTGTTAAATGTTGAGCGAGTCTTCTTATGCAATGATCAAATATCCTAACTTGTGAATTGCTTAGTCCAAATCATATTTATTTGGAGAGCTTTGCTGTGGGATTTGGACTGGTTTGTGGCTATTATCACCCTCACTCTAAAAGTCTCTTTGCTAGATAAAGGTCAATTGAAGTTCTACTCAATCACGCTAATCGATTGAGTGGAAGTCTTGGTGCTGTTGAAGGTTGATACCGAGTGTCAAATGTAGTATTGGTTTTAACTTGTGTAGAGTTAAAACTAAAATGTAATTGATTCACTAAGTGTTGTACAATGATGTTTTTGATGTAATCTTGTGTTATTTCTAGTGAATTAATCTAAGATGAGAACCTTACAAATAAAAGAAAGAGTTGGTCGAACTGCGTTAACAAATTTATTTTGTATCTTTTATTGTTTTATTAGTTATTATTTTTTGTTTTAACTAGCAAATAAGTTATAAAAGGCTTAACATCAACTCAACGTTTCTATCATACTTTTTTCTCTAATTTGCGATATCGATTGAGATAGCATATGTGAGTCATTGTTAGAAATAAAGTCATGCATGTTGGCAGAAGGCGAAATTCCCAGTACCGATCAACACCAACAAAATAGAAGTGAAAAGAAAAGCCTCCAACAAGGGAAAATGTTAAAGTATTTGGAAATAGATAGTAACAAAATTCAAAATAGAAAATGTGGTGTTAATGGGAAGAAGGACGAATGAACATCTCTGATAAGGAAGAGTAAGATGTGGACAACAAAAGAAGATGAAAAATTGAAGAAGGGTGTGGAAGAACATGATTTAGAGAATTGGATGACAAAAGGAAAGTTGTTGGTTAAGTTGACTTGTATTTATTGCTTCACATGTCTTTGTGTAACGAGGGATAATGGTTAAACTCCTATTTTATTTTAATATCAAAAAAGTAAAAATAAATTTCCTAAAAACAAAGAAGAAATGAAAGTGAAGAACAATGATAAATCATTAACTAAATTACAAAACATATGATTAATTAAATGACTAAATTTTTCCTAAAAAAAAAATCAAATGACTAAATTACTAGATCAAATTTACTACCTAAAAAAAGATGAAGGAAAAGGCTGTAATTTTTTTTTCTTCAGGAAATGACTGTATTTTTTTTTTTTTGTTGAGAAGGCTGTAAAATAAAATGTAGCCTGAGTCAGTGGATGGCTGCTAGAGTCGAAGTCCAAATCGACAGTTGTCTTCCCTCCTTATTTTCCCCTTGAAATATAATGCATTTTTCACCGTCCTTCGCCAAATTGCTGATCGATACTGCTTAACCTACGCATCCCCGGCGCACGAAATGGAGGTCTCCTTCGTGTCCAAAGCCAGGACTGCCTTCCATTCCGCTGCTGCTAAAGCGGAGAAAGTTTTAGCGGATATTAAAAAATCTGATTCCTCCGCCGATCGAGGTAATATCTTTACTGTGTTTCTTCAATCTTAATTATTTTACTATTTTTAGATTCGATAATTTGCGGTCTCCAATTTTAATTTTTGTAATTATAACCGATTCACTCCGAAAGAAAAAGGAAAAAATAATTATAAACCTATTCTTCCTTTATTTTTTCTTTTTTTCCTACTCTGGTCAACGATTGTTGCGAATCACGATCGGAAAATTTTGATGTAGGGGAGGATTCTGGTATACAATCTCAGAAGGAATCGACGCCGGACTCTGTGAACACCGAGGAAGACTCGCAGGTATAGATTCGCTGCCTGTATATTGTTTTCGAAAAGTATTTTGTTTGCATTCTTAATTTTTTTTTTCATTTGTTGCTATCTGTTAACTTTGTTTGATAGGTTGATTAGTTTAGTCCTTGTTTGGGGCGAATTGTAACATCGAAGAGAAGGAAGTAATCAGAAATCAGTTAAAATTTGGTTTTGTTGATGTACGCTGTTTTTGTTTCATCAACAAAAGCTAGGTATATAAGGGAACTTAAATGTTGTATTTGGTAGTTTGTTTCATTTTTGAAAATGCAGTTTTGTAGCTTGAGTAGATGGCTATATTTGACTAAGTTTGACTAGAGCTTTTGATGTCATTTTGGATACATACTAGCATGGAAAATGAAATAGCAGCATTCCTTTTTCATTTTCTTTCTTTATTTAATTTTTTTGATCTTCTCTTATATGTGCAAAAGCATTTTATAATGTGTGAATCTACAATGCTGATGGTGAAACAGTATTGTGGAGAAGCAAAGCAGTTAAGGCGCAGACCACCTCCTATTAAGACAAAGCAGGACTGGCAAGAGAGATTTAAGAACATACGAATAGGGAAAAGAGGACACGAGGATACAGAGAAAGGTGAAAATTCAAAAATGGCATATGCAATCTTTGATGAAAATTTATATCTCATAAGAGAGAGAGAATTTTTTCATTCAGAGGTACGTTACATTTTATGCTTCCATCATATATAGTATGTTAAGATTTATATGGCTACATTTTTATTTTTGTCTAAGGGACACTATAGGTAGCAGTTGTTTTGGGTTATTTTGAAAGTATCTTAGTTTTTGCTTGTTATTAGTTTGTAAATTGATGAATAGATTAACATTTTTCAGGATTCAAAATGTGGTTCTGGAGCTCAAGATTTCAATTATTCTAATGCAAATATTATTCCTAGTACATCTGTCATTAGACAGTTGGCCATAGCAATTGAGTAAGATTTATTTTGGTTTTTTTGACGATGCTCAGTTCTGTTAATTGGTTTTTCTTATTCAACCTTTCATGGCTAAATTATCTATTGAAAAAAGAGGAACTATATTACATCTAACATCTTATCTTTTTTACATGAATCATAGTTTTGAATTCTAAGCATCTTAAATCTTTGGCCTGTTTCTCCAGGGCTGCAAAGAATTATAATTCAATGATGGATCTCATGGCTTCATCAAAAGACTCTTCACCTGTCCGAGAGAGGGCTGCCTTGGGCTTCTCTGCAGTGAAATCACTAGTACTACGGGAAAAGGAAGAAAAACTTGTGACTGAGTTTGGTACCAATGAGAAAGTACTATCTTTAATCAAATCACTACTAGATGCAGGTAGATACATGCTTTCATGTTTTTGGCGACACATCATTAGTAGTTTTTAGATTTTCTCTTTGGCTTTGCATAGTCATGTGATATTTTTAACTTCCCGTTGCAATATCTGCAAGATATTCGCAGAAGGACATTCTCCTGTAAGGAAGGATGACTCTGGGCCAGGAGAAATCACAAACATTTCATCTTTGATTAAAGATATTCATGGTGCTCCGCCTGACAGTTTTGTGATTAAGCTGTCTGAAGCTATTGGAAGCTTGAAAACCCTGCGAAAAATGGCATCCTTTTGGAGTAGAGTTGTCACTGAAGTAAGTGGACTCTATGGGATTCAAGCCTCGACCTTTGGATGCAGTTGTTTATTTCTCAAAAGCCATTTTTTCCCTGTTTTTTACTGTCTCTTCCCATAATGACTTCCATCACCTGTTGAAATTTTGCAGTTGCGTGTAGTCAATATAGGTCTTTGAGAAGTTAGATGAGCTTATTTAACAATATTATTACATCGATGTTCAGATTCCTAAGCTGCTGTATTATTTGTTTGCTTAAACTTATTTGTATTGGGTAAATCCTGGCTACCAAGATATATTTACTTTGGGTTGGCTTTTCTGTGTAATTGGTTTTCTGCTGACTTGTTTCCCTCATTGATTTGTTGTTTTTTAAAATGAATCTTTATTTTGTTTGTAGCAGAGTATGTCTTGTCTTCCTATACTTGCCTTTCGATAAACATGAGAGGGAATTTATCCCTTGCTATTCACATGGATTTTTTACTTGTGTATTTTTGAAAGTTGATCATGCATTGCTGTTCGATGAGTTATTTTTCAGTCTTTCAAGTTGTTTCACAAACAACAGTCATCTTTAATTGGCTCTGGCATACATATTATGGATTTATAATGGTCAAGTAATTATTCTTTTTTTGGTTAAGTAAAATCTTTGTTATATTGTTATACTTCTTGAGTTTCATTTTCTCATGAAAGTTCTCTAACTGTAATTTCAACCTTCCATATATTCTGCATCCAGTTTATAATAACAGATGAGTTCTTTCTATGTATTCCCAAATAAATTCTTTGTTATCTTAGTTGGTTCTGGCATACATATTATGGATTTATGATAGTCAAGTAACTATTCTTTTTGTGGTTCAGTAAACTCTGTTATATTGTTATACATCTTGAGTTCCTTAGAATTTCTCATGAAAGTAGTCTAAACTGTAATTTCAAACCTTCCATATATTCTGCAACCAGTTTATAATAACAGATGAGTTATATCTATGTATACCCAAATAAGTTCTCAACTAATAGAGTTATTTCTGAATTCTTAACTTTGTAGGTGAGGCGACTCTGGTCTGAATGGAAATATATTCCTGGCATTCCACCAGATGAGGTTCCAGACTTGAATTCCTGTCTTTTGTATCAGCAGTTACAGGTCATCAACAGTTGTATTTCCAGAAAAAGGCGTCGTTTTGATGCCACTGAATCATTAAATTCAGTCATATCACAAGCCAGTTTGAATGTAGACGCATCTTCTGCTTCTGAAGGCACATATCCTGTAAACCCTGCTCTGTATGCTAGGTCTAGCACTGGGGAACTTGTTCTTCGATTGGGAACTGATAAAAAGTGGGACGACATAGTCATGCTGGAAACTGGTGAACCTGTTTATACACCAGTCCTGCAGGTTCAGTGGATTCCTGGATCTTAGATATCTTATAAGATTACCTTCTATAACTTAACCATAGCTTAGGTTTATATTCATCCTTGTTTAGGAAACACCTTTGCTCACTGAAGACGTTATCAAGGAAACAGAGGAATTCGTGCTACGAACTGGGAGGTGAGTGGAAAAATTTCAACTATGTTTTAGCCTTTTTCCTAAATATATACGAGTTTTGTGCTTATGTTTTTTTTTTCAAGCTGCATTTTGGCAGTTCTTTACTTGTATTTATCTTTTTTTGTTCTCCCCTACATTTGTCGTAATATGCTGCACCTGTGTTTGTTGTTCGCTGAAATAAGGTTCCAATAACACATGTTATTCATAGAAGTTAGACATGTCCTATGTGTTCTCAAGGCATACTCTGATAACCTGTCTTCCTTTAATCTGCTCAGTGTTGGTGCTGGGTGTTCCCAACTCCTCTCTGACATGCAGGCTTTCAAGGTGAGACTTTTTGGTAAATGGTTTCCCGCTCTAGCTTCTCTGGTCTTTCTAGTTTGTAATTTGTTAAAAATGTTGCGGACCATGATTTGCACACTGTTACAATTATTTTGAGTTAGGCAGCAAATCCAGGTTGCATTTTAGAAGATTTTGTAAGATGGCATTCTCCCCCTGATTGGACGGAAAATGATGCAACGAGTGATGTTGAAGAAACATCTGATGCAGGGGATTCATCATCTTTGAGGGGTCAACTGAGCAGGAGGATGCGAAAAGAAGGTTATTGTTTATTATCCTTGAGCTGCTATGATTAATGCTGTTTATGTTGATTGTGAATACATTGGAATGCTGGTAGAGTACCATGAGAAGTTGTTTCTATAAGTTTAGCAGATGCGTGAATGAACATGGATTTGCTGAATTGTTGTCATCTGCTTTGATAATGTTTTTCATTTTTGGTTGCGGAATGCTAAGAATTATTTTTTCAAATCCAAACAAGCTGTCTCAAAATTAGTTCAATGATAAATGACCACTGATGGATTTCCAGGAAATTTGTGGCGTGAACTCTGGGAAACAGCAAAACCAATACCTGCAATGAGACAAACTCCCCTCTTTGATGAGGATTTAGTTGTGTAAGTTGCAGATTGTACAAAACTGCCTTTCTGCAAGTTTAAGATATCAATCAAAAGCCATTCTGACTAACTGTGTGCTCTATCTGTCTGCAGTGAAGGTATTCTACATTTCTTAGACAACATCTCACCTTCTGAACTTTTTCAACAGCTCTTTATTTCTCTTGTAAGTCTTTACATGCCCTTCATTGAGCATTGCATTTCCTCCCTTGTCATCTTAGCCGAAGAGAGAAAAAGAGAAAAAAAAAGGGATGGAGAAAAAGGAATAAAAGGGATCAGACTTTAGTGTCTTGGATTTTAATCATTGGACTGGAGTTGAATCTGTTTAGATAACTAACATAATGCATGTCTGCAAATCTTTGTAATGGTTAATGCATTGTACTGCAGCTGGGCTCGGGATTTGTAGCTGCTGAGGCCATTGTCTCCTCAAATTCAGATGTATCAAACCTCTTTTATGAGTGTAAGGATTATATTGTTGCTGCTTATCAGAGTCGCGCTTGGATAGACAGAATTGATGAAATGTGCCAGGTATGGCTCATTTTCGCTGAATTAGGAAGTTTGAGTTGATTTGTCTCATTTGATTGATTTACTTGAATTATAAATGTCGTTGGATATTATTCTACAGTGATATTTCTTGTGGGCCATCCACCTTGTTATTTTACTGCTATCGGATGACAGATAAAAGTTTCTCAGAAAATGTTTTTGAATGTAGTTTTATTATAAATGGGTATGGCTCAGTAAGGACATTCATTTTAAAAGTACATCGAAATACTAGAGAACTGTGCACATTGGCTGTCTGTTTTGACACCAAGTGGCGGCCCTAAGGGAATGAAAGTAGAAAAGGAAAATAGAAGATGGTTTTTCTGCTCCTTTTTAGTCTTTCTTTTATGGAAGTCCCAAATTGAATATGCTAAATGGGACAAATGACGACTTTTAAAGTAGTATTGGGAATGCACTTAAATTTTTATTAGGTATAAGATCAACCAAGGCTGACTCATTTATGGGGATGCTAATACATTTTCATTGAATGAGTTTCAAGTGTTGTCGAAGCTGCATGTCTACTAAGATTGAACTCAACTTTCTATTCCAGGTATATGAAACTATTCAGACCATGATAGTAAACCCAGATGAAGTTGTAAAGAACATTGTTCAGCCTGATTCCACACCTACAGGCGAATTGAAAAACAGATTTAAGAAGCTTAGCTCGATCTTTGGTGGCAAGGATAGGCAGCTGGGCAAACCAGCACAAAAAGAACAGAAGAATGCTGATGAGAACCCAATACGACAACCATTCTCATCAATATTTTCAAAGAAGCCTCCTAAACCTGGCAATGGATCAGCAGCTGATAAAGCTGCTAATTCTGTTGAGAATGACTGGACTATTGTTTAAATGTATCTGTTAATCCCTGCAATTGTAAATTATTCTTGAAAAAATAGTGAAAAGATTACACAAGAAATGCTTCATTTTTTTCAAATTTTCTTGGAATTGTAGCATAAATTGTCTCAAGGAATGTGAAATGAAGAAGATTTCTGATTAAAAGGGCAGAATTTCATTTGATGATTCTTTTCTCAAAACATTATAGTTGCAAAAATTCAAGGATAGATAAGCGGATCATTTTCAATCAAATGGCAATCTATTATCATTCCCTGGTACTACCAAAACCCTTCTGTTTTGTTCCTGAGCTTACTGTTCTTCTGGGTGTGCTTCCTCGCTCATTATCTGCTGGGTTCTGATCTTCCTTCTTTGCATCTGTATTTGCTTCATCTGCTTGAAGATATTTCATAACGAACTCGGGCACCACAAAATTGGCAATCCAGTACATGGAGAGCATTACTGCACTGTCAAACCAATTTAAAAGGGTTGGGTGTTAGGGTGCAGAACCTTCAGTAAAAGAAATTGCTCAGCAAGATGGGGACAGTTCCCAGTTTAAGACTGTCGAGGGACTGAATGAGGAAGAGGGAAAGGGACGCAAGTCAAAGCGGAATAAAACAGTAACCTACCTCGTCTGAAACAGGACAGAAAGGTCACCAGAATTGGGTGGCGAAGTGGCAGCTAGGAAGAGAGCAGCTCTTGTGGTGAATGAACGATCTTCTCGGTTTCGCCATTGCAGAACCCAACTGGCTTTACTGATATTGGAGGGCCAAACCGACTCTACTGAATTGAAATGCTGTTTAGACTTGCTATATGTGACCATAGAAGGAACGGATGGAGGATGATAAATGATGCACCTCATCTTGCATTTCTGTTAAGATCGTTCTCCTTTGCTGCTCAACGACTGCCCAATATGGATAACGTTCACCCCGGAAAGGGTAAGGTTGAAAATCTTTTGGACCAAACTAATTTTCGAAGTTTATAATGTTAGAATTTGGATAAGGATTTTGGGCCAGCATTGACAACTTTGGTACTTCTTAGATGGGCCTATTTCATATACCAGATTTTTGAAGGTTGCAAAATTTTCTAGGCCCAGATTAAATGCGTTGACTACGTTGGTGTCACTAAATTTCTTGATGACGTTGTTGCATTGATGAAGCTTTGACTACCTTGAAGTCAGCATAATCTTTGGATTTCTAAATTTCAAGAATTAAAGATGGTTTGTCGAAATTTTGGATGCATTATGAAGTTGAAATAATCTCGTAGAATCTCAATACAAGAGTATTAGAATTCAGTAAGATACCAAATGCCAACCAACATCCTGAAATTTGTTCAAATCAAGAAACTTGATGAAATTCATGAAAGATCTGCAAAGAAAATTAAAAACCATGATTATGGTTCTTGTAGAGGCTCTCTCTTTTTCAGGGTACATAGCAGCTGAGAGTTTTTGATCCATCAATAGCTTCCAATTCCCGACGTGCATGATTTTCAGATGCAAATGTGAAAATCATGCATTCATTAAAACGATCTCAACTAATTTTAGATAGAGGATTTTGATCTCGAAGTCGAAATTTCCATATAAATTCTCTCCCATATGCAGCTCATTACTTTCTCCATTGTAAGCTCATCAACATTTTGTCCTCCATTGCAGGTTAAAGATGTCGACTAAGCTTCTCATTCTAGTGTTTTTATGTGCTTTTGCTTGCAGTGCTGCGGCTAGAGTGTTTAGTAAAGATTTGGCTGGAGAGGAAAGCTCAATTCTCACTGAGAGTTATGGTGATGAAGATGACGCTCAAGATGATGGTAATGGATTTGATGACAATGGCAGAATGGGTGGAGGAGGACCAGGATTCGGAGGAATCACTGGCAGCGTAGGAGCTGGAGGTGGTGGTGGCTTTGGAGGTGGTTTTGACCTTCGCGGTCCTGGTGGTGGATCACTTGGTATTGGTGGAGGCTTCGGTGGGGGTGCTGGTGGTGGAATAGGTGCAAGATTAGGTTATGGGGCCGGACCTGCAGGTGGCTTACAAGCTGGTCTTGGTGGAGGACTTGGAGGGGGTGGCAATGCTAGCATTGGTATCGGTGGTGATGGTGGAGGACTTGGAGGACCCGGCAGCTCAGGAACTGGGGTTAGTGGTGCTGCACCTTGAGTATTCTTAACTCCACTTAGCAAATAAGCAGTCTTTTACCTCTGTTTGAAGGCTAGGGATAATAAGCTGTAATCTTTTAGTTTTGAATGGCATGTCTGCATTTTAGCCTATAAGGCTTCGTTTCATCCCACCACAATCCATCAACATTTAAAAAAGACCTTCAGAATCTGCTTTTTAAAAATAACTGCAGGGACAAAGGCAAATACTAATGAAAAGCAGTACATTCCAAAATTTATTAGTTGAATTAGTTTAATACAGATGGATAGCTATAAGAACAAAATTTCTCAATCTAATTTCACAACAGGAAATGGTAAAAACTTGACATGGGTCACAAAGGAAACATTTGGAAAAAGTTGGAAAATAGAGACCATCTTCAAGTGTACAGGCATTGAGTAAACCAGGGCTAGAGAATTGGTCTGGGAAACTGATTAGATTCTTACTTCTATTCCTGCCTTGGACAAGTGATCTTTAACAGATTGAATAGGTACCTGCAATGAAATTTACACAACCAACATCAATCACTGAAAAAGGTTATACAGTTTTTTTTATTATTTGCACTCAAGAACACAAAATATGACCCGAGAAAGTTTATACTGAAACTGGGGTGACTTTGTGGGGTGGGGGGCAGGAGAATAAGTAAACCATCTGAGAAAGTAAAAGCCCAAGAAGACCTTAATCTTTTATAAACTGTACCTCCTTTCGATGGAAAATGCCTGCAGCAAGGGCAGCAGAAGCATTTGTCTGCGTGAAAACCTCTGAAAAGTGCTCTACGGCTCCAGCACCACTACTTGCAATAACGGGAATGCTAACAGCATCAGATATTAACTTCACCAGATCTATATCAAATCCTTTCCCTTGACCTACAAAGATGTTATGTACAGATTTAGCACAAGACCAGGTCAGTTCTATCACCTAAACAATTCTGCAAAGAATTCAACTACAAACTTTGGCAACAACAACCCTGTGCTCAAGATGCAAAAGGTTTCACTCAAGTCTGACACTCGAGACATGCAACATGTAACACCTATTATATTCCAATTGCTTCATTAAGCAACAACAAACATGCATACCATCGCAGTCAATGCAATTCAGTAATATTTCTCCTGCTCCTAAGTCTTCAACAGCTTTTGCAAGCTCATAGGCTCCAATTGGGCGACCTTCACGACCACCATTGACCTAAAGAAATCCAATTAAAAGTCAAATCCAGAATGATACAAGTTGACATTCAACAGAAAAGGTGCAGTACTTCAACCATGATGGATGTTAAAGTGAACAGAAGACTGGTCGCCGATTTACAGTAGAAAGTCACAACCATGGATGAGCAAGCTACAGCAGATAGAAACCCCTCACCCATCCATTTCTTAAGTAATGACCATTATGCCAAAAGTAACGTCATAACTCCACAGTTGAACATAAAATTTTCCTGACTTTTTTTTGGGACAGATTATTTCAGAATGCTATTTTGTGTAAATGCAAATTGACCCAAAGCAGACTAATAGGACACATTGATTAGAGGAAAATACGGTGGTATTGTTTCAAATTACACAATCCAATCCCTCTCTCTCTCTGTTTCTGTTTTTTTTTTTTTTCTAAATTTTTTTTTGGGGTTTGGGGGGGGGGGGGGGGGCGGGGGGTGTTGCACAACACAAATCCAATCTCACCTGTCCAATATGTTGAACTCTGCTCCTCCAAGTGATGCACAAAGTTAAAGATGTTGTAATACAGATTAACCAACAGTCAGAAGTTTCTAGAAAGTGATTGCTGGAGAAAGGCTATGTTTTGAATGGCTACCCAAATTCTAATTAAACAACTCTTTATAAAGTTGAATAGATATAATTCGGGAATGACTATTGAGTTTTCACTTGGGCTTCAAATAATAAAAGCACAGAAACTTACTGTGCATTGATACCAGGCGTACTCTTCTCCATTGGGACCTAAGACCAGAATTAAGACAATCAAGAAGTTTCAATCTTAACAATTAGGAGTCTTAATGAATGTGAAATTGAATTTTGCAATCCATGAAAGTCATCCAAGGTAAATCAAAGAAATGTAAATGGAAAACTGCAATATCTGCTCTCGCACCAGGATTTTTTACTCTGATGGTCTTGAACTCCACCTCATCTGCATCCTTCACGTAAACTCTACAAGGATCAATGCTTACAACCACAGCCTACAGTACAGTTGACAAATAAGCCCACTACAATATGCATACACTTGAGAATAAAATAGTAAACATATAACTGCAAGTATTAGGAGAGGATGGAGAAAGTACTCCAACCACTATTAGTTTGCATGGAAGAAAGAAACCAGAACCAGACTAGGAATCAACTCACCTGATTACCATAAACTCTCGAGATCTGCTCCAAACTGCTTTTTCCAGTTTTCACCTTATAATCCACAAGAAACATCAGTTTATGAAATCCACAACTTATGAAACCAATATGAGACTTCTCACATAATAAAAGCAATCCATACTCCTGTTTTTATGTACTCTTCTGCAGCATATACAGCATCACTTCCAATTGAAATCTTGTCTGCCCCTGATCTGAAATATTCTGAAGCTACTTCCAAACTAGAATAGTTCCTGAAGAACAAGGATCCATAAAATTAACATTTGGATCTTAGAAGACCACCTTGCTCAATGGATCAATCACTTGAATAAGAAATTTCAGGTGAAGCAATTAGGTAACAGAAGACAGCTATATTTTGTTTCACTCTCTCCCTTTCTCCTCAAGAAGGTAAAAATTAATGCAATGGTCACTGATAACTTTGTATACCTTCCATTTCCATCAGTAAAATCTCGAATGCCCCCACCAACAGTCAAAGGTACAAAAACATTCTCTGATGCATACCTTAGAACCTATATGCCAGAACAAAGCTGTAAGACACAATAACTGTGGGACAAAGTAAAACAGTAGCTAATTACATATATAGATTCCACAAGCATAGGAACACAGAAGGTAATAATGCAATAAACTTGATTCATTTGTTCACAAACCTGTAACATAGGCAAGTCGCCTAGAGGGAAGTCTCGGAAACCCGTAATGTTTAAAAAACTGACCTGATATTACATACAGTCTTTGACCATAAAGAATATCATTAAGAATATAGATTCAGAAATAATATTTTTAGAGGTCCACAAATACCTCATCAGCTCCATCCCTGTAATACTGCCCAGCAAGATCCACAGGCTTGCCAAGGTTTCTCACCTTCAATAGTGCAAATGATGCAATTTTCAGTGAAGATGATGGAGCATTTAAATCTTACATAACAAACAAGAGAGTACACATGGATTACTGATAATAGAATCACTAGTTTATGAATAGTTTCAGGTGTTAACATGCTAAAATAGACAAGATCTTGGAATACTGAATGTCACTTAATGGCCATATAAGAAATCCTTATGCAAATTGATAAAGGAGAGGACAAAAAATTAAAAAAACAAGGAAAAGAAAGAGACTAGATGGACCTTAGATTTTTCCCTTCCATCTTAAAGCCACCAGTATCGTTATGAAGTCAACAACAGGAAGTTTTTTTTGCCATCAACAAATTGAGCAGTTAGGAACTTCAATGGGTAGTTCCTTTCCCCACTTGTAATATATTTCAGTGATATCTTTCCATAAATGAACGTCAATTGTCCATTAATTTCCATTTAAGAGATTTACCTTTCTAGAGTGTTTCACGCATTTTTATCCCCTACATATCTCCATGCATATTTTCTCTAATACTCGTAGTTTAAGAAGTTGAAGATAGAATATATGTCAAAGCCTAAGCAAAACTAATATAGTGTAACATGAAGTACCTCATTCCCTCCCGTTTGCTCTCTTACATCATATTGATCACCTTTGGTCACAATAAGATCACCGCTATCATTAGTCCTCACATCAAGGCATGCAATAACCTATCCAGTTGGAATATAATTTAAAGGCATGAGCATTATAAAATACACACATCAAAAGAGAGAGAATTAACCATGTACAGGGGAAAAAGACTAAAAAAATGGTAGTAGGGATGAGTACTTACCCTCTTTGCAAGTTTGCTAGCATTCCCGTGAACTGGCTTCTGTCTTCAAATGGAGCTTTTAGTTTCTTAGACAGCTTGGCAAATAAACTTGGAAAGCATTTAGAACTAATTTATAGGAAAAATGGGTACCTTTGTGCCTTTGGATTCAAGAACCTTTTTAATACAGAAAGGCCAACATCTGTAGAGACATATTCAGAATAGGTTATCTTTCACTTGTTATACAAGTTCTAAAGCAAAAGAAAGTGGGGTTAGGGAGGAATTCCAAATTGATGCGAATGAGGAAACAAATAAGTAACCAAAAGTAGATCCTCAAATTCATTCGAATGAAGGGAAAGAGAAAAAGCAAACAGAATAGGGAGAATACTGTCAGCTCCCTCTGAAAATCTCTGTTTTCAGAGATATTTTGATAAGCTATAAGTTAAGGATTGCATTCTGCTTTGGACATTTAAATCATGAATGACAGTAGATTCAACTCATACCTCCACTTTTCTCTGGGTGAAATTGAACTGCATGAATATTTCCTCTACTGACAGATGCAATGAAATTGTCACCATAGTTGCAGGTAGATGATATCCACTCTTTGTTATCATCTGACTAGAAGAATAATGGAAACAAAATGTTGGCATGCATCTTGGAAAACAAACTGAAAAGTAACAGGCAATGGAACAAGCAATGAGAATCTATACCGGCACCGCATGATAAGAATGGACAAAATAGACATGTTGTTTCCCAATATCATCCAAAATCCCAGAGTCTTTTGTTATTTGGAGAGCATTCCATCCAATATGAGGTACTCTCAGACCTTTTGCTGAGTCAAATCGTCCAACTACCCCAGGAATTATTCCAAGGCCTTTCACTAAGAAATACAAGGAGCTATGAGTTTACCTTGCATAAAGGAACCAATACATTATTGCCAAACATGATGTCTGCTTCACAGAAAAAGTAGAAAAAAGCAAATAATTCTGGTGTTAGATGGATGATACATCATCATATGATGAGTAACACTGAGAAGAGCAAACTATCAAGGATTATATTTCAGAAAATATTAGAAGAACCAATCATAAAATTTAAAATAAATCAAACTTATAGATATGTGACAAATGTATTAAGCGGTTCATTTTCAAAATATCATGTTCGCCCACCATCTTCTCCTCAATTCAATTCCCTTGAAGTCCTAATTTATCTCATATCATATATGAACAACTTTATGATTTTATGATTCCTTATCTCTGCCCACCTCTTTTAAAAGTTTTAAGCTTAATAATCTTCATTCACGTTAAGCATTAAGCTCAATAAGGACTCTATTCCAGCAAAGAGCAATCTTCTAACATGTAGATTGCAAAGGTTTGCTATTTAATTCCTTTCAAATTAAACAGTTTTTCATAAAATGTATAGCTGATAATGCAAATGCAGGGGAACATACTAGTACAACTGAATGACAAAGATTTACAGTGTCTGTAAATATGATGAGAAAAGTTGCCAGAAGAAAATATTTCCGTCGTCTTACCTGGTCCATTCTCCTCACTCGATTCAAAGAGTAGCTGCAGTCCAAGACAAATTCCTAAAAATGGGCGATCTTGCTCAATGTAAGAGCAAAGTGCCTCAGCCATTCTGCAGAAGATTTTGTCAGTTCTCAAAACAAATTTGATTTGATACTAGTAAGTCTGAGCAACTTTTTTGGTTTGTGAACATCACTCAATTTCAGTTTTCATCCATACAAACTGTCCCAGATCAAATTAAGACTGTTACTATGATGTAAAGAGAGTTTTCTAGCAACAATTTTTTTTTTTTTAACTGGACTTCAAAGTAAAGGATTAAGATTGTAGTTTACTTCAATTCGGCATATACAACAGTGCAAAATTTTAAGATGCAGATAGCAGGAAGAAGTGTTCTGAGCTAAAAAGGAATTTCCAAAGCATGAAGAAGTAAATAATTGCAAAAAACATTACCCCCTTCTGTTTAGCACTTCCATTGCAGCAGCAAAGGCACCTACACCAGGGAAAATAAGCTGTCTAGCATTCAGGATATCCTGTGGTGTTTGTACCTACGAATTTTAATTGAAAATTTGGTTAGAATGAAAAATACAATTCATTAGATAGTTGAACTGGTCCCCAATATTAGAATTACATGTTCATCCTCAATCGCACCCCTCCCCAAAAC
This sequence comes from Apocynum venetum, assembly GCA_019593545.1. Taxonomy (NCBI): domain Eukaryota; kingdom Viridiplantae; phylum Streptophyta; class Magnoliopsida; order Gentianales; family Apocynaceae; genus Apocynum; species Apocynum venetum. The sequence goes on along the minus strand of SRSM01000123.1, from coordinate 6,870,187 downwards.
CAACGTTTATGCTTAACTTTAAAATACTTGTAAGCAGATTGAATTTCACAATCATTGTTATAAGAAGCTATGTTATTATAGTTTCTTTGCATATTCTTTTTCTTTCTTTCCTTGAATTTCAGTTAAAATCCTTCATTCTTTTAGTTACTCGTCGATCCTGCTTCCAAGACAAATTTTTTAAAAGTTTCCACTACGTCAAAACAATAACTGTACAAGTTTCTGGGCAGTGAGCCCAATCCTGATACTCAGTTCTTTTAGTTACTCATCACTCGGATATGATGCAAAACCAATACAGTTAAACACCCAATTAACTATATAAAGCTCTGTCACAAATTAAAACTGCTGTCTTTGCCTTCCTATAACATCTACACAGATATTATTACTTAAGTTTGAGAATTTCTCAATATCACATGCAGTAAAAGCTTACATCTTCTATGTCAAAGCCCAAAAAACGAATTGCATTCCTCACACTACGCACATTTCCGGCACCGTAATCGAGTAGAGTCACCACTGCATCATTATAATTAGGCCAAAAAAATCAATTTGAAGAAAGAGAAAAAAAAGAAACAAAATTTAGCATAAGAGAAAGTGCGTGCCTTTAACTCCGTCGTCAGCAGCGGAGGCACGGATAGAGGAGCTTCCGGAAGGTTTGCGTTTGATAGGTTCTCCAATTGGCTTACAGTGTAGGAACTGCAGCGAATGAGAACCAGAGGAGCTGAAGGAGAACGATGTGGAGGATGAATATTTAACTGTTAAAAGCTGCGAAGAGGCCGAAGCAAACGCCGCCTCCATTCTCCTGCTTTTGCCAGTGCAGATCGGAAGGGAAAGTACAGGCTTTCGCTAATCACTGGTTTGGACGTCAGAATTTCTGTCAGCTTTGATTCATGGCGGCCGTAGAGTGGAGTATTGCAATGGGCCTTCTTCCTGGACTCATTGATTTGGGCCAACTATTTCTCTGCGAACCCAACACAAGCCTTTGGAATAATGGGCTTGAGTTCTGTTAAATGTCTTGCTTGCTGGAGGTCATCGATCAATTTTATTGTAAGAAATTCAAATTGCTTCCTTGAGAGGGGAGAATGAGAAATCCTTTGTTCTTTGCTTTTGCTTCTTATACACATATTCAATGATTCCTCTAGCAAGAAAATGTCTTTAAGTCCATTATTGGGATTCAATTGTTTCTATTTGTCGTTGAAATTCTTCTGGTATTGAACAATGATTCAACCATTCTTTCAACTTGTACTTGCTGAAGTTGTGGTGATACTAATCCTTCTTTTTAGAACGCCTCTAAGAAATCCACTAGTTATGTTGTTGGATAAAATGAAGCAGGGTCGAGGACGTATAATTTCTCAGACGGTTGCAGCAACTTTGTTCATGATCTTGATTCCCATTCTGTACAATGTAAACAAAATTCAAAAGCGTTCCACCAATTCAGGCACTGTTAATCCCACTGATCACGTCCTTTTGGTCACTCATCTTCTGGAAGCCTGCCTCTTGGGTAATTTCTTTTCCGTCTAGTTTCTTTGTTTCAATTATAGTTTATTGTCTTCCCATGGATAGTTGTAGTTTTCCATTGAATACTAATTTTTACTCTAAAATATAAATCATTTTAATTTTATCGTATATATTTTAAAAAAGTTATATATGGTCATTTTATGGTAGTATTGTCTTTAAAATTAATTTTCTATGTCATTTATAATTACAATTTCGCTCTTAAAGGTAAGATTTTTAAAAAAGTATTATAATTGCATCAATAATTATAAAATAACTAATATTTAGGGACAAGAAGTTTAAGCTAAAAAATATATATATAGGATGGAGAGAGAAGAAGAAGGTTTCTGTTGTCATTGAGGTTGATAATGATATGGGTTTCATCTTGTTGCTGTGCAGGTTATTCTTTATTTCTGGGATTGATGATTGATAGAATTCACTATTACATAAAAGAACTTCGAGAACTAAGGAAGAGTTTGGATGCAACAAAGAAATTAAACCATGGAACTGGAAGTCAGGACCTGGAAAGAAAGGACTCTGTTAACAACAATGCTTCTCCAAATCCTTCAAAACTTTGAAGGAGAAATTCCTGAGTTAAAGACCGGCAAGGCAAAGGAATATGAAGAATTAAAATGCAATCCAAACATTTATTAGATTGCATCAGAGAACCGATGGGGAATGTATATAATAAAATGGACACCCAAAGTAACATGTAAAATCAATTAAATATATACCTTTTTTAATTATCAGAAACAGGAAAAAGATGCGATCATCCTCATCTCTGCGCGAATGTATACCCTAAAATGCTTGTTCTGTCTATCATTATGTAGCTTTTAAGTAATTTTCTTTCAAACAATTTGATGTTCCAAAAGAAGTTGCTGCACTCATAGCCTTAGAAAATCATGCCAAATTGGCTAGATCCTCAAACCAATCTAGACTCCGGGGACTTCTCCTACTTGGCTAAGAATCGACTTCCTCCATTCATTTTAAAATAAGTGTTACATATTTATTAATATGTTAAAAACAATACAAATGTTAATATTTATTCTCAAATCTACTCTTAATAAATATTTTAAATCAATCTATCATTTTATCTATCTCTTTCTAAATTAATCACTCTTATTCTCTTGTTACTTAAATACTAAAAATATAATTATTGTAAAATAAAACAAAACTTCTAAATGATTACTTATTTTAAAGCGGACGTAGTACTCCATAAGATACTGGGCTGAAACAATTCCCAGTTGTTACAATCTTGTGAGGCCAATCAATAAACTCGTAGCAGTTAAAGACTTGTAAAAATGGTCAAAAATCATGACAAGACAACGTTACATTGAATGGAGATAGTTCAAACAACCAAGGTGTGGCTTTGCAATATATATCATGCGTGAGGAGAACACATATTTAAAGGAACAACTATTCTCAACGCGCACTAAGTGTGGTGACAGAGATCAGAAACAAAAGATGAGATGAAGTCATTGCTGAAGTAAGTGGAATCTCTGATGTGTGTAGAAGAAATGCACATTTGTTGGAATAAAATGTGCTATATATATGGTTGAAATTCATCTTCCACTATGTTCAAATGGGAATATAAAAATCCGATTATTGTCTTGAAAAGTTTGGCAAATAACTTGGTTGACATGGAAAGTTAGGCCATTCAGAATTTAGACTCTAAATGTTAAAAACTTGGTTCCCATTTGGATAAGTTTACAGCACAGGCCACGCCGGTGCGTTCCCTATTGCATCACAGCATTGCCGTCTAGTGTTCGATGAGCATCAAAATGACCCACACATTATATACATTTTCTTTTGGCCCTTTCTATAAAAAGTTGGCAACCGAAAGTAACCAAATCCATTATGACAAACTCTCCATAAGGGTATATGAACCTTATTCCCAAGGATAGGATACAATCAAAGAAACCAACCAGGGTAGGTTCTACTCAAGTTTTTGAATTTATATCTTATATACTTCATTAATCCATAAAAAAAAAATATAAAGTAGTTGGATTCACTTTTATATATATATATAATAATTTTTTTAATAAATTATCCTTATTTATTATGTGGGTATTTTATTGGAATTCATTTTTGCTTTCTATTATAGAATGAGAGCGATGAAAGAAAATATAAAAATAAATGAAAGTATTATGAAAAAAAAGTAAATTACTTTTAAAAAAAATCACAAAATATTTTATATTTTAAAATAAGTTCAAACAGTTTATATTTTTTTTCCGATGAAGGAAGTGGTATTAGTTTGAAGAGGAGTCATAAAAAATTTTGATTTTAAAAGGACGTAGCGATAGCGTGGACTTGAACATATTAGTTTGGATTAACGTGAGAAAATGGATTCGCCGTTGGTTTTTGAGATTATTTAAATGGTTATAAACAATGCCAGGAGTTGACCAATGAAGTTTCTAAAGAAAAATAACTCTCTCTTTTTCTTGATAAATAAAGAAAAATATCTCTAGTTCATTGATGAAAGTGTGAACTAGAGAAGTTGACTTGGGCGATTTAAGACAATTGACCTCATCAAAAGTCATGGCTTTCCCCACCTTATTAAGCCAATCCTATGCTGAGGTCAAATGTATCCCGTCTACCACGCTTGAACCACCGACGAGAAATAATCAAAGTCCCATGGAATTAAATAAATAAACCAAAAATTCAATGGTCCGACCTGAGTACTCTAATGTACCATTGAAAGTAATCTATGCCAAGCTAGTATTAAGAGAAAGGTTTCAACGATTATAAAATGAATTAAAAAAACAAAAAAGAGAGAAAAGAAAGAAATGTTTCAACTTCGGCCGTTGAGGTAAAGAGTTTTAGCTTGACCAACTTTTTTACTTAATAATTAAAATTATATTTCAATTCTTTTTCATAAAATGTTTTATCCATATTTCACTTGACCAATAACTTCTTAAATACCTTAATATTTTAATTTATAGTAACATCTTCAATCTTACAATTAGAAGTTGGCGTTAAAAGATTAATTTTCCTGGTGTTTTTTCTAAAAACTAAATTGGATATTTTTAAATTAAATACAAAAATTTCCCTTACGTAATCAATAAAAAATCCTGACGTCCATTTAGCAGTCCTCTATGGTTTCCTTTCAATCTGAACGGTAAAACCGTGTTTTATATTCCACTTCTTGTAGCAGGTGGGGAAAGGGGGGAGGCCGGAGGGGGGAGAAGAAGACAGACAAAATTTTCAAAACTATCACTTGCGGAACTTCTATAATTTTCATTTCAGAATCAAGAATTTTCAATACAAAAGCATCTTTAACAATCTCGGAGTACATTGTACGTTGAATGCTAGTAGAAAGATTCTCAGAACTATCGATCTCATCATCTATGAAAGAATGAAATTGTAAATCCTCAATAGTAGTGATTGAGCTCTCGAGTTCTTCTAAACAATAAATTGAAATTAGTAAAGATTCTGTAGAAATTGACACTCCATAATCTTGGTCTTGGACATTATGATTTTTCTCTAGAACTTGTGGATTTTCTTCTTGGACAATGCCTCTGACGGTCACCCAATCTTCATCCTCCGTCCAATTGGGAAGATTTGAAATATCATCTCCGATCAAATTCTTGATCCTATCTGATGGAGAATTGAAAGAAGGAACAATAAGAGATGAATCTTGGGAAAATTCAGATACTTCCATAGAATCCCAGAAACCTTGATCTAATATACTGGTCGGAGAATTTCTAACGGGCTTAGTATCCTCCCTTGAATTAGACCCAATTTTATGGAAAAATGGATGCTGCAAGAGTTGTTTCGCAGTCCAACGCTCCTGTGCATCTCTTCTTAAGCACTTGGTCAAGAACTCTTTAGCATTACTGGATAACCACTTGGGGAACTCTGGCACATCACTTGAATAACCAATTCTGTACAGAGCAGAAACAGGGTCAGCCAATTCTGGCCAAGGACTAGTTCCTGTGGCCATTTCAATAATTGTGCATCCAAGAGCCCAAATATCAGCTGGAAATCCTTGCTCTTCACCACGGGCAACCTCCGGTGCCATGAAAATTGGTGTGCCAGAAATTATTGGTTTAATGGGATTTTGATCTTCCACCATCTGGGCACATCCCAAATCAGCAATTTTGACACCATCTTCTCCAATCAAGATATTCTGGCCCTTGATGTCACAGTGTGCTATCCCATTCATATGAAGATAATCCAAGCCTTGCAAGATTTGGTGAGCATATAATTGAATCATAGACTCGTGTAGTGAACCCCCCTGCTTCTTGATCAGATCAGAAAGTGTCCCACTAGGCATATACTCTATCAAGAGATTGTACACAGGTCCACTACTCTCCCATGTAATATCAGAGCCTACGTACTCAACTATATATGGAGACCTAAGCTGAGAGATCAAACTTTGTTCTTTCTGCAATAAGCTAGAACAAGAAAGTTCATTAGACTTCACCGCAAACAGCTCACCGGAGTCCGCGGTGGCGAGAGAGACCGTGGCGGAAGAGCCTCGTCCAATGGTTGCACCTCTAGTCCACCACCCCATAAAGAGAGAAGAAGAAGAAGAAAAGAAGCAGAGAGGAGCTGGAAGAGAAGGGGAAGGAATGTCCAATGAGCTTGTTTATGCTTTGGACCAAGAAGTGTATTTATATGGTGAAAATTGAATGTGGCGTTTGTTATCTATTAGGTGGCTTTATTCATTTGGTTGGTGTTTTGGTGTCTTTATGCAAAGAATCTTTCTTACATTGTCCTATGACGGCCGTAGATTTCTTGTTTAGTGGTAAAGTATAATTCTTTTTATTTTTCTTAAATAATAATAATAATAATTTCCTCTAACAAAGAGAAGAGAATGCTTGAGTTGAGAGCAAACCAAGTGGCAAAAGGAGGGAAGAGTTGACAACCATGAGACTTGGCCGACTATGGACAGCGGTTTCCTTCTTTGGTTCTAAATTAAACTCCGGTTCACATGAGAAAAACACGTGGGCATGTGCCTATCATTGCGCTAACTCTTCTCCGTTTTCACATTGCGGCGTGTTTTCCTTTTGAAGTTTGAACTAAGGATGGTACTTAGATCTCTTCAGTTAATAACGGCTCTAATAGAAAAATGATCTGATTTTTTTGTAATAGTTCTTAGATCTCTTCACTTAATAACGGCTCTAATAGAAAAATGATCTGAGTTTTTTAGCAAAAACAAAAAAATTCAGATCATAATTCAAAGTATATTGTCTTTGAATAAATGAAATATACTATTTATGTTCGGAATTTAATATTTTCTTTCGACTAAAAATTTAAAAAAAATTATTGATTTTAATTAAATTATTAAATTATCATTAATATTAATATAATATATTGTGAGATTCCATGGGTTAGTGTGATGTAAATTTTTTAAATTAAAGTGTTAAGTAGTGAGAACATAAAATAACTGTATATAAATTTAATTAAAGAGGTCTGTATATAAAATTAAATTAAAGATGTTATTAATAAAAATTTAGATAAAAATTATATTTAATTAAAGGAAGTGAACTATTTAATTTTAAATAAATTAAAAATAAAAATATAGATATTAAATTTCGGGATTATTCAACCATATCTCATGCAAAAGATTTATTTATCATTTTCAAACGCATGGAAAATTTTGTCAAAATAATTTTCTCTAGGATTAACAAGAAAGGTTCCCTGCCCATCCTCATTGGTTATTGTTTTTGTTTTGGTAATTTTAATTTGACTTTTCTTATGACTAACTACAGTTATCAAGAAACGTCTCTGTTTTTAGGTCAACTTTCAAGATTAGGAGGTTTTAATTTAAATGCGTTGACGTCTTTTGTTCAAAATGGATTTAAATATTAAGTGTGAAACGAAGGAAAAAATGTTTTAGTAAGATTGACTGACTCCGAGCCAAATTAGTGACATTATTGCTAATCATAGAATCGGTGCCTAGGCGCTAGACTGGTGAGAAACACGAGCAACAAGAGAAACCCAACTGGATTTCAAGAACAATGCTGGTTTTTGCCGGCAACATTGTGCACAGACCAGATTAGTATTTCGGTGATTACAAAGGGGCCAGCAAACAGACTGCATAATTTTAATCGCGCTGAATTTTTTTTTTTTTTGGGGGGGATAAGTAGACTCTATTTGTTGAAATATATTGTTTAGGAAGTAAGTGCCCTTAGTCCCTAAATTAATATTCCCAATTTTCTTTTTCTTTTTCTTTTTCTTTTTTTCATTCCCAATTTTGTAAAGATAGAGCCTCTCTATATTTCCTCAAGAACAAGAAGAAAAGATATAAGAATGAGTTGATTTTAGAATTCAATAAAACAAAAGGCCCTTAAATAAGAGTATTTTAGTGTAAACTATACATGTTCATCTAAATTTTACCAATGAAACTTTCATGTGTGAAAAAATTCTCTACTAATTATAGTATCTGCTTGCATTCTCAAACATTTATCGCTTAACTTGAACTTGCCCTATTACTATTCTCTGTTTCTATTGAGGGGCTGGGGAAAGGGGATGCGGCGGGCGGCAGCCGGAGAAGGTTAATAAGGGCATTAGGGTTTTGTAACAGTTTGGTATAGGTTTTAAAAGATGCATTACCTCAGCAGTCCGAGAAATTAAGTTGCTTTTTTGTCTTCTCGTGCCAGCCAAAGATTCCAAGATCAAGGGAAAATTATTGGAGTTCCAGAACATGAATCAAAGAAAAATACAAGACTGACAAAGTGCTATCCACTTCATTACATGCCATAAAATGACAAGAACAGAATCCATTTCAATAAGTTGATAGAGAACTAATTAATTAAATCTTTCAAATTGAAAATATTTAAAATAATTCAGATTTAGTCCAACTTGAACCACAAAGCTCTATATATAACCACAGTAAGAACAATCGCTATTGGCCAAATTATTGAAACTAGGAGTGATTGGAAAAGCTACTTTATTTTGAAACCAGTGAGAAAGCATGATTAGCCATCAAGGAAGTAACGTTGAAAAAGCATGTGTTAGATTAGCCGCGGAGGTAAAAGGAAATTGAGTGAGTTTGCTTTAATACTATATCGAAAATCCAATACTTTGTAGATTTATATCTATTCACATCTCTAATACTCCGCAGTTGATAGCAATTAAATGAGGCACACAACAAAGGAAAAGAAACCCTTAAGCATTGGAAATTCACTCTCCTCCTCCTTCATTAATACTTAAGTTAATAGTAGAAAGTTTAGAAAGAATACATGTGGGGATTGAGAGATTGTGTACCTTGTTGAATACTATGAGTTTTATGTGACTAAGAATTGAATACTTATTAGTGCAAATCCATGATATATATACCTATTACTTGAAGCAATCATGATATTATCCTGACCAAATCTGGATAGGATTTACACTGTTTTTTTTTTTTGAAGGAATGATAGAATTTACTCATTAATTAGGAGACGTGACTTATTATATTCTTCTCATAATATTTGTCAAATATAGCCAGAAGTGTTTTGTTCTATCCATAAATTTTTAATACATATATTTTTTTATAAAGTACTTCAGCAGTTCAAGAAAATAAAAACTCAAAAACAACACAGTAGATACATAATTTTTTAAAAAAAATTTTAAAAAATAGAGACAGAGGAGGGAGGAGGAACTCATGATATATATGGTAAAAATGATGGTGTTTGAGGCAAGCACATGGTTTAAAAGATGACGGCAACAATGATTTCTTCAGCAGCTCTAGTCTAGACAAAGCAGAGACAAGCTAGAAAGTAACTGGGACAGTTAGTCTAAACCTTTTTATTTTATTTAACGGGGTGAAAAATTCAAAGGAAGGGATCAAAGCAAAGCAACAGCGATAAGAGGTTGGAAAAACCAGTCCCAAAGTGGATTCTGATGAAAAAGAGGAAAAAGAACAACAACCGTCACATATCCCTGACAAAATGAGATGGAATTGACTGTAAAAAACATGGACGGTGCTGATTCTCATGAGGATTCAAGTCCTTAAGGTTTGGAAAGTGTAAGGTGCAAGCAAAGCAAGCGAGTAAAGGGAGCTTCCTTATCATCACACAAAAGCTATGCCTACCAGGGCCACTGGGTGCTGCTCATTTGGATCAATTAGAATGGCCAGCAACATGGCCATGTCATCATCCGTGAGAAGATTCAGAAATACAGATCCTTATCACAAAGTTTCATGTGAGGTATGTGGTTGGATTTGGGGACCTCAACCATTTGCTTCTTTTTTAAAATTTTGGTTGATTATTTTGATGTCTATCTCTAATTACATTTATTTCCTTCCTCTTTTAGCACTTTCAATGTTAAACTGTCAAAGTTAAACAAATTTTGTCATATAACAATTAATAATTAGAATGATAATTCACATGAGATAAATATCAAATGAATAGATATTAAAATTAAAAAGTTATCTTCAATCTTCCATTTACATTGTCAACTTATTGTTTACTAGTTAGTGAATTTATCCAAAAGTAACATATATTTATTCTCACTTGTTAAATCAACATATTAAACCCGTTCTTAAGAGATGACAGTCTGATTGACACTGTCATAAACATAATATAATCTTACATGTGCATTAGAGATAGAAAATTTAAAGACTTTTAACTTTGACCATATTAATTTTTTTTTATATTGACAGTATAAACATTGCATTGGCTCATAAATGTAAAATAGAAAACTCGACGAGCTGGAAATGAGTGGCAAATAAATGATGATGAAATTTTCTCACTCTGTTAAAACAAACTATTTTAAAATCCATTAAATACTTAAATAATATATTTAATATAAAAGCTATTTACCAAGTAATTTTGTTCTATTAAAAATTTAAAATTTGTAAAAATATTTCAGAAAAATTAACTAAAACTGACTTACTGAACTAATGAATCAGTTTCATGTTCCATATAAGTTGTGTAAAATCAAGTGAAACTTTGGCTTAGACAAATTTCTTTATTTAACATTGTTTTGGTTTTTTTTAAAAAACTAATTAGTTGTGTATTTACTATTAAAAAATATTATAGGTTACTTATTACTCCGTTTCATCCAAAATTAAATGTTTATATTTATATTTTGAATTTTATGGAATTGAATATCTAATTTGCTAAAATAAACATATTTTTCTATTTATAATTTTACTAACAAACTTCTTAATTTGATTAATTTATATATATATATATATATATATATATAATATTAATTCATGTAGTCTTATTATTAACCAAATTAATAATAATGGTATTTGGATACAATTAAATAACCAAACCGAATATGATATTTGGATAACTTTGTGCGATATTCAATTTATGAATGAGAATAGAATTAAAGAACGAACAGTTTAGTTTTAAACTTTACTTGTAATGAAGTTTATAAATTAATTACATATTCGTTTAATTTATTAAAAATAGGCGACTTCTCACACGTTAAGTGCACATGAACTGCCCAAAAATTATTTTATTCATAATAAATATAGATCGTAAATTATAGTAATTGTGATTATATATTTTTCAATTACAATTCAAATAATGAATTGGGATCGAGTTAATATTTCCATTTAATTGCCGGTAGGGATGTCTATATTTTTTGACGTGCAAATAATTACCAGTCATTACCATGGATCCTCTGCGAGACGTCCAGTTCCAGGCTATGAGCTATACTTTGACTTTCACTCTTCAAAAGAACACAATTCAACAGTATCAAATTTTCATCTTTTCTTCTATGTTCAGCTTAATTAGTTATATCCATCCTGTGATTTTGATGTTATATTATTATATACTAAGATAGTCAAAGTGACGATCGAATTTCTAAAAGAATTGGGAATTCAATTTCAAATTTGCAATGTTACCAATCAGTCAAGGTGAAGAATTTCACCTAACAGAATTAAGTCTATATATGGTCATAGATATAACCCACAAACCAAATTCCAAGGCCAAAATTACTAGTAAAATCAATGATCCCAAAAGAATGAGACATCGACAAAGAAAGAATAATTGATACCTTCTTCCCTTGGGAAGGAAAATAGGCAGATTCTTAAGTCACTCAAACAAGAAAAATGTCATAATCTCATCGCGCGCTGCAAATAGCTGCTTAAAATGCATTCCAAGATTTTCTGCCTAACTTTCTAATAGCCTAATTTTCCAAAATAACGAATAAAGGAAATATAGAGCCCTAGGTTTGGTAGGTCAAATTCAATGTACGTATACTAAATCTTTAAGTTCAACATGGCTGAAATTCATCTAGATCTCTTACAACATGCATCCAGATTTTCAATTTGATGGATTAAGATATTCAGGTATTCCCGCCATTTGTTTTTGTTACAATTAGTTAGGTTCTCAAATTCATATACAATTCAAGTTTTTTTTTTTTAAAGTGTGACACATAAAGAGAAAAACAAACTTTGCAATTTTGATAAATAAAAAGGAACGGAGTGAGTAATTAACATTCCAATTATTTATTGATAAAATTTGCTTTAGACAATGGTGATAAATAATTAGAAATAGTTTCATGTCAGTCCTTCTTATGTTGTTCTTGCAGGTATTAAAAGAGGTCAATTCTTTTTCTCCTAAAAAAAAAAACTTAATTAGAGTTCAAATTCACTGTGCTTTTTTCTTGGAAGGTAAAACAAATATATCACTAGATAAAGGGGAGGCATGCAATTACAATTTGAATCATCTTTATATCTATCTGGAAAAGAATGTCATGCTCTTGCTTTTCGGAAAGCAAGTTGAAATCTGCTGGTTCACATCATCAAAGTTTGGGATATCTATGAACATAAATATCGTGATCCAAATTGGAAAAGCGAAAGAGGAAATACTATGATTATCTTTTCCACGTAAGAAGTCACGTACCAGAAACAATTTAGCAATCCAAATCACAGAGCATACGTGACAAAATAAAAGGAGAAAGTGAACTTATGAAGTGAGGCTGCACAGGGGAATTTTAAAGCACAATGCCGAAAACTTTTTCCAATTCATTGAAATTTGTCTATAATTTTCGAATAGATTTCTTGAGCCCCACATGTGTTTTTTTTATGACTATAGAGGAGAAAGCATACTTTGAACTCAAACTTTTATCACTCGATTAATTTTACTTGTTCGTCCATATGTTTTTACATTTATAATTGCACAAGAAAATATTTAAGAGACCCCGAGTTCTAGTTCTTTTTTTTCTTTGAAAATAGTAATTCAGTATCGTCTCTCTCTTTTTTTTCCTTTTGTAACAATGCAGTTTTTTACTTAATATTAATTTTTTTTATTTTTAAAACTTAGACTTTAAGAAAAATTTTATAATATCCTTATTAGTAATATGATTAATGATTAATTTATATATGTTAATGATATGTCAATTTCTTATATTAATAAAGTTGTTAATTAAATTTTAAATAAAATAAATTTATTCTAAAAAAATAGATATTTAATTTTATATATTTTAAAATAAAAATATAAGCATTTAATTTCGATCGAAATATTTCTTTTTCATCATCAACAAGAAAATGTGACCAAGGTAACTTGATTGACCCAATTTAAACATGAATAGTGAAGGAAAATAATTAGGAAATTTAACTCTTTAATTATCGCCCAAAAGAACCATTTAATTATGGTACTTGTTCTTCCCTGGGATTTTGCGCCTTTTGAAAGGGTGTTTATATTTGGGGGCATTGAGAGTTCTGTTTCTCAATATGTTTGGCAAAAAAAAAAAAGAGTAAGGGAGTGAGGAGATGAGAAAGAAACAATAACTCATTTTACTTTAAATTTGGTTTATATTACTTATTTACTCTCTTAGTTACTTTTTTATATATATTTCGGTCAAATCAAATAACGAAAAATGTAATATTTATGTCAAAATTTATTTTCTCTTATTTTCCTTCGACATTCCACCTCAAACCAAACATAGGGTTAGTTAACACAATGGATTCACTTTCTTTCTTCATTTTTTGGAGGGGGTGCAGAAATGAATTCCAAACCAATGTTATTGGAATTCGTTTCTCTTTTTGGCAAAAGAAATCGACATTGAGATTTGAGTTGACAGGTTAGCGGAGCCCGACATAATATTTTCTTTTGGCCCAACATTATATAAGCTCAGCCCAAAGTCGTAAACTTGGGCTCCAATCATTTATTATTATGCAGTTTTTGGCTATTGAGATTCATGGAGAGGTAAAGTTTTTTATTTTTTTTAAATGATACTTCCTCCTTTACAAATTATAAGATATTTTAAATAAATTTTTTATCTCAAAATATAATATATTTTTTTACTTTTGAAAGTTATTTTGTATATTATTTTCAATATTTTTCATACTCTTAAATGAAAGGAGAAAATAAATAATTTAATTTTAAATTTTCAAGAAAGAGTATTGTATAATAAATAGGGTTATTTTAAAAAATTAAAATATCTCTTTAATATGTGTAAAATGTCCAAAGTATTATATATTTTGAAAAGATTTGAGTAATTTATTTGGTCAATTGGATGATCAATTTGGCCGTGGAAATGTTAGTGCATGAATGCCCATTCGTCTTTCAACTATTTCAAGTTTGCACTAAATCTATCTTTGACGGTCAATGGTCATTCGTGGCCTTTGCATGCAAATGCCTTCAAGGACTATTTGTATTTAATGTGTTTGGTTCCCTATGATTTTTTTCTTTGTAAATGACAAATTCTTCTAGAAGTTTGTTATAACTCTAAGTTTGTTATATAGTTTCATCTTGTTTCAGAAGAAGCTCTGAGTATCATGTGGATTCGGTGTAAAATCGTTTAAATCTATATATACATATTTAGTTTTTTCGTATGATTAGACTCGGCATATACCCTTTTGCCATTGGAAAGAACAAACCTTCTATGTTACTGTCAAGCACAGACCAAATTTAAGCTCAAAGTTGGAAAATCGGATCAATAGAGGGGTGTCTTTGTGAGTGACAGACCTAGCAAGGTCTAGACTTGACCAAGGTTGAACTTGAACCGGTGAATTGGATAGAAATCGAACCATTGCCAATGATTAAAAAACTGTTGACTAGATTTACGATTCATAAATGTTCATGAATCGACGTTTTTTAGTTTCAGTTTAGAATTTTCATTTTGATAAATCGAAAGTTAATGAACATTTGAATCGACAGGTCAAACCTTTTAAAAAAATCTTAAATATACATTTATTTGGCATGTCATTTTTATTTTCTTATGCATTAGTCTTGTCACCATTATACCAAAATTATGTAAAATAAAATAAATTAATTTTTATCTATTAAAATTTCAAACTTTTGAAATGTTTTACAAAACTATTTTTGTAAACTTTAAACAACTATTTTCCGTTATTTAATACTCATGTTACTTTTCATCATTTTTATGGAAAGAATGTAGAAAATACTTATAATGAATTTAATTGCGACTGCTTTTATCATTGAATTAAAATAGAAACCTTACAATAATACTTAGATACATATTATGAATTTGTGATAAAATTATGATAAAATCTTATGTTTCAAGAATAATTAATAATATTAGTAGAGATATATCTGATTTGCATTTGGAGTATATAGTTCTATCTATGATATACATATTCAAATTGATGAGTCATATTCTGTTATTACTTGTAAACAAAAATGTCATAATTGATGATAACATATTTGACACTAAAAGAACTTTTACTAGCATGGAATCAGAAGCCTATAAATAATCAATTGAAATAAGAGAGCATTTACAAGTAAAAGAACTACGAAGGTTTTCATTAATCTATACTCTTGAGTTAATTGTGGACCTGATGAGGTCTTTCCTTGGTAATGGTAGACCTTATTGTTTTTTTTAGAATTTTCCTTTATTTATTGTTTATGCAACAATTTTTCCTTCATTTATACTTTGAATTGAAGGAGCGTTTAAGGTCTGTCTTTGGAAACACTACAAAAAAACATCCTATTACCGACGAAACAGTGTTTATTAGTAAATTTTATCCATTATCGACCAATTATTAATGAATATTTTCCATCGGTATTTTTCATTTGTTACCAATGCTCTGTTTTCATCGGTAATGTTTTATACAATACCGACAAAATTCCAACGAAATATCGACAACTTTTTATTTTAATTTATTTTTTTAAAGAAAAACAAATTCTGTCAAAAATATTATTGACACAATTTAAAATTTTAATTAAATAAAAATATCAATGACTTATTAACGAAATACCGATGAATTTTTTTAAAAAATATTTAAATAAAAATACCAACAGAATACCTATAGAATAATTGTGAAAATATTAATCCCTTAGTATTTTGTAGATAATTTATCAACAGAATACCAACGAACTTTTAAAAATTAATTAAAATAAAAATAGTGACGGAATACCAAGTTTTTTATAAAAAAATACTAAACATATCAACGATTTATTTTTTTTAAAAAATAAACATACTAATGGAATATCAACAGAAACTATTTAAATTATTTTGTTTTACACAAATTTTTATTCTTTTGCGAATAGCAGTTTTTTTTATAATGGTATACTCATACAATATATATATATATATATATATATATGTATGCACACTACATAGTTATATAATTATGATGTATATAGTTCTAGTAATTTATTTTATATTAGAATGTATACTATATATTATTGTAAAACAATATATTTTAAACATTTCTATTATCATTATTATTATTATTAATGGTAATAATAATGATAATAATAATACCAGTAACAAGAACAATAAAATTGGTATTATTGTTATTATTATTATTATGAAAAGGATAAATGAGTCCAAGATCAACTCAAAGTCCAATTAGATTAAGTTCATAATTTTTTTAAAAAATTATTATAGTAAGGAAAAAATTCCATCGATAATGTAAAATTTGACCAAAAAAAAGAAATCTTTTTAAAAAATACTAACGAAAAAATGCATTACAATTCTATCGAAAATTTACCAAGTGAACATGGTTCCTCGGTATTATGTCGGTAATTATCTACAAAATTAAATTTTTTGTTAGTCAAATAATTACAAGGCCACTTTTAGCAAGGAAAATTTTTTGTAACTAATTTTATAAATTCCTTCAATAATCCAAATTATTGACGAAAATGTTATGTCGTTAATTTGGTGTTTTTTTTTAGTGATGACAAAACTTTTTTTCTAGTCATCGGTCGTCGAGATTCGTATTTGAAAAGAATGGAACATGTTTACTGCTGGCAGGTATGTGTATGTGTTTGCCAAGAACGAAGAAGTATATGTAGACTTAATACCATATTAGGGTATATGAGAGATTACATGTGAAGGCCAATTATGAAAGCCAATTATGTAAAAAAACCTTGAAAAATGACATGTGAAAGCCACGAGCTTAGTTTTCGTCATCAGTAACGCCAAAAATGGACAAAAAGGCCAAAATTTAGCACTTTTGATAGTTGGATGGCAGACCCTTTTCATTTTAAAATTGGAGGGCAAAAACCAGTATTTCTGAAAGTTATAGGGCAACCGATGCTATTTACCCTTATAGAAATATATATTAATTCAAAGAATCATGTTTTTTTTTTTTTTAACAAAACTTTATTTTGCAAAAGAAGATATATACAACATACAGCTGATGCAAAAAAAATTATATCCTACTTTCAAACTCTAGTTAATTCTTCGAAGGAGTTGCTAAGCAATGTATATATATACAATGCGCATGAAAAATGAAATAATCTATATTGACATTAATTGCGGCAAGGAATATACTCTTTACAATGCTGGAAAATTTATTTGTTCAAACTGATTTGGGAGGCCGAAGGCAAAAGAGAAATAAGTGAAGTGAAGGATGAATATTCAAGCCAAAATATAAATAGAATACTAATTTGCTTTCATTGGAAGAAGGAATTTGAATTCCCCAAATTGCTTTCGCTACTGTTTCCTGAATTATTGTTCACTTTGTTCCCAGCGGTAGTAGTGCTTGGCTGAGCATTGCCCATGATGGAGGTGATGGCTGCTACTAGTGCTGCAGTAAAACTAGGGTCTGAAGTAATTGCTGCTGTAGCTGCATTCACCATTTCTTGAGAACTTTGAAGCCCAGCAGAGAACTCATGTGATTGGTTTAAAAAAGGGATAGGAAATATTTGTCCTTTTGGTTTATGGAGCTCTAGGACGTTGGAGGTGTTGGTAGTAGTAAGGTCCAGTGTGATAGTAGGAAAAGGTGCTGAGGCGGATATGGTGGCAGCTAAGTTTGGTGAGCCTGGAAGAAAAGTTCTGGCGAGAATATTATTGGGGTTCATTTGGCCATCTGCACTTGGCATTGAGCCTGATAATAGCATTGATGCTGCAGAGGAAGTGGTTGATGCCATTGTCATGGCTGCAGGTGGGAGTGGATGGTTGTGATGGCCTTCGTAAGTTGTTGTAAGGATTGAACGATCGTCAGCACACCTTTGTACCTTTTTTAAATAAAATATTTTTTAAAAAATAATCTTCTTTGATCATTCGATTTTAATTTTTAAGAGAACGGAAAATTCTCCAATATTTCAGGTTCTGGAAAAAAATTTTATCGAAGAGATGAAAAATGCATATGGACTCACTTGTTTGCGCACCGGGCATCCCCTTCCCATGGTACAACGGTAGTAAGCTCGAGGGCATGGATTTCCTTTTGCCATCTTTTGCCCGTACTTTCTCCATTGGCAACCATCAGAGATCTGTAAGACAGTAATGGGTGAGGAATATGTAGAAAATTAAAATGCAAAAGTGAGGAGGAAATCAGTATAGAAAAGATTTGACGACACACTTAATATACTATATATTTTTTTTGTCAAAAATTGAATGTTGATATTTGATTTAATATAAGAATTATATTTTGATATGAAAAAGTTACTAGAATATTTTTTTTATTAGTATGGTTAATAGTGAGAAATATAAGTTATTTAGATGTAAATTATCTAAATCAAGTGGGTTGTTATTAAAATTTTATATGAAAAATATATATTTTTAAAAAAAAATATATATATATATATATAACAGTTGATTCCGATGGAAGAAAGTTTTTTTATTATATAGATTCTAAACAACTAGAGTATCTCACATGTATGACATATTTTGATCAAGGAAAGCTATATATCTACTTGATCAGATTTTAATATCCGTTGATAATTTTAGATTATCATATATATGATCCTGATCCTGTAGACTGGCTAAATTAACACATATGATTATAACTATGTTTTCTATGACTGATCATTGAGCTCAAAGTGATTAGACGTAATTCAAAATTCCAGATCACATGCGTACCATGGGTGCTTCAGATCTTGCTCGAACCGAGACGCGGGCCTTTCTCATTGTGGCTTCTGTGGCTTGTTCAAGATCGTTAGGAGAATGAAGTCTGGGTATTTTGTTCGGACTCCATTCTTGTGCATCTTTATCTGGGACCTCTTCTTTTTGGATTTGCAAGAATTTTTTGTCAATTAAACTATTTTCAATATCATTATTCTTCTTTCGCCATTGGTGGGCTTTTGAAATGTCTTCTGCATACGGTGGTGTGCCTGATCCCTCCCTGTTCTGGTCTCCAGAATCCGAATGTGAACGTTGATCTTGGTAACCAATATCAAGTTGACCAAGGCCCATAAATTCCTTGGGGAGTAGCAGTCGTTTTTTAACTTCTGGCGTCCCGTCAATATTCAGCTACAAACAGTTCAAAAAACAATTAGGTCTAATAAATAAGCTGATCACAGGTTTCATTGCCTAATTAGGAACATTAATAACAGCTCATCATCTAACAAAAGTTAGTTTCCTTTTTCTTTCTTTTTAATAACAAAATCTACTCTTAACGAAACTAATTTCTTCCGCATTTCAGAGGATACAAATATATGTGTTTTCTTGGGTCTAATATATAGAACATATAATCAAGTACCCTTTGGTCTTCCGATGCGTTATGAGCTTTTAGATTTTGTTGATGCTGCAAGAATTGACAGACATGCATCTGCAAATCACGATATTTGTCGTTAATCTGATTAAATATGGCCTTCAAACGCTGGTTTTCTGTGTTCATCTTGTCTATCTCAGATTTTAGAACTGCAAACTACACCAAAAATGAATTAAGTTTTGGTTAGTCTATGAAAATATTATATATCCAAGTATTCACTTGTAACATCTCTACTCATAACATTGGATATATCTGTCTATATCGAAGTATCTTACTTCTTTGTTCATTGGTTTATCCGGTTTCCGTGGTGCAACATCATCAGCCGAAGAGTTGTCGACATTGATTCCGGTGGAGGATGTGGTAAGAAGATTTAAACCCGTCTAGATTTATGTCAAAAGATTAATAAAATAAGTAATTAAGTATATATGCATAAAAAAAAAAGTATTCTCACAAAAAAAGCAATAAAGCATACATTTACAATGAGTTGAAGCCCGTCACGCTGAGTACTTTCTTTCTTGGTTCCAGCACTCATAAGGGTTGCATCTGTAGAGAAATTATTCTTGTTCCCAAAGAAGTCCATTTCATTCAAGACCTGAGGCATTGTTTGATCATCAAGAGAGTTGAGAATCACAGTTTCTTGATCACATGATGAATTATTGCTAAGAGCCGCCGATTTTGGAAGAAAGAATCTGATAGGTTGAGTTTCAAAAGAAACCCCAGCTGTTCTTTCTTTGTCCATGACCTTAAAAAGCAAAATATCAAAAGAAAGTGTGTAGAAATCAACAACAAATGTAGAAGAAGAAGAAGAAGAAGATGGTGATGATATAGTCTTGAAATTATTAATCTCACAGCAAGTACAATTGACCAGGCATTAATAATTAAGGGGTTAAAGAAAAAAGACTTGTGACCAAATGGGAAAGAGACTAATTAAAGAGAGAGTGTCTGAGAAGATGTGATCCTAAGGAAATGGAAGAAAATTGGAGATAGGAGTGAAAGTGAGGTAAGATGGTGCGTCAAGAGAACAGATGGCATTGTGGAAACTGGGCACAAAAGAGAGAGAGAGAGAGAGAGAGAGAGAGAGAGAGAGAGAGAGAGAGAGAGAGAGAGAGAGAGAGAGAGAGAGAGAGAGAGAGAGAGAGAGAGAGAGAGAGAGAGAGAGAGTCTACTGCTGCTGTGTGAGAAGTGAGTTTGACTCGTTCTTTAGTTCTCATGAAATGAAATGAATCCACCGCCCCGATTGGTCCGGCGCGTTCCACGTGAGAAGGAAATAAGGAAGAGTCAACGAAATTGACGGCCCTCAGCTCTCCACTTCACTGGCCTCTGCTTATTCCTTTGACCATCTCATATAGGTCACCACGTTTCCCCGGTCATGCGGGCTTTCAGTTTGCCCTTTTTTTTTTTTTCTTTTTATAATATTCAGTCTCTTCTACTCACTTAGGGTATAAAATCTCATTGATCCCCCTAGTGTTTTGCCATTTCTCTCTTTCTTTCTTTTTTTCATATACTAAGAGGAGGTGGAAGAAGAAATGCAAATCAAATTAAAAAATTTTATTCAATTCCTTGATTTATGTATTTGAAAATCGACTAATTAAGCTTTTTACCCAAAAAAAGAAAAGAAAATCAACTAAGCTACTCATTTTCACACAATATTTTAGCTTTCAACATATTTTTCTTTTCTTTTCTTTGAGGAATCTTACAACAATAAGTGAATATATAATTGTGATCACCAAACTTATCAAAAGTAACATATTATTATCAAACTATACAAAATATGCAAAAATAAATCATAGGAGTAGTAATTATTTTACCATTTTTAGATGGAAAAGAAGCTGCAAAAAAAAAAAAAAAGGGGATAGTTTCCTTTTAAAAAGTTTTTTCTTCTGCTTGAGGAGAAAAGAGAGAAGATAAATAAAAAGGAAAAATGGAAGTCAATTATTTCTGCTTTTATTTTACAATTCCAGCGGTTTGGTGAATATAAGTTGGCCGTTGAAAGGACCTCGGCGGTGGAAGTCGACGGGTAGGTTCTTTCCTCTCACCAGCAACGTTATAGTCGTAGGCTTTTGTCATGCTATTTTTCGTTTAATGTATACAATTAATTGTATCCGTTTTGTTGGAAAATCAAGGCCTCTCCGACCTCCCTTTGATCAAGTACTTAGGTGAAGTTATTTCGTGTACATGTATTGCTAGCATATGTACACCAAACCGATACAAATTTTTTTAAGTATTATTATTAGCATCATATATTAATAGCATATAATCAACCTTAGCTTTTAATTCTTATCAGATGAGGTTCTCATTATTTTACGCATCGGCATACTACAGTTAACGAAGGAGAATGAAAAAAATATTGATTTTTGCCCTCTGAACTTTGATTTGCCAAATTCTTGTCCTTACACTATAAAAGAGTCCTAAAACTTGCCTTTCTATCCAAAAGGGACGTTTAAGTCCCAACAGAAACCAGTCACGTGACATGTACATAGACATTTTCAAGGGTATTTCTGTCCTCAAAATTATTTACAGTTCACATATGAAATCGATAAGAGAATCCATTATCATTGTATTTATCATATGAAATTTTCAAAGAATCCCATCATGGAACTTTCACCAGCAACCATTGCTTATGTGATTCTAGCAGCCACCTCCCCAAAGGAGAGCTCTAGCCCAGGACCAATCAATCTCCAATCCCAAATCAAAACCAGACAAAAAGAAGAACCCACAATACATATGAAAGAATGAACCACAAAAAGAAGCCAAAATAGAGATGGAACAAAGCCCAGAATACGCATCAATTAGAATTTCTTCAACAACCATGAACCGCCGTACCAGAAGACAATCTCCAAGCGGGACAGTCTGGCGTAACTCCGATTTCTAAAGACAATAACACTTGCCATGCTAAGAGATTCACAAATCAAGGTGATGCCCATCCGACTTAGATCTCTTCATCTCTTCATTCTTTGCCATCTCCTACTACTACAACCCAAGTTCAGATCGAGAACTTGAAGTTGTTGTCGTCATTATCGATGTCGCCGTGCCTTCTTCATCCTTCTAATTTATTGAGTTCGTAGAGAAAGTGGCTATTGCTCTGAGACCAAAATTCTTTGCAATTTGAGGCCACCCATCAATCTTCTGGCGGCAACCACCCCACTCTTATCACATTCATATGCTTCATTTGTTTTTCCTAACAAAAAAAAAAAAGAATAAGAAAAAGGGTACTAAGATACTACTAATTAACTGATTAGGAAAAAACAGACTCATACAAACAAAAATTGAATACGAAGGAGGAAAAAATTACAAGATTTAGGCAGATAGAGGGAAGAAGAAGAAAAAGGAAGGGGAAGGAGATGAAAAGAAAAATACAAAAATAACCTTGACTTTAACATGTGATCAAAGTCCGTTAGGATTTTAACGCCTAAAATGGACGTAAGGATAAAATTTTAGCACTTTTGACAGATGAAGGGAAAGCATTTTACAAATCAAAGTTAAAGGGAAAAAGCCATCATTTTAAAAAGTTTCAAAGCAACCAAAGCTTTTTACCCTTAATTACAATATCAACCACTGAAGAAGACAGTTTCATGAAGGACCTAGACTTAATAATTTCTTGCTGCTGCCATAATCACACACAGTCAAAGTGGATTGGAGCCTCCTTTTTCACTTTTCAAAACATGATATAGAAAAGTACTTTTTCTCATATTCACATTTGATCTTATACAAAATTTAAAGCGAGACATTGATTTTAAAGAAATTATTATATTATATTATTTTTATGATTAATGATAAAAATATCTGAATTAGCTAAATATTTTTTTTAAATTAAAAAGTTGATAATAAATATTTTTTTTATAAAAATAATATTAAATTTTAAATATTTCAAAATAAAAATATAAATATTCAATAAGATTATAGATACGACACTGATTAAATCTGAACCGACAAATTGAATCGGAATCGAATCGTGATCAACAGTTCAAAATTAATTCATTTTAATAATAAATTTTTATTTATTTAATTAAAAAAATTACTCTTAAATTTTGAATTTTTTTTCAAAATCAAAATCAAAATTGTATTAAAATCATAATCTTGTCTAAATCGAACTTTGTCATTTACCTTAATTAAAAACCGCTATCTTATGATTTTGATTTATATCTTTAATATTGATGACAAGATATAAATTCATACTATGACTTCGTAGGTACCATTAATACATTATCTGTTGTTAATCAACACCGGAAGGCCCTTAAAGTGAGCCTGCAACTTTTCAACTGCATTATCCAAACATGGAACGAGTTTCATGTCTCGTTCTTAAATTCCATTCCTCCGTACGACTTTTCGTCGTAGGATTTTTTCGTTACATATATACCACTCCTTTCGTTTGTTTCATTATTATTATTATTATTTGCATAAAGGGATAATGATTAAGAAAATTTTGAAACATATATCAAACTCTAAATAAAAATTTATCAAAAAGAATCTTTTATGATTTACTCAGTATTTATAATTGAATTAGTTTTTTAAGACATTGGTTGCATCTGTCTTTATTATTTTTGTTTCATAAAGTGATATTAATTACTCTTTTATTTCAAAAATAAAATTCAAATGCATGAAATAAATAAAAACATAATTAATGAGAAAAGTACTTCCGAAGGAAAAGGGAAAAGTATCTTCGAGTTAAAAGTATCTTATGGAGTAATCACGGGTGTATTACGACTATTATATATGATCCAAACTTTTCTCCGGCCTCGACCATTCCAGATGAAGAAATTAATGTTTGTCATGGAGACTTTGATCATCTTCTCACTTTCTTATGATGAAAGACAAAATTCAAAGAGACCCTAAACCACGTGCTCGGAAAATTACTTCGTCATTTTCATGATGGCTTTAATGTTTTCAAAAATGAAAAGTGTAGTCATAAATGAGAAAAAGAAAATTAAATTCAATATAAGTACATCTAAGTATTAAGATAGTATCCTTGTAAAAAAAAAACCTATAATATAGTATCTTGTACAAAATTTTAAAACGAATTATATTTTGGAACGTTACTAATCCTAATTCTCTATTTCAAGATATAATTATTATAGATTTTCCTCCATTTTTGCACAAATTAAGAATTAAGAAATCATAATTTCTTTTTTGTCAAATTACTTGAGATTAGTATGATCATAGAAAAATATTTATCATGCTAATCAAACTTCATAAAGAACCTTAAAATATTATTATTCTAACATGATCGACTTAGATATTAAAACCGAGCGAGATCGATCGAGTTTTCTCCATTAATTAACGTGCAGGATTCTGGTAAAGATGGGATTACTTCTACGAGGAGGGAACGAGGCCATGTTTCCAAATCCAATTCAAACAAATGGGGCTGTGGCTGCTAAAAAAGGGAGCGTTTGCATTCAGACATGCATAAGAAAAAGGTAAAGAACGCGATAAAAGAAAAATACTCCTTTTGAGTAAACCACTAAGCTGACTAAATTAAATGGTAAAAAGAAAAATTGCTAACAACTTCGAAGAATTTCAGGTCTCCATAACTAGATTTCTACTCCTCTTTTCATCTAACATTCAATCACTAAGAAACTAAGACTTGAAAGAAACTGTATTTGGATTGGATGTAATTTTCTCTTTGTTTTATAAATGAGATTAAAAAAGTTCTATTTCAATAAATAAAAATTTCTAGTTAGGAGTTTAATTATGATACTTTTTTTATATTACATTATAAAATGGTTTTAAATATAGTTAGCATATTATTTTAATTAAAAAATATTTTAAAAGTACATTTAATATGAATGTGGAATTTTTATTTACCTATATCATTGGAAGAGAATTTAAAATTTTAATGCGATAAAAAAAATTGAAAAGGGCTACCAAATACAGAAGGAGTTTTAATTAATCGCCAAAATTAATTCATGCATATAATGTTAGTGTTTACGTTCAAATCTCGTCAATGCCAAAACCCCATGGTCTCCCGGACGGACAACAAAAATCGATGGCCACAAAATTAAGAAGCTTTCCTGGGAGACCACAAACACCGACCAACATCCTTTGCTCGGTGAAGCCTATATATACGCTAGATAACTAGAGGAAATCATACATAGGATCAACCAAACCCTCATTGGTTTGTCGGCAAGTTTCATTTTTGACTAGCTCCAAATATATTTCTTCAAGCCCACGTAATATAAAAGTTAAATTAATCTTTTTGTGCTCATTGCAGCACGTAACTTTACAGTCGTTCATCACATTGTTGAAAATTTTGAGAGGTTTGAAGTGAGCCAAGCATAGAGTGTAAAGTCAGCTTTTGGTGACGACTGCGTTTTGCCTTTGAATAATTTAGTTGCAGAGAGAGCATGCGTAGAATTTCAGTTCTTTCAATAATAAATTTACTAAATAAACAATAGAAGCCAAGCTAGACCAACCTAATGAGAGATTGGTGACTTAGATTGTTTACATCTTAAATTGCTATTTTGGTTACATTTTGCTAAAATATTTTGTAACTAACTTTTTTGGAATACAGAGAACTCTTTCCTTTGTTCTTTCACTTTTCTTCTAAAAACAAAAGTTAAACACATAATGGACTAAAAGAGTTTTGTTTTCTTTCTAAGACTTGGTTGAACGAGAGTACTCTTTTTTTTTTTTTTTATGACGCCGATAATTCCTAGTATTATTACACTTTTCTGTCCATTAGATCATTTTTGTCACTTTAAATTTGTGGTTACCTGGCTCAGAGGTTTATTAAATATTTGTGATATTCGCTTGATCTTTAATAAAGAAAAGTATTAATTTGATCATAAATAGATAAATATCATAACCACTGTGCATATTATCTTTGATGCCTCATAATGATTCATTTTATTTAACGATTAAGTACATGGAGAAAATCAAAATTTAGTTTTTAGAAGGATATCTCGAAAAAAAAATGATGTTCAATGTTAAAAAAAATGATGCAACAGTGAAATTTCGGGTTCTTTATGAGTCAATTTCCAGTTAATAACTCCAGAACTGGTGATGAATTTAATATAGAAATCCTATTATGTGGATATAAACACTGTTAGAGTGCTTGTTGAGGTCACCTTCATGCTTGCAAACGCAGAAAATCATCTGCCTGCCACGGTTGAAAGTCCACTTGAACTGTGATTTTCACCATTTTAATCATAACCGATTCAAGATTCATTTTTATTCATTAAAAAATATAAAAATAGGATTCTAGATTTGTTTCAGGTAACAGCTAGCTTTGTAATGATTTCTTTTTAATTGAAATAAATCTGAAGATACATACTTTCACCGCTCTACTACGATTGTTAAGTCCAGACGAATTGCTTTTTTACTCACGTTCCAGTGATTAAATGTGAAGATTCTCCTAAAATAAAATTTTATTTGTGAATATTTGAATTGAAATTGAAAAAAAAAATGCATAACCTATGTTAGGTTTTAATTTCTTAAGACGAGGCAAATGTTCAAGTTGCAAAGCACTGCGTACCTACCTGAAACTTGAATTCAACAGCTAACATGTGATTTTCAAATCCTATTTAGAAACATTAAATTAGTAATTATACATTAAATAGAAAATGCTGAAGCATGGACTATAACGAAATAACGTAGAGATTCCAAATCAAACGTGAGTGATGTACTTGACAACTCATAACGTTGAAAAATATGAATCTGCAAATAGAATTTGGGTCCAGCAGCGTTATAGAAAGGGAGTAGACTTTGAAAAATGACCTTAATTTCTCTATTTGGTTTATTACGACCAACGGCTGATTACGTAGAAGTTGGCTAAACGGTCCAAAAATACTTGCGGCCGCCCTCCCCTGTGGTTCATCCTTTCCTCATGACAATTGCAGATGTCTTTTTCTTTAATGAATGAAAATAGTGTTGACCGTCAAATTTACATAAATTTCAGATATAGCATTTGAATGGCTCATGACTTATCTGTCAAAATGACTAACCACAACTCTACTACCTGACAAGAGATGAGGAATAGTGTATATATGTATCCACAGCCTGTACTTGACAATCTTTTCTTGTTTTTTTTTTCTTTGAAGGGAACCATTAACTAGAAACACCAGGACAACCACACATGCATAAGTATCATAAAAGGACTCCCGGTCCGGAAGGTTTTACAAGGATGATAACTTAACTCACTGTACGTGATCATGAACTAAAGCAGTAGTATTACAACATCTAGGGGCAAAGATACATTTCCACAGATAGTTCCTATTGAGAATAACTAATCAAATCCCTCAATAGCGGCTCTATCTCTTCAGTTGTAATCCATAAAATGGCCATTTAAAGCTCTCACAACATTCCAGGGCATCACATTCAAACAAGGCCGCAGCTGTCTCTGCAGAAAAGGAATCAACTCAGTACTAGACAACCAAATACTAGTGCATATTGGACCAGGGGAAAGTTTTGGAACTATCCACTTGATGGGCGAGATGGCTAGAGACTCGATCACAACTCAAATGAATCATTCATAGGATTCCATTTATTCTTTACAATAAACTTTAGAATCCTTCTTTGAATCTTCAATTTTCTCATCCATCTCTGCTTTTTCTCTCCCCTCAAGTGCATATTATCTGGTTGCCATCAACATTGCACGAATCTTGGCCCTCAGATCATCAGAGACCTCGGTAGTCTCAGACAGTGGAGATGAGGCTCTCAGGTGCGTACTTAAATTGTCCAATGGAGTTTCACGGCTACCACCATCAGTTTCACTTCCCCTAGACTGATCTGACAATTTGGAACTGATCTCACCTTCCTCCAAGTCCTCTTTTCCAAAGTGTTCTACGTATCTTGTATGGTCCCCATTGTCAGTATCAGAAGAACTCTTGTGCTTGGACCTTCGATGGGATTCTTTTCTGTGTTTATTACTATCCCTATGAGATCGATGCTTCTTTCTAGAGCACTTGTGATACTTTTCCTCTACCTGATCTCTCTTATCGTCCCCTTCATGGGAAGACCGGTGAGAAGAATGCTTCTTGCTTGTGTGTTTACGATAACTTGTTTCACCATCTTCATCTTCATGGTAAGAGTGATGAGATCGATGTTTCTTCCTAGAATGTTTATGAGACTTTTCTTTCCTGTCTTCATTATCACAGTCTTCTTCATATGAAGAATAATGGGAGCGATGCTTCCTTTTGGAACGCTTCTTAGCCCTTCCCTCTTCATCATTCTCTATTCTGCCATTGCCTTCCAGTGAAGATTCATGTAATTGACGTTCTTTCCTTGTGTGGTTCTCATCTGTATCTTCATTGCCATTTTCATCATCTGTATCATGTCTTTCAGATCGTAACCTATATTTTCTCCTCAATCTCCGTTCATTGTATTCATCACCAAAATGTTTTCTTCCAGTATTTTCACTTTCATCAGGAATGCCACTATCTACTGGATCAGAAATACCTTCTTTTTCTTTGTCAACACAATTAACCTCAGCACCAGCCCCCAAGGCTCCAGATTCTACAAGTTCTGCAGACAAAGTTTGTGATGGCTCAGGTGTAGATGGCCCCACCCCACCTTTTAACTTAGCAACAAACATCTTTGCCCTTTTCAGCCTCTCAGCTTTCAATTTCTGCTCTTTAGTCAAGTGTGCGTCAGGAGGAATCCTCCTTGCCAGCGGTTTCAGCAACAGATCCTTTGGTGGTCTCGGCAATGGGTAGTGAGGTACGTCCATCTTGACGAGACATTTGAATCATTTCATTCAGCTGAGATAAAGCTTCACTTCGGAAGTTTGAACCCTGCCCAACAACACTGCCATTGTCATGACTGCTACCATTTGTAGCAATGCTTGAAATAATTCCCAGATCTGGATTTCTAATGCCTCTTGTGGCAGCCTGAAGAATGGCTGCAGCAGCTGCTGTGTCTACACTAATCCCATATCCCTGTTGGCTTGCTTTAGATTGTGGGTCTTGCATATCTTTTTTTGCTTTGCCAATTACCATCTTAAACTTCTCTTTCCTGTCGGATTCAAAGGGCAAATCAGAACCAACAGAACCTAACAACGAATCATAATTATCCTTCGATACAAGAGATCTCTTGTCCATATTACGTGCCCCTAATTCCTCTCTCCCATGAAATGAGTTTCTGCCACCCAATTTTGACTGCAAAGAGAGTTCAGAAGCATCAGCACAAGAACATGAATGAATAAAAGCATTGCACCAGATGTTTTTATAGGAAGAAATTACTCATAATTCGACGAATATGAATTACATTAAGCACCACAAAAGTTGATTAACTAGAGTTATGACATACTTAAGTCGTAACAGACATATGCCCTACCATTTGCATGCCCAAGTGCATTGACAATCCCCCCCCAACACACTCCAAAACCCAGTAGAGAGAGAGAAAGAGAGCACCTCTTCAGCTCTTTGGAGAACTTTAAGGTAGTAAGGATGATACTGATTGGATGGCAGAAGAAAAGGAAATCTCCCATGTTTACTATCCTGTTCACGTAGTGTAGACTCAAACTGCTTTCCATTCTTTATTATAAATTCGACAATCTTGTCGATTAATCTCTTTAGGTCAGAAGGAGGCTCCAGCATCAAAGGCTCCTTTGACTTCTCCAGAGAACAAGAAAGCAAGCCAGATTCGTCTATCTGATTCTTGTTACTTGTAATTCCAGACTTGGATGCAGCCATTGAAGGATTCTTCTTCAGAACAGGAGCCCTCTCTTTGTTAGAAGCTGATAAATGTTTAGCCTTGGTATCACCTTTATCTTTTTCAGCATCATTTGAGCTAAAGTCACTCTTTTCCAAACCATGGGAATCACTTTTACCACTGGTATTTATGGTTTTCTCAGAAGAAATATTCACCACATCGTAACCACCCTCCATTGCAGAATCCTCGTCCTCTCCAGAACCATAAACAGAACCTAGCAAGGACAAAGCTCCTCCTACATCTGAATTCCGGGTAGTACTGCCCATTTGATCCTCAGGTTCATGTTTCCCATCAATGTCAGATTGAATAAGTTCTTGGTGATCAACTAGAAACCTGAAGTATGGGTGAAGGTGATGATCAGGCATCAAGAACCCAAAAGTAGGATTATTTCCCTGTTTTACCCTCAAAACGATCTCCGATTGCCCACCGTGTTTGCTGACAAATGTAGCTGTCTTTGCAATTATCTGGTGTAGCTTCTCAGTAGGAGGCTGTAAAAAGGCAAAAGCAAAAGAGAATAGAAGCGCTATAAAAAATGAGTAACTAAAGAACTACAAATCCAAAGCATAGTAGCTCTGAAGATTTCAAACAGAATACCAAGGACACAAAAGTCTACTGGAACATGTCAATCACAATAGTAAACACCAAAAATGCTCTAAAATACATATTACTTGTGCATTTGCCCATCAAGCAGTAAAGATACTAGTCCATGAAAAGAAAATATCTACAATCCTAATCCCACCTGCACAGCCCCTTGGTCATGACATCAAAAGGAAACAAGGTTCCCGTGAATGGCAACCTTAGATCACAATAACTCCATTCCGGCTCCGAGCATCTGAAACTTAGACATGGTGAGCCTTAGAATAACATACGCATCTTTGACAGTTATGATTGGCCACATTGGAAATCCAGCTAGCAAGCAATAGAGCGATTAAAGCATAACCACACACAAAAGGGGCATGTTGAAAAAATTAACTTACCAAGCTCTGAAGAAGGCTCTCTGGAACTGCAAAAGGAGGACAGAATTGAGAACATTCCAACTCTACCTCAGCATCTTTTTGGACAGCTGAGTGATCAGCATTTCCATAAGAGAAGGCCACAGCATGGTAACCACTGTCATCCCCTGGATTTTCAGCATCTTCACCTTCTAAACAAGACAAATTTCAATTTTTTTTAAAAAAAATATAACAAGAAAAAGGAATAACATGAAAAAACAATTGAGAAGCGACCATAAAGCTATTAAAAAATAATGGGATAAGGTAAATAATCTTACTTGTCAGATGGAGATGCAATAGTTGGAAAATTAATATCCTCCTGCAGATTTGTAAATGTTTTGGAAAGAAGTACAATATGGGCACAAACTATGAAGGAATTAAGCACTTCCATAATCCTGTTTTTTAAAGAAACTACAGAATGAAAACCTTATCGCCTCAACACAAGAAATAAAAAGTTGATTTTTTATGAAACCAGTATCTATATTCGTCAACATGTGCTTTCTTTTTCAATTCCCCCTCATTTTTGCTCATTTTGACACAAACTCAAGTGATTTCTTCGATATCATCATCCAAATAATTGCCGCCATAACATCCAAAGAAATACCTAAGTAGGAAAAGCTAACTAATTCATAGAAAGCAAACAATATTGTAAAGAGACAGAAGAGAGTATATAACTCATAAATAGATAAAGAGAATAAAACGCTACCTGGTTCATCGGAAGGCGGAGGAAGGTCCAAATAACGTTCCTGGTCAAGTTCAGATTCAAATGCAAAGTCTGGAAGCTGAGAAGAAGTTTGAGGGTTTCGGCGCCTGCGAGGGGGCAACGAAGCAGAAAGCAGGTGGCGGACATCGTAGCGGTCTATTTGAAGAGAATTCCAATCAACGAGGGCATCGCCGGAGCTGACGAACGCCGCCATGGCATCGTCGTCGAAGAAGAGGGCGTGCCGACCCACCACCTCTAGATCCATCTTCCTTGTTAATTGTTATCAATATAATTCGTCACTGTTCAATATGATTGAAATCCAAGCTGAAATCAAAACCCTAGCAGTTCCATACGAGAATATTAATCAATGGTTACTTGGTGCTTTTAACCTTCCGTTTGTTTTTATGCTGGACAGTGGTATTTGTATTATGATTTCCTTTCTTTTCAGAAAAAAAAAAAAAAAACAGAAGAATATTTGGCTTTAGTTTCTCTATGTCGCTTATGAATATATACTCCATATAGGATAATATTTTTAAAAAATATTTTGAATCATATTTTGAAATTCAAAAACAATAAAGAAAAAAATGCAAAATATAAGAAGGGATTATATATTGCAATCAATACGTGGAATGGGATTGGGTTGAGAATTTTGATAATATATGTTGAACATTAAAAGTTTATTTATGAACATTATTATTATTATTATTATTATTATTATTTACCAATGAATAATATTACTCTTGAACTTATGAAATTCTAATTTATGGAGGGAATTGACCAATGCAAATTTCTAAGATCTAGACTTTTTATATTACTAAATACTCTGACACTTTATTAAAAATGATTAGCCAAATTTAATGATTCAAGAAGTATATGTTATATTTAAACTTGAGTTCAATTACATTCCCTCTAAAATTATATCTCAAATTTTTTTTTCTAACTTTATACATGAAAACCAATCAATCATATAAATAATACTTTTTATTAAAATTACAATCTCAAATAATTTATTAACTATATTTTATATATTTTATAATATTATCAATAATGGAAAATGCAAAATATATCAATCAACTTTCAATTCTCAATAAAAAAAATTATCCCCAAACATAACTTGATTTCAAATATACCCATAGTTGTCATTTGGAGACACAACCTCACATAAAAATACTTATGTTGTTTCATCATGATCAATAAACCATACCCCTCCCATGTCAAGGTCACAATGAAAACCTGAAATGCGAAATGAGTAGCTACAAATGAAAACCTGAAATGCAACTCTTGTAGACAAAAACAAAAAAAACCTCCAAAGTCTAGAAACTTATTCCTCTCGGCACCACCATTCTCAGCTCATGGTGCCTATTCCTGCACCTAGTAATTTGCTTACTCAAATATTTAAACACGACATTCATCAAATGCTTCATGTGCATTTCCCGTCTCTACCTCAAGTATACAAAAGAAAAAGGGAACAAAATTCTCAGCCAAAAGAAATCCAACACAAACACAAAGGAGAAGTCATCGAGAGAGCCATTTCACCTTCAACAACTATTAAGTAAGACTCTTGCATAGTGCTGGAACAATACCAATCTGCCATGCAAACATGCATACCCATCGCAACAAAAAAATTATTAACTCCACCTTAAAATAAATGATTTATACTTGATAACTTTGTACATGCTAAAGACATACAATGCTCTGCACTGATCATGAGAATTGGAAGGTCATATGCGAAAAGAAACTGTGGCCTATTACCCTTTTTTTAATGACATTATTTATTTTTGATACCTCAGCATTAGTTGTGATTTTTGAAAGATCTTATATATATATACACAAGTCGATATCCACAGTAATATGAACACGCGATTTATTTACTAAAGTGGTATTGGTTGCGATTGAAATGTTATAGGTGAGTTAAGAATGTGATAAGAGTAAACGGTGCATTTGCTACTAACGTTTTTGCATTCGGTAAATTCAATCCTCAACGACCAATATCCGACCTCCATGCTTAAAACTTATGGGGAAGGTTTTGGTTTGGTCAAAGGTGAGAAAAGACAATTTGCTGGACCTATACATGTAACCAGGGATCAAAGTCTTCCAACAAATATTAGTTACTACTGCAAAAGTATTAACAAAAGCTGCTCATTCATTCTTATACATCCTGTTTTGAGCAAAGATGTTGTGAAACTAAGAAATTTCTTGTAGACTTCAAATATTTGTTATCAGAACCCAAGCTTAACTGAGCAATTTCCACCAATTTGGAGCAGACTGTCAACACTTCATCACTCACCTGTTTAAACCAGTACAGGTTCAGAAACAGTAGCCAAAAGCAGAAAAAACAAAGTGCTAGGAGTCAAAACTATACAAAAATACTAGGAAGCCTCTTAATTGCAACAATAAAATTCATAGCCTTCACCAGCCACTACCAGTGGGAAAGATGCACAACCTTGGGGAAACGATGAAATTTGTCTAATACCATTTACCTCTTATTTTAGAAACCAGGTAGTTAACATTTTTGGACAAGTGGTACACTTTATCAGATGCAAACCCCCCACCCCCAAAAAAAAGAAAGAAAAGAAATAAAAGAAAAAGAGCAGGTGCTCAAGACTTACTCTGAATGATGATGCAATACAGTTGCAAGCTTCAAGTGCGATATCTCCCCGAGTGGTCTGAGATCAAGCATTTACAGTAACATACAGACATTCCTATTAATTACTCATAGGAATTTAAAGTACCCAGCAAAAGTAAAATAGGGGAAGAACATAGAAAAAGTGGATAGGCAGCCTGAGCGAAAAGAGTTCTAGTGGTGCCGAGTTACCTGCAAAGGTTCTTCTGAAACAACATTGAGTATTTTTTCAACAATGACACCAGATAATGACAGAAGTTCTTGCAAATAAGTCATGTTACCAAAGAATAAATTGCCATTGCCTATTACCTGGGAAATGTAATAAGCTGTCAATCAGTGCACATGAAATTGCAGGATATGAAGCAGAGAATTTAATTTCAATCAAGCATATTTTTAGTTGAATCTCTTTCCAAAAAAGAAATGCTGCTACAACTCCAGCTAGAAGAATTACTTCTGAACCACACCACAGACTAATAAATATCTAGAACCATGGAAATCTACCACGAAATACCTTCCTGTGTAACGAATGAAATGGGTTTGAATTCTGGGACAGTGTAGCTAAAACAGAAACAAGAGCACATAGCCCTCTTGTCTGCAGTTTTGAGTTCGTCCTGCCATTTTCAGATAGTAACATCAAAAACAAAATGAATATAGTGCAAGGTCACCCGAATAAGAAAAGGAATCCCCACCATGATTGGGAATTGAGGAAAGCAAGTACACTTCGCGGGACCTTCATAAATCCTTGTTCAAAGTTCCCTGAAATAGGAAGTCATGCTAATTATGCACTTCCAATGTTAAGTGCAAAAAGAAAACAAGCAAAAACCAAAGCATAAATTTAAGACCTGGAGCCAAAACCATCAGGCTGCATAACTTGCATACTGAGCTAAGGCACGCATCACGGTCATTCGATGTCAATAAGCCTACAAAAACAGGTGAATTCAAAACACAATAACGAACTTTACAAACCATAAAAATATGTAGCTGCATCCATTTTACACACTGGGAAGTGGGAAGCATATGAACAACATGCAGTCATCTTTCCATATTTAACTGCAAGAATTTATTACAACACCAGTGTATAAAGGGAAGGAATTTGATGGGGTTTATTACGAGATTCAAGCAATCAGAATACAATACCGCAAGAACTAACCATTTACTAAATCAAAGTTCTGGAAACACCAGACTGCGGAACTTATCAATCCATCTGCATGAGAAACTAGACCAACTAGCAAGGCGACCTGCAAGTAAAGAAAGCATCATACTTAACACATATCCAAAAGTTAAGAATTTTCTAAATCTAATAATCCCACCATCCAAAATTGGATGTCTATTTTCCTGAAATAAATATATTTCCATCTAAAATCCTATAAACAAACTTTTTAATTCAAGGAATTAACATCCAACTGATACAAGTGGTCCCAACACTCACAACCTTAATAAATAAGGATAATGTAGTAACTTACTAATAGTCAAAGGTTTCCTTAAGTTTATACTAAAGTCAAAAGTGACATATATTCATTAGAAAAAGAACAAACAGTACCTCTGCAGTTTCAATATACAGGTTCAACTGCCTAGAGTGTGCTGGAATAGAAGGTATTGTAACTTCACTAAACGTCAGGCAAGATTTGACAAAATTAACATTGTTATTTCCATATTGCATAACTTTAACAGCTAAACGATTGCTGCAGTGAATAAGAGTCTCCTGCAAGACAACAGAAAAGAAAAGGGGGGCTGCTTTATTAGTTTAGTTTATCCTGTCCCAAGAAATTGGTGATCAAAGATCCAATGGTGCCAGATAGATGCATCCAGCAATCCAAGTACATTAAAATGATTAATCAAAGTCAACTACAGTGAGGAGCATTCTACAGATAATATAAATGTGTATTAATGTATCAAAACATTTACAACCTTGAGTTGGTTCATGCCCCCAAAAGCTCTACGGCAATCAACTAAAAATGATAAATTGCGCTCATAGTCTTTCCCAAATTCGACCTGACAAATGAAATTACAAATGGGGGAAAATAAGAAAGTTCAGCTATGATATGATTGGGCATGTAAATCTATGGCAACAAAAATCAGAAGATACTCGAAGCAGAATTCCTCTCCCCCCCCCCCTCCCCCCAGTTCTTTGAAGCAATCATGTGATGAAAAAGAAAACACACTGTATTCACAAAACGAGAGATCAGCTGTGTAGAATGTTGATGCTCCTCATTTTTTATATTTGAGAAGTCCACACCATCATGCAAGGCCTGAGAAACTTCAAATAGGAAATGAATGATTGTTGGATCCTGTAGGCAACTTTTCCTGCCAAACAAAAAGACGCAATTCAATAAATTTCTAGAACTGATTTTACTCATTTCTTTCAAATTCATTTCTGCCTCTATAAGTAAAAAGAACAATGCGCATAAATGCTGGAGGTTCACAATGTACATATTTTGCTCGTATATTATGTATTTCTACTCTTCGGAACCAGTATAACCATATGCTGTGTAGACAATGGAATGACTGTCTGACTAGATTAGTACCATCCGAAAAGGTTGAAAAGATTGGACAATTATTATGATGTCCAAAATCCAGAGAGAAAAGGTATTCAATGTAAAGATCATTGAGAAATAATTCACCTTGCTGCAATTCTAAGGATCTGAATATTGATTATGTTCCTTGTGGTCCCATGCATCAAATCTAAGATGTCAACGAAGTGACTCTACAAGAATGCCCAGACCAAATTAAATGGAAAGCTGAGAAGAGTAAAAGGAAGAAGAAAAAAGATATAACTTAAGGAGATGCCTACTAGTGATAATATATCATTCAGGTTGTCAAAATGAGTAAGAAGCTTCATAAAGAAAGACTGCAAGCTAGCCGCTGCATTCTCACCAATCCCTTCATTGCATACTAACTCAAATGTTTTGTCTAGAATCATGTTGAGGCGAGTGTCCTGATAAAAGTGAAGCATATAAGGGAAAAAGCTTTGTAGAGTAAAGCCACTTCAGTTTGCTGAACAGGCAACTATAAGTTCCCAAATTATATGTTCAGATGCAAACACAAGAATTGAATAAAAAAAATATATTAAATGCTGGTAAACGGAGTTGAGGAATGTGAGCGAGAACAACAATTTGCAATGGATCAATTACCAGCTGATTCTGCAGAACAATGTCCACATAAGCATCTAAAACCTTCAAATATTCATCCGGGCTATCGTAGAGAGAAGTGACCTGAAGATGGTAATTACAAATTTTTGAAAGAAAACTCAATAGTAAGTACAATAGTCTGACATGTAAATGAAAACACATATCCCACTGAAACTCATAAATTGTTCAAAAAACAGAACTAAAGCATTTTATTGAGGTAAAATTGATTTCCTCAAGTCTCAAGATTTACCCTGAAAGAATCTCTTCATTGTTATGAAGAAGCACATGCACAATTTGTTGTCTTGTGCGAGACAAGGTACATACAGATTTAGGGTTCTTTCACAGAACCAACATTTTGAATAGAGAATCAACAGAAGAAGATTCTCAGTTTCCACCTTTTCTTTTCTCTTTTTCTGGCAAGTAACTGAATAACTACACAAGACATATCTCACCAAAAAAGGTCAACCCGGAATACGATACTCCTTAGTCAATTCCTTAAATTACTCTAATTATATAATCAAAAGCAAAGTTCTTGAGTTTGTACATCCCATTGATATCTTCACACCCACTGTTACCAATAAATCTGTTGGGACTTTAATGAGATTACAATCGGATAAGCAGCAAAAACAACTTTTCTTTCTCAATCTTTTTTTAGGGGGGGGGGGGTGGGGAAGGTGGGGTATAGATAGCATATCCAGTTATGTTGTGGATCAGAAGAAGGAGATTTAACATTATTAAGTCAAGCAGAAAACTTAGTTCAATCTCAAGAACATCTCATAACAAAGACATATATAATGGTACATTAAAAGCTATGAAAGTGAATGTTCTGCAAACGGGTAAATCAAGTTCTGAGTTCTTAGAATAAAATAAAAAGAAAAATTAAATATGACTACCTGAATAACCTTATCCACCACAGGAATAGCTTCACTCAATTGGGATATCCTTTCACATAGCCTGAGTCCAAGCAACTTGTAATTCAAAAACTGCATTTTCAAATATTAAAACTGCTTGAATGGGCACAATAATGTGAAGAGCCTGAAATGTAACCATATCAACATTAATATACAAGGTAAAGGAGACTAGTATGAAAGATACCTGATCAAATGACCAATCAGTGTTGCACTCAATTAGATGAAGAATATCCATTGCACAAGAACAAATTATACCAACAGGGAGTTCCTTTAGTAAATGATGGATTATAATGGAAGTGCATGAACAATCACCAAATAAATCTGACTGGTCCCTTCCAAGTCCAAGCCCTACAAGGACGTCCCAAACCCGTGGCTTGTATTGAATGTTAAAAATGATAAAGTAAGTCAGGCAACCACCAGGATGAGTGGAAAAGTCCAATTATCATTACTAAAGCAATCATTCGAAGACTATTACAACAATACATGTGCACCCAGTATGCTAATCTGAAAACAAGAATCATACTGAAAAATCTTAAAAGTAAACAAGCATTTGTATTTCAAAGACTACATCTAAGCTAGAAATGCATAGCAGTCAATGCAATTTCCATAAAAGTTTCAGCTGCCCTAGAATTGGTTCCTATATTTTCTCAACAGATATAATCAGCTCACAGGAAATATTCATATGGGGTGGGTTCAATGTACTTTTACTTTCAACAAGTGGGCCAACATTCAATGTGAGTTGAGGCATCTGGTTGCCTGGTTGGATAAATGCTATTAATGAAAATAGCAATTCTTTAATCTCAATAATAGGTCTGGGAGAACTTTTTGGAGGTCACTCTAAGGTTTCCATGATGACATTATTGATAATTCTCAGATTGACGAGTATGTAGAATAGGTTCTGACTGCTCCAGAAAGAACTTCCCGTGAATCAAGAAAATAAAGACAAGAATGCATTAGTAGTAGCATTCACATCCACTTAATAGTATGTAAAAAAAATTTCCCTTGCCAGAGCCTAGAAATAATCAACACTTTTTATTTTCTGCCAGCTGGAGTGCGGCTTATCTACTAAGGGGAGGCGGGCCACAAGATATATCTAACTTGCTTACGTGAAGTCCTTTTAATCGGACATTCCAGGCTGAGAAGAGGGATGGGTAACTCCAGAAACAAGAAAGAGAGAAAACATAGATCCTATGCTGGGAGCATTTTCAGGGTGCATGTCTAATCACATTTTCAACTACAGAAAAATATCAACTGGGGTCACCGCAAAACCCCCATACAAGATAGAAACAGAAGCTTCTTGACATAAAAACCTAAAACCTAAAAACCTAAGAACCCAATCATGACAGCACACAAACATCTTGCAATATAACCTTACAGCAATGACCACTTCATATTTTAGTCACTGTTCAAAATATTTATCTCAAATTTATTATAATATCTTAAGAACAGTCATGTACAGTTCTACAATGGAATACTAAGATATGGTAATATTCTATTCTTTCCTAGAAAGGAAAGCAAGAATAAGAACATAAGGGGAAAATAAATTGGAGTAATTGAGCAGACAATTATAGCACCTCTGAAAAGTTCAGAAAGAAAAACAAAATGGTCCGTCATTTGATTTAGGTAATAAATGGCCACCTTGGGAACATAAAGTAACAGGGTTAGTTTTGGAATCATATACTGAAAAGCTTCTTTAAAACAACAAAAGCTTGACAGGCATGTCACAGAATCAAGCAGCATGAAAGAAAACACAAACAAATTCATGAATGCAGACAAGTTATTGAGGCATTCTCCACAAAGATTAAATACAGTGAAAGCTAAGAAGGCATGCAATTAGGCAATATTTTCCTAATAATACCAGCAGAGAAGTAAAGTTTACAAGATTCCTAATTACTAACCTCACTCAAATCCTTAAATATAAATTTTATCATATACTCAATAGCTGGTTCCATCAGGCTGACAGGCAAACTTCCATCTGTTGAAGAAACTCCTTGTCTTGTCTGTTGTGGGGATATAGTGCGAGTCATTAGATGCTTCAAGTCATTAATGCCAGTGATCAGGTACCCTGTCACAGTTCAAAGGATCTTTCATCAAAACGGGAAAAAGAATAAGAGAGTAGCAAAATTACAAGCTATGCAGGTAAATTGAAATCTTCAAGAAAAATAAACATATAGGGACAAAATTTGCCCAGGTCCTGGTAGTTTGTCTAAGCAATAAATAGAACAAAGGAAGTCATACCTACATCGTGTTCGGGTAGTTTTTGCGCACAGTGGACCATATATAAGTGGCAATAGGCTAATGCTAATGGATCAGCAATACCTCTTGACATCATAACCAAACGCTGAAGGCATTTCACAGGGTAATCAACAAGGAATCGCCAGCATGGTAATACAGCTAGCTCTAAATAACTGGTAAATTATATATAGAAACAGTTAGAAACATAGCGCATCACTCCTAAAAGTCACATGCAAACAGAAACACCAACAAACTAACTTTTGGTTTTTCCAAATGAAATTTATTATCAGTAAGGCATGTTTTTGGATCTTGATGAATAGGCTTTCAACCTAATGCGAACCCATTAGGGTTTACATATGACTTTCCCTTGTATTCTTCTCATGCATTCAAGCTTGCCCAGCAATTTTAGACATCCCTATACTAGTATGCATACCAAGAAAAAAGAGAAAACAATTGATTGACATAGTATTAAACAATAACAAAAGTATAACAGCACTGTGAATAAGATTAAGGACTTCACATTCGTGGAAGAAGCTCACGGATGGAACCAATTTTGCAGAACCAGTTATTGCAAGTTTCTTTGGCATCATCACAAATACTAGTAGATCCAAAATTATCTGCCACATATGAAGGAAAGGTTTAATGTGTGTCATTAGTCAGCAGAAAAGCTTAACATTTCCTACATCAGGAAATTTCAGAACAATTTTTCCTGACCAATATAAGCACATTTTATCTACATTTATATAACAATTAAACAAAACTGTTCTTATTCCTTTTCAACAACTAAAAGAGTATAGAAGTACAAAAATAAAAGATAAAAATGCTTTGTGCATCAAAGCTAGAGCGGATATGCAAGAGACAGCTATCTGAACTTTTAATGGTATACCTGGTAAAGAGCAAATAAATGTTCCATCTTCTGCATACTCAGTTTTCTGCCTAATTCGCTCCCACACCATGTCACCTAGCAAGTCCATCACATCTGTAGCTAAAACAAATACTGTGGGATAAAATTGTAGGACAGACGTATCCATCAGAAGCCTAGCAACCTGGAGAAAAGAAACAATGATTATTGAATGAAAAAATAGCTCATGCAAAAAATATTTGTATGTATTCTAGTCCATCTTGAACCACACATAAAGGAATCTACATTCTCATTATTTTGAGTTCAAAGTGGTGGTTGAGTCTTAATTCACAAGTTATTCTGTAATAAATTGTAAGAACAAATTAAGTTTCAGAAAGGAATATCTAATAACATAAACACGTTACAAAAAGGACTTCTACATAGGAAGAGAGAGAGAGTGAAAGAATGAAGAGGAAAAATAAAAAACAATCCACATTTAAGAAATAACAAATGAAATTTCTTTAAGTCCCAGCCTGTCAAAAGTTGTTAATTTGAACAAATAGCGTTGCTATTCCAGAAAATTTAGTTTGTCTACTCTAACATGGTATGAGTTAAAAAGGAGAAAAGTCAATAATTAAGCCCCAACCCAATAACTGGAACTTCAACCCCAAATTCTTGAATGCTGGAGAAAATATTCTTATGCTGTAGGTAATAATCAACCATTTCCAAATAAAACTACATACTCTTCTGAAAAAACTCAGGAACAGATATAAAACAAGAGAAGTGGATAAGAAAGCTCACCTTGATCGACAACTTCAAAGATGTAACACGATCATTGGTATGCCAAGCATGGGTAATTTCAGCTTTCAGTTCATGTAAACGTGAGACATACTCTAGCTGACTTATGACTTTTTCACCTTCAGAAAATTTTTTATGATCATCCAGTTCTTCCAAATGCACATCCACTGATGAATTATCATTTACTGCACATAGTTTTTATATATGTTTAAAACAAGAAAAAATAACTGCTGTACTATAACGAAAACAACAAATCGTAGAAATACAAGGCATATGGCAATCATGAAGAAGAAAAAGATTCCATAGGAAGCAAAAGGATCATGAAGGATTAACAGAAACTTAGTGTACAAGTTCCTGCTGAAAAAGGAGAGGAACAGGGAACAATTAGTCTACCCAGCCATCTGGCAAGCAGTTATTCTGATATCTCATAACTATCAACGAGTCTGCTGTACTACAGTGAAACTATCAATGAGTCAAATATGAGAATGCAATACTATAATAGAGATCAAAAGTCCAAACAAAGATTAGTATGGTGAAGGATGTAAACTGAGTGCACAGTTTCCTTCCACTAGAAGGCCTACCAAAAATCAGATTTACCCAACCATCCACAAGCAGAGAGAGAGAGTTTTCAGGCATAACAATAGTAAAAGAAAGGTTCAAGTTGGATCATACCTTTGACACTCTTCATAATTGCACTAGAAATCTGCAAAGAAAAACACATGTATAATTTTCCTGTTTTGAACATAGTCGAGACAACATTCTTACTCAAAGTCAGCATTTCTGAATTTCAAATTGTCAATTTTTGCATTAAGAAACAGATAATTATAGCATGAAATTAACAGTTTTTCATGTACACTCTGCCTTGATAGGTCTCCTATACATTAGCAAAAATCTGGTGAACTCACTTGCAAGTTGCAGAGCTCACATTTCCAATAATCTAAACTTTGATTAACTATCACTACACGAGTATCTAATAAAAGAGAAAAAGGTATAATATGTGTAGATATTGCAGCTGTTGTTTTGTCTGACAAAAGTGTGCACTACCGAATTCCACGAGAAGTAAATTATCTACCAACATGATTGGTGTTTTCAGTTGCCAATATGTTAAGATTATTTATTTTCAGGAATAAGGTCATGCAAGTGGTTTTTTCCTGAAATCCCATACTTGGGACTTTCTAATCAATTTACTCAGCTGTAAGCCTTATCTTACAAACTGGTAAAAATTGTAACTGAACAAACAGAGAATTTCATCCAT
This sequence comes from Apocynum venetum, assembly GCA_019593545.1. Taxonomy (NCBI): domain Eukaryota; kingdom Viridiplantae; phylum Streptophyta; class Magnoliopsida; order Gentianales; family Apocynaceae; genus Apocynum; species Apocynum venetum. The sequence goes on along the minus strand of SRSM01000123.1, from coordinate 6,826,766 downwards.
AAATATAGGATAAGCAAGTAGTGAAACAGATGTCCACTTAAAGTTAGTATTCCACTACCTTTTTTTTATATTAAAAACAGATTTATCAATTTTTAACAAAGTTTAACAAGCTCAAAAAGCCACACTTACTGAAGATACTGTAATCATCTTTGGGGGCGGAAATCTTTGCATCAAGAATTTCTTAAAAGAAGTCCATTCTTTTGAAGAATACTTAACTGCTGCTTCAACAGAAGGCACTGCAGTTAATTTGGTCTCTGCGTCTTGAAAAGCCTCTATAGATACTTCTCTTGTCGCACCAATCCCCCTAAGTGGATCAATAATATCAACCTTCTCCTTACATGCTGAATCAACCTGTGAAAATTTTAGAACTCCTTCAACATTTTTTCTTTTTTGGTTGCTACAACCATTTGAAGAAGGAAAACCAGTTGTTAGTGGGACTAGGTAATTGTACTCTTTGGTTTTTGGTCTACACTGATACAGAAATTCTTCTTGTTGTTTATCTAAACTTAATGTACAGTTATCTTGTCTATCATTTGACACGACTGATTGAAAAATTCTGCTATTATAACATTGTTATGCTTGCACACCTACCCAATACAATAGTACCCTCGTTATATCAATAACTGGTCACAAATTTCCATTCAAGAATATCAAGCACAATTAATTTTCATGGGAATGCATCGAAGTCTACCAAAATTCGATTACCCAGATATAATTGGCAAGAATATATGAGCATTGATCAAGAATCGATCAACAAAACTACTAACGATGACATAAAACCATCAAGATTTATCTAGTTTCATTTCAAGATTTCAGGACCTGGAAAGGCGAAGAAGAGAGAACGGAGAGAGGATGAATTTCTGCCGGGGAACGAGGGAGGGAAGAGGCCTCCTCCTGGGCTCTGTAATCTCTACATCTAAACTCAAGCTTCATGGAGAGAATCTCAGGGGCTTTGCCGTTTTCAAAACGAAGAGCTTTTCTTTAGGCTGTATCAAAAAAACAGTCAAGTTGTAGTCTTGCTGGCAATGCGCTCCCGCTCCCTTTTATATATAGTATAGTGTTCGTCCCCCCAACGGTCACCCTCACCCCCTTATTATTCGGAGCTCTCCTGGTGCGTTCCAGAAAATCTCTGCGAATCCCCTTTTAATCCCTAAATCAATTGTCCACCCCGCTTCGGCCTGTTGCCCTCTGTCCATCGCCAGTCTCATCATGCCTAAATATTTGTGTTTTCTTTATATTGTACTATCTCCCCTCTAATCTCATCTCTAAATATAATATACTAAAAGGAATTACATATATTTTACATTTTAAAGAAATATTTTAGTTTTTAAAATACTTTTATTTATTATGTCTATTATATCTTGGAACTAATTCTCTATTTTATGAAATTGTTTATCTTTGAAAATGTTTTAGATAATATTAGAAATAATAGACAAAATATCATTAAAAAATAATATAATATTTTATATTTAGGGACATCTTATATTTAGTAACCGCTGACTAACTTTATTTTGGTTGGAATTCCTTTTCATTCGTTATAGAATCATAGTTCTTAGATTGTTCTGGGATCATGCTGCACATCCCATTGAATGCCCTGTTGTTTGTATAAAATTCTATTTGGAATGTAGAAAGTATCTCTTTTGAAAAGGGAACTTATAAGTGGCAAGGCCATTTTCTCATTTGTGTATTTAAATTTTGACTTCTTATTGAGTGATTTTGTGATCATTTCAACAGAGTTCTTGGGGGGATCATTATTTTTTCATAACAGCATAGGGTGCCGAGTTAGCCAACTTACATAACTTTTGGCTTTGATGCATATCCTGTATTGATGGGGTTGGGGAAAATTATTTGGTCAGAATAATTGTGTTTGGAATTCAGTGGGCAAGGAGATAAAAGCCAAGTCATTACGTACGGAGCCCCCCCCCCCCCCCCTCCCCTTTCCAAAGTGCACCTAGAATAAATCTACAAGTTTGGACATTTTGTTTAGTTTTAATTCACCGATTGAACCTTTAAGTGAAGATGGAATAAAAATAATCCAATTTTACAAAGCAGTCTATATATTTGTAGTACTTTGTTTTGTTTACATGTCATTACAGTTAGTTCTCATGTACTACTTTTACCTTAGAAAATGAAGAGTCATAAATATTAAAAGGAAAAATAGCAAATTCAAGAGTTTATATTTTTTTTTCAACTTTAATAACATATTTTTATTTTGAATTTTACAGCGTTTCAGTACTTTTTTATTTTCTCAACGTTAGTAACGTAATTTTTATTTTTAATTTTACAATACAAGTGATTTTTTATTTTTTCATATTTGATCAATTAAACCTCTTTTTTTCTAACATTATGCAAAATCGATGATTTACATTTTCACGATGAAATATATGTCATTATGTCATTTTGATCATTTGTTAATTCTACTAATTTATTTTTTCATTTTTTCCTCATTCCTTCCTATTTTTCTTTTTCATATTGAAGTTTTTTGCAGATTCATGCTCATAAAAATGACATATATATCATCATAAAAATGTAAACCACCGATTTTACATAATATTTGTCGAAAAAAATAGTCGAAGTGATCAAATATGAAAAAAAAAAATATTGGTATTGTAAAATTCAAAATAGAATATATGTTACTAATGTTGAAAAAGTAAAAAAGTAATAGTATTATAAAATTTAAAATATAATATATTATTAAAAATTTTAAAAGTACAAACCCTGAATTTACTATTTTTCCATATTAAAATGTAAAGTAAATTTTTACTTTTAGTCAATGAAAAGTCATAAAATGTTCATAGATTATTAGTATACGAGATGGAGCAATATTATTCTAATTATTCATTCATTCATTTAAAATGATAATTATACAATTAAAATTTATAAGTTGTCCTCATTTAATAGCTAGTGTATATGTATTAATCCTCCTAAAAAAAGTATTCTTCAATTAATAGTTAACAACTCATCAAAATCATTTATTAATAACAAGAGTATAATTGTAAAAGTATGTACTAAAATTAGAAAATAAAAATTTAAATGAGACATAAAAAAATGTGGACAATAAGAATGAAATAAATGAAGTATTTTATTAAAAATGTTAATTTAATAGTGAAAGTATTCCGTACCATTAGGAAAAGATCATAGATAGATTTCCTTTGATAGTTAGAGAAAAGTGTTAAATTTCTTCAAAAAACAAATCAATGACTATTTGATAATAATTCATAACAGTACTTTTTAATCCAAAATTAAACATTTTTATTTGATTTAGTATAAAATTTAAGTAATTTAACCATAAGTAATCACTACATTATATTTATTAGTTTTATCGTTAATGGAAGAATGACATGTTTAAATAAAATATGAATCTCTAAAAATTAAGTAAGTTATTAATGAATTTTTAAATTAAGAATATGTTTATTTTAATAAAGAAAAAACTTCAATTTTAGACATTCAAAATAAAAATGTAGTTATTTAATTTTGGACTAAAAAGTATAATAATAGTGAAACAAAAAATTAATTGAAGAACAAACAATTTATATAATGTTAATTTTTCTCGACACCCTCTTTAAATATTAATACAAAAGAGATGATAATTAGCGGTTATTTTTAAAACAACCCGTATAATTATCATTTTCATGGGACCATTTTGATTGGTGAAATGTTTATTTAAAAGATTTAAGATATTAAGTATTTATAAAAAAATTAAGCTATAAAATAATGTACCCATTTTTTTAAAAAAGAAAACAGTATTTGTGAAATACATATAGTTAACATAACTTCTTTTAAAAAAAAAGAAAGAAAGAAAATTACATAACTATTGAATTTAATTTTTGTAGTTTTAATATTTCGGGAATTATTAGATTAAATTAGTTTCAATGCCTTGAATTATTTTCACATTTGAACCAAAGAAAAACAAAAATTGAAGAATTAGTTATTCCACATTGCATAAAGCTTTAAAATCATTCTTTTAAAAAAATGTAAATAAATTTCTGCGACCTTACATGAATTTTGACCGGAACCTTGTTTGGACTTCTAGATTGGCCCAAAGTCCAATCTCAACTTCATGCTCGTTATTCGTAAGTGAGTGGACTTACTAATCAAGGTGAAGGTCTCAGATTCAACTATATGGGCCTTCCAGAATCAAGTGAAGATACCATAAAATGGGCCATATCGTGGTCCAAGTGCCATACTTACACGTGGCTCATGGAGGGAGAATGTGAGTGAAACGAAAGAAATTGGACTTTTTTACCTGTGTCTAAAGAGGGTGAAAAATTAATAGTATTTGACTTTGAGCATGTACCCTAAGGTCAACTGACTGCACATCATCGGTGCTTTTACATGCGTTGTAACAAGAAACAATACATTATTAAGTAGTAGTCAACACACTTAATTATGTTATTGTCAAATACAAGAAACATATATGTAGCTGGAAAAGTTGGCTTAATAATAATACCCCAATTTTTTGCTTAGGGATAAAATAACCAAAATTTACATTATGAATTGGTAGGAAAGACATTTTGCAAGTAGGTTTTTAGTTTGAATTTTGGAAGATGAATTCTTTTATTTAAAATTGAATAGTGACTTTTTAGATTGTTTGAGTATAAGTAAATTATCACATAATTTTTGTAGTTAGTCAGTAAAATCTGGCATGTTTTGGAGATAATCTCTTAAAGAGTTTATATTATATAATTTCATATAAAAATATGTTTATTTTAAAAAATAAATAATATTACATTTAGAATATTTCAAAATAAAAATATATACAACTTAAATATTTTATTTCGAATGGAAAGGAGGAGTAAACATGGAAATCCAAAACTGTGCTAGTCCAAATAGCTACTGATTTCGCCAATGCAATGGCTCTTAAACGATGGAAGCTGCAAATATAAGCCATTCGATTCCTGCTTCGATATGCAAATATCTATAGGACAAGAAATGAAACTTAAAAAAAAAAAAAGTTCCCTGGATTGCTCCACTAAACACAGGACACGTGGATAAATTCTTGTATCTGCATCAACATTGAGATACGTTGCATTTCGTATTGGGGAATCAACGTGTAATCCTCGGGAGATGATTGACTAATTTTAACTCTTTGATAATACTACTTTTTATTGTTTCTTGATTCATTGAAACCTTGAATTTTTAACTATATATATATAAACACACAAAGAGGTGCTTTGAGCAGCAGATTTGTTTTGCAAATGCACGCCAATCAGCACCATGTTTCAATGCTTTTTGTATTTATTTAGTGTCTTGGTTTCTATTCCTTTGCTTCTCCCAACGGCATTGACAATTTTCTAACCTTTGCATTCAGGCCAACCTTTTTGTTAGTTAGTTGATCACATGCGTGAAGGAAAAATATCATCAGACCCTTAAGTAACCAGCATTATCAACAGTGTTAATTAACCCCAATTATCTTTTCAAAAAGAAAAGGAAAAAGCACTTGATTTATTAAGCTTAACCCTGGACTCCACCTTCCTTTGCAGCAAATTAAGTTTGTCAAAAACAGGTTTCATTAAAATGGTAAAACTAGTCTGAAGAAAATGTACGCTAGACAACAAACCACATACATCTACTTCAATGAAGATATACGATAAATATTTCATCTAATATTACAAGCGGATAAAAGTGTAATACTATTGATAAGAATGTATTTAAATTATATATACCTTATCATAAAATTACGAGAGATCTATATATTTTGACATAACAAAATATTAAATAATTAATTATAAGTCCTACCAAGTCTACAGTCGCATATCTAATTACATGTAATATATAATTATTTGATAACAAAGAGGCACTCTTCGTTTAATTTGGTTTTTACCTTCATAGACGAAGCTCAAGATTTTTTTTTTCTTTTTTTGCGTGACATGTACTGTTCATCCAAGAATGTCCATAATTACTTGCATTAATTGCCTGATGGGTCAAATAAGGATTTTTTTTTTCTCATATGGGCAGAAGAGTAAAGAAGAGGTGCTAATAAATAAAATATGCGTTCAAAGAATGCATAGGCGCTTGCATTTCTTCAGAATCAAGTCTCATAATTCGACCATACTCTTCGTAAGAAGGGAACTCACAACTTTTACCCCTTTTTCCGCGTCAACTTCTCCTTCTGGTCACCCTATAATAAAGCCTCACTCCCCTAATCAATTCTCTAAAAAATCTCTCTCTCTTCCCTCAATAAGGATCTAAAGAAAAAAAGAAGAAAAACAAAGATCGATCATTACATTTCCTCTTCTATCTCCCCTCCCTAGCTACTACCCTATCACCTTCCACCTTCACAATCATGAAGGTGATGACTCTCATTTTTGTTCTTGCAATTATCATGGCCTTATCCATCACCCTCACAATGAGGAATTCTGATGATGACCAACAACAACAACAAAATAATTTGGAGACAGAAGAAACAGCTTTGGATAAGAAGAAACTGATGATGCCATCGAAGAGATTAAGTCGTTTCCTAGCTGAAAACAAGCCAAGGAATCCAAGGGCAGCTGATCACTGCAAAAGGAACAATGAAATCTGTCACATCTTGGAAGGGAAAAATTCCACATGTTGCAACAACAAGTGCATTGATTTGGGGTACGATTCGCATAACTGTGGTGCGTGCAAGAATAAGTGTTTGGTGACCGAAAGTTGTTGCAATGGGGAATGTGTGAATCTTTCATATGATAAGAGGCATTGTGGGTTTTGCCAAAAGAAGTGCATGCCCGGTGGATACTGTATATACGGCATCTGCGATTACGCTTAATTGAGAAGATGAGTTCTAATTATTATTTGATCATAAACACATAATTTAAGGTTTATAATTATTTATTTTACATTTTCAATAAAAAAACCACATTCATTTTGGTGGTTCTCAAGAATCTATACATATAGTGTTTGTCTTATAAATATCCTCAAGGACTTTTAAAAGGTCTGTAATATTGCTATACTCATGATCAATTGATCATGATGTTTAAACTATGTTGTATTAATAACGTGATACTTAATTAGCTAAATTTTTCTCATAGATATAGATATATAGTTCGGTGTAACTGAGGAGATTTTGTTGTTGCAACAAAGTACTTGGGATTTCAGAGAATGAAAGGTATTAGAAATTAGATTATATACATCTGGCAAAATAAAAATTTCTGTGTGTGTAATTACTGTTTTTCTGCAACAGTTTTATCTTTGATTATTTAAGAATATATGTACTATTATTTCTGTTCAAAGTTATTTTGAATATTGTTTATTTTTCACTTAATATAAAAATTTAATAAAAACTTTTGTCTTTAAAGAAGTTTTTTATCGCAGAATTTATTCTCTTATTTATTAATGAAATTCTAAATAAAAATATTTATATTTTAGGAAAATAAATATTCAATTTCATATATAAAAGAGAATTGTATACATGCAAATTTGATTGATAATTAAGCATCGTTAATTATTATATATATGTTCATCATTATATATGAACATATATATATATATATATATATATATATATATATATATCAAGATATGATTACCTAGCTAGTCCTCGTCGAAGTATACATTCCGAAAGTTAATACTTTAAGATGTCTAAATATACACTTAAGTTTCTTCGTTTTATATAGACAATGCCATACTCTATATTAATTAATAGAAGGATCCAATGAGAGAATTTATTTTTTATTTTTGCGTAGAACTTTAAGTGCTCTACACTTGTAGATCCTTGACGAATCATTCGTTCAAATATTCGAAATCTATGATGGATTGATCAATGCAAATGCCGTTCAAACTCTACTACCGAAACAAATTAAATTAATTAATCTCTCTGTTCCACCAACACATTGCAAAACTAAAAAAAAAACAGCTGTGTGTACTGAATTTCTGCATGGCTTGCTTGTACATCTTGAAAGATGTACCATACCTTGCGTTTCAAAAATCAATGCCTTCATTCCTACACAAAATTGTATACATATATAAGCTCTCTATATATAGGGCTTTCCTAATTTGTCAAACTTCCAATTTTGTAGTGTAACTTAGTACTAGTAATTAATATTTGTTTTTAGTTATTCAAAGTTTAGCAATGAAAGTCTCCTCCCAGAAACAATGAAAATGGGAACTTCAGGCGGCAGAAGAATTAATTAAAGGGTTAATTATGTGCATGAAAGTCAAGTCGCTAGTTTCACATGCATAAATCTTGCAAAATACCCAATCTTTTATCTTTATAATCGGTCTATTCACAAGGGCTTCACATGCTGCTACCCCTAATTGCTTGTACATATTACGCCGCCAAAAGACGTGGGTTATGAGCAACTGCAACAAATTTTCAAGTTGGGGACGAGGAAAGAATATATGGATAATATTAATTATATATAAAAAGAAATTTAATTGGGAGCACAAGGTGAAGTTTAGAGGGATTATTATTTTTTTTTGAAAATTTTTAAATTTTTATAAAGAGAAATATAGAATTTTTTTTAGGTAGCTCCGTCCCTACCCCAAGATCCGTCTTTATGAATTAAGCAACATTTCCCAATTTACATTATTTAATTAAGGTAAGAAGATACATGCATGCACTCTTTGTAAATAAAAGTTTTCTAAGAGTGACTTCCACCTATATAGTTAGGAGCAATTATATTTTGGAATAATTACCTCTCCACCGATTCACGAATCACGAGTACTTAAGCCTCATTATATAAATCATGCTTTGAACTTGAGAGAATTGAGATTTCTGGATGATTGTGTTCTCTATATGAAGAGCAACTTCGGTACCGGGCCATGATACCTACCACCTTCACATGAAGCAAGAAAATGAGAGTCAAAATATGGCTAATTTGACAAAATATGAATCTAACTCATATCTATTGAGATTACATTAATATATTTATTTACCTGGTTTTTTTACTTAGTTTGATTTTCTCTTTTATCTTCAATTAAGAGAAACTAACTTGACCGTCGCAGGAGGTTTTAGAGTAATTCTTCATTGCATTTTTGTGTGCCCATTACCGGAGAAAAAGTTTCTCTTGCCAGAAGTTTCCTTAGATAATTGGTGGGCTAACTATATTGCACCATCACTATCCCTATTGTAGTTTCGTCCCAGAAATGAGATGGATGCGTTGCTCTCATAATAGGAAAACCAATGATGGAAAGGATAAAAAGGAAGAGAATAAAGAGGCTTCTTGTATCCCACCAAGCAGGGGCACAATCAGAGTCGAAAAGATTCCCCGTTTACTGCAAGGTGAACGTCAATGTTTATTATTTTCATAAGCAAACATCTTTTGTGAGATAAGAATATAGGACACAGAATCCAATGTGCCAGGCTCAAAGGAAACTAGAAAAGTATTTAAGGGAGACAGTGTGAAACATGCCCAACTTCTTTTTCTCAAAGTAAGTATGCTGATTAATACATTGCTAATTAATTGTTTGGTAATTTTTCTCATTGATTAACTTTCAAATTCTCTCTTGTAAAAGTTAACTATCTGTAAACTTCATTACACAGTCTCAAATATTAATATGTTAATATCCCTTATCAAGTCCAATAGTTACTAGGAAGCAATTTTATTTAACTTTCCAATAAATCACTTTAATTTTCTTTTTTCCCTAAAGATTTTAATTTGTTGGTAAGACTGTCATGTCAGATGAGATGGAATCTTCAGCAAGAAAACAAAGCCTCTAATATTCCATTCTGGTAAAAATACATACTGGAGCTTTGCTTTCACTCTTCTTTATCCCAGGAAGAACTTCAAAAGGAGAACTAAAGAAAAAGAACATATTCATAACCTCTTGGTAACTCTATAGTGAACTACACTGAAGGTAATAAAGTTCTATCTTTAGTCTCTGAATCATGAGCCCTTAAATTGATAGAAAACGAGGGATCCCAATTCATAAGAGCAAATAAAAAGTGAAAGAAACTGAAGCAGAGACAAATCAGAATGTCTGCTAATCATTTTATTGTAGTAGTACTCTTCATAGTCACATATTTTTTTCTCCCCATGTCTGCAGGTTCACATCCATGCAGTGCAAGGTTTCAACCTGAAGCTAAAAAAAGACACATGGAAAATTGCAAGAAGAAAACTTTAGGAGCTGAGTTTGGCTGGAGTTACCACAATGCAACTAGGACATTAGACATCCTTTTTGGAGCAAAGCTAGATAGTGACATGGGGTGGCTGGCCTGGGGGATGAACCCTGGGGAAGAAGCAAAGATGGAAGGGACTAGAGCCCTTATAGGCCTCAAACTAGAAAACCAGACATTAGCACACAACACTTACAATGTCACTCATTTTACCAAGATTGGTTGTGGGCTGCAGCCTTCAAAGATTGATTTGGAAATTCGCAGTTTCAGTTTTTTTTATGAGGGAAATATTGATTTTTACATAATAGAAGCTTCAATAGTTCTTCCTTCCGTGTACAACATCTCGAGGATGAACTTTGTCTGGCAAATTGGAGAGGCCACAGCGGGGATGGAGCCAATTATGCATCCCCATAACCTTGCTAATTTAGACAGTAAGGTAACAATGGATTTGATTTCTGGAGACATTATTAGCTATGGTGCTCATCCACTGGAGAAATTGAGGATGGTAAGCTGACGACGACTCATGAACTGATCACCCTTTCTAATTTCCTATTGCTTTTCTAATTTTGAAAAAACATAGCTGGATTAAACAAGGCGACTTCATGTAACATTGAGAAATACTCTTGATTTCTTGCAGGCTCATGGGATACTAAACATCGTGGGTTGGGGAACTCTATTGCCTATAGGAGTCATTATTGCAAGGTATTGCAGAAAATATCCAATACAGTGCAAGACGACTTGGTTTGTATTACATGTCTCCTGTCAGATTCTTGGATGGATACTTGGTACTAGTGGCTGGATCCTTGGAATATTTCTTGGAAATGCTTCCAAATACTACGGATTTACCACTCACCGAACTCTAGCAATAATCATCTTCACATTCACAACCCTACAAGTAATTAATCCTTTACAACAAGTACTTTCCATATTTAACTATTCTGTGTTTGTATTTTTGTTCTTTTGATATTTTAGAGGTGAATGGAGAACACAGTACTTGAATTTTAGACCTTCCTAAACTACACACATACTAGCTAGAAATTAGAATTTAATGTGTGATTATACCAATGCACCGGATCCGGTCAAAATTAGCTAGGAATTATATTTGACTTTAGAACTGTTAGCTCAAATATTGCATCTGGTTTTGGGTAAAGATTAATATTGATCATGTGCTGTAAATTGTGATGAGATGTGCAGATGTTCGCACTGCGATTAAAGCCCAAACGGGAGGACGAGTACCGGACGCATTGGAACATGTACCACCATTTTCTGGGCTATGCACTTCTAGCTATAATTTCAGCAAACATATTTCAAGGAATTGGTATATTAACCACACAGCATATTTGGAAATGGGCATACATTGGACTGCTAGTCTTTCAAGGTTTGATTGCTCTCTGTCTTGAATGTTTCACCTGGATAAAGTTTTGGCTGGACAGGAAAAAGGCAGAAAATCTGACAAATGATGAACAACGGAAGGACAAATCTCAGTCGACGCCCCAGATCATGAGTTCAGACAATCAAAATGCGTCCCAGCCACATGAAATTAGTAAAGATATAAATGCAGACGCAGGTACTGCTGGCTTGGGAGGATCCCAGCTCGATCGGATGTAGTTACGTTCAACCTTTGATCGTCAACGTAGTTAAAACCCTTTTGTACTGCCTGCTTCGATTTTCTAGATTGGACCAAGTAATTTATGTGTGTGTATTTAATTTAACTGGAAATTATTTTTTAAAAAATGCATTATTCAATAAATGGTAGATAATTTATTTAAATCCCTCATTAATAACAAAAGTAAATATAATTGTGAAAATGCGTATTAAAATTAGAAAATGAACAATTATAATGAGACATTAAAAAAAATGTGAATAATTAAAATGAAAAGGAGAGAATAATTTTTATGTATTAAATTAATTTCTTTTTCAAAAGAATTTATGCTCCAAATTATGTTATAGAAAACTTTTATAATCCTATTTCCATGGCGAATCCACAGGTTTTGTATGATTTCATACAAAATCATCATAAGGCTGCCAATTCTCCTTAATTTTTGTATTTTTATTAAATTAGAAGTAAAAATTCAGTTTTTAATGAAGAAATTAATTATTCCTTTGCTTCTCAAAAAAAATAAAATGAAGAAATTAATTATAAGTTCAACCAAACTATCCACTCTTAATCAAATTTTATAAATTTTTTTTATGGCAATACTACATAAAATTTACACCCTTTAAAGTCACCTTATGAAAAATGAGCAAAAAAACATTTTCGAGAAATAACACGGGCCTTCGTTGTATCTAAAGTGGCTTTATTGTAGAATACCTTCTTCCTTCTTCTTTTTTACCCTTTTTTGTTAAATGTTCGCATGACATAAACTTATAACCCTCCTAAGTGTAGTGCAGTAAAATTATACATTTGTCATTTTTTTCAAAAAAATTATAAAGATATATGCTTTTATTTTTTATTTTTTGAGGCAAGATATTAGGTATATTGATTTTTAATAAATCTATCTTTTTAGTTTTTATACTTTAAGAGTTCGATGCCAACCTCTTTATTTTAGAATACTTTCTTCCATCTCTATTAATTTTGTAAATTCTAAATAGACAACTTGCATCCGTTCCGAATTGTGTTAGTCATAAATGATTATTTTCATATTCCTTATTATTTTTAATGAATATTTTATTTCTTATTTTTAATATACAAATTTGGAACTATTAAGAAATTTACAAAATTAATCAAACAATAAATTTATTTTTTTAAAAATAATTCCATAACCTTCAGAGTTTTTTTTTTCACATTGTATAATTTAATCTCAAAATGGAAAAATATAATTTTATTCCAAGTAATTGAAAAAAGTGTGTACGTATGTGTTTGATAGAAAAAATAAATAAAAATAGTGCCAAAAAAATGATTTTTTTTATTAAAAAAAAAACTTTGATAATTGTCACTCTCAATTTCAAATTACTTGTGGTTATCTATTCACCTATATGACAAGCCAACAATTTGATATTCTCATTACCAAATTGTTACATGTCATGAATGATTTGGCACACATAATGTCAAATTATTGCTAAAATAACAAAGAATTAGACGATGAGATATGCAATTTGATATATTCCTAATAACAAATTATGGTATTTTAAGAATTACTTATAATTTAAACGTATTTATGAAACTATTTAAGAAATTTACACTATTTTAGGTAAAAACTCTACCTTTTATCCTGTTCCTCTTTTAAAAATAGCAAAAAGGAAAAAAAAAATAGTATTGACACCTAAAAGGAGAAAGAAAAAACTATATATACATGCGAAAAAAGAGGTTCGGTAAAGTTTGTTGATACCGAAACAATAGTGAAAATCTCCATTTTTTTTATAACCGTTTCTCGGTAAAGTTTGTATAACCACAACTATTTTTTTTTTTAATCCTAAACACAACCAATTTTCTGACATTAAAAATCTCAAACAATTGTGTTCTTGTCTGGGCACTATTTGAGTTAAGCCACCATACCAGCCTCATATAATTTTTGAGGTTTCTATTTTACCTAAAGGATTTTTGAAAGTAAAATAATGGTTGTGGGGGAGAATGGGAGACTAAAAAGATTAGACGGGCAAGCAAAGAAAGAGAAGAGGCATAAGAAAACTCTTGTAAATGGCTGCTCCGGCTGTGGAAAGTGTAGCAGTAACAGCGCTCAGGGCGGTGCTCCACCGTGTCCAGCGGGCAGCGGAACAGGCTGGCCGACGTGCTGAAGATGTGAGGGTGGTAGCAGTTGGCAAGACCAAGCCCATATCTCTTATCAACCAAGTCTATGATGCCGGTCACCGTTGTTTTGGCGAAAATTATGTCCAAGAAATCATTGAAAAAGCTCCTCAGGTAGCCTTACTTCAATCCCTTTGGTTGATACACGACATTCATTTTCTAATTGAAGATTCACTTTGTTAATTTTTTTTGGAAATCTTTGAGAAAGTTAGATTCTTTAATGCTTTTGATGCTGTAAAAATTGCAGCTTCCTGATGACATTGATTGGCATTTCATTGGGCATTTGCAGAGCAATAAAATAAAGCCACTACTGGGTATGATCGATTTGAGATTTTTGATAATGCCAAATTTTGTTCTACTGATCGTATTTCTGTACTTGACTTTTGAGCATCATTTTTGTTAAGTCTAATCTGGTAAATGGGATGTAATCTGCGTAGTATTCTGTGTCAGGGCTTATGAAGCTGATTTATTAGTATTACTTTTTCCTCTTGTTTCTTTGATGTTTGGTTGCCAATTAGAGATATGAAGAAGATTGCAGCACATCATAAGGCTCACCTTTATAATATGCAGCTGCTGTCCCAAATCTAGGAGTGGTTGAGGGTGTAGATAATCAGAAGGCAAGTTCTTGATCCATTTATCATTTGTGTTATAAGGGATAGACTTATCTTGAACACATTGGGACTTATCTCCAGCTGTAGATTTATGGTAAACCTTGTTCTACTGGCATGTTACTCGTTAGAATTTCTGCGCTAATGTAGTAGTATCTGGATTAAAATTGATGTTGTTATAAACTTATTATATTTACCCCCCACACTAGGTGTTTTCTCCTTTGTCACAATTTGTATGTACTCTGTAGGGTTAAAGGCAAATAGGTTTAACAGTTTCAATTGATTCTCTGTGTACCATGTTTTCATATGCTTTTTCTCATCGTAGTATTTTTTTCTGAAATGAAGAATTTAGTCTGAATTACTTCATCTGCTGCTGCTTCTTGTTATCTCTCTCTCTCAACTTCCTTTTCTGTTGGGGCCTCAAATATTTTTGGATTTCAGAACTGATGTCGGATGAGGACCAGATGTCCTCTAACAGATATTCAAGGTAACTACACAGCTGTAAATTTGCTTCTTTGATGCACAGGTAGCGAATTATCTAGACCGTGAGGTTTCAAGAATTGGCCGTCCACCTTTGAAGGTCTTTGTTCAAGTTAATACCAGTGGAGAACCATGTGAGTTTATGCTTAAACTGTTTCATTACCTTTTTTTTTTTGGGGGGGGGGGGGGGGAGAGAGGTCAACAGTACTCAAATAGTATATACTTCATCTGCTCATCTAAACTCATTTCATACAGTTAGTATAGTAAGTCAAAAAAATTCCTGGATCCTTGCGAGTTTCTAAAGATCCTTGTTATAAATGATTGATCATTTTGAGAAGACATCCAAATGTTGCCAAGTTTATAACTTCCATGGTATTTACACTTGATGAATGTTAATCAACTTTGACTATGATAAGCATGGGAAACTGACAATAACTGCTTTACTTGTTTATCTCCTGTTTGGTGCAAAAATGTTATGTTGTGATTCCACAGAGGCACTTGTGAATCAGCTATTTTGACCTTTGTATGTCAGCAAAATCTGGTGTGGAGCCCTCAGATTGTGTGGAGTTGGTGAAGCATGTTAAGCTGGGCTGTCCAAATCTTGAATTCTCTGGCTTAATGACCATAGGGATGCCAGATTATTCATCAACTCCAGAGAACTTCAAGGTGTGTTTCTACTGCTGAATATTAGGAATACAGAATCCAGTAAACATGAAAGGAACATCAACTCCGTTTCCGAAAAAGGTCAAGGTCTTCACAGGATAAGGATAGATAACTGATGATTTTTTATATAATTTCATAATTCTATTTATCCAATAGAGGGGTCCAGGAAAAAAGATTATATATAAAAAAAACTCTGTAATCTCTTAGAAATTTAGAAAGAGGATTATACATTTTCTGTTAGAAAATTTAATGTTCAACTAATGAATATCAAATGATTGAATTGCTGTAATCTTTGTGGTACATGACGATGGTGTTTGGCCGCTTTCTACACCAATTTTAATCCATATTTTTCTTTTTTAAAATGCTACAGACCCTGTTAAATTGTAGAACCGAGGCGTGCAACGTTCTTGGGATGGAAAAGTTACAATGTGAATTGTCAATGGGCATGTCTAATGACTTTGAGCAAGCGGTAATTCAGATATTTTTATTGAAGCTATGTTAGCTGGCATACCTTTCTAGTAGAATTGCACTGAGCTCAGTCCTGTAAATTCGTAACTGTCCTACAATTAGCTGGTTTCATCTTAATAATTTTCATTATAGGTCAATGATCTGAATCTTTTGACCTGTCATAACATATATTCGAGTTTTCCTTGCATTTCATATTTTCACAATGATAGCTGATGTAAATATTGCTTTTGCTTTCTTGAGAAATAATTTTATTTAGTTATTCATATGGTTATTCTCAAGACCTCTGCGAAATTTTCTGCTTCTTCTATACATGATCACCAGAAGAATATGAAAGTCAGATGGTGAAAGTATTCATAACAGTCTCTGGGATAAGAGCTTATTGAAGAGACTTTGACTATCCATCATACGATCATGACTCTGAATGTTGATCCACCGTTAACTGCATCTGTTGTGGGTGCAGATTATGCTGGGCAGCACCAATGTGCGGATTGGATCAACGATATTCGGACCAAGGGAGTATCCAAAAAGAATATGAATCTGTAGCCAAATGATACTTAGTATATACTTTTGTTACAGTCTAATGGTTCTTGTGAAAAGTGTGTAGCTATCAAGTGACACACATCTGTGGAATGCAATTGCATGGTGTAATGCTCGTTCTATTTTGCTTCAATTTATTTTGTGTTTGGCATTCTTTGCCTATGCATCCTAATCAATTTATATTCTGGAAATCCTATGCATCTCAAGATAGTGTATTGCTTCAGTATGCCTCTGTTTGTTCTTGAGTTTCTATGGTTAGGAAGAGACTTATTTTACCCTCCAAAATCTTTTGCCAAATCCCTATAATCGGAGGTTAATTTGCATCTGGTAACAATAGATCCAACATTCATGATTCATATATTTTACAACTTGTGATAAAATATGACAGGGAAGGGAATATAGAAGTTTTCACTATGATGGTCCGAGTTTGAATGCAGCGCTATTTATTCATACAATCACATAATTTTGAAAAAGGACTAAAATGCACGCAAAATTTTAAAGCATTATTACACGAAAAAAAAAATACTAATATAGAATTGAACTTGCACCTCTGTAGGATATTATACACGTGGGACAAATAACTCTTGTGTTCCGTACTTGTCCAAAACGTGTTTACTTGTGGAACAATTTTGATACATGATCTGAAATCTCATGATTAAAAATTAGTCATTTTATAAAAATTAATTATAGTAATATGAATTATGATAATTCATTATTGTTTTACTATTGTGATTGATTAAGAAATTTTGCTTATTTGGCTTTGGTAATATAGACTTGTTTTACCCTAATTCCTCTTTCTTTTATTCATTAAATAAAAATATCTTAAATTTCAAAACATTTTTTTCATGGATAAAAATTCAAGACAATCAATTTTTCCCTTCTTGTAAGATACTCCCTCATCCAAAAAATAATCTTCTAATTTTTTTTTAGTTTATCCAAAATTATTTGTCTTATTTTTAAATGAGAGAGACATTTATTAACTTTTTTCCCCAAATATATCCATTTTAAGGATTTATTTTTTCAAATTCAATAATACATATATTAACTTTTAGTACATTTTTTTAATACATAATTTAACTATTCCTTTATAGTATAAGATAGAAATAGAAATTACTATTTTTTTTGAAATAATAGAAATAGCAATTAGAGTAATTATTTTCGAACAGGGAAAATTCCAAATATAATTTCCACTCATTCGGAGTGAAATTTTATATTCGGATGGGGTGAAATGGCAACAAAAGCAGGAACTTTGAATACTCTGTATATACCCGCCTCTTATCAAGAATTCCTCTCCCGTTTCTTCCTCCTTCTACTTGCAGACTTCTAACTGTCTCTTGCTGCAAACAGCAATTCAAGTTTCCACCATCTATGATGATATCGTTCACAAACCCACCTCAAGTTTGTTTATCTTCTACTTCTCTCAATGATTCCCCTTTCAGTTTCCTCTCTCAAAGTAGCAAGAAACCTCTCTGCTACCATCGAGTTTCCTTTCGGGTTCCCAGGAAGAAAACCTGGAAATGCTCAGCTTCCGAGCAACCGCAAGGAAAATTTTCATCTCAACAGAAACAGAAAAGGAAACAGCCCGGGCAGAAGAAGTCTCAGTCTGGGGAGGCTGATCAAGAGAAAGGGATAGACCCAGTTGGGTTCCTCACCAAACAGGGAATTTCTCATAAAGCCTTTGCCCAGTTCCTTCGTGAAAGGTGAATATCATTTCTAAATCCACATTTTTAAAATTTTTTTATGTATGCTTATGTCCTGCAATAACTTTGTTCACACATTCTTGTTTAATCTCTTCTCGTTCTTTGCCGTCAATTTTTATTCGAGTACATATTTCGTGTATATTTTGAAATGGATCAATATCTTGAAATTTGCCTGCAGGCACAAATCAATGAAGGACTTAAAGGATGAAATTCTGAATCGTCACCTCAATTTAAAGGAGATGTCTACAGGGTTAGTAAGAATGGCAATTTTATTCTGTCTTTGGAATAATTTCCTTGTCCCAACTCCCAACTACCTGGATAGATTTCCATACTTTTGTTGTGTTGATTACTGTTGATCTTCTAGAGCTTAACTTGTTTCTTGCTGACGTGATTGAATATTTTGAAAAAGAATTGCATAACAATATTAGATAGATAGTTGTTTGTTAGTATGTCTGAATGAAATGTGTTACTTATTTGCAATTGTAGCACATTAATCTCTTGTACTAACTTCCTGTTTTTAGATATGAAATAATAGGTATGCACCGGAACGTTCAGCATCGGGTGGATTTCATAGAGTGGGCACCAGGTTTGATGCAATTCCAGACAGTCTCACTAGATTTGGCTAAATTTCTAACTTAGTTTCTGCCAGGCTTATGCCCAGGAGCTCAAATGTTCGAGATAACATGCTAAATACATTTTGCCACGCTCTTTGTCTATGACATTTGTGTTACTTCTTCATGCAACTATGAATTCTTCATTTTCTCTGTAGCTCACATGCGAGGTGAATATTTTGGCATCAGGTGCTCGCTATTGTGCTCTGGTTGGAGATTTTAATGGGTGGTCTCCAACAGAAAATTGTGCCAGAGAAGGTTTTTTTGGCCACGATGATTATGGCTATTGGTTTATCATTCTTGAGGACAAATTGCGGGAAGGTGAAGAGCCAGATAATCTGTACTTCCAACAGTATAATTATGTGGATGACTATGACAGAGGTGATAGTGTTACTATTGAAGAGGCATTTCAGAAATCAAATGATGAATATTGGGAACCTGGTGAAGATAGGTACATAAAATCTCGTTATGAAGTTGCAGCTAAGCTGTATGAGCAGATATTTGGGCCTAACGGACCTGAAACAGAAGAGGATTTTGAAGAAGACATACCTGATCCAGAGTTGAGATACAAGGCCTGGAAAGAGCAGCACAAAGATGATCCACCAAGCAACTTACCATCTACTCATGTGATTGACCAAGGAAAAGAGTATGACGTTTTCAACATTGTAGATGACCCTGTATGGCGAGAGAAATTTCATGCTAAGAAACCCCCCATCGCCTACTGGCTCGAGACTCGTAAAGGAAGAAAAGCATGGTTAAAGAAGTATATGCCAGGTATACCCCATGGAAGCAAATATAGAGTATATTTTAACACTCCATCAGGGCCTCTGGAACGTGTTCCTACTTGGGCTACTTATGTGATCCCAGGTAATCTATCTTGTCCAGTAGATGCTTTTATATAAGTTGCCATTATGGTTTAGTGGGTTTTTGGTCAAGTCCAACCTTTGACCTGCCTATCAAAAGCATTAAATATAGACCTATTTGATGGTCTTTTGATTGATTTTTTTTTTGGCGGTCTATGTTTTTTGTTTCAGTTCCAATTTTGTGTATTGTGGTTGTTTTATATTGTTGCAAGAACCGGAGTGCTTAATGCTAGTTTTCAAAATATAGATGCAGATGGCAAGCAAGCTTTTGCTGTCCACTGGGAACCGCCTCCTGAATCTGCATATAAATGGAAACATAAGCAACCACCAAAACCTAAGTCTTTGCGCATATATGAATGTCACGTTGGAATTTCTGGACAGGACTCACAAGTTGCTTCTTTTAGTGATTTCATTCAAAAAGTAATTTCTGGCTGCAATATTCTACGTCTTACATAAAATTTCAACTTCTCTTCTATTCCATTTAAACTTGTCTTTGCTTTCCTTTGCCATTCACCATTATAGGTCCTCCCACATGTAAAAGAAGCTGGGTACAATGCAATCCAATTGATTGGAGTTGTTGAGCACAAAGATTATTTTACTGTCGGATATAAAGTAAGTTAGAAATTAGTTTCTTGTCCTTTAAATTTGCTTAAGCTACATATTTACTATTTTGAACCTTGACCATCTTGTGTGCTGCAATTGTACTGCTGTCTAATAGTGGTGGCTGATGTATTCATATCCTCATTTTAAAACTATTTTGAAGTTATTCAGCTAGAAACACATATATTCTTTTCCAGGTTACCAATTTTTTTGCTGTTAGTAGTCGTTACGGCACACCAGAGGACTTCAAGCAGTTAGTCGATGAGGCACATGGTATTTTTTTTTAAATTGACTCATAGTTGGTGTATATTTGTGTGTTCTCCTAGGAGCTGAAACTTTTATCATAGTATATTTCCATGGACTAACCTGTCAAATTAAATAGCTGTTCTTAGACTGTGAATAACTTTCAATATGAAGTATTAAGAATCTTGACAATGAAAATGTATATTCTGTACTTTACATATAAGATTATTTGGTTAGAATCTTGTTAAGTCGTGTTGACCTTAAACTCTGAACTCTCAGATATCCACTTTTCTTTGATCTTAGGGTGAAATGTGAATTTGCCCCTTGGACTTTCCAAAGTTATCAATCATGTACTTGACTTTTCAGAACTCCCAATTAAGTCCCTCATTTTTTTTAAAAAAAAAATCATCTTATTCCATCCGTCCAAACAAAACTAAGTGAAAATGTTATGATTTTTTTATTCTTTTTTTGTTTTTTATTTTTGCAAAATGAGGGACTTAGTTGAGACTTTGGAAAGCCAATGACCTGATTAAGAACTTATGAAATTTTGATTTGAGGGACGAATTTGCATTTTGTCCCTTGTGTAATAGAAAAAGATAATATCTGACTTTGAAAAATATGATTGGAGGTCATAAATAATGATGAGAATCCTCCCACCAACTATCAAAACAATAAAAAGGTTAATTAAAGATAAAAGGGGAAATTTTTTTTGAGTGAGGTTATGTACTGGTAGCAGGGCAGAATAAGAAAGCCAGAGATTTTGGAGGAGTAAATGATAACGATATGGTTCTAACTATTATTACTTATGAACGTTTTTAACCTATTTATTGGCATGTTTACTAGAAGACTACCCTAAATATTTGCTCCATTACTGGTTTCCTCCTTGAGGACAATAAGCTGCCAATGTGGCTTATTGTGTTGTGCAGAATGTAATGGTAAATGTGTCCAAAAGAATTGTTTCAGGTTATAGCCATTACTCTTTACCTACTTACTAGTTTGATCTGTTAGTATTTGTTTTAGCTTCCTCTTTTCTCCCTAGCAACTAAGTTCGTTCAACTTGTATGTTGGAGAAAAAGTTTTATCTGTTGTTGTCACCATCATGAAGACTTCTTTTGAATCAATTTTCATCAATGTTTGCTAATTGCATTTTCACACTTTACCTTAGAGTTCTCAATTTTTATTGCAGCTCTTGGACTGATGGTTTTCTTAGACATCATCCATTCATATGCAGCAGCAGATGAAATGGTTGGGTTATCACTTTTTGATGGATCAAATGATTGCTACTTTCATTCCGGTAAGTTATGTTCTGAAACTGCACTTCTTTGGCTGATCATGGATGGAAAAAATTGGCTCTTCTTGTTCTTTTTTCCTTTCTATCGGTCTCTCTTTCCTTGGTGTTTGGGTATTGTCAATTTTTTTTGGTGTAATGTCTGGAAAAGGTCTTTCGGCACATTTAATTTATGAGTACATTTTTTATGTCATATGCGGCTACGCTATCTATCTATGATGTTGGCCAAGTTTCCTTTTTTATCCTGTTTATGAATACTCTGTAGAAGCTTCTAGATCTTGAAGGAAGAAACTTGTCAAGAGTAGAGAAAGATAATTGCTTTCTGTTCCATCTCAGATATTTGTCTGTATCTAATTCTCTAAGCTTCTTGATCCTGCATGCATTCCTTTCACATGCTTTTAATTTTTTTATTTGATTTTCATAATAGTAATCCACTTACAAATGTCCTTCTTGTGTGATGTTATTGTTTATCTGTAAATTTATCTAAGTTATACTCCAATCAAAACAGATTTCATTTGAGATCTAAGCATTGTTTCAGTTTTTCTGTTCAGTAGATGTTGGAATATTAGACATGCTCAACTCTTTTTCCCATAAACTCATCCTAATTTACGCTACACTCAACGTATTTAACTTCCTTTTTTGACCATATTGCCTATATTTTGAAGTTAAATCTTCAAGATTTGCACCCTTCTTTTAGAAGTTAGTATTACAAACTAAATTTTAATTTCCTCATGAAAAAAAATTTACAGTGTAGATAGTCACATTCTCCATCTTGTGGAGGTTACCTCTGCCACTTAAATAGGTAAAAATATAGTAGTAAGACATGCATAACATTAGACTCCATTATTTCCAAACCTGTTTCACCCAGTAAAAATAAGACATTCAATTGTTATTGATTGAACATGGTCCTGTTTCAACTTTGACATCCTCCTGTACTTACAGGTAAACGAGGTCACCACAAGTTCTGGGGCACAAGAATGTTCAAATATGGGGATCTTGATGTGCTACACTTTCTCCTTTCAAATCTGAATTGGTAGGCGCAACATATTTGACTCTGTAATGCAAAGTTCTTGCACCTTTATCCTCTTCTATTCTTACTCAAATTTTGTAGCAACTGCTTCATTTGGTGCAAGTTATCTTTAGCTTTAATGTGTATTTGGAGATAGTTTATTTAGTATGTCTACAGTTCTCTATCAAATGTGCATTGCTTATGAAATGGTATTCTCAGGTGGGTAGAGGAGTATCATATCGATGGTTTCCATTTTCATTCACTATCATCAATGATTTATACACACAATGGATTTGCTTCATTTACTGGTGACATGGAACAGTAAGGCTTTTGACATTTAATTTATCTACTTTGAATTTTATCTTTGTGTTGTCATAGGCAGTAGGACATTGTAACATGTACAATTTCAAATGGTTAAGATAACCAGAGACTTTTTATTCACATTCATTTAGTTCATCTGACCAATTGCAGTATCCTTTCTTAGAGTCTTCCTATATGCATGGCAGTGGAACCGAAGCGATTTGCTGTTTTCTTTAACATCTCATCAGTGATGATGCCAGATCATTAGCATACCATGTTCTGATATAATTTTGAATCAAATAGTCCACTTTATACCCCAGACTAAAGGAGTCAGGAGCATGGAGTAGATAGTTTATGCACACCTCAATCACTTGGTTCTATAGTTGCAAGTGGTTAGAATTTTTTTGTCACAGGTACTGTAATCAATATGTTGACAAGGATGCGCTACTATACCTGATTTTGGCAAATGAGATATTGCACGTTCTACATCCTAATGTTATCACAATTGCTGAAGATGTGAGTATTCTTTCTTGTATAATTTATTAATATTGCTTACCTTTTAGCCTGGCATTATTCTTTTGGCCAATGTTTTTTTAGCAATTGAATATTTTATGAACGTTTATTTTTGTTATCAATACCAATATGTGCATGATAGAAAAAGCACGATGAAGATTTAGATATTCTTCCTGTGATTAAAGGAATCATCATCAGCTGTGGATTTCTGGTTTTCATTTTATTTGTGCTCCAGATTTTTCCTTTAGTAGAGGAAATGATTTAATTACGGTTTCAGGGGATCTAAAATCACACAATTTCTCACATATAATAATTATTTTTTAGGCAGAATCCTATCGATCAAGCTACTTAGCTTTGAGCCTTTATAAGTAAACACACACACACACACACACACACATATATACATATATAATATTCTCTCTATTAAGATGACTTCTTGTTGCTCAGGCTACACTATATCCTGGATTATGTGAGACAACCTCCCAAGGTGGACTTGGGTTTGATTATTTTGTCAATCTTTCTGCACCAGAGATGTGGTTGTCATTCCTTCAGAATGTCCCAGACCATGAATGGAGCATGAGTAAGGTTGTTCCATGTGATAGTTATTGGGCTTAGTTCCAAAATCCTAGATTCTAGTAAAATATCAGTACATGATTCTATTTCTTCTTTTGGGACAAAATATAGTTGGTTTCTAAACGGTTACTTATCAACTCTTATTCTTCTCAAGATTGTAAGTACCTTAGTGGGAAACAGACAAAATGCCGATAAGATGCTTTTGTATGCCGAAAATCATAACCAGGTGACTCAATTGTTATTCTAAACTCTTGTCTATTTATTTTATCACTTTTCTTGCCTTATTGTTTACGCTTCTTCATACTGATAAATCAAGCTTTCTCTACCATCTACAACATTCACAGTTAAATGCTTAATCAATACTTTCTGTTGCTTGACAGTCCATATCTGGAGGGCAGTCGTTTGCAGAAATATTGTTTGGTAAACCTCTAGACTCCTGTTCTAACAAAGAGGAGTCCTTGCTTAGAGGTTGTGCATTGCACAAAGTAAGCTATCTATTCTAGATGATTTTCCTTGTAAGAAAATTCTTCTTCTGCTGGAAACTTTTCTTTCATGTCTTTTTCTTATTAAATCATATAGCAACAATAGTAGAAAAGATGCTTCTATTGCCATGAACACTTATTTAGGGAAAAGGCTTTTACACCAAAGTTTTTTTTTTTCCTGTTACTTGGATTTGACAGTAGTTTCATTTTATTGATTGTCCTGTTAGAGGATTGGAAAATGTTCTCATAATGTACTGGGCTTAGTATTTATATTATATAATGTACTGGGCTTAGTCTTTCATTGATAACTGTTGTGTTATAATTGCACTCAAATTTCTATCAGATATCACAGAAATTGAGAATGTTAGTGTGATTTATGAGGCATCAAATGTCACAAAATTGAGAATCTTATCATATGATGGATTAGACAAGGTCCTTTGTATGATATTGAGTGTTTGGTTAATAACTGTCATCTTTGCACTCGAATTGCAGTTGCTACTACATAAGTTCTGTTATCCATTTAGTATTCATACCTTGATCCACAGACCCCAAGTAATTTGGATTATCTTTGAACAAGATGATCAGGTTAATTACATTTACAATTGGAGTGGCTTATCTGAACTTCATGGGCAATGAATTTGGGCATCCAAAGGTGAAGCCTGTACCCTTATCATATCCATTATAATGTAAGTAACATAAATTACAGCATTTTTAGTTCATTCTTCTTAACATTTTCTCTTCTTTTTTTTTTGTTGCGGGTGGGGGTGTGGGGTTTGGTTTCACCAGAGAGTTGAATTTCCGATGTCAAGCAACGATTTTTCATATGCACTTGCTACGCGTTGCTGGGATCTCTTATCGAAGGAAGGAATGCACAGTCAATTATTTTGTTTTGATAAGGTGATTCATGGCATGGTTTTGCTATTGGTTTCAACACTCAACCTTCCCCTTCATTTGTTCTACATTTATCAATGGTTTGCATTGGACTCACTTCAGGAAATTATAGTGCTTGAGAAATCTAAAAGCTATTCATGTAGCTTTCCATGTGATAAATGATTGGGTCTTAATGTGCATAATTCCAGTACATTTCCATTCATTAAACAAGGTCATGCTTCACTGGTGGCATGATAAGAATCATATTTCAACCTTCAAATATAGAAGGACTGAACTGCTATCATTCCTATGTCCTTAGGATATGATGCACTTGGATGAAGTGGAAAGAATTCTTTCAAAAGGTTCAGGAGGCCTTCCCAATATTCACCATGTCAATGACGGTACCATGGTATAATCTATTTCACCATTTATATGTTGGTTTGCCCAACTTTTTGGTTTTCATTTTCTTTTCGTTAGTAAACGACGACTTTCATGCAATGAAGCATTATCTCCGGACCCTGATGTTTTTACATGTGCACCAGAGATGAATGGCCTATGGGTTATTCTTCCAAGTATTTACTGTAATTATCTTCATGGATACAGAATGAATTGGTCAATTTATTTAGTCCCATGATATTGGCTTGATCCCATTTTGTCAGATAGGATATTCTTTGCCTCAGGATCATACTGGATATCAATGATGAGTTCATATAATTAGAAGCATGTCAGGGATTATACTGAAATGGAAAAATTTGTATCTAGGCAACTTTTGCTTGCTTTTCCTTGTATAATTCGTGCAGATAAAGGGATCATGGAAAGCAGAGACCTTTGCTTATTTATTTCATGCTCACTTTATTCTTAAAGTTAAGCTCTTTTCACTAGTGAGAATGCATTATGAATAGAGAAGTCCTCTCATGCAACAGGTGATATCTTACTTAAGAGGTCCCATCCTCTTCGTCTTCAATTTTCATCCTACAATCTCACATGAAAGGTACAGAATCGGTGTAGGAGAAGCGGGAGAATATCAAGTAAGTTATGCATAGCTTCTGTTGATTATCCATGGGATTCAATGTCAAGATCTTTCATTTCCCACTTCACTTCACTTCACTTGTTCTCTGATATTGAAATAAAGCTATGGTTCTTAGGCGAGAATGTGCTGAAATATCATCCCCTTGAAGCATCTTTCTTTCTGTTTTTTTTTTTGTTTTTGTACATTTTTGTCCATTCACGTTTTGGTGAATGAAAGTCTGTGGGTTCAGCATGCTTTAGAAATTAACGCAATAAATCCTTGACCGGGCTCAGACTACTATTGGATGGACATGAGAATGTTTACGTTCTACTTCTAATGGTAGGACGATTTTAGGGGGGAGAGAGAGAGTGGATGGGTGCAATGTTATCTTATTTCTTATGGAGTCTACATTATTTGGGGCAGTTTACTCTGGTTCAGAATTACTGGATACATCAGGAATAGAAGAGGTCCTTTCATCTTGCTTATTCTCATTAATCACCTTCATATGTTGATACATAGTATGACAAGCCCATTTCAAGCATCCAAGAGTCGTCATCTACCATCTTTCATGCTTTCTTCTCATAATTGTCATTGTAATCCCCATTATCTATTTTCTTTTCTCTGTTGTGCAATTAGTATATGTTGGTTAACAAATTTATGAATAACTTCCACAGGTCATACTAAATACAGATGAAAAGAAGTATGGTGGTCAAGGATTAATTAGTCATGACCAATATGTTCAAAGAACTACCAATAGAAGGTAGACAGGGACTTTGTCCTTCCAGATTCATTAAGTTAAATGTTCTAAATTATTTACAGGAGAAATCATGAAAGTTTGTCTTGACAAGCTTTACTTCCTTGGCAGAGTTGATGGCATGCAGGCGTGCTTGGAATTGCCTTTGCCAAGGAGAACTGCTCAGGTTAGTGCTGTTAAGAGTTGTTATGTGTTTTGACAATATTCAATCTTTAGCAGATAACAGACAAAAATTGTTAGGTCAAGTATATTACAACAGTTCCATGATTTTGGATGCTTTGGCTTTCTTCTCTTCAGGTCTACAAGTTAACAAGAATATTAAGGGTCTGATCTGAACACATGATGCAAGAGTCCCAAATATCACTATATGATTTGCAAGGAACTGAAATCCGAGCTTGACTGTTCAATGCTCATGAATTGGGATCATATAATTTCTTCAGGCTGTTGCTACCCTTGATCTTTTGGGTATCACATAACATGACGATGCCATTTGGTTCCAGTATTTTGATCACTATGCATTTTTCTGGATCTTATGCTGCATTATCTCTTGCAGCCAGAATGTCTGACCATATGCTTCTGAAAGCTTCAGAGATTAAATAAGTTGGCCAGCGTTTGGAACCACAGAAGTTGCAAGTTTTGAACAATCGGAGGTTGCCGGCTGGGTATTGGTGTTGGCGTTGCAACCCTTCCCATCTTATTTGGAGAACAAATAGTAGTTCTCCCTTTTATGAAGTCATTGGTGTCAATATTACCTGCTTTGTGGCAAGGGTAAAAACCTTGATGCTAATGTAATTTAAAAAGCTGATAATGTATAATGATGCTAATTTTTACTGCAGAACTCTACTGTCAACGGGAAGTGATAAAGTTCAGTGTTTTACATTTCCCCTTCATTTCTAACCCAGTGATCCTATGAGAATTCAAGTAATCATTTACAAAAGTTAGGAGCTAAACCAACATATTTTAGCATTCGTCTTGCATCAAATTTCACAATTTTAACAAACCATATGGAAAAAACCATTTACAAAAGGACAACATTTAAAATCTTAAACCATAATTTAATACTAGTATATCTCATTTAAAATCTTAGTGGCGTTTCTCATTAAAAAGATTATTAGAGGGGTAAACTTGTTACGTTTTTTTTAAAAAAATAAAATGAAATGAATTCTCATTAAGAAAAATTGTGAAAAATATAAGGGGAAATTCGTGTCAAACCAAAGAACAGTGATTGATACTTTTGTGCATGAATCATGATGGACCAAGAACATTAAATTTATAATTTATGGTGAAAATTTGAGACCTTTAAATTGACAAATATCAATAGTAGGTGTACTTCCCAAAAATGGTGTTATAGGAAAATGCTTGCTAGATGAGAATTTAAATTTTAAATTTTTGTGTACAATAAATTTCAAATTCTAATGAATATGATATAAAATTCAATTCAATTCCAATATAAAAATTTTGAATTTTAATTATGATTCAATTTTTCATATATATTAATATGTAATAACTTATTATACATTAAATTATATGTGTGTGTAAATATATTAAGATGACAAATTTAGCATTGAATATTTAAATATTCAAATTTCAAAAAAAAATTAACTTAATTTTTTTAAAAAATATTAGATTAAGACTCAAATTCAAACTTGAGCTCAAGTTACTTAAACTTGAGATCATGTATGAATCATGGCCAAACCTATTTAATAAAGATTTTATTAAATCCTATAAAAAAATTCAAATATCTAATCCGGAATATGGTTTTTCTTCCCAATTTTTATTCATCACAAAACAATCATGCAATCTAGGTGGTTTAGTCTTAAATTGATTTCAATTGTTTTTTTTAAAAAAAAAATTGTTTCTCAACAACCCTATTTATGTAAACACAAACATTTAATCTTTTTTTATTACATTATGTTTTGTTTAGATTGACGATTTTATTATAATTACTCAGTGAGAACACAATTACTTGTAAATAAAATTTAAAATTTAAAAGTATTTGACTTTTAATGAACTATTATGCACACATATATATATATATATATATATATATAGCATTTTTGGTAACTTATTTGATTTTTAAAAAAAAACAAATGAAGTTGACCAACAAAACCTGTATCTTTGATAAATGGGGCCTGTTGCGAAGATTTTTTTATGCAATAATTAATCATTTCCATTTTCATAAATATTATAATCCATTTGTTCCATTTTAATAGACTTTTTTTTAGTTTGTCTTGTATTATATGTCATTTTCTTTATTAAAAATATATATTTTTGTTAATTGATTAAAATATTTCTATTTAAAATGAGATTATTTGTATCTAAAAAGTACATTAAATTCAAAGATAAAAAAAAAAAGAGGAAGCAAATGTAACTCGAACATCAATTATCAACAAATGAATATGATATATATCTCTTTTAAAGCTTCGTTGCATAAGCAAGTATACAAAATTCAATCTTTGACCAATAACGATATAGTTTTACTTCTTTTTTTTCAAGGAATTATGAGATTAGTTATTTGTTTAATACTTATGTTGATAAAACAATCATATTAAAACTAAAATATAAAAATCCTTTAACTTTTTTCAACACTAGAAAACTTTTTTAATAATATTTTCAAATTTAACATTTATTTTTATCTGTAATGGTCTGTTAGATAATCATAATTTGTTTAAAATTTATTGTATTCATGCGTGATATCTAGTACTAATATATATAATAGAATTCATACGTGTTTTAAAATGTGAATATCATGAGGAAGAAAATGATAATTTTCAATTGATGAAAAATCCCTTACGAATGAAAATTCTTGCACCCTCTTCTCTAAACAACATACAAGGTGTTAATGGAAAGACGAACCCATTTTAATGGATTTAATAAATTTATAAAAGATAAAATGATTTCTAAACTGTTTGCAAAATGTTGGGAGTAAATTAATAATACAAAACAAAGTACATTTAGATTGAATTTATGAAAAGTATTTTTTATTTATTTTAAAATTAAAAGATTTTTTTTTATTATATCAGGGGATGAAGGGGGAGATGGATGATAGGTCAAATGACTTACCATCATTAGAATGCACTTTATTGTAAAAAAAAAAAAAGGTTATATATTTACTTTTCAACATTTTAAAAGTTCTTTTAATATTCTATTCAAAAAATATTTTAAAAATTTAAATATTTGCTATCTTAATTTCAAAATATATTATTTTAATCTTTCTATATATAAATAAATAAATATATATACTAAAAATGAATATTTTTTATATAAAATATCTTCAAAATTAATTAATTAATTATTATTATAAGTTTCCACAAGTATATTTTTTGTTCTATAAGAGTATTTTTTCTATAAATATTTGAAGCTTTACTCACAATTGATACAACTTGTCCTTTGCCCGAACTCTTTGCGTATGGTGGAAATCTCCATAGATTTTTTTAGTTTTAAGAATCGGATTGAAGACCTTTGGTCAAATTCCTTGAAGATGACAAAATCCTCACAAGGTTTTTTCATTTTCAAAATTTAGATTCGAGACTTGCAAGTCTACTTTCTGAGACTTTCGACTAAACCTTTTACGAATAACGAAACTCTCAATAGATTTTCAGGACTTAAATTGAGACCTTCGTCTAAAGCAACTGCAACTTCTTCTACTCGATCTAAACCTAGATAGTTTAAGATTAAAAACGAGTAATATTTTGATATCAAAATTGAAGTCGCTCTATTTTCACTTAACCGCTCCAGACTCTCTTTCATTTGCCATTTTTCTATTACCTTTTTTCATATCCATCTCCTCCACACTCTTTAGTTTCCAATTATTTGCGTTCTTTCCTCGCCGAATTAATAATTATCAGGTTGAAAAGTAACGGTCGGCCACATGAAGAGAGAATACAAAATAAATTATGTCTTGTTTATTCTAGTTTTGTAGCAATTAGATATTTTCTTTAAAATTATAATATATAATATATAAAATAATTATGAGAAAAAATTGATTTATGTCCCCTTTAATTTAATCTCATATATGTGTAATGTATAAAAGTTGTGTTTTTAACGAATATTAAAAAATATTTTTATTGATTTCAAAATAAATTTTGTTTTTCAAATGATAATCAACGTTTTAATATGATAAATATGAACTTTGAATCAATCTCACTCGATGATTAAATTTTTTATTTTAAAGAGGTTTAACATATATATAATCTTATAGTTATAATCGACATATAATAAAAATTATATAATTGTAATATTAAAAGTATAATATATAAAATAATAATAATAATGATGAAATTAATACTTAAGAGAATAAAAAAATTAATTAAGTTCCTTTCAATCTAATCTTACATCGATGTATCGATGTTAGTTTTTTTTATGAAGATTTAAAAATATTTGTGCTGATTTTGGATTCAAATTTCATTCAAGGAGAATTAATCTTTCATTTTGAACAATGAAAAACTATTTCAACATCTAAAAAAG
The DNA here is from genome assembly GCA_019593545.1 of Apocynum venetum. Classification (NCBI taxonomy): domain Eukaryota; kingdom Viridiplantae; phylum Streptophyta; class Magnoliopsida; order Gentianales; family Apocynaceae; genus Apocynum; species Apocynum venetum. The sequence goes on along the minus strand of SRSM01000123.1, from coordinate 6,794,944 downwards.
AAATTTCATACACAAATATAATATAATCTCATTGTGACACTTGTCACAATAAAGAATTTGTAAAAAACATTATATATATATATATATATATTTACATTAACATATTAAATTCTAGATAATTCTCATTATGATTTTGAATATATATGGTTTTTTATAATATTTAAAATTTATTAAATAACATATAGATTTTAAAATATACATAACAAAATCTAAATTTAGGTACAATCGAATTTTCTACAAAAATGAATTAAATTTTTCATAATTTCTATTATTGTGTTTAATGGAGTACTTAATCATTATGGCATTTTTAGTTCAAAATATGTGTAAGCATTATGGCATACATAAAATATATTTAATCAAACTGCTATTTTAAAATTTTGGGCAATTTCTATTATAGATATAATTTCTATATCAATAGGTTAAATTGGATTAATTCCTATATGATTTTTTAATAGAATATTTAATTAAAATTTATGATTTCAAAATATGTATAATTCTTATGAATATATAAAATTTATTAAAAATCACCAAACTTGAATATTTATAATTTACTCATTAGAAACATACTCAAAAAATTTATATTATGAACCATATATATTTGAAGTAAAAAGTGATTGTGATAATAAATATTTGAAAAAAATCTAAAAAATAATAAAAAATACAAAAAATATAGTGAGAACACTTGCCAAGATTATAAAAGGATGAAAGAAATTTATATAATATATATATATATATATATATTTATATTATATTTTGAGGCTTCACTTCCAATTAATCCAAGGATTAAAATTTTTTGTGAATAACAAAACTATTTTTTCATTATCAATATTCAGATTCGAAACTTCCGATTGAACTCTTCATATAAGAGAGCGATGAACGTAAATCTTAATAAATTTTAAGATTCAAATCAAGACCTCCGACGACTAAAGCAACTGCAACTCTTTTCATTCGCTCTAAAACAGACCTAAAATCCAAACCTCCGACCACTAAAGCAACCGTAATCATTTCAGCACCCATTAAACCCGGCCTAACCTAATGGATTGGGATTAAAGACTGAGTAATATTTTGATATGAAAATTGAAGTTCTCTATTTTTTCTTAACCGCTCCGAACTCTCTTTCATTTGCCTGTGAACCTTTTTTTTCATATCCATCTCCTCCAGACTCTCTAGTCTCTCCAATTCTTTGCGTTCTTTCCTCGCCGAACTGATAATCATCAGTTGAAAGTAATGATCGTCCACATGAAGAGCACGTGTCTTACACTCGCTCACGTCACTCTTGTATCGAAACCCTCGTGCCACCGCTGAAAAATCCATACATATATGTGTCTTGGAACAGAAAAAAGGGGTAATGTCGAACTTGCCTCAATCTCTGTCTATGAACGCTGCTGCCGCTGCTTTTGGTGGTCCCGGTCCATCTTCTGCTAATTCTGCTGCCGTTGGTTCTCAGGGTAACAAGGATCGGAAAATGCAATCCGCCGAGCAGCTTGTTCTCGATCTTAGCAACCCGGAGCTTCGCGAAAATGCGCTTCTTGAACTCTCCAAGGTATATATACCGAATTGATATATGTTCTTTTTTCTTTCTTTCTTTCTTTTTGTGTTAGCAGATATATACACATATATGTCTCGGTGTGTGAACAATTCTCAGAATTCATGAATGGTGGGACGTTTATTCTGGTTCTGATTAAGGCTTTTGAATTTCGCTTCTGAATTATCTTGGTAGTTTTGTTGTTGGCTGCTATGTCATGGGTCATATGGTAATCGTTGTCTGTGGCCTTGTGTGAAAAAATGATGCTTAGATAAAGAGTGAGTTCTTGTGATGATCCCTGAAAGATTTAAGGCTTTTGAATTTCACTTCTGAATTATCTGGGTAGTTTTTTTGTTGGCTGCTATGTCATGGGTCATATGGTAAAGTTGGTTGCAGTGGTTGATGATGGTTTTGATAATCGTTGTCTGTGGCCTTGTGTGAAAAAATGATGCTTAGATAAAGAGTGAGTTTTTGTGATGATCCCTGAAAGATTTAAGGCTTTTGAATTTCACTTCTGAATTATCTGGGTAGTTTTGTTGTTGGCTGTTATGTCATGGGTCATATGGTAAAGTTGGTTGCAGTGGTTGATGATGGTTTTGTTAATCGTTGTCTGTGGCCTTGTGTGAAAAAATGATGCTTTGATAAAGAGCGAGTTTTTGTGATGATCCCTGAAAGATTTAATTTCCTTGCATTTCCATGATGATTCTTGTTAACTACAAGCAAGGCATGAAGTTTTTGGTTGTACGCTTGCCAACCGAATCAAACTGGAAAAAGAAAAAGAAAAGAACTTTAATATCCGCATGTGAAAAATTGAGAAAGCTTGGCTTGCCTGCCTTCTCAAGCTTCAGTTATGTTTGAATACATCCAGATTCCAAAATTCATCACCATTAACAATGGCATTTTTGCATGATTGCTCAATGCACCTGCTGAGAGCGTCTATTGACGCATGATTGCACAGCACACCTCTTGGAAAGGGGAATGCTGTTAGTCTAGGTTTTGATTTCAGTTAGTACTCTGTTGACATGGGAAACACCATTCAGTACTGAGAAGCTGCATGTCACCCCTCACTAGAGGAAGTCTTGTTAGGTTTGATCGCATTTAATACTGAGCACAGTCATCAATATGGTCCAAGAAAGCAATGTGTGCTCACGCGCACACGATGAAAATATGGGTGCATTAGGTGCATGTGAGTCAATCACAAGGTTATGAAATCTGTCCATTGTGCAGCACAATAATTTCCTTTATTTGTTTGATTTGGCTGACATTGGCCAGAACAACCAAAACTGTCCAGTTGTAAGCAGTATTTGGCGTAGAACGAAACACATGTATTAAGTTATCCTTTCACAACGAAGGAAATTAGTAAACTTGGTCAATCACGACCATATGTGTAATCTTTTATTCATAGTAACTTGGACCTGAATGAATTAGCTACAGTATCTGCTCCTGTGACTGAAGTCTCTCTACATGTTCTGAGCATTTTGATAATGAGCGCTACATGCCATTCTGCAAATTCATTCCTCTTCAGATGGAAACATATGTAACTAGTCTTTTTTTTTATGCTCATACTAGATTTGTTCAACAATTTGCTGATTTTCTTTAGGTAACTGAACTTGTTTCTTTTTCCTTTTTGTCCAAGTTGCAGAAGAGGGAATTGTTTCAAGATCTGGCTCCCTTACTTTGGAACTCCTTTGGGACCATTGCTGCCCTCCTCCAGGTAAATTTTGTGAAGGACTCTATGTGCTTTGATTTCCTTCTCAATTTATTCTCCGTAGATGGATGAGGGATGCTGAAATGTATTAATTTCTTAGACGATTATCCCCTTTTTTTATTTGAGAGTTCAAAGGATCTGTTAATTTGCCTTGGTTTCCTCAGTATAATACACTTGATGTTTTGTGAGATTTGATATTTAGGTTGAGAAAATGAAGTTTGAGAAATAATTAAAGCCAGTAATGAAGATTTAAATCTTGTTCAAACTTGTATCCCTAGGATTACCCCAGCCGTTGCCTTTGAAAACCAATAGAGAAAGAGAAGAGCTTGTGCAGATATTGAAATTGAAACAGGAGCAACCAGTTTCATAATTTTAGGGCCAATGCTCGCTATATTTGCGATGGTGCTGCCACCTGGGGGCATCATAGTCTTTTGCCTGTCTAAGAAACCTCATCTAGGTACTTGAGATAAATAAAATAAGTTTTTGGTGTCACAAAAAGAAAGGTGGGGCTTGTAGGTTAGTGGTGGTAGACAAAACATGTTACATCTGTTTTTGGGGCTTTCGGCCGAAAAAAGCCTATCCGGGAGTGTGAGCATGCATTATCTAATGGATACTTCTGATTTTGAATGCTTGTAGGAGATAGTGTCAATTTATCCAGTTTTATCTCCACCGAACCTGACCCCAGCTCAATCAAACAGAGTTTGTAACGCACTTGCCCTGCTTCAGGTCTAGTTAATTTCTTTCCCCTTGTTTCATTTTTTTCTTTTGAGGAAACTTATTCTGGTATTTTAATACTTTTTTTCTATCTCCAAATAATGGCATGCCTTTTCTATACCTTGTTACTAGATTGAAATAGGCAACTGTCTGAGTACTTGATGTATTACACTGTATTTTAATTCACAGAAAGAAAACATAGTTTTCTGTAAGTGGAATTATGTTATCCTCATAAGTTTATTTTTTGTGTTTGGCAGTGTGTCGCCTCTCATCCCAGCACCAGAATGTCTTTCCTCAGTGGTAGTATTCTCTACATTCGTTTTCATATAAGGCTTTACTACCTGCATCCATCTGGAGGTTGTAAACTTTAAATGTGTAACATTTTTGGAAGAAAGCCCCCCTTGTATTTTGTCCAATCTCTGTTGTCATATTTCCCCTTAAAACTTCGAAAATTCTTTTTGTATGATCTGCCAATGACTAGTTTTTAGTAGAGGCGTTTTTCCAAATTCATTGCGAGCTGGATTTGGATCTCCTGGTATATCGCATCCTTTTCAGCTGGAACCCTTTACATGAAGAGAGAAAAAAATAGTTTTTATGGACTTAGTTGCAAAGGCATGTGATGATGGGTGAAAGAAAAATATTTCTCCGGCAGTAATATCATTTCTTATGCCTTATTTGAAGTCTGAATAGGTAATAGGATTTAATAGTTAACCTCTTTCTGAGTGGAGCTATGTTGGATGCAGTTAATGACCATATGATTTTGGTTGATTCTTCATCAAGTCGTGTTATTTTTTAATTATCTAATTAGTTTAATTGTTACCTTTCCTTCTTGCAGCACAGATGCCTTTGTACCTGTACCCTTTTCTTAATACGACAAGCAAATCAAGGCCTTTTGAGTACCTAAGGCTTACTAGTTTAGGGGTAATCGGTGCACTGGTGAAGGTATTTGATCCTCATTAATAACCTGCTTCCTACTGCTAAATCCCACCTTCCCTGCACGTGTGTCCTATATTCTGATGTGGGAACTGTTCATATTCTTTATAGTGGGGAAGGGGCCTTTCTTCCTCTAAAGAGATAAAGAAGGTTGAAATGTTAATGCAGAATTACTTTTCCCCTTTCTTACACTCATGAAAAGGTTACATGAAATTAATTTATATTCTTGGATTTTAGGTCTAGATTCAAACTCATTCTTTTTGAGATTTTATTAAATTGGCATCTCTGTTTTCCCCTTTTCCTGATTGCCATTGATGAAGTCATTCACATTAGCAATTTTTCCTATCATTCCGTGTAGTTCAGCATTAGGTTACCTTTACTTATCCCTGTTTTTATGACATTAAACTCTATAGTTAAAGAATGGAAAAAGCCCAAAAGGATCCTTATGATAGTGAGAAGTTTAAACCAATTAATATACTAATATTTCTTGCCTATTCCTTTCAGGTTGATGACACAGAAGTTATCAGTTTCCTACTCTCAACAGAGATTATTCCTCTGTGCCTTCGCACAATGGAGATGGGCAGTGAATTGTCAAAAACAGTTAGTAACTGCAAATATGCTACGCATTCCTGTGTTGCATTGCTAAATTATAAGACTAGATTCTGTTTATTGATTCAAGGCATTTAACCACTTAGGTTTATTGTATGTCTGTTATTGAAGTAAGCTGAGGTTTCCAGTCTATTCATGACTATACTTTGTTAATGGGTTATTGTTTCCTGTTCTTTGCCTGGGAATCATTAGGTTATAATACATGGCATTTTGATCCCTCTTAATTTCTGGTTCTTCACTTGAATTGCTTGTTCTGAACGTTCATTTCACAATCTATCTTGTGTTGGCTTTTATGCCTTTTGCTATCCTTTGGCAGGTTGCAACATTTATTGTGCAGAAGATTCTGCTCGATGATGTGGGCTTGGATTATATATGTACCACAGCGGAACGGTTTTTTGCTGTGGGGAGAGTGCTGGGAAATATGGTTGCTTCACTGGCTGAACAGCCCTCTTCAAGGCTGCTCAAACATATTATTAGATGCTATCTTCGGTTATCAGATAATCCAAGGTGGTCATTACTGCCTATTCCATTTCTCTTTCTCTTCATACATTTTTGCCCTTTGTTCAAGATATAAATGCATTCATGCCTCTACGAATGGAATGTAGAATTTCCACAGCTAATCCTAGTATCCCTCGTAATCTTGTGTGATCAGGGCATGCGATGCACTCAGAAGCTGCCTCCCAGACATGCTCAGAGATGCCACTTTCAGCAGTTGCCTTCGTGTAAGTATTCGGTCAAATTTGAGCATGGACAATGGGCATCATGCTACATGGTGGTGTAATCAGGGAGAGCTTGGAATGTTAGACAATTCATTGCAACATATTTAAAACCTTTTTCATTCTCTTATCTGGTGGGGATACTTTCTCTTGACAGGAAGATCCGACAACAAGAAGATGGCTTCAACAGCTGCTTAGCAGTGTCCAAGGGCCGCGCGTGGCCCTGCAAGCAGGGGCTGGATTTGATCATATGCTTGCAAGCCAACTAAACTGAGGAAGATGCAGCCAGAGTTTCCCTCCAGTTGTTTATTCTCAGTTTCAAATCTGTTCTAATAGAAGCTAAAAGAAAAAAATAAAAAAAGAAGGAAATCTTTCTCTCTTTTTGTAAGTTAATGGGCTTGATTCTTAGGTTCCTTAAGAAAACTATTGTAATAAATAAGCATATTCTATGGTTTTCTTTTTGTTTTTTCTCCTTTTAAATTTTAGTTAAATATGCTAACATTGGCTTATATTTATTTGGGTTGCAAGGGTTTTATGGGACTAGAATGAACATAATCAATATTCAGATCTGTAGAATTGCAGCGAGGTGAATTATTCCTTAATGATCTTTACATTGAATACCTTTCTCGCTTGATTTTGGACATCATAATACTTGTCCAATCTTTCCAAACTTTTCGGATGGTACTAATTTAGTCAGGTAGGTATTCCATTGTCTACACAGTGTTTGGTTATACTAGTACTGAAGAGCAGAATACATAATGCTCACCATTTGAGCATTTATGTACATTGTTCTTTTTACTTACAGAGGCAGAAATGGATGGGAAAGAAGCGACTATTTTCAGTGAGTCCAAAAGCATGCTTCATGCTCAGTAGGTGAAGCTTAATTGGTTAGAAAAGATGAGCAATTTTATTTATGATCAAGAGCTCATGTTTAAGTTACTGAGTGGATAAATGTCATGAAGAATATTTAGGTATATTCTCACTGACTTTCCAAACTCAATTAATAGGGTTAAGGATCCAGACACGGACACACACACACACACACACACAGATATATATATAACTCATTTGGCAAGAATCGACTCTTAAACCACATGTTTTTGTGTAAGATTCGTCTAGAAATTAGGTCTTAGTTTAATATTTTTAAATAACTGGTTTTTATCATAATTAAAACTTTTATATTTATCAATCTTTATTTATTCTTTAAATAATGCTATGAAAACCCCCCAAAAAATATAAGGCCTATATATTCACCAATTTATTTCTAATCAGATAGTAATTATTAAACAATTGATTAATTGTAATAAAAAAAATTCTTATCAACAATTTTTAGATTTACGAAAATATTTTTAGTTTTTTTTTAAAAAATAATAATAATAATTTGAGGACTTTGAAGTTGTATAGATTCTCAGATGATTGGGATAGAGTGCTTGAAGTACTAGAAATTCGAGTGATTGGATAGGTGGAGCTGCACTTAAAAAGGCTTCAGCTGAGTGATATTGGACTTGGGGCGATTTCCAGTTGTTTGAATTTGAATCCTGAAATATTGCATTTGGTGAGAGCACCTGAGTGTTCTAATGGTGTTATTGGCGTGCTAAAGACTTGGGCAGAGCATTGCAAGCCTTTGAGGAAAAATCCATATTTATGGGTGGAAGACAAATAGGATCAGCGGCGAAGGTATATTTAATTTTTCTGTCACAAGAATTGACTGTTATTGGTGTGAACCCCTGCCATGCTAGTTTGGTCCAAATTTGGAGAGGTTGGGCCTATTTAATTATCAGACAAACATTGCATTTCGTCCACTGTAAATCGGTGTGACCTGGGGGTTTTGGATGAACGATTGTGTTTGATTGTGAATTTACATTTAAATCATCATTTAGATAATTTTTTGGGACTAAAAATAAGGGACAATACGGTCAATTAATATAACAAAATAAAAACATCCAAAATGATTCACCATTGACCCTTATTTAGCTCTACCAATCCCCACATGAAAAGCAAAAGAAACCAGAACAACCAATTTAAAGAAAGTGGGTTGTTCTTGAAATGCGATTTATTAAGCCATCCATACAAGAATGAAAGTTGAAATCCATAAACCAATTTAAAGAACTGGGTTGTTCTTGAAATGCGAAACAACCCACGCCAACAATCAAAAACTTTAAATCCACAAGCCAAATAAACTAAGAGATAAAAATTTAAACGAAGCATAAAAAAGAAAAAGAAAATTGAATGAAGAGATAAAAATGGGTTCAAGATGTCATAAACCAATAACAATTAGAGGAAAATCTTCTAAACATTCACAAAATTCAAGCACATTTAGGTACCGGACACTAGAATCATAATAAATAACTCCAATTTTGAAGATTAATGTCAGTACTGAATGAGCTTTTCCTCATTTTTTTTGGCAAATCTATTATTCTTTAAATATGTCATAATTAAAATTTATTAATTAAAGTTGACTTCGAACAGATGAAAACTTATGGGTTTATTATTGTCTATTTCCTTTAAAAAGAAAAAAGTAAAAAAAAAAGTAATAATAATGTCTTCTTTTTTTTTTATCAGATCACATGTAAAATTTATTTATAATTTTTTAAATGCGTGATAATTAAATATTAATGAGAAAATTCATTTGTCTTTTTTTACTTGAAGGCACTTATATGTCAACCATTACACAAAATATAAATAATTCTTAAGAATAAAACATTAAACATTAAATTAAAAACATTACATTAAATGATTTTCACTATTACATAATACATCCATAAAATTCTTAAAATACACAATGCATCCAAAAAGTAACTGTACAATTGTAGCTCTAAATCAAGCAACATCTGTTTTTTTTATGTTTGTTACTTTGATTAAAAGTATCTAGAATGAACCAATTAATCAAATATACTTTAGGATCTATGATACGAATAAAAGTCTCTAATTTGAGCATTAGTTCAAACAAACTGGTTGTTGAAAGAATAAGTTTTATTGAAAAGAGAGATAGAAACCTATTTTCAATAGCTTTATCAAGAACTATCAATAAGGGATTAAGAAAATTGTAGACATTAAAAACAAATAGATTTGTTATGACAATTTACATTTAACCAAGAAACAATGTTGAACAATTGTTCTAACATGTCAAACACTCATGGTAATACTATGAATGCATTATGATACATATGTGTTCATACATAGAATTAATTTGTATCTCAAATCTCACTGTTTTGTCATATAATAGTTTTAGAGGAATTGAAATAATACCTACCATTTTAGATTTGTCTTTGTGCGCTACTTGACCAACAACGTTGACTAATCCAGTATTACCTCCACATTGTAGTAGGTTTCATCCACCAACACTAGAAGATTTGATGTGCTATCAAATTTGGTTATCGTAGAACGTTAAATGTAACTTTTATATATCTTTAATTTATATTTGTAATTATTTTATAAGTCCTAAATAAATATAGTCTTTCTTATTTATTACAAATCGAAATGATGGAGTTTTGATGTCTATTTTAGAAGATTCGGATGATGATAATGATTAAGGGGTAAATTTATTCTATTTGCTATACAATAATTTTATTATCGACGTATATAAGGTTTTTTTAATAGACTTTCTTGTTTAAAATTTTTATTGTTTACTTGATTTTAAAGAAATATTTATTTCAACATTTTATATATCATTGGATTTTTGTAATTCTTTTTTTAAAAAAATTAAATTAGATGAAAATTAAAGCGATAGTTTACACATTGGTAATCTTCAGTGGAGGTGGCTGAAATTGAGACATACAGTTTTTGCGGGTGGGTAAAGTGGGTTGTTCAATACTCACGAGAACGGTAGCGGGAATACTCGTTAAAGTTTATTTGGGGTTGGAGAAGAAAACAAGTACATTATTTTCAACCGGGATAAGGTTGATGATAGGTATCTCTAACTCAACCCATCCACAGTAACATCCCTTTGTTCTTGTTATTCATCTCAATGGAAGCGGAAGAATCAATCTTGGTGACTTAAGCTCCAACATTGGTGTTTATCCCTACAAAAACCAATATTAATACAAAATTTCAATATTAATAAAAAATATTAACAGGAAAAGAGTTATACCATGTACATTTGTTCTTGTTATTGATCTTAGGAGAACTAGAAGAATCATTATTCGTAGTGTCAATTTTGGAGACAAATTTGTTGTTTACACCTATTGAAAACATAAATGAATATAATAATCCATAAAAAAGAAAAAAAAACACAAACCTCTGTTCTTAGTCATGTTTTCCGTTGGATGGTACGTTTTCTTACCTTTCTTTGATTTCATAGTAGGCTGGGCATTCTTCTGGTACTCTGCATGTTGGGCTTCTGTGAGATCATCGTGCCCGCATTTGCCACACTTGTAATCAGCTGCCATTGCACCACAGTAGAGAGAAAAAAGCGAAGAGAGGGAAAAGACTGAAAGATAAGACGTATTTAACATTCTTGGAGTACTCAGCATGCACGGGGTAGAGTTTTTAGAGAGCTTTTGAGTATATATATAGAGAACACAAGATTCGGTTAAACAAACTTTGTTTTGTAATGGAGGCATAATAGCCATTTCCCTACTCCAACAAAGAGAGGAAGAAAGAGAGTGAGCTTCAACCTCGCTCTAAAGGTAAAAAATGGCCTCATTTTCTTCTTTTGTTGTGTATTTACTTGCCTTTGGCTCGTTTCTTGGGGAAGAAAAAAAATTGCCCCTTTTTTGGATTTGCCTAGGTGATCTTCTTATGGCGGTTGTGCGGGGTAGTGTCTCTTCGTGCTCTAGCTATTAGTGTGTGCATTTTTAGTTTTCCATTTGTAGTAGCACAAGTTCAATTGATGGGAAGAAAATGAAAATGAAAACAAAAAAACCAGGAGATTTCTGGAATAACGAATTTGTTGTACTTTTGTAATACGAGTACTGAAGTATTAAACTTAATTAAGCTTATGGATTCTAAAAATTGATTGTCATTTTTACTAAATTGAGGAAAAAAACTAATTTGACATGAGTTATTCTCTCGCTAATCACCCATGAGAGGGGAGAGAGTATAGTTTTATGAGCTTTTTTCTATTTTATTTTGTCTTCGATTAATTTTTTAAGAAACTATTGGCTTTTTGAAAGATTTATTTTGCATTGTATTCAAATAAGGAAAGACAATTGAAAACGATTAAGTGATTTACTTTACAAGTAATAATAAATGTTATAACTAAACCGCAAGGAAGTCAAAAATTGAATTCAACGACAATTTATATAATGCAAATTTCTTAAGTTATTACTATTTTTATTGCTAAGCACGGTTGGAAGAACTCAGTTGCTGGTTATTTACGTTGTTTGTGCAGGAGATGCACTTAAATCATAGCCCGTGGTGGATTTTCAGGATTATTTCCTGATTCCCGTTACAATGCTTATTTGTTTTCCTTGCAAACTGGCTTTCCAGATGTTAGGCTAGAAAATGATTCTGATATAAATCATGTTGAGGAAAATAAGCAGAAGACTTATGTTGTGAATGGCTTTCAATTGATTATACCTTTAAAGAACTCCAACTTCTTAACTGTTACTGTAAGCTCATTTCATCACTTTAAAGGGCATAATATAAGTGTTTTGGGGGTTAACAATAGATTGACAATTTCCTTTTGTGATCCTTTTATACTTCTTTTACAATTTCACATATTATTGTTTGCTTGACTTCCTTGAGAGCTGACGCAAGATTTACTTTGACTAGGAAGTAGAGGAATTATTGTTCAAAATCTCCAGAAAGTAAAATATTTTGAACCTCATTCTTGTTTTCCTACAAGATAACTTCAGAGGCTCCTGTTTTCTCTAAACAATTTAAAGTTCAAATTGGGCACTGCTACGTCTTTTTCATTCCAAATATGCACATTATTTGGGTTTACTCTCTATTCTTCAGCCAGTCCCCTAGTCTGTTGAAGTAGCAAGTGTGAGGTTAGGCATAATATGAACATATAATCTCATTAAATTTGGACCTACTAATTTATGCAATTTAAGAAATTACAATTTTCCAACTCGTTGCATTTCTCTAACAATTTTTAGATTTACGAAAATATTTTTAGTTTTTTAAAAAACAAATTAAATAATTTGAGGACTTTGAAGTTGTATAGACTCTCATATGATTGGGATAGGGTGCTTGAAGTACTAGAAATTCGAGTGATTGGATAGGTGGAGCTGCATCTAACCAATATTACCTGTTTTGTGGCAACGGTAAAAGCCTTTATGCCAATGTAATTTACAGAGCTGATAATGTATGTTGCTACTAATTTTTACTGCAGAACTCGAGTGTCAACTGGAAGTGATAAAGTTCAGTGTTTTACATTTCCCCTTCATTTCTAGCCCAGTGATCCTATGAGAATTCAAGCAATCATTTACAATAGTAGGTGTACTTCTTCCCAAAAATGGTCGCAACATTCTATGTTGTTGGAAAATGCTTGCTAAGATGAGAAATTCAAATTTTAAATTTTTGTGTACATTAAATTTCAAATTCTAATGAATATGATATGAAATTCAATTCAATTCCAATATAAAAATTTTGAATTTCAATTATGATATACGTGTATACTCGCATATATTAAGATGACAAATTTAGCATTGAATATTTAAATATTCATATTTTCAAAAACATTTAACTTAATTTTTTAAAAAATATTATATTAAGACTGAATTCAAACTTGAACTTGAGACCATGTCTGAATCATGACCAAACCTATTCTAAAGATTTTATTAAACCCTAGCAAAAATTTCAAATAATCCTCAATATGCTTTTTCTTCCCAATTTTTACTCAACACATTGCAATCTAGGTGGTTTAGTAGTAAATTGATTTCAATTGGTTTTTTTAAAAAAATTGTTTCTCAACAACCCTATTTATGTAAACACAAACATTTCTCCTTTTCTTATTATTATTTTTATCAAATTTATGTTTTGTTTAGATCGATGATTTTATTATAATTACTCTATCAGAACATGATTTTTTGTAAATAAAACTTAAAACTTTGACTCATAATGAACTATTACACACATATAGCATTTTTAGTAACTTATTTGATATATTTTTGTAAACGAAATTGACCAACAAAACATGTATATTTGATAAATGGGGCTCTTGCGAAGATATTTTTTATGCAATAATTAACCACTTCCATTTTTGAGAAATATTATATTCTTTCTCCATTCTAATTTGACATACTTATTTTCCTTTTTTATTTATTACAATTATAGAACTTTCATCAATATTTGTTAGTTAATTAAAATATTCATATTTAAAGTGAGATTATTTGTATATAAAATGTATTTAATTCAATTTGAAATGATCAATTGTAATGATATTTTAATAATACTTTATAAAAAATATATATTTTTAATAACGTTAATTATATTTTTTAATCGATATAAAAAATCAAACAAATACTTATCAATTTTGGGACGGTGGAAGCAAGTAAATGATAGCATCAAATATCAACAAACGAAAATATATTTTTAAAACTTCGTTGCTTGAGCAAGTATATAAAATTCAATCTTTGACCAATGACCGAGATATTTTTAGTTCTTCTTTTTCAATGAAGTGATGAGATTAGTTATTTGTTTAATACTTATGTTGATAAAAAAAATTAATATTTAAAATCAAATATAAAAATCCTTTAGTTTTTTTCAACACTAGAAAACCTTTTTAATAATACTTTCAAATTTAACATTTATTTTTATTTGTAATATTATGTTAGAAATTTATTGTATTCATGTGTAACATCTAGTGCTAATATACATAATAGAACTAATGCGTGCTTTAAAATGTGAATATCATAAGGAACAAAATGATAATTTTCAATCGATGAAAAATCCCTTAAGAATGAAAATTCTTGTACCCTTTTCTCTAGATAATGCCTTAAATAACCAATTATAAGTAAACAAATTCACAATAAAATACTTATAAAGCATCAATAAACTTAAAACTATAAAATAAATCAATTGTACTATGTGAAACCAGAGACAACATGTAAATGGGAGAGAATTTAACCAAAATAAACTCATTTTTAACATTTTGATCCAAAATAATCTGTTTTGTTGGAGCTGTACCAAAATAACCCAAAACGTATTTGGTAAAAATGTCTAAACAATTTTTACATTACAACGTGTTTGCCAAATACGTCCATCAGTAGACGTGTTTGGCAAACACGTTTACTTGGAAAACGTAATTCACAATCACCTCTTCTTAATTAAGTTTTTTAAAAAAAATGTTTCCTCTTTTTTTTAAATAGAGAGGGGAAAAAAAAGCTTACACGTGATTGTGAATCACGTCTAAGTTTTTTTCTTTTTTATTAATAAAAAAGTTAGTAAATTTCTACAAAAAAAAATTAGAAACTTTTAATTTTTTTAATGAAATAGTGAGTAAATTTCTTTTAAAAAAAATTAACCACCTAAAAACAAATAAAATTTTTGCCACATTAGTTTTATGTGTCTAACTCTTTTTTTTAGACAAATTGACTAACTATTTCATTAAATAAAGGCAAAGTTTAAAAATTAAAAAAAATAGAAGATCATTTTTACGTTTAAAAATTAAAAAAAATAGAAGATCATTTTTACTACTATTAATGTAAAAATATAGTGTAAAAATATTATTTTTAATATTAGGGTAAAAATTTAGTGTAACAATAAATTTTAATATTAGTGTAAAAATATTTTTTAAAAATTTGAATTCCAAAATTTATATAATAAAAAAATATTATTAATATGTTTTTAGGTGTCTAACTTTTTTTTTAGACAAATTTACTAACTATTTCATTAAATAAAGGCAAAAATTTTTTAAAAAAATAGAAGATCACTAATAGTAGTAAAAAAAAAAATTTATTGTTATTTCATTACAAAAAAAGTATAAAAAAATAAAAACAAACAAAAAAAAACTTAGACATGTTGTTTTTTTATTTTTTTCCCTCCCTATTTCAAAAAAAAGAATTTACTCACTATTAAAAAAAACGTTTAAAAAAAAACGTAAGTAAGAAGAGGTGATTGCGAATCACGTCTTCTTAAAGTAGACGTGCTTGGCAAACAAGTTGTAATATAAAAATGGTTTAGATGTTTTTACCAAATACGTTTTGAGTTATTTTGGTACACCTCCAACAAAGTAAGTTATTTTAAATCAAAATGTTAAAAATAGGATTATTTTGGTTATATTATCTAAATGGGAAGAAGAACGCATTTTAATGAATTTTATAAATTTATAATAGATAAAATGATTTTTAAAATGTTGGAAGTAAATTAAAAATATGAAACTAAGTGTATTTAAATTGAATTTATGAAACTTATTCTTTGGTTTATTTTAAAATAAAAAGGTTTTTTTTTTATTGCATAATGATGAATGGACTTGAACCCTCAAGCCTTTGACGATGGACTTGAACACTGGACAACACTTCACTGTCGGAAAAATTTAAAAAAAGTTATATATATATATATATATATATATTCACATTTTAAAAGTTCTTTTAATATTCTGTTCAAAAATATTTTAAAATTTAAAGTATTTGCTATATTTATTTCAAAATAAATTATATATATATATATATATATATTCATATATATTACTAAATTTCACATTCCATAACACATTTTGGACAATATTACTCTTTTGATGATTCTAAATCAATTTTTAAAATTTTGATCACATTTTTTATGTAATAATGAAAGATTCTATAATAAAGGACAATATTCATCAATTTATAGTATCAAACAAAGGTAAATCTCATAAAAACATTTGAAAGAATGAAAAATATATATTTTTTCACTTTTTGAAAGAGTTCTATGAACTTTTATATGGAAATCTTTCATGAGTTTTGTGAGTGTGTACATGAATATCATAAAAGAGTTTCGTGCAACAATTTATGGAACTTCTTCGATGACTTGTTACACATAATTACTATTTTATTTCCTTTTAAATTCTTTTATTTTTTATAATTTTATATTAAAATAATAATAAATTTATTATTATTTATGTACTTTTTCATATTTTTAATATATATTAATTTCTTAATTATATTATTATTTATTACTTAAAAATTTATTTATTTATATCATTTTAAAAATTAAAGTACCTTTTTATACATAGATAATTTGTGACAAAAATTATAAGGATGGATAGTCCAAAAATTAACTAAGAACAACTCTCTTAATAATTTCTTCATGATTTTCAAGAAAACAAAATAATTTTACATTAGTTAAAACTGCTTCGTTAAGAAAAAATATATTTGAGTTATTAATTTTAGAAGTAAGATGACACAAAATAGAAAATAAATCAACCAATCATCTCATCAAATTTAATTGCAAGAATAGAAAAAAATACCAAAAAACTAATGATATATTCTTAGTATTGATATGTTATGATAATATAAGTTTATACTTATCTAGTTGTTAATTTTTAAAGAAATTAAATTAAATTAATTTTGTTTCTTCAAACTTGAATTTGTTTGTTTAATTTTATAAAAAAAATAATATGTTGGCTTAATTGAATTGTAATTTAAACCATTAATTGAAATTTATGACTGTAATTAAGTAGTGATAATTGTCTTCACCAAAAGTATTTAATTTTTTATTAATTATATTATTGTTTTATCTTACTTATAAGGATTAGGGACATTATGGTACAAAAATGTGGAATTTAGTAAATTGATGTAGGATTTAATAATTATGATTCATATATATATATATATATAAATGAATATTTTTTATATAAAATATCTTCCAATTTAATTTTTTTATTACGATTATAAATTTCAACAGGTATATTTTTTTTCCCTATAAAAGTATTTTTTCTATAAGTATTTGAGGCATCACTCCCAATTAATCCAACTCATTCTTTGGTTGAATTTTTTGTGGATCATGGAACTACCAATAGGTTTTTTCATTATCAAGACTCATATTCAAAATCACCAATCGAATTTTTTATGTAAGTTTTGATCAAATTTTTTATGAATAAAAACTCTCCATAGATTTTTTTTATTTTCAAGACTTAGATTCAAAACTTTCGATTAAACTATTTACGGATGACGAAACTCTCAATACTTTCCATTAAACTCTTTACAAATAAAGAAACTCTCAATAAATTTTAAGAATCGTGATCAATACATCCGACAAGTAAATCAACCGGAACTCCTTTCAATCGGCATAAACCTAGATGGATTAAGATTAAAAACCATTAATATTTTGTTTCAATCGGCCTAAACCTAGATGGATTTAGATTAAAAACCAGTAATATTTTGATATCAAAATTGAAGAATTGAAGTTGTTCTATTTTTCTTAACCGCTCGGAACTCTCTTTCATTTGCCATTTGCTCAGTGACCTTTTTTTCATATCCATCTCCTCCAGACTCTGTAGTCTCTCCAATTCTTTGCGTTCTTTCCTCGCCGAACTGATAATCAATCAGTTGAAGTAACGATCGTCCACATGAAGAGCACGTGTCTTACACTCGCTCACGTCACTCTTGTATCGAAACCCTCGTGCCATCGCTGAAAAATCCATACATATATGTGTCTTGGAACAGAAAAAAGGGGTAATGTCGAACTTGCCTCAATCTCTGTCTATGAACGCTGCTGCCGCTGCTTTTGGTGGTCCCGGTCCATCTTCTGCTAATTCTGCTGCCGTTGGTTCTCAGGGTAACAAGGATCGGAAAATGCAATCCGCCGAGCAGCTTGTTCTCGATCTTAGCAACCCGGAGCTCCGCGAAAATGCGCTTCTTGAACTCTCCAAGGTATATATACCGAATTGATATATGTTCTTTTTTCTTTCTTTCTTTCTTTTTGTGTTAGCAGATATATACACATATATGTCTCGGTGTGTGAACAATTCTCAGAATTCAAGAATGGTGGGACGTTTATTCTGGTTCTGATTAAGGCTTTTGAATTTCGCTTCTGAATTATCTTGTTGTTGGCTGCTATGTCATGGGTCATATGGTAATCGTTGTCGGTGGCCTTGTGTGAAAAATGATGCTTAGATAAAGAGTGAGTTTTTGTGATGATCCCTGAAAGATTTAAGGCTTTTGAATTTCACTTCTGAATTATCTGGGTAGTTTTTTTGTTGGCTGCTATGTCATGGGTCATATGGTAAAGTTGGTTGTAGTGGTTGATGATGGTTTTGATAATCGTTGTCTGTGGCCTTGTGTGAAAAAATGATGCTTAGATAAAGAGTGAGTTTTTGTGATGATCCCTGACAGATTTAATTTCCTTGCATTTCCATGATGATTCTTGTTAACTACAAGCAAGGCATGAAGTTTTTGGTTGAACACTTGCCAACCGAATCAAACTGGAAAAAGAAAAAGAAAGGAACTTTAAAATCTGCATGTGAAAAATTGAGAAAGCTTGGCTTGCCTGCCTTCTCAAGCTTCAGTTATGTTTGAATACATCCAGATTCCAAAATCCATCACCGTTAACAATGGCATTTTTGCATGATTGCTCAATTAGTAAGGATTGATATCACTCGATGCGCCTGCTGAGAGCGTCTATTGATGCATGATTGCACAGCACACCTCTTGGAAAGGGGAATGCTGTTAGTCTAGATTTTGATTTCATTTAGTACTCCGTTGACATGGGAAACACCATTAGGATTGATTGCATTCAGTACTGAGAGGCTGCAAGCCACCCCTCACTAGAGGAAATCTTGTTAGGGTTGATCACATTTAATACTGAGCGCAGGCATCAATATGGTCCAAGAAAGCAATGCATGCTCACACACACATGATGTAAATATGGGTGCAACAGGTGCACGTGAGTCAATCACAAGGTTATGAATTCTGTACACTGTACAGCACAATAATTTCCTTTATTTGTTTGATTTGGTTGAAATTGGCCAGAACAACCAAAACTGTCCAGTTATAACCGGAATTTGACGTAGAACGAAACACCTTTCATAAGGAAGGAAATTAGTAAACTTGGTCGATCATGACCATATGCATAATCTTTTATTCGTAGTACCTTTGACCTGAATGAATTAGCGTTAATATCTGCTTCTGTGACTGAAGTCTCACTACATGCTCTGAGCATTTTGATCATGAGCGCTAAATGCCATTCTGCAAATTCATTCCTCTTCAGATGGAAACATATGTAACAAGTCTTTTTCTATGCTCATACTGGATTTGTTTAACAGTTTGCTGATTTTCTTTAGGTAACTGAACTTGTTTCTTTTTCCTTTTTGTCCAAGTTGCAGAAGAGGGAATTGTTTCAAGATCTGGCTCCCCTACTTTGGAACTCCTTTGGGACCATTGCTGCCCTCCTCCAGGTAAATTTTGTGAAGCACTTTGGATGAGGGATGCCGAAGAGGATTAATTTATTAGACGATTTTCTCCTTTTTTTATTTGAGAGTTCAGTGGATCTGTTAATTTGTCTGGTCTTCCTCAGTATAATAGACTTGATTTTTTTGTGAGATTTGATATTTAGATTGAGAAAATGAAGTTTGAGAAATAATCTAAGCTAGTAATGAAAATTTTAGTCTTGTTCAAACTTGTATCCATAGGATTACTTCGGCCTTTGCCTTTGAAAACCAAAAGAGAAAGAGTGCAGATATTCAAATTGAAACAGGAGCAACCAGTTTCATATTTTTAGGACTGATACTTGCCATATTTGCAATGGCGCTGCCAGCTGGGGGCATCATGGTCTTTTTTCTGTCCAAGAAACCTCATCTAGGTAGTTGAGAGAAATAAAATAAGTTTTTGGAGTCTCAAAAGAAAGGTGGGGCATGTAGCTTAGTGGTGGTAGACAAAACATGTTACATCTGTTTCTGGGGCTTTCGACATAAAAAAGCCTATCCGGGAGTGTGAGTGCATTCTCTAAAGGATACTTCTGATTTTGAATGCTTGTAGGAGATAGTGTCAATTTATCCAGTTTTATCTCCACCGAACCTGACCCCAGCTCAATCAAATCGAGTTTGTAATGCACTTGCCCTGCTTCAGGTATAGTTACTTTCTTTCCCCTTATTTCGTTTTTTCTTTCAAGGAAACTTACTCTGGTATTTTAATACTTATTTACTGTCTCCCAATAATGGCATGCCTTTTCTATACCTTGTTGATACATTTTCTTCTGAGAAGTAGATGGATTGAAAAAGGCAAACTGTCTGAATACTTGATGTATTACATTGTATAATTTAATACATCGAAAGAAAACATATTAATTTGCAAGTAGAATTATCTTATCCTAATAAGTTTATTTTTTGTGTCTGGCAGTGTGTCGCCTCTCATCCCAGCACCAGAATGTCTTTCCTCAGTGGTAGTATTCTCTACATCCTTTTGGTATATAAGGCTTTATTACCTGGATCCATCTGGAGGTTGTAAACTTTAAATGTGTAACATTTTTGGAAGAAAGCCCCCCTTGTATTTTGTCCAATCTCTGTTGTCATTTTTCCCCTTAAAAATTTGAAAATTATTTTTGTATGATCTTCTGATGACTTGTTTTTAGTAGAGACAAATTTTCAAATTCGTTGCGAGCTGAATTTGGATTTCCTGGTATATCATCATCCTTTTCAGCTGGAAACCTTTACATTCCAAAGAGAGAAAAAATAGTTTATATGGACTTAGTTACAAAGGCATGTGATGACAGGTGAAAGAAAAATATTTCTCTGGCAGTAATATCTTTTCTTATGCCTTATTCGAAGTCTGAATAGGTAATAGGATTTAATTGTTAACCTCTTTCTGATGTGGAGCTATGTTGGATGCAGTTAAGGACCATATGATTTTGGTTGATTCCTCATCAAGTCGTGTTATTTTTTAATTATCTAGTTAGTTTAATTGTTACCTTTCCTTCTTGCAGCACAGATGCCTTTGTACCTGTACCCTTTTCTTAATACGACAAGCAAATCAAGGCCTTTTGAGTACCTAAGGCTTACTAGTTTGGGGGTAATTGGTGCACTGGTGAAGGTATTTGATCCTCACTAACAACCTGCTTCCTACCGTTAAATCCCACCTTCCCTGCATGCGTATCTTATATTCTGATTTGGGAACTGTTCATATTCTTTATAGTGGGAAAGGGGCCTTTCTTCCTCTAAAGAGATAAAGAAGGTTGAAATGTTAATGCAGAATTACTTTTCCCCTTTCTTACACTCATGAAAAGGTTACATGAAATTAATTTATATTCTTGGATTTTAGGTCTAGATTCAAACTCATTCTTTTTGTGATTTTATTAAATTGGTATCTATGTTTTCCCCTTTTCCTGATTGCCATTGATGAAGTCATTCACATTAGCAATTTTTCCTATCATTCCGTGTAGTTCAGCATTAGGTTACCTTTACTTATCCCTGTTTTTATGACATTAAACTCTATAGTTAAAGAATGGAAAAAGCCCAAAAGGATCCTTATGATAGTGAGAAGTTTAAACCTATTAATATACTAATATTTCTTGCCTATTCCTTTCAGGTTGATGACACAGAAGTTATCAGTTTCCTACTCTCAACAGAGATTATTCCTCTGTGCCTTCGTACGATGGAGATGGGCAGTGAATTGTCAAAAACAGTTAGTAACTGCAAATATGCTACGCATTCCTGTGTTGCATTGCTAAATTATAAGACTAGATTCTGTTTATTGATTCAAGGCATTTAACCACTTAGGTTTATTGTATGTCTGTTATTGAAGTAAGCTGAGGTTTCCAGTCTATTCATGACTATACTTGTTAATGGGTTATTGTTTCCTGTTCCTTGCCTGGGAATCATTAGGTTATAATACATGGCATTTTGATCCCTCTTAATTTCTGGTTCTTCACTTGAATTGCTTGTTCTGAACGTTCATTTCACAATCTATCTTGTGTTGGCTTTTATGCCTTTTGCTATCCTTTGGCAGGTTGCAACATTTATTGTGCAGAAGATTCTGCTCGATGATGTGGGCTTGGATTATATATGTACCACAGCGGAACGGTTTTTTGCTGTGGGGAGAGTGCTGGGAAATATGGTTGCTTCACTGGCTGAACAGCCCTCTTCAAGGTTGCTCAAACATATTATTAGATGCTATCTTCGGTTATCAGATAATCCAAGGTGGTCATTACTGTCTATTCCATTTCTCTTCATACATTCTTGCCCTATGTTCAAGATATAAATGCATTCATGCCTCTATGAATGGATTGTAGAATTTCCATAGCTAATCCTAGTATCCCTCGTAATCTTGTGTGATCAGGGCATGCGATGCACTCAGAAGCTGCCTCCCAGACATGCTCAGAGATGCCACCTTCAGCAGTTGCCTTCGTGTAAGTATTGGGTCGAATTTTAGCATGGACATCATGTAACATTGTGCTGTAATAAGGGAGAGCTTGGAATATTAGACATTCCATTGCAACATATTTAAAACCTTTTTTATTCTCTTATGTGGTGTTGACAGGAAGATCCGACAACAAGAAGGTGGCTTCAACAATTGCTTAGCAACGTCCAAGGGCCGCGGGTGGCCCTGCAAGCAGGGGCTGGATTTGATCATATGCTTGCAAGCCAACTAAACTGAGGAAGATGCCACCAGAGTTTCCCTCCAGTTTGTTTATTCTCAGTTTCAAATCCGTGCTAATAAAATAAAATTTAAAAAACATTGAAGGAAAGCTTTCTCTCTTTCTGTAAGTTAATTGACTTAATTCTTAGGTTCCTTAAGAAACCCATTGTAATAAATAAACCATACAGTATGGTTTTCTTCTATTTTTCTTTCACCTTTTAACTTTTAGTTAAATATGTTGGCCTTTGGCTTATTGATTTGATTGCAGTAATCTGGTCATGTCCTTCTCGGGCCCCCCTTCCTCCCCTCTACTTTTCTACGCCTGGATTCCTTCCTGTATGGACATGGAGTAGTGGTAGCAAAGGCTTCATGGAAAGTAGAAGGCCCCTAGTACATTTGGGCAGGGCCCGGGGGATCGATAGGTAGGAGGGGAGGGGGGAAGAGTATAAATGAGCCCTCTTTGGCAAGTATGTATGCTATTTATAGCTAAATTTACTCCCCTATTTGGAATGTGGTGGTCGTGGTGGTGGTGACTGGTTAGTTTAAAAGGAAAGAGGAAAACATATAAAAGAAAATAAGATTAGTGTTTAAACTTTAAAAAAAAAAAGTTTTAAAATGACCAAAAAGTCCTCAATGACTGATGGATATTTTGAAAAGATAAAAATAATTTGTTGTTAGGACTTGGTGAAATTTAACATAAGGGTATCTATCAAGAATTTCTAAAAATTAGAGTGTATGGATTAGTCAAAAAATAATTGGATGGCATAAATCAAATTTTTTTTTAAAGTTAAAGGCATCTAGCACTATTTAAAGATCATGATAAACGACTTTCTTAGGCATAGACTTTTCTGGCATATTAAACCTAAGAACATGAAAAAATTCTTCAACTCCCAAAAAAATTTAAATGTTAAAACACCACTAAATCCTTCTGCAAATATCAAGAACTCGTAATTATACATCTAGTGATCAAATTATATTGGGTAAATGATTACTTAAAGCAACCAACTAAATAAATAAGTCTCAGGATGCTACTAAACTCAAAGAATACATAGTGAAATTTCCTTGCGCAAAAAGTTTTTCTTGATTTAAAATGCTAGTAGCAAGAATCATCAAATTTCCCAAAAAGGGTCAATTAATAAGGTGAAGAAAAACAAATTGAAAACTAAGACGTTCCCCGCAATAGCTGTAAGCAAAATTGGAGTACGACTCTAAGGGTTGGCAAAATGGATTTACATCCAATAAACATTTAAATTCATTCATAATTAAATAATTTTGATTCACTCATTTAACTTAAATAATTTTTATTGGATATACATTTATATTCATTTATCTAAATAGTTTTTAATGGACATCCATCAAATCCAATAAAGATCCATTTAAAAAGTCTAAACTAATCAATTATCATTAATCAAATTTATTTAATTACACTTTAACCTCAGTACTTTATAAAATTTTATTTTTCACAAGGGAAAAAAACTTTACTCACTCTGTCACTCGTGAAAACACATTCTCTTGTAGAACTTTTTCTCACTAGTGTTGCCCTAGCCATCACCACCACCACCCCTCTGCCATCCACTGCCCCTCATCGCCGCCACGATCCACCACCCCTTACCGCCACCATCCATGATTCACCACCTGAAGGTATGTTTTTTTGCTATGACATGTAATTTGGTCGTCTTCTTCCTCATCGTTCTCTCTGGTTTGAGAAGCAAAATAATATCTTGTTGCGTGATGTACTTCTAGATATGAACCAAAGATGCAAGATGGTGTTTTTTTGTTTAATTAGAAAATTTTTATATCTGTGTTTCCTGTAGTCTAGATTGAGGCTTGTTGGAGCAAGGGTAGGTAGAAATTTGGTCTGCTTTCCTCTTTGGAACAAATATGGATGGCTATAACAGCAAGATATACAGTCGTCTCTTCTTATAATTTCTTCGGCTGGGGAGGAGATAAAATTATACATTTCAATCCGTGCATTTAAGGGGATTGTTAATGCTTTTGAAAACATCTCTTAATTTTCACTTTTTTCCCCTTTATTTAAAAACAATTTTATTTTTATTATTATTTTACTTTATTTCTTTACTAATTCAACTTTTTTTCTATTTACGCTTCCGAAAATGAAGTCTTAGCTACTCCTGCACATGCTCGATCCAAATCAACACACGCCATGATCAAGAGTTATAGTTGAGCATAATCTCTCCAAACTCAGCCACGACATTCAAAAATTTCTTCTTCTTTTCCGATCCAACCAAATAATTTCCTTTCTAATCTTAATTCCTCATTCCAAATATAAATCCAAATCAAGCACAACTTGCAAGTGGTATTGCTGAAGCTTGTTCTTCTTCCCATATTTCCATTTTATAAGACATAGAGACCCAAGAAAGGGAGGGAGAGAGAAAAACAATGACGAGAGTTGGAGGAATTGGGGGATTGTTGGGAGGACAGAGAAAGTGCTTTGGGATGGAGGGGTAATTTGTGTATTTTATATATTAAGTGTATTGTGTTTATAAATTTCGATTGCTGCATTTAAGGAATCCTTAAATGAATACCTTGAAAAAAGATTGTCCTTGCAAAACATCATACTATCGCCCGTAACCTTAGCCAAAATTCTAAAACAAGAGACGAATATTCAATGGTCAGATTTAGACGGATATGAAATTTAAATGGTAACTTAATCCGCTTCTTTGTAAAATTTCCAAATTACATTATCCTGACTTGTCAAGTAATATTCATTCTATATCATATAAATTGTTTGACCAAGAATTACATATATCAAATCATTTTTAATCTCTCAAAAATATATCTATTTATTGTTTCTTTATTTTAAAAAGAATTCTCTTGAAATTTTTTCTACTTAAAATACCACCAAAATTCTATTTTTTTCCTCCCTAAATAGATAGAGAGAGCGTTTATCCTTATTATTCTTTTTGTCCCTTTTTATAAAATGAATTAAACAAAAAAATTTATTCATAATTATATAAGATGTTTGATTACTTTTTAGGATTATTATATATATTATTTTTGAATTAATTCTTATTTTATATGTTGAGAGAGATAAAAAGATAATAAATGTTTATTTTTTAAAAAAAACTAAAATAATAATAATATACTGATAAATAAAATAATTTATTAATATTTGTAAAATTGATTAAAACATATTATAAATATTGACAGAGGGAGTAAAAGTTTTGAAATTGCAAAAAATTAATATAAATACTGTAATCCAACCACGGATGGAATGAATATTAATTAAATGGGAAATATTTAATGTGTACCCGGTTCACGTCCTCACTTGTGGACCGAATTCACCAGGAAGAGCTACCTGTGAAATGGCCGCTGCCCCCACGAACTTTTTCAATTTCATTCCTCTCCTTCTTCCTCATTTCTCACCGCATACACCTACAGCCGCCCCCGCCCCGCCCCACCCCAGCCCATGTCACCTGCAATTGCTAAATCGCCACCATATCATTACCATCACGTGTGTTAAAAAAGGGCAGTACGCGGCTTCTTAGCTTAACCCACGTTGACTGAATTGACTTCAGTCCAACCACGGCTGTCGCCGGAAAATTACGGCACCATGACGAGGTATATCTATTCTCTGCCGTCATCCGTCGAGGAGATGTCTGACTGTGTGATGGACATGGCCACTTCGGTCAGAGAAGTGGAAAATTTGCTGGAATACAATTTCAAGAATAAAAAGCTTCTTGAGGAAGCTCTGACGCATCCATCCTACGCCGAGTCGACCTCTTACCAACGGCTGGAATTCGTCGGCGATGCAGCTCTGGGCTCGGCCGTTTCTAACCATTTATATTTGGCTTATCCGGATCTTAATCCTGGGTACCTCACTCTTCTTCGATCTGTTAATGTTAGCACCGAGAAGCTGGCTCGGGTTTCCGTGAGGCATGGTCTTTACAAATATGTCCGCCATAAGGCCTCTTCTCTGGATGAGAAAGTAAGTCAAGAGATTGAATTTTTTGGAGTCATTTATTATTGATTGAATCTTCAATTGACCATTTTTTTTATTGTTTAGGTGAGTGATTTCATCGCAGCGGTGGAGCAAGAGGAAAAGACGGAGATCCATGGTGGAGTTATGAAGGCCCCGAAAATGCTGGCGGATATTGTGGAGTCGGTTGCTGCAGCTATATACGTGGATTGTGGGTTTGATTTGGTGAATCTTTGGGTGGTGAGTGTTTTCTGTTTCTATTTCTACTCCCCATTTGAATGATTACTCAAATTTGAGTGACAAATATCAGAGAGGGCATAGATTCATTAATCACAAATATCACTGGTACTTAACAATAGAAATTCTATTCCAAATTGCTTCTGATTGAATCTGGGAGTGAGATATTGCGTGCTTCTATTATAGCTTAAGAAATTCATCATTTTGTGTCTGAAGAAAGATTTTTTCGATCAATAGTTGTTGTTCCTAGAAGTGGTTTCAGCATTATCTTCATTAAATTGCTGTAAGGTGTATTAATAAACTTTTAGTTACTTAAGGTGGACATTTTGGGGCTTTTTTTTTTCCCTCTTCCAGATATTCAGACGCCTACTAGAGCCTATTGTTACACTTGATGTACTGGAACAGCATCCAGTGACATTGCTATGTGAGTTGTGCCAAAAGGATGGGAGGCAGGTAGACATTAAACAAGAGCGAGAAGGGGAGAAAAGTATCGCAAGAGTTTTTGTTGATGGAGAACTTGTTGTAACTGCTTCTTCAGATCAGAGGGAAAATGCAAAGCTTCATGCAGCAAAAGCTGCTCTAGAAAAATTGTATTGCAGTGCTGCTGACAAGCTACATTTGGACATTAATGGGGAATGGAATGGTCCCGAAAGCGCAAAACAGAAGCTTCATGAGATATGTGGCAAGAAGAAATGGGTAAAACCGTGTTACAGGTATGAAGTTGTCAGCTGGAATGAACTGAGTTGTGGTATATTGATATCTGAACGTTGTTCAATATTTTGAAGACATTATTGCAATTTATGAGGGCAAGTTTGATAGACCTTAGATACTGATATGAGGCCTTGAATTGTAAATCAATGGCATGTTTTCTGATGATTTTTCTCAAACTTTTAACGTGAATTAATCAGAAATTTGATCATGCCCTATAACATCTTGAATCAGGAGGTTTTGGTCTTGGTATCTGCAAGGTATACTAGATATTCTTGAAGAAGTTAATGATTGAAGTTTTTGCTCGTTGATTTGTGATACTTTCCTTTTCTTCCAAAATGACATATGTACACACTTAGCAAATGCTCTAGTTGAAGTCCTTAATTCAGAATATGATACTAGCAATACCCTATACTGAAAGAATAAGTCTAGGGAAGAAATTTGAGAATGAATTTATAAGTCCATGCTTATAAATTTTATACTATGTTTCCTATTCCCTGCAGAATTGAGAAAGAGATTGGCCCTCCTCATGAAAGGAGATATGTCTGCTCTGTTCAAATTGAGCTGGCTGAGGCTGTGCTTTTTGTGACTGGAGATGAGAAGTCACGGGTAAAAGATGCCGAAAAGTCTGCTGCTTTAGTCATGCTTCACTGCCTGATAGAAGCCAAATATATTTGATGGTTTGTACAAAGCAATTGTAATACATCAATTTGTATGTGCAGGAAATGGTAAAAGGTTAAACATGCCAACTGGTAACCCGTTAAATGATATGTTTAACCCGAAAACCCCATAGAATAAATGTATAACCCACTAACTAACTAACTAACTATATATATATATCTTATTTTCTTTTAGTGATAAACAAGAATAAACGTGGCGACAAGTCAATCCAAGAACCAATAAATTTTCTAATCCTGACTCATTATAATTGTCTCGATTGGGGGTCTAATATTATCGTCCCTTAAGTTTCTTAAAATTCAGATGGTACTTCCGTTAGGTGAACAATAGGCAATAGTTTAATTTGATTAATGTTGTTTAAATAGTTTAGTTTTTAAATTTTATTTTTAAAATTCTTAATTTGAGGTGGCATTGATTTTAAAATCAAGTAAATTAATCTTTTTTTTTTTGTTGAGGTTTTTTGTAACAATATATTATTTTTATTTCAAAATATAAGTCTTTCTATAATTATTAATGCATAGTTATGATATATTTTCTGATATTATTTTTATTTTCTCTTTCAATAAAGTGACAGGTGTAATTATAAATGAGATGTGAAAAATTAAATTTAATGATATTTTAGATATAAAATGTTTATATTTAAATATCTTTAATATTTGTATTAAAAATTTAAAATGATGTACTCTCACCATTTTCTTAAAATAATAAGATGTTAGAAGTAATTATTTACACATTAAGGACTCAGTTTCTTGTGTTTATTATTTCTCGAAATTAAAGTACTCTCATTCATGAGAAATAAAATAAGGGCAATATTAAAATAACAAACAAAATAATTTTAAAAAGTAAAAGACATGCTATATTTTGGGACTAGAAAATTTTCTTCCAACCCCTTATATTTATATTTTGGCATTGAGGCCTTGAATGGTAAATCAATGGCATATTTTCTGATGATTTTTCTCAAACTTTTAACGTGAATTAATCAGATGGGGTTTAAACTTTGATCATGCCCTAGACAACATCTTGAATCAGGAGGTTTTGTTCTTGGTATCTGTAAGGTATACTAGATATTCTTCAAGAAGTTAATGATTGAAGTTTTTGCTCGTTGATTATGATACTTTCCTTTTTCCCAAAAATGAGATATGTACACTTAGCAAATGCTCTATTTGAAGTCTCCAAATCAGAATTCGATACCAACAATACCCTATACTGAAAGAATAAATCTAGTGAAGAAATTTGAGAATGAAGTCGTCCATGCCTATAAAGCGTATACTCTTGATGTTTCCTGTTTCCTGTTCCCTGCAGAATTGAGAAGGAGATTAATCCTCCTCATGAAAGGAGATATGTCTGCTGTGTTCAAATTGAGCTTGCTGAGACAGTGCTTTTTGTGACTGGTGATGAAAAGTCACGATTAAAAGATGCAGAAAAATCTGCAGCTTTAGGTATGCTTCACTGGCTGCTAGAAGCCAAGTATATTTGATGGTTTGTGTACAAAGCAGTTGTAATACATCAATTTGTATGTGCAGGAAATGGTAAAGGCAACTTCATTAGATCTGCACTGTCACATTTTGAATTATGCATGTGCAATGTGGAGAATAGTAATGGTGCCAATTCTTGATTCTGTGGCAGAATCAAGTAGCTATACTACTAGCCAACTGATGTGAGCAGAATATTTGTTGCTGAATGGCATAGCTGGAAGATGAGTTATGCCTAGATATTTTGCAAGACATTGTGATAGGGGCGTGCACATAATTTTGCTTATTAGGCAAAAAAACAGTAGCTTCTTTCATTGTCTTTCCTTTCCCCTCACTTCTGTGTGATTGAGGCAGCAACCCTTTTGTATATTCCCTCTTTAAGATGATTTTGGCTCTAATACTAGTGGCAAAATGTTGTTATTTACCCCAAAAAGAATTGGACAATCAACATACAACTTGAAATTTATGAAAAAATCATTGCCTTATTGCATTTTACCGAACAACATCAACATACAAACTACTTTACCGAAAGTTTAAAATGCTACGGATTACTGCTTTTGTGGAGTTGAGAATCCGGTAAGTCTGAGTGCTTCAACTAGTGTCTCCCTTAATCTAACAACATTCAGCTTCATGTTCTGCTGGTCTAGGTACACAGCCCGACCAGCTTGGTATCCCTGAGCAAAGATGGAATCAGGGTCTGTTATTACCGTATGATTTCTTCCATATATATCCACAAGTGTGCTCTCCTCTGGTTCAATTTTATACCGCAAGTAATGGACCCTCATGGCTTCCGCAGGATTGCCATAGAAGTGGGCTGACCCCCATTCCAGTCCCAGGAGGTCTATTTGCACCATTACAGCACCATCAGGCAAGAAGATTTCATTTGCAAGGCCAGCGCCATGACTTCCAAGCAAAACGCTGCAGGAATTAACCACCCTGGCAAATTTGTTCAAATTGGACATTCTATTTGGTTTTGTGGCAACAATGACTTCAAATCCTAAATCTTTCATCATCCTAACCATCTCAGCTTCATTCACAATCCTTCTCGTTCCTCGGCGAGCTAGAAGTATCAATTTTGGTCTTTTAATTTCTGACACACTGACGATCTTTAAACTATATGCTTGTCTAAGAAATTGCCTGAACATATCCATGGTGTAGCCTCCTGGAATGTCACTGGAGTTCACAGCGAGATGGTAATGCCACTTGAGCCCAGCCACTGCTCCTGCAAAACAATGAACACTTGGATTTGCGGCTGGATCCATGACTTCGTACGAGGACAATCTAGATATTACCCTTTTATATTTGTTTGCAAATGCGGGCTTGTAATCCATGAGAATAAATTGAACCCGAGACTTGAAATGATAAGTTGTGATGAACAAAGGGATGATAATTTCATTGAATTCGTGGAATAAATTTCCGGTAAATCCACTAGATGAGAAGATCACAGCAGGAACATCGTGGCGGTATTCGCAAGCTGGTGGGGTTGTGTTTCCGTGGAGAAAATGAACTGGTCTGATATTTCTGAGTACATCTTCATCATCTTGCCTTGCATAAGGCCGAACCACCGTATGATTAGGTTCCATGGTCTGATTTACCCGAATGTGTACTGTCATTGTGGCTGTGTCAATTGTTACAGGTTCCTTTGTCACACAGACAACGGATTGAGGGGCTCTATGACAGGCAAAGCCGGTGGTTTCAAGCTTGGTTCTATCTTCTCCTGTTGGTATGCATCAAAATTTGCAATCAATAGATGTTAATATTAAAATTGTTAAATTCAACCCGTCTTTGTCAGTTTAAGCACTAAATAAGGATACAAGGACAAGTGAAGAAACCTCTCATTAATCTTGTGAAAAGGGAGTCCCTAGAGTTGTCTTCTTTTGTGGTTTGATTATCTTCTCTGTAGATTAGATTAAGCTGCCCGGAATTCTGTTCATGGACCTCTTTGCTGATACTGAATTTCTCAGCTCTTTGCTCTACTGTTGTTTCGTTGACCTCCCGGCTGCTGCTCTCAGTAAGTTGATTGGATTTTGGCTCTTCTAATATCCCTGTTTCGTTAGAGACTCTGCTGCTGCTCTGATGTACCTGCCTGGACTCGTGTTCTTGTGGAGTTTCTTCAATTTCTCTACTTACGAAAATTTCCAGTTTGGGCTCCAGCACTTCAATTGTTGTTTCATTGATCTCTCTGTTGCTACGATTTACTTCTTTCCAGGATTCGTGTTCTTGAAGAGTTTCTTTTTTGGTTTCTCTGCTTCCGGGACTTTCTGACCTGGAATCCATTTCTTCAATTGTTTCATTGTACACTATGCTTCTCTGACTCAATGTCTTTGACTCATGTTCTTGTAGAGCTGTTTCATGGACTACACTTTTTCCAGGAATCTGTGGTCTCAGCTTCTGCAATTCATGCCCAGGATCATGCTCTTGTAGTGTTTCATCAGCTTCTGTGTTCCTGATAATACTAAGTGGCTTGGACTCCTGAACTTCACTGCTCAGTTTCCATCTAGAGACTTGTTGCGTTCCTGTTATTTCCCAATATCAGAAAAAATGTCCAAACAAATCCATAAGACAATGGAAAAAGTACTATGGAATCAAGAAAGAAAGATCAAAAGTATCCAAGAAGTGTCAAAGAAAGAACATTACTTTGATAAAATAAGACAACATTTGATCCATAAAAATCTTCATAAAGCAAAGTAAGCAGAAGGAAGCAGTAGATTATCAGTGTTAGACGCATGATCAACCTTCCGGTTGTCTTCTCCATAATCCAAGATAAAGCTTGCAAGTTTTTCCAAGAAAAATGTCCAAAACTTGGAAGAAAGAATCGTTATCAGTTACGGGAGTCGCTGTTGAGTGTTGACCCTTATTTTTATTTCTTTTTCCCTTAATGACACTCTATTGTAAATGGACTACAATGCCCCGTATTCTTTATCCATCATTGTTATAGATTTCTTAATTAATTCTTTCTTTTTCATTTTACAAGTTGTTTGCTTTTTTCAATTATTCAATTGTTTCCTTCAATAAATTCATTAACTATAAGTCAAAACAAAACATTGAACAAGACTTATATGTTTAAATTTTAAGAATAAAATTATTAATTTTTATTGAAATTTTCTTAATATTTGAAGAAGTGTATAGGAAGTTGTTAGGTTTTTTTTTCCCTTTTTTTTTTTTTGCCATATTCTCTTTCTTCTATGTCAGTTTTTTACAATATTCTTTAGTAGTTTGAGTAAGGAGTATTCTAAAATCAGGATTCAATTCATGTGTGCTGAGTGCTCTTTCTTTTTAATATGGACTTTCAAACTAGAACTACTAAATAAGATTTTTAGCATAAACAATATTAAAATTCAAGTTGGTCGGAAATCAAATAAGACTATGAAATCTTTACCATGTGGAATGTGAATGAAAAAAATTCCTTTTAATATAAAATGTTCTTTTGCTAATATTAAAAAATTAAGAATAAAAAAGTGAAGACTAGTAGAGTGCATTGGAAAAAAAGAAGAAAAAAGAATGACAGTACTAATAGTGGTTCCATCAGTTTTCTTTTTTTCTTTCTTTTTTGGAGGAAAGCAGCTTCCATCAGTTGACATGTCCAGTTGCGTAAAATACTTTTCTTTTTTGTTTTCTTTTCAATTTCCCTATAATTGTCTTATTATTCTCATAATGCATATTAGCTTATATTATATTCAATGTCGATGGGAAATTTCAATTTGTAAAGAATCTTTTGGTAAACCAGGGAAGGCCCAGATCCTTTTTGAGCGGTGGCAGCCTATACATATGCTTGGCTTCTCCTTTGATGGAATGGTTGATGATGAAATTTTTCTGAACGTGTTAAATTTGGACCAATATATAAATAAAATCATACTTTGCTTCTGGTTGGTTGGGTGGATAACATCACAGAAAGAGAGGGAGGAGGTTATTTAGATAAATCAGAAGACCATAATCGCAAGACACTAATCTTTAGTCCGGAGAAATCTTTCCATAACATTTCGAATTTCGCATGGAGTAAATTTTCATTGAAATATTATGGATGTTTGTCCTGAGATTTGAATAATGTTATCGCTCGAACACATTTCTCGATTTACAACTCACTTCTCTCCCTTAATTAAGGGATCTTTAAGAAATCTTTGATACATGTGAATAGTTTTCTCTCCCTCGTCATCAAAGGAAACTAATATTTGATGCTAAAAGTATTATTTTAATCAAAACATACAAAATTCAAATCCACCTCTAATTTGTTTGGAAGGAAGCTAAGCTGAACGCCTTTGTTTTGAAAGAAAAGAGTTGTATGCATTAATTAATAGGTGTCAATATAGAAGTGAGAACAATGAAACCCAGAAAGCAGGCAACTTCATTTATCGACCCTTCAATTATTTTGGATTAACAAAATCCAAAACAGTATCTATCCGACCGAGAAAAAGAAAGAAAGAAAAAAAGAGATGTTATTTTCATCATTCCAATTTTTAAGAGCCTGACAACTTAAATATTTCAAGAAAAGAAAAACCTAACAACACCCAAAATTTTATTCTTGATTGTCCTAAACAGCATATAAAGACAAGTAAAAAATATGCATTTCTTTCTTCTTATGCCTTCTTATTGTTAGAATATCATAATCAAAATATCATTAAATATACGATGCATGAGTCAATTTACTGATTTTTATCTTCGAATTCCGCTGGCTACCTTTTGTCTTAATTGTCAAGTAGCATTTTTTTTTATTAAAAAATATATATTATAACAGCTCTGAACTAAAATCCCCCCCCCCCAGAAGGTAAATTCATTATTTTTTTCCAAATGCTACTTGACAATCAAATTGTCAGCTTTGATGTTATGAAAGATCAATGTGTGATGTGAACATAACCAATTGCAAAATTTACCAAGTTGCAATGAGTCTCAGTAATGTTAGAAGAGTGCTGAAGTAGGAGCCGACAGATTTGGCATTCACATAATGGTTCTTTCTTT
Organism: Apocynum venetum; assembly: GCA_019593545.1. Classification (NCBI taxonomy): domain Eukaryota; kingdom Viridiplantae; phylum Streptophyta; class Magnoliopsida; order Gentianales; family Apocynaceae; genus Apocynum; species Apocynum venetum. The sequence goes on along the minus strand of SRSM01000123.1, from coordinate 6,760,315 downwards.
ACTTAAAGGTGACAGCAAGGCATACTTTAAAATAATCTATCATTTTCTTCATTAAATCTTCACAGAATCTGCATTCTAATACCTTAATTAGTTTGGCTATAAAATAATTGAAACTTAAAGGATTTGAAGAATAATCAAGTTCTTAATATATAGCTAGTTTAAGAAATAGATGAATTTTGCCACAAGTATAAGATGATAAGTACTTTTTGATATGCCATTAAGACTTTAAGAGCAAACGTATACTATGGAACATGGAAAAACAAGTTTCTGGGACAGGAAGATCCCATTATATAGTACCAATAGAATTAATGGCAAGAAAATTAATTAATTATATTCGGTAGAGTAACTAATTTTCAATTATACTAGATAAAAATTAATGCACTAATTTCTTGTTTCTTTAACTAAGTTTATTCAGTAGAGTTTAGGTGTGACTGAAGCTATATAAGCTACAAGCATTACATTACCTACATTTTATTTTTAAACCAAATCTGAGAAACAAACCACAATTACACAAAATCATGAGAAGCTTATTTCCAAGAATTCAAAAAATGAATTTTATCCACTGTTCTTCTGATGAATAATTATAATCTCGAGAGATCATGTTTAATTATCACCGAGAATTTGACTTTTAAATCATGCTTAATTTTCCGAACCTTTCTTAAAGATCCATTTCTATAATTTACAGTCTTTTTCCTTATTTCCTATGTCAGAGATATTGTTAAATTGCAGATTGACAGATGGAGAGTTATTTTAGCAAGTCTAATTAACCAAACTTGACAAATAGGCTTCTTCTTGAAATTCCTTCTGGCTTCTCTATCATTTCAATCTGGTTTATTTTAGAATATAGAAATGTGAAGGCTGCTGGACTAAAAGGGTCGTGCCTTTTGTATTTATTCAACCGCGAAAGGTATATTTTAAAATGCAACTGGATAGTTGAAATTAGTTTCTAGTATTTATCAAGGATTAAATGAATCAAGAACGCATCTTGATTCAATCTGGTTTTTTTCTATAGGTTTTGGCATTCAAGAATTAGCACATCCGATCGGGTGTTGGACTTAAGAGATCATGACCCCTTTTTTTCTGGGTCAACTATGAACGTGTAATTCGGAATTCAATTGCATGGCAGAAATTTTATGTACGGCTAAATTTTGGAACATTAACAAAGAAAAGTTTGATAATAATTTTGATCTTTGAATTAGTAATTGATATGTGCATGTTCTGATCATCACAGAAAGCAACATTAATATATATTAACGGAGTAAGACAACTATTAAACCTATAATAATACACTTCTTATGCATAGTGACTCACTCAATCTTATATACAAGTAACAAAATAAACAAGGAATATTGCTAAGTCAAAACAGCTCCTCGAAGCTTAGCTTCTTTCAGAGTTCGGCCTCTTCTTTCCGGTTCTAGGGTTTCCAGTTTCCCTCATTCTTCTTGTTCTTTCTTATATTTAACTGAATCACCTAAAGACAAAGAACTTAAATGGACGTTAAAATATGAACTAATAAATCCATTCTTATATATAATCATATACAAATACGATTGTTTTAGAAAAAGGTGCAAATTATACATGGATTTAAATTTTTCTATAAAGTTTCCCTTTTTTTAATTGTTCTACCAAAAATACGGCTGTTTCTCTCAGCTCTTAACTCTAACCCATGTGTATGTGTATATATATGTATATGTGTGTGTGTGTGTGTGTCTATATATATGTGTGTGTATATCTATACATGTATATGTATGTATGTAGGATGGAATTTTCAAATTCTAAGCAATGTTCAAGATGCCGGACTATTCAAAGCAATGAAGGTGGGAGAGACGATAAAATAGGTGGTCCAAAATAATCTATCATTAGATGGATTTGATTTGTCTAAATAATAAATTTAATTGGACATTTATTAATTATCAAAGGATTTAAATAAAAATTCATCAAATTGACTAACAATATATTTAAAAATTCAATATCAAATTAATATTGTGCTATAAATCTTTTTAAAATAAGATAAAAATGAGTACATGTTTACCCTAATATTTTAAAAAATTATATTTTAAACATAAAAATTTTGAAAGTTTTGCAAAGTATGCCTTATATTTTTAATATTTACAAGTAATATAACTCTAAAAGTTTTAATTCCCCAAAAATATATTAAAAAAGGGTAAAAAAATTCACCAATTTGAATGTTAGAACAGATAAAAATGTCTAAGGTAGTAGTATTTTTTTTTTTTTTGGGGGGGGGGGGAGGGGGGTTGAATAAGGTAGTAGTAAGTCGCATCACCATAACAAGGGATGAAACCTTGGTTTATCAGTGTTAAATCATGCTCAAGGACGTATGAAAAATACAGCTTTAATTGCTTATGAGAGTTGTCAATGAGAAAATGACAGAAATGAGAGCAATGAAACTAATAATATGGGTGATTAGAAATAAAGGCAAAATCCTTTTTCTGAAAGCTTCAATTAATTAAATTGCTTTTTAATACAAGAAAAGAGATGTCATTTTCATTATTCTGATTTTTAAGAGCCTAACAACCTCAATCTTCCAAAAAATATTATTTACAATAATAATAAAGACAAACAAAAGCATTACCACAATATCACGTCCAAAATTAGATTATTGAATGTAGTAACAGTATATAAAGACAACTTAGCAAAAACAAAATTTTAAAAAAAAAAGGTATATAAAGGCAAGTATAAAATATGCATTTCTTTATTCTTATACATACATTTGTCATAATATCACAATCAGGATATCATTAAACCAAATATGTAGAGTGATCAGTTTTGTTGATTTTTAACTTCAAAAACCAGCTGTTTCCTTTTGTCTTGGTTTTCAACTAACACTTCTCAAAGAAGTTCATGACATCACTGAACTAAAATGTAAAATCCCTCCCTAGAAGGCAAATTCTTTTTTCTTTTTTTCTTTTTTTTTTTCTTTACGTTGATATTTCAACCAGGGGGGGGGGAAATGAGGATCCTTCAAAGGGGATTTCAATTGCTAAAAAAGTCGATTGCAGCTTTCCAGAGCCAGCAGATACTACCTTTCTATATATATCAACTTAAGCCACGTCTTTTACTTATCAGAAAAATAAAAAATTAAGCCATGTCTTCTAAAAGCTGTGATTTCTTGAAGTTTCAACCAATTTGCAAAGAATGTTAATTAGCAAGATAAATGTGTGAACATTAACTATTGGCAAATTTACCATGCTCTGATGAGTCTGAATTAAATGCTTATTTTGCTTTCTCGGTAATGTTAGAACAGTACTGAAGCAAAATTTGCTCACGATTTGTCCTAGACTGCACCAAGGAATACTGATCTAAAATTCTATTTTATTTTCTTTTATCAGGGAAGGGAACCATCCATCCACGTACAAAAGAATCTAAATAATCTAAATTCCTTTTGACGTTTGCCAAAAGCCATGAAGTTTCTGTGAAGCTCAATGTTTTACTTCTAGCCAGGTAATCAATAAGTCTATAAAGTTTACTTCCTAAGACCAATAATTAAGAATAAGACCTGGCTGCTGGAAACTATTCACAAATTTCAAGACCAGCGTATAAGAACCATATAAGCTTTTCCTGATCTTTTGGTTTTCAGAATACAGACAAAGAAGTGGAATGAAAATATCTTTCCTGGTAACATCAAGGGAAGTTCTAGATTGATCATTTTAATGCCTTTCTGCCCTGCTTGTCTGTTGGGGTGTGTGATATAGGTACTCTGCAAAACTAAAACAAATTTCTCATTCTGCTTAATTATAGGAAATCTGACAACTTCCAATAAGGATTTAGTAGTGTAGGTTTCATAATCCAGCTGTATATATAGTGTATTACTATGTTTTCAGAAGAAAAAAAAAATTAACAGAATGGTTTGTCAAGAGACTTCTCATTGTATGCAACAAAGAATCCTATGGCATTCACAGTAGTTTCTTCTGTTCAGAGGAAGTTGTTTAGTGTCCAATAAGTCTCATAGCTTCGGAAAGTCTCTTCCTAAATCTTGCAACATTAATCTGCACATTCTGCTTGTCAAGATAAACCTCCCTGAAAGAACGATAACCCTTTGCACCTATGGATTCCGGATCTGCAATTATAGGATCATTCGGGCCATACATATAGTAGAGTGAGCTTTCTTCAGGTTCAATTTTGTATTCCAAGTATTGCAAACCCATACCATGAACTGGTGCACCATAATAAGCATTTGCAGCCCAATCAAGAGCTAATGGAACCACCTGTACCACAACTGCCCCATTAGGCAAGAACAGTTCATTTGTTAGTCCAGCACCATGAACTCCTACCATGACACTGCACAAGTTCACCACATGAGCAAATTTGTCCAAATCTAACATTTCTTTTGGCGTTGCAATAACCACTTGAAATCCCAATTCCTGCATCATGTTAACTACCTCATCCTGATTAATGATTGTTCGTCTATTTTCCCGAGATATAAGAAGCAAAACAGGCTTTTCAATCTGAGACACATGTTTTATCTTGAAATTGTATGATTTTGTGAGGAAATTCCTGAATTGCAACATGGAATAACCTCCAGGAATGTCACTAGCATTTAAGGCCAAATTGTCATGATACTTCAGTCCTACTACTGCCCCTGGAAAGCAATGGACACTTCCATTGGATGGAACGTCGATAACCTCATACCGGGACAGCTGGGAAAATATATTTTTGTATCTGTTGATAAACCAAAGCTGGAAATCAGTAACGACAAATCTTACATTGGACCTGAAATGATTAGATGTAATGAACAAGGGGATGATGATATCATTGATTTCATGGAATATGTTCCCTACAAAGCCTCCAGAAGAGAAGACTAGAGCTGGCACATCATGGATGTAATCACAGGCTGGTGGAGTAATGTTTCCCGCTTGTATTAGTACTGGTTTAACCAAGGCCATAGCTGTCTGATCATTGATCAATGCATATGGCTGAGTTTCTTCTCGAAGGAATGTCTGATCAGAATTTATGTAAATTTTCTGTGCACCGGTGTCGATCCTGACTTCTTTACTTGAAACATAGACATTAGAATTCACATCATACAGGCAAGCAAATCCAGTGGCTTCAAACTGTCTCTGATCCTCCCCTGCTTGTATGCATCAACTTTTACTTAGAAATTTTTCCAAAGACCATCAAAAAGGATTTTGATTTTATAACTGAATAAAATCTTGACTTGTTTTGTGTATTGATTCTGGATTCATAAATCACAACCACCAGGAAGTATGCAAGATTTTATAGAAAAACTTATTATGCTAAGATAAAATGTTAAGCAAGATTTCTGTGTCATTAAGAGCAAAACGTGTGACTAAAGTTATGGTTTCTCCTATAAGTTACAAGCACTGTTTCTTGCAACTAAATAAAGCTGAGAAACAGACAAACCACAATTACACTAACAGAAAAAAAAACATACTTAGACAATCAAACTCTCGGTGACTGTGGTGTTTTTGGGAAGGGAATTAAATAATTCGGAGAGAGAGAACTTGGCAACAAAATCAAGAGAATTTCATTCCAAAACTTTTCAAAAATGAGTTTTATACATTGTTCTTTTACTCTCTTTTTTATTATTATTTGTTCTAACTATTTTCTTACATACGTAACTTTTGAGCATGTATATTGGTTAGTCATGTTTCTTTATTTTCTGTTTACTTGTTCTTGAGAATAACTTTCTGAAAATAAAAGGAACAATAAAACGAACCTCTCACTAGCTTTCTCAGAAGAAAATTCAGCTCTTGCACTTTTCTTATGCCAAGATTACCACCCAAATTTCTTAAATGTTCCTCCCCTGCCATGTTTCAAGAACACAAAATCAATCAAAATAAGATTGATGTGTTCCGAGTTCAAAAATCGTAGCATTAGGCTAGAGAAACCATATTAGAGGATAAGAAAGAGAACTTACAATGATCAATCTGGAAAAATCCACTGTAAACCAATGGTAGAACAAGAAGCAAGGCGATCATCAAAGCTGGCCTGCACACCAATTTCTTTGACTCCTCCATTCTATGCCAACTGCAAGTGTTTAAGCCTTCAAGTTTCTCATTAATTATAGAGCTTTTAATATAAGAGAAGTAACAATGCAAATGACAGATGAACTACTCTATTTTCTGTTAAGAAGTCTGATCAATCTTTGAAATATTGACCATTTCTTTTTCTTCTTCTTGAATTCCTTCTGACTTTCTATCGTTTCAATCTTGTTTTTCTAATATGTTTAGTATATAAAAATGCATTTGACAGCTGGCTAAGAGATCATGCCTTTGTTTGGGCAACCATGAAAGTGTATTTTGGACTGCAACTGCAGAGCAGAGATTAGTTTTATAATTAGCAAAGATTAATGAATCAAGAAAGCATCTTTTACTTGTGTTTAATTTGTTCATGTGCTCTCTATCACCATCGAATATTTAAACTGAATTAATTTATGCCTATTACAGTGAATCCTAGATGCAGGTAGCAGAAGAAATTCTATACTATCATATTTATGTATGACTAATTTTTTTCTGGGAATCAGTATTTTATTCTGACAATCAAGGAAAAGCAGCATTAATGGACTACATATCAGGCATTCATTCGTGGACCAATATGCTTAAAAAATTTACACCTTTCTAAAATGATGTTCGTTTTACTAAAGAATTTTCCCTAATAATGCAGAAAAAGTTTAACCAAAATAAAAAGCTTTAGAAGCATTAATTTTCTTTGTTGTGGCAAAAATTAAAATATGCTCATTATTCCTAAAACTTAATGCCATCTAACCTCCTCGATCCTGGATCATAGGCCATCTACACAGGTGCAAGGCCCTCTGACTAGCTAATGGATTTGCAATCAACATCTGATATCTTAATCTTGGCCCAGAGGCAGAGCCCAGGAATCTCTGTGGATCAGTCCAGTGCGTACATGCAGCCATGCATAAACGTCATCGGGGAAAATGAAATGAAAAGAAAAAGAAAAGCAAAGATAAGTGTTGAAACATGCTGCGTAAGCACTCTCTTTTTAAAGTCATCACGGACCTTCACAAGCCACAGAACACTAACGTACATGGAATTTGAAGATCAGAGCATGAAAAAGTGCTAAAAGAGCATTATGTCGCTGTTTTTGGTGACGACCACTAGCAGAAAAAGGTCAGATTCTTTCTCACCTTTTATATTATCCAAAGGAAAATTCAAAAAAAATCATAATCTTTGTATGATCATTCCTGCCAACTCTTATGCATGAGGCTGCTGTCTTCTTGATTTTTTATTCGCCGATGGAAAATATTCCTTCCAGAAATAACGATAGCGAAGGAATTTCGGGCTCACATTACGTTAGAAATCTTATTAATAAAGATCCGAAAGAATTGTGTGACCTTTTCAGCACCAAAAAAATAAAAATAAAAAGTAAGTAAAGTGTGTGTGACCGAGAATTTGGTAAATGTCAGTTGGACGACTCACCAAATATAGAGGTCTGTGCAATGATTCATGCCACTAAATATAGGATCCAATTCATTACTATGTTGTCTTCCTGCTTAATGTATCTCTCAAAACTATAGCAAATTTGTTTACTGAAACCTTCATAACATGTTTTTGACTGAATGTCCATTAAAAGACAAGCTCTAAATCATTAAATGATGATATCTCTTTTCTTTTTTGTTTCTTTTTTTTTTTTCCCTGATCATTTGGATTTGTTCAACATTGTAAACAGCATTAAGTGTTCACATTATGCAAAAAAAGAAAAAATTAACAGGAAAAAACTGAACCAAGATCAAAAGTAAAGCATTAGATAACAGCAACAACCACAAAACATAACCAGTGGTAGATGTATCTAGATTCATGTAGTTATTCTGTACATATACAAATCGATCATAAGTCTATATTCTATGTGAGCTCTCTCAAGGAAAGCAAGAATTGTAACATTTTGACAACTACTAATAACTTATAACATCAAACAATGACAGACACAAACAATCTAGCTATGGAGAGGCATGGGGTACTGTGAATGATATATCCCCCCACACCCCACCAGAAACCTACAGAATGAGAATGATAAATGCTGAAACCAATTTATCAAACCTCTGCACTATAAAGAAGCCCAAAAAGGAGAGACCAGTGGTTGGAAAATTCATTATAGATGTGAGATGATCAAAAGGCTTTGTGATAAAGGCCATGAATCTTCTTCCATGATTCTTCTCTTTGCATCTTCAACTGTTTGTAGAAGTTCCCAATGAATGTCTCAGCTTTAAGAAACAGCTCCTGACGAGTAAGATCCTCAACCTCCTCCACTTGGTCATCCTCTTCGACAAACTCCTTTGTTTCAGTGTCTGCACCCCCAATGAAAAAGAGGCTTGGTGTAGAAGGGCATTTCTTTACAGCCTTGTTCACTTTGACAGCAGAAACAATCTTCTCTGAATGAGATTTTTCAACCATGATAGTCTTTTTCTTTACAGGTAGTTCTGGTTCAACCACTGCATTCACAGTTTTAATGGCTGGTTCTTCTTTTCTTGGAGCTTCCTCTGTTGGAATCGAAGGTTTTAGTGCAGCAGGGGCTTTAAATTTCTTTTCTTCTGAAGGTTTAAATATAAAGGACAGAAGGCCAGCTTCAGCACCTAGTGCAATGATGAGAAGATTGACAACAAAGTAGATATATGCCGTCCTCATTGATTCAGATACCATAGGAGTGATGCTGAGAAGTGTAATAATGACAAAAAGTTTCAGAATTTGAGGCTTCTTGAACTTGTCCATGAACTTGTTCTTGTTCTGAGAAAGAAGGCTACAGAAGTAAGGGTACTTTAGGAGTGGTGTAGAAATGTGGAGGGGCCTATTGGTTCATATATAAAGCCACAGCAAGAGACTCTGACTTGATTATTTGATCGCCTAGGAAACAATATTGGTCCTTTATCCTGATTCGTTCATTGCCATCTCTCCCCTCCAAGATCCCATATCAGATCACTACAAGAATCGTACAAGAAGAGGAAATAAAAAGACAGAGAAGAAAAACAAGATAAACAGCTAAAGGGACCTGGGATAGGGACAGGGATACACCTTTTTATGCTGCAGATTACTGCCTCACAAAAGAGAGTTCTAATCATGTTAATTTTAATTCAGAAGATTACTCGGGAATATACTGCTATTAGCAAAGCGATAAATGCATCGAAGCTTTCTTGGATTAGATACATTGAATCATAAAATGTCTTAGAATATTTGTTCATTCCTTTTCTTGGTTTAGTGTAGAATCCCTTCATAAACCTGACCCGGCCCATTTTAATCAATTTCTGATCCAAGACAACATGGGAGAATCACATCCTGAAAGCAGAATTCCAACTGTGGAAGTCAATCGCAAAAGGTTCAAGGTTTGCAATTGGCATGGTAACCTACAAGACGGCCTAGTTTTTTCCCTTTTTTAATCCTTGAAACAAGAAGGAAAAAAAAAAAAAGGCCTAGTTGATGCAGTAGAATTTCAGTTGCCTAATTAATTAAATTCATGACAGCTTGTCATCCTCTCTAGCAAATTCACTTTTTATGGACATCTTCGTGACTTAAACTTCAAAAGTTATATGATTTTGAATCCAAATTGCTAATTGGGGATGGTGACAATTCGAGAATGATGTGCCAACAACCATTATCTTCATGAAACAAACAAGAAATTGGGATTGGAGAAAACCAAATTGAATTCGCGAATCAAGGAGACCAAGGAACATGCTGAAAGGGGAAAATTATCTTGAATTTAGATGGGACAATTCATGATAACTGATAAGGTCGGTAGATTCGTCTTTTCTTTCCTTTTTCATTTTTAGGTTTCTCTCATTTAAGAGCAGGCAAGCAGGCTGCGGCCTCGTACTTTCTACGGGGGCAAAATACAGTAAAACATTCAGGCTTCTTCCAATGCTGGGCCCCTGTGAATTTTTTACGGCCACTTTAGGGTCAAATGAGCTTGGGGTTGCTTAAATTCTCCGAAGGAATCTCCATAAAGTACATAGCCCACTTGTCATGGTGCTTGTGTGGTCCACCTGCTCGGCCGTCAACTATACACGGTAACAAACCTTGTAATTTCTTAATCCCAATTATGTAACACTGGTTATTTAAACATTTAGCATTTCTACAGGCTAGTAAACATGTCCTAAAATTAAATAACTCATAAATTTCATCATTAATTATATTAATAGTAAAAATAATTTAATTAAAAATTTTATAAAAAATAATTATTAATTAAAATCAAAAGTAAACCTTTAAAATTTCAATTTTTCAAAAGTATTTTTATTTTCTCTTCCTTACCAATAGCAAATCCGTCAATGTTTTGCGTGAATAGCCCAAAAGCATAAGATTGACAAATCACGAAATTGTGAGAACCAGTAGGCGGTTAGGATTACAGAATATCTATCTTTATTTAGTTGAGTTTATCCAGAAGATCAACAGTCATGCGAATATTCGATTTAACAAATCGTGTTCTGGGGACTTTAATTTCCTTCAGAACTTCCTAGTCACGCTGAATGGTCTCACGCTGTCACTCTTCTCCTTCGAGGACGACGCCTTTTACTAAAAGATTTTGAGTTGTAATCCATTTAGATGAAATCTTTTAGCAGGTTCTCTTGTAAAAAGGGTAAATTCCATAAATGTACCTTAATTTTTTAAAAGAAAAAAAATCGTTTTGATTAAACAAGCTCAGTCCTGACATTTTTTATATCTTGTGCAGCAATTTAAAGTAATGCACATTTCACTAGACGAAAAATAATAATTTTATTAAAATACACATTATTATTAAATATTACATAAATCAAGAATGTCATTTTGTTTCCAACAATATGACATTTTAATATCTAAATACTATTGACATGTAAAAAAATGTATATAAAAGAAGATTAAAAAAAAATTTAAAAAAACATCATTTATTAATCATAGAAGTTAAAAGTTCATATAAAGAGAGAGAGTGTGTGTACCCGTATTTTTTTCTGAATTAAAACAAACAAAGATAAATTAAATTGGTGTGGCCCTTAATACATAAAGTAATATATATATATTTCAGTTTTAAAAAATAAAATAAAATAGCCTATGGTGTTTTGGGGGCCTTAATGATTTTATTAATGGATTTTTTTGGATCCTAATAATTAACATTTTATTTGGGCTAAAAACTTAATATTTTAAATTTTATCTTTTAAAAATATAGTACCTAATATAATATATTTTTAATCATAATATATATACAAACTTATATAAAAATATATATTTTTGGTGCCCCAACAATTGTAGTGTGTTGTACAATCGCACATACTCACACGCTATTAGAAACAATCCAGGATATTAGAAACGCTCCTGTTATTAAACATATATATTATCATTTTCTTTTTTCATATTTTTTATTTATCTACTCTTATCTTTGAATTTTCTTTTCAACTTTGTTTGAAGTTTCAAATAATCCTATAGTCAGAAGAAACTATGAACGAATTTGAAATTTTGTAAAAAGTTCTGAGTATAAAAATGACAAAAAAAATTTCAGAATGTAATAGTGTAAGAATGAAAAAGATATGTAAAAAATATATATAATGATGAAAAAATATCTAATAAAAGTTTGAGAACGAAAATGGCACTTAAGGAAAATAAATCATGGTCGGAAATTGCTAATTACCCAACAAGAAAAAAAATTTGCATTTGTAAGTCATAAACTAGTTTCAATCATGCACCGGCCTAAGCAGTCTTGCCTCGTGTAAAATTAGGATTAGACACTATTATTCCAAAATATTTTGTTACTTAAATGAGCTTAGATCCGGTAGACCGTTGCAGAATAATTAGGAGGGAGCTCAGTCAGCATTCAAGAAATCATACTACTTCATACTTTTTCCCTTTTTCTGGTAAATGTCTTCCCCATATTCTATCCCTGTGAAACAAAATAAAGCAGAACTGACGACAAAACGAGTAGGTTGGTCTTTCATGTTCTCCAGGGGGAATATACTAATATTATTTTTCCCAACCATAATTGACACTTCTATGAAATTTAGATAAAAGTTAAGATATGTTTCTTCAACAAGGTAGATGTATGGTTAGATCATCCAAATTGGGGTTACCTCTGATGCTCAATCTGTGCTCATTTGCTAAATGCAAGAGGCAGATAAAACACAGATGAGGAGAAATCCCGTCTGATAATGTTGCTCCTGGAAAAGTAGCTAAAACATCTTTGAAAGATATCTGATCCTTGCTAGCCTGGAAGCAAGAGATAATCCGACAGTAAGATATTATGTTTGGTTCACATCAATGATGATCATATTATGGGGCAATTCTTACCAACGCAGACATCAATCAATGGTCATTTTGCATTTGATATCCAACTTCCGAAGTTCAAAACACAATTTTATATAACATATTTGCACGGTTTAGGTAATAAAAGATAAGGCCCATCCGTCTTAGTATCGAGGAACTGGCTAATTGTCATCAATATTAAAGCATATATAGATAATTGCTTAGTGAATATCATTGATGTCTGTTTGTTTAGTGAATATATAGATAAAGAGATTACATATTTTGTGCAGAGTACCCAGTTTGTTTTTATCTATTCCTGTTGAAAAATGAGGACTTAAATGTACCAAAACACTAAAATAGTTTCATCCAAAAATATCCTGTGATGCAGATGCTTCAGCTAGTGTATATCACCTAAAATGTATATGTATCCATTCTGATTTCTGAATATCAAGGTCACTAAATTATCATATGTTCCTCTGTATTCCTAAACTTGTTTTAAAGGCATCAAAGGAGACGATCCTTCCCAATTCTTCTACATTTCAACATTTAATTCCGATGAAAATAGCAAAAGAATGCATAGGGATTCTGAGTGATAGATGACCTGATGATGGCTGGAATAATTGTCTTTTGCAAGGGCAATTTAATAATAGCTATATGAAGCATAACCTCTAAAAGCTTATTTTACACATCCTCAAATCATACTGAAATAATGGAATCTATGAGTGCAATGATCTCACCAGCTCAGTAACTTGTCTACATTCTTGCATGCGATCCCAAAGTGTTTTCTTCAGAACATGCGTGTCAGATTGTTTAGGAGCCTTTTCATACTGAACTTCACACTGCAGGACCTTCAATTAATGATCATGAGACTTCAAAAAGGCTGCTAACTTTCAGATACAATATCAAGAATACATATTAAATATAAGTCTACAAGGTTATATTAAAAAGATGCAACAGCTTTGGAACCAATACTCTGTTTCAACTTTTACAATATGGACTCTGATACCGCAGGTAAAACCCGCTAGCAGTACTAATTTGGTCAACAATAAGAGCAGAAGATACAAATTTAAAATTGCACCAGGAGTGTTAACGAACCTGATGAATCTCAGAGACAAATTGATGTGACACTTCTGAATGACTCATGACAAACTCATCATTATGTAGCCCTCCATATTCAATTTCATTGTCCCACGCTGGTGCTTCTTCATCCAACCTAGTGCTTTGTTGCCTTGAATTAGTGTCTAGAATAAAACAACTAAAGTCACATGGTTGTGTTTATAAAACAGGATGATGGAAGATCCGGGTTACGAACTATAGTGTAAAAATGCTACTCTGCACATTTCAAATTCATTGTCTCAATCTGCTGCAGCACATCTTACCAACTAACAAGGCAAAATTTCATTTAACGCGTGAGAAGCAGGGTATTATCCATATATCAAATAACAAGGTTCCACAAACCTGGTGGATTTGTCCGTCTTTTCTCAAAGAACTGCATCAAAGTAAGTGTCATGTTATCAATAAGATTATCCTAGTATAATAAGAAGGAACTTAAACTAGGAGAAAAACATGTTATTTTGACTAATTATTGATGCTAGAGCAAGGTTGAATACAAACTTCCCCACCACCCAGCCAAGGGACCAAAAAGAAATAAACATTTTAATATCCATGTGTGATTAGTTAAAGAAACACCTTAACATTTGGACAAAGGAACAGTCTTAATATATCTTCTGTAAGATAGTGGCAATCTTCAAGTAGCCTGTTACTGGAAGAGTCTCTATTTACAGGAAGCAGAAGTGACTTTGGATTTCTTGGGGGCGCAAAGATACTAGAAAAATCTTCACCCGGAAAAGTAGTGAATTTAATATCATTTTCCAGCAATTCATTTTTCTTTAATCTTTGCACTTTGAAATCTGATCTCCTTTTTGTAGCAGGAACCTCTTCTGAACCTATAGGTAAGACGTCGGATCAAAATGATAAGTTCTTAAAGAAAGGGATTTGCTAAGTAATTGCATATCGTAGTCCAAGGTCTTGTTTCTACAATACAAACCCTTGGGATTCTGGTACTTCCAGTGATCAGTGTCTTTCCATGTGTTATGTTTTGGAGGGAATTCCAGACCTTGTAACAAGCATGCAGAAAACTCTTCATATTTGCCATTGACCTGAAGAAAGAAAAGGGGAAAAAAAATCAGTGCATATCCACAATCTTCCACTTTTTCTTTGTCTATTCTTCATATAGCAGGATATGTGAAATACTTGAGACTCAGTATAAATAAGAGCAAGTTTCAACAATAATTTTTTGCTACAGAGTATCTCCCTTTCGACATGATTACATCACATAGGACAGAACAGGGTCACGTACCTCATCGCAACATAGAGAAGTAGTGTCTTCCAAGATTAAACACTCTTTGATAGCATTCGTCTCTGAATCATATGAACAAGAAGCCTCTCCAAAGTATGAAGACCAATTACCATCTGGTTGAACATTACTCTCATCAGCTGCATCAGCTCCTCTTGCTGATTTTGGACTTCCATTAAACTGATTTAAGCTGCGGAGGTTATCTATACAAGATTGAGAGACTACGGTGCTGAGTGTTGGAGTAATGCTATGCTTCCCGTGCATGTTGATTATCATATGTCCAATCTCTTCTGAGAATAGGACAAGGAAAATGCATAATAGCTGTAAGAAATGACTTCAGTGATGCAAGAGGATATTCAAATAAATAAATAAAAAACATACCTCTGGCAGAGGACAGATCAATAGCATCCAAATTTGGTGTTTGTTTGGAGTCTGATATACAAATCCTTGGATCTTCAACAGAATCAAAAAGCACTCTACAATTTCCATAAACACCAAGGGTATATAATAACAGTCCCCGCACCCCACCTTCGTCAGATTGGATCAATTTCTGATGATAATCAGGGACGACTACAAATATAATTGGAAAACCATGATTATCAGAAATATTGAAACTGTTCATTGACAAGAAGTATATATAGCATTTCACAATCATGCACATAAAGATACCATCAAACTTTCTCATATTCAGGGCTTCACAAGACAGCTCCACCGTTGATAAAGGTGAAATCTGCAAAACCACTATAATGAGTTTGTATTTCATGGGTCATGTTTACTCAGCTCACCTTAAGTTATTCAATCAAATTAACTAACAACCTTCTGCTTTTCTTTCTTGAAGATACTTTCACCTTCACTGTCAAAGTTGTCAATTGCCGCCTTAGTTTCTGCACCCATCCATAACTTGATCAAAATGTGTAGTTCAACGAGGAATAATTCTATGATTCTATCAAAATTAGCATACATGTGATGCCTATGGAAGAGAGATATCTAATATTGCATGACTCGTGAAGTATCTATACACTTTTCTGTTGTACTCATATTTCTATCCCTCAAGTTGAATCCTCTTTCAGCTCTCCAAACACTGACCAAATTTCAACGTTTTGAATTGCTAAATTAAAACCCACTAAAACGGAATAAAAATAACCATATTCAGCACTCAATCGCCGACCATAAATCATTAAAAAGAATACGTCTTTATACTCGAGGATCGAAATGGAAGAAATAAGGCTTTAAGCCTCTTGGAGACGTTTCTGAAATTGTAAAAGAGAATAACCGATAATAAACTGAGAAGTGAGAACACCATGTTAAAGCCAAACCTTGTTGATCCTCTTCCGCTGTTCGAATAATCTGAGCAAGCAACTTAATTGCCAGGGAATGCACAGAGTCCACCCTTAAGGAATATATTTTCACGCCAGCTTCTAGTGTAAAACTTGCCTGCACACCATTATTTTTTTATAAAAAAAATGTCTGCTTTATCAGAATCTCAACTTTATTATACCATAATGCAAAAAAAAAAAAAAAAGGCACCGCTACCACTGTAAAGAACAACAAAGATATGGAGATGAACCTTTTCAAAATTGATCTGTGCCTCAGCTTCTGTTTCTGCCTTGATTATGGCGCTTAAATGGTCAATAAGGTTCAGCTCCCAGGTGTTTTTTTGGTTTATCTTCTACAACATCACACCAGATAAAAGAGACCATTAACAACCTCTATATACAGCATGTGAATATTTCTAAAATTTTACTCTTAGGTTGAGAAGTGTTGATTACATTTTCCGAGGCAAGTTTAACACATTTTTTAAACAATTTGGTGATCTGATCTTTGGTAAGGACATGACCAGGAGGAGTGGAAGATGTAGTAGAAGCAGCGGCCATCTCAGTGCGGCGAACTGGAGCTGTGCGGGTGCGCGCGATGAGATCCAGCTGATCGTCGTTTCAGAGGAGGAAGAATGGGCAGGATTCCGACAAGAGAAAAGAAGGTTAGATTGGAGGTGGTGGCTTCTTAGCCCCTTCAACCATTTGGAAACTAACCTGCAATTTTGTCTGTACTTTGGATGATCGATGACGGCCGTACAAGCATTTGACATTTGAAATTAATCTGCTTGGAGTTGCAGGGGTGAAAAGGTTTAGAAATTAGGCGGGAAAGTTAAAAGCCGTACCCGGTTCCCCAGAGGACAAACTTATCTTGTACAGTTGTACGCTTCTATGTTTTATTACTATTATTTTATTAGAGCACTTGCCACATCAGTATTAGAAGTAGCCCTGAACACCAAAACCATTTCAGAAGTCAACCACAATAATGCAATGGCGTGATATTGATTTGTATTAGTATTAGTGTTGATAAATGAGTTAGAAGAATGATTCGTAATACAAACCAATACAATTTGTACAAATTGCTCACTAATAAACACCTGTACTCACTCCCGAGCTCCACTCTCCCGCAACAACAACCACAATTATCCTAGATCTCCTAAAAATACAACCATACTTTCCATTGATCAGGCCTTGAATACTCTTTCGTTTTCATGCTTTCCTCGTATTCTTCTTTGCATAACCAGGTGTAACCGCTGCAACCGTGAAAAGGATTAGAAGAGTCCTCGTACTTGGTTTTCAAGGTCAGCTAGATCATTCTCTATGTAGAATTACTAATAGTAAATGCGACCATAGCTCCAAGCAACGCACCAGCAACAACCTGCTCCACAACAGGGCAATAACAATATGTACAAACAAAATGGGACTTTAACAGATTCCAAAATTCATCATCATCTTTCCATATTCCCAACATTAAATAAAAAGAAGCACAGAACAAAGAAAAGAACTTCACTTTCTGAGGAAAATACAATAGCTTATAAACCATCAAAGTCATTTATATAGGCAGTTCATGAAAGAGTATCGAAATAGTAGTTAACCATGCTCAGATCTTATTGAAAATTATTAATGCAATAGACCAAATATGCTATTGATAATTATATAGCTTATAAACCATCAAAGTCATTTATATAGGCAGTTCATGAAAGAGTATCCAAATAGTAGTTAACCATGCTTAGATCTTATTGAAAATTATTAATGCAATAGTCCAAATATGCTATTGATAATTATAAGCAGACAATAGTCCCTTTGATGGCAACTCTAACAACAAAGAAAATCTACAGCATATGCATTTGCATCAATGATATTGTATGGTACATTATGTACACAGGTCGATACAGATGACCATTAAATCATGTGAAGTTAGGCTGAAATAAATATAAATATCTATCTCAAAGAGATCATTTGACAACCCAAAATCACAAAATATCACAAAGAAACCTATAAAAGCAATAAATGTAAAGCAGTTTGAAATTCCATTAAACAGTAAATGGCTAAAAAACATTGACCCAGCATAATAGAATTGAGCCAACAGTCATATGTCGGAATCTGAGTTCATTGAGCTCAACTTGGTTACTGCAGCCAGCTAACAGGCTTACACAAATCAAAAATTCCAACTCCAGAACACGAATAATGATGGCAAGAAATTTGTAAAAATAATTAGTTAGGGTAATATTGAACCTGAAGTGGAGTGTGACCAAGTGAATCTCGTAGAGGTCTAACATTAGCTACAGGATGCTCAGGAGGCAATTCACACACTATTTGGTTCAACAACTGCAAAAATAGCAGAAAGAATTTGGCGGTTAATCAATATATAACAAGGAAAGCATGGCAAGACATAAGTAATGCAAGAACAAGCATAAACTATTGGAGGAACTTATACTAACAAGAGAAGCCCGTCTGCAATTGAACAGGAAAATGACTAACACTAGACAATCAGATCCATGCATCCAACAAGAAGTCGAAAGACACAAAAAAATTCTAATACCTTAAACAGTTTGTACAAAAATTATATCTCCCAACTGAAATACATTGAGAAATTCAATATGTAATAATCTATAGCAGTGTCATATTACAAAAAAAAAGAGTAAATGGTACGTGACATTTTTACGGGATGTAAATTTAGTCTAAAACGGTTTTTCTTTACAATTTTGGTCACTAATCATTTTACGGATGACGAATTTGATCACTTTTGTCAATTACTCTCAATTCACAACCTTTAACCACACACTATCTAGAGGTATTTTAGGTATTTCATAACCTTTTAGAGATATTTTCGTAGTTTATATTAGTTTAAAATGTGATTAAAGACTATGAAATATCTAAAATAACCCTGATTAAAGTGTGATTAAAGGGGGGTATGAATTAAGAGTAATTGGCAAAAGTGACCAAATTTGTCACCCATAAAAAAATTAGTGATCAAAATTGTAAAAAAAAAAAAAAGGTTTTAGACTAAATTTGCATCCCGTCAAAACGTTACGTACCATACGTACCATTTACTCCAAAAAAAAAAAAGTATCTTACTTCAGCCTGTCGACCAGCATGCAGTCTCACGCCAGTAGCATCATACATTACCTGAAACAATAAGGAATAAATTGAGAATGCAAATCCCAATCAGAGCAAATGTGGTCTGTCAACAATTTCTAAAACAGTTGGAGAGCATACAAGGTTCAGAGCGGCAAGAATTAAACAATCAGGGAAAGAAGTTACAAGAAAAATGCAAAACATGCTCTGTAAAAACAGGTAATTGTAACTGATTATAGGAGAATAATGACAGAGAGAAAGACATTGGCTTGGTTTTAATTGTCAATACATATTTTTTTGCATTAAAAGAAATACAAAATAGAGTTCCTTCTTACATATACATACTTGAGATTATACCAATCATATATTTCCATAAAGTATGGGAAATGTATGCCAACAAGCAGGGCAACCCAAAAGAATGGAGAAAACCTGATTTAAAGATTACATACAACACATGCCAAGATGACTGCAATGGCAAATGCTGATCCTCCAGTTCCTTCTTGTATACCAATTGCTACAGCAAGAGCAGTAACTGTGGCAGAATGTGATGATGGCATTCCACCTGAGCTAAGCATTCTTCTTGAGTCCCACTTCCTCTCCTTGAACCTGCAAAACTACAGTTCATTGAAATTCAACCAAGAAATGTAACGACATGAAATAGAACAAGGAAAATCTTAATACTGCACCACAAATTCAAAATACTCTACTGAAGAGTAAAAGAAATGTTTAAGTAAATGACTTTCAATACTGAATAGCTAATGATCCAACTCTACAAGTCTCGTGCATATGCCTTTTATTAGTCCACTCTGTTGCCAGCCATCCCTGTACCTGCAATAATATTTCCTTCTGTGTTTCTCGGACATGAAATCAAGAGAATCTGGAATAAATGTGTCATATGTCTATTTTCTCACATAAAAGTGTCATCTCCTCTTCAAATTAAAACAGTAAACTGTAAACGGATTAAATTACATAAGCAATGATCAGCATTTACACCAACAACCCTATCGTCAACCTCCTAAAGCTACCGTATAGTAACACTCCGGGCCAATCCGAAAGCAAAGGACCACATATTGATCAACAAAAACAACTAACAATCAATAATCGTGAGATTTACCAAACTAATCTCTTTGTATACTTAGATGCTACAATTTTAGTATCATTAAACTAAAATTTCACCATTTCTCCCCAAAACAAAATAGTTTCAATGAATAATTAAGCCAAGCGAATCAAGATTAGTAAAATACCGATTAAAAATTAAAATAAAGATACAAACTTTTCTTTCTGATTCGTTATAATTCCATTAAAAAGAACGAAAATAACGCAATTTAGAAGAAACATACCAGTAGGTAAAGATCTTGAGAAACTGAGCTACAGAACAGGCAAGAAAAGCGCAAGCGAGCGGAAAATTAGACGGGGCAAGGGACGATTGCGACGAGTAGTTACGCAAGCTTGAAGACGCATCGGCCGCCGTCATCACCTCGTCCATTTGAATAATGAATCTAGCGAAAATGCTTATAAATGCGACACTGTAAAAACAGATTCAGAAAATCGTATGGTGCTCTAGATCTATATCAGCGTCGTCACATGTAGAACCGGGCGGAGAAGACGGCGGACGGCGGTGGTTGATGGCTCTTTTTCAATTTTTTTTTTTTTTTTCTGTTTCTATTCTTAGCTTCGATTGGAATTTCGGCCTGCCGGTGTTAAGAGTCACGCGGCCAAGGTAGGTAAGACAAAGTTGGTTACAATTTTTATTTTTTGGGGGGGTAAATAAGTTGGTTGCAAAAAATCTACCCCAGAAGAGGAAATACCCTAGATTTTCCTCTTCCCCCCAAAAAATAACTATGATTTTCACCTATGTTACAGTTATATTTTATTTTTTTTCCAGGCAGCTTATGCTGCAGTTTCGAGAACGATGTTTACAACTTCCCATCAAAATATTCATTTAAAATATATAATTAAATTATTAAAACAATCTCACTTATAATTATAAAATTATATAAAAATTTCTATCGCATATTAGATTTTATAATTGTAAGATTACACATTGTACTGCAAACTAAATAATTATCATATATTTAAGGGAAAATGGCCTAAAGAGTTCCTTACGTTGGTCTTTGTTAACACTTTAGTCTCTTTCTTTTTTTAAAACTTTTTTTGTCTTTCTGTCACTTTGTTCAAATTTCGTCAAAAAGTCGTCAAACTTTAAAACTCATATTTGATATTAAAACCATTTGAAATCAAAATAATCTCAATAACATATTAAATTTAGTAACAAAAATAATATCAATGATTTTAAAATAGAGATTTTTAGTATTTAAACCAATTAAATTTCTTTGAAAAGTAAAATATTAAATTTATACTTTAAAAATTTACCACTAAATGTCAAATGACATGTCTGAAGAATTTACGACAACTTTTTGATAATTTTTCAACAAAATTTGACCAAAATATAAGGAGTTTGTGTGGTTTAAAGAGTAACATAAATAACAAAAAAAGTTTTTTAAAAAATATAAGGGTCTAAAGTGGAAATTAAAACAAAAATAAGTAGGGGTAATCATTTAATTTTTCGATTCAGTTTTTACAAATTCAGTTCGATTTTTTATTTAAAATTTTTTACCTGTATAAACTTAATCAAATTGTATACTATGGTTCGACTTTCAGTTCGGATCGGTTTTAAATCCAAATTTCACTTCTTATTTTTAACAAAAAAAAATTCAATGAGCTTAAATAAATATGATTAAATGAAATGATGATGTCAAATACACAAACACATTCAAATAATAGGTAAAAGAAATAAAATTTATCAATTAAATTATATTATCATATTATTTACATATTTTCAATTAAAAGAATATAAAAAAATGATTCATAATATACCAAAATATAATGAATGAACTTCTTTTACAATACTTAATCATCATCTATGATACAAAAACACTTCAAATAGGAAAAGACAAATAATTAAATAATTTTTAAAGTAAATAAATTTTATTAAACATTAATTATAAATTATTTTTAAAAAAAAATTGATTTTCGATTTAACCAAATTTTCTAAAATTGAAATAAAAAATCAAATCATAATTTTGAAAAATTTCGATTAAACAAACCGAATAAATCAAAATACCAAACTATTTTTAAAATTTTGATTCGATTCAATTTTTTGATTTGGTTCTATTTTTTAACACCCTAAATATAAGGATTGTTTAGGCCATTCTCCTTATATAAAAAAAAAATTAAAAAAAAAACAACTGTCTTCTTTTCCCCAAAAAGAACAAAAGAAGTCCACCTTATCTTCAGCTCACGCACTCACAAGGTGGACAAAAGAGGCAGGCTCGTGAATCTCGTGATCTTTTATGGTTCACTGTTTTGTGAAAGAATCCATCAAAGTGCGACCCGGCCCGATATTATTTCATTTAAAAAGTATTCTCTTTAAAATAATAATAGACATTTGAAATGAAAATTTTATATAATTATTTTAGAAAATTTATTGTATAATTAATAATAAAAAATTTACTATAATCTAATTATAATTTCCATCTAATTGATATTTGCATTTTATTTTAGGAGACTATATTTTAATTATTTCTTTATTTTAAATATATATATTTTATAAATTTACTACAAAACATTTCCTTAATTTAACATAATTTATTTCCACTACCATACGGATTCAATTACTAACTACATTGACAATAAATTTAATCAGTAGCTTATTTAATCTATTAAATTGTTGTATTAAGTCTAAGGTAAATATGCAATTTTGATAGAAATTATAATATATGATGATATAATGAAGCGAATAATTATAATTACTTTTACTTGGATTATATAAAAAATAGCATTATGACTCTCTTATTCTTATTAATATGATATATATTATTATGTTTAATAAGTCTTTTAAAAAGATACATGTAATATTATTGCTCATTATAATATTTATTTCATTCTTAACATATAAGTATAAATACTTTTTACTATTATTACTTTGTTACAATTGAATTTTTATTTTTTCTCTTGTCAGACTCAATATTTTTCCCAACCATGGAATTCACTATGTCATGACTGTCTATAATATTTCAAAACCAATATCAACGTACAACGCCGAGGAAAACAAAGTTTTACTATTTTGAGAACAATAATCATTGGTTGGTTAGTATATAATTAAATTATTAACATTGTTAAATATTTTTCTTTTCTAATTAGTCATTTTATGGTTAGCAAGAATATGCATATTGTGTCTGTATATCATATATTTGATTTTGTTCTTTGTAACTATACATTTCGAAACATATTTGATGAATAGATAAATGATTAACTTTTAATATATCACATATACGCACACACGTGACACGTGGCACGCGAGTTCATATGTGTATATTTAATAATTCAATATCACGTGCTAAATTTTAACATTCAATATTATTATGTTTATTAATATTTTGAAAATATTACATTCAAATTCAGTGTGTGTATAAAAATAAATTTATTTAGAAAAAATATTCTACATTTCTAGCCCAGTTCATCTATTTTCGTCCCTCTTTTTTAAATTTTTTTTTTACTGATTGTGTGATAATGTGAACAGTAATTCTTAGCAAAATAGTATATATTTAAATTAGATTATACACTCTCATTCTTTTTAAAATTAAATATTCACTTACTTAAAATGAATATATTTTTTATTTAAAATTTTAGTGATAAATTCATTAATTTAAAATATTTCACTAATTTAACCTCTAATCTAATTAATAATAACGATAATAACATAAATTTTGTAAAGTCAAATGATAATAATTTTTAAAATTATGGGAAATATAATATTCATCTTAAATAATATATATATAATAAAAAATAAATAACTCCGATAACTTAGAATGGACATTCCTCTGCTTAGGAGTCATGTGAAAGCTGGCCACATAAGGCATATTCCGTCCTATGGCCTGTCGGTGGTGGGTCACTACTGCTCATGGGTAGGATGTTTCCTAACCATAACATCCAATTCAATAGGGTTGCACTATTTTAATATCATATTCATTACATTAATGTCAATAGGATTGCACTATTTAAGAACATATTTATTACATTAATGTCAATATAAAAAAAAATATAACATGTTTCAATTGATAATTAAAATGTTAATTCACATAATATGAATGTAAAATAACTTGACATTCAACTTTAACGAACATCTACAATGCATAATGTCAACAATCAATTATATTGTACACATGTCATTTGCTAATTGATTAATTTATTAAAAAATATCATTATTTATCTATATATACCGAGTCACCATGTCAATGATTATATCAAGATATGACATTATCCTTGACATTGTCAATGATACGTCAATATAACATTATCTTATGACATTTATATTAGAAATGAAAATTTGATGATACAATTAACTTTAATAATATAGCATATTTTTTTTGACATTAATATTTTGCATTGAAAATGCTCTAATAGTGAAGAGGACTGAGCATTCCAACTTGTTCGTAACCCATGCCTCTTTTTTGAAGTTATTAAATAAATAAATTTAATTTTCATACACCATAATATATTATATTGTAGATGTTTATTTAAAATAAAATACTTGTTTTTTATCTAGTATAATTACAAGATTTTTTTATCATAAGTAAATGATGAAATAGATGGTATTTTAAATTAAAGGCACTAGTTGTGTAACTCTAGGAAAAGTATAATTATTTAAGAAAATAAATATTTAATTTAAACATTTAAATAAAAATATATATTTAATTTTAAACATAAAGAGAATAACTTTTTTATGTATAATTTACAGAAATTGATAGACCTATATAAGAATTTTCTTTCTCTTTTTCTTTAAAATAATTTTCTTTCTTTTCAACAAATGTATTGACTGCATTCATTTTATTTTTTTTCTTCTTCTTCTTTTGGAAAACTACATACATTTAAAAGTTATTCCCTTCGTTCATAATTAAATGTTCATATTTGATTTAGTTTAAAAATTACTCCATTCATCCATTTTTATAAAATGTTACAAGCAAATTTACATGAATTATTTTATTTATCATTATACCATTATTTATTTTATTATTTATTTGTAAAAATGATTATTTGTTATTTTTTTCGCTCTCAGTAAAGCATGGATAAATTTGAAAATAATATATACAATAATTATAAAAATTAAAAACAAAATCTTATAATTAAAGACAATAAAATTTTGTTTAATGTATCTTATATAAAGGGACAATGTGAGTAACAAATAACTTTGACTTTTAAAAGGTTTTTTTTTTTATGAAATTGACTTTAAGAAAGTTACTTAGGCTGTATTCGGACTAAAAATTATCCAAAATTTATCAGTTCTCATAAAAAAACACATTAATAAACAAATCTTTCTCTCTAAAAATTATATCACATCAAATTTTTAAATTTTCTCCTAACCATATAAATATATCTTACATATTCATATAAATAATATTTTTTAATTACTTTTAGGAAAATTATTAAATTTAGGATCTATACTATTTTACTTTTTCAACTTTGATAACATATATTATATTTTGAATTTTATAGTACCAGTACTTTTTTACTTTTTCAACTATGGTAATATATTTTATATTTTGAATTTTATAATATAAGTATTTTTTTGTATTTTCGTATTTAATCAGTCCAACTATTTTTTTTTCAACATTATTCAAATCTGATGACTCACATTTTATAAGGATATATATGTCACTTTCATGAACAAATTTGATCATTTGTTAATTCTACTTATTTATTTTTTCCTTTTTTCCTCATTCCTTTATTTTTTTATTCTTTAGATTGAAGTTTGTTACAAACTAATGCTCATGAAAATGACATATATACCCTTATAAAAATACAAGCTATCGATTTTGCATAATATTGACAGAAAAAAATGGTCGAATTGATCAAAATGAAAAAACAAAAAAGTACTTTAAATTTAAAATAGAATATATATGTGACCAAAGTTGAAAAAGTAAATTAGTATTTGTACTGCAAAATTTAAAATAGAAGATATGTTATCAAAATTGAAAAAGTAAAAAAATACAAACCCTGAATTTGTTAATTTTATGTACTTTTAAATTAAAAACACAATCTCAAACAATTTATTAATTATTACCAAACTTTCAATTCTCTAAATCCAAAAAATATTACTTTCAATTCTTTCACTTAAAAAAATCATTTCAATTTCCAATAAAAATTATTATTCGAACACAAAAAAAATATTATTTAAAAAAAAACAACAAACTCAATCCAAAATTTCAATTCAAATGCACAATTAATTATCCTTGGAATAATTAAGTTAGTTATAGATAGATTAGTTTGTAGAATGTAAATATTTAAATTAAGGAGTTGTTAGTGAATCTTTAAATGAAAATTTTATACATTTTTAAAAGGTGAATATTTAATTTCAGACATACGAAAATAAAAATGTGAATATTAAGTTTCGAACGTAGCATATTATACAAATTATTTTTAATACAAAAATTGAGCATGAGTAAGAATTCACTTATTTCATCTGTATTTTTTTAATTTATTCATTCGTAATTCACCGATTCATGCGAAAGGACTTTTTTCTCAACCAGGAAAGTTTTACAGTTCTTTGGATTCAATGAAGTTTGTTACTTCCACCTTTTTTTTTACATTTCAAACGCCAAAATTTTATTTTTTATCATATTAATGACCCAAACCCAGATAACCTTTAACAAAAACTTCAACAAATGAAAGAAATTTAATTACATTTGTAATTTTTAACTTTCTAATCCAAGTCAATCAAGTTGTAACTTGTAACTCATTTGCTAGCACATCTAACTTAAGTTCTAGAAATCATAAGTTCAATATGCCTTTCATATAATAAAAAAAGAACTTTCTAAAATAAATTAATCATGTCGTAACTTAATTTTTAACGCAACTCACTCAAGACTTATAAATTACTATTTCAAAACCTCACTCCATATAATAAAAAAATACCTTCATAATACAAATCAATCAAATTATAAATCATTTTTTAATGCATCTCATTCAAAATTTATAAATTATAAATTAAATGTCTCGCTCTTGAACGCATATAATAATAAAAAAAATCCAAAATTGCAAACAAAGGTAATGCATGCGAAATTTCTTGACAGGGCAAGTCCCTTGCATGGTCACTGTTCTCTCTTTTTTATTTTTTATTTTTAAAGAAAAAGATGTTGTCACATGTTTTTTGTCGGGTTGCTTGAACTTTTTCTAAATTACAAACAATGATTGAAAAATATTTTCAATATTAATATAATATTTAATTCTATAGTATTAATATGTAAACTTTTTTTATAAATATTCTTAAAGTAATTTTTAAAAATCATAAGTAAAAAAAATTTAAATTTTTTAGTTAAAAAACTATTATTTGTCCTAGCAAGGATTTCTCCTGGACAAGTTATTATAAATATTTATATTGCATTTTTTATATATTTAAAAAGTAAAATTTATGCGAATCATTGCGGTTCCCAGTCTCTTGAAATCTGTGTCTACGAAGGAAATGAAATTCATATCTCCAACTTCGTTCAAATATTTTACGATACATAAGTTTATTAGATAAATTATCTTTGTGAACGATTGGTATTAATTATATTAAGGGAAACTAGATAACATTTAACTACTGGTGAAAGAAAATTATAATAATTTGCCTGTACCATGTGTCATGTAAGATAACTTTATTTAAAATAGTTCGAAATAAAGAAACACTTTTGTGAAATATTTTATTATTATTATTAATCATGAAATTGTTTATTGCAATTCTCGATTGTATTTGTATACTAATTCAAAACATATTTTTTTTCATCTTCTACTAAAAAAATATTTCAATAAATGTTATCTTGAAAATGTTTATTACATTTAAATTTAATTTCTTCATCAACATCACATAGTCACCCAGTCAGATAAACATACTTTTTTGTCAATATTTTTAATTAAAATCACGCAATCAAACAAATTATTATTATTACTTTAACATTTTATAACTTTTTTAAAGATAATTGAAATTTCATATGATCTTTTGGGTCTCATATTATTATGATAATAGTATAAAATCCAAACAAAATATTATTAATAAATTATATGAAAGTGATATTTAATTTTAAAATATTGAAAAATTTATTATTTATATGAATAGATAAGACCTATATATATATATATATATATATATGTGTGTGTGTGTGTGTGTAGATTGAAAAGATAATTTAAAATATTTTAAAGAAAAATTGGAGGAAAAAAACGTTTTAATTTTTTTTTAGAAAACGAGTCCGAAATAATTTCTTTTTAAATTTTGTATTAAAACGAAATATTTTTTATTAAATATACAAAACAAAAACTGTTTTTGAAAATCCAATCTAAACATAATGAAATTTCTTCTCAAATTCCAACGGGTCCTACAATCCGTCGCTGACAAAATAACTTTCTCTAGTGAATGCCGATTGGAGTGAATAACGTTGGCAGAAGCTTCCCCTCTCCTTGTCGTCCGTTGCGTTCTTGCGTGAGAGCATTACACTATTTATTTATTTATTATTATTTTTGTGATAGGTGACGATTACACCATTGTTCATTTGTAGGAGGACCGGGAATTTGTAAATTGGACTAATCTACTATTTATTCATTTCATTTTCACTTCTTCTGGTCACCAACAACCCAACACGAGTAGTTTGTTTTTCTTCTCAAACTGATGCTACACGACGGTACATGAGTTGATCGAGTTAAATACAAATAACAAATTTTTAGAATAAGTATAAGAGAATTTATATATTTATTTTAAATGAAAAAGTACACCACTATGTAATTTTTTATCTAAAATTTAAAATTTATTTTGTCTCATTTCAATTATTTACTTTAAACTTGTATTATAATTAAAACAATTAATTTGATTGATAAAATACAACTACATTTATTAATATTTAATGTATTACCGATAAATATATTCCCAATAAAAGTAAATAATTCATTAAAAAATTATAAATATTATTATATTATTGTAAAAATATTTATTTAAATTATAAATTAGACAATTGGAATAAAATGAAATTTTTTTAAAATGAATTGAAATAAATATTTATGTTTTTAACTTGGATAGAAAAGTTCAAAATAAACTTTGAATATTGATAAATCACAATGTTCTTATGTCAATAATTTTTTCAACTAATTCTTCCATCGTAGAATTCTTAGTTCTCTTCGAAGCCAATTATAAACCTCCATTTTTTTTTTCTCCTTAATTGGAGCATCCAATATTGTATGCACCTTCATTGAAACAAGTTCGAGATCAACCTAAATTGAGTATATAGAGTATAAGTCTAATTTAAACACCGAGTTTGGCACAACAAATAAGAAATCGAACAAGACAAACTTTGACATTATTAAAACTTATCAACTACTTCAACTTTATTGAGTTGAACAACCATTCTTGACTTCTATGTTTTTTCCTTTATTTTTTATCCTTTAGTCTCGTGGCATCTATCTACTTCTCTCATTTTATTTTCTTTTTGGAAAATTGTTAAATTTAGGATGAGGTGTTATTTTATTTTTAAAATTTTGATTACATATCTATATTTTAAATTTTATCATATCAGTATTTTTTTATTCAAATCGTGCAAAATATGACTCATATTTTTATGAGAACATATATGTCATTTTCATAAATAAATTTGATCATTTGTTAATTATACTCTTTTTTTTTCTTTTTAAGATTGAAGTTTTTTAAAGATTCATGCTAATGAAAACGATATATATATATATATATATATATTTATTTATTTATAAAAAATGTGAGTTATCGATTTTATATAATATTGGTATAAAAAATCAGACATGAAAAAATAAAAAAGAACTAATAGTATAAAATTAAAAATAAAATATATGTTATCAAAATTGAAAAAAAAAAGTGCTTCTATTATAAAATTTAAAATATAGGATATATTATCAAAATTGAAAAAGTAAAAAATGCATACCCTCAATTTGCTCATTTTCTTTTCTTGTTTCAGTTCCTGTCTTCCTATCAGCTCACATCTCATAAGTTACTCCCAATTTATTAAAATTTAATGTTCATATTTTTTTTTATAATTTTTTATTCCATTTGGGGATGACAGATTTGAACACACCTCACTCGGATAAAGATGTTGTTATAATTTTTTTTTCGAGAAAAATATAAATTTATTTTACTAAACATCTTTTTTAAATAAAAAAATTTAATCTCCATTTTTATATAATAAGCTTATCTCTAATTATATTAATATTATAAGTTTCTCAAAGTCCATTAATTTAGTTTTCTATATAAAAATATTAAAATTCTGAAAGGAAATGGGATATAAGCATGTTTTATCTTGATTTGAAACTTTGAAGAGATTAGTATAAGAAACATAAATAAATAGAGACTGCGGGTGCAATGAATTGGAGAGAAGAAAACAGAGAAAAACAATATTGTTGATTGTCACGTTTCTTTTTTTTTTTAATGAATTTCATTCTTTTTGCCAAACTTTAATCATTGAATCCCATTCACAAGTAGAATTTCACGTTTCCTCAAAAAAAAAAAAAAAAAAGAAGAAGTAGAATTTCATTTAAAAGCGGTACCCAATAAAACAACGTGTTCAGTTGCAGCACTGCAGAATTTTTTCAGTAAGGGAGAGTTTGTGGGCCATGGTTTTGGTGGAACATGGACTTGTAGCCCGTATACGACGAGAAACGCAGTCCATTCGATTATATTTTATCTGTAGGAAATTTCTTAAGCGTAAGCGTGAGGTCGTGCTTACCGCGAATGAGATGACTCTCTCTCTCTCTCTCTCTCTATCTCTCTCTCTCCTCTCTCTCTCTCTCTCTCCTCTCTCTCTCTCTCTCTCCTCTCTCTCTCTCTCTCTCTCTCTCTCTCTCTCTCTCTCTCTCTCCTCTCTCTCTCTCTCTCTATATATATATATATATATTCCATTTCTTTCTAAGGTATTTCAAAAGATGTGACGGCAATGGATCTGGATCTATCCCAGCGTTAACTTTTTTTATTACATATACCACACAATACCAAATTTTATTGCACAATCTATTTTAAAATAAATGTTATTTTGATTTTTTTTATTTCACAATAAATATCTTTCTAACATCAACTATTAATATTTTAAATTTTTATTTCTATATAAATGGATGGATAATGAAAATTATTAATCCAGAAAGAGATATAATAATAGATTGATTTAAAATATTTAGTAAGATTAAATTCATGACTTAATATTAAAATTTGTATTGTTTTCAACATTTTTTCTAATAAATGTATAAATTTATAAAATGGAGATTATTTTAAAAAGAATGAGTATATATTAATAATTTTCTGTTATTTAATGCATTATATATTTATTATTGGTTTTAACTGATACTCCCAATTTATTATATATTTGATATGTTTATTTAAAAATACACATTTAATTTCAAACAATCTAAAATATAAATGTTTATATCCAATTTCAAGCCATATCATTAAAGGTAAACCGTTAATGAGAATGAATTATCTTATAAAACATTAAGTTATTTTCCCAATTTAATTATCAAACATTACGTCTCATATGTTAACGTTGTATACCTTAGTTTCTTATCCCACTCATTTTGTCTATAGATATAATTAATTAAAACTTGTTCACTTAGGTTAATAAAATTAAGTTAAATATTCATTTTGTCTCATTTTAATTATTCACTTTATTTTTTTACAAAAATTAATAAGCGTATTAAAAATGACAATCATGCAAACAAACTTCATAAATCGTTCTTATTTAATTAGTGGTGTATAATCATAATAGTTTTAAAGTTTGAGGTGAAATAATAAACATTAAATTCTATAAAAAATGCATTTAATGCTTGAGGTGAAAAATGACTTTGTTAATTATTATAAAATTATTTCTAGCATTTTTATTCAAATATATGAATAAATGTTTGACATATTTTTAAGATAAATCACTTGAAAACAAAAAGTCAAATTTTATATTTTCAAGATTATAAAGAGGTATAATTGTAAATATATATATATATATATTAAAATTAGAAACAAAACTATTAAAATGAAATATCTCAAAAAGTAATTGTGGACGATTGAAATGATATGAAAAAAAATATAACTCTTTTTCCTAGGATTATTTATGATGACCATATTTGTTTTGTTATTGAAACTCTAAAAACTATTTTCTCCTTTCGAAATGTAATGTTAAGATTTATATTTTAATTTTTTAGAATTAAATATCTAATTTTTAAAAATAAATATTTTTTTTAAAGTTCTATTAATAACTTTTTTAATTTAATAAATTTATATTTCAAGTTTCACAATTCATTATATTAATATGAATAATAATTTAATAAATTAATTACAATTAATTTTTTTTAATTTATTAATAAAAATATATATATTCAATTTTGAACAAAATAAATATTTATTTTCTTTAAAACTTGAGGAAAGAGTGAAGTGGAAGAATACACCATCTTTGTTTAGTGGGAAATTGGGCATAAAAAAAATGTGAAAGGAGAAATAATGGTAAGTAAAGCCAACATTGAAAATGCTTGAAGGCATCTTCCGTTTGACTTGTACGTCCGCCATCTATCGTGTGGACACAGACATCTATGAATTTTATCAAATCACTTTACCCATCCCGTCATCCGTAATAAACATTGGAGTGTGAATTTTCTAAGTTTCTCCGTCCAATTATTACATTATTATTCTTATTAATATAGTTAATAGTAAAATCATATAAATTAATGACTAGTGATTAATAAATTATTTAAATTAAGTAGATTTGTTATTGAAACTTTATATCATACAAAATTATATATATTAGTTTAAGAAAAATGTATATTTAAAATTAGAGATTTTAAAATAAAAATATTTAATTTCGAATAGAATAATATCTATATTCTAGTGATTTTGAAAAAAGTATATTTTGTTATCAAAATAATATTATATTCCTTTCAAATTGATAGATTTATTAATTTTTCATCGTGATTAAAAAAATATAATTAATATTGTTGAAAATGATTATTTTTTATAAAATATTCTTAAAATACTTTTTTTATATTGAGAGGCTTGAGTATTATAAAAATTAATAAATTATTAAAAAAATACTTTTTTATTGATTATATGTATTTTTTTAATAATTTACTCACCAATCGTTATTCAAAATATATTTAATACTCTTATTTTAAATAAATATATTTTAATCAATTGATAAATATTTTATATTATTAATAAGAAAACGAGCTTATAATTTGAGATAAACAAAAAATAAAACAAGTATATCAAATTGAAATAAATTAAGTATAATTATGTTTAAAATTAAATATCAATATTTTTCATTTTAAAATAATCAAAATCGTTTAAAATTTGAATAATAATTTTCATAATTTGAAAAACTTATATCTCTTATGATCTCAAAATTAGCTATATTAATAAAAAAATAATATTCTAAAAAAGTTTTTGTTTTTATATTTTTAAAAAGCGTATGAAGGGGCCGTTGCATAACAAAACATCTGTAGATGCTAATGGTCCCCTCTCCCAGCACCAGGGACCAGAACCACAAACAGTGAATGAAGATACCCCAATAATAATACTAGTAGTAATTTCCTACTCAGCCTGTCTCACTCCCAAGCTTCTCCCTCTAATAATTGTCCTCATACCAACTGTTTCACATAGTCCACACAACACAAGGAACGTCCATCAGGAAAGACCTCAACCACAACTACAAACTCTCCTCTTATCTTCACACATATAAATGTAACCCAACCCAGCTTCATCATCCCCAAAATTCCCAAAGAGTAAGGGCAATTGCAGGGTATTTTTCTTTTTAATCAGTTACAAAAACAGGTCTGGAAAGTAAAAGAATTCTGGAGTTGATCTATCTGAGGGCTGGAGTTCTCAGGCGGTTTTGATAGGTGGGGTTGATACCCGGTAAAACAAGGTGTAGACAACACGGCTATATACAGAGTTAATCGACCTCTCATTCATGTCCGGTCAGTACGACGCAAGGGTTGTATAAGCGAGAGCAACAACCCTTCGCCGCACGGCGGACGTGGCGCTTTGCCTTCTGAAGGCGGTAGTCCTTCCGACCTCCTCTTCCTTGCGGGCGGCGGTTTTTAAGTTTCTTTCCCAGTAGCTAGTTTTTATAGGATTTTTAAGTTAGTTTTGGTTAGATTTATTAAGGAAAAAAAATCGATTGTTGAATTGGTATTTTTTTAATTGCTACCGAGTAAAAGATCGTCTATAATAAGATGTTGAGGATCAAAAGGGTTCCTACCGTTGTTTCAAACTACCAAAAGGAAGAGGGGGAGGAGGATGCTCGCCAAGGAGGAGGGTGCGGGCGAAATTGCTTCAGAAACTGTTGCCTCCCAGGTATTTGACCACATGAATTTCAAGTCTTTATATTTCTTGCTTAAAGATTTTGCCTTTTTGTGTTGAAATGTGGACTCAGTGTTCCTGGGTTTTGGTTAAATTGTCCTACAGGGGCAAAGCTCCCGATGTATGCTTTCGAGAGGGTTAAAAAAATTGCTGACGGGAAGGGTGTACTTACCTATGATAACAACGAGCCTCCAGTCCCCTTCTTGGATTCTCTCCTGCTAGGGGAGGTAAATAAATTTTAATTTATTCTTTGATACCAGTTCTATATCATTCTAGAGGCTTTATCCATGGCTTTTGTTTCAACTTGATGTCAGTGGGAGGATCGCATGCAAAGAGGACTCTTTCGCTATGATGTCACTGCCTGTGAAACCAAGGTATTTATTGTCTTCTTCCTCTCTTTCTGACTCCTACTAATTTGTTAGGTTCTGCTTCTGCAAATTGCATTACTCGAATTAATGTTCCGTACTAATTCAGTCTTCATTTGCGCACAATGGATGTTTGTATAGGTGATTCCTGGGAACCATGGCTTTATTGCACAACTGAATGAAGGTAGGCACCTTAAGAAGAGGCCCACTGAGTTTCGAGTCGATAAGGTCTTGCAGCCTTTTGATGAGAACAAATTCAACTTTACTAAGGTAGGGCAAGAAGAGGTGCTCTTTCAGTTCGAACCCAGCCAGGACAACGAAGTCCATTTCTTCCCCAGTGCACCAATTAATGTGGAGAACTCTCCCAGTGTTGTGGCTATCAATGTTCGTAATAATTCCTAGCCAGGCTTGTGTTCTATATTCATGGATAGAAATTCGATTGTAGTTGGCTAATTTTTGTGATTTCAAATTTACAGGTCAGCCCAATTGAATACGGACATGTACTGCTGATTCCCAGAATTCTTGAGTGCTTGCCCCAGAGGATTGATCGCGACAGCTTCTTGCTTGCTCTCTACCTGGCTGCAGAAGCAGGGAATCCATACTTCCGCTTGGGTTACAATAGCTTGGGTGCATTTGCCACCATCAATCACCTCCATTTCCAGGTTTTGCCATCTGCAATTTTGTTCATCGTGCTTTTTACATTTGACAATTGGCTAACTCATTTTGACTGATTGGGATTCTGTGATTGACATGCTTGCAGGCCTATTACCTAGCTGTGCTATTTCCTATTGAGAAGGCTCCATCTAAGAAAATCACCACTACCACTGGTGGAGTTGAAATCTCTGAAATTATGAATTATCCAGTCAGGGGTTTTCTTTTCGAGGGTGGAACTACTCTGGAGGATTTGTCCAATGTAGTTTCTGATTCTTGCATCTGCCTTCAAGAGAACAACATCCCTTATAATGTTCTCATCTCTGATTCTGGAAAAAGAGTTTTCCTCTTGCCACAGGTCACCTTTGAAACTCCTTGTTTTGTTTCAATCGACCTACATTTTTTATTTGGTCTGAAATAGTTGCCTTTTATCTTGAATGAACTGAACAGTGTTATGCGGAGAAACAGGCTCTTGGAGAAGTGAGCCCAGAGCTTCTCGATACACAAGTTAATCCTGCTGTTTGGGAGATTAGTGGACATATGGTACTGAAAAGAAAGGACGACTATGATGGGGCTTCTGAGGAAAATGCTTGGAGGCTCCTGGCTGAGGTTTCTCTTTCTGAAGAGAGGTTCCAGGAAGTGCAAGCTCTCATCCTTGAAGCCATTGCTTCTAGCATTGGGGGAAGCTTGCTTGAGGAGCCAGATGATAATCCTCCATCCATTGAGGATGTCGATGGCCTGAACAAAGGAACCCAACCTGCAATGGTGTCTGTGTAGACAGCATTGCCTGATTCTCCTTGACTACTTGCTATCAGCTATGGAGTGGCATTGTGTGGCTTGTGTTAACTTATTAAGTATTTATCCCAATTGTTGGAACTTCCTGTGGATTTACTTGTGATATATCATATGTGTGGCTAAATAAAGCAACTAGTTTGATTTGGAAATTTGTGTGTGTTCTCTGGATATCATCTTGGTGTACTTTTGATATCTCTACTCGGGAAGTGATGTAAAATACTATTCTGTGTTAATGAATGCAATATTTGGACTTCGTAAAGCCCCTGTTTTATCTGAACCCAGCATTTTTTTTGTTTGGTTTTCATCAACAGATGCAGCTAGTAGCTTTGTTAATCCATGTGAAAGTTTACTTCAATTTTGTAATCGGTACCAAGCCATGGCTTTGAATGGGTTGCAATTTGGTATGCCGTTTCAGAGTAACTGGAGAATCTCTCTGGAATTTCTCTGTCATCTATATTTCACAGAGTTGGAAATATGGGCGGTTCATCCTGAAAGGAGAATTTTTTTTTATCCAGAAAAGTCTTGGAGGGATCACCCTCATACACATGAGTAGACATTTTGACTTTAAAGGTGTGATAACACAACAAACGCGACCAACAGATCAGACTGTGACTTTAGGTGGCCATCATTATATTTCTTGTAGAGTAAGTAAATTGTTCCATCATATCTCAATGATTGTATAAAGAATAAATATCAATGAATTGAAATACCTCTTGTTTAAAATCAAATCGAATTAGAAACAAGATGATTTTGTATGATTTAGTTCAAATTGAGTTATTAAAATTTTACAACAAAAAATAGTATATGATCACAAGGTATCCTTGAAGAGGTCCCAATCGGGGTTTATTTGAAGCAACACAAACTCCAGATTAATTCCCGCTTGCATTGAATTAGTATGTAAAGGGGTAACATATATGATTTTAAAAGTTACATGTTCGAATTATATTCTTATAATCTTATTAATAATAAAGAAATATAAATCTTAGATGAAAACTTTTCTTGAAAATAAATGGATCTCAAAATTTGGGATTTGATGGACCATAGATGAATGTTGAAATTTTGTCCCAAATTCAATTTTATGCATTTCTAAATGTTATGATATATCTTGGAATAAAAAACCTAAAGAACAATTTCCTCAATTTTTTAATACATAGAGGGATAGATATATGAATTGAATTTTCTCTCTAAAAAAAAAAAAGTGAATAGAATTCAAGAGATAGATTTTGACTTAAATTAAAGACTTCTAAAAAAAATCACACGTAATCAATTGACTAATTCATCATGCTTTTTGTGTAGATTGATACTCTTTTGTCATGTTTGAAGTAATTTGTCTTAATTTACTAAAAAAAAAGAAAAAAAATAAGAAATTTGTCTTATTCCTAATATAATATGATGCTTTATTATTTTTTAGGAATAATTTGTTTATTATTTTTAATATTATCCTTATTTTTATTTTTTATACATATATTTTTATTAATCACAAAATATCTCATAAAGAGTAGAAAATTAGTTTTAAGAAAAAAAAAACAAATAACTACTTTAACATGCGTACAATTATTTTAGCACATTATAATGAGAGATGGATAGAATATAACTTTTAGGGTGTTTGCATGGGCTACATATTATAGATTATATATATAATCTAATCAAAATTAAATATTTACATTTAAAGTATCTAATTTTGAGTGTTATTTTTTAAAGATATAAAAGAAACTACATAGTTAATTTATTTCAATAATTAGAGCGTGAAATCCAACCATTTTAAAATTAGACAGAAATTCTTAAAAATTGAAGTTCACTCAAATTGTTTCTCTATTAAAAATTATACTAGTATTATTTTATAGGTATAGAGAAGAAGAAAGAAAAGAAATACTTAATGACTAAACTTGATCATATTTGAAGCCCAGCCCATGCTCTTGATTCCTAAAAAGGCCGGCCGGATATCTAAAGACCAAACCCTGTCAGTGAAAGACAACTCCGTCGACGGCCCATTTCTCATTTTCTAGCCGAATCTCGTCTCTCAGCTGCCTCCGCCATTGACGACCACCGCGGTTCCTCCTCTAATCCAATATCGTAGGAACGAGATTCATTATCTCTTAATAGGTAATCGCTAATTTCACCCATTCTTGTTCTGTATTGCTTATAACAGTTTCAATTCTTCCATTCTTACTTTCGCTACGGTGTATCAGTTTGTATGTCAAAGGTAAATTTGCGCATGTTTGTACTTGTTCTTTGTATTAGTCAGTGCTTTTAGTGAAATTTTTAAATAAAGATTGAATCTTTGGGCGATGGCTGGGGCAAAATAGAATTTCCAATTTTACGTATTTAGCATTTTTTCATGGTAGTAAGATCTTTTCTTGCTCTGTAGCCCATAGCGATGCTGTTTGTTATAATTAAATTTTTGCTGTTTGATGCTAAATTGTTATATGAATACGAAATTCCTTATTCTAGTCTTGGTACATGTTGGGCTCAGCAGGACTTTTTAGTGCTTAAAGTGCTTGTGCTCCGGTTAAATTGAGCAATTAACTATGTATACCACCTTGTAGAACTGGCATTGTTTTGGTGGATAGCTATTATCTGTTTACTGAATGTGATTTTCATTAGCAGAAAATGAAGAAAGGAATACACCCACAGATGCAGTGGATATCCTATGTGACCCAGAGTGGCAGATTGATGAATATTATGATGACCAAAATCCATGAAGTTGGTAAAGTCTATCACATAAGAGCCAGAAGGCAGATGGCTCAAAGTGTTGGGCAGATTGCAAAATACAAAAGGCGTTATGCACCGGAAACAGAGGAAACTGAAGAAAAATGAATGCTTTTTAAGCCTGAACTATATATTTCTCAGTTTCTTGTCTGTTGAACTGCATCATCGTAGAAATAAAACGAATCTCATTTTCTGCACTCAGAGCAAATTTCTCTTGTATTTCTTTAGTGGACTAACGAGGGATAATTTACTACTTATGGTGATTAGATAGTAGTTGGTTCTTGAATGAATATTTTAGCCTCAAATTTTACACCTTTTCTTATTTCCAATCACTTTCTCTTTGGACTTTGGAAGCTACCAAAGGTTAGTACAGATGCTTTTACAAATCATTTGACCTTTTATATGAAGCTCACTTGTGTCCTGGTTGGTTAATTTTGGTCGCCTTAACTACCATACTACTCTGAGGGGACATCCTGAAATATTTCACATTTTATTCTGACTTGGACATGATTAGTGTTGCCACACTTGTTATTGAACATTGAGGGACTTTAGGAACATGGAGTTCATCAGAAGGCAACATAAGCAAAATTTCTCAGTATGAAGTTGCAGATTCCTTGATGGAAGCTAAAGATAGATTACTTTAGTTCATTGGTTGGAAGGATACACGGAATAAAGACTACATATCATATGTATTTTTGTTATGACTTCACTTTGAAACAAATGATCAAGGCTTCATTTGTATGGAGAAAACTTTTGATTGCAGGTGCACAATAGCAGAATGAACGTGTATGCTCTCAGTTTTATAATGAAATGCAAATGATCGATCTGGTTATCTGACATTTTCCATGCTGTAAGATAAATATTTTCTTTATCCATCTCTAGGAAGGCTCCAAAGTACACATACCATCTGATAAATCTTCTTCAACAGGACAAATCTGATATTATTCTTACATGCAAAATTCATCAAATGCCCTTTTTTGTTGGTAGGGATCCCTATTTCATTCTTAAATGCAAAATTCATGAATTCCTCTTGCCTTTGGCATAACTGATGAGTGTTTACTGCAGGTGTTCTTCATTTGCTACAATATTGCTCTACAGTGGAACAAAACAACACTCCTGTATTGTCTGTTTCTAGGAATTCCAGCATTTGTTTATGATGTAGGGATTTGCTTTGGATTAATGAGAGTATCAAGAGAATAAACTTATATTCTCAGCACAAGAAGAAAGCCTCGGCAAGAAGAATGGTATCAAGATGTAGAAATCGGTCCAAAAACAAAGAAAGTGAGGGCTAAAATCAAGATAAAGGAGTGTGTAAACAATTCTCAGAAAGAATTTCGCTGAAATCTGGCAGCATAATTGTGTTGTTCCCCAGAAATCAGAATTGAGGGTAATTGTAATCTATAGGGCGCAGTAGCAGCATTACAATCAGTCGAACACTACTACAATCAACTGTTGCTAATTCACCTATAGATTTTCCCTCAAAAAATAAAAATAAAATTCACCTATAGATTTGGGAAAAATGATTTGAGTCAGAACTTATGGTTCAACTTTTAAAAGTAGATAATTACTACAAAAAAAAAAAAAAAGTGTCCAAAGTAGCGCATCAAAAGGTCCGAGTTTCAAATTTATTCTAAGCCCCTCAAATCCTTAAATTGCAAAGTTCATGTAAGAATTAACAAATAGAGATATAATACTACATTTATTTTGCATTCAAATATAAGACATTTTAAGCATTTAACATAAGTTAAGAGTTTAAAAATACATTTTATTAGACAAGCATATTTGATCAAATCAACTATAAAAATAACATAATAGTTTTTAAAATAGCAAGAATAATGCTTTAATTTTTTTTAAGAATAACATAATAGTGAATAATTATTCATTTCATTTGAAATTAAATATTTATCTTTAATTAATACGAAAAGAGTTTTTGACCTAAAAAAACTTACACAATTACTTTGTTACTAATTTGTTTAATAATGAAACTTTATGAATTAAGATGTAACTTTTTAAAATTTAAAATATA
Source organism: Apocynum venetum (assembly GCA_019593545.1). Classification (NCBI taxonomy): domain Eukaryota; kingdom Viridiplantae; phylum Streptophyta; class Magnoliopsida; order Gentianales; family Apocynaceae; genus Apocynum; species Apocynum venetum. Next base: position 6,719,446 of record SRSM01000123.1, on the reverse strand, counting down.
ATTATTTTTTTTAAAAAAAAATTCTTAAAAAAACAAATTGAAAACACAAAAAGTTTATAAAAATTCGTAAAATAAATATTTTTAACAATTATTTATAGTTGGATACACAACAAGTTCAATTTTATGACTTAATTGTATTTGTTTCTCTCCCTCCTCTCCTCTCTGGCGAGTACTAAAACCCTATCTGGCTCTTCGTTCTTTCGTACATTGTCCAGGGAAGCTGGCAAAGCGCTATTCGGAGGTGGGGTGGCCAATCTCTTTCACTTTAAAGCTTGCCTTCTTTCTTCTTCTTGTTAATGTGATGCTTCTTACTCTTCTGTAAGGACTCGTTCCTGCTTCTGCCTCAAAACCATCACATTCACAAAGTGAGTTTCATTCCTTAATCTCCATATCTTTTTCTTTTTCTTTTCTTTTTTCTTTCCCCAGTTTGATGTGCAAAGTTTACATGTACAGATGGGCATTGATGATATGGCATTGATTTATTACACTGCATCTTCTTTATTATTCATTAGAGGGGGTTAGTTTCAGCACTTTGTTCATGACATGCAAATATGGGAAAGGAGAGGAAACTAATGTTGTTTCTCAAATATCAGATTATCAAAAGTGAAAATTTTGATTCTCCCAGAATCGATGCTTTTGCAATTTTTTATTTGTGATTGAGTATACTTGAGCTTGGGATTTACCCTTCACTTGTAGAGAAATGGCGACAGGATTTTGGTTTTCCAAATAATTCTTTTTCTATGAAAAGAACTCCAGAATTTGGCTGCTCAAACTTTTGGAATGTGATAGTCCTATTTTTGTCAATGTTTTGGAAAATTAACAGCTTATCTTACTCTGGGATGGGTTATTTGGTTCCTTGGCTGTTAGTCATCCTTTTCACGATTTCCTTCTGCAAATTTGTGTTAACAAATTATCCTAATGCGTTTTCCCATCCTTTCTCATTCTTTCTTGTGAGTTTAGTAATAGTTTTACTTCTCTCACACACTTCCTGCAAAGATATCTTTGAATTGGTAGGTGCAGTGGTTAGGTGTACTGTGGATTTCTCTTGGTTGTGCTTGTTTTAGGGGTTGAGTAATGGGAGGGACGAGTGCGTGTTTGTTCTTTTTCTTTGTAACTCAGAGATTAAGGAAGGGCATCAATTGAAACAAAGAGAGAAAGTTAAAGTTGATAAAAAATTTTATGTTAGAGGAGAAACATTCCTATTGGCATCTTAATCTAATTTTTTTTTTTTGGGAAATCTACTTTGGGTGATTTAGCTTTGCTGAAACAGTATAGATGCACAAAATGTACAAAAAAAAGAAGAAGAAAAAACACTAGCACACTGTTTTAAAAGTAGAATCCTTTATCAAGACTGAGTCTTTTTACATATCCGTTAACTTGATTTCACAAAATTTGGTCTCTTATTGTTAATTTTCTGAGGCTTACTGAAGTGATATTCCATTTGTTGTTTGACATACTTGCTTTACGATATGAGCATCAGAGTATAGTCTTTCTGAGCCCTATGTTAATTTTTTTACTGAAACTACTATTCCATTTGTTGTCTTAATAGACTTGGTTTTATAATATGAACATCAAAGTTCATTGATTCTAAGCACTATGTTTAAAATCTAGGTATTTCTTATTATTATAATGGCGTCTTCTGCTGCATTTTCTATGCATGCCTTTGATGGGGCTGTCCACGTTCCAAAGAAAGGAGGATATAATCAGTATATTTGCAATTGCAATCACTCAATTCCCAGCCTGATGCAATCACTCCATTCTAAGGCTCATTTCCCATCTATTGACATGACATCTTCATGGTTATTACTGAATGAGAAAAAGTTTGAGAGGGCACAAAATGGGAAGTTATTGTTCAAGAACAAGTTCCACTGCAAAGGTCTGGACCTTGAAAGGACAGCTTCAAACTTGACGGAGCAAAAACAGAGTCTAAATGATGTGATTGAGGCTCAGCAATTTGACAGAAGCACTCTCAGTTCTATATTTGAGGTGGCGCGTGAGATGGAGTCAATTGAGCAATATTCACAGGGAAACCAAATGCTTAAAGGGTTTCTAATGGCCACTCTCTTTTACGAACCCTCAACAAGAACTAGGCTCTCATTTGAGTCTGCCATGAAGCGTTTAGGTGGAGAGGTCTTGACAACAGAAAATGCACGAGAATTCTCATCAGCAGCAAAAGGAGAGACACTTGAAGGTAAATAGTTATTTATTAGATGTCCCTTCTTTTTGTAACTATATATTTTCAAATGTTTTTGTTTTAGGTTCTGTTCTTAATTGGTTGAGTTGCAGATACAATAAGAACTGTGGAAGGTTACTCAGATATTATTGTGATGAGACACTTTGAAAGTGGTGCTGCCAGAAGAGCAGCAGCTACAGCAAGTATTCCAATTATTAATGCTGGAGATGGTCCAGGGCAACATCCTACTCAGGTTGATACTTTGCTTCAACAAAAAACTGTAGCATATTTGGGAAAATGAGACAACAATGTCATGAATGCCACTTTTGCAGCTTCAATGATCTTTCCACTATAAGAATTTGGGTCTTATTGCATAATAGAACTAGGATTTAATCTACCAAGGCTTCAATGTCCAACAAAAAAGTATAAAATTTGTCATTTTGCATGGAAGGAATTATTCTTGTTCTTATTATTGGAGAAAATCGTCTTTTTAGTCCTTCAGTATTATTTTTGATTGCCCTAGAGGGAGGGATGTTTATGTCAAATTGAGGAATGATGAAGGATTCTATCATGTACTTTGTAAAACATTGGGAATATTCCAATCCAGATTGTCATCTATTTTAAAACTAACGTATACATATTGCCCTTTCTCATGTATAGCTGCAAATATATGGTGCCTAAAATGTGACGAGCATATGATTCTTTTTCTGCATATATAGAGCCTTGAGTTACATTACCTTCAGGGTCTTCTCAGTTTGTTGCTTACTTTTAGATGATATTCATCAATAATGACATAGTCCCATCTTTTATGAGCCAGGCCCTTCTGGATGTATATACCATTGAAAGGGAAATTGGGAAGCTTGATGGGATCAAAGTTGGACTTGTTGGAGATCTTGCTTATGGGAGAACAGTACGCTCACTTGCCTATCTGCTAGCTAAGTACAAGGATGTGAAAATCTATTTTGTGTCTCCTGAGGTGGTCAAAATGAAGGTATGCCAGTACCAAAAACATTCTTGGTGCTTGTCCTTTTGCATCGTGACAGCCATTTAAGAACTACCCTTGCTGACACAACTTTGATAGGACCAACTGATAGGAATCATCTGTTTCTTTTCTATAATTTGGATAAGACTCCAGAACCTATTAATAATCTATTGTATTTTCTCTTTATTGTCAGGATGACATAAAGGATTATCTAACCTCAAATGGCGTGGAATGGGAAGAAAGTGCTGACCTGCTGGATGTTGCATCTAAGTGTGACATAGTATATCAAACTCGTATTCAACGTGAAAGATTTGGAGAAAGAATCGATCTTTATGAAAAAGCTCGAGGTAAGTACATTGTAGATAAGAAGGTGTTGGACATAATGCAGAAGCACGCAGTCGTGATGCATCCTCTGCCAAGGCTTGATGAGGTTTGCTTGTGATCCTCTGCCTTTGTATTTTTTCTCTTTAATTGCTTTCTTTTCATAATTTTATACTTGCTTCCTTTTTGTTCTGTATTGTAGATAACGGTGGATGTAGACAAAGATCCCAGGGCTGCCTATTTTAGACAAGCAAAGAATGGTCTTTATATTAGGATGGCTCTTTTAAAGATTTTACTACTTGGTTGGTGAAAATTCGAACTATTTTTTTAGCTCACAGGTTTTGTCACAGCGCCTCATCTGTTCACGTCCATCGAGGACGTTGGAGTAGGTTTAGAGAACTCTGGCTCGGAGCTTCACCCATCTGTTTCAGAAGATTTTTATGATTCACTTTAATATATTAGTGATTTCTTTGGATAAATCTGTTCTGCCGACTTTATCTTGGTACATTTCTTGATGATCTTAGTACGTTATTTATTCAAAATTTAAAAATTGAATCTTCACTTTCAATTTAATCCGTCTCATTCAAATAGACAGTTACTATTTTTTTAATAGATTAAAAAATTCTTTAACATTGTTAGAATTGTAAAGTTTTACATTTTTCTTGACCTTGTACTTATGTGATTTTAGTATTCCAAAGAATTATCTAGAAAATTAATATTGTTGCACTTATGTTCTAAATAATCATTGTTGTTGTTAATGTGTTAATTGATAAGATTTTAGTCTATTAAAAATTCAATTTGAATTATAATTTGAAAAGAATGAAAAAAAAAGACTATAATTTAATACAAAAATTTCAGAAAATGTAAATTTAATTTCAGATTTCAAAATAGAAATGTCTACATTAATTTTGAAAGGAAGAAGTTCCGAGCTAACCTTGTAGGTTTTACGCCTTCCTGGGAATATGCCAGTTCGGAAGTATCAATATCAGAATTCGAATCCACTGAATGTATGACCAGCTAAAATATTCTGTATATCTTTAAACAACTAAATTAATCCAACAAACATGCTGCTACCATGGCATAAGAGGGGCTTCCTTGATCCATTTGGATGCAATAGATCTTACAATGTATCCTTTTCTTCTCTATGACAACACATTCATGATAATACAAGTTTAAAACAAGAATGAGCTATTAGCAACAAGTTAAATATACTTGGTCAAGTGTATCTAGTAAGTGGGAAACTTTGCATCCACATCGCGGGCCCATGACTCGATGCCTCCAACGATATCTTTAGCTGATGGAAATCCCATCTTGTGGAGGCATTGTACAGCTCTCTGTGAATCGTTGCCTCTTCTACAAACAACATAGAGAGACGGACTGCGACCATTATCTGAGACCTTGTTTCCATCTACATTCCCCAAGGCTGCAGATATCTCAGGCAACCTAGCTTCCAAACTTGACAAAGGAATGTTTATGGACTTGGGCAATGAAACAATCTTGTAGTGATGAGCCGGTCTAACATCAACCAACACATGTGCTTCTCCTTTCACAACTTTCTCACGGTACTCCTTGCTGCTGATTCTTGCATCCACCGGAAGCAGGTTCAACTTCAAAGGAGCCTGCAAACAGTTGTAAATGTCAATTCCCTTTTTGATTCAGAGGGTCTTCCCCCACTGGATTTTTTTTTTTTACCCTTTTAAAATAGTGAAAGGCCACCGGAAAAGTACAGGATGCAGCAAGTTGCTGCATCATGGTTCTAATCTCATCTTGTTAAATAACTGATGACGGGAATAATGGGTGGACTGAAATTACACAGTACAGTGAAAAGTACCACTAATTTACTTCTCCACAAAAAAAAATTAAAAATTTATGTCAATATCATACCTATGTCTTTCTTTGTGGTTTTGGTTAACATTTAGTTACACAACACCTAACTATTGATTTTTCAAATTAACATCAACATTATTCCGAGAGATTAGTTGCTAGTTTATGCAACTACAAGCAATATTTAGGTTTGATAAGAATGTTTCACTTTTATCTATTGCAAAAGAATGAAGCAATGAAAGAAGACACACCGTTGAGAGGGGAGTCTGTGTAAATATTTCATAGTCCATCTCTCGGAATTGCTCTTCGGTCAGAGTAGAATTTTCTCCACAAGCTTCACATTGCAATGACCTGCCTCTGATTTTGACCTGATAAACAACAGTATGAAATTAACGTGTTAGAATGCCAAGAAACTCCTCAAAGCATTCATACTAAGTTACGCAAGAACTATCAATTTCCACTGTTTTATACAAGGTAGTTTGTTAAATTGATTCTACAAGAAAGGAAATTTGCGTCCTCAAAGAACTGGAACTAGTATCTATTCATATATAACATTCAAATAAAAAGGCATTTTGGAGAAGATAATCCACAGAATTAATCATCAACGACGAGTGCAGCATAATTTTCATCATCTCAACAGAAAGTTTTGTCTTACATGTTCAACAGAAGTAACAGCATATTCTCCCGTGTTAACCATCTAACTACATCACAATATTCTACTTGACAAGTCAAAACAGACAAAAAGCCAAAGACTGGAACAAAAACATAGTATATGCACTCAAATAGACCTTAGTGCACAAAAAAACATAAACCAATTTCAAATTCAAAAGCGAAACACCAATATATACAAACATACAGTACGAATCCGGCCAGATAGTGCATCAAAAAGAAGCATCCTCTCTGAGAGTGGATCACCAACAGCACTTCCAACCTTTATTGCCTCCAGGGCTTGAAGACAACCAATAACACCAGGAACTGTTAAATCAAACAAAAACATGTGAAAACTTTGGCCCACGCAAGGGTACAAAATGGAACTCACAAACCTGAGCCAGCAATCCTAAACCAAATTACAGCTAACATTAAAACTAATAATATACTAGTAAGTACATGAAATCTATGCAACGCAAAAGAAGTGCCCTTCCATAGATGTAAGACATTTAGGTAATGTAGTCAAAATTAAGATCTATCATCCTAGCCTTCCCCAAACCCCTCCCCCCTATCCACTTTCTTCATAACTTACCTACTCCAAGAACACCACTGTCAGCGCATCTTTGGCATGCTGACGTAGGTGGTGGGGTGGGAAATAGGCATCGATAACATGGACCACCATTGTAATTGTAAACTGTCAGCTACACAAATAGGTGAAGATGTTAGCTACAGAAAAAAAAAAAAAAAAAGTAAGCTAGAGGCATTGGTTGAATTGAATGTTAATCAGTGCACTGGTTTTACCTGCCCTTCCAGTCCAAGTGCAGCTCCAGATACAAGGGGCTGTTAAAAAGACAAAACCATGGTCAACGCTCATACTTCACCAAAATAAACTACTCAATTATCAGGATGGTCAACCTAATTGGAAAGGGTTAATCAGATATGCTTCAAGATATGCAAGAATTGTTCTGTTAGCAATTTCATTATATTTCTTCTATGCTTTTCACATGTGCAGGACAATCTAAGACTGAAAATGGTAAATCATATGCTTTTAGTTGCTAGTACATCATTTTAAAATATGAATCTCAAAATCAAACTCATTAAACAATCTATCAGTTCTATTTAGTGAACTGTTTGGTGGCACAAAAATGAAGTATGTCTGTCGGAAATAACACTCAAAAGATCATATCTGACCTTTCCCAGAACAACACAGCAGTCGCTGATCATATATCGACTGGGAAGATTGTCTGTAGCATCAATAACAATGTCATATCTAAGATCCGTACTCAGTCATGGAAATAAAAAATATAGAATACATGAAACTGATGAACTTAGTGTATTCCCAATCAAGGATACTTCCTCATGATTTCCAATGCATTGGTTGTACGAAATGATTCTTTGTGTTCAACTATCTCAACAGTTGAGTTAATTCTGGGATTCAAATAAGGCACAATGAGTACAGCAAAACAAGATAGTAAACAGATACTTCTCCCCATTTCAGATAAAGAAAAAGATGAAGACATTTTTGTGCATTTCATCATCTGCTAAAGAAACTAAAAAGAACAGATTAAGTAACATACGCACGGCAAGCAGTAGCAGCAGACTCAACTTTAGACCTTCCAATATAAGATTCCGCATGAATTATCTAAAATTTCATTTGAAAGAAAAGAATTAGCATGACAACCAATTCGTTCTATACTTCAAAACATTTAAATGCATACAAACTTTAAAGTTTACCTGCCTGTGGAGATTGTTAAGTTCAACAACATCATGATCAACAATACCTATTCGACCTGAAAAAATTTCATAATTTGTATAAAGTCAATATCTTTCGAACGCCAACTCTATAAAAAGTGCTGGGTATGACAAAGTACATAGAGTTTATACCAATCCCACAAGCTGAAAGGTACAATAAAGCAGGTGACCCAAGCCCTCCAGCTCCAATTACCAATACTGAAGATTTCAAGAGCTTCGACTGTGCTGTGGCCAACCATAAAAAAAAGTAAAAAAAAGTATTAAGAGAGAAGAAAAAAAAAAGGATTCAATGACTCGAATTAGCGGAGACTCGAGAAATGCGGTGCAAGATTACCTTGAACGCCGAAACTAGGGAGTATGAGTTGGCGACTGTATCTGTAAATCATATCGGGAGACAATCCATGTCCAAAGTCATAGTCGGAGTCCGATAACAACGGAGCATGGAAAGAATTGGAATTCACCTCCTCATTTGACGCAGGATCGTCACTATGATAATTAAGTTGGTGAAGCTGAGCTTCAAGAGAAGAAATTTGTTGGTCGATGACGGTCTTCTGAGCTTTGAGAGACTCGATTTGATGGAGAATTGCAGACACCGCATCTCCGTTGGACTCCATAGTAGTAGAAGATTTGGAAGCTAGTTTCAGAGTCAAGCTAAACCCTAACTCACAGAGAGATAGAGAACTGATAAACCCTGAGCTTGGCTTGGCCTGGCCGAGGAGATTTTTGCCGTAATTTGCTTTTGTGGGCCCCATTTGTCATGCTGTCTGCCACATCATTCTTAATCTTCTTTTAAAAAAAAAACAAAATAGAATCCAACTATTTAACCGCTCATAAGATTTTTATTTTCCTTTTTGTATTTTGAGAATGAAAATTAGGATTATATTAGATAAATATTTTTAGAATTGTTTTTGAATGTTGGATGTGATGATATTCAAAGGATTTTTATGGGTTAGATATTATCTTGAAACAGTTTAAATATATTTTATATATTATTTTTTAAAAATACTTTTTAATTAAAAAGATCTAATTATATGGTAAAGTATATTATTAATATGAATGCTTGTGGTTTATAAGTAAAGTTGGAAGATAATTTAAAATTTTAATATGATAAAAGTTGTGATTGTGAACAGTGACGAATACAAAAATATTTAAAGTAATTATCACCTTTATATAAAATAACTAAAATTGTTAAAGTGGTATCCCCATTTTATATAAAATAATAAAAAAATCATAATAAATCTTCAAAAATTTTGAAAGAGTGGAGTCCTTGAATCTGCAAGAAGGCATTTCTAGAAAGTTTTGTAATTAAAAAAAAATGAAAACAAAATTTAAGTTGAAAACTAAATCATCTTTTAGTCCACTATGGAAAATAGGAGAGATAGTAGAAGGTATGTTTCCTTATGGAGAGAGATAAGAAAGGAAAATTGGAGAAATCTGTTAGGTCTTTGTAAAATTCTCGGTAGTGAGGAGAGAAATCCAGAGAAGTAGCTTTTATGTATAAAATACAAAAAATAAAAAGTAAATTTATTAATTAATTGAATCACATAAAACAAGAAGAAGGGGACATAGGTGCCTGAGCAAGTTGGAGCTATGGCTTTAGCATTTAATATCAAGATTAAAGGCAGTGCTGTAAAGTCTCGGCTTATTTAAAAGTAATATTCAAAGGGGTATTATGGGTTGATGATGTATTGGGCTAGTCTTAGAGGTTGTTCTAATGCATGGCCCATAGCTCAAGCTCACACTGCCAAGTGCCAATCGGATAGCGTGGTGCTATTTTGATGGAGGGCCGACACAACTTCAAAGACCATGAATTTTGTGCAAATTAATTAATGTGAAGTTTAGGTTTTACCATCTTTGCTTCTTTAGGTTTTTCTCTTCTTCATATCATATAGAAAAACTTCCTTGATTCTGTTCTCTATGGATACTCCTTTTTTTTCTCCTTAATTAATTTCCTCCTAAACTAACCCTAGAGAAAGTTTTGCAAGTTTTGAGAGGAGAAGATAACATGAGCCAAATCCACAATTAACAACTGATACCCTACTTAATTGGCCGGCTACTTGTTTCCTCCTTCAATAGCATTGACCCATTCCTTTTAGCAAATTCAATCACTTAAATCGAAGTAAGTTCTATACAAACTTTAAAACCAAAAATTTGAGCCTGGAAATTAAGCAAAATCTTATTAGACCTTTTGCTTTATTAATTAAGCATCTCCTTCCAAATATCCCTTGTATCTTGCATAGCTATATACAAAAGCATAGCTTGGAAAGAAAATCTCGAAGGCCTAATTTCTTCATATAGCCTAGTCCAACGCCAGAAGGCTCCGTTAATCTAATTTAAACTTCCTTCCCAGATTCAATATCGGAGTCATGACCCGTGGTTGGCTCTTCTTGCGAACCATCATCTTGTGCCTTCTCTGACGCTGCTTGGCCACGACTTTTCTCCTCTGCCACCCTTCTGAACTCCTCGGCTGTGGAGGGTGCTCTCTCCTCATGGACATGATGTTGTTCGTCGTCATGAACATCCTTCTTCCCTTCATCACTGTATCTCTGAACCCAATTAACCATTAATTAACGACTAATCTATATAGGACAAGAGGAAGAAGAAGAAGAAGGGAATTAATTAATTGGAGATCGCATGTATACCTTAACGGACATGGGGATGTAAGCTGTAAGGCGTTTCATTCGGTATGCCTGTGATGAGTTGTAGACGTGAAGAAGATGGCGTCCTCCCATACTTCTTTTGCCCTTTTCTCTTTCTTTTCTTTTCTACTTCTTCTGACCTTTTCAGTTACAATAACGGTAAGGCCTGCAGGAAGATGTGCCAGGTTTTTGACACCTGACAGCCACGTGGCTTCTACCAAATGCATGATTGATTATTTTGTAAAAATCTGGCAAAATTAGCGAAATTCTCCTAACAAATGTAGAGAAACTTATAAGTTCCTTTCCACACACAAACAAAAAAACAAAAACAAAAACAAAAAAAAAAGGTTTTATGGTTCGGGGCTCAGTTTGTCATCTATCCAAATTAGTAGATTATCTGAGCCCAGGATTAGTCGGCCCATACTAGCTTCTGAGGCCCAATCCAGGATTTCTTGAAACTTGGGAGTGCTAAAGCCCAGTGCTGTTGTCTTTTCCCTTCTCCGAATAAACAAATCATCTCCTGCTTTCAGCCTCCTCCGCCATTGGCGACCACCGAAGCTCTTCCGCTAATCCAACATCGTGGGGCAATAGTATCAGTCTCCTGGTCAAGCACCCAATTGGTAATTTTTTCTGCTGTTACTTGCATTGTATTAATTCCTGTTCTAATTTATAGCAGCATGTACATATGTACTTGTGCTGTATTATTCATTGGTTCCAGAATTACCTTTATCTCTGGAGTATGGGACATGTTTTGGGAGTAAAGATTGAGTCTTTAGGGTTAGGGTTTATAATTTTCCTTTTTTTATTTCGGTTGCTATTCTGATAAATCCTTGTTTATTTCACAAATCAGGCTTTCCAATTATAGACCCAATTCTATGTTGTAATAATTGGGTAAATAAAAATATTTTCTTATTTATTAAGTAGTTTTGGTACAGGACAGTGTAAGCAAGGCCCTTGGGAGAAATGAGTGCTTACAATGCTTTTAAAGCTTGTGTTCCAGTTCAATGGAGCGACAAACTATATATAACTCTTGTGAGGGGTATGCCAGGAACCAGGGCTCTTCACAGACGTACTTTAGAAGCATTGCGCCTGACCAAATGCAACCGTACTGTTGTGCGAACAAATACTCCTACTGTCCGGGGAATGATTCAACAGGTTATTTGAATTAGCTAACTAACTGCAAATACATGTTAATCTGATAATATTTGATGTATGAATGTTGTCCTCCTGGGGTAATCAAGCTAGCTAAACTTGATTATTCTTTTCTGCCTTTACATTTTTATTCTTAGGTGAAAAGATTGATTGTTATCGAGACAAAGGAAATGTACGAGGCTAGGAAACAGAAAGAGGCTAATCACCGAGCTCTGCGCCCACCCCTGGTTATCAATCATCAGCCGATCCCAACAACTAGTTCTCCTCAATAATGCGGCCTGCTGTCATTTCCTGATCTGGATCCCTTTTTCCCCAAGTTAGTTTTGCTTCCGTTCCCTCTAGAAAAAGAGATATCACACTCGCTGCCAAGCCTGGTTATAAATCATATGTGAGCCCGTGAACTTTAGTGAATGTGTGATTTTAGTTCAAATGTTATCCTTTGTAAAATTAATTTTCCGTGTCAATGGAAATTTGGAGCATTATTTTGGTAATGTCTGGCTCTAAATATAATTTGTTTTTTGCCTTCACTAAACTCTTTAAGTAATGTTTTAGATGCTGAACTTGGAAATTAGACTTATAGATACTTGCTTATACTTAGCTCTGTAAAGCTTGAGTTTCCAGAAGTTATATGCATTGCACATCGAAAGGTCTGGTCATCTCTGTTAATCTATTCTAAAGATCATTAACGACTCAGATGTGTCACTCTCATCTTACTTTAAGACCTAATGAAAACTTATATGCTAAATGATACACATGAACAATATGCTGATATCAAGTCCTTTTCCTTCCTTATCACCTGGTATTCAGTAGCTGTCTTACTCAGGTGATTCTGGAAGATGTTGAGGCATTGACAATGTTTGAGATCTTTGAATGAACCAAATTTTAATAAGTCATTAAGTTTAAATATCTGAAATTTCCATGATTTACATAGATTGTGCATTTCATATCCTTCAGCTATTTTTGGAGTATTTGACTCTTGGTGTTGTCAATGATGCAATCTTTTTGTGCTGGATGCTGCATGGATATTGAATTAGATTGTTTCAGAAGTGAGTTAAATCACTGGATCCTTTATTACACAGTGGGACTTGCCATCCTTATTTCTCTTTCTTTTTTACTATATTTAATGCAATGGCTATTAGATCACAGTTTTATAGTCAAAAGGCCTTTTGAGTGCCGATGTTATAAACTGTGATTGGAAATGAAGGTTGACAAGGAATTGGAATTGTGAACTTCCAAGAAATTTCATGAGGATTTTGAGTATCTGTGTTCACTTGGTTTCATATTCAAGGTTACACCCCCCTGCATCACAAAATGTTTACATCTGGTTAGAAAAGAATACAGCGTACCTTGAAGGATTAATGTTGAACATCAAATAATCTGCAAATATTGCCTGTTTAATGCTAGCAACTGTAGATGCTTATTCTTCTTAAGAACTTTTTGATGCATACTACTTTATTTATAAATATCTTGTGGTTGGTTACCAACCTTTTGTTTCTCTTCACAAAAGGTACACAGAAACTTGCTGTGTCATGAAATTTCTGGTTGATAACTCGTGATGAGCATTATAAAGTTCCATGCTTCCTGTTGAATGTTTTGTACTTTTGCCTTACACAAGTGTAAGAAATTGTGGCTGAGCCGTCTTTGATTTAGTACCTAGGATGGTTATTGAGGTCCCAATCCTTCTTCATACTTTCTCTGGTCTTGTATTCCACACTCTAGCTAAGAGAACAAAGCAGAATGGAAACCAGATATGAATTATTATTCTGGTTATCAAAACGAATACCTACTTTCTTTGGACTTATCCTTGCGAATTTGAATTACAAATTTATAGAACTTGGGGCTTTAATGCCACGGGAAGAACATCTCCTTCCCCAATCGAAGGACATGTATAAGAAAAAATGAAAACAAAAACATCAAACTTACACTCAAACTCCACTCTCTTTTTTCCACCTATCTCATGTGGGGAATGATGCCACAGTAAAGGCGGTATTAGAGCCAATTACTTGGCTTCTGTACATGATTTCTAGCTTGAAGAAACTAATGCTAGATGATCAATTGTACTACTACTTTCTAACGTATGCAGTTTAGCAAAAACGCCAACAAGGGGTGCAGTATTATAAGTGCAGGCTTCTGTCTGCACGTAATTTCCCCTGCTATCTTTAAACAGGTCCTTCATATCTGGTCCTCCAACTAGTGCTCCAATAAGAACATTCGGATTTGAATCTTGTTGTCCGTACCAATTATCATAACCCTGAGTGCATCCAATGAATCCATTACTTTTTCTGTAAGAATCCATAGATGCAGCTCTATGGTGCACTCTTTGTGGGTAACTGGCACCATAACCAACCAAGTAGCTTGTGTGCATTGGATTTTTGCCCAGAATATAATCAACCTGTGATTGAACAAATGAGAATATTTCATCTGCAGCCACTTGAATTCCATGGCAGTTGAGAATCTGATCGGTAGCCCGGAGATGATCTGAGTAGGTCATCAACAGAAATGCGGCAGTGGAAACATACTGCATGTTGTTCCATTGGCGAACATAGAGAAGGCCGCCCGGAGTTCGGTGCACGTTGGTCGAATTGTTTTTGTTTAAGCAGGCACATATGTAATGTTCTGCTTTTGAGCGGTATTGTTGAAGAATCTGATTCTGTTCTTCTTCTTTCTCTTCCATTGGCAACTGCAAGAAAGAAATATGTTGATGGATATCAAGAAAGATTCTTAACTTTGAGTTTACTGATCTCTAGTTGTAAATTGAACATCATTTCTAATTACTTAAATCAATATTCCACAGTGACTAACAAAGAACTTTGGCCAAGCAGGAAACACAAAAGGGATCACATGCATCATCCGCAAATTCTCAGTGCAGAAAGGCTGACGGAGAGCACATGCTCTAACCCTTTTAACTGAAGCTACCGTTCATATGGCTTCTTGAAAGCCTAACCGGGTGCCTCCGCGTTGAAGAGGATCTCGATGACCTCCTCCTTAGGGGAAGTCTATAACAGGGTCGACAGCATTAATTAAGCCTAACCGTTCTTTTCTGCATAAACAAATTTGTGGATAGCAGACAATGACATTAAATCATTTCATTTGGGTTCCGGAGGGGTAAACATTTGTCCTTCCAAATTAAATGTTCAACAAGAATTTCTTTGGAGGGATGAAAATTTTTATTCTATACTCGAAATGGGATGCCATAACAGGATTGGTGGCCATGTGATAGGATAATTAGCCAATTTAATTCCTCACTTTTGGTGTTATAATCGATTCTTTTGTGTTTTTTTAGTCACATTGATATATGTATTTTTTTATCATTCTAATTAAAATTAAGCAAAATTAATAGAAGTATCAATGTGACTAATGCAAAAATAATCAAAACAGTCAAAAGTACAAAATGTAATTATCCCCATGATAATGATCGATGTAAAAAATTGAGGAAAGAAAGATTTGACTGGGGGAGAAAAAATTTACCATTGCGGCAATGATCTGGACGCCAGCATACTTGACATCCCAGCTGAATTCTTCAATGGTCCAAGTGATCCCACCAAAAGAATGAGCCTTTTGTATGGCATAATTCAAATAATCAACCTTGTCGGTGGCCTTGTATAGCCACAAGGCTGCCCACAACAACTCATCCTTGTAACCACTCACCGACGGATAATACCCCTTCACAACTCCTATGCTATTGTCATATTTACCTCTGTATTTATCTCCGAACTCAAACAGCTGCAGAAAAAATCCAATGTTCATTCAAATATTTGGTATTGTTGATTAGTTAAACTCCCCCCCCCCCCTTTTCATAACAAGTACAAAAGAAATGTACTTTTATATTTAACTCTTCACTTAGTCGTTATCATTAGCAAATCACCAAACGTTAATTAATTAATAGAGAAACATAGATATGGTAGTTAAATATAGTGATGAAGATCAAGGTCACCTATCCCTCTAACCAGTAACAACCGCATTAACTAACCTGTTCAGCATGGTGTAAAAGAAGGTGGGAGTAATGTGGGTTGGTTCTGCTGAATACAATTGAGGCAGCTGCCATTGCCGCAGCTGTTTCTCCGGCTACATCGGAACCCGGGTTGTTTTCGTCGATCTTGTATGCTCTTCTGGACGTGGTCATGTCCTCTGGTCTTTGCCAACAGTAATGATCGGTGTCACCATCGCCTACCTGAATATTTTAGTCTTAAATAGTTAGTAACAGTGCTGAGATTTTTTGTTTTTCAGAATTGGACTGCAAAAAAAGACTAAAGAAATTGGACCCACGTAGAAAATCAATCACTAGCAAAGAACAGAGTGAGAATGAAATTACATCTCCTCCGTGATTGGAGGAATTGCTGCAGCCCTTTTGGGAAACAGTAAATCTATATTCAATTTTTTTTTAGCAATAATCTCAGCAGTGATTACCTGAACCCAGAGAACATGGCGCTGAGGATGTGCTTTGATGAAATAATCAGTCCCCCACTTGATTGCTTCAAGCGCGTGATGATATTCTCCTGCGGCAGCAATCTGTTCCCGGTAACGCAGGACACTCCATGAGAGCATTGTTATGGTGAATGCCATTGGAAGACCAAACTTAACATTGTCACCTGCATCATAGTATCCTCCTACCAGGTCCACCTATATTGAAACACAAGAATTTATTTGCAACAAAGCCAATTGATGGTGAAAAACAGAGATTTTATGTTGGGGAAGAAATGTATCAAGTATTATATACTAACTCCTTGTTCAAGACCATCAGTGAGGCCAGAGTGATGCCGCCATGTGACTCTTTGATTATACGGTAAGCGACCGGAGCGTTGTGATTCGAAGTATAAGAGGCTCTTAGACAGAGCATCTCCATAGTCGAAAGC
Source organism: Apocynum venetum (assembly GCA_019593545.1). Taxonomy (NCBI): domain Eukaryota; kingdom Viridiplantae; phylum Streptophyta; class Magnoliopsida; order Gentianales; family Apocynaceae; genus Apocynum; species Apocynum venetum. The sequence continues at coordinate 6,703,102 of SRSM01000123.1, read as the reverse complement.
TTGAGAAAGAGGGAAGAGGCCAAAGATGAAAACTATAGCAAACCAATGGTAAAGAAATTTGGGATGCTTGAGACATTTGCATTTGCTTTTTGCCTCCATTGCATTCCCTCCTTTCTTGATCCAAGTCTCTCACATACATATATATATACCTACAAAGCCACGTGATTTTTTAAATGCTTATGCATGACTTAGCACCCACCAGGTTAGGCTTTGTCTAGTTTCTTTCTTTCTTTCTTTGTGTTTATGGTTTTTTAGGGTCAACAAAGATTATATGGTTGACGAGATTAAAAATGTACATGACATTCTTTTGACGGTCATAGATTGCATTAGTTTGTGGCTTTGATTAGTTGATAATTAATTGCACATTTCACCAAATCAATAACCGTATGGAAGTTAGTCTACCATATAAGGTTAGTGCACCTATTAATGTCTAACGATATTATATTGCTCCTTTTAAAATAAATAAAGAATGTGATCTTGAATTTGATGGTCAAAAATATTTCTCCAGCGGCCTTAATGCCAGCCATTCAGTTATCGCCAAAAGTAACCGCGAAATGAGGCGGAGCGATTGCTCAAATCGCCAAATTCATACCATGGTTGTCCAATTACCAGAGTTCATCGAATTCTCAATGTATCAAGAAATAAAGGAAAGGAGTAGACTGTAAGCATTTGGTTGGTATCGATGGAGTTTTCTGCAATGAGGTCTTTGAGAAGCAAATTGCTATGTGAAAGAGTCATATTCAAATAAAAATTTATGTGAATGTGAAAAATTCATAACCATGCAGGGCTGGGCAGCCTAAAGAGTACTAATGAGGCGCTGTTAAAGAGTCCTAAACTCTGGTAAAGTGGAGACTCTGGTTTTTCCAGATCATGCTTAGGACAAACTTCATCAAATCAGGGAGTAAATATTCAAAAGCAAAGACTAAAAAGTCAAAATATGTTAAGCAAGACCGTACAGCACCATGTGGAAAAAGGTGTTTCCCATATACAGATGAACCGAAAAAAGAGGTAACTTAATTCACCAAAAAAGAAAAGAAAGAGGAGGTAACTGTTCCTGTAATGTGCGCTCTGCAGGAGTTCAGCCGAATGAAGCCTCATTTTGCATCACACAAGGATACTCAAACCAGAGGCATCATTAGAACCAAGTATCGCTCGTCTAAAACCATCTAGCTGTACTATTCCTAACTAGTCAAGGACCTCAAGGGGAGAAGAAAAGAGGTCAGAGATACACATTGTGCTTACTTCAATGCAGAAGAAAACAGCTGCAGCACTGATGATAAAGGTTAACAGAAGCAAAGACCATCCATTGCAGAAGACCGACAAAGCAATAATAAAACAAAAATTGAGACCGAAAGTAAGTAAAGGCTGTTAAATTAGCAGCGACTGCTAAGCAATAATATTAAAATCCAGCATAGGTCTTAAGCATTGAAAACCAGTTCCCATATATTTTGAAGTTATAATGCCTAAAACAAAAGGTTAAATAAGTATATCACGACAAATTATCACACATTTCAAAATCCTCCATGCATGACATGATAGAAGGCTCCTCCAGTCTGGTGCAGCATTGCATCAATCTCGTCCCCATCTTCCATTTCAAGCTGTAAAAAAAGAACAACTTCTTCAAACTTGTCCAATTAGCCAGAGGAACTACATGCAATATGGACTAGCTAGCTATATACTAGCAAAGAGGGAGAGGGAACCTCTTCAGGTGTCTGCTCCATTCGGAGGCGACGACCATCAAACAGGAATGCAATAGCAGTTGGATCCACAGATACTCGTTCACAGTAAGCATTCATGAGCTTCTTCAGTTGTGTGCTCCTTTTAATCCTAAAGAACACCTCATTCCCGTCCTGCAAAGTATAGTGATATCAGGGTTTTTAGTACCAGAATTATTTCTCTCTCTTTTTCAAGCTCAAATATCATTTTTCATTATGTTCCCAATAATTGGAAATAGAAATTGCAAGCAATCAACCATCAAAGTTAACAAGACTTGATGAAATGATCATCAACAATTCAAGTTACACAGCAAAAATAAATCTCCTTCTGAATACTGAAAAGTTGTCTTTTAATTTGACATTTCATGGAAACTAGAATCCACATTGCTGACAAATAACGCAACAAAGTGGAATGCAAGAACAAGAACAAAAGCCTCCTATTTTCTTGACTTCTTTTATTGTATTATGCTTCCAGCGGTGCAGGTATACAAGTTTTCAATCAGAATTATCCGATCCTTAAAATGGAACATTAATCAAGAAACCGCCACCGCACCCCAAAAAAACACTGTATTATTTTAATAGAAAACAATTATTAACCCAGAAGAACAATTAACAAAAAATGGAAAAAAGAAAAGATAAGAAACCCTAACCATTGTTGAGGAAAAACAGTGAGGCCAACTCAATCAGAACCGTAGAAACTCACTAAGATCCAAAATCAAGAATGCTAAACAGAATTACCAGACAAAAGACAGAAAAAAGTTCAGAAAGTATAAAAAGAAAAGGGGGCGGCTCCAAGACATGATTTTGAAAATAGAGACCTGGCCCTTGACTTTAAGGTTGATATGTCCCGATTGATCAGCGGCAGGTTTTGTGTCTTCCTCTTGATTGGTAACTCCTGACATTGATCCTTCTTCTGTTATGTGTTGAGCTGCTACTGTTGATTGTTGAGGGTGTCCTCTGTCAACACTTTCTTGAGTTCCCGGCGCCTTTTTATGCGACCGGAAGCAATAAAGACCAAGATTTATCAATGCTGATTTTTACAGCATAAATAGAGAGTGGGCAAAAGGGAAAGTGAAATTTTGCAGATTTCATGGGCCAAGGAAAATATATAAACCAAGACGCGTGTGTTTTTCTTTTTCAGGAGGATATTAAGAGCCCCAACCCACACCCACAAAATAATAAATTTATTTCTAAACAAAAATAACTTTAATAATATTCTCTCCGAATTTAATAAAAAAAATTGACTTTGAATATTAATAAATGACTTTTTTACTACACGGAAAAATGTCATTTATAAATGTTACGACAGGAAAAACAATTAAAGATATAAATATATTTTAGAAAATATTTTAAAATGTAAATATATAAAAATATAGTTTTTGAACAATACTTTCTATTGTTTTCAAAAATAGAAAAAAAAAGACGCAATTATTCTTCGGGTGAAAGAGGAAGTTAACAAAGTTGCAGATCCAAGTAGTTGGATCAAACTGGACTAAAGCCCAATGTTATGAAGAAACTAGATCGCCACTAACTGCAGCCCAAGCACTTTGTTTTGCGGGGGAAAACAAAATTAAAGTGAAATTGTGTAGTTTAATAGTGATGCTAATAGAAAGTGAGATTTCATATACCCATTCGAATAATTCATACAAGAGTTTCTTCCTGGATAAATATAACATGATTTTGTTTTAACACTGCATAAAACGATATTTGAAAGAAAAAAATTGCTTAGTATATGCAAGGGTAGCATAAGAAGTGTCATTAGTGATTTAATGCACTTTCTTATATATGTTTGGTTGTGAAATCCGTATGATAGACTCAGCAAAATACACATAATTCCAATTTGGTATCAAATTAAAGTTCAGTGTAAAAAATAATAATAATAATAATAATACGATAGTCATATCTTACACATTATAATAAAATAATTTTCTTAAGTATTGACATGGGAAATCCAATATTAAGAATTGTCATTTGATCACTCTTTTAACTATATCACAAGGCTTTTAGAGAGTGATTTCATTATTTTGGGAAAGATTTCTTGATCCTTTATTAACTAGATCACATTGTGGGTTAGAATGGAAGCTATATGATTACACCTAGAACAAAAAGATTCAAAAGGATCAAATGTAAATAATACGTGTTGATGGAAAATGAAAATCAAATGTTCCCTCTTATCCCCTCTCCTTAATTATTTGTTATTTTTTCTGAATTACTGCAGATATATCTAGTATTTGAAATCATGCCATGATGATGCAAATGAAACCAAAACATATATAGTAACGTAGTAAACAAATAATTATAGGCTACCTCTCCCCCGATATTGGTGCTAATTCAATAATTTGGGCCGATATTGCAACAGCACGAGCCCGCTTCCAACGCCGTCTCATAAATAAGGAGACAAGAAGATTCATCAGGCATTGCGGGCTAAAAGGGTAGTAAAATTTCAAGCCCATGAATTAGAAGATAGAACACAGATATGCTTTCTCAACTGCATTTACCCAACCAAATTCGCTAAGATTTCAATAATCCAAATATAAATTTAAATAATATTTATTTGATTCGAAATTCAATATTTTTATTTGTTCAAAATTGAATATAATTTTTATTTAAATAAAAATACTTTTTATTCAAAATTTCATTAATAATCTATTTAATTTAAGATATTTATATATAATTAAGTTATATTCTTCACCACTTAGTACATTGATTTAAGTAATTTGTATTTTACTAATTCATTAATCATATAATTTATTATATTAATATAAATGATAATTTAGTAAGTTAATTAAATCAATGTATTTTTAATTTTTTTAACAAAAGTAAAAAATAAATATTCAATTACAAAGGAACAAATAAATATTTTTTGAGAGATTCTAACTTGGATAGGTCCTCTACACTATATACATTCTATAAACTCTTTCTCCGTGTATGTGTGTGAGACCATATTTTACTACTAACTGCTACAATCAAAGATAACAAAGTCTTGTTACACTTTTGTAACAAATCTCCAAAAAAGAAAAAAATAAAAGAGAAGCAAAAGAAGGGCAATTATAATTGAAATGGGGGGAAATTGACAATAGATAAGATAAAAGAAAATACTAACCCTCCCAGTGCTCCGGTAGGAGTGGAGGCCTGTCGTCTTCTTCGTCGTCTTCCTTAATTTCGTTACGTTTATACTTAGGTTGACTCATATCTATTAATGTCCTCACAATAATTGAAAATATAATAAATTATTTTAGTTATTTTCTTGCATATTTATACTCTCAATCATAAGTATTCAAAAAGGAAATTTTAATTATGAAAAGAAAGTAAATCACAAATTGTGATCAGATAAAGAAGGTTAAGCAATCAAATATAAATATGGAAAGCCATATATAATTAATATCTAACTAGGTTACAATGTCGGAATTCATTCAATTTCAACCAATGTGTAAATACAAGCAAATATAATGAATTCAAATATTTTCTTTAATTGAATTCAGTTTTTTTTTAGGGAAATTGAATTTCGTTATAAAAAAAATATTTTTTTTGTTTTAGATATGTATTAATCAGATAAACAAGACGTATAATTATTAATTCATTTGTCTCATCTTAATTATTTATCGTTATTTTTTAAAGTGTTATATTCAAATTGAATAGTTTCTAATTTTAATACGTATTTTTATAATTATATTATTATTATTGATGAATAATTTAGATGGATTATTAACTATTTATTAAAAAATATATTTAGAGAATGATTAATACATATACATTAATTTTTTTATATAAAAAAAATACAGTACCTATTAAATTAATTCAACATATGAAGTTTAATTGTATAATTATCATTTTTAATACTTGTTTTAATTATTCTCATCCAAAATGTACAATTAAAATAAAATGAGGTGAGCACTTTAATGGCATATAATTTCCGTAATTTGGTTATAAATCCAATAAATACATACAATAAATAGTGAGTGAGAATAAGAAAGAAAAAGAATTAGGAAAGATAATAAAATAAAATAAAAAGATTTTATTTTACCTAAACCGACCTGTCTAATCTTTTTCCAAGAAGAATAAAAATTAAAGGCCGGCGCGATTAAAAAAATAGTATTCAAATATCTTTTAAAGAGTTTCAACTTTCGAGTACGTCTTCTTGATATGTTCAAATTTCAAGATACAACAACCGAAGCTATGGCACATACAGATCCACTGCAAATATGAAACATTTAATAACTACATCTATATGTACTCGTTTGGACGGAAGAAGTAACTCTTCCTCTTTGATTTTTATTCCTCATTCCTTCTCGTGTTGAACGGCTCATTTTTTCATTTTAGAATTTTCAAAACTTTATTTATATATAATTTAAGTAATTTAAGATTTCATTAACGAATTCTTTAATAAGTTTTTTTTAAAAAAATAATTTTAATTTAATGAATTAGTATCATATTCACTCATATGATATTGTTACTTAGTGTGTAATATAAGATCCTGAAGTAATAATACTTTCTTCTTCTTTTGAAAGAAAGTACTAAAACTCTTTCTAATTTTTTTGTATTAAGTTAAAGATATTATTATAAAGAATATATTTAAGTAAAGATATTATTATAAAGAAAAATTCAAACAAAAATATTATTATAAAGAAATTAAATATTTTGTACGATTCAATTATTTTATAGCTTAAGTATAGAAGTATAGAAACCTATTTTATGTAAAGCTTAAGCTAGAATACTTCTAGCCCCGTTCTAGGTGACCTCAGGTCAATGTTTCATATTTATAGTTATTAGGTTTTATATTAAATATCTATTTTTGACTTTAATTAAAAATTAATAAATACTGTCAATTTTAATTAATTTATAAAATTATCATTGACATTAATATAATGGATATGTGTAACTCACGAGTGAGTAAGTTTAAATCTTTTAAATTAATATGATGAGTGGTAAAATCATAAGGTAATAAAATATAAATATATTAAATTAAGAATGCTATTAATTAAATTTTAGATAAAAAAATATGTTTATTTAAGAAAAATGCACATTTCATTAGAAACAAATTAAAATTCCGTATAAAAAAATTTATAATTAATAAGAATATAGTGATAAATAAAATATTTATTAATTTGTGTGAAATTGACTAAAACATTTTTTATTTTAAAAAATGAAACGGATGAGTATGACATTTGGTCGACATGCGTTTAGCAAAGAAATCAACTCTCTATATCTTAAGCTTTTAGTTGACGAAAGAAATAAAATAACGAAACAAAAGTTTTAAAATGAAGAAACGGACGGAGTGAAATATACGATTGTATAATATGGGAGGAAAAAAATATCAGGGAGATAGGGAAAGAAAAGGAGAAGGAGAAAGTGTACCAACTAAAGGGATAAAGGTCATTTCTATTGGTACAATACAAAACAGAAGCAGACTTGGTTTGAGGAAAACGCGGAGTTGTGCTTTAAAGGGCAGGTCAATGTTAAATGCACCAAATCTACTAACAAAAGTATACTCCCTCATCACTTTTTCTCAACTGTACTTCAACAACTACTGGAACTCTTGGGGAAGTCCTGTGGGAGATTATGACAATGTCAAAAAGAGCACCAACTTTCCATTTTTTTTCCACTTACAAGAAAAGCATATACATTAATTAATTATATATATATTAAAAAAAACAAGACATATATCTAGATAATTAGACTAGATTGAAAGGACCTCCTCTTAAGTTGGCCAAAACGTTTATCATAAATTCTGAGAAAGAATTGATACGTTTATAAACAGAAACATATAAAGAATGCAGAACTACATCAAAATGGATCGAGTTGTGTGAATTTTCTATAATTGGAAAAGCTTAGATTACTTATTTTTAACAAAATGTTCAACGATGAATCATAGTTTTCAATATTAAGCATGAATGTTAATAAGAAAATATGCATAGATTTGATCTCTAGAAATTAAACTAGAAGAGAGATCTATGAGAAATTGTATTTTATGGTTCAATTGAGATTTTGAGGGTGAATAACAAAAATAAAGTTGGGCAGTTCATGATTTCAAAGCAATTTCACTGTTTCATCTCATGAATTTGATAAAATATTCTGGTTAGACAAATTACACAAGTATAGGATTGAAAAGTATAGTATTAAATCCCAGAAATAGTATAAAAAAAAATTTGATATGAGTTACTAAAAAATATATATTAAAAAAAAGAGGATTAAATTTGTGAAAAAATCATTTTTTATAGTATTATGGTTATTTTGTCCCTAAAAAGCTTTCACAGCGCACATTCATAGCTTGAAAATAGATATCAACGAGTTATTACATGTTTAGGGATGTTTTCGGCAGGGAAAAAATGAGGCTGTTTAACTTTATGGGCTAAATTAATTAGGCATTATTTTTTATCGCATGATGTTTTTTTAATGAAGCTGACATAAACCATAAACCAAAAATCAATTTTGGGAAGTCAAAAATATATTTAGAAATGTAAATCAGTTGAATATTTCTATCTATGTCCATCCACAGATTCCCTCGGACAAAAATAAAAATTAAAATCAATTCATTGTCAGAGAGTCGTTTCAATTATGAAATTAAATCATCAAGAACGCATCTGCCACACGTAATTTTTTTTTTTCCCTAGCAAAAATAAAAATATCTATTAGTCATAATTGGATCAGATCTGAAAATTTTCAGGAATCTTCAGTTATTTTTCTTTTTTCTAAAGAGAAAGCTTGAGCTTATAAGAGGTCGGTATCTCTTTGCTTGATCAGTCTGAAACTCAGTTACCCAGAGGTGCATTGTTTCTCTTGCTTTATTATTCTATTAGATAAGTTATATTAACCTCTTTTTTCTTTTTCTTTTTTTTTTGGATTAATCGTTTAAATTGACCGTCATTATATATGTAATGTTGAATTGATTTGTTGATAACTTATACGGAGTAGTACAATGTGTACATTATTAGTATATAGTTATTTTAGCACAAAACAAAATAAGATTCAACCGTTCAGTTAATATGTAAAAGGTTTTTTCCTCTATGCACAACTCAAGCGAATTCAACATTTTCTGCTGTATGTGAACCCAACGCAAGGTTATTTAAAAACATGTTTTTTTATTTTATTTTGTTTTTTGAAATGAAAATAGTTTTTTTTTGGATAATAATTTGTTTAATTAGAAATTGAAAGGATTTTTTTTTTTTTTTGCGTTAGAGAATTGAAAGTTTGATAAAGATTTTTTTAGGTCACACATTATTGTTAATAGTATAATATATATTAAATATAATTAATAAATTATTTGAGATATATTATGTTTTCAATTAAAAAGTAATAAAAAATATTCTTTATGTGAATGTATAAGACTCATTTATATGGTTAAAAAAAATTAAAAATTTGCATGTAATATAAGTTTTAGAAGTAAATAATTATTTTAAAAGATATTTTTATAAAGAATGATGAAATTGAGGGAAAAAAACTCTTATCTAAATTGAGCCGTGATCTCTTTTATTCCTTCCATTTTTCTATTTAAAATTTTATTTTTAAATACGTTACACTCGATATTGACGTTGATACGACTTGATATTGGTATGATCATGAGGATTTCAATGTCGACAAAATTGACATTCGAAAGGGTTTTTGCTGCAATATTGGTGAGAGGATAAGAGTCAGGTAAACCGGTCCTACCCGTTACATATTTTTCAACAATTAATCAAACACATTCACAATTTACTGAAATATCAGTCACATTCATTCCCAAAGATAAAATGAGGTTATAATAATATATATATAGCTCATGTGAAAACAAGCAAACGGCTATTATAAAAAAGAATAATAAAAAAAGAGAGGAAAAAACAAATCATTTTCGTTTAGCCTAATTCAAGAAACAGAGACTTTTCATTTAATGCAAAAATTTATTTGATTCTTCTATCTCAGGGCTGAGGACGGTTGAAATAAATGAAGGTATATTTCATTTTTTATTTAAGTGAATGCTCATTTTCATTTGATTTTAAGCCACAAGAGTAGACAATACTAAAAAAATTATTATTATAGAAATCTAATTTATGTAAATTATACTATATGTTCGATTTAATATAAAATACAATCCACATGATATACTCTGCATCAGTTTCAAATTGATAAATTTATTTATTTTTTCATAAAATTTTAAAAAATATAATTAATGTTATTGTAATGTATATTTTTTTCATAAAATATTTTTACAATTTATCATTTTAAAATGAATTTATGTATTATATATAGAAACAATCGTACTTTAAATAAAAATATTTTAATTAATTCATAAATATACATAATTTAGGACAAATCAAAAATAAAAACAAATTTATGGAATGGAAATGTAATAATATTGCTCCATATCGAGGAACGTCAAATTCACCCGACAACAATAGGATTAATCTGACCAGTGTCGATGTGAAATGATATCTTTATGAGCCGTTAGAACATTAATAACGTTGGTAACTATTCCGTACAAAAAAAAAAAAAACAACAATAGGGGGCCCTTTGGCCAATGATTTCAGTTTATGACATTGAGAAATCAAGCTGGCAAAGTCTAACGTTCATATTGGTTGACAATAGTGTAATAAAACCTGTCATTTCAGCCAAATCTTCGTTGCTTAGTGTCAAATTTTAATTATCATTAATAATTTCCTAAAAGCTGCTCTTAGTAGCAGAGTTTTTTTGCTTAGATACAAACAGGATAAGTAATGTAAATTGTTGTTATTTTGAGAAATTTTATCATATTATAAAGGTAAATATCATTTTTTTCTTTTTTCTTTTTTTTATAAAAAAGGGACAATAGCATAGTTCTAATCCATATTATGGAGTTATAAGTGAAATCGCATCTAAATAAATGTTAATATGCATGTAAAGGTATCAAATTCAAAATCTATAAATATATTATAAAAAAATTGTTGTTAAGTGAAGTTAGCGTAATTCTTTTGTGCTTTTCTACATATAGTGTGAGAAAGGATATGAATTAGTAAATAATAATGTCGATTCAATATATCATATAATAGTAATTATAATTGATTTGATGAGAGAATATCTCCCAACCCCGTGTATCCCTTCCTCTCGAGGAAGAAGGAAGTAGGCCAACAGCATTTCACCATAAAGAAATTTGGGTTCATTTTGGTCACCCTTGAATTCCAGGAAACATCAAACATCACACGTGTTGCCCAAAATCCTTTCAGGCATTCAAACAAACAGAAACCTTGCAAGAAAGTTTACTCAACCAGTGAACTTTGGCAGTCTGCCTACTTAGTTTTACACTAAAAAATTTTGCCATCTCACCTCAACCACTTGATTTAATGAAGGTTTTCTCAAATCCGAATAATTTTATATGACTCAGTTTCACTAATGGAAATAAGTGATGAAACTAAGAAAATTAAGTATAGACTAAATCCATTAAAATGTCTTATGGCCCTCTTAAGAAGTTTCGTTTATTCGTATGCTCCCAATTAATGGTAATAAAAGAAAAATACACACGCACATGTGCGGAAATTTTGAATTTTGTATTTTTATTTGTGCAAAAATAATCCTTTTTAAAAATATATATATATATTTCAATATTTTTACTTGTGCCCTAATGCTACGCTACACAATGATTTTTTAGCAAAACAATCTTCTTGAATCTAAAGTGGCTTAAAAAAATATACTTTCTCCTCGGTCATTTTTTTATAAGATGTTTTTGTTAATTTCATATAAATCAATAAATTATTTTATTTTTTACTATATTCTTATTTATTTTAATATTTCTTTTTCTCAATAAAGTTGAGATAAATTTAAAAATAACATAAATAATAACCGTAAAAAGTAACAAAATATCTTATAAATTATGAATAAAAGAATTTATTTAATTCATCTTATAAAAAATGACGGATGAGTATATATTTTTAGAAAATGAAAGATATAAAAAAGATAAAGTAAAAGATTAACATATAAACAGATAATATAAAAGATAAGAAGTAGATATGTACGAAAATCAAAAACAAAAAGTTAAAAATATATAATTGGATGTAAGTTTAATTGAGTCTAATTCCATCAACTGAGTTAAGGGACGCCCTTTCCCCCCCCCCCCCCCCCTTTGTTTGCTGAAGAACTCTACTAATATTTGGGTTATCGACATCCATGCGGTTAACTTTAATTGAAATGGATGTACCAATTGTGATTGAACATCTCAACTCTCTCCATATTCAAATTGCTAACCTTTTTTTAAAATAAAAATAAAAATTATTAGTTAGTTATTGCTAACTTATTACCTTCACAAGATTGGAAAAAGATTGTATTTCAAAAAATGGAAAAAAAGGATTGGAAAATTTGAATGTCAAGAAGAAAAAAAGATTCGAAAATTTTAATATGGATGAAATTTATGGTACCTAGACCGTGTAGTTTTAATTTAATTAGAATTTCATGTGAATCTTATGATAGAAATGAAATATAAACGCTAATTAATTTAGCACAACAAATTCCATATAAACTTGGTTTACATTAGAAGTCACCAAAAAATGGATCAACCATAGGTTTGACAAACAATGAGACAATAAAGTAAATTTATTTAGTTCCAATAATTATGTACATACCAAAGAAAAAAGAAAACGCATTTTGTTATTTTGCCTTTTTTTATTTATTTTTTATAGAAAAAAGAAGAAGAAGAAGAAAGAAAATCAATGTACACTTGGGGAGCTCTCCCCAGTCCCCGCATATTAGAGTGCCAAATTTAACGCCCGCAACTTCTAACCCAAACCCCCTTCTTATTTTCCCATTCATCCCCACTAACTCCACTTCTCCACAGTCCACAATTCTTCCTTCTCTTTCCCTATAAAGCTGAGAGGTGTGCACGATTTTGTAAAATCTCTCACTTAGATTCTCCATTATCATTTTTTTCTTGCTCTGCATCCCCAAAGATCCAGAGCATGGCAACTCTCTTCTCCTCTACCTTCTCCTTCCTCCTCCTCACTTCTCTTCCTTTCTTGCTTGCTGACTCCGGCTACATCGGCATCAACTATGGCCGCATCGCCAACGATCTCCCTTCCCCTTCTGCGGTGGTCCAGCTACTCAAATCCCAAGGACTCACTCGTGTCAAGCTTTACGACACTGACTCCACCGTCCTCTCTGCCTTTGCTGGTTCAGGCATCTTAGTCTCCGTTGCAATGCCCAACGAGAACCTCTCCGCCGCCGCCAACAGCCAATCGTTCACTGATTCGTGGGTTCAATCTAACATCCTCGCTCATTACCCCAAAACTATGATTGAAGCCATTGCAGTTGGTAATGAAGTTTTTGTCGACCCTAAAAACACCACCACTTTCCTCGTCCCCGCCATGAAAAACGTTTACTCCTCTCTCGTCAAATACAACGTTTCATCCATCAAAATCTCTTCTCCGATCGCTCTCAGCGCACTCCAAAACTCCTACCCCTCATCCTCTGGCTCCTTCAAGTCCGAACTAATCGAACCCGTAATCAAACCCATGCTTAGCTTCTTGAAACAGACCTGGTTCCTACCTTATGGTTAACGCTTACCCATTCTTCGCGTACGTCGCGAATACAGACACAATCTCCCTAGACTACGCTCTGTTCGGCGACAACAAAGGCGTAACCGACCCAAACAATGGCCTCGTTTATAAGTCTCTTTTCGAAGCCCAAATTGACGCCGTTTTCGCTGCCATGAATGCACTAAACTTCCACGATGTGAAAATGGTCATTTCCGAGACCGGTTGGCCGTCCAAGGGAGATGAGAAAGAAGTCGGAGCTAGCCAAGAAAACGCGGCGTCGTATAATGGGAATTTGGTCCGTAGAGTTTTGAGTGGTGGTGGGACCCCTCTGAAGCCCAACGAGACTCTTAACGTCTATTTATTTGCTTTGTTCAATGAGAATCAGAAGCCCGGGCCCACTTCAGAGAGGAACTACGGGCTTTTCTACCCTAATGAGCAAAAAGTTTACGATATTCCACTGACGGCGGAGGCCGTGAAATCTACACCGCCCATGAACAATAGGAGTAAGAGTCAGGTGGTGGCGAAGCCGCCCTCCAGCGGTGGAGGTGAAGTTTCATCAAGCAACGCGGGCCAGACTTGGTGTGTAGCTAGTACTGATGTAAGTGAAGAGAAATTACAAACCGCACTGGATTATGCTTGTGGTGAAGGTCAAGCTGACTGCCGTCCGATTCAACAAGGTTCCACGTGTTACAATCCTAATACCCTGGAAGCCCATGCTTCATATGCATTCAATAGCTATTATCAGAAAAATTTGCGAAAGACTGGTTCTTGCAACTTTGGTGGCGCTGCCTATATTGTTACTCAGTCCCCTAGTAAGTTTCTTTAATAATATTTCTCATGTTAGAACGGACTTGTGATATTATTTTACTGAACCTTTTTTTTTGTTTCTAATGGCAGAGTTTGGAAGTTGTGTATTTCCTACGGGATACTGAAAAGGACATTGAAGAGAACCGAAGAAGAAGGAAGGGCCTATTAGAGAAAGGATTATTTTTTATGTAATTAGTATATGGTTAATTGGATATGGCAGTGGGGTTGGTTTTTTTTTACTGGTAATTCATTTGTTATTGTAGTAGTGGTATATATTTGGTAGGTGTGGTTTCTTTGACATTGCTGTGATTTTGGTACCTGCTTATTTGAATATAGATGATGATTTCGTAAAGGGTTCATTTCTATTGGTTGGACGGATTGGAATTATGAGGTTGAATGATTTGATTTTTTTTTGTTTTTGTTTTTGGCTTTTTTTCTTGCGGAGGATATGAATTTTGGCCTTTTAATATAATATCAGGATGGTAATGTAATGATGCATTTGGTGACTTCAATGTTACTCAGCTTCTGGTAAGACTTCACAGAAAACTTTTTTAGATAATGGAATTTGAACTTAAATTTTAGGTAGTTCTGCAATCGAGGATCAAACTTTGTTTCGAATTATTATTTAAACGGAAAATTGCTAGATTTTGTCTTTAAATTATTATTTTTTCTTATGATTTAATTTTATTTTCAAACTATTTTCATATTTCAAACTTAGTCCTCTTCGATTAAAATCTTATCGGTGGCTAAACTTTTTTAATTTTTAATTTGGGGGGCAGAAAGGGTATTTTCTCTAACCATCCGTCCACTCCGGCCCACTCTCACATGTTGAACCCACACCCCCGTTTAACTTCATCCCATTTTTACTCTTCTTCTTTCTCCCCAAATTCTTCTATCTTGTTCCCACCATGGCGTAAAGCAGAGTATGTCAAAGCCAAATGGCTCTCTAATCCTATCCGTCCTGCACTTGTAGCAAAACTAGCTTAGGCACCTCCCCTTTTGTTATCATTAGATTCCCCTGCCTCACAGAAGGATGATTTGAAAGTTGAAGTGTCTTTGGAATAAAAGAACTGTTATGAAATCGAGGTCGATGATGACACTACAGATATGTTTAACAAGTCTAATAATTTTGGCCATCATGAAGAGAAGACTCAGGTGGTGGTGAAGCATTGGGAGCTGCCAGAGAGTAAACCAAGGAGCTCACTGGTTGGAGTCAAAGCCAGCTCTGGTTTAGCTTCTGTGATTGAAGATTAGCCAGAAATTTTGCCTTTTTCACGTTTTTGGTTTTGCCATAAATCTACTATATGTAATTTATCCATTCTCTCTTTTAAATTAAAAGGGTCAGGATAATCTAATACACCTGAAAGGGTCAGAAGCCATGGAATGATGGGAAATTTATGTGGCCTCATTCTCTTTACGGACAACTTTAGCAGTCCTGGTATGAAATTGTTGTTCTTTTATTCCTAAAATCTTTGCAGCCCACGTTACGATATTGTAGATAACGCTGCACTCAAAATCTATTTCATGTGATTATAGTCTGTCAGGCTCAGGCCTTGTGATTCTTACCATGTCTAATAAAAATGGTCTGAGTAGGAAGAGATTCGTCTCACCCTTTTCTTCATTTGCTTCTAATTTAATGGAATATTATAGAGTGAAAAAAATCAAATTCCTTAGTGTTTCTCGAACAGTCAAATGATAATAGTCCGCTGAAAAGTTGGGATAATAGTTGGTGGAAGCACATGTTTTGGGGGGTTTAATTATGTGGAACCCAGCACATTGGGAAGAATTTGGAAAGAAAGAAGAAGATAAGAAATGGGATGAAGTTAAAGGGGGTTCAACACGTGAGAGTGGGCCGAAGTGGAGGGATGGTTAGACAAAATACCCTGCCCCTGACCAATTTTAAAAAAAATTAAAAAATTGAATTTAGTAGGATTTCGATTAGATTTTAGTCGGAAATGACTAAGATTGGGACCTGAAAATAATATGGGGATAAAATGGAGTAAAAATAAAGATAAAGGATAAATCATGAAAAAAAATAATAATTTAGAAAAGAAATGAGGCAATTTTCCTTATTTAAACTTAAGCTAACTTCTCAATTTCTTTGGTTTAATTCTTCAGCATATTCATCCAAAGAAAAAAAAAGAGAAGCTCTGCAGCACCGGGAAACGGCCAACTCATCACTTAATTTCAGTGCTCTTGTTAAGCTCTCGTTAAAATACATGCTTTTATCAGTTTCTCAAATCTCGATAATGGTAACATATTAGACTGATCATTTTAACTATTACGATTAATTTAGAATTATAATATTCAAACGAATTTTAACATAATATTTTGTAAGAAAATACTAATTAATTAAATATTTTTCTTATTTTGTATATTAAATAAATATTCGTTGTTGAATCGGGAGAGTATATAATAACATCTGCATATAGTTGAAGGGCTTGGATTTCATCACGAGTTAAGGGATTGGCAATTTTTGCCGTGGATTCATTTCAATTATTATTTGATCCATCTTCAGCAAAAGATGAAAGAGGAGTTAGCCCAAATGGTTTGGGCCGACTGCTTTTTATTCATTGATCCAATCCCAATGACAAGGCCTTGATGATCACATGGACAAGAAGAAAGTTTCGATAGATCACCAATTTTGGCCATTTGATCCACAAAATAAAACATATGAAGCCCAAACTCGTCCGATTCCCCGAAGATTTTGTGTCGATTCTAAACATAATAGAGAGATGTTTGCCAAAATGAGGGATATAATATTCATAATTCCAGGTTGCCCAGTAGCACATCGAAATCACATGGTGAATCCTTGTAATTGAAGTTATATATCATCGAGAAGTGCACAACACAAGTCCCATCATTCTACCTATACTTAACCCATACACAAAGTCCCTCTCTATGCAAAAGATAAATCTATATTGGTAGACGACAATTATAATATATATATATATATATAAATCTTTTAGCAGTTCATTTTTCGTTGTCAATATATTTACAGAATGTGTTATTAAAAAGTAATAATGCGTTCTCTTCAACTAAGTTCAAAATAACAAATAATATATTTCAAAATTACATTGTTCTAGAGACAAATTCACCTCTCTAAATGTCACTTCAAGCCTTGCATTTCAAGCAATTAGAGGCTTTATAGGGTATAGGGATATTGCCTCTTCTTAGATTATAAAATATACTAGTCTATTGGGCGTGCTCATCTTTTTATTTTTTTTTGTAAAAGTATAAGTTACTCTTTCAATAAGTGTTGAATTCAAAGTTATAATAGTATAATTTATTTACTATCCTTAATATTTATACTAAATCAAAATAATAGTATATTTTAATTTTGATTTTTATTTATTTATGAAACAGAGTAATTTAAACTCCATTGGTGAAATAATGGCGGCAGTGCTTTTGTGAAAGAAGAAGCGTTGAGGAAAATGCAACTTCCTTCCTAACTCAAATAATTGCAAAATACGACGCCAATATGAAAATCACAATGTCAACATGCTGCTGCTTTGTGCCATAAGCCGATAACAATGGGTGGATATATGCACACACTATTGACAATAATCATTTATAGTTTTTTTTTTCTTTTCTAATTACGATAAGTCTTAAATTTATATTATATTTAAAGATAAACTTTTCATAAACTTGGCTTATGTGTGATAACTTGCAAACCACACAAAATATAAATTGAACTGAGCAAACTCACATAACATGTTAAATTGAGAAATTCGAAATTAAGAGCTTAAGGTCTTGATTTGAAACAAAGGCAATTCATAAGTTGCTTTTTATTTTTGCTTTTCCAGCTCAGTTATTAAATATCATCCGTTTGTTTGAATTCACTCTCCCCAATTGTTGTGTATATATATAAAAAAATTCTATCGACTTTTTTAAAAATTAAATCATCATCATTTTTCATTTACCATTTAAATTTAAAATCAATTCTTATTTCTTGCTCTTGAGTCTTGACTGAGTTGGTGTAGGTTATTATCGTCCGTTTGAGATAATGTTTTTGACTCAATATATTTTTCTCATTCAAACTTAAATATTTTTATTTTTATTTTTGCAAATACAAAATTAAATATTTACTATTTACAATCATGTTTTATATTTAAATTTTAATAAATATCAATTTAATTTACAAATTTATACTTCACTGAAACATGTCGTGACTAAATACACTAATAATAAACATGATAACTTAATTATAATTAAAATATCTCTCTGTATTTTACATATAAAATTCTACAAGTTACATCATTAATTTAAAATCAACTACATTGATAATTTACTTATAATTTAAATATATATTATTGATTTCTATGTAAAATATAGACAAGGAAATAATTACATTCAAGATATTCCATTTGATTTAAAATTAAATGTTCACATCTATATTTTTAAATGTCTATTATATTAAATTATACCTAATTCATAGTTTTATGAGGTTTGTGTTTCATTAGCACATACATTTTTATTACTAACTATTAACAATGACACGGTAACTTAATTATGGTAAAAAAAAAATTAATCGATGTATTAAGTGAAAAAAAAAAACTAGACAAAAAGTTATACTATATTCGTTTCAAAGTATAAATTATTTTAAATTGGATTATAATTTTCAAAATGTAAATCGTTTTACAAAATTTGCTAAGTATTTATTAGTCTTATTTATCAAAATGGTAATATTTTCTTCCATCAATCTCTTAGGAAAATCGACTACATACTTTTTAGGTAAATTGACTAGAAAAATTATTCCCATCTTTCCCTCAGCCTCAAGTCTTGTCAGTTTTCACAAATTTTATTATAATGTCAAACTTTAAAATAAATAAGATATTAATTACTTTATTATTCTCTGTGGATAAGTTAAAGAAACTCTAAAAGTGTATTTGGATGATACAATTTCAAAATTTAAATACGTTAATAAATGAAGCGATTTAAAAAGATATATATATTTTTTAAAATTCAAAATTTTAAAATTAATTACTTGAAACTTAAAATTTTAAAAAATTTGGATAAGGGATTTGAGTAATTGAAAATCCCTCTTTAAAAAAAAAAAGTAATTTGAAAGCTCATCTAGATTTTTTAAAATCTAAATTAACATGAAATCTTTATTAAAAACGTTGCGCCCAAACCAACATTAAAATACGACAAGTGAATCATCACAATTAATTTTAAATTAGGAAGAGAAATCATTGATTTGATAACAAGTTAATATCCTCTCCACTTTCCACTATCAAACTCAAATCCTAGTTTATAGCCAAGTTATTAAAGATAAAGCCACCAAGCACTTAAATTTATGTCAAACCAAATATGTATTAAAGTTCAAATTATTTCAGAATTAGATCGACACAAAGCAACTACACTTTGAGTTCAAATCTTAATTCGTAGTTCTTTGTAGATTTACTGTACTTTATCATATTTCATTACTCAAATTTATAAAATTTTAATTATAAATAAATAAAATCGCTTCACCAATTAAATTAAAAGGGCGAATTGTAACGAGTAAGGGTCGACCTTGAAAGAACAAAACAAAAAGAGAAGACCGCAGTGGATCCAACTTAAAATTTGAAGTTAGCATCAGAGAAAGGAAAGATGAGCACGGCTTATAGAAGAATGGTCCGTTCTGCCAAGGCACGTATCAATTGTGAAGTGGTCGGTTGGCCACAAATAAACCAAACGCCACAAACAATGGGTCAATTTATTTTATTCTCATATTCAATATTCTAATTCCTATTTTTTCAGAACACATGCCACGAAACGCGACCCCCAATCACGTCCTTAGCACCCGATTACGTGTCGGTCACATATTCACTTAAAGGTTTTTTTTTTTTTAAATAAAAAAAAAAGAAAGAAAGATAGAGAGAAGTGAACGTTTTCGAAAGCCAACACTATTGCCGGTTGGCGTGACTACGAGCTCCCTCAATTCGCGAGATATTGGGTCAATCGGTCAGAGTAGACCGGCCATGACCGGTACCCAGTCATTTATGGCGGGAACACCCTTTATCAGTGGATTGTCTTTCCTGACAAGTGTCCGGTGACTACACAGTTTTATTGGGACCTACTCTCGATATTCGAGTCCGTGGAAAATTGTTTTTAAGTAATTATTATGAATGTGGCCTTTGCTGGCCACTACAGTTGGGCTATCCAAGAAGAAAGTAGACCATTCAACCCATGAATTCTCAATACTACCCATCCTCGCTTACGTTTAGTTTTTTCTTTTTCTTTTTTTTAATAAAGAAAAGTATGTCACAATTTTGGATATATACGTTGTGGGAAAAAAAAGCAAGCTTCAACTTCTACTTTGAAAGAAAATACTGAGAACTCTTTTTATTACAAGAAACAGCATTAAACATTATATTATGTAAGTGTTAAGGATTTTTTTTCCATTTAACCTAATTTATAGTATATTTTATTTATAATTTTATGAATATTAATGATTTTAAGTTTTTGCTACAAATATAATGAAATAATAATAAAATGAACAATATTTCATTCTTTCTAATCTTTTCAAATTTTAATATGTTTGTTAACTCATTCTCTCTTCTCTTTTCTCATACTTTCATCTTTTAAAAAAACTAGAATAATTTTAAGTGAACTAAACCACTTGTTCGTGTTATTTTTTCATATAATTGTATAATATTCTTAAAACATGTGATCCATAAAAACATTGACTTCATAATGTAAAGTGTCAATTAAATTTTTGTATATTAGTATCCCTGGGAGATTGATATATTAACTTTGAAAGTTAGATTTTAGAATAAGGGTAGATTTAGAAAATAATAAATACTACATTTATTTGGAAATAGAAAAATAACCAAGATATACAAATAGGACATTTATTTATGATAGCAAAAGGAATAATAAAAATAAGATAGATCGAGTACTTATATTTAATAAATACTTAATTTTGAGATTTTTTAAACTAATTGGCCTACTCGTAATTTATTAAGAATAATACTTAAATTTGAGTTTGTACATTTTCCCATCTCTATTTATTATTTAGAGAGAAGAAAAAAAAAACCCCTTAAATATGTTGTTGGGGTAGGGGCAAGACCGCAATAGGTTAGAATTAGTAGGGCTGGTTTAGGAAATTGACCTGTGCAGGAGGACCATGCTTGGTTAGATGGATGACCTGGTAATCACTGATTGACAAGTTGCTAGTCTTCCCCACGGCATTAGTTTGCAGCTGGTCAAACATTGCTATTTTTGTCAATGTGCGAACCATTAAATATAAGACTTTAATTAAAAGCAAAATTTAAATATTAAGAGTATCTATGATTTTCTTTTTCTAAATATATTCTTATTTTAACCTTCTATACTAATACATTATTTGTGAAAACATATTAATCTTTATACAAAATTTAATTAGTTAGTGTTAATTTTAACAATTTTACTATTAAAAAAAAAAAAGAGAAAGGAAGAATTGATCTGGTTGTGGCATTCTTGTTCACGATTCTCATCTGGTAAAATTCACATGCCATGAGCTATTAAGTTGGTTAAACTTACCTCTCCATTGCATTTGCATTTAGAAGTTGAGGATGCTTCAATTTCAATAGGTTTAATTAAGCCTTGCCAAAACTTGTGGACTTCAAAATGCGATTGTTGAAAGTGATTGCTTGAAGGTGATAAAATCACAAAGAATATAATAGCAATTGCTCATCTTGGATATCTCATTCACAACCTTGTTTCTTTGCAAGTAAATGGTTCTATATCTGCATTTCATACCCCCCCCCCCCCCAAAAAAAAACAACAAATAATGTTGCTAATTGTTTTGCAGAACATGCACAAAATAGTTCTATTTTGCATGTTTGGTTTGAACACTTCCCACCCTTAGTAACTAACTGAATGATAGTTTCTTGCATTTTTCCCTTGAAAAAAAATAAAAGCAAGGAAGAATGGATGATAGTGTTTTTGTTTTAGGAAGATTTTTAAAAAGAGTATTTATATATATTTATTAATTTATATCCCAAATTTTAAATTTCTTAGTAGTTTTTTTTTATTATTACAATTTCTTAGTAGTTAAATATGGCATTTAGCTAGATTCAGTTGAAATGAAGATAGTACTATTTCTATACAAAAAAAAAAATTGAAATCTCAAAATCATACACCGAGTCTTGGATCTTCTTTTCTTTTATTGTACTTCTGCTTTCCCTACCTATTAAGATGATAAATTAGGTATGAATTACTTGATTTGTGGATTTGTAAAATAAAATAAAAAACACTAGTAGATCCTAAAATCATTAAATAAAAAGAGAGAAAAAAATTTATTCCATGAAACCTAATCCCAAATTAGGGTATAATCCCAATGATTATTCATCAACTACCTGAACAAAAAAAATTAGACAGCTGTAAAGTTGTTCTTCATTACGTCCTCTAACTTAGTTTATTTTTTTGGAGGGAAAATTATGAGGTTTGTTGAATATTCTCCGAGCCATTGTGCCAGGCGACCACGCTGTGTGAAGGACTGCTATCGTAGTACCTTTTGTACCTCATTGTTCGCCTTATTCCGCCTTTCGTTCTCCGAATGTGTACTTTTTTCCATTGTGAGGATTTTTTTAACTTAATATCCGAATATAATATATATAAATTTTAATATAAAAATTAATCATAATAATTGATTTTAATGAAGCTATATTATTGAATTTATTATTAATTAAGTTAGTAGTAAGTCTATTAGTTAATAAAATATAATTTTTAAAAATCAATGAGGTTGTTATTGAAACTATATATGAAAAATATATTTATTTTAATAAAGTAAGTATACAATTTCAAACATTTTAAAATGAAAATACATACATTCAATTTTATACAGCTATAGTAATTATTAGTATATCTCAAAGTTTAAGATATTGCCATTTTTACATTATTTGCATTATCATTGATTATTGTACATGATATGTATAGAAAAATTAACATTTTCTAAAAAAGAACGCACAATCCTTATAAAATAAATTTTCATAATCTAATAAAAATAAAATTATGTAGATTTTGGATTTTTTGGTAAATAGACAATTATATATGCATGCATTTGAGTTATTAATGCAATATTTATACATGTTTATATATATTTTCTTTTAATGGAGAAATATTCATTTAAAGAATATTTGAGTTTTAAATACTTACTTGGTGAAGATTTGAATGTTTATATTTATATTTTAGTTTGTTTGAATTGAATGTCTGATTTTCCTTATATAAACATATTTTTTATAAAAAATTTCATTAATAACCTCTTTAAATTAAAATATTTATATACAATTAACTCATATTCTTCATAATTTATTACCTTAAATTAAGAAATTTGCATCACATTAACTCATTTGTCCCACAATCCATTATATTAGTGTCAATCAAAATTTGATAAGTTAATGAAAGTCAATTCAATTTTTTTAATTTGTAGCCAAAGTAAAAAAATAATATTAAATTTCGGTATTATTTTCTAAGCGCTTGACAACTAAAAGATATTAAATGAACTATGAATTTTTAAAAAATTAGTTCTACAAATTTTGATAAATGTGTCTTCAATTGTAATTTTTAATTATTTATTTGCAAATAATAAATACAAAACATTAACTAAATCCATCATTTTGTATTGATCTTTTTTTTAGCGTAGCACTAATATATTTTATATATCTCCTTAATAGAAAAAGGTTTTATTTTTTATATTTTCAATTTATCTTAAATTTGTTTATGTTGTCTAAATATTCTAATATACTCCTTCAATTAAGTAGTGTTCTTAATTTAATAATTTTATATTTCACTTAAGCACAATAATACGTGTTAACTCAGCTAAATATTCTTTTAAATTTTTAAAATTAAATATTAAGTGAACGTCAAATTTCATTTATCGAAATGAGTGAATAAGCAATAAATACATAAACACACATATAAATGTTTAAAAGGTATTCAAAACAATTTATAACAATAATTAAATAATACTCTTATTATGAAATAAAGTAATAGTTATTTTAGTATTTTATTTTGACTTTGTATTTTAGTTATTTTACTTTTCAAAATTACTTCATTAATATTTCTAAACAGTTAAAATTATCACTTTATATTTCAAATTTTCACAACAATAATTATTAATAGGACAATATCTGCCCGTGTGTTTTACCTTAGTTTAGGGAAATTATTCCACTTTAACCGCGAGCATAAATCACACAATTGACTTTTCTACCATTGGATGACAAGTGACAACGCAATATCTCATTTGGTCTTTCTAATGACTGATCCACCAATCGTTGTCATTCATTTCTATATGCGCATGCAGCCTTTTTTTTTATTTTTTTTTATCATAGGTGGCACCCATGGATGATGGATTTGATGTTTTTATTTTATTTTCCTTTTCTTTTTTCTTACATGTTCAAATAAAAGTTACACAATGAAATAGCTAATGTGTTGATTTTATTTGAACATGTAAGAACAAAGACATAATAATAATAATATAAAATAATTTATAATCATTTTATGATATGACAAGCATTTTGCAGGAAAAAAATCTGAATTATAGCAAAGAACCGAAAGGGTATTTAGGAAGGAGATATAGCATTTTGGTTCAATAAAATCTTGATAGGAGTATTTAGTAATGATATGTGAAATTTAAAAATTTAAAAAATTAAAAGCAGTCGTTAGTATAATTTTAGATAAGAATACATTTATTTTTAAAAAGTGGACAATCAATTTTAAATACTCTAAAAAAATTTAAACACATATTCTTAATGAAGTTTTTATTTTTTTACTCAAAAAATAAAATGTTAAATTTTAATTTCAAATGGAAAAAATAAAAACATCACACACAAGTTATTTAGAAAGAATTAATCATGTTAAGTTTCATTCTAATTTTATAAAATCATGGTAACTTGGTATGTAAAAGAATTAATACACAATAATTACCAAATTTTGTGAATAAAAACTCAATTTTTTTCTTAAAGACATGAGTAACTCTATGAATTAAAAACACTATTAATTATTAAATGATAGATCTTGAAATAATATTTTTTTCCACCACATATCATAATGCGTAACTTTTTTAATAAGAAAGGAAAAAAAGAAAAGAAATTACGTGTGAACTCATCGCATTTGCTGAACTGTATACCGACGGCGAAGTCACCGTGGCATAAGATTTCTCTCGCAAAATACAGCCTTGGTAACGTCATACTGACGGAGCCGGAAGGATTTTTATTCCCTGTTCACATCACAGAACGTTTTTTTGTCCCCTAAAAGAAAAAAGAACACACTAGACAATATCCTTCTTTGTTTACTGTCAATATATATATAAAGAAGAGAGGGGTGTTGTTTTTTATTTTTATTTTTATTCTGGTAAGTTATGATAAAACGAGTCAAAACTAAATAATCATAAAATGTTAACTTTCTTAAAATAATCATATTTTACATTTAATGTTTCATTAATAATATTTTTAATTAAAAAAATTTACATATCATTAACTAATTGTTTTTACTATTAACATAATTAATAACAATAATATTAATATAATTTTCTTAGGTCACCAGTTTTTCACAAATATTAAAAATATATTTTTAATTTTGTGATGTTTTTTTTATACTTTTCCATCTTTACCCTTACAATAGTATTTTTTTAAGGAAATCTTATACTTAGAGTAATTGACATAACATTTAAGTTTTCATTGAAATAATGATTGCATTCATTCATTTTTTTTTTTTTGGTATCAGGAGCTAAAGTAAATATTAGTTGCTCACTTATAAACATATGCTTAGAAATTATTTTAAAATACTTATGTTTAGTACTTCGAAAACTTCTTTAAAATAAATTTGGGTGGAGTCAATGTATATTTAAACACTTATAAACATATGCTTCGAAAATATTTTAAAATAATAATGTTTCGTATTTCAAAAACTTCTTTAAAATAAATTTTGGTCAATGTATATTTAAATAAGTGTAGTTTAATTCATTAAAAATAGAATTTTACTTTAAATAAATAAATTTGACTATAATTTAAGATACGTAAAAATAATAAATAGGCATATATTAATAATACTGAAAGAGTATTAAATTATTAAACTTCATTGTTTGCGGTAAAAAAAAAAGAAGAAAAAAAACACATCTAAACAAAGGTAGTTTGAACCTTTATCATTAGAACATTAACAATGCTTAAATTTATAAAATATGCAAGTGTATTGCAGATTGGGTTTAAATATAATTTTTTTTTATTTCGATCAAATATCTCAACCTATAACAGACACTAACAAAGTTTTTACTCATAAAAATTGAGAAGGCTGATGTATTTTTCTCTTCCAATTTTTTTTTTTTTAAAATGAAAGGAGGTAGTAAATCGAAGTTTGGGATATACCCAAAAAATAATACAAGAATTATACAAAATATGTAATGTATGTACCTCAAATTACATATAAAAAACTTTGTATTACTAAACTGCAATATGAACGGCCATATTTATATCGCTTGAAGTCAGCTGTTAGTAGCTACCAATCTACCATCTCCCATCTACTATCTGCCATTTACAGCACCTTTTTCATTTTCTATTGTTCCTCAGACCTAACCCTCCTTCAAAGAGAAGAAAACTGTCAATTTACAACTATACCCTCGCGTATAAAAGATGAGACAAGGAAAAGCAAAGGGAAAAGTACTAGGGCTTTTTTTGTAATTAGGCTATTCTCCTTCAACCGATGCAAATGAAAAAGAGTTAAAGAAAAGAAAAGGAAACAATTGAATTCCAGTCGGTTTGTGGGGCTACTTGTAGAGAAAATCGAGAAAGCTATAAGTAACTATACTCATAACCAAACAATTTTATTTTTTATTTTTTAATAAAGGAAACGTTTTCCAAATAAAAAAGAAAAAGTATCAAAATGTAAGAGAACCAAAATAATACTAAATGAAACAAAACATCTAAAAAAAAATAAATGAGAAGGGGGAAATGAAAAATAACCTCCTCTCCTTCACTTTCTCTCTCCATACCTCACCCTTCAACGCACCACACACAGTAGAGAGAGAAAGTTCATCTTAGAGAGAGAATGCCCAAAAAATAAAAAGGAAAAAAAGAGAGATTATCTCGTCTCTCTAGCCCTGTTAGATCTCCCATCCCATCCCTTCTCATCTCTCCGTCTCCTCCTCCTTCATTTTTTTCTCTCCTTTCAACTTCAATCTCTGCTAATTTTTTTCTTCCTTCATTTTTTTTCCATTTCTGTAGATATATATTTTTTGTTGCGTTTTTTCCATTTTAATTTGGGGCCATGCGGAGAGGCAGAGCAGCCGCAGCGGCCAAGCAAGCAGCGGCAGTGGTGGCCGCGGAAGGTAACGGATCTGGAGGATCTAAAGAGATCAGATTTCGTGGTGTGAGGAAGAGACCGTGGGGCAGATTTGCGGCGGAGATCAGAGACCCATGGAAAAAGACGAGGGTTTGGCTAGGCACCTTTGACTCGGCTGAGGATGCCGCCCGGGCGTATGATTCCGCTGCTCGGACTCTCCGCGGACCAAAGGCCAAAACCAACTTCCCTTTACCACCCACCTCATCTTACCCTCAATTTAACAATTTTCAGAACCCCAATACTAATTTTAATAATGACCCTGCCATGTTTATAGATCATCATCAGAATCGGTTGTATCAGGAGGCTCAGCTTATGCCACCTCAAAGGCCTACCTCAAGCAGTTTGAGTAGTACCGTGGAGTCTTTCAGTGGTCCCAGGCCGCAGACGACGGCAGTAACGACGGTGCCGTCAACTTTAAGACGACATCCTCGTTCGCCGCCCGTGGTTCCGGATGATTGTCATAGCGACTGCGATTCTTCCTCATCCGTCGTTGACGATGGAGATTGTGATATAGCATCCTCTTCCTTCCGGAAGCCAGCGTTGCCCTTTGACCTAAACTTACTTCCCCCAATGGATGCTGACGTCGATGATCTTCACTGCACAGCTCTTCGTCTCTGATGGATGTATCTGATCTCTCCGATGAGGATATCATTTCCAAGCAATTTGATCAGATTGCTTGTTTTTCTTTTTCTTTTTTTTAAAATTTTTTTCTTATGGAGAAAAAAAATTGGAAAAGAAAAATCCAAGAAAGAAAAGAAAAGAAGAAGAGGAGATCATAGACAGCGAGGACTAAAAAGTGATGATGATATAAGAGGAGGCAGTGGTTGGGGTCGCTTTGTTTGTCTGTCTGCTATGAGTCTGTTGTCCGAAGAGAATTTACCTTTCCTTAAAGATATTTTTAAAGCTTAAGATTTTGATGTTGTTATTATTAATTTATTAGAGAATATTATGATGATGCCATAGAACATGGATTAGAGTGTGTGATATGATGCTATATATTATGAACTGCTGATTGTTATGTGCCTTCAACTATGAGTGTCTATGGACGTATGGAAGTCGTTATTGTTGAAGGCTTTCCGATGTTACTATATAGATTAACATGTAAAACTGGAGCAGGGCAAACAATTCTGATCTGTGTTCAGTTCTCGTTTACTGCTCTTGTTTTGTAATGATTTGGTGTGTATTGCCCCATCGTTTCATGTAAAAAGGAAGACTTTTATTTAATTCAATGCTATTCCAAAGGAAGTTTTAATAGCATTTGATTGTTAAATGCTATGGGACACATTTTGTTTTTTTTTTCTTTCCATCTTTTGTTTGGTTTAGTGTTACTGTTTTTGTTTGAGTTGGAATCTGAATGAACTCTTGTGTCTTTCCTTTCTGCCAATATGATTGTTTTTCCTCTATAATTGCTTTGTGTCTTTTGTTTCGCAATTAACCATTGTCTTCTCATATGACTGAGTTCTGTTGCTGTGTCTCTTATCTGATGCATTATCATCCTCATTTCAACATTTTGGAATATTAATGCAATTGTGTGATTATGTTAGGGTTTTACGAGCATAATACAGTCACTTGTGGTTGAGTAGTCTTTTCTTTCTCTTCGCACATGGAAATTTCTTGTCTCAACCCAGTTAG
This sequence comes from Apocynum venetum, assembly GCA_019593545.1. Classification (NCBI taxonomy): domain Eukaryota; kingdom Viridiplantae; phylum Streptophyta; class Magnoliopsida; order Gentianales; family Apocynaceae; genus Apocynum; species Apocynum venetum. Next base: position 6,674,172 of record SRSM01000123.1, on the reverse strand, counting down.
TTTTGATGCCATGCACGATAAGTTAGTTGAAATTCACCTCAAATTTCCATCTTTATTTTTTTCTATCTAATATGCTAGCCTGTGAAGCTGAGTAATGTGGAAAGATTTCTCCTGTTTTGCACATGTTAGCATTTATTATGTTGGTGTCCTTGCAGCCTCTTTTAAACCTAGCTGCACTTAATGCTAGCTCATTAGATCTATTGTTGAATTACTCATTTCGTTTCAGAGATAGTAAATTGGTTCACGTAGCCATGAACATGTTGTCTCTTGGATTGAATTATTTTCTGCTCTTGGGGTATGCTTTAATGATTATTCATGCAAAACTTTTGCATCTACGGAAGATGCCTATGCGATGATTGTTTATGAGAATTGAGGGTTCCTCTGCTCGATTCATTGAAGGGCTTCTTGCTTGTAAGCTTTCATCTTCGAATGTTGGGTTCTCACACTTTTTTTTACTCGTTATATTCTCATATGAAAAGTTTTCAATCTTTTCACCATTGGGAGCATGTTTTTGTGTTGTAATGCTAAAGCAAATGTGTTCTTATGTGTGTGTGTGTTTTTTTGTAAATATATTACTGGCGTCTTTTTGTGGACTATACATTTTCTGTATGGAACCGTATTTATCATGTCTCCTTTGGTCGGTTTTAATGAGTAAAACATAAGCTGAGCTTACTTCTTTTTCTCAGGAGCATCTCACCTTCAGATTGTGTGGAAAATAATGAATGGTTAGATTAGTCTGACTAGGATTGCTGAGTGTCTTTTATTTATGTATTTCTATCTGGATATGTTGAAGGTATCATTGTAGAGATAACGTGCGGGAGGGACCGGATACATATTTACCCTCTCCCAATGGCTGTGAAAGGCATGTGAAGACTGAACTCTTGCTGTGATCATTTGATGTACTCTTATTTCAATGGCCTCTTTTTGTTTCAATGTCCTTAAGTTCTACACATTGTGACTCATGTTTGGTTCTTCTCATGTTAATCTTCTCTAATGCTTGTATAGCTTGTCAGTGGGATAATACTGGAGCTTGTAATAGGCATAATTTATTTTTGTTTTTTTTTTGGACTGGGGGTGACAGAATATAGTAGGGGATGTTGAGGCTTTTGAAATTTGCAGTGTTGCTGGTCTGCTGTAAGTCTTCTCCCTCTTTACGGTGTTGGAGACAGTGCTATTCTTGCCAAGGATGCTTTGCCATGCCTGTCTGTCCTTATTTAAGATGACCTGACCTGGGAGTGCCGCAGCTATACTTTACCTTGTTTCAGTGCTTATATTCAAATCTGGTTGAATTAATAGAGTAGGCATTTGGTATATGCCGGATGCGTTTTGGAAATGTTGAAGGCTTCATACAAGTTAAGCTGCATCTATCCACGTATCTCTTAAGGTCTAAAATCAGTTGCAGGTTTCAGATAAGTTAAGCTGCATTTATGTATAGAATTCTTGTGGTTTAAAACCAGGCCAAGGGAAGGATGGATGGCCTGACGGTATGTATCAGTCAGTATTGTATTCTTTAGATTGATAATGGTCAAATTTTCTGGCCGCGGTCACCATCCACATTGCGTGTTTCCCTGGGTTGGGTAGGAGGAATATTCATGCTCATTAGCATTACATAGACAAGATTTGGTAAATAGCAAACATGAAAACGTAGTTTGACATGACCAAATTTTTGTTTTCCTCGATTCTTATTTTCCATGCGACTGTACCATTACGAGAAATAGGGTCCCAAGAACTAATAGAAACCTCGCATCCATGACCAGGAAAACAGTGATGAAACAGACCGTGTTAAGGACTAATGGTTGATTAGTTTGTCTCCTTAGATGGAAGTTCTTTTGATAGAGGCATCGATCATCTCGTTTATATATTTGGGTAACAATTGCTTCTTGAGTTAAACTATGACCTTTAACTTCCCGGTAAAGTGTACTTGAGATATTTGGATAGAATCCTTGTTGTTTTCATGAATCTACCTGTTTGTTTTGTGGGATAAGCAGTGACTAAGGTCTAAAGAGAAACGGGAATACTCGAGGGCCTTTAATCTAAACTCTTGAAATCACTGAAACTAAAACATCTGCCATTATTTATCAAAATTATATAAAATAAATGAAAAAAATTGGCAAATCTTTTCCTTAACAAACCTTGTTTCTAGTGCGCTTAACGAAAAAGCCGATCAAGATAAATAAAAGTGTGGAATGGAATTCAAGAGACGTGTAATATGCATTTCGCCAACGATTTTGAAAGATACAAAACATTTTTCTTTTTCTTTTTTATAAGTTTTTATTTTTGAAATTTGAACATTTGAATTTAAAATTTATGACGTAATCAATTAAAATGGGTAGAAAAAATAAAAATTTGAATTTATATAATTGATTATGAAGATTATTATAAATCTTCACATGAATTTTTCATGGGTTAAATTGGCCTAAGTATTTGGTTAGTCAATCCAAGAAAAATTTAATTTTGGCCAAAACAAATCATTGTGTAAATGAAATCTTACTAAAATAACTGTAAAGCTTCTTCTTTCTACGGTTATCTATCTTCCTTTTGTTTTTACTTGTGGTTTAAGGTTGTTTCACCAAAATTTTAAAAATTAATAAATAATTTAAATTTTAAGGTAAGTAGTCTGCATTGTATTTTTTAAATTATTTACTAAAACATACTTTTCGTCTACAATAACTTAATTTAAACCAAGTTAGAATTCAATTAGTTGCCTAAAAAAACATTAATTAATAACTCTTTTATTATAAATAAAAAAAGTAGAATTGGAATAAGATAAATTTCAAGAAAACCAAATAAAAACCTTCTTCATAAAATATATACACATTAAACATATTTAAATATGAGCATCCATTACTTAAAATATCTTTAATTGTTTTGGTAATCATAAACATAATTTCAAAGATATAAATGCATGCGATCTGTCATGCATTCGATTCCTATTCGTAATTGTTGTATTTCAAAAAAAAAAAAAAGAAAGAAAAGAAAAACGATAGAGTATGACGCTAAATTAATGTGTAATGCGTGGATTAACACATTTTACAGAAAATTTATAAAATTAACAGATCAATTTAATTAGCTATCATTTTTTAATTTATGTGAAAAAACTATGTGACTATTTTTATGGAACAGTGTGAGTATTATATAACATGTTATTCATACATATTAGAAAAATATAAAAGATTAGTAGGGGGTAAGATTACTAAAAATCTCTCTCTCCCCTTTAAAAATCTTGTTAAAAAGTAATGGTTTTTATAATAACAGTTGTCATTCTTTTAAATTAGTAAGGTATTTAGACGAAAAGAAGTTGCATTTTAGTTGGTAGAGCTGACGAACTCAAGCATTGATACTTTTATTGAAAGATGACAGAATGAGAGATGCCTATGGTTTTATTTCTATTATACCCTCACATTAAATTAAAATTAAATTATGCTTCCTATTAATGGATAGTTGAAGATGATTAAATAGAAATAAGATAACGTGAAAAAATTAATTTTATGTTTGAGGGTATTATAGTCATTTTGTGTTATATTTTTTTATAACTTTTTTTTATTAGAAATAGATAATATAAGTAAAATTGGAAAGTGTGAATAAAAAATATTTTTCTTGAGGGAGTTAATGAAAAATTATCTTTTTAACATTTATTCATAAAAAAGAAACTTTAACATTTATGAATTTACCGTATTATCATTATTATTAATTTTATTAGTGCTGATATTATTAGTATACGTGGATGCCTTAAATTGAAAATGCTCCATTAGTGAAATTTTCATAAAAGTTGTTTCAAAAAAGGAAAAATAGTTAAACTATTTATAATTTGTAAATTATATTATTTATCTTTTTATATCTTAAACTATTTATAATTCTTTAATTATATTTTTCATCTTTTATCTGTATCATTTTATATCATCAAACTATTTACTTTTTTCAAATATATCCTATATGCATTTAGTGTTATATGGATATAAAATATTAATAAATATTCACATTTCTATTTTAATTTATTTGTAATTCAATATTCAATATCCATAAATAAATATATTTTTTATCAAAATTTTATTAATAATCTCATTAACACATAATTTTTACAAAAATAATTTAGTATGCTAATTAAAAGTAAAAAATCTTATTCAAAAATAATCCGTAACCCACCAACCTGTTTATTTTTAATATTTTTTTTTAAAAATCATTTATATACTTAAGTTTAAGTTAACTTATTATATTTAATCTCTAACCATTTTTTTTATTCTAATGTAGTGAGCTAATGAGTAGTGTTTTTTGAGTCATTTTTATTTTGTAATTTTTTAAATTCATATGTTTTTTTGAATAATTTATAAATTATGATAATTTTTTTGGGGATTCATGAGTTTTTTTGAAATATTCTATCTAATCACCATTTATTGCTACATAAATGGTAATGATGATGATTTAAAAAAATAAAATAAAAATTAATGCATGATGTCACGAGAATAGTTATTATTCAATTGAATTTCAGAGATTTAATAAATAATTTAGTCTTAATATATTTTATACTTTTTTCATGCGATATTTGATGAATGTTACGGTAATTTTTTTTATTGTGATGAGTTGAGATAATGATAATCTATTTTGTTGAGATGCATTCATGTATAGCAGTAATAAACAAATATTTACATGGTTTGTATAATTTTATATTAACATTTTGCTATTTAATATGGTTTATACAATTTTTTACTTGAATTGAACATACTTTTGTCTCAGTGTTTCTTGTGCATTTACTCTCTTGATTTTCAATTTAATTTATTGTATTTTATATTAAATATAATATAATTTTTCATTAAAATATGTGTTATTGCATTAACGAATTGTTAAATAAGTTTATCGTGTTGGCCGGTTGTTGGGTTACTAGTGTTGGAAAATTCGCATGTCGTATCATGTTCGGATTAACAAATTTGACACAATTATTAATCATGTCATGTTCGAATTAGTATGTTAATTACCTACCAACTCCACACAACATTGTTTGAACTTTGGAAAATATTTTTTATTTTGAAATTTTAAATAAAAGAAATATTTATTTTTAAAAAAATTCATTTCAAAATAAAATTATTAATTTTTAATTTCGAATGAGGATGAGTATAATTGATTGGGTTTGGGCAGCAGATAATGATGTGTTTTGTCTCGGGGGCCGGCGTGGGAGAAATTTGTGAACAGGGAGGCACTGCTGATCACTTGTACAGTACTACAATTGTTCTTCCATTAATGATCCATACATCGTGCCCCAATTAGGCATGCCATGGGCAAAAGTCAATGCTTAAAAGAAGACAAGAGAAAAAGCATAAGTCCGAGTTGACTCACATAATGAAATTTGAGTTTAATTTATTTAAAATTAAGTATAAATAGATTTAAAGGTGGATTAAGTTATTGAATCTTATATTCATATAATATAATAATATTGATTAGGAAAATCTAGAAAATAAGCATTAATATTCTTAACATAATGTCAATGCATTTCATCTCTTATACCAAAAGAAAAGTCCTCATCCTCTTTTATCTTTCATAGGATGAACATATCGTTTTATTAATTTTAAATAAGAAAGAGTATTTTGTTAAGAGTATAATTTGAAATAATTCAAATTATATATAAAAATAAATTATTCAAATTATATATAAATATAAATAATCATTTAAAAAATAAATAACTTGAATTATACTATTGATAATTTATATATAAATAATTCCAAAACGATATATATAAATTCAAATTATATATAAATTGTCAAGAGTATAATTCAAATAATTTATTTTTAAAATGATAATTGTGAATATTTTAGTTTTTTATTTTTTAAAAATAACGTTTACAAAATTTGCTTTTATATTTTATATTAAACATTTGAACGAAGTGGATTTCTATGTCGAAAACTTGAATGTTTGAGGCTAGAAGTAGGAAAATTCCAATCGAATGATTTTATTTATATAGGGATCTTCGATTTATAACTAATTGAGTTTATTTTAGCTGGAAAAAAAAAAGTCAATAATTGACAGTCCCAACTCACTTAAAACTCAGCTTACATAGGGATTTGATGATGTTTAGGGAAGGTATTATTAGGGTGGCGTTAAATAAAAATAAAAATGATTACTAAATACTATACATCTCATAATTGAAGATACACTTTATTTTATTAACACCCTTTATAATTGCTATTTATTTAGTTTGATTTCAATTTAGATTGGACTTGAGTAATTCTAAAACCAAATTGAGAAAATTCGAGCTTTATATTGGTAAAACAAAATCCAAATCAATCTAATATTAAAATGTAAAAACCATTAATTGATTTAATTAGATTATTGAGTTTCCTGAACGCCCAGCTCAAGATCTCTATACGAGCTTTTTTTTTTTTTTTTTTTCCCGAATCAGAATTGGGCTTAGTCTTCTTCTTCTTCTTCTTTTTTTCCACCTCTAATACTACTACTACTACTACTACCAGGAACTTGGTTATATTGATAATGACTTATGGGCACCATTATCATTTATCAGTCACAAAAAAGGGAACCCTACAAAATGAAAAAATAATTTTTTTTTTAAAAAAGTGTTATTTCAGCTTCTTCTTTTTTTTGTTTCTATTTTAAAAGGTAGATAGATGTACCATAAAATCATTTACATGCCTAAAATTATCATGGCATTTATTTATTTATTTTAAAAATCGAGTTGCAAGTATAACTAAATGATCAAGACATTTGACATTTGTATCTAAGAATTTCATCAACTTGTTACCTCAAAAAAAAAAACTTTGATAAAGCTTGTGGGGAGCATCATGATTCATGGATGCCGTCTCTTTGTAAAAGTTCTTGTGACAGAAATTGGCTAAGATTATAGATAGTATTATGTTAGAATAGAAGGTATGATGAAAAACAGTTTGATGTCAATTTCCTACTCTCCAACTAAAATCCCCCCCTTTTTTTTTACCTATAAAAGCCAAGGACTATAATGTGCAACCAATCATCTTTTTACACCCATTTGCCCTTCCAATCAATCCGTTGACCATCAGTCTGTTCACATTCATCACCCCAGAAAAAATAAAAATAAAAATAAAATACAAATACTGGATCATATGCCGTGTCCGTCACTAGCTCAAACTGACTATTCCTTAGATTTTTTTTAGCTTGGGCTTAAATCTGCCATGTGGACAGGTTGGGTTTAGTGCAATTTTCTACTACACATTGGAACCTCGGACTGTACATTTTGCTACTTAATCTCAATCAATTACGTTGATTCCTATTATATATTTCTTCGTTTTATGATAACCTCCAGCTGTTATTAGATTTACCAATCATTTTGTTTTAGATCGATCATCCATTAGATAAGCTGTCACTACAGCAATAATTGATCTTCCCTTGTCGATTATTTAAGTCGATTTGAATGATTATTTTTTTATTTTAAAGTATAAATTATTTAACAAAATTTTATAAATATTTTATCATTTAATTTTAATATTATTTAAATTTATTTTCATATATCCTTTTACATCTTTCTTATTTCCAAAACAAAACTTTTCTATTTTTTTTCTTCTAAAAACAAAATTTCTTTTCTTTTTCCTATTTTCAAAAAATAATAATTAAAAATAATTTTTTTTGTCTATATAAAAATAGGCACATCATCTTTTATTTTTGAATAAAGAAAATAATGTCCTATTACAAAATCACGATATAAAAACTTTCTTGTTGTGAAATATAATTGTATTCTTTATTCAAACTTAAATGTCCTTTTAGTTCAATTAAATAAAGTTTTTAATTTTTAAAAATTTATCTCATATTCTTATTATTAATATAGTTAGTCTTGAGATTGTATGAGTTGATTGAATGCAATAAAGTTTTAAATTAAGAAGATTGTTAATGTAATTCTAGATATAAAATATAATTTTTTTAAAAAAATGAATTTTTAATCTCATATATCTAAAAAAATGTGAATTCGAAAAAAGATAGTATTGGTTAATTATAATGGTGTAGTAGTTTGAGTTTTGTTTAATAATGGTGTGCCATTTTGCATTTAATTTGTAATAAAAAAAAAGAGATTGAACCTTACAAGTCCTTTTTTTTGGGGAAAAAAAAAATGATCCTTACAAGTCAGTCAAAGAAGTTAGTTGATGGGTTTCCTTCTTGTCCGAGTTTAAAGTTGTCTTTAAGGCATAACTTATTGTATAAGGTGATATGTATCTAAAAAGAATCACAAAGTTATGTTATAAACATCTTTTTAATAGAAATTTAAATAAAAAAATATTTATTTTAGAAAAATGTATATTTATTTTTGGACATTCAGAGGGAGTGAGTCATTTTTTTGGAATTGAATGCTCACTTTTGACTTTGATTAAAAACTAAAAAAGTTTATTGACTTTAATTAATTTATCAAATTATCATTGACATTAATATAGTAAATTATGGAATTCATGAGTTAATGAGATGCAAATTACTTAAATTAATATGATAAATTGTGAGAATCAAGAGTTAGTTGTATATAAATATATTAAATTAAAGATGTTATTAATAGAATTTTGAATAAAATATATATTTATTTAACAAAAATGAATATTCAATTTTAAATAAATTAAAATAAAAATGTGAAATTTTAATTTCGGACGAAGGAAATATTAAAAATGGAAAATAAAAGAAAGAAAATAACATGATTGACTCTACAAATATTATTTCACATGAAGTAGCCATTATTGCCGCTTGTCCTATCGTGAATGAATGTCACTGCGGGATCCTGGATCAGGATAACCTTTTTCTTTTGATGAGTATCACTGGATAACCCATATTGCAAATGTAATAGTACAAAACTATATCTTGACTTATATCATCTAGTGATGGAAATGATTAATTGGAAAAAAAAAATCATAACAAAATAAAAATAAAAATAAATTGTTTTTGAGAAGATAAATAACTGAAGACATTATTATTTACCGAGAGATAAATAAAGGAAAAATACTGTCATTAATAATGATAAAAAAATGCCAATAACAACTCTCACTCTCAGTAATATATTGGTTTACACTTTACATGAACAGCACGAGTCTCATTTCCATTGCAGTAAGTAAGACGAAGATGTCATCTAACTGTAATTTTCAAGTCTTTTTTAGTGACGTGTTTATTGCAACTCTGTTAAATGTGGCGCGTGCTCCCTAAGGTATTTATAATTTTATATTCCAAAATATAAATTAAAATATATATATTTCAAAATATAAAAAATATTTATTTTCTTGAATAGATTCATATATTTCATATAATCTTTCAAAAAAATAATTTCCCTAATTTTTTAAATTTTTTTATCTCTTCAATCATATCTAAATGATTTATATTTTTAAACAAATGAAGTATAACAGAATTAAAAACTTTCACATGTATTATTAGACATAATTTAGATATCAAGTCACCCACTAATAACAAGTCGAGCATGTTTTTGACAATACTAGCATATTAGTTCTTTAATAAATATTGTAAATAGTTCTTAAAAAAGTAAGAAAAGCTTTTCAAATACTACTAAGCGTCGTTCATTCAATAACTACAAATATTACATTTGTCAAATTTGTTGTTTCTGAATAATACTCCAATTATACTTATCTTATCCATTTTTGCCACTCCTAGCTTAACCATGATTGCCCATCATTTTTTTCCCTTCACAGTAAGAGTACTAAAAGATTATATATATAATAAAAAAAGATGATAAGAATAGTTACGAACTCACGGGAAATAAAATAGAAGAATCCAGAAAGAAAATCAGAACCCGTCCGTCCTTCGGAAAGTTGCTCAATTTCCATTCGCACAAATACCCACTTTTCATAAGTCATCGTATTATTTTTATTTTATTTCAATTATAATTTGTATAAAAATTAATATAATTATTATAAATAATAATTATATTATTAAATTTACTAATTTATTTTTATTTAATAGTTAGTGTATAAATTTTAATTATTTTTTTAAAATATAATTTTTAATAAATTATAAATAATTCATCTAAAATTTTAATTAATAATAAAAATAAACTTGTACAAATATATATTAAAATTTTAAAAAAATATTTTTAAAAATGAATAATTAAAATGATAAGGAGCAGAATATATTTTTTCCTTTTTAGGCAAAAAAAGAACCAGATTCATCCACTGTCAGTCTGTCACCTCCCACACTTTATTCCAGCTCCAGAACCAATACATTTCCTCCACTTCTCTGCTTCCCATTCGCCCGTTCATTCACGCGCCGCAGCAAATCCGGGCTGTTGTCAACTCCTCTCCCTCTGCAATTAACACCTAGCCAAACTCAAAGTATATATATAGTTATAATTATAAATACCCCTTATTTCAATCAGTCCCCACCCACAAATCCCGTCCCGCACCCCCTCTTCTCTCTGTCTCTCCTCTCCCCGAAATCAGAACTCCGGGAATCATCACATTGTATTTGTGATCATTGATTTGAATTTTGATGATGGGGGACGAAGGAGAGGCGTTTTTGAACAAGAGGAAGCTATTTTCGAGGAGTCAATCACATGCATTTGATGAATTACAGAGTTTCAGGACGTGGTTGAAATGGATGTGTGTGGACCAATCGGATGCATGGACTGCGTGTCTTTCGTGGTCGGTTTTTATATTGTTTGCTATCGTGGTGCCGTTGCTATCCCATTTTTTTCTGGCTTGTAGCGCTTGTGATAGCAGACACAGTAGGCCTTATGACCCTGTTGTTCAGTTGTCTCTTAGCGCCATTGCGGCCTTGTCTTTTGTTTGCCTTTCCAGGTTCGTCAGGAAATTTGGCCTCCGGAGGTTCTTGTTTTTTGATAAACTTTGTGATGAGAGTGAGACTGTCCGAAGATGTTACATGGGTCAGCTCAATGTGAGTTTTCTTTCTTTTGGATCATTGTCCCTTTTTTATTTTATTTTATTTTTGACGTGAGTTCTCCGGTAATTGTTGATTGATTTTTGCAATTTATCAAGAAAATTCTCGAGAGTCCGGCCAAAATAATTTTTTTGTCTATTTATCTGCTAGAGAAATAAAAATGAAGTTCGCTGTAATCACGGCTGACAGATTCTTATTTATGTGCTTGAAGTTGATCTTCATAAGAGAAGTCTTCTTTTGATTATTTATCACATGTTTTCGTATAGGAATATAAGAGATTGTACATTGGTGTTTGCTTTTCTTTCTGATTTTGTTGATTTCTTGGGAATTTTCACTGCACAAAGTTTTCATATCAGATACCCTTTTTAGGAGATAATGAAGTTTCAAATCCAAGTAAAAGTTCTCTTAGCCGTTTAATTTTGTTAGTGGGGTGGAATTATCATTTTATCGCCAAATATTTGGATAAATATCTCAATAAATTACTGCAATTATTTAAATTGAACAGAATTTGACTGGAAACAGGACGATCTCTAGAAAGATGTTCACATGAACCGTGTGATTGCGTGTGGTTCTGCAGGTGGGGTGGTGGGCCATACAGTACTTGTGATCCAACAGCTCATGCAAAGTTGAAAACACATCACAGTAGGGTTGCAGTATTCTATTTTACAAAAAAAAGAAAGAAAAGGGATTGCAGTTTTATGATATTTTATGCTTTTATTGATTTACTCAATTGATTAGTCTCTTAAGTTTGGGGAATCTTATTGCACCTTTTATTAGCAGGAAGAATTTATCATCTTCTTGGCACTCAAAGGTTAAAGTTGTTTGCCTGTCGGGGCATCTGAAAAGCGCACTGGGATTACTTAGATTGGATGCATTTATAAGAGAAACAGTTTGAGTATAACTTAGCAAGAATTATGAAGAATCAAGACAAAGTCAATTAAAAAAAAACTGAATTATGTGAATTGTTCTTTGATCTTGAAACTTAAACTGAAAGCATCTGTCTTGAGTTCTCACGCAATCATGTTCGATCCTGTATGGCATAATTATAAGATAAAATGCAGATCAGATTGGTGTTCATAGTCCTCCTGGTGAAGTCTTGGTGATTTTTCAATTGTCAATTACAGTGATAATGAGTCCTCAGTATATAGTAACATAGCATGTCCTGAACAACTTATCTAACCATAATTGCCTACTATGATATTGCAGAGGTCACTGAAGATCGTATTCATCTTTGTAGTACCCTGTTTCACTGTCGAGTGTGCTTACAAGATTTGGTGGTATAGCTCAGGTGGCACCCAGATTCCCTTCTTGGGGAATGTTATTGTGAGTGACGCTGTTGCATGCATCCTAGAGCTGTGCTCATGGCTGTACAGGATTGTGGTTTTTTTTCTAGTCTGTGTTCTTTTTCGGCTGATCTGCTACCTTCAGATCCTCCGGCTACAAGACTTTGCCCTGGTCTTCCAGGTAGACTCTGACGTTGAATCAGTTTTAAGGGAGCACCTCAGAATCAGAAGGCATTTAAGGATCATAAGTCATAGATATCGTGCATTCATACTATGGTCATTGATTATCATCACAGCAAGCCAATTTGCATCTCTACTCATGACCACACGCTCCAGTGCAGACCTCAGTGTATACAAGACTGGTGAACTTGCGGTATGCATTATTCTTGCATTTTTCTACTTTGTAAAGGATGCTCATAGTTGTTTACTGATAGAATCTCCCAGAGTGTGCATTTATTTAATTTTGGGGGTGGGGGGGGGGGGTGGTGGTGGCTTGGCATTTCAAATTGGAGATTTGACTTGAATGTGTTTGAGGACTTTATTTCATTTGGGTTAAAAACTAAAAGAATCTGTTAGATGAGAAAGACTAGTAGATAGAATGATACAATTGCCAGTTGTTTGACCGTTGACAACTTGGATTAGAGTAGAAGAAAAAGAAACAGCAAAAAGCTCATACTCATCACCGCTGCTGCGTAAATGCAACTGGCATAAACAATAGTATGATTTAGGAAGAGAATAAGTATTCATTGATACCCTTTAGAGGAAAAAGGAGCTATTTGGCCGTAATCAGCTCTGCATTCCTGTGATTGCAATTTAAAAATTATCCACCACCTATAATCTTATACCAATCGTGTAACTGAAATGTGAATGCTGTTGTTCCGTGCTTGTATTGCAGCTCTGTTCTGTGAGCCTTCTTGCTGGCCTTATGATACTACTGCGAAGTGCAACCAGAATAACCCATAAAGCACTGTCTGTGACTTGCCTTGCATCCAAATGGCATGTGTGTGCAACAATAGATTCATTTGAAGGAGCTGAATCCGAGGCTCATACTCCAATTGGTGTGGCGAACACAGTTCTTCCCGTGAGTTATGAAGTATCTGATGCTGATGAGGATGTTGGTGATGAAGAAGATGAGCTAGACAATAGCAAGCTTGTCCATTCATATGCCTACAGCACAATTTCATTCCAGAAAAGACAAGCCTTAGGTAAGTTGTTCTAAAACCAATACTTGTTTCCTAAACTTACTGCTACTGGGAAATGTTCAAAATTCCTGGGGAGGAAATAATTGCTACATATATGATTTCTTGAACTTCTTCAGTGACGTACTTTGAGAACAACAGAGCGGGAATCACAGTTTACGGATTTATGCTGGATAGAACTACGATACACAGCATAATTGGTGTGGAGATATCCCTGGTACTCTGGTTGCTTGGAAAAACAATAGGCATTTCATAAATGTGGAGGACGATGATTACATGTAGACCTTTTACTCGTTATGCAATTGTATTGAGAATTGCTCTGGTGAGGAGAGATGGAGGTTTGGCGCTGACTGCTGAGTTGCTCCTTGGCGTTATCGAAGAGTGCGGTTGCAGGTCTGAGCTGGCCAAGACCTATTTTTTCATTCTTTGTTGTAACATTATGTGCATTATTATCGATTTTCTTCCTTTCATGTTCTTCTGGGATGTGAATTGCCCTTCTTGTGTCTTTCGTGTTGTCAAATACTGTATTATTTTTGGTAATTCCTTTGTACATGAATTAACATGTGCAGGTTGCACTTGTTGTTGCAAAAATTGCCTTGCAAATTTTCTTTACTTGGAAAAACAAATAAAGTTAAAACTAAAAAGAGGCAAGATTTAGGGTAGAAGAAAAGGAAATGTTAGCAACATTCTAATTCACTTGGAAGGGAAATACTTTCACCAATTTCTCTGAGTTGAGCTTTGATGGTTTTGCTTAACATGTTTGTGTGGTATGTAGCGGTTGCACCATATTAACTTCAAATTTACACAGGCAAGAGAATTCAATTAACAAAGGTTAAATTTGATAATTTAATCAAATGTACTACCTTCACTTCAAAATAATAGCTTCATTCGAGAATATACAAATATCCCTATGTAAAGAATAACCAAACCCAGCCAATATATGAGTCTGAATATTGCCTTGGAATAAACAATTGCAGTAGTTTTAAACATATCAACTCTCTACTGATATTTGAAAAAAAATTAATTTACAACACTAATGCAGTTGCATAATAGAGAGTAATATTGAAATGGGAAAAAAGTAGTACACCAATATTTTTTTTAAATGGACAATTAATTTAGAATAAACTTTCTTCAGAACAATGTTTTTAAAACTAGACTCGAGCATCATCCACTGCCGAATTAACTGTTTATAGTTTATTAGTTTAAGCATATTCAACCACAATTAAATATTAATTAAACTAGTACTGTCATAATAAAAAAATTTAAAATATGTTTATTATAAATAACAAATATTATTTTAGTTTTTTTTTGGAAACACAAATATTATTTTAGTTACAAATATATAATTCATTTTGTGATAAAAATATAATGAGTTTGTCGATGGTGATGGGTAATTGATAAGATTTGTTATAAGATATTAGTATTCGATGGCGAAAGAAAATCAAGACAAGAGAAGAATAATTTTTTAAATTAATTTTATCTCAACCTATATTATACTATTTTTTTTTAATCTGACCACAAGATATTATGGAAGTATGACACAACCGTTCAAATCCAAAATATCTTATTAAGGGATCTGAGTCTTAATGGTCACACGGAAAATTGCCAACTTAACAGCAAAATGCACCTTACCTTAGAGTAGAGGGCTTCCCAATCTCATTGTCCCTTTACCCACACCACAAAGCAAAATACTAGTAGTACTTGTAGCTAAATTAATGTCGCATAACGCATTTAAGAATAGATAGATTTATTCCTACAGTAATTGATTCCATATTATTCTTTTGTTTCATTAATTTACCATTAAAGAACCAAAGGAGAGGGTCCTGAAACGAAGCCGCTCCTTCGCTCGCTTCAGAGCAATTTGAAAATGGAAATTGATTCCGCTCCAATTACTCGATGCTCAAAAGAAAATCAAAAGATCTATCAAGAATGGTTTGCTTTTGCCGATTCAGGTCTCTCCTTCTTCACTCCTCTTTCCCGTTCTCTTCCCCACCGTGAAATTTCTTAATTTCTATCTTCCAAACAATGTATTTGAGTTCGTTTCTTTATGGGTTGTTTTTTGTTGTTTCAATTTCAGATGGAGATGGCCGCCTCACTGGACCTGATGCAATCAAGTTTTTTTCATTCTCCAATTTGCCTCGCCAAGATCTCAAGCAGGTTTCTAACCCCTTTTGCCAGTTACTACATATGTATATTTATTATTATTTTTTCTTTCTTTTCCCCCTCCCCTGTACTGTAGCAGTAAAGTTGTTCTTGTTTATTTTTTCTTTTAATCTTTTTAATAGGGTGGTTTTGGTTGATGGTGACAAAATATCTTTCTAAGTTCTAATGCTTGTTTCTGATAAAAAATATCTTTTCCAGCAATTCTGAGTGACTCTATTTGTTTGATAAGCAGAGCGTGCTGGTGCTTTATAGTCTAATTGATGCATAAGTTGATTCCCGTATTAGAGCTACGACCTTCTTTGTAATAATGCAAGAATTGATCTTTTCTACAATTACTGCTTTTCCAATATTTGGTAATTGATACCCCATTCAATATATTTGTACATGTAATGCATTTTCTGACGTTTCTAGCGTTACCAATCCGTAATCAGAATAAGTTTGTTTCAATCTTCTGTGAAACAGATAGTCTGATTACTCAATTCTTTCTGTGGTTCAAGATCATCATGTGAATGTGCTTTCTATGTCTGGATGTCATGATTGCTGTTTGGTTTGAAATTGTACAGTTTATATTTATATATGTCAGCACACAAGTATATACTTCTATTTTGGTTTTTCTAAGTTTGGCCTTAGTTTCTTATTTTTATTTCCTCATCTTTTTACAAGGTATGGGCTATGGCAGATGCTAGAAGGCAAGGGTTTCTTGGTTTCAAAGAGTTCATTACTGCAATGCAGGTCCTGATTCTTTCCTGCCTTACATTTGCATTAACATCAATGGTATAAAGTTAATTTGTCTTGATTCATGAGTTGCAGTTAGTATCTTTAGCACAAGCTGGGCATGCAGTAAATAGTGATATCCTAAATGCTGAAGGTATGCTGCCAGCTTTTGGCTAAACATTGTGCTTCTCGTTGTTTTTAACATTTTCTTTTTCCCTTTGTGGTGCTAATTAATATGTTCACCTTCCTATAAAAAAAAAAAAATATAAAAATAAAATGTTCACCTTACTCTTTAGCAAATCATTCTTGTTTGCAGTTGACTTTGAAAGTTTAAAACCCCCAGCAATGGAGGGATTAGATGCAATGATTGCTGTAAGTATGCAGATTACTTGCCATTTCTTCTTTTAGAAATTTAAGTCATCTTGTGCCATTTTTCACTTGTTGACTTTTCCAGAAGAAAAAGCATTCTTCTAGAAGTGAGCCTGAACTAAATGGTGAGGAGTTTATTCTTTCATAGTAGCAACTAGAAAATTTATTTCCCCATCTGCTCCTTGTTGAAGTGTGAGTCTTAAATTCACGTATTGGATGCAATACAGGTGATCCTCTGGTGCAGACTTCACCAGCTGCTGGCTGGTTTTCTTCCTCTTCAAAGTCTGCAAAGAAGGTGCATTATGATTATTATTTATGTTTAAAATCTTGGTTAAGATTCCTTTTTCCTTTCTTTCATGGATTCATGGATATGCTTCTAGTCTTTTATCTTCATTTAGTGTTCTTGGTATTGTGTTTTTCCCATTAGAATGTTATGATTTCTTGGTGCTTTTTGGACATTCTCTAAAAGAAACACCTCAACCTCTTCCCACTTCCATATTGTAGCATTATAGTCTGGTTCCTAGATTTGGCTTTACCTTTATTATTTGATCCATCAGGTATCTTTAGCCTCTGTGACATCAATTGTTGATGGCCTGAAAAAGTTATATATTCAGAATTTGAAGCCATTAGAAGTCACATATCGCTTCAGTGATTTTGTTTCCCCCCTGTTGGTGAGTCACAAATCTATTTAACTGCACATAGTTTATAGTTTTGTCTTTTAATCCTGTTTCCTTCAAGTTCGGATGTTGTTTTACCATTTGTTAGGCAAACAGTGATTTTGATGCTAAGCCTATGGTGATGCTTTTGGGTCAATATTCCACGGGAAAAACAACATTCATCAAACATCTGCTCAAAAGTAGTTATCCAGGTTTGTATACTCTCTTTCTGTGATGTGAAGATCTATCTCCAATTCTCTGAACTGATTAATGATTTAACTGTATCTTTTCACACTACAGGAGCTCACATTGGACCAGAGCCTACAACTGACAGATTTGTCGTCGTTATGGTATCATTTGGGTTCTCTTATACAATAAATTTTCATATGGATCATAATTTTCTGATGCAATAAAAATTTTCCTTGGATCAGATGATGCTTTTGATATTAGATACATGTTTGTCTGCTCTTGTTTACTACTCATTTCTACTTTGTACAGAATGGACCCGATGAGAGAAGTATTCCTGGAAATACCATTGCTGTTCAAGCAGACATGCCATTCAGTGGTCTGACAACTTTTGGATCTGCCTTTTTGTCAAAATTCGAGTGCTCCCAAATGGCACATCCAGTAAGTTACTAAATAGCTTTACTAATATGCTTTTCAGTGCCGAAGTATCAGATCATCATGGAATGGTTTTAGCTGCTCCTGAACTTACTCTCGTGTCAAATTTTGTTAGCTCCTGGAACATATTACTTTTGTGGATACCCCTGGAGTTTTATCGGGAGAAAAGCAACGGACACAAAGAAGTTATGACTTTACTGGTGTGATATCATGGTTTGCTGCAAAGTGTGACCTCATTCTGCTGTTGTTTGATCCTCATAAACTTGATATAAGTGATGAATTCAAACGTGTGATTTCTTCACTAAGAGGACAAGATGATAAGATAAGGGTGGTATTGAACAAAGCTGATCAAGTTGATACACAACAGGTAAGAAGAATATTGAAGTTCTTGTTAAAATTTATTTATCCTCATTCGTGTTCTGATTTTCATGAATGTGCTAACTCTTAACTTTCTTTATTGTAGCTTATGAGGGTATATGGAGCACTAATGTGGTCTCTTGGCAAAGTGCTAAATACTCCTGAGGTTACTCGTGTTTATATTGGGTATGCCTTCTATCTTTGATGCTTTCATTCATTTCAGATATTTAATACTGCTTCCATTTTTGTTACTTGTCACAAAATATACTTTCACATCCCTTAAGCAAATTCCAAAAGTCATGTATTTTTTTGATATATGGACCAAAATACCCTTCAGAAATCTTTTTAATATTATTAATGTTCTCTTTATCCAGTGCAGATCCACTTAATATTAAATAAAAAAAATATCGAAATGACTTTTCTTATTCTTGACATAAACACAAAACTCAAAATTTAAGGGTATATTTGGATTGAATTTTGAAATCATTTTCTCAATTCTCCATAAAACATCTCTCAAAACATTTTTTTCCTAATCACACATGAGTTCCACTCAATGACATAAACAATACTTTTTAATTAAAATTATAACCTTAAATAATTTATTAACTATATTTTATATTATTATCAATGATGTGAAATGCTAAATATATCAATCAAAGCTTTCAATTCGAATAAAAAAAATTCTTATCCAAATACATAACTCCATTTCAAAAAATCACTTCCAAAATCCAATCCAAACCAAATTTAGCCAAATTTTATTGAAGTACAGTTATTAAGTTTGATCAAATCAACACAGCAATATGTATTCAACAGAGAGAGGAAAGTGCAGAGAGAATGAATAGAGAGAATGTTCTGAAGTTGGAAATCTTCTTATTATTCCAATAGACAACAAAATGAAGTTATATACAGATACAAATACCAAGCTGAACATTTACAGCTGGCTTATGAGATAATTAAACAAAATAACTAAAATATGTACAGCTGTCATGCTTTCTAATTAACTAACTAAAAACAATTAACTCCAGCAAACTTGATCATTCATTCTGTTCTGTAGTCTGCAAATCAGATCTTGATTATGAATAACTTGAGCTGTTTGATCACCACCTTGATGAGTATTAACAACAGTCTTAGAGATCTAATGCCTTTTATCATTGTTTCTTCTCTTTCTTTGTTAGTTCTTTCAATGACAAACCAATAAATCAGGCTGCTGTTGGCCCAATAGGGAGAGAGCTTTTTGAGAAAGAACAAGAGGACCTTCTTGCGGATCTGAAGGACATACCTAAGAAAGCTTGTGATCGTCGGGTGAGTTTAGCTTCTCCCTTAGGAGCAGCATTTGTAATGTTTTTCAAACTTTCAAACTATAGTAGCCTACATATGGCAGAACTAATTCTGAAGGTATGATAAATTTTTTTGGACTACTTCGCTTGTGCAGATAAATGAATTTGTAAAACGTGCCAGGGCTGCAAAAATACATGCTTACATTATTAGCCATCTGAAAAAGGAGATGCCTGCCATGATGGGGAAAGCTAAGACGCAACAGAGACTTGTAGATAATCTTGAAACTGAATTTGGGAAGGTATCCCTTTCCTGCACTCTTCTTCTCTTCCTCTCTCCTTTATGTACTTCCGGACATTTTTGCTATCATGCTTGACTCATTTTTTCAGGTTCAAAGGGAGCATCATCTGCCAGCAGGGGATTTCCCAAGTGTTGAACACTTTCGGGATGTATTGAGTGGTTATAGCATTGATAAGTTTGAGAAGCTGAAGCCTAAAATGATACAAGCCGTGGATGATATGCTTGGATATGAAATCCCAGAACTTTTGAAGAACTTCCGGAATCCTTACGAATAGGACTGCTGAAATTGATGATATACAACTTTTCGAAATGCTTGAGAATTCAGGGAGCATGGCTCGTATGCTTGTATCTATACATTGTTGTTCATGATGTCAGATCATGCAGAGAATAGTTGTATTAATGTGATAAGTACACAAGTCCAAGGATTCATTCAGGGAGAGCAGGACAAACGCAAGCACCTCCTTTATGTATAATTAATTCTTTGAGATTTGTAGATTATTGTTTCTCAGTTTTGGATATAGTTCTGATTCTACGCATTATTGTGCAGAATGTTCTGGTTTATATGAAGTTTAGATATCTGTATTCCTTTTTTGTGTATATATATATATATATATATATGTATATATACATATTCCTAAAGGATAAAATTTATTTATTGCTCCCCATAAAGCTTTTTTTTTTTTTGGTAATAATTGCTCCCCAAAAGATTAAGGGAAAAAAATGAGACATGGAAAATGTCTTTCACAACAAGAAGTCGTTGAATGTACAATTTTTTCTACTTTTACTTTTTATACATTTGGGAAAGTTGATGTGGTATGAACTATGAACCCAGAATTTTCGGTTTAATAATAACTGCTTTAAAAAGGCCCTCTTCAAAATTGTCTCTTGGCAAGAACGATTTGGAACTCTTTTGGTCAATAACGGAAAACAACTTTGGGCTAAAATGATCCTTGAAAGAAAAAAAAGAAAAAGCCAAAAAAACAATTAATATATAAAAGTAAGCTCAGATCTTGTGCACATTTCGTCCGAAATTCAGACAACACGGCGACCCTTTCGCCGCAATTTTGCATACATCATCACAGCCAACTGCACCAGCCGGGAATCGAACCCGGGTCTGTACCGTGGCAGGGTACTATTCTACCACTAGACCACTGGTGCTACTTGTTTCTATCTGATCTTTAGATATTATAATATAGAGTGTTTTGAAGGATTTCTTTCCCAGTGCCCATATTATGCAGCTCGCAAGCAGGAAGCAGCTCTTTGCTCCCAGCACTCTATATCGCTTCTTTGGGCAGAAGAACACCTTTGCATAAGTCATATTGTAACTAGGTGGAACAGTTCCAGGTGAAAATTCATGATTCTAAACTTGGATTCCAAAATTTCGTGCTTTTTTAGATGAATGTTCGGCCACTGAATTATTGAACACGTGTATCGTCGTTGAAGTGCTCGATTAATTTCCTCTTAGATCATTGCATATTCAGTTATGGATACCTCTGCACGCGTTTGGCAGGGTAGAGTATGATCTTTATTTTCTATTAAGTATTATTCTTGCTGAAAGTTTTTATCTTTATCTGCACCACGTTGGATTCTCTTATGTAAACTTCTTTGAAGTTCTTTAGTTGCGAATTTGTGAATTGATGAGTGGGGAAATTTTTCCAGTAAGTATATGAGAAAGATATGAAAGATGACATTTTTATGGGGGTTTTAAGGTTGCAACAAAAAAAGAGAAGAGTGAAGGAAAATGCTGCCCCAGAGGATGAAAAAGGTTATTGTAGACAATCCAAAGAAGGTTGCTGACTTGATAGACTTGGTTAATCTCCCTTCAACACTCAGAGAATTCATGGGTCAGTCACAGACCTCGCGTTTGGGCTGTTTCAAGCGTGTTTGGTTATATATTAAGGAAAACAATCTCCAGGTTTGGAAACCATTTTTTCGTTTATATTGTTCATCCAAGATAGAAAACAATAATAATATTTTTTTTCCCCTTTTATCTTTCTGAAGATTGATTTTGATATGATGCTGATGATTTTTCATGGACTGCTATCAGTATACTCTGTTATTCACTTAATAGTCTGCCTTCTTTATTTCATGCTTCTTGTTCATGAAATGAGCTGTTTCCTTTTCTCTTCTAAGTCAGAAATTATAACTACATGTTAAATCACTTCTAAAATTGCTATTGCAAGCTGCATTTACTAAAGAACTGGACAAATACGTGGTTGGCTCAGTTCGTTGTAGATTCATAAGGAAGAATAGTTTTCAGCATTATTGCTACCTGTACTGCATACTGTTGAATGCCATTGAACCTAAAAAAAAAAAAGCTTGGCTTATGCTGCAATGAAGCTAAATGATTGACTGATGGTACTTGGGTATTATATTATACTGCAGTACCTGCTGAATTGTTACTTTTCTTTGTTTCTTCTTTTAGGATCCTGAAAACAAGAACATGGTAAATTGTGATGAAAAGTTAAAGAGCATATTGCTGGGTAAGTCGAAGGTTGAACTTGCTGAACTTCCTATGCTGATTAAGCTGCATTTTCCAAAGCAGGCGAAGTGATGGTAGTAATGGCAAACTCAGGTGTCTATCTTCAAAACATTCTCTTTTTCATAGTCCACACGAGAGGCATAATTTGAAGTGTCGGCATGATAGTTAACCAATGTGATTAGTTAGACTATTTATTCTTCAGTTATGTGTCTTTTGTATCTTTCCAAGCCTTGTAGAAATTGTTTTACACATACATTTGTGGTTGACACTTATAATGTGCAGAATAGTTCTACTATTTCGAATTGGTTGTTTCAGTAATGGGCTCAATGGAGTTATTTGTCTATCCATTTCCTCCCATGTGTTTTCTTGGGCAGGGAATGGCTTCTTTCTACTGGTTTATTCATTGTCAAAAAACGTATGTCTTTTTCCTTTTGCTTTCTCCCCATTCCCCTTTCTACATTAATCTGCAATCAGGGGTGCCTTCGGGGCTATTAGTGCTGGTTAAATCTGAGAGATAGAGAGATGTAATAATTAAGAACCCGTGTTCCTAATTGCAAGAATTGAAGATGCTAAAAAGTTGAAAAGTGGCATAATAATAAACCTTTCCTTTTAGAATAAAAAAGAGAAACCCCCTTCGTTTGCTCCAAGTTATCTGTTAATTGTAGCTCAATAATCAACATCATCCAGTAGAAGGGATGAAGCTGAGGACCAAACTGAAGAAAAGTGATAAAGAAAAATATAATGAATAAAGTCACATTGTCATGAATAGGGCAACAACAGTTGTTGTTTCAAGGTCAATCTATTCATCAACATTAGTAGTCAACTAAGTTTGCCTATCATTAGATATATCAAATATTACAAATCATGCAGTCCTCATCGCCAAAATATAGCTAGAGAATTCATGACTGCATAATATGCTAGAATGCCATTTGTTTTTTCTGTGGGGTGGAAGGAATCCCAAAATACATATTTATCTGCATCTGGACACGTGAACGGGTTAAATCTATCGCACATGTAACTCATTTCAAATGTTCCAGTACCACAACATGCCAGTGCTTCATTTTCAAAACCTGGAGATGGAGAATAGTTCAGAAAAAGCTGTTAGGAAAAAAAAAACATATTCGGTGAACCGAAATGAATTACCTATCAGGAAGGAACTTTTTGTTACTCAATGACATCTATTCACCTACATTATGTTATGAAGATATTAAAGGCATATACAGTGAAATGATGGCAGGTAGAGTTATAATGGATATGATGAAGGCAAGAAGATAATAAAAAAGTTCAAGAAAACTCTGAAAGCCTATTATCACCAAACTAAATGAAGAGATGAGCATACTGTTCTACAGATAATTGTGTCATGCAGCATGTCTGAGTCTCATGGGTATGCGACTATATGATAGAATGGTGGAAGAAAATGATTCTTTTGACCCTCAGCTGGAACAGGTTTTCCCAGGAAAAGTAAGCAAATGTATTACAATGAGTATCTGAAAAGATATATTATTCAAATTGTCTTTTCAAATAGCGTACTCTCATCTAAGTTAAAATCTTAGGGAAGGACTTGCGGCTGGAATGAGCATTTTGAAGCTTATTAGAGGATCGAAATTGGCAGTCAGAATCCCTAATATGTGTCTATTTGCTGATTTGAGCCTTAATGCCCTGTTGCCATTTGTTGGAAGTAATTAACCATTCTAAGTCTCTAAATTAATCTTGTCATTCATGCTGAATATTATTATAGAAAATCTGCTAGAGAAACCAGCTGAAACTTCACGAGTCTTGAACACAAAGCTCAGAAGAGTTGGATGTTACCCTTGTGGGAAGTGGGAACTACTTTAGAAATGCCTGAATGCTGGTTCTGCGCACGATGTATGATTATGACATAATCCTGTTATTTCACAATCTTATGGAAACAGAAATGCAACTAAGATGTTTTCTTACCAAAAGCATTTGGGTTCTGAATGATTTCCGAGAAAATGCCATATGGGTTGGAGAACACTAGTTGAATGCCCACAAGCTCGTTGTTCAGATTTGCAACTAATCCTTGTAACTTCTGATTGAATTGTCCAGCCACTTTATTGTAGCTCTCTACACAGTTACCTCCTAGTAGCATATTTCTGTTTCTCTCCAGTGGCAAACATCCTATTGGTGAAAGCCCAGCTAAGGATATTTTCCGACCTCCAAGCTGGTACAGTCCTGTAATAAAGTTTCTTGCTCTCTCTACCAAAAAGTTCTGGTACTCTTCAACAGAATACTGAGTTGGCCTGACTGGAAATATGTAATAATTCTCTAAGAAATCATTTGTTCCTACGCTGATCAAATACAATGCTTCACTCAAGATCCTCTCTGCTTCCTTTTCACCTTGATAACTTCTCAGCTGCCTTTGATATTCTTTGTAATATTCCAGTTGTTTCAATAGTGGGATTACTGACTGTGATAAGAATTTTAATCAAGGTTAATCAACTCTGAGGATTAGTAAAAGAACTAAAAAGAAGGTAACTTTACATCTGAAAATTTCATTATTGATTAACTGCGAAGGTACTTACAAGAACATTGGATGTAAGATTGTCATAACCAGTCCCAGCTGAAGCAAAGCAAACTCCAGTGGAAAAATCTGATATGTTGTAAGCTGGATCCAAATAAGCAGGTATAGTTGGTTTGATCCTGAAAGCATCAGAGATGAAGTCTGTAGGGATTCGACCATTACAAAACCTTCCTGTGGGTTTGCCATTGTTGAAATCACGACCATAGGGCAAGAAATTACTCTTTGCAACCGTGGGAATGTAATTATTGTTCCCTGAATCTACAGAGGAGTCTCCAAATGCAATAATTGCTGGAACAGCAGCACTACTTTTAAGGCTTTGTACTAGAAATTGAATTATAAAAACCCAAGAAATGGCATGATATGCCATTTTTCTCTGCTATCCTTTTTGCCTTTCTGTACAAAGGAATTGCAGAGGCGTTAATGATGCTGATGGGGTTTATGTAAGTGTTTGTACTGTAAGAATTTTATGTGATGCTTGAGAGGCTGATTATGAGAATGGCAAAAAGTGGAAAATTGATTGGAAGAATTAGAAAAAACTAGAGATGAAATGTATGTTGTAATGGACAAGTGAGTTCTCGTGATCACTCCTTCACTTCCCTCATAAGAATTTCGGTTTATTGCAACCAAAGTTTGTCAGTTCCCCATGGTTTTGGACTTTAACCCAACAAAATGCTGCCCTAGGCAAACTTTTCTTCACGGGTTTGGTTCGCCATTTGTACGATACACAAACTATCTAGCTGTATGTGTAGCTTTGCGGCCTAAGGCATATCCATGGCAATGAAAAGGGACATGCTTTTCTTTCTCAATCGGTTGAAAAGAATTGTTCAAGATATTAATGATGTATATTTGATTGCGGTTGCATTGAACATCTTTTTAAGCCTTTTGGAGATAAAATTGAGAGAAAACACAACTTTAGGACAGTTGACTCAAGTCGGCTTGTCTTCAAATAGGCTGTCAGCTAAAAGCAGTTTTTTTTTTTTGGGGTGAAATTGATAACAGGGCCAATTGAAAAAAGGATAGGGTGAAATTCAATGTCAATTTGACATGGAGGTGCTGAGTGTGATATTATTATTTGAAAGAGAGTGATATTATTTAATAATTAATTTATTAATTGTGATTATTGATTTTCCTAAAACATTTTTTGTATTTTTGATAGAAGTGTAATTTTATGTAAATACTATCTCAAGATGTTTATACCCATCTAAATATATAGATAGTCGTTTAATAAAAAATTAGCGCATTTAGCTCTTAACTATTTTGGTTTTGATTCACAATTTTTATTTTCAATATTTTTCATCCCTATGTATTTTTTTTTTGAATTTATATTCATCTTTTTTCATTTGCATGTTTGATCCACGCATTTAATTTTTTTTTGATAAGATTTGTCCATGTATTTTTTTCATACGCTTTGGTTCATAAGTAAAAAACATCATCGATTTTAGCAAAAACATTTGAGGGCGTTTTCGATAATTCAAAATTTCGATCCAGTTTAATGTGAAATGGGTTGTGAACTACATCTGTCACGAGTAAATTCAGATGTAAAACAGTAAAACAAAATATGAACCAAATAAGAGGTCAAAACATCGGAAACATCAACAACCATTGGTAAATGACACATAAATTAAAGATGCTCACTTAATGACCAATATGCATAACCTGAGAGGAGAACGAGCAAAATAAAAGGTGCAGTAAAAGCAGATAAGAGACCTTCCAAAGATTTTATCACCTAGCAAAATAAGATGTTGAGCTAATATTTCTATACATTGTTTGACCAACATATAACTCTTCTTCATACAAGGTATTCATGCAAATCCACCCTATCCTACCACCATGAGTATTTACAGCTAGTCAAGGGATCAAAGCTCCAACGTGCAGAAAAATATAGCCCCCGAAGAACTAAATCCCTTCTCAGTCCTCAAATTCGTTAAATTGACAACTTTCAAAACATTCCAAAACGTCACAAAATCAATATACATTTTAGGCAAACAATAGGGGTTGTGTAAAGAAAACTCACCAAAAATCCTCTCCCAAACCTAATAAGAAAACGACACAACTCCACAACTTGACGATACCTTGCTATTCCAACAGCATACTCAGTCAACTCATTCATGTCAAACTCGCATTCTCTACCAAACAAAATACAGCCAACAAATGCAAAAATCCCAATTTTTCCAACCTCTCTTGCTCACTATCTCCACCTCTGGTAGCAACATCAACAAAGATGCTAGATGCCATGCCATTGTCATCTTCCCCTTCCACTCGGCCGCCAAAGCCTTAGCCTTTTCCTTTGCCTCTGTCCCAATTTCCATCCCGGCCTTCATAAATTCCTCCAACAAAAGCACACAAACTGCCCTAACCTCAACTAACTTGGCAAACCGATCCTCTAATGTAAATGTGAAATGGGTTGGGGGTTACAGATTATCTAAAAGGATGGGTTAAACTATATCAAAAATTTGAATTACCGAAATGCCCTCGATTTTTTTTGGGTGCTAAATTCGTTATTTGGTTGCCTTATTTAGGTGTTTTTTACTTTTGGACCAAATCATTTGAAAAGAAAAAAAATGGACTAAACTTACCAAAAAAATTAAATATATGAACCAAACATGTTAATGGAAAAAAAAAATGACTATCAATTCCACAAAAATAAAAATTGTGAACTAAATTCACCAAATCAAAATAATTAGGGTTAAATGCATCAATTTCTCGTTGTTTAATTTAATTTAATTAATGTCTGAATAATTTTGCTTTTATGAACTACCAAAAGAAAAAAAATTAAGTAACGAATTTGCAATAAGTTATTTCGATTATTGAAATTGTCTACTATTATGTTTTTATTACTGAAGGATTTTTTTCTTATTTATTATCAGCAAAACATTTTGTTCCACCTTCCACTATTCCAAATTCCTGAAGTCCTCCTCCTCAATCAATTATTAAAGTAAACTTTGATGGAGTTTTGAATGATTCTTCTGTTACAATTGATGTGATCTCTAGAGAGCATCATGGTTCTATTATGAGTGTTTTCTGTCAATGAATCAAATATGCTAAAGCTATGATAGTCATCCTTGTACACATGAATAGTTTTTGAGAAAAACTGTTCTAATGTAATAAAAAGATTTCGTTTCTCCAATATGATCTATTAAGTATAGGCCATATTATTGAAGTTATCAAATATCTTCTTTGTATTTTTGAGTCTTATTTTTTTTCTTTTCGTACATCAAGAAACAGAGCAACTTATGAGCTTGCTCAATTAAGTATTTCTCTTTATTATCCTCATGAATGACCTTTTGAGTTTTCAAACTCTGCAATCCCAGCTTCTATAGCTGATGGACTCAGACACAAATAATAGCCACCGTTAAAGGGCGTATTGGTCATATTCTCTAATATTCTTGATTTTTGGTCTTTTTTAAAAGTAATTAAAAAATATTTTTAATCATATTAATAAATAAAACTTGTTTTGGAAAGTAGATGATTTTTTCAAAAAATTATTTTTTTAGATTTTTTAAAAGTTAAAACAGGAGTAAAAATGAACTAAAAACAGCTAAATAGCTTTTAATTGAAAAAAAATGCTGAAAAGTAACGTGGCAATTGGAATGATATTAACTTCTATTTATTCAAGTAACCGAGGACATGGGGAGAACTGCTTCTCGACGCTTCTACGAAATCCAACAATCTCCCGATGGTTGTTCAATGGACATTATAGTCCCTCTAGGCTCTAGGTGTTTTAAGGCATTTAATTTTAGTTTTTCCATCTCTTCTTTGAATTGCTTAATGATCAAATTTAGACAGACCAAGCTACGACTTGTCAAAGTATTCAGCATTGGAACTAATAACTCAATAAATACTTATTCATAAAAAAATAAACTCAATAAATACTTCATTAGTTAAAAAATATGAGTTATTACAATAATTCATTTTATCTAAAAATATAAATCGTTTTATGATTTTATAAAAATATTTTATCTATTTTTTCTCATAATACCCTCAATTATTTATATATTTTCTCTTACATATTTTATTTATGTAAAAGAAGAATTACAAATTTTAATAAAATATACTCCTAATAATTAAGAGCATTTTAGAAAAAAAATATTTATTTGTATATATAAAGGTGAATCCAAGTACTTATAAAAGCAAAAAACTAATTAGATTTTAGGCATAATGAAAAAAGAAAAAAAATGGAGATATGGGTTGAGTTTAGGACAACTCTCGAAGGAAAAGAAAAAACTTACGTGCAAGAGTTTCTAGAAATTACTAATAAGGTCAGTTTTGTCATTTGAAAAAATCATCGTCCCCCTCTCCTTCAAACGTTTCCTTCTAAAATCCTTTCTTTCTCCTCAAGAACATATTGCCTCTCTTTCTCTCTCCATTCCTAAAACCCTTTCAATTTCAGAGCTTCACATCTTTCTCTGTATTCAACAACCACTGCCTATCAGCATAAAGTTTTCCAGAGATGTTCGCGACGAGATTGGCAACTCGTTCGTCACGGCGCGCTTTAACTCAGTGCCGCAACTCGTTACTGCTCTTGGGTCGTCAGAAGCAACCGCAAGTTCCCAACTTGTATAATAATTATCACTCCTTTCTTGATTGTCAACACAAGGTCCGCAGCAAGATTCCTTTTTGTTTTGCATGTTTTATATGGAGTAGGGTTTTTCTAGGGTTTAAGCAACTTCTGTTTTTTATGTTAATTTTGTAATGTCCTTGTAGAAATTGAGCTCTATTTGTTTATTTTTATGATTTATAGAGTTCATCTATCCAATTATAGCTTACCTGACCGCGATTGTTCTTGGGTTTCCGAAGATCTATTGATGACTGTAGTCCCAAAATTGCAAGCATCATTTTTTTCTTTAATATATCGTCCAATTTACTTTATGAGTTTCTAATCTAGTCAAGTTCAATATTTTTTTACTCTTGCTGATTCAGTCTAAAGTCTTACGTTAGATGGTGTAGTCTTTTGTTTCAGACTCTACTGTGTAATATTGGCAGCTAAAACGACTGTTTAATTTTGATCTTGGTTATGTTGGATTGGAAGTTTTTGTCACTTTTTGTTGTGTATATTGTCATCCAAGTGTCTGGAATTTGCTTTGATTGGGCTACACCAATTATCCTGTTGTGGTAATTTTTATTCTTGAGGGCGCAAGAATTAAAAGCTAATTTCCTTGCTAGATTTTTGCAATGCCCAGGCATGGAAAATCATTTTGGATTTGTGTTTCCTTGTTCTAGGTTGTTACTGGTCAAGTGTCTCTTGTACATCATTTGAATCCTAGTGGATCTGCTTTTCAACGGTTTGGGATATCCTCTTCTGCATCTCCACAACCCAATGAAAAGGATACTTCTCAATCTGGAAACGAGCAGGGTAGTCCATCTGAGAATGAAGCTGCTACTGGTGCAAAAACCAGCACAGATGCTAGAATTGATGATGACAAAGATGTCTCAGGTTCTAATATGGATTCTATCTCTTATCACATTGTCAATTGCCCAAAGTAGGGGAAGAAATACTAACTGGTTTTAATTTCTAATTTGATTCAGAGTCAGATTCAGAGAGTGATCTATCCAAGGATGACCTTGTGAAACTTGTAGCTGAGAAGGAAGAAGAACTAAGGAACAAACATGAAGAATTGAAGAACATGCAAGATAAAGCTCTCCGTGCCTGTGCAGAAATGCAGAATTCAGTGGATAGGACTAAGCGAGAAGCAGAAAACATAAAAAAATTTGCAGTTCAGGTGGGTCAGATACAGCTTATACATAAATTAAATATTTATTTCTAGCTGCCTGGTGGATGATTGAGATGTATTTGGAAGTCTCACTATCATGTCCTATCTGTATAAATTTGTGTTGCAGGATTTCACTAAGAGCTTATTGGACGTTGCAGATAATCTTGGTAGGGCTGCTTCAGTGGTAAAGGACAGTTTCACGAAGATTGATGAGGCTAAAGATGCTGCTGGAGCTGTGCCACTTCTGAGAACCCTTCTAGAAGGTGTTGCGATGACTGAAAAACAGCTGTCAGAGGTCTTGTTCCTTGGTCCCAATCAATGTGCCTCTAATTTCCTATGTTCTTGTTAGGATTGATATAGTATGTCTCTCTGGTAGTTGATAAAATTATATTCCTTCGAGCTAGTATAGACACACTAATGTTATCTAAATGGCGAATGCGTTTATCTTACATGTTTTTCGTTCACCATAGCTTGTCAAAGAAAGGTTAACCAATTCCAATCATACTTTGGATTAAACTATTAGAATGATGTTTATGGGCATTGAATGCTAGAGAAACTCCTGTTATTCTTTCCAGTTGAACATACCTAGGAAATTTTCTTTGCAGTCTAAGGGAAGGTGGACTTGTGGATGACCTTCTTATCTTTTATATTGGCTGCATACTCCTTTAAGCTGTCTCTAGAGATTGTAATGTAGGTCCATTTCCAGTTCTGATGTACTAATAATTTCCATAACCAAGGAGAAGTGTTGAATATAGTGATTAATGATTGGATTGTTGTTTAGACGTTTCTTTTCCAGGTGGATTAGCATAGTTGGACTATGTTGTAGTTTCATTAGTTAGAGGAATTGTCTTTTGGTCCTTGTGTCTAGCAGAATGCTAGCAATGCAGTAGCGCGTTATTTTGACATGAATTGTTTCCCTAACTTTGGTTTAATTTACCCTGCTTCTACCTTTCTATTATTAGCTTATGGTGAATATAGCTGAAGCATGTGCTAAAGTCTGCCTGGTTGCCAATTTTTGAGATATTCTCTAGATGTCTTGAATACTAGCACGTGTTAAAGTCTGCCTGGTCGCCAATTTTTGAGATATTCTCTAGATGTCTTGAATACTAGCATGTGTTAAAGTCTGCCTGGTCTCCAGTAAAAATCGAATGCAAGTTTTCAACTTCACCTTTTGATTGCATTGTGTTCTAGTCCTGTTTGTAGTTTGAATTACAAGAAGTGAATAAAATGTTTCCTTTTTAGTTTATCCCAGCAGGTTATGATTTTCATTTATTTAGAACGACATTCAACAATGTAAGATGGGGTATTCGATCTTCGTAAATATTTATTACCTTAATTGTTATTTCAGGTATTCAAAAAGCATGGAGTTGAAAAATATGATGCGTTAAATGAGGAGTTTGATCCACACCGGCATAATGCTGTTTTTCAAGTGCCGGACCCTTCAAAGCCTCCCAACACTGTTGCTGTTGTTCTGAAGGTATCTACTGATCGTTCTTTTCCCCAAGAGAAATTAAGGAAATTGGGAAATGTTTGTTCTTGTTGCCTGAGGACAGAGGAACAGAGTATACTATTTAGTTTGTTCCATTTTAGATTATTAGTGATCTTCAGATGCTTTTCTGGAAAACCATTCTGGTGCAGTTAACTATATGATGTCTTGGCTGAGGTGAAACTATTGTATTTATTTTAGCATTGTGCTTGATCCTTCTTGAGCTCTGTTTACTGTGCGGATATGTTCTCCAACCATGCTTTAGATTTAAGCTGTCTGCTGACAACAGCTGCTTAGATTTCTGTTATAACCTTATCTGAGGCAGTAAATATGATACTAAGCTGTTCTTGCCTTTTATTTCTGCAGGCAGGATATAAGTTGCATGACCGAGTAATTCGGCCAGCAGAAGTAGGTGTTACACTGGCAGTCGAAAGCAAGGAAGAGTAAACCTTAATGTTTCACTTTCTAGAGGCGTAGAAGATTGGACGAGTTTTTCTGTTTTAAATCTTAATTTATTTTAAGGTACGGAGGTGCCACCAAGAGTTGTATTGTTATTAACTCAAAATCTTTTGCTTCATAAGGCAATTTTGAGCTCAGCCATTTTTCTGATCATCTGTTTTCTTGCGCTCTGATAATTCTGAAGAATTCCTATAAAGCAAAGAGCATATAATTTATGAGCAGGAGTTGCAACTCTCAAATATAATTTATCTCGTTTATATTACAAGGTTTATATATCAGAAAAGAAAAAAGAGAGAGAGAAGGAGAAGGGAAACAAATTATTGACATGCCTGCTTTAGCCAATCAGTATTGTATCCAAATTTTTATGCTAGATGCTAGGTGAATCTACCCCATTACCATTTGTTTGAGTTCCATTTTGGACACTGGTCGCTGGGGATCCCTCTGAACTTCCTCTATTTTCCATTACTGCGAGAAAAGGAAAGGAAAAAAGAAAAAAGACTCATATTCTGCAGTTGGGTTGGGGAAAATGAACCCCATTTCCTCTATCCTCGTTTAACGCCTCCGGGAACAAAAGCTTTTCCATATAAAACACCTGAAAGAGTTTGGACATTCATAGGATACTTACTAGTTCTGATTTCTATGCCGAATATATACATACGCCAAATATAGAGATTAAGAACATCCAAAGTTTCAAGCATATTCCTAAAATGTGAACATGATGAGCCTTAGCCATGGTTCTGTAATGATATCTCGCTCTTCTTCAGCATTGTATTAACTTAGCAAGCAAGAATCCTTTTGTCCTCCTACACTAGCTTCGGTTCTTCATTGCGGCTTCTCAAGACATATTTGCAAATTAAGGTGACTTCTGTCTGGATAGGCTTGATCCTCACTCAGCTCCTGTCGTTGAGTACAAATGGTTAGAACATAATAAATAGAACTTTCTGTTTGGCAACACAAACTTCTCTTCAAATATTTACATTGGTCATCTCAATAAGAAGATTATGGTTGTATTCTACCAGATATCAGGAGTAAAACCAATGCCAAGGAGCTAGCATTAAAACTGCATATATCTAATAATACTACTTCTCTTCACTAGGCACATGATCCCTATGGCATTTCCTAGAGAAGCAGTTCAAAAACTGGAAGACCCTACAATAATCCTTGTGAAGATAAATAGGAGCACATATATCCATAAACCTTATTGGCCCTATTGTCAATCATCAATCATCTTGGAGGTTAGGATGAACAAGTAGAGATAAAAGACACCAAGATTTTGGGTTTATACCATAATTTTGCCTTTAATTATGGCATGGTCACCAACATGTGGGTACAAGGAAAGACATCAAGTGGTCTCTGTTCTTCATTTGTTTCGCTGCTATTATAATTCAGAACTCCAACTAAAGGCTGTAGTGAACAGATTGAGTGAAACACTAATAAATCTAAAAGAACATCAAACAACAAGATAAGGAAAATTTGTTGGTTCCTCACTTGTTTTTACCGGTATACTGGAGCATGAATGCCTTGGTAGATATCAGAGTGCATTACTACAAAAAAATATATTCTTTCCTTTTCTTGGAAAGGAAGCGATCCATCACTTTTCTGCTTGCCTATAGACCTACCAGTTACGTTTGCCCTTATAGAAGAATGCCATGAAACCAATCCTAGCTTAGCATTGTGGTATTTGCAATACAGGCATTAGACATAACAGCAAACAAATGGTACCTAGTGTAAATTATCATAACCACTACTCTGAGCCAACAAGCAAAGACAATAATATATCAGCTTCCAGCAAAGAAAACATTTATGAGATGAGTTAAACGCATTTGAAATTCAAGACAGAAGTTGCCCAGACAACTTATTTTCGAAGAACAATGCTTCCAAACAAGTCGATACTACTTCAGTCCTTAGAAAGACAATGATATGAATGCAGGTAAGATATTTAACAAAAGTCAAAAGGTGAATGAGCTTTTTGATCTGGAAACATAACAAGTTTAGATTGTTCACCTTCATTTCTTCCATAAAAGCATTACTGACCGGCTTCTTAAATGACATGTTTCTTCTTGTTGTCACACTTGCTTCATCCTTGTCACCGACCTTTTCTGGGGCTACTTTCTTTTTTTCTTCCAAGACAACAACCTGCAGTGTCAACATCAAAATGAATTTAAAACTCAAATTATCTTTATTCATGCCATATACAGACTTAACTGCTGCCACATTCATAGACGATAGAATCTTTTTCACTTTTTCTTGCATCGACTTTCTCATAAGATATAGTTCTATTATTGACTCATATTGTATCTGTTACTGCATGTCTCCAACCTTATATAATTCTCAATCTTCTTATCGATTTTCCCCATCCCAACCAACAAAAGAGAGGCAGTAGATAAAAGAGAAGGTAGTAAAATACACGAATGGTTTACTCATTTTCCTAAATATACTATATACTACGGATGGCTTCTTACTATTCCTCTTTTTCTTTGTAAGTTTTTTCAAACTTCTGATATGATCTTGCAGAAATAGAAATCATTAAGTTGATGGTTCATTCAAGAACATGAAGTCAAACACAACATGAAACCTCAGAACCACCCGGGTTTTCCCTTAAAATCTGTAACATAAACAATGATTCCATGGCTGTCTCAACAATGTCAAGCTTCAGTGTTCTCCATTCTTGTGATCAATTTGAAAAGAAAATACAAATTGCTCATAAAAGATTAAGAATAAAATATTAATCTAGGGAGCTACATAAAAGGCTATTAAAAAACCGATTATTCTACACTCGTAACTGATTTTCTTGATTGGGGTCACATAAGTGGTTAAACAAAAATATAAAAAGAACAAGCCTGGACAAAGCTCTTCACTAAAACCGATCCTTACAACAAAAAAAGAAAAATAAATTATAAAAAGGAAAAAAAGAAAAATAAAAATAGGAAAGGTAAAATCTGCTTACTGGGGTGTAACGGAACTTCCGTTTGGGGGGATTGTTGGAGGATTCATCCGAGTTGGTGGAAGTTAGTGGAGTCCAGCGGCAAAGAAGGAGGGGAGGAGGGTTCTGGTGGTGGCGGTGATTACTTTTGCCGCTGGCGACATTGTCTGATTGACAAAGTACCCACTGCCTCTTCCACTTCCGAACAGGGCCATTGAACACAGGGGCAGATGGGGCCGGCCCTGCACCATACCTGGAAGAAACTCGACCTAGTCTAGACCCTATTCCTTCCATTCTCAAACTTGATGGTGTATCAGTTCACAAAGGAATTTGAGCAACTTTTGGAGTCAAAGAACATAGCTTTAGCCTTTAGCAGAAGTGGCAGAGAGTGACAGAGTAAGCAAGGCAAAGCTTTCAATGCAGACTTACGTGCCTATGCACGACGTCGCTTGATATGATCATCTATTCATCTTTGATTCTTTTCTCGGATGGGTCCGTTTAGTACGGTTGGCTTTCCCTCCAGTTGTCCACTTATCTTGCTGCTGTGGCACAATGTAAAGACTACGGGAATATTCTCATAAAAAACATATTAATAATAAATTTTTTCGCTACAAAAATTCTATGGGATCAAAATTTTAAACTCAACTAAATCTCAATCTCACGTATTCATATAAATAATATTTTTTATTACATTTTTAATTAAAAACACAATCTTAAACAATTTATTAAGACGTTTACTAAATACAATGTCTATTATTCAATATTGTACATTTCTTTACTTTTTTATCAATTCACATTTTGTTCTATTTCTTTTTCTAAAAAAAAAACTTTTCTAGAGTTTTTTTAGTGTCTTATAAAGATGTATTATATAAAAATAGAAAAGAAATAGAGATAAATTTTACATCTTTGAACCAAATATTGCATTTTTTTAGTTAAATTTATTTTGGAAAAAATATGTCATCGACTAAGGATTCTAGGAACTTATCAACATTTCAAATCCGATTTTTTCACTCAATTTTCAACACAAATCTAAGCATAAAATGATAGTTAATCATTACCAACACTTACAATCCATTTTACACAAATTTAACAACAAAATCTATGCATTTTTTTATTCCTAAAATAACATTTGAAACATACATTTTATTAACATAAATCATATATAAAACGTGTTAAATGTTAAATGTATATAGATACAAAGATAAATATATAAAATAAGAAAAACTAATTTTAGATGCATTTTTCCAAAAAAAAAAGAATGAAATCGACAAAAATTTTGAAGAAATAATGTTTTTGTTTTCGTGCTTGAGAGAAAGAGAAAGAGAGAATTTGGAAAATGAGTTAGGGTTAATTTGATAGTGTGGAGGTGCTATATTTAATAAAATGGTGTAGTATTTAGCAATCATGATTTATTAATTATATTTTATATTATTATCAAACTTCCAATTTTCTAAATAAAAAAATCCTTTTAATTTTCTAACTCAAAAAAAAATTCTTTCAATTTCCAATAAAAAATATATTATATTAAAAACCAAACAACAAAATCTAATATCCCAATCAAATATACCCTTAAACTTTTGTGATTGGTTGGCATAGTAAATCATTAATCATAGTTGGCCAGATTTCATTTGAAATGTTCTCCATTTTCTATGGTATAGTTTTGGTCTGGTTTAGAGTTTATAATCATCTCTTTACAAAGTCATACTTCTTGTACTTTATAAAAAAAGAAGCTTTGTAAGCAAAAGAGGAGAACTTATCGTTTTAAGTAATTTCAATAACATATTCCATTTTCTTTCTTTAAAAGGAAAATTGGAAAATATAATCCTCGAACTTTTTTTTTATGAGGTGAATCCTTAAACTATAATTTTTATTTTGAATCTCCAAATTATTTTTGTGCTGCTCATTGGACACTTTTTATTGAAAAATAGAAAACTCCTACTAGATCACACATTTTTTGTCAAGCATAGAGGGGAAATTTCATCTACACACTACTGCCTCTATGCCTAGTTTGCGGACAAAAATGGCCCACTATGCCTAACAAAAAATGTTTGATCTGGCCGGAATTTTCTATTTTCCAGTAAAAAGGATTCAATGCGCAGCACAAAAATAGTTTGGGGACTCAAAAAATTAAAATTATAGTTTAGGGATTCACCTCACTAAACGAAAAAGCTCAGGGACTAAATTTGCCAATTTTCCCATCAAAATTATCTAATTCTTTTTCAAAATTCTATCTCAAAGGACTTCAACAGCTCCATAAGCGGCATCCAGTTTTGTAGAAGAGCCAAAAATGGAGCTCTATAGCTCTACTTCTGCATCATCAACATTCCTCAAATTTGGGCCATCTTTGTTTAACCCTTCCCCTACTTCAATTTCCCTTCCTAGTAGACCTCTTGTCCAGCCCTTCAAGAGGCTCTTTTTCACTTCTCCTAAACAATTATCTACTTTGCCTTCTCGCCAGTTCAAGAAAATCTCAAACCCCTTTATAGCTTCAGCGTCCACTGCAGTTGCTGATACGATTACTGACAAGCTTCCGGCTGACCTTAAAGTCACTGAAACCCTTGAACCCAATTCTAGAGTGAGTTCATCTTTCTCCTATCCCCCCCCCCTTTTTACTTCGTTACCTGTTGGGTTCATTATGATATAGTTTGTGGCTAAATTCTGATAAACCATCTAGCTCAAACTTGATTTAATTTTGAAGAATTTATTTGTGTTCTGTACTAATTATTAGAATGCCTTCTTATGATGTGTGGAATTTCTTAATTTTTAATTGACTCCAGGATCATCATATAGTATATATTTTTAATCATGAGATGGCTTTCTTTTGCTTGCAGGTGAGATTGAGTGTAGAAGTTCCACCTATTGTATGCGAGGATTGTTACAGAAGAGTCATTAATGAGTTTATAAAGAAGGCAAAGGTGCTTTCTGTTACCTGTAGTTATCTTATTCAACTTAAAGTTACCTTTGTACTTGAATAATTGTATTAGAGTGCATTTTACAATCGTTCATGACGAATTAAATGGTTAAGCTTTCCTGTCGTAAGAGTATAACGTGTATGTGTGTATTCAAACGTTTACTTATGATAAATCACATGAAAATCAAAACTCAAGACTGATTGGATCCTTGTTGTGGGATACAGGTTCCAGGATTTCGCCCTGGAAAGAATGTACCAGAGAGCATTCTTATCAGTTACATAGGCAAGCAAAAAGTCCAGAAGGCTACAGTTGAATCTATCTTGAAGAGAACACTTCCGCATGCCATGTCTTCGGTATGTGGTGTTTTATAACTTGATATGATAATTCTAACCCATTACTTCCCAGAGTTTCCCGTTGCTACATTAGCTTCTCTTAGTTTGTGCTTGGAGATTTTCTGATAACTAGTCCTGAAATCTGCCAGTTATTATATACTTTAAAGGTTTTTTCATTTATCAAAAGGAATATGGAATGAGATCCAGTATTAGTCTTTTGCAGATATACTAGTAAATTTTATTTATTTTTGTAAACTAAGAAATGGTGGTATGCTTCTATTCTTCCTGGAGATGGATGTAGTTATCTTCTTAATTGTTCTGTGATGTATGGATTTGCTTAGGTGACTGGGAAAGCATTGGAAGATTCAATTCGCATAGCTACAAAATTTTCAGACATGGAGAAGACTTATACGTCCTTGAAGTCTCTGAGGTTTGTCAACATTTTGGCCTTCAAGCAACTTTGACCTTGCACATGATGTAGAATGGAATTACACTTGTGTTTGCATTTGAATAGTAATTAGCTGCAAAGTAGTAATATGATTATGACCCTTCACTGTATTGAGAGGCAGTGAAAATGTTGTAGGAAAGGGTAAACTATAAGCTTTGCTATTTATATAGATTACCATGGTTATTCATCTGCTTTGATCTGTAATCTAGTTATGATGTCATTGTTGATATGGCACCTGAAATCAAGTGGGTTCCTGAGGATGGATACAAGAATTTGAAGGTTGTAGTTGAGGTAGACAGTGAGATTGATGCTCAGTCAGCTTCTGAACAAGAATTAAAGCGTCGACACAAGTCTCTAGGTTCACTCAGAATTGTGACTGACAGAGGACTACAGGTAAAAGCAAGTTTCAGTTCCATAGATGGGTGTGTGTGTGTGTATATATATAAAAATAAAAAAAATTGTTCTGTGGGTTGTTTAGTCAATTCAGGTCTTTTTGGGTGCAGTTCCCATCTTTCTCCCTTTTCTCTGTAGACAACCAAATGATGGTTGATTTGTTGGTTATGGAGCAATAGTCTAAAAATCAAGAGTTTAAATGAGTTCACCCCCCAAACTCTTCTGTCAGTTCTTTTAATTTTTCTTTCCATCAAAGCATATTTGTGGAGGATCCATTTTGCCTGATTCCATAGGAACAAAATTCCTTGTCTTAAAGTGTATTTTTTATGCTTTTTATATGTTAGAAACTCCAGATTCTGTCACCTATTCAACTATTTTGAGTCATCACTTATGTGAAATTTTATCATGTAGGCTATTAGGTTTTTGAGGTGTCTTTGAAAGTAAACTATACGGGACTAAACTAAGAGCCCCATCTTGATAGAAGACTTCCATATGCTTTCTTGATTAATTATATACTTACATGAGCTTAAAAACTTCTGCAGTTTGGTGATGTTGCAGTTCTTGATATATCTGCAGTAACAATTGAACAAGATGAAACAACTGCTAAAAGAATCCCATCTGCAGAGAGTAAAGGTTTGTTGCTCTGCCTATAGACCAGTCACTGTCATTCATGTTTCAGTGAGGCCCTAAGATCATTGTTCCCCTGAATGATTGTATAAATTTCTGTCCCTAATACTTTGCATAAGCTTTACATATAGTGAAAGATTGTAAAATAAATGTTTAGTACGGGCATCTATCATTTAAAACACAAAGGTGAAGCGTGATTTTGCCCTTACCTTGTCAATGGAGAGTTTTTAATGCTTATGTGAGTCACTAGACAGTTGATTCTTCATCCAACAGGATTTGACATAATGATGGCGCTGCATATATGTGCATTATGATACCCTCGATAGCAGCATTTTGGCCATCTTTAGATTCCATGATATAGTAAAGTGGCCAAATGTCTGCTGTCTCTCCACAGAAGCTGTGTACTTTCTGCTAGATATGAAAGTGAAAGATTTTTTCTGGCTTGCTATATGTTATAAAAGTATAGCAGTATGACCTCTGACCTTCATTATCACCTTCAGAGTGTCACATAATGATCCAAGGCCTGTTTTGATGTACCTTTAGAATATGAGGCAGAGTCTGGCTTTTGTCTATGAATATTGGTTTCAGAAGTTTTTGAACTACTGTTTGCAAGTTTGAGCGCTGTAATTGGTTAAAGTCAGACTCAGAGAAGTCATTGAATTTGGATGGAAAATCATCACCTTGGTTTATTCCATGAACAAGTGAAGCTATCATGTTAGATGACGTTCTCTGATCTCCATTCACAGGTTTTCAGTTCGATACAGAAGATGGAGATAAAGTTCTTCCTGGTTTTCTGGATTCCATTGTTGGAATCCAACATGGTGAAACAAAGTCCTTCCAATATGTGTTTCCTGAATCATGGAATCAAGAAGACCTTCGTGGTGTTCAAGCTCGTTTCACGGTCAGTTACTTTTTAGATAAGGGAATGAAGTATGAATTAAACTGAAAAAGAACCATTTCATAGTGTATGCAGATTCCTTTCTTGTTTCCTTCTATTATCAATATAGGGCCACTATTTGTCTTATGAAACAGCTCAAGATTAATTGTTCTGTTTTCATAAGGTCTGATGTGATGCTTCAATCTGCACTAGGTTGAATGTAAGGAACTGTTCTATAGAGTCCTACCCGAGCTAAATGACTCCCTTGCTGATAAGTTGCTTCCTGGATGCACCACACTGGCAGATGTGAGTTGTTAAATTTCTTTTACTTCATGAGAAGAGCTAATCATTGACCTAGTAACTTGATTTTGAGGTGTTGGCGCATGATTTTGCAGGTTAAGGAAGCATTACTGCAGAAATGCTTGGAGGTGGAGCAAACTGCCAAAGAACAAGCAGCAGACAATGCAATTCTTGATCGTATTTCCAAGGTATTCTTATTACCAGTGTTTTTTACATCATCATGACATGGTATCTTCTATACATTGATATTATGTGCTGTAGCCACAGAGATGCTGTATCATCTTAGATGCATAGGGTAAGAAAGAATTTCTTCCTTTTTGCTTGATTTGGATCTATAGGTTGCAACTCCACCTTGAAATACACAGGAGTGTGATACAATTTTCTTTCTCCTTGGTGTTTTACCATCTATAAATTAGCTGTCAAAGATAAACTTTATTTAGCATACTTCTGACATCACAAGGTACTAAATTTAGGCACTAAAAGCATTTCAATGTGCGTCACTAACTGAATCCCCTTTTTACATACTCTCTAGATGGTTGAAGTAAATATTCCTCGGTCTTTGTTTGAGGAACAAGGAAGGCAGCTTTATGGAGCTCAGCTTCTACAATTACAGGTATGTGCTTGCCGCCCAAAATTTTCTTCTAGGACAGACACTGGCTTTGTCAGAATCCTTAGAAATTTAAACTATCATTTGATAAACCCATTCTCATCAAAGCATTATCTTGAAGTAGGCAAATCAAAAGCTAACTGAGCAACAATTGGCATATTTATCAAGTCCAAAGGCAGTAAATGAGTTCCTTGAAAACAACAAGGAGAATATAACCCATGTGATAAGGCAGAATCTAGCTGTTGGGGACATATTTAAGCGAGAAAATTTAGAGGTATAAATTTCAGATTTATTTCTTTTCAATCTTTACTCTGAAGTCTGAAGATAGATTTTTTTTTTAAGAAATCCCATGCGTACCAGATTGACTTAATACTTCATCAATCTTTAATAAGATTTATAAGTTCTACTCTGGGTTCGTGCTACAGCTTTCAACAGAGGAGCTAGTGAAGGAGGTGAAGAATTCCGTTACTGAATTCGAAAAACATGAGCAGGGATATGATGAGGAGCGTGTGAAGGAACAGGTCAGCATCCTTGTTAATTATTCTCATAATAATGAGTGATAGTGAATAAGCTTGCCTTCCAGAAAATCATTCAATTCCAAGAAATGTTGGTCTCTGAACACTTCTTGCCTGAGGAATAAAAATTGAATGTATATGTCACAGAAAGTAAGAATCTGCTTCTCTACTCAATCTCAAGAAAGATACTGAGAGTTACATTTCTCTTGCTCTCTCTTTGTCCCTTAAACAATGTCTAGGTACAAGAGGTGCTTGAAGGTGCAAAAGTGCTCGAGTGGCTCAGAGAACATGCAGAAATTCAGTACAAAACTCGGTAGGCATGATGAAAGCACAAGGAAAGGAACTATCCCACGGCAAGGAAGAAGACGAATTCGCTAGACCTGATCCTTGAAGAACCATTTCTACCCTTCTGCTCGAGGCAAACTAGGAGCATAGGTGAATTTTTGAGGTTTCTTCAGTGAACAGTTGGCTTTATCCCATGGCATGACCATTCCCTATGTGATGCATAATTCAAAGTTCTTTGCACTGGGATGCTTAATTCAATCTTGTACGCTGAGTCATCATCTTTTAAACAGAAAAGAATGTTGTTTACCGATCAAGATGAAAGGAAAAAAAAAGAAGAAAAAAAAAGAAATAGTTGCCTGCCAGATATGGTTAGTATTTCTTTCGTTTGGAATGAGGCATTTGATTTAACACAAGAACTAGAAGAATTTTTTATCTTGAAGAAGTTGTCGCAATATTTTTATTATTAATGCTGTTAATTATGAGATTTCAATTTTTTAGTTTGTGAGAAATAACTTATATAAAGAAAGTAATTAGTAAAATATTAGATGGAAATATATTTATTTTATGAAAATAAACATTTAATTTTAAACATCACAAAAAGTGTGGAAATTGAATAGAGGTAGCAATAGTAATATTCCTTCATATCATATCAAATAGATAGATTTGATTAATTTTTCACAATGATTAAGAAAATATAATCAATATTATTAAAAATATATATTTTCATAAAATATTTTTAAAATATCATAATTATTTATTATTTTAAAGTGAATTTAATGTGTATTTTATATATTTTAAATAAAGATATTTTGATTAATTAATAAATACTTATAATAAGGAAAGTGTCATATAAAACAAAAAGGAAATCAAGTTTATCAAATTAGTAGGAATGAATTACTTTTCTTCTGCATTTAGTGCAAATTTCATCTTAGTAAGGGGCACGAATCAGCACCATTAAAAGTATGTAACCGTATAACCAACCTAATAAATATGGAACTGGATTCTTGCAATCTGCCAAGGTACCAAAGTTTACACCTTGACTATATACCCTCCTTAATGATGGTTCAAGTCTTCAAATACTAGCAACTACTTTAGGAGTTCCTAATCCTCAGGCATACCAAAATCCAGAAGTCCCATTTGATTTTTCTCTTTCGTTTTGCATTGCCTCCAAAATGAAAGGTTCATTTGTTTCCTTTCTCCTCCTTTTGATGCTGTCAAGTGCTTTCTCCACTGGTAATTTTCTCC
Source organism: Apocynum venetum (assembly GCA_019593545.1). NCBI lineage: Eukaryota > Viridiplantae > Streptophyta > Magnoliopsida > Gentianales > Apocynaceae > Apocynum > Apocynum venetum. The sequence continues at coordinate 6,630,240 of SRSM01000123.1, read as the reverse complement.
TAATCTTCTTGTCCAAAGTTCGACTAATTATGCAAATTTTCTATGTTAATCTTGTTCAGGAGACTGAAGAATTAATTAATGCTTTTGTTGTTTGGATGTAGGTATGACTCAAGAGGCGCAGCCGCCAATGGTGCATGCGTGCCTTCACTCTTTCAATCTTACAGAATGCAATAAGTTGCAATGTGTGAAGGCCTGTGTAGACAATGGCATTGGATGGGAGAACGGTGCATGCCTTGATGAATATCGGTGCTGCTGCAATTTTGCAACGAAGTGAAGGATCTATGTATGATAAAGGCATTGAGTGGAAGAATGGCGCAGGCCTTGATGATTATGAGTGCAACTGCAAATTTACAATGAAATGACTGGTTGTTGCCCTTTGCCCTGTGTGCATTGCATAAAATTTTATCTTATTTACTTCTTATAATAGAATTTTATATCTAAAAATTTAAACACAAAAGTAAATTTGCTTGTATTGTCTTTAGCCCAAAAAGTTACTATATTCTAGGGAATCTACTCAAAATGGCTCCATTTTCATCAATAAGATTCGACATGAACTCCAACATGGAGGAGGTTCAAAATGGATCCAATCATATTTAAGGGTGACGTTGGAAAAAGTTATCCATCGTGATAAAGAAAGACTTCATAAAATTTAAATAAAGTTTGTCTTTAAAAAGAACAAATATAATAATAAAAAGTTATTTGTCTTTGAGAAAAGCAAACCTCATCTCAACTTTTCAAATAATGTTTTTTTAAAACACAAAGACGCTGGATTCATTTTGAACCTCTTCTTCTATTGGAGTCCACGGCAAATCTTATTGATGTAAATGAGGCCATTTTGAGTGAATCCCCTATATTCTAGGGATGTAATGCTATTAAAAATAGAAAATAAGGCTAACATTGTTAAATTTGTAATAAGTTCAAATTTGAATAAAAGACTAGTTTTCAGGTTATGCTCGAGTTTGAGTTCGAATTTGAGTTATTTTATAAAATATTTTTAATTTTTTTAAAAAATAGAAATTTAAAATAATATATCTAGATGGTTCACAAACTCACAAAGAACTTGATAATTCAAATATTTTTAAATTCGAACCTATCTTGAATAACGAGTAAAATGGACAAGCTTGAACCAAATAAATGAGTTATTCTGAATGATTATATATCCTAATATATTCTATGGAGAAAAAAACATCATTTCAATTTTCACTTCTAACCGTCAATAATTATTCGATTATGAATTACTAGATTGTTTATATTTTATTATATTCTCAATTTTCATCCTTAGCAATCAACAATCATCGACATCAGGTGTAAGAGCCGTCACTCTTTCTCTCTGCTAAATTTACTGTGTCTAATTCCCGAGTGGTTTCTCTATAGTTCATGCAATGATGGGTTGGTATAAGAAGAACAATTTTAGAACACAACATTATTTGATTGGTTTGCCTAGTTTCATCACCGCTTCGAAAAGTTGATAGACTTATAAGCTTCTTAGAATCATGGAAAAATCTTGTGAAATGAGGTAACATGCCGATAGATACAAAGGCTCACCATTCCAAAGAGAGCAACAGATAGCCAAGAATGAAAATGGATAAAAAAACCAGCCATTATAAGTCCTGTGACTCCTGTCGATGTCAGTCCATGTCAAGACTCAAGACTCAAGAATGAATCACAAATGTTTACGTTGGTGGGTTGGTGGCAAGCAAACTAATTAGATTAATTATATTTGTTTGTGTCGATACATCCTTACATAATGCATTTTGTAAATACGAACTCCACCAAATGACTACAATTTTGCCTAACAGAGTAACGAGAATAACATAAATGCATTATTTACAAAGAAAATATTGTGTTATCATGAGAGGATAAAATTATAGACATGTTACTGTTTTACTTAACTGTGTGTCATCTCAAAATTATTTTTTAAAAAAAGAAAGAAAAGGAAAAATTCATTAATTAGATGAATTTACTATAGTAGGTAAAATTATATGAAGGGAAGTATTAAAGTTATTCAGAACAAGATAGCCCATAGTGCACCACAATTCAAAAATGTATATATTATTTGGGAGTGATCTCAATTTTTTGGTTGGTGACCTATTTCATAGAATCTATTGTCAAAGATGCTATAGTAATAGCAACATTTTTTTTTTTTATATCTAGACAAATTTAAATTGAAATGAGAGGTGATGTTGGAATTGCCATGTAATGTACCATCTTTAGTGCCTTCTGACAAAATCCTAATCAGATCAAATTTAAGGATACTATATATCAATCCATTACACTACCTAACCTCAAAAGTGAGAAAAACCCCCCAACATCTTAGTTGGATTTCTGGTTTGATTCACATCAGCAACAATTGTCTCAAATTGTCTGTACATACAGGACAAAGCATTGTCCTTTTTAACATAAAGAACTTGTTACTCTTCCACTAAAATAAAGCAAACAAGGACATCGGATCATTAAATCAATCCCAAAAGAATCATTGAGGAGATAATCATAAAAAAAATATGGAATAGACTTCAAATGAGCCATGAAAAAAACGATAATCTTACATAAATATATAATACAGTACATTTGCAGCTTGAGGCTTTTTCTGGCTAGATTCTTAATCTTAAACTGGGGTTGTTTAGCAACTCCTATGAATCGATGAACAGTTTGATTTGAACATGCATAATTGCAATATCTGATTGAAATTTCCAGTTCTCATTTGGATCCAAAAGCTACGAACTTCGATTGGCCTAAGAAGGCCCAAATCAAACAGTTGGATTGGCAAATGGGAGAAAAAATCACATAGTTAGGGGACATCAGTACGGATTTGAATCTTGATGGAGGAGGGTGAAAGCCAATGGAAACGACCAGGTTTAGGGATGGATAGGTGTGAATGCTCGTGCATGAGAAAAGAAAAAAAAATTATAATGAAAAAGAGAGATTTTATTTTGATAAGAATTACTCTTTTCATTCAAAATTAAATGTTTATTTTTTAATTTGATTAAAAATTAAAAAAAATATTCAACTTTAATTAATTTACCAAATTAATATAATGTACTGTGAAACTCATGATTTATTAAAATATAAATTTCTTACATTAATGAGTAAGACGAAACATAAGTTAGTGATATTAATGAATGAAGTTATTAATGAAGATTTTGATTAAAAAATATGTTGATTTACATAAATTAAAATTTAATATTTAATTTTAGATAAATTAAAATAAAAATATAAATATTCAATTTCAGACGGATGTATAATTACTTTTCTATTAGATAATGGTGTGATGTGTACGAAATTTTGAAATATTTATAAAGATAAAATTGTGGAAAGGAAATCATTAGGATATTTATATTAAATAGGATTAGAGAATGAAGCACATGAAATATATAGCTAAATTTGGTGAAAAAGTGTCAAACTGTGAGAGTAAAAAAAAAAGTGTGTAACTCTTTTAAGTATATTGAACTCAAACGAGATACATAGGTATCTCCATTAGTTAAATACACTTTAATGGATCTAATACAGGACAACGGGAACAGTGTTAGAATCAGGATTGAAGAGGCAGTCTAGTCTAGGAGTTGATTGAATTGATAATTCACTTAATTTCAGGGTTCAAAATTTCCTTAAATAATTTGTTAATTATATAAATTTGCTTAATCTAGTTTATCTTTCTGTTATTGTACGAGAAATCTTTTATCCAACATGCAATTTTAAAAAACAATTCCAAATACCTTGTCAAGAAAAAAGGAAAAATTGAAACCAAATAAAATCAAAAGTCACTCGATAATTTTCAACTATAAATTAATTAGTGTAACTATAGTTGAAAAGAAACAAAGTAGAGAAAAGTACAAAATGCATGTGAAAATATGTGGCGTTGGTTCAACGAATGCAAGCAAGCAATATTCCATATATTGCCCTACTTGCTTGGTCACAATCTACCACGGATGTGGAGTAATATGTAAGGACCTCACTCTTTTAAAAAAAAAATTTTAAAAAAATTTAATGGGATTTATTTGAAAAAACAAATTATTTTTTTATTAATGATATAATTCATTTTTTTAATATAGAACAATTTATTTATACATATACATAACTATAAAAGTTTTATTGATCTGCCACTAATCACAATGAAAGTGACAATCAACCTCCCAACAAACTATAAGTTTAAAGTCTAAATCCATTTTGATAAATTTAAATGAGTGTCAACACATTTAAATTCAAATAATTTATAATTCATTTATAAATGATTAAAATGGTTTCAAACTAAATGATTTATGGATCATGAACATCTATTTATCCATATAACTTTAATTATTTTTTTCTTTTTTTTTCCGTAATTGAACTCATATAAGTTTGTAATCAATTTATCCATAGACTCACATGAATCTCTTGGAGTTGCGACTACACATTGCATCAATTCCATTTTAGAATCTCCAACACTCGTTCACTCATTTTTTTAAGATTTATTTATTTTTTGAAAAATATATGTTTAATTTTATTTTATTGAGACAAAAAATTTATATTTTATTCTCATCAAGAAGTTTAATGCTTTCGTTCTATTCAGATTTTCCCATTTTCAGCCTATTTTCTCATCATTCTCATTGTTGACTTAAAAAAAAATTAAAATATTTATGTTATTTTTGTGCCTGATCTATTTGATTGGATGCATTTTCTTCTTCTTAGAGATGACGTAAATTGTTGTGGAGAGAATTGAATTGGCGAAGCTTTGCAGCTCCACGGATTGGTCCAAAGCAATTATAGCCTAATTAATTAAGTAAATTGGATTAATGAATATTGACTAGGTAATACTTTTAAATAGATGGTTATTGAATTTTATGAATATTCATTTAAAACCATTTAAGTGATATGAGTAAATAAAAATAATTTAATTATGAATAATTTTGAATCTTTATTAGATTTGCATCCATTTTATCACACTCCTAAACAAACCCCCAACCGTACACCTAACTATGGCCATTAGCCACTACCATGAAGAATGGAGGATACACATGAGCAATCATCAAATTGCAGTCAACTTAAGCTAAGATGTCTATTCAGGATTGACCATACAGGTTTAACTTTGTTTAAAGATTAATAAGAGTCTTTTATTTTAATAAAATTATCTTATTATTATTATTATTAATTTAGTTAATAATGAAACTATTATTCAGTGGGATGCAAATCTCTAAAATTAAAAGATTATTAATAAAATTTGATATGAAAAATATATTTATTTTATAAGTAAAGTAAATATTCAATGAGTATTAATTATAAAATAATATGGAAAAAAGGAGTACTGTTTTGAATACTGTTAGAGCTAAATGCTAATTATCCATTTTCAATTCCGACCTGCATTCTACCTTTCGGCTTTCTCATACAATTGTTTCTTGTATAAATTGTTAAGAAAACTTGGCAAAGCTGAAAAGTGGGTCTGCGCTTTGTCTCTTTGTCCGTAGATTGCGATTCATCTGTGATATGCATGTGCCATTTATTTATTTTATTTAAACTTTGATTACGTACTTTTTTCCGTTAACATATAGAACGAAGGTCAAATTTAAAATCTTTATTTAGCAAGATATGCTTCTTAACAAGCTCCCACGATGTTTCCAGGTATCCTTGGAAATGGTTTGTCTTAATTTGGTCATAAGAGTCCCTTGCCAGTTAAGAGGGTATTGATCTTGTTCCTCTTTGAAAAAGTACCAAACATAGGAGTAGGAGTGGGGCTTAAGCAATTTAGATATGGTGACCTCTTTTACAAGACAGTTGTAAAGGGTTGAAATTCCAACTTGTTTAGCATGGAAAACGATGATACTTATAAAAGGGGGAAAAAGTATGGAAAATAATTACAAATTTTTGAAATCAAATGTTCGTCCATAATTTCAACCAAACTTGAAATAGTCATCTAGAAAAAGCTATACAAATTTATAATTAAACTAAAACCATCAAGGTTGAAAATTGATAGCATCTCTATGGAAAAAAAAAACAATTCAAACAGTATATTAATTTAATTGTTGCTTGCAATGAATAAGACAATGTTTGGTACCAAAATTCCAGACACACTGATTATAATTCTCTAGCATGATCAGTGCTGTTTGAATTGCAACTTTTGGTCCCCAATAATAACTTTCCCCCAAAAAGAAAAAAATCGACAAATTTTGAAATGAAGCGCACTTTTAACCTAATTTTTTATTTTATTTTATGCAAATCGCTCTCATGATAGGTAGTTTTATGGAAAAATTAATCAGATGATGGTTTTGTTGAAATAGTTGTTGGCTGCATGCATGGTGATTAATGGTGATGGGCTGATGGCGATTACTTGTGTGTGAGGATAAAGACTTTGTTGATTCGTGATGACAACCTTGCAATGATGGCGACTTTCACTTTCCCCCTCAAAAAATCTTCTGTTAATTAAGCCCCGCCACCAATGCGTGTGGCTTTATCTACTTTATGCACTACGAACTTCGAAGGTGTTCAGCATGCAGCATATTGTGATGGGGGCTGGCCATTTCAGTTTAAACTACAATTCCATCTTTAGCCCCTAAATAAATGGCTTCTTCATTGTCCTATAAATGGCCATAAAAGAAAGGACGATGGTCATCAAAATGGCTCTAATTGGGGTTAGAGTTATAACCTGTTCTGATTCAAAGTGACCTGGAAAGAGTTCTTGTGGATCGTCCTGGCCCCGTTACTCCAAGGGTATATATATAGTCCCGGTTACAGCCTGTTGGTGTTCCCATTAACCCCTCATAGGGTTCTAACTTCGAATTTTGATTCAATGGTATGACCTATGATATATAAATAGTAAATGAGTAGCCCATATCTAATTTAAAGCCATTTATAACCCTACCATATCTAATTTTTTAAGGAAAAAAAAAGGGAAAAAAAAGGACCAGATAAAGAAAGTCTTGCTTAATTAGGTATTGGTTCAATATGCATTCTGGAAAGGTATTTTAAAGTTTGTAGTTCATATTGTATTTGGATTAATTTTTTTGAGTAATTTTCTCTTTATTGTAAACTAGAAATTACGCAAAGATATTTAGTTTTATATTTAAATGCTTAATATGATGTTTATTGCATATCACATAAACTAGTTAAAATATTATTAGAGATATAATTTTAATTAAAAAGTGATAAATTAAGCATACTTAATGTAAATATGACCCATATTTATATTTATTGGATTTAAATTTTTGAGGTAAAATAATGATGAAAAAAAATTTCAATAAATTCTCAGGATGTCATCCACATATGATCCTCTCATTAGTTTAAAATTATGACAAATTACGTTCTATACAATATTTATAGTTTTTTAGCAATCCATTTAGTGTATATATTGATATCGTTTTCTAAACTCTACTATTGTTATAGTACTAATATATATGATTAAGGAAAATGAGTTAAACAAATTTATAACTAGGTTTACTTAAGAATCACGAAGGCATACATATTTGGATTTGAAATAAGATAATATTGCACTCACCTAAAGTTGAATTTCTTACTTGATTCAATAAAAATATTTTAAAAGGTATTTGGTTATAATCAAATTATCACTCTATCTTTATTTAATGAAGTAATTATTATCGAAAAATATATGAGCTAATTGTACAATTTGACTCAATGATATGTTTATTTTAAAATATTATTTTCATTATTATTATTAAGATAGTTAATAGTGGTATCATATGTATTAATAAGGTCTAAATTTTTTAAATAAAAACTATTTTTATGAAAATTTTAAAATAAATATTTAATTTATAACCAAATTTAAAAAAAAAAATATGATATTCAATTCAGGCGGTAAGAAGTAGATATATGAGCATATAAATCAGAGGATGGGTCAAAATTGAATAACTACCGTCAAAGGGCAAATGGGTACTTTACAAAATCCGACAGTGTTATGGATCGTAAATAGTCCCAAAATCTCGGGCGTGAATGATACGCCCAAAAATCAATCATCTAAGTTGGAGTAATTTATATTAGGCAGGGACGACGACGTATCCAGAAAGACCCCAGTCACAATCGCTGTCCGTATTTTGTCCATCTGAATATCTTCTCACTCTGTACTCTGTTCTTTGCTTCTCACTCTCACTGTCCTTCACTTTGTCGACACACCCTCACACACACACCGAAAAAACTCATCAAAACTACTCAGATCTGAGGCCACAATCCCCCCAAATTTCTACCTTCGAAGTACGATCGCGGTAAGCATTGCTGCATTTCAACTTTTCGTTACTTCTTACAGTATAGAGGTTTTCGCTCTCTTCAGGTGCTTCGATCGCTGATTTGTTTAACTTCATTGTACTGCGTTTCTGTTAAGATCTGTGAAATTCGTAGTGTTTTGAAGTTTTGAGTTTCAGTAATAGTTGAATGCGGTTCGTGGATTCGTTAATTCTCTGCACATTTGAGTGAAATGAGGCTTAGTAATTTCGTTTTTAGTTTCCTTGTTGCTGTTTGCTGTTTCCTGTTTCCTCATCTTTTTAATTGGTTTGCAGTTGAGTGCGGATGTGTTGGTGGAATTTGGGGAATATTGTTCGTCTTTTAACTTGGTTCGTGGTCTAGGTTTTACGGAAGTTGCAGCAGAGTGTTATTTTTTTTGGTTGCCGTTGATTTATTCCTAGAGTGTCTTAGTGAAGGAAGTCATTTTTCCCCTTCGTTTGGAGATTCTGTTGTCAAATGAGTTTATTGTGGAGTTTTTTGGCTGCTGGAATTCCAGTGCTTGGCGTGCTTATAATGCTGTCGTTATGTAAATGTCTTCCGCTTTTGTTGAGTGGTTTTTCCAGTGTAAAGGTTTTTAGCTTGAGACTGATCTTTTTTCCATGCTTTCTCATCCTCTAGTAATGCTTACTGGTGGTCAATGCTAATTTGCGGTCATAGCTTCTTTTCTGTCATTAAGTTATATGTGTTTGTGGATGTTCCTCTGTATGTCTCTGTACAATGTAAAACTACTTTATAGCTTCTTTCTGACCATTTTTTTTTTTCAATCTATCAGTGCTGGTTGGAGTTTAACGGATGGCAGCAGCAGATGCTGAATATCCTCTTATTGGAGAAACCACCTGTGGTACTTTATTACAGCAACTGCAGGTAATTCCTGTGCTCAAATTCCATATATACACTGTTTTTTGTGACTCTCTCTCTTTAAGGTGCTATGCATGGCCAAATATATTATTCTAGATGCCGAATCATACAGTTATGGAAAATTTATTGCAAGTCATGTCTCAATGCAGCAAATCTGGGATGAAGTTGGTGAAAGTGATGAGGATAGGGATAAGATGCTTATTCAGCTAGAGCAGGAATGCTTGGATGTCTACAAGAGAAAGGTTGACCTGGCCGTGAAGTCAAGGGCACACCTTCTTCAGGCACTGGCAGATGCTAGAGTTGAACTTTCAAGTCTTTTTTCTGCTCTTGGCGAGAAAAATTTTATTGGAATTGTGAGTAGCAAATATTTTAGTTTGTATATTGTGAAAAGTTTCATGATCTTACTAAGTTAGAATTGGTGCAAATTTAAAACAGTAATAGCAGACTCACATAAAAAGTTCTCTTTCTTGTGTTCTGATTATGCAGCCTGAGAAGACCAATGGAACAATCAAGGAACAACTTGCTGCAGTAGCACCTACATTAGATAAATTGATGAAACTTAAAGAGGAGAGGATAAAAGAGTTTTCTGATGTACAGTCCCAAATACAGAAGATATGCGGAGAAATTGCTGGGACAAATGAGCAAGTGGATCATCTGACAGTTGATGAGTCTGATTTATCCCTGAAAAAATTAGATGAATTCCAATCTCACCTGCAAGAACTTCAAAAAGAAAAGGTGGCCTTTTAACACTTGCAATTCATCTTTGTATTTAAAGCAGTTAGGATAGTTCATAGGCAAGGTATTCCTAACTGGCTATTCTTTCTTAACATTGCAGAGTGAGAGATTGCATAAAGTCCTTGAATTTGTCAGTACTGTACACGATCTCTGTGCTGTTCTTGGTATGGACTTCTATAGTACTGTGACAGAAGTGCATCCGAGCTTGAATGATTCTACTGGTGTACAATCTAAAAGCATAAGCAACGACACGCTCTCAAGGTTGGCTAAGACTGTCCTAGTACTTAAGGAGGATAAAAAGCAAAGGTTGCATAAGGTATTTGCATACCATATGCCATTATGGACATGTGATAGGAAATAATATCAAACTCTAATCTTGAAACTAGGAAGGATACAAAATTTTACAGCTTTGTGAAATCTTCAATAATTGGGATCATACTCATTTCCTACGCCGAGGCAATAAGCATCTGGATCACACACATCTCTCACTAGGAATATTCTTTTAGGTACTAAAGAAATATATATTGTATGTAGATTATAACAGAACATGTTTTTATGTCCATCCAATTTTTATGATCTGAAATTCATTTTTTTCCCCAAAAATTATTGAGAAAGTGTGAAATGATTTTGTGGCTCACATGGTTTCTCTCTTACAGTTATGATGAATGCTAGTTGAACAATCTCTCCCACATTTGATTCTGATTTTCATTTACTTCAGGATACTGCATGGAAATGTTGTTTAATTATCAAATACTTATTTAAGATTTGTATGATATCTTTACTAGTTTTCCTTTTTTCCAGTCTTTTGGTGAGTTTTGTGGTATCCTGAGTTTGTACACTCAATTATGTGCCATAGCCTTTCATTTCCATGTCTTTGACAGTTTGACCTTTTGCAGCTTCAAGAATTAGCAACACAGCTAATTGACCTTTGGAATTTGATGGATACCCCTGAAGAAGAGAGGAGTCTATTTGATCATGTTACCTGTAATATATCAGCTTCGGTAGATGAAGTAACCGTTCCTGGGGCATTAGCTCTGGATCTGATTGAACAGGTATCAGGAATTTTCTTAATCCAACATTCCTTAATGTAAGAAATAACTATTTGAAAAATGCTGATTTTTATTGACTGTTTCTTTTCTAGGCTGAGGTAGAAGTTGAAAGGCTTGATCAGCTGAAAGCAAGCCGAATGAAAGAAATTGCTTTCAAGAAGCAGGCTGAGCTGGAAGAGATATTTGCTCGTGCTCACATAGAGATTGATTCTGAGGCTGCTCGAGAAAAGATTATGGATCTCATTGATTCTGGGAATGTAGAGCCTGCAGATCTACTGGCAGACATGGATAATCAAATCACAAAAGCTAAAGAAGAGTCTATAAGTAGGAGAGAAATACTAGATAAGGTTGAGAAGTGGATGTCAGCTTGTGAGGAAGAGAGCTGGCTTGAAGACTACAATAGGGTAAAATTCCTTTCTATACCTCTTTTTCGTGTATTATGGACAGGCATTTTTCTTGTTAAAAGGTCATTAACAGTCAGAAATTTCATCTTTTTTCTTGCGCATCCCATTCTGAGATCTTAAGGAAAGTGCTATCATTATAAAAAATGTATCTGGATGATTCCAATTTTTTAAAATAAAATTGAATGAGGAATCAATGATTTACAGCTTCATTTTGCTTTTTGAAGGTCAAAATCTTGAAATGAATTTCCACACTTGATTATAATTGCATGTTGTCATAATTATAAGAGCTATTTCATTAATGTCTTTTTTCCCCCTCCTTTCTTTTGTGGGGTGGGGTGAAACAGGATGACAACAGGTATAATGCTAGTCGTGGTGCACACTTGAATTTGAAGCGCGCAGAGAAGGCACGGATATTGGTGAACAAAATCCCTGGTATTGCTTAAATCTGCATGTGCCTTTACCTTTAATATTTCCTGTTTCCTTATGTGATCTTTACTGGAACTGAATTAGAAAATGATAGCCACTCAAGGAACTTATGGGGTGGGATGCTGATTTATAGAATAGCCCACTTAAAAGATGCCATTCCTCAGAAGTGGTAAATGTTTTTTATGTCAAGTATTTTAGAATATTGTTCCACTCTTAACTTCGCAATATGCTATTACCCATTACTTTCTTCGTCAGAAATTGAATGTTCATATTTGACCTCGTAAAAAAATTGAGAAAAATTAAAGAGTATTTGACCTTAAGAATATATCACATTATCCTCGTTGTTATTAATGTGATTATTGGTAGGGCCATACGAGTTAATGATATATAAATTTCTTAAAAAGTAAATTGTCACTAGAATTTAGATAAATATATTTTAGAAAAGTTGATATTCAATTCTAGATGGAGGGAGTATTTCTAAAGAAGGATGACTATCTCGTGTTGTCTTTAAATGTTTTCTAGTGCGATATGTTTAACTAGTGTGCTGAATTTTTTCAATGCATACATGAAGTAGAGTAATCATATATGTTCTTGTTTCTGAGGCTGTGTTTGCATGTGTTTATGTATGCATGCGTATATATGAGAATTTAAGTAATTGTCTGTTGGTCATGTAGCTCTTGTGGACACCTTGATTAATAAAACACGGGCATGGGAACAAGATCGCGACATGCAATTCACCTATGATGGTGTTCCTCTCCTTGCCATGCTAGATGAATACGCAATGCTCAGACAGGATAGAGAAGAAGAAAAAAGAAGGATGAGGGTATGTATAACATTCTGTTGGGATAACCGTGCACACTTTTTGTTGAAGTTACAACTGGTCTGAGCCCCATTTACTGCTTTAATAGCTGACTTTTCTGTGTGAAAAGCTTTTATATTCATTTAAGAACTGTCTTTTTGGCTTGACAGGATCAGAAGAAATTTCACGATCAGATAAGCAAAGAACAAGAAGCAATCTTTGGTGCAACACCTAGCCCTGCTCGTCAAGCTAGTACAAAGAAGGTAGTTGGCCCCCGTGCAAATGGTGGTGCTAACGGTGCTGCTAACAGGCGACTTTCTCTTAATACTCATCAAAATGGTTCTAGATCAACAAGTAAGGATGGGAGGAGAGAGAGTGCAAGGCCTATTGCTCCCGTGAACTATGTTGCCATATCAAAAGAAGATGCTGCCTCGCACATTTCAGGAACTGAGGCACTTCCCAGTACACCGTAGTATCTGAGTTGAGAGATCTGTCGTCGTCTGTAACTTTCTTGTTATTAGCTTTAGTTGTTGCGGTAGTGATACATGTTGAAGCAAGTGAATTTTATAGTAGGGACCGATATGTACTGTATTGCGTCATACTGGTAGTGTGAGAGAGAGCTAATCAATTCGTGCTGCCGCCTTTCCAATAGCTGATATCCTTATTTTTGCGTGACTAAAAGGTCTGATCCGTGGTGGTCCGCCAGTCGCTTGTGTTTTGTGTTTTTCTAAATCCCGCTGATGGGTCCTTTTCCTGGTCCATCTTTCTCTATGGACTGACCTACACTTTTGGGGAAACATCTGTTATGGATTGGTTCCATAACAGATTTTCCTTTGTTTCCGCTCGAGCAACACAAATTCCTTCATAAAAGAACCTTCTTCTGAAATCTGAACTGATGGAATTTTGGAAACGCGGCGTTGCTGATAATTCAAAAGATCCAAAAGACCGGGTCTTGGACTATAACCTAATAAACGAACTTTAGATTCAGGAGCAATGGAAGTGGAACGGAGCTGGCCGCCTGTTCCTTTGAGACCTCAATGCTCACTAAGGGCTTGTATGCTATGCTAGTTAGTACAGAAAATTGGCAACTTGTATTAGACTACCGCTCAATGAGTACTTATTTTATGTTAAAAGCCTTTGAGATTACGATAAGTATATCATATGTATGTTATAAATTTAAAATTAAATGCTTCCTTTTTTTTATATATTCAGACATTATACAATACAAATCAAGTTAATGATTTTGATTGATACATTTGGTGGCTAGAAAAGTTAAATCCAATCTGCATCGCACCTTTGATCAATAATTTTTAGCTCCTACCCCTCCAGGGAATAGCTTTTACAAGCTAAATATGATAGGCTTTATGCAGTATGATATGACATGATCGTAATTTGTTGTGTGCCCAACTATAAATGGTTGGATTAATGGTGATGCTATAGTCTATTGGTAGTGTTGTTGTCGCCAAAGGTGATTGGTTGTCACGGTCTTAACTATACAAATGGTTTCCAGTTAAATGATGAATTGAACTATTGAGAGGTTTAAAACCTAGTAACTCCGTGCATGTTAAATAGAAAAAATAGCTATACTTACCTTGATCTCTTTTATCTCTCTTCTTTTGATTATATAATCTAGTTTCAATTCTTTTTAAAATAATTTTAGGAAATACATAGGAGTTTTTTCTTTTCTTTTCTTTTTTTGAAATAGAAATACATAGAGGTTAAAAATTGATCTTCATTCTTTATAAATAAATATATTTTATAAAATATCATAAATAACTTCCTTAATTTGAGAAAAGCAAATCCTACTAATTCATGAATTCCATTATTTTAACCGTTTGTATTAATAAGAGTAAGTTTTATTTTAAAAAATTATTATCAATAAGTCAGTAATTTTCTTATACTCAGATTGTTTCCTTAATTTTTTTTTTTTTTGCAAAAGTAAAAAGACAAAAAAAAAAAAAAAAGGACCTTCAATCTTGTATGGAGTTAAAAGACAGTTGAATATTGATGTTTAGGATATTAGTTCAGCAATTGAGCATCTAACTTCATTAACTCAAGGAAATGAACTATCCTCAAGATTTATTCTCATTGTTACAGGCATCTCAATTGATTACATCGTTCTAGTGCATGCATATGCATTTGAACTTATATGATGGCGTTCAGAAGAATGTAAAATGAATGAAGATATGTATATGCTAATCATATTTTTTCTTCTTAACTAATAATTAGATGAAACACTAAAACAAATTATGGTAAGTTAGCCATCACAAACTATACTCCTTTTTTTGAAAGGTAACTAAAACTATACTCCTAAGGAAGGTTAGCCAATTTAGTCCCCATAGTATGATGCTTTTTCCAAAGTGGTCCCCATAATATTTGAATGTTGATCACATGACATATATTAAATGGAAACCATAAGTTAAACGAATGGAGAGACCACGTTGGTCAATAAAAAAATAATATATGAATTATTATGATTGAAATTAAACATTAGAGATCACTTTGGTAAATAAATCATACTATGGGAACTAAATTGGCTAATCTTCCTATTAATTAAATTTTAATATTTCAAACTTGAAAATCTCTCAATGACAAGCTAAAATGAGTTTTTTTAAAAAAAATTTATTTTACCTCAATGACCCTTTTTTCTAAAATCCGAAATAACCCTCAAATGGGAAAGTGCTCCAAAATAGCCCATTGCTTACTAGAGGGGCGTAATCCGATTTGGACTAATTAAGTAGCAGCCCACGCCAGTCCCAATGCCGTAATTGACGAAAAAGGAAAAAAAATATTACGTCAATTCCAGTGATGTGGAAGGTGATGGGACATCCTTTGTTGTCCATAGTGTTGTGCATGTTTTGGTAGGCGCATCTAGTATTTAAAAACTAATTGTATGTTGCCTTCTTTCAAATAAGATACTTGGATTAATTAGATTTTCAAAATGTATTCAAGAAAATAAATAACAAAAAAAGAAAAGAAGGAAAAAATATATTAATAAAACAATTGAAACGAAAACTACACTGCATGCATTTACAACATCATCTTTGATGATGTACATAAAATTTAGAGAGTTATTTTCGAGATATCAAGTTAACATTATTAATAAATTTTTTTAGATAAATGTTCTATTTAATAATAAAAATGACTATGATTTTAGAATACACGAATAGAAATAGACAATCTTTAGTATTTACATGAATGTTAGATTTAGTAATGAAAGAATGCAACATACAACTAGTTTTTAAATACTAGACGATCCTATCAAAACATGAACAACAAGATGAATAACAAATGATGTCCCATCACTCAATAGAATTGGTGTAATTTTTTTCCCTTTATTTGTCAATACTAGACCTCATTTAGTCCACACGTCGCCTGTCACTAACTTAATGGGCTATTTTGGAACACTTTCCCATTTGAGGGTTATTTCAGATTTCAATTATGAAAAGGGAGTCATTGTGGTAAAAAACTCAGCTGAAATTCACCCACTTATCCTTGACATGGGATGATATTTCACAACTGTACAACTTTTGCAGCTCAGTCTACAATCATAGGACGTCCATTTCTGCAAATTGGACTTTCTACTAATTGTTCTCGCAGAACCCACAAGCATGAATGCTTTCTTGCTCGTTCTTATCATGACATCAACCCATGTGATTAATTCCTTGTCGGGAGAAAGCGACTGAAAGTTTGGAAATGGCCAAATGGTAGTAAGACTAAGACACTCACTAGTATTATTCGATCTATCTCCATATATAGTAGTAGTAAATGTTTTCTCTACTTTGGGATCGCAGCATCACTTAATTAACCTCATCAATGCATATAGTATCCATCATTCTTCAATTAAGTTCTTAATCAAAATTAATCAAACTGATCCCAAGTGCTCACTTGCCCAATGATGTGTCGCTTTAGTGCTAATTAATCTCTGAAGTAGATGACTACTGCATAGTAATACTACTATAGTATATGGTACACTATCATAGGATACATTGGGATTTCCACTGCATTTATTGCTCAAAATGTTTGCAAACTAGAAGCAAATTTAAACTGCCTCGAGATCCCGGCCCGAGATGCCTAAACTTACTAAAATTATCTATGCTAAAAGAGTACTTCCCCTCCCTCCAATTAATATAGACAAATAGATTTTTTTCACATAAATTTTAAAAATATATTTAATGTTATTGAAATTATAAATTTTTTTATTTTTTTTTATTTTTCCATTTCATTTTTCATATAAAATTTGGTCAAATTTAAATTTAATTATGTGAAAACATGTGCACTTATTATATTATTCTAATAGTTTGAAACGAGAAAAGAAAACAAGGACGGAGGAGTGTATTTCTTTTTTTTCTTCAATTCTAAGTAAACAAATGTTATTAGCATATGCAAGATTTTGAATATATATATATATATGTGTGTGTGTGTGTATGTGTATGTGTATGTGTATAGAACATGCAATATATTTAAAATGATATTGTAGCTATAGATATGTAGCCTATAGATATAAGATTAAACCTAGTAAAGAATTGCTCATTCTAATCCTAGCTATCTATATGTTGAGCACATGAGAGCACAGTATCATTGAGTGTCCTTGAATCAAGACTACAGAACTTGGACCATATTTGATTTTGCCTGATAAATCCAAAACCAAAACATTAATGTGTTTCAGCGATGAGAAAAAAGTGAATTTCTTACGTAGCCTCCAATATGGGAGGTTGAAAAAAATCCCTTCCCCCTGGTGGGGGGCACCTCTTTCCGGGCTGCAACTTCCATGGATTATTTTGTCAAGAGAGCTAGAACCCAATATACCAATACCATCATGTTTATCCATATGCCATTCCCTTTTCGTTCTAAATGATTATAAGTTGTGAGTCAAGAAGTGCATATATATATGTATATAGACGTCATTTCGACATCAAAAGTATGAATAATTTTATCTGTAAATATTTCAAGATTTTCGGGCTGTGGGGCGTAAAATTGCCATCTTTTTACATATCGCGATTGGAAAACGATCATGATTGGTCATGCCAAAAAGCTAATGGACTAGACTTATGATTTGTTGATGGAAAACAATATTTGGTTTTTGTTTGGTAGCTCTCATTCTTAGGCCAACTTCTGAAGGAAAGGACTTTTTTTCTTTTTTAGACCATTTGACTCCCCAGGCAAGAAAAAAGGGAGTGAAAGGTTCACTTTGCAGCATGATTGTTGGTGATAGTGGTTGTTGTGGTATTATATACTCTCCCTTTTTTTGCATTCCCCTTCAAAAGGTGTCGGGTTCAAACTCCAATCACCATTCTTTTTTCCCCTCTCAGACAAAAGCAGAAATAACTGCCCAAGTCTCCCTTTTTCAAAAATCTATTCTGCATATGCATCCATCTTTAATCTTCACGGAGTTGACTAGTATCAAGACACCTTTACAGAGTGCAATATCAACTAATGCTGCTGAATCTCTACGTGTATTTCAATCTAAACCTGTCAAAAATGAAATCCGACAGTCTTAATATGGGTTTACCTAAAATAATATTACTGATTTTGTTGTCTGGAGTAGTTTTAGAGGATGAGTCTAAGATCATCTGATTTAATCTTTTAACAAGTTTAGGTAGAAATGTATGCAGAGAATCGACAACATCATCAAACTATCTTAAATATGTATATCTAGATGATACTACAAAGTAATGCGGGATACATAAGATAATTTGGAGCACAAGACTTAATTTTTTTTTTTTTTTTTTGAGGAATGGCTTTAATTACGACTTACTACAGGATTAATTGAGTGAGAGGCCATAAGGTGAGAAACAGTAGAGAGGAACTTTAATTACGACTTACTACAGGATAAATTAAAATCCCTTTTTGACCATCCAATGAATTTCTCTTCTAGTGCAGCAAATTAATTAATACTCATATAGTACAATAAAGTCGGAAACTGCAGTGCAAAAGAAAGAAAAAATTACTGAGGAGTACGTCATTGTTTGCATGCATGGGTCAGAGACACAGTAATAACTAACCACAAGTAAGTCAAAAGATTGATCGAAAATTAATACTAGTTAATAGAGTAGGTAGTTGATCGTTAAAGAAAGAAAAAAGGTCCGGCAGACGAAAACAATCCGGCCTTGCTTCACGTGAATCGGCGACTATCACGGCAGCAATGGACTTTTTTTTCTCTCATGGAATGAAGAGCAAATTAAAGGGTGATGATGTTCTTTAAAGAATGGAACCACATTCCGGGTTTTAGTCTACTCAATCTAGAGGGAAACATGTTAAATTATACTTATTCTGCTTTAAAATAATGATTTATTTTCAATTTAATCTAAAATTTAACGTCAAATTATACTCATGTAGATGGTCTAAAAATGATTGTTTATTTTTAATTTAATATTAAAATTAACTAGAGTTCTTTACTCATAGGGTGCCTTTAAACTATTGCATATGATAATTAACTGGCTGACACAAGAATTTCGCAGACTCTCCAAGGGTTTTTGGCTGCTGTGGCAGATGATGGCGAAGATTATGAACACTAATCTAGGGAATGATTTGAGTTTAACTATTGATGTTGTTGTTTTTTTCTTAATGGCTAGTAGTAGATTATTATAAATAAATAAAAAATGAACGCATTAGGTGCCTAATTTCTGGTAAGACGGTTGGGAGAATATTAATCAATATATTATTGAGGGCTTAACCTTTAATCTTCTTCCAACATTCATGATTAGCAATTTTCCTCACCTAAAGTAGTAATTCTCGTAATTATACTTCTCTTTTACATGACTCTATTTTTCACCGTCCAAATGTTACACTTTGGCAATTGCCCCTTCCGTTTTCTTTTTCTTTTTCTTTTTTGGGTTCAGACAATTTTACCCAAAAATATCAAGATAATCTCAATTGATGCTATTCCTTATATGTGAAGAATCTAATCAACTCTTTCGTGACTAACATTGACACTGGTATGACATTTTAAAGGAGAAAACTAATTTTCTTTCTATTCAATATTGAATATTTACTTTTGAATTAAAATAAAAAATAAGTAATCTTTTTACTATAATTAATTTACTACATAATTTTATTGTTAAAAGTATCCAATGGCCTTCTCATAAAAAAAGAAAAGAAAAAGGTTGTTAATTATAGAACTTATATGTTAAAGGGTGATATGAATTGTTAAAATTAAAGAGAATATTTATATCTAGAACTTATCCTAAAATAAAAACGTGAATATTTAATTTTAAATAATGAAATCTTAAAGAGGGCACAATTGCAAAAATGTAGAATGTGAAAAGTAAAAAATAAAAGAAAAAGAAAGAGCTTTATGATTATAAAAATCAGAACATTTTGAAGGCTAACTTAACAAATTAAAGACCTTTATTTAAGCTAATCCTAAACCATAATTACCAGTTTTAAAATGCAGCTTATGATGTATATATGATTATACAAATTACAATGATTATTTATCTAAGTAGTATGAGCTTTTTCATACAAGGCACAAAATGTATATACCATTTGAATGATTGTCATCTTTCAGACATCAATTAACCCCTTTTTGTCACTATACTGAATGTGAAATAGTATATTCTATAGCAAATGATCTATGATTTGTCATTTCTGCGCAACACAGCAAAAACCCATTTGAATTAATACAAGGATAAATAAAATATCATATATTTACTGCAGGACATAGATTTCTAGCATGATGACAAATATAATTAGCTAAGCTAAATTATTCGTTTTGTTTATATATATAGAATTATAGATTGCCTATGATGTTGGACTCATTAATTAGTTACTCCACGTACGAATAAATTAATTACTGTCTTAGAGTATAAGAAGTTTTAGATCCATTCCCTCAATTATCAAAACACCTTGGAGGGATAATTATCCACCATGTGCATATACCTTCTTCTTCTTCTTTTTTGTGCTAATTAAGTGTCTCGATCACATACGTATGATGACTTGTATGGCTATAGAATTCTTTAAATTTGTTTTAAAGAAATCATGAAAATTGGAAAGAGCATAACAATAATTGGTCTTGTGTGAGTTGTTTGTATGGGTTTTTCCAATTTGTACACAGGATAAATCAACAGTCACAAAATGTTTTCTTGATCTATCAATTATTTTTAAAAAATTTATTTATCATAAATATCAAATCATTTTAAAGCTGTCAACCCTCTTATTTTGCTCTTCTCTATAAAGTTTTTTTTTTTGGTCGACTATACACCAACAAAAGAGGAAAAGAGAGAGGAGTGAAATCCTCTAACCTTCCTTTTTTTTTAAAAATTATATTTTATATTTTTACTTTTGTCAGCGTCTCTTGAACCAAAAAGAAAAAAAAAGGACTTTTCCGGTCTTAAAAATTCTATTTTTTTTTTTTTTTGTTTTAGTCAATTTGTTTCCCTTTTGATTCTTATTTTTGCTTTCCGGTCTAATTTTCCTAATAAAAAAACAAGTGATTTTTTGCGTTAGTCAATTGAAAAAGAAAACTTTACCTAAAAGAGTAAAAGATGAGAGGAAGGAAGAAAGATTTTAAAAAGGGTATTGTGATAATAAGAAGTAACATCAAGCTTTGAAGAAGCTTAGGAGATTGACAACTCAAATTTGTTTATTCCTAATGTCTTTTATCCCTATGTTTACTTGTCGTCTCTTTGCTAACATGCTTTTTATTTATTCTATTCTTCTTGTTAAATGCATCTGTCAATACGAACATATACAAATATGAGCTTTCTATGCATATATATATATATATATATATATATATTCTATAATCTAGAAGATATGGGAAAAAATTCTATAGACACAGAATTCCCCCCCCCCCCCCTTAAAAGAAACAGATTTGCATCTATATTCTAACTTTACCTTTTAAATATCACTTGTTGTTTTATGTTATTCCCTCATTATATCCAAAATGCCCTTCAACTTTGCAAAAGTCCATGAAATGCCCTTGAACTTGGAAAATGACATAAACTGCACCTGAACTTTTAAAAAGTGTCACGAAATGAACTTCCATCACTTGATGCCGTTAACCCATATTTTCCGTTAGTCAAGTGACTTTTTTAAAGATAGTTTGGTTATCTTGCTTAATTTTCCTTTTTTTCTTTTTTCTCTTCTTCTTCTTCACAACACTCAAACCCTAATCTTTCTTATTTTCTTCTTCTTTAAAATCCACCAACCACAACCACCATCACCGTCACCATTGCCACTACCTCCACCACCACCTTATTTTCTTCTTTTTTTTTTTTTTAGTTTGTGTCCATCTTTAATTTCAATTTGCACAAACTATACATATAACCCCTCTTTGAAATCTCCAAACTCAAAATTTTCTAACTTCTGTTGTTGACTCAATTTTCCTTGAACTAATTTTAGGTGACGTAGAAATTAATTAGTAAGGGCATGGAAGGAGGAGTAAGCAACTAAGGGATGTTGTACCATGAAAGTACAAGAGTCAAAGATATGTGTTATACATTGCATTAACACACGGTTGCAGGTAGGGGTGCCAATTTAAACTCGGTCCGATGGGCCAACCCATGTGGCCTGTTAGATTGGGTTGGGCTCTATAATAATAGGCATGTCAAAATTGAACTGGCCCGACTTTTTACTTTTGGACCGCACCAACCTATGTATAAAATCGGGCTAGAATGTATGATTTTAAACTCGTAAAAATTCGAGCAAGTCAAACCCGCTCGAATGTTTGCTTTGTCTCGGGTCGGGTAGCCCGTTTTGCCATCCCTTATTGCAGGTCTATTCTTCTCAAAGTTTGATTTGGTGGCATTAGCTTCCAATCTTGATCACCAAGAGTGACAAATGATATTACAAACTAATGGAGATTTTCTCTCTAGCCCAAACGAGTCTCACAACATCTCTCTTGTTGTGTTATAGAAAAGGCTTTAGAGTTGTTGGATTTGTAAAAATTCTTTGAGTTGCAGAGCCTTGAGGATTTGTTTTTGTGTTTCAAGATCCTTCAAAAGTTAATCAATTCCTCTCATCTTTTAGCCTTGAGGTGCTTTAATTTTTTTGTCTTTGTTCAAATTGGTGGTGGTGGTGATAGTATTAGTGGTTGATGGTTGGTGATGGTGGTGGCAGTGACTATAACTCGATGAGGAAAAAGAATAATAGAATAGAGGTGAAGTCAGAGAAAGATGGAAAAATGTTTGAATTTTATTTTTTTTAAAAAGAATTTTTTTTTGTGAGGGCAAAAATATCCTTAACAGTTATCATGTGAAAGTCAGATGGAAAATATGAGTTAACGGCATCAAGTGATAGAAGTTTATTTTGTGACACTTTTTAAAAGTTCGGGCGCATTTTCGGCCATTTTTTAAGTTTATGGGCATTTCATGGACTTTTGAAAAATTGAAGGGCATTTTAGATCTTTTGCTCTTTCTTTTTACTTGATGTAAAATAGAAAATCATAAAGCCATATAATTTTTAAAGATAAAGACTAAAGTATCATTCCTAATTTTTCTTATTCTCTCTTAAAAAGTTAAATCTAGTTGTTGAAAAGTTTTATTCTTTGAAATACATTACAAGAAAGACTCAAATCATGATATTATATAATAAGTGGAAAAAAAAAAAGACTCTAAGTATTAGTATTTCTGCATTGGAAAAAAGGAGGTCAAATAACATTGTACACCTTTTGTGGTGGAGAACTTTTGTGACTTTTGCAATGAAAAACCGATTGTAATCACATTTGTAAAAGCTGTAAGAATACAATGTATTTAAAACAAAATTACAAAAGGGATGGTTGAACTTTATATACAGAATCTGATCACCTCTATATAATCTTCTCAGACAGACACTTCTTCCCCCACAGTTCCAAAATCAGATTCACAGCAACAATACTATTAAATGGCACCTGCAGCCCAAGACAATGTCATTGTTTCAAACATGAATCTTGAAAAAATGCTCAGCATGAAAGGAGGTCAAGGAGAGTCTAGCTATGTCAACAACAGCCAAGCTCAGGTTTTTCCTCCGCCTCTCAATTATTATTTTTCTACCTTTATATTATATTATTTGCGTTTGTTCTCATTTCAAATGAATGGAAAAATTCCTCATTTCCACTGAATTACTGGAAACTGTAGTCCCTCTAAGGAGCTAGCTATGGAGGATCCTCCATATAGTTAACTAGCTAAGGTCTCGTTCGTTAAAGTAATTAGCCAAAACATGATTGATGATATGTATATTAATGCAGGCTCAGCATGCTCGTTCTATGCTTCCTCTTCTAAAAGAATGCCTTGATGGAGTACTACTAAGCAAACCAGATGTACCATTTGTTCTTGCTGATTTGGGATGCTCTTGTGGCAGCAACACAATCTATATCATCGAAGTGATCATCGAGCATATTACCAAGAGATACGAGGCCTTAGGCTATGATCAGCCACCGGAGTTTTCGGCTTTCTTCTCTGATCTCCCTTCCAATGACTTCAATACTCTCTTTCAACTACTGCCACCCTATGGTGGTAGCATGGAGGAGTGCCTGGCTTCCGATAGCCACCGTTCGTATTTTGCTGCCGGAGTTCCTGGCTCCTTTTATCGCCGGCTCTTCCCTGCTAAGTCCATTGACTTCTTTTACTCTGCATTTTCCTTGCACTGGCTCTCTCAGGTTAATTATTCTTGATATATACACATATGATATTTTGGTATAATTAATTCCTTGTTGTGTTACTATTAATTACGAAAAACTTTTTTTTAAGAAAAAGGAAAAAAATTGAATGTCGAGCGAGCTTCAGAATTTAGAGCTCAATCACACTTTTTAAACGAGATTATTGTCGTAATCATGCACCGTTTGGTCCTCTTTGACATATAGACAAAAAGTTAACACATTAGCCCCTGGTATTGATAAAGCTCCAAAACCACCTTTCAAGTTTCTCATTATAATCAATGAGGATAGTTAATATATATGATCTCTTGTATTTTGATGATAGAAACTAATAATGTTGGTACATAATCTAGATCACACTTTTTTCTTCTTTTTTTCTTTTTGAGATAAGTAGAGAACATTTTATTTGTTTTCGTAGAGATTATGTACTAGATAGTATTTATTTTGAAATACATGCATTGCACGAGATGATATCATGTACTGCTGAAATGAAATTTGAAACTTAATTTGCATGTTCATTGTCCTTCTTTTGCGGTTTGCTTTGATTTCATTGTGGGGTGCAGTTTCAGAAGCAAGCAGGGCTTGCAGTAGTTTGACCATTGTCTACCTCCTTAGACAAAATGTAATCTTAAAGCATTATGGGCATAGCAAAATAGTTGACTCGAATGCACATGTGTTACCTACTTTTTTTTCTTTCGGAAATGAACAAAAAAAAAAGTATTATTATTATTAATTAATTAATTGTTTGGAAATGCAGGTGCCTGATGTTGTGGTGGATAAGAAATCAATTGCCTATAACAAAGGAAAAATATTTATCCATGGTGCCAATGAGGGAGCTGCAAATGCCTACAAAAAGCAGTTCCAGAGTGACTTAGCAGGGTTCCTTAGATCAAGATCAGTGGAGATGAAGTGGGGTGGGTCCATGTTCTTAGTCTGCTTAGGGAGAACCACTGGGGAGCCTACAGACCAAGGCGGGGCAGGGATTCTCTTTGGGACTCATTTTCAAGATGCCTGGGATGATCTTGTCCAGGAGGTAATCATTTGATATTATTCCAACCTTGTACATTTTTTCCTAGGGTTTGGATTCAACAAATTTCATGCTTCACACCAATTGACCCCCAAAAAAGAGTGGGTTGGGAGGTGGAAATGACCCTCAAAAACAAAAAGTTTTTTAGTATTTGGAGCAAAATTGTAGGATAAATCAATTTAGGGTCCGAACAAAAATAACACAGAAAACAGTGCTACCCAAATAAGAAATCCACCATTTAAAAGTGGATAGTTTACTAGATTTTCTATTCAAACAGTAAGGGAATTAAAATGGGGTCTGATATTATTAAGAAACTAATTACTATTTTGTTCCAATTAATTAATTCCAACAGGGACTAATTACTAGTGAGAAAAGGGACAACTTCAACATTCCAGTGTATGCACCTAACCTTCAAGACTTCAAGGAGGTAGTTGAAGCTGATGGCTCATTTGTGATCAACAACATTGAAGTATTCAGAGGAGGAAGCCCTCTTGTTCTGAGCCATCCTGATGATGCAGCCGAGGTTGGCCGAGCTTTAGCCAATAGCTGCCGGAGCATCAGCGGGGTCCTAGTCGATGCCCATATCGGTGATCAGCTCAGTGAAGAGCTGTTCTTAAGGGTTGAGAAGAGAGCCACAAGCCATGCTAAAGAGATACTTGAACAGCTTCAATTCTTTCATATTGTTGCATCTCTTACTCCTAAGATTAAGAACCCACATGATCAGCTAGGAATATCATCTTATAAGATTTAATTAATTTGGACAATTCTCTCCCCACATATATAAGGTATCTTTTGGAAGGGGAGTTGAGTTAGGTCCAAATTTTTTAAAAATTTCTTTTGCATAAATAAAATAAAATAGATATGTATAAAATATATATAAAAAAAAACAGGAGAAAAGAGCTTTTGTTTTTTGCTCAAAATTAGGAGTTTTCTTTCTCTTTTGCCATCGCTGCTAATTACCACCTTGTTAACACCATATATATGTCTTTTGTGGATATTGTGTTTCCATTGTCCAAACACAGTAACATGAAGCCTTTTCTTTTACCTCCCTTTTAAGCTTGCACATTATTATGTCCGAAATCCATCATTAGTAGCGTTTACTGTTCCAATTGGATTTCATGATGTGGAATTAAACTGGAATTTATGGGTTTGAATTGGTTTTCTAGATCCGCTGTTGCAATTTTCTTTTGAGAGAGTACTAAACGGCAGTGGCGAGGCCATGTCGGGACCATGGTAGGCAATGAATGGCCCCCCTCAATCTTCACGTAATCCTTTGAGAAACTGATAGAAAGTGCACCTGATTTTGCAATATTTATAAAAAAAGCATTACTATTGTTGTCCCTTAAATCGATTAAAAGTAAGCTATTAAACAATTAAAATTATTAAGCTAGCTATTTATCATATTTTTAGTAGGATACGTTTATTAATACAAGTTCATTATGTGTTTGACCTTGATATATAGGGGTATCCTTTTCTGATAAAAGGCACATGTTGAAATTCTCTTCAAATATTTCTTCAGTCGAATTTTCAACCTTTGCGGCATTCTAATTTATGTGGCCCAAGAAAAGAAGATCATGATTCTTTATAAATGTTGGAGAAATTTGAGGAAGAAATAGTATAATAGAGAGATCTTGTTCATCCCCTCTTTTATCACTAAACTACTTAATAAATCAATAGTAATTTTCAAACAAGTTATCACATGACATGATATATAGGAATCACATATTTTTCACTCACTCTCAAACATTCTCAAAGTGTCCCTCTGGCGAATCTAATATGAATATATCAGCCACTTTCGGTAGCCTAAAGGTCACTTTTTTCTTGATCTTGTCACTCTGTCTTCTACACGATGAGGAATAATCTACAACTGCTCGAGCTTCTTCCACTAATTTTTTATCTCTCTCCATGTTAAGGTCCTCCCTAGATTTATTTAGGCAACCTTCTTGGATTCTATCAAATGATGGATGAACCCTGCAGTTACCATCATCAGTAAAACTTCTATTCAAGCTTGGTGATGCCAAGATCCATTCCTCTAGAGTTACCAGACGTTGTTTCTTTTCTTGTAGATGCAAATGCAATATCCTCTTTCTCTTTTTCTTTGCTGCCCACATCCATCTTTGCTTCACAAACTTGATTATAGACGTAGCTAAATCCAAATTTCCATTTTTATCCTCACCATCTTGTAAGAATGATCCTCTAGCTTTTCTTTGCCGACAGCCCCACAACGTTGCTCCCATTTCTTCTCAAAAATAGTTAAAATGTATCAAGATCGAGATACAAATAGCACTGCAAGGTGGAAGATGCGTGTTTTTTATTGTGAGATGAAGAAGCATATATAAATGAAAACATTGGCGGGAAATCCAATGAAATTAACCAATTCTCATAGAAAGAGTCGTAAGCAAATATTAGCATTTGGGAACTTAGATGCGTGCACAACTCATAGTTATTACCATATTTGTTGATAGATAATTTCAATCTGAATCTAGAGAGGTTCGATCCAATTATGTACAGCTTCCATTGTCTCGGATTCAGTTTTTGTCTTCATAGTTGAGGCTAAGATTAATAGGCCAGCCATTTTCCATATGTCATCTATCTTTCATATATAGCGGCCTATTGTAAAAGTCCATATAGAACATTTGATTTGTTCTAAGTATCCAGACAGCAACTCTTGTCCCATGCGAAATTATACTGCCTTCTTCTAGTTTTAGGTCATGCTTGCATTATGGTAATAGGTGATGAAAACAAAGGAGGAAGGTATCTAAATCATTAGCTTGAGCGCAAATGAGAAGAGACTTGCTAACGTCTATGTTGAAGTCATGAGTTTGACTATAGTTTGAAATGTTATGTTAAAAAAGTTATCATACTTTCATCCACCGAGTAAGAGTCAAATTTTAAGACTTTTTCCGGACTAAACTTTGAATTATTCGGGTTCAAATACTTCCGAATACTGAGGATTTCAATAAAATAAATAAATAAAAGGTTTCTAACAAAATAATAATGTTAGTTCACAGTTTCCTTGTATAGGATAAACCTAAGCATGTGTCAGGGTGGGAGGTGGCTTTGTTCTCTTCCAACATTAGATAAAATCAAACAATGCTGCTCAAGAAATAACTGACCTTATCTCATCTCTCCTTGGATCAAGTGGTAAGGGAGGATTTATTAATGGTACACTGAGGTTAAAGGAAAGAGCCTTTTTAGATTTATTTAGAACTTCTAGAAAGAACACCAAGTTCTTGCTTACGCAAATAGGCAACTAAATTTTGTACTAAAGATTCTAGAAACGCTCCGAAAAGTGATTAGACTTAGCTTAATTAACTGTTTTTCTGCAAGTATAGAAGCCAAAATGAGAAGTTCATAGCACCGTTTAGTCACCAAATGGAATCCTTTTGACTGATTTGCCAATGAGCAGATCAATTACGAGCCAGAAGAACGCAAAATTAACAAATAGTATTACAACACATACTTTAGCATGAACTGAAGTTTTCTACATGTAATGAGAAACTGCCTGAGATGATTATCTTTTGTAAAATGACACCTTCTCTGCTCCACTGTTATGAAATAACTGAAATAAAGCAAGCATTTAAGTGAAGGAAAAATGCAGGCGATGAGTTAAATGAAATCTACTAACCAAGAATCCGAAGCATTGATTGACTATTTAAACCCCTTGAGTATTCAGAGGTCTCAGTGCAGACCTTCATGAAAAGCATACATGAAGACCAGAATAAGAGATCAAAACATCCAACTACAACGACCAAGCATACTATTTCTACCAGCAGCACCTTAGTGTTGCTAAACTTTCAGCAGGCCAGCCTTCTCTGGAAGTCCTTATTTCAACAGTTCATAAGAAATACTTATCCAATAGTGAATAATGATATTTCACAATCTCTCAAAATCCAAGTTCAACCTTGTCAGTGTCAGTTGCAGCACCTTTTCACAAGTAACATCCTTTTTTACAAATAAAATCAGCCAGAAAATAAGAAAAATATAAGCCCAATCAGTAGGTCAGATATACATGTACAAAATAAATTCACTGCCCAGCTGATGGGTTTGTCAATAATTCAAGTGCTTTCTTAAGGTGTTCCACAGCAACAGGAACCTCATCAAATGCCAAGGCTCCAACTGCAAACCTAGCAGCCTTGTGTGCTTCAGATATCTTTTCAGGTGGAGGTTGGTAATTGATGTCATAATGGAATGTTTGTCCAGCAGGTGCGGCTTCTGAAACACTCCCATTTCTGCCATTTGAATCATACTGAGAGCCTGATGAATACTTTGCGTCATTAGGAGATGATGAGGTAGGGTAAGATGCATTAGCATAAGAAGTATCAGGGCCCCGATAGTAAGAAGGGTAATGGGATGGAACTGAGGGAAGACTGCTCTCTGTAAAACTGGGATAAGACTGGAAGTTGGGATATGAATAAGAGGTACCATCATTTGAAGGATAGTGCGGCTGGGATTCTGGCTGGTAAGCTGGCTGATGATAAAGATTTGAGTAAGAACTTTCAGATCCACTGGCCGAAGGGGGTTGACAGAAATTATGAGAAGGATATCCATCAGTAGGATAAGAAGATGATGGTGCTATATTTGGAGGTGATGATGGAATATTTGCTGAATTCTGGAAATTGGTGTTATCATGCATATGAGGTGATGAGTCTGATTCAAAGGATGGCCTAATAACTGAATCATTTCTCGGTGGAGGTGGAAACTCTGTTTCAGTGGCAGGTCTAAAAGACGAATCACTTCTTGGTGGATGCGGATACTCTGTTTCTGTGGCAGGTCTAAAAGATGAATCACTTCTTGGTGGAGGTGGGTGCTCTGTTTCTGTGGCAGGTCTAAAAGACAAATCACTTCTTGATGGATGGGGATAATCTGCATCTGTCGCAGGTCCAAAGTCTGGCTGGGTTTGTCTGGGTTCCAGGTCCTGGAAAGAGTAAATGATCAGAATAAATATTACGATGCAAAGAACCTTTTTCTGCTTCTGTGGTCAAACAATATAAAATTTGATCAGCAATTCAATAGAAACTTAATAATGCCTATGACCCAGATAGCATCAAAGTGATCAGGGAAAAACTTCTGCAGACAATTCAGAAGTAGAGAGGGGCTAATCATTGAGAGTGGATCATCGCTACACTTGGATCTGAAAAGACAAGTCATGTTAAATATCATCAGGCAAGGCATCTTACATATTCACCACTTGTTGTATTTGATGAAACTGATAAATCTTTCTCACCACCTGGAGGTCCTGGTACAGGCTTCCTCCCCTCTTTCATTGCTTTTCTGATATCTGCAGCTTTCCATGCCGCATACTTCTGCTTCTGTTCAAGCTGTTAAAAAAAGGTTAAAGAGATGAAAGTTCACCAACACATTAATCATACACAACAAGAAGCTAAAACACACAGAAGGTTAAGAAGAGAAAATTAACATGAACTCACATCAGGCTGAAGTTCACCAAACTGATTTAGGATTTCAAAAAAGATACTAGCAGCATAGAAAGTCTTTGCAGTGTTCCTGCACAAGTTTTAGGACAAATCAGAAGCCAATTGAACTGTAGGCTACAGTTTTTTCTCCCTTTTGGGTGGTGGTTGGGGTGGGGGGAGGCTGCGAGATAACATATTTAGAAACAGATTCTCCGTAAGCAGCCCTTCTTATAGGCAAAACTCAAGATAAAAGCTTCAACAACGATTTTGAAATTCATACAAGAACTAAACCAGTTAAGTACACATAATAAACATTCATTGATTCTCAATCACAGCTGAAGAAGTCCAAGTGGGATCATATTTGTCATGACAGAAGGCCAAATGCATATTATAGCAACAATGATTCCATCAATGAACATATTATAGCAGCAATGATTTCAGCAATAGGTAAACAATGTCAAAAAAAAATTCCATCAGAAATAATTGCATTGAAGCAGTGATGAGAAGCAAGTACATGTGTCAAAAAGGAAGGCTTCACTCGTTAACAACTAATCAAACTTGATTAGCCATTTTGCATATGAACATACTAGCTTCTAATTTCACATCAATAGACAAAATGTAGCTAGCTTCTATAAAATTCATCTAAGTGCAAATTACTCAAGTAACAGAAAATTTCATGGTTTGATCTTACTTAATTCAAAATAAGAAATACATAGAGACATTTGTTAGGACGATTAACCTAGAACTCGCCCATGAGCTACTTTTTGGTGTCTCAGGATGCACATAGTTGCTTCATGAATGGCTTAAACTAGCATTGGAGACTCAAGCAAATTAATATGTCAAGCCTTGAACAGAAACCATAAAGGTGGCCCTCAAATTCTTGGATTCTCAAGAAGCATGTAAAGAAACCTATCACATTAGTAAGGCTATTGTTATGCAGAAGATAAGAAAAGCCATACAAATCTGCTCGTCCCGCACGATCTTGCTTGTCTGCTTTAGCAAACACATTCAAGGCAAATCCTTCAAGATGTAAATGGTCATCAGGCCCCAGCTTCAATGACTTCTTATCCTGTAGGAAAACCAATAGAAAATATGAAGACAGAAGACACAAGCAAAGATTATAAAACCTTGTTGGTGTAACCCCACATTGCATACTGAATTTGTAAACGGCATCTCACACCGAATAACCCAAAGAAACAACCTTTGAGCACCAACGTATCGAGTTCTTAAAATAGAAATCATAATAACTCATTCAAACACTTCCAAATCATCTAAGTTCTATGAACATTGCCCTGTTGATTAACAAAGTAAGCTACAAAACAAAAAATTTCCAACTTTGGATTCTTCCATCAGCTCGATCAACAAGACCCATTATCCCAAACCCTCAAAAAAACCTTAAGAAAAAGAAACAGAACAAAATTCATGAAAAATAAAATAAAGAAAACCTTCTCAAGTTGCTTCATAAGGGAAACAAGGAGAGAATTGGTGGTTTTGGTACGCTCGCTCGGCGGAATCTTCAACCCTCGCTCCATCCCATATAATCGGCCTGTCAAAATTGAAAACAGAAGAGAAGAAAAACAATTATAGCCCAAATTAAACCACCCCAAATTCTTCCGAAGACACACAAAGTTCATTCAATCCCTAAGTTAGGTTTTATCAAAATAGCTAAACAAGGACCCAGAGATCCCTATGTATGTATACGTACAGTAGTAAGCAACGAGGGGTTCGTGTTTCTGCAACTCATCGGCTCGTTGAAGGTACGGCAATAACAGCTTCGCTGGTTCGTTCTTGTTTGCCATTGCTCCACAGAGAGAGAGAGAGAGAAGAGTTGCTGTTTGATTTTGTTAAGAAACCTTTTGTATTGTATATTGCTGCAATAAGATTCTCTTTTGACTTTATACGATGACGTAGTCAATATTTTATGCTGCAAACGACCTCGTATTTGTTTCGGAGATTTTGCTTAATTACAAAGAAAATTCAAGAAAATTTCCGTATGCAATAGCTGGAAAATATATGACAAAATTCTGAATTAGGAAAATTACCAATTTGGTCTCAAAGTTGTTAAAATTTTTTCTGTCCTTTCTGATTATGACAATATAACTAATTAAATAACTTTGGAGCTAATGTGAAATTACTTTTTTAGGTGTCATCCAAATAATTGAGTTTTTAATAAAACTAATCTCTCTTTTTTATATTTAATTCAAAATAAATTTGATTCTAAAAGACATACCAAAATTATCCATAACCCGAATTGCATTTAAGTCGTCATTATTTTAATTTTTTTTTTCATTTCTTACTTAACGAGATCAATGTCATTCACGTCATTAGATAAAAAGATAAAATAAAAAAGAACAGTGAATGTCATTCATATTCTTGAATAAAAAAATTTAAAAAAACATTGAACGTTTCTCCCATAAACATTGTTTCTGCTTTTTCTTTTATTTATTTTCATTTCATCATTATTTTTTTCTTCTTCTTGCTTTCTCTTTTTTTTTTAAATAAAAAAAGATAGGTAATTAGGTTAACAAATAAAAAATAAATTAGTAATTTTTTAATATAAACTAATTAGCTAAAAAAATCTACACAATTCTTAATTTTTATTTATTATTTTTATAAACTAATTAGCTCAACAAAAAATTACACAATTATTATTTTTTGTTTATTATATAAAATATATTTTTAGATTAAAATTTAATAAATATAATTTTGGAAATATGGAAACTGTTGTAAATTTGAAAAATATTGTATTAATAAAAATATATTAATCACGAGAATTTTAAGTTTTAATACTTCCTTTATAGGCTACAAAAGATGTTGTCAAATGTCTCAAAAGTGCATACTTTAGTTCAAAATATAAATTATTTTAGAGTTATTTTAAATGTTGTTCTTACTTCTTTTTTTTAACTTCAATTTCTTAGATAATTTGACTGAAGATTTTTAACTAGTTAGACTAAAAAATGCATTTTTTTTAAAAAAAAATCCTATTTTATGTGTAAAAATTTAAAAATGTTTTGTATTTTGAAACATATGTATTAATATAGTCCATAAAAAAAGAATTTTTTTATATTGAATAAGAGGTAGCACGTTATCAAGTTATATATTTTTTATTCGTATTTCTCACAAAATCCCTTCAACCCCAACCGACGAAATTTTTTTATTTTCTTTTTCTTTTATGTAACGAGGACTTTGGTGAGAACAAAATCAAAAAGTAATTAAGACTAAATGAATTTTGGAGAGAACAAATATGATTTTTTTTTTTATAAAAAAAGCCTTTTCTATTGTTACTGTTAGCCATTGTTAGAGGTGAAGAACAGTAGAGAAGAATACATTTTTCCAATTCGTAAATTATTTATTAACTGTAGTAGAGGAATAAATTTTCCAAGGGGTAAGATAGTAAGACATGAAAGAATTTTAATCATAAATCTACTGATCATAAAGAAAGAGAAATGCGAAAACTTCACTGAATCTAACAATCTTGGAAGTAGGCAATTTATGAATTATGAAAACACAGAGATATTGAGATCTATTCTCTATGAATTTGTCTTCAACTTGCCATCTTTATTTTCATGGAAATTTTCCAGATTCTGTTGTTTTGATGCCTAACAAGGTATAAAATACCTTTCACTGAGTCTTGACCAAGGCTGATTAACTCGGGACTTTTCTATTATTATTTCCGCCTTAAACTCAAATACCCTTAAATTTAATTTTTTATTTATATAAGATTATAATTTTTTTATATCGATAGTATGAAAAACTCTGCAGTCTGCGATCAATCAGAGACAGTCGAACCCTCATCAATTCGGTAGGCAAAACCCTGTAGCTGATCAAGGTAGATTGATCCAAAAGCCTTTCTCCTCGAAAGTTTTTTTTTTTTTATCTCAAGAAAGTAGAGAATATTAAATAGAAGATGATATTGACAAAAAAATGGTAAAATAATTAATATTTTGAAACAAAATTAAGACTAAAACAGCCTATATGTTGAAACGTAACAGTATCTCATAAGGTAAAAAGAAATACTCAGCGGTGTAAATAAAAACCAGAGGAGATCAGCGGGCGGGTGGATGGCACAATAAATGATCTCTGAATTTCCAGCTGATGCTAACAAAATAAATGTTCCGAAAGGTGGTGGACAAAAGAAGAGCCCAATGCCAGATATACTAAAAAGGGGATGGCAAACTTCCAGCTTAAATTACTATTAGTAAACTACAAAACAACAGAACTGCTAGAAAGATACTGAACACTATATCTTTATGGCCTAAAAGAAACAAATAGGAAGAGAACTACATATTGTACACCGACTGAAGCTCTGCGTCAATTGTCAAAAGGGCCTCTGAAGCCACCTGCCACCTGCTGTTCATAAACAGTTAAATGTTATAATCGTCCTCCGCATACAAGAAGTATTATAACCAATGAGTAGATAATTCAGGGAAGATGAACTGTAAAGGCTTCTTCCAGAAAGAGATCTACAATAGTGCTGGTCATCAGGAAAAGTAGAACTTTTAAAACACAGTGCATGATTTTCTACAATTTCCATAGCTTTATTTCTATCTTCACTGTCAAAAATTGAAGGAAAAGACCATGAATGAGTTGCTAAGTTCACTTGAACCTTAGGTTTCTCTTTTACGAGAAAAGCTAGCCATTGCACAAGAGTTGCTACAAGCATCCAACCATTGGGAAAATATGGCATGACAGCACATGGACACATTCACATGCTCAAACCATGTTCATTGTTTTGTCACAATCTGAACAACTAGATCGCTTGGATAAATAGGGTAGCCTATGAGCCTCTTAGGACATGCATCGAATAAATTCAAAAATCACTCCTTGCACTAGATGGCAGAAATGTTTAACCACTTAAGAAGGGGAAATTAATCTAGATTCTGAAGGGCAAGATCCAATTGTTCATTTACTCTCATTTAGTTATGAATCCAGAAGAAATCCTTCTTCCAAATTCATTCTCATTCATGGAAAAGGCCCTATTGAAATTATATTAAGGATTCTAGGTTGGATTGGTTGTTTTTAATGTTTCAACCAGCATAGAAATTATTCAGAAACTTTACATTCTGTTTGCAGACTTATGTGAACTATCAGCAACGAGCCACATCCAGTTTATTATTAGTTCTTCAAACCCAAAAGATAAAATTGACTTGTCCTATACCTGATCAAAGTTTGAGTGAGGCCATGCTGCATTCAAAAGAATTTCACCCAGAATACGCTTTGATAAAAAACTAACAGGAAACATCACGAAATAGCCCTTTTGATTCATCATAAATCCATCTGCAAGAAAATAACAAAAATGACAAGAACTTCATGAAAAAGCAAGAAACTCAACAAAATCAATCATGCACAACTCAAGTGTAAAATGTGCAAATTGGTCTCCCTTCTAAGTAAAGGTTCCCACTAATTCAGAACACTGAACTTAACATGTCAAGAACTTTAAATTCCATCTGAACATC
This sequence comes from Apocynum venetum, assembly GCA_019593545.1. Classification (NCBI taxonomy): domain Eukaryota; kingdom Viridiplantae; phylum Streptophyta; class Magnoliopsida; order Gentianales; family Apocynaceae; genus Apocynum; species Apocynum venetum. The sequence goes on along the minus strand of SRSM01000123.1, from coordinate 6,594,298 downwards.
TCAAAGGGAGAGAGTGATATTTAAATTTTTCATAAATTGTTTTTTTTAAAAAAAACTTCAGATTCAGAAAAGGGGGCAAAAAGAGGAAATATATATTCCAATATCTCTTAAAACTGTGGAAGATAGTATGGCTGAACAACATTATTCTTACCAGATTCTCCCAAAATGACAATAATAATAAGTCAACAGATAGTGGTTTTTACTAGCATTTCCCTCTCCCACACATAACAAGAGGAAAGACAAATGGCGCCATAGGAAGGACCAACTATAAATCACTCTTCATATGTATGAGGGCAGTAACAAACATTTCAATTAATGAATTGATTTTTCTGGGCATTCATGAGAAAGAATGTTTAACTGCCAATATCAAGCCACCTTTGAGAAAGGCTTCAATTTTATAAGGATCAAATCATGGGCTGACGCTTCACTAGCTATGGCAAGTTTGAGCGTCATAAACACAAGAGAATGTAAACACAAGCCAACAACATCTTTATCTTTTAAAAGCACTTAAATATACAAAAAAAAATTATCAGACATACTTGCACAGATAAAGGGGTCGTAAGTTAGCATTTTGCGCTGTTCCTAAACTGGCTCTCTTTTCTTTCTCCAGAGCAAAAAGGCCAGGAGGAAGAACTTCACACGGCCCTTGTATCAAGCCAGCCATTACAGTGCAACCATAAGTAGACTCATATACCTATAAAGAGAAAAAATGAATTAGTAGAAGTAGTTATAAGGATAGAGTGATAAACTAGTCATGTAAGCATGACCACCATGATTCTCAAGACCCAAGGCTATTGCAATTACAGGAATAGCCAGCCAACCATATGAATTTACAGTATTGAACATTCTTATATATTTTCCTTCTTTGAACCATCTAGACTATGGTAGAAATTCTCCAAGAATAAAAAACTTCCGAACATAAATGCAGCCATAACAAATAGTTAGTTGTTACTTGTGTTCTTAACTGTTATCTAAATTTCCTGTGAGATTCACTATCCATTAGAAACTCCGCCATCAGATTCACCATCTTCAGACAATGAAATCAAACTAATTGCCATATTCTCACAAAATAGCTTCTAGTATTTATCAAATTATTTTGCTCCCATTCATAGAAGAATAAAGATCATGACAACAGCTTCAATTTTCCAAATAGAAATAGAATATTGAGAAACATTGTATTAGATACCACCTTGACATCAGTAGAAAAAGTACCACCCAATCAAATTTGGTGGATATTGACCAACTTCTTAAACTCTTAAGTGTGTCTCTGCTATCAGCAGATTATAATACGAGCACTAGAAATTCTTAAGGTAAGCTTAACAGTGTCCAGCTCTTACTCCTTTATAATCTTGCAAACAAAAAATCAAGCATATACAAAGCATTCAAGTTATGCAATTTTCTGTAATGTGATGAAAACAGTCTAATAACTAAGAAAAATCAGTGCCCTGCTACATACGAAAATTCAGCGCTCGTAATTCAGTAAACAAAGATATGCTTTCCAATTATGCTCAAGGAAACTGAATGCAAATAATATATAAATGAGAAAGGAATTAGTATCACCTCACAGCTCTCTAGGCCACAAGGACGGCCAACAGCCACAGGCAAGTCACCAGGAAAGTAGCACCGGTTGACAGTGGCCCACTTTGTTTTCTTGTTTCTATCCTCCCACATGGCCTGCAGCGGAGAAACAAAAGAAATCAACACAAAAGACTAGGATAATCATTTCTTTTTCCATCTGTCTCTTGGTGAAAAATCTCAATCCTTAGCTCTACAACATTTCATCTATACTACTGGACCAAAATAGAAAAAGAAGGTTGCGAGATGCAGCAAAGTAGAGCTCACAGCAGAAATGCCCATGCCACATGTACCCAAATCCTACAGCTGGACAGGCCTTGCTAACAAGCAGGGTCTGTTCTTTTAGGTCAATACTAGAATAAATTTCCATAAGAACAGCAAGGTCTTCACTGTATGTGCCAGAAGTACAAACTGTAACCATATAAAAGAATAAGACCTTAAATACCCAGGGATTGCTCACCTGAAGCTTAGAAGGAATTAGTCTATCATTGTTAAAGCGAATAAGAACATGATCCTGAAGTTTATAAAGAACTCCATTGATGCGGCAAGAATGGTAAAATGTTTTGTCATCATCAGCTCTAACTATATTGCCAATCCAATCAACATTGTGAACATGGTGCGGGAGAGACCTCTGAAGCTCTGTATGTCCAGCGCCCGTTGTAGAAGCTTCAGCCAGATTACCTCGAACAGTCTCTCGATCATCTCGCGAGGATTCCCGAGACTTGTTGCATAAACTTTCACCACCACAGGATTCCTTCAAATTGTTACCCTTTGTGTGATTGTCAAGATGATTTTTTGGCAAAACAACATTGTTTGACGGCCCTGACCAGTGACTACCTTCTTGTTCAACAACAGATTGTGAATGAACAGAGACATTGTGAACTGCCTCAGGATTTGCAGAAGGATATGAATTTGATTCTAATTGCATCTCTTCATACTTTCTTTTGACTGGTGGCCCAGAAGGAGAAACAGTAGGTACAGAGGTTTCAGTTGCTTCACTTGAACAAGCTCCGGAAGAAGCTTTTTCATCAATCCTTCCTCCACCTGCAATAGTATTCCCTCGCACTTCACTTGTGTTTGCCATTTTTGAAACAGATGCCGGACGACTATTGACCGAACTTGCAGTAGCAGCACCATGCAAGGAAGTCCCGTTTGCTGTTATCTTTTGTTGAATGACATTTTCATTGAGAAAACCAACCTTCTTTTCTGAAGATGACTGCAAAGAAGTATTGGAAGGCACTTTGGCCGCATTGATATTTCTCATGACACGACCATATTTAGGAGGCAAGGGTTTCCCATTGCTTAACTGCAAGCACTTTCCACAGTGCCACTCAGCTCTAGGAACGCCTTTTGGATTATTAATCTGGAGACATTTCAAGTGAAAACCTTTCTCACATGCATCACAAATAAGTATGCTGTCCACGTCGTTTACAATAAACTTGCAAACTTGACAAGTCAAAGCCTTATTCATGTAATCCCTGGACGGAGGAGTCCAATCAGGCCGCTCCAAAGTTCGTGGATGTAAGAACTTCTGAACAATCTTACCAATATCAGAATGGGTGTTTCTCAATAGAGGAACCTGTGTGGGGTTCACGCCATGAAAATTCTGATGCACACTTTGTGGATTGACTGATGTGGTCTGAGTTAGAAATGGTTTTGATGATGACACGTGAGGGACCACTCCTGGCTTACCATCTGCAGCTCCCTCAAATTTAAATGCAGTTTGCATTGGCACCTTAGTATCTGATGCAATTTTAGCTGATGGGAGGGATTGTGTTTGAACTGACCAGGTTGGTGTTTTCCCAATAAAGTGGTCTCCAGAAGAATTTGCTGCAATAGTGACAATATGCATGATCATTTAACAATACCAAGAGAAATTGCAATTTTAGTTATCAAACAAAGCAGTTGCGCACCAAGAGGAGAAAAGCTGCCTTTTAGTTGAAAATTTCATAGCACGATCTTTCAGAAACATCCCAGAGTAAGTTGCAACTTCTTTTTTTTTTTTTTTGGGGGGGGGGTCCAAGATTTCAGTTCTTTTATCCATTTGAGAAGAAAAAAAATTGAAAAACATCTAAGAAAACTTTTTCCTAAATATTTTCCTGAAAGTCTTATATGCCGCTATGCCTTTGCCACTCCCCCAACCTGATTTCCTCAAAAACAAAATCTAATAACTCCTGGCTCTAATACCAGATAGTAGCCAAAGAAAAATTAAGCCAGAATGCATAAACCAAGGTATAAAGAACAATAAACAAAAAAAAAAAATCTTCCTGAGCATTTCAATGTAGGACATGATCCCCTTTTTTTGGGGTGGGTGGGGGTGGTTACAATGTTAAAGAGAGAAAATTATTAACTGGTAAAAAGAATTTTAGAAAATCATGCCACATAATTCCTTTCATCATGAAGGACTCATTTGAATCATGTCTAAGAGAATTAATAGGGAAGTCAAATAACAAATGCTTAAATTGGAAAACCTAGGTAGCCAAACACAGTTTTGGAGTATTCCAAGTATTTCTTATGTTTGAATCAAGTTAATTGCCCGAATAACTAAAACACAACAAATGAAAAACTATTCAGATTCAGCAAGACAATAATGGTTACAAATAAATCCATAAAATAGATGGAACTAATTTATAGCTCTTGGTCCTTAAGCATGCATTCGAGAAAATAAAATGTGTTTAGGCATTCTGGAGAACAGAAATCCATGAAGGAACAGAATTTCATATTAGGAGGCACATCTAAAACAATCATTCAAATTAAGGAACAAAGTAATATTTACCTTGAAGTTGTGATGTATGAGAAGAACCATTTGGCCTTCCATCCAATCTGAATTGAGGCTGATCAACCCTAGGCAATGTTACCGATGTAGAATCCTTTACCAGATGATTGGGGGGCAATCCACCAGAAACTACCGGTCTTACTTCACTGGGAGGCAGCTGATAAGGCAAAGATGTAGAATTCATACCCGCTGCATGAACCAAAGGTAAAGCAGGTTGGAAGCTTCCAGCAGGAATTGATGTATGACCGGGTTTATCAGAAGGAAACCCTCGAACAGCAGGTGAGGGACCACGACTTTCAACTGCCGTACCTGAGTTCCCGTGCAGTCGTTGAGATGAATTTGGAGCAGAAGGTTGAGAAAAGTCGTTAGATTTTTCCATCTAGAACACAAAAACCTAGGCATCAGTAGAATGCTCTGACAAGCATTTAAATATTATCAAGACAATCAACTAATAAGGAACAAATATAGTCATCACAGGAGAAAAAGAAATACTTACAGAAAACAAACATAATGATGACGTGGACCCTGATTAAACTAATCCAAAGATATGAAACGGCATACTTATGGGAAGAAAGAAATATACCAAATTATATCCGTTATCAAATTTGACAAAACCTCTCAACCAGTCAAAAACTTACACGTGGAGATCTGTATGTTTGAACCATACCAGCATAGCAATTAGCCATGCATCTCCAACAAGGTAGTGCATCAATTTCAAAAACGTATTTAAAATGACTAGATTTTCAGGAGAGTTCATTGTAATAATTTCAACTGAGTAATTTTATAGATGTTGAAGATTCACGGGCAATCAATGCATCAGCAGGTAAGAGTGGCTTATGCTTAATACTCTTAAATTATTTATTTTAAAATTTTAAAAAAACATTTTTTATCTCCAGCGAACACCATTCATTGTTTGGTTGCACATGCCTTTTATTATTAGAATACCATGTGACTTTTACATAACAAATCCCCAGCATTCAATAATTTGATTAGCATCCTATAGTCTAATTTCCTTCAACAGCCTTACTCTCCTACCAGAAGAACGAATACGATAAGAATTTAATAAGCACTACACCGTAAAGAGACTGATCACATAAATCAAATCACTGATAAATAGTAACTATTATTACTGTCCAGATACGCATCTTGATATATGGACATATCCTCTTTCTTACGATCATCCACACACAATTCACATTGCCACAAAAGAGTCAATGAATCTCTTTAAAGTAGCCTCAACGAGGATGTAGGTTGGAATGTTTCAATGTCGTTTTGTACAGATTACATCATACTTGCCAACGTAGACAAGCCACAAAATATCCGATAATTCAGCCACATCTAAGATCAGACATGTAAGGACCCACACCTGATAGGATATAATTCTGAAATAGAAATCTTTGTGTATGTATGCAGATCTTCCGAGTGACGGCGCAGCCTCTATAGTTACCATAATAGGGGTGGGATACTTCTAAAAGAGGATATCAGGACTTTCTTCACAATTTGACATTAAATCATGTACAATCCCAAAGGTGTATGATTTGCTAACAAAAAAGTTCAGCAAAACCACCATAGATGTCCGAAAAGAAATATGCTAATAATATAATTCGGATGAATGCATTGAACATTCTTCGATGTTAGTACAATTGAGTAATTCGATAAACGTAAATACAGGCACATTAAATATAGAAAACTCAAGTTTAAAACAGCACAAGAAGTAGACCTTTCTTTTGGAGAACAACAACTTCTCAGCAATGGAAATCTTAGGAGGGCGAAACCCTAACCTCTGCTCCCTGATCTTATTCAACCCAAGATCCTCAATTATCCCCCCAAACACATCCCTTGGAAACACATCCTTGGGAGCAAAAAATTGACAAACCTCAGCCAACTTATTCCTAGCCTCTGACATAATCTCCTCCTCCGCATGAGTAGGAACCCTACCTCCCCTCATCCTCCCCATCGCAGCTAACACTAAAACCATCTCAGCCACCTTCCGCATATCTGCCACCAACTCATCCTTCTTAACCTTCTTCTTAACCGAACCTCCTCCATCCTCAGCCGCATGTCTTTTCTCCCCAGATTTCACCTCCGATTCAGTCTCCACCACGGAATCCATCCTCGACAAAACCCTAAGTTCTCCTCACTCCATAAACGACGTCGCGGAGACCTGCAAAACGAAGAAACACGAATCGCCATGAGAAGGAGAGAGAGAAACCCTAGAGAGAGGAAAGAACAGAAGGAATGAGTGGGAGGAGAGGAGGAAGAAGGCCAGAGAGACGTTCGCGTAAAATTTGAAAAAAATTGGGAGAAAAAAAGAATTGGAAGTGTTAAAAATTATATATTAACTTACCTTTTTGGCGGGTAATTGAGCTCGGCTTGAAGTTGTGTGTAAATTGGTGGAATGAGCGAGCGAGTGAGAGAGAGAGAAAGAGAGATGGTTTTGCGTTGTGTTTCGGAGAACAAAAAAACCATTGCGCAGGGCAAACAGGGGAGGGATTAAAGAGAAAACGAGAGCGTATTACTATAATTCTCTTCTTTTTACAATTTGGTCCCTTTATATATTTTTATTTCCACAATTTTCCTATTTTTATACTCCCTGTGACAGATAGACCCCTCAATCTATATGTTTTTTAATTCTACTTTGCCACTTATTTTGGATGATTTTTTTACAAGTGGACATACACACTTATGTAAATGGGAGGTGAATTAAACCAGTGAATTTTTTTTATACCTTTAAAGTTTAATTCTTGATAGCTTTAATATTTGCTTCTTTGTTTTCTTCAATCTTTGCTATTAATATAGCTTTAATATTATATATGAAGTTAGCTCTAATATAATCAACTTATCATTGGTTAGTAACTTATTGTTTGAATTAGTTTGCAATTTTCATGGGTTGAATATGCAAGTACTAAAATCTAAAAATTTATAATTTATATGATCATTTATTACAATGTAATTTGTTACACACCACATATATAGAGGGAGAGAAAAATTCCCATTCACAAAGAATTTTGTAGTGTTATGGCGATTCAACTTGTTTGACAAAACAAGTTGACAATGATTTAACTTGATTAATTCACTCCATTCATTAATCTTTCAAAAGAAAATTAATGAAATGGAGATTTTTGTATAACTTAAATTAATTGAGAGTTTTATTTTTAAAAATAATTAATTGAGAGATAAATTTCCGTTTTAATTATGATTTTCAAATTTCCTAGAACATCATTATTTGAACTCTTCAATGAAAAAAAGTTATTAAAGAAACTTTTAAAAAAAAATTATTTCAATCAAGTAAATATTTAATATAGATATCTCAAAATAAAAATATGAATATTTAATTACATAATATAAGAAATAATTTTTTTATATTTTTCTAAACAATAATACTATACAAATTGAATTTATTATTATCAATATTCAACTGCAATTTTTCTCTTTCAAATGAACTCAGCATATACTTTTAACCATTGCATCTTATGCCAAGTTTGTGAATTTATAAAAGGGGAAAAAATATAAATAATTAGTAGGAAAAGAAGAAAATAGAGGGGATGATTTATTTAATAGTTTTTTTTTTGAGGGAGAGAAATAATTATTGCTTAATGCTTACTCTAGTTTGGAACTTGGAGGAGAAAATATTCGATGATTTTTAAATGTAAATTACAATATCGACCAGGGCCGCCCTCAGAATTGAGAGGCCCTATACGAGGAAAAAAATATGTCCTATTATTCTTTTAGAAAATTTATCGAACAAGTTTAGTGGTAAACAGTGAGATTTATGCTTTCATAAGAAAGCCTCTTCTCAAATAAATTGGGAGTAACTTTTATAGTTTTGGTTAAAAGTTAAAACAAAAAGTTACAAATCTTCTTTAAAAAAAAACAAAAAGAATTGAAAACGAATGGAGTGGGAGTAAATTAAAGGTTTGATTAAAAATTAAAACTAAAATATAAAAATAAAATTAAAACTAAAAGCGAAAAGAATGAATAACTTTAGAGTTTTGGTTAAAAATAAAAGCTAAAAAATAACAATAAAATTAAAATTAAAAGTTTAAAATCTCTTTAAAAAAACTGAAAACAAATAAGGTTAGAGTTACTTTAGGATTTTGGTTAAAAATTAAAACTGAAAACCTATTAAGAAAAAATTGAACAGGAATGAGATGAGACTAACTTTTGAATTGTGGTTAAAAATTAAAACTAAAAGATAAAAATAAAATTAAAACTAAATCTTAAAAAAAAAAAACTAAAAACAAATTGACAAGTGAGAGATTTGATCTTACAACAGGGAGAATAATTAAAAGATTTTGGCTACTTGGCCAACACTAGAGAAGTGAATGCATATGACAATATGACCTATTTAAATGATTTATCTTGGTGGCCCTATGATGCTTGGGCTGCATAGGCTCAGGGTCGATTATGAATATAACCTTCATTGTTTAAACATAAGTTTTCTCCTTTTCTTTTTTGGTGGAAAACATAAATATTTTAAGATTTTTTTATGAATAAATTTATTTTAAGCATTACTTAGGAATTTCGTAACTAATTAACTTTTATTTTCTTTGAATCTTTCTATTTCTCTCCATTTATAAGAGAAGATTTCATCCCTTCTCATATTTTCTTCTCATTTATATCTCCAAAACGAGAGAATAATTCCACTTTGTATTCCCTTCTTTCCTTATTTTTCTAAATATTTCCACCTAAACTAGGTTTTAAGGAAATTTACGAAGTATTCATTCGTTTAAAAATAAATTCAATTTTGAATTAATAAAAAACTTAAAAAGAGTATTTGACTTTAAAAAAGATACCACAATATTTGCTTTATTATTATTAATTTGGTTAGTAGTTAACCCAAGTGTTAATGAGTATGTTAAATTAAAAGAAGTTATAAGTGAATCTTAATTGAACATATATTTATTCAAGAAAAATAATCATTCAGTTATTGATATTTAAAATAGAAACATGGACTTTAATTTCAAATGAAAGGTATAATATATTTTTGTAGGGCATTTGGTTATATGGAAGATTAGCTAGCTTTAATATGAATCTTGATTTTTTTTTCCCTTCTCATGAAATGATAGGAGTAATATATAGTTTTATTTGTGACTTACCATGAAACCCCTCCTCAATGGATTGCCATCTCCTGGCATTGGGATTTGACCCTTTGCCTAGAATATTTTTCGCTTTAAAGGGGACATTAATGAGATTTTAACTCAAAAGAATTATATTAGGAACAGTTTAGCGTTGTCAGTAAAAAAAATTATAATTTTACGTATTTAATAATATTAATCCAAATTTCAAAAAATAAATAAACTAAACATAAATATAGAATGTAATTAAAAATAATTATTATATATATTCGTTTACATGAATCATAAAAAATTTCCTCATTAATAGTTTTATACTTTTCCGAGATATATATATATATATGAAAAAAAAAGTTATAAGAATAATTAATGTTACATTAAATAAAATTTTACACATAAAGCAATAACTCTATTGGCTTAAAATAAAACTTGTACTTTAATTTAATATGATATTAAATAAAGAGAAAAATTACTTCATTATCCTTAATTCAATTAACCGTGGACGCGAATCAGTAGGAATGAATCTATCAAATTAAATAAGGAAATTATTTGTAGTATTTATAGAAAAGTCATTAAACTTGGATATCTAAAACGAAAATGTGATTTTGGAGAATAAATCGTAAAAAACTCAAGTTGGATAAAGAACTTGCATTTGCATTATTACAAGAAAATATTGTATAAAAAAAACTGTACAGATGGAACTGCTGACTTGAATTTAAGCTAACCATACATTGCACCAAACAGCACAAAACTCGAAGCTTTCCCATTAGAATGGATTTATACTATCAAAAAGATCATGTACTTGATGTAAATCAGGGACTAAGAGAGGCTGCATCATTTCCACTGGTGCAAGATCAGAGCAAACCGCCATCCATGTGTCAGAATAATCAATGCTGGTGTTTTGAAGTCCATAACCACCGATAAGTGGCAATGGAATTCCTTTATTCATCCTCAGATTCACGAAAGGCAAGACCACGGTCCTCAGCACAGTAGAGATCAGAGACTGCAAAAATGATCAAAAAATGAAAGCCATGAATTGGATGATCAGCCACATGGAAATACCTCTTCTATTTCAGTATGCAGCAGCAATGAGGAAAGCATAAAGCATTACATTGCCCAAATAGTTAATCAGGTGTTCACCATAAACCACATGAAATTTGAAGAATAATTGTGCTCGTATGTTCCAAAGAGATTGATTTCTTGATGCAAATCAAAATGACATCAAGCAATCAAAACCACGGATTACTAATGAGTCTTGCAAAAGCATTTCAAATATCATTTTGGAGAAGCCTTTCCATGTGTAGTGGGACGTAAATATAGAACGTGACACACTATCTGGTCGGAGATAACAGTTCAAAAGGATAACTTACAGTTAACCAATGTAGTTCAACTAATTCTACTAAGACGAATAGCATCCGAACATTAGACAGTGATATGAAGAAAGTATTGAGTATACTTGACATCTGTTTGTAAGGTAATCATGACAGAGAGACAATTTAAGTAGAGGCATACCTCAACTAAACTCACGTACAGTTGACCAACTTCGCTCCATTCCAGAGACATGGTAAATTCTTTCAACTTAATAGTTCCCGATACAGCTTTACCTTGAAATTTCTGGAGAAGCAGTAGTACTAATTACCTACAGCAAACAAATGACTAGTCATATTAATTGCCAGATAAATGTAAGATCTTGAAAAGATGTAGACTTTAGCATAAGATACTATTACTAATTCTATTATAGTGCAGGACAAATTCTAAACAAAAGAATTTTTGGAAACCATCTGTATAATTCCCTTCCAAAAACCAGGCTTGAACATTTTTTCGAGTTAAATATAAAGGGAAGGAGGAAACCGGAGAAACCAGCCTCTTACAGTTCTTTTCACATCACTGACATCTTCCAGGTCATGCAGTTCATCTAGTAGTCGCCAGTCAGCATAAAAAATCCAGAAAATATATCCAAGATGCAGTCAAAAAAACCATATCTTCTGTTTCCCATGATTTAGTGGACCTTAATTAGTTAGGTTCAGTCTATCATAGGAAATAAATCTCTCTCCCATGTAAAAGACATTTCTAAGAACCAGCATCCAGTAACAATAACAGTATATGCAATTTCAAATCCTCAAGTCATGTTAAGAAATCCTTTCAATTGAGCACTTGACTAAAGTAAAGCTGTAAAAGGAGTAAACTCAGAAAACCAACAGAAGTTAGGATGATATTTTTAGAAGCTTACCACTGAGATACCCACAACAGGTATTACTTCACCACCATCCAACACATTAATTATTACATCTAAGGGAACGGTCAGAGCAACCTCAGCATTTTCAATTTTTATAATGGGAGGTGATTGCACAGAAATATTCAGGTTCATTTGATCATCTGGATATTTCTTGTACAGCTGAGGAATTATGTATTTCCACTCAGCAGTGTTCAACAGGGATTCCTCAGGGATCTTATCAACAACCCAGTGCATTTTATCCGCCTGAGAAAGAATCAAATCATAAGATAGCAATCCACCATAAAGAAAATACCACCAGTTGCTTGGCATTCCAGAAACTAGTTTAACTAGATAAATGAATCTTGGAAGTTTACATTTCATTCAAAAGGACGTTCAAAAAGCTTACTTCAAAGAATTTTAGTGCTGCTGACTCAAGAACACGTTCATCCATTGAAATCTTTACCATTCTAGTTGGATTCTTGCAGGATAATGGATCTTGGAGGTATTCATTGTGAGATTCAGAAACCACCATATCATCCTTGGCATTGAATAAACCATTAATTGCAAGCTTAAGAGTAGAGTCACTTAATTCTGGTTCACCGATGAGTGTAATATTTAAGGCAGCAACATCACTTAGTGGAAATTCTTTTGGAAAAGATTGTATTACAGAGTTGAAGCTTTCAGTTCCCTCTTTTATTTTCTTGGAAATAGTTTTCTCAACTGTAGAAGGTATTAGACCTTGAAAAGCATCGATAAACCTGTTCAGAAATAAAATGTTTGCAGGTTAAGCAAGTTGGTCTTTCTGATACTTGGACCTGAATGAATTGATAAGCAAAGCAAAATGCAAAGCTGACAAAGAAACATACATTTACACAACACTGACAACAAGGGGCCAATGGAAAAGGTAGTCGATCATAAATGCGAATATGAAAGACACAAAACAGAGAGTAAACTGGCAAACTCAGAAGACTGAAAGATCCAGTTGGTGTTTCAGTAAAAGAAGAATCTACCTCAAAAGGACATTTTAATTGAGTAATGGAGTTAGAGTACTGATGTTATTTCATACTGTACAAAGAGAACTAGGGCTTCTATGGAGGAGAACAGTCAAATTTTCATAAACAGAACTTTGCTCCAAGAAAATTAACTAATGGGACAAAAACTAGTTAGTTATCACAGTCCAACTGTTCAAGCATGATTATATGGGGTTTGGCTGGATATTACATTGAATTCTTCTAAAGTTTCATGCTCATTCTATATTAAGGTCTCTAAACTAGCTCAAGGTTTGTTTGTTGTGCCTTGTTAAAAGCTTGGCCGAAGAGAGCAGCAAGAAAGAAAAGGAAGATTCTATGAAATATAACCATAGCTTTGACCATTTTAAAAAATGTAATAGCGTGATTTCATGTCAACTGATATAGGACCAATTTCTGCATTTGAGATACACTAGAGATCAAGCACAACAACGGACTTTAGCAAAATAGAGAAATTTCCAGAATCAATGTTCATTCTACTTATGTACGGAAAACATAAAAGTTTCAAATTTTATGTTGATGTTAGAGTTTTTGAACCAAATTATGTCAAGTCAATAATGATAACCAACAACTATCAAAATATCTGCATTAGTACTGAAACGCATGTGCGATAAATTAATATTGGAAAAACCTACTGAAGTCCATAAACAACAACAAGATAGTTGAGAGGAGAACTAAAACATCAAATCAAACTTAAATAATGAATAAACTGAATCTTCAATAAGTTCTGATGAGAGAGAGAGATGTTCAAGAAGAAAAGTGTTGACAAAATTTATACCCTTGGTATAACCAGGATGCTCCACCTTCCAAAATAATGGAAATATCTTTCACATAACATCCACATTCCAGAACAGACAGCTCCAAAGTTCCTTGGTCATTCTTCAGACTGACAGTAAGCCCAATTTCCATACCATCAACCTTAGCAGAAGTAGCATTCATCAGTTTTGAGTTTTGGAAAACCAAAAAAATCCTATGTAACAGATGACTTTATAACCTTACAAGAGAAACAAAATTCTACACATATCTTAGAGAAATTCTATACTTCCTCCCATTTCCGGCTCAAAACCTGAACGAAGAAAAACTGCACGTCTACACTAGTTTCTAAAGCATTTACAGGAGAAGGCTTATGATTGTAGAATGCCAGATTTCTACAGTTGCTAAGCCCCTGAACATCACAAAATGGAATTGCATCGCCACATGCTTATGAAGCTTTGGACTTAACCATATAGATTTCTCAATCACGTGGGCGGTTCATAACCCTATCAATTCTTCCATTTCAATATTGTTTCAGTCCATTTAGGCTCGTTATAATATCTTCTTTCTACATGGAAAGGTTAAAAAAAAAAAAAGGCAGGAGATTACAACTCATACAATTCACTAAAAAGTCATCAATAAGGACCGAACTATAATATTCTATAATACGACTGACGCCGCAAAGAAATGCTATATATATTCGATTCCAGCAGTAACAGCAAGATTAATGAGATTTTTCTTGCATACCTGAACAGATGCATTCCCTTCATCCGTAATCGAAATTGGAAAGAACTGAGATTTGTATGAATACTCCCAATTAAAAGACAAATTTGCAGTGGCGTCAGATAAAGTAATTAATATACCAGTATCACCGATCGTGGCAGTTGAGGAAGCGACATTGAAGCCGAAAAGAGTCATGTTTGAAGATTTCATATGAGCAGTACCAATCAATGGGATTTTAACATACTTCTCAATATCAGGAAGAAGGAAGGGCAGCAGTTGAGTCTCCGTCTGTTCCATTAACAAAGTCTCTACAAAAAAATTGAGACCTTTACTGGACACCTCCGCTGTTACATGACCTTCCTCCTCAGATTGAACATGAACCCATGAAGAGAAAACCAAGAAATACAATAGCACAGCACCATAAGTGGAACTACCCATTGAAAAAATTCAAGAACAAACCCAGAAAAAAAAAACAAATTTAATTAGAAGAAATATGAACCCAAGAAAAACTGTGTCTGAGGATTAAGAAATCCCGGATTAAAAAACGTGTGTGAACAAAATTAGTTTGGGTATCTAAACTTGCAAGCGAAGTGGTGACGCACAAAGAAACGAGTTCGTTATTGGGTTTTGGAGTTTTCTACAATATTTTTTATTTTCCGTGAGCGAAAACATCAAGAATCACGAGGTACTGGGGAGGAGAACGAGAATTGAACGCTATGATTATCATCAATCACTACTTAGTAACAGAGAGAATCGGGGGGGGGGGGGGGGGGGGGGGGGGGAGTGTAGATATAGAGATTTCAAACAATTTTTGTAAAGAAACAAAGCATCTAAAAAGGATATCTTGTTTAGTAAATTAGTAGTTTGGGTGGTCTTCAGATAAATAGCTTCTGAGGACTCGTTTTGACTTTTTGATGGAATTCATCTGAGCCATTCTTAAGTAAATCTACTTTCCGTATTTATAAATTGTATGACTATGTTTAACTCTCAAAAGGGAAGAAATGTGCATATCGTGGGTTTCTATAATAATTTAGTTAGATTGTGAGTTTATGGATTTAAAATTTTATAAAATTAATAAAAATTTCATGCTTAAAAAAATTATTAAAAATCTCAATTAAATACATCTGCATAAACATATTTATTTACATTCACAAAAAATAAAAGATCAATTTTATTGTGTAAAAATTTCTTAAATAGTCTTTCAACACTTCTTTTTTTTTTTGCGCCTCAAAGCAATTTTATTTTTAGTTTTTTTTTTAAAAAAAAAACTTGAACTATGTTACTGCAAAAAAAAAAAACATTACTGTCTTTTTTCTTATTTTTTATGTATCCAACCATAGTCCACTTTCAACAATTTTTTATTTTTTAAAAAAAAGAAGATTTTTTTGCCTTTTACTTTCATACCGTATAATCAAATCAAACTATTTTAAACACTTCAAAACACATAATTGAGAGGGTAGTTTAGTTTTCTCCAGTACCTTTTTTTTTCAAAAATAATAATAATAAAAAGGTTTACGTGTACAATTCATGTGACCCATATTCTAAGATCAATTGTGTGTACAGTGACTTTTTTTTAAAAAAAAAACAACCCCATTAAAAGAAGAAGAAATAGTTTGAGGATCTCTTACACAAAATGGTTGGAGGACTGTAAGGAATATTAGCTCATGAACGGATTTATGGCGGATTCATAATTAAATTTTTCTGTGGGGGACTTGGATCCATACACATTTAACCAAAAAAAGCACATACAAACACAGAAGGAAATGCTCATATCACAGAATCAAGTCCCCCGTGAACGGTGAAGAAGTCCTTGCTGTTTCTTTTCCTATTCCGCTGGAAGATTCACCATGGATCATATCTTTGAAAGAAAAATGAAAATCCTGAGGAAAAATGACTTCATTTTCTTTTTCTTTTTTTTGAAATATCTCACAATTATAAATTTCTATTCGAACTCATGATTTTTTAAATTGAGATGTGTATCAACTAATTTGCATTACTTGTAAAAAAAAAATTTATTTTAATATAACATAATTTTGGATTTGATGTTTCTTTTTTAAAAAAAATGAAAAGGAGATTTGATACTTAATTGTGCCATATTTATTTCTTTTGTAATAAAAATAATTTTATCAAAAATTTAAAACAGAACTCAAAATTTTTTTTCTCTGAATGTGAGAATTTTCATGCTAATTAATAGCATATGTGAATCATTTCTAGGAGAAAATAACAAAGTTTGCTTAACTATAGTAATTTCCTTTCTAAGATGGTGAAAACAAATTAAAACTCAATTAAGCTGCAAATAATTATGTTAAAATTGGCGTTCTCTTTTGTTTATTTAATCTTTTTACATTTGGTTTTCCTCTGACCATACAAATACTCTAACCACCACAGAAATCGGTTGCCCAGAAACTATATAAGCAAACGAGTCCACACAACACTTCATATATTTTCTTTTGATCCTTTTTACCACAAACTTGTCTTGACCTTTTCACCCCAAAGTCCCCCAACCCACAACACACTACTGATCAGAGAGGTTTATAGCATTAATCATGCCGAAGAACAAGGGAAAGGGTGGCAAGAACAGGAAGCGAGGAAAGAATGAAGCCGACGACGAGAAACGGGAGCTGATGTTTAAAGAAGATGGGCAAGAATATGCCCAGGTAGTCCGAATGCTAGGCAATGGACGATGTGAGGCCATGTGCATTGATCAGACCAAGAGGCTTTGTCATATACGAGGGAAGATGCACAAAAAGGTTTGGATCTCTGCCGGGGACATAATCCTCGTTGGCCTTCGGGATTACCAGGATGATAAGGCTGATGTTATCCTCAAATACATGCCTGATGAGGCCAGGCTTTTGAAAGCCTATGGAGAGCTGCCTGATTATGTTAGGCTTAATGAAGGAATTGCTGGAGAGTTGGAGGAGGATGAAGATGGTGCTGGTAACTATATTGAATTTGAAGATGACGACATTGATCAGATTTGAACTTTTCCGATTGTTCTTTGCATTTCCGAGTATTAGTTTCTTCCCGGAGTCGTTCTGTCTCTTGCGTGGTTCGTATACAATTCCGGTCTTGGCAATAGGACGGAAGAAAATCACCCGTTCCCTTCATTGGATTCGCAGTTGTCTGCGGTGTATTATTAATTTGTTGTTTCCATTCTCTGGCGGCCATCAAGATCAATAGTTAGAAATTAGAATCTACAGCTTATTACCCCAATTATTCAAAGAGCGTTAACCGTAAATTCCTCGAGATATGAATATAATGATAGCACATAATGGTAGCTAACAAAGCAAACTCATTGATACACATGCGGAAGCAGAGAAGTTATACCTCGTGTTTTTTCTCTTTTGTCCACAGATACTATCATCTCTATGCTAGGAATCAATTTTTTTTTTCTAACTAATTGTCTATACCAGTAATCCATTGGCACATGGAATTGTCAAGCTATGCAAACACGCTGATCACAAAAATCAATAAGAGAGGTGTCTTAAGAAATGAAATTCAGTAAATACTGATCACGTTTCTGAGAGCATCACTCTAGCTGGTCATCGTCATCGTTAGGAGCGTTCACCGAGTGATGCCATCCAGTTCAATGACCCCCAGTCATCGAATTATAGCCTTGACTCACCGAACAATTATAAAATTTGTGGCTCAATCTCTTCGTGTGTGTTCAATGCTAGAAAGCTGAGCTATTGAATTTCAATTTTACAAGAAGTAATCTGGTGGAGGCCTTTTGGCTGGAGCTCCTCTTGATTCCTGCATCACCATAATCCTTCAGGACATGACGAAGGAGAAACAATAAACAAAGGAAAACACGAGGAAGAAAAGCAGACAAGGACATGTATTATAGCATTTCCTATGTATTGATGTACTTCATCAAGATAAATCACGCCTCAGGTGACTATGTGTAAGGTGAACACAAATACTCATAAACCTGTTGAGCAACCTAGCTAAATCAGTGATAATAATAAAAATAATTAAAAGACCTGTGGAGCTGCTTCGAAAACACAGAACTTCTTCTCAAGATTACCATCCAGCTCAAGAATTGCAGCAACATTCCCACATCTGCAGAAATTCAAGAAACTATAAATTCTGACTTCAGGAAGATGAGTTTGAATAACTATGCAAATAAAGATTTACCTGTAACAGTAATTTGGAGCAGACCAGACAGTGACTATCTGGTTATTAAACATCCATTTGTAACCTTCCATCACCAATTGATGGGCACGACAAATGTAGTCTATATTGTTTGAGTGATTGAATGAAGTGACAACACTTCCACCAAACAGAAAACCTGCACCACGGGGACTCAAACTCCAGCCATCAACAATATCTTCTGGATCAGACCACAGGAGGTCACACATGGCACCATCATGAGGCACTTCTTGTTTCCGGTCTATTGTTCGAATCTGACATATGGTTTATGTCAAACAGTAAACGAACTAGAAGCCACCAGAGTAAAAAAAACCATTCAGGCAATCAAACCTGGTCTAATGTGGAAATGGCAGGGGAGAGACCTCCATGAACAGAAAATATCCTGTTCTCAATAAGAGCAGATAAGCTGCAAATGTAGCCACAGAGATGCCAAAGTTTTAGAACCTTACATGAAATAACATATCAAAGGATGGGATACTGGATACACAAAATACTTACTCAATAACCATAGATATATAGCCACAGACATACCAAAATCCAAAAGAATCCAATAAACTAGCTTGGTTAATCAACAAAAACTTTGTAGATAGATAACAATATAGTCTACAAAGACAATTAAAAGTAAATATTTGTCTAGGCAAACAGAAACAGTTGCAACCAAAGAAAGAAAAACGTTACAACAAAGACTTTGGATAAAAGACAAATTCTCGAAAGAAAACACGACTGTCAGTGTTTCTTTTCTTTAATAACAAAAATATGACACAGCTAGATCTGCTTCTCAAGAACGAGGATGATAGCAAAACTTTGGATATATAATCCTAAAGGAGCCCTGATATCAGACATTGTATATTTTATGATAATTAATAAATGATCAAGGATCAGCCACTAGGAACTAAGGAATAAACATCCTTTTTGTTTTTAACAGGTCAAGTTCTTCAAAGGCCCACGACTCCAATCAAAGATCAAGTATCCTTGACCAAGTAATTTGAATTTGTGATCCTTTAAAAATCAACTGTGCCATGATTTCATCACCCAGAAGAGACAGGAAATTGGCAAACCTTAAGTAATCAAAGATATCAGTGCAGTATCTCCAAACATTGACAGAACCATATTTGCGTAAGCACTCGTCATAGAATCCATAAACCTGATAAACAGATAGTAGGTAAAACGAAAGAAAATAAACATGAAGGCACAAATCAAATCCAAGAGAATCTGTAGATGAAAGACTAAATTAGGAATAGCTAACCTGTGTAATTTGTCGGCTCTCATGGTTCCCCCTAATGAGTGTTATTCGATCTGGATATCTCACCTGACAACAGTACATATAAGCCAAATAGAAAGGAAAAGATAAGTACACCATGACAAAGAAACAACAAAAAACAAATGAGCACGTGAATCTACAGTGGAACAGATGAACAACCAAAGATTAATGCATGAAAAATTGCAGATTGTAATAGATGAGGAAGAGAGGGGAAATTAGTGGTTTGGCACAGTATATTTTTATTCAGAATGAGAAAACCTAATAAGAAAACAGGAAACATCTGAGCAAGAAAAATGCTTCCTTAAACAAGAGAATCTCCAAAAAGAATCTCTAGGCACCGAAGACATATCCTAGTTACCTTTAGGGCTAGTAGAAGCAAAAATGTCTCAACTGAATAAAATCCTCTGTCGACAAAGTCTCCGAGAAATAAGTAATTTGTCTTTGGGCAATCCCCTCCAACTCTAAACAGCTCTTTCATGTCATAAAATTGACCATGGATGTCACCACATATCTGTAATTGCCAAGAAAGAATACTGAATTAATATTAAGTTAAGAAACATGATCTTCAAAGCTTCAAAAGGAACAGCTAGACATGCCACTATATATTAACTATTGCAATATACAAGATGATAGTTCATTATTCATTAAAAGAACATATGCACACAATATAAGTATATAAGTATCAGTTTTTAAAAAAGTGAATTAGTGAAGAAGGAAGAGCAGCATTGCACTTAGATTCCTCGGACTCAATTTCCAGATCCAAAGAAATGAAAACGTATAATGGGACGAACATGTCAACCTTGTAATTTTTCCTTCTTTTTTTTTTTTTTTAGAAGGGGAAGGGGGGAATCCAAAGATTCATGTCACCCCTCCATTCCCTGTTCCAGAACTGATATCCAAAAAATGATAGATTTGCCCTATTTTATCTTTATTTTAGTTAAGAAATCAGTCAACAAGTGATTACAGTATTTAAACCAACATTATCTGAAACAACCCCAACCCCCCCCCCCCCCAAAAAAAAAAAACTGCTGACTCCCAAAATCTTTCAAGGAAATACCACGTGATCTTGTACACCACATATCCACAAGGGGCCTTCAAAAGTTGCAGTAGAACTCTACACGAGATTCTTCTAGACCTTTTGCCTAAAGCTTCACTTTCCCACCTCTCCCCACCCTGTTCAACTTTTCTGGTTCAGCTTGGTCCTACTGAGAGCCCAACAATTTTATGAGTGATTTATCAGTAGCAGCAAGAAATTATCAAACAGACTGCTACCACTATCAACAAACAATTATCTAAATCAACTATGGGTAGTAAGTAGGGTTTTTTTTAAGCATGACTGCCTGCATAATAACCATTTAATGGGCGGAATTGCAAAAATTGGGGTTGGAATTTAGAACCTCCTGCTCTGATAACATTTTAAATTTATACCTGCTCTAAAAGCTAAGATGATAGAGAGGGGGTTGAACTTCACTATTTAGTTTATAGTCAGCCACATATAAATGAATATAAAGATTTTCTCAACCTCGCACTTCAAGGAATGTCTATGCTCCACACAGCCCCATTAAAAACCAGCTCAAAAGTTATACATGCTTAAAACGGCCCACTTTCTTGTAGTGGAAAGTGTCTATACCATCTTTAGATGGAAAACATAGTTACATAAAAGACAAACACAAGGGAGTATTTGCAGTATCTTGTCTGTATATGTTATTTCTTCTGCAAGTGCATTACATCATCATTTCTGATTATTGTATCCAAACCATCTGCAAAAATCGCCAACACAATGAGGTTTTCGCTTAGGCGGATGTCTTTTCTCCACTTGCCGAAAAGCAGAAACAAAAAATCCTTTGCACTAACCAGAGTGCCATTAAAAGAATAGCCAAGTTAGTTCTACCTAGTTTTGACACAAGCAACTGAATTAAACTATCATTGGTGTACATTGTCCAGAATTTTATTTCTAATAAAGTTTTAAAAATCTAATCCCAACTTTAGTAAAAGAAGCTAGCTAAAGATTATTCAACCAATAATAGAACTATCAAATCCAGGATGAAAAAAGAAAGACACTTGGGGCTTCAAATCACATGAATAAACAGGAAAAAAACTTGTTCAAATTTGAGTGCTGTAAATTAATCCCCCCCCAAAAAAAAAAGAAAAAGAGCACACACACACCGAAACCCAGCCCTCACGAACCCTAGCAAATTAATACCCAAAACCTAGATCCATCCAAAACCTGGGTTCATATAATCAACAAAACACAAAAGGAAACCTAAATAATCAAACTCGGAGCCCTAATTCCAAGCAACGGTAAAACACCAAAGTTTCACAAAAAGAAGTGCATTCGTCGGAGCAAAACCGAGTGAAGTTATGACTCACTGTTACTGGGGCATCGACTCTCTGAACATTGCTCTCTTCAACAAGAATTTCCATGGCTTTCAAACAAAGAGCCTTGACCTCCGATTCCTTAAGGGGCTCGCATCTTTTGAGCTGCTCTATTTGCCTATCTAGGTCGGACATCTTATCCGGCCTCCGCTTCACTCTATCAAATTCTTCTTCGCCACTCACTGCCCCCTTTGGGGCATCTGAATCTGTCGTCCCCTCCTCCCTCTATCAAGCAGAGACTTGAGTTGTTTTCTTCTCTCTCTGTGGGCTTAGTTTTGTGATTAATTTTGGAATT
The DNA here is from genome assembly GCA_019593545.1 of Apocynum venetum. NCBI lineage: Eukaryota > Viridiplantae > Streptophyta > Magnoliopsida > Gentianales > Apocynaceae > Apocynum > Apocynum venetum. The sequence goes on along the minus strand of SRSM01000123.1, from coordinate 6,572,069 downwards.
TGAGGTTTTCGCTATTCACGCTGTTGCCCGCTTTATATTTTTGGCACATTTTCCCTCTCTCACCTTTTTTTTCCCCCCTTTTTATTGATACTTCTTAGGACCAAATCTGTGGCCATTAGTTTTCCTTCTAATTATTTCTTCTTGTATGGCCTTAATAAATAGAGCCGACCAAATCAAATGTTTTCCTTCTGTTATGTTGATAAGAATTTTGAGAATTTTGTTAGATAAGTGATGTAATAATTTAGTGAGCTAATATGTAGGATGACATACTTATGGGCCCATATATGGAGTATATTTAAATGGTAATAATAAAGAAACAGCATAGGCTCAATTAAATTTATGATTAATAAAATGGATATAATGCGTGTCATGTTAATATAATTAAATATTACACTCTATTACTAAATATTGCACATTTCAAACATAACCCAATTTATCCATCTCTCTTCCCCTTTCCATTCCGGTGTTAAAAAATGGAAGCGAACCAAAAAATTGAATGAAATCGAAATGAAATTTTAAAAATAGTTTGGTATTTTGATTTATTCTGTTCAATTAATCAAAAAATTTCAAAATTACAATTTAATTTTTAGTTTGAATTTTAAAAACTTCTGTTAAATTGATGAAAAAAAATTAAAAAAATTTGTAATTAATGTTTAACCAAATTTATTTTTTTCAAAATTTAATTAATTATTTATCTTTTTTTATTTGAATTATTTTTATTATCCACGATATGATGGCAAGATATTATAAAATAAGTTCATTCATCATTTTTTTATATGTTATGAATTATTTTTTGATATTTTTCTCATTAAAAAAATGTAAATAATAGGATAATATAATTTAATTATTTATAATATAAATTAATTTTTTTTCTTTTGCCACGAGTGTGTGAATGTATTTGGCATTGTCAATTCATTTCATCATATTTCTTTAAAGTCATTGACTTCATTAATTATTAAAAAACAAAACTTGAAAATTCAATCTAAAATCGAATCGAATCGAAAGTTGAATTTGAAAAATCAAACCATAGTTTTCAAATTAAACCATAGTGTAAGTAATATGGTTTGTATAGGTAAAAAATTTAAAATTAAAATCGAAATTATAAAATTCTAATAAAAAAATCGAATAAACATCCTCATCCCTCTCTTCAGAACACCAATGCTCTCAATCACTCTCTTCAGAACACCAATGCTCAATAACAAAAATATCAACACTAAATATCACAAAAGTCTTTATAATATTTGAACTTTTACAAGATTCAAATTTGTACCTAATTATAAAATTATTCAATATCGACACTCAATATAACTTTTGCACTTTTGCACTTTTGCACACTTGTTAAGACAAGACAATCAAACATTGTCTTCCTACATTCTTTCATTATTATTAAGGTAAAATTATATTTAAAAATAAATTGTTAATCCTGAGAAAAATCTAAAGAATAATAACTTAAGTTTTTTTTTAAAATTTTTCATCGAATAATTTATGTCCCATATCTAAACTGTAGTAAGTAGAAAAACAGAAGAAGTATCGTTTAGAAAAAAAATGTGAAAGCTAAATTATTATTATTACCTAAATATTTACAAGTATACTCACATAATTAAATGTGAGTTATAATTTATGATTTATTACTTTTAAAGTAAAATTTTAATACAGTATAGAAGTAAAACAACTGTCTAGCATTTAATTAAATTATAAGTAATATATTAAAAGTGTAAACAATTATTTTGTCACTATTAACAAGAAAATCCTCAAAAAAAAAAGAAAAGAATGAACCAATTGCGTGCCTGTTGGTTCATGCTATTATATATATATTAATGAAAAATAGTAATAATATAGTACTATCTGAATTTCGTAATCCAAAGTCAATATTTTATTTTGAAAAACAAATTAGGAATAGGAAAGGGTTATATAGTTATCACATCAAATATTTTAGGTAGCATTATTCTTGTCTGCACGCGTTTGATGAAGACGACGACGAAAAGGCCGGACAAAGTTTGCCGGTGATTACTAATTGGTGACGCCGTGAGTCTCATTTCACCTTAATTTTCCAATCACTTTTCCAATCGCCCGCGCTAACAATCATTCCCACGGCCACTACTCAACAAGACCTTTAATCAACATCGCCGATTCGTATCTAACCAGGTAGATAAACCTCTTTCCTCCGATATTCTGGGTTTCGGGGGTTTGGTAATTCGATTCTATTATCTATAAACCTTTGAACATAAGGTCTACAGGCGCTTTGGCTGTTTAATTCCCTTTTAATGGGCTTGTTGTTCCTATCGCTGCCTTTTCCCTAATTTGATTTTGACTGATTCTATTGCCGATCACCGAAATTTGGCTGCAATTTTGCTGAAACTGACTTGAATTCCAAGTTTTATTGCTCGGACTAGCTGAATTGAAGAATTGATATTTGGACGATTGTAGAAAAATGAAATTTTTGCTCGTATATTCTTATCTCACGTTGATTTTACGGCTTCAAAACTTTCTTTGATTAGTTAGACAATGTTTAACTTTTAAATTTCTGTTCTCAGGCATATCTTGATTTAGGCTGACAAGTAGTTGCTGCCTGCTGGATTCCTCCATTTTTTTTTCCTTTTCTAAAAAAAGAAAGAGAGGAAAAAGATCACACAGACCGAGGGATTTGGGGCGGGGTTTTAGAGAAAGATTGGAACTTTCCAAATTGTAATAATAATGCCGGCTCACTTTATTTCTCCCTCTGTTAGTCTTTTGGATTTATATTCATGTCATATCAATGACATGGTGAATTCTGATGTATGAGAAGTCATTTGGTTGTTTTTTCTGCTGCATAAAAGAAATATTCCCCTTCTAGGATTATCCAGAGTACTTTCCTATTTCTTTCTGTTAGAGTAGTTCTTTTTATATGACTTACCGCAGTATTTGTCAGTCACAGATAAATGGCGTCCTCTGGAGATCCGTGGGTGAAGGAGTATAACGAAGCAGTAAAACTTGCTGATGATATAAACAGCATGATCTCTGAAAGGAGCTCTTTGCCCGCAACAGGGCCAGAAGCCCAGCGACATTCATCAGCCATAAGGCGGAAAATCACAATTTTAGGGACTAGACTTGATAGCTTACAGTCTCTTCTTTCAAGGGTTCCTGGAAAGCAGCTGTAAGTGTTCTTTCATACTTATCTCCAAGTTAATGTTCATAGTTTTTAAATTTACATATGTTTATGTCCGTTTTTAATATTTTGATTTGTTTGAAACTGATATGATCAGTTGTCTGTTGGTATATGCCTTCTCTATGTTGATTGCTGTTGACTATTGTTGTTCAGGGATGCTCTTTTAAAGTACTTATTCTTTTCCCCTGCTTTGTCAGCAATAACTCATACCGGTCTGTTTTCCCAATTATTTTAAATTTTGGAACACACACACACACGTGGGGTGTCCATTTGATTTAACTAAGACTGGAAACAAAAAGATGCTGACTTTATGAAACTTAAACTCAATCAGAATACTGATGAGATAAAAAAGGCCATCATGGGCAAATGATGCAGTAGCATAGGTTAGAGCAAAGCCCAAAATGGCATAACCAAAATAATTGTTTAGCCAATTATGGATTTTGCTCCATGAAATTAATCGAGGAACTAAGGACGTTGCCAATACCGATAGCAACTCCCACTGAAGGAAGGAATTGTCAGTGCTGGCACCAATTGATTTTGTGTTTGAGCACACACATATAGAACAGTAGGTAATGGAGGTGCTCTTGAGTTTAAGGTGAAGAGTAATTTTGGCCCATGCATTCTGGAGGTGACCCACTTGTAGTTTGTGAAGCTTTTTCCTTGTCCAAAATGTTACCTTTCTTTAGGTTTTATTTGTGCTGTTTTTCTAGCTAGTATCACATCCAAGTATTACAAGGTGTCCTAGTAGAAAACTAGCAATAGAAATATATCTTTACACAAAGAAAGAAATACAGGTAAGTTGCTTAAACTATAATATAATATAATCTAATATTATCCAAAGCAATAATCTATTTTCTTGTCAGGGTTTAGGATGCTTTTGTCACTTGTGTGTCCAAAAGATTTTACTAAATTTTTACGATAAACATGCTGTTCTTTACCTAGCTGTGAGTAACATTGTGATAATCAAGATTTTGACAACTGTTTGTTCAATCTGCCTTGTTGTTTATAGGACAGAGAAAGAAATGAATCGTCGCAAAGACATGCTTGGGAATTTGAAATCAAAAGTAAACCAGATGGCAAACACGTTGAACATGTCAAACTTTGCCAATAGGGACAGCTTGCTTGGACCAGAAATTAAGCCTGCTGATGCCATGAGCAGGACAATGGGCCTTGATAATACTGGCGTTGTTGGTCTTCAACGACAAGTCATGAAAGGCTAGTTGCCTCAAATGCTTTTTGAATAGGTATCTAGTTTCATTATTCTTGTATACTTATTTGTCTGTTGGATTACTTTTAACAGAGCAAGATGAGGGCCTAGAGAAACTGGAGGAGACAGTGATAAGCACCAAGCACATTGCATTGGCAGTTAATGAGGAACTTGACCTGCATACGAGGCTAATTGTATGCCTTTCATATTTCTGATTTATTATTCATAGGACTCAATTCTATTCCTGTGGATTTTGTTTTTAATAAAAAATTAGTTAATACGATGAATTTGAAATCAAACTTCACACTCTTCTGTCTCTCCCTGTGCAGGATAACCTGGACCAGCATGTGGACGTTACAGACTCTCGTCTACTGGTGAGATTCTAGAAGTACTTTTTTCAAAAGCTGCTTTTGAATCTTGTTTTCCAAGATGTGATGTTTTTGGGATAGTCTTTGCTTGTAGATGCAAATCTAGATGAAAAGTACTCTAAGGTGTAGCTTGTCTTAGTGTTCCATACACAGTGATTTGCCCCTTCTTGCAGTTTATGTGCATGGAGAATTGAGAGAAATTTGATATAAGGCATGCATGCTTTCTCAATGGGAAGAGTAAGCAAAATTCATTTAGGAGGGTAACCTGCTGATAGGGATTACCTTCTCTGTTTGTCCTTTCAGTTATGAATTTTATTTATTAACTAGGAAGAAGAAAGAAATGGAAGTTGAACAATAACTGCAATCTCAAATATTGAAATTTCCATGGCTTCCACTCTGAAAACTCTGGTGCTTGCCAGTGAAGCATTTTTTTGAGTTGCAACCAAAGTGAAACAAATTGTTGGGTTCTGGAGAGGTTTGGCTACTGAATAACATTAAGATAATTCGAATTTGCATAGAAAAGTTAACTGAAGTAAGTTAATTTTTAACCTTTTTTCCTAATTTAGAATGATAGCTTTTACATCTGACATTGGTATGCATTCTAAGTTATTTGGAAAGAATACATCGGATGTCGACTGGAATGGAATATTTCCTTTTCGCTCTCTAGGTATTTGTCATTTGATGTGATAATTGACCAACTTCTCCATTTTCTCTTGCATATGAAAACAGCGAGTCCAGAGGAAGCTTGCCTTCCTGAATAAGCGTACCAAAGGCGGTTGCTCCTGCATGTGTATGCTCATATCTGTAATTGGCATTGTGGTTCTGATTGCTGTTATATATTTCCTGGTCAAATATTTGTAATACAAAAGGTTCAGAAGCGCAAATTTATCACGTGTTGGAAATGGAACTCGGCTTTGGTGACTGAAAAAGAAGTGTGAAAATGGCTTTTTAAGTTTACAGATTGTAAGACTCAAACTGAATTTTCTTTTCTCATTCAGTTCCCTGTGTAATACTACATAATTTGTTTGCTAAATCACACTGGTTAGAATTGAGCCCTCGAGGAGGAGATATTGAGTGTGTATGCTTTTAAAAGGTACTAATTTGGTGAACAAGCAAATGAATTCTTCTTTTATGAGAACTTCTTTTTGGTCTAAATGGGATCATGTCTGTACTGCTGTACATAAGTATTGAACTAATTTATCCAATCATCTAGGTATTTTTTATGCCTGCTTGGACTCTGTTTATTCAAGCAGACAGCAACCAGAGTACTGCTTAAAGTTTCGTGCTGAAGGGAAATATGTAATTATCTGTTGGAATATTATTTGTAGATTGCTGAAATAATCAAATAAAGTTATTTTGTGAAAACAACACAGAACAACTCAAAAAAGAGTTTTTAACTGAAAAAGAGGTGTATACATATATAATTTGGTTTTGAAAATGAATTGTACTTCCACAATATTTTAAAAGTAAAAAACTATCGATTGAATTTGTGTTTATTTATGAATATTGTCATCTTAGAAATTATTTTCAAGAAAATTTTACTCAATTTGCTTCCTTCTACAGAAGAATTTAGAACTTTTTTACTGGATGTACATCTTCAAAGTAATTGTGACAAGTATTTGAAAAATGAAAGTAATATTTTGTAAAATACATAATGATAGTGGTACAATTGTATAGCTAGCCTTTATTCATGGAAGAGATCTAACTTCACAAATCCTGTTTTGCTCTCATGCTTCTCTCTCATCTTTCTATCAGACCATGGATAAATTTGAAAGAAAAATAAACAAAAACCTTCACAATTTCGACTATAGTTTTTTTTTTTTGGGGGGTGTTTGTTCTTTTTAGGACAAAGAGCACAATAGTCTTTCAAAATGTTTAAAGTTTTTAATCAGGTTCTTGATTTTTAAAAGTTATAATTAAGTATCTCAATTTTCATAAAATATCATATATCTAGATAGCAACAAAAAGTTGAAAAAAGGGAGGTTTTTTGTGTTAATAATACAAAAATTGATAAGGTCTTTTCTTCCTAAATTTGATAAATGATTAGATACATACACTGTATATAAATTCTAACCCCCATTAATTACGATATTTGCAGCGGACTCAAAAAGCCAAGGCTTATGAGCAGCTAAGAAGGATCGTAAGCGAGCAAGGGGATGGGGGGCCCTGCTGTAGCTAATGTATTTCTTGTAGTTATGAAAGTCTTGCCTTGGGAAGGGAAAGCGTTCTAGCAGCTAAGGAATATGGTATTCAATGAGGGTTCGAAGATTTATCCCCGAGTATTATTAATTAAAAATCCCCTTGCAACTACTGTAGTTCAGGAAGCTATAAAGGGATAAAGTGCTGATTAACAATGTATCAATTTCCAAGGTTCAAATTCGAGAACTCTAATTAATTAATGAAAGTGATGAACCATTCACACCAACAATTGATATATATATATATATATATATATATATATAGTAAATCTTAAATAATCATTAACATTGTTTAAAATTTAAATTTAAAGTATTTAAGAATACATATATGTAATGTGAGATTTATGCATTTGGTAAAAAAATTAGAAAGTAAAGCTTTTGGAGGATTATTAAAAAGATAAAAGAATTGGATAAAGTTATACAGTAATTCATGTGACTTTTTTTTGTTTATAAAGAAAAACAATTATTATTTTATCTATAATATCTACCTAAATTTATTCAAAAAATATTATTCTTTTTTAACAATGAGTGACTTCCTTTCAAAAAAAAAAAAAAACCAAAGAGTGACTTAATTAAGGTGTTTTAAAAATTAAGAACTTATTTGAGAATTTTCTTTACGGTGATGGACTAATTTGCATTTTACCCTTTCTTTTAGTACCTTTTAAAAATTAGCCACCAAGATTTTGTAAACGACACCGTTCGAGTCTGCTAAAGCCCGGATCAAAATTTGCCCTTTTCAAAAGACGACCGTGGAGCAAGGGGGGAATTTGAGACTCAATTCAAGAATTTCATGAAGTTTTCTACACATGCAAACGAGTAGAAAATTATACACATGGAGTTGTGTTATACGTAAAGGAAAGTGTAGAAGAAGAGATTGAAGATGAGTGTAGTACCCAAGGAAACAATTGAAGTAATAGCACAGAGCTTAGGCATCAATAATTTATCCCCAGATGTCTTTCCTTCTCTTGCTTCCGATGTTGAGTATCGTCTCCGGGAGATCATGCAGGTATTTATTTGAATATATGTATAGAAAAAATAAATCTTGGTAGTTAATTCTCAATCGCAACTTAATTTTCATTTTTATTTTTGTTATTTGTCTTGCTCTTAATGGAAATTTTAGGAGGCTATAAAGTGCATGCGTCATTCTCGGAGAACTACTTTATCTGCTGACGATGTGGATAGTGCTCTCAGTTTAAGAAACATTGAGGTACATTAAAAAAAATTCTCCTCTTTTTGGATGATAATTTAACTTTATGAGTCATTTTATGTATTCAACTTCAACCCCTTTTTTATCTTGGATGGTTTATTGTTTTTTCAAAATTAATGTGGGTTCGTTTTTGTTCTATCAGCCTATATATGGGTTTGCTTCACGAGAACAGTCGCGTTTCAAAAGAGCTGCTGGGCACAAGGATTTGTTCTATATTGATGAAAAAGATGTTGAATTCAAACAAGTAAACTCTAATCTTTATGTGGTCGGAGCATTTTTGCTTCTTCATGGGTTTGAATTGTTTTTCTCTCTGGATTCTGCTTTCTTTGTGTAGGTAATTGAAGCTCCTTTACCTAGAGCACCACTAGACGCTGCCGTTGTTTCTCACTGGTTAGCTATTGAAGGAGTACAACCTTCAATTCCAGAAAATGCTCCTGCTGAAGGTATAGTAAATTGCCACTATTTGACACCACATTGGCTGAAGGCTAAACTGAAAGCAAGATAAAGAAGTAGCCTGTAGCATAAAACTCATTTTGATGTGCTGGGTAAATTCTAGTGCATGTTAAAGGAAGGATTAATTCCAATACCAAGTTTCTCTTAGCATAAACCACATATTTCTGCTGAGATCAAATTCATTGCAAATGTTCATTAGTTTAAAGATGAAAACTAGTCCATGAATCATAGGGTACAATATATGTAGAAGGAAGAAGAAACATCCAAGGAAACATTTAACTATAGATGCAAATTGAGCTGTATTTGCTAGTGTTTTGCATTTCTTATGCCAAATGCTTCAACTGCAATATAAGAGAGAAGTAGAGATGACATGACCTCTTCAAACTGAGTGTTAGGTCTGAAGATGAATTAAATGAAGAATAAACTGTCAAAAACATAGGCTTATTGCATCTAGATACATGTGAATATGTTGATATTTTAAAAATCATGTGTAAGAAAGTAAATAGACGGTGCACATGGGATATTTTGGGCACATAACTTCAAGATGTGGAAGTCTCTGGTGCATTGTCACCAATGGAATACTGTTTCATAACTGGATATTGAAATGCTTGTTTTTTCTATGGTTGAATATGCTAAACAAATTCCAAGTTTCCACTGTTTGTGCTTATCTGGGGAATCTTCCTTGAATTTGATCTAGCATGTATACTGTTTATTGACAAATATTCAATTACTGCACTTGCAGTTCCATCTGACAATAGAAAGAATGAGTATAAAGAAGATGGAGCTTCTATTGACATTAAATTACCTGTCAAACATGTATTGTCTCGTGAGCTTCAGGTACTATAAGTCCTTGTAGCTCTGTAGCCTCCTCTTCTCTTCTTGAAACTTCTTCCGGTAGTGATTTGTTTTACCGGTAATGTTGCAGCTTTACTTTGAGAAAATTACGGAGCTTACTGTCAGTAAATCTAGTTCCCTTCTCTTCAAAGAAGCACTTGTTAGCTTAGCAACTGACTCAGGGCTCCACCCCTTAGTTCCTTATTTTACCTATTTTATTGCTGATGAGGTAAATCTTATTCTATTTCTGTTGAAGTTTTGTTCATTTACTATTTTATTTGTTGTCTAATGATCTTCTCAATCATGTAGGTTTCAAGGAATTTAAATAATTTTCAGCTACTTTTTGCTTTAATGCGCCTTGTTTGGAGCCTCCTCCAAAATCCCCATATACATATTGACCCATATGTAAGTATGTTTATCATCTTATTTCTGTTGGAGGTATCCTTTTTTTATGTTTAAGAGGAATGAAGTCAATACGGTTTATAATATTTTCGGTCAAATTTGTCCATTGATGGAGTTCTTGTACCTTATGAGTTTATTCTTTTAGCTGACAAGTGAGAGAGGAAAAAAGGGGGGGGGGAATGAAGAAAAAAAAGAATGGAGCCAGACATTCAATTGCATTTTTAAATATTTTCCTATTTTCATGTGTGTACTTCACTTGCTTATGATGCCTTTTCTTTTTCCTCCTATTTTTCTTTTATTTATTTCTCTACTTTATCTTCAGCTTCATCAATTGATGCCATCTGTCATGACATGTCTTGTTGCAAAAAGGTTGGGTAATAAATTTTCGGACAATCACTGGGAACTGAGAAATTTCACTGCTAACGTGGTTGCATTGATATGCAAGAGGTGATTATTCCCTTTACTGGCTTACATTATTATATCGATTTGAGTGAAACATTCTCAACTTTCCACGCACATATGCAGATTCCCAAAGCAAGTCTTTGAGTTTTTTTTTAAAGTAATTATTGTTTCCTTCCCTAAAGAGGGTACACAATGAGCGTATATTGTGATCAATGACTTGCAGGCAATATACTTATGAGGAATGTGCCATGTTTGCCCCATCGTTGAGCAGTTTAGTGGTAAAGCTTAGCTTAGGGTATCAACCAGGGTATTGGGGGTTTAATAAGGATATATTTGCGGCGCTTGAGAGGGGGAGCCTACAATGCGAGATGCTTTGCCTTGGGAGGGGAGTAGAACAGATCGAGTCTTATCTTGGTGTGTATAGGTTACCCACTAGATTTACATGGTGGGTGAACCATGGGGGAGGGCCATCCACTCCTAGGAGTAGTTGAGCACAAGCCCAGACACCTGGGTTACAAAAAAAAAGTAGCATGTATCATGTTTTTCTTTGCCTATAGTTCTGCTTATGGTTTATAATTTAAAACTATGTTAGTAGAAACAACAGCAAATACGATGTATGTACATAGAAGATTGAATGTTGGCCTGCTCTAGTTCGGTAAATCCTATTGATCTGTTATTTATCTTTAACTTTATGCAAATTGTTAAACTCTTGCAGATATGGTCATGTTTACCATAATCTGCAGCCACGTATAACGAGGACTTTGCTTCATGGTTTCTTGGACCCAAACAAAGCTTTGCCCCAACATTTTGGTGCAATTCAAGGGTTAGCTGCCCTTGGACCTAATGTGGTAACTTGCTGTTTTCTACTTCTATGTTGCATTGATAAGTTTGCCAAGTTTACCAGCTGTATATATGCTGTTGATTTTTTTCCTTAGGTTCGCCTGCTTGTGCTCCCCAACCTGGATCCTTATTTGAGACTGTTAGAGCCAGAAATGCAGCTTGAAAAGCAAAAGAATGAGATGAAGAGGACAGAAGCCTGGCAAGTATATGGAGCTTTAATGGTGATTATTTTTAGCCTTCCATTTCTTATTTACATATTTGCTTGTGGGTTGTTGATCATTATTTGGGCCCATTAAAGCTTAAATGCCGCTCTTTTGTTATTGAGTATGAAATTTAGTTGTTACTGGTTTGAGTTTTAGCTTTATTTTTATATGACTCAATTAACAAGGCAGTGAACTCTACAGTGTGCAGTTGGCCTATGCATGTATGATCGGCTTAAGCTGAATCCTTCTGTACTTTTTCCACCAGCACGTGACATCTGGAAAAGCAACAGAAGATTCAAGACTATGATATCAAGTATGGACTAGGTTTTGTTCTATTTATTTTAGTTTTCGACAAGTTCATAGCAAATTCTTGTGATTTTACTTGATCCTTGCATGCATGAACTACTTCTTGACATGTTTATCTTCTTTTCCACTCACCATGTTGGGTGTATTTGGCTGGGGTTGGGTGTAAAATACAAGTCTTCAGAACTTTGATCAGTACCTGTTGAATGGACCCATAAAACTTGTATATTTCCCTGACTTTTTCATCTTTCTAATTCACATAATTTTACAGATTATTAGCATATATCATTTTCTGATGACGCAAGCATCGTTTAATCATATATTACATTTCCCTTTCTTAGTTTATTTTTTTCATGATGGACACACTTGTTCCCTTTCAAATGTGGCAAGATAAACGTAAGGCTAGCACGGACAACCTGATGCAGCAACCACCGCTCAAGAAATTAGCAACTGATGGGTCAATGGGCGCCTTGTCTACAAAATCAGTGCCAGTGGACATGCCTGGAGCAAGTGGTGGATATGCTAAAAACATGGGGGTTTCAGATACTGCTTTCTCATCAATGTCACGAAGTTTTTCAAATGAGAATGTGTTGGGAATGAGCAGAAGAAGGGATATGGTTGCTAATAAAGGGTATAAAACATCACCTGTTTTTGATCAGGCATGGAAAGAGAATACGGAAGTGGGAAAATTGTTACCTCTGCTATATGATTATTTTGGTGAAAGCATGTTCAACTTTGTACCTACCCCTGAATTGTTCTTCTTCCTGTGATCTTCGGGCAGTAATTTGGAAGAGAGCTTGTCGAGTCAAAGAAGAATGCACTTCCCTTGGAGATATTGTAGATAACTGCCCTTACTGCTGTTATTATAATATGCTCATGCTCAATCGAATGTTCATACTTCTTTTACAGCATTTAGGATTTTTTTTTTTTTTTGTTGAGGGGTGGGGGTTGAATTGTATCAATTATATGCCAGAATAATGTTATGAACTGAAAAGAGTCCTGCTCAATTGATCATTCATATCCCACACTTACTGAGATTATCCGGATTCTGAAGATTTTTAACATAATGCCAGTGACAGAGGTCAAGTATCACCATTTCACTTAAGGTTAAACACAGAATCTCTCCTTTAATAACTCGAGCTGTTGGGTTCATAACTTTACATTTTTGTGCATTACCTTATACTCTTCTTCTCTAACCCTCCTAACCAAGTTATTTTCTTGCTTAGCGTTTCCATCTTGCCTAGTGTTTTCATTTGTTTCTCCTAAGAAGACCAAGCACTTTCTTTTTTTCATTTTTAATTCATAAACCTAGAAAGTTGTATTTCTTTCATCCTGATTCTGTAGTTATAATTCTTATTTACAAGTCAAACTTAAGGATGACAAAGAAATCAACAAAAAAGCCTAGAGGCAAAAGAATTACATCTGATACAGGGTTAAAATCAAGAAAGATACTTCCTACCCTTGTCAGGAAAAAAAAGAGGTGAAAATAAAATAAAATAAAACAGGGTGAAAACAAAAAAAAAAGGAAAAATAAAGAAACTAGTAGAAAAGCTTCCGAGTTGGACGAGGGGTGGAAGTAGGAGAAGCTGGTGAATTAAGACTGAGGGGCGATTTCAGGCTTCCCTGGGCCACACTGCTCCTCTCCATTAACTTTGTACCCCTGGGATCAGTCAGAAGTGTCTTCTGAAATGACTGGGTGAAACCAGTTGCAATTATTGTCACGTGGATCTCTCCATTGTATCGTTCATCCACAACAGCACCAAATATGATGTTAGCTGACGGATCTGCCAAACTTGTAACCACCTGGAAATGTAAAGAGAATAATCAATCACGAGAAATTTGAAACACTTATGGAATTCATATTATGTGAATGAAACCTGTTTTGTATGCTATACTCTGCAAAATATTCATTAAAAAGGATGAACCTTCCAACACACTGAAGATATTTCTTGAATAGACTTGGGGCTTACAGCTATATTAAATTTGTTATGTTTGACAAAAGAAAACAGACAGTATAGAAAATTGCAACACCTGAGACACCCTGTTGACTTCTTGCAAGGTTATGTCGTTTCCTCCAGTTATATTATACACTACCCCAGTGGCAGATTGAATGGAAGATCCAATCAAAGGAGCCAGAGTTGCTTGTTCTGCTGCTTCTTCAGCACGGTTCTTGCTGGAAGAAACTCCCACTCCAAGCATAGCAGTTCCAGAATTCTTCATCACAGCCTGTACATCTGCAAAATCTACATTTACTAGCCCAGGTATCTGCAAAAGAACAATACAAATCAAGATGACAAGATTGTATCAGCCACATAATGCAGGCAGAGAAAGCAATCAAGTTTCAGCATAATAGATGCTAAGCAGATCCCTTAATAAGGCCCTTAAAAATGTGCCTTGAACTAATAGAGACAACTTGAGGAAGAACAGCCTTGCAGGAAAGAACATCATTAATGTGGAATCTACAGAAGTTAAAAAGTTGTGCAGCCTATTTATAAGTTTGCATTTATAACAATATATTGGGGATGTTTGCAATTTCTGCAAAAAATTGTTGCAGTGATTATTCTCATTAGATAAGCATTTCCCAAACATTCTTTGTTACAATGACAAAGCCACATTTACTAGCCTTTATGGTAATCGATTCGATGAAGCAATCACACATGGTTTTGATACTAAGGAAACAGGCTACGGATGAATTGAAACTTTCCCAGGAAAATCAATGGGAAACTTTCCCAAGAAAAGGTGGTGTGAAAGTGCTCTAGAGAAGCTATTGTAGAAACACTCACTGTGATTATATCTGATATTCCCTGGACACCTTGGCGTAAAACGTCATCAGCTAAAAGGAAAGCATCCTGCAGTGGGGTTTGCTCATCGGTAATATCTAATAGCCGATCATTTGGGATCACTATTAGAGTGTCAACATTTTTCTGAAGTTTTTCGATTGCCTCCAGAGCCTGAAAGAACAGAAAACATGAGACTCAACTATTGTAGATTTCAAGTGACAAAAGAAGAGGAATTTTCACCCTAGTTAGACTATTTTTATGCAGCTTATCAAATGTACGAGCAGATTAGCATTAACTTCATTTGAGGCATCTAAAAATAAAGTTAATAATTATGATGTACTTCACAAAGTCTTTCAGCTAAACTAGTAGATCTCATAAGATAATTAGCAACAGTCTCCAGAGGAATAAAACTACAAGTAATTAAGTAGCTTAACATAATTTACTTTGTAGCAAATTCCATTCAAGTAGAAAGAGAACAGGGAAAAGGAAAGAAAGTAGTCCGTGTGAAGCAGAGAATCAGAGAGTATAAGCCATAGCACTTAGATGGATAGAGTAGGTTCCCTAATTATCAAATGCCCAGGTATCAAGATGTGGTGGCCAAGCCGTATTTTGGAATGTTTATCAATAGTGACAAATCAAACAAGGCTAGTACATCTCTCTCTCTCCCCTTTGGGTTAAAGGCCATCATTTCTGAACAGCAGGATTTCTATCACAATAATTGAAATTATAACCAAACTGTTACAAGGGTGCAAAATTAGGGATGTGAATTGTTTTATGATTGACAAATGACACCTATGTCACAGTCTACATGAGAATTAGCATCATATGAAGATGGCACCTGCCTGAAGGGATCTTTTACGTCCTTCAAAGCTGAAAGGATAGGTAACGACACCAACTGTCAAATAACCTGCTTCCCTGGCTATTTGGGCAACAATAGGAGCAGCACCAGATCCTGTACCTCCACCCATTCCTGCAGTTATAAACACCATATCTGATCCCTTAAGAGCATTAGCAATGGCTTCTTTTGATTCCTCTGCAGCCTGTTCCCCCAGAAGGGGATTGCCCCCAGTACCTGCACCTCCACAAGTGGTTCAAATCAGAAATCACTGCTAGGAAGATTGAAAAGAATGAAATGAAATCCCTCCAGTCCAAAATACTATAGCATCTTTACTTTTCACACAAATACACAGATTAAGGAAGTTATAGAATAGCCTGAATTTTAAGTGAAAAGAACTAACTTACCTTGTATCGGAACTTGAGAATTCAATTAAGGAAAATGGCTCAAATGCCCTTCATATTTCCATTTCTTCAAATATATCCTTATAACTTTTATTTTCAAATTTTGTACCCTTTACACTATTTTTAATTATACAAAACTTTCCTTAAACTTTTATCATCTTTTCCTAACCTCTCCTCTTCTTATTTTATATCATTTATTTCTACCATTCAACCCTATCCAAAATGATGGCTTTCATTCATAATTTATGATAGTTCTGGGTAGAAATAAATGATAAAAAAACATTAAAAAACTCAAGGTTAGTTTTGTATAATTAGAAATTGTGTAAGGGTACAAAATATGAAAATAAAATTTTAGGGATATATTTAGGGAAATACTTGAAAGGCATTTTGAGCCAATTTCCTTCAATTAATTGTTTGCTTAGTGGAGTGACGAATAAGGGTAAAAATGTAAAGAAAGTAATTAAATGCCTTCTTGATTTCGAAAAGCAATAGTTATTTAGGGACAAAAAAAATGTCAAAAAGGCAATAGTTAGATATATAATTTTCCAACTGCTAAAAAACGTCTGGAGTCCTGGTCATATGAATTTAATGTGAAGTACTGCAAAATCAAAGTATGAACTTAGTATGGGCATCAAAATAATTTCTCCATATTTATATGTGCACTTGCACGAGAGAGAGAGAGAGGATAGACCAAGGCCACGAGTCAAAAGCTCTCCAATTTGGATTGGGTTTTCTGCAGCAGATTGTAGGAGAGCTTGAGCATCTGTGTTTATTGCATAGAAATCAACACCCTATTTTCACCATGCAATACAAAACTTGTCAAGAAAAATCCCGGCATTAAAAATAAGCAAGAAGAAATTTGCAAGTATTTGTTAAACTCCACAAAAGATATTGAGGTATTCACTTTTCAGAGTAATTCTAAGTACACAAATTCAAGCCAGAGAAAACAAAATAATCTCAGTTATGGTGCATTCAACAGACAACATGAATTCATTTTCCCTTCTCTCACACTTTCAGAAGCACATGCTAACCAAAGTCAGATCAAGGATAAAGGAAATGATAGCCAACCGATAATGCAGGGTAGGAATGCAAATGTATTTAATCTCTAAAACTAAAAAACTATTAGATGATGAAATATATTGAAGCAGCCTTTAGCTCGCAAGGATTACAGAGCACCAATAAAACAACTCAAACAAAAATAATTCTAGGTACTTTTGGGATCTCTGGCACTGGGAGTGGAGAAGGGGACATTACTAAAGACCAGGGTATATTAGAAAAAAAAAATCAAAGAACAAAAGCAATAATTATTATTCACAGCTTCCTGCAATAGTTTTTCAGACAGAGTTTCAAAGGGTATATTATCTGTAATTTAAATTTTATTGACAAGCATGTTCTAATGAAAGGCCTGACTTGTAGAATACAAAATCTTTAACAGCTTGTACCATGAAAACATTCCATCTTAATAAGCAACTCACCATGGAAGTAAAAACTTTGAAATGGCTATGAGATAACATTGAAAGTGCACTTTCCCGTGAAGTTTTAACCTTTTTTCTTATAACTTTTCTCTATTAACAGGAGGGATAATCCATTCTACGTGTCATGACACTGCAAAACAGGTCACTGATCATGGCGAATTGAGGCAAAAATGAACTCGAGATGTCCAATGCTACCAAAGAACAAACTTTGACTTTTGATGATCGTAAAAAACTGAAACAATAATAAAATGTGAAAAATAATCACTCAAAATCAAACATGCGTTGTGGGCAAGAATGAAAAGTTAAAATTTTGTTGGCAACCAGTGTTGCGATAAATGGAACCCAGAAGGGACTACCTGCAAACTAGTGAAACAACAATTTTTTTTTTTGGGTAGGTATAAAACAACAATTACAAAAAAAATCGCACCGTTGTTCACTAGTGGAGGCTAAAACAGAGCCAAGAAACATAACAAACACAAAAAGGGTTAAATGAACACAGGATAGCACAACAAAAGCACACCTGTAAACCGCTGCCAATCATGCGATTAACCGCATTGTTGCCTCCGCCACCAACACCGACAACCTTAATCTTGGCAGAGTCCATTGGGGTAAAGGAACCGCAGACACTGAGGCGGTGGAATTTGGATAGGCTTATCCGACGATTCCTCGGGGAAAAACATACTTTGGAAGAGAATGGGGAGAGAGTTTTCTGGTACAATCCGATGGAAGTTGAAGGAGGAGAGGTTAACTCAGCTGGGTTCTTGAGTCTAAACGTCGCCATGAAAGATCTCCCACTCTGCTTCGCTTCTGGACAAAAATGAACAACAGATTTTTGGCTCTCCTCAAAGATTTTGTTGGGTGTAAAAGGAGATTTTTTAGGTCACTTCTTAGTTCCTAGGTTTTTATAGGGTTTTAGTAGTACGTAATCAATATAAAATTTAATAGAATTAGATAAAATTTTATGAAATTTGCCATTCTATATAATTTCATGAAATTCTTATTGATTTTAATAAAATTTAATGAAATTTTATTCTTTTATTATAATTATAATTAATAGGAAAATATTATAAAAAATAATATAATGTATATATGATTTCTCTTTTTATTATGGTTTTATTAGTGAGAGGTAGAGATAAATTGAATAAATTTATGTATGTATTTTCTAATCATAAAAAATTTATAAAAAAAAAGGAAATATGGGAAATCATAAATTGTACCAAATAAAAATTTTGTATTTTAATAATAGAAATCATAATGTGCCAAATTTATTAACTTTAAGAACAAAACACTCATTAACTGTTTCTAATTAATTTTCATTCAATATATCTTTCTATATGTCTAAAACAAAATTATTTCTCCATTGTTTTTTTATTATAATTCAAAGTATAAGAGTTGTCCCTAATATGAAATTCAATAGAATTTTTAAGTCTCGTGAATTTTCAGAAATTTTTAGATTTTAATAGAATTCTATAACATGTAATTCTATGCCACATAATTTGATGAATTTTTATTGGAATTTTAACAAAATAAATAGAACAAAATTTGTACATAAAAAAATAGACAAATTAATATATATATATATATATATATATATAAATTCAACTCAATCATCAATCAATTTTTTAATGAATTTATTAATTGTTTTTCCATTCACGATTTTATATTATTTTATATCTTTCTTTGAAATATGTATATATGCTATTACATTCATTTCTATATATAAAATTCTTAATAAAACTTTTATACTTAATATCCTATAGAATTTAATAGATTCAATAGAATTATATGTAATTCTATGCCATATAATTTGGTATAATTGGGTGAATTTTTATTGAAGTTTCAACAAAATAGATAAAACAAAATTTGTACATAAAAAAAAAACAAATTGACGAACCAATATATATTTAAACTCAACTCAATCATTTATCAATTTTTTAATAGATTTCTTGATTGTTTTTTCATTCACTTTAGATTTTATATTTTTTTTATATGTTTTCTTTGAAATATGTATATATGCTATTACATTCGTTTTTATATATAAAATTCTTAATACAAATTTTCTACTTAATATCCTAGTTTTATCGTTAATAAAGTTTAAATAATAATTTGAAGGGAAAACAAAGAACAAATTTGTTTACATCAAATCAAATTCATGTAAGAGTTATAGTAAGATATAAAACCAAGTAGATGGATTACATGTAATTTTATATCATACTTTTTTTGTGAAATTTGGTGATATCTTATTAGACTTTTAAAATAAAATAAATATAATAATTTGTATATAAAAAATTACATATTAACAAATCAATATGTGTAAAAATTATTGTTGTAGAAGGAGAAATATAATACTATGATAACTAAGTTGAGAAATATGCATGATATTTTTTATATTTGTTATTTGTTACTTTTATTTTTTATTGGCAACAAATAGACGAATTCCATGAAATTTCGAGTAAGCACGATTGGATTTGTAGAAGAATTGTTTCTTCATATTTTTTTACTTCAAATTTTATCAAATTCTTTTAAATTCTATTAAAAATAAAATTTCATTGAAAACCATGAACTTTTGAACACATTAGAATCTTATGAAATTTATCAAATTTCATATTAAAAACTTTTGATTTTGATGGATTCTTTAGAATTCTAAATTAAGGATGATTTGAATGTTATAAAATCTTAAATTTTATCAAATTTCATAAAGAGTACATTCCTTTAGAAAATGCATGAATTAAAAATTATTACAGTCAACCGTATTACTTTGTGATAGTTTTTTCCTGTATAACTCCAAGTCAAATCTCAAATTTGGGCATGACCTCTTTTTTCTTTTTTATTTGCTTGACTTAGAATTGAGTTCAATAATATCGATCTTCAATGCTATTACCGTGTAAATCGAAAGATTCATCTGAATTGATAAGGATTTATAGTAATTAGAAGTCAAACCCTCACAATGAGTCGTAAATGTGTCTTCCAAAAATCGAACAAACACCTTCAGCAATTAGAACCTTTGCACCAACAGCATAGGGGTTGATGACCTCTATTTTTTTCCCCTTGGAGGAAAGCATGACCTTTGGAAAATCAAATTCGACCTAAATCCTTGGTGAAGGTTGTGCTAAAATCAGGAATAAATGGATTAGATGGAAGACAAGTCTTTTTTAATCCACTGAAATAAGATAAATTAGCATGAGCTCCTACTGATATCCGAAATGAGCAACTTTCTTTTTTTGGAGAGGAAAAAAATGAAATGTGTCAATTGCACGTTGTTAGTAGGAGACGAACAAAATTCAGGTAACTCTTTTATGGAAATAGTAAAATCAGAAATTGAATGACTTGGAAGGTCCATATCTATAGTTTTGAATTTCTAGCCTGCAAACAAATGGATACAAGTACCCAATTATTTTCTCCAAAGTACACTTCATACTCGCAGACTCTCACGGTTCACAAATGACATAACATTAACATAATAAAGCTCTTACAAGAGAAAACCAAGTGAGCAAGCGGTGCAAAATGAATAAAAAGTTAATTGTACCAATAAAATTACATACAAGTATGATTCAAGAAAGATTCCAGATGTTCGATGAACTAAAAATAATTATTTTTCGTTGAGCTCAATCTGGTGGTTTATGAGAGAATTCTGACATGCCTCTGTGACTTAGCACCTTACTCTTCACTCAAAATTGGAACAATAAGTGGTTTCATCTGTGCTAAATATACAATTGCCCACCTGTATTAACAAAACATGGTGAGTTCAAAGCAGAAGTCGAACATGGAATCATACTCTTTGTAGAACTTCTATCAGCAAATTCAGAAAATAACAAAACCAGACAGACAAACCTTCCATGAAGAATGCAAGTATCTATATATATTCTCAGGTTAAAC
Source organism: Apocynum venetum (assembly GCA_019593545.1). Classification (NCBI taxonomy): domain Eukaryota; kingdom Viridiplantae; phylum Streptophyta; class Magnoliopsida; order Gentianales; family Apocynaceae; genus Apocynum; species Apocynum venetum. The sequence continues at coordinate 6,551,137 of SRSM01000123.1, read as the reverse complement.
TTATTCAGGCTAAGATAACATGTATACAGGTGTGGTTCTTATATCAAGCTAAATGAGTCTGCAGCAGTTCAAAGCATTGATAGCAAAATAAATTCATCCAATCTCAGTAATTGAACTAAATGGCTCTATGGTTTTGAACTCCCACCTAAAAATTGGAAAAGAATATTATACCATAGAACTATCAAAAGCAATGAATAAGATGTATTTTACTTTGTCAAAAAGCAAGAGTTTTGAAATGCCCAAAAAAGCATTTGGTAAATGACAGAGAGAAACAAAATTACAGAAGCAAAAAAATGTCAAGTACATAGATACTGTATGATTCACTGCTAAATAAAAAAAGGACGAAGTTCAAGTAAATTCAAGCTTACATCATCCAACAGCATACTGTTGCAGTAATAATTAACGTCAGGTGCAACCTGCATCACAACTACCAATTAGCTACACAACACAAATATTCAAGAATAAAGAGAGAAAGACAACATGAACATCTTTCCTGAAATTTTAAAAGCTCCACACATAAACACAGTATTCTTAAAAAAGGTCAGTAGCAACAAACAAGTACTCCAAAATAAAATGCTAATTGCCAAACTGCTCAGTTGGTAACGTATTTATCTACATACAGTAGTACCTCGAACTAATGGAACTTAAAATTGAACCTGATCATATTTCCAACTCTTTTCCCTCATATAAAGTATAATTGCAGAGTTCATACAACTAGAAATAAATAAAAAAAATCAGTACTTGTGATTCATCATAGAATGCTTGCAAAACTTTTTAAAAAAAACTCACAAGAAAGAACCAAAGATCTTAATGCAGAGATAACACATCCATTATTTTCCCAAGGAGTAAATAGCACTTAAAAATTAGAAGAAAAGAAAGAAAGAAAGAAAGATGAAATATAGTTGAATGTTTCTCATTATGCATCCCAATCCTATACTTGATGAACGTACACAATACAAGTTATGGCATTCCAGATATAAATGAAATGGTTTCCTAGACTCTGACAAATAGAAAGGTCTTGATGTAAGATTGCTGGTTCGATTGGAATTTCTGGCAGCAACATAGTTTGTGTTGCTGATTACAAGACTCCATGGAATTTTCAGACTATCAGCGGTAAACATGGAGGAGTATAGAAAACTTGAGTCACAAAGGCTTCCTATCAACATCTATCATCCTCACGAAGAGTACAGCCTAACCAGTCCATAAATGTGAGAAAAATTTAACCATGTTATAGGATTCAAAAGGTGGCTCATAAATGTTCTACCTATTTGTATACTTGGAGACCACTAAATTACAATTAAACTAGGTCTGGACGGGATGACATGTGGAAGAAAAATGTGAGAAGTAAATCTGATGTAAATGACACATTTATGCTGTTGTCCGGATAGAGAAATGAGGGCAAGTAAATACACCAATTCTTCTTGCCCTAATTTGGGGGGGAGGGGGGTAAGGACAAACAAAAGAAGTTGAAGAAACTAATGACAATATCAACCTCACATTTAGCTTCAAAATTCAATAACTATAAGAGAGAAAATAAAGGCTAAAAACGCAAAAGTGAGTTAATAATTCTCTTTCTTCTCTCTTTCCCCCTTCTGCTCCTCTTCTCAACCTAAACAAAATGGAGGTTAAAAGATATGCTTCCCCTAGGAATATTATCCATTCACCTGCCTCTACCTTCCAGTGAATGAAGCTATGCCTCGGCCTAAGAGAGGCTTCCATGCTTCCATTTTAATTTATAGTCCATTCTAGTATCAATTGTAACGTTGTAAATCATAAATATCAATGACCCATATCTTTTTGCACCTTACTCCAGTGGCACAAAATACTTGAGTCCACCTTTGTAATATGGTATTAACCTGATCCATATATTAACAGAATAACAAACCCAAAGATGTTTTGTGCAGGATAAACAACTTGCTGAACAAATTCAGCTAAATTAACATCTTCTGTTGAGAGGCAGACTTGATTTATCTGACTAAATAACTAACAAATCAAGGATGCAAGCTTCTAGAGGATTAAATAACAGTACCATATTCCTGTTTGCCAATCCCCTACTAATGAGAGAAGAACATTTAACACTAGTTAAATGAGGTAAACAAGAGAATAAAAGCTATAACATTAAGAAGACAAATCATAGACAGAAACAGAGACTAGCCACCAGAAAGAAACTTCAAATAATATCATCAAACAATTACAATGTATGGGACTTTGAAAAAGTAGTTCAATTAAAAACAAAAATACGTACAAGTTCGTGGAAGGCCCTCGGCTACAGCAGATTCTGGTACAAATAGAAGCAATGACGCCGATCACAACAAAAATTAGGGTTGTTACCAAAAATCCCATTTTGATTCAATCTCAACCACAGATTCAAAACACAAGCTAATTCGATCTCTGCAAATAACGGGGAAAAAAATCCCTGATTTCTGAGATCAATACCAAAACAAACGCAAACAAAGTAATTATAGCGTACGGCAAGCAATCTTGCAGAGATAATTCAACTTTCATAATCAACATGAAAATCGAAATAATTCAACTTCAACATAGGCGTATAACATATGCATACTTGCAGAGATAGGGGGAGACAAGAGCCTTCAGCTCTGGTGACCAATGATTGGTCCGGCAAAGAGTGGAAGATGGAAGATCCGCTGTGGCTTTGCCTTGATGAAGTTCAAGTCGTTATAACCCTTAGCTGAGCCTGAGATCGTGAAAGAAACGACTTCAATTCATGATTGGTTTTAGTTTTTCGTTTTCTTTTTTCCTTTTTTACTGCAAAAGATAAGAAAAAGAAAAAAAAAAAAGAGGGATCTACCTACTGGGCCAGTACGAAAGTTGAGAGCACAAGGGCCTTACTTGAGCCCTGATTAATGGTCAAAAATCTCTATCTTTCTATCCGGATGGGCCTTTAAACATTAAAAACAAATGTTTTATTTTTTATACTGCATTCTATTCGTAAAAAATATTATATTTTTTTATTTTTAATGTAATTAATAGTAAAATTACATTAATTAATATATAAATATATTAACTTTAAATATTTTTTTATTAAAAATAATTCTTTCTTTTGACAGTATATGCTTCTTCTTTTAAGACAATTGTTTATGCTCTCATGTAAGATATTCCTTTACATGAAAACCAATTATAACAAATATCCGGCTACCTTCTAGGCCACATTTGTACAAAACAATAAATTCTCGAGGGATTTCGATATGAATATAGAATAGACAAGCAGATGATTCAAGAACAGTCATCTTACGACATCAAATGATTAACATATGCACTAAATTCGCTACCAAATCCCAATTTACCAGTACAACCATAATAGTTCCAAAAATGAGTCTGGAAAGTGGAAAATCTTGTCCCGCCGCCATTTATTCAATTGAGAGGGGGAGGGGGAATCACAAGAATGCAAGCCTGCCTTTTATCAACAAGAAGTCTCCATTGTTTCCAGCAACAGCTGAACCTTAGCAAAAACTCGAATTATATCTCAGGTGAAAAGGAATCCACGGGGGAATGGAATATGAGAAAATTGTCCAGAGACATTGAAAAAAATTTACTACAAGTAGCAGTAGGGGCTTGTAACGCTTGTTAGAGTTCCTTTAACACCTTTGCTTGACAAAAATAAAATGAAAGATGGGAACTAACCCCATAACTTCATTCAAAAGGTTCCATACAAGAATTTTCAGCAGTCTAAATAAAAAATTGTCAGAAAAAGACCGGTCGAGGGTTCTTTTTTTTTTCCCCCCTCCTTTTCTTCTTTTTGGTTCTCTATCTCTCTCTCTCTGGGAAAAAGAAAGAGGCCAGGAGACCAGAGAGAGAGAGTGCTGTAATGTTTGCTAATCCACTGCAACTGCTACCTGATGGTATCAGAATCTGAAATCAGGATCGACATCCATTGCCCAAGTAAATTTTGCCAGAAGAGACTTGTTGAATATCTGTAAAGTTGAGTGTTAAAGCCGCAACAAAAAGAATAGGGCAACAAAAACTTCTGTGGGGTGCTGAAAATGCATGGCCTTTCAAATGACTCAGAAAAAAAACCAACCTTCTCAATGGGAACTTCTTGGCGCTTGCACCATGCAACTGTTATTCTTGGATCAAGATAATTAATCTTTGATGTGCCCAACGCTACAGTTTTTAAATCCTCCTTTGTCTCCTTATCTCGTTCCATTTTCTCAATTTTAGCACTGGTTTGAGCTATCTTTTTCTCCAATCTGGAGAAAACAATTGTCAGCCATGAAGGCCATGAAAGTATGATATATGAATTTACAAGGAGATAGGGTTCTTACGCTTCAGGGTTCAAATTCCTCTTTGGTTTCCCATCAGCATTCTTTGACTTCAATGGTGGTTTCCCTTTTTTGGCCCGAGACAAATCAGATTTCAATTCTTCCAGTAAAGCCTAAATACAGAACAGGGTCAACCTTCTCAACAAGAAGCCAGATCATAAAAGTGTGTCCAAGAACGATGACAAAATTGTATTACATGTATGAAGTTTACTGAACAAGATAAAAGTTGTGATAAGCAAACAAAAGTGCATGAACAAGATAAATGTCGTGAATATCCAGAGAGGAACTATATGAACACAATGAAGATTAAAAAAAAGAACATAAAGTTTAAATATGAGCAGGCATTACCTTCAATTCTTCTATCTTCTCATTCAATCTTAACATCTGTGCACCATGGGTCTTTGATACAGTACGCTGATGATTACAGATAATTGCAACCTACAATATATGCTGAACTTTAATTTTTCTCCATGCAAATATCCATTATTAACTTGAAAAGCTAATCTGTGTTCAAGGGCTTCATACCTCCTTGTTTGCGAGCTGATATACCACAACTTTCTCAGCAACATCTCCACCGTTCGTCTCTTTACTCAACTGCCATGGTTCACAAATATAATTATTTAGAGAGGTAAAGGCAAGAGGAATAAGTTAATGGAATAAGTGTTGTCACATTCGAAGTACATCTGCATACAGTCAATAGAAGATCTAGGTTGATACTTACTCCACTGTGGACAGAAATAGACTGCGATAACCAAGTTCCTTTTTAACTATTTTTAATTTGCAACAGGAAATCAGAGAATCTCATGCCAATTGCCAGGATTCAAAAAGAAAACCTAGACTTCAGTACTTTGCTGTTCTCATGAATAATTGATTATAGGGGAGGCCGTAACAACCTTAGGATAAACAACCAGTAATTGATTGTAGGCACCGTTTGAATAGGAAAAAGCATTTAGAAATAGATTACAAGTAATATATAGATCTCATGGTATACCCAACATATATCTATAATTATTATATTTGTGGGGTTCTTTTGAAGATATCCACATATGTCAGTTGAAAAAAAAGATGTCAAGCTGAGACATAAATTCTGAAATCCAAAAAAATTATTGAATTTAAATATGATAATAAAAATGAAAAATTATAAAATCTCATAACAGAAGACCTCATGTACATATAAAATCTCAGTATGTAAAAACAAGATTTGTGTTATGTAGAAGCTGAGATGTGCTGATTAAGTGCTTGTGTAATAATTCTTCCATTCAATGAAAATGATAAACTAAATCATTTAGACAAACACTACGATCATAATGCTAACTGTATAAGCTGTTTACAACCAGATTTCACCCCTTACCAACAATGATTATGGAGCTGTATCCACGTTAGAGGATGTCAACTAAACTATTAGTTTAGTTTAACTCTCAAGAAACAAGATATCTAAATTTCAGGCGAGACACTGAAAATGAGTAGCAGGAAGAACTCCCTAGAGACCATAACAAGTTTAACATCACATGATGTCTTGTTGCTTGACAAAGCTAAAGGAAGGATAAGGTCACCACACCACAACAAATATGAAACAACTCTCTCTAGAACAAAGAGAAATATAATTTCTCAAAAGTAATATGCTGACCTGGTAAGAAAATTCTAGTAGTTTTAACTACCTAACCAATCTCAGATAATCCAATCAATTTTAAGTTGATCCCAGAAGATTCTGATCAACTGACCTAAACCACAACTTTGCTTTTCTGACTACAGATTATAAAGCAATGTTCACTCATTGCATACTTCCAGGTCCTTAAAAGATGCATCCTTATTATTGATTCTTCAGGATCACTCAGTAACAAATAAATAAAAAGAAATACTCAATAACAATTCCTAGGACACCCTTAATATTCCTTAGAACACAGAGATGAGGTGACAACACACTCAGAGAAGACCCAGTCAACCAGATTGGATGAAGTCGTCCACTATCATCATACATATAGAAGTGTATAATAAATTCAAGGCAGAAAGGAGCCATGGTTCCAATTTACCATGTCATCTAACGTTATAGATGCATTATATGTACGAAAAACTTTTGCAGTAAGACCAGGCATGAGTTCCTTCAAATGGGCATTCAGTTTACTGGTATCAAGCCTGTCAAAGAGATCATCGCTAGCACGTTTTCCTGCAAAAGAGAAAAAAATGCATTACATAATATGGTCCTATGAGGAGTGAATATTCTTTCAGCATCCAAGGTTTCTCACAAACCACTTCGAAATTGTTGAATTGCCTTGAAAACAGCAGCTTCAACCTCAACCTCATTTTGATACCTAATAGAATCTTTACCGAGAAAATCAAACTGCAAGAGGAAACACAGAAACAGTTAGCCACTATGCAATTAGTGTTTATAAATCAGAATACTCATTTTACAGTTTACTAAAATGCCATTAACTATCAATTTCTTCCATAATAAAGGAAGAGAACACACCTCCATAAATACTCAAGATACTGCCAACAGTGAAAAAAAAATACACCAACTCAATACCTTTAAAATATTTGGAGGCACAGGTTCTACATTTTCTACTTTCAGTGTGCAACAACCAACTGTATCAGCTTCATCATCATCCTGGAAACCACAGAAGGATTCAAGATATTGTTTGCAAAGAATTATTTTTTTGTGATTTATCACAACTTTTAACAACTCAATTTTGCCACAAGTAAACAGAAAAAACATTGAATGATCAGATGTCTTCTTGGCAAAAGGTATTTAAATCAACAGACTGAGTGATCCTGAAGGATTAATAGTAAGCAATTTTGATTATTATGCTAGATAATAAAATTAAAAGATAAACTACCTTCTCATTGCCTGCCCTCAGAGCCAGTTTATCAATAAGATAAGTTGCAACTGCTATTTGCTTCTTTGTAGGATCTCTACTTGCAAAATCCTTAGTATAAGCAGCTCTAATTCCATGTATATAGTCCTATTTAGATATCAATACATGTCCATCAGTATATTTCTGAAAATATTCCTAATAATACCCGTTAGAAATCCAGTAATAAGTCCATTTAAAGGACCTTCAGAAGCCTGGCTTTCTCATATTTCTCTTTGTCACTTTGTCCCTTCAAGGTGCTGCTGGGTGCCAGAAAAACATATTTGAATTCCCTTGGATTAATTGGATCATTCCAAAATGCCAACCATGTCACTGTATTGTCATGGCGTATTTCCTTCCATCTGCCAAAGATTAACAAGACATTGTCTTTAGAAAAACAGCTTCTGAAAATTCAAGACTACATAGTCAAGAACTTGTTAAAAAAAATAAAGAAAGAAAAGAAAAAAAAGACTACAGTCAAGAAGAAGAACCTTTCACCAGGGATAGGACATTCTGGAATAGGAGCATCCTTTCCAATGTTTATGGTAATATCACTAGGACGGATGCGTTTTTTCAGCTTGCCCATCTAAGAAGCAAAATCAATATTGAGAAACAATCTATTAGGTAGTTAATAAGAAGACGAATATTAGAAAAAAGCCGCCATTAACTCAAAATTCTTTAGCATGGGTCAACATGACAATTCACCTTGGGATGTTCACCACGACCTCTAAATAATCCAGGTGGCTCCACTCTAAAATTACCTACCTGTAAATGATATTTCTGTTAGACTCTACATGCTCAAGAGGTAAGTATATCTAGAAAAAGGATTATGTTATCACCTTCTCCTTATTACCATCAACCCAGGCCCACATATACTTTTCCTCTTGCTTTAGTTTTTCTTCTTTTAGAGCCTTCTTCTCCTGCAAAATTGACAAACCTAGACTTAAGAACCTATTGTAAAACACACCATAGAATGTTAACCAAGTCAATAAGCACAAACATTGTCTAGATGCATCAGAAACTTAATTTCTAGTAAATAATCAACTCGTAGACAAATTGTTGTGCATGGGGAAAGTGTGCAAGAAAGCCCAAATACCATAAAATACTCAATTTGGAGTATAATTGCCTTGCATGGAGAAAGTGTGCAAAGAAGCCTAAACACCATAAGCTGGTCTGCTAAACACAATGGAAGAAGATGGTTTTGATGCACCCAATCAAATGTCACCTAGAGCAGTTGAGTAGGTCAATTACCAGAAAATTCATGTTCCACTAACAGATTGCTTTTTACATCACATCTTAAACGACAAAGAATGTTTGACACTTCAGTTTTAAGATTCAAATTTCAATACAGAGTTGTTTTTTTTTTTGAAAGCACAATACTGAGTTTGTTAAAATACAGAACAGCGAAAATATATGAAAGTAAGAAGATGTTTTGATGCAACTATTCAAATGTCACCTAGAGCAGTTGAGGTCAATTACCAGAAAATTCATGTTTCAGTAACAGATTTTTATTTTTTTTCACATCCCCTCTTACATGACAAAGATATGTTTTGCACTTTTAAGATTCATTTTTTAAAAAGATGGTAAAATACAGGATAACAAAAATATACGAGAGTAAGGAACTTGGCTGAGACATCATGTGCAATTAAATGAGACTGTTGAGCCTACTTCAGTGGAGATATGTAGACACTGAAAAACTCAATGTCCAAACACAGATGCCATTAACTTACTTCTGTAGTCATCTGTTTCTTTTTCTCCTTCTCACTCTGATGCCATTCATATATAGGGGTGAAATCACATTCTTGCAAGTTCTGAATGACATGGTTTTTGCCTAGTATCTTTTTCCAGTCATTGAAAAAGTTCTCTTTGAATTGAGATTTATTCAAGTAATCAGTATCCAACATCACTGCATACATTGTTGCCACCTGCCATAAACAATGCATAAGGAATGATAAACTATACAAAGCCACTTTATACCCAAACTGGAGAGAGAGAGAGGGTATCACCTCCTCCTGTTCAGGTGACAAATCAACAGGCTGCCCTTTGTACAGCATCTTTACCCCATGCGGCTTGTAAGGAGGTGGAAAAATCACTCCATTATGTACCAACTTAGTCCATTTTTTACCTTCACCAGAGCTAGGAGGCACTTTTGATGACTTGGAATACTTTGAATTTTTCATGACCTTCTTAGATTTCTTATTTATTTTCAATGAAGATGACACAACTTTAGTTGTCTTTTTAACAGACAACGTTTTGCTTACTGGTGTAGCTGACTTCTTCATTCTTTCGTATGTAGGATCATCATCGTCCTCAGCTTTTGGTTCTGCTTTTACAGATGCTTGCTTTCTGTTGCTGGGTGGGGATGCACTTGAAATCTTTGACTTTTTAACTGATGATTGTTGTGAGGATTTCAGATCACCTAGAGGTCTCTTATTTGACATATTTGAAGATTTATTAGTTTGACCATCACGCATTGCTGAACCATTTTGCTGATGTTTTTTTGCTAAAGGTACATTGTCATCAGAATCATAATGCTTGCTGGTAGATTCCCCTGCACCAAACTTTACAAATCTAACTGCCAGTGTTTTTTCATCATCTGAATCCTCAATTTCTGGTTTCTTAGAATTTTGAGTTGATCTAGAATCATCACCTTCTTTTCTGACTTGATTAGAGTTTCCTTTGGTTGATGAAATAGGGAGCCTAAGGCCCAAGGGCTTTTCATCCTCAGAATCATTATTTAGTTCAGCAGCAGATCCACCAGGTGACTTTTCCTCCTTAACAGCAGTGACCAATTTCTGTTGGTTCACCTTATCAGTCCCTGATGTGGATGGCCTAGAGTTTGCTGTTACAGAAGATACTGGAGAATGTTTGGCTAATGAAGTTGATCCTTTCGGGCTAGACATAGGTGATTTAGCCTGTGAAGGCTTGGATGGTGGGCCTACCCTACATCTTTGTGCATTGGAACTTTCACCATTTGCAGGACGAGCATCAGAAATCTGCCGACCTGACTGTCCCTCCCGTTTTTGAGATGAAACCTTTTTTGTTTCTGAGTTGCTTTGATTTTGTCTTGATGCTGAACTATTCCTTTTAAAAACTAGGGGCTCATCCTCTTCATCCATATCATCCCTCAAATTTGGCGTTGGACAAGCCTCAACAGCCATTAATTGTCAAATATATTCTTGTCATGCAATCAACCAACTATCTACAAAAGTCAACAAATTACATTAATGCAAACTTTGGAGAAACATCAAAATCCATTATAGTGTAGCATCTAGAAAGGAATGGTCCCCTAACTCCATGTATGTGAACAGTTAGAAAACCCTGGGAAATTGAATAAGAAAAAGAGAGTGAAGTTCCCACTGCAAGATATAAGTGAAGTTATGGAACAGGCTAGAACTCAAGATATGCCTAAGACAAAAATCCAGTCTCAAGGTCCAATTTTTCCAGGGTACCACATATTGAGTCTGCCATAAAACCACAAAATGCAGCACCCACATTCACAAGCAAACACAAAAGAAAAAACAAACTTGCCTGGAAAGTTTCCAAGAAGGAGAGCAAAACCAAAAAAATTCTAAACTTCTGCCCCTAACCCAATAAGCACGGTGGTGCTTAATCAAAAGTCAAGGATTTTCAGCATACTAGGATTCCATTGCTTAGTATTAAGCACAACAGTTCAACAAACGCCGGCAAAACCACATTACAGGAGATACATAAAGAAAAATATTATCTTTTTCCCAAACCCAACAACAATCCTCACACGGACTTAACACCAACACGATAAACGTTAACAAGTCCACATACGCAATAAAAAAAAAGGAAGGAATTATTTTCAAAATTCAACATACAGCAGAAAAAAACATATAACGTAAATGGTATTGCAGCCCCTAAATCAAGGACTTTTAAATGATAATAAACATCCAAATTGCAAACCCTAGAATCCGATTTTCAAGTTCTACTTCGAGATGAAGCTGATACGCATTCAGACATCCGTTAACATACATAAATAAAGCAAAATACACAGATAGAAAAGAGGTGCTTACCGAAGAGAGGGAAAACAAGTTGAAGCTACAGGGAGGACAGACCGGATGAGAGAGAATCTGATCTAACTATTGAAGGCACTTTGCGTAACAAAGGGGCGGTGAAAAATTTAATAATTTATACGGGCAGAAGGAGTTGGAGAAGACGAGCCCAAAAATTAACTTAGCAAAAGAATTCTATTTTTTTTCTTTGTCCTTCTCAAATATATATATATATATATATAGGAGACAGCGGTGAAGGAGGCGGAGGAAGGAGGTGGCGGTGAGGTCCAGTCCTTGTTATTTTCTCTCTCTTCAATATCCTCTTTTTCTTGTCTTCGCAGTGAGTGCGGGTGATAGAGAGATAATGCACCCAGAACAGACCAAAGGCAGCAGACCCTTGGGGCGAGCTACAGGCCACAGCCGAGAAGAACAGCCAAAACGGACCAAGAGTTCAAGCTTGGAGTTGTGTGTGGTTTAGGTCATCCAACCGCGGTTGTGATTGTGGTTAGTTCAGACGATATGTTGGCATGTTGCAGATGGTGTGGGCTTTTTATGGGCCAAAAAGTTTGGGTTCTAATCCTATCTTCAGATCTTGTTAAGGAAAATTATGTTCTTGGGCTGAAGTGGAATATGTGGCCCATTCTAAATCCTAATTCTTCGCTCTAAAATGTGAATGGTAATTTGAAAATTTGTACTTAAAATTAAAAATTAAACTATTCGAAAGGATTAATCCAAAAAAGGAATAATAGATAATTGGAATGGAAGCGGAGCCAAAATTATTTTCTTCATTTGATTGAGATTTATTTCAATTGGGCAAAATTCATGTGCCAAACCACCCAATAATTAGACTTGCTTACGGAACTTACATATAGTATTCCCTTTCAATACCATTCAATTTGTTTCTTACTAACAATCTTTTTTTCCTTACCTGTTAATAACTACAAACAATCTATATTTGGATCTTGGGTCATATTTCTTCGTATTAAAATTAAATATGAAAAATAAAATTTTATTATCTATATATTTGAAAATTTGTATTAAAATTCTCAAAACACTAAATCTTCATCCAAACACATTATAAAAGTTTGAAAAAATTTTATTTAATATTTTTCCTAGTTAATTAAAACTTTTTTATATTTAATTATTAAACGTAATAAGAATTTAAATAGATATGAAAATAAATTTTTAAAAATATTTTTATAAGAAAAATACTGACAAACATTTTAAATTTTTTTAATGCGAAATATGCATCAAACAAATTTTTAATTAAAAAATTTGATTACATAAGTCAATCAAATTTTGGTAGGAGAATTTAATACTTTATTTAATAAAAGTGAATTTTATTAGAATATGACAAATTAGTCCATCTAGTCATTTATCTTTATAATTTAGTTGATATCGTCCTTTATCTTTTTATTAGTCTTTCTAATTCCTTATTTTTATATATTCAATCAAATAAATTATTATTATTTTTTTAATTCAAACTGAATTTATCATTTTACCTATATTTTTCTATCGCATGGCAAGCACCTGTGAAATTTTTTTCGAAAATATGACGATAATTTTGAATGAGTTTATAAAGATAAAGGCTTATATGAGGAAAAAAAAAGATAAGGAACTAAAGATAAGGGACGAAATAGGCAATTTGCCTAGTTAATATGCAAGCCATGACTAGATATGCAATCTAGTTTACTACCCTTTATACACGTTTATCGCTTTCTTTTCTCATATCTGTTATTATTTTGTTTATTGCGATATTGAAAAAAGATAGAAACTGAAATTCGGACAAGATTTGGTGCATGAAAATCATCTTTTTGTGATTGGATTATGTTGGGATTGATTAGATCTACATTAAATCGTGTTTCTTGTATGAAAAATGGTGTAATTGTGTTGAAATTTGGTGAAAAAAAGAAAAATAAATTGTGCTGAATCAACGTTGTGAAAATGAGGAAAAGAAATCCCTTTGTTCAAAAAATTTTCCCAGAGAATAATAACTTACATTTTTTGTAAGAATTATCGATTATCTATTTCGAGACTTAATGTGATCTACATTATTTGATTAATTCAATTATTGAAAATATATAATTAGATATTTGATCAAATTCTAAATTGATTATTGAATATTTCAATTAAATATTTGGTTAAATTCTAATTGGTTTGGTTAGTTAGCCAATTCTCATTAGATAGTCAAATTCTAATTAGATTAGTCAAATTCTAATTGGTTTTGCAATCCAATTAGATATCTAATTTTCTTGATGAAAGGAAATTTTATTTTGTACGAATTTAATAATTGTTTTTGAGAATATATATGTGTTTGTGAACGATAATTAGTCAATCATTTTAGAATTAGGATTTCTTTCAAATTAAAATTTTCTTTCTTGTTCATTAAATTGAGAAGGTTTTGATGACAAAATCAAAAACCTGAACAAAGGATAATTATTGTCAATTATGGCCGGGTATAGCATTTTAATTTAATTTTTGGTTGTGTCATGTGTTTTTTTAACATTTTTTTCCCTTCGCATAGGACCTGCCCTTACCATAATAGACACGCTCTAACGTTTCAAATTAACTTTAATTCGACATTCTACCTATAATGATTATCAATACCAAATTAAATTGTTTCCCAGAAGAATTCGTTGAGAAAATCTTATTATGCCTTCCATTCACGACGTCCGAAAAAATCTTGATCTCTTCAAGAACCATAGGTATCATAATCATAAACCGTTGAGAAATTCTCAATATTCCCTCATTATTGTCTGTAGTATTTTCGCTAAAAGGTTCATCCTCATCAGAATCATAATGCTTGCTGGTAGATTCCCCTGCACCGAACTTTACGAATCTAGATGCCAGTGCTTTTTCACCATCTGACTCCTCAATTTCTGGTTTCTTAGAATTTTGAGTTGATCTCGAATCATGACCACTTTTCTCGCTTGATTAGATTTTCTTTTGGTTGATGGAGCAGAGAGCCTAATGTACAAGGGCTTTTCATCCTCAGAATCATGACCTACTTTTCTCCCTTGATTAGAGTTTCTTTTGGGTGATGGAGCAGAGAACCTAATGCTCAAGGGCTTTTCATCCTCAGAAAGTCAGAATCATCATTTGGTTCAGCCGCATACCCACCAGATGATAAATTTTCCTCAACACGAGTGACCAATTTCTGTTGGTTCACCTTATCAGTTCCTGACCTTTCGGCCTAGACATAGGTTTATTTAGCCTGTGATGGCTTGGATGGTGGGCATACCCTACATGTTTGAGCATTGGAACTTTTACCATTTGCAGGGCGGGCATCAGATATCTGCCGAGCCAACTGCCCCTCACGTTTTTGAGATGAAACCTTTTTTGTTTCTGAGTTGCTCTCACTTTGTTTTGATGCTGAACTAAGCTCATCATTTTTATCCATATCATCCCCTCAAAATTGGCGTGGGACAAGCCTCAACAGCCATTTTTGGCCAAATATAATCTTGTCACGCAATCAACCAAATATCTACAGAAGTAAACGAATTACATTAATGCAAAGTTTAGAGAAACATCAAAATCCATTATAGTGTCGCATCTAGAAAGGAAGGGTTACAAGTCAAGTTGTGGAACAAGCTAGAACTTCAGATAGGCCCAAGACAAATATTCAGCCTCAAGGTCCAAGTTGCCAGGTACCACATATTGGAACAGCCATAAAACCACAAAATGCAGCACCCGCATTCACAAGCAAACGCAAAAGAAAAAACTTACTTGCCTAGTGAATTTTCAACAAGAAGAGCAAAACCAAAAAAATAAAAAATTCTAAATTCTAAATTCCGCCCCTAACCCAAACCCAATAAGCACAGTGACGCTAGGATTCCGTTGCTTAGTATTGAGCACAATAGACGCCTGCAAAACCATAATACAGAAGATACATAAAGAAAAATATTATCTTTTTCCCGAACTCATACTAAACATGCAAATTCCAAACCCTAGAATCCGATTTTCAAGTTATACTTTGGGATGAAGCTAATACGCATTCAGACATCCGTTAACAAACGTGAATAAAGCAAAATACACAGATATAAAAGCTGTTACAGAGAGGACAGGCCGGATGAGACACAGTCTGATCAAACTACTGAAGACCTTGCTTAACGTAACTAAGGGCCGATGTAGTATTTAATACTAGTAATTTATACTAGCAGAATGGTTTGGGCTTTTTACTGGGCCAAAAAGTTTGGGTTCTAATCGGATCTTGTTAAGGAAAACATTGTTCTTGGCTGAAATGGAGTATTTGATCCATTTCTAAATTCTAATTCTGCACTCTGAGGGGAATGACAATTTGCCTCTTGAACTCTTGGGATATATCAAATTTAATTTTAATTTTGACAATTTGGTATTCAATTAATGATTGTTTATAATTTTTTCTAATTATGATTATGATATGAATTGAACAAAATATTTATAAATTTTAAAACTTTTGTTTTGTTCCTACTTTTATAAAATCATCTACAAAATGGTCCAATTTTTTTTTTAAAAAAAAATTAAATCTAACTTTTACATGATTACAAAAATGAATTACTAGAAATTGAAGACATATCTCCATAATGCATTTTTCAAATAACTAAAACTCAATGCAAAAAAAAAAAAAAGAAGCAAAGAAGAAGATGTTTATAACGTATTTCAATAATGTATTTTTAAAATGTTTAATGACGTGTTCAATTTATATTTGAAATTCTTTTTAAATATCATTGGTATAATGATTTATTTAAATTGTGCTAAACAAACAAAATGAAACATTTAATTTTTATAATAAAAATATGATCATAATTATTGTCTGGTTGTCAATATTTAAATTTTGAAATTTTATTTATAATTTTTTAATTCAACTTTTCAGGAGAAAAAAAAAGGGATGGTATTTTGTAGACAATGGAACTTTAGAAAACAAAAGTTTTATTTGAAGAAGTCTATCTACATACTTAACATACGTGGTGCATCAAATCGTAGTCTCTCAAAATTAAGTTATGTTAAATCCGATTAAGATGATTTCAAGTGGGCAAAATTCATATGCGAAACCAAATAATTAGACGTGCTTACTTATATATATATATATATATATATATATACCTTTCAAGACTGCTCAACACGTTTCTTACCCTTAAACAACATTCTTTTTCTCCTTTTTTGGTTAAGAACTACAAACAATCTATATTGGATCTTGGGTCATATTTCTTCATCTCCTTGTGATCAGTTAGACTTACAAATAATAATAATAATAATAATAATCAAGAATATTGAAAATGATTTTTAGACAAATTTCAAAGTTATTTTTTCTCTTAAGATAAATCAGCAGATAAACAAGGAAGAAAATGTAGGAGTAGCGAACAAAGTTCAGAAGGAACAATGTAGCGAACAATAATACAAATCCTATTTCATTCATTTTCTGAGACATTCTACCTATGATGAATATCAATACCAAAATTGTTTCCTAGAAGAATCGGTGGAGAAAATCTCATAACAACCCTCTTGACATGCTCCCCAAAATTCTTGAACTCTTCAAGAACCATAGTATCAGCACCATTCCTAACCAGTGGAGGAAAAAAGAGCCAAAAACTGGTGATCACCACAAAACCAACTGTCAATGGCCCTGAAACAAACCAAGGCAATTGTAATTTGCTACCATTGAAAACCATCTTTATGCCAAGCTCCAAAACAACAAAGATCCCATGGAGGACGAAAAACATCGTCATTTCCCACGACGGCTTCGCACGCGAGACGTAGTAGAATAAGAGCTCGTGCATTAGGCCCGAAACTAGGAAAGCCGCCAATACTGCTGGTAGTGGAGCACATTTTTTCCCCAAGATGATTGTACACATTGACCTAATAGGCTTGTATACGGTCTCTCGCAGAGCATTTGTTACGGTGAGATTCCATCTTCTACCCCAGAATTCTTGGAGAGACGTTGATAGATATGGCTCATCGGATGGTGGCTCAAGCTCTAAACCCACCAAACCACGCACCAGAAAGCTTGACAGAGCCACTAAAACGTCCACCAAGAGAAAAACCAAGAAGCAATACAAAATTAATACAATCTTAGGATGTAAATCCCCTCGGTAATTAGTTAGAAATCCGATCAATAGAGCCGAAGCCAAGATTTCTGAGCCTAAATTCAAAGGCATTTTTTTTGTTTTCTTGCGGTATTGAGATTGAGATTGAGAAGAAGGTGTTTGATTTATGTTCTGCTTCATCCGGATAGGAAGAGCAGCAGAGGAGATGAAAATTGGGAGGGACTTTGATTGCTTCCATGAAAGCGGACCTTGATCGAAGGCAAAGAGGAGAAGCTTGGAGCTTGCTAGCCAGGTGATGAAGAAGGCCGTGACTGATCTAAAAAAGCCAGTGGACAGATAAAGGGGAAGGATTGTGAAGAAACAGAGGACGGGTAGGAGAGAGATGAGTCTTGGTATACCTTTTCTAAGTTGTGTGGAGAAGAAATAGCAATAACAAAGAGATCCAATCACTGATAGCGAGACACGGGTTAAATTCTTGATCTCAACTTCCATATGTGGATGCTGTATCAACTTCAATTACCAGGCCTTCTTCTCCTCGCCTCTGATTTCGGGTTGTGTGAATAGAATTCGGACGTGCGGGAGTATTAAAATGCGACGACTTTGAAGATATGTCGATGCCCATGCTTGTAATTAAAGCAACTTCTTGGGGATAAAAGAATCCAATGCCTGATTCCTAAATGGTCATTTTTTTGTTTTATTTTGTGAAATTTTATAAGCATTTTAGTAGTAACTTTTAATATTAACCTTATTTATTTTTATCTCTCTTTTTATCTATTTTTTATTTTCAATACAAAGTATTTATATTTTTCTTATTCTCAAATTAAACTTTTTTTCTTTTTAATTTTCAAAACATAATAATTAATGATATTTAAAAATAAAATGTTTATTGATATGTATAAAAGTGAATTCAATGACAAATATTCCTAGATGCAAGGAGTAGTAAATAGTTTCACAATTAATCATCTTTCCAAATAAAATTGAATTTTTTATTTTTAAAATTAAATATTTACATGCTTTTAAAATAAATCTATTTTTTTATTAAAAATTTACTCATAACCTCTTTGAAATGTTTCTTCATATTTAAATTAATATAAAATTATGAATAAAAAGCTCAACACATTTTAAAAAAATGTCATAATTATGAATTGAACATAATTTTTTAAAAAACCTACTATGTATCGAACCAGTATCTTTCTAGGATGATGGAAGTTAAATACTTATTTCGATTGAAATTGAATCAATCCATTTATATTTTAACTCGTTCATAATTGAATGTTAATTTTTCTTAAATAATTATATTTATTATCTAATTTTTTATTAATATACTTCTCAATTTAAAAAAATTATATATTATTAATTAATTATCTCCACTGTTCAGTGTTCAGTATCTTAAGTTAGAGTTACCGGTCCCAAGAAACAATTAAGTCAAGTTCGGCCCATGGCTGAACTCATTTATATGGTGGATTCTCTTCCACGTTTTGCCCACAATATTTTACTTTGTGAATTTTTTTTATTTCATTTTATTTATAAAAAAATTTACATTGTCCTTTTTATTCAAAACTTATCTTAAAGTTAATATAGTATCAATTCTATATAATAATTTTTATGTGATATAAAAAGAGATAAGTGATTTGTAAAAAGGAAAAAAAAAATATACATATATATTTGTCTTGGAGCTAAATGAAATAATCTCTTAATTTGTTATTCAATCATTGTTTTTGCTTTCTATAAATAAGTTATATCCAATTGTCTAATATATATTTCTTCTTTTTTGAAGAATTCGAGAGTCGAGTCTACAATGTTGATTGAAAATGAAACATTCACCAAACTTATTGTCAAAAAGTGCGTTCTCTTTTTTTTTCTCCAAAAAGGCCGTGCCTTATCTTACTTTTCATATTTTTCTCCAGCTTTTTTTTCCACTTTTGACATGCTTTTTTTAAAATAAAAAAAAAATCGTGCATAGAATTGATATATATAAAATTATTCTTAGATAAATTTCAACAGTGTTTTTTTTTTTCTTGAGACAAGTCAGCATGTAGACAAGGAAGGGATTTCATTCTCATTAGCATTTTAACATGAATGATAAGGAGATTATCTTATACCTCTTCATAAATGCATGAAACGAATACCATAACAAAAGCCTCAGATATTCATTTTCTGAGACAGGCTACCTGTGATGAATATCAATACCAAACTTATGGCCTAGAAAAATTCATGGAGAAAATTTCATTATCCCCTTCTTGACAAACTCCCCAAAATTCCTGAACTCTTCAAGAATCATTGTATCAGCACCATTCCTAACCAGTGGAGGAAAAAATAGCCAAAAACTAGTGATCACCACAAAACCAATTGTCAATGGCCCCGAAACAAACCAGGGCAACTGCAATTTGCTACCATTCAAAGCCATTTTTATGCAGAGTTCCAAAACAACACAGATCCCATGGAGGACGAAAAACATCGTCATTTCCCACGAGGGCTTCGCACGCGTGATGTAATAGAATAAGAGCTCGTGCATTAGGCCCGAAACTAGGAAAGCCGCCAATACTGCTGGTAGCGGAGCACATTTTTCCCACAAAATAATTGTACAAATTGACTTAATAGGTTTGTATACGGTCTCCCGCAGAGCATTTGTTACGGCGAGATTCCATCTTCTACCCCAGAATTCTTGGAGAGATGTTGACAAATATGGCTCATCGGATGGTGGTTCCAGCTCTAAACCCACCAAAGCTCGCACCAGAAAGCTTGACAGAGCCACCAGAACATCCACCAAGAGAAAAACCATGAAACAGTACAACATTAAGACAATCTTGGGGTGTAAATGCTCTCTGTAATTAGTTACCAATCCGATCAATATAGCCGAAGCCAAGATTCCTGAGCCTAAATTTAAAGGCAATTTTTTTGTTTTCTTGCGGGATTGAGATTGAGAAGAGGGCGTTTGATTCATGTGCTGTTTCATCCTGATAGGAAGAGCAGCATAGGTGATGAAAATTGGGAGGGACTTTGACTGGCTCCATGAAAGTGGACCTTGATCGAATGCTAAGAGGAGAAGTTTGGAGTTTGCTAGCCATGTGAAGAGGGCTGTGACTGCTCTAAAAAAGCCAGTGGACGGATAAAGGGGAGCGATCGTGAAGAAACAGAGAACTGGCAACATAGAGATGAGTCTTGGTATACCTTTTCTGAGTTTTGAAGAAAAGAAATAGCAGTAACAAAGAGATCCAATCACTGATAGCAATACATGGGCTAAATTCTTGATCTCACCTTCCATGTGGATTCTCCTCTCCTCTTGTTTTCTGGTTGAGGAAGTGCTTGCTTGACCTTTGGCTGGTTTCTGTAATTTTCTGCTCCTTACTCTTACTGGCTGCTTATTTTTTTCATGTGTTGATAGTTGGGGAGAAAATTTACCAGTGGGGAAAAATTCTTATATTTGTGAAATGAATATTGAAAAGGGTTTACTTTTAAAATATATACCGAAACTTAAAAATGACTTTTGGGAAGCTCAATTTTATCGATGTATACATGGGAAATGAGGGGACAAAAGAATCCAAGTCTAAATAGTTGCACACCAAATTGGCCAATTTAGTCCTTAAAGCTTTGCTAAATTTCTATTCTTTATTTTTTGCTTTTAATATTTCCGATCTTTTTTCGTTCCACTAAAGAAATCCTTTTTGCCCGGAAAAGAACTTATCTGGCGAGGTCAACCTTTTTTTAATTTTCTTTGACCAATTCAAAAGGGGCGATTTCGTCAGACTACTTTTGTTCCTTCCAAATCCAAATTAACCAACCCACTTCCAAAATAAAATATGTCGAAGCGAGGATGAGGAGGGACGGCTCAAAATGTCATTTGGTTTCCCGGTGGCAGCGACGATGAACTGCGCCGATAACGCTGGGGTTAAGAATCTTTATATTATTTCAGTGAAGGGTATCATAGGTCGATTGAGTCATCTTTCATCAGCTTTTGTGCGTGATATGGTGATGGCCAATATGAAAAAGGAGAAGCCTGATTTGAGAAATAAAGTGATGCCTGCTGTCATTGATAGGCAGCGCAAGCCATGTCGTCGAAAAGATGGTGTTTACATGTACTTTGAAGACAATGGTTGTGCTATAAAGGAGAAATTGAAAGGTTTTGCTATAACTGGTCCTATTGGTAAGGAGTGTGCTGATCTGTAGCCTAGGATTGCCATTGCGGCAAATGCCATTGTTTAAGAGTGCATGTTGACCACTCTTGTGTATTTTTTATTTTATTTTGCCGAATTTCAGTGTCTTGTTTTGGTTAGATTTTTGGCTTATTATGGGTTCCTTCTGAACATTTATTGGCATATATATATATATATATATATATATATATATATATTCCCAAAATAAAAAAGAAGAAAAAGGAGAATAGTGTAATCATATGCCCGACTCCAAATAGAAATTTGTTTTAGATGTTTTAGCTCCTGTTGCTTCCGGGCAACCTTTTTCTCATACTCAACCAACCTAATATTATCTACATCATCATTACTCTTCATCCTTCTCAATGTTTGTTCAAGATCCCCAAGGGCTTCCATTTCTTGGTATAAATTTGCAGCGATGATAATGAGTCGCTTCATCTTCTTAGTTTTCTTGTCCATCTTTTTCATTGGAAAACATACAACTATATCTAATATCTAAAATAAAATATAATAAATAGTATTGTATTTATGAGTAAATATTATATTAAAATACTAATCGATATATCAATTGAATTTTCAGGAAAAAGAAAAAGAGAAGAGTAAAAAAAAAACTATTTAAATTTCAAGTATTTCCCTAGCCATAACTAGTTCACAGAAAAAAAAATGGAAGAATTTTCAAGTATTTTCTTAATCAAAACCTTAATTATGTATTATCACTCTTTCAATATAATATAATACAAATAATACACTACACAACAAAATAAAACTCAATTCCAAAGTATTGAATATTATCTAACAATAAAAAGAATATCAACAATTTAATAATGAAAGCAAAATATAAAGAAAAGAATAAATTAAAATTGATAATGAAATTCAGTCAATATTACCTACGTCTCTGGATACAAATCGTTGATAAAGCACCCATTTCTAACGACGAAAGAATTTCCACAAATATAGAAGATTAGAGGTTGAAAATGTAAAATTATTTAACGAACTAGGGTCTTTTTATAAGATTAAGAACCAAGTCAATTTTTTTTGACTTCCAATGTAAAATTAAATTACAATAGTAAAACTAGCAAATTTATAACCACCACCCGTAAGGATAAGCACCAATCGTTGATTAATGTTCAGGGTTTGGGTTGGGTTAATTTGGATTTTAAAAGAACGAAAGTGATTTGACAAATTTGTCCCTCTTAATTTGATAAAAACAATTTAAAAAGTCGACCTCACTGGAGAAGTACTTTTTCAGGCAAAAGGGATCTTATGCGTAAATAAAAAAAGATTGAGGATCTTAAAAATAAAAAATAAAGAATAAGGATTAAGCTCTCCAACCCAAAAACATTTTGGGGACTAAATGGGTCAATTTATCATAGCTGCACATTATGCAAGCATATTGAAGGGTTCAAGTCCTATGTAATCTTACAAACCATAGCCAAAATTAATCCTAAAAAAATCAGCAAACTTGTCAAAATCTTGTAGGCTCAGTTTATTCTTTAATGTGGTATTTTCTAAAAAGGAATTATATATTACTATATGATATTTTCTTTTGCTTTAGCTATTGAGGCTAACTAGCTAACCACCACCAACATTTTCAATTAATTATGACAGGTGTATAAATGCACTATTTGGTCTTCATCCTCAAATTTAGCTGCAAATATTCATATTTGTTCTTCTCTTTCAAACCCAACCCAGCGTCTCAAATTTGACATTCCAAAAAGAATACATATAAATTGATCAAAGCATACGTATAGATTTTCTTCTTCCGTCCTTAGAAAATAATACATATTTGTATGCTCTTTAGAAGAAAAAAAAATTGATGCTTCCTCGTCTCAATTTGATAAACTTATTTGATTTATTAAAAAGACATAGTTAATGTAGTTACAAATGTATATTTTTTATGAATTATTTCTAAAGTATTTTCATCATTTATCATTTTAATGTGAATTTAATACATTTTTATACAAACAATCTCACTTTAAATAGAGATATTTCTATCAATTAAAAAATACTTCATCTATTTCAAATATAAGTCATTTGATGACTTTTATTTTATTCCAAAATATAAAATATAAGAATATTTTCAATATATCAATGTTAATATAAAAAAATTTATTACATTATTGAAGTTAATGGTGAATTTTTCATCTCGAATACACATGTTTTGAAATCATATTATGTTGATATGTCTATGATAGTGTGATCAAGACTATCAATTTTTAATACATTGTTTAAAATTCTGATTTAGTAGCGAAAATAAACATATCTTGCTTTTAAATAAATTTAATAATTAGCAAATAACATGACACATAGCCTCTAATAAGATGTTATCATTATGCATTAATAATGATTTTTAAATGTTATTTTCTATTAATTTAACATTCTATCTTATATGAATTAATATTTCAATTATTAGTTGTCAAGGTGTAAAAATTTATGCAATGAAGTATTGAAGTAAAAATTGTTCTAAGTCATTTTATGATTTTTAAAAATATTTTATTATTTATTTTTAATATTACATTTATTGATAAAAGAATAATAATTTGAGAGAGAACACTAATAAATATTTTTTTTATTTAAAAAATACAATATATGAAAAAATTTCTTTGAAGATAAACAAATTCTTCTGAAACACAATGGTAATGTGCTTTTTCTTCTTCTATAGTTGGCCTAAACGACTTAATCCCATATCCATTATTCACACTAAGACAATCACATGTGGCCAATATTGGTTATCCCTCCCGTTATAATATGGCCAAGTTGCATAATGATTGATTAATAATAATATTATGTAATTAAATTTTTAAAATTATTATTATTTAATAATTCATATATATATATATATATTAATTATTTTAAAAATATATATTTATTTCAATAAATAATTTATCTTTCATTCAATAAATAATTTACAATTCATTTAAATCTTTCACTAATAATAATTATATAATTATAAAAGTAAATATTAAAATTAGAAAATAGATAATTAAAATAAAATAATAATAAAAAAAGATAAACAATTGAAATGAAAAATATAGATTATTATTTATTGCGCCCAACAATGGTAAGGATCATCATCAACCTATCCCTAACAAAATGTACCAGAACCCCGTACTCATTCATGGCTTTTTTATCCACTCCATTTCTTATCACCTGCGGAAAGAACAGCCAAGCAGCGGTGATAGCTACAAAGCCGAGCGTCAGTAGCCCGGACACGGCCCTGTGCAGCCGCCATCGGCCTTCCAACGCTTTCTTCAAGGCAATCTCACACACCACAGCAACCCCGTGCAGTATAAAAAACCAAGTAACCTCCCCCGTAGGACTTGCACGAGTCAAATAATAGTACATAACTTCGTGCATAAGACCAGAGGCCAAAAAAGTGGCCAGTACTGCCGGACCCAAGCTGTAATCGTGTCCCCACACGCGCGTAGTAAGGCTCCGTATAGGAATGTATACGGTGGGCCGGAGAATACTTGTAACCATGAGATTCCATCTCCGGCCCCAGAAATCTTGTAGTGACTGCGCCAAATATGGCTCGTTGAACTGCGGTTCAATCTCTAGGCCAAGAATGGCTCGGACAGGAACAGCTGTGATGGCTAGGACCAGCTCAACACCAAGATATACGTGGAAGCAGTAAATAGCCACGATCAGGCCTGGATGCAAAACTTCTTTAAAACGGTAAAGACTCACAATTACTGCCAAAAGTACAACTTTAGTAGCAACCACAGCTGACCCATGGATCTTCGAATGCTGCCGGTACAGATCGGAAGGTGGGTTGAATTTCTTTTCTCCATTTTTAGGATTCGATGATGCTTTTTCGCTATTTTGGGCGATTTTCACTTGCGGAGGTGACTGGACGGATGAATCAGTTCTGGTCTTGATGGGGAGGAGAGCGACGGAAATAAAGCGGAAGAAGGATAACGGGGGCTGAGATGATAAAGGACCTCTATTGAAAGCGAAAAGGAGGAGCTTGAAATTGCCAAGCCAAACCAGATAGAAAATTGTAGGAGCTCCAAGATGGAAGGAGGAGAGAGAAAGGGGAAGAGTAATGAAAAGGTAGATAACGGGGAGAAGAGAAACTAGTCTGAGCATTCCAGGTTGAATGCGTTTCACCAGAGAGTAACAATAACATAGAGATGTAATAGCTGCAACCCATGCCTTGATGAAGTTCTTGATCTCAACATCCATGGTTTGTGGAATTCTCCTCCTGTCAAAGCCACAGAAACTTATAATAATATCCTAGAGAAGAAGATGGGAGGGCCTTTGTTGACCAGACAAAAGTTTATCAATCAATTATGAAATGAAATAATGAAGGGAGAAGGAAGAGTCAAACCCAAATGGGAGAAGCAAAAGATTTTTGTTTGTGTAGTAGTCAGATTGTGCTGATTTTGCTTGCGGTCAATAGATTTCTAATTCTGGATCCCAATATATGACACAAACACATTTTAATATGCTATAACCCGGGGAGGCTCTCTATTAACATTAACATAACATACTGTGTAGCAGGTATTCAGACTTCCCTGAGAAAAAAAAAACCAAAATTGTATAAACAAGAAAATTATGCACACAACCAGAAACAAGTTGCATAAAACTTCATTCAAACTACCGGGATGGGTAAGTCAAAAGTCTCACAGTACACAAAGTAATTTATCGAGACTATCAAAATGAGAACAGACAGAAAATACACTCTCTTCTGTAAAGCCGACTACATCTTATGTACTGCCTACTCATTGAGCCACCCTGAAGAGTTCTGCTGTGAATAGGGGCGATATGGGCCAGAAGCAAAGCCCAGCGAGTTAGGCTGATAATCAGGATATGGAGCAGGACTATACATTCCACTTATACCGGAATAGGGCTGCACTGATCCCATATTATTCATCCTTGTATGGTTTAGTTCATCCAATCTGGGCGCATATCGCTGCATGGCAGATGAACTCATGCTGTCATAAGCAGGATTAACAGGAGGTCCATGTTGACCGTACGAAGATGGATACACAGCCGGAGCAGTTGTGGAATAGGTATCTTCTCTATGACTGTAAGAAACAGGACCTTGATGGCCATACATTTGGACTCGAGCCCTTATATCTGCCTCCCTTCCGCCATTGACATTTGTACAGACTCCACGGTAGGCTGGAAATTGTTCTTCAGCGATCATTAAACCATAATCAGAGCCATGAACAGAGCGAAGGGCGCTTCTCTCCTGTATATTCGAGTAAGGTTCCTCAATGTAGCTGTTCCTCCTCCTTGTGCCATCACCATGATAACTACCATGTCCTCTTTGTAACTGTTCCCGCGGTCCAGAACCGTAGGTACGATCAAAATGTTGATAGCCTTCTCTCTGAATATCAGCATGTGAATGCATCTCAGTATGCTTAGGTAAGTGACTTCCTTGTGATCTGCTACCAGAAATTCTGAGTGGAGAATGGCGGGGCAGAGATCTTCGTTCTGAAGACTTTTCATCCTGTCCTCTTCCACGCTTTCTGCTATTCTTATTTACCTCCTCAGAGGTATCATTGGCTTGATCTTTGCTACAGTCATGAGCCATATGAGATTCTTTTACTCCAGAACCATGAGGAAATGCCTCCCTACCATTTTCAGTCGCCTCAGCTCCATCATGGTGTTGCTGAGCATCCTGGATGCCACCTGCCACCATGGGGGTCTCATTCTCGAGATTATGGGTTTCAGGTTTGCAATGGGGGGCATCTCTCTCATATAAACCTTCCTGGGCAGTGGATAGATGGCCATTCTTTAGAGCAATTTCCTTGTGCTTCTCAGTCCAATCAGGCCGACTCCAAAGAGAAAGTGGTGGCACGTTCACATTCCAATCTTCCATTTGTTTGCCATTAGCATCAACAGATCCAGGTAAATAAAATGACTGCCGAAAGCAGGGTGGAGAAAACCATTATGAGCAATAAAAAAATGAATTGCACAATTGATTTTTTTTTTTTTCCTTTTGTTTTCTGGGGTGGGGAGTGGGGAGGGAGGCATTTACTTCCAGAAGGTAGGAGCAAACCTTGTCACGGAGCAGCTCTCTGTCCTCCCACACAAGACCGTATGGATTCTCTTTCCTTTCATCTAACCTGGTTAAAAGAGGGAGAGGAGAGAATTAAACTCAATGCTTATTTTACTTTCACTAATGCTGTTCCTGTTATTGCCATGGATAACGATAATAAGAGAAACAAACAAAATTACCTTAATGTCTCACGGGGAGCAATAATGATAAGCAGCTTTGGTTTAAATTCAAGTGCTTTCTCAATAAATTTATTAGCGAGATTTGCATTAACGCCAAATGGGGGATTCAAACCCATTATCTGTTTCAGAATAAGAAATGTAAACAAATGGCAAATAATTGTTGTTTACCCAAAATATAACAGAAATCACACGTCTTATACCAACTCCCGCCCTGGTGGTAGTTCATGTGAACGAACAGTCATCCAGTCTCTCTTCTCAAAATTAAAGTCATTCTACACAATGGGATAAAAATTAGACTTCATGCAAGCAAAGACTCTCAGTACCAACCAACTATATATAGCCTAGTAAAGCTTTGAACAACAGATATATCTTTTGTCAAGAATAAATGCATCTAGTGAGCATATTTTCAGTAGACTCAACAGGAAATTTCACAAGCAGCAATTCTCCTTCAAAATAAAAGTTTTATGAGATACCTTAGCTGGGAAAACATCATAATTCTTATATCTACAATTCTTTCCCATTCGATCCATCTTCTCTTTCATAAGACAACTGAAATCATTGGAGCCACAGCAGAAATCTACTATCTGTTCAAACCAGCAACAGGGAGTAGAGATTTATATAAATTCAGAAATCGATTAAAGAATAACAAAATTTGAAATCGAAGAGAACAAGTTGAGATTCTTTCTTCTTTCAGGTTATACCCCTCCTTTCACCATTTGGTAGAGGAAGGTGATCGGGTTTTGATCTTCTTTCCTTTATTTTCTTCTTTTTTTTTGGGTGGGGAGGAGGTTGTTAGGGAAGGGGAGCAAGATATAGTTTCCCCAGTGTCCAAATACTTTACCATATCACTGTCTTGAACATAAAAATGAAGCTTATCAACAATCTGCAAAACAAATCACACATTTCTCAGCCATCAAATTCAATCCCATCTGCATATAGAGAACATGTATATCATGATAAGATTGATAACCCATCTGCCACCCCCCCCCCCTCCCAAAGAAAAAAAAAAAAGGTTATCTTGCATGCCAGACAGAATATCCCATATGCACTCAAAAGACATAACACACATGCACACACGCACATACATATTTCTTAAATCACTAGACGGGGAACTATGGGCTTGTTAGTCGAAAGAACAAACAATTTTGGCACGATAGCAGCAATCTTTTGAAATGAAACAAATACAAGACAACTAAGGAAGGTATCCCTCAAAAGGAGGTCAGCATAGACATCTAGAATGGTCAATTGCACCAAAATTTCCTATGTTAGTCAAACATTTCATAATGTACACAATGACATTGGCCCAAAAAACCACCATAGATCAGATGATAAGATCCTACTCTTTCCAATACGAGAACATTTTATCCAGTGGAAAATCCAGCAAATAATCGGTGTGTGAAATATGGTTGCTTTTGAGGAAGTTCTTTCAAATGAAAAGGCCACAAATCTCAATCTGATGACCCTATAATTTAAAATAACCAACAGTTTCAATGTCGCCATATACTTTGAAAGTTATGTTCATAAGAAGTGATATTTTCCATTGGAATAAATTGCTGAGAAACATATCCTAAATCTTGTTTCATGATAGGCTATTATACGCATCAGGTGGAGAAAGAATAAGAAGGATGACAGCAACATCAAACAGAAATGTGCATGAAGTAATTAACTCACCAATTTCAGCTTTTCCACCTTGGTGAAATGGCGACCAAAGGACGTGTAACGTGGGCCATAGAGGAATGGAGCAAGAAAGACTCTGAGCTTAGCCTGTAAAGAATGAATCCAGAATACCATCATAACATGAATTGAGAACTTATAAAACTATGGAATTCAAAAAGTTTCATCCCCACACCAAAACCAGCAAAACATAAGACCATAAAGGCAATCGACCACAATCAAATAGGATGATAGAACAACTTGCTATTGCAATAACGTTTTTCGAGGATGTACCACACTATTGAAACTTTGCTGCTTACTGCTTTCCATAAACAACGTGAGAATAGGCGAAAAAGAATATACACATGCAGAGTCAAGGGAAAATCACACCAAAAAATATGATAATGAATGAAATTGAGACAAGTTGCACTATAAAAAATATCCTTAAATAATTTACCTACATTAGAAAATCACAGTGCAGTGGCTGGGGGAAGATGGAAGATGATGATATAGCATGCCCAAACATTGTCAATGGTAAATGGCAGGAAGTACTAGATAACTGTGGAACATATACCTTCCATTTTGCTATCTGATTGAGAAGCCCAGGGGGACAAACGGCTTTTGCATCTTCAAGACTACCACCTGCATCCAACTTTTGCAGAGCCACACGAAGTGACTGCAAATATACAAGTCAATTACAAAGTAATCTCATGCAAACATACAGTAACATGTTGTCATAGAGTCAACATTCTACCTCAGTAACACCTTCTAGTTTCCCTAGTGTTATACTTTGCACAGCACTTTTTGAAGAGGATGCATGTGTTGATGGAGCTTGATGCTTGCGTGTCACATCGCCCAATGTTATTGAGGATTCAGCTTCTTTAATAATGGAAAGAATACTGCCACAGAAAGCCAGGACAAATGAAGTCTCATGTAAAGTAATATTTCAAAAACAATTTTACTTGATTCATAGTGCAACTATAAGTGCCTTGCACATGCGCACACACACACCCACACCCACACACAGAGCTAATGCCACCTTTTCTTAGAGTCCGCATCAAGTATCAGTGAATTATCTGCTTCCTTTGCACCAGGTTCCCCTGTTATTTGCTGATTTGCATCAGATATCTCCCCCTTTGCCTCA
Organism: Apocynum venetum; assembly: GCA_019593545.1. Taxonomy (NCBI): domain Eukaryota; kingdom Viridiplantae; phylum Streptophyta; class Magnoliopsida; order Gentianales; family Apocynaceae; genus Apocynum; species Apocynum venetum. The sequence continues at coordinate 6,520,829 of SRSM01000123.1, read as the reverse complement.
GAATCCTTCCTGTAAAGCGCATAAAGCTGATTCCCCAAAGAAGTCATACGTTTAACACTAGTATTGTCCTTTTTCACAGCCAAAGTCTTGTTCAAGGCCACCTTAGAATCATCCTTTAATTTTTGTTTTTTAAAGGTTTTTGTCATAGATAGTCTTTCATTCCCAGTAGAAGAATCAGTTGGACTTTTTGCTGCAGATAACTTATCAGTTCTTTGTGATCGTTTTGTTAAAATTTTCTTGCCAGTAGCATCTTCTGAGGCATCAACCCTTTTCTTTGGCAAACTCTTATCTCTACCAACAGACTCTGGAATTTCTTTCTTCTTTTTCTGATCAGTATCTGGGAATTCGATATGGTCTCTGACGGGTGTTAGAAGTTCATAGTCTATCTCATGTTTCCTGGCCAAAGTGATAATTGTCAGTTCTACAAATGCAGGTAAACAACTAAAGCAGAAAGAAATCGAGTAACAAAGATACTAGAGAACTTACAAGCAATATATCAGTATTTTATTGGGCATCAAACCTTCCCATGCTCTTTGTACAATATTCTTATCTATATCGACATCATCTTCAAAAGCAATCTTTCTGATAAATTTCCACGAACTCGGAGTCAGTATACATATAAGTTGAATAAACAATAGTCTAGTCAACATGTCAATCTTGATGATTTGTAACAAAAGACCATACCGAGGCAGGCATTTTCTGTGGTAGGCCCTAGGACAACGTCTGCATACAGCAAACTGCATCTGAGGATCACCATCTTCCTCTGGTTCCAGCTCCTTACAGGCATAACATTTATGGAGGGGACACATAAATGGTTCTCCAGCAGCAATCTTGCCCTCAAGATTTGTTGTCTCATCTCCATACCTGGACCGAAGCACCTCTGCAACACAATGTGGATGGTAGAAGTATCTACAAGTCCCAGTTACACATTGAAAAACCTAGAAAACAAACAGGAGTTTAATTTTTTTCTGTCATTCATTAACATAATGCAATTTGAAACAAGAATTTCAAAACTATGCCGAACGCTTTAAGGTCATGAAGTCTTCTATAATTGTTATCTCTAGTCAGGAATATGAGAAGCTAGACATAGAGGTCACAGGTCACGGGTTCTAATTGCATCAGAAGATAATGTCAATATCAGTTAAAAGAAAGGGGAAAGGAAAATGAATATATTTCAAGGGATCCATATCTGTATCACTTTAATTCCTAAAAGCATTTCCAAAAAAGTTTCCTTATCATCTAAAACAGCTAGCATGGTTTCAGCAGCCTTCTTAACCTAATGGTCAGAAAAAAATAAAGGCAAAACTTTACAAAATACAGAGGATTTCATCAGACCAACCTCGGCACCAGCTGATTTATCAGAAGACCCTAGCTCGCCACAAATGAAGCATTGATGTTGATTATACTGGCAATTCTTGCACTCAAAAGTTGCCAATGCCTGGGCCAATTTGACATTCATAAAAAAAATGAGTTGAAAATAACAAGCAGAACAAAAGAGAAGCCAAGAATAGACAAAAAGGAAGCATACTTCGACTTGTTCATCGGAAAACCCCAGAGATTCACATGCAGAATCTGAACCTAATTCTTCAGTGGCATGAAAAGATCGCATACACTTTCCATCGCAACTAACACAAAACAAAAGGATAAAATTGATCAAATCACCAAACTGAATGCTCATCATCAAAAGCAACCAATGCATTCTATACTGGAGGATACCAACCAGAACTCCATGCTGCCATAAAAATGGGAAGAAAAAAAAATGAAAAGAAGAGTAAGTTTGGTTTCCAGTGTATTATGCCAGTTCCAGAAAATTTTATCCCGAATAAAGGATCCAGAGGAGGCTCAATTTCACCAGTACATTTCAAATATTTCTCAATTTCTTCTCTCATCATACTTTTCTCTTGTTTTAATGAAATTCTCATTAATGAGTTAGGTGCTTGGTACAATCTTGAATTCAGAGTTCTCAATTGATTGAGCTATCCCATAAATTTTGGTGAAATCTAATGGGGGAGAGATGATAAAGGTGAAAGATCAGGAAAGGAGAGGACTAAAGTTGAGAAGACTCCAAATCATTCAAGAGAGTATGCTGTTTTTGAGATGTAGGAAGAGACTAGAGTCTACAGCTAGGGCACCGGAACTGGAGTTGGTTGAGAAGCAGAAAGCAGATATATAAGAAATATAAGAGGTGCACTCTAAGTTGAAAGTATAACACTCTTCTTCCCTGAACTTCTGCTTCTTTCTTTCTCCTAAGGTTACAAGAAATATATACAATATATTGTATTTACTTATTATTCCTGAACTATATCCAAGCTTCTGCAGTGACCGTATTGTACTGGACCAAAAGGACTGAAACAGTGGCTTGAACAGATTTTACGACTTTCTTGAAAAGTGTCGGGCAAAAGAAGTGATCAATTACATGTTTTAAGAATTCCAAATAGATTGATCTAATATACATGGAGAGTATAAAGATTTTGTTAGACAAATTGGATCCTTATCATATTATTACTTATAAATGTTCAGGAGAACCTTCAATAGACAGTAATAAATGATAATATCAAGAAAATATTACATCATAGAGGTGTACAAAATAAATCCATTTTTATTCCTACATCTTGCATATGTATCAGAAGAGTACAATAGTGAAGCATAATTCTGGGCTGAAGGATGAGGATTTTTAAATTCAAGATACTGTATTTAACAATGTTTGATAAAAAAACATAGCATGGTTTAAAATGAATAAAGGGCTTGCCATAGAAGCCTTCCACCATTATCACAAATTGCACAGACACTTTCAAAATAGTCTTCATCCTCTTCATCAGATCCATCTTGTCCTTTTTCCTCAGTAACCTCATCAACTATAAAATTGGACATGGCTTCAGTTCCCACTGCCTGCAAAAACAGGAAGTGTATGATGCTTGATATAAACATTGCTTTCATAATTCTAAAACTCACTTTTTCTCATGCAGATGTTGACAAAAAAGTGAGTCCAACCTCATTAGAGACTTTATTCTTCTGGGGTTTCTCTCGAAGAAAGGTAACCAACACCTGTTGCAACAGGAAATGACAGTAAGTTCATACTCACACACTCTCTCTCATAATGTAGGAAAAGCATGTTGAATGAGCATTACATCACATGCAGCCTATTTATTAATTTCATATACCAGTACTTCAGTAGAAATATGAAATTGGATCAAACCTTAGATCTTGTCAATGTTTCATCCCGCTCAACAGCTTTGCCAATTAAAATCATATGATCAACAAGATCATTCTCAGCAGGCCTGGGTTCATACAAGCTGAAAATTGCACAATATTGTGAGGAATGGCCAAAAAGGAAATAAGTGGAAAGATAAATTGCTGAGATGGTGATAGTTCCCGACTAAAACCTGAAGACTTTAGCCAAGTGATCCCATAAAGCCTTTTCAGACGTTTCGGGATTGCGTGTGAGGAAGTTAAGGCAGTGCACTGTGATCAATATTGTCCTAATTGTCTTTTCAAAACTCTTTCTTGGCTTCAGAAGCTTGATCCAGTTCTTCTTCTTGGACAGTACAAAAATTTCAGGCTTTGCAGAGGAGCTATCAAATCTCCAGGCTACAACCTGCTCGAAGATCTTCTGAAGCCCATTATCAGTAGTACCATCCAAACCAATCTCCTTTTTACTCCCTTCCAACCTTTCACCATCATCCCAGATCAATGGCAACTCAGTAAATGAAATTGGCTCGTCATTATGATCGAAGAATGAATAATCAGAAACCGCCTTTGGCACTAGTTCTTCACCCTCATCATCCGAGTACGACATATCTTTCTTGAATTACTTCAAGACCTTGAAGATATACAAATAAGAATCAAAATACCAAGGGGGAAAAAACCATGGTTTTCTACCCAATCAAAACAAATAAAAACTAAGAAATTCTCCGGCCATTCCGAACATGCAGAGATAACTTCGGATGAAAACAAAAACATAAAATCCCAACAAGAAAATTATAGAGAAAAAATTGAAGGAATAAAAATTTAGTGCTTTGCATAAAGAAAACATAGGAGGAGGACGATTACCTGGCAAAGGAAGAGTTGCCGAAAGGATTGGGAACGGTAAATTCTGGAAGCAAAGGGTTTTGTATTTTGCTTTATTTGGGAATTCATATAATTTACCTCTTCTACAATAACACCGACCCAAACCAGAGTACCAAATTCACCTGGGATACCACGCCGCCCTTTTCATAATTGAATTAATCACAATTTATAACTTTTTAATGAAGGTGTAAATCACAATTTATTCTCTCTTTCTCTCACTCCTTTTTTATACGGTAATTTTTTTTTTTTTTTTTGGTCTTACACTCCATTTTTATAAATTACTACTATTAGAAGACTTTGATTTTGTCATTATTTATAAATCCTTTTAGTATTTTCTATAAATTTTTTATTCATTCTTTTTATTATTACCCTTATTTTCAATATGAGACTTATTTTTCCTTTCTATCTCTTATTCTTTTCCTCTTTTTTATTCTCAATACAAAACTTTTTGTTTGTTCATTTATTCCTTCTCTCTTTTTTATTTTTAGGATAAAATATATAGAAGTATTGTAAGAATTAAATACTTCATTGATTTGTGTGAAAAGTCTTTCAATAACTTCTAAAATAATAACAAATCAAATATTTAATTTTCTAATTTGTTTCACCAGAGAATAATAGTAATTAATGAGTCTAAATAAAACTAATATTCTAGATTTGCTTAAAATACAATATTCTTAAACTATTAAGAAACTTAAATTATTAAAATTGGTAAGTTTCTAACTACATTAACAATTATTCAAAGCACCTAAAGTTTTTCAACATTGATATAGCACAAAGATTTGATTCTTTGTAACTTAAATTCTTTATATGATTATCTTACGTCTCTTAAATCCATTATTAATGGAAAATAAATCATATAAGTGAAATTATTATTATTATTATTTTGTTTTACTTTCACTAAATCATTTCAGCGAAAGTCCGCCAAACATCCCTCAATCAACCCGCATGGCCGCATGTACACAATTTTTTGTGGAAAATTTACTTCATCTTTTTCAAAGCTATTATATTATTAAAAAATACATATTAACTTTTTTATTGTGAAAAATCTATCAATTAAAATTATCTTTTAATATTTTGTAGTGGAATAAAATCTATCTTTATCGCTACAAAATATCTTAAAATTATCTCAATCAATCTCCGTAAACATTGCTAATTGAAATTTTTAAACTTCTCCGAAGATATATAAGAGTCTAATTTCCTAGAATTTTTTTTCCTTTTTTTTGGGACAAGTCTAATTTGCTGAGATTTTAAAAAATTTAAATACAAGTTAACCCCGTAAAATACTCCAACTAGAAATGCCCCCGTCCAACATCTTCTTGCATAAGTATGTTTGTATTGGATTTACCAAAAAAATCTATTAGAGCTGAGAAATATGTCGGGTCAGGCCGGAATGATGGGACCGGATTTGATTTGCACATTTTCATAATAGGATAAACCATATTTTTTATATAAATTTCTACTTACTAATTTTTTAATCTAATATATTTATATTACATTAAATAATAATCATCATTATAAACTTAATTAATAAATAATAATAAAATAATTACTACAAACTTAATTAATAATATGACAAACTTTCTTGAGATCAAAAGATATTCTTTATTTAAAAATTAAATAAAATGTAAACATTTAATTTCATAGATCATAATATATTTAAATTTCAAAATTTAAAATATCATATTATCGCAATATATGGTTTATAATACCATAAGAAATCATCATACTATCTAATATCGCACTATACTTTTCTCTTGTCACCAAAATTATCAAATATAAATAATGAAATCAATATTAAAGTTCATAAAATCTAATAATTTCACTTCGCATGACTTTTGATTTCTAAGCAGTATCTGGGAATTTGATATGGTCTCTGACAGGTGTTGCAAGTTCATCGTTTATCTCGTGTTCCCTGACCAAATTGATAATTGTCAGTTCTACAAATGCGAGTAAACTACTAAAGCAGATAGAAATAGAGAAACAAAGATACTAGATCACTTACAGGCAATATATCACTATTTTGTTGGGCATCAAACCTTCCCATGCTCTTTGTACAATATTCTTATCTATATCGACATCATCTTCAAAAGCAATCCTTCTGATAAATTTCCACGAACTTGGAGTCAGTATACATATAGTTTGAATAAACAACAGTCTAAGACTAAACATGTCAATCTTGATGATTTGTAACAAAAGAACATACCGAGGCAGGCATTTTCTGTGGTAGGCCCTAGGACAACGTCTGCATACAGCAAACTGTATCTGACGGTCATCATCGTTGTCCTCAGGTTCCAGCTCTTTACAGGCATAACATTTATGGAGGGGACACACAAATGGTTCTCCAGCAGCAATCTTGCCCTCAAGATCTTTAGTATCATCTCCATACGTGGAGCCAAGCAGCTCTGCAACACAATGTGGATGGTAGAAGTATCTGCAGGTCCCGGTTACACATTGAAAAACCTAGAAAACGAACAGGAGTTCAATTTTTCCATCATTCATTAACACAATGCAATTTGAAACACAAATTTCAAAACTGTGCCGAATGCTTTAAGATCATGAAGTCTTCTATAATTGTTCTCTCTAGTCAGCAATATGACAAGCTAGACATAGAGGTCCACAGGTCACGGGTTCTACTTGCATCAGAAGATAATGTCAATGTCAGTTAAAAGAAAAGGAAAGGAAAATGAATATATTTCAAGGGATCCATATCTGTATCACTTTAATTCCTAAAAGCATTTCCAATAAAGTTTCCTTATCATCTAAAACAGCTAGCATGGTTTCAGCGGACCTTCTAAACCTAATGGTCAGAAAAAAATAAAAGCAAAACTTTACAAAATACAGAGGATTTCATCAGGCCAACCTCGGCACCAGCTGATTTATCAGAAGACCCTAGCTCGCCACAAATGAAGCATTGATGTTGATTATACTGGCAATTCTTGCACTCAAAAGTTGCCAATGCCTGGGCCAATTTGGCATTCATAAAAAAAAAAAAAAAGAGTTGAAAATAACAAGCAGAACAAAAGAGAAGCCAAGAATAGACAAAAAGGAAGCATACTTTGACTTGTTCATCGGAAAACCCAAGAGATTCACATGCAGAATCTGAACCTAATTCTTCAGTGGCATGAAAAGATCTCATACAATTCCCTTTGCAACTAACACAAAACAAAATTGTAAATTTGATCAATCACCGAACTGAATTCTTGCAAACAATTTTTGGAGGGGAGGAGGGGAGAAAGGGGAGTAATCAAAAGCAACAAATGCATTCTACACAGGATGATACCGACCAGAACTCCATGCTGAAAGAAAAAAAGAGGAAGTTTGCTTTCATCCTGAATCCCAGTGGCTTTTGCCAGTTCCAGAAAAATTTACCCAGAAACGAAGGATCAGGAGGAGACCCAATTTCACCAGTACATTTCAAATATTTCTCAACTTCTTCAAGGATCATACTTTTCTCTTGTTTTAACAAAATTCTCATTTCCTTCCATAAAATGAGTTAGGTGTTTAGTATTTTGAATTTAGATTTTCCAATTAATTGAGCTATCCCAAACATTTCAGAATTGGTGAAATTCAATGGGGGAAAGATGATGAAGGTGAAAGACCAGGAAAGGAGAGAACTGAAGTTGAGAAGACTCCAAAGCATTCAAGAGAGTATGCTGTTTTTTAGATTTAGGAAGAGAATGTAATCTTCAGCTAGGGCACTGGAACTGGAGTTGGTTGAGAAGCAGAAAGCAGATCAAGGAAGAATAGAGAAGTGCCGTGTCTTTTTCCTTTTTTCCAAAAACATTTATTCTCTCTCTTCATCTATTTAGCTTGTAAAAATATAAGCGGTGCACTCTAAGCTGAAAGTATAACACTATTGTTTCCTGAATTTCTGCTTCTTTCTTTCTCCTAAGGTTACCATAAACATATATAATATGCACATTGTATCATTTATTATTGCTGAACTATATCCAAGCTTCTGCAGTGACCATATTGTACTGGACCAAAAGGACTGAAACAGAGGCTCAAAAAGATTTGGTTTTTTGATAAGTGTCGAGCATAAGAAGTTATCGATTAGATGTTCCAAATATATTAATCTCATACACATGAACACTATGAAGATTTTGTTAGACGGATTGGATCCTTATCATATTATTACTAATAAAAGTTCAGGTGAACCTTCAATAGACACAGTAATAAATGCCAATGTCAATAAAATCTTACATCATAGAGGTTTACAAAATAAATCCATTTTAAAATCTACATCTTGCATATGTATCCGAAGTGTACAATGCTGAAAAATAATTTTGGGCTGAAGTTTTAAGTTCAAGATACTGTATATAAGAATGTTCGATTAAAAAATATAACGTAGGTTTAAAATGAAAGGCTTACCTTAGAAGAAGTCCACCATTATCACAAATTGCACAGAGAACTTCAAAACAGTCCTCATCCACCTGCACCTCTACTTCAAAACAGTCCTCATCCGAGTACGACATCTCTTTCTTGAATTACTTCAAGACATTAAAGATTAGCAAATAAAATAAAAAATACCAGGGGAAAAAACATGGTTTTCCACACAATCAAAATATATAAAAACTAAAAGAAAAAATCACTGGCCATCCCTAACAAACAGAGATACTTCGAATGAAAACACAAAGCCAGAATCCCAAAAGGAAAATTATAGAAAAAATTGATGCAATTAAAATTTAATGCTGCTTTACATGAAGAAGATACAGCAGGAGGACGATTACCTGGGAAAGGAAGAATTGCCGAAGGGTTTAAGTGTGCGGTAAATTCTGAAAGAAGAGGGTTTTATATTTTGCTTTATTTGGCAATTCATATAATTTACCCCTCTACTACGATAACACCGACCCAAGTCGAATCTTAATAATCCACATCTAATTGTAATTGGTGAGTTTTGTTATAGGTCAGTATTTATTAAATAATTAATTTATGTAACAAAGAGTTTCCTTATTCAACTACTTTAAGATTTGCCCAAATCTTTATATATATAGTTTCAGTAGCATTATGATTTATCTCAAATCTTATATTTATTTATATAGGCAAGTTTCTAACTATATTAATAATATTGAAATCATCTAAAAACTTTGAACATTAATATAGCTCGAAGATTTGGAGTGTATCTAGATGGAATTTTTTTTTTTTGAAAGGATTTGGATTGGAATTTGAAATAAGTTTTTTGCTTTGTTTTTTTAAATGAGAAATATTTTTTTTGTTTGGATAATATTTTTTTATTGAGAATTGAAAGGAAATTGTTTTTTAGTTAGAAAATTGAAGGTTTGATAATATATTTTTTGTGATTAATAATAATATATAATATATGAAATATAATTAATAAATTATTCAATATTGTTTTGTAATTAAAAAATATAAAAAATATTATTTATGTGAATATGTGAGATTTATTTGTGAAATTAAGAGAAAATTTAAAATTTTGATATGATAAAAAATTATTTTGAGAGATATTGATTCGTTACACTTAAATTCATTATTTGATTATCTTATGTTTTTTAAATACATTGGCAATGTATTTAATAAATTATTTAAGTGAAAGTACTTTTTTGTTTACTTAGTAGTTTTTTTTTTTTAAAAAAAAAACATTACTTTGTCCACCAAATATCCTTCAATTAGTCTGCATGTAAGCCCATTACTTTCACTTTTTCAAAGTTATTTTATTTTTAAAAGATACATATTAATTTTTTATAGTAAAAACCTATTAATTAAAATATCTTTAATTATTTTGTAGTGAATAGAAAACTATCTTTATCATTTTATAAAATCTTGAAATGATCTCAATCTCCGTAATATTGCTAATTGAAATGTTTGATCTTCTCTAAAATTCTATGTTGTAGAATCTAATTTCCTAGTGCATTTTTTTTTTAAAAAAAAAACTAGTCTAATTTGCTAGTTTTATTTTTCACATCGATTAATAAAATATAATTAATAATATTAAAAATGTATATTTTTTTAAAATACCTTCGTCATTTATCATTTCAAAGTAAATTTAATCTTTTTTTAATATAAACAATCTCAATTTAAATAGGTATATTTTAATCAACTAGCACATACATATACTTCTAATAAAAAATAAAGTATCATATAATTTGTGACAAACCAAAAAGTAAATTAACTCTATCAAATTAGGACTGATATAGTATATTATAAATTTCTTCCACCGAGTTATATAGTGACAATTGTTAACATTTGATTTTTTTGGAGATATAAAAAAATAGTAAATGTTTAATATAATCATTAATTATTATTCATGGGTCAATCCTTTCTCAATAAAAAAAAACTAATTCATTTTTCGCCTCAATTAACAAATTCTATTCATTTAATTTTTTATATATACAACTTTTTATATATTTCATATAAAAAGTAGACATATTTTGAAATATGAAATTTTAATATTATATCCAATTCAAAACCATAATAGTAATTACCCATATTTATTATTTAAAATCCATCTGAAAAAATCTTTATATATATATATATATATGTGTGTGTGTGTGTCAAACCCTTTTAAAATAAACTTTTTCTACATCGCACATGTGAATAACTATTTATAAATTAAGTATTATATTTGTGCATCATTCTCAAAATTTAAAATTGATTTTTATTGCTCAAAATAAAAGGATGATTCTCATCTAAATGAAAATAATTATATTTCAAACATTGCATGAGTATAAGATTAAGTTTTATTTAGTTTTTAACGTTTATATTTTTATTATATAAATAATTATATATTATAATTTTAAATTTATAACAATTATAACTATAATATTTTATTTATATATAAAAACAATTACTCCCCATGCCATGTACAAGAAAATAACTAGGAATGCCCAATAGGCAACATCTTATTGCTAAGTAGACTTATATCTAGATTGAGTTTAATTTTTTTTGTTTTGTTTTTTAAATGAAATTATGTTTATATGATTTTTTTTATTAGAATTAAAAGGTGATTGATATTTTTTGGATCTCACATAATTGATAATAATATAAAATGTATAAAATATAGTTAATAAATTGTTTAACATTATAATTTTAATTAAAAAATAATAAAAATATTATTTATATGATTGAATGTGACTCGTATATCGAGACATGTTTTTCTATAAAATTTAAAAAATGATTTTGAAGGATAGGACAAATATAGATGTTTCCCAAACAGATCATATATGTAATTGGACAAGTCATTTTCAAATATTGCTCATTTGGATGGAGATTTTTAATAAGAAAAATAATAAATTATTTATTTGGTAATTTAATGTATAGGCATTTCATTGTTTTTTGGTTTTTAAACACCTCAAATTCATGATTTAAAGACAATCTAAATAAGTGTTTTTTAGAATTCCAATAAATGTTATAATGCACAAAAAAAAAAAAAAAAGAGAAAGGAGTGAAGGAGAGTAAACATTGAGAATTTAACAAAAATAACCCAATTTTAATATTTTAATTCAAAATAACCTGATTTATTGAAAATGTATCAAAATAATTCAAAACGTATTTGAAAAAAACATCTAAACAATTTTTACATTACAATTACAATGCTTTGGGTAAAAATGTCCACCATAATGATGTTTTTTACAACCACGTATTTACCAATAAACATGATTGTGAATTACGTATTTTTAATTAAGATTTTTTTAAAATTTTTTATTTTTTTAAAATAGTGAGTAATTTTTTTAAAAAAATAAAAGTCTTAAGATTTTTTTTTTGAAATAGTGAGTAAAAAAATAAGAAAATAATAAAACTTAGACATGATTATGAATAAGTATAAGTTTTTTTTAATGAAATAGTGAGTAGATTTCTAAAAAAAACTTTTTCTTTTTTTTAATAAAATAGTGAGTAAATTTATTAAAAAAAGTAGTTAGCCACCTAAAAATTAATAAATTTTTTCCACATTAGTTTTAGGTATTTAATTTTTTTTTTAAAAAAAATTGACTAACTATTTCATTAAATAAAGACAATTTTTTTTTTAAAAAATATAAGATAATTTTTACTACTATTAGTGTAAAAATATAGTGCAAAATTATATTTTAAATATTATTGTAAAAATTTAGTGTCAAAATAAATTTCAATATTAGTGTAAAAATGTTTTTTAAAATTTGTATTCCAAAATTTATATAATAAATAAATATTAGTAATTTATTTTTAGGTGTCTAAAGTTTTTTAGACAAATTGACTAACTATTTAATTAAATAAATGAAAAGTTAAAAAAAAAAAATAGAAGATCATGTTTAATACTATTAGTGTAAAAATATTGTGTAAAAATATAATTTTTTTTATATTAGTGTAAAATTAATGTGACAAAAAGTTTATTTGTTTTTAGGTGACTAATTTTTTTAAAAAAAATAAATTTACTGACTATTTCATTAGAAAAAAAGAAAAAGATTAAAAAAAGTGTTTATTTTATTATTATTGTTTTTACTCACGATTCCAAAAAACAGTCTTAAGACTTTAATTTTTTTGAAAAATATTATTCACTATTTAAAAAAAAAGGAAAAGTTAAAATAAAAAATCTTAACTAAAGTCATGATTTTCAAACACGCATGAACGTTTTTACCAACAAATGTTATTTTGGATAAAAATATATGGTTATTTTGATTAAATTATCATACACATTTCTCGATGCTTTTAATTAGAGTATTCTTAAATGATATTTTCTCATTAGAAGTAATCTTTCAAAAGAAAAAAAAAAGAAGAAGCAGTGGAATAAGAAAAATAAAAAGCTGTTTTTGGGATTTAAAATCAAGGGTTTAAAAATTCCTATTAAAAAAGATACAACTTTGAAAGAAAAAAATAATTTCTACCCATTATATAATTAGTACGACGAAACAACTAATTGAAAAAGTAGTAGTATAAATTAAGAATAAAGAATTAAGTAATAATTTATAATTAGGGCTGAAAAATAAATAGTTTTCCCTCTCGCTTCGCAAATTCTCTCTGCAAAAACAATGACCTTAGGGCTTGGATTGGCAAATTCCCGATCTCTCGGATTTTCGCTCGTCTGACGAAACCCTTCATCTTCAATTTCAGATTTTGGCTTTCAATTCACAGCTTTCAGATTTTGGCACGTGGGATAAATAACTTTCGTATGCCGCAAGCCCAGAAAGAATCAGCTCTGTTACAAAGATCTTGAAATAGTGGAAACCCAGAAAACATAGTACTTCTGTTTCACGCCTTTCGTTTTGAGCGAGGTAACATTTACTGGTTTTAAACTTCATGTTCACTCTATTTCTTCTTTTTTTTCCTTCTTTCCCTGTTTGCAGTTTTTGTTCTAAACGTTATGCTTGCAGATTTTGTGAACATCATTTTTTAAATTAATGGCAAAAATTATTTTACAAACATTTTTCAATTTGCGGTGTCTTTGAGGTTGAGATGGGGCCCTTTAAGGTTGAGATCATGATTTCTTAGGATGTCCGTAGAGTATCGATTACTAATTCAATTTTAAGATATCTATATAATAATGCAGATTTTGCTCCAATAGACTGAGGGGGAAAAAAAGTTTTGATATTCACTCATTTCTACCTCCTGGGTATTAAGTAATGCAAGTGCCAAGCTTCTTTTCTAGCGGCTATGTTTTAAACTTGTCATGCTGTAGAAGAAACATGAGACCTATTCTTGTGTCTAAATTTGAAAGGGATATCTATGTAAATCATAAAAGAAAACCTTGGACTCTACTTTACCTATCATATAATAACATGCAAACGGATTAAAATTACTAGGAGAACCATCATATTACAGAAACTTGGAGTGATCTTCATCTTGCAAAATTTGCTTAATTTGAACTTATAATTTTTCTCTCCTATAATGGCAGCTACAATTTTATTTTTGAAATGTTCCCTAATTTCTTTAATGCAGGTGCATATCTTTTAATTTCATTAGTGCAGGTGCATTATCTAGTTTCGGGAAGGATTCCTTTGCATTTGGGATCTGTGTTTTCTTGCAAAGCACCCTTGTGAATAATTTATCAATTACATTTTGTTTCTTTAATTAAAACTTATACTTCCAGTCTCAAATATTGGGTACTGGAGACATATTCTCTTTCTGTTTGGGGTGTTAATAGCTACATTAAACTAGAGCAAATTCGGCCAATTGGCATTCCAACTCTGCATCGTATTGGGATAATTATCTCTGATTTTAAGAGTCATAATAGTTTTAGATTGAACAGTTGCAGCTTACATCTTATTATGGAGCCTGGTAAGCCATTTACCTTGTGTCAGCTTGAGGGCTAGGTTTGCTGTGAATACAAGGCCAAAAGAACTCCCCCTTGAATGTACTAGTTGAGTAGATAGAGATGAAAACAATGATAGTTTTGGGTGCTATGGTTATGGTGATGAATTGATATGCATTTCAGAAGCTCTATTTTTCCCTCCTCTTCTCTAGATTTTGACAGGTTACCTAAATGTTTCCCGCTGACTATTCTTGTGACTTTTCTTTTGTTACTTTATTGTTTGCAGGTGGTAAGTAGTAACATGGATACTGATTTAACGAATATAAAGAAGTGGATTGTGATATACCCTGTGTATATTAATTCAAAGAAGACGATAGCTGAGGGTAGGCGGATTAATGCAAGCAAAGCATGTGAAAACCCTACATGTGCTGAGATTTATGATTGCTGTAATTTCCTGAAACTTCCATGTGCTATTGAGGTCTGTTTTATTGGCTTTTCAATTTTCAATTTTCCAGTGTATAGTTATATCTAACTGCACTGATGACATGTTTCTATGAAATCAATAGATCGATAAGGCATATCCCCGTGATTTTATGCAAGTGGGAAGAGTGAGGGTTTTGTTGAAGAAGGAAGATGGAAACTTCTGCAATCCAATCATTACTTCTAGTAAGCATTTCAGCCAATTTTTTTTGGTTCTTTGATCTTTATGGTGATTTTTACGTCTTTATTCTAATGATTTACTGAAGAGATACAAATCAATCGCATGATTGATTAGATTTTGTTTCAGTTTTTATGTTTCTAATTTCTATGAAGCAGGTCCCCTTGCACTTATTTGATTGATGCTCAAATTGGTACTTGTTTACATTTATAAGAATGTATTATTGTGCATCATTTGGGGCCATGATGTAGAGGCCAACTCGCACATATCATTGAGGCATAATTATATACTAGTTTGTAGTTTGTGGGAATGAGGTAGGGTAGAAGGTTTATCATCCTTGTTTCTCGTCTTTTGAAGTGTTTGATTGATTTTTTTGGGTGTGGAAATTGGGGATGGTTGTAATGCACCAGATTCAATTGATTTATGTAGGTTTGGAAATGCTGAAATCAACCTATTTTGAGGTCTTTGTCAGTGTAGTCTTCCTTGAATATAAGGATAAATAGAAGATAAAAGTGTAGAGGAAGCAGAAAATGATTATGCAGAAACGTGAACCTTGTGAATTTACTGACCCAGGAAATGATGTTTTAATAATATAAATGTGGTCTAGACCATGGAGTCTTCCTTCTTTCTATTTATTTTCTATGATAGCAAGTGGCTGCTTGCTAATAGTTTATTTGGAGCTTAAAACTAAGCTATACCTATATCTACTTATATATGTAGTAGTTTCTTCTTCACTCTGTTGGTCTTTTTTTCCCCTTCCATTTCTTATCTCTACAATTTATGATTTTTTAACACTAAATTTATATAAATATATATATTTTAATAAATAACTTATCCTCGTCGTATCGTGTCCTATATTTTAAAATTTATCGTATCGCCATATCCGTGCAACATAGCTGCTGTATCACCTAAGAAGGTTTCTAAGTAGCCTACCATGGTTTCTGCTTCATCATTATATTCATTTTTATATTGAATAGAGTGAGCAACAACAGAGTTTTTCCACAAAGCAAAAACTTGATTCCTGTTTTGTGGATCATGATTTGAAAGATTAAGAATTAAACCTTTCTGAGTTTGAAATTGATTCCAATTTCCTTCTAATACTTGCCTAGATCCTCTAGGTTTAAAGTTTTCTCTATATGGAGTAATGGCATTAAGCGGCGTTGCTTCAATTGCCCCATATGGATATTCTTTACAAGTTTGGGAAATAGTCTTTCTTGGAATATTTCCTTCCTTATTACTAGTAACAGGAGCTTGATCATACCTACCAAAAGGCATAGCAGGTAAGGGCATACTAGGAGCTGGTACTAATGGTTGCATATTTACACTAGGGCTTGCACTAGCTGCTGCGTCCATAGGTTCTTTCTGGGTATGTAAAGTTTGCTCAGATACTAAAGATTTTGTATCTTTGATCAAACTTACTTGATCTTCAGTATATCTTTCAATTAAAGATTTTTCAGAATTATCTTTAATTGAATTATGTAATTCTTCGTCACATAAAGATTTCTTTGATGATTTAATTTCATCTTCAATTTTTAGTTTTTGTTGAAAATCATAATTAATATTTTTTGTGGTTGATTTGGAAGAGAGGAATACAAGGAGTATGACATCAGATATAATGACAGTTTTTCTAGAGAAAAATAAAAACAAACTCCATATTTTAGATGAAAAAAACTTGCATCTATTTTGTTTATCCTTTTTCATAGTCCATTCTGGTTTCGTAGAAGGAAGATAATCTGTTAATGTTGTGCAAAATACTTGGTACTTTACTGGATATATCTGTTTTGTCAAATTAATAATGTTTCAAGGAAGATGAACATAGGCTTTTGACTAGTTTGTGTTTAGAAAGCTAAACAAATATGCTGAAACAGATTTCTGTTGGTTGTCCTTGTTTTGGCTGTCTGCTTTTGTTTTTCAAAATTATGAGTAATCATAGGGTTTCTCTTTTTCTTTTTTAGTCTTCTTATTCTTCTTCTCTAAGACTTGAAATCTATGTTGTAGGGAAACAGCTGATGATGCAGGTTGCAGAGTTGGTTCCCAGGCACCCTGGTAGGACAAAGAAGCAAGAGCCAGCTTCTTCTACTGCTGGGACTTCAAAGTCTGGAAAGGGTGGCAAAAAGAAAAGATAATTTGATTCTCTCATAGTAGCCATGACAACACTTTTGAGTCAGTTTGATAATGATATTGGTATCCCTTTTGGTAAAGAAAAAAAAAAAAAGAAATGGAAAAATCGTGTACTGCCTATGCCACTGCTAGCATATCCTTTCTGCCTTTGCTATCAGAAACCTGAAGTTTTTGCTTTTCACTGTAACTGATATGCTATCTCAAATTTCTACTTAAGAGCTCACTAACCTGTTTTAGTTTGACATTAAATAAAATTCAACTTTAGATTTTTGGTTTCAAGTGCAAAATTGCATAATCTATCACAATTATTCACAGGTTCTATTCCTGGTTTTTGCCAGAGCCATGACTACTTTTATTCAACGAGCGACCGCCTAAGGACCCAACTTGCTATAAGGCCCGAAACCTAAACCCTCTAATAGTCCCTTAAAAATATGATAAGGGGTCGAATGTTAATTATTCTTTTCTTTTTTAAAAAAAAAAATTAGTTGAAAAGTGAGAAGACCACATTGATCACAAAAGGAAAGCTTTTTTTTTTTTCATTTTTTTGAAAGTGAGTTTTTAACAATTATTATCTTTTCGTACTGAAACTTTATTAATCCTCTCAGTTTTTTATTCTATATAATTCTTTCCTTTCTCTTCCATAAACAATTATCACAAAATTTAATGGAATTTTTTCTTATGTGGATGAGGCTTCAATAATTACTTTGCCTGATCCATGTGGTCTCTAAGTTTCTAGGCACAATATTTGTTTTAGGTTTATCAATTCTATTGGCTCAAAGGCAATGGAGATATTGAGTATTTTAAACTGTGGGGTCTTAGCTTAAACAGTGCTGAAATTTTGCAATTCTAATTAGTTTTCAAAATAGTTTTTGCATATTGATGTCGTTGAAAATAGAAATTATATTATTGTTTTTTTCCCAAAACAATTTTTTTTTTTGCTTTTGAGCAACGGAAAATGAGCTCTGTCTCTATTGAGATTAAGTGAAATTAATTATTGTTGCTATTAATTAAGTGAATTAATATATTAAATATTTTAAAAAATGCCTGATTGGATCCGTCTGGGCAAGAACAAGTATAGAAGCCAACAATGACTATGGGGGGCAAGTCCGTTGCACGGAAGCTTGAGCATGATAAAATACATGGGGAAGAGGGGTCAGGGTAAGCATGATTTGGATCCATGACGATAGGTGGGTGAAGTAGCCATTGCTTTTGGGCACAAATTTTTTGATTAAAAAATGTAAATTTTTTTTATTAAAAGCAAAAGTTATTTTGATTAGTCTTTATTTGGGCATGATATATTTTTATTTTAATTATAGTTACATTCCATTGTCATAATTTTTAACTCTCGTAAAACAATTAAAAAGCTCTATGAAAATAACTATAAAGAAAAAATAAGACAAACGGTAGAGGAGTCAAAAAATAAAAAAGAATAAGATATTTAAAATAAGAGTGTGATATTTTTATTTTTATTTTTTAAAAAATTATCATTAAATAGATAAATCGGTTAAAAAACTAAAAGGAAGAGTGTGATATTTTAAACAATATTATTAAGAAACAAAATTAGGGGAATGCTATAGGGTGTAGCGAGGCACATGGACACCCGACACCCGAATGCGACCAAAGAGAGGCTGTGGCTTTTCACTTTGGTCAAGTGAGAGACAAGTTTTGATCTTTTTATAGTTTTATATTAATTCATGGACTCCCCAATCTCCAGAGGAAATCACACGTCGGATAAGAAAGACAAAATTTATATGTGCTTTAAATTCAGAGCCCACGTCGCATTAGCACATGAGATCAATTTCACATGCTAAGATGTATTGTAATGGTTCTATACAACCAACACTCGCACAAACCCAAGATAACCACAAGCATTATTATCTGAAATTTTAAAAAAACATAATCTTCAATATATATATATATATATAAAATCAAATATCATGAACTGAAGTTTTAGAATTTTTACCTTCTGAGTTCAATTATTGTTCTTTCTTACCATTATGGTATAAAAGGCCTTTTTTTTCTTTCTTTCTTTTTTCCTGAACTCCATGGATTTAATTAAATGATGTATTGATAGCTAACAGTTGATTAGCATTTAAGTAATTTTCATTTTGGGATATTTCTAACAGAATTTTACTTGTCATTGTTTTCTTAACATTCGAATTTAGGAGGTTATTAAAGACAGCTTGTTCTTCAAATTTGCAAATACACCAACCACACACGTTGCCGTCCAAAAAAGAAAGAGCTGCGAACCTATATATCGTGTTGGACATAACATTTTATTCTATTTTCTGTTTCTCATGCGGATGCATCAACGAAAGAGGATCTGCCCAATAAGTACAAATTTTTACTTGTCTGTTAAGCAAAGACTTACCCCAACAAAATAACACGTTTCACAAATGCGTTAAAAATTTGTACTATTTACATAAAAATGTATTTTTGAAATATGCTCGTTAAAATTTACCAGCTTGTTTCAACTATGAACATATTAAAAAAATTATTCATTAAATGCGCTTTATTTGAAAATACATTTTTAAAATTGCATTTTTAATATGAAGAAACTTTGTAAATATATCATAAACGATCAAGATGGAAGATTATGAACATTTCCCCTTTGTGGCTTAGTATACAGTAAATAAATAAAGAGATAGAAATAGGAGATAATTAAGTGAATGTATAAGAAAGTTTTTTGTCAAGTTTAGCCCATTTTTTGAAGCAAATTTTGGTTAATTGTTTCAAATAATAGTTTGAAACATTTTTTTAAAAATAATTTTAAATCCATCTTATATATATATATAATTGTTCTTCAAAGAGTGAAGTATTATATTTAATACATTTTTTGAATGCGCTAATTAAAATAAAAAGATACATATAATGATCGGATATTTTTTTTTATTTAAAAAAAAGTGTTTTTTTGTTTTTGTTTTAGAAGGAAATTTTTGTGTTTGGATAAATTTTTTTTGAAAGAAATTGAAAAATTTGATGTGATATTATTTAGGTCTCATGTTATTAATAATAGTATAAATTGTATATAAAATATAGTTAAAAATTATTTAAAGAGTATTTTTAAAATTTTTAAAAGTTTTAAAAAACGTATTTTTATATGAATAATTGGGGTTTTATGTGAGGTATGAAATTTTAAAATTTTGATCGATAGAAGAAGAAGAAAAGTATTTTATATTTTAAGAAAAATTTTCTGTTTGGAAATGTAAAAGGGTGAGTAGGCACTAAAATGACGAATATAGAGTTGAGATGGCAAGACAGGTGTAAGCTTTTGGAGGATGAGGTGTTCAACTCATAGAGCGCGTACATTATCTATGAACACATCGGCGCGTATAGCCACCACCTTATCAAAATGGGCCTCCATAAACCATTACAGTACCTTCTTAACTGGCTTTCAGCGCCTTCTCCTAGTGCTTTGCGTGTGCACAGCCCAAAATCTCCTCTCTCCCTCTCTTTGCCCTCCAACCAAGCAAACAAATATTGAAATCTTCTATACTCTCCTATTTTCTCTCTCTTTCTCTCTCTCGTTTCTGGCAGAGTATCAGACTTGTCAAACTTAGATTAAACTAAGAAAAGACAAGACCCTGTTTGAGGAATATTGATTTTGATTTTTCTCAGGTACGTGTTTCGGCCATCTTTAATCTTTAATCCTACGTTTTCTGACATGGGATTCCATTTATTTCTTATGTTGGTACCGACCTTCTAACAAATTCTGCTTCTTTCGAGCGACTTATTGTGTTTTGTTTACGTAATTTGGCATCAGAAATGGAATACAGACAATTGGAGATTGGTTTGAAGTGTTGAGTTAGCTTTGCATGTTTTTGCTTAATGAGTTTAATTGTTTCATTTGGTGTATGTGGATTTGACTTGTCATTTATTGGATTTCATTGTAGATGTACTGGTTGAATTGGGGGCAAGAAAGTGAATACTGATACGGTGATACCAGATTTAGTGGGATACTGGTATTTATCCCCGCGATTTCGGTGCCGCGGGGGCAAACAATTCAATGTCTAGTTTTGTGGGTGTTCTGGTTTCTGATCAATGGCTTCAAAGCCAGTTCACGCAGGTCGAACTTCGCAGCCTCAAATCCAAGGTAATATCCCACTTGTTATGTGTAATGAGTCCACTTCTTAAGCTTGTGTGTTTGTTTGTTTTAAGTAGGATAATTAATGTGGGAATGGGACTAATGCATAAGCGGGATCCTGCTGTTGTTTTGTTTGTAGTTTACATCTCTTAGGAATCAACACGGTAAAGTTACAGTTGGGGATTTGCCACCTCTGTTGGCCAAATTAATGGCCTTTAGCGAGATGTTTAATGAGGAGGGGATACGGAATACACTGGAAGAATCAAATCCCGATATGAGCTGTGAGATTGACTTTGAAGGCTTCCTGAAGGTGAGTTTTCTTTATTGGATTTTTCTTTCTAATATAATTTTCTTTAAGCTTCTTAGAACTGAAAAGATGTACTTAGAAACAGAACGAGCTTAAATTGGCTTCTTTGGTATTATGGCGTATTTTGGTCTAGTAGATTCGGAATTGCAATTATCAAGACAATGATATCTGATGAAAGCAAAATTGGTTTGAATGGGCAGGCATACCTGAAATTGCAAAGTCAAGCTAATGCAAAATTAGGCAGTACAAAACATTCGTCATCTTTCCTTAAGGCCACCACGACCACCCTCCTTCATACCATCAGTGAATCAGAGAAATCATCCTATGTTGCTCATATTAACAGCTATCTCAGGGATGATCCATTCTTGAAGCAATTTCTTCCAATAGATCCGGCAGCCAACGCTTTATTTGATCTTGCAAGAGATGGAGTACTTCTATGGTATTTAATCAGGGTCTGCTTTTCAGTTCTCTCCTGCTCTTCATCTGAAAATGACGAGTGCCTTACAGTGTCATTAATGTGCTTTTATTGGTGGTGCAGTAAATTGATCAATGTTGCAGTACCTGGTACAATAGATGAACGAGCTATTAACATGAAAAGGGTGCTCAACCCCTGGGAAAGAAACGAGAACCACACACTATGCCTTAACTCTGCAAAAGCTATTGGATGCACAGTAGTTAACATTGGCACTCAAGACCTAATTGAAGGAAGAGTGAGTTTAGCTGATTTAATAAATATGTCTCACATTTTTTATTTTTTTTCCAAGTTTCATAACATATATTGTTTATTATTTCTGCAGCCTCATTTGGTACTCGGGTTGATATCCCAGATTATAAAGGTCAGCAATTAGAAGTTTACCTTTTGAAAGCTCTCAGTTTGTCATAGTAAATGAATACAATTGATGAAACATGCTTCGTCATTAATAACTTTATTCTTTGTGACAATTCCAGATCCAACTTTTAGCGGATCTTAATCTCAAGAAGACACCTCAGCTTGTAGAACTGGTGGAGGACAACAATGTAATGGTGTCCATTTTTTCATATTTCTGGACATATATATTCCAGTTACTTATATATAACTTACTCTGTGGATAACTCTTGCAGGATGTTGAAGAACTCATGGGATTAGCTCCTGAAAAAGTCTTGCTAAAATGGATGAATTTCCATCTTAAAAAGGCAGGCTACAAGAAAAATGTCACAAATTTTACTTCTGATTTGAAGGTATACAGTTCTTTAAGTGATTCAGCAGCAGTAGATTTGTAAAGGCTTTATTATGGACCATGGTCCATGAGTATGATTACGTGATATTGATTAGTTGCATGATTGATGAAGATAAATATCTTTAGGGGCTGTTGAGACAGTTGGGTACTTGGAAATTGGTTACCTCTTCTATAATTGGTTTTGCAACAGCTTCCATTTAGTTGATGTCATAAAGAATATTGAACTAGAATTGTAGAATTTGGTTCCTTTGGGGGATTATTTGTTGGACATGTTCGTCAGGTCCTCTACTTTTAGCTTAATTATTTTCCCTCTCTCTTAGACTTTGATGAAGCACGGTTTGCTCATGCTTCTCGAGAAAACACAAGAGTTATCTAGAAAAATATTCATTATTCTGTTGGAGTTTTTTGACGGTTAATGATTGCCAAGAAATCTGGCTAGTTACACTTATTGATTATTTTATCAGTTGATTTTGTTCCCTGCAAGTCTGTAACGGGTCTATGCACTGCAGGATGGAGAGGCTTATGCTTATTTGCTTAATGTACTTGCACCTGAGCATTGTAGTCCTGCCACATTAGATGCCAAGGATCCTGTTGAAAGAGCAAATTTGGTTTTGGAGCATGCAGAGAGAATGGACTGCAAACGGTACTTAACACCAAAGGATATTGTTGAAGGCTCAGCCAACTTGAATCTAGCATTTGTTGCACAGGTTTTCCACCAGAGGTGAGAAATAAACATCTTTATTATTCAATAAAGTTCCTTCAGTCCTTGTTTGGGGTGGTACGCTCAATGTATGGTCTGCTGGTAATTGAAATCTATCTCTATTATAATCAGTTACTTGGGATCTATTTCCAACTTTGAAACCTTCATGTCAGAATTTGAATTGTATATTATTCTCTGTTTCTCTTGCACCGCCTGAGGGGTGGGGGAGGGGACTAGCTCAAAGGCTATGACCCTCATTCGGTAGGGGATTGAATTGCTAACCTACCACTGCTTAGTTGTTACTTTGGTGGCTATTTGTTCATATGAGTGTGTGTGGGTGTGTCTATCACAGTTATGGCTAGTTTAGATATGAAATCAATGTTCTAGATTAAATTTACAGTCACAATGTTCTATTTGTTTCTTGCCTCTTTACTTTGTATATACTGAGCTTTACCTGATCTCTTTTTATTCAGGAATGGCTTATCCACAGACAACAAGAAGCTCTCCTTTGCTGAAATGATGACTGATGATGAACTAATATCCAGAGAAGAGAGATGCTTTCGCTTATGGATCAATAGTTTGGGAATTGCATCTTATGTAAATAATCTGTTTGAGGACGTTAGGAATGGGTGAGTTTTGAACCCCATGGAATGCCTCAAGTTCCAATTCAAAACTGGAGAAATTACAAGTGCTTTTCAAAGCTTCTGTTCATTCAGTTGATAAGATCCCCCCCCCCCTCCTTTTGTTTCTTATTTTCAGTTGGACTTTGTTGGAAGTGTTGGACAAGATCTCTCCAGGATCCGTTAATTGGAAACAGGCAACAAAACCGCCTATAAAGATGCCATTTAGAAAAGTGGAAAACTGCAATCAGGTTGTCAAAATTGGGAAGCAGTTGAAACTTTCTTTGGTAAATGTAGCTGGAAATGATTTTGTACAAGGAAATAAAAAGCTCATACTTGGTAATAGTTAATTCCATATTATGCTTATCTTGAGTCAACTGATGTTTTATTTTTTGTAATTGCTGAAGCTGACATTCTAGTAAATAATGATCTGAGTTCGCAGGCACCATACCTCCAATTTACTTGTGTAATTTTTTTTCCAGCTTTTCTGTGGCAATTGATGAGGTTTAATATTCTTCAACTCCTGAAGAACTTGAGATCACGCTTCCAAGGAAAGGAGATTAGTGATGCTGATATTCTTAAATGGGCAAACAAGAAAGTGAAGAGTACAGGACGAACATCTCAAATGGAGAGCTTTAAGGTTTAATATAAGATATTTCTCTTTTCTTGCTCCACACCATATTACAGACAATGCATATTGACTTGTATTTTTTGGATGTCTAGGATAAAAGCCTTTCAAGTGGATTATTCTTCTTGGAGCTTCTTAGTGCAGTGGAACCCCGAGTAGTTAACTGGAACCTTGTTACGAAGGGTGAAAGTGGTATGCTTCAACTGCAAATTCTTTGAAAGCATGATAAGGAATGATTTAAGCTGGTTATACATGATTAAATGCACGTGGAAGGACTAACATTTTCCCTATATGTTTCTTTTGTTTGTAGATGAGGAGAAGAAGTTGAATGCTACTTATATTATTAGTGTTGCACGGAAGCTTGGTTGCTCTGTTTTCTTGTTACCTGAAGATATCATTGAGGTAAGAATGGTAGCATAGAGGTCATTTTATTTATTTTTAGTTATTTCTCTTTTTATCTTTGACAGGACGTGCTACATTTCTTTTATACTTGCTGATTAGCTTAAGGATTGCCTCTCCCTGGAATTTTTATAGCAGCAACAACTCTGATGGCTCCTTCTGGAGTCTTATCAGTTTGGACTGACATCATTCAATTTTGCATACAATCCAATTGATGTTATACAGGAAGTTTGGCTCATTTGGAGTGTCTAGGAGCATCAGCTGGTGTAATTTGTATATGATGAAATTGGTGTTGATAAATTAGGCACTTAAATTCTCTGCTAAGGAAAAACCTTGACCCTCCAACTCTTCATCATCTTGCTGCAGGTAAACCAAAAGATGATCCTGACTCTGACGGCCAGCATTATGTATTGGAGTCTTCAGCAACCAGTGGAAGATTCAGAATCATCTCCATCACCTGCGTCCGTTAAAAATCTTGATGCATCTCCTGGACCTTCTATTAATGGTTCTCCATCACCAATCCTTGTTTATGCTTCTGATGCATCCCCTGCACCTTTTAATGGTTCTGCATCCCCCTTGGTCATGAATACACCAGAAGCATCCCCGGCTCCTTCAATCAATGAGTCTTTATCTCCAGCTGCAGCTGCTTCTCCTAGTGAATCCCCTGCACCTTCTATTAATGGTGATGATGAACGATCACTTGGTGGTGAGATATCAAATCTGAGCATTGATGATGCAGCCTCCGACACTACAATCTCCTCTTCACAAGCTGAGAATGAGATATAAACAGCCAACAATAGTTGCATTTTTGTTTAAAGAAAGTGGATAGAAGCAGCAGTAACAATTACGAAAAATAATATGGAAATGAAACATGCTAAGAGCCAAAAATAATTTTAGGTTCACAGCCAAACCAATGAATATTGTTCATATTAAAAAGGAACTATATGTAGGAAAGTTGTAGTTAATACAGATTTTGGTTTCTTTTGGTATATTTATGTCCTTTTCCCCAACCTTTTTGGCTTAAGGCCTTTTACATTTTCTTGACTACTATATAAACTTTATTTTCTTGCAGATGCTGGTATATAATTTATTACCTCTCTAATTGAGAAAATTTGTTAAATTAAAAATGAAAATAAGAATTATTTTCCATCCGTGGAAGAAATGAAGGTAATAAAAGAAGCTTTCGATAAACTCTTATGATATCCAGATATAATGGTAAGTTCCGCGATGTGTAATTATGCTGTCTATTTTTCAATTTCCAAAAAGGAGCAATTGAACTTCGAATTAAAGTGAAAGGGAGGCACAACCAACTTTGACATTTCAAGAACTCCATTTGTACTTTTTGTAGTACCGGAAGTGAAGCCTATAGTAATCATTTAAGGGATGCTTGTGATATTAACCCCCTTTCTGTGACATTATTTGATATTTTAGTAAGAAGTGAGCTTTTTTCCCCTCTTTTTTACAATAAAATCAAGGGTGAAATTTAAATTAGTCCCTCAAAATTGTAATTGTTTTAAATCAAATCCTGGAGTTTTCCAAAAATTTCAATTAAGTTCTTTGTTATTGAAAATCATTATTTTTAAAATAAACTTGGGTGCACATTTAAATAAATTGATATTCCTCCACAAAATAATATATATATATATATATATATGTGTGTGTGTGTGTGTGTGTATAATAATTTTATACATATTGCATATTTATCTTTTTTTCACAACTTCTTAATACTTATTATAATCTTATCAAAATTAAGGAAAATTACCCATTTTATCAAAATTAAAATAAGACTACCCATTTTATTCATTTAAGTTTTTGGTCATTTTGGTCTCTTTCATTGTCCAATTTCATCCATATTTGTCATATCGAAATTTTTTTATACAAAATCAAGTTCAACCTCCATTTCACACTATGTTGACCTGATTTGTCTGAGGTGCAAAAATGAAAGCCAATTTTGAGGGAAGTGAATAAGACTCATCTGTCCACAAATTACATTTACTAGGTTTTCTAAGATTTTGTTGAAGATGGATTTACATTAATCGATTTTGCACTTTTTTTGTTGTTTCATAAAACTTAGTTAATGTAATTGGGGGACAAATGAGTCTTTTTCACTCCCTCAAAATCAATTACCAATTTTGCCCCTTGGATGAATCTGGTCGAGGTAGTGTGAATTGATTTTGGGTTTGATTTTGCATAATTTTTCTCCATAGAACCAATTTAGATGAAATGGACCAAATTGGGTAAAAAAAAAAAGGAAAAAAGGATCAAAATGGCCAAAAACTCAAATCAAAGGGACTAAAACTGGCAATTTTCCCAAAATTCATATTTTTTATTATCTTAAAAAATACTTAATTACACTTAATATTATACAATTATATTTTTTTTATTGACTATTCATATTAATTACATATAGATTGGCAACCAACCATGTAGATACAATCTAGAAATAGAAAAATACTCAAAATAAAGATTTCTAGAGCTTGTAAACAAATAAAAGGTGTATGAACGTTAAAATAACACAAAATGAATGATTCCGTCAAGATCAAGACTTAGACAGAAGCCAAAGCATTAATTTGGTAGGAAAAGAAATAAGTACTTATTATTTTATATATTTATCACATGTATTATGTTATATATATACATTTTATTTTTAAAAAGTATAGTAATATAAGTATAATGATTATGAGTTGGACTTAAAATCTAACCTTTTTTATAAAAAGAATAAATAGAAATGTCTTTTTCCCAATACAATCAATTGTAAAGAACCATGCATTAACCAGCAACTCGTACTTTCGAAGTCTTGACAGGTATTAAATGGATAAAGCCAAAACTCAGAAACTCTTTCTAATGATCTAGGGAAAAAAAAAAAAAAAAACTTTTCTAATAATTTTAAGATGAATTTTCTCTCTAATAAAAAATTCAGAAAAGGATAAGGACATGTATCATCACCATTACAAAGCGGTGCTGGAACCCCCTCCTGTGATTGAACACATTACACATAGTCCCCTGTATCAATTCCTGATTGGTCCTTCCCAATTCCTTCAAATCAGACGCCGTCACTCAACCTACAAACCAAGGGGTTTCTTGTCATTTCGCATTGTATAGTCTATATAAAAACGACTTAGAGAGAGAGAGAAAGAGAAACGACAACGAGACAGAGGGACGCAGAGAGGAGAGAGAGAGAGAGAGAGAGCAGCCGTTAGTTTCTGTTAGTAGACGACGGCGCGTGACCCAGCGAGTAAGCGAGCGAGTGACTCTGTGCTGCTATTGCAACTAAAGTGGAGAAATGAGTAATGACACAGGCGGCGGAGCGGGAATGGTGGTTTCCGACCAGGACATTGCCGAGGCGTTGGAGTCACTCCTCCGTGATAACAACCCCGAAAACCCAACCTTCACGTCCTTAAACGGCATCGTTCGACACCTTGAATCCAAATTAGGGCTTGACCTCTCTCACAAAATCGACTTCATCCGTTCCCGGATCCATCTTTTGTTCCAACCTCAACCGCAACCTCCACTCCAGCTCCAGAAAGACCACTTTGCCCTCCACCAAAATTCCAATTTCCTCCAGGTTACCTCTTCGCACCCCCAGTTTCAGTCCCCAGCTTACGCCATTCCTCATCCTCATGACTATAGGTTTCGGTCACCTCAGCCACAGCAGCAACAGCAGCTGCCACCGCCGCGAGTTGTTCCCAGCCCTGCGGTGACTTCTCCTGCCGTTACTCCCGGCACCCCAAAAGAGAGGTGCTTTTTTCCTTTTTACTTTTTTTTTTATAAAAAAAGTAATACATATATTTATTTTCTCGGGGAAGGTTTGGTTGGTAAGAAAATGGAAGAATTAGAGAGGAAAAGGGAAAATGGATCTTATTGTGAGCAACTCGTTTCGATTTTTTCTCAATTCTCTTGCCAACCAAGCAGAAGATAAGGTTGCCATGCTTTTTCTACCTAGTACATTTACTCGCAGCCTGCAGTATGCCATTAGACCAATATACCAGCTACAGAGGGTGTCCCTACTTTCGTTTATACAATTTTTATTGTTTTGGGGGTTTTGGGTAATATGTCAAGCAGAAAGTTGAACATAATGCTTTAAAAAATGTTTCGTGTTTGTTTAAGTATTCAGGCTCAGACTCTAGTTATGTCAATGTATTTCTGTCAATAAATGTGTTTGAAGTTAATGTAATTTAGCAACACTATGATTTCAATTGGAAGAACTTCACCTGAGCGCAGGACAGAGGAGGGCAAGGAGAATAAGTGGCTTTAAAGTTTAAAATTTGGTATTCACTTACCTCTGCTATTGATTACAAAACATTTGAGTTCTGGCCCATTAAATGTTTCGCATATATTATTTGATTATTCTTACGGACTAAATGGAAGGAAACGACAGTAAGTTATCCAAATATAGTATTATGTAACTGGATGGCACTATCAAGTCCAGATTTTTTCTAGGATCCTATGAAGACTTGTTTTGCTTGATGTCTGATTATTAAAAACCTGTGGCCAGCATGTGCTCTATATATTTCAACCTTTGACATTTATCCGATAAAAGAAAGATGTTTAGACAACAAGATGTTTCCAGCTGCGGTGATCTGCTGTGCTTTCACTTCTACTTCACACTCTTTGCTTCTGCATACTTGTGGTTCTTGTGAAATGCTGCATATCTCACTCTCTCTCTCTCTCTCTACTTGTACATAATTTTTATTTTTTCCCTTCTCTGAGTGAAATCTAATTCTAACTCTTTTTATTGCAATTGTTGTACTGTTGCTTCTATCTTATTGTGCTAGAATCGATATGTGATTTACTCCTGCAACATGGCTTGATGAAGTTCTGTTAATTTTTGTCTACAGTGCTCCAAGCGGAAAGAAAAGGAGAGGTGGGCCAGGTGGTTTAAACAAACTGTGTGGTGTTTCCCCGGAACTACAGACCATTGTGGGCCAGGCAACAATGCCTAGGACTGAGGTCTGTATTTTTGTAACACAAACGGTTTCTATCTCTTTTTTTAATTCTTCATGGATGTATATACATGCATGTCTAGATGTGGGGATAGACATGCTTATCTTCATCATTATTATAGGCATATTTGCTTCTAAGGTTCTTCTTTTTGTCCAGATTGTGAAGCAGCTCTGGGCATACATAAGGAAAAACAACCTTCAAGACCCTAATAACAAAAGGAAGATAATTTGCAATGATGAGCTGCGTTTGGTTTTCGAGACAGATTGTACTGACATGTTTAAGATGAATAAGCTTCTAGCCAAGCACATCATCCCTCTTGAGCCTACAAGTATATATTCTTATAGAATGTATTTTCAATTTCTTTCCTTTCTCTGTGAGTTTTAATATGGTATATTTGATTTACTTCTTTTTTCAATTGACAGAGCAGCCAGCTCAGAGTGCTAAGAAAGCAAAGACAGAGGTGGAACCTGGAGGGGAAAGTGCTAACTCTGTTCCAATAGTTATAATATCTGAAGCACTTGCAAATTTTTTTGGTACTGCTGAAAGGGAGATGTCCCAGGCTGAGGTACTAAGGCAAGTCTGGGAATATATTAAAGTCAATCAGCTTGAGGTAGGTGACTAATTGATCTCCCTTTTCTCATTTTAAAAGCTGTAACATGATGCGTTTCCTCTCTAGTAGCAGCTTAAGATGGAATGTGAGTCTCTCATCCCACTGCTGTTCAGTCTTGAAGAAGGCATTTTTGTGAGCTTAGGATGAGTGTGAAAGTTATAAACACCTTGCTTGCTTAGGATAACATGCTATGGGAGTTTTTACAAATTGCATTTTCTATTTGTGAGTTGTGACTAGTACATAAATATGTTAAACATTTAGTTATAATTTATTTAGCTCATGAAATTGTGATATGCATGTTATTTTGCTTGATTTAGTTATTTGATTTTGCATGCTGCTGACATCCACTGTGGTTTATCTTCTTTGATGCACTTGTCTTTTTGTGCAATCCCCTTTTGTGGGATAAAAACTTCCACTCCATTCTAATGCTGTTCTTTATTCCTGCTTCTAGGATCCCTTGAATGCCATGGCAATAATGTGTGATGCAAAATTGCAAGAGCTTTTTGGATGCGAAAGTATCTCTGCACTGGGAATACCAGAGATGCTAGCACGACGACATCTGTTTAAGAAATCATGATGTGATGATTGGTGAGTACAATTCCAAAATTGCTGTATTCTTTGGAGTGTGATGAAACTAATCAAGTTTTTAATCTAACATGGAGGATAACAGGAAACTCTAGTTTTGGAGCGTGTATGATATTCTTTTGCCTCCTCATTTTTCACATAAGTAGGAACTAGACTTGATTTGTTCCTCTTTTTTTTAGCCATGTTCTGGCTTTCAACAATCCATATTTGAGCATTGATGAAATCTACTATGTTTTCAGATACATGGTGTTACTGCTGCTAACCCATCAGATTCTGACATCACCCGAGATACTACTTATCACAAATGCTTTCCTAATTCAGTAGCTTAGTTTTTGAAGGTCCGGTTATGATGAACAGAATGATTGATTATGTGCTGTGGGCTAACTGCAGAAGTTCTGTGTTACAGCTAGTAGCGGCTGTGGGTTGTTTTTTCATTTGGGAGTTTCTAACACTTGTAAAGATGCAGACAGTAGGAAACAGGAGAGATGTAGAAGAATATTCTATGTATTTCTACTAATGAATTATGAGATTGAAATTTCTTTAGCTTTTCTTTGATCCATTATGGTTTTTGGCCACCAGATCCATCCCACGCACCGTTATCTATAAATCGTTATAATTAGTCTTGGGAAGTGCCCATTCATATTAAACCCATGCATATTAATGGGACGAATAGATTATTACAGTAATTGTCGGGAATGAGATGGAAAATTGTCTCCAACAGGACACTTGGTGTAATAAATGGTGTGGTATAGATTATTACAGTAATTGTCGGGAATGAGATAAAAAATTCTCCAACAGGACACTCGGTGTAATAAATGGTGTGGTATTATAAAGGAGAAGAATTGGACAGAGGATCCTAATGGTTCTTGAATAATTTCAATTTTGTCCATTACTATAAGAATGACATCAGAATAAGGGTTCATGTGGAAAAGTGACCTTCAGTCGAGCTAATGACTAATATAATAATGGTGGGGAATCAAGAAAACCCCAATTCTGGCTCTTTTTTTTTTTTTTTTGGTATTTTTTATCGGAATCTGGGTTCCACTAACTCGGGGAGACTTCGCAAAATTTAAATCTTAGTTTGGGGTTAAAAGATTTTAGCCATATTTTGATTTCGCATTGTAATGGAGATTGCATCATTATTATTATCATCATCTTGCTTCTCTTTAATACCATTTGCTATTTGTTTTCTTAGTTGATACTTACTTGAAAACACATTGTCATATGGAAATCTTGGCCTGTTGAAATTGTGTGTTAATTTTTGGCTTGTTTAAGTTGTTAAATTTGGATTTTGGAGATACAAGTATCAAATTTGTGTAAAAATTACTTACAGATTGAGCTGCTTCGGTTCTCCCTTTAGGGAATAACTCATCCTGGTGGAACTAATAAAAAAATCCCTCGGAAGAATATTCCTGTTCATGCCTTTACTGGTCCAAAAGGCCTGTGAATTGCAACCTCCTGTTAAAGAACTATTCCCTCCATTTAGAATTAAAGGCTCGCATCTCGTAGTACCTTTTTTAAAGGTTAGATAACATTATTTACTGTTAAAATATCTGTTAATTTTGAAAGAAAGGGTATCAAACTTCTGCATTGTTTCACGTAAAAAAAGAAGTCACGGGCAGATCGCACTAGGCACTCACTAGCTATGTCGCAGGACATTCTGTGTCAAGAAATGATCCAACCAATAGAATGCGACACGTGATACCTCTGTATTTAAACCTTGGCCAAGGCAGTAGCCCAATGCTGCAAATCAAATAGGGTTAAATGGGTAAGCTTGTGGCAAACGTTTTGGTGGTGATGCTACTCCTTGCAACAGCCAGGGCAGAGACAGGGCCAAGCTCCCTCGTCTGCAAGGTCAGGGTGTCTGAACTTGCAGAATGCCTGCCAGCAATAATTGGTGATTCGCCGCCAAAGCCTACAAAAGCATGCTGCGAAGTTCTGAAGAAGGCCGATTTGCAATGTCTTTGCAAACACAAATCGGACCTTAGCAAGTTAGGTGCCAATCCAGCCAAGGCTCTTGTACTACCCAAAAAATGTGGTCTTCATGCTCCACAGGAATGCAAGACCAAGCACTGATTTTGGTTCCTTGTAGTGAATAAAAGCAGGCCGCCTTTTTTACCTTCTTGGAAATTGAATCAAGTATCACTTTCACTTCACATTGCCAGCATATATCAGCTTGCTTCCTTTGCTAATGAAAATCATAGTTAAGTTTGTTTGTACTTTCTCTTTGTTTTTGCGGGACAGCATTTATCAAAGTGGGTACCTTGGAATTGGGCTTATAACGCCGACCTTCCTTAGTTAACTTTCTTTGTCCATTAACATGTGAAGAAGATAAGAACATAACTAGTATTGATATATACCCCTTGATTTTTACCCAAAAAAAAAGAAAGAAAAGTTTAATTAACGAAACGCTCTCTCCTTTTAGATTTTGGAATCTTCCAGCGAGAGATGAAGCCTGGTTCTACTTGGCTCTTATGTTCATTGAATCAATTTCCATGCTTCAGATTTCCTCGTCACAGGCAAAAGCTTTTCAATGTTTAAAGTTGCTCAGCCAAAGCCAAATTGTAGTTTGTACCACGACTTGTATCACTGCATCACACAGCCAAAGTTCCCTCATGTATCACTAAGAATTGCTACTCCTCGGTCCTCCAAATGCTGGTCTCATGTAGGCATCATCAAACCTTCTCCAGTAGTGATGAATGGTGTATACAGGTCTTTCCATAAGCATTGAAAAACTATCCTTTGCACGTTGCACATTAGTTTCAGCTGATTCTTCAAAAGAAAGCAAAGGAAGATTCATATCCGCCTTAGAGATGCTGGGTTCTCTATCCAGGTCAATTGTATTAGCATGTGGAGGGAGGAGTTGTCTTATTAGAGGCTTTGTCAAAAATCCAAACACCTGCAAAACAGTTCAATTCTCATTTAGAATTAGTCTGTAGTTATGTAGTATGTGATTATATACAGCTGCAAAGAAGCTTGCCAATTGCCTTACAAATTCATTTGCCAAATATTTCAGTTTTGAAAACAAAGTGAACAGTCTAGGGATGGAAAATGGATCCACCAAATTTTGGAATTGAAAAGTGTCAAGACTTACTATTGTACTGAAAAGCACAACAACAATTGTAGTCGATACCATTGTGGCATTAACTGGATCCCATGTAACTCCTGAATGAGTGAACTGCATAGACCAACGGGCAGAAAAATGATCCCAAGAAAGCAGAAATACTATTACTACCCATTCACCTGTTCTACAGTATAAGAAACAGTGGCAATACAGTATACAAATACAATACCTGTTTGAATGCCAAAGCAATGGAAACAGCTCCTCTCATGAGTCCTGCCCACCAAATAATCACCTGGTTGGAAAAAATGTCCGAATGATTAGTAACGCAGGTTTTCAATGATTTTGGATCAACCATGATAAATTAATAACGCTTAACAGCTCACTTGGTGCCTCAAAGTTATTAATGATGACGGTGTAGGACTTCGATTTGTGAAATTAGCAAGTGCAGAGAGGGGAAAGACAAAAACGGCACGCCCAAGCAGTACTAGGAACATTGTTGTGGTACATATTAGCAGCAATGTCCAAACACTGGAACAAAAGCAGAAACAGAAGTGCTTATTCAGGATACAAGTTCAGACAGTCTACAACAAAAAAGATACTAACCCTTCAGTGCTCCAAATGTATGTTCCCCCAATAACTAATTGTCTGAAAGCATAAAAGGGCTTGTACACCTATTCTAGTTCCACAAGATTGTACATGTGCAAAATTTATGTGCACTCAGTGTTGGAACTATCTAAAGATCATCTCTAACCATCACTGCATGAATAACTAATAGCCAGATTCCAAAAAAAAACTCAATCGTCAACTTTTGAGCAGTCCGAATGGATCCCTTTCAACCTTCCCCCAGTGTTTTAACTGTTACCCTACTTAGCCGTTCCCCAAAGAAAAGGAACATTTTATTCTCAAGTTGCCAAAAGGGTAGTCGAAATGATTACCCCAATTTGCTCAGTCTCCACTTCTCTATGTCCAGGGCGTCCATCCCCACATACAAAAATATGAACGTTTCAGCAATAAAGGACATTGTCGCAAAAACATGCCTGCAGTTAAAACATAGAGACCTTTCAATAGATAACAAACTGAGAACATAAATCCCTCGTTTTAATTTCTTTGTTAGTTGTTGCAAATTAGTTAAACGGAAATAAACCACTTTCAGAAGTAGAGATTAGTTAATTTTTAGGCAGTATGAAAGTATAAGAAGTTTGCCTGGTTGTAATCTTTGAACTTTCGGTCACATTGTGCCAAGCATAGTGAGACATCACAATTCCAGCAAAGAAGACTGTCAAAATTCCACTAAGGTTGCATAGCTTCAAAAGCCAACATAAACTCATAAGCTAAGGCACTGACATTTATTATTCAGGAGCAGTTTCAGAAATGTACATGGATGAAAATTTATGAAACAGTAGAAACGTCAAAATGGAAAAACAGAGCACAGGCTCAAACTTATCAATATGTGCATTATGTCCCAAAATGATAAATGGCCATAGATACTTCAATGCCAATGCCATCATCTGAACAGGCCTACAAATAAGAACATAAAGTAAGGGTGGGTGAGGTCTTGCATTTCAGGCCACTCTTGGAATTTGTAACTTTAGGATCCCACATTTTTAGCACATGCAGGATGATCCTCCAGTTTTTCTTTATGATATTCCATGGTATTACCACGCTATAGGAACAAGATACACCAGGAAGAAATTGGCAGTAGAAGTACATCCAGGTAGGAACCCGTTTTTCTACATTAACAGCTTATGAAAAGATTTAATAAATACCGTCCTCCAGAGAATCAGCAGTTCTTAAACATGTTTTCAAAGCTCTTGCAAAGCTAGTACAACCCCACCTCCCCAGAAAAAAAGAGAAGACACTAAAATATGAATTCAGTGTGACAATGACGCTTTATCTAAACCATCATCAGTGCACAAATACTGCTTCAGATTCAAACTTTTCATTCGTTCATTGGAAAGAACATTCTGATAACAGGCCTTCTGAACATTATTCAATACTCATCCAATTGGATCGCAAACTACCCAATAAAATATTAAGCTAACCACTCATTACCTCCGCCAGCATGTAAGACAGATAAGCCATTATAACCATCAGAGCTATTTCACGAACAGTACAATGTCTGCAGATATAGAGATTCTCATGTTAAAATGTGTCACAGATAAGCATCTATAATTGTCTACCAGAGAAATGAAACTGAATAACAACAAAAAAATAGGGTATTCGAAAATTTACTTGCCAAAGTATAACCCCTTTAGTACATATGATGTCAGAAGCCCTGCCTGCAACAAGAAAGGAAATCATCGGCCTAGAACAATTGTCTGTCGGCATTGGTACACATTGCAAGACTACATTATTAGGTTTTTAATAGTAAGCTTCACTCACTGCTATGCCAAGAACTGTACTTGTGAAGAACAGATACAAGAAATCAATGAGAACGTGAAGGGCCGCCCTGCCTTGAAGCCTACTGATATCAAGCTTTTGAATTGCATTGAAGAGAACTACTGACGTTGCATCATTGACCACTCCTTCGCCAAAGACTAAGCTGTACAGCAAAGGAGTCTCCTCTTGATGGAGAACCTGTATAGAAAATGTACATCTTCAAAGCACCAAAAATGTAACTGAACCTGACATTCTACACAAATACATTTACAATTCTAAGCCACCTGCAGTGTGCACACTGTATCCGTTGATGAAAATATAGTTCCAATAGCTGGACAAAAGAAGCAGATACACACATTAAAGGCATGCTGTGGAGAAATAGAAGAAAACAATCAATGATTTTGGAGTCAAACCAAGATACTCTTTCGCTGTCAATCCAATAAAACCAAACTTGGGGAATAGCCAGCTGCTTCCTACACCAACAATATCAGTCAGAAAAAGAGGGGAAAAAATCTCTTGTTATCTTTATACTCCCTCCATCCCAAAATATAATATACTTTGAGCATAAGTATTTATGTTAATTCTATATCAAACTATTTCTTAAAAATTTATAAGTAAACCATTTATTTTATCTCTTCTTTTCATTTAAGTTAATGAATAATATTGAAAAAATCATACAAAATAAATTTAAAAAAACTCTAATTATTTTATATTAAGATAATTTAACAAAAAGTATATTATATTTTTTTGGACGGAGGAAGTAAATCATTTGCAAATACTCGATAACATCTAATGAATAAGAGATGGTAGTGATTCGAATCAACACAAAGATAAATTTTTTTTATAGAAAAAAAATTCAGGTATATGATATTACCAGCTGTAACAATGGCACATGATAGAAACACTCCAACAATCCCAAACAGCATAATGGGGAAGAAGTTATGGAAGAAATTTTTCTTCTTGACCTGGAATCTGGCAATGAAACAGTAAACCCAAATCCAAAAGAAAAAAAAAAAATTTAAGGAGGACACAAGCATTATTTAGGTTGCTTACCCTGCATTAAAAATGATGGGTGGAAGCAGATAAATAAAGAACAGTTCTTCATCAAATCTTAATATATGAGAACTTCTCCCCTTGCTTATCAACAAGATTATTGTCCCAGCTACGCATCCCTTGTCAAGAAAAATAATTTTGGGGAAAAAAGATTAACCCAATAAAGGAAAAAGCTGAATTTTGCACTCAACTGAAGTCCTTATAACTCAGGATATTGACGCAAGAAATGGGAGCAAAAAAAAAAGAACAAATTTTTGGGAGGGGAAGAAGGGAAAATGAAAATTGAATAAAAGAGAGAAAATTTACTATGATAATGGCTGTGATGGATTCGTTAACCCAACGATTTTCTTGTAGCAAGTGTCCAATGACTAAACATAAGCAAAGAACCGCTACGAAGATTGTGATTGGAACAACTTGTCTGTGGCCTTCTCCTAACGATATTAGTGAATAGTCTGAAAATCCCATTTCTTTGTTAATTCACAAAAAAGAACCTGAATCTTTATTTTCAGCAATTTCCGTTCATATACGGAGAGAAATTTGGATTAATTTTGCTTCAGAACTCAGTGTGCTGAGCTGAGACTAGTTTGCCCGCGAAACTCACTGCAGCGCTGGCTCCTCAGTGTTTACAGTAAATGCTTACACGTGGCAGTCAATAGCAAACCATGCAAGTTACGTGTCATATGTAGGGAGCAGAATTAATCATATATTGAAAAATAACCTAGGTAGCAGCGTCAGTCCAACATTCAATTTCTATATTCTTTATTCAGATTTTAGAATTAAATTGTTCATTTCTAAAAGTATATATAATTTATTTAGTTTAGTTAGAAACACAATTTTATCACAAAAATCTTGATTCAATTACACTTTTGCCATACTAATTTGTGGAAAAAAAGACTTTTTTCTCCTTGTTATTAGCTATATTTAAATTATGATTATCTATTTCTTTGAGAAATTAAATAAGTATTTACATTATAATATTACTCTAATGTATATTTATTTAAAAATTTTCATATGTCTATATTACATAATAATGTCTATATTTTTGAACAAGGACGAAAATGATAGTTTTGTGGTATAGAAGCAACTTCACTTGATTGATGGGAGTTCAAATTCATCATCTACATCTTCCATTTGTAATAAAAAAATTCAAACAAAATTTTTAAAATTATAAATATAATATATATATACATATATATAATACTAGTAAAAATGGAAAACGAGCGACAGTCATGTCAAAATGAGCTGGATCATTAAGATCCAATTATATTCGAGCTATCATTATGATGATCCTCTTTTTTATTGGCCATTTTTTTCCATTATTCATTTATATTTTATATTTTATCTTCAAAATAATAAAAAAGTTTATATTAGAGTAATAATATGTTTTCTAACATAATAAATTATAATACCCTCTAATATCACACTATAGTACATTTTTCACTAAAATTATCTAACCAACAATTTTTTTTATTAAATCTAAACATTGAAATTAAAAATAAAGTTCATAAAATTTAATAGTTTAAGTATCAAATATAAAAAAATAATATTTGAATCAGCAAATTCTTAAGAATTTGAATATAATGAAAAAAAATACAATATATAAAAGGGTCAGGTTAAAGCCTAAAAGGGGCCACGATCAAAATGGACTGAGTCAAATTGGCACGATTTATTCGAACGTCTACTATTTGAAGCTCAGCCCATAATTTGAACGGGCCACGGGCCATCCTATATTCTCAGCTATAGCTTATAACATGGCGTAGACAACATATTGCAAGGTTGAGTAGAATTCATCAAATTCAGGACATCAACAGACCCTTGAATTTAGTGTCGAGTGGGTTTCTTTTTAGCTTATTAGGGTTTTTGGTTTTTTCTTTTGTTTTGATTTTTTGCTTTTTGTTCTCTTTCAGTTATGAATTTGCCGCATGCAGCCTAGAGGGGTAGGATTATTACCGTTTGTAATGGCTGCAACGGTCTTTTTCTAATTTCAACGCTTTGAATTACACGTTTTGTATGGCTTATATACATATCTCATTAGTTGTGTTATAAAAGAGGTATGTGATAGTAATTTTCTCTGTAGGAATATCCTCTGTGTGTACTTTGAGTATTATGAGTTATTCTTCTCTAATCATCCATTTTCTCTTCTCGTCTCCTAAATTTCCTGAATGTGTTTTGTTACTTGATCTCTTATTCTCATTTGAATGTGTTTGGTAACAAAAGCCTCTTTACTTACGAATATGTAAGGCATATACTCTGCGGACAACTTGATACATTCTTCTAGTCTTTGAGCAAAGATTGCTTAATCTTTAAATTTTATTTTGGTGATGGTCTCTTTGGATGAGAAGACTTTCCAACGATGGTTTTTTTCACCTTTCTTAATTGAATGCTTGCCTTTTGATCCAACGCCTGAATAGTATATTATGAGATTTCTTGTGAGCAACACTGATGTCATTGTCGTTTTGGCCTTTGACCGAGATTCTTGTTCAGTACCTCCTTCAACTTTTGATGTTAACTATTCGATCAAAAAGAATTTATAATTCGAAACGGGATTTTAGTTTCATAATGGCGTTTTAAAAATTAAAAAAAAAATGGAATGGAGGGAATACCTACTTTTTGTTTTTTTAATAAAGAGGTGGCAGAAGATTCCATTTTTCCTTTTTCCAGAAAGGTCTAAATGTGCTCTTAGAGAGGCAATACATAAACTATAGCATCAAAATAAGACACTGAATAATGTATGTAATGTTGGATTGTATGAAAACATGCAAAATGACACCTTCAAATTTGCCACCTACTTCGCCTCTCTCCAGCATTATGTGCAGCAACTTGACAGTCAACAACCATTCCATAACATCTGCTTACAACATAGCAGCCAATGCAATCAACTGACTCTTCCAAAGAGTCCACACAAAAATCAACATCCAGATTCCAGGGCCACACAATCCATTTAGTCTTCTTATACTATAAGAGGCATCACAGTGGCTTTACACTTTCCCATAATCTTGATCTTCAGACTTTGAAGCGTCCTCCTCTGGGGAAGCCCGGAATATATTAAGTATCACCCACGCAAGACCATCAAGTTCCTCGATTATGCTCAAGCAATAATAATTCTGACCCAGTTCAGCAAAGGACTCAAAAGTTACATTATGCATCATGTGGTCGTCCCTTATGAATTCATGAGAAAAACCAATTAATCTTTGATTCCTCCTTACTTTTCCATCGATGATATCATATGCAACTGCTGTTGTATCTATATAACCTATTTCTACGGATATCAAATACTTATGATTACTCTTTCCAACAACTATACCCTTTCCCACAAAATCAAATGCTGGCCCATGCTCCCTATTATCAGTATACTTATACTTACTGAAAAAGATGACAAGGCTCCCATTTACCTTTAAAGCTATCATAAGCAAATGCCATAGTTTCGTTCACTGCTATGCAAATCTTGTTATCCATTAGAACATGAGAGAAACACATTGTATGTTCAGAATAGTATTTGGAAGACTTATCATGGAAAGGAGGAGGCTCCAATATATCTCATCTATCAGTCTCAGGATTATAGGACTCAAACAAATAACCAGGAGAACTTGAGAGAACGTACATAATATTTTGATGCTCAAAAACAATTGGAGTTATTTTTTTGGAATGCATTGGACTTCTGGTACAACGAGTTCCCTCCAATTTAGAGGATCGAAACCCAAAACTCACCAAATATGTGGTCACACAGCTAGGTATAACGTCTGGATCATGCCCAACTATCAAGTAAACAGAATCCCTCAAGCAAATAGAGGTTATTCCCATGGATACATAGTATTCTACTGAATGAATAAAATCTTTTGGAATCTCTGCATCAAAAGGTAGGCTGAACAATGACCCGATCGGCATGGGCAAATATGAGCCTCCACCCAAAAATGAGAAAAAGTACTTGTTCGCATTCACATCATCATCATCTACATCTGACCTAGAGTCGATCCTTTTGTTCAACGAAGGCCGCTGGAGAAGTTCGAACTCAGATTCCATTGATTTACCCCCTCTGGAGTCAGCAAATCAGGAACAACAGTGTTGTAACCCTAACCCTAAAACAAAGGGGCGAAGAGGTTTTCGGGCCGAGGTAATACTTACTTATAATTCAAACACAATAGTTTGATTAGAGATCTCGAATGTCCTTTCATTAGGCCCACTCATGTTGCTAATGTTTCTTAATTTTGATTAGGGTTTACTTCTCATCTTTTGATAATTCATAATATAAATTTTGAAATATATTTTTATTTTTTAAAAATGTCAAATTGGGAATATGCAATTAACTTGGTCCCCTTGCCATCATACTGATCATGCTATTAGAATCATCCACGGGAATCATAGTAGATTATGGTCTCTCAGTTACATTCTTAAACATTGTAATAGAGCAGCTCATAATCTAAGTTCAATGTGCAAGAAAACAATGTCAGTCATTTTGGTTTTGTTCCGGCCCCTATCTTCTATTCCTCTAGATGTCTACTGTGATAGGGATGATTGTAACTCAGACATTGATTCTGTGGCACTGGATTTTTTGTAATGAATGATTCACTTTCATAAAATAAAATAAAATAAAATAAAAAAGTTCATAGTTCGTGTGTAAGAAATGGCTTGATATTGTAAGTCAAAAACATTTTCTAGGAGCAACTACTGTTGCCAGATTGAAATCTTCTATACTTTATAGTAATGATTAATATTCAAATAAACAAAAAGAATGTTCTCATTTCATTGAATGTAACATACTACAATTAATGCTTAATTTATTGAAGATAAGATAATTGTTGGACAACAAAAGTGGAATATTGGTGTCAAATGGCAACATCATCAACCACAGACGTCCGCGGAACGAAACTGTCCCTTTCCTTTGAATCATTCTTAAAGATCTTTTATCTTTTGTGGCGAAAATGAAAGATTGTTTTATAATTAATTTTTTGAAGAACGCGGCTTTGGCTTTTGAGTGTGTACTCCATCAGCCTCTCCTCCGTGTTAAATTTTCATAGATTTTGGACGTGATTTATGCCTTTTAATTTCAAGTGTAGTTGGAAATTTTGTTCGAAAATTTTACAGCTTTCATTAATACGAGTCTCAATTTTATGTACATTCGTTATAATTTTATAAAGAAAAACAACGAATATTTTTATTAGCAAATGTTAATACTAATACATTACTCATCATCCAATATTCACTATTTTTCAATCTAATTAACTAATTTGTCAACTGGCCACTAATTTCTCTTGTAATTTAAAAAATGCTCTGTTCCAATCCTCTAAATATTCTCTACTCATAGGGAAAACCACTTATATGGATTCATGCAAGTAAAGATGATTGCTTGCTATAGCCTAATAACGAGCAAAATCCTCCCTTCATAGAATCATGCCCATATAAGTTATCCTTCTATTCACATTGGATGTTCATGCATTTTTTAAAGATAAATATATTATAATTTAAATTTATACTAATAACTTTCTTAATTTAAAATATATATTTAAATAACTTATATAATCTCATCAATAACAAGAATAATTTGATATCTTTTTTAATTAAAGGTTATCATTAATAATAAAAAGTGAACGTTTAATAAAGTATTTTATCTTATTTTAAGTTTAATTATCTATTTGTCTCTTTTTATATTTTTTATCTGACATTATCAAATGAGTTCTTCTCATTTCTTATTCGAAAATATTTCATTTTCAATTTTAGTCTGAGAAAATTCAATATTAGTCAAAAAAAGAAAAAGAAAAAAGAAATGGTTAATGCCCTCAAGTTGCGTCTCGGATGTCATTCCATTACAACTCCAGCCAGCGCCAGTTGTAAAAGAGCAAACGTTTCGTTAAGTATTTAATATTTCCATATTTATCAGTTTCTTGTTTTCATTTATGCTTATATCCAATGGTCTTACTGCAAGATACCTAACCATATTAATACTTGGTCATAGACAGGCTTTTTTTCTTCTTTTTTTTTTCTAAATTAATATCCCGTCGATATCAATTCCCATGTTTAATAAGTGATGGAAATTGATCTGATCAACAGCAAGACCATCCATTTTTATCGTCTCACCATTTCTATTTCTTTTATCAAGAAAAATATAAAAGAGTATCCCTTCATGTTGTGGAAATGGCAAATACCATAATGGCAATATGACAGATATAGAAAAATTTTAGGCGATTTTTTTTTATAGCCACGAGTTATATTATATGTGTTATATGCTTTTTTTTTTAAAAAAAAATTCATTATATTCGAAATTGAATATTCAATTTTTTAAAATTTTTTAAAAATAAATTTTCACTTTATTTAAATAAACATGTATATTTTATTAAAAGTTTCATTAATAGCATATTTAATTTATGATATTTATATTTATATTTCGCTAATTAATGAGTTTTATCGTTTATTATATTAATATTAGAGATAATTAGATAGATTATTTAAAGTTAAAATTTTTCTTAATTATTAAATAAACTAAAAATAAATATTCAATTTTAATATAATCTAATAATCTATGGAAATCGAATTCGCATAAAATGTTTATTAATATTAAAAAAAATGATGTATTAGAAGATCTAAAGTATGAGATCACCTCACCCTGTCAATCAGTAATTTTGTTGGTCAGGGTCGGCTTGGTATGACATTCAAGTTGCTCATGGGATGGGCCGATGGTGTCGGTATATATGGTAAAAGTGAAGATTTTCTCATCTCATGTGTGTGAATATGATTATTTTGGGAGCCTTTTAGTATTTTCTAAATCTTTTATGTGATATATATATATATATATATTAGTATTTTCTAAATCTTTTTTGTGAGATATATATATATATATATATATATATATATATTGGGATCTCTTTTCTTAAGAAGCTAGTATAATAAAATCACTAGGTGACGTTAACATGCACAACATAAAGTTACAAAAAACTCACAGTCATGGCACCCCATTAAATGTGGTCTCTCTCGCAACTTTTTTCTTTTTCTAGGTGAATTGTCTCCCTCCACACGCCCAAAGCCAAAACATCCGTTACTGTCTATCAAAGGCCACGTGGTTTTCATCGGACAAAATAAAGGAAAACGAAAATGAAACATTAAATCAATAATAGTTTAGCCTATTAAATTTTTACGTGTTCTAAAAGTTTAAATTAATAAAAATAATATTAAATTTAAACATAACGTGTGTGCCAAGCAAATGACCTGCTAAATTTTTGCATTCTATAAAAGCTCAATTTAATAGAGAATAATTGAATTTAAACATTTAAAAATTATTTTCC
Organism: Apocynum venetum; assembly: GCA_019593545.1. Classification (NCBI taxonomy): domain Eukaryota; kingdom Viridiplantae; phylum Streptophyta; class Magnoliopsida; order Gentianales; family Apocynaceae; genus Apocynum; species Apocynum venetum. The sequence continues at coordinate 6,475,938 of SRSM01000123.1, read as the reverse complement.
CTTAATAAGATGTGTCAAGTTTGAAATCTGAAAATGAAAAAAAAAATTATTAAAAATTTTACCTATGTAAGGAGTTCGATCAAAGGACATATTGGATTAGTCGGGACCAAAAGCTCTGAATCTGAACACTAGTTGGATCTACGACATAGATAAAAAGAAACATTATACATATTTCATAATCAATATTTAATTTGTAATTTATATAGTTTAAAATATTAAATTCATTCAAAATAGAAAAAAATTATATATATTTCATAAGTCCAAAAAATATAAGATACGAAATATTTTGAACATTTTATACATATTAAAAATATATTTTAATTCTTTGAAATATCCTAATTTATGTGTCATTGAAAGCTTGAAACTAAATTTTTTCTTTTTTAAAACGAGTAATATTGAAAATAGCATATAAAATAATTTTTAAAAATAGTAAAATAATTTATATTTCAAGGTAAAGAATTTGTTCAAAAAATCTTATATTTATTGTTCTTTTTTATTGCAAACCAAACCAAATTATTTTTATAGTATTTTTGGTCAAAGAACATATGCGTGTTTTTTAGATAGAAAATAATTTAGATTTTATTTTAAAAATTTTTGATCCGTTGGTACTAAATTTACAATCTACAATAATCTCTGCGTGGGTTGTGCTTGCGGTTTTAGCTTTCGAGATTAAAAAAATGTACAAAGAACAACTTGCTGATTGCAAATAATTTTTCAACAGCATTCTCCTCTAATCAGGGCAGAAAAAAAAAAAGAGAGAAGAAGCGTGCGTAATCAGTGACGAAAAGCAAAGATTAGGATCGTCTTTTTTTTTTTCTTTTCCCTTCTTCTTCTTTTTATGATTTCCTTTTATTTTGTTGTTTGAAAATAAAACCAATCACACATAATCCGATACCATTGATTATTATTATTATGGAAATAAAATAAAATGAAACAAAAATTATTATTGATACTGATATTCGTGAACTTCGTTTAATTAATGAGATTGCTTGATTCATTCTGTTTTTAAGCCTTCACTAAAGGTGGTTGGCTAATTCATGCAAAGATTTTTTATTTTTTTTAGGGAAATAATGCAAGCAAATTTTAATAAACTAAAAGTATTATCACGATATTATATTACTAATTAAGTTATATATATTTTTTATTTAGCTATTATATGAATTGAAATGTGTTAATAATGCGTTATATTTTGACTCTAAACAGCACATAATTTTTTCTGCTCCTATGGGCGGTGAATGGGATGGCAAAAATCATGTTGATCACTACCATAGATACAAAATATTCTCTAGTTAGTATTATTTTATCAATAATTTATAAAAAATTATATATCTAGGGCTTTTTTTATTATTATTTGTATATGTTGGATTTCTAAACCAAGACTCCTTTGGACAAAAATAAGTATTCTAATTGTTTTTTAAAAATGTAAATATTTTTACTAAACTTTTATTATTAAATGGTATTGAATTTGACCCTTTTCAAAGATATTTTAAAAAAAGAAAAGAAAAAGGAAAGAACTAATGATGGTATTGTCTTTTGGAAAATAAAATATTAAATACTATTATTCTATTACTTTAAATTGTAAAATTTAATAAATTCTTTCATGTTTTTATGTAATAAATAGGTCATTTAGATACTAATATGCTTGTATTACCAGATAAGACTTTTAATTTTGGTAAGGAAATACTTCTCATAATCAATTGATGATGTGCGGGGTTACTCATTATGAAAAGAAAAAATGAAGAAAAAAAAGATAATATGAGGGGTAGATCTGGAGCTAATGGATGCCATGCTATACAGACGTGTCTACGTGATTCGATTTTGATGAGGTGGTCAACCCCATTAACAAATTTATACAAATTACTTTTTTTTATATTTATTTTTTGAAAAAACAGTATACAATTCCTTACACCTAAAATAACTTGTAGGAATGCTGCATCTCACGTAGTGCCTGCCATCAGCCAGCTAATCTTTTGATTCTTAGTGTTTAAAATTTTTTACTTTAAATTGGTCATATATTTCTGTTTAGTACTTCATCCAACTACCCCCATCCATCCATTTAAAGCCAACTGTTAACTCAATATAAATAATAAACAGGATTTTTCCATCATAAGTGAGTTATTATATTAAAGATATTATATATATATATATACTTTTTAAGTTTTTCTTACTACTAATGCCTATAAGTAAGATGGTCTCAGTATTCACTAATAATATTACATCAATAAACCAACAACATTCTTATCATTATGAATTTATCTTTTCATTATAAAAAAAAAATTTGACTTAAAAAACTTGTTCAAATGCAACCTAAAACAGATAAAATGAGTCGGTCTCATTTTCTCATTGGGGGACAAATGAGATTATAAGTATTAATAATATATGAATCTTTTAAATTAATAGTAAGTTATTTGTGAAATAAAAAATTGTGTATATTTTTGTGAAATAAAAACTTAAATTATTTAAAATAAATTTATATCAATTTAATTATTGTCAGAAATTTATTAAATATCAACCACAAAGTCACTATCGAGATAAATACCATTTTGACATTTAGTACTTGTTTGTATTGATTGACTCCACTTTATATTCAAGTATAGAGTATTGTTGAGTTTTTGTTTGTAGTTAAATAATTCTGCGTTTCTGGTAACGGACTTGTTCGCTTCGGAATTGTAGCTCCGATCCGATGGATATCCAAAAAGTCATTTGGCAAATGGCAATATGTGGGGTCCAAACAAAACGTGATCAGTTCTCCGCCATTGCTTTCATAACCCCAAGTAAAAAATTTAAAACTTTAAAAAATTAATATTGAGAAGGAAAAGAAATAATAAACCAATATAAAATTGACGCGTAAACTGTTGGGGACAACTCAGTATCTGACTCATGTTTATAAGTATAGCTGTCGTCCATCATTATTAAGCCGACCGAACCTGTCTAAGTTTATGGCTTCTGAAGTCACCTCACAGCTTTGGAATGCTTCAAAAATCAAAAGGCGTTAATTATATTTTACATTTTTGTATAATTAATATTTTTCCAGTAGACATTAGCAGTAATGATTTTTGAGAATTTTCTATTTTTTTTCCTCAACCGCTAGTGATCTTTAGTCATGATTGTAAATAATGTAATGATTTTGTTTGAATAATATTTTTTTTATAATTAAATAAAATATAATATTAATCATTTGTGCAAATAGTTCATGGTATAAAAAATATTATTGTTTAGACTTCTAAAAAAATTATTTAACTAAGATTGAAATGATTTTTAATATTTTATAATACATAATATTACTTAATACCGAGTAATACTATGGTAGAAAAATTACAAATTAAAGAAATAATTTTAAGAGTTATCTTATCAAAAGTTTTTAATGAAATGATATTTTTATTTTTTTGAATATTAAAGATTACTTAATAGTGTGTTTAAATTAATAAAAAGGATAATTAATCAAAAACACCTAAGGAACTTTTTTCCTAAAATTAAAAGAATATGTATTAGTGTTATGCTCTTTTTTTTTTTAATCTTAATATCACAAAACCTACAAAAAAATGAAAAAGAGAGAAAAACAAAAACACAAAAATGTGAGCTCGCTGTCACAAGTCGGCTCTTGGCTCCTTGCTTGGTCTCCAAACCTGAGCCGGCCATCCACAACAACGCGTAACAAGATATGCCCTTTTCTATTAGTAGTAATTAATTAATTTAATAATAATTATAGTAGTAATTTATATGCTAAATAAGCAAATACATAATGCCAGCATATGCTCTACGGCCCTCTGCGTTTCACTCTGGCATCTCTCACTCTCTCTCTCTCTCTCTAAAAGTTTTCTTCTGAAGCTCCCAAATCTAAGTCTTTCACATCTTCCAATAAAGCCTGAAGAAAATCCAGTGATTTTGTATCAATTCCTGCAGCTACACTCGCCGGCAATGTCTAAGCTCCGGCCACTGTTTAGCTTCTTACTGCTTTGCTCCGCTGCTGCATTGGTTGCTGCTCAAGGATCCACCAGTAAATGGCAAACTCTCGGTGGTAAGTGCTCTGTTGTAGGTTAATTAGCTATTGGTGTTTGCGTTTTAGTTTTCCGTTTGTACTAGCTCATGTTCAATTGATTGGAATAAAATGAAAATGAAAAAAAAAAACCATGAAAATTGTGGATTAACGAATTTGTGGTTCTTCTGTAATGCGAGTACCGAAACTTACTTAGGTTCTGGAACTAGATCGTCATTTTTACTGAATTGTGGAAAAATCTAATTTGTTGTGAGTTATTCTCTCGCTAATCCGCCAATGGGAGGGGAGCGAATATTTTTACGAGCTTTTCTCTATTTTTCCTGTTTTTTAATTAATTTTTTTTTTTAAAATTCCGGCTTTTGTAAAGATGTATTTTGCATTGTATTAGAATAAGGAAAGGCAATTATAAATAATTATTTTACTTTACTAGCTAGGAAAAATAAATATTAGTACTAAAAGCAGAATTACACACTCTCTTAATTTTGAGGAAGTCAAAAGTTGAACTCTACGACTGTATAATTTACTTTCTTAAGTTATCACTATTTTTCCTGCTAAACACGGTTGTTGGTTTATTCATGTTGTTTGCGCAGGAGATGCACCTTTAGTCATAGCTCGTGGTGGATTTTCAGGATTATTTCCTGATTCCAGTTACAATGCTTATTTGTTTTCCTTGGCAACTGGGTTACCAAATACGGTCTTGTGGTGCGACGTGCAACTCACCAAGGATGAGGTTGGGATCTGCTTTCCAGATGTTAGGCTTGAAAATGGTTCTGATATAAATTTTGTTCACGAAAAGAAGCAGAAGACTTATGATGTGAATGGCGTCCCAACAACAGGATGGTTTTCAATTGATTATACCTTTAAAGAACTCCAACTTATTAACTGTAAGCTCATTTCATCACTTTAAAGGGCATATAAGTACTTTACAGCCTTACAGATAGATTGACAATTTCCTTTTGTGATTGTTGTATTATTTTATAATATTTCTTTTACAATTTCACATATTATTGTTTGCTTGACTTCCTTAAGAGCTGACACTGTAGTTACTTTGACTCGGAAGTAGAAAAATTATTGCTCAAAATCTCTAAAAAAAGAAAAAAGGGGGTATTGTGAACTCCATTCTTGTTTAACTACAAGATAGCTTCTGAGGCTCCTGCTTTCTCTAAACAATTTGAAGTTCAAAAGGGACACTGCTAATTCCTTTTTATTCCAAATATGCACTTTATTTGGGTTTGCTCTGTTCTTCAGTTAATCCCTAGTCTGTTGAAGTAAAAGGTGTGGGTTAGACATAATATGGACTTATAATCTCACTCAACTTGCAGATTGTGTATATTTTTGGCTTATGTCATTGTTGTATGTTCTTTTTATATATTTTCACTTCATCACTGTGACATGTTGGTTTGTGACTGAGGATTCACATGTGGAATTGGGATATCTGGGTAATGGCTATATGCATTCTGTAAATTCTCGTCAACAACACCTCAATTTGGTAGGGAACATTGGCTTCTTTGTGCATTCCTATGACATATTATCAACAAATTTATGTAATTTAAGTAGTCCTATGGCAGTTAAAAACATTTCAAAGATTAAGGTGAACATTTGACTTCTCATAAGAATATAACCTACTATTAAGTTTGTGGCAGAAATTAATGTTTAATAATCATTCCAAGAGAACTGGACTGCATAATCCATCACTACAATATCGTACTTTCAATTGTGAAAAACCCTTCACTGGGCTGCTTAAAAATTTTCTGCTATTTGGATATGCAAAGCCTTTAAATGAACTGATAAAGTGTTTGCTGCCCTATGCAGTGAAGCAAGGAATTTTTTCTCGGACCTTCAGATTTGATGGAACTCCACAACAAATTCTTACGGTGGAAGATGTTGCCACCCAAATCAAACCACCAGGCTTTTGGTTGAACGTACAGGTATACTTCATGTAACAATGTCATTCTATGGATGCTTAATTAATCTGGTTATTATGTTAACCTATTTCATCAATTATTACAAGTTGTAGTTATATTCTTTGTGCTTTTTGTGTAGCATAATGCTTTCTTCGCTCAACATAATCTGAGTATGAGAAACGTTATCATATCTGCATCTAGAAGTGTTGCTGTCAATTATATTTCGTCACCAGAGGTGAATTTCCTGAAAAGTATTGTTCCACGCATAAGAGCAACTGCAATCAAGCTTGTTTTCCGGTTTCTTGGGCCAGATGAAATGGAACCATCAACCAACCAGACTTATGGTTCTCTTCTGAATAATCTTACACTTGTCAAAACATTTGCGTCTGCTATTCTAGTTCCAAAATCCTATATCTGGCCTTGGGACAACAAACAATATCTGCAGCCTAGTAGCACCTCTCTTGTTTTGGATGCTCACAAAGAAGGCCTTGAAGTTTATGCATCAGACTTTGCAAATGATGTGAATATAGCTTATAATTACAGTTACGATCCTCTAGCTGAATATTTGTCTTTTATTGATAATGGGAAATTTTCTGTGGATGGTGTGCTCACGGACTTCTCAATAACTTCTTCAGAAGCAATAGGTGAGATATACACTGATTTAGCTTCTAAGTTAATTTCCACAATTTTGCAGAAAATGTTTGGTTACATGGATAATGGAGCTTTTTTTTTTCTCAAATATATATATATATATATATATTTAAAATTATGGGGATGAGTATGTCAAACTCCACTTTGCATCTCTGTGGCTTGGAATTTTTCCTTACGTGTTTATGTCAAAATTATGTGATTCATTTGATCCTATATTTCCATTTAACCAATGTATTTGAGGGGTTAAAGCTATGAATTAATTAGTTGGGATATTGCTTGTGAAGAGTAGCAGAAGTAGCCCATTCATGTGAATGGGCCTAGTGACCTGTGATAGTCATAGTTAAAGTGGAACAATTTGGACTTGACAATTTGTTTTTTCTTTTTTAATTTTCTTTTAATCATTGCAGAGTAACAATTAATTGATTAACTATATATCCTAAATGTTGGTTTCATCTTTAATGGAAGAAAGTTGGTATCAGAGGTAAGTATATTGAGATTCTCAATGACTTGTCTTGACCTTCTACCACAATTTATTGTCTTTTAGCTTATAGAAAGTGTCCAGCAAAAACAAAAAAGGAAAATCCTGGACAAAGAAACTGATTTATTCAAAACCGAACACTAAGATCATGAAATTTGATGACTATAAATTTATTAGGCATGCATTGGTTCTATTTAGTTTTTACCTTTCTGTCAGATATTTGTCCAAACTATTCAACTATTAGGAATGTATGATTTATTATATGCTCTCAGCCATACTTTTTCTGGATGCTAAAATTGTTGAAACATTGCAGATTGCTACTCCCATTTGGGCAAAAATGCTACAAAGCAAGGTATGCTTCTGAGTACTTCCTGAAAAGTTGGATATTTTTCTCTCTAGTTCACTACGTAATTGTCTTTATACCTTTTGGGAGGCATTTAGCATTTTATTCTCGTGAAACTAGTTCTCTTGGTTGTCTTTGCTACAGATAAGGTCCTGGTTATCTCAAAGGAAGGAGCAAGTGGAGAATATCCAGGCTGTACAGATAAGGCATATCATCAAGCTATTGCAGATGGTGCAGAAATCATTGATTGCCCAGTTCAAATGACGCAGGATGGAGTTCCTTTCTGCTTGGGTTCCATAAACCTCATAGAAAGAATGAATATTGATCAGTCCTCCAACCTCACAATGACCATTCCAGAACTTAACGTACAAAATGGAATATTTCCTTTCAACCTCACATGGAGCCAAATTCAGGACTTACAACGTAGGTTAAAAACCTATATAAAATTCTGTGTTTTAGAATTTTTGTTTAGCTGATTCTAATTATCAAGATGCGAAACAACTAACTAGAGGAAAAAGAGACAATTTTGCTTATATTGGAAACATTTGACATGATGCGCATTGTGATTAACCAATCTAGACTCACCCAAGAAATTTTCTTTTGCAACATTCCTGTTTGCTTTCTTCATACCCCAAACTTTTGAGGATCTTTCAATTTCAGTCATCTAAATTGCTATATTTCATTCTAGTATTTCTTTTTCCTTCAAATGGGAGGATACTGACCTTCATATTTTCTATTCACATGGCAGCTTTGATGTACAATCCATATGTGAATTATACACTCTACCGAAATCCTGCATTCAAAACTGCTGGGAAATTCATTGAGTTGTCAGACTTTTTAGCCCTTGCTAATGCATCTTCTGTTTCTGGAGTCTTGATCAATATAGAGGTTAGTTTATCTCTTACTAACTTTTATAATGCCTTATAAGATGAACCGTAATTTCTAGGGAAGACCTAGATTACTGAGTGTCATTTATGTAAGATTGTTCTGGAATATGAGCACATTGTTATACTTTTCTGGTGAATAGTTACTGATGAATCTCTCTGCAGTTCTACTTAGTGCTTAGTATTAATTGTACAGTTTAAAGATGTATTTCCTTTCTAATGTTAGATATTTTAGCCTGTAGTGCAATCATGAAAAGGACCATATTTGGTCTTGTAACAGACCATATTGTCTTGACTCATATGGGTTGAAACTTTATTTGTTCTTGTAGGACTCTCAGTTTAAAATGGCACTTACTGCTAGAATTTGGATTAGCCAACTTTAGGAAGTGTTTTACATGCTATATTCATTTCTAATCTTTCTGTTGGTTTACATGACTGCCATTTAAGACTTCATTGGTAGTTTATTGTAGAGAATGAACAATGTGCAGGAAAATGTTGACTTGAGTGTATAATTCGACATATTGGGCATTTGGTGAAATTGTATTCATGTAACATTAGCCCATTCATGCATGCTCATAAAGAGGGATTATTCTCTGATTTTTTTTCCTTATAAATAAATCTTACAGAATGCTGCATTCCTGGCTGAAAATGGCACTTGCTGCTAGAATTTGGATTAGCCAAATTTAGGAAGTGTTTTACTTGCTATACTCATTTCTAATCTTTCTGTTGGTTTACACTACTGCCATTTAAGACTTCATTGGCCGTTTATTGTGGAGAATGAACAATGTTCAGGAAAATGTTGACTTGAGTGTGTAATTCGACATATTGGGCATTTGGTGAAATTGTATTCATGTAACATTAGCCCATTCATGCGTGTTCATAAAGAGGGATTATTCTCTGATTTTTTTTCTTCTTTTAAATACAGAATGCTGCATTCCTAGCTGAAAATGGACTAGGCGTAGTTGAAGCTGTTCTGGATTCCTTGAATAAATCTGGCTACAGCAATCAGACATCAAAGAAAGTGATGATTGCATCCAAGGACAGCTCAGTTCTGATGGCAATTGGAAAGAAGAGCAATTATGAGCTTGTCTATGGTGTTGGTGAGGATGTCCGTAGCATAACAAACTCGACCATTTTAGAGATAAAAAAGTTTGCTAATTCTGTGATCATAGGGAAGAAATCTGTCTTTCCCGATGATGATGCATTCCTCACTGGTATGACTGATGTTGTGCCAAAGCTCCAGGCACTTGATCTTGCAGCATATGTAGAAGTCTTCACAAATGAGTTTGTATCTCAAGCATGGGACTTCTTCTCAGACCCTTATGTTGAGATAAACACGCATGTGTCAGCAATGGGCATTAATGGAGTTGTAACAGACTACCCAGCAACTGCTGCAAGATACAAAAGTAAGAACTTATTTTCTACATGATCTGCAAAATTTCATTATTCAGATCTTTCTTAGGGCTGCAAGTATTATTTGTGAATCTTCCGTATATAAAGGGGACACAAGCACAAAAAAACAGTGTCGATTGCTATCAGATTATCATGACTGGTATTTTGTTGAATAGTTTTCCTTCCTCTTTGTGCAGAGTCAAGTTACTGATAATGCTTTGTTTATTTCTGGACACTAACAATATTTGGTGCCTGGATTCCCAGGGAATCGTTGTTTAGGGTACAAAAATGTACCTCCATATATGATGCCTGTTCAACCTGGCAGCCTATTTCAAATTATGGCTCCTGGATACTTCCCACCAGCTGAGGCTCCAAACCCAGTCCTGACAGAAAACGATGTAACTGAATCACCTCTGCCCCCAGTTGCTGTGAGACCCCCTCCTACAAATAATGGTAATGGAACTGTAGCACCAGGTCCAACCTCACCAAGTGGGCAGTCCATGTTGGTTGCAGGCACTTTTCTGAGTACTCTGACCATTCTTTTTGCGACTTGTACCATCCTGAAATTGTGACAGATTCCACCACATTGCACCGAAATTTTGCATCTTTTTCCATTTTTATCTTACTGATCCATGCTTCATGGCCCCTGGAGCCACGCGGGAATGTAGAGCTATTTCATCTCTCCTCTGGGAACCTGAATGGTTAACACCTATGTCTATTCTTTTTGTTGTACTGCATTCCGCCGCTGTAGGTATGTTCATTCTGGGTAATCCTTTTGTCTTTTTCTTTCTTGGAGGGGTAGGGACTCGAATATCTTGTGTATTCTTCAGGAGATTGTTTGTAATATTCACCCAAAAAAAAGAAGATTGTTCGTAATGTTTGATAAAGCCATTCTTTATACCATACTTCATTTTTATCCATGGTGCTATTTTTTGTTCATAATAATTAGCTGCAGATATTAGGAATATGAAAATTTTGTTTACCAACCTGTATTGCCAATCCACGGCAAAGCCCTGTCAGGCAATTCAGATGGTCAAATTCAGGTGTTACCTTTAATGTCGAATCTATACAAGTGTTAGTGGAAGATATCATTCAACGAGACTTAATAAAAACTTACTGGCAATTATACCAATTAAGTTAACTCTTATTATCTCAATTCACATCTTAAAGTTAAATGGTACAGTTTCAATCCAAAACATCCAATTCCACCCTAGACTATTTAGATTTTTGTTTATCCGAAGTCCCTTGAAATATATTATTGATTCTTTTCCCCCGAAAAGAGATGGTATATGAATTTAATTTCGAATTTATGATCAGTTTTAAGTTTAGAGTCTATGACCGATTACAGGGTGCTTGAGCCTTGAGCTTTGAAATAAAATGTTATTGGATTTCCTAATCCAACTCTTGTTCAACCTATCAGTTTCCAAAAGACACCGAGTCTAAAATTATGCATTAGGGGGGCGTTCTTTCTTAATTAAAAGACTCTCAGATGTTGACCACAACCACCGACAAATATTGTTGCTTTCTCAAATCCCAACCCATCTCACATGTACCAAGGAAATATTTTAATATTCTTATTTATTTTATTTTAAGAAAAAAAAGATTAAATATTTTTTTAAGAATAAGAAATAGAATAAATAAAGTTTTGTGTTAGAAATAAAAAAGAGAGAAAGAAAAATTTAAGTCCCTTGTTGGAGAGAAAAAAAAGAGAGAAAATAAATAATGATAAATAAATATAATATTGAAAACAAATTACTCTCTTAGTCATTTTTTATAAGATTTTAAAAATAATTTTATATAAATCAAGAAAATATTTTAATTTTGATAATACATTAATTTATTTTAATTTTGGGAATAAGAAATATACTTTCATTCATTCAGAATTGAATATTTATTTTGACTTTAAATAAAAATTGAAAAAATTATTTATTTTAATTAACTTACAAAATTATTCTTGATATAAATGTAATAAATTGTGATATTCATGAATTAGTGATATGCAATTCTCCTAAATTAAGATGTTGATTAGTGGAGACAATGAATTAGTGATATAAATACTTTAAATTAATGAAGTTATTAATGAAACTTTAAATTAAAAAAATATTTATTTAAAAAAATTATATATTTAATTCTGAATAAACTAAAATAAAAACGTGAATATTAAATTCTGGACTAAAAGAGTAATAAATAAATGAAAAGAAAAAGAAATTTTTGTGTTGTGAATTAAAAAGAGATTAAAAGAGAAATTAAAGTCACTTATTGAGAATAAGAAAAAGATGAAGAAAGATAAATGTAATATTAGCAATAAATTGTCAAATATATATAAAAAATTAGAAAACGTCTTAAATACAAAATACAATGTTTCTGAGGTATTATAATGATGGACAATTATAAGACGAGTGGATGGAGTATAAGTGTTCCAAATGACCGTTACATTCATAAAAGTTGGTGGCATAGCACGAGAAGTGCACCGTGTGAAAGCACACTGCCGTTCTTCATGCTTTGGATGCACTTAATAACTTTGAGTCCAAGCACTGCTTTACTGTCAATAGAACAGTTTTGAGGCCTTAATTGCACCGATTTGGCCATTTCTGCATAGAGCCAAAAGTTTCAACGCTAACGGTTGAGTCTCACCGCTACAGTTTGTAACGCCTTCTCTAGCCTTCTGACACAATATGACTTTAACTGGAATTAAAATAAAAAAAAAACAATACTCCACATAATAATAATAAAAAATTAATAATACAGACAGCCTTGTGGCCCCACATAGTATATCCCACGTCATTACTTACCTTCCAGTCCACTCTGTTAGGTCCCACAATAAGAATTTCTTCAGTCCAGTCGAAGTAAGCAACGATGGCCAGAGCTGTTCATCGGATCAGCACAGCTTATAGGATGAGATAGTGAATGCTTATTATATATATAAATTTAAAGCCCGTATTTCTAATTTGCGGACCTAAAAAGATGCATCAAACAGGCTTGGCTTGGGGCTTTCGAACTTAAACTGACTCTGAAACACAAGGATACAGTATTTGGCAAGAGCACAATCACATTTTGAACATACTGCCTCCGTGTTCACAGTAGACAGCCATTTGCATTTTTCAATACTCTCTTATTTTACCCCTCTTTGATAACTTAATTTAATTTATACACAATTCCCTATGAGTATAAATTAAGATGCATACTTTAGAAATTTTATACTATAAAAGATTTTATTGATGCAATTGGCTAAAACACCATTTGTTTTCAACAGGAGGGAGTAATGAGTTTGGTTACCCACAAACACAATATTATGGGGAATTCAGTGCTCAGGCCACTGAAACTACAAATGCGGCTACTGGAACTAGTCTATAGAGGCAATTAACAATCAGGTGGTTGCTATTATCACCATCCCCTAGCTCAATACTATTCAAGAAACAGATTTAGTTGATGCCAAGAATCTTGCTGAACTCATCCAGAGTAAGTTCTTTTGGGGTTTCTCCATTGGCCTCTTCATTCTGTGCAGCTACAGCAGCATTGATCAATGACCCAGTTCCAGTGTCCGGAATATCAAAAGTACGGTCTGCATTGCTCGTACTGCCCACATAAGATAATTCACAATTCTTGAAAGCAAGTGCTTCGTGATACTCGTACAGCTGGTCATACCTAATCAAGTGCTCAACCTCGGAATCCTTTGATGACTGAACTCGAGCATAGGCATGAGAGTACATTGTGTTCTTCTGAAAAAATTACCCCCCATCCCCCCCCCCCCCCAAAAAAAAAAGAATTAAGCAAGGAATTGCAAGGTAAAAAAGAATGGCCATGTAGAAGTGTGAGGATGATTTACCTGAGGACAATTTGGTGGAAGCACAATATGGGGAGATGCTGGTGATCGAATAGGACATAGATTTTTTGACCACTGCTCCAAGTTGAAGTACCCTTCTGTTCTGCTTAAATATACAATAAAATAGGATTGACACAGTAACTTGATCAGAAACTAAAATTCAGAATGAACTCAAAGAAGACAAGAGGAGGATGAGTTGGAACTGAACATGGGAAACAAATCTCTTACCCCACTGTTGCTGGTTCATCTCTACCCTCTCTGTTAGAAACAAGGCTAGGGAGATGACTAAATGCCTCATAGTAACTTGGAAGTCCCTGGACATGGCAAGAACACATTGTTTTGACACTAGCATAGAATTATCAATTGATATACAAAATAACGTAGAAATCTTCAACATTCAACAAAGAAGACTTACCTCAGTGAAATTTAAAGGATAAAAATCATCGAACAACTCACGTAAAGAAAATCTTTGAGTCCAGGATTGTTTCACACCGTACTGTTTCATGACCCATGCCACAACCCGTTTGGTCCTTCTATCGAAGTAACACAGTTGTCCTTTTAGTACCTTTATCTCAAAAAATCGACCATCCTCAGTTTCAGTGTCAATGTCATCACTGCCATATCCGTGAGGAGGGGGAAGAATGCTAAATTGTTCACTAGCCAAGTCAAAACACACAATGCCATAGGGCTCTTCTGGGCAAAGCTGCCGATCACACATCCAATGAAGGACTCCATTAAGAAACACCCCAGGCTTATCACCACGAGGTGGGTATGGTACAACTCCAATATTTCTCCAATCCTTAGAGCCTACAGTATAGATCTCAGCCTCCAAATCATACAATAGCTCATCATCAGTATGTTCTGTAGAAAGATAAACCATTCTAACAACTTTAAACTTGCCTGTTGTTGCATCAAATCCAAACCCAGATATGATATCTATATCTGGGTGGTCAGTTGTTAAAGGAAGAGTCATATACTCTCCAATAACAGGGTTACAGACATAGACAGGATCAAAGATTGAGGGTTCTGAGAAACAAATCAAGCCACGACAAGAACCCACAAATTCATATTCAGCATTCATTTCTTTAAACTTGGTTTTCAGAGGTACAACACCACATGAAGTGACTGAATCATCAGAAAGTTCATACTCCACCAGGTAGAGATCATGAGAGAAGTGCGGATCATCAGCATTGAGATTCTGAACCATCAAGCTGACAGTGTGGGAGCTACGAATAATTGATTTTTCAAGATGGATTTTTGTGAAGAATGGGGAATGAATTGTCTGGTACCATGACTTTCTAACCCACATGCACTGCTTCAGGTCTTTGATAGAAAGCCTGGAGAAGATTTCCAGAACAATGTCTTTGGGAAGTCGAGACATTTCTCCCCCCATCTCATCTTTGCAGGATTTCTCAACGGGGCTCTTCCATTTCTTGCTGGTTTCTCCAACTTCTGGGTGGATGAAGGTCTGGAAGCTGCTCATTTTTCCAAATATCAGATCAATTGGCAAGAAAGAGATTGGAGGAATAGGGCAGAGATGATATACCTTCAGATTTTCTGGGGTATATAAAGCGAGAATAAGCGTGATCAGTGTGACCACCATCAGCCATCTGTAGGACACTTGTACATGCGGAGGCTTGCATGCACGACTGAGGTAAGTATTTTCCAGATTGGAACATATCCTATGAATTTAATTCTGCGTTACGTTTTTGTGGTCCTATTCTTAAAAAGGAGAGAACTTTTTGACCAAAGCATAATTACTCACAAAGCCCCAATTGAAAGAGCATCTTCTTTGTCACCGAAGATTACTTTGGTAACGTATCAAGTTTTCCACTAGGAACAGGCAGAGCAGATAAGAATAGAAGCAATCTAAGTTTGACACGATAACCATCTATGCAAATCGCCATGATGATGAAGCTAAGTAAAATAGTTATAGCAACCAGATGTATACATAGATGAAACAGAATATTTTGAGAAGATATACCTGAATGAATGCACCAGAACCGATTCATTAACATGCATAAAGAGCGGAAGCGTCTCACCGTGGGTGTAATACAAGAAATAATACAACAATGTAGGAATTCTCATGTATATATAAAGGTACAGACTAGACAAATGTATGAAATTGTTAATGTAAAATGCCACAGCAAATTTTCTACATCTATGTCTTAAAAAACTTACGTAGGTAACACAAAATTAGAATTTGATAGATAAAGATGCCTCATACATGGAAATTTGCAATTATGACTTTCAATATAGTGTTAACTTGCTATATCAGTAATAACTTAAATGCTATAGACAGAGAATGAACAGTGACATATAAGCATATCCCACGAAACTCCCATAACTCTTGTCAAAGCCAGATAAGTTAGACACTAACTAGAGAGGGATATAAGCATATCCCACGAATGTTTTTCTTTTTTTAAACAAAAGTATAACTACCTATATGTAGAAAATCATAATTGATGATTTTATTAGACTACTATAACTAGTTACCCTGGGCATCAATTTCTGTTTAGGTTCCATTCTCGTGCCATTTAATACATTAAACAATATACATTGATATCTAATAGTCTGGATCTGTCTATGTCCCAAAGGAAATATTTCTTAATACCATTGATCACCAATTTTAGAAGAAATCACCTTAACCATAGCAACTACTGAAGAAGGATTTTATTTCAGGACACACTTATAGTAGAGAGAATTAATACATATACAGTTGCAACTTCACTCCATGGCATGCTTTATAGTAGAACAAAATTTTCACATGTAGCACCTGTTATAATCGAGTCAGGCTATGCATTAATCTTATTTCGGGACATACTTTAAAAGTAGAGAGAATTAATACATATACAGTTGCAACTTCACTCTGTTGCATGCTTTATACTAGAACAAAATATTCCACATGTAGCACCTGCTATAATTGAGTAAGACTAGGCATTACTTAAGAATCCTAAAATTCTTTTGTTAAAGTTAGTTGCCCTTTTCAAAATTTATATTGAGCTTAACACAGTTAACAGAGGTAATGCTTAAAAGAGTTTCTTAGGTAGCTTATGGATTTTTTTTTTAAATGATAAGGATTGTAAAACAGTTGGAAACATGCTTCATCACCCTGATAATGAGAGCCACACCCCCCCCCCCCAAAAAAAAACCCTTAATTATCACCAAAAAGAGAAAGAAGAGAAAAAGAACCAAACATGGAAGTGTTCATGGGCTGAATCATGGTAAAACATAAAGCTGGGGCTTCCAGGAGCACTATAGTATGTATGACTACAGATAAATCAAGAGGCCAAAGAAATAATAACTTACAGATCTTGATCAATAACAGTCCAAGAGAAGCACATTTTGAACCTTACGACTAATATCAAAAGGCACTCCTGCCTCTTCCATGATAGCTTTACAACTGTAGCACAAAGATTAGAACAAAGGAAAACCATCACCTTCTCCCCCAAAATGCAAAACAGTTCTTTGTCATCGTGCATGTCAGCCTTTTTTAACACTAAGCAAGATAAAACTGCAATCATCTGTCACTTATAATCTCATAGTTTGAAAGATGCCAATGATTTATTCCCTCATTTCCAATATCAATTCACTAATATAAGTCGGATGAATTATCATTCGCCCTATCCCAGACATTTCTCAGGGCATGTCTCTGGCCAGAAACACAACTGACATGTGTGAAAAAAGATCAGTAATCATAGATGTAGCCAAATCAACCTCAGAAGAGACTGTAAAGTACAAATGCCTAGCTCCTTATTCTTATTCTAGTTAAAAATTAAAGCAATATAGCAGAATAAGAAAGGAAAACTTTGCAATCCTTCCTTTAAAATCTAAAGATACAATTAGTAGATTTAGTAGCCCTTACCTATGAGAGGTGTGCTGAAATTATTAATTTCTACAGAAAATCAAATCAAGGCTGAATTTCCCACGCCACAAAGGGTTTAAACATAATTTTACACTTAATGCTTTAAGTTTCAGCTTCTTACGAGGTTCTAACATTTGTCCCTCTAAGCACCCACCAAATGTTAAAGAAATAAATGACCTGCAAACCACTATTCATGTATGACTTTCAAAGCTATGAGAATCTTCTCAGCTTCAAAGCCATTTAGAGACAACAGAATATAAGAAAGTTGAAGGTGAGGGTAGTTCCTATTTTGCATGCCAAAATAATGCATCAATATGAACAAATATCAACGTCATCTCTTCCGAGCAAACTACTGACATTTAACAAAAACAAGCAATATCTTCCCAAGCTTAAAAAAAATAAAAATAAATAAAGATAAGATCTTTAAACAAATCCATACAGATCAAAGCTGCTATATGATGTCCTGTCAGCTTTTCAAAATCATGAATAGATGTAGTTTGCCACTCGCATGATGAACAGCATGAAGGGTATATATATACTTGGTGAATATAGTAGGTGAACTAGTACATAATAAAGTCATAAAATGAATTAACTTGTATTATTTGCCAAGTTTCTTTCTCAATCTCTCTCTAACAAAGTCATTCCGTGCTGCAATCCTAGCTTGTTGAGGTGCTATGTTGGCATGCCAAAGATGCAAACCATAAGCAAATAAAGATGCACCAGTAAGGAATAATGCTATAGTTGATGCCAACTTCTTGGGAGTCGAAGGATAGCAGAGCCCCATCAGATTCCCTTCTTCTCAGCTAGCAATATTATCAAATGACCAACTGAAATTAAGGATCGCCCATTTATAGTCAGAACAAATGCAAAAAGTCAGTCATAACTTAAAAAATAAATGACATTGATACTGATTCTAAAATATGAAGGGATTAGAACTGCAAATATGTCAATTGAATATAATTTATTACCAACTTAACCAAAGAAATTGCAACCCAAGCTTCACCTAATCATAACAGAGGAAAGATGTGTACCACTAGTAGAAGCATAAAAAAATATTTACATATAGGGACAAAAAAAACAAATCTTTCAGTCCACAATACAACAGAACCCAATAATTACACGAACCCACTTCATGATTTCATCAGGCAATTGATACATATCCCAGGTCTGGAGTATGGAATTCGTAAGATTGGAAGGGGAAAGAAAAGGGATGCAAACTTACTCTGATAGAAGAGAGTCGGTTGAAGAAGACTCAGAGCAAAGTTTTCTTCCTAATTTACAGGGAAGCGAATTCCAGAGGCTTTCTATCTGTTCTTACTACTGCCATTTTCCATTCAAGAACTGAGTAAAGTCTATTTGGGGTAAAGGGGGGAAAAATCACTTTTCTTTGTTAAAGGTTATCAAGCTTGTTGGGCTGAATCCGTTTTCTGTATTTGTTGTGCAATTTCAAGGCCACAATTTCTCAAATCAAGTTTCGTAATGTTTATTTGAATATTTCCCCTTTTTTTCAGAAAAAATTATTTATTTGGAAGGGTTGATAAATTTTTAATTAAAATCGTCTTGCGATATTTAAATTTGAAACTAAAGAATAATCTAAATTTAATGTTTTATTTTGTTAATTTTTTCTAGTATCATCTCAGACGGCAGAGATTATGAGGAAGAGTATGAAAAATGATTGTTGAGAATATAGAGATTAAATTATTTGTTTGACATTCGATTACTTGAGGCTGAATTTATCATTCCTGTGGAATTAGACTTGGTTTGATAACTTGGATTGTTTTGACATTGTAACAAGAATTATTGATAGATTATCTTTGGATATTCATTTTTTAAATTTGAAGTTCTTTATCCATGAGTTCGTAGAATAATACTGTATTTAGCAAAGTACTTTCTAAAACTTTTTTTTTTTAAGAAAGTAAGATTTCATAACTAGAATAATACTGTAATTTGAGGACCAAATATTTAGTCACAGAAAATTTCATAAGCCAAAAGAGAAAAAGGAAAGAAACATAATTTCAAAGGTCTCTTTGAAAAGGAAAAAAACATCATATTTTCTATCTGGACGATATAAACATCTTTATCTGATTAAAAGAATACCACAATTTCCCTAACCGCCCTACCTAAATAAGTTAATGTGATAACTTCACAAATTTATAATTGATAAGAACCTTTTTCTTTTTTTCTTTTCTTTGCTAAATAATACAGTAATTGATAAGAACCATTACTACAGCTTGATTGATTCTCCAAAACTGGATAATTTTTCTAATTCCCCACAACTGCCGACCTCAGTTAAATCTCCTGAACTGGAACTGGTTATCAATTTTGAAGGTTCAAGTTTTGTTATCTCAATTACAACTTGAGCTTTGTCTGCCTCAAATGAACCATCCTCTGCACAAATTTTTTAATTTGAATCATAAATTTGCAACTTTTAGAATATATATATATATATATATATATATATAATAATATGAAATTGGGTTAGAAAATGATAATGTTACCTTTATCCATCTTGAAGTTAGAAAGGAAACGTAGAAGCTTACTTCTATTGGCCACTAGTATGTTAATTATGTCAGGAGGTTTATTTTGATTAGCCACAAACAGCTGCAAGAAGAGCAACAAATAAATTAAAAGCTAAAATATGAATAAAAGTAATATGAAAATTGATACAACAATTATTTATTTTAATACCTTGAATACATGAAATGCATCAAACTGAATGCTTTTACTTGATTCCTGCAGGAGAAATCCAGCAGCGTTAGATCCATATTCTTATCTTCTTCTTTTTTGGCCAAGTATATTCTTATCCATTCATAAGAAGCCTCTGAGATATCACTATTATCATTTTATGATACACAAGTAACTTTGTAACAAAGAAAGAATACATACTCTTAGAAGATTCATCAAGATCCTCAAATTATCCTTTGAATGTACATAGCGCACCATGATACCAGAATTCGACCGATCAAGCAACATATCTCCCAAAAGCTGGAGAAAAGTACAGAGAAGTGAAATTTTCATCCCTATCTTTGATATGGGGCATGAACAAGTCAAGCATCCTTACCTTAATAGCTTGTCTTCTAGTGATGTAATTTGCTGATTCCAGTAGCTTGGAGTTGAATTCATCAAAGAACTGAGGGTAGAAACAAGAAAAAGAATGTCAAATTACTCTCCCTTAAAACAATTAAGAAAATTCTAACTGGGGAAACATCCAGGAAAATAGAAAAATAAAACTTTTACACTGGATTACTTCATGTCAGTATGAGATTATTCAGACAGTAAAAGCATACCCAACTATAATTTTCAGAGAGAAATTCTGCAACAGTGGACTTGTGCCTGGTCATAAGTTCCTGAAAAATATTGCCAAAATCTAAGATTTTAAGCATGTGTTTAACTTCGAATGCCTCTTACAGGATATACAATTCAATTGGTACTTTTAGTTCCCATACGTGCAGTAAATAAAACATCAGTTTCTGAATAATAGTTACTTTTGCAATCTAAAATTAGATATCATGGAACTCTTTCACACAATTATATGCAACTACTGTTACCATTCATTGCTTTTTTCAAGCATAGCAAGAAAATCTGTTGCAATTTCACGTTTACTTATGGTCAGTTTTGCAGGGATCTTCAACCAGCATTGCTATATCCAAAAAGAAATAAAAAATATTATAGCATGACTGACATGTACACAGAGACTTCTAATTTCAAAGACTCGGAACCACTTTTAATGCCAAATTAAGAAGAATCTCACTAGATCTTGAAGAAATATTTACAATATGTAAATATAATGACAGGGCAGAAACCTTGAAGGTAGCTGTAGCATCAGCAGCAACATCAAAATTTGGAAGTTGAATGTAGTCAAAAAACTTCTTCATGCGCTCTGATTTCAACACGTACCTGTCAAACCCATATTAGCAATCAAAATGGAATCATGTATAAAATAAGTTTTGGGGCTAATATTATTGAGTCTCAAACAGCTCACCTTGCCACTGTCTGATGGCGAATACACTCCCTCAACATTCCTCCATAATGAAGAGCAACTGCTGGATCCTCATATCTATAAGAGAAGGAGGAAATCTAAGAACCTATTCCTTGTAATTCATGAAAAACCAAATGAGAAAAGATGTTAAGATAAAATGATGACAAACCAGAGAATAGACAGAACCCAGGTTTCAATTACTTTGAAACTTCAAAGTAACTAGAACCTATCATTTTGCCAAGTGTTGGTCAAAAAACATGATAACATTTGAAAGTAGAATTTCTTGTTTCCTTTTTCACTTGCAGACAGTTAGTACATTTCCTGAATATAATTTGGTCCCCTAGGGTTAGAACAAAGAAACAATAACATCACAATGGTGAGAACATCCAAGGATGGATGCTAGGATTATGACCAACTCATGTGCCAAATTGATTTAACTATGTTCAAGCATTTTTTGGGAGTAGAGTGAAGATATTTTCTCTACTGCATATTACTGCTACTCAGTTGCTTTTTGGATCATTTAGAAGTCCATTAATCTGATTTGCAGCACGGGAAGTTCTTGGTCCCTTTACTTTTATAATTCACTTACTTGTGTACATGATAAAGCACATATGACATCCAATACTCGCATCTAGAGCCAAATTCAACTGTGACAGTGGCTTTAAGAGTTTTCTGCATTCAATTTCGTCTCAGAGACATGGCAAAAAACAAAAGCATAAAAATCTGAAGAAAAAAAAAGTAATGACACAGAAACATGGCAAGAAATTACTTTCGCTAAATCCTTTGTATAGCTCAGAGTAAGAAATATGGCATCCCTTTTCTCAATCTCCAAAGAATTTCATAGGCATATCAATAGATGATAATAAAATCAGATCCTCAGATGCCTACAGCAATATTTGTAATAAAAGATATGGGAATGGAGACTTCAGAAGCATAATAAGATGGAAAAAGTAAAGGATATTGACATAGTCAATAACTGCTCACCCAGAAATTAAAAGCTCCATAAGATCAAGGTTTGATTCCAAGTATTCAGAAGCAATCAAGCGTGAATTAACTGGTTGCCTTTGCAAATTCGCAACAACTTGGGTGGCATCTTTACGGGCCTAAAAACAATGATCAATCAATAAGCACTGAGGAGAAAGATAGATAACCAAGAAATTAATATCTTCTGGCAGAACCATCTGCATATATCACAAAAATAAATCATTTATGTAGGACAGGAAAAGGTGGGTTATTACCTAAGTTTACCACTATCAATGTAGAAATCATGAGGCTCACCTCTAAGTTCAATTTTGGGAGACACAGAATAAGGAAGCGCAGTGTATTTTCTTTGAAGAACTCCTGCGTCAATTGTGCACATGCCTCAGCTACAGGCTCAGATTCACCATTTCCATACAAAATTAGTTTCATCTCCCGGATGAGCATATACAATTCTGCCATCTGAGGCACAAGATTTTATTTAATAGTGAATATGCTGAGATATTTGCAAATCAAGCAAGCTCTATAGGTTCACAGAATAACAGTGCCATATACATGGGTTGGTAAAAGGAAAAATAAGTAACCATTTATTAGTTGAATTTTGCAGACTAATGAAATAAATGGACAAGTGATAACTTCCAAATGGCATGTCCTCAACAAAGTGATGGATGTGTTCAATTAAGAGGTCAAGAATAGGTTCTCTGTTCTCAAAAGCAAAATCTCCAAGCGCAATCAGAATTACTGCTAATTTTTTATTACCATAGGATTGAAAGCACAAACAGCAACAGAGGGTGGCTAAATATCCTACAAAGATTTGGCTGCATAATCAATGAGACTATGCCTTCATTGTTCAGAAA
The DNA here is from genome assembly GCA_019593545.1 of Apocynum venetum. Lineage (NCBI taxonomy): Eukaryota > Viridiplantae > Streptophyta > Magnoliopsida > Gentianales > Apocynaceae > Apocynum > Apocynum venetum. Next base: position 6,452,787 of record SRSM01000123.1, on the reverse strand, counting down.
ATGTTATGAACCTAAATGAAAAACGAAAAAATTAGAAAATAAACCATGAGGACACTAGGATGTGTGCATTCACTACAATTACCTAAACAGTGGGTCTCTTACCATTTTGTTTACTTTCTCAGAATAACATATATCTGAACCAACAAAGGAAGAGAATAATGAAAAATAAGTAAAATTGATAATGGAGAGGACATTCGTGTGCCCCCGCGAGCAGCCTGGATCCCGATTAGCCAACTTAAAATCAAAACCAGTTCGAAAATACATAAAAGTTCTTCATATTTTAAACTGGTATATAATTTAACTCACATTGCCTTCGCGTTAATTCCTTTTTCGTAAAAAAAACAATTCTAAAGTTAACCAAAAATACCGGGAAAATGGATCAAAACCTCCATCGTTACAATAATAACCAGCTTATCAACAGCAAGAACCTATAAGAAGCCTGAAGCATAATCACCAGAGATGAATATATATATATATATATATATATATATATATCTCCATCCTTGCATTGCAAACAGAACTAGAAAAAGATCGAAACTTCACACATTGTTGAACACATAAAAGAGAAAAAAGATGACCTTCTCGGCATGCCTGGTCCCAGAAGCGAGGGAAGAGGAATTGAGGTAGGAAAGCAACGATGTGGCATATCTGACAATATCAACAGGGTTCCTAGCCCGAGTCCTCTTAGATTTGAAAAGGGTTTTCATGGAATTTTTACCCATGGCTCTCAAGAAAATCTTCTTTAAATCCATACTAGGAGAGCGTTTCAGGACCAATGCCTTGTCGGAGTTGAAATTTGCCTGTGCCATTTCTCTCCTTTGTCCTGGGATTGGGTCGACGAGTTGGGTCGGCATTGTAGGGAAAACAGAAGAATAAAATTTAATGGGATCAAAGAGAAACGCAGAAAAAGAAAAAGAGAAATGAATGGGACTGAGAAATTTGTGAAGATGAGAAGGGGAAGGCGATGGCAGGAATAAGGTTTGCCATTAACGGTTTCTGGGGTGTCTGTTTCGATGAATTTTTGCGCCCCTCAGAGACACTGTGAGGAAAAGATCTCTCTATTCCATAATTTTCGGTCTACTAAACCTTCGACATGTAGGAAGAAGAAAAACCCGTTGGTTTTGTCTTTCGTTGTGAGTAAAGATAGGAGCTTTCTCCTTTGTCTCTATAGTAAAATAGCCCCTAAACTTTTCACATATAATGGTTTTTCCCTTCAACTTTAAGATGTAAAATATTTGCCCTCTAACTTTAAAAAGTACTATATTTTTCAGGAGCTTTTTAGATCTTTTGCTTTTTCATCTTTCGCACAGGTTTTTCTTGTTCTTCTTCTTCACTGGCCAATGCATTTGCACAATGGAAAGGCTTTTATCAACATACTGAACAACTTGGACACATACCCCACATATACTTAGATATAGGCAAGTGGACTTCGGTCAATATTAGTCAAAGGATGCCCTTCTCCAATCCTTGACAGCAGCCATGGTCATCGACAACAACCTCACAAAGCTTCATCAATTTCTTATTTGAATAGGATTAATAGCATAAATTTCAAGAGCATACACTGCTTTAAAATGCTAAATTTGAATAGCTACTTTCACATTTCCAAAATCACAATCATCACAAATTCACTGAAGTTGCAACTAGTACCACTATTGCCACATCTAATGTATGAATTTGATCCATTTATCAGATTGAAAACTGACAAAGAGTTTCGCCAATAAATTGAAAACCAACCAACTTTGGAGGCAATGGTGATTGTTGTTGATTCTTCTCAGTCTTATTCCACTAACTCTAATTGTCACGATTAAGTTTTTTTTAGGTCTTTTCTTTTCTTTTTTCGCACTTTCGATGATGTCTTCATGCATGTGTTCTTTTTTTTTCTGTTTTTGTTTTTTGAGGACTTCATTCCTTCCATTAGGAAGTTCCTATAAGGGATTTTTTAGGACATTCATATATCCAATTTGCTTATAGATGTGGAGCTACTGTAAGGAATTTTTTTATTGTGGATTACTACTTCAACTTTGTTTTCACTTATGTAATTGAGTCAAGTTATTCGGGAGTTGCAGCACTCTGTTTGAGTTTATTGAGACTTTTTTTTTTTGAGGAGCTTTGAAACATGTATTAGAATTGAGAATTGGGATGAATAAGGAGATTGACGTTAAATGACAAAATTAGCCACACTTAACGCCAATTTTATGTGGTAATGCCTAGAATGGATGGAAGGACAAAAATTTAACACTTTTGATAGTTGAAGGGCAAACATTTTACTATCTCATAGTTTAAGGACAAAAATCAGTATATGTGAAAGTTGTAGAGTAACTAGGGTTATTTACCCTACATAATAATAAGGCTTTAGTCCCTAATTTTTTTTCCTATAAATTAAGTTTTTAATTTCGACGATAATTTTAATATTTTTTGGGAATCTCATCTAAATTATTAAATATTTTTAATGTTATCTATTTAACTTACTTTTTAACGACTAATTATTAATAACTATGTGCCTCACCAAATATTAAAAGAGTCATATTCAGTCACATAATTATTAATACAATTTTTTAGGGTTGCAAAGAGTCACCAGCATTAAAGTTGAGAACAAAAAGAGAAGGAAACTCATGGCTGCATATTGTGTCAAGCTTTTAGAAAAACTCATTTCATTGGCCCTTAACTCTGTTCACTTGACAAAGGTTTACAAATGCTTGAAGACAGATGTTTGCAGAGAACTTCTTTGGTGAAGCTAAATTGTTCATATCAATTTCGTTTCTGATCCATGATTATACTATTCATGTTTTGGTCTCTGATTTTGTCAGAATAATTAACTTCCAAACAAGAACTACTAAGGTACTTCAAGAGTACAATATGTGAACTTAAAAGGATGTTGCTAAAGCAGCATTAACACTACTAGACGGTCAACAAAAGAAAGAAAAATGGATCAATTTATATTGCTATGCTTATGTTGAAGTTTGGAATTCAAATAATAGAAACTTGAGCTATATTACATCCATCTTCTGTATGAAAAAAGAATAATACACGAGTTAAGACAGAACAAAGTCTATCAATTTGTGCGAAAAAGAATTGCCTACAAAAATCATATCTTAGCAGAAGAAAGAAAAAAGGGGAAAAAAGAAACAGTTCCTAAGGGAATGTTTAGGCCTTGTTCTGTCCCTGAATGAGTATAAATATTGTTAGAGGAAGAGTATAAGAGACTGATAAGTAGTCAGGTAAACCCCATGACTTCCAGACATGCTCTATTTTGATGTTTGCATTCCACACTACCGAACCAGCTTCTCCTGTGCATACCTCACCATGCTTCCAATAAAATACTGCATTGAATGCCGAGGACCAACATGGTTGAGCAAAACGTTTCAGATTTTCTGTTCCTTAAACTTGATTACCTGAAATGTCTCAAATGCTGCACAACTGTCGGATAAATGATTTTGGGTTTGCTCCCTGTTAAATGATCTCCCAACTAAAGAAAATGCTAAGTCTCAAAAACACAAACATGTCAACAATCAATACTTCTAAGAATGACCCTGAGTTTTTCGATCACAGTTCCAGGGTCGGCATATGACCCATCTAAATATATGGCGTGGTATTTCAACCCTTTCCACTTGGCAATCAGGGCAAAATGTGGACGCCTGTATTCACTACTGATGATCTCAAGCACTATTGTCTTGGGCGTTGCAGAAATTATGTGAGTTAGACCAGCCCCATGAGCACCAATTATGACCGAAGCATCTTGAATGGCTCGAATTTGCTCTTTCATGGGCATATGAGCAAACAGTCCATTTACTACATTCAGTTTACAATCTGAGTGATTGGATGTCCAGCTCTTTATTGAATTAAACACATCCTCTTCATTGCTAAGCCTAGACTGAACCTTCCCACCATGCCGTGGATGAGCTAAATAATCCTCACGTCTAACAAAGAGGACATTATGACCTGAGACAGGCCGTGATGTATGGAGTCTATCCACTGGGAAACCAAATGCTGCTCTTATCATCTCTCCAAACTCAGACAACCGAGCAGTCTTGTGATCATTAGGGTGTTGCCATAGTTCTTGTGCAGCAGCACCATCACAATCGATATCTTCACTTAGTCCCTTGAATAATGCAGTTTCATATCCCAGAGGCACAAGTATAGCATGGTGGAAACAAACAGAACCGTTGAAACTTTTAGCATATCTAATACTTGAAAACAAGGCATCCCATGTTTCTTCCAAGGGTGTCTAAAAAGATTACAAGAAGAGAAAAAAGTATTAAAGCTACATAAAAAATATTAAAAACAAAAAGATTGTCCAATGAAATGTCAAAAGCAAATGGCATTGGCATATGACTGAACCAATTAATGAAACAAGCAGGTTATAATCTCATCACAATGGCACAATCAATATGTGAACTCTCATGAGGAAAGTATGATGCCCTAACAGATAGAAATTCAGTATTGATGCGGTCTTAAAACACATCTCACTGCACTTTTAGGCTTGCAAGAAGGCTACTTGTGCAATTGATTTCTGAATGTTAAACATGCACTACTCAAGCAGATTAAAAAATGACAAAAATTTGACACAGCCAGCAAACAAAACAAAAGTGAAAAAAAAAACAAATATATCTAGGGTGAAGGTTTGCACAATCTCTATAGGTTAAGAGAGAAGAAATCAGATCAGCAAAATCGGGAGCAGTGCTACTCTTAGAACAGGAAAATCAATAGCTTCAACATCTAGTCAAAGGGATGATCAACTGCCAATGAATAATAATTCTGTGGAGCATATTTGTATGCTTCTACATGGAGTCCATAACTTGTGGATGGCAGATGCTAGACAGAGATGATTAGTCTTCCAAAAGAAATGCTTTATTTTGTTAAAAGACTCAAATAGTATAAGCATTACTAAAACCTATGTATATAGCAAAATACTAAAAGCATTTGTTCCCTCCAAGAGTATTATTGAAGCAAAATACCAGAGGGTAGTTTTCAGTGAAACAGAACCCATGATGTTACTCTACAATTTAACTATTCAAAGGCACATACCTCGCAGTGACCATCTAGAAAAACCAAATGAGGACGATTGGGCAAGCCAAGAACCCTAGAAGCCACATACGCACTATACCAATCTGTTATAGTGTGGAAAAGGTTTGCATATTCAAATCGAGTAACCAAAAGGGTTGGTTCCTCAACCCACTGAAAGAAGATAACAAAAGCAAACAGTTAGGATGGAGAAAAATGAAATGTTACGCTGGAAGCAAGGAGAGTGGATGTGCACCTGGGAACAAAATTCCAACAGACATTTTATTTTCGCTGAGTCTAGTTCATATATATATAGATAGGCATACACATCACCACCACCTTTGCCACACTACTGCCTCTGCCAGAAAAATCCTATCTGTTTATTTATGCTAATAAAACAGTCTAAAATGATGTGTGCCTTTAAAACTAAATAGCTAAACTGCTTCAACTACAAGATCGAGCAAAATACTTCCCACCGTCACTCAAGCTGAAATCTAAAAATTCAAGAGTTCCAAGCTAGAAGGTGTTCTTCAAGTTCCATTGTACTTTTTCAGTTTACTTGGCAACTAATTATCTCATAAAACTGAATAGCAAAACTACTTCAACCACAAGATCTGGTACTTCGCACCATTATTCAAACTGAAATCCAAAAATTCAAGAGTTCCAAGCTGGAAGGTGTTCTTCAATTCCTGTCGTACTTTTCCAGTTCACTTCCAACTAATTATTTAAAATTCAGAATTCTAGAGCCAGTTACACTACAATCATTACCAAAAAAGTCTTCTGCATTCCAGATGCAATACTGATCCTATCATAAAACAGTTCAGAATCATTCAGTTCACTAAGCCTCACACGGTCAGAGAGGTAGTTTAGGTAGATGGTCCTTAAGTTTGAGAACAAAGATTCAAATGATCCTTACACAGATTTCTTAACCAACAACATAGCAGCAAGAAATGTCAAAATATTTACAAACGTCTATTATTTATTCTTTTGATCCATCAATGAAGCTTCACACCGCACCAAAAGTCCAAATTTATTCCAACTGGACAACCCTACAAATTCAAATCACTGAATCATCTCCAGAAGAATGAAAATTTATCTGAATAATCGATAAGACACAAAAAAATCAAAGCAGATATTGAATTTTCCGATCTAGATTGGCCAAGACATTCAAAGAGATTAAAGAAAGATGAAGCGTAAAAGGATGATTGGATGAGAGCAAGCAGATATGCAACTAAATTGGTAAATTTCAGTTTCCAAGTATGAAAAATCTATTCAAATATTACCAAATAGGAATGTTCTCTCGTTTGATCGAACTCATCGGAGTAATCCTTTAACTAGACACGCATCTTCAACTACATTAAAGATCAATATCAATTCCCTACTTTACACTTTCCAAATCCATTCACTATAAACTACATCGATCCCAACTGAAAAAAGAAGAGAAAGATCAAAACTTTCACAGACAAAACAGAATCTCACAATTAAGAAACCTGACCTCTGAGCACTGAAACTCATCGGAACCAACTAACTGAATCGAATCGATCAACCCTCGCATAGTGTGCCTTGCAATAGCACCTTCCTCTACATAATTATTCAAAAACTCATGATTCACTAGCTTCTTTCCAATCCTCGTCCTCTCCGTGACATCAATATCAAACGCTCCAGCCTGAAACACTGGCAATTCCTCGTCTTCTTCTCTTCCAACCACAGTCGCCAACTTTTCCCCTCCCCTAGACATCAAAATATTGTCCGCATTCATTCGTATTCTCCCCGCCTCACATATGGAGCTTCGCAAAGTGTCACTGTGAAAACATCTGAACCACCCGCCCGACCCGGAAGCAAATTTCCGATGAGATTCAGGCGAGAAATTAAGGGCATCAACTCGATGAGTAAAACCATTTCCGAAATATCCCTCGCAGGATCGGAAGGGAACCTCACGATTCTGGGACCAAGGGAGGTAAGAGGGCAAAATTGGCCAAGGCTTGGCAGTGGAAACCGAAAGCCTTGACTGGAAATGGTTATCTGTTGACTGAGAATGAGAATGAGTATTTGTCAAGAGAGAACGATTTTCCCTTCCTCTGTGATGGAAATAATCTGGGTGGGAGGAGAAGAAGAGGTAAAGAGTGATTGAATTTATGGCGAAGAGGGAAACAAGTATCTTGAGAGTCTTGGTATTCATGGTCTTCTTCTTCTCCTAATGTTACCGTTCCATGTTTGGAATCAAGATTCTGCTGCTCTGGGGTAGCTTAACTGAGGTTTAGGAGCAAGATTTTCTTCAATGAAGTCAGGCGAGGCTAGCTTTTGGCATAGCGGGCAGTGCCTAGGAGGGCCTATTAGCTCAGTGGTAGCTAATTGGAATCTGTCTACAGCAGTTTTCAACCGAACCTGCGTGATCTATCGATGACAAGTATGAAGCTTGGGTGAAACAGGATGGAAAAAGTGGAAGAAAGGAATGATCTTTACCACCTTAGATATTCTATGTCAAACAGTAGGTTCCATTTTAGTCCTTTCCGGTGAGGTCATCCTGAATCTGGCGAAGTCATAATTTATTTGTACTAAAGAATGTAGGATTTAGATTGCTTTTACCATGATTAAAATCTTGATATCTGAGTTTACTGTTTAATTTGTTCCTGATTATTAAATACATTTGTTAGGATCGCTTATCATTACGACAGGTTCATAAAAATAATAAATTAAAATCGAAATCGAAAAATAGTCATTCTATGAATTAACATTTCATGATTTCAATCGGTTCGAATATATTACATTTACGATTTTAATTTTTTTTATAAACAATTCTCAAATTTTAAATTTTGCTAAAAATATAAGTAACTTTTATAAAAAATGAACTCGAACTTAATTTAGTTAGTAGTAATATTATAGTTTAGGGCTCTAATTGCTTGTTTGAAAATAATAAAGGTTCAAGTCATGATCAATGTTTTTTTAAAATATTTTTCTTTTTCCCTTTTTAGTTATATTTTCAATTTGTTTCTTTGGCTATGATGAGTGATGTCTTTAGAGTTCAAATAACTCATGTCATGGTTTGGATACTTTCTATAAAAAAAAAATTTTAAAAAAGTCATGGTTTGACAATGTTGTTGTAATATCTAAATTATAATTAAATGAGATTAATTAATTAACTCGCTCCATTAGTATTTATTATCTCTCACATATAAATAGACAAGGATTAAGACTTTTAATCATTTTTCTCCCTTAATCATGAATCATGAGGTAAGTAAATTTTTCTACCTTTTCAGGTATAGCACCCATTACCGGCGCCGCCATATGGCTGGCCACCGATGACGACAATAATCTTAAAAATATTCATTTTTCCCACAATTCATAGTATTTTTCAAAAAACAAAAAAAAAGAGAGAGAGAAATCGAGAGGGGGAGGAAGAGAAGAAGATGGGGAAGGGAGCAGTAAAAAAAGCGGGGGAAAAGAAGGTAGGAGAGGCGGCAGAAGATTTGGGGGAAAGAAGAAGAGAGAAGTGAAGGTCGAGAGAGGGGGAGGGGCGGGCATAGAGGAGGCCAAGAGAGGGAGGGAGAAGAAGATGGAAGGGGAAGGGAGAAGAGAGAAGCTGAGAAGGAGACGGAGAAGAAGGGAGAGGTGGGTAGCCATGAGAGAGAAGAGAAGGAGAAGAGAGGAAGAAGGGGGGCGGTGGCTATGGGAAAAGGGGGAGGCGGCAACTGTGGGAAAAGGGGGGGCGGCAGCTGTAGGTTAGGAGAGAAGAAGAAGAAAGGAAAAATTAGATTTATGGTTTTGAGAGGTATTTTAATAATTTTTTAAAAAACTTAATTCATTTTTATAAAAAGTTCCTTAGGGTTTTCAAACTCTAAAATTTCTCTAAATTCATATACAAATTTATAGAATTATCCACAAATGTTTTAGGATTTTTAAATTAGTTTTCAAATCTTTTTAGAATTTTCAATTTGACTCTAAACTTTTTTAAAATTATATTTTTACACAATTATTTTTAGAAATTCCCTTTTTATACCACAAGCCTTATTGAAATTCTGTTTCAATCCATATTTTTAAAATTTTCATTTTTAGTCCCCAAACTTTTCGAACATTATAAGTTTGATCCCAAACTTTTCCAAACTTGAAAATTACTTTTTTCATATTCCAAAAGTGTTCTCAAACCTTTTCAAAATGCCAAATATTTTCTTTAACTTTTCAAAAATCCATTTTTTTTTTTTATATAGATTATTTATTTATTTAAAACCAATTATTTAGTTTTGTCTTTCAAATTTCTAATTCATTGAATACTTTCAATGTAGGAAACAATGATTTAGGGAGCTAATTTCTCCACGCAATTAAGCACGCATTTATATATGCATTTGAGGTGGGAGTTCTAACCTTATTTGATTATTTAAATATTTATATTTACATGTTATATGTGCTATTTATTTCATGATTAATTGTGCACTTTTAAATTCTATTATGATATGTGTACAATTATTTTATAAATGCGCATATAAATGTCTATTGCATATGTCGTCAAACAACAAGAGCTTAGGCTCCATAAAACATAAACTTATGTCCGATTGAACAGAAGTATTAGCCCAATTGAACATGAGTTTTCAACTCGATAACATACATTGACTATTTATATTTATATGATATTTGCAATGTGTATATCATTGTAAAATGTCACACTTTACTCCCACTAAGTACTTTGTACTTAACCCACCCATGTATTATGTTTTTTTTAAAATCGTTTACGAGTTGATGGGATTACGATGCGGGGACGGAGGATGACCAATCATTTAAAAATTTTGAATTTGGTTTAGTTTAAATTATGTTATAGTTTTCGAACTAAGAATATTATTATGTTTAGTTTCATTTGGATTATAAATATTTTATTCTGGTAAGTATGTTTTTGTTTTAAATTCATAATTTGAAACTTATTTGGAATTTTGATTCACTATTTGAGAATTTTGACTATTTTAAATTTTAATTATTCTTTTGATTTGACAATTATATTATATTTTCTATTTTAGATATTTTGGGGAATCTGCGATGTTACAGTTGTCTTCGAAGACAATTGAACCCCAATACCTTATGTCCATTTTCGCCTTGAATTTTTACCTTTTTTTCCTCAAATCTTTTAATCCATCAATGACAGTTTTGCATAATATATATATTAATTGCTTGAAATGTGTGAGAGCATAATTATATAATGGAAAATTACCAAATTACATCTCCAAACTATTTTGAATTCTCGTGATTCATCCATTTTTCATTTTTTTTATCCAATTTTGTCCTAAAACTATTTTTGATTCTCAAAATTCATCATTTTTCATTTTTTTTATATGATTTTATCTTCAAACTATTTTTAAATTACAACTTTCGTCATTCAGACTAAAATCTTATATTAATTTGACAAAATCACCTATTTTCTTTTTCTTTTTTTATAGATGAAATGTAAAAAATATATTTCAAAAACTAATTTTATGTGACAATATCCCTTTTCTTCTATCACGTTTCTTCTTTTTTCTAATTTTTTTTCTCCTAATTCTTCCTACTCAAAAGATGGAACTTAAAATTGTTCCACTAACACAACAATTTGCACATAATTGTTGGACACAACCAATTTTGTTACCATAATTGTTTCATAACCGTGGTTGGCTCAAATATCTCGAAACTTTGATAAAAAATGAATATGTGAAATTATCAAATAAATGAATTGACACATATATTCAATGTATTTCTTTCTAAATCCATTTTTTTAGTGCCTTCAAATTAAACAATCAAGAGATAATTTCTCAAGTGTTTTAGTCGTATTCCGATAATATTTTAGTTGGAAGGATGAAAGTTATCACTCAAAAATAATTTGAGAATAAAATCAAATAAAAAATTAAAAGGTTGAATTATAAGAATCGAAAATAGTTTTATGACAAAATTAGATAAAAACAAATAAATAGAATGAATCATGAGAATCAAAAATAGTTTGGGAATGTAATTTAGTAATTTTCCTACGTTTCTAAACCGAAACCGAATCAACGATTTTTTAATTATTAACTCGATTCAGTTGAGTCGTGTCACCCGTTACTTATGATCTTCTAGTACATTTTCTAAATACATTCTTAAATAATGTTCCTAATCAAGTCATTTGAATATGTATGTTATTTAAGAAAGCTTTAAATTTTATGAAATTATTAAAGGAAAGGACTCGGATACTCTTTTTTAGTAGATTACTTCAGTTTCCCTTTTGAAAAAAAAAATATACTTCAGCATGTAATTGCTATGGTTTTTTCTTGTAAATAATAAAAATAATAAGGTAATTATTATATTGGATAATAAAAGGGTAAAAAAATATAATGCTATTTTGCTTCACATCATTAATACCAATTAAATATTTTTTAAAAAAAATATTATATATTCAAAAAATAATAATCCATTAATTGTTCATCTTTTCTAATATTAAATTCTATCCTTTAATGATGTATTAATTGATTCTTTTAATTTTCAAATTCCAACTTAGATTAGTTTATTCTTTTCTACATAATAATTAAAACTACCACCTAATATATTCCTTTTCTCTAATATTACACTACATCCTTTAATGATGTGTTAATCAATTCTTTTAGTTTTCAAGTTCTAGTATAGATTAATTTATTCTTTTCTAATTAATAATTGAAAAGCACAACTCTAAATTTTGATATATAAAAATAAAATTTGTTTTATTTTATGACATAAGACATTTAAAAAGGAAAATATTTATTTTAGATATTGTAAGCATGAAAATTTTAATAAATCAAATTTCAAAATCTAATTTGAATTATATAAATGACATACAATTTTTGTCATGCTCTGCCCAATCAAATTGCCACCAATGTCATGGATGATAAGTTTTTAACTAATGAATTTTTTTAAAAAGATTTGTTTCGCCGATCAAATTCTTTTATGAAATTTATCTCTTAAATATTTAAAATACAGAGATAATTTTAAAATTATCTAAATTGGTAATTATCTTAACCTCTTATTCTTATAAGTAGGATGCTATAAGCTCAAGAGAAACAACATATACATTTATTCCAAGAGAATTGATGAAACTCTTATGCAAAAAGATCTTCTCATTATTCAATAAAATTTCATATGGCACTAGTGAGGCATGAGGTATTAAAGACTTGCATGGCATGTATTGCAATGTGCTGTAGGCTCTTTGAAAGATAAAGTGCTCTATAAGACTATGAGGATGGAAAAAGGGAGACATTATTAAAAATTAAAAATTATTATTTAAAGGAGAAACTTTGGGGACCAAAATGTGTATAAATTTCCTTTGTGTTCAATTATATTTCGGTGGTCAAAAGATATGTGAAGAGGGATCTTAACAGAATAAAAGTTTTGGTTTGAATTTAAAGACTAGCAGAAAATATACCTAAAAAAGTAGGCAATTCTTTTTTCTTCAGATGTACAATTTGTTAACCAAATTTCATGTGGAAATGAGAAATTTTTAGCTTGACCACTAAAGTCAAAAGGGACAGCAAAAATGATGCCTTATTTATCTTGATGCCAACTTAAGACCATTATTAAATTTCCCATCCCAGAGATTGAAAAATTACTAAAATTAAGCACTCGTCCTTTAATTATTGATTGATCATGTGCCAAAAGCATACAGCTTAAACTAGCTCCATTATTTAAACATTTGGATAGCTGGATACCAATACTCTGTTCTTCTCAAATTTGATGAAAGTTCTATCTCAGAATTTGAAACTTTATTTACTAAATTTCTCTGGGATTATTATTTTTCTATCAATAGAGTTAATATAGGGGGAAAACAAAAATAAAATCTTTAAAAAGTCATAAAATGATTTATAAATAAGAAACAATTAAAAAAATTATCTATCGACATATAATAAGAGATAAAAAAGAGTCAGATTAAATATAAATGAGCAAAATTATCTGCTCAATTTGAGTTGAAATTCTTTGAGAGATGTGGATTGCCAAATTGGTTGTGTGGACTTATTTAATGTGGTATCCATGATCCATGCCTATAAGGGCAATACTACTCAATATGCACCCAAGTTGGCCAGAAATTCATTTTATCATCAAAGTTCTAGAAGGTGATTGATTCCCTCGTCATAGTAAGAGAAAACTCATTGGTTAAGTCCGACTTTCTTTGTGTGCATATTTTGCAAGCAAAAAAGATAAAAGAACTAGACTAGTAGTAAAGTTGAAAGAATATTGTGCCGTTGAAACAACAAATCAAATTGAAAGCATCATGATGCATCACCACTATAATGATGATCTTCATCATTACAACTATGAAATATATTATGATACAAAATGAACAACTACTAATCATCTATGTTTCCTTCTCTCATTCTAATTTGGAAAAGAAAACTAATACAAAAAGGAACTACTTCAATAATCATAAATGCCACCAGATTCAGATCTCCAATGCTTAGCTTTCTCAAAACCATTTATACAATTCTCATAATCCTCTATGGTTTGGTCAATCTCTTCTTGAGTGTTCATCACAAAGGGCCCAAATTGCACTACTGGCTCACCCAATGGTTCACCTCCAACCAAAATGAACCTCAGGGGTTTGGAGGATTTGTTCCATGCCTCAAGGCCATCACCTAAGCTTAGGAGAAGAAGATGATGAGCTGTTGTGGGTGAAGATTTCAAGTTCCCGAAAACACCTTCTCCTTCCAATATATACACAAATGCATTCCATGACTCTGGAATTGGCTGTTGGAGATGAGCTCCTGGCTTGAGGATGAAGTCCAGATACATTGTTGGGGTCCTTGTGTAGACTGGTGACTTGATTCCTATGGCCTCCCCTGCTATGACCCTCACACTTACCCCATCTTTTGCAGCCTCTGCAATGTCCTTACTGGTTATTTCTTGATACCTTGGTTCAATCCTGTTGAACAAAAACATATTACAAATTGGACTCATTTCAATTCTCAAATTTCTTGAATCACCGATGTAAATAAAATAATTAAACTTACATTTTATGTTTGGATGAGAGGTTAATCCACAATTGTAAACCTGTTTGAGTCCCATGGGCTGCAGGCATTTCTGAATGGACTATTCCTCTTCCAGCAGTCATCCATTGTAAGTCACCTGCTTCAATGGTACCCTTGTGTCCCTCAAAGTCTTCATGTGTTATAGCTCCCTGAAGTCAAAGCCCAAAATACTCTTTCAAATTCAACAGCGATGGGATAGGCTCATTTTTGCTAAATTCAACCAAGAAAGAGAATGTACCCCTAGTCTACATCATTATTACTTGGAAAGAAAAGAAGAAAAAAGTCGTAACCTTTTCTTGCAAATTTACTATTGAAAAGTTTGCACACAAAGTATTCTAATTATGTGTTTGACCAAATTGTTCAAGACTTAAAATAAACTAAAGCCCAGACCAATGGGCAAGCGGACACAGTGCTTGCCTGCTTGGCTAAGGAAGCGTTATGTGTTGCTTTCTTTAATGTTAGACTATCACCTCTTATCTATTAATTTACTTAGAAAAGTGGTTATTAGAACATTCATTTGCTTCATTGGTTGAGGGAAAGATCTATTGTAGAGGTTTGGTGAAGGTAGGAGCTGGGGGTTATACCTGCAACATATAGGTGACTGTTTCAAACCCTGAGAAGAAAGAAGATAAAAGAATTAGAACTACACCAATGCTAAATCTTGAATGTTAATATAATTAAGAAAATCAGCACTTTTCAAGATTGTGATTGGTTTAGTATCAAACATCAAACTCAAACCTCTGTGGGGATGATCAGGAAAACCAGCTGGAGCAGCCACTGTAACGTAAAGAAAATCAAACGTTTTCATAAGCAAAATTGGAAAAGGATAATACACATACAGAACTACGTAAACTGCACAAATTCATACCAAAAAGATCAGAAATTCAAGAAAAACAGAGAGAACCGACCTGAGAATTCATCCAAGGCAAGGAAAGGATCAAAATATTTCAACTCAAACCTGAAACAAGATTAAACCCAGGATTAGAGTTCAGCTCAAGAACCCAAAACAACTCTGATCATACATCAATTATCATATTCATACCTTCCTATGCTTCTTCTGACAATGGCTCCAACGCCTTCATGTTGAGGCCTTGCAAGAAACTTTCTAACCACAGTACGAGGCTCTTGTACAACATTGGGCATTTGTGTTTCTGGCATTCTAAATAATATTATTCTTGTTTGGAAAGAACCGTTTTTTCTTACAAAAAAAAGAAAGAATGAATCTTGAATTTCGATCGATGGAAGAAATGTGAAAGTTTCCAAAACTATTTATAGGGGGTGAGGAGGAGAGGAAGTTCGTTAGCCGAGTCGAATCCCCATTCGAAGGGTCAATGGGAGCAATGGGTGGCGGCCCAATGGACCCACTTATCCCGCTTAAGAGTAAGAGGCAGCCTGCAGACAGCAAGATTTTAATTTCTGTATTACGTCAGCAAAGCGTTATCATGATGTAGTCTTTCCACGTGGCATCCTGCAGTTCGTGGCCATGTGTCTTTAGCCAAGGCCACGGATCATCTTAAATTTCCACCCCTTGAATACTTTTGATTTTTTCTTTTTCATTTATTTCCCCCTTTTCTCATATTTCTCGCCGTACGCAATTATTCATACACATAATGTCAAAAAAAAAAAGAAATCATTTAAATATCAACCTTTTACTCTAAAATATTAAAAAAGATTAATATTATTAATACATAATTTTGATTTTTGTTCAATCTTACCCTCTTAATTGATTGAGAATTGTAATATAAATATGAAAGAGATAATTAAATTAAGGGTATTTTAGGTATACATTGTTCATAATTAAATATCTTTAATATACGTGTAAAATGTAAATTTTACTTTTTGATAGAATGAATAATTACAATATGAATCACCCTATTTAAAAATATTATGCAATTTAGTCAGGTAAAATTTTTATATACAAAATAGATATAAAATATTGCCAATATTGAAAATTAAGTATAAAACGTTACACAGTATAGATAAAATACTCTCCCTACTGCAATATATTTGAAGTCATGTACAACATTTTTCTCATATCATTCTTTGTATTAATAGTAAGATTTTATTGTTTTGGATAAAATTGATTTGCATAAGTTATTTTAAAATAATTATATTTCATTTGTTATGAATTGAATGTCTAATAAATAATTATTTTTCCTCATAAATGTTTTTTTAAAAAAAGTTTCACTAAAAATATTTTTCAACAAAATGATTTGCACTGCACTAGCTGTAATATGATAAATTTTTAAAATTAAATATTTTTTCTTAATTCTTATATTAAATTAAAAAAATGAAACGAATAAAGTAATAAATTCTTAGATAAATATCTTTGAACTTATTCACGTTCTTCTTCGTTCCCTTAATTTGTTGTTATTTATTAAGAGAAGGTGAGCTATTCTATTTAACTTCGCAAACTAGTTATGTTTTATTATTATTTATATGATAAAACGTAGCATTATGGATTGATTGAGCCATTATTTTAAAGTATTTTTGTTTCTTTTTGGAGTTTAATTTTGGGAAAATTTCATATTTGGATTTATACTCAAACTACCACATTGACTAATTCTGGGAAGGGAACAGTTTGAATTTGGAATTTGAAGAACTTCCTTCTTTTAGCCTTCTTTACTGCGCATCTTCTTTTCCTCTCCGCGTCTTCTTTTTCCCTTTATTTTCTTATACGCTTTTTATTTTCTTGTGTTGCTCTCCGTGTCTGTCGATTTCTTAGAGTTTTCGTGCCTATAATGTGATAACGTCTACCAGTCGATGCCATGACGGCACCAAATCCAATTAAAAGTGAAAATTTATATTTATATGTTTTTAATTAAATGTTCATGTAGAAATGTATATATTTTAAATTTAAATTTTTCATATAGCCTTTTTAGTTTAAAGAAATTCATGTATCATCAATCCATGTTATTTAACTATTAATTACATTCATAATAATAATAATAATAATAATATTGTTATAATTTATCCCGATCATATCTATAAAAAAAAAGGAAGAGAAACTATATTTGTATTTAAATTTTAATTAATAATATTCTTTTTTAAAAATATATATTTTATTAACTCAATAAAAACAATAATTGTTGTAGTAATGATTTTATTAATTATTTTATTCACCTAAGAAAAAGAAAAAGGTACTGCTTTGATCTTTGAAGTTTGAAGAATTTGAATTGTTCAAAATGGAAAAAAGAAATAATAAATAGAGTGTACTATGTAATCAACACAAGTATCCTTAAGAATACACTCGACAACTACAAGGGGTGAGAAAAATAAGAGGCGTTGTCTTGAATTACGTGAATCTATCCAAAGGAAAGAATAAAGCAGTGAGTGGAGAATTTGTCCTTATTTCTTGTCTTGGTTTTATTGTGACTTTATTTGGCCTTTAGTCCCAAGACAAATCCTATGACACTTCACATCGAATCTTCAGACCAATTCTTGTAGTGTTAAGAGGGAAGAAAAAAAAAAAGGAGTGTTGCGTTTTGACATTTTTAGTGGCGAAATTCTTGGAATTCCATTCAATACCACCACCCCCCAAACCACTAAAACTTCGTAATGAGTTCTTGACTTACTAATTTAATTGCCCATGTTTTCTAAATCGTTGTTGAGGTTCATTTTATGAAATAAATCGGGAGAAAAAGTTGAGGAATTTTCTTAGAATAGTCTCCTTAAAAACATTTTCACTTACTAATACACTATATCAATCTCATTTTAATTGTACATTTTGACCTTTCACAATAATTTATATAAGTTTTGAAAATAATAATTATATTATTAAACTTTCTAAGTTATACTTATTTAATTAGTTAGTACATAAATATTAATCTTTTTTAAAAAATGCATTCTTCAATAAATTATAAATAATTTATTCAAAACATTCCTGGTAAGAATATAAAAATATATACTAAAATTAAAAAATAATTAATTAAAATAAGATAATTTTTTTAAAAAATATAAAGGCGAATCAGTCATCTAACTTAAAAATGATTAGAGTTGGATAAGCGGTGGGAAAGAGATTTAAATGATGGTGGAAAAAGAGAGGTGAGTGTGGCAGGATGACGTGATATTGAGAAAAGCATGACCACGTGAGTGGCGTTGGATGTCGCGAGAGTCTCAAATAAGAAAATCTTAAGTCATTTTAGTCTATAATTTTCATTTTTCTACCAAAGAAAAGAATCTATAATTTTCATTTTATAATTATTAATACTTAGATTTTTTTTTGAGGGAATTATTAATACATAGTTAAGATATTCTTTAATCATACTTTTTTTATTTTTTTAAAAATAAATTTATAATATTAAATAAAAGAAAAATTAAATATATGACAATATTGAAAGATAAGATACTCAAATTTTGACTGTACTTCTAATATATATAAAAAATGAGCGGGGTGTTGTAGCTTTCCACAGCAAATTAGAAAGACAGACAGATTACATCAATCACCGCTTCATCAATCATTCTTTTAGTAAAAATCCTACGAATGCTCATCATGATGCAATGCTGTCATAAAAATTCGGATTCGTGGGTACCGACCGCATACGCCCCGGAAGGGACGAGTTTTACCCAATTTAGACAGAAGCGGATGCAAGTATTAAAAGGCGAGACAGATACATATACGAGTTTAAGCTTTGTACCTGTGCGCCGAGTGCAGGGGACAATAAGGAGTGGGGGAGGGAGGAAGGCACCGGCACCGGCACCCAGTGCCATGGCTTCCATCCCTTTCTTGCCCAAAACTATTTTCTTTTTTTTTTTCTTTTCAGTTTTTTTTTATAGTTTAAATCTCTACTACTATTATGTCTTAGGTTATGCTTATGGAATTTATTATATAATTAAATATTAATTTTGATTTAGTATAAAAAAAATTAAAACTTTATTTAATTTATAAATAAATTAATATTACATTATCTTATTATTATTAGAGTTAGTTATATGAACACAAATGTTAATGGAAGATGACCGATTAAATTAAAGTAATTAGTTGTGTGATTTTAGTTTAAAAAATATTTTTATATTAGAAATAAAATATTTAATTTTAATTATTTTAAAATTAAAAAATGGAGGACATTGTAATATAGTTTTATGAAAATTGAGTATACTAAGTATTTTTGTGTACTATTGTTTTGTTATGAAATAGACGGAAGGCTTTAATTGGATTTTTTTCCCCCTTTAAACCAATAAAGGAACTTAATTACACGTTTTGAAAAATGAAGGATTTGATTGATTTTTTTTTATAATATTTTTAGAAACCAAATTAAAATTTATTAAAGAACAATAAAGTATCAATAAATGGTATAGCAATGTATTAAAAAAAAAAAAAAAGATTATGCTATTCACCTAATGCCAAAATCCTTGTCAGATTGACTTTGCCAGCCATTGTTATTTTAGAAATCTTCTAGAATGAAACTCTAGGTTTTAACAATGACTAAAATTAAAACATCTTTATAGTTAAGCTCATTCAAGTTATAAGGTCATGGATTCGAGTTCCGTCTACTTCTTTTTATTTATATAATAAATATAAAAAAATTGAGTCAAATCATTAGCCTGATAGGAATTAGTTCAAGTTGGCCCCTCAATTAATTGTTTGAAAACGTCTTTTATTAAACTATAATTCCTTTAATTAGTAGAAAAAATAGGCAAAAATAGTACACAAAAAATCTCTTGGAAATGAAAAATCCTTACTTCTTTCATTTTTTAACTTGTCATAAAAAAATTGGAGCTTCACATTCTTTTTTTAAAAAAAAATCTAAAATTTATAGAAGTTTCTAAAAGAAAAGATTGAAATAACCTTTCTCTAAATTAAATGATTTTTAATCGATGTAATCATGCTAATAAAAATAAAAAATAAAAATCGATGTAATAATTGAATTATATTTTTAGTCAAAGGCAATGGAATAATATGGCCGGTAATGAGTACGTAATCCTGGCATCATGTCTTTGATAATATCATAATTTCATCTCTTATTAGTAAAATTTCAATGTCAACTATATATCCAAATAATATCGGGTGGTCGTCACTATTACCATATCTCCACGTAATTACGCTGTCGCTTCTGCATTTATCACAAACCAAAAGATTGCTATTCAATCACACCATAGAAGCTATTCGAAGCTTTTATTATTAAGTCTGGAGTTGTTTTAAAGTGTTTTGAAGTATCTTTTATGTATGATTGTAATTATTTTGTTTCGAAATTAAATATTTAATATAATAATTAATGAGAATTTTTAATTTAAGAAAATTGTTACAATATCTTTATTATTAATACCATAATAGTAAAATTATGAAAAAAAATTAAATTAAAGATATTGTTAATGAAATTTGATATGAAATGTATAATTATTTTAAGAAAATGTATATTTAATTCAAGATGAATATATATATATAGTAGTTTATAGATCCTGCAGCACATGTATCACTGTATGTAGAGGGAAGATCTTTTGCATACAATACACAGATTATCTTAGGTATAATAACGTATATGTAAGCAATATACTCAAAACGTCTCTGGTAATAGTATTTTACAAAATACAGATTCAATCTTTATAAATTATTGCAATGAGATTGTATCTCATAAAAAAATACGAGTATATTTTATTTTCTGGAAGAATAAAATCTTTTTTGACGTAATGAAGGGTGTGGATGCTAGACTGTGAGGTAAGTCTTGGATATTTCTGCGATGCTAGTGTAAGAGGTAACTATACAATCCACAGCCATTTTTGACAATTCGGGAAGAAAAAAGCTTGCTGACCATTTTGGGTGCCTGGAGAATTATTCTAAAGACAATAATTTGATAAGAATATGAGCTGCCTGATGAAGAAAAACAATCAAAATACACGTCAATTTTCAGATTCCCTGACTAAGAAAAACGTGGATTACACGGTAAAGGCCTTTTCTAAACCAAATACTGGAATTCCAAACTAACAAGGTAACTAAGTGAAGAGGATGAATGAAGACTCGGGCACTTCATGGTCCTCTTCTTATACCCACAACGAAAAATGTTTTCATTGTCCATGAAAATGAAAGCTACCTGAAAAGATAAAGAATACAGATGGACATGGGTCACCCATCCCAGAAAAAAAGGCATACTTCTACAGTTTGAATTTCTTCTCCCTCCGTCCAAAAATAAAAAAGATGGTAAAAAAAATTACATAAATATTAAGTAATCTAAAACACCCTTATTTTATTTAAGGCGAAGTGTTTGTTCTTGAAGAAGTGGAAAGACACTAAGGGAGTCGGGATACACTATGGAGCAATCAAAAGCTGTATGCTCCCTTACCAAACCACAAATAAGCCAGCCTACTTGATAACCATGAAAAGAGAATCCCATCCAATAGGTGTAGGAAAATTAAAGGAAATTTATACCATGGAGAGGGAGGAGATGGGAGAAGAGGGCTAGCATAGAGCCGAATTTAACTGGTTCATGTGTGCATTTATGTAGATGTGACTTGCAGCATGAAAGAATCTTGTCTTTGAGGGAATATCGGGGTTTAAATTTTAGAATAGAGACAAGCAACAAACCAGCAGGACTAATTTATACTTTGAAGGGAAAGCTACTATGCAATAATAAGATGAATAGGTCAAATATTCTTTTCATCCTATGGAAAATAAACCTCCACAATCACAAGATTAGACCCTATCCCAATACCTCTAACCGCAGCTTATCAAGTGGAGATTTGTCTGAAAAGAAAATATCCTAAAATTTTCATCGCTCTTTACAACCACTCCAATACTGAAGACGTCCAGAAAACCCGGGCCTCAGCTTATACCATAACGTATAACAACTGAAATGGGGGAAATACAGAAGCTGATGCTAATGTTTGTGGTGATATAACAATTAAGAGGGGTCTCTGTCAAAATTCCTAACTAAACAATGGAAGTTGTGAGTATAATTGAATCAGACATGCCATTTCTTCATTTCAAGGTGAAGATGTGAACGTCGGCAAAAGCAAAGAAAACAAATAATGATGAGGATGGATGGAGCAGATGATTGTGATACTAAAGTTGTTGGGAAATAAAGATCTAAGCAGCACCACTGGCACCCTTTCCTTTCTTTCTCTGGATTTTCTTCATATAGAATTCCAGCTCTTTGCCTTCCAAGATATACCTGTCAAAATAATATGAGCACTGAATAAGAGAACAGTCTGATGCAAAAATAAGAGGAAAAAAAAATCCATCAGTTTCAGATGCAGTTATTGGACGTGTACACCAAACTATCACATAAAAGCTCCTAGCCAAATTATTGAACTATTTTCTA
The DNA here is from genome assembly GCA_019593545.1 of Apocynum venetum. Taxonomy (NCBI): domain Eukaryota; kingdom Viridiplantae; phylum Streptophyta; class Magnoliopsida; order Gentianales; family Apocynaceae; genus Apocynum; species Apocynum venetum. Next base: position 6,430,550 of record SRSM01000123.1, on the reverse strand, counting down.
AATAATTGTCATGACGATTGAGAATATAGATGTGGTGGTGCTCCAACCATTAACCCTAGGTTATCATCCACTAGATAGTTGTTGACTAAAATGATTAAGATTCAACGATTATTATGTTAATTGTTAAGTGAATGAACAATCATTTACGCAATATATCTTTGTAGATCTGAACAGGCAAAAACACATGATCCAAACTTTTGAACTTTTTTAATCTGAGATTGAGAATAAAACCACTAATACACAGTAGAATATATGCATACCCATCAGCTCGACCACATTGGCCAGGCCGTGAAGAAATTGCAGCTAACAAACGACCGCTGGCAAATTGCTCCTCAATATGTGAATCAATCTGACGATCCTCTTGTCGCTTTTGCAGCTTCCTCAGGACATGGTTGCTCTTCTTTGTCTCCTCAGTAGGAACATCAGCTTCCTAAGGACCAATCAAAAGGAAAGAATCAACAATAGCACCAAAAGGAAAAAGCTGCAAGCCATGAGACTTTCTTCAATGATTAGCACTGCAGTGTGCACTATCAACGACCCAAGAACGATACCCAACTCGTGTACAAATAATCCAATAGCATCTCAGATGAAAGCAAAAGTCATCAGAAATGGTTTCTACAGGCTTGAAAGAGAAGATATTTGATTCCTTCCAAAAACAGTGCAGTAAAGATCACAAACTGTTTTTATCAACTTATTTGAAAAACTTTAGTGCCACTAACTAGATGCCAAGAAGCAGATTATAAGTTTGGAGTTATAAGACTTAGTAAGAAATCACTAAATTAATAAAATTGGAATTGAACTCCTGTCAAAGCAAAGTATTTCAAGACTAAAATCACATAACAACTAAAAATAAAACTGATAATTAATAATTAGAACAAGTGTTCTCTAAGCTAGATATTTTTCCCAATTAATTTCTATCAACAACCCTAGGCACCTTGCTGCCCATAATACAGCACAATGAGCGAAAAATTAATTATTATGGGGGCAATAGGGGCACCCAGATTCATGGTGTGATCATGTGGACTTCAACTCTGATAATTGTAACATTCCTGATGATGAATTGAATGGATAACACTTTACTTATCAAAAAAGAAGAAGAAAAAGCCAACAACATAAGCAATACTAAGAATAACAACTTAATCGCTGAAGGAAGCAAATAAAGAGAAGCAGAAACAGAGCGTATTCCAAACCTCTCCATCTTTCTTGGAAGCAGTCTTCTTCTTGCGACCAACGTCAACTCCATAATGCTGAAGATACCACTGCTTGAAGGGAGCAGCATCAACTTGAACAATTGCACTCTTTACCAGAGACTGGGTCCTAACCAACTCATTGTTTGAAGCATTATATACAACATCGAGAATACGTGTCTTCCTGGTGACAGCCTCACTTCCCCATGAGTAATTCCCCGTATCCAATCGCAAAGCACGCCACTTTACATTTCCACCTCTAACTCTAATCCTCCTCACAGTCTTCTTATTTGGTTCCAATTTTGTGTTTGATGGTTGTCTTCCGAGCTCATACCTTAAACAGAAACAAAAGCCCCCCATTATTTCACTCAAACATAGATGTCCTCGTTAGCATTTTCATCAAACAAGAACTCGGCAGAAAATTCAGAAAAAAAAGAAGAAGCTAAACCCAGATGAGATAAGTGAAAACCAAGAAATGAACTGCATTATTTATTTGGTCTTACTTTCGCTTCTTTCTCCATGCCTTCTTCTTGCCTCCAGTGGCACGCCTCTTATGCATAGAATCCCGAGAGATACCTATAGCAAGAAAACTCATTAGAATAGTTTAAATTGCAAAGACTAACATAGAAAAAGTAAAAATGAAAGAATAGATAGATTTGCTACCCATTGTGGCTCTTGTTGCTGGTGAACTCGGGAGTTTCTCCGATTTGACACAGAGAAACGGAAACGAAGAGGCCGCGACTGCAAGAGATGGACGTGGAAGTTTGACCGGAGAGAAAGAGAGGGTTAAACTGTGGTTTTTCGCTTTTTTACCTAATTTTTTGCCCGCTCGTGCAAAACCCTAGTTTTGTTGAAATTTACGCTGATGACCTCTCTCAAATTATGTAATAATAGTTTTGAATTATTATATTCAAATATTAAGATTATACATGAATCAAACTCTTATTAAATATGTTTAATTTAAACCTAATATTCTTGAGTTTGAGCTTGAATTAAAGTTTTAATTTGTTTATTTTCTCAGATTTCAAGTGTCAACTTTAGTTTTGTACTAAAATTAATAAAAATACTGAAAATGATAATTATGTAACTAAACTTATAAATGGTCCTTATTTAATTGTTAGTGTATAAGTATAATAATTTTAAACATTGATGTGAAATAACAATTCTCAAGAAATTCATTCATTAATACTTCCATTTTCATTAAAAAAAACTAGTGAGTATTCATCTTCTTTTTTTTGTGATTCATTAAAAATAAATCAATATTAATGTTTTAAATATTCCTAAAAAGTCAAATTTATATTTTCAAAAGTAAATTATAAAAGTGCCAGCTAAAAGTGTACACTAAATAATTGAGATGAGACACAAAAACAAAATAAAATAGGCAATTGAAGTGCAACAAAGAATTATCTTTCACCTACTAATTTTTTTTTTGAATTAGATACTTAACATATTCAACTTTGAACTTAAATTCAAATTGTTAAAGTTTTCATATCAATTAACTTTGTGCTTAAAATTGTATATTTGTATGTATTCAAATAATTAAATTTTGACATAAATTCTTTTCAACTTGTTTATGTTCTTATCATTCACTAAAAATATATTATGCTTCTTCTATTCGAAATTGAATATTCACATTTATATTTTAATTTTGTCAAGAATTGAATGCCTATTTTACTTAAATAAAAATTTTTATTTAAATTTGTATTAATAACCTTCTTAATATAAGGGATTTATATCATATTAACTTTATGATCTCTATTACTTATAACTTTAATTTAATAGATTTACGTACCAATAACTCATGACTTTCACAATTCATTATATTAATATCAATGATAATTTTGTAATATAATTAAAATCAATGATATTTCTTAATTTTTAACCAAAATAAAACATTTACATTTAATTTGGGAGGGAGAGAGTTAACATGTTTCACATTAATATAGGCAGAAATCTATAAAAAATTTATATTGTTTAGATAGTTGGTGGGTGAAAATTAAAAGAAAAATATATATATAGGAGGCAAAATATTTGATTTTATTTTGCCCGGCGGGGGGGGGGGGGGGACTGGGAACTGGGAAGGAACAGAACTATAGAAGACAAAAGTTTAATGTAAAACCCAAATTACAGTTTCAGCCCAAGTAATTCCCAGGTACCCTTATTCATCGAAAAAATAATAAATTAAAAATCCCAGGTACCCTCTGCTTGGTTCCATCGAAGCATGCTATTATCACTTTCAACAATGGCACAAAGCAAAGCCAGCACCCTATTCGTTTATTCCTTGTCTATCTCCTCAAATTGCTTCCCATTCATTTCCCACTTGCAGAATTTTTAGTGGCAGGAGAGAAAAGATGAGTTGATTTCTCTTCCTTGAGATGTAAAGCCTTTTAACATTTTAACTGTTTGGTTCATTTGGGTTGTAATCTGAAATGGGATTTTCTTTGGCTGGCTCTTATCCGACTGATTATCATTTTTCTTGGAAAAATTCTCATCATCAAACAACTGTAAACCTTTTTAATGGGAAAGGAAGAGATGCACTGCATTTCAAAATATCAAAACTTAGGCAGCAACCAACAAGGATCGTTTGCTGCAAGATTGAGTACCCTGATTTTGAAGAAAGAACAAGCCCAAGTGAGGTATAATTATGAAACCATAATTATCTTCCTGTGCTTCTTGTCTACTGAAATTTTTAATGTTTCGAGCTCAGTATTAGAAATGTAATGGCATATCCTGTTTAAGCTTCTGAGGAAGTTCTTGTCTTTTGGTATCTTTTAATTCTTGTACTAATTTTCTATCATCTATATTCTCAATTGTTTAGATGAGAGAGAACAGAACTATTATGAGAGTACCAATTTCCTTCGTTTGTTAAGTTTCAGTCTTTTCTCTTTTCAATACTCTCTTTCATTTGTGCTTCGGGGTTTAATAGTATCATTTATAGAGTTCTAGTCTCTTGACATACAATTCTCTAAGCAAGCTATATGCGCTCTGATTGGAGAAAATTCTGTCATTACTTTGTCTTAGAAAGAAAATTTCTTAGGAACACATGCTCTATTGAACAGAGAATATCAGGATGTAAGAATATGCTAATCCTGTACTCCCAATATTCCAATTTTCCGCCAGACTTACAATCTGGATGTAAGAATAATTCGCACAAGGATTACCTGTAATGCATAGATATATCAAGTATTTATATTCTGAGGTTGGAAAAGAAAGGTACTGAAAGTGATTTGTATTGTGAATCGGTACTTGAAGATGGTTCAATTTGAACTCCATTATGAGTTAAAAATATCTCAAACATGGAATGTGTTTTAGTAGTTAAATCAGTACCAGATGGATCTGTTGACTGTGTATTGGATCTTTTTTTTTCTTTCTCTCTCTTCTTTTCAGTTGCTTTTGAAGGAAATAAAATATTAACTAATTGTGATTAAGACAAGGTAGAGAGCATCTGTCCCCGCACCTCCCGAAACCAGAAAGAATAGAGCAAGGCTATTAGAAATTAGGAAGTGTATCTTACAAAAAAAAAAATGAAATTAGGAAGAGCTATGCACAATATATCTAATGATGAACATCAGATAAATGTTATTGGTAATGCAGGTTTCAACCATTATTTGCCTGAACATGAAATTTTTCCTGCTACTAGAGATGCTTATTGGACCACTGCACTGGATAGACACACTGGACTTCTAACTTTCTAGTTCTTAAAATTTCTCTGTGAATTTAAAGAATTCAGGATTATTGATTCAACAATGCTTCTAGGTGATTCACTTTGGCAGTTGCTCATATAACTGCATAATTAGTGGTAGCTAGTGTGTTACCTAGTATCAAAGTCTCTGTTGGTTATGTACCATAACTAAATTTCACACTCATCCATAAAAGTTATGAAAATAAGCATGATTAGGTTTGATCAATTTTCTGATTCTTACTGATCTATTGCATGTAGAAATTTGTTTCTTGGAGGCCTTTCTTGATTTTGTGCAGATGCATGTTCTTTCATTCTATGTGTTTCTCTTCTTTGGTTGGAGGTATTGTTGTAAGGCATCAGTGCCACAAAATCTAGCCCAACTGCTGAACATTTCTCCTATATGTACCATTGGTTAAGTCTAATCAGCCAGTGCTACTGTGTGCAAATAGATAGCTCTTCTATGGCTACTTGAACTAACAATGATTTATTTGAGCCACAGGTGAGGAAAGAAATTCAACAATGCTATGAGCTTATAAACAGACTTGGAAGGGGTGTTGTGTATTTGGGTTCTTCAAGAATGGGACATGGCCACCCTCATTACACCAATGCATTCCAGTTGGGAAGAGAGGTGAGTCCATTTATTCTTGGTTCTTTCTTAACTTGGCTATCCCCAAAAGAGGACAACAGAATTATTCGGCAACATAAGATGCATATAGGAACTATGTGCATTGCTTAATAGCAGTCACCTTGAATTTTCACCTCTTTGGTAGGTTGCATGCCTCCTAGATTGTACATCATGGTCTGGGGCTGGTCCAGGCCTCATGGATGCTGCCACTAAAGGTGCTCTGCAAGCGGGTAAACGAGTTGGTGGATTTAAGATAGGAAAGGAAGCTGGAGAATGGACAGCTACAAATTTTCATCCCTACTTGCCATTGGAAACTTATCTCACATGCAGGTAAGCATCTTCACTTTCCTTAGTTTTTGAACTTCTGAGTGATAAAGCCAGAAGGATTAGTAAACACAAACAGTATGTAGGTTCTTTTCTGCGAGAAAGCATGGGTTAGTCGATGCTGCAGTTAGGGCTATTAATTCTGATAGGACGGCTGTTGTTGCCCTTCCTGGTGGAGTTGGAACTCTAGACGAGATGTTTGAGATTATGGCATTAATTCAACTCAAAAGAATTGGATCGCTTCTTCCAGTTCCCTTTGTTTTGATGAACTATGATTCTTTTTATTCAAAGCTGCTAGATTTTCTTGACGACTGTGAGAAATGGGGAACTGTCTCAAAAGGTGAGGTTGCCTCATTATGGAAAGTCTGTGATAGCAACTCAGAAGCTTTAGCCTATTTGGCAGAGTTCTACGGCCTTTCTACCATAAATAGAGATGGAGAAACCAAACTAGAGACCCAATATGGCACTATTTCTTGATAATTCTGTGAGTACTTACCAGTTGATTCTAGTGATTGTATTTACACCCTTTCTCATTGTCTATAACTATGGTTGAAGTAGGCTACTCTGTTGCAGTTTTTATCAAGAAGAAGTTTGAAGATGAATGGAATTCGTTGAAATAAATCAAAACAATAGAGAAATTTGAGCCATACACTGGAGGTCTATTTTCCATGGAACACAAGGAGGAACAAATATAACTGTGAGAGATCTCACTTCTCAGAGAATCCAAAGTCAGAGTACAACTTATTTATATCAAATGCACTCCACAGGGAAACAAAATCAAATGCTATACTCTCCATATGAAAAATTAAGGAGAGCAAATTACATTTGATCATTCAAGGAAACATTTCTAACAGGCTGTACTTAATATTAGCCAAAACAAAAACTTTCCGTTCTAGGTACTAAGTGATACTACTTCAGAGAAGCAAAAACCATATGAAGCAACATCACATTATATACTTGTAGCCTATTTAAAGGCTACATCAGACTACAACAAGAGGTGCCTTCACCTCTCAGTGGCCAAGATTCATCATCTTCTAGCGCTTGATTAGACAACCTTGATCTGTGATGATGGGAGTATTTCAGCCCTGGAGGCGCTGCATTGTAGCTGGCCAGACTTGGTCCGTATACGTTATCCGAGCACTGGCCATGCCGAAGAGTTTTTATTGTTACTCTTCTCCCCTTCTTTTCCAGGGTTTTCAGCAACAGGTTCAGATCTGCAACTCCATACACCCGAAAGAGTCCACCTTTATCCATTTCGAAATGATTTACTGTGAAGGAATCATTTGCCAAAAACCCATTACACATTTACAAATATATTTTCATCTATGACAATAACAAGGTGAAAAAAGAATCATCTTGAGAAAATTAAAGCAATAAACAGAATGGGTTGAGATTAAAATAAAAAAAAAACTTACTCTTACTAGATTGCAATATTGCCAATACAGCCTTACGCCATCCTGATTGGTGGATATCCACTTGCAAGATACATGACTGAAGAAGAACAAAAGCAAGATTCGCATTAGACAAGGCAGAAACAGGAAGTAAAAGATGGAACATATTTGAAAAAAGAAAAGAAATAAATGAAAAGCATCTGTATGACCATGAAACCATTGTTGGGCACCCTCGTTCTATGTCCCAATTTCGACTCGAGAAAATCCAAACGCTCATGGAGATAGTCAAACATTTTCTTGGTGGTGGTGTTAAGACTTTCAAGGAATCTGCAAATGAGCTTTGCATGGATACAAATACGATCTATATATAGAGAGACTGCTGCATGCTTGATTTTCCTGAATGGATTCAACTGTTTTATCTTGTTTTCCTTGTGTCTCAATATTTCCATATAAAATCTTCTAATTTTATAATCCAGAATATAGATTATAGTTTTGCACGTTTGATTTTTTATTCAATTGGTTATCTTGTTTTCCTTTTCTGTCTTAATCTTTCCATATTAGTCTCTTCTGATTTTGAAATCCAGAATAAAGACCATGATTCTTCTTTCCATGTTTTAGGTTTTCCATAATCTTATACTAAATGGTTTCGTTATCAATTTAGATTTCCAAAAATGTCTCGTAAATGATTTTGCTGTATCAATTTTGGCAGAATTTTTGGTGAGGAAATCTTTTAAGGCAGTAAAATTCTTATCAAGTAGTGGTTCGTTTACTTTTTTTCTCAAGCAAACAGTTGCGGATCATCAGAATATCTAACAAAAGCGCAAGATAAAAGACTTGAGTTATATTGACATAAAGACAGAAGAGCCCATTTCTTTAGGGGTGTCTAAGAATTCTATCGATCTTTTAAGATTTGTGGTTTTTCATAGATTTTATAAATTTTAAAATTCTATAGAATTTACTAAATTCAATAAAATTACATAAAATTTTATGTCTTATATTTGAGTCTAATTTGGTAAATTTTTATTAATTTTTTTTGTAATAAAATAGATATAACAAAATTTGTATATAAAAAATAAAATATATAGACAATGAACCAATATATGTGTAGAATATTCTTATAATGAGAATGATATATATATATATATGAGATTAAGGTGGTGTTTTCAACCTAAAATTCAATGGAATTTTTTTAAGTCTGTGGAATTTTCACGGATTTTCATAGAATTTCATAAAATTTAGTAGATTCAATAGAATTATATAGAATTCTATATTACGGAATTTGATGAATTTTTATTGAAGTTTCAATAAAATATATAGAATTGAAAAATTTAAGAGGGGATGAATTAGGTTTTTATCCGATTTCTCAACATAATTTAATAAAACATATATTTGACAACAAATATCAAGCACTATGTGTGCTAGTTGTACGAGAAATAATGTGTTCAAATAAAATGCAGAAATTAGAACAATAAACACAATAATTTATAGTGGTTCGATTTATTCAACAAAACCTAATCCACTACATTGAGTTATCTATTCAAGGATTTATCAAATCCTTTTACTAATCAAATAAATGAGATTACAAAAGATGCTTAGTCAATTCACCTTAGGATTTTACAAATAACCTCTCAACCAATCAAGGCTTACTCAACCCTTGAGTTTTACAACACAACCTTGATTATAAAATAATCTCACCACTCTACTTAATGAATCCTAACAATACAATTCAATTGAAGGTTCACCCAACAAACCTTGAATACAAAACAACCTACACAAGACTCACCTTAACACTTAGGGTTTTATCCTACTTGCAACCTTGATACAATTACAATCAATAATAAGATATAGAGAGTTTGATAGCTATCACCTTAATGTGAAGATATATCAATTTGAATCGCAATCACCTCTTTGAGTAATAGCTTGTCAAGATTGCTCAAAATTTACCTTTGAATGTAAAAACCCTTCTTGAATGATTTTAACAAGATTGATGTTTAGAAAAGATTTGAAATGTTTCTAAGATGTTATAGGATCAAGATATACAATGTTTTTGCTCAAAAAAATCTTCTTAGAAAGAATTCCAAAGGTTTTGGTATTTAAAGGTTTGTTTCCAACAGTAAAAAATGAAACTGTTGGAAATCCACTCAGGAAGTGCGGTCGACTTCATATTATATTGGTCGTCCGCACCATCATCCGCAAGCTCACTGGACAACCTTCGGATGATAATTTTTCATCTTGCGATCGACCTCACTTCATCTGCGGTCGACCTCATGATCGGCCACATGTTGACAGATGAACAAATTTGACATCACATGCATCGACAAGATAAACTAACTTGTGGACGATACCTGGACAACTTTATGTCGATTGAAACATGTTAATTTATGTATCAACAATACTCTAACACACAAATGATGATTTCAATCAACAATATAAGTTATAGTATCAATCCAACAAGAGTTTATAAACCATTTAAATTTTGAAATCACGATGCATGATTTTCGAAATACCTAAACATATTTTAACATATTAAAAACATTTTGAAATAACATTTTAAGTTTATAGAGCAACATTTAGAAACCATTACTCACTTAGAGATAAAACTAGATATATCAAAATATATATAACTCTAAAACTATACATCTAGTTCCTATCTAATTCAATAAAAGTTTGTCTTCAAATCTTGATAGTCTTGACTTGTATACTTCCTTGAAGACTTAAAATTTTGTCATTGCATGGATTAAATCATAAATTCAAAAACTCTATCACTTGTACAAACAAGACATTAATCTTCATCAATGTTTGTCATTAATCAAAATTAAGACATTAAAAACTTTAGAGCTTTCAAGAACAAAATTTGTATATAAAAAAATGTGAATCAATATATGCCTAAATTCGATTCAATTATCCATTAATTTTTTAAAGAACTTCTTGATTTATTTTTCATTCATTTTAAATTTTATATTTTTTGTATAGTTTGTTTGAAATATGTATATCTACTATTATATACATTTCTACATATGAAAATTTGAATAAAATTTTTCTATTCAATATCATAGTTTTATTGCTAATAAACTTTAAATAATAATTTAAAGATGAGACAACAACAAAATTTCTGTATTAAATCAAATTCATGTGTGAATTATGATATAAAATATCAAACCAAGTAAATGAATTATATGAAATTTTATGTAATATTTTTGTGCAATTTGAAGAATTTTTATTGAACATTTTAAAATAAAATAAATATAATAATTTATACATAAAAATTACATATAAACAAATCTATATATATATACATCTGAACACCTCAAATGTCCCTACTCTCTAACAAATTAAGAGAAATACATTATATTTTACTTTATTTTTTATACAATAAAGAGAGGTATTCCATTAAATTTCAAGAGATCATGATCAAATTTGTTAAGAGATTTTTAACTTCATATATTTTACTTCAAATTCCATAAAAATTCTTTGAATGGATAAATTCTTTAAATTCCATTCAAAGTAAATTTCATTAAAAATCCATTAATTTTAGAAGACAATAAAATTTTATAGAATCAATTTTTATTAAAATTCATATTGATAAGTAGTCGACGACCTTAAATTCTTATGAATTTTATAAATTCTAAATTGAGAATACCTATTCCATATTGGGGAACCTCCTTAATCCTTACCACAAAATAGAGAATTAAAATGTTAAGAGGTTCTTGATACCAATACAAAATTTACAGGCAAATTCCTCAATTGGGGAAACATAATATTAAAGACTGAAATGCTTATTCTTTCCATGAACAGATGACTTATCGAGAAGCATGACGTTTTCTAATGGACTGGCAAAAGAAGGAAAATGACTCCTTCAGTTCATTTGGAAGCGGGATTGCCAAAGGGGGCAGCGCATGGGATTGCCTGCTTATGATTCTGGTTCTGGTAGATGAAAGGGCTAAGGCTGGCTGCTGTTTGTTGAGACCTTCAAGGATAAAAGAGAATGCCCCAAAGGTTATGCAGCTTTGTAGAAGTGCCTGAGGTGCACCTGCCAAAAACATAACTTAATTAAGTAGGTTTCTTGTATCAATAATGAAATTGTATATTGCAATAGGCAGAGTGGCAAATTCCCAAGCCCAACCCTTCCCCACCCTAATAAGTAGTACTCGCACATATGTGCAAAGACAAGAAAATATAGCACTTCGAAATTTTAAAACAAATAAGCAATGGAAATAACAGGAAACAAATAAAAGTTTTAGAGGCGAATAAATAGTCCAGTCACAAATGGATCACTCTCTTTTTCTTTTACTTTAGTACAAACACAAGAGAAAGCTAGCAAAGATGATAGAATCTGAGTCACAACTTCGTAGTAATGGCAATATGGCATTCTCTGAAACTTTGAAAAATATGCAAATAATTGGATAAAAGCAGCCAAGACATTTCTCCAATTCTCTTTGAGAACTCTACATAAAAACAAGAAACATTACGATACAAAATACTTTTTCCTAGATTATTCACCCGGACCCGAAATTCTCAGTAAAAAAAGGATGATGGCATCTTACTATAAGATGTGTTATATTGATAAAGATACCTGGAAAACTTAGAGCAAGACCAGTGCAGCATCCAGCAACACCTGCGTTAATAACTATAAAGAAAAAATAGAGGTTATAGACAAATGGAAAGGTCATATTAAAAAATAATTCTGAAAGTAAGATGCCAATACCATCATCTTTCCCTCGTAGCCTTTTCAGAAAACAAACAACTAAACTGTGAACTCCAGATAGAACTGCAAATGTCTGAAAAAATGCAAGGGGAATCCAGAGATGAGAATCATTGGCAGACATGCCACAAAAGTTGCAATACCCAGGACATTAATTTATAGTGAAAAAGGATTAACAAAAATAGGCAACCCTGCATACCTTTGCTGAAGTTCCTGCCTCTGCAAAGGATCCTTGAAAGCCCTTCCTCTTGATCGCTCCTGAGCCTGATTAACATGTCCACATAATGTTGAGTTCAGTAAATCAACTGCAGGGGCTAGCACAATACCAAGAAGAGGATTCTCACCATTCCTAGTGCAATACTTAAATGCGGCCATAGGTAGTTGTGCTTTCTAATAAAAGAATTTATTTTCATCGTTTATGAAACAAATAAAGAAATATTCTCAGTTTGACAAACAAGTAAATTGAATGGACATCATACTTTCTTACACTGACAATGAAGTTGACCTGTGAAGGGAATTTAACCAAACAAAGGATAATATTCCAAATGGTTATTTTTAATTTAATTTTTATCCTAGAAAATCCGATATAAACCAGCAAAGAAGCTCGAGTTGACCATCAACAATCAAAATGAGCCTCACTGTCCCATCAAATTCCATCAACCCCGATTTTTGGGGTAAGAAGATGAACATAAGTAATCAATCTTGCACTGTTACAAGCCAATTCTATGAGGAAAATTAAATAATCAATGTACAATTTTTCAATCTTGGATATTAACAATACACAATAAACAAATATATGGACAACATATGGCTCATAGGCAGGCAGTTTTTCCCAAGAATCTTTATCAGAAGACGTGGATAAACAAAGACAACGAAATCAAAAGTGAAATTACAGCAATTCATCAAGCTTGACCAACTTAATCAATACAAGAAGAGTAGTGATGATACCCTAAAAGTCTGATGAAATTGTATTTAGCCAGTTAAAAATCAAACTTTCCTTGAAAAGGAGAATGGTGAGGTTCTTAGTCTTACAAAATTAAATTATATAACAAACTACTTGAGAAAAAAATGCATTGTCACCCTGTAAGTTAAACTACTAAAAGGTACAAGCTGATAAAAACCCACCAACCTGAGCTCAGTTACCACAAAAACTCTCAACTTTGGCACAAAATCAAATAAATTCATAAAAAAGAAAAGCCTCGAGAAGTCAAGAATTTCAAACCTAATCCAAAAATGGATCCCATGAAAGCGCCAGCTGCAGAATCTCCGGCAAATCTGAGGAGGCAAACGACAGGTGTGCTCGGCGAATTGGCGGTTAAAGCATCGGACGTGAAATTTGGACTTGAATTGGGTTGGTCAGAAATGGGAGGGTTCTCCACTTCAGAGCCGGCGTCGGAACTCGGAACATTGGCTGGGGTTGCCATTCGCATAAAACCCTAAAAAGTTTGTTCGGTGAATCCAAAAGCTTTCAACCTTTTGTTCCTCTGATTTTACCAGAGCACTTTCACCTCTATTATTTTCAAGATTGAGATATTTATCCCCTAAAAACAAAAACCATAAAAGGAAAAAATTTATTTAAGATAATCGGTTCTGGATCAAGATATGCCCAAAATATTAAAGATCTTAACGGGTTGTCTGGTTGTTTGAAGTGACGTCGTTTTAGAGGAGAAGAGAGAGAATAAAATTTAAAAAATAAAAAATAAAAAGAAAAGAGGTGTGTTATCTAGGATTACCCCCTATGGTCTTTTGACGGGTTCCTTCTGTTTCTAGGGTTCATCTATTCAATATCTTGTTGGATTGCTTAGAGCAAGAACAATTAGAGAATAGTTTAGCATAAAAGATAACATTATCAATATTTTCTTTTGATATACTTTTTGTAACTAAGGGAAGTTTATGAGCTGATTTTGAAACTTCTATCACATCAATTTTTTTGAAAGAACAACAAAGAAACATCATTACATTTGTTCACATAACTAGAAAATCCATTAGAAACAAAGGAATGACAGAATCTTCTGTTTGCTTATAAAAGAAATTCTTACAATGAATGGAAAAAATTTAAAAGAAAATCTATAGGTGTGACCACCACTGCAGCAACAGATCCCAAGCAGGGGCTATTGCAGCTTTCGCCTTTTCATGGAGTATCTACATAACCCAATCGACAGTGCTCAATAGTGATCTTGATATATTGGACCAAATTCAGCTCTCCATGCCTGATCATCATCCTCTAGAAGAGTTGTATCATTCTGCCCTATGCCTGAGTTTTCCTTGTAAAATGGTCCTAATGCAGATTCCGGCAATCGGCTTTCTGCGAGGTACTGTTTCATGGTGATCATCTCCATCTTGTGCTTTCTCTTGAGTTTCTCTATTTGTTTCTTTAACTTGTCATTCTCTTCCTGAGCCTTTGTGAAATTCCCCTACGACAATGGGAAGAGCATGTCGTCATGAATCATTAATTTTCTTAAAGTTATCAGTAGGAGGGTACATGCACATTGAATAAAATATGGAAAAAAAATCCTCAACCACAAAAGCAGTACAGGAATTGGAATACCATACCTCTGAAACTGAAGCGGATTCCTCTGCTTCTCTCAACCTCACTAGTAATTCACCAGCAGCATGTACAGCTTCTGCAGTGTCTTTAAGTTGAATCTTTAGGCTTTTATTCTCTTTCCTCAACAATTCTCTTTCCTTGTTCCTTTCCACTCTCAGTGCTGAAAGCTCCGCTGCAAGACACTTGGCGAAACGAGAGCCATGACCTTTAGCTCCTGCTTTTGCAGCTGCCTTCTTCACTTCTGCTACGCCCTGCATAACCAGTCGGTGCCTTTCAACCAATTCATTGTACTTCTCTTGTAGTTCAGCGTAGTGTTCAACCATTCTACCATGTCCAAGCACAGATCTTCGGAGTGCATCATCCAACTCTTCTGTGCATTTCTTCTCTAATCTCAACTCCAGCTCCACCTTCTCTGCCCTCTGGCGGTAAGACTCAAGGTCAATTCTCAGTTCATCTGTTAAACATATCCATTCACTTTCCATTTCTGTCCATCTTTGCCTTTCTTTCTCGATATCTTCCTCATTGTTACCTCGAATAAATGCACCACTTTTTCTTAACTGGATAGATTGTGCCAGCAAGGAGGACCTAATTTTCTCGGTAGATTTATTCATAGTGGGATCAGAGTGCAAAGGCAGTTTACTCCGTAAGCATTCAATTTCCTTAAGAAGGGCTTCTCTTTCATTTGTATCGAAGGTTTGGTTCTTCTGACTAACGTAAAATTCTTCCTGAATTTCTTTTATTTCGCACTTCTCCTTTATCAACTCTGAGTCATGATTTTCAGCATCATTCCACAGCAGAAGCTGGAAAGAAAATTCCAAAAATGCGTAAATGTCTAGTAAGGAGAAACAAAAATGTCCTTCCATTTTATATATAAAAAAAAACGTCATTCCATTAAAAAAGTGGTAAGAGGTTACCTTGTTTCCTCCATCATTTGGCAAATAATTCTCATTTTCAGACGCATTAGTCAATAGAACTGCATTCCTCTCCTCGAGATTGGGAGATTTGTTACAATCGAGTTGAGAATTCTGTTCTTCTTCTTCAAGTTTATATTTTATTACCTGCAGGAAATTAACTCTATGAGTAATGTGAATTCTCGAGGAATCAGGTGTGCAGGAGGACAGACATAAAATAATTACCAGTTGGTTTAGTTCCTCTATCTTCTTTGATTGTTCCTTGCAAATGCTTTCAAGTTCCTTCTGCCTTTCAATAGCTTTTACTGAAGCATTTTGAGTATCCTGTTAAAAGAGGAAAGATGTAAAGTCAAAGGCAAAATAAATGTCTAGTCTAATTGAACATTAGTGCATATAATCCAAAAAAGGTAAGAATAGTTTTTCTATCTAGTCAATTGAACATTATCAATCTATTTGAAATATTTGTTTCATCTATAGGTACCATCTGTGTCTTCGAGCTATCTTCAACATCAGTGGAAGTAACGACTCCTCTCTGCTGGCAGTTCCTACATATGAAGGCCACTGACGACGCATCAGAAGACTCTTTGTCTCCTAGTAATGTCTGGGCAGAGGCCACCTTGTCAGCTTCTGGACATGGTTGCAGTGCTAGGTGCTCAAAAGAGAATGAAACTGAAGATCTGTTTAAAGCAGAGTTCCGCTGATGGTAATCAATGATCTCTAAGCCCCTGTGAAGGCTCGCAGCCAAGGAATCAGTTGGTCCGGGGAATATTCTACTAGACCTCAAAGAAGATTGAATCCGATTGCTATGTCTTACTGATTCATATTTTTGACAAATATCTTCTGCGTCTTCCTGAATAGCTAAGCTGTTTGCGGAGATAACTAGTGATTTCCTGGGCAAATTTTTTATTTTAGGAGATTCAGAAAATGTAGGCTCTTGGAGGACTTCAGACTGACGTCTTGCTGGGATCAAAATGCTACTTCTGACAGCACAATCATTTTCTGGAGAATCTTTACCAATATCTTGAAGATCATTAATAGCTAAAGCTTCATTTGAGTGCAAAAGATCTGTATGAGGTCCTCCAGAACTAATTTCTTCATTTTCACTTTCTTCTGAGCAGCTTACAAATTGTTCACTTGTCAGGTCTGTGTCACAACAATCGTCAGTGTCTTTTATGTCCTCTTCATGTGCACCATGTAATCTGTCAATTTGAGCTTGTAGTTCTTTAACATCATTCTCATTAGCAGACACTTCTTCACACTCATTATCTATGCAAGGTAAAATTAATGAACGGTTAAGACTAAGTCTCAACTGATTCAAGCTCTCACGACCACTTTGTCCTTTGAAGTAACTATGGTTTCCCATTGAGTCAGATGCATTTGATTTTGCTCTTATAAGTTCTTCCTGCACCGCAAAATTATATTATCAAAGATCAATATACATAATAGATTCACAAAGAGGAAGTTGTAGCCTGTAGACTTTGTTACCTTGAGCAGCCGAATTTGATCACTCAGATCATTAACATCATCTTCTGTTATTTCATTTATTACTGGCTCATTTTGTACAAATTTAACCCGTTGTCCAAATCTGAGTGTACTTGCTGTTTCTCTGCTAAACCTATTTTGGAAAGAAGGAAACATTAATTATGAACGAACTGAAGGCGTGATAATGCAATGACAATTCTACTACGTAGTCATCAAAATCCTTCGTGATCAATTCTACTCCAGTTAATTGGGAAAAGATCACATCTTCATTGCTAAGATTTGAAGCATACAACTCTTATTGGTTAGGTAATTCTTATGGTAGTCCAATGACAGTTGAAAACATACTTGTTGTCTGGAGAGAGAGCACAAATGATGGAGAGTTTAGCATTGCCACCGAGTGATTCTCTCAGAAACTGAGTCAAGCAGGAACTCCCATATGGTATGTCTTCAGGTATCCCTGAACGACTTCTTTTTACAAGGGTATTTACCAAGTTTCTGCATCAGTTCAAAAGAGCCAACCAGTTAAACAGAATACGGAAAAAGAAAGACGAACTTTATTTCACAAGCAGGAATAGATAATAGCAGAATTATCAAAGACGAAGGATCAAATTTCGGAAAACAAGTACTTAATATGCCTTTTGAGTTTTAATACATAAAGTTATCATGAGAACTCCGAGGCCCTCAAATGTTTATGTTACACAAAGCTTACCCAAGTTGTGAAGTCGACTTTTTCACAAACTTTGCTTCCTTCAGGCACTGTATGCCAGCATCTTCAGGGAAATTTTTTTCAAATCCAGCAAGGTCAATGAAGCTGATTCTGCTCGTCTTCGACGTACCAAAGCACTTTGATGAGGTGTCCTGAGGCATTGTTCCGGTTATACATGAAGATCAAAGAACAAAATTTTAAAAAAAAACAAAAAAACAAAATAAAATTGGAGAAAGGAGAACTATTGTCAATGTGTCGTGTGAAAAGCAGGAAGAACGAGATTGATTTCACAATGCCAGCAACTCTTTTAGTATCTTAATATGCATGTAATTATAGAACTAGAAAAGGCAAATGAGAATTAGTTGTGAAATGTGCTGGCAAGACCCCGTTTCTAGAAAGGAAAAGGAAATTCTTGTTGGCTGATCAAGAAAATAATGTTCACAATATCCATGTATTAGCCTAACGACTTTCTAGTTTCTGAACATGCATGTATAATATAGATGAACTTAAAGGAAAAATGAAATGGGAAAAAGACAAATGAGAAATTAGCTTCTGATAGGTTTGGTAGAAAACAGAAATAAAAACTATACAAACAGCAGCTCTACCACCAGGAAGTGTTGTTTTGTAGATGATACCTTACACCAGGACTCGATGTTGCATGTAAAAACAATGTGGGATCTCGAACTTTTTGAATTTGTGCTTGTTGCTCCAACCTTCCTGCTTGAAAGACCCTGCGCTCCGGGAAGAAGACATACATAGACGTAGACAAACATTAGAAAACTGCAGTTATCACGAGAGACGTCAAAAAGCCTCAATATTATTCTTGGAGATGAAGAACTTTCAAATAGGTTGATATTCTACCTTGATCAAAATATGAGTGACATCCTCATAGCTGGTGACATATTCTTCAGTCAAATTTTCAACATAAAATCCATTTTTGGTATCATTTTTTATCTGTATGATGCAAACCGACACTCATAAGTGATTTAGAGATATAATAAGAGAACTAGAGATAATTTCCTCTTCAGAAAAGGTTATTTTCACCTCTAAATTTCTCTGAGTTGGATCAAGTAAATCCCCAATTTGCTCATTATGTATCTGCAACAATGTGTTAATCATGTATCACAAACTTAAGAACCTGTAGATGAACTGTGGAAAATTTTAAAAATTGATTTACCTCAAGAAATGAACAACGGCACTGATAATTTATCTGTCTTCCCTCAGAGTTCTCTTGGTCCTTAGGCATCGAAACAAACAACATTAGACATCTTAATAGCATTCTTCAATTTTGGATATTCAATTTTAACTCTGAAGAAAAATCTTACTTCCTGAATTTTGGAGAACAACATCTCAAAAATGCGAGGGACAATGCCCCGAAGACCATCAGTTGATGGACATTCAACCATTGCAGTCGGAGGACCCCACATTGTATAGGTCTTTCCACTACCAGTCTAGTCACAATTAACCGAAACATAATGTCAATAACCTCTCGGATAAGATCAATAAACCTGCTAAAATAGCTATCCTTATAGATTAATACCTGTCCATAAGCCAAGATTGATGCGTTGTACCCAGCTAATGCATCATTAACCAGAGGAACACCAACCAACTGGAATAAGTCATCCTGATAAAACATAAAATCACTGTTTAAACTCAACCTCGACTAACGAGAGAAAATATAGGCAGAAATGAACCTATTGATTTAATCAATTCAAGAAAACAAGCAGTCTGATTATAACACACAGAAATCCCAAATGTGAAGTAGAATAACGGATGAACAAAAACCAAAATGAGTAATTAAGTTATTGCAAACCTGTGTAGAATTAGCGTCAAAAACTGAATCAAATGTGAATTTCCTGTCACCAACAGTGACAGAATCATTTGAAACTTTCTTAACCGCCCTGTCTCCGCCACGACGACCACTCGAAGGCATAATCCGTACAACAACCTAACCACATGCATTAAAAAAAATAATGAAACCATAAAAATTCCCAAAGGAAAATGGAAGTATGGAAAAAGTAGAAGTAAAACCAAACCTTGACTGCCGAATCTGATATTTGTGTCAGAACTTCTGACTGATCCTCAGATCTGGTGACTTCTTCATGAACAACTATGGCCTTTGAAGCTGATTTTTTGTGAAACGAACTTGAAGGCAAAAGCGGTGGATCGCTGATCTGTATATTGGAATCAATCGGAGGAATGTTTTCACTGTTAACTTTATATTTTCTTAGCGCTGATTTCATCATCTTCTTCTTTGTGGAAACTGATTTTGGAAAGAAATTTTTTATGGAAGAAGCTGAAATGTTTCCCAAGAATCTGTTGTTCTCCATTAAACTACTAAATTCTTGGCACAGAAAGAGAGATCTGATCAAAAAAATTGAGAAGAACAAGAGAGACGAGAGAGAGTAGAGAGAGTAGAGAGAGAATGAAGAAGTGGCAGTTCAAGTGAAGGATGAAGATGGATCAGAGAAGTTAAAGCTTGGGAGAGAAAGATGACCGTTGAGAGACGCCTGAGAGGATTTGAAACTTAAAATTTGATAATTTAATGACTGAAATATCCTTGTGACGTGGCTTTCTCTTTTTGTTTGGGCCACCCATGGGCTGGAGCGCTTCTAAGACTTAGCTAAACGCTCAAGGGGGTCACTGGGCCTAATATGGGCTACAGCACAATATATTTGGATCACGCATTCTATGTACTCCAAAATGTAGAATTTTATTTTTATTTTTATTTTTATTTTGGGCGAAGAATTCTGCCTTCTTGCTTAAATAATACTTTAAATTCTTTTTTTTTAAGTAAATAATACTTAAATTATAAGAAAAGCATTAACCATACTTTACGGATTTTCTTTTCAGATGAGAAGGAATGAATGCTAAAATCTTCTAAACTATAAATTACAATAATTGGTGAGTTATAAGTTTGAACGATTTCCATTTTTCCTTTTTAAACAGAGAAAAGTTGGAAATGACATTTGTAGTATTGCTTGGAGTTCTAAAGATGAAAGCTCCATTTTAAGCCCATTTATGGAAAAAAAAGTAAGAAACAATCTTTCCATTTATAAATACTCTTCTAACAAAAGATGAGTGGTTTGATCTTGGGTTGTTGGTACTCTTTTTAACTATTAAAAAAATCAAATAAAATAATCTATTTTTAAAGTTAATATAATATTTTTATACATTATCAATAATAACAAATATTTTAAAAAATCTCTCTAAGATGGATTTTCTTTTCCTCTTTTTGAGGGATCTAACGTGTATTTTCTAAATCAACTTTTTTCTCGTTTTTTTTTTAAAGATATAACTAGAAACAAAAAAGTAATTAAAAACAGTTCAAAATAGCTTTAAACTTTCCCTCAAATAAAATAGCTTTAAGCTTTAAAAAAAATGGTAAACCTAGTTATTTTAAGCAATTGAGAATAGACAAAAATGAAAAGTTGAATTGGGTGAACAGGAAAAATATTAATGAATAAGAAAGAGTAAAGAAAAATCAAGAGGTTAGTTATAAGATTGTAAGGATTAAGACGGAAATACCCAAAAAAAGGGGGGGGGGGAGGAAGAAAAACAGCCTTGATACGATTGAAATGGTCCAAAGAATTTTTGTCATATTAGGACATAAAATCAAATTACATTGGTTCTTAAATTCAAATATATATATATATATATATATATATTAAAAATTTCCGACAACCTTCCAATTATACAATCGAAAGGGGACAAAAACTACAAAATACATTTTCAAAAAGGTTGTCCCTACCCCCCTCCGTTAATTAGACAACCAAATGCAGTCGTCACTACTGGTGACATTTTTCCTTCTCTTTTAATGTGCTAAGCAACTAAAATTTAATAAATTACTCTTATATCTAGATGCTCAAATAATACGTAATTAAAAAGAATTTTTAACTTTAAAATTTTATTACAATAATTTTTATTAATATTATATTAAATATGTTATTAATAAAACTTCAAATAAAAAATATATTTATTTTGAAATGAAAATATAAATATTTAATTATGAATACATAGAAAAATTATTATGTTTGTTAAGTTATATAGAATCATATGAGGAAATATTTTAATTTTATTAAGTTAAATGTTAATATTTTAATTTGAAAATAAACAGTATTAAATTATAAATACCTAAATTTGATATTTATCAATTGTACATCAATCTCCTCCCGACTACAACTAAAATAATACTCATTTTGCATCAAGACTTTCAAAGAGTATTTTCAAAATTTTAATCCTGATTTTGAAATATATAAATAATAAAATTATTATTTTTCATATTAACAATTTTTTTAATTTAATGAATTTATATTACATTAACTAATTATTCACACCACTAACCCACTAACTCATTTAAGAACGAAGATAATAATGTAACTTCATTAAGAATACAAATCATTTTAAATTTTTAGATTAAATCAAATGTAAATATTTCATTTTGAATGAATAAATATTAGATATAATATTTTATAAAAGAAATTGTATAAAATTGTAGATTTGTTTTTTTGAGAATAAATTTAGAAATATCAAAAAGGCAGTATTCTACTAGTTACATGTAATTTGATTTATAATACAAATCATTCGCACCAGTCAAATTTATATGCATGCATTATTGAACTTGATTTTTTTTTCTCCATTTGATAAAAAGTTCTCAATTAAGAGAACGTGGGCTGGACCGTTGGGGTAAGTGAATGAAGAGACAAGAAGGTGACTAAAAGTCAAATGGAGCACCACATCATCACAAGTATATATATATCACACAGAAACAAATAAGTGCCTCCCGTGTCGTGTCTCGTGTATTTAAATATTAACGGGTTTTTCTTGATGTAGAATGCAAATTAAATTCTTTTGATGAGTTAGAGAAGCTTCTCTTCCACCTTAATCAGAGCTCCCTTAATATTCCTTAATCATGTAGCTTGTAAATTAAGTGATGTGTCGAGTGACAGACACGTTGGGAGAGAGTCAATAGGACAAACTCCATTATAAATCTTTACAATATTTTAATAAAAAAATTTTTCACACAAAATTTGAATTTGCGTTGTCAGGATATTTCTACCCACATCTTACTAATTCGATTATGTCTCTAGAGATTGCAAATTAAATTCTTAAAAATTGGGGTGAGTGTAAATGGGAGTGGATTGATAGTAGTTAGTTTTAGGAGTATTTTCAAAAGTTCAAATTCTCCCCATTCAAAAATGATGCCAAGATGTTAACAAATAACGTGGCATGTAAAATCCTATGTATTTGGCCAAATTAGTTTAATTTGTAGTGAAATATGTTACTTAATTGCCATAGCTATATAGAATCCAAACACCTTTTTTTTCTTTTCTTTTTGAAAGCAATAGGAGCATTAAGTCATCAATCCCAGGGCATTTTAATCATTCCAATTTTTGTGAACAAATCCGTTCAAATTGACTCAATTTCTAGTGAAATGTGAAACCCAATTATCACAAAGTTGATAAAGACTGCCAGTAGGGATCCAATCTATGTGAAACATTAAATTGAGAGGGTCATCTTCCACTTTGCCTTCCTACTTTTGTGAAATCGTGACACTTAGAGGCTCAAAATACTGGAAATGCCAGAACTTTGCCTATCATTCAAATGGCTGCAAAGTTGCTTTAATGGTGGGAGTAGTTGTGATCAAATTCTATTCATTTACATTCCTTTAATAGTATATCCAGCATGACTTTTTTTATACCTGCAAAAACTCAATATCTAGCAACACTTTGCCCAAGAATATGACTAATCATTAAATACCACAAAATGTAACAAGGATGTCAAATAACCAAGAAGCACGCACTATTGTGATCCAGACACAAAGTACTGTGGAAAATTATTGAGGGAACTTGACATTTGTTAATCACAAGCAATAATTTTGTTGGAGAATACATTTGGTTAAATGATCATATATTCTCTCGTCTTAAATTGAATGTTTGAATGTTCAGGTTTATATTTTGAGATGTTTATAATTGTATATTCACTTTCTTTATATAAATATATTTTTTATTTAAAATTTTATTGATAATTTCATTAATTTAAATATTTATATTTCATTAACTAATGATTACACTATTAACAAAATTAATTAACAGAAACACTGAGTATAAAGACATTAAGTTATAATTCATTTAGAAGTTATAACTGTGATTCAACATGAAAAACTAATCAACAAAATGTAAGTCACACAACAACGTTTGTTAACGCAGTTCGACAATCCTTTTGTCTATATCTACGGGTCCCTCACTCAAATTAATTGCTTATTCAAAAGTACAAATAGATTCAATACAATTTTTCCCTTAGGTTACTATTTGCAAATTAATCACTTTTACACTATAACTCATCACTATAGTATTTGCTAATATTACAGTCTCGATTTCTATCAATTCAACAACCTAATTAATCTAACAACTTGATTAAATATTTAATTCGAAGATGCCCTTCAACATTAAAGGGTCTTGTTCGATACAAATAATAAACTTCTACTTGTTCGAGTATTACCAATAAGCACACGTGAAAATAGAATAAACTTGAATCAATTGCTCAACAATTTCTAAGCATTGTGTGACTGATAATTGCATCAGAAACTTTAAACCGAATCTCACAATAATCACCTTCACTCTGATTTGCACATATGCATTCGGTTCATCACCCTTTTGATTTATACGAAAATCTCTTAATATAGAATAGAAAGTCTTCTTTAAACAGTCCATATCCTTATAGAAATCAATTAGGGATATCTTGCAATATCTTCTATCTTCCTTATTCATGTAAACTTCTTAATCTTTAGCTAATAAAGATTTATTTTCAAAGATAGCTTTTAAAAAGATATAACATTTTTTTTTCTTCAAAATAAATTACCATCAATCTTCCAAATCAGATTTAGGAACAATCTCACCTTTTCCGTAACATTAATAATAAGGATAATATTATAACTTCTTTTTAAGTCAATACTTTTATTAATTTTTAAATTAAATCAAATGTGATATTTAATTTTATATGTATAGATTACTATTTTACTATACCTATAAGATTGATATTTGTGTAGTACGCTGCATTAAACACTCATATTATGTGCATAATGAGTTGTACCTCTAGATATTTCTAACAATTTGTAGAGCAAAAGTGTGAAATAAAGGGATGAACAGAGTGAGAAAACAAAATGAAAAAGAAGAAAACAGATTTTTGATGTCCAAGAATCTCTACATCAAAGGGTCACTCTCGATGAATTGTAGTCATCTTCAAAAGAGGGAGAAAAGAGCATCTAGTGGTAGTCTGCACGGCCACCCCCTACTCAAAAGTCTAAAATGAAGGTAGTATAATTCAAAGATAGTTAAGGATGATTGACCATTTAGGTAATTTTATTGAAAGAAAAGGGGAAGTTTGGACCCCACAATAATTAGCTTTTAATTTTTGGCCTTTGAAAAAGATTTTTGTTTGAATTATACACTTGATTTGAGGCAAATTGATTGAGCATCTAGAGAGACAAGTTGCTATTCTATCTTTTGTGGAAAACTTGTTTATAAAATTATTATTTTTTTCCTTCTTTTACTTTTAACATTTTTAGTTCTTTAGGTAGCCTTTTATTAATGTAAAACAAGCCTTTCATTTGAATAATATAATAATTATATAAAAAAAAGACTACAGATTTGATAAATTTGTTTATTATTGAGACAAGAATCGTGTTCTCATTTCTTAGTAGTTACTTTTCTTACATAATTATTGATGTCCAATGAGAAAAAACACACAAATAATATAATACACGTTCATTGAAATACTTATACATTGTACAATAATAATAATAATAGTAATAATTTCAGTTCTATTTTCTTTTTGTATTATCTTGTTTTCTTTTTGAAAAGAAATGCTAGTACCACTTGAAAGGGGGTGAAGTGAAACTTGAAAGCTGATCAGTCTTTTTCTACTTTTCTTATTTATTTATTTATTGACAGGTACTTTTTTCTTTATTATTATGGTAAGAAAATGGGATGGACCTCATGGTACTTTTATCTCCTAATTTAAAAAAAAAAATGAGGGAGCGATAACTCCACGCATGTATAAAGATTCCTTAATCAGACGTATTATAAATTGAGGGGTGTCTTCGAGTGACAGACATACGAAGATAGTCATCAAGATTCAAGTCTCAAAACAAATATTTAAATATTTCAATACAAATTTATTCCACACGAAATTTAAACTTATATTACCAAAAAATTTATTTCCACATCACTACCGCCTTACCATATCGACTATGGTCTAGGAACTTTTCTCCTAATTTTGCATCTTCATCAGTGAGCCCGTACTGCTCCTGCTCCTGCTCCTGCATGTTACCTTTATCTTTATCTTTTATCTTTGTCTAATGGTAGTACGCTGCAGCAAAAAAAAAGTATGTTTGCAGTAAAACCACTTTAAGATAAAATCTGTATGTTTCACTGTTTTTTTTTTCTTCCTTTTACTAATCAAAAGTGATCGAGTAGTGAGAACTTTAACAACTACACAGTTGATAAAGTCGAGCAGTCTAGAATGAGATGTTTGACATGGATGGAATCAATATTTATCTTTTGTGGTTCTAAATTAGTTACTATAATAATAGAAACATTAATCCTACAATAATATGTTATTGCTTAGTTAAGTTTTCTACCATTAAATCTACATTTTTATAATCCGATAAAAATTAGAAAATTAACGTAAATTTAATTTATATAGTATTTTCTAAATAGTACTCTATAAGTTTTTGATTCCAAAAAGAAAAATAATAACAATGTATTCCTATTACTCCTAAGTGAATCATTTAAGAAATTACCATTTGTTCTTTAATGTTAAATTCGGATTCACTTTCTTGAATTTCAATGGTTCATGTTTTTTTTTTTGAATGTCTTATTCAAATTGTTCAGTTTTTAATTTTAATACGTAATTTTACAATTATACTCTTATTATTAACTAATGATTTAGATAAGCTATTAATTATTTATTAGATAATGTATTTTTTTGAGAATGATTAATACGTATACATTAGCTATTAAATGATGATAACTTATAAAGTTTAATTGTATAATTATTATTTTTAATACTTGTTTTAATCATTATACAAATCCAAAATATACAATTTAAATAAGACTGATCATTTCTCAACCATGAGTAAACACCTTTTATATATATAGTGCACTTCTTGAAGCAATTATAATCTCTTAATTATTCATGACAAAAAAGTATGAAGTTTATAGTGTGCGTCCTAAATACCCACAAAACTATCAAATTAAACACGCAGTTTAGCTACTAAAGAGAAAAAACCACAGGACTTAGCAACATTGATGGTAATAATAATAAAAATGCAAGCCAATTACTTACATATTAAACACAATTTTATTATTTAAATAAACTATTCAACCAGATGTTACATAGGGTGAAAGTGTAAGTGAAGTGTTTTTCCTTTTATTATATATATATGCACACTATATTCATTCCTTTTTATTTCATAAAATGTATTAAATAAAATTTTTTGTTTCTAATTATAATATTATTTTATTAATTTTTAGAGTTATTGTTTATGTTATAGAGAAAGTATAAAAGAAAGGTACCTAAGTGGAGAGCACTAACTTCATACTTTAAATCAAAATAATTTTTAACAAATATAAAAATCGATCCCTTCTATTAGTATTAATTAATACTTTAAACATATCTCATCTCATCACTTACATACCATGATTATAAATTAATTACATACAAATAAATGCATTAAGAACCTTTTATATCTATAACTATAGAGTGCTCTATTTTCTATTTTTTGAGTCAATAATTTCCTGCACAAATAATAATATCAGCATCTGTGATCCATCATTCACGAACAAATTCTATATCATTATGACTACAAAATCGTATCTCCATTATTATTACATAAATAAATAAAATATTAGACCATACTGTAAATAAAAAAAAAATACAAGTGAGCAATCATAGACGTAGTAAGATTAATACAATATTTTCATAAAAAAAAAGATTAATACAACACAAACTACTGTGGAAATTATTATTGACAAACAATCCGTAAATTAAGGAATAAAGAAAAATATAATTAGAAATAATTGACGAAGAGGAAACATAGTTACCACAACTCAATCCACGTGCCTTACACGCTCCATTGTCCAACTCCCAACTGTAAAGTCGCACTCACTGCTGCTCTGATTGGACATTTGGACTCGTTGCTTAACGCGTGGGTCGGCGTTTTCTTCTAGATAATGGAGTATTATTCTAAAAAAATACTATAATACTATAAATTAATTTCCAAAAAATTGAAAAAGTTTTTTTTTTTTTGGATTCATTGCTTATAATTAAATATCTACTAGAATTGGATAAAATTTCCAGTATATATAATATATGGACTGAATATACATAAAGGAAAGGTTTTCCGACAGGCTTCGAATCCCATTAGTTCTTGGTAGATTTTATTCTCTTCATTCTTCAGGGAGCACTTATTTCTGGTTAAAGACCTCGATCTGCGACCTGGTTTGATCTTTGGATTGAAGCCACAAATCAAGCATAAATCGCTTTGACTTTTCAAGCTAAAGGCAAGGAAAGGAGTGTCCAAGCACTTTTTTTTCTTTTTCCTCTTGTTAATTGTCTTTTCTTTTGCTTTTGATCTTTTAAATGTGTTGTCCTTTGATTCTCTGATTATTTTTCTTTTCACTTCTTTTTTTTTTTTGGTGTCTTTTGATGTTGGGTACTTGGATTTTGAGTTGAAAACTTTCTCACTTTGGAAGCAGTGTGAGATCCGAGTCATTTCTTTGCTTTCTCTTTTCACTGTAACCATCTTGGATTCTCTGGTTATGATATGTTTACATGGGGAAAAGTTGGTAGCTTTATTGATATTTGGTCATTTCTTAATTTAACTTTTCTCAGATTTTTTGGCCTATTTTTAGGATTTGTGAGTGTGGGTTTGGGAGAAGAGTTATGGTTACTAAGGGTTTGTGAATATTGGACCTTTTAGCTCAATTCTGGTGGGCTTTCTTTGTTATTGTGTCTGGGACCCGGGTTTTTAAGAGTAGTTCAGGAAACAGCTTTCAATTTGGTAAGTTAGGCTTTCCTTTTCCCTTTTAAAGTTTAGATTTTTGTTTCTTGTTTGTTGCTGTTAGTTCGATACTTCCCCATAGTTTTTTGTATTTGTGGATTTGAAACTTTGTTCACTAGTCTTGGGGCTTAAGTCTGTTAATTTATATGTCGGCAGTAGCAGTAGGTAGGTTGAAATCTTTAGTCTGATACAGGTCTATACTGAATGAAGTCTTGCTTCTTGTCTTGACAACTTTCATGTTTGTTCCTCATTACTGTCGAGGTATGTTGGGTGTTTTGTTAAGTGTCAAAAATTGTCTTAGAATTTCTGTACTGGACTCATTTTTGAGGGTTATATGGTGAAATGAAATTCTTGTGTCTGTTGGATTTCTTTCCTAAAGACTGTTTTTTTTAAAAAAAAATCTATTGCAGGTTTATCTAGCTTCCATCAAATGGATTCTCCTCAATCTGTTGTTTCACCATTCAAGAACACTTCAGTTTTTGCTGAGCCTGAGAAGCATACTGCTGACCTCTTCATCAAAGGCCCCGGTCCTCTATCCAGGGGAGCTGCTGTTCAAAGAAAGGAGTCTGCAGGTTATAACTTGGAGGATTCCGTTGGGGTTCTGGAGGTTTACATACATCAGGCCAGGGACATCCATAACATCTGCATATACCACAAGCAAGATGTCTATGCTAAG
This sequence comes from Apocynum venetum, assembly GCA_019593545.1. Classification (NCBI taxonomy): domain Eukaryota; kingdom Viridiplantae; phylum Streptophyta; class Magnoliopsida; order Gentianales; family Apocynaceae; genus Apocynum; species Apocynum venetum. Next base: position 6,401,251 of record SRSM01000123.1, on the reverse strand, counting down.
CTTTGCCTTACAAGTGACCCTGAAAACACCGTCTCCACTAAGATTATCAATGGAGGTGGGAAAAATCCAGTCTTCAATGACAATCTTAGGCTGAATGTTCGTACAGTTGATACCTCCCTCAAATGTGAGATATGGATGCTTAGCAGGGTGAGGAATTATCTTGAAGACCAGTTGCTGGGGTTTGCTTTGGTGCCTTTGTCTGAAGTGCTTGTTGAGAACGGGAAACTGGAGAAAGAGTTCTCTCTTTCCTCAACGGATCTGTTCCATTCCCCTGCTGGATTTGTTCAGTTGTCCCTCTCATACACTGGGGCTTTACCTGAAGTGATGACTATTCCTTCACTGCCCACATCTGTTGCAACTGATGCAAATGTAAAGGATGCAGAAGCCCCTGCAACTGTCCCCAATGAGCTTGACAAAATTGAGTTCCCTGACCCAAAGATAGCAAATGAGAATCATTTGATGGTCTCAGAGTATTTTGGGATCCAGTGTCCAAATTTAGACTCCCAGAGCTCTGACAGCTTTTCTTCTGATACTGAAAACCTCAGTTCAGAAGCAGGTGTTCAATTTGTCGAGTGTTTATCAGCAGGCACGGTTGCTTCTACCCAATTTCCAAAGCTTGATTCTCCTCCAAGCAGCGGATCAAACTACGGTTCTCCAACTGCTTCCCTCCCTGTGAGCTCCCAATCTTCCGAGACACCAAGAGGTTCAAAATTTACTAACGAGGAATGTGTTTCACCTCCTAAAGAAAATATCCAAGAGAAAGCTGCAGATGCTGAAAGCAAGGCCTCAGGGGACGGGCCAGGCAATGCATTTGTTAAACCTGTTGTCTCTGTGAATATTGAACCGGAGCAGAAGGTCGTGCAACAGGACATTGTGGATATGTATATGAAAAGTATGCAGCAATTTACTGAGTCCTTGGCAAAAATGAAGCTTCCTATGGACATTGAAAGTGGACCAACTAGTTCCGGTGATTCAACTACTGATCAGAAACCACCAGCATCTAAAAACTCTGGCTCTCGAGTGTTCTATGGGAGTAGAGCTTTCTTCTGACCTCCTCCCATTTTATTGGCTGAGGGAGGGGGGTGCACAGGTGACTTTAGTGATTAGAATCAAAGGCCATTGTAACATCGAAACATCGAGATCAGGTCGCAGTGCGGTGTTGTCTCTTGTATGTTGGGAAATCTGTTTTTAGCTGATGAAAAGATCCTTGACTTTGTATGTGCTGTTCAGTGCAGTTGCTCTTGGTATATATTTGTCGTCGTTATTCACCTGTTAGCCTTGTTGGTTTACGACAATGTTGGAATAAGAATATTATTAGTTTTAGAAATGTGCTGATTCTGCTAACGGAATAAAGGATGAGAGTACCTTGTGTTCTTGCTAAGCAAAGATTACTTTCTAGACGAAGCGAATTGACTAGATTTTTAATTAAGGGCCTACTCGTTTGATAGGGAGAGAATAAGAGAACTTAGTGTCATTTCTAGATGGATAGGGTGGCGAATAAGGGTAACCTCTTATCATTTCTCGATAATGATTCTTCTTTTCTAGAGGAATAGTTTCTGATCAAGTAATTAATCCATTCTATACTAAAACAATGAAATTCCTCTTATCACGTCTGCAGCTTGTAAGTTCAAAGGTGTCGTCTAGTTTTGATAAATTATGTCCTGTCTTTGTTACTCTGAATATGTTAAATATATAAATTATAGCTCTCTATTAGTTTAAATTTTTAAAATGGTTCAAAGCTGTTTAAAAGTTTTAAGTTTTTTTAAGAGGTAATAATTCAACAGCACGATTACTTTGCTCAAGAAATCATTCGCCGCTATTCATCCATTGCTTTTGAAGGTGAAAGTAACAATTGCAACGGTTCTACTCACACTCTCAGAGTCATTGGGAAGTCTGTTTCCTCACGCTTGCCCCGGTGACATGTAATTTGTGTCCAGTTGACAGTAGAAGAGAATTTTTGTTCATTGAAAATGGAAAAAGAAAAAGGCTTTGTTCCATACAACCATAAAATTTTCAAATTGGAACTTCAAATATGTCATTTGCTCTGGTATACAAATGCCTCCTACAAACCCATGCAATCTGGCCAGAATCCCTGTATCTAATTCGCCACAGTCCAAATTTCTCTGCAATATCTTTTCCAGTCGAACACCTCTGCTCTCTTAAGAAATCCAGTACCCATTGCTGTGCTGCTCTAAGATCTTGCTGGACGTCCCTGGAGTTGCTGCTTCTGTTCCTCCCTGCATTCACTCGTCCAGCTGCAGCAGCTCCCACAGCTCCAGCTGCAGCTGCACCGGCTGCCCCAGCAAGAAAGGGAGAGTCAACGAGATGGAAGATTTCCTTGCTCAGGTCTGGTATCATTTCCCCCATCCCTGCTGCTACATGTGCTCCGATCTTGAGAGCAAAGGTCAATAGTTTCATGAACTTCTTCATATGTGGAGCAAGAGATTTCACTGCAAGGTTATCAACTTGCATCATTTCACATCCAATCTGATCTTCAACAACATGGATTTCTCGTCGGAATTCACATAGCATATGCAGTCTGAGAGCATTCATTCCTGATATCATGGTAGTGACCAACCTCCTTGAGTAGTTCTCAGTTCTCACAAAATAGAACAGATTGGGCACTTTTCTTTCTTCAAGTTGAACATTGTAATTTGCAAGGTAGTTAACTTTGTGATGCAGCTCCATGAGAAGCCTGTGTTCATAATATCTCAGACCTTGAATTTCCTGTTTGACATCCCTTATTTCTTGTTCAATGATCTTCAGTCTCTGCAAAACTGCCTCAACACCCTTGGCAATTCCAGCAATTGTGGGTTCAACTGCAGTGTTAGTTTCTTCACTGGCATGTGTGGCATCTTCTGTGTTGCTTTCAAGTGGGAATTCAAGTTCCAGAGCAAGGTTGTGTAGGTCATAGTACCTACGATGAAGAACCTCACGGAAATCATCATCTGAGAGAAGGTCTCGGGCATAATCAAATCCCGCATCTAGAATCAATCTGCCAGAATCAGTAATCGAATCCCATGTATGCTGATAGTCATATATGCCATCTGCAGGCACTGAGAGCAATGCTTGTTTTAGTTGCTGCTGGGATACAAACTGGCTTTTCCTGTATCTTGGAGGTGTAAGATTTCTGACACATTCTGGCCGAAGAATGTTTTCAGTCAATGTGATTCCATGGCAAAGGCTCTGAATTGCTGGCGTTATCAGCTGCTGGAAGAGTCTGAGAGTTTCAGTCAGGTTTTTTCTGGAGCAAGCAAGCATATCAATGTAGTAACCCAGCTGTCCTCCAAGTTCTATCCGGACATAGATGCCATTGATGCTCATTGAAATAAGGTATTTCTCAACACTGTATGTGGCTCCGTGCTGATTCTTCAAGCTCATTATTTTGTTGTGTAAATGTACCTGAATTAAGAAAGAATTTTTTGAAGTTACATTCAGAAACTGCTTCTATCCCTCAAGTACAAGGGAAATTAGTAGCTAGCAGATGCTAATTGGTCCAAAATAAGAAAGCCTGGCACTAGAGCTTGGGTATGACAGTTACAGAATTCTGAATTCACAGAAAGACGTTTTAGAAATATGTGAGAGAAAAATCGAGTCCAGAAGAAGGATTGAAGTGAGGAGGGGAAGAATTCTTGCCTGTAAGCGGGGGAAGAACCCTGGTGTTAGAAACATGTGACTTGAATCATCACACTCAAGATGTCTCCCAGCATAAATGCAATCAGGTGCGCTTACCTGCCATCTTTGGGGCCTCCACCTTCCTTCTTCTAGAATAGAAGGGATCAGCAATAATGAATTGGGGTCTGATGGATCTTGTTCATAACATAGTTCTAGTTTTAGCATCATTTTCACAAGATCACTAGCCTCCAGGTTCTCAAAAACCTTTGGGCCAATTCCTGGAATTTGGCTTTGTAAGCTTCCTTTCAGAATCTTCTCAAGGTCTTTTCTGCTGATAAATCCTTTATTTTCAGTTGATCTCAGCTTGCTGTCATCTAATCTGATCAGACGACAAAGTACCTCCCCACAAAACCACTCACAGTCTAAGATTAAGAATCCAAGTTCGTCAAAATAAATCACTTCACCTATATGATGAAGACAAACAACAACTGATCTTCTTCTCATTTCCACCTTCTCCTTATTACCATGTCTAGAACGGAACCTTAGGAGTGGAACTTTGACTTGGCATAGCTCTCCAAACTCCTTCCACTTCATCACTGGCTTATTGTTGTTCTCCTGTCTCCACTGAGAAAGGAATTGTATAAGATCATTGCATAATTCATAAACACGAGGAACTCTTTCGAGGATAGTTTTACTTGTCTTCAGGAGGTGATGCGAAAGTTTATTCATTGATGCAGATGATCTTGCATCAACAGTAAACACAGTTGGATAAAACTCAACATATCCTTGAAATTTTTCTCTTAACCTTTGAATTAGAGCAACAGTAACCTGCAAGTTCTGTGATGCTTGATCAATTTTGTCGAAGTGTGTGAGCACAATAGTTACATTCGGCAGTATACATTGCTGAACAGCTCTCTTAGAGTTGGAGACTATGAACCTCAGCCAATACTGTATATCTTCTTCTATCTCACTTGGATTCTTCGGTTCTGTATTGCTTGGTTTCCTATACAAGCTGGCTATGATGAGGAAAAAAGACGCACTTCCATGCCCAGGAAACATGAGATCATGGAGCGAATAAAACTCATGCTGCCCAGCAAGATTCCAAATTGAAATCTTTGTGTCTTCATCTGTGAAAGTTTTGATTTTTATTCCTACTGGCCTAACAGCTTGCTCAATTGGGGTTACTAGTGTTCTTACTTGTTCTGCATATGGCAGCTTGGCAGATGAAAAGTGCTGGTGGATTGAATTAGATAGAGTAGTTTTACCTGCAAATCGAACCAAAACCATAGATATTTTTTGTTTAATGAATAATCATAATTTCTTCAAATAAATTCATTGAGGGACTTAGTTAGTGTAACTTTACCAGCATACTCTTGACCACAGAGGAAGACCCTGCAACTCTTTGGAGTGCTCATTGCCATATCTTTTAGCAAATCAGTATCTGGTTCTTCTGTTCTTTCATTCTGACCCAATCTTTGGCAAATTCCTTCAGCCTTCCCACTGTTCTGTAATGGTGTTCTTGCAAGATCAATTTCTTCAATCCAGGGGTTCACCTGTAATGTGCTCATTATCGTTTCAAGCAGCGAATCACCATCAACACCTTTGCAACCTTTTAAAGACAAGCGCCTTAATGAAGCATTCCTCTCCAAACACTTGAATATTCTGATGAAATCTTCTGCTCTTAAATTCCCATCATCATATATCCCCAAGCTAGTGAGAGTTTCGTTGGTAGTTAGCAGCTGTAAAATGGCTGCAAGACCATCCCTTCCAATCTTAGTTCTCCCTCCACCAAAAGTCAATGATTTCAGAGTAATATTAGCCTGGTTTTGCAGGGAAGAGAACCTGCTCAAAGGGCAAAGTAAATGTTCCACTCCAACTCCGCCAAACCAGTTGCCATCAACATACAAGCTTTCCAAATGCTGATTCTTAAAAAGACCAGCTGCAACATAGATAATTCCCTTGTCTTTTAGGCATGTTTTTGACAAATTTACCTCTTTTAGGCTTCTGTTCTGTTCCAGGACCCATCGGAATTCTTTAGCCCACCTAGACTTTAGCTTGACTCCAGTCATGTCAAGTGATTTCACCGTTGTATTCAATCCCAAAGCACAAGCAACCCTGCAAGAACCGGAAACATCAAGCCGGTAAATTCGAAGAGTGCTGTTCTCAGGCACAAATTCAACCACTTTGGAGCTTTTTTCATGATTCTCTCCACACCATATGTGAACTTCCATGAATCTGTTTCTTGCTAAGACTAATGAAATAAGAGGAGCAGCCGTAATTGTTTTTGAGTCAAAAATTGTCAGTAATCTCAAAGTGGAATTCACTTCAATCATTTTGGACAGCTCCTCTGCTCCTTTTGATCCTATTGAATCTTCCCATATTTGCAACTCTTCTAAGCTGCCATTAAATTTTAGTGCTGAAGCAAGGAGGCTAGCTCCAGCTGGTCCAATTCTTGATTCAGATAGCATGATTTGCTTGATGACTCCATTCTTCCTCAGAACACTTGCTAACTCTGATAAACATTCCGTGCTGAACCTGTTTCTTCGAAAGACCAGTTGCTTAATATTCGAATTATTCTCAAGCGAAGCTCCAAGATCTCTAATCTGATGAACCTCCCACTCAACTTGATGGAACTCCAAGTTCCTCAAAGAACTGGGGTTTTTGACTGAACCCAGAACAGTAAGAACCTGAGAAAACTCCGATAGACCGTCTTTTGAAATCTTTACATTCAAAGAATTCTCTGTTTCTTGGCAACAACTTGATATCGGTTGAGACAAGTAGAAGGAGATGCTTTGCAGGTTGAGACTTCCAGATTTTATCACTTGCAGAACCCATTGAAGATCTCTCGGGTTCTGGTTTGCTGACATTGTAAAGACTAATTATAGTCTTGAATCTCGAAACACTCTGTAACCAATAATTAAGAGATCGCTATGTTTTACCGGACATTATTGTGCAAAAGTCCTCAAGACATTGTCTGAAACTGACAATAATCTTTATTATTCTTTAGCAGATGATAAAGTTATTCTCGTGGCTTGCTTTCGGCGGGACGACTAAATTTGCCCAAAAGTTCCTGGAATTTTACAAATGCTGTCCCTGTCCCTGTTGTTCCACTTTCCTCCTACTTTTCTTGGCATTTGATTCTAAACTTATTTGGAAAGAGAGAACTTTGGTTCCAGGGATGGAAATTTACTCGAGTCTCTTTGCACTATTTTGCTTAGCATCCTTTATCTTCTCAAGACTAATTCGGAGATGAGCTCACAAAATTCAACTTTTAATCTAGACCCAGAATCAGTGAAATTCTTCTGGGGGGTCTCTTTGCACCATTAAGGCCAGATATTTTGAGGAACTGTGGACTCCAATCCATGATTGAACTTTTTACGCGCTTTTTGTTGATAATCTTGAAATTTGTGATGAGAACAGCACTGTAAAAAAATGTCGCCAAATGGGACCGTAAAGAAAATTGGAAGATAAAAGATGGTGATTTTAAGCCGTGATTAACTGAGTTCAGCTTTTGAGCTGTTGGATGCCATAGACACAGGAAAGACTCTAGAATTCAAGTAGGAACAAGACGAAATAAGGGACAGAAAAAAGGTGAAATTGAGGTTGAAGGCGGGATTAGAATACCCTTAGATAGCGATGAGTGGGTCTAGTCGAACCCTCACAAATGCAGCTTTTTGATGCCTAGTTATGTATATATATATATATATATATATATTTTTTTTTTTTTTGAGAAACAGTCATATGTTGCTGATTAAAATATAAATAAAAAAATTATGATTATAAAATAATTAATATTTAAAGATAAAAACTAAATTAAAACCATATACTGTATATAGTGAGAGTACTATTTATGGCCCTCCTTTTTATAATGAGGACCTTTGAGAGCAGAAAGGGAGTGGTGAGTGGAAGTCCAGAATCCTTATTCTTTTCTCTCATAGTCGTATTTGACAAATTATCTGGGCCCCACTGTTTTTCTTCTTTTTCGGACAAGTAGACTCCCAAAGGGGATCACCCACTCTAGAATTTGAACACAGATGATGTTGCCACGCTACCACTTCTTCTAACTTACCAAAGCAGGTTTCTTTTTATTTTAACAATCAAAACAAACCATAATTAAGTAAGACTTTAAAGTTCATCCAGACATTCCTTACATATTTATTTAAAGCTAAACATGACTAAAGTTAAAAAAGTATTACTAAGAAGAATCCAAGTGTAACTTTGTGATCATTTTAATATATATAATTTTTTTAAAAAAAATCATTTTGATACTTTATTTTCAATTATTATTTATGGCCATCTTCATAGTTCCTACTAAAATTGTGTCAAATTCCGATGATGTGACTATTTTTTCAAGGGAAAGGGACTTTTATACCCTAATCCACCTCTGAGTACATATTATGAATATATTTGATGGAATTGATGTATCACCATGTGTAAAATGCATGAAAAATAAGGGAACTTTTTGGTGTAGAGTATAGCACTAAATCGCCAAGCAATAGGAACAACATAGAAAGAAGAGGACAAATTGACAATGTAAACATGACTAATAAAATAGGAAGTAGAGATATGAGATATCTTCATACTTGCTTACCATCTATTTCCAGTCCAAATTAACAAGTTTCTTAAACGTATTGATACACACACACACACACACACACATATATATATATATATATAATCTCCAAAAGAAAATGAATCACAAATATTCAGTAATTTATTCAAGGGGAACCCCTATAATAATCACGCTAGAAAAATCAAACAGAACATCACATACAATCTGAGACAAAGTACAACTCCCAAAAAAAAAAAAAAAATGAAGGGGAGGACAGATACCAGCAACTTCGCTGGTCATTACAGCATTAAAATCCAAAAACTAGAAGAAAAGAAAAAGAATATAAAAAAATAATACTCTACCTTTTGAAGTAGTAGTAGTAGTACCAGCAGTACCAAATTGTTGAGAGATGCACAACACATTTTAACTAGATTGGACCTTCTGAGTATATCCCGCATTCTCATTTACATCTCAATCAAATGCCGAGAAAGGAACCTAGAATTTTATATTAGAAAATAAATTCAAACTTCCACAAGATTCATAAAACTGTTCTCTCTCTCTCTCTCTCTCTATGTATATGCTGAATAAGACCCTCGTTAGCTCTACACCATCAAATGTCCTCATAAGCTGAAATATTTTTGAGGAGTATATATTCAAATCCACAGTCCACATGTTCACTTAAATCTCTTCTCCTACAATTATCATCAGACATTCAAATAATGAAATATCCTATGCAGCAATACCTGATGAAAACAAAGAAGAACCAAGAATCAATTATAAGAATCCTTCCTCAAAAGTTAAGATAGTTTGACATAATTAGATCTGGAAGAAATACTAAAATGAAAACACTATAAAGTTTAGGTTGAGGATTAGATGGAGTAAGAGCTATAAACAGAGAACTCTACTCCAACAAAAAACACATATGGCAAACTTTAGGTCCTTCACCAACCAAATCCCTCTACCCAAACTCGGTGATGTTTCACTGTTAAAGAAACAAGAATGCTATAGTGCCACAGAACACATATTTTGCCATATACCATATAACCCTCTATCCCATAACCATTGTCTATTGAATTTGCACCATACAATTGCTCAACATTTTTCTCTCTTTGAAGGTAAGTATTCTACAAATTTTAGCTTTCTGATGAACCCACAGTAAATATATGTTCAGATCCTCATAAAGTTTTTCATACACATCCGCATAATATTAGCTTTTGCCTAATTCCAGACATACCCCTCACTTACTTGCATAAATAAGATTGCTTTTGTAATGCTTGTCACTACACATGTCCAATCCATGTTCTTTTTTGAGTAATGACTTGTTGAACCAAATCAAACTCCAATCCCCCAAAGATGTGTAGGATGATCATGGATTTCTCTTTCTGAACTGAGTCTAAACACTAAGATTTATTTATTCATTCAATTCTTTTTTTTTTTTTTATAAAAAAAAAACCCCTTAAAAGCCCTGCTAGCTAACCTAAAAATTCTGCCCAATCATCACAGCATAGGTACTAATAGAATTTCCACCTCTGCTTCATCTACAGCATTGACTATTTATTACAGAATACTGTCAACGGACTCCACTAGTTGGCTACAATGAGTCTTAAGAAAATAAGAAAGTTACACAAATGCCAATGTACAAAGTGAAAGAATTACTTGATTTCCTTGTTCCAAGTATTAACATTTCTGATTTTTCCAACTAGAGAAAAGAACCATTCAATCCAAGAACACACGTTACATTTATCTAACCTATCAGCACATTTTGAATAATGAAAGTTGATAAGAACAGAAAAGTTAAAACAGAAAGAACATGAAAGAATTCAAACAAACAAACTAGAACAAATATAGAAACATTTCGGTTTAAAATTAACTCAAGATCAGGACAAAGGATATTACCTCTATTGGATTGTCTATTTGTAATAGTATAACCTCCAACATAACCCTCAGAATCTTTAGGTGCAACTTCAGATGAATTTCCAAGTCCATAACCAAATGAACCTGAACCCTCAACCTCAGAAGGGGCAGATTGCCAAGTCGCATCCCCATAGACTGACCCACTGCGGTACAAATCTCCATAAGGACCCTCATAACCATCATTTGATCCAGCAAATGATGATGTTGCTGCTGCACCTGTTCCACTGCTTCTTCCAATTCCTCCAGATCCCAGCCCATAACTGTTTTCTCCCCCTCTGAAACCTATATTTCCACTAGCATAGGCAGAAGAATTTCCCCCCACTGGAGCAGAAACAGAAGAGCCCCAGTTTGCTCCATTAATTCCAAACACCCCAAAACCACCACTACCAGAGCCCAGGTATGATGCAGAGCTAGCAGTATTTGGAGGATTATTGAGGCTGCCATTTCCCCATAAGTTCCTAGATGAAGGACTTAAAAATGAATCACCCCTATTGGTGTTTGTGTTATACCCAATAGGAGTATTGTATCTGCTTGAATTTCCAGGAAAATAGGGGTTCAAAACCCTCCCATAACTAAGATTGTTGCTAAAACTGGAATTCCCTCCGAAGCTAGGGCTCAATGCTGGTTCCAAATTCATTCCCATTCCGTAAGGAGGAGAACCAAATTGAGAGAACCCAGTACGACCACTAGCAATTGGATTGAATCTACTATCCATCCTGACCCCATAGCCCCCAAGTGAGCTCATATTATATCCTTGTGCATAGCTGTTGAGGAAGTTATTTCCTCTATTAAAACCATAATTGTATCCAGCAAGGGGACTACGACTAGGCCCTGGAGATAGTTCTTTTGGAACTGCTCGTTTGACCTCAACCATTTTTCCATTCAGCTCATGAAATGTCTTATGCAACACCCTGTCAACTGCATCTTCAGAATCATATGTAATAAATCCAAAACCTCGAGGCCTTTGGGTGTTGTGGTCATACATCACAACAACATCTGTAATAGTACCAAACTGCTCAAAGTATGTTTTGAAGTCACTTTCATTGACCGTAGATGCTAGGCCACCTACGAAAATCTTTTTTGTGCGTCCAGGACCTGGTGATCCTTGAATGCTAATAGTGTTTCTATTCATTATGTGTTTATCATCTCTTGGAACAGCTTTCTTTGCCTCAACCTGGCAATAAAAGCCAACAAAGACCTCACAGTCTAAGAAATTGATCATTTTAGAGAAGTATAATGTTAAAATTTGCCTCATAAATTTGATAGAATCAGTCTCAGATTTGGCATTTTTCAGTTTACCAACTTCAAATATGACAATGAAATACTAATTCAGCCTCCAAATATAGAATTCAGGCTTCAGCTTCATTATGATAGGAGTCAATCAGATAGCATACGCATATAAGATCTCCATTGCATTCTTGTCCAATAGAAATAGATAATTTGCAATAAAAACAACTTACAGTTCGTCCGTCGATCATGTGCTTCTCCATAACCACTCTCTCGGCAACTGCAGGGTCAGCAAAGACAACAAAACCAAAGCCCCGTGCACGACCTGTGTTGCGATCTCTCATGATCACTGCCTCCGCCACTTCTCCAAAAGTTCTAAAATATTCTTTTAAGCGATCCTCATCCGTGTCCCAAGAAATCCCACCAATAAATAGCTTACCGAGATCCGATTCCATCTTTTCTACAATCCCACATGGAAGAAAGAAAAAGTAATTGTCAAAACAAGGCAATCATACCTCATCCAAAACGAAATGAAAGAAATGAGAGATACACATGCATATGTTGGTATCAAGCAATAGCATAACAATCCATAAACCGTGTGCATAATTATCTAGCATCGGAAGTGTAGATTGAGTCACAAAGATTAATTGATAATTGCATAACATTTATCCCCTTAATAACTCATCAAGAATAAAGCAAAACAGATCCAAATGTGGATTGCCAGGCCAATGAACAATAAAAATCACACCTTATCCAGAAAATCAGGCAGAGCCCAGCACAAAAACTGATCAAATAGCAAGTGGGAATTGTTGGATTAAATCCAGGATCATCGGATCCTTCATGCATCAATCAAAACTCAATCCAGTATCTCTAGAAAAATCAAAATTCACATAGATCAGAGACCTAATTGATAATTAGATAGCAAAGATAAAAAAGAATTACAGATTCAAGCCAGAAGAAAGCTGAGGAGAAGATTCAATCTTCGAAGTCTCACCATTTGAAGGGAACCCAGATGGGATGGAATTGGATGAAACTAAGATCTAAGAAGAGGAATAAATTTGTATGTCCACAATAAAAACAGAGGATATGCTCATCCTCTCTCTCTTGCTTCTCTCTCTCCCCCAAAGGTCCCTCTCCTCTCTGCTTTTTTTTTTTTCTTGGTTATTCCACTCCTTTTATATAGTAAATAAAAAGCAATGGAATTCCTAAGCTGAGATGAGATGGGTGATATATAATTTATATATATAATTTTTTGTAGAGAAGAAATGTAGAGAGAGAAAGATGGGACTGTGTGTGTTTGTGTGTGTAATGTGTGAGGCAATCCTCTGGTGTTAGAATATTTAGAGGAGCCAAGGTAGATGACAGGAGAGATGACAGAGCCCCCCCATTTGAATATGAGACACTACAAAATCAAAGGATATAGCATTAACTTTCAAACATTTTTCTTCTTTCTTTCTTGTTTATCAGCCACACTATTACATTGTATAATCAATAAGTTTATATATATATATATAGCCACACTATTACATTGTATAATCAATAAGTTTATATATATATATATATATATATATCTTCTCTGTTGCACATAAAAAATAACTTCATTCAACTTCAAATCAAGAAGTTTCTTTTGAATATGATGATACTTTGCAAAATGAAAGAATATAGCAAAATTTTCAAATACTTTTTTAAAACTTTCACTTTAAAATTCTCAAATGAAAGATACACTTTTTTTGTTTATGAGCTACACTATTGGCATCTATTACATAATTAAGACTATATATATATATATATATATATATATGTATGTATAACTTCATTATGAAAAATAATAAATTCATTGATTAGACATTAAGATATCAAAGTATATAGCGAAACATTCAAACTTTTTTCTTTTTCCATTTAGGGCTCACACTATTTATTTCTAAGAATACTACATAATCAATAAATATACATATATCTCTATTACATAAAGGAATAAATTCATCAAACCTCCTAATGAGAAAGTCTATTTTGAATATGGGACATTACAACATCAAAGGATATGGTAAAGCTTTCAACGTTTTGTAATATCTCACATTTAAATCAACACAATGCATAAGTAAAAGTGAGCAAAATTATCATTTTGTAATGTTAATATCTACTTATTTGTTTTCTTAAACATTTTATTAGCTATGGTTTTAAAAAAAAAAACATTTTCTTAGACATAATTTGAATTTTCATTCAAAATATCTAAATAATAATAAAAATAATTAAATTTCTCAAAAAAATAATACAGTAATAATTAAGACTATAGTTCTTTTTTTAAAAAAAATCTAAGACTATTTTTTTTCTTCTTTTTGGCTTACATTAACTGAAGTAATCAAATACTATTCTCTCACCAATTCTTATTGAGAATATAGACAATAAACCATTAATTAAGCCTCGTGTTTTGGATGAAAATTAGGCTTTTGTGGTGTTATTTCCATTTTATAAAAATAAGAATTTGGAAAGTTATTGGAATTTGAATAGCTTCTTTCCTTTTTTTTTTCTTTTCTTCTTTTTTAACCTTTTTCCACTTTTCTTCTTGTATTCAAGTTTCTTGTATTCACAGAAAAACATTAATGAGCTATATTTTGCAAATAAACTAAACTTTTTTTTTTGGAAAATGCAAATGAACCAAAATTAAAATTAACAAAAATGTATTATCTTTTATACAATTCAACAAAATATAATTTTGAACGATTTACTTTTCCTTTAAATCTATCAATACAAATAGTTGAAAAGATACGGAAAAAGGTACAAATGCACAATCTTACAAATTTAAGGAGTTTGGTAAGAATTCTTCCATCTTAGGGGGATTTAGTGAAAATCACCTAACCTCGAGGCACAACTACCGCCATTACCATTGTCCTTGTATGAATTCTTTAATACAAATACAATATTAGTTTTAATTTTTTTTTTTAAAAATAATTTTATAGGTCTCTTCAAGTATTTACCACTTTTGTAACACAATATGAAAATATTTGATTTTTTTTTATTGTTTTACCACCCTTCTAAGAGGTGATATTTTACCTTACTTTCAAGTCACGTGAGATATTTATGATTAATGTGGCTGAAAATAAACATACGAATTGACGGTAAAATAAAAATAAAAGAACAAGATGGAAATAGTTGGACGATAATATCAAGGAAAACAAAAGTTTAAGATAGTTGAGAAGAGTAAAGAATAATTTACAGGGAATTTAGAGATATTTTCTAAAGAAAAAAGAGCTATTCAAGCATTTGTACCTCATTATTCATATTATTTTTCCAAAATTGATATTTAGAATATTTACATAATGACATAAATTTAAAAATAATTTGTTAAATAATATGACAATTAAACATTTTACTTATATTTTAATACATTCAATAATTTATATTATCATTTTCACTTGTCAATTTATATTTACGACGAGCATGTTAATCTTATAAATGAATCTCATAACATAACGCTATAATAATAATAATATGTCTCTGAAAATTCATACATATATAAGTACTGTCTTTTGAGATTGGATTGATGAGGAAAAAACTGCCTTTCCTTTACATGCGTATGGCCTTTTGGCAATCTTTCACACAAAAGTTTTCAAAGGTCTCCTATGTTTAACTCGGAATATCTGCTACCACCAGCACATAGGCGTTAAGGCCATAATGTAGCACAAAGGTAAGGAACCATTCCGCATGACAAATTCAAATTTGTGACAGGGGATGTCTTTAAAGTGCATAGCATGATTATTGATGTCTTTCTTCACTTGTTTATGTACCATCAGATATTATTATTGTATTCATTCCCATTTCGAATAAACAAGTAGTAAGATTTTATTTCTAGTCTTACACATCAAAACTTCTATAAATAGTTGAATTTTGAATTTATAGTGATGTATAATATAGGTTGAAAACTCCATCCAACTTGTAACTCTAACTATGTATTAATATCCCTTCTCCTTTCCGAATCCAAAATCTGGTGTGATAGAGATGGTATCTCTTATGTATTTTATGATTTTGTAGATGATGAATGCGATGATTAAAATAATCAGTCGTTAAAATAATATGTACCTTCTAACTAGACTTCCAAGATAGTGAGTCTTGGGTTAGTTTTATTTTCTGACCGGTTGCTTGTATGCTACAATCTTTTTTCCATTTAGATCAGGTCATATTGGATAGGAGCACGATCATTTCTTGATATAGTACATGCATGTAACTAGGATTTAGAAGGGGTAAAAAGATACTAAAAGGAAGGTTTTTATTCAACTTTTTCATAAAAGGACTAGAAATTCTAGGGGTTGTTCATAGGACATTTCCACGTGGATAAGATATCATTGGATCAATTGCATGTTCTATGTAATTTCACAACCTATATCTATTTTCCCATACATGAAGGACATCTCATTAAAAAAAATACTTAAAACAAGTTATCTAAATTGGAAATTCACATAAATGAAGCATCACTGGTTGGACCCCGGGGTGTTTCTAGATGCTAAGCCACAACAATCTTGCTGGTCTGGTTCACTTGAAACGGTGGAAAAAGAAGTAAGCTCTTCTTCAGCATTAAAAATCTCCTCAATCTTCTCCAGAACTTCAGAGAAGGATGGCCGTTCTTGAGGCGATACCGACACACATTTGAGAGAAACATTGAGCAGAGAAAAACCATACATTCCCACCTTTGCAATCTCCTTATCAAAGACTTCTCCAGTCCATTCTTCCCTCACTTTGGCCTTTACCCACCTTGGAAGGTCTAATCCATTGGTTTCTACAATTTTTCCAGTTAACAACTCAAGAAGTATCACTCCATAGCTGTAAACATCTGCTTGCTCGGTTAAAGATTTCTCTGGGGCAGTGTAGCCATTGGATGTCCAGATGCTTGCTTTGTTTGGATTCAAGAACTGTGTAAATCCATATTCACTTATTAGAGGTTCTTCATTTTCATTTAACAGGATATTTGAAAGCTTGATGTTCCCATGGGGGATGATTTCCTCATCATCATCATCTTCACTTCTCTGATATATGAAGTCTAAACCCCTGGCTATCCCAACTGCAATTGATAGCCGATGACTCCATGGAAAACTCTTCTTACCCTTGATATAATCTGCAAAAGAAATTAAGTGAAAAGGGGTGAAAAAAAATTAATCAAGAAAAACTTACATTACAGAATTTCAAGTCTGTGATACTTATATAGGACTTACTTTCCATCAGTGATTTTAGACTTCCATTCTTCTGATATCTATAGATTAGAAGTTTTTCCTCATTGGTAGAAGAATTGTAACCAACGAGAGGTAGGATGTTTTGATGCTTCAAATTACCAATCTTTCTCATTGTTTTGCCGAATTCTTCCAAGGATGCTTGCACCATTTTCAATCTCTTGACAGCAAAAATGGCATTGTTCTTAAGTTGTACCTTGTAAAGGCTGCTGCAAAAGCTCTGGTTTCTCAAGTCAGCTGCAGATTCAAGAAGATCTTCCAGTCCAAACCTTTCATGTTCTTCGACAAAGAACACAAGCTCTGACCCTCTTTCTTCAATCTTGACATCCTCCAGAGCCTTAGGTGGAGGAGTTTTTATAGGTGTCCGAGCAAGTTCCCTTAAAATCTCCCTATCCTTAGCTGCTTGAACAGCTCTGGAGTTCAGAAATAGAATAAGCATAAAAAATAAAGTAATCCCAACAGCAAAAAGTATCCAAGTACCCCCACTCTTATCCTCATCTGTTTCCCCTAAATTATCGAGAGGTGGAGCCGATGCATATGCTAAATCTGCAACTTTGTGAATTGTATTTCCTCCCGATGTATTGAATTCAAGGAAACATCTCTTCTGAAGCTGAGGATTCATGAAATGTGGAGGAGTGTTACTGAAACAGTTGTTGGAAATTTCCAATCTCCTAAGATTCTTCAGCTTTGTGAGAGCCACAGGTAGCCTCCCTCTCAAGAAGTTGCCGCGGATGTCCAAGTGAACCAAGTTTCTACAATTTGCTATGGAATCAAGAACACTACCTTGAATGTGATTATTAGCTAAGATAAGTACTCGCAAATTGTGTAGTTTACAAAGGGATTCAGCATCAAGAAAGCCACTAAGATTTAGTTTCTCAAGCCTAATTTCTGTTACGGAAGGGACACGCATTTTGCATCGAACCCCACCAAGCCATTGATTAGAGCAGGGATGTGGTAGAGACAGATTCCACTCAATCCCCAACACATTTTTGGGATCAACAGCCCGGATGAAACTGTATAATGACTGAGATTCAGATGCCTGATCACTTCCATTGCAGATGCTGATCACAAGTAAAGCAAAACCTGCAAAAATCTTGAGAAGAAGATCAATCTCTCTCATCTTCATAATCTTAGCCAAAATTGGATTTGTTGTTTGTGTTTTCAAAGGTATCTATTGAGTTGTAGTAATGAATGTTCTTCTTGGAATTCTCTGAGGATACTTCCAGAGTTATCACACATGGGGCTCATACTCCTCCAAATCTCCTCTTCTTGTTTTTGTATGACAGATGAAAACAATTTTTTTCATAGTTTCCAACGAAATACTATCGTTACAATACAAACATCTCCGTCTTACATTGGCTAGTGACATCTTCAAATAGGCTAGTAGAAAGAAACTAGATTGAAATTAGATCATTCCTATGCAACATTTGTTCCCTGGTAAGTTTTAATTTGGTGAAAGAATGGATTTGGATAACAAACTTTGATGTTTACCAAAAACATGGTCTTCTTGTCTTAGGCTAGATCATGAAATTTCAAATGTATGGTTTTATTTTGGACTCATTATTACCGTCTCTATATGAATAGTAATATGTTAAAGACAACTAGCATATTACTATTCATCGCCTTAATTGGATAAACTTATTTTCATTTTCTATTCATTTTAAATTATAGGCCAATGTTCAGTGCATTTGCTACTTGACAAAAATACAACTATTTAAAGTGAAATTATTTGTATTTAGCAATTACATTAAATTCATTGTGAAATGATAAATCATAAGTGTATTTTAGTAATATTTTATAAAAAATATATTTTTTCAACTATACTAACTATGTCTTTTTATAAATATAAGTTGTTAAATTAATTTATATTTGTTTTTAAATATAAGTCACTTTTACTATTTTTTAAGGATATTTACTCTTTCTTTTTCATAATGTCCTTATTATATCTATATTTTTTTCTCACATCTCTCATCCTTGTAAAAGAAGAATCATGAGTTCCAATAAAAAAAATTAAGGACCTATATTATAAAACTAGTGTAATATCCACAATTACTAATTGTACTAATAAGGTAAAGTGATTTTTGTTTATGGCTACAACACTTTTGTTATATATATATTGTATGAAATTAAAAAGAATATATTTAATTTTAAAGAAAAGAAGTATTAATCAATTAGACAATGCGGAACAAAACTGTATATTCTCAATTGTCCATGGAACCCTCACTTGACGCTGTGGACACCCTTTGTTTTTCATATTAAAGCATAAATATGATTTACTACCATTGTTCAAAGTAGACTTCTTTTAATTGATTATATGGTTTCAATAATTCCACACAAGAGATGCTCTAAAGCCACTGTCGAAATGGAAATACTACAAATCTATTGTTTGTCTTCTTTCTTCCTTTTTTTTTCTTTTCTTTTTGAGGGAATTAGTGATCTTAAAGGTCATTGAACAATATTAAAGTACAAGGTTATAAATTTTTTAAATAATTTTTCATAAGGAAAAAATAGGAAAAATCAGATACTACTTTCTAGAAAAATAATAACGGTGTAACGTGGGATCACGAGAAGTGATTGAATATGGAATATCGAGTCTCATAAGTCCTATTTCTCAACCCTGTAAAAAAAAAAAAAAACGGGAGTAAAGTTTTGAGGCTACCATTTCCCACCTGCCTCCTTATTCCTATTTCCTCCCCTTTTCAATAGTACCAACAATTTTTTGTTTTTTTTTATTTTTATTTTATATACATAAAAGGAAATCTTAGCTTGGGTTGGTTCGCTGAAAGAGAATGGAAATCTTATACATTAATATTATCTTAATACTTAATACATGTAAATCTTGTCCTTGTCAGTGTTCAAATATTCTTCAACTAAAAGGACAGTGCACCTCTTCAATCGGGACGTCTATCTAAGTTTTTATTTTTATTTTTTGAGAAGACATTTAATTTTTTGAAGCTCAAAAACTGATGATATAAAGAAGGAATTCCTTTTAAATTTACTTCATGTCTTTTTTACTGGTTAACTAAATAAATAGCCTTTGTATTTATCTTAAAAACTCTAAAAGGAAAATAGACCCTATTAAGAAATGTTAATCCAAGCTAATTTCGTACCTACTAGGAGTATTGGTTAGAGTTTTCCCATCCAATGTAGCCTTTTTCAGCTGTTGCCACTTTGTTATCATTTTCTATATATTTTTTTATTTTGAATTATGTCTATTCTTTTATTTAGGAAAGAATTTCGTCTATTCTTAATATAAAATTGATTGAATTAAATGTATTTACAATGTTTTAACTACACCTTTTAATCCCCTTTTAAAAAAACCCTACACACCTTTTAATACTTTTCTCTCCCTTTTGGACATAAATCTAATAAATTGTTGGTTTTAAGAAAATATAAAAATTGAATATTTAATAAGAATCAAATTCCCTCAACAAAAAAAAAACCCCCATATAATCAAAACTAACATCGCATAATTTATCTCATTCTCTTTCCTAACTTCCTTTTTCTCCCATCTTTCTCATACGAAAATTACATAGGAAGTAAGTAATGGGCATTTAAAATTGCATAATGAGTCATAAAGTTTAGTGTTATTTTAAGTGAATGTAAAATATGAATAAAAGTAATGATTATACTATTTATTATGAAATTAACATCAAAATTGAAGTAATAATAGGAACTTTTACTAATAAGTAATACCAATTGTTAAGAAAATTAAACCTGGACAGTCCAGAAAATTAGAAAAACAAACACGAAAAATGAAATCGAGGCACAGGAGATTTACATAGTTCGAATATCACAGAACGACTTAACCCTTCTTGTAAATATTGATTGTGACAATTAAAAATGATCAAGAGGACCACCGCTGTTTAATCAAAGATAATGGCTGTTTAATTAGTTAGTTAGACTGGCAAATAATTCTTGTGCTTTGTGCAAGGAGATGGTAAATATTTTATTTCAAATTAGGAATGTGCATTTCATGCCCATTCGTAAATAAAATAAAAAAAATTCGATCTACACGTTTTCTTTTTTTATTTTTATTTATGAAAAGATCTACACGTTTTCTTTTGCATGAAATGTTTCAATTGATATATCTGGGTCTAATAGTTTATTCGTGAAGAAATAAAAATTGACAGAATCATAATATTCTTTTTCTTTTTCTTTTTCTTTATACGCAAGAATTAATGTTGTTAATATCTGAGTTTTTCTTCATATATATCAGAAGAAGAAAAACCTATTAATATAAACAGGTTTTCTACTAAAGAGGGCATCTTAATTAACAAAGTCATTAATTACTATCAATTTTCAATTGAATGTGTATTGTGTGAAAAAGTTATCATCATCAAAGCTAGGATCCATGTGTTAGTGCTTCTCTCTTTGTAATGCAACATGGTAAAGTAAATTTTTTGTTTTTTCTTTTTAAAAATAAAAATAAAAAACATGGTAAGGTACTTTTACCACGAGATTTCTTTTTTTTTTTCTTCACATTTTTATTTTGTTTGACCAAAAGCTGTCCATGGAATCAAATTGAGCTTTAGAATATTCCTAATTTTTCTATGAACAGTATGTCTTAAAAGAAATTATATCCTTTTAAAATAGTATGCAATACTTAATACTCCCTTTGATAGTGTTTTCCTGTTATTTACATAAATTAAAGGTGATAAAAATAAGAATATTTTGTATATAAAGTTCTAAATATGTTTGTTTTTCAAAAAAAAAAAAAAAAAGAAGTTCTAAACGTGCTCTTAAATTTATTATGAAACAAAGTATTTGTTTAATTTTTTTTATATACTAAAAGAAAGGACAATTGTGACTTTTTCTCATTTCCCATTTCCCGTATATGTTTGGTCAATTCCATGTAAAAAGCCATAATATATTATTATCCGAATCCCCATTACTTTTTTAACTTTCGCCGCGGCCCAACAGATTGCCCGTGGTGAAATTGACTCGTGTCTCCCAACATTTTATTTAAATTTATTTTATCCTTTGGGCTGCTGCCTGCTTAGAACCGTTAGTTGGGCCCCACTCGACCACCGAATAATTTGCAACATTTATCATAAAAACAGCTATGACAGGAGCCCTCAAGCTTAGCTGGTGGGCCATACAAACGTGACGTGACTTTCTCCTTTTCTTTTCCACCGATTCCCATTTCTATTCCTAAACGGAAAGTCAATTATGATAACTTACTTCATTTCCATTCCCTCTCTTTTCTTTATTATTCCTAAATAAGGAAATTATTAAAAGTAAAATGTTTCTTTATTTTTTGTGAAATTATTTCTAATATCTTATATTTAGATATGAAATGAATAGCTCACAAAATAGATTGCATACTTTCTATATATATAAATAAAAATTGTTATTAAGGACACATTTTTATTTTATTTTTTTGGTGGTGGGGGGGATTGGATTAGAGAAATTTATGATGAAATAAAAGTGATCAAAGTAATTAATTCTCATAAAGAGTAAACAGGGAAAAAAAATACTGATAATTTTAAATTAAACAGTGCTCGTAGTAAAAGGAAAGGAAAGAGAGGCCAAGGATGACTTTGTCCTTTTAGCCCATCTTTGAACGGAATCGAAACGCATCCACGCCAACCCATTAACTAACATTTTCCGTGAGAGCGACAACTTGAGCTTGTCAACCACTTCTCCCCTCCACCTAATAAAAGTCTTTTCCTTTCCATTCCCAACTCATCTTGCGTCCATGAATAATATTAATTCTTTTTCAAGAGGAAAAAACAAATTACTATATAAAGAGTATGATTAAGAAAAAGTGTAATAGTTATATGTATGAATAATTGGTCTAATAAATTGTTGACCTAAAAGCATTTCCTTTTATCTTCTCTTCCACTTCACGATAATAGAAATTAAAGCGGCCATTCCATAAAGTCGAAGGTTGTTTCTTGCGTCTCCATTTTGCTTATGGTGACCCACGCGATTCTTATTTCAAAAACGTTTAGCGGCATTTATCATACTCCCTAATTTGTAATCTCAATTCTAAACGGGTGATTATTATGGACCCTTTTTTCTTGTTCAACCAAAAGTTATGAAATTGTTTATTTTTATAAAAAAACTAAAATTATTCTAATTGTCGATTAATTCCCAAGAAAAATGAACACCAGTAGCCATTTGCACATTGACAGAAAAAAGAACACCAAATAGAAGTGTGTGATCAATAATAGATCATGATAAGCTTTAAATTATTAATAGCAAATCTTCTTATTTAAGCACTAATTTGAGAGATTTGATTCGTAAAGATTTTTTGCTTTTATGTATAAGAAATCCATTCACAATCAAAGATAAACAAGAATGCCATAGACAAAGATACATTTTGAATTTTTCCGTGTGTAAACTTGATCCCTATCTACAAAACAATAAAAATCCCAAAACTTTAACTCTTAAAGACTAATTTGCATATCGAAATGGATAACAAAGCCAACAAGATAAACATCCAAATTTTAAACCTAGCAATGAATCGCCTCCTCGTACCACTCAAAAACCAGCAGTACAAAGAGCAATGAAAAAAAAATCAAGAAAAATACTTGGGCAGACTTTGCCAAACCACCAAAAAAAACAAAAAAATATCAAAGACTACAACGTATTGTTTTCCTCGCCATTATCGTCATCATCAAAAATACCATCAAAGAAGGGGTCCTTGAGGAGATCAGAAGCGGAAGGTCTGGCCCTTGGCTGCGCGAGGCACTTCTCGATGAATGCCCTCACCTCCGGATCCTTAACCTTGTTCATGGCTTGAGGCCTTACTCCTGATGTCACCTTCTTGTATATCTTGGCAACATTATCGCACTCACTGTAGGGTAATTCAAGTGTTACCATCTCAAGCACACACATTCCAAATGAATAGATATCCACCAATTCGGTGTAGTCCTCATCATAGAGCTCTGGTGCCATAAATTCCGGAGTCCCAAGTATTGAATGTGCACAGTGACTCTTCCCAACTGTTGCAGCCAAACCCAAATCCCCAATTTTAACCTGTTCGATCCCAGAAGAAAATTTTAGTCAAGAAGAAAGACAAGCCAAATCGAAGATGTTTTTATACTCTTGAATTAAATTTCTTTAAAAAAGAAATTAAATCTTGAATGTCAAGTTTGACAACTGCTACCACCCAAACTATGATGGAGACAGAAAAATGTAAAGGGAGAGAAGATTAGTACCTGCCCAACGTTACCAGTTCATGAAGACGTTGCTACAATTGAGATCCCTGTGAATGATACAGGGGTCATGAGTATGAAGGTAGTCCAGCCCCTTGAGAATCTGCCTGGACCACTTCTTCAGAGCCTTCATTGAAACCTGCCTGTGCTTTTTCCTGTACTCTCTTAAATTCCCAGAAGTACAAACTTCGGTGATGAAATTCAATGTGTTTCGCTCCTGATCTCGCCAAACAGAGTACAATGCAATAATATTCTTGTTCTTCAGAGTCCTCAGAAGCCGAACTTCTGAATATAGCCTGTCAATCATGACATGATCTTCACAAAAATTTCTTAATTTCACTTGGTTCCAGGCCACCTCAATCCCTTCTTCTTGATCGAAGGCTCTGTATACTTTCTTCACCGCCCCGGAGCCAAGTAGCTCGTTGTACCGGCCGTATCTGCCACTTGGATCAACCTCCACAAATGGCTCTCTGTCTCGATCAACCATATCAGAGCCCATGCTCTGCATCGAAGTAAAATCCTAAAAAATTATTTCGATACCGAAAAGAAAATAAGGACTAGTACTATAACAAACATCTTTGTGGAAAACAATTACAAAAAAGATTCAAAAACCCACTCCAAATAGAACTAGTAAAACATGCAGAAAAAGAAAAAGAAGATAAAATTAGAGAACATCGGATATGTACCTTAGCGTCGAATCGGCCCCGAAAGCTTGTATGAAGACTTTCGCCTTCTTCAATAAGCGAAGTTCTTCCAAAAGTAAGCAGACAAAACCTAGAACATGGGAAAAGCTGCAAAACTGTGAGATTGGCTGTATTTATAGTAGGCGAGAGAGCTGGGAGCCTAGGGCTGTGTTTTAACTGCGCCGTTGGTTGGGATTTACCGACTGTTAAAAGTTACTCCCTTCCTAACTTTAACAAATTTCAATTGTTGTAACCTTTTTGAACATGTTTTACTATTGAAGATTTGATATACTATCTCCCTCCCAAATTAAATCTCAAACATTTCTATTTTATTTTTATTTATTCAGAATTAAATATTTATTTTTTAAAAATAAATATATTTTATATTTAAAATTTCATTAATGTCTCATTAATTTTAAAAATTTATATTCCACTAATCTTCATCACTCATTATATTAATTTAAGAGAGTTACATTTTACTAATTTATGAGTCTCACAATTTATTATATTAATATCAATGATAATTTAGTAAGTAAATTAAAATTAATTACCTTTTTAAATTTTTAAATCAAGTTAAAAGTGGACATTTAATTTCAAATAAAATAAGTATTACATTTTAAAAAAATATTCTGATATATTATATTTAATATAATTTTCTTCGATTACTACAATTTTCATTCTTTTTAAAAATAATCAAAACATTAAATATAAAAAAAATTATTACATTTGGAGAGGAGATGAGAATTTTACAGGTGACCGACCTTTTAGAACACAAAGAGGTGATCAACTGTAAAACAACCTCATCACTCCCATTTTAATAAAGGCTAAGATTATAAAAGTATCTTAATAGTAAAAGGAACTGTATATATTTAGGACCAAAGTTTGAATATAAAACTAACTTATATTTAAAGTCGGATGTAATATAAGTCAATTAAAATTAAATATAAAACTTAAACAAAATTTAATACTCGGAAATAAGCATACTTTTAAATTTTTAATTCTTAAAAAATTGTAGAATTGAATTGATACAATTAAACAAAACGTGCCGTATGCAAAATCAGAGTCAAATATATCAGGAAGATTCCATTGAATCCGTCACATTAATTGTAGATTATTTTTTTCTGACTTTGACTATTTTTACCGTCTAGTTTGTCCAAGTTTTCACATCTAAACCCAATATATCTTATACAAATGCAATCGAACCAATTTCGAAATTTCATCTTAAACCTTGAAATTTGCCAATAACACAAGATCAAACCCATTCTAAAACCTCTAAATCTTTAGGGACTTTTGGTAACATAATAATAAATGAATACTAAAGGATTCTCATAATAGATAGAAGTGCAATCCAAGCACAATTCAAAATTGTTAACCAATAAGGAAGATGTTAATGACTCTTCAGTTTTTACTTTATTCTTCACTATGAATTGTTTTAGCTCCATACACGCATTATGGACCATTAAATTTATTTATTTTTTCCCATTCATAACTATAATTTTAACAATCTTGATATGAGAAACATTAAGCATGGAATGTAAGATTGAAAAGGCCAGAATTATATATTACTAATAATTGCAAAAAAAATCATATTTTAGGACAAGAAATTGAAGCTAAAATGGTTATATGTAACGATGGATGTAATAATTTTGTTTTAAAATATAGGATTATTTTTTGGAAGAACATGTAATATTATTTAGAGTTGAACAATTTTTAAATTTCCTACATAATTTGAGCAAAGGCTCTTTAGATTTTTTTTTCTTCTTGAAGGAGCTCTTTACGAAATTTAACTAAAAGAAAAAAATTAAAATATTTTATTAGTTACTTAATTGTTTAGAAATGTGATTGTAATTTGATAAATAAAAATTTTAAAAGAGATATATAATGTGATTGAGAGAATTTTGAGTTTAATTTGAAATTTAGAACAACTAAATTTTTTTTGTTGGATTAAAAATAAAAAATAACAAAATTTGGATTGAAAAATGAACTCAAATTCATCATGTTTATTCATTCACAAAAAAATTACTCATTTAATTTTTGCGAGATACTTTTTTTAATATATATATATATATATAATTGATGATTATAATTTAAAAATATCTTCTTTTTTTTTTAAAAAAAAAGATAGTATTCTAACATAGTATTCCTTTATTAATATGTTTGATTCAATTTAGTTGTCAAAATTTTTATCTTTGATTTTTCAGTTTAGATGTTAATCTAAGTAGATTAATAGCATAATGATTACTTTATATTCTTATTTCCTTTATCTATTTTATCTCTTTTTAGTCAATACGTCACATATATATATATATATATATAGAAGAATTCTAAAGAGTAATAGTGGGAAATTATGAAAGAGAAAGAGAATTAGTAAACAAAAGAAAACAAACGTACAACTTGGAATATTTTAATCTATAATCTTAGTGTACCATGTCTTTTTTCAAAAAAGTAATAATAAAATTAGTGTGTCATGCCATCAACTGACAATTAAACAAAATCTGAGGTATTTTGAACCTGAATGGCCGAGCCTCTTGATTTCATTATTAAGAAAATCATAATAGTTATTATTATTTTGGTATAGAGAGATTTTTTACATTTGTCTTTCATTTTGTCCTGAAAATCTAGCATCTACTTAACAATTAAGATTTCTTCCATTGCATCTTCTTTTCATTTCTCATAAGTCATAGTAATGCATTTGCTCATTCAATATTTGAGCTGAGCTTGACTAAAAAAAAAAAAAATTAGTTCATGAATCGTCAGATACTTGCGAGCTATTCATATATATTATTATTTATTATTTTATTTTTATTTTAAAAAAATGTTAATTATTTTTTCTTTAAAAAAAATAAATCTAGTTCGACTCAAAAAATAAAATTTATTTGAGCTTCAATTTTTTAAATCAATCGAGTTCGAGCTTAGCTTACACCCCTAATTAGTAACATTAATCACATTTTATTTTATTTTTTATTTGTATGAAAAGGGAATCAATAATAGGTAAATAAAACTGTACACAAAGGTGACAATATGTCAACGCTCCTAGCTTCAAAATTTAAATAGAAAAAAACATTGTTACCTTATCTAAGATATATTTTGCTATCCAAATCGGATTATCTACAAACTTGAGAAATCCATGATCTCTTGATTCCAGAAATACCAAAGAGTATGAATGAATTGACTAAAAATTAATGAAAACACTGGATAACATTAATCACATTTAAAACAATGTAAGAAATGATAAATTAATTTAGAGATTGATATATTTCCTTATTGCAAACTATTCAATTTGTAGAATCATTCTTATACATTTTTACTATATTGTTTCGAGAAAAAATCGGCAATTTACAAAATAAAGGATTTTTATTTTTATTATTAGATTGTCTTGCACTCTTGCTTCTCTAAGTTGATCACTCACTGCCTTTATTTTAAAAAATATGAGTTATTTTAGATTGAAATAGGTTTATCAAAATGGGAGATTTATTAATTTTTCCAATATTATTTCTGCTCATTTTACTAATTTGATTTTATACATGGTCAAAGTGAGTGATTTTTATATATTTAAACTAAAAAGTGTTATTTTAAAAAAATTTAGTTTGAGCACAAAGATTTAAAACAGTTCATTTTGATTTTTTTTTTGAATTACATGAAGATAGTTTAGTCAAGAATTATTACGTTATTCAAAATTATGTATGCTAAGTGGTGAGTTTTCTCCTACCATTTTTTTTTTTTTTGGGGGTTAGATTTGATCATATTATTCTTTTCTAATTAGGTATTTGCTTTTATCGGGCCATAATTTGTTTACTGTTTCACAAATTGATTGAGAGCACTACCACTGATTGATCTATTCTAATCTACCACTATATTAGAATTTGACTGCAATTAATTTTTTTATTACATTGAACTCGAGACCTTAAATGTAGGAATTGAGAATATTTATCACTCTAAGTCACACCTTGACCACAATTGATTGATAATTATATATTAATAGTAATAGAGTTTGATACTAATTAATAAGTTTATGTATAGTTGTCAAAATAGTTTTCCTCAATAATAAGAAAGCAGATGTTAATGTTATTTTTTCAATTAGATAACATTTAGTGCGTAATCTATTGTTTCAAAATTCTAAATTAATGGATAACTATATTCTTTTCATATCATGGAAATTTTTTATGTGGACCTTGATTTTGCGAACTACATGACTTTAAAAAATTATGGATTTTTTAGAATGGATAATATGTAATGCAATATAATAAAAAAAATCCAATACTTATAGTCCACAAAGATTCCAAAAATTCACCTAAAAAAATTTGAGTGACATTAAGATAACTTAGTTAAATTATGTCCACTGAGTTTTTTTCTACTTTTTTTTTTGGTTGGTTAGATTTGTAACCATCAAAAGTAAATCTGTAATCCTTGATCTTATTGTTCTTTTCTAATTAGGTATTTGATTTATCCAGCCATAATTGTTTAATGTTTCATAAATTGATTGTGAGCACTACTATTTGATACCACTTAGATTAGAATTCGACCACTATTGAATGATAATTATATATTAGTAAGTAATAATTCATAATCTGTAATTAAATCTTCATAGATTTAATTTAAAAATTAAAAATAATCATTAACCTTAAATAATTTATCTTATTATCATTATTATTAATTTAATTAATAGTTGAGATGTTAATTAATGAGATGTAAACTTTTTAAATTATGAAAGTTATCAGTGAAAATTATAATAAAAAATGTGTGATAAAGAGAATATTAAAAGAGTTTGATTCTAATGAATAAGTTCATATTCGAATACACACAAACATCTATGTACACACATCTATTTATATATATATATATATATATATATATATATAATATAATATAATTGAACATAAAAAATAAAACTTGCTTGAATATATTCGTCGAGTAGATTATTGGTCTAAAAGCAATTCCTTTGATCTCTTCCTCTTCCCAGAAAAGAAATTAAGGCAACCATTCCATAATGTTGAAGGCTGTTTTCTTGCGTTTGATTGATACATGAAATTCATATTCCAAAAACATTTAGCAGAATCTATTAATCATACTAATTGGTAACCTAAACTCTTAAACGAGATTATTCCCTTCTTTTGTCCAACCAAGATTCATGTAATTATATTTTTAATGTAATTATTTTATTAAAATTTTAATGGATAATAAATAGATTACATTTAAAATACCTTTAAAGTTTTTTTTTATAAAAAAACTATGTTGTAAAATAACTTATATTTAAAGACATCACACATGAAAATTATACTTTAAAGTTAGCAAAACAAAAATAATAAAAAGAGAGCACGTGGTTGCGATTTGCCTATTGATAGAGGAAAATCGAGCACACCCTTTCATTCGTAATGATCTTTTGCTTTCAATTACTATACGATATTCATTCACAATCAAGACAAATAGTATTTGGATTTTCCCCTATTTACAAAACAAAGAATCCCCAAAAGCAACCTTCTAAAACTAAAAAGCTTGCATATAAAGAATGATAACCAAAGCCAACTACACCTATTAATGAATGACCTCCTCATACCACACAAAAACCCGCAGTACAAAGAGCAATGAAAAAAAATCAAGAAATATGTTTTGGCTGACTACAACGCATTATTATCCTCGCCATTATCGTCATCATAAAAAATACCATCAAAGAAGGGGTCCTTGAGGAGATCAGAAGCGGAAGGTCTGGCCCTTGGCTGCCCGAGGCACTTCTCGATGAATGCCCTCACCTCCGGATCCTTAACCTTGTTCATGGCTTGAGGCCTTACTCCTGATGTCACCTTCTTGTATATCTTGGCAACACTATCGCACTCACTGTAGGGTAATTCAAGTGTTACCATCTCAAGCACACACATTCCAAATGAGTAGATATCCACCAATTCGGTGTAGTCCTCATCATAGAGCTCTGGTGCCATAAATTCTGGAGTCCCAAGTATTGAATGCGCACAGTGACTCTTCCCAACTGTTGCAGCCAAACCCAAATCCCCAATTTTAACCTGTTTGATCACCAGAAGAAAATTTTAGTCAAAGAAGAAAGACAATGCCAAATCGAAGATATTATACTCTTGAATTAAATTTTCTTTAAAAAATAAATTAAATCTTGAATGCCAAGTTTGACAACTGGTGCCGCCCAAACTATGATGGAGACAGAAAATTGTAAAGGGAGAGAAGATTAGTACCTGCCCAACGTTACCATTCATGAAGACGTTGCTACAATTGAGATCCCTGTGGATGATACAGGGGTCATGACTATGAAGGTAGTCCAACCCCTTGAGAATCTGCCTGGACCACTTCTTCAGAGCCTTCATTGAAACATGCCTGTGCTTTTTCCTGTACTCTCTTAAATTCCCAGAAGTACAAACTTCGGTGATGAAATTCAATGTGTTTCGCTTCTGATCTCGCCAAACAAAGTGCAACGCAATAATGTTCTTGTTCTTCAGAGTCCTCAGAAGCCGAACTTCTGAATATAGCCTGTCAATCATGACAGGATCGTCACAAAAGTTTCTTAGTTTCACTTGGTTCCAGGCCACCTCAATCCCTTCTTCTTGATCGAACGCTCTGTATACTTTCTTCACCGCCCCGGAGCCAAGTAGCTCGTTGTACCGGCCGTATCTGCCACTTGGATCAACCTCCACAAATGGCTCTCTGTCCCGATCAGCCACATCAGAGCCCATGATCGGCATTGATAAAGAATACTAAAAAGATTATCTTCTTCAATGAGCGAAGAAGTTCTTCAAAAAATGCAGACAAAACCTAGAACACGGGAAAAACTGGGGTAAGGTGAGATGGCGTATTTATACTAGGCGAGAACCCAGAGATTTGGGAATCCTAGTCCATGTGGGGCTAGGGCTGTGTTTTAACTGCGTCGTTAGTTGGGATTTACGGCGGTTAAAAGTTACTCCTTCCAATTCATATCTAAATATAAATCCCGACTAATTTTTTTACGTATAGTATTAATTATTAAATGTCAATATATTATTAAATATAATTTTATCTTATGAAAACAATTTTTCATCTTTTTAAAAGTATTGACAAAAAAAAAAATCATGTATTGATAATAGATAGTGAAACGAATTATATTTAGAACTTGAATTTAAATTTAAAATGACTCTTATTTAGAGAATATAAAGTAGTATAAGTCAATGGAAAAAAAATCAAATATTTAAATATAAAACTTGAAAATTTTAATATAACACTTTTTAGATTTTTATTTCTCAAAAAAATATTACTTTGGAATTAAATTGAAATACCAAAAAAAGAAAAGGAATGCTATATTCTAAATCATACTCAAATATATTCCAAGATTCTATGGAATATGTCACATTCGGTCAAACGTGCTATAAGGATTTTTTTTATTGTATGACCATATTCCAAATGCAATTAAAATTTGTAAACCATAAAGATAAATGACTTCTAAATTCTTGTTTTCTTCATCCCTAAATATTAGTTATTTTAGCTTTTTTTTTTTTATAAAAAAGAATAAGCTATTTTAGCTTCCTACACACATTAAGGATTTTATATTTTGAATTGGTTTCCTCCTATTTTTTTACTCTTTCTAAAGGTAGAAAACATTAAATAAAAAGGTAAGATTGAAATTTTGTTCATAGTTATGTATTGATAATTATAAAATAGTCATATTTTAAAATAATAAATTAGACTTATTTTTATATTAAGGACGTAGGTAGTACTTTCATTTTAAAATATAAAATATTTTAGATTGATGAACAATTTTTTTTTTAAAATAATATCCGGGGTTGGTGAATTTTTCTTCTTTTTTTTTCTTGCATGTTTTACTATGTAGGTATTTGATTTTTCTCCGGGCACAATTGTTTAATGTTTGATAAATCAATTGTGAGCACTACTGCTGGATTGATTTGTTTTAATCTATCATTATTCATTAAATTATAATTTGACAACTATTGTTTGTTGTTAGTGAACAAGTTCATGCATAGTTCTGGATAGTTTGCCTTAGCAAGAAAAGTGCTTTGTTTGAGAGTAAGGTTTCGATATGACATCATAAGAAGTTCCACCTATTTTTATATTCCCTTTTCACTCTTTATCTTCTCTCCCTCCCTTGCTGAAAAAAGTTAAATATATTTATATTAGAAATTATGTTTTTTTGAGGAAATATATTAAATCATCTTTCGTATTTGCAATATTATTTCTCAATTAGATTGAATATGTAAATCACAAAATAAATTTAGGAATTAGATTAGTCAAACGTGTAATTTCTTTGTTAAAATAAGGCATGAGATAAAATTACATACATTGGTACATTAGCATGAATTCGATCCTTATTTTGATGAATTTCATTGAAAATGCATATAAATTTATACAAATATATCTCGAAATTTACATATTTCATTCTGTTAATAAAGGTGATGGTGATAACGTTAAAAAAAGAAAAGAAAAAAGAACGCACCTTTGACAAGTTTTGTGGGCTCACAAGCCCAACAAAAACTGAAATAGTCCGATCCATTTAACAAACAATACGGCACGGCACTCATTCGATTCTCCATTACTCCAACAGTGTCTGATCAAGAATAATCTTTGTAATTTGAAAGTATCGTTGGAACGAACCAGAAATTAAAATGGCGATGACCTCAGTAGAATCCATCTCAACAGCGCTAGAACACTTCGAAGAAAAAAAAGCAAACCTCAGAAAAGCATTTGAAGAACTCCAAACCCACGCCCATATCCTCTCCTCCTCATCTGTCTTTGCCAATCTCAAATGGGAGGAGATAGACTCCCACTTCACCTCCTTTCACTCCAATCTCGTTCAGAAATTTTCCCTCCTCCAGTCCCAAGAATCCCAGCTCCGGGATAAACCGACATTGAAGGGAAAACAGAAAACGAACCCTCCGGATTCTGTTCGACCCGAATTGAAGTCCTTCAGTGAGAAGATGGATGGTTTAGGATTGAGAAACTACATTATCGACCGGCCTAACCAACGGGAACGGGGTTCTATTCGGGTTGAGTTGGCTAACGCGTGGAAGCACGCGCCGGACCCGGCAGTGTTGGTTCTCAATGCCATGCAGGGTTTTTTTTTCAGGGATGTCCCGGCTCCGGGTCGGTCTGCCGAGTTAGTTGAGGTTAGGGCGGTTTGCGTGCTTTTGTTGGAGGAATTTATGAAGGCCAGGATGGAAATTGGGGCGGAGGCGAAGGAAAAGGCGAGGGCTTTGGCGGTCGAGTGGAAGGGGAAGATGGCAGTGGCATCTGGCAGCTCTGGTGATGCTGCTACCGGGGGCGGAGATAGTGAGCAAGAGAGGTTGGAAAAATTGGGATTTTTGCATTTGTTGGCTGCATTTCGTTTGGTAGAGAATGGCGAGTTTGACATGAATGAGCTGACTGAGTATGCTGTTGGAATAGCAAGGTATCGCCAAGCTGTGGAGTTGTGTCGTTTTCTTGGGTTTGGGGCGAGGATTTCTGGTGAGCTTTCTTGACACAAACCCTTTTTTGCCTAAATTGTAGGTTGATTTTGTATAGAAATATTAGCTCAACATCTTATTTGCTAGGTGATAAAATCTTTAGTAGGTCTCTTATTTGCGCTTGAACAACAAATGCATGTGACAACTGTATCAGTTTTACTGCACTTTTTCTTTTTCTCGTTCTCTTCTAAGGTTAAGCATATTGGTCATTAAGTGAGCATCTTTAATTTATGTGTCATTTACCAATGGATGTTGATGTTTACGATGTTTTGACCTCTTATTTGGTTCATATTTTGTTTTACTGTTTTACATCTGAATCTGCTCGTATAATGAAAGTCTTCCTTTATATGTGACAGATGTAGTTCACAAACTTATTGGTAAGGGTAAACAACTTCTGGCTGTCAAGTTCATATTCCAATTTGAGCTGACAGACAAGTTCCCTCCATTGCCTCTCTTGGAAGCTTACATATTAGATTCCAAGGAAGTTGCTCAGAAAGTTTACAAGAATGGGAAAAGCTCCCATCGGGCTCTGGTAATCTTTTGTTTATGTTCAATTGCATTTGTCAACTTCTTTATAAATTGAAATCTGAAAACTTGCTCTATTACTTAAATATTTCGTATTTAGAATGAGGCTGCTGCAAAGGAAATCAGTTCACTGAAATCAGTCATTAAAATTATTGAGGATCGCAATCTTGAATCCAAGTATCCAAAGGATGTCCTTCTGAAGCGTGTGAAGGAGCTAGAAAAGATGAAGACTAGTAGAAAACGGGCTGCAGCAGGCCCTTCACTTGAGGCTCAGCAGCGTTCCAAGAAACTGAAAAGGTCTGGAACAAAACCTAGTCGGAGAAATGGAGCTGCTGGTCCATCAGCAATACATGAGAAGGTTGCTGTCAGTGCAGCTGCTGCTCCACTTCCACAACATTATGTCCAGACAGCAGGTTTGTTGACAAATCCATACACAGCATATGGTTTAGCAGGCTCCGCTCCTGCTGCTATCCCTTATGAAGGTGCATCTGCTGGCATGTATGGGCTGTCAGGAACACCTTCTGGAAATCTAAACACGTCCAATTTATACCCTTCAGAATCACAAATGCAACCTAGTTATTATGATAGCTCTCTTGTTTATGGTGCACCTAGTTTGCCATCTCAATACCATCCAGCTTACTATCCTAAGTAGTTTGTTTCTATGGATGGTTTCTTTTCTTCGTGGTCACTTTTTCCAGCAGTAATCGGAATGGATACTGCTTTATTATGACCTGGATTTTACCCCAGTGACTACATTTGTTTGATAATGTATAGTTACTGACTTGTTGGAAATTTTCAATATAGCCTAACTATGTTTGGGTCATTCTGTTTGAATAGGTTGAGGAATTTTGGTATTTCCTTCCCTTTTTCTTCTTTTGTTTAGCATACATGTTAGGGTTGTGATGCTTTAGTTCTCCTTTGTGTTAGAAAATAATTTAGTAAGAAGTAGGGCAGGACCATTGGGGAGTGGAGATGGGGTCAGATCAGGACTTAAGAATGAAAAAGAAACTTCCATTACCTGATACAGTGGATGCTTAGACTTAAATCTTGCTTGTGGTTGGGGAAGGCATAAAGGGGAAATATATTTTGGATGGTGGACTGATGCAATTGTCTAGAATGGATCATCTCTTTCATTTATGCGGACGTGCTAGTTATAGGATCTACTGGCACATGATTTCCTCTAAATCCACATTGTATAATTATGACTATTGTGAAAATTTATTTCGTTGCTCATTATGACTATTGTGAATATTAATGTGAATATTAATGAAAGATAGATGAATGAAGTTTGTTTTATCTTTTTATCAGAAAGGTGTTTAAAGTATATTAATCATAAGCGAAAATCTGTACTAGTGTGATTCAACCGGGTACGCTACTGTTCCGGGCTGTTAACATTTCTACAACTTGAATTAAAATTTTCCCAACTATCAAAAAAGAATTGTAAGCAAAAGTATGGTTGTGAATCTCCTTGTTGCGGTAGTACCATAAGGCATGAGTTGTTTGTCGGAATATAAGATTCCAATGAATATATCCGGTCATAACACTAGTTTGTTTGATAAGATGCAGCTGTGGCAGTTATTTTTATGGTGTAGAATGTTTTTGAAAGAAATCTTATTAATTGATTCAAGTATAAATTTACAGCTTTTGTGGACTTGGAAGTTCAAAATATCAGTGATTTCCTCTAGAAGGTGATCAACAACCAAAGGCTCTTGTTGTGTTTCTATTAATTAATATGGAATATGCAGTTTTTATGCTATAGCATTTGTGTTACCCTAATTATCAGAAACAAAGTTCTTCTGGTATTATGTCTCCTTTAAATTCTTGAAAGGGGTTTCCTTTGCTTTAACCAACCATGGTAGAGCTTTGGTTACTGATATTCTTTTTCTGTTCCATGAAGCAGTGTAGAGGCAGGGTCTTACCATGATTTAACTTAGTTTTTATGTGGGTTTTTCTTCTTGGTTCCCATGTTTCTTTGTTTACTCTTTTTTTCCCCCTCTAGTGTTTTGAATGTTCTTTGTGGCAATATCTTAAAGGGTGCAGAGACTAATAAGTAGTGAAGGAAAGAAAACTTGAATGATTCGAGTAAAGAAGGAAAAGAAATAGACATTTTCTTCCTGTTGTAATTGTGAATTTAGGAGACAGTTATTTCTCCTATTTTGTGACTAGGAGTAAGAGGGAAGGAATTATGATGCCTCATCTCTTCTTCCCGTTTTCTTATTGGGGCAATTCTTTTTCTGAGGGTAGGTTGGGAGCATTGAGAACCTTTTTGTCCCTGCATTTGTTCCGCTTCGGGCCATCCAGTTTCATTTGTGTTCAGTACTATTAGAAATCACAAGAGAGAACCAGACAACATTGTTCTCTTCTTCTATTGTCTTTCCATCCATCCAAATGTATCTCAGGGTCCCCTGTATATTCATCTTTCATTTTGCAAAAGTCAAATTACTATTTGGAACTTGGGATCCCATCATGGATCTGGCTGGTTTTTTTTCCCCTATTTTTATTTTCCTTTTCTTAGGAACATCAAAATTTCACGTTTGACCATGTCTTGAGCTCATAATGGATCAATGGATTCAAGACATCCTGTACAGTTCAAGCCTTTACCTTCGCTTTACACAGCTGCAGGACCTCATATTCTTCTTATTCTTGAAATGCATATGTGACTACCTTTTGTATAAGCAGATCTTTCTATTTACGGTATCATTTCATCATTTTCTTTTTTTTTTTTCCCGAGAGACATTTCATCATTGTCTTAAGTATTTGATTGTTTTTTTTCCCCTCTTTTTTCCCTTTTGTACCCTTGTGGATAAATCACTAGTTACGATCAGAATACACACAAGAATTTGTAAACAACCGACTTAACATTTGGTACGGCAGGTGAAATTTCTAATTCCAGACCTGCAAATGAAATGTTTCTCATCAGCATTTATCCAAGTGTTAGATGGTTTTACTCGTGCATAAAGCATAAGATGTTGTCGACACTCTGTTTTATTGATCACAATTCACATGGTGTTTGATCAATTTCCTGCCAAGACAGATCTCTCTCTGCTAAAGGGTGAAGCAAAATAGTCTTCAAAATGTTATAGATTTTTAATTTTTAACTAAGTCCTTTATTTATTTTTTTCCAAAAATCACCATGTTAACCTTTTTGACATCAAATTTATTCAAAAATGATATTTTAATAATGAATTATTATTTTATTTTTAAAAAAAGTATCATAATTTTGATTTTTTTTTTGCATAAATTCTGTAACAAAAATTATAATTGTTTTAATGATAAAAGATTTAATTGAGACTTAGCTTTTGCTAAACTGTACTTCAAGGACTCCGACTTTCAATAGGAATTCTATCCTACGGTGTTTTTCTCTTTTGGTCAGGGGCGTGGGCCCTGCAATTCTTGAGGTCTTTGATCTTGGGAACTTTTGATACTTTAGTTACACGGGAGTTTATTAAATTTAATAATATTTTTTTTTCGTTCATAATTAAATATTTATATTTGAATTAGTTTAAAAAATTAAAAATAATTTTTAACTTTAAAAAAGTTATATCGATATTTCAAAATGAAATTATAAATATTTAATTCTAAATTAATAGAATAATTTATAAAATATTGAAAGATATAGAAATATCTGTAATACAATTTTTTAATTTTTTTTTTTATCTCGTTGGTGTTTGGGTAGCCCAACAAATCCAACATAGGAGTGCATGAAGCTGTCCCAAAGTGGCTTGAAGTAATAACCTTCAATTTGACAAATTAAGTGAAGAATAGCAATCGAGGTGAACAATTAAATCAGACCCTTTCGCATTATACGATTGAAAATAATAAATTGCATAGCTAAAAACGACTTAATCGATAAGCTCATGATGGTATTTATGTCTTCTTAGCATTTTCAATCCATCAATTGAAAACCATCCTTGATTACATACCATAAAAAAAGTTATCATATTAAGTCAAAGTATTCGTTAATTAAAATTGATAATGTAATCAATCATAAGAAATAGTTAGCGAAAACACTCATAATCTCTTGCCAAAGTGTGCATTAATCGAAATCGATGATTTAGTCAACAATGAGAAATGATTAACGAAAATACTTATAACATGTTGAATAAGGGAAAATCTAGAAATAATATTGATAGCAATAGAAAGATATGGAAGAGATATACATATTAAGATAACAGAAAATTTTAATTTTTTTTAAAAAAAGTAAGATATAGGGAGGATAAGATAATAAAAGTTATTGTTTTGATAATCAACTTTATGTGTCATCCGTGAAAATGAAAGAAAAGGAAAGCAAAGAGACAGAAAATGAGGAGGGGGGGGGGGGAGGGGGAATAAAACACCCTCATTTTACATGACATGCATGGATGAAAAAAGAAAAAAGAAAAAAGAAAAGCATTTGTTATGCAACGGAAACTTTTTCCTCATTGATTAGCTCATGAAAGAGTTTGGGATAAACACTTTTTCCTTTCTGATAAAAAAAAAAAAAAAACTGAAAACACCGTTACAAAAATCCCCGTTGAGTCCTATTCTTTTAACTCTAAATATTTCCAAATTTTGAGGTGGCTTGTCAACAGGAAAATAATGAAATGAATGATGATGATTCTTCACCAATAATATTCCGTTTTATTGATCTAACTCTTGATTAGTCACCTACTAGTGATCATTAGCACTCTTATCCTTGAAATAAAGATATTTAACATCATTATTTGGCTACCATATGGGAAGAATGAAAGTAACATATTCTTTTCCCCTATTTTGCTATCCATTGTCTAAATTCATTGCACACCTCAAAAGGATGAGGAAGACATAATGAAAATAGAAAATAAATTTAAAAAATTCAATCTTCTCCTTTTTTTTAAAAGAAATATACGTAATCATTAATTTTAAAAATAATTTTAATCTGACGTCACTAAAAAAATAATTTAATTTTTTTGTATAACTAGGAAAGTTAGTTAAAAAATATTGGAATTTCATTTGCATCACAATGGATTTAGAATATTAATGAATTTTAAATTGCATGTGTATGCGTTAATTTCTTTCTCATAGAAGAGAAAAAATAAAAGAAATTCCTATATATTACAAGTGTAAATTAAATAGTACATAATCATAAATTATGAGTGAATGACTTGATAACTAAATTGTAACTTAAAGAAAATAATAAAAAAAAGTATTTTCCTTTTAACAATAGATCATTAATATGATTTTCCCCTTTTTCCATTTAGTTTTGATACTCTTCTAAAGTCCGATTATAACCATTCAATGTTACGTTATTTATTTTAATTTTTTCTCTCTCTTAGTCTCTAAAAATTATCCCTTTAGTTCTATTTGTGACTTTAAAATTTGAGAAATAAAAGAATCAATTAATATAGTTGTATATAATATTGCTTTATAATTTTTTTTTCTTTACTTGTCATGAAGCGCACATCACATCTTTTATAAAAGACTAAAGTTCATGTATAATATTTAGAGAAAAAAAAAATCATTGAATTAAATAAAGTAGTAGTTGGAAACTTTAATTAGACTTTTAAATAAGCTTAGTTAGAAGAGTATAATGGGAAAAAAAGTATTAAATACTACCATAATTTCTTAACATTAGAAGTAAAAAATAGAAGGTAAATATACACTCTTGATTTTCTAAAATTAGTAAAACATAAAATTCTCCAAATTGTGATAAGTAAAAAAGAAAAGAAAGAGAGGCAATAATGAATAATAGAAGGTATTGTTGGAAAGATAATAATTAATACACTTTTGATTTTTTTACAAATTATTTTAAATGAGATAATTGTTTTGAAATGAAAAGAATAATATAATCTATAGCATTCTTAAATTACAAATTACATTTTCCCTATAAAAATGACAAAATTAAATATCAATTAAGGATTATACTATTATCAATTGAACTATTACATGGAACCCTGCATATTTATGTATCTTCCCCTGGAAACATTCAATCATTGAAAACCATTTCTAGATATGGGAATAATGTAATACTATATTTCTTAGGCAATAAATATAGTGTACTTTTTTTTTTGTGAATATAAATATAGTGTACTTTTAAGCATACACATAAATAAACGAAGACAGAATTAATTAAAATTATTAAATAATAAATAAAAAAACAGATGGCGACAAGGCAATGACAATATGACATGGAGATCCCAAATGTGAGTAAACAAGTCAACTGAGTTGTAACATCTCTTTTCACACATACAAACACGGCCTTACCACAACTCCAAATTCCCAAACTACCCCCTCTATTCATTTCCCAGATTACCCCTACCTTCCCAAAGAAAGTCCCCCCTCCTCTTCTTCTTCTTCTCCTATTTTGACTCCCTCAGTGCTCCCCCCTTTCTCTCTCTCTCTCTCTCTCTCTGCTCAAAGTTTTTTCTTCCATGGAAAACTCACTGCAACACTCCTATGAAGAGGATGAAGAAGGAAAAAAATTTCGAACTTTCTCGAATATGGAGAGGGAGCTCGCGACTCGTTTGATTTCAGCTCCAGAGCTCGTTAGAGATGGAAATGCCGCAACTTCCGAAGCTTCAGCTTCTGCTGCTAACCATAACTCCGTAGGTGGTGCTAAGTACAAGCTAATGTCTCCGGCGAAGCTTCCGATCTCTAGGTCACCTTGTACTCTTACTATCCCCCCTGGCCTTAGTCCTACATCGTTCCTGGAATCCCCAGTCCTACTCTCTAATATCAAGGTCAGGGAAGTAATTCTCTTTATTTGGAACTTGTTTTTATTTGTTTTACTGTTTTTAGTTTTGAGTTTTAGTGCTGATAATTCCTGTAGCTTATAGAGTTAGAGTTGAGATTCAGATTCGGATCCGATACCCATTTTCTGCTTTAAAGTACTCTTGGGTAGCTGGACGGAGGGGAAAAAAAATGGCGAAGGTGGAACAAAAAGTTGTGAGTTTGAATATTTCTAGAGCTTTTTGGTGATTTTATTGGAACTTGAATTATGTTGGGGGTAGTGGGAAGTTGGATTATCCTCATTGAGTTAGTGGAGTTTCTTTATTTCTTCGGGGAGGGCGATGGGGCGTTGGAATACTTACTGACGCCCGGTTGTAGCGAAACAAAGTGGTTTGATTACGTGGGAGTATTTTGGTAGTGGAGAATTTGAGAATTAATCGACGTGATGGTTTGCTTTGTTAAATACTATGGTAGAGGAGTATAATTTGAAGTATAGATTAGACGTTTGGTTCTTTTCAACAGATTGCAATCTGTTGGATTAATTCCGTTTCCATAGGGAAGCTCAAATGGGGAATAATTTGTTTTGTGTCTGGGTGATTGATTCTCCACATTTCACTTTTTTTTTTGGGTTTTTTTTTCCATGCAAGTGCTCATGTGGAGAACATTGAGTTTACTTTATGTGAGTTTGAGTCTTTCTGGGCCTTTAAGGACCGTAGGATTCTGATGCTTGCACTTAAGCTTATTATATTGGTATGTTCAGGGAACTGCCTTAAGTTTTTCCAGGACATTGATATTTCTATTCACCTTTTTTATGTGTCACTGCTGTTTTTTCACATAATGAATCTTTGCTTTTTCTTTTTTTCTTCTCTTGCTCTCTGAAAGAGAAAATTGTTCCATTGTTCCACAATCATAAACAATTATTCCCCAGCTAGACATATCTCCTTTTACTTCTGTTGCCCTCGATTTTGTGACCATCTCTGAAACAAGTCAGAAAGATCTCTTTTGCTGTTTAGCTGTGTGGAGAATTGATGGACTTCTCTGACTAGCTAAATAGAACTAATCCTCAAAACCCCTCTTCAAGTGCGAAAACTAGAATAAGAGAATAGAAAGTAAAATCCTCCTTTTGTTTTTCTTTTCCAGCAGCTAAGAGGAGAAAACATAATTGTTTCTTTGTTTATATTTTGCTAGGTTTTGTTAAATCTGTTTTCCCTAATTTTGTAGGCAGAGCCTTCTCCAACTACAGGTAGCTTTTCTATGTCTCAACTAATGCAAGGTTCTAGAGATGCTACAACACTTTCAATGATAACAAATTGTTCTGGTATTGACGCTTCTAATGAGGCG
This sequence comes from Apocynum venetum, assembly GCA_019593545.1. Taxonomy (NCBI): domain Eukaryota; kingdom Viridiplantae; phylum Streptophyta; class Magnoliopsida; order Gentianales; family Apocynaceae; genus Apocynum; species Apocynum venetum. The sequence continues at coordinate 6,358,876 of SRSM01000123.1, read as the reverse complement.
AAAGCTAGTAGCTTTGAGTTTCAGTTCCATACTGGCCCTGTTGCTACCTCCAGACCTATGGGATCTCTGGTAATTTTTAATTAATTTGTTCTCTAATTGGTTGAATCATTCGCTGCTTAAATAACAGTTTTGTTGGAAATCTGTTGCATTTATGTGATCTTTAACTCATTCTTGTCATGAGGCTTCACTACTGGAGATCTTTTATTGGTTGGTTTGGCAATCCATTATAGATTTACTATCTTCGTGTATGTTCTCAAAGTTTGTAATTCTCCATATTAGTGGTAAAAGCAATTATCTTTGCTGTGTTTTATGCTTCATACAATTAGGGGATCTGACAATAGGTTTTAACATTGACTTACGGCCAATTTTCAAATGATAGAAGTGCCTCCTTAGGGGGAAGGGACCTTGTTTTTGAGTAATCACAAAAATGCAGCTGTCGTGCAGCTTGTACTCTCTTGTCATAATATTTCATGTACTTGCCTTTATCTGAAGCATTAACTAATTCCAAATTTTATATAGAAACTGAGTTAACATGTGCTACCTTCTGGTTGTTCTGAAAGACTACCTTCCAAAACAGATTGGTAACAGGTTCATTAATATGTTTCCAATCTATGCATAATCATTGTTGTATGATATGCAAGTGACCAAGCGCTTAGCCTGCCCACCCTTTGGTTGTTCTGGTTACTTATCCATGGCATACCTGTATTGCCTAAGAAAAGTAGCTGTATGATCTGTGGTGTTGATCTATTAAAATTTAGAATTGTGATTTTTCCAATTAGTAAAGGTTATATGTTTCACTATGAACCTTGTAAAGATAAGCTTTTGCACCCCTAAAATTTACTATAAACCTTAACTTGTCCTCCCAATATCTACTAAAATTGGCTCAAGAACCTCTATTTCTTGGTGTACTCTTGGAGGATGTACTGCCCATTGGTTATGTTATCTTTTTCTTGGTAGAACAGTGTTAGCCGCCTTCTTTTAGTAATTTTCATGCTATGTGAAATTCTTTATTGAAACTTGCAGAAGATGCAAGTGGATAGCATGCTAGTTCATTTACACTGTCATTTATATCTTATAGTGTTACTAATGCATTGCCATATGGTAAAGGATTTTCAAATTTTCAGAATGTAAAACAGAAAAGAGCATATTAAGTTCATTACCTCCTGCGGCAATGTCTTTTTTGCTGCTTTTGGGGTGTATGGTCCTGATGTTAGATATTTTCTTGAAGATGTCCTCAGGTATAAACCAGCAGCACAGTAAACAACCCGTACAAGTTCAAGATGAAGGCATACCTCAGATGTTATCACACTCATCCTTGGTAAAACGTGAGAAGGCAATACCAAAAGAGTTTTCCATGCCTGCTATTGCAAACACTTCATCAATTGGTGGTACAGATTCTGATGCTCTGAATCAGAGAGGTAATCCAAATATTGGTGTTCAGGCATCACATTCTGAGAACAAAGATACGTCTTCCATTACAAGTGAGAGATCATCAGATGATGGCTATAACTGGCGAAAATATGGGCAGAAACTTGTAAAAGGAAGTGAATTTCCTCGAAGCTATTATAAATGTACTTATCCAAACTGTGAGGTGAAAAAGATATTTGAACGTGCCCCTGATGGACAAATAACAGAAATTGTGTACAAGGGATCACATGATCATCCAAAGCCTACACCAAGTCGTCGATTTGCCCCTGGCGCCCTTATGTCCATCCAAGAAGAGAAATTTGACAGGGATTCATCTTTCACTGGCCAAGAAGGTAACATAAGCAATAATTTTATCCAGCCCTTTTTTATTTAGGAGCCTTGTTTACTGATGTATGGTATACTAATTAATTCCTTCCCCATTGATGTGTTTCCTTAATTGAAGACAAGCCAAATATCAATGCGCAGAACAGTGGTATAGAGTCAAATAGCACTCCTGTGCCATCCCCTCAACAAGAAAATGATGATGGACCGGATGCTGCAGCTGCACAATGTGCTAATGATGAGATTGACGAAGATGATCCATTTTTAAAAAGGAGGTAATGTATTTTTGGAAGATTTCATATTTTAGATTTATTCCTCATTGTGAAGTCTTACAAATTGTTGGAACTCGAGCAGGAAATTAGATGGTACAGTTGATATTACACCGGTAGTTAAGCCTATCCGTGAACCACGTGTTGTTGTTCAAACAGTTAGCGAGGTCGATATACTGGATGATGGGTATCGATGGCGTAAGTATGGGCAGAAAGTGGTCCGGGGAAATCCAAATCCCAGGTATGTAATGCGTTTATGATCATCCATGCAGTAATAAAGAAATTCATTGGCTTATAAACATTTTGAGGATAACATTTATCGAAACAAAATTGTAGTAGCGAATTCTCTTGAAAGATAACACATTGGAATCTGAATCTGTGGAATTTCAAGGGGGTCCAAATGCATCAATTCTTTCTTGCGTCTGTTTTTATGTTGGATCAAGGCCTTATATCTTATTTAGATTTGTACTGCCTTCTAATGTCCTCCGAACCCTTCCTCTTTTATCCCCTTTATCTTTGTAATATTTTCTAGAATTTTCAAAATTGTCATTCTCGAACAAGTCTTGGTAACTGGTTTTCTGTCGCAAGAGAAAGAGTGCTGGAGTGGTTCTTGTAACTGAAAGTGTCAATAACAATGACTTCTGCAACCTTTAAGCTCATAGTTTGGAACAATTTATGAGTATCTGGAAATGAAACTTTGTGAGTGGACTTGGAGATACCACTATTATATCTGACTCTCTGGTAATTTGAGCCATGTCAGTTCAGATCATATAAAACCAGCTGCTGTCATGGTACTTTTTGTCATAAATAAATTATTGGTTCTAAAGTTGCATTCTTGTTCTTTGGATTTTTTATTTTATTTTTACATGTTTAGATGTCCAGAATTTGAAACAGCATGATGAAACTTACTTTATTGAATTTTTTTTGTTTCTAACTCTATCTGAATTTCAATTTTTCTTGTATAAGGTTTTCATTTGGAAATCTTGGGAAAAAAATGCTTATTTTAGTGATTAGGATTACTATTATCATAGATGTTTAGGCCAGTTTAAACTTGATATTGATCGTGACAAAGTACAATAAACCTTGTTAGTTAGACTACCTTTTTTATCTTCTGAAGAATTTGTTAAAATTCAATATACCATTACCATTATTTGCAGATAGAAGAAAGATCCTTAGGACCTTTTGATACACACTTCCATCTTCTTCGTTAAACTTGGAGTCAATTTGCCCATGAAAATGAACTTTTCTATTCCATTATGAGGTGATTCAGTGGTATCTTACCTCGAGAAAGGTGTCCTGTCTTACCATTTTCACTTATTGCAGGAGCTATTACAAATGTACAAATGCTGGATGTCCAGTTAGAAAACACGTGGAAAGGGCATCTCATGACCCTAAAGCAGTAATAACAACATACGAGGGTAAACACAATCATGATGTACCCACTTCTAGGACTAATAGCCATGAAATGGCAGGACCTCCTACAATGGGTGGGATGTCAAGGATGAGGCCTGAAGAGAATGATCCAATTAGCCTTGATCTTGGAGTTGGAATGAGTTATGGCGCTGAAAACAGAGCTAACGGGCAATTGAACATGCTGGATTCAGAACCTATTCGAAATCAACTTCCAGTGACTGCTCCTGGTAGAATGGCAGTTCAAGCATCTCCATTCTCAGCATGTTATGGAGTTGTAAATGGTGGTATGGCCTTTTATGGATCTCGAGAAAATTTGGTTCAAGGTGGTGGCTTCGAGACTGCACCTTTACAGTCTTCAAACCAATGTCCACAAAACCTTGGAAGAATACTTTTGGGTCCATAAATTAGTTTCTAAACCAAAGGAAAAGTAACAAATAAACATTTTCTTTTCTTCAATATTTCAGCTTCATGGTGGGAAAATGGCGAAAAGGCTGATTGAAGATGGCTCAAAAATACTTCAGCTGCTTTATCTTTTGAAGCTGCTTATGCTGTAAGATAGTAGTTTTCCTGTAAAATAGAATACAGAAGGATTAGAATGTCTTCTGACTTGGATATTGTGACTTGAAAAATGATTGAATTACTTTCAGCATCTTACAAAAAAATACTTCCTTTGGCTTCTTATTGCCCCGTGGATGACCCTTTCCTCTAGTCAGTAGAGTTGTGTATTCTACTGGATTATTGTTACTTAAACGGCTCTTGGGTGGTTTTCTTGATCAATTGAATGTTGATTAAATTAAGGGATTGTAGTTTAGTCCTTGGTTTGTTTCTGGAATGACATTGACCCTCACTGTTTTCGCCAGTGGGAGCGGGATACGGCAGTTGGCAGCCCGAGGCCCCCAGCCCCAGCCCCTAGTGTTAGTTGTAAATGAGCTTTCCCTTCAGTCAAGTGTACCAGTTTGTCCAATAAAGTTTTCTAAATCTTATTATTTGAATAAATTTGTCAGCCATTGAATCTATGTCATAGTTACTTGTCCAAAATAACCCTCCCATTCTATCAATTATTAGAACACTGTAGAAAATTCTTAGTTTGGTGTCTAATGCAATTAAAGTCGTGGAAATGTTTTCTTTATATTCCAGAAAATACCCTTATGCGCTGGACCTATGAAGATGCCTTTCCTATCTTAATTTTCTTAGGTATTTCTTTGCAAAGGTTGCTTATTGTTGCTTCCTCAGCTCCTGTGCACCATCTCGTCACTCTATCAGGAACGGGACATTCAGTTGGATACCTATAATGATATTCATCACTTTTCCGAATGTAAACAAACAACTTTTCACATGTGTAATACTAAGCGAAATAAGTTATGATTTACCCACTGCCGGGAGGACTATAGGCCAAGAAACGGTAGGGCCCGAAAACAATGAGTGGAGAGAGGGGGGGGGGGGTCTATACTCTATACTTAGTCCATTTTGGGTTCGAGTTGGGACTGGAAATAGAGCCAATCAGTGGTGACTGTTGAACTTTCAGTGTTCAAAGCTCAATCATTGCTTTTACTGTGGAATGCTGCGTAGTTCAAGCATTTCCATTCTCAGAATACTGAAATTGCTGGAACCGATTTGTATGATCCAAAGAAATACTTCTATGTATCCCTCATTTCACGGTGAATCATTCGGAGTTTCTTCTTTATTGTTTAACAGATATATATATAATGCACGATTCATATGTTCTCGTTCCCAGGAAATATGAACCGCACCATAATAGCTGAAGTAATAGTGAACCAAAATGATAGGAAAAGGTATTTGCGATGGACAATGAAATTGGTTTGTTCAGCCTACAAGAACAATCACAAATCAGAACAGCAATTTCCCCTTTCCAACTCGTTTTCATTTAAAAGCTTAAATTGATAAACAAAGATATAATTTATACATTTATCAAATACAACATGCAGGACTGATTCCCTCTTTGATTCTGCGCGGCAAAGAGGGAATTAGCGATGCTTGGCCAGCACATATAAGGATCACACTCTACAGTTTGCTCTTCCAAAATGCTAGTGAAACTTCTACTTTTCCAAGCAAGTCATAAGTTACCTCAATTTTCTGCTGTCCTTTTTTTGTGTGTGTGTGTGTGTATTATATTCTTATCAACTAATTTCAAGATTTTGAAGTACCTGTGCATAGTATTCATGCATCAGGAATCATCTTGATAGAAGTAAAAGACTGTCTTAACCAGTGAAGAATCGTCTCCAGGACTGCCATGGTAGAAATCCACCTGTAAATAATCCATCAAGAAGAATAAAATCAGCAGATAAACATTTTTTTAGCACAGATGCTTGAGAATAAATTTACAGAATGAAAAAGGGAAATCGTATTCTACCACAGCCAGGGCATCGGATGTAGGATTTGTCATCTCTGAGAATGAGTCCTGAGCCGTTACATACTCCACATAGTCTTTGTTGCACCTACAAAGTTTACACAGGATGGGAGAGAATGAGAGATAGTTCATCTATTTAGAAGAGATGAAGATTTGGCACCTATGTAGCTGAAATACTTACAATTCTTTTGCTGAATTCAATTCCAGCAACCACGAAAGGTGTAACACCAGCTGCAAAGTTCACAAACAACAAAATAATTTCCAACAGGCATTTGAGATTCATGAGAAAAGGGATCAATTTCTTCCTCTCTCTTGCATTAGAATGAGCTTATCTTTTTCTTTCTTTCTTGATTCTGTATTAGAAAAACCCACAATTTTTGTCCTCATTGGAATGAATGCAATTGGGGGTGTTTTCACAACATAATTAGAAATCTGAACTTAACTAGATAAAGCATGGGCAAATTTCCATACCTAAAGTGCCAACCACAATTTGCCAAGTGATCTCTACTTGAGCAGGGTCTGAAGAGACAGCAGAAACCTCTGCAACTGCAGATGTCCTTAACCTTAATTTCTTGCTTCTAACGCTGTTATTGCCACAGTTTCTGGACAGGAGAATTCGAGTGGAATGCTTTGAAATGAAACTTCTGGTGCTTGGGTGCTTTGAACAAGGATATCCCTTGGCTGGTGCAAAGATTGCAGCAGCATCCATGAGTATGGTTGAAGAAGCCCCCACGAGGAAAATGATTCCCAGAAGGTATAGATAGATTATATATGTCAAGATCCTGCAATTTTGGTCAAATAATTAGAGCCACAGACTCAGGGCTGTTCTGTTTCTACACGTAGATACCGGATTTTAAGTTTAGTTTGTGCGGCCATGCTCTTTTTTCTTTTTTGCACTCTTTCCCCAATTTATACTTTTAGAGTCTAATTGTCCTCATTAATCTTTAAAAGCACTTTCTTCTTCTTCTTGTTACACGGAAGTGTTTGATATAATGTTCTATAGGATTTATTTGATTTTACTTGTGTAGAGAAAAATGTAGCTAATTAATTAGCTTGTTATTTGGTAGGAAACAGAAAACCATAAGCAAAATTCAGCATCAGCCTGCGAAACTGCTGAGCTACTTATTTGCCTTTACGTTATTTGTTGATGACAGTAATTTGACGATTTAGGCATTGGATACATTCTGGGAGTTTGGTCTCTCCAGTTTCTGGAATTCTAAAATTTTAGATAGCCGAAGCATTCATCACATGCGTTAGGGATTCGGGGTCCGGGAGCCAGAAATGGCTAGCAAGAGAATTTTTGCACTAGGAAAAGGTTATTTCATAAGAATCTCTTCGGAGTCCCCAATTATCATGTTTAGATATACAATTTGACAAGAGAGGTTTTCTGAGAAGTAGATCAGATAGTGTCCAAACAGCACCAATTCTTGCATTTGGTATGCCTTAGCCGACCAAAACCTTCCTTAAGTGACTATGAAGCACCGCTACCAAATTCGGGAACTGCAACTCAAGTATTTGAAAATAATGAAATTATACAACTTCGTGATAAAGCTGTTTTTATCAAGGCAACCTCATCAAAACTAACTGCATACAGTAATGACCATAGAGTCTTGCACATAAAATTCTTCAATCAATAAGTCTGCACTGCCTCGAATTAGTAGGAAGAGGATGAGAGAAATGGGGGCCATCTTTAGCACAGAAATAAAGGAATATAACTTGCATCATATTTGGCACTTCTAGAACTGCAAAAGAATAGATACTAGCTTAAAATCATTAGGGCAAGAAGGAGAATGCATAATACTTAATAAGTTCCTGTTCAGCATGAGGGAATTTAAGCATTTCACTTCTACTGAACTAATGACTAGAACACACAAACCATAAGGCAATTTCTATTCGTTACTCTTTCTACTTTCAATCTATTTATTTTGACAAATATTCCTGGCTAGCATCAAGTCATTTTGACCCGATAATTATCAGTTGTTTGCCTATGCAAATAAGCTACCCAAAATGGTTACTATTTGAAATTTAAATGCCATCACACACCTTATTTCTTATCCTACTAGTCCACCCCAGTCCCCATCCTCCAACAGAATGAAACACATAATGCTACAGGTCACCTTAAGCCACAGATCATTTTCAAACAAAAGCATAATAGCTTCTGCTTCCAGTAATACATGATTTTTGTTCATTTCACAACTAAAACCAAAGTTAACTTCCCAAAAAGCACCAAGTTTTCACCAACATGGAACAAACATATCTCATACAATTAAGGGCAGGGGAATTGACATGTACAAAATGAGAGAGATTAAATTTGCATTGCCAAGAGAGTGAAACTAAGTGAAGTTTCAACCACATATGAGGTAAAGCAAAGCAAAGCTACTAAGAGCTACCTTGAGATTAGAAAGAAAAAAGTGTGGAATGAGGATTGCAATCTTTTGACAATAGTCTTTATTAATAATGTAGTTTCATAGTTTAGCATTCCTGAGCAAACGCGAGAAACTTGTCAAACTTAGCCTCCAAATGCAACAGACACCTCTGGAATTAAAGCTCAACTGGAAGAAAATGTATGTCCATTATGTACCTGGTATGATTCTCCAATACGTAGTAGAAGACCAAGCTGGGAATGTGCTTAGATATTTATAGAAGAACCAACCAAATATCCCAATTAATCCAAACTGAAAGCATATCACCAAATTCATTAAGCATTGCTTAGAATGAGTTTACCGCAAGAGGTCAACCAAAAGTAGCAACAATAGCATTATTTGAAACCATCATCATTAAATCCATAACATAACCAATCAAGACAAGAAGTTACAGAAAGTTCCTTCCTTTCTTTGAACTTATCTACTAAATGTAAAGACAGAAATCACCAGAAAACCCTAAAGCAATTTCTTGTACTTGGCTACTTCTCCATCATTAGGGAAAAACCCCATAAGCCTGCCAGCCGAATTCTGGTATGCGTACATGAATCCACCCAAGAGTCCAATTAGTCCCCCTGTCACCATTGATGGTCCCCTTATCCCAGGCTTTATTCCTAGCAAAAAAAAAATCCCATTAAAAAGGAAAAAGAAAAAAAAGAAAATCAATCCCACATTTTATAATTTCTGAATATTAATGCAAACAATAGAGATAAAAGATGATAAGGATACCGGAGAGGTAGCCGACGGTGACGGAAACGCCTGTAATAGTGGTGAGACGGAGGTAATCGAGGGTGTTGAAGTTGGCAACGGTCTTAGTAAAAGGAGGATTCCGATCTACTACGGGGTATTCTGGCTTTACTGATGCTGTGATATCCGTGTTCATTTTTCCTCTTCGTTCTTGCTCTGTCTCTGTGGGCGGGCGCTACCGTGGACTCTCTCACTCTTCTCTCGAGGGACGATGTTGATTTTGGAAGTTTGAGAAAAGACTGCACTTCTGTGTTTGTGGGCTTTGGATTTGGGCTGAGATTTTGGGCTTGGACAAGTAATCAAGCCATTTGATTATGAGCATTGATTATTTTTCCTAAAACTATTCTTATTCATCTTTCAGTTCTTTCTTACTTTAATTTTTTTTTAGTAATTTAATTAATAGTTTTAAATAGTTTATTTATAAAATCATATTATTTTAAAAATATTTAATCCATGTGCAAAGATCTAAAATAGCTTATATACTGAAACAGAGAGGGCAATAGAACTCTTTTCTATTTCCTAAAATAAAAAATAAAAAAACCCTAGTAGAACAAAATATACAATACACTTTGAATAATACTTTTTGACAATACCAACATGGCAACACATTCCTTATTTTTCTTTTTCTATTTCAAGGCGAGAGAATTTCTTTTTACTACAAAGAGTATACAACTTTTGTTTTGTTGCTTCGACATCAAAACCCCTTTTGCATGGATGGAAAAAAAAAAAGACTTTAAATTTAAAAACTTTATCTCTTGTAGATGAAACCCATCTCAGGGATAGGGGTTCAAACGAACCGATCCGACCTCGAGTTCGATCAGGTTTGAAAATTCGAGTTTGAGTTCTGCTCGTCAAATTTTTAACAAGTCGAGCTCAACTCGAGCTTGAATAAAAGATAACTTTCGAGCCGAGCTCGAATTATTTTAAAAAAAAAAATTAAAAAATTGAAGTAAATCCTAAAAAATATAAAAAATATTTATTTATTTGATTCACGAGCGGTTCCACGAGCCAACTAATTTTGAGCTCTAGCTCGACTCGAATTTTTAACTAGTCGGCTTGAACTCAAGTTTGACTGAACTCGAGTTGAGCTTTGACTGAGCGGCTCGCAAGCTATTCGGCTCGCTTGTAGCCTTATCTTAGGGTATATCATTATTGTTGGGTTTTTTAAATTTTTTTTATGTTAATGCAAAAAAAATATTTTTAAAAAACTAATAGTAAATATCTCTTCTTTTTAATAAACATCGGTGACATAATTTTCCTAAAACAGATTGTCTTTGATTTCTTCTAAATTAAAATCTGAAAAGAAAGATAATTAGGAATAATTCAAAATAAATTTTAATTTAAAAAACCTTATTTTGAACAATAAAAAAGTATTTTTTAAATTCAATTGTTCATTTTTTTAATGTTTCATTTCAATTATTTATTTTTAATTTTAGTATGTACTTTTACAATACAATTATAGTTTTATTATTAATAAAGAATTTAGATAAATTTTTAACTATTTATTGAATAATGTATTTTTAAAAAATATTAATTCTTATAAAATAGTTATTAAATAAAAATAATTTAAAAATTCTGTTAAATAATTATTATTTTTAATACTTATTTTAATATTAATTCAATGTGCTATTATTACAAAGTCAACTACTGCGATGAGACTACTTTAAAAAAAAAGGAATGAAACAAAAATTGTGGGGGAAAAAAACCAACTGCCATTTTCAGACAGAAGCTAACGACTAACAGCTCATTTAATTAGGCTGGAGAAGGTGATTAATGATGGGAGGAGGGAAAGACAACACGTTCAGAGAGGATAAGAATAAAGATAGATATTGTTCGGACCCTACAAAAATTCTCGAACAAAAATCTTCTCTGTTTAGGGTTTTAGAGTATATTCTTCCTCGTTACCTCATCCATGGCAGTTTCTTCTCATTCCTATTGTGCAATTCATAAGGAGATGACATTTTTCTCCATTTTCAATACTGCACTCGGTTGTAGTAGACTTCCCTTAAACTTGTTCTCTTCTTTGCATTTCTTGAATGCATTTCATGTGACGGCAGATTCATCAAGAACAGTAAATGGGATAAGAGCAAAGTTTGGGAAAGTTCGCGTGGTGTCATCCCATTCTAATCCAAAGATTCTCAAGTCTAATCGGAGGTCGAGGTATGGCCAATCACTCTCACCTTATGATACGGAGGCAGAGGAGGATGATGGGGGTGCTGGGGATGAAACCGATGATGATGATTGGTTTACGGATGTGGGTTTTCTTCTTCTTTGTTAATTGTCAGCTTTTGGTTTGTTATGCTTCATATTTGCATGGTATGGTTTTGTTTTACTCACTTGTTTCTCGGTAGACTTTATCGGATTATTGCTATATTGTGAAATTGGAAAAGAGGAGGAATACGTGGGAGAACCAATAAGATGAATTTACATGTCACTGACTGAAGTCAAGTGTTCATTTATTTTATTTCTACTGCAAAGTGTTTATGTTGTCGAAGGGAAACTTTTCTTTCTCTATCATTAATTGGTTGAATTTTGTGGTTGCCAAATTTCAGTTAAAAATTGAATTTTGAATGCGTAGCATTTCTAGTGCTCTAAGAGTACCATTTGCAACATGCTCTTTTCAGGGGTGTAGTGTTGCTTCTTCACTATTGAACCTATACATGTACTGCAAACTAGTGAAGAAATCCGTGTGAATGTTTAATTGGACTACCTGATTGTTGCATGAAGTAAAAATATTGGTATCTCCGCTGAATTGTTGATTGCTTTTGACTGTGATGCAATACTCCAGGATGATTTTCATGAGCATAAGGATTCTGAACCTGATAGGCAGCGAATAAAATTGCAGAAAGCAAGGCAAGGTATGACACTGCTTCTTAACAAAATGAATACCTCATATGAATATCTTCTCAGATTGGCTTTAAAGAGGTCTCATATATGCAGGAAGACACAGTGATTCAATAGGATTGGGTGCAAGACCTCTATACACAGGGAAAAGCCTTGGCATAGGACCAGACAAATTGGGCAAAAGAGCTGGTAGAAGTACCCTAGGAAAGAGAAACATTAGGAGTAATGTTGGATTTTTAGCTGGAGGTGATGGAGAAAAGGTAATAGTTATTGGTATTACAATCTCTAAAAGTATTGACTTTTGGATCATAACACCTATCTGAATTATGCCTAACCACAGGAGGCAATGGACTTTGCTATGAACAGATATCGTCGTTTGTCAGAAGAACTTGATCTAGATGAAGGATGGATCCCACTTCTTGATTATCTCAGCAGTTTTGGACTTAAGGAATCACACTTCATTCAAATGTATGAGAGACACATGCCTTCCCTCCAGATAAATGTTTTCTCTGCAAAGGACAGATTGGATTACTTGTTAAGTGTTGGTGTCAAGCAAAGAGATATTAAAAAGATAATTATGAGACAACCTCAGATTCTAGAGTACACAGTAGAAAGTAATCTGAAATCTCATGTTGCTTTTTTGCATAGTTTGGACATTCCAGATTCAAAAATTGGACAGGTAATTGCAGCCACACCATCCATATTTTCTTATAGTGTGGAGAACTCATTAAAACCCACCGTCAGATACCTGCTTGAGGAAGTAGGTATCAAGAAGAATGACCTGAGTAAAGTTGTGCAGTTGAGCCCTCAAATTTTGGTTCAGCGGATTGACAGTTCATGGAATACTCGTCTTAATTTTCTCACCAAAGAATTGGGAGCTCCTAGAGAGAGTATAGTGAAGATGGTCAGAAAGCATCCCCAGTTACTTCACTATAGTATTGAAGATGGATTACTTCCTAGAATTAATTTTTTGAGGAGCATTGGTCTGCGGAATGCTGATATACTCAAAGTCTTGACTAGCCTGACACAGGTGTGCATGTTTCCAGTTTTCCAGTAATCTCAACCTTTTTTTTTTTTCATTTTTCCTTTTTGAATTTATCAACATGACTTAAGTTGTTTAAATTATGTATCTCAAAAGTTCAGAATTTCATCAGTCCTTGTGTACATCCCCTATTGTTTAATTTGATGACATCCGATGTATGATTTACTATGCTAAGCATGAGGCACTTAGTGTGAGTTAACAACTTTGCAGTATTCTTCATTCTTGGTTATCATCTCCTTCAACTAATTGGATGATTGACCTGTATCCAGGTGCTTTCACTTTCTCTGGAGGCCAATCTAAAGCCCAAGTACATGTACTTGATCAATGAACTTCGAAATGAGGTGCACTCCTTGACCAAGTATCCTATGTACTTAAGCTTGTCTCTGGACCAAAGAATTCGACCGAGGCACAGGTTTTTGGTTTTCCTGAAGAAAGCTCCAAAGGGACCATTTCCATTGAGTTCACTGGTTCCAACTGATGAATGCTTCTGTCAACAGTGGGCAGGAACAAGTTTAGATAAATATCTGGATTTCCGGCAGAGGTTATTACTAAAGGAATTTGCCAAGAAATATGAAAGGTAGTGAAGAAAATCAAACTTGAACATAATCCAACGTGGGAGTAGAGGAAGGCAATATATCTCAGCTATGAACTAAGAGCTCTATACACCTTAAAGAATTCAGGAATACGTAGGATGAAGTTCTGAATCGTGTTTACAAACTCAAGGCAAGGGAGTGGTGCTTTCTTAATTCAAATTGCTCTTCACGTTCATTTTTCAAGGTCAAGAGTGCAGAAGATTACTGAATGTGAGTGGTGACATGTGGTTCACAGCCATATCTTTGCTGTTGCTTTGAATCTCCAGATTATGCTTCAAGCATCTCTTCTTACTTCCTCACTCAGAGCTGATGTACTGGGTGATGATGACCCCAAAGATGAAATACTGATGCAATTGTTACAGGTCTCCCAACTCCTAGGTCATAGTCCATTTGCAATTATAGCCTGTGCCTGGAACTGGTTCACAGGAAGCTGGTGTTTATCATCTCTTATTAACCAAAGAGAAGTCTGCATTTCCAAGGTTAGCTTATCTCATTTCAACTAAAAGATAAATTAAAATAAGCAAGAGTTACCGAGCAGTCAAGAAAGAGCATATTGGATAGGAAGTGGAGAAGAACTGAAGTGCATTATTGTTGTATCAAATGACACTCCATAATGCCCACATAGGAGGCTGTGGATTTAAAGATTTTAACTGGAGGACCTGAAATCAAGACTCAGATTTCCAGAATGCTAATTGTATTTTGGGAGGAAAACTCAGGGCCAAATTCGTTATATCTTAAGTTTTAAAACAAATTATTGAGTACTATTCTCAGGTTTGAAATTTTGTCATTGTTAACCAATTTTTCTTTTTTTCCCCCCAATGGACATCTATCCATGTGAAGCCTTTTCTAATTGAAACAATGGTTTGAAATTTACACTTTGATCTTTTAAATTGTTTGTTTTCAATTCTTCCAGAAATCTATGATCAATATTCAGTGCAGTTATTTGGTTCAGATTGTGTCACGAAATGAAAAGCTTATGATATAAGGCACGTTCAGTTTGTTTTAATGGCCAACTTCTATGTCTGTCAAACTGAATACCTTGTACCATTGGAAGTTGATATTTGTAAAGATAGAAATACCATGTAAAGATCTGGCAAATTTTTTGTCTGAATCCAATTCTTTGTACGGATTATTACTGTCCATTTTTTAATATTTTCCCAATTTATTGCAGGTTCTTAATAACTATCCATCATGAGCAGTTTCTATGAGAAACTCTAGGATAACTAGTAAATTATTTCTGCTCTCTCTCTCTCATAATATCGTCTTTCCATAATTCTGATAGCAGATAATTTTACTTTCACTTCATTTGCAATATGCTTTTATAAAGTTGGTGTTTGAGACATACTTGAACACCTCTTGTTTTTTTTCTGTATTTGGCAACTATCAATAGTTTCCTCATTGAGACCCTTTTTCTAGAGAAAACCGTTCATGTAACCACCATGAATCTATTTGAATATCCACAGCAGGGAGTTTACTACTTGTATCAAGATTCAACTAACTATTCTATTTGGGGGTAGAACGATATTTTCAGTTAAGTGCTTAGTTGTCTGACTTGTTCTTGTTTGATCAGAATCGCCCTCGCAAAATATGCTGCTTCTGAAGGGGGTAAGGCTCGAGTGCTGTATTGATAATATGCTGCATAAATTGACCAATCATGTTGGTTAATTAATTCATACCCAATGGGAAATTGCTTCCTCTTTTTTTTTAGTACAGTGGGGCGGGGGAAATTGCTTCCTGAATGTATGAAATTGCTCTCGGTAGAGAAAACAAGAAGGATCTGTGTGCATTGCATCGCATAGTTGCATATTAAAAACTGTGAGGATTTTGAGTATGACAAATTTCTCTTTGACCATTTTGTAGGAAGCTTATCTTTCAGCCGTGTTTCTTCTGGAAACATGTGGTTCTGGTGCATCATTGTCTGATGAGCTAATAAAGAAGAATGCTGAACTTGATATTGTTGGGTGTAAAATGCCAATGACGCCATGTAAACCTAGTGGTTTCTACTACAATTTTCTATCAAGGCTAATCATCTGAACAGTGAGATTTTTTTAATAGATTATGCTACAAGTACTTCAGATTTGACTAGCTTAGATACTTGGACAAGACACCGTGAATGTGTATTATATTTAAATTCAGCTTCAAATGTATTTGGATCAAATAATATTGATAAGAATGTCCACATTGTCAACGCACTGATGTGTGAAGTTTTCAGTTTCCCTCCACAGCTCATAGGCCAAAAGGCCTGCAAAAGACAGCTGAGGATCATAATTATATGCAGCGAGTGGGAAACTGTTCTATTATTTCTTTTCTAATATTTCTTTCGCCTTCATCTTCATTCATCTATTTGGGCCCTTAGCCAGCAAAGCTAGTTTGCTTGACAATTGAAAGTGGAAGTCAATTTACTGTTCTTTAGCTACCTAATAAATATTTCACAAGCCATGCGTACCGGATAAGCATACCGAAAGTCTACAAGAGAGTTAAGTACATAGAGAGAGTCTTTATGAACGGGCTGACATAGAGGGCTTAGACTTTAAAAGCCAACAGTCATGGCTCCTCCATCTCCGGGCTATCTTTAAGGGTTCCTCCTTATTAAGTCCTTAGTCTATAGCCACTAAAGATATCATCTGCTGTTCTGCGACACATAATTGTGGCGGGATTTGCGGACCTTATGTTTGCAGCCCTCCCCATCAATCCCACAAAGATTATATGAATAGATTGAATTTTGTTGCTTCTCTCAGCATTTTATTTGAGGGTCCCTCAATCACAAGTAGCAGGTATACGTATATGCTTTCCAGTGATTATGAACTGAAAAAGTTGCATTCTTGATAAAATCAAAAGTGACGGAATCAAATGACTTACTGTTGAACAATACTTCTCATCTTTCTTGAGCTACTTCAATATTGATGAACTTGCTGACTCCAACTATAACTTTCATGAATCTGTTGCATATCTGGCAAATGTTTGTGATTATTGCACGTCATTTTCAAGAATTGCTATATAAAAGGAGAAACTCTTGTCTGTGTCCCACGGCATATGTTGTGCTTATCAAGATTCAACTCAAACATGTGGTCATCTGAGCTAAAAAATCTCATTGTTAGTATCTGTCCATTTGTTTCTTGGGGACCATATCTTCCCAGCTCTGGTAAAGGAAGATTAATTGAGCATTGTCTAATTAGCCATCCGAGAAGAGTCCGAACCCATGGGGTAAAATTTTCTTGCAAATGAACCACGTCAATAAAAGATATTATACTCCTACCAGTATAGATAGAAAGTCCCAAGGTGAATATATCTCGAGGTGTATTGTCTATGCTGGTTTGACTCCTCGACCTGTTCAAAAACTTGAAAAAAAAATGGGCATATTCTTGAATTCCAAGAAGCATAATCAAAGAAAATTTTATAAATATTATAATAAGATCTTTATTTATTTTCATATCTCAATCTCCCCACTAAAATTTTTTTTATTTTATTTCCTTCTTATTAAAGCAAAATTTCATTCTTACTTATTTCAACGAACTTTCTTCTGTGTAATTTTTTTTCCAACGATGTAGTATTTGCAGTGCAATACTGCAACCAAGGACAGAAATTTTAATCCTGTGGGGAAATTGCAAAGTTCCATGAAAAAAAACAAGATACGTTGGTTGAGCTCTAATGCTGGACAGGAGTGCAAGGGTGTCAAATGCAGAATCTGGTGATGATTATTGCAAATCAACAGTATAATACAAGATTTGCAAGTGTATTGGGTAAAAAAGATAACTGAAGAAGTTAATATACATTGTTTATCCGGGACTTGCTTCCATGGATCAAAGTGAACATTTTAAGGGAACTAGAAAGTAGGTTGCATACAAGAAAATTCAAACCGAAAAGTACAGGAAATAGAAACACAGTGAAAGTTTCCTTTTAAAAAAAAAAAGGAAAAAGAAAAAGAAACACAGTGAAAGGCATCCAATCAAAAAACAAAAATTAATACTCTCCGTAATACAATTCTATGTAACTCATTGATAAAGAAATACTACATGATTAAAAAGGATCGCTGAGAAATAAATAAATATATAATCAACTGGAGTGTACAGTTAATTTGGCAGAAAACAATACTCCCAAGACATCACATCTTCAATGAGAGAAAAGTGCAAAGAACAAACAGTAGATCAACTAACAATAAAGGAGGGGAAATATGAAACTGCTTAAGACAAAAATGAAAAAAGAAACTTGTAAGGCCCAGAAACTGATTTTGATAATTATGTAGGAAATATGCAATAAATCCTTTTAAAAGTAATTGAGTCTATTGGTAGCTGTCACAGATTCTAAACGTATATTCATCTCTTCAAAACCTTCATATGTACTAACTTCTTTCTTCTAAAACCCTATATTACATCCTCTTTTGTCTATGAATTTAAGACCTCTTTCTTTACCTGTGACTAACAGTGGAATATGAAAATAAAGAAAAACATAGAAAACCTGTAAGCCTTTCACATTTACTTCCTCTGCGTTGTATTCTTCTATCGTAGAGGATATGCATCTGAATTTTCTTCCTTCACTAGAATGTATTTGCAGGAGACTAAGATACCTAAACAAACTGGAAAAGAGAGGAGTGCAATGCTGTATCCTGTCAGATCAAAGTTACTTCCTTTCAGATTCGGAGCTTAATATTTGTGTGCTATTGAGCCTATAAAACAGAAGAGATGCTGCTTGCCACAGGCATTTCAAACGGGCTGTCAGGGAGATTAAGACCTTCGCTGCAGTAAAAACAGAGAATCAAGAAAACTAATCATAGATAATTATTAGCCTATCAGAAATGCAGCTAAATTAATAAATATGCATCCATTTTTTTTCCCCTTTTAATGTCTACTTTGAGTCTAATGAAGAATGAAGACATTTGAAGGCAATCAGTGAAGTATCCAGAAATGTTTAGTGTCTTCTCTCCTATAATTCCTCTTGGTATATACTCGTTATGTCTAACTAAAATGAAAATAGTCTTGATTGAATAGTTGAGAAAACTGTGTTAACATGATAAAATAGGAGTACAAACATGGTTCATCTCTAAGAGGCAGTAAAAATAGATGCGCAAACAGACTGATATAAAAAATCTATGATACCTTTCCTGATCAATGAAATGAGAACCAGGATGCTTCAAGTTGTCATCACTTGTGGATCCATTGTTCAGAACATCTAGCAGATGATTGAGACGCTCAGATGATGGAAACTTCGAACTATCTGCAAAAAGAGTTTTATCCCCATAATTATTTAAAAAATGGAGAGACAGCAAAAGGCATGCAAAAAGATAAATAAACACATGCACACTTGGAGAGAGCAGGAAGCTCATGATAAACATATCAAACCTTCTGAGACCTTTAACTCATCCATGGAATAACCAAAGCAGGATTGATTTGACAAATGTTTTCTTCCTAACTGCAGTTGGGAAAGACGCCTAGCCTCCAATTCAAGGGCCTGCTCATGGTCTTGCATTAGCTGCTTTCTGAGCATTCTGGGGGATGGCAATCCTGTTTGCCATGGAAAATAAAAATTACAAATATTTAAGATGGCAAAGGTGCTGACTGTAAGAACTTAAGGATTGGATAAGAACTGGAAACGAAAAAAAGGGGCAGGAAAATCACTGCTTAATTTCACAACATCCAAAAGTACTTCAGCAGTAGGATAATGTAAAAACGAAACTCCTTACTTGCTTGAAAATCTGAATCCATGATGTGGTCAAAATGGTAACAAAATTGAGACTCAAACTTCTCTTGGTATTTCCTGCACCATAAAATAAACCATGTGAAAAAAGAGAAGGAAATTAAAGAAGAAACAGTCACTGCTTTGAGATGTAAAGATGATTGCGATTAGATTATTACCCACCCACCCCCCCAACAAAAAAAAAAAGAAGACAAAATCCACCAAAAGGCTCTGAAAATTTATAAGATTGAACAATCTTCAAAATTTCTGCATTATTTATTATAAAAATTTCGCAGCAAGAAACTACTGTCATTGCATAAATTTTACATTCTTGAGGAGGACAAAAACTAATAATGCAAATTAGTGGATCAGTAGTCTTAAAAGAAATACAAAAATGCACCTTTCAACCAGCTTTGACTTTTCCCTATAAGGTTTCACAAGAACACGAGCCCCACAAACATAGTGTGGATTTCCTTTTGATAGAATTATCTTCACAGTATCAGCACTACCAAAGGTAACAAACCCAAACATCCGTTTCTGCTGGCAGGGAATTCTCACATCTTGAACTGGCCCAAATGTACTGCAAATGAAATCCAAAGAATGAAAATCTTGAAAAAATTGAGGCAAAATTTTCTTTCAAGATTGACAAGAAAATGGTAGGTGAAAATCTCCAACCTGAAGTAATTGAAAACATCTTCCTCAGTAAAAGTGCTCTCAGCTGGAAAAGTTAAATATATCTGTCGTGAACCACTAACAATTGGACCAGGGTCATTCCTTTCACCCCGAGTCTCCAAATACTTTGGTGCATCCTCTGCAAGTATCACTGAATGCTGTCCATGAGGCCTGAATCAAATTGTAATAGATGAACAGTTAATCTTGAACATACAATGCTAACATGCAAAGGAAAATGCAGCAAAATAGTAAAAAAGGCTATACCTGTCAATCAGTCGAATGCTGTTCTTCAATCGAGCAAGAAGTTTTGTCAAGCTATAACCAGCTTTACCATGTCTCTGGCTTTCAGTCAGGTATCCTTCAGCCTGAAGAGTTCTTCCATATTTCTCATAGTAAATCATGGGCAAAGATGCAATTGAAACTGGGCTGCCTCTTTTAGATTTCAGGAGCTCCATGATTTCAAGTTCTAATTTTGCAAGTGACCGAGGAGAAATTAACTGATCCTCGCTAGCATTTTCATTTGAATTAGGACCAAAAACTCGAGGATAACTCTCAGAATACAACTGTCCATGAAAATACCTACAGTTACTGCCATGCTTACAGAACCCCTTGTTGAAATAATGACAAGTCTTAACTGGAAATTCAAGTTGGTTAACAGGAATTCTGTTGCCTTCAGTATTCGCATTGTAGTATGCAACTTCTGGGTAATAGAAATCACCAGGAAAATCTGGATTTCTTAAGCTAACTGGTTCTAACTGCTCTTCCAAAGACATAAAATGGTTCTGTAGCCTATATTCATCATGGACTGAATCAGAAAACATGAAGGGCATATCAGTATTATGGACAGATTGTTGGTCAGTAGCTACTTGACGTTCCCAATGAGGTGTTGATACCCGAAAGGCTACAGAAGATGGAAGAGGACGAGAGGAAGCTGGTGAAAAAGGAGCAAACTGAAAGGAAGGATCTGAAATAGGAGATGGGCTTATACCAGGTGAAATTGGTGGTGAATGAGCAGGTGTAGAGGACAACATGAGTGCAGCTTTGGCTTTCTGTATTAGATTGTGAATTAATTGGTCAGGTCCCAAAGCCAATCTTATCATCTCTTGGTCAGGGAGATCATGCAAGTATATATACCCAACAATTTTTCTTGCAACATTTTCTGGTTCTAATCTCATTATTCTGTCGTGCACAATTTTTGCAGCCTCAATTGAATCCATTGCGCCAGTTACTGTAGATATTCAAAACAAACAGGAACAGAATCAGTGAAAAGAAGACCCTGCACCCCAGGAAAAAGTAGAAAACCCCAAATTATAGAAGATACTTACAAGTCAAAGAAACTAAAATGCACTTAAATTCGCGTAAGAAGAAAAATTAAAAACTCAAAATCAGAAATTGATGAAGCTTCTATAACGTGAAAAAAAACTACACAGGTTTAGTGAAATTTGAGGGTAAAATTTCAAAATCCATAGTTACTGACTTACTGAGGGATCTAGCCCAGAAACCAGAAGCCTTCCCAGTATGCTTATTAGACTATCGACCAAAATAAGTTTATCCAAAGAAAGAGACAGCACCCAGCACCCTGTCTTTCCCCATTTTCAACTTGTTCCAAGCCATTCAAGAAACATGAAAATTGAGATGATAACTACAGAAAAGTTGCTAGATGCTGCCAGAGGGATAAATTATGGCTTTTTACTCGAAGAAGAAAATTTCGAAACTTATATCTCTGACACTAAAATTCACCGAAAAGAAAAATAAAGAACATAACAGAATTCGTGGGGGTAGTTTTCCTTTCCCAAAATGGTTACCCAGATAAAGAAGCCGCAAGACTGCATCTTTTTCATTGCAGCAGCAATAATGAAAACAGATTTGGTAGAATAATAATACGGAACAAAGAAAAAGTAAATCTTTATTGCAGGAAAAGCGCAAAAATTCCACTTTCTACTACCAAAGTTTGTGTTGCTATGTAACTCGAAACCTATTGGCGCGGTTCCATTCCCATTTGGATGACAAACAATTTCAAAATTCGAAACTCCTGAGTAATTGATACTAATACAAACCCTCAAGATTTCATACAAACAAAAGCCAAAAACATTTCTGACAATCACTTGAAGACTAATTCAGTTGAGTATCTTGACGAGTAAAACAATGTTTTCGGCAGAAACCACTAACAAAAGATTATTACACAGCAAAACCACAAATGAAAGAATACAATTAACGTACCCACCGAAGCTTTCAGTGCGAATAAGAAACTCCAAAAGTCAAGAAGGATTTGAACCCATGTTAACACTTCAAGAAATAACTATATATATATTTAATCCTCTCTGATTCCTCATTTCATCCTGCTTTTTTCTAACAACCCCTTCTATTTCTCACAATTCTTCTTCATTTCTGCATCTTCACATCAAATCATTTGGGGCTTGATTAAGAAGCTGAAAACTGAAACCGCAATCTCATGGCAAATGAAGCAAATGTCTTAATCTCACGGAAGCAAAATGACAGAAAGAAAAGGATAATATGGCGAAAAATGAACTATGTCTATTTGCTAATATACTACAACTACAATGAAATTGAATTACTTTAATTTGAATTTCTTTTTCCAAGAAAAGTTGCTAATGTCAATCACTTTATTATGGTAAGTTTTTTTAAATTTTCCAGCTAGCATTTCTTTGATTCAGAATAAAAGAAACTATATTCCTAGATTTACGAAATTTGTTGAGGACAGCTCGATGCCTCTATTTTACAATTTTACCCTCCCAAGAAGAATTGCTTTGCTTCTTTCCGCTGCATCGGAGTAGTTTTTTGACGACGTGACACTAGTGAATTATTATACAAAATTTGAATATTATAATAATTTTTGTAATTTATCAATTATTATATGAGATAAAATTTGTTTAAATTTCCTTTTGAATTGTAGATTATATTAAAAAAATTAATTTTTAAATCATTTTATTGACAAATTACAAAAAACTAATGTACAAAACTTTTTTTTCATTTTCTGATTTTTGAATAATATCATCACAATGTTACATTTCGGAAATTCCAATGTTAGAATAGACACCAAAGGGCTACAACAAGTGGGCATAAAGCATCTTCTTCGGGGGCAACTGGGAAGGGTATATTTGTCTTTATAATAATCTGATCTGACAAAGTTATCCTCTTCGGATAAATTTCTTAATACCATTAAAATTATTTTTCGATTTCAGAAGCTGCAATATTATATCTGTCCCATGATCGTTAAACGACATTAGCAACTTGAGGAGGGAGGTAGGACCCACTCATATTTTTTAAGACTTTTGCATCTCTGTCTTATTTTGTGCCCCCATGACCAAAAAAAAAAAAAACTTATAAGTCTAGATAAATTACAGTTGCAAACAGAATAAATAAATTAAAAAATATAATCAAGTTCACAAAATTGTTTTTTTTTTTTAACACTTCAAGTCAAATAGAAATGAGATTTTTTTTTCTTTTTTATATTTATTATATAGGAAGAAAAATGGTCTAGCATAATAAAAAGAAAATAATTAATTCCGGGATGACCATTTCAAGAGAATGATTAGGATTTGATGGTAAAGAATCAAATTAGTAGTATTTAGAGGGATTAAGTAAAATCCAGTTGGAGAGATTCACGAAAAACAGTTTTTATTCGATCGGATTTCAGTTATTAGAATGTTTACTTTTCCACATGCCCAATCAAGTTTTTTTTTTTTTTTTTTTTTTGGAGGAGGAGAAGGAGGTGATCAACTTCTTTGCTTTGAGTCTCAAAATTCTATTTTGCCACTATTGAATTTTTGTGCACGTCAAAAAATAAATCTCCATTTAATTTCTTTTATGAATTTTTCTTATCCATTATTATAATGGTTCCATATTTGAGAATCACAAACTTTTATTTTTTTTTTAAGATTACACCCAATGTTTTTACTTTTTTGAGTGATTATAAAGTGTCAATATTTCTCTAATTAATTTTTTATATGTTATCACAAGTTATTCATCATTCAGATTAATCAATGCAAAGATATTCAACTGCTACATAAATACTCAATGAATAAATTTTCAACTTAAATTAAACTCACCATCATTAACTTGACAAATCAGCACACATCATCTATCTAATTGTTTGGAGATATAGTTTAATTTTAAAAACTATTATAAACTTTTAAAATGTGCAAGATGAAAGAAAACGAGAAATTGAAAATGGGGGTAGATGAGTTTTCTTTCTTTCTTTCTTTCTTTTTTTTTGGGGGGGGGGGATTATTCTTAGTCAACTCAGTTCTCCAAAAAATAATGCTAATGATATGAGTGAGATTCAGCTTCCAAACAATCTAACCAAAGAAAAGGCTTAATAATTTATTGCTTTAAAATTTTTCTTTTGGGTAATGAGTAATACATTTATCTTTTTCTTGGCTAAGTGGGTATTGAAATAATATTAATATGCTCATGTCTTATCAATCCTTAATCATACATGAAGTTGTGGACCTGCCCAATAATTGGCTATCCGCTGGGTTCGGTCCACTCTGTTTGTTCAAAATCTATGCAAGTTCTTCCTTTTCTAATACAGTACTAAAGATTAAGGAAAATAGAATAATTCAAGAATATCTATTTAAACATTATCCTGTTTCCAATATAATTGTGTATATTATTTTATCAAAGTAACTTAATTATCACGTTATCGTGTAATATGAAAAAAAATTATATTAAGAACGTTGATCAGTTGATTTTTATGGAAAATATAAGATTTTATTATTAGAAAAATCAAAGAATAACCGTAGCGTTTTCCAATTTAAGCCATGCCATGCTTTCTTCATTTTTTCTTGTGTGTTTTTGAGATACTATTGCAACATTCTTTGAACCAATAAGTGGACACCTTTTGTCAAAAAAAATAAAATTAAAACAAAACCATTGTCGAAAATAATATTTCAACTCATAAAGTTTTACAATCATAAATGAAAACGTTTTACCAATTGAGTTATACATATTTATCAAAAAAAAAAAGAATATACAAGTATTCATCTTGTAATATAAAGAGAGAGAAAATTGAAAGAGAGAAGAAGAAAAAAAAATCAATTGTCCAATGATTAAAATGTACAAAGAGACCATATTTAGAAGTTGGAATCTTATCTTACCAATGACCATATATAGCAGGTGACAAAACAAAAACAAGAAAAGAAGTATGATTAACATGTTAAATTTGTGAGATTAATTAGACTCATGTTTGCTAACTAGAGGGAATGACTCATTTTGGCTCCTTAAATTCATGCAAAGATGAATAGTGTGTCACTAGGTTAGAGACAAAGCAACAAATATTGTCACTGTTACATGTACATCAAATCAAACACAATCCTCCTATCGACATGACTTGTGCGGTGTGCCTAACTACATGCTGAGATATTTCCATCTCAAATTGACTACCATGGAATTAACACATAACTAGTTAAAGTGTGAATATACTTTATCATAATAACAAAGAAATCTTATTTTATAAAAGTTTTTCAATACATAATTAAAAATACTAAACAATTAACTTCTTCAATTAATATATCTCTTTTGTATATAGAGGAGCATTGTGCTTCAAGAGAATGCAAATTTCTGGGAAAAAGTCATCATCTCTCATTCTCTGCAATTTTTCTGCCTCCGAACATTGCCGGAATGAATATAGAAGGTGAGACAATAAAGCGGGTAGAGAATTCACTTTGACCTTAATTTCTTTTTATGAAAAAAAAAAGAAAGAATTTTATCTATAATTGTGATTCAACCCCAATATTCAAGTTATTTGTTTCGATTGGATTTTTTTTATATAAAAAAAATGAAAACTAATTGAAATAGATAAAAATAATGGGAAAGGGAATACTATATAAAACTGCAGAAGCAAGTGACAGTATAAATAATATGATTTGATTTGCATAGGTGAAAGCGATGTGTTCTTCTTCTTCTTCTTCTACAACTCATTGTTTTGAACAAAGTTAAAAATGGTCATAATGAATCTAAGAAATGAGGAAAAATCAAATCTGTGGTCCAAAAGCCAAGGGACCATAATCTTTTATTTTATCCAAATGAAGCGAAAGCAATGGCAATACAATAGGGAAGTGGTGGAGATTTATGAGATGGATA
The DNA here is from genome assembly GCA_019593545.1 of Apocynum venetum. Lineage (NCBI taxonomy): Eukaryota > Viridiplantae > Streptophyta > Magnoliopsida > Gentianales > Apocynaceae > Apocynum > Apocynum venetum. The sequence continues at coordinate 6,332,984 of SRSM01000123.1, read as the reverse complement.
TTATTTTGATATTGACAATAAATAAAAGAAGAATAATGAGTAAAAAAAAAAAAAGTTGGAAGGGAGTTATTATGGATGATCCATCATTTTGTTGTGCAAAAGTATAACAGAAAAGATATACAAACTACTATGACCATAATATATTATAATAATTGAGAGACTTTATATCATTTTACTTCATTTTTTTATTTTTCATTTATTTGTGTCCGATGCTGCTTCCATATATGGTGGATTTACAGAGTAATTTGTGTGAACGTCAATACTATATATATAATGAACAATATGAAAAATAAAAATTGAATACTAAAAATGAAAAATAAAAATCACTAGGCTTGTTGTACAAACGAAAATTGTTAAATAATAATGTATAAAGTATGATTTAGAGGTAATTAACCAACATTCCTCTGTCCGTGCCAAAAAAAAAAAAAAACAACTTTTAAATTAGTACAGCATATCATTATGTAACATTTTAACTAAATAGAATGATAGTCTCACATTCATTACTTTTCCTTTAAGCAAAAAGCTAAAATATAAGACAACTAGAAGAGAGAATTGTGACATTCAATTTGAATTAGAAGGAAATTTCATACCATTCTCATCCTCCAGAATTAGAATTGAACGATCACTTTTAATTTTAGTTAAAAATTATGTAATATCACTCACTTTAATTAATTTATTAAATTGTCATTGATATTAATATAATAAATTGCGAGACTTATGAATTAGTGAAATACAATTCTCTTAAATCAAAGTGTTAAGTTAGGGTGATAATAAGTTAATTGAATACAAAATTTATTAAATTAATAAAATTTTAAATAAAAAATATTAATTTTAAAAAATTAAGCATTCGATTCTGAATCAACTAAAATAAAAATATGAATATTCAATTATGAAATGAGAAAAATACTACTATTATATTATTATCTTTCTTGGCTTGTACTTACAGTAATTTTGTATTGAATAATAATATTGAGACCTCCACATGTTTCTTTTTGAAATTTTGAAATGAAGCTTAGCTTAGGTACTGACAGCGCTTCAACTCAACTCAATATCCTTCTTATCCCTTTGCATTTCAACAACAAAATATAGAATTGAATTAAAATTCATGTTGAGAGACTAGACTTGAGATGTGGCAACCTTTCTTGTGGATTGGTCAAAGTTTCATAACTATAAAGAATGGTATTTGCATGAATATCTATTTGTAATTTAAAAATTATATATTTTTTATGTTGGAAAGAAACACTATTTGTTAAGTAAAACTTTCAATTTAATTTATATATTATTATTGTGAAATGAACATTCTTTTTCACTTTTACAAAATTGGTGTAATGTGAATATTTTATCAATCCATTTTAAAATAAAAAAAAATTCAATTAGTATTTATTTTTATTGTCCATAACTAATTCAATCCGCTGCCTTCAGAAATCAGTTTATTTTTTAGAGTTTAAACTGAAATAACGTTTTATAAGACATTGTTCCCCAAAATTTCTTACTCTACTTAAGAGTTAAGACCTTGATTAAGAAGATTAAAGATGCCTAATGTCTTTTACAAATGGGCCAACTTATTTTGTTATCAGTCCATTACAAATGTTTGGTGTACCAGCGTTGAGTCAACTGATTTTATTTTGTAGAGTAGTGTGTGCCTGAGGCCCATATGCCCTTTTATCCTGGGCTTATCGTTCATTTAGATATGGTCCAGATAATCGAATCGGTTATAATTCGGCCCACTATTTAAAGGGTTAAGCACCTTCACGATTCTATTGGCCCATCCATCCAGTCTTTCGACCGCTTACTCTTGTAGTCGCAGCATCTTTGAAATACTGAAGTAGAAGGGAAAGCCGGTTATGGCTTGTCAAGTCGAAGAACCTGTACGATGATGACGTTCTATCCAAGTCCCAATTTTTCTCCTCCTCCTCGTTTGTCACCTACCGTCTTTCTATTGAACGGTGATAAGAGGCAAGTTCTCTGCATGTAATTTTTTTTAACGAATAAAGCAGCTATATTTATTCTTGATAGTTAGTTTCGTGAATTCATAATCATATTTGAATTTTCCTTGAAAATGTGAATTTTGATCATGCTATTTTTTTTGTGATTTCTTAATCGTAGGAAAGAAAGAATTCTAGAAATATGTGATTTATGAGCTGGGATATAGTTGATTCTTTGAATTTGGCTTGCTTCACGGATTTGAGACCTTCCCTGAACTGGTTTTAAGAAAATTGCTTTATCTCAATTTTTCTTTCCTTTCTCTTGATTTTTAAGGTCTGTAATTGCAACATTAGGTTGCTTTGTGTCCATTTTGTTGTGATTCTTTTATGTTAAAACAATGTTGTGCTAAAATCTTGCTGTTTTTTTTTTTTCCTTCTGCACAACTATGTAATGGTGTTTCTGGGACCAGAATCCACTATTTATTAGTAATTTTGGGTTAAATCTTATTACGACGTTATTCCTAAACTATATATTTTGTAAACTGCACTACAACCCACAAGACAATACGGAGGGTAAGTGTAGGGAAAAATGAGAAGTAATGAAGCAATGGCATTATTTTCTGCATTATTTTCTTCTTTTTTTGTATGTCTCGCAAGGTTTAACATAGATGGGATTTTATTTCTTGCATAATTTATAGCAGAACTGAAATTTTTAACATTTGAAACAATTTAGGCAAAATTTAATTTAGAACTGAAATATGCCCCAAAAGTTCACAATCTAGATCCAGTCTTCTACATAAAATTTTTAACTCGATGGTACAGAGACATACCTAACTGTCAACTCTGATCTTTGATTCTTCTGTGACACTTGTATCTATCTTCTTCTGTTTCTGTGTGTGTGACTGTGTGTCGTTCCACCCAGGGGCAGATCCAGAGGCTTAGCTCAATGGGCATTTTGGGGGTTTTAGTATAAATTTAAAATTTATAAAATTTAGGAGTTTAAATACAAAATTACTCAACTAATTCTAAAAAAAAATAAAAAATTCTCAGTTCCCCTGGCTCCTTGATGGATCCGCCTAGGGGTGCGAATGTGTCAAGTTGATTGCGAGCAACTCTAGTCTAGCTCGAGTTGGCTAGTTCAATATTCAAGCTGAGCTCGAGCCAAAAGATTTTTAGCTCATTACTCGTTCGCGAGCTATTTATATATTGTTACGAAATTATAGGTTGTAAATGTGTAATTAAAGGTTGTAAATTAGCAACAACTTGATTATAGGAATCAACTTGATTGTAGGACTTATTATAGGAGTGATTCTTGGAGTGGATGATTGATTTAGTTTCCTAATTCAATCTCTACAAATATGTATATATATGGCAAAAATTGGAAAATTGAGAGTCAAACCATGTAATACTCCAATGTTTTCCAACCAGAAATTCACGAAGGGAGTAGATGTTAATTCACAAAGGGAGGAGATGTTTTTGAGGTTGGAGTCGATGATTGATTTACTTTCCTAATTCACTCTCTCTACAAAGCTATATATATGTATACTATTCTCTTAGTGATTGATACAAGCATTCTTCCAATTCTCTTGTTTTATAACATATATATTATTTATTATTATTTTTTTAAAATTTAAAATTTAAAATTTAAAATAATTTTTTAAAATAAATCAAACTCAACTTAAAAATTATTCTTTATTCGAGATCGAGCTTGTTATAAAATATACGAGCTGAGGTCAAGCCATTATAAGTTAATCGAGCTGAGCTTGGCTCAGCTCGTTTACGCCCTAAGATCTAACCTTGACTCCACCCAAGTGGGAGGGGAGTTTAACTGGTTAAGCTATTTTTTAAAAAATTCTTACTTTTTGTTGGATAAATGCGTACGAAAGTATGCTTGCTTTCTTGCAAGTTTTGTGTTTGACTAAAAGTTCTCTCATTTATTAAATCTTCAATCTGGCATTGCTTCCTTTGCCTCAGGAATTGCTGCTGCATATATTTAGAGCTTTGCTGATGGGTAGTTTGGACAAAAGACCTGCAGAATTAAGCATAAACTGGGATAAAGCTTTTCATCTTTATGAAAGTGTCATTGCATGTCATGACAAGTCTTCGCAACTTCAAGCTACATTCAAGCTGGCACATATGTGCAATCATGCCCCAGAAGATATTTTAGGTCTTGTGGTGCCAATCTTGGTGGACCTTCTTAGAAGACCATTTGAAAATCAGAGACCATCAATTCAGGAAGCTTCTGCTTACTGCTTAAAATGTATTGCTTGCCAAGGAGAAGGTAGGTTGTCTATGATTATTGGACAGTCTGGGGCAATTCTTTCCCTGTTGAGTTTATTACAAGATTCAGAAGGTAGTCTACGAATGACATTGTTGAAATGCCTGCGAAATATTGTTACTTTTGGTGGTACCAATAGCATGATTGTAGTACGAAATGGTGGGCTTGACATTGTTCTTAGTTTGTTAAGAACCAATTCTAGTGGTTTGAGACGGACTTTGCTTGAAATTTTGAGTGCATTGGCTCTTTTGAAGGAGGTTAGAAGAGCTATTTTCAATTCAGGAGATGTTTGTTTTCTTGTTCAATCTGTTGGATGTGGTAGCATGATATCTAGGACTAGAGCTGCTCAGGCAGTTGGGCTGCTTGGATTGGTTAAGAGAGCAAGGCGCACTCTTGTCCGTTTGGGTGCAGTGGATGTGCTTATAGAATTGATTCGGAATGGGGAAACTTCAGCTAAACTGGTAGCTGCTAATGCACTTGGTGTGATCTCATCCCATGTTGATTACATCAGACCAGTAGCTGAAGCTGGAGCCATTCCATTGTTCATAGAGATTCTTGAGGGATGTGAACCTATGGGTAAGGAGATTGCTGAGGATGTATTCTGTATATTAGCTGTTTCTGAAGAAAATGCTGCTGTAATTTTCCATCACTTGGTCAGAATCTTAAGAGGAAGTAATGAGGAAGCTAAAGTGGCAGCCTCGGATGTTCTATGGAGCCTGTCAAGTTATAAGTACTTGTTAACTAGTGTGCGGAACTCAGGTGTAATTCCAGTGTTAGTTGAACTTTTGACCAATGGCAGCAGTAAGCTGAAGGAAATGGTTTCTGGGGCTGTTGCCCAGTTGAGTTATGACAAGGCAGAACGACTGGTGCTTGCTGATTCTGGAGCAATTCCACCTCTTATTGATCTTTTACAGGATGAATTGGAGGAACTGAGAGATAATGCGGCAGAAGCCCTTGTCAATTTCTCAAAGGACCCCTTACTGGGTGATAGAATATCTCGTGTGTTGGATAATCCTTCATTCCAGAATATGCAGGACAGACTCATGCAAATTCACTCATCTGATGTACACTTAAGAGACTTCTTTGAGAGAGATGAGCATTGAGCATCTCACTTTGGAATCCAGTCTTTCATAGTTTCTGTAAGTTGAGTGGCAATGATCTGTTGAGTATAGTTCCTAAACACTCTTGCGCTACCAACTTGTAAATCCTCCCCCAAGTTTACATAATATGTATCTATTTGGTATCTCGAAAAACATAAGAAGGATCAAATTTACTCTTGAGTTTCTGATCTTCAGATATTTACCTTGCAAAAGTGAAATTTCTTGTCAACAAAGCTATGTGTTGATTTCTGAAACTTTCTTAATTATGACCTGGCTGTGATTTTAGACTCATAAAATCCATTTTCTTGTATTTCTCCTTATTACGTGATGCTATGGATGGGTGCTTGATTTGATGACTTCAACTTTGTATTATTGATTATTCCAACATAATTAAGATGCTATAAATATAATCCAGCTTGCATAAGCTAGCTTTGTTTCTAAAGCGACACAAATCAAATTGGTAAAAGGACGTGGATTTTGAGTGTTCATATATAACGGCACAACCTCGAGACAATATATCCAACAAAGTTGGGACCATGACATTGATCTGCAATCTCTTTAAGGTTCAGAGCAGAGGTCCACTGCAATTCAGTTCATCTCACATGGTAACAATGAAGGGACAGAAATTCCTCATATATGAACTTAATTGAGAGCATTATGTCGGCCACAACCCAAAAGGAAGAAACCCGGCCGGGAAAGATATATTACCCTCGTGTCCCTATTGTCTTTTGCAGTATTTATGTAAAGATACATTCAAACATCCTATGGTAGTTTGCTAGTGCTTCTACTTGTTTCTAATTCTATTAGGAATTGCCAGGAAGATGTCTTTCGCATCTTCAAGAGAAGCCATGTCACACTTGTGCTTGTTTCAACTATTATACCTATAGTGCATATGTTTATTACTAGTTCTTGGATTCTACTGAAAATTAACAAGAATATTTCGTGGTAATGAAGGTGCCTTCAACATCGTTCCGAAAGCCAGATAGAGACCCTCGTTATAGAAACAAAGATTTGTCAATATGGATTCCATTTGAAATGAAAAATCTTCAACCAAAACGAGTAAGATATGAAACTTTACCGCTTTTAGAGTACATGAAGTAATGGAACTTGACTTTTATGTCAAAGTCACATCATTCCACAAGTTTTTGTCGTGAAAATTTCTTTGAAATACTTCTGTTAAGATTGCCAGAGGAGAATCAGGAAATTGTATGAGCTCCTTCTGAGCATTTTCACCATGAAGTCAGTCTATGTTTTAGACCACATTCAACTTGAAAATGCAATGAAATGTCTTATGGGACGCAGCTGCTTCTCCTTATTTTAGACCACCAAATAAACAAGCAAAAAAAAAAAAAAAATCCCTTACATCATACTCGAAAACCTAGACATATATTTGCTTCTTGGTAAGTATCTTACTTTTACCCCCATTTCTTTTTGTCTTTGCATCTTTAACCCGACAGGTCTCACAAGACAAGATTTGGAACTCACTTTCACTATACTATGTAAAAAGAGGGTCTCATAAATTCGGCCTAGTGGGGGCTTATCATAGATGAGAAGCTCTTAGTCAATTTGCAAGGAAGAATTGTCTAATCTTGAAGAGACATGATCAACACCACACCGATGACAATTAACGAGGGAGGTTGCAAGGTTCGTTGAGTATGGATTGCAGTGTGCGCATCACTGCTGAAGCTTTGTAGGATCAACGCCATGGGTAGGGGTGAGTGTCGCTGTGGAGTTTGCAAAAGTTTGGGGAAGCATTGTCTAGAGGTGATGGAAGACATCCTTCAACCAGCACGATGAAGAAATGAAGAAAAAGAGAAAAGGAAGAAGAGAATAAAAAACTTTACAGGTTGCCCAAACATTTTAATTTTGATAAGGGGACAGCCTGCACGTAAGGTAATTTAGTGGTTTCACGTGATGAGCAGCTCAATCCAAATAGGTGCTAAACTATACTTTCATTCCAGGATGACTTCCCAGTTTCATTGTTTTCCTGGCAGTTGGTGTGCTTCTTTCCCATTCTTTTATTGGCAGTTGGTGCTAAACCGACGGACTTGGACTCGGACAATGTAGACATTTAAATTATACGAATATTTGTCAGCTCCAATTAAAAAATTGAAGATATCTAATGTTGTCTAATATGCCATGTTTTGAATTTGATGGCTCGTTCCTTCCCCCTCGGGTCAGACTGCGCATATAAAACGATACTCTTGACATTTTAATTATAAGTGAAAGGTGTTTCAACTACCAATTTGCATATATTCATAAAATAAATATTATTTTATTAGTTTCAAATTAATATACTTATTTTACTTTGTTTCAAATTATATGTCACTTTCATTATTAAAAATATAAGTGATTATGAGTTTATTAAAATATTCCTATTTAAAGTGAGATTATTTATATTTAAAAAATGCATTAAATTCATCTTAGAATAATAAATGATGAGGGTATTTTAATAATACTTTATGAAAAATACACATTTTCAATAACATTAATTATATATTTTTTTAATTGATATAAAATCAAATAAATTTATCAATTTGAGATGAAAATAGTAATTATTAATGATTGGGGTTTGGAGAAAAATCTGTAGGAGAGTAGGACTAAAAAGAACTAGGTAAACCAGCCATCCAAACAAATTGTTTTTATTAATATTATAATATTACTCTTTTTGTTCGAAATTGAATGCTCACATTTTTATTTTAGTTTGTTCGAAAGTTGAAATTTCACTTTTCATAAATAAATATATTTTTTTATCTAAAGTTTCATTAATAAACTCATTTATTTAATGAATTTATATCACAGTAATTCATTGTATCCATCACTCACCACTTTAATTAAAAAGAATTACATTCTACTAATTTATTTTAGGGTTCTGCAATCAATTATATTAATGTCAATTATAATTTGATAAGTTAATTTAAAATTTTTAATTTTTTTTGTATATAATAAAAAATAAATATTTAATTCCAGACGATGAAGTATTAAAAGTTCCATCTTATGACTAGTTTATAAGACTATTTTCGTGATAGATAATTAATGAACCATCCAATAAAACTTCGAAAATCAATCGTTGATGTTAAAGTCAAGTTAGGAATTTGCCCAATTATTTAGCCAAAAAGAGAGAGGAGTTGCTCAACTTTTAAACATGTTTTTTCATTTTAAGGAAATAATTTTTTTCTTTTACTATTTTGGATGAATATAAATCTTACTCGGAAAAATGTTTTACTAATATGGCACAAACTGAAAATTGAATAGGTAACCTCTAAGCTATTGAATTAACCTAATTCTAAGAAGTGCATTAACTTAGTCACGTTATTGATGTCTAACTTAATTTGCATTTAATTGTAGTAATTTGTACTTGAATATTTGATATTATTGATGTCATTGGAAATAAAAAAATATATTATATTAATTTTTTAAACAATTTTTTTTCTTTTGCAATTGAAAAAAGAAACCTCCCAGTGAATTAAGCAATTGAGGGTAATATATATGTCGATAATATGACATCACCACTGATAAGACAAAGTCGATAAGAATAGATTAGATTGGGGCATTATGATAATTACTGAATTTGGTGGAAATATTTGCAAACTTCAATTTTCTGTGAAATTATTTGATTCCAATCCTGGCCTAAAGCACAAAAAGAGAAAGGCAGCAATGTCGCTGTTGTTGCTGTGAGAAATACAACAAATTTCCAAGGCCTTGTCGCCTCCACTTTTCCAAGCTTAATTTTTTTATGATTTCATATCATATTTCGATCCAATTTAATTTAAACCCTCATCGATTTACTATCGACAAATAAGAATTTCGTACCAGTATGTCTCGAGAACCCCCAATCTTAATTAATAATAGCAATAGTTTACGTCGTAGGAAAACATATTTTGGACTTGAGGAAAGAAAAATTCGAATGGTACTTTGAAAACAAGATTAAGATCAAGAACAGTTGAGAGAAGTTTATGCGAGAGTTAATTAATATAACGATATCGACCCCAATAGCTATTGTCCTGAAGTTTCCATATATTAAAAGTTTCTTTGTCGGATTTTGAGATATTAATGTTAATGACCATGAATGTTGTCAATACAAATTAGGTAGACATGACGACATAACACCATTTTAAGTTCACTAAAAATTTTCTGGATTATTGCCCTTAATTTATAATCATGTGGCGGTTCTCTGTTATTAATTTTTTTTTTTATTATATTAGAAAAGAAGTGTCGAATCCAATACTTTAAGGTCGATTATTAAAAGTTCTTTTGTATAAAAAAAACTATTAAAAATTATCTTAAAAGATTGTTTTATAAATTAATATAACATCTTTATTGAGAGATGTTTAAAAAAAATTTCAGAGTAATTCCTCTAAAACAATATTTTTTCAGGCATTTAAAACTAAAAGAAGTAAAAACAAAACAATTGAGAATGGTTCAAAAATAGTTTAAAACAAGTTAAGTTAAACAATCGAAACTAATATGGATCGATTTTCTATCTAATTCACAATTAACATATGTCTTATTTGTGACAACATTTTTTTTAACCCCTCATAATTTTAAAAATACACACACTTTTATGTTTGATTAGTGGTTTCTATTTAGATTCCACTTTTTTTTTTTTTTTAATATGAGCGAGTAGTGGAGTAATAACAAGTAAAATCGTTATACGCCCAGACAATCCATGAGATTGAAAACAAGGCCTATATGATTTTCTTAAGGGAAATTAACCAATATAGTTTCACCTTGCTCACTTATCTTCTTTTTAATTTTTTTTTATGTTTGAACTATTTTTGAGCTAATATTATTTTTGGTTCCTTCGATCATCACTTCTACAATTGTTTCTGTCAAATACATGTAGCCAGAAATTTAAGTGAAATTAGTTAAAAGAAAGAAAGAAAAATTACCAAAATAACTTAATTTTTCCTTTTTCTAGGGTAATAAAGAAGTTTTGAGCATAGAAGAGTAAAAAATGATAGAAAGGAATATGCCTCTGTTGATAGGATACGATAAATTTAATTATTTTTAACACAAACTATATATATATTGTTCATATGCAAGTTCAAAACATACTGTATGCATGTCTGGCTTCCTCAACATAATTCTCCTAAACCACTCTCTCCTCAAGAATTCAATGAAGTTTGATCTAAAACACAAGCTTATTATAAGTTGAATCTTCTGTTCTTTAATCCCCCCCCCCCCCCCCCCGGGCAACCAAAAAAAATACTCTTTGCTAGCATTTCTCTCCAATTCACATGAGCACTATCCCTTCTCAATCCCATATTGTTTCAGTCGATATCAGTACTGAAAGTAATCTCGAGAACCAGCATGAAGTTGATCATGAGCTACCAAACTTTTCCATTACTCAAGAAAGACTCTCGGAGCTTGTTCAGATCAATGATGGAGTCTCACTTGAACAAAACGGCGCTGGATTAATTCTACAAATTGCTGCTGCCTTGGAATCTAACATTGATACTGGAATAGTAGGAGACAAAACAGATATTGGTCGGAGGCAGAGAGCATTTGGTTTCAGCAGCTGTCAGTTCGAAGAGCAGGACAATAATAATCCAACAAGGAAAATTATAATCTTTAATGAGCTTATTTTGAAAGCTTTCAAGGACAGTACAATAATCCTTTTATTGTGCTGTGCGATGCTGTCTCTTCTAATTGGAATAAAGGCTAATGGACCACAAGAAGGACTCCTTGATGGAGCAATGGTGTTTCTTGCAATAATTTTAGTACTTAACTTTAGCCTTATGTCTAGATTCGTCAAGACAAGACTAATGATGCTAAGGAAATTAAAGAAGCACAACAACAACAAAAGGGCTGTTACCGTTATCCGATGTGGAGAGATGCAAGAAATTCCAGTTTCTGACATTGTGGTTGGCGATGTAGTCTTTTTAGAGGCCGGAAATCTGGTCCCGGCTGACGGATTGCTCATCGAAATTAGTGACTCATTCAAGCTTGATGATGAAAGAGGAGGTATCAATTATGCCTCCATGTTCAGTGGTGCAAAGATTGTGGAAGGAAATTGTCGAATGATTGTGACAGCAATTGGGAAGAGCACAGAAATGAGCAAGTTAATTGAGACAGTATTAAGAAATCGTGATCTTGAAGAGCCTAAGCTCCAAGCTGCTATTGACAAAATGAGCTGTCGTTTGGAAAATCTTTGGTTGATTCTTTCCTTATTCATTCTTTCAGTTCAAGTCCTTCGTTGTTTCATGCAAAAATCAGCAGCTGATAATAGTAAGTGTCATAATCCGGACCCCAAGGGGAGCCTAAAGAACATGGTGGAGGACATTATGAATGCATCAACCAGAATTATGAGGAAGAAAGGCGGGGGAGGAAAGGTTAATAATGGGTTGGTTTCCTTGTTGAGTATATTGATTCTTGCTACAAGAGATGGATTGCCATTGGGAATTCTTGTTTTGTGCTTTTGTTCATCAAGGAAAATGAAGTCCCTTTTTGGTGCCACGGTTCAGAAACTTTCATCATGTGTTACCATAGGGTTAGTAACGTCAATTTGTCTTGGCAAGACAAATGATTTAATCCTACGGCAATCAAAAATGGCTGACTTGTGGATTGGTCTCGAACGTGTCATGGATGTGTCTAAAGAAGTGAATAGGCAAATTCTCGAAATCTTTAGAGAAGGCATTGTGGTAACTTTTTCTGGTCAGCAGCAGGTAATTAATGATTCTCTGCTTTTTTGGAGTGAAAAGATGCTTGGCGTTGTCATGGATAATGAAGGGTATAGAAATTCCAGTACTACTATTCTATACAATGAGCCGTTGAGTAATGGGAATTGTTGCATGTCAATTCTAACAAGAGGTGAAGAAGAAGAAAACCCGGTTCAGATGTTGTATTTGAAGGGTGATCCTGATTTTATATTGTCTCTATGCTCGCATTACTATGATCCTGATGGAACCATGCAGATGTTAGATGAAGAAAAGAGACAAATGTTCACCAAATTGATTGAAGATATTGAATCTAATAATAGTCTCGCATGCTTTGCTTTTGCTCACAAGAAAATAATGCAAAAATCCCGGAAACTTGAAGAACAAGATCAAGAAGATAATGTTCATGGTGCTGATGAGGAAACTTTCAATTCTATGTATCATGGCTTTTCCTTGGTAGCCCTGGTGCATTTGAAGACACCATATCCACCAGAAGTAATGGAAGCACTGTCAGATTTCAGGGCTATGGGAATAAATGTCAAGCTAGTCGTTGATGATGATGCAAACATGGCAAGAATTATGGCTCTCAACTGTGGAATTTTAAGGCCAGCAGGGGAAAATGAGGAATCAGCCATCATGGAAGCTTCTCATTTTCTGAAGGAAGCCCGCATGGATATGATCGGAAACGTACCAAACGTAATCGCCAATGCCTCGCCAAATGATAAGTTACTGATAGTCCAAGGCCTAAGGAAGAAAGATGAGGTGGTGGCCATGACCAGTTCAATTAAGAGAGACTCTCCATCTCTACTTGAAGCTGATGTTGGAATTTTCTTGGATAATAATATTCACAATGGAGTAGTGGTCGAGGAGGAAGAGGCTGACATCATCGTGGGGCAAAAGATTGGGACAATTGTGTCCATGCTGAGGACAGGAAGGTATTTATGCAAACAAATTGAAATCTTTTTGATTTTGCATTTGACACTAAATCTTTCTGCCTTTGCCTTTAATTTCATTCTTGAAGTTTTGAGAAATGAGGCACAACTTTCATCGTTTCATCTCCTTTGGACAAATCTAATTGTGGAAACTCTAGGAGCTTTTGCTCTTTCAATGTGGGAGGGTCCTCCTGGGGTACTAAGCAAAAGGATCCCTCCTCATAATGGTCCAATTATAACAAAGATGATGTGGAGGAATATAGCTACACAATGTTTGTTTCAAGTCACAATCTTGTTGGTCCTAACCATGAAAGGCAAAGACATTTTTCATGTGGATGAAAATGTGTTGTGTACCATGATATTCAATTGTTATGTGTTGTGCCAAGTATTTGCCTTGATTGGTACCATCCGGATGACTAGTAGTTCTTGTGGAGGGGCAATTTGGGAGAATTACTTGTTCTTTATAGTTGTGGTGATTTTAGCTATGCAAGTGATGCTGGTAGAGATTATGTGGTTTCTTTTTCACTGGGGAAAGTTGGATTACAAGAAATGGTTCATCTGCATTGGCATTGCAGCAGTTTCTGTTCCTGTGGGCTATGTTTCAGAATGGGTTTTTCATGTGATTCTGTTGGCGATCTGATTCATCAATGTTCATGTGCATATTCTCCAATATTATTTGTAACCTATAATATATATATATATATATATATATATGTATGTAACTAATATATACTGCAATATTTTACCTTGATTAATTCGCTTGGTTTCTGCTGTAAAAATTCTCCAAGCAAAACTGTACATATAGCATGATAAATGAAATGAGTAGAATATTTCAATGCATGATCTCATCTCATGTCTTGTTCTGTAACATGAAAAAAAAAAAAATATTAACATTATTATCTTTTAATCCTTGTGTACATGGAGGATTCTAGATCAAACACTTACGTTAATATATTATGATAACTTTCCAGGCAAAAATTGTTTTTAAAAATTCTTCTAATAAAAAATAAATATTCAAATTTGGACAAAAAGAGTATAAAATTAAAATTCAATAAAGAGAGACATGTGATTTAATTCATAAAAATATAATAAAAGTAAAAAGGAAGTCTTTAAACAATATTCACAAGATTATTGGGGCGGATTTATACTCATAAGTTTTTAGTGATCGAGTGGCATATATGCAAAAGGAAGAAAATAAAAGGAAAATTGTGAAGCCAATCTTAATCATATTCAGAAGTGGTGTCTTATGCATTCTGGAAATATTAAGAAAAAGATCTCATGGGTCAGACAGCGTGTGGAAATGTTTAATAAAAGATGACCTGGGAATGGAAAAGAAATTGTAAAAGGACATGACTTTTTGACTAACTGCTTTGAACATATTGTAGTAGACAAGTTTCACACGCCTTCTCTTGGTCAAACCTTTATGCTACCAAGTCAACTCGCTAGAATCCATCTCCAAAACCCAGTCCTAAATCCTTTTTCTTTCTTTTTACTTTTATTTATTTATTATTATTATTATTATTACATAAACAAGTGTGATTTTTATATACTTTTACAAATATTAAAAATAATAACAACTTTAGTATTAAATTATGAATTTACCTTTAATAAATATTATTAATTAATATCTCATTGTGTATTTCCTTCTGAAATTAATAACTCTCATTCTCCTGTCCATAAAATTTTAAAATATTAATTATTAAGACTAGAAAGAAAAAACACTTATTATGAAATAAAACAAATCTTCTAATATTTACCATCGAAATATTAAATATTGTAGATATAATTCAGGGTTTTTAACTTTTGACTCTACAAAATCATAATTGATTCTTCAAAAACTCTATGCAGAAATTGTTTCATATATATATATATATGATCAAACTTACATAGACGTAGGAAGCAAACTTACAACAATTTATTTACCCCATTCATTAAAAAAAGAAGAAAAGATTATGCAAATATTAAAAACAACAAATTGGTAGTTACAGGCGTCCCTATTCGGATCTCAAAAGTTGATCTGTAGGGTTAGAAATGGGTCAAGGCTGGTGTGGTGGATGGATATAAAGGGAAAAGGTCGGCTCCTCAGATGTGGCTATAGATTTTTTCCATGTAAATCTACAAGAGTGATCTCCTATTATTAATATAGCATCATTATTGGGAAGAAGAACCAGAACAAATATTCCTCAATCATGTGAAGACTGCGTAGGTAAGTAACCTACAAAACATGGTTCAAATCAAGAATCCCATAATGAATTGGAGGCGACTAAATGGCGCAATTAAATATGATTTTCTTCTTGTTCTGCAGCTGAGTGCGACTGAGCGAGAGAGACTATTCTATTACATTATTATTATTACCAAACTTATAACTTGAAGAAGAAGAAGAAGTTTAAGGTCGTCTTAAGCCTTTTAAACTAGTACAATTGATGACAATACCACTGGGTTTGTCTGATCTTTGTCTTCAGCAGAATTCCCACGCAGTCTGTCTTATTCTAATTTCTTACTTCTCTTCTCTTTTTTTCATTTTTTTTATTACATTTTATTCAGCTTCACAGTTCCCAAGTCAAGTGTTTATTACTTTTTTCTGTCCCTGCCGTTTTATAAATATCTAAGAGTTTTTTTTGTGTGTGTCATTTTTAATGATAATTCATTTTACGAGGATATTATCTTTATTTTTTATTATTATTTGACTTATATTCCAAAATATTAACGGCTTTAATCTTTATTTTTTGTCCTATTTCTAATTTGAAAGTAGAAGAAATACAGATATCATCATCTATGTGGAGTAATTTCCTCTCAGATAACCCCAACCATCCAGAGTCTAACCAAATCTATTCACTTTTTCTTTTTATTTTATACTTTGTCTAATCTACTTACGGATGAAGTAAGAAACCCATTCCTTCCACCCCTAGTTTATAAGAGGAGCTGCACAAGTACGAATTTGCCTATGAATTTTGTTTGAATACGAAAGAAATTGCTTGGAAATGCACAGGGGACCACCGAAAGGTGTACTCAAGTGCAGTCGCTTCAGTACAAACTCACTACGATATTCTTATTCACCACTTGTTAAGATGTTGACAATAATGCATATAAAGTACACAGGGGATCTGAGTATCTAAATAGAAAAGGAATAGAAAGGAGAAAAAGGAAGTCCAAACCCCATATCAATCAGCAGTTGCTGCTTTCTCATGGTAATTTCTTGGCAAAAAAGATATTCAACTGGCACGTATCAACAAATCTTGTTGAAGATATTTCTATTTCTTATTTTCCAAAAGAAAAAGAAAAAGATTTCATCATCTATACAAAACTGATTCCTCTTCAGTTTAAGTGCAAGAAAAATCTTCAGTCTATGCTTGAATTCCTCTCCTTCCTCAAGGACCGCCAGACCATTCATGGCTACCCTGCTTTCAGTTTCATAGCGCACAAAAACAAAACTTTAGAATGGAGTACAGCTCATAAAGATGCAGTATGTGCTCCATTCTGAACTAATTCCTGAGTCCTCTGATTAATGGTTCGTTGAAAAAGTTATGTATGATCTCATAAGCCTCTGATGATCCAGAGGTGGTACTTTACTAGGTTGTTACTGTTAATTTCATCTTCTGTTTTGTTTGGAACTCGTAAGACTGAAGAATACTGTATAAAAGAATAAGCACTGCAATTATTGTTTGTTTTCATGGTAATTCTCAACATGTTCAGTCACTACATCATGATTATTTGGGAAAGCTTCTACTTTTCTCTCCTCATCCAGTGTCTCTTCATTGTCTGTACTATCTGAATCATTGCTGTTGCTCCATCTCCTTTTCATGATTTTTGGAAACACGCGTGTTACACCTTTGGTCTCTAGAGCTCCATCATCAGGATTTACTCTTTCAAATCGAACAGCACTCACCTTTCTGGCATTTCCTGCCAATATCTGCAACCAATAGAACATGAGCATCCATCAACTAAAGCTCAACTAACAAGTCAGTTCCCCATTTTTTTGCTTCTGCACTAAACTAATCAATGATGTTTGCATACCATGCCATGGTTCAAATCTAAACCGAAAACACATGAACAATCATATATTTATTTATTTCTTAAAACGACAGCAAAAGGAAGAAATAAACCTCAAGCTTAAATATCTGAGTCTTTCCATTCTGATCTGTTTGATCAGATTCTCCTCCATTATAATCATGATGTTCTTCTACATCTTCCCTTTCAAGCACCACTTTTATAGTCTCACCAGTTCTTGGGATGTAACCAAATGCCTCACACACAAAACCTGACACTGTCTCATATTGATGACCCTGAATGGTGACAGACAGAAATGTAAGAATCACCATGTATCAGATCATCAATTCTCTAAGCAATTAGAATTGTGGTACGGTTATTTTTACAATATTTCCTGTACAAGTTATATCCTAGGGAGTTTTCATATCGCGCCCTCTCCCCTCCCCCAGTGTTTGATTCATATGATTGTTCTCAAATAAAATGCATTTCTGCAACTAATGCGGTGTCAGCACCAATAAACAAGTGTAATGTACTGCAAAATTAAGAATATTTTGGATTTTTTTTTGAAAGTGTTTTTGGATTATAATTTTTTTATTGGAAATTGAAAACTGACTAATATGATTTGGGTCCCGCAATATTAATTATAATATAAAATATATAAAATATAATTAACAAATTATTTGAAATTATAAATTTAATTAAAAATTAATGAAAAATATTGTTTATACGATTGAGTGAGACACAATGATATTTTAATGGAGAATTGAGAAAATCCAAATACAGCCAAGGTACTTATAATAATGTCCAAGCAATATTTTAAATAACTGAAATACCTCAGGCATTTTGATATTCAGGTCCTCGGAAAGCTGGTCAATAGATGTGTTAGCATCCACATCATAGATTCCTTCAGCCCGCATTACAATGTAACCAGTTTTCTTCTGGATTTCTTCCTGTTAAATTCCAAGTAAGAGGGGAAATAGGAAAACAGCACAACCAGACAGCTATTCAGGTTATCCATTGGAGTATATGCAACAACCCTGCCTCAGAATCAAAGATGTTATGGTAATACTGGTTATTCAGTGATTCTGGCGAGTTCTCACCATGCCTGAATCAGTGTTGTCCATCAAACATTATCACCTAGATTACCCACCAACCACACAAAACAAAAGATTGGGGTATAAATGAAGTGAATATCAAAATTTTAGTCAGCAAGTCTCTTCCCAGTGACCCTTATTTGTTGGGAGAGGTTGGAGTAGGTAAAGGAGTACTGCTTTACTTTGAATCCTCATTAGTAAAAGTTTTCATTGTCAGTAATTCTTCTGAGAAAAGGGAATAAAACAATTTAGTTGGATATCCTGTCATCAAATAATGCGGTGCAACTAAAACCAAGAAAACAAAATTTTAAAAAATAAATTGAAAACAAATAGATGTCTAAAACAAACTAACTCAATTATCAATCAATCCTTACACTGGAGTCATTTTCATCAAAGATCTCACCAACAATTTCCTCAACCACGTCTTCAAGGGTTACAATCTGCTTCATTCAGAAAGCATTAAAGATGACACTATTTACCAAAAATTTAACGGTAGAAGTTCCTTAAATTAAATAATTGTGAAAGGGAAACTCACTCCAACAGTTCCGCCATACTCATTCAGGACAACAGCCATGTGAACCTTTCTGATCCGGAATTCTCTAAGAAGATTCCAAACAGACATAGAATCTGCAACATTCCAAGGTCATTTTTTTACTGTTGCAAGAAAAATATTCTTAAGATTTAAATTATATATAGACACTTCCATGTGATCCCAGCTACAAATACAGGTGCAAATCTGGAATTGGTTTTAAGATTCTAACATTCTGTCTTTTCACATAACATTGGTTAAAGTGTACAAATAATGTAAACCCCCCCCCCCCCCCCGGTCCCCTAATGGTGAGATTTGATTAATTATTATTGTCTATATTAAGGAATATTTATTGATTGGGGAAGGTTTTTTTTAGGTTACAATTTGATTGATTACCAATTTAATGAGTAATTAATTTGGGAATTAGAGAATTAATGAATATTTAAGTTACCTTGTTTTTTTAGGGGATTGAGAAGCTTAATTTTTTTTTTTTTTTTTATAGTTTTTGAAATTACCTCACTTTGTTCTTCTGGTCTTTTAGAAGAGGAGTAGAGAGTTGAGACTTAGTACCAAATAGTAGCAAGGGAGAAGTGAAAGTTAAACTGAGAATTACAATTGAAGATAGATAAGGCATACTTATGATTCGTTATTTCGATATGCATATTGTAATTTAGGAATTATCAATGGTTTTTCCCTTTTTCATTTAGGGATTGTTTTGTTCAAATAGGTGTTAATAATTTTATTGTTGAGAATTAGATTTTGGTTAAGTTCGAAAATATGGTAAGTAAATATAATATTTCTGTTTATTTTTGTATTAAAATTTAGGAATTATACACTTATTTTCGTGATGTGATGATATGTTGGATTACTGTATTTTGATATTGGAAAGATTTCTGTAAAATTATTGCTTCACGAGTTTCTTTATTCATTAAGTAATGAACTAAAAGGATGAATGAGTTTGTTCCGATCATAACCGTTCCATTCATATCATGGTATATTATCATATAATAGTTTGGTCATAGTAATTATTCTCTGTTTGTATATTCATAAGGCTATGTTCATATGGTCAAAGTATTTACATATTCATAGTCTTTTCACTATTTTGATTGTTTTTGGTTGCTTGATGAATGTTTTTATTTTTATATAAAAAAAAAGAAAGTGTTTCCTAGTATCTGTACTTACTCTTTCAATCTGGATTTCTACCAATGATTTCACTTACCTTTGATATTTAGACTTGAATTCAAATAATGTATTTGAAAATTATGTCCATGTTTTTTTTTATAATTACAAGGTTAATCTAATTATATATATATATATAATTATATGTCAATGTCAACGTTATTTTAGCCATGAATTTGAAATTCTCTATTCTGAATTATTTACAAAACATCATATAGCCTTTGCATGTAAAAAAAAAGATGCAGTCATCTTTTAAATTGAATTTGCAAACACTTTGGTTTCTTTTATTCAAGAGTTTTCATATTTCCTCCATTTTGTAAATCACTTACCATATTATTCAAATACTTTTCAAACTTTAAGAATATTTTCATCTACTCATGAAAACAGAACTTTGGTATACCGTGACATTATAGTCACAAATGAAAAGATGCATGTATTCTCATTTGCCATATAGATCAAGTAGCTCTAGTTTTTTTCTTGTTATAAGTTTGTGATAAATAATGTCTAAGACTACCTTCCAATTTTGTAATATATATTAATTAAATATTTTCTTTTTAAAGAATCAATGTTACTTTTATATGTATGAGAATAATTATTTAATCTGACTTATTTGAATAAGTTTAAGTAATGGCTCGTGTGACACATTTATTTATTGGAAGAACATGTTCTATTTATTATATATGTATACCATCAAGCATGGTAAAAAAAATCATTATATTCTGTCAGTATGTCCATCCTAGTGGGATAAACAACTAGGGTTAAATTTAACAAATGCCCAATGAGTTTACGTGTGATTAAGTCATGCAAATGATAATATATTTATTTAATATATTGATTTGTCTGAATTTCAATATGTTATGCTAAATGTTAAAATTTTCAATATAGGTAATTTGAAATTATGTTATATGTTTAAAATCGTTTATAATGTAACTTTAAAAACGTACTCATTTCGAAGAATATTATATTTATTCACTGAGTGTGTCAGATCACTCTATAACTACTTTAGATTTAGATGTTTCAAATAGTGAGACTTTCGAGATATTTAAGAAATAATAGAAGATTGAACTTTGAAAGACATTTTCTAGTTTTGAGAAATTTTTATTTTATTTTATTCTAGAACTCTGTGGATTTGTTTGATATTTTTATTACTCTATAAATTTATTTGAGGATTTTTTTGGATTGTTTTTTTTTAAAATTCTATTGAAGTATTTTATGATACATTATAACAAATTATTTGATTGTTAAAGGTTAAGAACTTGTTGAGAAATCTTTACAGGTTTTGCCGTTTCACGTTTTGGATTCGAAAAAGACCATAGATCTAATTCGGATTTGGGGTGTGACAAATAAATCCTCATAAACTAAGGTAATATTTCGAATTGTATTTTGAAAGCACTTTTGTTTTGTTTTGAAATAAAATTACGTTTGAATAATAATTTTTTTTTTTAGAAATTGAAAACTTATTGATATGTTATGTATCACACATCATTGATAATATTATAAAATATATAAAATATAACTAATAAATTATTGAAAATTATAATTTTAATTAAAAAGTAATGAAAAAGTGGGTTCATGTGATTGAGTGGAACCCACGTGCACGGTTAGAAAAAAATGTTTTGAGATATTTTTATAGGGAATATGAAAAAATGTTATGAGTGCTAAGCCAAATATAGCCTAAGATCTCTAAAGCTTTTAGAAATGATCAGAACCTGGCTTGAAACTTTCTCAAAGTACCTTGTTTTATCAAATTAGGTTAATACATATAGAAGGTGAGATGTGCCTCTAACTCCAGACAGGATTCTTGGGAGTTACAAATCACTAAAAACGTAATACTATCTCTGTTCCTCTTATCCTTGGCATACTTTGAAGTTGGAAGAGTATGAACTTCCCAAAGGCAGTCAAGAATAAAAAAGATGCCAAGCAACTGAGATACATAAATTTAAATCAGAAAAGTCAGCTAAGCTTAATTACCAGGCACAAAGTATGCAGGTTTGTGTGCCATATCTCCTACAAGAGAACTTTCAAGCAACTCGCCCTTCAAAAACAAAAAAGAATGCAATTCTGCAAACTATCAGATATTTTCGGCATTATTAGAGAAGATATATTTAGAGTAAATAGAAATTCGAAAGGCTGTAGAATTAGTTAGTTAACCTTCTGCACATAATCTAAAAGATCCATTGCATAAGCAATGCCAACTATATTATCAACACGTTCTTCAAAGACAGGCACCCTGCAGAGACATTTTCTTAGAATACTGTGGACTAGTTGTAAATAGACAAACGGAAAAGCAGCCTAAAATACCTGGAGTACTGATGGGTCAGCCATAGATTATGAAAATCAACAAGTGTTGCACTAGCATCAATGGCAACAACATCAACAAGTGGTGTCATAACCTCTCTAACGTGTGTATCTTTTATCTCCAGCACATTCTCAATCATATCCTGAGAAACTAATCAGATGCTGCCCAAATAGCTAATGTATTTGAATGTTGTGCGTATAATAAACTATTTTCGGAAGATATTAAATCAGAAGATGGCACATTTACACCAGATATATGCATGTTTAGACAATTTAGTGACTTCATAGCAGAGTAGAACATGAAATCCTTTCTAGAAAGTATTGCCAAGTAATCATCCAGTCTTTCGTGTCTAGTATATAAAGCTAGAGACCAATAATGGCTTCTTACACATGCAATACACATTGAACTCTATGACCAGCAAACCTAGAGATTCAATGAAAATAACTACTCAAAATGCACCATAAACTAGACAAGCTTGCCTCTCCTCCAAAAGAGTTCTACTTTCTTACTTGTACGAAAATCAATGGGGGATTCCCTGTTTAACAGGAGAAGAATTGACATGCATCTAAGTTACAAAGTCTTATTTTCCAAATTCCAAGATATATTTTACAAAGAAGTGCTATTAGAGCATCAGAAAGAAGCTAAATAACATGAGAAGATCCAGGGTAGCAATTACAATCCCAGTAAATGTCCAATATGTGTTTTGTTGTAAGCTTGCTGAGTTTATTGCAAATATATTGTATTTAAGAATCTGAACTCGTAGTAGGTTCCAATGCATGAACCCTAAGAACATAAGAATATGAATGAAGTTCACTTTGTTACCTGTTCTTCCTCCTCAATTGCTCCACTTAACTCTGCTCCGCGCAACATCAACTTCAATTCATCCTCAGTAACATATGGTTCACTAATACATTACAAATGATTACAGGATCAAGTCAAAAGATAATTCCAATTGTATATTAAACCACAGAAGTAAATGCAAAGTAACAAAGTTAAAAAATAAAGCATACCTTCTTCCTTTCAGACCAAGAAGTTTCAACATGCCCATTGATAGATATGTGACAACTCTTCCAACAGGATACAATATCAAGGAAAGCCATGCCACAGGCCTGACCTAGAGCATTGCAACCACACCTAGTCAAAGATATTTGAAAGCACTATCTCTTAACTAGAAAAGATATTATTTATTGCCCCCCTAAAAAAAAAGGTAATAAACACTCAGTAGCTTTGACATGTTACTAAAGAAAGAAGCAAGCCTAACTTACCACAAACCTAGCAACCTCTGTTGCATTATGAACAGCTATACTTTTTGGCGTAATTTCAGTAAGGAGCAAAACAGCAACCTGGCACATTCAGAAGCAAAGCATTTGTTTTAATAGTGAAGTTTGACAGATCAGGACGCATAAAGCGACTAGTTAGTAAAGAGGATATGGACAAGAATCACTAATACAGGAGAAAATCCTAACAGATTAAGAAACTTCTACAATCAAAATAATCCCAGAGTATTGACTTTAGATCTTTCACAAAGATTAAAAAGAATATTTGAAAAATTGTTCATGACTAAGTTGCTATGCTAAAATTGAGCTCATGAGAACATCCACACGCACCGTCATCACTCCAGTTGCTGCACTTACACCAGCTTCACCAAATACTGCAGTTGCTGCCTCAGTAACCAATGCTGTAGCTCCAATATTTACCACACTGAGTACATAAACAAAATCTACAATCAGAAATAATGCATTTATTCAAGAGAGACTGCTATTTATGAGACTGTAACAGGAGGGAGCAGTACGTTGTGCCAATAAGAATGGTTGTCAGAAAACGTGTGACATCACTTCGGAGCATTTTAAAAACACCATTTTCAGATTCTTTTTCAGCCAATTCTCGTACCTGATAAACAACATATTCAACAATTGAGAAGGCAATAAGCACCAGAATAAATTGCAACAGAGCCAGCATCTCTTGCAGAATTCAATCAGAGTTAAATGATAGTACAAAATAAGAGAATTGAGAAACCTTAAGGCCTCCAATCCTCCCTCAACTCATCAACAATGATTCCAATAGTCAAATGTTGCAGATGGCGGATATTTATCTAGAACCAAAATGGTATGACCCGATTACTAAGAAAATGATGTGCATTACATGTAATCTCCAAGCATATAAGATACTAAAGAGAGAAAATTAACCAAATACACAAAATCTCACCCACATTTGGCAAAACATACTATTTTATGAAAATAAGAACTATAACATGCTCAGCCCCCCAATTCTCAAGCCAAATGGAGAAGAAAGGAACATCATTTGACGGGTAGGATACCTTCCAGGGCCAAAGTGTAGTAATAGAGGTTTCAGCCATGGAAAAAAATGCCGAGAGACCCAGCAGCGCGGCCAAAATCAAACCCTGCTCTTTAAAAATTTTCAGCACCTGCAGAACCTTCGGCCAAGAACTCCTCAACGCCACCCCACTCCTATCGAAAACACCTTGCCAACCCGCATCCAGTACCCCCTCAACTGCCACAGCGTTCCGGCACCCCAACATCAGAACCCCACAAACCATTGCCGCTAATACTAAACCTTTCCTCACCAGAACTTCCACAAAACCCAACTCCACACCCTCCATCACTGCCACTGCCTCTGCCGAGTTTTGCCCATCTTGACCCGCACACCTGGGCTTAATTACTAATGAACTACTCAAAGACTGCTTTCTTTTACTCGTAAAGCTCAAAGTGGGGAAAGTTCTAGAATGACACCCGGCCGTGCGACCGGTTATTGATGGCCGATATGCCAAAATTCGGCCTCTAGAGGGGAATTTTTTCCCGTATCTGAAAATTTGGTTCTGGAAACTGAGAATTGAATGTTTGGAATCTGTGATGAACGTGCAGCGATTGAACAATGAAGCTTCCATAGCTGACTTCATTTATGAATTCTTGGGACAACAGTAATTCAAGTTTAAAAAACAAATCAATTTACACCAATAACTATATAGAAAGAGAAAGAAGGAAAGTGGAGGAGAGAGAAAGCTAGGGCTTTTTTCGGAGTTTGAATAGATGAAATCGAGCAGCAGAGGAGGTCATCGTCCTCTGGAAGGAAGATCCTCTGCGGATTTTTCTTTTCTTTTTTTCTGTGCTTCAAAGCCAAGTCCGAGTGCAAGTGGCAGTGATTGGAAATGACGAAGGTAACCATTGTTAAATTCTTATTTCCATCATTATCCTTTCTTTGAGATGGGCCACGGCCAAGCAGTATTTGGGCATTATTTATTCCGGCCCATATGATCCAAAATGGAGGAGAGGAGAGATATCGAAACTTGAAGAAGCCCACGGAAGTTGTGGGATGCCCAAGTAATGGTTACATCTCCCTGTTGTCCTTGGCTCTAATCTAATAGTTATTCAGCTTGAAAATAAAAAGATTTAAAAGAGATAAGAGGACTTTTCATAAAATTCAAGTAAAAAACTATTAACCAAATATAGGATGGTTGAATTTGTGAGATGAAGACTACTAGATAAACTGAAATCATCTGCAGTAATAGATGGGGATATATAAAAATTCATTTGAAAATTATTAAGCTAAATGGTCTCTTTATTATAAGATATTTTAAATAATTTAATATAATATAAAAATTATTTTACTTCAAATTCATTATACTAAAAATAAATAAATAATAATTTATAATAGATCAAGTAAAACATATGAGTGAGTTTACTTATATATTATATAAAAAAAAAAGGATTATGAAATTTTAACACAAAGAATTAGTCAATTAGACCACCAAAGTCAAAACCAGGCACATGTAATAATTTTCATAAATTTCACCAGATATTACATTAGTATTCCTCGAGTGTAGTCTGCTGGTATTCATGTGCTGCTGACATTAAATATCGAATTTTAGATACAAAACTAGCTGATGGGGTCAGGATACATCCTTATTCCACAGAGCTACAGAGACTTGGCTCGCAATCCTTCATAAGCCAAGAATCAAAAGCCTCTTCTGCAGTTGCTAAAAGTGTAGTAAAAATTGGTTTAACAATTTCAACTTTGTAGCCATCATCAAGCGCTAGGAGGGTTAACAATGAAATCGAGCAAAACTGCATTTCACATATTTGTCAGGTTCCATAGCTAGAACTTGATCTCATCGTATATTCAGCAACAAGTTTTGCAAATGAAGATGACTTGTCTTCCAGCAATTTTGCTGGAGAATCATATTCTTCGATAAGCCCTGCACGTGAGAGAGAAAATCATCAAACAGAACTTCCAAAAAAGAGCACCTGATGATAAACGGTGATTATCTTGAATACCATGATCTAGAAGTAGGACCATGTCACTATGTAGCACAGATGTTATCCTATGTGCAATTGTGATAACCGTTGAATCTGAGAAATGTTGCCTAAGAGTTTGCTGAATCAAATTATCAGTGGCTGTATCAACAGATGCTGTAGCCTCATCAAGTACCAGAACTTTGCTTTTCTTGAGTAGCACACGGCCAAGACAGACCAGCTGTCTTTGACCAACACTCCAATTCTCCCCATTCTCAGAAACTGCATAATTGTAGGAAAAAAATTGCCACATAAGAAATCTGTATAGATACAAGTTAACAAGACTTCGAAAGATGAAAGCATTGGGTGAGAAACCTGCAGCGTCAAGCTTGCCTTCCTTCTTCCTGACTTCATCACCAAGCTGGCACTTGTCAAGAACCTAAAGCAAAGAAGGGAAGTAAGATGTACATTCAAGCAATAGGACGAGGAAAAGGCCAACTAGAAGATCAAATCTTTGGCTTAATTTGTTTCATAAGACAATCAGATAAGACCAGATTGAAGCCAACCTCCCAAATCTGTTCATCTTTATACTCTTCAAGCGGATCCAAATTACTACGCACTGTACCCTCAAACATGGTTGGATCCTGTGGTATTATGCTCAGTCTGGACCGTAGATCATGCAGTCCAATTGAGAAGATATTGATACCATCTATTGATATTTGTCCATCAGCTGGTTCAACAATGCGAAAGAGGGTCTGTATAAGTGTGGATTTTCCACTGCCTGTCCTCCCCACAATTCCAGTTTTCTTTTCGCCAAAGAAAGTGCATGTGAGGCCTCGTAAAACTAGGGGCATGTGCGGAGCGTATCGGACCTACATACATAATATCCATTAATACAACTTGTGCACAAACATCCCCCCCCCCCCCATAATGATCAACTAATAGGGCCATCCATCTAATTACAGATTTTATGATAAGGAATTACCTGAAGTCCACGAATATCAACCTCTCCTTGTGATGGCCAGTGACTGTTAGGTCTGTTTGAATCTATAACTAGTGCAGGTTCACTTGGAATAGAAGTATACTGCAATATTCTTTCAACTGAGATTATTTTATTCTCCATCATACAAATGTTCCATACAACCCAAGCTTGTAACATGTTCAGATTAAGTCCATATGTCACTGCTAAACCCGCAATACCTTCATATTCATTATCACAAAATTAGGGGAAAGAAAAAGAGATGAGATAAATGGATTGTTCTGGAGCATTGTTAAAGGAGATTCAACAAGGATAGTGAAAGTAAGAATTCGCTTACTTGGATCAATTGTTCCCTCTGGAATGCAGATCAAGAAAACTAATGAAAAAGTAAATGTAACGAGGGATAAAGCATCCAAGCGAAAGCATAGCCATTCCATTGCAGCAGAACTGTGAAACTTTGGACGAGAGTAAGCATCAATGAGTTCCATACTTTTGTCTAGGAATCTAGATTCCTGATCAAAACTTCTAATTGTACTTGCACCAGAGATTGTCTCAGCAAAATGCTGTATAACTGGAGCTTTGCAAACCCCAACTAATCGTGACAGTTCTCTTGCTGAACCTATGTAATATCGCTGCATATAAAATAAACATTAGCTATCTTCCATGTTAACCCCATATACATGCAAATGCTTTTTATTTTTGTCAAGCATTGGACAGTGTTATTTTTGGATGAGTTGAATAAATTATTTTCCAATGTAATCATATTTTTATCAAGTAGGATATAGCTTAAGTGAACTGGAGAAGTGTATGAAATTTATATGCACAAGGAGACTACAACAAAATGCACAAATATAACAAGATGATAAAGAGTGATGAAACTTGAAGGTACCTGCAACCAGATGCATATCGAAATCACTGGTATAAAAATGATGAAGACTTGCCATGCAACTTGTGACATTACTGCAATAATTCCCAATAGTTGTATCATTGAGAATGCAAAGGCCCCAATTTGAAATGGAATGCTTAGATCCACTGCACTTTGATCTGTAGAAGCCTGCACAAAAGGAGAAGAGTCAATTCGAGCAAAACCTCAACAATTAAATAATACTTCTAAATCTTTGATGTATCAGAGTCACAATGTCGTATATAAGTGATGATAGTTTCTAATACTTGTTTCTACAATTAACAACAAGAACAAATAGAAATCACAAGGTCTCTTACTCTGTTCAGAATTCGACCACTCGGGGTGGCATCAAAAAAGGACATTGGAGCACGAAAAATGGATAAATGCATTTTATTGAAAAGTAATTGGGATGTCTTGTATCCAGCTGTCACAAGAAGTAAGGCTCTGACAAGAATGCAAAAAGAACTTCCAATAGCCAAAGCAACATAGACCAAGATGAGAGTGGAGCTTCCAACTGGAGGTGTGACATCCTCAGACACAGGTGTAGCCCAAGCCATCCAGTAATTGCTCCCAATCTGCAATAGCTGGAACAGGACCTGTGCCAATAATATAAAGGGAACAAGCCATCCTCCATATGCAGTTGTTATATATTTCCAATAAACAGGAAAACCAACTTTGCCTTTCTCTCGTTCTTCTTCTTCAACGAGCTGTCTTTTCTCCCCAGGCATTTCATCTGATTTACCGTGTTGAGCACCTCCATTAAGTTTCTGTGCATCTTTTCCGCCACTCTCCATGCCATTGACATCCTCACTTATGCTTGAAGATTCTGCTTCAACGGAACCAAGTATAGATAAAGCTTCCCTATGCGCACCCACAAGTTCCATAAAGTCACTCCCCGATTTCAGAATATCATTGTACTTTCCAGATTGTGTTATCTTTCCATCTTTCATAACCTGGAAATGCCATTAAATTTGATTACTTTGCACTTAAGATCAAATGCAAGTCTACAATAAAATAAAACATGAATAACATACCAAAACAAGATCTGCAGCAGGCAAAAACTCTACTTGGTGTGTAACATAAACAACTGTTTTTGATTGCAGGAGACTCAATATGCACTCCTGCCATTCAGATATCATAAGAAACCAGAATATCAATAATTGAGGAAAAATGCTGAGAAAAACAAAGAGAACACTAATATACAGCATTTAAATTAGAGAGGAAAGGGAAATTACATTGAAGAGGTGACTTCCAGTATGAGCATCCACAGCACTAAACGGATCATCAAAGAGATAAATATCAGCATCCTGGTATAGTGCGCGTGCAATCTGTATTCTTTGCTTCTGCCCACCACTCAAATTAATTCCCCTCTCACCGATGACTGTTTGATCACCAAAAGAGAGAATTTCCAAGTCTTTCTTCAAGGCACATGCTTCTAGAACTCGATCATACTTTTCTCTATCCATCTGCTTACCGAACAATATATTCTCTTCAATTTTTCCACTCTGTATCCATGGAGACTGAGCAACATAGGCCTTTGTACCACTAATTTTAATTGTCCCAGACAGTTTGGGCATTTCTCCCAATATACACGAAAGTAAGCTAGACTTTCCTGAACCAACAGCACCACAGATGGCAACCCTCTTGCCATGAGAAACAGAAAGACTTATTTCTCTCAGATATGGAGTAGTGGAAGAGAAATCCCAGATGAAGTCCCCATCAACAATCTCAATAGCGGTGTTAGAAGTACCTCTTGGAAGCTTCTCTATGGCATTAGAGGGCAAGTCATCAAGGGAGAGAAATGCAGCAATTCTATCAAGCGAAACCTTAGTCTGAACAATCATCGAAATTGTATCAGGAAGATTGTAAATAGGCTCTTGAAGTATTCTGAACGTTGCAAGCGCAGACAATATCTTTCCTGACTCAAGTGGAATGCCCATTAGCATACAAGCACCAAAAGTGATCACAGACACAAATGTTGGAGCAGCCCAGAACACAAAACTGACCGTAGCTGAAGTGTATAGAAACTTTTGCAGCCACCCAGCCTCTATCTTTCTGAGCTCCATGATTCTCGACAAAAACTTCATTTCCCAGGCCTGAAGCTTGAGGATCCTCATGTTCCTCAAGACTTCAGATGTTGCGTTCATCCTTTTATCTTTTGATTTCATAAGCTTATCCTGAAACTTCTCTTGCAATTTGCCTAGTGGAACATTTGCCAGCATGATCAGCACGGTTGCAGCAAATGTAGCAAGGAAAGAAAGTCCAAGATTCTTATATAGGATTAATAGTGCTAGACCAACTTGTATGAGAACCAGCCAAGGATCATGCATGTACCAACCGAAGTCACCAATTCTCTCAGCATCAACAGCCATAAAATTGATTATTTCCCCACTTGTGTGCCCCTGCTTTGATTGAGAGGAAAGTGTCAAGCCCTTGCTGTAGACTTTGGCAACCAACGCTGCCCTGGCTCTGTATCCAGCCTGCTGCACCCTAAAGAACCAGTGCCTCTGCGCCAAGCATTCTACAAGTTTCGCAGAGAAGAAAGCAGATACCAAGAAATACCCTTCATTATCAAATTCTCGGTGCCCATTGAGGAATTGAACAAAAGTATCAATGAGGTAGGGGCCAACATATGAGGCCAATGTGTATAGAAGAACAAAAAGAGCTGATAAGAGTATTTCCTTCCATGCAGTGGCAAACAAGGCCTTCACCAGCATAAGAGTGGTAAGTCGACTACTGCCATGGCTATCAGACTCTAGTTTGTCCCTTAAAAGTGGAAAGGCCCCTCTAATACTATCAAGACCAGCAAGTTGAGGAACATCCTCGAGGTCCAGTGTCTTCTTGTAGCCAAGAGATATTAAAGGTCCCATCCAAGAGAAACTAAGAGTGCTAAATATACCAGCAGTAGCGTATGGAGTTACAGTATCCTCCCCAGTAGACTTCTTAGACTGGCTAACATTGGTGGAATTACCATTCAAAAGGGGTTCTTGAAGGTTATCTTCCCCTTCTTGTCTACCCAAAAACCCCAGAATACAGAAAAATAAACCCATTGCAGTGGAAACTATGTCAGATACCCAAAAAGGAATCGATAATGATCGATGCTGTTGGTTATAAATAAAGTCCATCACCAGACAATAACAAGATACTAGGAAGAAAAGTGCCCACCACGTTCTCAAAACAAATGGGTACTTAATTTCACCAGAATTCAAGAACTGGGTCTGCAGAAAGATAGAAACTACGAGCCAAGCAAGAGTTTTTGGAACCAAATCGATAAGCACTAAAATCTTTTCATCTGACCAACCATTTCTATACCAATAAAAAGTGGTCAATAAACAGAGAGCAAGATTAAACACCAGGAGACCCAGACAACCAAAGAAGACAGGTTTGTAATACAAAAACTTGGAGTTCCTAACATATTTTTGGGTTTGGGAACTAGCCTTAATTTTCCTCCAAAGCCAAGAAATGAGTAGAAGCAAGAACAGAAGGATGTGCAGAAAACCAGAAAGCGTTCGCAACAATATGGGGTTGAGCAGAAAATCAATGTATGATGAATCAGAAGATAAGAAGAACGACATGCCCATTTGAGATGATGCTTCAATAATTTTCATGGTTAGTGAAAAGCCGGGACTTTGCTTTGGGTATGTCCGTTCCGCTCTTGAAATTCTGCTTCTAGAGTTTTGTTTTCCTCTACTCTACTCCTGGAGATGTAGTAAGAAATTCTCTAATATATATACAAAATACCTATGCACAAGAGCGCCTACAGGATTAGAAGGCTACTTAGCTTGACCAATAATGGAGTCCAAAAGTTGAGTACAGAGTCAAAATTGGCTCTAACTTTCCTTGGGTAAAGGATAACGTGGTGATCAAGAATCAGTTGACGGGTTTTCCAAAAAAAGAAAAAAAACTCAGTTGACGGAGACTGCAAAGATTGAGGAAAACAAACGGACAACGTGACAAACAATAGTCCGGATGGTGAATTTGCCACGGCGGCCGTTTTGGAAAATTACCTCTACCTGCTGTAAATTCTTGTTCTTTGTCCTGCTCCTACATAACAATTACGAATTTTTTTCTTCTACATTGAGGATCGAGGTTTTTCTGATGAACAAAGGTCAAATATATAAAAATACAATGGAAACCCTCTTCTATCGAATTGCTCAAAACATTGAGGTAGAGAAGATGAAGATGATGCCCATGCGAAGTAGAGTCAAGATTTAAGAGGTAACTATGGTCCATAATTACCGTGCCAGATATCTTCACGCTCGCCCTGTTTTTAGGGGGTTCTCGAAAAATAAACTCCATATAAGAGATTTCCTTATTTAAAATAAAATATAAAAAAAAGAGAGAGAGAATCTTTTTTTATTGAGAGACTGACATAAAGATCCTAAAAATTCAACCAAGATATGGTTAACTAAGAATCACAAAATAGAATAAAGAAAGGGTTGAACTGACATTTTATTGTTTTGTCTTTGTATGTTTTCTGTTCTTCTTCTTTTTATCATTATCAAAATCTTGTAATTTGGCATTAATGGATTAAATTGAAATAAAATTATTATTGAGAACTTAATTGCAAAAATTGAATATTTTCAAGAATTAGGTTGATGTTAGTTTTAGACTTTTTTCTTTAACCATTATTTTTTTAAGGGATATGGATGAAATTATTAAATTCATAAAAATAAATTGAAATAAATCTATTATTGTGAACTTAATTGATTATATTTTTTAGGGACTAAGTTAATATTAACCGTTTCTTTAAAAAGTACTTAAGTTTGATTATTTAAACACTAGGTTATAAAATATAGGAGTAAAATTGAGCTTGAGCTGGATTACTTTATAATGATTCAAGCTAAAACTTTATTAGAGTTTGAAAATTGAAATTCAAACTAAGCTCATCAAATTTTTAATAAGTTTAACAAAAGTCTAAATTTTTGACTAATGTTTAAGTTATTTTTAGAAATTTTAATTAATTTTCTTTAAAAAATTATATATATATATATATAACTCAGATTTCTATATATTAGATATATTATTGTTCAAACTTGATTATGATACTTAACGAGTTAGTTTGATATTTTGTGAACTTCTCAAGTTTAAACTACTAATAAAATGGAAAAGAAGCAAAAAAAAAGAAAAAAGGAAGGGGGTAGGGGTAAATTTTAGATCCCTCTACCCCTTAAATCCTTCTTCTTGTAGTGGATTGGTGAATTTTTTTTTTAAAGTCAATTTTACTCATAAAAGAAATTTACTTTATACAAAAGATTATTTCAAATTTTCAATAAAACAAAGCTTTTCTTTTTAACTCCCAAGAGCAAGAATAAATTTTACTTTTCTTTTATTTCTTAAAATTCTTAAACATAATTATTTTACTTGAATAATGTTCGAATTATACTCAGCTCGAAATTGTTCCGTCTCTATTAACTACATGCTACGACATTATTGAGTGGACAATAATGTGAGATGCATACCAAAATAAGTCAAAACGTAAATCGCATTCACGTCGTCATTATTTTAATTTTTTTTTTCATTTCTTACTAAGGACGTGAATGGCATTCACGTTGTTGGATAAAAAAAAAAAAGGCAAGGACGTGAATGCCATTCACGTCCTTAGAATTAAAAAAAAAAAAAAGGTCATGCATGTCTCTGTGAGGAACGTCCTCTCCTTCTTCCTCTTTTTCTTCTATATTTTTCCATTTCATCATTATTTTTTTCTTCTTGCTTTCTCTTTTTTTTGTATTTTTTTTGTTGAGTTAATTAGTTTATAAAAATAATAAATAGAAATTAATAATTGTGTAGTTTTTTTAGCTAATTAGTTTATATTAAAAAATTACTAATTGATTTTTTTTATTTGTTGAGCTAATTATCTCTTTTTTTAAAAAAAAAAGGAGAAAGCAAGAAGTAGAAAAAAATAATGATGAAATGGAAAAAAATAAAAGAAAAAGAGGAAGAAGAAGAATGCTGCCATGCCAATCGAAGGAGATGTTCAAGTGCCTTTTCATGGTGGACGTCAGATCGAATGATAATGGTCTTACTCTTAAATCATGGACTGAAAAATCACTCATTTTTAAAAGGATTGTGTTCTTCACTTGTCATTAATTCATTGGAGATGCAGTTTTTTGCCAATTCTTCTCATCCAATCTGTGGTACTAATTTCCTTTCCCTTTCTTGTAAGAAGAAATTTGAAAGATGGGCTTCAATCTCCACCGTCACGTTAGGAAGAAAATATTTATCTGGGCACGAGTCTTGACTACTGCGCCCATTTGCACCAACGATGTGATTGCTCGTGTCAACTTGAAATTATTATTATTATTTTTTATGATAAAAGGTGTCGACTTGAAAGTAGCCTTGCCTTGCCCCAAAGTTAACTTAAGATGGAAGCATTCTCAATCATGTGATGGACTGTGAGTCCAAGAGTTTCATATATTTATTTTTATCATTTTGGGAAAGTAGCAATTTCTACTCTATGCATCTTTGTCTATCAGATTGTAATAACAGATGGGAGAAGTGAATGTGCTTAAAAAAAGAACACCTAATGTGGTCTAAAGAGTTGCTTGTCTCTGGTTAAGGATAGCATGTTAGAATTTTTTTTTCTTTGTGGGGTGGGGAGGAAATTCTATCGTTTGTTTTCTCTTCTCATGATGTCAGAGTCCCAAAAACATGAGAGCATCTTTGTCAAAAGTAATTTGCCACAAGATTCCCTTGTTTTGGGTGTTGATGTTGTAGTTAGTATATTTGGGAGGAAGGGAATGCCAGTGCAGATAGATATGCAATAATTTAGCAATTTTGTGCCACTGTCTCAATTGTTTACATACAATGCACGATGCTCTTGTTTTGTTTAGTGTTTGAGATGTGGACTTATGCTTGAGTTTCCTGTTTCTTGCATATGAACTTAAGTGTGAATTGGTGTGTCAATATGTTTATATTATAAAAAATTATGAATTTAAATAAAACACAATTAATTTAAACGTTCATATTATAATATTTACAATTTAAAAACTAAATTTTAATAAAATTATAAATAAAAATTGAGCGATTAAAATTACAAATAAAATTTTGTAAAATTAAAAGAAATTTTTTCTTTTCATATGGTAAGTTAAAGATAAATAAATTATTTTTATAAATTAAAATTTAATCTTTTAAAACTGAATTTGATTTGATCAAAATTTATTTATGTATAATTATTTCTTGCCTTGTCAATTATAATCAATATTATCATATTCTATTTGTGTTTACAAATCAGTTCAAACTAATATCCTCGTATGAATATATGCTGATAAAGAAAACTAGATAGGGGAGCCTGAATGCTGCATCGGGTTGCGGACTTATTATTGAGGAATGAGTATGAATAATAAACAAGGGATCGTGTAGTATAAATATTATATAGGGGGTTAGGAGAGGCTGGTCACAGCTCACGGGAGGTTCTTAGGGACATGAATAGTGAACCCACTTCAGAAGAGAATTTTCTTTGCAATGAGACACGGTAGGTAACATAAAATAAAAGGAGTCCCGTATACAAAGTAATTTATATATCTAATTATAAAAATTTTGTTGACAATAAAAATTCGAATACTTTTTAAAGCACATACGGGTTTAATGAGAACTATACAACTAATTATTGTATAATTTAATCTTTGATTAATATCAGAGTAATTTTTAGAGGATCGAGATTACTGTTTACAGGACTCAACTTAAATTATAAAAAAACAAAAAAAAAAAAACATTGAAGCAATATTTCTTGGATTTATTAATCATCAGACATCATCATAAAGCATGGTTCTTGGTTTCATATATTGAATCCTAGCTGACCATCTCCAGGCCTAAGGCATGGACGGGATTCGGATATTGTATCATTATATTGTTTTGATTGCTTATTTAGAATGGAATGATAATCACAAAAAAAAAAGTGTTTCAAAATAATTAGATTTTATGTTGTTATCTAAAATATAATTATATACATCATAATGTGGAAATGGTCATTAGTTAATAGCATAAAAATAAAATGTCTTGACTAAAGCTATTTCATGTAATTTTCACATTTTACAAAGCTTTTCCAAAAAAAAAAAAATAAATCTAAGTTCATGCATAATAATTTTTACTTTTGTTTGTGATATAAGAACTTTTTATTTTTTGGTGGAGCTATACACAATATCAAAAAAAAATATAATTTAACTAAAGAATCATGTAAACTGCAAAAAGAAAACAACAAAAATTGAAAAATAGAAGAAGCAAAAGACAAATTGAAGGATGAAATTTGATAGGAAAAAAAAAACTTGGTAAGAAAGGAAAAAAGAAATGGACATGAGGAATATATATACCTCTCTCTCTCTCTCTATATATATATATATAAAGACAATCAAGTTGCTCATCTATCACTCACCTATGATTTGTGTTCCATGCTCAGTTCTATATATAATAATATTATATTGTATAATTACTTATTTATAGTAAAAAAATAAAAATGGTAACAAAGACAAATAATACAATCAAAATATAAGATAACAAAGACAAATTATTGTAAAGCACAACTATTAAAATAAAATGAGTCGATTTAATATAAACGAATACATAACGCAAATCTCGTCTTGCCATTTTTGGACCAAGGCTGGCATATATAATAACTCGGGAGCTCAAAATGCAGACCAAATTATAGAAAAAAAACTCATTTCACACAGCTCCAGTCCTCAGTCTATCATAACTAAGAATGCATATCCAAATACAAATTAAAGTAAAGGCTTTTTTTAAAAATAAAAAAAACTAATTAAAAAGACGGGAGAAATCCAAAAATAAACACCCAAAGAAATCTCAGGAAAAACAAAAACATAAAAAAATACTGTTTGATAAACATGATAGAGATTTTTTTCCAAAAAAAAAAAGAAGAAAAAAATCATGCTAAAAGGACAGTGAGGTGAGAGTTGAAGAAGAAAAAGAGGCTATTTTTGGCATTTCATGCCAAGTTTGAAGTACTGTCTCCAGAAACCCATGTGACTTCCTCTTTGTTGGGGTTACCAATACCCACCAAACTTCTGGGGTTACCAAACTTTAGGATCTTATATATGTATGTATATAATAGATTTAGACAAGAGATGAAAGTCTGCAGGAAATTTGACTATTGACAGATTATGCCAAAAGCAGCATATTTTTCTTAGACTTAGATAATAATGTGTAGATCCTGCATTTATTTATTGTCTTATCATAACTCCATAAGGAACCGGGATCAAGTGCAGGTCATTTCTTCGCCTCACCGTCAATGCAAAGGCCTCAGTCATATCTAGTTCTTCATGCTTCTGTTCATTTGGGAGTTTCCAATCAAAATGGAACAGTAGTTGGGCAAGTGGAAGCTTTACATTGGGTAGTGCAAATAATATACCCGGGCAGATCCTTCTTCCCGCACCAAAAGGAATGTATTTGAAATCTTTCCCATGAAAATCAATTGCATAATCAAGAAATCGTTCGGGGATGAATTTTTCAGCTTCATTCCAGTACCTGGAATCCCTGCCAATAGCCCAAGCATTGATAATGACTCTAGTATTGGTAGCTATATCAAAGTCGTTAATTTTGCATTGCTCACTGCATTCCCTTGGAAGTAATAGTGGTGCAGGGGGGTGTAATCTCAAAGTTTCTTTGATAACTGCTTGTAGGTATTTTAGTTCATGCAGGCCTGATTCATCTACATTTCCCCTTTCATTGAAAATTTTCCTCACCTCATCTTGCGCCCTTCTCATCACTCGAGGGTGTTTCAGCATCTCTGATATGGCCCATTCAACTGCTGTAGATGAAGTCTCACTCCCGGCAGCGAACATGTCCTAAAATGAGATAAGGAAATTTAATTTTAGATTAACACTATTGAATTGGATGCACTGAAAGAGCATAGCAAACAGAAATCCCACAAAACACAATTGAACAAATCAAATTATATGTAGTGTATAAACAAATGTGTGATCGCAACTTGTATGAAAGACTGATGGTCTCTTTATACCATTTTCTGAACTGCAGAAAACTTATATTTCAAGGACTACATGAGGTTATAACAATGGAATGTCTCTTTCTGGGCAGTTTCAAGTATCCAAGAATTGGGGGGGGGGGGGGAGAAGTAATGAAAAAAGAAAAAAAAGATTGTTGCAGAATTTCTGATAAAGAAATCAGCACCTTACCATGGTCACTGCTTTGATATTGCTATCAGTCAATGGCATCCCAAAATCACCTGATTTTTGAATGCCCAGAAGAACATCAACTAGATCCTCTTTTGATTCTCCGTTTGAAGGTTTCATCTTCATGCTTTTCTCTCTATGTTCGCTCACAATGTTTTGAAGTATTTTATCCATACCTTTTTGTATCCTCTTGAGCTTAGGACTCATTTCACTAATCACTTGAATGAATTTGATTGAAGGATACAAGTCAGCTATATTGAAACCTGAGGCCACCTTTATCCCTTCCTCCACAAGTGAGATGAACTCTTCTTGGTAGTTGCTTTTTTCCCCAATAGCAGCCCGTGCTACAAGGCCATAAGTACATGAGAAAATTTTTCTGCTTAGATTGACTGATGTTGCCTTGTGCAAAGAAATTGACCTTATCAAATTCAGCACCTCCTCCTCTCTGATTGATCTAAAACTCTGAACACGTTTTGAACTTAAAAGCTCCATCGTGCAAATTTTCCGCAGTTGTCTCCAGTAATCTCCATATGGGGAAAAGGCTATGTCAGTGCCATCATAATTGAGTATTCTGGCAGATAGAAGTTGGGGTCTGTATGCAAATATGGTATCATATGTTTTCAGGACCTGCTCTGCTGCTTCTGCTGAAGACACAACCAGAGTAGAAACTTCACCTAACTGAAGGCGCATCACTGATCCATATCTTTTGGACAAGTCTCTGAGGATATAATGAGTTTGTGAGCCAAGAAGTTGGTGCATGTTTCCTATGATAGGTAGAGACCTTGGCCCAGGTGGCAGTTTCAGAGATGGCTTCTTAGATTTGTGCCTGTTCATAAGTTTAACTAACATGTACAGGACAAGAAGGACTCCACACAGGGCTCTGACGAACTCCATGGATTAGAGAGAAAGTGGTAGTATTGCTTCTGTTGTAAAGACAACTGATTGAGATACGGTATAATCAGTTTCCTTGAGAAAGAAAATTTGCCAGTTTCCTTCAAAAGTTGCCAGTTGTCTCGTGATGATTTGAAGTGACGAGGAAAAGAAAATTTTGAGACGGGTTCTACCTCTTTTTGTCATCTGCAAATACTCAAGATGGGCTTTCGCTTTTGAATTTGGGCATGTAAATACAGATAATTGAATCTGGTCACGACATCCGTGGACATGCTTATCCTTGTTATCTATGGATTATGCAGTCAATATATGGTTGTGCTTTTCTAACATTTCCTTTGTCCCATTATCAAGTTATTTTGTTTTATACGGCTCTGTGAACTTGTGTTAATCTTATCCATGGTGTATGGAGGGATAGGAAGTTCATGATACAAATATATGTGTCGATGACATATTCAGAATAATTTATTTACTTTCATTAAAACATATTCAGAATAAAAAAGATATAAATTATAATGCAACAATAACAGTTCATTATTACACTGATTCTTCTTTTTATCAATTCATCAGTACATTTCATCCCAGGAAAAGAGTGGAACAATTTCGCTACCTAAGTTGCATAAAATCAATATTTTTTCTCCAAAAGGGAGTGATTGTAGGGAACTGGTATCAAGCAAAGATCATTTTTGCGCCTCACAGACAAACCAAAGAGCTAAGTCATGTCTAGGTCCTTGTTGTTCAATCCATTAGGGAGTTTCCAGTCAAAATGGTAGAGTAATTGAGCAAGTATCAGCTCAATATTCACTATGCCAAATGATATTCCTGGGCATATCCTTCTTCCAGCTCCAAATGGAATGTATTTGAATTCTTTCCCTTGGTAATCAACTGCAGAATCAATAAACCGCTCTGGACTGAATATTTGCGCATCAGGCCAGTACCTAGGATCTCTACCGATTGCCCAAGCATTGATAATGAGTCTGCTCTTTACAGGTATTTCATATCCATTGATTTCACATTGCTTACTGCATTCTTTGGGAATTAACAGAGGAACTGGACTCAGAGTCTCTTTGATAACTGCTTGTAAGTACTTTAATTCATTAAGGCCTGATTCTTCAACATTTCCATTAAAGTTTACTTTTGGTTAAAACTACTGAGCCATTATAGTCAAGTAGATTATGAATACCGATGTGGAAAGATGACGAAATGGTTTTGCTTATATGCTCTTAATTTTGAAATTTTCTTGCCTGATTAGGAAAAGTTTCACTGAATAACAGAAGATAGTTTCAACCCCATGGTAAATCCTAATAATACTCACTCACCATCATGGCATATTTGATGTTGTTGTTGGTCAATGGGGTTCCAAAATCACCGCATTCTTGGACCCTAAGAAGAACATCAACAAGATCCTCTTTTGTTTCTCCATCTGTATCTTTTTCCATTTTTCTATTCTTTTTATGCTCGTCAATGATGTTATCAAGTATCACATCATTCTTCTTTTGATTCTTCCTCATCTTAGGACTCATTTCACTGATAATTTGTATGAATTTCACGAAAGGGTACAAATCTGCTATGTGAAATCCCGAAACAATATTTATATTCTCCGGTATAATAGAAATGAAGTTGTTGGATTCTGCCCTCAAAATCAAGAAGGACTTACACCCAATGATGAGCCCAAAATGCTCTGAACATTAATGTTGTGTTTGTTATTATTGCCAATTGAGCTTTTGTTTTATTACTTCTGGTTTGGGTTTGGCACGTGGAACCGAATCGAATCACACCCGGCTTAGGTTCGCGGGTCAACCATGTGGATCGTGCAAAATCGATCCACACCCGGATGTCCTAGTATATATTGCTCTTTTCTCATTTATAAACCTAGCAGATATACTGAGAGTTTCCATCTCTCTAAGTTTTCCTCTCTGTATTCTCTCTGAAACCCTTGGTTTCTTACTCTTTGTATTTCGATTAAATCTGTTCTTTTGTACTGTGTGAGCATAGAAAAACTATTAGGGCTTGTGGACTCTCCTGAGAGTTTATCAAACTGGATTATAGTATAGTGAGGGTGTGCTTCGACTGAGCACCGTGGAGTAGGATTTTCATAACCATGTAAAATCTGGTGTTTTCTCGTTACTTTCATTGTTTAATTTCTCTAATGTATTAGTCATCGCGACCTAACAGAAGTCTTCTTGGTACTTGCTCTCCCAAAGAAGATTTGAGCAGTAAGACCATACATAAATGACATAAGTTCTTTGCTGAGATTGACTGTTGATCCCTTGTTTAAGGAAATTGACCTCATTAGATTTAGTGCCTCATTTTCTCTGATAGAACAGAAACTTATGACTCGCTTTGAACTTAGGAGCTCCATCACACAAATTTTGCGCATCTGTCTCCAGTACTCACCGAATGTGGAAATTGTCATTAGATAATAGCATAAAAATAAAATGTCTTCACTAAAGCTATTTCATGTAATTTTCACATTTTATAAGCTTCCTCCACTTCCAGATGACTATGTTGAAGCCACAATCTCAACACATGTTGCTTCAATGGCATATTAATTTTTTGTTGAAATAGATCAACCAATCATCAAGGAAGAATAGTGAATATGAATATTCACTAAGTTACAATCAAGTTTGTATGAATATTGTATCAACTGAACTAATGCAGAACAACTGAAAAGAGGAATTCTTTCAATATAATATGAAAACAAGAGAAGAATACAGTACAAACACTTCACTCACTTATTGAACACCGACTAGCACACACTACTGCCAGTTATCTCACTTAAGCTCACGCACAATTCACTCTTACTACAATATAAAGTCCTATTTACAGTTTGCAGTGATGCTAAGTCGATGGTTTTGTGAGTTCACTGACTTGGATTGTCCATTAACTGCTATTAGACTTGAGTAACTGAAGTCGGAGTAAGTTTTTGGTGCCGAACTTTTAACATGGCAATGTTGAGATTGAGGCCAAGTGGGCTGCATAGAAATGAAAATATCTACCACTAAACCAGCAAAGGATTACGCAAGGTGGGAACGACATGAAGATCAGCATTTCTTCGGACTGTGATCCCACTGGCCTCAGACATATCTAATCTTTCAGGTTCCATTCCACATGGAAGATCCCAATCGAAATGATAAAGGAATTTTGCAAGTACCAGATGAACAAATGTCAAGCCGAATGTCATGCCAGGGCATATTCTCCTTCCAGCACCAAATGGTATGTACTCAAAATGTGTTCCCCTGAAGTCGAGTGAACTGTCAAGAAATCTCTCTGGTTTAAAGCACTCAGAATCTTGCCAATATTTAGGGTCTCTATTGATTGCCCATGCATTCACTATGACTTTGGTTTTTAAGGGGATTTCGTATCCGTTAATCTCACATCTTTCACTGTTTTCTCTTGGGAGTAATAGTGGTACTGCTGGGTGTAACCTTAATGTTTCTTTGATTACTGCTTCAAGATACTTGAGGTCCTTAAAATCCTCATCATCTACATGCCCTTTACTTCCAAATACCCGTCTCACTTCTTCTTGTGCCTTCTTCAGGATGCTTTGATTCATTAACATTTCTGACATTGCCCAATCTATGGTTGCTGCTGATGTTTCACTTCCACCAGAAAGCATGTCCTGATTAAGATCAAAATGTCAAGGGTGATAAATTCCCCATGTGGGACTTTTGGCATTTGGGCCATATACAACAGAAAGGAAGAAAGGAAGAAGGGATCACGTACCATAAGTACTGCTTTGATGTTATCCTCTGTAAGATGAAATTCTCCGTCTTCATCCTCCCGATACTTTAATAGAACATCCACAAGATCTTTACAGGCTTCTTCCTTTTCTTTATAGCCTGTCTTGTGTTCATTGAGAATGTTCTGTAATATCCTGTCTGCTTGTAAGTGCAGTTTCATTAATGCCGGCCTCACTCCACTAATCAAATGAAATAACTTGACAGAAGGGAATATATCAGCAATGTTGAATCCTTCTGCAAATTTAACTGCTTCATCTATAAGATCAATCAGAGTTTCTTGGTCCTTACTTTTCTGACCAAAAGCTGCCCTCGAAGTGCTACTGAAAGCAGTTGAATAAATCTTTTCTGTCAAATTTATTGCTTCTCCTCCACTGGAAGCAATGGATTTCATCATATTTGAAGTTTCTTCTTCTCTCAAGTTTCGAAAGGATTGAACTCGTTTTGCACTCAAAAGCTCTAAAGTGCAAATTTTCCTGAGTTGTCTCCAGTATTCTCCATAGACACCAAAAGAAACACCCGTGGAATTGTAGGACATAATTTCTGATACAATAATATGAGGCCTTGAAGCAAAGATAATATCATGGGTTTTCAGCACTTCTTTTGCAGTCTCTGGTGAGGTAAAAACTATAGTCGATACTTCACCGACTTGTAGATGCA
Source organism: Apocynum venetum (assembly GCA_019593545.1). Classification (NCBI taxonomy): domain Eukaryota; kingdom Viridiplantae; phylum Streptophyta; class Magnoliopsida; order Gentianales; family Apocynaceae; genus Apocynum; species Apocynum venetum. The sequence goes on along the minus strand of SRSM01000123.1, from coordinate 6,289,439 downwards.
TAATGGGACCGTATTTCTTGGCCAAATCTCTCAGGACTCGATGTGGGGAGGAACCTGAAGAAAGTTGATGAATGTTTCCCACCAAAGGTAGTTTCCATGGCCCTGGTGGAAGTTTCGGATTCTTCTTTCTACTTCCCAATTTGAGAAACAAAAAGATGGATAAGAAAGCAAAAATGAGAGTAGAAAATCCAGTATTAAGCTCCATTTCTGAATGAGAAAGGAAATGGTTTTGGAGAGGCAGGAGAAAATTTCTTACGGGTGTTTCAGTGTAAGGGCTTAACCACTTTTTTTTTCTTGAATGGAGACTCTTACCACTTATTAATACCATCTTATACAACAAATGAGAGAGAAAATATGGTTTAGAGAATTGCAATTTGCAAGTATTTGGATGGCAAGTGATGTTGCTTTAAAATACTTTTTATTTCTGATTTAGTCTTAAAAAATTAAAATAAAACTTTTTCATTGTGTTAGGTGAGAAAACAATTTTTTGTTTATTAATATTGTCAAAAATAAAAATATTATTTTTTCCATAATATTCACTTTTAACTAGAACTTTCCATAAAAATAAGATTAATGAAAAAATTTTACAATAAGGAAGTTATTATTAGTGTTTTGATTATATGAGACAATGAACTATAAATTTCTTAAGTCGAAGAGATTTTTTTAATGAAATTTTATATAAAAAATGTTAATTCTAATTTTTTTTTTAAAAGGAAGTAGGACTAATAGTTTTCATTTCCCTATCTCATGGAAAACCCTTTTCGCTCCGCTTGTATTTTTATTTTATTTTAAAAATTGAACATTTAATTTCAAATATCTCAAAATGGAATTGTAAACATTTAAGTTTGGACAAAAACAGTATATAAAGAGATATGGGGGAGAATTTTAAAAATAACTTTCTAACCTTAGAAGAGTTAACACATTATCATTGTTATTGATATAGTTAGTGGCGAGACAATTAATTAGTGAAATATAAATAATTTAAATTAAGCAGATTGTTAGTGAAATTTTATATAAAAAATATGTTTATGAAAACTAGACATTGAATATATGGAATTTTGAATCATAATTGATGATAATGAACTTGATTTTTTTTTATTAGAAAAAGAAAAAAGGAAGAGAGAGATGCAATCATTTAACATTTTTTTTAGGAAAATCATTTAACATGTTTTATTGTGAAAAAATGTCGTCTATTTAGGAATAAATAAGCTACCTGTGTTTAACTTTTAGCTCTTGCTTTCCTTTCATTTCTTCTTTTTTGGTCAAAATTTTCCCCCAATTTAAGAGTATTATTGCTTTGCCGTATGGATTTGAATGTTTGTTTTATAAAAAAAAAACATATTTTTCATTTAATTTAAATAATTTATATTTTACTAACTAATGATTATCATTGCTAATTTAATTAATCATAAATATAATAAAGTAACTTCTATAATGTCATACATTATTTTTATTTTTAGATAAATTAAATATTGTCATTAAATTCCGAACAAAAAGAGTAATTAGTTAAAAGAACCACAAGAACTAACAGAGATGCCCAAAGTGGGGAAATATTATTTCCCTTTTTTATTAATAAGATAATCTAAATAAATATTATAAAATAATTGCTTCATATGTTTTTAGTTGATATTTTGTGCAGATATCATAAAAGGCTTTGCTGTAATCACATGAAATTATCTAAAGCTCTAGATCCTTTATAGAGTTAGCGACATATCTATTAATTAGGCAAATCATGAGCAAATTAAGAAATATTTATTTGGATTGACAAATTAAAGAGACATGTACATATAGTTTAAATGAATGTTCATTTAAACTATGCAAACACTCAATATCAAATGAATAGCAAGTTCGAAAGGCAAGTAATGAGAATCCTTGTCACTAATTTTAACAAAGGAGACTGATATAAGAGGGCGGGTGCAAATTGTCTTTTTTCGTCCCTCACTTTTTACATTTGGTGAAGTTGATCTCTTAACTTTTTTAAAAAACCTTTTAGTCCTTTAACTTTTTTAAAATGCATCGTCGGTCTTTTCTTCATTTTTTTTCTTTCATTTAAGTCAATGTTTGATTCCAAAATCGAAGGGACATTTTTGTTCATCCAATGTGTCCCTTATAAAACAAATTGAGAAATTGGCGATTTAAGTTCCTTAACATTTTATTTTTGGTAAAGTTGGTACTTTAAAAATTTTTAAAATCTTTTTAGGCCTCTAAACTTTATTTTGAGTTAGTCATTGATCCTTTAGTCAAATTTTTTACCAAGTCAATATAAATCAACATTTGGCTAAAAATTGTGAGGGACATTTTTATTATTTTATCTTGTGCCTTTCACAATTAATAAATTAATTTACCACACTTTAATAAATTCAAAGAGGCATTGTTAGATGCCCATCATTTTCTTGTCACTAAATTTAACAAAATAAGATAGATATAGGTTTGCGGAGAAATTATCCAAAATAACTTATATATATATATTTAAAAGTTAGTATGCTATATACTATTTGAGAGAGTATTTTCCAAACTAAAACATGTCAATTTTGTCAAAGTTGACATTGTTGAGTTGGACACAATGCCTAATTTGTCAATGTCAACTTTGACAAAGTTGACATATGGTATTCACACTATTGGGAAATGTAGTTTCATGTTTTGCAATTGTTCGCACCTAATTATTCCTATTGGATGAGCTTGATGTAATTGAATTTGAGCATATAGCCCGTTACAAAATGTACAAGGTAAGGATGAAACTGATAGAACCCCTGGATATGAAACGTTGGATTTATGAAATCCATCTTGCTTGAGACCACCGGCTAGACTAGAGGATTGTGGTGTATTGATATATAATTGTGCTATTCATAAATGATTATTTATTCTCTTCTCTCTCTCTTTTTTTTTTTTTACATATTTATGAATACAATTTTTATTTTGTATGAGTCATTATATCAACTTTGACAAATTAGACATCGTGTCTAATTGAACAATATGGACTTTGGAAAAATTGATTTATACTATTTTGGAAAATGCTCATTCTAATTGTATATAACATCCTTACTCCGTTTCATATAGTGTTATTCTAGGAGTTTAGTTTAGTTTTATATTAAGTATCTTTTTAGTATTATTTATTAATATATTCTAATTTTATCCATATTTATGTAAAGAAAAATAATAGTAATCATTAATTTAGAAGGAAACAATGATATATTGATTTGAAATATTTATTAAGGGTACATTTGAAACTTCATATTAAATTTTGTATTATTTTTAACATTTTTATATTTTATAAATGTTTAAAATATCACTTAATATAAAAGAGATGAAATACTTTTTAAAAAGTAGATTATTTTGGATACTTGATCAAGAAAAGAAGATGTTATCATTCAAGAATAATTGGACTTGGGCACCAAGCCCCATGTGACGTCACCATGTTTCTGATAATTTTAATAACTCACGTGTTTTTGTTTAATTTAGTCAAAAACATTGCATTTATTATTGGATATATATAAATATCTATCTAAAGTCCTTTTTAATAGTATGTTAGAAATAATTTTACATAAACCAAGGAAATCCTTATTCCAATAAAATTGTCTTGAGAATAAGAAATTGAATAAATGGATGAAGGGAGAATAATTTTTTTTTTTGTATTGGGAATAAAAAAAAAGAAGAAGAAAAATTTAAGTCACTTATTAGGAACAATAACAAAGGAAGGAAAAAGATAATGATAAATAAGATTAATATTGAAAACAAATTATCAAATACTTCAAAATTTATTAAAACATCTTTTAAAAATAATGAAAGAAAACTTCTAATATCTTATAAAACAAATATGGAGGGACTATATATATATATATACAAGACCGTCTTAAGGGTTTTCAGGGCCTTAGAAAAAATTCTAAAATGAATTTTTTAATATTTATCGTTAAATAATAATAATAAAACTAAAATTTATTTTTCTTGATTTTTTATATGTAAAAAATGTTGCTTAGATTTTTATATTCTAAATTTTCTAATATTTGTTTTCAATGAATAATATAACTAATCCATTATAGCAACTCTTATCAGTATTATTAATAATATTATATAGGTAATAAATGTATTTAGAAAATAAGTAACTCCTATTATATGGTTAATTACTTCAATGGGAGTATATAATTTCATTTTTGTAAAACCTCGTCTAATACTTTTAATTATGAAAAATAAATTGAAACCATGTCACTTTTCAATAGTAGATATTTTTAATTTTTGTTTGAAAGTATTAAATATAGTAGAACAAAAAAAACATGTTTAATTCTGAATATGAGAAGTATTTTAAAATTAATTAGACCATAAAATTGAGATAAATATTAAAATTAATTAAGTTATATAAATAAAGATTGATATATATATATATATATATATATTTTTAAAGTCGTTGGAAAAATATATTTTTATTATAGAAATAAATTATAAATTATTGTCAAATTAAAATTAACTAAGCCTTATAAACATAAAATAAAGATTTATATTCATATTTGAACCCTAAAAAGAATATATGAGGCTTGAAGTTTTGGGGGCTTTAGGCAAAGTTGCCAAGAGGTAGAGCCGGTCCAATATATATAAAGAAGGTGTATATTATATATATATATATATATATATACTTTTCATATTTATAAGATGTTTTTAAAAAAATTATATATATTAAAAAAATATTTTAGTTTTCACTATATTCTTATTTATTTTAATATTTTTTGAAACTAATGAGTATTTATTTTATATTTCTCTTTCTCAATAAAGTAAAGGTGAATTCATCTTATAATTACTGATAAAAAAGTTTGATTGATGTCAATCTTATAAAAAGAGACAAATGAAATATATATATTTATATATATGCATCTTTTAACTTTATTTTCTTAACCTATTATTAAATCTCACCTTATGAATTATTTGAAATGCCTTTATTTGATTTAAGTGATTTATCGAAACTTGGGTCTCATCTAAAGTATACGGAGCACTTGTTTTTCCATAAGACCTTTGTGCGAGGTCATGGCAAGAAAACGAGAGAAGCTGTTAAAGCTAGACCTTTTTTCCAGCAAAACATTTATGATTTATTGGCATTGCCCATTGCAGGCATCCAAAAATTAGAGTGTCGCTTTGGGAATCTGTGTGTCTGTGGTCTCATATCATTCTTCACTAAGTATTGAGAAGAAAAGATGAAAATTATGCTATTTCGAAATTCAATCTGGATCATAAAAAAAAAAAAAGTAAAAATGATTGAATCACTGTTCTCTTATCTAAAATTTGTGGAATTTCATCTTCATCAAATCGATTAGACTGACTAAGGGTCTGTTTGGTTCCCAGATTTGGAGGCGATTGGAGGAGAAGGGGAGAGAAAATCTCTTGTTTAGTTCCAAAATTGAAGAGGATAGAAAATATAATGTTTACTCATTATTTTAAGTACTTATTTCACAATTATTTTATGATTTAGTTTCAAAATGTGTGAATTCAATATAAAATTAATATATAATTTATAAAAATGAGTAGTGATTAGTAAGACGAAATGAGTAAAAAAGATCATGACTATAAACAAGACATTAATAGTCAATTTAATTCTATTTAATAGTCAAAACATATAAGAGCATTTTCTCTCTCTTTCTCCCTCATCATTTCTAACCAAATATAAAATTATTTTTACCTCCCACTCCCCCTCCCCCCTCTCTCCCACCATTAAAATCCATCTCTTCCCCTTCCCCCTTTTAAACAAAACACTAAGTAAGATTAAATAAATTAGGATACATCTAGGTAATTCTTTATTTTGACATGTCTTTTGAAGTGGATATAAGTCAGGATAATTTTTTTGATCAAAAGTATATTACTCAGTCAAAAAAAATTATATAGAAGTAGATATAATTTTCTTTCAAATTTTTGTTCTAAATTCAATTATACCTGATTTGCAATTCGATATTCCTGAAGGATATCGAGATGAAATCCCAATTTCTCCCTAATGAAGTTAAAATAAAAAGTAGTGCCTATCAAGTTAAAATAGAGGAATAAATTAACTGGAGTTTTTTTAGGGGAATTAACTAGAGTTACTGTTTATGAATGTGAGAAGCATGACATGTGTGGTATCTCTTTGTACACATGTCCTATTGTTTGTGTTAATTTGTATTTAGACAATCTCTAAATTCTCTAAATATAAATGGTTTTAATCTCAATCTCTTATTTTTAACTATAAATTGTTTTGCAATTACCAAAATATAATTTATAATATTTTTGTTCCAATTTTACTATTTATTTAATGTTCTTTCACTCTTAAAAAAAGAGTGAAATTGTACCTGTAACTGGGGGAAAAATTAAATTTAAAGATATTTTAAATATTATATAACATTTAAGAATTCTTAATATATGCATAAAAAATTAAATCAATTTATATTTATATTTATATTTAGGGTTTTTACCCCAAATGGCCCGCCCTTTTTTGGGGATCGTGATCCGATATGCTCTCCAATTTAAAAAGTTATCCTAAAATGGACCCTAGCTTCAGTCGCACTGTCGCAGTAACGGAACGGAAGACATGACTTTTGAACCAATGAACCCATATAGAGTTTTATTCTATTTTTTTACTACAAAAAACCATAACGTGTCCTTTATGTATATAAATATCGCTTTGGGTCATCAGAGCTATATATTATTATTATTATCCAGTTCTCGTGAAAAGCTTAAATTAGATGAGATGTCGTTTGAAAAAAGAAAAAGAAAAAAAGAGAGAAGTATTTGTTGTCATAATTCACTTGATATATGTCCTTAGTCCTTAGGATGTTTGTTATTTAGTTTAGACCCAAATATTTGATTGGATCAAATTGTTTTTTTTTTTTTTAAATTTGGCTAGGTGTGGTTTGGCTATCAAATTAAGGTTAACAATTCGGTTTAGATATTAAAAAACATATCGAATCGAAAAGTTAAAATTATATATAAAATTTAAAAATTAATATAATTTATTTTTATGAAAAAAAAGAAAATAACTTATTTTACTAACTCAACACAAGAGCTTCATCATATGACAAATTATGTTTTTGATAACTTGACGTAATTGATATTATGTCAAATGTTTTTTAGAATTGAGAATTTGCACATTTGTTTTGGAACTTGGAAGGTTGTAACTCACTAAAAATATTTTTATTCATATGTAATGAAAACTATTTGAAATTTAAAATTTTGGAAGCCTTGAAAAATATTGTAGGTTTATTGGATTATGTTGTTGAAGTTTGGAAGACTCAATTAGTTTTTCAAAGAATTTGACATTTTTTTTATTAAAGCCTCAAAGGGATTCTTTTTTCTTTGTTTTTAAGATTAGCAAAATTTCAGTTCTGGATAAAACTAAAATAATTCAATTTTAGAGAAAATTTGATTTGCTTCGGTTTTTGTCAGGAAAAACAAAAAAATAAAAAAACAAAAATTTTAGAACAAAAAATAGTATGACGATCCCAATATATCGTAGTATAATAGGGTTACCATTTTGAGTTAGTGAATGATTTGAAAGGAATTAAAAATGTTTCTATCTTTGGGATTATAGCTACCAAATGAAAATGAGAACAGAATTTGTAAAATTATTGACCAAATGCATGATAGAAATAGAAATTGATCCGTGCCAAAGCCATGTACAATAAGCAGCTGGATTGGTTATATTACATTCCCCCCATTAACTAACCGTTCATCATGTATGATTTTGTCATTGAGCAAGTACCTCATACCATTGTTAATTAGTATCGAAAAAGGGTGGAGCGGGGGAAGATGATGTACTTCTTTAGGTAGTACTGCTCCTTTAGTTTGGAGTGACAGGATAAGAAAAAAAAAAAAAGAGTTAAAATACTATTTTTTTTTGAAATTAATCGTACAATTTTAAAATAAACATATTTTTTATTTACATTTTCAATAATTTCTTTAAATTAAAGAATTTAAATCACGCTTATTCACATGATCTCACTACTAATCATATTAACAATAATTATTATATAATATTATCTTTATGTCTCAAAATAAGTGTCATTTTTAAAAAATATATATTTTGTTTTGTTTCACTATAAGTGTTTTTTTAGCACTAATGATTAATATTTTTTTTATCTATATTTAAATGGAGAGAGAATAATAATGTTTAATTTAGAGAGAAAGGTAACGTGAGTATTGATTTAGAATATTTTTTAAGTGTATATTTGAAATTTAATACTAATTTTTTTATTATTTTTAACTTTCTTAATAAGAGTGCAAGTGTCTAAAATGACTTTTATTTTGAAATGAAGAAGTAATAATAATTTTATTAAAATTGAAAACTCTCATCAATTTTAGTATTAAGTTTAAAATGTATTATTAATTTTGGAAGTAGGGAGTAGCATTAGTAGTTAAGTATCTTTTTTATATTTCTTCAAAAAAATTAAAGTATCTTTTTTGTATTAAAAAAAGGTTTAGAAGGGACGGGAAAAAGAAAGGCTCGGCTCAGTGTTTTGGGCCTTTCACTAATTCTGTCAATATTACTCTTCATTAATTATTTTTCTTTTATCTTTAAAATGAAATAGTATTATAAAAAAAGAGGAAAAATCGCTCCAACATTCGCCAAATTGTCATTGAAAATTTAAAGAATTAACTTTAACCTCTTTCCCTCAAAAAAGTAACTTAAAATTCAAATGCCTTTTTTTTTTAGGCAAAAGTTCAAATGCTTTAAGTCACCAAACTTGTAATGAAATTTTGGTCTTCAGATTACTAAATATAAATTTAATAATCTCTTTATTTCAAAAATAATACAAATTTTAGTACTTCCTCCGCCTTTTTTTATAAGTTGTTAGAATACTATTTACATGTACTAAAGAGGTTCTTCATTTCTTGTCATACATTTATTTATTTTACATTGAAAATAAAGAAGGTGAGGCCGTGAGAGGTGAGAGATAATAATAAAGAGAGGAAAATAGAGATAAGGAAGAAAGAAAATAATTTTTTTTCTTGGGAATAACAAAGAGATGAGAGAAGATACAATTAAATAATGATAGAAAACAAAGAGTAAAATATTTATACAAAATTATAAAACGACTTTTAATTAAGGACAAAAAATAAGTCTTCTAACGACATAAAAGAGACAAATAGAGAATTAATTTTCAAATCCACCCTTAATAAATATTATAAATCAATCTCTCATTATTTATCATTTCAAATTAACCATTTTCATTCTTTCTCTACTTAAATAAATATGAAATTAGAATATATTAATCATTGATGTTAAAAAAAGAGTTATTTTGAAACAAAATAAAAATTCTAAAATAACACTTATTTTGAAACAATGTAATATTGAAACAATATAATAGTACTCTCTATTTGTCTAAAATTAAATGTTAAATTTTTAAGTAGTTTTATAAAAAAAAAATTAAGAAAAGCTTTGACTACACGAGATATCACATTATAGTAAGACTCGTGTATTAGTGAGATACAAATTATTTGAATTAGATTACATATGTTATTTATAAAACTTTTTGCATAGAAAATATTTTTTTTACATTTGAAATTAGAAAAGTGAAAATTCATATTATAATAGAGGCATTAACTTAGTGAGTTAATACAAATTAATAGTAAAATTGGAAGAAAAAAAAAAGCCCCTCTGGACTTCACAAAGTAACAACTGCTGTATTTTCAAGAAAAAATCATAAAAATGTGAAGAGAGAACATTTATATAAAACTTCCAATTAACTCTTTGCTGACAAAACTTTCTAGCTATTGATATCATGTAAATTCCTATTGTGTTTTCATTATAATTTTAATAGTTTATGATACTCATCATGCATCATTTTAATAGATAACAAACCCCTTCATTTGACGTTCAACTTAAAAGTAACAGATTGCGAATGTTTAGAAATGAGGTCTAATGTATAGGCTGCAGAGAAATGAAATCTTCCTACCCCCTAAACTGGCAAAGGATTATGCACGGTGGGAACAACATAAAGATCAGCTTTTCTTCGGGCTGTGATCCCATAGGCCTCTGTAACATCTAATTTTTCAGGTTCTATTCCTCTTGGAAGATCCCAATCAAAATGATAGAGAAATTTTGCAAGAAGTAGCTCAATAATTGACAAACCAAATGTGATGCCGGGGCATATTCTTCGTCCAGCACCAAATGGGATGTACTCAAAATTTGTTCCCTTGAAGTCAACTACGCTATCAAGAAATCTCTCTGGTTTAAAGCACTCAGAATCTTGCCAATATTTAGGGTCTCTATTGATTGCCCATGCATTCACTATAACTTTGGTTTTTAAGGGGATTTCATATCCATTGATCTCACATTTTTCGCTGTTTTCTCTTGGGAGTAATAAAGGTACTGGTGGGTGTAACCTTAATGTTTCTTTGATTATTGCATGGAGATACTTGAGGTCCTTCATATTTTCTTCATCTACATATCCTTTACTTCCGAAAACCCTTCTTATTTCTCCTTGTGCTTTCTTCAGGACTATTGGATTCCTTAACATTTCTGACATTACCCAATCTATTGTTGTCGCTGATGTTTCGCTTCCGCCAGAAAAAATGTCCTGATATAAACATCAAAATGTTGAACTCTTTATACAATATTAATCATGTAAGTATATTTAAGTGACATTTTGAAGAGATATTCCCTGCAGGATGCCTAAGTCAGGAGTACTTGTTTTGTATTGTTACATGACCTAGTATTTGGACAAGAAATGCAAAACATTTTTCATTCCCTATTAAAAATATTCTTTAAAATGTTTTTTTTTCTTTCAAATTTTTTAGCATATTCAAATTTTAAATTCTATTCTAATCTCACATATGGATTTCATTTATATTCATAAATAATAATTTTTTTAAAAATCATTATTTCATAATTTTATATAATTATATTTTATAATATTATCAATAATATAGGATCCAAAAATATTATACTAAATTTTGAATTCTCTCACAAAAAATTCTTATCCAAAAACAACACATTTTCAAAACAAAATAAAAAATTCTTTTAGAAATATAGTTTAATGGATATGAGACTATAAATGTTAAATTTAAAATATCAATATGATTCTGCCAACGTGTTTGTATATTATTGAAAGTTTGTAGTTGACCTAGATGTGATGGACTGTTTTAAATAGGTAAATTTAACTGGTCTCTATCAACTTAAACTTTTTCGAGGAGATGAAAATTTAATTAATGATCAAAATTAAATAAACATAAACGTAAAAAACTAGAGAGGACGGAGAAGGAATACATACCATAATGATTGCTTTGATGTTATCCTCAGTGAGATGAAATTCTCCATTTTCATCATCCTGATACTTTAAGAGAACATCCACTAGATCTTTTAAGCCTTGATCAGTTTCATCATCCATTGTAGTGTAGGCTGCCTTATGTTCATTAACAATGTTCTGAAGTATCCTATCCAATTCTAAGTGGATGCTGTCTAATGTAGGCTTCACTCCACTAATCAAATGAAACAACTTAATGGAAGGAAATATATCAGCAATATTAAATCCTGCTGCCAATTTAATTGCTTTCTGTATAACATGAATAAAAGTTTCTTGATCCTTGCTTTTCCTACCAAAAGCTGCCCTTGAAGTGGTGCTAAAGATGGTCGAATAAATTTTCTCTGTCAGATTTATTGTTTCTCCTTCATTGCAAGCTATCCAATTAATCAGCCTTGAAGTTTCTTCCTCTCTTATATATTGAAAGGACCGAACTCGTTTTGTACTTAGAAGTTCTAATGTACAAATTTTCCTAACTTGTCTCCAATATTCTCCATAGGGAGCAAAAGCAATATTCGTGGAATTATAGGATAGGATTTGTGTTACAATAATATGAGGCCTTGATGCAAAAATGACGTCATGGGTTTTCATCACTTCTTTTGCAATCTCTGGTGAGGAAACAACTATATTCGAGACTTGACCAAGTTGTAGGTGCATGAGAGGACCATATTTCTTGGCCAAGTCTGTCAGGGCACGGTGGGGTAGATTACCAGCAAGTTGATGAATGCTTCCTATGAAAGGAAGTTTCCATGGCCCTGGTGGAAGATTTGAATTTGAAGGAGTTCTACGTTTGAGAAGCAAAAAGATGAATAAGAAGGCAAAAATGAAAGCTGAAAAAACAGTAATCTCCATATTGGAATGAGGAAAATAACTGGTTTTGGGAAAGTGTTGGTAGCTGAAATGAAATACTTCCAGGTCTATATATGGCAAGGAGAAGGGGGAAATCTCGGAATTTTTTATTGTGAAGATTCTTTCATTACTGGGGAGCATCTTCAAAGTGTCTTGATTCGTCGTTTTGCCTATGCTAAGCTTGCGATTTAGGTGGTATTTGAACAAGTTTTGAAAGTTACTTGATGTAACTTCAACTTTTCTTTAGCTGATTTGAATCATTAATGAATCATTTCCCTTTTTTTCTTAATAAAAAAAAAGATTTTAAACTTTTTACAATGAAAGGAGAAATTCAGTTGGATAAGAATTTTGTTGGAGAATGAAAGTGTGATGTGTGCAGTTTCTTAAATGCAATTCATACAAGTGTACTAATGTTGTGAAACCGGTGAATTGGTCAAGATAGTTTATACAAAGATTATTGATTACTTATAAAAGATATCTATCATTTTAAAAAAGATTAGGAGAAAAAGTCCTACAAGAGTTAAGACATTTAGTGATAAATTTTTTGTGATCAAGTATATTTTCATCACAAATATTATATCTTTCGTGACAAAAAGTTTAATTGACATTACTATTTGATATAATTGTAATGATTTATTTTTTAGTCACTAATATATTATTAATTGTGATAATTTAATTTCTATCACAATTAAATTTGTCACTATTAATATATTTATAGTGTCTAGTATTTTTTTATGACAAATGTTTGTCACTAAAAGTGTATGGTATTTGGCACCAAATTCATTTTGGTGGGAATAGTTTTGGAGCCATATCTATTTGTGACAAAAATTGTTATGGTAACTGATGTTTTTATTTTGTGAGCCAAAAAAGTCTTTCGTTACTCGGTTTTAACTTTTTTATGATGCAAGTATTTTGACACTAGCAATTCAATTATTTAGTGTTTTCTAAATATTGTCACAAATATATACATTCTTTTGTAAAACTCATTTTGGCACGAATGTAATGTATTTGTGACCAAAATGTATTAGGGTCACCTATATTTTCATCTTTTTTTTGTGACAAAAAGGATTCTCAACACTCTTTTTTAAAACTTTTGGTGACAACAGTTTTGGTCATTAAAAGTAAATTTATATATTGTCTACAAGATGCTGTCACAAAAATGAATTTACCACTATGGTTACAATTTAATATAATTTTTATGATAAGAAATTTGTTGTCACTTAATCATTTACCTCGGGTACAAAGATCATTGCACTATGAAATTAGAAATCCATCCACTCATCTCTTATTCTCTCATTCTCTCTGCTGCTCTCTCATCCGTCTATTGTTTTTTATTCTTGTTCTTGCTCTGCCTCTACCACTAAACATTTCTGATCGACTATTGGCCCAGTACAGCTTCGGTTACCGCTTATTTCTTCTTAGGATCATTCAGGTATGGTCTCTGATTATTTTGTTTTGATTGTTGTGAATTGTTTTCTTTTCTTGTTCTTGTAATTTAATTAATTATTGTAAAAAGTGAAAGAAATTAGTACCTGACCGTAGGGTGGCTTATCCCTTTAATTTCGAGTGGGAATTTTGACTTCGGGAGAGCATTTGATTTGTGCTTGTGAAAGTAGTATCCTTTTAGAATTGTTAACCAGATGCCTCTTTCATTGTATTGGGGGAGGGGGGGGGGGGTCATTTTCATTTTCTTTGCTGCTATGAAATGTCACCTTGTTTAGTGTCATGTTCTTTTATAAATTATTGTTATTCAATTTTTCTCTTTAATGATCTAATTTTACTTTTGGTTTATTTTGTAGGAAACAAATGAATGGCAGATTTGGCTTGGAGAAGAATTGTTATTGAGACTTTTGATTTGGTTTAATTGTTTTTTGGACAATTGTATATTGAATATAGAAAAAAGCCTGATTTCATATGTAGGAAATAGGAATTTGTACATTTTAGTATTTTTATTTAATTTTGAAAATTTAATAGCCTTTTTAAATACTTGTATGTCAATATGTTATTTTACCATTAATAACATATTGAGTAAATTATTATATAATATATAATAGCCTTTGATTGCAAATTATTCTACCATTAATGTAATATATTAATAATATTTATTTATGACAACAATGAGTAAATTAGTGTAGTATAATATTTTATTTAGTAACAATATTATAAACATATAATTTCCACATTTTTAACTAAATTTTTTAAATAATATAATTGATCATTTTTGGTGACAATAATAGATGCTTTTGTGACAAAAAAATATTATTTTTACAAAACTTAATTGACACTATTGGAAAAAATATATAATGATGAAGCAATAGTCACTATTGCTAAAGAATATGATCACTAATGCAATTTTACGGTATTAAATTAATAAACTATTTGTGACAGTAAATAAATTAGTGACAATAATTTTGTAACAAATAATCATTTATTATTGTGACAAATTTTGTTAACATTATTTCAAAAGCATTTAGTGATGCACTATTGATCACTAATAAAAATGTTACGTGTGACAATTACTTTGGTCATTATTTTTTATAATTTTTAGTGATAATGATTTTGTCACAATATATTGAAGTATTATTACGATATTTTTTGTCACTGTTCATTATTTTGTGTCAACAAATTGGTCATAAATTAGTCAAATTATTGTGATGAAAAGTTGTCACTTGTGTCAAAGTTTTTAGTGTTAAAACAATTTGTCACAAAAGCATTCACTAATTGTGATGATATTTTCAAAGTTGTCACAATTTTATTAGTGATGAAGGTGTTTGTGACGACTTGAAAAAATGGTCACTATTTATAATATTTGACCATAATTAACACTTTTAATGACAACTTTATATATCACTAAAAATATAATTTCTTGTACTGAGTATTTTAAAACTTAATCTAGACTAACAAAATGGGAAAAATGAATAAATCAATCCAACGAAGCAAAAGGACAATGTAAATAAAACCAATATTATGGTGTATTTGAATTGGAATTTTAATTGAGTTTGTTGTTTTATTTTTGAATATATATTTTTTTTGTGTTTGGACAAAAAAAAATTTATTGGGAATTGAAAGGTTTTGGGGTTAGAGAATTGAAAGTTTGATAATAATATAAATTATATAAAATATAATTAATAAATTATTTGAGATTGTGTTTTTAATTAAAAAGTAATAAAAAGATTGTATATGTGAATATGTGAGATCTATTTATTGGATTAGGAGAAAATTTTAAATTTTGATATGAGAAAAATTTTAGAGGATAAAAATTATTTATTGACATGCTTTTATGAGTATTGATAAAATTAGGAGAAAATTCCAAGCCAAACTAGCTTAACTATTAATAATTAATTCTCAATTTTTTTATTAAATAATTTGTCTGCTTAGATCATTAACGATAGAATTTCTTTAAATAAACCTAAGTCAATTTCTGCTATCTAAGTTCCTACTTTTAATTAGTAACCTATTATGCATAGAGATATGAGGAATTTATTTAGATAATCTAACTGAAATCACTTCAAAAAATGAAATTTTTTTGTTGTCAATTTTTACACAATGATTTTGCCACAATGATTTTTTTGTCAATTTTTGTCGATCTCCTAATTAATATTAAATCATGTAAAAACCCTTAAAGTTTAAATTTTTTAAAAAAATATTCTTAATGTATCTTGATCACTGAAGTTCGATTAATTCAGAATTCGATTTGAAAAAAAAAACCTGATTTTAATCAATAATAAAAGCGTGACTCACTCGTAATTTTTCCAACATGATAACTAAAAAAATGTCGAATTTGTTACATTTTATGAACATCAGCAACCTTTTTACCACTTATCTGCATTATTTTCTTCAAGTCCGGCGGTTGGCTATTCTTTTCTTCGTTTGCCGTGCCCTCAAAATTGTTTGCATTTTGTTCCCACGGTCACGTGACTCCTCCGTTGCTATGCTTTGTTTCTTTGTTTTGGCGGCCAGCCCTTTCAGTTGAGGCAAGCTCCAAAAAATAGATTTGATCTAAAATTGCCACATATGCTTTCTGCACTAAATTAATTCTTGGAATGGATTGTTTTAGTTAAAAAGACATATACAACAGTCCATAATTATTTGACCTAATCTTTTAAATTTATGTTAAGTTAATTTATCTTATTTATATAAAGGTTGTATATTTCCTCCAAAATAAATAAATAAAGATTTCATTTTATATATATTTTTTCAATTTTACCTTTATATTAACCATTTCCATTAACTAATTAGTTTTTCATTATTAGTATTATCCGTACTGAAATTTATTTAACCAAAATTAACTACACATTTTTCAAGAGTAATTTTTTAAATTTATCAAACAAAAAAGATTAATTTTTAAAGTTTCATTAATCACAAGGAAGATCAATCCACTCATTTTCTTCATGCAATAAGTGAGGGTGTTGGTTTTTGTTAAAATTAGTAGAAGAGTAAATTTAGTACTTATGAATATGACAACTAAATCAAGCAATTTTAAAACAAAAGAAGTATATCAATAATTAATTATCCAAGCATATTTTGAATTTTTAAGTACACATGTTTACGTTTTTTAATTTGTTACCTTGTAAAAAGTCCTTCCGGTTTACATACTTTATTTTCATCTTTATCAATTTTCAACTAAAAGCTACTAAGAGCATTTTCAATGTTACTATTAAAGTGAAGTAAAAGTCATGACAAGTAAAGTTAATAATGTAATCAAAATTTTCATTTAAATGCAATGCATAAAGTTTTAGATGCATATTATGCTAATGTGACAAAAAAATTTATTGATAATGTCATGGAAATTCTCAACATATGACTGAATATATTACAAACAGACTCAAAAAAAATATACATAGAGAGATACATGAAAAATTTGGAGAAAAAAAAGAAAGAAATTTGAGAGAAAAATAAGTGGGTTTATTTGAATATATGACTCATTCTAATTGATTGACATTAGAGGTTGTCAATATTGCATATACAATTATCTTTTTTATTTAACTGTTTATTTAATTGATAGTGATATGATATGACTAGGCATTTCATTTATTAAGATTGTACCCAATATATAATGTGATTTGTTAAAAAAATAAAAGTGTCTTGAAATTTTTTACTCCAATACAAATGCCATAAGGTAATGTCATGATGACATGTCTTTGACAATGTTAAGGAGAATATCATCTATTGACATTTTGTTAACATGCTAACTCAACTTATTAAAATAAACAATATATTTTTGAATAAATTCATCAATTAACAAATGATATGTGGACAAAGTCATTGGTTATTGATATTATGCATTGGAGATTGATTTTTAAAGTTTAATGTCAATTAATTTAACATTCATTTTATGTGAATTGACATTTCAATTATTAATTAACATGTGTCATATATTTTTTTATATTAGCATCGATGCATCATAGATGCTTTAAGTGTTATTTGATATGACTTTACTCGATTTTAACAACGACTATTGAAGATGCTCTGAAAAAATGACTATTTGATAAGTATTTGTAAAATTTTCAAAATTTATTTTCATTAGTTTATCCACCTTAATTGTTTTTTTTAATTTAACTCAAGACTTTTTAAAATAGTTTAGATTGAAAAAAATAATAATAAACCACTATGTTTGTCTTAAAATATTTGTCTCTTTTTTTTCAAAAAATATTTGTATTTTTAGAGTTAAAAAGTTATTTTTTCTGTTTAGTAAAATTTAATAGATTTTTAGATTAAAATATGTTTATTTTTAAAACTCTGATATTTAATTTCGCATATCATATAAATGTCATACTCATTTCGTTTCAAAATATAAGATTTTTTAGATAAATTTTTTTTCCTAATATAAAATATTTTACTACTTTTGAACATTATTTTATGTGTTATTTTTAATATTATATTTACTCTTAAATGGAAATAAATATAATAAATAATTTAATTTTAAATTTTTAATAAAGAATATGATAAAAATGAGGATATTTTATAAATTTACAAAACTTTCTTAATATACGATAAAATGTATAAAGAATTTTATATTTTAAGATGAGAAGATTATTAAATTTAAGTCAAAGAGTATTAATTTATTTGCAAAACAGCAAAAGTCTAGAAAGACTAATGGAGATAGACGCAACTGTGGACCAAATTTTTTGCGTGAAAGGGTTTGCCAAAATACGTTGTGGATTGGACTTGGACTGCCTGCTTCCGTTTAGTAAACCAACTTGCACGTTAAACTAAAACCTAGAGATCTGTGTGAACAGTTGGGGCACGGCTTTGTGTGCCCAAATTGTAGTTGAATACCATTCCTAAATAGTAAAGGTATTTTACATCTCTAAAAAAAAAAAAAAAGTTTGAATCTTTTTTTTCTTTCATTGATTTTGATTTGAGTTCTACTACGATTTACAAAGGGTTTGACTGAAACAGATTGAATTAATCATGAATAATAAAATAAACATAAACAATCGTGTTCCCTATTGACGGTCAAAATTATATTTGTGTTACTTATCTCAAAAAACAAAAAAAAATTATATTTATGTTAGCCGACATAATATCCCTCATCTTTTTAATTAGTTCATATTTTGTGGATAATAAGATTATAAAAAAGGAAGCGTGCCCCGGGGGGGGGGGGGGGGAAGCTGGCACTATCGTTAAATGAACTTTCACTAAAATAGTGCGACTTATTTACATAATATAAGGCAAATACTTTCTGTAAAGAACCAAAAGCATTACAATCGAAGCCATTCAGAGATGTCTCATCTCATACTATATGGTTCCTGAACAAGCTTGAAACTTTTAATCCAGAATTCAAGACTCTCTACATGGATACTATGAGAACTTGGGTTCTCAACCATATTGTAAGAAAATTATTCTCTAAATGTCCTCTCAAAGTCCACTAAACTAATCAGACCATGGAGTAGTAATATGTAATAATAACGATCCTCTAAATAACATAATCAGACCACTCTGATATATGTGATGTATGATCCATTGTTAAACTAGGGATTTTGTCAAGCTTCTTGGGATTCTCCTTGCCTCCAAGCAACCTAGCTGGGTTCCCAACTGCAGTTGTTCTAGCAGGGACTTCCTTCAGAACTACTGAGCCAGCACCAATTTTAGCCCCATCCCCAATTTTAACATTCCCCAACACACAAGTCCCTGCACCAATTAGTACCCCATCGCCAATTTTTGGATGCCTGTCTCCAGAGACTTTGCCAGAACCACCAAGGGTTACATTGTGCAAGATTGACACATTATTTCCGATCACAGCTGTTTCGCCGACCACAACTCCGGTAGCATGATCAAGCAATATTCCCTTTCCAATTTTTGCTCCAGGATGAATGTCCACTGCAAAAACTTCAGATACTCTGTTCTGTATTAATAAGGCCAAAATTTTCCTCCCATTAGACCAGAGTTTATGTGCCACCCTGTGAGCTTGGCACACAAAAAATCCCTTAAAATTCAAAAAACAGTGAACGTAACTAATACAAGCAGGGTCCCTTTCTTTAACTGCTCTCAAATCACATTTAACAGCACTCACAATCTCTTGATCCTCTGCAAATACACTTACAAAGAGATCATATAAAGTACTACTAGGAAGACAAGAATTTCCCAATTTCAAGGAAAGGTGATTAGCTAAAGCACTTTCCATAGAGTCGTGTGCTAAAATTGAAGTGTAGTAGTAGTTTGATAAAATGGGTTCTTGCTCAACATCGGACTTGGCCTCATTTCTCAACTTCATCCACAGATCATCCTCATCTTCATCAGGGTTGATAAGCTCCACATCTGCACCACTATGTATATTTTTTGACTGATTTTCAGATATGAGTGCGCAAGAAGCAAGATCTGGAAAATTAGGCCTAAAATACTTGACATAATTATAGACATGCTCATCAAGTTGGGAACTTTTCGGATCATATGAAAGGAGATTGTTGCGAGGTGCTTCTGTTCTTGAAGTGTGGATACAAGCAGCCATGGTAAGAGGTGAAATCTTCTGAGGTTTGAAAGAAGAGAAAAGGGTCCTCAAAACGCTCGGAGATCCAAGGAAATGGGTGGACATAGGAGAGGTGCAAGAAAATGCGGAGATGACAAGGCCAAGCTATATAGAGGGAGAGGTGTGGATAGAGCAAGAAGTGCCAAGAACTAGAGCTCTCATGGAAATTTAAAATATTTTACTCCTCGAAAAAAAACAAAATTTTAAAAAATGAGAGAATAGCAAAGAGTTTCTTCTGCGAATCTACTAGGGAATCATCTACGATGATAGCAAGAAAAAGCGATATTTTATGGCGTGGGGATGGAGCCAACATTTACTTCTTTTTTTTTTTTTTTTTGGTAAATGGAGCCAACAAGTACTAGATAGTTTGATTCTACATTACTTCTTTATTCTGGTTGGCATTAAAAATTCAAGTTGAACCAATAATAGAAGAATTTATGTTGATTTTTAGGGAGGTTGAATGGCAAGGACAAAATCCACAAAAAAAAAAAAAATGTTTCTTTGACTTGAATAGTGGATTATGTTTTAAATGTATCTTAGTATTGATTTTTTATTGGATTCATATATTATAATTTACTTTTAATGTTAACATATAAGTGGCAATGGTTATTAGATGAATGGTTAATTTTTTGAAGGGTTGTGTTTTTAGAAGTATTATAATTTTATTTGAAGTATAGAACCAGACAACTTTTTAAAGAGTTGTCATATTCGGAATTATTAGTATTATTTTTAAAAAATTATTATGATAAATGTGTAAATTGTCCTCTTTAATTTTTAAATAGACAAAAATTTAAGATAATATTAGAATTTATACACCGAGAGATATTCCACCCATATCCTATAGGAAAATAATTTATTCAGATGTTTATCCAATTCCTTTTATTAAAAAATAATTTAGGATAATCATTACGAGTTATGGTATGTGACCTTTTTGCCGCCATATCTTATTTGGAAGTGGGTTAAGGAAGTTTGTTTTTATACAAAGACTATCTTAAATATTAATTCATTAATTTGTTTTTATAATATGTTATGAGTAATTTTATTTAAATTAAAAATATTATTTTATTTCTTATTATATCATTATTTATTTTTTAAAAAATTATTTGCTCTACTTTTTTATAGTAATAATGAATTTAAAAACAATATACATAATAATATTAAAAAATAATAAAATATTTTATAATTAAAGATAAGAGAATTTGTTTAATATATTTTATAAAAAGAGATAGATAAAGAATTATTATAAAGACTTGAATTATGTTAAAAAAAGATTAAATATTTGTGCGCTACATGCCATACTTTTAAACATTATTGTCATTTATTTAATAAAAAAATTATATCTCTAGCTAGAATTTTTATGAATAATAAGAGAAACAAGAAAGATGCAAAATTTTTTTAAAAAAAAACAGTAATTTCAGTTCTAGCAGTATATATATTAATTATGCAAAAATTATTATAATAATTTTGGTCATCAGCAATGGTCGCCTTGAGAAAAGAAATTTTACGAGGATGCATTATCGATAGAGGTTAAAGTGATAATAATATTATATATATATATATAAAGACCTTCTTGTTAAATTGAACGCGTCTCCAAAATGTATTATTGTTATGTTCTTCCTTGGAGACAAATCGTACATATAAGTAGTTAGGTATAGTCCCAGGGGCATAGTCGAGTTGGTAAGGCATGTGGTGATGTGGGGAGAAATCCTCCGGCAACGCAGGTTCGAATCCCGTGTGAGTCAAATTTTTATTGTGAAGGTTTGTCTTGGGGTTTGTCCTGATCAAGGGGACTTTGGCTTTGTGTTAAAGAAATCACAAGGTTGGAACGGAATCATTCAAAAAGTAGAATGCTACGAACCTGTATTTTAAAATTTTCATTCAAAAGAAAAAGTCAAATGCACATTTATTTCAATTATTACAGTAATCATGGAAACATAGGAATGGCTCTGAGCAAAAGGTGGCGGATTGCCACTGTCCACGACACAATGATCTAATTGCTTTCGTCATACAATTAGCTTCTCCGGACCACTTTCCCGCCCTATCATTGAGTCGACACACACATTCTCCACAGCCGACGTTTCCCAGTTGGACCAACGCCCGGCAATCATAGAGCACTTTGGGCGATGCTGCTTAGACTTCACTTTCTCACACCCACACACACTCAAGCTGAAGTCGTAGATTATTTTTTTTTGTTACTCTAATTATACACAGAGAATATAAAGTTTTATTTCGAACTTTTTCTGTTTAAGGGCTATCTTATATGGATAAGTTTTTTTTATATATATTTTAAATAAAGATGAGGAAATGATCAACTTGAATATGAGTTTCAGTGACGCTTCTGTCCATATGAATTAAGTGTTTTTAGATGAAGATTAAGAGTTTGTGTGATTTATATTATTGACAATATGATTAATAAATTATTTAAGAGCAGCATGATTTTAATTAAAACATATTTTAAAAGTTTTGTTTACATAAATAGGTGTAATTAAGGTATTTTTAGCTTGCAGTTATTACTGCGACTGTGGTGTAAAATTGACTTTTTTTTACTATAATGTTGTCTGTTCTAATTTTATTATGTAATCCGTTACGTATGGAGAAGTTGGATAATGATTTTTTTATGTGAAATGACCAATTTTTTGCAAAATATGTTAGGGTACAAAGAAGTAAAAGGCAAAGTTAGGACCGAGTCAAAAAAACAAAAAACAAAAAAAATCACGTCTGTCATTTCTTTTTACCCTTTTTTGGCTTTTGCTTTGTCTTCCACCGAAAGAAGAGAAGAAAGATGTAACTACTAACAAGGACTTGCAAAATGCAATTGCTATATGAGTCACGGGACAAATAGAATTGAATCACAATCCTCTGGAATAGATATTACCTCTCAATCATTCCATTCAATTTCCCTTTTTCCATTAGGACATCACATACCTTCTATTCAAACAGTGGAGTGGGTTTTGATTATTTATGCAATAAACTTGAATATTTGTATATCGTTTTTATGCACACGATTCATGTAGTATAAATTCATTTAAAGCATGTCGTAGTTGAGAGACTTAGGGGTGAGTCTAGGTTAATACGAATCGAGCTTGATCTTGGATCTACTCCTATCTTATTCAAGTTTAAAATTAACTCGCTAAATTTGTAATAATCTCGGACTTAGACTTACTCCTATTCTAAATCGAATACATTATAATGACTCGATAACAAATAACAGAAACAACCTCTTTAGTTGTCTAAGTAGGGGTATTGGTACTTGGCTACTTGCTACTGGTAGTCAATGTGTTCACTTTATATTGAGGGCTTCCTACGACAAGTGTGGACCTCTATTAATGAATGTAATCTGTCATCTTCTCACTTTCAAAGGAAAGGACTATGGACTTTCAACCTCAAGTCTCTTATCGGAAAATAAAAAGAAAAAAAAAACTTTCAGTCTCGAGTCAATGTCAGGCTTTTTGGTGTTTGTGAGGAAGGTGGCTTTTCAAAATCGGAGCAGAAACTTCCTTTTACCTATACGAGTTATCTAAGAGCCGCCTAGGCCCCCTTCATATTCTTATTCATTCCTAGGCAGAAGCATAATTTTTTTATCCACAAATGTTGTATGGATTCTGATAGTGGAATGGACTTTATGAAAGATAACTTTCTTATTTCATCCGCCCAAACTTAAGTATAAATAATTTGTGAACAATTTATAAGAAACTATGACGCGAGCTGGATAGCGAGAACAAAAGGATGGTTCCAAGGACTGAATATCAGAAGAAGAATTAGTATACATGATTGTCTCAAATGGATAATGAACCAACTCAGGTTCATCCAAAAATGAAATCCAACATAGATGTTTTCATGGGTAGGCAACATAAAGAACAGTATGAGAGCACATAATATAAGCAACATCACTAAAAGTGAGATGGTGAAAGATCCAATTACAATAACACAAAAGAATTGCACCCACTTGATTCATTCTCTTTAACAGCGTTTGTTTGGCAGTCATTCTACAAATCTCAGGTACTCAGAAAATGGCTATGACTTAGCAAAAGAGGAAAGGAATGGTACAAGATAAAATGGAGGAGCAATATTCATTTTCTTTTTATAGCTTGACCTCCACATCAACACCTGCAGGAAGATCAAGTTGCATTAATGAATCAATTGTTTGGGCAGTCGGGTAAAGAATGTCAATGAGCCGTTGATGAGTCCTGATTTCAAAATGGAATCTGGCATCTTTGTGAACATGAGGCGATTTTAAAACACAATATATTCGCTTCTTTGTTGGTAACGGCACAGGACCCATAGTCTTTGCATTGGTGTTCTTTGCAGCATCCATTATCTGCTTGCATGAATCTTCTATCAGGGGCACCCAATATGACCTCAATTTGATCCTGATCTTCTGCTTTGGTGCCATCTGAGAAGTAAATTCCGGGGTCATAAATGTCCTCTTAATATAACCAAATTAAGTACAGCAATAAACATAACAAAGAAATGTTAGAATGACAGTGAAAAGAGTCTCTTCTTGTTGATTTATTGTGCTATTTGGTACTTTTGTGCCATCAGAAGGCAGTGTTTTCAGCCTCAGCTTTGCTTCTTTGTCATGGGGAGGATGATATGAAAACGGAAGCATAGATCTACCAGTTTCACAATTTAATGCAGAAATTTTGATAGCATGCATCCCCAAAATGGCATTTCTAAAAAAAAAGAAAATATACCTCAGCACAGAGATGAGCCATCACAAAATAGTAACAGTTTGATTAATAAACAGTGAATTGTATTCTGCAGGTACAGTTAGAGATGGACATAACACAAGATAGAGTTTCAAGGGATATGATTGAAAACAGCATAATTAGATGGATGGGTGTGCCAGAAATTTTAGGACTGGTACCCCAAAAGTAACTTCCATTGAGAGTTTCTGCAAGGTCACCTGAGACTCTCTGCTTTCTCAATTGTGTCAGCAGCAGAATATTATAGAGGAGGCCACGGTTCTTTCGAAGGCCAAAGTTCAATCCTTTCAAGAGGTTCCTACAAAAATTTGTTCATCTCATCTATCTTAAGTAGCCTGATGACCATCTCTCAGCAGTTCAAAGAGGAATTGGAGTAATCGCTGCAAGGTCTTAGATAATCTAGGAAAACAGTAAAGTAATATTGTCTAGCAGGAATTTTAAGATAACATCCTCTACCAGCCACTGTGACTTAATGTGATAGCCTTTCTGTATAAGTTACACACAAGTTCAAAGAGAACAATCACAAATTAAGGAGGCTGTTAAAATGCCATCAAATATAAGATTAAATAACTTAGTGACTCTTGAATTTTACTAGAATTCACATGCCAGAAATAAACTAAGGTACAGTACCAATTGTGATACCAAAAGTATTCCTTTTTAAAATACTCCCCCATCCAAAAATATAAGTAGCTAGGCCTACTTTTACACAAACCAAGAAACTTCTTTTGTTCCTAAAATCTCCTTAATTATTATGTTTTGAAAATAAGAAAGAGAAATGAAAGTTTGTTTTCTTTTGTTCCTAAAATTCCTTAATTATCATGTGTTGAAAATAAGAAAGAGAAACGAAAGTTTGTTTTGAGAAAAATAAAATATAAAAGCTTTGTTTTGGAAATAAGAAAGAGGTTAAATGATAGATGAAAATAAATAAGAATAATATTGAAAGTCAATAGTGAAATATCAATAAAATTTCATAAAATAATAAAAAGTTATCTAGCGACTTATACTTCTAGACGGAGGGAAAACTAAAAATCCCAAACTTTAGAAACCACAATGGATTAAAATTATAAGGCTCAATCTCTTCTTAGTCCATTGTAATATGCACCCTCAGATCATATGACATTCCAAAGTGAATATAAGAGACCATCTCATAGTTAGAAAACAGCCTTTCAGATTTATATTGCTTCAGAAAATATTCAAACTTGAAAATATTGCGCTTGGTAAAGTAAATAAAATCAATTGATTTGCCCTATGCTTTTGGCATGGAAAATAGTTTAGCTGACTAGAATTTGATATTTCAAAGCCAGAGAAACAGACTAGACAAATTTCACACCAATGATGATAGTGTGTGAAACAGAGATGTGCCCTACCAAAACCTTTTTCTTCTGAGACTCCTTACAGCAGGAAGGTCCAAAAATTAAAAGGAGTGGATCTAAGAACATTCAAGTCTTAACTGTATTGGTGCAGTAACTTAGTATTCCATTTTTTAAAAACAATTAGTTCATGAAATTGACTCAGCCTAAACTGATGAAGACATCAAGTTATCCTCTGAATTGCATCACTTCTACTGAATCTGACACATTGAGACAGACAAAGCAAGCAAGCTAACAGAAAATAGCTTATTTCTATGAGTTAGCAGTAAGGAACTAACTTGAAAAATAGTTAAAACTAATAATGTAATGTATTAGACATACATGTAATATATTACAAACTTCCTAAGCACATGTTTTTCTTAAAAAACGAAGGCAATCAGTTCCGGCTGTGGCAAGGAGACTGTTCAAGTCCGAAAACAGGTAAGTAGCAGGCAGTGTAGTCTGAATGCAAGTCTCCTCAAAACTAGTCCTAACAAAGTACTATAGTAAAATGCCAAGCACAAACATCATCTTCAGCAGTAACAAAAGAAGGAGAATTCACATTCTCAGCAAAGAGTTGAGGAAAGAAAAAAGTCCAGTTCCATTTCCTAAATAGCTTAATTCACAAGTTCAAGAATGCACCTTTATTTAAGAAATTCCAATTTGTTTATCTATCTATACCAGATTCATAGAAAAGATTGAAGTAATCAAAGCCACTATCCAGCACAGTGTAACATCATTGAAACAATCAACCCTTTCTCAGGCATCCACAAAATGCTGCTAAAACTGTGTAATAATCCATGTATAGAAATATCACATTGCAGCTCACTTATCTTTGACAAAAATTATTCAGTAACAAAAAGGAAAGAAAATTAAGGACCCTGGAAAATGTACTACGTAAATTGGACTTACCCTGTCAGAGTCAGCCCCAACACTTAGCGTTTCCATCCCAGGAGCTTCATCCTAATATTCCCAGAGAAAAAAAGAGCACCAAACAACAACATTAAAAATGAAAATCTCGGTTAATTCAAAACCTATAAAATCTTGGCTATCTTTCCACCAATAAAATTAAAACAACAAACCTGAAGGCCAGTAGAGTCGGTAGCGGTTTCTTGGGTGTCTAAAACTTCAGGGGCAGCAGAGGCACTAGGAGCTAGCAATCGAGAAGGTTTCTGCAAAAGGGGTTGCAATTTTGGTGAATTAGAAGGCAACGATAGAACAGAAAGCTTTGGTCCTGTGGAAATAGTTGTCGAAGAATTGCACATAGGAAAAAGGGTTGTAGAAAGGGGTGAAGAAATAGCCATTGGATCCAATTTGCTTCTCTTCGCTGTTCTTTGCTTTATAAAAAATGAGAAGTTTGAGAGTACTGTGGAGCTGGAGATTGGTTTCCTGAGCTTGGCAAAGTTTCCAGTAGGTTTATCCAGAGAAATGTCTTTTTTAAAAAATAAAAATTAAAGATTATGATTTACTTTTGGTAAAATTGCACTGGTCTCCCCTAATGTTTTCCAAAAATTACAGAAACCTCCACTCTAGTTTAAGCTGGGAACTTGTTCGACAACATATTTGTCAAATACAACACATGTTAGATTGCCCAAAGTCCATTTAATTACCCTTTTTAGGGCTTTTCATTATACAATTTAGATCGAAATATCGGATTGTATTTATCAATTCAATTCGATTTTATGATTTTTCAATACGATCCAATTCGACTTCGATCTTACAAAAAATTATAATCCAATCTTCGATTTTTAATTTTGAAAATCGAATTGGATCGGATAACCATATTTATAATATTTAATACAAAATTAATATATTTCTTATAACATTTTTTTTACTTTGGATATTATTCTAATAACATTATTTTATTTATTAGACATGTCCAACTTATTATTACATAATCCATCTTATCATATACCTCTCTCTCTCTCTCTATATATATATATATTGTAAAGATTAAACCATGATTTATACTTAAATAATATCAATTGTATTACTATATGTTTTTGTTGCCACAAGCAATGATAATAAGAACACTTTTTTTAGAAAAAAAAAAGAGAAAAATTAAATTACGATTTGGATTGGATCGTATTGGACCAAACTATATTAATTTAGTTCGATCCAATCCGATCTTATATAAAAAATGGTACAATTCGATTCTTATAAAAAAACAAAAAATGTAATTATCAAACTTTTAGAGCCTAGTAACTTATGCACACCTTATCCTTTTCACTTCACACTCTTTTTTATTTTCTCCCACTTCGCTCAACTCTCTCTAATTCTTCTATTCATCTTTTTCAAACTTCGATTGTATTAGTCATGTTCTTTTCACAAGTGAATTTCACTAAGGAATATTTAGATGGATTTATCATACTTTAATTCATATGCAAATAATGAATTGTTTTTTCTAAAACATGAATGAGCTTATATTAGAGAAAGCAACATACAATAAATATATTTACAACTTTATTATACATTTAACCCGTATAAATTAGATTACCTAAATATTTCCCTAATAATAATATGTGTCATGTTATCTCAAACCAAAGTTGAATGTCTTTCTTTCAAAAGTTTATTTCCATTTTCTATTACATTTCCAATGTAATTATTTAAATTAGCTTGACACCTTTCTAGTTTCTATCCAGTGGGCATTAACTTAACCCCTAATAAATGTAATCTCATCCTCTTAAGGCTCTATAGCCTAATTAACTCTTGTGAACTCCATCCAACGGAATAAAAGAAAAACATACGAAAAGGAAAATATAAGCTACAAAATCTATGTTGCCGGTTGTTTTAAAATAGAAGTTATTTCAAATTTTTTATATAAATTAAGCATTTTAAAAAGTACTTGCTTTTTAAAATTAAATTACTTTAAAACACTAAGTCAAATTATTAATAATAAAATCTAAAATAACTTATATTTTGAAAATGAAACATTAGTAACCCAAAACAATATCTATATTTTGAAATGAAAGTAATATAAAATAACCTATATTTTGAAAAAGAAGTATTTTAATCTAAAACAACTTAAAATTTTGAGATGGAAGTAATCTAAAACAATTCACATTTTTTAAAAAGTATTAATAATGTGAAACAACTTATAATATCTTGAAATGAAATATTTCAAAAAACAAATCTTGAAATGAAAGTTATCTATATATCTGAAACAACATATATTTTTGAAACTGAAAGCATTAGCTGTCTAAAAAATTATAATTTAAAATATAATGAAGGATTAGTAATCTAAATAATTCATATTTTGAATGAAAGTAATCTAAAATATTTTGAAATGAAAGCAGTAAGATATGTTTCTCATGGAGCTCTTCTCTATTCCCAAATCCCAACATACAAGTAAGACCACTACACATGCATGCTTAATTAGATAATCAGGGAAGTTACACTTAGATATATATATATATATATATAGCTAATAAAGCAAAGCATAACTGATAAGTGCCTTTCGTAGTTTCATAACTACTCCTCAACAGATCTTTCTCCAGTACTAATTCTTCCGAAATCTGTCAAGAATTCGCTTGATCTCAATACTTATTCATTAACTCAACTTTCATTCAATAGAATACCTCCATTCTTTTCATT
This sequence comes from Apocynum venetum, assembly GCA_019593545.1. Taxonomy (NCBI): domain Eukaryota; kingdom Viridiplantae; phylum Streptophyta; class Magnoliopsida; order Gentianales; family Apocynaceae; genus Apocynum; species Apocynum venetum. Next base: position 6,259,723 of record SRSM01000123.1, on the reverse strand, counting down.
AAATTCACTATACTAATCCACCACCTTTTGCATCAATGTAGTATACTGATTTCTTCTAAATCAGCTTCTTCAAGAAAACAAGATTTCTCTTTTCTTTTCTTTCGGCATTGCTAATATTCTGATTTCTTGATCACAAGGAAGATACATTTGAGATAGAAAAGATCATGGGATTGACAGATTCCGGTATCTGGGCCGTGATGATTTTTCATTTTTTGTTCTGTGGTGAGATTCTAAAGGGTAGTTCTCAGAGTACTATCCCATCACCGGAGACTGGGAAGACTTATCTTGACCGGACTGACATGGAGGTGGACTTCAATCCGTTTTTTCCACACACTAGTACGTTGATCATTGTTGATAAGAATGGAGAAGGGGATTCGGTTACGGTCCAAGGTGCTATTGACATGGTTCCTGAACATAACTGCATCAGACATAAAATTTACATTCATCCTGGAGTTTACAGGTCTGGTTTAATTGCAACTCTTGTAATATATATGCACAAAAAAGTAATTCATGTAATAATAATTTTACACTCTCCTGAAATGGATTACATACAGTATTGATCTTCATTTTTCAGGTAGCAAGAAATTAGACGTGGGCTTAGTTGTAGGGGAAGTTACACTCTCTTTAAGTGGGGTGTTCCCCCCCCCCCCCCTCTATTACCCTAACCTTATTTTAAAAATAAACATAAACCTTCTTTTTCCCACTTGTGTATGTATGTTTTTTGTTCATGTAATAACTAAAATTGCTTTCGACATGTTGGCAGAGAAAAGGTGTATATACCCAAAACGAAACCATTTATTTCCTTCATTGGAGACGAAGACAAAGCTGCTGAAACTGTTATTACTTGGCACGACAAAGCATCAGACAGAGACGAACATGGGAATATATTAGGGACTTACCGATCCGCATCCGTTACTGTAGAATCTGATTATTTTTGTGCAAGCCATGTCACATTTCAGGTAACTTTTGCCTAATAACTCATATGAGGAAACTTAAATTTCCACATTATATACCTTAAAGCGAGATTTGAACACGAGACTCAATACTACTCTATCTAAAATTAACCTTATAGATAGAGATATAATTTCTACATTTATCTTCATATGTTTTTCCGTCATAAAATAATGGTGCTAAGATTTGGATACTTTTTTTTTAGAACACAGTAGTTTCACTGCCTGGGAGCTATCATATGCAAGCTGTGGCATTGAGATTAGGTGGTGATAAAGCATGGTTGCACAAAGTAAGGATATTGGGAACACAGGATACACTTTTAGATGAAATAGGACAACATTTCTTTGATCAATGTTTCATTGAAGGGTCTGTTGACTTCATTTGTGGCAATGCCAAATCTCTTTTTCAGGTATTTTCTCATTCATTTGCACAAACCCACAACCCGAATTCCCTTCTCAATTGTTTTACTCATTCAAAAAGTGGTTTGATTTGGTTGATTCGCACAGAATTGTACTCTAAACTCGGTTGCTATGGGAACTGGAGCAGTAGCAGCCCACCACAGACAATCCCCAGATGAAGATACGGGCTTCTCTTTCGTGAATTGTAAACTTACAGGAATAGGCCAAGTCTTTTTGGGCAGAGCTTGGGGATATTATGCTAGAATAATTTATTCATATTGTAATTTTGATCATATTGTGGATCCAATTGGATGGAATGATTGGGGAATACCGGATAAAGAAAGGTACTACGTATTTTCCTCTTTCTTCTCCTATAGAAACATAAGAAACATAACTAGAAAATTCTTGAATCCCTTCGTGGATAAACCCAAGAGACTATCTCAATGGGATTTAGGGATTTTCCAAGAATGCAAAGTAACTGAGTTTTATGTTGTTAGGACTGTGGAATTTGGAGAATTCAAGTGCAGTGGGGAAGGAGCAAACAGAGGACGTAGAGTGCCATGGTCGAGATCATATAGTTATCCTGAAGTTGAGTACACTTTAACCACGGATTTCATTGATGGACGAACTTGGTTAGACCCTTCAGCAACTGTACCATTCGTAAACGATCATTTCTGATAGTGACCAAAAAAGAAAAAATCCAGGTTTCGATTGTGTAATGTTCGATGCATGTTTCCAATTCCACGATAAAACTTTAGGGTTAATTTCAATAGAACCCCTTGAACTTCCTTTCAAAACGTATTTCCCCAAATGTCCCCCTTCGTTTTTTCTTTTGTTTACTTTCTTCTTCTTTTTTCCAATTCTACCATTCAAGTACAATTTTCAACCACGCTGCAATGTTCATCTTCTTCCTCTACCTTCCTTTTGTTTTATTGTATATTGAAACAATTAAAAGATTTAATAGCAGAGTCGAGAAGTGTAAAAAGCTTACTGTATAAAGTGCAGTGCTTTGCATGAATGATCAACCCAAACTTTAATAATGGATGTTGCATTGATACTATTGGCAATTCCTCTACAATTTTGACTGCATACTTTCAATGGTAACTAAGCAAACATGAATATGCTCCAGAAGGACCAGAACAAGCTGTATGAGATATAGGAATGATAGGCTAAATTTTCAGGGGTGCATTCCACCCCTCCACCACAAAGCCTGCACCATTAAACAAGGCAATGGCAGCCCAAAGGGGCTCGTGATCCAACCTGAATTTGTTCAAAGATGAAATAGTGTTGCTTAAGTAGCACAAAAAATGAAGGTAGGTTCCCATGATCAAGCCTTTTACTGGCAACCACATAAATTAAACTCAAGTTCACATAGACAAAGGTTACATGGGTTCATGCTTACTGATAAGGAAACAGATAATTAAACTTATACCCACAATATAGCCTCAACTTCTTCCCCCGCCCCCTCTCCAATCCCATATCCAGCGTGTTATAAGTAGTGGCGATCGTGGAAGGACTTCTAACTGAGTTATTCCCTCACCAAGGAGACTCTTCAACAATTAGCGAGGAATGGAGGACAACTAAGTTTGCCCCCTCTGTACACCCCAAAATCCCAAGTAAAAACTAGGAAGAAGCTATTCTTCTGTACTCTCTTATATGTATGTACAACTAAGCTACTACGAAAGTAAACATGGCTGCAACCAACAGCCGCTCTGTTGATTGGGATGCAACACTTGCATTGTACATCATATTACGTAGCTACTGCCATTGCCTCTGCATCACTTTGATCATACTGTTGCCCAGCTGTCTCAAATTCTGCTGATTTTTCCTCGTCACTTCCCTCATCAGTATCATCACCCTTGTCATCATCACTATTATTTGATTTGCCGATAAGATTACTTTGATCAAGCTGAGAATCACTCCTAACCTTAAGATCACTATCATCAACAGGTCTGGCAGTATTTTCTCCGTCTTCATCATCAACTGGCTGCTGATAACTACTATCCCAGTTCTTCTGTTGGGTCTCATAGACAACACTAAGTTTGATATCACTTGGAACTTTATGGCATGATGCAGGAGAACCATCAGACTTGGCCTCCTTGGTGATAGCCGAGGATACAGAAAGCTTACTCTCTAAACTCAGAGCCGCAGATAAGATTGAAAGAATTTCAGGATTTCGTTCTATGTCAACCCACTGACCTCCCACCCAATCTCTTGAAACTCTTAGCAGCTTTCTGTCTATAGTCAAAAATAAGTTTTCACCTGTCATCAATGACAAACATCAAAATCGCATTAGAAATAGGTTTTCTCAGCTGTGGGAAAGAAACAAAGATAAACAGAAAAAAGAGGGGGGAGTGGGGGGATGAAGCCATTAAAAATGAAAACTTACTGGCAATATAAACTTGATAATTTTCATTTACTGAGTCGTTAGTAGCAGTTATTACCCCCTCCCACCAACCATCACTCCACCAGGCATCAACAGGATCTCCAACCTTGGGATCAACTTCCAGTGGGAGAGAAGTGACAGCAGGCCTGATTGTTGGACGGCCTGGGTATCTCATCTCAAATTTATCAGGGTTCGCAAGTCGAAATGCAGGGACCCATTCCTACATAGTCCAAGGAAACATCAATTTCTGATCTTTAAAGACAACGAATTTACATTCAGGAACTGAATGGTTAAGGCAAGAAGAAATAATGTGTCAGAAAAGCCTTCAATATAGATCAAAGTCACAAGGAACTCTCTTCTATGTACTTAGGATTGATTACCAGTAAAGTGAAGGAAAAACACAAATAAAGACAATACCTCAAGGTTACCACAGCCATCTTCATCCTTGACATCGTCATATTGGATTTTAATCTGTTTCCGAGAAACTTCTGATACTGTGCACCTGAACCAGCAGCCACGGAGACCACTATCTTGGCAAAGAAACTCAACGTTTTCACTGACACTAAATACTGGAAAATGCCAGGACTGGCTTTCAATATGCCTGTGGAAGTTCAGCCCCCTACTCAGCATACCATACTTCAATTGCTGGCTTGACAGTTTATTTCTTACCTGTGCTCGCTCACGCTCTCTGCAACTTCTAGTCCTTTTAGCACCCACCTTTACTTCATCTCCAGAACTAAACTGTTCATCTTCAAAGAAATCGGGGCTGAAGCATGAAAAAATTGGTTGATCTAAATAGCCACGCAACTTACTCATTTTGAAAGGCTTTACACGATTGCTTCTGAATTGTCTAAAGCAAAAATGCGCTCTGGCCAATAGATCATTTGGGAAAACTGATACACACTTCTCATAATGCTCACGAGTCAAGACAATGGCAGGACCATCAACACATTCAGCACTAATAACTTGAGCATACGGTGTAATGAAAACTTCTTTAGGATGAGGATTTCGTAAAGCAACAACACCCTTGACTTCTCGATTATGGTGAAACCATCTCACTTTGACCTTTTTTTGGCTCTTCCGATCTTCATACATGTCTTCTAGATATGCAAGATAACGGTTCTCTTTCTCAGCCATGACATAGACAAATGAATGTATCTGATAATCAGATCCAGAAAAAAAGAGCATCAACTATAATGCACAAAAGTCAAATATAATCATGCCAAAAATGACAGACATTAATTAATCAGGAAATCCTAAAATAGCCAATATGTCAAAATCATAGATGATAGGTCAACGAGGTGTGGCCCCAGCACCAGGGCATGCCACCATTACCCAACAACAGATGCCAGGAGTATTTAACAAACAATCAGAGAACAAAGAATTGAAGAAACCACATTCATAGTCCAGTCATATGAGATCTTAACATAAATTAAAAAAAACAAAAAAAAACTCATTTAGTAAAATCTTCTAGATCTTTACAATCAGAAGTCCCAAACAAGCACAGAGACAGACATCAAAAAGTTAGTCTATGCTGTAGATCTCATCAAAGTACTAATGGGAAAATTTCCTGTAAAAATCACATTCTAAAAGTCTACCATTTCTGAGCATCTTAAATGCTTACCGCTATTGTAATCCCATTTCTGCAGAATGCTGGGTAGTGTTTAAGCTGTTTTCCACATGTCCATGCTACACCTGACCATACTATATCTGAAGGATGTCCTCTGAGACTCCTTGCAAGTCGGCCCTGCTATTCAAGTATCAGATCCACTGAAAAAACCAATTTAATCCACATAAATACAGGGAAGAACAAGCACCTTAGATTCTCGCATTTGAGCTTGCTGAACATCAGCTCCAAAGCTCATGTCATCTTTTGGTGACCCTGTCAATAAGTACAGGGATAAATATAAATTCAATTTGTGCCGAAGCTTATATAAAAACTGTAAGTCTGGCTGGTTGCATTATGATAGAACATAAAAGGTAAATGCATCAGATGAAGTAAAAAAGACCAGTCCACATTCTTCACATTCCATTAAAGAGCTAACTCAAACTCTCAAAACTTATAAAACACATACAAACAACAAGATCAAAAAGTAAAGGAGACGTATTATTTATGAAGAGCAAAGCACCATCCATTCTTTGTTTAATTTGTTTGAATGAGGAGTTCTTAAGTCACAAGGACTCAACTGTATAGCAAATGGTATGTACTTCAGAAGGCTCCATAATTCAAATTAAAGCCAACAAGAAACTTAAGAAAAAGATAAAACAGTGATCAGGGCTCCTTAAATGTGAGAAAAAGGCAGTGGATAGCAATGTTTGTACAGGACAGGGCATATCACCCTTGAAACAAATAACATGAAAATCAACCATCACAAACTGCTATAAATTCTTAGAAAATAACGTCAAGTACTAAAAGTCCAATATGTTGCCCAGTAATCTCTTTCACTAAGCAATTTATTGATTACAGTAGCCCATTTCACTGGTACACTTAGCACACCACATATTGTGCAAGCTGGACTCTTTTATGGGCCAATAACATATTACATAGGAGAAATTTCATTCATTCTCATAAAGCCAGCTCTTTCTTGCTATGTATAGACAGTAGAAAGCACTCTCTCTTATATAAGCTAAAAGTAGCCAGAGAAAGCTGAGTTTCCTTTACTTAGCTTAGTATAGAGACCTGTTCTTCTATCACTGAAGGCGGAATCACAATCAGTTCTGTTTTTCTTTATGCAGTTGACCTCTGCTCCAGTGTTAGTTGGCTAGGTGGATGGGAATTGTCAGCTTGCTTCCATTCCCAGATCTATTTTCTCATCATACACTTCCGACAACTAACATCAAAGCCATTTGAAGGAGAAGGACTGATCACCTCACCTTAGGGTTCCGTTAGTAATCTACCCTCTATGATTCCCCTCATGCAGGAGTTGGTAAGCCATAGCTAGCTAACAGTCCAACTTCCTCGCATTTTTTTGGGGTGGGTGGGTGGGGGTGGGCTAGTAGTCATGTTTTTTTTGTTGCTCAACTTCACATCATGTACAACCTCCCTGGAAACTTTTGCTGACCTTACTGACACCTTGAACTATAGCTTCATCTATAGGGATAAGCCAGTAATTAATTGGTTTCATAAATCATAACACATATAGAACAATTTTTTATACTCTCTCCGTCTAAATATAGATGGATTTTGGCCATTTACATGCATATCAAGTTTGTCCTTATTTGAATACTCATAGGAAATTGTGTATAGACTAAATTTAAATTATTAAATAGGGGTACAACAAGAAAGTGTCAATTATTGATGTATTGAAAAATACAAATGACCATCTATTTTGGACCAACACAAAAGGCCCATCTATTTGTAAACAGAGAGTAGAGAGTAGAAAGGTTTCAAAAAATGAAGGTTTCAAGCTTTTTTATGACCAATTAATTCCTAAAGCAGGACAAACTCTGAATAACTACGTAGTACCAGCAGGAAATGGAAAATATTTCAGGATCATAAAAAGATAAAGTAATTCAGAAATTTGTGCATTTCCTTCAAAATCAAACTCCCGAAATATTGGAAAAACGTGCTAATTGCATAAAGACCAGTATATGACATATAGTGCTGAATAGAGAACCAAACATGATTATGCTGATTTACTAACACTAGGAGCCCTTTAGCAGTGAGTTCAATATAAATGACGGGGTGAAGAAGATAATAAAGTTTTGTGACAGCTAAAAGACTAGAGGATGAAAAGTAAAATATTTTCTGGCAATCAAACCCTCAATCAGTATGCTACTCTAGAATCACATGGATGTTCTCAAACTAAAATTGCAAATAGGATAATAAAAACGGACAAGCAGAAAATAATAGATTAGGAAACCGAAAAAAGAAATGAAAAAAAATGCTAGGCACAAACATACTCGAACAATCGCTTTGTCTATGCTGCTTGGATAACATGGAAGTGAGCCAGTTGACGACCTCTCTCCTTGATCTCCATCTGAAGCCAGCATGGACAGAGTTCTCAGCTCCATATGCATTCAGGAACTCCTCAGAGACAACATAGAACATATGCCTAACACTCCTCTCTGTACCCACGACAGCAAGGACCGAATCCCCTGAGGAATCCTTCAAGAAATAGTGAACAATACGGTTTCCCCTCTCCTTGGAAACAAATTGTTCCTTCCACTCCACAAAGCAGTGGTCATCTGCAGACATGTTTCAGCAGAAAACCCACCTAAGGGGCAGAATTAAACCATCAAATCCCTAAAAGGAACTCCAATCTGTAGATGGCCGCCTTCAACGCCGGCCAAAAAGTGTCGCAACCTTTGCAAGAAGACGAAAATCTAGAACAATTTGACACTCAAACCTAGCTAACTCCCCATAGTCTCCAAGAAATTCAGTCTAAAGTCAAAGACCCAAACAGACAAAAAGTTGGGTTCTTGCCGAAAATAAAGATAACCCTCAAAATCCTATGGTTCCGGAGATCTGTAAAGAAGATCAGAACCCAAGGCAGAGGAGATAGGTTACACCTACAAATACCCACCAAACTTCCAGGACTCACCAATGAGATAACAATATCTCAAGAAATTGAAATGGGCAAGCGAAAAAAGAGCACATAAAAAAACTATGCACCAAAAGAGAATTCCAAGCAGTTTTGGAGTTGAACAGCTCCGCTGGTGTTTTGCCTCTGCAGTAGGACCAAGAAAGTTGGAATTTTTCTCAAAAGATCAGCTGTGGAGGAGAAAACATAGGACAGGTGAGGTGATGGGAGGAGGATAAGAAGGAAGAGGGGAAATGGGTAGGTGGGAAAGCGTAGGACAGAGAAAGCATGGGAGAGGTTGCAGAGGCTTTGGGGAGGACTTCGAAACCCTTCGGAGCTGCTGCTGATGGAGAGGTGGGGAATAGGTATACTATGTCGCTGTAAAAACCATCTTCATAAATCACTGATTGATGCAAGTTTTTTTATCCTACGGCTGGGAGATACTCTAGCGTAAATCCTCGGACCCATAATGATCCCTATTGACTACAGGGGCTTATTCGGTAATTCACAACTAGATTAATTCACGAAATCTTTTGGCTAAGGTTATTTTGCTATTCTTTATAATACTTATGCTTAGGATTAGCAATTTTTCCTTTTTCTTGAGGAAATAGTATTCAATTTTCTGATTGTTTTTCCTTTAGAAAGTACAATAGGACATTCATAGCTCATTCAGTTAAATTCTAATAATGAACTTTATTCATCAAAATTGATTTCAGGATATAAATTTATTCATCTGTGTCTAATATTAAAATATCAAAAAATTTCTTTTAATATGTGCAAAATTAAATACTCACTCATTTAAGATAAACAATTTATTATTTAAAATTTCACAAATAACTTGTATTTTTTTCATTAAGTTAAAATTGACCCAAAAAAATATTAGTTATTTTTAGTTTCCATATTTAGTGGTCCCAATACAACTTTGGATTTACAAAATTTGTATGGGAGTAAATCGGTGAGAGACAGATTCAATAAGACTGTTTATGTTCATTCAAACATCAAATTTAAGTACCAAATAATTTTTTATTTCACCAATTAATACAAAGTCTATATCTTGGAAATAATCTTCTGATGTTCAAGAAACAGAGGGCATTCCCACCCCAGTTTCCATTGTGTATTGGATTTGCTAAGAATTTCCCATTTGTCCACAGAACTCATAACAAAATCAGTTAAGAATGACCCATGTTGACCATGCAATCTGTTTTTCAACCCTAAATGCAGAATGTTTGTCATTTCTTTGAGTTCTATGGGGCAAATATTTTGATTTGCTTAGATTCCTCCATTAGTTCTATGCACCCTCATTTCTCGATGCCATGCAAAAGTCCCCTTCTTATTACCCAAAATCTGCCCCAGCAACTGAATAATCCGCAGCCTATATCACATTAGGCTGACTACTGAGATGAGTTTCAGACATTATGCTATATTTCATGAGCCAAATTTCCAGCACAGAAAGTTGATTTCATTGCATTTGGGGAGCTTCCACTATAATTAAGCCAACAAAAATCATAGCAGCAAAAGAATGTATGTGATGCACATCAAATTTACATATTTCCACGCCATGCATCATTAACAGCTATCATCTAGCATGGGAAAACCATTCCTGCCAAGTCTTTTCAAGTAAAAACATAATGGCATGAAGATAGATTTTCTCAACAGTAGGCGAAATCAACATTCCCTACTCAGCTAATCTTTTCCCACAGAAATGTGTTCAGCAGAATTCAACACCAATTCCAGCAGACACTGCCACAAGACAAGGCCTGACAGACCAAAAATAAATGTCAATATGCCACGAATACTAGCAAAAGCAAACCTCCTCCAACCTCACCCCAAGGAAAAGAAAAAACTGGAGAACAAAAAGGAAAAACAGCCACCCAGCCAGCAACCATGAATCAAAAGCATACAACTCTACAGATGGAAACTTCACCTTAAGTGCCACGATTGGGTGCTACTGTCGCAACTGGGGGCCCATGAGAATATCTCCACTCTCCACAAGCACCACATCTGTCTAACTCCACAATGTTGTCTAGCGTACAAAATTTGCATGACCAAAATTTATGTTTTTCGTGAATATCTAGGGGCTTTTGAGCACTGCAAACCCCACAAACTGGAGCTAGTGACTGCAATAGTCAAATTGAAAGGCACAATCAAAGTTAAGCAAAACTTGAGAGAAAGGAACCAACTAGTAAAATTGCAAAACAATGAAGTAACTTATTAGATGGCGGCACTTAAATCACATAGTAATACCCAGCCAACAGTTTGGGACGTGGTATCAGGCAATGCTTACAATCTGTTGAACTAGAGCACATAAACCTTACCAGAATAATTCATTCAATATGTTTCAATTAGCACCACAACAGAAAATGCACGAACCCAGGGTGTGTCCCTTGGTTCAACCATTGTGAAAATCACTTTCTAATCTTTCATACAGTGTCACCCAATCATCACTGCATCATATATGTAGCTACACTTCAAAGAATCTCAAGGAAACTAGAGGATGCTTACTAGCATAATATTCAACACACTGTATAAAATGTTGAATACTGAGGGAAATTTAGATTAGATCATGTTAAGTATTCTTGCTTACAGTGAACTCAGAAGTCAGCAAGTATCAGTTGAGGCAGTACAAGTAAAGAAAAGATGATGAAATTTGGAAAACAAAGTTCAGCACTAACCGGATTTAACAGAGTGCATGTTCCACATTCCCACATTGTGGATTCCTCTGTACCATCAGATCCATTGTTAAAACATACTGACCCAGAAACTACAGAATTTGATGGTGGGCCATGAGAAATGCTATCTGATTGACGAATTCTCTTAGTAGTAGCTAAATCATCATAATGAAGTGTGGACTCCAACATTGAGGCACCTGTGGTTAAATCAACAAACATGGGCTCAAGAGGACCACTGTGAGAATGAGATGACAGTGTCTCCCTTGAGCAATGTCTTCTCTTCTGAGATAATACCTGGAAAGCTGGTGAATCAAAATCCCTGGAATTCATTGAGCTTCCCACACTGTGCACAATTTCCAAGGGCTTCTGATCATTATTTTCTTCATCTTTTTCTTCAGTTGCATCATATGATTCAGAGCCACACCAAATATTGTCCTGTAATCTCCTCTCTGCAGCCATTGCAGCAGCTTGTATAGGACTAAGGGCAGCCATTAGAGAACTATCACCACCCAGCCGTTTGGAACCAGGTGGCAGCAAGGATCCAAGATGAACTCTCTTTTCTGCAGCAGCCAAAGCAGTCTGGCGCAGGAATGAGAGAGGAGGTTTATTGGAGAAACCCCCCAGTCGCTTTCCTGGAAGATCAAACCCCTTTCCGGAGCCGCTTATGCCCTTACCTATAAGGTCCTCACATTCCTAAATATAAAAAAGAGAAAAGGTTATGATAGCATGTTATAACACTTTAACATTCTCAGATATTAATTGCCCGTAATCATGTGTGTTCTGATGAAGCAAGGGCAGAGATGATGTACAAGGATTTTGGTCATGAACAGACATCATGTTCAGTTATAAAGCATTCTTTAACGCTAATAGGGTAATTACCAGTACTTATCAAGTTCATTAGCAGCAATCATTAGAAAATAAAAGTTCAAAAATGAATACCAGTATAAAATGTGCTATGACTAATTTTTTTAGATAGATATATTTTCAAAAATTTCAAAAGAAATCGTTGCCAACTACCTATTCATGCATGCAAAAAATTGAGCTGACCATCTGCATAAAGGATATATGGTGGGCCTGGGTGGGTGTGGAAGTTGATTTAATAAAACTTCAAGGTTACTGATACAGAAATCCAGTAACTCTAGTAACAGAATGTCAGTGTATAGGCCAGTCTAAATACAAAACCTGCACATCCAGAAGCTGGTATCATGAAATATAAGATGTTGGTGCAGCAGTATCTAGCTGTTTTATCTCATGCTTACCAAATTATTCCACAACAAAAGAAGAGATTCGGTAGATGCTGAAGATAACATTTTAACCAAGGCTAGAGAGAGATTACCCTCCAATTTCTCAATAGGCAATAAAAGCATGCAAAGCATGTTAATCACCCAAAGTCTACAAAAGCAGAAGGCAACTATTGGAGCTACTTTAGATAAATGCTGGCGTAGCCAATTTATTTGTGGAAAACCTTACACAATTAGGAAATCCAAAAAGGCAGTGGTAATTTTTCAAATACAACATCGTGTCCTAATCTGTGTAGAAAACCGAGTCGCAGCATTCTAAAAGAGGTTTGTTTGTGAGATAACAAGCAGAGTTCTATCTTAAATAAGACCGAAACATTTCACAGACATAATTAGTTTCCTTCCTGTTTGACATTTCATAAACATATTTAGTGGTCACACTTAAAGCAATTTACCTTTCGAAGTTCATCCCAAAGATTGTAGAAACTGGCATTGTGAGGACCATGAGAATTGTGGCAAAGCTCATGAAGCATTGTATCAAGAACTTGATTAAAAGGAATAAACTCCTCATCTTTATTGGGTCTTCGAAGCCTCAACTTTACATGCACACCTGCTCCTACATTCAACCCCAGAAGCCTTGCATTTTTTGGACTGCAACAAGAAGTCCACTTTCAACCACAACAAAGCAGCATAAGTACAGAAAAACTATCCACACATGTTAATCTAAAAACTGAAACAGAAAATCATCACATTGCAGAAGGCCTCTTCGCCCCTTCTGGACAAACCAGGTTATCATTGCATCATCAAAGGAACATTTTTTTTTAACACATACATAGATGATTGTTTGATTAAAGAAATGAAAATGTAGATACATACCAGAATTCAGAAAGAACCTTGACTCTCCATTTGTGTTTAACCATGATCGGTTGAACTTGTTTGGCAATTTTTTCCAGAATCTTCCTCGCCTCTTCTTCATTGGGCTTCCTTTTCAAAGTTTTGATTTCCCATACCTTGTTAAGATCTCCCAAATTCATTTTGATTAATACAAACCCTAATCTTTTGAAAATAGTTCGTCAGGGTCTACGAATTGAAACCCAAGCCCATACACAAACACGTCCACACATCATTAACCAAGCCGTGTATGGAAGATTTCTCCTTCGCCTCGATCTATCCAGTGAAAATTGGATGTGGGAGGTCTTGTTCGTGAAGGGAAGAAGCTGCAGCTTTAATTTTAACGGGCTTGGCCTTGGCGGGGTCGGGAAAAATGACAAAAGAATGTAGATGGTGGCATGTACCTCCAATTCCAAACAAGAAATATTAAATTTTACATATTTTTTAGAATATGAATACTGCCCTCCTTTACTCAATAATGCACCATCAAATGACAAAATTGAAACCTTAATTCATTTTCAGATTTCACACTGATTCCTCTCCTTCCAACTAGTAACTCTAGCCAGAGTTTCATCATTTTCTTGAAATAAACAATTGATGTCTAGTCTCTCCTTGATGATGTTATTTACTATTAACAATTTATAAGATAAGTAATTGAAGAATATGGTTCAAATGTTTTTAGAAGGCAAATGCATTGTTTTTTTAAAATGGAGAATGGTTTAATTCATGGTTATGTTATTGTTGTAGGATGTTTCTTCATCATTGGGTTGTTTGATTTGTAAGAGAAAATGGATAAAAAAATTGAGTTTTAATCGTAGATTGAACACTAAAAAAAAGAATGTTCAATTTTATTTGAATAGATATTTACAAAGCATACTTGAAATCTTTTATTCATAAATTGTTATGACATGTTTAGTTAAGACTTTTTTAATGTACGCTGATGTAATCAGTAGCGTCATTCGTATACTAATATAAATGAATACAAAATAATTACCATTGAAAGAAATTATGCAAAATGAATAGCAAATCATTTCTACACCATTAAGAGGAATAGGAAACACCCAAAAACATACACACAAATACACAATATATGGAATATGGTAAATCAAATGAAACAGATGCATTCGTCATACTTCATGTTGGCACCCAATATCACTCCCGAATTTCATTAAAGAATTATTATGGCATCTTCATAACCCAAATGCTACATAACATTTTCTCACCGTCAATCTTCCAAAGCATGCTTTTATAGCTTTGCATACTTCAAAGTACTTTTCCACAGCAAATGTCATCTATACTATCATTGTGTAATCTTTTTGTATGGTTTTCCATAACACATGGAGAAAAGAAAAGTTATTATACATAGTAATATTTTTTTCTATTATTTTACTAACCTTAGATAAAAATAGAAACTCATAAACAACATCAAGATATAGTGTGACATATCACACTTGTCTGAGCATACTCTCTCAAGTCTCGAAAAAATCATTCCAGGCATGTTAATAATGTGTCTGATAGCTTTTATCTGGATATTTTTATCCCTTCCCAAAATATATTGTCCGGACATGTAAAACATGTGCCTAGTAGACGCATTCGACATAAAAAATAAAAAAAACAATCTTCACTTGCGAGTATACATTTTTTCAAAACGAAATTAGAGTTAAAAAAATTTAATATTTGATTAAAAAAACGTGAAATTATCCATTTTTATTATACATAGTACTAAGTACTCCAATATTTAGTGTAGGTACACATACTACTATAAAATAAGTATAAAATTAGTTGAAAAAATAATATTCATTATGTTTAAAATTAAATGTTTACATTTTAATTTATATTTTGATATTGTTCAAAATTGAATATCTATTTTTTAAAATGAATAATATTTTTTTTATAAATTTCACTAATATGTTACTTAATTTAAATGATAATTAATTGTCCCAATACTAAAAGATAAGTAATTGTCATAGTACTAACCAAATTAAAAGTAATGATAATGTTGTAACATTATTACACTTAAAAATTCTTCTTAAATTTTAAATTAAGTTAAATATAAATATTAAAAATTTCAGAAAAAAATATTATTATTTATAATTATATCAATTTAAATTATAAATACGATAATTATCCTCAAATACCAAATTTCAAACAAATTAGTTGAGGCAAATAAAGCTTGAACATTAGTATAAAATAAAGAAATACTTACTGATCATTTCAATCTTGATAAAGCGCAAGGTTCACAACTTGTGTTTAAATTTTAATAGGGCTTTGTTTTAGGTATGTTTAGTTTAAATTTATCAGTACTTATTGATGTGTATTTTCTACCAATATGGCTCCTTTCGTAATTACAAAGAAAATAATAAAACTCTATTTTATTTTATTTTATTTAAAAAAATGATTACAATGCACTTGATATTGTGACAACTGAGGGAAGTGCAAAAGCCTCTCGGGATAAAACCAAATTGCCTTGTTGACAGCCTTGAAAGGGAATTGATGGAAGTGTTTAACGTTATGATTAAATTTTAAAAAATATAAATCTACTTTATTTTTATTATCAAATATAAATGATTTTATTAAATTTTATCGATATTTTATTATTAACTTTCAATATTATTCATATTTTTTTCTCCTCTTATCTCATTCTTATTTTTAAGATAAATTTTTTATATTTTATTCTCATTAATATATATATTTTTTAGTTTCCTTATTTTCAAAATATATTAATTTAAATAATTTTAAATTAAAAAATTTCATTGAATTGTATAAAAATAAATCCAAATCACTTAAAAGTTTTTTTTTAACCGACATAGCTGGCAGTGGCACTTTTTATAATGCTAAGTATTGGATGATTTGGATCGGGCCACTGAAGATCTGAATTGTCCAATTATTGTTGCCCTTATGGGCCTCTGCCGTTAAGACGTTAAAGCTTGCCCAAGAGACCAATAAAGAGGCCCTTTAATTCCGACCACGCGACCCCCAATAAAGCTAAATCCGCATAGAAATCGGATTTAAGAGCTAAAACGGAAGTAGGATACGAAGATGATTAGGCACTTCTAATAAATTTCCCAGCAAGATTTTCATACACTGAAAATAAGTAGGATTTTGTTTCATGGTTACGAGAATAAATCTTGCTGGTTGCTCTCTCCAAAGAAGATATTTGTATTTCAATAAGATTGATAGCAGCAATTTTGGAGGATCGATTTAATCTGTGGTTTTGTATTAAATCTTTGAAGACAGATTGAAATTCTTTGTCGAGATTTTGAGCGTCAATGGCCGGGGTTGCTCTAGTATTGGATCTACTGAAGAAAAATCCAAGCTTGATACGTCCTGCCTTGCATTCATATGGAGTCTTCTCAGCTAAAGCTGCTATTTCTTCTGCTGCCGCTTCTGCTGCTGTGGCTGCCCCCTTTGCCACTTGGGCTTTTCTGGGGTAAGCTATTGATTTTTTTTTAAAAAAAAGAAAAAATAGCATTATTCTAATTGTTTTTTGGGTTATCTGTTGATATATTGCGAGGTAGTTTTAGTAATGCTACTGAGCTAGTTATAATTGTTTTCCGGAGTACGTTATTGAGTTTTTTAATTGTTGTTTATATAAAAAAATTTGGTTGTCAGATAAGTATTGATCGGTAGAATTTTTTATGCTACTTAGCTAGGTTTAATCGATTTGGGGTTGACACAATACTTAAATATAGTCAGTGAAGACTGAAGTATTGGAAATTCTACTCTTTTCATACATATTTTTTAGATTACTTGGCGTTCAATGGCAGTTTGTTTGTAAATGCAAGAAGTGTGTTGCCAGCCAAAGATAGTTCCAATGGGGCACCTGCGAGCAATCGTACTTCTTTCCCCTTTCTCCTAGGTTGCATGAACAAATGGATTGTGCATTTTTGGATATTTGAATTTAAAAGATTGTATATACATGTTTCACCTGGCTTTCATATTGATTGCACATTATGGGAGGTTGGGGTAAGGAATAACTCCAAAAGGCTAATTAGTGTACTCAGATTTTTCTCCCCTGTGAGGCTGTGTAATATTGCTGTGGAGCTTTCTGCCAAGCATTATTTATGTATCATTGAACTCTATGATACAAGTAATTAGATTTCCTATGGTATATGTGGTCTAACAGGCTTCAATGGAAGGTATTTTGAATTGCCCATTCTTGATTGATAGGACGTTTTTCATTCTTGATGTCACTAATATATGATTTTGTGGGCTTTGGTTTCCTTGATGGCAAAACACATAATCAGATGGCACTGCTACAGCATCATAATTTATCACTATTTCTTTTTCTTTTTTTTGCGGGGTGCGGAGGTTAGTTCAGTTTATATTAACAGATTACCTCATTTAGCAATTATCAGAATGTTGATCATGTCATGGTCGTGATGCAGTAATGGTGTGCCACGAATTTCTCATTGTGATGCTGGAGCAGCACTAACTGAAGATTACTCAGCTAGCATAGAAAGTGAACCTGAGAGTTCTTTCCAGAAGGACTCTCTGTACTATAGCACTAAGGAGTACATAATTGAGCTAAAGCCTTTATTGTCAGCTTTTCATTGGAAAAATTTTGCCCTGACGTCGCTTAGGTCTTTCCTATTATTTTATTTGCCCCTCTTGGAGCCACATGCAAGGATGGAAGAGGATGACAATGACTTCCTGCAGGACACCCCAGAAGAAGAACGTATGGATTTGGCTGTTCCATTCAAGAAATCTGTGAAGCAAATCCTCCGTGAAGTAAGATCACTAAAGCTCTTCAATTTTCATGTTAATGAGTCACTAGCTGCCAGTTCAACTATTGCTGATTCTCATGACAGTTTTTGTCCTTCTGGCATGTCATTGATTGTTTGCTGCTTTTCTAGTCCATAATCCTAGGACAATTAGTGCTTATAAATAATGAAAGAAGTAATCCTGGGAAAAATGTGCTGCTTATTAAAAATCTTATTGTTTTGAGGTCTTTTTATGCAGAATTAACTTATTTATTTCTTTATTGTATCCTGCCAGACCACTGTTGTAACTACGAGACGCATTCTGGAAAGACTTGCTATCCATTATGTTTCTCAACGAATGGCATGGAAACTCCTGAAAGGTACTTCTGAAATATGACATATGAGTGATTTGCAGAATGTCATGAAATGTTTTGAAACAGTCTTTTTGTCTCTGAATTTTTATTACAGATGTTCCTAAATCTGCTGCAAGGAAGGCTGAAAGAGGGATGCCTACTTCCAGTTACATATATTGTGTTAGCATGACCACTTTTAGAGGTTAAACTTGTTTTTCATGTACTTATTCCTCTATTTTTTTACCATCTTAGCTTAAACTTGACCTATTTGTTTGTCATCCTCTATTCTAATCAGGACACTGTCTTGGAGTTCTAGCATCATGGCTCGTCCAAGTTGGCATAGATGTCTATCGATTCTTTTCTCATATGTTCAACTCCAAAGAAGAAATTGATGAAGTGGATAGAGAAGAACAAATTCAACTTCTTGGAAGGAAGATTTATGTTGCTACAGTTAGGTGTTGTTCATCACTTATTTTTGCTTCTGTTGGGGCAGGAATAGGAGCAGCGATTTTTCGCCCTTCAACTGGGCAATGGATGGGTAAGTACTTCTATGTAACTTTTATGCCTTGAAGATTAACAACGTGAAAAGCTGAAACAAGGAATCTATCTCATTGTCTTGAGATATCTAATCATTGCACAATTCTGCAGGCTGTGCAGTGGGCGATCTAGCGGGGCCTGTAATAGTAGCATTTTGTTTTGAAAAACTTTTCCATATGGACCTGTAAGAAATTTCTTCACCTGACTGAAATAAAGATGGCATTCCTCGAGGACTGACGAGAAATCTTAAAGATTTTCCTCTCTTAAAGATGTTTCTAGATATGGGTCGTGATCAACAAGGTGAATTGCCATCATTCTTTATATCTTCATAAATCCTATGAAGGCTGCTAGTGATTTTTCTAACCAAATATTCCTTAGTCCTTGAAAAGTATGCCAGACTTGATGTAATGACACATTCTGGATAAGATGGCATTTTCGCTGAAATTTTCATAATTAATTTTCTTCTCTGGCATTTTCTGTGGTTTCTTGTTTATGATTTATGAACGGTTGATGGAAGTTGTGTCGTTCACTAGCAATACTTACCTTGCATCTATTACATGGTTGCTCAAGTTTCAAAATCACTTTGGTTAGTCTCAAATAATTTGGTAAGAGCCTCATGATTTGATTCGCCGAGGGATTCTTTTTTTTTCCCCCAATGTTGAACAAACCGCAGGAAAAAGTAGTAAAAAAAGAAGAATTATGTTTTGAAATTCTATAACGCAAGGATAAAACTTGGTTTTTTTAAAAAAAAATTTAAACAAAGGAATTTCCATTGAGATGAAACAGATAGGATGGAATGGGTACCATCCATGCATGAGAAGAAACATTATAATACGCAAATTTAGTTAGTTAGATTATGGGAAGAGTTATTAGTTTTTCTAGGTAGATAATGAATTGAATCAAATTCTAAACATTTTTTATAAACAATATGGAAAAAAGGCCCTAATGGTGAGAGCTTTTGATTATTTTTCTTGACATTATTAACCATAAATAAATAACTAGATTCTTGTTGAGAAATATGAAAACCATGAATTCAGGAAATTTTTAGGGCTTCAACTGTGGCCATCAGCTCAGCATGCAGTGGTGAAGTTAACTGTCCAAGCTTGAAAGTTGCTGTTAGAAGAATATTTCCACTACTATCGCGAAGAACCAAGCCTCCAGTAAATGTATGTTGTAGCAAAGAGCCATCAACATTAATGAACCGACTAAAGAAATTCAAAGGCTAACTTCTTGGCTTGTTGCAGAATAAAAAATGATGTATGATGAACATTTTGAAAACAGAAAGTTTTGATGAAGCCAGAGAATCCAAATCAAATAAGCAAATAAGGTGCTTGGTATCCAATTGCATAACAGCATGCATAAGAGCAGTAAATGAATTCTTCATTAAATGTAGGAGGAATTTGAAATCATACTGTTCCCAAACCTGGATAGCTGTTGTACAATCAACTAAAATATGCTCAAGAGTTTCATTATCATGATCACATAGATGACATGCTGTAGGAATAGATTTAATGTGCCTGTTAAGATTGCAATTTGTAAGCACGATATCCTGGTTACATCACCAGAGAAAATGTGAAAGTTTTGGGGGACTTTAAGCTTCCAAAGATGTTTCCGGTATGACCGACCTCTCATTATTGGAATAAGAAGATGAACCCTTATAACCCAAGGATAAAACTTGATAAAGTAAAAAGGTCCCTATGATTTACAATATTTTCTGATGTTATCTACAAGAATGATATGTTCTCTCTACTCCTTTTTCTTCACTTCTAAGTCCACTAAAGTAATCCTATCCTATCTATGGCACGCAGTTCAGAATGAGCTTTAGTCCCATATCATCACAACAGCAATTACACCAATACCTAACAGAACAGCCAGAAACTTGTAATGAGGCTTGTTAACTGAAACTTGCTTCTGAGGATTGTAACCCTTGGAGAGTAAATGGTTAATTGAGACATAAATGAAGACTCCACAAGCCAGGCCCATTGATATTGCATAAATCCAGTCCGCCACAACACCTTGAGTTGTGGCATCAATTATAATACCGATGGCAACACCAATAGGGCTTGAAATGGCAAATGCGAAGGCATAAGCAACGGTAGACAGAAGAGGGCGGTTTGGAATCATCCTGAGTAGAGCTATTCCCATTGCAACAGCTGCAAATATTTTGTGCAGACAGACAGTCCAAAGAGCTCTCCAAGCATCGGCTTTAGTCTCTGCAACTCCAATGGCAATGCCCTCAAACACCGAATGGAAACACAACGCAACAATCAAGAGGACACTATCCCCAAGTGATGTAGCATTCACAATTGGTGCCTTTGCCAAGTAGCTATCTGAATTTTGATGGTCCTGTTTAAGAGAATTGGCAAATAAAACTGTTACCATGAGAAAGTGCAAATGAACCAGAGGCAGGTGAGACAGGAATAATAAACCTGTTAGATATTTAGATTATGTCCTAACCTGAAATTGAGACTCTGAATGTGTCCTGCCTTTTCCATTCTGAGCACTACCTGCAATTACCATATGCAGTTACGCCATCAAGAACAGTTTAACGTTTAATATTTGCGTAATATTTATGTAATCGGTCCATCCAAAAGCGTAATTAAGCAAGCGGTTTCTGAATTGACAGCTACATTTACTATTCAATTTAAACATTTCCCTGGATTCTATTACTGCAAATCTAGCAGTGATTTCCATATGGATCTCGAGGGACTGTAAGGACTTTGTTAGAAAATTTGGACTAATGGAGTGGTTTGTAAACCACCTGGAAAGAATCAATGAGTTTCTCAACCAAAAAGTTGAGTCCCAAGTTTCTTCTTTTCATCCTATCAGAAATCCCCCCCAGAATTGACGACCCGTGTAACCACTAATTACCTACTCAACGCTGCCCCATGTCTGAAAATCATGCAACAGTTCCTATAAAAAGCAACCTCCAGGATTTCCCAAATTCAGGGAGAAAAAAAGGTCAAAAGTCAACCTGACAGACCTAACAGAGCAATAAAAGAATAAAAAATGGGCAAATCACTCTATATCAAGATGCAAAATTCACTCTATATCAAAACAAAAAGGGATTATTCTTATGGTGCAATTATACAAAGCTCAAACCTTGAAGCTCAAGATCGCCATCATTTGAAGAGCCATTCCTCTGCTTCCCATAGACATAGTGAATAACACAATCGGCCATCATGGTAAGCAAATAGCCAGCGCTAGCCAACATGAAAGCAAAAGGGTACTCTTTATTCGTCAACTCCTCAAAAGTCTCATTCGAATCACTGAGAAAATGCATCAAAGCAGTCCCCAGAAAAACCCCACCAGCAAATTGAGTTCCAATAACCAAAAACCCTTCATTCCATTTGAAGAAGTACGGAGATATTCCCCCAGCAAATGTCCCCACAAACACAATAATCAAGCACCATATCTTCACAAGAACCAACGGGCGAGATCTGAGATGGGGTTTCTCAGATGACCCGGAGCCAGAATCGGAATCAGCATCATCATCGTGAGCGCCACCGTGGGCGGAGGCGGAGAGAATGAGGAGGAAGAGGACGGCAAGGAACAAAAGAAAACGAGCCATTACAGCTAACGATTACAAGCATTCTTGGAGAGAATTTTAGGTGGATATTTATAGTGAAGGCATTAGTACAGAATAATCTGTGTAGTACAGAAATAGCGATAGATGGTAAGTGAAAATATGGTGACATTGTGAAGCATCGAAGAAGACGAGAACGTGGAAAATGTACTATTGGTAATAGATGTACTACGTAAGAGTTACGGCACTCTTCATATATTTTCTAAATACCTAAAATATTCTTTTTAATACACTTTATTATTATAAAATTTATTTTCAAAGATTAAATATCAGGTAGAATATTTCATATCTCAAAAATAAATACTACATATTTTTGCATAATTTAAAATTTCATTGTTTAAACTAGATTAAATATTAGGTAAAATATTTTCTATCTCAAAAATAAATATTACATATTTTCACATAATTTAAACTTAATTGCATATGTTTTTATAAAATTAATTTTGAATTAGACTAAATTTTAAATGCATTAATGAAATGACATAATAAAAATAATATATACAATTTCAATTATATTAAATAGGTTTTCTTAAATTATGTAAAACTTGATGATTTTCTATTTTTATGGGTGTTACATGAGTTTGTAGGTAAGATGTGAACCTGTTTTCCAAATGTAACACCATTCTTCTTTATTATTTCTAAAATACCCCTACTATAATTTTAATTTCCCAACAACTCCCCTCCCCACGCGTTGCGTTTCTCTCTCTCTCACCCAAACTCATCTCCACTCTTTCCCCTCTCTTTCTCGAGCCGAATGATTGGTTTGAATGATTTTGTTAGTAATCCTTATTTTGAACTACTTGCTTTCTCTTCATCAAAGAACACATTCAGGACTTCAAACTATCAGACTCATTGTCACTCAGGCTGTTGATGCAAGATCCAACCTGCTGCAAAAATTTTCAAAAAACAACACACGGCAGAATAAAGAAAAGCATATTAGATAATCAAGTTCCAATGACATGCCTTATCATTTGTATTCTGGACAGGCTCTGTACTGACTCCCTCCCTAAACTTCAGAACCATTCCTTGTGCAGCATTTGGTTTCATGGGAAGATAAATGCAAACAGAGCAATTTAGCATAATTAAGAAGACATGGGGAAGGGTTGGAAGAAAATTGAATCTTAGGGTTAGAAAGAAACTTAATTCAAAACCTCTAACTCCTCCAGCAATCCATTTTCATAAAGATGTCCACCATTCTTGCGCCCATTATTCGTTTATAACCCTCAGGAAATACATAAGAAGGAACTTGCTTTTTGCTAACATGATACACATAAATTTCCATTCCCAATTTCCAGTAACCATATGTACTAATTTGATGCCTAAACTCATCAACTATTCCACGTATATCAAATTGTTGACCTTCTTGAATGACCTCTCTTGGTTTTCTCGGCAAGCCCATAAAAAAGGCACAATGTGCACATTGCTTTGTAGCATCTATATACTCATGTGGATATGGATGGCAATGCAACTTTTCAAATGTATCTCGTTCTATTTGGAACACAGCAAATTTCCCACACAATTCCAAATGTTACGCAGGTGACATGTCTGGGAATGGTTAAGAAGCTTGCATTCAAGGTTCCTAGGCCGTAGGCAATAATGCGCGGTCAAGTTTCCTGTGTTTCGGTTCCTAATTGCCATGATGTGCGACTAGATTACTCGTGCTTGTGTGCATTTGTAACAGTTGAGTTAACCGTGACATATTAGTCGCGGTTGGATTATCTGCTATGTGTTCAATAGTGTGCGTGAGGTTTAGACGCATAATTTGTTATTATGCATGACCCAATTGGGTTTGTATGATTCATAATGAAAAAATCAGTTTTTGAACAAAATGAAATAGATTGGGTCGAAAAGTTAAGTTTTCATTTGATCTACATTGTCATCATTCATTGACTGGTTTATTGTAAAAAGGTAAGATTTTGTCCAAATTTTTGGTAAAGAGAATGTTATTTATATATATATACATACATGAATACATGAATGCACCTTGTAAAACATTGTATACACGCGTGAAAGATTTTCTCTATCAACCTCCGCCGAACGTTGTGCTGATGCTCCTGTTACATACATCAAACCACCGTTCCAATTAGGTTGGAAAATTAAATTAATTAATCAATTAAAACGACGTAGCCTAACAACCAATCTTCCTCAACGACGTGGTCTCGAGTCAAAGTCTTTTGTTTCTTTGTCTACACTTTGGGATCACATCACATGGCTGCCATTTTCCATGAAGACCGTCACGTCAATTTAATTTCACGGGGAAAAAAATGGTTCAATCCATTTGTCAAGAGATTGACTCTCTTGGAGTAATATCTTGCAAAAGGTTTCGGCATATTTGGAACGGATTTTTTTAAATAAATAATTTTTATTATTATTCGGCATATATATAATAATTTTCTCTTTGTTTTGTAAATAAAAATTAGTTATTGTATTTAGATAAAAATATATATTTTATTTTTTTATTACATTTTAAGATTTGATAGAATATTCTTTAAATATCTGATAATATATAAATCATTAATTGAATTCCATTAATAATAAAATTCAGAATATCACACGTTGAATCGTGGTGGGAAATAAAACCAAATAGAAAAACTCAGAATTGAAATATAATTAGTATATCATTTAAAGATGGAGTTTAAATTACAAAGTATGTTTTGGACAAAAGAGAATTTAAAAATATTTCAAAAATATATATTTAATGTGAATGTGTGATATTTATAGGTAGGATTGAAAGAAAATTTGAAATTTTGATAGTAAAAATAATTTTAAGAAATTTTGTTTCCATTTTTTAAAAAAAAAAATGTAAACAGTAGCCAAATACGACTTTTTTCCCCCCTTAACATTTTCTAACTCAATTGATAAAAATTCTAGACGGCACTAGTCCTAAATCCTCCTTTTCTTTTGCCAATGTAAAACCATCACGAAAGTACATATGAGAAAACGAGGTAATATAATACAACATGAATAATTAACAAGCATATCAAGAATAATTGCTTGGTGCCTGTAGGTATTAGCAATTGCTGATGACACATAGGGAGCATTGCCCTAAGTGCCATATTCGCGAAACATTTTGTTCCATTTTTTTTTTCTCCTCTGCTTACTTTTAAAATACAAATTTATATATAAACTTCATAAAAGAACTCAAAATTTAAATTCCAACATACAAAACCCACCACGCACAACAAATATCGTTTTCTAAACATTTTTAATTTATATTTGCACACATTCACTAATTTATTAATTATTTTCACACCATTCTATTATGTTTTTCACTGCATCCAACTCCCAAATGCTAATTCAACTGCAAATCGAACATCTTGTGTGTTTGGCATCTCAAAAAGCTGACAATTAGTCGCCACCACTATCACCATACATACACCATTGGTCTGAAAATTATGGCCGAAGACTCCTTGTGAAGAATCAGTTAAGGTTGGGAATGGAATAAAACAAGAACAAAATGAAGCTCATCTGTTGGCAAATGTTCAACAAAAACAAAACCCAGTCAGAATCTTAAAGTTTACAGTAGGTAAGTAGTTCGTTTCAGCCGTAAATCAAAATTGCTTTTTGACACTCATTCTTTCTTCTTCTCTTCTTTTCTTTTCACATTATAAAATTGCCAGGGATTTAGAGGTTTCCATTTGGCAAGTGATGACAAATTAAGGGCTTTCAATCGTTGTCTGTCTAAACCAGCTCTTGCAGATAAATATGCAAGTGACCTACACAAATAAATGAACATCTATCTCTCAGTATCAACCAATTCTTATCACCCAAGGACATCCTCCCAATAATTCTTTGACCGCGACTAGATCCATTTATTCCTTAGCGTCGCCAGAGACGACCTTGCTGCTTCTGCTCTTGCATTCGTCTGCAATCACACAACAAAAATATTTGTACATGTTATGAATGCCCCAGATGGAACAAGATTACATTGCAAATCGTCTTTCTGACATCCTTCACTTGAAAAGCAAAAAAGCGCAGTACTAGACTCTGACACTAACCAACCAATACCTTTAAAGAACTGGACAAGACAAAACCAACTAAAGAACAATAAAATGAAAGTGAAGCTGAAAGAAATTTCACCTCTGATGTTCTTTAGAACGTTCAATGAACTCCTTTGCAATATCACGACCCTGATATGAAGCTAAGACGGGTCGAATATCAGCTGGTCTTGCTTTGGCAACATCTGAGGTCAAATGACAAAAATGGAAATCATTCCACCTACAATGCTCAATTCTAACACGAAGGCACCTCACATAAATAACTGATAGGTAGCTTACACTCAAGAAAGGGAATTAGATCCAAGAGTGTAGTATCCTCTTCTTCACCCTTCCACGGTTTTATTGACACACTATTTTCTGGTTGGAGAGTACTGTCAAGCGCATGACCACTAACATAAAGAACCCTTGAGGGGTCCCTGTTCAGCATTGAAAGGTCCTGCCACCAGGAATCCCAAAATGCAATGCTTCAGTAAGAATCAAAAGAACATAAGACTTGATGGAATCAAAAGCAGACCAACCTAAATCCTAAATAATCTACCAGAAATATTCTTCAACAGAGTTCACAACAAACCAGAAGATTGATTCATATATTGCAAATGCTACACTATGTAGATAACATGAGTTAGAAAAACTTAAAACCAACTTGATTATTTTACATAACGGCTAAGAGAAAAACAGAATAACTTGTATATTGTATCTTATACCAGTCAAGCTCTATCATCCATGCTTTGTCTGTCCTCCACGAACTCAATGCTCATGAAAGACTAACCTTGCAGAATAAAATCTTTCCTGCTAAGGATATACCTCATCTGGATCCACCCTCCAGATACATATATCCTAAATATGAAGCATGAAATACTCAAACTAGAACTTGTTGCATTCCCAATTGACAGGAACAAGAAGGAAACATTTTAAGGTTATGGTCAAATATTGCCACAAAGCATTTCTCTCAAGGCATGGGGATGGGGGAGAAGGGAAATTATTGATATGGTAGCATTTGTGGAGTATGAATGCTGCATTTTGGTAATGCTGTGCTTAACAAACATGCTAAATAATACCGGACATGAATAATATTTGCGATGTAAACAAACAGTGGGACCACAAAATGTGAAAGACAAAGATGCAGGAAAGACAAAAGCAGTGAATAGTCATCATACTCTATAATGTTTGCCATCAACATATCTAGTTGCACCTCTTGATAGCCTGTATCTAATGCAATGCTTCTGATCCAGTCTTTCAACAACAGGATCAACGTACTGTCCAGTAAGAGTCATTCCATAACACATTAAATTCCACGTGTACAATTTGCAAGACAAGAAGTCTAATTCATTCAAGAGAATAAGAAGGGAAAATTGAAGTTACCATGTTCAGCTGATCAGAGTATACTACAATTTCATAGAACTGAGCCATATGCTCCAGGAAGGCATCAACGCCAGGTCTTTTAAATGTTCTCCAACCTCTGTCACGCTTTAGAAAGACTATAAAGTAAGAAAAAGTAACAGCTGTATCTTCCTTGATACCCAATAAGTATATAGTATACCCTCCCAGAGTCAAAACATGGTGAGGTTATCAAATATGGGGAATAAATAAGGGATAGATACTTTGGGAAATGCGATAAGAATGGGAAAAAACTTTTGAGCAATGGAAGAAGTGACTGGTCTACTTCTAATATCGAAAAAACAAAGTTAAAGAAATGCAAGGATGAAATTCCTCATAATGGAGTTTAGACAATAAAAATATAGCACAATAATGTATTCACTTTTGGAGCCTGTACCTTCCAATCAGAATATATCAGTGTCTCATTTAAATCTAGTACAAGAGTGAAGACATGTTGCTCTAAGGGGTGTAGGTCTGGCAGAAGCTTGTCTGATGTTGGTTCAGTAAAACCCTACAAAAATTGAAGAATCCTGTTACATGTGAGTCAATAAAAGGAAATAAATAGAAAAAAACGAAATGATAAAAGATGGTGGCTTTAGTTAATGAGCACTTAACTCGAACATGATCTTCACTTAATCTTCTCAGATCCAAATAAAATTCAACTAGTTTAGCAGGAACTGCATGCATAGAAAGAAATAATTGGAATAATTAATCACAAGAGGAAGTACCTAGTAGACAATATAAGAAAAAGCAAGTTCCAATTAACATGCATGTGTTTCTAACATTCGATATCATTTATCACATCTCCATTGACTTTTGCTGGTGGATAGTGGTGATAGTAGCCTTGAAATTAACAACCATTCACTGTAATAATCTTAACAGAATAATGCCTAATGATGTTTCATAGAATATAAAGCAATTAGGTTATTTTTCCCTTAAGTAATTCTTCCTTCCCAATTCATGTTATTCCAAAACATTGTTCAAAATTCAGAGAGTAGTGTTCAGAAATAAAAAGCCAAACTAACTATTTGAAAGGATGGAGAACCTGAAACTGAAGTAATACTACTAAAGCAAAAGCAAACCTGTCATTGCAGCTGCAAATAGCATTCCTTGAAATTTCTGCACAAAAGTTGAAAATAGTGCATTATTATGATATTTTGATTCCAAGCACTAGAGCAACTAAGAGAATAGGTGCTAGCAAATGACTATGATTGAGATGACTTAATCCTTCAATATCCATGCATCTGCCTAGTAGAACGAGATGGGTCCAACGATGCCTTGTATTACATAATTCAAGCAACTTTAATTTTGGCAAACTATGATAGCTGCAACTTTAATTTTGGCAAACTATGATAGCTGCTACAATTATATTTCTAATCGCATTCAGCAAAATATGGCAGCTTCTACAATTGCATTTGGCAAACTATTATAGCTGCAATGCAGTAAAAATGTGAGAAGGTAGACTCACATCTAAAGAAGATGTATCATCCGCGACAGTGTAATTTGCAGAAGCACGTAAAGCCTTCGTCTTTTCATCAACCTCTTCCAAAGTGTATGCTGCATATGGGGATAGATAACTTAAGCAAAACAAGCCACAAAAAATGAATACCCTCTTCCGTGAATAGAAGGGCTAATGACTGATAAATCGCATCTCAGCCTCCAGCTAACCCCCAAAACAAAATTGCCCGTTCTATATAATGCACATTCTCTCCGGGGGCATCATAAATTAACTCCGACAACTTTTTCTGTAAACAAAACCAATTACCTACAGACTCTTCTTCATATCTCAAGAGGATAAAAAATGTATCTTTATCTCGAAATTATCAAGCGGGAATGTTGATCGATTAAATTAACAAGGAATAAAATTAGAACGGAAAAAAAACAAACCGTATGAGGCATAACCAGCAGCGACAACACCGCCAGTCACGGCAGCAATTAGACCATACTTTAGAAAACTCCAAGATTTCTTCTCAGCACCGGCGGACGGAGGAGGTGGCGGTGGTGGAGCAGTAGGAGGTGGCGGAGGCTGATCATTGAGAATAGTTGAGGAAGAAATAATTGGCTCCTTAGGCGGCTCAGCAGTAACAGATGAAGAAGAAAATCTCCGATTACAATTTCTCGAAATTACAGAAAATAAACGCGACCGAGCTCGAACAACCGCAGACATTATCTAAATCTGAAACTTTCTCAGGATATGAACTGAAGATTTAGCATAAGAGGGTTTTAGGAAAGAGATCGAGGAACAGGAAGATTTGAGTTAGGGTTTTACGAGGGCTTTTCGATTTGTTTCTTTGACTAGGGAAGAAGAAAAGGAATTTAAAATAAATAAATAAATATAATAAAGCAGTGGCCTGGATATTTTGCCGGACGAATATGCCCGTTTAAACTGGTCTTGACTTGAGGATACCAAGGCTGAGGTTTTTATGCCTTCTTTTAACGACGACGAGGCCACGGGGTGTTTTAGGTAATTTAGAAATGGGTAATCTTTAGTGTTTTATTCTAATTTGTTTCAATTTATGTATTTAAAAGTTTAATGTAACTCAATGTAACTCTATTATACATCTTATCTTCCCAAATTCTTTGGAAAAAGTTACATGGTTAAAGTGAAAGAGGTTATATATATATATATATATATATATATGAATTCTTGATTAAATTATTGTCTTGACATATAACAAAATTGATCTTAAATTATTTCGCCAATTAACAAGTTTTATGTTATTAAAAAAACAACATTATAAACTTAAAATAGGTAAGATATACTACATCCATAGTTGCATGCATAATTTACTTTTAACTTTAATTAAGTTATTAAATTATTATTGATATTAATATAATAGATTGTAAGACTTATACATTAGTGAGATATAATTTTTTTAAATTAAGGTGATGGATAATGAGATTCATGAGTTAGTGATACATAAATTTATTAAATTAATGAGATTATTAATGATATGTTTATTTAGAGGAAAATGAATATTCAATTTTGAATAAATTAAAATAGAAATGTATATATTCAATTTTAGACAAATAGAGTAGTAAATAAAAAAAATGAACCTATATCATAACTTATTAAAATATGTATAAAAGTTTCAATTTCATCTTTTTCTTATATTTGTAATTTGGAAGACTCCACAAGAATTAGAGATCTTATCCTAAAAGGGATTGAAGCCAGACAATGCACATTATGCAAATATTTAGAATAGACGGGGAAATTTCTAATAGAAAATAATATAAAAGAAAATGCTATGCTAAGATTGATAGAAAACCATGTTAGTAAATCACAATAAATATTAAGAAACAAGATTATTGTTATTTGTAGACAAAATAATGATAAGAGTAAAAATAATCACTAACTAAGAAAATAAATATTTCACAAACGTCAATTTTTTTAGTGGAAGTTGTAGCCTAGCTAGAGAAGGACATCTATGACCGACCAACAATGTGGAGAAGAAAATTCAAAGCGAGAAGAACAAATAGTTGTAAAAAACTCTTAGTTGAGTCATTTTGTTAATAATTAGATGGAAGGGTTTAATTGTTTTTTTTTAATGTAAAAAAGGGCTCGATTGCTATCTTTATTTGTAAAGAAAGAGGTGATTTTCCCTCAAAAAAGAGAGAAAGAGGTGATTGAATTTTTAAAAATATTTTCAAAGATTAAATAGAAATTCACCTTATATTTAAAATTGAATATTCAAATTTATATCTTAAGATATTCAAATTAAAATTTTAATTTTATAAAATAAAAATAATCCTGTTTAATTTAAAGAATCAATTACTACAAACATATGTAGTTTTATGATTATCACTAATTATATATAGATTATCATGATGATTTACTGATCAATTGATCTTTTTATCAGGGGAATATTGACACGGTCCTTATAATCAGGGGAATAAATAAATAAAAAAAGAACCGCTTGCTTATCTCAGAACTGCAGTCTGCAAATGATCAAACCCCCTAAGTTACATATACCTCTGTCTCATCAAACTAAACAAAAAAGACAGAAGGAAGAAAAAAATTATATTATTGAATAATTTTATGTACACATATATATTTTTAATAACAAAAAAAAATTATATCACAGTTTTATCATCATTAATCCATCTTTTTAAACAGGGAAATTAGCAAATATAGGCTCCAAACTATTTTATTTATTCTGTTTTGGTCCTAACATTTTATTTTTAATTTTTTAGATTATCAAACTATTCTCAAACTGTGACACAGGTCCTTTTGTCTCAAATTCCGTTAAATTGCTGTCAAAGTCAAAACTTTCGAAGGGTATTTATGTCAATTAACTATTTTCCTTGAAATTTTGCTCCCAAACTATTTATTTTTCAGTTTTAGCCCCTTGTCTTTATTTTTAATTTTTTGAATCCTTAAACCATTTTTTGCTTTAAATTGCTTTCAGTTTTAGTCCCTGATCGACGAAAAATTTGCTTAAACTACTAATCCATCTTTTTAAATGACTTTAATTAGCAAAATTTTCCCACCTTGCATTTGACAAGATTTCTTGAACAACCAATAAAAATAAAAGGAAAATTGTCAAATTGAGGGCATGTACTATTTTACTTTTTAAACTTTGGTAATATATTTTATATTTTGAATTTTACAGTATTAGTAATTTTTTATTTTATCATGTTTGATTAGTCTAATTATTTTTTATGAGGGCATATATATCACTTTTATAAGCATGAGTTTGCAACAAACTTCAATTTGAAAAAGAAAAAGATGAAGGAATAAGGAGAAAATGGAAAAAGAAATGAGTAGAATTAACAAATGATTATGAGTATGCAACAATCTTCAATTTGAAGAAGAAATTGAGGAAGGAAGGAGGAGAAAAAGGAGAAGGAAATAAGTGGGATTAACAAAAAATCAAATTTATTCATGAAATGATATATATACCCTGATAAAAATGTGAGCCACTGATTTTGCATAATGTCAGAAAAAAAAAGTTAGACTAATCATATATAAAAACACAAAAAAGTACTCGTAATGTAAGATTCAAAATAGAAGAAATGTCATTAAAGTTGAAAAAGTAAAAAAATATTGGTAATATAAAATTCAAAATAGAAGATATGTACTAAAATTAAAAAAGTAAAAGTATTAACACGGTAAATTTTAAAATAAAATATATATGTTATCAAAATTTTTAAAAATAAAATATTACATACCTGAATTTACTAATTTTTCAAAATTATAAAACCAAACTCCAATTGGACATATCTTTCGTGATTTTTCATGACTGAAAGTGCGCTTCACCCATCGATTGCCGTGGATTCGACTCCTACTAAGTCCTAGCTCTCCTCACCTATGTACTAAAATAAAAAAAAAAAAAGGGCTCTTTTACTTGGAAAAAAAGCAGGACTGATATGCAGCATGGAAGAAGACATTTGCAACTCTCCACAATCACGAAACCGTAGCCAGCCTGGAGCCGTAATGAAGGTTCTGAACGGAGGCTGCAGCCTGCAGTGCAGGGCTCATATCCTATCCACAAACAAAAGCGACCATTACCTACTTCATTTATATAAATTGGGTTGGCTGTGATGCATTATTATTTGAGAGCTTCAATCAATCATCTCCATACTTGCTTATCCACCAGGCAACCTGTAGTTTTCTCATAATAATTATTTGCCTCGTTCTTTTTTCTTCTTCTTCTACTTAATAATGACGTACGGTAAGAATACATAATTGTTAAAATTTTAAAATATTTACTGAATCATTAGATTCATGTAAAAATTGAATGACATTGATTTTGGTTTTAAAATTTGAAAATTTTAAATTATTATTATTATAATAATTTTAACTTGAATGCTACTATGTTGAAAGAAAATGAATTTAAAGAATAATACTGTAATAAACATCATGTTTGAAGGAATGATAATAACACAGGTTCTTGGGCAAAGGAAATTTTGTGACTTTTGTAACATTCCTGTACCTCTTCTTCCTCTAGAAAGTTTACTTCTGATTCTTGTAAGTAGTTAAAGATGCTAGAGTTTCCAATTTTTTTCATTTTTGTAAGCAGAAATTCTAGCTTTAAATTTGTTTTTTTCATCCTGCTACTGATAGATTTCGGACAATGATTAAACATATAAAATAAATATGCCCATTTAATTAGATTGGGATTCATTCAACCCATTGGCCAAGCAATCGCTTTAGCCCCAGCCGCCATGCCTATAAATACGTGCCCTCCTCTGGTTCTCCAATTAAAAGTTTCAAGAACAAAGCAGTTCTCTCTCATTCTTCTCTTCTTGACTTCTTCCAAAAGAGAGAAGATGGCCTTGAAATGGGCTCTAAGTTCAGCATATAGCATAGTTCTTGGACACGTAGCTGATTCAAGCCCAGCAACCCGAAACTCCAAAATCAAATTTCCAAATGGAAAAACAGAGGAGAATAACTATGGATTAGCCAACACAAAGACAATGGTTAATCAAGGGGAGCCTCGTAAAGAGAAGTGTGCCAGTGGGTTCCAAATGCCACTTCACTATCCTCGTTACAAGAAAGCTGATTATGAGAAGATGGAAGAATGGAAGCTGGATTTGCTGCTCCAAGAATATGGGTTAAATTTCAATGGCAACTTGGAGGAGAAGAGGAAATTTTCCATGGGAGCATTTTTGTGGCCTGATCAAATCTGATCATGCTCAAAATTGGACTGTTCATAATTTCTGAATTCAAAATTCCTTTCGGCAAAGAATTTTGAAAAAATCTCGGGCTACCTTGTCAAATACGTATAAATCAAAATATAGTAGACTAAGTACAGTTATATTTTTGAGTTGCTCATGGACTGTAATCCTTGATAGTGTTTAATTTGTACTATCTTAATTATATTGTTGATTAGATTTGCATCATGAGATTATGAGATATTAGTTAGTCGTTTTTGTTCTTGTAATTTTGCTAATTGAAAACAATAGTACTCTCTCTCTCTCTCTCTCTCTCTCTCTCTCTCTCTATATATATATATATATATATATAATGCAAATTATCTTAAATCAATGATATTTGATATTTATGATTCAAACTCATAAATTTATGTTTTATAATAATAGTATAAATTTATAATAATAAATGAAGTCATTTTACAAATTAAATTAAATCTACTTGTCTTGGAGTTGAATTAGTATAGTGAGTATCACCCTTCCACTGCCCTTTGAATTTTATGGTTAGAAGATAAATAAAAACTCATTTTTCAATGAAAGTAAATAAAAAAAATCCCTAAAAAAAGAGAGAAAAGAATAGAAAAGGTGTGTTGTAGTTATTTGGAATAGCCAATGTAGCAAATGTCCCTGAAAACCTGATGAAAGTAGTCCAATTATAAAC
This sequence comes from Apocynum venetum, assembly GCA_019593545.1. NCBI lineage: Eukaryota > Viridiplantae > Streptophyta > Magnoliopsida > Gentianales > Apocynaceae > Apocynum > Apocynum venetum. The sequence continues at coordinate 6,224,798 of SRSM01000123.1, read as the reverse complement.
CCCAAGCCCCTCAGCGACATTCCCATCTGCTCAATAACAAACGCAGGCCCAGTTAAAGAAGGTTTTTTTTCTTTTCTTTTTTCTTTTTCGACTGGAGTTGGAGAAGTTTATTACTACTAATATATTACGTCAATTCCTTAAAAAAAATAAAATTATGTCAATTTTTTATGTTGGGTTTTCTTTTTTCTAAATTCAATTGATTATCAATACGATTCTATTCTTTTAACAGGTGTAGTAGATAAGGATGATTCTCATATAAGGATTTTGATATAATTAATTCTCTAGTATTAAATTTTTCAATATATCAATGCTGAAAAAAAAATCTAAGCACGAGTTTTCCTAGCATTAATACAATTTATAAAAAAAGAATTACTCGTATAGCCTACAAAAGTCTTATTTTAGGATTATCCTTCCCTGTTTTAAGCTCCTACGTTTTCAAAATATTACTGGAGAAATTTTTAAGTAAACATTATAATGATTTAGTTTTTAAAAAAACATAATAATAATAATTTTTTTTGACAATATAGCGAATTAGCGATCGACAAGTAACTGGATAGCTTTACATTGGGCACGGAACGAATGGTAAGTAGCATCAAATAGTCAAACATATTAATCCTACCGTGAAAGAATATTAAACATTCCCCCCCCCCCCTCCTCCCTATTAAAATCATGCTTTAGGTAAACTAGGCAAAAAGCAATTAGTAAAGTTCTTGATCTTTTCTTTTTGGATTGCCATAGTTGAGATTCAATAATCATATACTCGTTCTATTCAAATTTTAATATTCAAAGTTCTATCTTTTGATGTTCAAATTTAGTTTATTATTTTTTTAATCTAAATTTTTATTAAAAATATCATTAATTTAAAATATTTATATCTATTAATTCATATAATTCCATCCATAATCACATTAACAACAACGATAATATAGTGATTTTCTTGAGATAATTTTTTTTATTAAAGTTTATAAAAAAAAGGAAAAATATTAAAGGTCTTGAGATTTTTTTTCTTCTTTTTTTCTTTCTGATAAGCAATCATTTCATTAAAGGAAAAATAAATCGCATCTAAAACTAAATAGGTACGGTAAAGTAAAAGCAAAATAAACAAATGCGTTTCAATGGCTTAATTTTTTTCCCAACAACTTAATTAAAGTACTTAATAATTCCTTTTTAGTCAAAAGTTATTTTAAACTGCTTTTGATTTCAGCTGCTTCAAAAGACAAAAATTATTTTTGAGAAAATTGCTCTACCAATATTTTTAAAGCTGCATTTGTTGCTTTATGTTGTTGAAAATAAAAATGTGTATTAATCTTTGAGACAATTCTTTTTTAAAGAAAAAGAGCAAATATATAATATCAGAATTAGAATATTAAGTTTCATCACCTTTGGATGTCAAAGTCACATAAAGATGACTTATCCAGGTCATTCATCATATTCTCCTCCTTTGATCTATAGACTATATATAGTCCATCCTCACTCCACCTCAACTAAAAATCCACCCCCACCCCGGGGTTTCTGTACAAGCCCTTCTCTACTCTCTCCACCACCGGCCAGATGTCCTTTTTTTTTTCTTTCGGGTAACCTAGGTGTCTATATATGAGTGGATAACTTCCCTCACGATTCACTTACTATATATGACTTTCGTCCGTTTCCACTCCCCTCCTAAAGTAGGATAGCATCACAAATATGACTTTATTAAACCCGCCTCGATTAATACCCTGCCATTGCACCACTCAACGTTTTAGGACATCAGATTTCCTTCTTTTGATGAGGGATTTCTTCTGGGAGGGTGAGAACTTCCCCCTTATATCAGACACATGTGGGAAAAATTAACGAGATTTAAATTTCAAAAAAAAATTTCACAATATTTCAATAAAAATTTACTTACGTAAAATTTAAATTAGCATTATCAAAATTTTTTTTCCTATATCACTATGTACATACCTTACCGACTCGTTTATTCTACTCCTGAGAGATCAGATTTCCTTATGTGTAAGTAAGGTGGACGCCATTCCATCCTTAATCACACCTAAACAAATCAAAATATTCAAGAAAACCCAATACCCCTTCCACATGGCAACCGTAATTCATCCACACAACTCTCTTGGTAGTTGGATAGCACCCATCCTTTCTCCCAATCTCTATTCCCCCCTCCCCCCAAACATTTCAACGTCTATATAAGGAGAAAGCCACTTCATATCTTTCCCTCACCAGCCTCCAAACTCTTACCATTCAAAACAAAAACTCCCGACCTCATCTACCCTTCTCTATCAATTAGAAAATAAATATAGTCAGTCTTCCATACATATATCTTAATGATAATAAAGGGAGTTTTTCTTTGGGTTGCTGAGATGGACTACCAAAGCTTAATTCACCTAATGACATCTAAGACCTTAGTTAAGAAGGTCGTCGCCCCATTTATACTATCAATTTCTGTATTTTCCTTCATCTTTTCCAACCCTTCATGGCATGCTTTCTTGTTCCGTTTTTTCAAGTTCTATTTCTCTTCCCTCCCAATGCAAGTTCTCAGCCATGCCATGGACAAGACTTGGATTTTCCTCATTTGCAATGGCATCTTAGTAGTCATAGGCATAGCTAATACCTCAGGAATGGTTCATTCTCCATCAGGGTTTGATCAATTAGAGCAGAAAATTGGCGATGGTATTCTTCAGGCGCCGCCCCCGGATACCAAAGATAACTCATTAGAGTTGGATAATGTAGTTTTTTCTGAATTAGAAGGGGAAGAAAAAATAGAAAATGATGCAACAGAAAAAGATAAGTGCTTGATTTTGGACGACGACGAAGAAGAAGAGCAATTAGAAAGTGAATTCTCTATAAGAGAAGGTAGAGGAGAAGAAACACAAGAATCGAAAATTTCCTGCATCATGGGTGATCATGAAGAGAAGAATGAAGAAGAGTCAGAGACATGTTTTATGATGGAGGAGGAAGAGGATGATCACGAGGAATTATATGAAGATGATGAAGAAGGATTTGATGAGCTAAGTACTGAAGAATTGAACAAAAAGTTTGATGACTTCATTAGAAAGATGAAGGAAGATTTGAGGATTCAAGCTCAACAACAATTAGTTCTTGTTAAGTAAATTATTTTGAACCATTTCTCCTTCCATCTAATTGATAGAATAGCTTTGGTTTAATTAGTCTTCGAGAGACCGTGAATCGAATGTAAAACCACGGAATTATTCTCTTGACGGATGGAAATTTGTTTTAGCTTTTTTAATGCATATCAGAAATAAAATCTGTTTTTATTGTTTGTTTATTTTTTTTTGTTTGTGTAATACAAATTAAGATATATTTTAATGTACGTTAATGTACTTCACTATGACTTACATTTTTCTCATTCCAATGATTTCTTTACAAGATATCACTGCGGGATCCACAGATACATATAGAACATTATAGTCTTATGGTCCTGCTTGTTTTATATATCTCAAGTTCCATCTCTTGCAATTGTATATGTACATATGATTCTATTATGAGCTATTCAATATCGTCATCACCTCTGTTTTGAATAACTTAATTTATTAAGGTTTAGTCAAGTATTCTGGGATATGCGGGGCCTTTGTACTGGGACTTCTTGTCCCAGTAGGGTAGTCTTTGAAAATTATATACTTTACATAAGTCGATAGAACTCATTTTAATATAGATTAAGAAATTTTAATTCGAACTCTGACAATTCGAATGTAAATTATTAACTTAAATTATAAAAAACAAATTTAAATAAAATTGTTAGCGAAATTCATTTGCAAAATGCCGAGGTGTGCCTGACATTTTTCCTATGTCATGAGGTATGCATTCTTTTGACGGCCTAGTATGATTAGATTTGCTTAGCTTGTTAGGGTAACTACAACATGTTTGCCTGACTCAGCACTTATTTCTTTTAGGGGAAAATATAAATAAATAAAAGAAGTAACCGCTTCGATGTCGAAAGGCACCACCATTAATTTGCCTACAGAATTAATCGTTCAATATATATTTTTCCCTAACTTCGTATACATTTTTTTTTTCATTTAAGGAAATTTTATAAAGATAAATAATTTTATTTACACAATTCATAATTTTAGGTCCATAAGCTTTTGAGTTTGTTGTTCAAGGAATAAAATGAAAATAAATGTTAAAAAAAAAAACTATTAAAATTGACATCTAAATTAATGAAACTAAGTTGAACTTAAATCGTACAGAATATAAATACAAAATAATCTTCATATATTAAGGAAACAAAATATGGATAATTCAAGCAATTTATGACACACACACATACACAGGATACGCTGTCAAATCCCCCAGAGACGATAAGCATGATCAGTAATGCTAATTAAAGAGCTAATAAAACTAACCAACGCTAGTAATCAATATTTGTAAGACACGTGTGGCTTAATTTAGATGATTGAAATGCATAATTGGCTTGCAATCAAGAACATGTCGTCACTATCTTGTAAATTAGTCTAAACTAATTTTGATAGATTAAACAATTTTCAGAAGTAAATAGACGACAGCATGATCTATATATAATAAAAACATATATATATATATTGACAAAATAAGATCGATTAATTAGTTGCTAATTGTAAAGGTATGGTGTTTTCGGTGATTTTTCTATCACAGAAAATGTCACGAAAGTTTGCAAAAACCAATTGTGACTTTTTTGAAAACTAAACCCCTTTTTTGGATTGTATTAATTTTGTTAATGAGCAGATGAATATAATAGGCTTTTTAATATGGACAAATATAGCTAGGTTCTTTCTTGCTTTATTTCTTTGTCTTTTTTAGTCCCATTCATGAATGAAGTAGGTAGGTGAAAATTTACCATTATTGATCTGTGGATCCATGGAGGGCACCTCACCTTCGATAAAGAATCAAAGATGATTGATTTAAATGGACTTATCAGGCTTCAATAAACACTTGTAAGTATCGACACTAGTAATTTTTACAGAAAGGTAACCACCCTCTTGGTCTTGCGTGCCTCTTTCCAATATGTGAACAAACAAAGTAAAAAAAGAAAGCTAATCGAAATAAAAGCTTCTTTTTCCTTTCTTGGATCGTCTTGGAAATGAATCCCATTTTTTGTTTGGGAAATCCCCATCAGTTCACAAAAAAGGTGTTGTTTGGGAATCTTTGGAATCTTTCTCTTTTTTTTTTCTTTGAGATATTCTTTGGATTCTTGAGTGCCTTCACTTTGTTGGATTACTTAATCCAATTGAAATTCTAGTAAACCGATCGAGATGGTGGAAAAGGTAATGCCTAGGCAAGAAGATTCCTTATCCTTTTTCATTTTACATGATATTTTTCGAATGTATTCCTTAATTAAGCAAGAAAATGAATGCATTGAGGTATCTCAATTCATATAAACAAACTATAAATATACATACACTCACTTGAGTATAATATGAATTCTATATTAGTCGGGCCAACTGGTTTTAAATACCGGGAGATTTTGATAAAAAAATTAAATATGTAAATTGAGCACTGAAGAAAAAAGAAGAAGAAAAAGGATTATGACAATCTTAACGTCAAATCTTATGTGTAGCTTCAATTGAAGGGCTCCAATCATAAGAAGACGGAACACTGCACATTAAAGGCTTGAAAACACTAGCTCAAGAAACAAGGCTTGAAACCTAACAAGAATTAGGAGATATATATAATGACAATTGAGAAGTTGCATGTTCTTATGTGCTATATGAATGAAAGAGACAACTGTAGTTGTCATCTTCTACCATATTAAAATAACAATACAAAAAAAAAAAAAAAAAACCTTCACAAGTGGCAAAAGAATTTAGAAGCTCTTTTAGTCTTTATGGATATGTGGTTATTACCCCAACTCTTTCACTTTCAAAACCCCCTGCATAGATTTTAATCATGGAGAAGCTCTGTCAATATGGGGCCTTTTCTTCTAAGTTTTGTCAATCTCACAATGAATGAAATACACTGTTTGATTGATCAATTCAGTTATGATTTTCCAAAATTACAAAAAATAAAATAAAATGAGTACTAAAAAAAAATTAACCTCAAGTCAATCATAAAGCAATCTATAAGAAGTGCAAAAATCTCTGACTTCTTTTGAAATACTATACATGTAAGAGTTTATTTAATACAATTTCTAAAATTTATGTTTAAGAATTTTAGCTCCGACATTCATTACTATATAAAACTTTGAATTAGTCAAGACCAAGTGATCGAAGGATACAAAAAATTTCGATCAAAACAAATTAAATTATGTCTCAATTAACAAATTTAGGTCACATATCTTCTAATCAATGGACGATGTGGAAATCATGCAGCCCTAATCATCTCTGGAGGTGAGTGAGACCCTCTGTTTTTGTTGATTCATGAACCAAGAAGAGCCGAGCTGGGCATGATCTAGAAAGGACCATTAAGTACAAGTTAGTTGGGGAAAGGGGGGGGGGAATTGACTTAAAGAAATTTGCTCAATATATGGACAAACATCTTTTCATTAGAAGTCGACTAATGTGAGAATGACTCCAAGAAAATGTAGGTAGTGAAAAACTATGATTAATACAACTCAAAAAAGAAGATTGGAGGAAACCATATCAATGGAAGTCCACGTAAATGAGCTCTGGAAGCTTTGTCAACGTTTGTCTCAGCCGAGTGAATGCGTACGTGGAGATATTCAAACATTATAGCTTGACATAAAAACCAACATATAGTTAGTAAATTAAATAATTAAACGAGATAACAGCTAAGATATTTCTTTAAACTATAATTGTGGATTAAAAAATATGGGTGTTTTGACTAAATCTAAAGTAATCACAACATTGCATACCGATTTTGAACGCATTTGAAGATGATATATGATGATGATAACAAAAATAGATAAAATCAATCACCTGAGTTGGTTGTATTGTAATAATGGGCTAAGGTTTTTTCGAACCAGTGAGAAATGATTAAGTTCATTAACAGTATACTATTCCTAACTATCAGTAAGATTTTTAGGCAAATATATATAGTCATTCGGTATCTTAGCTTTATTGTTTTAATTGATTTGGACTCTCATTTTTTTTTAAAACTATTTTGATCTTTATGTATTTTTTTAGTCATTTTGGTTATTTTAATTCATAAATTAACTTCTAAATTTTGAGTCAATTTATGAGTAAAAAGGACTAAAAAAGCTGGGAAAAAAAAATAGACGAGGGACCAAAGTGGTCAAAATGGCATAGATAAGGGACTAAATTGGATAATTTTTTAAATTTTTTTAATAAAAATTATTTTCATAGATTGATATTCATAAATTTTTGTACTTCCTTTGATTGGATTTATTTATCAATTTCTTATTTTCAACTTAGACGTCAATTGTATAATTGTAAGTATTACTTATTATTTTTACTTTATCTTTATTTGAATATTATTATAATACCCTAAATGCTCCATGGATGCGCCAAAGTAATTTTAAAAAGAATTATATGAAAAATAATTAAAGAAAGAATTATGATTATATTTATTTTAATGTTTTTAAAAATAAATAACCATTATATTTTGAAATAATTTTCATACATAAAAATAACTATAAGTCATATAAATTTAATGTTTTCACGTTAACAATTTCAAAGAAAATATTTGAAATCAATAGTGTAATTATTTTTTATTTCTATTTAATTCTTATTGAACATTAAGTTGTAACTTTGGATCTCATTAAATGTATACATAATTTCAACCATCCTTATCTACACAATTTTTATAAACTCATTAAATATGTGAAAGAATTCGAAAATGATAAATATGAGCAAAGACTTGGGGAAAAGGGAATTAGGAAGAGAATAGGACAAATCAGTGCAATGTCAATTTTGAGGTATATGGTTATTATTACAAAATTTGATAATTTTTTATTCCCGTACGCCTCGGAGACAATTAAATCCAATAGGAAGGAATTTTACTTTGTTATATATATATATATATAGCTTTGGAAAGATGAAATACTTAAGAGTGGGGATTTGACAATGGACCAAATTGAACCAGAAATTGAATATCCCTTCTAAGGGGTAATAATATTAACTTCTCGTGTATGAAAATTTACAACCTCATAATTCATTATATTATTCCTTAGCTTCACAAATGGGAAGATGATACAGGCTTTTCCGGTCATCATTGATACAACAAGGATCTTGAAACCCCAACTTGGCCATGGCCGGTGGCTAAAGAATATATATATATCCTTTTGATTATTAGACCTATAATTGCCTGATCCTCTATATTCAGGAAACCCTGGAAAAGGATTGTAAGTAGGTACCAACCAAGTACTAATAGAAGAAAATCTTGGAACAGCAACAGCTATATATGCTGTCTGGGCCTCAATTCTACTTGAAGCATCATTTTCACCACCAAAATGTGGTGTCCATAAACTGATGCACTACAAGTATACCACAAGTATCATCTCGAGTTGATGTGTATCCCCACTCCCCCACCCCCAGGTGTAGTTGCCATTTGCCAGCTTGCTACGACAGTTCGATCGGCCTCTACATACCAGATTTCATACTATAATTTTATGTGTATTGCAAAAAAGATCCTAGAAAAAATAATAATCATTTTAATTATGAATATTTGAATATGGTATGATAATCATCATGGGATTTGAAATACTGTGGTCATTCAATGGATAAGATCAAAAGTTGAAGAGAGTACCTAATATGTAGAAAAAATATTTGTAAAATTGGGGTGTTATTAATTAGTAGACAATTTATTACATATATGAGCCAGCTTTGCAGCAAGCCCCTATACCTTTTTTTTTTTTTTTTTTATAAGCCCCTATACCAAACATTCAATGAAATTGGCATGAAACATCGGTGCCATATGCATCATATAGGCCCTGTTTTTGGGAGAAGGGATAATTTACTATTGCCATATCAAAGTGTATATGTGTGTATGGTAATAAAATTAATTTACTATGTCCATAATTTACTATTTACTATTGAATATGGTAATAACATTAATTTCATTAGCTGAAAACATTCTTATAATTACATAGGTCTGGAAAGTTCAGAGAGAAATTCAATTACTTAAAAGGTAAATATCTAAATTCATCTCTGGAAAACGATACTAAAAGTGATTATTGACAATAATCTCCCAATACTACTCTGTTCATTTGATGCCTAAATCAAAAATATTCACCGAATCTGCTGATCCTTTCAGAAACCAAAGCAGCGAAACCTGCAAATAATATCAACACAGTAAGTTTATAGTAATAAAGAAAAACACTGAGTAAATAATTTAATATCCTTTCGTCATAAAGTCTCCCAGTCTTCTACTCTACATAATCTTAAAGACTAAAAAGACTAGATGAGGAATTGATAACTAAGTGCATTTCCTTCTTATAAAAAGAATTCTTATACTCCATACTACGTCCACAATTGAATATGCACATTATTATATTAATTTATTTAAAATTGAATATATACTTTTATAAGATAATTAAGTGGTGAGAAGTCACCATTAACTATATTGTTAACAAGAATATTGTAATAACAAATATTATGAGCTCAACATCCAACCTGGATCGTGGCACAGCGCCTGAGAAGTAAGATCGATCGTAGATCGGTGGATCGGGAATAGGCCTCCCGAATGGATAGTAATTGCCATAACCGTGGCGTGCATGGCGCCATGCACATTCAGGCAATGTGGTTCTGTACCTACAACCACCGTAGGGACTGCCAAATGCACCAAAACCACTACCCATAGTAATTGCTTCGATACACTTGGGGATGATTGAGTTTTGCCCAAACCAACTTTGCATGCCTTCCTGTTCTTGATATTGCCTTCAATAGAACATTTGGATCAACTTCTCCAGAGACCTTAACTAATCCAGCCTTTGCATCAATGGACACATTATACCCACCTGTAATATTACAATAGAAGAAGAAAAAAAAGTGAATTAATTTAAAATTTAAAAACAAGAAAGGGAAAAAAAGGCAGAAAAAGCAAAATTAAAGAAATGATAAATTTAGAAGTACCAACTATAGAGCTCAGTAATTCCATCACGGTCATCTTGCATGCCTCACAATCAATATCCATAGCCAGAACACAACCCTGGAAAATTTTTTTTAAATTAGAAGTGTTTACCAATAAATAACATTTAGAAATTCTAGACTTTGATTCCTTTAAGAAAAAATGTTTACATAAATTTTATGTACCATAATTACAAATTTACTTAAACTAGAAATTACCACATCCGCGTAGGGCTCCATTGAAATGAATCACTGCACAAGCAGTTAAACAAGGCTCTGGTAATTTAGGATAAAAAAACAATGAGAGAAGTGAAAATTGTACAGACAGGATTATAAAATGGATAAGGGTATAATTATAATAAAATGGATTAAACTCATAGATGAATTTCTGCTAATTTATATGTTCAAATTGGAAATAGAATCAATTATCATAAATAATGGATATTTTGTAGATTTTTTTTTCTGCATAAATTCAATTGACAGATTTTGTCTAAATAAATCCAGAAAATTGTGTCTAAATAATCTGTTTCCATATTTTTCTAGTCTTTTCTTTCTCCTTGGCATTTTTTTCCCCTGAAATCTCTGCTCATTTAATGCAATTTCTCTCAAAATCTAGCAGATTCCTATCTCCTTTCATCCGTTTCTTTCATTCGCACGTGTTATAACTCAACCCGAATAAAATTGGAATGAGTTTGGGCCAGTCTGACCCGATTAACCGTTGGAGTAATTTTTTAGATATCTAGGGACAAACCTAGTTAAATATATAGTACCTTTTATATATATAAAAATAATACTTGAATGATAATGGACTACATAAATCTTATAAATTGCCATATTAAAGAAAAAAATCTTGAAATTTAATCTTTAAATCAACATTTACAAATCAAAATCAACATCATCTCCGGAAAAACGTGAAAGACTACAGAAAATGAATTTGAACTTGAGATCTCTATTCCTCCATTAATGGCAAAATCAGACGTGATCTCTACAGCCACAACTTTGTTGGACTCTGATGGCGATGTCAACAGAATGTGATTATTTCTCCATGAGATCAAGTTTGAATAGGGTGGGATAGTTACAACCTCAAATATATCATCCCAGTAGTTCATTAACTCAACATTTTTCTTTTTTTTTTTAAAGAAAAATGCTGGAAATCTCTTGGAGGAGATTTTGGCTCTGTAGGCCATATATATCAACTCTGAAATTGAAATGACATCAATTGAAGCAAATTTTATTTATTGAGACAACGCCCCATTCACAGTAGCGAAGCATCCAGAGAGACAAGTTGAGGACAAAGACTTAATTGCAAACAGAGCTGGGGTTGTAGCCAAATCAAAATTAATGGGGTTGTGAAACTATAACATTGAAATGGTCACAGACCAGAATTCAGTTCCCTTAGCAAGGGGCAATTAACAAGGTCTAGTAAATGAATCAAAAACCCTTGTTCTCAGTTCAACATTGGGTAAGCAAATTGAACAGCACTTGATGGTTCTGAGAAGACATGTGATCGTCATCTCGATGATAAGTCCTCTTCATTACAGTACCTTGTTTTCAAGAACCTGGTTGAACCGGTAGTAATTAATGTACTATGAGTCCTTATTATTGAAGGCAATTGAAGGATATGTGTAATTCTTCAACAGCCACAGGATATATAGGTTGCTAAGAAGACTCGGTTTCAGCACCAAAATTGCCTTGAAGACTCGTAACAAACACTTATTGAACTGATGAGTTCATTTACTTCACTTAAAGCAAGGTTATGAGCTTCTCTCTCTCTCACACACTCTCTCTCTCTTCCACTTTTTTTTATTTATTTTAAAGAAGTCTTCTCTACCACTTATATCAAGCTATATTAAATGGGGGTTGGAAAAAAAATATTGAAACATCAATTCATATATTTTGATTCAACATAAAATAGTCAAAATGCTATTATTAAGAACCAGAGGGAATTACACTTTCCTTTTAAAATTAAATATTTATATTTTATTTTGAATTGTCAAAAATAAGTAATAAATAAGTATTTTATTTACCTTGTAAATTAAAATTTCAGTAATAACCCTTAAAGGTCCACAAATCATATTAACAAGATAATTTAATAGCTCACTCGTAATGAAAAGCTTTGCTTAATAAAGGAGCACTACAACCTCTATCAAAGAAAAAATATATTATTTAAAAAATCCGAGAAATAATTTAATTTTAACAATTATAAATACCAAAACGATTTATCCTGTGTCTTTAGACTCTGCTGCAGGGAAAGTCTATGGTCCAACAAACCATAAAAATGACACAAGGGAAAAATATAAAATGTCTTGTACTAATACTTCCTACTTAAAGAGATTATTACATCAAATTGTCTCACATTATGTTGCAAAGATTCATGGACTCATCGTGATATGGATCATAGATCGGTGATGGATAAGATGGCACATGCCTAGCTGCCGGCACATAATTAGAGTAGTAAGATGCACCGTGGGACGGATAATCTGGAGCCAACCTCCTCATAGGATAGTACTGGTCATGGTGTGCATCATGGCCTGAAGAACTAGGCAATGCCCTTCCATAAGCATAGGGATCTTCCAATGCTGCAGAGCTATAGCCATAATTATATGAGCCGTGATGGTCTCCGTGATAAGTCCTGCTCACTAATGGGTGTTTGAGTTTTGCCCATTCCAGCTTTGCATGCCTCCCAGTTCTTGCTATTGCCTTCAAAAGTACATTTGGATCAACCTCTCCAAATATCTTTATTCTTCCTTCCTTTGCATCAATGTCAACAGAATATACACCTACAACATAAACATTCTCATCATAAGAGATCAATGTGTAAATATACAATCCAATTAGTATTATAAGAAAAGAGAGAAACAAGAGTCTATAGGAAGTAAGGGGGAGGAGTATATATATACCAATTATGGAGCTTAGCACTTCCATCACTTTCATCTTGCATGCTTCACAGTCCATATTTATGCTCAGAATACAAGACTGGACAACATTGTTAAGAGAAAACACTTAGAAGTTGTCCCTAAAAAAACTGCACGATATAAATCCTTAAATTTCAGATTGTGTATCAGCTAGTTTCTAGGCATGCAATGTACAACAAGAAACTAAGTACTAAAAAAGATCACATGGTAAAAGAAAGATTCCCTTAATAAATGTTAGTTCTATATTGGAAAAGGGAAGCATATAAATTGAAGATGTACTTAGAGTATATAAAATAAAATTCACTAAGGGAGGAAAGTGAAAAAGAAAAACATTCAACCTATAACATGGGGATACAAAGGGGGGGGGGGGGGGGAATCAAGTCTCCGGTCTTTTATATCCGTGACATTTTTTCAGTTTTTTTCTCTAAAACTAGTAAATATTTGATTTCAATTAAATAAGAGACTGTTGATGAACAAAGGCCGGCCCTGTGGCATCACTGCACCGAAAATTTGAAATAGCATTCATCTGTGCGCAATACACACGGATTATTCAACAATTACGATGGACAAAATTATTCAAAGTAAATCCAATTTATTTTCAGAACACAAAAGTCAAAACGTATTTTTTCTCTAGGCAGATGATTCAGAGTAAAACAAATGAATTGAAAAAATTACCGCTTGTGCATGGGGCTCCATGGGATCTCCAGCAGTAATGAAAATCTTCTTGTAGAAAGAAAAAAGAGAAACGCTTCTGCGAATTAAAGAAGGATTTTTGTGCTTGCGAGAAAAAATGATGAATATATGAAATAAGTTTTTACTGATCCCGTTACCATATTTGGAATAAAATCGGTCTATCAAATGTCATGAATATTTTCGAGCTCGTTTTTTCTATCTATGGAAGACTTTCCATGCAAACTCCACTTATTTTGCCCAAAATAAATCCAGAAAATCCTCTCAATAATTTTCTTTCCATGTTTAGTTTCTTCTTGGCATTTGATCTTCCTTGGCTTTCAATGCAGTTTCTCTCCCAATCTAGCATTTTCCTTTAGTAGGAAATCCTCTCGGATAATTATGGGATCAAATACAACAAAATCCTAGGGAATAAATTTTCTTCGATTTCTTTTTCATTCTTCCCCCATCTCTCCTCCACATTTTAACAGCCCATTAATTCTAATAGACTTTTTTATTGTCAAGTAATCCAAATGAATTCACATTGCAACTTTCTTGAAGTCTACATAACTGCATATAAATTCTTTATAATGATACCTCAAGAGCTGCTTAATCATATGATTCTATTTCATGTCAAAAGCTAACCAGAATTTTAGATGTAAGCTCCATCATGGATCTTAGACGGTAGATACTCTTCGGACAAGAATGAGAGTGACTGTACTGAGAGCGCTTCAATCTCGCATTTGAATCCTCTTTGGAGCAGCAACTCCATTTCAATCCTTAAATAGCAGGAATAGACAAGTCTTCAGTAATATTTCATCGACAATGTGAGCAACTTGTAGAAAGAGAGCAGAATCAGACCTCCATGCTGGTGACTGTTGCAAGTAACACCGAAGTAACATTGCTTTGATTTTCGTCTTATCTGATAAAGGGAAGCTGGAAACTCAGAAACATGAACATCCACAAAATTGATAGAGATATTATAACTGAACATCTTACCTTCTCCAGTCAGAGGTATAAGACACTGTTGGGGAAGGAAATATTTCTCAATTTCTGAAGGGAAAACACCAAGCCAGCGCATCTCAGGAACACGTAAAACTTTTGCATCATAGGCCATTTGCTTCGGAGGAAGATAACAAAGATTTAACAATAAGATAACATCTATTCAATTATGTGATGCACTAAGTAGCAGCGGCCAAATACTGGTAATGTATTTTGTAACTTGTTTATGGAGGCAGTTGTAAACATAATCAAATTGACAAATCTTTCTGTAAAAAGATCTCACCATAGAACCAAATCGATATGTTGTTAAAATGTCAATGCCATAAGGATCAGAATCTACCAAACAATAGATAGGAAGATGCAGTTTCTCTATGAGGAGGCACAAAAATCTGATTGAAAAAATAAACACATAACAAATTAGATATAAAACCAAAATAGTTGGGGACTTCTGGCAGTAGCTCAACATCAAATGTTATAATTGGTCATTACCTTCTTGTAGGCACATCAGGATAGCCTCTTCCCTGAAAAAATGCATTGCTTAAGCTGACTGCAAGAGAAGATTAAAACAAAAGAGCACTTACTGTGATGACAATGCAGTGATTTTTCCTGCAAAATTGATCGTTTGCAAGTCTCTGGAATACTGTAACAAAAAATCATGAATTGAGAAACTAAAGAAATATGAAGATTGAGTGAAATGACAAGCCCCACAAAACTCATACCTGATTCTTTTTCCACAACTAATATGTACTGAGCAACGCTGATCATATCTACTTGCAAATGGTAAGGGAAAAAGTGTTTATGTGTGTCTCATTTAATCAAGACACTTGAATTTCTAAAATAAGCACATTATAATCTCGGTATTGTCAATTAAAGCAACCATAATTAGTATTCTGAATCTCTATGGAAGGAAATATTGAAGGTGTAGCAAATAGTTCATGAAGTTGAACTGTGTTTTAGAATAAAAGATTGTTTATAATCTCTTATGAGTCTCTTTCAACTGGATACCTTGAACATCTTCCACATGAACTGGCACAGGATATGCCTGTATGATAAGCAGAAAATATCATTGAAGCTTCAACCGAGATCTAGAGCACCACAAATTTTTCAAAAAAAAAAAAAAGAGCACCACAGCAAAGTTTTGAATTTATCTTACAGTGTTGGGATTGTTAATGCAATCATATTTCCTCCCAGCTTCTGAAAACCTCAGCCAACCCATAATCAAGCTTCATAAGAAAAAGAATGAATATTAAGCCCATAAAGTATGCAATCTCATAAATATCAATATTGTTGAATAGAAGGAAATTATTTCTGCGCATTAGTCAGGATAGTAGGAAGTTAGTCCTTCCTGGAATGACTAATGATAAAGATCCTTGTAGGTTAAACATAGATATGATAAGCTTTCACATTGTCAGCATAAAAATGCAAATCCTAACTGAGAACTCTTAACCAGGCGTGCAAGGTGCAATGAGAAGCAGCTGCAGTCTCATGAAAATCCCAATCCTGAAGCAAAGGGCAATGGGTAATGAAGATTGCCATGCCCTCTCATACCAGTTTGAAAAATAATACAGACAGTTCATAGACAGCAGATTTTTAGAATAGACTAAGTCATGTATCTTGAACCTCATTGGTCATACTTGAAAAGTTATGTCATCGTTTTACAAATAATATTGATTTTCCATGTGCTCTGGAGAAGATACCCACCCATTTCCAACAGATACCTGCAGAAGGACAACACAAATTATTCCGATGGTGCTATTTTTTCTCACTAGAACACAAGGATCTTCCTTTAAAAAACTCTGGTGCAGCTGTCCCCAATTGAATTGGAGAGAAAATGAGGTAGATTGTATCTATTAAAGAGAGATATTTGTTTGGTAGGACACTATTTGTACATGGATTCTAGCTCCTCCATTCATACACCAATGAATTAAAAGAACAATTGTAGGACATACCACATGCAGGTTGTGACGACTGCAGTGGAGAAGGATGCAGATGTCATTAATGGCTCGATCAACAACAGATTGTTCTGTTATTGAAGATTACATGACAATTAGAAGGCTATTATTGAATCTTAGCAGAACAAGTTCTAACTACATTAGAGAACAGTATAGAGAATGGAGGTATCAGCAAACACTATCTCCAATAGGTTCACGGATATTACTATAATGCATTCGCACCTTAGCAAATTTAGAAGACAATACAACTACCAGCCATTCTCCACCAAAGCAAGGAGCAACAAATAGTCACATTAATCCACCTCAGTCCACAAAAATTACCAAAAAGATACTTCTCCATAGCATACTTCTTTCCAATACCAAAGTGAAAGAATCCAAACCAAACAGTTTCAGCACTCCTTTCCAGGAAATGCAATTTGAAAAAGTCCACCATAAATATTCAAGAAGATTTTATTTTTATACCTTTGAAAACTACTGGATGCATATAATATATATCTCTTTTTGATCCATGCCTGTTTTCTTGAAGAAGTTGCTGAATTATTAGTAGAACTCTTAAGAGGACATCTGAAAAGGGAAGACATGCATGAAGAATTTGTTCAGACGTGAATAAGAGTTTCAATAGGAGTTCTCTAAATAAAGATATCAGATATATATGGTGCTCAAAAAATTGGAGAAAAGATAATCAATGGAATACTACTAAAGATACGATTGAAAGAAAACATTTCTCTGGTGATCTCTTCTCAGGGTTTAACGTTTCTCATTAGCATTTGCAAATCACAAAATTCCAAACATTGTTGCGTAGATAAATAAGTCTTGCAACTCACCTAGTCTACGTGCCTGGCATTCCGTCTGCAGTGTAAGTATTTCTTTACCTATAGGTAAATCATAGCTGCAGCAGCTGGAGATAAGTTTTTCAAATTATTAAATAATTCAGAAACAGCATTCATTTAACTATTAACCATCTAAGAATATTATTGTCTACTGTAAACTTTAACTTTATACACAATTCAGTTACCATCAAAAGTTTTAGGAAAGTTGGAACCAAAACCTAAACAGAAACAAAACAGCTTCCATGGGTTATGGCTTAAACATGCCTCGGGAAAAAAATTCTCTGTAGAAGTGGATCCCAAAATCTGACTTACACTCATTCCACTAAGTGGAAGTACTGAAATACTTGAGCAAAGTGCATCATGTGACCTTAAACAAATGCTTTCTTTTACGTATTCCTGTTTCTTAAGCTTTTTTAACCTAAACATGATTCCCCATAATCCAGAGGCAACTGCATATAACAGAGAAAATGCTTTAAGAAAATATTGTTTCAAGGAGGAGAAAGATAAAAGCTGGGCTTCACTTTATGAGTTCCTAATATTACCTCTTTTACATGGAAAATAACATAGAAAAATAGAATTCCAACCAAAAATATTGATGTCCAACATTAACCACGGTTAGTCCTTAGAATGTAGAGCTACATGTCTATCTGCTAAATGGAAGATCAAATACATCGGAAGAATCGACTGAGGAATTCAGCTTGAGTACTCATTCATCTAAAGATAATACAAAAGCGAACCAGTTTCCACAAGTGTCGGAGCAATAATTTCGGAACCGATCAATCACAACCACCGGCAATTGTCCGCTATAGAGATTCTTAAGAATCGACAAAACCAGTTCTGCAAAATCCATTGAGATTATTGATCAGAGTGAGTTTGGATTGAAATAAACTAAAATTTGCAGCATCTATCCGTTTTCATGAAACGAATTGTACAATTTTCTATTACCTCTGATTTTTCTAAGAAGATTGGAGGACTGTGAACTTGAACGCAGACGCTTTCCCTCCATTTCTGCAGCTCTACTTTGAAGTTGATTATGAGGGCAAGCATTTGGGCTATATTTGTACCGATTCCAAAGCTCCTTCCTTTTCTCCAACTATTTTTTTTTTCAAAATTCTGTTTACTTTCAAATTTTCTCACAAATCTATATATTCATCAAAATAATACTCCTACCGTCCGGAAATTAAGGTACCCATTTGAATTTGGTTAAAATTTATTTACTATTTTTTATTTTAATTAACTTAACAAATAATCATTAGTTAAGTGCAAATCTCTTAAAATAGGTATTAGTATTGATAATGAATTAATAAAATATACATATTTTAAATTAAAAATATTATTAATTTAATTTTAAAAAATATATATATTATTTTTAAAAATAAATATTTAAATTTATTTAATACTATATTTTTAATACTTTCTCTTTTTAAAATTGAATTATTATATTCTATTTTAAAAATATATAAAATTAAGTTATATTAATAACGATATTAATTTAATAATTTATATCTCACTCAATTAACGACTAACTAAATTAATAATAAGATAATACATTAATTTTAAAATGCTCCAAAAATATTCTTAATTTTTTATTAAGTTAAATGTATAAATATGATTCTGGATATAAGAATTATTTTTTAACTAAAATTTTACTCTAAAAAATTTATTATATTTTATAACATTATTAATAAATATTATTTTTTACGAAAAAAACCTAAATACGTCATTCGAACATTTCGTATAGTTTTCAACTATTTTATTCTTAAAAAGAACAAGTAATCTGCGATGTGTATAAAAACGGACAATTTCTTCGAAATTTGAATTTGGACTAACTTAGCACAAAAATTACTAATTTTACAAGATTGCTTCAAGCGCAACTGACTTGTTTGTCTAATTTTTTATTACTATTAAATTTGAAAACGGGTCCCACCAATCTACTGCCAAACCTTCCGACCCTGGTTTGACTCGTTACAGCAATCCAACCAATTTGCCCGGGAACGAAGGCGCCTTCAGGCTTCAGCTCGCCCTGTGCAGCGGCGGATTAAATCATCATCAGCCGAAGAAACCGAAAATCTTCAAAGCCTAAAGGCCAACTCTGCATCTTCTTACTCAGGCAAGTTCAGTCGGGAATTATAGTCGTATTGGTTCCATGTTCACAACTGCGGATAGTGGTTACCGAAAGCTGTTAAATGCTTGGCATTTCTTGAACTACTTTTTTATAGGAAATTTCATAGTCCCTTCATGGAAATCTAGTTTCGCAGCCCCCTTCAAGAAAATCTAGTGGTAAAATCATGGGATTTAGTTTGAGTTTCTTTTAAACTTCTCCCTAATGGAGAATCCCTGAAAATAGAATCCCATTGGTCGTGATTTACGGGTATTTGTTGCTGAATTTGCATTATTATTTATCTCTGAAGTCCAAACCAAGTGGTTTTCAGGGCCTATTATTTTTGTGCTTAGTACAAGATATTCAAGAATCATTTGGGATTTATAAATTTGTGCGTTTGAAAATCTTGACATGAATAATGCATCCTTAGCATGAAAAAAAGCCTAAATCAAAATGGAATTAAAGGAATGATGCCTGAAATTGAGGGAAAGAAAAGAACTAACTTTACAATGATCGACCCAAGTAACTTCTATGATTCTTATTCAGTCGCCTATCATATTTATTGGTGTTTCATAGAACATTTTGACATATTGCATGTCCTGCTTACTAGTGTGCTCGGCAATGGTTCTGGTATATTTTTCATATATATATATATATATAATTTGTTATTATGATGCAGGAATGGCTGAGGATGGTGTGAAGCATCCACTATTGAGAGGATCGATAGATGTTAGGCCAAAAGCTAATCAAAATGGTGATCCTAACAGAAGAAGATTAAGGCGATGTAGAACAGTAGAAGTGCTCCTTTAACAAGAATTTCTAATGAAGTGAATGGAAGTGATTGTTCTGCATCTCTTCCACAGTTTAAATCTACTATGGGAAAATTTCATCTGAGGAAAGTTGTCAATCTTTTGTTTCTTTACCTGGCCACTGGTGCCATCTGCTTTTACCTTGTCAGGAACCAAATTGAAGGGGAAAAAACAAATGGAGTTCTTGATTCTGTTTACTTTTGCATTGTGAATTTGTGGCAATGACCAGTGTTGGATATGGAGACCTTGTGCCCAATAGTGTGGCAACAAAAATGCTCGTTTGTCTTTTTATCTTCTCAGGGATGGCTTTAGTTGGTCTCATACTGAGCAAAGGAGCAAACTACCTAGTGGAGAAGCAGGAATCATTGCTGATTGAAGCATTGTATATGAACCGAAAAGTTGGTCCAGTAGAAACTCTCACGTATATTGAAACAAACAGAGGCAGGAACAAATTTATTGTGGTCTTCATAGTTTTACTAGTGCTCATAGTTGTCGGGACAGGCTTCCTGGCTACTGCTGAGAAACAAGACATTGTGGATGCCTTTTATGGTGTCTGTTCCACTATGACTTCCCTTGGTTATGTTGATAAGAGCTTCTCAACCACAGCAGGTCGGGTGTTTGCTATATTCTGGATTTTAGCAAGTACCCTTTACTTGGCTCAGTTTTTCTTTACTGTTGCTGAACTTCACACAGAAAACAGATGGAAGGAACTAATTAAATGGGTCCTTACTAAACGAATAAGAAATGGGGATCTGGAGGCAGCTGATCTTGATGATGATTTTACTATGAGGTAAATCTATCATTTTACACAATCTTGTTTGCTTTCTTTCCTTTTTATGATTTTACTCAATCCTGTAGTTGAACTGAACTGAAGATATTCTTTGAGCCATTAGTTTCCTAACTTACCTGAATTTTCATTCAATAACCATGTAGTGTTGCTGAGTTTGTCCTATAAGCTCAAAGAGATGGGATAGATCAACCAAGAAGATACATCAGTTGTCATGGGGTGGTGTGAAAATTTTGATTTTGATCAGTCCAAAACCTTGTCAGCCTCAGATTCAAGGCTGGCTCAATCATCTCAAACATGGTAGCCTTATTGTTCTTTACCATACTCCATTGTATGGCGTGTCTCTCTCAGGCTATTTGTATTATCCAATCCCTGTATTAGGATGTTCATGTTCTATGGCTGTCTTATAAAAAACACACTCTTTAAACTTGTCATCATGGATATAAATCTTAAACTCTTGGTGTTACTGAGTGGTGTATATATTAAAATTTTTTTGATTAATTCATTGGTCAAATGCCAACAACTTTCAGCTTAGCCAGTTACTAAAATAAAGCATTGTATTGTAGTTCCTCCAAGGTCATATATAATTATATTTGCAGTTATCTGAGAGAAGTATCTGTTATACAGTTGATTTGATATTCTTACAGGAACAGAATTCAGAAATAGCCACCCAGCGAGAGTTCTTGTAACTGGTGAAATTGAATACTCTATTTTTCAAAGTTGTCATAAACTTGATCTATTGGATGGTGCTGGAATGAACCAACATAATTGTGTTAAATGCTGTGCCAAAAGAAAAGGATAATTTGCACTTAACACTCAACCTGTCCACATATGGTCTATATAATTACGTGAAATATCTCCTTTTTAAATATACTTTAATAAAAATAATATATTAAAAAAAATCATTAACTATATAATGCATAATACACATTTGTAAAAAAAAAAAATGTGGTCAATGACACATTTATGAAGCATAATACACATTATGTGATGGTCAATGACACTATCGAAAGATTTTTTAGAAATTTCCTGGTGTCACATTAAAAGATTTTATTTTGGAATGGTTTTTTTTTATAGTAAAAGTCAACTTTACAGTGTTATTCATTGTAAGTTTGAATTAGTTTTTTTGAAAGTTAAAAAAAAAAAAAATTGAGATGACACTATGAACATTGAACACGTCATCTCATTTTAACTTTAATGTCTCAAATTATTTATTGAGTTGTACGCACAAAAAAAAAACAAAATCTCAATCATACAGATTTTCAGCGAAAAAGGAAAAAAAGAAAGAAAAAACTAAACTGTTTAATGGGTGGGAGTGGGATCCCACGTTGGGGTCATTACTCTAGAGTGTGAACAATTGCCCGAGTGGCAGCCGGCAATAACACTCGATTTGTGTACTCAAAAACTGCCGCGTGCAGCGGAAAACGGTCCAGATCTTCCAGCGTCTTCCGTTGAGAACTATAACCGTCTCGAAGCAGTAGCAATCTTGAAGAGGACCCAGAAAGCATGTACTTTTACAGGTAAATTTTGATGCAAATTACATGCGTCCCAAAGCAGAAGAGAAATCTTGAAGAGGACCATTCCGTATCTCTAAAGGTAATTTTATGTGTTTGATTCATACTTGACCCTCTGAACGCTTAAATATCTTGGTATTTTCGTTATTCTTATTTAATATATTCTTGTGGAGAATGATTTTTGTCGATTAATTGTTTAGTTTAGTATCAAATCATTTAAGAATGAGGCTGTAAGGTATAAATTGATTGATTATGATTCAAAGTAAAATGTATCTTGGCAGTTAACAAACAGTAGGATGGAACGGTTCAGTATTATTGCATTGGATGCTGAAATATAAATACACGGAAATCAAATACAGAAAGTCCTAGCTATTAGCCAAAACTACCTTAACAGATACATACAAAGTTATTATCCTTATCGGATATGATACAAGATAAATACAAATATATTTCAATATTCCAACACTCCCCCCCCCCCCCTCGAGCTGGTACTGGTACGTACAAATATTGTATGTCCGGTTTGGAATTCAAAAAATGCATGCCATCTCAAGTCAACGGCTTTGTAAAACTATCAGCAAGTTGCAATCGTGAAATGATAGCTGTAGGAATAATAACCTTCTTCTGCAATTGTTTTCAAACAATGTGACAATCTACCTTAATATGTTTTGTTCTTTCATGAAATACTGAGTTTGTTGCAATATGTTGAGCTGATTGATTATCACAATAGAGTGGAATAGGACTTTGCTTGACACAAAAATCTTTTAAAAGGTGAATTAGCTACAATAATTCTCTAGTAGTGACTGGCATTGCTCAATATTCAGCCTCTGTGGATGAATGAGAAAGAGTCGCTTGCTTTTTAGTCTTCCAAGAGATAAGATTAGGTCCAAGTAAAATGAAAAATCTTGTGGTAGATCATTGTGTCATCGAACAGCTGGTCCAATCTGAATCAGAATAAGCAGTAATGTGCAAAGAATTAGAAGGAGAATACAATATGCCTTGTCCAAGTGTGCCCTTTAAATATCGTAAGAGTCTAATTGCTGCGTGCCAGTGTGGTGCTCTCAGTTACTAGCTTGAAAATGGAACTTCATAATCCTTATGCCAGCTTGGTGGAGCCCAAGACCGATTGCTTATCCATGGAGCAGTATGTGGTGATATTGTTGAAGGGGCGGAAGAAGAAGGAAGGGATGTCGATGGTGCATGTGTGGGACAATGTCATGTGATGAATTAGGTGAAGAAGATTGGATGTAGTGCAAGAAGGAGGCATGAATGTGAGAGTTAGGTGAAAAGTCATTGGAGCTATCTAATTCAAAATTGGCCGAGAAGTCTAATAATGGGCGAACTAGGGAATGAAATTGTGTTTTAGAGGATTGTGAGGGAAAAATATGTTCATAGAAAGTGAGATCTCGGGTGACAAAGACTTTTTGTATGAATAAATTGTAAACTTTATATCCTTTTTAGTGTGGTGGATAACCTATAGAAACACAAGCATATGTCCGAGCATCCATTTTATTTGTGACATGTATATTTCTCACGAAACATAGACTACCAAAAATCTTCAAGTGTGTGTACGTGGGTGGCTTTTTATGAAGGATCTTAAAAGGGGTCTTTCATTTTAAAACAATAATGGGGGTGTGATTTATTAGATATGTAGTAGTTAAAATACAATCTCCCTAAATAATTTCGGGTAAATTAGCTTGAAAACGTAAAGCACAAGTTGTGTTCAAAAGATGTCTATGTTTTCTTTCTACAATTACATTTTGTTGTGACGTGTCTACACAGGTTAATTCATGAACTATACCCAAAGATGCAAATAAATCTCAAGCTTCTCGTTGGAGAAACTTAATACCATTAGAACAAAAATGAGCCACATGCCCCTTTTGGCCACATTGATAACATGTCATAGAAGCTTCCCAACCAGAATAGGAAGGCTAGCGCGATCCATGTGATGTTCCAGAATTCTGCAATTTAGTGGGTAGTGTGGCAAGTGCTGGAGCTGAATTTTCTGCCATAGAGGGTAATAGAGAAGAAACTTGGCGTTGTTTCTCGACTTTTGTTGCCATAGAATAAGCTTCAGCCACAGGTGGTAAAGGCGTCATAATCAGAACATTACTCTGAAATTGAGTAAATGAGTCATTCAGACCCATGAGGAATTCTATTAATTGATCGCGATTGAAATCACAACAAACTTCTTCTACAATGGCACATTTGCATTGATGATGATCTTGATACAAACGTAATTCATCCCATAGAGCCTTCAAGGAGGTATAATAAGCCGCAACGGATTGATTTTGTTGTCATGAGTTAGAGATACACAGCTTTAATTCATAGATACGAGAACCAGAACCAGTAGCAAACCGTCGGCTTAACTCATCCCATATTTCTTTTGCTGTCTCAGCAAACAGAAGGCTGGAGGCTATGTCTGGAGCAACGGAATTGATGATCCATGATTTTATGAGACTGTTGACACATTTCCATTGTGGTCGCAATGGTGAATCAAGCAAAGGAGGATGAATTGTTCCATCAATGAATGAAGACTTATTTTTCACATCGAGTACCAAGATAACAGCCTTCTTCCAAAGGTGATAGTTGACGCCTGTGCTGGACAACAATTGGGAGACAAGTGAGGTGTTGGCAGCCTCGGATGTGTGAACATAATATGGCGAGGAAATAGAGAAATCATCTGTGCTATGGGCTGTGATAGTGGAGGTTTCAGAGGTACCAGTATGAGGATCTTTGGAAGATGCCATGGCTCTGATACCATAACAAACAGTAGGATGGAACAGTTCAGTATTATTCTGTTGGATGCTGAAATATAAATACACAGAAATCAAATACAGAAAGTTCTAGCTACTAGTTTATCATGATACAAATATATTTCAATACTCCAACAGCAGTATAAGTAGGAATGCTTCCCCTCCTTGAAATAATTTATTTTTTATCTTTTAAAGATGCATCTAATTTCATATTTGTAAATAGAATTGAATTCAAGAACTAGTGGTAATTTAGCTGGGAAATCCAAATTGAGATAACTTTAATGAGGTTATGGTCTCTCTATCAAACTGGACTATTGGGAGTGATGCCTCATGATGGTGAGAAAGAAAGCCCTTCCTTTATGATTTGAACTTTTTGTAGATCCTTGGAGATGGATACAATAATTATAGAAACTGCAAAACTATTAGTATCTGAGATCATCATTAAAATGCACAATGAACTAGAAATTTGACTTGGTTGAGTGATCATAACTAGCTATGGGAGTAATTACAAATGTCAAACGTGGAGTACTTTGATTAGAGAATGACACCAATAATTGCTGCCTATGAGGGTTGCCTTCTGAGACTTGATTATACTAGCATTCTTATTACTGTTCAGGTTCTGCACTTGCTGGAATGGCTGGGAATGGTGTCAAACAACCATTATTGTCAGGAACACCAGATGTGCCCAAAACTAGTAAAGAAGGTATTCCTAAGAGAAGAAGATTCCGCCGATGTAAAAGTTCTCCTTTAGCAGAATTTGTTCCTGGGGAAGTGAATGGAAGGGATGCCTTGCCATCATTTCCGCGCCCTAAATCCATTTTGGATAATATCCATCCAAGTATAAAGAAGGTGGGCATTGTCCTGTTTTTCTACTTGGCCCTGGGTACCATTTGCTTTTACCTTGTTAGGAACCAGATTTCAGGGAAAAAGACAAGTGGGGTTCTTGATTCTGTTTACTTTTGCATTGTCACAATGACAACTGTTGGATATGGAGATCTTGTACCCAATAGTGCAGCTGCAAAACTGCTTGCCTGTGGTTTTGTCTTTTCGGGGATGGCTGTAGTTGGTTTAGTGCTAAGTAAAGGCGCAGACTATCTAGTGGAGAAGCAGGAAGTTTTGTTGGTAAAAGCAATGAACATGCATCGAAAAGTTGGACAAACAGAACTTCTAAAGGAGGCTGAAACAAACAAAGTCAGGTACAAATGTGCTGTGGCATTCATCATGTTATTAGTATGCTTAATTGTTGGGACAATCTTCCTGGCTACTGTTGAGAATCTGGAAATTGTCGATGCCTTTTATTGTGTTTGCTCCAGTGTCACAACTCTTGGCTATGGTGATAAAAGCTTCTCAACCAAGGCAGGGCGTATTTTTGCTATAGTTTGGATTTTGTCTAGTACGCTTTGTTTGGCTCAGTTCTTCCTGTATATTGCTGAGCTTAACACTGAAAATAGACAGAAGGATTTAGTTAAATGGGTCCTTACCAGACGGATGACAAATGTGGATTTGGAGGCAGCCGATCTTGATGACGATGGTGAAGTGGGGTGAGTCCCTCTAGCCTCTTTTGCCTGCAATTGTTTATGCAAACTCTTTTCTGATGCTATTACTGTATTGGCTTTGCCATGTTATATGCCTTGAGCTTAATTTCAAATTGAGATGTGTTTTATGTTCAATTAATCTCTGAAGTTATCTATAATTTTCCGTTGAGCTTAATTTTCCATTTGATAGGGCTGCTGAGTTTGTCATTTACAAGCTCAAGGAGATGGGAAAGATCAACCAAGAGGATATTTCACTTGTGCTGGAGGAATTTGAATATCTTGATGTTGATCAATCTGGAACTTTGTCACCCTCCGATTTAACACTTGCTCAATCATCCGAAAGGACCGAAACAGCAAGGTGACATTACTTCCCTTTTGTTACGGTCAACTTTGTAGTATTGTTGCATGGTTACTTGGATACTGAGTATTCATCTGTTGTATACCTTCTGTAAGTTCAAATCCTTCTCTTCCGGACATTTTTGGTAAGCTTTAGGCCCCCTGAAGTTGTTACACTTTTCTCCAAGCTCACTACTTTACTGCTTCTACTTTGTAACACTTCCTTGAAATTCCCATCCTTGGCTTACACAGTAAATATATCCAGAAACCAAATTAAGGGAATCCTTTGATTTTTCCTGGTTGGATTCCAAAGCAACCAGGAAATTTAGCTAAATGGGCCTCCAAATACCAACTGAACAAGGGCCAGTAGGTGGATATGTTGCTTTGTCTTGGATAGGTGTTTGTCGTTTTTTATTAAACAGTAAAAGGTCGGTGGTAGGGGTCCAAAGCTTTTATGGGTTGGATGGACAAATTTTAGTTATTATTGGGGGACAGAATAGTTCACTGTGTTTGATTTTATCAATTATTATCAATTACCTTTTTCCCATTGCTTTAATGTTTTTTTGTCAAATAGTATATAAGTGATATTCCTTTATCATGATGAGTTTGAATTTTCAAATGGAGTAATAATTCAATATGGTATTATAGTAGAAAATTTGTGGTGAAATCCTTCTTTTTTTTTTCCTCATTGGAAGAAATAATACAAGAATTAAAAAGAGTTTTGACATTAAAATTTATCATTTTATCTTTTTTTGTTAATGTGGTTAGTAGGGTGTAGATTAATAGAACTTTTGATAAAAATATTTTGTTTTTGGAAGATAAACATTCAATTTTGAAAAAATAGAAATGTAATCATCTTCGGATAAATGGAGTATTATTCATATGATGAATATATTATTGAAAATTTAGTCATGTTAAATGTTTAATTGTACTTTTCTTTATAAGCTTAAATTTTAAATAATATAATAATTTCAAATCTTTTAGGCAATGAAAATTTAAGAAAAAGATACTTAAATATTCATATTTTTATTTTAGAGTGTTTGAAATTAAATATTTTTTAAATTTTTCATTAATTTAATATATTTACATTCTAATTTATTTGGTTTCATCACTAATCAAATTAATAATAAAGTAACAAAAATATTACTATATCAAGCTTTTTTAATTTTTACATAAAAATATATATTTAATTTCGAACAAAGTAATATCAATTGCTTCCACTTAAATAAGTCGCTTTCATTTATAAACAGAAATCAAATCACAGAAATTGGTCCCATGGACTAGCTTCAGTTGAAATGGGGTAATTTGTAATCAAAATTGCCTCTTAATTATACTGCATTTTTTAATGTTTAGTGAATTACCCAAAATTTTCACTTGCCAATGTGCGTCTATTTAGAAATCTCACCAGAGTGGAGGTGTAAAGTGCAATTCCATTTTCGATTAGTTCTTCGCCAAACTTTTTGCTTAGGTAGGCGCTCGCATTTGAGGACAGGAAAATATTAAGGTGATCTTTATAGAAATCTTTTGAAATGTGCAAATTTTTAAACTTATGATGGTAATTTTATTTTTTTTTAACATTGCTGCTGAAAATTAGTAGGCCATTAAACCAAACACCGTTTGCATAATTTAATCAAAAAGTTATTGTCATATTTAATCTCTGTTTATATCTTTTGTATCATTGATTCCTATTGTTTATTTTAAATTTATTATGTCTTTAACTTTGTGAGATTAATCCAATTGATCTTTTTAGCTTAATACAATCAAAATTGCAACCAAGTCAATTTGATTACTTAAAATTGGTCAACATTTTGGAAGCAATTTTTGAAAAATTGTTGTTTCACTTGTTAGTTTTAAAAAAAAATTTTAAAAAAACAACTAAAATTATAATTTAATCCCCAAGCTGACACATGTAGAACTGTAATATTTCAAAATTGCCCCATGAAATATTAATCAATTCTAAGTAGTCATATTAACTTCATAACATGGTCAGAATTTTTGATTGATTGGGCCAATCTTATAAAAGTTAAGGACTTAATAATTTTTTTAAAAAAAATGATAGAAACCTACAATAGGAAGCGTATAAATGTTAGGGACTAAATATAATAATACCTCTTTTATTTAACTTATAATTTCGAAAGCTCCTCAAATGCAATTGACTTATAGTTAGTAAAATGAGAATACTAGTTGATAAAATGAGAGTATCCTCGTCAATTATGCCTGAACCAAATAACTTGTACATTTTTACTAGTTTGCACGGTTCGCGGGATATTACACAAAAATCGAAGTTAAAAAAACAAAATCCAAAAGCTTTATCTTGAACGCACAAAGATGAAAAACAAAATATGCACTAACCAAGATTTTTTTTTTTTTTTTTTTGAGTGATTTCCAAATTTATACATCAGAATCTTACTTCAAAAAATAGGTTTCAAAGTTATCCTACTTTATAAAATAAATCAATTTAGTCATTCTGTCAATCAGTCCTTTAGCCACTAAGAGATAGAAGTTTTTCAGTGGTATAATTGTCCATCAAATCCTAGGTGAGAATTCTTGGTGCTAAGGAATGTTGACTCAGCAATAAAAGCACTCATTCCCATCTAACTTCATTAGGAAACCCATTTGTAAACCTTAGAACACAAGAACATTTGTAAATTCAGAAGAATGAGGAAGTATTTTACAAAGATAGCTTTCCCTAATGCATATGCCGACTTTATGCCAAACAAAGACCATTCTACTAAAACAACAAACAAAAATCGAAGACAACCAGGGAAGAAAAGAAAGAAATACTGATAAATTGCTATTTTTGCAACTCAAATAGTGGCCTTCCACACAATCTCCAGTCCCATTGTTTCCTTTTGATTCCTTATTTCCTTTTTTTTCCCTTATTACTTCACTGGTATTATTCATTCATTCACATTTCTTTTGATTTATTTATATTGATATATAGTACTTCTTATATTGTTTTGCCCTCTTACTCCTAATTAATCATAATCAAAACCCAAATTCACCTTTTTTCCTTACCTCATAAGTCCACATTTGCCCATATCATTCGACTCAATCCCCTTTTCTGATTCTTCAAAATTTCTCATCTAAAAATAGTTGAGTTGATGGGCAAAATAAAAATAAAAAAAGGCATGCCCAACCAACACCTCTCTTGCTTTCGTCTCACTATTCCCTCTCCCTTTCCATCTGTTGCTCCTTTCACTTCCATCTCATCTTCAACAACTCTGCCCATATGTCTTTTTTCTCTCATGCTTACCTTTTTTTCCAGCTTCAGCTCAAACCCTTTATTCATCTTTAAAAAAAAAAACACGTGAATCCAAGAAGCTTATTGTCGATGACATTGCAGGCAAAATTGCAAATAGGTTTGATTGTTAAGGTTTCAATGCAAATGTGTAAGTAGGTTTTTATATTCGAAGGTGAAGGTTTGGAAAAGAAAATTAGTTAAGTAAAATTTTATTTGTTTTTTAACTCTCTCTCTCTTATAATGATGTATTTGACCTTCAATATTATCAGGATTTATGCGAAAAAACCTCTATTGGTTGACAAAATGATTAAATTGGTTCGTTTTTTTTAAGTATTATAAACTTGAAAAGAATTTTGAAAGTAAGTTGACTAAAATTACAAATGGATGAAAATATAATGACTAAATTTGTAAGTCACTCTTTTTTTTTTTTTCCTAAACAAAATAAAATCAGCACAGTATGTACAATTATTGATGGCTTCATCACCAAATTGTATTGGATACTCATTTGGCTAGTGAACTGATCCCAAACCTCCGCATTAGGGCAATGTCATTGTCAAAAAAGTAAATTATGTCACATTTTAGGGCAATATTATTGTCAAAAAAGTTATGTCACATTATCAAAATCAATAGTATTATTAAATTTTTATTAAATTTTTATCCCTAATATAAATAGATGGATATCTTGACGTACTGGTTCAATATATATAAATAAATAATAATATTTTTTAATAAATTAATCAATTAACAAATAAAAATGATATCAATTGATTGATTGTTGATATTTTATATAAATTGAGATTTTAATTATCAATTGATCGTATTATAATTTTTTTTTAGACATTAATTATATTATATTTTTTTATATTGACATTAATAAATTGAAAATGCTATTATCATTTGATTAGATCGAACGGTATCTTTCATTGTCAAATGTTACTTTATCTAAATTCACTCTCTTTCATCATATTCTAATTGAAAACTACTTTGCAAAAACGAATGTACAAGACCAAGAAGTCAATAATAACACACTCAATCAATGAGAGCCCCATAATAAAATTGTCAGCCACTCAAAAATGACACACAGGAAAATCAAGAATCAATGATAAAGGAACCCCAAAGTGAAGTGAAATTAATAATCGAAACATCATTATTTAATTTCTGCAATATACAATTCATGGCCTTCTCAAAAGTTCTGATTTAAGAAAAGAAAAAAAAACTACAAATGTCTCATAAGAAAGAGAACAAGAAAATGTTAGAATCAAATTTCCCATCGGTTACTGCTACAAACGGTTTCTTTACTCAAGTTTATGACTTTCTCCTTCTTTTCCTTTTCCTTCTTCTTGTTGTTCCTCTTCCTCTTCGTCCATTTGGGGCTGTAGTTGTTCGGGTTGGCCTGCGACGTAGTCAAGAATCCCTTCGCCGGCTTTTTCGCCGGAAGCTTCAGGAGGTGGTGGAGAAATCCGGCCAAAAACCACGATGGCCACAAGAAAAAGTGCCGTTGAGACCAAGAGAGGCCAAAAGTATTTAAGAATATCAAGAAAACGAGGTGCGAGGTAAATAAGAAAGCTGATGAAGATACAGAAAGTGGAGCCCACTAAGATAGGGACCTTGAACTTCAAAAGCTTTTCTGGGACTTCCATGGCCGATTAGGGAGAACAACTCGTCTGTGATAGGTCGTTATAGATACTTTCCTTCCTTTGAAAAGGGCTTACGAGAAGAAGAGGGAGAGAGAGAGAGAGAGAGATGAGGAAGAAGTATTGGAGGAGTCTTTTTATCTTTCTTTGCAGAGATCCTCTGCGGGAAAATTTGTTTTTTAAGGGTTTTGAGGACCGTAAAAAAAGTTTCTTGCAGCCTCATGTTTTGATGGTCTCTTTCCAAGCTTTTTATTCTACATGCTTCATATTTTATTTCCCGAACTACCCTTTCCTCTTTCAAACTCACCAAAATTCAAACATGGGATAATTGAGAAAAAGCAATGTAAATAGTAGCACTTTGATGCTTTTTGTTTTTTGATGCTTGGAGTTTTTTGTACATAGAACCAAAACTCACCAAAATACAATTTTGTTTTTTGTTTTTTGCTTTTTGCTTTTGCTGCTTGGAGTTTGGGGTGTTGGGGGAGAAAATATGGATTGGACTTCGATCTTTGGCTTTCATTTTAATTAATTGAGTTATTATCTGAGTAGATTTTTTATTATTTTTTATACCAACATATCTAAAATGATTGTTTATATTTAATATGATAGAAATTTTAGGGAGCTTTTGACATTTACGGATTATATTGAATTCTCCCTCAAAAAGTAAAATTATATTTTTCTCATATATTGTAAAATTTACATATTCATTTTTTTCTTCTCTCAATAGAGGGAGGAAGAGATATTCATTTTTAAATTTAGAACAAATTTAAAGTAAAAATATAGACATACAAATTGAATGATTAAAATATTTTATAAAAAAATACTTTAAAAATTTGTATAGGGGTTATTCTAAAAAAAAATTAAAAAAAGATGCTTTAAATTTGTATGTGGAAAAATTATGTTATTTTAAAATTATCCATACAAAATCGATTAATTTTAAGATATAGTGTTGATTTTTTTATCAAATTTTGATTAAAAGGATCGATCAGTGTGTTTGTTCATAAAAATTAAAAAATACTATGACCAAATATACTAAAATAGAAAAAACGTGGGTTAAATTCAATAATTTTCCAAAAAAAAAATCAAAAGTGAGGTTGCTTAAGGGTAAAAGGGTCATTTTGAGACATGAAGCTGGCATGGTCACATAACCGTGCGTCCTCTCTGAGGTGTCGGCTACTTTATTTTCAAGTGAATGTGTCTTTTAGCGCTCTGAAACTGAACCCAGTTTTTGTAAGTTTGTGGATGGGATTAGAATTTTTATAGAGTTTAGAGTGGTTAGATTTGTAGTCTCACCCCCATAAAGTTATTCCTTTTGAGGGAATAATTTTATTCTCACATGCCCTATTGGTGCCATTCATTCACGTTCAAGTTTGTGGAACGCATATGTTCTTTCTCTTCTATGCAATTATGCTACATTTTAAAATTAAGCCTCCTTTTGCCAAAACTAACAATCAGATTCTATGCATAGTTATGGTGTCTAATTAAGATAGGATAATTACTTTAAAAAAAGAGAGGTAGAGTTATACATGGCATCCAACACGATTAATAAACAGGTTAAATTCATAGAATACCATTTGATACAAAAATAAAATAAATAAGAATTAAACTTGTCAATTTGTCAAATTACTTATTTAACTTGTCAACCCACAATTTAATTTACCAATCCATCAAAACCTCAACATAACTTTTTTTTCCCCAAATTCTCTCTCTCTCTCTCTCTCTCTCTCTCTCTATATATATATATATATAACTATTGTCATGTTTATATTCGTTGATCCTATTCAAGTTGACTTACTTAAACCTATACTCACGAGCACTTTAATTTCCATTCACTATAATCGTGTCAAATTTGTGTTGTATTAAATAATCATATTTGGTATTATCATTTATATTATGTTCAATATATTCCTACATTTTTAAATTAAAACTATTTTTCCCAACTAACAATCAGATTCTATAGGTAGTTATCATTATTGTTGTATTAAGGTAATGTAAGAATTTGACACATCAACCTAAACATAATATGATTTGACATAAAAATAAAATAGGTAAGAATTTAATTCATTAATTAATCAGCCCATCAAATTACATATTTAACCTTCTAACTTACAAAAATTACTGTTTAATCCACAAATCCATCAAAATATCATAACAATTTACTTCCCCCCACCCCCAAATTATATACAAAAAAAAAAGGTTAGTGTATCAATTCGTCACCCTTATTAGTGTTGTAATCAAATCGAGTCGAACCGAGTCTAAGCATTTCGAGCTCGAGTTTGACTCCTAATCAAACATTGTTCGAATTCATTCGTTTAGTGTTCGAGTGAAAATTTATGTTCGATTATTTGTTCGTACAGTTCGAGTTCATTCGTATTCAGTTCGTTTAATTTAATGAGCCCAATTCGAATTATTCGATTAGATCGAGTTCGAAATTGTTCAATTTGTTTGAATGTGAATATGTTTTTTTTTCTAAAAAATTTCAATACATGCACATGTTCTATACCCCAAAATTTGATACCACCCAAATATATAATGATAAATAAAATAGGGAATAAAATACATATACAATAAGTCCAAATAATGCATAAGTTCAACAAACAATGCATAATTATTAATATAAAAAATATTATTAATTTTGTTAGACCATTGTCATTATTGCAACATTGATACTTGATACTTTGATTAATAGTCAAGTTTTTTTATTTTAAAAATTATATTCTTATATAATATAAAAATAAATATTATATTAAAATATATAAAAATTATAATTAAATTAAATATAATGTTTGCGAACACTCGATTACATGTTCGTATTCGTTCAAATAATAAACGAGTCTTAATACTTGTTCGAGCTCGATTATTACATGAACAAACCTTAATAGTGGAGCCCATATGTAAACTTAGAGCCCATATGTAAACACGGTTCAAATCAATCCGATTTGACCCGAGTCGGTTTTCGGATGCTCTCCGATGCACGATGACTCTCGAGAGAACTGCAGGTGCTGTTGTTGTTGCCTTCTCCGTAGCTGTTCTCTCCTACTTTATCTGTAACAAGACTCGATCAAAAGCTTCATCCAGAAAGTCCCATAAGGTCCCTGTGCTAGAAAGAGCTCGACATGGACTCGTCGCTGCCATTGGTAATACCCCTTTAATCAGAATTAACAGCCTCTCTGATGCCACTGGCTGTGAGGTATTTTTTTCCCTGTATTTGATTCTTGAATATTTCTCACATTGGCATGTGATTGGATGTTTATTTATTAGCTGATTCACATTTTCCCTCTTCTTATGGTAGATTCTTGGTAAAGCGGAGTTCTTGAATCCAGGAGGGAGTGTCAAGGATAGGGTGGCTGTGAAGATTATTGAAGAGGTGACTAGAATATGCACTTCAATATTTTTGTTACATGGAAAGTTGGAACTTTTTCCCATTAGTCACTTTGCCCTGTCAAACTATTTTGTTTTTAATTACTTCAGTTGGCTATTATAAGAGTGGGTTTTAGTTGAAACTAACTGAAGGGCGTGGAGAGGGCTTAGTTCACTTCATTTCTGGGATTGTGGAGAAAAGCAGTATAAGAATCTCATTGACTTGTTCTGCCGTGCAATTTTCAGTTCCTGCAATACTGTTCTGCAATATTTTGTTGTTGGGAAATGTCACATTTGGGTACAGTGGCTGGGGTGGGGAATGGGTATAATGATGGTTTGTTATTATCTTGTTGATGCTTCATGTAAAAAAGGACTCAGGTTCATAAGACTTCTTTAACATCATGATTTAACATGCTAACTCGTATTTACCTAGTATTCAACTACCAACTCATCTTCTCCTGCTCATTCATCATGAAATGCACATATTTGATGTTTTCTAATGATTCAGAGGTATGGATATGCATATATGAATGGGAAATTATGGGAATGGATGGATTAAGTCGTTAACATTATTATAGCTTTTGAGGTTTTTCCATATGTTCACATGCTTCAGTGCTTTATTATTTTGTATTGTCAACTGCCAATATTTTTGAGTTGTAGGGATGAGTGAATTCAAGCAAATAAACTGGTGTTAAGTGCTTTTTGGCATAAGATGCTGTATCAATCTGCTTATATGTATCTAAATCTATCAAGGTTCATATTGTTTTCTTTGATACTTTCCCTTATAGGCCTTGGAAT
Organism: Apocynum venetum; assembly: GCA_019593545.1. NCBI lineage: Eukaryota > Viridiplantae > Streptophyta > Magnoliopsida > Gentianales > Apocynaceae > Apocynum > Apocynum venetum. Next base: position 6,188,591 of record SRSM01000123.1, on the reverse strand, counting down.
CTGGAGCACTAACTCAAGGTGGAGTTATCACTGAAGGGAGTGCTGGAAGCACTGCTATTAGTCTTGCAACTGTAGCTCCTGCTTATGGCTGCAAATGCCATGTTGTTATTCCAGATGATGCTGCAGTTGAGAAGGTAAAACTGAGTGGCGTGAGCTAGATATTTGCTCATGTGACTGCACTTGCTAATATATCCTATTCTTTTTAAAGGGTTGGATGTGCTGGGTTTTAGAACTTAAACAGGAGCCTACTTGGATCAGGTTGTTAATTTAACTTATTCAAGAGAAACTGATAATGTTATATTTGTCATGGGAAATGCAGTTAAAATATCGACTTTAGAGTTATGAACGAAGATATTGTTTTGGAATACCAATGGAAATTTATGATCTATTGCTTATACTTCCACACTCTCTTAGCTTAGATGCTGACTAGTTGAAGACTTATTTAGTTCATTCTGTTTCCAGAAGGTACTTTCTTTAACATGGAAATTTATGCAAAGAATATCTTTTAAAACAACTTTCTTCCATGTTGTCTTGGTGGAATTTCTTGTATCTATGAGATTTCCCTTCTATTAGCTCTCTAACCCTCATTCTGACTATTTCAGTCTCAAATACTGGAAGCCCTTGGTGCTACTGTTGAAAGGGTTAGACCAGTTTCAATTACACATAGAGATCACTATGTTAATATTGCAAGGAGAAGGGCACTGGAAGCTAATGAATTAGCATCAAAGAACAGAAAGGAAAACCTAGATGAAGACACAGAAGTAAAGCCAATTAATGGCTACATGACTGATGGAGGAAAGGAATGTATAATCTTTTCCAGTGATTGCAAAGGTGGTTTTTTTGCAGATCAATTCGAGAATGTTGCTAATTTCCGGGCCCATTATGAGGGTACTGGGCCTGAGATTTGGGAACAATCTGCTGGCAAGTTGGATGCTTTTGTTGCAGCTGCTGGCACTGGAGGTACTGTAGCAGGTGTTTCTCAGTTTCTCAAGGTTAGGTTTTTCTCTTTCTGAATCAGTACTTCCTTTTGTGTCCCTGCTGCAATATGAACTTCTTGCCACTTGCGTAACAGGAAAAAAACTCAAATATGAAATGTTTTCTCATTGACCCGCCCGGTTCAGGTTTGTTTAACAAAGTAACAAGAGGTGTAATGTACACAAAAGAGGAGGCTGAAGGGCGGAGGTTAAAGAACCCATTTGATACTGTAACTGAAGGAATTGGAATTAATAGATTGACAGCAAATTTTAAGCTCGCAGAACTTGATGGGGCTTTCCAAGGAACAGATATGCAGGCTGTTGAAATGTCTAGGTACAGACATTTTCCTGGATTATTTCTTTTCTTTTTACAGTACCTCTTGGTTGAACAGCTGTTATAATTAGCCTGCTTAAATTTTCTGTAGAAAGCACTGTGCATGATTCAAACTTACTGTCATTTTGTAAGATAAAAGAAATTTTTTTAACGAAATGAATGTAATAGACGATGAGGTAGCTTCAAGAAAGTAAATTAAAAACTAATACATCAATGATTTTTTTCTCTTTCTGAGCTGAAGGAAGAAATTATTGCCTTCTTAATTTGGGAAATTTCTATTATACATGCCATGCACTGCCCAATTAAGGACCAAAAAAGATTTTGCGAAATACCAAGTGTTATGTATCAAGTGGCTTTCAAATGTATCAAAAAAAATGAACTCGTTCACATGTGAGGTGTTAGATTCTGGAATTCTGTGAGATTAATGCTACTGTTATGCATCAGGTATCTTCTGAAGAATGATGGGCTTTTTCTTGGGAGTTCTTCAGCTATGAACTGTGTCGGAGCAGTCAGAGTGGCACAAGCACTTGGTCCAGGTCACACTATTGTAACAATTCTTTGTGATAGCGGGATGAGGCATCTGAGTAAGTTCTATGATGATCAATATCTCTCTCAATATGGCTTGGTGGCTTCAGCGTCAGGATTGGAGTTTCTTGGCCTCAGTTAGGAATCACTGATTCCCTATATCTTTTCCAAATTTCTGTAATGAATGATTTTTTCTGCAATATAATTACTCCATCACCTGCCCTATGAGTGATTACTTGCAGACAAGATTTGTTTGTTAGTCATGACAACCAGTTTCTTGTTCTGATTTCCAGCCTGAGCACTAGGCCAATCTAGATTCTAGAGGGAGAGGCAGAAGCTCTGACACAATTTTGTATTTCATTTCTTTTTTCTTGGCTCTACAGAGTGTTGTCATGATATCAGAAGGAAACCAATCTACCCTTTCGTTCTGAAATCAGGTGTTATTTTTATTCAAAAGCTTCATAGATTTCTTAGATTATTTTCAGAACGAACGGGTTTTTGCAAAGTTAGCCATCAGGAATCATCCTTGGTTCTTGTGTTCTGTTGAGGAACTGTTTGTGTTGGGACTATTAACTTTCTCATGCTGAGAGAATCTGATAAACGATGCAGCTAAATGCCACTTGAGAAAAGTATCAGGGTAAAAACATTGAAAATAAGTACACCCAACAAATTTATCAAATGGTAGAAATTCTGGCAGCGTAATACCAAGTATAGCTGCTCTGGATTTTTTGCAGTTCATGTCTTGCTAGAACATCTAACTTGGAGCATTGAAAATGGCAACCACTGGGCTCCTGACTGAGCGCTTGGCTGAAGTCCAGGTAAGAGATCCTTGAGCAAAATCGTTGGCAGCAGTTGCCAATCGTATGAATGTAACTGCATATGTCATCTTCTGGTTCATCTCTGTGAAGGTTAACGTGGTTGGCTCAACAGTCACATTAACTCCTGGAGGTTGGTCTACCTGAACAGTGTAAGATTCTGCAGCCTCGCCAACATTAGTTACCGTCCTTGTATATCTTTGAGCAGCAGATGATCGAAGAAAGACAGAAAATGAGGGGTAATTGAGTTGTGCTTGAGGTATTGCTGATTCCTGTGAGCAATCTACTGTCCTTTTTGCTATGGAACTGACCTGCATGTTTGTGTAGCCTAGGCCACATAAATAAGATACATAATCGCTTGACTGAATGTCATAAACAAGCCCTGGACTGTTGGCTCCTGACGGGTTCACATGGCCTGCACCCGTGGCAAAGAAGTTAGCAGGTTGTAGCATTTCATCCTCGATAGGCTTCTTTGCAAGGTTTACAATATCAGCTGTAGTCATGATTGCAGATCTAATAACAGCAGGGGACCAATCAGGGTGTGCACTTCTGAGCAGAGCTGCAACGCCACTGAGATGAGGACAAGACATTGAGGTACCGGAGATAATGTTAAATGTGGATTGTGTGTTTGTATTCTTTTCTACAGAGAGAGGCCATGCTGCGAGAATGTTTACTCCTGGGCCAATAATGTCTGGTTTCAGAATTTCAAGGCTTTGAGTGTTTGGACCTCTAGAAGAAAATGAAGCCACAGTGGGTGCTTGATTATCACCAATGGAAGTTCCACTGAATAATATTGTAGCGGTAGGTGAATTTGTTGATCTTATGTAGGCTATGACTTGAATTCCATCAGCATAACTCAAGCGTGTTGCAGGAAGAACATGAGGATCATCTGTGATGGTGTAACCATCCTCTTCCTGGTTTATAAGGATCATTCCAGCACCTCCAGCGGCCTTTACACTTTGTCCTTTCTGTATTGGTGATATCCCACCTCCACCCACGCATACTACTATTTTTCCTTTGACATCAATGCTGCTGAATGAATTTGGAAAACAATAAGGACTGGCATTGGTAGATCCAGGATAAACAAGAGGCAGCAATGACGAAGGGAAATCCTTGGGTTGATAAACAGATTGTCCCTCAAACTTCTCATTGTTTCCAAGCATTGCAGTTGAGATTATTTTTCTATCTATGGTGCTTGCTCCGACAGTGAGAATCCAAGGAGCCTCATTGCCCGTCGTGCTTATGAAAGGACCGTTATTTCCAGCCGAACAAGAGACGAATATGCCCTTATCCATTGCACTGAATGCACCAATTGCAATATTGTCCAAATGGAAAGGTCTTGACCTCCCACCAAGGGAAAGAGAAAGCACATCAACCCCATCATCAATAGCAGCATCTATTCCAGCCACTATGTCACTCTCAGCACAACCCCTCCTATTGCACACTTTGTAAATTGCTAAGTGAGCCAGAGGTGCAATTCCCCTGGCTGTTCCATTAGCATTTCCAAACACATTGGCACCATGGACAGTGTTTCCTGCAGCTGTGCTTGCTGTGTGACTGCCATGACCATCATCATCTAAGGGCGAACCATTTTCAGTATAGTATCTTGCTCCAATAAGTTTGTTATTACACATTGTCGTAGAATTGAATTGACATTCTCCCTTCCATTTAGCAGGGGGAGGAGGCATTCCTTCACCACTAAAGGAAGGGTGTTCTGGCTTTATTCCAGTATCCAGGACTCCAATAATCACACCCTTGCCATAGTTTGAGTCTTGCCAAAAACCGGAGTTTTGAATTAAACCCAGAAAATTAGGAGTATGAGTGGTGTGTAAAGATAATATTTCTTGTGGCTGTGCAGAGATGAAACCTTTCTTTGTTTCCATTGCTTTCACTTCCTCCTTTGACAATCTTGCAGCAAAGCCTTTAAACACATTGTGATATGAATAAACCATGCGCGATTCTTCAATTAAGCTTGCGGTTGTTGTTGGCAGAAATGAACGATACCAGCTCTCTAGGTCCCCCTCCATCTCAGTGGCAAGCTGAGGATCAGGAGACTCGACATGAATGATATAGGTTTCCAAATTGTTGTTTATGGGCAGATCAACCGCAAGAATCATCGATAAATGGAAACCAAGCATGGAAATGATTGAGAAAATGGACATCAAAGCCATTTTAGTAAGCTGGAGAGCACATCAATAACTCTCCAAGCTTCTAATCAGGAAAGATTGTATTATGAGAAAGTATTTAATATTGAAGTTTCAGATAGTACTGCAAGCATGCATAGATCATGGTTCATATTTATAGAGCATGGAAGCTAACTGAAAAAAGACTCAGCGCTAATTGAGCAATGGATTGACGCAATCAGAACATACCAAAGTCTTCTGTAATTTCCTGGTAATGCCAGTCATAATCAGGGTTGGATTGATCTTTGTCATTATTGAGAACTGAGAAGTATCCTTGTATACGTATGTATTTAATAACAAAATGTGAAGAGGTCTTATACGTGCATATAGAAGTACTCCGTCCGCACATGCATTGATATAGGGGAAAAAAAATGTGTGATGGTGTATTTCTGGAAATTGTGACTGTGAATCTGTGGCCTGTGGCGCATACCAAGGGGAGTTTAGAAATATTACACACTTAAAATAATAATAAATAAAAAAAAGGCAAATATCTTGCCCCACTATGCGACCTCATAATTTTAAACCTCCTATATTAGTCATCATCTTAATATATATATTTTTTTCCTATTTGTAGGCCTCAGGATTCTTATCATATATTTTAAAAAAACTTTAAATTTATTCTTTAAATAAATGTTATTAATTTCCTAAAAGGAAGCCTAGTTAATTTGTGACAAAGCCTCACTAGTATAGTAGTGTTCATTCAGAATCATTACATTTGAAAAAACAGAGCAAGAATAACTCAAAAGCTTGACTGTTAGAAGACCCTGCAACCCGGAACCTCTCTGTAGGACCTTCCGTAAGAGAGCAGGAAAATGTAAAGGGAAGTATTCTTAATGTGCAAGTATAGGAATGACCCACGTCAAGTCAAGAATGTACGCACATATACGGTGTGGATTAGCGATTCCCATTGCTAAGAAATTCTGCTCTTAATCTTTTAAGTTCAAGACGGTGTGGGGTTGGAGTCCGTGTCATCCCCTCCCCCAATTGTACTCAGAAAAATATCTTTCAGTTCAAGAAGGCTATGATTCCGTCTATGAGAGTTTTTTCTTTTTCCTTTCTTTCTTTTTTTCATAGATAAGTCTAGGAGAGTTGAGTCCACTTAAAGACTCAACGCTTCTTATACGTTGGAGACAATAAAGGCTCTTTAGTTGTCTTTTCCTTTAAACTTTTTCTTTTGATATAGAAAGTTTCCCCTTAAGCCAGCAATAATATTGATGGGAAAAGTTAGGTGGAGATCACCTCTTTCGGGTCTTGAAAGTTCGTTGTTCACATTTATAATGGCTTCATGTGTTCTGTTTCTTGCCGCGGACTCATTGTGTAGTGTTTGATTTTTTCCTCACAAACACATCCACTAATCCTAGGGAATGGCATAATTTTCAAGATGAGTTAACATCTCAGCATAATTTCCAGCAAACGAGGATACCATGGACCTCTTTCTTTGACTGCAAAGTGCTTTTAAAACTATTTTAAAAATTATTGTACCATTCTAACATTTTTAAAGAGTAACTTCCCTGAATCAAGTTTTCTCAGTTTTCTAAACTTAGATAAGAAATAGAGAATCAGTCGAACACTTTCAGCTTGAAAAGGTAATTAAAGCAGATTAGAACAGGGACTGTGTATATGGTCAGATGCAATCATGCTAATCGGAAATCAGTCCAGACTTAAAGACTGAAGAATTCTGTCATACCAGTAACTTCAAAAGAAACAAAAGTAAAACAAGAACTCCACCGTTTCAGAAAGAGAACATGCGTTAACAAACAGTAGAACCTTAACAGATTTTGCAAGAGAAAAGGGGATTCTGCAAAAAAAGAAATGGACAATATTGATTCCCCAAAGGCAACCAACTGTAAGATTATTGTCAGAATACATGTAGCTCCTGATACTTGTTCGTGTCAAACAGAGCTTATTTTAGCCTATATAATTCCCCAGAAGAGATAAGAAACGGACACCTTCCAAAAATTAAAAGACCAAATATTTCTAAACTCAGAGAAAATGTTTTAGTGATGCCTCCTCTCAAACTGAGATTCATGGCAATGTGGGTCTAGCCAATCCCTAGAACTCTTGGATGAGTTTACTGACATTTTTCCACCGACCAGTTCCCTCAAATTATCCACTTTATTTTCACGTCCAGTTCCACCAAATCTCTCATCAGCTTCCTTCAGCTTCTGCTTAAACTTCTGCTTACGGCTAGAATAATTTGGCTCTTGTTGTTTTGCCTGTGATGGAGGAGCTCCGTGAGGTCCAAGGTATATATTCTCTTCCTTCTCTGTCTGCATAGGTGCAGCAAGCAAGCAGACAAAAGGTGGTTATGATGTTTGCTAGTGCGTGTTAACAGCATTCAATTTTATCATAACAGTGAATAATCTCTTGCAGCTAACCTTAACTGAGGTTTTAGGGTCCTCTACACCTGGAGAATCAGATTTGTTTTGATTGATATCTTCTATTTCCAAGCTTGGAATCACGAATCCATCAGTGTCTAGCCAAGAAAGTCTACAGTTAGTATCTAATGATACTTTAAACAAATTTGCAAGCTCTCACAATTGATGTGATATGAAAAATAAACTTGACAGCATGCAGCAATCTTGAAGTTCAACTTTTAGAAGAGCTACTCCTCAGTACTACAGCTTCTTTTTTCACATCATATGATAAGAGCATCTAAAATATCAGAACATGTTAAGACATCCAAAATGCACCATGATCACCACCATATTTATCAAGGCACACTAAGGCACCAATGATCACCACCATATTTATCAAGGCCCCACGGAACCTAACAACAATTTAAAATAAAATGAGAGAGAGAGAGAGAGAATCAGTAAAGAAACGAAAAATCAAATCAGTAAATAAACAACAAATCAAGTTATCAATCCTTCAAAGATGGATACACAAAAATTCAATAACCATACAATAGCAGAATAGCTTGATCATCTAAAAGAATCATCGAACAACACAATGGAAGCAATAACTGTAAGTCATAACATTAGAGGATAAATTGCAAGCTTCAGCAGTAAATATACAATCATAAAAGTCTTAAACATAACAATGTAACAGTACTAAAAACCATAAAGCATCCTTAATATCTCCCATATCATCTTCATCAAGAATGAAGTATTCAACATTTTGTGTAAAAATAGAGAAAGCTTATGAAATAAAACTTCATGCTGACTATGCAATGATGGACCGGATTATCATCATAGTGACATATAAAAGAGCTGAGGAGTCATGAGAATCAGAGATGTCACACAGACATACGTACACAGAGAGAGCAGCAGCAGGATGATAGAGCAAAATATAAAAAAACACAGAGGTAACTGGGTGAAGAATTGTAAGGTGGGAGCAGGAATAATAATGCAGTGAAGCCATGGACAGAGGAATACAGAAGTTAAAAGAGTGGAGGCCTGGTCCTAGTAACAGACAGCAACAGATGTCCAGCGGAAACAAAGCTTAACTATACTCACTATTAAAGATTTACAAATGGGCTCTATTGTTTAGTGTATTAATTCTTTGTCAGAAATCCTAATGTGATTGCTTAGCAACTCCTTTTTCCCTGTAAACCTGTTCTCCTAATATGGCATTTTGATACTTTTTTTTCCTGGGTTGCCAGAGAAGAAAAGTAATGACCTGTGTTATAATCCACATTTCAAATGTATGCAAGCCTCCTTCCAACATGACAACTTAATCGGGAGATGAATATCTAACTCAATTTGGTTCTAAAGTTTCACCCTTGAGATTTTTCTAGTAAATCAACAAATCAGCTCAAGGATCAATGGGAAGATAAAGATATTGTTTTACATCTAAAACAAATTTGCAACAGTTACTGAAGAGTATGTGTCTTGTCTATGTAATTATACCAAGATTGTTTTGCTAACACAAGAAACACATCAAATAAGGACAAATTCAGGTTGCTGCTTTTTTTTTCTGTTTTTCATTTCTTTTTTATGGGTAAAATTCAGCTTGCTGCTTATGCTAGACAATAATATGTAAATTTTTCGAACAGACTCAAAGTTCATGAGAATAGAACAATAAATTGATGCCTTAACCTAAGACTACAGAATTAGAGGGAAAGAAAGTCCAAAAATTTAGGAAGATTTTTCTTGTCAGTACCACAACTTATTTATTTAAAAGAATAAAAGGAATGGGGTTAAAAATCGCCGTGCGTGAACGATTGCCATCGAGATTACATCATCTTGTGCCCAACTTTTAATGCCTAGTTTGGCCCATAATAAAGCACCAAACCTTCATCTTATGTTAATAAATTGCACGAGTGTCGCAAATTTTCTTCCATACGGCATCTTCGACACATCAGGGAAGATAAGGATTGGCATTTCCACATCGGGCGAGACTAGAAATTTACATAAACTAAAATAAAGACACCAACAATCATCAAGGCATCAACTTTCTAATACTACAGAATTCGCCCCTAACAAAACTTCAAAACTGGAAGAAAAAAAAAACTAAATATGCATAAAGCTTACCAAATCAGAAAAGCGAACCAAATGTATCTCTAGATAAAATTATAAGTGTTCAGAAGTTAAAATCAATCAGGCAGAAATCAAATCGGATCAAATCCAGGATACTAAAAATAATCAAAACCAAGTAAAAAAAAATCATAAACCAAAACAAAAAACAGAAATCGACACACTAACAACCCCCCCCCCCCAACAAAAAGAAAGTTATCTCGATAGCAGATTGCATTAACTGAAAGAAAAGAAAAAAAAATACCCCACTCGTCTTCTTCGTGCGAAAGAGTGGTTTGCACTGGAGATTGGTCCATGGAAGGAAGACGATCATCGATATGAGTTGGCCTCGAGGTCTCAATCGCGTGCAGACAGTAAGTCAAACCGCCCAAAATTGGAATAAAGCACAAAACTCGATCAAAGGGAAAAATGGATTCCCCGGAATGGAGAACAATCCTCGTGTAACCAGAAGCCTTGAGTCTATAAAAACTCGCTTAAAAGGAAAAGAAAATAAAAATAAACCCTAATCTTTTCTTTTTTGAGGGGAAAAATAATTAATAAACCCTAATCTCTCTTCTTTTTTTTATCGATAAGGACAAGATGAGGTAAATAACTTGGATGGTAAAACTTTCTTTATAAAATATATAACTTTGCGTTGAAAGTAAAAGAGTAATATTTCTGTTCATTTTGAAATATTTTTATCATCTAAAATTAAATATTTTTATTTGACTTAAAAAGATATTCATATTATCTGTTATAAATATAGTTAGTAGTTCAATTATATTTAAATTCTTTAAATTAAATAAATATGTTTACAAATTTTAGATAATAATTATGTTTATTTTAAAAAATTGATATTCAATTCGAGAAAAAGATAATAAATAAAATTTTAACTATCTTAGTTAATATATTTTTGGAATAATTTCTTTTGAGTGATGTTGGTTAATCTCTTTTTGTACTCATATAATGTTTTTCGTACAATTTTTGTTATGATTTATGCACTCGTATAATGTTTTATGTAAAATTAAATTTAAAAAATATGTTAAAAAATCATCATAATAAATATGTTTATTTCAAAAAATGAATATTCAATTTTGGAGAAAATTAATAAATAAAATTTTGACCATTTTGGTTAATATATTTTTTGTGTAATTTCTTTGAGTGATGTGGATTAATCTCAATTTGTACTCATATGAAGCATTATATGTAAGATTTTTGTTATGCTTGTATACTATAGTGTTTTATGTAAGATTAAATTTTTTGTGGATTTCTTTTTGTGAAATTTCTTTTGAGTGATGCGGATTAATCTTTCTTTGTCCTCGTATAATCCTTTTAGGTGAGATATCATTGGGATAAGATTTTTTTAGAAAAAAATCTTTATCTTTTATATAGTAGTTTCCTTCATTATCATTCAACATATATTTAATGAACTATAGATGCAAGTCACTTGTATTGAATTTTATTTAATTTCTCTATGCAATGAATATTGTTTAAATATTAAAAAATGAATACCATTTACTTATTTTCATAAATATAAAAAAATTAAAATAATTCATGAGATGTATATATATATATATATACACACACACACTTTGTATACTTATTATATACACATTGATTTTTTATGTAATTAAAATTATATTAACTAAATTAACAAAAAAATCTATAAATTAATAAGTTATTAATTTATTAAGTAATTAATATATTTATAAATTAATAAAATTTAATGATTACAACATTATTTATAATGATTCTACTGTGTAATTACAGTACATTCACTGTATATTATATAATAAAACAAATTTAATTGTAAAGGAAATGATAATACAATTTTTTAACCATATATCACTAGAAAGTGAGTTCATGCAAGATTTTGTGTTAATTATTCAAAATTCAAAACTATTTTTCTTTTGCTAATATAAAATCCATGAGCGTGACATTAGATTACAAATGTCAATTAATTGATTTATTGCTAATAAAATAGTTATCTACAAAATATCACAAGGCAATGTTAAATGAGGGAAACTATCAATAATATAATTTGTAAAATATAGGTTAAAAAAGATACATGCAGCCCTCCAACGTTTGTTTGTGAGCAAAAAAATCTATGTTGCAAAAGGCTTTCTTATAAACCCATGACAATATAAAATCCACACAACGTTGTAATCATTTGATAATCGATTCAATTAAAAGTAAATGTAACACAATATCTTTCTGTATATAGAGATTCCACAAAACAATCGGGAAAATGGAAAAATTAACACTAAGACTATCATATCGCAACTTCCAACTATTTGATTAAAGCCTATTCTATATTTTAGTTGAAGATTGATCTTAGAAGATTCATACAAGAAACAAGAATCAAGTGGGAAATAATCTTGGTTATTTGGTGTGTAACGTAAATGCAGACTTGTTTCTTTAGTTTTTTAAATTGTGTGGACTTATCTTCTTCATCCCTATTTCTTATTTATTTATCATGATTTCTTCCTTATTTCTTCAGTTTTTAAAAATTGTGCGGACTCCTCTTCTTCATCCCCATTTCTTATTTTTTTATCATGATTTCTTCCCTGTTTCTTCTTTACGTAGATCATTGATATAAGAATAATTAAGAGTCTTCTCCCGTATCCCTAAAAACTGATAGTTGTATAGCTATTTTAAGTTTCACTTTGAGTAGTCTTATTCTTTAATTCAGACTTAGGTAGTCCCAATTCAACTTACTTGTCGCTTTTAGATTTCTATTGCAATTGTGATTGGTAAGGCGTATTTAGGTCAACTGATTTGGGACTAGGACTTTGAATTGAAGAGATTATAGTGATGAATTTGAATCGAATGTAGACATGACCATGATTAAACATAAATTAACAAATTAGATCGAATCGTGGTTAATAATTAAATACCTGTTGACTACGTTTACAATTCATAAAAGTTTATGAACCCTTAAATCAACAATTCAAACATTAAAATAAAATTTAAAATATACTTTTATTTGACATGTTATGTTTATTTTTTATACATTAGTCTTGTCACCATTTTACTATAATTATGTAAAATAAAATAAATAAATTTTTATCTTTTCAAATTTCAAACTTTTGAAATGTTTTAAAAAGCTATTGTAAGTTTTAAAGAATTATTTTTGTTATCCAATACTCATGTTACTTTGCATCATTTTTATAGAAAGAATAAAAGAAAATTTGTAATAAATTTAATTGTAATTATTTTTATCATCGAATTAAATATAAGGTTTATAAGAATACTTAGATATATATTATGTTTTTTTATGATAAAATCTTATATTTCAAGAATAATTAATAATATTAGAAGAAATATATTTAATTTTTATTTGGAATATAGTTCTATCTATGATATATAAATTCAAATTGACAAGTCATTTTTTATTATATTATTACTTTGTAAATAGAAAATTATAATTAATGAGAATAACTAGTAGTATTGAAGCTAAAAGTTCATGAATAATCAATTGATATAAGAAAATATTTACTGACAAGACCATAAGAAAACTACCATGATTTTAATTCATTAATGTTATTAAATGATAGGTTAATTTTTTAAAATAAAAATTATTCAATTTTAATAACAAACGTTTATTTATTTAATTAAAAAAAATTACCCCTAAATTCATCCGAAGACTTTAGTATTCGATGCCCAGATCTCTTTCTTTAAAAAAAAGCAAAAAAGTGGTATGAAACTATGAAAGAAGACAAATTATTGCAGTCAACTGTTAGCAAGAAAGGGTTAAGTGCAAATTGGTCTCTCAAAATAATAAATTATTTAATAAACTCTTTAATTTTTTTTAAATCGATAAAATTTCTCAGACTTATAAAAGATCATTAATTTAATCTTTATGTTTAAAATTTTATTCTAAATTCATTTGAAATAATAGTTTTTTTCAGATCTTTATAAAACTAATAATCATTTTGATTTTATATCTAAAATTTTTCATCAAAATTCATTCAAAAATTATATTTTTTAAAAATGAAGACTTAATTGAAATTTTTAAAAATTGATCGAGAAAAGAAAGAAATGGTCGGAGCAGAAAATATAGTTCGTATATCTGGTGGGAGTTATTGTACCATGCAATAAAGTAAATACAGAATATCAAATCCGAACCCTCCAACTCCATAAAATGTCTCAAAATAGATCTCCACCGTCCACTTCAACTCTAATTTGAAATTCCGCCGAGTGTCACTAATACTCCAATCCGACATGGCATTAACCACATTTTAAATCCGAATTTCGAATCCGCAGTATAAATACGTATTGCAAAACGTCCCCACTCCCATTCTGAGGTTCGCAGTGTGAAAACGTTGAAAGTTGAAACTGAAGAGAGAGAGAGAAAGAGAATCACTGAGAGTGTGTAGCTCCAAGAGCGCTCCTACTTCTCACAAGCGGGCTTTCAAACTCATGTAAGTTCTATTAATTTCTGGATTTAATTCACTTTGGAATCATAATTTTTTTTTTTGTTTTTGTCGCTGTTCTTTAGTTTCTTCCTCGTAATTGTATGCGAAACTTTTAATTTGTCTCAAACTAGGGTTTTTCTGAGACTTGGTTGTGAAATATTGTTTCTTTTTGTTAGTTTTGTTGCTATGTTGGTATAAATAAGTGTTTTAAGATGTTTTGAATTGTTGATTTTGGTGGTGATACTGTAGATCTTGTTTAGTTGAGCTTCAATGATTGCTTCTGCATGTGTAATCGTGACCAATTTTTTCTGCCGAAATTTTGCGCGGAATGTGATTTTTCTGTCCCTTGTTGATTATTGTTCCATGCAAGCGCTGTTGGCTTCAATTTTCAATAACTGGTGTTGACATTTTTCTCATTTCATTTTTTTTTAATTCAAATGTGTTTGCTCTTTCATTTCTGCTTATGTCCTCTTCTGGGTAATTTTTGAGAAATTTACTTCAATATTTTTGTGCTGCTATGGTTTAAACTTTAGAACCACTATTGCTGCATGCTCATTTTCATTTAGTTATTTGTAATTTTCTTCTGCATTTGTGTCAGCAAAGGAAGACCTTTTAGGCAAGTATAAAGCTTTGAGTTTGTTAATAATGGGTGAAGAAGAGTCAGTTGCAGAAGCATCAAAGGGCACCGCATCAAATGGGGAAGCTGCAGAGAAAGAAATGTATGAAAATGGAACAGAGAAGAAAGAGGATGATAAGGAAGGAATTGGAGAAACCAAAGAGGGTGGAAAAGATGATGATAAGGCCGAGGATGATAAAATGGAGGTAGATGAAGAAGAGGTGAAAGATGGAGAAGAGATGACAGAACAAGATGACAAAGAGGAAAAAGAGAATAGAGCAGAAGAAGGCAAAGAAGAAATAAATGCTGAGGCCATGGAAGAGCATATAGATGATAGGAAAGGAGATGAGAATGATGATGATAAAGTTGAAGCAGAAGCTGACACAATAAAGGAGGAAAAAGAAAAGATTGAAGAAGTTCAAGAAGAAAAGGAAAATGTTGAAGAAGAAAAAGGGTCGAAAAGGCGTTCAAAATCAAAGAGCAGTGCTGGTGGAAAAAACAAAAACAAGAAAAAAGATTTAGAAAAGAAAAAGGAGGAGCCTAAAACTCCTGCTCCTCCTACAATTGATCGGCCAGTACGGGAACGCAAATCTGTGGAGAGGCTTGTTGCTGCTATTGATAATGATGCTGCCAAAGAAATAAGAATTGAAAAGGTGCATATTTCCCTTCCAACTTCCTTATTTTGATCCTTGCTATCTATGAGAGAGCATACTATAATTTCTGTTTGAAGATTAAGTTTGGGGAACTATGTTTTTATGCAGGGTCGTGGAACTGCTTTAAAAGACATACCTAATGGTACATTCGCAATAACCTCTACTGTTCTCAAATTCAAACTAATTCTGTTGATGCATCTTTTCTATTCTTTAGCCAGAAGACCGAACCAAATTGATTCCTTTGGACAAAGAAATAAAAGGACGAGTTGTTTGGACCTTTGCTCTCCTTTTTATTTCAGATTAGTTGCCTTATAGTTTGGAAAACTAGGGACAATTGATAGGTCCTTCCTTTTTTATTTTTTTTTTAAATTGCTCGCTTTTTTAATTCCAGATTATTTGTACACCATCTTGATTAGAATAGTAAAGTTGCAACAGCACTATTGCCAGTTTGTGTTGAAACTATCGTTCAATGGTTCAAAAAGATGCACATTAATGTTTTACTGCCTTTCACACTAAACAACTTATATTTCTGCACTTGATTTTTATCCTATCACATTAGGAGATGAGCTATCTTGTACTTTTTATTTACTCTTTTGCTTGTGCTCTTGTTCCTTGTAGCCTTGACTGGACACAGTTCATTTTGGGTGCTCTGAGTGTTCATTACAGTTTTAAGAAGATGCTTAATAAATTTGTTTGTCTTTTTACATAATTCTCAGTGCTTATGAACTGTACTACATTTCTTGTTCCAGTGGCATACAAATTATCGAGGAAAAAGACAGAGGATACATTTAAGTTGCTGCATACAGTCCTTTTTGGGAGGAGAGGGAAGGTGATCTTTTGGACTTGAGTTCTATTAAATTTAATATCTTGGGTTGTTGCACTGCGAATCCTTCTTCAACTCTTTCTTTGCACTGACGTTTGATGAGAACACATCCTTTTGGGAATATGTGCTTGTTACCAATGTTGCATATTTTATGTGAATGTAACAAATATAACTGTAGAATAACTCAGAACTTCTTTTCGATAAGTGATTTTAGTTCTTCAGAACTTTCATCAGCAAATCTTGGCATCCAATGGTTAAATAACAGAACAGAACCTTCTTACACTTGTTAGCTCGTTATCTGCAAATGAACCCACAGCATTTGCTGTTATCTGTTCTTATAATATCTGGCTATTTGGAGATGTACCAACAGTTTTTTGTTTTGACTTGTTTGTATAGCAGCTATGTATTGTAGGATTGACTAAATTAAACTTTCCTTTTGAATTGGGGTCAGGCTTCTATGGCTTATTTGTTTCTTCACCCCGTGAAATATATGCACAGTCGTTACAATTGTGGCTTGAGAATTTCTACTAAACTACATGATCTTGCTTATATAGCTTGCTTGAATTCTTTCTCTAATGATATCTGGTCCTCTTGGACTTTCAAATGCTGATATTTGGACCAAGAATGAAGTTAACTTCCTGAACATATGATGGTTTTTCTTTACCTTGGGTTGGAGTATGGAAGGAGTACGGAAGTAAAAGGAGTTCCTGAACACTTGTGTGTGAGGTAGGTTCAGAGTTGCAAATAAAATTACCAGGAAGAATGAGCGTCACCCTTCATATCCTTGTTTTTTTGTATTAAAATTTGGAGGTCTAGGAGGTATAGGGACAATTGAGGTTGGTTTGTCTTGAACAAAGAGTAAGAGCTTAAGAAGCACTGGGATGGAAGTCATTAATATAAGATGAGATTGAGTTCTCTCTCACACCGAATGCTCTCTTTCACTTGGGCAAGGTTGTTTGTTGCTTTCTTCCTAACATATTTCTTGTTCCTCTCAATTGCTGCAGGCAACTCAAATAAAAAGTAATATCTCACGTTTTTCTGGCTTTGTCTGGCGTAATAATGAGGTAGTTGCTTCATTTGTTTTTTCTGTAATTGTCATACTTGGTGCTGAGAGTGGAGGGGCATAAACAAATATTCAAGCCTCAGGGCTGGAAATGTTTTATTTCTAGCAGGAAAAACAAAAGATAAAATTAAAGGAAAAGTTAGACAAGTGCGTTAAGGAGAAGTTGACGGAGATATGCGATGTGCTCGATATACCAATTTCGAAGGCTAATACAAAAAAGGTTACTTTCTTCTTTTGTTGCCTCTTTTTTCTCAAACTTTTCATTGTGTCCATAAACAAAAAAGCCCAGCAATGAGTTATATCCTCAAAGCATTTTTTTTCTTCCAAAAATGTAATTTAATTGTCACCTTGAAGTTATCATAGAATCACATATTTTGCCTGTTGGGCCTATCATTTGTTGTTAAATTCCATGTAGAATGGTCCATCAAATGATTATGATGAACATGCATTTATATCTTTTGCATAGGAAGATATTGTTATAAAGTTAATAGAATTTTTGGAGGCTCCCCATCCTACAACTACTGAAATGCTTGCTGAAAAGGAGCAGGTCAGTTTGCTCTAATGCTCTGTCCTCTGTAATAGGCTTTTTATCTTTTATACTTTTCAATTGACAAGGAATGAGGATTATTAGTATTTTTTCCCCTCTTTTCTTACATAACTCTCGCTCAGTCAAGTAAAGGAAAGAAGCGCAAGAGGGTTGGCAAAAGTAGTATTTCAACATCTGGCAGTACACCTTCGAAGAGGTCCAATAAGGTAGCATTCTTTTTGGTTGCATTAGATGCATCTCTGAGTTTTGGTGCCATATGATTTTGACATGCTATATGCAGCGTAACCTTCCTATATGCAACTCTGGAGTTTTTTTAGCTTCTGATATGCAATCCAAAAAAAGAAAGAAAAAAAGCTTGATATTTGTAAAACACTAAAGTTGCAATAGACAAGTGCTGTGTGTGAAACTTTTTGAGCCCATTCAAATATCATTTAACATCAGTCTTTATACTTGATGCACCCCAGAGTAGTGCTTCCAAAAAAAGTGAGATGAAAAAGGGTGTACCTGATTCAGAAGATGAATCAGAAGAAGTAGAGGAAGAAGAAGAGGAACAACATGAGGAGGAGAATCTTAATGGTTTTCCTGAAGGATCAGATGATGAGATGTCTGAACAAGCTGAAAGTGAGGAGAAAGAAAATGAATCTGAAGGTGAGTCTGAAGAGGAGAAAGAAAAGCAGAAACGTGTTTTGCAGAAGACATCAACTAAGAAGGGCTCAGTAGGAAATGCTAAGACCAAAAAAGCTGCTAGCTCTAAAATATCCAGTCCTCCAAGCAAATCCACCCCTTCAAAATCAAATGCTAGTCGTTCAAAGGTCAATGAAAATAATGGCTCAAGTCCAAAGGTGACCTCAAAGAAGAAGAAAACTGAGATTGTTAAGGAGAAGACCTCTACTCCAAAGAAGCCTGCTTTCAAACAGAGGACAGGTAAGAAATTCAGCTACCTTATATATTGTCTGATTTGTCTACATGTTGAATTGTCTGGATGAACTCTCAAATTACAAAAGGAATTTTTTTTTTTTTTTTTGCAAATTTTTGCATTCAGAATTTATGTTTTGGAAGAAAATGATATTTGTTTCTGCTGAAGGCAAAAAGGTCACAAAAGGGAAGGGCAAGCCTAAAGAATATAAAGAAGAACCAAGTGATGATCAACTAAGAAGTGCAATTTGTGAAATTCTTAAAGAGGTTGACTTTAACACGGTGAGGATCTGACTTTAAGATATTGATAGCTCCATATTTGTTGGTATTACTATTATATTACTGCTATAATTTGGATTTATTTGATGTGCAATGCTATATTCATAATGCTATAGTGGGAATCTAATGTATTTTCGGTATGGGATCACATTTTATTGGTGTAAATGGTCAATTTTGAGTAAGTCTTTGCTTGTATTGTTGGGTAATCAAGTTTAGTGTGTTTTTTTTTCTTATGAAAAAAGGGGAATAAGTTTATTTTTTAAATCTTTACTCTTTGATCTTATTATTGGTAACATCAAGGAAGACAAATCTTTCATTCGAAATTGGAAGTTCTTTATTTTTTTCCGTACTTTGGGGCATTGAGCAATACTGATGTTCTTTTCTTTTTTGGTGGCTCTAATGTTGTTGGTCAACTGTAGCTTATGCAATCTGTTTTGTGTTTCAGGCTACCTTCACTGACATCTTGAAGCAACTTGGTATGTTTCCTTGAAATTTTTACTTATCCATACCTTTTTGTATCCTTCAAGGTCATTTGACATGCTATTCTCTCACTACTCCCACCCTCCCCCAAAAAAAGAAAAAAAGAAAAGAAAAGCTACTTTCTGTATTGAGCCCATTTTGGGGGGTCAAGTCCTTTGTATAAAGGTTGCAGAAAATCTACCATTTCCTCGCACTTGTTAAGTTTGCAGAAATCCTACTGTTTGCTCCCATTTGTTTGAGGAACTGTCCTGGGATCATACTATTGGCTCAACATGTTTGAATAGGATTGGGGTTGGATAATTTTTGGTTCTGTTCACATCTGACAGAAAAATGCATCCCTTATTTCTACCCTCTAAACTTTAGAACTTGATTATTATTGATTTTTGTTGTTGCCTCCTGAAGGTACTACAGCCTAAGGAATGATTTCTTAAACAAAAGTGTTGTTTATTTTATGGCTGTTAGCATTAACCTTTTAATGTGAAAAACTAGTAAAAACGAACATCTTGTGGCCTTTGCCAAGTTCATACATTATTATGACAAAACTTGGTGTTTTTTCAATTTCCAGCTGAGCGGTTTAGTACAGATCTCACACCGAGAAAAGCATCCATAAAACTCATGATCCAGGAAGAGCTAACCAAACTAGCTGATGAAGCAGATGAGGAGGAAGAAGAGGGTGATGCTGCAAAAGGTGAAAGACAGCCTTCCGTCCAGGATGTGAAGACTTGAAAAGAACCAGGGTAGGACACGGGGAGTGGTATGCTTAGTCCCGTCATTGACTGCAGATCCTTCTTTTGCTTCTGTTCAGTTTGTAGTTTTACCTTGATGATGGATTAAGCTGTAGTTGTAATTTATTGTTAGTGTTCCTCTTGAGTGTCAAAACATGTGTAGTATCCTTACGGCCCAAACGGTCTACTGGCTGTGCATCTGCAGCTTGTTATGTACAAACATATACCTTTCTAGGGATTTTTTAATTTGATCTAAATAACTAACCCTCAAACTACAATTAGATATTCTGTTATACGTCTCTTTTGAACTTAATGCTGGACTGCAGGCCATCTTACTAGCATTAATGCTTGCTCCCATTATTTCAAGGTCATGAATTGATGAAGTTTGCTGTCATATTCAGGATTGTGAAATTTCTTGTTTTATTCATTATGGGTCGGCCGAGTTTAGTTGCCTCAGTCAAATTGCTCCACTTGAGAAAGTGGAGCATTTGCTAATGACGAAGAATGGTATCTTCCTTACACTCGATAAGAAAGACAAATACTAAAGATCACGTTAGACGTGTTTGTGTAGGCTTTTGAGCTCGACTTGAATAAGAGGTTTCCTTGAGATTCTTTGAACGCGCAAATTGATCGATTTTGTTGATTGGATACCATATTAAAGAAATGTATAGATCGCAGCATGAATGATGATGATGATGATGATGATGATGATGATGATGAGATGCTCTTGGTCTATTGCAGTTCATTGACTTTTTACTCACCTTTGTTATTAGTTTGAGATTATTTTGAAGAATGCAGTAGATTTAATTTTCGTTAATAGTCACTATGGTGATCAAGGAAATACAAATTAGGTACGCATGCATAATGCTACTTGGTGTATTTCTTTTTCTTTTTTTTTTGGCTCATGAGCTATAGTACAGAGAACCTGATTACATGAAAAAAATAAAGTAAAAGGAAGAAAATGATGAGATTTGAACTTCCGAAACTTGTTGGTGAAAGAAACCCAAGAGATTCCATTTGATTTTAAAAGAGGCGGGCCTGCCGGTTATTAAAGAATCAAAATAACCCGAAAGATTTAAAACAACTTTTGTCAAGAAGTGGCTTCAAAATGGTGGGCTCATCTTCTTGCAGCCTCAGACCCTACTCATATCAACCGTCATGGACCAATCATTAATCTTATCTCCACCTTAAGGCCCCACTATCCACAGTTATTACTTCTTTATTCATTATTTTAAGGTTTATTTTTTCTTTTCTCTCTCAAAATGTTCTTGACTACGACCATTGTCATACTTAAGCCAAAAATGACTACAATCGTCGCACCAGCTGTAATTTTGAGAAAATATTATATTCTTGTAATTTAAATGTTCAGTTTTAATGAAGTAGAATATATAAAGGGAAAAAAAATGTTTAAAGGAGCAAGTAGAACAATAAATGAAAATCCTAAACCAAAATGAAAGAAAAACCATGAACATGATGGGTAAAAAGTATACGGCAGGCAATGGAACATTTAAATTCATAGGATAGGACTAAAATGCCAACGAAACATTTTGTTGTTTATTTTTTTTAATTTTTTATTATTACATCATTGGATGGAGAAATAAAACCCACAGATTGACGAATGCCGCGAAGTCTTACTACCAATCTGTCCTCCATTGTTCTAAACATTTTGTTGTTAATTACACTATCAAACTGTGGGATCTACTTCACAAATCACGAAATACACATCTAACTATTAATTTACAAGTAAAACAACCTCAAGAAATCTGAAAAACCAATCCTACTATTACTACTATCACAAAAGACTACAATTGCCAAACTTTCCAAAGACTTAATTAATCCTAATGCAAAGAAAAATATTTTTCGTACACTTAATAATTTTTATATAGAAAAGATAGGTGTATTTATAAGCTCTCAACGTCAAGGCAATATCCACTAAGTCAATCATGTGAGAGAGGCAAAGGGCAAGCCATGGGCCATGGCATATCCCTATTGTGTTGTCTACCTTGGCCTCCCTGTGGCGGATGACCCAGATCCAATGTATCCCGACCCAACCTTTCCAGGCCCACCACCTGGCATCTGGGTATAGACCCCTGACCCGTATCCATGGCCTTGATGATGATGAGCAGCGCCCATCACCAGTCCGGTGGTACTACCATACATCCTACTACTTTCCCCCAGGTAGCCACCACCGGAACTTCCCATACTCACCACACTGCCATTTCCACCACCACCTCCAGTCTCTTTTTCTGGTCTCCCAGCCATGGCACTCTTCTCTCCCTCCAAATCTCTAAACCTCTGCAAGTAAATCTTCAAGGGCTCAACATAATCCTCGAAACCTAAAGTGGTCATTGCCCAAAGCAAGTCGTCCCCGTTGATGGTCTTTCTCTTCTCTCTTTGGCACTTGTCTGAGGCCTCCCCGGTTATGAAGCTGATAAACTCCGACACGCACTCTTGGACTGTTTCCTTGGCATCCTTTGAGATCTTGGCGTTGGCAGGTAGGGCTTTCTTCATGATTCTGCTCACGTTCGCAATTGGAAGGAACCTGTCTTGTTCTCTTGGAGAACTCTCGCTTGCGTTTTCACGGCCGTCCCTGTGCCCTCCGGACTCGTTGTCAGAATCAGCCATTGTTCAACTTCGGTGGGAAATATTCGGTGGTGCGCTTTACGTGCTAGGAAAAACTAAAAGTGCTTCAGATAATTTTTCTTTTTTCTCCTATTTTATGGAGTGGAGTAGAATCCAAATACTCAAAAAAGAAGGCTAAGGTAGTGCAGCGGAAGTGGAGGTCTTGCTGTCAAAAGGGTTTGAGTTTTGAACAGACACGACTGGGGTTCGATAGGATAGGAATCAGAAAAACCCGAGATTAAATAGTAATGGCACTATTCTTTTCTTTGGTAGAAATAATGACACTATGCATGAAAGGAAAAAAGGAGAGCTACTAAGAAGAAATTGAACTATCAATTCAACTAGTTGAAATGAAAAAACTTTTAAATCATTTAGAAAGGTAATTATCACTTTTTTCACCACTGCAAATGAAGTTCTATTTATGACTCGAATACAAGATGAAGGATTGAATTTGAGTTATATATCATAAGAAAATCTAGTAAGAAATGATCATTCATCTATCACAACTTAGGAAACAATAGAAAGTTTACAGAGTCTCGAATCAGATTCAAATGATAAAGCGAGAATCAAAGATATATATGAGATATCTTCTGCAACTGTAAAGCTCTGAAATTCTTGACCTAAGGGTTTTGACTCTGAAAAATGTTATTGAAAAGAAAGGTACGACTGAGAAAGCAATTTAAGTACAAAAGGAGATGATAATTTGGGGAAGAATTGAAAGGTAATTACACCGGCGACAAATCCGGTATCGGGCAGAATGAGTTTCAGACGAGAGTGTTTAGAGAGAGAAAGAAGAGGGGGTTGGATAGAGGATGAGAACGTTGAGGTCCGTTGGATCAAATGCTATAATAATGCGATCATTCTCGCCACGTGGAGAATTCTGGGCTGTTGTCTCCCGATAACAATGGGTGCTCAAGGACCAGTTTTCCGCCATTTGATTGGTTAGAAGGGAATGATCTGGACCGTCGATAGCGCATCTGGCAAGTGGTCGGCTCTTTGCTGGTGCAGGTTTTTTTTCACCCAATGAGAGAGATCATCATGGCTGACGTGGACCACGCACTTGTTATTTTAACAATTTTCAAACCAAAAGAAAAAAGTAAATAGAAATCATTTTGGAATTGAGTGTGAAGAAAATGACCTTTCATATAGTGGACCATCAATATTAACTAATTTTTGGGTTTTGCCTAAATTGCTTTACTACAAACATTTAATGCTAATTGGGCAAAAGGATGTCAAATTTGTGGAAAATTAAAATTTGAAGAATCAAAGGAATATTGTGAAAATTACCATTAAGATATTTTTAATCTTTCCATTCTCAATAATTTTTTTACAGACTATATATATATCTCTTCATACATTAGTTTTTTTAGCGATAGTGACATTAAAAAAGATTCAATTTTTTGCCAAAAAATAATCGTTAGAGTGATAAATAATTATTCAAATTTTATTAAGAATATAGAATGATAAAATAATATAAGTAATAAATCGGGAATAATTTAATGATAAATTCACAATTTTCTCAATAAAGAATGGGTCGTTCTCGTTCAAAAATGAAACTAGCATTTTTACTTTGATTTTGAATCGCAAGAATTCAACTAATACCAACGTGGTTGAATACAAACAACTCCGCCCACCCGAGAGCGAGAGAGAGAAGATTGGAAGGGAAAAGAGAGAATGATTTAGTGAAGAATGAAAGTGGCTTTCCGTTGCTGGTTCAGTTTAATGGCACTGAGAGTGAGGACTGATCTACTAAGAGTGAAAAGACTACTTACTGGGAAGGAATGTAAGAATCAGAATCTGGGCGATGCCGCTGGCGCAAAATTTAACAGTGCCCACTTTCATTGGCGTACAGTTAGGTATAAACATGTGGAAGAAGAAAAACATTCCCATGTGAAATCGGGCATTGTCTGTTGACCAATGCACTATCAACCGAGAAGAGAGAAGAATTATTTTGGATGTCCAAAACACCGCAGTTGTCGAACATATCTGCTGCTGCTTCTTCTTTTGATGGATATGGATATATATATATAAGACTGAATTTCCTTTCAACTAAGATTCGATTCCATCTTTCTACCTTTACTTATGATGAGGATTTAAGTGGAGACATAAATAATCATAAGTTGCAACAAAATCAATGGACGATCATTCAATTTGGTATTTTCCACTTCCTCAATACTTCCTTTCCTCCAATAAGTGAAGTAAGATTAGCCAAGGAAGGGAATAGAAGCCCCAAGGAACTTAGCTTCAAAGAAATGGCCAAACTCCCTCAATGCTTTCCTTACCTTCAAAAGTGAAGTTAACAAGTTGGCCAGGGAGGGAAGGCCGAACTTCCCAGCTTCCAAGGTAAACCAAACCAAGTAGGCTAAACTAACTAGATATGGTATTGGTTAAAATGGCATTTTCTAACACGAGTTGATAAAAGAAGGTTATCGACCCTTCACCGTAAAAACTTTTCATCCTCAGTAGCACCATCAGAAATACTTTCTCAACTTTTTACACAAAATCAAGCAAATTTCACGGACTATGTTCCAAACAAATCATTATAGTCGCTGAACTACGTACGATTCCCACACCTACATCCATAATATCGGAAAATACAGACCTATCCGTTGGCAAAGAAACCAACTTTTCTATTACAAGCAAAGTGCATCTGGCTTAGACGCTGTCGGGATACACATTCACCAGTGTCTTAATCGCTTCCCTTCTTTTTACAAAGCCTCCCCCAAACAGGATTATCACTTCTGATGCATTAACAATTCTGCAGACTCCTCACTACTCCCAAAAAGAAGAAAGGGAAGAAAGTACCAGACAGTCCCTTATTCAGAGTAGCCCCTCCCCCAAAGAGCCACCCAAACAAAAGAGTGAAGCAAAACATTCTATCACTGCTGGTAGAATCAGACGAATTACTCAGGGCAAAAATAAATGGCTAAACAGCTTGTCGTGAACATAGATCCAGTACTAAGAAAGGGAAAAGGAAAGAAAAAATTGCGCATAGGTAAACTGCACATTTAATAGATCAATTGAAGTATTCGTTACATGCACAGGAAGAGAAACTATACAATCAATTCCTGTGACAAAAAAATTGAGCTACATCAGTTAGATTCTACAAATTCTACAGATGAACATTGCACAGTCCAGAGGGCATACCATAATGATACAACAAAGTCAACAAAAAATGGGGGCAGATTAATAACATCATCTGCGTAAAATCCTAATACATCACATTTAAATAGTAAAAAAAACATTATCCACCATATCTCAGACTTCGTTCAGCATATTCAAGCCACAATCATCATCCACAACACTGGTTTTTTCAACTGAAATTAGCTTAAAACATAGATAGAAAAAGGGGCTAACAACTTAACTTAGATGAAATGTTTACTAGCAAGACTAAGAGGTAAGTGTCATGGAAAAGTTTTGGTCTCTCACACAGGAACTTCACATCCAACCCGACTTGAAAGAAGCTTCTGCAGAAAGGGTTCACTGCCTCAGCAAAGGAATAATATCATATCCTCCAAACTACCATAAAAAAGTACATGTAAGATGATATGGTCAAGTGACAATCAGTGCTATCCCATCAGTGAAAAATATTACATCAGAAAAAGAAAAAAAAAACAGAACAGAAAAATGAGAGAAACAAACTAAGAGAAGCAGGAAATTTAGCATATTATCACACCACAAGCTCTCAAGTAATCAAAAAGATATCAAGAAACAACTTTGAGAACACAACATTTCATTTACATCCAACATTTCGTATTAACAATCAATCATCAATTTCTAAATGACAATCTGACATATTAATTGGGAATAAAATTTTATAGAATCCATACTGCTATTCTGATCTGGAATGTGAATCTTGATTTTCATGTGCATAAAGCTAGAATTCCATAAGCATTTTTTTTCAAGTACTTATAACAAGGAGACTACACATTGGCTCACTGACATTGCAAACACGAAGAAGGAAAGCAAAAATCTTATCAATATGTTTTGAAGGGTCGAATTCAAAGGGAAAAAAAATTTACATTCTATAGATAACAAATCCAGTCAAAAAACAAAAAGGAAAAAGGCAAAAATCTAACTGATCAAAGCATAAGTTAATAAAATCTAGATGCATTCGCATATTCAAATAACTGAATGGCAATAAATAATGTTAACACCTTCCAAAAACCCTTGGGATGCATGCATGTGCATATTCAAGAATCTGATGACTGCATACTGCACTAGTTTTAACAGGTCCAAAGCCATGTACACCAAAATTTAAAGTTAAATTGCACAGACTAAAAGTGAAAGAATGAAGAGGCTTAAAAAAAGTAAAACCAAAAGGACTTACTTCTTTGATTTGCTGAAGAAAGCCACGTGCCTTAAAAAAGAGGAGTCAAAGAAATCCACAGCACCAGAGCCATGAAAGATATTGAAGGTCAACAACTCATTGAGGAAGTCATGTAACTAAAAGATAAACTATGTGAGAGGCTCAAAAACCATGTTGTTCTAATAACTTCTGTGGATTCAAAGTCCTCATCAAATCCAGGACTAGAAAACCCACTTATTCAGAGGTTATACGCCGTCGTTTGCTATATTCAGCATCCCTCGATCTCGATCTTTGCTCGTCCTCATGTGATATTCTTGACTTGCTGTGAGTCCTAGATGATCTTCCCTTGTCCCATTCATCATCATATTCTGCCTCACGTTCTCTGTACCTATGATGGTCAGCATGTCTATCCCTTTCATCCCTATGGCGATCTCTATCCCGGTCCCTTGAACGATCTCTCTCCCGTTCCCGGTCCCGTGAACGCTCTCGATCCCTCTCTCGTCCTAAATCTCTTTCCTCACGATGCCTCCTTTCTCCCCAGTCATTCTCATGCCCCACATCTTTGTCTCTAGGAATATCCCTATCAAATCCTGGTTCTCTATCATCACGATACCTTCTGTCTGATGAACCAGACCAGTCTCTTTCAGAACCTCTGTCTTTTTCTTTCATAGAACTAGGCCAAGGCCCCCTATCGTGGCTTACTTCTCCATACTGATGGTCTGAAGCAGCTTCCTCACCATAACTAGATTCCCCAGCTCTCCCACCATGCTCTTCACCAGTCCAGCCACCCATATTAGGATCAGACCACATTCCCATATTAGGTCCATCAACACCTGTAGTGGGCATCATTCCCATGTTGTTCATGGGCATCCCTCTCCCAAAGAATGCTGGGTTCACATGAGGAGCCACACCAGGCAAACCAACACTTCCAACAGGTGGGAATGAAGACAAAATTCCTGAGAAGGGTGGAGTTGGAGTACCAGGGAATCCACCATAACCACCCATTCTCCCCATAGGCCCTCCAAAGGCTGGATCAAAGCCCTGGCCCATCATTGCTTGAGGATGCATTAAATGAGGCGTAGCACCAATTCCCTGCCCAAATCCACCCCCACCATTCCCCATCATACCACGCGCACCCATTCCACCAGCTCTACCTCTCATTGGACCCATTGGGCCCCTACCCATCCCTTGAGCATTCCCCCTACCCCAATTTCCTCTCCCATAACCTCTGTTGCCATCACCACCTGCCTGATAATTGCCACCTGTTGCAATGTTGCTACCACCACCTTTGGCTGGAGCATCTGCAGTTCCTCTTCTTCCTTGAGCAACAGCAGACTGGGACATCTGTTGGTTCCTGTTCACCTGAGCCTCACCCATTCTCTTTACAGTATAAGGTGAGGCAAATGCAACAACACATGGTCGACCATTGAATAAATGTCCATTCATTCCCTCCTTGCATGCTGTGGCGGCAGCAGGATCATAAAACTCAACCTGGCAATACCCTTTTGACTTCCCACTAGCTTTCTCATCAAAAAATTTCACCTCTTTTACCTGACCATACTTGCTCAGCTCTGCCTCAAGTTCAGCATCTGTTGTCCACCAATGCAAATCACCAACAAAAAGGATTGTCCCTTGGCCCCCGCTTCCAGCACTCCCTCCTCCACCTGGACCACTAGCACCACCAGCACTCACATTCCCATACCCATTTCCTCCAGATCCATTAACATTTCCACCTCCCTGCCTCATTAAACCTTCATTCACCACATTTCCTACATTCCCTACATTTGCCACGGCTACATTGACAAGAGGCGGAGTATGAAGTGGAGGCTGGTGCTGAACCATTCCAGCTTGATTTGGTACGCTATTACTCACTGTCTGCTCCTCAAACTCAACAAGTCCCTTGTTAGCTGAAGGCTGCCCTAACTCGACCCTAAGACCACCACCACCACTTGGTGGCGGCCCAGGTGGTCCACCTCCACTAACAGCAGGGCCTCTAAACCCCATGTTCTGCTGAGGATACCCCTCCATCACCCTACCAGACGAAACCATAGTGCTAGACACTCCCTCATCCTTCACAAATTTCCTCTCTCCCCCGGCACCAAGACCGCCACTTTCTGGAACTCCCTGCTGTGGTAGAGTTGGCTTGAGGTTCATCTGCATAGGTCTCCTCTCCACTGCAGCCTCATCATTTTTAGCCCCGTAATCCTCGCTCTTCTTCATAGATTGAAGAAAATTCTCCCCAACATTAACGTCGTTATAAAGATCTTCATAGTCATCATCCTCTTCCCCTAAAAACCCCTCATCAGCAACGGCCGAAATCGCTTCATTTCTATGGAACTGCTCATTGGGATCTCCGGCGCCACCGCCTTCGCTATCCTCCATTCTTTCAATCTCTTTAGCCTAAAAACCTAGGGTTAGGGTTTCCCTTTTACTAAATAGCTCCAAAAAATAAAGAGAAAAAATAGACTAATAAGAACATACAATTCCTTTCCAAATTCTTACAATAACTTGAAAACCTTCTCCTATGGGTAAAAATGAAAATAGAAAACAACTAGAAATACCGACAAGAAGACAAGAGAAATGAAAATCGGGGTTTTGGAGATCTTACCAGAAATGAGGTACGGCTTCAGATAGAAAGCAGAAACCCTAAAGGGCGAGCTGGGGTTGTGACGCAAAATATATTATTTTCCTTTATTTTTATTTTTCCCCTCTACAAACACAAAGAACATTTGAGCGAGCGAGATTCTGGGTTCTATGTATTGGATGATGGATGGTACCAGCGCATTGTAGCTTGGTCGTAAATGCTAAAGTGTGCCACGGTGCCCCGGGTGCACCCTAGTTCGTATGTTGGATTATTCATTATTACATGACATCGTGCCTTTTGAAATTCAAAACCGGCTAGTCTTGTTCATATAATCATACTATTAAATTAAAGGGAATAGATAAATTGAAAACAAATATAATCAAATAATAATGTAAATAATTATACAATCACATTATTAATAGTAATAATTAATTTCCCATAGATAATACTACAATAGAAACAAGTGTTTATTAAATCTTTAATTTCAATTACATATAAAGAAAAAAATATATAAATAGGTGAAAGATAGAAATTGAAAGAGTGAGAGATGAGCCTTGAACATGTCCCTTTTGGAAGGGAAGGGTAGCATGACTTTGACCATCCTTTTGGTTCAGACACTTGATTACCAAATTAGCAAGAATTTATCAATCAAATAAATTTGAAACTTGTGAAGAATTTGATTGAGAAAGGCCAATTTTATTTTATTTTTCACAAGTTAAAATGGGAGCAATATGGTGTTAAATATTGTAAAGAACTTTTGAGAATGAAACAATGTTAAAAATGTAAATGAACATTTTAATTCTACTTGATATTATAATATTATTCATGGGATAGATAATCTATCCTCCACAATTAGATTATTTATTATGCATTGTGGAATAATTCGTTCAAATAAGAGTATTTATTCCAAATGTACAAAATCAAACAAATATGAGGAATGATTCAATCCTTTTTTTTAATCTTTTTTTTTATGAGGGAGAGAGGACTCCCCACATGTATCAGAAGTCCCTTAACGAGGCGAGTTGTAAATCGAGGGATGTGCCTGAGTGACAGACACATGTGAGAGAGAGCCAACAGGACAAACCTCTACAATATTTGAGTGAAAATTTGCCTCACACGGGATTTGAATTTGCGTTGCCGGGGATTTCTTCCCACGTCACCACATGCCTTACCAACTCGACTATGCCCCGGGACATGATTCAATCCTTACCATCCAATAAACCATATGAGCCCAAAATAAATATAATATCATGTAATTTACATTTAAAGAGAATTTCCTTCCCCCCCCCCTCCCTCCAAAAAAAGAGAGGATTTGGCTGCGGTTCTTTAAATGTGATTAGAGCTTTCATCTTTAAAGAATGATAGAATTCAGTCTCATATTGCCACCTAACACTTAGGGTTATTTATTTAAAAATAATTTATACTTTTTAAGTTACATGAAATGATTTATTCCTTTTTAAAATTCTCCATTTTGTTAATATATATATATATATATATATTTCTAATCTATCTTCTTTCCTCCATGCATTATCAACTTTACATCTAAGTTTAAAAACTTAAGTAAATGGGTTTGGTATTGGTTGTCTCGTGGTTAGACTCATTATTGGTTGTCTCGTGATTAGAGTCATTAAAAATTATAAAAATCAAGTCTATCCTAGTTATTCATTAGATCAAGTATATTCAGTTGAAGAACTTTTTTAAAAAACAATTATCCATTTTCTCACATTTTCTATCTCTTTACTACTCAATTGCTTTCTACGTAGTGAATTGAATTTC
This sequence comes from Apocynum venetum, assembly GCA_019593545.1. Lineage (NCBI taxonomy): Eukaryota > Viridiplantae > Streptophyta > Magnoliopsida > Gentianales > Apocynaceae > Apocynum > Apocynum venetum. The sequence goes on along the minus strand of SRSM01000123.1, from coordinate 6,157,493 downwards.
TAAATTCTATATTTAGATGTGTCAATTTAAACTTAATCCGACTAGCTGATTCATTTGCTCAAGATTTTAGATTGAATTGACATCTATAATAATAGATTCATCAAAATTTGAAATGTCTCACCTTAATATGAATTTCTATTTTATCTTGATCAGACTGGGCCATTCAGGCTAAGATTCGAATCAGTTCATGGGCTAGATAAAAAAATGTCACTCTTAAATTTAAAATGACATTATTTTGTCACTTTGAAATCGAGTTGGATAGACTATAAAATTCGAGTTGATCGGACAATCAATTTTATCACCCCTATTTATATTATAGAAAGCATTTGCAAATAAAATTCTCCAAATCACTATTGCCTTTGCAAATAAAATTCTCCAAATCACTATTGCCAGTATTTTTTTAATCTTCTTCTATGATTACTTCTTTATCGACCCCTAAAATTTGGGAGTTAAAAAGGCAAAAGTAAAATCTCAAAAAGTTGAAAGGCACCTGAAATTTTCCCTTAAATGGAAATAGTTAATGAATGTGATGTATGTTTGCCCATCCAATGGCAAACCGGGCAAACTGGGCAGAGGCTGACCTTTTGCTTTGATGACCTTTTTATTTCTTAGATTTTCACCCATGTTTTAATTTTGATACTTCTGTTGGGGAAGATTTTTCAGCAGCTGCAGTTGTGGTTAGAAATTGTGATGCTGAGATTATCTCTGTTCATTTTGCAAGGTTGTCTACACCTGATGTCTTTATTGCTGAAACTTTGGCCTTCTTGCTCAGTTTGCAGATTGCTAAAGAATGTAATATTTCTAATGTTATTTTGGAAGGTGATGTCCTTAATGTGGTTCTTGCTGTACATGGCCATTCATGAGGATTTGACTGTCTTAGGCCATATTTCTGAAGCCAAAAATCGCATGCAAAAAAAGGTTAACTGGTCTGTTTGCTTTGTTCCTAGGAAATGCAACCACTTTGCTCATTCTTGTGCTTCCTGGGCTAGATCCCATGCTTGTTTTGGTCTAATTCTGTAACTAGTCTTCCCCCTGGTGTTTGGGAACCATTTTCTGATACTTCTGATGATCTGTGTAATGTCTTGATTGATGAATTGAATGGCTAAGACTACTTTTATAAATTAAAAAAACATAGACCAGTAAATAATTCATTAAAGCATTGTCCAATAAAATTACTCAAACCTTACTGATACACTAACAATCTAACTCTTTTAACTCCTACGGGTCAAACGTTATAAGATAACCATTGTCGTTCTCATACGAACCTACATACATTTTCATTTTCAATGATGTTTAAATAGAGTTTAATAGCTTAACTCTCACTGGACAATTGTGTTAATAGTAAAATAAATTGGGGAACTTTTGACACGTTTCTTTCTTTTCTTCCAAACCCCTCCCCCCACCCCTTAACATGAGAAATGATGTAATAGTCAATTTACTTCTATCTTTCCTTTCATCACCACACAAATCAAATAAATTTTTTTTATTTTCCCTCTCCTCTCCTCCTATATATCCAAACCAAACAACGTATAAAATCCCCCCCCCCCTCCTTCCCTCCCGTCCATTAAAATCCCTCCCTTCCCCTCCCCACTTTTGATAGTTTGACCTTTTTTGTCTTAATTAATACTATCCATAATCCATCCGACCATCCCAACCCCCACAAACCCCAGTTCTGTTTATTGTCATTACCAAACCTATATTTCTATTTCTAGACATTTTGTAATTCCTGATTTCCTTCTCTTTTTGAACTTTAACATTTTATTGAAATAATGCCTTTGCATTGACATAATTTGCTAGGACAAGATAGCCTAGCTATATGTTAATAAAATCAGAAAGCCGTAATCAAAACAAGACACACGAGAAAGTAGCATCTTTTAGACCTTAAAAAGGAAGAAAGAGAGAAGAAGAAACCAAGCCAAAGGGACAAAAATACACATGAAAGATGAATGATTGATTGAAAATATGTCCTAATGTAATCATGCTTATATTTGTACATACAACTATTAATAATCCTTTGTTTATAAAATTGAGCATTTTCTTTTGATTTGATATAAAAATTAAAGAATCTTTTTTTATCATATGTAAAATAATTGCCTTAAAAAAAAGTAAAATAATGTCATTATTGTTATCACTAATGTAGTTTTTTTTTAGAACTGCAATATTAATCTCTTAATTTAAATAAGTTTTTCTTTCTTTTAGAATGTGAAACTTTAAATTAAAAATATTTTTTCCCTAAATTTTTTTTTTAAAACTATGTTTAGTTTAGGCATTTGAACAATTTTTTTTTTTTTACATTTGAAAAAAAAATTTGAATATTCTATTTTCAAGAATGCAATGTCAAGAACTACATAACATAACTACTGCACAAATTGGAGTTTATAATATTATATAAGAGTTTGATTATTAATTAGTGCACCACAATTTATATTCAATTTAACATAAAAGGGGAAATTTTAGTGGAAAGAAAAAAAGGAAAAAAAAAAGAAGAAAAAACACCCAAAGGTAGATAGATAAACCAAAAAAACCTTTGCTTTGGAGCACAACGGCTCTCTTCTCCTAAAGCTACAAAAACACCCCAAATTCCCCAACGGTCATATTTCTCTACAAAACAAAAAATGAAAAAGAAAAGACACAACGTTTTATTTTCAGACATCTTCTCCGACTAATATATAAACCCCTCCCCATGTTCACCGGACAGCAGTCACCGCCGCATAATTAGCATAAAGTAATAAGCTTTCATTTTGCGGCCACCTGAATATTTCCCACACAACCTTTTTTTTTGAGAGTTGAAGAATAAGAACATGTCTAGAAAGTTTTTGATTTCTTTACTTTTATTCTTATGTGTATCGTATCCCGGTAAGGCACAGTCTACAAATGCTCCTGCACCGTCGCCTAAGTCAGCCGGATCGGCACCGGCGCCTACAAAAGGTTCTGATACGCCAGCACTTTCTCCGGCGAGCCCTGAGGCATCCCCTTCGAAGTCTCCGGTTTCTTCGCCATCTCCAAAATCCAGCCCGAATGCTTCGCCGGTACAATCTCCACCAGCAACTGCGCCGGCGCTATCTCCGGCGACATCTGTACCCCCAACAGTATCTCCGGCGCCTTCTCCGTCGTCCAATGAGTCTTCTTCGGTCCCATCTCCTTCACCATCAAGTGAGACCCCAGTGAGAGCTCCGACAGTTTCTCCTCCCGCCCCTGCGAATTCCCCTGCGGCAGCGGAAGTTCCTGCAGCTGCTGCAGTACCATCTGCCAATGTTCCCTCAAGTTCTGCCACACCGGCAGCATCACCGGGGATTTTTCCGTCAACCAGCAGCCCGCCCAGTCCTGCACCGGCTAGTTTATCACCGGAGACTTCCCAGGGCCCAGTTTCTGATGACTCGGGCTCAAACTCCTTTTATGAGGCCCCTATCGTTCTAACTGGGCTTGCCATTTGGGCTGCTCTTGCCATCTGATACTCAAAAGGAGCTGCAGCAACAATGCTTTTCACGCCAAATTTTTTTCTTCCCATTTGGATATAGTTTTTGTTAAAAATATGTTCTTGTGCAATAATCACGAAAGTATTAAATTTTGATTGATGTATCATAATTACTTTATTACAAGTTAATTTGATTAAAGGTTTATTTTCCAATTGCTTTCTGACTAGCCTTCCTAGTAACAAGAAATATGATTTCTCATTTGTAGGAAAAGAATCCCATCTTTTCAGTTCTTTGATGGTTCTTTGGAAATATAGTTTGAGGCTAATGAAACACTGAAATCATTTACTTCCCCAGCTAACTTAGTCATTTCCACCGTTGCCTTCGCCATGGCGAAAATGTCTAGATTAGGAAAATACAGTCGAAGAATCAAAAACCAAAAACAAGGCTAAATATTACAAGTGAAAAGAATCTAACATTTTTGGCCAACCCTGCATTCAAGAACCCCTGAAAATTGTACAATTTTTGAGAGAAGGGAAGCTGGTCTTGCGACCATGCTCGATGCTTTTGTATAGCTTTCTGGAGCTTCTTGCCCAGAAGTTGTGAAGTGTGCACCGTTCAGCAGCAGATCTCCATCTGATCTCCAATTCCAATTCTTCCACTCTGCATACCCATTCCGGCACTCTCGTTTCGTAACCTGATCCCAGATATGCATGAAGAGTTAATTTAAGCAGTCATTTGCCCCTGCTAATTTGTCACCAATGAGGTTAACCAAATCTATACTCCATCAGTTTATAATTGAATGCCACGTTTGACTTAAGGTAAATCTTTCGACCTTCTTAATATATAACAAGATTGGTATATGGCGTAATTTGTCAATAGACAAGTCATCTTTCCAACATTGATGCATATGCATGTGAAATCAACTCTTTTAAAAGCTTCATTTATGTTTTAACAACTAAAATTTTACCTCTTTGGTCGAACTGTCATCTGCTGCAATGAAAACATTGCCTTGACTATTGATAGTTGGGCTAGCACTTCCTCCAATTGCATACATTTTCCAATCAGTGTATACATTGTTAACAATGTGAAAATATCCATGTCTGCACCTGCAAAAACTCAGGATACTGAACTATAAGGCCTTGCTATATTACATTTGCAGATACGAAGAAAATTGCAGCAGGTTTTCTTTTGTTGTTTTTACCTAGGCATTCGTTGAACAAGGCCTTCTCCAAAGTAATTGAAGGCAATTGTGACTTGCATGATCTTATCAGCAAGAAAATCGTCGTTGTGACCTAATAGCATGACTTCGTTATGCTGCAGCATGTAGTTGCTAGAGATTGTAATGGCGGTTGATCCATAAACAGCATCAATGAGTCCATCATGGCAACTGGCAAGTGTACAATGATCGATCCAAATGTCTCGTCCTCCAAAAATTGATATTCCATCTCCGTCTGAGATGCCTCTGAGTTGATAATGATTTGGTGCATCTGTGACTATAGCATTCCCAGCTTGTACACAATTATGAATGTAAATGCCATGTACAATGATATTTGTAACATTTTGCATAGTTATGCATGGCCCATTTGATATTTGTATATAATGTCCTCTGCCATCTATGGTCTTATAAGAATTCATCATGAGTTCTTCCTTGAGCCTAATGTTCATATCATGGTCAAAAATAATCCAGAGAGGCTCATTTTGGATGACAGCGTGCCGGAGCATGCCAGGGATAGGATTCTTAGGATCATCATCTTCGGCTGTGACAATGTAGAATTCGCCATCTCTGCCCCCAACAGCATTGCGTCCAAATCCAATTGCACAATCAGCCAGCATTTTTCGGTTTGTTTCCCAGTCAGGGTCACACCTCCAGCAGTCATCAATTGGATTCCCAGTTTTACATGATTCTGTTCCCTGTTCATCACTTGAATTCTTCATTGAACGCCTTTTCATCACATATTTAGAAAACAAGAAACATTATCTCATTAGGCACATTTTGAACACACCAAAAAGAAAAGGAAAAAAGAATGAGAATTTACCATCCAATTGCTTCAGATATTTGTGTTAAGTGGCGAGCAGAAGATGTATCGTGGGAATGTAGTAAAATGAGAAGAAAGAAGAGACTGAAATTAGACATTAGCAGTCAGTTTTCAAGCTCTTTTTAGTGCAAGATACTAATTAGATTACAATAGCAATTGAAAACCAGCAATACAAGCATCACTTTATACAAGAAAGATTGTATACAAGCAGATCAGGACAATTTTCTATATTATGACAAGAAGCAATGGTTTTTTTTTTGGTTGCTTACAGGTGGTATCCCATTGAGGAATGGAAGTGATCAAAGTAGGTGGGAATTGAAGATTAGTATTTGCTATGTTGCAAAAGCCGTTGGCCATGCATTAGCATTCAATTTTCTTTTGAGAAATGAAAGCAAATTTGATCAAACAAGTTCCTCAGTTTTTTAAATCTTCTACTCTTTCATATTTTCTTTTGGTCCATTTTTTATGGGAATGGAACTTCACAAACTTAAATTATAATGAAATTACAATAATCAAAGCTATAGCCTATAGATGAATAGTTAATGCACGAAGGGTTGCCCCCGGCCCCGGGTGCCGGTGGGGTGGGGGAGTGTTTATGTTGTTTCTGTTTGTCATGCCTCTTAGTTTTGTCCCCTCCTCCTCCATGCAAGGACCTTGTGGTACTGCCGTACTGGATTGCTTTGACTTGCACAGTGTTTGCACCAAGAAATTGGTCCAGTTTAATTAATGAAGTGTTCACTTATAAATTGATTGAAAAGGGTTTTCCTTTTTCGAAGTTAAATAGTTAATGGTTTAAAATCACTTAAAGAGGTTCTGGCCTTGATTTACTATTATTGTGCAGATAAATATTGAAAGATGTGATTGAGGTAATAATACAACACTTCAACGCATAATCTCTCCGGTTTAAAAACAAAAAAGTGATGAATTTTCTTCCTTTTCCTCCTCCAGAAATGGCTAATGACAATACATATTTTAGTTAATGGCGAAATAGCGACATATAGCAAGTTAAGACGAGTCTCGAGTTATATATATTTTATTGAGAAAATATAATACTCGTATAGTATATAATTTTTAATATTTATAAATATATATAAATTCATATGTATAAATGTATAGTTATTTATCTCACATGCACATATATATATATATATATATATATTAATATTGTATAAATGGTTAATATTGTATGGATGTATGCCTACTTACAATTTACAATTATTTACTCCAGAAGAATTGAGATGTCATGTAGTACATGTATTCTTGTTTTCGGTACACTAAACAATGTTTATTATATGCTAGTACAATTTTTCCTTTTTCATATTCAATGTTTATCAAACAAAGTAAGAGAGATTGGAAATGAAATTTGATTTTCAATAGCTAATTTTGTCAATTTAATTTAAAATTAACATAAAATGACAAAACATGAATAGTGATGATGTGATAGGAATAGGCATAGAAAGGTCAGTTTTTGTCAATTTCCATTTTAAATTAAAATAAAAAGACAATATGTAAATTATGTGAGATGGATTTGGATTTGGAATTCGATTTTCAATGGCAGTTTTTGTCACTTCATTTTTAAATTAATATTAAAAATAATTGAAAAAAAATCTTTGTTCATTTACTTCTTTAAATAACTTGGTCTATTCTTCATCTCAAATCTTCTTCTTCTTCAAACGATCTCATTAGACATTTCATCAAATACTTCATTATATTCTTCAATTTATTAATTTGAAATTCATTTCTTCTTTTTCATCTCGATTATTATTTTTTAGAAATATTTATAATAAGCTTCTTAAATTAAAAAAATATTATCCATTATTTCTAATTAATTAATTGAAAAAAATATATTAGATGATAATTAAGTGAATGAGGTTACTAATGTCAAGAGAAATTTAAGAGAATTAGATTTATTATCGAAGGTAAGTCCATTCAATAGGATTTGTATATAGAAATCTAGAAAATTAAATTAAAATTTTAAAGTATGGATCGATGAAAGAGTTATTGGATGACATATGAAAATTTCTTGAGACAAAGAAATGCTCATTTTATAAAATAAATTCAAATATGTACAACAAATATATATTCTAGATAATACAACTTTAAATGATTTTATTTGTGTTTTCATGATAAAACTGGAAAATAAGCTATTTGAATGAAAGATTTGAGCAAACTACATAAAATATTATTCACCTTTTTATTTTGAGAGTATAAATGTAATTTATTTTAAAATATTATATGTATTGTATATTTTGTTATTTAATATTTTGGGAGAATAAATGTAATTTATCTGGAGGAAAATTGTGAATATTTTTTTTGTTAGAATAATATATTTGACTTCATATTCTCTCTGATTTTGGATCGTTCATTTTGGTTCACTAGTCGCTATTAAAAAAAGATAAAATGACAAGAATTTGATAGAACATTTACGAACCAAAATCCTCACATGAAGTCAAGAAACATTATTTATTCACATAAATATAAAATAATTCCCAACCTCTATTAGGTTGTTTGATAAATATTGAATATGACAAAAGCAAAATTGTAGCATATAATAAAACATGGATGGCTAATAAACCATAAGTGTTTTACCCAAAACAAGAATACACGTACCATCATGTCAATTAAATAATTGTAAATTAAAGGTAGCATACATCCATACTATATCAATAATTTATAACAATATTATATATATGAGTGTGTGGGTGTATTTGTGTAATAAATAACTACACATTTATATATATATATTCATAAATGTTAAAAATTATATATGATTACAAATCGAATATGAAGCGAATGCAAATATGAGTGAGTATCCAAAGTATACAACTTCATCTATATTCTTGCCTTCATTTTATTTTCGTTAAAACTCATAATTAAAAATAAAATATATTTTCATTTATATCCCCACTTAATCCTAATATTCTATTTCCCTATCGGCTATGATTCGGAACCCGTTACAACCCGCCTCAGTGCTATTACAGGACAATTGGGCAACTCCTAATCAATGTCGGTTATCTACTCCACTTCCATCAAAAGATTTGTTTTAAAAAGTCTGCATCAACTACTTATTTCAACTCATTCTTTAATGAGGTTGCTGGTATTCAAGTTCTGGTACTGGGATAAGAGTCCTAATCAAAGATCATGAGGGTCTGGTTGGTTGCTTGATTGACTTCTGAGGCAGTTGTGATCAAATTCAAAGCTGATATCACATCTTTAATGCTGAATATGGCCAAAGCAGCCGGGCTTGACGGCAAATGGCATTCCAAGTAATTTATCACAAAAAGATATATTTTTCAGTCCTTGTTTTAATCTCAATATTTTGTTTTTAAATATAATTCATTTTACAATTGCAAACATATAATTATGATATTTCTTCAATCTTATTCTCTAATTAATATTTTTCTCTATTTTTTTTTTTAAAAATGAGGAAAAATAAAAGAAACTTATATTCATAAATAAGAGAGAGAAAATTAATTTTAAAATTATGTTAAGTATTTTAAGTACATTTAAAGATACTAAAGGAGGGAGATAGTAAATCGTATTCAAGATTTTAATTGAGAAGTCACTGACACTTTTCTTTTCTCCACTCCAGTAAAAGTAAAACACCACTGTTACTGAATTGGGCTTCTGCTTATCAAAACAGTCAAAGCTTTAAACTACGAAGTTGAAGTGATTAATCATGGGCCTAGTCCAAAGATATCCCTTTGGACTGGGCTAACAATTATGGTAGAAATTCCCCTTGACCATTAGGCTCATTGGTTTTTTATTTTGTTCTCTTTCTAGTTTTTCAGGATTAACTGATTAAGCCCATTTAGGCAGTGCTGTATCTAGACTTCACATTGGACATTGCTGGTCATCCTCAACTCCTTTCACCGAGGATGGCCATGAGCAATCCTTTATCCGGTTCTGTAGCACCTCTCATCTACTCCCACAAACAACCCCTACTGCTAAATTCAAGCTTCATAGCATCTTCTAATCTCATACACCCAGTGCAATTGTCAATTCTTTCCTTGATTAATCCCACCAGAAATTCAAGAATTGCAGAAAGAAAGAAGAGCGCCATAACAGCTCAATCTAAAGGAAGCAACTCGGCAGATCCACCTGACCGTTTAATCTCAGCCATATGTTACTTCTATCCGTTCTTTGACGGCATACAATATGGAAAATATGTTATCACACAGTTTGCACCTATTCAAACCCTCATTCAACCTCTAATTCCTGCCATTAAGGTCTTCAAAAGCTTCCCTTTTAATGGGTTTTTAGTTTTCTTGACCCTTTACTTTGTGGTTGTTAGAAATTCCAATTTTAGTAGATATGTGAGGTTCAACACCATGCAGGCTATTGTTCTTGATGTGCTTTTGATTTTCCCTGATCTTTTGGAGAGAACCTTCAATCCCAAAGATGGGGTGGGATTAGATTTAATGATGAGCTTTGACAGCACCGTGTTCTTGTACCTTCTGGTGTGCTTGATATATGGGTCTTCTTCATGCTTGTTGGGTCAGGTCCCAAGATTGCCCCTTGTTGCTGAGGCAGCGGATAGGCAAGTGCTGTAAACTGCTAAGCATACTCATTTGAATATTTTCTTGATAATGTAATTAATTTTTGAATGTTAATTAGCTGCTTTAAGAGAAGAATAATATTTACTAATGTTCCCTATCTTTGGCCGCACATTTAGTTTTAATGCAAAATCTGAGCCGTTATATGCCTATTAATGTTGCTTTAGAGTAGGCTGTGGGCAGTTATATCCTTATGAAATGCCTGATTATCTGCTTGCTGCGATTGGGAAGAAAGGGCAAAGTTAATCTTATAGAAACGAACGCAATCATTTTGCACATTGTCTGTTTGAACTGAAGTAGTTCTCTCAGTGAAGTTGGCACTTTTCTTACAACTTGCACTTGCTGATCAATAATTGTTACTCGTGATTTAATATGCTAATAAGTTTGATGGTTATTCATGTATCCACTATTTTTGTTTTATTTAGAGTACTAATATTAGGAAAGGAATACACGTAATAACTTTTATTAAATGAATTTCTTGACTGCACCAGTAGTGATTATAGTCTTTCCTAGTTGCTGCAATGATGATCATAAATGATTTTAAATCATGCTTCTGGGCCAATTTCGTGAACACCATTTGGTTTATAATCTTAGATATTGGACAAATCATCAGTACCTAGAAATGGCTGCACTATCCCATACTCAATTATGTTCTTATCTTTTGTTGAGTTTTTAATGTATCTTTCTTCAGTGCATTCAACCTCTTGACAATCATTTATTGTATTCTTCAATCTGGAGGCTCATGTATGGTGTTTTGACCACAATCCCCGCCCCTAGATAAGAAAGGAGAAAATATCTGTCTACCATGGCATTTCTTGCTGTGTCATTTCTTTCTTAGATCGCGTAAACTGCAAATTAAGCAGATTTTTTCAAATGATAAAAGGTGTATATATTGTTGTGCCTCTTTATCTTTGGTTGTTTGTTACACCCTCTGCCTATTTCTCTCTGGTGCTGCACCTTGTATATATTGTTTTCATTATGCATACGTAACATTTGAATGCAAGAATTCGGACTGTATAATCTGCAATATGTAACAATCATAGTTAAGCTGCACCGTTTGTGTGGAAGAGGAAGAAAAGTTTCAATTGGCATGTTTTTAGATGCATGGAGTAAATTGGTTGTGTTTTTTTTACATTCATAAACATCATCCCTTTTTAAGAACAAGACAGCTTAAAGTTGCTAACTTGAAGCCCATATTGAGAAGTCTGGCATTGAGCATTTAGTTCTCTATCTGTTCTGGCTTTCGCATTCTGTTGCTGGTTTTTTATAACAGATCATGGTGAACTGGGTTTTGGTTTGGAATTTCCAGATCAATCTGATGAGGCACAGTTTCCAAATGAATTCTTCATTGATTATCACGATAAGGTGGAATACTGAAGGCATGCGTGAGAAAAACTTTTTATTTTTATTTTTATATTATTTCCGATAACAATGTATAGAAGATAAATCCAGAGAGGCCCTTAAAAAAAGTCCATATTTTGTTTTTTTTTAAAGAATAAAATTTGGAGTTTACTTTTTAAAATTTATATTTTTCTTTAAAAATGGTAAATTGTCCAAACATTTTTTTTTATAAAATAATGACTCCTCCAACTGTTAAGTAAGATTTTTTTTTAAGATGTGTTATGGGATACTTTGTTAATTTAGATCTGTTAGTAATTTCATTGAGTTTTTTAGGTAATTTATTTAAAAGATAGTTTTTAAAATTTTAAAGTTGTGTTTAAAAATTAAAAATGACTAATTTAAAATGGATGTAGTAGGTCTCTTACGAAGCCAATACCATTGACGATTAATGTTTTTTTTATTTTTTTTTTAATGACGCTTCATCATAGGCACCCCCATTTGCCCGCCCACATGATTAACGCTCCATTATCATGCAATAGACCTAATAATATATCTCTAATCTTCCTCAAAACCAGCCTAATTCAACAAATGAATTTTTAGATGGGTTTTTAATACTAGATGTCATGATTTTCTTTTCCTTAACGATGAACACTCCTAAATCGCGCAAGCACAAATTTTTCCAATTCAAACTCATTCATCATATAGCACACTAAACTTCGATAAAAGATGAGGTTCTCAACTAACTTGATTTTTATACCATTCATAGTAATAAAAAAGTAATTTATCTAACAATAAATAAGGAAAGTAAAATGAACAAGAAAAAAGACTTTAATATGGATATTTATTTTTGAAAAAATGGAGATTTTTTAAGTACATTAGATAAAGAGGAAAATTTAATGCTCTCAATTCTAAAGTTTATAGAAAAATAAATAATTAATAAATAGATCATAAATAAACTCAGAAGCAAAAATACATTAGATATTGTCGAAATTTTTGGTACAATATAAAAGTAATAAAAATTGAGGAGAGATAGAGAGTATCATTCAAGTTATATTTTTCACTCTCCTTTATGCTTATTAGTCTATATTTGGATAGCGTCTTAACACGGGGAAACTTTTCTAAGTTATTCCCATATCACTTTTTTTCATATAAAAATATGTTTAGGTTGTAACCTCTATCTTATTAAATTTTAATTTTAAGTGGAATTTACTTTTATTATTTATTACTTTAATGTGTGTATATATATATATATATATACACACACACGTAGGAACATTAATATCATCTTAAAAACAATTTTTACCCAAGCAAATTTCTCTTTTTCATTTTGTAATAAATGCTTTAAAATGTTGTCAATGATTAGGAATACTATCAGAACCCTCGATGTTGACCTAGATATAAATGCACTTTCACAACCGAGTAAAATAATTCGACAGTCATTTGAGCAAAAGAAATCATTCAGAACGTAAAGGAATTACACAAACACAATTTATAATGAAGCATTATAGAAACCATATAAAAATAATTTCAAAAAATAAAAATAAAAAAGGCATCAAAGTATGGTCAATGGTGATAATTCTTCAGATTTCCCCCTATCATATTAGTCAGTGTTAGGACTCAAGGCTTCAAATAAGATGCAATTGACAAAGTGTTAAACTAAATTTGAGTGGCCAAATTGAGTTTGAGCTTATATGATATTTAAAGTAATGATCACACAATATTGATTAAATATTGACTTTTATATAGATATTAAGGGACTTGACGAATATCTTTTTATCTCTCCAAATTTATTAAAATTATTAGACTAAATGAATATTCAATTCAAGACATTTACAGAATTTAAATCCATTTAATTACGAAGGATTTTAGAAATTTACTGAATTTCCATAGCTTTTTACTCTTCATGTGAATGGCTTTACATTGACATCAAATATTGCTGCTATGCTAGTTTCTCTCTACTCTTAAGTGAGGATTAATTTCTTCCACCATAAAATATTTATAAATATTTGCCTATATTTTCACTGCCAAATCGAAAACCACCAAACGTCAAGTGATTTAAGCAAAATAACAAATTTCTGAACGGCCGTCAATGGATTGAATAAGCTCACCTGCAACCAAAAAAGGCTTTTTCAATTGAAAACGGCATTGTTTACTTCTCATACAAAAAGAGATAATCATATTATAAGATCAACCTTGCAAAAGTCCGCCATGAAAGATTTCCAGGAAACCTGCTAGAACCGCGTTTTGCGACTTTCTTATCTCTGCTTCAATGATACCAACGAAAAGAAGCGTGGGATTGAACATAGCAGCAATCAACTAGAGATGAAGCTTTTCCCTGCTTCAGCCACTACTCTGTTTTCATTCTTCATCTTCTGGAATTCCATTCTTGCATCTGCTAATGGATCTCAAGGTCCAGCTCCCTATTACACGAGTGATGTAGCAATCAATTGTGGATACCTTGGCAACTCAACCGCACACGATGGTCGTCAATGGTTTGGAGACATAGGGTCAAGATCAGTTACTTCCATGCTTCAACCAAGAGGCAAATCAACCAGTTCCACTACCGATCAAGGATCTCTCTCTGCCGATCCAATCCCATATTTGACTGCAAGAGTCTCTGCTACTCAATTCCACTACACATTTCTAGTCAACCCAGGTCAGAAATTCATTCGCCTACATTTTTATCCTTCTTCCTATCCGGGTTTTGAGAAGTCTCAAGATTTTTTCACTGTTGAAGCTGGTCCTTTTATCCTCCTCAGAAAGTTCAGTGCTTCGATTGCTGCTGATGCATTGGGTGTGAGATATCTTGTTAAAGAATTTTGTCTGAATGTTGGAGAAGGCGAATACTTGAACATAACATTTTCTACATCTCAAAGTACAAAGAAGAGGAACCTTTATGCATTTGTAAATGGCATTGAGATAATTTCCATGCCCACGGGTCTTTATTACACGCCTGATGGTGATTTAGGTGTCGATGTTGTTGGTCAAAATAGTCGATATGTGGTTGATAATAGCTCTGCACTTGAAATGGTTCAGAGGTTGAATATTGGTGGAAGCTATATCTCACCTGTTGAAGATTTTGGCATGTTCCGTAGGTGGACTGAGGATGCTAATTACATGCTCGAATCAAACCTTCTGTCTGTGAACAATTTGGTGCATGGGATTAAATATGGAGGCATAACAGTGTTCACAGTACCGCTCAAAATTTACTATGCGTCATGGAAGACAAGTAGTAAATATGGAAAAGCAGAGGAGATGCACAAATTTACCTGGAAAATACCAGTGGATTTAGGCTTTGGATACTTGGTAAGACTTCATTTCTGCGACTTAAGTACTGAGGTAACAGAAGGTGAGCCAAGAGAATTCAATGTCCTCATGAACAATCAAATTGCAGAGACTAATGCGAATGTGATAAGATTGAGTGGCGGCAATGGGATACCAATGTACAGGGACTACGTGGTGATCGTGAAGGGAGACAAAAATGAAGGTAAATTTGATCTCCTCATAACCCTACAGTCCTCTAATGAGTTAGTTGTTGGACTTCTCCATGGAATAGAGATCTTCAAGTTGAGCAGCCTTGGCAACAATCTTGCAACTCCAAACCCAGTATCACTGAGACAAGTCTCTACATCTAGGAACTTGAAGATCCAGAACATGCTCTTAACATTTGGTAAAATCAGTGCAGTGGTAAAAGGTATGACAATCCTAATCATATTGAATGTTATTGTTTTCAAATTGAGGCAAATGTGGGAAAAGACCTGCCATGAAGAGAAAGACAACCGATCAGTCTCCAACGAGCAGTCTTTCCATCGCTTCTCACTTTCTGAGATCATATCAGCAACACAGAACTTCAGTGATGCATTTTTCATTGGAAGAGGGGGATTTGGTAATGTATACAAAGGTTTCATTTGTGGCGGATCAAAGATTGTTGCTGTAAAACGACTGAAGTCCAACTCCAAGCAAGGGGCTCAAGAATTTTGGGCAGAAATTGAAACACTCTCCAAGATCCGGCACATTCATCTTGTCTCTCTGATAGGCTACTGCAATGAGTACGAGGAAATGATTTTAGTTTACGAGTACATGGCCCGAGGCACCGTTGCTAATAATCTGTACAAGATTGGGAAAAATGGGATGGATGGTACTCCTCTCACTTGGGAGCAAAGGCTTAGAATCTGCATTGGTGCTGCTCGTGGACTTGACTACCTCCACACTGGCATCGAACATGGAATCATACACCGTGATGTGAAGGACTCAAATATCCTACTAGATGAAAATCTCACAGCCAAGATTTCAGATTTTGGGCTGTCGAAACTGGAAAAAATAACTGAATCACAATGCTATGTTAGCACAAAAGTTAAAGGCACATTTGGGTATCTGGATCCAGACTACCTTATTACTCAAAAATTGACCAGAAAGAGCGACATATACTCCTTTGGTATTGTTTTGTTGGTTGTATTATGCGGGAAACCTGCAGTAGATAGAAGTAATCCTGGTGAAACACAGACTCTTATATCATCCTTTCGTGAATGCAATGAAAAAGGAGGAATTGAAAATATCATTGATCCAAAAATGAGGGGAACAATTTCGTCAGAAAGTCTCAGTGAATTTGGAACATGTGTTGTAAGTTGTTTGCAACAAGAACCAAAGAAACGGCTTACGATGGCTCAAGTTGTGGCAAGACTAGAGTGTTTATTGGAGAGACAACAAATTGTACCGCCTTCTATTTCAGATGCGGCAATTCCTGTTGGTAAGCCTTGCGAGGTTGAAAACATGCAACCACCTCAATCTGATCAACATATGGCTCCCCTCATAGTTGAGGAAAGTGCTACGGTTATATACCCTGCAGAGGAAGAGAACATAAACGAAGCAATTCACAGTAATGCTGAAGTAAAAACCAGAGAAGTCTTCAGTTCAGGAGAAAAGGATCATACTTCTGTCCATAAACCATTATGGGTTTGGCCATGGGAGGCCCTTAGGAATAGAGGAAAACCTGTGAAGAAAAACGATTTGGTCATGCCATATCCCAATCCTGCATTGGAAGAGAATCTTCGTAAGTGTTAGCCCAATTGTTAATCGAGAGCTAATTCTACTTTTATTTTAATAATAATTAGTCCTTATTTTAATAATACTTTTATTTTATTAAATACTATTTAGTGCTTATTTCTTTTGATGAGGGAGAGAGAGAACTCCCCCACCTGTATCAGAGGTCCCTTGACCAGGCGGGTTGTAAATCGAGGGATGTGCCCGAGTGACAGACACATGTGGGAGGAGAGCCAACAAGATTCAAATCTCAGGACAAACCTTCACAATATTTCAGTGAAAATTTGGCCCCACACGGGATTCGAACCTGCGTTGCCGGAGGATTTCTCCCCACATCACCACCACTGCCTTACCAACTCGCCTATGCCCCTGGGGACTTTAGTGCTTATTTCTTACTTCTTACATTTGGCATTTCCATCTCTCATCAGCTTCCGTACCTCAGGATTCTCTACGTGAGGGAGAGACTTTGCAGTCGTGGAATTTGAAAGAATTCACCTTTGCCGAACTCAAAGCAGCCACCAGAAACTTTCTACGTGATAATTTACTAGGGGAAGGAGACAGTGGTTGTGTTTATAAGGGGTGGATTGATGAGCAATCACTTAGGTCATCAAAGCCTAGGCTTGGGACGGCGGTGGCTGTAAAGAGGCTAAGCAATCAAGAAGGGTCGCAGGGGCAGAAGGAATGGTTGGTAAGTAATCTTAAAGTTTCGCAACCGAATTCTGCTTTCTGGGCTTTTCTTCTCTACGAATTTTGGCGAGTAATTTATATCATACAATCTATGTTGATAGGCCCCAAGTACTCTGTAATGTTTTGTTTTCTTTCTTGTCTGGGTGCCTGTGAATATAAAAATTCACCTTTTTTTCTAATATATGGCATGCATTGCTCAAGGATCATAATCTTCATACCTAAATTAGCTAATTCTTCTTGGATTTGCAGGCAAAGATTAATTATCTTTGGCAGCTAAGACATCCTAATCTGGTGAAGTTGATTGGTTACTGCTTGGAGGATGGTCTCAGGCTTTTGGTTTACGAGTTCATTCCTAAGGGTAGTTTGGAATGTCATCTATTCAGGAGTAAGTTTTTCTATATCCCCATTTGATGAGATGTTGTTCTAAAATTTTGCTTTATTGCCAAGGGAATTTGTTTCTGAGATAGATATTGCTATTACAGTAGTATTTTAAATTTTTATTATTATTGTTATTGTCATTGTCATTAGCTGTTTTTTTTAATTAGGACGGATGATCGAGCCACTTTCTTGGAACCAACGCATTAAAATCGCACTTGGTGCTGCAAGGGGACTTGCCTTTCTTCACGGTGCTGAAACCAAAGTCATTTATGGGGACTTCAGGACTTCAAATATCCTCCTTGACTCGGTACGAGATCACGTAGACATTCATTATGTATAATTGGTTAAAGTTATTTTATACTATCTCCTCCCTTTTTTATAATTCGATAAAATTATTTTATACTTTCTCTATCTATTTTTACGAGACATGAAAAATATATTTTTTAGTTTTGATAATATTTATTTTTGAAATCTTTTTTTAAGAGACATAAAAAAAAATATTTTAGTTTTGATAATATTCTTATTTATTTTTTAAAATAAAAAAATAAAATAAAACTTTTATTTGAAAATAAATAGATGAAGAGAGAAGAAATTTTTTGGATTGAGAATTAGAAATAGATGACTTCTTGAGTGATAAATAAGGATAATATTAAAAATAAGTAATTAAATATATTTTAAAAGTTGTAAAATATCTTATATTTAAGTATAAGTATCTTATTAATAAGGAACCAAGGGAATAAGTTATTTAATTATGGTAAATTTTTCATCTTGTTCTTTATTTAATATTTATTTTAATTTTGAATAAAAAATGCAGCTATAAATAAGAGTAATAAAAATTAAATTGAAAGGTATTTTAACTACAAATAGAATTTTGAACACTCCTTTCGCTTTTATAATTATGCGAATCTTTGATCCGATAAAATTACTAAGATTCATAAAGTCAAAAACAAAAAAAAAAAAAGACTATAATGCAAACTACATTGAATAGATTAATGGATCATGTAAATTAATAGATCAAACGTATCAAATGATTTAAATAGTTTTTTGTAAATGCATCGTATTTAATGGTGAAATGGTTTAAGTAATACTCCATCCATCCTTTTTTTAGGTAGATAGTTAGAAGACTTTTTATTTATTCGTAACAAAATCCTTTCATAAATTTTTAGAGATATTTTATTATATTATTTTTTAATATCACTCTTATTTAATTTTGTATCTTTTCTCATAACTTTCTTATTCTCAACACAAAATTTATTTCTCTCCTTCTTATGTCTCTTATCCTTTATTTTATTTTTCTTATTTTCAAAACAAAATAAATAATAGTACATTAAAAAAACTCCATTGGTCTACATAAGTATCTCTCCAACTACTTATAAAAAGGGATCAAAGGAGTAATACATTATAAAAATAATTAATTAGTGTCTCCATGATTTAAAACATTGAGAAAAAATTATATACAATATAAAAGTAATAAAAATTGAGGAGAGTGTTATTTAAGATATATCCACCCCCTTTACGCTTATTAATCTTATTTGGATAGCCTCTTAACTTGGGAAATTTTTCTAAGTTATTTCGATATCACTTTTTCACTTAAAAAAAAAAAAGAGGAAGTCAAAGTCAAATATTTTTCATATAAACATTATATTTTTCATATAAAAAAACTCCATTGGTCTACATAAATATTTCTCCAACTACTTATAAAAAGGGATCAAATGAGTAAAACATTATAAAAATAATTAATTAGTGTCTTCATGATTTAAAAAATTGAGAAAAATGTCTATCTTATTAATTTTAAATTTAAGTGGAATTTACTTATATTACTTTTTTCGAAATTTTTATTCTGATTACTTTAATATATATGTGTAAGACAATTAATATCATGTTAAAAACAATTTTTATCCAAAGCAAATTTTTCTTTCTCATTTTGTAATAAACGCTGTCAATAGTTTCCCAGTATTTCTTTTCTGTCGCAGAACCATGATGCCAAACTATCTGGTTTTTGGTTGGACCGAGATATTGATTCATATGATGGCTATGTACCTACTGGGATTATAAGAATAGATCCGTATAAAGCCCCTGAGTATCTAATGATAGGTATGTTTTTTACTGAGAAAGCCATTGAGAACGTTATTAAGTTCTTGATTGTGTGCTTTAATTAAAGCTTCGTAGTGAATTGTTTCGCCTCATTTTCTAGTTGATGACTTTGCCTTGTACATGGTTTTTGCATCCGTACCTGCTAGATCTTTCTAGAGTGAAATAGGCATGCATTGAGATGCAATTAAGTAGTTAAACTTACAATAATTTTTTAAGAATGAAAAATAAATATGGAAAAAATGTCTGATTTGATCCTTCCGCATATGAACGTTTATCTATTTTGGTCTCAATTATATTTTATTAACTTTTTTAATCACGTATCATTTTGACTTTATGTATCGAATTCTTACTATTAAGTCATTTTTAAGATTCAATTTTTAGAAGTGACATGCACGACCTCCTTTATTAATGGACAAAAATGAGAGTGCAAACAAATAAATTTCATATCTAGCCTAACTTTAGTCAATCAAAACTCAAAACAAGTTTGGTTATTTGATTTTTTAAAAAAAATTCATTTTGTCCCACATGTGTATATATAAAGGACCAAATTGGATAATTATTCCAAAAAAAAATTAAAGTTAAAAGCATATATAAAATGTCTTTTTCGTTGTCACATATAACTCTTATTCAAAAGTGAAGATCAAATTTAGATCTTTTTAAAACAGGAAGCATTAGCAAGCCTAATACTATTTGTTTCAAGATACGTGTGTATTATATAGGTGAGGTGTTGCATGCTATCTAACATAACAGAATCGTGGTATTTCTTGAAAGGTCATTTAACTGCCAAGAGCAATGTATACAACTTCGGAGTTGTTCTCCTGGAAATTTTGGCTGGTAGAACAGCAATGGAGAGGAATCTGCCAAGGCATGAGCAAAATCTGGTGGAGTGGGCGAAACCATATCTTGTCAATAAACGTAGAATTTCTCGAGTTGTGGATACCCGTATTGAAGGTCAGTACTCGTTGGGCGGAGCTTTGAAGTTAGCTTACATTGCTCTTCGGTGCCTGTCGATGCCGGAGTTGAGACCAACCATGGATGAGGTTGTAATAGCTCTACAGCACCTCCATGACTTAAAGGACAAAAAAGTTGCCTAATTGGTACATCAGAAGCAGTGCAGAAGAAACCCTCGGAATGACAATTTCACATACATACTGCATGCTTGAATGAAGGAAATGCTTTCCTTCCTTGTTCCTACAATTTAAATTTATGTTAACTGTTAAAACATATAATGTATTCATATAATTAAAGCTAATTTATATATAATAATTAGCCGTTCGAAATTTTGATCCTTTGAAGAAGAAAACGTTGATAAAATCATAGATGGTTTTTGGTACTACAATTATCCATTACGTAATATGAATACCAACCAAAGTAGCCAAAACTGAACCCATCTTAATTATATATTTCTTGCTTTCTGTCTTTGTTCTCTTTAGTACTTCTATTAGTTATGACAAATGTGCCTTTAGGACCATATTTTAATTAGGCCTATATATAACATTGCAATTTGTAAAAGAGCTTATCACAAATATTACTCTCCAACCAATTGCTCAGAGATTGCAAGTGACAAGGCCTTCACCGACTCATCCTTGAATATTACTACCTCCGTTCCTTTATTTTTATAAGATTTATTAATCAAATTTTATTATCTCTAATTATAAGAATTTTTTTAAAACTTTTTATAATTATTGTGTATATTTTTTTCCAAATTTATTCACACTCTGCTGAAAAAGAATAAGAGAGAATAATTTTTTTTTGAAAAAAAATGAAATAAATAAATAAGTAATAAGAAGTAAAATAATTCATTAATATGTATAAATTTACTAGAAACAACTTATAAAATAAGAACAATAAGAAAGGATGGAGTAGAATAATAAAACCATTTGCGCCATTGTCTGGTCGAACTAATATACTCTGAAGATGGCTTTTTTTGGCATATATATAACGCCTGCGTTTGACATATATATAGTTCCTTTCTTAAAAAAAGAAAAAAGAAAAAAGAAACTCATATATTATTTTTAAAACTAACTATATTAAAACAATAATAATGTAGTAAAAATTTTAAATTTTATATTCAGTGAAATGTGAATATTTCATTTTAAACTAAGAAAATTAGAGGTAAACAACCTTTAAATGTTAAGCATAATTATTGATAATCCTCGTATTTGTTGGATCCTCCTAGGAATTTTGATTCACTCGCAAATCGCAATAATAAAATGATAATTAGCCTTTCTAATTTAACAATCATTAAAACCATTATCACACGTAAGAGTTTTGTTAGCTTCTCCAACCGCAAATCTTGACGAGAACGAATTTTTTTTAAAATAAAAATTAAACCCTAAAAAAGAAAAATTAATCATAACCGTCAAATAAGAACCTCCTAGAAGACACGCCGCAGTTGTCGGTGGATGCCTCTTTCACTGGCTATTGCTAAGCCTAACATGAAACTCACCGAATCCCCATTTTTTCTCATTATTACGTGGCGTCCTTCTACTGGCTTTACCAGCTGGCGCTTTCTCCTGCACGTATAGTATATTGTAGCTGTTACCCTGGGTTATCTTCACCATAGGTCCATTAACTGCTCATATTTTACTCTGTTCCAAACTATGACCTTCATTTCGACTCTTATTACAATTATACCTATCTGGCCACCGTCTCCTCCGAGGCTCCGGCTACAAGAGTACAAAGACGGTGCGGTGTTTTTTGCATCAAAAAATATTCTACTATGTTATTTTAAAAAATTAAAAATGCCATTTTGGAAATGTTTTTTACTATTTGCTTTTTAATATTTGAAGAAGTTGTAAAAATAAAAATTATGGCAGGCCATTTGGGCATTATACTACTTTCTTGTTACTATATATAAGTCATGTTAATTTTAAATATTTAAAAGGTATTTATTATTTTTAATATTATTCTCGTTAATCTTTTCTACTAAATTTTTTTTGATAATTAAATTGAGAGTTTTTAAATATGTTAGTTCAAAAATATATTTTTTCTAAAAATTATCAATTTATATTTTCTATATATAAGAATATATATATATATATATATATATAATATTTAAGAGCAATTTGACACGTGAATATCACAATTAAAAATTTATAATCCTATATTTAAATTATTTATTTTATTTTTAAATATCTAAAAATAAATATTATTTTTTTCAAATAAGCTCATTTTTACATCCAAAGTTTTATAAATCACATACTTCATTAATATATATTGTGCATGTTATTAATTATCAAGGTCTTATTATTAACCATATTACTAATAAAAATATTTTAGTAACTTATATGTAGTGAATCGAAAGTGTTTTATTATTTTTTAAGTTAAAAAGGAAACGTTATCTATTTGAAAGAAAAAGGGAGAAATGTTATCATTATTATTATTATTATTATTGGGTCAAAGAATATACTATATTTTAAAATATATGAAAATTATCAAATTTAATACATGAAATATTTTTATTTTCAAGTTTGTTCATTATCTACTATTTCATCTTTTTAGATCTATAAACTATTTTGTTTCTAAATCCTTGATAATTTTTTTTATCTTTTAAGATCCATGAACTATTTTTATTTTTTAAACTTTGATTCTTGATTGTTTTTTTAATCTTATTTTTTTATAACTAAACTATTTTTTATTTTTCATCATAGAAATCCAAATTTGAAAATAAAAAATAGTTCGATGACCAAAGCTGAAAAAATTCATGAATCTTAAAAGATACAAAAATTATTAAGGACCTAAGTTGAAAAATAAAAATAATTTAAAGATTTAAAAAGATAAAAAATAGATAATGTACCATGGCTAAAAAACAAAAATAGGCGGGGGACTAAATTTGATAATTTTCCTAAAATACATGATCTTACTCAATTTGAATTATAAATATAGAATTTCCCCAAGATGCATTTTATGAGAAGCAATTGTTTCTTTTTTTTTTATGACATTCAATATAAATCGTCATTATCTACTCACTTTATACTTTGAAAAGTATAAGATGTAAATCAACTAATATGTCTTAAGAAATTAGGATTCGAGTGAATTTCAATGGGATCCATGAGAGCATGGCCCCATCAAGCCCATTTTACTCCAAGGATGATTGAAATAGATTTGTCAATTGATAGAATTTGAACCACAATCGTAAAAAAAAAAGCATACATTATTATTATCTCTCATCTTTTACCACTTAAGTTACGATGATAAGAAATTTAGGAACAAATACAATTAGTAAAACGGTACTTACTATGTCAAACATTTTCAAGATAAATATTCATATATTTTTTGTATTAAACGGTTATTGTATTAAAATAAATATAATTTTATGCTATAAAAAAATAATCTCATTAATTTAAAAAATTTAATTCTTTTGGCACATGATGCTATTACTTATTAATTAAAAATACTAATAATAAAATAATTTATATATTCTCTTAATTTTTATATGAAGCTAAAAATAAATATTTAATTTTAAATGATAAAGTATAATTTATGAGGCCAGAAATCTTGAATTCTATATATTAAAAAGAATGAAGGAGAAAAAGTTGCTTTAGAAATTTGGGTGAAATAAAATCGACTCGAGATTTTTGCCTCTAAGAAAAAGTAGGAAACGCAGCGCAGATGCCAGGCCACATGCTCCGATGCATATGCTATCCTTTGCTTGCTTTGTGGGCTTTTGTTGCTGCAAATCTTTCGGTATTGTCTCCGTCCTTTGCCTTGGTATCGGGTCAACCTGATGCTTATTCCACGTGATTTCATTATTTATGTTTTTTCTTCATTTAATTGTTGGTAATTTCAATAACAAATTAGTTCTATTCTTAAACTAAACAGGAGTAATTAATTGGAATTTAGTATTTAGCATAAAGAATTAATTGGACAGCTTTGTTTGGACTGGTACGTCTTTGCATACATCATACAAAAGAGCTCCTTTTTTTTTTTTAATGGATTTGATAGCTCAATTTGTTTTTAAGACACAAAGCTTTCTTTTCATAACACTCCTTCTGTTAGGAAATAAGGTTATATTTGACCAGCTACTAAGTTATTTTTTTCTTAGATTGATTGGGAAAAAAAGAAGAAAAGAATACCTACTCGATTTTAATAGTTTTTCCACGAACTTAAATGTAAAACATTTTTTCCCTACTTATATTCTATATTGTGGGTTATTAATTACGATTAGAACATCTATGCGGCAGTCAGATAAACTATATAGTAGTGCTTACCAATTGTCATACAAGAATATGCATACATATTTGTGTTGTTCTTTTATGCAATTCAAAATTTATATTTATAAAATAATACTTTTACGGTTCAAAATTAAACTTTAAATAAATGTATTTTGTATTTAAAATTCATATGACAACATCTTTTATTTAAAAATTGACAATTATTTTGCAATAAAAAAAACATTTATTTTAACAAGAATTATGTGATAGAGAGGGTTTATTAATTGGAACAATGAATCCACATGATTTATCACAAAATTTTACACGAACATCATTGCAGTCGAGTTTTTTAAAATGGAACAAATAATCATTTGTTTACGTACCGACATATTAAACAAAATAGTGCATAATATTAACCGAACTAAACCTTTTTAAGTTATGAGTCATTATCCATCCTAAAGAGATCCCTTCCAATGACAACTGGTTACATGCACACATGAGGTGACATGACACACTCACTTATGAGTGCGAAAATTAAATCAAATTAGTATTATTCTTTACTATCCCCACATATTTTTATTTTAAAATATTTATAATTAAATCTTTATTTATAATTTTTAAAATTTTAAAATTTTATATTCTATTAATTAATAATCGATCCTATTAATTTAATTAATAAAAAATAAATTTAAAAAATAATTTTTTTTTTTACTTTTTAAGTGAAATCTAACATTCATATATTCAATTTTATACGTAAAGGCCATTTGTTTTAAAAAAAAATTAACATTTTTTTTGCTTTAAAACAAATAATCTTTTGATAATCTACACGTATTAAGTGATAAAAGTAATATAGTTTCAAATGTTCTTTTAATTAAATACTTATGAGAAATTATATATAAATTAATTTTAAAATTATTCTATAAATAAAAAAATAATCATTAATACATTAAAAATCATACGAATATCTATTTTAAATTATCGCAAAGACCATTTATTTTAAACTGGGAGAAGCAGGATCGAATAAAAATGTGTTTTTATCATTAAATGACCATCTATTTTCCAGCACAAAAGTCATTATCACCGAAATCAAATTTTAACCCACTAATCCACCATTCAAATCAACCCCAATCAGTGGCGGACGAGTGGTATTATTGTAATTTCAAGCTACACCGAGGCCATTCAAGTCCAAAGATCCTCCAGCCTATCTCCTTCAATTTACTTGCACTCTTCTCTCACTTCTGGAAGTGCACTTTCCAATCTCACACTCAAAAAGAACATCTTCACTAGAAAAGGAGTTCCCTTAAAAAGCTATAAATCATCACCACCGCCATCTTCCTCTCCACTATACACGCTCTACAATGCAGCTCCGCTCGACTGCCACGGCCGCCGCCGCCGTGGTTCTCTCACTCACTGTCTTCCTCTTCCCATCTTCTACTCAAGCTCACAATATTACCCACATTTTAGCTGGATTTCCAGAATTCTCCACTTTCAATCACTATTTGACCACAACCCATCTTGCTGCTGAGATTAACAGCCGCGAGACCATCACAGTTCTCGCCGTCGACAATACGGGAATGGCAGATCTCCTCTCCAAGCATCTTTCCATTTATGCCCTTAAAAATGTACTCTCCCTTCACGTACTCCTTGACTACTTCGGAGCTAAGAAGCTCCACCAAATAACTAATGGCACTGCATTGGCAGCTACCATGTACCAAGCCACCGGCTCAGCCCCTGGTTCCTCCGGATTCGTCAATATTACTGACCTGAAAGGCGGAAAAGTGGGCTTCGGCGCCGTCGACAGTGGTACAATTGATGCCTCGTTTGTGAAATCTGTCAAGGAAATTCCTTACAACATTTCAATTATTCAGATCAATAAGATCTTACCTTCACCCGACGCTGAAGCGCCGACTCCTGGACCGAGCCAAATGAATCTGACGTCTATTATGTCGGCACATGGCTGCAAGGTATTCGCGGAGACTTTATTGGCATCTCCTGCGGAAAAGACATATGAAGGCAATGCGGATGGGGGATTGACCATATTCTGCCCTGGAGATGATGCAATGAAGAACTTTTTGCCCAAATTTAAAAATTTAACGGCAGATGGAAAGCAATCTCTACTTGAATATCACGCGACTCCGGTGTACATGTCTATGCCAATGTTGAAATCCAATAACGGACCCATGAACACTTTAGCCACCGACGGAGCTAACAAATTTGCGTTCGTGATTCAGAACGATGGCCAGGAAGTGACTTTGAAGACCAAACTCGTGACGGCAAAGATAATTTCAACTTTAATTGACGAGCAGCCATTGGCGATATTTTCAATAGATAAGGTTCTGATGCCAAAGGAGTTGTTCAAAGCTGCTCTGGCTCCAACACCAGCTCCTGCACCTGCCCCTGAGGCTCCATCTCCAAAGTCTTCAAAGAAGCACAAGTCCCCACCAGCCCCGGCAGCTCCCTCGGATTCTCCGGCAGATTCTCCAGCAGATGGGCCTGCAGCAGATTCACAAGATCAAACTGCGGATGGAAACTTTGCAGTCAGATTTAGCGGTGGAAGAATTGTGGCCGGAGCTTTGGGCTTGTGGTTTGCTATTTTCGTATTGTAAGTCAGTTTTCTGGGATTACTTTTTCTTTTTTTTTGGGGGGGGGGGGTGGTCTAAATAATTGAGGCCATTATAAGGCTATTATTATTAGTAGGTAGTTGATATGTATTTAAGCGCGTTGATTGGAAGGGTTTTGTGTGTTTTGCTTTTCTTTTCCACTTTCTTTAGAGTGTTATTAGTTTGGTCTTTTCATTAGGATTTTTGAGGGAGATTTGTATTGTTGTAATTGTGTTTTTTTCTTTTTCTTACTTCTTTGTACCGCAACTCTCCATTTGTTTGTTAGTGGTAAATGGTAAGAATACTCCATTTTTGCACCTTTGTTTTTTAATCCGCAAATGTCATCCGTCAATGATGCAAATATTGAAACATCAATGCCATGCATAAGCTGATAAGCATGAGCAGCCACATCTCCCTGTTCAAAATTTTGATGCCTTGGTTCATGAATCCTCTCAATTTTGGGCTTTTTTGCCAGAATTGTTTAGCTTTAAGACTACAGATTAGATAAGGACGTATAATTAAGCTATCGTGGCGGTGGGTGGCTGTGTTAAGCTATATAGCCTCCTCCTCATAGGATATCTGACTTGAGATTATGACATGTAATTAGGCCTATATCACTATGGGTGGCTAATGAAAGATGCTGATGTTGTGAGGCCCGTTGGTTGGCTTGTGAATGAAAAATAGTTGGATCTCCATATTATGGGGACAATTTGGATACATGAAATGTATCTAAAAGTTGAGTGAAGAAGCTAGACATTATCCTCGCAGGCTTCCATTCTAAAAGGACGGCAATATGGAGCATTGTATATTTACTTTGTGTAATTGCACTAACGCTGCTCTAACTGTTGAATAGTGATTGCAACGCTTACTTGCTAGATTTTCTGAGAGTTGTATCTGGAATGCCAGGGATCTATAGATTTTCTGAGCATTGGAGTGTTTTCGGAGGCAAAGGGTTATACTTTTTAGATTCCAAATGAGGTCATTGAACCTGTTACTTTTGGCAGTCCTTGTTCTTGCTCTGTTCCTTAAAGCTGGACAGGGAGTAATAGATACTGTAAGGACTTGGCCCTAATGTCAGCACTTGGTGGAATGCTTATACGAGTTAAAACTTCAAACAGACTCGAGTACAGCAGCAAAGATGGAACTCCATCGCAGAGCAACACAGAGGGAAAAAAAGGCCCACTTTTATTTGATATCCATCATCAAGGAATGATACAAAATGAAATGGAATAATTTTCACTAACCACCAAACCCCCCGCCCCCCCCCCAAAAAAAAAAAAAGAAAAGAAAAGAAAAGAAAAAAGAAGAACAATTCATGTAACAACTGCTTCACTTCCTCAGTGATGATGCATCGACTTTGGTGGGTTTATATCCCGGTTGTTCAAATAAAGGTAGCTTGACTTATTGTCGAAAAATGACTTTATTTCTAATGGAGTAAATCCTGTGTAGCGATTGTCTAATTTGGCGGAACATAAATCAGCAATGTACTTGAAGATGCTGTGTTTTTGAACAAAGGGTTGAGCAGCATATTCTTCCAATGGCATCCACTGTGGAGAAAGGTTTCACATGCCAAGTTAGAAACCTCAGAGCCTAAGATAGTTTTTCTTGGTGAAAATTTTGGAGAACTTGACCATGAATACTTCATACCTGGGCTGCCTCAATTTCCAGGTCTTGCTTTTTGATGTTGAATGACAGAGGGCGCAACATGCACAAGAAGTACAACTCTGATTTCCCAAATAGTGTATTGTGCATTTGCCTATGATTGAATGGAGTAACATGAGTGGAAAGATTGAAGAGACATTAGAACAGCATAATAATTAATTTTCATACAAATGACATATCCTACTGTGTGTGCCAAAATGCAGAGCCATATTCAGATTATAGAGTTAAATCTCAATTTGAATTTCAAGATAAATATTAAATCATGCGAGCAGAATTTAAATGTCTAGAAGAGTTGCACCTGAAAGCTAGTAACTCCACAAATTCTGTGTCAACCTGCATGAACAAAACTCCAAGATGAGAATGTAACATCAGAAAATTTAAGCAATCTAGATTTTTTCCGTTTATTTATCCACGAATCATTACTTGTGTTTCTTCTTTAACTTCTCTTACAGCACCAGAAAAAATATCCTCCCCCTGTAAATCAAAGAGCCTTAATATGAGATTAAAATCACAAGTTGAAGGATACACTACCTAATATCAAGTCTCTACGAAAGCAATACCTGGTCAACAACTCCAGTTGGAATTTTCCATATACCAGTTCCCTGGAATCTGCCATTCTTTTCCTGGACAACAAGCAACTGGAGCAAAATGGCAAATTTAGGAAGAGAAACACACTACTAGTACTATCAAATCTACTTGATGTCTAATGATCTTGAAACAAAAGAAAATTATTGAAGGGCAATGCCCTAGTGGTAAATCTAGGGCACTTTATAAGTGTTTGGTCATCCGAGCTTGGCTGTTAAAGGAAGAAATGACCATAGATCAGATAGACTTTCAGTTTCTTGTATTACATAGTCACAGATTTGGGAGGACTTCTATATCTACATAGTGAAGTATCAACAACAGTAGCAATTTCAGAATACCTCTCTTTTATCATTCACGATGATAGCCCCAATACGCACTTTATGTGTAGCATTTGCTGGAATGGTACTACCTGTTACTGGGATCCAACAGACAAGCATCAAGTAATCAGGTTCAGCATGGTGGTACCTAAATCCCTCCTGAAATGAACACCAAATATCATTAGATGATCCAATTGCAAAGGTTCAAGGTCCACCCATTTCAAAGCGCACTTCAACATGAATAAAAATATAATCATCAACTAAATTTTTTTCATCAGGGATACTTGGATGTTGCTGAAAAGGGTTTGTGATACGACCAGCAGGTATAAGGAAAACTTTCAGGGATAGTTTCAAACATTCTTCCAGATTCAAGTTTCAGTCAGTTCGATCAAATTGAGTACCAAAGAAAATAAGCTACTTCACACAAATCAGTGATTGTCTATTGCATACTTGCATGCTGGATTCTGGAGCCATTATGAATTGGCCAGTAAAACACCGAAGACATTCAGAAAACTCCATTCAATTTAAAAGGGAGCATTACCTTAACTACAATGTCAACAAGATTTGCAAGTTGGATGGGCAATTTGATCCAAACACCCTTCTTTCCCTGCGAATCATATTTGTTAAATTAGTGTAGATAAACAAAAGGAATATTGTAATCTCAAATCTAAATTAGATGCACGAATGATTCAAAAGAGACAAAATCTTTCATTCTTCCAACCAAATCAAGATATTTTGAACTCGTAATATATATTTTTTTAACTAAAAAAGACGCATGTTTGGTTTGTTTCTTTTTCTTATAAGAAGGCGGGGGGGACATAATGGTCACACTTGGTGGCCGTAGTTGAATTTTAGAAAAAGGCTTTCAGATGAATTCTATCAATGATTTTAACCCTTGGAGGCAAAGCGCAAAACACAATCCACAACTGTAAAGCCCTTTAGTTTTGACAAAAATATTAGGCAAAAATTTGCAAACCTTCACAGGTCACTCCAATTGTGTGATAACTAAAAAAACAGGAAATTATAAGTGTACTTATCTGAAAAGCACATAGCAAAATTTCAACCCAGAATTGATTTTTCCAAAAGTACTTCTATACTCGTTTGTCAAAGTTACGTCTTTTATTACCATTTGAATGTAATATTTCTGATGATAACCAAATCAAACCTCAAGAAATTAACTTCTTTCTCTTTTCTGGGGAGCGCAGCAAGAGCTAAAACAACAAACAGTCAAACAGTAATTGGTCCTTCCATCACACATGGTCAAGTTACTGCAGTTTGTCACTCGAAAACATATGCAAATTATGAAATATACCTGCAGTTTCCAGTGAAACAGAGAAGCTTTAAGCCTTGAACGGAATTCATTTGGATCCATTTTCTCTTCTACTTCTACTATGACTCCACCATGCTCATCGTTAACCATAGGAAGCAAGCAGCTCTTTTTGGCTCCATTTTCAACATAAACAAGTGGTGTTTGAAGCCTGAAATGGACATCTTCGCAATCCATTGGTTGCTCTGGTCCTACCACGAATCCGTCTTGTTCACCTTTAACTGCAGGAAGCAACCGGTCCCTTTTTGCTCCATTTTCAAGAATTACTTGGTCCACCAGCTTAGCTGATCCCGAATCCAAAGAAACCATCTCGATGGTGAAAATCTATCAAAAGAAAAAAAACCCAGTAAGCAAAACTACGGGGAATTACAAAATAACACACAAAAAATGCTCATTCTGCAGTCAGAGTTGAATTTTCTACACAAAAATTCAAGATTATTTTGAGCCGCAATACCACCTCATAAAAACCAACGCTGAAAATGGTTCCTCCTAAAGTTATCAATTATTGACATTTATGGGCCGAAATTTGAAAATATAAAACAAAAAACTACCTTATGAAAAATAACAAAGGATGAAGAAGGATAGGATGCAACTTGGGCTTCCTATTATGAAAACAAATCCAAGTGGAACAAAAGAAAAAGGATATAAAAGAGATATAATTGTACTCTGGCTGTGATTAAAGCGCAAAGATATTCATACATATATATAGGAAGAGGAGCTGAGGTGATGTGTAGGTTGGCTTCTCGCGGGTGCTCGATGACGCATTTGCATTCCCACTGAAAATGAAATTAAGAGCATTTTTTATTTTTTTTAATATACGTAAGGGGACTCGACTCATTCCCCACAGTTGGACCCGGGACAGCATAGCGTGTATCGTCCTTGAGGGTGCGAGTGATGATGGCGTGGTGGGGCAGAAATAGGATGCTAACTAACATTAATTTGTTACTCAAAAAAAAAAAACATTAATTTGTATATAATACGTACTTTTAAAAAAATAAAAAAAATTATATTCTACGTACTTTATTATTGCTAAAGATAAATAGCTATTAGTAAATTTTTTCTTTTAAATATCCTTATTTATTTTATTTTGGAATAAAAAAGAGGAAAACAAAAGAACATAATAATAAAGAAGAGAGATGAGAAATAAAAAGGACAGAAAAACTCTCTATTTTAAAAATAAGAAAAGGAAGAGAGAATAAATAATGATAAAATAAAAATATAGTATTGAAGATAAGTAGTAAAATATTATAAAATGTTATAAAACGATTTCTTTTAAGAGAGAAGAAAAATGTCTTGAACAATTATAAAAAAAAAGGACAGAGGGAGTAATTAAATTTTCTATTAAATATAATTAATTTGGGATGAATATAATTTAATAAAATAATATTCATGATATCTTTTGACTAAATTTAAATGTTAAAGTTATAAAAAAAATTCAAATGTATAAATGCATATGTTTATCTAAAATGTTTACAAATAGTCTTAATTAAAATATACATGCCCAACCAATACATTGTTACAGTACCATTTGTATAAATAATAAGTATAATGTATTAATAAATTATCAATGTTTTCTTTAAGTATGCCATTATGAATGTTTTGTACAAGTCTACTAAAATTTCTTTAATTGTTATATAAGTCAAGAGAGAATTTGAGACGGAAAAGTATTTGATAATTAGTTATGTATTTCTCTTTCTTTAATAAAAAAAAGTAATTATTCGTTTTATTTTAATTGTTCACGATTCTTTTTTTATGTCTCATTTCAATTGTTAAATTTTTAATTTTAGTACGTATTTTTACACTTTTATCTTTATTATTATTGAATACTTTGGATGAATCATTCACAATTTATTGAAGAGTTTATTTTTTTAAAATGATTAATACTTACGTAATAGACTAATAGTTATTAAATTAAGGCACTCTTATAATTTCTAAAATTTAGTATTAATTTTTGTAGAAGTTCAAAGTAAATACTTGAAATGAGACTAAGGTATTAAGGATTTATCTTCTTTGTTAGTGAATTTAAAGTTCCAAACACATTATCTTACACTAATTATCTTCTTCTAACAGCTTTCAACTAACTTTCTATAGTCTCGAAAGCCTATTTTTGGAATGAGGGAAATAAAATATTTAACGGAAAAGGAAATGAATAAAGAGAGAAGGCTACAACATGACATGTTAATGGAATACATTTATTGCATGCTAAAGTTAACAAATGGGTTGATTAATGAAACCCATCTATTTCAGGTTAAAGTTGAAAATGGGTTGACACGATTTGTTGTTAAATAATCTAAATCGAGTCACAAATTAAATTTCAATTAAGTAGTTGATAAAAAAATGTATTGAATTGATTCTTTTTAATAAATATATCCAGATCGCAATTTTGGTTGTAAAATAAATAAAAAATGGATTTGAAGTTTATCTATAGTATGGAGTTTCATTGATTCTATCTATCTTTTATTTCGATTTTATTAATTTTTACAACATACGTGAAAATTTGTTTTACTCATTATTCAACCTTAAATGAAAATTGTTAATATTTTATTTAATTAAATATAGATTAAAATTTGAGATGTTTGAATTATATTTTATTTAATCAAATCGATAAAGCTCAATTGTCAACCCTTATATATAAAAATGATTATATAAATAGAAGATATTACTAAAATGTCAGGCGCAAATCATCGTAGCAGCCGACGAAACATATCCTTGCCTGGCAGCACTAGGGAATGAGCGGACCCACATTGACGGTGAGGTTTCTGGAGGCGAAGGCATGTATCGTTATTGAAAAACGACGTTACTTTGAAATTCGAATGGTTTAGCTTAACAGGAAGTCACCCAGGGGCCACAAAATTGGATCTTTCTTACCGTCAAATGCACCTTTGAGTACCGCAGGAGTCCGGGCTGGTTCAAATTGGCCCAATTTGATTTGAGTTGAATTCAGTGCAAAATCAAGTCGGAGTTTAATTCTAGGTCTGATTTAGAATTGAGTCAAATTTTAGCTCTAATGAATTCCAAATCATTTCAATCTCAAGTGAGTAATTCTTAAAGTTTGACATTATAAATTTATTTTATAAAATTGTCTCACTTATTATTTACATACTTATAAATTTAAGTCACAAATGCAATAATTATTGCAAGTTTAGATCATGGTGGAATTGATCGAATAAAAAATATATCATATGTTAATACAATATTAATAAAAAGTATTATTTCCTCCGCTCATAAGATTGATTTTTTTTTCAATAAACTCCTTTTATTTTAAAAATATTTTTAATTATTATGTCTTGAAAATAAAAAAATGTTTATTTTGAAAATAAGAAAATATAAGAACTTTGTATTATAAATAAGAAAGAAGTGAGTGGAGATATGAAAAAAAATAAAAAAAATACTGAAAATCAATGATTAAATATTCACAAAATTTCGTAAAACAATTTATATTTTGATACAATAAAAAAATCATTTAATAACTTATATTTCTGAATAGATAGACTATTTAAAAAAATTTAGTTCTTCCTAATAAAAAAAAAGAAGAAGTTAAAAAGGAAAAAAATTGTATTAATTGAATTATACCTATTAGTCATACCTTAATCCCCTTTTGTGAATTCAGCTTTGAAATCACATTTTTGAAATTTATTTTCTTGGTTGGTTATGCTTTAAATTTTGAATTCTCGAACATGGTTTTTGGAAATTTCTAATAAGTCATTATACCCTATGATTCTATATAAAGAGAGTGGTTAGATAAAGACGAATTGAAGTCATTGGTTCCTTTTTTAGTGGGGAAAAGAACAAGGAAAATCAGTCAAAACCCCTGACTTGAAAAATGGACTGACCCCGTGGACTTAGAAAAAACCTAATTACTACTAAAGGGCAAGTAAACTCTTCTCAATTTTCAACATTGCTACAGTTGTTTTTATTTTCGAATCCGTCGTCAATGAATTTCTACTTTTAGAATTCATTCATGTAACCACAATTTTTTAATTTTAGTAGCATGTTCCTTCTGTTTTTAACCCAAAAATAATTCCCAATAAAAGAATTCTTATCCAAACAAAATTAAAAAAAAAACTTTCAAATTCCAATCCATAAAGAAAAAAAAAATTGTTTCTGTATGATTAGCTTTATCTTTCTATATTTCTGGTTCATGATAATGGATGTTTAAACTTATTGAGTTTTTTATTTTATTTTATTAGTAACTTATTGAGTTAAGATTGTAGATCAGGTAATTAAAAGTTTTCTTACTGAGTTGAGTGGTGTTATTCAATCATCATCCGAGACATGCCATTCACTTCCTCTACCTCCTCATAATGATATAAAATTTTAAATGCATGTCTTACCTGTTTTTATTTTAATAACTTGTAATTATCACTTATAAAAAGAAAGGAAAAAACAAAGACTTGATACTATCAAATGGAGAACGTTTGTCTATTGAATTTATTTTAAAGTGAAAGATTTATTTTGATTTAATAATGAATATTAGATAGTGTTTTGTAGTAAGTTTGATTTGATTTTAGTTGGTCTTTCGTATTATATATACTTAATTGATTGTTTAGAAACATGATTTTGGCTAAAAGGTATCTTATTCATCCAAAATTAAATGTACATAATTTTATTTTTTATAATTATAATTAAATATTCATTTTTAAGTTTAAAATATTTTCACTGAATTTTATAAATATCATTCTTAATTTAAATTTCAATAATAAACTTGGCTCTCTAACTAATGAGTATAACAATATAATTCATTCATAATGAAATATTTTTTAAAACTTTTTATATTGATAAAAAACAAATAATCGATTTTAGACTAATGAAGTATTTAAAAAAAATTATATTTAATACAAATATAAGTGGTGGTATATTCTAAGTCCTGCCTTCTCCTTTCTTCATATGTAATAAAAAAAAAAAAATCTTATTTTCATTCCCCCTTGTCTTATTTCTACAGATCACTTATCATTTAAAAAAAAAAAAAATTTATTGCGTGAGCTCTTTTTGCATAAAAATTACTGTATTTTGAAGTCACTGTATACAAAATTTATGTGACGATATTTTCCTAGAAGATAAAAATAACAGGAAAAAAGAAAAGAAAAGAGGAGAAATATGTAATTTAGAGTTTGTAAATAGTAACAGTGTACAAATCTTTTGAAAGAGGAAATAAATCCCCAAAAGAAATGAGGCGGGGGATTATTCTTTGTCATAGTAAAGGAAATAAAGAAAAAGTCAAAGAAACAATGTCTCCTAAGGTATATTACAACTTTACAAGTCTTTGTGAAAAACATTTTAACAATCTGGATTGATCCTTCAACCAAGCAAAGAGATTTTCCCGAAAGCTTCTTGAGCCAATGCAGAAATCGGTCTTCACAACACTAAACGCGTTTGAATTGTTCTGTTTACTCAGACAAGACAATGCTTGATCTGACTCCATCAAAGTCGTTGACAAACTAGCACGACTACTTTGTAGACTGAGGTCTCTAAAGAATTGCAGAGCATAACTGCACCACCACCACCTAGGAGGTTTTTACATAAATGAGCTCATGAAAGTCATCAATTCGGCAACAAAGCCACTCATACCCGGTAATGCAAGGGAAGCCATCGCAAAGCTACCTAAACATTGTGAATATTTTTGGCATTGTGGAGTGAAAAATAATTCAAAATGTAACTATCACTGACCTTATTCATGAAGTACATGAAAAAAAAAGGTATTTACGATATTGATAAATACATAATAAAAAGTAATACTAATTACATTTTAAGTCATTTTAAATTTTTTAAGAAATCACATCTAATTTAAATGATGATAATAGGATCATTTCTGTAAAAAGCTCAACCCCTTTGACCTTTTTTTGTGGTTCTGGTCTGCTTACTATTTCTGTTCTTTATTGGGATTTGAAGATTGTCTTTGAGTAATTAAGAATTGTAATGTATTAACTTTACCAGCAATATTAGGTAAATCATCATTAAGGAGTGAAGAAAAATGATGAAGATAGAGAAAACAGTATATGCACGAATCTTGTTTCATTTATCCGTTGTTTTTAATGAAAATTACTCACTAAGTCGTCATCTAGAAGATCAAAATCATGTCGAGACATAAGAGAAATTACAAAAAAAAAAAAAAATACTTATTTGCATTCATGCTTCAATTGGGATTAGCAGAACAGCACACTGGCATTAATCAAATACTAAACATATTTTTCCTTCAACTGCTGGTTTCTGAAAGAATGATTCAAATACCTGAGGAATTATTTCAACTATTTTGCTTCTTATTCTAAGAATCTTTAAACCTTTCTTTTGAATATTTTCTTTGTACAATTTCACAAAATGGCACCCCCCCGTTGCATCCCTGCAATAATAATACACTTTATAAAAGAGGATGTCTACTCTCGAATTAATTTACCATTGGCAGCCAACTGAACTTCTAGCAGTAGTTAATAATGCCCACCCACCATTTTTACCTATTTTGTCTAATTTTACATCACTTCAACTGGTCCCAGAAAGACCAAAGCAATAGAAACTACTAAATGGTGTTTACCCTGAATTACATTGTATTGCTTTGGATGCCTAAATTAAATACAAGAAAAGTAATATATAGTAATTATTGAGAGTCATTAGCTCAACAGTGTGTTGTTCCCAGTTGGCAGAGTGCCACGATCTAAATTGTGTTTCCTTTTCCAGATGCATGAAAATGGCCTCTGAGTCAAAATTTAAATCATTACCATAAAGAATGCATTATAGTTTTTTGTTAATATCTAACAGCAGAAACTAGCATGGTCGAGTGATCGCCATCACATGTACCCTCACGTTGTGAATTCTCCTATAACTTTATATAATAATAATAAAAAGTAACTAGCATGAAATTTTTTCAATTTTACTCACTTCTATTGCTAAAATTGCATTTGATTTCGCAATGCAATGATTATTCAATATTTTTTTTAAAGCACAATAATTTATCGAGAATCCATTAAACTTATGATCTTTTAAATGTATAAGTTTATATAAATAAGATCATATATCGATAAAATTACATTTACTTGTCGTATCTAAATATATTATGATATTAAGATAAGTTCATAATTTATTATCATTGAGTTTCAATTTATCTAATACTTAAGAAAACACATTAATATTGTAATTCTTTATGCAATGGCTACCAACCGTTCATATCTTTAAAATTTATAATTACTACTAAATTTATGTCTAGAAAATAAAAAAAGCTCTGATTTAATCTCATACGTTGCAATAAGGGTTCCTCTAAGTCGTCATTCATTTTTAACGAAATTGTGATTATTAATTATTATTACTGATTTGGACCTTATCTTAAAGTATAAAAAAATGTTCTTGTTTGAAATGAAAATAAAAACTCATTTGAATAGTAATTTTTATTTTATGAAGTGGATAGATGATTTGATGTGTAGTGGGTTTTCTCTGTTGGATAAATTTAAAAATAGTTAAAATATAATTCTTAAACTAGTAAAAGTATTTCCTAAAAAAGTAGTAAAAGTATGAAATTTATATTATAAATTTATTGTTTCGTGATCAATTAGGAGATTCCTTTCTCTCTATCCCCTATATTTATATCCATTATGTTTATAGAAAGATTTAATCTTGGCTAGACTAATTACTCTTATAAATGTCCCACCTCTATAGTGTATAGAGCTCATGTATCTCTACATTTTTTATATTTTGTAATGCATTACATATATTTTTTACATTAAAAAAACACTTTTTCTTCACCATTTTCACTAAATGATCTATGATTTTGCATACACAATCTCGCATCTCTGCTAATTTTGTTGAGTTTGTATTCAATTTTCAAGTCCAATGAATGAGCGACCAACCAAATCAAAGGCAAAATCAGGCCAGTGATGCAATTTGAGAAAAGAAAAAAGAAAATTTTCACAAAAAAATGGCTTGGCTTCAGTCTTTTTGAACTCTCTCCTAAATAGACCAAACAGAACTGCTTCCTTGTACTACATAGCAAAGTTACAGAAAAAGGTAGAGCCCCCTCATAACTCTTTCGTTTCTTGATCAACTTTCTAGAGCGGAAGAGTTTTCCCAAAGGAGCAAAAAGAACATCATGTCTCTGGGCTACGCAGAGAAGCTTTCGTACATAGAAGATGTCGGAAACGTTGGAATGACAGAGTTTTTCGACTCACCTCATATTGTGCAAGAGAAGGTGAGAATCTTTCACCCCATTCATCTGCTAAATTGTTCACTCTTTCAATTTTATATATATAGTTGGGGTTGGGGTGGGGGTTAATTGTTTGTGGTTGATTGGTTGAATCGTTTGTATCCGCAATATTCAAGAAGTAAAGTTTATTTGTTCTGCTTGATTTATAGGCAACGTTTTGTTCCAATTGTTGTTCTGCTGGTTTTGCCCATGGAAACTGTTACATTTTGTTGTTTCTTTGAGATCCAACATTTGGGTATTGGCATCTGTGTGGAAGAGTATTCCTTTTTACTTGTTTAGATACCTTGGATTGCCTGAACTACAATTTTGGGGCCTAGTTTATGTCTTGTTTAATGGATGAGATAGTAATGCAGTTGAAATGGTTGTAATGTCACCCATAGCTGACATGATTAATGGGCATTCCTGATAACTAAATCTTAATCAAATGATGAAACATGGTTAAATTGGCAAATGTAAATAGCTTAAGTATGAATCGTTGAAACAAGAGGTGTCTCATGGGGGTTTTATTTTTGGGGGAAATGATTCCTTGTTTATCTAGCCTTATTCTTTAAGTATGCTTAAATTTTTCTTTTTTGCTTCTTGCATTGTGTCTTACTCTCTAGAATCTTCAGCTACATTCTCCTATTTCACGACATTGAACTGCATTTTTACTTACTGTTGGATTTAGAGGAACTTGGACTTTTGGGCTAGTGCTTTGGTAGTCTTTCATGGCCTGCACTTTCAGAAACCATGTAGATTCTTATTGGATTTTGCTTGAATCATGTAATTTGTTGTCCATGATGTTTTGTATTAGTTCATGTTCATCTAGGCATGCCTGCTTAAAGAACTCTCAGGTGGTATACACGTGGTGATACAAATAACAGTCCTCGTCTGATTGATCCTTTCAATCCATTCTGTATGGTAGATTGGTAGTTACCTTTGTGGTTTTGTGAAGTGAATTAGTTGCTCTCTCTCTCATCAAATACTTACACACGGTCCCCTTTAGTCCTTTATGTTTATTTCTTTATACAAACCAATTTTGTCTTGTTTGCTTTTCTGTCTGAATCATTTTTATTTTCAAAGCTACAATAGATTTATGTGTGAATAACTTGAGGTTTTCTTAAAGTAGAAATGTTTCATTTTAATTTGTACTTCATTTTCTCTGTGTTTTGCATTGCAGATTAATCAACTTGCCGTGATGATACAAAAGGTGCTTGCTTCGCCGATGAGATTTTGCTGCTATTCATGACTTATTGATTGGTTATTCTCATGACTTAGCTTTGGTATCTCATTCTTTCCATGTGCAGAGTAAGCATTTAGTGGTGTTTACTGGAGCAGGAATATCCACTTCTTGTGGCATACCTGACTTTCGTGGTCCAAAGGGAATTTGGACTCTTCAGGTAATCACTAGGAATTTTATCAGGATTTATTCACTGTAAAAGTATCCTTATGTATTTATCTACTGCAACGTCGATCATGTGATATAGATTTGCAGTTGTTTTCCCCATTCATTTATTCATTTTTATTTCTTGGGGAGAATAAATGGAAAATGTTATGTGTCTTACATTTGCTTCTCATGAAAAGGAGAGCTAAATGACATGTTTCTCTGAGAATAGTACTTTTAGAACTTCATCTGTACAGATATGTCTCTTGTATTTGCTTTCCAGAGTTTATAGTAAGAGTTCTTTCTGTATATGAAATGGCATAAAAAGGAGAGAGCATCTAAGATGATAGAAAATCTGAATGACTCATTTCTCTGATAATAGTACTTTTAAAATTCATCTCCATGATATAGCAGGAGATACAGAGAATATAGACACTGGAATTAATCCTTCATGTAAACAACTCAGAAGAATGGTTATTGTGTTCATAGAGGTAAGTACTACTGAATTATCAGTGATCGACATGGATGAGAGAAAGAGGAAGTGGACATTGTTTTCATCAGTTTTGGAGTAGTTGTAAGTTGAGTAATTTGAACCTTCACTTATCCATATCTGTACATTCACTAATTACTATAAGTAGGCCAGAAGCTCCATTCAAGTTTGTACATTCACTAAAGAATATGCACATGGCTTTGTGTTCTGCATATTCTTTTAACTTGTCAACTACCTTTTCAGTTGAAATTTTTTGTTGGTTTCTTTTCTAATAATCTGATCATGTTTGAATGGAGGTTCTGATGGTTTGTCTATTGATTTTCAGAGGGAAGGCAAAGCCATGCCAGAAGCATCCCTTCCATTTCATCGTGCAATGCCAAGCATGACCCATATGGCGTTGGTTGCACTAGAAAAGGCTGGTATTCTAAAGTTTGTTATAAGTCAGGTAAGACTTTTCTGTCGCTTTCCAGATTGCTGTTGGTTTATTTCAGTCGCCCACCTTGCAATTTTTTGATGGAAGTGGAATACATTTTTAACCTCATTACTCAGATTAAATATTATGATTCCATATGAAATGAGCTAGATTCACTAACTGGATACAATATACTCCAATTATCAATTCTGCATATTCACTATCACTGTATGAAGCAGGTATAGGATAAAGCAGATATAACTCACAAAAAAGATCTCTTACTTTGTGATTCATATAGCCTTTCATGTAGTTGGCTTGTCACAGGCTAGAATAGTAACACGGTTCTATCTCACTAATATTCTTTTGAAATATCAGAATATTGATGGACTGCATCTTCGATCTGGAATTCCGAGGGAGAAACTTGCTGAATTACATGGGAATTCCTTCATGGAAGTTTGCCCATCTTGTGGAGCTGAGTAAGATTCTGTCTTTAGATAAAAGATTTTTTTTGGAATCTTCATTGATGTTTTTTTCTTCAACATTAGTAGATCATGAAGTGTTTAGTTGCTATGTTTTAATTAATCTATTTGAAAATAAATTGAGTCAATGAATTTCAACATGAAGGTACTTGAGAGATTTTGAAATTGAAACTATTGGATTAAAGGAAACTTCACGGCGTTGCTCTAATGCAGACTGTGGTGCCAAGCTCAGGGACACTGTTCTTGACTGGGAGGTACTTGCTTGTTTGATTAATGATTTAGCTAGAAGTTCTTTATCCATATTCTTTGTGACCTATGGTTGAGTTTTGAAATTTTGACTTTTATGACATTTTTGTCCATGCATACCATCAGAGCTGAGGTAGGGATTTTTTTTTTTGTTTGCATTAGTACCACTAGATGTATGCCAGATTATCTGTAACCTATAGTTGAGTTAGGCAATTCTGATCTTAAGAACTGATTTCACTAGTAGGCCTTTGGTTCTGATTCCTGAGGATCAAATTTGCATATTGGTTATGTAATAAATGGGCCACTGTTTTCTCTCCTGCAGGACGCTTTACCGTCAAAAGAGATGAATCCAGCAGAAAGGCACTGCAAAATGGCCGATATTGTGTTATGTCTAGGGACAAGGTAATACAGTATGATAATATCTCTGTTTACCTAGATGGGAAGTTCCGAAAAAATTGTTGACAATCATAGTTCCATGTTACGTTCCTCAAATCTAGGCTCAGAGAATGCTTAGGCTAATAGAATACTCTTTCTCTCTACAATTACAGCATCTGCAACAACAAAATTGATGGCATATACTTTGTTCTCTGTTTATTATAGGTCATTTTGTCATGTGACATGTGAGGTCTGCTTTCTTTTTATTAGGAAATTTTGGCAGCAACATTATCTTGCTTCCACATGTCTAGCTACTATCATAGGCCTCGGTGGTATTATCACTGTATCTCTTAACAAATTATTAAAATGGTTTTTGGAGAACTGCGACAGGTGACAACTCTTTTCATGCCATTTTAGTTCAGATATTGATGATTGCTTTTACTCTGTGCAGTTTGCAAATTACTCCTGCATGTAATTTACCTCTGAAGTGTCTTAAGGGTGGGGGAAAGATTGTAATTGTGAATCTTCAGGTATGTCCTTTCCTTATTGTTTACATCTCACTAGTAAAAGGATCACTTTGCAGTTTGCTGCTATAACTGGAACTTTAGCATGAATATTCATGGTAGGTATTTGAAGAGATTTAGGTCAGATAATATTCTGCAAATAGATCTTTGAGTTGTTCTCCTGTAGGACTAAACTAATTTACAACTGATTGTTTATGGTGGCCTCTATATTAATAAACTGTGGTACCTCTTTCAAATTAATGCCTGAGCCTTCATATCTGGGACTATAAAGCAACTTTGGAAAGTTGAACTGCTATAGAGGTGGCAGAAAAAGATAGAAGTGGCGAGAATTGTTAGAAATGTGGCATACAGATTCAGACTGATATAGTCTTATGCCAGCTTAAATGATTAGTGCAATGGAACTTACTTATCAAAAAAAAGAAAAAAGAAAAAAAAAAGATTAGTGCAATGGAACTGCATTCTGATATTTGAAGAATTCAAGCTTTGAACCAGAAAGTTCATCTGGGGAAAAATGTGTATATTTACACTGTCTAAAAAGATAACAAAAAATGGGGAAAGTGTGTTTCACAGTTCTGACACGTTGATGGTTAACAGTAAAAGATTCCTTCCTTTTGAAACTATATCTGCAATTTAGGTGCATTGTTGTTGTAATAGTTCATGAATATTACCTGTTTCCTATATTGATTATGCAGAAAACTCCCAAAGACAAGAAAGCAAGCTTGGTAATCCATGGG
Source organism: Apocynum venetum (assembly GCA_019593545.1). Lineage (NCBI taxonomy): Eukaryota > Viridiplantae > Streptophyta > Magnoliopsida > Gentianales > Apocynaceae > Apocynum > Apocynum venetum. The sequence goes on along the minus strand of SRSM01000123.1, from coordinate 6,113,490 downwards.
CTTGTTGATAAGGTACTTATGTTGTTACTTATTTGCTGCTAGCCCCCCCCCCCCCTCCTTTAGGAAAGAGAGATTTTGTCAGACTCTGGCAGCCTCCTATATATATAATGTCTGTTATTCTTGCAAATACTATAGTTTTGCCTGTATTTTGAATTGTTCATTGATATTGCCTAAAACAGGTAATTGCAGGGGTTATGGATCAACTTGATTTGCAAATACCTCCATTTGTTAGAATTGATCTTCTCCAAACCATTTTGACTCAGGCCTTAAGTCTAGGTGACTATATTTTCTCTTCCAGTCTGTTTCTTCTTTTCCTTTGCTTTAGTTGGACTATATTAGAAGCTTCTGAGTGGATGACATTGGTTTATGGCAAGTAGATGCTACAAACTAATAGAACTGAATCATCTTTATTGGTTTCACTTCTAACATATTATTCATTTGTTTGGCTGGACATCTCCCTAACAAATGTTGGATCAGAAGCAAAATACTGGTGCCCAAATAAACCTCCATTATTAGTAACATGTGCATACACTTGAACCGAATAAATGGACTTAGGGAAGACGCATGTAGCCCCTTATATAGCAAAGTAATGTAAGGTGGTGTCCTAGAGGATTTGCCTACTGAAGCACTTTGTGCACAAATTTGTGTAAAAGTCAATCTTTCCCAAATTAACTAGTTCATACACTCCCCTGCCATGCCATGGTCAATTCAGCTGGATTGAAAACACTAGCCTGGATATAATTAATATTGACATGTTCAACATCTGAGACATGCTGTTCCCTACTTTATTGCTCTCACCACACGCACAGGCACGGGCTAGAGTGCACACACACAGATATCCAATAATTTCTTTAACCTTCTGGTTTCTCATTGTCTGATTGCCGACCTTGCAGATAAGAAGTATGTCAACTGGAACCTCAGAGTAGCAAGCATCCATGGAGATAAAGCTCCATTGCCTTTTGTTGAATCTGTTGAGGTGAATTATTGCTTTACTTTTAAGTGCCTTGTTTTTTTCATGCAAATAATGTTCCTCTTTCGATTTAATCCATGTTTTGAGGTAATTAGATAATATATTTGCGAATAAACACAGATCTACTGTGACTTATGAGACAAAAGTCAATTAAATGATCTAGGGGTAATGATGATTTTTATTTAGTGTTGACTTAATTCTCACCTAAGTACTTGAGCTATTAGAGAGCACTTCAACTTGTTTACTACACTAAGACATCACTAAGGGCGGGTTAGATACTATTCAATGTACCAAATGTGTGCATCCTTTTAGTAAAATGGTCAGTGACAAGAATTGAAACTGTCTTTCTGATCTTTTGCTTGGAAGGTTGTTGAGGAAACTTTCTATATTTAATGTTCTACTTGGTTGTTTTTATCTTCATTAATTAATTATTATTTTTTAAAGCTAAATAATGACTTCCTGATTTCTTACAGATCTTATGTTCTCATTACATCTCTAGTTTATTCATCCCTAACCTTTCACTGCATTTTGAATGAAATCATCATAGGTTTCCTTCACCGAAAATCATAACATGAAAGCAGCTATTCTAGACAAGCAACCTCTTAATTTGAAAAGGTACTTCTACTCGTCTCGGCCTCTATGGAGCTACTTCTGATATGACAAAAAGAAAAATTATTCATTACCTCTTTGTAATTAACTTGCTTTCAGTGCTCACGAGGGTCATCAAAGGGACCAACACAAAAACACTTAGTTGGCTGCAAACTTCTTTTCTTCTCAAACATTAGAAAGAAAGCAACTAACTTTTTGGACATTGTTTCAAATTATTTCTGAAGGTACATACTTCTGAAATAGCTTGAAACAATCAATAGGAAGTTGTTTTGGCTATGCAAAAGCCTCTTTCCCATCTTATCAGATCTCAAACTTGGCCTTTTGGAAATATTATTTGAAACTAATAACTTGATGCATCATTGCATGAAACCTTTTGTTCTAGAAAACATTCAAAATAGAGGCCTAATAACATCAGATTCTCACAAATGTGGAGTATCAGTCATTCGAGCAGTTTTCATATTTTCAGTTGTACTTTCTGTCAGGAGGACAATAAGGACAGCAAAGCCCTTTGATATTCTTCTGAAAGTGAACTTTGGTGATGGCTGCAAGTGTTTATGCACTGAGATCAAGATTCCAGTTAATTTTCAGGTGAAAAAAATACTTTTCTTGATATATTTATGTGCTTTTTCTTTATTCACCTACTCTACTGTGTTCTGAGCTTTTGGCACAAAAGTGAGGTAAATCAGTGTTGCAGTTATCTCAGGTTTATATGTAGCGCTAAATTTTTCCCAAGTAAATTTGCAAACTGATGCTGTATAAAATACAGACACTTCTTGAATTCCATGAAGAGTTCATAAATTCTATCCTCTGCCATGCAGTTATCACCAGACTGCTTTGAGGGTGACAGAAACTCCATCTTCCAGAGGCTAAGAGACAGAGCCATAAAGGATCCCAGCTGTGGGCAGACTGCTCTTATCGAGAAGAAGGTCATCTTGGTTACCAAAAGTGAGATCACGATCCATTCCATCGTGACCAACATAGTTGAGTTTGGACGATCTTCTGAGCCACTAAAAGATTGTCCCTCTGACTAGTAGGTTGCTAAAAAGGCAAAATGGAGATGCAGATGAGATCAAGATAGCAAGGAAGCGATCAAGAAGTCGTAAACGAAGTCATAGACAGTAGAATTTGCACAAGCTTGACAGAATTATGTAAATACCTGTTCATATTTGTGATGAAGAGAGGAGTATCTGTTAGAATGTTGGGACTGAGTGAATTTTGTTTGATGGTGCACTTGGTCTGGCAAATGATAGGGAGCTGCTGCAGATCTCTTATAGTCATGACAGGTTTTTCCTTGTAGCTTAAGAAATTTGGAATTATATGATGCAAGAACACTTTCCTTCTCATAGCTTCTCTTCTCATTTTCTACTGATGAAATTTTATCTGCTTCTGTATATGTTTTAGGTAATATCTGTGCTTTAATTACTTCATGTCTTGTTAATGGTGCATCATATTCTCACACCAAGAGAAGCACAAGTACTTTTCTGAGGCCAACAGATTTGTCACGGATTGTATGGTATGTCAAATGCTCTTGGACATGCTTAGGATGAAATTAAGGGACCACAAAATTTCTTGAATATAAAGAAGAAAATTGGTTGAATGGGTAATAACACTTAAGAAAATTCCATTCCTTATTTAGTCACAATAATTGTCCTAACAATATGCAGCGTTGTGATAAAATGAGGATAAAAATAGTTTACATAAACTACTAGATCTATCTCACAATTTTCCTTTCACTATAATATTGTAGCCTTCAAATTATAAGTTTAAACTTCTTTTATCTCTCAATGAATGGATTTCATCTCGTGACATTTAATATATTAAGAATTGTTGCAAGAAATGATGAATGACAAAGGTTTTATATGGTTATAAATTTTAAAAACATGCCAATATAATGGTCCAATATTCCAAAGTGCGAAATGAATCACAAATCAATACATCAGACGTTTTTGTTACACTGTTAAGTTCAATCTTATCTTTTTTAAGTTAATTTTTTCTCGTTTTTGCAAGAGTTGATAACTTAACTAGTCGATTATTTATCTCTTTTTTCTTTTCGAAAATTTTGGAAATTTTTGCTACTTAGCATTACAGTTCACCACTCACTGTGTGAAGTATGATACTGCTATTTAATGTAATTCATATTATTACGGAGTGATTAACTATATTAATGTGATAATATCCGATCATGTCATTCCAAGATGTAACATTAATCCAGGATTTCATACGGTAATCGTCACAAACTTGAACTATTAGAAGACAAAAAACTCTAACGACCGCACATTCTTCTAATCCAATAGTATGTAATATGATCTATAATCTCATAAGAAACGTACTCTTGAGAGAAAGGAACAAAAGAGCTAAACTAACCACAGCTTTCTTAATAATGGTGCTGGAGCTTACGGGGATACAGAAAGAAGACAAAAAAAATCTGCCCCGGTTTAAAATCAAGGCAATATTAGTCATATTTTAAAACAATAAAAGAAAAACCCCCCTATAAATGATAATTGAAGGAGGTAAATCTACAATGCATCCAATTAATGTACTTAATACACGTATATTTTCCTCAAAAAAGAAAAGGGAAAAAGAAACTTTTTCATTAGAGTTTTTGCCATTTAACGTGAAAACAAGGTGATGGTGATGTATAGAGGTCTCTCCCATGTTGGCCGCGTGTGGACTGCCATTGAAATCCCTATAAATTCCATTCCACCTCACTCTGCCTTATTCTTCTTCTTTACAATTTTCCAAGAGAGCAGCACTAAGTGAGAGAATGAATAGAGGCAATCGGAATAATGCTTCACGCAGTGGTGGTGCCAATGCTGGATCCAGCTCTGGCAAGTCCAAGTCTGGTAATAATTAATTCCTTTCAAAACCCTTTGTTCTCTCTACCATGGATTTTTTTTTATTTATTTGGTTAGCTAGCTTTTCTAATTTCTACCACAGACAAATTCATATATAGCAGCACAGAAAGTTCTGTGTTACTTTGGTTCTGCATGTCACTTCTGTTGCATGCAGAAGCCATTTTTTCTGATATTAGGTTCTCCATGGATCTGGTGGCTATAAGTTCTTACATTCTTTCTATGTTGAGTTATTTTCTTGATTTTGCAGCCAGGGACCCCTTTCTCTCCTTTGTTGGTAAATGTATATAAGATCTCATCTCCCTTTTATCCTTTGATATAATTTGATTGCATGCAAAAAGCCATTATCTCAAAAGGGTTTGATCAAGTTACGGATCATTCAGATCCTTCATTTCCCCCATTTTAGATCTCTTTAATTAAAACCCATAAATCACTTTCCTTCTTGTTTTCCCCTTTCAAGATTCAATTAGCCAAAAACTTTTTTCTCTCCAATAATTTCCTTCTAGTGTCTCTCTTCTTAAGAGGGAGAGGAGCATGCAATAATTAATAGGATCGATTTCCTCTAATTTTAGCCTTTGGAGAATGGAAAAAAATCCTTTCTTCTCTAGCAGAAATACCACCTGGAAAATTCTTTAGTTTCTTTGCTCTCATACATAACGTAGTTTGAGCTTGAAGTGATCTTAATTAATTAATATAATTGTCGGTTGGGATCATCTGCTCTCTTCGCTTAGTTCCTCTCTGTAGATGATGATCTGTCATGATTATCCTAGCTACCTCCTTCAATTGAAACCTTCATTCACTCACATTAGTCTTCCTGTGTAATTCGTGGATGGAAAGGATATTAAAGTAATTTTGTTTAAAAGTTGGAGCTCAAAGGCGTCCGTTTCATGTGCTGTTAGGACAAATGCTGATGTCTTGGCTTTACTTTCTGGATACTAAAGTAGCAGTAAAAGACAAAATTAAGAAGAAAATATTATGATCACCATTTTTGTCAATAAAGTTCAGAGGAGACATGCAGGCGGCCATGGCGATCAATTAGTGTGCTTTTTCCCCTTAGTTGCAAAACCATATGTAGTCTTCCTTAGATTTCCTGATTTATGTATATGGCCACATCGTAGTTCAAAATTGTTCCTCCAATTAATTAATTAGCTATCTCGAGAAATTTTAGATTAGGATTTTGCTCCATTAATGTGTTGAACTATATGTATATATATGGTTGACGTCAATTTGTTGTAAAATATGTCAAGCAATTGATTCTTGTGAATGTTCTATTCTAGTATCAAATTCTGCTTAGATTCCAAGACAATATTCTTGCATGAAGTTTAATTCTTTTCAACAGTACCGATATTATTTTACATAAAATTCATTTATTTATCATAATGCTATTTTTAGTAACACGTTGCGACAACATAAAAACAAAAACAAATAACACGTTGTTAATGTAATTTTATCGTATATGTAAAGTCAATATACATATAATTACAAGATTTCTTATGTGATCAATGATCACACGTGATAAGCAAAAGATTTTATTGTTTGATAGTTAGAAAACGATAAAATAGTTAGGTGTTATTATAAATTAATTTTTCACCGATCTATTTGAATACACCAATAAATTAAAATGATAACCATATATAGAACTCATGACCTAAATTTGAAATGTGGTACTTTCTTTCATTAATTCTAATTTCTTGCAAGAATATTTTGTCCTATATTTAAATTTGTTTCTTATTCCTTAAATACATTCTCTATCACAAGTATTGGTCTATTTCTGCATTTCAATCTTTGGCCTAGCTAGTGGTTATCCTCTTGATTTTGGAATTTTTCTAAGATGATAAATGAATTGATTAATTACTTTCTTATCCTCATTGCAGCATTGACGCCCTGCTCGTGGTGGTGCCGGGTGCAACAACAAGAACGCCGGAACCAGCTCCCGGAACAATGCAGGAAGCAGCGGCAGTTCGCAACCAAAGCGTGATGACGAGGATGGGAACCATGTCCCTGGAACATGTGTGGTGAGGATCATGAGGACTGTCCTCCCGGAAGATGCCAAGGTCAGTGATGATGCCAAAGAAGCTGTTCAAGAATGCGTCTCTGAATACATTAGCCTCATCACCAGTGAAGCAAATGAACGCTGCATCCGTGAGCACCGCAAGACTTTGACTCCTGAAGACCTTCTCTATGCAATGGCTAAACTTGGCTTTGATGACTATATCCAACCTTTGACTCTTTACCTTAACCGCTATCGCCAGTCTGAATCCCAACGCACCACTGTTAGTGGAGAGCCCACTGTGTATCGTACTGTTAATTACCAAAATGTCCTTGGAGTACCTCATCAGCCTCCACCTCCACCTCCACCTGCACTTCCACTTGCACCATCCCCACCCCCACCCCCTCCGCCTCCTCCTCCTGTGTACTTGATTACTCCTCCACCGCCATCGGTGTACTTTGTGAATCCTGCTGATCATGCAATGATGAGAGGGTTCCAAGGGTTCCGTGTTGTCTTTCCTGGTAGCACTGCCGATCATGTTGCTGGCCCTTCTTCACCTTCTGTTGCTTATGCTCCTTACAATGTTGCGGCCTATAATCCTTCACCACCTTCACCTGGCCGCCGGGATGATCCCAGCAGGGACTTCTTTAAGTGAATTAAGGGCTTTAATTTGGATTTTAGAGGGCATGAATGTGTGTGTATATATGGGAGTTTTTTTTTTTTTTTGTTGTTTTTAATATTGTTGTGTTGTCTTAGGTGCTGCTTTTTTTTCATATTTCTTGTCCTAAAACTTTGAAGCATGTACTGGTACCGTGGTTTGTTTTGAGACTTGTTTATATGCTCTAATGTTAAATGAAGATACCCTCTTCTATGTTTCATATAATTGCGTTGGAAATCTCCAGTTCATGACTAAATTATCATCATTTTTAGTTGTATTAATGAACTTCCATTATTTTGCCGTCAAAATAGCCAGTCACTTATCTTTATTTTTTTTAGTTGATTTGACCCATCATTTTTTTCAGTCATTTAATTTTTATCTTTTATGTATATTTTTAGTTATTTTGATCATTTTAATTTATAAGTTAGCTTTTAAAATTATTGTCAGCTTATTAGTAAAAATGACTAAAATAGTTGCAAAATATATATAAGGTATCAAATAATTAAAAAAAAATGAGGGACTAAAGTAACCAAAATTATAAAGATAAGGGATTAAATTAGCTAATTTAATCCCTTATTTTTTTAACATTATTAAATATTCAGCCTCCTCCATTTGTAACTTGGATATTTTAAGTTCACTCATTAATATATATATATATATATATATATTAAGACTCATGTGCTCACTCACAATTAATTGTTTATATTTCCTTTTTAATTTGTCCAAAATTTGAATATTTATTTTTTTAATATATTTTCATCTAAACTTTTAAAATTAACTTCCTTAATATATGTGAGCTCCTGTAATACTCAAGCCTCAACACTGACAAAGGAATATTGAATCCCTAAATATATTATAGTTAGTTTTAATGTGTATTAAAAAAAATCATAAAATATACTATAATATTATATAGGCAAAAAGTGCCATGAGCTCTTAAACTCATAAATTTTTGTTTTGGCATTCTAATTTTTTTTTACCAATACATTCACTCAAACTTTGCAAAACTATAAAAAAATACACTTGAACTTTTTATTATCAATGCATGCACTCAAATTTTGTACTCATGTCCAATGCACACAAAATAAGTTTGAATTTTTATTAAGAATGACAAAAATGTCCCTTAATTAGATTGATAGAAGTGCACTTTTGATAATTTTGTAAAATTTGAATGAATGCATTGATAATAAAAAAAAATTTGAATATATTTTTTGATAGTTTTAAAAAATTTGAATGCAACATAGTAAAAAAATGTTTGAATATTAAAATCAAAATTTGTGAAAGTTTAAAATAAGGACATATGACAAAGGGGCGAAAGATTCAAAATGCACTTCAATTTTCCCAAAGTCCATGAAATACCCCTTAACTTAGAAAATGATAAATTATATAGCTTGACCTTTCAAAAGGTCTCACAAAATGTACTTTCCTCAAATTTGATCATTAGCTTTCTTATTCAATTAGTCATTTGTCAATCGTATGACTTTTTAAGGGCATTTTTGTCATTTAAAAGTCTTATATTTTTATGAGGTTTAATTTTAATAAATAAGAGTTTTGGGCAGCGCTATAATTTTTTTCCTTTCTCCTTTCCTTTTCTATTCTTCTTCTTCTTGAAACTCAACCACTTTAAACTCTTTAGTCACCACCTTTCCTTTCTTCCCTTCATCTTGAAATCTTTAGTACTGAAGCTAGAACTAGATAGGTCCAAGAATTGGTGATTACAAAGATCATGCTATTTTAGCAAGTATTACCCAAGCTCTAACAAGATCCAACAAAAATTGGGTTAGAATTACCAAAGTTTCAAGATTCAGCATACCATTATAGTCCAAGACGATGGTAGTGCATCTTGTTTCCTTTCATTTGATCCCACTCAATAGAAAACCTCATTACTTTCAGTAATTCCTTTTTCAAAGTTGAGAAAATAAAAGGGTCAGATTTATTTCCTACTCAACCAATAACAATGAGTAGTGATGGTCGCTACTAAAGAATATATATCCTCCAGCCGACGAACAACAATGAACAGTGACTCTACTGCGACGGTGAGAAAGGTGAGGAGTGAGGATTGAAGTGTAAAGTTGAAGATCCTCTACAGTTTAGAATTGTAATTTTAAAATATGATTGGTGCAGCAATGATGAGGTAGCAGTGGTTGGTGGTGGTGATTAGGATGGGTAGAAGAAGAAAGAGAGTTTGGTGGTAGTAGCTGGTAATATGAAGTTTAGGGTTTTAGTCATGATGAATAAAAAAAAATAAAAAAAATAAACTTTTTTTAATGACTTTTTAAAGACAAAATTATCCTTAAAATAATAATTCTTGTAGGACATGACTAACAAAATAAGGAAGTTAGTGGTCAAATTTAATGTACTTTCATTTTATGGGACTTTTTTAAAATTAAATTATAGAATTTTCCAATTTTCAAGTTCAAGATATTTCGTGAAATTAAAAACAGTTAGAAGTGAATTTTGAATATTTTAGAGAAAACTCGATTATATATACAGTATACGCACAAAATCTTGGATACAAATCGTTAAACGGGCCTATATTTCATACTAAAAGCCCAAAAAATATGGTAAAGTGTACGAATAATAAAGCCCAAAGGTTTTCACGTCAAGCCCTGTGATGCTGCCAATTCTATCCTATCCACTCAGGTGCCATATATTAACCCAACCCAGTGGTCAGTTTTAAAATTTTCCCCAAATTTGAAATACTGATCCCGCCCTCTCATAAAAAGTCCACACAGATCGTGATCTCCACCGTTGATTGCAACGGTCACCGGCGGCCCATTTACACATTCTTCAAAGTTCCTCAGAATTCGATTGATGGACTGATTGCCGTGGCGATGACGACGGTGGAGAAGCTGTTCGTGCAGATCTTCGAGCGGAAGACTTCGATTATTCAGCGAGTAAAGCAGCAAACTGATTCGTACACTCAGCATCTCGCTTCCAAACTCTTAGCCGATGGAATTTCTCCCCCTCCTTGGCTTTGGAATCCTAGTCAGTCTTCGGATGTTCAGAAAGGTACTGTATTTCTTAAATTTATTCTTCAATTATAACTAGCTCTTACATTATTGTCAAGGCTACTCCGAATTCAGTAATTTGTCTTCTAGGGTTTTCATTTCGAGTTGCTGTCGCAGTTTTGCAGTTGGAGGAAAATGTGGCATTGGACTGTTAGCTTCTAGAGAGTCAACGAGTCGAGAAAGGAATGAGATAACAGGACCTTAAAAAAAAAACTTTTTAAGGATATAAACCTGCAGGATGTCCAAAATGACTTCTTCATTTTTGAATTTAATAGTTTAATATTTAAAATATAATGCAGTAAAGTTCTTCGTGCTTAATGCTTTTGTCGTTCTCAAAGTTTGACTTGGAAGCATAACAATTCATGCTCGAAGTTTTCTTCTGTTTCGTTTTTAAGTTTCACCGACAAATTTGTCAATATCAATTTATTTACTGCGATTTATTGGATAGTAAGTGTAAAATAGATTTTAAAAGTTTTCAAATATCTTTCCACATTTTAATTCTAAAAATTGTTTCATGAGCCACCTTTTAAACAGAAGATCTTTTTTTTTCCAAAAAATAAAATAAAATTGGTCCACAAGATTTTTGGTTGAAGAGTCTCTTTTCATTTGCAGTGCTGAACAAGGAGGAGTTGATTTCTGAAATATTACTGCCACATCCACAACCAACAGTCCAATTTTCTAGCTGCTAATTTCACTCAATATGACAAACAAGTTGTAGCAGGAGAAAATGTTGAACTGTTGGTTGGATTACCCAAGGACATTTACAGTTACAACAGAGGTGATATAGGAGATAGGGAAACTATTGCAGTCAGTTGTCATGATAATAATGCCAGATGCACTGTCAATTGCGTCCCTGAGCAAGAGCTTAGTGTTAACTCTCCCCAAGATGAGACTGAGGCAAGAATCTCAAACATTTATAGTGCCCCGGATCAGTCACTAGCTAGAATTCAGAGGTCCAAATCTAGACAAAAGGCTTTGGAGCTTCGCTATAGTGGAAAAGCAGATGCTAAAATCTGTTCAAGTCAGAAGAATGTTTCGGTTGGTTCTTCTGCCAGAAACAGACAGCCTATCTTTGATTCTGAAAAGGTTGATAAGGTTAATGACTCAGAAGAATTGGTTAAACATTGTGTTATCAGACAAGAAACTTTTGGGGTTGGTGAATCGCATAAAGGAGATAATACAAACACGGAAGAAGCTATAGCATGTTCTACTGGTAAAAGTACAAGATTAAAAAATGCAGAAGAAGCATGTTCTGGTATGGACTCTCTGAAACTAGACAGTTTCTCTGGTAGCATCCAGAAGGATGATGCCACTCTAGTACAATATGAGGAAGAATTTTCAAAATGTGCTGACTGTGTGGGTGAGCTACCTGAAGTTATTAGGACTTCTGATGTCACTGCTGACACTTTTGGTGAAGCAAGGGCAGAAGATTGCAGGGGTCACAAGGAAAAAGGCACGGATGCCTGTGATGGTAGGATTTTGCAACCAAGTTCTCACCTAAAAGGGACTAGCCAGAATGAGGGCCCAGAAGTGGACATATCCATTTACTCTGCCAAGGCAGATGGTGGTATATTGGTTCGTTCCATGCAACAATTTGACAATGGTAATCATTCTGAAGGAACAACCAAACCTTCAGAGGGTATAACTCTTGAAAGAACAAGGTCTACTTCAAATGACAAAGTGTTACCAACAGTTTCCTATTCTTCCAACCTTGCTGGTCATAGGGATAAAGGGGCCTATTTCAGTTGTGCACAGAAATATCTTGAAAAAAATGAAGTTCAGGGGATATCAAGTGGTGAAGCAATCAGGCCTTGCTCAGATCCCTGCAACTCGAGTCATCAGCTGAGAAATATTGAAGCTGTTGATGCCCGTGAGCTAATATCTCATGACCTTGTCAAAGATCTGGTTGTGAATTCCAGGTCAATCATAGACCATGCTAGGTCAGAACATTTAGTTTCTAAAACCTCCTCTGATTGTTTAACATTTATGTCACCAAAGCAACTTGTCTTTGATGATTCAGAGGAACATAACTTGGATGAACGCTTCAGTCTCAATTTGGAAAATAAAATGCTTGGGAAATCACCAAAAGAAGCATTAGGCATTCCACCAGATCACCAAGTAACTTCCAAAGATTTTAATTATACAATGGCTGGAAAGCTGTCATCAGCAGAGCCGGAGAAATCAACCGCAGCAGAAGAATTTTACAGGGATTCTTTTGAATCCACCAGTGAGGAGCATATTAATATCCAGTTTGAATATAGTTCTCATACAAATGCACATTCCATATTGGGGACCAGTTCCTCTGATTCAAAGATTGCGCCTCTTGTTCAAAATTCATACATTGAACCTCAGACTGATATGACACATTATAATGCTTTTGAGAGCTCTGACCTAGAAGATCACATAAACTGGAATTGCAAAGAAGTATGCAAGTCCACACCTGAGCTGCAAACAGGCGAAGTATGCTTAATTTTCCCATTTTCATGTTACTTTTCTTTAATATGTTTATGTTTGGACTTTGGAGAGGTACATAATACAGGTTTTATAGTTATCATTAGCAAACAGGTGAAAAATTCTCTCTTATTTGCTTACCACGAATTTCTTAAATTCAGAAACAAGAAAATTCTTTGGTTTTCCATTCATAGTGATGGCTTCTGAGTTGCATTGGTAATGTTACAAACTGTATTCTGAAGTGCATGATTCAAAACTTACGAGCTGTGACAGCAGTGGTAAGTTTTAGTGATTCTTGAATAAACTAATTTTTGTCACTCAGAAGTTGGATTGTCACTTTAAGTTTTATTTTGTTTATGTTGAAAATTCATATTTGTGACATTAAGAGTGGTCATGATATTTGTTCTGCTGACGTTAATCTAAGGAAATCCCAAATCAAGTAGCTATTCATCTGCTATGGACTCGCTTTTGAGTCCTAACCAAGTTCCCGTGTTTGATGTGCATGGGGGAAACAGGCCAAAATTTTCAGTGTCTATTATAGGTAGAATCACTTTTGTATTGGATAGTGGAATCTTGCAGGTTTCTAGTTTGATAATTCTTCATTTCCTTGGATAATGATGGTTGCATTACCTGGCATGACTTCCATTCTTATATTATCATCTTTTTATCCATTAAAGACTGTTCTTGTGCTCATTTATGTTTTATCTGCTCTCACAGGGCCAATGCAGAACTGGAGACAAGACAAATAGCACATCTGCTTCCAATGCTTGTAAACGAAAGCATTTGGCGATGGATTCTAATATGGGGGAGAATGACTTAGTGACATGTGGTTTATTTGAATCTCCACTCGGCAATTATCAGAATCATGATCTTTCAAAATTAGAGGAACTCAGAACTGGAAAGAATACTCAACCTTATAAGATGGGGTCTTGGCCAAGGACTAAGAGAAGAAACATCGAGGATCAAGAAACTGATTCACGTTCTGCTCCCCAAAGTTATGATGTTGGAATGCATTACTTTAGCCAAACTGATCATAAAAGTATAAATTTAGAAAAGGCTGGAGGTGATATAGAAACTACCCTAGATTATGCATCCCCAATGAATGAGAGTACTAATGAAGAAATGGGGCAGAAGGTGGCCAGTGAATTGAATGAAGAAATAAAACCCTTAACAAATCTGCAAAACAGAGAGGTAGAAATTCTACTAGTCTCAGTATTCCAGGTTAATGTACATTCACGAATGCATAGTTCCAGGAAAAAAACAACATATCCTTGTACTGATATCAATTTATTTTATAACATAATTGTAATTTTTAAGGAATAAGCAATGAAATTTAAGAATTTGGATCTTGTTGACGATTCCCCTTCTTTCACTACAAACCTGTCATCTGAAGAAAAGGAAAAGTGAACCTATTAGCATACATGATTTCATATCCTTTGAAGAAAGTCTGCATGGGGGCATGAGCATATGTGTATGGGAGCTTGTGTTATTTGAATTTCTACATTTTATCTGCTAACTTTCTAATAGAGAAGCCATATCATGAACCTGCAGATTGCATTATGTTCTGGAGGGTTGAGCGAACATGTTGGGTCATCTTCATCAAATCTTCTACAAGTAACAGTTCCCATTTTCTCAAGTTTGGGGAAAGAAGCCGGAAGAGTTTCCCGAGAATGCATGGTTGAGGAACTGGAAATGCCACCTGATTTAGAAAAAATAAATGATGAACAGGACAAGGTTCAGGATGATGTTGCAGACTCTGACAGTTTAACTTGTACAGAGAGAACCACCCCAGAAGGGAAATCGTACCTAGCAGAAGATGGACGAGTTTCACATTATCTGGAGAGGTCTAAAGGATACCTGGAATTGAATGGTGTCGACCAATCATTGCCGGAGCTTGAAGGTTTCCTCATTAATTCACAATCAATGAATGAAGAACCGGAGATTTCTGGAAGTCAAGTCAATTTTGATGAACTTGTCCGTCCAAGAATTTCACTAGAACGCGTTAGCATTCTGGAGCAGATCTGCAAATCTGCTAGCCAGCAAGCTCTGTCAACTGAGTTCTCATCTTCATTTAAATTGCATGGTTTCAACAAGCCTTCTCAATCTGTACCAAATGGTCTTCTTGAGCACATAGATCTGACGAGACTTTCAGCTTTCAATGAGGATGCTGACAAAGAGGTTAGGTCCAAGTGCATAGATGATGTCAATGGTTCTCTTGAAGTGCCATTGTATTCTGACTGCGTACCTTATTCTGGATTTCAATTTGGTTGGGCTTCGAACCCTTATGCATCACCTGTTGGAAAGCAATGGGAGAAAATGTCTTTGCATAGTAGCAGCTCAGGTAAGACATTTGGCTCAAATCCAGAGCTTACCTGTTATCCAATTAAAGAGGATCCCAGTGTAAGTGAAGAAAATGAGAATGTTGGTGAGGAGTCTGACAAAATTCAGGAAGACATTGTTTCATCAATTAATACTTCTGTAGAACAAGCACCCCTGGCTGACATGACAGAAGCACACTTGAATTCTCTGTCACCAGTTGCTGCAGATGACAAGTTTCTTAGTAAAGGTAGTGAGAATTCTGTCACCAACAATGCTAGATTGAATTCTGTCAAGAGGAACTTAGGAAATCATGAAAGAGATAAGATTTTAGATAAGGAGAATGACATATTGTCCCTCGTAGGAATTGGTATTAAGAAGTCTGAGGCATCACTTAATGGTAGGTTCAGTAAAGTAAATTCGTCATGTAAAACCAGTTCAAGGAGAGAGAGAAAGCTCTCAGAGAAGGAGCCCAAGCGCAACAACATTGTCTCAAATGTAACTTCATTTATTCCACTGGTCCAGCAAAAACAAGCTGCAGCACAATGTACAGGTAATATTTCTTCTTCTTCTTTGTGTGCTTTTCATTAGTTTTTTTTCTTTTTGTGGTGAGACTGCAGTTTAATGCTTGCCTTTTATTGTTCTCGCAACAGCTCCCTTAAACTTTCTATTAGACTTTTAAAGCATGTACTGGAAGAAATTAGGTTCTATATGGTTTAATATTATAGTAGTAGTAGTCTGAGTTCAGTCCCAGATGATTCTGATCTCGTTAGATTATTACTCATATATAATTACATGCATTGGTTCTATATGGTTTAATATTATAGTAGTTTTTTATATACTATTAATGTGTAAAATGTGCTGGCTGCTCTAATGAGGCATGTTTCGTGTCGCGTTCCTCTGATGAATGCTTTAAGTTCAAATATGGTGCAGATAATTGTTCTTTTATCTCAAGAATTATTGTGTAATGGTTGCAAAAATGTTGGTGAAATAAATCTTTGGTCATATTACTCTCTTCATATTCAATGCATGCTTGGACTTTATTATCTTTACAGGAAAGAGAGAGATTAAAGTTAAATCTTTGGAGGCTGCTGAAGCTGCAAAGCGGCTGCAAGAGAAAAAAGCAAATGAAAGAAAGTTGCGAAAAGAAGCAGTGAAAATTGAGAGAGCGAGGTTGGAGCAAGAAAATTTGAGACAAATGGAGTTGGAGAAGAAAAGAAAAGAAGAGGAAAGGAAAAAAAGAGATGCTGATTTTGCATCTAAGAAAAGGCAGAGGGAGGAAGAAGAGAAGAAGGAAAAGGAGAGGAAAAGAAAACGATTAGAAGAAGCTCGGCAACAGCAGAGGGAGGATGGAAAATTGCGGTTAGAGAAAGCAAAGCAGCTTTCTGTAATTGTAAGACTCCTTTAGTGGTTGTATGTAGTTAGTTCTCTTTGCTCTTATCTAGCATCAATTGTAATATGCCACTTATTCCCTAGGTTGACAGTGACAATAGAAATAAGGAAGCAAACAATGAATCAAAGAGGAGTCAGGTTTTGTTGAAGGAGACCAGAGATAACATTCCTTTGGAGAAGCCTCATGCTAAACTGAGGTCAGATGGGTTCATAAATCATGTCCAGGAAGGTGGCATTTCAATTGAAGCATTTCGTACTTCTACTGATTCTAGTGATCACAGAAAGGTTGAGGCTCTCATCATGGATGTTTAATTTCTGTTGAATCTTTAGTCAGAAAAAAAAATATCATTCTTTAACTGTTGCGGATAAGCAGTAAGGAATGGAAGCACTTTGTTATATGCTAAATGTGACCATCCTTGCTACATTTTTTTTCATTCATCTCATTGTCCGTTAATTTTTTTTGTTCTACTCTGATGGCAAATATTCAAGAATGCAGTAATGTACTTTTAATTCTTTTTTTAACTCCTTGTTCTGGCTTTTCATTTCTGCCAGGCAATGTCAGCTTTCAACATCTCCCCCAAAACTGATAATATGGCAGTTAAGAAAATACAAGAGAAGTCATATGAGATTTCTCCCTACCAGTGCTCTGATGATGATGAGGACGAAGAAGAAGAAATACCGAACAAGAAATTTGTTCCATCATGGACCAGGTAATTCACTTGGCAGTCCCTTGCATTCTATGGGATATCACCCCCCTCCCTTTTTTTACTCCTCACATTTGGATTTTAAAAAAAAAAGTTAAAACTTGCCACCTTATGAAATCTAGAAATTATTTATTATTTTCTTCTATTATACCCATTGCCTATAATCACCTCATCAAATAATTGAATTAATATCCTATTATGATTTCAAGACAAATTGTACCTAAAAGCTATTCACAATTGTACAGTTCATCAATCAAGATAGAGAAAATTAATTAAGATTAATTTAATGTTGAATGAATCAAGTAAAGGTTATTTTGCTATTTTCTTTTAGAATCCATATATTTGAAAAGCGTCTGAGACTATGCTAGAACTGAAGGTGACAAGTAAAAGTGAAAACCGAGGGAGTAGCGCTTGGGGTGCTATTATATGGATATTAACAGAAGTTTTGTATAATTTCTGCCAAATGTTGCTTGAGAAAAAAAAAATTATGCCATTTTTTCTTTCATCTAGTGCCTTCTGCAGCATTTACTTGAATAAAGTACTTAATAACAATGTTTCTTTTTTGTTCTTTCTTTGAACCCCCATGACAATCATTGCAGGGGTTCAAACTAATTGTTGGAAATTTAGCTAACTATGCATTTTCCTTTCTGCAGTAAAAGCGGCGTGGCTTTGATTCTACCCTTGCAGCAAGGAATTGACCCTGACACAATTTTCCCTCCAGATAGTTTTTGCAGCACAGAGGAAGGTAATTATTTACTTTAGGGAACTTCATGGCAATTATATCTGTTGCTTAACAGGAGAATATTTTTTGCTTGGATCAGTTCTCCTTCCTCGAAAGCCACTGCATAAACAGTTGGCGACCTGAAGAGAATTGACAAACAGTTGCACCATGACAACATTTGAAGATGTTGGACTCTACAGCATCACGTGAATGTGTATTCAGCTTCCTCCATAAAGTAAGGCAGACAATGTTCAGAGTGTTATCTCATTTTGTTTGTTTACCTCATTTAATTTCATATCCGAAATAATTGCGATGTCTATAAATGGCCTCCTGTTCTGATTACTTCGCTGGATCCCCAATTCTTCATCAAAACGAATTCATAACTGGGTTTTCCTTTCTAGACATATTGGGTGAAGAAGATGCAGCATTGTTCTTTTCTTCTCATTACCAAGTGTTTATTGGCTGTTGGATGAGGATACTAATAACCCTCTAATATACTTGCAGTAAATGGAAGCAATGAGAACAAGGGCAAAAATTTTCAGAAGACATTCATCCTCCAACATCCATTGGTAGATAATTCAAAATTTTTATGTATATAAATGTGGCAAGAAATTGCAGGCAAATACTCCAGTTCTATATATATATAACCTTAATGTTTCGAGCTTGTCATTTTTTGGGCCAACAAGGAACTAGTTCCACGAATTCTAGTTTTGGGGCATTTGAAAAATTGAAATGGAAATGGAGAATAGTGATTCGGATGTCTTTTCCTGCTGAGTTCAGTTTGAGCTAAAATTAGATGCAAAAGAACCAAATAAACGTCAGTGATTGAGCAGCTCTCTGGCCAAGTGTGTTCACAATAAAAAAATAATTCTGCATTTCTTTTAATATATTGTAAGATCTTCTAACGGATGAGTTTGGTGATTTCTTTATTGATAATGACAATAGAAGTTTGAGCCCAAATTACATGTTTTTCAGTATAATTGTTAATTCTCCTTAACGTAAGTAGCTGTAGCATGATATTGACTTTCAGTATAAAATTTTTAAGATTCTATCTCCAATTCAGCGATCCTGTTGGATAAAAATCTAATACCAATTCCGTCCTTTTTTTTTTAACCAACACTTTTTAATATATATGTATATAATATTTATGAATAAAGTTATTTAATCAATTAAATTATATATTATTATCAAATAAACACCAACTATTATTGTTTAAAAGGAGCATTTTATATTAATTCTTAAAATAAATCGTGCTAAACATCCCATCATGAGCATGGATTGAAGTTTAGAAGAAAAATGAGAGTTTTTAGCGGTCAAAGCATAGACCTGCAAAGCTAACGGCTTGTTTTGAATTTTTTTGGGTATAAATTGGAGGTCGGGGGCCCAGTTTCCAACCCAGCTCAACAGTATTATTCCATACGGGCCCATCTTTCTGTCCGTGCTTGGCCGAAATATACGACGTCGTCTCTGGAGCCCACCTACCAGTAGTAGGCCTTCCATATTTTACCGTTGTAGACTTTAGTGCGTTGGCAACATCAAGATTTCTATTTTATTCCATCTTTTCCTGAAATTGTTTTTTGTTCTTCAAAGAACCGACCCAAAAGCGAAGCGCCCACTTCCCAACAGTTTAAACCCCATTTTTCCCACCCAAAGATTCCCACCACCCCCACTCCTCCCTATCTCCACCATCTCCCTCCAAGAAACTGTCAAAATTTGGATTTCATTCTTGATTCTGCACGCTCATGAAACCAAAAAAGCCTCCAAGAACACTATTCTTGACAATCCACAATTTGCAGTGAACAATGCGTGCAAGAAAGTTACTTGTTTTCATTCATTTCCTCATTCTTTCGAGTCTCGAATGTGTTCCTCAATTTGTATTATCAGAGAATGTGAGTTTTGATTTCCAGTCTTTCACTTTCCGGAACCTTACTCTTCTTGGAGATTCTTATCTTAGAAATGGTGTGGTTGGACTTAGCAGAGACCTCAAAGTCCCATCTTCCAGCTCCGGCTCTGTTATCTACAACAACCCAGTTGCGTTCTTTGATCCAGATTCCAATATTACTGCCTCTTTCTCTACAAAATTCTCCTTCTCAATTGGTAATGTCAATCAGGCTTCTTTTGGGGATGGTTTGGCCTTCTTTCTCTCCCCTAGTAACCAGACGTTAGGCAGTCCAGGAGGCTACTTGGGACTTGTCAATTCTTCGCAATTGACCAAGAACAATTTTATAGCCATTGAATTTGATACGAGGCTTGATTCGCTCTTTCATGATCCGGACGATAACCATGTGGGCTTGGATGTAGATAGCCTTATCTCGATCAAGACTGCCAATCCTCAATTGATGGGCATTGATTTAAAGAGTGGGAATTTGATTACCGCTTGGATTGACTACAAGAGTGAGGAGAAGAAGTTGGAAGTATTTTTGAGTTATTCAAGTCTCAAGCCCAAGGACCCTCTTTTGAAGGTTGACATTGATCTCTCGGATTATCTAAAGCAGTTCATGTTTTTGGGATTTTCAGCTTCAACTGAAGGGAGCACAGAGCTCCACTCGGTTGAAAATTGGAGCTTTCAGACTCGTGGATTTCGGCCCATAAGGCCAAGAATTCATCCCCACAATGTATCCGATAGTTCTGTCCCATTGAATCCTCCAATCCCGGTTTCTGATTCAAGCAATAGGCGTCACAGGAGGCTAGGATTGGGGCTTGGGATTGCAGGTCCCGCCTTCTTTTGTGCTGTTCTTGTAGTTTTCGGCTGGATTTCTATCAAGAAATGGAGGGGAATGAAAATAGAGAGGTTGCTAAAAGCAGAGCTTGTCACGGGACCTCGCCAGTTTAGCTACAAAGAGCTCAAGTCAGCCACCAGAGGATTTCATTCCAGCAGGGTCCTAGGACATGGCGCCTTTGGCACCGTTTACAAGGCCTTTTTTAGTACTCCAGACGCTGTTTTTGCTGTCAAAAGATCAAAACACGCTCATGAAGGTAAAACTGAATTTCTAGCTGAATTGTCAGTCATTGCTTGTTTGAGGCACAAAAATTTGGTTCAGCTTCAGGGATGGTGTGTTGAAAAGGGGGAATTACTTCTTGTCTATGAGTTTATGCCAAATGGAAGTCTTGATACATTGTTATACCGGGAATCTCAACATGGTAATCCACTGCAGTGGCCACACAGATACAACATTGCCGTTGGGTTGGCATCAGCTTTGACTTACTTGCATCGAGAGTGTGAGCAGCAAGTGATTCACAGAGACATTAAAACTAGTAATATCATGCTGGATGGAAACTATAATGCAAGGCTTGGAGATTTTGGGTTGGCAAGACTAATGGATCATGGTAAGAGTCCTGTATCAACACTTACGGCTGGGACCATGGGATACCTTGCTCCTGAGTATCTTCAATATGGGATAGCAACTGAGAAGACTGATGTTTTCAGTTATGGTGTGGTTATACTTGAATTAGCTTGTGGAAGGAGGCCAATTGAGAAAGAAGGAGATGATGGCAAAATGGTGAATTTGGTTGATTGGGTATGGAAATTGTATTCCCAAGGAAAAATTGTTGAAGCTTCAGATAAGAGATTGAAGGGTGTATTCAGAGAAGAGGAGATGAGGAAACTACTACTCATAGGCTTGAACTGTGCAAATCCAGATAGTTCAGAAAGGCCTAGCATGAGGAGAGTGTTCCAGATTCTCAACAATGAGGCTGAGCCTATGATGGTGCCAAAGCTAAAACCAAGTCTCACTTTCTCTAATAGTTTGCCTCTGAGCATAGATGATATCATCTCAGACGATGAAGAAGACAAGACTTCCCAATCTCAGCTTGAAATTACAGTTGACTATAAGAGGAGTAAATGTGTTTAGTTTTGCGAGAGTGTTTCAATTCTTTTATTCTTTTCCCTGCAATAGTATTGATGGTGCTGAGCCTATGATGGTGCCAAAGCTAAAGCCAAGTCTCACTTTCTCTAATAGTTTGCCTCTGAGCATAGATGATATCATCTCAGATGATGAAGAAGACAAGACTTCCCAATCTCAGCTTGAAATTACGGTTGACTAAAGAGGAGTAAATGTGTTTAGTTTTGCGAGAGTGTTTCAATTCTTTTATTCTTTTCCCTGCAATAGTTTTGATTTTATTTCCTAAAATTCCGAAATGAAAAGAAAATCATTCTATTGAACTCAATGATCTTCTTCTGTGCAACATCACACACTTGTCCTTGTTACATTAACTGACATAGTTTTTGTTGAATCAATAGTTTAATGTCTAAGATGATTTTAGAAATTTGTTTCTTAGAACCTCAATGAAGCATCGTCCCAGCAGAAGTGGCAAGTACATGCAATAA
Organism: Apocynum venetum; assembly: GCA_019593545.1. Lineage (NCBI taxonomy): Eukaryota > Viridiplantae > Streptophyta > Magnoliopsida > Gentianales > Apocynaceae > Apocynum > Apocynum venetum. The sequence goes on along the minus strand of SRSM01000123.1, from coordinate 6,091,492 downwards.
AGAATCAGGGGAAATTCTAGTCTAAGATTAAGATGTGATGCAGTCATCTCTTGATGAACTCCTGGATTGCTTTCGGGTATCGTCCATTGGTTTTATGGAAGGTTATACATCATGGATTAAGTCTGAATGAGAAAAATCTAGCTTCAAGAAATGCCCTGTAGAGTAGGGGAAGCACTGCTTGAGAATCAGCTTCCAGATCTGCAACATCAAAAGTATTGCGCCTTCTTTCCAAATTCTTTAACGAGTTCATTTCCTAATGTGTACTGCTACTCTAGGTTTGTGCTAATTTTAAGTAGCAAAGCTTAATTACTGCTAATGTTTGGAATAATATACTTTTAGGCCGTCCATGTGTCTGTTGGAGAGAGAGAGAGAAGCAGCCAATGTACGAGTTACTTAGGGAAAAGAAAAGGAGCCTGGTTCTAACATAAGAAGAAAGGGCATTTGGATTGTAAAATTAGTGTATACATGTACTATCGAGTTATATTACACAAAATAAATCAATTCTAGACACTAATACAATTAGATTCACACGGGATTTGCCAGGTAAGATCAGTTTAGGATCATGGGATCCTTTCTATGAGATAGGAAGGGCTTTAGCACAAAACGTACTTCTAAGTAATTGTCCCATAGTTCCTATATCTATCTATATGAAGAAGAAATCGTGTAATGAAGGAAATTCTTATTTGTACAAATGGTACTTCAAACTTAGAACGAAACAAGTATGAAGAAATTAACTATGCTTCTTTATACTTCTTTATCTTTGCGTTGTTATGCTGGATCGGTCGCTCGAGACCTTTGATCTCTATCCGGACCAGATAAAAAAAATGAAATTACTTCTTATGTACTTGTCGATAAGTAAAAATGTGATGATTTGGATTGTAAAAGTAGTGCATACAACTTAAAACCTAGAATATTTTCCCTTCCCCTCTTGATCAGAATTCTCCTAAATAAACAGCAAATCTTCGTTTACGAGGCTGTGACTTTGAATATTGAATTCGCAAGTTGTCACCACAAAGCTGCTCTTGTTTTATCTGCTGTCCCCGCCCCCCCCCCCCCCCCACAGACACACACACATGTTTTCAATCCTAAAGAAACAGTTTTAGCAAAAAGAGATGGAAAATTGCATGAATTATGATTATGATCATGACCAGATATGCTAAAAACTCTTAGAAACAGCATGCCAGGTTTTGACAACGAAAAAGCAACAAAGAGCAGATCTCAAATCATAATTAACTTTCTGTCTATGAACCCCCCACTTGCTAAGCTAATTTTTATTAATTCCTCTCCCCAAAAGAAGTGGCAATTCTTACTCCACAGCTTTGGAAACTATATCAATTGCAATACTAGTTGTCATAGTACAAAATCAAATCATTCAGGATTATTCTTGAGATCTTTTTCCACTTAATCAAAACGTACACGGTACACCAATAATTGGGGAAAAAAAGAAGTTAGGAGATCTAGAATTTGATCCAAACCACCAGATGTGATGATAGCAAAAATCCAGGGTTTTGACAGATTGAGAAAATTATGGCAGTCGGTGGCAGAAGAAGAGAGAGCACACTCCCACAAAAAGCAAAAAAACCCTTTCACCAATGGCGGGTTGTGCTCTCTCTCTTCTGTCAACGAATCTCCTCATCAATCCCTCAAAACTTCAACAACCATCAGTAGCATATCCCTCCTGTCCCTGCAATGACAAAACATGAAAAAAGAAATTATATTAGTTACATGCAAGCTTCAAAAACTATAAATATTTCACATGCAGAATGAAATTCAAGAAGGGATCCTCATCATACAAATGGAATATTAATGATGCAAGAAAATGGGGAGAATATATAAACACAGATAGATGCCTTCTAAAACAACCCTTTTCAAGTCCACATGAAATAATAATCCTTTGGGGAAGTGCATAATAACATGTGTGCATGTGTTGATGCTATATATATATATATATATATATATGCTTGAATACAACCAAAAAAAAAGTGAAAATGAAAGTGGAAATGATTAAAATAGAGACGTAACAAACTTCATAATCCAAGCAATAGAACAGTACTTGGTAAGGGTCATGAATTGCACTTACGTATAGAGAGAGGGAATTTATAGAGATTAGAGAGAGAGAACATAACCACTGACATTTTCCACCAACCATTGGCTACCTCATTCACCACCAGCAACTCACGGAGAATGACCAACAGGATTCTGTAGGTATAAAAAGGTACACAAAATGCAATTGAAATTCAATTCAATGTTTGTGAAATTTTGGTATTTTTGTGGGATTGGGAGAATCACCAAGGTTAGAAAAAAGAGTTCCCTGTCAAGAATTTATCACTCCACTGTCCAAAAAAAGGGTTGTCAATTTTCAAGAATTGCAATTACTTTGGGAATGCATTGTGATAAGGAACGCAATGAGCACTGATAAATGTTATGTTCGGCCAAAATTAGCAAGATAATGACTTGGGGTTGCAAATATCCATGAAATTTTGCATTTTCAAATTTAAGATTTAATGTTTATCACTATGTTTCGGATTCAAAAGATACGTGTATTTTAATTTTTTAAAATACGTTAATTTATTATGTCATACTTTCTCTTAAAAATTTAAAACAACTATTATTTTATTTCTTTTAGTTTAAAAGTAAGGTTAATATTAAAAATAACATACAAAATAATCGTAAAAAGTATCTAAATATCTTATATTTTGAAACAAAGAATTTTCTTAAAATATTTTTAAGATGAAAGAAACTAAGATTTAAGCAAAATATTTTTAAGATGAAAGAAACTAAGATTTAAGCATGGATGACGATTTGGTAAGTGTTTTTTTTTTCTTTCTTTCTTTTGGAGGATATTTTCTTGGCCATAGATCTTGAAGACAGTGACAAATATAGGTAGATTCATCCTTCTGAAAATTAAATTAAATTACTTAATGTTGAAAGAGGATTATGTAAACTGAAGGAGACTGTTGATTATGAAGTCACATGTGATATTGTACCTTTATGAGGCAAATCACGTGAAATTTTGGTAATCGTTATTACTTTAATCTTGTGTATTTTCCCGGTTTTAATCATCCTGCAAAAAATTTGGAATGAAGGACCAATAGATTGAATTGGTTAACCTTTTCATCAATGCTTAAAAATGAGTCCAGAATCTCAATGAGTACTATTTTATTGGTCTAAGAATATCCCAAGATATCAAAACGTAATGTATCCTATAGGCTATATCGTTTCGGATCTTATTTGGTATTATTTCTATTACACTATCACTGAGTTTACTTTTTTTTTTTTCTTTTTCAAAATGTAAATATATGTATTGATCAAAGAAACACTATCACGAGTTTAGTTATTATTAGAGTTGTCATAAAAATCCAGCCGGTTGAAAAGAAATATTAGATGTTTAGAAGATCGGAAGCTAACCTACATTATTGTTTAGTTAAGTAAATTGGGAATGTAATTCTAAATTTACTCCTTAACCATTCAATTTTTGGATTTTCCTTTCATCTTAGGAATCAAGAATCGGAACTTGAACTTTAAATGAAATTTGAATCTCCGGAGTGTGGCTGTTGTGTGGAACCCTTGTCAATCTGATCTTCATGTTTTAAGGAACTTTAGTATGGCTCAGACGGTGTCGGAACTGCTTATCCCAGCACCGGAAAAACTGGGATTTTGGCAGTTTGTTGATACCAGGGACTGGGTGAAGCAGAGCTTGAGCTAACAGTGTGAAAAGGGTCCTTGAGATCAAGCAAGGGAAATACGCATTTTGGCAAGCGATATCTCAAACCTTGTTTTTCAGACCAAAAAACAAAAAATTTATGGCTCAAATATGACATTCTTGTACTTTGGGATAGACGTGAGCAGTTGAGCACGCACGCTAAACTGAAGTTATTGATGTAGCCCACGTCTGCACTCCCCAAGTCCACTAAGTAGCCAAGAAACTAACTTAACTGAAATGCCATGCCTTTATCTATTATATAACTCGAACTCCCACAAACTGCTCATGCCATTTTAGCTTTTGCTCTAATTGTTCTCTGATTAATTTTGTACCAATTCTTAGCAAAAACCAGAAAAGCAATGGCTTCTTTTCTATTGTTTACCAACAAAGTTTACAAAACTGCTTTGTCATCTTCTCTTGTTGTGATTTCCATGTTGGCTACCTCGGTCTCTTCTCACCAGTTTCAAGTTGGTGGTGACAATGGTTGGATTAAACCGACTGCCAACATGACTTCAGAAACGTATAATGAATGGGCTACCAGAAACAGATTCCACGTTGGAGATACAGTGTGTAAGTACAGAAAGAAATATTCTTTCTACTTCATTCCTCTTTGTTCTTTTGTAGATTAGTCATGTTTGTATTTTGTATGCATGTTGTACCTTGAACTTGTCATCATTGTTTATCACTTGCTTTCCCTCAGATTTCAAGTATAAAAGGGACTCTGTGCTGGTAGTGAACTCCACTGATTACCAGAACTGCAAGACATCAAATCCAATTGATAAGTTTGATGATGGAAACACTGTGTTCCGATTTGATCGATCTGGATTGTTCTATTTCATCAGTGGACTACCTGGTCACTGCAAGTTGGGACAAAAACTGGTTATTCGTGTAATGCACCCCTCACCTGAACCAGCTCCCTCACCTGAAGCGGCCGGTAGCGGATCAGATGGTGGATCTGGCTGGGGGCCACCAGCCATGAATTCTACTACCAAGCTATCCATTGTTTCTTACTTCATGACCTTTCTTGGAAGCACACTGGTCATCCTCTACTGGTTGACGTAGGAATTATAACTGAATTTTAGATGTTATTCTTGGAGGATGATTGTCCTCTTGGCATTTTCAGATCGCTTTTGTTTGACTTATTAGTGATCTCGATTTGTTTGGTGGCATTTTTATGATGATTTTTATATTTTTAAAGTATGCAATTGCATGTTCTTAATATTAGTAGAGCAATTTCACTGTTCCATATTAACCATGTAGCAATGTGACCACTCAAATATAAACAAAGCTTCTTCATATTATAAGGCCAAAGAAAAATTGACCGTCGGGGATGAAGGGGGGGGGGGCCACAATGGAAAATCTGCAAGAAAAATATGAAAAGACCAAACCAGAAAATGTCACAGGTAGAGCCAATACCCTAAAGTTAAATCAGACAGATGGGAAAACCATGTGAAAAAGGTTTTTCCCTTTTCTTTTACCCAGAATTTTTTTTTGGGGGGGGGGGGGGGGGGGGGGCTAAATATGTGAACAGGCATTCTGAATGAATTCATGTCTATTTTAACATATATGATGTGATTCTACGTTTACATTCAAAAATTCCAACTCTACATTTTTTAACAATTTCATCAAAAACTAGAGAATCCTTTTACAGTTGTATTTGTTTCCTCGTAAAAGTCAATCACTTACTTGAATCAGAAGAACTCCGTATTGAGATCCACCAGCAATGGCCCTGCATCGAGAAATTTGTAAAGCTTACTCTATTTGCTCAGCTGAGCTTCAAAAGGGCCAATGGAATCCTGTTCATCAGTATTTGACTTGTCTATCTCCGTTTCATCAGGAGAATCAGGCAGTACTTGATAGTCAATAACCCCCATTGCATATTCCTGTTTCTCTACACTGGGAACAGATTCTGAAATTTTGGTTTTCTCTTTGATACCAATAGCTTCAGCCTGATCTGCAAATAAGACCTGTGAAATGGGTGAACTGCATATTTCTCTGTATACTTCATAATTAGCAGCACAAGTACGCCTGCCCTCCAAAATCTTTGCTAGGGGATGCAAAACTGAAATAGGATCATTGCTTCCTTCTAAGGTTTCCTTTAATTCCAGAAATCGTGACACTAGTTCTGCCTTGTGTAACTGGATAAATACAGCAGTTTGATCCACGACATAAATAGTAGTGACGGAATCTGGACCAAAAGCCTTGCAAAAACATTCTCTTATCTCACTTGCCTTGAGCTTAGATGGGAACCCCCATAGCACAACAATGTTAGGAAACAAGATCTTTGGATATCTGTTCTTCATGTTGTTAGCAGCTACAGAGACTGTAGCAGACTCTCCTGTTCTTAGGTCAATAATGTCTCCAGTTGTCCAGCTAAGATAAAGAAGATTGACATACTTCTGAAGCTTATCGTGGCAAGCTAAATGAACAGATGGTGGATTGTTATTGAAATCAACATTGAGGACATTGCATGCCTGGGCAAACACACATCCTGTCATAAAAGCATCATAACCTGCTTCATGCTTGGTTCCAGAATTCCAGTTCAAGGACCTGCAGATTAGCATTACTTTAGTCTACGAAAACTTACGTGGATTTTGTCTCTTAAAGGAGCAATCATAAGTGAATCAATTTAGTTTATTAATACAATGGATGATCTTTAACACTAGCATCAGACTTTGTTTGTTTATCTCATCGGTAAGGGACTGGATGGGATGTACTCAAGTGCAGACCAAAGATCATACTGTCGGAACTAACTAAATATTGGTTAAATCCAACAGTAGCAAATTGCAGTACAGGGAGAGAAAAAAGAGAAAATTGGTATCAAGCAGATAGAGAAAAAATTGATTTATAAACCAAAAGTTTTTCTACATAGCATCAATGATCTACCATGTACAATACAGGAAGTAATATACCATATCCCTATATGAATCAGATAGAAAGCAGAAAAAGATGGAGAAATCTAACCTCTTGTCATCAACTTGAACCTCCACCTTAACATTACCCATATCAGCCAAACTAGAAGTTTTAACACCAGATGCAATTTGTGGACATAGGAAAGCAAATGCTTTGGATAATGACGTTCTGCTCTTCTTCAAAATGAGTTGAAAAATATTATTTGCGTTCAAGAGTACCTTTGTGTCTATTATGTAAGGAAAGTACTCTTGAATGGTGGAGGCATATTCTTGGGAAGTTGAAGGAAGAGGACCTATGAATTTCCTATATATGTGTGCAATATCTGTATCAATTGAACATAGTATTTCAGTAGCATACAAATGATAACTTCTGAACCAAGAGAGTAATTCAGCATATCATACCAAGAAAGCAATTATGACCAATGATCAGTTTTTGTTCAGAAGACAGTAAATCAATAACATGACGAAATCCAATAGCAGCTTTGATCTTTGTTTCTGCATCCCTTTTTGTGCAATCTTTCACCTCTTTCTGGGGGAAAGAAGAAACAAGGCATAATCCTACACTTCCTAACATATGCATGTATAATAACAGGCGTGCATACTACTCTTCTAAAATTAAAAATTCAAATACATTCCAAGTCTTACCATTGGTAGATCCCTGTTATATCCGGAGTCTATATACATGAGTAAGTGTCGTGGGGAGGAAGTGTGACCATTTGCACGGACATATGCAAGATCTTTGAAATGATTTTTTATAACCTTCATTTTCCAAGTTTTGTATGTTAGTAAGTCTGAAATAGCATCAAATAATGAAGTAAACAGATCTTAAACATTTAAAAGGCAATCATTTTCTATTTCCTTAGACTTCTCAGCAAAGAAAAATCCATTGCATCAAACGATGATTTTAGAAACCAAAAGCACAGAAGAAAAGCGGGAAAATGAAAAGAACATTAGATAATACAAGGGGAATTTAAAATAAAAAAATAAAAATAAATCTTCCTTGTTCATTGTCTGTCCCCTTTTTCATTTTTCTTTCAATATCCTATCATTGAAAAAGACTTTTTCAAACATAAATATCCACAAAAAGCTAATATTTAATGTAAAGTTAAACCCCAAAGAGGATAAGATCCATCTATAGGGATGGGGAGCGTGACAGGTTTAAGAAATATTTAAGAGAGATGCTCTGAACTAAAAAGACAACCTGTCCAAAAAGGATGAAGCACATACTAATAGAAATATAGTTAGTTCATTATAAAGTAACAGAAAATAAAAGGAAAAACGTAAAGAGCAATTACCCAGTGAATCAACCTTAGCTGGTGAGACGTAAACCCAGTGAGAGAAATTGCAGGACGCCGTCTGAAAAAAATGGTCTGGAATTTTTTGTTTGAATCATTCAAAGTCGTGTCAGATTCAGATCCTCCACTTCCACCAAATAACAATTTGTCCCGCCATTCACTGATGTTATCCTTCAATCTCTCAGCCAAAAGAACATCCGACATTCTAGTTAATTGCATATCTTCAACTTCACTCCAGCTGGAGGATGAATCCAACGACTCATCGTTGTGTCTGGAATTTAAGTGTTTCAGTGCTTCTTCTTCTTGGCTTCTGGATAAATAAGATACTCCTGAGATTATCAAGGAGTTTACAATCTCAAAAGGAAAGTAGAAACTAACTTTTTTTATGTCCTAAGTTAAAGTGAACCAGATCAGCAGTGTATTTCTTCCCCATTAATATTCCTATCCCTTTATTGAAAAATCAAGAACCTAAAAAAGAAAAGGTAGCATCTAAAAGTATCTAAACACATATGATGAAAACCGTGGATCAACAATAAAATGCATCTGAATAAGACCATCAGCAGTAAAGAATCCCTCCCTGAAACTGAGAATAAAGGTAGCTGTGTGTTCTAAAAGAATACATCTAACCAACCCAGAACACAGAACTCAGGTGGAACTGAACTACTTACTTTCCTTGGATTCAAGCGAAAGGGAAAGAAAAATTGATTTTGTACTTAATTCAAGTCCACCAGGATCATAACTTACTTCTGAGTATTCTAGAAACGAAAACCTTCAATAGGTACTCAAACAATGCTGCCCGGGATGTAACAGTACTGTGCTGCAGCTAACGAGGAAAAGAAGAAAACACAATGAAGTTACCTTCCCGTATACACATATTGAAATCAAACTGATGTTTAGCCAGGAAATCAATGGATGTTGTCTGGCAAAGAAACTCATATGAAGCATTATCCCCTGTAATTTCTTGCCGTGGAAATATGTAAAAGTTGTGTCTGCCAAAGAGTCAGAAGATAAGCTTCCCGTTTAATATTCATAGGAGATCAAATTTCCTCAATAGCAAAGCATTCTATTGAATCCACACTTGAGATTCAAGAAGTTCACACAAGCACTTAACAAAGATATCATCTTTCGTATCCATACTTCAAAACATTCAAATGTCATAATAAAAGAAACGGTATACATATTCAAATTGCAAACTTTATATCGTCAATCAAATTTAACATGAGAAGGTGAATATTTGAACTATGAAGTAGAGAAATATGAGATTCTCGAAACTAAAAAATAGCAGAGGAAAACGACCTTGCTGAATGATGTAATAGCATTTTCCAAATCTACTTAACAGATTGAAACATCCAAACAAAAAACTAATAGCTAGTTTCAATTTCAATGAGTTCAATTACATTTGTCATTAAGCTCCCTTCTCTCTCACTCCAACCAACCAGCAATAGAAATAAGAGCAACAAGGAAGCACCTAAAAACTGTAGCAGGAGCGAGATTAAAATTTCTTACGGGTGAGCTATAAATGATTGTTTCTGAGTGTCCCACCGGAAGGGGCAAACGCCGAACTGAACGACGGCGAATTTCTCGGCGGAGTCTTTAACTTTAAGATACCGAATATCAAAACGGTCGAATTCGAATGACTCTCTCCAAGGAGCGCTGGTGATTCCGGTCATTTCCAAGTCGATAGCGACAAAGTCGGCGGCCTTGACGTGACGCCGTAGGTCGTTGAGCGACGATTCGAAGTTCGTTTTGGTGACATTCTTAAGAGCAAATGAAGATGAAGAAGAAGAACAACAACAAAAGCAGCGCGCGAATGAGGGAAAATTTAGGGTTCCAAGAAATCCCTTAAATACCCACTGTTTCTTCATTGGTTTCAGTCTGCTCAATTCATGGCGCTTTTACATATTTTGGAGAACGAAGAAGAAGATGACTAATAGGGTTTGTTTTATTTAGTTTTAGCCCTTCTAGTTATCATGTTTGCCTCTATTGATCCCTTTATTTCACAATTGTTCTGATTCCCCATTTCCCCTTTATATTTTGCTAATTTACTGAAACTTTAGAATTAATTTGGATTTTAATTTTTTTCTCAAATTCATCATTCCTAATAAAAAAATCACTCAAAAAAAATTATTCCAAAATTTTTATCACATCAAAATTTTAAATTTTCTCATAACCTCATAAATGAGTCCCTCATATTCGCATAAACAATATTTTTTCATTACTTTTTAATTAAAATAGAATCTCAAACAATTTATTAATTACACCATATTAAGAAAATATTTTAGATTTCTAAAATACACTTATTTATTATGTAATACTATTTCTCGAAAACTTGAAATTAAATCATTTATTTTTCTCTCTTTATTTAAGAGTATGGATAATATTGAAAAAAATATACAAAATAAATATCAAGAGTCAAAGTATCTCATATTTTGGGACGAAATGAGTATATTTTATACTCTTATAAATCATGTGTGATCTAAAAAATATTTTATCAAACTTTCAATTTCTTAACTACAAAAAAAAACTCCAATCATCAATAAAATAAATTATAATCCAAATTATTATCATTTCAAAAACAAAACAAAAAAAATCTTTTCAAATTCCAATCCAAATACACTCTATTTTTTTAATGAATTTAGATGAAAAAATTGTAATAAAATATTTTTTTGTAAAAAATAAATTATAATTAAAACTTTAAAAACATTTAAATTTAATTTATAATTATTATTAAAAGAAGTTAAAAAAAAAAGACAAATTATGCTTCACCTTTAAATTTATTCCTTACGTAAGTTTACTCCAAAGATCTTAAAGTGTCAAATACTTTGATAAAGTATATTACACTTTTCATCCCTTCAATTTAGACTCATGTCTTAATTTTACACTTTAGTAAAATTTGAATAAACCTAATTTCAAATTTGAATAATTTGAGCTAATTTTTGGATACTTTTGTTAAAATCAAGGGCTTGGCTGCTATTGAGGGAAAGAAGTCTGATGAGAGCAAAGCATGAGTATTTTTGTACTGCAAATTGTTCGAAAACATATCTACAAATTCCTGTTGTTTATATTCTATGAGAATTGTGTTTTGCATTGCTATAGCATTTCATGGCAATTTAATTGGATCCGAACACCTTTTGGTTGATGTTGAATTGGATAAAGATGATATTAACAAAATGTTATAACAAAATATTAGAAGAGCTGCCAGCATGTTTACATGCCAAGTGAATTATAAGAATTCGACTTGTACTAAGTACAACATTTGTTGTTGATAGTTTATATATTATGCATCTTGAGGAGTTTTCTATCAATCAAGTCGATTTGGCTCAAACTTGTTTAACCCCAAAAACACTTTAAGTCAATTTTATTCAATCTAAAAATATTCATACCAAATTTAAGATAAAACCAATGATTCATGCTAGATTTTAATTTTGACTTTGAATTTTAAAATAAGTTGTTTATGTCTATCTAAATTTACATGCTGAAGTAAGATATATTTAATATTATCACTATTCTTAAATACTTATCACAATTTGGAGAGTACATCCTTGAAGAGGAGAGGGGGGGGGGGGACTCTAATGCTTAAGGGTTTGAGGAAAAAAGGTTGAATAAATCCTTTTAGGAATGAAAACAATAATAGATATAATTATTCCATAAAAATGACGAAATTATAAAGAGAAATAATTAAGACTTAAGTTAGGTCCGACTAAGACCCATTTTTTCCTTTGATCTCCTCCTTATTCATTTTCTTTTTTTTCCCTTCCACAGATTACAAAAAATAAAAAATCAGATATTTTTACATAGTTATCTTGTAATGACTTGGCATATTCAATGTCAATGTAGGGAAATTGATAATTGGAGTATCAATCTACACAAGATGAATGTGATGTCACTTAACATTCAACTTTAAAAAATATTTACAATATAATGTCAACAATTATACACGTGTCATTTGCGAATGTCAAGAGACGACATTATCCTTAACATTATCCTTGACATTATCTCGTGATACTTACATTGATGATTTGACATAACTTTTTTTGACATTTTCATTGTAAAAGTAATGACATTAGTTATCATTAACCAAATTTTATGGAATGTACTGCTGGATTTCTATAGATTCTAAAGAAGGTCCAAAATGACAAAGGAAAGAGAATCAAACAAGTTAATTACCTTCCAAGACTATGAAACCTATCCTTTGAGAAACAGAATTGCCTAAAACTTTATAAAGTGAAATCCCAATCGAACAAGATATCATAATGCCCCTTATACTATTGAAAGCAGATTTCGTCTGTCTTATTCTTGATTGAAACTGTTGTCAGAACAATCATCAATGGAAGTTACTAAGAAGGATGCAGAGAAATATATAGCAGGACTAAAGCTAAAGTTTCACGCTCAACCCGAAAAGTATGGAGAATTTTGCAGGGTTCTGCAAAAATTCGTGCGACGACAGGTGAACTATTCAACACTGATATTAACAGTAGTCCCATTAATCGAAGGAGACAGAGAATTGATTCTTGGGTTGAAGAAGTTCTTGCCAAAGAATTGTACTTTAGTTGACAGGATGGTTTCATGCAAGAAAGAAGTTTCCCACAGTGAAGAAGCTCTTGTCGATTTTACTCTAAATTTGGCTGAAGATCTTGAAAAGATGGAGAATTCATTACATGAGCAAATTGATTTGACTCTTAGTCTTGCTGGGCTTTTTCAAGGGAGTAAAACATCATCCATGGAGCAAGCTACTGTAAATCAAATTGATTTGGCTCTTAGCTTTTCTGGAAATCTGCAACAGAGAAGAAACTCATCAAGGGAGCAAGTTAAATTAATTGCAACTTGTGGGACAAATATTGATTTATCCAAAGAGCCACTTGATTTAAGCCTGAGTATTGGTTGACGAGAGTCAGATGGTGGGAAGTTGATTCAACCTGAATAATAATAGCCCATGGCATAATGCAGAGATTTGACATGAGGTTTTTCCTTACACAGAGATGAACTAGAATTACTTGTGTCGTGAAATACAAGGATAGCAATTGTATCAATTTCTATGTTGTGCTTTTCAAGAATGTTTCTTTATTGGTTACAGCCCCTTCCTGTTTCACAAGTCCAGATAACACATAAGGAAAACGATTTACGAATCCATACATTACAGTTATATGCACTGCCATAAACAGAAGATATAAAAAGGATGACAAGATTGATTTTCTTCATACCAGCTAATGCTGCAAAGGAGTCTGTAACTCAACCCATACTGGTGCTCCTTTGTGTAATATGAAGCAACTTGTCTGCCTCAAACCCAATGAGAACCAAGAAAAGTTGCAGTTCTCTGGAATCAAATAATGATTATTCCAGGCACCTAGCCAACTTATGCTCTGAACTTTTCTCAAATCCGTATGTTCTCAAATCCCTTGTGTATATATTTCGGGACAACTTCTGATTGGTTCCTCAAACTCCTGTTGATTCCACTTGGTGACTTTTATCTGTCAAAGGATGTTCAAAGTTCCAATTCCTCTTCTTGACTTGTCGACTAAGGCATCTGAAGCACTTCAAAGAACTGCCTGAATGTGAAATATACCATATCAAAACTCTGAAGCAACTTCAAGATAATGAACATTGATTATGCTATAGGAATCTTTTAATTGGAAACATCCAAGCAACTATAGCTAAATGTCAAGCATGTTGACTACAATTTACCACAAGATTTAGGGGCAAAAAAAGGACCAAAAGTCCCTTGTGTATCTAGCAAAAAGAGAGACTGTGGAGATACCTTCCCAATTCCACCAACAAACCAAGTTTTCGCTGCTAATAAGAACTCAACTCTTGCTAAATCGTGTACTCAAATAAGATGACAGCCTACAAAGGCCTCATTAAAGTGAATGTATCATGAGCTCTTGGACACTAATCATATAATAATGTAGCAGAAACAGGTATCCTTAACTGTCATCAGAATTTGGAAAATATCTTGATCGAAGAATAAAGATCAATTTGAAACACCTAAAAATTTTCCAAGTGCCAGAGAGCTAGCAGATGCCTTATAATCCTAGATTTTATTTCAATTGCTCCACAGACAAGAAGCTGGACATTTAGTCTTGAATTTGATGTAATGTATGTAAGAAAGCAACAGCAGTGATGAAAATGAGAGCAACTACTCATACTCATTATTGAGATCGAATAAGACGAGCTGCAAATGCTCCGTCAAGTGAATGCTTCACAGGAGTAGATAGGTAAAAACCACGTTCAGTAACAAAGTCAGATGGAACATATCTGCTGACAGGGTCTATGTCAAATTCCTGAATAGCAACAATAAAACAATTACGATCAACGTGAGATTTGGTTCTAATGTCCACATGTTATGAAGTATTCTGATGCCAAATGAATAACAAGGGTCAAGGAATCATTCTGTTTTTTATGAAGGATATTGACTTTGATATGCATCTTTTCTAAAAAGAACTTTTCAAAACCAATATTAGGGACCAACTACATAAACATGGTCTGATGTTCTATAAGAAAAACTAACACACCTCTTCTTTCTTCTAAGTGCCCATAAAGTACACTTACTACTCTCTGCATTAAATTGATATGCCATTAGTAATTGTGACTTTATCATCTGAAATCAATACTAAACTATAATCCTACTATAATTTCCAAATAAATTTAAAAGCTGCTGCTCATGATAGAGAAATAAAGTAGTAGCAACAAAGAGGATGAATGTTAGTACTGGATGCCTAAGGAGAAAGGAAGCCACTCTCTCCTCGTTCTCTTCTGGATCAATGGAACAAGTGCTGTATATTAGGATTCCACCAGGCTTTACCAACCTACAGATACACAATACGAACATGAATGATGTTTGCTCAAATGTAAATTTTACATGGGTATATACAATATATAGTCCTCAATTCAACTAAAGCAACTAGATGGTCTCATACTCTACATTGCTGTTAGCATTTTCTCACAGCCTAACAACAAAACATAAAAAATTGAAATTTTGGCACTTACGAGGAGGCAGAATCAAGGAGTTTGTCTTGCAAACTCTTAAGTTCTTCCATGTCTTCCAATCTCCTATTCCAGCGTAGATCTGCTCTCTTGAGCCAAAAAGAGAGAAATATAAAAATTGCCTGCCCTACTAGAATCATCTTTCACATAAAGGAAATACAGACACAGAAAAAAGGTAAATATGAAATAAAAAATAAAAAAAAGAAAGAGGAAGAAGACTTATAAAATTTGCTGCAAAGTTACAAAATCAAGGATGTCTTTATTTATGGGATACCTTGGAAAGTACTCCCAATCCAGAACAAGGGGCATCCAGCAGAACTTTGTCATGCTTCACTGTGTTATTTTCCTGATATATTTGAAATCAAATACAGAAATCAACAAGCCAGGCACTTTAATCTTCTTTCTACGGAAATATTTTCACTATCTTTGAGTTATAGAAAGAAAAATGAAGATTCTCACAGCAAATGTGCGAAGATCATCATGAATAGCTGTGACAACATGATGAACTTGATGTGACTTTGCAGATTCTTTAAGGATTCTCAAACGCCCTTTGTTTATGTCAATGGCTGTCACCATACCTGTCAAGAAAGAAAAGTAATCATTATAATCAATAAGCCGAGTGACAGAAGTGATTTTCAGAACCAACAAAAGAAATTGTCACCGGCAGTAACATCTATTTTCCCTCAGACTATTTTGTTTTTATCATGATACACCAGGATTCAGGTTGTTTCCTATGAATATTTTGACAGTAAACTGAAGGGTTGTCTGCACACCAAAAAATAAGAAATTGTGTTCGAACATACTCTTCTCATCTTCTAATTATGATGAAAAACTGCTGAAAGAAGATACCAGCGTAGTGGTATTTAGCTTAGCAACTTTGACTAAATCTCAACTCATGAACAGATAATGTTGAAATGTTGGAAATTCCAAATTATTTATACCTTCTCAGTAAAATGCAAATTGATTGTGTCATAGTGCTTTGCATGACATCAACATAAGTGTATGCAAGAGGACAAGCATCATCTATGGGGAGAAGTTATTAAACTTGCATTCTTAGAAATCTGTTAAATATTTGAAGAATTTAGTGAAATGCTAGGTCCTTCTCACAATAATTACCTTGTCCATTCAAACGGGATGCCAGGAAAAGTGTTTTTCCTCCTGGAGCAGCACAACAGTCAATAATACTCTCACCTGGATGTGGATCCACAACAGAGACAACCAGCCCTGCAGAAAACATCATTTTAGAGGAACCACATAATAACTTCATGAAATGTAGTAAGAAATCCCAAATATCGTAATAGTTCTTCCGCTAAAGGAAAATTTCAGTAACCTAAGAGACCTAGTACAGTGATCGCTAAAATACCAATTACTTGAGTGGCAAACTCTAATAACCAACTTCAAACAGTTAGGAGATGGCTCTTATTGCAACAATTGAAGATCATCTCTTTCCTCTCCCCCCCCCCCCCCCCAAAAAAAAAAAAAACTGGGTGCATGCTTAGGTGTCCAGGTGCATTACAAATACCACTTAAATCAAGAAAAGCTACACAATAGAACTGCAGAAAAGAGAAAAGATAAATTGACTCAATACCCCTCCACAAAGTCTAGAGAGTTTATTCAATATATGAGTGTTGAAAATTACCAGCACTCTCATCCTGGACGGAACACAATCCATCTTTCAGTAACCCAGCTTGAATAACAATCTGAAAGGACTTATGACTATAAGAGATGAACCAAATACTGCTGCCATTTAAAACATAGAATGTCTAATAGTTGTATGGAAATTTTAGCTATAGATCAAGCAGCAAGGAGAGCTATTCCTACTATGTTACTGAATTTTCACATTAACCATGAGCCAACTGTAGACAAACAACCATGAGCCAAACAAACTAAATAAAAGTCACATGCATCAGAAAAATCAAGAACTAAAAGAACAGACATGATTCATCTTAATCCTAGCAATGATAATTAAAGTAAACAAGAATGAAAAAATGCAATCAGTTTTAATAATATCTTCAACAAGTATAAGTGAGGTACATAACTAGTATACAAAATAACTAAGTAGAACTAAAGTAAGAACATTGAAGTTTAAACCTGCATCCCTGTTTCGAGGCGAACAAAATCATCCAAGTGTGCAGAAAGGACATGAGGGACCTAAATTTTCGAAAAGAAAACAGAGATGTGATTTAATATAGTCCATTTGGTACACACATGATAAGAATAAAAAAGAAGCCAATCAGCACAACATTTCACAGCAGAAGATTGAGATGCCAATAATTAACTGACAAACTAATATGCTTTGTAGCTTTGACATTGGAAACATAAGAAGTCATAGTCATCATCATCATTATATTCTTAATATGACAATGATGTAAAGAAAATGGTAATTCAAAAAGGCACAGACTAAGCATATAGGGATAGATTAAATAGAATCGGACCCACTGGGAACTTTCACATTTGCAAAATTCAAGCAAAAATATGGTTAAATAAAAATACAAGTGAAAAAAATAAATAAAGATTGAGCACAAAATGTATGATATGAAAATATATGCTGAACGTTCAGGAGGAGTATGGTGATTTCTCTAAACAAACAAGCAAGACTACATAATCACCTTCAACCTCTGAAGTTCTGTCACAAGGTCAGCCCTTTTAAAACCTTTAGCTGTGTTTGCCCTGTATTTAGCTTCAAACTGTGAATATAAAACTATTAGACTTTTGTTTAAAGAAATAAATCACAAACCTCAGGCTGAACATGGGATCTCTGTTGTTCCACATCATTAGTCTAATAGCTTCTTCATGTCCAAGATACTTTATCCATCTTCTTACCATCCACTGGATTCAGTGGTATAGCAGGTTAGAAGAAAGATTCAGATAACAGAAATATCAATTCATATATTATTGTCTATTTTTGTAATTGTGATTACTCAGAGAGAAATGTTTCTTGTATTTCCTATGACAATATGGTTATATATATACACATACGAATGTTGAGAAATGCCTAAAAGAGAATATGTTAGGTAGATGTATACCTAACATGGATTAGGTAGACGGCTTTCTAATATAATGGCAAACATCTACCTAATCTATGTTAGGTTATCTAACACTCCCCCTCAAGTTGGAGCATAGATGTTAATCATGCCCAACTTGTTACAAAGATAATCAACCTTAACCCCATTGAAAGCCTTTGTGAAGATGTCTCCTAATTGTTCTCCAATTTTCACATAACCTATAGAAATCAAGCCCTGTTGAACCTTCTCACGAATAAAATGACAATCCATCTTGATATGTTTGGTTCGCTCATGAAAAGCTGGATTAGAGGCAATATGAAGTGCAGCTTGGTTGTCACATCATAACTTCATTGGTATTGAGACTTTAAAACTTACATCATTAAGAAGCTGATATATCCACATTATCTCACATATAGACTTAGTCATAGCCCTGTATTCAGATTCTGCACTTGACCGTGAAACTACATTCTATTTTTTGCTTTTTCATAAAACCAAATTACCTCCAACAAAGACACAATACCCAGTAATGGATCTTCGATCTTCCTTAGATCCTGTCCAATCAACATCTGAAAAACATTCAATCTTAGCATGACCATGATCATCATACAAAATTCCACGTCCAAGTGCTCCTTTTAAATAGCATAAAATTTGTTCCACTGCCTTCCAATGATCAACGGTTGGAGATGATATATACTGACTTACCACACTAACTGGACGAATCACAGTAAGATAGTTTAACTTTTCAACTAATCTTCTATATCTCTCAAGATCTCCAAATAATTCACCATCTTTTGTGAGTTGCATATTCGGAGTCATTGGGATAGTACATGGTTTAGCCCCCAACTTTTCTGTTTCAAATAGTAAGTTAAGTACATACTTCCTTTGAGATAAGTATATTCCTTTCTTACTTCTATTCACTCCAACTCCTAAGAAGTACCTTAGTTTTCCTAAGTCTTTGGTATGAAACTGAGTGTGAAGAAAGGTTTGAAGAGATGAAATCCTTGTAGAGTCATTACCAATGATTACAATATCATCCACATACACAACTAACAGAATAATACCTCCACCAAATCTTTTGTAGAAAACAGAATGATTAGACTTACTTCGCTTCATGCCAAATTTCTCAACAACTTGACTAAATTTACCAAACCAAGCAAGAGAACTTTGTTTCAAGCCACATAAAGATTTACAAAGACGACACACATTCCCATACTCCCCCTGAGCAACAAAACCAGGTGGTTGCTCCATATAGACTGTCTCCTGAAGATCACCATGAAGAAAAGCATTCTTGATGTCTAACTGAACCAGTAATAGAACCATCAGGATTAACTTGAACTGCAAATACCCATTTACATCCAATAGTCTTGCTTCCTATAGGTAACTGTTCCAAGGTCCAAGTACCATTTGCATCCAAAGCATTCATCTCTTCAATCATAGCAGTGCGCCAGCCAGAATGAGCTAAAGCTTCATTAACAGTTTTAGGAACAAAGATAGAATCTAGAGATGTAATAAGCGAATAAGAAGAAAGTGACAAATGGTGATAAGAAACAAAGGAAGATATAGGATAGGTGCATGTACATTTACCTTTACGAAGAGCAATGGGTAGCTCATCACTAGAGACCGAATCCGATGACGAAGAAGCTGTGGTATCAAGAACAAGTGCAATAACAGGTTGAGGGACTGTAGTTGAGTTAAGATTAGGTGGTGCCCGTCGGGAATAGGTTTGTGTTATAGGAGGACGAACAGAAGCGATGATAGGGGAATCAAATGTTATGTGTGACATGATAGATAAGTACCTCATCATCCTCCCCCTAACGAGTTGAACTAGATAAGGGAGAAAATAGTATATGTTCAAAAAATGTAACATCATGTGGCACAAGGTACCTATTAAGACTAGGACAATAACACCGATATCCTTTTTTGACACGAGAATATTCAAGAAAGATACACTTCAAAGATTTAGAATCAAGTTTAGTAACTTGAGGACAGACATCTCGAACAAAACAAGTACAACCAAATATCTTAGGTTCAATAGGAAATAAGTTCCTATGAGGAAAAAGAGTATGAAAAAGGGATTGACCAGATAAGACGGAAGAGGGCATTTGATTGATTAAAAAATAAGCTATAGAAACAGCATCAGCCCAGAAATGTTTGGGAACTTGCATTTGAAATAACAAAGCTCTAGCAGTTTCAAGAAAATGTCTATTCTTTCTTTCAACAACACCATTTTGAGAAGGTGTGTCTACACAAGATGTTTGATGAAGAATACCTTGTTGGACTATATATATATGAAAAGTGTCGGATAGATATTCTTTAGCATTATTACTTAAAATTTGCACAGGAACACCAAATTGAGTATGAATCTCAGCACAAAAACTAGAAAAATGAGAGAACAATTCTGAACGATTTTTCATCAAATATAACCATATCATTCGGGAATAATCATCAACAAAAGTAACAAAGTAGCGATGCCCAGTTTCAGATAGGACTAGACAAGGACCCCAAACATCATAATGTACTAACTCAAAGGGAGCAGTTGCTCATTTATTAACTCTTGGACTAATGATGTTTGGCAATTGACAAGACTCACAATCAAAAAAAGATAAACTAGAAAATTGAGGACAAAGTTTCTTAAGTATAGGAAAAGAAGGATGACCCAATCGACAATGTGCTTTAAATGGAGTGGCACTGCCACTACAGGCTAGAGATTTTAGTATTAATGTATCAAGATTGTAGAGGCCTCCAAACTCATGTTCCTTACCAATAATCTTCTTCGTCACAAGATCCTGAAATAAGCAATGATCAGGAAAAAATGAGACACAACAATTGAGAGTATGGGTGAGTTTACTAACAGAAATCAAATTAAATGACAATTGAGGGAGATTAAGAACTGATGACAACGAAAGAGATGGTGTGGGATTAATGGTGCCAGAACCAGTAACATAAGAAGTTGAACCATCAGCTAAAGTTACATGAGGGATAGATTTATGTGACTGAAAGGTAGATAATAAGCTAGAATTACCTGTCATGTAATCTGTAACACCTGAATCAATGACCCATTTTGAAAAGGGGGAAACAAAACCTTTATTAGATTTACCTGACTCAACAATGGCAATAATAGAACTAGATTGACTTTTGTAAAACTGAGTCAATCTGGCATACTCTACTTCAGATATTACAAAAGACTTTTTAGGAATGTCAGGAGTAGATGCAACATGGGCAAACTAAGCTCTCTTATTTTGCAATTTTTAACAGTCTCGCTTCATATGTCCTGATTTATGACAATAGTGACAAATTATTTCTCCAAACTCTTTTCCACGAATACTAGTACTCTTGTCATAATTGTTGAATTTCATGCCACCATCATTCCTGTACGATTGCTTCCCTAATTGAGATATGTTATTATGACTGATAAGACACTATTAGGCTGAGAAGATTTGACAAACGATGAATTCTTTGTACGAAGAATCTTACTATAAGCATCTTTTAGAGAAGACACCTCTCATCCAGAAAGAATTTGTGATTTTGCAGTTTCAAATCCGACGGAAACCTAGCTAAAAAGCTCATAACAGCCATTTTCTCTCGTTGAGTTTGTTGTACAGTTACATCAATACTAAAAGGTATTAACATGTTGAGTTTTTCATAGATTTTCTTAAAATCCATGAAATATTGGGTAAGAGACCTATCACCCTTATCTGCCCTATAAAAAGCTTTAAAGACATCATACATTCTAGAAATATTCCCCTTTCCGAAATACATAAATTCTAGATAGGTCATTAGCTCTTTAACAGTTTGATAATGAATAACTAAACCAACAATTTCACTATCCATAGAATTACGAATTTGTAAGAACAAACAAGCATCTTCTCTCATCCAAGGAAGCCTAGACTCATCTTTAGGAGGGTCATCAGTTAAATGACCATCCATACAAATGCTTAACAGATACAATTCAATAGTTCGATTCCAATCAAGATAATTCGATGAATTAAGTTTGTAATATATTATCTTAGACATTACTGGAATCATATCAGAAACAACAGCAGACTTTTTCTCTTCCATATCTTACCAATAGTACCCTTGAAATAAGAAATCAGAAGGTTGTTCAGAGAATTTTCAAAGGAAAAATCAAACCTGTAATGAATAAAATCCGACACTTCACTGATAGTCGATCAAAAATAGGTACAAAACATATCATATATATCAAGGCGAGCAAACTGAACAAACCCGAGTGAATTCCGGTCATTCACGCGCTCTCACGCGTCGACGTGTGTGGGAGGAGAGCGTTGTTTAGGCAGTGCGTGAGCCTCACGCGCGTCCCTTTCGGCAATGGATTTTTGGGGTTTTGCTAATCGACACCTGGCGCACCTCCCTGGGTTGGTGGTGTCAATAAAATAGCTTCCAAAGCTAGAGAAACGAAGCAAGGATGCCTAACTGAAATTTTTTTTTTTTCATAGAGGAATTTCTGTTTGCTCTGATACCATGTGATTACTCAGAGAGAAATGTTTTTTGTATTTCCTATGACAATATGGTTACATATATATACACATAAAAATGTTGAGAAATGTCTAAAAGAGAATATGTTAAATAGATGTCTACCTAATCTATGTTAGGCTTTGTAATATAATGGCAAGCATCTACCTAATCTATGTTAGGTTGTCTAACAGTAACTATATGTTATTTAACAACTCACTTATCTCGTGAATAATTAAAAAATGGAAAGATAAGAGAGAAGATAGTTGATAACATTCAGAAGAATCACATTTTATATTTCCTATGTCCCTGAAGTTAGGCTGCAAATCTACGCAAATGAAGATATAATCAAACTATTAAACCAATACAACCTTACAATCCCTTCGTTCCAAAATAAGTTTCATTTTATATATTTGCACACTTATTAAAAATGTTGAAAACAATACAAATTTTAATATTAAGTTTCAAATCTACCCTTAATAAATATTCTAAATTAATCTTTTGTTCTCTCTCTCTCCAAATTAATCTCTAGATAATATTGAAATATTAGAAAGACACTTATTGTGAAACAAAATAAAACTTCTAAAATGACACTTATTTTGAAACGGAGACAATGCAAGATTAAAAACTTTATAAAAATATTTTTAATGAAAAGGAATAAAGCAACGTTGTGCATAATTATTGAGTTTTGTTTAACATCTTGGAAGACCTAATCAAAACTCAGAAGTAGAAGCCACTGAGGAACAAAAAATTAATGCTAAGGATAGAGTCTAATGCTTATTGCTTGAGCAGGTTCACATATTCATTGTATTCTACATTGAACACTAACTGTAGCACATTGTATTTAAACTGGAGTTGCCATAATTCAAAACTAGGAGAAAAGGTTACAAGCCAAACATACTACTGGATGAGAATAAGTAGTTGCAAGAGCACGTGCTTGGTGTCGATTGTCGCCTTCCACCTTTGGTGCAGGAAGGGAGTTGGTTTCCTGTTACAAAAATTAATAAGAATCACAACTGAAAAAAATTAAATGCTTCAGTTGGATAAAGAAAATGGATACCTTAAGCAAGACTAGCTTCCTAAGGATCCCATTTACCATATTACCAGCACCAGGCCTGAGGGAAACTTTTGCAAGTCTTACATTCTGCAGTTTAATATACAATTATAGTCTCTAAAAGCTAGAGATAGTAGCTTGATAAACTAAATTTTAAAGAACACAGGAAACAGTTCTGCATTGTAAATGATCATAGATGAACTGCTGTAACTTATTCATAATGACAATACATCCATAATCTTTTTCTTCATCTAAAAATAATAAGCTATGAGGTGCCATACTGAAGAAATTAAAAGCAGTGGAGCAATCAATTAGCACACAATTAAATGAAAAACAATCTACAAAGCAATCATAGAATCTTTTCATATTTCCTTGGCTCAAAGATATCATGTGATATAATGTAAAACTTAAACAAGGATACTATTTAATCTCTAAGTTTCCCAAAACTGATAATTTTACTGCACATCTTTGTGTTTTAAGTCAATCGTAAAAAGGAAACTTCTAACTGAAAGAAAATTTTATTCTCAGAAAAAATAAAAGAAAAAATTAATTGGACAATGCAAACAATCAAACCATACCTCATCTACAACAGCATATGTGGGCATTTCTAACTTGACGATCTCATAGAAACCAATTCGAAGAATCTAATGACACAGATGAAAATTAAAATTACTTAGATATTCTGAGAATGAGATGTTGAAGTCACGCAATAAAGCTTATTGGCATAGGAAGTAAATAAAGTTGTAACTACAATTGCTGCCATTATCTGAAATTCCAGACTATATCTTATCAGCATAAGAGAACACTGAATTTCAAAGCAGTCTAAACTACAACGCAATTATGATTACTAAAACATGCCAAAATTGGAAGTCTACAATTTACATGCCTGCAGAAGAAGAGGCTCCATCCTTCTAAATGTGTCTTCATCATTGCACAGTGAAAGAATCAAGTAATCAAGATATCTTCTCCAGCGTATGGTACCTCCCACAATGTCAGTTACCTGCAGGTCACATGTACAAACATAACCATCCTGAACAAGATTGGGGCATCCCATTACATCAATTCTTCATTCTAACACTACACCATTGAGGTAAATGCGGTTAAGTTTATGTTCACGACTCTTCATTTAGAAATCATTTGAAAGAAACATCAGGAAAAAAACTAAGTAGCTGGAAATTGAGAGAACACCAGACGCAAATCTCTATCATCCAAGTAACGAGTTCGGAATCCAAGAGTTCTTTCAACATAGCCCATCTCGTTATTTCCTGAACCCTTTCCTTGTTCGTTCAATAGATCAGCAAAAGCACCACCGAGCTCTATTCGCATCAATCTCACGGCAGAAACTGAACTAAGCATGTATGGAATTACTTAGTAAGCAGAAGTCCAGAATCACGTTCAGCATTTTGCCAATAACTTCAAAGAATCATCATATCGTTTTGAAAATACACGCAAATAAATAAATAGATAAATAAGCTTTTCATTTACCAGCTCTATGTGGTGAAACTTCCAAATTCAGCTTTGGGCTTTTGCTTGCAGAATCCGGAAGACCTTCAGACGGCATGCAATCAAACATAAAGAAAATTAACCAAAAAACCTATCTTTGTATAATAAATAAAATAAAAAAGGTAATCTTGAAGATATGAAAGAACATAATACATTTAACACACACATACACAAGCCTAGCAAGCTTGCTTACTAATTAGCTCGATAACTTTAATTAGACACAAAAGTAGATAGAACCCAGAATTTCTTGACGACTAAAAACAAAAAAATTGGAATTAGAAACGCAATTACCCTTTCTGTGAGTGGATATAAAAGAGTTATGTTCACGTCGGATTCTTTTACCAAATTTCACTTGCTTGCTACCCCTAGCAGGTGATGCAGCAACAAAAACCTCTGAAGGATTAAGCACTGAAATTGTCAGCGCTTGCAGCTGCATTTTCACTCAAATTCTACTTCCAAACCTACAGAAAGGTACAAAGAGATAGAGGGGACGCGTCTAAAAATGGAGACGGTGGAATCAATCAAGAGATATGGTGGTGCCTTCGTCTTCCTCTACCTTTGTTGATTATGGACTTCCCAAATATGATCGGATTAATGCGATGAACTTATGTTGGACATATGATGTCACATATGCCGGATTAAATGTCCAGTAGTCCAATTCAATCTTTCCAGACTTAACGCATGGATAAATGCGACCGTTTCTCTGTTGTAGGTAATTTTACCACAATATTGTTTAAACGTCTTATGCTTCACATTTACTATGGTGTCACCCAAATCACCCAACATGTAATTCTAGGGAATTTTTAAATCTTATGTATTTTCATTGATTTTTTTAATTGTAATAAAATTTAATAGAATTATATGTAATTTTATGTCTTTGAATTTAGTAAAATTTGATGAATTTTTATTGAAATTTCAACAAAATTATACATAAAATATATATAGATGAATCAAAATGTGTATAAATTTTACTCCATCATCCATCAATTTTTTAATGGACTTTTTGTTTGATTTTATATTCACTTTATATTTTATATTTTTTTGTTTGTTTTGTTTGAAATATACATACATTTTTACATATGAAATTATGAATAAAACTTTTATACTCAATATTTTAGTCTTATCATTAATAAAGTTTGAAGATAAAACAAAGAATAAATTTTTATATATCAAACCAAATTCACGTGTGAGTTATAGTATAAGATACCAAATCAAATAAATGGATTACATGGAATTTTATACCATAATATTTTGTAAAATTTGATGAATTTTTATTGAACTTTTAAAATAAAGTAAATATAATAATTTGTACATTAAAAAATTACATATAAACAAATTAATATGTGTGTAAAAAATTATTGTGGTATAAGGAAAAATATAAGATTATAATATATAAGTTAATAGATATACATTATATTTGTTATTTATTTTTTATTGGCAACAAATATGAGAATTCCATAAAATTTCGGAGGGTCATGGTCAAATTTGTAAAAGAATTGTTTCTTCATATTTTTTTACTTCAAATTTCTTTAAATTCTATAAAAATAGAATTCAATTGAAATCTATAATTTTTTTTGATGACATTGAAATCCTATGAAATGTATTAAATTTCATATTTAGGACCTTAAATTTTAATGGATTTTATATAATTCTAAATTAAGTATACCTAAAATGTCACCAAATTTAAAATTTTACAAAATTTCATAACGAAAACATCTCCTTAATATTCTTTATATAAGAATAAAATTAAACTTAAAAATAATTTTTTTCTGAACGGAACTTACTTTCTTGTTTTGAAATTGAATATTCATTTTTAAATTTGGCTAAAAATTATGAAAGCTCGTTAACTTATCAAACTATCATTGACATTAATATAATGGATTGTATAACATATAAGTTAATGATATATAAATACCTTAAATTAAGATAGTAAGTGGTGAAAATTATGAGTTTATAAATATTAAACTAAAATACTGGAGATTTAATTTAGATGGAGGGAATATACTGTATATAAGGACGAAAGAGTATTTAAATGCAATTTGAGGTTATCCCCGTTTAGCTAAGCGACCTGGTCAAAACGTCACCGTAAAAAGCCCGACCAGCGGCCGCCGAGAAACCCGAAGGCATGGAGATTGAATAGTGGGTCTTGCTTCAGAATTTCTATGGCTTGCTCAAATGCTAAAGAAATACCAGTCTTTGTGCAGACCAACTTGGGCACCCGCATTGTTCTTGCTGTTTCTCCAGAGACTACAGTGGGGGATTTCAAGAGTGAGCCACTACTTATTCTTGGATTCAATTTCTTCTTGATACTTGAATTTGTGTTTATGCATATTTTGCATTGCCTTTCTACTGCTTAATACAGAAAAAATCGTGCCTTTTCTTGAGACTTTGTATTGGTCAAATTAAAAAAGACATTTTTTTACTGCTTGATGGCTTCTTGGAATTGAGTGGAGGTACGAATATTCTGAGAATCTGTAGCCATGTTTTTCAAGTTTGGCTGTCAAATGCCAAGAAAACAGCATTTGAAGCTTAAACGGTGTCAATCCCCTTTAAATCTGGTTATATATTTTCTTATGTTACTAGCCATTAAAGCGAGGTCTTTTCCTCCCCAATTGTTATCAGACCCCTGCCTAGATAAAAACTGTTAATGCACAACACTTGAGTCCTATATATGATTTGAGTTGGTGACATGCTGACTAAGCAAAACCATCAAGTTCCCTTGATTCAGTTTGCTGAACCAAACATATTCAAAATGAATTTGATGTTATATTTTACATTTGTTTTGTTTCTGCTGAAACCCTGTAGCGAAATTAAATTTGTTAGCACCAAATTTTCCAGTTAGCACCAAAGGTTGCAGTGTATGTATTTTTCCTGATAGTCTTCCTGTTGACAATGACTGCCTTTTCTTTACCCCCCCCCTCTCTCTCTCTCTCTCTCTCTCTCTCTCTCTCTCTCTCTCTCTCTCTCTCTCTCTCTCGTTTTCTTCTCTTTCTCCCTTCATTAGAGTGACTCACTTTATATAGTAACTCAAGAGGACTTTATTTATCCTAATTGTTTAATATGAAAGTAAATATTTTGAACCAAAATTAAGGTAAAGAGAGTGAAGGTTCATGGTCCATATCATACTTTGCTAGCTATAAATGAATGAGTTTTACATATTATTTGCTGTGATAAAGCAGGAGGAAAAAGGTGAAGTGGGAACTAGATATCATCTTGAGATGATGTGTGGTCAATTTTTTAAAGTAGTAATAATAATTGTCACTTCTTTTACAGAAGAATTTGAGAAAGTGCATTTGAATTGTTTCCAAGAACTTGGCAATATCGGGGTTTACGCATTAAAGGTATGAGGGAAGTGTTATCCTCTCTTACTTTCTGCATATACTTTCTGTCTTTCTCCTCTTAGATGCTGTTGCTATTTCACATTTGTTATGACAGGTGAAGAAGAAATCTTGTTTTTACTACCTACCTGAATCATTTCCTCTGAAGCATGTTTTTGGGAGTTTGAAAAATCATTTGCTTCATATCGAAGTGTATCGTATACAAAATCAATCAGACCCTGCTGAAAGCCAAGGGGCAGAGATTTGCAATCACATTTCTTATCTCAAAGATGTTCCTTATACAACAGAAGTGCAGAATTTTGTTGCAACTACAACAAAAAATCGGAGAAGGTACAGAAGAAAGAAGAGAAGGACAAAGAGAATTTTGTGCTTCAAATCTTTGCTCTGGGACCAGGGAGTTTAGGAGAGCTTTCCACTGTTTGAAGAGGAAGAACAAATTCAGCAATAGAAGGAGAAATATTGTTGGGAAGAACCCAGTACATAGATTTCAACAAGGACCTCACTTTTTAGAGGATACAGTTAATTGTTTTGCATCTAGAGAAGACAGCAACTGGGGGAAAGAATTGGATAACATTCCACAAATTGAATGCCCTAGTGAAATTTTTTCAGAAACAATATCAGTTTCAGGCATTATAAAAAGATATTTCACAACTTATGATGAGGTGACCTCAAGCCCAAGGTTTTCCTTTTCGGCACTTCCTACAGTGAAAAAGGAATACTCCATGAAAGAAATAGCTAGCAACTATCAGAACAGAGAATTTGATATGTCATTGCCTCTTTTGGCTGGCACACCTCCACAAAGATTACAACCACAATCACCTGATCAACGTAGGCCAGAAACTTCAAGAGGTACCAATGTGAAAAATGTAGGAAGACGTCTTGTAGCAGCATCAGATAATCTTGGACTACTTTCAAGCAAGAAAGCACCTACGCCCTCTCTTCACAAGTTTAGAAACGGGAATCCTTTGGTACCTAACTCTTCTAGTCATATAAAAAGACTAGTCTTTGATATAACGGAAGAGAATGGCTGAAGAAGTATCAGATGTAACTGATTCTGAAGTTTAGCTAGAAATAAAGCCCAGGTGAAAGTGCTTCTTCGGTTAGCAGTGCTGTTGATTATTCTGGTCCCCAAAGTGTTTTTGCACAAGGATATAGCTGAGAGGGGGACCTAAGATATCTGAAGTGCATCTCCTTGGTTTAAGATGTGTGAGTAGATATGTTTTCTGTTGTGCAAAGAGAGAATTTTCTTTCATTTTAATGTTGATCCTGTTCACATATTAACTTGGTAATTTTCAAAATGTAGCCCCTCTCCATTAATTACATGCTACACTGTCTAATATGCCTCATCTAAGCTGCTAAACTGAGTGCCTGTTCCACAGCTTGTCAAGGGCCATTACTTTCCTGTGTCCAGGCTACTCTTGGTAAATTAGTTGGCATTTGATTTTGTTTAAGTTCATTGATTCCTCCCAGTGGCAGATGCAATATAGAAAGTCAATGCCCTACTGATTGAAGATAAAGGCAACTGCATTTTTCTTGGTATGTGGATGGTAGAGTTCTTTGTTGTTTGCTTTTTGCTTTCTGAAGGCATGAAAACTTGTTATTGTTGTTCTCAGTCTTACTTTTCTTGTTTTCCCTTCTGTACAGATTTTGATGGAGATACATATAAGATCAAACCCTTCTTTGCTAGCACACAATGGGCACTGATTACGAATTATCATTGTGAGAAGCTTGTACTACCAAGGTTTAGCAATGCATCATTGCTCTGACATTTTCTATGTTGAACTTATTACATAATTTATATAAAAATTTAGATAAATTGCATTTGCTTTTGAGTGTATTAATACAAAGTTGATTGTTTAACAAGAGTAACAAAATCCTCCATATTTTGTAAATGGTAAAGTTTGAGTTGAACTGAACTTGAATTTCTTATAATTTATCAAAAGTAACCCTTAGTTAATTAAGATTTAGAAATTGACCTCAACATACTAATTGCATGTTTTGTTAGAGGATGACTATGCTGTAATTGAAATGCATTATTAAAACAACTCAAACGCAAATGTATCATTTATAATTAGAGTTTTAACTTGATTTGGTTTCTCAGAACTGGGAAGCTGCTATTGGTAATTATATGGCCAAAATTGCAAATAAAATATGTCCAAACAAAAAGAGTTCTCATGAAGAAAGTGACAGTCACTTTCCTAAGATTCCATGCCAATTCTTGTAAAATGGGGAAAATTGATTCCTTGGAAAGCATTTTCTTCCTTTTTTCAGTGGGTGTGATTGAAAAAGGCAGTAGAAAAGAAAAGCAAATTATTCCTTCCTTACTTCAGGTGCAATGTTTAAGGCATTGACATATGATAGAAAGAGAATGAATCTTAAGCTTTGTTAAATCCTATTCCTCTTATTTTCACTGTGTATTATATTTGAACTAGAATTTCTCCAAATTTTATTAATTCCCATAAAAAACATTTAAATAATCAATTTTTTCACTACAAAATTTAAAATTTTCTCCTAACCCAATAAATAGATTCCACATATTGACATAAACAATATTTTTTCATTATATTTTAATTAAAAATACAATCTCAAATAATTTATTAATTATATTATATAGTATTATCAAATTTTCAATCTCTAACTCCAAAAATAAAAAAATTATTATTCAAACACAAAAAATTATATTATATTGAAAAGCAAAACAACAAACTCAATCCAAAACAATGTTGTGTGTATTTGGATTGAAATTTTTAAAAAGTTTTTCATTTTATTTTTGAAATGATAATAGTTTTTTTGTATTTGGATAAGAATTTTTTTTTATTGAGAATTAAAATAATTTTTAAAAAATTAGGAAATTGAAAGTTTGATAAGATTGTTTTTTGTCCCACATGAATTATAATAGTATAAAATATAATTAATAAATTGTTTGAGATTGTGTTTTAAAAAATATATATATTGTTTGTATATATACGTGTGACTCATATTTATGAGGTTATGAGAAAATTTAAAAATATTGAAGTCATAAAAATTTTGAAAGTAAAAAATTAATTTAAAAAATATTTCTATAGAGAGTGATGAATTTGAGAAAAAATTCCAATTCAAATTGAGTTAAATTTTTATAAAAATATCTCAAATAATACATAAGTTTCCGATTGACTTGACTGCATGCTTAAATACGAAAACTAACATTGTTTTATCAAGAAGGAAGGAATTGTGTGCCTGACTTGGTTTCCTAAAAAGTATAATTCGCAGATATTATTCATTAAAATGGTAACAGCTGAATAGTTTCTAAATATATATGCACCACAACTTGTAAAAAGCATAATTCGAATTATAGTTGATCCTACTTTATCAATCAAGTTTTAATTATTTGTTCTTGAATAATTATTTTTATTATTATTCTTATGTCAAATGTAATTAGTTATTATCTAATTTTAAAAAATATAAAAACAATTATAGGAATGAGTACACGTGTTCATTAACTATAGATAATCAAATTCTTAATTTTCAAAAAAAAATCATTAACTATAGTAATAAAAGTTAAACAACATTAATAATAATAAGAAAGTGAAATACAATAAACATAAATAATAATAATAATAAGTAATAGCTAATGCTTAACATTGTCTTTGGACATCATCGATGTGAAAGGTGCAAAGTAACAATCTAGATAATTTTTTAGACTATTAGTAGTCTAAATATTTACCTAAGAAGGAGAATAAAAGTGACTAAAAAGGTCAAATACTATCTTAATGGCGTGCCTGGTACACTAGAATAGGAGGGGAAAATTTTAGCTCTTGATTTCACTTTCACGAAGAAAAATATAAATCTGAAAAGACAATTTTAGAAGAGGTTAGAGTTATTAAAAATATATATATATATATATTATGCATATTCATTTATTTTAGTTACCTAATATTGTGAATGTCCAAATCTTTCCGTTATTTAATCTTCTAGATATTTAGATCTTTCATATACTTAATTTTATAATTGTATATTGTCATAACGTTCTCTCATTTATTCATATAAATACCTCTTTATACATAAATTAAAATATATAATTCACTTCCAAGTTTCTTTATCTTTAATTATTTCTCTCTCTCTCTCTTGCTCTTATATTATTTTCATAATAGAATGAGATTATTTTACCCTTAAATTTAGTATAGCATTCTGTTCACTGTTGGGTACTTCTATACTTTTGTCTCTATATTTTGTTTTGTTGTATATATTACTTTTAGCTTTTTACTTTGTTGATAAAGTTTATTACTATTATAAAGTGTATTTTAAAAATAATTTTATATTTGATTTAGGACTGCTTAAAATAATGTTGAGATAAAGCATAAATAGCTTAGATGCAATATTTATATCAATTGCTTATATATAAAGACATGTTGTATTTAAACATTTTTGTATTTGAAAATAAAAAATAAATTAGATATTGACTATGTACAAATAATAATGGGTATTGAATCATATTATACTTCATCCTTCCAAAATTAAATGCTCACAATTCTATTTTAATTTGTTTAAAATTGAATGTTCATTCTCCTTAAATAAACATAATTTTAATCCAAAATTTCATTAATAACCTATTTAATTTAATATATTTATATCTTACTTATAGCTTTAATTTAACATATTTATATTACACTCATTCATAGTCTCATAATCCATTATATTAATATTAATTATAATTTGGAAAATTAATTAAAGTCAGTGACATTTATTAATTTAATCAAAATCAAAAATGGATATTCAATTTCATATAAATGGAGTATTAAATTTCATTCTATTTTAAAAATTTTAAAAAATTCGACCATACATTAGAAAATGAATCATTCTTATACTTTGATATTTCTCTCAAACTCTAAACTAGAAAAAAAACTATTTAAAGAAAAAAAATGTTTTTTGGATAGAAAAAATAATTAAACTTCCATTTTATGGCATGAGTCCACCATTTTATTTTGTAATGTCAAATATGTGGTAAGTAATAGAGTTGTATTTGAACACAGATAAACCAAGCTTGAAGTTTTCGAGATCAGGTTTGAATAGTATCGAAAGATTGTTCGAGTTCGTTCAAAGTGGAAATATTGTTCGTGTTCATTTGATTATTTATTTGAATTATTTGCAAATATTCGTATTTGACTTGTTTGATTTAACGAACCAAACTCGAATGATTTGAATTTGAAATGTTTTCTTTTAAAATATATTATATATAATTTATAATATTATATGTTATAGATATAAAATAATTTTTTTAAATATATATAATATTATATATTAATTATAAAATTTGAGAACAAGACTCGTGTTTATTCGAATAGTAAACGACAAAACTTTTATATTCAAACTCAGTTTAATAAACAAATGAGCTTTAATTGAAATACAAATAAGCTTGAAGAAGCTTCGTTTGTGAACAACCTTAATAAATAATAAAACGGATTATTAAAAAAAAGAAAGAGCGATGGTAAGATATATAAGTTTTTAAAAAAATGTCATTGAATTTTTAAATTTTACAAAAAAGCTCCGAGTAAAAAATGTTTTTGTATAAAAATAAGAATGAATAACAAATACAAAAAAGCACTAACTAATTTTAGTGTTCTTAAATGTAGCATGCAATTCATTTTTTGCACCACATTTTTATAAGTGGATTACCAAAAATACCATTGTTCCCATGATTAATTTTGCCACACATGGAGAAGAGTTGAGTGGCTTCATGAACCACATATTTGTACTTGGCGCTTGGCTAAAGTAGTCACGCATTTGTGCTTGGTACGTGGCTAGAATAGCTACTCGTTTCTCTTGGTGTGTGGCTAGAATAACTACGTGTTTGAATTTAACGCGTGGTTAAAAGAGTTATACAATTGTACTTAGTGTGTGGCTAAAAGAGTCTAAATAATTATTCAATTACTAAAATAATGACAATAACACTTGATTACAACTCGATAATATTAATATTTTTAAAATATTGTAATATTAATAATTATAATAATACTAATAATTCTAATATTATATAATACTAATATTATTTTATAATAATATAATAATATAATAATACTAATATTATTTTATAATAATTATACTATTATATAATAATACTAATATTATATTATATAAGCTAATAATACAAATAATTCCAATAATATTTGTATATTTGTATTATAATATTAGAATTTTAAAGTTAATACAAATCATAATTTTTTTAGAAAAATCACAACTTGAATCCATACGTGCGACTTAAACAACCATGACTCAAACCAAGACGTTCGGCTTGATTGACCACAACCCGAGCCTATCATGCGACCACTCAAGTCATGCACGAAACCTGCTCAGCTAACCCTCGTCCTGTGCACCCTTGCCTCACTTGTGGCCTAGCGTACCTCGAGCCGAGCTCACCCTGTAACCTAGATCACCACGGGTTCTTCTGAAAAAAAAAATTTCTTAGATTTTCCAGCAATCAATTCACATGATTTATTTTTCAACCCATTCTAATTATCATATAAAAACAATATAAGTAGAATAAATTCATTCAAACTATCTAAACAAATAATAAATCATTCTATAAAAATTAAAATTAAATTCATACCAATCAATGAATATTTTCAACAAATTTAACTCAATTAATACTTAATTGAAAAAGAACTATGCACTAACCTTGAAAGAAAATCGAAATGAGTATATGTCTCGTTTTTTCGAGAGATTGAGAAAGATTTGAGCAAAGAAATAAATGAGATATTGAGCAGGTGAGGGGGGAGGAGGAGGGGTTACGGGTAGCTGAGGATTTGAGAGAGAGAGAGAGTGTTTTGGGAGTAGGGGTATTTTGGATAGTTTATTTAATATTTATAGTGCAAAAACTAAATACCTTACTACATTTAAAACTTATGCTAATTTTCAGTGTTCCTTTCTTGCGGGGAAAGAATGAGAAACTAGAAGAATATAAAGGCAGGGGACGGGTGGGGTTTTAGGAGAGGAGGTCGTTGACGTTTCTTTTGTTCATTTTCTACATTTTTTTTTATTTGAAACAACAATCAACTACATCTAATCAGTAATGTAACTACACATTTCTAAAAAGAATCCGTTTTCTGATATTTTTAACTTTATGGAATAAAGTAAATTTTTTTAGTCTTTTTTTAAATGCAACACAATTTTTTAAAATTTTTTGTTATCTTATTTGCTCTCTCTTTCTTTGAAAAGTCATTGATTTTGTCATGAAAATAACCAAAGTAATTTTAAAAAAAATACACCAAAGAAAATATAAATATTTGGTTAATGAGATTTTAATATTTAAGGTAGTATTCTTTTATCCCTAAAAAAAAGTAATATTCTTTCACCCCTAAAAAAAGTAGTATTCATTAAAAATTAAGTTATTATTGCAAAGATTTTTTTTAGAGAGTACGTTAATCAAAGATTTGAATAGAGTGATTTAAAAAATAATAATTTATTTATCGATGAAGGAAATATATATTACTATTAATTGTTGTTTTATTCTTCTTCTATTATTTAGAAATGTAAATAACTAGTACATTATACCTTTATTGTCAATAAAGAAAAATAAATAACTAATACACGGATTATTTTACTTATCAAATTCCAATGATAATACATGTATATTTAATCTTGTACTACATCCGCCTTCAATTGAATACTTGTAGCAATTTAAATATTTATAAAAAAATATTACACTGTAAAGTATTTATTATACTTTTTTATATTACCTTTGTCTCTTTATAATTTTAGTATCTTACTAAATAATGTTATTAGTACTTTTATTTTCAAGAAAAGTTAGTTCAATTTTTTAACTTAGCATAATCTTACCATTAAAAAAAAAACTCTGTAGAACTTAAATTTTCTTAAAGTACATTTATAGCTTAATCATAACAAGTATTTGATAATAATAATAGCATACTTTACCATTAATAAAATGATTAAGTTCTATAAGTTATGACATATACTAATTAGTATAAAATTTAAATAAAAAGATATATAAGATGATAACACGATATATTATAATCTAAATTAATAATATACAATTATACTCATCCAATATCTTATTCACCTTCTTTTAGACATCTCCTTATCAATTTTCATTTAAGACCACTTAATTGGTTTACTTTATTATTTTAGCGATTTCAGAAGGCACTTTTTAATTGAGAATAATAAATAAAGAAAAATTGGAAGTTTTTTTTGTTGAAAAAAAGTATTACTCAGAAATAACTAATAATAACATGATAATTCAGCATGATAAAATAAATATTTAGTGAAGTGAGTTTTACAAAATTAAATATTTATTTTTTTATTATAGTTTTCAAAGAGAAATTAATTTGTTGGTAAAAAGAAAATCTCTACCTGGTATTTTTCTGAGTATTTGTTGATTTTTTCAGATTTATTTTATTATATATATATATACACATATATATAAATAATTGGGCATTTCTTCTTTCTTTCCTTTTACTTGTGTCCACTCTAGTCCTATTTATGTGCATACGCCCCCTTTTACTTCACTGAATAGATTTCTCTCTCTCTCTCTCTCTCTCTCTCTCTATATATATATATATATGTGTGTGTGTGTGTGTGTGTATTTCTCTATACATTGTGTATAATTATCTCTCCGCGATCACAAATTCCATTCGTTCCAAAAACCCTCATCTCAGAAAACCCTAGAAAAATCACGATAAAGTAGAAGATTTACCGCGTAATTCTCCATACACCGATCTGCTTCACTCTTTTTTATCCCTTGATATCAATTTGATCAAATAATCACCCTCCAGGCTCATTCGGTGCATCCGATCGATTTTAGTATCAGTCGGTTTTGGTGTGCCCTTATTTAATTGGGCAATGGTTTAATTTGGTTGATTTTCAATATGAAGCTGAAACGAAGGAGAGCTGTTGAAGTGGTTTGTAACATGATATCTTTCTATGATTATTTGTTTATTTTTAACTTATTTATAAAAAAAATGTTTTTGTCTTTTTTTTTTTTAGGGGAAAGGGATTTCTTTCAATTGCTCTATTAATGCACGTGGAAGTTTCTAATTAGGTTTTTGTTGCCGTCGAGTAGAATTAGAGAGTGTCAGTGTGTTATTGCTATAAATTGTTTCTGAAGACTGTGCTTATTACTAATTTTTTTGGCTAATTTCTATAAGCCGATTTCTCTTGTTTATAGTCCTGTTCGTTCTTCTTTTCCCTATAGAATCTTTTATTTGTTGACCTTTGGCCTTTTAACTGCATGATGTCATATAGTATCCCCTTCCAAGGAAACATGCAAAAGAAAAGGAGAAAACAAGTAAAAGAAGAAGTCAGCATCTTCATATTCACCTTCTATAGGGGCTCCCTTTTAATCAGAAAATCAGGGCTTTGTTCATATGCAGAATTATTGTTGATGGAAAGAATGTTGTTGTGCATCTTTATACATATGTATGTATGTCTTTTGCCTTAGTTAGCCATGAGGACTGTTCCACGTTTTTATTAGACCTTAGCGGTCAAATGTGATTGGTCATTGCTCAGGGCAGTAGAGTGTATGGCTTGTCGTTTGTTTGTATTGTTTATTTCATTTCATGTTATACAACCAAACGAATATTTTGCTGGTTCTGAGTAAATATTTATGATATTCTTGTTTTCTGTTTTTCTGTCAGTTTCTTCTCTTTCAACAACAGGTTGGTGTTATTTAGTGATTATTATTATTATTATTATTTTTAAGTACAATTATTCAATTATGTCCATACTGAAGTTTAATTTACTTGTTTGTGTTTGGTGGGAATGGTTGTGTGTTATGTTATTCCATTTTTTTAGCATTTATGTGATAATCATCTTCATTTTGCTGTATGGCAGCCTCCCAAGATCAAATCATTCATCAACAATGTCACTGCTGCTCCACTTGAAAATATCGAAGACTCACTCAAAGGCTTTGTCTGGGATTTTGAAAAGGTACCTTCTGAACCTCATCTAACCTAGGTCTTTTTCAATTGCATTGTCTAAAATAGTTTTCAATTTGGGTGCAGGGAGACTTCCATCATTGGGTTGATCTTTTCAATCACTTTGACGCTTTCTTTGAGAAGCTCATAAAGCCGAGGAAAGATTTGCAGCTTGAAGACAAGGTTTTGGAAGCTGACCCTCCCTTCCCTAGGGAAGCTGTTCTTCAGATTCTTCGGGTTATACGGATCATACTAGAGAACTGCACAAATAAGCACTTTTATAGCTCATATGAGGTAGTCATTTTCTCCCTAAACCTTGGCATGCATCTTAGCTAGTCTACAGCCCTGCGAAGTGTTTTAATTGGACTCTGGCATGTTTCTTGACTATGCAATGCAATTAGCAACAAACATGAAATCTCTGTACTGTCATGACTAAGGATGTATGTTGCAGTTGCTCTCTCCTATGCAAGTCAAGATATCTCTTGAATAGGTGGGGATTGTAGGTTTAGTTTGAGATTAAACCATTAATTGAATATGAGGCTGCAGAATTTGGGTATGAGTCAGCATGATATGTCAATATTAGAAATCTCATTTTATTTTATATTTTGCATAAAATGATGCAGTAACCTAATAATAATAATAATAATAATAATAATAATAATAATAATAATATAATTGTTTAGCAGTCACAGCAGTAAGCATGGCTTTAGTGCTAGAAGTATTCAGGAATGCTCAAAATATGACATGAACCTAAAAATAAGGTAAATAGTTCTGTTGTTTCTCAAAAGTATCTCTTCATAGGCAGCAAGAACCCTAATGAGCTCTGAAGTGGCAAAAGAAAAAAAAGTGCACTCTTATTGAGGCAAAATGACTAGCAAAAATAATCTAGTTTTCAATATGTTAGGTTCTGCTACATTTGAATGAAAACAAAAATCCACTAATGGAATGCACCTGCTTCAGAAAGGGTACCAGAGGCAGTTTTGCCTATTGTAGAGTTTAGATTAAATTGGACCCTCAATTCTAGAATGGATGGGGACCTAAAACAATTGATGACTATTTATCTGGGCCTAATTAATCTGGTTGCAGCATTTAAGTTTTCCTGTCTGAAATGGGTCATAACATCTTGTTGTGACATATTTTTCTTATAATTTGTTTCTGATTTTACATTCCCTTGTTCTCTCTCTTGCTGTGTGCAAAATTTTCATAGCTTTATGCCCTTTTTGGTAATGATTTGATTTTGGTGGCTCTTGCGTCGGATTAGTTTATTGAAGATTGCTGTTCTATGACTTTCGTGTTATCTACAGTGTTCTATCTACATATATAATTTGACTTAGTTTTGTTATTCAATTGTTTTCACCCATATTTTACTACTTTCATCTGGGGTTGTATTTTAATGTTAGTTTCAACATTGGTGCAGCATCACTTATCATCTTTGCTTGCATCCACTGATCCTGATGTTGTTGAGGCATGCCTACAAACACTGGCTGCTTTCTTGAAGAAAACAGTTGGGAAGTACACTATTAGAGATGCTTCTCTTAATTCGAAGTTGTTTGCTTTTGCTCAAGGTTGGGGAGGAAAAGAAGAAGGCTTAGGACTGGTTTCTTGTGCTTTGCAGAATGCTCCTGATCCAATTCCTTATGAGTTGGGCAGCACTTTGCATTTTGAGTTTTATGCAGTCAATGAAATTGCTGCAGGAGAAGAACAGCAGGCCCAAGGTTTACAAATTATTCATCTGCCCCACATTCATACTAGACCTGAGTCTGATCT
The DNA here is from genome assembly GCA_019593545.1 of Apocynum venetum. Classification (NCBI taxonomy): domain Eukaryota; kingdom Viridiplantae; phylum Streptophyta; class Magnoliopsida; order Gentianales; family Apocynaceae; genus Apocynum; species Apocynum venetum. The sequence continues at coordinate 6,051,559 of SRSM01000123.1, read as the reverse complement.
TGAATTGTTGAATAAATTAGTTTTGGAGTATAATGTGCCCCTTAGTTTGAGATTCTCTCTTTTGACAAGATTGCGGTTTGCAAGGGCTTTTAGTTCCCCTACTGCCCCCCAACAGTACACATGCATTCGCTTGTATGCTTTTATAGTTCTTGTTCAAGCATGCAGCAATTCTGAGGACTTGGTTTCTTTCTTCAATACTGAGCCAGAATTCATCAATGAATTGGTTGCCCTGTTAAGTTATGAAGATGCAATTCCTGAAAAAATTCGTATTTTGAGTATCCTTTCCTTGGTTGCCATTTGTCATGATCGGGCAAGGCAGCCTACTGTGTTGACCGCTGTTACATCTGGTGGGCATCGTGGTATTCTATCGAGCCTTATGCAAAAAGCCATTGATTCTGTTGTGAATAGTTCATCAAAGTGGTGTGTTGTTTTTGCTGAGGCTTTATTGTCTCTTGTCACTGTTCTGGTTTCATCTTCATCTGGTTGCTCAGCCATGCGGGAGGCTGGTTTTATTCCCACCCTTTTGCCCCTTCTTAAAGATATGGATCCTCAGCATTTGCATTTGGTTAGTATGGCTGTACATGTATTAGAAGCCTTTATGGATTACAGCAATCCAGCTGCTGCACTGTTCAGAGACTTGGGTGGTTTAGACGATACTATATCACGCCTAAAGGTTGAAGTTTCTCATGTTGAAAATGGTTCAAAGCAGCAGAGTATTTCCATTGACATTGATAGTTCTGAATCTAGTGGCTCTCAAGCTGTTACAGTGACTTCTCATGATTTAGATAATTTGCAGCCTCTTTATTCTGAAGCAATGATTTCCTATCACCGGCGGCTACTGATAAAAGCTTTACTGCGTGCCATATCCCTGGGAACATATGCTCTTGGAGCCAGAGCTCGAGTATCTGGTAGCGAAGAGAGCCTGTTGCCCCAGTCTTTATGCATACTTTTCAGGAGAGCGAAAGACTTTGGAGGTGGTGTCTTCTCACTTGCTGCAACTGTAATGAGTGATCTCATTCACAACGAACCTACTTGCTTTGGTGCTCTGGAAGCAGCTGGTCTTCCTTCCACCTTCATTGATGCAATAATGGATGGTGTTCTTTGCTCTGCAGATGCTATAAGTTGCATACCTCAATGCCTTGATGCTTTGTGTTTGAATAATAATGGTCTTCAGGCGGTGAAGGATCGGAATGCTTTGAGGTGCTTTGTGAAAATATTTACATCCAGAACATATCTACGAGCCCTTACTGGCGACACATTGACCGCCTTGTCTAGTGGCTTGGATGAACTAATGCGTCATGCGGCATCATTGCGTGGACCTGGAGTTGAGATGTTGATTGAGATTTTGAACACCATTTTAAAACTTGGGTCTGGGCCTGAATCTGCTTCCCCTTCCACTGATTCTCCTAGCTGTTCAGCACATGTTCCTATGGAAACAGATGCTGATGATAAGGGCATCGTTCCAGTGGATGATAAGGTTGAAAGTTCAGAGCAGGCGACTGAAGCTTCCTCAGATGTATCAGTAGCAAATGTTGAATCTTTTCTTCCTGATTGTGTAAGCAATGCTGCTCGTCTTCTTGAAACAATTCTACAGAATTCTGATACCTGCCGTATCTTTGTCGAAAAAAAAGGAATTGAGGCTGTATTGCAATTGTTTAGTTTACCTTCCATGCCTCTTTCAGTTTCTGTTGGTCAAAGCATATCGGTTGCATTCAAGAGTTTTTCCCCTCAGCACTCTGCTTCTCTTGCTCGAGCAGTATGTTCATTCTTGAGAGAACATCTGAAGTTAACAGTTGAGCTTTTAGTTTCTGTTGGAGGTATTCAGCTTGCTGAGGTAGAGGCTACAAAGAGATCAAAGGTCTCAAGATCCCTTTCCAGTCTTGAAGGGCTTTTGTCTCTTGCTAATACTTTGTTGAAGGGTACGACTACAGTTGTCTCTGAATTAGGTACTGCTGATGCTGATGTGTTAAAGGATCTTGGGAGGGTTTACAGGGAAACATTGTGGCAAATTTCTTTGTGTTGTGAAGCCAAGGTGGATGAGAAACGGAATCCTGATGTGGAGACTGACAATACTGATGCTGGAGTGTCTAATAATGCAACTGGAACTGGAAGAGAGAGTGATGATGATGCCAATGGTGTCCCATATAGATACATGAGCCCTGTTTCTATCAGGTCTAGTTCTCACTCACACTGGGGTGTACAGCGGGAGTTTATTTCAGTTGTTCGGTCTGGTGAAGGCTTCAACCGTCGAAGTCGACATGGTTTAGCACGTATACGGGGAGGAAGGTCTGGCAGGCATTTAGAAGCTTTGCAAATTGATGCAGAAAGTGCAGTCAACACAGATGCTGCTTCCCAAGATTTGAAAAAGAAAAGCCCTGAGGTTCTTGTTTTGGAAACTCTCACTAAACTTGCTTCAACCATACGTTCCTTCTTTACAGCCCTTGTCAAGGGATTTACAACCCCTAATCGCCGAAGGACTGAGACAGTGTCATTGAGTTCAGCTTCAAAGAGTATTGGGACTGCATTATCTAAAGTTTTTCTTGATGCTCTTGGTTTTTCTGGTTATTCTACATCCTCTGGGTTTGATATACCATTGCCAGTTAAGTGTCGCTATCTTGGGAAAGTTGTAGAGGATATGGTGGTTCTTACGTTTGATAATAGACGGCGAACTTGTTATGCAGCAATGATCAACAACTTCTATGTCCATGGAACCTTCAAGGAACTGCTTACTACTTTTGAAGCTACTAGTCAGTTGTTATGGACGTTGCCTTTTCCTCTAACATCTTCTGGTGTCGATCAAAAGAGTGCTGAGGATAGCAAACTGTCTCATAATCTGTGGTTGCTTGAGACTTTGCAGAGCTATTGTCGTCTACTTGAGTATTTTGTTAATTCTTCTTTGCTGCTGTCCCCAACCTCAGCTTCCCAGGCTCAGCTGCTTGTGCAGCCTGTTGCTGTTGGTTTGTCCATTGGTTTGTTTCCTGTTCCTAAAGACCCTGAAGTGTTTGTTCGCATGCTGCAATCTCAGGTCTTGGATGTTATACTTCCTGTCTGGAACCATCCATTGTTTTCAAACTGTAGTTCAGGTTTCATAGCATCTATTATTTCTCTTATCACTCATGTGTATTCTGGTGTTGATGATGTGAAGCGGAATCGTAGTGGGTTGTCAGGGAATACAAACCAGCGTTTGGTGGCTCCCCCACCTGATGAAGCTACCATTTCTACCATTGTTGAGATGGGATTTTCAAGAGCAAGGGCTGAGGAGGCATTGAGACGAGTGGAGACAAATAGTGTTGAAATGGCTATGGAATGGTTGTTTAGTCATGCTGAAGACCCTGTACATGAGGATGATGAATTGGCTCGTGCACTTGCTCTATCTTTAGGAAATTCATCAGAAACATCTAAAGTTGATAGCGGTGATAAACCAGTGGAAGCCGTGACAGAAGAGGGTCAAATTAAGGTTCCTCCTGTTGATGACATCCTTTCTGCAACAATGAAATTGTTCCAGTGTAATGATTCGGTCGCTTTCCCATTGACTGATCTTCTTGTGACTCTCTGCAATCGGAACAAAGGAGAAGATCGTGATCGTGTGATATCTTATCTTGTTCAGCAGCTAAAGCTTTGTCCAATGGAGTTCTTGAAGGATGGCAGTGCATTGTGTATAATTTCACATACTTTATCGCTTCTTCTTTTTGAAGATGAAAGTGCACGAGATATTGCTGTGCAGTCTGGCATTGTCTCTATTGTAATTGATATTCTGATGAGCTTTAAAGCTAGCTTTGACTTGGGAACTGAGCTTTTGATCCCTAAATGTATTAGTGCATTACTTCTCATATTGGATAATTTGCTGCAATCTAGACCTAGAATCTCTGGTGAAAACACGGAAGAGACCGCAGCAGGAGTTTTACCTGACTCATCTAATGAACAAGTGACAACGCCGGTTTTGGAGGCAAATACAGAGAAAGAATCACCCATATCTGCCCAGGATAAGGAATCTGGCAGCTTCTTTGCTAGAATATTTGGAAAGCCTACAGGATTTTTGACCATTGAGGAGAGTCGTAAGGTGTTGACCTTTGCCTGCGACTTGATAAAACAACATGTGCCAGCTATGGTTATGCAGGCTGTTCTTCAACTATGTGCTCGTTTGTCAAAAACACATGCACTAGCCATTTTGTTTCTGGAGAATGGAGGTTTGGTTGCTCTCTTTAGCCTTCCAAGAAGTTGCTTCTTCCCGGGATATGACACCTTGACTTCTGCTATAATTCGTCATCTTATTGAAGATCCCCAGACTCTGCAAAATGCAATGGAATTGGAGATACGACAAACATTGAGCGGAAATCGTCATGCTGGTCGTATTTCTGTTAGAAGTTTTTTGACATCAATGGCCCCTGTTATATCTAGAGATCCAGGAGTCTTCATGAAGGCAGCGACGGCTGTTTGTCAGTTGGAATCATCTGGAGGAAGGACCATTGTTGTATTATCAAAAGAGAAAGAAAGAGAGAGGGAGAAAGAAAAAACAAAAACATCTGGTGTGGAGCCTGGCTTGTCTTCCAGTGAATCTGTTCGAATATCTGAAAATAAAGTAAATGATGGATCTGTAAAGTGCGCCAAAAGCCACAAAAAGGTACCTGTGAATCTTTCTCAGGTAGTGGATCACCTTCTGGAGATTGTATCAACATTTCCTTCACTAAAAAATGAGGAACATTTGGCTGCTTATGAAAATGCAATGGAGGTAGATGAATCCACAACCAAGATAAAGGGAAAGTCAAAGGTTGATGAGACGAGGAAGACTGAAACAAATTGTATATCAGAGAAATCTGCAGGGCTGGCTAAGGTGACTTTTGTTCTGAAGTTGTTAAGTGATATTCTTCTGATGTACGTGCATGCTGCTGGAGTAATCCTGAGGCGGGATCTTGAAATGTCTCAACTCCGGGGATCTAATCAATCAGACAGTTCTGGTCAGGGTGGAATAATCCATCATGTTTTACATCAGCTTCTTCCTCTTCCAAAGGATAAAACTGCAGGTCTTCATGAATGGAGAGATAAGCTGTCTGAAAAAGCTTCATACTTTTTGGTAGTTCTGTCAAGCCGCTCTGGTGAAGGGCGTAGACGTGTAATCAGTGAACTTGTGAAAGCCTTGTCTGCTTTTTCAAACACAGAAAGCAATTCATCCCATTGCAGTTTTTTTCCAAATAAAAAGGTCCTTGCTTTTGTTGATTTAGTGTATGCCGTTTTGTCCAAGAACTCATCTTCCAGCAATTTACCTGGTTCTGGGTGTTCTCCTGATGTGGCTAAAAGCATGATTGATGGGGGAATGGTGCAGTGCCTCTCTAGCATTCTACAGGTACTTGATTTGGACCACCCTGATGCTCCAAAAATTGTGAATCTCATACTTAAGGCTTTGGAAAGCCTAACTAGAGCTGCTAATGCTAGTGAGCAACTTTCAAAATCTGACTCTTTGAACAAGAAGAAGACAAATGGTGGCAGTGGAAGGTCTGATGAGAATTTATCCAACTCCCAGGCAGCTGAATTTAGTGATCACGGGAACAGTGAACAGGGGGTAGCTGATGTGGCCGGTTCAGAACTGCATCCACCAGAAGCCGCCCAGAATGAAGGTAATCAGGAGAGAAATCCAGACCAGTCGACCGAGCAAGAGATGAGGATTGATGAAGGGACCACAAATGCTAATCCAGCAGTGGAACTTGGGATGGATTATGTACATGAAGATATGGAAGAAGGTGGCGCCATGCATAACAGAGATCAAATTGATATGAATTTTCATGTTGAGAATAGGGTAGATGATGACATGGGTGACGATGATGATGACATGGGTGATGATGGTGATGATGATGAGGATGATGATGATGGTGAAGAGGAGGATGAAGATATTGGAGGAGATGGAACTGCTCTGATGTCTCTGGGTGATACTGATGTGGAAGATCATGATGATGCTGGCTTGGGAGATGAATTCAATGAAGACATGGTTGATGATGACGATGATGATTTCCATGAGAATCGAGTGATAGAAGTAAGGTGGAGAGAGGCACTTGATGGGTTAGATCATCTGCAGGTTCTTGGGCAACCTGGATCTGGGGGTGGACTTATTGATGTTGCAGCTGAGCCCTTTGAAGGGGTGAATGTAGATGACCTTTTTGGCCTTCGCAGGACTTTTGGATTTGAGCGTCGGCGTCAGACTAGTAGGACTACTTTTGACCGATCTGGGAATGATGGAACTGGTCTTCAACATCCTCTCCTCTCGAGGCCATCACAGTCTGGTGATTTTGTTTCCATGTGGTCGGCAGCTGGAAATTCATCCAGAGACTTAGAAGCCTTCCCTTCTGGAAATCTGGATGGTTCCCATTTTTACATGCTTGATGCTCCTGTTCTTCCCTTTGATAATGCACCATCTAGTCTATTTGCTGACCGTGTGAGTGGTTCAGCACCACCACCATTGGCCGATCTCTCTGTTGGTTTGGAGTCTCTGCGTGTGCCTGGTCGGAGAGGGCCAGGTGATGGCCGGTGGACTGATGATGGTCAACCCCAGGCAGGTGGTCAAGCTGCGTCTATTGCTCAGGCAATTGAAGAGCAATTCATATCTCAATTGAGCAGTAATGTTCCTAACAGTACTACTGTTAATAACACTGGATTGCCTGAGAGACAGCCAGCAATTGAAGCTGAGTTGCCACTCGATGGGGCTAACAATGTTCAAGGTCATTATTCTGCAGAAGTCAACCATGAAGTTTTTACTGAACAAGCAGGTGTACAGCTTCAATTACATGAGCAGCCTACATCCAATGAGCAGCCGACATCCAACAATCTAGAAGATACTCCAGATGTCCAGGATAACATGGAAATTGGTGATGAAATTGGTCATGCCATTCAGCAGTTTGGTACAGTTCCAGGTTTAGTTGCTCCATCTGTGTCGGCTCAGGATGATCCTGTTGCAGGTGGAAGGAATTCTGGTGCATTGGTGAGTCCTCATCCCGTGCCACTCCAAACTGAAAGTGTGGGACATGATAGCTCCTCAGCAACAAATAGTCAGTCCAGTAACCCTGCAGTCTTAATTACTGGGTTAGAGATGCCAGATGGGGATGTTGATATGAATGGTGTGAACATGGAGAATGGTCAAACTGAGCAGCTGCTCTCTTCCTCGGAGGTCAGTCGGGAAGAGCCATCATTGAGGCAAAACATTGAGGCTGTCCAGGGGACCAGCCAGACTGATGAAACTAATGCAAATAATGAGGCTTCTAACGGAAATAGTATTGATCCAACCTTTTTGGAGGCACTCCCTGAAGATCTGCGTGCAGAAGTTCTTGCCTCCCAGCAGGCTCAGACTACACAGCCTCCAACTTATACACCACCTACTGCTGATGATATTGATCCTGAGTTCTTAGCAGCACTTCCTCCTGATATTCAAGCAGAAGTTCTGGCGCAACAACGGGCACAGAGGGTTGCACAGCAGGCTGCTGGTCAACCGGTTGAAATGGATAATGCTTCAATTATAGCCACTTTCCCTGCTGATTTGCGTGAAGAGGTTTGGACCTTCAACTGTGTGTTTTGCTATCATTTAATTGCAATAATAACCTTCTCTTTTCTTCTGCCAGGTGCTATTGACATCTTCTGAAGCAGTTTTATCAGCATTGCCCTCTCCATTACTTGCTGAAGCTCAAATGCTCAGAGACAGAGCAATGAGCCATTATCAGGCACGTAGCCTGTTTGGAGGTAGCCACAGACTTAATAATAGGAGAAATGGCTTAGGGTTTGATAGACAAGCCGTCATGGATAGAGGCGTCGGTGTAACAATTGGTCGGAGGGTTTCTTCCTCCCTTGCAGAGACCTTGAAATTGAAGGAACTTGAAGGCGAGCCTCTTCTGGATACAAACTCCTTGAGAGCTTTGATCCGTCTATTACGATTGGCACAGGTAAGATTGACATTGCATTTGCTTTTGAGTATCACTCACCTTTTAAAAAAAAAGATATAAATCTTGTGGAAGGGATCATTTTGCTCTGATCTTTAAATTGCTTCTCTTCAGAACTTCAGATGATCTACTTAAATTATGTCATGTACTTGTAGCTGATTTCTGGGATGCTTACCTTGTGGACTAAGTGATGTTTGTTTGCTCTTATTCTGTCTGTTAGCCACTCGGGAAAGGTCTACTGCAAAGACTCTTGTTGAACTTGTGCGCACACAGTAGTACAAGAGCAACTCTTGTTCGTCTTCTTCTTGACGCTATCAAGCCTGAAAATGAAGGCTCCAGTGGTGGGGTGACAATGTCAAACTCACTTAGGCTTTATGGTTGCAAATCCAATGTTGTTTACGGCCGATCTCAATTATTTGATGGTATTTCTTTGAAGTCTTTATTGAAATTCTCCTTTCTTCTTTTTCCCCTTCTCTCTCTCTCTCAATGTAATATATAAGGTTTCCATACTAAATTTATTCTTTTTATATGATTTTCTTGTGTTGTAGGACTTCCACCATTGGTTTTGCGCCGAATCCTGGAGATTTTGACTTATCTTGCCAATAATCATTCTGCTGTTGCCAGCCTCCTGTTCTTTTTTGAGTCCTCACCTATTCCAGAATCTTCAAGCATGAAAGGTTCTGAAACCAAAAAGGGAAAAGGCAAGGAGAAAATGTTGGAAGGAGATCAATCTAATGCTTTGGGATGCTCTGTCAAGGGAGATATTCCTTTGATTTTGTTTCTCAAACTCTTGAATCAACCTCTTTTCTTACGCAGCATTGCCCATCTTGAGCAGGTTTGGTCACAATTCTTGTAAAGTGATTTTTTTTTTGAGATTTTAAAATTTTGTCTGATGTTTCTTCACTGGGATATGTATATCACCATAATTCATTTTTTGTGCTGTTGTTCAGGTTATGGGTTTACTTCAAGTAGTTGTCTATACTGCTGCATCCAAGTTGGAATGCCAATCCCATTCTGAAGAAGTTGCTGCTAATACACAAAATTTATCTGGTGATGGAGCTGCAAGCAATATTCAGAAAGATCCATCTTTACTGGAGGATGAATCTGGCAATCAAGATGATAAAAGTACCCCTGCTTCGAGATCAACATCTCATAGTCAAAGAAGCACAGATATTTATGATATTTTCTTGCAACTGCCACACTCTGATCTGCACAACCTGTGCAGCATTCTTGGCCATGAAGGGTAATGTGTATTTCTCCATTGTATGTTTCTCTGATATTTTGAGTATCTTTCAATGATGGAGTTTACTTCCATATTACTCCCTCCGTTCGGAATTGAATGACCACTTTCTTTAAATAAACATATTTTTTATTCAAAATTCTATTAATAACTTCCTTAATTTAATGAATTTATATACAATTAACTCATGATTCCCACAACTCACCAACTTAATTTAAGATATTTACATCCCAATAACTTATGGGTTGGTAAGCTAATTAAAAGTCAAAAGTCATCATTAATTTTTAATCAAAGTCAAAGTAGTATTCAATTTTGGATGGAGGGAGTAGTTTTTTGTTGACTTTTGGTGGTCATACCAAATTGTGGGTATTCATGGTTCCTTGGTTATAAAATGGCTTTCTTCATCCCTTCCTGAGAATGAAACGAATGGCTGATAATGGGAAGTAATTGATTAAATATTGCTAAGGTGCATTGTTATTCTGACCTAATTGACTTTCTTCCTCTTGTCAATTAGGCTCTCAGACAAAGTTTACATGCTTGCTGGAGAGGTGCTGAAGAAGTTGGCTTCTGTTGCTGCTGCTCATCGCAATTTTTTTATCATAGAGCTTTCAGGTTTAGCTCAGGAGTTGAGCGGGTCAGCTGTTAATGAGCTTACCACACTCAGAAAAACGAACATGTTAGGCTTGAGCGCTGGGTCCATGGCTGGTTCTGCAGTTCTTCGTGTGCTGCAAACCTTAAGTTCATTTACCTCTGCAGGGACTGATGGTAACAAGGAAAAAATGAACGATGAAGAACAAGAGCACGCAACAATGTGGAAATTAAATGTTGCACTGGAACCATTGTGGCAAGAACTGAGTGAATGCATTAGCGGTATGGAGTCTGAGCTGACACACAGCTCTTTTACTTCAGTTGTCTCAAATATTAACTTTGGGGAGCAGATACAGGGCTCTTCATCTGTCTCTTCACCTCTTCCTCCTGGAACTCAAAGGCTTTTGCCTTTCATTGAGGCCTTCTTTGTGTTGTGTGAGAAACTTCAGGCCAACAATTTGTCAATGCAGCAAGATCATGCCAATACAACTGCAAGGGAGATCAAAGAGTCTGCAGGGGACTCAGTTATGGCCAATACTCACAGAAGATTTGATGGGATTTTGACTTTCACGAGATTCTCTGAGAAGCATCGCCGCCTCCTGAATGCTTTTGTGAGGCAGAATCCTGGCTTGTTGGAAAAATCTCTGTCCATGTTGCTTAAAGCCCCAAGGTTGATTGATTTTGACAACAAGAGAGCTTATTTCCGTTCAAGGATAAGACAACAGCATGAGCAACACCTCTCGGGTCCTCTGAGGATAAGTGTCCGGCGAGCTTATGTCTTGGAAGATTCATACAATCAGTTGCGAATGCGACCAACTCAAGATCTGAAAGGACGGTTGAATGTGCATTTTCAAGGTGAAGAGGGTATTGATGCTGGTGGTTTGACAAGAGAATGGTATCAACTGCTCTCAAGGGTCATATTTGACAAAGGAGCTTTGCTGTTCACTACTGTGGGAAATGATGCAACATTCCAGCCCAACCCCAATTCGGTCTATCAAACTGAACATCTTTCTTACTTTAAATTTGTAGGCCGCGTGGTAATCTTTCAAGGCTTCTTTTTATTCATTGTGATGTTTCTTCTGTTTGTAACTTTATGTTCAACTTTTATTTTCACAGTTGTCCTGGTTCCAAGTAGTTCTAATATACTAATTTTCCAGGTGGCCAAGGCACTATTTGATGGACAGCTCTTGGATGTGTACTTTACCCGATCTTTTTACAAGCATATTCTTGGTGTCAAGGTGACTTATCATGATATAGAGGCTGTTGACCCAGGTTACTATAAGAACTTGAAATGGATGCTTGAGGTCAGTGGTGTCAATTATGCCTATATTTGGAAGGCGTAAGATTGCTTCAAATTCTGATGTTTTATTCTGTGTCACTATATCAGAATGATGTGAGTGATTTACCAGATCTGACATTTAGCATGGATGCTGATGAAGAAAAGCATATACTTTATGAGAAAGCAGAGGTATTCAAATAGAAACTGTGTTGGTAGTCATGTATACTGGATTTGAAATTTATAGTGCTCTTTAGTAGTTCTAGCTTGAGTAGATTGCTAATATATTGGTTCTTCTTTCATGTGTCTCGTATAAAAGGTCACTGATTATGAGCTTAAACCGGGAGGAAGAAATATAAGGGTCACAGAAGAAACTAAGCATGAGTATGTGGACCTTGTGGCCGATCATATTCTGACGAATGCTATCCGACCTCAAATTAATTCTTTCCTGGAAGGCTTCAATGAATTAGTTCCAAGAGAACTTATTTCAATTTTCAATGATAAAGAGCTTGAGCTGTTAATAAGTGGACTTCCGGAAATAGATTGTAAGTGAATTTTCTTTTCAAGATTGTGTCTCTATGTCAAGTATTTTAATTGTTTATAGCTTTTATTTTTAAAATATCTTAACAATGTGTTATGCCTTTGTAGTGGACGATTTGAGGGCCAACACTGAATACACAGGTTACACAGCTGCATCCAATATTGTTCAGTGGTTTTGGGAGGTTGTTAAAGGTTTCAATAAAGAAGATAGAGCAAGGCTATTGCAATTTGTAACTGGCACATCAAAGGTAATTAAATTGTAAAATACTTTTGGATTTTGTTAATATTGTTCTTTTCTTTTCTCGGCGTTTGGTTAGTTTTGTCATTGTGCTGAGGGGAAGGAGAAGCCAGGGCAATCTAGAATCCAATTTTAGCAATTAAAGGAAGTCAAGGTAATTAATTAACGGGACAGGAGATGTGCTGAAGTGTTAGACAGATATCGTTGAACATTGGGGATGAGGTTATAATACTTTTAGTTGTTTTTCTTTGTTAATTTCATAGGTGAAGAAGTCTTTCCTCTTTTTTTTAATAAAAAAGAAAAATAAATTAAGTAGAAAGAAGGAGAAGTTTGGAATCCACAATAATAAGATCAGAAGTCAAGTGCTGAAAAAGATTCTTGAGTTGAATGGGTGAAAAGGCTAGGGAACAGGTGGTGAAATATCATTGCTTGCATACTATATTTATCATGTTCTCGTATTCAGTGGAAGCATCACTCTAGTTTTACTAGCTATTCTTGAAGATGATTAAAAGCTTTGAATTTAATTTTTGTAGGTTCCTTTGGAGGGTTTCAAGGCATTGCAAGGTATTTCTGGTCCTCAGAGATTTCAGATTCACAAAGCATATGGAGCTCCAGAAAGATTGCCATCAGCTCATACCTGGTCAGTGTGTGGTTAATACTAGATCACAATTAGATTTGGTTCTTCAGTCCTCAGAGCCTGGTAGTTTATTAGATGTTTCCTAATGGTTCATTTTTATCTCCTGTTCTTTTCCAGCTTCAACCAACTGGACCTTCCAGAGTACATTTCTAAGGAACAACTTCAAGACCGGTTACTTTTGGCTATCCATGAAGCCAGTGAGGGATTTGGTTTTGGTTAAAATGAGTTTAGAGAATTGAGGCTGCTGGCCTGGCAAATTGGTGGAATTTTACTTGCAATTACCATGAGCATGTGAGTTGCTCCTTTTAGTGGCACGTGTTTTACTTTTTGTTCTCATGGATCAGGAGTCATAATTGTGTATAGCAATGATAGCAATATTTGCCTTTGTAAAGATTTTGGACCCCAAGTACTATTGTGCGCTAGGGGTTAATTGGCCTTTTAATTTTCTCACTCCTATTGGTTTTTTGTTTGTTTTGCAGATCAGTGGACTCCTCATGTCTTTCTAATCAATTATGGAAGTACGAGATTCAAAGAAATCATCTTGGGAGATGGGGGAGAGTGCATTAGTTTTGAGATGGAAGGTTGTTTGATGTCTGGTTCTGTTACATGGGGCAGCCATTTCTGAAGCTGAACGTCAGTACCATGGCAGGAAACCCGGTTATTTTTGGTTTGTTGCTGCATCTACAGATCAATTAATACAGGGAGGAACGAGGAGCACTGTATATACATTCATGTTGCTTTTGCACCTTTTCATTTCTGCTAGGGGAATTGGGACTTTTTGTTCTTTAGGCAAGTACCAGAGGAAAAGAAAATGGGGTCGGGGGACCCCGGGGGATTAATTAGGGTTGGTCTTCTTCATCTTAGAGTTATTGGTTGATGGCACATAGTGGAAGTCCAATTGTCTTCCCCCTTAGTTATCTGGGTGGATTAAACTTTCAGGATGATATTTTATGAAATAATTAGTGATTTTGCAATGTCTTATTTATGTCTCTGTGTTTACCTAGCTGCAATAGAAGCTCCAAAAGTTTACAACGTTGATTATAGTCCATTGATGAAAATTGATTATTACTAGTTCTTGGATCCATTTGTAAAACCTGCCCAATTCTTGTAGTTAGCAAACTGTTTCGACCATCATTATGATACTTGGGAACTAAGGCAAACGCATTTGTAAACTTTTTTATTTTGTTTGTTTGTTTGGTGAAGAAGTCATATTGGAGGAATGAAATCCGGATGAAGGTTACAAACCAAAGTGCATATTCTCCCAATGGACTTTTCTGTTTTTCTTAATTTAGACGACAATATTCTTTAACCAAGCATTTTTCCCACAAGGAAATTGTTATTTTTCAGGATTTGTGTTTTCCCTCGCATTTTATTGATGCCAATCTTTCTAAATTCATATTACTTACAGAAGAGGGATATAAAATCACTTTTGTAATTGAAAACTTCTTTCGTCCTTCAGTATAAATTGTCAAAGATTTGTTTTATTGTATATTAAGATCGGTAAAATTAAGATAAATATGTACAAATTTTTAACTGAAATTTCTTCTATTTAGTTTGACTATTTTATTCTTGAAGTTTTAAAATTACTTTATTCTCATCTCTTTTCTTTTTTCTTTTGTAGAGATGAACAAAGTGAATTTAGGAATAAGAAAGAGTTGATTAATAATTTAAACAAAATGAAATTTATTCCAAAATATTATACTTTATTCGTTTGTAACTCATGAATTATTAATATGTAAATATATTAAATTAAAGTAATAAACAATGATGATCATTTGTTAATATATATAAATAATTTAAATTAAGAAGTTTATTAATGAAATTTTAAATAAATTTTTTTTTTAAAAAAATCAAATAAATATCTAAAATAAAAATACACACGCTTCAATTACTAACCAAAGAAATAGTAATTTATAATTAGCAATAATGAAAAAGTCTCAATAACATCAATTAATAAAGTTATAGTTAATGGGTCACTACTGACTTGTAGGTTCGAAATAAATCATTTTACGGATTAACACAAAAAAGCTTAACCCTCCTTTTTTGGGCCTATGAAATATGGCTCCTTTGGACTCCGACAAAATGTTTTAACCAAAATGACCTTCCGTTTGTTCGTAATTTCTTCCTCGTTCTCGTCAAGTTCTCTTGTAGACAAATACTAAATAATAGTAAATGTTTTTAATGCAGCAGCTATAAACCGTCACAGAGAGAGTAAAGATAAAGGAGAAAAGGGGGGAAAATGTTGGAATGGCTAAAAGTTTCTGTCTTCTGCCCCAAAAATTAATCAAAATCAGAGCTTTTTCTGGAATGGTTTCCTCAAAATGTAGAGAAAGAATCAAGAACGGTGTCAAAACCTGGAGATCAATCACACACACACCTGGTATTTCTCTCTCCATGTATGGGTATGTATTATATGTTTGTATGAATTCATAAAGTTTTGTACTTTATGGCAACAGGTGAAGAAATGGAGAAAAGCATTCATACGATTTTGACAATTCACCGTTGGGAGTCTCTGAACCACATGAAGTATAGAATTACTTCACTCAGGCCTGTGCATGGAAGGTTAGCCTTGAAATTTCTCAATTGGGCCGTACAGCAACCTGGTTTGGAGCCAATGCAAAAAATTCACATTTATTGTATTACTGTCCACATACTTACCAGAGCAAGAATGTATGATTCTGTGAGGTCCATTTTCAGAATTTTATGTGAGATGGGTATTGGGTCGAGTTCTATTTTTGATGCTCTTATGGGTACATATACTCTTTGTAATTCGAACCCTTCAGTTTTTGACCTTTTGATAAGGGTTTTTGTTAAGAAAGGGATGATTAAGGATGCTCTGGAGACATTTCATTTGATGGGCTGTCGGGCGTTTAGGCCATCGGTTTATACTTGTAACATGATCCTTGCTGCAATGGCAAAGGGTTGGCCAGCTGGGTCTGTTTGGTCATTTTTCAAGGAATTGCTCTCAAATAATATATGTCCCAGTGTAGGAACATTTAATATACTATTACACGCACTGTGTGGGGAGGGGAAGCTCAAGGAAGCTAGGTATCTACTTAATAAGATGGAAGAGAGTGGTTATGCTCCAAATATAACCACTTATAATACATTGCTTAATTGGTACCGCAAGAAGAGCAGGTATAAGGCTGCTTTTGAGTTGATTGACCAAATGAGTTCTAGGGGCATTCAAGTGGATGTATGCACCTATAATATCTTCATAGATGATTTTTGTAGAAAAAATAGGAGCGCAAAAGGTTATTTATTGTTGAGAAAGATGAGGAAGGTGATGATTTTCCCGAATGAAGTGACCTATAATACACTCATTAATGGATTTGTTAAAGAGGGCAAAATTGGTGTTGCCATACAGCTTTTTCATGAGATGGTGAGGTGTGACCTTTCACCAAACTGTATAACTTACAATGCCTTGATTGACGGGTATTCTCAAGAAGGCAGTTTTGAAGAAGCTTTGACACTTCTAAAGGAAATGGAAACAAGAGGATATCAACCTAATGAAGCTAGTTATGGTGCTGTTTTAAATGGGCTATGCAAGCACGGAAAGTTAGATTTAGCAAGAAATCTTCTTGAGAGAATGAGAATGAAAGGCATAATTATTAACCCAAATGCATATACAATGCTAATGGATGGGCTATGTAGACAAGGAATGCTCATTGAAAGTGCACAGTTGCTTGACGGAATGTTCAAGGATGGTATAAAACCCGATGTCATCACATATTCAGTTCTCTTAAATGGATTTTGTGGAGGTGGAAAAATGACCATGATGAAGGAGATATTATGCAAGATGTATAGAGATGGACTTCATTTAAACAAAATAATGTACTCTACAATACTGTATCATTTTTACTGTCAGGGAAATATTACTGAAGCATTGAGAATACATATGGTGATGTATCAAAATGGTCATAAAGCAGATCTATTTGTTTGTAACTTGTTGATTTCTTCTCTATGTAAATGCAAAAAAGTGAGAGAAGCAGAAGATTTCATGCGCCACATGCACGGGATCGGTATTATTCCGAATTTTATTACTTTTGATACCATTATTGGTGGCTATGCTATCAAAGGTGATCAGTTAAAATCAGTTTCCTTGTTTAGTGAAATGATTGAATTGGGACATAAACCTAGCCCCTACACATATGGGAATCTTCTGAAAGCACTATGTAAAGGACAGAATTTTGAGATGGCGGTGAAATTTTTTGGTGAACTCCGGCATATCCCTTGTGCTTTAGATGCTGTTACGTACAACATGTTACTGGTTGAGTCATGTAAAATGGGAAATTTCCGGATGGCATTATGCCTTTTAGATGAGATGATCCAGAATGATGTGCTTCCTGATATTTACACATATAGCAATCTCCTGGCTGGGTTATGTAGAAACGGCAAGGTGGTGCCTGCAATTCTATTGCTGGGAAGAGGCTTAGGTAGAGGAACTGCTTTAGTGAGTGAGGTAGCATGTACATGTGTAATCGATGGGCTTGTCAAGAGTGGCCATCTAAAGCCTGCTACTTACTTCTATGATGAGATGGTCCGTAAAGGTCTCAACCTTGGCACAGTAGCACTTAATACCATGATATATGGGTACTCAAGAATAGGTCAATTAGCAAGAGCCAGCAGTCTCTTTTCAATGATGATTCATAGAAGTTTGTGCCCTAGTATGGCTACATACAACATTCTCTTGCATGGTCATGCAAAGAGACAAAATATCTCTGAGTGTTTTGCACTCTATGGTACCATTCTGATGAAAGGTCTTTCTCCTGATAAATCAACATATCACTCTATAATTCTTGGACTATGTGAGTCAGGATTGCTGGATATTGGCGTCAAATTTGTGAAAAACATGATTCTGGAGAAGACTACAGTAGATAATATGACATTTAACATGCTAATATCTAAATATAGCAAGAGGGGAGAGATGGAGAAGGCATTTGAACTTTTCAGTATCATGAATACTATTGGTGTTTTGCCTGATGGGGATACCTTTAGCTCCATGCTTAAGGGACTGAAAAGAGAATTTAAATTCCGAGAATGTCAGGACCTGTTGCATATAATGCTGGAACAGGGCTTTATTCCTACTGATAGACAATATAGTAGCCTGATCACTGGGATGTGTAAAGTGGGAGATATACACGGAGCATTTAAGCTAAAAGATAATATGGAGGCTGCTGGCCTGGGTTCCCGAAACATAGCTGAAAGTGCTATGGTTAGGGGGCTTGTGCAACGTGGGAAGACAGAGGAAGCAGTGTATCTTCTTGATTGCATGCTAAGGGCACAACTTGTTCCAACTGTTGCAACATTTACGACTCTTATGCATCGGTTATGTAAGGAACTCAACCTTTCCAGTGCACTGGAGTTGAAAGCTATAATGGAACTTCATGGCAAACAACCTGATGTTGTTGCCTATAATGTTCTTATAACTGGCCTTTGTACTAGTGGTTACATTGCTGAAGCATTTGATCTATATGAGGAAATGAAACATCGGCGTGTCTGCCCGAATCGCACCACATTTATGGTGCTTGTTGCTGCCATTTCTTCAGAAAATGATCCTGCTAAGAGTGAAATTCTGCTAAAAGACCTTCAGGAAAGAGGATTGGTAAATCAAGATACAGGTTTAGTTTTGCATAAGAAACTGATAGTTGCAATGAAGACATTGAACTCCTTGAGGTACAAAACAAGGAGACACTGTGGATAGAAAGGATGACAAGCCAGTCGCATTTAGAGGTGCTGAGGGTAATCATCAGATAATACATGGGGTGAGGGATTTAGACACTCAAACTAGATATGAAGCTTAACTAGGTTTTCTTCCTAGTTCAAATGTGGAGTTCAACATTTTATTTGCTCATGAAAATAGGTTTCTACTGTGAGTTCGTTTCAAATGAGTTGTGTTTTTTGAATGCAGCTTCCTAGTAGATACTGCAAAACTACCACTCCAGGTGAATAATGAAGGTTAACTTTGCTCTCTGCTGCCAGATAGAAGCTCATGGAGGTTCACTAAAGATGCTTACAACAAAGGTGTTTTCTTGCTGAAAAGCTAATCTTAAATGCTTAATGCTAGGTTGAGCTAATATCTGTGATATCATGATGGGGATTATTCATTATGAGTAAGCAAATCTTATCCTTTTGTTGATGCTTAATCTCTTTTTTCTCAAACCAAGAATATCATCTTAAAGTTTATATCTCTTCATTCGATGGTTGCTTTTGTTATTCTCAAGTCTTTAATTGATTTCTTGACAATTGTTCAACCATTTCAGTCCTCTGTTGCGCTTCGATACCTGCTCAAGTTAGCAAAACCTGACTTCTCAAGAAACCAAGGACAATTAATGCTTGGAGACCAAATGCGCAAAATTTTCCAAAAGTTTCTGGAAGGTGGATGCTGTTCTAGAAGCTACTTTATTGGCTACTAGTCTCTTGCTATATTACACACTTCAGCTGGTAGTGTTAATTATTATGCTGCATAACCGCCTTTATATAACATAATTGATTTTTTTTAGTATTTTCCAAAATACATTTACTTTGAGTATTATCTTTATCGTTTGTTAATGTGCATTTTTCTTTTGCTAAGTCTAATCATAGCTGCAGGTCTGCTTTTCAATTTAGACTCAAAAATATACTTGGAGTAAGCTGAGGCTAATTTTTGAAATTCTGATGCCAGCAAAACTCTGAGCTCTCTATTTTTCTTGAAGTCTGAATCAAATCAAAAGAACCAGGATGCTGAATACCTATTCAAGCAAAATAATGTGATCATCTGACTCAAGCCTTCTTGACTGGGAGATCTTATTGCCATCCTTACTAAATTCTTTTCCCCATTTACTCTTGCAAAGTTATTAGCAGTTCCAGTTTGAATGGATTTGTCATGATCATCAACAACATTCATAGGCTTAAAAGTACAGGATCCTTGTTTTGAGTAAAAAGCATTTGTCATTATAGATTTGATGCGCCAGACCAACTCATGACTCTAGGAGTTAAGCCCCACAGGCCACATTCTCTGGTAAAGTTGTTACTCTGGAGATGTTGATTGATTAGATATATTTCTATTATTTCCCTCCCCATATATCCAAAGAAACTAGAAAAAAATAAGTTCCTACCATGAATTTTCATTTTGATCTATGATATGCTCTTTGCTTTATAGTCATGCAGCACAGACTGAACCAAGATACACAAAAGTTAGCTTGCACAATAACTAGGCATATTTGGTTAAAAATTGGTGAGTTCCCAATCCTCTCATGTTTATTTCTCAGTCCTTTTTGGGTATGTTAACCTAAACTTTTTGGGCATGCTATCAGGAAAATGGCTTTCAGGCAGCATTTGCCGTGTCTTAATTAACTAGTTCAATCCTCATCCATCCTGCTGCTGAGGCCGGAGGCAAATGGACAAAGCTTCTTGTTGGAACATCTTTATACATAACATGATATGGTATTTTTTGTCCTTTCAGTTCTTTTGTATCTATGCCTTCAATCAATAATAGAAATTAATGAGGTGCTGAAGCTCTTGGTGGGTAGAATATATTATGGTTGTGGATATAAAATTTATAAGTTGACTTTACAATAAATAATAATTACATACTGTCCGGTCATGATAAGTTTGTTGAATATAAATTCTTTTTCTCTAATTGTTGTCTGAAATTCTGGAAGATCATGAATGTGGAGAATTTCCAATTTGGTGAGTTAGATGAACAAATTTTTATATTATACTTTGTTCAATTTATTTGACTCTAGAGGTAGAAGAGAAAATTCTTGAAGTCATAGATGGTTTTTTTGTGAACCCCTTTGAGTCTTGAAAATTTAGTTGAATTTTCAAATCTAATTCTCTGCTACATTATTCAAATGCAATTTGGATTTGTCTCCCTAACACTTCTTTTAAAACTTCCTTGTCCGGGGCATATATCTTTATTGTTATCATGTACATAATTTCAAGGTATTCTTTTATGAACAACAAAAGCCAAAGGGAAACTTCTATCAAGGGTTTGGCCTAGACGTTGGAGTATTATATTATATATATATATATATACGCCTTTCGTAATTTCGTTCATATTTGATTTAATATAAAAAAATTTAAGAAATTTTTACTTTGAGAAAGTTATCATATTATTATTATTGTTATTGATGTGGATAATGATTAGATTATGCAAATTCTTTATTAAATTAAGAATATTTTCAGTGAAAAATATGTTTAAATAAGGTATTTAATTTTGAATATTTTAAAGTAGAAAATAATTTTGAAATATGAAGACAGAGCAGAGTATTTTTTTTTTTTTCCTTTTTACATCGTCAAAAGCTAAAGTTGATTTTAAAAGGTGCAATTTTTTTTCTCTAAAATATCCTAATTCTTTTAGTTTAGAAAGTAATAAAAAAATAGTAGTCCAAACCAAAATAATTTTTTAAATTGTAAAATAAATTTAATTATTTTAAACAATTTCAAATAAGGCTCAGTTTGGCCAAACTGACTTTCGAAAAAGTTGGTTCCGGGGGCAAGTAAACAGAAGTCATCATAAAGTCACAACTACATTCTTTTTCTTTTGAGAAAATTGACTTGATTAATGGTATGGATATTGACTATAATTAAGTCTTCTTGGAAGAACAATGATGTGATTCATCATTGTGTTAGTTTCTACATATAAATGAGTAGTTGATACAATTGATGAATAAAATAATGGGATGATTGAGTTGGTGTCCTACCTATTAATACAAATTTTAGATATGTATTTATTTTCTTTAAAAAAATCATTCATTATCAATAAGATTATTTACTTGTTAATCTCCGTTTAATCTTGATTTTAAAAAAAGAAAGAAAAAAGAAGAGGTTTTTATAGTATGTCAATTTTATTAGCTTTTTATTACCAAATTTTATCTTTCCTATTTCAAACTCATGAATTCTTGCAATTCTATGATACCATATTGTAACTTTTCTTGGTGAATTATACTTAGAATAAAATGAAAACTGCTAAAATAATCAAAATGAATGAACAAGCTTAATAGAAAAATGCTCTCTCTCCTCCTCGCCCCTTTTTCCCCGCATGATCTGGATATTCAAATATAAATTCTAAAAAAAAAAAAAAATCTACGTTTGCATTTGGATTAACATTATGAGTCCAAAGGTAAGCCTAGTGGGTACTTCTTTATTCTTTTTGGGGGGCTTCAAACTTCAAACGCCCGTTGTATATAAAAAAGAATCACAAAATTTATCGTTAAAAAATGAAAAAAAGAAAGCCAAAGCTCGATAATCTTTTGTGCTCACATTATATTCCATAAATAATCGTAAAATATTCTAATGTGCTTTTTTCTCTTGAAGAATCCTCTAATAAATACATGATAGCACTTCTTCCCTCCCCCCCCCTCCTAAAAAGTTTAAACTCTTATTTATTCTTATTTTGATAAATTCATTTGTATTTTAATAATAATAACAATAAGATATACCTTTAAGTTGATTCAATAAATTTATCTAAATAATATAGATTTGAAACTTATTTAAATAATTCATCATATTTCAAATGTTTACTGTGAACTAATCCATAAGATTTAATATAAATATTGAAAATGATAATTATACAATTAAATTTTTTTAATTATCTTTATTTAATAGTTAATATATATATATATATTTTTTCAAAACATGCGCTCTGGATTAAATAGTTGATAATTATCAAAATTATTTATTAATAATAATGATATAATGATAAAAAATATTTATTAAAATTAAAAAATAAACAATTGAAATTGAATAAGATAAAATAGAGACTGATAGATAATTAGAATGAAGGGGGTAAAAATTTGTTTTGGGAAAAAATTATCGCGTTCACAATGACAGTGGTATATCGTGGGGACAATATGCTTTACCATAAACAAACACCATCGCCCACCATTATTCTTACATGCTTTCAAAGTTTCACCAACATCCATATATATATAAACTCGCACACAAAGCTGAGTCTCGATTCCGATACCTCTTTTCTCTCTCTCTCTCTCTCTCTCTCTCTCTATCTTCTCTGCTGCTATTCATATTGCAATTGATCAGTCATTTTTGCCCAAAGAAATATCTCTGTTGTGGATTCATGTCGGTACGTGTTTATTATTTTTTTCTCAATTGGGATTAGCAACAAGGAAAACCCTAGATTTAATGTTTGGATCAAATAATTTGATGTATTCCTTCTTTTTAAAGTTTGGATTTATCTTTGAATCCTCTTTGTTTGTTTCCCTTGCGTGACTGTTCGGGAGTTAGCTTAATTTTGGGGGAAAAATGAGAGCTTTGATCTTCTGATCATTTTGGATTTCTTAAGTTCTTCGTGACTTTTCTATGCTGTGCTTTGAAATATTTATAACTTTTGCAAACGCGATTCCTTAGGAGATGGAAGGGCAAAAGTAAATAAAAAATGATTTTTTTTTTCATTTTCTAGCTTCTTGTTTAGCTGATACCTGTTATTGAAGCACCTTAATAATCAATTCGTTTTTTACCTATCCAAAAAGTTGGTTTCCCCCCCCCCCCCGTTGTCTCGTCAGTTGTTGTACTGTTTTGTTTTGGTGAGTCTGTGCTCTGAAGGGTTTTGTTGTTACTTCTCAGTTTCATGAATAATTGTATGATTTAACACCAGAGCACGCTTGATATGAGGACGAGAATTTGTTCCTTTCGGTAAAATTAGTCTGTAAAAAAGAATCTCTCTTTCTCTTTGGGAAGCAAAAACAATCTCAATTTGATTATTTGATTTCTGCATATAATGATGAGTTTAGTAAAATTAACTAACTTGTCTTGGAGTTTAGTCACATAGAACTATAGTTCAGCTCCTCATTCTCTCATTTTAGATTGAAATTGGGTTGTTTGCTGAGTTTATTCCCCATAGCCTCGGGATATTTGATTATTTTTCTTTTAAGCCTAGAAGAGCTCCAAACTTCTGTGAGGTATGCCGGTTTCTGTATTTATTATGTCAGCCTCAGCAACGTATACATGATAGTCTTCTAGCGTCATATTGAAGGATGAAAATAAGGGGCTTAACCCTTAATGAAATGATAGTTGTATGGAAGAGTGTACCACTGTCTTATGAATGCCTAGTATCATGTATCTTTTTATTTTTCTCTTTTATTTTATTTGCTTGAAATGGGATCTGTTACATGATTCCAATAAATGTGGATGTACAAAATTACATACAGAGAAAATGGGCTACAACATCACTGGAGATACATTACAGGCAACTCAAAAATCGAAATAAAAAACAGAAGCTAAATTATCTTATTAGCCATGCTGAAGCTGCCAGGCCAAGAGGAGATCCCCAGTATCATGCATCTGCAGCTCTATTTTAAATTCAACTCTAAAGAAAGTCATGTTTATGTTTTTTACTATAATTACAATTGCAAGTGTACAGTTCAACAGAAGATGCGTATTTGATTTGCTTACAACCTTTTTTTCCTTCAATAAGGAAGTCTTTCCTTTTTAGGACATGGCTATCTTTCCTTTCAAAGCGGCATTCGATGCCATCATCATTTATTATTCCTTTCTGCCATTCTTTTCCTACAATTGTAATATGCAAAATTCTGGTACAATAAGCAGCTGTTGTTGGTAATATCTGGTTTATGTTTCACTGGCTGCATTATAGTACTCCTATCTTCTGTGAGGATTCCACATGTTTAACTCATAGAATTAAATTTCCAAATTTCAAATACTGCCTACACTCTTTTCTGACTCATCTGGCATTATCATGAATAAGGCTAGTTCTCCTTTCGTTGGCCAGGGCTTTCTTTAGATTATTTAGAAGATCTATATTTCTTTATGGGGGATTAAAGAATTCGTCTTTTCTTTGTTTATTTATCTAAGACGAACTTCAATGGATTGCATTTGCATGTTCAATGAAGTTAAATGTGATCCTGGTCTTTCATAATTTATTTAGAGCAATCTCTTCTCATTTAATTTCATATTTTCTCTGGACAGGAGAAGGGTCGGCCATTGCCCAAGTTTGGTGAATGGGATGTCAATGACCCAGCTTCGGCAGAGGGATTCACTGTGATTTTCAACAAGGCTAGGGATGAGAAAAAGACTGGTGGAAAGCCTGAGTCACCATCAAAGACAGATGCTACTCCTAAGCATGGGAGTGTAGATCCAGTGAAACCTCAGGCTGTGAGTTTTTCTTTTCCTTCACTCTTTAAATGTATCTTTGTTTGATTTTAAAAGGATGTGATATTAGTATCTCTTCAAACATTGGATATTGTTGTTTGCTACATCCAAGAAATTTATCTACTAAAGAATTTCTAGGTCTACTTACGCCAGACATCGCTGTATTAACTTTTGCTGACTCATTCCATTGTGACAGTATCCCTATCCATGAACCTTAGTTTTCTGAAGATTACTTTTATATAAGTTACTTGAACATTTTTGAGGAAAAGTATCACATTAATTCTTAGACATGAGTATTTTATTTGTGGAAATTTCAGTTGCCTTGCTGATGAACATTATATATACAAGATGTGCATCTAAACAGTCTTGGTTTTCTTAAAATCTTAATCAAGTGACTGAACTGACCTGTTCATTTCTCATTATAGAAAGACCCATACTTTGTTTTTTCACTGTAGAATGATCAATACTCATCATCGGATGTGTATATTTTTCTGCTAAGAATATTGATACCTTAAAGTGAGGGTTTTTATCAGACATCTCTTAATAAGGTTGATATCCTGTATTGGTCGATTGTTCCCATGTGTTTTAATTGAGCACCAATTACTACTATCTACTGATATTAAGAATTTTGTTTACTTGCAGAAAAAATGGTTTTGCTGCATTCAAAGCCCACATGCAGAATCTTAACGAGTGTGATCTTGTGAGACCTGAATCTAGGCCTCAATGTGCATAATCAACCCCACAATGTACTTTCTTTTAGATAGGAGTTCTGGGGCGGTAACAGTCACTGCTGGAATCCATTTTGTGTGCTGTAAAATTGTGTTGGTGTGGGGGAAAGAAGATAAAACGCTAAACTATATCTGTATGATGTATTTTGTTGGACCGTTGTCAGAATCAAAGATTTCCGTTTATATTTTCTACTCTTGTTCTGTGGTTTCTAGAGGTGTTACCATAATAAAAATTATCTCTTAGTCATTTTGGGGTATGTTGAGCTGGCTGGAACACCATCCTGAGGCAAACCAAAGGTTCTTTACCAACTATTGTATATCTATGCTGGCAAGTGTTGAGGTTTCTCGGTGGTCTGTCCGCGTATCAATCCAAAATTTGGTTTGTTTCCAACGTCTATTCCCTGATCTTTTAAGACCTTTGGACAAGCGGGCTCTCTAAATTTAACCGGCATTTTATTTTTCCTTTTCAATTAGTAAATAAATTAACCCTCCAAAGATAAATTGCTTATTTCTACATTTTAATTGCACAAATCCGAAAACTTAATATAGTATAACCAGAGAAATAAATTCACATTCTTGTAGCCGACCAAGCAAAGTTTTGTAATATGTATGTCGAAAGAAAGAAAAAGAATAACCTATAACAATTGGTCGGCAAACTTTTATATAATATTACATGAAAGGACAGAATGTTTAAATATTTCTAGCGCATTTTGAGAGCAGCAAATTCCAACAGTTGTAAGAAGTCCTGGATTCTGTTCTTCAAGGATATCTTGTGCTACTGCTGCAGCTAAACTCTGGAGAGTCCAATCTTCCGCTCAAATAAACGACGCAAGAGGAAGACTTGCAAAACACTTGAGCCTATGAGAGCCGCTGATTCATACAAGGCTTTATGGATTGCTCTTCTGCTCATTCCTTCATTTACTGCATTTCAATTGGAAAATCAGTAGCCATTACAATGACACAACAAATTCTCAGCATATTCTTTTTCTAGTAGGGTACTACTCCCTCTTGTCCAAAATATCTATCAGTCAAGGTTTTGACACATGGAATGCTGCATGCATAATGGATTGAACAGTCAATTATAAGTGAGAAAGATTAAAGTTTCATGTCTTGAAACTTGAAACTTTGACAACAAACTGAAGCGGTGATTTAAGGAAGTAATGAAAAGTATTTGACCGTATCACTATCCCCCTACTAACTCAAGTAGTTGATGGTGAGTTCTATTTGTGAGAGAGAGATGTAAAACTTCAGAACATCAAAATAAATTTACTTTAGGGAATGAGATATTTCTTAAAAATAAATAGAAAAATGGACATCAAAATTTAGATTGAGATGTACACTATGTTTTGAAATATCTTGATTTTTCAAAACTATGTCTCATGTGACAGGGAAAAAAGGAGAGAAAAAAATGTCCTAAGGACACACAAGCAAGCATATCTCTTAGTTTTGTGTGTACACAGTCATCGATGACCTAACATAATTTTTATACTGAAATTCTGTAACTTATGATAAAACATCCATTTCTACTTCTTAAGCATAGAAGACCAAAAGAGTGAACTGCTTCAGGGAATTAGCTACCTTGAGGATTTTCAGCTTGCTATGACACTGTCTATGCATGTAAGATCCAGATACCCCTATAGGCCTGGCAGAGGTGCAAAAAATCTGAACTATTGTTTGGGCTGAATATTTTAGGCACCAGGTTGTGTGGTAAAAAACATAATTCTAGAAAAGGACTAAAATGCTTAGTCTGAAATCCAGAATATGGGAACACAAAATGGTAGCAAAATGGGCTTATTAGTTACTGTTCAACAAGTCTGCTGAATTTTAGTGAAGAAACTCAGATGAATCAATCTCTAATACATTCATAAACTCTTAAAATACTATCCAGGACCCAAAAAGTAATGGAAAGGTGACAGCTGACTTCTGACAGAAATTGCCAAAAAAAGGATTTGTTTGCTATGAGGAATAGTGAAAAAAGAATAAAAAAACAAGAGAGTTCCAATACCTATTGCCTGTCTTTCAGTCTGAGCCTCTAGCCAATGCTGTTCAAATTGAATGTTGTATAAAGCTTCTTCTAGCTTTCCAATATGTTCAAACAAAGGCTTGAAATGCTCTGCGGATGTCATCAACCATTGATAGTAAGTAAGGATTCTCTAAAGAATTCGGCCAGCTCGAAAAGAAAAGGGGGGAAGGGGGAGGGTATAAGAAAAATTACAGAGGTATGCTAACCATCTTTTGCATGCTCGTCATGGAATACAAAATATCCAGCAAGTATATCAAAGTCTATGGTCTCATGATAGGGAGATTTGTTGGTGAAACAGAACCGATAAACTCCTTCATGATGAGCAGGAAATTCAGACTTCTCGCTAATCTTGTCTCTGAAGTCTTGAATTTGTTCACCATTTGGTCCCTTAACCTGATGATGCCACAAGGATTGAAAGAGAGATACTCAACAGTTTTCTTCTTGTCATGAGAGGGGAAAAAGGAAAAAAAGAAGTTGAACCTTAACTCTACAACTAAGGTTATGAAAAACAAGAGTATTGTTTTAAGAGAACACACTGATATTCACAAATTGAGAGTGGCATTAAATGTGTGATCCTGCGCCAGTAATTTAGTGAATGGAATCTTATCTGTGGACCCAGAAGGAGGCCTGGAATAAGGTTGAAGTGTAATCGGAGGAGCTTAATAATTCCCCCGCATTAATCTTGGATCCTATGCTACTCAACTCAGTTAATATATGGTTTATAGTTCTTCACATTCAACTACGATTATATGGGACAAATCATGAATCTCGATGCAGATATACATTATCCTTGCAAGAGAAAGACTTTCGAGTTCAATTTTTTCTTATTAACAAAAATCAAATTCAATTGAGAGACCTATTGTGCTCATAAGAGTGTAAACGGCATTCCTCTTGTGGATATAACTTCAGGCCACCAGCAATTACAACCACAATCTCAATATAAAGAAGCTCCCCTAAATGTATAAAGACTTCAAAGTGGAATATTCATGTTTTCCTAGGCTTCTGCCATTCTATATAAATCTCGAGGAGAGCTATTTCCACCCCTTTCCTAATGTTAGCTTCATCTCAATAGTGTTCTTTCATCCCAAAAGACCAAAACTATGTGCTAAAATAATTTGGAAAGATAAAGAATAATCTCAAACAAACACACGAGAAATTGATCTCGGGAGGGGGAAAAAATCAGCGCGAAAAAAAAAACAAAATTTCAACTTTAATATATTGGCACACACAACATCGAAGTGGCTAGAGAGGAAGGGAAAGGGAAAGGGAAAGAGAGCAATACCACAAGATCAATGCCCTCTTCATTGTAATGCCAAGCCCCTTCAGACTTAATCACCACAAATGAAAAATGAACAGTGGCTCCAATTTCAACCTTATGGGATAGGCATTCTTCTCTGTCTATCACAAATCTGATCCCTGAAGACCCTTCTAGGCTCGAAACAAGAACCGCCAACACAAGCCACCACCACCGGATTCTCATCTGAATTCGAAATCATTTATTTTTCAAAAATTATCACAAAAGGAGCAAAATTTAACCCAAAAATAAAAGTGGGAACGCAGTATTAAAGCTTCAATCTTTTTGTCCTGGAACCAAAGAAAACAAAAATGAAAAAAAGGGGGGGAGGGAGTTGGGGGAGTGTCTGATTTACCTTCTTGAATTGGATTCCTGAAACAACAAAACCCACGAATTGCAGCAAATTGCTCGAAAAGGGCAAGCAGAATATGAAAGCTATATTTATTTTATACGTTAAAAAAAAAAAAAAACAAAAAACTCTAGTGCGCGAGCGGCGAAAGTAAGAACTGAAACCTTTGACTTTCGGAGTCCTTCGGTTTCTCGTGTTACGTCTTCTGAGTCGTTGTTCGAAACGAGAATGATTAGCTGCATCAGAAGCATAATAAGTGCGGTGGTCTCTGGACACGTGGCAGGGAAAAAAAACCAGCCCATATTAGTAGTGTAGATGTAGCCCTTGGTCTAGTGCAGCTCGGGCCCAATAGATATGAACGTGAGTCTTTTCATCCTAGCCCAACTTTGGAAAAACTTTCATCCTGAATTTTCGTGAAGGAAGAGTAGTCAATTTACCATCTATTTACCTTTTTTTAGTCAGTTTGGGTTATTATTTTTATTTTTCTCTAAATCGAAGTTTGTACTTTTTTAATTTCGTCAACTAAATAAATTCACAACTTTTTTAACGGAATCAATCAAATAAGGTCACGTGACTCTCCTCCCAAGGGCAAAATGGTGGTTTGACCTAAATCCCCACCACAACGGTTCTTTCTGTGCAGACGATGATGGTGATTTAGGAGAGAAAGGTTTTTATGAGGAGGTCAATAATGAAAAAGAGGAGGAGATGGCAGTGATAATGGGCAGGAGGCGGAGGAGGAAGAAGATGAAAAAGATGCGATTCAGAGTTTGAGTTTGCTTTTGTTGCCAGGGATTCCGTTTCTTCACCGACTCCTGCTGATGAAATTTTCTACCGTGGCCAAATACGCCTAATCTTCCTCTCTTGGATACGAGTTTGGTGTCTGACGACGTTGGGAGTGGGAAGGAGATTGAGGATTTGAGCTATAACAAGTCTATTAAAAAACCACCACTGGTTCCGGCGACGAATCGTATGTCTTTGAGGAAGAGAGCCTCCATCATCGTGCTCGTCTTTTGAGGTTAACGAATTTGAGGGTGTCACCCTCAAGACGTATTGTGTATGGAATCCAAAAGGGGCAGAGGGACAGTATTCTTCAAAAAAAAAAAAAAAAAAACTAAAAATTTGCAATATTGGATGTACATTTTGGGAGAATTCTTAGTTGGCATGATTTCCAGGGATCAGGATGTGGCTTTAGTACTTGGCAAATTGGAATTGTTAAAATCTACTTTACTACTAGAACATTTGATCCATTTTTCACTCCAAAAATAACAGAATTTTAATACAAGAAAATCAACAATATTATGTTTATTGTTTTCTCCCTAACTGAATTTCCTGTTCTTCTCTGTGGGGGTTCATCTCGATTGGGTTTTGGTTTTCCATTATCTCATTTCTTTGTCTATATTGTATTTATAACTTCAAAATCAGTTTGGAATTGATGCTTACATTTGAATTAGTATAAGGAGAACTTTTGATAAATAAAATTACATAAGTATCTTTGTTATTAATATATTGGTGAAATATATGAATTAATAAGATGCATCAATCAAACTATTTTGTTCTTAATCATAAGATATTTTTATTACTTTTTATGATTATTATGTATATTATTTTTAAATTTATCTTTAATATAATAAAAAGTAAAAAAAAATTACCGATATGAAATTATCTAAAAGAGCTTATAAAAAGGATAGAAAGGAATACAAAGTTATTAGTGAGATAAGAATATATCAATTTTAAAAAATTAGATATTAAATTTCATTTCATTTTGACCCCGGACTGACTATATGGGAAGGTATCTTACCTGGATACTTTTGTACAGATTTTTGGAAAAGCACCGAGGAGCGACTTGATTGGAACTTACGTGAACGAAACGGCGCATTGGCCAGTGATTTTCAGAGCTCTTTGGTACTTTTGTAATCAAAACCTGCATGACTAGTTTTCTTTTGTAGTAATAACTTTTTGGGTACTTTCGTAATCAAGAACTTCATGACGAGTTTCTTTTGTAGACAACCCGATATGGATTGCTTGATACATTTTGACACGTGTTGTATAAGCTGACCAATAGGAACATATGTAGGCAACACATGTAAATTGCTTTTGGAGAAATACAAATTGATCCCATTTTCGATAAAAAAAAAATAATATATATATATATATATATATTTAAACATCCAATTTCAAATTAAGAAAATACTAATTAATCAGCAGCCTAGAGAAAATCTTTTTGAGAAACTGAAATATATTAGGCTAAAAGATAAAACAGCCGAGTGGCTACCGTGAGATCTTGTTGAAAAAAATTTCTCCACTTGTTGAAAAGAGTACTTGAGTATTAAAAGGACGTTTATGTCCCTTTTTTTTTGTTTCAACTTCGTCAAAGAATCCACACTCAAGAAATTCTTAATTGATTCCTTATTTGTACTACTTCAATGTGTTTATTTTTCTGCCTTGAGGGGTTTTTGGGGAGACAATGAAGGGAAGATAATCTTGAGCCATCCCTTCTGAATGGCAATTTCAGCAATGGTATTCAACTACTGCTATGAAGCCTGAAAGATCCACTGGGCAGGATATTGTTACTCCATGAACTAATGCTAGTCTAGTATAAAAAACAAGAAACAAGTACAAGCAGAAAGAGCCAAGAATACTGATTTACATGTAACAGAGGTTGGGATCTTACCCTTATCTTTTCTAAAGAAAAGAGCATTATACAAAGGTACATTTATGAGAAGGAGAATCCCACATAAAAAGATCTGCAAAACCATATTATCAAAAAGAGATCTGAGAGCCATATTTGTGCTTGCTTTCATCACAACCCCAATGAAGCAGAACAGATTAAGCAGTGCTAATGATGATAGAATGACTATCATGGGTGAGTCAGTTCCGAACTCCATGATCTCTTTATTGTATCTCCTGGATATATCCTCATCAAACACTTTGCTAGAGATCACGAATGCTGACTCAGAATATCCCAGCAGTTTCAGAATGGTATCAACAAAAGCAAACAGATAAGAGGTTGTTCTCTTGTAAAGCCATATTCTTTGATCATTCCACCAGCCCTGAATTGTTCCACCTGACCAAAGGAACTCTCCAAGACTGTATATGTGTTCGGCTACAATCACATAAGAAAATGGTAGAAACCATAGGTTTGAGGCCTGAAATTTGAAAGCATATGTATTAACTATTTTTCCAAAGGAGAAATGCACAAAGGAAAATCAAGGATCACTTTCCATGGCACCAGGGAATATCAGGGGAGAATTTACCTGAGGAAACAAGGAAATGCCCTTAAGCAAATACAGGGATGGTATGATGGAGTAATACAACACTGCCAAGCAATTAGGAGACCAAAGACAGTAAGTACAATATCCCATTACATGGCCGAGACTAATCTTTCCTAGTCCATACCATGCTGGACAGTACTTTGAAAGCAGTATTTGAAGATCACCCTCAGACCATCTCTTATGTTGCACAAGGATCTGATCAAGGGTGGTGCCTCCAATGCCCAAGAATCCAGCCCTAGTTGGATTACAGTAAACTGATTTCCAACCTTGGCATTGGATTGACAAACCTGTTATTACATCTTCGACTGGACAACCATACTTCAAACCCATCTGCATGTTAGTAAAACATTTTGTCAAATAGAAATGTGAAAATCGGACAGTGAGGAAAAAAGAGAGAAAATTCTTGAAAACAAAGACCTCATTTCCCCATTGGGTATTTTCCTCGTATGTACAGCTTGCAAGGCTTTCTAGTTTTTCTTCCAATTCATGGATATTTCTTGTCTTTGAAACATTGTCATTCGTCAGCTCAATCCTATCTTCCTTCCTAAACTTTCTTCCACATAAAACTTCTCTTCTGTGAAAGCAGCCGGTTCCAATATAAAGAGGACCTCCATATCCGTCTATGCCAGGGAACTCCACCTTTAAGTAAGGGAAACAAAGTGGATTAAAATCAGAAAATAACTTAAATGTTCCAAAAGGAAAAGAGTTCTATAGCCTCTATTGCTGCACCAAAAAGCATTAAATAGTATATTATTTATGTTTCAAAATCAAATTTCAGGTCATATAATAATTTACTATTTTGGTAATATTTTGCATAGTACATATCAAGAATTCAAGATTCATGTTCTCACCTCTTTGGTTGCGGTCATGGTGTTACCATATAAATCATTCTTGGTCATATTTTCAAATATCTGGGGATACTGCACGTAGGCGATCTCATGGCCATTCTTTTCATCCATGAAGAAGCACAAAGCGTCCAGAATCGAGTTTGAATTATTTGAATACATATCACAATCAACATTTAGAATTACGGGGGCATTGCTGATACCTGATGACACCCTTATCTGCATGTCCAAATTAGTTCAACAGATAAATTCAGAACTTGAAAATAACACAGTATCTTGATAAGATAGCCGTTGCCATAGAGGTGAAAGGTAGGATCAAACTTACCAAGGCATTCATAGCTCCAGCTTTGAAATTATGGAAATGCTGGGGTCGCTTCTCCCTAGCCAAGTACACCAGTGTTGGCAATGTACATCCTGCAATATCCTTTGCTTCCGGGCTTCTCCCATCAATCAGTATCTATTAAAAATGAGAAGGTATTTCAACAACGCCCTTGAAGGTCAGGGGAGTCTTACCCTTACTGAGAAATACAGGTAAGCCTGAAATTTTGGAGACTTATAATAAATTTACCTGCAGAATGGTGTCGTGATTTCCTCGGGATACATAAGAATCCCACTTAGCAAATCCTCTGTGTTGTGCCTTGTTGGAAACCCGTCCAAGTTTGTTTGCAACTTCAATTCGGTTTTCCATTTCTTCATACAGTTTCTGCAATTTTAGTAAACGTAAGAATACAAGACTAATGCCTTGAATTTGGCCCAAAAATGCAAACTTAGATGTGGCTTCAACACAAACAGCAAATCATCTACCTTGATTGAGGCAAATTCTTCGGCATGATTCGGATCAGTTATTTCAGGCTGTGACCCAAAATAAGCTGCTGGCGACCTTGGTTCGACTTTAAATTTCTTGCAATAATGTAACCAATACTTTGAGAGATGGGAAGCTTCAAGGAGGGCGTGAAAGGTAAGCTCCGAACCAGCATCATCAGACAAATATATGCTGAGATTCTCAGGCGGGTAATCATATGCCATTACTGATAAAACGGTGTTTATCACCATCATTGGTGGTTCAATTACAGGGTCAGCTGTGCAAACAAAGATGTCTACTTTAGGCAAGTTTCCCTCATACCTGCTTGGCAAATTCACCAAAATAGTTAGATGAACCATTTGAGAACCAAAATTACAAGAAAAGAGTTAACAAGAAAAATTGGAAAACGGAGGAGATACCTTTGAGAGAGCCTATCTGGGAAGGTACGACGATGGACGCGATTCCAACGAAGAGACTGAGTGAGAACCCAGTAAAAACCAAACCAAAGTTCAGCTAACAGCATTCCAATCCAAACGCATTTGCCATCTTCTTGGGAACTTGGCATATGACTTGCTCTATAAACCCAAACAAAGAAAATCCCAACAAAAATTGAAGTCGCAAATAGCCTATAAAGAATCCTACCCTTTACCTTCTTGGTCTCGAACAATGGAACAACCTCGTTCTTGTTCCCCATATCTCTTTCTTCCTACTTGTGAGTCTTTCTCTTTTCTGGTTTTCTTTGTGTTCCCGCTCCCTATTCTATATCTATATATGAGATGGATGGGGGTGGGTAAATCATATGTTTACAAATTTGTTAAGACAAAGCGCTGAAATATTCAATGAAGTTATTAGAAAATTACAACAAAAAAAATATTTGAATAATTTGAGAGGTACAGAAAAAGGATTAAAAGGGGTCGTCAACTTTGAGGCTATGGTCTGAGCATTATTGTAGTAATACGTCATGGTAGAAGTAAGCTTACGGATTAATTTGAACTTGTAAAGAGATGTTGTCCAACGGGAACAATGTCAGTGGATAAACTTGATTATTAAATGGTAAATTTTCTCCTTCTCACCTTTTAAATTCACTTTTGTATAAAATAATAACAAAGCAGAAGGACGGTGGTCATGGTCGTCGTCCTAGCCTTCATTGGTTCTTTTTATAAGGGAGAAAGATAATCCGCCTATCAATATCATACGTCTCAATTAATTGACTTGTAAATGATGTGTCTGACCATTAGTTCTTACTTTTTTTATTTATATAAAATATAATATTTCAATAAATGTTTATCTCGTACAAAATTTAAAAGTACATTTTCGAACCACAACCATATACCTTACCAGTTTTTCTACGGCCAGCTATTCTCCGGGACACATTGGTTCTTACTTGCTCTTATCATGATTGTATAAAGATTGACTTTTAATTTGCACATAGTTTGTTCGAAAACTTTAGTTGTAACTTGTACGATTAGTTCATCTGGTGGGCCTCGAAAGTTTTCTTTCTTAATGCTATTTAATTTGGATACTCCCTCCCATCGTAATTATATCCCCACTTGTGATTTACTTAATACAAAGAATTTTTAAAAAGTTTTACATTTTTAAGAGAATTATTATACTATCAATTAATATAATTAGTTACAATAGTAAATGAGGAGTAATGGAGATTATTAATAAAAATTTATATAAAAAATATATTTATTTTAAAAAATAAATAAGCAGGAGCATCTAAAAAAATACTATGATGCGGAAGGAATATTTCTCTTGAAGCTCAAACTAAAATAACTTTATTATTATTATTTTTAGAGATCAGTGATGAAAGCAAAATATTAGACCTAATTTACAACGTAATTCTTACAATTTTTAGATTCTATCGTATATTTTTTAACCAAAATAATTTCTAAAGTTAGAATATTTATATTTTTATATATTAATTTTTAAGATTGCAACGTAATTAATTTTTTATAAGTTAGATAAAATATTAATCTTCTTGTATATAAACTTGTAATATTAACCAAATTACATAAATTTTATCTTTATTTTCTTAATTCTTGTTTTAATCCCTTGCACAACTAACTGTTCATCAGTCTTTGCCCCACCTTACCTGGTCATGGTCTCCTGCATGGTAGATTTGACATTTGATGTAGTATGAATGTATGGCCTTGCCAGTATGCGAGGGATGGTAGGCCAGGACCAGCTTCAACCTTCCCATGAATATTCTGGCTTGAAAGTTTTTGTATTGATTGTGTCTGTCTGTTCTGTGCGTCATTGATGGGATTTGCTTGAACAGTCATTCTGGAACAGACTATGCTTTTTTAATAAACAGCCACAAATGTAGTAATTCCTCTGGCTGCAAGGAAGTCTTCTTTTTGCCTTTCCAGTAGTGAATCTTAGTATTTCTGGTAAAAAAAAAATGCAGGGTACATGATTCAAAATCATTGTTTCTAAAACTACAGGAGACTTCATCGTCCATCTTAGCCTACAATCTTTAACAAGGAACATCTTTGATTGAGGCCCATCTTCAGGATATTACCAATAAGTACAAAATACAGTGCTAGATAGGAACAAGTGAGGCACTTGAGGCTACGACAATGGATTTCCACAAGACAGGTGACGGTAAACGACCCTTATCAGACCTGAAGAAGAGCGCTTGGTAAACAGGTACATTGATCATCACCAGTAATCCGCAAAGGAAGATTTGTGGGATGAACTGCTCAATAGCCCTTAGTGATGCAGAAGACAAGAAAATTTTCTTGATTCCCCAAACTAAGCTCAGCAAATTCAATAATGCAATTGTTGCTATTATAGTAAACATGATAGATGTGCTTCCAAACTCCAAAATCTCATTTTCGTATCTCTTCAGTACATTATTATCAACAGTCTTGGATGTGAGCACAAATGTTGTTTGTGAGAAGCCTAATTGCTTAAAAATTGAATCTACAAAGGCAAAGAAGAATGCAGTTGTCCTCCGGAATAGCAGCATTCGTTGTGTGTTGCACCATGATTTGATGGTGTCATTGCATTTCAATGCTTCAACAAAGCTATAAGCATTTCTTGAAATGAAAACATATACAAATGGAAGGAACCACCAGCTTGACACCTGAGACATTCAAGAAAAAATTTCAAGTAAGCACCAGAGGAACAGCTATAAGGACTAATCCAGTTACAAGTATTGAATATAAAGTTCATATTCCTAGAAACTTTTTAGATACAGAACAGCATACCTCTGGAAATAAGGGCACATCATGGAGTAAGCAAAGAGCTGGAATAATCACATAATAAAGTGTGGGAAGGGACAAAGGAGCCCATAACAGGTATATGCAGTAACCCATCTGAGCACTTAGTTTGATCCTTCCATGCCCATATATGAAGGGGCAATACTTGGATTTGAAAATCTGGAACATGCCTTCAGACCATCTCTTGAACTGAACTAGGGATTCTTCCAATGTTGCAGGGGCCATTCCAAGAAATGCATATCTAGATGGATTGTAGTAAACAGATTTCCAACCCCGACACTGGATTGTCAAGCCCGAGACTATGTCTTCAACCGGAAAACCATACACGAGCCCCATCTGTCAAGCAAAAAATCCTTATGAAGTATGATCACCTTCTGTTTATGTGTTGTGTGTGCAAGAGGGGTAGAGATGTACCTGTTTTCCCCATTGAGTTCCATCTTCATAGCTACAATTTGCAAGAAGTTTTGATGCTTCCTCCAATTCTTCAACAGTTCTGTATGAGATCTTGTCTTGTATGCTGTACAATTCATTTCTCTTATCCTCAGAGCACTTCTGTCCACAAAGACTTACCCTCCTGTGGAAGCATCCAGTGCCACAGTAAAGAGCTATACCCCAGCCACCAATTCCTGCAAGCTCAATCTTCACAAGGAGTGACATAAATTTTCATTTCATGAATTAGTATCCAACAAAATGCTTATTGAGAAAGGAGCAGTCATACTGAATCTTAAATTTACCTCATGAGTCACTCTGCCCATATTCGCATAACTATCATTCTTGTTCAAGTTATGGAATCGTTGAGGGTACTGCACATAAGAGGTTTTATATCCTTGCTCTTCATCCATGAAGAAACATAATGCTTCTCTTATTGCATCTGCATCGTTTGAGAACATATCACAGTCCAAGTTGAGGATGATGGGCGCATTACTTATTTCTGATGAAACTCTGATCTGCATAATTTCATTAGGATGTTTATCAAAAATTATTTTTTTGATAGCTACTTATTTTTCTGATTCACTAAGATTAGCCCATGAACCAATATAAATTAGATGAAAAGTGTGCAAGAAAAAGTCTTTAGAAGCAACTATTTTGTTACCAGTGCATTCATTGATCCAGCTTTGAAGTTATGTGACCTCTGTGGCCTCTTTTCTCTTGACAAGTACACCAGCGTAGGTAACTGATGTCCCTCAATATCAACCGAGTTGTGGTTCCTTCCATTGATTAAGATCTGAAAATGGGAGCCTGGTTTAAATCCTCATGTAATTAAGTTCTGAAGCTGTTCTTGGGATGAAATAATGGATACCTGAACGATTGATTGATGATTATTCTTTGCAAATCCAGAGTTCCATTCCATAAACCCGTCGTGTTTTTCCTTTATTTCATTTGGGATGATCTTCTTTTCAACTACTCTCTCTATTCGATCTCTCATATCTTCAAATAATTTCTGAAGAGAAAACAGAGCAGATCCTAATTAATGGTTTTTGTTCTTGCTGAAATTGAAGATTTCCGAACAAATAAACCAAGCTTAGAACTTTCCACTGTAAAATGACTTCAGGATATCAGATAACCAAACTGCAAATTTTACCTTAACAGAGGACCATTCTTGCTCAAACACAGAATCATGCAAATCAACGTTTCTGGTAAAATAGGCAGCAGGGGCCCTTGGCTCCAAATTGAATTTCTTGCAGAAGGGCAGCCAATGTTTTGCAAAGTCAGAGGCTTCCAAAAGAGCATAAAACGTTAAAGCAGAACCTCCATCATCTGAAAGGTAAATGCTCAACTTTTCAGAGGGATAGTTATATGCCATTGCAGACAAAACTGTGTTAACAACCATTGTGGGTGGCTCAATTGTAGGATCAGCTGTACACACAAAAATGTCAACTCCTGGCAATCTCTCCTCGTATCTGCAAACATTGAAACATGTTGAAGTTGCTAAATAAGGAAAAAATCTAAATCATCACTATTAACAGTAACTATAAGGACCTTAGTGAAAGCCTGTTCTTGAATGGGAAGAAGCGAACAACGTTCAAACGAACAGACTGAGTACACAACCAGTAGAAACCAAAAAAGATTTCAGAAATGAACATGCCAATCCAAACCCATCTTCCCGGCTCCCCTGTTCTGGGAATGTGCATCAACCTGTAAATCCATATGAAAATTATACCCACAAAAATTGTTGGAGGAAAAAACGCATAAGCAAATCTGCCTTTGGCTGTTCTTATCTCGAACAATGGAAGAGCTTCTTCTTCATCATCTCCTGCTCTGTTTTCATTTATTTTTCTCTTGCTCTCCATCTTCCTAAGAACTCGTTTCAGCTAGAGTGACCTTAACCCAAGATAGGATAGTTTTGCTCCTAAGGTACTTAGCAAGGATGAGTGTATTATGCAGACACAACAGACAATTTAAAGAAGTGAATTGTGGTCTGGAGGCCCCCTGACTCCCGGATCACTAATTTCTACTCAATCTCTTTCTTTTTTGTCTATTTAGCACATCAATGGCGTACCAGGATTCAGGATTGGGAGTTGGGACAGAACTAAAATAAATTTTTAATATAGGTATGTAAAAATCATGCATACAATTTTATTTTATTTATTTTTAAAAAAAAAACTTACTATATATATTTATACAGGAGTAATTTATATTTATTTAAAAATTGTGCATAGTGATATTTTTTAGCAAATACTATCAATTCATGATTGTATATTTAACATATGAACTTTTAACTTTAAAAATAATTTAATTATTTCTTTTTATTAATGTAGTAATTGGATCACATGAGCGAAATATAATTTTAAAAATTTTTAAAAAAAATAGTAATTTTAAATATATTTTGAAAAATTAAATATTTGAAATTATGAATATTCTTAAAATAAAAATGTTTAAAATCATCAAATACAAGGTTTGATTCAAAAGGTTTAGGCAATCTCTCTCTCTCTCTCTCTCTCTCTAAACGGCATTATCTGCACGAGATTCGTCTCTATTTGGCTATCACACCAATTCATAGTCAAATTTTGAGGGTTCTTTTTTAAAAATAAAAAAAAATTGCCACATAGTTAATTATAATTTACATAAAAATACAAAAAGATAAATAAATAATTCTAGTTTAATAATCAAATATATTTACCTAAAAATTCGTAGGCAATAAGGCAAATAAATAACAATGTCAGCATGCTTGTCTGCAG
Organism: Apocynum venetum; assembly: GCA_019593545.1. Lineage (NCBI taxonomy): Eukaryota > Viridiplantae > Streptophyta > Magnoliopsida > Gentianales > Apocynaceae > Apocynum > Apocynum venetum. The sequence continues at coordinate 6,011,294 of SRSM01000123.1, read as the reverse complement.
AGGATGAATTAAAATAATTAATTTGATATATTATTTTAGTTTCATAATTCAAATTATTAACTTTTTTATAATAAAAAAAATTATAAAAGGACAAATCTCGTTTTGTCTTTATTTTTTGTTCGATAGATGTTACCGCTGGTCATATACAGTACTGCATGCTCAAGTCTTCAAGTTTAGCAGGCGCCTTGGTTGAACTCCGTGATCATTGAGGGCCCCACTTTTCAATATAAATTGTGAAACGGTGTCATATTGACCCGTTCACTGATGATCTAAAACACTACCGGATATATAAAGATAAAGAAAATGTCAAATCCAAATTAAAATTTATTAAACCTTTTTTAAAATAAATATATATATATATATATATCGAACACTTTAAATAAAAGAAAAAATATTGTAACTTTACAAAAATGATTGAATGTAAAAGAAGAAAGTATAATGAACAATTAATTTCCAAAGGAACATTATTTAGCTATCATCATTTGACAATATGGTTGGTTATATTCATCAAAATATTATTCTGTCGTGTGACATTTATCATAATAGTATTAGTACCATGAAATGAGTTAGTATCAATATTTGGTAAATATGATTGAAAGCTTAGCTTATTTTGGTATTAATTAGATTGATTTTTCTTCATCTTTTGTAAGCTTTAAACCATTATAATTATGTCTTCGATAAATTCAACACAATTTGTATCTTATTAATTTTTTCAAGATGATTGAGTTCATGAAGTTGGTTGTCTCTAACGATTTCTTTTTTAAAAAAAATATACATCAATCTCTTATCAATTTGTTTTACTTACTCTTTTGACCTTCTAGCCAAAATTCCAACCAAAATGACAAAAAGAGTAAGTGATCACGTAGAGCTATTTGGATACATTGATGATGATGAGTATTCATATGTGAAAAACAAACTAATCATTTGCAACGTCATGGCCATCGAAATTTTTAATAAACATGCTATAACTTTGTGGCCGATCATGGATTTTCACGTGTGACACTTGTGCTCACTAAACGATGAACATGAGAAATGAGACAACATTTTACAAAGAGTCGTTAAATAAATTTTTTTATTATTATTTTTGACGTTTTCAACAGTAAAATTAGTTATTAAAGTTCATATTCAAAATACTTTAACCTATTACTTTAAATATAATATAAATTATTTCTAATGAAATAACTCTCTAACGTTTATTTATCTAATGAGATAATCTAACGTTAATTTTTATTCTTTTATTTTTTTTTTAGACTATTTAATTTATTACTCTCTTTGTCCACTGAAGGTCCTTCCGGCTTTCTTTGTTTTTTTGCTGGAATCCGGCGTAGCTTATGTGGAAAGTAAATTTTCAACATTTTTTTAAGGCAAAATGGTCATTTCTATTTATCTAATGAGATAATCTAACGTTAATTTTTTATTCTTTTATTTTTTTTAGACTATTTAATTGATTATTCTCTTTATTCATAATTGAATATCAACTTTTGACTTTTGATAAAAATTAAGGAAAATCATTAACTTTAATTAACTTACAAAATCATCATTGACATTAATATAATAAATTGTGAAACCCATAAATTAGTAACATGTAATTCTCTTAAATTAAGGTGTTGAGTGGGGATAATGAGTTAGTGTGATATAAATATCTTAAATTAATGAGGTAATTAATGGAACTTTAGATAAAAAAGTATATGTTTATTTTTTAAAAATAGACATTTAATTATAGAAAAATATAAAATAGAAATATGAATATTTAATTTCGGACGAATGAAGTATTTCCAAATATTAAATCTAAATAATTATTTACATAATATTTTAATTTTAAAAATATAAATATCAACTCTCCAAAATGAACTTTCTCATTCTTTTTTTTAGGCCTATAATTGACTATTTCCTAATAATTTATTATTTGGATCTATAATTAACTATTTCCTAATGTTAGATCTCATTAATTATTTACCTAATGTTTTGTTTTTTAAAAAAAATCATCTAATAACATTATATGCATATATTAAATATATGCCTTAATTTTTAATGTGGTGCTTGATTTTCAATGTTCCAAAATTCGATTTTCTTTTCATGATTTTTTACCTTATGCTTAATTTCCATTATGAATAACTATCCAAATATAATTTTATTTTTTTTACATGAGAGTGGAATGCCATAATGGGTAAAGTACCCTAAGTACTTAACTATTCAAATATATTAATAACAAGTATTTGTATATGAAAAATGAAATATTGGACACAAGGATTTAGATAATGTTGACAACATATTTAAAAGTTTGCAATATAATAACAAACAAGAAAAATGTGGCAAATAAACATATTTATTATTTAGAAATTTAATTTTACAATATTTGAAGAATATTCCCAATTTATAAAAAAGACCTTCCGATTATTTTCTTTAGCGAAAAAAATATCAAATTGATTGCAGAGGTGACTTTATTTATGATCAAATAAACTTTTGATGACGAACATTGAATCATTGGAACTTCAGGACTTCTTTGCTTTATTTGATGAAGAACACATCGAATAACACTCTGAATATTTGAAAAAGATTCGAACTTTTTGAGAACTATTTTTTTGAATTTGATGAAACTTTAAGAGATTTTGATTTATTGAAGCTTGTATTTTTGAAAGCTTCGAATTACTCAAACTATGATTGTGGAAGCTTTAATATGTTGAAGCTTGTAAGAGCACCCTATTTACCTAATATTTTAATTATAGAAAAAGAAATATAATTGATTGTTTTCTAATAATTAATGTTTAGCTCTATAATTGACTATTTCCTAATTTAGATCTCATTAATTATTTACTTAATATTTTTATTTTTAAAAATTATATATATACATATCTTAAATAGATGCATGAATTTTTTAAGAGCTCGAGGCAATTGCTTCATGAGCCACATGATTCTGGGAGAATTGAGCATGGGGTTCTTTCATGAAAAAAATGTTGATTTTCAATGTTCCAAAATTCGATTTTCTCTTTGTGAATTTTTACCTTATGTTTAACTTCCATTATGAAGAATTATATATATATATATATATATATATATATATTACATGAGAGTGGAATATATATATATATATATATTACATGAGAGTGGAATATCAAACACATAATTATGAGTGATGTACCTAACCTACTTAATTATTCAAATATATTAATAACAAGTATTTGTACACGAAAAATGAAATATTGGGCGCAAGGATTTGGATCTTCATTCATTTAGTTCCTAATGATTTTCTTTAAAACTTTTTTGATTCGTTATTTTTGTTTGACTTGTCCTTTTGTCTTTCCAATCAAAATTTGGCTGATTGTTTTTTGTCAGGAGGACAAAAAGGGAAGCTAAACAACTAATAAGGTATAAAAGTAAAGAGTTGGAGAGAAAAAACCCATCAAGAACCAAAATAATTTGAAAGAGTAAATTTCAAAGACTATACTGAAGAATTATCATTTTTTCGAAGAATGGGATGAAATTGTCTATATCAATTATTGTGATACCCATGCCTTGGCATATGTAATGTTATGTGGGGTACCTGCTGTGCCTATGGTGTAAAATATAGAGGTAAAAAGTGTGATGTGACTTCTAAATTTTTACAAAATTTTAATAATTAAATATTTTTATTAATATATGCATTTAAATTTTTTTTTGTTAATGCATGTATTTAGATTTTATAAAATTATAAAAAATTACACTTTTACCTAAGGACATTTTCATAATTTTCAACAAGAATCTAAATGCATTGTTATCTAATACATAAAAACTCATTTTCTCCATTTAGATTCTCAACGAATTCATCTATTTTCATATTTTTATTTTTTTTCTAAAGTCAAGAGATTTTATTAGAAATAAAATAATTTGTATAATTAAAAAAATATGATACAATGAAATAGCTTGAAAATAAAACCTACACAAAAAACACATAAACCAAAACAAAAAGGGAAATATGGATTATGCGATAATATAAATGAAAAAGTGTCAAATTAAACTAGAAAATTGTAATTAGAATTTGTGTATATCGATAAAATGATAATTACAAATTGCCTAACTACTAGAAATAATAAGTTTAGATTATTCTTGAGAATGACAAAAATATTCATTAATTAGATGAACATAATTGTATTTTTTATAATTAAAACTTGAATGCATATATTTGTAATAAAAAAAGTTAAAATGCATTTTTTTATAACTTTTAAAAAATATAACTATATATATTGCTAAAAAAAATTAAGTACTAAAATTAAAATTTATAAAAATTTAGGAAACCTATAACTTTTGACCCAAATATAAATATTACACACACATAATCCTTGAATCCCATTTAAAATTCTTTTCTAACTCAAGATATAAATGTCTGAGGTAATTTTCATTCAATTACATAAATAATAAATTTTAAATTAAAATCACAAAATCAAAATAATTTATTAATTATATTATATATATTTTATATTTGTGAAATTTAAAACCTATCCTATTAAATTTTTAATTCCTGAACAAAAAATTATTATCTAAAATAAAAAATATACTTTTAAAATTCAATCCAAATTTATGAAATCTGTTTTAATAAACAGGAATCACTCAAAAATTACATAGTAAAAGGCAAATAAAACATCATGCTAACACTTTCTCACTTGGTGTATAAACACTTAGAATGCTCAGCCTGCTGGCATATGGAAGGGCACTTCTCTGACAACCAGGCTAAACCATCATCGTAATCGGTTCCGGCAACGGTTGGTGTTCTCTTGTTAATCTCTTCCGAAGTTGAAACACCACCACAATATTGCTCATGGCAAAGTTTTGTAATGCTAATCACTTCCATTTCTCTCGCCACCTGCTCTTCTTCTTTCGTGGCCGCCATAGATATTGGACGTCAATTGTAGAGTCAGAATTCTTATGAGATCTGAACTATTGTTTAAGAGATATATTTCTGTAGACAATGGGGATTCCGACGAGTATCGTGTGGTGCTAAATGTTGGGCATACAAAATAGCGGGACTCACTTATTTTTCAACAATACCCTAAATAAATTTTTTTCAGTATTTTCTATCGCTCTTTATTTTAAAAATAATTCCAAAATGTCATAAAATAAACTTTTACAAAACTTAATTTTTCATAAAACTTCTCTGAATAACATATTGAAACATGAATTGAAATTAGATAATGTGAAGGTTTAATGAACTTCTCACAAATGATGTCTATTTATAAGCTCAATCTAAATGAACTTCTCACAAATGATGTCTATTGGTTCATATGTTTAATAAATCAAAAGCTCAATCTAATGGTTTGTTCTTTCATGCATTTTCACTTAGCAATATTAGACTAGGAGATTTAATTCCGTACTCCCGTAGTCACTTGTTTGATGAATATTGAATTGATTTTTTTTTAATATGTGTATTAATTATTTTGTTTACTATTAAATAGTTATGAATATAGAAATTTAAGTTAGTGAATATAAATTAAATAAATTTTTAGTGAAATTTTAAATTTATTTGAAAAAATAAATATTAATTCATATATATCAAAATAAAAATATGAAAATTTAATTCTAAATAAAAAAATTAGATTAAAACTGAATATTAAATTTCTATTAAGGTCATAAATTTAAATTTATTTTTATAGTTTGAGATGTCGTGTTAATCATTATATATACTTAAAATATATTATAAAAGTACCATATAATTTATTAATACCTACTATATTACTATTACGTGCAAAAAATTCGTGACATTATTTAATTAAATTAAGCAACTGGCGATTTTTGTATTATTTTATATTTTAATTGACGTAACCTTTTATAATGATCATCAAATAAAGTTTGTGCAACCCACTCCTGAACACTTCTCCACCTTTTTGTTGGCGATCTCACTCCTCTTTAGAGACTTTCTTCATCTTATTCTTAGAAAGAAGGAAAATGAAGAATAAGAAAATTGACATTGTTTGGAACCTTTGTCCTCAAATTTTACTTGTGTCAGTCAAATAATTTCACTTTCACTTAGACTTAAAAATTTTAATGTGAGGTTAATTTTTATTTTTCTAAATCCTTTAATTATAAAAGTCATGAAGTATAAAAATCGGGAATAAATATCAAATAACCTCTAAAAATTATCAATTCTAGCTTTAAAGAGCTTATGCAAGGACACATTCACGGTAGAAAAATGGTAAATGTTGGAAAAAATAATAATTTCCAGTAGAATACTAGAATAAAAAAATGGAGAGGCCTGCTTGTACAAACCCAATAGAGGTAGTGGGCCAAAAATAAATGGGCCGGTCTATTGATTTGTCTGTGTAGAAGTATGCCGGTAGCAACAAAACTCGGATCCACGAAATCGCTACAGAAACAGCAAAAAAGCGCGATCACCGAAACACGTGTGATTGATAGGGACGTAAAGACTAAAGTCGTAAAATAATCAAAAGTTGCATGAAAGCTCAGACTCGTATGGATGGGTATGACAACCACCTGAACATAAAGGAAGTTTGAATAGGCAATATTTTCATTAAAAGCATGATCCACTTTTCTTTCTACTGAGATATTTTTAACAAATTTACTACATTCTCTCCTTGCTTGAATGGCCATTTTTTCCTATAATTGTTTCATATACATATAGCATTGAATTTTCATTTTTCAAGAAGCACTTCAAGTGAATTTTATCTTTTATTGATTTCATTTAGAATTGAATAGTCACTTTAATAAATTATTAACCTAATGCTACTTCTTCATTCCATAATATAAGTAGTTAAAATACTTTTTACATAGATAAAAAAATATATCTTATTTCATAAGTTGACATTATTAATTATGTATTGAAATTAAAAGAGAGAAATAAAAGTTTGTTTTGAAAAAAATATAATATAAAGACTTTATCTTCAACATACTAGGAAATAGGTGATAGGATATATGTAAATAAATTATGATAATATTGAAATTTAATGATGAAATATTGTAAAACGATTTATATTTTGAAATAAAAATAAAGTTATTTAATTACTTATATTTTGAAACGAAATGAATATTTATCATATTTAATTTCCTTAATCATTTATTGGCTCAATCTAGGTTTTAAATAAAAAACCTAATCATAAACCTACTATTGGATAAATATTTATAACATATTCATGCGAAATATTTTGATCCTTTAAAAAGGGAAAGAAATTGAAGTAACATCGAAGATGCTCTGAAAAAACTTGGGACTTGGGAGTGAGAGGCAAAGGAGGAATGGTAATATGAACCACTTTTGCAGAATACCGCTATATGCATAGTGCTATAAATAATGTTATATCTCGTGTCTATGTTTACATAATATTTGACACAGCTACTCATCATCATATGAGTGAGTTGAGTGAGTGAGTGTTCAAATCATATTGGAGTGAAATATATTAGAGATTTTTTTTTTTTTGTGTACTAATGTACACATTTAAAGGAAACTATGTAATTCATATTCCCTAATTTACCTTAGAAAATAATTATGAGGGATCATAATTACTAACTAGATATAATTAAAAGCAAGTTGAAAATTCTGTAACTAATTGATTCATATCTCATAATTTACGTTTAAAAAAAATTTATGGGACATCAAAATTATTGAATAGACGATGTAATCAATCACAACTTAAAAACTCTGGATTATATATAAAAAAATGTTAGATCTTTGCACATTGAGTATGGAAACACCATTCCACATATAGTAGGCAAGCAGGCATTCCCACCCCCACCCACTAACTATTGTAGGAATCAATTAATCTTGATCCCATTGATTCCTTCAAAGTCTTTTATCTTCATTTTTACATATTATAGTAGTATAATAAAAAAATTAATTTTTAAACAATTAAACCTAGCAAAAATTCTGTAGAGGAGGACACTGGCCGGATATTATGTTTTGTTCTTAGTTCTCGTGAAGGTGAAACATAAAAACTATTCAAAAACAAGAACCCATCACCATCTGTCTCTCTCTCTCTCTCTACTTTTTGTTAGTTAGCCTTGGACGGTGCCATTTGCTGACCTGGCACTCCTATTCTCGCCCTTCTGATTCGTTCATACTAGAAATTTTTTCTTGTTTTTTCAACTTTAAACAGCTTTTGAAACCTCTTTCAAAACTCTCCAGACACTTTGCTGTGGAAAAAGAAAAAGTCTTTACCGCTTGGATTTTTCTGGGTTCACAAGCGTCTTGACTGGGTGGGAGAATTTTGTTGCATTTTCTGGAGTTTTCTGTGTGAAGCAGTGGGTTTTGATTTTCTTGGTTTTTGGGTTGAGGGGATTATTCTTTTTCCTCTTTTCGCTGTAAATTTGTGTGTTTGGAATTCTTGGACTTTTCTTGAAGGTGTTTTTGTTGGGCTTGAGAGCGTTGGTAGGGGATATTGACTTTTAGAAGGCTGTGAAGATTGCTGAAGTTTGTCAAGAATCGTTCTGGTTTCTTTCCCAGAAATTCCTGTATCGCCGTGGTAATGACCCCTTTCTGGGGTTTAAAAGTTCGATGATTTCTAGGGTTTTCCGGCTTTTGTTTCTCTTTCTCTAATGATTAGGGCTTCTGAGTGACTGATTATTAGGATTGTCCTTCAAGAACTCTACATATCTTTTTTTTTGTTTGTTTGTTTTTGTTTCCTTTTCAGTACCTAATTTATTGTTTCAATTTTGTTTCTGGTTTTCCAGTTTTAATGCTTGAAGGACTCAAGATTAATGAATGTGAAGAAGTTGGGCGTTTCGGTGCTGGTATGATTGGGTAGAGTCCCTGATTTATGAAGTCGTTACAGGATTTGCCAGTTAACGTTTTCTTGCTTTGAATGGTATGGCGTTTTACATTGTGGAGGAGCTTTCGCTAGTGAACCTTCTTTAATCAACATGTATAAATTCTTTGATTGCCCGAGGTAGCCTAAAGATGTTTCTGAAGAACTGTCTCTTATTTTTGACAAATGAAAGAATTAGAAGCAATGTGAGAGCCCCTGACTGGGTTCTACGGCAAAAAGAAGTAAAGTCAGTTTTTGAAATATAAGTGAAAGTGTTACTAGGACAAGTGTGCTTGATTCCCTACATTTATGTGATATGAGTTCGAAAGTTAGTTTAACTAGTGCTTTTAGTTACCTGTTATGTTCATCCTTGTCATTTTTCTAATTGTGCCATATGTACTTTTGGGAAGAATAGCTAGCCAATAAATGATATTGGTGCAGCTTGAGAAGATGCTCTGTGGTTGTAAGTAACTGAACTTGTCATTTATAAGCAATTAATTAATATTTTCACAGGGTTCACATTAATAGTTTCTCTTCTTGCACTAAGATGATATATTAATGATATTTTATTAAATGCCACTGATTCCCTTACTCAAGAAGTTGATAAAATCAAACACTTCTGATGGGCTGTTGGAACTTGGAAGAATTATGAGGCCAAATATGTTACTAGATGCAAGCAAATATAGAGTTTGAGTTATATAAGATTTTAGAATCACTTACTTTGCTGGCTTTTGATAGAACTCAAAGCTTGTATATTGCTGCCTGGGAAGAGAGTGCTTTAGCTCCATCTTTGCACCTTAAGCTTCTATGTTCCATTATGTATATGGAGTAGCTATAGTTCTGTAAATCTGGATACAGTAATTTCAAAAGTTGGTTCGCCAAAGAAGTAGCTGACTATAGGTTTTGGAAGATGAGTTCAGAAGAAAGGGATACCGATTGCTTTACCATTGTGTGGACTTTAGGGAGATATCTATCCATTTGAGGTGTTCAAATAATCAAAGTGATTTAAAGCTTCACAAACTTACTTTTTAAGGATGTCTGGAGGGTGTGCAAGCATATTGTCGGATAGAGGTCATGACAGAATCAACTTCTTTGAGGTCTGGTTCTTATGTTATTGAGGAAAAAATTAATACTGGAAAGCACTACCATATATTATACAGGCTACGGACTTTGAGATGTTTTGGTGCCATTTGAAAAATTCTCTGCCAAAGTTTTCTGTCCTCTTCTGCATCGCCTTCACCTTTATTTTCACCATAAAAACTTTCTCACGGTTTTAGATTGGCTCAGGGTGATCACTTTCCCTTTTTTCCCTTTTTGTATTCTTATAAATTGTGCTAACTGTGCCCCTTGGTATTTGGACTTGTTCTTTGTTTATTTGTTCTGGATTACCTCTTTGTTACCCCTATGAAATTTTTTTTCTAATTACACTGATGAACAAAGAGGTGATATTGTTCTTATGTTTTTCATGGGCATGGAATCAATTCATGTGCTTGAGAAATATATGCTTAGTCCATGGTTGCGTATTGTCCATAACCTTCATTCACAGCTTTAGACATGAATAGATTTTGGGGGGGAAAGAAACTTATTCCTGTACTTACACACACATACACACTCTTGTTCTGGTACCTTCCTTGTGCAATATGAATCTTCCAATCCTCTCCCTCTCTCTTGAGCCCAAAATTCTTATGTTCTTCAATACTTTGCGCCATAACTAATATTTTTTTCTCCCTTTCCTATATATAGTTTATTAGTATCTCTAAGTTGGTCTTTAGAGTTTAAACTTCAGGGCTGCAGTGAGAAAATCTTCATTAGGCAGGCACATGTCCCCTTTCACAAAATTTGTGGCCTCCCCTGTGGAAGAAAATTAGGAGGTTCACAGGGTTCAATTAAACGGACCAAACATGAGACATTTTTTTCAGTGAAGGACCCTCTTTCAGCTTACTTTGAGATGCATTGTTGTGTATTGAGAGTGTGTATTACTTCTCATTCTGTTAATCCATCTGATGAGAACCTTATGATTTGGGCTGTTTTTTTGCCAGGTACTTAGGATAAAATTTAAATAACATGGTTGCAAAAGATCGCCAAAAAATGACAGGATCTCCTAAAGTTGCAGTGGGAGAGGTAGACACAAGTGCACCTTTTCAGTCTGTCAAAGATGCTGTCAGTTTATTTGGTGCGGGTGCTTTTTCAGGGGGAAAAACTGCCATTAGGAAGGCAAGGCCTCATTCTGCAGAGGTAATTTGTTGCACTTTTTTTTTTCCTGTCTGTGAAACTAAAGTTATTAGTTCTGGCCCTTGAACATTCCATACCATTTATGGACAATTGTGATTAGCATTAAACAGAACCTACATGTGGCAGACCCAAAGGGTTTAATTAATGTCTGTTTGGGCATGAGAAGATAGAGGCATTAAAGTTTTACCAGTTGGTTATATCTAAAATTCCTTTCTATTTAAGTACTTTCAATTGGTATTGGAATGTAGTGTCAGTTGTGGATGTCAAACACTTTCATTCAATACTCTGTCCGTCCGAACTATAATGTCTACTTTTGACTCAATTCAAGAATTAAGGATAGCCTTTGACCATTTATCTTTATTATTAATGCGGTAGATGGTGGGATTACATGAGTTAGTGAGTTGTGAATCCTTTAAATTAAGAAGGTTATTAATGTAATTTTAAATGAAAATTATGCTTATTTTAGGAAGTGGATATTCAATTATGGATAGAAGGAGTATTTAAATGACTCATTATTCCTCAATCCTCTCCATTTCTTTCTTATTGTAGAGAGTATTGGCAAAGGAGACGCAACTTCACTTGGTTCAGAAAGAGCTAAATAAGTTGAAAGATCAATTGAAGAATGCTGAAATTACCAAGGCCCAAGCACTTTCAGAACTTGAAAAGGCTAAACGAACTGTAGATGATTTGACTGTTAAGCTTAAAATTGTAGATGACTTGAAGGATTCTGCAATTGAAGCAACAGAAGCTGCAAAGAATCATGCGAAGCAAATTGAAGAAGCAGGCAGGTGTAAATCTAATGCAATTGGTGGATCTAGGAGTCAGAATCTTGAATCTGTGAGAGAAGAGTATGCAGCTGTGTTTGCTGGCCTTGATTCTGCAAAACAAGAACTGAGGAAATATCGTCGGGATTGTGATGCATCTGGGGAAGCAAAGGCTACAGCAATCAAGCAGGCAGCTGAGGCTGAACTGGCTGCAAAAGCAAATATGGAGAGAGCTGATGAGCTGTCCCAAGAAATTTCCGCTATAAGGGAGACAATTGAACTGGTGAAGCTTGCCATTGTGCAGACACAGGAAGAGGAAGCAGCTGTATATTCTGAAAAGGATGTCCAGAAGCAGTCATATAAAGCGAGACACGAAGAGTCAGCAAAGAAACTGATTGGCCTCAAGAAAGAAATAGATCCTGACCTCACCCAGAATCTGGAGAAAAAGCTGGCTGAGACTATGTCACAAGTTGAACAGCTGCAAAAAGAGATGGATAATGCAAGGACTTCAGATCTCGATTCTGTGAAAACTGTTACCACAGAGCTGGATGATGCTAAGGAATCTCTAACAAAAGTAGCAGAAGAGGAGAGCTCGCTCCGGAGCTTGGTGGAGACACTTAAGCTGGAGCTGGAGAATGTGAAAAAAGAGCATTCTGAGTTGAAGTTGAAGGAAGCAGAAACAGAATCAGTTGCTGGGAATCTGCATGTCAAGCTCCGAAAAACCAAGTCTGAACTTGATGCTGCCCTTGCAGAAGAGTGGAAAACAAGGGGAACATCTGAAGAAATGCTCTCCACCCTTCAGCTGCTGTCATCAGAGAGCGAAACTGCAAAATGTGAAGCAGAAGAGATGAAGAAGCAGGCTGAAGAGTTGAAGAAAGTAGCTGAAGCCACCAGAATTGCTCTAGAAGAGGCAGAAGAGAAGCTCGAAGTTGCATTGACAGAAGCTGAAGAAGCCAAAGCAGCTGAGGAAGGGGCCCTTGAACAGATAAAGGTCTTGTCGGAACGAACGAGTGCTGCTCGTGCTTCAACCTCCGAGTCTGGTGCTCAGATAACTATTTCAAGAGATGAATTTGAATCATTAAGTAGGAAAGTTGAAGAATCTGAGAAATTAGCAGAAATGAAGGTGGCTGCAGCAATAGCTCAGGTGGAGGCTGTGAAAGCAAGTGAGAATGAGGCCCTCAAGAAATTAGAGACAACTCAGAAGGAAATAGATGATATGAAAGCTGCTACTCAGGAGGCCCTGAAAAGGGCAGAAATGGCTGAGGCTGCTAAGAAGGCAGTGGAGGGCGAGCTCAGAAGGTGGCGAGAACGAGAACAGAAAAAAGCAGAAGAAGCAGCAGCAAGGTTTCTTGCAGAAACAGACATGTCCTTCACCTCTTCTCCAGGCAACAATCGAATTCAGAAGCAGCAGTACGCTACAGAAAAAGTTGTGGAACCACGAAAACTGGAAAAATCGAAGAACTCTGTGTCAAAGAAAGTAATGATGCCAAACATTTCAGGCATATTTCATCGAAAGAAAAACCAAGTCGAGGGTGGTTCTCATTCTCCTTCTTATCTGCCTGGCGAGGAACCCATTTACAAGCATGGTTCTAGAAGCTAAATTTTGTGCAAAGTATGAATAATCAGTTGAATTTGTTTATATTTGAATCAAACTGCACCTTAACCTTCTTGTTTCATGGGATTTTACTTTCCGGCAATGCTATTAATTAGGAATGTAGCAAAGTTTGATATGGTTAAACGCCTGTAATTGCAGTGCAGTTCTTGTGCTTCTCTTTTTGTGGGTGCATGCCTGTGTAAAGCTGAGATTTTTATACATGCCATAAACTGAAAGACTGGAAAATAATGTTTCTGATTTTCCTGGGAAACAAACGCGCCCTTTGTCATATATTATTATTTTTTCGCTCTTAAAAAATGGAAATATTTATTATTTTAAAAAATAATAATTTCGAGACGCCAGCTGGTATTTCTGATATTTCTGAGAACGCCAGCTATTTGTGAGCAATAACGCAAAAACTCGGGTACGAGCTTCGTTCGGTGCAAGGCCCACGTGGGCCCTCCTTATTTTTGGAGCAATTGTCGGAGTTCACAGTTGCATTGCTACTGACGTAAATCATTATTCCAATCAAAACCTTTTTTTATCTTTTTTTTAAAAAAAAATTTAAAACTCAGTCTCGTTTCAAAGATATTTATTTTATTTTAATTAAAAAATAAAAAAAATATACATTTTATTTTAAGAGCAAATTATTATATTACTTTATTATTATTATTACAATTAGTTGGATTAGTAAGACAAAAAATTTTTAAATTAAAAATGTTAGTTAAATTTAAATGAAAATATATTTATTTTATAAAAAAATTAATCTCCTCGCACGTGTTACATTTTCTTCCTATTCTTCAACGGGAATTGCTTGTCAACTATTTTGAGGAAATATACTCTGAGCAAATTTTGCTGTAGATAAAGATTTCAAAATTTTGGTTTGAAATTGTGTACAAGGTAATAATAATCCTAAAGAATTTTCCATAATTCTAAATATGTGTATATATATAAATTGGTATTTACTTTATTTATTTTAAATTAAATCTTTTCTTTTAATTTATTATAAAAATTTAATTTTTTAAAAATAAATAAAATAAATATTTAATTTCAAATAAGATAATATCATTTTATTGTCATGCCTAAATTAAAAGTTGATAATACTATACTGTTACTGTACATACGAATGCATGAAGTAATAATTATGCTTGAAAATAGTAGTACTTTTAACAACAATCGTGAAAGAAACGTAATGGGATTATATGTATTCCTTGAATTTAAAACACAATCCCTAAAAACAAAATAAAAAACACAGGCAATTATCAAAAAATTTCTGTCGTTGATTATATTCGTCCAACTCCAAGACAATATTAGTAAAACAATCATTTAATTTTAGGAAGATTTTCAACAATTTCATCGTACCTAAAATTTTTAAGTCTTGTTAATAAAATGAGATGATTTTAATTACTCCTTATTATTAATTAGTAAAATTAACTATAAACATTTATATATTCTTTTTGGTGTTTTCTACCACTTCTAAGATAGAACTTTTTGTAAATTTTATCTTTTATATTTAATTATTAGATATTTTGTTATTTTTTATAATTATTGAGTATGATATTTTTAAATTTATCTATTACTTTATTAAAAGAGAGTAAAATAAAATAAATATTTCATTTTAAAAAATATTAAAATAAATAAGACATATAAAATTACTTCAAACATACGTTATAAAAAAAGAGACAGGAAAATTATAAAATTTAAATTTTGAAACTTCATTATGGATCCTTTCATGTATTGGCTGATAATCATTGAATCACAAACTTTAAGTTATGGTAAAACGTTTAATGCATGATAGAACAGTCCAGATGAGATGAGAGGAAAGAAATTTTGTAGCCTCTTTTTTTGTGAATTCTTTTGATTATAAAAGGACAATTAGTAGCTGAAAGTAAAGTTCCAGCGGTGCCCTTGACTCCAGAGAGACCATTTTTTGACCAGCTCCGCAACAATTACAGAGACTACAAATTCTAGTCTCCTTCTCTTCTTTTTTCTTTTCTTTGTTTCTTTGAGGACAGGGTCGAACACTTGTAATGGCGAGTAGCAGAGAAGAGCCTCTTTTGTTCATGAATCCTTCTACATCTTCTCCTGTTGCAGTTTCGGAAGCTGATAGTTATCTTCTTGATAGCTCTCAGATCGGAAGTGCCTCAGGGAGTTTCCAGAACGAGGGATTTCTTGGTGGTCTTGAAGGCGGCGGTGCCGCGGTTGGAAATATTGATGCTGATTTTGGATTTTCTAGGCCTGATTTTAGACAGACTCCTTTGGTTGGAACCGTGGAGTTTTATGAGCGCCATGTGTTTCTATGCTACAAGAATCCTCGGGTTTGGCCTTCCCGCATTGAGGCTGCTGAGTTTGATCGCCTGCCTAGACTTCTCTCCGCCGCTCTCTGTACTAGGAAGGCTGATATGAAGAGACAGGTTGGTGGCTTTGCTTCTCTTCTTTTCGTTTTATTTTTTGTTTTGGGTTCGCCGTGCTGAGAGGTTAAATTTGATCTGGATTTAGGCTCTTGAGCTCTAACTTTATTTGTCTGATGAATTTTTTTTGTTCCAAGGACTTGTGCAAGATTTTGGGTGGTGGTTCTTGTATAGGCTAGGGTTTGTTGTTCTATTTCTTTTCCTTAAAGACCTTTGATTTTTAAATTTGAAAATGGAAAACGAGTAAGAAAAAAATGAGTGAAAAAGTTATTTTCTTGGAGTTGCACTGTTATTGATGATTGCTGACTTTTGGATTCTATTGGCTATTTGTTGCAAGATGATATTTTATCCAACATCCTACTTAGTACAGTGTGAGAACTACATATATTAGGAAGTGGGGATTAGTGGACTTATATGTTTTTCATTTCGGTGGAAATTGATTTGCAGTTCACTCGTGTTTTGGTTTGAGAATTAGGATGAAAGTGATTCTTCGATATTTTTCTGTACCCTGGATATTGAAACTGCAATTTTACTTATTTATGTATGTATGTATGTGTTTTTATTTTATTTTTGGTGGGGGACAAATGGGCAATATGTGCATAATTTGAGATTAGAAGGTGTCGAATTTATTTCCTGCCTTCTTTCTTCTGTCTTATGGCAATTGAATAATGAATACTTCATGCTTTCTTTTCCAACAATGTCAAAATTAATGTCATTTTCCAGTTGTGCAAAAATGCAGATCCATTATCTTTTTTTTTTGGGTCTTGCGTTTCTAATCTTTTGCTGCTTGTCCGCGATTTCATATTAATTTTGTGCAATGATTTCTAAACTCAAGATTGCATGTAATGTGGCTTGATAAAGGGATATATTGTTTGGTTACTACCTCTGCCATCTTCCATCATTTAATGCACTCAAAGGTAATCGACTGGTTTTTCCTTCTGAATATTATTAGTTTAGTTTATAATATATGGGCAAAACCTCTGCTATCCTTTCTCATGTTGCGACTTGTATTAAAATAATACAAGTTGCTTGGTCATGCAGATAAGAATGTAGTCAATAAACTTGGTTCACCACTTTCTTCTTTTAGTTTCTCCGTGTGGCTACACTCTAATCTTTCGTTGTTCATTGATTTTATTTTTCAAGACTCGCTTAACAATTTGTGAGGGGCACGATGGAACTGATACGTCAAATGGGGATGTGTTAATCTTTCCAGACATGGTGAGATACAGGTAAATCATTCTTACTACTTTTGGTGCCTCTTGATGGTCTTGGAGTGACTTTCCCATGGTGCATTACGAGGCTGATAATGAATGCAGGAGGTTGACTCACTTTGATATCGACACATTTGTTGATGATGTGCTCGTAAAGGATGGTGAATGGTCCCCTGGAACTCCTGAACCTCTGAGGGGCTGGTACATTTTTGTATGCTGTCATGGTTCTCGAGATCGGCGGTGTGGTGTTTGCGGGCCTGCTCTGGTTAGTAAATTTAGTGAAGAGATTGAATCGCATGGCCTTCCGAATAAGGTGTCTGTTAGCCCATGCTCAGATATTGGGGGTCACAAGTATGCTGGGAATGTAATTATATT
This sequence comes from Apocynum venetum, assembly GCA_019593545.1. Taxonomy (NCBI): domain Eukaryota; kingdom Viridiplantae; phylum Streptophyta; class Magnoliopsida; order Gentianales; family Apocynaceae; genus Apocynum; species Apocynum venetum. The sequence continues at coordinate 5,993,984 of SRSM01000123.1, read as the reverse complement.
TGGACCAAATGCTCGAAAAAAGGTTGCTGGTCACTGGTAAGGAAGAGGTCACTTTCCCTGAAATATTAAAACAAAAAAAGGAAAGAAAAGTGGGGTTTCTCCTTGAGTGAAATTATTAGCAAAAGTGATTAACTATTGGCCCTTTTGGTTTCAATGTTCAAATAGGTATGGATATGTAACACCAGATGATGTACCTATGTTGCTTGAACAGCATATTGGGAAAGGAGAAGTTGTAGATTGGCTATGGAGGTAATTCTGATTGTGTTGTATGCCTTTTTTTTCTTTAAACATCTCTCTGTCCCTCTTCTCATTATCTTGAAACCAGCATTATTTTAACCTAGTAGTCCCATGCCTTCAGTCTGTGCTGTAATCTAAGAAGGATTTTTTTGCACTGAACCATAATTGATTTATGTAAAGCATAATCAACTACAATCGATTTTAAGAGAAGTCAACTCCAACTGGGAAACTAGTCCCCTTGGTATATTTTTAACTTAGTACCTATGTTATTTTGAAATATTGTGTAAACTGTCTGCCTTTCTCCAAAGATACAGTTAGAACAAAGAAGATGTACAAGCGTAGAAGTTTCTTGCTCCTTGTAAATTAACTCTAGTCTACCAATTTTTGTAATCTTAGGTAACAGGAATATTTTTTAAACCAGTTTCCTGGTCATTACATAAAAAAAGAAAAGAAATGAAAGGTCTTTTATAGGCTCATATGATGACATCCAAAAAAGAGTATCTTCTTTAGATGTGCCTTTTCTGGAAAAAAAACTTTCCTTAGAAACATTATAACATCTTTCCTCGCTTTCTTCATTGATGTGAGAAATTTGGCATTAGGATATCATGGATGAACTAATATGCTAGAAATTGAATATTATGTCGTATCTTCATCAGGGGACAGATGGGATTATCTGAAGAAGAACAAAGACACTCTCGGGAGTCGAGGCTACAACATAATGGTGATAGTAAGGTGGAAAAAAGCATTGAAGACTTCACACAAACAGATGATAGGGCCAATTTTTGTGGATCTCAAGCCAAGGATTCTGGATGTTGCCAAGAAAATGGAGGCTTCTCATGTTGCCAAAGTCATGACTTACCAGAAAAGGGTAAGAGTCCTGATACAAATGAGGCTGCCAAATCCACAGCTGAAAAAAATAGGAGGCTCAGGAAACAAATTTCTCGAGATTCTTATAGCAAAGAAGCTTCCTATCAGAGAGTTCGTAATCAACCTACTTGGATTGAAAGCTGGGAACGTGAAGATACATATGCAGTTCTCGCCGTTATTGCTGCTGCTGCCTCAGTTGCCTTTGCTTATAATTGCTACAAACAGTTAAACTGAATTCTAAGAGTTTGCTGGCTGGTGTGAAATACAAATCATATGACTGAAAAAGATTTCAGTTTCTCATCTTCCATGTGCATGGATGCTGCTGCTTGCTTCTTGTAAAGTTTCAGAAAGATCTAGTTTGGATTTGAAGGGGAAAGACCTGATACCATCAGATGTAAAGAAAAGGAAATAGTGGATCTAGAATATGGTTCGAGGGGCAATTCAATTTGTATTTGCTTCCCTTGCTGATTGATGTAAATTGTGTTTGTAACCAATATAATTCTAGTACTAGTACATTGTAAACCTAGTGGACCTGTGAATATCACAATTTACTCCTTGTACAAAGACATGTTTATAATATTTATCTAATCTTTCAATTATGTTCTGATTGTAACCACACTGAAACTTCATCTTCCTCCTTTCTAATTCTTGATACGGCCTTTCAAAGCCCTGAAGATATTTTCAGCTGTCACAGCTTGTGGGGGAGGAGGACGGGGATGCCGGAGACAATCAACAAGCCTCCTAACACAATTGCAGACTGGACGACACCAGAAGAGGAGAACGCCGATCTGACCAATCAGTCCTCCGGCAAAGGCCACAACTCCCAGGGGCTCCATGTTGAACTAGCAGTCTCCATCCCAAGACTAGAAATAGTTTCTCGCGACAGTTGAGGAGAATGTAATAAATGCTCCAAGCGTTTATAGTGTTAAATAGCAGCACTTTCTTATCCGTTAAATTGGATTTCAGTTAAATTGTTGGGCGTTTGAAGCCATTAATGTTTCCTCTTTTTCCTTTATTCAGATAACCTGTTCTTGAGGTACTGCTTAGATTATCTTTATTTTTGTAGTATCACCTCATTTCTTTGTTTCACAACCATGAACATTTATCAATTAAGATCCTCACAAGTTCTTTCAAATCAAAGGACAAGAATTCCCCCACCATATTGCTTACTATTCCTTCCAGAGTCTTGTTTGGTCAATCCTGTTGAACTGGATATGCCCAGAATAACACAAAATAGATAACAAGGGCACGTTGCAATCTTCTGAGAGAATTCCTTTGGGTTATTCAGTAGTTAAGCCCCATTGTGTGCTGCACGGCGTGTCACATTCATTTGATCAAAATCTATTACAAATACAAAAGCAATACGTGCATTGGAAATTATGGAAGGCCAACGCATTAACTCGGTAAATAAGATTCTTTTACAACAGTTACCTCAAATTTCTACTACATTATAGAGCTAAAGGATTTTATTTACCCCATGACTAGCATTTCGCAAATTACACAGCTTGGGTTACCCAAAACCTGCATTGAGACGATGTCAAAATGCATCAATGCTGCAATTCTCTCTAGTCATATTGCTTACACGTCTGATAACAAGGCTTGTAAGTATGCATCCCCCAACCATACTAGTAATATTGGTGAGGGAAGGTTTAGTCAGAATTTATTCGGATGTCACGTAATGAATTAGAAAGCCCATTTTGATTCCCAATTTTGTGAAGCTCAGATTCTATAACTTTAGCAATCTTGGCATCTTCTGAATCTGGTTCCGGGAAATCCACGTGGAATGACCCCGCTTTGTCGGGTGCAATAGACTCCAGGAGTGTGGCTTGCTGTTTGATATAGCTGTAGACCTGTTGGTGGAAGCTATGGTCCAAGGAGAAGCAGTCTTCAGTAGCTCCATTTCTAGAATAACGAGATGAACCCGAGCCTTCTCTTTTACAAAAATGTGGGAGAGTTGCATAATCCATTATCTGCGAGTAAGTTATGAGCACGTCTTCTAAGTTAAGGAACAAGGCAATCAAAATTGAGCTAATCTCCACCATCATAATGCATGTGTCTTCTCTATCTAGGAGAAAGCTTCAATGACCCAAATCACTCAAAATAATGATAGAGGTGAAGGAGAGAGGATCCAAATGAGAAACAGGTAAGATCAGGTCATTGGAATGAAGAGGATCACTACTAGCTTCAAATTCTATAACCTCGTGAATTACTCTTTGAACACTAACTCAAATACATCCTCATCCTTCACTAAAGCCAAATATGCTTCAGAAAAGAAGCAATTCTTTCTAATTCACCACCCTTGTTATTTTGAAAATTTAAGTTTAAGGTTTACACTAAAAAAATCTTCACTTACCTTTAATAGTTCATCTCTTCCACAACCAGGCAGCACCTGAACTTTCTTCCTGGTTCTTTCCTGCAGAAGAGGTCTCACTACCTGCAAACAACGTAACATTTTAACATATCTTTTCAGTAAGAAAGGCATAGAATGTTCCATGAAAATGCATTCTACATTTTCATCTTAATGGTTTTTTAAGCATCTAGCATAATGTTGTGATTTATGAAGCAACGTATACCAACCTTCCAACATGCTGAAAAGATATAAGGGGCATTGACTATATAATATGTGTCTGTCTTCTCAGGATAATTCAGATCATCAATTGTGGACATAACTGTTACTATCTGCAAGTAAACAGTATATGAAAGCCTTGATTAGTTCCAAAAACAATGAAAGGAATGAATTATTACTACTTACAAACTTCTTATCCTCCCCCCCAAACCAGAAAAGAAAAGGAAAAAAAGAAGAAAACTTTGCAATAATATTGCCAAGTCAAAACACCAGTGAGTAAAAAACAGTAAAGCTTCCAGCAAACAATTCACTATGAGAAGTTCAACATTCATTATAAAGTGAAATATTTGGAGAAAAAAGAAAAAAGAAAGGTCATCACTTGTGGCTGAAAACAAAGTGTACTTGTTCAATAGTGACAAACACCTCAGGGTCCGGATAAGAGTATATAAAATTCCCCAGCCATGAACTCCAATGTTTAAGACGAGAGTTCTAAAATTCAAGTGCATGTGAAAAGATGTTTGCTTTCTTGTGAAATTTTGAATCTTCAATGACTGACTACAGCTAGCCACACTCAAGATTCAACACCAAAAATAATTGTCAGCAAGCTAGCAGACCAAAACCAATATTTTTGTAATGTCAAACACAGTAAATACCTTAATCTGGTTGAGTGCAGAAAGTTTAAGACCAGTCATGTCCAAGACTTTTATACAGGTGCTAATATTTTTGCCAAATTTATTTGTTGCAGAAGGCTGCCAAAAACATAAACAAAATGGAGAGTTAGTCGAAAGGATATGCTGCACCAAATTGCATATCAGAAGAACTCAGCCAATACTGAAACTTACCAATATAACACGATCTCGGTACTCATTCATTTGGATGTGAGATTGAACATAGTAATGAACCTAGAGGGCAAATGTCATCTTGAGTATGTATCAAACTAAGAAGACTGTACGTTGTCAACTGGTATCCACTCACAAACTTAAGCAATTGCTTAAAAATTTGTAAGCTCAAGTAAAAGGATAAACCAGTTAAAAAGTTTGGTATCCTTACAGATGCTTTATCGAACGTACTGAGCCCTACACCAACAGCAATGACAGGAAGACCCTAAGCATATCAGCAAGATAAAATAAAAATTTAGAGCAAGGATTAACTAAGTTATTGCTGTCAACATGCTAACAGTAATGACAGAAGACCCTAAACACATCAGCATGATACTTCTTGATGCAGAGATAGATCTTACCACAGTCTTGAAGCAACGGTAAATACAATTTATAAAAACTTCACCAGAAAACAGGATTATATGACAACTTATAAAATTAGAACTGAAAGAAAACGATTTTCTGTACCTCTTTTGAGTATCCAGACATTCCTATGAGTTGTGAATCCCGTATTGCTCGGTACACATCAGGGATTATTGGCTTCTGCAAAAGAAGAACCAGTTCCATTTGGAGCAAGAACAGAAAGTGCATTTATTCTTCTTTATTGTTATTATTTAGCAAACCAAAAATGTCGTGCTAAACAAAGAAAACATATGAACTGTAACAAGGTTACCAAAATATTCAAAATTCATTTCAGTTTCAATCAGGGGACAGGATTAAGCTGGCTAAGCACTAGAACCAAAGTCACCTGCTCATCTTCATGCACAATAATGTTTTCTATAGGTTCTAAGAAAAGAGGCATCAAATAATATTTTTTCTGTTTACTATCACTTTCAAAGAAATATAGGTTATCTTGTCTCACATGCTAAAGCAAATAATTAGTACAATTTAAAAGTCAAGAAAGAAGCAACCATTGATTGCACTGACTATCAAACAGACTGGAACGAAATATATGACAAATAAAAAATGGTATAATTTGCTATAAAAAAGGATTATCAGGAACTTTTTCATGATGAACAAACTCACCGCTAAGATGTCATCAATTTCGTTTTGTATTCTCCAGTTTAAACATTCAATAAGCTGCAAATGTTGAATGAAAGAATGAAAATCCAATGGCAATGGCTAAAAGGAATGTTCTTTCAAAGTTCGACAAGGATTAAATCAGACCATTTTATGGGCTTTGCAGACACTTCCATCCCTTGCTTTGAGAAACCTAATCAAAGTCTCAGTTGGGTGTCCTTGATGCATATTCTGCACGTTAAGCCAAAAACATATCATAAAAATTACTTATCTAAGAGAGTATTACAAATATTTACTTGGAAAATCATCTCAACTATAATGTCACCTTCCATTGGCCAACAAGAAAGGTTGTACAACTAAGCAGTGATCACACAGGACTCAAGATGCAGGTGATCCATTTCATTTACGTGAAATTACTCCTACTACTATCTGAACTCATATTCAGCTTTCCAGAGATAAGTACCAGGTTTCTTGGATTTTCCATATACAGGACAAGGTCTATGGTTTTGGATAGATAAATCATCTTCAAGACCCAAGAGGAATTTTCTCGTAAACAGAAAATTAACAACCTTAACAAAGAACTAAGAATAATTCTAGATTGATCCACTAATAATCCTTTTACAGAACTCCCCTCAATCTACAAATGATTCAATCGGAGAAAGTACAGTCTATAGAGTAAAAAGCAGAGCTACAGAATCTAGAACAGCCAAGTGATTTTTTATGATATCACATCTCCCTATTCCAGAGGAAAATCTCTAAAGAAGGGGCATCATCTTTTATCCTTTTACTGATCCTGTTTATCTACAATGGCCCCAAGCCGACTAGAATAGAGATCAACCTTATCTACTTCCTACTAGTTCAGTATGGTAAGAGGCTCCAAAGACTGCACATATAAATTACCAACTAGAAAGTAAATATAAAAAAAAATCAGCAAATTCATTGAACAATTATGAGAACATAAAAAGAATCTGTACCAGATAGACTTGCCCCATCAAGAATACACATCCAAGAAGCAGTATAACTCAAGTTTAGCTCAACCCTATAAACTCTAAAAATCCCTTCGTGTTCTCAAATTCTTTTCCAGAATCAGTTTATGTAAAGTTCAGTAAGTTTTGTTAGCACATGTATGAGCAACCAACTATGAATCGGAAGAAATTAGCTAGAAGATGCAGCTGCATTCTAGCCTTCATAGTTCAGAGACTCAAATCTACCACATGAAGCAACTTCTGACTTCGCATTGACCAATAGTCCGAATATTGAATAGTAATTGAAAAGGAAAAGTTCAGAAAGAATTAATCTGAAGGAAATCACAAGCATACGAGAAAGGCCAAACTATAGCAGAAATCCCAGATCAGATTCACGTGCACGACACAAATATTAATCGTTTTTCTTCATATTTCTCAAGTAGGTCAACCCATTCATTTGAGATATCCATCATATGCATATTTCTACAGAAACAAGAACAAAAACAAAAATGGGCTAAAGGGCAAACCTGGAATGTCTTCTTGAGTGGCTCATCAACTGCAAGAAGCAAAAAGAGAGTGTAAATGACAGATCCATAGAAAAAAATCTCCAAGTCAAAGAAATGTGAAGTGAAAAAATTCGTAAAGAAGCTGACTTTGATCCATCAATGTTTGAAACTGCTTGATCATATCTTCAGAAATAAACACCATATTTCCTCTTTCCGGTTCCGGTATTCTTGCACTTAAAAATCCTTCTGATTAGATTCACAACCTGATTTTGAATTTCTAGTCCTCCTCAAGTTTAGCCTTTTGTACCCTTTGGATTTTACTAACTATAACATACCAATTTTTGATAGTATAGTATAATATATATATATATATATATATATATATATATATTTTTTTTTTTCTTCTGGTGAAAGGTAGTTTCAGACGACGCCAAAGGTGACCCTTGTGAAAGTACGAGCTTCTTTCTTTTCTACACAAAACCTCTGGCTTTTACAAATGAGACTCTTGCTTTCTTCCCATTCTTTAAATCCCAAAAAATTTGTCCTAAAAAAAGAAAAAATTCCAGTCCATTGTTGGAGTATAATAATCGGTATGCTAAGCTAAGCTAACAGAACCCTTTCCACACCATCTTTTAGGTGCCCAAGCAAGACGTTTCTTCCAATTGTATTTCTCCAATATTAAAAAAAACACTCAAAATTCTGAATTTAAATTTCAAAAATCAAAGCTAATGGTATAAATCTTTTTTTTTTAATGGAAAAGTGTTAGTTGGAAGAGTTTTTAATTGAGATAACTATTATTTCTTGTAGAATATATCTTTCTTTTTCTCCTAAAAAAATTTGGAGTATATATCTTTATTTCATAATGTATACAGAAAATAAAATTGTAAAAACCATTCTAATATTAACCGACATTATAGAAAAATAAAATTTTCCATCTTCTCGTCTCTTTTACCTTTAAATGTCAAGCTTATTTATGGAGATGTACGAAAACCACCTATATTGCTAAGATTGACAGTGATGTCCACAAAATATTCAGTACATCACGCCCAAACTAATGAACTACCACCACAACCCACCCCAACAAAAAAGATAAAAAACAAAAATAAAACAAAATAAAATAAAAATTATCAGTTGTTTGTTGTGGAACGTGGACGCGTGCCTTGTTTTACCAAGTAAAAGTCTGGAAATTCAATGGGTTTTTGGCAATTTTTCTCAAGGGAAATTTTTAGGTGTCTCTGGCCCATGACTCTACCTGTGGACCAGATTAGTTCATGAGATACCATACCACATGTCCTTTTTATTTTAATGTAAGATATTTTAGAAAAAGAAAAAAAAAAACTACTATCTCAAAAATATTTTCTTTAACAAGTTTCTATCCATATGTATGCCAATTGCATCCATCATTCAATACTTTTTCCCATAATCATTGAATATATTTTTTGCATGATAAGAATAGAGCGCTTATGAAAATGAAAAGAAAAAAAAAAGTAAGGATAAAAATAAAATATCAAATTATCGATTAAAATTGGCTAATAAAGAAGCTTTGGGTGAATGTTGACAGTTTATATAAAATTCACCCAGAGAAAAATTGGATTAAGACCTTTTGGTTAGTTTAATACGTAAACATTTACACTTTAACAAGGTTTCTATTCTAACAAGGATGCTTTAAGGAATCATTTATTCACATGACTGCTTAATCTTTGAATTGACTCAGAGATTTAGATATTATAATAATAAAAAATTTCTTACTGTCCATGCCATTCTTCAGCAATTATAACTTCTTCTTTTTTTTTAAGAGAAAAAAATGACAAATGGAAGTACCCTTTTCTTCGTCCTTTCCTTTTAGAGTACCGTGATTTCTTCTTGTGCTGAGGGAATATGCCACAAAAAGACCATGTAATATAACAACTATATTGACTTTTTTTTATTAAAAAAAACTTTTAATAATTTGCAGGTGGATATGGGAAAAAATCACCTTTGTTTTATTATAATTAATACCGATGAGTTTTACAATTTCAATTCAATGTAAATTAGCGAAGAATTGGTGTTCATCTAAATTGCAAATATCCTGGGTATAGAATTTTTCGGGCATGTTAACTAGTCTATGTTCATATATAAAATAATTATATTGAATTTAGATTAGTGTGATAATAAAAAATACATTGAATCTAGTCCAGATTATTTTTTTGAATATAAATAGATAAATATCATGATCAGGATTATATATATATATATATATATATAAATTATTACATTGGTTCTAAAGTACAACACATATATTTATTTTAAGACTTCTATAGTTTACTAGGATAGGATGGAATAAATTATATCGTTGATTTTTTTTCCCCCATTATTTAGAAAGAAAAGAATAATGAGCGAGAAAGGAATTAAGGAAAAGAGACCCCAAAGGAAATCGGGCATTCAGCAAATAATTAATGGCTTCGGCATCTGTTAGTGTATGTTGCGTAGCCCTTTACTCTTGTAATTAGATCATTACCGGTAACAGCCAACTACCTCATTAATCATCACCCTTTTGGTTTTATCCAATAGAACTAAGCAGTAGCTTTAATTACATTTGAAAAAGAATTCCCAAGTAGTATTTGTTGTTTTAAAAATTTATAATCGTTCAGTTTAGTGTTCGTCTCTGGTTTTTTTTAATATGATTTTATATAATTTTGTTAATTTTTATTTTAAATTTACTCTTTGTTATTAGTACTATTCTCTATCCCCAAAATCTTGTCAATGGTTAAATATATTAAATGGTTTAAGTAGTTTATTGGAAATACAATTATATTTAAGGTAAGAGAAACTTTTACATAAAATCCTGAGAAATAATTATATAAAATCCCAATGTCTTTTTCTTCTCCTTTTTGAAATACCAAATCCTCAGAGAAATATTAGTCTTGGAGTGCACTACATTAAATTGCAAATACTTTAATTTGTGTGTGCATTATAATTATATATAAATAAACCACAATAAACTGATTTATTTTCATTCTAAAATACTATTTTACTATTTTGGAGTATCAGTCATTTTAATCTTTTTGCGTAAGAATACTTAAATATCATCATTTTATAATAAGCTTAAATTTAACGTTACACACTTAAAAATAAATATTTCAGTCCAATACATTCTTATTGAATTCTATTTTTATTTTCATTTAATGACTTGAATTTTGATATTTGTAAATTAAAGTTAAACATTCGATTCTGCATTATTCTCTTCTCCATGGTGATCGTCATTTTTTTTGGTGTTAAATCTTATTTGAATATTCCTTTGCTCTTTTTTTTTTTTTTTGATAGGTAATATTCCTTTGCTCTTGCCATCACTAATCGTAGAGAAAGTCATATAAAGGTCCAAAAGTAGATTCGATATACGGTTGAAATCGCACTGTGTGGCCCAAGAAACAGTTGAACCTAGTACATTTTTTTTCAGAAGGCAGAGAAAAAAAGATAAGTTTAAATTGAATATTTATATTTGATTTAATTTATAATTTAAAAATAATTTTTTGATCTTAAATAAATTAGATCATTCTCTTTTTATAAAATGTATCAAACAAATTCTCTTATCCCTAATTATAAGATGTTTTGCTAATTTTTAGTATTATTATATATTTTATTTTTAAATTTACTATTACTTTATTGAGAGATAGAAAGGGATAACAAATATTCATTTTTCTAAGAAAGATTAAAATAAATAAAGATATAATGAGAACTAAAATAATTTATTTATCTATGTAATTTTGTTTAAAATATCTTATAAAAAAAGATAGATTGAATATTAATTAGGTTAATTGCGGTAATCATTATTTAATAATATATAAATATCTTATATTAATAAAGTTGTTATTCTTATTTTAGAAAAATAATGAAAAATATATTTATTTTTTTAAAATAGACATTCAATTCCATATATCTAAAAATGAAAATATGAATATTTAATTTTGAATAAAAGAAATATCAAATTGTGATTTTTTAAAAAGATATTGAATACAAAATTGAAGTCTTGAACAACAAAAGTTTATAGTTTGAAGTAAACTAATTTGACATTTGAACCTTACTATTTTTTTTTTTATCGAAATCTCATGATATCAAAAACCACTTAGACTATAATCTACTATTTCAATAAGCAAATTATAGCATATGGTCTCCCGTGACACAATTGGATTGACAAAGTAAATGAGAAATAAAATTACATAGGTGGATATATCAATGATGATTTGATTTCTGCAAGTATAGGGGAGGAACTCAGCGAACTTCATTGAAAATGCATACAAATATAGATCAATTCAGACATATTCTGTTATTTATATCCTTCACCAGGATCTAAGAACGAGCATATGACACAGCTCGTGATGAAACCTAATAAAAAAATTTAAAAAATTATAGCATATGCAATTCTCCATTTGCAAACTGATGCTGCTTAGTACGTTAAGAGCGGATGCAATATAATTTATGACTCTTTACAGCTAAGCTATCCTTTTGGAATTCCTTTGTTCAGGTCAGACCGTAGATGGGTTGCCATGTGATTTGTTTGAAGAAGGTTTCCGAAACTAAGACTGGGAGTCTGTCGTCTTCGATGGAGCTAAGAAATAAGAATATAATTCATGTTTAAGCACAAGACTTTGCTCAAATTGTCCAAAAGAATGCCAGCGTTTAGATCTCAAATACAATCAATGATCTGAGTTTTTTGCCTCTCTCTTCTAAAAAATATCTAGTAAAATATTTGCTATTTGCTAGTAATTTACTCCATTCGTCCAATATTAAATGTTGATATTTTTATTTAATAATAAGTATAATGTGATTTTTTTAACTCTATACTAAATCAAAATATAAACATTTAAGTGAGAAATTATTTTATAGTCTATATATGTTTATTTTGATTTTTAGTACTTTTTCAAAGGACTTTAGATTTGATCTCCATTATTACATTTATCAAAATATTGTACGTTTTTTTTTTTGTAAAAAAGACGTTATATCTTATAAAATATACATTACAAAGTCTTCACTTATATTGTAAGAAAATCGTGCAAATAGTACCAATTACTTTCCATAAGGATTGACATGTGACTTTCACTTTGGCAAAAAGTCTTTGGATTCTTTTAGTTTATAAGATACGTTGAAGAGAGAAAAAAAAATAAAAATGCAACGAATAATGACTTTCATTTCTAAGCATTTTCTTGGTGGATCTCATCTTCTCAAGCACATGATACTTGTTACCCAAAATAACCCAATAGCAAGAGAATATAAGCACCACGAAAAAGACAAAATGACAATGGGAATTTTTTTATTTTTTATTCAGCATATCATTTCATAGGAAAGATGCTTCAAATAATGGAGTGTAGTTAATCTTTTGATTCTTCTAAGATCAATTATACTAGTAGATCATTTAAGGTTAATTGTTTCATGTACCTATTGATGACATGTTAACAAAAAAAAATCATGATATTGTCGAACTTTTTTTTCAGTTTTGTTTTACCATTGAAGTCTTGTGGAAATAATTGTAGGTTTAAATAGTAAAATTGCAATTACATGAAACTTTGGTCTCAAAAAAAAAGAAAGAAAAGGTCTTTATTTTTAGGGGGTGTACATCACGCTTACTGTATGATTATGATCTACGTATACATTAATTATGATTTTTGATCATTTAATAATGATGATTGGATTGGATTATTTCAATAAAAATCGGATTATACTGAATCAAATTAATAAAATACGGTTCAATCTGGTTCGATCTAAACCGTTGTTTAATTATCTTTTTTGAAATTTTTATATATATAAAAAATATGATTGTCCAAATTTTTTTCCCCTTGAAAATTCGCAAGTGAGGAAACATTAGTTGTTGTCGGGTCAAAGTAAAGCCTTACATATCATGAGGGAAACGTTTTCTCTTGTCCCAAATTTATTGGATGTCGGGAGGCCTCGATAGAGACTTAACCGAAAATGATGGCTGGTTATATTGGTGTGATACGTATTGTCGATATCAAATTAGTTACTTATTATATGCATGCAGGCAGGGGATGGTATCCACTTTGAGCCAAGTGGAAAATGTCTTTAATTAATTTGGACCACTTCAAATTTCAAAAGTCGTGTGTTTATGATACAACCTACCTCTTCAGACACTGCCTCTAGCCACGAGCATCGATTTAACATATGATACTTTATCAATAATTCCCGGTAAGAATCAAATTTAAACTAAATTTTAAGAGATTCTATTCTACAAACAATTAACAGGTTTTCTATATATATATATATATAAATTTCGGTTTTAAAAAAAAACAAAAGATGCTTTTTTTTTTTTTCTTTTCCTGACAAGCAAAAATCCAAATTGAAATGCAAAATAGTAACAGAGAGGCGATGCTGAGAGGCTTCATTTTGCAAGTAACTTATGGATAAGAAAAGTTTCATTAATTCTAGGCTTAAAGTATTCATTTAAATGCTCTTTTAGAATATTATGTTACATTTTGTGAATGTATCATTAGTTTTATTAAAAAAAAAAAAAATTCATTGCATAATAACGGTGAGAGGCAGCTCATAACCAGGCCAAAATGACCAAAACATCACTATAAGAATGGTTACACGTTGCTATCCTATTGCTCCCCCTAGCAATTTGATGCGGAGAAACCTCAAATGTTCCCAGTACCTTTGATGTTAATGTTGAAGATGAATGCAATGACTGGCTTCTTGCCGACAGCCACGACCTGCAGAACATCTCTATTAAGAATGAGATGCTATAGTCTATAGATGTCGTCCTTGCTCATCAAGGATCAATATCTACTGCAGTTGAATTGGCAGGAGAGTGAAGCCATTAGGAAACGTAGGGAAACATTCTGTTTTGCTTGAGGACCAGATCTAGCATTAGATATATGCCCATAAATATTGGTCAAAATGGGCTAGTTAGGAATTGCAATACTTCTGGCAGTGTCGAGCCATTTCTGCATCCCCCCCCCCCCTCCTTGATATAGGCATGCATAAACCTAAGGAAAAAAAGAAATCAAATCATGTGATAACTGAGTTCTCTAGACTCTAGTCACTGCACTATATGGGAGATTTCAAAGTAAAAAAGAGGAAAAAAAAAGGTGGATGCAAATCTTTCCTTATGGGGATATAGACATGAAAGGTAAACATCAAAAGGGCAGTAATCAAAATGATGGGAAGAGGACCACTCAATATATATACACTATCTAATCTAGATGCTAAAGTTGATTTTTAAAACAGAAAAAAAAATGCAGAATTTAGTCTATTTACTCCTATTATATAGTCTAGGCTGTGCTTTGTATTGTACATCCACTTTACTAATTGAGAATGATGCATTGACCAGTATGTTAACAAAGGAAAGAAAAGGGACGTGTCATATATTTCATAATACAAAGGTTTATCGGTGGTTGGCTCTTATTATGTTGTCCAAGCAAAGGGGATATTATGTTATTATTCCTTTGATAATTTAATCATATATTAAGATAATGTCAACCAGATTAATCAATTGCGGGGATAGCTCAGTTGGGAGAGCGTCAGACTGAAGATCTGAAGGTCGCGTGTTCGATCCACGCTCACCGCAAGCGATAGTTTTTTCCCTTTATCCTCACACATCTGACATCTATTTCTCTTTTAATTTCTTTTTATTTTGTTTTATGTAACATCTTGAGTTTTTATTTTTTAATTTTATTTTTAAAAACATTTTCCAGTTTTTTTTTAAAAAAATATTTGGCTTCCATACATAACATATAATATATTTTTTTATTACATATGAGGAAAAAAGAAAGTTGGATTCAGATACAAATTATATGGATAAAAGAAAATGCATACAAACTCATGACTCAAACATACAAACTTATGGGTGTGGATGAGGTACATCTAACACCCATAAAAAAAGGTTGAGGACAACACTTTCTCCTGTATCCTTTCGAACAATTCTTGCAAGCTATTTCTCTCAGACCACCTAACTAGAAATCCAAGATTTCGCATGAAACTGAAAGATAAATGCAATGCTAAGACCAAAGAAAAACACTCCAGTGAATGTTCCCTTTCAGATAAATTCAGAAGAATGCTTGCAAGAGAAAGATAGTAATGTCACGACATTAAAGGAGATCAACTGCCAAAATTCACATTATGGATTTGTAGCATTACACTTGCAGCATTTGCAATACAACAAATTCAACTGTTCAATAACAACATCAAGCGATAATATGATCATGAACTACTGGCATAAGGGAAACCTGAGTTTCAAAGGCTTTAGAATGTTCAGGAACTACGTATTTTTCCTTGAGCATAAACAAATAGCTAATCAGTTTTAAGAACTACTAAAAGAAATCAAATTCAAGATAATTATCGGAACTTTGCTGATGGGGAATTGGTCCAACAACAGCTTTTTCGCCTGTTGATGCTGCTGGAACCGGAATTCTCTCTACTTCGAATGGCCTCGGGATCTCTGGTGGACTTGCACATCGAATTAAAGCCCAATTTACACCTTCAAAGAATGGATGTTGCTTAATTTCAGTGGCCCCGCGCTTATATGCCAATCTATGCTGTGGCTCTTTTACTAGCAAGCCTCTTATAAGATCTCTAGCTGAAAAACTGACAACAGGGGATTCTGGAAACCTCAAGGGCTGACCGACCACATTGAATAGTGTTGCTCGATTTCCAGAACCTTTGAAGGGTGTCTTTCCAAACAATAATTCATAAAGAAATATCCCAAAAGTCCACCAGTCCACAGCACTGCCATGTCCTTCACCTTTGATAATTTCAGGAGCTAGGTATTCATGGGTCCCAACAAATGACATTGAACGCGCTCCAGTTGGCTCAGCAATAAGCTCTGGCAATGGGCTGACTTGGTTACCAATTTCATTTTTGGATTTGCGTTCTTTCTTTGATTTACTTGAAAAGAGTCGAGGAGTAAAACATGTGGTTGGAACCACACAGGAGGGTTGGATGCAAGAGGGCTCTATGCAAGCTGGTTGGACACAATAAACAGAATTTCTTCGTAAGGGCTCTGTCTCAAGAGATGATGATTTGACAAGTGTGGGGCTGACAGCACAGCGAAGGGACAAGTCAAAATCGGATAGCATTATGTGTCCATCTTCCCTTACAAGGACATTTTCTGGCTTCAAGTCACGATAAACAATGCCAAGCATGTGGAGGTATTCCAAAGAAAGGAGGACCTCTGCTACATAAAACCTATGTTGCACAACAGAATAATGGATATCACATAACAAATAATATTGGTGCAAATGAAAAGCAACAAATGAGAAGACTATTTTGTTAAACTCCAAAATTAGCCAAGAAAAGACAAGGCTGTCCCATTTATGTTTCAACATGAGTTATTGCATGATAAGTAAGGCCTTTAGTTTGCACAAAGACTAAATATGTGAAAATATGCTTTCCAAGGTTTCTTACATTTATAGCATCTGTATTAGATTGAAGCATAGAGGAAGAAATGTTTTAGACTATCATCAGTTGGTATCAAGTATAAGGAAAACAATATACTATGCCAAATGGGGGAAAAAAACTAATCAATGTAAAAACTAAAAAATGAGAAACCAATTTCATTGTAACTATATTCAGACCAGATGCATATGTGACACATGTGCCCCTACTAAATGATTCTGCCAGGTGCATGGAATTCTTTAACTATAGGTGTTTCCATGAAAACAATATACCATGCAGAAGCTCTCCTACTACACATTTATACACCAATTAAGATACATCATGTCCAAATGTTAACTGCAATAGAATATTGCCAAGAGAAACCATAGCATGCCAATCTTGGGAAATTGAGCCACAAATTTTGCAATCATAATTATTTCCTCTCTGCTAACAGAACTCTAAGGCCTATTCAGGATATGCACTTTTGTGTAAGATATGCTGCTCATATTTTGTACTACAATAAAATGTATAGGAAATGTGCCTAATAATGAAATCTAAGCTTCTTGAGAGGTATCCTGACTTGATTGATATGTCTTCCTTATTATGACCATAGGTATCTTCTTCTGCCTCACTTGAGAACCAAAAGCAAGATAAGCGATTTTCTTGCATGAATATTTTATTTCCCATATAATTGTCAAGAACAGGGTCTTCTGAATATTCACATTTTTTTTCTTTCTTTAAGATGCATTGGTTATTGTTTTATGTCAAATAACTGCTCAAAAGTACAGCAAGATTTAAAATTGCACTTTAGTTGATAGACGCCCAACTTAAACATTGTCAGAACCAAAGTTATGCTCATGAAATGTACTGTTTTTGCCTTCAGATCCGTCACAGAAATTTATGATTCATTCTTTCCATTCTATGGATTACAAGAAAAACTTCAGATAATACTATTATGCAAGGACAAGACACACATCTCACAAACATAGAAATATATTTAGTCCCTTTACATGTGCCAGATAGAACTTGACTATACATGCACATTAATAGCACTAATGGGAACCATATAATTGTTATAATGGTCATATATACTCACAGGAAATAAATGGTTACTAACTATTATAGTCTTAACCAAGCAGAGAGAACAAGACAACAAGGAGCAAAATATTTTAGAGGTTTAAGCACCAATCACTCGTGTAGTTTCAGAAGGGAAAACTGATGTTCATGATTTAATGAAGAGAAAATTAAACATTTAGGTTTAATCCATATCATAGTTGTTGCAACCTTTTTGCAGAATTTTAAAACCTATAACCAATTTGACTTCCAACATCACACGTGATGAAGTTTAAAAAAACTACCATTTTCCATGAATCTTCATACTTATTCCCTTCACAGACTGCTCCAATAAATCTAAAGCAATTAAAGCAACCATATATCCTGAATCCTCATATTGAAAGCATTTGTGAAGGCCATTTCCCTGAAAAGGACATGCAGCTATGACAGACTATAGATAACATAACACTATGAAGAGAAAAGATTCATACTTCACTGCTTGTTCAGAAAAATGCTTTCCTGGTTGCCTCTGCCGAAGTGTGTGCAAGTCACCTCCAGGACAGAACTCCATCACCAAACAAGAGAACTTTTCGGTCTCAAAATGAGTATACAGAGTTGGAAGGAACGGATGGTCCAAACACTGCAGTATTTCTCTTTCTGTCTGAGCACGAAGCAATTTCTTCCGACTTGCCAAAGAAGCTTTGTCCATAACCTTCATGGCAAAGTAACTCTTGGTACCACACAACTCCGAAAGATAGACACTTCCAATATCCCCACAACCCAACTTCTTTAGCAATCTAAAATGCCTCAAATCTAAGATCCCTTCCTTTGCTCGGACTGCCTGAATTGCTTCCCATCTTGAGTCATTTGCTTTATGAGGTTTGTTGATGCTACTGCTCAAGCTGCTGCAAGTACTTTCATCGCTTACATTGCTGCTAGTGCTACCTCTACACATGCTGCTTTTGCCACTCTCAACAAAATCAAGACGATCACTGATTTTGGCACTTCCACTTGTTTTTGCAAGGCTACTGGCACCATCACTAACTTTTGCTGAAACTGAGCTATCCTTGACATTTCCCTGTTCAGACGTTTTCTTTACTTGATCAGTTGGTTTTTCAATTGAGCCCTTTGGTTCACCAATCACTGTCTGCTTAATATTTCCCAAACGTAAGCTTGTATCCAATTGCCCAGCTAATGACTCAGGTGATCCCTTCTTCTCAGGATAATGCGACTTCTTCTTCACAATTGTTTCTACAATAAATTGCTTTGGGAAAATTTCTTGAGCAACTGAAGTTGCTGTTCCAGATTTGCTTCCCTTTGAGACCTGCAAAGATGAAGGTTTTCGAGTATTTCCTTCTAGTGCGTCACTTCCAACTGTTTTGTTTTGCTTATCCCAAGAACCCTTAGTACCAGATCTTGAGGCCATTGGAGTGAATACAAACTTTTCAAATCAGTTTGAATGAGTAAACCCATCAGTTAGCCCCCACGTTCAACACATCAACCCCTTGGTATTCCAAACAATAGCTTATCATCTCCAATTCCATCAACTGCAGGATATCTACCAAAATGGAAGAAAAAGGAATTAGTAAATCACAATCGCTTGGACTCTTTACAAACAAAGATATAAATTTTCATTAATTATATTTCTCAAGATTGAGTTCCACATAATCGGATAGCTCTTTCCACACAAACAATTCGAGAATTAGATTGAGCTTCGCATACACAATAAAAAAAAGTTAAGAAGTTGACAGTACTAGACCAACCAACATAGAGATCATACAATCTAAAACGGGAATTAAGAACAGTAAACGCAGAGCAGATGACAAAACATTCTTCAAGGAAAAATGTCAAAGAACTCAACAAAAAGTAGTGGATATTTGCAAAACAAAGTAAGAAAACCCCATAAATTCAGATATTATCCCATGCCAGACGAATGTGAATTGTATGCAAAACGGATCAATACCTAGAGGAAACTGGCTGAAATATTCCAAAAGGAAAAATGGCTCAATCAAAGAATCAAGAATAGTCGTCTACCTTCAAAGGCCAATATTTTCTTAGAAGAAAAAGCTAAACCTCAAAAAGCAAGTTCTAATTCTACTACAGAAACCCTCAATCACAAGAAAGTTTCAATAATTTCCCGCAACAAAATGCGGTTCCTCAGCAGCTCTCCAGAGTTATTAGACACCACAAAGGAAAAGATAAGAATGAAATCATGCGGATAGAAAAGAGAAATATAGTAAAAAAAATGGTCAATAAAGAGCATATAGATCTTGAACAAAGACCCACCTCTTTCTACAGGAACCCTACCAAAGAAAATCCAAACCCCACAAAGCCCCAGATGGTAAAAAACAAAGTAGAGGACATAGAGAAGCAAACCCACCAAGCAAATCACTGGACCAGTTCAAAAGTAATGAAAAAGAAGCTCAAAAAAGATACCTGAAGTCTCAAAGATCAGAACTTTAGGGTTTCTTGCTTTGCTTTATGAATAGCAATGGTAGAGAAAAAGAGCACTCACTGTAGAGAAAGATAAAAGAAAAAAGAGTGACCCCTCCTCCTAAAATGTGCGGAGAGAGAAACAAAAGAAAGAGAAAGCAAGCTTTGAGACAATAGAAAAGAGAGACTTTGGTTGGTAACTGTGTGAGCTCCCTCTCTCTCTCTCTCTCTCTCTTCCCCCCCTTCTTCTTCTTCCTGCCTAATCTATAATTCTTGAAATTCTCTACCAAATTACCAGTGCAAATTCAGAATTCAGAGAGGGAACATGGGGGGTCAAAGGCTCAAAGCTAAAGTAAAGCTTTTCACGTTCAATTATTTCATTGTATTTTGTCTCAAACACAAGGCTCTGAATCAACATATGGGCCTCCACAGACTCCAACCTGTCCCTCATGCTTGGGTCCCTTATTATTTTTCCCATTTAGGTCATCAACTAACTTGTTAATGACCCCTCATGTCCTTGCAAATGCTACCCCTGTATGGTCCCCCACCTCTTCAACCCCAATGTGCTTTTTTCTTTTTTCTAACATATTTTTTTATTAAATTAATATTTTTACCTAATAAAAAGTTAGGCACTAGCCTATTCATTTATTAAAAGTTAGTGTTTCATTCAATAGGTTATACTAAAACGAAACATATAGAATGAAAATGAAAACTAGAACTCTGTCACATTTTCCTTTTCACAAATGTGTTTGTTAAAATTTAGGACTCTGTCACAGTGCGTAGAGTTAGCAGTAGGAACAGCACAGATAAAGATTTCTTGAGATTCCACATGATCCACTTTGGAAAAAATAAATGGTTAAATTTGTATGCTTATAACCAAGACTCTGGAATTTTGGATGTCAACAAGTTTAGAATCATATATTTTAATATTACCTTGAATTAATATTCTTGATTTGCATGTGAAAAAGTTCCAGGACAATTTACTGCCCAACATTCAGTAAATATTAATACCCCCATTGGGTCTCTGACATGGAATTTTAAAAAAGATTGATTAATAAAAGCGTGTTTAGATATGGGCTACGCATAGATTTGGACTTTCCTTTAACCCTACTTGCCTAAACAATTGGGTCCTCGTCCTCCAAAGGGGCAGCCAGCATCCCAGAACTGCAGGGGAGAATTGAAATGTTTGTGCTTTTCTGAAATTCTGGCATACCGAAAACTTTCTATCTATAATTTGTGTTCATGTACGGGCAAAACACGTTAGGACAATAAAATTTCAAGAAGTGGATCACAAAAGAACGACAATCTGAGAATAAATCTCAACTATCCACACTATACTTTCTAAAAGCCCGAATCCCTTTTTCTTTTTTTCCCCCTTTCATATGCTAATATGTAAGTAGGAAAAGATGTGTAAAGTTGGAAATGTAACTCTATTGAAAATTCAACCATAGATACATTGGCTTTTTTCATAGCATATCCGGTACAAAAATGCTAACAGCACATCTTCTGGACCCCACCACGGGTAAAAAGCATAAGATAAGAAAAGGAAAAAAATGCAGATTTCTTTCAGGAGGCTATGAGAGCTCTGTTATCACTCGTTCACATTTGTCTTCCAAGATCTTCACAGCTTCGGTGAATAGCTCTTCAGGAGGTAATGCTCCAGTTGACTCTATGGAAACTACAAAATTGTAGGTAAAAGATAGTATGTTACATTCTTACCTAAAACCTTTTAGCACACTCCAGAAATAACATTTCATGGTTGTTACCAGGTATGTAAAAAGTGCTTATTTCAAGCAGCACTAGGCTGATTATAACAGCAGTTTACTTACAGATGAAATGATCCTTTACACGTCGAAGAGCTACAACCTCCTCCCATCCATTCCCTCGGATGCATTCTCGACATAGTGTACATTTTCGTGGATGTTTAGCTGTTGCCCTCTGAATACCTATTTAAAAGCCATATGCAGATCAAACTTATTGATCAAAAAGTACATACTCAGAAGACAAACCACAGGCGACACAGGATACTATTGATACAAATTCTCCATATGACAACTCTATATGCAACTTGGAAGTATGCAAAAGATTAGACAATTCAATTTACCATTGCCAATATCTTCAAGGTCAAATACGCCAACAGGACATTTCTTTACTAATTCTTCTGCTTTCTTGCCTTCGACTTCTTGCAGTAACACAACCTACACAAGCAGAGGAATATGATCTTTTTAAATACAGCAAGTAAAAACAAGTCAACTTTTGTGTTGCAGAAACAAAAACAAGTGAAAACATTAAATTTTCTCCAATCAAAAGAAAGAAAATCAAAGAAAGATTTTAGTTACCTCTGGAAGCATCCTATACCAAGATGTAGCGACAGGTGACCACTTTGCATGTGTCTTGCCCATTCCTTTAACAGCATGCGCTTCTAGCTCAATTTCCTGAGAGATGAGATCATTAGGTTTTAAATAAGAAGAAAACCACTCTGTTTAGATTTGAAGAAGAATTTGCAAAGGCAAATGGCTTGGACATACATATATTATCATCAAACAGACATTTCATTTGCTCATGTTCAATGAAGTTAGGAGTGTCTCATCTCATCAATACAAGCAACAAAATAGAATATAGATTCTTGAACTATACCAAAGAGGATTATTAGATTCTGGAACTGTAGGAAAGAGGATAATTCAATTCTGGAAATGAATTTGCAATATTTTTTGGTTTATAACTCTAGCCTTCTAGATAGAAGTGACAATCTTAATTCCATTGGAAAAAGAGAGAAAATATGTATGAACAGAGCCTACTTCCATCAAAAGAGAAGGCAGTGAATGACCTGAAAACTGCATCAGTACCTTACCTGGCCAGGCCCAAGTCTCGCTATAGTAATGTTACGATAGGTGGTGATAGGATTGTTAGAAAATTCTGGAAGAGAGTCTTGGCTACGACTAAATGACGTGTAGGTTTTCTGTTTCCCTGATGTATTTGAAGCTGAGTTTTCTGTGGCCAGTAGAAACTGACTCCCATTTGGTAACCACTCCAGCTCATTTGACTTAACTGTACCAATAAAAAGGAGGTAAAATCTCAAGAAGAAATACTCCCTCCGACCAAAAATACTTGGCCTAGTTTCCTTTTTATTTTGCCCCAAATTACTTGTCTTATGTCTACATAGAAGTGGCATTTAATGTCTTTGTCCAATTCTATCCTTATACCAATTTCCAAATTAAATAGTTAGTTTTTCAATATTGCAAGAAAAGTGGTGTGAGAGAGAATAGGAATGAGGATGCAATTAATGGGGCAGTTTGATTTTTGTAAATTAATATTTTTGGGATTTCAATCCTTTTAGTCATGGAATTTCACGATTTCTTAATATGCATAGAAAGTCAAACTAGGCCAACTATTTCGGCTGGAGGCAATAAATGGTTTAAGAAAATAAAGAGCCATAATATTTGCTAAATTATTAATACCTGTAATTCTGGAACTTCCCTTTTCACATCGAACATGAAGTTTAAAAACAATTGTGTTCTTCTCGTTAGGAACATCATTTTCTGCAAGAAAATAAACAATTTTTCCATGAACAACTGCTGTGAAGGGATCCATTTTTTAGGCCTAGCAGATGTGTGGTTGGAGGATTCTCTTCCAGTGCATTCCCTTTTTTTCCTCCCCTATACCTCTGGGACTAATTATGATTATAATTTTGAGAAAGTTGGAATAAAACCTGACATATATTCGAACAGCCGTGGGTCAACCATGATTGGTATGAGACCAAGTCTGTGGGCAAGCACCTCATCTTGAATGACAGATGTGTTGTTTGCAATAAGAACCTTCTCAATAGCCATTGTGGGAATCTGAAGATGCAATGAGAAGCAAAGAGGACGATATCATTCAGCTTCCTCACCACCTCATGTAAAACAAGAACATATGAAGATGGCATGACAAACCCAGAGGAGAAAAAGTAATCTCGTAATGGCATTTTATTCCATTAGATTCAGGGATGTTGCTTCACACTTCACAAGAAAGAAGACAGCTAACCAATTGGATACAAGCTCATAATGCAATGATTACAAGAAAGACAACTTTTCAGCCACAGGAATGACAAGAACTTAGTTAACATCACAGAAAAATGATTATTGACATGGGAATAAGAAGAGGCATAATTTCCACGGAAAATTAGGATTTCTCCAAATATGTAGATTAGAAAGCATGTTTTCTACTAAAAAATCAGAAATATTTCTACAGATTCTGATAAAGCCAGGACAAGTAAAAAAGCTACTGAAAAGAATTACAGATAGCAATAAAAGACAGTTAACTGAACATTTAAATTATGCAATGCTCATCATTTCACAAATATCAAATTAATCACCTTCACCTATAAAATAAGCTACACCCTTGGAGTATTCCTTAATAGCTCTAGAAAATTATCCACGCTTGTTGCCTGTTGCTTGTTGAGAAAAGGCTTTCTATGGATACTTATAAACCCAGGAAAAATCTACTGAAATCAATAACAAAAATTCCCAAAAGACAGTTAAATGAAATATCCAGATGATGCTGCGCTTGAGTTCCCAGATATAAGTTAATCACCCAACAAAATAAACTACACTCCTTGGAGTATTCCTTAATAGCTCTAGAAAAATCGCCAAGTTTGTCTGCCCATTAGAACAGCCCTGAACTAGAAGAAATCCTATTCAACCCAAACATGAATCCCTATGTCTTCTCTAAAAATCTTCCTGTCAAAAGCAAATAATTTTCAAATGACACTCTCATATAACTGCTCAGTATCACGTACATGTAATTAAGTACCGAAGTTAATTCCTCATTTCTCGCCAGTGGATGTCAAGCAATTCTTTACGCAAAAGCATTTCCTAAAGTTCCAATATGCTTAAATCCATGAAGTATTTTCCACCGTCATATTTAAGGAACAATAACGTAAAATGTCTTTCTAACCACCTGACGCAAATCGCACAGCTTAAACAAACACGATAAGAGGAACCACCTTACCTTCAATAAGAAACAGGGAGAGAAAAAAAATAAACAAACAAACTTTGTTAGATGCAATTAAAAATAAAGGGATTTTAAAGCCCTACTTCAGCTATGAGGATTCTGCGGAAAGCATTGGCAAGGGAAGCATCAATGCCAATCATATCAAACTGTAAGTAATATTTCTCCTCCTCATCCTCCTCGTCGTCGACTTCCTCCTCCTCATCCTTGTTACCCACTTTATTCTTCTCCGGAGGCATAACCTCTACTCTGAAATTCTTTCGGAATTCATCCAAACGTAAGCTGTTGTCGACTCCCATGGCTGCATAAACACCCGAATACTGAAATTTCTCTGTCTTCATGCCAAAAAAATCCAAAAATCATCATAATCTTTAAAAATACAAAATCATATAAAAAAGTAATAAATAATTTAAACAAAAATCTATGTCAAGCATACTTGAGTTGGGGCATCTTTATTGCAGAAAACCCGTGTTCTTTGAAGGTCGAGATGAGGAGGCAACTGTCCCGTTGGCACATCAGGCAAGTCCCAAACTGGAACCTTTGGCGTAACCTCTGGCGTCCCCTTGTCGGATTCAGAATCGGAAGACGCCATTGCAGAGAGAGTAAATGGACGGTTGGGGGTTTTTCCGTTGTTGAGCAGTTGACGTTTAGGGTTTAAGTGCGACTTCTGCAAAAATGTGAAATGAGACAGTAATTTTTTATTTTTCAAATAAAACGATCTTTATAAATTAAAAAACAATTTAAAATGTTAAAATGTTTTTTTTCTTTAGGGAAAAATTTGTTACTGCAATTTGTCCCTTTATTGTATCAAACATAAAAGAAAAAAAAGATTTTTTAAATTTTATTTTAGGTATTTAAAGGGATAATTATCACTTTTAATCCCTAATCTTTTTTATTTTCAGTTTTGATCCATGATGTTTTTTCTGAGTTTAAATGTCTTATTTTTTTTCAATTTTTAATTTCGATGCTTTTAACCATCATACTATCTCCATTACAACCCTACTTGATTTAGTTGTAAATTTATATTTATACTCTCATAAAAAATGAATCAGATTTATTAAAGAAATTAGATTTAAAATTAAACAACTCATGAAATTATGAATCTAAATGCGTGCTTTTTAATTATTGACAAAAATAGACATTCTTGATGATTGGAAGGATCAAAGTTGAAAATTGAAAAAAGAAAAAAGATCTAAACGTAGATTGAAAAATACATCATGGACCAAAATGAAAAAATAAAAAATATCAGGGTCTAAAAGTGATAATTATCCTATTAAAAGGCTTAGAACTTTTCTTTTTTTTTTTGGAGGCAATAAAGGGTTAAAACTTCTTCTTTTTTTAAGGAAATAAAGGCTTAGAACTAAGCCACTAAAGTAGCGCCATAAAGGGCTCATTTTTTGGCCTTTTTTTAAAAAAAGAAAAGAAAAGAAATTATAAACTCCATTTAAATTTCATTAAATGGGGCAGGAGAAAAGACCAAGCAAACATCTACCCAAATCCTTGGACTTAGTGCGAATTAAAACAATTACCCCAAACTAAAGCAAATTGAGGCCGTGGCCATTGGAAATCTATGTTATACTTTCGCCGTTTAATATGAGTTTGAGGTGATCTAATTTTAATTTTACGTAATAAACTATTACACTGTGACTCTGTAAAAATGTAACATTATTTTGTACATAAATAGCAGCATAATATGGGCGCTAAGGAGTCTGGTGAACATCTCATATGGCAAGAAACATGCAGCATTTGAAGGTCTGATCACTGGTGTGGCAAACACTTCGTGTAGGCCTCCCTTCGGATCCTAAGTTTCTTCCGAAAGTATCAATGCTGCTAGACATCTAGAATTAGGAAGGCCGAGTTAATCTTCCAGCTAGCCTCTAAGAGGTCAAAACCTTTGAACAAACTAGTTTCTTGCCTCATCTAGCGGTCCTCCATATTTGATTGCAACATGAATTCTGAGCTATGAAATGAACATTCCATTAATTTATTTCAATGCAGGCAGGCAAGGAAGGACACTGCAGTTCCATCTCCAGTACCACGAGTGACCAGCATTGGATTATGGTAAGGCTCGTATCTTGGCAGTGTCAAGGTGAAAAGCTGAGCATTTAAACCCCTTGGGGACTTTTGCTTCTAATTATGTTTGTCTGAGTAGCATCAAGTGTACCCTGAGTACTTGGGAGGCTGCAACAAACTGGGAGTTCCCACTAAATCCAGGACCATTTACTATCATCAAAGAGCATGTCATGATCACCATATTTGCGTCAGGTATCCTTGAAAGCTGCGTTGCTGATTTTTTTATTGTACTGGAATTTACAGTAAATGGCGCAAACTGTTATCACAGATCTCTCTTTGGATTTCTATATCCAGGGAGGGTGTGGCAAACGTGACTTTCAACATATTTGGCTACATTAGCATGCCACAACCCTTTTACTTCATTAGGGATTTTAAATCTGGCCACTGCATGAAGACCCCTCCCTCCTAAGTCCGTGTTCTTTCTCATGTAAAATATCAAGGACACCGTTTCATAACTTCTGTGTCAATTATGCAGTGAGCAGTTGATAATTCTTGAATTTTTGTACCTCTATGTGCTCCCAGTTGGTTGTAACAGTATTCTCTTGTTGTGTCCACATTGTCATTGCCTGGTGGCTTCTTAAAAACGTTGATCAAATCTGCAATGTGTCACAATCACCACGAAGCCTGGACATGCCCAAAAGTTTTGTATCTTGTGGTGCTTCTATCATATGGGGCTACGTGGATTTACTGATGGTGTATACCCGGAGATTGTTGTTCTTCCTCATAGGGGCTTTGACACTAGTAGTAAACCTACTTTCATGCAAGATTTCCTAGAAGAAATGGATTCAAACTAATCAACATACACCTTATTCCTGAAGAAACAGCAATTACGCCACCAGCTAGATCCTTGAGTCACTTGGTGTGGGGAGCTGTGGGGATTTGTTTCAACCTATGTATCTGTAGGAAGCATAAGAAAATGGTGGACTAAACACATATGCATCCTTGCAGCTGCTCTTATATTGCTCTCCATTCAAGGATTGCCGGTCCAGCATGGTCCAGTGGGTTTTGAATGTTGATGACATTGTCCAGTGGTTAAATGGCCTACAGCACCTGGGATTGAGGCTAAAGGTTGTCCTGTCTTCTGGAGAAATATTAATGTGCTGAATAACAGAGGTTGTAGGTAGTAATTTATCTAGATATGATGTAATTTCATCCTTTAATGTGGTTTTCCGAATCATATGACAAATAAATTATTCCCCTTACTTCAGCAGGTATTTACTTGCAGCAGTGTTTTTAGGTGTATTCTCGATGTTTGGCATCTTAAAAGGGTTAGTACTTGAACATTGTTAACACCTGACCTTGAATGACTTCAGAGGATAACACCTCTGCCATTTAAAGAAAAAAACAAAGCAGTAGGGAAAGGGGAAAGATCAGGTGCAGGGAAGAGATAGGGGAACAAATGAGACTTAGTTTAATGTCAAACCAAAAACCCTTAGCCTTAAACAACAAATCTCCTATCACTAAGGTAAGCTTTTTGTACATAGTACCTCTGCCATCAACTAAACTATATTGAGAGGACGTGCAAGTGTCATTTTTTTTTTTTTTTCCGTGGAAGGCAACATGCAAGATTAATCACCATACCACACATGCCAGGACATAAGTAGTGTATGTTGTAGTTCCATGGATTTCAAATTTTTGTTGTCTCTTTATCAGCATTACATGGAGACTAGCAGAAACAGGATTTTGGCCTATTTTTTGAGTGCTCTATTGCATTTCTTTGGTTTTCCATATATGAAACAGAGACTTTGAAGGTCATTGTTTGGAATGCAAAATTACTGCTCAGTGAGGTTAATGGTACTTCAAAAAGAAGACACAATTATCCACTCAAAGCAGTTACAATTTTTTCACCATAGTGCACTTAAATATAAGAACATATCACATTACATGGCCTGCATCAGACGGCCAAGGAAAGGACATTGCACAGCAAGCAAAGAAAATGGTAGCTGGAGTCAAAGCGGTATAATTCAACTTCCACAGCCAGAACCAAACAAAAGTTATGTACAATTTACACAAAACAGGCTATCGATAACCCAAGTAAAAAATTATTAAACTTCAATTTAAAACACAAGTGAACAAAATTTAGAAAACAACAGAAGTGGTTTGGGTATGAAGTGATAGGGAAAACCAGCAAACTGAATAGTAGCATGATTGGGGAAGAATGCTTATGAAAGGAAGGGCATTTATACATACTTCAGGACTTGCAATATGTCATGTCAAACAGCTGTTTACTCCATAGTTTCCAAACATGTTCCAATGAGGGCACTGATAACAAAAAATGCCTCCTACTTATCTTCACCCTTTGGTTCATCAAAAACAAATTCCACGTACAAATCCTTAAGTCCAATAACCAGTGTAGTTATCAGAGGTCCCATTATTGCTCCCTGCATAATAACACACAGAATCCTTAATAAGTAGTTTTAATTTCGAATTTGCAATAAGTGGTCTAAATCAATCACAAAGGTAATTAATCTGTACATTCCAGGTACACGTTACACTACCTTCATGGTTATATGAAGTTTTAATTAGCTTCTATATGAAGTTTTACAAAAACCATTATGTTTCTCTATTTACTATTTCCATTTGACAAATCAGAGAGAAGAGTTAGATAGCTAAAAGCAAGTTTTCTGTATGCTCTAGCCACTGATTTCTATTAGAAAAGAAGAAATATACAGAGTGCAAACAGTATTTCTGTGTGGAAGATGAAGTAGATTAAATCTTGAAAGATGCCCCTTAGTTACCTCTAGTGCTGATGGAAACAATGTCATCCCACCAATAATGCTGAGACCAGTAAGATATGGACTGTAACCAGGGATGTCTTCTTGTATTTCAGATGACCCATAATCCATAAGAATAAGATGAATAATTGAGAAAACAACAGCCACTATGTATCTGCCTTCCAGGACCAACTGCAAAGCTGCTGGAATGGCCGAAAGCCAAGAGGGAAAAATTGGAAACAAAGGGCTGATAAATGCAAGTACAGAAGACATGTACACAAAATGGATGGAGAAAAATCTAAATAAAAGCCAAGTAAGACATCCTTGGAAGAAAGCCATCTCAGCAGTTGCCAACAGAACCCCTGAAATAGCCTTATCAAGAACCTCCACACATCGGATCCTCACAGGATGTGAAATGGGAAACATTCGTATAACTTGTTCTGTTACTCCACCAGAATCAGATGTGATCAGGTAATATAAAACCCAGAAGAAAACCATCGACTGAGAAATGAAGTATAGAAGACCAGCAGCTCCAGACACAATAGAATTTGCGATAGAGAACATGAGCTTTGCACTGCCACCAAGTACTGATTTACTGCTAACCAAAACTCGTTGCATCACATCTAATCCTTGAATAGCAAAGCCTTTGGCCTTCTCAACCAAATCCTCCCTTGTAATCAATAGTTCCCTGGAAAGCGCAACCACCTCCATGTATATTTGGCCCCATTCACGATCCGTAACCCTCTTCTTCAGACTCAATATCTTTTCAGTATAAGGGGAAGGGGTACTCAGAGCTGTGGACTGCTCAGAAGAGTTCATAGATGCCGTTATTACAAAGTGTTTCAAGCCAGTAACAAGCTCAGTCATGTTATACTGCATTGCCATAGTATCAATCTGGTCAGACACAGTTTCATATAATTGGGTAGAATACCTATCCATCATTCCAGCCACATCATTTTCATCCATCCATTTTTTAACACCAATTCTCTCAGCATAATTACTCTCCTCCACATGGGACTTCAGTGCAATAACTGCATCTTTTCCCTCCACTCCAATCTTATAAGAGAAGAGAACCATGCCAGCCAAAGATCCCACTACAATTCCAGCAATTAAACCAACAGCCACAATGGTTTCCAATCTCTTCAATATTTTTCTAGTGAAAAAAGCAGATAATGGACTTCGGCGAAAACTATGACTTCTAAAGGATGTCACTGCATTCATTGTTGATTCCACACTATTGGCTGTTAACAAAAAGCCTATCCCGAGGACTGCTAAGGACCCAATGCCGCCAAGTTGTTCATAAGCCATAACAAGCACCCAAAAGGACACAAGCCACCTTAATAACTTATAAAAGCCACTTCTATGACGCCTCATAACATTAGCTTTCTTTTTCCTAAGAACAACTCTCGAAATCATTTCTTTAATCTCAATAATGGTCCCAGCAAAGGTCCTAAAAACAGTTACTGGGACAGCCAAAATAGTCTCCGTGAGGCCTAATTTCAGTGGTTCAGACCAAAACTCAACAAGGGTCTCCTGAATTCCTCTCAAAGGGATCGAACAAAGCACAGCCCAAAGCATAGGTCTCAAATATTCTTCAAGCAATTTGCAAAGGGCATAAAGAATGAAGATTGTAAACGCCAGGCCAGCGTGGGCCAAGGCTATATAGATGGCTAAGCGTACCTGCGGATCCCAGGATAAAGAATTGTTGGGTTTTTCTCGAGCATTAGCACGGGCCATCTTTTCGGGTTTTGGCTGAGTCTGGTTGTTCTGGGGTGATGAGTCAGGTTTTCTAATCGAAGCTGATCGAAACATTTCTTGCCATGGAACAGAGGATGAACTTGATTCTGATTTTGGGTCCGAATATGGTACCAATTCCATCAATCTCTCCCTTCACGGAAGAGAAAATTGATGAAGAAAAAAAGAAAAGTTGTCAAAGTTGCCTCCTTTTTCTCTCCCTCTACAAGAAAAAGAAGATTTGTGGGAAGGAAGAATCCAAACAAACCCTTATCCAATAACAATCCACTCCACCCCCTTCCCCCTTCTGTTTCATAGAAAGGCAGGTAAGAGGTTGACAAAAATGCTATTGGCTTGAAGTGGTTTTGGGAAGTCTAAACCTCAACTCTGGGATATATGTGTTCTATTGGATGTTTTTTTCTGGGCCATTTGCAGTAAAATTCTTCTGATCTATGTTTTGTGGGATTCAGTATTTAGAGGGAGTTTTTTATGAGTCTTTCTTTGACTGTCTTCGAGAATCACATGTTCATTTTTGAGGGGTTCATCTGAACAGTAGTACTTTGAAATCATTTGAAACTTTAAGGAAGCATGTGAAATTCGTTGCTTGAAATGACATTTCTACCATCCTTCTTTGGATATGGGAACCACCAACCCGGACGGCTATTTGTCCAAAAAGGATCCGGCCTCACTCGGTCACTCGGGCTCGCCATTCATTACCCTGGAAAAGGAAATCTAAAAGTGTCTGTTCTAAAATATTAATATTAAATTTAATTTTTCTCTCATTTATAATAATGATCACCTTTTTTTGATACATTGATCACTTTCTTTTTAAAAGAAGGATTAAATATAGTATTTTTTGAATGCATATTAAAAATAGTACTATAAAATGACTAATATTTTTTATAAGAGTATAAGAATAAAATGTTCTATATTTTAGGAAAAATATAGTATGTATATGTTACAAGACCAAAGACTTTTTTTTTTAAAAGGAGAAAAAAACCAAAGACTTATGTCACCATATGTAATATAATGTTATCTTTTTAAAATTGGGGTGCACAAATTTTTCATCATTGAAACTTCAAATATTCGTTATTTCATCTTTTTTTATAATATGTATCAAATAATCTCTTTTCTTTCTAATTATAAGATATTTATTATTTTTTAATTTTATTATGTATGTTATTTTCAAATTCGTCTTAAATTTATTGAAAAAAATAATAAATACTTTTTTTTAAAAAAAATAAAATAAATAAATAAATGTATAATGATAAATAATTAAATTTATTAATTAGTGTAAATAAAAATAAATGAAGTAAATAATTATTAAAAAAAATTATGCGCGGCCCTAATCCGCATCTTTTTTTTTCCTTTTAACTTTTTTATATTAGATATTATATATACAGTAATTTATATACCTATACGGCAAAGCTCAAAGATGGTACCATTGTTGTCCGTAAAGTAACGCGAGGCACACAAGTTCCCAATCCTTGGAAAGTGTGAGATTAATTTGATGGTTGCTTTTGAAAAATTGAAAAGTGTATTATTACAATCCATGTTTTTATTACATTTATTTATAAAATTGTTGCTTAATAATCCTAAGGTGACAATGATTTATATCTTTCTTTAACTTTCTGAATTTTATATATATATATATATATATATATACACAACACTTTAATATTGATTCAATTGACTTTTGTTTCCTACACCACCAGTCATAAATTTGAGTTGCCCAAATTTAAAATTGAATTATGTAATCATTTAAAGATTGAGATTAAAAGTTGAAGTGATTGGTGTATACAATGTTGCTAATAATGAATAAGATTACAATGAATAACTTGAGCATTTTATTAGTATAAAAAAGAATTAAGATACTCATTACTAAATTATTATGCCAATTGCCTATACTGAAGATTTTTTTTTCTTTTTTCTTTTTTCTTTTTGGACAGCAATGCAGCACAGAGCCAGCAGATTCTGTAGCTTTTGTTTGCATTTGCCCCATCATTATAGTTACTTTTGGATTTGTAAGGCAAAAGCAGAAAACTAATTAATTGCACTTTAATCATGTAGTAGTAAAAACTCAACTTGATTTTTTTCCCCCCTTCCAACATGATGATCCTTCATTTGAAAAGGAATTTACATACCAAATACAAAAAGTGAAATAAACATGAATTTCCTTTTTCTATATATTGGGGACAATGGATGGAAATATATCACGCAAAACAATTTAGTGAAATAATTGAATGGTTTAAAATAACCTATAACTTAATACTTTAATGAATGAAATGGCATTTACTTTTGAATCATTTCCTACTTACAATATTGCTATCATTGTACTTTATATATCAAAATGAATTGGACTTAATCTAAAAATTAAATAAATTTTTTAACTTTAAAGAAATTATCTCAATATTTTATTATTAATGATGAGAGTACATAAATTAATGAGATATAAATTTCTTAAGTAAATAAGATTATTAATGAAATTGTAAATGAAAAATATGTTTATTGTACAAAGTAAACATTCAATTTTACAAAAAAAAAAAGATGTGGACATTATTGGTAACGGACACTTATCACGGTTGGCAGCAAACCTTGGAAACCCTATATCCAAGGAATTCTTAATGAGTAAACCTATGCAACATTCAAGAAACAAATCTATAAGATTCCAAAGCCTAAAAGCTTCTGTGTATTTTGTATTTTTTTTTTGTTTTTTTGTGATGCATTGCTGTCTATTATGCAACTCATTGATATCAAGACAAAATTGGGAAGAAAAAGGCAAGAGACAGAACTGAAGAATATTACTATGAACAACACTGAACAATTTGGCAGCATTGCTTAAAACAATTCTTAGAATATTGTATAAATATTTGCCACATTGATATAGAAAGATGATCAATAATCCCATCATTATCTGCAAGATACTAATCCACAAAGTACAGAAAAGAGAAGGAAGCATTCATAGATGATATCTATTAATCCTTAGGCGAAGACAAATATAGGCACAGATGCGATATCCAAGAGCCATGGCCAACAGAATCCAGACTTCTTCAAGGCCACCATTTAAGTTTACAGTGTCAAACGAAGGCGAACTCTGTAGCTTTCTGCATCCACCCTGACTCTCACACTCGTATAATTCATCTCCTGAGTACTGCGCCTTTAGCAGAAGCTTATACCCATATTGCATAAAAGATACATATTTTAGCCACCTCATAAATATTGGTATGTGCTGCAATCAAAACCAAGACATGGTCAGTTTAATCATGCCCTTAATTCGAGCTCAAGCATGGTGGAAAATTAATGAGCCGAGCTTGATCTAAATTTCTTAAACTTGATCAAGCTCGAGCCCTAATTAGTAAATAATATTTTTGAGCTCAAGCTCGGCTTGGCTCGTTTATACCTTAGAAGCTTGATTCTCTAATGGTTTTCAGTACCTGGACGTAGTAACCTCCAGTGAGAAGAAACAACATCATTACTGAAGAAGCAATAGTCCCTGTCCTTTTAATGTTCATAACAGCGGCACCGAAAAGTTCTCCTGCTCCCTGAGAACAATAGAATGGTAGGACTTACCATAACTAGCCTCTTCTTGAGGACAAGAACAGAGGATTGGAGAAATTGATACTTACTTGGCTGGTTATAGATATAAGTAATACTGCTGACAAAGTTAGGAAGAAACATTGTGGAGTTCTCTTGAATCCAGCCATGAAATACAGAATGGACATGAAGAATGTGGGTTGTAAAACATGTGCTGCCATGTCACACAAAGTGCTACAAGCATAGTAAACACTTAATCTGTACATATCTGCTTTCCTTTCTTTCACCAAATATAATTTCTCAAATGGGAAAACATATACTGCCTCAAATATGGATGTAGAAGTCCAGAAGATACAGATGTAGTACATCAAACCTACCTGTAAAAGTGGAAGAAATTAAGTTGAATTTTTGTAAAAACCCTTTGAAGAGTAAGAACAAGAATGAACAAGGAGGGGAAATTGGAAAGTTTTCATGAGTAATTGCCTGGTCTCTAAGTTGGGCTTCTGTTCTATTGTTGGATTTCCACCAAAGAAGGCCTAGCAAAATTGCAACTCCGAGTGCTTGTACCAGCCTTAGTATATCCAAATATTCTCTGTATCTCATTCTGAACGTTCTCTTGAACAATATGATAAATTGATTCAACCAAGTCAACGTCCAATCCTTCTTGATCTGAATGGCAGATTGAAGATGCTCCGGTACCTTTGACGTCTGATGAAAAATCTCATTCCTTTCTACTGGCTCCAAATGGGCTTTAAATTTTTCTTGCAGAAACTTTGTCAGAAAATAAAGGTATAAAACTATGTTAATGAAGAATTAGCAGGAAAAGGGCCAAGTTTATTTTAGGGAAGAAAGGAGCTCACTCTGACTACAATCCTCTCATATTCTGCAGTTTCCTTGCTGTGGAGCTAAAACTTCAGGAACACTGATGTCTATCACTTGTCCAGTTGCCAAATCCAGCAAGAATTCAGCTGGATTCATAGCAATCTGTGGGATGAATCTCAAGGATGAAAAGTACTCCATTGCTTTTCGGGCTCCTCCATTGTAGATAGGACAGCCTTCTGATATTAATAGAACTTTGTTGAAGGTGTGAAACATCTTGCTTGATGGCTGGTGGATTGTTGTAATTATTGTCCTGCCTGCCTATCAGCAAATCAATAATGATTGAAGAATTTCATAGTGCATAGCAGGTGGACATAGCTGACAAATGAATCTGGTTAAGTTGAATTCTAAATATACCTTAGCAACTCCTTGAAGGATCTGAAGAAGTTTGTTTGCAGAGGTGGAATCAAGGCCAGAAGTTGGTTCATCAAGCAATAGTAAGTGAGGGATCAACAAGAATTTCATATGCAATACTGGTTCTTTTTCTTTCTCCCCCAGATAAGCCTCTCACAAACGCTCCTCCAATTTGTGTGTGACGACACCTACATGATTGAAGTTAACATATAAAGCATTTCTTTTTAGAATTGAAAGAGCCTTAATAGAGTTAGGGAAAAAATTAAGCAAAAAATAAGGCCAGTTTTTGTTAAAAAAAATTATTCATGTACAAACCTCTCAAGGCCTAATTCCTTTATTATCATATCCACTTTTTCATACTTCTGATGTCTGCTCATGCTGCTTGAAAGTCTTAAAAATGCAGAAAAAACCAAGGTTTCCTCCACTGTCAATTGTGGAAAAAGAACATCATCTTGTGTCACAAATCCTATCCTGTTGTTCATGTAAATAGAAACGAATGCAGAATCAGCTGTCAGACAAAATCTTAAAACAAGAAGAATGAGGGAGCAGGCTTAAGCAATGAATATATACATAGCACCTCCTCTTGAGAGCTGGATTATAAGGAATGTCGTTGTAAGTGATACTTCCTTTTACATTTTCGCGCAATCTTCCACCTATAATCTTCAACAATGTTGTTTTTCCACTACCAGAAGGTCCCATTAAGGCCAGAATTTCTCCAGGGCTAATGCTTCCTGTTACACCCTTCAATATCTGCTTATAATTATCCTGCTCTATACTCATCTTTGATCCTAATTTTGATACCACTGCCTTGACAGCATTCTTGGAGGAATCCTGATTAATTTTTGCCTTGTATTCCACATCTACAAACTGCATTGCCCGTGAATGGAAACTTATAAAACTTGAATGAGATTACCAAATCATGCAATGCACAAGGGAAGAGAAATGTACTCATCATGGAATCTGAAGAAGGAATGAATACCTTGAGATATATAGGAAGAGGGTGATCCTTTTTTGTAGTTGGTGACTCATCCTCTATATCAATCTCAAAGCTAGTTTTTCTGAGGTAAGCTTGAGACATGAACTCCATATCATGGCCAAAGCTGTTACTCCCTAAAACTTGCATGGAGGCAATGGTTGAAGGTGACAAATCTTGAATCTCAATCTGTTGCTCTGGTTCCATGGATTCCAACTCGAAATGCTAGCCCTGATGTTCAAAATTCTTCAATCAACAAACACAAACCAGCTGCCTTCCTATATAGCAAGAAATGATGCAAGTTGTTAGCCCACATTCTTTCCATGGATATTTTAGATGACTTGTTTTCTGGTTTTAGTTATTACACGCCCTTGGTACTGTACTGCATTGACATTCCTGAAAGTATAGTCACCACGGAATTCAACCTTAATCCAAAAAATAAAATGATTAGTTTGGTTTGTCACTATATTTGTTCAAAAATAAAAGGTGTCATGTTTAAGCTCTTCCTTGTTAGGAAATCGTTGCCTCCAACATTCACCTCCCGGTCTCTCGTGTATAAAATCAACAAAAATGAAAGAAAATTTTGTAAAGAAAGGCACACGAAACATGGCTACATCTTTCTATCTGATAATCTGAGGGTGGATGGGGATTAATTTACCCGGGTTAGTAACTATATTTAATAAACTTAGACATCATAAAATATCGAGTAATAGTTCCTTTTAAGAAATGATAGACTCAGATTTTTATTATAATGAATACTTTAATTAAGGACTATAAAATATTTTTTGTCTAGAATTGAATATAATATATGTTTATATCTTGCAATATCTAAAATTAAATATCATTTTAATGTTAATCTTTATCATTGATGTAATTATTGTAGAAACAATAAGTCAATATAAGTTAATTTGTGTTTATGAGTTTATATTTTATTTTAGGAGAAATTAACCATAATGCTAAATTTAAAATCATGGTTAATTTCTCCTAAGATAATAATGATTTTTTTTTATTTTTAAAAATAAATATTTAATTTTATACCTCCAAAGGCAAACAAAAAAAATTATTATACCTCCAAAATAAATATTATATATATATATTGGAAACCCCTCTCTGTTTCCTTCAGCTAGTCAGTCTACTACTCCTTTCAAGTTTCAACTCATCATTCTCAGTAGAATTTACAAAACAAAATTAGCAAATTGGTGAATTGTATAGACGGCGAAATCAAGGACGCGATAGTGATTTTCTCTGGCGATGGAGAATTCGCAAGAGATTCTTCTCGCGTCGTTGCGGAACTCTGGAGTTTCGATCCCGCCAGGTATATCGGCGATTCAAGAACTCACACCGCCAACGCTGTACTCCATCTGCTTCCAGTCGCTCCGCCTCATCGACAAAAAATGGTCTTTTCCCACGTCTTTACCGGAGGACTCCATGGCCGATTGCTTCAGGATCTGCTCCGACCTCGCCTCTACCTTCCAACGTCTTGGTTTCATAGGTGATATCAGCTTCCGT
Organism: Apocynum venetum; assembly: GCA_019593545.1. Lineage (NCBI taxonomy): Eukaryota > Viridiplantae > Streptophyta > Magnoliopsida > Gentianales > Apocynaceae > Apocynum > Apocynum venetum. The sequence continues at coordinate 5,955,337 of SRSM01000123.1, read as the reverse complement.
AAGGTACCTTTATTCCATGTATTAATTGAACAATAATTGTCAGAAATGTTGCTTCTTAATTGGTATGATGTTTAATGCCTTTTCTTTTGTCTTGTAACTAGTACTGCCTCAGTTTAGAAAGAACTTCAGTAATCATAAATACTCCGTAGTTCCTAGTCTACTTTTGTTAGTAGTAGTAGTAGTATCTTATTGATGATCTTAACAAGAAAAGAGTATTGATGTGAAGCAAAGTTTGGTAGTTTCGAACTTGGATATATTTGTTAGTGAGAATGGGAAAGCTGTCTTTAGAACTGAAAGTGGTAGAAGATGCAGCCCACAAGAATACTTTCTTGATGGTCCGACACACAAAAAGAATAATTTCCTTTTGTATCTTCTGTCTTTGGAGTTGGCTATTCATAAGTTTATATTTTGTATAAAATTACTTATATATGTAGTTGGAGTAAATGCAAGATATAGATGCTTGGAGTAAAATAAGTCTTAAAATCTGGTCGTTTATTTTAGCAGGAGCTAAAACAATACAAAAAGTTGCATTTTTTCTCTGTTCTTGTTTCCTTAATTGAAATGCTAACCACAAGTTGTTCTTTTATGAATAAATACCACATTTTGTTTGCTTCATGATCATACATACGTATATATTACTTATTTGTTGATGTTCCTGTTATTGAATATTAGTTCTTAGAGATAAAGTGGCTATGTCTTGGTTAGGCAGTTTCTCTATCCCTCCGAAGAGGACTTGTATAAGTTGGTGAGGTTCTTAGTGGGCAGGCTAGCTGAATCTTCTGAAGTTCGAAAAGCCTTTGATGAGAAGAATATCCTAGTGGAGGTTGTACCTCAATTTGAAGAGTTGAGATTACAGAACCCAGCAGTGGAGTCAGCTGATCATAATTCAGGAGACGCCTTGGTTGAACAGTTAGATGAATCTGATTCAAACTTAAGTAAATTAGATTGCAATGATGATGGGGTTGAGAAATCTAGAACATGCACTAATGACTCAAATAAGGAAGATGAGGTTGCAAAGAGGAGTACTGAAAATGAAGAAACTATTGCTCTTGAGGTCTGTGAATATGTTGACAAGCATGACCAGGAATCATCTTTTCTACAAGTGAATTCTTCTGAGGTAAATTCTCTTTGCATTTTGTGAAATTGATCACTTGTGAGGGATCAGTTTCACAGAATACTTGATACCTGAAGTCCAAATCTTGTGTCATTTCTTCTGAATGGCATTATTTGGGCAATGAAGTTTTTCCTCTTTCTTTCTGTTTCCTTTTTAGCATGACCGGGTGATTCAAAGACTTAAAAATGTGTATTCTTAGGATAAACTGCTCGAGGAATTAACTGCAAAAACTTCTGAATTACAACACCTAGAAGATGAGTACAAGTTGTTGAATGAAGCAGTGAAGATGGCATTTGATGATGAACATCCCATTGACTTCTATATTCAAGAGATCAGTAAGGTAGTAGAAGCAAGAAGGCACAATCTTATGAAACTAGTTTCTCACTGGTATACTATTTACCCTTTCACCTTCACTAGATTTTTACTACTTTCCAGATTCTTCAAAGAATAGCATATGAGCATATGAAATCCTTCTATAGTGATCAATAGGCAGGTCTTCTAATTATGACAAATAATAGTAAATCCTTACAGAAATAAATGTAGAGTGTAGGGTTTTCCCAGAACTTTTGTTGGGCAGGTGCTAGTGATTACTGACCTAGCAAGTCATGCTTATTTCAGGAATACCCTAAAAATGCCTCTGGAAGAGAAAAAGAGAAATCTTGAGGTGGCTTCCTGGTTGAAAATCCCAAATGCCCATGAAAAGCTTCAGAAAAAGAAAGCAATTGAGCAGGAGATTGCCGGTATTTCAGCTGAAGTCGAGAGGAGGTATTTCTCTGATGCTTGTTTGCATTTCTGTATGCACAGAGTATTTTATGTGTTTAGTGCTACTTTTGAGTTCTCTTACTAGTGTTCTTAGACCAATGGATAGCAATACAACTAGCAAATACCCAACAATATTTGCATTAAATATTGTAGAGGGTCTTCTTCTATTGGTTGTGTACCTTTTTTGTTTTCTCAATGTTTCTTCTTCGTTGCTTTTATGTTGTGGGTCAAGGATATTTATATTGCACGCTATAGTCCTTGAACTAGTAACTTTTATTTTTGGAAGGCGAACACAATGCATGCATGATAAGTTTGAGCACAGAAATACTCTATACAGACTTTTATTCTCGACTGTATCTTAACCTATTGATGTGACTGACAATTAAAATCTGAGCGGGCTTCAGATTCATTTCTTTTCCAAATTAAAATCATGCCTACTTTTACAGGGAGGAGGAAATTTCAGCTCTTTCAGCTGAACTTGAGAATCAAACAAAAGTGGCGCCACGGTGGTCTTTTGTTCAACGGGTCAAAGAGATTACCAAGAACAGCTGGAAGCAGGACATAGACATTGAGCGGATCTTAAAAGATACTAGGGATCTCCAGTTGGAGAGTAACTCTATCCAAGAACGCCTTAATCGAACATATGCAGTGGTCAGTGAAACAGTATTCAGGTATAATAGTTCAATGTACTGCCCATTTCACACCCAGCTTTGCATGCTTTCTACAAGTCTGCTTAAAGCTATTGAGCTTGCTTATTAAAATGTATCATACCTATAGGGAAGCAAGAAAAGATACAGTTGGTCGGCAAGCTTATAGGATCCTGACGAGAATCCATGAGACATTTGAACAGACAGCTGAAACAATTCTGGCCACTGATCGGATTCGGAGGGAGGTGGCCTATTATGAAGCAAAGCTTGCAAACATGGCTTCCCAGAGCTTAAACATTGACAAGCTACAAGCGGATCTTGACGCCATCAGGAAGGAAAATGACATCCTTGAGCAGCAGCTGGAGAAAAACTGAATACTTGATTCTTCATCTCTCACCTATTGTTCTAAAAGAAGAGGTTGATAATTAGTTTTAGCATTTAGAAGATCAAATAAAGACGGTATAAGCAATTTATCGACTTCTGTGGGATGTAACATTACTTAGGGATAGAACATGATTTTGCACGAAATGGTGTTTTGGTTCTTGACGTTCCATTGTTTGATGATCCCTCCTTTCCCTGTGGAGATAGAAATCTTCCCTGTTTTTCTATTATCTTCTTTCTCCTCTCCTGCTATATTTCATAGCCATGTGAGTTAAACCCTTTTTCTTCTTCACTTATCCCAAAGCCATGTAAGGGTTCACACCCCACTCTTTACTGGAACTTCGCCTTTTTGAGAGTTTGCGCGGTTAACTTTCTTGTCGTGTTGAGCAAGAAAATTGGGCAATGTTCCACAGAAACATAAAAATTTAAGGATACTTATCGTTGTCACAGCTAAAACATTTGTCTCCTCTTTTTAATTATATTTGAAGGATCGAGCTCTGTTCTTAATCCCGCCATTTGATAAATGGGCTATTGCAAATAGAACGATCAAAACTTGTTAATGCAAAAATGGTGGTGAAATCTGAAAAAATGTCAGCACCCCGATTCTTCAGCAATTCTTCCAAATTTACTTTCTTGTTGTTGACTAAGTAAAAGAGCCAGATCCGTGATCCCCTGACTTTACCTGGTCTTGAAGACCCTGAATTATGTTACTCCAATTTTCCTCTAATCAAGAAAGGGAAAAGTTTTGATGAATTCTCCTACTACTTGTCCGGTGTTAACCATCATTAGAAAGCAACGGCACTAAATATAACTAATCGATGATAATAATCAGGAGGAAGTACTATACTGTGTCCACAGTTTCTAGCAAAATCATGATGCCACCAATTGTGTGTCAACATATCATAGCTCCTATTTCAACCTTCTCCTAAAGGATGAGTGCCATTTCTCCTCTGACATTTGCATGGAATTTCCACAAACAATGTGCTTTTTCCTGATGCATATTTTTAGAAGTAGCCCTTCAAATATGTTTCAATTATATCTAAAGTTCTTGTTCTCGATCATGACCCGCAACATTTTCAGATAATTTAGTGCATTTATGGTAGCTTCACTGTGACCATAATCTTTTTGTGTTTCCTTTTCTTAATTTCATCGGGTTCCCTTCCAGTTCATATGGGCTTCTTCAATTTCTCTCTCGGGAAAGAAGCCAAAAGGTTTATCAAACGGAAAGGTAGTGACACAGGTGAAGCAGGTGTGTCTTTCATACTCTTCTGATGAACTATGCTGGTTTTCTATTCTTGAAATGGCTTTGGGCTCATAATTCTGTGATGAATTCTTCTTGCTTCTTTCTTCTCTAGATTTTGTTTCCTTAACGGAAGATTATCTCTTGATTACTCAGCATATGACCTAATTTTTTAAGGTTGTCCGAATTTGAATTTATACTCGTGAAGGTTGGATTGGAAGATACTAAAGTTTTTGTTTTCTTTTCCTACAAATTGCTGCATTAGGCTGCAAATTCTAAGTTTTAAATTTTCGATTAATTTCTTCTAAGTTTTCCATCACTATATGAATCCTTTGGAGAGAATTCACGTTTCCTTCGGTGAAGTATGAACACAGTTCTGCCCCGCAATACTTTCTAGTAACTTCATCAATTTAATGTCTTTCATGAGAAAAATGTGCTTCAGAATGCTTGCCTAAGTTTGACCTTAATTACTGCCCAGGAATGCTTATTGACATTTTTTAGGGTAATGTAATGTAAAGCACAGTCAATTACTGAAGTCTAACTTGCAAAACGAAAATTTTTGCTCAAATTTAATTTATTCTTCAGTTGGATATTGTTTTGTTCTTGGGCAATTCCATTATTATTTCAGATTCTTTTCCCTACTTAATTTGAGATCTCTCTCCCTCTCTGTCCACTTCTGTGTTAGAGTATTTGATTATTTTGCTCCCCAAATCAAGTTGATTAGCTCATACATGTAGAAACTTTTCTTTCTCTTCATGCTTGATTTTGCAATCTTTTTTAATTTGTGTTGGTTTTCTTGATCTACTACGATTAGGTCGTGCTCTAGAAGAACTCAGAGGTGCTCTGTATAATGAGCTTCGGACTTCAGAAGGAGCCAAACGGCAACAACAAAGATACTGTGGACCAGTCATGGCAATGACCTTTAATTTTATGGTTGCTGTTGGAATAATTCTGGGAAACAAATTGGTTTGTTCTTGTTCTTCTATTCGGTCTCTTTCCTAGTTCTATGGGTTGTAGCAATTGAAGAAAAATAATAAAAGATGTTACGAAATGCTGCCTTCTTTATATGATGATCTTTGAAAGTAAGTCAAAATTACTTGCAGGTTATGGGAAAAGTGGGATTTAACTTTCCTATTTTTCTTACTTTAATTCACTACACTGTCGCCTGGATTCTACTAGCCATTTTCAAGACATGCTCATTGCTCCCTGTTTCTCCACCTACCATATCTACACCATTCTCTTCACTGTTTTCTTTGGGTGCTGTTATGGCTTTTGCTTCTGGACTTGCCAATGTCAGTCTAAATCATAACAGGTTCTCTTCTGAGATTCTTCTGCTAATCATTATCTATTCCAACCTGTGACTATCTCTAGCTTCCTGACTCCTTAAGCTCATGCACAGTGTTGGTTTCTACCAGATGGCCAAAATTGCAGTCACTCCGACCATTGTGATAGCAGAGTTCATTCTTTTTAGAAAGGTGCTATCAGTTAAGAAGGTGATCTAACAAGTCCATCCAAAATAAATTCACTCTTCTTTTTTATCTTATCTTTAGTTTATCTTTTATTATATATCTATTGCATTAGTTTGTTTTCCTTTTGGAAACCTCGAGACTCTCATAATATGTTCGGTAAATGTAGGTTCTGGCTCTAGCTGTTGTCTCAATTGGCGTGGCTGTTGCCACAGTAACAGACCTGGAGTTCAATTTGTTTGGTGCTTGTATTGCTCTAGCTTGGATTGTTCCAAGTGCCATAAATAAGATACTCTGGTCTAATCTCCAGCAGCAAAGAAATTGGACTGCTCTTGCGTAAGTTTACCTCCTTCCCATTTTAGAACTAGGAAGCAAATTAGTTGTGGATGAACTTATGGAGGAAAAAATCCCTTGTAGGTTGATGTGGAGGACTACCCCTATCACAATTTTCTTCTTAGTAGCTCTTATGCCATGGTTGGATCCACCAGGAGTGTTATCCTTTGGATGGGATGCCAATAATGTGACTGCCATTCTTGTATCAGCTTTGCTTGGTTTTCTCTTGCAATGGTCTGGAGCTTTGGCACTTGGGTATGAGAATTCTCCTCAAAATCAAATATATTGCGTAAACAACTCAAGGGAAACAGAAGAAATAAAAAAAGAATGCTACCATTAATGACTAAATCAATTTTTGGTTCTTCCACCAAAACTTTATTTTCCTCCTTTTCAGCTTTAATAACAATTGAGTTCTCAAGAAAACTTTTGTTCTTCTTGTGCAGGGCTACTTCTGCAACCTCACATGTCATTTTGGGGCAATTCAAAACTTGTGTCATTCTAATAGGAGGATATGTGCTATTTGAATCAGATCCTGGCTTTGTGAGCATATGTGGCGCTGTTATGGCTCTTGTTGGAATGTCGGTTTACACCTCTCTGAGTTTAAGAGAATCAAGTGAGAAAGCAAGCTCAAACCATCTCCCAAAGCAAAATCCTCCTACTCCAAAAACTAAGAGTGCTGAAGAAGTTACAGACCAGATGAAGAGAGTTGATTCCTCAAACGTTGTCTAAACAGGTTGGACTTAGGATCTCTTGTTCATTTTGTGAGGAAGTCCTAGATTTTTTTTTTTTTTTCTCCTTACGGCTTACCGCTTCAAACTGCAAACATTTTTGTCCGATAACTAGATTGAACTTAGAGATCTACTTTTGTAATTAGGCGATAGATTCTTGGATGTTATGGGATAACTAACTTATTACGGAAGTAAATTTATGGTGATATGAAATTTGTCATTGCAATTGCATGTCATGTTGTTGAATCTTCTTTAATACTTAATACTATCTTGTATCTATTCTATGTATAATTCTCGAGAAAGTTAATTATATTCTAGACTACAGACCAAAGCTTAACTTCATAAGGTGTCTGATATTTTTCATGTTTACATGCTATCATCATTGGAAGTTACTTTTCCTTCATGGAGCAAACTCCAAAAGGTTAGCAAAATTTCAATTGCTTCTCAGACACATGACTAAATACATGGTTGATTGGCATTGGAGATGTGTCCTAAATCTGACTCCATATCTGGATAGCTGCTAGTATTCTAATCAAGGAGGGTATCAGGAATGCTTCTTTTCTTCTTTCCATCTTTCTCCAGAGAAATGTAGTACTTTTGAGCATGGCTTTTAACCTGAATTGGCGTCCTTGTAGTCACAAAGTTTTTTGAAATGTTCTTCCAATCACCTTTTCCATGTTGCTTTAGCCCCATCAGGAATAGCCTACAAGGAAAAACACAACTAAGAAAAAACAGTGACATAAGCTCTTTTAATATGTATACATGCATCATACCTATGTTCATCTTCTGTCCATGGTATTCCTTTCCTTGGTGGTGTCTTTTTCCCTGTTTGTTGAACGCCAACTGAACTTTCAGCTTCTACGGTTTGGTTAGCCTTTTGAGTTTCTGGAAAATACAGTTCATCAAGTACTTCATCATATAGTCCAGATTCAATGGCCATCAAATCATTCTCCAACATCTTGTGATGCTCTTCAACTTCTTTGGCTGTTTTCCCAGGAATTTCTTTAGCAATCTTTTCCCATCTGTCAGGAGCATCTTCAGGGAACATCAAAATAGCTATCTCAAATGTCTTGTTTTCCTCCCATGTCCAAGTTGGAGCCTGGGATTCAACAGCAATGGTGCTTGCATTAGCCATCTCAAGCTTGATGGTTCTCACATGTTGACTCTTGCTATGCTTATATAGGAAAGGGATATAAAGTGAATATGGCAAGAAATTTCAGTAACTATTATTTACCATTTTCAAATTAAATTGCAATGTAAATGAATAGGGATGAATTTGATGTATTTAGTATTTATGAACCCACCAAATGAGATTTACCAATTTTGCCTGAATTGAAGAACAAAAAGATGCTGAATGTTACTAATCGATGCTCAAAATTTGTTTGTTAGTCATTTGAGCGGTTAGATTAAAAGGACCACATGTTACACAACCAACAATTACCATTTATTATCCAACTCTAAAAATTCATTTCCACTTACTACGTTTTTTTGTCAAAATAGAATCAAATCTTTAGTTACTTTAAAAGTAATTTATATCTTTGGCAAATTGACAAATTTGGTCTCCAAACTCTTTTCGGTCGTTGATTTAAGTCCTTAATCTTTAATTTTAATTTTTTGAATTCGAAAACTATTTTCAAACTGCAAATTAAGTTCCTTTTTGCCAGGAAAATTATAAACACCGGCCAAGTAAATAAATTTTGATCAAAAAAAATTGACTGGCCGGTGTTTTCAATTTTGACTAAAATGATTCAATTTGCAGCTCGAAAATAGTTGTGGGATTAAAAAATTAAAATTAAAGATTAGGGACTCAAACCACCAAACGAAAATAGTTTAGGTAATTAAAAATTAAATAATACTCTTAATAAAGAAACTTGATTATAATTTGAAATGGACAAAAAAAATGAAAACATCTCTATTTTAGTGGGACAAGTGTAATTGTATTTAAATTTGAAAAGTGTTTTGAACAAATTATAATATGGTCATTGTAAATTTGTATGGAAGAATGTGAGATAAATATGGCAATAGTATTTGTAATTATTACTTTATTTGTCTCTTTTTTTAAGATGTATTAATCAAATTCTCTTGTTTTTAATTATAAGATTTTTTTACTTTTATGATTATTGTATATATTATTTTCAAATTCACCCTTGCTTTATTGAGAAAGATAAAAAGATATAACAAATGTTCATTTTTTAAAAAAATAGTAAATAAATAAGAGTATAATGAAAAGTAAAATAGTTTATTGGTATGTGTGAAATTATTTATAGCATCTTATAAAAAGAAAATGAGAGAATATTACTTAGAAAAAAATTATTAAATATTACTTTCCAATCTTATGTTAAATTGTTACATAATAGGGAAGAATTGTATGTATGTCCTTATGAGTCTACCAATCAGATTTACCTTTGCACTAATAATAATAATAATAAGATTTACCAATTTTGACTGAATTGAATAACAAGGTCCTATCAATATTAACTAGCCGTTGACCCATACATCATGAATGGAGCATTCTATAGCAATTAGGTTCATCTTGATTAAAATCGACCTAGATATTATTATAAAAAAAAAACTAATACATATAAGTAAATATCTAATAAAAGATCAACCTAATTTTTATTTAAAATAAAATATAAGCAAGTATCTAATGTTACACAAAAGGGAAAGAAGGGGAAAAAAACATAATTACTAAATAAAGCATCCTTTTTAACTTTTCACTCAACCCAACAAAACCTCCACACTCAAATCCTTTGGCATTTCTTCATATTTGTGAATTGCAAGCAACATGCGAAATTAATTAGTCTTCAAAAATTATCCCTCTTACATTGAATTAATTGCATTATTTCATTGAAATTTTACTTATAAAAATGTATTAAAAAGGTTTAAGCTTGAATATCTTAATTTGTTCAAATTTGATAGTTTTGTTTGGTTGTTAGTCCAAAATTTATGTTTATTAAAATTGTTGCATTGGTAGGATAAAAAACCATTAAATTAACAAGAAAAGTGGGTATATTTGGACTGGTTTTTTAAAGTATTTTTTGTTTTATTTTTTAAATAAAATTATATTTAAATAAGATTTTTTTATTGAAAATTGAAAAGTGGTTGACATGATTTGGATTCTATATTATTGATAATAATATAAAATGTATAAAACATAGTTAATAAATTATTTGAGATTATAATTTTAATTAAAAGATAATGAAAATATATTATTTTATATGACTGAATAAAATTTATATGTGAAATTAGAAGAAAAAAAATGTTTTGAAAAATGTTTTTAGCATGGAAAGAAAAATAACAGTTTTGGTTTTGTTGATGAAGGCTGACCAAGCACACGAGGCCACCTACAACTACGTGTGCCTCATCCCAATCTCTATGGTATTGTAAATGTCCAAATTTTAAGTTATTTTCAACTTATAAATCAAGTAAAAGAAGTTGTTTTGCTCAATTTAGATCTCACCTCTTATTTTCGTCAACCAATGTTACGTTTAGTAGTACCCAAAATAATAATAATAATAATAATAATAATAATAATAAGTCAATATGGTCTTTGTATTTTTTTTTTAAAGAAAAATGCTATCCTCTCTAAATTACTCTTTTTTTTAAAAAAAACTCAAAATACCCTTGAACTATTTCCCTGTTTTTAAAATATATCTTAAATTTTTATTTCATCTTTTTCTATCATTATTTATTTTTATCATGTAACCTTATCAAAAATAATAATGTCAGCATTAGAGATATAGGGTAAAAATATTTGATAAAAATTAGTATGAGGATAATAAAAAAATATTAAATGAATGTTTAACGATATTTTTGCATTATTAAAAAAATAGTGTAAAGATACATAATATAAAAATAAAAGTTTAAGAATATATTTTTAACAAAAGAAATAGATGAACGCCATTTTAAGTCAATTTCCCATTTTTAACTTAAATCAAGTAAAATCTTCTAGCTATAAAGTAAAACATGATTGCTAAATCACAAAAGCAATAATATGATTGTTAAATACTGTAATTTTTTACTAAATATTGCATCATCAAAATGTAGGCAGACCCTCCTTTGATTTCTTCGTCGATTTCCTCCTCTTTTTTTTCTAAAAAACACATCTAAAATTAGTTATTATCATTCTATAATATTTATCTTTGTATCTACTTACATTTAACATATTTTATATGCAATTCTTATTGATAAAATGTATGCTTCAAATGTTATTTTTAGGAATAAAAAATATATATAGACTTTTTTATTAAATTTGTGTAAAATGAATTGAAATGTGTTGGGTTATTAGTTTATATTTAAATTTGTATTGAAAATTCAACTAAAAAATTGAATTTGAAGTAGTGATATGCAATAATTGATGTGCATGGATAAAAAATTTGGAGCATTCATGCACAATATTCTGAAGTCGTGTACGAAGATTATATTCAAAATGAATTTAGAACAAAAAATATAATTTTTTGTTAAAAAATATAAAATATACATGGGTGTATTCTTTATTTGTACTTGATTGATGATATAACTCCATAACATTCAAAAAGCTCTGAACATTATTTTTTAGAAAAAGAAATAAAACAAAATGTAGAGGAGGGTGAAAGTACAAAAAGTATTATTAACATTAATATAATATATAATAGATTGTAAAATTTATGAATTAATGAGAAATAAATTAATTAAATTAAAGTGATGAATAACATAAATTTACGAAATATAAATCTTTTAAATTAAAATAATATATTAATAAAATTTTAAAAAAATAAAAATATACGCATTCAATTTTCCAAAATGAGTAATATTTGTTATAACTTATGTCGAGGCAATTTTTTTATCTTTACTATAAACTAAAATAGGCCATTTATGTAAAAATGTAGAGTAAACTAAAATTCATCTTTCCTCTTATGTAGTGATTTTGGTAAAGGTCACGTGAATTGTCAATTTTGCCCTTGAAAAGGGCAAAGTCACATAAATTACCCATTTTTCCCTTTAAAAAAGAGGCATGCATTTCATGCGCATCAACTCACCGAAGAAGAAAAAAAAGAAAAAAGAAAAAAGGCTCACCAAAAACCACTACAAAGTTGGCAAAAAAGGATATATAAGTAGTGAAGAAATAGTTAAGTTAAAAATAAAGGTGCCCAATTACACCAGTATATTTCATCAGTGACTTGCAAAAATTTTATCCCACCCGTTCAACTACCATTTTCCTAACTTCCAAAATGTCCACGAGGCAGAAAAACTAGCTGTTCACTGCCAAAATCATTTTGACGAGGAGAAAAGGTGGGCAAAAGTCCTGCAAGTGTATCAAGGACCTGGCTAACCTATCAGATAACAGGATCACAGCTGCTCATATAACTCCACCCTTCCGACCCTCACTCCCAAAACTCAAAAAAAGATCTTATAGTTCAGGGAAAGTTTCTATTTACAGTTGAATCAGGAGAAGGTATTCCACTCAAGTTCGACGAGTCCTCATAGAATGCACGAGGTCAATGCTAACAAAGAAGACGTCTACTGTGGATTTCTTTTCAAATGTTTTCTCTATTCAGTAATTTGGTGTTCCAGTTTATCTGTGAATGAGGTTGCTGATAGGTGCCGGAAGGCGGGACCACAGTTTCTACTGAAGGAGACATTGTTTGAGAATGTTGAGGAAGTGACTGACCCATTAATGGAGCAGCAGCTGTAGTGATATGATACATTCCAGCTAAAGAGCCCTGGCCAGAATGTGCAGGTGAGAAAGCAACCTGCTGACCCTGGGGAAAGTTGTAGAAGAAATTAGCCTGCAAAGCTGACAAATCCCGTCCAGGTGCAGACGTCCAGACATGTGACTCCTCATTCTACACATACAAAGAGTAAAAAATCATGGGTCCAAAATACACGCTCGGGCGCGTGTGTATATATATATATATATATATATACACAAAGACAGCATTTACTGGAAATAAGTTAATCATCAACCCAAACATTATAATAGGCAAGCACATTGACTACTTTTGTATAGTACTGCACAAAACAAGCAAATAACACAAATTGAGATGCATAAAAGTCTCTATCATGCACCTATGTGTATTGACACTCTAACTCAAGCAGATGGGCTGTAAATACTGATCAATCTACCTTGCTGAGGAAGGCTGACACCAAAAGACCCATGTACAGACTAGACCAAGTAAAAGGGTAGCATGTCATAACATAAGATCTGTCTTTGATTGGCAGTAGTACTTTCAGAATTATGACAGGGTAAGTCAATAAATCTTTAAGAGGTAAGTAAACAATAACAAAACCAAGTAAAAGGGTAGCATGTCATAACATAAGATCTGTCTTTGATTGGCAGTGGTACTTTCAGAATTATGACAGGGTAAGTCAATAAACCTTTAAGAGGTAAATAAACAATAACAAACCTGGTTCAAAGTTGGATAGATGTTCTTCTCCTTCAACTCAGGTGCAGGGAGATCTTCACTGCTGGCAGAACTACCAGGAGTCACTGTGGCACTGAGACCATAATTGATAGCAGAAGAGCCATATGAACCATAAGCAGATGGAATACCAAAGTGGGTCAGGTTGGTAGCAAGTGTTCCAGGTTTATACATTGGTGGAACAGGGAATTTAACCCCAGTGGGGGCTGCTGGTGGTGGCATATAAATGTTACCAGTTGAAGCTTGCTGAGGAAATCCCCCGTGGCCCAAAAATTGGGCATTGTGGGGCATGTATATTTGAGGCAAAAATGGATTATATGGAAAGTAGTTAGATAAATATGGTTGCCGGAGAAAGGGATACAACTGTGGCGAAACAGCAACAGAACTTTGTCCAACTCCTACAGTCTGAGCTGGAGGTTGGGAAGAACCTGATGTTGATGGAATTGATGAATTGCCAGCCTGCAGCCAGGCATGCGCTTTTGTTTCAGAATATCATTGAGCATATAATAAACAAGTGCCAAAAATAACACATTAGAAACTCAAGGAATGTGGAAAATGGCTTGAATTTCTTCTTTTTTCCTTTTTGCTTGTGCTTTTTTTTTTCTTTGGGGGAGGGGGATTCAAGTGGTTGCACTTAAACCTGTTTCCAAGGAATTAAAAGATGATCATGCTAAAGGGACAGAAACATTCGTCAATTTCCCCAAATTTCTACACTGGAAATATCATGGTGAATCAACAAGGGACATTAAGAAACGGTTGGAAAGCAAGTTGAGAATGTGATATTCTAAAGTTCAACATTTTCTACAAAGATGGAAATCATTATTGCACAGACTAAACAGGGGATGTAGGATATTCTATTTTGAGCAAGAGAAGTACAAACAAAGGGGAGAAGAAACCACAAATGGTAAATCTGATGCATAACCGCATAAGAACTTTAGTCAAATGCAAAATCTTGAAGAAAACAGTAAATGTCTCACCTCAGCTCCTTCAACCTGCACAAAATGGGGCCCCAGCATGGGTGGCATAAATCCAAAACTATAATCAGGGACAGCATGAAGAAACGGGTACTGTGATGCTCCTATGGGTTGCACTGACTCTGGCTTTGACTGGTCAGACTTCGAGGGTGCCCCAGACTGGATATTGACCCCCAAAGGTGATAAGTTTTCAGGCACATGTGGAGAAGACTGTGGATGACCAGGGAGATCACCTTCTCGGGCAATAAAAGATGTAGTTTGATGGCTGGATTCAATGTTACACTAAATGAGTGATGGAAACAACAGAAGCACAAAAGCAACAACAATTAAGCATTTTAGACACAATAAGTATATGATGACCATTCCATAAGCCAAGTAGATTGATATTTTAATAGGATATCAGAGAAAATATAGAGGCATTCCATTTCAAGACACAGATCCTTTTTAAAGCAGTATTTAGTCTGCGAGAATATAAACCATAGCTGAAAGAAATATACTGCTTTTACCTCAAAGAAGGTTGTCTAGAAGCATCCTCATTAGTCATAACAGATTCATCCATGTCCTTGGAGTCTTGGCTATCATTTTTGTTATGAACTAAAATATCATCCAGACTACCAAAAGTCAAGCCATTCCTGTAAGCTTCAGGCACTTGAATATGGTCAGGAAAAACAACAGGTTGATGGGAGGATAAACTGAGTTTCTCCAACTTTATCTCAAGTTGTAATGTCGGTTGCTCCAAAGCAGCATCACTGACTTTAGGAAATGACTGCGCATTAGCTTGCAATACAACAGCTTCACCCTCAGATGTCATCACTGTGCAAAGTTCAAGAACAAATTAAATGCAGAAAAAATAAATGTACAAATTAAACAAAAATATGCAAAAGCACTCTCTTTTTCCTTTTTATAATAAGAATATAAAGGGAAGGCTAAGGGAGGGAGACAAACTTCAGATTCTAGAAACTATTTAAAATCAGAATGAATGGTTGGTATTGATACTTGAAACCATGGGTTACATGGTCAAGGGAAAAAAAGAAGCAAACTGAAATTGTTCTGTAGGGAAGCTATAGCACAATGTATTTAGAAGCAATTTAGTGTATTGTTTCATGAACAAGTCACTGAGAAAAATTATTTTCAAGGTCAATGGACAGGCCTCCAAGAAATCAGATATAAAGCAACTCTCAAACTTACATTTTGTTGCACCATTAACTTGTTGGGGTGACCAACTATCCTGATTGGTAATGGAAACATATGAATTAGCATTGTCCAACAAAGATGATGGTCTTGAAGCCTCAGAATTGTGGTTCTTTTCAACTCCTTGGGATGTTTTATCTGCAGAAATCATGACTCTCTGGGAAACTTGACTGTCATTTACAACATCTTGACCAGCAGTCAATCCACTATCCTGCAGAGACAGGCCACTGAAGTCAGGAGCAGTTCTCTGGCTTCCTGTTTCACGTTTTATTGCACCCATGGCACCAGGGTTTCGAGGATTCAGAGATGGCACTAGTACTGGATCTGACGCAGAGGAATAAACACCAGAGTCTCTCCCTTCAAAACTTGCTCCAGAACCAAGTGCGGGAGTTGGAGTAGGACCAGGATTTAAAGCTTGCAGTTGCTTGACATCAATAGTTGGCAAAGTGGCCTTTTTTCCTGATTTGCTAACATTGTCAGCAGTTTTTCCTTCATTAACATCAGGAACATTGTCACAGGAGAGATTGGGGTTGCTTTCAGGTGTTGAACCACGATCAGATGGACTGGTGGATCCATTGGGTGAGCCATTTAAGAAACTGCACATAATTTTGTATTACAAGTGAGCCTTGCACAAGAAATGATGAACTTACTACCAGAACATTGAAACTAATACAGTAAACAAAAAGCTTAGATGGTCGATATAGAAATTTTTACGTTATGGCATGAGATGATGCATTGTTGTGATGAACAGGTGCCAAACCGTTCAAACTTCTCTCCATATGATCAACACCTTCATTTTCACGTCCAGCACTGACCTGTCTCCTGCCACCAGTATCTGGTAATAGAAGTAAAATACAGGTAAATATAACTCCACTTAATGCTACAAGAAATATTACAATTCACAGAACTCACCACACAAAATTTTGATACATATACTAAAACAAAAGGACAGAAATAGCAGCAAAAAACTAAGATGAAGAGTGATCTGACACATAAAACCAGAAAGAAATAGAACATTGTTGGCTGCTATTCACAATGCTAGAACACCATTCAAGGTCAATGGATTACTACATACAAAACAATGCATGCAGAAGTGAGATCTTTGGGGCTATTGCCATGAACAAACACAAAGAATAATCTGACAAATAAAAATGAACTTGAATCAGGCTGCAAAATAGGTAGCACTGAAGGTGGGAAGACAGATTATTCATGAAATAACAAAATCATTAAAAGATTAAAGAAAATACATCCTATTGCTCTAGATTCTTTCTCACATCAGAAATTTGAAATGCTGTCATTTCATAGGGTAAATTACAATCCTGAACTTGAATCCCCTCTACATGACAGAAGGGAAAACATGCAGCTTAAATTTCATTATTATAATATGCAAACACATATATTAGCATCAAAATGCATGAACCCAAAGAAAGGACATGAAGTTATATTTCTATGTCACAGATCAGGAACAAACAGAGTCACAATGTGAATATAGTGAAAGAGACTAGATGCCAAGGGACAGAAATACTTCACTAAGAGAAGAGACACCTTCTCTAGTTAAAATGTGAAGATATACCATCAGAAACATAAGTAGAATAATTTCTCCCTCGACTCCCACCCCCACGCCGCTGCATGCCTGAAGTCCACCTATGTCGCTGAGGGGCATGGACAGTTACATTCTGAAACAATATAAAGTAAAAGCATCTGTTAGATGTGATAGTAGAAAAACAGAGAACAAAATAAGACAGGAATGTCAAGTTACAAACATAGGTTCCTCTATCATAAGTTACAATAAGAAAACGACAATACGCTCTTCTGGACCTTTTATCCTCAATAGAAGAGCTGATAAAACATTAGACACCATGCAGAGCAGCAGAGGTGAAAACAATCAAATCTTTTATTCTTATCTGGAGGGATTTCACTCACTTCATGATATAGAATCCTAATAAAATTTGATAACTATTCACTTCTTAAGTGATAATGGACTATTGTAGGATACAGAAGTATTAAGGATTACAAAGTGCATAAGAAAATACTTACAGGCCCCTTCCTATCACGCTTCCTTTTGACCTCATGAAATGTATCTGCACAAAAAAGCAATATTGTTTATTACCTTCTCAATTGGAAAGTAAACATGTTACATCCAAAAAATTACATTAGGCAAGGAAGCACTAGCATGTGTTGATACTGGAATATCAGAATTACAAGAACAAAAATGTGTATGTATAAAAATGCTAGCTTAAGCAGAAGAATCATGAAATTCTTCACCAGAAATTGCAGGAATGGTTCAAATTAAACCAGAAAGGAAAAAAAAAGGGAAGGAAGTGTGAGAGGGAGACTTAACAAGTAAAGAATTAGAACAATCAAAATCGACTAGACCTGGGAGCAACAATCATTTTTCAATCTCAACATGTTATTTACAAGTCAATGTGTTATAGACAATCAGAGGAGCATTATCTGCAAAAGATACCAAAATATAAGCCTTTTTCCAACCAAACTGTGGAAACAATGTGTAGTATATAAGTGACCACAAATACTCTAAAAGGCACAAAAATAAACCAATAAGAATTCCATCCACATACCATCTTAATCCAATTAAATGAGATAATTAATATGCTAAAATCATAAAAGCAATTTAATGTCATAAGCAGAGGCAATTTCCAAAGACAGTGTAAAGACTCAAGATAAAGATTGAATTGGCATTACTTCAAGGATATCATTGAAAAGATCACCTACACTTTCCTTTTCTATCCCTTTTGATTCCAACATAAAATACATGGAACTGAGGATACAAAATCATCTTGGCATACTTAAGCAGTAAAATGATGACCAATAAAAGGAAGTTCTGCGGATTCTATTAAACCCCCAAAAAAAAAAACTTTCTAAACCTGAACATTAAACAGCTATTCAGAAAATCAGCTAGCAAAACCACAGATCACAGCATTACAAAGAACCAAATATAAATAGAGTAGAAGTGATTGCATCAAATTCCAAAAGACACAGACCAAAGTAAACATGCAAAATTGTGTGTATACATTGGCAATCACAGACGTACACAAACATTCGCAGAGTATACAACACAAGTACCCCAACCAAAAAAAAAACCATATACCCAGATAAAGAAGCTTTTGAGCAGTTTCATTGGGATCCATGTTGCATTCTTTGAGCATTGCATAGATGTCTTCCTCGCTGTGCTTACTAGCGATCTCTTTAATGTCTTGGATCGTTTTGCGAAGATTAATCGGAATCGTAACCCTAACAACGCCGCTGCTGCTCATTTTAAAAGGGGAGGAGGGAGAAATATTATTATATAAAAATTCTTACTTTAATTCCAAAGAAAAACCCGAACAAAAGCCAAAAATGAAAACCTAAAACACTATAAAGAAATCTGCGAGCATGCAGAGAATAGAAGAAGAAAAAATCGGGATTTTGCAAAATGGGAGTGTTGGAGGTATTATGTGAAAGAAAGAATGAATGTTTTGTGTGTTTATTTATAGGGAGGGAAATAATGGTAAGAGATTCAGGGAAATCATACATTGTAAGAATCTAAGCTTTAATTCATGTGGGAGACTTTAGAAAAAATTTTGAAAATTGATTTCGGAAATGGTGCCTACGTACGTACATGTATAAAATGGAATGAATAAAACAAGTGGGCCGATGCATATATTTGGTGTTGTGGGCCGGACTGAATTAAATAAAACAAGTCGGTTTATTTTAAATGAAGGTTTGAATTTTGTTTTTTGTTTTTTTTTTAGAAAAGGATTTTGAATGGTTAAGAATAAATGTTTTGTTTATACGAATTTATATATAATGCATTATCTATACATAATTAAATGTTCACTTTTATTTAATTAACTTATCAAATTATTTTTAAAATTAATATATAATAAATCGTGAGACTTCATGACTTAATGAGATATAAATCTATTAAATTAATATAATGAGTGACGAATATTATCAGTTAGAATGTGAATTATTTAAATTAAATTAGTAAAGTTATTAATAAAAAAATTTATAATAAATATATTAATTTAAATAAAGTATACATTAAATTCTAAATAAATTAAAATATAAATATGAATATTTAATTTTAAATATACCAAGTAATTATAAACTCTATTTGTAATGGTCAAACTCCCTTATTAATAAACTCAAGATATAGGCTATATGGCAACGGTGTTGAGTCGAATCGGATTAGGAATTTCATCATTGTCATTGGCTCGTCATGTTTGTTGTGTTTTATTTTCGACTTGTTTCTAAACATTGGCAAGGATCTATATTTTTATTTTAGCGAAAATAAAATCATCCTAGACTAGCGTATTTCCAAACGAAAAAACCAAGGCAAGAAAATATCCCATTTTTTTCTGCATAAAATGAGATAAAAAAATTTCATCCAAGGCCACTTAATTTTTTTTTAAATAGACATTTTATATTATTTTAAATAATTGTCCAAATACATACAAAAATTATCGAAATACATACTTGCACAATTATAAATCCAAACATAAAGAAACTTTAATGAAATATTCTTTAAAAAAATGCGCATAACTCATAGCAACAATTTCCAAAATCAATAGTATTAATCTCACCGGTTAGGGACATTTTGTTTTTTTTTTATATAATTTCTCAAAATAATAAAATAAAAACATAGTTTAATGTAAAGAAGATTTTCATTAAAAAAAAACATAAAAATATCAAATTTATAAAATTTACTCCCTCATTATTAGCACCATATCCTCTAAATGTTGTTAAGAAATTTATTTTTGAAAACATAAAATATTGATCTGCTATAATTTTCTAATATAAGTAATAAACATGCAATATATATATATATATATATATATAATATATATATATACATACATTATAAATAGAGGTGGGATGAGGATAACTGGAGCTGGATGCAGGATGAGACGGTGAAGAGACAAAACTGTCGTTCCTTTGCTCTCCGATTTTATTCTTAGTTTTTAATATTCTGCTTAAATTTAGAAATTCAATTTCCTACGGTAAGGTAGGACGAGCTCTTATTTTTATTAGTAAGACTTCCGGTCCCTAAATAAATTTTAATCCAAGTTGGAGGTTTGAAATTTTACTCATTTCCCAGCTTAATCGCCTCATTATGGATATATATTATTTCAATACATTATAGAGGAGAACTTTTCACCTTTAATACTCGAGTGAGTGAGAGAGTTAACGAGATTTAAATCTCAAAACAAATCTTCATAATATTTTATTGAAAATTTGCTCCATGCGAAATTCGAAACTACGTTATCATACGATTTCTCCTCACATCACCACATGTCTTATTAATTCAGTTATGCCCTTAGCACAAAAAAAAAAACTTAAATAACAAAGGCATCACACTTTTTATTAAACTTATTATGTTCATATTCAAAGGCCTTTCTTTCTATAAACTTTTTTAACAAATTATTCTACCATGTCACTTATCTCTTATAAAATAAAATATAAAAAAATGTCGTTCAAATAATATTTTTTTAATTCCAAAAGGTGTTTTAATAGTTGTGATGCATAGTTTTTGCTTTTTTTAGTTTGAAAATATTCTTCTTTTTATTAATAAAATTTTAATGGATATAACTCAATTGAGATAACTCGGTGCAATCTATTCCCCGTTTCAATTTAGATGATTTTTCTTTTTCCATTTTTTTATAAGTATTAATTTTAAATGATTCGTTTAAAAGTTAATTTGAATTAAATCCAAGTGAATCATCCAATTTTATTTGGAGCGAGTTAGCAACTTGACTCAATTGTATAAAAAGGACATGCTATAATACATATGTGAAACAAATTACATGTTTTATTAAGAATAACTTCAATCGTTTTAACTTTTGTTTTATTTTCTCCTATTTTAATTCTTTTTTAGAGTTTATGTAATTTTAATGTATTTCTTACTTTTTGTAATTTTGCTATTATTAGTTGTTTCCACCTTGTGGTAATATTTAATCACTTATTCAGTAAGAACTTAAAAAAAGAAGAAGTAAGGCATGGAGTGAGAGAGAAATGTAAAAAGTAAAATCTAACTACATATTTTACAGTTTTACCTAGTTGGCTAATTGAAAAAGGCCCTAATATTTTCTAAATTATGGTCCATATATTACAAGTATTTTTTATATTTAAAGTTTCTCCCAACTCCTAAGGGTTCATAATCAGGTACGCCAAGCGACACGAGCACACTGCACACTCGCTGTTTTCTAGTTCTCGTTGTTTCTCTCAGATACTGTTCTCCCGGTGCTCCGGCAGTGTCTGGCCGGCTTTTTGAGTCATGGGTAGCGAGACAAAGTACGAGATTCAACAAAATGCATACATCAAGCTGGTTCTCCACGCCATAAAGCATAGAACCTCGGCCGTGAACGGCATCCTCCTCGGCCGCCTTTCAGGAGATGGCATCGTCGACATCGTTGACTCCGTCCCCCTTTTTCACTCCCAGATCGGACTTCTGCCCCCCCTTGAAATTGCCCTTATTATGGTCAGTTGCAGCTCTTTACCTTGTATCCACGCTCTGAAAAGTTGTGCGTCTTATCAATTTTTGTTTCTCTAAGATGTTTAATTTGAAATTTGGTTTCAGATAGAAGAGTATTATACTGATAAAGGGTTGAGCATTGTGGGTTATTTTCATGCCAATGAAAGATTTGATGATTTTGAGCTTGGCAATGTGGCGAAGAATATTGGCGATCACATTAGTAAATATTTTCCTATTGCTGCTCTTCTTTTGGTATGTATGTTTAATTGTAGAGCTCAATTGCTCAAATTTGAATTTTCTAGCTCCTTTTGAATGTTTGATTCCCTTGAATATTGAAAGATTCATGCTTTGAATAATTTATCATACTCTAAATTTCAGCTAGACAACAAGAAGCTTGGAGCTTTAGCAAAAGGGAATGACAGGAGTTCAGTGATGCAGGTAAATTTTTATTTGCTATTTTAGTTTGGGGATATCGAAGATCTTTGATTTACAACAACTTGTTAAAATTGTACCTAGGAACAAAATAGTGCTTTTCTGTCTCATTACATTTTATGAAAAGACAGTGCAATTGAGTGGGTTACTGAAATTTGATAAAATGGAATGAAAAATAAGACTTTTAGTTTTTATGGTAATTTAATGATAAATCAATCTCCTATAAAATACTCGATAGTTTTCTGTATTCAAGCAGATGTTGGACCCTGGTTCCCTTGTTCTTCCTATTAGACCTGAAACCTCTTCTGCTAATTCCTTGTGTAAATCAATTCCACGAAATTCTTCTTTCTATTGTACATGTCACATGACATGCTCTAACTTAATTTTGAATGGGGAAAGTAAAATCTTGAAGTATTTTGAGTCAATTACTTCTTGAAAATATGATACCTCTAAAACAATATGCTAAGAAAATGAAATGAGTGTCATTTAATCACTTTTTACACGTCAAATATCCCCCAGTTTAAAGAAACTCCTACGTTTTGTTATCACCAGCTACTCTTGAATTCAGCACTTTCAACTTATAATATTATTTTTTGGTTGTGAACATGTATTTTGTTCTCCAATGTTTAAGTAGTCATATTCATTCTTCAAGATTAAGTCTGTAAGAACTAATTGATTAGTCTAAGTTTAAGTGCTTATTGTCTTTTAGCGTTGAAACATGTAACTATTGTAACACAGAAAAGAAAAAGACTTAGACAGTAAAGTAAAGAGCATATGGCAACAAATCTACGTCTGTGGGGCCCTCACCCAACTTTCTATCATCTATTACTCCAAGTTACAAGAAGATCCAAGAAGGTGCATTTAGTTCTTAAAGAGCAGATGATGTGATATTCTTGTGTAATTGTTAGTAAATGTCTAATGAACTTGATTTGGATCGTGTATATCAAAGCTTGCTGCCTGAGAATTTAGATATATGTATATAAAGCAATTGCATCAAAATTCAAAATTTTGGCAGGTCACTTCTTCCTGCATGAAAATTTGAAGTTAAATAGATTTCTACACCATCGTGTATTGTCATTAGAATCCTTGACTATGCAAGGCAATTCTTCTTGCCAAAGGATTCAAACTTCCCAATATTATTTTGCATAATTTCCACTTCTTGCAGCTTTCCTATATCATTTGGAGATATCCTAGATGTCATGCTATATGATTATTATCACCTCTCAAACTGTTTTGAGTCATTATGCATCAGCTCATTGTTTATCAAATTTAGAATTCTAGTTTTCTCAGCAGTGCCTGTTACAGTTAGTCCTTGCAACAGACGGGTATGCAGTATAACTTCATGTTCCCATTTTGTGTCATAATAATAATAATTTTTGTTTATATTATTGTACATTTTGCAACATATATATAGATATATTTTCTGGATTGCAGACATATTTGCTATACTACAGTTTGTTTTACAGTTAATTTATTTAACAAAAGAATGTACATCTTTTTCTTTGACTTCTCAATAGCTTTACACAAAGGATGGCTCTAGGAGTTGGAAGCTTGTGGAGGGAAACAATCCGCGTGTCAAAGAGCCTGCAGCTAATGTGGTTCTTTTAGACTACATTTCATCTAACAAATCGAAGGATGTCATTGATTTTGATGATCACCTTGATGACGTTAGCAAGTAAGATGATTCTGGTCCCATTCCCATATCCTCCAATTTTTTTCATTATTACTGTGAAAATTTCAAGTGTGAGAAACCTGAAACATTCAAAATTCATTTCATTGGTATCGACTTTTTTGACATATGCTTTTGCGTTTCTTTTGGCAGGGACTGGCTGAACTCTGAACTTTTCAAGTGAATTTTCTACAGCATAGAACAGATCTGCTTTCTTTAACTCAATGGCTGTTCTTTTATACGCTACTCTATGGCACTGCAAAAAATTTTGAGACAAATTTCCCTTTGAAAGAGTTTGATGGAACATGTCAATTTGTTCTAAGCTGTAGTATTGGGAAAAGGGTTTAGTTGGCTTGTTTTTATTTAAATACAAAATATTTGTTTCTGAGGTACGACTGTGGACTTATATCATCCAAAATACACATGTATCTCAAAGAATTTTTTTTAGCTTGAAGTATCTGCTCCGTTCTTTTTCCAGTCTAGGCCTATTTTCTTTTCGCCTTTGGAATTTAGAAAGAAAAAAAAAATGGAATCGGGGGAAGGCGAGTCATTCTTTACTTGTCCCGGGGGAGGGGGGGTGATCCAGTGTGCAAAATAGTTTTTCCCTTCCTCAGAAATCAGTTTACTTCTCCTTTAATTGTGTATTGTTTCACAGTTCTTCTGTTCAAGCACTTGACGTATCACATATCCTGTCACAAAAGAAAAAGGGGAAAATGAGGGGAAGAAATAGAATAATGCATTTTCTGAACTTGCGTTCACTTCTCCAAAGTCCAAAGATAGATATGTAGACGAGTATGAAATATCGACCGTTAAAGTTGGTTGGCACATGATATCTTTCATGGCTGGTACGGATGTACACAAGGGGTTGATATTCAAATACACGCAAAGCACAATTCCAACTGTTACTTTACTTTGTCTAAAGTAGTAGCTCAACCTATTTTAACGCTCACAGCTGCCTTCCAGTTTCTCCCGAGCCTGAGGAATGATATCAGAGTCAACCGTGGAGCTGCTGTTTGATCAACAACCAAGTCATCACACCTTTCATATATACTTAGAGATGGGCAAAGAACAGACATCCAATCCATCCCCATCAGCATAAGCTTCATTATATCTTTGAATAGAACGACAAGGCAGAGAGAAATGAAACGTTTCCTTTGTTCTATAGCCATGGCCTTGATCTTCTCTTGCCTAGTGCAACAAAGCAGTGCCCAGAACAGTGCTTGCATGCAACGGCTTCTTCCATGTATGGACTACCTGAATGGAACTCGCGATCCGCCCAGGAGTTGTTGTGATCCTCTAAAGTATGTGATCAAATCAGAGCCAGAATGCTTGTGTCAAATGATAAGCATCAAGGGAGCTAATCAAGCTGAGCAGGCGGGAATCAACTTGACTGATGCTCAACAATTGCCAGGGAAATGTGGACAGCATATTGATCCTTTAGGCTGCATTCTTGGTATGCATATTTTACCACCATGATTGTAATTAATGAATAGATTTACTGAGAATTTACAATTGTTCAATTAATGCAGTAACTAAAAAAAAAAAAATGCATTTTCAGGTTCACCGGGTTCACGTTCAGCCAGCTTCTCATTCAAATATCCCAGTAGAATTCTCACAGCTACTTCATTGATGATGGCCATTGTTCAGGTCCTGTGGACGTTTTTGAACCCCCTTTTGATGAGTTCTAGAGAGAAAGCTTGATACTCTGTGTATTATTATTATTATTTGATTTTATTTATAATTTCACTCTTAATTTTTGTATACATGAAATTGTCAAAATTTTGCACAGAAACTTTTTTTAGTCGAATTGTTTAATAATTATAGACATTAATCGGGGCTAGTATGAGGCCTTGCTGGTTTGACCATTTCATATCTACAGGTTCAATGGTTGTTTGACCATTAATGTGTGACATTTTTGTTCCTCAAGATTTTCTTGTGGGTGTTATATATAATATCCTTCCTATAACGGAATTTCGAGTTTAACTAGAAAAAGCTTACCCAACCTTTGCACCTTACAAATTCATTGCATTACAATTATCAAAATAAATAATAAGTATTTTTTTTAAAAAAGAGGTCAAATATTACTTAGCAAAGGTTGCAATGATTCCATTTTCTCAGAAGCAAAATTATGACAGCTTTTCTGCGGGAGTTGGAAATTCATTTAATTCCGTTAACAAGGGCTCTTCAAGTCAACAGAAAATTGCAATTTGGGAGCTACTTTTTTGAGGTTTATAGAATTAATTCTTTATGTAAATGTACACAAAGTAATTAAATTTTTTTAAAAATATAAAATCTGTGAAAAATGGCTAATAATTTTTTGAGAATGGGGTTTTTTGTATGTCAAATTCTAAAGCAAGTTAAATCTTATATGTGGCGAAATTGGTCAAAATCAAGGTAATGACCAATTTGATCACATTCAATTCAAGTACATTAATTATTTAGAATAATTGGACCAACCCAAATTTAGTGATTTTATAGATTGACTAATTAACTAAAATATAGTTTAATGGTCTAAAAAGTATTTGGAAAGTTTCTTGTACCTAAATTGCTAAGTCAATTACCTAAAACACCTTTAGCAGTTGTTTAATATTTTTGGCAATTCCTTAAATTCAAGTAATCCTGATTACATATTCACTAAGTTTCAAGAGATTCAAACTTAATAAATTTAGGTGATTACATATTTATTCTTGAAATCATAATATATATATAATATCTTTATTAAATTTATAGTTGTTTTTTTTTGTTTTTATTAAGCAATTCGAAAATCTTGATATCTTATTGCAATAGAGTACTATCGTACTATTTTATTCACTCATTACTAAAATTAATTTCGTAATTAGCATATATGATCACTATTAATTTCGTAATTAACTATTCATGTATATATATATACACTCACACACACACACACACACATTTTTTGCCATTACTAATGCAAATTTATCCTCGCTATTTCTTTGAGATTAAAGACAATGTCTTTTGGAGGTGGAGCTTTCCCTGCTCCAGCTGGTTCTGGCATTGGAGGTCTTGGTGCACCAGGGTTTCCAACTACTGGCTACAATATTGGAGATGGACGATCAGTATATTTTTCCACCTGAAAAACATCAAAAAATCCCAGTTTTCATCATTTGTGCCATTGTTGCGCTAGTAATTATGATTATTGGCGCAATGACATATTGTGTGATTCGCTGTCTAAACTCAAAAAATAAGAAAATAATAATAATAATAATAATGTTCAAGGTAATAAACAATTATATTCTATGCCAATTAATTTTCTCATATTGATTTTTTTTCATGTTATATAATATTTTTCTATTATATGCTTATTTATCTCTTTTTGAGTACTTATTGTATTATCTTGTTTTTTTTTATAGGTTCAGCTATACATTTACCAACTACAACTTCAGCTAAAGGTCCTCCTAGTTCAACTAAAGGCCCTGCTAAAGTATGAAAGATTAAAAGAGGGTGAAGTCTGAAGAAAGCGAAATCTATATATATTTATTCCACCCTTTTATTATTTATTGTTCATGATAATAATCATTAGTTTTTCACAGTGGCAACATTGAAGTTTATTATTTTTACTATTATTGTTGTTGCAATTAAAATTAAAATCATTGAAGGAGATTTCTTTGGATGCACTTGTAAATAGCGTTTGAATGAGTGTTTGTTATTTTTTGATGACAATCTAAAATAATTTTGAATATTTGTTTTAAATAATGAATTTTTCACTAATCTTCTATAAACATTCAATTTACTTTTCTTTTTTTTTATTATTTATACTAATAGATATTGAATATTAAGTACATTTTAATACTATTATTTTTCTCTTTATTCATGTTGCTATCGAGTATATAAACAACAGGCAAAGTAGTACATGCTCCTTATTGCAAGCACAACAACTATTGGCTTCAATGATTGTCCCGTTTTTTGGCTGCAAACTACATCCTAAATATTCCTAATCTCTTTATGAATATAGAACGCAACTACTACATATTGAATTTTCCAACTTGCCCCCAATCTTACAATAAGAATAAAGGGGCTTCAACTTAAAAAATAAAAATAAAAAATTCCTTTTCCTTATACATTGTCACACAATCACCCAATAAATTTATTACTCTCTTCATTCGAAATTTAATGTCTACATTTTTATTTTAATTTATTTAAAAATGAATATTCATTTTTCTAAAATAAATATAATTTGTATCTAAAATTCTACTAGCATCCTCTTTAATATAAAAGATCTACATCCCACTAATACATATGTTATCCCCACCAACCATGAATATTCTCTTAACTTTATTAAAGTCAAACATTATTTTTAAAATTTATACTTAGTTAAAAGTGAACATTTAATTTATACAAGATAATATTATTTTTCTTTTCTTTTGTTAACTGCTCAATAAGAAAATTTTATTTTAACATGCATCTTCAGGGTGATTTTTTTTCAAAAACATCAATTTTCAACTTTCTAAGTAAAAAAAAATGACAACCGTTTAAAATAAGTGCTTAAAAAAGGGTTAAAATTTGCTTAATGTAAACAAGTGCGAAGGGGCACTCTGAACACAAAGAAAAAACAGTAAAACAAGAGATGGGCCTTCTCTCTTGACGCCAAAGGATCCAAAAATAAAAAATTGAAATTTTAAACGTTTCAAAATAAAAATATGAATATTTAATTTAATAAGAAAGAAACATTATTTAGCAAAAGATTTTCCAGGCATAATCTGTTCATCTTTAGCTGATCGTTTGTTGCAGTTGCTCCTGTCGATGAAAATCATCATCATCATCATATGGTCTTCTGGACGTACTACAATGAGGTCTAGACAGAAAGCTTGATACAATTTAATAGATTGTCATTGATTAATTTTATTTTTAAAAATTTATATCATAATAAATATGAAATTGACCAAATTGTGTGTGCACGGATGAACAGTGTTATTCAGCTCCTCCAGACACTAATGAGGGGCTCCAAAGAGATCTCCTAGTCATGCTCTAATTCTCCATGCACAGTAGGATGATAAGGAGTTCCATTCTTTCAATAAATTAAGATTTACTGTCAACGCCCATTAATAAAGTAAGAGTGAATTTAGAAATAACATAAATAATAATTTTTAAAAATAACAAAATATCTTACGCATGTTATTTGTTTCCAAGGCCGATGTTTGCTTCAAAAACAAAAAAAAAAAGTTAAATCAGCATTTAGTTTGGCTGCAAATAATAATCTTAATTCCTCAATTTTTTTCCCACAAATAAAGAAATCATCTTAATTACTCACACATTTTGAGCTTGTGACATAATTATAAATTTATCAAATTTGCTCTAAAAGTTTAAACTAATAAAAAATTTATTACTTTATATCGACCACACAAATTTTTAACAATAGATATCATCATTTAATGATCAAAAGTACAATTTTTTAGCATAAAACTCTTGCTTGCTTTAATATTATATTAAATTTTTACATAATTATCTATAATTACTTAATTGTGTCTCCAAAAGTAAGGGGCATGCTGCTTAGCTGGATCAATTTCATCTTAGGGACTTGCCAAAAATCAAATAATGTCTACAAATAGCGGTGCCAAAGCCCCAATGAGGAAGAACCACATCATCACCTTCGGGTTCGGGTATACGCCATCAGTGAATGATAGATAGAAGAAGAACTATAGAATACACACACAAATCTCTCCTGACAAGGAATTAGACCAACCTATTTTAGAGACTTCTTAAATTGACTATTTATTATAAAATAGTTTGTTGGCCTAAAATGCATTCAGAAAATTTATTGTACATAAAAACACTAAATCAATTACCTAAAACACTTTTAGAAGTTGTTTAAGAAAAAATTGCCTTAGTTTTTTTGACAATTCCTTAAATTCAAGTAAATCTTAACCTATAAATAAGGCCTTCTTCAAAGACAAATTCATTGAAGTTCGAAGAGATTCAAACTTGAGAAGTTTAGGTGATCACATATTTTTATTCTTGAACTCATGATTTTTTTTTTCTGAAAATTTATGACTTTATTAAATTTATATTTATCCTTAACTTTTGTTGTATTAACCATATTTGAAAATTTTGATATTTTAATGCAATAGAGTACTATCTTAGTGTCTTACTCTTTTATTTTCATTTATTACTAAAATTAATTTCGCAATCAACATGCTCATGTCATGCTATATGATCACTGTTTCACTATTCTCTCTATTCTTGATAATTTCATAAATAATTTTCCTTCTCAGATATTAAAGACAATGTCTTTTGGAGGTGGAAGTTTACCTATCCCTAATTCAGGCATTGGAGGTGGTGGCACCCCAGGATTATCTAACCCTAATTCAGGCATGGGAGGTGGCAGCACATCAGGATTACCAACTATCAATTCTGATCAAAAGACACTTTCCACCGCACTTCCTATTCTTTTTATTTTATGTTTGTTTATTGTTGCGGTGTTATACTATAGACAAAGACGTCGGAACTTAAAAAATAAGAAAAGAAATAGTAATGGTAATGGTGAAGGTAATTATAAACATTTATGTCAATTAATTTTTTCATATTGATTTTTCATGTTACATAATATCATCAATAAATTATTTTCTATATAACTTATTTGATTTCTTTTTGGTACTCACTAGATTATCTTGTTTGTTTTTTTACAGGTTCAACTATAGATTTAGTTACAATCCCAACTAGAGGACCAACTGCAACTGCAACTGCAGCCCCAACCAAAGGACCAAATGCAGGGTTAGACTCAATCCCAACTAGAGGGCCAACTGCAACTGCAACTACAGCCCCAACTAAAGGATCAAATGCAAGGTCATGTGGAGATTTAGATACAATCCCGACTCGAGGACCAACTGCAGCCCCAACTAAAGGACCAAATGCAGGGTCAGGTGTAAATTTAGCTACAATCCCAACTAGAGGACCAACTGCAGTCCAAACTAGAGTACCAACTGCAGGTGCTACCACAAGTATGAAAGGTCAAAAGGAGGATATAGTTTGAGAAAAAATGAATCTACATGTATTTATTTTAGTTTTTTTTAAATGTTCGAAATTAATATATCCTGTTATTTTATTTTATTTTCCACATTGGAATTGAAATTGGAATCGTTAAAGGAGACTGTTTTAGTTGATGCCATTGGACAATCTAATATATATG
This sequence comes from Apocynum venetum, assembly GCA_019593545.1. Classification (NCBI taxonomy): domain Eukaryota; kingdom Viridiplantae; phylum Streptophyta; class Magnoliopsida; order Gentianales; family Apocynaceae; genus Apocynum; species Apocynum venetum. The sequence continues at coordinate 5,924,377 of SRSM01000123.1, read as the reverse complement.
AGCATTGGCAGTGAATGATGAACTTTTTACAACTCAAAAACTAATGTTTGAGAAACTAACGCCTCAACCTTTGTTATTCTGTACGGAGTATGGTTTAGAAAACAGCACAACCCTGAACCTCAATCCCAGGGGCTTTAGGTCATTAACCACCGGACAACATTTAAACCCCACCACGCTGGACCAATAATTCTTGATTTGAGAGTAACATATAGAAGCATCAAGGGCTGCCTGCGAAGTATATATGTGTGCTTAGCCCACCATTTCCTATAAATATATACATTAAAATAAACTCCCAAGTCCCAACATCAAGTAATTCAAAGATCTAGCCGGTGCCAGGCTCCAAGAATTAGGGGGCATATTGATTAGCTGAATCCATTTTTTCTCAGGGAACTTTTGTGAAAGCCAATTGGTATCGGTGCCACACCCCCAATGAGGAAGAACCGCATCATCTTTGGCCCAATAAGTCCCCATATGATAGAAGCACTAAAGAAAGCAGTAACTCCTGGGCATGACCTCGAGGCTGTGGCTGTTTGAATTAAAAACTGGAATACAGTTCCAATCGAGTGGGCAAAGAACATGGATTTGGGAGAAATTTTCATGTAATGACCCAATTTAAAATCTCTAAGTAAACGGTTTGTGACAAGTCATATTTGCTCTAGGCCTCCCCGGAAATAGAAATCCAATGATAAACTATGTGATCAAATTTAATTCCATTTGATGTAAATTCCCATACAATTCAACAACTTAGCAATGCCACATTCCTGCCATCCAATGTTGTAATTCAGGAATTTGAAACCAAATATATATATATATATATATATATATATATATATATATAAGATATTAGAAAAAATTATACACAGATTAAAAGTTCCTAAAATGTTCTTGTTTATTCTTCTTTTTTTTTTCTTCTACATTATCTCCCTTCATATGATATTTATTATCACTTTTGAAAAGATAAAAATATGTAACAATATTAAAAATATTGGAAAAAATTTCAAAAAGTAATAAATATCTTATATTTAAAGGGTAAGATAAATTACTTATAATATCTTTATAATAAGAAACAAAATGAGTATATATTAAATGTTTTTAATACTTGATATTAAAAATATATAATATAAATATTTTTATATATATTTAAACTCGAACTAATCGAATCATTGAACTTAACTTTTAAACTTAAAAAGAATCGACACGAACGAATTCAATCTCAACGAAATACTAATTGAACAGAAAATAACAGAAATTTGAGCTCAAATAAACAAATTAATAATATTAAAAAAACGCTGTTAAACGAACGAGCTCAGTTGAATTACAACCGTACTAAACTACAGAGTTAAAGGAACAATACTTTGGAAACTTATAAATTGGGCAATGTTAACCTTGCGACAAACGAATTAATGAAGGACGTTTATGTTATTGTAACTAATTTTCAAGAGCAGAGTCCATGCGTGTCCCCAAATGTATGAGGTAGAAAAGGTCAAATTAATTTGCAAAGATCACAAAGATTTAATTGCAGTGTATACATGTCTTTATAATATATCATGACAACTTGATTCACATAGTACAACAAGACACAGGAGTTTCCATTTGATTCCAAATAGAAGGGATCTTCAAGCGCCAAGAAAATTATAACCAACATTACTTCATGTATTTCTGGAGGAATTTCCTATGAAAGTCATTCCTGATCGTGTCATTAATAAAGCGCTTTGGTGCCTTGACTTCACCACGAGCCTGATTTTTAAAGACAACATCATCATCCCATCTGAAAAGAAAAAAAAATAGTACATCATTATCAATAAATGGAACTAAATAATCAAGAACATGTGAAAAGACAAGAAAAGCATTTCTGAGGCAAAGTACCTCCTCTTCACGCCAAAGGAGACAGAGTTATTTAGCAGAGGATTTCCCCGCATCATCTCTGCTTCTTTAGCTTTAAGCTCCTCTTCTCGTTCTTGTTGCTCCTGCCAAAAGCATAAAATTCTTAATGAATAACTACCTAGAAAATGGAATCATATTCACTTCTCAAATAGTCTAAATGATATTCCTCATTAATATATATAATCCCCTCGATAGCAGTAAGCAAATCTTTCTTGGATATGTTTCTAATACAGTTGAAATAAAATAAAGGCATTATTAAATTCCCACCATCTCGAAGGACACTGATAATTAGAAGTTGACTAGCTTAAGAAGAGACTATAAATGCACAAACAGTAACTGGTGAACCTGAATATGTTACTGGTGAACCTGAATAAAGCCAACAAACCCCAAATAAAAACTCCAAAGAAGTATAACAGGACATGCTAGATTAGGAGACATCAATGAAATAACTTACTTTCCGGATTTTTTCCTCTTCCCTTTCCTTCTTTATTTGTTCAAGTTCAAGCAAAAGAGCTTCTGTGTCATCCTCATCATCATCATCATCGTCGTCCTCACTGATAACAAAACATATAAAACTTTCTTAGTCTGCCGGATGATCACAACATAACAGGATAGCACAGAAAAATATCTAATCCTCATGAAAAACCCAAAGGCCAAAAAAAAAACAAAATAAAATAAAGGTTCACAGATAAGTGACAAGACTGTCAGTATGTCTAATCCAAAGAAAAAAAAGGGTGGCAGTATGTCAAACTATCATCATCTCAATAGGCTTTAAAAACTGATTTAGATGGCCACTACAAATGTTAGCCCAACAGCTTATGTAGACCAATAACCTTTAAGGCATAGGAGAGGAGATTAGGAAGAAGAAAAAGCAACCAATAGAATAGAACAAGAAAAAATTCAGAAGCCATAACTAAAAGATACAGACATAACATATGACATCCCTATATGTTTCAATAAGAATTTAGGTATGGAACAATTAAACAATCTTGAGCTACATGTACACTTTACATGCCAATATTCTGAAACTACAAACCTTTCATCACTGCTTTTGGCATCCACATCAGCATCGTCAGCATCTATACTGCGTGGAAGAAAACGGTCTTCAACTTCTCTCTTTCCGCCTGAAAATTTGAAAATATTTGGTAAAGGAGGAGGAGTCACAAAGATCAATAGCAATTGTAACATATATCAACCAACCACCACTAACCTTCTAAAAGAAATTGGCTTCCCTTTCGACGATCTCTATCCTCTGTAATCATTGAATACCAGACATTAACAATGCTAATTAACAACACCCCTAGTATGTCAAACAATGGAAGCATATGCAATAAAATAGTATACAAGCAGACAAATACCAACCTGTGTAACCCTTATCTTTTGATGAGAAATGCTTGCGCTCGCGTTCTTCTAATTCATCACGAAGATTCCTCCTCTGGAGCTCATCATGAGTGTCTTGCCCATCCTTCCTAAAGAATCCACAAACAAAATAAGAACCACTTGGTATTGAGATGATAAGTGTGAGGAGGGAAGGGGCTACATCTTACAATACTACTTGAATAAAAAATTAAGATACCACAAGCACAAATAATAGCAAGGAGTTGACTTGGCATGTAAATGGCATTATTCCATTTTTTTTTGGGGGGGGGGGTTGTGAGGAGCACAAGGGGCTATTGTTACACAAGACTACTTGAAACACAAAAATCAAGAACTATTAAATCAAAACCTAGAATCTATATAACACAGCGCTTACATATACACATTAACACATAGATACTATCTTGCAAAGGGTCCATAGATTCTTTTTGTGCTAATATATTTGAAAACAAACCACACAGTATCGTGCATAAGCGTAACAGTACATTTAACTAATACCTAACTTCATACAAGTTTTCTCTTTCTTCCTTTTTTTTTGGGGGGGGGTGTGGGTGGTGACTATCATTCAGTTAAGAAAATCTAGTGAACTGATCAGATAATTGGTTAATTTCATTCAAATGATTTATATGAAATGGCAGCTATTTTAGTGACCAGAATATTTTCACAGTAATATAAAAAAGGAATTTTTGTTTATGCTTTATAGACCAGAATTATCTTACCCAACCAAACGCTAATTTCTGATTTTCAATTTGTCCATAACAACCTAGTCATCTTCCTGCACCTTACTACTTGGGCAATACATTCTCAATGCTCACAAAGACAATGCCGATTCACATAAAATGGGATAGAAACAGAACACAGAGATAAATAAAATTTGTTGAGCATGGCATGTACACCAATCCATAACTTCAAACCAAATTCATAGGGTTCCAATAACTTAATTAGTGGAGAATGAATTTCCACTAACATGCTAAACAAAAAGAGGAGGAATCAACAAAAAACAAAGGATAACATCATGACTAAAAAAAAAATGTATGCAACTCACTTCAATTAGAAAAGAATCTCCTTAACTAAACCAACAGGCATAATCTGCCACGTGCTCACATGTAACCCTACTTCCCAGCTCCTGACACGCTTAGGTAGTTCATTTTTACTGATTATTTTTACAAATCAAATTCGTGACTCCCTCCACTTTCACAAGAAGTCCCAAAAATGCCAAATATAACAAATTAACCTGATAATCCAACAAACTGAATTAATCGTAACTTCATAACTCAATTAGCTGCCCAGAAAAAAATTGGTGCAAGAATAAGCTTCTAAAACCCATGTATCATCACATATAAGCACAATTAGGATGTTTACCCGAGTCAATTTTAGTAAAAATATTATGCTTCCTAATTCCTATCAAACCTACCGTCAAAACTCGCCACCGAGTCAATGGCAAATTTTTTACCTGGGCTTTAAAGTAGTGTGAGCAGCGATGTCCCTGGAAGAGTACTTCTGAGATGGGCCGAAAATTCGCGTGCCGCCTTGCTCTTGGCCACCTTTAGCCGGTGCCCAGGTGGGTCTTGCTGCCGTCGTCATTATCTTCTAACAATCCTCAACAAAAACCTATCACACGAAACCATTATATGCACTCAGAATTAAAATTTGAAAATTCGAGGGAAAAGATTCATTCCATGCATGAATAGAACAGAGAAATAAAGTTAAAACGTTTAATCAAAAGGAATTTACAATAGAATGGAAAAATTAGGGTTTCTACCTTGTGGATCCTCGTCGGGGGAGGGAGAGAGAGAATAACTTCGGTTATACAATTATGCAAACGACTTTCCAGGTATCTTGTTTTACCTTTATGCCATCGTCGGTTTGGTTAATGGCTTCAGACCCGAACTCGGATGGCCTCTAAGTTTTCTTAATTAGTTATTGGGCCTATGATTGAGGCCTTTCTACTCCGAACACTACTTATTTGGGTTCCAACCATATCTAGCATAGTTGTTTCACTCACTCTCTTCCTTGAAGAATGTTCCTCTATAGACGGACTACGAAGCCTACAATTTTCATGTAAATGCATACTCACTCCCTCCGTCACTCATGATAAAATATTCACGTACATTTCAATTGTCGATTTTATTATTTTACAATAATTAAGAAATACATTGAAAATAATAATTATACAAACATACTTCATAAATTATAATTATTTAATTAGTGGCATATAGTTATAATGGTTCAAAATTTTTAAGTGAAATAATGAATATTAAATATTCTTTGAAAGATGTATTCAAAGTTTGTGGTAAAAAAAATTGATTTATTAATTTAGAAAATTGTTTTTAGCATTCTTTTAAAGGCATTAATAAATTTTTACATATTTCTAAGACAAAGAAATTGAGAATAAAAGAATTCAAATTTTATATTTTCAAGATTACATAATGTTTTTATTGTAAAAGTATTATTAGATTAGAAATAATATTTCTTTCGTTCCAAATTAATAGACTTGTTTGTTTTTTCATACCGATTAAAAAAATAAAATTAATGTTATTGAAAGTGTCTATTCTTTATAAAATATTCCTAAAATATCCCTTCACATTAGAAGTTTGAGCATTATAAAAACTAATAAATTGTTTAAAAAATAATTTTTCATTAATTATATACATTTTTTTAACAATTTACTCATCAATTGTTATTCAAAATGTATTTAATACTCTCATTTTAAATAATGGTATTTTAGTCAACTAAGACATATATTATTTTCTCAATAAGGAAATAAGTTTAAAAATATTGGATAAATAAATAAATAAATAAAATCTAACAAATTGTGGCAAAGAAAATATTATTTAAATGAGACAATTACAAAAGGAATGATAGAGGGTTGAAATAAGATAGATGAAGTATCTACCTTATTAAAATGAATATATTTATCATATAACTTTTTATTAATAATCATTTTAATTTAAAATTTTATATTTAACTAACATATATAATTTACTATTAACAATATTAAATCAGATATGAACATTCAATTAAAAATAAAGAAAATAATATTTTTTTGTTTTTTGTATTTAAATATGTTATTTCTCTAACTACTAATCATAATACACTAATAATAATGATGTTGCAACTTATTAAAATTAATGACTCTTATTAATTCTTCTATTATGTTAAATATAAATATGTAATTTCAAATGAAATGAAATATTATTTGATTTTTTTTCCTTTTTTCTTTTGTAACTCTAAAATAGACTATAAATCTGTTCCATTTTTGTAGCTCATTGCTCGGTAAAGAGAGGTGTGCTCAAATTTAACTATTTACTTTTGTAACAAGCTCATTATTAGTCATCAACAAAATGGTGTGATAATCGTATTCCCCCATGTTTCCAAATCTCTTCTTCTCACACCTGTCAGGCAGTCACGCTCTCCATTTGGTAAATCCATGGATTTGTCTACCTTCAGTTGGGCATTGAGCTTTGCCAAAAAAATTGATGTACAAAATTTAATCAATTGTTAAACCAAGATTCTGAATCTTTCACATCCAGGTAAGAAGGGCGCAAGGAACAAGTTTGATTAACACTAAGAGTTTATCTTGAATTTATTATCTGGCCTAAGGTTAAGTTTGGTCGGACTCGGACTCCTATAATATATTCTTGGCAGGTTAGAATATTCCAAATAAAGAGGCTCTTGCACTCATTACTAGAGGAAAATATCTAGAATTATTTTTAACTAAGATAAATTCAAATCTTAAATATCAAAAGAAATATTTTTAATTTAATGCTACTAATAAAACAATAAACATTTCTTTTTTAAAAAAATAAGATGAGAGATTTATTTATATATTAATTAAAAATAGACTAGATGAAAATATCTGTTTGATGAGTACAAAATCTTCTGTCGAAATTACTCTAATTTACTTTATAACTTTAAAAATCAGAATTTCAATTTGCGAGCTTTAAAAAGACACGAGGGAAAAAAATAGTCTACATCAAGATAGCTAAAATATTCTAATCATGCTTACATACTAAAGTTTTCATAATAATGATAAAAGCGGGCGATCAAGGAACATGAAAACCCTTGGCCAAGTAAGTGGCTAACCATTTATAAGCAACCGCGTGTGGGGGATCAACAGCCATTTGGCAGAGCCTCCGCCTTCATGCAGGTTCAACAGGTCACTGCTGATCGGATAGGAACTTTCTGGTTGGATTAGGTGGCCAAAGCCTCCAGTACCGCCAGAATTCAAACTAAATTATTAAGGTATTTCAGCATAATCATGCTGCAATAATAATATTAACATTTAGGAAAGAAATCAAGATTCACTCGACGTTAACATCAATAAGGAAGAAATATATTTTGGGTTGTGTTGGAAATTCGAATTTGATTAAGATTCTAATATGGGTATGTTGAAGGACCAATAGCTTTCAGCTTTTGCTTACTGAATAAACAAATAGGCCAGCAGAGGACGTTAGGCCAACGGTTATAGTTATCTTCAGATTTCACTTGGAATTGAAGCAAAGCCTGTCTGATTTTTGGTCACCATCTCAGTCCAAACTTCACCTTCATTTGTTGTTTGGTTGAACCCATCCATCACCTTCGGTTTCTGGTTGCTCCATCCCTTTATTTGCTTCCCAAATTCGCTTCTTTCTTTTGTGCTTTAATCATTCATTCTTCCCTCCACCACCTTCTTGGTGCTTCTTTCTATTGCCTCGAAATTTGATGGTGAAAGAAACTGCGTTATATTCAAGATTCTGGAAGCAGAGTTGTGGGTTTAGGTGTTGCAGGCCTAACTCCATTAAAGAAAGGAGTTGAGTAGTACTCTTTGCTCCATACAAGGAAAGAGTATAAAGTATCAAGAGGAGTTCATAGTTTGAGACTAGAAAAGATCTGTAATGAACAGCCGATATTTCTTTGCGCCTGAGTTGGTCTGCAACTCTGGATTTGCAGTTGCAATTTCTTCAATTTCACCATTAGAAGATAGGATGACTGTTTCTGCAAGAAACAGGTCATCATCTCGAGCTCCCGGATCATCTTTTCTAATAAGAATGGCAATAAAGATTTCGAGGGCAAGGTGGTTTAGCTTCCTAAGGAGAGTCTTCCACTACCAGAATGGACCAAGATCAGACCTTGGCTCCAATCCATTTAATTCTGGAACCTGGATGGTGACAGAGTTAGTAGTTTTGGTTGTTCAAATAGCTATGGTTTTGTATACTCTAGCCATATCCAAGGAGGAAAGGCCAGTTTGGCCAATGAGGCTATGGGTGACCGGGTATGCTTTTGGTTGTGCCCTTAGTCTGATGCATCTTTGCTGGCGTTACCGTACTTTTCTCGTGTTTCAAGGAGATGTTTCAAATGTCTCAGACCTTGAACACCAAAGGAGCCATGATGAATCAAGGTAACCACTATGATTCATAATCCTTTCCTCTAAGGCCATTTTCTTGAAAAATTGCAGTTAGGATATATAGTTCAAATTCAGGTAAAGATCCATTCAATTTGATAAATACTGAAACGATTGAACTTTTCTTGAGCAGAACCTTGCAGTACATAAACAAATACCGGACATTTCTGGAACTATTCTTTGCAATATGGTTCGTAATGGGAAATGTGTGGGTCTTTGATTCTCGCTTTGGGCCATTTCGTCGAGCACCTAAACTCCACATCCTATGCATATCTCTTCTTGCTTGGAATGCAATCAGCTATTCTTTCCCATTCATTTTGTTCGTATTGCTATGTTGCTGCGTGCCATTGCTTAGCACCTTCCTTGGATACAACATGAACATGGGATCCATAGATCGAGGAGCATCAGATGAACAGCTTTCTAAGCTACCTAGCTGGAGATATAAAGAATCCGGGGGTAACCATTTGGAGCTCGGAAACTCTACCCTCAACAGTGAAAACACTGTAAGAAAAATTTACAATATTTGACAAACAGGAAACCTCAATCCTCAAATTCTTCAAAGCTAATAAAAACACTTTCTTCTTTTTCACAGGAATGTTGTATTTGTCTAACCAAGTACAGAGACAAAGAAGAGATAAGACAATTACCTTGTTCTCATATCTTCCATCTGAGGTGTGTGGACCAATGGCTCAAGATAATTTCTTGCTGTCCTCTATGTAAGCAAGAACTGGAGAGATGATCAATTAAAGAAGCAAGAACACAACAAAAGCCAAATTGAACCTTTGTTTATAGTCTTTTTTTTTTTTTTCCTTTTTCCAGTTCCATATAATTTTGGTACTATACAGAAGAAAGGCAAAGGTGACTGACTAGTCACCATTGCTTATTTTGACACCATTACTCAATTTAGTCTTTTGGTGGATTGGAGATATATTAACTCTCTATACAACCCCTACTCGTTCCCATTAAAGTATTAACATTGCCCTCCGAGGTTGCAGGCCAGAAGATGGCATTGTTTGGGAAGGAGACTTGCCTCTTAATTGATTCTATCTATATATATGATGCCAATTTACTACACAACTCTGTAATGTGATGATATCATAGTCCATGTCCTGTATGTAAATAAAGGGCTGTGACAAGAAAAGCAGAATGAAAAGAGAGGCATCCGAATAAGAGAAGTCCCATGTGGATGCAAAATTTTCTGCATACATGTTGTATTTGCACTGCAAAGAAGTGCAGGAACACACAAGAATTCTCTTTATATTATATTGAGGCATGATTTTCTAACATGTAACGTTTGAATAAGTTACTTACTACCTCTGTTACTTTTTTGCTTGGAATTCAAGGGAAATCTTGTGCAGTTATTTATGAAGGCAAGATTTCAATTTGTCAAATTCAATGTTAGTCCAGAATACTGGTAAGTTTTCCTTGGCTTGTCTTAGGGTTGACATGGTTCAACCGAAATCACCCAATCGAATCGTGGTAAAAAAGAAATCCATTGACGTGGTTTATAGTTTATGAATCAATGATCTTTAGTTTCAATTTTAGTTTCGTTAATTTTGATGAATTGTAATTGCTGGTTCAAAACATATTTTTTTAAAAATAATCATTGATTAATTTGATAAAGAAAATATATTTAACAAGATAAGAGAAGTCAATCATAATTGTTTTTTCATTTTAAATCTCATTAATTTGAATTTTGATTTGACAAGAAAACTTTAATAAAAATTTAAAAAATGACAAAATATTAAGACAATAGGAGAAAACACTATTCCTTTTGATGGTTTTTTAAAATTAAGTTTTGATTTGACACCATAACTTTAATAATAATAATAATATTATTATTAATAAGACACGATAAGATAAATCGTAAATTTATGAATAAACGATTAACGTAAAATAATATTTATAAGTAAGAAAATTACGATACATAAACTTTGATTTATTTATATGTTAAGCAACTTAATTTTTTGAAACAAAAATTAAGTCCAAATCTTAATTACTTCTTTAGTGAAAATTTAAAATTTACTTAGTGATTTTTTTAAGTTTAAATTTTTCGACTTTTTTTTTGTTAGAATTAAATTAAATCGTATTAAAATTATAATTGTAATCGTATCGAACAAATCAAAGTCATGAATGATCAATTCATAAAACAATGAACGGTTACTTAAATTTTCAATTTGTCATTTTTCATGAATTGAAAAAGACGGTTACAAATCAGTTTCATTGTCTAGCTTGTCTCACATTATTTCTAACTCAAAAGAACTAGTTAATAAGGCCGAAGATATGAATTTAGGTGAAATTTAAAATTGTGATCACAACTCCTACTTTCTCCTGACAAAAAAACTCCTGTTTTGTCTGCGAGTTTGATGCGTCGTTCATCCCCAACTATCCCCTTCCCCATATAAAAATAAAAAGAAGTCAAATTTAAAATTCATTTTCCTTCGATGGCGTAAACCCACTAACAATAAAACCTCCTCGTGTGGTTTGGCCTACCATTAATAAATTTAAAAATGTACCACAAAAGTTTTAAAATATAGAAATAACTATACTAATGAATAAATATCAATTAAAATATGGTTAATAAAATAATATTACCATATTAATTAAAATGTTTAAATAATTATATATACTTTCATGATTTTAATATCTAATAAAACAATCAACATTTTTGAGCAATGTTGACTATACATCTATAAAAATCCTTACCGTCATTATTTAGATTGACTCCTATATAATTGCCATACAATAATACCATTTCATTTTATAACATAAATAGAAAAAAAGTAAAATTAAGATAAAGTTACGATATATATTTGGAAAAATCTTACAATTACATTCATTACTTTTATGGGCTATCTTAAAAGATTAAAATAAGTTATAATTTAAAAATTACACATAAATTTTAATAAGGTCTAATATTAAAATTATAATAGATAAAACAATTTAATATTAAATATAACAATTTTTAATTATATATACACATAATTAATTTAATAATCAAACATTTTATGAAATATTACTATAATATATCTCATAAATAGAATAGTTTTATGTGTAAACTATTCGTGAATAACGTGTCTAAATAAAGACAAATATGACACTTTTTAAATTTAAAAAAAAAAAGAAAAAGAAAAAGGAAATGATGTACTACTAATATATTTTTATAATTGAAGTGAGGCCATTGATTATAGATTTATAGTACACACGCAAAACACATAAAAAAAAAGACACCAACCAAGGCACTTCACTCCCTCCGTTATTAATGAAACCAATACAACTCATACTTCTTCATATATAAATCTATTATCTTCAGCCATTTTCCTATACAAAGCTGTAAAAGATGAGCAACAGCAATTACAAGAAACCGTTTTCAGATGTTTACTCTGTTCTCAAATCTGACCTTCTAAACGACCCCGCTTTTGAATTCACCGATGATTCTCGTCGATGGGTGGAACAGGTATCACAGGCTCTTAGTTTAGATATATTATTTTCGTAATTTTATGTTGAAGATCGTGTTGACGGCAACATTATTGGGGTTTTATTTAGAGTTTTAAATTTGATTTCTACTGTGTATGGTATTCGAATTTGGGATTAATTTCCTTTTAAAATGATTGATAGCCTAAATTTTTGGTTTTGAGGATTATCATTTTGTTTGAACTTTTATTCGCACCTTTCAGTGTTAGGTTATTTTAGTATGTTAGTCTGAGTCAATCGATTCCCTAAGAGTAATTTTCTATGATGGTATAATTCGTTTCAGTCAATTAAAGTTTAATTGATATGCAAGAGTAAAAGCAAAAGCATCAGTATACTTAGTTTCGTTTCTCTTTGTATTAGGATAAGTAACGGATTTCTTGTATGCAACTTTGAGTAGATGAACTAACTAATCTAGACAATGCAAGTACATTATTACTTCGCTTTATACGGTTGCCTGCTGATTGTGGGATGATAAAAATTTCTTTATATTTGCTGTGCGGAAGTAGCTTTTCAATGAATTTATACATCTGAAGAGTTATTTCTGGCTATTTTATTACAGATGCTGGATTACAATGTTACTGGAGGTGATCTTTTTTCTTGATTTCTTCTGAACATACAGTTTCATTTACCTTTTTCCATTATTTCCTAATTTTTTCATTAATGTTGTGTGAATTTGTTGGCTTGTAGGAAAGCTTAACAGAGGTCTCTCTGTCATTGACAGCTACAAGCTACTGAAAGAAGGAATTGAATTAACCAGTGATGAAATATTTCTTGCATGTGCACTTGGCTGGTGTATTGAATGGGTATGGCAAAACCACAAGTTCACTATTTTGTATCTAAACCTGATTATTTTTTCCATTATCTTTTTGGTTATATTTGGCACGTCACTCTGCAGCTCCAAGCCTATTTTCTTGTTCTTGATGATATCATGGACAACTCATACACGCGCAGAGGCCAAAAATGTTGGTTCAGAATAGAAAAGGTTTTACATTTACAATCAATTTGGTGCTTCTTCTTTGTTCTGTGCTGCAACATCTTTCCAAAGGTCACTTGCTTTTACTTAATTGTCTTTCTAACATCCTGTCCTAGGTTGGCATGATTGCTGTAAATGATGGCATCATACTTCGCAACCATATACCAAGAATTCTCAAAAAACATTTCAAGGGAAAACCTTATTATGTGGACCTATTGGATTTGTTTAATGAGGTGAGGATTCCAGAAAAAAAAAAGGGGTTGGAGAGTTAGTTTGTGATGCTGATACTGTCTCTTTATCTATTTTTCGTTCCTTATTTTGACAGGTAGAGTTCCAGACTGCTTCAGGTCAAATGTTAGATTTAATCACCACACATGTTGGCGAGAAAGATTTATCCAAATATTCCTTGTCTATGTGAGCGAGAAATTTGAAATGTTTTTTATGTATATCAATATTCATGTTCCAATTATTATCATCATTTGCATACTGAATTGCTGTGTGTTGCTTTGATGCAGTCACCGTCGTATTGTTCAATACAAAACTGCCTATTATTCATTTTACCTTCCAGTGAGTAGATATCTTTCTCTTAATTTCTTATTCAGAATTTCTTCTTCCATTTGAATGTCAAAAGATGTTTAAGCTAACCCCATCACTAACATGTAAGAGAAGATTTTTATCTCTTTGCTTATTGTATCTCTCTCAAACTTTGTTTAATGTAAAATCATTTGACAAATTCGAAATTCTTTGAAACTGAAGCAAGTTCATTATTCCTTTTTCTTGTGCACTGGTGTTCAAGTTAAAGTTAAATGAAGTTTGATTCAAATCTATAGTTTTTGGCACCATTTCTGTGACTGAAAAAATGCTGAATACTTTAGATCTTTCGAGAATCAGCTAAGTAAGCCGTTCCCTTCTTTGAGTTGATTTACTAATTTCCTCGTCAATATCTTATATATTCTTATGAACCTTGATGCAGATTGACCAAAGTATGAATCTTTCCCCTTCTTTTGAAAATTATTTTGTCATCTGAGTAATGCTTTTCTCTTTGGATATGAATTTAGCCAGAAAAAGCCACGTTGACAATATTTTTCCATAAATTAAAATTACTCTCTGACCTCTTAACATGTTCCATCACCAGGACTGCATTTGTATATGAGAGAATCTTTTCAGTAATACTCAAATCTTCTCTATATGCAGACCAAGCCTGGATATCGATTTATATATAGATGGTTATTAGATCTTCTGTGCAATTTATTTGTTCATGGTTAAATGTTTCCAGGTGGCCTGTGCACTACTTATGTTAGGTGAGAATCTGGATAATCATCTTCTGGTAAAGGATATACTTATTGAAATGGGAACCTACTTCCAGGTGCAGGTGAGGATAACTTTTCAATTAATGAAAACCAGATTTTCAATGGAAATCTAATATAATTTATTGAACAAATGAACTTCTATGCTTTGTAGGATGATTATCTAGATTGTTTTGGAGAAGCAGAGGTCATTGGTAAGGTAAATCTTAGGATATAAATCTTGGAGATTTTTTTTTTGATAGATCAACAAGTTTCAAGTGAAAGACCTTGTCTTGTCCTTCAGATTGGAACAGATATTGAAGATTTTAAATGCTCTTGGGTGGTTGTCAAGGCACTGGAACTCTGTAATGAGGATCAAAAGAAGTTATTATATGTGAGTTTCTAACTTCCTGAGATTATTTTTGAGCTGTTCAATGTGCTGTATTTCTTATTTGGATGGTCTATGCTTTCAGGAGAATTATGGAAAGGAGGATCCTGCTTGTGTTGCTAAAGTGAAAGAGCTTTTCAATGATCTCAAGATCCAGGTTTTGGCTTTGCTTGTCTAGATTTTTTATTCCTGTATGCATATTTAATATCTTAATCACTTCATACAGCATGTAGATAAGGTTATTTCTTTCAAACAAATAATTTCTGATCGTAGGTTACCTTATTTTTATGCTATCTTTACTTCTTTTCATTTTTTAAAATTTGTAGGATGTTTTCCTGGATTATGAGAACAAGAGTTACGAGAAGTTAATCAATGCCATTGAAGCCCATCCAAGTCGAGCTGTGCAATCAGTGTTAAGATCTTTCCTAGCAAAGATATACCAGAGGCAAAAGTAACAATGTTGCAATTTGGGAATTCAAAAGCAGTTGAAACTCCTGCTGGAAATAATGTTATCTCTATAGACTGCAAATAATTTAGAAGTTGTATGAACTTCAAGTACATGATGGCATTCATGATTACTGTTAAGTTAAACTAGTGTAGTTTTCTTATAAATTGAGATTTGGAGTCCTCTGATCTGTTTGTTTGATTCATCAGGGTACACTGCCTATTTTTCTGGATGAAAAAGGTTTATTTCTTAATATGATTTTAATTATGATTAATCGAGCTTGATTTTTAAACAAGGTTAAACACGAATAGTGACATATTTAGCTGAGATGTCTCCTGTAACCATAGCCTAGATGAGAAAATTTTGCTACACGTAAGAAAATTGGTTCTTTATCTTGCTATACATACTAACGAAGAACATGGAGAGAATGGGGATGCAGTATGCTTTTCCTGCGGTCGAACTCTTTTTCAATACTTGATAGAGTGATGATATTAAAATGTACTTCATATTTGATATCTATTATTATTAAAATGAAAAATTCATTATTCACAACAAATGTTTAAAACTATTTATAATTGTTGAATGATTCAAGAATAACGTCTTAAACTCAAAAACCCGTTCAAAGCACAAATGAAGACAAAGTAGCCTACTGCAATATTAGATTTGCAATAATAATAATAATAATAATAATAGCTTTTGTTGAGCCATTGTGGAAAAGAAAAGCCACTTAGGACTTCATCATGAACACAAATAATAAAAAAAAGGGGGAAAAAACCACTATAAATATATGTAGATTTCACTTTCTTCAAACTTCCTCTATTTGACCTTTCATACTCTTTGCAATGTTTTTAGTTGGGCCTCTAGTTGAGCTAACTCCAGTTGGACCTCTAGTTGAGTTACCACCTCCAGTTGAACCACTAGCAGTTAAATCTATAGTCAGACCTGTTAAAAAAATAAGATAAATCTAGTAAGTATATAGCACGTAATTGATTGATGATAGTGTATAACATAGAAATATCAATATGAGAAAACTAATTGACAATTGGTATCAGTGTTTATTACCTTGTTCATTACCATTAGGTCCATTACTACTGCTTTTCTTCTGCTTTGAGTTTCGGCAGCAACGTCTCACACAACAGCAAGCAATGATCATAGCTAAGCCTAACATCACGCCAATGGTGATTTTGAGGATAATCGGGAATTTGTTTATTTTGTCCAGTAAATTATTTCCTAAATCTCCATCTCCAAAATCGTAGTCATAGCCAGTAATCGAGAAAACTGGAGCGGCACCACCTCCAAAAGACATTCTTGCTAATATCTGAGAGAGCGTGAGAGGATTGATTAATGACAACTAATAAAGAGCATTATTTATGAAAGAACTGTGATCATATAGCATGAGCATGTTGATTACCCAATTAATTTTAGTAAGAGATGAAAGTAAAGTAGTTAGATGGTAATATGTTGCAATAAGATTTCAGTATTTCAAATTTTCTTAATAAAAAAACAGTGAAAATTTAATAAGGTTACGAATTTTTGAAAAAATTTCTAATTTGAAGAACAAATATGTAGTTACCTGAGTTTCTGAAGCTTGAATTTCTCTAAAGAAGTGTAATGAATTTCCCTTTGAAAAGAGCCTTATTTATAGGTTAGGATTTATTTAAATTTTAGGAATTTCCCAAAAAATATTAGGTAATATTGTCTTAAACAACTACTTAATATGTCTTAGGTAATTAATTCAACAATTTAAGTACAAATATACTTTCTAAATGCATTTTAAGTAATTCCTATTTAGTTAATATCCAATTTAGAAAGCTCCATAAGTTATGATGGCCTTGTTACTCCGTAAAGAGTTGACCAATAACTTGGATTGAATTTAATTAAATTTGTCTTGATTTCGACCGATTTTTTTTTTATTATTGAAATTTCTTGGTATCTAGAATCACTTGAACGGCCCTAAAGCGTAAGATCAATTGGTCTGCTTGCTCCACCTGGATGCGAGATGTCGCAATATAAGGTCTCTCCCCCTATTTCCCTTTTGTACTATAAAAAAAAAAAAAGTCAACGTTATAATTTCATATAATTTCATATTCAAAGGTGAAAACATGATTTAGTAATTTTTTCAACGTTAACACTTCAAAAGTCAAACTTGTAGATAATGACATTTGTCCATATTGAAATAATTTCATATAATTTTCAAAAATACTTCTTTCATCTCAAAATATAAAAACTTTTGATTGATAGTTATTTTATATGTTTGTCAATATTACTTTATTTTTTAAATAAAGAGAAAAAATAAATAATTTAATTCTAAATTTTCAATGAATAATATAATATAACAAATAAAAGTATTTTAAAATACTACAATAATTTTATGTGAAATGTTCAAAATATTTTATAAAATTTGAGTTGTCCAAAACTTAGACAATTAAACTTCAATATCCCAATAGAAAGCTTCAAATATGTACTACTACGATGATGTTAAAATCCACACATGACGCCACTACAGACTCGGACAGCGTTGGACGAATTGTCTACATCTCCCGATTGCATGAGATCTTCAGGATTCAGATAGGGTCGATGAGAATTGAGAATGTGTTTTAGACAGAATTTTAAGTCTCACACACACACATTGAGAATAATGGAGAAAAGTACATTTCCATAAATTTTACTTTTTAAAAATTAAATTAGATTAATGATTTCAGGTAGAAATTTTTTTTAAGTCATTTCAAATCATTTTATTCTAAGTTAATAATAACTAAAATATAATATAATTAATAAAGTAATAAATATGTAAAAATTTTAAGTTATATGATTCTAAAAATAAACACTACATCCATATATAAATAAATGTCAATAGATCCATTTTTAAAAAAATTAATTTTGTTCTTAAAATATTCTTAATTTTTATGTCTTGAGATTAAAAATACCTATTTTGATACAAATAAAATATAAAAACTTTATATTGAAAATAAAAAAGATGTAAAATAAAATATAAAAAAAATAAATGTAATATTAAAAGTCAATAATATATATATATATATATATATATATATAACAATGTAAAACTGAGTTATGTTTTAAAATAAAAAGAAAGTCATTAAACACTTATATTTTTTTTACAGAAAGTATTCAATAAGCAATATGTGACTGACATGTAGAGATTTTAAATTTCAAACGGAATTTTTAGTAAAATTCTTTTACGAAAAGAGTATAAAGATGAAAAGAAAATTTTTTTAAAATAGTGACCGGATACACTCGTACACCCCAAGCTAGGAAAAGTTGAGAACTATAAAACACAGCAACAGGAAATCTATTATTGATAGAGATGGAACAGAATATAAGATGATTTACATCAATGAGAAAATGCAAAATTTGGTATGGACATTTTAAGAGTCCTCTCTGGCTCAACTTGTAGGTCGAATCCAGGTGGTTTCTGATGTAATAGAGTTTCCATAGTATATTTGCTTTGAGGAGTCGTCCCAGTAAGCCTGAAGTGTGTGAAAAAGACAATAGGTTAGCACCAGACCAATCATTTCAACTCTATAAAGATTAAACCATAAAAATGAAAAACGTTTCCACTTATGTGGGTTACTTTTGCAGTATGTATAGACACGCTAAGAACTCATTAACCATAAATACAACAATGCATTAGGCTACGCATCCAAAATTTCAGGGACCATGACTACTACAGCAAAATCAAATCCAAAGCCAAAAACTTTGGACCAAAGGCAATCCACTCTTTATGTGGATGATAATACAACATGCAACCATAGTTCAGAATAAGAGTTCTTTGTCTTGCAGTGAAGAGTTGTATCCTAATCTACAATGGAAACAAAATATGAGAGCAAATTACCTGCCACCCACTTGGAAGACTTCTAGTCAGTTCATCTAAATCCGGCTGCAGATTTCCTTCGGTAACAGTATCTGAACGGGCCTGTAAAGGTTCACTTGCCAATTGAGCTCGCTTGCGCTTTACCCGTTCCCGCCTATACCACCCCAAAATAAAAAGAGAAATGGAGGAAAATGTATAATGACTATGATAATAATATACACAAGATCAGAAAATATTAAAAGGGTTGAAAGTCAATTACCAATCACCACCAAGGGGCTGAAAATTAGCATTATCTTTAGCCGCTCCACTAGCAATCTGCTGTGCATGCCATTCCTGGAATAGAAAAAAATGACACTGTGAGACACATATCAGTCATCATCAAAAACAAAAATGACTGGAAATTACAAGCAAACCTCTATTTCCCGTTGTCGCTTCTTCTCTAATATCTCATACGCATTTTTGGGTTCTTCTTCTTCTTCTTGAAGTTCCTCTTTTGCAGCTTTCCACTATAAAACAAGATAACGATATTTGGAAATTAGGAGTACATCATCACAAATAACTTTATTAAATGAAGAGAATTGCAAAGGAAAAAATGAAAAGCCACCTTGTCAACCAAGCTGGAGACTTTCTTGTTAGACTTCAATGAGGAAACAGTGGTTACAGACCTTTTTTTGTTACGGAGAACTACACGAGAAAAGAAAAATCAGTAGCCTGAAACTTTTACAACAAATAAATTAGCAAACTTCCCTCACCCTCAGCCCCAGTTGTACATTAAATAGGAAAGACATATAACCAGATATATGATTTATCATTGACAGCATGTCTAGTCAGCAACATTCTGAAAAAGAAACCAAACATTTTCTGCACACTCATAACTATAGTAATAGCAGAAATACATTAATATTTTTGCTTGATTCAATAACCGTGCCAAATATTTCTGCTACTTTACCTTTAGACTGGGACTTAGTTGTTGCTGGGGCTACAGATGCAGTGGCAGCAGGAACTGATGGGAGAGAGCTGCTCTCCGTCACTAAAATGGTAGTCAAGTCATGGGGACAAGCTTGAGAAGATTGAATGTCTAAAGATGCCTTTTTAGGCTCCCCATTGATTGCAGGAACATTAACCTTTTTAAAAAGTGAAGACGACTCCACTTCAACATGGGTATCCAATGGGCCCATTGCCTCTGATAAGGAGGTTTTGGAAACAGTACTACTGTGAGATACAGATGACTCCATAGGAAGTTGTGCTGTTCCATCTTGAAGGGTATAATATACACTAGGCTCAACAGGATTGACAGACACTGTAGCAGGACCATATCCATTTGGCACTGCTGCTTCAAAATACATTGCATGTTGGGGAAGAGTAGGTTGACATGCCTCAGCAGTGACATATAAGTTACTGCTAGCCAAACCTGTGTTTGCTTGCATATAATACCCATAATTTGGAACAGTGTATGACATGTATTGTTCTGCATAGGAAAAAGATTGCACTGATACCAGATCAGATGGTTGAGAATATGGGATTTCAGGAGGCTCATCAGGGGGTGGAGGAGGAAAAGGTTCTTCATCAGGTGGTGGGGGTGGAATCCATTCTTCTTCTGGAGGAGGTGGGACACTACACATTTGTCCTCCAGTAGCAGATTCCTGACCAGCTGATGGGATATATTGCTGGGCGCCTGATGGATTTACAACAGTTGAACTGCATGTAGGAGTGGCATCTTCAACTTCCATATCTATATCCATATCTATTTCTTCTACTGAATGAAGCAATGTCTCTGGAGTTGCTTCACAGGGTCCAACAATTCCATCAACTTCACCTTTCCTTCCTTCATTTATATCAGAGTATGTTGCTAGGCATCCATCTGAGGAAACCAATTCAGAGCCAGAGACACCTCGACTGTACACCTCTATGTCATTTTTCTGAAGTGTCACTATCCCAGTAGAATCAGGAACCCCAGAATCTCCTGAAGAACAAACTGCATTCTTTTCACCATGATTTATCCCAGAGACATCACAAATGTTTTCACGTGATTCATGTCCAGCACTAACTTCTTTGAATTGTCCAGATTCCAAGCCTCGGAGAATATCACACACATCAATCTCAAGCTTTTGAAGCTGCCTTTCAGAGTGCAACCAGAAAGGAAGTAAAGATGATCCATATGAAGCTAGGGATTTCATATCTGCAAGTCTCATCTCCACTTCCAATGCAGACTTCAATATCTGGTTATATCCTTGCAAATTGCATTTGGATCTGGAACAAAGTTGAAATTGTATAAATCAGTAATAAGCCAAACTACATGCAGAAAAGTACTCAGGAGGGGAAGAGAATCACTAAAAAACAAGAGACTGAAACCAAAAGAGGAAGAGCAAGCTTCTATACACACCCAATAACAGAATTCAATTGTTCCAGCAAATGTTCGCTATGTTTCATAAGTGAGGAAGCAAGTTCGGCCCCAGTTCCATGCGTCACTGATTCTACACTATTTGCATTCTCATCACTCGCATCAGCTGATTTCCTGGTAAGAAGATTGCCCCCAGGAGAAGTTACATGGTTTTGTGCCCCATTTAGAGGAGAGCTACTATATAATTGATTTTGCTCCAAATCAGTATTCCCTTTAGTTTCCTCTAACATTTCACTTTTACAGTATTCACTCAATGACTCCATTGAGGGTTTACAAGCATTGCTACCACAAATTTCAGTGCTTTGATTGGTAAACATAGCGGTAGCTCTCTCTATCTCCCCAGTATCTACAGCATCTTTCTTCCCATAGGTAGATTCAGTTGTCTGAGCCAAAACATCTGGAACCTCCCAAGAAGTTTCACCAGTTGAAGTATTCCAGTAATAGTACCGATTAGTTTCTTCATGAAATACAACTTTCCAGCCCAAAATAACATCTCCAACAGCCAGCATATCAGAGATTGCTGAAGCTGGTTCTTTCACACCTATTTCTTCAGGCATGACACCTGAATCTGCACCATGATTGTACGTAGAGCCATCAACTTCTGTTTTCTCCAAGGAATCCAGCAACTGAAGAGGACTCTCTGCCTCAAGATGTTCAGCATTCAGGGCACCAGGACCATTCCCTTCTTTGAAACCAAAATCTTCATTTTCTTGTGCAGCATTTAACTTTTCCTGTCCAATAATGAAGCCATCCAGTCAATGAAAGATGGATATATATAAACATTATATAGACTGATTAATATTTAACAAATTTTGGTAGAAGAGCCGCCATCAATCCTCACATGGTGGAGGGAGAGGGGTTCAAAAAGGCAAGAAAAGCTTCACCAAAGACCTTTTCTCAACAATACAGACCCTCCCTTTCTATCATATTTATTGCATTGACTGCTTCACTGCCACCATCACCAGATAGAGGGCAGATCCACAATCTGAAAAGGACAAGGACCCTTACAAAATCAGTATAGTGCAGACTCTATTCTTCAAAATTTGGCTTTGCACCCAGCTACTGAGAATAAGTTTCAAAATGGAGTTCTTAAGCTTCTAAATAAACAAGGAGCATTTTCAGATTCTTAATGGAATCAGAAAGAGGAGTGGATAAGGATAGTTCTTACAATGAATGATGTGCAAACAACAGTCAGAATAACTCATTTAATATTAGCTTATACTAAATATGTTAGTAAAAAGAAAATAAAATATGACTTCCATAAATCACCTGGTCATCAACGATAACTGATGTGTCTCCAGAAACAGCCTGTACTTGTTCACCACTTGGCCCGTCATCCATTTCATCATCACTGTATTGCCCAAGCAGAACTAAAGGATTTTCACGTTGCTTATCTGTATGAAGCATATTAAAATGTCAAATACCTCCAGAAATATCAAGGTATATGCTGGGAGCATTCTAACGTGTACAACAATAAATGCAGTTTGACTATTTTAAGCCTATAAATCAGAGAAAAGGAGACAACGATTCATAAAAAGCAAATAAAAATTCATTGGAAAGTATGCAACATCCTTCAAAATGACCTGCAAAACATCAAAAGTGTCAGTAGGCCATAAAGTGAAATAAGCCAGAGGCATACGAACCGAGGAGAGGTAAAATATCCTTGTCGACTCTCCAAACTTCCATGAATGATGCCTCCACAAATGGGCATAACAGATCAGAAGTTTATTCAATAATTACTGTGGCAGGGGTCCCTGTTGTTGTCTGGTCACCAATTGAATGTTCCCAATACCACAGCCACATTCTGTAAACAAAATCTTTCGGGGTACAAACAACATGTCTTGCACTTAGTAAATTAATACTATTCCACGAATATTAAGCGGTCAGATCATGTCTTCTCTACAAAGATCAGTCCTTTTGAGGAAAACTGACGGAACCCACCTGAAGTAGAAGGTGAATTGGGTAACCCAGCGTGGTTTTCAGTATCATCACCATCCCCTCCAACTTCATTTTGGGCAGAGGAGCCACCCAAATCTCCTGAAGGTAAAGATAAAATCAGATTATCAATTTATGGCCATCATTGCTAGCATATGTCAACCAGCAGATAATAAAATTATTTCCTACAAAATATACAACTTGCCCTGCAAATGCTGAATATCAATAACTTTCGTTCTAATTCTTTCTCCTGAAGCCACTGTGGAAGTAAATTACAAAATCTCTTGATAGACTTAATACTAGTTGCTTTCATACAAAGATTGCATGAAGGTGAACCATCATTCTGAGAATAAGGTAAATCAGAAAACAACAAACATGGTGTCAAGAAACAAAAATTTCCCATATCAGAACAGGTAACAAGTTACCAGTGAGGGTGCTAGCGAAATAAACAGGAAATTTGCTAAGTCATATAAGTAGGCCTGCACTGATATTAATATATGTAGGTAAGATTATTTCCAGCAACATTAGTATAAGAACCTTACGGTCCATTTTAATGGGATGATCATATCCAACCAAATCTGAAGTCTGAAGAGAGGGAAGTATATAAAGTTTTTTGAATAGTAATCTTGGACCATATTTCCTTCCCTTTCAGGAGTGGGGTTTCCTATAATAAAATTCGAGAGAGAGAGAGAGAGAGAGAGGCAAAGGCATTTTGGCATCCAACTGCCTTAGCCACCCACTCCAGAAACAAAAACGGGAAGGATGACCAAAAAAGCAAAGTTCGAACCTGCCATGAACATCATATACAACCTTTGAGGTAAAAGAATAAAAACAACTTTTGGAAAAATAAAATGAGTCAAACAGTGGCTACAAAAGCAAGAGGAAAATCTTGACATTCCTGATAAAAAAAAATTTAAAAAAAAAATCTAGTATTGCCTTCTCAACACCTATTACAGGAAGTACACAACTTCCCCAACATTAGGAAGCTCAACAAAGCAAAATGTACCCAACTTTATAACAGCAGCAAATGCTAATCCATAATAATTTAATCCACAATAAATAAACTCCATCACTCGTCTCTTAAACCATAAAAAGATTGAACTTAAAGTAAAATTCCAAAAATAAATAAATAAATAAATGCCTTGGCAATTACCAGAGGGTTCCGCGAAAAGGTCGAGCTTTACTCTTCGACCTGTAGCACTCATCGCTGCAAGGCGACGCTCCTTTCTCCTTCCCATTGAAATTTATAGATTTGGATAAGATTGAGCTTCCCAAATTCGAGGGAGAGATTTTGAAGGATTGAATACTATCCACGAAGCGAAAATTTTTATTCTATCGAAAGTTGAAATTCTAGCGATGACCCAAAGAAACCCTAGCCAAATCAAATCATTTTAGCTCCGGTTTCTTTCCTTTATATATATATATATACATACTCTGCCTTGGATGCTCGACCCGGAACTCAGACCCATCAACTTCAGACCATTTTTTGTTGGATATGCATGATTGGTCTTTTTAGTTGGGCTATAAAAATAATAACGTCACTGGGTATGGACCCTCACAAACTATTGGGCTAAATCATCTAATCTGGAATACAAATTCTTTTTTATTTTCTTTTTGTCTTCTTACTTTTTCCACAAAGAACATTTTTATTACAATTGATTTACTTTTGGTATATAGTATTTTCCACATAAGAGTTTCTTTAAGATAATAATCCCAATCAATATGCCCCAATTTTTTTATGCGTTCTTTATAATTATAAGTATAAATTGAAATGCTCCAATCATTTTTTTCTTTTTGAAAAGAAAATTTTTACTCATTTCATTCTTAATTTGAAATATAATACTTATCCCATCCAAATTATGTAAGAGATTTCCTAAACATTTTTAATTCTTAGTTTAAAAATCCAATAATTATTACATCCATATTCAGGGATTTCTTTTATCTTTTTTTTTAACCCAAATTCCAATTCAAGTCTTGAGGACTAGATATGTAACATTATAATAAAAATACAAATTTTAAAAATACTTTAAAAAATCCTGCAAACACCCGTGTATCCTTTTCTTGAAAAGTAAGTTTATCTAACTTGTTGTCCTTGGAGTAAAACCAGCTTAGCTGGCTATCATGATTTCTATCTTTACATGTTTAAACACTTCATTATTGTGAAATTTGTGACTATTTTTCTATTGATATGTGTTATGGTATCGACAAAGTCGCA
The DNA here is from genome assembly GCA_019593545.1 of Apocynum venetum. NCBI lineage: Eukaryota > Viridiplantae > Streptophyta > Magnoliopsida > Gentianales > Apocynaceae > Apocynum > Apocynum venetum. Next base: position 5,898,784 of record SRSM01000123.1, on the reverse strand, counting down.
AAATATATTACAAGCATCTAAATCTTCATTAAAAAGATATTATTAACTTGTTCAAGAATTGCTTCTTTGAGGGTCTACAAGGATAAACGGAAATTAAGAGTGTCTATTAATTAATTCTGATATATTGTAATACTAGTGTATTATATTTCAAAGGATGATCTTTTTCTTTATTTTTTAATTTATAAATGATAACTTTTCACTTATTACCATCAAATTTCTTCAACTCTTATTAAAAAACAACGGAAATAGATTGTTTATGCATCCATTCAGGAGAGTGTTTGTAGAGTTTGAATGGGGTGTTTAATTTTTTATGTCATTTGAAAATTAAGCATTTTTGGAATATGAATTCTTATGATTCAGAAAAAATGGAATGATTCAACTTTTGATAAATGCAGTCATTTTAATCATGATTTTTAATTATTCACTTATAATAGATAATGAATATTAAATGTATTTGTATTTTTTATTAATATTTTCTCACACACACACGTGTGCGTGTGTGTGTGTGTGTGTTTCTGATGCAGTGCAACTTGCTTAAGGAAAGCTGCAGAATTATTAAAGGAAAAGGGGCTGCTGCAAAGGCAATGTGAATGAATACCTCCTACCACATTCATGGAGCTTGTAAAGCCACTAGATATTCCTATGGAGGGTTTTATTTTATCCCTTTTATTATTAGTACAATGATAAATGAATTCAGAAAAAATAAAATTTATTGAACGTGCTGTGGAACAAATTGAAAATAGGGCAGGGCATACATAAAGAAAAAAAATATTTACTGATATACTTTTTTTGAATTAATATAATTGTCAAATTAAGACGTGATAAAATACCAAAACTACTAGAAATTTGTACATGAGGAAACAAACAAGAGAACTGATGTGGATGCACAATTTCTGGTACATTTGATCTATTTTGTTATTGTTGTTTCCATTTACTTTTTACCTTCTATGAAAACTATTGTTATTCACTTGATAAGATAATACTAATAAATACAACTAAATTATAATGAATGTAAAAGTATTACCATAACTCATACTTCACTTATTATTATTCTTTCTCTACATTGAAAACAATGAACTTATTTTTATATAACATCCAAGTTATTTCTTCTTTAGACTATCTATGTATTAAAGGAGTAATATAAGAGTTCAAACACAACTAAAAGAGTAAATAAAACTTGAATCATCTTCCATTTGAAATAGGAAAATAGTTAAATTTAATACATAATTGTTGTTGTTCCACCTTCTATTATTTTTTCTTCCTTTTTTTTTTCTTTTTTGAAAGAAATACTCATTTCATTCTTAATTTGAAAATCTAATACTTATCCCATCCAAATTATTGTAAGAAGATTTCCTAAACATATTTAATTCTTAGTTTAAAAATCCAATAATTATTACATCCATATTCAAGGATTTCTTTTCTTCTTTTTTTTTTAACCCAAATTCTAAAGCTTCAATATGAAACAATATTAGAGAGAGAGGTGAGGATTTTTCACCAAATTCAAACAAATTATATATCCACCAATTTTTGAAAATCCTAAACAATTCAAGTCTTGAGGACTAGATATGTAACATTATAATAAAAATACAAATTTTAAAAATACTTTAAAAAATCCTGCAAACACCCGTGTATCCTTTTCTTGAAAAGTAAGTTTATCTAACTTGTTGTCCTTGGAGTAAAACCAGCTTAGCTGGCTATCATGATTTCTATCTTTACATGTTTAAACACTTCATTATTGTGAAATTTGTGACTATTTTTCTATTGATATGTGTTATGGTATCGACAAAGTCGCAAAATATATTACAAGCATCTAAATCTTCATTAAAAAGATATTATTAACTTGTTCAAGAATTGCTTCTTTGAGGGTCTACAAGGATAAACGGAAATTAAGAGTGTCTATTAATTAATTCTGATATATTGTAATACTAGTGTATTATATTTCAAAGGATGATCTTTTTCTTTATTTTTTTAATTTATAAATGATAACTTTTCACTTATTACCATCAAATTTCTTCAACTCTTATTAAAAAACAACGGAAATAGATTGTTTATGCATCCATTCAGGAGAGTGTTTGTAGAGTTTGAATGGGGTGTTTAATTTTTTATGTCATTTGAAAATTAAGCATTTTTGGAATATGAATTCTTATGATTCAGAAAAAATGGAATGATTCAACTTTTGATAAATGCAGTCATTTTAATCATGATTTTTAATTATTCACTTATAATAGATAATGAATATTAAATGTATTTGTATTTTTTATTAATATTTTCTCACACACACACCGTGTGTGTGTGTGTGTGTGTGTGTTTCTGATGCAGTGCAACTTGCTTAAGGAAAGCTGCAGAATTATTAAAGGAAAAGGGAGCTGCTGCAAAGGCAATGTGAATGAATACCTACTACCACATTCATGGAGCTTGTAAAGCCACTAGATATTCCTATGGAGGGTTTTATTTTATCCCTTTTATTATTAGTACAATGATAAATGAATTCAGAAAAAATAAAATTTATTGAACGTGCTGTGGAACAAATTGAAAATAGGGCAGGGCATACATAAAGAAAAAAAATATTTACTGATATACTTTTTTTGAATTAATATAATTGTCAAATTAAGACGTGATAAAAATACCAAAACTACTAGAAATTTGTACATGAGGAAACAAACAAGAGAACTGATGTGGATGCACAATTTCTGGTACATTTGATCTATTTTGTTATTGTTGTTTCCATTTACTTTTTACCTTCTATGAAAACTATTGTTATTCACTTGATAAGATAATACTAATAAATACAACTAAATTATAATGAATGTAAAAGTATTACCATAACTCATACTTCACTTATTATTATTCTTTCTCTACATTGAAAACAATGAACTTATTTTTATATAACATCCAAGTTATTTCTTCTTTAGACTATCTATGTATTAAAGGAGTAATATAAGAGTTCAAACACAACTAAAAGAGTAAATAAAACTTGAATCATCTTCCATTTGAAATAGGAAAATAGTTAAATTTAATACATAATTGTTGTTGTTCCACCTTCTATTATTTTTTCTTCCTTTTTTTTTTCTTTTTGAGGAATAATATACAATATTTGCCATCTTGATTTTGGGATTTGAAAACATACAAGCCATAATTTTTCTTTATAAAATGAAATAAATTGTATATGGTAGAACATGCAACTATGTCAGACAATTGATAACATTATACATTAGAAAACATAACAAAAATGGACAAAAGTTTTCACAAGGATATTCATTTAAAAAGAATATACTATTAGCCAACACATCAAATCAATATACTAGAAACCATCAACCAAAAGATAATAAAACATTCAATCCTGGAAGCAGAATTATTGGTAAATAGAGAATCAGTAATAAAAAAAACAAATAAATATTTTTTAAAGGAAAATAATTATCCTACTATTAATAACAAATAATTTTAAATTTTTTATCACATTGAATGAATTAATTCTTATAATATTACTCCTTGTATTTAAATTTGAGGAACTATATATAAATCTAATACTTTCAAAAACTGACTTTTCCAAAAATTCATTAATCAATAAATATCATAAAAAGGAAGGAATTTTTTTATAGTAATTGATAGCATTATTATTTAAAATTTTAAATAAAATATTTGAAAATTTCATCCATCCTTTATTATATAAGAGGTTTTAGCTTCCTATTATTTCAAAATACTAATCTTTTTATAATTTTTGATAAGTAATTATAATAATTTTATAATCTTATATTTTGTATTTATCGCTCTTTCTTGAAAGAGAGTGGGAAGAAAAAAATTAAATTTAAAAATATTTTGAAATATATGTATTTAAATATTATGAATAAAAAATAAAATAAAGTATATTTAGGGTGGAAGAAAATATCTTATTCAATTTAACGAATGTCCCAAGAAGGCAAGAATACATGTCGTGGGGTTGTAATGCTTACACCCCTTTCAAAATCATCATGTTGCCAACTGTCAAATTCAGAGATTTATATATCAGAATTGTGAAAATAAATTAGTAAATTTAATTGAATAAGAAACACAACTTCTATTACGGACGAAAACGATACGCCTCTCTGTCCCACTCCCATTATTAATCAGCAGCATCTTCGCAGAGCTCAAAGTTTCAATCTTTTTTCAGGGGTTTGCTGATACTTGTGGTGGTAAGGTTTGAAGAAGTATACATGTATATATGCGGACACCCCACGTTTAATTTGCTTGAAATTTATTATACAGCATAGTTTTCTTCAAGGATTATGATTGTTCATGCTTAGATCTGTGTAAGAAGTTAGCCAATCACCAGAGTTGAACTAGCTAAACGGTTTACAGTGGACAGATTTTTGTTTTTTGGGATACTTGATTGGATTAGTTCCCCCTCCCCCTTTCGGTTATTTTGGTCCTGAATTTGTGCTAGAATAGGAGAAGAGCCGTTCTTTTGGTAGTTCATATTTTGATCTACTTGAGTCCGCCTGGATTGCTTCAGAATTGGGAATTTTTTCCGCTTATTCTGTATCAGAATAGGTGATCTAATGAATATTAGACCATCATGCAGTTTGTCTGATTCTTGTGAAATAAATTCACAGTGGGTTTTGGCAATCTCTTAATAGTTTTAACTGCTGTGTATGCATTGCTTAAGCTGTGTTTAGAAGATCTGTATATCTTACCCGAGGTTAAGATTGAAGGAAAAGTACTTAAGAGATGTAGGGATATCTCCTGTGGTTCAAGTTGCAGTTATGTCACGCTAATTGTACTTTACCTAATGCAAACTTATGTTTGCCAATATTAAGCAAGAATTCCAGAAATTAGAATTTCAATTCTTAAATTGATGACCAGTTGTTGTTTAATGGATCTTCCTATGCTCTTCTGCATATCAGAACCAGGCCACGGAACCTTGTTGAGTTCTGAGGGTTAAACTGACTACATTTAATTTTGATATTTGTGGAATGGATAACATGTATAAGAGCAGAAGTTGGGAATTGTGATAATTGAAAGGTTAGTAATGGAGCCATGCATTGGCCTAGTTGAGAAATCATGCTAGATTAGCTTCGATACCAAATGGAAATTTAAAAGATCTTCTACTGCAACTTTTATTCTTATTCTTACCTCCCCCCCCCCTTTTTTCTTTTTAACTCAAAGATGTAGTTGCTTGCATTTATTACAAGTTTACCAAGTGGCTGGATAAATCTATTCAAGAATAGGTGGCCTTTTGAGGCCAAGGTAAATGGGGACAGATGGGGTGCATCTAATGTTTTACATGCATGTCTACTAATTCAACATTAGTTGGCCTGTTCAATTCTAATTAGGGGATGCATGATCATTTCTAATTGCAAAAGTAGTAAATATCAAAGTCTAGATTCATATTTTTGATGCCCTAAATACTTTTTTTTCCTAATACCAGATTTTGGGTAGACTGGCTCAACAGTTTTCAGCATTTTGTGTTCAATTCAGGAGAAGCGGAGAATGGTCAACAGGTTCTCTCTCCCTCTATGCATGTGTCTCTGTTGTGAGGGGTGTTGTGGGGCTGTGTATCATGTTCTTTCTAACATTTCTATGGCTTATTCTCTGTATCTTTCTAACAGGCATGGAGTGTTTTGAAGTGCCCAAGTTACCATGTTGCAGTGCATAGAGGGGATCAAGCATTTGGGTGCTTCCCTGTTGCGGTGCTGTGATCTTGACTTCAATAGACAATCAAGGGGCCTGGAAGATCCTGAAATCCTTGCACGAGAGACTGTGTGTATGCTTTTTGTCCCAAATTTCATAACTTTTGACCTCTTAAGTTTGGAAACAATTGCCCAAAACCATGAAAACATGCAATAGGTAGATTGTGACGTCATTCTGGCATCAACAGCTGTTTCTTACCTGCTGGAATTTAGGCAACAACATGTGGTATCTTTTAAAACAATTCGCATGTAATCTTTATTTTGAATTTTAGTTTTTAAAAGATAAATTGCTTGGTACTGTTAACCAGTTACTATTATGGAAACAATATGGTCCTAGCTGTCAAGTGCAGCCGTGAGGGTGCTAAATCATAGGGAGGTGTTGTATAAGTTTCCTTCTAATTCTTATTGGCCTTCTAGCCTGCTCTTTGTTATGAGTCTTATTAATTAGGTTTTTCTTCCCTCCAACTTCTCTCTCCTTCTAACAATTGTCTTTTTTTCTTATATAGTTAGTGTAAGCGAGATTGAAGCTCTATATGAGCTGTTTAAGAAGATTAGCAGTGCTGTAATTGACGACGGGCTAATTAACAAGGTTCGTATAATCCTTTCCAAGTCACAATTCTATTTTAGTTATGCTGGCTGAGATACAAAAGCATTCTCCAATGGATTTGTGTGGGTTTCCGCTTTCTCATATTGATGCAATTTAATTTTAGATTTTGTCCTTGTAAACAGGAAGAGTTCCAGCTGGCATTGTTCAAGACAAACAAAAAGGAAAGCCTGTTTGCGGATAGGGTACTTTCTTGTAACATTAATCTTAGTTTGTCAAACATTTTTTCTATTCAGCTTAGAAACCATCAAACCTTGACCTTTCAATAAACAATATCTGGCTCTTTTCATTAACATTCATTGCATTTGCATGGGCATTCATCATGCAAGTTTTAGTCTCCAGGATAATGTCTGAAATCAGTTGTGCCAATATGCCAGGATCCAAATTACAAGCTCTTTATTCGATATTCCTTCAATCCTGGTTTTTTTTCAGTAGAAGTGTTTAAGAGGCTTCTTGCTCCCCATTGATACCTCTGATTACAGGTGTTTGATTTATTTGATACAAAGCATAATGGAATCCTGGGGTTTGAAGAATTTGCTCGAGCTCTCTCTGTGTTTCATCCAAATGCCCCAATTGATGATAAAATCGAATGTATGCTGATACTTCATGTTTCTTTTTTGATAAAAGTTTACATTTCAGACTTTCTATATATATTGATCTACCTACTTATTACATTGTTGCAGTTTCTTTTCAACTATATGATCTTAAGCAACAAGGTTTCATTGAGAGACAAGAGGTGGGTTATTATATTCTGACGCTGGAACTACTCAAAAACCTATTTTAACCATATTGAATCTGAGTTGGTTTACTATGTTGAATTGTTGATCGAATTTCATTTTCTACCATGTCATATTTGAATGTTTCTATGTCTTTCTTGATTTGTTTTTCCAAACTGTGTAATATGTTTACATCCTGCTACATAAACAAGCATAGACAATTGATGAAGAAATGCACTGATGAAATGGCTCTTCGCTTCCTTTCAACTCTGACAAAATAGATTTTTTCTCGTTCTGATACTCAAGACTTGAACAAATGACCATTCCATCTTTTTAACTTGCAGAAATAATTAAATGAATAATTAGACTTTTCTTCATGAATATCTTTCTCAGAGGGTATTGTGCACCTGTGCGGTTTAGCTTTACCACACTTTTCAGATGCCATAAAATTGCCAAATTGACTTCTTAATATTCAGGTGAAGCAAATGGTTGTTGCTACTCTAGCTGAATCTGGTATGAACCTCTCAGATGAAGTGATTGAGAGTATCATCGATAAGGTGCTTACAGGATTCCCTTTTATTATCTTTTTCAGTCCTTGTCAATGTTGGTCATTTTTTGGCTTTTATTTCAGACCTTTGATGAAGCAGATACAAAGCATGATGGGAGGATCGATAAGGACGAGTGGAGAAGTCTTGTATTACGACATCCTTCTCTTTTGAAAAACATGACCCTTCAATATCTCAAGTAAAGCTGCAGTATCTGCATCTCTTCATTCTTTTAATTGATCTAGTGTTGGTAATATAAAATTGCCAGAACCCTGGTGGTACCCCAGTATCCAAATACCCCCCCCCCCCTCCCCAAACAAAAAAAGAAAAGAAAAGAAGAAGAAACAAAACAAATTCTGGTGGTATTGTACTGTAAATGACTTGAATAGTTTTGCCTTTTATGACATCATATATTTTCATTGTGACACATTGACACCTGTTGTGCATTTGTCATATGCATAGATGTCATTTGGGTGTTTACAATTTAATGAAGAAAAGTTTATATATGGTAAGGTTAACAAGGATGTAGTTCATCCTGTAGAGTCCTTTTAGAACAGGGTACTAGGCTGCAGATTAAGAAATGCTTGGTATAGGCTACAATTGACTGTTTATTCTGAGTTACACCATCTCCTCTCCCTCACACACATCATATGCACACAAGGCAATGCACTTCAGCACATAGCTCTTGTATGGATTTAGAAACACTTGGCAACAAAGGAGTGATGTCTGCTATTGGGGAAGAAATTTTTTTCTGAAGTTGTCTGTTATTTCTAGAGAATTACATGCCCAAGTGATGTCAGTACTTTTAGTATATATTTTGTACCAGAAAGTCTGAAACAGACAAGGGCAGATCTATAAGGTTAACTATATAAATAGGTCTTGATTCAAAATATTCTCATTTGAATACTTCAGTATGCATTTCTCTTTACACCATGTTTTACTTAAAAGAGACTGACGCATGAATTATATTCATCAGGGATATCACCACCACATTCCCCAGCTTTGTATTTCATTCAAGAGTTGAAGATACCTGATTGCGATTGGGGTTGCAATTCTACTTTTCAAGTGATCGTGTATAAAGATTGGTTTTGCTAGTGAACAGAGCTGGCCGTACTTTTGTAATCTGCTTAATGCGTTCATGTTATTGTGTGGTCTTTTGGCATATTGACATTAGTTGCTATGATTCTTTCTTTCTTCTCAAGATTGATGATTTTGATACTTGAATTTGGTGTTATAGTGATCTTGGTTGCTGAGAGGAAATTTTTAAATTGAATAATTGCTATTGAAACTACCTGTCATCCATATACTGCAGCTCTTTTTCTCATTTCCCTTATAGTGAACGAAAGAACGGAAAGATAACAATTGAAAATATTTTTACCACCCCAAGCAACTGGAGACTTTAGCTTGTTGGCTAGAAATGAAAATAAACTGCCCCTCATGAGGTGAGGGATTGTTTTTGGAGCCGAGTGGTCAAGAAATTGGTGAACTTTTCTTCCTCTGTGTCGGAGAAGGTGGAGAACCGACTTTTGCATAGGTTTTTGGTAATTCGACCTTCAAACGTGATGAACTGTAGACCTACTAGCACAGAAGTGGGGGTGAATTTTTATAGAGGTTGCGTAGACACTATCGTTCTGAGCAAAAAAGACAGCAAAATCCATCTTGCAGAGAATCAAAGACCTTTACCACTTTTGAAAAACAGATGAGCAGGATAATCAACGCGACCGCGATCAATCCCAAAACTCTACTTAAAAGAAGATTGTTTAGATTGAATTATAAAACCAATGAAAGCCGATCAACCGCACCAAACATCTATGTAGGTTTATTTAAAGTGAAACATTACTATCATTCACCAGCACTTGATAGTTTGTTTGCCAAGTTACTAAATATACTATATTCATATTTATTCTTTCTTCACTGATGGAACTTCCAGAAGCTAAATCTCGAGTAAGAGAGGAGAATTCTATGATCATCGACAGAAAGAGCAGAAAGACAAACATATATTAAGTCAGAAGATGAGGCTGCAGGAAACAATACTAATAAATTTGATGATGAGACCGCAAAAAACCTAGAGGACAGTGAAATGTTTCCAGCTTCCAATAACAGAAATGGTACCACCACAATACGCAAAATAGCAGGTAAAAATACCAGTAAGCATACTACTAAAGAGTTTCATTTCAAAATACCTAAAAAAGATTAAATATAAAGCAACTAAAAAAAGTTTTTTTAACTCCATATTTAGTCAACTTCCTCCATCTTGCTTCCCTCAGCATCAGCATCACCTTCTTCCAATGGTGGCATCTCTTCATCACCCTCACCAGCATCTTCATCAATGCTCAATCCCAGTTTCAGCATCCTGTGGATTCTATTGCCAAATGTGTTGGGTTCATCAAGGCTGAATCCTGAGGTCAACAGGGCAGTCTCAAAAAGCAAGAGGACCAAATCCTTCACAGACTTATCATTCTTGTCTGCATCAGCCCTCTTTCTGAGCTCCTCCATTATGGGGTTCTCAGGGTTAATCTCCATTGTCTTCTTGCTGGACATGTACCCAGCCATGCTTGAGTCCCTCAATGCTTGGGCCTTCATAATCCTCTCCATGTTGGCAGTCCAGCCATACTCCCCAGTCACCAGGCAGCAAGGAGAATCCACTACACGATCAGAGACCACCACTTTCTCAACCTTATCACCAAGGACATCCTTGATTACCTTGCACAGGCCTTCAAACTTCGCCTTCAAAGCTTCCTTCTTCTGCTTCTCATCCTCGCTCTCATCAAGCTTGAGACCTTCCTTGGTAGCAGAGACCAGCTTCTTTCCCTCAAATTCCTTCAACTGGCCAACAGCATACTCATCAATAGCATCAACCATGTAAAGGACCTCAACACCCTTTTTCTTCAACTTCTCGAGGAAGGGAGAGTTCTCAACAGCCTTCTTGCTCTCACCAGTTATGTAGTAAATATCATTCTGTCCCTCCTTCATCCTGGTAACATAATCTTTCAAGCTGGTCATCTCATCACCGCTCTTGGTAGAGTGATAGCGCAGAAGCTCAGCAAGCTTAGACTTGTTCTGGGAATCCTCATGGATACCAAGCTTGAGATTTTTGGAGAAAGCTTCATAGAATTTGTTGTAATCTTCCTTGTTCTCAGCAATTTCAAAGAAGAGCTCAATGCACTTCTTAACCAAGTTCTTGCGGATGACCTTCAAAATCTTGTTCTGCTGCAACATCTCACGGGAGATGTTGAGAGGAAGGTCCTCAGAATCTACAATACCTTTCACAAAGCTCAAATACTCAGGCATCAACTCCTCACAGTTGTCCATGATGAAGACACGGCGAACATAAAGCTTAATGTTGTTAGGCTTCTTCCTTGTGTCAAATAGGTCAAAAGGAGCCCTCTTGGGAACAAATAGGATGGCCTTGAACTCCAGCTGACCTTCAACAGAAAAATGCTTCACGCTCAAGTGTTCCTCCCAGTCATTGGTAAGGCTCTTATAGAAAGCAGCATACTCTTCCTTAGTGATTTCCTCAGGCTTCCTCATCCAGATAGGTTTCTGCTTATTTACCAAAGACCACTCGTGAGAAACTTCCTTAATCTTCTTCTTTTTCTTCTCATCCTTCTCCTTTTCTTCATCAACATCCTCAACCTTTCCTTCCTCATCCTTCTTGTCTTCCTCATCCTCATCATCAGAAATCTCCTTCTCAATGGTTTTCTCCACCCATAGAGAAATTGGATAGCTAATGAACTCAGAGTGCTTCTTGATCAAGTCCTTGAGTCTTCGCTCCTCAAGGTATTCAAGCTGATCCTCTTTGAGGAAGAGGATTATCTTAGTACCCCTGCCAAGGTTCTCCCCAGATGTGTCCCTAGTAACAGTGAATGAACCACCGGCCTGGGACTCCCACACATACTGCTCATCATCATTATGTTTGGTTGTGACAACCACTCTCTCGGCAACCAAGTAAGCAGAGTAGAAACCAACACCAAACTGTCCAATCATGCTGACATCAGCACCAGCAGCAAGAGCTTCCATGAACTCTTTGGTCCCAGACCTTGCAATTGTACCAAGGTTGTTCACCAAATCTAAATTCAACACCATAAAATTCTAAGTACTCTGAAACAATAAATATTTCAAAAGAAAGAAAGCGGAAAATCAAAAGGATCATTTTGATGCATACCAGCCTTGGTCATGCCAATACCACTGTCAATGATAGTCAAGGTGTTGTTGGTCTTGTCAGGGATAATGTGAATGAACAGCTCTGGCTGAGCATCAAGCTTGCTCTTGTCGGTCAAGCTTTCAAAACGTATCTTATCCAAGGCCTGGATGCCAAAATCAAAAACTCATGACCATAATCAAAATTTAATAAATGATCGTATTACCCACAATTAATTGAAGATAATCACACATTCACAATCAATACCAAGCAAATCCATGAGTTCGATACAGGATGCCATATGCAAAAACGTCAACAGTAATATTATTTTGGTGCAAATAAAAGGAAATTTACGAAGTTACAGTCAATCCAAACAACAGCCATCCCATAGAAGATATTAATCATTATGAATAAAAGAACTAACGGCACGACGAGAGTAAAGACTAGTGGTCAAAAAGATCCCACAGATATCACAGTTACAGCACTGACACAAATCAGATGAATCGGACAATTCGTATCTGTCTAATACTTCTTTGCAGGCAAAACCTCCACTCCCCAAAAAAAAACCAACTAATTTATCTAAACATCCAAAACAAACCTACGAGTGGCAGTCGTCATTAACCTACTTCAGAATAACAAATGACTGGAGCCAAGTCTATAAAAAAACGCAAATCAACACCAATCTAATTTGACTAAGAAAATTAAACATCCTTGAAAGTACGAACTATACATTTGCACAAGGCAGCGAAGGAGATCAATTGAACAAAAAACATCCAAAAATTTAATAAAAATATTCATTTAACAGTTACAAAGCAAGGCTTACATCAGATGAGTTGCTAATTAATTCACGGAGGAAGATCTCTTTGTTGCTGTAGAAGGTGTTGATGATAAGACTCAACAGCTGGTTGATTTCAGCCTGGAAAGCAAACGTCTCAGTCTCCGCCATTGCTGATCTCAACCGTGTTTCCGAATCGATGAACGCTAGAAAACAGAGGCGAAGATTAGGGTTTAGACTTTAGAGAGGAAGAACTGAGAGGCTGAGACAGGAAGTAGAGTAGATGCATTATATAGTGGTTTTCCTTAGGGTTTCTAGATCCTTCTATTTGAATTTCCCTAATTTTGAATTACGATTATGTATTTACTTTTATTTCCTCAAAAAACAATTGTATTTACTTTTATTGGATGATGATGATAAGGTTACAGCCAGGTAAGAAATAAATGGGAGAGGGTTGTGCTAATTCGTCCAATAATATTCGTGCGTTCGTACTACCTATGTGACTATATCATAGATTTTATTTTATTTTTATTTTTTTTAAAGGAAATGTAGTGTAATTTGCAGGCCCAACCCAGTGTGGACCCATGCTCCAGAAGATATGTTCCAAACTTAATTCTGGGGAAACTTTGAGACGTGAATCGGAGTGAGTAGGACCAACACGATTATTGAATTCCTTTTTTTTCTTTTTCTTTTTTGAGGAAGATTATTGAGTTCCTAAAGAGGAATACCTTCCATCGTCTAAAATATATTTTTAAAATATTTAAAATATGCACATTTTAGACTTAACCAATTTTAAATTTAATATTTTTCTCTCTACTATAATTTTTGTTCTCTTTTTCTCTAATAAAAAGTATCATAATTATACATTAATAATTATAAAATAACTATTATTTTATAGTAGAGAAAAAGAGAACAAAAATTATAGTAGAGAAAAAAATATTAAATTTAATAACTAATATTTTATAATAAAATATTAAAATGAAAATATTTTTATATGAATTCATATTTACTATGTACATGGAATGAAATTGTTTATGTGACACCATACACACATATATATAAAGCGGTTTACAATATAGAAGAAAATTTGTAAACAACCAATGGCTCCCAATTGCTCTTTTAATTTAGGGCATGATAATAATAATAATATTTTTAAATAATATAAACATAATACGTGAAAACATGTCCATATAAAGTTAATCAAAATATACAATTAGTATGAGTGATAAGTAGATGCAACTAGTAAAATAGTCTCATTTTGAGTCATGGAGTTATATATATATATATATATATATATAATTTTAATTATTAAAAAAGAGTCTAATTTTAGTGGATGTGTGCACTTTTTTCCTCCATCATGTAATCTAAATCTCTCATAAAAAATAATGTAGCTCATTTTTGTTTGCATATATATCATCAAATACGGTTTAAGTGATGTGCATTCTTGGATAGCTAAAGCAATATATATATATATATATATATATATATATATATATATATATATATATATATATGGTGTGGGTTATAGAAAGTCTAATGATTTCAAAATCAGACAAGAGATTAAATTTTAAAAAATTAATTGGTTTTCATTATATCGTAAGTGAACGTGATTATGATGATAATATCCTAATAATGAATTATATATATTTATTATAAATAGCTAAACAATACAAATCAAATCACAATTTGATAGGCATCTTTTTCTTAAATAAAATTATGGAACTATCTTTTCATTAGGTGAAATATGAAATTCAATTATGTAAAAATTGCACTGCTTAAGAAGAAGAAATAGAGATTATCCAATATTTTAATATATTGTAATTTTTACAAATTTGACAAAAAAAAACATACTATTTTTATTTGTAACTACTCCTTTATTATTCTGAAAATTAGCCAAATTCATAGCTGAAATTTAGTTGAGCAGTAGATTGACAGCCTAGCCATAATTGACCAATTTTTATGGAGTTAAATATTATATAAAGGTATTCGTGATAAATATTTTTTTAATTGAAGCTAATATCTTTAGTCATGTTAGGATAAAGTCCAACCAATCGTTCCTAATAATCGATTTGTCAAATACTTCATCATGGTTAAGATTTTTTTAATTTAATTTCTAAAATAAATTTGAGTATCAAAGTTAAAAATAATAAATTCAAAATTTTGTTAGTTTTTATATTCTTCAATGTTCTTTTCGAGAAGTATATCGAAATATTTTTATGTTTTATTTTCTTTAATATGCACTTGAATATTTTATGACAAAATTTAAACTCCTGCATCACGTGATTGAATCGACATGCAATTTGGCACGGACGACGTTGAGCGGGATCTACTGCTAGTGTATTAAAGTATAGACCAACTAATTTAATCCTTAGAATGCGTTGATTAAGGGAAAAAAAGAAGAAGGAATTATTGTCCAACCAAGTGAAAATGTAGTAATTCATAATTTCATCTAATTTATTTCATTACAATATTTTTTTTCCCTCTCGTCTTGAAATTTCATTTAAAGTTAGGTAGAACAAAACGACAATTGAATAGTGAATTCATTGATCAGTTATTTGTTTAAATTTTTCTATTTTAATTTTCACTAACAATTTTCTTATTTTTAAATATTTATATAAAATTAACTTATCACAACTAATCATGCCAATAATAAGCATATAAGTAAGTTTATTAAAGCCAATACTCTTTTTAATTTTTACATTAAGTCAAAAGTAGACAATGAATTTTAAAATTGGGAAATATATATATTGCTGATAAAATAAATGGAAATTGTTTTATTGTGTATATAATAACTCAGAATCTATGTTAGTGGTAAAATTTGGGATTTTGATAACTTAATTATATCACTCATATAAATTTAACTCTTGACTAATTGTAATCCTCAAGGTGTCTGTGTGTATGTGTTTTTTTACTAATTATTTTATTAAAATTTTAAAATAAATATTTATAAATTAAAGTAGAATACATATTGTGAATGTATCATCGTCATTTTATATTGAACAAATATGAATACCCGATTCAATAATAACACATTTAGAAAACTTGTCTTTTTCTTTCAAATTCAAAAGAAAAAAGAAAGAAAAAGAAAACTCGACTTCTTCCCACGTGCATAGTGTTAAATTCCAAACTATCACAAAAAATAAAGTTACATGTTCGGAAATTCCAGCATTGAAGGTACAAATGAATCCACCATTTTCATTTATCTAACTTGTTGGACTCTTATTATAGTTCCAAAATAGTGAAGGCTCATTTGATTTGAATATCAAATTTATGTTAATATTTTTTTTAAAAAAAATGTTATAGGTGAATATCTAAATACTCCATTCGTCCATAAATATTAGTCATTAGGAACTTTTTTACGCATATTAAAATTGATATTTTACCAAAAATACCTCTATTTGTTTTGACATTTTTGTTTTTGAAACTCTAAAATCAACTTATTCCTTACCAATATTTTGGAGGCTAAGACATAAATCATCTGCCAAAGAATGGGGAGGTAGTGCATTGACTCTTATTGGTGGGGTTTAAATCCCTATGTATTAAGTTAATTACCTAGTAAACATCTAACGATTTATATAATATAATGTCATTGATAATGATATGAGTGTAAATTATGAATTTTGATTATAAAAAAAATATGTTAGAAAAGTAATAAGAAGAAAGGAGTGATAATGATAATGAAATATTAGAAATAAATTATAAATTATCCATAAAAATTCATAAAACAATTAGGATTCATTCCAACAATTTAGAGTATTGTCATTCCAAATTAAAAACTATTCACTTTTGTATATTCAAATAAACAAAATGTTTTGTTTGAGGGAAAATAAATGTGACTTTTTCATACCTGTCTTTTTAAAAAATATTTAATTTTCATTCTCTAAATTAAAATAAAATTTTGTTCTAAAATTCAATCTATATTTTGCACCAAAATGAAAAGAAAAAAGAAAATATCGTTGCACTTGCACATGAAGGAGGGAAAAAAGAAGAAGAAAACAACGCAAGTACAAGTACCCTTCGGTCCCAATCTTATCCAGTCTCCTTCAATTTGCTTCCACTACAAAACTTGGGTTTGTTCCACTCTCCATGTGAACTATTTTAGTTATAACACCTATCCAATGGGAGTTCTACCGTATCAAAGCTGCATATTTTTTTCCCACACAAGCTGTTCTCCTCGGTAAAGACTATTCCTGAAGTTTCTGATATCTTCAATCTAAATTTGAGTTTGTTTCTTTTTGTAGTTATTACAAGATTGATTTATGTTTTGTTCATGAATTATTCGCTAAAACTGATTAATTTGAAAACAAATTTCACCTTAAAAATGCTGATTCTGCCCTTTATTGATCTGTATTTTTGTTTCTTACCGGGTGAAAATTCATAAAAAAGGCCTAAATTTGAGGCTTTTAATGTGTTTGGCTGGCAAAATGATCGGTTTACCGTTTCAATTCCATTGATGAGGCATTGTTTCTTTAATTCCAAAAGTAGCCAACACGCAATAACTATTGCCCTTTCCTTGCTAAAGTTTTGTGGGGTTCTGCTGATTTTTGGCTTTGCAACTCTTTACTTTAATACAGAAGTATGTTGGTGGATCAAGTATCAAATGCTTTGCTTTTTTCTATTTCTTTACCTAATTTTCTTTTTAAATTTTTGAAGTTCTTCTCATTGTCTTCACTCACATTGATCACCTTTAGAGTTGCATATGCTATAAGAGTATTTTGTCTCCCTTGATATATAAAAACTCCCTGTTCATTGGTAGTTTGATTCTCTACCTCCCTTCCCCCAGCCCCCCAAACAGTTTAGTAAGCTATGGTTGAATCTGTGATGTGCAATACTTTTGCTTCATAGAGTGATTAAAACTTGGCTATAACATAAGTTTAATGTTTGCATGCCACCAGTTGTATAGACTTTGGGCCTTTCAGGGTTGCTCAGCCTAGAATATTGGATGAGAAGTTCACTTCTCTTGAAGTTCGAAAGGTGTTAAGAAGGTCAATTTTGCAGCTTTTTGGATTTACTCCAATATTTGCAAATACTTGTACTCTTCTAGCTGCACCATTGCCGGAAATGAAAGAACCTGATATAATAAGGTAAATGTTGCCCACCCTTTTATTACATAGACATTCTTAGAAGGTACAAGAGGTTCTCAGAGTCCCAGTAGTAGTGACTGCCTCTTGCTCTTATATGTGACTACCATTTGGACTTTGAAGCACCCAGGACCCTGAAGCTGGCCAGCGGAGTCAGGCTACAAGGTAAATTTATTAGATGATTGCCTCCATTTGTAATATATAGTTTGCAAGAAATGGTATAGAGTCTATAAGCCCTACAACAATCATGCTTCATATTGGGATGCGAAAGCATAACAAGAATTATATTTTTCTACATAAAGCATTCCCTTTTATATGGCTAGAAGCATTCCCTTCTTTTTGCTTGAAGTTGGAGTTTCTAGAAGATGATGGATCCCAAGGGTCAAGGAAATTGGAACATAAATAAATAACTATTTAACAATACAGATGAGGCATAGATCATCATTACTGCTTGCATTTTTCAGATATTGTTGAGGGCGATGGAAAGGAAGCTCACAACGGTGATCTTGTGGAAGTCAATTATGTGTGCCGAAGATCAAATGGATACTTTGTTTACAGGTAATGCTTTCAATGTCTCAGCCCTATCTAAGATGTTAATTGTGCTTTCTACTTCATTTCCAAATAACTATCATTACAGCAGGCATAAACAGGTTTATTTAAGACTTTCATATTCTGTTTGAATGCAGTACTGTGGATCAGTTCAGTGGAGAAAGTGCTCCTGTTATCATTCCACTAGATGACAAGCAGGTAAATTGTGCTTAATTTATTTTTTGTTTATGTAAGTGTAAAGAAATCATGGGAGCATATGTACTATAAAGTTATGGATCAATAGGTTTTCCCTTTAGAAATAAGATGCTCTAGAGAAATCCCACTGCAGGAGGTGCCTGCCTATCTTACAATTGCTTGATTCTGGCAGATCATAAAAGGTCTGAAGGAGGTTTTGATTGGCATGAGAGCTGGAGGTTTGTTTACTTATATTTGTCAATTGTGGAATCAGTTGGGATTTATATTTGTCAAGTCTAAAATGAAATTATTTACTGAGGACTTGACTTGCAAGGATATTCTTCAGGAAAGAGAAGAGCATTGATTCCTCCTTCTGTAGGCTACATCAGTGAAAACTTGAAACCTATCCCTGAAGAGGTTTGTGGTTTCCACTCATTCCCCTTCTGAGACCATGAGTTCAGAAGATACCATGCAATATTTTTAGTGAAATTAGCATGAATATTTTGTATCTTAGTTTGCTAATAGCACCTTCCTCCCTTTTTTGTTGCAGTTTGGACCACGACGAAGCCTTTTATCTCATGCAAAGGAGCCTTTGATATTTGAAGTGCAGCTTTTGAAGGTTCTGTGACTTCCCAAAATTGAAATCCTTTTTGCCCTCTCTGAAATCTGAAAGATGGGAAGCGCAATTGAATTGCAGAGATGATTTCCATCAGTTGGATTTCTATTCAGTTTTCAAACTTTAGTAAATGTTTTTGTTAGCTCTCTTTTTTCTTTTGTTTTCTTCATAGTTGTTCTGAAAGATACACATGCTCGCCAATCATTTTTGTTCAAATATTCTCCAAAATATATAAGTTATTCGTAGAGAAATAGAATTTAAATTATATTCCCTCCATTCGAATTTGAATATCCACATTTATATTTTAGTTTGTCTGAAATTAATATTTGTCTGAAATTAATATTTATTGTCTTCAAATAGACATATTTTATATCCAAATTTTTATTAATAACTTCATTAATTTAATATATTCATATTTTATTAACTTGTGAATCTCATTACTTATCACCTTAATTTAAGATATTTATGTATCACTAATTCTTATTTGTTTCACTATCTATTACATTAATATCAATGATAATTAATTTAAGATATTTATGTACCACTAATTTTTATTTGTTTAACTATCTATTACATTAATATCAATGATAATTAAGACATTCATTAATTTTTAACTAAAGTAAAAAATAAATATTCAATTTCGGACATAAAATCCATGCTAACTTTCAAATTAATATTTCTTCAATCCGGAATTTAACATTCAAATTCTAAAAATATGTATATTTTTCTTTTCATTTTTTACTAATAATATTTTTAATTTAAGAAATCTATATACCATTAAATAATAGTTCCATTATTAATTACTCCCCTTATCCATTTAAAAAAAACTAAACAAATTTTCATAAATTTAAAAAATATTTTACTTCTCATTATATCATTATTTATTTTAATATATATTTTAAAATAAATATTTATTATATCTCTCAATAAAGTAAAATCAATAAAATAAAGTAAGATTTAATTTGAAAAGAAAATATAAAATAACCTAAAAGGTAGCCAAATTTTTATAATTAATGAGAAGAAAATTTACTTAAGGTATATTATAAAAAGAAATGATGGAGGGAGTACATTAATAATAAAAATATTGTGGGCAATTTTTAAAAAGTCAAAAAATTCTTTTTAATTTTTATAATATGCCAAATGTAAAAACAAACGTTCTTATCCGTAGACTATACAAAAGAAAATTCTCAGTGAAAACCACTCTAGGATTTTGCTTCAGCCTAAAGATATCTGCTTGAACAACAATATACTATTAATCCTTAACAGTGAGAAGCGTTTGGTGAAGAGCGGATCCAGTTGTTCTCCGTTTTACGCCAATTATAGTCGACACTCCTTCCTCGTCGCCGACGGAATCGGGTCAGATTTTGTTGCAGAGTAACTTTCACGATGCAGAAATGGTTTTCAGCGGATCAGCAAACGACGACTACGACTACGTCTACGTCGTCTCCTCCTTCTTTGTTGGCTGATTGGAACTCGTACGCGGCTTCTAGAGCACCCGATGAGAGCACTAGTAGCGGCTCACTCCTCCCTGGATTCGATCTTGAATCTGCGGTTAGGTCTGCCAACGACACCGTTTCAGGCACTTTCGACGTGTGAGTCTCCGTTTCCCTCTTTTTTGGATTCGATAAGTTCGTTGTGCATTCTGGAAGTATTATAGATGTGGAAAATGGTGAAATTTGGATTTGAATCTGCAATTGTAGCTCCTGTTATCTAACTGAAACTTTACTAGGAAATTTTTCATTAACATTGTTTAATCCTGACTGAAAAAAGCCTTTCGAATCTGGTTTTGATGTCAATCTGTGCAAGGATTTAATTTCTTTCACAAATGAGTAGCGAAGTTCTATTTGAAAAGATTGTATTTTTGTTGTAGAATCTGTCAAAGATGTTGGATAACTTTGAATTGTTAGAGATCTGTTTCCTCGATCAAGCTGCCGGGGCTGATTGCCCAAGTGTACGTGAAGTTGGGTGATGATCATAACAAGAGAAGACACAGTTTGTATGCAAATAAGATGAATGAACCAAGATAAGAAATGATTATAATGAATTCTCTTTTTAACGTGATGATTTCAATCCGTCGGTACACTTGAATGCCTAAATGAAGTTGGTGCTTTCTTATCTTGCGCTATGGATGAAGTGGTCTTATAGTTATTACTAGTCATTAGTAGTATGGATCTTCCCGATAAAATTAGAGCAAGTTATTGGGGCCGGGATATGTGTTTTTCTAATAAACGAAACATTTGCGGAGTCCATTGTATTTATGTGAAAATTGAAGAATAAATCCCTTAACAGTCTTTGTTCTTTTATGGTCATTCATTCTTTGATCACTAGTTTGCCACCACTGAATTGTTTGCCCTGCCAAAATCTGCTAGGATTTTCATGAAAAGCTCAAGTGTCAATTAGATTCAACTAGTTTTTGTAGCACTGGTAGAAATTCGTTTTTATCCACTGCTTTTTGTGAAAAGCTCAAGTGTCAACTGCATTCAATTGGTTTGTTAGAAATTTTTATGTTAATTGACATCAGTAAGTGGATGCATTTCTGTCATTTTCTCTTTTGAGAGTCGATGCCTGTCCTATTTTTTCTTAGTTATTGTTTTCTTCAGTGTATTTTTATATCACCAAAACAATTCTACCTCTCTATTTTCTGTGTTTCTATCTTCTGCAAACCACCTCTACTCCATGATTTACTTGCTTAGCTCTCAAGTTAGTTTTTCCCCTTCACAGGACAAATCCTTGTTTAAACACTGAACTACCCTCCCTAAATAGCATGATTAAATGGGCAAACAAAAATTTATGGAACTTGAGTAACCTACCTGGGAATTTGGAATCCAATTAAATAATGGTAATCATTAAGACAGGTAAAACAAAAACATTTGAGCATGTCAAAAAAATTTTAAAAAAGTTTCCTCTTTTTAATTTTTTTTCCTACTGTGAAACAATGGGATAGAAAATAACACAAGGTTTCCAGACCTAAAACTCTAGATGTTATAATGCTATTAAAAAATTAGTTCAGGAAGGAATGTAAATCTGTTTAGCGAACTTTGATTTGCATGCTCATAGAGTAATGGGAATCTTGGGTTTTAAAAATTGGGTGTCTAGACCTATGAAGGACACACGATGGTTTCCGTGGGCATGTTTTTGACTTTATGAGTAATTGACTACCACTTCGCTGGATATTCAGAATTCAGAATTGATGGTTGAGTACGCATGTAAAAATTTGAGGAATTTTCTTTTGTTTCCCCCTTGATGACCTTTTTGAATGCTTACTTCATGGAATCTGTAACTTGATTCCCAATAGCTCTAGTCCTGATACTAGAGCTCTTAGTTTAGTCTATGAAATTGTAACGTTGGATTTTGGTGGTGCACTAGGGGTTGGAGGAAAGTGCAATTGGTTAAAGCAACTAATCAGCTATAACTTTGTGTTTCTGAATTCCCATGGTTGTTTGGAATACTGTATTCATATTAAAACTATGAAGAAATAACAATAGCACAGAGTTGGATGGTTTGGGCCACTAGTGTCAAGATCATTGCTTCGAGTAAAATTAGGAGGCTTCACTTAGTGTTAACTGCATATATCTGTGATTTCTGAATGCCATCTGAAGAATGGCATTGCAAAAACTTACTGTCAGGATTTGTGTTTGTAGATTATCACGTGAATTTCTTTGAGAAGCTGGTTGTACTTTGTCAGTACATGCATGTATGTTTAATTATTCTTCAGGCATTGGAGATGGACAAATTATCAGTTGAAGTTTCACCAATTTACATGAAATAAACCTCTCTTTCTGAATCAGTTTTCCTCCAGACCTAGCCATATATCTAATTTTGGATGTAGCACTATTCTTTTCAGTCTGAAAATTTCCTTCTTATTTCATTTTCAGGGTTTCGAAGGGTGTCAAAGACTTACCTGGAAATTTTCAGTCAGCCACTAGTAACATCCCATCTGGGAAATCTCTCTTGTACTTTGGATTGCTGCTGGGAACGGGAATATTCTTTGTATTCATGGCGTTTACCTTATTTCTACCAGTCATTGTTTTGGTGCCTCAGAAATTTTCCATATGCTTTACTCTTGGATGTGGCTTCATAATTGGATCATTCTTTGCCCTAAGAGGCCCAAAGAATCAATTTTCCCATATGTCGTCGAAAGAGGTATTTCAATTTTGCTATGTGTTAACTATCTCACATCTTCACTGCCTGGTTTTTGCCTTACGCATTGTGTACTCTACCGTTACCTTGGCAGAGACTTCCTTTCACATTGGGATTTATTGGGAGCATGATGGGTACCATATATGTTTCTATGGTGCTCCATAGCTATCTCCTCTCTGTTTTCTTCTCTGTGCTACAGGTATGGATTGCCTGTGCTTTTTTTGTTAATTTAAAAAATTGTAATGGGTCTTTATTGATATGCATGTGCTCAAGAGTAATTTTGTTCACATATGCATTTATTGTTTGGTATGAGAGAACAGACATGATTTTATTGCGCTATAAATCCTTACAGGTTCTGGCTCTAGCATATTATGCTATTTCCTACTTTCCTGGTGGATCTGCTGGATTGAAGTTTCTCACCTCATCTATGGCATCTTCATTAATGAGATGCTTCGGGAGATGATCATTTTGGCATTGTCTTACTGACTTTCTGGGTTTACGTCCAAGCTTCAAGTCAAAGCCAGTGATAACAAGAGTACACTGTATATAACTTGAACTGCAATGCTGATTATATTTCAAGCTGGCTAAAATGAACCATGTAATTTTCAAAGTCTAAAATTTGTAGCTTTGGCATCAATTTCAACTCAATTTTGACATGTGTTGTTTCCAAAAAAGAAAGAAAAAAAGAAGCAATGAGCAGACCAAAACCCCCAAACCAAAATAAACATGTGTAAACTGTCACCACATTTATAGAGTTACATAGAGGGGTGCTGATTTGGTTTCTATTTTGCAATGCCTCTTTGGGTTAAGGGACCTTTCTGGTAGGATTGTACTGTCTGCCCATGTAAAAGGGCTTTGTCCCGCGTTTCTGTGACATTTTTTTTCACCATTGCAAAAGGGTGGTTTTGAGTTGCTGAGGTTCTTGCTTATTTATCACATTATATCCGCAAGTTTCGCTTATTGTTAAGGCAGCAAATGCAACTGTGAAGGTCGTTGTACTCTGGTTAGCGTATTTTCCATGAACATATGTATGGCCTATACATTGTTTATTGGAGGAAACGTACAGCCTATGCATCTTAGTACATGTCTTGCCATATGAAAATTGCTGTTCCTAGAGGTTTGAAGCACTGTGTGGCTTGCAATGCTAGCTTTTCTTGAGCATTTTTATTATAACCGAGGATAAAATAAATTTGGAGAAATGGATCTTGAAGAACTCAATTTCAGAAGCTCACATTTATCGCTGATAAAATCTTTTGCGGTCAAAATTGCTTGTAATTTGCGTAACTTTTGCTTTTCCAATCCTTGTGTGCTGCAGACCTGTCAGAAGCAAGGGGAGAAAAAGGACCCCCAACTTCCTGAAGAAGGTTTCTTCAAAGTTTTCCAAGATCACATATCAGAGATGAAAAAAGTCAATGCTTCAGAGGCATCCTCATCAATTTTCCCTATTCGATGATGCTTTAACTTTTGCATCTTTTCTGAAATAACGAAAAGTAGATCAAATAATAGTCACTTTGTAGAATGATAATAATAATAATAATAAATTATATGACTCTTGAGTACCTTCTCTTCATCGCATTTCAATGCTTTGCCTTTGTAATAGCCAGTAGCTTTCGTTTTTTGGCTGAAAAAGAATGAAATGGGACTAATTTATTTGGTCAGAACTCAAAGCTGACTATGCTCTCTCTCATTTGCTTTCTAGCATCCAAACTAGTATCATTTTTACCCTTTTGTACTTTGCAAAAGAGAGAATCAAGATACTTGAACGTTTGTCTTTTAGGCCATCTATTGACGAAAGATTGCATGATTATCTCTCACAAGACAGTATATAGGACATCTTAAAGATGAGTAAGAGGTGATGTGATGTTGCCACACTTATTCTTTACATTGTTTTTCATACTTTTCTTGCATTACTTTTAATTAATTAAGGATTAAAAACTAAAAAGAATGGGAAGTAGGACGAAAATTTTGACTAATGAAGACTAAGAAAATGGTCTTGAGAGTTGTGTTTTAGGTAAAAGATTAACAGATAAACAAGCCAATTACCCAAAGCATATGAGTTATTCTCCACTTTCCATACATTATCTGTATTTTAATAAATCTGAGAAGAGGGTTTGGGAACCGAAATCCCGAAATCAAGGAAAGCAAAATTTTGATCAGGAGACAATGATTTGACATTTAATGTAGACCTTAGACCAGACTTGGTGTTGTCACTAATCCAGCCCTTGTTCTTATAAGGAAGAAATAGAACTTGGTGGAAAGCAAAAGGCCAAATGTATCGTTCAAAGAGTAGGAAAAAATAATGAAAATTTCTATCTTTAATATATGCAAGTTGCACAAAATTTGGAAATTCCCTTGTTCACAGAATTTAGAATTTAACAGAATCGAGTAATGATAGAGAACTTTCTTTTTTTTGATAAATTCAATCGATATCCATATTTCTTTTATATTGTTTTGCAAGAGGTAATTTTCTTATAAATTTTTTTATATAAAAAGAAAAGATCAAGTATCACACTGAAGATTTTGAATTTTATCGTGATGATTTAGGCCCTTTAATCTTCAATTCTTAGACTTCTAGTTGTTCACTCACGTATTATTCTCGCTATTTTTAAATATCAAATTTTACAATGATATTTGGACATATTCTTATATACAATTATTCATCTTTATCCACTTTCAATATAGATTAGAGAACCATCTTGAGCGTTCGAGATTTAATCTTGATCTGTTAAATGAATGAATTTGAGATTTGACCAGCAAACTAATAAGATCCGCAGCAACAGATTTTTACTATTGTGTATATTATTAGTACTATTCAACAGAAGTCATGATGTAATGATAAGGGCATTCGTCTTTTTGCACAGTAAAGATTGCATAGATTAACAGTATAATCAAGGAAATAAGATCAAAGTAGAAACAGTGAAAGGACCCAAATTCAATGTATATTAAAATCCACCAACAAAAGATCACCATAGCTTGTCTGGTCTAAGAGACTAAGACCCAAGTGGTAGGCCATTAGCAATGTCATATCGATCTTACTCATTCTCTCAAATCTTATGCGTTTTCTCTTCGCACGAGTGGTTTAAAGAATGGACTTGAGACTTCACTTCGAGAGTGCATATGAAGCCAGTTAAGAATGAAACATGCAAAGTCTACTCAATTGTGCAAAGATTCCTCTTCACATTTTTTAGTCTATGTTTTTTTCTTTCTTTTGGGACATATAAGAGAACATATTTTCATATCTTTGAATAAAGTTTTGCTACATCCAATGAGCACAAGTCAATCCAATTCATTCAAACATCTCGATTATATTTTGATATATTTAGGATCGAATGTCTATTTTATTAAAATAAATATTTTTTTAGCATAAAGTATTATTAACAAACTTTTTAATCTAATAGATTTACATCTCTAATCTCACTTTTAATTATATTCTGATAAATTTTTCAAAGTTAAAGAATTTTCTTAATTATTATATTAAATAACATATATATATAATTAATTTTAAACAAAGAGATTTTGCAATTCCTCATTTTAATTCTTTTAGCTTTCTTTGGAATATAGAAGAGGACCCCTATGCATATTTAAAATAAAGTGCTTCTGCATCTTACAAGCAATAATTCAAACAGCTTTATACATAAGTTGAGAAAGTCATGCTTTCTTCTACTCGGATATGCTTAATTTTACTCTCTCTCTCTCATGTGAGAGCTGACAACAAATTCAATAGAAATTTTCACTAAAATGAAAGGGTGTAACATGCCACATTCTTGAAAGTTATAAGTGATCTTAACAATCACTGTTTTTTCCTCTTCAGAAGATACATTTTATTTTCATGAGTTCGTATTGTATCCTAAAGATTTATCATGTTCTCATGTGCCTTTTTTTCTTCTTATTAGCTTCCAAATCTTTGAGAGCCATTGTTCATGTGGGCAGCGATTGGATATCATAGATGATAGAACACACATGTGAGCTAGATCTTCAAATTTTTCTTCCATCCAATCCAAATTCTAGATAGAAATTCAAAACAAGGTTGAGGTAAAGATCCTTTCAAGACCTGTTATTGATTCATAATCATAGTTGAATTTGTATTTGTACATTAAGGAAAAAGGGAAAAATAAATATATATTCACTCCGTCTCACTAAAATAAATAGCTCATATTTTTAAAAAATATTAAGAAGACCGTGTTTAATATTGTTGAAATTGTGAATTTTTTTAACAATTTTTATACTTTACCCTTATACTAGAATTGATTCAATAATTAGTTTTTCATTGAAATACTAATTACATGTATTAATTTTTTTTTTGTAATGCACCATAAACACATTAATTTCTTATATGAAATGTTTAATTATATTGAAACTAAAAATAATTAATTATGGTGTAATTATATTTAAAGTTTTAAAATTATTCTTGAAAATGAATAATTAAATCAATGCATTAAATAAAAACAATTTTATCCATTGAAAATTTAACTATGCTCTACATATAGAGTTTGACTAAATTTGGAAGCGAATGAAAATAAAAATAAAGTCTTAGTGGATCGGACGGAGTAGTAATTATGAAGATTGAAAATTGAAGTTGCAGTGTGTATGGAAAAAAAAAAAAAAGACTAATATAAATGTATCTATCGCGTTTATTTCTCCTTTCTTATATATTGATGAGGTACATATCTTGTCATTTAAAGAGGTTTTTGTAAGGGACTTTTTTTCGTATATCAAGTTTGTGCCATTAGGTACTGGTAATGCCAAGTGCCAATGAACCATATCGGCCAAAAAGGTACAGAAATTTAAGTTCAAATTCTGCAAAATGATAGCTGCAAAGAGCCACCGCTTATCTTCCTTTCTACCATTATGGGGTCCATAAATTGCTTATCTTAGATATTATACAATCCAGAAAAATAAAAAAGGTTAAATGGAGTGATTGTCAAATTTTGGCTTAACTTTTTTTTTTTTTTGCAGGATATTTAGCATTATATTTATAAATCAAGGGTGGTCCAACATCAAAGGCAGTAGTGTACTACACAAAATTTTAAACTCAAAGGCAAGTACAATGCTGTCTCACTAATTAAACCAATCAAAAATCGATTTTGAAAGCAATTAAATTCAAGATATACTTTCTTTTTAAAAAAAAGAGAGGAAAAAACCAAGTTATTTTGGCAGGGTCTATAGGCTGTACAGTAAAAGAAGGGTACAAACATTTACTTTAGCAGAATGTCCTTTTACCATCATCATTTCAAGGACAAAACATTTACAAAGTACTTCAAAAAAAAACAAGAAAGAAAAAGGGCCATTTACAAAGTAAATTCTTAGAAGAATGGCAGGAGCAGAGAGGACAATTTCTATGGCCATGTTTCTTAGAAGAACAATCCCGTGATTTCATTATGCTAATAAAGTGGAATGGCACGAGGATCGATGCATCTTGGTAATAATTTAAGGCTAATAATGCACTGTTTTTTCTTGATCTCTGAATAAATTGGAATTAAGAATTCTTAAGTTGTTGTACTGTATGTTGTCGAACCCACTTGAAGCCCAATAAATAACTAAATTTCTTTGTTCCCTTCTTAAATCCTTTACAGCATTACCGTCCGACAACTTGCACAGATTTGCAGGTTTTTATTAAACTATTTTCAGCTTAATTTTTCTCCTCCATGTGCCCTTTCACTAACCCCATCAGATTCCTCTCCACATTCACTACTGACTTTTTTTCTTTCTTTTTATTTTTATTTATTTATAAGAAATTCACTAATGATTCAATCCAGTCATAAATAAACTCAATTGCATCCCCATCTGCCATCACAATTGATTACCCAATTACTTATGTGAAAAATAGACACGATATAATTTATAGTAATCATTTCGTACTATATATATTTTTTCTTAGAGCACCGATTTCTTTACTTTCATAGAGATTGATTTGGACTTAATCTCATTTGTGTGCTTGGAGAGTTTGACTTTGAGTTGTTTTTATTATTTTTTTAATTTAGATTTAAGTTTAGAATAAATGTTACAAATGAGTCGAAGGATTTATAGTTTGATTTGTCGAGTCAATTTGTTAAGTAATTGAATCGAGTTTAAATTCTAAATACTTGGATTGTAACTTTTCGAGTCACTTATATTTTTTATTTTTTTCAAATTTTAAATTAAAAATATTTTTTAAAAAATTTTAACTTAAATTTAAACTTGATTTAAAAATTATATTTTATTTGAAATCGTTAAAAATATGACAAAACTTGGGCTCAACTCAATTAGTTTGCAACACTAACTAAGCCTAACCCTTGCAAAGGAATTGAGATTCAATCAAGTTTTTCTATGTATTTGGCACAAATTCAAGACCTTATTTAAGGAATACAATTTTCTTACTATTTAGTGCCAACTTACTCTTAATTGGAATTAGTAAATACTCCCTTAAAAACTCCCTCCACTGGCAAAAATAATTTTATAAATGAATTAAAATCAATAAAATTTATTAATTTTTATTTAAAATAAAAAAATAAATATTCAATTTCAAATAAAATAAGTATCTCAGTTTTGTATTCTTTTGAAGAAGAAAATGGCATATTCAAATGAAGAAGATAACAGAAGAGAATACAACAAGTACATACTTTATTTCTGACCTTTCGAGGTGAGAGGATTCAAAGTTTCACTGCTGGTGAAATTGCATGTTATGATTTATGATGTTAGTGCATTAAACATTTTGCATATGTTATAAGACGGAAACTGTCTTTTTTT
Organism: Apocynum venetum; assembly: GCA_019593545.1. NCBI lineage: Eukaryota > Viridiplantae > Streptophyta > Magnoliopsida > Gentianales > Apocynaceae > Apocynum > Apocynum venetum. The sequence goes on along the minus strand of SRSM01000123.1, from coordinate 5,869,051 downwards.
TTTAATTCATCAAAAAGAAAAAAGAAAAAAAGAAAAAGAAAAGAAGAGAAAGGTCTGTTTTTGTATTTATATAACAACTTAAAACATTTTTTTTTTTGAGACTAACTTTACATACTCAGATATTGAAAAAAGGTGCATTAAAATTTTTTAATTTATTATCTATTTAAAATTGAATGTTTACTTTTAAACTTAGTAGTATGATAATTGAGGAGAAACTTAATTCTAAACAAGTTATTACAATATTCTTATTATTAATTTAAGTTAGTAGGATATGAATCATGTTATAAGTGAAAATTTATATAAAAATATATTTATTTATTTATTTTTAAAAAATAAACATTCAATTTCAATGATTTAATATACTGCATGTTATTTGGATAAAACATTTTAGTACATGTTATCACAAAGAGTAGGCCTAAACATATTGAAGTATTTTCCATCTGTCGAACCATTAATTAGTTTGGCAATGAATGATGAAGCCTTCCCAACCCCTTGAGAAAAAAAAGGAACTGCCGATCCCAATGAGTCAGATAAAAGGAGAAAACCCAGAAGTAGCTCAGATTCTTTATTCAGACACCTATTATTGAGGGTGAGAGGGAGCTTAAACTTTGACTGCACTGTGAAATTCAATCTTACTGACCTCTGGTTTGCTCCAGAATAGCCTTCTTGGGGAAGTGCCCATCTTTAAATTTTAACTTTCTTGGAAAGTCACTGCAAGAATGCAACTCTACTAGCATAACCAGCATGTGGGCTGACTCACCTTATTGTGTGCCACTAAATGCACAGGGATGGACCATTGCCAGCAATTTGTTATGGTAATGACAATGGCCATCTTTTTAATTATTAATCTAATTCTGGATATCCACATACCGGCAAAGTAGTTGAAGGTGATTATGGTCCATTGCCTTAATTTCATTTACACCATCTAATCAAATATAGAAGCAGTACTGATTCTGATCTTGATTTGTCCTGGGCTGCTGCTAGCTTCTTCTCTTCATCCCTATCTGACATGAAAATATTCAGAGGGGAAAAAGAATTGATGGTGATTTACACAATAGACCAAAACTGTATAAACAAGACCATAAATTCTTGAAATGAGAATAGCAGAAGACAATGCAAACCACTTAAAGTGCTTCAGACAGTTATTTTCCAGTTAGTACAGTACTACTTCCCAACTTGTAATAGATTTTTTTTTTAACTTTTTAACTTTTGGTATTTGAGGATGAAAAATCTTGAAAAATATGTGGTAATAGAAGTGGACAGGGAATTCTAATGTGTACTAAAACCATGTGTTTTTAATAAAACCAAAAGCAACACATCTGCATCACTATCTCTTAAGTTAACAACTTCAAAGAGACGATAATAATAGAAAAATGAAAGTGCTCTTGGATCCAGATCTTCTGCTTTTCCTCTATAAACAAAACATGGGGTTCCCCCCTCTACAATCCCGAAGTACTAATCATCTGTTCTTTTCTCTCAGCAATGCCTGCACCCTTAAGAAATCCTTTACTTTCTCCTAGTAACTTGGCCTTCCCCCTACTACTTCTCTTGATAAACTCTCTATTCTTTTCTCCTTCCTATTCCATTGATATACAGGGCCAAGTTCTTCTGACATGGAAGAACAGCTTGAACAGTTCCGGAGATACCCTGCAGTCATGGAAGGCCTCGGACCAAAGTCCTTGCAACTGGTTTGGGATACATTGCAATTCAAATGGCCAAGTTGTCAAGATAAGCTTCAAGTCAGTGGACTTGCAGGGCCCATTGCCTTCCAATTTTCAACCTCTGAAGTTCTTGAATACTCTTATTCTTTCTTCAACCAATCTAACCGGTACGATCCCAAAAGAGTTTGAAGATTATCTTGAGCTGACTCTGATTGATATCAGTGATAATTCTATATCAGGGCAAATCCCAGTTGAAATTTGCAAGCTAAGCAAGCTTCAGAGATTATCTTTGCATACAAATTTTCTTGAAGGTAGCATTCCTTCCGAAATTGGAAATCTATCCAGCCTTAAGTATCTCACACTCTTTGACAATCAGCTTAGTGGTGAAATTCCTGGCAGCATAGGAAAGCTGAGCAATCTTGAGATTCTCAGAGCTGGTGGAAATCAAAATCTCAAAGGTGAGCTGCCTCAGGAGCTTGGAAACTGCACCAACTTGGTATTATTAGGCCTTGCGGAAACAAGCATTTCTGGCAGCCTACCTTCATCAATAGGGATGCTGAAAAGAATCCAAACAATAGCCATCTACACATCTCTATTGTCAGGTCCTCTACCTGAAGAGATTGGTAATTGTAGTGATCTGCAGAACATCTTCTTGTATCAGAATTCAATATCTGGTTCAATACCGCGGCAGATAGGGAAACTTGAAAAGCTTCAGAGCCTGTTATTGTGGCAGAACAGCATCGTTGGTTCAATCCCTGAAGAAATTGGAAGCTGCAAGGCTCTCAAAGTAGTGGATTTTTCTGAGAACCTCCTGACAGGAAGCATACCTGCAAGTCTTGGAAACCTTTCCGGGCTTCAAGAGCTCCAGCTGAGTGTTAACCAGTTATCAGGTATCTTACCTTCTGAAATCTCAAATTGCTCAGCTCTGACTCATTTGGAAGTGGACAACAATAATATTTCAGGAGAAATTCCAGCTCAAATAGGCCAATTAAAGAGTTTGACTCTGTTTTTTGCCTGGCAAAATAAGTTAGCAGGCAATATTCCAGTGTCCTTATCAGAATGTGAAAATCTTCAGGCTCTTGATCTTTCTTATAACAATCTCTTTGGTCCAATTCCAAAGCATATATTTTCATTGAGAAATTTGACTAAATTACTGCTGCTTTCCAATGAATTATCTGGTTTCATACCACCCGATATCGGTAACTGCACTAACTTGTATCGATTTCGGGTAAATAGCAACAAGCTTGGTGGTACTATTCCATCAGAAATAGGAAAATTGAGAAGCCTGAATTTTCTTGATATGAGTAAGAACCACTTAATGGGAGAAATCCCTCCTTCAGTATCTGGATGTGGAAATCTTGAGTTTCTTGATCTCCATTCAAATGCACTGACTGGTTCTTTGTCTGATACTCTGCCTAAAAGTCTACAATTCATGGATATTTCAGATAATAGGCTTACTGGTCCATTGAGTCATAGCATTGGTTCTCTAACAGAGTTAACAAAGCTTATTCTTGCAAAAAATCAGCTTTCTGGTACAATTCCAGGAGAGATCCTCGCCTGTAGCAAGTTACAGATGCTAGATCTTGGCAACAATGGTTTCTTAGGAGAAATACCTAAAGAATTGGGCAAAATTTCTTCACTTGAAATCTCACTGAACCTTAGTTATAACCAATTAACTGGGGAAATCCCAAGTGAGTTTTCAGGCCTCAGTAAATTGGGCACCCTAGACATCTCCCACAACAAGCTCAAAGGAAAATTAGACATTCTTTCCGGTCTGCAGAACCTCGTGTCCCTCAACGTCTCATTCAATGACTTCTCTGGTGAATTGCCTAATACTCCTTTCTTTCGTAAGCTCCCGATCGATGATCTTGCTGGAAACCAGGCTTTATACATATCTGGTGGGGTTATATCTCCGGCTGATACCATGGGACATGCTAAATCAACAATGAAGCTAGCCATGCCAATTCTAGTAAGTGCCAGTGCCGTCCTAGTACTTCTTGCAGTTTACATTTCAGTAAGGACTCATATAGCAGATAGCAAGCAGACTGAAATTGATTCCTGGGAAATGACACTTTATCAGAAGATGGAATTCTCTGTTGATGACATTGTCCGCAATCTGACATCGGCTAATGTCATTGGCACTGGAAGCTCAGGAGTTGTTTACAGGGTAACAATCCCAAATGGGGAGACCTTAGCTGTAAAAAAGATGTGGTCATCAGAAGAATCAGGAGCATTCAGTTCCGAAATTCAGACTCTGGGTTCAATCAGGCACAAAAATATAGTTCGTCTCCTTGGATGGGGTTCCAATCAGACCTTGAAATTGTTGTTCTATGACTATCTTCCCAATGGTAGCCTGAGCTCTCTCCTCCATGGTGCTGGAAAAGGAGCAGCAGAATGGGAAACTAGATCTGATATTATTCTGGGTGTTGCACATGCACTAGCATACTTGCATCATGATTGTGTGCCTCCAATTATGCATGGGGATGTCAAGGCCATGAATGTGTTGTTAGGCCCTCGCATGGAACCTTATCTTGCAGATTTTGGGCTTGCAAGACTTGTCCACAGCAACACTGATAATGAAAGTAGAAGGCAGGGTCAAAGACCTCACCTTGCTGGTTCTTATGGATATATGGCTCCTGGTAATTAATCAGCTCCATAAAATTTCTTTACTTTATTGACAGAAAATGCTTTACTGATCAGATTTTTTCAATTCCTTTTAATGACAGAACATGCTTCGATGCAACGTATAACAGAGAGGAGTGATGTTTACAGCTTTGGAGTGGTCCTTTTAGAGGTCTTGACAGGAAGGCATCCACTAGATCCAACATTGCCAGGAGGTGTACATTTAGTTCAGTGGGTTCGTGACCACTTACAGAACAAGAGTGATCCGGCTGACATTCTTGATCCAAAGCTAAGAGGTAGGGCTGACCCTCAAATGCATGAAATGCTCCAAACACTAGCTGTTTCATTTCTCTGTGTTAGTTCAAGGGCCGATGATCGTCCGATGATGAAAGATGTTGTAGCAATGCTCAAAGAAATCAGGCAAGTTGATCCTGTAAGATCAGAGCCTGACCTCCTCAAGAAAGGCCTAAGGGCTTCTCCCAAATCAAAATCACCTCCCACTCGGAATGTGATTTCGCAAGGGTCATCTAACTGCTCTTTTGCATTCTCCGACGATTCAATTTAGTTAAACCTTCTAGAAAATCAGTTATGATCATTCTGCATTTGCGTAGGAGAATTCGCCAGAGCAGGGTTAATTGTAGCATGGTTTGTAAGTTCCTAGCCTCCTAGGCATATTATTGCTGTAGAGGAATATATTTAAGTTCTCAGCATTATGGCCAAAATCCCCAAGAAAATATGACAAAGATCTACTAAAGTGTGTAATTAGTGGCGACTTGGATTTTTTCCCATTTTGTGTCATATATTTCAAGGCCATATGGTACTAGAAGGCAGATAATTATCTTGTCGCTATTAAATATTTTTACAAGTTAGGCTAAACATTTATAAAATACAAGGCAAGGTGCAGCCATAGTACGATATATAACAGAATCCAGGGTTGGAGGACTGTGCCTTTGCAGAAGCAAGTAACATGATTGATATTCTTGGATTCAAACAGCCATAATTTACTGCGAATTAGAATCTTCCCTGCTGCTGAGTGTCTCTACGCGCCAAAAGATCCATTACTTCCAGCCGAGCTCACATGGTCAATCACGTGCCTATGTAATGCCAGATACAAACTTTCGAGGAAAAGAACAAATCGATTGCAGACCATGCAGACTTTCAGAAAAAGATCTCTTCGGAAAGCTTGTTATTTCCAAGGCTCACAGCTATCCACTAAAATTTTCACAAGAGACTCGTATATAAAGTATAAGCAAATTGCCTTAAACTGAAAGGTTTATAACAGCAAAGTTTAAAATAGCAGGATCAGTAGTATCACTAGTCCTCACGTAGTTGATGGTTCTCAAGATGTAGGCGTTGTACAACAAAACTATCCAGGAGGAAAATGAGCTCATCACCGTGACTGGCAGCTTGCCGACTCTTTCCAGCTTGACAAAGATAAGACATGGCATTCAAGTACAGGTGAAGTAGTCTTGATCCATTGCACCAGACCCAGATTCCATGTGGTCCAAAACACAATGTAGTTTTCATGGCAAAACTGAACCAGATCATTAAGTTGCAAGGGATCTGAGCTAAGTTATTAGTCATCTTACTCCAGGAAGGTATTGTGAGACAATCACTACCAGTTATAGCCAGAGTTACTAAGCACCATCTGAACAACTAAACAACTCCATCTGTTAAATGCAGCACAGCAGCAAGGCCTCTAGGGAGGATACTTGGACTGTAACTTCTTAACCACAGCTCCAATGATGTCCCAACTGAAGCCACGGTACTGAAGCCACCGTACAATCCTTGACTTCCGTGTCTCTATTGGGGCATCATGACTTCGCTGCCATTGCTTTGAGGCCTGCACAAATAGATGATCCATTGAATGCTTTGACATACCAAATTTTGATTCTTGGTCTCCTGTGACTTCAGCATCATTGAACACAAGTTTCACTGCCTTATCTGCATCCTCATTGTTTATTCCCTTGCTGAAAAGTGTCTGCTACGAAAAAGGGGAACTTAAAAGCCGTCAAGAAACAATTAGATCTACTGAAATCTTTGAATTCCATGCTTTTGTCTAAAAATAAAAAGGTTTTATCTTTGATACAGACTCAAGTATTGTCTCAGCAATTAGGACATGATAAGTAAAGAGTTATAGCAAAAAATGACACAGAAACAACATCCATCTGATCCATCATTTACTCCAGTTGCATGTGCATATCTTGAAAGGGAAGAGACGGGAATAAATTAGTTTTAAGCAACAGCTGATTGCAACAAATCCAGAACCCTTCTAAATGGGTCTCCTTCAGGAATTGAACAAATGGTTGGCCTACAGTGTTATCTATTTCTAGCTTTCAATTGCATCAATTATCATGCTGGACCCTTGAGAACAAAATTAATATCCAGAAAGTTTGCTTTAGATGATTCAGAAATGAGGATATTTAGCATATATAATGACTGGTCACTATTTTGATATGATACCTAGGAACCTGCTCTCCTATGCTGGAGGGCTTTGAACAAAGAGGACAAACTAAATTGGAAAAAATATACTATAGAATAGTATTGAACCACAGAGACATTCACAAACCTTTGTGTTAAATATCTGAAAGAGAAATTGCTTCAAGAGGAAAGTTTACCTTTTTTATTCGGCTTGGACCCCAAGTTGCGGAAGTCCATCTAGAGCGTGAATACGTTTCAGCATATAAACCATCATTGATCAGACCCCTGTATAAACAACAACATTAGGCATTTTAAGATGGGATGCAGTTGGGGAATATGACATGCAATATGTGTTGAGTACAGTTGCTAACAATTTTCTAATGACAAAAGAAGAAACACTCGCCAATGAGAATATGAAGAAAGTTTTGGACACAGATATACATATACCAATTATCATAAAGAATATTAAGCCTCTTTATAGAGATTAGGCATTAACATAAGCTGTTCCATTCTCAATTGCTTTTAGAAGCAGCAGTCAGGTAAAAATATCAAGCGATGCACCTGCTCTGGAAGTTCCTTATTACTGCATCAACAATAGCAAGCGGAAACTTCCTTCCCAGGAGTTTTTTCCTCAGTTCCATAGCTGTATAAGCTCTGCCAAGTGAAAACAAAATACAGAGAAAAATTCATAAGCTGTGCCAAAATAGCAAGAAAGAATTTCGACTATAGGATATTCAAATATACAGACAGATACCAAAGGCATCACAAGCCTATTAATGAAAACATGCTTTTCTACTCAATGACTAGGGACACATGTGGAACATTCAAGAAGTGTTATCAACAGCTAATCTCAAAAGAGGGCTAGATGCTTAACAACCAAATCCATGGAGAGTTTTGATCATGTAAATCATTTTGAACATAGCAGATGGCCAAACAATATAAATAATATCAGGCCTCCTAACCTTGTAGCAAGTAATTCAACTGCCCTCTTCTCAGCATTTTGCACTTCAATTCCAAGGCCTTCACTGGGCTTCTTCTCCGAAGACAATTCAATTTCCTCTCTAACATCCTCTGGTTCTTCGATACATTCAAGGTCTTCAAACAGCATATCACCATCAAATTCTGCTCCAAATCCTGGATATTCAACAGCATACCTTAGTAACTGAATTGAACTTCACCTACTTAAGCATCAATAAAAGACAATCGGAAAATTCTAGTCATCGTACCCATTTCAGCACCATAATTTACATTCTTACTCGGCCTTTCATCTTGTGCCTGAAAATCATCCCCTAGCGTAAAGCTCCTGTTACCGCTCGGGGTCTGGAAACTCTCAGGAAAAATTTCTTCTCTTTTTTCCGCCGAGTCTAAACTACCACGTTTTTTTCTATAAATTGAGCGGCTTGTTTGAGGAGAAGAAGCTTCTGATTCTTCATTTTCAGAATACTTCTTGGGAATGTATCTTAACGGAAATGAGCCGCTGTAATGTCTCCCTTTTGAACATCCAATGGTGCCCACATTCTTCTTCAAGCTAAGAATTCAAGTCTTCATATCAAAATCAGTATTTCTAATAATAAAGAAAACAGAAGAAGAAAACAGTGTCCCCACAAAAACAAATTCTTAGTAGCAAAAATGGAAACTTTATCTGAAAATGGAACCTTAAATAGTCATATTCAAGAAAGTGTGTACTTCAACAGGCCTACGATTTGGAGTATTGATATCTCTTTCTTGAAAAAGAATACAAGAGCACTACTTACTTGGGAATCAGCCGGGCGTGGTGCTGAAGAAAAGTCGCAGATTTATGAATCAAATTTCCGGAGAAAATTGCCATTATCTCTTTGGGTCTTGAGGGAAGAACCACGAAAGCTTGGGGCAAGTCGGATACTCGTATTAGAGGTGAGAGCCAAATTTGCTCCGGAGAAGTTTCAACGTCGTGGAATGTTTGAGTGGTGGGTGCTCATGTCGTATCATTGAATGCGTTGTCTTATTCACATAATCAATATTTTTTAAAAATATACTTTAATATAAATCAAACTCTTAAATAAATCATTAATCATATAATTTATAAATATTATCATAAGATAGAAATATCATCATACTAAAAAATAATTATTCAAACATAACAAACATTTTTTTTTAATCAGTAACAAGTTCGTCTATTTATGTGATTTTTTCATTAAATAAAAATTTTGACTTTCAATAAAGTTTTGATGTAGATCTAATCTTTCTTTCTTTGTTTTTTTATAAAATTTTCATCATTTTATTATCTATGATTTTCTTTTCCATCTATAGGGTTTCTCTCAACCTTCTAAGGTTTTTTTATCTATGGTTTTCTTTTTGTCCACTACAAAATGAAGTTGAAGATTCATCAATTGGTGAAATAGTTCATCCTGATACCGAAGTTAGTAGAGCCATCAACAACCTCCTCCTCATCATCGCCTTCTAGATATGATGGCATAACATCACTGGAGATCCTTGGCCAAAATGGGTTATTGAAGAGATTCACCGATCAGACCTTGCATACACTGATCAGTGGGGTAGAAGAAATTATAAGCGTATCTTGGTTGTGTATGTTGCTAGTACTCAAAGAACACATACTCAGTGCTATTTTGACTCCTTTAGTAAGGAAGTGTCTCTTGGTTTATATGTTTCATCTCCTTATTTGAACTATACCTATGATGTAATCTTAGTTGTGATGATTGATTCATCTTAATAAAATTTTATATTTTTTCCTAAAAAAAACCACAACAAATCTTTCTCATTTTCAAAAGCAAAACGAAAAAACACATTTATAAATATAATCCAAATACACATCTAGCACGAGATTTGAAATTTGAAGCATAAACAAATCTGCAAGCAAGCAAAATTATTCTTGCCACCATTATACTAATACAATTTCATTTAAAATAATAAAATATGAGCCTGCAAGTAGAGCAAAATTATTGTTAAAAAGAGGCTAATTAGATTATGCCTACTGACAAATTTCAGCAAAATTGATACCAACAAGTGTGGAGATAATTTTCTAAAAAAAATAGTACGGAGATAAGAGGTTTTTTTTTTTTTTTTTAAAGGGGAAGTACTTAGATAAGAGTTGATTTTCAATACATTATAGTGTATATTTCTTCAAGTTATAGGCATGAGTCACTGTGGGAGTGGATGAGATTCGTAAATGGGCCCTTTCCAAATTAATGCAAAGCAGAGAACTGCGGCTTTAGAGACAAAGGGGATGCAAAAGAAGTATGACATTCAAAATAGTAGAATATACCAAGAACTAACTATTAGGTTGATTCTACACAAATATGTATGTCTCCAGCTAGATGGACATCAAAGCCTTGAAAATCAAAATTGAGATTCAGATCAAGAATAAATTTGCATGCAGAAGACTTCAGAACTGAGTCTTGATGCTATTTTTAGGACAATTGTTTAGAGTTTCTTAATTCAAAGATCTCCTCCATCTGTGAGTTCTTTCATTCAGTCCTCCAAGCATAGAGGAGAAGGCAAAAATCTGTTGTAGAATCAAGCCCCATTGGTAATGGAAAGTCGCTACTGCCATCACCGGAATCTTCACTACTGGAAATCCTTTCATCATAATCGCTGTCAGGTTCTGCTTCAAATGCACCTTGCTTGAAAATGAATGTCCCAAGTCCTGAGTTTTGGTCACCATATAGCCAGTCATGGACGTCCCAGAAAATTTGTACAGGCACATTATCCACTTCTATAGTTTCATTTCCCCTGAATCTCCAATGCAAGTTGACAACACGAATCGTAGTAGTTCCATCAACACTGATCCACATTTCAGGTTCGTGATTTGACAAAGAAGACTCAACAATAATGTCATGTTCCTTTCGGCCTTGGCCTAACATGGTTCTGGTGCAAAAACATTTCTTTGCAAAAACATTCTCTTTCTTGCGCACTAATGCAGGTTCAGATAAGGATGGACTTTTTCTGGTTCTCTTAAAAGCCTCTTTCTTTTGATCACCAAGCAATAAAACCACTTCATCTTCAGAGACAAAAGCAACATAATAATCAGAGGTGGGTTCTGGGCTGCTGGAGAATTTTGCAGATCTCAAATCCCAAAATATATCCACTCGTTTCTCATCAACCCTAAAAGATTTCATACCTTTTCTGCCCCAAAACTGCCAGGTCTTGAGATCAATTTTGCATGAAGAATGAGTTTTTTCAGAAGGGTTTCCAACAACGATGTAAAGCGAGTGACCAATTAGATTTTTTGACCAAGTTATTGTTACATTGCGAAAGAAACCTGCAAGTTTAGCTCTGTGGATACAGCTGACAAAATTTTGTGTAGATTTATTTGTCATAGACTCCTCTACTGATCTCTTTTCAGATTCCTCAGCATCCATAGAGTTTACAGTTTCTGCTGCATATTTGAACATTACGAAGGATTTTGCATATAATTTAGCATCCCTGACTATTTGAATTCTTCAAATCCCCCAGCATAGCTTTGATAATAGTAATGGTACAACCCACTTGGGATAATTCCAAAATCAGGGATCAAACCAATAATATGTCCTATTATATCATTTCCCTAAAGAAGATGTTGCCAACCCTCAAAGAACATAAACTTCAACCATCTGAATATAGGAACTCCTTATTGTTACATTCGCCAATCTCAAAGAGATATTGCCATGAAAACATAAACAAGAATAAGGGAATGCACGTACCTATTGCAAAATGTTGTCTTCAAGATTCAGATGCAACAGAATTAGGTTGATCACAAGATACAGAGGCTGATCAAGGATTATGTAAATATATGTGTTCACCAATTCCCCAACCTCTGCGAATCATAAAGAATGAACAGTGCATTATTGTGGGAAAATGGTTTGCAAAGACAGGGTTTTTACTTTGATGTCAAAGGCAATTTTGCCTCTGTTTCGGGAATTTATGCCCAAACCACAAATCAGAATCAGATGTGAATTTACGTTCTTGTTCAGAGCCTATCAAACTGTTGACCCCCAACTTAGAATTGTCATTTAGCAAGTATTTATACTTGGACATAAAACAGAGCCAGAAAAGGAAAAAATGATTTTTGCAGACCTTATTTTCTTTTGAGACGCGATGAGGTTAGAATAATTAATTAATTAATTAGTGACGACCACAAAATTTGTTAACTAATGTCAAATTGACAAGTTTGGCACCTTAACTTTTTTATCTTTTATCTTCAGTAACATTAATACTTTTTTAAAAAAAGTTGATTATAATTTAAATTGCCACGTTAGATATTTGACGACAGTCAACTTAGCCAGCTATTAATTTTTTATTTGAGGGTATTTTCGTCCTTTTCTTTTTTCTTAAATTTTTTTTTCTCTTCTTTTTCCATACAAGACCTCCAGTCCTTACCAAAGAAACAAAATGATTCTCTTCTACTCATTCTCATAAATCCCAATACAAGAGAGAAGAAGATCCTAAGCGTCCATTTCCATTTTTGTCTTTTTCTTCTTCGAGCTTCAACAATGGCGGAAAAAAGTTAGTAGCAAGATAAGACTACAGCGCTTCCATATATGAAGGCCATGTCGGGATCATTAGATGGAATGGGGAAGCCTCGTGTTATGTTCTGTGGTACCTTATTCTTAAATAAAATAATAAATAATATTTTTTATTGAATTAAAAATAATACTTAAATATAAACAGAGAAGATAAGGACACGATAACGATTTATCAGTTTTTTCCTGCTTCCATTTTGAACATTCTAGTGGACCTAAAACGAAATCAAGCAAATTGAATAAGCCAAGTTAGCCAACAGGTTGATTTTTACACTCGGAGAGCTGCTTCCTTCTTTCTATCATGAGTAGGGAGGATCTGCAGGGAAGTGAGAGGTTGGAACGTGAAAGAAACCATAGAACGCAAGACTCTTCATTGACATTCTCCTCACGAGGAGAAAAGTGTATATAGTTTCACAATATTTTCTGTATACACTAATAAATATCAAGAAAGCTTGTTAGATTGACCATAATTAGTAGTGAAAAAAGGGGAATGATATGGTCAATCTCCAACCTTCTCAGGTGTAAGTGGCTGTACAAAAACTTCATAATTAGTGAACTCCTCAAAAGAATGAGCTTATCTTGATATTTCTCAAGGCATAAACATGAATTTTCCACGTGGTGTAGATCTGCTTCTTTTGAACTCTGGAATGGATGAGTGGCTTGATTCCTTCAAATTATTGAATACGCCGTTGGGAAGTTTATTTTCTTGCTTCCCAGCGAATAACGATTCCACAGGCTCAATCAGATCTCTACATTGCACAGCAAGTTACCCAAATTAATGAAGCAACTAAGGATAGACAGATTTATCTGCTGTCTGAAAGTAGTTTTCTCAGTTCACGAGCAATGAAGATATTTTAATCATACCTTGGTTCAACATTTTGGGAGTTCCTTGAGAAGGTCCTCTGAAGCTTTTTCACCTTTGCAGTAGCACCATGAACTGATAATCCAACTTGTCCAAGTTCATTTTCTGCCTCAGAAGATTCACTTTTGCGGGCCTCTTCCATAATTAGACCAGTGTCCATATCAGAGAGCAACATCGCTGCCATGTCAGACTTCTGACTTTTAGTTGTCTGTTGCTGCTTGGCCTTGACCTTATTCTCAATTTTGCTTTTCCTGATGCCACCTTGTTTTAAATAAAGTGCTTGCTTGAACTGCTCCTCCTCATGTTCTGGGAGAACTCTCCTTGAGTTGACTCGTTGGAGGCGGTACAAAGCCTCAGAAATATTATTATCATGCTTTTGTGCCTCTTGAGAACCTTGATATATCTGCATATGATTATCGGTTGATGAAACAATTGCAGGAACGGATGGAATGGATTTATTGGTAGAGACTCTGGCCGGAAAAGGTAGCCTCATGACTGGAGGATTTTCAAGTGTATCAGGCTTTAGCCTACTTTTAATGTGTGCACCTCTATCAGTTGATATTGATCTTCTCACTGGAGGGGATGGTGATCGGGTTTTATTGGAAACCGTTGTTCTCTCTTCACCTAGGAAAGGAATCTTAGGCATAGCATCCTTGTCCGTGAACTTAGCTGGAAGCCGAGACCTCCTCTGCTTGCCTGAGGAACAACTTCTCACCTGAAAATTCCATTCAACCATAAGATAAATTAAGAGTTCATTCATTGGTTAGCTGCAATTACAAAGAAATCATATACTTAATTCTGGAAAACCTGCTATGAAATAATAGAGTGCATAAATTGATTACATTAGCCTTACCAATTGACCAACTTCCATGGAGTGAGTTCGATCACTACATCGAGGCATGGTCCTGGAACTTTTACTAAACTAACGATAATTCCTGTCTATATATCCTGTAAACCAAAAGGCATAATATGTAAAATAAGGTTCTTATCTATATACCTCAGAGCTACGAGTGTCGTCAAATGTTCGCTGGGTTGTCTCGAGCTTCGACCCAGCAGCTATATTACACTTAGACACACGAGGGGGTGACATTGCACCTCGAATATTGGTTCCACTTTTTAACTGTTGAAGTTCTGCTTCTTTTTTCTCCAATGCCAGCTTGAGGTTTGATATCTGAATAAAAAACCAACCACCAAAGGAAAAAAAGAAGTTACTTTCAGATTAACTGCAAGTTAAATTGAAGAAAGCCAACAATAATGTACCTCCTCTCTGCATTCTCGAATTTCTCCAGTTTCCTTGTTGGAACGAGCAGCCCCAAGATCTATTGATGCCACCCTTTCAGCAAACTTCAAGGTGCTAATTGTCTCTCCTAGAGCATTAGTCTCAGGATTTATGTGTACGAACATCAATGTCTTAGCATGACCACCTAAATAGAATGTGAAAAATGATGAGCAAATGCAACAACCAAAGATTGTCAATAAATTATGGAAACAAAACAATTTAACATTGTCCTTGACAGCATGAATACACACACACATATATAAGACAATCTGATAGATCGGTGTGATTAAGTATTTTAAATTAACTGCTAAATCATTTATGACTAGTTATTCTATAAGCAATCCAAATCTAACCCATAGGATGAAAACATAAAAGCTACAAGAAGGAACACATAATGAAACTGAATCAACTCATCATAAAAATACACACACACACACAAAATGAAAAAAAAAAAAAAGAACAGAAAAGATAACCAATTACCTAATGAGTCTTGTAAGACTTGGGTAAGCTTGCTGTTTCTATAAGGAATATGTGAGCTCTTTTGAGCTAGAGCAGAAATAACATCTCCAAGTGCAGAGAGAGATCTGTTTATATGTTGGGCTTCCTTAAGTCTCTCACCAACAGCCTCCGATTTATCCACTCTCTCACTTCCAGCAAGATCTACCAGGTGAAGGCAACCCCTTAATGTTGATCCAGAAACCAACTCTTTTCCACGAACATGAATGGTTAAAATACTGCATAACAGTGCTAAAATCATGAATCATTGCTAAATAATGCTGCAAAACGCTAATACAGTCTGTCTGGATACAAGAATGAGAAACTAGGGAAGGAACTCAAAGAAGACCTAGAGGAAAACAAGGACAGTATACCTATGTGATCGGCTACTCCTTTCATTTAATGCAGTGGCGCCTACAGCACGATTTTTTAGGCCAATTTTCATCAACTCAAGAACATCTTGAGTACATTTAACAGGAACCAAGCATGCATCAGGAACATTGAGACCATTCAGTTGAGAATTGTTTCTTATATCCAATGTGCAGGTAGTTAAGGTTAGACGAGAAAAAAGATATACTGGAATTTCAAAACCCTAAGGTTTCAAATTTATCCAACTAGGTAATGCATATAGAAGTTTACTCTAAAGAGAGACTAATTGGAAAGGATATCTCCTATTAGTGCTGTCAATGACCAAGAGATCTCTGACTTGTTCATTGTATATCTCAATCATTTGGACTCCAACTTCATATTCTATAATATCCATCCTTGACTTGGAGATGTAAAACAGGTCACTCAAAGCACGATAATTTACACCCCATTTCTCCTTCGTGATCAAGTCAGGGCCACTCTGTAGACATGGAAGGCACATGATTTGTTAGCTATATCCACAATAACAATAATTTAACTATTTAGAAGTGTGCAATTAATTGTCCCATGCTTTACGTTACCATGGTGTAAGTCTTTCCTGAGCCAGTTTGTCCATAAGCAAAAATGCAGACATTATAACCGTCAAGTACAGATCTGATCAGCGGCTGTGTATCAACATATATTTGTTCTGCAAATTGAAGTGGTAAGAATCACCATTAGGAATCTAAAAAACTTAGTTCCAAGCAATCTAAGAGCTGCCAGCATCAGGCAACATTCAGCATTCATAAGGCTTAAAAGGCACTAGATAAAATGAGACATTTACTTCTATTTCTGAACCAAATCAAACTTGTCTTTGTATATTTCAATATTAAAATAATTGCACAATTTGCAGTAAAAAGACAACTAAAAGCTAGAGAAAATTAGGCTTTTCTTCTGCAATGGAAAACTAGTGAATGATATGGAATACCGAAGAAGACATGCCTTGCGTAGCATTCGTCCCGAACACCTTGTTGAAAGTGAAAACCCTCCTTGCATCTTTACCCTGCTTATAGGGATTGACTATCATGATGTCTCCATTTTCCCCAATGTAGTCAACAGTTGACCGCCCATTTGCTTGTCCTGGTAGGAAGGGCCTCACTCTACAATAAACTCTGATAGTCCCTGGTAGGCAGTAGATATATTTGCATCAATTCCCATACAATGAATAGGAAAATATAGTATAAGTACATATAGAATTTATTAATTACCTTTGAGGTCCTGGACTTGATTGTAAAGCAGACGATTTTCTTCCAAGACTCTGTGATATGAAGCAGCGGCCACTTCAAGGCCCTTAATGTGATGCTCTATAGAAATAATCAATTAGCACATAGTTTGACTAAATATTGTAGAAGTAAAACAAAATATCATTCTAGTATCTCACCAAGCATTCTAAATTCTTCCTCACAGCCTGCCTGAAACTGCTGAAACTCTTTTTTGGTCTCTCTGGAAAATGTTTTAAGCTCCTGAGAGAGAGAGAGAGAGAGAGATCAAGGCAGCAGAAAACTATGATGAGGTGAGACATAAAGAGAAGTGCTATCACCATATGGTCAAGAACACAACATATGCATGTATATTGTAACATCAGCAATATAAATATTTAGAGTTCAAAATCTGTTAAGAAGTTGTGAAGTTAGACTTAGATTATCAATTAGCATGATGATTCAAGTTGTGATTAGCATATTATTCAGGGTTTGATGCCTGAATTGTACCAAATCAAATTGAACCTGTAGAAGCTTTTACATAGTGGTTCCTCCCTCAAAATGGTTGTGGAGTATATGTACCAAAAGAGTGATACTTTTTCAACTAAAGAAACATAATGAGTCATTTAATGAAGTTAATGAAGAGCCACTCCCTATGTTCTGGCAACACTCAAGCCAATACATTAATCACACTCAAGTATTCTGAAGATATATACCTATATGTACCCACAGTCAGATATCTTTCATCTCTATCAAGCTTTGCTCATTTTCTATTCCCCATTACCTTATTGCTCCAATGCTACTTCAACCACAATTTGAGTGCATATCACAATTTGATATGATTTCAATAGTTATTAAGCTTAGTTGCATATCATATAAACGCCATTCTGGAATCTGCCCACATAGAATCTGTCTGATCTTGTTAGAAATTCAAATAGAAAAGAAGAGAGGCCTTGTAAAATCGTTCTACCTCTAGTTCTCTATGTTGAAACTCAAGTATTTCTGCATCAGCAGCAAAGGAACCATTTCTCTGTAAATTATCTTCACGTTTCCCACCACAGATGCAAAATTTGGAGAGATCATTTAGTGCCAAACTAGTCCTTTGATCAAGGTATTTTGATATTACTTTTAGAAGTTCAGATTTTGATTGAGAGATGCAGTCATCATTCAAAAGTTTCTTCAGGAAGAGTCCAAGCTGCAGAAAGAAAAGGCAGGATTTATTTCCAGCAGATATTAATATCAAAGATTTTTGCCTCCCGACAGCATCAGCATCTAAAAGTAAAATTGAAATGCTATACTCTCTGCTACCTGACTACTTTGAGAAGCCAGCAATGAAGAGAAATCCTTAACCACCTTCCTCAGCATAATATCAATAACCTACAAATATCCACCATCAGAAAAGTGAGCAACAGCAAAAGTCCTTCAAATATGATATGATCATCAGCTATTAGGAGTAGAGAATAGGCCCAGAATAAATAATGAATAAAACATTGTTTGCAGTAATCAAACAGGTTAAATTGCACCTGATGAGTAAATTTCCACTCTGAAAATCTGACCAAAGGGAATTACATAACCTCACTACAACTACTTAGGCGTATGAAGAAAGAAGAAAATTATTATCTAGTATCCTTTTCAGATAAGTTCTATCATCCATGAGGAACTCTTGACCTAACAATAAGCTAGCACTTTCCAAAACTTGTATTTTATCAAATGTAATAAGCAGCAAATGAGCTTACCTACCATTGAATTCAAAGGCAAGTCTTCAAGTGTACTAATTTCTGTGAGATATGCTTGTAGCAGACCCAGGCCAAATCGATCAAAGATTAAAGCAAGAGCATTGGCTGCATTCGACTCCTCAACTGAGAACTCATTAGAAAACTGGAGATACTCAAACAGTTGCTCATATTGTGATGAATCAGAATCATCCAGTGACTCATCTGCACTTTCACTGCCCACTAAAGAGGATGGAGATCCCTTGGGAAAGGACACAATTTTCACCGTCCCACCATATCTCCAGACTCCAATTCCCCCGGCTTGCTTCCACTCATAATACCCTTTTAAGCAGAGAATGCAGTCTACAACTTTACCGGATGAACCTCCCTGTGAATTTTACACACAAAAATTAAATTAACATAATCTCATAAGAGGCATAACATAATCCTAAAGGATCAAAAAGAATATCAAACTAAATAAAAAATTTCTGCATAACACGGGAGGCAAATTCATGAGCATTGACTGTATGAAGAAATTGCCTTCCTTTTATACTTCTTTCAGAATTCTGTAAGAATACGAAGAGTACAAAAACAGCACAAGCATCATATAGTTTAATTAGGTAAACTAGAAGCTACAAATTAAAACGCCGAAGAATGAGTTTGGAAGCGAAATGAGAACCTTCTCAAGATCAGAAGCTTCAAATGTTAATAACTTCATATTGCCAACTGCCATCAGAAAATTTCTTGTATTCTCAAAATACTGAATAGCAGACTGAGCTGCTCCATCTGTGATCACTCGATTTTCCACCACCTAATTGATCAAATAAAAATAAATAAATAATTCAAATTATTACTTATGAAGGGCTGAAATATAGTAGTAAAACCTTTTAAGTTCTTAGAGAAAATTCAACTTGATATTATAAATCATTAAAACAATGCATGCTTACGGGTACCTTGTGAACTGCACCAGGATTGACTTTGTTGAGGACATTGCAAAGAATGAGACCGTTGCGGAGTGCCAGACAGAACTCCTCCTCTGTGGGTTCTTCAGGCAGCACCTCGGATGCTATATGGTCCATCTGCCTCAGCCATGCCGCTGCCTGATACCTCCTCGCCGCTGCAGATTTCATCCACAAAACCCATTACCATCATTTTCTATTTCGCTACGTAATTTTGCTCTGTACAGAGATGACAACCCACACAAAAGGGGGGAAAAAACACTACTTTGCGTTCTTCCCACCACGATTATTAACTTAAAATGGAATAATACATTTATAAACAAAACAATTTTAGTGAGTGATAATTATTGCATTAATCCATGATTCATACTAAATTATACTCATTTGTTATTATTTTTTTCTATGATCAAATATAACAATTAAATGATAATTCAGATTTTTTTCTATCTTTATTTTTTTAGGTATCAATTTAGTTGTTTACTAAAAGGGATGCAAATGAAAATTCATAGATCTTAACCAACAGAATTATATATATATATATGTGTTTTTTTACTCAACGAGACAAATTGTAACTTTACTTAAATTGCATACATATAATATTCTTTGTATATAAATTTAAATATTAATAATTTTATTTTTTAATATGAAAATTAAATTTTTTATAAAATAAAAATATTTATAATTTAAAATTCATTAATAACATTCTTAATTTTAAAAAATTACATTTCACTAGTTTATTTAAATCATTTCACCAATAACTAAATTACTAATTAGTAGAATATGATAAGTTTTGTTAACGTTAGAAGTTCTTAATTTTTATTTTAAGTTTAAAGAAACATTAAATTAATTATGTACCCCATCTAAAATGTAATTTACAAGGACGAAAATAAAGTAAGCTATACTGGCCAAACTAATATAACTATCTCATCTCTATCAGATTATATTTTTATCCTTTATTTTTGTACTAAATTAAATCATTCAATTTTTTTATAAAAAAATCCCAACATAATTGAATTCTCTTTATATTAATTTTAGTAATTTACTGGTAATATTTCTTACAATTCCTTGCCTTGAAGATTGAAAAATACTGACTATGGTTTTCTTTATTCGTTTATATGTCTGTGAATAACAGAGAGACAGAGTTCTTTAATTTGAGGTGACATACCGTGTTTGAATTCAAAATTGGAAATATTGTATTTGGTAAAATAATAATAATAAAAAAAATCTAAAATTAAGGAACACCGTGTCCTGCTCCTCAGTCATCAGTCTTGTTCTGATACTCACCGGTCCCCCTGTTCCATTGTCCTTCACCGACCAAAATCATAATAGTAAAAAAAAAATTAAACAAGCAGTAAATTAATTAAAAATATATATCTTTGTTTCTTCTTAATTATTCACGTTCTTAGCACTATTTGTTGATTCTTCAAAATTTATTTGAAGATTTTTCTGCCTTTTTCAACCTATTGGGCCAAGTAAGTACTTTCTTAGCGACTAAATTATATTACTCAATGGGCCAGGCCCACCACTAATTCGCAATTGTGGTCCAATCACCCACCCAGCCGTTGCTAATCTCACATAATTTCGTACCCACCATCAAAGCTAGCTTTAGATTTGGAACGCTCAAGAGAAAGAAAGAAAAAAAAAAGAGTACCCAACCCCGCCTACCACCGATCATCATGATTTGCCTAACAGTTCTCTTCTATTACACCTTAAAAATTTATGCATACAGAGTTACCCCTACTTCTCCTTTTGCAAATTTGATTACTTAACCCGTATTTAAAACAATATTTTTTTAAATTAAATTTTAATTTAACTATATCTAAACTAAAGAAATGAAACCCACGAATCTAAAAAGAATATAGAAGGAAAAGAAAACAAAGCAAAAAACCCACTTAATTTCCCATCTACTGTTCACTCTTTTGTCCTTTTATAATGGTATTTGTATCTTTTGGGCGGTAAATTATGATGCATCATCATGACCCCAACTGAGACCTGATTCAATCTTGATTCTTGACAAAACAATGAACTGTTGCAAAAAAATATTGGGTTTTGATTAATTATAATGGGATGATGATGATGGATAAGTAAATACCTGCTTCCTCTGCTTTTCTCTGTGCCAGTTCATGGTCATTGATGATCTCCTCTGCATACACAGCGTGATCATTACTGTTGTAGATCAAGCCCTTTAATCCTCTGAAGTTCTTGTTGGGAGAGTAGAATATTGAGCCAGAGTTGCTTTCTTGTGGCATTTCTTTTCTTCCCTTTTATATATTTAATTCTTCTCCAATGCCTATGCAATCAGTGTTGTTTAGACAAGTAAATTAGAGGTTTTCCTTAAAAATAAAAAAATAAAAAAATAAAAAAAGGTAAGTGTTCCCTCATGAAATCTCCAAGGTTTCATAACACTTAGAGAAAACAAAAAACAACGAAGAAGAACACAAAGATTAATTTTGACAGCAAATTAAGACATGTTTCAAAAACGCACGAAAATGAAAACTGAATGGTACATGATGCATACAAGGTAAAGGAGATTTTTCCCACCTGAAGAGAAGAACACACTCTGCCGGCGGCGAGTTTTTCTTGAATTCCCAGCAATGAGAAGAGTATAAGAAAGCTAGTGAGCTGAACAAACATCAAGAATTTGATGAGTCAATGGTGTTGGATTATCGGATCTGATGAAGTAGTACTACTAGTGATATAGAAAAATGAAAAGAAGACGTGATTCCCGTGTCTTGTGAAAGAACATTCAAAAATCAAAGGAGGTCCATTTAATACATACTAAAACTCTAAAAGAGAGAGAAGATGAAGAGGAGGAGGGGGGGGGGGGGATAGAAGTAAATGTTTTTCAAGGGAGAAGACTGAAGTGGGAAAGGCCAAAGATTCCTGTGTTTTTCAGAGTTAGTGCATAATCGTCCCCTTGCTTTGCTTTCTTGGCCCTAAAAAAGGACTTCACCCCGTGCCACCCGGGTAATCATCTCGTCCGGACATTATAAGGTATATCCAAACAGATTTAATGCAATCAAATGCTAGTATTTTTATTTTTAGATACTAAAAATTAAATATTTTATTTAAATATATTTTTTATTTTTAAGTTTTCATTAATAAAAATTTAAGTTATTTATATCTCACTTGTCATAATAAAAATAAGAATGATGTATTAAATTCATCAAGGTCAAACACTTATTTTTTGATTAAGTAAAATGTGCATATTTAATTTTAAATAGAAATAATATGTTGATATTCTATTCTTTCAATATAAATCATTTTAAACTTTTACACATTACAAATTAATTTTTTTTAAAAAAATACTTTTTAATCAAATTATTCTAAAAGTCCTCAATTAAATTCACCTATAAGACAAATTAATAGGACCAAAATTGAAAAAACAATAAAATAAATTTTAAATCTGCAAGAAAACTATGTTTTGAGAGGACTTTTCAGGTCTAGAAGGAATATAAAGCAAAAGTAGTAGTAAGTTATACTAATAATTAAAGAAAAACAAAAGGAAAATTGGGCATAAAGGTTCTTAGCTCTTGATTAGTTAAATTAGACATAAACTAACCAAACAAGGAATCAACCTTTATGTTAAATTAGACTAACATAGTATCAAATAATCAAGATATGTCTTTCGTATTTTTTTATAAACTAATTCAAATCTTTCACATTAAAAATATAATTATTCAAATAATAATAATAACCAATTTTCATTAACCAATATTAACTAGGATATTTTTATATTTAAAAGAAAGTAATTTTTCAAAGTTCAGTTCTCTCTATTTTGACTCTGTCCATTGTAAAAAAATAATAACGATCTTTCAAATAAGAATTCAAAAACTATGTTTTTTTTAAAAAAAAAATTGGAAATAACAAATTTTGTTACTTTATTAACATGCTAATTTAATATATCTTTAACATAAGTGAAGATAGAATATATTAATTAATTTGATTTGTACTAAAATTGGAGGAGTATGTTCTTCTTCTTCCTCTTTTTCTCCTTTGATCTCTTTTTCAACATAAAGGTTCTTCTCGATTAATGGATTACTTTTGCTATAGTCTGCAAATGCAATCAACTAATTCATCTTATACTGTACCAAAAAACAAACCTAAAAAGTTTACGGGAAAAGAAGAAAAATCGGTTCATCCTATACTTTATTTTTCTTGAAAATTGGGTGTAATAATTTTGAATTTCTGCCACTTATCTTTAGTAGTATATCTCCAGCTTGAGCCGAGGACTCAATTTCAGGAGCAAATTGTGCTTGACCTAGAATTTCCACGTGGCTATGGATATGACAGACAGGTGGATTCTCTCTCCCATGGGGGCCTTTGGAACTTTGGACAGGACGGTGAGGTCTGGGCAGAGATGAATTGATTGATAACATTTGGGATATCATGTTATTGTTCTCTAAAAATATTTGATATCATCTCATGCCTGGAAACAACAATCAATCAAGTATTCAATCCTAAGAAGTCATTTGATGATTGTTTAAGGTTGCAATAATAATAATAATACTTGTTTTCATATTAGTTCCAAGAATTCTTGATTGAAATGCATTTGGATATTAAATGACAAAATTGAAAATTTATTTCTTGAAAAAAAAAAAAGTATCCTTATATTGTCCCATGTGTTTCTTTGGTTTGAGCTATCTCTGAAACACCATAGATTCCTCCTCAGCCTCAACTCTTACTGAGAATTCTGCACTTTTTAAATTGGCCCTCCTATAATCTGGCAATTACCAAATTCTCACTTTTGTTTGGTGAGCAAAAAAAGGTTTTAGGTAAGAATTACACATCTGGCATCACTAAATGTTTCCTGGAATTTTGAATAAAATAGACTCGCATTCACAAATTTTTAAAACTTCTCAAGTCAGTCATTTTCTTTCACTTACCGTAAACTATTGTCATATTAACCTTTTTATCTCTTGCAATCTTAATGATGTGATCTATAATGATTCTTTTAAGTCTTGATCTGATAGCGATGAAGAATGGAGAGCTTGTTAAAAAAAAAAAGTGTACAAGGCTTCCAAGACCCCCCAAGCTAATTTTGAAAAGATAAAAAAAGGAATCAAATAAATGAAAAGGTTTGGATAAAAAAATTGAATGCATGCGTTTAATTTAATACAAGAACTAAAGAGACTATTTAACTAGAGGAAATAATTTAATGGGATATAAATATTATGGTATGGCACATAAATTAATGTATATAAATTTTTTAAATTAAATATGATGTTATTAAAATTTTAGATGAAAAAAAAAACCCTATTAATCCAGATGCCAATCAGTCACATAAAAAGGGCAGTGCAGCAACACAGGGAAAAGAATCTATGGTAATAAACAAAAAAGTGTACCGTTAGGATTTTGAAATGAGAAAAGAGCCAAAAAGCATCCCATAGTCTATTTTCTAAGCGTTGGATCCCTCTTGTTTAAATCATTTCAGAGGCAAAACTTTCTATTCATCTTTGGCATTCTGTACCCCATTAAATGGACCACCTCAAGAAGAAGGATACCACTTCCTTTTATATAAATATTCTATATTTCTACTTCTCTCAAGAGTCTGATTTACTCTTATTATGATGAATGTCAAGTCTTGCATCCTAAGCTTAAGTTTGGTCAAAAAAACAACTATGTTTTGACTTGTCTGATGATATTGACTTCTTTATCTCTTTATATCCATCTCTCTCTCTCTCTCTCTAAATGTAATAATACTATATGATTAAGATAAATTAGTACAAGAAATTAAAATTTATATATAACAAGTAATTTTTGTGAATACAAGCTCAGGAGAGATTTCTTTTGAGGTAATGTTATAGTAATAATATTAAACTTATAGCTTAAGAAGATCGAAGTTCGCTCTATGTAAAAGAAAAATGCGTAAGAAAACTTGATAAATTACACTTTATTTTTATTGACTCTTCATAAAAGATGTGGTTTACATTGAGAGATACAAATCCAAATATACCTGAATGATTAGGAGAATGCAGTAAGCTTTTTCTGGTCTATTTTTACAGCTAAGGAAAGAGGGCACTTATTGCTTTGAAAGAAGAAATGCAAAGAAAAAGGAAAAGAAAATGAAATGGTAATTGCAATTTGCAAATGGATTGGGATTGTAATGAGGTTGCTTTTTCTTGCTTTTTCCTCCTATTTGAGGGTGAAAGCAAGAAAGAAAGGAACAAACAATATCATCACTTTGGGTAGGGAAAAGTTGTGATACCTATTAACTTAAGCACCAAAGAGTAATGAGTCTGGCTTCCATACTTATAATTAAACATAGAGATCTCTATTACTTTAGCTTTTTGACAAGAAGATTAATCTTTGCATGTCATAAATGATTATTCGGGCCCCTTTGTTTTGAAAGCATGCATGCAGGTTCTTCAGTACCACCAATTCCATATTGTTATTTTTTAAAAAATTTTAAAAAGTTAAACAAAAATTGTGCATTGCGTAATTATCATTTTTATGAAATTACTAGTTAGATTGATCGTGAACATGGTTCACATAATAAAAAATAAAATAATTTTCTGAAATGCGTTTTTACAAATAATTTTTTCCCTTTTTTTCCCCAGACTCAGTGTGTATATGGTAAGCGAAACCATGCTCAAAAATTGTGCTTTAATGAATGATCTTATCCTCAAAAACAAAAGAAAAATTAATGATATTGTTCCACACTACCGCTAAAAATGAATGATGTGCTGTGACTTTCACATTCAGGCAAACCAACGTTACCTAGAAATCCCAAAATCTTAAAGGTGGCGTTGGATCTGTATCTTTAGTTTTATGGAGCACAATTTGGGAACATAAATCATGAATCGTGACATACTGTGTCTTTTTTTTTTCTAATATTTTATTGGTAAAGTATTCATCGGAACGTCTTGAGGGCTATAATAGTCAATACACACCCGTTGATGAGGAATGAAATGATTAATTATTTACTTACCAAATATATATACATGGACAAGAAGGGCAGTGCACTTATCACTTATAAGACTCTTTATTTTTTACGAGGGAGAGAGATAATTCGCCTGTATCAGAGTTTTCTTGATTAGACGGGTTGTAAATCGAGGGATGTGTCTGTCACATCCTTGATTAGGCGGGTTGTAAATCGAGGGATGTGTCCGGGTGACAGAAACATGTGGGAGAGAGCCAACATGATTCAAATCCTAGGACAAACCTTCACAATATTTCATTGAAAATTTGATCCATACGGGATTCGAACCTGCGTTGCCGGAGGATTTCTCCCCACATCACCACATACCTTACTAACTCGACTATGCCCCTGGGGACTATAAGACTCTTTATTCATATTCGTCATGTGCATTCCAAGAGTCCATTTCTCTCATTTTTCCTATTTTTAATTATTCACTTTGAAATCGTATTAGAGTTAAAGAAAATTATTGAAATTGATAAAATTAAATTAAATTTCATAAATATTCATTATTAATATATTTAGTGTGTTGTCAATAAATGTATTTTCAAGAAAAATAAATAATTCATTCAAAACTTATAAAAGTTATTAAAATTACAAATTGGATAATTGAAATATAATATCTTAAAAAATAAATATGAACAATTAGAATGAAACAGAATAAGTATATATATTATTTTCAAACAGCTTATTACAATAGTGAAATAATTGTTATTTGAGATCAGACTTAGATGTAGTACTAGATCATTACTTTTCCTTCCTCCTACCACTTGTTCCTTCTAAACAATTAATGAGAAAAAAAGAAACTACGTACATTTCATTTAATTTTCCTTATTTTTTTAATCAAAATCCTCTTATATCCAAAAGTACTTCAAACGCGTTTAATCCGAAACTCGACTCGGAAAGAACATGGCATTGTCCGTTTTATCTCTCGTAAATTGGTATATGCATTAGCCACTAGCCAGCCTCAACCAAAGCGACCGGGTTATACTATGCTTTTCTTATTGGGAATACTCAAAATAGTACCTAAGATAGGGAGAGACATATAGGCTGTCTCACCAGCTGGATTGATGGGCCATCTCTAGTTTCTCTTGTCCTACTTGTAATCCTCTACCCACCATTCCGAAATCTGAATGCATAAGCCATAACCAATCTCGATCTAACTTAGCTAGAGCTGAAGTATGGCCCAGTTAAGGGTTTTAAAAACTACGCCCATATTGAAAAGCCCAATATAGAAAAAACAGATAATATTGTAGTACTTTGCATGGGTACCTATTTGAGAAGAACAGAGCCCAATTTTGGCCAACCTTTTTTTTTTTTTTTTTTTGAGGAATGGCCAACCAAATTAGTAAGTCTAAAAAGAAAAAGAAACTCTGTATGAGAAATTAATTTTAGGAAATTATACAATGGGTATTGCAAGTAGTATTAACTTTTGAATTGGGATCCATAGAGATCATGTTCTCAAATTCTTTTTTTTTCTAAGAAAAAATAATAGGATTACTTGAGAATTTATCTCTTTTAAAAGTATAATTTTGACACAATGAACTCAATTATTTCATACATGCACAAATCATTGTTTTACGCGTAGATTAAGTAAATATAATTAAACTAAATAGCCACATTTCAAATAATTAAATCAATAGTTCAGTCATAAGTAGTTGGCTCATAATTAATTCTATCTCCCTCCCAAATTGTTCGTTCATAGTTTAAAAGTATACAATTAAATAGGGAAAAAAATTGTACTTTAAAGAGTTGAAAATGACAATAGAAAGTCATGATT
This sequence comes from Apocynum venetum, assembly GCA_019593545.1. Classification (NCBI taxonomy): domain Eukaryota; kingdom Viridiplantae; phylum Streptophyta; class Magnoliopsida; order Gentianales; family Apocynaceae; genus Apocynum; species Apocynum venetum. Next base: position 5,841,239 of record SRSM01000123.1, on the reverse strand, counting down.
ATACAAATTTTTTAGATGTATATTCTATTCATTTGTCACGTTGATTTGTTATAGAAATATTAAATATAAGCATTAATTGCTAAAGATGAATTTCATAGTAGGAGGAGATGATATAATATGACTTAGACATGGAAATAAAAATAGCAAGAAAAGCCTGCATGCTCACAAGTGAGGAGGTGGTACTTGATGCATTTATGGCTTGTTCATATCTTTCTCGTATCACTTTAGAATTAAGCAAAAGGTTTCACAAGCATACACTAATTGGTTAAACAATATAATTGGTTTGAGAGCATTAGTCTTGTTGCAATTTGGAGTGTAGAAATTCGAACCCGTTAGGAACTATAATTTATTTCAAATCTGTACTTCATTGGGGGATTTCAACTCTTTCACCATGATTTTGTAATATGGGTGGTATGAATGGTGTTGCGGATCGATTTCACATTTTGAGAATGAAGCAAAAGGGCACCCCACATTTACTTGAATGACTTTCTCATCATTTGGTAATTTGCACAAAAGTAACCAATGTATATACATCTAAGGATGGATATGGATTATGTCTTTTCTTTCCTAGCCTAATTCGCCACAAGCCTAGCTATCTCTTGGCCCGCAATTCTTTATCTTGATTTGACAGTTCACCCCATTCACATTTTCTTTTTCTTTTTTTCTTTGAAGGGACACATTCACCTTTTGGGATTATAACCTATGATTTCGTTCAATATACCCACATATCTTTCTATTTCATTCATGGCAATTTACGCGAGTTCTTGAAATAATAACACCTTTTTTTTTATAACAAATTAAATATTCACATTTTCAATAAATTGATTTTCTAATTTCATTACGAGACAAATAAAAAAAAGAAATTTTCATTTTTATAATAAATTAAAAAATTTAAGAGAGTATTACTTTGATGTTTTCAATAATAATAAGAAGAACGAAGGTATTTTTTAGGCGTAAAGTGTAGTTGCTCTTATTATTATTATTATTTTTTAAAAATTCTTTAATTTTTTTTTAAAATTTTTGGCACTCTAAGCGCGAGATCCCTTTGGCAAACCAAATCCACAATTCTCAAATGGACTCCTCCTTTCTTTATCTCCTCGCCTAAGGACGTCAGAGTTTTTCCATTCAGCACCCCCCCCCCCAACAACAAAAAAAACTTACAAAAAATTATAAAAAGTTGTCATTCTATTAATTTTATATTTTAAAAGGCTAACAAACTCACAGGCCAACTTTTTTCAATTTGCTTTTTGCCTTACAAAATAAATATATTATTTAACAAACACATTAATTGAATAGACGTATTTTTTAAAATAAATATGTTTCTTATATAAATTTATACTAATAATTTTCTTAATTTAATAAATTTGTATTTCAATAACTTAAATTATTTTATAATTAATCATAATAATAACAATGAATAGTATACTAATTTATTTAAATTTAAAAATTCTCATTGATTTTGATATTTATGTAAATATTCAATTTCTAAATACAATAAATAATTCTCATTTATGAACAACATATTTTAAATACAAATATAGCCAAACATTCATTCACTTCTCTTTTATTCTTCAATGGAAAATTCTCCAAATCATTCACTCTCTATCCAAACCTGTCCTGCCAAACTAGGTAACATTCACATGGAAACTTCATCGGTGATAACCTTGAAAAAAGTTTTACAGTAATTTCTTTTTTTTTTTCTTCATCCTTTCCAGTTGGGTGATTGAAAAGACAGCTTGACCATGATCGGAGAACCAAGTCATGACGTACTAACCAATCACATTGAATCCTTTCCCATCAATTTGACATCTTGGTATTTGTAGACCCAAGCTATTTTATTTATTTATTTTCTCATTTTTCAGAAAAAATTTATCAATAACGTGTGTAATGCCGCTTAATATAAAGTTGCTCCTTAATTTGTAAGTATGCTTACGTTGATTCATCCCAAAAAAAAAAAAATATTTAAAAAGTATGCTTATGTTAGATATTTTAAAATATTTTCCATTCTAACCTTTTTTGTTCAACAGTGGCAAAAGAAGCTTGTAAAACGTTCATGTTTTTTACGGTTATGGTTAAGATCTAATAATATAAAGAGACAAAACTTACTTACCAAAACATTATGGTTATCTAACATGCCTTTTTCGTTTATATATATATATATATATATATATATATATATATACACACATATATAATCGTATTTTTTCTATTAAAGTTGAATATGAGAGTTTTTTAATCAAATGTGCCTAAGAATTTAATTTGAGAAGCAAATTTGATTCTGAAAAGGATCACTACATTTAAATATTCTTCCAAATACTTCTTCTGTATAAGAACTATATTGATCTTATATTTATTTATTAAATATACATGAGATTGCATTTCAGTTTACACACACTTGTCATTTCCATTTTTTTCATTTTTTCTATTATTATTTGGAGTATATATTTCTTTAAATTAAGAAGATTATTATTGAAATTTTAGATGAAAACATGTTTATTTTATGAAAGTGGATATTCAGTTTCAAATATTTTTAAATTTAAAAATGAATATTTAATTTTGAACAAAAATATTATTATTTATCATTAGATATATAATGTTGCAATGTCTTAAAGTGTGCCCTCGACATGAAATTCAATGGATTTTTTTTAATGAAATTTGGTATAATTTGTTAAATTTTTATTGAAGTTAATAAAATAGATAAAACATAATTTTTACATAAAAAAATATAGACGAACCAATTTTTTAATGGATTTCTTGATTGATCTTTCATTAATTTTAAATTTTATACTTTTTTATATACTTTGTTAGAAGTACGTATTTATTCTATTACATAAATTTATACATACAAAATTATGAATGAATCTTTTCTACTATATGTCCTAATTTTATTGCCAATAAATTTTGAATAATAATTTAAAAATAAAACAAAAACAAATTTTCTTGGACAAAATTTTATACACTAAACCGAGTATAATTCATAATTCCTTGAGTAAATGGATTACGTGAAATTTTATCTCACAAAAATTTGTGAAACTTGGTGAAATTTATTAGAGTTTTTGTAATAAAATGGATAGAATAATTTGTACATAAAAAATAATATATGGGCAAATCAATATATGTGTAAAACAATATTGTTGTGAGATGAGGAATATTAGATTATGACAACTAAGTTGATAGAGTTACGTGATATTTTATTAATTAATTAATTTATTACTTTTTATTTTTATTTTTATTGATAATAAATAGATGAATTCTATGAATTTTACTTTTCATTATCAAATTTGTAGAAAATTTATTTTTTCATATTTTTTACTTCAAATTCCTTTAAATTTCATTAAAATATAATTTCATTAAAAATCATGATTTTTTGAGAACGCTAAAATATTATGAAATCAATTAAATTTCATATTTGAGAACATTAGATTTTGATGAATTTCATAACATTTTATATTGAGGATGAGTGGAATATTGTAGAATTTTAAATTTTATAAAATTTCATAACGAGGACACCCTTTTAATTTTTTTCTCCAATAGATCAAATTGTTATTATGAAACTATTTTTGGATATGTAATGCTCACATTTGAAATTGGCTTTTCTATTATTTTATCAAGCAACTCTTCATACTATTGATTGGCGACATTATGATCCATCTCATATCGAAATACATAAGAATGAGTTAATTAATAAGAATAAACATAAATATTTATTTTTAACTTGAGATTTTAAATAATGAGCACAATATTCCACATTAGTTTAGACTTTGAGCCAATTAATTGAATGCTAAAAACATCAAACTTAAAATAAAAGATATTTAAATTTGATTTCAAAAATCAAATCTAAATCATTTTCATCTTATTGTTGTTTTTTCCTTAAAGTTTCATCAAATTCATCTAATAGCAAAATTGAATATTTTGTTCACGTGTTAATTAATTGATTTGATATTAAAAATACTAAAATTCAATTTATTTTATCATAGTAATTTTTGTTATAATATTCAATATATGTATTTTGGTATATTTTAACTTATTTAGTTGTAAAACAAATTTCAAATTCAAGGTTTTGTTTTTAAAAATAAAATATCAGCATGGTGGTATTTAAATAATATTTTATCCATTCAAAATTAAATGTATATATTTTCTTAGTTTAAAAATTAAGAAAAAAACTTTAAATTTAAAAAAGTTACATAAAATTTTTTATCATTATTATTAAATTAAGTCCGTAGTTGAAAGAATTATATAAATTTTTTAAATTAATAAGATTATTAATAGAAATTTAAATGAAAAATATATTTATTTTAAGAAATTAAATATTTATGTAAAATTTTTAAAATATAAATGTAAATATTTTATTTTAAAATAAATGAACACTTTCGATCATAATTAATTAAAAAAACCTTAAAAAAAACTCCCACGACCCCAGTTTTCCCCGTCAAAGTCAAGACATGTACACGAGTATATCTCCTCTTGACCGACTTTATTCTTGGTGGTCCCTTTCCTTGTCCAATTCGGTGCCATTGCCAAGGTGTAATCTCCATCCATTTTCTTCCATTTTCACTGCACAGTAAACAACCAAATAAAATGAAAAATCTAGGGGCTCCCAGGTAATTCCATACAAATTCTGGAGGTCAAATAAAAATAAATGTGTAATGGACATTTTTTTTAGAATAGTGAAATGGACTTTTTTTAGGAAAAGCTCCGCTCTCTCCTTGGCTTCTGCGTATCCCTTTCCCTATAAATTCACCACTGGCCGCATTAAGTATGCGTACTACTATGCCTGAATCTCTCCTCCAAACTCTTAAGCCTGCTTCTTCAGTCACCAATCTATGAACAAAATTTTGAATTAAATTCAATAAATCTAAACTCACTATAATCTATAAAGCTCAAATCAGTGACTTCTCGCAAGGTATATTCATCCATCTACATTGATCAATCTCTTCAATTTTATAGCTGCATTCGCTAGGAATTTTTCATTTCACTTGTTTCTGCAACGATATTGGTTGCTACAGCTTTGTTTCCAATCTCCGAATATATTTTTTTTAATGTATTTGTGCTCAGGATGATCTTGAAGTGATTCATTTGGGTGTTTTAATTGATCGTTTGTGTTACGAGGATTTAGCGTTTGGATCCGATTGCCTGTACTGTTGCGAAACGAATAATTTTGGATTTGTCGTTGATTGATTTTCGTGTTAGGCGTGGATTTTGGAATGACATTAGATTCTTAATGCTGGAGCGAAAAGGACATCCTAATTTGTCTAAGCTGAACTTGAGACGCAGGTTGGGAGGGTATTTGCAGATTTTGATATTAGAGCTTCGATTTTTGAGTCTCTATTAGGTGTTGCACGTGAATTTAGGTCGTTAAATTATGTGAGGGATCGTCTCTAGTATAGGTTGTTTTGTTATGGTGCACGCAGAAATTAAACCTTCTGTCTATCTCCCCGTTCTAATATTAACAGTCTTGACACAGATTTAGCTGTAACGGTTGATGATAATACAAATGTGTTAGATATTTAGATTAATTTCTTTCCTTCTAGTAATCAACTGAGTGAATGAAATATGTAAATTGGTGTACGCTATACTTGAGGCACGGGTTGGGAGCGGATGTTTTCAGATTTTAATATTTACCTGTGGGTGTTATAAGTGATTATGGATATCTTATTACTGCTACAAGATTGTTTCTAGGTTGTCTGATTCCATCCTATCTATTTCCAGGTTCTAAGATTAAAAGTGGATGATTCGATCAATAATTTGCAACGGAAAGATTTATCTTAGCTAATTATATATTATATTTATTCTTTGTTTCTGATATAAAATCAGCTCCACGTATGGCATGTGAAGAGCATGAATATGTCGTAATACTATTATTCAGCCTGTTGCACGTAGGAATGACAGATTGGTGCTTCATTTAACAATCAAGAAGCACCATAGAACCATGGAGTGAAATAGGTTATAATTCACTGCCATTTTCTTTAATCTTACTGAAATGGTGATGATTAATTTGTCAGTTTCTAGTATGATTGCGTTATTCCTTCCAATATATCATTTTCCTTATACAAACTAATCCAGAAATCTGGCTTCAGGATCAAGAAATGGGTTCAAAACCCGTTGAAGATTTGATAGAGGCTTCATCAGACGTTCATTTTTCTGGTTTCCATATGGATGAAAGTCTTTCGGAGCTTGAGCAACCAACAACTTCTTCAACTGAAGATGTGCCTAAGCAGCCTTTTGTGATTGGTATGTTTGGGTGCAGGAAGCAATTTCTGGTATTTACGAACAATTCATTTCAATTAAAAATCATGCATCTTTCTTCTTTTGAAAGAGCGAAACAAGGTAAATTGTTGTTCTTAGCTTATTGGAACTAAAAATCATGCCTGAAATTTGCAAGCACTTGCACAAGTACTGAAACTTTTGCCTGTCCCATCATATTTTTTACTTTTTGATTTTTCATTTAAGACTTTCTTGTTTTAAATAAACAATCCTGCAAAGATGAAAATGATAGTTTGACTTACATTTAATCATTCCTTCCAGAAATAATTCCTGGGTTTATTAGTAACTCATTGATCTATAATACAATTCTTCTTCCTTTGTTTTCATGAAGTTTAAGTTACAAACCTTATTATTATTCTTGCGATTCTCATTCTGATTATGATTATTGGAACAGGAGTCGCTGGAGGTGCAGCATCAGGGAAAACTACGGTTTGTGATATGATTATTGAGCAGCTTCGTGATCAACGTGTTGTACTTGTGAACCAGGTAGCTTTGTATTTGCCTGGAAAGTGACAGTCTTATTGCTTTTATTGGAGAAAGAAAGAAGCTTGCAGCCCTTTGGTATTCCTGCATGCATTATTGTTGCTGTTTCATCTTATATCTGATACTTTCTGTAGGTGCAGAAATTTCACTACCCTAATTGATTTATTTCTACGTGTTCAGTCCATTTCTTGCCTTTTAGGCTGGTTGACTAATATTTGTTTTCCTTTCAGGTCCCTCCTCAGGGGACTAGGAGTTGTTTAACATAGCAAACTGTTTATGTAAATATTGAAACAGAGTGCATAGGTGAACATGCATATACTTGAAATGTATGTGATTCAAGTTTGACAAGTTAAAGAATGTTTGAGATCATGAATAAATCCATGGGCGGATTTTGTAGAAATTGAGGGATCAATAATGGATTCTACATATTATTTCAGAAATATATACATGTTTATCACTTAAAAAAAAACTTTACTTGAACTAACTATACATACTTATCTTTTAACTTCTAAAACATTGTATGGTTTTGGATCTCCTTATAGTCCTTAGAGATCTTTCTTGTCTTTCATTTCTTTTTTGATTTCTTCCTGTGGTATCTGCGCTGTTATCTGAATGATTTTTTTATTGATTCTCTGAGAAATTACCTTTTGTATTTCAGGCATGTTTTTTTAACTTTTTTACAGGATCTGGAAAAGATCATCTGTATTCATTGTTTCTTAATAGTATCACAGCCAGTTTATCTCCTATATTGTAGCGATGCTTTCTGTGTCTAATTAACAGGATCTGAAACAGAAAAGCAGTAATACCCATTATTGGTCAATAGGATCACTGCTTGTGTGTCTTCAGAGTAGTACACAGAAATAAAAGTTGTCTTAGTTTGGCATTTTAGAGCATTGCTATAGGCAGGATGCATGTTTTGTTGACAATAGTTCTCCATAATTTGTTGTTTTCTTTTTCCAGGATTCATTTTATCATAATTTGACACCAGAAGAACTAACAAGAGTGCATGAATACAACTTTGACCACCCTGGTAAGATTTCTTGTTTTTCTAGTGTTCTTGTAGATTGTGCTTTAAGTGATATATTGCTGTAGTGGTAATGAATGCTGACAGTTTGAGTTATCCATTTAACAATAGACACAATACTCTTTGTGATCATTCTAGTGAAACTTGCAAATAATACTCCATTTACTGGAGTGCAAGTGACACAAACTATTAGATGTTCTAGTTGCTTAAATTTTTTATGCAACAACCTTGTCTGTCTGTTTTTCACTTCGTCCTTGTGAATGTTGTTCAAAGTTTATTGTTGTTTGCAGATGCATTTGACACTGAGCAATTATTGAGTTCTATGGATAAATTGAAGCATGGCCAAGCAGTAGATATTCCAAAATATGACTTCAAGAATTACAAAAACGATGTTTTCCCTCCTCGAAGGGTAAATTTACAATTCATTCTGCAAATAATATTGCCTTTGACTTTAGATATCAATATTTGACAAGTGCATTCTAGATGGTCCTATCACTTTGCTTATTGACTGGTTAGTTACGTTCACAAAGTTATGGCCTTTCCTTAAGCATTCATTATGAACTCTCAGGCCATGGACACAAATTCCCTGTTTCTTCTGTTGTGCTGGGATTTTGTTGAATTGTGTCTGATGGTTACATTCTTGTAAATGCATCTACAAACTTCACCTTTGTACTATCTCATATATCTTCATTCTTCGACAAATCTTAACTTCCTTCCAAATTGGTCCCTATGAATAGTTAGATACTCCCTGGATTCCATGCTGTATGTGGATTGAAATCTTCATTTTTATTTCCTTCTCATCAAAATGGAAATTTTTACAGGTAAATCCTTCTGATGTAATTATTTTGGAGGGCATACTCATTTTTCATGATCCTCGTGTCCGAGATCTGATGAATATGAAGATATTTGTAGATACAGGTTATTTCCCTTCATTGCTTTTATACTGTTTCCAGTTTTTACATGAGATGAATATATCTTGGGTACAATAACATTGGCATGTGGTTATGAAATGAAACTCTTTGATATGATGTTTTGTGCTGTGGGGGCTATATCAAGTGGACATGCAGTGTTTGAGTTTAGGCCTAAATTTTTTCCTGGAAAGTTTGATTTGTTCAGCAGGAAGAAGTAAAAGTGGGAATGACCAAATATATTTTTTCAAACCATTTTTCATGTCTGTTATTGTTGACCCAGTTGTTAGGGGCTGAGTAACAATGCATAGTTAGCTAGTCCTCCTTCTGTTATTAGTGTACTGGACTGAAATATTTAATATGGCTCATTCATTCTGCATAGTTGTTTTACTCTTATGATCTTCGCTATCTAAAATTCTCAGTGCAGATGCTGATGTGCGCTTGGCTAGGAGAATAAGGCGTGACACAGTGGAGAAGGGTAGAGATATTGCAATGGTATTAGATCAGGTTAGTGAAATCTCGTTCCTTATTATAACAAATCATAATTCAACTAACATTTCTGCACTCCATTGTTTTTCTTGCACATCCCTAGTTTTTTGTGGCATGAGTTACAAGCTATGCATATGTGTCAATTCATTACTGTGCATCAGTTAGAGAGCAACAGATAGGGCCTTGATGCTTTATTGGACCCTGAGAACAGTTTTGGGACACAAGTTGGATGGGAAAGATTAGTAGAAGGCTTTTAACTTTGGTGATGATTTTTGACTATTGGGGGAAATTCTGGGCGTTGTGTTTAATAAGCTGACTGAGTTCAATAACTCATTGAATGTCAAAATTGAATGTCCTGTTTTTATTTGGCACAAATATTTAGGAGTGCATTTGACCATAGACAAATTACTGCCATGCCTTATTAATTAAAGTGGTTAAGTGGGTATGATGTGCTAGTGCCATTTACATTTCTGAAACTTTATATAGAAAATATACTTATTTTGAAAAATTGGACATTCATGTTGGACATTTTAAAATAGAAATGTGGTTCGGAAAATCCTTAGACAAGTCATAGATATGCTGACTGTTTGGAACCACAGTGTGGTCTGGAAGACTAGGACTGGGTATAATGTGTAAACTTGATGTACAACTTTTGCTCATGCTAATACATATTTGATCCCTTTTTTATTAAAAAAAATAGAAATGCTGATATTCTATTCTAGATGGAGGGAGCATTTTGCAGTATACTCCCAACATTTTTCCATTATAATTTTTCTAAGCTATTGTTGCTGCAAATTGCTTATGAACTAGTCTGTTCATTGTGTTAAAGAAAAAGTCTCTCCATTTTACATATTGGCATTGACAAACAGACATGGGCATCACTCTTCATGTCATTCCTCGCCACTTTGCCAGAACTGCTTGTACTTGAAGTCACTTATTCCCCCAGATTTTTTATTTATTTTGGGTGTCTTTGTGTTTACTATTTGATTCCCTTTTTTGATCAGTGGTCCTCACCATTTATTCTTCAAGTGATTCAATTTCCATTAACTCTATACACACTTTTTTTTTCTCCTTTTTCAGTACTCAAAATTTGTGAAACCTGCATTTGATGACTTTATACTTCCAACAAAGAAGTATGCGGATATTATCATTCCCCGAGGAGGAGACAATCATGTTGCCATAGATTTGATTGTCCAACATATTCGGACAAAACTTGGTCAACATGATCTTTGTAAAATATATCCTAATTTGTATGTCATTCAATCAACTTTTCAGGTACAGTGTCCAACTTGGCTGATTAGATCTTCCTATTTCACTGATGTATCTTTAGTAATTTGTTATCTTGTCATGACCTTAATGATTCATCTTCTTTTCCCCTTCTCATGATTGCTCTTTATTTCATGTAGATACGTGGTATGCATACACTTATTCGGGATGCTCAAACAACAAAACATGACTTTGTCTTCTATGCTGATAGATTGATCCGTCTGGTGGGCGCTTGCTGCTTTTGGATTTATTGATCTAACATATCTTCAACAAAAAGGAATTGTATCACTTATTTTAAAGTAAACCTTGTAATTTTCAGGTTGTTGAGCATGGTTTGGGACATCTACCATTCACGGAGAAGCAGGTGATCACTCCAACTGGTAAGCTATATCAACTGTAGCATATGCATTTAGTTGATCTCAAAAATAGATTTCAATTGCTTGAGGGGATTCTGTGCTGGCTAATATTCTGAGTTGGTTTTGTTTGAAGCAGAGCTTCCTGGGTGGTAAACTAATTATCAGTTGAAAGGATCATGCCAATTTTAGTTGTGCAATTGGTTCCTTATTCTCTCATAAGTAACACTAGGTGGTTTCTTCATATGTAACATAAATTAGTTTTCCAGGGAAAAGATATAGCTGAATGATTAAGGAAATCATCTGTTTTCATCTGAAAAGCTTGAACAGATTTTGAGGTTGCTTTGGTTCACGCCCAAAATAACTGAGGTGATACACAGGACGATATCATTATAGTCCTTGTTTGTGGAGGGGAGTTCCAGGAGGAGACAGAAAATGTCGCTCAATGGTTTTATTATTTCATTTTATTTGTTTAATCCATAGCATGCCATGCAAACTGAATTGTCAGTCAATTGTAACTTTAATTACATGCTTTTCTGAAAGAGACAGAAGAAGCATGTGAGATAATCTTCCACTTATGAATTATCTATATTGCTGTTGTTTGTATGAACTGATGATGCATTTTGTCTTGATTTTTCGCATGCCTATCTCACTTTCAGTAGTAATGCAACTTCAATTATCTGCTCAATTGCTCTGCTCCTATCTATGAAATTGCAGACTCGGTGTACACTGGTGTGGATTTTTGCAAGAGACTATGTGGTGTCTCTGTAATTAGAAGGTGCAAAGACAACCCATTTCGGTGTTTTCTTTTACTTCTCTGTTATGCCCACAACATAATTCGGAGCATGGTGAAAAAATATTTCTTTGAATATCTTATTAAGATCTAATTTTCGAAGCATAAAGGAAGAGTTCATCCTCCATTTTGAATTGATTGAAATCTTTCTATCAACTAGTTATCGTTCTATCTGTTTGTCTTTTGTTTTTATTTTGCATTTGGGTAATAATTCAGTTGGGGAAAGCTTTACTCCCATACTACCTAAGTTTTTCTCTTCCTCTTTTTTTCTGCCCTGTCAATTTAACAAGAAGGTTGTGCTTGATGCATTATCACTTTCATGTAGTTCATTCTCTTTTCCTGTGAAGCCTTGAATTGTTATACATTCTCAAGTGTTTTCATTCATCACATATTTGAATTTTTTGCAGCGGTGAGAGTATGGAAAATGCTTTGCGAGCATGCTGCAAGGGCATTAAGATTGGCAAGATTCTAATACATAGAGAGGGTGATAACGGTCAGAATGTAAGTCATCATGTTGGTCCATTTCATTTACTACATTGTCTCTTTCTTCCTTTTGATTGATTAATTGATATCTTTATTTTTTCATAATTGCAGCTGATCTATGAAAAATTGCCAAATGACATTTCAGACAGACATGTCTTACTGTTAGATCCCATTCTTGGCACAGGTTAGTCTATTCTCAAAAAAGAGGTTCCTACATCTGTCTGATTATACTACTTGCCAGTTTAAATACCAGGCTTTTGTAAATACTTTTTATTGATGAATCATTTTGTTTGTTGCAATACTTTTAGATGATAGGTTAATGACATTGTTGTGTTTGTAAATGTCCAATCTTACATATTGGAGTTCTTATCATCTGTTTGTTTCCTCATATTTTATCCTCAAATCTTCTCTAGGGAATTCTGCAGTTCAAGCAATTTCGTTGCTTGTAAAGAAGGGAGTACCAGAATCCAACATCATATTCCTTAATCTCATTTCTGTAAGTTCCAGTTATCTCAGATGTTTCAAATTGTCTTCCTTCTATGTCACGGATATGTGGAGAGGATTAATAAGAGATACGTATCTTTCTGTTTTTTTCCTCCAGGCACCTCAAGGAGTACATGTGGTTTGTAAACGTTTCCCCAGAATAAAGATAGTGACATCTGAGATTGAAATGGGATTAAATGAAGATTTCCGTGTTATCCCTGGCATGGGAGAGTTCGGTGACCGATATTTTGGCACAGATGATGAGTAAACTTACCTAGGAAATTACACGATCCTGTGTTGCTAAAGTTTTCTGTGATTTTATTGAATTTCATTACAAGAAATGAACGGTAGCTGGAGAGTTATGACCTATTTTTGAATTGAGGCATATGTAATATTCTTAATTCTTTTGTGATGAGTCATAAGATCAATGCTGAGAGATGCCTGAAACTTGGAAGAGTAATCAACTACTGGTAATATCCTGTTTAGTGCCTCAGTGGCATTTCATGGGTTATTTTTCCCGCTGCTTCTTCCCCTGATAAATTACTTTCTCCTCTTCCCTTGGGTGGTTTCCATCCATAGTCTGGGGGTCGGTTCACAGAAAGAGAGAGCTCACCTAATAAATCTCTTGGAGGCTCTTTTTCCACCTATTTCAATTTCAAAATGATAATTTGCGAACTAGGAATGAAGATTGAATCTCTTGAAAGCTTTAAAAAAGAATAAAATTTGGATGAGGTCTGTTGGCTTTTCCCAACACATATTTTCGGTTTGGATAAATGCAGGCAAATGTCATTTGAAATTAAGATGGATCACTCGTTTCTTTATCCTTGGATGATAACCTTCGTTAGGCTAATCTCGTGACACGTGGTGTTAAAACAAAGGATGGTATAATATAGGATATTCCGTTAAGGTTATCTATCTATATAGACGGGGGCCTCTTGACTGCAGTTTTTGTGCTGTTTGCTCCTCCTTAACGGAATTTCATTTTCCTTACCCATAACCATGTCGGCCTTTGTGGGAAAGTATGCTGGTACAACTCTCACTATCTCTCTTTTGATCTCTGCAATATTTAATATATGTCAGAAGAACAACTGACAAAGTAATTCTTATGGAATTTTCCTTACGAATATATAACATACAACTAACATTAATTGAGACAAATTTTATATAACAACTGATCATCATCATAGAATTGTTAATCTTATATAGGAGCGTTGTAATGCAATCTTTTTTGCTTATTCAGAGGAACTTATCAAGACAGCCAAGTACATTGCCACCCCTGGCAAGGGAATTTTGGCAGCTGATGAGAGCACAGGCACCATTGGGAAACGTTTGTCTAGCATTAACGTGGAGAACATCGAGTCTAACCGTCAAGCACTTCGTGAGCTGCTCTTCACCTCACCTGGAGCCCTGGCATATCTCTCTGGTGTAATCTTCTTCGAGGAGACACTGTACCAGAAAACGACAGACGGCAAGCCCTTCGTGGAAGTTCTTGAAGAGAACAATGTTGTTCCAGGGATCAAAGTTGACAAAGGTGTGGTTGACCTAGCAGGGACTAATGGTGAAACCACTACTCAAGGTTTTGATAGCCTTGGAGCACGATGCGCTCAGTACTATAAGGCTGGTGCTCGTTTTGCTAAGTGGCGTGCGGTTCTCAAAATTGGTCCTACTGAACCATCTGAATTGTCCATCCAACAAAATGCCCAGGGCTTGGCTCGTTATGCAATTATTTGCCAAGAGAATGGACTTGTTCCTATTGTTGAGCCAGAAATTCTAACTGATGGAAATCATGATATCAAGAAATGTGCTGCGGTTACTGAAACTGTTCTTGCAGCTGTTTACAAGGCTCTCAATGAACACCATGTTCTTCTTGAAGGAACCCTCTTAAAGCCCAATATGGTCACTCCTGGCTCCGATGGTCCCAAGGTACATCCATTGATAACATCAGTATAGCACTATAATCCACTACTTTCATACTCTGTTTTCTACCTCTGATTATTTTGTTTAACTTAGCATTCATATAAAAATGAAGGGGAAATGAAGGGGTGCGCACTCTTTGGTAATAACCGAAATTCCATAATGTACCGGACTCTATTTTCAAATTCCATACTGAATTGAAATATTTTGGTATTTCTGTTTTTCTCATCCTGTCTCAAACCGAAATAAAGAAATACCAAAAGTTTTGAAACTAAATATCAAACTGCATACCGAATTCTTTGGATTTTAGGTTGCACCAGAAGTGATTGCGGAGTACACCGTGACAGCACTGCGCCGAACAGTTCCAGCAGCAGTGCCAGGGATTGTGTTTTTATCAGGCGGACAGAGCGAGGGAGAGGCAACAATGAACCTGAATGCAATGAACAAATTGGAGGTTCTGAAACCATGGACACTGTCCTTCTCATTCGGGCGAGCGCTGCAGTCAAGCACACTCAAGACATGGGCAGGGAAGAAGGAGAATGTGGAGAAAGCTCAGGAGACATTTTTGGTAAGGTGCAAGGCCAATTCAGAAGCCACACTTGGGAATTACACTGGTGGAAGTTCTGGTGGTTTGGCTTCTGAGAGTTTGTATGTCAAAGGCTACAAGTATTAGGCTTTCTCAATGGAATTGATCAGAAGATTGTACTGATTAAGAACTCTCAATTTCTTCACCTCACATCCTTCTTCATTGAATAAATATGTGTAAATGGCCATTCAAATCCTCATGGCTGTAAAAAATTCTTCCTGGGCTCAAATTCTTTCATAAATCTTTATCCCAATGGCATTTATATGTAATGATGAGATGATTCTGATGAAGAATATCATCACTCACTAATTATGTTCATGAGTAAACTACGGTTGCTGCAGAGCTGAAGTTGGAGAGATAACATCTTAAGCCCCCACACTTTGAATATGGAAAATTTATTGAATGTTTAATCTTCTTTTCAATCAATTAGTTGAACTTCTTGCCTCTTGGTTTGAAACTGATGACTCCATTCCAGGCTTCCAGCCATCTTTAGAAACTTGTTTACCAATTAGCGGGTTCAAATGGCATGCAAAGGGCTTTCTTTTGGAATATTGAGTGTCTCTTTAGGACACCATTGTGTTTACCATTATTCAGATTTAAATACTCAATGAGAAGGGAGGTCTTATCTTATTAATTATAGATTAGAAAAAGATTCAACAAAAGTCACAAACAAATCCATGGACACATAAGTTTGGGATACTGCAGTTTTCATATTAGAACAATCCATAATTATTTTGGGACTTCAATTATAGTCCCACATCGGGACTTCGAAGAACAGGTAGACCAAATGGATTGTCATAAAAGCTGAGGTTGGAAACCATGATAAGCATCTTTGCGCTTGGGGCAATGACGCAGCTAGTGAGGTTCTAACCGAGGCGCGTCTATTGCTGGTTGAAAACTATTTCCAAACCCCCTCATTGGCCTGGGTTTTGCCCAGGCCTTTGAGAATTTCTGGAAGGGCTCCCTTCGGGGTAAAGCCCTACAATTCGAGTACAAAGTTTAGGACCTAAGATGGTTTCGTGGCCTTATGTCAGGCCAGGAGTAGTTCTGCCTAATTGTTTACTGCTTGATATTACTTTTATTATATACTCCAACATTATTTAAATAGATATTTTATGGTTCGAACTCTCGCTAATAATCTGTTTATTGTGATTATATATAATTAATTCAATGACTTTATAATAATTAAGAAATTTGCATTTCGAAGTTAATTAAAGTGGGAGTATATTGGATGAAATCGCGAATTGCTTCCAATTGCAAATGGGATGATGGGTTTTTTGATGAGGTATTTAAATAATATATTCCAAATGTTTGAAGTTTAAAAAACTTTAAAATTACTTTTTGGAAAGTTTCAACTTAAAAAATGTGGAAGTTGCAAGTTATATAAAGCGCAAGATTTTGATAATTATATATTTGTGAAACCTTTATGAATATATATAATAATACATAAAAAATGAGATATAGAGTGTATTTAGTGAAATTGTTTTAATCAGGTTTAAAAATCATTATTAAAAAACTTAGAATTTGGAAAACGACATCATCAAGTTATCAAAATAATATTTTTATAGTGTGAATTTTACAAATACTGGATTAAAGTGAAAATTCCTCTTAAAACACATCAAGTATGTTTGAGGGTTTTGGAAAATCTTTTGTTCAATTTTTGAAGGGCTTTGGAGGGGAGGGAAAGTGTTAGTTATAAAACTCTTCCTATCTAACCAAACAAAACAAGATAAAATTATTTTACTTTCCATTTTCTCCATTAAAATCCCTCCCTCTTTTGAACCAATACCAAACACTATACTAGTGCCCTAATTTGAATAATCTTCCCCATAACATAATTCCATTAGTATTGAAAAGGTATGAGTATTATTATGCAATGTAAAATTTCTAAATATGAATGGCCCAGGGCATGGGAGTTGGAAATTACTGGGTTTCTGCCTTGATCTTAGATTGGGCCTTCTCGAGGTTCTTTATCCAGGTGGAGTATTTTTTTGCCGAAGGGACCCAAACCCAAACTTTCCTGACCAGAAAAAATTGCCGAAATTGGCCCCTATGAGTGCCAGGCTGGGAATGCACATCAACCAAGCGGTTGAAACTGCAAATTCTAATTTGTAAAGACATCAGTTTTTGTCTCTTTCCCTTCGTGTTTGTGAGTGGCATGAACACGAAGAACCCAATTTCAATTCAATCCCTTAAGTCTCGTCTCTCTGGGATATTCTCCTGCAGCTCTTTCCAACAGCAGAATACCCACAGGAAATCATCTCAATTATCAAAATTCCAATCTCTGATTCATCCCCAGAGAAAACCCATGTCAATTTCACCTTCATTTCACTTATCTTCTTCAAAATTCCCACATTCTTTTCTTCATCACATCAATTCACCAACTTTGGAAACCCTAAATAAATCATCTTTCTCCTCAACACCCGCAAAGCTTTCCTTCTTTAAGCCCATCACAATCCAAAGGATACCTACAAAGACTGTATTTTCATCAGCATCTGCTTCTCCCTCTTCCACTCTACAGCCCATTGAGGAGCTGCCTCCAAAGCTCCAAGAAATTGTCAAGCTTTTCCAAGCAGTTGAGGAACCAAAGGCTAAGTATGAGCAGCTCTTGTTTTATGGTAAAAATTTGAAGCCTTTGGATGCTCAGTTCAAGACCAGTGAGAATAAAGTACAGGGTTGTGTTTCACAGGTCTGGGTCAGAGCGTTCCTTGATCCTGATAAAAATGTAATATTTGAGGCGGATTCTGATTCCGTACTTACCAAAGGACTTGCTGCTTTGCTCGTACAAGGCCTTTCAGGCCGGCCTGTGGAGGAGATTCTTAGAGTTTCTCCTGATTTTGCAGTGCTTCTTGGTTTACAACAGAGCCTTACACCTTCCAGGAATAATGGTTTCTTGAATATGTTGAAGTTAATGCAGAAGAAGGCCTTGCAATTGTTTATAGAAGCTGAAAAGGATGGTAGTTTGGATAGTGGATTTGCACAAGGCCCCAGTAAGAGATCAAATTTGGATTTGCAAAGTGGAGGAAATGGGGATGCGAAGAGTGGAATGAGTTCTGGAAAGGGCTCTGGAAATTTTAAACTAGATTCTGTTAATGGTGGTGTATTGGGGAGTAGAGGGATGAGGATCAAACAGAAGCTAGAGACAGAGCTAAAGCCTAGCGAATTGGAAGTTGAAGATATATCTTATCAGCATGCTGGGCATGCTGGGACTAGGGGTAGTGATGGAGAAACTCATTTTAATCTGAAAGTGGTTTCTGGGGAGTTTGATGGCAAGAGTATGGTTAAGAGGCACAGGATGATTTATCACTTGCTTGCAAGATGAACTGCAAAATGGACTACATGCCTTGTCGATTGTGGCAAAAACACCATCTGAAGTAGATAGTCAGTGAAGCATGGGCTGATAGAGGTTTTATTTTCCTTTCTTCTAGTTCTCTTTTCTTCAGGATTGAGTATACTGATGCATTAAATTCCTGATCCATGTACTTAAGTCTATTTGGAGTGATGTTATGGTATTCTTAAAGATGTACTCTCATTTCCCTTTGAGGAGAAAATAAATGTTATTTGGGTGCGTACTCAAAATGGCCCTGAGTTTTTGCTTGTTCCTGAGGGATTGGATATATTGATTAGGAGTTGAGTATGAGTTGCTTCTGCCACCACCTTCACTGCACAAGATCCATTCAAATGACTTGATTGCACATACTGGTTGTATTGTAGTTTAATGGCATTTCTATACTATAATTGCATTTTGTGTATCATTTATTATATTCATCAAGATGAATTATTGTCTGACCAGATTCACATTTCAATCTCTCATTTCTCACTGTATTTGTGGTTTTAGCCTTTAGTTACTGATATTTGTAGTTTTTAATAAATTCATCCCTTAAAAAGTGAATTTCTTTTGAGCTTCCTTTTCTCCCCTGCAGCTTCTAGTAAGTCACTATAAGTAATAAAAGAGTTTCCTGGTTTATTCCTTTAGGATTGGACTAAGCAACTTTCAGCTATACTTGGTAAATATTTACCTGAGTCTTATTAGCGAAGGAAATTTCATACACTCACCACATTATCCTTCAAAATAATGGTTACCCACTGTGATGTCTTATCAGATACTAGATTTTTTTTATAAGTATTTTGTTAAAAAAGTACTAACTTTCTCTAAGTTGTGGAATTTTTCGTTGTTCAAAGTTTATAGGAGGATAACTTTGGAAAAGTGTTGTTGATTCTTTTGTATGTTTGGTCCAGCCTTTCAACTGGTTAAATTCATGTTTCTTGAATCATTGGATAGTCTGAAAAAAGGAACAGCTGACGTAAAGAAACTGCGATTTCCGATGTTATATAATAAGAGTCCTTCTAGAAACTAGTACGATGTAAATATGAACTAAACAAGATTTTCCCTAGTCCTCACTTCACAATTGGATTAGCTATAAATGGTACACAGAATATTTTGTACATTGAGAAATCTGCGAACAGAAGTAAAA
Organism: Apocynum venetum; assembly: GCA_019593545.1. Lineage (NCBI taxonomy): Eukaryota > Viridiplantae > Streptophyta > Magnoliopsida > Gentianales > Apocynaceae > Apocynum > Apocynum venetum. The sequence continues at coordinate 5,821,718 of SRSM01000123.1, read as the reverse complement.
TTCTATGGGTATTGTTCCCGTTGAACAAAGGGTTGTTCATCTAATTGAATTATCTTCTCTTTATTCCATGCTTATATTTAGATGGTAAACTGTTTCCTGCTATATTTTGTTTGATTTATTTTCACTATGGGTGTTCAACCAGTATGTAGAATCCATTAACTGACATGAAGCTCTTTGGCTCAGTTCTGTATACTGGGAAAGAGAAAATACAATTCTTTAAGAACTTTATCTATACTATTTGTAGAATCTACATTCATACAAGCATCAAAAGTTGATAATGTAGAAGACAAGCAAAGGAAAGAGCTGCAGCAAAGTTGTCCAGCAGTTCATCTTTTGGTGCTGCAACTGTGAGATATGAGAACGCCTGTTGGTGGGCTTGTGAGCTCTAACTGGCACCTGGAATGTAACCAGTAAGAGAAATGAACTAGACCAAGATTCACACTCACTCTAAAAGTGCCTTTAATATGATAGACTACCCTGCCATTCTGCACCTGCTTCTGGAGTTCAAGTGCAAGATTGGGTGGCAAATAAACCAGGCTCGATATCATGTGAACCGATACCAACCGTGTCTCTGCTCGCCTTTGAGTGAAAGGTTGAAGACTTTGAACTGCGACTAAATTGTCGAGAAAATAGAGCTCCATTTCCAGGTGCTCAAACCTCACTTCCAGTTTGTGATTTGGGTTGGTAAAATTTGCCACAAAAATCAAATCCCCATTTAAAAATGTAGGAGAGTTTATATAGACAACACTAAGGCTTCCTGAAGGGGTGTCAAAAACTGGCCTTCTTGGTTTAATGCCAACGAAGATGATCAAAGTTGCAATTCCAAAGACAATCAGGACAAGGCTAAATATCAAGCACAAGATTGAAGCACACCAGATAATTGGATTAGTCCTGCGTGGTCGGTGGAGCTTTAGGTTATCTCTTGGTTTAATGCTACAGCTGTATGGCAGCAGCTTCTGTGGCAAGAGATGTTGATTCTCTACCTGCTTTGATGTGGAAATCTGTTTCAGAAGAGAGGGTCTTGCTTCCTTTTCGGATGGTGGTGGTGTAAATGGAGGCGGCGGCGGAGGTGGAAGCGAAGCCATTTGAGGAGAAGTCATATCAAAGGAACACTCCTGAAGCAAGCTATGAAGAAGGTAAGAACATTGTGCTCTCTATTATTTAAGCTTGGCAGTGGATTGGGGGAAGTAGATGAAAAGGTAAGCTTTTTGAATCTTTGATTAGGACTTAGTAGGCCCCAATTTGTTTTAAATATTGTAAAAGCAGCCTAGGGTAGGATGCAAAGTATAATTGATATAGATGTTGTGTTTGATTTCTTTTGTGCTTTGTTGCTGAATCATCATTGTTCTAATAACAGAAGGGAGGGTTTTGTGTCTTTTTCCACTTTCTCGAAGTTATCATCCACCAGTCAAATTATGACCATTTGATGCAAAAAGTTCTAACATATCAACGGCTTTACCTGGGTTGAAAACTTTCCTCAGAGAGTTTAGTATTGCTATCTTTTCTTGTAGTACTTTGATATATTAATGCTTACCCATTAAGAAAGTAGTAGTAGTAGGCAAAGTTAGAACCTGTAGATCCATAAATCATGTGATACTACCTTTTCTTAAACAATAGCTTAGTCCTTGAGTAATGTTACAGTGTGCCAAATGGGCTTAGTGTTAGTGGTCTCTAATCTCTATGTGCTTCTTCTAAGCGCCAAATGGCCCATGATATTCTTAAGTAATAAGTAATGGAAATTTTGGTTATATAATTGGAAAGAAAATGATCTTTCTCTGTTTGCTGAAACTTCTTGAGAGAATAGTGTAACTTTGAGGAATAATGGAGAAGGATGCACTTGAAATCTATTGCGACGCTTTTCTTGCATTCCCTATAACACTTCTAGTTAGATCAAAATTTTCTTGTTTTGGATCAGATTTATTTGAATATATTACTTGAAAAAAAATAAAAGGAAGTTTTGGTTTAAACAAAAATTTTACATAGATTAGAGGATTGGAATAGAGGGATGGGATTGTGAACAATAAGGATCTGATATCTCTATCTCTAACTCCATATACAAGTGAAAATATTGTCATCGTTCTGATTAAATCATAACGAGTACATTCATCATCGTTTTTGTGGATATACAAATCTTTTGTCCCCAATTTTATTTAAAATGTATATATACAAAATAATAAGTGCATTAAAAAAATGTAAAATATTCATAAAATATATTCACAAAATACAAAATCAAAAAAAATCATAAAATATATTAACATTATATATTTGATTTTTTTCTCATCACATTTTTTTATAAATTTACATATAAGATCATTTAAAGTAAAATTATTGAGATTATAATGTCGTTCTTTATTTTTTAATTTATTTCATAGATGGAGAATTTTTTATTACACACATGTACAAGGATACGTCTCAAGATTTAATCGAATGTTATTCAATAATTTTTTTAGCACATTATTTATGAATTTAATTTTATATTTTCAATTTCTAAATGCAAATTTGTGCAAATGCCATTGAGTATTATAGTTTCATTTTTCACATTTGTAATAAACTTCTAACCGCTTACATCTTCTTTTCTTTGTAAAATTATTTTTATTCAATCCGGACAAACGTTTAAAAAGGGTACGTAGATGTTAACCACTTCATCGAACCTTATATTCAATTAATGATCTAATATATTTAGACATTCCTTTCGACATTAGATACTTTAATCTCTTCATTTTAATTTGCTTAATTTTTCTTAATGGTAATACTTTTGTAATTTAAGAACATAATTATCCATTTTGAAAAGAAAGTAAGAAAAATAAAAAAGATGAAGAGAGAAAATGGTAATTTTTGTAGTTTAATTACCTATGGATTATGAAGAAGAAGAACATATATCTCTAAGTGATTTGATAAAAAATAAGATAAAGAAGTGAAAAAATAGGCTATTTAAAGAAGAATAAAAGAGATAAAAATATAAGATATAATAACATATTTGAAAAAATGAATATAAGACAAATATGAAAAATAAGTGATGATATATAATAATACAATGGATTTGAAAAAATAAGTATAAGAAAAATAGGAAAAAAAGTAATGAGATATAATAATACAACGAATTTGAAAAAAGTGAGTAAAAAGCAAATAGAAAAAATAAAGTTATAAAATATAATAATACAATATATTTGAAAAAATTACTAGAAGACGAATATGAAAAAAAAAGTAATAGAATATAATAATATAACTATGCGTGTGTAGTTTTCTCAATATATGTATAACTGTTACTTAGCGAAAATCTCTTATTCATTTCTTTTTCTTCTTCACATATTTTATATCATTTCTCTCATTTCATTTTTGTCATTTCAACACTAACAATGAAAGACACTTATATGAAAAAAAAATGATAGGCACTTCAACACCAAGAGTTGAAGGCAATTTTTCAAATATTTTGTCAACAAAAATATTAAAAATCACTGGCTTTTTCATAGGATCAATATTGGAAACGATAATTTTTATATTGAAGCAGCAATTGAATTTGAGAGAATGGTAGGTCATCGAAAGAAAAATAGAAGGAAATGTTAAATTAGTCTATATCGTTGTTTAAGCATCACACAAATCTAAAACGGTAAGTGTAATTTTAATACTTTTAAAATCATTATATGTCAGAATATGATTCGAAATACTAGTTAATTTTGCATGTGTGTCCCCGTATATGTATTATGATGTAAAAATATGATGCATTTATAGTATTACTAAAAGGGTATGACGCATTAGAACAATTTTCAACATAGTTTCTTGATTAACTCGAATTTGCATAATAAACACATTTGTTTGTTAATGTCAATAGTATATTTGATATTTCTTGATAAAATTGTTAAAAATAAGTTCATATATCCCTTTTAAAAAATAATTATTCTTTTAGCAATCATTTTATTTGAACTAATGTTCAAATTAAATACTTTTGTTCATATGGTGAATCTTGAAGTACTTCTTATTAATTAGTTCATTACAAGTACTTCTAATTAAAGTATCAAGTGCAAAAAAGTTATGGATAAACTTGATTTAGATATACTATTGTAAAGTTATTTTATAGATGTATTGTGCATTCCTTGAATTTTATTTACGCATTGAGTATTTTGTAATGGTAGAGATTATTTAATGCAAAAGTTTTTATTTTAATGTGTAATGTTTAATATTCTATTCTTAAAAATATTTATTTTTAACTTAACAAAAATAAAAATTTATAGTATATATATAAACATTTAAATATAAGTAATTAATAAAAACTAAGTAAAAATATATACGAATACAAAGTGTGTATGAAATACATACAACAACTTTTTTATCCCTAGTAATACTCGTAATTTTAATTTCATTATCATTCTCTTCCACACCAAAATCGGATAATCCCTTTCCCATCGTGACGGATTCGAGTGCGTAACCAAATTTAATGGGTAATGGACCTATCCGTAGACTACTAAGGTAAGTTTTAAAACTATCTTTATTTCTAAATATAAGTTTTAACATTTTGTAAGTATATTGAGGATTTTTAATTATGAATGTATTATGTCAATAGCAGTGGATCATCTTGTTGTATAGAGACTGAATGATAGTTGGAATTTTCATTCAGCCAAAATAGAGAAAAAGCAACACCACAAATGAATGTAATAAATAATTAAGTTTAATAAATTTCTATCATCTTAAACTTTTATTGTGTGTTTGGATGAGGGATTTTAAAACGAGACAATTTTCAGAAATTCAAAATTTTAAAATTGCTTGTTTGGATAAATGTTATTGTCAAATTTTTGAATGCTTAATTTGATTATTGTTTCATATATATTCATCCCTCCCACTCCAAAGTAGGTTACAAGAAAGTGATGCACTAGAAAATAATTCTCAACAATCATATCATTTCATCAAACCAAATCACTTATCAAGACTGCAAAATCCTAGAACACATAGAATATAAGGTGTGTTTGGATGGAAATTTCGAAGGAAGATTTTCTTTTTAATCCAGATTTTGAAAATTTTACATAATGAAAATCCTGTTTAGGTAAATAATTGAGTGGTTTTTTAAAATCTCTAGCTTTTTAATAGAAGTTTTTAAACACCTAAAATGCCTCATTGAAAAAACACCTAAATGTTTGGGTAAATAATAGGTGTTTTTTTTCATAATTCCACCAAAGATGTCTTTGAAAATAACCACTAAAAACTCTTGCAAATTGAAAACACATAGAGAAAACTTGACTAATATATCTCTTATAACCTTCCCATTTTCTCCATTATCACATTTAGGGCATTTAAAGAGAGAGAGAAATGAGAGCACGATCTCCCACTTCATCAATTTTACAACAGGGAAAAGCCTCAAATGTATAGAGATATCAAATCGGGAAATTTTGGATTTTAACTTTCATTTTTGTAGTTCTGTCCATTAATGGTTATTAAGAAGGATTATTATTTTCAAAATTTTGTTTCCACCCATAATTACATATTATTATATGTTACTGATAAATTTGTTAGCACATATGAAGGGCGGGTTAAAGACACCAAGCTTAAAGATCGAATGCCAAAGTTTGCAAATTAAAATAAGAGAAATTGTAATTTTTTTTAATGGAAAGAAATTGAATCTTAAAATTATTAAAATAAAAAATAAATTATTTTTATCATTGAAGAATTAAAGGGAATTATTTTTATCATTGAATAAGAGAGAAGATCAGACAAATTTTCACAGTAAAATCGTTAATGAAAAGATCTAAAAGGATATATATTTAAAATTTTATTATAAAAGAACAAATGACAGATCAAGGTCATTTTTTTACTACTTTTTATAAACTCCAACACGTTCTTTTGTTTGCCACTATAATTTTGAAAATCTCACACGGTTTTTAAGTGATACAAAAGGCAAAAGTTTTACTTTATATATATTTATATATTTATGTCTAGTTTTGGTAATGTTGGGCGACATCATTATTGCCATTTTCCTTTTCCTTTTTCTTTTTTTTTTTGGGAGAAGAAATTATTGTAATTTTTTTTATAAATAGGAATCGTTATAAATTGGGTGTATTCAACTAAAACATGTCTAAATTTTAACATATTTTTAAAACGTGTAAATTTTATATATCAATATGAATTTTTAACGATTAAATTGAATGAGAGAGCAAGAGGCGGCAATTTTAAAATAAACCAAAATAAAGTTTTTTTTATTATTATAAAAAATGAGAAAAAATGGAAAAACAAAAGTATGAGATGAATAATAATTATACATAATTGATCTCCTATCGCTGTTAGGCTCAATTTAGACAATCTTTTTTTTTTTAAAAAAAAAATCATCATTTCTCATAAAAACATATCTTAAAATAAATTTTCACTTTCAAAATTTATATGACATCAAAATTTTAAATTTTTCTCATAACTTCATAAATAGACTCCACATATTTACATAAACAATTTTTATTACTTTTAATTAAAATCATAATATCAAAAATAAAATATTATCTTATTTCTCCTCCTTTCCTATGTATCCAAACCAAGCACAGTAAAATTATTTTACCACTCCCCTCCCCTCTCCACTTCGTCTAACCAAGCACAACCTTAATTTACAAGATAAAAGGAAAAGTTACAGAATTCATCAAGCCTTCTGGGTTAGCTGTTAACAACTCTGCAGCAGGACTTAAAGTCATTCTTGGTTACAGTTGAGTCTTTCTTTATTCATTTCTCCTTTTCTTATTGACTACAATTAGCCAATTATATAGCCTTTGAAAAGTCTAAACAAGTTTCAAGCACGTTGTTGAGGCATTTTCTTCAAGTTCGCTCAAGTACAGTACAGCCCAGAAGCCTTTAAAAGTCAAACTACCTAAGTTCCAATTCTCTTGTATTTAGTTCTACTTATTCTCACTGATGGGTAACAGCTAAACCTTGAATAGAAATATTTAACTGAGATTTTAGTTTCTTTATAGAAGTCTACCCATTTAGGTCGGTACTTTGAGATTATGGTCCTTGTGGAATTGGTCAGATCGTTTTGCCCCCCTTGGCCCTAACAAGAATTTTTCAATTGACTTGGTCTTTAGAACTGATGTTCTTTGCTGCAGCCTCTATAAATTGATCTAAGTGCCCATCAATTTCACACACAATCTGGTACAATTCCTTCGATCGATATTATTCTACCTAAGTAATTAAGATACACTTACAGGTCAACTCCAAGGATTTTCTCTTCCATTCAGAACAGATTAACGATGAAGGTACACACACACATATATCTTAACTCGGGCTCGAAAGAAATGTCGTTTGCTTGTCTTCTTCCTCTAAATTATGCCAATTGTTTATCTCTACAGCAAAAGATCGTCATTGAAGTGCCAATGTACCGAGAAAAATGCAGATCGATAGCCATGCAGGCTGCTGTGGCCATGGATGGTATGTTTCCCCATAGGCCTACATGTATAAAACATATTAGCATTTTTCATACTCTGGGAAGGGAATAAGTGTTTGACGGTGACATTTGATCGCTAATGCAATGCTAGTTCAAAAAGAAAAGGCATTTATTATTATATTTATGATGGCAACGTTTTCATGGTAAAATTGGAGGTTCTGTTAAAAATTATGGATTCCGTGCATGGAAAATCTTGATTTGATCCTTGTTTCTTGTAGGGGTGAGCTCGGTGAGTATAAAATCCGAGACAAATGAGTTGGTGCTGATAGGAGAAGGGGTTGACCTAGTGAGATTAACGGCCTCGTTGAGGAAGAAATTTGATTTTGTCAAAATACTAATTGTGGAGGAAGTGATACCACAGCCACCACCGACACCGGCGGCGGAAGCCAAAGAGGCACCGGAAGATCAGGCTGAGGTAGGAATTCAATGGCCACCATGTAATGCACGCTCGTATCAATATCCACAGAACTGCATATGCCATTGCGTCTCTGCTGATTCCAATAATTGCTCCATAATGTAATATAGTATACTCCTATTATTCACTATTCTTCTTTTTTTCTTTTTTTTTTTGTAAAGATGGAAAGTATTTTACCATACATATTTCCTAGGTACTATACGTTTTTTGTTCTTCTTTGGATGTTTGTATTTTGTTTTGTGACTTAAATGATGTATTAAAGTATGAAGTTTTTAATTTCTTTCGAAATTTCAATAGAATTAAAATTTACATTTTCAACTTTAAGTTTGATTGAATTTCACTTTTAAACTTGCCATTTTCAATATTTCCTCTTCCTCTGTGCTGTATCCCAAAAGTATAGATACCATGTAGTGCTTTGTTTGCATTGATAGAGCACTCTTTCTTCTGTATAAATTGATATTACTCTATTTCAATTTCTTCATGGTACCTCTCAAGGGAAACCTCAAATTGGATCCCAAAATAACATGTTTGTATGAGCTTATTTATATAGTTATACACTCTTTGAATATGAATTTCTTTCTAAAGATGTAAACATCTACGATAACTGCATAGTTGATCCCTGATGATTATTTTTAACTTCTTAAATTCTTCATGTAAAATACAAGATAAATTATTTGTCCTTCCATCTAGATTTGATTGAGTTCATGCCAAGTCAACCTTAGTCCATGCATTTTGCCCCCCAAAACCCTCCACCCAAAAACAAAGAAGAAGAAAAGAAATGGTAATTAAAGATTAAGAAAAGAAAGAAAATTCTAGTAACCGGTAAAAATGAATGAGTGCTCTATCAATGGGGCATGGAGAACCCAAAGTTTTCAGATTATAGATTTCTGTAAAATCTTCTACTTTAAATGGGAATTACTCATGTTTATTCGTAAAAGATTCAAATTGAATTAAATTAAATTAAGTACATTCACATGAATGAATGATAATCCATGTAACAATGAATGATGATAACACCACGTGTAGCTCCATAGACACACTAATCTTATACTATCTAACTTGTTCTGGTGGGCTTGTTCTCTTACTTTGGTGAAAGGAAAGGAAAAAGTCAAACTTTCATCTCAAAGTTTAAAAATAGTTGCCCTCCAACTTCCTAAAAAAGTGTGAAATAGTACCAAATCATTAACTCTTCCTCAAAATGAGGTGATCCAACTGCAATGTCTAGTACGACTACCTTGTCCTGGATTTCACTCTATCACTGGTCTTGCCTTTGCCGTTCTCCTTCTTGGGAGGAACGACGACTTAGGCATGACCAGATCCCAGTGTCAGTCAGGTGGCGTGTGTACAAAGCCCATGAACTAGTGTAATAATTTAGCATAAAAAACTTTAAAAGGTAATTTGAAAAGCTTAAAATTAAGATACAATACTATTTTGGATTACTGGAGATGATACATTATTCAATATGTATTATGAGAGATCAGAAACATGAAGAGGTCCAGAACAATTGATCAAAACCCGATCACACGGTTAGAATTGTAATTAATAATTTATAACTCATGATCATTAGATCAATAACAAAAAGATAATAATGAATATTCATAACTTTTCTTTTTACAAATGATAAAACCTAAGCCTAATACTAATATTAGATTACAAGATAGAATTTACTTATTATAATCCTAAACACGATCACACCGTTAAAATTATAATTAACAATTTATGAATCATGATCGGATCAATAAAAAGATAATAATGAATATTCATAAATTTTATTTTTACAAATGATAAAATCTAAGCCTAATAGTAATCTTAAATTACAAGATAGAATTTACTTATTATAACCTAAACCTAATCATAATTTACAAGACAAAAAAAAAAGTTACAGAATTCTTCAATAATTATTTATCTACTTTGTCTGCAAAGAAATTTTAAATTAGTTAAAGATCAATTTCGGAAAAGGGTTAATGAATTTTTTATAATGCCTCTTTAATTTCAGGATTTTTAAAGTTTAATTTAATTTAAATAAATGAAGAGCCCTAATTTTGAGTTTACATAAATTGAAAAAATAAAAATGTCCTCTATATTTCTGAGAGTCAAATATTGACTTTGATTGACTTATTTGGCTTTTATGTAAGTCAGGGGATATTAGAACAGGAACGTCACTTCCTTGGGAAGCTAATGCAAATCACAGTGACCATCCCGCTCCCATTCCCCACTGTCTACTCTCATCGTTCACGAGGCTGTCTATCAAATTCAAAAGGCAAAGAGGCTACTCTATTCGGAGCAATTTGAATAGTCCCTAATGATTTTGCATTTTTGACGGGCTTTTGTGTCTTAGTTTGATCAAAAGCCAAATTCACCTTCCTTATCTGATCGTCAATGGCGAATGTAGAAGGGAGCCAATCAGTTCTTGTAAGATCACAAGTATTTGTTGGAGAAGAGGAAGAGGAGAAATGGTTGAAGTATTACTCATCGATTCATCAAATACTATTGGTGGGTGAAGGAGACTTCTCTTTTGCTTTGTGTTTAGCTAAGGCTTTTGGCTCTGCTTCCAACATTGTGGCTTCTTCTCTGGACTCCTATGGTGATCCTCTTCTCTTTTCTTTTTGCCTTATATGAGCCAGTACGTTTCTGGGTTCACCTTCTTTGCGTGTCTTGCTCTTTTTCCTTTAGGGTTTTAGTTTGCTCTGTCCTGATCGAAAAATGTCATTTTTTCCTTGCACTTTGTTCCTTTGCAGTCTTTTGTATTTTATGGAAATTTTGCGTGTATGTGTTCTGATGTTTTTTTTTCTCATGAGATTTGATGGTTTGAGTTCTTTAATGCTCTTGGAAATCTTAGATAGTGGCTCTTTAGTCTTTAATCTCTTTATTAAACATTGTTAGGATCGAAGGCTGTTGAGCTTTTTTTTTTCTTTTTTTTTTCCTTTGGAAATTCATAACTTTAATGGAGTATAATTTCGTCTTTTTTGTCATAATTTCCCTGGATTTGGAGCAGATGCTTTGATTATAAATTACAAGCAAGCAAAATCAAATCTGGAAAATTTGGAGAAATTAGGGGCATCACTTCTGCATGGAGTGAATGCAACCAGAATGAAGTTTTATGCTGATCTCAGAATGCGGAAGTTTGATCGTATTATTTATAACTTTCCTCATGCCGGTTTCTATGGAAAGGAAGACGGATTTCATCTTATTGAGTAAGCCTTACCCTGTCAAGTGGACACAGACACACCGCCATTTCTTCTCGATTAGATTTGATTGAAATTTGCTTCTTAAATGTTTTTCTTGGAACTAGAGCATTGTGTAATTGTATTCCTCATATGGAATGTTTTTCACAAAGAGTTTGTTGTATGCAACTTCTATTCTCTGTTGCCTTTAAACCAGTGTAATATCTGTGGCCAGTATTACTGGCACTGTATTACTTTAGGATGGAATTCTTTACAAATACCTTCTCAAGACAAGTATTGGTGCTCAAATACATTTTATCCGCTTATGGTAAAAACAACATAACTCTATAGCATACTTCTAGATGTTAAAGTAGTTGTTGGAACTCTTTAAATTCTGCAATACTTGATTGTGGAAAATGGTTAGGATTGCTGATGATGACAATTGAAGCTCGTAATGAGTCTCTTATCTTGATTGGATATAAAATTCTAGACCAGCATGCCATGACTGAATTTGTTGTTGTAGCATTTTGCTCTTGAAGTGGGTAGTGAATTTATGTAGAATGCTAGACAAGATACTGTTTGTCCTATCTTTAGGTAGTAGATAAACTCTGGGAAAATGATTGTCGTTCAAAAGAAAAGATGGGGAAACAGTTGGCAAGTTCTCTAATCTTCACAGCTTCGGAGGAGTAGGAATTTCTTTTGTGAGGTTAAGATCATGTATTTAAATTTACTTATATATGACCTTGTTATATATAATCACATTTTACTTTTATTTCTTTGATTACTACCTCTTACGTGCAGGATGCATAGGGCTCTTGTTCGTGGATTTTTCCTGAATGCGAGAAGTATGCTGCGGCCTAATGGTGAAATTCACGTTACTCACAAAACCACTCCACCATTCTGTCACTGGAATATTCATGAACTTGCATCATCGAATTATTTGACATTAATTGATTGTGTAGACTTCAGAATAGATGATTTCCCTGGTTATAGTAACAAAAGAGGAGCTGGTTCAAGATGTGATGAACCGTTCCCATTAGGCGAATGCAGTACATTCAAGTTTATAGTTTCACTGTCTGTCTTGAAAATGTGTAGAATGAAGAATCAAGTTTCAGCTTGTGGAAGAACTCAGAGTTCAGAAGTACTGATTCCTAGACATGTACCAAGTCACCCATCTTCATTTGATTTGCTGCCTCAATTGAGTTGCCCTGTGTATCAAAAGAATATGCCAGAATATGCCGGACAATCATCACACATCGACATTTTTAGGATCTTTGGTGAATATCTGAATTATCACACATCGACATTTGGAAGGACTGATCATGATGTTGCTCGCTATACTCAGGGAGCCCTAGAGCTTGGTTTTGCAAGATATATGGCTTTGGCTGGAGACTCTGGAAGATCCTTGAGTGGCTACATAAACATTTTGGAAGAACTTCACCATTTGAGCGTTTTGAGAAGGAAATGGTTGCTAAGTATGTTATTCAATCTTGATCAGCAGGTTTCAACAAGTTCCCTCAACTCTTTTGGTCAGTAATGATTTGAAGTTTATAACCTAAGCTGCGTAAAGATTGAACTCCTGCGCCTTATAATGCTAATTGTGGAGCTTATTGAAAGGATGAGTAATTCTCAGTTTTTCATGTTTTTGGCAACTTCATTTGGAAAGGCTGTTGATCATCTCCAAAACTTGATTCCTAGTTTGTTTTGAGCCTTTTAACTACTACTCCTTTCGGAATTATGATTGAATTATGATTAAAAATTAAGAAAGCTTATAAAATTATCATTTACATTATAACATTATATGCGGAATGTATAAGTTAGTAATATGTAATTTTTTAAAATTAATGTACTAAGTGATGAAGATCATGAAATAGTGAAATATAAATTTTTTAAATTAAAGAAGTTATTAATGTAATTTTAAATAAAAATATGATTATTTAAGGAAAGATGATGTTTAATTTTGAATAAATCAAAATAGAAACGGGAAGATTTAATTACGATCGAAGAGTCAGAGACATAAGAGAAGAGTGTTATTTTCTAATATAGCCCTATTATAAGAGTGAAGTCAAGTCTTCTCAGTGAGAGGTTAACAATTCTGCAGCAGGACTTAGCTTCTTCCTGGTCACACTGAAGTCTTTCTTTTTTCATTTCCCATCTCGTTTCTGACTAGAATTAGCTAATGATGTAGTATTTAAATATTTAACACGGTTTTGAAATTTAAACAGGAATTTTGCAATTGACTTGGTTTCTTTGCTTCAACCTCTATATATAAATAGATCGAAATGCTAACCTATTTCATACCCCAATATGCCAACATAACGCGTTTCATAATCTTGGAAGGAAATTTGATCGCCAATGCAATACTAGTTAAAAAATAAAATAAAATAGCATTTTTTAATAGTATTTATATTCAAGATGACAAACTGGACGTATTCTTTTGAAAGATTAGATTCCATGCATATACAAATCTCGGATTGTATCTTTATTTCTTGTAGGAACGAGCTTGGTGAGTGTAGAATCCGAGACAAATAAGATGGCGGTGATTGGAGATGGGGTTGATCCAGTGAGATTGACGGGGAAGACATTGGATTTTGCCAAAATACTAATCGTGGAGGAAGTGAAACCACAGCCACCGGAGGCGGAAGCCGGAAAGGCAGTGGAAGCTCAGGCTGAGGCAGTAATTCAATGGCAACCGTGTCATGGTTATGGATATTCACAGAACTACATATGCCACCCTGAACCTGATGCTGTTTCCTCTAATTGCTCCATAATGTGATATGGTATATTATTATTATTCACTATTCAGCTCTGGAATCTCGTAGTTTATATATTTCTCTCCAAAGATAGCGGAAAATTTTGACCATACATATTTTTTGGGTAATATACTTGTAACAGTGGATAATAATAACACCATGCTTAGCTTTTATATAGCATTAGCACACTAAATCCGGTCTAATTATCTGGTACATTCGACTTTAATTCTTTCGGCATATAATACACTTATATTCGGGTACTAAAAAAAAAACAAAGGAATAGCAAAAGCATGGGTCGTAGCGCAAATTGACTTGTATTAGGTTTCTTGAAGGTGGCTGAGAATTTTAAATTTCTTTACATTTTAATGGTTAAGTATTTAATATATATTAAAGTATGTTCAAAAGAAGCCAAGTTTTTCTTTTTGAAGAGAAACGAGACCAACTTAAATTAGAAAAAATTAGGTACAACAAATTCACATTTCAAAATATAAATTAAGCAAATTAGTCATTTTGATCCCTTATATTTATGCGTTTAGCTTATTTGATCTTTCATTTTTTTTTCAATTATATTGATCTCTTATGTATTTTATTTCAATCATTTTATACATGCTTTATAATTTTAAATTTTTTTAGTTAATTCATATGTAAGAAGAACAAAAATTATTTTAAAAAATACAAAATGATTGGGGAAAAAAAGGATGAGGGACCAAGACGGTTAAAACAGTAAAGGAAATGGACCAAAATGTTTATTTTGCCTATAAATTATTTCTAACCTTTTGCAATAAATAAATAATTTTTGAAGAAAAAAAATCAATGTCAAGGACTAATAGATGTCAAAATTGTATTTTAATAATATTATTTTATTTTACGTTTCGTAACTAGAAGTCTAGAATGTTAGTATTGTATTTTACGTAAAATTTAATGGGGTTTCATTTTCCAATCAACCACTAGCAACCAAGTGTCCAATGACTTAGTGGTTTATTTTCAACCATTGCTAACAAAGCTCGTTACCAAAATAACCAATCACGCAAGAGAGATGGTCAAAAATACTTCTACTTAATAAGTAGCCTTATATAAAAATTGCTTAGCTTCTTTTTATAAGATATTTTTAATAATTTTATACATATTAATAATTTATTTTATTTTAATTATTATTTATTATTTTAATTTTTTTAAAAATAATATATTTTTTCTATTTTATCTTTTTTAATAAAATAAATGTGAATTTAAAAATAATATATACAATCATTTTAAAAAGTAAAAAAAATTATAATCAGAAGTAATAGAATTTGTTTGATGTAATTTATAAAAAGGAGATGGAATAATCTATGACTATAAATAGAGTGGATTTAAGCACTAAAAGCTACAAATAAATTAGTATTTAGTAGTAATAAGTTGGATCTTAGGTGCAAAATATCAAAGTGTGTTCAAATCAACAACCTCCACTCCGTTGATAGAGAGATATGGAAATAAAAAATTTAATCATGAAGATCTCCCATTCAAAACACCTGTGCTAAATATATACTTCATTTGGCGGAAAAATCATCCGCCACGCGCAGTCGCCTGTCCATATTGAATTTTTTATGACCCCAAATTGGAAAAGGATTATAAAAAATATCTTTCCAGAAATATTTGTTGTTAATTTGCCACTGCTTCAATATTTCAATCAAAGATTGAAACATTCTAGATTTAACCCCGTTGAGAGTTTCCACATTAGTCAAACACATCTTTCGATTTAGAACCCTTTTTAATTCTGTTTACCATTATTTTTCAATTTTCAATTTTTCATGATTTAGATTTTCTAAATCCAGTGAAGATTTGAGGATAAATTAATTTTATATTTTATTATATAGATCATTGTAGTAAATATGAATTTTTATATAAATTTATTTATGGTACAAAACATAATTTTTTATAAAATAATAAATTTATCTTAATTACAGTAATTAAACTTCTTCTTCTTCTTTTTAAAAGCTAAAAGATGCTTTAATTGAACTCTCTCTCTCTCTCTCTTCACCTTTATACTCTTGAATTATTCAACAATTATTCTTTAAGAGAATGATTTTTGGTGATTACTTGCAATGCACAAATGCGATGGTGAGGATTCTTTGTGGGTCACGAGAAGATACCTTTCTTGTCAACTTGCACAAAAAGATCCGAAGCTCCAGTTCCTGAAGCAAGAGCAACTATATATATATATATACACACACACGCAATTTAAACTATTTCTTTAGGGAGAATTAAATGACATCAAACATCAACATTCAATTCTACTAATTCTAATGAAATGAGTAACATCTTTTGTAACCTAACTCATAATATAACGACCATTCTAATAATTTTATGTGTGATTTTAAATTTTTTTTATCATTACACTAAAAGATGAATGGCATAATCTACCCCTTATTAAATAATTGATCATTTCAAGTACCTAAGAGTCATATGAACCAGAATAGCAAAAACTTTAGAAAGAAAAAGGAGTAGAATATGAATTAAAAGAGCAAGTAGAAATATTTTAAAAGGCAAAGATTCTTTGCTTGAAAGGAACAAAATTAAAATTCTGTTCCTTCCTAAGCATACAAATATACTCCAAATCGGTGAATTTATATATATATATATAGGAAAGAAATTGCATAATGAAATGAAACAATTGCACATAACAAGCTTGTGCCTTACTGATTTGCCAATAAATAACCATCAATCCATGAAGTGTAGTATAAGCCTACAACTCAACCAAACAATCTTCCCCCCCTCTGGGATCTCTCTCTCTCTCACTAGTGGAGAAAAGTATTGTAGAGATCACTCTCTTCTTTTTCTTACCCTGCAGATAAAGAGGGAAAACTTCACCATCAATGGCGTAAAGCAATATCAACAACAATAGCCTTGCGTGTCCGAAACCTTCAAAACAAATTGGGCCATCCTCAAGGAAAATAACCCACAAATCTTTGTTTGTTTGTTTTTATGACAAGTTTTTTAAATAAACCTTAGAAAGAATCTTCTTGTTTTTGAGCTGAACTTGGGAAGTATTTCTTTTTTGGCGGAGAAGTGAGTGGAGATATATATGAATACACTGTCACTGGTGTTGTTTATGAGGAAAAGAGGGTTATTTGTGGGAAAATTAGGCAAACCTGGGAAAGCCTGGAGAGCTGACGTTGGAGGGCTTATTCGATTGCATCCATGAAATCACGGTGGCACTTACCTTTTCTAGGATGACCGACTCTGCTTACCGGGTGGAAACCACCTCTCGCCTCGCTCAATGGAGGATCGACAATTTGGCTTCTTGTACTTATCGCAAGTCCGATCCTTTCAAGATCGGCAAGTGGAATTGGTATTTTTTTTTCCCTTATCCAAAGAGGGGTTCTTTGATCATGAACAAATATTTTGGGAACTTTAATAAGGTCCAAATTCTGTGAATATGTAATTTTTGTTTGGTTTCTTCTGGGACTGGGTAGACTGAAGACTGTTTCACTGTCTGGCTTGTTCCTTGATTGATTGAAAAACTATGGAGATTTTTTTAAATCAATATTTCTATTGAGGTTCAGTGGGACTAAATTTGTAGTTTGCTTTAAGATCAGGAGTTGGAATTTTCTAGTCTTTCCTTGTTGATACTAGGGAGAGTATGGTTAAAATCTCTGTTTTTGGTCCTTCTTGGTTAATTGCATTGAATTTTCATCGAATACTGTAGGCATTTAGCTGTGGAGAAGAATCGGACGTTGCTCATTAAATTATATCCAGAGATATCGAACTTAACCAGAGACAATCCTCCAGTGGCATCTTTTGTCATTAGAGTAATTTCTTCAGTGGGAGATCGCAAGGTTTTGGTTCATCCAGGTAAATTTCCTTGCTTTATCAGTCCTTTTATGGAAATTTTGTGAATTTGGATCCTTTTTCGGTTACCAATCATCAATATCTCTTAGATTGTTTTCCTTTGCTCTGCATGCGCAGAAGTTAGAGATAAGCAGCTCAAGAACAGTGAAGACTTTGTTTGGGCAATAGAGGTTCCATTGACGGGAAAATTCATCATTGACGTTGAGTTTCTTGATTTGAAGACTGGATCCCCAAACGTACTATTTCACCTACTACTCAAACTTGCTATTTCATTTGAACTGTTTTCCTGTTATTTGTTTGCTGACCACATCATTCAAATGGTAGTTTTTCTCATGGAAGAGAAATCTGGATTTTGAGCATATAAGTTTTGGCTGACTCTTAGCTGGTCCAACGTAGTAAAAAAGAAATTATCATTGGGGAAAGATTTGCCAATACTAGACATCTGCAAATACATCAAAAAGTAGTCTTGTTTTAAGAATTTAATAGCTGATCTCCGACACTAGGAAGAATTTACATTTCCTGACGAGCAATAGCACTTCTTTCTGTGCATATTTGTTAAGATTTCTGAAAGTACAAATCACGGAATGCAGGGTGGGGAACTTTGTTCTATCTGGGCTGAAGGGTTCACACAGAAACAAGCAAACGCAACAGCTTTAGCATCTCTTGGCAGGATGTTTTCTGAAAGTATTCACACTGACATTGTTATCAATGCTTCTGATGGAACTATTGGAGCACATCGTGCAGTTCTAGCTGCTAGATCACCTGTGTTCAGGAGCATGTTCTCACATGACCTTACAGAGAAAGCGTTGTCTACCATAAACATCTCTGATATGTCCATTGAAGCTTGCCAAGCTTTTCTCAGCTACATCTATGGGAACATACAGACTGAAGAATTTCTAGCCCACAGGCTAGCCCTTCTTAGAGCAGCTGATAAATATGATATCTCAGATTTGAAAGAGACATGCCATGAGAGCCTTCTTGAAGATATTGATACTAAGAATGTGTTGGAGAGGCTCCAGAATGCTACTCTTTATCAACTACCGAAACTGAAGAACAGCTGTTTGCGGTATCTTGTGAAGTTCGGTAAGATCTTTGACATGAGAGATGAATTTAATGCCTTTCTGCAATGTGCAGACAGAGAACTCATTGCTGAAATCTTCCATGAAGTTCTCGCTGCCTGGAAAGGTTTCTGATTGTATCTGCTGGCCAAAAAGGAAATATATGTTGCAGTGGATGACCCTCAACAGCATTCTTTTGTTGAAATTGCAATTTGTTTGTGAATATGTACATAGATTTCTTTTGATTGAGCTGTCACCTATGATCTGTTATTGGACATGTATATTCTTGAACTTTCATTGATTATCAATAGAAAGATGTTTAAAGGATTTCTATCAAGAAAAATTCAGTTGTTCATCCTGTTGTAAATCCGTACTGTTTATGATTTGCAAAGCTTGCGCTCTCTATGAAGAAACTTAGATGTGCCCTTCAATGCCTCTAGATTGCAAATGTGTTAAAGGTTGAGTCCTTCAATATCTGATCTTTTAGGTTACCAAATAGCCAGGAGAAGAGGTAAATCCGATACCTCCTTTTCAAGATAATGTGAAAAGACAACTGTATTCATATTCTAATCACACCTAATCACCTCTTGAATATCTTTCCAAGGTTAGTAGGGTATGGATAGGAAAGAAATACATCAAGAAATCAAGAATAGAAGAGCAAGTTTGTTTTGCCCAGGAGAAACAAATATCGTTGACCTTACTATTCAACGCCCTCATTACAACGAAGCACTGGAATCCATGGACTGGACATTTGGTGGATTTCAGTGGAAACATATGTCAGTCCAATGAATCTATTAGTGTCTTGGTGCAGGTATGAATATCTATAACGGGGAAGCTGATTGGTCGCGGTCGCTGCACTCACACCTCAGCACGCTCTGAGGGAGACATTTATCCATTTCCTCAGACCCAATTGATGAATGTCTTCCTCTAGCAAAGCCATTTATCCATAGAAAAGGAGGAAACAAAGCTAAAAGGAAATACTAACCATAGGCTTTAATCTAGTACTAAGAAAACATTAGTTACTAGATTTCATGCAACCTACTACAGCATCTAACAAAACATTATTTACTCGTAAATTGTTAGTTTCGCCTGTCAAGTCTTAGATGGTTAGTTGGCCATCTGACAGGACCACCTAATATATGCATATACTGATGAGACAAAAATTCTTGAAGTCAAAAAAGTCCTTATGAAGATGCGCAAGATGAAAGAAAATAGTCATTGCAGATTCCAAGTGAAAATAGTGCTTCAGAACATTTTTCCTTTTGACAGTTTGGCATTTGATAACAGACAGGAACTATGTCTTCACAGATGCTATTAAAGAGTTGAATCCAGTTCCCAAGTTTTTACTTTTGAACGGGAATTCATTACCTAGTTTAAGCCCCTCTTCAGACAACCTGAACACCTCTTTTTACATGCTAACTTCTTTCGTTGCTCTGCAAATTCCAAGCTCTGTCGATGGACAACCTTCATCCTTCATCCTTTTTATGGTTTATCATTGGCAAACTTCAGAACTTGATGGACCACCTTCATCTTTTCATTGTTCTTCTATAGAAACATCGTTGACAAACTTCAGAAGGCAACAACAGTGTGTTTGTAAGAGAGCGAGAATGAGAGAGAAGGGGTACTGGTCATGCTGCTTTATAAAGAATTGCGGCCTTGGAAAAACGTGATACAGTTGGCAAGGAATATTATTTGGAACTCTTCCTGAGATGCTGGGTTGGCAGGAAATATTACAATATACGAATGCTTTTTTGGCTCACTCTTTGGTCGGCCCCGGTAAACCAATCCACGATAGGACTACTTAGGGAATTTGAAATATCAATGAAGTCTGGGAGATATCAATCAGAGGGTGGAGCGTATAGATGGTTCATAGGCGGCTTCTTCAATCCTTAACACCTATTAGACCCTAATGTAAAATTATTTGAATGCAGCAAAGGAAAAGAACTAGGAACACACGAATCAGTTATATTTTCACTGAAATGTTACTCATATTCAAATTACAGTTTTCACAGTTCCCACAACAATGCCATCCCCCTCCCAAACCAGAAGCCCTATATGGAAGCACCTTTTGCAACTAAGCACAACTGCAACAGTTCCTGTGCAGTTACATTGATTGTCTGAATAAATGATGAGATGCAATAAAAATAGGTTACAAGATCAAATGTTGATCCATTATGGAAAATAAACCTCTTCAACCCCCAAAAAGATATGCAGCTGCTTGTTCTTCGTTACCATCAAAAAATTTTAGAGCTTGTACCACTGCCTCTCTTCCAAAACCAAGTTCAACTAGCTTTGCAACTTTGGCCTCAAAATCAGCTCCCTGCTTGCAAATCATCAATATTTTCAGCACCCATGCCAACCAGAGAAGAGGTAAACAAAATAGTTATGTATATCTATTTTGGTGACAAACCTCTATTTAAATGAGACGGAACCACAAAATGGTTAAGATAGCAACATAGAGCAAAAAAATGTTGAAAATCTAACTAAAACTGAATTGCCAAAAGAAGTACAGTATAAAGACTCTATCACTTACTTCTGCTGAACTTACAGGGGGATTTCCTGAAATCAAGGGAAAACATAATTTATTTGTTAGAGGAGCAAGAGAACTGAGAGGTGATGGGGCAAGGATAACTAAGTCAACAGTAGAATTACAAGAAGCAATAATATACATAAGAGCTTCAAGATGAAGCAAAGGCAAAGACTAGATTCTTGAAACCACCAAGTGATATGGATGATTAAAAAACTTGCAGAGCACAAATTATGGTTCAAGGAATAGGAGCTTCCTGAAACTGTAAATACTAACCTGAAGGACCTCCTTTTGGTGTACTAACACTCTCTCTATTGCCAGAAGATGCCTAGAGATGAAAGAGAAGTTCAGAGTTTAGTGTACTCTTTGCACAATGAAATGAGATTGTATAACCATAATAAAAATATCTAAGCATGGCTATTAATTCTTTAGAAGATACTCCATAACAGGTAACATCCTG
This sequence comes from Apocynum venetum, assembly GCA_019593545.1. Taxonomy (NCBI): domain Eukaryota; kingdom Viridiplantae; phylum Streptophyta; class Magnoliopsida; order Gentianales; family Apocynaceae; genus Apocynum; species Apocynum venetum. Next base: position 5,800,105 of record SRSM01000123.1, on the reverse strand, counting down.
CACATATAGCCATAACATATTCTTAGATTTTGTCGACATACATTTGTTTACATCACAATCCAAACAAAAATCAAGCTCAAGATTTGATTAGTGACTTCTACAAACTGTTATTTCAGTTGAATATCAAGGGAGCTATACTCATAAACTTATCATTTTGGTGTGTGTAAGCAGGATAAAAAAAATCATCTCACAAAGGTTATTTCTTGAAGAATATGCAACTGGCAAGTTGTAGGCACAATCTTAAAAGATGTTCTGCCAACATGAAATGAAGTGAAAGAAGTGGAAGAATCAAAATGGAAAGAGCACGAATAAAAACAGAAGACTGTTAATGAATGAGCTGTAAAACAGACAATTCCAAGCATCGTGATAATCAAAATAGTACTCCCTCCACCTTGAAGAACTTACAATTTGGAATTAATGAATTAATTATAACATAACGAAAAATATTCTCACCTGTGCCCCAGAGCTAGAAGCGTCCTTGGCATACCTCTCTTCGTCCAGGAAACTAGATGGGATGTCCTTTTCTACAATTTAAAAAGAAGACTAATAATTAGAATCCAAACTCACTATTTGAGTAAGAAAACTAGAGAAGTAAGAGATCAACCATGCAAGAATGGTACAGCAACCTCCCCTCCGCCAACTCTCAGGACATTCTCCTTCAGATCAATTGTGCACTGCAAGAAATATCAAAAGCCAATTATTATTTTTTTAATACAACTGAAATTATTAATGATGTGATATGCTCCAACAAAATAGAAAATACCTGGTGCTTGCGAAGCATATCCAACCCAAAAAGAAATTCCATGTTAGGTGAATCCAGCACCAGGAAGGAACAAGGGATAAAAATTATTCCCAATCTACCAAATCAAAGAATATCAAACATGGTCAATTACTATAAGAACTCATCATAACATTTCACAGTCACATTTCTGAAGAAGCTTTCTTAGGTGCAATATATTTCTTCATAATCCTAGCAGCACACCAGTAAAGTACCCAGCATGGGAAAACAAAGCAGAAACAAACAATCAAAACTGCTAGCATAAATCAGTTAAAAGAAATGTTAGAATCTGTCTAAAATTGAATGTCCACTTTTGTAAAAATAAATATATAATGAATAGATAACTTACTTATGACCAAAATGTTCTAAATATTTGTGTAAAGTCAAAAGAGGAGGGAGCAGCATTTCAAAGCATAATATATCCAGAACAAAAAAGGGGCCAAGAATTGGAAAGTTTAGCTCAATCTAACTCTAGTCTTGTATTTACTTCATGTGTTTGAGTCTAAGGTTTATTCCTCTCTTGGTGACAAGCTAAGAATTCTCTCTTGATCTCTTTATTTTACTTTGTTGTTATCAAATCTCACTCATAACCTAGCTTCACCAATAACATCACATTTTAATTCTGCAGTTTTCTGGGGCAGCTTGATGGACTTGTTAATAATCAACTGTAGACTCTTCATCACATTTAGAACCAACAGTGATTCCCAAATTCACTGTATTGGATAAACATTCAATTCCAAAATCACCCAGATGATTTCGTACCTCCTGAATTTGGATAGGCAACAAATATAAGTGAAAGCAACTCTGAAACTGACACCCTTCGAGCTAACATAAGCTTGAGATACCATCCAGCCCACTTAAGTGCAAAAGTAAGTGCATGATGACATCCACAAACATTTTCAAAGACTATGCCCAAACACAATGAACTCACTTTGTTTAAATGCCCTCTTTTCTTAAGAGTAATATATGCATACCTTGATTGGTGCAACATGTATACGGCCTAGAATCTCCGATTGACCAACTCCGTGAGCAATACCCTTGTAACGTGTATCTAAAAGTCTCAACAACCTGAGAGAGGACATGTCGCAACAGTTGAAATTCAAACATACATAAGAGTAAGCCAGTTTTATTAAGTAAATCATCCTGACTAAAATGAAGGAATCCTTTTTCCTCATTATTGGAGACAAAAACTCCGAACCTTACATCTGTCCATCTAGCTCAGATACCTAAGGTCAATAAAATTCCATTGAAGTCATGAAGAATCATTTGATTTCTCAGTCAGATATCCCCTACCTTTGATGGATCAGGTTTTTCATCATCATTCATGATAGCTCATCAAAGAAGACGGAATAATTTTACCACAAAATATTACAAAGTTATATAAATAAACAAATGTAGCACGTACCCACAGCGCTCTGCACAGCTTTTAGATATAATTGTTGACTGAGCTCCACTATCAACAAAGGCCTAAAAGAGAGAGATAAAAAGGTATGCTCACTAGAAGCATGAAAACTCAAATTACTCTAGAAGTGGATACCATGTGCAGTTGTTATGTGATTATAAATTATAGTCAGATGCATGAGAAAATAGTATCAACTCCTAAAACCATATTATTATTTAGTTCAAATGCATGCTTATAGTTAAAGATGAAGAGCATTATCACTATTGTAAAAGTTAATGAAGATGAAGATGAGAAATAGTGACCAGAGGAGCATCTATCAGTAGTTTGTACAAGAAATAAAGCTCATTGTTATTATCTCATATGATGAAAAAATAATAAAGATGCACAGAAACAAGTCACAATCTTCCTGTATTCTCACCTTCAAAGGCACACTATTTACTTCCATATCTACGTATAACATGACCTGAAATAAGCATAAAAATTAAAACTTCATTAGCCAACAGATGATAAGAAAAACACTTGAAAGCCACTATCTTATTGGTACTTACCACCCTTGCAAAGCCTTCAGGATTGTACTCCAAGGCAGCTGCCCAGTTCTCATCAATACCTTTCTGCAAACAACGTAAAAAGATATGATTCCAATAGATGTCTTACAAGGGATAATCAAACAATCACATTTTTCAGCCAAAAATGTAGAAGATTAAAGAGGGGAAGTCAACTTGTTTTGACAAGATTCTAAAGCATAATTTTTAATACCAAGAATTGAATGCCTACTCTTAAGGATAATATGAGTACCACAAGAAAGTTTCATGCAAGTGAGGGCTTTATCCCTATAAGTACCACAAGAAAGTTTACACAATTAAATAAAGCAAGATCAATTCAAGAGAGAGGAACAATGCATTTATTCTAAAAGAAAGATCCTGCATTATATCTGATAACCAAAAGACACAAAAGAGAACATACTGATTTTGGATACAAATTATACAACTGCTATGAACAAGGTAATTGCCCATGCTTGTTGTGAGGAAAAGAATTTCTCAGCCCTAATCAGTTCCTCATTCAATCTAATCTCACTGGAACAAACATTTCTGAATTTATAATATATCCTATTTCAAAAAGTCTCATGCAACTTCTGTGACCATTTTGATAGAATGAGTTTTAATTGAATACATCTAATTTAAGTTACTAACCCAACAGTTCCTACTATTTTAACAAACATATGTAAAGGTGTTTCCAAATGACATCACCCCACAGGCAATAAAGATTTTATTATGATGATACAGAAGATGACCAACAGACCTGGCGGATAGTAGCTTCAATTTTCTTCTGTGCCTCAACATCAAATGGATCTGCATAAAGGAGTGCCTGCAAGAAGCCAGTCAGGTAACTGGGCATCAGAAAATGTATTTTTCAAATTTTTTTGGTTGTTCAATGATTGAATTGCCATAGTTATTCTTTGACTTATCAGCATGAGCCAAGGCCATAGCATACATTTGTACCATACCCAACCAAATAACCCCCCCCCCCCAGCAGACGAGAACCTACTTAAAATCATTACTTGCTAAAGCAATTATAAGTCTCAAATCATGGGTAGACCGTAGAGCAGAGCATTATGAGAGATTTTGTGACTTACAAAAGACAACTACAGATCTTTCAAGGTATGTCTGGGACCTTTCATAATATAGCCATATAGCAATACAAGAGCTTAATTGCATCAAAAGCATCGTTTAAAGGCTACTGGTTTCAATAAATTACCCTGAATGTCAATGCAAAAGAATCAGGAGTAAGAAATTACTAATAAAAAGCATGTACCATCTCCTCAGTCCTGTTTGCGCTGCATATCAGCTTTCTGGCGATGACGTAATCTCAATAGTTCTTGCAGCCTGTTCAGATCATTTCCAAGAATAACTTGTGCTAATTCAGGATCATTCTGTAATTTTAGACAACAAATAGAGAGTCAACATACCTCCTGTCCACATAAGTCAGAATTTGACCACCAACAACTTGAAGCAAGGGAAAAACAAAAACCATGAATATCAGCCAAAATCCAAAGATGAAACAACATTTTTAACTCTTAACAACTAGGAGCAGAGGAAAGCAAAAAATAAAAACCAGCCAATAAGAAAATTAACTCAAGCAACACATATTATTTGATACTGTTAGATTAATTTTGTCTTCCACCAACTACTTGAAAGTAGATTTCACACACACACACACCCCCCCCCCAAAAAAAAGAAAAGAAAAGTAGTAGAAATTTATAGTTTAATACATAATATATAAGATACCATAGATTGCATAGAACAAGGTTATGTTTAACTTACTTTTGAAGAGGAAGAAGGGAGAAAGCATGCATGAAAAGGGGGACTCAACTACTTTACCTGAAATAGTTGAGCCATGACATTAGAATCATTTCGGATCTGTTGCTGGAAGGCTGAGGGATTCACAGCGGAACCATCTGGATTGAAGCCCAAAGCAGTAGTAGATGTACTGGATTATGTCACGATCATAGAAATAGCATGAGATTCCAAAACCAAAGATTTGATTGTAATACAACTGGGGTGAGAAAATAAAACATAACGGGCAAATAAGATGCACAAAATGTTAGATCAGTATCTAAAAACTCTATACAAGCCACAATATGCTGAAGACATTATTCCATGCCTCAGCACTTGTGTTAGGGACAAGACACCAGCAATGGCACATCCATACGAGGATTATACGCTTTGCAAAATGAGGAACCATGGCAAGGTCATTCAGACTTGTTCAATTGAACTCCTAAAGATAATAAATACCTGTCATCCAGAAAAATTTAAAAGGTTGCTTCACCTAATCAATCTACAAAAAAAATGCTCTTTCTCCTTATTCATCATAAAATTTGATAGTAAAATTGCAGAACCAATTTCACTGAGAATTCATTATTCTTCATCGAGCCTTTTCAGCCACCAGATTATTGATTTCCTTAATTTTCAGACATTAAAGTAGCATTCTTTCTAAAGAGCCACTAAGAGAACAGCCGCAAAAATCTCTATTACCAAAGAAATATATGTTCACACACAGGTGGTAGACAGCAGATTGAAGTTTAAAAAGGTAAAATCCAAAGAATGCTCAAACAAAGTAACTCAATATCTGTTCACCAGATTTATCCACCTCTGATGTGATTCACTATGCCTAAAGTGCTGAACTAAAGGAATGAACTTTATACAATTAGCAAGCTGTGGTGCATGTGTAAAAGCTCAAACAGAAAGACATATTGCATATTTAGATTAAGCACCTAGATGAAGACGAAGACTTCGAAACCATCATGACCAAATCTCCATCATTAACACCGAGAGAGCTCAGCTTCTCCGCATTTTTCATTTCACTCCCATTATACAGTAGCTGCTGTTGCTGAAGCGGCACTTGTGTCTGCTCATCCAACACAAGGAAGAATATTTCTAATACATAATTAGGTAAACAAATCCAATAAAAAATACAAGAATCCAGGCTCCAATCTCACCTCAACTTCCAACAAAGCTTTCAAATTCTCAACCTGTAAGAAATTAAATTTCAAACAACATCCTTTAGCAAAGAAAAAACCGAAAATTTGAACACTTAACCACTAACATTAGGGCTTTAAGTAATTGATGTTATCAAAATCAAAACAGTTAATAAAGAAAGAAGGATGAGGAACTACCGATTCATCACGATCAACATCCAATGAAAGGAATTGTTCGTCTACGGTCATTACAGTGATCTTCATCTTCTCTGATTCTCAAATCTTAATTGACAAGAAAGTCGATGCTCTCTTAAGATATAAATAGTGGTGTTTTTCTCCTCTTTTTCTTTTCTTGTTGAAAAAGCTATCCCCAGCTCTGTTGACCCAAGAAGTAGTCGGATTATGGAGCTGAATGAGGTGTCCGGCTGGATTTTAATAGTAACTTTTTGTGTCTCCGGTACGGGATAGGAATGGCGTGCCAATGACCGACTCGACTGGCAGTCGGCTTTCTGCAATTTCGATTGGCTATGGCCGCTACGAAAATCAGACTATTTAAATGAGATAGAAAATTTCAATTTCACCCGGTAGAATGTGCCAAAAAAAAAAACCATTACATCATATTTTTAATTGTTGACAATTTTATTTATATTTCATTTAAATAGTTTTATTTTTTATTTTAGTATGTATTTTTACAATTTTACATTTATTTAATTTTAAAAATATAAATTTGATTTTTAAAAAGTATGTAAATCATTAAATTTTATATGTTTTTAAATAAAGAAAAACACAAAAATATATATATACACTATCATTTTTTATTGAAAATATATTATTTCACAACAAACTCTGTAAGTATTATATTTAATGGCAATTTATGAAGTTTGGTTATATAATTAATATTATTTTCAATACATTTTTTAATCTCAATGCAATACAAAGTGAATTATTGAAATAGAATGGAGGGTCACTAACTTACATTACAGTAGCTAATTGTGAAATAATGATGTAATTTTTTAAAGTCAAATATTATTGTTAATTTTTAAAGTACCATTAATGTCAATAATTTTATATTTGAACATACAAAACAGTTCAATTACTAAAAAGACATTCTCTATAACTAAAAGATCATAAATTGAGTGATAAGCAATCATATGTTTTAGTAATGTATTAAAAAAATATCAATCTATCTATAATATTAGGGATGTTAAATTTGAAAATAAACAATCCATCTACAATATTAGGGATGTTAAATTTGAAAATATCATTTGTATTCATGATGGATTAATACGAAATTAATATTTGTAAAATTTTAAATAAAAATATTTGTTTGTTAACATTATAAATAAAAATATATTTTAAACAAATAATATTTCAAAGTTGTTCAAGTAAATCTTATTTTTATATTTTTGGATTCACAATGGTTATCCAATAAAGACAATGGCGCATTTGGCTAATTAATTATTTTCATTTATCGTGAATAGTTAGCTTTTTAACCTTAAATAGTTTGATTAGACATAAAGACATGTCGTATTATTATAATTATATATAAGTAATATGTATTGCAATAATTGTTTATTTTCAATACAAGATTTATATGTCATTTATAGCTTAACGTGGAGTGTTGAAAATGGAAGAAAAATGGTTGCCTTATATATTTTCAGTTGCTTATTTTAGGATCCTTATGACTACTTTTATTCTCAACAAAGGAAATGCGTTAAAAGTTCTAGCAACCATCTGGTTGAAATTGACATTATCATTGTGGATAACTTCAATTTAGGGCTTTTTTTCTTAAATTATTAGAGTTGCAACTTAGTATAACAATAGTCATTTATTTTGCAAGTTTTAAATGCGCATTATGATACATATGCTACAAATTCTTTTTGCTTGATTTTATGTCATTACAGAGTTGAGATCCCTCCATTTCGAGGAGATCATACCGAATTGTAAATCATATAAAAAAATTCATTCTTTATTTTTCTTTTATGGCATTTTAACTATTGGATATATATATATTTTTTTTTTTTGATTTATCATTGACAATCCATTTTTCTTTAGTAGTTACATTTTAACTATCACTAACACATTGGTCTAGTGGTTAAAGTTTATTTACCACATCATAATGTCACAATTTTGAACCTAGCATAAAATGAAATCACCATTTTATGTGTGTTGGTAAGGTCATGACGACCTAGTTAGATTAAATTGCGATGAGCCTATGAACGAATGTATCATTTTATGACAATTGGATTTCCTTATTTGGACCTTTTATTTATCCCAAAAGGGAAAAAAACACTTCTTAACCTAATTGGGAATGGTATATGCAAGTTTTTTTCCCTAATAGAGTGGCAATAAAATTTTCACTCAATTAAAGGCATTATTGCAGTGATAAATAGTTATTTTTCACTCTACTTATTAAGAGTAGAATAATACTCACTTTGTTTAGACTTTTGAATTGAATATCCAGTTTTAATTTTTGTTAAAAATTAAACAATGTTTTTTACTTTAATTAACTTACTACTAAATTATTATTGATATTAATACAATGGATAGTTGAACCCATAAATGACTGGTTATGTAAATATCTTAAAATAAGTTTAAAAGTGATGGAGGACCATGAGCTTGTTGAATATAAATTTATTAAATTAAGGAGCTTATGAATAAAACTTTTGATAAAAAAATATATTTATTTAAAAAAATTGACATACAAATTAAAATAGAAATTTAGACATTCAATTAAAGATAGAATATAATTTTACAGTTGCGACCATTTCATAGGATTTTAAAAGTTTAAATTCATTGTATTTTGAGATTGAATATTAATTTAATCTTACTAATTGCTCGATATTTTTAATACTTTATATCCATATTTTTCTTTCTCTTTCATCCCTTTTTTTTAGTTTTTCATTTACTCTTTAAAAAATGTAAAATATTAAAAATAGGTTACTTCAAATGTCAAGAGTAAATTAAAGCAGAAAAAAAAACTTTATGAAATATTTTTTCTTATTTAAAAGGGAAAATTGAATTTTTAAAAAATAAATAAAAAGGGAGAATAAGGAGTATATATGTTTCTAATTTGGTTAGTTCGAGTGACTATTTTGGATGTTGATTATATTAATGATTAATTTACTATTCAATAAAAAAATAAAAAAAAAGAGTGACATGATAGAGCATACTCTCTCTATGTTTCACAATTAAGTTTATTTTTAAAAAAAAAAAATTGTAGTGCAACGTTAAAAAAGTTGAAACGATAGTATTAAAAGATTAGAATGTTAAACCATTTTTTCTATGGAAAGTTGCGTAGTAATTTTCGAATATCAGATTGAGGATATCAATTCCGTTACAAGGTACTCAATGAAATGTCGCTTAAACAAGGCTAGACAGCTTGATCGTTCAATTGCCACAAAATCAATAACATTTTTTCAAGAATATAACAGTATTTGCTAAACTTGGTAGTTTTAAAAGAATGATTTTTCATAAATTAATTGGTAGATCTAAGTAAATGAGATTATTACATCGATAATGGTGGAATTAGAATCAAATTCATTCAACAGAACTATAAAAAATCATCACAAACACAGAAAAATAATAGCACAATATGAATATTGGAGAATTAAATGTAAAAATACCCACAAATCAAGAGAATTGAGAATATTGAAAAGAACCCGGCCCCTTAGAAAGGTGGAGGAGCAGGGAAGCCCAAGAATGGTCTCTGGGAGTAGCAGTGGGTGGCGGTGGTTCCATTGAAGACGACATCTGTTGGTTCACAATCATGCAATGTATCCTTTATCTTATGAAACCCATTCTTGAAAACACCAAAACCAAAAACAAATCCAATCAGTATCGCCACCGCGATAACGCATGTGCATAACATGCATATTCTTCCCCCACAACACATGATTTCTCCTTCAGTAATAGTACCCCCAATACACAATTGTATCAGATCTGCGAGAGAATCTCTTATAAGGAAATATATGGTATTTCAAGAAAAAGAGAGAAGGTTTGGTATAAATCAGTAAATCAGAGCAATTGGGAGTGAGTATGAATAATAGAGAGAAGGAGAAGTGTGCAAGGTTTGGGCTTCTTTCTTGAGGATGATAGTGAAGCGGTTACTCTACGCAATGCATTCTTTCTGTTAAGGATGCAATATCTTGTAAATTCACGACTCTTTTTATTCGTTTTTTCTACTTCTTAATTCATTAAATGTCTAAAATAAGAATGGAACAAACTTAAAAGTATACTCTAATAAGTATTTCTCGTATTGGTTGAGTACAAAAAATATGTATTTCTTCAATATTAAATATATATATATATATATATATATATAGTAATATCATTTTAGTTTCTATCTCTTATTCCTAAGTAAAAGTTATTTTTACAAAAAAAAATCGTGGAAAAAGTTATTTTTACCATTAATGCTACGTTATTTTGATTGAAAATTAATGCTACATATTTATGATGTTTTTTTTCAATTTAACATTCTTTTTTTAAAAAAAAAGTGAAAATTATAGTAGTTATAAATGAAAAAGAAAATTAAATTTAAATATATTTTAGGTATAATGTTCTAATATTTTAAAATGGGAATATTATAATATTTTTAATTAATTGAGTTATTAGGGTGGCTTCTCTTCTTCCTATTCTTCATGGTCACAGTGGATTTGGATATAATGCTTCAACCACAATTGTGACATGGCAACTTGTTATAGGATATTTTGTATCATTGCTAAGCTGTAGTTGGTCTAATCTAATTACTATAAATAAAAAAAGTAGTTGGTCTAATCCATTACAACAACGCCACTTTATTCTTCCCATATCCTATATGTAACTTTTGCCCAAAGGAAGCTTTTAGCCTATGGTCCATGAATTTTCTTCTGTTTTTTTTTTAAATTTTTTATATACTATTCTTATGAAAACCTATAGTTAGACTATCCTATTACACTATTTTTTTTTTTATGATCTAATTTTCAATTTTGTATCTAATTATGATGGGAGATAATAACATCATTCAATGCTATTATAATATAAACTATGAATCCTATTACCCTATTATTAAATTATATGAAGGGAGAGAGGTAAAGTGTTTTAATATTCCTTAGTTTAGAAATATTTTGATGTTGATTTCTAAAATTACATATTTTCTTTTTGGTGACGTTGTTATCGGATATTTCTTAAATTATGACTTATGCTTAATTATTTTTTTATTTTTTAAGTAAATACTCACTCGACCATTGAAGTATTTATTGCTATAACAATAATAAAAATGTTTTCCTTTTCTTTTTCTTGGAAAAAATCAAATAGCTATTGGGTATAGAAACGGATAAATCCATCTTTAAAAACATGAGATTCCATCCTTTTTTTCCCATCTTTAAAAGATACCATGCATTTATCTTGGGCCCATGTATTGTCAGACATATATAAATTGTGTTATTTTTAATTTTTTATGTGAAAAGTGACAAAGGATGGCCGATACGCCACGGATGTTTTTTTTATAAAAAAAGAAGGAAGAAATATAAATTATCATTAAAAATAAATATCAGATAAATAAATTGAGAGTACATTAAACATAGAAAACCATTCAATAGAAAAACGGTGATCCAAATCTATGCTTGCCAAACAATAGGCTACTTTATTCCCTTCACGAATGTAATATATTGCATAAATTACCATTCTTAATTTTTGATACACTAGTTATTGTTTATGATTTATTTATTTTTTTTGTAAAATGGTATGATTTATTCATTTCTTCAACTTATAATTTTTTGATAGTAGAGAGAGGATGCTCTCTCTCTCTCTCGCCTCTTTTTCTGGAAGAAAAAATAGCAATCTTTCTTCATCCATTTAAATAAGCTAAAATGATTGGAATTATAGCATATTACACATGAAAGTAAATAAATTAGTAGAATTTTCTACATCCAATATGAATTTAATCTTCTCTATGAAACATTAGATTGTTCTACAAAACTTATACAATATTAGTTTACAAGTTATAAAATGAGATAAAGTTCTCAAAAAGAAAACAAAACAGCCTTGCTACTAGCTCTAACCCTTCAAAATATCTACGACTTCTAAGTTTTGAATGTCATTTTTTTTTTCTAAATGAAAAGTTAATAATTCAAATCTCCATTAGGAACGTTATAATAGTCAGCACAAAAGTCTCCGTGATCACACCAACAAGGCAATACTGGGGTAAATAAAAAATAAGAATATACCAAAATTTACAATGGTCATTAGACGATTTAGGTGTATTATGCTAATACTTTATAATTTTGACAAGTTACAAAAAGATTTCTCAAATGAAATATTATGAGCATAGCCAATAAGATGTTTAGCTCGCCATTTTTCATAGTCCTTGAATCCCCCTTAGTTGCAAGTACAACACCTAAAGCATCCCTTCAAATTCTGCATTCTGAAATATGAACTCATTAGCAAGCTTCAAATTCTGGGCCAGTGCAATAGCTTCAGCAGATAAGACATTTGGAACTTCAATAGTATCAGTCCAATTATGAGTTTTGAACATCATTAAACATCGAACCCTTGTTGCAATAACACTACCAACCAAATCACGTACACCTAACTCTTCCCTTTTCTAAAAATAAAAATAAATATATATATATATATATAGCGGCATCCACCACGTTTGTTTTAAACATCTTATATAAGGGAGTACTATCCTTTTCTTTCGACTCACCTTGCAGGAACCCCCAAAACTTTAACCTCATTAATAGTTTAATATTATTGACATTGGATTAATATTATTAATCATTAAGTATTTAGCACACTTTTACATAATTATTCAAAATTTATAATTTCATCATAAATATAACATATGAATAATTTAATATTATCGATATTTGAGGAAGTTAACAATTCAATGTTAAAATTACTAGTGTTAAAGAAAAATTAAGATGGCTTGATCAAATGGACCATGTTGATCATTTAATTTGAATTTCCATCCATCTAAATATATCAATGAAAATGAGGTTCTTCGGCTTATTTTTAGGTGGGGGGAAGATATTATTTTGCGCAGCTTAATGATGAATATTTTTTTTCCCTCACTCAATTTGAAATTTTGAATTCTATTTAGAATATTCTTTTCATAAAAAAATAGATATTAATATTTTCAGTTAATACATACAAAAATTAGAATCGTTGTTTGTAGTAATAGTTTAATTAATTTATTATCTTCATTATTAATCAACCAAACAACAGTTTTCCTTTATTAAAAAAAGAAGAAGAAGTTTGCCAAATCAATAACAATTGTGGTGGGGGGAGGGGGATGAAGAAAATAAATCAATATATATATCGCCTTTGAAAGCAGCAAAAACCTCATCGATGACCCTTTACGGGCCCGTTAAGTGAGATCGATAGTGAATGCCCAATAAAATATCCATAAAAGGCCCAATTTCATTAATTGACACCTTAATCCAGAATAGTAAGCATTCCGGCCGGTAAAGCTCTCCGTCCAAAGTCCAAACATCCACATTCCACACTCATGTCTTTTTATTGTATTTTTCTCCAGCCCCTACACTATTGATTTATTGCTACAACAGCTCAAAAGGATCATCATTTTTTTTAAGAAGGAGCAAATAATTAACTTAATTAATGTATAATCATTTTTTTTTTGTGTATAATTGAATTTAAGCAAAATGCTATTTTACTTACTAACCTAAACTTGCAATAAATTGGTAAAAATATCTTCAAATGCTTTTATAAGTTAATAAATGAACCATATTTGAATGTACGAAGAAAATAATCTAATACTAAAATAGTATAAAAAGTATACATAACAAAATAATTGAGCAATCTATTAATAAAATAAAATAATGTTAAATCTCCATCCCTATTATAAGTTTTGTGAACATATTTATTTTAAGATATTATATCTTACATAGTTTGTTTATGACATGATTAAAAATTTATTTTATTATATTCCCCTATTAAATATAGACTAATTAAATATCATAATTTAATAAGTAGAGCGCAATTATTATATAAGAGTTATCTTTCAAAATGTATTATAATTTGTTGAATAAATCAAAATAAATGTCAATTAATAAAAAAAACACATCATTGCTAGACATTTTTTAAATGTTATAGTAATTAATAATCTCAAATCGCAATATTAATAATGTAAAAAGGAGGTTACATTGGCATTAGGAAACCTTGAGGATTGCTTATTGGAAATATTTATAAACAATAATATTTCCTAATCATCTTCTTCTTTATGTACTGTATTTTTTGTCTCCCGAAAGTCCCTCATAGTTTTCCATTCATTCCCCACAACCCCCCCAATTGTTAGAGTACTTTAACGCCCGTCTGGGGCTCCGAGAAGTCCCTACTCTTCACTACTCTCTGACTTCACTCTTCTTCTCCATCGGATCTCAAACCCTTCTTCTTTGTCTTCAATCTTCTTCTTCCTCGATCTTCTGTATCTATACGCCAATCTATACATACAGGAAATAGGGTTTGTTTACAGTTGGGGCAAAATTAGAATCAATCAGATCTCTATTTGTCAAATAGAATACACAACAGATGGCTTCCCCTGGAAATCCAAATCAGCCAGGCGGAGGACCATTTGATATGCACAAGTTCTTTAAGCCATCGTCACCTTCTGCGGCAACAGCTACATCTGCAAATCCTGCAACTCTTCATCCCCAAAACCCTAATAGCCCTAATTTTGTTCCCTCTCCATTTCCTCTACCTTCTGCATCTTATCCACCTCCTACGGGTGGCAGTCCTGGTGGGGCCTACTCGTACCCGCCTCAGACATCCCCTTTCCACCACCCGCCTCCTCAATTCCATCCTCACCATCCTCACCACCTCCAGCAGTACGGAAACAACAGCAATCAGCTACCAGCTCAGCCGGAGGCTTCTTCTCCATTTGCTGCCAACTTGCACCCTCAAAGGTCCTTGTCGTTCCCTACACCTCCACTACAACCGCCGCCTACCAGTTCTCATCATCATCAGTTCCAGAACCCGCAAAACCCTAATAACAGCAACAACAGTAGTGGAAGCAACGTTAACAGCAATACTAATCAGAATCCCGGTGCGAGGCTAATGGCTCTGTTGAGTGCTCCACCCTCAACGCTTGAACTATCGACCCAGCAACCTGCTGCTCCAATGCCTCCCATTCAGCCTACGTCTTCAGGGGGCTCTGATTTTTCAATGCCCCAAAACTCGCCGCCCATGATGGGTGCTGGGCCTAATGTTGGGTTTCCACATCCTGGCCCCATGCGTATGCCAAGCAGTAAGCTGCCAAAAGGGCGGCATTTAATCGGTGATCATGCTATTTATGATATTGATGTGAGGTTGCCCGGTGAGGTGCAGCCGCAGCTAGAGGTTACGCCCATTACGAAGTATGGTTCTGACCCGTGCCTCGTTCTTGGGAGACAGATTGCTGTGAATAAGACTTATATATGTTACGGACTGAAATTAGGTGCCATTCGGGTCCTTAATATTAATACTGCATTGAGGTCATTGCTTAAAGGTCTTGCTCAGGTTGGTGAGATATTCTGCGTGTTTAATTTGCCCTTGGTTTCTATTTATATGTTAATTGATTAATTAGATGAAATCAACTAGATATGTTATTAGCATTATGAAACCATTTTTGGTGCTCTGGATATTATTTTCTTTATTAGTAATTTGTAGAGTTGAATTGGCAGTGATAGAATTATTTCTTGAAATGGTTCATTCCAATAACATATACCCTTTTTAACTTATCAAAATATTTACTTGAAAAGAAAGAAAATTTGTGGAGTGCAGTGTTAGGATGATCTGAATTACACGTTTTATGATTTTAAGGAGTGGAGGGAATTTATTTTCCAATGTGCAACTTCTTGCCTTACAGAAAGTTTTCGGATGGCAATCAAGGTTTCGGATTCTTACTTTAACTGCTATAATGCCTTTTTGGATCCTTAGAACTGGAATATTAAGGGTAGATATTCAAATTTTAAAATATGGAGGTTTTATTCTGAGATTCAAGTGTTACTTTGCTTGTAACAGTTCTAAGTATGAAGAGTAATAACTAAAAACGTTCTTCAGAGTATTGAGAATTTCAGGTCACATGCAATGGAGTATTGAGATTTTTTGTTTTGGTTTGGGGGGTGGTACTACTTTTGGTTTTGGTTTGGAACAATCTTTTCTCATGTGGCTGCTTTTAATTGTCATTATTTATTTCTTTTCATTTTTTTTAAAAAATAGTTTCTGATTTTACCACTTTGTTTGATATTATATCGGATTTTGGCCATCAGATCAGTTGTATTACGGTAAATGCCCTGGATTCTGTTGTCTCAGTGTGTATTATTGAAAGAATTGTGATGTATAAGTGGTATTGTAGTATTTGGCCGATTATTATTTTTTGCTATTATTATTATTATAATAATTATTATTGTTTTTGTTTTGGGTTTCAGAGGGTCACGGATATGTATAATAATTATTATTGTTTTTGTTTTGGGTTTCAGAGGGTCACGGATATGGCTTTCTTTGCTGAGGATGTTCATCTTTTGGCTAGGTAGCAGCTGTTTGCCTGGTTATCAGTTGTATCTTCTTGTTTGTCTTTCTTTATGCTAATATATCTGCATATGCAGTGCTAGCGTAGATGGGCGTGTTTATGTCTGGAAGATTACAGAAGGTCCAGACGAGGAAGATAAGCCACAAATTACAGGAAAGATTGTTATTGCAGTTCAATTCACCGGAGAAGGTGAATCTGTTCATCCAAGAGTTTGTTGGCATTGTCATAAACAAGTATATGCCGTTCCAATGTTCACCATTTTAATATCCATCCTTACATCTGAGTAATCTTCTAAAGCTTCACCACTGGTTGCTTTATTTTAGGAAGTACTTGTTGTTGGCATTGGAAGACGTGTTTTGAAAATTGATACAACAAAAGTTGGAAAAGGGGAAGCATATTCAGCAGAAGAACCATTGAGATGTCCTGTTGACAAGCTGCTTGATGGAGTACAACTTGTTGGAAACCATGATGGAGAAGTAACTGACTTGTCAATGTGCCAGTGGATGACAACGCGTTTGGTATCTGCCTCAGTTGATGGCACGGTTTGTAAAATTTCCTTGATAATGGAATTTTCCTTATATTTTATTTCTTCCCAAAAGAAGTTGACCTTTAATGGAACCTTATATATTTTCTTATATACTTGCATTTGTTATGCATGGTGAATGCAAATGGTTGATGAGGTTTGAAGGCGATCTTGGAGTGGATTAAACCTCCACTGCAACAGTTTATGAACTCTTGGAGATTTATTCAATTGTTGAAAATGTGGATATTCTATGTGCTAATAGTTGTTGACTATTTTTTTTTTTTGTTGAATTGGCTGGTTACCTATTTGTCTTAACAGATAAAGATTTGGGAAGATCGTAAGATGCTACCAATTGCTGTGTTGAGGCCTCATGACAGTCAACCTGTTAGCTCTGTAACATTCCTTGCTGCTCCACACCGCCCGGATCATATTATACTTATTACAGGGGTAAATTTTATAAACTTTCATTTTTCATATCATTTCTGCAGTTTTCTTTTGGGGTATGTTAAAACAATTGAATTATTATTTTCTAAAGAAGTATCCTTATTTGGGCAGAATTTTGATTTTATTGTTGAATCTCAATGATAGTGTACCAATTTTCATTTGGAAGTAAAAACCATTAACTACATATTTTTCTCATTGGTATCCAACATTGCATCCCAAATTAAAATTTTATCTAATTGGACTTTAAAGTTCTGAAATAATTCACTATGCATCTCTGTCAGTTGACATTGGAAAAAAGAAAGTGGTGAAATATTGACAAAGATTGAAGCTCGAACCAATTTTGGAGGTTTAGCTCCCATGATGCAGGCAATCACTGATAAATTATTCCACAAAGGACAGCTCTAGTTTTTGTAGGCTTTAAACTCAAAAACAGATTGCAGAAAATTCCGAGAATTGCAGAAGAATCCGAAAAAGGAGAAAAGAGACAAGCTCTTAGGTCACAGTAAGAGGGAGGGATGAAACCCTAAGTGTCATACCTAGGACTTTAAAGCCTGACACCTTAGGTTTGATTGTCTCACACAACCATGATTTCATAAACAGTGTAAGACTCTTATTATTTGAAGTAATCAGTGTCTGTATTGAATAGAGAAGTCTTCCCCTAAAGTGAAATCCTAAATTTGATGGTACTAAAATTTTTAAATAGAACTGGTAAGAATTAGGAAAACTTGGATTTTTAATTAAAAACTGAACCATTATTTTGGGACTTACAAAATTACTAACATCTCTAAATCTCTAATAATGCATTAATTAAATAAAAGACAAGAAAGCTAAGTCTCTGATATTCAGCAAGCCTATTCTAACTTCCATAATTTTTTCACCTCAACTTGGTAATATCTATTTGTTGATAAGCCCCAAATTAATAATATTGGCGGATATTCATAGCAACTCTCTTTTCCTTTGTCAACTTATGGAAACCTGTGTATTCAGTTCTCTGTGGGCATTATGTTAACCTGGGATGGGGTGCTCTTTCTTTTTTCTTTCATGGGGATAAGATGGAAGTTTTTGCATGACTCTACCATTGTGGCTAAATATGATTTTTATCTTCATAATGTGATAAAAAAGCTCATTAGAGTCATGTTAAGGTGTCTGTATCTGTGCAGGTGCAGGGGTTTTAAGGTGAATATGGGATGCATAGCATTACAGTTGGCAGTTTTTCTTATTTTTTGGAGTTATAAATTTCTATCAATCAATAATGAAGCATTAACAAACTGCTTTTTTTTTGGCAGGCAGTAGCACCTTAGTTACCTGTACTTAAAAAATTATGTTGGGTTCTAAATTTTCTTAGAATCTCTTGTAGATCAAATATTTAGGAGCGTCTAATGTGCTTTGCCCTATCTAACTTCTAATTGATCCTCACAGGGTCCTTTGAATAGGGAGATGAAGATCTGGGCATCTGCAAGTGAAGAAGGATGGTTGCTTCCTAGTGATTCTGAATCTTGGCATTGCACGCAGACAATGGAGTTGAAGAGTTCCACTGAAGCTCATGTAGAAGAGGCATTCTTTAATCAAGTGGTAGCACTGTCTCAAGCTGGTCTTCTCCTTTTGGCAAATGCCAAAAAAAATGCTATTTATGCAGTGCACATAGATTATGGTGCCAATCCTGCATCAACCCGCATGGATTACATAGCAGAATTTACTGTCACAATGCCAATATTAAGTTTTACTGGGACAAGTGATTTACTACCTCATGGAGAACAGATAGTTCAGGTATATTGTGTCCAGACACAAGCAATTCAACAGTATGCTCTGGATTTGTCCCAATGTTTGCCACCACCCATGGAGAATATGATGCTTGATAAGTCAGATTCTGGAATTTCTCGTGATACTGGTATTGACGGATTTGCTACTTCTGAGCCCTCTGAAAGTAAAGCAACAGAGATACCTCTGACTGCTTCAGCACCTAAACTATCTATACGAGATGGAGGCTCTGAGACTGTAGCTGCAGCGAGACATCTTGTGAGCTCTGCTTCTATTGAGTCAGCAACTGTGCAGGAGTTTGTTTCGAATGTGGAATCTAAACCAGTTCCTTTACCTGCAGTATCTGGTATTAATGATATGACATCTATTGCATCTCCTCCACTTCCTTTGAGTCCTAGGTTGTCTAGAAATGTTTCTGGCTTGAGAAGTCCATCAAAAAGCTTGGAGTCCTCAGTCATCGATCGTGGTGGAGATTCAAAGGTCATTGAATATTCAGCGGACAGGCAGATGGATGCAATTCATGCAACCTTGTCTGATGTTCCGTCATTGGATGACGAATTGAGGAATGATGAAACTAAGGTTCTGCCTGATGATATTTCCACAACACTCAATCATCCTGTTCAGTTCAAGCACCCCACTCACTTGGTGACTCCTTCTGAGATTTTGATGGCTAATTCATCTGCTGAAATTAACCATGTTAATGAGCACAAAAGTGAGGGAGATCTAAATATTCAGGATGTAGGTATTAATAATGATGGGCGGAATGAAGTTGAGGTCAAGGTTGTGGGTGAGACAAGATTTAGTCAAAGTAGTGATATTGGTTCAACTGAAGAACTTCGCACTTTTGCTTCAGAAAGCAAGGAGAAATCATTTTACTCTCAAGCCTCTGATCTCGGAATAGAGGTGGCTCGAGAATGCCGTGCCTTGTCACCTGAAACGTACATTGTTGAGGAATCTAGGCAATTTGATGGGGCTAGTGGAAGTGAGTCTCTTGTTCAACCTTCAACTGCCGTAGATGAAGTCTGTGACTCTGCAAAGGATGCATCAGGAAAAGCAGAATCAGGTGCCCCGGTACCAGTTCAGCAAACACCCACACAGAATACAAAAGGTAAAAGGCAAAAGGGTAAAAATGCCCAAGGATCAAGCCCATCATCACCATCACCTAGCACTTTCAACTCTACAGATTCTTCCAATGACCATGGTGCCAGCTCAAACATTCCTTCTGTGGAAGCTGCATTTTCACAGATTACTGCCATGCAGGAGACACTTAATCAGGTTTATCAATTCCCCCCCCCCCCCCCTCCCTTTTTCTTTATTTTCTCCACCCTCTATAGAATGTTGAGAGTTATGCTCCAACTGAATCTTTTAAGAATGAAGTTGTCTTTTTGACTGTAGTCTGGTTCCTTAAATCTTCATTGATATTGATAAGCTTGTGATTTCTTTTGTTTCGGACTTCTAACTTTTAGTTCATTGTTAAATCATTGGGTGATCACCTAGTATATATCTTGCTTGGCTCATGCCACATTGGACAATGCTTATGCCCTTCTGTTTCTTGATGTTGTATTAATACCTTTGCAAGTGGTGGTTATCCTTCTGACAAAAAATTGGATCCCTTTTTGTTTCCTTAGAAAAAAGGAAACAAAAGCTTGAATTGGGGGCATGTTTATCCTTTACCTGTGTCTCTTTCTTTTTTTTACTCCAAAAGTTAAGTTGCATGTTGGCCAAGCTGGTTTCTATAAATTTAAATGTGATTAACTTTGGTACCTTGTCTATTATATTTGACATGCCTGCCATGGATGGTTCTCCATCTGACTCGGTTCTTGTCATTTCTTGCAGCTCATGAGTGTGCAGAAAGACATGCAAAAGCAGTTGAGCATGATGGTTGCTGTTCCAGTTACCAAAGAAGGCAGAAGGCTTGAAGCAGCATTGGGTAAAAGCACAGAGAAGTCGGTCAAGGCTAATGCTGATGCTTTGTGGGCTCGTTTCCAAGAGGAAAATGTGAAACAGGAAAAGGCATCACGTGACCGCACACTCCAGATAACTAATCTGATCTCAAATTCTATAAATAAAGACTTGCCAGCAATGGTGGAGAAGGCTGTAAAGAAGGAATTAGCTACTGTTGGACAAGCTGTGGCACGTTCAGTGTCACCTACTATTGAAAAAGCAGTATCCACTGCTATTGCAGAATCTTTCCAGGTTAATATTCATAAGATTGCCCTTTTCCTTGGATTTATTTGTACCCGGGTCCTAATTTTATTTGTATTATGCAGAAAGGGGTTGCTGAAAAGGCGGTGAATCAGCTTGAAAAATCTGTAAATTCTAAACTAGAAGCTACAGTTGCTCGACAAATCCAGGCTCAGTTTCAAACATCTGGCAAGCAAGCTTTACAAGTAAGTATAATTCTATTGACAACTCAATTACTGCTGTTTTCGGTTTCTTCCTAAGCTATTTTTGCAATCATTTTGGTCAATCATGGATTGTAGTGTACAATTGCTACTAAACAAGAGACATGGTTTGCATATGATGATGTTATTTGATAGGTTTGCATATAGTCACTTGGCTAATTGTTCGAGTGCATGACAGGTTGTCATTGTTTATGAGCCACTTGTGATGTGAAGTTATCTGTGGAGTGTGTAACTAAATTTGTCTTTTGAAAGGCGTTCAAGTTTCATTAAGGGTCTATACTTCTCAGTCCTTGTTCTAATAGTGGTGATCTGCCTTACAGGAAACATTGAAGTCGAGTTTGGAAGCTTCAGTGATCCCTGCATTTGAGATGTCATGCAGGTCTATGTTTGAACAAGTTGATGCAACATTTCAGAAAGGGATGACAGAGCATGCAACTGCAGCCCTTCAGCAATTTGATTCAACACATTCACCACTAGCACTTGCTCTTAGGGTAATGAGTTGAGGATACCTCATAGGATGCTAGCTTATTTCTGTTTTTTTTTTTTATTTACTCCATGTCATTTGAGATTGGACTTGTGTCCTTCGGACTTGATTTCAGCTTGTTTCATGTCTAGTCCTTTTTTCTGGCTTCATTTCCTTGCTAGTTGCTCTCTATGATTGTGATGACTCTGATGACGGTGCATTCTCAGGATGCCATTAATTCAGCATCTTCTGTGACTCAAACACTAAGTGGTGAGTTGGCTGAAGGTCATAGGAAGTTTATGGCTCTTGCTGTTGCAGGAGCAAATTCCAAGGCTGCGAATCCATTGGTTGGCCAATTGAGCAATGGCCCATTGGGTGGTCTACATGAGAAGGTTTGTTTTCTTCTTGTTTACTCCCATGTCACAAAGAAGTGTGCTGTGTTATTGCTGAGCGTGCTAAACTTTTCCTCTACTCCCCCCCCCCCCCCTTCCTCTTTTCCATTTTTGGTTTTGCAATAGCTTGAAGTACCTTTGGATCCTACAAAAGAGCTATCAAGACTGGTAGCAGAGCGTAAATATGAGGAAGCTTTCACTGCAGCCCTACAAAGAAGTGACGTTTCTATAGTATCTTGGCTATGCTCCCAGGTATGTTTACTTTTACTCTTTCCTAGTCCAATTATGAAAAATATTTAAAAATTGGTAGAAGTGATTGGGTACAGGATTGCTCAAATTTGTACTCAATTGAATGTCCCATTATTCAAGAGAGCAATTTGATCACAAAGAAGTTATTACTATATCTTTATCAATTAAAGTAGTTAGGGGCATGACTTATGTGTAAGTAGGATTCACATTAAGAAATTTTATGGAACTTCGATGAAAAATGTATTTATTTTAGAAAATGAGACATTTAGTTTGAACTGATCTATTGTGTCAACAGGTGGACTTGCAGGTAATCCTGTCAATGAATCCGCTACCATTGAGCCAAGGAGTGTTGCTCTCTCTTTTGCAGCAGTTGTCCTGTGACATCAGCAAGGAGACACCTAGAAAACTGTCCTGGATGAGGGATGTACTCTCTGCCATAAATCCAACTGACCCCATGATTTCAGTTCATATACGCCCCATCTTTGAACAGGTATATCAGATATTGAATCATCATCGTAACCTTCCAACAACCAGTGGCCCAGAACTTTCCAATATCCGCCTAATCTTGCACGTTATAAACTCCATGCTGATGACCTGCAAATGATTCCAATCTCAACTATCCTTGGAAAGAATAAAGGAGAACCAGGTTGAGGTAGAAGGTTTGTACAAAAATTCTAGGGATTATCAAGAAAAGGGAACTAATTATGTAGAGTAAAATACTACTATTATTTTTTTGGCCTTTTTGTTATTTATTTTCTTTTTAAAGAGTTAAAAATATGTGCAGTAGTAATTGGAGTGATAATGTCAGAGAGACGTCTGTTAGTCTTGGATGGAAGCTTCTGTTCATATTTATGAGGTTTTGTATTTGTACGCATACTTTTTTAAAAAATGAGGGATTCTTGTTTTTCAACCATTTTCCTTTGATATATATTTTCAGTTCTTTAGCTCGCTCTTTCTTTCAAGTTAAAGTCTGCATATTGTTTTTTTTTTGTGTGTTGGGGGTGGGGGTATGTACATATTGCTGGGGTAAGGGTAGGGGTGTAAATGAATTGAGCTGCTTGACTCGATTTGGAGCTGGCTCGTTTTGTTTACACCTCTAACTGGGGGTGGTAGTAATGCCAGTGCTTTGGTTTGTGGACTTGTTTGGTCTGCTGAAGGGCATGAATGATTAATATCTTTTTGGGGTGGGGGGTAAAATATTGAACGAAAGAAGCCCTGCGTTTTTTGTTGAATTAGAAATGCATTCCATGATAAAAATAGTAGAAGAGGTTTATGGCCAACTAATTTTTTAGGCCATCATGGCAATACTTTTTAGAGAGCCGTGGTTTGGAATCGGTGATGTTATTTGACCACAATGCTTCATTTTTCACTCACTTCTGATCATTTTCCAGATCTTTGTTTCGTACGGTTAACCATTACTCAACCAGTCCACTAATTTACATGCTAAAATGGGACAATGAACCATGCAAAACACCTCTCTGCATTTTCTTTTAAAACCTAAAATTATTAGGGGATATTTGTTCTCATTCCAACCGATGAACTTGTTCTCATTTCGACTCGTTCCACTCATTTTATTATTATTTTTTAAAATTAAGATATTAATTTGATATAATTATAATAAGTATATGTCAGTAATTACATCTGCACGTTGTTGTGAACATTTAAAATATTACATTTAAAATTACATTTAAATTACATTTAAAATTTATTTTTTATTAAAAAATTCACTAATAACTTCTTTAATTTAAATATGTATTTATATTCTATATTAACTCATTTGATCTTATTATCAGTACATTAATATTAATTAATAATAATAAAGATAACGTAATAATGTAATGTAATTAATTTTTTAAAAAAACATTAATAGGTATTTAATTTTAAATGCAAAAAAAGGAGTAAAGTGAACATTAATATTAATTTAAAATGAATATGAAGCAAAAAAAAAAAAAAAAAAACGTTCCTTCTGCTTTATAATGTCCTCTTAATCCTTGCATCCAACATAGCGCGGCATCATTCTCTCTCTATAGAGCCTTTTCTCTCGCTTCTTTCTAAGGACGTCCTAGGAGTTCTTATTTTGTTCTTTCTCTAGCATTCCTGAGCTTCTTCCTCAAATTACTGTAACCTTTTACCTGCTTATTTCCTTCACGTCCCACCCATTATTTCCATTTTCTCTCTTCTTTGTCCTTTTCATCTAGCTTTTCAGTCTAGTCATTTCCCTCATAGAGTCCTCTCTAGTCCCCAACAATGGTTCGAGGCAAACCTTAGTGATTTACTCACTTTTTTATCCTTCCACCCACCAAACATGCCTCAATTACGAATAAGGTATGAAGACTTTCAAGACAGCTAGGAGGAATGTCATAACTCCTTGCTTCGGAAATTCTTTACTGGCAAAGATATCCCCATTTGAAACCTACGTTTAGCTATGGAAAACTCACAGCGCTGCACAAGCTTCTCATTCACAAAGGCCAGAAAAAATATTTACCAATTTTTTTTCAATTCTCATGAGGATCAAGATCGTGTCATGCAAGAAGGACCGTGGTGTTTTGATGATATATCACTGAACATTATACATTGGGACCGCATTGCCCTACCTCAGATACTCCATTCCAATTTATAAACTTCTGGATACACCTAAGGGGTCTTCCAAGGGAATGCGTGTCTGAACTAGTTGGTAAAACCGGAGCTTCATATTTCCAGCATTATTATGGCACTGCAGTTGAGGGAATTTCTGGAAACCAAATAAAGCTTCTTTCGTCTGAAAGTAGAAATCGATGTTGGGCAGCCTCTCCGAGGAATTAATCTGGAGCTGCTCTTTTATGGAGCTAAAATAGTTGCTATTCAATACGAATGCTTCCATGATTTTTTGCTTCTCTTGCGGACTTATTTCACACACCCTGAAACTTTGTCCTAATCTTGAACGTAAAGTCACAATGCTTCAATCAGAAACCTTACTTTTTGGACCACTCCTGCATGCATAGGTGCTGAAGGGCTACTCATTTCTTCCTTCATCTTGTCTAATCCCGTGGAAGTTGAGCTGTCACCAACCCAGTCAGTCCCCTCTCTCACCGAAGACATAAACTTCCCCAAGCTGGTCCATCCCCCCATGCAACTGCAGCACAGGTTCATAACACTTTGGTGCACGTGGCCGCATGCACTGCTCCAATAACCTCAGTAGTGACTTTAGAACCATACACCTATAACCACTTTTGTTTTTTTTTTTCTATAAACGACGTGAAAAGTCATGAATAAGATGAGTGTTTGAATCTTTTTAAGATTAATTAATTATGATTTGTTTTTTTTTTACAAACGTATAAGTCTAAGAAAAATATGTAATCATAATTTCCGAATCCAATCCAATTCGAGTTTATAAGAAACTCGAACATTTTCAACATCTGGATGAACTCTATTGGCATCAGATAAGAAGTAGAATGAATTGGCTCCAGATAGGTGACCAAAATACTAATTTTTTTTCATTCTTGTGCCAGTCAAAGAAGATAAAAAAAATACCCTCTCCAAACTGAAAGATTCGAATGGCAATCTTCACTCAAATTTATCCGAGCTCCATCTCATTGCCACTTCTTACTTTAGTTCACTGTTCTCTACAAATGGCATCTCATATGAAGATATTTTTTGCCTCCCTTTGAGGCGGTACTCATTAACTCAAAGTGAAGCACTCTCGCGACCATACATCCAAGAGGAGATAATTACAACTTTATATCAACTCCCTAATGGAAAATCCCCTGGGCCAGACGGCATGCATGTAGCCTTCCTTAAAAAAAAATGGCCAATTGTTGGTGCATATGTCACATCCTTCATCTTGAAAGTTCTTTCTGGTCAGGCAGATTTAAACTTCGTAAGGGAAGTTGAATGTATGAATGACTTTAGGCCTATTAGCCTTTGTAGCAGTCTATAAGCTCATCTAAAAAATCCTTGCTAATAGGCTTAAGGTTGTTTTACCTTTTTTAATTGATGATGCTCAGTCAACTTTTGTTCCTGATAGATTAATTACGGATAATATTGTGATTGGTTTTGAAGCTTTTCATCAGTTAAAATCTCGTTCAAACATTAGCAATCATTTTTTTGCATTAAAATTGGATATACAAAAGACTTTTGATATGGTGGAATGACATTTTTTGGAACAGATTATGGTGTGTATAAATTTTCCAGATAACTACATCCGTCTTATTCTGAAATGTGTTTCTTCAGTCTCATTAATGGAAATCCCTCACCTACTTTTTATCCTTCAAGAAGACTGAGACAAGGAGACCCTTTGTCACCATTTATGTTTATTCTCTACTCAGAGGGTCTCTCTACAATGTTAAGGAAGTAAGAAGACAGTGGCACTCTGCAAGGTATCAAATTTGGGAAGAATGGTCCATTTGTCTCTCATATATTTTTTGCTGACGATTGTTTGCTTTTTGCTAAATCCACTGATTCAAATGTAGCAAGTCTTAAAGTTACCTTGAAAAGATATGAGAAGCTTTCTGGTCAAATAATCAATTATGACAAATATGCAATTTATTTTGCAAGGAGTATCGATGATAATCTGAGAAGTTCCCTTCAGCAATCTTTTGGTGTTCAAGTTGGATCAGAAGATGACAATTATCTTGGCATCCCTTATTTGATTGGAAAGTAAAAAAAAATCTATTTTTTTCCCATAGAAGTAGAATGTGGTAAAAGGTCTCTGGATACAAAGAAAAATTGTTCACAACTGCTGGAAAAGAAATTTGGATAAAATCAGTCCTGCAAGCTATACCAACTCATGCAATGCAAATGTTCTTGATTACAAAGGGGGTTTGTGATGAGATTATTTCTTTGATCAGGAATTTTTGGTGGGGATTTAATGGTGATACACACAAAATGTACTGGAAAAAATGGAGCAAGCTCTATGTACATGAAAATTTGAGGGTGGTCTTGGCTTCCGTGATATGCAATCTTTCAACCTGGCCCCTCTTGCCAAACAGTGATGACGGGTCCTCATCAAGCCTAATAGTCTTCTGGCACGTATTGAAAGGCAAATACTTTGCCTCTAACTGACTTCATGAATGCTTCTCTGGGTAGGTCCCCAATTTATGTATGGCGCAGCATTTTAGCTGGAAGAGCAGTACTTGAAAAAGGTTTGAGATGGAGGGTTGGTGATGGGAAATCCATTCACATTTGGCGGGGTGTAGTTTTCGACCTATCATCAATAAATAGATGGATTTTTCTTTTGCTACAGCTTATCACTTAATTGATGTTTCTGGCCATCGGAAAAAGGATCTCATAACTCAAATTTTACTATTCTTTCATGTGAGCTTGAAACGATTCTTACCACCATTCCTTTATGTCCTATATCAGTTTCGAATACCTTTATTTGGCACTACACAACCTCTGGTGTATACACAATGCGCACTGGCTATAAAGTACAAGTGACTTCTACCTCCCTACTGCTTGGTGAAGCTTCATCATCATCAACCACATCTTCTGTTGCTTTTCGGAAAATGTCTTAGAAATTTCCTCTTCCACCAAAAAAATTACATTTCTTGTGGCGAATCAGAAATTTTCAGCATGAAGACATTATGCACTGCTTCTTCAACTGTACCCATGCTAAAAAGGTTTGGAACTTAATTGATTTTGGTGGCATCATCATTCGCCTTCCTGTTGCAAACTTCACGGATCTCGTGCAGTATGTCTTCACCAATTTTAATACTTTTGATGCTGCGAGATTTGGCAGCTTATTATGGGGTATCTAGCTAGTAAGAAAAAAATTTGTTCATGAGGGGTGTCCTATCAATTTCTCTCACATTGCGGAACAAAACACTTTCTTTATTTCAGAATTCTTGAAATGTTTTCTTGCCCTCACGTGTTCTTGAAGTTTCAAGTAACATTCTTTCGTGTTGGGCTCTTCCTCAACTAGGCTTTACAAAACTGAACTTTGATGGTGCAAAGCCACAAACCCATACTTCTATTGGTATCCTTGCTCGTGATTCTTCTTCAACTGTCCTCTGTTGCATCGCCTCACCAGTATCCTACACCGACAACATTGAGTTCCTGGAAGCTCTGGCATACAATGCATTAGATTTTCATTGATCCATAACTTCAAAAAAGTTCATTGAAGGAGACTGTCAAGTGGTTATCGAAAAGATAAACTTTCAATAAGATGATCTTTCCTCCACCTTGTTGAACTTATTCAACAACTTTTTTATCTTTTTAAATCTTGTCACATTTGTTATGTTAGAAGGATAGCGTCAAAATTGAATTTGTCATTTTCTTCCACTGCTCGAGTGGTGTGGTATAATGATTTCCCACCGCACGTAGCTTCATCTGTTATGACTGACTTGACTTTTTTAATGAATGTTACTTTCTTTTTAAAATAAAAAATAAAAAACACATTGGGAAAGACCCATTTTAACCAAAACTGGTGTCACTATTTATTTATTTATTTTAAATTTTGAAATATTTAAAATTAAATATTTTAATGAAATTTCCTTTAAAAAGCTCTTTTAAGAAATTCAATGTTTTTAAAAATTTACTTAAAAAGGATATAAATAATGAATTGTTAATGTATTTTCCTCAACCAAAAAATAAATAAATTAACACTTTTTATCAATAGACTGCGACAAGAAGGAAAATAGGAAAAACAAAACAATCCAGTAGCATTATGAAATAGAAAAATTCGCAAATTGACACCGAATAATATTTACTTTTAGCATTTCATTCAATTTCCCAATAAAAATGGGGGAAAAAGGAAAAACCGAAACAAGAAGAATGGAAGTAGAATTTACACAGCGCATTGCTTCCCCCAAAAGTTGCCACCTCATTTCTAAACTATTGCATAGGTGGAAAATGCGGGCCCTACATTCTAGGCTACCAATAAGATTTTTAGAAAAAAAAGAAAAAAATCACCAGCACTGGTCCGTTTCCCATCTTCGGGTAGTATAAAACCCGGCCCTCCGGCTATATCCACCCGGCGCCGAGTAACTACTACCTAGAGGTTTTCGTTGCGCCGGCCCCATTCGAAGCGTCAAATCGTAGATGTCTCTAGAGGCCGGATCAGACAGAGTGGAGTAAGCGTTGTGGATTTCAATAAAATCACGGCCGTCGAATGACTCCTCCGGGTGCTTAGCCACCACAGCAGCAACATCAGGGTGATAAATTTTGGCCAGAGCTCTATACGCTGTCTTGATTTCCATTTGCGATGCGTTATGCTTCACCTTCAGCACCTCATAAAGATTAGCTGGCTTTCTCCTTACAACAGCCGGCGGCGCTGCCTCAGCCACAGCTGCGGAAATCGTTAGCCTACCAGATGATTTCCCAGAAAAAGGCATTTTCCGATCCGACCGGATATTTCCCGGCGATAATTTCAGGCTGGTTCCGGTGATAGTAGTAATTGATCCGAGCATTGAAAAGAAGATATTCTTAGAAGAGTAATGAATTGTTGTAGAAACGGAAACGAGGAATGGATAACGGAGAGGAGAGAAAAGTGATATATAGAGGTCAAGGGAATCTTTGGAAATGAAGGCAAGAATGGGGTACTGTGGGGTCCAATGCCAATGGGCGCCGCCGTTGTTTTCCTCGCTTGGACAAGAGTCGCTGTTTGGCGCCGTGCAAGCTGTGGAGACTATGGGCTGAGTGCTGACAGCGCACCAGCGGTGAGTTCCTTCTAGAAGCTTTTGTACTAATCTACTGGAGTGGTTTCTGGCTTGGCTTTCTGAAGCCGGCTGGAGTATCTCAAAATTGGATTTTCTTTACACGTCCAATCGTTATGCCATGCTTTATCATGATGAGATTTTTTTCGGTTGAAACTAAATATGCATTTGTTTTTAAATAGCTAAGTTCATTTTAACATTTGATTATTTTGTTTTTTATGTATGGATTAAATTTAACTTGTGTTTGTGTTAATTTGTCAGTCTACAATTATTTTAATATACCTTTTTATTTATAAAAAATTAAACAAATATAAATATAGAAGTATTATTCTTAGTATCTTAAATCTATACTTCATATTATTCTATATTAGAGAGAGAAGTATTAAATGCTATTATTGTCTTTTTTAGTGAAAATAAATTAAATCTTATATAAAAAAATGAATTTATATTATCCAGGTTCAAATTTGAAACATATTTACATTATTACCAATCAAGTGAAATATCGAAAATTTGGCTCAACATGAACACAACTTTTATAGCAAAATGTCTTTAAGTTGTGGATCAGGATTAAAATATTTTTATGTCTCATTGAATCTTCCACGATTGATTAATTAGAAGAGTATACTTTCAAATATTTATCATTAATAAAAAATAGTTTAATATACAAAATATGAATTTATAATTTAAATTTATATGATCATTTAAAGAGTCAAATATTCAATTCTTAAAATTGCACTAAAATAGCATATAGATACTACTGTTTTTATTCTAAAAAATAATACTCTATTTATTTATAATAAAATATTTACATTGATTTTAATATAAATATTAATTTAAATTTTTATTTAATAATATTATTAATATGGTTAATGATAAGATTATATAAATTAGTAAAATTTTAAATAATAAAAAATATTTATTTTAAAAAGGTTAAAAATATAAATTCTAAATATCTTAAAATAATATAATATAAATATTTAATTCAGTAGAGAAAGAGAGTACTATTACTTAGATGGACAAAAATAGAAAGGGAAAGGATGAGGGTTGTTTGTTTGGCTGGAGAAGCGGATGGGCTTTTCCGGCTCCCAAGCCGAGTACGTGAAGGCATGACTTTGGCACGTGTTAGAGCTTCTAGATAAACAAGCCCACCCAGTTACGGGGAGTTACGTGTATATATAACCTTAGAAAACGACAGTTCCACTCGGTGCAAAAAATCAGGCTGCCCTTTTCTTCACTAATTTCTCACTAGTCTCAAATTGTGATTGGCTGCAGCAACAACCTTTTTAAACTCTATTGAATTGTGCTTACGAAAAATGTAAATATTGGGGAATGAAGAATTACAAACATGATTTAAATACACTTTTTCATTTTCATACAAACCAAAGGCATCCCAGATTCACAATTAGGTTTGAAGCTTTAGAATTAAAAAAACTACAATAGAGAAGAAAAACCTAGCGGATGATCATTGTTAATTCATGTTTGGGTCATCTAAGTCAAGGGCGCTGAGATAATGGACCCTGGCACGTGCCAAGTGTTCTAGAAGGGATTGCCTTTTTTAGATCATACACAAAATCACAAGACAACAAGGTAAGACTTCATTTGGTGATCTCTTTGTTTTAGAGCTGGAACCAGAAAGAAAGTTAGATAAGGTGTGTCCCAATTCCTTCTAGAAACCTTTTCTATATACTCTGTCAATTTTGTTCTAATTCGGGTCTTAAAAAAAACAAATAGAACATGCAAGTTAGTAAACGCTAAATTTCCAAAGTGACATTTAATCGAACACCTTGTGATTAATCTAATCTAATAGTCTTAAGAAACATTAAAAAGTTGATAAAATGAAAACGACATAAAAGTTATGGTCTACCACTAAGTCTTAATTATTGAAGCACAACAGAGAGATTTGTTTCTGACTATTTCTTTAGTGATGAGATTAGGACTCGGGGTGTTGAATCGTTTTCGACGAAGATAAAACTCCTGATTAGTTAGGATTATTATTTTATGTATTCTTTCCTAATCCTTAGAAGAAAATTTACTTATTAGTATATTATTTAATTATCAAAGTAGACTTTGAAATTTATTATTAGTACATCAGCCCACTAATTGGCATGATAATAGACAACTGATTGTTTAGTTTCTAATTACTATGATTTGTTTTCTTAATTTTAAAAAAATTAATAAGGGTTAGTCCAAATGATCGATCATCTTTCAATCGTAGAAAGTTGTAATTGCTAAAATAATAATAATACCGCAATTGGATATAACTCAATAATTTGATTTATCATTTTCTCCCAATATAAATATGGAAAAGGCATTGTCATGGTTGCCAATGAAGAAAAATGGAAATTGTTCTCCTAACCTTCTGTATACGATAGTTCTCTTACGTTCAAAATACGTCTTTGGACCACCAAAACATCGATTTGTAGTTGAATTGCTTATGTGGGTTTTGCTGAAAAGTAGAAGAAGGAATAAAATTGGTATCTGGGGACTGGAATCAGATAATTATTTCCAAGCCTTGAAAGGCAAGTAATGCACCGTGGCTCCCTAGTTTACTTCGTCTAGAAATATAAGTTATTGAACTTATTTTTATTCATATTAATTTTTTTAAATGCTCTTAATTATTGTCTTAAAAATAAAAAAGAAAAAAATTATTTTGAATAAAAGAAAATATAAATGTTTTGTCTTATAAATAAAAAAAAAATTGAGAGAAGAGATGAAAATAAATAAAGATAATATTGTAAATTAATTATAAAATATTCATAAAATTTCATAAAACTAGCATTGAAATTTGTCAAATATGTTATAATTAATCTACCTCATTCAGATTCTAGAGATCCTAAGTTCTATACACTTTCTCGTGTAACAGAAATAAAAGCATTAAGTGAAATATTTCATTTCATTCTTAAATTAGAGAAGAAGAAAAAAAATCATGGTAGAAAAGTCATACTAATATTTATTCAACGGCACACACTAAATATAGTTTTGTCTTATCCCATGTAATCCTGTATTCATAGAAATGATGCCACGAAGAGCAACCACTAAACACAAACGATAAGAAACACTGAGATCTTGTCTTTATTAGAAATTATATTTGTCCACAAATAATTTCAATTTTCATTGCACCATAATTTCTCCCTCTGCACTTTCTTTGTCTCATATAGGAATTGTTTCTTCCTCCTCTCCAGAATGATTTTTTCTTCCTTCCTTTTCTAGACTATAAAGATCTCAGAAATTTTAGTCCACACATGAAGCGATGTGTGTCAGTGAATGAAGTTGAAAATTTGATAATCTACTTCAAACCTATATAATGTCTTTCTATTCAAAGTTAATACTATTTTAATTCAGAATTTAATATTCACATTTAACTTAATTTATACATTTTAAATAATTTTTAATCCTAAAAAAATAATTTATTATTAATTATATTTAATGAGGTGAATTATTAATTTGTAAAATATAAATTTTTTAAATTAAAAATATTATTAGTCAAACTTTTTAAAAAATAAATATTCAATTTTAACTCTATCAAAATAGTAATATAGTCATTCAATTTCAATTTCAGAAGTTAACTTCAAGTTTAGAAGTACAAAGCTTGATTATTATTATTTTTAGTATATAAAGTTGTGTTTTGTCACATCTAGGAGGGACAAACAATTAGTACATCTAGGAGGGACAGACAATTAGAGTAATGGATTGGAAGTTAAGTAGTTTTAAAGTTACTTCGACACATTTTTTTTTCTAAAGGAAAATGAATAAATTTCACTATCTAATAGAAACTTGTACAAAGGGTGGGGAATAATCCACCCAAATGTGAGAAAGCTAGATTTTTGGGTGCCAAATTATGAGCAGCCTCATTCGTTGATTCCAAAGTTAAAAGAGTGAAAGATGTGGCTTTGAGTAGTCATCCCATTGTTTCACTTAATAATTTTATATTATTTTATCCATACACATTTTTATTAACTTATACAAATTTATATATATATATATATATATATATAGTCATCTTATTTAAAATCGTTTTGTAATAAAAAAACATAATTATTTCATTTAATATTTAATCTTAAATTATACAAAACTTAAAAGGAGCCTTTAAACAATTTATATATATATATATATATTCATTATTAATGTAAATAGGGAAAAAATACGTATTAATAAAATATAAAATTTTAAATTAAAAATATTATTTTTTAAATTTTAAATAAAAATATAATTATTTTTAATATATGCCAAAATGAAAATATAGATAGTGTAATTAAGAGACTAAAAGCAAGTCATTTTCTTCTTCTGACTAGAAGGGGCCCCACATTTCGCAAGAAGAAAGTAGACAGCAAGCAGATTTGGCAAATCCAGAATCCAAAACCAGGCAACTCTTTGCACCATCGAAGTCCACAGATCTTTCTCTATATTCATGGCTCACAGTAACGAAATGAACCATGTATACGTGTTCTAAGGCCCAACCATGCATTTGAATTCATTATAAAACCAAAATAAATAAATAAATAAATCGAATGCTTCAAATAAAAATATATTCAAGAAGTGGATATTCGCCGGAAAAAAATGTCCTCTTTCTCATAACATTTTAAAGAGAATATATGGTTGACATGAAGATAATTTGGAAGAGTGATAAGTTATCAGGATATGAAATTTATAAAATGAAAAAAAAAAAATATATATATATATATATAAATTTTTATATCTAAACAAAAAGAATTCAATTTTAAATTGTTCCCATGCTCAATCCAACAAGGCTTCCAAAAAAAATTTCTTTTTGGAAATAATTTGAAAATTGTTTTTTGGGTAATCATTCATCAACTTGATTTTTTTTTATTCAAAATTAAATGCTAATCTTTTCTTTTAAAAATATTTTAAATTAAGTATTCACTTTTTCAAAATAAACATATTTTTCCTAACTTTTTTTTTTATTTCTCATAATGATGTTCTGATTCATTGACATTATAGCTTTTTTTTTTTTTTTACCTCTCTTTTAACCCTATTTCTAACTCCCCACTCTGGCCTTGGTTCAAATTTCTAATATCTTGAATTATTGTGGGGTATATATGATGGGATGCATTCTATTACTGATATTAAGAAGGGGTAAAAATGGATATAGTTAAAAATTTCAGGATCTTTAAGCACTATCATCACTGAATTGCAGCAATTATCAGACCAGAATCATTCTCGTTTACTAATGTCATAAAAAGTTTATATATTGTTTAGATCCTCAAAACTATAGAAAAAACTTGGGAATGTGGTGTATGATCAGCTGGTGCTGCTAGAGGTTGTGTTATCTGTACTAATTATAAGGTCTATGGCTTTGATATCCAATTACTTTAGCAAAAATTGGACATGTTACATATTTGACAAGTTTAAGGACTTGTTTAATTCGGCGATCAACATCCCACCACCATAACTTCAATTGTCAAGTTCTAAGTTTGTTTGTGATGAATAAAAATGATCCTATAAAGAGATGTTTGCTTGTAACTTTAATTTTTAACTTTAGCTTCTTTTTTTTATATTTTAAAGTAATGTGAAAAGACTTATAAAAAGAAAATTTATTTGATTATGTATTAGGGAGAAAAAAAATTGATTTTTCATATGAATATGGAACCCACTAAAATTATTTATTTAATTTTTCTTTATGTGTGGATACCACTCTAACAATTTTCTGGATCCGCCATTGATTTGAGATCATCGGACTTAGTAATATTTTGTTTTGGAAAATAAAAGACTCATTCTATCCAAAATCTTTTATATCCGTTAGATTCACGGTTGTTTCTCAGATTACTTTCTTTGGAGCTTCATTCCATGCCGCAGTTTCATCTTCCAAAGAGTGCATTTCTGAAAATTCAACCGACTGTTTGGGAATACAGCTACTTTTGCTTCAATAGACCTTTTGAGAGCATACGTTTAATTCTGGAGTTGCAATTAAACAACTCAACTACGAGAGACTTGAGAGCTCATGGATATCAGGATATGGAATTTTGGGCCCTTCATTGAAAAGGCCCAAAAAACTTTCACTAATCAATGAGGCTACTGATATTTCATGGATTTTGCTTGTCTGGGCCCATTAATCAGTAAAGCTCAATAAATTTTAGTTATCAAGGATGCCAATGAGAGCTCACGGGTTTGGTATGTTTGGGCCCATTAATCAGTAAAGTTCAAAAGAAATTAAAGAATTGGGTAACAAAGGAGCGGCGCTCTTGACAATTTCTGGAAACCTTTTAAATTAGTCTGACTAATTTCAACTTTGGCATTAGACTAGTTAAGCTTTTGAGTTTGTTGTTTAAGGAATAAAATGAAAATAAAAGTAAAAAAAAAAAAATTAAAATGGGATACAACTAAGAAATGCTTGAATAATATTTTGATTAGCATGCCGTGTTGTTTTGATGATAAGTTGCCTCTAAACATTAGTGATTAGAATATATTTCCAAAATAAGTTTTTATTTTAAAAAATGTGACATTGAAAAGTGGGCAATCATAAACAGTAAATAAAACTGAAAGAAAACATAAAATTACTTTCAACACCCTGAACAGTAGTGTTAGGAGAGTTGAATCCAGTGACTGACTTCTCTTCAGGCACAGACAGGAAGAAAGTTACCTACCCGAACAGCGTGCGTATACAAGATTTGGATTGCACACCTCCAAATGAAGAAAAGGAGCACTACAAGACCCCACACTACATGAAAGCACTAAACTACAAGAACAACTAAGGCTACATTTGCAGCTTTTGCAATTAAAAAAAGAAGAAGAAAAGAAGTCCAAGTTTTGGCGTTGGTAGGTAGAGTAATGGATATACTTGAATGTCTCCATCGTTGGCCATGGAGAATCACAGATTCCCACAAACATGACCATGTTAGTCCTAATTTCTGTTACCAAATGGGTATTGTCATGTGTGGGTTTCTTGTCTTCTTCACAAAAATCATAATGGAGCTACCAATTTTATTAGTTTAAATCTCCTATAATATGTTATTTTTGCATGTTCTCTTTCCACTTTTATTTTGGAGAAAACTAAAAAAAATGTAAAACTACAACCTCAACAAATTGCCATTAAAAAAATAAAATAAAAAACGTCAACTAAATTTTAAAGAAAACTATAACTAAAAGAAGAAGTAATAATTACATAATATTAAGGAATTTGGGATCATTAAATATTCAGCACTATGTTTTGTCCCATTGGATAGCTCCGGGATTAGATCTCTGGCCATAAATTTACTTAGAGTAACGGTCTAATGGTTGATTAGATTCCTAAGAGGATCCGAGCTGGAATTTGTTGTCTGGGGAAATATTGGCGGTCCATCTGATATGGCAACACGCCACAATTTCTCCTCCCGGGCCCGGGAGATGGTTTCCACGTCATCTTGACTCAGCCCGCCATACGCTCTGACGCTCATAGTCGTATCCTGCTCGTGTTCAAACTTCAAAGGGCCAGCTACCTCCAATATATTATTTTTTATTTCTTTCAAAAATAATTATTACTTTTATAAACTTTAAATAGTCTTCATATTTTTCTTTTTCTTTTTTTAAAAAAACTTTTAATATCTATTTGTTCACTCAAATTGTTACATTAATTAGGAAAAAAATATTATTACATACTAGGTCCATATTCATCTTAATTTAGCCACAATTGCATGTTTTGTTAGTCTATGCGTTAAGAAACTAGTACTAATTTAATGTCTTTACCGAATTATTATTAAAAATTATAAATACCCATTCCATGACTTACAAATGTGCGGTTCATATGGTATTTTCTTCAACCTGATCACTCGGCCGTACTTTCTTCATTAAAAATATTTTCTGAAATTTTTCACATGGTCTTTTTTCTTCAAGCAAAATTTATGGCTAAAAAGCAATCACAGGTAGACTTTCTAGCTAATGCATCCCAAGATATTTTTCACAAATAACAACAGTGTTGTACGGCTTCCTCCAAAAGAAGCAAAGAAAAATCATACTACGTAGCAATGCATCTACCTTTGAATCAGCACTCTCAATCATGGGAAAGTGGGACCTTTGTAGAAGACAAAGTAGTTCATCAATCATTTGTCTTTTGGCCTATCAAAATTCATTGCTTGACGTAATTGATTATGATCATTATGTGCACTGCTCATTTCATTCCAATTTTCATCCCTATAAAATAGATTAGTTTTACTCTTTCATATTTCCTTCCTCTCATTACATTTCTAATTATGCACTTTATATTTTTATAAAAATTAAGATAAATATTTGAAGCGTGGTGAGTGATATGATTAATGAATTAGTGAGATATAAATTAAATATTATTAATTAAAATTTGAATAAAAAAATAATTATTTAAGAAAACGAACGTTCAATTACGAATAAACTAAAATAGAAATATATATATATATATATATTAAATTAAGTATTAAAATAGACTTGATTTCTATTTTTATCCGCCCCTATTTATAATATAATTAAATTTTCAATTGATAAATTTATCCTTTTTTAATACATCGACTCAATCGTTTATTTTTAATAATAGTTTCGAAACTCTAAACATAATTACATCACAATTAATTATTTATAGTCTTAATATAATTAAACATTTAATATTAAAAAAATTCCATGTGTTTATGGTGAGTTATCAAAAAAAATTCAATAAATGTAATTAGTATTTCAATGAAAAAGTAATTGTTGAATCAATTATAATATGAGGGTAAAGTAGAAAAAATGTAAAAATATTTCATAATTTTAATAACATTAAACACGTCTTATTAATTTAGATAAAAAATGAGGGTTGCATATTTTAGTATGAAAGAGAAAGTATTAAAAAGTATAAACAAATATTATAGTGTATTTTGGAAGATAGTATCAATATATATGAACTTATCTTCCAAGTTTCATTAACCTTGCGCAGTTCATTATTTGGGATTAACTCTTTGACTTCATCTTGTCAATTTGCCTCTCTCCGCGGATTCTAATACATCATTCATTATTCCGTTCAATGATACATTGTAGATATTAAAAAAAGACGTGCCTACATTAAATAATCAATTTTTGCGAAGTTTTTTCTTTCTAAATATTCTTTAGTTTGCTGATGATTTATTTAGATTTAAGATACAAACTCAATCTTTTTTTTCTTTTTTGGGAAATATAAAGCAAGTATACGCTTCAAAGAGATCCAATATAACAAGAAGATTATTAGCTAAAAACACCTTTTGAAAAAGCAAAATTTGAGTTTGATTTATATTTCATTTTCTTATAAAATAATAATAATAAAATGCGTATCATGCCAGATTCATTCTGATTTCTTGTACTAGTCAGCGCCTATATTATCCCATGATGACTTGATGAGCATATGCATGTGAAGAATGGTTAGGAAAGAGAAGAATGGAAAATCTGCGGTGATTGATTGGGTGTGCATATAGGCAATGGTGGGTCGCGGCACACGATATATCCATGGCTTCAGTTGTATTTCCATGGCTTCCCGCCTATGAAAAAGATATTTTGGTCGAGAAAAAAGGCAAAAAATGGCACGAGTTTGAAGCTAAAAGCTTCACGAGTCCTCTGTGCAACTTGAAACGTCTGCACTTGCCCCTTTGTTTCTTTTCCAACCCACTATAAATACCTCGCCCGACATCATATTTCTTACCATAGCAAACAAAATTTTGGGCCCAAATCACGATTCCCGTTGGTTTTTTCGTGGGGGGCTCATTTTATTTTGTTGTTTCTTGATTTTCATTACATTGTGTAGAATTAAGGTCGTCTCCTTCTCTTCAGTGTTACACCACTAATTTAGGTAATTAAGATGACTGTCGGAGCTGGGATCAGCGTGGCTGATGGGAACTTGAATGTGTTGGGGAGGTGCATTCTCAAAGATGTTCATGGTAACGTGCTTGTGACACCGGCTACTGGGGAGAACTTGATTAATGGCGCTTTTATTGGGGTTCAATCTGATCAGAAGGGTTGCCGAGTGGTCTTTCCTCTTGGGAAACTCGAGTAAGTTTTTTTTTTTTTTTTCCTGTTCTGACAGTAGAATTTCTCCATCATTTCCTGACCGGATCCTAGGTTGTCGACCGGCATTCACATAGACAAGACCTTCCTCCCTTGGAAGCGGTGAATATGGGGAAATTGATAGGCATCACTCATGCATGTTGGAGCAATTAAAGCATCCATTTTTTAAAAAAATTTAAATAAAAAAATAAAAATTTGCCCTGTGATTTTGAGTTTGAATCTGAGGTTTGCAGTAGGAGCTAATATGATCAAGCTTATTGGTTCTCATCTAGTTTTCTTCTAGTTTCTGGAGTCCTCTGTTGTGTTTGGAAATGGTGTTTTTTTTTTCTTCCCCACAATTTCTTAACATCAGAAATTCATTGGGGTGTATACTCAAGTTCTATATGTTGATTTCAGGGGACTGCGTTTTATGTGTGTTTTCCGGTTCAAGATGTGGTGGATGACTCAGAGAATGGGTACTTGCGGCCAAGACGTTCCCTTTGAGACCCAATTCTTGATTGTTGAAGGACAAGATGGTTCACCCTTAGGCGAAGATGGGGGAGACCAATCACGGATGTATGTTGTTTTCTTGCCGATTCTAGAGGGTGATTTCAGGTCTGTTCTTCAGGGGAATGCAAATAATGAGCTAGAAATATGCTTAGAAAGTGGTACGAACTTTCATGCCGCCTTACCTTACTAAATTCCTTTTTCATTCTCCAGTTTTTTTGGGGTGTAGGATTATTCTTTGAATTGATATGCCTACTGTTGGGTGATTGCAGGAGATCCTTCTGTGCAGGAATTTGAGGGAACCCATTTGGTTTTCGTGGCTGCTGGACCAGATCCATTCGACGTCATAACAAATGCTGTCAAGTAGGTTTCTGTTGAACTTAGGTTCTTGATTCAGACCTCATAAGGAATTTTATCTGAATGAATTAATATCAATTTTTGTTAGTACTTGTGGAAGTGATTTTTCTTTTTTAGAATTTATGCTCGATTTATCGGAACTAAGATTCACCTCAAAAAAGCATTTTAATCTTTGATAGAGGAGCTATGTCTTTGGTTACAAACCTATTTGTAATTTTTTGGATAACAATGCAGAGCATATAAGGTCAATTTGGTATGGGATGAAGTTATGCCTTTTTTTCAGTTTTTCCTCTAGACTATTCTAATATGCTTGGTTGCTTTTACAGGACCGTAGAAAGGCATCTGCAGACATTTTGTCATCGTGACAGAAAGAAGGTATTTATGAATTCTCCATAATCATTCTGTTTCTTTGTGTTTTTTCCATAATGAGTGCATCATCTAAATCTCTCATGTTACCATTTATCAGATGCCAGATATGTTAAACTGGTTTGGTTGGTGTACGTGGGATGCTTTCTACACTGATGTTAATGCTGAGGGAGTTAAGCAAGGACTAGAAAGGTGATTTGCACCACCAATTTTGGAAACTTTCTAGCGCTGTAAAAGTATATAATTGACATGGTGGTTAATGCTGAATATGCAATGGTTCATTTCTTGCAGTTTGGAGAAAGGAGGGATTTCCCCAAAGTTTGTTATCATTGATGATGGGTGGCAAACTGTTGGGATGGATGCTACTTGTGTTGCAAATATAGCTGATAATTCAGCCAAGTGAGTCTATTAATTTGAATTACTTCTTGCAGATAGATTTTCCAATAGCTGTCACCTAGCTGACAATCTAATGATTTTATGTTCGTTTTCTTACACAGCTTTGCTAACCGATTGACTCATATCAAGGAGAACCACAAATTTCAGAAGAATGGAAAACAAGGTTACAGGGCGGAGGATCCAGCCTTGGGACTTCGTCACACTGTTACTGATATTAAAGATCAACATGCTTTGAAGTATGATACTCTCCATTCGCTTCTTTTTCCCTAAAATGTTTTGGCATCTTGTGTTAATGGGGATCTTTTTTTGGCTTGTAGATATGTTTATGTGTGGCATGCAATCACTGGTTACTGGGGCGGTGTAAGGCCTGGTGTTGCTGAGATGGATCATTACGAGTCTAAGATGACTTATCCAGTTTCATCTCCTGGAGTTCAGTCAAATGAGAATTGTGATTGTCTGAATAGCATTGCCAAGAATGGACTTGGTCTTGTGAACCCTGAGAAAGTCTTCAACTTTTATAATGAACTGCATTCATACCTTGCTTCTGCTGGCATCAATGGAGTTAAGGTTGATGTCCAGAATGTCCTAGAAACTCTTGGAGCAGGCCATGGTGGAAGAGTTAAGCTTGCAAGGAAGTATCATCAAGCTTTAGAGGCATCAATTTCTCGTAATTTTCCTGATAATGGAATCATTTCTTGTATGAGTCACAACACTGATGGTTTGTACAGGTAAATATTCCATTTTCACTCTGTCAAACTTCATTTAAATAGTGAATATATTTATATTGTTCGATTTAAGTACTGGTTTGAGTGGGAGTTTACTTTGGATGCTGCAGTACAAAGAGGGCTGCTGTTATCAGAGCATCAGATGACTTTTGGCCAAGAGATCCTGCCTCTCACACAATTCACATTGCATCGGTTGCTTATAACACCATTTTCCTTGGGGAGTTCATGCAGCCTGATTGGGATATGTTTCATGTGAGCATCTACCACCATTCCTTCTCTCTCATATGACATTATTGAATTTTATGCTTAAATTCTTGCCATTACCATTTGGTATTGACTTGGGATTTTTGTTTATTATATGATAGAGCTTGCACCCAATGGCCGAGTACCATGGCGCAGCACGTGCAGTTGGAGGCTGTGCTATTTATGTCAGGTCTGTCAATATTCTTGAAATCCTTCGGATTATTTGATTTCATAAACATGGTTTTCTTAAGTTGGGTATCTTCTTATGCAGTGACAAGCCTGGGCAGCATGACTTCAATCTTTTGAGAAAGCTTGCGCTTCCAGATGGTTCCATTCTGAGGGCCAAACTTCCAGGAAGGCCAACAAGGGATTGCTTATTTTCTGATCCTGCCAGAGATGGAAAAAGGTATTATTTCTGTACTTGCATTAAATTCCCATCTTGCAATTATGAATTGTTTTACCTATCGTGATTGGATGTTACTGTTAATGCAGTCTTCTAAAGATTTGGAATCTCAACGATTTTAACGGAGTTATGGGAGTCTTCAATTGCCAAGGAGCTGGATGGTGCAAGGTTGGGAAGACAAATCTCATTCATGATGAACAACCAGGCACAATAACTGGATCTGTTCAAGCTAAAGATGTTGACTACTTACCAAGAATCGCCCCTGAGGGATGGACTGGCAATGCTGTAGTATATTCCCATCTCCAAGGTATCTTGAATGAACAATTAAACTTCCTTCCCCAACGGGAGTGAATTCACTGGTTGATATTATTTGCAAATTTTCCAAAATGAACACACTACTTATTTGACATTTCCTTGATATTGATTTATTTCGATTCTCATGCAACTTATTGCAGGGGAGCTAATTTATCTGCCAAAGGATGCATCCATTCCCATTACATTGAGGGCACGAGAATACGATGTCTTCACAGTTGTTCCTATCAAAGAATTATCAAGTGGTTCTGGATTCGCTCCAATAGGTCTCATCAAGATGTTCAATTCAGGAGGAGCAGTTAAAGACTTGAAATATGAACCAGAGAAAGCTGGAACAATTTGCATGAAATTACGCGGTTGTGGTACATTTGGAGCCTACTCATCTGTTCGACCTAAAAGAATAACAGTTGACGACGACGAAATTGAATTCAACTATGAAGAAGCCTCTGGATTAGTCACCCTAGATTTGAAAATT
The DNA here is from genome assembly GCA_019593545.1 of Apocynum venetum. Taxonomy (NCBI): domain Eukaryota; kingdom Viridiplantae; phylum Streptophyta; class Magnoliopsida; order Gentianales; family Apocynaceae; genus Apocynum; species Apocynum venetum. The sequence continues at coordinate 5,756,346 of SRSM01000123.1, read as the reverse complement.
CCAGAGAAGGAGCTATACCTGTGGGGTGTAACCATTGAAATATGAAAAAGAGATCCCCCCACTATTCTTTTAACTTGGATTGTTCCCAGAGAATTATGAAGAATTATTCGTGACATAACATCAGCTGCTGTGCTGCATGGGGGGAGCTTTGGACAAATTTATGTGTTTAGCTAGGTTATTTGTATTGGCGTAACATAGAATCAGTCAAGGAGGCTGACAGACATCCTTGCATCTTCCCAGCTCCTTTAACTCACTCCCAGACCCTGGGAAGAAAGAAGATAGAAGGGAAGTGAACACAAAGCACATGGTGAACCCACGTCTGATTCTACAGGCAGATTCTGGTTGATCGTTAAATTAACACCCCATGTATCAGGCAGTACTAAATAATAAGAATCACATAATTCCAGTTCCTTTTGTAATTCAAAATTCCTGTTCTTTCTGCTCCTTAACAAATCTTGCACATCACGCTCAAAGAAAAAACAAACGAAACAAAACGCCTCTTGGCTGTCTAAATTGCTACTACAATGCCTCGGCTGACAAACGTTAAGCATAGGCTCGGCTTATGCTAAATAAACCTGCGGGTGTGCATCCATAAGAAACATATATTAGATGGAATCAGTAAACCGGTAATGACAGCTTTTGATGACATCTGGCCATAGAGATTGCTAGAGAACAGAGAGAAAATACTTTCATATTGTAAGCTGCTGCAAATATAAAAAGATATTGGTATCCCGGAGAACTAATATAGGTAAGAAAGATTTATGCATAAGCTTTAGAACATAGGTCCACATCCACCTCTTGACAGCATGTTGGAACCAATAAGATGAGTTACACAACTTTGTCCAGCCTTTCATTCTTACAGTTCTCTGAAACTTAAAAGTGGATAGGGGAACTGTTTACACATCGAAATTACATAGACCAAAACCATAGCAGTAAATCTTTAGCGCCCCCCACGAGCACGACCTCTCCCACGTCCTCTGCCACGCCCACGCCCCATAGGTTTCCCTACATCACAAAAATGAAATAATTTGACATAAATTCAAGAAATAGTTAAAATATATACAAAAGGAACTGAAAGCAGATGACATACCTGCTACTGGCTTCTTAGGCTTAACCCGTGGAGTCTCTTCCACAAGCAAGGTTTCCAAATTTAGGCTGTCAGGGAGAATATAATACCGGATGTTGTTACCCCTGACACTTAGATGATCAAGAGTAATTGGATTTTTCCCCTTGGGTGTTAATTTGACTGTCTTCAAATGTGTGTTCATGCTAATATCCACTCCTGCAGCAGAGCCCAAAAAAATAAAATAATTTTTAAAAAAAAATTAGCTCAATTTTGTAACTAGACATCATCATGATACATATTTGATAGAACATGATACTTCCTCTTTCAAAATATAAATCATGTAAAGTCTTCTCAAAACATAAATCTTTTTACAGGATTTGATAAGTATTTTTTTCCAAAGTTGCTCCTATGAGTCTTTTTTACTTCAATTCTTATGTGATTTGACCAAACACTTTAGGTAGTTTGAACCCCCCCCCCCCCCCAAAAAAAAAAATCTCAATTTGTGCAGAAGTCTAAAAAGACTTACATTTTGAAACAGGGGTAGTAGTAACTTTGATAATAATTCATACAAACTTATTAAACCCAAACGAAAAAGAAAAAGTAATTTTCTAAGTATAAACTCATCTAGAGATTCATACGATATGAACAAATGAAAATTCAAAACAACCAAACACAAATAAATCCTATAAATATATTTACAATAAGAACAACCCAAAGAAAGGAAAGAAAAAAAAAAGAACCATACTAAGATAAGAATTTGAACTCAAGGCCATTTGAATATTTCCTTATGCTTTAGAAGTGATATAAGAAAATTGAGCATCTTTAAAGGAATGTATTTTTTCTGCTTAGACTTGATTTTGAGCAAAATTTGTTGAGGGAAACATGAAGTTCTGCTTATAAAATTTCTATAGTTAAAGTCAGGTTCTCTGTAGGCACCAAGTGGCTGCAAATTATACTTCAGTGGTTTTAGCTCTTCTATTTCCACATAATGACAAACTAGGGCTGAAAACAAGTTGAGCCGAGCTTGAGCATGGGTCTACTCGAGCTCGAATTCGATTGAACTTGAAATATTGAGCTCGAGCGCGACTCATCTAATTTTGAAGGGCCCAAGATAGTCTAGATTGGCTCAAACAGGGTCAATTTGCTGTCAAACAAAACATAAAAATTGTACAATTTAAAATATAAAAAAAACGTTTGTAAAAATAAAAAATATATTAACTGATTCTTGATTTTGGTTGCCTCTGTTTTTCTTTCCCTGCTCTTGTTTGCTTGCCATACACAATCATCAAATTCAAGATCAATTTGCAAGAAGAAATACAAAGGAGTCAGAATGAGAAGTTGTGGATCATGGGTTTCTAAGATTAGAGCTGACACTTCAAAAAACAAGAATACAGTTAGGCTCATATTCCACTCCTGAAGTTGCCAATAGAGCATATAATGCTGCACTTATATGCTTTAAGGGCACCTCAGCCAATCTCAACTTTCCTAATTCCACCATTTAACCAGCCAAGTAACACATCTCAGAAAATTTTAAAATAAAAAAAAAAACTATCAGTAAAAGATTCTCAAATCTGCAAGGGATTTATGTTCTCTGTGGTGCTTGCTACGGAGGTAATGGAGATGAGAGGAAGAAGAAGCGCTGGGGATGAACTATTCAAACTGTGCTCATCCGAGACTAAGCCTGTTCAGCTAATACTTTCACCTTTTCCGACGAAGCAAGTGCTGGACTCACCACCCCTTCTCTGAATTCTTTACGCAAATTCTGCTTCACAAATTTACTCAAGCAATCTTTTCAATTTTGATCTTGTGAATGTCCAATCTTTCATTTCTGTTGTTCCAAAATGAACAAGAACCTATAGCTTTGTTCCCCTGGTGACTTCCTCAACTATTTATTTTATCTTCCAGATGAAATTTATTTACATCCCACAATCAACCTTATTCCAAAAAATTTCTCTGACCTCAGGTTATAGATATCATATATTTTAAGAAATCAGCGAGAATACCAATCCGAAATCCAAACCCTGAATTATCTGTACCTAGGGCAAACAAAAGAACCTCCCGCACCAGAGTGCGAGTGACAAAGTACGAGTCAAGCAAACATTTCATCCAAATTTTTTTAATGCATTATTTAATAACCTAGGGTTTAGAAAGAAAAACCCTAGCCGTCCATTAATCATCCAACTACATCTGAACTAAATTGGCAATCATAACCACCAGAAAATAACCGACAATTAACCAGAATAGCATAAGAGAGAGGATGAGTGTCGTTTACCTGTAATGGTGCCATGAACGACGGAACCATTTTTGAGTTCAATCGAGACAGTCTCGTTGTTCAACTTCATCAAAAATCTGCAAAAAAAATTCAATAGATACTGAATCAACAGCTATGAGAGAAATCTTACATTCCACAGATCAAAGAGATAAAATATCGAATTCAAAATCGTAAATATATCATTGGATACGAACCTTACGAGCTTCATCTCTGATGTAGGAACAGAGGTTTAGGGGTTTTCACGATTAAGTCATCAGAAAGCGGGAGGTTACGCCTTTTAAAGATTAAAGAAGAGCGAACTACATACGACGTCGCAGGATCTTCTCCATCGTTATTTCTTCCTCTTTTCTCTCCACCATTTTTTCTAATAATTAATTAACACAGGCCTTCAATACATATAACGCAGCAGAAAAATACTAAAATGTAGTATGGCTTTTCCAACGTCACCTTTCAAAAATGGAGTTTCTCTCTAAAAAATTTCTTTAATATTCTCTCAAAAATAAAAGTATATTATCCATTTCAAAATATAAGTTATTTCAAACTTTCAAAATAAATAAAGTAATGTATTTTTCAATCAAACAACTTACATTAGCTCTTTATTAAATTATTGAAAAATATGAATTTTACATAATGATAAAAATGCCTCTAAAAAAGACATTTGTATTAAATGCGATATATAGAAATAATAATATAATATATTTTTTTGACAAAAGTGCTACACTTAAAAAAAATTGATAACAAATGAAAATAGTAATATAATGAAATTTTGAATGGAAGTGGAATAAATTGAATTTTTGAAAAATTATGTGTTAATTGAATATATATATATATATATATATATATCGTCATTAACCCTTAAACTTTTCAAAATTTTAATTTTGCACTATAATTATTTTTTACCTAATTTTTGCCCTTAAACTTACAAAAGTTATCCAAAATTGTACTTCTGTCAATTGCAAATTCCATGCCTTATATCAAGGGTATTTTTGTCAATCAAAATGAAAAACTCAACCATTAAGGCTTAAAAGTTTAGTTTTGACTTTCATTAACTTAAATACCCCATATTAGGTCATATTAAGATATTTTGTTAGTGTTTTGCAAGTTTGAGGGCAAAAATCAAGTGAAAACTAATTGAAGTGCAAAAACTAAAATTTTGAAATGTTTAAGATGAGAAAAAGATTTTAAAAAATGAGGGAAAGAAGATAGAGAAATAAATAAGAATCTATTTTGTTATCATATTGTAATTTATTTATTTTAGAAAGTTTTATGCTTTCAAGTAATTTATATTTTGAAAAGGAATATTGTAATATACATAAAATTTGAGATTCTTAATCTATATTTATAACGTTTAGTCTAATTTTTGAAAGAATTTAAGTAAAGAGAGCGTAAAGAGAGATTAATGATTAGTGTATTTGGAATATGAATAGTGTATTGTACTAAAAACTTGTTGCATTATAGCAAGCATATATGCTAGTTTATATGCTATGGTAGGAATTTATGTTAAAATATTCAAAATTTGATTTTACAATGTAAAAATATTCATAATAACTCTTAATTTTATTTATTTTAAATTGTTATGACTAAATTTCATATGATCACTTTTATTAATTGTTAATTATACACTTATATTTGTGACATATGTTAAGAATAATTGGGTGATAAAAATAAACATGTAGTTAATATCAAAAGGATTAAATAACTGCACTAAAGAGATTTTTTATATATTTAAATACATCACAATTGTGTACTGCTCAGCACTACCAAGCTGCATCTAGTTGTCTATTCTAAAGATATTGAATAACCATCCATGTTTATTTGTTGATTCAATTAGAGTCATATATAATATTATTATATTAAGAGATTGAGTAACACTTAATATTATTATAAAAAGTTAAAATAATTATTTTTTATTAGAATATATTTAATATTAATTGTTTTTTATTAAAAATAAATGATTATAAGCTCATAGTTTTTTCTTTCTGAAGGGGATTATAAGCTCATAGTTGAATGGAGCTTTTTCAAAAGTTAAACTTATTAAATCATAAAAGTCGATAATTTAAAACACTAAATGTTTTTTCTAAAAACAAAAACGCTAAATATTTGTAATTAAAGAATTGATACTGTAAAATTAAAAATTAAAGACACGTTATCAAAATTGAAAAAATAAAAAAGTTTTAAAAAGTTAAATGTCTTTCCTCAAAAAAAAAATGCTAAATGTTTGTAATTAAAGCATATTTATACACTGTAAACACACATGAAAAGAATGCTATAACACAAATTATTTTAACGTGAAGTAAGTTTACTCGTGAGAAAAACTTTCCCAAACTCAAATTTTGCATGCTGAACTCTAAAATGGACCAAATTAAAGTCCCTTGTTGTCATCTAACTAGATGTAACAGTCCACAAAGCTCCACGTGGATGACTTTGAACTTTGATCTTATCTCCTCCAACGGCACCTCTACCTGTCCACCTGTCCTTCTGCTATAGCTGCCATGTCGCCCATTGCGAGACACGTCGCCATGCAGCTCTCTTCCCATAAAAGCAATGCCGCTGGAGAGATCAAAGAAGCATAGATAGTTATAAGCTTGAGCAATATGGCTGAGAGATACCAATTCATGGATCTTGGGCAGCACAAAGTTTCAGGGAAGACGGTGGTTTTGACATCACTCGCGGGACTAGCACTGGGAGGACCGCTTATATTGATGATGGGTTTTAGCTTCTTGGCAAGTTTGACACTGCTTTTTGTAACTTTTCCATTGCTGATAATCTTTAGTCCTTTATTGTTGGGTGCTGGTTGCATCTTTGCTTTTGCCATGGCTGGTTTTGCTTTGGCGACAGCTTTGTCTTTGGCTGGACTCTCTTCCTTTGCATGGGTTTTCAGATCATCATTTAGGGGAAGTGGATTTCTGCCTCTTCTGAGGTTCGATCATAGTACTGCAGATATTGATGTGAGTGGGAAGTTGATGGAGTCTGGTGAGGCTGTGAAGGAGCACGGCAAAGATTGGGCTGGCTATTTGCACCACAAGGTTCAGAATCCTCAAGAAAACTTGGTTAACCGTGGCTAGACTAGAGCCGCTACAAACTTAATTAATTAACTGTCCTTTTAAATTTTCTTCTTCTAGTGATGATGATCTTCCCTTCTACGTACGTACTTTGTACTTTGTTTAACGTTGCAATTGCAAACTTTACTCATAATGATTTGTGTTATTTTTGGATTCGTAATTTGCAAATTTAGCTCTAATAATTTCTACTTATCTTCTTTAGCTTAATATTTCTCATTTTCTCTTAACATTAATGATGCTCAAATGGGAAATCAAGTGGTATTTTTTATCTGGAAAATTTCCAGATTTCATTCCCAATTTTTTTTCGTCAGGATTCATTTTTTATTTTTACCCTTTTTTACCTGCAGGTTTTGTTTCCAATCTATTTTCGGGTAAGTAAATTTTCCGTTCTTCCGGGCAAGAAATTATGCAGGTTCTGTTTCCAATTTATTTTCCGGTAAATTTTCCGTCCTTCCGGGCAAGAAATTATCCAGAATTCGACGAAACAACTTGAATATTTTTTTTTGTTTTCAATTAAAGAAGGGTAAATTAAAGGGAACGTTTCAGTCCATGCTTTCTCCCAAAACCCATTTAATCCTTAAATTGACAAATTCACAGTGGTGATGCAATTCCAACTAAAAGCTAAAGATTTGTGCATTTGTTCTTCAATAATGTAGTGGAAGCAAAAATCTTAGATGATGATTTGAGATTTTGTTTGGTAACTTTTGGGGAAAAACTTCGTTCGTGAGTGGGGTTTTGGATGGACTGGAAATTCCTTGTTTGCCCTTCTTTAGTAGAGAAAAAAAGAAAGAAATTCAAGTTGTTTTGCTGGATTTCGATAAGAAATTAGTTGTTTCGTCCGATGAAAAAAATTTATTCAAAATAGATTGAGAGACAAAATCAAGAAAAATAAAATAAAAAGGATAAAAACTGAAAAAAATTAAAATTTTGAGGATGAAATCTGTAAATTTTCCTTTTTTATTTTATAATCTCTTTATTTTTATTTTTTCCTCCCATGCAACCTGCGTCAGGGTGACTGGTTCTGTTTTCCAGTTTGAATTGTAGGTAAGAGTAAGACTAAATGGTAAGAAAGGGCCAACGGGAGTGTTCCGATTGTTGCAGCCTACCGGACATTAATTCCAACAATCCGTCAAAGGGCCAGGATTGATCCGCTAACATAAATAATTATTAGAAAATTTTCCCCTAAAAAAGAAATTAGTTTTTTTTAAAAAAAGGTTGATGTCAAAATCAATTTTAAGAAGCTATCATATTCATACATACTTGTTTAGTTTCAATTATTAGTCTAATGTTAAAAAAAAAAAGAAGTCGAAACTAAATCATCATACCTAATTGTAGTACAAGTATTCTTTAATATAAAGAGATGTGATACTTTATTAATTTTGTAACTCATCACATAAATGTCAAACCAAAAGGAAACAATATCTTCACCTATCCTTTTTCTTTTTGCTAAAATTAATGAATTTGTACTTGTTCACCGAGTGTGTGTTCTGCTTCGAAATCAAGTATTCATTTCACATGTTTTTTCAATTCATCTCACATTATTTGTCTAATTTTTAAATAAAAGTTGTATTTAATTTTTTTCTCTAATTTCATCCTTATATCAACTTTCCTCGTTAATTAATAATTTTTTAATATTACATACTCATTTCGTCTCATAAAAATAATTTATTGTTTCATTTTTAATGATTTCAAAAAGATAGTTCACTATCTATACAAATTTTATATTTAATTTTCATTTACCTTTAATTACTATTTCTTGTTATTAATCTAAGTTTAATTCACACTTTGAAATTAAATCATAAAAAAATAAAAAACAAATTCTTATAACTAACCATTACTATCTAATCACAAAATTACTTGAAATTGTACTTTCAATAAAAAAATTATTAGTTTATTTACTTTACAATAATTTAAATAATTAATTAATATATATAATATATATATATATATATATAATATTTACATCTCAATTAAACTAATAATTATTAGTAAAAGTAAATATCTTTGTGAGACATATGGACTAATACATACTATTAAGTTTTATTTGATCAAGATTAACTACACTCCTTTTTCGATTAATTTTATAGATGTCTGAAGCACTTTTTATTTCCCCAAGTTTAGTTTGCTTCTGATTCTATAAACTTTCTTTTTCTGAAAAAGAAGATTACTCCCTCCCTCGCTTTCTATATAGCATGCATTAATTAAATTATTTTGTTTTCAATTATAAGATTTTATTATTATTTTGCATAGTTATTATGTATATTATTTTACTTTATAGAAAAAAAATCATTTTTTCAAAAAAAAAGTAAAATAATTAAAAATATAATGAGAATTAAAATAATTCATTAATTTATATAAAATTGCTTGTAATATTTTATAAAAAGGGATCAACGAAGTAATATTGTAATACATAAAGTGAAAGAATAAAATATATTGAAAGAATATAGTACATATTTCTTATTGCCATCTCTAAACATTTTTCAGATCTCTAAACAATATCACCAACCACGCTCTCTTAAGGATTTGTTCTTTGGTCTTGTTTGTCACCTTTTTCGTTTTTCCCACATAACCCAATAACCTTCAATTTGTTGATGTTTTCTTCCTTCTTTTTTCTCTATTCGTCCCACGATATTCCATTATTATATTTTTATCGTATTAAAAAAATAATTCACCTTTTATATAAATATCATATTTAATTTTTTATTTTCATATTTATCTCTAATTATTTATTCTTAAAACTAAACTATAAAATAAATAAGAAATAAGTCTCTAGAACTATAAAATAAATGCTTGGAAATTGTACTTCTAAAATAAAACTATTACTTTGTTTATTTTGAAATAATTTAAGTAATTAAAGATTAGTAAAAATATATAAGGAAAATTGTATATAAAATTTACATTTTAATTAAATTAACTTTGTTTCTTAATTTGTATTTAAAAAATTACATGACTATATTTGTAGAAAGGATGAAGTATTGCATATTATGAAATGGAAAGGAAAGTAGTGACTCTACTTTTAGTAGTTTTGACCATGTATAGTATTTCTCAACTTCAATTTAATCTAATATTTTACCATGTGTAGATTAAATTTTAAATCATATAATTATTAACTGTATAACTTCAAGCATATGTTTGATGTGATATGTTCAATGCATATTAAATTGTTAAATTCTACTGTATGTTTCTTTTCGCGTCACTTTATTTTTTTCTTTTTTTGATAAGTAAATTCATTTTTGCTAACCTAGGGATTTAGCAGTTTGTAGAAGTACACTAGTCATCTTTAAACTCGATACGCAAAAGATAGCGAAAACTAGCGATCTTGAAAGTGACCTTTGTTGACAATATAATATAAGCCGTGGGTGGCAATATAGTTGGGCGAATAGGAGGCCTTGGGAAGTTGGGGTCGTTTGAAAGTTAAGTGGAGCAAGCAATAAGCAGAAAAAAAGAGTGCTACCATCAGCTAAAACTATCGTTGAAAGAAATGTATACAAATCAAGAAAACGACTGAAATTTAACGATTACCTAATTCATAGAGAGTATTCTTACTTCTATTTGGACTTGGATTGCTTGAAAAATCTAAAGAGAGAGTGGAAAAATCTTGATTCTCAGAAGGAACAAGAATCATGGTTGATGATTCCATTGAAGCAGGAAAAGAAGAGAGTGCATTGCTGATCAGTTCCTCCGATTCACATAATGAATCTGAGCTGCTCTCCAAAAGAACCGGTACCCAGTTCTTGTTTTCTCTCAATATTACGATTATAAATGCAGAATAGATATATTTGTATTGGGTTCTTGTAATTTCCGGTAGAAAGTGCAGGAATTTGATTTTGCTAAGATTTTGTTGTGAAGGGACCATATGGACTGCGGCAGCACATATAATAACAGGAGTAATTGGAGCCGGAGTATTATCCCTTGCATGGAGTGTTGCCCAGCTTGGTTGGGTAGCGGGTCCGTTCACTGTGATAGCCTTTGCAGGAATCACGGTGGTTTCCACCTCCATCCTCTGCGATTGCTACAGGTCACCTGATCCTCTGTATGGTCCTATCAGGAAACGTTCTTTAATGGAAGCTGTCAAATTTTACTTGGGTAAGTCCACAAATTATAGCAGTATCTTTCATTTACTACTATTAGCCTTCTTCATTACCTTTAGAAACAGCTTCGTCAGAATTTACAAAACAGGAAGTTCCTCCTCTATTACTAACAACAGCAGGTAAAAGAGAAGGTTTACCAAAGAGGAATTATGGTTATAAAAAGAGGGGGGGGGGGGTTTTTTAATATTTTATTTGCCGTAGGGGATGAGGTGAATGACATTCTATTCATGCTCGAGTAAGTTGTCTTGCTTTGCCCAGATATTTTAATCATGGGACTGTGCACATTATTGTCAACATGGGGCATAAAAAATTAAAATGGCTTCTATCAGGTGCAGTAAATAAGAGCATAAAAGTAATTGATTTGTGGAAAAGTTGGAAACAAGAGGAGGTCCCTTTCTTGAATTTGTTTTGTTTATTTTTTAATCCACCTCTGGAGGCAATTGAATTATTAGCATGCTTAAAATTGTGAATATAGATATAGGCATATCAATGATTTTACTTATAAAATGCTTTGTTCTTCTTTTTTCTTTTCTTTTTTTCCCTTCTTGGAACTGTATTTAGTGGGATTAATTTTGTGATCTTGGCCCTAAAGCATCTATCTGTAGATGCTTTTATAATATAAAAACTATGAAATTAGATATCCAATATGACATTGCTAATATTTTAAGATAAGCCCAGATAAATTAGATTGTGATGATGTTAGGTGACTTGGCAGTGATCCTTTTGTATTTTTTAATTGGTTCTTTCCTTTCAGTGTGGCCACCAATAATTTCATCTTCTAACGAAAATCAAGATTACAAATCTTTTCAATAAATTTGAATTTACTCTTTTACTTAACGCACGAGTAGAGGATAGTAAAAAATTTAGGATAAAAGCCACTTCATTAATTGCAAGTACAAATACTTATATAAGCTTATATTCCAAAAAATACTTCATAATTATTTTATATGGACTAAAGTGTTCCAAAAATATAGAACTCTGAGGGATTTTTTAAGCATAAAAGTTAATTTTTAAGCCTACTTTGACATCAATATAAAGTTTGATCAATGCTAAACAATTTATATGATCTTGAAGCTTGTTCACAATAGCTCAACTAATTGAGTTATAAAATTGGTGTATAACATACACCAACATATGCCTGCCATATTATACAAGAAGATTGAGTTTGAGGATGTAAATGTAATTTCAGGAAAGAGGAGCCAACGAGTCTGTGGCATTTTTCTGCTTCTGGGCTTCTATGGAGCTGGTGTTACATATACCATTACGGCAGCTTCAAGTGTTAGGTAACTCGTCGCTTTTCAGCTCTTCATCTTTCTTATTACACAATATATTATAAGCAGTATAATTAACTGTATGAATTGAGAAGATCTCCACTCCTAAAAGCTTGACAAAAGACCAACTGTAAATTCATAAAATTCCAATAATGTACAATTTCAAATGCCTAATGTACAAATGTCTCCTATGTAGACAGAATGCCTCTTAAGAAAAGAGAATTAAGGAAGGAAAGGGACAAATTAGCATGTTTTTTCATCGCAATGAGTTTTTCTTCTGGTTCTATAACTTCTGCAGAGCTATAAAGAAATCAAATTGTTATCACAAAGAAGGACACAGCGCAATTTGTGGGGAGAACGGTTACATTTTTACAATACTTTTTGGGTTGGTACAAATTGTAGTGTCTCAGATACCAGATTTCCATAACATGGCATGGTTGTCTATTGTTGCTGCTGTTATGTCCTTCTCCTATGCTTTCATTGGACTAGGACTTGGCTTTGCAAAAGTCATTGGTAATACTTTTGATTCCCTTTGTCTTCCATTTTCTGTGTAAACCACAAGCCTTCTGATAAAAATTGTTGTGAGAGTTGCAGAGAATGGGGAAATCTTGGGAAGCATTACAGGAGTCCCTGCAAGTAGTCTGGCTAATAAGATATGGTTAGCGTTTGAGGCACTTGGTGACATAGCTTTTGCATATCCCTATACATCAATTGTTCTGGAGATCCAGGATACTCTGAAGTCACCTCCACCAGAAGTGCATACCATGAAAAGTGCATCTGTCATATCCATTATTACCACCACTGCCTTCTACCTATGTTGCGGATGCTTTGGATACGCAGCATTCGGAAACGATACACCGGGGAACCTCTTGACCGGGTTCGGATTCTACGAGCCTTATTGGCTTGTTGACTTTGCTAATGCCTGCATTGTTTTGCACCTAGTTGGTGGATATCAGGTATTTTCTTTCAACATTAGAACTTAGGCAGACATTTCTATGATAGTGATAAATTTGTCTCTCATCTAAAAGCTTAAGCTGATAGAGCTGTGTTCAATTTATATATTTATCAGATAGTAGTATAATGCTGTTTGTGCTTGTTGGATTCTGATTACTGTCTTTTGCAATTGATAATTTCTTGTTTAGATATACAGTCAACCAATATTTTCCTTTGCTGATAAATGGATTGGAGAGAGACTCCCCGACAGTGTGTATGTAAAGAACTTCAAATTGGAGCTCCCATTAGTGCCACCCTTTGAGCTTAATCTCTTCAGATTATGCTTCAGAACTGTATATGTGTTGTCAACAACTCTACTTGCAGTGCTCTTCCCTTACTTCAATCAAGTTTTGGGATTCCTGGGAGCCTTGAACTTTTGGCCGGTGACAATATACTTCCCAATGGAAATGTACTTTGTGCAAAGAAAGATCAGTCCTTGGACAAGAAAGTGGATTCTTCTTCAAGTTTTCAGCATCATTTGTTTGATTATTTCAATAGTGGGCGTGATGGGATCATTGGAAAAACTTATAAGTGCAAGATTTAGCTGAAAAATCCTCAAATTTGTAGTAGGCTTTCTTCCTTTTTTCCTCTCTAGTTCACCAATATCACTTTCGTGAATGTTCTATTAGCTAAATTTGAAGGCCGAGTCAAGACCGGAGAGGAAGTATAAATATTACTCTACATGTAAATATTGACGCTTTTTTACATGTATATATATTAGTATTGCTCAGCGGGCTAGATCCAATGTAATTTTGGATATTTATCCATTCCTCTAACACCCCTTAGAATCATGGTGTGACCTTGGTGGAACTATTTTGGACAATTGTAATCTGGATATCAATAATTTTAGTGGTTAATTTGGTACTTACAAAAAAAAAGTATTAATTTAGTGCATATGTAGGACTAAGTTAGGCTAGTTTTTTAAAATACTGATCCAAAAAAAATCGAGTCTAATTGGTTCAACCTATCTGGCTGATTCGAGCTAAATTTCAAGTCTAGTCTATTTGATTCACCCGTCCACTAGAAAATATTATTTTTAGCAAAAAAACAATATCGTTTTAACGGATCGGGTTACATGGCTCAATCCAACTTAGACATCAGATTGGATTGGATTGGATTATAAAATACCCGATTTGAGGGAAACTTGACCTTCACCCTTGGTCAGAGTAAGTCGAGTCGGGGCTTCTGAATCACCGGTTGCAGCAAATGCCATATTACCCTTTTCTTTCTTTCTTTCACTTGCTTCCCATTTTAGGATGCTCCAATTTTGACAGTGAGGCTCCCAATGGAAGCAATTCTTTTTTTTTTTTTTTATGGAAAGGAATGATAAATTAAAATATTAAAAGAAATCTTATAAAGCATTAGATAGTGATACGATCCTTATTTATCTATCAAACAATACTCATAACAATATCTTGATACTATTATAAAAAATCACGAATTATGAGACTTTAGTTATAAAACAACTAATAACACTAATTATAAGTGGTTAAATTCTTAGAGAATTTCAAAGAAAAGCTCTCTCAAGAAATTTAAGAAAACTCAAAATTGTATTCAAAGATAATCATCTAAATTATTCAAATTACATATATAGAAAAAAGAGTTCAAATCTTTGTTTGATTAGGAAGTCTACTTATTTTTAAAAAAGGAAATTAAATCTATTAAGATATCATATCTATAAATATTTTCTTATTAAAAAAAGAAAACAAATAACACAATAAATTTAATAGACATCAAGATTTTCAAATTTTTATAGAAAACGAATAAACCAAAAATACTTATGGATTAGATGAAATTCTTAAGTTTGATGGGCTTGGAATTGAACTTTCTTCTCGTTTGTAACAAATCTAATTAAATTTACAAGTTTTGGACAGCTCATGCAATTTTCCTCTTTGATAGATTGATCTAAATAACACAAAATAAGTTCATTAAGTGCATATTTATCTGTTTAGCTTTAATTCTTGTAAGTGAACCTCCATCATAGCTACCATTAAATGAAAGTTTGTTATTAAAATAGATTGATTTTTTATTTAAAAAATTAAGTTATCATTCGAGATTATAGATTAATCAAAACTCTTATAATTCTCTTACGGTTTTACTTGTAAACGCTTTCTTATCTTAATCGATTATTCATAGACTTTTGACTTCAATGCTAGTAGGAGTCCCTCAGTGTCAAATATATTATCATTAATCATGGTCTTTTTGTTTACAAGTAATAACCGAAGATGACTATTCAATTTGAATTTGTATACTATAGGTAAAATTGTACTTCAAATAAACATCAGATATATTTCTCCTAACATTATTAATTATTCGTCAAATATAAGGTTTTATTATAATTTCATCATAAAAACAAACATAATATATATCTAAGTATTCTTGTAAACTTTATATTTTAATTCGATGATAAAAAAATAATTACAATTAGATTTATTACATGTATTTTCTCTGTTCTTTTCATAAAAATGATTAAAAGTATCATGAGTATTAGACAACAAATAATAGTTTTTTAAAGTTTACAAGAAGAGTTTTGTAAAACATTTCAAAAGTTTGAAATTTGAAAAGATAAAAATTAAATTATTTTATTTTACATAATTATGGTAAAATGGTGACAAAACTTATGTCGGATCAACGATTTATCAAAATGAAAAACCTAAATTGAAACAAAAAACTGTCGATTCATAAACATTTATAAACTGTAAATCTAATCAATGGTTTTTTAATCGATCACGGTTCGATTCTTATCCGATTTGTCGTCTCAAGTTCAACCATGATCGAGTCTAACCATTGGATATATTTGAAAATAGGTAGTGCTAAGAATGCTTGGGTTTCTCCAATAGGATTAATTCTAACATCCCTTAGAGTATATATTTGAAAATAATATATGATGTGGCACTATTGATTAATCTACGACTTTCCTTTTTGTCTATTTTTTTGGCATAGAGATGGCCATTGACTAATATATGTAATGGGTTGGCCCGACACACTTAGGCTTAGTCCAGTCAAGCTGCGCGTCAAAAAATCTGAAAATAATATGAGTTTCTCATTTTGTAATCCTAACCTGTCACGGGAAAAAATGGGTATATAGGTCAAAACTTGTTGCAGACTAAAATGGGTCAAATTTTCACTCATTTATTTGCATTAAAAAATTTAAAAATTTTAAAAAAATAATTAAAATTTAATAGAAGTCGAATACATCAAAACAAGAATTAAATGACTAAAATAAATAACAAAACTCACAATTACTCCTATCAAATGCCAACAACAAATCTATAATTTTGCTCTTCTTCTTCATTATCAATAATAATGATTGAATTCATATTAGAAATATATACTTCCATAATTAAATCGTTATCTCATCATCGTCTAAAATGAAAATTAGAATAAGTAAATAAATATATAAATCTAAATATAAATGAGAAAATAAATTAATTTTATATTATATTGTGACATTCTAAATATTAAATATCTTGAATATTTTTTGACAAAAATTTTGATTTAAGGTTTTCTAAAAAAATAATAATAAATCGACCCTTTCGAGCCACAGAAGCAATGAGCCAAAATAGATTGGGCCAAAAAGTTAATATGAGCATATATTTTAAGAGCCTAAGTACGTATTTTTAGCGGGCCAAATGCCGGCTCATATTCCCAACACTACCATTGGCCTCTGCCATTTTTCTTCGGGCCTTACGTTCTATTTCCCTTTTGCTGAATTTTCGGACTTACATTCTTGGACATATTCACAAGTAAGCCCAATCTCATTAATCAATAATCGTATACTTGATTGGGATGATATAAGATGCACGTAATTTAAACTTTATTTTTCTAATTGAATTTATCCTACATAATGTCTTCAAAAAATTTTTTTGTCACAAATGCTTATTACTTTATTATATTTTCTCATTATAAAATTGTCTTGTTTAATTCCTTTTTTTAATCATTTTCAATATAAAATTATGCTACATAATACAATAATTTTATTTATTTATTTTTATCATTTTCAATATTAAATTATGTTACATAATAAAATAATTGTTGTTGAATCATATTGTAACATCATATAAATCTCACGCTTCAACACATAATTTCACCATATTTAGACAAGATTACCTTTTTTTTCTAAATCCCACAATTTATTGGACAAAGATCTTCCTTCGAATACTCACCGATAAATCTAACACAAAACAAGCATTCAAAACATCCAAAAGAATGCACACACTTTTGATGATTGCTTTCTCAAATATTGTTCTTTATGCAACAAAACTCTTAATCTTGATAGAGAGGTGTACAAATATAGGCATATTTTTCTTTTTAATTTGTCTTAAATTATAAATTACTTTACTTATTAAAGTATATGTATTTGTTAGTTGATCAAAATATTTTTATTTAAATAGAATTATTTGTATATAAAAAATACATTAAATTAATTTTGAATTGATAAATGATGAAGATATTTTAAAAATACTTTATAAAAAATATACATTTTCAATAACATTAATTATGTTTTATTAATTGATCTATCAATTTGAAACGAATAAAGTAATTTAATGTATTATTATTATCGTTTGTTTAGTAAATCAAAAATGTTTATTATTTGGCAAGATTTATGTATTATTTACAAAATCTTGGTTTAGTTATAGAGCACGTTCTCAAAGACATCTTATATCAAAATTAGTGATAATAAAATATAAAATATATTCACAAAGCTTTAAATAGTTATTTACACTCATGAACTATTAAGTAGGTAAATTTATTCTTAGAAAATCACTTGATGCTTTAGTTTTTTAAATGGAAGTTTAGGTTTTGATCCCTTACCAACCAAATTATACGAACCATATTAATAGTAAACTAAACTACTACTTCACTAGATTCCCCTTCCCCCATTATGCGGGATTTGTTCCTTCTTATTACTATTAATTTTATTAATTTAACATTAATTAATATTTTAAAATATAAAATTTATTTTGTTTAACTACTATTTCAATAATACTTATTTTACTGTATAATCATAACTTGAAAAATCATAAAAAGAATAACGTGCAAATTACATGGGACAAATTTGATAATTGAAAAAAATTACCACACTCTATTCAATCTTTTTATAAGTTGTTAGAATATATATATAGACTATAAGTCATGTTAAGTACAAGTAAATATAACTTGACCATCCTCACTTATGTATCTATAAGATTATTAGCTCAGATAATTTATTCAACAAAAATAACGTGTATTTAAAAGAGAAGAAATCATTTTATGGCAATCACTGCCGCTGATGACAGGAAAAATGGAGAGAAATCATTTTCGAATATATAGTTGGGGTAGTGGGAACTACTCTAATTTCCATAAAGCCTCACAGAATTGCCTGACCGCTAAATAGAGTGGAAGAAAGAGGATAATCTGCCATCCATGGGAGCTGAAGATGTGGAGACTGCTCTGCTGCATGCATCCTCTAGAGAAACAACAAAACCACTTGTTAGGAGAAATGGTTGGAACCCGCCTAATTCTTCAACTTTATTTTTCTTTTCCTAATATATATATCTGTTTCACCTTTTTTTTTCCTCCCTTTTTTGGGTTGCATTTCTTTGATAAGTTTGAGTTGAAATTATGATGATGAAATGGGCTTGTCTTGATGTGTAGTTTTCATGGAAGGAGAATATTTGGATCACACCAAATTTGATTTCTGGTTGCCTATTTTGACTTTTTTCTTCCTTCCACGAAGTTAGGAAAATAGCTCTGTTCCTGTTCGTTAGAGTTGGAAAATTTACTTCTTTCTTCTCCATTTTTTGGCCCCATTTAGGTGGGGAAGGTTTGCCGGTCATATTGTTTTGGTGGGTGTAATCGTACACAACCATTGGGGTGACTTGAAAGATGCTAAAATGCTCAAGTTTTGTTCCTTCCTTGAGAAAATAGAAGTAGAGTCATGATTTTGCTCCTTTTTTCTACAGAAATAATTGATTTCATTAGATATTTTATCGTCCTAAAATGGTAGGAAGCTACTATCTTGAGGTTTCTGTCTGTGGACTCGGGTATGAATACTGATTTGAATAATTCAGGGAATATATGGACGGCTTTGGCTCATATAATAACGGCAGTAATAGGATCTGGGGTATTATCACTAGCATGGAGCATGTCCCAGCTAGGGTGGATTGCAGGCCCAACAGTAATGCTGTGCTTTGCATCAGTTTCCCTTGTTTCCGCATTTCTTCTCTGCAATTGCTACCAGTCTCCTGATCCCAATCTCGGCCACAGCAGAAATGGTTCTTTCCTTGAGGCTGTTCAAATGATTTTAGGTAATAAGTTTTAGAAGAATTTTATCTCGTGTTATCAGTTTTCAGTACGGTCTGCATAGCCATCCATCTGTGAACTGATGCTCATGACTCATGAATATAGATCCAATTGCCTGGGACTGGTAGTTTTATATGGTGCTCTCCATTTAACATATACAGAGTTTGCAAACACAGAGGGCTCACGACAGACTTTGACTATTTTTGTGTTACCTCTGAGCTTTACACCAAAATGTAAAATGGGTTCTACGTTTGAATCTCAGGGAAAAGAAATGCAGCTGTCTGTGGAATAATTGTAGGAATTAACTTTGTCAAGATTGGAATTATCTATACAATCACATCTGCTCTCTGCATGAGGTATGTTGTAAATTAAAGCACACCCACAACAGATTATTATCCACAAATTTTATACGCCCTTTCATCAAGTATACTGATGCTTCTCCTTTGTGAGGGCATTATGATGTCGACTATTAGGACAGTAAATCCTAAAGTTCAGAATTTGTTAGCTCTCCAGGATCCTGCATTACCAATCAACCATTTTTTTTTTTGGGGGGGGGGGGGGGAGGGAGAGAGGGAGAGAGAGATATGGTGTTTTCTCAATTGGACTGGTATGCTATCCAAATCCTCAGATCAAGTATAAACAGATTTCAGAGCAAGGACAACTGGGATGTTTGTGCATCCCGAGCAAGGTTGTAACTCATCTTTACCAGTACCTTGTAACCTGTTGTATAATTCAGAGAAAATAAAAAGTAAAATTGTTCTTCCATGAGGAGAAATTGTTTCCTCAACCTTTTAAAGCTTGACACCAAGTCGCCCCTGAGTTCAAGAGATTTGCTTGTCTTTAGATTATCTACAAATTTCCAATCATACTAATTCTGATTTTAAAAGGAAAGATGTGATAATTTTAGTGTTTTCATTATTTTGATGGGTGCAGGGCAATTTTGAAATCAACCTGTTACCATAACCAAGGGCATGACGGTCCTTGTGAATACAAAATCAATAATTTTATACTTCTGTTTGGAGTTGTCCAAATTTTTGTATCACAAGTACCTGATTTCCGAAACATACAGTGGCTCTCCGTTGTTGCTGCCATCATGTCCTTCACATACTCCATCATTGGATCAGGACTTGGCTTAGTTAAAATACTAGGTAGATCCTCAACATGCTCTATTGTTTTGTTTCTACTGCAGTCATCAACTGAATTGAGTCATTGATTCATACTTATGTTTGACATATGTATCTATCAGAGGTGCTAATTCCCATAACAATTAGCTTTCATGATTTGAATTTGCAGAAAATGGAGAAATTAAAGGTAGCATTACCGGAATGCCAGCTTCTACTTCTGCAGAAAAAGTATGGTCAATTGCTCAAGCAATTGGGGACATTGCTTTTGCCTTTCCTTTTTCTCTTATTTTTCTGGAGATACAGGTGTTAGAATTTTCAGTTCTTTTTGCAAAATACTTTACTTAGAAGACATTGCAATGGTAGTAAAAATAATAGTGGTAATACTTGGAAACTTTCAAGGACACCATGAGGTTTACCCCACCAGAGAAGGTCACAATGAAGAAGGCATCTATTGCTGCGGTCTTCATCATAACATTCTTTAACCTTTGCTGTGGAGGTCTTGGCTATGGAGCTTTTGGGAATTTTACCCCGGGGAATCTTTTGACTGGCTTTGGTTTCTATGAGCCATATTGGCTTGTTAATTTTGCCAATGCCTGCGTCATTCTTCATTTAGTTGGGGGATATCAGGTACAGCTCAGCCACATTGGTCATGATCCTAGGATCAGTCTTACAATTTAGATACACAAGCGACTTAAATACTGTTGAAAGATGATAAAAAGCAATATTCAGGGCTTGCTTCTATTTCTGTCTGTCTTGTTCCTTATAGCAGATGTACTTTACCACCTTAAGAATATTTCTTTTTTCTTGTCAGGTATTCAGTCAACCATTATTTGCTATTGTTGAAAGATGGATTGCCATCCAATTTCCAGAGAGTGTAATTGTGCGTGAAATCTACAGTTTGAAGCTCCCTTTACTGCCAACAATTTCAGTGAATCTTCTGAGGGCCTTTTTCCGGACTGCTTATGTTGCATTAATTACAGGAGTTGCAATAGCCTTTCCTTACTTTAACCAAGTGGTGGGAGTGTCTGGAGCAATTACCTTTTGGCCTGTTGTTATATATTTCCCTATTGAGATGTACCTGGTACAGAAAAATATAGGATCATGGACAGCTACATCAGTCATTCTTCGTATATATAGCTTCATTTGCTTGATTGTGATTGTCTTTGCCTTTATTGGCTCTGTTAAAGGATTAATTAGTGCCAGGTTTGGCTAATGGTATCATCCTGAAGATTTGTTTTCTTTCTTGTCCACAAAAAGGTACAGCAACTTTGGATTTCTTCCTTTTTCCTTTAATTTGTATTTAAGCATCAATAAATATTAAATGATCTATGTGGTGGATACCAAACAGATTGTATTTTTTGTAGCTGGTAAAGGATATGCCATGCTTAAGTTTCATTATTCAGAAACGGATTGTTTGTACTTTTTTTGCCTCTATTCTGGGATATGGAAATGGAAATACGGTAGTCTAGTAGTCTCATAAAGATTTCAACTATTCTAGAACGACTTTCTGGCTGTGAACTTATTTGTACCATACATAACCAACTTACTTGGTCGCGACATGAGAATGAAAATTAACTACACCGACTAGCCAACCACTCACTCTTGAAACCTTTGTCTGCGGAGCTGAAATAATTTGTTATATTCCGCTAAACCAAGAAATGCAAGAGGAGGAATGAACAACCCGCTCGTGCAGAAGAACCTTAACTTTTGCTAGGCCCAGAGCATGACAGAAAGAAGGGGGGGGGGGGGGAGAGAGGCAACCTTCACAGATTCTGACAATTTTGTATGACCAAATGAGATCGCCACCCAACTCTCTCTTTGCATACCCCTCCAACACCCCCCCCCCCACCCCTCAACACCTTTTTTCTTCCTCCAAGTAGTCAACCCCCCACCCCCCCAAATAGAGAAAGATAGAGGGTTGACCGGGCGTCTTGTGGGTGAGCTACCAGCCCTTGTCTCACACGCTTAACGGCGTTGAATTCTTTAATGGAAATTATGGAATCATGCACCTTGGATGCCATCCTCCTGCATGAGGGGAAGGACTGAGCTTCATTTCTTGTATAAATGATTTCCATTTGTTAAAAACGAAAAACAATTCACTGAATAGTTTCATATTGTGGTTTCTTCAGCTGAGGAACATTTCTTCTAAACAAAATAACTACTGCAAAGTAATAGGAAGAGAGAGTGGACAATCAAGAAAGATGGGAAGAATTCCATGCTGTGAGAAAGACAATGTGAAGAGGGGGCAATGGACACCTGAAGAAGACCACAAGCTCACTTCTTACATTGCTCAACATGGCACTCGCAATTGGCGTCTCATACCCAAACATGCCGGACTTCAGAGATGTGGCAAGAGCTGCAGGCTACGATGGACTAATTACCTCAGGCCAGACCTAAAACATGGCCAGTTTTCCGATGCAGAAGAGCAGACCATTGTCACTCTTCATTCAGTTCTTGGCAACCGGTAATTTTATCTATGTCATCATCTCAATATACCTAAGAATCAAACAATCTTAGTATCACAGTGGTCTCATTGCTTTGTTATCAATGGGTACAACAGATGGTCTGTAATTGCGGCTCAGCTGCACGGCCGGACAGATAATGATGTAAAAAATCATTGGAACACTAAGCTCAAGAAAAAGTTATCAGGCATGGGAATTGATCCAGTAACCCACAAGCCTTTCTCTCACCTGATAGCTGAGATTGCCACCACTTTAGCCCCGCCGCAGGTTCCTCACTTAGCTGAAGCGGCATTGGGGTGTTTCAAGGATGAAATGCTTCATCTTTTAAGCAAGAAAAGGATGGGATTCCAAATGCAGCAATTTGGTATGGTACCAATAAATAATGCAACAGTAACTCATGTTAAGCATGAGGACAAGCACGAAACTGTTAAGAAGATCAAATGCGGATTAACAAGGGCCATCAATGATCCTGATACCTTACAAAAAAACAAAACTTGGGACCAATCTGGAGGTGTATCAAGGAGTTTTGGGGGTACCTGCAGTGCATTTCCTGCATCTGATTCTGGGTTTCATTACAGCCTACCATCTCTTGTAAATGAAGGGGATGGATCTCCATGGAACCAGAGCGTGTGCGCTGAAAGCAGCACGGCAGGAGAGCACCAAGGCCAGTTGGATGAGAAGCTTGAGGATGAAAAGTGTGGAGACTCGGAGGGAGGCAACCAAACAAGAGATGTGTCAAACATTTTCAACTCTAATTGTGTTTTGTGGGATTTACCATCTGACGATCTAATGAATCCTATAATTTAAGGAGGCTGTAGAAAGAAAGATATAAAATGGGCAAAAACAGTTTTTTTTTTTCTTTTAATAATGTATTTCTACAACAGTTATGCAAATGAACTCATTAATAAATAGACATACAATTTTGCCCTATTACTTTCATCCTATACATCAGTATTCCATGTCGCTTGCAGGGGAGACTTTTATGTACTTCAGGCAAAATATGATGACGAAGAGGATGTATCAGCAAGAACCTGCAAGAATTCCCCCAAAAGGGTGCAAGAAAACTAGTAAAAAAAACAGTTCTCGATTTTAATCAGATGAAACAATTTATACGAAAAATCATTCACAGGGTATACCTCAAGTTGCTCTTCAGTAAAAGAATCTTTTTGAACATTCCATGTGTCTGCATGGGTCCGCCGGAACTCTGCAACTGCTTTTGTCACTGTAGATTTGACAGGTGATGGCTCCGAAACAAATTGAGCTAGTAAAGTGACATGCTCAGGAAGCCAGCTGAAATAGAAACTTCTGTCAAATGGCAATAAACACAACATATCCACATGAAATTTAAGAAAATACAAAGTTACTAGAAGAAAACTCTGCTGCAGGTACAATACATACTGACTTTGGTATTCTCCCCATTAAAATATCAACTTAGAATACATGAGGATTACCTCGGCATATCATAGGGAACTGATAAAACACATGCTGCCAGAGCAAGTACTGGACCATGTATAGATGCCACAGGAAGCCCTGAACGCATGCTTCTGCAATAATAAATTAGGCTCCAAGCTCAGAAAATGTTATAATAGCTATGATGCTGAAAACAAACATATGAATATCTATGCTACAATGCTCTAGATGCGTTATTAATACTCCCTCCATTTTTTTTACTCGTCACTATTTGGAGATTCCTCTGTTTCTTTCTACTTGTCATGTTATGAAATCAAGGTAGAATTTACTACATTTTCCCCATGTAACCCTTTTTAATTATTCATCAAAATATTCTAATTATCATTTTCAATACAAAAAAAAGACAAGAATCTAAGATGTTTAATCAAATTCTCAACTACTATTTTTGACTTTTTAGGGGAGAGATTTAATAATATTAAGAAGATTTATGAAGGGTAATTTTGGTCTCTATCAAAACATCAAATGAATTCTTGTATTTTCTTAAGGAAGGTGAAAGTATGTTTTGTTACAAGAAAAAAAGAAAAAAAAAACGGAGGGACTACAATATATGTTTGTTCCACTGCAATGCAGTCACAGATTTTCATGGCCCAGGTTGAGAAAACAATATGTGCGCAGATAGTCATAGAACTTTATTAGCATAATCTGACCAATGCAATTGCCTATAGCATCTAAGCATATACAAACGAAGTTTGGTAAATTCAGGACAAAATAAAAATTAGAAAATTGACACGGGGTATTGACCTCGATCTTCTCATCTTCTGGATAACATTTGCTTCCTTGAAAGCTCTTTGACGAAAATCTTCAGCTAGATCTTCATTCCCGCCCTTCATGAGGCCAGCTAAAACTGCTGCTGCATGCTCCCTGACCTGAACAGAATGGATTTGGATGTGTCAAATTAAGAACAGATATGATGAGTAACTACTGAGTTCTTTTGATGTTATTCATATTCAGATGTTCTGAGAAAGCTCAAACTCACCTCAATTTGGTTGTCTGTGAGCAATTCCTCAACAGTTTGCCAGATTCGTTTCTCATCCACTTTTGACAGGATGAAAGTATGCCTGTTACAGGATACCCGAAAAATAAAATAAAATTGGTTCAACATACTGACATACTGAAATGCTTGCTAGTGCAGCACCCAAGATGGGCAATTACAAAATAAAGCCATTAATATAGTAATAAAGAAGCTGAGTACAGGAGATAAAAGAAATAAAATAAATTTTCAGATCAAAATAAATTACCAGGGTAAGAGTTCTATTATATTCCTAGATTCCCTTCAAGCGAGATTAAATAACCTATTTCTTTCATTTTTGTCTTTTACAAAAAAATGTCCATTATATATAAAACAAACAAGTATAATGCATAACCCAAAAAACATGTCTTCCATACCAAGACAACCAACCATGATGTTCCCTACTTTCTCTTTAAATTTTGCATGAAATGAAATGGTTAGGTAATTTGTTTTCCAGTTTCACTTCAAACTATTATACCTGTTTAACGCTTCACACCCACAGTGAAATTAGGCATTTGTAGAAAGAAGAAAAAGCACTAAACTATACATGTATAAATTTCTATTCTGGAAAAAGAAATAGAGTGCCATCAGACTTTGTGTTCAGAAGAATATATTATACCTGTACATAAAAGTCCTCAAGAAAGTTAAGGTTGCAGATCTAGTTCGCCAATTGGAATCATTGGCTGAAGACAATATAAGAAATATAGCTCTCTGGAGATGGGGTTCATTGAAAACCCTCCACTTTAGTAATTCAAAAGCTGCTTTAGCCAGAGTCGCCAGATCTTTATATGATGTTTCCTTCACATAAAGAATAACATTATGTAAAAGGATGCATTCATCACCATACTTCAAAAAAAAAGTTTACGAGGTCTTGAATTCCCCTTTTTCCTCCATTGCTCTGAGAAATTTTGCAAATAATTTCACCTTCCAGCTTATTAACACTGCCTAGTTTAGTATGTTCCACCACAGAGTAAACAGAATAGCACAAAACATAATTCCTCATGAAAAAGCAAAGACAAGCACCAGAAGTTTCATGTTCCAGAGTCTCATAAAAAAGAAGGAAACATCAGTATTATAAAGTTCAGCTTTACCTAGATTCCTTGACACTCTTTTCTTTTTCTATTAAAATTAAAACACACACATAAAAAGAAAAAAGAATCATGATCGTGGCATAATGATAATTAAAGAACCTAGTAATTTCCAATCTATCACTATACAATTAGGATTCAATTGAAGAGCCCCATGACCAGTTAAACATTTTCTAAATCTTGAATACTTGATGACATTATGACTAAACAAAATCTGCTCCAAATGAGAGGCATGTAAACCTCATGTATAATAACAGAGAAACAACACCTAAACCTACACACCTGTAAGGAGATCACAGGGTGCAAAAGGCCCACAATAACATTCAGTAGTATTGATGATCTTCCAGACTTTAAAGATGAGATGATGAAATGGAAAACCTGCACATAACAGAAAAAATTGAGTAATTGATTTGAGAAGTGTGGGCTAAAGTATGTCTAATTATGTATTCTTTGCAAAAAGTAACTACCGTTTCCATCCAATTAACATCATCTCGAGAATGGTCTTTTGATATCTCATTGTCAGTCATTTTATCTATCGGGATCTCTGAAATGTCGGATGGACTAATGTTTTGGATGGTCATTGCAAGTTCCGAAGCTCGCTCCACCAGATATTGATCCCAGTTCCCCACATCCAAGTTTTTGTGTGTATCACTGGTGCCTCCATTATGAGAACTAGGGTGAGAGAAGGATTGATAAAGCCGAATGTTTGAGCACAACACCGAGAGGGTTACCCCAATTGATTCCCTCACCTGTCCGAAACAGATTTAATATGAGCTAAAGCGTGAATTCTTCACTAATTTCTACTAGAGCCAACAATGCTTATAAGTAAGGGAGGAGCTCATTTTGAAATACTTTGAAAGTAAATGTTCCAAACTCAGCAGATGTAGAATGAAAGGGACTCTTCAGGCAGACAGAAATACTACACATTGAGGGAGGGGGAGGAAAGGATCCACTAATCAGAGAGTTTTTACAAAACTTCATATATCAAATAAACTTATTGGAACTATACAGTTAACTAATCATGCATGCTGGGTTTGAGGGTGAGTCAAGCACAGGCATGGAAAGATACTGAATCAATCATGTTCAGCAATACAAAGAATAACTAATAGTTAGAGGATTTCTTAAGACTAAAATACAAACTATATCGTGCTTGACTTAAATACCTCTGCCAAACGTGTACATTATTACAACAGTGTATACTGTTTTCAGATAACTAAACTTTAAAGGGTCATACTGAACTTTATAGGAAAATTTTCATTATAAACTTTGCATGCAAATTTTGAAAATATGTAGGGCTGCTGGAATGATGGAGGTCCACAATTACTCCACCGTAACTACTACCGAAGAAATTACAAGAATCTATAATTGGTTTGCAAAACTAGATAAAACTTGCATCAGAACCCATACAAGGCCTTAGGCAGGAAGCTAAGAAACTTAAATTGCTATAACCCCACACTTGCATTTCTTTCCTTTTTCCTTGGTCAGATGATGCTTTGTTGGCCAAAGACATCGGAGCAAAATCATGGACCCTACAAGGCTAGGTTTTAGTAAAAAGGAAATGCTAAGGTTTTATAACAAGGCCAATAACAAATGCTTACTTGAGCCGATGAATGCTTCATGTTACCAAGCAACTCTTCCAACAATTTGAGATGAAGCTGTTTTTCAGGGACAAGCATTCTGGGTGGGGATACTTCAATCAGTGCAGCTGCAAGAAAAGTGTAACGCTTGGCAACTATTGCAGATGTAACTGTATTGCTTAATGAGTTCATTAGGCAATCCATGATCTTCTGTCTAAGAAGAGGAACCCTTGATCCATGTTTTCCCTTCCCAGTAACAGCATAACGAATACAAGCTGCCCACTCTGGAATTGATTCAACATATGGGGAATCAATAATATTCTGCAACTGAACCATCATCCAGTCGTCCCAAGCTTCTGAGATACCAGAGACATCAGAATGCATCGCTCCTGCCAATGCCTCAGCTGCAACACACTGTCTAGACCTCTCCTGGGCATTAACAAACTCTTCCAATGCATTTTTAAGCGCCAATAAAACAGGAATACCACATTCCTGAATTAGTCGTTTGAATATTCTGGCAAAGTTTGAATAGAAAGTGTCATTACCCAATAAAGAAATCCAATTAGGAGTCCGAGGCCATGAAGAAGAAAAGTCAAAATAGAAACGGGTGATTGATTTGTCTGCAAAGCTCTGGAAGGAAGAATTTCCATGATTTCCTCTGGAGGATGTGCTATCAGTGTCAGTAGTTATATGAACATGAGAAAGACTATCCAATGTTTCTTTAAAGAATCCCTCTTCTTGAAAGACATCACGCAAAGCCCCTTCAAGTGAAGACTTGGTTTTCCCCTGAACATCCCCTGAACTTTCACCAGAGACTTTGTACGGTGATTCTTTCAACAGTATATTTAGAGCAGAGATAGCTAGTATTCGTGTCTGTGGAAGCTGACTTTTCAAATTTTTTAGGAAATGACCTGGAAAAGATTTCAAATATAGCATCACAAATCATAAGCAATAAATATCCCAAAGACTTTAGTGGTTTTAAATGCTACTTATATATTATAACAAAACCATGGCATGAACCAAACTGACCTGCAGATTCTCTAAGAATTTTTGCTGATGAATCTGTATCGTTTCTAGATGCCATAGCCAACAGTAACAGAACTCTATTAGCCATCAGATTATACCTGAAAGAAGAGAAAGAAACTAAGCCACTATTTCGTTCTATCTGAAATTGAAAGTAAAACATTGTAAGAATTCAAACTTGTAAGCACATCCCATGAGTCAGCTCTCTACAAATTAAAAGTCTATCCCTCATGATTTAATGGATGCTGTCATCAAGCGGCCAGAACACACAACAGCATAAAGATAAAATTTAGTGAAGTCAGACCGGAAAAAAACAGAGGAAAAGAAAAAGATATTTACCTCCAGTGCAAGTTACTGCTTTCAAAGCTCATGGAACCAATCTCGGAGACCAAATCCGAGAAATCAGTTGCATTTGAGTGATTGCCGGATGTCTTGAAAATACTCTTAGATATACCCGAAAAATATATGTTGTACTTGACAAAAAGCTATTGAACACAGCAAAATTGTTTCACACAGAAAACAATCAACAAGAAAGAATAGACAATGGGAAAGACAAAGAATAACACAAACTCCAAATTATCTCACCTCACTAATCGCTTTCTGCACTTTTAGTGATTCATGATGGGAACTTCAAGTAAAAAGAAAGAAAGCATTATCACACGTTATCAGACATTATAATACAGAACTTTTGAGCAACGGATTAAGCATGAAAACAGTGTTACCTTGAAAGAATTCCAAGAAGAAATGAAGAGAGTGCCTTTGCATCCTGGTAGCAAACAGAAAATAAAAAGTCACAGTAAAACTTGTTAAGCCAACATTTGGATTATTAATTTCCTGTGAATAATTACCGTGGTCAAACGCTTGAGAACAGTTTGTGTTGAAAGCACTGCACAAGAACCTAAGACGGTGTATTCAGGTGAACCGGGAAGCCTTAGGTTCTCAGTAAGACTGTAGACACAGTTTGAAATTGTAGATGGCCATCTTTTCAGCATTTTCAGAAGGGATTTCCCAGCATATCTAGTAATATCAGAAAGGAAAATGTACAGATGCGTAAGATATCTTGTTGCAGACACAAAGACAGATGTCTTGATTAACACTCATGTGCATGGTGTCAGATTAATTGATAAAAGATTGGGCACACTAAAAAATTGAAAATTTACAATTTCTGGAAGCTCAGATCTTTCATGCATTTCCAATCTTATTGTTTCTATCTTTACTCTTAGCACACTCTCTCATTCCAGTTGCCCTCCCAGATGACTCCGCACTTCTTCGTTGGTAAGTACATACTACCTAATACTCCCATAAATTGAATCACTTTCTTAGACCTCATCTTATTAGCACCACTATTAGCCAACTCATACATAATTTAGTATTTAAACTATCTATGGTGCTTCCTCCTCTTTTTCCAAGTAAATATCTAACAGAAGCAAATATTAGTAACCAAGTTAAACAAGCAATACCAACTGAAAGAACAGCAACATCTTTTGGTACCAAACAAAGATCATATATTTTCTTCAGAATTAGAACAGAAACCTTAACATTTATACCATTAAAGGCCTAAATTACAACCGTATTAATTTCCTTTCACATCACCAATAGTAAATTGCCAATAAACTCAGAGAGATGCATAGCAGCAATTAGCAAGTTAAAGAATAAATTTCAAAAGATCAAGACTTATATTGCGCCTCATGGTTTCTGCCACTGGAACATCAGGATATATAATACAATTGTTGGTTATTTAGAAAGCAATTGAAATAGGATTCAAAGACCTACATGCGGACAGTTTCATAGCTGTGTAATGAGAGACTAAGAAGATCATTCATCATCAGGAGGACATTTTCAGATGGAGATATATTGCCACTTGTCCGGAACAGATGATATGCTGATTGTGAGGACCTCCAAGTATTGTGCATATATGCTTTGTCAATAAGTGCCCATCGTGGCCTGCAACGAAACAATACCTTTAGAAAATAGTTCGAAAAGCTAAAAGTACAAATGAGGGCAAGAAACTTAACCTTCTCTTTCCCTTAGCATGAGATGACACTATAAAATTAACAGGAGGTTCAACTATGGCAGCAGATTCCATCTTCCAAGCCTGCCTGTGATTCGACCACTCTTCATATTCTGAACTGCCTGTGGAACAAGTGAAAATAAGGAAAGACATTGACCACGAAGAAAGAAAAATGCTCACAAATGTGTACTTATTACCATAGTTTCCTAGAGCATCCATAATACGAATGACAAGTAGCAACAAAATACTATCATCAGATTTTTCCTCCAACAGATATCTGCTAACAGAGCAACCATTAGGTTTGGCCTAAATAAGCAATGCATTGTTCAAGATGATGGGTGGATGGAAAGAAGATAGATAAATGTAAGAGAGAGAGAGAGAGAGAGAGAGAGATGATTTACTTGCAAGTTGCATGAATAACATTAGCAGCCTTTTCACGTAATGCTGTGCTGCCAACACATGAACCTGTTGCTCCGGCAATTAAGAAAGGAACATTACCAGGATCTCCAGCCATCCCATTCCTAGAGGACGGCCTGAAATCGGGCAAACAGGATAAAACACCTTGTAGTGAAGAGTCAATGCGCAAAAGAGTCACTTTCAAGTGCTCTTTCTCATTTCCTGGACATCATAGAGTAGGATATCAGCTTGCTTATGCAATATTACATAAGAAAATGAAATATGCTGAAATTTTAGCAAAATTTCAAATTTTGAGGTACATCCTCAGACTTTCTTGCATTCAATTAAACACGATTATATAGCAACTAATCTTACCAAATCACAAGAATAATTTAGACTATTAACATAACCATATATTGTAACAAACATGCAAAAAAGGGCTGTAAAGCCCTTTGCTGATATCAACATTCCCCAATTGTATCCCTAAGGACAATAGAGACAGATCCTACACATATAAAAACTTAAGCCAAAATACCAGAATTACAGCACCTGGATCAGAATGAGTCTTAGACTGGCATATCTTCTGAAGGTCATCTAAAGCACCTTCCAAGTGCAACTTCAAAAGTTCATTCGCAAATTGAATTTCTTCATTGCAAGGGATATGCCACTTTGGGCCTATTGGCATTTTGTTGTCTGGAAAATCTTTTGCACTGATCCATTCCTCAAGTGAAGCTGCTGCAGAGTGATGCAAAACACACCTGCGAAGCAAGCAAGCCAGTCATATTTCTTTGTTGATGCACACAGGATCACTCAACCACTATAGAGAGAAATATTGTATACGAATATATAGACATTAAATTCCATTTAACTGAATATATTGCAGCATAATAATCATCAAGAAAATGAAAGAAATCCACAGACTTGTATTGATCAATGGGATAATAGAGGACCAGGCTTCCGAGGAGAGATCTGAGAACGTGATCACCAGCACCATTGACCTGTTAAGATGATATGTGTCGTCACTATATAGCATTGCAGTGAGAGAAAAAAAGAAAGAGAGAAAGAAGCTGAAGAATTTGGTTTAGTGATTCCATGAGAAGACCAAAAAATTATTACATGACAAAACAATGTTTTCAATACTGTAAGGAGAACAGCATACGCAATCGTGGCAAACATCGCATGTTTAATATCAATGATGGTGATCCTCATAGCTTTAACCCTTATATATCTTGACTCTAAAACTAACATTGCTGATGATTCAAATGAAATTCGCATAAATTCTCTCGACTCTCTCTCTCTCTCTCTCTCTCTCTCTCTCTCTCTTTTTCCCAGACCAAACACTTGATTTTCTTGATGAAAGCTGATATCTAATACTTAAGGTTTTCATCAAGTGTAGAACATCTATGGTTCTACTTAATATTTATCAGTACAGCACTGACATCCAAGATGCATAAAATGATCTCCAAAGAAATGAAAATGTTACTCAAAATGATTTCCTCCTGATGTGTCTTCTTTAGCCAATCAAGTAATTTCATTACTTGTTAGCTTGCTAAACATGAAATTAACATTGATTCTCTGCAGAAAAAATGAAAACCTTCCACGATGTTGAATCAAAGGCCGAAAAGATAGCTTCTTTAAACTCATCCTTGTAGCGAAGCAGTGAAGGACCTCCATAGCTAATTGCAACTGATAATACTTTCAGCTGATACTCGATAGCTGTTTCCAGGGCGGGAGATAGTGTTGGCTTTGCCTGGAAGAAATGCAATTATAGATCACAAAGAGGAATGCACCAAGAGTTAAGGCATAAAGACAAGCACTAATTGCAGTTGAAAAAACCTTGCTTGTTATTATTGCATCAGAAGTTCCTCTCCCTCCATAACCTGTAACAGGTGTTCCCCTTAAAGAAGATATAACAGAGAGTAAAATCGGCTCAACAAGGTGAACAACAGCCTCTTCAGGGATTGAGTGAACACAGGCACAGCAAAGTAGTCCAACCTCAGCAATTGCACCAGGAAGAATATTTGATCTAACAAACTTCGAAATTTTGTTTAAAGCCTGTCGAGAAATACTCAAATTAACATCATGTACAAGGAGAAAACTTAGAGCGCTGCCATTGATATAATGTTTCCTTCATCCAATAATGAAACCAACACCTGTTTATAAAGTGATTTTGAGAGCCTTCCAAATAGGATTTCCAGCATGCAAAAGTAATAGGGACCATCATCAACCAGGAAAGTTCCTGAATTTGAAGGTGAAGGAGCTCCTTCATTCCTGCAGCACCACAAAAGTGTTATTTCTGTGAGAACAGCTCGAATAAAAGAATATGAGAGAGGTCTGGTGAAGCAACTGAACATCCTTGCTTACAAAACACTACTTGGTTCCAAGTGTCGAAGTAAAGAAAAGAGACGGCACAAAAATTCATCAAGCCACTCAGAAAAGTGAAATCCTGGCAGAAGTGATAATTCATCGTTGTTGTCTTCCAGTAGAGCCATCTAAGAGTCAAAGATAACTCAGCCAAAACCTTCTAGATTGTAGATGTAGTGCAAGATGTGAATTGAATAGTGGCACTTACATTGGAAAACAAAGAACCAATAAGTTGCATGGTAGCCAAGGTTTTAGGTGGATCATTGGCATCCATGCCAAGTAATGCATTTGACAAAGAAATCATCAGAAGATCAACAAATGAACTGACACCACTAACATCCTCTAGATTTACAGGCAAGCTTGACAAACTAGTGAGAAACAGCGAACGCCCAGCAAAAGCAACAGATGCCACTGCAGTCTTCAACTGATGAGTAGCTGTGACCTAATCAAATAATCAAAATTGTTCAATGGAAAATAAAGGCATCAACATTACTCAAAGAATGCACATTTTTTTTACCAAAATTTGCAATTCAGGAGATAGTAAAGTTCTTTCAGCAAAATGTGATTAAGATATAATTTTGCCCTTAACTAAATTCCAACTCCGAGAACAAGTTCTGTACTTACTGTTTCCAAAGCCATATGAAAGCGAGATGCTAAAAATGGCAAAACCAGTGATGGTTCCACATAAGATAAAATAGAAGTCGCAGTGGCAACTGTTTCAGAAAGATGTTCATTTTTGCTATATTGGCCACGATCAATCAACTTCAGTAATGTAGTGACAAAAGAAATCCTATCAGACTGCTGCAGGATGAGTTCATTTTGTTTGTTATTATCTTTGCTCCTGCAGATTGAGTACTCCAGTCAGATCTCAACATGTCAACGATATAGATGTGTCTCCTCATAGATAGTCTTACATTTGTTCATGTTGCAAGCGTTTCTGAAATATATTCACCAAGTGGTACAAGAAACGCTCCAGTGCAAAAGTCCAACGTCCACCATTTGAAGGATGGTAATATCTACATGATAAGCAGGATAAGCATCTGTTATCTGAGAAAATCGATTACTTTCAAAGATGAAATAGACAAATTTTGGAGAGCATACTGTTCTAAAAGGTTGATCAATTTCTCAAAATACTGTTGTGCTGGCCCTCCAGGTTTTATTAAATAAACCTGCACCATAAGTAAATAATACTTCACTTTGACCAGAAAGTATCTAATCAATATTTTAGAAACTTCCTATGGTACAGAACACTAGCTTACAATTGATTTAGCAATAGCCTTTCCAGGAGTGGATGTTCTATTCGAAAATAAAAACCTTGTATTCCTTGGAACATCTACAGAGAATGGATTGGAACCACTCCCGTTAGCCACAGGAACCTGTAAATTGCAATACAGGTTAATAATACAATTCGTATGTGAATTCATGTACTAACAACATAAGTTTTAATATTGCTAATTCATGAATACATTGTTTTTAACAATATTCTGCAACATAAATGGCAGCCTTAATCTCTGCAACTTATAGTTCATTAACTCAGCAATTTGAATAGGCTGTGAACAACAGTCGTGAATAAGAATAATCACAGAAAGAAGAGAGTAAAATAGCAAGTTTCTGTTTATATAAAACTATTACAATTTATAGATGTATGAGATACCAACTTTGTCAACCAAGACAAAAAAAAGTTAGTAAAATTCAAAGCACCCCCAAAACCTTATAACATGACAACAAAGACTAAGATACAATAGCAGCACCAACATGGCCACAGAAAATTGTGAAAGACATAAATATGAACATTCCCTCCAATCCAAAATTCCCGACGAACTTGACTGACATGACTAAAAGAAGCAGAACAGAATATTCAGCAAGCAGAGCAGTTCAAATGTCTAACTTAACACTTTGGAGTTGAGACAAAAATCAACTACCATAAATAATTTCCTTTCCCAATGCCCAAGTGCTTCCTAATCCATGTTGGTCACATATTTTCTCTTCTAGGCAACCAAAGTAGTTATATATCCTCTAACTATACAATGTACCATCAGAATTGTCAGAATCACCACTTATATTTCTGTTGTTTCAAGAAAACTGCAGCAGGTAGCCCCATTACTCCACATTAATACATGGCCTATCTTTATTTTTCAGTGTTTCTCTCATATAATCTTTAACTTCTAGAAATAATTAAACTCCGTAACACCAATTATATCAATAAATGTGATGCTTTGTACTGAGAAATATTCAATTCTTTCCTAACGCATCAAAATATGATAAAAATCATCTATAAGTGTAATAAAACAGTAGAAATATCAACACAAAAAGTATAGCCTTGATATGGGCTAGTATATTAGCAAGATGAACTCACCTCGAACATATTCAAGTACCTATTGAAGAGAGTTGATAATGAACTTTCCCATTCAATACACTTGTAGTTCTTGATGACACGAGCTGTTATGGAGACCCATTGACTGTTCCAGAATGGACAATTTGGTATAGAATCCCAGTGTCCCAAGCAAGCACTGATCCATTCTCTGCCATGAAACAGAAGAAAATTGATTAATCTGTGAGGTTGTGTACAGTTGCCGAAGAAAAGTCATCATAAAATGCTTCCTTACTGCGAAAAGAAGTCCTGATTGTCCAAGTTCGTTGGAAGAAATAATCGTACAAACCCAGAACCTTCAAAAGAAGAATTATGCCAAGGATTCTCCAATAAAGATCTGTAAAATTGTTTCATCCCATAGAGTTAGAACAATCACAAATAAGGTTAGGCTGCAAACCAAAACAGAAATCTAGAAAAGCCTATTGCAACGTCAAATGTGGAAGCAACAAATTACATGGGATAAACACGTTAAAATAAGACTTGCATAAGTGGAACACTCCATGAGAATGCTTAAGAAGGCAAAACAAAAAGGTAAGTAAATGCTACAAAATCACATGAATCAATAGTTGAAAAGAAGGCAGCATGGCTAGTTAGCTTACAACTATGCAAATATCAAATACCAAAATAGGGACACATTGGATAAGATCCATTCATTAAACCTTCAAAAAAGAATATGATGAATTCTACTGCCAAAAAAATTTCAAATATTTTGGAAAATATTATAATAATTTACTAGAGAGGGACATGTTGACAACAGTATAGTTTTCTTTCACAAAACCTTATCCTCTAATAGAAATAAATTAAGGAATTATCAATAATGAAAGAGTCTAAAGCCAAGAACAAAGAATCTAAACAATTACCGGAACTCCGACCATATCTCAAAGGCAGAGCCAGGAGGAAAAAACCTCCGACAAGTTCGAACAAGGGAAGTAACCATCTCAAAATGTCTTTGTCTCAATCTCCACCCTTCTGGGCCTGTATTCCTGAAGCAAATAGGCATATTTAATTTGCTAGAACGAAGCTTTTAGAATGAGAAAAACATGTGGAGAAAGCTTTTATAATCATCCCAACAAAATACACTAAAAAGAATCAGGAAAACTCCACTTAACCAGATCTTTTCAAATTACTTGGTAGGATGCTTAAAACTAATTCTATGCTTGGTTCAATCAAGAGTCAATTCTTTTCCCTTCTTCTTCTGCACCAAAGGTTATAAACGTGTTCTTTTATTACTCTGCTTATGAAAACTTTTGATCTTGCACTTCCTATGGCTACTTAATTTGCAAATACTGTTTCATCATTGTTCTTATAGGAACTTACTGAACATGTTGATAACCTATCAGTCTTTGCTCATGTTGTTACTTTTTCGGCATAAATCTGTTTCAATATATTGCAGAAATTTCATCACAAGCAAACAATTGAATGAAAAGTAGCACCGTCATTCTATTATACATCTCTTCTTTGACAATTAAAATATTTCATGACAGGTTTTCCAAGAGAAAAAAAATGGCACACATCTTTGATTCACCTTGTGAAGTATGTTTGAATCAATGTATCATACAAAGGAAAATATTTCATGACAGGTATTACAAGAGAAAAAAGAAATGGCACATGTTTATGACTTACCTTGTGAAGTGTGTGTGAATCAATGTATCATACAAAGGTCGCCACTGCACCTTCAAGGACAATTTCCTTCGGTATTTGTTCATTATTTTTACCAACACATTTCCCCATCTAACCTAGAGAAAACAAATCAAAATGTGGACATTTCAGAAATATGACTGGCAAAATAAACAGCAAAGGCATATATACAGTCAAAAATAAATATTACCTGCGCATAAAGTTTGCCTTCTGATATCTGGAACAATTCCAAACCAATTTCCACTATAGATGTCACATCTTCCAATAAAAGTTCACTTTTTGCCTTTATGAAACTGCAAATAGAAAGAAAGAACGTTGCATCCCTTTTCAATATCACTAACAGAGAAATTTTTTATTTGCCATTCATATTCATGAATCATGCATTAGAAGGGGCATTCTGTATGCTATATATAAATTTAGTGCCGAAGTCCGAGATCTATATTATTTCGTATAATATTAAAATTAAAAATAAAAAGTGTAAATAATGCAAGGTACAGTAGGTGAGTGGAAGAAGTAATTACAGAAGCATCAATTATATCTTTTCTTCATGAAAATGGACAGAGCACCAGAAGCATCCGCGAAAATTCAATAAGCACTCTAGATATATAGCTTGTGCTCAAATCCATTCTAAAACTCCTAGAGAGTCTGATCAACTAACTTATCTACATTTTAACTTCCCAAACATGCAAAAATTAACGTTAAGTGAAAAGAGAAGCAAAATCAACTCTGCCCCGGCTATTGGCCAATTCTTTGTCCCCAATTGCAGTTGCACAATTTCCTTTCCATTTCTAAGCTGGTCAGAAAAATAAAAAATTGCCAAACGCAAACAAATTAAACAGTCACCGAAAGAACAAAGTTTGCGGTCTAGAGAGAAGAACAAATTTCAGATGCTCAATTGAATTCAAACAAACACCAAATGGAATTGTGAATTCCATATTCAAAAGGACAAAAAGTAGAAGCAATTGCAGTGAAACTCACAGGTCAATCACAGAAACCCATTTAAGAGTAGCGTAAACAGATTCAGCATCATCCACTCTGTAACACTCCTTCACAGCACTCACAACTCCGGCAAACGATTCTTTCTCCCGCTTTGTCTCTTCCACAACCGGCGGCGGCAACCATGCATTATACAAATGCATCTTTCAATCAAAAAGTTGCTAAATTAAAATGAGAAAAACCCAGAAACCCTTTTATATCCTCAATTCAATTAGCTAATTGGGTTCTTGATTTGTGGAAGAGTGTATATATATATATAGTGGTTTTCATTTTCTTTCTTCACAAGAAATGAGAGAGAAAATTTGGTCCCTAAAATTTGACTGGAAACCGGAACCAGAGGTAAATTTAGTTTGGCATTAATTAATTCAGTTGACTATGGCGGTAAATGTTTCTCGCCTTGGAGGGAGATGATTGGCTGTTAATGTTTATCACTAGTTGTCACCTTGGGATACTTAGTAGATAATTTCTTTAAATGAAAATCTCGATTTCTATTATTAAACGATTAATCATTGACCAAAAAAATATAAATAAATAAAAGTTTTGAAAAATATTAAGGGATACAAACAAGATATTAATATGAGATTTTTTTTTAGGCAAATTAATATGAGATGTTAAGAAAAAGGAAAGCATATTTTACAATTGGGCTTGTCAAGTAAAGATATTTCCCATGTCTCTTTTGGGCTTGACTAATTGGGTAGGCTAATGTTTGCCACCTATTTCATCTCATTATGGGCTCGGATTGCAAATGTGACCGTTAGAATTCATCGCCAGCGGCAGCGAAATATGACCGTTGTGATTTGCGGACGATCCTCAGGTTTTGCATCGTTTAAATATCTGATCTTATCACGGCAACAAATCTACCCAACTGTCTCTATATTCTCAACAATCTTCAGGAACTCCTGATTCTTGATTGATAATTGCTTCTTCTTCTCTTTTTTTTGCTTTAATCACAAGATCTCATACATCCGTACATTTCTTGTAGTGCTCTCTATCTTCTTTCTAGTTTTCTGATTCATCTAATTTTTTGCTTATTTTCTTTCAAGAAATTTGTAGTCAATGGCAGAAATGAAAGATGCCCATGTCGTCGAGATCCCGGTCGACGGAGAGCATCAGCAGAAGTTAATCTCTGCTATGGACACCTTCTCTGCCATTCAACATCACCCCCTAATGGAAATCTCACGAAGCCCTGGCCATCTATTGCTTCTCAAGCTTTGGCAAAGAGAAGAAGACCTTTTTGGTCGTAGAATTGCCATGAAAGAATCTAGATTAGACGTTATTAAAAGAGAAATTTTTCAAATTTGCTGTTTCTTTTTCATTTTTCACAGTTTATTCTTAACCATTCTGTTCACATCTTATTCAGATGATCACCACCACCAAGTCTGCCACCAATGGTGGATTCCATCTCTTTTATCTGTGTGTACTTCCGTAGTTATTGTGTTTCTGGTTCAGATTAAGCTTTTTAGGTTCTGGAAAGTGAATAATCAATTACAGAGGGAGAGGAACGATAATCGAACCCTCACGAGATGCATCCAAGAGTTGAGGATGAAGGGTGCCAGTTTTGATTTGTCTAAGGAGCCTCAGAATGGGAAAAGAATGAAGAGCTCTAGTGTGGAGATCAAGTGGAAGCCTCTTACTTGGCTTTCTCAGTATCTGATTACCATTTGCCTTGTTTGTTTTACAGGTTTGATCTTCCCCACTTGCAGGTTCATGCTTTGTGCTTAGACCTCTGTCTTTCTCAAGTCCATCCAGAGAAGAAAGAGTTTTAGAGGGGAGGAGAAGATGTACAAGAATCACTTGGAAGGTAAACTTTCATCAATCAAGACATACAAGGCCGGTAATTGGTGCTACACCTTGTTCCGATTCCTTCTTCTGAGGGAATGAAGCGTCTTGGTCCGATCGGAATTTACTTCGAGATTGTTGAAGCATACACACTTTCACTTGTAAACATCATTGAACCCCACTCCCTCCTTGAAAAGGGTATTCGTCATCCTGTAAACTGCTCCTTTGAAATTCTATTTTCTGCAGGGCGGTTTTAATACTTTTCCAAATCTGGAATCTTTTGGAACCCTGTGCTGTAATTTTGGTCACAGCAGATGTTCTTTATGTAAGATCTGATTGATTTATGAACACTGCTTGTGTTCCAATTTAAATATGAACACCAAGTTCTTAGTCTCTGTTTCTCTCTTTGGCAAATCTGAATATATATATGCTTAACAAAGAATGAAAATAAAACCTTTTGTTGCATTTTTAAATGCAAAAGTTGGCATTCCATGACACTAATAAGAGTGCAATGTTAATTGTAGCTGTGATAATTTTACAGAAACACAGTGCTGCGGAACACTGTTAAGCTGATATGCACCACCATCATGCGCCCCGAAAAAGTCCCCAATTCTCGAAGCACAGTGCATTAAGCACTGTCAAAGCCAAATATTCGGAACACACCTGCAACATCACAAGTTTATTCTCTCAAAATTCAGGTTATGTGTAAAGGCCAATTTAGGATGTTCAAGAAAAGAAAACAAATAAGCCAATCTAAGCACAGAAGAACCTTCATCATGTTCAAGAAAAGAAAACAGATAAGCCAATCTAAGCACAACCTTCATCAGTCTGATATTTATTTTTATCATCTCCAGCATATGCAAGTAGGTTGTGTTTAGGATTCCACTCAACACTGTTCATGGCAGCCCGACATGGAATTTGATGAACTGATCGTCCAGTTTGAATGTGGGACTGTCATATATGATAACGAATTGTCAAATCAATTGAAAAGTGATATAAAAGTAAAATATTGTAGAAGGAAAAAGCCAATATAAAATAATCCAGAGAAACATACAATATCAATGAACAAGTCCTCACTAGCGGAAGCAATATATTCTCCTGTGTGATTGAAACTTATTGTTCTCACTGGCCATCTGACACCCATTTTGTGTTAGATCGAAGACCAACAAATGGTAAGAGAAAACAGAAGGGGATAACTTACTCGAGTTTCGTAAATGTACGCACACATAACATCTCCTTGATATCCCAAAGACTGACCAAGGAATCAGCACTTCCAACAGCAAAGTATCTGTACATATTTGAATCAATTCTTATTAAGATATCCACAAGAGCAGCTCAGATAATTTTGTTATTGAAGTTAAAAATCTGATAACTGATAAAAATAAAACAAGAATGATGGACCTTCCTAGTGGGTCAATTGCAATGCAATAACAACCAGCTGTATGAGCCATGAGGGTGTCAACTGGTCGAAGAGATGGATATGCTAGTACTTCCACCGTACCTGAGGATGAATAATGGGAGAAACAGTGAACTCTAAATACATAGACAATGTAAAGAAGAACCACAATGCCTGCAGAGATTCACCATTTCCCTTACCATTCCCAGTAGTCAGAAAGAACATGTCTCCTGCTATGTTCCATGCAATTTCATTTACCTGAAATTAAAAGAAACCGGCCGCATTCATGTAACAATTTCCTAATATCAATATTTTCTTCATTACCGCAGTGATCTTAGTAAGTATTTTTCACAATTGCTCTACTCTCACAATTGAAGATTTTGAAACATTTTCATTGAATTAAATTTGTAAATTTGGAAGATAATTTTATAAGAATCTCCATTGAGTTGGTGACTCCATAGGTTCAGTCACATATATGGGTGACATGTATACCTAAACTTAAAGGAATACTCATGCAAAAAGTTAAAAAGAGAATATTACCGTAGTACATTTTTTTTTATAATTGTTATTTCATAATATAACTTTTGTTTAATGCACCTAACTATGGAAACAAGCAATATTAGCAACAACTTGAAGAGGAATCATGAAAATATCAAGTGCAGACAGCTAGTCCACTAGAGTTGTATTTGAACCAAATCCTTTATCAAACTGTTTGAATTCAGCTAGATTTTGAGTCTTATTAATGCCCGCATTTTTATCCAGCCAAGCTCAAATACTGAAGCATTATGCTTGAAAGCAACAAACATGTTCAATATATACTTTATCTATTAAATTAATTAAATAAGTAATATTATATATTCTACCTTTATCTCTCTTTTTCTAATATTCAAGCTCAAGCTCAAATTTGAGTTTGATTTGCTAATTGATTGGATCTTGAGCATTAAGGTTTTCATTGCAAATCAAATTCACCTTTTAGATTAAGGCTTGAATCAAATTCAAATTCGATATGGAATCCATATAGAATGTTCAAATTCGAGCTCATATGCTCTAAGATTTGACTTGACCAATCTCAAGTACAAGCCTAAGACAATACAACATGAAATAGTCAAAGAAAGGCCAAGTACCAATAAAACTTGAGAAAAATGCACTATAACACTGTCATACGCCTTAATTCCACTTGAAATGGTTGTAATGTTCACAACATATTTTGTGTAGTTTGGAAAAGACGATAATTTCCTTTTTTCCAAATAACTTACAAAGGAATT
Source organism: Apocynum venetum (assembly GCA_019593545.1). Lineage (NCBI taxonomy): Eukaryota > Viridiplantae > Streptophyta > Magnoliopsida > Gentianales > Apocynaceae > Apocynum > Apocynum venetum. Next base: position 5,713,337 of record SRSM01000123.1, on the reverse strand, counting down.
ATTTGGAGAATAAAGGCATCGAATTTAACAATAATTCACCTCATAGTTGAACTTGCGTTTATGCATAGGCTTAAATTTGCGAACATCCAATATTGTTAGTTCATCATCCTGCAATACATTAAGAGAGTAAAAGAATAGCCACATTGTTCCAACTTGTTCGAAGTATAAGAATAATTAGATTAATTTCTTTACAAGCAGCAAAAATGTGATGGTTTCAGGGAGCTGTATGTGCACTTAGAGGTCAAAACATAACCTTCAAACCTTTACTATGGAGAATAAAATTGCAAAAGACTGTCATATGTACCCGGTTGCCTACAGCAATATGGATCCCGTCAGGCTTATAGGTAATATTGATATTCTCCCCACTAAGTTCCGTTTGCTGTGAACATTTTCCACCTATCAACAACATACAAAAAGAAGCAAGAATCATTAGCAGCACCACGCACCTTGCTATGTGTGTATTATACAATATATATATGTTATCAAACTTACTCATTCCTGTGGGATGGGGAACATGATTATCTATATCCAAATAGGTTATATCAACTATGGCGCAATAACTAGAAAGATTAATCATATAAACAATTGGCAGAGGCAAGCAGAAAATATTTTTTTTAATAATATTTCAGGCCCTTACAGAGATTTTTCCCCTTGATGTGCTAATAGACTCTTCTTACAATTCCCTGTATATTTCACAAGTTAACACAATTCCTCTTTCCATATTTGCATGGAGAACAAAGATCAAGCATCTAGATCAACAGTAAGACACCTTCACCAAAAATGTAAAAATAGAGGGGAAATGCTCAAATAAAATGGGAAATGAACTCTATATCATGTCACCTAGTTGAGGTCCTACTTTTGTGCTTTCAATCCAATCAATGTGTTTTAGTGAAATACAATAATCACTTACTACGTGCATCCCATAACCGAACTGTCTTGTCACCTGATGCAGTTGCAATCAAATCAGCATGTTTTGGATCCCAGCATAACTGATCCACACTGTCAGTATGGCCCTTTAATTCAATATCTTTGACCTTACCCTACATAAGCACTTTATGTTGTAAGGCGAACAATTGTTTCAATTTTACATACATAAGAATCATAGTGGCTTGGCAACATAGCGAAACCCACAAAGTTTGGATGATCTATAAGCACATTATCAAACTCCAAAATTCTACAATGTATGCCAAGATGCCATCTTTAACAGTCATTACTAATGGAACAAAAAATTCCGCACCTTCAATTAGTAAATGCGTGTTAAGATAAATCATTTACAGTAGATATTTACCTCCTTACTTCCTTAGTCAAATCAATACAACATTAAACCTTGAACACAATTGGACAGACTTGATGAGCTAAATTTTAATGGGAAAAAAGCAAATGATCTCAATTTACAGTTCAAAATAAGAAATAATTAAATTAATTTCATTCATTTAACTCGTAAATATCAAAGTTCTATTGGAATTAAAACCTTACGTGACCATGTGGCTCAATTTGCCAAATGCGAGCAGTTTGATCAACAGAACCAGAAGCCAGTTTCGTGCCAGTACAGTTCCAGGCAACCGAATGAACCTTTTACCATATAAATTCCCCAAATGAATTAAAAAATCACATCGTAATCCAATAAAATCTTGAATACATTTCGGAAAAGACAAAAACTGCCACAAAGCTAGGGCTTTTCTGCTTAGAAATTTCTGTCAGTACCCCGCAAAAGGAAGACAACATATGAATCTACCTTCTTCTTGTGACCTTGATACTCTCTGCTATGGAGGTTCTTGAAGGGTATTGTTTCCTCCATTGCTGCTGCTGCGGCTTCTTCTTCTTTCTTCTTCTTTCTTGGAGTAGAAATTCCTCTTATCAAACTGAAAGCGCTAGTTTCTTTGCGCTTCTATTGTCAATGTACTTTATTTGCGCCACAGTTAAAATCGCTCTTAGCATGATGATTAAAGACGTTTATTAAACCCTTGCGTTTTCTAACATGTCTCAATTTTGACTCAACCATGATAAAATCAATTTTTATGTGGACAAGGTTTATTTGAAAGTTAGAATAAAAAATTGATCACAACATAAACAACAAATTTTATTAATTGAAGTACTTATTTTATCTCATATCGATTATCTATTTTCTTTAATCTAGTATACCAAAATGTAAATGTCTCACCTCTAATTTAAGAAATTCATACTCTATTTTTTTTCTCTCCAATCATATTAATAATAACAAAAATATGATAAATTAGTTATGATCAAATGCTCATTTAATTTTTATCAAGTCAAAATTATATATATTTATTTTTGGATTAATAGTATTCATTGTCATATTTTTACCATTAGACCTAATGATATAGTATTCAAATCTTTCAAATTAAATAAATCAATCGTAAAATTTTTTATATAAATATATTCGTTTTATGAAGAGAAAAAAAATTCATTTATAATGACTTAAATTATAAATATGGACATTTACTCTTTATGTCTTATACAATCAATGCATAGGTGATGAACAAGTTTATTCATTTTTGTTTAGTAGTAAAAGTATATTTGTAAGAAAAAATAAAGTTACATGGATTTATGGATCGTGGACTTCAAACATGGCCTTAAATTGTCAAAAATATCCTCCTTTTGTTTTTCAATTCTCTCTACTATCTTCCAGCGCATTTTATTAAAGAAAAAAAATATTGTTGTATTCTATACTCTATTCTGCAATCTCTTTTGATTCTCTATTTTCTTCCGTCAATTTATCCCTTTTACTTCTAGAGATTTTCTGAGAGATGTGTGTTGTTCCTTTTTTATTTTATTTTATTTTTTTGTCTTATTTCTTTTGCTTTGTTGTTATGGTGTATTAGTTGATCATTTTGGGTGTATATATACACACATGTATATTATATATAATATATATATGGTTTGGGTCCTATATATATATATAGTATGAGAGAGAGAGAGAGAGAGAGAGAGAAGAGAGAGAGATTATTTTCCAAAATCCAACTTGGATTTGATTTATCTTGGTGAATCTAAGTCCCTAACTAGGGAGGCCCAATTCAAAACCCTCTCTTAAGTTTTTTTTTTTTCTTTCCCCCTCTATTTTCCCTTGGTCTCTTACTCTCTCTACATTATTAGACCCAAAGCCTACTCCCTTCATTATTCTTCAAATAATTGATATTATTGTTTTTCTCAACATTTAATCCATTTTTCCATTAAAACCGGCTCCTTACTCCTTCTAATCTTTTTTTTTTAACCACCATCTTATATTTCATGTTTATTTCTCTAAAATGTATTGAAAAACACTATTCTTCTCATTCTTCCTTTAAAAAAATATATGATAGAAATAAGTGAAGAAAGAGAAAGTGGCTAAAACAAAAAAAGACTAAAACATGTTAAATCTCATTATTTCATTACCAACTGGAAGATCTAAGCAAAATATGCAATATACCACACCACTACTAAACGAAACAATTTTCCCACTAATGGTGTTAATATCCTGCCCTCCTCTTTTATGATTGTTTTATTTTTTCTTTTAAAAAAATATATATGACATTATGTTTTATATTATGATTCTAACATAAATAAAACTATTTATCAATTATAATATGCCTACTTATTTATTATTTCGTTTCACTAACAAACACATGCGCGCGCATATATATATATATAAAATTTTATTTGTTTGCTATGTACAAAATTTTTATATATATACATATATTTACGATAAAAAAAATTGTACGAACACTTATTTCAGGGACTGCTCAAAGTCACGCCTAGGACCAATCCAGCAATGGTGCAGCAATAATTTTTAGAATTTTAAGAGAGTTCCTTCTATGTTATGTGGATAAACATAAAATATTTAAACAATATATGGTTTTGAGACTTTTAACTAAAATACTACTATAGGTGTATGGAATAAATTTAGAATAATTGTTGTGTTAAATATATACGATCCACAAATACTTATATGTAAGTATTTTTGCTGGCTGAAATATATGTTTAATAAGGAGTTTTTTTCCTGGGAAAAAAAAAAAAAGAAGAAAGAAAAGCGAATGGCTGTGACTTGTGAGAGAATAGTACGCAATATGAAATTCAACGGCAAAAAACGTACGGTGAATGGAAACCTTTTTATGGACATAATTGCATCTTTACTAGTAGTAGTTTACTTGCTGGATTCATTAGTAGATTATATAAAATTTAGATTCTTTATTTCTCCATAAAGAAAAAGATGATGTGTCAAGAATAAATGATCAATTAATATAATAAAAGGTATAAGAAATCTGACTCAAGTCAAATTCGATTCGACTTCGAACTAAATTTGTTAAGTATTTAAGTTCGATTTGAGTTTAAAAGTATTGAGTTTGTTACCTACTCATGAATATATATATATATATATATATATATTATTTTTTCTTGTTTTTTCAAATTTTACATTAAAATATTTTTAAAAATAATTCAAAAAATTAGCATTTTATTCAAGTTTGAACCTATTAAAAACTTATTCATTTTTAATTTCAAGTCATTATAACATATCCAAGTTTGAGCTTAACTCAATTACACGTCTACACTTTTATTGTTTTACTAGTTTTCAAACAATTTCTATATACAATTGCATAAATTATAGACTAATAATGTATCTAGCTTCAAACAAATTTAACTTTAGTATGTTTAGTCCTAAATATCTCATTTAGGTACATTTGGTACGTAACATTATTTATTTTTGATAAGTTTGGAAATTAAAGTATTGAAAACACCTTTAAAAATTTGAAAAATGGAAGATTTTGGTAGAAAACTTGACAAATTAAACCAAACTTACCAGAAATAAATAATATTATGAATCAAATGTGTCTAAATTAAATATTTAAAACTAAACATATCAAATTTCTTTTGAACTAAATACGGCCAATTAGTCTTATCAAATAGCTTCTTAAAGAACTTAAGCATTTAATGAATTAATTATATGAAAAGACTATTGGTGGGATTTAAATGATGAGTGAATAGTATGTTCACCTCTTTGGGTGAATTACTCACTTGTCCTCAATAGTTGCTTTTTTTTTTTGTTTCTCAAACCGTTTCATGTTAGATTATTTTCTAATGACCAAACAAAATGCATTAATGCCTTCACATCCATGGAAGACTATATCTTATCTGTTAGGTATATTAATAGTGGACATTTGAATTGAGATATAACAAAGTGGTCAATATCATGTTTTATTACTTTTCAAAGAAGTCATAAAATTCTATGGATGAAAGTCATTTATCTAATTTGTGATTAATGAATTTATACCATATAGTATTTAATTTTTTTTATATATATACAAAGGGGAAAAGATAACTGAATTTTTAATACTCAAGCATAGATTTTTTTTTGTTGCAAAATAATAAATAATGTTTAACTTCTTAGGCTCATTACAACTCAGTATAAAATGCTTATATAAGTAATGGAGGTATATTAACTTTACGAATTTATTAGAAAATGAACAATACTTGGCTGATCGGCATGCTTAGAATAATGAGTTGGAGACAGATTATTAGCACATATAGTCAATTAGTATTTCATGAAAATTATATTTAAAAGTATCAAGAAAATAAAAAAATAAAACGGAAATAAATTATTTGGAAATTATACAAAAAAAAAAAGACAATGAAAAAATACAATCGTAAAAAAAAATCATTATTATTAAAAATAAAAAGGCAAAAAATACATAGACGAACAAGAGAAGAAGAAAGCTTGGAAACAAATAGATACTTATATAAATAACAAACATTATTATGTATTACATTCGTTAAAATTTTGTAATGATTTAAAATAAATATATACAATGTATTTGATCATTTTTTAAAACTATTCATATTTTGTATTGTGATATTAAAACATAATTTACTTTTTAATTTAAACCATTTATATTTTAATAACTCTTACTATGTGTCTCTAAAAAAAAATACACACAAACATATCTATCAAACACATCAAAATTCTTATCCAATATATTATGATTGATTAAATTAGTCGAGCAAGTCTTAATCAAACTTCCGAAACATAGGGAGATTAGAGATATACATCACGTTATTTTCCAATGAGTGTTTAAAAATTACATCCCAACCACCATTTAATTAGTCCATTATATTCCCTCAATATGCAATTTTTGTGGTACATGACCTCTGGAATTTAATTTATTTATTCGATTATAAATTATGTACGGTTTTAATTGGTAAATGACTTAATTTATATATTTAAAATATATAATAATAAATAAATAATATAATAATATTTAAAATATATGAATTTGAGTCATAAATTTAAAAAAATATAAAGTGTTTAAATAATAATAATAAAGAAAATAAACAAAGGGAAAATTTTTTTTTTTTTATATTCAGATGGGGTACTGAGTAATTTTATTCTCACCTAGATCGCGAATTATGCAAATTATAGAAGTTTTATTAAATTTGTAAACTGCTAAATTAGGTCGCGTCAATTGCTATGTGTCTATAAAAGAAAAAAGATATAATTTCGTAGATTGAGAGTTGACAGGCCATGATTGAAGCTCAATCATATTATACAAAGTCATTTTGTCAAGCTGTAGTTGAAGGACCAGCATGCCTACCATAAAGCCATCAAAAGTTCCAACTCAACAGTTAAAAATAAAACCTTTTTACTATTTGTCTGTCCAGCTGTAGCCTTTTCACGTTTACTACGGTAAATAAATGAATTTTCAGAAAATTAAATTATTTTAGTAGTAATTATTTAAATTAAATTCATAAAGTTAGTTCAATTATTTTGAATTATGTCGAGATCCACATTAAGTCAAATATTACTAAGGTGTAGTCCTATTAAAAAAAAAAAAGAAGGTGTAGTCATGACAAGATGATTTGGTCAAATTCAATTGAAGATTATTAAATTGTTGGGTTATTAATAATTAGACCCACATAAATTTTAAATTGGTTATCAAATAACTAAGTAACTTAATTATATAAACTGTTTTAGTAAGATGATAACCGTTTTGGTAATTACCTAAAGACACTAATTACTTAAAATGATTTTGGCAATTTTTTGAAATTCAAACAAGTCTTGCTATACAAATAATAATGCACTCTCCCAAGGAAAATCCATTCAAAGCTTTGGGAGATCCAAACTAGACACAATCAAAGTTTCATTAAATTCGAAGGAGTTTTCAAAATGTTTGATTCTTCCTTGAGGTTTTTTTTCATCAAATGGTTCAAGAAGTCTTGAAATTTTGACAATTAAATATTATTTTTTAAAAGATAATAATTAGTGGGTCTGTTATGAAAAAATGAGAATATTCGTGGAGATTTACAAATTACTTTTTGTTTAAATTAATAAAAAAATCATTTATCATATATTTATTGTTTGTTATTAATTTACAACGAACAATGCTTTATAATTAATAATGTCTCATCAACAATGATGTCCTATCATCCATGTTTCACAATGCAAAGTGTACATTATAACATCTATATAACTTTATTTTACATTTTAATCGTTAAAAGTTTTTATATTATTATTATTTGTTATCAACTATCGTGTCTTAATCGATATGCATCGAAACACAATAAAGGAATCTTTATTTAAAGTTTCGCATCAAAAGTATACAATTATAATATTATCTGTCATCAACTATTATGTCTCAAACAACATGCACCGACATAAAAACTTATACCTTCTAATTGCGTAGCAATATCCAAAATACCAATTTCATGATCAATTCCATAAACATTATAAAAAAAAACACAGCAATTTCTCTTATGTTCAAGAATACAATTCACCTTTGCGGTAGGAGAGTTGATTCTCTGATCCTTTTTTAGTCATTGTTACAAATTAAATTTCATTCACTTTAAAAAACTTATCATGTCATTAAAATAGATATTCGAAACATATAAGCACATATATGATTAATTATCAATACCTCTTTCTTATTTGATCGATTATATCAATATTATCGGATATAATATATATATATATATATATACAAATTTAAATACGTATATTTTTTATAATATATTATCATATCCGTACACAAAATTATAAATCGTGCCCTTATAAATATCCCTACCCCATAACCCGTACCTAACTCACGAGTCATGATACACGAGATTCTAATTTTGATACCAACAAGGTGAAAAAAGGAAAATCCTAAAATTGTATTTGTAATATACCAATATTACATATGTAGAGGGCAATGGTAAAGAAACAACAAGAGATGATAGAGTAGTTCATGTGTGTGAGCAGCGTACAGGGACACAGAGAGAGCCCTTTTGGTTTGGTGTCTTTGTGTTTGTACCAAAAAAAAAAAAAAAACTGCGGGCTTTTTCCATAAACACTTCCCTCATTCCTACTCACAAAAAAGCCTTTGGAGGGCTTCTCACCTCTCTCTCTCTCTCTCTCTCTTCCATTTTATTTCTTTGCTTTCATCCACCGACGCCATAATAATCTGTACAGCTCTACCACAACTACTTGATTCTCTCTAGAGAGAAGAAAGAGACAGAGAGAGAGGGGACTGGTCGGTGGATCTGAAGTGGACATCGCCGGCCGGGAAAAACATGTCGTCCGGAAGGTATATGGCATACTCACCCTCTCCCTCTGCCCCTCACTCTCCTCATATCAGCGCTGCCGGTGGACTTCTTTCTGCTTCCTCGGCCATCGCTGAACAAGAGAAGTAAGCCCACTTTGCGCCTCATGTAGATGGATCTTTTTTTTTTTTTTCCAATTTGATTGAGGCAGTGGTTAAGGATTGGTTCTTAGGTTGGATTTTTGTGGTTGCTTAGTCTGTTTTGTTATTTATTTTTCTTTTTCTTGTCTTGGTTGATTTTGGTTTTATAGTTGTGTTTTCTTTTTGATGTGTATTGATCTGGCTGGCTGGCTGGTTGGCAGATACTTATCGGAGTTGCTTCAAGAACGACATAAGCTCAGTCCGTTTACGCCAGTGCTTCCTCATAGCTATCGGTTGCTAAATCATGGTGAGTTGGAAACTTCCATATTTAGTTGAAGCCTCACTTTGTGTGGGTTTATACCTTTATGGCCCAAAACGAAGGCTTATTCTCATATTTGGTGGTAGTTTTATTTCCATGATAGAGATTATTGCTGTTTCTGTGGCCACAGAATGGTCCAAGTTGTTCACAATTGTTGGGCGTTGAATGAACATCTAGGAATTAAAAAGAGAAAAAAATATGTTACAGAACCTTGCTCTTTGAGAAATTTGGAAAGGTTTCTTCGCCTTTTCTAACTCAGTACTGCATTGTTACTAGTTTAACCACGTGTCTTTTACAAATCTCATGAATCTAATTGTGGGTTGCCATATCTGTTTGTTGGAAATTGCCTTCTGACATGATAACAGAGGTTTGATGGCTGTTTCTCTTTTGCTTGGTGGCTTATTTCAGTGCTTAGGAGAACCTCAATGAGATATGATAAAAACAAAGGGCACCGATTGTCATTTAAAAGCTTAGGATTAGATCCGTGAGCAAGACTAAAAAACAAAATGCACCGATTATTATTTCAGGTAGGGACAGCACCAAAAAACAAAACGCACCGATTACTGTTTTCAAGGCTTAGAAGTAGGGGCAGCTCCATGAGCTAAGACCAAAAAACAAAGTGCACCGATAATTATTTCAAGGCTTAGCAGTAACCAACACAAAACTACAAAAATGCACCGATTATTACTTCAAAGGCATAGAATTAGGAGCATTTCCGTGAGCTATGATAATAAAACAAGAAGCACCTATAAGAGATACAAGTTTGGAATGTTTTTAATGTTAAAATCTGCTCAGATGTTATTATGGCTGATGTCCTTGGTTTCCTTATTTGAAATCGACCACCTAAGAAAAAGTTATCAATAGTCATAGTCTTACAAGGTCTATACTTATACATAGACACAATCTTCACCTTAGACTAATCAATCCATTGGCTTATTAGAAGAATACTGTTAATGCAGCTGTACGGCACACCTAATGCGGTTATTACTTTGTTTAGGATTTATCATGTCTTGTACTCTAGCAAAAGAATATCTAGGTGAAGGCGTGGGATGGCTTCTGGGGAGTGTAATCTTTTGGAAGTAGCAAACAGTCACTTCTCATCTTAGTGTCTGACTTTAAAATCTACAACAGAAGTTCAGAATTTTCAACCTGTTTTCTTTTCATTTTCTGTTTCTAGTCGTGAACCACTACACATGTGCACCATGTCTTGGAGCTCTTTATGTAAATAATCATCTATTTCCTCAAGGCCATGTCCACCATGAGTGTAGTTTTGATTTGTGGATTGGTGATAGGCATTTATTTAATGGAGCTTTAACTTTGGATTTGATGGAAGTAATGCAAAGAAAGAAGAGAGGAGGGGGGGGGGGGTTACTGTTAATGGTGATGAAAATGGTGCTAATGTCTCCCGAAGGGCAGGAGAAGTGATATTGTTAAGTTTAAAGTGAAAAGTGAGCTGAAGAAATCCCCAAGAAAAATGAAGTCTCTTGAAGTAGTTAGGAGTAGCACAGAAGGATCCAAAGGAAATCTTATCTGAGCACAAGAGGATTTGACTTGTATTATCAGAAGTGGGAAATAAGTCGCTGAGGTGCAGCAGCAGGTGTTAATCATCTTGACTAGGTTCTTCAGCAAGGTATTGAAGTCTCTCTATTTGGCGTTGTAAATTTATGCCTTCTTAATGATGATTTTGGAAGAACTTTCCAATGAAATGGCTGCAAAAGTTTTTGGACAAAAAATAACGTCTTAAAATTTTGCAGCTTAAAATGCTTGTGTTGTAAGGTGGATGAGTATGATGGTTTAGAAAATGTATGAATGGGGGAATATGTAATTTTGTGTTATGCATTAGTGATACGAGGGAGTACGACTTCAATCTTGGATTAGTTTGCTTTGATTCATAATTTCTGGCCTAATTGTGGAATGAAATTTCACATCATAAATGCACTTCAAGGGAGAAGCATGCAGAAAATTTTTGGTTTTGTTTTCTAGTTTTTCCAATCTATTATTTTAATAGATAGGAATATTTGCTTAGCAGAGTTAGCAGCATTTTCCTCTGTTCTAATTAAGAATGTGTTTCGGATCTTCCTCCTTTTTGGGTGAAAGTGAGGCTTGTATTCCCCTGGATTTAGGTATTAGTGTATCCATAAGAAGTGTCTAACCTAGAGGTCTTTTTTTTTTTGGGGGGGGGGGGGGGGTTGCTCTCCAGAATGGGAGTTACTATAGGTAGGCACTAATTGTTTGTCTCCCCATTTTCGCTATATTTGAACCAATCTTCTTCAAACGTTTTTGAGTTCCTTGAGTTTTCTTTTCACTATCTCCCAAGGTATATTGTTCTTAAAGACTAAATTGTTCCAAGCTTCAAGATATTCATTTTAACTAACCAGCCAATAGAGTCTGTCCATATTGTGGTCACTGCTAACTAATTTCTTAACCAATGCTAACTGGTACATCTTATTCTTGAAAATTGACCTTTTTGAAGCAGAAATATTGCGTGTAACCACACTCTTGGGGAATGCATCAGTTTTAGATCAAAGTGGGCTTGAACTTGCTAGCCCCCTGGCTTCAGGAGGAATATTTTCAAATGGAGGAGCTAATGTGAACAGATGGGCATCACCGTTGCAATCCGAAGTATGGATACTAACCATTAACATGACTTTGTTTGATCTAATTTTTTTTTTACTGTTTTCAGAAGCATTGTTGACACGATCATTTACATTCCATGCTAACTTGATTACATTTTTTTTCAGTGGTATTTAACTTTTTTTAAGTTCCATTTTTGCCATGACAGGTAGTTTGAAGCTAACAACATCAAGAATGACATTGTAGATTTAGCTGAGCGTATTGATTCCAAATTTCTGGGGCAAAGGCCAGATAGATAGATAGTTTCGTCTTTTGTTTTCGTTAGCTCGAAAAATAGAATGTTGAAAAGAGTCAGTTCTGAGCAGAGCATGCTGGATATGGTTTCTTTTTAACTAGTATTTCAGTCCTTCAGTGATGGAAATGATGATTCTAATTTGCTCCACCAATGTGGATTAACCTGGAAACTTTATTGTTGCCTTCAGGAATCTAACAAATGTTTTAACCTATAAATCTGCTAACATGTCGTTGAGGATGCTTCAATTTGAGTTAACAACACATAGTCTATGACATCTTATTTCTAGCATGAAATGAATATAGGCTCCTTTTCTTGAATTGATGATAACTTGGTAATTTTGCTTTGATGCAAGTTTTTGCTGCAGGCCTGTGAGATTTCTTATTGATGTTCAATTTTAATCTTCTCTTGTCTTATCATTATTGAATTATGCCTTCAGAACTCAGGACTGGTCTACTAATTATGCTGACTCAAGTTGTTTGCAGCAGGCCTTTGTTGAGATTTTTTAAGTGATTTTTATTGTTATCTTCTCTTATCATATCACTATTGAATTGAGCATTCAGAACTCTTGAAGGGTTTAGGAAATCTTAGGATCTCAGGTGCATATGAGCGGAAACAGTACGAGGGAGCCTCTCTGTCAATTATAATGCGGATGACTACATATTTTCTTATGTTCTTTGATGTCATCCTTTGCAGATGTCTGGTATAATGCAGCCCTCATCTGCACAAAGTTGGCTAGGGTCTCAGACTAGCTCATCTGGTCTTATAGTGAAGCGAACAATCAGGGTTGATATTCCAGTTGGCCAATATCCTAGTGTATGAGGCCATTTTACTTTTCTACTATTTCTTTTTTTAAAAAAATATTATGTTTATTATTCTGTTAAATTCATGTTGAGGAATTTTTTACAGTATAATTTTGTTGGACGCCTTCTTGGGCCTAGAGGGAACTCACTCAAGCGAGTGGAAGCAACTACTGACTGCCGTGTTCTGATTAGAGGACGTGGCAGCATCAAGGATCCAGCCAAGGTAATTATGAACATTACTTTCTGGTCTTGCTTCTCAGTACTGTGACTAGCTTTTAGATACTCTTATTTTTATGCCCATGGCATTTTCAGTTTCAAGTTCAACTATGTCATGCTTTGATCATATTTGAATCTTAGTATGATGCTACTCTGAGCATGTTTCATGAGAGGTGAGGATGTTGGCTTTGGGGCTACTTGGACTTTTTTTGGGTGCTAGCATCAGTTAATCAGTTGTACTATTTACTGATCTAGAGTAGGATGACGGCCTTTGTTTTAACTATATTTCTTGATATGGGTGATATCTTCTTTACCCTGTTTCCAGGGATTTTTTTTGGGGGTGGGGGGGGGGGGTGTTCCAACATTGGTAATCCAACTAGTATATATATTTCCTTTTCCCAATATCTGTTTTAGTAAGATCATCTGGTGGGATATTTTCTTTTATTGTGAATTAAAATCTAATGCTTTTGTTGAATGAAATGTTATGTGCTTTTTCAAGTACCTTTGTACATCTAGTTCTCTATTCATCACCATTTTTTTCTTTTCCATTTTACTGCTTCTTCTATAAATTTTCCTTTCTACTAACATTCTAGAGAAAGCAAAATGACTAGCCTCAAATTTGCAGGAAGATTTGATGAGGGGCAAACCAGGGTATGAACACTTGAATGAACCTCTACACATACTTGTTGAGGCAGAATTGCCAGTTGAGATAATTGATGCTCATCTAATGCAAGCACGTGAGATACTTGAGGACTTGCTGAAGCCTGTGGTAACCATTTTCTCCTCTTCCTTAGTAGTTGTAATAAAATTATTTCTGTAATTGCCTCATTTCTTAAATTGTACTGATTGCGCAGCAAGAAGAATATTTAGTAAATATGTGCTTTCTCCATTCCAAACACAGGATGAAACTCATGATTTCTACAAAAAACAGCAGCTAAGAGAACTTGCCTTGCTTAACGGTACACTTCGTGACGAAGGTTCCCAAATGTCTGGATCTGTATCCCCTTTCAACAATAGCCTCGGGATGAAGAGGGCCAAGACAAGGGGTTAAATTGTGCCATGTGGGTTTTTGGAGCTTATATGTTCTCCTCAACCCCTGAACACGATTTCCCCACACAAAAGGTGTTCCTGTGCCTGTCAGCCCTCCAAATGCCATCGGGGCACTGGCACCATTATGCCCCAGTTCTAACTTGTTTCTATATAATTATGAGGTGTGTTAGATTCTACTTGGAAGAGGTTTGGCGCGAGTATAGCGTGGTAATGGACCATATTGGGTCTGTGGGTTTGCGTGTGTTTCTTCTTTTTGGCAGTTTGGTTAGGGAAATCTCTGAAGGCTGGTCTTGTGTTATATGTTATATGTAGAAGGTTTTGATCATGTGGGTATCCCGTGAGACACAGGGAATGACGTATATACAAAAGTGCATTAAGGCTATTGTACAATAAGTGTAGGACTTCTACTCTAGGTATTTTCTATGAATTTTTTAATTATATTTTATAATGTGAATTTTTCAGTCTTTTCCCATATTCCTCTTTGAGTACTGCCATAGGATTTTTCCAGAGAGTGACAGTTAGCTCTTTTCTTTCATCGTCATTATACGTGATTATGAAGGTTAAGAGCTATGCTTGTGGGGGTTGTTGAGTCAACAGCAATCGATCTGAATATTCTTGGCTGTTTAGTTTCCTTTTGGTGTTTCGGAATTCTGAAGCTTGCCGCTTCATAGAAATGGCTTTTTCTTTCCCCTTTTTTTTTGGTTAAAAAAAATATGGTTCATGTCTGTCTTTCCATTAACGTGGAAGATCATGTTATCGGGCATGTATCACCTTCTATTGTCTGGTTTTGAGTTTCAAGACCAGTTTATGAAATGTAGCTTTCAGTTCATTGTTGTTTGTTGCTTTTAAGAAATTACATATGCAAAAAAAATAGTATTTATTTAAGGGGAAGTTTGAAAAGACATTCGAGTTCCAGTCACGATTAGGGCCTGCAGTTAGTACTACGTTTTTGTGAGCATCTGCTTCAAAAGCAAATTAGCTTAATATGCCATCAATCATCATCCAGCCCGTTTGTGTAAACAAAAACCAAAAAAGTACCAAAAAGGCTTCTTTTTAAAAAGTAGAAGTACCACGAAGTAGCTGGAAGGAAAAGATGAGGCTTTTTCCAGCTCTCCAGACTGGAAACAGGAAAAATACAGTCTAGTGTTCTGACAGGTTACAATCATTGGCAGTTTTTATTTAGTTAAGTTAGTTCATGTTCTTTGGTGTTATCGTAATTTGGCGTTACATAGCTTGTCAGATTTTCGTTGATAGTAATTTTTGGATAGGTAAGATGCAAGGTGGCCTGTGGCATTTTTTCTGGGAATCCTGACTAATAAAGAATCCCCGTTCCATCGAAAAAATAGGCTTCCAGGTTGAATTGCATGTCATGCATTGTTGGAATTGCGAGTCATTATCTTCTGATTTTCAGTCATCCAGTAAAAGGGCCGAAAATCAGGGTTTAAATGGACCTAAACAGGCTGCCAAGGATGTGTCTTAATGCAGTTTGGATGACCCGTCTAGCTACAACACCCATTTTTCAACAGATATATACCTTGTTTAGGACAACTAAAAACTGCAAAGAATTTCCAGATTCAACAGATTATGTCAGAAATATGCATCTATAAATTTGCTATTTTGAGCGATAACTCTGAATAGCATAGCAAAGGAATCAAGGGAGAAATAAGAAATGAGATTTATGTGAGTTCTTGTCTTGAGAACAGAGTTCGAAAAAACTGCAATACCATGTAACAAACCAAATGCTAAAAAAAACAATAGCTTTGGGGAAACATTAGCCTGACAAGGGGGGTTCGGCCTGATTGAGGTGCCAAATAGACCCTATCATGGATTTGAGATATTGATAAGGTGAATATCTAGTCTATTCAACACAAGGTATGATGAGTTTAAGAACCTCAACAAAAAAAAAAAAAAATCACACAGTATTTACAACAGAAGTTGAGGGGAAACAATGATCTACCCCTCATTCATATGAAAAACTTTATTACTTGGAAAGCCAAAGACGCTGCACCTGGTTTCATGATGTCCTTAAAGGATTTGATCCAAGTTCCTTAGAATGCTGGTAATAGGAATATAATGCTTCCAAAGTTGATGAATTAGGCATTCTCTTCCCCATCTTCGTCTTCATTATCCTCTATTCCAACCCATCGGGTAAAAGCGAAAAGGAATTCCTTGAAATTCACCATTCCATTTCTATCCCAGTCCATCTCTTCTACAACAACAACCAAATTTGAAAGTGGTATCAAGAAAACAATGACCTAAAGCCCATTCTCCGCTGACAAACTTTTATGTTTCATCTTCATATGGTACTTCTATGCAAATAGAAACCAAGTGAACAGAAAGACAAGACCCTTTTGAATTAAAAGTGAATCAACATTAGCGCAAAATGGACACAGGATCACAACCACAACTGTGAAACTAAATGCCAGACCTCTTTTTTCTTTTTCATTTTTTCTTCATATATAATTTAATCTAATTAATTCTAATACATTATGCACCACTTCTGTAAGAAAAACAGGGATTTGGGGCAATTGATTAGCAAAAAATTGATCAGACTCCATGGAAAGTCATGAAGCATGCCATCCTTGGGGTCATATATCCAGGGTCAGATTAGAAGTTGATTTTAGTGGAGTCAGAACTTTTACGGCATAAAAGAAAAGCTATTTTGTTTATGTGGCCAAAGAAAAATATTTCTGTTTCCCCTTTCATCCTCTATAACATAAGATTAACTATATCTATCAGAAAAAAAGAAAGATTTAACTATATTAAGATATTAACTTTTTCAATTACTTGATATATAGCTGGAGTTAGAAAAGAACAATAGAGCTGGACTTTTAACTATAATATTGTACCTAACAACAATAAATTGAAAGATTATACTGAAACACATCTTCATTTCAACCACATATAAGCAGTTAACAAAGAATGAATAAATAATTTAAAATACAAAGGACCAAATTAAAAATAAACAAATTAAATGCATTTAAGTATGTCGCTTTTCTATTTTGAAAGTAAAATTAGTGACATCTTTTTAAAATTTTTGAAGTTTCATGGGGGGTGGGGACCAAAAAGCCTTGATGTTTGTTTTCTAATCCTAACTCCAGTCCTATTTATATTTAAGGCACAGGAGCAGTGGGGGAAATTGAGGCAATTGGCCCCATGGTGAATCTACCCATGCAAGTAGCTAAAAGAATAGAGTAGGGTTAGTAGTGGGGATGACAAACTCACCAAATCTTTTCATGGCAATACGCCCAGATGATCTCTCTCCAGTAGTAGTTTCATTTATTGCTTGAATCATCTCATTCTTGCTGACATGACCATCCTTGTTCTTGTCTAGAAACACAAAAGCATCAACCAAGGTTTCAAATGTAGCGTCAAGATTTGGGATGCCTATTCGTGATTTCTTTCACTGTCAAGGAACACATCAGTGGAAATTCTTTCCTTTTCAGTTGGGTGGAGACATTCTCTAGAAAATTCTGAAGTATGCTATTTGACAAGAAGAAGAGCAAGTTTCTTATGTCATCTCAACACTAATGGACTAATATAGAGAAAAAATTCTAAGGAACTAATGTATAAGTGTAAGATAATTGTAAAACTTTGTAGTTCTGTCAATTAAGAAAATGTCTATGTATCATATGGAAGCAAGTCATACACATGTTAGAGAAACTATATAACTGTACACATCAGCTACGGCATATTCAAATGAACAAAACAAGCCCTAAACAGAATCGTAAGGAACATAAACTGAAATTCAGGATACAGCATGCTGGGCACTCGGGTCATCGTTCAGAAGATAGATAAGGCAAAGAAGAACAATGAATTCGTTGAACTTCATTCCCATATCGGCATTAATATCACATGCTTCAAAGAGATCATTGATTTCCTCATCCGAAAAATTCATCTCCAATTTGTGGAAACAATGCTTCAGCTCTTGGGGATCTATTGTACCGTTACCATCCTCATCTATACATGCCCAAAAAAGGAAAAAGATAAATAAAAAGTAAACCTTATTGTTCTTTCTCTTTTCCATTTTAATTTTAAGAGAATATGGAAAGATAGGATTTCTATCACCATTAAACTGTTTATTACCAACATAATTTGCAAGAAAACCATTATGGTGTATATAATAAGAAATGCCAAACAAGTCCATTCTTCTTATGTTATTATAGTGAACGTGATGAGTATTTAGCGCATCAATTTTTACACAATTAGAGCATCTCATAGTGAGTGATGAAAAAATGCCTTTGCGTCAAAATGTTTCTCTTGTACTGTAGAAAGCTTTTCCCATTTTACACTCACTCAGATATCCAGTTCAAAAGCACCAAACAGAGACATCCAATGCCAACTTTATAAACAATCATGGAAAAGTATCAAATAAGATTCGTCACTTACCAAATTCCTGGAACGTAGCTTTGCACTTTCTTAGGCTCTCAACAATTTTGGGAAATTTTAATATTACACTGTTGAATGATTTCAAAGAACTCCCTTTATTTTCTCTCCTCCGCATTGCCTCAGTGATTTTGGCCTCAAGCCTTGTCTGTGGTATTGAAGCCTTTGGAGATTCACTTTTTTGAAATACACCTCCCATACTGAGTTTGAATAATGTTCTGCCAAATGCAAATGAAGGAGTTGGAATTTGGAAAGTCTCAATTATCAGAGCACCTCAAAGATCAGATATCAAACGTCTAAGACAATTGACTCTATTCTCTACAAGTAAATGTATAACACAATATGGGGAAAGTGAGAGATGATCATAATGAGAAGATATCTATCATATAGAAATTCAATGACTCGTTACTCTATCCAGCTCTAAAGTAGCAAATTCTGCTCTGAATCATCGATGCTGTCTCAGCCCTCAAATATCCACCGATTTCCTCAACTCAATAGGTTAGAATTGAACTCAATAAGCTCATACATGCCCTTGTTTATTAGAGACCACACACTTAGTCTTTTTTTAATTGAGTATCTTGAAGATGCAAAACAGATGATTCAGTTGATCGCAATTTGAACCATACTTGTGCCATTAGGCAACATCTATGGTAAGCTTCTCATAGATCATCCAGATCACAGAGATGATTCAGCTTGATAAAGGAGATGGACTGAAAGCATTGACATTTGGTCCAAAACTACAAAATGGACCATCCAATTTACCATAAAGCAACAATGTCAAAAGATTTCTCCAATTAATAAGTTGTTCAATTAAATTTAAAGACCAAACAGAAACAACAATTTATGATCAAACAGAAAACATCAGTATATGATTTAGTCCAAAAGGTCCCATTGGCCAAAAGTTAACTAGATGACTCGAGAAACAAAAGGACAGGAGAACAAATAAAGGAGATGCCCTATATGGTCTAATGATTAGGTATTAAAGAAGAGTAGGAAAAGAAAAGCATAAAGTAGTAACAGCAGTTATTGAAGAGACTCCCCCAACCATTCACGTGCAGACTGAAGGTTCAAATGGCGGATCAATAATGAAATTCAGAAGCATGCATGAATACATCTATGATTAGGTAAAATCAGAATCGTGGTCACCTCGGTGAACTGGGTTGAGACCACAAACAATAAAGCTATTCTACACCCAGATCATTATTAGCTCGGAAAGCTTCAAAATCAACTTACTTTTCATTTTGCCTTTCAAATGCTATTCATGAATCTTGATCGAAGAGATCATGAGAAAGAAAATGACAATACAGAGAAAGAAAGAAAAAAAATTTGAATCTGAATTCCCTTCTGTTTCCCTTTAAATCTAATTTCCCATCGCTAACGGAGCAGGAAGGGTAAGGGGAGACAAAAGATAAATATAGGATTAATAAAAGGGTCATCTATAAACAAAGCAACGAGCAGAAATTTTTGTAGGAGAATCTATCATCATAGCCAAAGAAAAACGTACAAAGGCAAGATTCTCACCTAAGGTTGCCCACAAAACCAAAGAAACAAAGATAGAGTCTTTTGGCTCTTTTCCGAATGAAACTCCAAAGTATCAGATGATCCCTGAAAACTACAAAACACACTTTTGGCAAAGCTTTTCTGAGCAAATTCAAGATACTCAACTAGTAATAATATCAAGAAAAGACACCCCAAAAAAACCAAAATGGAAAATGTTATTGTATGTAGAGTGAGATAAAGCCTGAGGTAACTTTCATGTGCATAAGATTTTTATATGCTTTTAGAATATAGTGATAAGGTGATAAGGTGGTGGTGGTGGTGGTGAGAGTGACTAAAGGTGGTCGTGGGGGTGGCTGAGACATTGTCTCGTTCTTTTGTTTAGCAATTTTGAGGGATTTGGTTGAGCTCTAGTGGGATTCCAAGATTTGTGCTGTGCCCACCACGTTTTTTTTTTTATTTATTAAACGCCCACTCAGATGACCTCGGACAGTTCACGCTATTTAATACTCGTAAGACAAATCTATAACAAATAAAAATAAAACTATTTAAAGATTGAGTTTTTTTTTTAAACAAAAAAATTACTTAATCATTTTATTTATTTATTGTGTATACGTCTCAAACAAGTCCATATTATGAATTGGATTAATTGTAAACCGAAAACCAAAAATATATATCAATTAAATTTACCAAGTAAATAGTTAAAACTATTTATTTATTAAGTCTTAATCGAGATTAATAGAGTTAATTGAAGTTGATATTTTGTGCATTTGTCAAATATTAAATTTTTATTTATTTTAAAAATAATTATATTTTATATTCAAATGTTTTACAAAAATATTTACTATTTATTAAGATATTTTTATCGGTGGATCTTTCTGTCATCCACATTGCATACAAGAATTAGCATAGTAACCTATTTATAATCAAAAGTCCTCATTGATTTTTGTCTCAAATAAAACATGACATCTCTTAAATAAATTATTATATGACCTTTCATAAAAAAAAAAATATTACATGACCTAATCTCATATATAACATGCGAAAAAAAGAACTTAAGATACAATATAAAATCTATTTATTTCGTTCGAAATTAAATGTTTATATTTATATTTTAATTTGTTTTAAAATATAATGTTCACTTTTTTAAAATAAATATATTTTTTACTAAAAAATTCTTTGATGAATTTATATACAACTAATTCATGGTATTCACCACTCATAAATTTAATTTAAGAGATTTACATTGCATTAATTCATGATTTCACAATCTATTATATTAATATCAATAATAATTTGATAAACTAATTAAAAGTCAATAATATTTCTTAATTTTTAATCGAAGTAAAAAATGAACATTTAATTTCAAATTGATTAAGTATTATATCATATAACTTTTAATACATGTGATCCATGAATAACTATTTACTTAAAATTTTCACTTTCTTTTAAATGAAATGTGTATTTATCTAATACAATATGACAATATATTTACACCTTGGATTCAGCATCTAAATACCCATAACCACTACCAATCCTCTATAATTGCAATTACTATTTCACAACGAAGAGAATATGTAACATAGGGAAGAGGAACTACTAGTAAAACAATTCCCTAATTTAATCTTCTATCCTAAAGCATTTCCTCCTCCTTTTTTTTTCCCACCTCTATTTAATTACTCTGATACCGATCTTGGCTTCAATTATTTTCTTGAAAATGAAAAAGTGGGAGTGTTTATCTCGGACAACATGTCTAGGTATCCTTAAGTAGAAGACAGAAATGAACCTCTAAATAAAAGTAGCTCATGGTTTTTTTTTTAAAAAAAATCTCTTTTTTCCTATTTTGAGTGAATAATGGCATGTAAACCATGTCTGACTACTTATTTGGGAAAAAAAAATCAGGGGAAACCTAAAGAGAGAGAGAGAGAGAGAGTGTGTGTGTCTATATATATATATATGAATAAAGTACCTAGCACTTTCACTTAATTATAAAGTGTATAATAAAAGTTAATATCTTATAATGATGAAATTTTATAACAAAAACCTGCAATTGTTTGACAACTAAAATTATTTGATGATATTCATAGACTAAAGGACATGATTCGAATATCTTAAATTTGAATTTTCAAAATAATTTTTATTTGAAAACAATATGTATAACAAAATAAGACTAATAAAAAATCTCAAAATTCCATTTTAACTGAAAATATATGGAAGAAACGAAGTGAGGGAGAAAGGGAAAGTTAATAATTAAATAAAGAATTAACTAACTTTTCTTTAGGGGGAGATGTTGGAAAATTTGGAATAAAAATTCCTCCCCTCTCCTCAATTTCTTCACCTTCAAAAGAGAAAAAATTTGAAGGGAAAGGTAAAATATAAATATATAATTACTAGATTATCTTTATTTAATAAAAAATATCATTCATTACAACAATAAATATTATGAGAATTTAAATATATTTTCATCATCTTCCCTTATAAAACAAACAACCAAAGAATGATATTTTATCTCCGTCTCTTTCTTCCCTCCTATCCTTCCCCTCTCATCACCTCCCCTCCCCACTTTTGAACCAAACAGATCCAAAGTGATACAATAATACAAGTTAAGAATAATTGTATACGCATGAAGAGAGCACGTACCCCACTCCCTCGGAATATTCTCTTTTTATTTTAGGTCAAAGGTGTCAATTTTATTTTATTTTTAAAAATAATTTTAGTTTATGCTCTTTATTTTTTCCATCATTTTTTCTTTTTCAATTCACATAATACTTGGTTGGATTAGTTGGAGGGTGAAATTCCCTATCAGTTGATTGAATCAAACCTATTCAACAATATGAGTTTGTTACGCAAAGCTTATGGTGTCCAACTTATCTATACTTAAGTAATCTTGTCAATTATTGCATGAATCGAGATTTATCAATGTGATTAGTTGATAATTCATCGTAATTGTTTTAAACCTTTTTTTAGTTGCTCCTTTTTTATTAATTATTTAGCCTACCAAAAAAACGTGGTAATTTTTGAAAAATAAATTATGAACATGTCATTACTTATTAAGGTAAAATATTAATTTAATAATTTACTTTTTAATATATATTTTTCTCGTATTTTATTCACTTCCTTTTTTCACACATGTAGACCTCATTTTTCTTAAATTATAACTTTGTTTTCTTTTTAAAATTATTAATTTATCATTCACCGATATTTGTTTATCTAATATACTCCTTTATCAACAACCATTACTAACATTATTAACTAATTACTCTATTCAATCAAGAATACGTGTCATACTTTTGATTCTCAAACATATTAAGAAAATTGAGAAGCATTTAAATCTAAATTAATCATTCCACATAAAGATATAATTCAAAATTACTTTTTTACCATAAAAAATTTAATTTCTTTTTCTAACAGCATGTGAGGATCTTATATATTCATATAAATACTCCATCTGCTCTAAAATAAAAAATATTTTAAGTAAATTTTTATCTAAAATTATAAGATACTTTTAAAAGTTATTTTATATGTTTTTTATCATATTACCTGTATTATTAAATGGAGATGAAAAAAAATAAATTGTTTAGTGTCAAATATTCAAGAAAGAGCATAACATAGTAAATTGAAGTATTTTAGTTATCTAAAATACCTATTTAATATGTGTGAAATGTACAAAATATAGTATATTTTGAAACTGATGAAGTAATACTTTTCATTATTTTAAATTTTAAAATATAATTTTAAATAATTTATTAATTATATTGTTATATTTTATATTATTATCAATAATTATGATATAAAAAAAATATCATATCAAACTTTCAATTTCATAACTCCAAAAGAAGTTCATTTAAATTATCATTTAAAAATTCTTATCTAAACACAAAAAACATTCTCATTTTAAAAAAAATCAAATTTCAATCCAAATAGACATACGTAATTATATGTAATTTTAGACAACATGCTATAATTTTTTTCTTGATTTACTCTTTTTTTTTTCTTTCTCACGGGACTGCATATATAATCTCATCATTCATACATCTATCAAAACATAGCATCCTAAAATGTCTGGATCCCATTTTTAAACATTTTGGAATTCTAAAGAATTTTGGGTGAAACCAGAAACACTCAATCGATATGGCCCAGTTGAAGCCCCAAACGACAAACCCCTCAACTGAATGGAACCGTTTGAGTTTATACAAAAAAAAAAAGGATCCTTTTTTAATATATATATATATATATATATATATATATATATATTTGAGGAATCCTTTCGTAGCCCTAAATTCAATGACTGAACTTTTTTGGGATTTTTATTTATTTCGTAAATAAAAATTAATTATGATATTTTTGGTGTCGTATTATTGATAAATTTATTAATACATAAATTATAGTAAATAAATTATTTTAAAATATGATTTTAATTAAAAAGTACTAACAAATATAATTTATATGAATAAGTTAAACTCATATGTGATGTCAGAATAATATAACATTTGGATGTAATAATAATTTTGGACGTAAAAAAATATTTTAAGGAATATTTTTGGTGGAAGAGTATAAAAAAAAAGTTTTGGAAATAAAATCCTAATATAGTTGGTGCTTGAGTTATAATTTTACGAAAATAAAATAAAATACTAGTTCATGATTTTATTTTCATTTTGTTTTTCTATAGAAAAAAGGTAGTATCAACTATAGTCCGACTTATTTTGTTTCAGTGTTTAGTCTGAAAAATTAAAATAGGAAATGACTCTATACTTAAAAACGCTGGAAAGGTCCTTTACACAGACCTTCATCTAGGAAGAATTTTTAAAATTAAATTATCTGTACATTTTACTATGATACTTAAGTACGTTGGATGTTTTTACAGGTTTTTATCTTTAAATATTATTTTTAATTTAATTAATTATTATGGTACAAAATTAATTACATTATAAATATATTTAATACTTGATTTCACATCACTGTTATAGTATAATTCTCTAATCACTTAACACTTTAATTTTAAAAATTTATTACTTATGATCATACTATATATGACATTAATATAAGATATAATTTATTAACTTTATTAAAGTCAAATATATTTTTAAAATTTTAATTAAAATCAAAATTAAATATTAAATTTCAAACGAAAATAGTGATAGTTAATTGGACATTCGAGTCATTATTAATTTAATCTTTATTTTATTGCAACATTGTAATGTTGTTCTACCAAATTTTATAAGATAAATTATTATTCAATTTAGAAAAGAAAAAGGAAAAATGAAAGGACAATTATTGTTCCATTATTGCCTTAGCTTCGAAACTCTGAAATGCTACTCAATTCCAACCTATTTTGGGTGGAAAGTGATTTTGGATCCGGTACTAAATATGACGTCATAATTAAGAGAAGACAATAATAGGATGAATATCCCCATATAAGATGATCATTGAATGTTTAGGTAATATTCTAGTGGCCAATTAGCGGGCCTGTGATTATTAGGAAATAAATAATTATGTAGGAGTATAATTAAACCAATAATTAGTGAAGGTAAATATAGTAGAATTTTCTTTCATTCTATTGTTAAGCGTGATAGTGGCTAAAATATATGAAACTTTTATTTTTAAAAACTATATTGTTAGCAATAAAGGTGAAAATTTCTATCATTATTGCACATTAAATTAATAAATTCTAAGCGAACTCACAAATTTTGGAGAAAAGTTACTAAATACTGCACAATTTTACTTAATGTCACATTTTTTATATTTTTTTATTCGTTCATAATTTATCTTATTATCTCATAAAATGATGCGATATTTAGCAATAATGTTTGGAGAATATTATCTTCAATGGGAACACATATATCTCCAATAATAGGCTTTACTTAGATAATCATACTTTTCTAGGCAAAACAAATAGTCAAATACCATAAAAAGAAAGGAAAAAGGAAATAATAAATTGCCGTTTAAATCCTTGGAAAAAAAATCACTTTATACTTTAATTAGCTGTGTAAATACTAAATAGGGCAATGAATTATTAGACTCGAAACCAATATCTGTTGGTGTTGGGTCCACGACATTTAAAATCGATTTAAACACCTTAACTTTTTTAGAAGTCGGATCAAGAATTTGGGCAATTGGCCATAACTCCTCATTTGACTGCCAGCTGATGCGGGTTCAATCCCGACAATCCCCTTTCCCAATCCTCAATCTTCATGCAATAAAAAAAATTTATCGGACATGTTTTTTTCCTTTTCTATTTTTTTTTTAAATTGCCATGATATTATAGTATATATATATATAGAGAGAGAGAGAGGGAATAAATTCAGCTTATTTGGCACGCTATCCTTCGCGTTTTGGTGGGGGTCAACGCGGCGATAAGCATCCGTATCAAATTTGAATGCCTTTTATTTATTTTAAAGGGAAAAAGGATTAAATGTCTTTTAATATAATAATACGAATACTTAAGGTAAATTTAACTTTAAATCAATTATCATAATATTTTAATTACTATTAATATAGTTAGTGATAGAATGGTGTGACTTATTATTATTATTATAAGTAATAGGATGAGGTAAGTTGATGAAATGAAAATTTGTTAAATTAAAAATATTATTAATAAAATTTTAGATAAAAAATATATATTTTTAAAATACATCTTCTCTAAAGGTTGATTCTATTGTATCATTATGGCTGGATATTTGACATGAGTCAAATACTAGAATAAAGAATATTGGCCTGGTCAAATATACATATATATATATATATATATGTATTTGTAAGTAGTTAGAAAAATATTTA
This sequence comes from Apocynum venetum, assembly GCA_019593545.1. Lineage (NCBI taxonomy): Eukaryota > Viridiplantae > Streptophyta > Magnoliopsida > Gentianales > Apocynaceae > Apocynum > Apocynum venetum. The sequence goes on along the minus strand of SRSM01000123.1, from coordinate 5,686,775 downwards.
TTTTGTCTTGAAAAATAATAAATATATAATAAATAAATTAAAAGAAAATGAAGTTTTGTATTAAGAATAAAAAAATATAATACTTTTTTATTTAAAATAAAAAAGATGTGAGATAAGATAGTGAAAATAAAATGTAAAATATCTTTAAAAAGTAATAAAATAATTTAAAATTAGAAATTTAAAAAAAAACTAACACCGACTTATATTTTGGACAAAGAGAATATTTTATTTATGGAGTAATTTATTTCCTTGAAAAACTGATGCGTACAAACCAAAATGAAATTGATGTATAAAGGGCCTTTTTATTTCATTTAACGAATTTCCTTTATTTCTCATATTGGCACAGTATTGGAAAATAACTTTATAAAAGGAAATCCCTTTGCTCATTTAAGGGTCATTCATGAAAGGTAATTGTTTTTTATCTTCTTACTATTAAGTTTAGAAACTTTTTTTTTTAATTATTTACTATTTAATCATCAGGAGAAGATTTGAAGATTTCTCTTATGATAAGTTTGATCATACCTAAATTGGTTATTTGAAGGTAATTATGAATTCGATTATATATCTTTTATAGTCAATGTACTTGATTAGCCATTTCTATTATAGAATAATTATATCCTTGATTAGTCGTTATAATAAACACACATTCATTAACTCAACATACCAAAAACATATTGCTACAAAAATACAAAATCATGAGTATAATTAAAAATGCCTCTAAAATAATATCATGTGAAAATTCAGCTGTTCAATTAATTATTTATTTATTTATTTTACCGGGTATTAAGTCACAGATTGGATTTCATGCCCAAAGCACCATTTGTCAGCAATATGTACATGTGTTCTTAATCTATATATATTTTTTAATTTTTAAAAATGACTAATTCAACAGTTAAAAGATTTATTAATGTATAATATAGTAATTACGTTTTATTTGTAATTTACTATAATGGAAGTTTAAATGCAGTGCAAAAAAAAAAAAAATCTCATCAGATGATTTCTAAAAGGATTGAGCCAACCCCTGAAGTAAAATTCGCTTTAGGTTGTTCATATTTGTTAATAGTTGGTTTGTTTGACAATTGATTTAAATTCAAATAAGAATTTTAGTTCGATAACATTCAAATGAATTATAAGTCTATTTGAGAACAAATTTGAATGCTCGATATTAATATAATGTAATATATTATATACTATTAATATTTGCTTACTCACTTACTTTAATTGATTTATCTTATAAAAATATTGTAGTGTAAATTCGAACAAAATTAAACAATGGCAGTAGTACTATGGTCGCCAAATTTACATAATTTATTAAAATTGAAGTCAAAAGTAACACATAAAATAAGAGATTATCTCTGTTTATAAATATTTATTTTAAAAATATAAATCATCTTAAAATTTTCATTTAGATTAAAATAAAAGCTTTTAAAAATTAATCAAACTACTTAATTAACCATTAAAATAATTAGTTAATAAATCAAAGAATAATATATGCACAATATTGATGAAAATTAAGACTAATACTACCATTGAAAAATTAATATATATATATATATAGTTAACTAATTATGTAAAATAATTTTATATATTTTTTAAAACTTTTTTATCCCACAACAAGTTATTTATTCAAAGAAAAGTAGTAGTTGGCATAAAAGATTGAGTCAATACAATAATTTCCCAAAAAATTGCTTCAAATCAATAAATAATTTTCTATAAATATTACCTTTCCAAAAGTTTGATTTGATTTGATTTTATTTTTCCCAATCAAAACTCCGATATTTAGAGTTACATTAGACAGGATAATTAACTCATAATTAAATTGACTTAGACTTTTTTATCAAGAAACTCTTGATAAAAGTATTCAAGTTCAATATTTATAAAATTCACGCCTTTAGATAATCATTAAATATATATATATATATATATATTATTAGTATTATTTTTTTGAGGGAAACATTATTATTATTATTATTATTATTATTATCATTAGAAAGCATCTTCAGAAAGGAAGAAAAACACCAACAAATAAGTCACGTGCATGACACGGAGTATGACGCCACAGCCAACCAGGACGAACCATACCTACACCGCTGCACCCTCGATGCGTGGTAGCTCTATATAACGAGGACTTCCACACTATAAATTCTGGTGCTTTTTATAAATCAATTTGTATTTTATATTTATATTTTGGTCTCCGAACTGGACTCTCTCTCTCTCTGAAACAGGTTCGTGACTGCTGCAAATTTTGAACCCTAGCCCTCGATTTTCCCCCAAATCTATTATTTTTCGTGATTTATATGTGCAATTTCTATAGCTGTTCTTGAAGATTTGAATACCTCTTTTGTGCCTGTGTGCAGTTAATCGGTTTCTGATATCGTTGCTTTTGTACCCAAAATTTTCTTCGATTTTCATTGGATGAAGCTGATTTTTTTTTTCCTTCTTGGGTTTAGCCGTCTGCTGGTACTATTGGAGAGAGATTCCGTTTCTCCGTGATTACTTTTTTTTTTCTTTTGGTTTTTGGATTTGGGAAATTTCTGGGTCTAGGATTTAGTAGATCATGCTCTGATAGGGTTTGATTTTGATCACTTAGAGAATCGGGGAGAACTGGGGTTTTATTTACTTATTTATTTGGTTGGTCATCTATCTGCTGGAGATGTTGAGTGTGATGTTTTCATGATTGGTGCTGTATTCCTGAAGTTTATGGATTCTTAAAAGTGAACGGGATTAATGTTAATTATAGGTTATTATATATATAATCAATATATGTGTGTGTTTTCTTGTTGGATAGCAACGACCTGACTTGACACGAGGACTATTAATTTAAGATGATTTGGAAACAAGACAGTTTTATTCTTTTAGTTTTCACCGATTGCTGGGGGGGATCTTAGCAGGTTTGGGATTTGGAAATCATGTGTACGAATCCTATTGTTTCCTGATACAGTACTATATTATAATAAATTTTAATGGGTTCACATCTTTGTAGTGAAGATTTTGAGTTGGCATTTTGAAGATTAAAGGTCTCCCATGGCTTCAAAGAGGATCCAGAAGGAACTCAAGGATCTGCAGAAGGACCCCCCTGCTTCATGCAGTGCTGGTTAGTGAATTTTTCAAAATTTCCAAGTAATGGAACTTGTGCTGCCTTCTATTTCTTAATTTCCTGTTTGTAACGATTTGCCCACTATTGGCTTCTATGTATTCACAGGGGTGTCAAGTGTAGTACCTAGTTTTAGATTTGTTATAAGGAATTAGTTCAATTGACCTAATGCCATATGGGCTTTACTGTGTTATGATTTCCTTTGGTTATCTAATTGCATGTGTACCTGTGTGAGTGCGGCAGAATATGTGCATGACGATGTCTTTCTTTCAAGAATATCGGGTGCTAGTGTTTGTTCCCTCATTGTGATGGGAACTAGACTTGTTATTTGTATGTTCATTAAGTGGTGGATAGGCTTCTGTCATGTTTGGGTTTCTTTGTTATTGTACTATTAGTGATTTTTACTGTATTTTCTTTTATGTTTCGCTGAAGAAGTTTAACCACTTTTCATCTTTTACTTATTATAGGGCCTGTTGGTGAGGACATGTTCCATTGGCAGGCTACGATAATGGGTCCCTCTGATAGTCCTTTCTCTGGTGGTGTGTTTCTCGTGTCCATTCATTTTCCACCAGATTATCCTTTTAAGCCTCCAAAGGTAATGGTGCCGAATTCAGTGTAAACTATAAATCTTTGTAAGGGCATTGGCTATGTATTATACTTTAGCATAATATCCTTTTGAGTGTCTGAAGTTTTCGCATCACTTGGTTTCATGCACATGCCAATGTTCGCCCTCCTCACCCAACTTGGTGTTTGAAGGCTTAATACTGTCTTCGTATAATGGTCGTTGATATTCTGTTAATCTTTTGATAATCATATCTGAACATCAAAATAAAGCTCTTCATCTTTAGAACATGTAAGGGTGATTGTTTACTTCCTACTTCATGTATGCCATATGTAGTTATTGTGTTTCAGTAGAATTTGCCAGCTGGAGAATGGAAATTTTGGGTATGCAAAAATCCTAGGATGTCTGGTTCCATGGTTTTGGCCTCGTGTGACTGGAGAATTATGTAATGATTTACGATTGGCCATCGAGAGTTTGTACTGTTGCAGTAGTGAATATTTCTTGAAAGAACTTGCTGAGTTTTCCAGTTTTGCAGGTTTCCTTCAAAACAAAGGTATTCCACCCAAACATAAACAGCAATGGTAGCATCTGTCTTGACATCCTCAAAGAGCAATGGAGTCCTGCACTTACAATTTCTAAGGTAATGATATTGAGAAACTCGTGTACTGATTGTTAAGACACATTCCTTGCCACATAACACGGTTCAACCTTTTGATGATCTAAGTAAGAGGTAGCTTGTCTCAGTAAGCTTTTAGACTTAATAGTTCTTAATTTTCAGGTGCTGCTCTCTATTTGCTCCTTGCTGACTGACCCAAATCCAGATGATCCTCTTGTGCCTGAAATCGCTCACATGTACAAGACTGATAGAGCAAAGTATGAAACCACTGCACGATCCTGGACCCAAAAGTATGCCATGGGATGAAAGGGCTTTGAGTCTGCATTTGAAATATGCATCTTATGCTAGTAGTAAATAAATAGAAAGAAACGAATTCACCTCGGAACTGCTGTTCAGTTTTGTTATGTTGTTTAAGATTTGAAATATGATGCCTTTAAACTTTATGTTGTACTCCCGGTCCTGGTATAGAATTTTATATGCTATGTTTTTCTTTTTTATTTTCTTTTTATTTTTTTGGTTGTGGAATTAAATTTGGGTCATGAAGACCCAACATTTGGAAGACTGACATCCTCTCTTTGGGTTGGGTTAAGTTGGGATGTGTCATCTGGTTTGTGTGTTGTGATTAGGAGATCTAGTGCGTAGTGCTGCCACAGCCTCCCCAAAAACTGTATGCTTTTGAAACATTGAATTTTTATTTCTTGGTCTGTTGATGTGAAGCAGGCGATGCTGTGGTTGCATTTGAACTTCTGCGTGTCTGAACTCTTGAAAAATTTGATTATCAGGGCATAATTTTTTCGGATAAAGGGGGATTTGGCAAACTTGGGTTTATTAACAATCTTGAGTGGAGTGGAAAGATCCACTCTCTTTCATTGGGCCTTCCCCAAATAATGGGCTTGGCAAAGGTTGCAGTTTGAACGAACAGTAACAAATGAGATATTCGATTGAATATGGGAAGTGCCATGGTCCTTGCAGAAGTGGTCCTCAGCATTAGGTATGAGATATGCAGCGATTAAGACCGAAAGTTTGTAAGCAAAGGTGACAGAGAAGGGGCGAAAGGGGGGCAGAAAGAACGTTCTGATCCATCGCTTTTGGTGATACTACTAATGGGTTGTATTGTTTGGCTCTTGTGCATGTCCTTTTGCTTACAGTTCACCCTCTCTATTATTCTTTCAGAGTCATTTGTCCCGTGAATCCAAATTTGTATTTAGAAGTAAGTTGTATTTTTCTGTAGGACAATAACGTTGCTCCAACATTAAATAGCATACCAAAAGGTGAATAAGTCAGCCACTATAGTCTCAGTTGTCTAAGGCTAAGCTAATAAACTGTGTCTGAACAGAAAAACGTTACGATATTTTAATTTACTTCAATGTTCTTTTCTTTAACAACTCAACACTCATTAGTTTTTGATATATGTCAGAGCTCGATAGGAATTATTTTTATAACTGTTCATTTCATTTTGCTCGTAATTATTTTTTTAAAACAATTAAATATTCTGTCATAATATAATAAATTTATTATCTCGTGTAAGATAAATTTTTATTAAAATATTATAAAAGTTTATTCCTCAATTCCCTTAACACAGTGTTATATTATTAATTTCTTAATTTTCAATCCATACAAGTAGATTCCCTTATCAAAAAGACTTACGGGCCAAAGAACGCCGCTGAGTGGTATGAGAACAAATTCCTAGTTAGTGAGGGAGTCAAAGGAGCATACGATCTGGGTTCAGAAAGAGCAGCGAAATCTCAAAACGATATGATGCTTCGATAGAAAAAAAATTCTAAGTGATCTCCAATAGCGATGTCAGAGACAAAGGTCACCCATCAGTTGTCGGTTACTTCCCGTTTCAGAAGGAAGTCTACTTTCCAATATAAAAAATACGAAGATAAACATCTCTTCTTGTGACAAATCAACCATTGGCAGCCTATGAATGCTTCTTTTATGCAAAATTAGCAAATGGCGTAGAACCCGAAAGAGTGTGTCAGATACAAACACAGCCCCGTGGGCTGATGATGACCATTTATTAATTGTTCATTCTTTCATAGTCATAAATTCTTCCCAATAATTACATAATTGATTCTCAATTACTACTAAATTATGAGCCTGAAATTCAATTGAATGCTATCACTAGGAGTACAGTACATGATTCTTTTACCCAGTTACCATCTCCTCTCCTCTTCTCCCCACACCCAGATATTGGAGAGATAGAGACCCCAAAAAAAGATCTCTGTTTTTGTCCTGTCCCTTCACTTAATGGCACTCCTCCCCAAGAGTCACACCCCTTCAATTATCCCCTTGTGTCTCTGCCCCGACACCCCTTAGACACCAGTACCGCGGTAGGAATCCTGGGATGCATCCACCATTCGTTTTGGCTTCATCCTAAAAGTTAATAATAACTCTCATTTATTTCAATTGTAACTAAAAGATGCCAAGTAATATTTATATAATTAAATTTAATAATTACTATATTTATATTAATCATAAAAAAGTAATTTTTTTTATAAATATTTAATAAATCATTCAAAATATTTATTAATAATAAGAATATAATTGTAAATATATGTACTAAAATTAAAAATTGAATAATTGAAATTTGATATTACAAAAATATATATATAAGCAATTAAAATGAAATGAATAGAATAATTCTTTGAAATTGTGGAAATGGAAATTTTGAAATAAATAAAGAACAACTTTTTATTTTAAGGTGTAAGTAATACTCCATACTATGACTCATTCCAATTATTTACATTTTTTGAGGTTATTCTATTTTAATTGTTAAGTTTATAATTTTAATACATAATTTACAATTATAGAGGTTATTAATGAATGATTTGTCAAGTATTAAATGAGTGTAATTTAAAAAGTTTAATTACATATTTATCATTTTTTATACCTATGCAAATTTAAAGTGTATAGTTAGAATGAGACCGAATAAGTAATTTCTTATATTCGGAATACTAATATTCTTAGTAATATTTATTTTGGAAACTCAAAAGGGCTATTGATTCAAGTGGACAACCACTTTTGCCCCTTTTTTCCCCTTTTTAAATAACTTTTCTCAAAAAATTCCTACGCGTAAATCCCACATCAATTACACGTTTTCTCTCGCTATTGTTTCAAACAAATTATCTTTTTACTTTTTATCTGAAAAAAAATATTTTCAGATTTTATTTTCCCATCCTATTTTGATTTTTTTAAAAAATATAAGAATAAAACAATTCATTTCCAATTACTATCCAAATATAGTCCTAATTTTCAATAGAAGAAGTATTGGGCGGTGAATGTTTTTATACCTTCCTTCCTGACAATATTTGTTTACAAAGGACAATGTGAGATTATAGAATTCAAGAAGTTACATGTGTCAAATTGTAAGGCTTTTCTTTATTATTTAAAGATAGTATTTCTTCGGTAAAAAAATATAAGCCAGTTTGGATTCATTTTTATCTATAGTAAAAAAAAATTATTTCTAAAATGCTCCTAATTATTAATAACGTAATTCATTAAAAATCATTATTCTTATTTTATAAGAACAAGAAAGGCAAGGTAATTGATAATATATGAATGTGCAATTTTTTCCATGCGGGGTGGGGGTTGGGGGGAGGACTTAGGTTGGAGGGCCATTGGGTCATCGGGAAGGCTCTAGATGGGATTCTGGTAAAAAAGACAACAGTACTATAACTGATACAGTGAGAGAGAAGAAGAAAGTGACTACAAACTGTAGGACACTGATCCTAAATGTAGTGTCCCTGTCTCTGTCAACGTTTGATGCTGACTTCTCTACCGACACCTGCATTCCTCTTTGTTGAGTCGCCCTCTCCAAATCCTCCCCTTTCTCACTAGCATCTTTAAACCTTTTTGCCCCTCCATCGCTGCATCCCTTCTCTTATTAATGCCAGAATCACCTTTACATAAACAGCCAAGCCATCTTCTTCTACACCTCCTCTCCATATTTATTTTTTCCTTTTTCCGTCCATCAATTCATAGTTATATATTTTCCTTCATCGTGCCATCTGAAAGTACTAGCAGTGTGTCATTAAATATTCCATTAATTTCTTCCAATTCAAAAGTCAAAATAAATTTGTTTCAATGGTAAAAATGGTACGTTCTCTGCAACTATTATTTCATCTTTATCACATCATTAGAGATAATATTGAATTTTTTTATAAAATTTTTTTTCATAAAACAACTTATAAATAAAAGTCAATTTATAACAAAAAGACAGATACAGCTATTACTCAGAAACTTAAAATCTTTACGCCAAGATTGTCCAAAGAGGTTCCTAAACTCTTGACTGAGACCATGATTGGGACAAAGGAATGTCATCAAGATACAAGAAAAATGGTTAAAAGATCAGGGGGTGTTTCAATGGGATTATGATTATTCAAAAAAGATGACAGTGATAGAAAGAAGACGTGCAAGGAGATCATATATATAGACTAGAAGCTCTACATGGAACCCGGGGTAGAAAAGTAACAAACTTTTGTTAGATAATTTCAACTTTTACGTTTTCCAATTGCTACTATTCTATAATGAACCTTTTTTCGTGGAAGATATAACTTTATCATTTCCTTCTTCTCCACAGCAGTTGTGTCCTTTTCCATGCACAGTGCTCTTTATACCAGAAATTAGTCTTTTTATGCTTTGGACTGAATCTACACATAAGATTTGTGTATTGTTTTTTCAGCTCTGGTGAGGAATCCACACTGATTCTCACATGCATTGCAGCCGTTTCTTTGTTGTGTCTCAAAAGAATTAATTCTTACATAGGAACGGTAAAAATATCATGTCATATAAAACTTTGCTTTCGAGGAGGATTTATAAGGAATTTTACCTTTAGTTTTTGGACAATGGTTTGTGCCGGCCATTGTACACAATCAAAGGCCAGATCCCTTTTTTTTTTTTTTGACCTCTTTTGTGCAATGTTTGATGACTTGTGCCACTATAGTAATTGGATAGGTGTCATCATCCATTTTTATCAGGCCGAAGCTTCTAGTCTTTTTTCATTATTAATTTTTCTTCCACATTCTTGCACTGTTAATTTTTTTAAAAAAATAGTATTTTTTTTATTGTGATAAAATTATTACAATATTCTTGATATTAATGTGGTTACTAGTTATATCATATAAGTTGTTAGGATATATATTTCTTAAGGTAAAAATATTATTAAATGAACTTTATATTATAAATATGCTTTTTTTTATTAAAAAAAATATTTATTTATTTAACATTTCAAAATAAATATATAAACATTTAATTTTTTTTAAAAAATACTTGTGCATTTTAAATCTGCCCATGTATCTCAACGAAATCAAAAGCTAGTGAAAAGAAAGAGAAATTAAGCAGGCGATAGATAGTGATACGAAATAGGCCACTATGCCACGGATGATGATGGCAATGTTTGTTCTACTATTGTTGATTTTGACATGTTACTCCATAAATCCACAGTAATCATCTAAACTCAACTAAGTTACACAATTCATTTCAAAATATGTTTTTTTTTACAAAATTTTATAAATATTTAATTATTACTTATAATATTATATTTATTTATTTTACTTTCAAGATAAAATCTTTATATATATATTTTTAAAAATAATTTCTTTTTAACCTTTTTTATTTTTAATACATAATAAATAATGACAATTTTTAGAAATAAAATATTTTATTAATATGTAAAAAAAATTACGATTTATATTTAAAAATAATATTAGTTTTATTTATAAAAAAAATAAACTCTAACTAAACTTTTTATTCTTATTGGAACTAAACTATTTTTAGCTGTTCAACCACCGACGAACGTACGAAACAGTGGAATTCGAAATACTTTGAACGAATCATAATTCCGCAGCCGTTTCTCTTGACATGACCGCTTAGAGAAATAAAATAGTAGTCCTTGTCCCCATTTTTTTGAACCAGGAGTTCTTCTCTACGAGACAAATCTGAGATTAAATGAAAGCGGCCATTGGACACTAGAGATGAGTAGAGATAAACTTATATATATATATATATATATATATATATATATATTAAACGAGTTGAAAATAATATACTTATATTTTAATTCCGTAATTTTTGCATTTTGTGGTTAGGAATAAGGAATTGTTGTGTTGTATCGGTTCCACAGCACCGTCAAGTAGTTCGAAGTTCGGACCATCCGAACTAGGCTTATTCTGTTGGATATTAATTTGAGTCTGAGTTACTTATTATAAAATAAAAAAGAAAAGGAGTGAGTTGAATTTTAGTTCAAGTTTTAAGCTGGAGTTAAAATTTGGCCTAATCTTAGATTTGGTTAAATTTAACTTGTTATAAGTTCAGCTAAACCTGTTAAAATGAAAGTTTTAAATTAAAATAAAGTAATTGTTTTTAACGTTTCATATTTTGATAATGTTTGTTTTCAATCCGTTTCAACAAGTTTATGTTTTTTAATACGGTTACGATTTTAATACAATTTCGATTTTGATTTCGAAAAAAATTTAAAATTTAAGGGTAATTTTTTAAAATTAAATAGATAAAATTTTGTTATTAAAATAGGGTTAATTTTTGTTTTAAAAAATTAAATCATTATTTAAGAGTATAGATGAATTAAAACACTCATAGTTTTCTTACGCTCTTATCTTTAAAAGCTTTATTACCTCAATGAATTATTTATGCGTTTTAATCCTCAATACCATAGAAGATCCTTCATTGTCAAGCTGTCAAATATGTTCTCATTAATCATGATATTTTTGTTTACAACTAACAACTCTTCAATTTGAATTTATATACCATCGGTAGAATTATACTCCAAATAAAAATCGGATATATTTCTCCTAACATTATTTATTATTCTTGAAATATAAAATCTTATCATAATTTTATCATAAAAAATATAATATATATCTAAGTATTATTGTAAACATTATATTTTAATTTTATGAAAAAAAAATTGCAATTATATTTATTACAAGTATTTCCTCCGTTCTTTCTATAAAAATGTTGAAAAGTAACATTAGTATTTAACAACAGATAATAATTGTTTAAAACTTATAACAAGAGTTTTTTAAAACAGTTTAAAAGTTTGAAATTTGAAAAGATAAAAGTTAATTTATTTTATTTTACATAATTATGGTATAATTGTGACATGACTATTGTATAAAAAAAATAAATATGACATATCAAATAAAATTATATTTTAATTTTTTTAAAATTTGAGCTGCTGGTTCAATGGTTCATAAATCTTCATTTTCAGTTAATCAAAATGAAAAACCTAAACCAAAATTGAAATTGCGCGGTTCATGAATCTTTATAAACTGTAAACATAGTTAATGATTTTTGAATCGATAACCACAGTTTGGTTGCGATCCGATTCTTTAGTTTAGATTCAATCGTGATCATATATAAGTTCAACTCTATATTATATATATTATATGTCAAGCCTTGAACATGAGTCAGACATAGGGTATAAATACGAATCCAAAACGTGGCATGCTAGAAATTATACTGTATAATCTACAAGTTCTAAGCATATTAAAATAAGAATATTTGTCTAAATATAAGAGAAATTCTTCAAAGTTTCAAAAAAAATAATTAAAACTCTCAAACAACGAGATATCAAAAACAAATCATGCATTTTCTAAAAATAAATTACAAAAATAGATAAATTATCATACAATTTCTGAAACTTAATGCCTTTTAGATTACTTAAACCTCACACCCGAGGTGATCCTGAAAGTACAAAATGAAAGAGGAAATGAGCTAACTCACTTAGTGAATAAAATTAATACTCTTCAAAATAAATACATTTTCAAAGTTATAACTCTTATAGATATCTTAAAAAAAAAAAAAAATCATAAATCATTGTGTGATAGTTATTCAATTAAAACATTAATCATGCAATCTAACCAACTAAAGTTCAGACATATGACATATTAAAAAGAATATTTTATTTCAAGAATTAATTATGTAAATTAAAAGGTGAAAATTCAGATAGATAACATAATGAAACATTTATTATGTATCGGACAAGGCTCAAGTGATACAAAAATTTATCGGACAATTAGTTGAATTCAATCATAACTATTTTTTCCGCTATGATGACCAAACAAACAGAATTTTAGTAAGCTTTTTGACCATGCTCAATGGGGTTCAAACATAATAAGTGGAACATTTTACTCCAACGAATTACTATGCATTTGAGCAAAAAATCAGAAAGCTTATTCATAACATATCAAATCAAAATGTAAATCTATTTAGTTTAGAAAAATATAGTGTGATTAAATTTATCAAAAGATCTTGAACCAATGAAAACGGAAAAACTTATGCATCACTTACATTTTTTACTAATCTTAATGATCATCTTCATGCATTTTCAAGAACCTACAAGAACATTTTCTTTTTGTTAAAGAATTAAATAATTTAATTAGACCATTTCAAAATTTTGAATAAAGCGTATTCATAAAAAAGTGCAGATGTATGTATAATAAATATAACGACGCAAATGATAAGTAAATTGATGGTGAAGATTAGTATTAGAAAACAGTGCAGAAATTCTTTAAAGAAACTGTGCTGAAGATTTGAAAGAAAACAATACATAAAGTTGTACAAAAAATTAGGTTATAAGCGGTGCATGTAACTAATCAGAAAAAACTTAACTGAAAATTTAGTGCAGAATTTGTATAAAAAAATAGTGCAGAAATTTATATAGAAAAACGGTGCAGAAATTTAAACTGTACAGAATGTAGAAAATTGGCAGTAAAAAAAAAAAGTAGTGCACAATTGAGCAGTAAAGTTGTATAGAGGTTTGAACAAAAATAAAAAATGTCTAGAAAATTTGATGAAAAATCAGGACATTTAACATAAAAAAGTGCAGAAAAATCAACACGAAACTGAATCGTATACAATGCATAATTTTGGTGGAGTAAAACTAATTAATTGGGGAGAAAAATTTATTCATATGAGATGTGGATCCATTGCCCACAATATTAACTAAATAGATTAACATATTAACTTTAAGATATATTAATTTCATAATATATATAATAGCAACAAAGGCATTAGATATTTTCTTTTCATGAAACACAATAATCTTAACTCTATTCTTATAATTTTGGTAGAAAACGATATCCAATCCTATATAACATCAAATCAATTATAAAATATCCATATCATTTTTTTAGTTCATAGAAAATAAGAATCTTTAATAAAACAAGAACTTTCTGATTAATCACCAGTATCCAAACTTAAGCGAATATCAAGACTTCTCAATCAATGAAAATGCAATGCTAACACCAATCATGAAGTATAAGCTTCAAAAAAACTTTCACCATTTTCCTTTGTTGATTCCCTTTGACTTTCAACTCTATACTTTTCCTCTTATAAGAACCGGAAAGAAAAATTAATGTAACTTAATAAATTATAATTAAGGCTTCTTAATTCTCTCTAAAAAGGTAACTCCTAGATTTACTAATATTTACTAATCTATAATAATACTAATAACAAGAGCTACCAAAATTATCACCATTCACTTTGAAAAATCAACCAATCAAATCCCCTAATGACTAATGAAATATCATATTTTTCTTAACTGAGTGCAAAATAATTCAATTCACAATTAAGGTAATAACATATTCTAATCTTCCATAATAATTCAAAACCACCCAATAAATCTGTCAAATAAATAATTCATAAATAACTAGGAAAAATCAACTATAATCCCCTAATTAACTAAAACAACCAATTAAAATCCTTCTATTCAATCAATAATAAATTATTCTCTAATAAGGTTAGGGAATTAATCAAAATCCCCCTAATGGGACCCAAGGGTTACATTTTACACACAAAGATAATATAAAAACTCACGAAGAAGGTTCACTTATTTTTTGAAATTCTAGTAAGAGGAAAATGGCTTTTTTGAGAAAGATAAAGAAAGGAAATTTCATTTGAAATTCAACATATTGTTTTTACTATTTATATGAAATATGAGTGATGCTAGTGTATTTTTTAATTATGGTATTATTTTTTGGTTTTTATTCTTGATTCTAAATAATTTTAATAATGTGATTTATTTTTGAAAAAGAAACAATTTTAATTGAGTGTAAACTTGGTCGAACTCATAACTTTAAGTGAACTGAGCTAGGATTTTACCGAGCTTAAGCTTGAGTTTTCCTTTTCATTTTGAAATGAGTTTGAATGGAGGCCAATCACGTTTATAAAGCTCTCATACTTTTAAAAGAATACAAATTTTTAAAAATTGTGGTTTACAAATACTTACTCAAGCAATTTTTTTAAAATTCTTTATATTTAGACATATATGATGATCTGCTTAGATGATTGTTGAACACTAATTAGTTGTTACATTAACATCTATGTAGGGTTCCTCAAAAAAAAATAAAAATAAAATCTATGTAGGGGGTAATTTGAAGGTCAATTTAGTTGTGAATATTTGTATTGCTAATTGGTCATGACTTGTCATCCAATTTAGATAAGAGAATACCAAAAGTTATTCCAATAATGTAGAGCCAACAAGAAAAGATTAGTTTTCTTTTGTTATGAACACTTTATATAGGAAAATCTTGATTTGAAATATGATTGTGACATAGCGATTGCTTAAAGTTAATTTTACACAAATAAAACAATTGAAGGGTAATCACTACTAATAATACTTATTATAAACCCCTAATTGCATTATTTCCCCCCCTTCCATTTTGAACAATTCTGTCCATACCATTAATCATCATAGATGGAGAAAAGTGATTTCCCACCTTCTCCTTTTATTCATGGGAATATATTGTTAATCAATATTTGTGCCTTATTTGACGATTGATGATACCATATGTTTTTTTGAAAAAAAAATTTTATACTAAGTTTTATCTACGATATTGTGATCGCTTGAATTTTTAAGACGCAGGCAGAGATAGTATTTTTAAGACATGTTTCTTATACTACTACTGAGTACTAACCCTCGTGATTTTTTTTTTTTTATAAAAAAAATCCTATTGGAGTGCATTTAAGACCGAGTCCAAAATCAGTTGAAATCATAACAACGTTGACAAATTACCCACAAAGTACACCTCCGAACTCTCAACACAACAAAAGGACACCCGGCTCGCCTTCCTAGGAATATTATTACTATTGACTATTTTACTAGTACTATATCTATATTTAACCGTCCCCCTATACCCACCCCCCAACCTATTTACCCGTCCTACGCAGTACCCGCTGTAAAAATGCCCGGTCATAACAGATTCTGCAGTACTGTAACAGAAAACAGCTACTATTTCCTTTTCTTACTCAATATTCTTCTCTTTTTTTTTTAATTTTTTATCCTAAAACGTAAAATTCATTAACCACATGGCATTTTATTTTAATTTGGATAAATTATCTTTATATATTTAAAATAATATATCTCAAACAAAAATAATATCTGAATTATGATATAATTTTTACCCAAATACCAACTTTTAATTATGATATAAAAACTACTAATATCTAAACAAAAACATATAAATATTGTAGCAGATTTTTCTTTAAAAATTACTAAATAAATTTTATATTAATATTAAAATAAACTAACTTAATTACCAAGCTATATATATAATATAATGTAATGTAAAAGTAATTTAATACATATTTTATCTTTTACTACCTTTTTCTTTTCTCCAAGTGATCAGTTTAAAATGAAAAAAAAAACTGTTAAAGAAAAACAGAAAGAAAAAAGAGTGCCACGTAATTAAAGGTGAAAGCAAAAGAGGCGCTGCTGGAAGCTTCACAATTTGGTGGAGTGTTTGGGGGAAAAGGAGCCACCACCTATACATACAAAATACGCTGTATGTATTCTTGATTATATATATATATATATATATATATTGAGAGACAGAGAGAGAGAGAGAGAAAATATATACATATATGTATATAAGCATGCGCGCCTTTGTGTAAGCTGCTGAAGATTTTTGTTGGACAATTTTCTGGAGATAATTCTTAGAACGAATTTTCGAGATTTTACAGGATTCATTTCAAGGAAAGAGAACCGTCTATAACAGATTTACAGAGTGCGATCCGGCTCGGTTATCTAGGGTTTCGGTAAGCTCAGCGACTGTTGTTTTCTTTTGCGGATTATACAATGATGTGATAAATGTGAATGTTTGTTTCTTATGTATGTATTTGATTGTGCGCGAATTAGGCGAAAATGCATTGGTACTTAATCTTTTTTGAATGAATTATTTATATAAAAAATGTTTTGGAATGTTTTCTTTTTATGTGTTGGGGTTACAGGATTGAATGTGAGATGAGATCTGAGGAGTAATTTATTGGCATTGTTGAGTTTTATTGAGTTTTTAATTTGAAGAAGGTTAAAGTTGATTGAATGTCAAGCATGGTGGTGTTTCTGCTCGGATTTTTAACCAAAGTGAAAGCTTTTTCCTGCTTTCTTCTTCGTCTATTTCTTAAATGAAGAATCTTTTTAATAGAGATGGAACTATTGACCATTCTGTGCCCAATATGCATTACTGCTGTAACTATACCAATTGTATTTTGGGATGAGATACTTTGACAAATTTGAGAAAATTTAGCCTGTTAAAGAGTAATCTCAATATGAATAACTCATGTTGCCGTGCTATTGTTTACTGTTAGTGATTGCAGATCCATTTTCTCTTCTTCACAAGCTTTTCTTTCATCTGTAACTATAGCAAGACGCGTTCATCATTTTATTTGTCGGTGAGGAGCCTTTTTTCCCTATTTCCGCCTTTTTTTTTAGGGTGGGGGTATGGAAATTTTGGGTGAGTCCTTTGAACTTCGACTCCAAATGGTAATTTACGAGTATTGAAGTGATACTGGCAGTTGAATGGTGGAAAGATGGGGATTGATTTCCTTCGTGAATGTCGTATAAGTGAAACATTTATCTTAACTAAAATATAAACTCTTTTTTTTTCTCTTTCTATTTCCACATCGAGAAAGAGTTTCTTTACATGATTTGTTCCTTTTTTTTATGGCATTACTTTTATTTTTACTTTTACAGCGAAGGCAATGATTGTCTTGCTGTAAAACCAGGAAGATTGGATCTCCTTTCCTTCTGGTTTCAAGCTTCTTCGCCTGGTTATGATGTCAGGTACTTTCTGTTTAATCCATTTTATCCAAGTCTCATATGATATGTTGTGAGTTCTGTCTTCAGACTGCTTGTGTCATATGCAACATGCTAGGTTTTGAAGGATTAGAGGCTTTTGATGAAGCACGAGAAAGGAGGTCGGACTTCGAAAATTCTGAAGATGAAAGGCGACGGTTCAAAATAGGAACTCTAAGGAAAAAGGCAATAAATGCTTCGAACAAGATCACTCATTCTCTTAAGAAGAGAGGAAAAAGGAAGGTTGATTATAGGGTTCCTTCAGTTTCCATAGAGGATGTTCGAGATGCTAAAGAGGAGATTGCTGTCTCTGAATTTCGTCATAAGCTACTCACCAGAGATTTGCTGCCAGCAAGACATGATGACTATTATACGTTGTTGAGGTAAGACCATAATTCTGGTACTGCCACATTGAGCTCTATTCATGTTGGGGCTGACTTCGGTTGTAATAGTGTGATTCAGTTACCTCCTCATCGTTCAGCTTGTTATTAGAAGTTGAGATGCATCGTTGGTCTGGGCTGAAATTTATTTTTTAAGCTAAATTTTCTTTTATCTGGTAAATGCGCAAAAGAATGTAAAGTTACCCCCTCTCTGTCCCCCCCCCCCCCATTCCCTCAACAACAAAACAAAACCCCAAAAGCAGAAAAAACTCATGTAATTATTATTCTTTGTAGATTCTTGAAAGCAAGAGATTTTAACATTGAAAAGACCATCCAAATGTGGGAGGAAATGCTTAGGTGGAGGAAAGAATATAGAACAGACACCATTCTGGAGGTAATGTCTTGATGCATTTACAAGTCTTGAGATAGTGTAAACAAGTATGACCAGTTTAAAATTTACTTTTCCTGGGCCTTGCCATCGTAAAGATTTACAATTTCATAACTCAATACCTGTATAGGTGGCACCCTAAAAAGAAACAAAAGTTTTAGGTGGCATTAAAGGCAAATTGGGGTACTTCTCCTTTTGTATGGTTTTCTGAAAACTAGTTCTATTAAAAAAATTGTGGCCATTCACCTTTAAAAAAATTCTTCACTTTATTCATGTGTTGTCTGATAGCTCTTGATATATATATATTTTTATTTAAATTAGGAATTTGAATTTGAAGAGCTGGAAGAAGTTTTACAGTACTATCCTCAAGGATATCATGGAGTTGACAAGGAAGGGAGGCCTGTTTACATTGAAAGGCTTGGGCAAGCCCATCCAGCAAAACTAATGCGCATCACTACAATTGATCGGTATTTAAGATATCATGTCCAGGAGTTCGAGAGGACCATACTTGAGAAATTCCCTGCCTGTTCCATTGCAGCAAAGAGACGGATATGTTCCACCACCACAATTTTGGATGCAAAGGGCCTGGTATGCATAGCAGTTTGTCGAATTGGCGCTTGTTTGGTATCTTTGCTTTGATATGGCTTCTGATAATGTGAATGTTGATACTTTAGGGAAGTAATAAGTCAGATCAACTGACATAACTAGCTTCTTCTTGTGCCTAGTATTGAAGTAACAGAGAACCATAAAAAGGGGTCATTCGCCTAAGCTTTATATGCTCACCACTAACCATATGGTCATTCTTGGGGGTGCCTATTTTATGCATTTAGTAATGTGAATTACATCATGAAACTTTTGAATGCAGGGAGCCAAAAACTTTGTAGGTCCAGGTTCTAGTCTTTTGATGGCTATTACAAGAATTGACAACAATTACTACCCTGAGGTATTGACTTATTTCAAACTCTGCTATCTCTATGGAATTTTACCACTAAAAATATATAAGTATTTCCTCTGTGGACTATAATGTGTCAATATGTACATGATGTCAAACAATTATATGCAGACACTCCACCGGATGTTCGTTGTTAATGCTGGTCCTGGGTTTAGGAAGGTGCTTTGGCCAGCCGCACAGAAGTTTCTTGACACCAAGACTATATCCAAAATTCAGGCAAGGGTTTGCAGTGCTTTTCTGTTCCTGTCATGGTGTGGTTTCAGTTGACTTACAGTCTCTAACATGCAGGTTTTGGATTCTAAATCTTTAGGCAAGCTGCTTGAAGCCATCGACTCAAGGTTGGATAATTCCTTTTCTTCCTGCTAAGATGTTTAGTCACATCCATCTAATTCCCTCTCTCCTTTACTTATTCGTTTTTGTTTTTTCCTTCAGTCAGTTGCCTGACTTCTTGGGTGGCACCTGCATTTGTTCTAATGAGGGTGGATGCCTTAGATCTAATATGGGTCCCTGGAACGATCTTGAAATAATGAAGGTAGTCTTATGATTTACAAGTAATTAATTTTTGTTTACACTTGTTCTTAGGTATATGGTTTTTCATTTGAAAACTTTGATTGCACTATAAGTGTCTGTCCTGTTGATAAGGGCCAAAATTCTGAATATTTTTTGGTTGTCCTTTTTTTAGCATGTGTATAATGTGGAAGCACCGTTTGTAAGGCATATCAGTAGAGTATCTAGTGAACCAATAAAAATTGGCTTGGATATGCAGATGCAGCCACTGAAGGTAAGTGTGTATTTATACAAATGCCTCAAAAAGACCTTTCCTATTAATTTTTCTTTCTGTGTTATATGGTTCTTTTTTCCTGTTGCAGGGGAGGAGGAGTAATACATTGGCATTTGAATCTGAATCTGATTTGGATGACTCTTGTTCTCCTTCGAGAAAGAGTAGCTTTAGGTTTCCACGGTTGACCCCAGTTTGTGAAGAAGTGAGTCTCTTTTAGATTTATGTGATTATCAATCTGCATGGTTTAAAATTTCTACATATAGTATGCTAGATCGATCGCAGAGATGTATTTTACTGTTGTCTTTGAAAATTGACCATGTTTGGCCTTTGTGCTATGTTCCTGTGATTTTGTCTAAAGTAGGACTAGATTTGTTTCTTCTTTTGAATAATTTGGAGTACTGACTGCAGGCCAGATTATCTGAATCACCTGCTTACTACAGTTGTGATGAACATTTTAATGACATTGACAGAAGAATTAACCATCAGGAATTAGGAAATTCCCAAGATGAATCTTCTATGATTCCTCTCGCAGAAAATCATTTTGAAGATGCAAGAAGAGAAGGTAATTTATGCTCTTCAGATTAGATTATTATTATTATTATTATTTTCAGTCATAACCATTTCTGATTAGATAGTTTTCAACAGTCAGGTCTTTGAAATTCAGTACATCTAATTCACTTAAATATGCAAAAGGAGATCATGAAGATTGAAAGACATATATAGGGTATGGTTAACATTTGAAAACTGGCATGAATGCCTTTAGCCTTTAGGATGGGTTTCACTGTAAAAGGTATAATTGTAGTTCAATTTTTTTTAAAATTTCGTAAATGTACTGAGCATATGAAGGCCATGCGTCTTCTTTGAAGAAGTTGGTAGTGTGACTTGTGAGAAATTTTATTGGCTGACTTAGCTAGAAGTCTTGTCAGTAGTAGTTACAATACAGTTGAAAATACCAAATGGCTTTATTCAACTGAGCCAAGAAATACTTGGGAAAAATGGTTCAGTGTTTACTTTTTTCTTTTTTTAAAATATTTTTTCAGGCTAGAATTGCTAGAGTAAATTAGTGAAATCATAATAATTATAGACATCAACTTCTATTTATCTATCCTTTACTCATGTATCAAGTGAATGATGTTTAGGTGCTCCAAAAATCTGCTGGTTTCACCCCATTCAAGAAAATGTTCTGAGGAGTTTCCGGTTTATGGCTAGAACATTGATACCCTCTGTGGCCAAACTCTTTTTGTTTGTCAATAGTGTGCCATGTGAGTATTTGAGGAGACAGAGAAACATTTATCCATCTAACTCATTGGAAGATGGCAATGAAACTGGAAATGTTGAAGTCATCAGTGAACAAGACCGAGTCCTTCCATGTGTACAGCGTCTTGAGAGACTTGAAAAGCTATTTGAAGAACTTAATAACAAGCCTGCTGAAATTCCATTAGAGAAGGATCAAATGCTCCAGCAGTCCATGGACAGGATAAAGTCGGTAGAATCTGACCTTGAGAATACAAAGAGGGTAAGGATCATTACATCTGTTCTGCAGTTAAAATTTCTAAGCATATATAATCAGTCCTGATCCACAATTGTTCTTGTGACAGGTATTACATGCTACAGTGATGAAACAACTTGAGATTGATCAGGTGCTGGAGAATTTACGGGAGTCTAAATTTCATGTACGTTATATGAATATCTTGTTTCCAATGAGCGTCAACCACAAATCATCTGTTAACATCCAACCCACTTGATTCTTTTATTAAGCACACAATGCAACAGTGCCATTGAAAAGACGTGGGAATAAACTTTTCTTGGCTGAAAATCAATCATATAGTCGCTGCATTGTTTCTTTTGCTTTAAGTGTAGTAGAGAAGAAGGAAATATTGATTCTTTTTCTGATTACTTGGGAGCAATAAGAAAGATCAAATTTGTTATGATATTTTCTGAATCAATTTTCTTTCTTCTTGACATTATTTTTCCTGGTGAAATGAGATAAATTTTGATTTCTCTTTTCGTTTTGTTCCTTGTAGCGGCACAGATTATTCTGTTGAATTGTGCAACATTCAGACCAGAGTTGCAGTTAGTGCAGGAGTAATCCTACCGGAGGATTATGCCAAGGGTGCCTTTATACAGATGCAAATTGCCTACGCACATATGAAGTAGTACATCTATATTGCTGGTTTCTTTTTCCCTGCTTTGCCTTGCCTTTTGCCAAGTCCTTTTTCCTTCCCCTTTTTGGGGTCGGGTTTACATTATCGTTGCAGTTACAGCTTTGGAAAGATGTTCAGTCATGCTGGATAGAAACAGCGCAGAAGGGGTAAGGTGATTTTTGCAATTTCGGCATTTAAAGATCCTTGTCATACTGGGCAGAGACATTGCAGAAGGGAAAGGTCTCTTGCAAGAAGTTTCAGAAATTAGTCACTTACTGTTCTCTAGCTTGAAAAGTTCTGCTCTTAACTGCTTTAGTTTCTAGGAGTTTATTGTGAAGTTCCTTATAGGATGGACTAAGCTAAGCCTGATACTGTTAGGGTTGGGAAACTAGATACTAGTTCGCTTCTGCATCTGAAAATTTCTACCTGGAAATCAGAGAGGGATCTATACGTACGCTTGGTTTTGTTGGTAGAATCAAGTCACCCAAAGGCATACCTTATCATATGTGTACAAAATCAACAACCTTTTGTCCCCAAAAGAGAGAGAACATGCGGAGAAAAGAAAACTAGCAGTATTTGTATTTTATAGTAAATTCTGATTATCTCTATTACTGATCCTTTCACTGAAGTTAAAGCCTACCGTACACTCAAAATGGTCACTGAAATCGTTGTTTTACTGATAAATATACTTTGATTTGATAGCATTTCGAATCTTGACATCAATTTGACGTGAAATCTTTTCGGGCATCCATAAATATGAGCATTACAGATGTTGTGAGACTTTTCTTCTTAGCGGCGTTCACGTTTTGCTTACATTTACAGTTCTAAAAAGCATATTTGCTGCGTGTACAGACATTCAATGGGTCATATCACCAGACGTGCCTACCAAAGAAGAAATCTTTTTTAAAAAGAAATTGCCTTTTTTTTTAATAAATAAGAAAAGAAAATTGCCTATTACTATGGAGAATTTAATGATAACAATGGAATTGACTAGAACAGGTTTGGTACATCCAACACTTGTCTATTATCCTAGGCACTATGTGTGGAAATGTTTTCTTTTCTTTCTCCTTTTTCCCACTTCTCTCTTGAGATTTTCTTTCCAGAAATTTGAGTACATTCTCTTTTGTCATGATTTTTTTTAAAAAATTTTAGAATTTCAATGAATTTTGCATATGCCATATAGCTAAAAGAGCAAGCATAGTAAGTGTTTAGCACGATGACATCAAATTAATGAGCATAAATTTGAATATCATGATCAATGAAATCACAATGAGTTCAATATCTTGAATATCAAATAATCTCTTTTTATTTTAATTTGACATATGGAATTCACTACACCTCAAACCATTTAGCCAATCTATAAAATCAAAATAGTTATATAAATACTTTATTATCTATATTTTATTTATTCAAAATAAATATATTTTTAAATTAACTTACTAATGCCTAAATACATAAAAAGTTTTAGGATATACTCCCTTTAAATGGAATTGAATGTGCACTTTTAATTTTTATTAAAAATTGAGAAATACATTTTATTTTAATTAAGTTACTAAATTATCTTTGATATGAGTGTAAATGATTGTGAGATTTATGAGTTAATGAGATTTAAATTCTTTAAATTAATGTGATAAGTGGTGAAACTTATAAGTTATTGAGATATAAATCTTTTAAATTAAGAAGACTATTAATGAATTTTTATATAAAAATATATTTATTTAATGAAGTGATATTTAATTTCAAACCAATTAAAATAAAAATATGAAGATTATTTTGGACAAAAATAATAATATGTTTTGACTAAAATAATAAATAATATAATATTATTAAAGTCAATATCTCTCTTTAATTATTGTATTAAATTAATATTGAATATTCAATTTAGATGAAAAATATATATTTAACAAAACTTTTTTAATTTTATTTGACACATGAGATCAAAATACATCAAAATATTTCTATAATATTTTTTATATCTATTAACATTCCATTCAAAATAAAAATATTTTTTAAAGTTAACTTTCTGTCTAAATACATACAAAAAATTAGGATAGAATACATTTTGGCTCAAAGTAAGTTACAAATAAAAATTAAGATGAGGTGAAATGGGTAAAATATCCATCTATTAAGACTACTATTAATTAAGAGAGCGTGTCCATTTCCTTTCAAAAATAAAGAAAAAGAAAAAAGAGATTGTCCCTTTGGCTATTGACTTGATTGACCGGTTCATGAGTAGAGTATAGTTATAGTCTTATACACTTATAGAAGACGCGTTTGTAGAAATGGCTGTTTTCGCGTAGATTGGCTGTACTCCATGTTCTCTGCTCCTCTGACAGCCCTCGTTTCCTCTCTTTTTTCGGCCTACCCTTCTCTGAACCCAGACAAAAGCTGTATCATTTTCTACATATAATTCTTTATTTATTTTGTATTGACTTGGGGTGTGTTGCGTAACATTCCTTAATATCTGTGAATTTGTATATGTATGAAACCCGGTAGATTTCTGTTTCTTTAGATAGAGTATTGGATGCATAGGTGGATAGAATTAAGAAAAGGGGAAGAAAGATTTGATTTATTTTGTAAGAAAAGCTCAGGTGGGATTTGAGGAAAGTGCTCTATCCACCTAGAACTATTGTTGAAAATTTTCGAAGTGCTTGGGTTATATACCTTTCTGGTTTGTTGAATATTGGTTACTAGATCAGCAGAATATTGATTATTGGATCAGGAGATTTCTTGTCCTGAGAAGTATCAATGATGGGGTGGTCTCACTTTCACCAATTTTCTGTGATCCTGGTGATTATTCTTTCCCTTTTTGCTGGAATGTCTGCTTCTGCTTCCATTTCAGGTGATTGCTACCTGCAAGTTTCTGTGAAATATGTGTAAAGCTTTTCTTATTTACTTGTGATTTTTTTATTTTCTTTTTTTGAGGAGGGATGGGTTGTTTCTAATTCTGCCTTAATTTTCCATGTTTGTTCGTCCGACAGATGGCATATTCTCGGATGATGCTTTAACTGGGAGAAGTCTACTTCAGGCCAAGAGCAGTATTTTCCTTTTCCTTTCCTTCTTTTTTTTTAAAAATAAATTATGGGAGTTAATATTCTGTATAAGCATATTTGATTCCTATATTTGTTACTTATGAGGTCAAAATTTGCCAAAGATTCCCACATATAAGCAATGACGAAATCCATGCCAGAGCTCTGGTGTAACCAATAACAAGATTAAGATACCTGTTAAGAGTTACAAGTTTTCTTTATCTGGAGGCTGAGTCTTCAATGTGGATGTGGTTTATCAAGCCAATTGACTAGCTGGTTTTGCTTGTCCTTGTTAATTTTATTGGGGCCTTGGCCTGTGTCACTTGTGGTCTTTCTCGTGATCTAAAGTCTAGTTTATCTCTTGAATGCTCATCTTCAGGTTTGAAACAGGGTTCTAAGTGTACATTTCAGAGTTTATAGAAATTGAAACATTCGAAACATTTCAGAGTTTTTCTATTTGATCACTGAAACATTTTTTATTTGAAAGTCTTGAATGCAAATCGGAAAAAGGAACTGCAAAACTTCTTAGGGAGGTACTTAGCTGTCGGATTAATTGTCAGAACTCAGAAGATTAGTTTCTCAGCTGTCAGATTGATATCATTTGGAATTGCCAGTTGTCAGGGTCTCTTTATGTGTTACATAATTGAAAACTTATTGACTATGAGATTTATTTCGTAGATTCTTCATGATGCTTTAAGATTTGTTGCATAAGCTTCTCTCACTTATGATCATGAGAAGATTTTTGGGATTTTTTATTTCCTTTTGTTCCTCAAAATGTAGTAGCTTTCATGTTCAGATCAGATTTGTAAGAGGGAAGGTTATTTGATGTTTTGCCCTCTTCATGCATATTTAAGATGGAAGACAGCTATTTCTATCATTTTCTTCACTGAATGAATTAAGCAGCATGGACTTAATAAATTCTTGTTCTCTATCTGTAGGTCTTGAGTGTGCTGCTTCTGAGTACAAGTCTATTATTTGTAACACTTCTCTATGTTTACTTCCTCCATTTGTGTTAATTCTCTTTGCACCTTTATGTTTTACATTTTAAAAGGGGATAATTACAAAATCTACAAAAAGATGCACAAAATCGAGATTTGGTTTTCTAGAAGCACTTCAAACTTCCTGGTTCATGATTGTTTTGCATGCCTCTTTTAAGGACCGTCCCATCTTGACTTCATGAATTGCATCTCCTCCTTCCAATGACTAGTTGGGACATGAATTTTTGTCAGCCTAGATTTGGATAAGTTAGGTAGAGGCTTAATTTCATTCTCGAGCAATTTTTTCAACCTCATTCACACTGTCTTCTCATGTATCATACTTAAACATTATGTGCATCAACCCTGATGTATTGCCAATGTGTTCTGCAGGCTGTCCTGTTAACTTTGAATTTCAGAATTACACGATCATTACCAGTCAGTGTAAAGGGCCAAAATACCCACCTGATATCTGTTGTCCAGCATTCAAAGCATTTGCTTGTCCTTTTGTGGATGCATTGAATGATTTAACAAATGATTGTGCATCAACCATGTTCAGTTACATTAACCTTTATGGGAAGTATCCTCCTGGTCTTTTCGCCAGTCTGTGTCGGGAGGGCAAGGAGGGGCTTGCATGCCCTGCACCCTCACCATCAGAGGCAGATAACGTCAATAGCAGTCTGATCACAAGTAAACCATCATTGGTCCATATCCTTGCAGCAGTTTTTCTAGTGATGTTGTGGCTTCTTTAGATTTGATTCTAATCAAGAATCCGATGTATCTTTATTTCTTGATTTCACGGAAATTCTCCTTCGATGATGATTCTGGCGTTTCTTGTCTTTTACCAGGCCTCCTAGGGTTCATATTTTTGTCTTGTAAACTGCTAAGAGAGCTTAGTTTTCTGAACTGCTATTTGCTCAGACAAAATTATCTACTTTTCGTATTGATTGTTGCAATTCCTCACAAGTCCCTTCCAGTAAGAATTGAGGTGTTCATCTGAAAATGATAAGCGTCAGGCTCTATTGGGAAGGATTGATCTCTCCCCTGCACGGCTTGTCTGAACAATCTTAGAATCGTTCACACCGCACAAAAATGCCCACCCGTTACTATTGTTTAGCGAATAAATCGATGATGAATACTTTAATTTGTATTTCAAGATGCTGATTCCCCTCTCCTCCCAAATGACATATAACTAAACTAAATCTTGAGTAATTAGTAGAACAACAGGATCAGAAGATACAAACGAGCCTCCGAGTCGTTTCTTGTAGTACTGAATTTGCTTCCTTTCTAATAGACATTTTGGCAAAGGTAAATCCTAAATCAGCTGAATCGCCAAATGGAATCCTCTTGTAGATTTATATGATGAATCTTGGTCGTTCCAAATATCCTATTTGTTAAATTTTCATCTCATCTAAAAAGATTATTGGGCAGAGATAATAAATAACATTTAATGGACTTAAGCTGATAGTAATGGGTTGATTTTAACCATTTCACACTGTCCATGCCATGTTGAAAGAGGATGCCGCTTTATCTCATAATTTTCTAAAGCTAGTCTTGGCCGTCGGTTTATGCAGAACAAAGACAAACCCGGATAAGGTTTCTTCGGCTGTGTATCAACTTCCAAAATCCAACACACCAAAGCACTTTCGCTGTGCTGGGTTTCTGATGAGGTGTAAAGTAAAGCAGAGCCCGAACTTCTGCACTAGCCTAACCAAACGTCATTTCATCCGATAAGAAATGACCAGCAATGTCTGCAGCTTCGATGAACACGATCATTCTTGAGCCAAAGAAAGCAGATGTCCCCGTCTATGGGGGATGCAAAAGTTCCAACCAGTATAGTCTTGCTGAAAATGTGTTGTGGTTTAAAGGAGGTTAAACAACTGCACGCCCAAACGATAGTGTCAGGACTGATTCATCATCCCCTGAATCCTGGAAGGGTTGTTGAATCCTATGTTTCGACATCTCACTTTGATTATGCCTTGTCAGTTTTTGAGTCAATACCTTTTCCTGATGTATTCGCCTATAATACCATGATTAGAGGCCTAATGCTTGGTGAGTTCCTCAATGAATCGCTCTTGCTATATCATCAGCTGTTGTCAAATGGCCTGAAACCAGATAACCACACGTATACTTTTGTTCTGAAAACATGTTCCCGTCTGAAAGCTCTTGCTGAAGGTAAACAAATACATGGTCGGATAGTTAAGGCTGGAATAAAGCCAAATGATCATATCCATAGTTCCCTGATTCACATGTACTCGAACTGTGGCTGCATTTATTCTGCAGAAAGAGTCCTTGATGAAAATGCACAAGAGAGTATACTTGCTATGAACTCCATGATCACTGGTTACTTTAATTTTGGTCATTTTGAAATGGCTAGACGAATGTTTGATAAGATGAGCAAGAAAGACACAGCAACATGGAGTGTAATGATAACAGGATACACCAAGAACAATATGCATGCTGAAGCTCTAACAATCTTTCAAGAAATGATGGCATCTAAAGTTCCAATGAATGAACCAACACTTGTGAGTGCAGTATCTGCCTGTGCTCATTTAGGAGCTTTGGATCAGGGAAGATGGATACATAGATATGTTGATAAAAATGGTGTTGGGGTTGGTGTTTGTCTGGGTACTGCTCTGGTTGACATGTATGCCAAATGTGGCTGCATAAAATTCAGCTATGAAGTTTTCAGAAACATGTCTAACAAAGATGTAGTCACATGGGGAGTAATGATCTCTGGATTCTCCATGAATGGAAATGCCCAAAAATGTTTTGAACTACTTGAAGAAATGATAGATAGTGGAATTCTACCAAATGAGGTTATCTTTGTAGCAATCCTCTCTGCCTGCTCACATGCAGGATATGTGGACCTGGGATTTCACCACTTCAGTGAAATGGTACGAAGGTTTAGAATCAGACCATCAATAGAACATTATGGCTGCATGGTAGATCTCCTTGGTCGTGCAGGGAGACTAAAAGATGCTGAAGAACTTATCTCATCTATGTCGGAAGAGCCCAACTCAGTCATTTGGGGTGCCCTACTCAGTGCTTGTAGAAGCCATAAAGACCTCAAAAGAGGGGAACGTGCCGTGATGCAGCTAGCCCAGTTGGAGCCAATGTCAGGGGACAGATATAAGCTAGCGCGGAGCTTATTTGCAGCCAACGAAGCAAGAGAAATTGCACAAGACGTGAGGGGCTTCGCTGAGTATAAAGGCTTGAATGTGGCAAGTGGGTTGAGCATCATTGAAGTAGCTGGTATTGTTCACGAGTTCATCGTAGGTGACATCAGTCATCCCAATTCTGAAGAAATCTATGTATTGTTGAACGGAAGTATAAATGTGTAAAAGAAGCTGACGTTCAAGAAGTTGAGCCCTAATCAATTGGGTACTTACAATTGGCATTGGGGGGTTCTTTAAAAGATTATAATGGCGAAGGATGCTCCATCCAAGCACAAGATCACCCATATTGGTAAGGCAGAGAACAGAAAACTGTCTGGAAAATGTAGAAATTGCAGAATTGCTTTTCTTATTCTCCTTTAATAGCTTATGATTACAAAGTTCCAAGCTTTTACATCTATAAACCGAAAAAAAAAAAAAGAAAAGGAAAAATGCGTCACTGTCCTGAAATATAAATTTCAGTGATGTTTATAATCAGATTTATAGCATGTAACCAACCTAGTTTCATATTATTGATTCCTCTGGATTTATCCCCATTCAGAATCGCCACCAGTCATCTCTTACCACCTGACATGAAACTCACTAATAATTTTTTACCAGAGGAGAGTGCGTCTGGACTTATGACGGAATTGCTTCCTTGTAATGCACCAAGAACCAGGAAAGGTGCTCAACTGTCAACATAACAAAGACGATTCAGGTCATGAGACTCTGTGAACAAAGCAAACTGAATCTCCTAATCCACATCTTATTGACATTGGCAGATTAAAACACAGAACAATATATGACATAATGATTGTTATTATTTCATTGAGGGAAATGCGAGGAATTTCATAGCATCATATACCCCAAACAAAGAATTTACAGAGAGTGGATCCCAATGTATATGTTTTCATATCAATTCAATTCAGAGACAAGGTGCAATAGCTTACATTGCTGATGAGCTTTGCTCCATACCATGCAGAGTCAACACCATAAGGGGAAGCAATAACTCTGATTCCAGAAGACATGGGCTGAGGAAAGGCTTCATGAAGTTCCTTCTCTAATCTTTCTGAAATAAAAAGTGAAAAACAGCGAGCATAAAGAAAATGAAAATAGAAATAGAACCTTTTCATTTATTCATTGTGTTAAAGAATTTCATCTTGAATTTCTTGTTGGATAGATGAATGTAAAATATTTGCATCTGACAGCTGTTCTTGGAAAAGCCCAGAGAGATCTGAGAGTATTTCTTTTCACCTGCTAATCCTGGCAAGCATGCACTGCCCCCAGAAAGGACTACAGTTTTGAACCAACTATTGTCAGCAGTTAATTCTGCATCCTGACAGTGATCCATAACATACGCCACAGCATGGTGCAAAGCCATCATTTTCCTGTTGAAAATGCAACACATATTAACAGAACCATAACAAGAGAAGAAACATTATAAGTACCAGTGTACCACACAGCAGAATCAAGAAGGAAGACAAGAAAGTTTGATTTACAATTACATTTGTAAAAACAAAAAGTTTATCTCACAAGTAGAATAAGAGAATTTGTTTGACACAAAACAGTTGGTACATACATTAACAATGATGATAGAAAATGGAACATAAAAACAATTGCCTGTTGAACCATGTTTTTCCTTTAATCCAGTGAAAAAGGTTCCTTTTCTGCTAAAGTTGACAAAGCTAGAGCTTCCAAGTGTGCACAAATACAAATATAAATCAGCAAGAGTCAGAATTGAATTTCAGTACTTAAGGCACTTCCTAGCGAAAATCCTTTAGCCAAAATTCTTTCAGAATACACCATAAAAGGGTTTAAATGAGCTTGTAGACAGAACATATTTGGATGTGAAAGGAACTTAGTACAGTAACAAAACTTATATCATTAAAGCAGCAAATGAGAGGAATTGGACATACAATCCAGCAATATGGGGCTGAAATAAAACTTCTGCTGTCTGAAAACGTTCTTTTGAAAGCGTAAACTGTCCTTCTTCTGTTTGAAATGTTGCATCTGTGTCTTTTCGAAGCTCAGCTTCATAATCAAGAGCAACATAACACAAGTTCTGTAGATAACTTCAAAAAGCAGAACATCAGCCACATGCTATAGGTAGGTATAACTGCTTGGCAGCACCACAGGTTCTTGATAAGAGATAAAGCATAAATTCATAATGGAAGTTACATGGTCAAATGAGTGATATAGCAACTAGAACTCGGTGAGCTCTACTCCCAGGTTACCACCCAAGAATTTCATGGCAAAATTTGTGGACATTATGGAAATGCTTTCACTCAACAAATAAATAAACACCAAATTGAAAAGCATAGATAATGCATGCCATGGTTGATTTTAGACAAAAAGGAAAGCCATCTCAGATCTAGGAGCCAACATAATTAGAAATAACTAGGTAGATAGAAAAAAGGGCATCAGAATGGGAAAGTCCAGTTACAAATCACAGTGAAAATCATAAAACAGAGGACGTGACATAATACTCCTTTCAAAGCTACAGATCACAGACAATTTATAAAATGGTTGATTTAGGTAAAAGGAATGCAATCTGCTTTTATTGAGAAGGCATATCTCTGAAGCTAGGAGTCAACACAAGTAGAAAAAATATTGAAACAAAAAGTAACTGAGCCTGGCAAAGCCGAAGTACAAATCACACCGGAGCACATAAAATCAAGAAAGGAGGGATAAAATTAATACCTCTTTCAATGTGCGAACAGTATAAAGAGATTCAAAATACATATTCTTCTGTTGCATCTTCTCCCTAAGGAATCCTGTAAGTTTTAATGCTCCCATTCCAATTACTTCCACACCCACATTGTGCATTACTTTTCCATGTAGAACTATTAAGCAGAGAATAACCAAATAGAGGTTAAATTTGACTTCGAGAGCAGTAAGAAAGAAACAAGCATGACAAGGTTTCAGCCAAATTGACACGGATACATAGAAAAAAGAAGTTTGTGTTCATATAAAAGGATGTCTAAAAGGATAAATTAATAGCTAAGGGGCCAGAAATGTAGAGAGAGACAAAAGAGAAACATTACATCATGCAACAATCAGAATCAACAGATTATGCCAGTTTATTTTTAGAACTCATAGCTGACTTACTTGGAACAACAGATGTCTGGTGAAAACCAATATTGACAACAATTCCACAACTTCGTCTTGCAGCAAACAAAGCTAAAACTGCCTGCACTTTGGAAATACTGCATCAGGGACTAATAGATAAAAGTGAAAATTAACTACACTTTAAATAGGAAGCACAGCAAAGAGAAGGAGAAACTTAGACTCAGTTTCTTCTAGAAAGCTGATAAGTAATAAAGAAATTACAGCACTCATTGTCTGATGCAGTAATCCGAAAAACGTTCAAATGATTATATTTTCTAAAGGGGGAACCAAATATTCTTAAGAAGACTTATTGGTGAACATGGCCCCTAATTATTTTGTTTTTGGTGGATTTGGTCTAAACTTTTATTTTTTGGTGGAATTGATCCTCATCTTTTTCTTTTGGCATGTTTGGTCCTTATCTTTTAAATTTTTGGTAAGATTGGTCCCAATATTTTGTTATCTTCATTCGATTTGGTCCCTAACCCATACCTGGTTTATGCACAATTTTTCACAAGGTCATTTTTAGGTTAGGGACCAAATCGTGTGAAAATAAAAAAATATATATATTGGGACCAATCTAACCAAAAATTTAAAAGATAAGGACCAAAAGGATCGATTCCACAAAAAAAAAACATAGGGACAAAAAAAACCAAAAAATAAAAGTTTGGATCAAATCCACCAAAAACAAAATAGTTAGGGGCGATTTTCACCAATAACTCTCCTTAAGAATCACTCAATAATTTCAGCTTGTTTCCCTTTTTCTGTTCTTTTTGTTTTCTTTATATTAGTTGATTAATTAACTTTTTACATATAGTACCTGATTAATAGCACATACAGCGGGAACATTCATGTCAAATAATGCAGTATGGATAGCTTCTTTTAGCTGCCTTCTAGCTGCTTCATCTGATTCAGTATCTGAAGAATATAATTAAATAAACACAGTATAAATCAAGAAACCATGTAAGAGATATCCCATTATCAAATATCAGTCAGAGGATAATTGCTGAATCGATCACGGAACACTTATAGAAAGAATACAAAACCAAGGTCAGCAATTAGAATCCCATCTAAAATTACTCTAATGCAATACAGACTATATCCTTCTAGAGTAGCATTTCTCAGAGAGAGAGAGAGAGAGAGAGGAAACTGGTGTTGACAAAAAAACCAAAAGATGAAGGCCAAATTTTGAAGCTGACCATCACAATGGCAAATTGGAACAGATACAACAATTGGCTGAGCAGATGTTTTCACCTGCATCCTGCATATACAATCAAAATCTTTAGAAAAAAAGAAAAAAAAAAGAAACTTAAAATTAAAATTAAAAGAAGGATTACATGGAGCTAACAACAAATACATGCAAAATATATGCTTTAGTATATACAGTAATGAATTTTCTTACAGGGGTCCTTTGAATGTTCTCAACAAGTTTGTGGACAAATATTACAGACAGGATTTTCATATAAATAAAGGATTATTGAAAGAATAAACCAATCAAGAAGAAAAATAAATTTAAAAAAGGATAAAGAAGTTATAAAACAACTGACCTGGTATAAATAGTAAAAAAGAAATGTCTGAGTCTAGAGTACATTGGGGACTCAATGTTGCCAAATTCCTTCAAGTGACATATATTAAGGGATCAGATAATATCACTACTGAGAGATTCAAATCCTCTCAAGACATGGAATAAATGAAGACCATACATTAACCTTCATGCATATGTTCCAACATTTCAGAATTTCTCTACTAAAAGCTAGTCTATTGAGGTTAAATATATATCTTACCAAAAATGTAGCAGACCTTCCAGATGGAGATGCATACTTGCTCCATCCAAATTTGCAATACCCAGAACCACCTTTGATAACCAATAAACAAGAAACAGATCTTTGTAAAGTTGGGGTGGAAATAGGGTGGTGGGAAGGGAATCTTTTCTACATTCCTTAAGTCAAGATAAGATATTATGCTTATGAGATTGTACAAACTAAATTACAAATTGCAGATTATATGCACTAGGGTATAGCTACATACCATCAATGATAATAGCACCAGGGAACTTGTGCACGTTGAGCATAAATATGCATGAATGACAAGTCGGGCATCTGTGCTGGAAATGTTCTGCAATTACATGTCAACAAATCAGCTTTATTTTTTGTTTTATCCCCCTTTTGTTGGAATTGCATTTGTCCATTCCCCTTTAAATCTTACTGCAGTTGTTATTTAAGGATTTGCTTACTTTAGCTAGTTACAAGACCGTGCAGTAACCCACCAATATGGACATAGTAAAATGATAAAGAAAATGCACTCAAATATGACGCAATCATTTCAAAGTTAGTTAACAAATAAAAGTCAAAAGCAACTCATGTTAACTGTTGAAGTTAATAGAACAGGTATTTTTGCCAACTGCAGAGCAAATGCAGAACAATTCTGCCAACCTAAAAGGATAAACCGATGCAATTTGTAACCTTCATTGAGACCACGATTCTTTCTTAATAGCGCTAAAAAACAAAAAAGAGGGGGGGGCGGGGGCAATCTTTTCAAAAACAAAATTGTCATTCTGACAATTAAAATTATATCAACAGAAATTGCAAGAATCAAGCTAAACTTTATATAAGTGAATTTGCAATCGTACTGAAGAGGATAACCGGATCGTAGCAGAGTTTCACCGAAGAAGATAGAATCCCAAGGCTCTTGCTGATCCTGAAGAAAGTAAATCCATAGCCGATTGTCCGCAACGATGAATTTCAATGACTTACAAACTGTACTAAGCTTAGCCGATTCTTTGGGTCCAAGAAGTTTGAGAATTTGGATAAAGATATCAAGAGGAATCCGATCAAATTCGCCGGTGGATGAGGTCTGCAGATACATCATTTGTTGGTACTTCTCGGTATATGCGTCGAGGGTTGGGCTTGATGTGGAACCGGAACCAGAACGGTTGGATACGGATTCCCAAACCTTTCGGAGTAAGGTGGCCATGGCGAAAGGAAAGTGGCCGTCAGTGATCACCGGTTTGCTGCAGGAGATGAGAGAGAGTAGCCACCAACGGCGAGGAAAGGAAGACAGTTGGGGGTTGGTGGCGAATACCTCCAGACACAGAAATCAATGTGAAACAGGATTTCTGCCTAATATACTGACACGTGCGCGTACAGTATCCAGGCGATCTTACATAGGACCCATTCAGTTAGCAGATCATGCCTTTTTATATATATTTTTTTTTAATGAAGACGAATTGTAAATCGAGGAGGGGACGTGCACAAGTGACGTACATATGAGACTATATAGTTTTTCTAATTAGGGCCTTAGAAGTGGCTCTTGCTTTCGTAATGATGATAAAGAGGAAATTTAAAAAGAGGTATAAAATGAAATGAAGTATACAATGAAAAAAATAGAAGGGAAATAAAAGATAAAAATGTCTAATTACACATCTTTTCATTATTTCAAATTTAATTTTTTTTATTTTAATTAAAAATAAAAAAAATATTTGATTTTATTTAAGTTATCAAATTATCATCGATATTAATATAATATATGTTGGGATTTATTAATTAATGAAATATAAATTGTAGTGAGTGATATTGATTTATAATTTAGTGATATATAATTTTTTAAAAATTAATAAAATTATTAATTAAATTTTATAAAAATATTATATTTATTTAAGAAAAATATATATTCAATTTTTGATAAAATAAAATAAAATTTTAGATATTTAATTCCAAATGGAGTGAATATAATTTTTCCAATATCTTCTCTTGGAGAAAATGATCAATACATTTTGTTATATATTAGGAAGGATTTTGTATGTCTCTCCTCTTCTTGATGTGGGGCAAAATGCAAAGGTTAAAAAATGACGCATGCATGCCTTTGAGCTTTCAAAAATTTCAAGTTTAGCATTTAAAATTCTTTTATTAATATATGCATTCAAATTTTACAAAATTAAAAAAAAATACATTTTCATCAATCTAATGAATGGTCATTTTTGTTATTTTTAACAAGAATCTAAATTTTCTCCTAACTCAATAAATGAGTCTCACATATTCACATAAATAATATTTTTTCATTACTTTATAACTGAAAATATAATCTCAAACAATTTATTAATTATATTTTATATTATTATTAAACTTTCAATTCTCTAAAAATACTTTTAATTTTCAATAAAAAATTAATTGTCCAAATACAAAAAAATTATATATTTTTCAATTCAAAATAATGAAATAAACCCTAGATGTTCAAACACAAAATAACAAACTCAATTCAAATTCCCATCTAAATACACACTAGATGTTCGCAAATTTTTTTAGGATGAAAAGTAATTTTTTAAAATAAATATATTTTTTAATCAAAATTTCTCAAACATAGTGTATATTTCACCAACATTTGGAATATTGAAGAACTATATTAATAATAAATCTAATACTATATAATGTGTAACTACATACAATCAACAATCTTAATTGATTTTTTGTATTAAGTTTAAAAAGTACTTTCAATTTTGATCAATTACTCTAAGTAAAGAAATCAATAAGTACACTTTTGGTTATTTAAAAAAATATCATCCCTCAATTTGAACTACATTTGTTTCCTTTTAATTCCTCAATGGGTTTGATAATTGATGACCCTCTTCCAATAGATTCAAGTGAGATTTATTTAAAAAGAGAAGAGAAGAAAGCGATAAATTGTCTTCAATATTAGTCCTTAAATAGCCAGGTCTGATAGAAGTCACTTCCGAGTTGGATTAGTTAGTCACTTCCTTTTCTTCTTCTTTTTTGATAAATAAATTCATTAATCGCT
The DNA here is from genome assembly GCA_019593545.1 of Apocynum venetum. Lineage (NCBI taxonomy): Eukaryota > Viridiplantae > Streptophyta > Magnoliopsida > Gentianales > Apocynaceae > Apocynum > Apocynum venetum. The sequence continues at coordinate 5,649,708 of SRSM01000123.1, read as the reverse complement.
TCCAAACTTTGATTGATATGTCAATTAAGGATTTGTTTATGTTAAAATTACAATTAAGCATCTAAATGCATTTAGTCAAATCAATTACATGACTTGTTTAAATGTCCTTGAATCTCTTAAGTAATGAATCTAATGATGAAGGTTTAACGAGATGATCACATAGAAAAATCCTAATTAGCATTAATATTGAGCAACTCGAGTTTGGAGAAGTACACTTGATTTTTGGTCTACAATTTTGTTTTAATTTATTTTTATAATTATAGACAAATCTAAATTTAATTGAACTCGTTACAAAATTGAAAAGAAAAAAGGAATTTATTGATTGTGATACGATTTGTTAGTTCGAAGTCCGGCAGAGAATATGCTCTTAGGTCAAAAGGCAATGAAAAGTCTCTCTCTCTTTCTTTTTTTTCTTTCTTTTTTTAATACTAATAAGTTCATAAATTTATTTATTCCTCACAGGTAGCAAATAATCATGATGCCCCTTCTAGAAACTTGAAATATTTATGCCATATATCCTACAATATATAAGAAAAATAATATAATCCTTTTTTAAAAAAAAATTTATGAATAAAACATACACAGCTCTGTCGCTGACAAAACCCACCTTCGTTATTTGCCTATATATTGAAACACCGAGAGCCTGAGTTCATTCAGGTCCACATTACAGACTTATAGTAGTATAGGAGTTCAATCAATACCTGCAGGAAAACCATATTCCTTGTCTCCATGGCAAATCATCAAACACCTGGCAGTTCCGTCCACAAAAGCAATGAAGCAAAGGTAGCAGTGGTGATGGTGCCCGTTCCAGCACAAGGACATCTGAACCAGCTTCTCCATTTTTCTCGTATCATCTCATCCTACGACTTACCTGTCTATTTTGTTAGCACTGAAATCCATAATCGCCAGGCCAAGGTTCGAGCAGCTGGCTGGGATCCCCTCACCCTTTCCAACCTCCATTTCCATGACTTACCGATGCCCTCCTTCGATGCCCCTCGTCCAGACTCCAATGCCCCTGACAGATATCCCTCACACCTGGATGCACTATTTTTCTCCATGTATCCTCTCCGTAAGAATATTTTTGGGTTTCTACGTGAGCTTGCCAAGATATCAAAGAGAGTCGTTGTCATTATTGATTTTTCCATGTTTTGGATGATCCCGGATGTTTCTTTCATTCAAAATACAGAGTCCTACTGCTTCCACACTACTCAGCTTTTGATTTGCATTATCTCGTTCGCACATTTGAAGAAAAACCTATCCTCATTCATGGCGAACCAGTAAAAGACCTTCCACCACTAAATTGAGCTTTTGGGCCACATACAGTGATCGAAGCTTTTGAGGAGCATCTCAACTCCAAGAAGTGGAACCAAGGGAATATCTATAATACCTGTAGAGCAATAGATGGTCAATTCCTTAATCTCCTAGCAGAAGACAAGCTAACTAATACAGACAAGCATTGGGTTGTCGGTCCTTTTAGTCCGGTATCCCTCCCTGAGAGGAAAACCTCTAACAAATACTTGGAGTGGCTCGACAAACAAGACCCTAGATCGGTTATATTTGTTTCATTCGGATCTTCTACATCTCTACCAGATGTCCAAGTGAAAGAGATAGCTCTGGGATTGGAACGAAGTGGACAAAAGTTCATGTGGGTTCTGAGATATGCAGACAGAGCAAACGATTTTGAAGGAGAAGATAGAATGGCTCAACTACCAGAAGGGTTTGAAGGGAGAGTCGAAGGAAGAGGCATAATATTTCGAGGTTGGGCACCCCAATTGGAAATTCTGGGGCATCCTTCTACAGGAGGTTTCATGAGTCACTGCGGCTGGAGTTCATGCATAGAGAGCATATCCATGGGAGTACCAATTGCAACTTGGCCAATGCATTCAGACCAGCCACTGAATGCCATTCTCGTAACGCGAGTACTGAAAATTGGTCTCCCTGTGAGGGAATGTACAATTCAAGTAAATGAAATTGTGAGATCAGAAATGGTTGAAGAAACTGTAAAAAGATTGATGGCTTCCGCAGAAGGAGATGAAATGAGGAAGATGACTGAAAATTTTAGCAATCGGTAAGTGAAGACGGTGCTACTCTCACTGAGAGGGAGAGTTTTATTGCTCATATTACCAGATAAATCTTTACGAGGTCTGAAGCACCAGTTCATATCCCAGTTAAAATAAGAACATTTTGAATTCATCTAAGCAGTGATTTTTCTTGTATTCCCCTGTATTTGCAATACCGTCACAGTTCATTTCCAAATTTCAACTTTAGAATGAATGGTTATGATTCACGCATCTTTTACGAATCGCCATCAATTTAATTTGCACCAGCATTACTGGTCACTATCGTCCGACGAAGCTTTTTTTTTTTTTTGTCAGAAGGATAAAGTATTCATCCGACAACACCAACGAAGAAAGAATCGTAGACAGTAGACGGCAAACATTTTCTGTAGGACATCTACCGGCAGAGATCGCATGAGCAAATCATGTGACCTTTTTATCTGACTATAAATTTTTTTTACATGAGTAGCTCATGGACTTCAAGTTGAAGAGCAAACTCAGGATTAGGGATAATTGCTAATTTACTAGATCTCTCGTAGAAATTTTGAACTGATTAAGTATTTGATGTTTTGGTTTTCCAATATATAAATAAATAAATATATATATAATATTTTAATAATATTTCGTCCATCTTAATTTGATACATTTATTTTTATTTATTTATCTCAAATTATATTTTTATTATATATTTATTTATTAAATAATAAAAATATTTATATTTAAAGTAAAATTATTTATATAAAAAAATATTAAATTCACTTTATAATTTATAATCTCCAACTATCAAATAATGTATTGTTAGATTGATTAGAATTATTTTGTGTTACGGTAGACAAAAGACGTGGCCGAAACTTCTTTGATCAGAAGTCGGGCTATATTTATACTGATTTTCAAAATCAGTTTTTCAATTTTATATAAAAATATATTTTAAAATATTTTTTTATTATTTTACATATGAATCTCATTTAATTTTATAAATAATATTTTTTATTACTTTTTAATTAAAATTACAATATCAAATAATTTATTAATTATATTTTATAATATTATCAATTATGTGAAATCCAAAACATATTAATTAACTCTCAATTTTCAATAAAAAAATTATTATTCAAACATAACTTCATTTCAAAATAAAATAAAAGGCACTTTCAAAATCAAATCTAAATATACCCTACTTTTTAACAAATTTGGCCAAATAATCCACAATAGTACGTAATATGATTGCTACCTAGCTAATCAAGCAATACGAAAAAGGAAAAAAGCAATATGAGAGCCCTATGATTTTGCATTCCAGGCAGTCTTTGTATATATAGTTATATCTAGAAGATATTTTATTAAAACATTACTCAATCCATGGTAAAGATAGTTTATTATTTTATTTTTAATTCTAAAAAATGTATAGTTCATTTTTAATATAAATATCATATTTAATTTTTTATTTTCACATTTAATTCTAATTATTATTATTTATTATCAATAATAAATTAATTTTATATTATATTTACACACATTAAAACTAAACTTTAAAACAAGTGAGAAACAAATCTCTATAATTAACCATTAATATTGGTCATAAAGTTGCTTAAAAATTGTACTTCTAAAAAAATTTATTAGTTTGATTATTTTGTAATAATTTAAGTAATTAAAAATTAGTAATAATATATATGAAAAAATGTATATAAAATTTATATTTCAACTAAATTAATAGTAATTTCTTAATATGTATGAAAAAAATAAATGAATATTTTTATGGAATGGAAATAGTACAATCTACATTTTCTTTCTACGTTTTCAGTTGTTAACGTCACTTCAGATGAGTTACATGTTACATATGTACTTCAAGAAAATGTAGGAAAAGAAAAGAAAGAAAAAAACGAAAGGAGCATTGCTGATGGTTTCTTTTTATTCCCTCAAAAAAAAAAAAAAACAGACTCTAAATTCGGTCATCATTACTCCGAGAACGGTTGAAATGTCAATTATAGTAGGAAAAAGACAAAAAGAGAGATTGTAAACTCCAGTCAAATCAGCAGCAATACTTTAATAATATAGTCGTCTCATAATATAATATATTTTGTATATTTAATAAATATTAAAAATGCCATTATACTTTATTAAAACGCTATCATTTATTTTATTATATTATTTTTTATAAATTTGAAGTTAAACTATTTATATTATATTTATTCATTTAAGAGAATGAATAATATTTTAAAAAATATTTTTTAATAGTTTCAAATTATCTCATGTAAGTATTTTAAAAATAAATAATTTTTTAAAAGTATATTATATTATGAGACTTAACATTATATTTTTGAATGACTTATGCAATTATGGAACAATTACTACAAGTGTAAGTGACTAACAAGCCTATAATTCATTATTTGATTTAGGAAAATTTGCACATTTGATTTTATATATTTGAGTTGTTAATCATTAAAGTTTTATATCTTTCACATTGATCTATAAAGTTCTATATATTTGGATCGATGAGTTATAAAATATTGTTTATTTTAAGAATTGACTAATAAAAAATTTTCGACAAAAAAACATCATAAATTCTGACAAATATATCACGTGATGAATAATAAAATGTATATTTATCATTTCAATTTTTTTCAACTATAAAAAAAAAACTCACGGAATAATAATACACACATCAATGATATTTTCACGGCATGTTATTGTGATAAAAGTGTAGTTGATTTGTGTATTTATTATTTTGTGAGATTTTTTTTTATAGTTGAAAAAACCTGAAATGGCAAGTATAGTTATTCATTATTTATTACGTGATATATTTACCCAAGTCTATGATGTTTTTTTGATAAAAAATACTTTGTTGGCTAACTTTTCAAATAAAATATATTTTATAAGCCAACGATCCAAATATATATAACTTTATAGATCGATATAAAATACATCACACTTTAATAGTTAACAATCTAAACATATAGAACTTTATATGACAATATAAAATATATCAAATTTGAATGACCAACAAATCAAATATATATGACCAAATGAGCCAATTTCCCTTTGATTTATACAATGCATTTCATCTGCAAAAATAGCAGATCAGCTGGAATCGATTTTATTTTTTTTTTTTGTGGTAAATTATAAAGTGTGAAGTTTGTTAATACTAAAATCATGAATCATTGTTATTTATATACTGCATTTCATCTGCCTATATATATATATATATATATATATATATATATATTAAATATACTTAAATATGAATATTTTATATTTTAAATAATTTAAATTTTAATTTACTTTCTGATAATTATAATTATAAAATAACATAAATTATACATTAACAACTATGAAAACAATTAATAGCTTTTAGGATTAAAAAATTGAAACTTAAACTATTTATTATTAGAAAGGAGTACATCTTAATAATAGTTCGCACAGTTATGCTTTGAGTAAAGGAAAACACTTCTTGAAACCAAATCAAATCAAACCCCTTTTTATTTTTATTTTTTATGTAATCCAATCCAATCAAATCAAACCCAGTCGCATGAGTCATGAATTATGGTAGATATGTAACTTGAAACTTCCAGGTGACAAAGGGTTCTGAAAATAGAAAAGAGTACCAGAACGGTTGGAACACTAACTTTGCACATAAATATTGTAAAATGATTTATTATTTTTCACACACAAAAAGCAGTTTTTAAAATCAGGTTTGGCACATTGTAGAATACACTTTTGAAAACTACAGATGCATTCTCAAAGTACACCTTTCTAATGATTTTTTTTTTTTGTTTTAAAAATAAATAAATGTTCGTTTTAAACTTTATTTAAGAATAAATAAATAATTTTATTTTAAAATATTTATCACATTATTTTTTGTTATTAATAAAATTACTATTAAACTATAAATCCTTTAAATTAATAAAATTAATATTAAAATTTTGAAATATATTATTAAATAAAAATATATAACATTTTAAATATATATATATACATTAAATTAATATGCCACGTCCAGTAAAATGTAACAAAAAGTGGATTTGCGACCTGTACAATTTAGATAAGTCACTTTTTTTTTTTTTTGGAAACCATTTAAATATGGATTCAATAATAAAATTGGGCCAAGAAGTACAAACCTCGTTATATGCGTTTCCATCTTTCCAAGCCTTGGTTGGCTTCGATCACTTCTCCAGCCCCTAGAGTGTGTCCTACCGTGTGTTCGGATAAGACCCTTAACGAATCGAACACTTTGTGAATAAAGATTTTCGAGTTCATTGAGTATTCGATTAAGACTCATTTCTTTATTAAATGAATGATAATTTGAATGAAAATTTATTCGTTTATTCAATCATAGTTCAGGGAGACATTTTCAATTTTTTAATAAATTTTAAAATGAAGTAATTAAAAATAAATATTTTAGAAATTTTAAAAATTTGTTTGAAAGTTTTAAAAAATAAAAAGATGTAGATATGTAAAAGTGTAATTTTGATTATTACATACTTTGTGAAATATTAAACCTCTAATAGAGAAAAATAAAAAAGGAAGAAAAAAAAAAGAATGATAAAGCTTATTGTGATTTAATTGTGAGATTTGAGAAAAATATCTATTAAATTGCAGGGGCGGAGCTCACTCGAAGCTTACTCAATATATGAAAATATAAATTTTATTGTAGAGGCTTAATTTTTTTTTTTTGTAGGGCCTGAAGTGGTAATTATAAAATTTAGAAACTTTAAGTACAAATTTTACTTAATTAATTAAAAAAAAAATCCAATGAGGGCTTGACTCCCTTTTTTTTTTAATTTTTTATGAGGAAGAGAGGACTCCCCCCACCTGTATCAGAGGTCCCTTAATCAGGCAGGTTGTAAATCGAGGGATGTGCCCGAGTGACTAGTTTCAACAACTCTCGTTCGTTACACTTCTTCTTAGCTGCTTGGCCTGTAGTAGGTATCTGGTTCACTGCTTTAGGTATCAGCACTATGGCTTTCAACCTAAACGGTTTCAATTTCAACCTAAACGGTTTCAATTTCAACCAATCTGTTGTTGATAGTCAAGGCCGTGTAATTAATACTTGGGCTGATATCATTAACCGTGCTAACCTTGGTATGGAAGTTATGCATGAACGTAATGCTCACAATTTCCCTCTAGACCTAGCTTCTATAGAAGCTCCATCTATCAATGGCTAAGACCCCCGGTCTTGGTGTATAGGAATTTTTGAAAAATAAAGGAGAGAGCCAACAGGACGAACCCCAGGACAAACCTCCATAATATTTCAGTGAAAATTTGCCCCGAACCTGCGTTGCCGGGGATTTCTCCCCACATCACCCCGTGCCTTACCAACTCGGCTATGCCCATGGGGACAAAACATCATTGGAACTCTAATATTGCCATATGGATGTCCAAATCCATTTAAGTGCAATCCATTTATGATCCACTTATAAATGATTTAAATTGTTTGGATCTAAATGGTTTATGGATATCTATGGACATCCATTTATCCATATAATTGTAATTATTTGTAATTTTATTTATTAAGTTTATTAGTGTAATTTTTATTATCTACATTTATATTCAATCAATTTTTTATAATTTTAGTACTAAAATAACTTCAAATAATATATATATATATATATATATTAATATTGAACATTTAATTCTAAAAATCATAAAATAAATATGCAAATATTTAATTTGAATTGGAAAAGCCAAAAATTCTATGATATATCTTTTTTTTTACTTTCCTTGCTTTTTTTTTACCTTTCTTTACATGAAAATTAGATTTTTTTTTGTCTCCTATATAACCTTATACGTAACAATTATCATTGCTATTATTCTCAATTGCCATAATTGTAGGCACTTCCTTACTGTAATAACCATTTCCATAAGATTTTGGGAAAATGAACAATTGTCACTTGATCTGATATATTATATATATATATATATATATATATATATAATATGAGTAAACAAATAATTACAATGAATTTTCTTAATTTCTTTTAGAACAAAGTACATGGAATAATGTTTTTACTAGTAAAGTTATTATTTGGTCTAATTATCTAAACTACTTAGAAAATTAAAGTAAAAATGAATTGCAAAGAAATTTTTAAAATAAAAAATTTATCAAAATTAGTAAACAACATTAGTGAAAATAATCTTAGTTAATGTAAACTTTACTGGTAAAGTCCTTATTTGGTCAAATTATCTAAACTACTTATAAAATTAAAGTAAAAAAGAAATTGTAAAGATATTTTAAAAAATAATCAAAATTAGTAAACAACTTATATATGAATAATCTGGATAATTTTCACTTTAAAATAACTTTATATTTCCCTTTAAAAAAAAACTTTGTATATGAAGTATAGTTTTTTTAAAAATAAACCTTAGATATATAGTTTTTCTTTTTAAAGTCAATTTTATTTATTGAATGAGGAAGTCTCCCAAATTGAATAAATTTAAATGGACATCAATCCATTTAAGTCAAAATTATTTATGATCCATTTATGAATTGTTTAAATAGTTTGAATCTAAATGTTTTACGAATATCCATAAGCATCCATATATCCATATAATTTGCAATTGTATTCAATTAATTGTCACAGTATCATTTATATTATTTATACACATATTCAAAAGAAATTACTGAGATTTGAAAAATATATTGTACAATTTATGCAAAATATAATTTCAATTTGTATATAATACACACACACATATATATATATATATATATATATATTGAAAACAAAGTTTAAAATGAAAAAATTAAATGACAATAAAATAAATTGAGAAATAGGACCTCTTAGTACATTTTTTTAAAAAAATATTTGATTTCCTCGATAAGTATTTGATAAAAGTAAAAAATAAAATAAAATAAATTTTTAGCCCTTAAATATAGAGTAAAACGATTTATATATTTGCAAAATCTTTGGAATTGAATCAAAAGTCAAGTTAATTCATTTTATTTTTGGAGTGGCTACTAGCTACGATGATACTAGGGAGTTTGACGCTTCCAAAAAAATTATTTTTCTCGAATATAAAAAATTAATATATGTTACAATATAAATTTAATTAGAAAATGTAAAAAAAAAATTATATGCTATCATAAAAAAACTGAAATTACAATTAATAATAAATTATAATTTTTTTTGTTAGAATAGTAATTGGTATATTTGATTAGTGAAATTGAGACTTTTTAAATGGATGTTTATTGAATTTAATGGATATCCATTTAAATCCATTAAGATAAATGGATTTAAATGAATGTCCATTTAAAACCATTTAACTTATATGAGTTAACCAAATTCATTTAATTATGGATGATTTTGGATATTTATTGATTTTCCATCCATTTTACCACTCCTAGTCTTCATATAGCTTTGCCAGTGTTAAATGGATTTTAAATGACGAATTTGAAAATTTGAAAGGTATAGTTTTTTTTTATATTAAAAAGTCAAGAATTTTAGAAAATCTACCTGTTAAATTATCCAAACATTTTTTTATATATTTTTCAAAAAGTTAGATTAAAATAAAAATCTTCTTAAAACACTTCTATCCAAACGTATGTCGTCACTTCATTCATATGCACGGAGGCCAAATCTCGACCTAATAATTCCGTTTAAATCTCCTCCCCCAAAAAAATAAAAAATAAAAAAGAATTCCGTTTAAAAATTATGAAATTCCAGATTTTTTGCTTTTTCTTTTCTCACCAGCATTTATATTCACTTTATCACTCATCTTACCCATACCTTGGTCAGTTTGGAGCGCTAATGAGTAATTTTCTCTCTTACAAAAATAAACTCCAGTTTAGTAGGTTCCTTTTTAAAAAATAAAATAAAATAAATTGTTGGATATTAGACCAAAAGAGTCTACAACGCCAGGATCATTGCACCCGTAATTTAGTTAATTGGGCTGCCCAGTTAGCATTTTATTCCTTTCAGAATTAAATATTTACTTTTGAGTTAATAAAAATATGACATTTTTTTAGGGAAAAATAATTTTTTATTGCATAAAATTAGGAAAGAGCAAATTATTATTTTTACATTAAAGATAATTATTATATTATTTTCTTTATTAATTTGGAGATTATATAAGATAGTAAAACTTATATAGCTTAAATCATAAAATTTATTTATGAAACTTTAGATTAAACAAATAGAAAGTATTAGGAAACATTCAAAAGTAAAAATGTATACATTTAATTTAATTTTAGAAGCTGAAAATATTGAATTTATATATTCTAGTAACCTAAGTGGGCATTATGCAATAAAAATAAAAATTTTAAAACACAAGTCTAACAAATCTTGAACTCTAATTTAAGAATATGTTAATATCATAATGCATACATTCTCTTTGGACACTAGGCTTTTGATACCAAGAAAAATGTTTTTTTTTTCCTTTTTCTTTTTTTTTGCTAATTAAGAAACTTCATTAATATGAATAAAAGAAAAAAAAGGGATTGAAAAACCTTTGCAACAGTTAGAATGAGTAAAAATAAAATAAACATGAGAGCTTTCCTCACAACTGTAGCCAGCCTTGAATATCACCAACATGGCAACACATGATCAATCTTGTAAAGTTTAAAAGTCATGCAAAAAACTTGTGATTCCATACTCTCAATCGAGTAAATTTTTTAATTTCAGTCAATATATTAGACCATTTATTAATACAAATTCTAATTCATAACTTCTCAATCATTGAGCAACAATCTAGAATTATTATGGATTAACCAACAACTCTGAAGATTATTCTAATTTGAGATGAAAGATTAAAAAAAATGGTGCTCAAATCTAGTTTTGAATAGCGACGAAACTCGAAGATAAATGAGTATGTCGTCAAGCCTCGATGGAAATATTAAGAATGGAGATGATCATATTCTGTAGACAAAATAACCTGCAAGACAATAATCAATATGTATTGTATTTCTGCTTCATGTTTTCTTCATCCTAACCCCAATATCTCTCCCCCCCCCCCACCTCCCCACCCACCCACATTTTTTTTAAATTTTTTTTATCAGCACGATATATGTTATAGCCAATACTAGTAAAATCTTCCATTTTTCGTATAGCTTGCTTATTCAATTGCGTTCTACAAAAAACATCCATGGCTTGCCACTCTTAACTGGAGTGCTACCTTTCAATCTCAAATTTTGAGAATGATTTGCACCATTGACTTCGACGAAACATGGATACTTAAAAAAGAGATTTGCTCTTTTTTTAAATTTTTTTTAATAAACTTCTAAATTTACATATTCACTTTCTATTTTGATCTTCGAATATTTTGAGATTTAATATTTTAAAAAGAGATGAAAAATAGACAATGGAGTAATATGACATCATTCATGTACAGGTTTGAGCACAAGAATGAGTGCTAAGTCTTATATAAGTATTGAATTCCTCCTTTATATCTTTTTTAATGTATAATCACAATTTATAAAAATGATAAATTAAAAATGAAATTTTAAAGTAACAATTTATAATTTTAGACGGTTTGAACAATGTTATGATTTCGAATAGTTACGATTACAATTTTAAAAAATTAACTAAGTAAATCTTAAATTTTCACTAAAGAAATAAGTAGTTTAATAAAAATAAAACTGTACTTAATTTTTGTTTAAAAAAATTAAATTAACTATATATATTTTGAAAATATAAATAAATCAAAGTCGATTGGTCTTGAAGTTCATTTACTTATAAATCTTATCTTAGTTATTCGTGGGATTTTTTTTCCTCTCTTGTAATGTCTTATTATTATTATTTAAAGTGATGTTGCCAAATCAAACTATAAATCAACACGACTTAATTATTATTTTTTAAAAAAAATCATCAAAACAAATTATGCTTTTTCCTCTTGTTTTAATATTTTGTCAATTTTTTTGAATCAAGGTTAACTTGTTTATCAAAATTCAAATGAACAAGATTTAAAATGAAAAAAAAGTATAATTTCCTTCACTTGTTTTGTTCAATATATTTTATTTATCAAAGTTTTATTTTCAAATTAATGAATGATTTTTTTTTTAAAAAAAAGTTTGAATCATTGATTAAATGATTCAATTTATAATTCGTTAGTTACGATTTGTCAAGTTAGCAAATTGAAATAGAAATAAAAAATATCGATTAACTATAAATCGAGTCAACAATTTTTAAATAATTAACTAATGTATTGTTTGATTCGATTCATCTCATTTCAATAAAAATATAATCACTTTTAGCTTTTTAATTTTTATTTAAACACTTTATATTTTAAAAAATAAATTATATATCAAGTGGCAATATATATATATATATATATATATTTCTTATCGATATGACATGATATGATCAATAAATAAATAAATAAATAAATAATATATATATATATATGTATATATATATATATATATACACGATGAATCGATAGGATCAATATTGGTGGAGTCTATTTATACTTATTTTTCAGGTGTGTGAATTTGAAAGGATCTTCCTTATTAAGCTTGAAACTCCCATTGGAATGTCCATAACCAAGGTCAGCCACGAAATGGCGGTAGTGTCATTTCTATAATTTGCGTAAAAGAGGAAGGGCAATATTCGTAACCGACATGTAATTAAACGCAAAATCTGTCACTTTCATTTAACCTTTCGTCGTTCTCTCGAACCAGTGGATAAAGATAGATATTACTCTCTCTCTCTCTCTCTCTCTCTCTCTTCCATCCTTCCTCCCTGCCAGACCCATCGCGATCTAATTACTCTTGTAGAAAAAGGGTTTGTTTTCCCCCGTAATCTAATCGCGGTTGAATTTCTGCTCTAATAATCTCTGATTCTTTAGGTTTGGGGATCGAGATCGAAGGAACTGGATCGTCAATTTTAATTTGGCGATTTATTTGAAGGTGGTTATAGTTTATCGATATTTATATACTTTGCATTCCTGTGGTGTTTTAGTTTCTGCTTCGGCTCTATCCGTGGACTTTTAGGGTTTAATTGAGCGATCTTCGTTTTTTTATTTTATTTTAAATTTCTTGTTGTAAGTTAAATTGTTTTTATTTTTTTAAATAATGCTTTTTGAACAGATGTTACTGAAGAAAGCGTCGATCTTTTTAGGGTTCGAGCATCTAATTACCGTAAAATCGTAATCAAAGTTTTTGTATTATTTGATAGATGATTCTGTTCAGTCTAGCACTTGGGATTATGCCTATGTTTAGCAGTACATATATCTGGATGCATGATACCTTTGTTGTAATTTTATAACTTTTATGCTTCAAAGGTTATCTGGCCTTTATTCTCCATCTTCACGTATTAAATTCAACACTACTCCCTTCTTTTGTTAAATAGCCAAGCAAAAAAGATGCATGTGAAATGTGAATAGTGATGCTTTGGTGGACTTTCTATTTTAATTGTTTCCTTATTCTGAATAAGATGCTTGATTTTGTTGAGGAAACCCGACTTCCCTCGAGACTTACTTGAACAGGAAACTGTCTCAAATTGTACATTGAGGCTGTATGTACCATTGAGCTCTGTGTTTATTGGTTGAATAGCTATTTTCTGTGAATTATAAATGATTAGCAATGCAATAAATGATAAATAGAAGGGCTTGCGGCTGTGGGTTGTTACTTGTATATTTTGGTGTTATTTGCATGGAAATCCAGTATTTCATCGTTTGGCATATTTTTCTAATATATTCATCCTGCCCCCCCTCCCCCCCAACGTATTGAATATACATATTTTTCCAATATATAGCAACATAACTTCTGTTCTGTTAATCTCTCCTCCCGTGTAGTCCACTTTCCAATATATCCTCCCCACGTATTGAATATACATAACGTACATCTATTGAGGTTGTTCAGACCTAGTTATTAGATGATGAATCATATGAACATATTTTTCTTTTCATGAGCTTTAGTTAGCTTATATATTAAGGGAATTCATGCATTTATACTATAATTGACTTCCATTTATCTATCAATAGTTTAGTTGCTCAAGTGAAGCTAATTCCATTGGCTTTTTTTTGTTTTTCTGAAGCAGTCCCTGCATTAGGTAGTCTATTCTTTGAGTAGACCATGTCCCATCACCACGGAGATGATGCTGAATACATGGCCGATGAATATGAAATGGATGATGTTGATGATGATATGGATGATGAGTTCCGAGGCAGAGATTTTGGTTCAGACTCTGATGATGACTACATGGTTTGCAATATGTGCCTTGAACTTGACTGTACAAATTCAGTTTGTTTTCAGCATCTTTTTCAGTGTAATCATATTTAAGAAATTTATCATTGTAGAACAATAAGAAGTATGATACCTCTGCTGCTCAAGCTAGGGAAGGCAAGGACATCCAAGGCATTCCTTGGGAAAGACTCAGCATAACCAGAGAGAAATATAGACAGACTAGATTAGAGCAGTACAAAAATTATGAAAATATTCCTCAGTCTGGTGAAGGATCAGAGAAGGTGAATTTTTTTTTTCTCCTCCTTTTTGTTGTTATTGACTTGTCTGTCTTTCAATGGCACTTTGATTATCTCATTTTGGACATTTTTATTTTTTCTTTTCCTTTTTGAGCAGGAATGCAAAAGCACTGAGAAAGGGGGTTCATATTATGAGTTCAGACGGAATTCAAGATCTGTTAAGTCAACAATTCTGCACTTCCAGGTGGGTTGACTAATTATAACTAACAAAATGTAATGACTTTTAGAATTGGAATCTTAATGTTTTCCTTTAAAGTTGATTTGTTCTATTACTTCAGTTGACCAGGAATCAGATATTTGATGGCGAGCATCTATTCAAGAATGAGAATTTCTTCTCTTTTTTTTAAGAATGTATTAAATCAACAATGACATTTTTAAAGAATAATAGAAAAAGAAATGCTGACCAGATCATTGCCATTGAGGGATAATTCCATCTGATAATATGAAACTGGGAATGATCAGTTGGGTTTCCATAATGAAACCTTAGCACATGTTGCTTCCCAAAAAAGGAAAATCTTAAATGCATACTTTTCCACTATTGATAGCCAGGAATCTCAACTCACGAACTTTGCAATTATGTTGATACAGTTAAGGAACTTGGTTTGGGCAACATCAAAGCATGATGTCTACTTCATGTCACGATTTTCTGTTATTCACTGGTCTACCTTATCTTGCATGAAATCTGAAGTTCTCAATGTTTCAGGACATGTGGCACCATGTGAGGTTAGTGTTGTTGGATGCACATGATGGTTGGCTCCTATTTATTTCTGTCTGCTCAGTCTTGTTCTGAATATCCTGAACAGTTTACCTAGTAATTAATTTGCTTATGCTCATGCAGAAACATCCTGGAAGCCTCCTGGAAGGATTTACTCAGACTCAAGTTAGCACTTTGGCAGTGAAAGATAATCTTTTAGTCGCTGGAGGTTTTCAAGGAGAATTAATTTGCAAGGTACTTATGTCTTATTACTTTCAACTTCATGCCTAGTTTTCTTTTTATCTTGCCTTGAGAATAATTTCAAAGAAATTGTATGATGTTGCTTCTGTCATCTTATGTCTTTTTTAACTCTTGCCTTTTGAGAATTTGCTGGTTAAACAGGATTTCTGATTTCTTTTACTGACATCAGTCTATTATAGTATTAAGCATTTAGTGTATTCAGGTGTTCTTATGATTGTTGAGTACTAGTTTGTAATATAAATTTGTAGACTTTGCTGATACTTCAGTCATTTAATCTGGCTGCAGTTTTTAGACCGGCCTGGAGTTAGTTTTTGTTCCCGGACAACGTATGATGAAAATGCGATAACCAATGCGGTAGAGATCTATACTGCACCTAGGTACTTCATAGTCGTTGTATCTTACTGTGCCACACTCCTGGCTTTATGTACTGTGATGGCCTTCCTTTATTGATTTGCTGGATAATTCACTTCTCTCTGGACTATGCTAAGCTGCTGTATTCAATCTCCAGTGGTGCAGTTCATTTTACAGCTTCAAATAATGATTGCGGAGTTAGAGACTTTGACATGGAAAAATTTCAGCTGTCAAAGCATTTTCCTTTTCCTTGGCCTGTGAATGTAAGTACTTGCTTTCTCCCTTTCACTCTCTCTGTTTGCTATGGGATGGAATAATATATCTTAGGAGCTTCTCCAAATACACCCTTCTCTCTCTCTCTCTCTCTCTTTTTTAACATGTTCTAATTTTCATTTCATCTTTCTAGATTGAAGGTATTATTTATGATTTTTTCCCCAAATATACCGCCTCTTTAAATCTACCACATTTATGAATTAATTTTTTAATGATATTGCTACTTATACTGAAATTTGGGTGACCAATGTTACTTCGCCTCTTACCAAGGATGACTTGTCCTGTTCATTATTAAAAAAGATAAAGGGAAGAGAGGGAGATGATAGACAATTAATAGTATCTTGTTTTATGAAATTAAATAAGGGTATACTTGATATTCAAATATTTTATGCCACAGAATTTAGCGTCTTTAATATGCCTAAAAAAGAAAATTAGGACGTGGGGGAAAAAAATGGAGTGTGGTTTTACATCAACAGCTGCATGGAACTTTTTTACTCTGTCATTGCTGGGCAATTTAGTCTGCCAATGATTATGACACATTGCTGTAGCCTTTAGTTTAAAGGTCACTTCTTTGTGGCTGGACCGATATTTGAATACACTTCATTTTTGACTCAATAAGGGTTATAACATGATGAACTGAAGCTCTCCACTCTACTAACTGCCTCACCCCCCCTCCCCTACCCTCCTGGATATTTCCATATGCTCTGGGTTATAATATTCTTTTTCTTTGTTTTCCTCCTTTCTCATCATCTTATTCAAAATGTTCTCTATTTCCCAGTTATGGAATTTTTAAATTTTCATTGCGGTAGTGACTAGATTTTTTGGGTTATGGTTGCAGCACACATCTCTGAGCCCTGATGGTAAACTGCTTGCAATAGTTGGAGATAATCCGGAAGGTATATTGGTAGATTCGAGGAATGGAAAGGTACATTTCTGCTATTGGCTATAAGGTTCATCATGGTTTTAGCTTTTATATTTGCTGTGTCTGACACATACTTTATGAAATTTAAATCACTACAGGTGGTTGCAAATTTATGTGGGCACCTGGATTATTCATTTGCTTCAGCATGGCACCCTGATGGCTTTACATTTGCTACTGGGAATCAGGATAAAACGTGTCGGATCTGGGATATGCGAAACCTGTCCAAATCCGTTGCTACTTTGAAGGGTAATCTAGGTGCAATTCGGTCAATTCGCTATACTTCTGATGGCAGATTCATGGCTATGGCAGAACCTGCAGATTTTGTACATGTTTTTGATGTTAAAAATGGTTATGAGAAGGAACAGGAAATTGATTTCTTTGGTGAAATATCGGGCATGTCTTTCAGTCCTGATACAGAGTCGCTTTTCATTGGAGTCTGGGACCGTACATACGGTAGCCTTCTCGAGTTTGGTCGAAGGCGGAACTACTCATACCTTGATACCATAATCTGAGTTCATTAGCACACTGCAAATAAGTGTTCCAACTTGATTTGGTTCCTTGATGTGTCACAACTGTGTAAACGTTGTAGCATAGTCCTTCTATGTTAGCAGGTCTAATTGTAAATTTATTATGTTGTACAAGTAAACCTCTACGGTAATGGTGGTGGTTTCCACCATTTTCAATCTCATAAAAAGGTTCTGGAGGGGGATGTACAGAAGGCTAGTTGAGCCCTGGTTATGTAGACAAGAAGACATGGAGCTAGGGATTTACGAGGTAGGCTTGTCTGTGTCGTGGAGGTTTGCCATTTGTCCTGTCGTGGTCTTATGGATGCAATTTTTCCTTTCAAGGTCTTTTGCATGATTGATCCATGAACATTTTTCATACCTGCTAAAATTGATGTCTGTTTCGATGAAAGACGTTCGTATGTGCTTTAATTGCATTGCCTTTAATTTTCCCCTTTTGAGTTCATCATATTCAAAATTTTGCCCAATTAAGTTCATTGGTATGCACTTTTTCCCCATCTCTTTCCCAATTTTATTTTATTTTTTTAAAAGGTGAATGTTACAAGTACTATAATTACTTAATATTAATTAAGATGATCTCAATAACATTTCTATTATGGTACCTGTAATTTTTTTTTTTACATTGTACCTATAATTTTTTTTTAGTTAATTATTTATAGATGTGACTGTTACTTTGAAAATATACATATTTGTTTAAGATTTTGACATTTTTTCAGGTTTGTATATAAATTTTGTTTTGGGTTTAAATGTGATTTTATTCTCACGAGACGGTGATGGGGTTTCTGTCAAGTTTAAAGCGGAGATGAGGCAGGGATGTTAAGGGTGCAAATTGATGTTCCGCCAATTTTAAAGTAGAGATTAGAATATAAATAATGTAAGTTAATATGCTTGTCAAGTTTAAAGTGGACATAAGAAAGGATTTTAGTGTATAATAGGGACATGAAGTAGGGTCTTTGTCCTTACTCATCTCCCTTGCTAGGACTAGGGTTTTAGGAAAGATTCAAGATTTAGCACTTGATTGTTCGCAAGATGTCTAGGATGGAAAGTTCTTTGATTTAGTCCCCAATGCTTTTATGTTTGATGTCTTTAGTCTTTTCTTTTCCCTTTTTTATTCAATTTTTTTTGGTCTTTAACCATTTTACGTTTGAACTCCATTGGTTTTTTTGTCCGATTTTGAAAATTTCTTTTGTGAAGTCAACAATTTTGCTCAAAATTAGTCAAGTTAATAGGGGGCATTTTTGGAATGAAAGAAAATCCAAATATCTTAATGGTTCAAAATGGCTTTTGGAAGGAAAAAAAAAAACTAGAAATTCTAAGGGTTCAAAATGGCCTCTGATTATTTCATAACTATCCCAAAAAATCAAAAAGAAAGAGAGAGTTGTAAATTTGTTACCATCCTTTGGCTCTAAGTTCAAGTTTTAGTCACTAATATAATGTAATGTTGTTTGAGGTCATTTTACCTTAAAAAGAGGCCAATTGGTCACTCTCAAGTGAGATTGTTAGGGCTAGCGGACCCAGGTTTTTGGGGGTATTTCCATCCGCAAAGTCTTAGATGGGGAATCTTTAAGCTCTTCCTTCCACCTAATTACGTTGGAAACCCGACATTGGAAGTTGAGAGAGGAACAGAGAAAAACCCTTGAAGATGATGAACTCAAAAATGGGAAAATTAAAGAACATGCTTGTTTAATATAACCCAATGGCAAGACTTCAATAGCTCAGTAGATCTGAAGATATGTCAACTCCCACGATATTCCTTTCCTCGGCAGCATATTGTTATTTGGTAACAGTTGGAAAAGAAGATGTTTCTTGGGTTTTATTGATGGAGACATGGACTGGCTTTTGAGATGAAAAACGGATTTTCAAGTTGGTTATTCTTTGAACCCGACGTGAATCGAACACGCAACCTTCTGATCTGGAGTCAGACGCGCTACCATTGCGCCACGGATCCCTCGGTGATAACATTGCGAACTATAATGGAATATATTATATAGTATTTTTCTTTTTGAAACAATACAAAGATTAAAAGTCTTGACAAGGCAAAGAATCTCTGATCCAGAGAGAACCAATGAATCATAGCCAACTCACCAAAGAAAATCTTTCTCCTCTTATTTCCCTCCTCACAAAATCACTCTGGTTGTTCTCGCAGCCCATCACGAGTATAATAAACAATCATCTCTTATGTTGTTGGGATTACTGATATCTTATATTATATCCATCCAAAATCATCTCATCTGCACTTCTCCACTACCACCATCATGGCCTCCACTTTGTTCTCCGCTCCAACCTTCCAAGGTCTTAGACCCTTGAACAAGCCCGCAGACACGACTCTGTTTCTCAACAAGACCACCTCAGCCCACTTTTTCAGGCCACTCACCACCAAGAAAAGGCCCAATTTCGCCATAAAAGCAGAGCTCAGTGCACCCCTGGTGATCAGCTTGAGCACAGGGCTATCCTTGTTCTTGGGAAGGTTTGTTTTCTTCAATTTCCAGAGAGAGAACGTTGCCAAACAGGGCTTACCTGAACAGAATGGAATCTCACATTTTGAGGCTGGTGACACAAGAGCTAAGGAATATGTGAGTCTGCTCAAATCCAATGACCCTGTTGGGTTCAACATCGTGGATGTTCTTGCTTGGGGATCTATTGGTCATATTGTAGCTTATTATATTCTTGCCACTTCTAGCAATGGCTATGATCCCAAGTTCTTTGGTTGAAAAAAAAAAAAAAACATTTATCTAATTATGGTCAAATTGCCTTTTCTTTGTTGTAGCTGTGTATAGTCGGGAAGACATCTAAATTTTATTTTCTATCTTTTTTTTTTGGTCCATTATGAATTTTTAGTTTTTATTGGAGACTCGATTGTGTTTGCTAATTCCAATTTACAATACAATGTCCTGAATGCGCAATTCTACTACTTCTATTTTATCACCATCGCTTGGCTTTTAGATTGGGAAAAGACACAGATTCCTTTTCATAAATTGTTACTTCAACACAGTATTGTAAATCATAGAATAATTTTTTTAAAATACATTTGATTAGTAAAAGTTAATTTATAAAATAGTCTAGAATTAAATGTTATCTTCACTTAAATATAAAAATTAATGAAAGTCTTTAATTTTTTTTTAAACAAATTATAGCATTACTTAGGTAGCATAGATATAATGTAAAATTTCTAAATTAAGAACGTGATAAGACAAGACAAGTGGATTCAAGCGTTCAACTTAGTTGATAAAGTTTAAGGTATGATTTAATGTCATGAATTCCAGTGATACAAATTAATGAAATTTAGATAAAAAATATATTTATTTTAATAAGTGAGGTGTTCTTGGAATTTGATAGAATTTAAAATTCTATAAACATCATCAATTTAGAATTCTATGAAATTTAATAGATTTCATAAGATTCTAGTATTCTAAAAAATTCATGAATTTTAATGAAATTCTATTTTTAATAGAATTTGAAGTTAAAACTATGAAAATATAATTATTTTACAAATCTGACCGTAGCCCTTTGAAATATTGTGGAATTCGTCTATTTGTCATCAATAAAAAAAAATAACAAATATAAAAACAAAATATTATAAATCTGACCGTAGCCCTTTGAAATATTGTGGAATTCGTCTCTTTGTCATCAATAAAAAATAAAAAAAATAAATAACAAATATAAAAACAAAATATTATGTATATCTCTTAACTTTGTTGCCATAAAATTATATTTCTCTTTCTACAACAATGATTTTTACATATAATTTTTTATGTACAAATTATTATATTTATTTTATTTAAAAAGTCTAATAAAAATTCACCAAATTCCACAAAAAATTATGGAATAAAATTCCATGTAATCCATTTACTTGGTTTAGTATATTTTACTATAACTCACACATGAATTTGATTTGATGTAAAAAAAAAAAAAAATTTGTTACCTTTTCAAATTATTGTTCAAACTTTATTAGCCATAAAACTAAAATATTGATAAAAAAGTTTTATTAAGAATTTTATATGTATAAATGTATATAATAGAATATATACATATTTCAAATAAAACTTACCAACAAATATAAAATATAAAATGAAGGAAAAATCAATCAAAAAGTCGATTAAAAAATTGATAGATTATTGAATCGAATTTAGACACATATTGATTAGTTTTTTTTTCTTATGTACAAATTTTATTCTATTTATTTTGTTGAAACTCTAGAAAAATTCACTAAATTCTATAACATGGATCTACCAGATTATATATAATTATATTAAAATTCAAAAAATTCACGAATATACATAAGACTTAAAAATTCCATTGAATTTCATATTAAGAACACCCCTTAGACTTTGAATGATTCATACACAAAAAAAATATAAAAATAATTTTATTTTAAATATGTGGAAATATGCATTGAATGAAGATTGATTAGAAGATTTTTCGGTTTCTAGTAGTAAAGTACAAAATTTTATTTTGCTTTTAAATGACATACTAATATTATTATTTTTAATGATTTTTTTTTGTATATAAAAAATATTATATTATTTATAATTATAATAACAGAATAAAAAATCATCAAATTCCACTAAAATCAATAATATATAATTTTATGGAATTCTACTTAATCTGGTAGATTTTGTGGAATTAAATTAAAATTCATGAATTTCATAAAATTTCACAAATTTTAAAAATTCTATCACACCTCTAAGTGATTATTAAATTTTGAATATTTAAAAAATATATATGGATATGTAATTTGGGCAAATGGAAGTGCTTTTAACATATACTTTTTTTATAAAAGAAAATCATTTATGGAAGGTATTTTGGTTGTTGTTCTAAAAGTTAAGTAAATTCTAATATTGTTTTTAAAGACCAAGATACATTTTGTAACAAATGAAAATTGGATGGAGTAATTTTTTATGTTTTATTTGAAATTGAATGTTCACATCTGAATTAGTCTAAAAATTATTAATCATTTTTTATTTGAAAAAAATTACCACATTAACATTGTTCTTAATTTGATTAGTGATAGGATTACTAGTTAGTAAGATGTAAATTTCTTAAATTAAGAAGTTGTTGACAAAACTCTAAATGAAAAATACTTTTATTTTGTGAAAAGAAATATTTAATTTTGAACATTTAAAAATGAAAATGTGAAGAGAGAGAGAGAGAGAGAGAGAGAGAGAGAGAGAGAGAGAGAGAGAGAGAGTCTTTGTATATGAAAATAACTCTATTTTCTTACTTTTGCATAAAATATTAACTTAGATAAAAACACTCTTTACTAGTAAAGTGGAAGGTTTAAGCTTGATTGATATAATTTCTTGTTTATACAAATAACTCTATTTTCTTACTTTAGCATAAAATATTAACTTAGATAAAAACACTCTTTACTAGTAAGTGGAAGGTTTAAGCTTGATTGATATAATTTCTTGTGGTGTATTGAAATTGAAGAAACAAAAGCTACCCAAATATCAAAAAGAACAAAAAAAATTATATATAAAAAATAAAAATTAACTGTAAGTAAGTTCCCTTACATCTTCAATCACTGCACAGAAGATCCAAGGCGACCGGTGCTCAAGCAATACACAACACCCATCTTGTCCAATAGCCCAATTTTCTCTTAGTTGGACTTAATATTTCAATTTTAGCGGTAAAAGAAAATGAAAAAACTCAAGTACGATCAATTTCTTTTTTATTTCAAATGTATTTAATCGCTATGTACTTATGATATATCCAACTATTTTTTATCTAAAAAATAAAGATTCTCAATAATTTGGATAATTATTTTACGAATTTCTTATTTTAATAATACTTTCTTCGTTTAAAATTAAATATTCATATTACATTTTAAAATGTTTTAAACTAAATATTTACATTTTAAAAATAAATATATTTTTTATACAATTTTAAAAAAATATCATTTAAACTTTTACTAATTACCTCATTAATTTAAAATATTTACATTATATTAAATCATATGATCTTATTATTAGCTATGTTATTATTGTAAAATCTAAAGCTCTCTTAATTTTTATATTAACTTAAATATGAAAAATTAATTTCAGATGAAATTATTTTAATTCTTTGCCCCTTTATCTATTGGGACTGGGTGATGCCAAATTGGCAATTGGATTATAAACGAAAAAAGGGGAATATATATATATATATATATATATATATATAATTATCTATCTAATATAGAGAGAGGAGTACAAAATGGGGGTTAAAAAAGAAAAAGAAAAAGGCCAGAGCATATAAATTATGGTTCTGGAATCGCTATTTTATAACAGCCGTCGGACCATTGTAGTTTCCTACCTTATTTTTCACTAAAAATTACTGTAAAATAAGAATGTCCAAAGACCCACCTCCTGGAAACGCTGCTACAGCTCAAGGGCAATCGTGCATCAAGGCCTACCCCAAACCCGAAGCTGACTATCAAGAAATTGTTCAAAACCCACATACTTTCTTGCAAAAGCTTCAGTCTTTTCACTCGTCTTTAGGCACCAAATTTAAGTGAGCAAAGAATAATCTTTTTTTTTTTAATGGTTTTCTTCTGTGGTTTGATGGGTTTATGAGTTGGTCAAGGATAATATATATATATATTTCTTTTACTTTTTTGGATTGGGAATATTTTGTTGCCGGCATTTTGTTGGTCTATTGGGATTGATGCTTAATTTAGTTGTTTCAATCTTTCTGGTATGGATGATTTTTAGTTTTGGTCAGTTAAATTCTATAACGTTTACTACAGGAGAGTTCTCTATTGATTGTTGTCTTGATTTTTTTGATGTCCATCTGGATGCTATAGCTATATGCTATAAGTTCATGTTGCTTGGGTTTCTGTATGGAGCTACTGTCATCTATAGGGTCTTTGTTTGATGATTAGGGGGAAAAGATAAAACATTTTTTCTGCTGGAAAATTGGGTAAATTTTATGTATCTAATAGAGGGGAAAAATGGGAACTAGACTAGAACTGTCTTGTCTAATTAGTTGCTTGAAAAATCCAATATAGAACTTGAAGCTAAAAGAAAAGGGAGCCTAATATCACTCTATCCTTTGCAATTCATAGGGTCCCTACTGTAGGAGGAAAGGATTTAGATTTACATAAGCTGTTTGTGGAGGTCACTTCTCGAGGAGGCATTGCGAAGGTATGCCATTTCATTCCAGCCTAAGAATTATTTCATTTGAAGTCGTATTTAGTATTTACTATAAAGATGTATAAAGCAGACCTTTGGGAAATATTTTTGCTGCTCTCTAGTTTTCAGAAGTAAGTTTGTTGACATCTTCAATACAAAAGATGCATTACTCGTAGCATGAAAGTGGAATGAAGATGCAAATTTGTACTTTGAGAAGCCCATGAGTTATTTCAAAATTATTTTATGGTGGAAAGATAGATTCTAATATCATAATAGCAAAGCAAAAATTAATTTGAGCAGGCGTTCACATCTATTAATACTCGTGCAAATTGTGGATGTAATGTTCCTTAGTACTTATGTTATTTTACTTCTTTTTAAAACAAATGTAAAACTTTTTATTACTTTCTTTAGGTATTTGACAGTATAAAAAATTTGCCTTGCACTTTCGTGTTTTAAGTTTTTTCCTTTACTAGAAATTCTCCAAAAAAATCTTGTACTGTCAAAGTTAAATTCTGGTTTAGTGTATTTGAAGCAGCCTTAGTATCATAGTTGACCTGTGGAACGCATTTTTTGTCTTAAACCGCTCACAGATTATAAGAGATCGCAGATGGAAAGAGGTGACTGGGGGCTTCAGATTTCCATCTTCCATAACAAGTACATCATTTGTCCTGCGGAAATATTACTTATCATTGCTCCATCACTTTGAGCAAGTTTATTACTTTCGGAGAGAAGAGCCTTCAATATCAGTTGCTGGTGTGTTAAGAAATCTTATTATTGTCCTTATCATTGATTCCATGAGGTTTTACATACTAGTGACCTTTATACTGTTTAGTAGATCCTGCAACTGGGTTTGCTAATGGATCAGCAGCTATGGAGGTGCTTGGTGATGGAGGCACTGTCGATCAATGCTCAGGTCATAGTTTTTGCGATAGTGACTTTTAATTTACTAAATATTGTAATGCCGAATTGATTTTCTCATGTTAAATGATGCGTGTGATCCTCATTTTTATGTTAGTAAGGATAAAGAATTCTTTGGTTTTGTTGGTGATGGATCGTGGAATAGTATTTATTGCTTAAGAAAATCAATTTCAACTTTACTCTTGCATCAAACATCATCTGCTCATGTACCTTTTATAATGGCCTGCCATTACCTCCCAAATAAATTGTTTAAATTGCATGTTAGTTGAGGGAGCATAACCTTCCATTCTTTAGATGCTTGTCATTTTACAAACTGGTATGGGGAATGAAAATCTTGGAGGGGAAGAGAGTTTGATCTGAACAAATAATTCATGATTTTTGGAGTTTGTTATTTGATCAAGAATCTTTTGTGATTGTTATGTGTATCTGGTTATGAGAATTTTGTTCATCTGGAATCAAACCACAGATAGCACCGGGAGTTTTATTTTATGATTAGGGACAGTGTTGTGATTGATGCAATGCTAACTTCAAAGATGGCTAGTTATTAACTTTTCTCCTTCCCGTTTTCAAACACTTTAAGTTTCAGAAAATGATAGTAAGAATAATGAGCTATTGGTGAAATTTTGCAAGCTCTTCAATCAATAGTAGTCTTGCCTTTTGTGTGTCCATTTTTCTTTTGCCTTTTGTGTATTAGCAGTTAGCTGCTCATGGTTGTTGATAATTTTGTTTCTATATGATTCAGAGATCCCAAAGCTGGAGGCTGGCAGTTCAGTAACTGGAACTATTGATGCCAAGTTTGATTACGGTTACATTGTTACTGTAAATTTGGGTACTCAGAAGTTCAAGGGTGTTTTGTATCATACACCAGAAGTGCCTGGACTTTCTCGACGGGAACGAAAAAGGAAACAGCTAGTAGTAAAGGATCCTTCTCGACCTAAGCCAAATAGGAGTGGCTATAATTTCTTTTTTGCAGAGCATTATGGTAGGTTGAAGCCTTCGTACCAGGGACAAGAGAGAGCTATTAGCAAGAAAATTGGCAATCTATGGAGCAGACTTTCAGAGGCAGAGAAACTGGTAGATTCTGCGCTTACTAATTCATATTTTAAACATTTTGGTGATTGGGTGCAACAAAGAATTTGCTATTTTCGTTACTGCATTTATATGTCTCTAGTTTTACTGGTCCCTTGGAATTTTATTTCTCATCAGATATCTAGGCCCGTATGCAAGGTTGCTCCATATTTAGGTTGAAGCAAGTTGTTCTTTGATTTGTTTTAGTAGGCTCCACTTGATTGCCTGATATGCATGTTCTTTGAAACACCCTAGGAGGAGTTCCTACAGTCAGGCAAAAGTACACATTTCAGATTGTATATATGTTGAACACTTGGTAGTGGTTTTAATTTTCTCTCTATATGGTTCCTTTTCTTTCTCTCTCTTCTTTCTTTTGTTGTTTGTATTTCGTTGTTGTCTATTGTATAACATTCCTCCATTATCCCTTTTCAACAATTAGAATATAATTATTGTCGTAGCTTCTCAACACCCTCTTTCTTTCAAATGTTATGCAGGTTTACCAGGAAAAAGGCGTGAAAGATAAAGAGAGATACAGGACCCAAATGTTGGAGTATAAAGCTTCCCACATTTGACAAGCGTAATGCATTAAACTTGTAGGTTTTTAGGATGCCTTATGGAAAGGTTGCGTTACTTCTTTATTATGTAAATTATCCTTATCAATAGATAATGAATGCACCGCCAGAGAAGACTATATATCTTAGGCGGCATTTATAATCTATGTTTTGCATGTTTAAGGGCCATCTTCCTCCCTCTCCCTAGGCCTGAGATCATACCACTTTGATATCTGCCAGATCCTCCAAAACTGGATAAGCAATGAATTTTGAAGAATTACTTTTTATTAGGTTAAACATTACACAGTATTCTTTCAAATTTTACTCCTGCTCTTCTCTCTCTCTACCTATCTATTGAATTGAAGTCAAGCAAGGTAAACCAAACTATTTTAAAATTTTCAATCATATACTTCATCTTTTTATATCTTCAAATTATTTATGATTCTTTAATTATATTTTATATTTTTATACATTCAACTATTTTTTTTATTAATGGTTTATATCCATCTATCACTAAATAACTAAATATGTAAAGTAAAGGATATAATTGCAAAATTGTAAATAGTTTGAAGGTAAAGTATACTTAATTCAAGGATCATAAATAGTAAATGATATAAAAAGATAAAATAAAATATAAATGATTAATGACAAATTAATTAATTAATTGTCAATTTCCTAATTGGGGTTGATGATCAATTGAATCTTAAATATTTAATAATTACTTGAATGATTTTAATAAATTAGATGTAATTTTAAGTTTAATAAGTGATGAAATATTAATATTACAAAATATTTTTTTAAAAAAAAACAAAAGAGAAAAAAAAGTTTTATAAAAGACTCAAACGGACCTCTTAATTGAATCTCGTTTATCTAAAGTTCAGCCTATAATTAAGTGGCCTATTTCAAATTCAATTTTTTTTCTCAAAACTTGAAGTTTTTCTTCTTTCTTTTTTTAAAAAAGAAATTTTACATTTATTTCATCATTGCATGGATCCATATTGTTGGCTTCTGTAAATGTAATTATGATTAGATTATGAGATCGTTAAGAGATCTTTTTAAAGACGGAGTAGAGAGAAAATGGAGAAAAAAATGGAAAAGGTAAAATTGGTAAGGAGTATTGCGTTTAGAAAAGATTTTTTTTTTAATATTAAATATTTGAATTTTTTTATTTAAACGTGATTTTAAAATTTAAAATGTTCAAAACATGAAATAATCATAATTAATTTTCCTTATGTTTATTATATTTTTATTGATGATAATTGAAAATAATAAGTAAAATTTATTTGTGCTAATAAAAACAAAAAGGAAAAATATTAAATTTTAAGATAAATATTTTGTTTTATAAATAAATAATTTATTGAACTGAGCATTTGCAAAAAGTTACTATAATACATTAAAAAAATCCTAATTGTAAAATATCAACGCTAACTCAAGAAACAACATTAAATAAGTTCAAACGCCCACTTAAAATATGCAGTAGCTTTTTCCATTACTCTATTTGGTAGATTATTTGATAGACATTCTCTTGATTGAAAAAAAAAACTATCATAATATACTATTTACTAGTCATGACAGAGTTCTAGTAGCGAGAGTAGTTGGTAAAAGGTGTACTTCCTTTTGATAGGTAAACAAAGCCAAAAAAAAAAAAATCTTATTAGGAAAAGTAAACATATATCCTCTTGTTCAAAATAGTTATCAAAATTTTATATTTTAGATGTCAATATCATGAATCAATGATATATTTATTTATTATTCCTATTTTATCCTGTTAAATTATGTTAAAAAAAGTGAATTAGAAAGGACATTGAAATAAATAAGCGAAATTATTAATTTTGATGTATAAAGATTTTAATAATTTAATCTATATTTTTTATAAATTTTAAAAGTTAATTAATTATTTGTGTCTTGTCTTAAATTGATATTTATTTATAACCAAAATTTCAAAAAAACTATTTGAGCAATTTGTTCTTTGCTTTCTTCAAATTATTTTTCAAACTTTATTAAAGATGAAATAAGGATGTGAAGTAGAAAAACTCAATTCAAAATTTCATATGTAAAAATATATGTAATATGCATACATATAATTAGATTCTAACAAATATACTAAAAGGTATAAAATTCAAAGAAAATGGAAGATCGATCAAGAAGTCTATTCAAGAATTAAGAGATGATTGAGTTGATTTTAAATATATATTGATTCTTCTATATGTTACTAGTAACTTATTACATCCGTTGTGAATCCACTTTTATACAGACTAGGAAACTTTTTTTTCATAAAATGTTATTAATTATTATATCTTGGAAATAAGAAACAGAAAAGAAAATTGTTTTGAGAAAAAAAATATAAATGTTTTGTTTTAGAAATAAGAAATGCATGAGAAGAAAGATGAAAATAAATAAAGACAATATTGAAAGTTAATGGTGAAATATTCATAAAATTTTATAAAATGAATTATATTTTAAGATAAGAAAAAAGATATCAAATGACTTGTATTTCTGTACGGATGAAATATTTTTTTTATGTACAAATTTGGTTTTATACATTTTATAACACATAAAAATTCACCAAATTCCACATGTAACATTAGAATTCTATTAAATCTAATAAATTTTATGGAATTCTATTAAAACTTACTCCATACGTCCATTTTTATAAGATGTTTTAAACAATTTCATACAAACGAAGAAATTATTTTACTTTCTATTATAACCTTATTTATTTTAGTATTTTTTGAAAAAGTGATATTTGTTTTCTCTTTCTCTCTCTTAATAAAGTAAGAATAAATTCGAGATAACATAATTTATTTACATCATATAAAAGGGAATGGATGGAGTATAAAATTTCTGAAAATCCACAAATCTTAAAATTTTTTGAATTCTACATGGGAAGCACCCCATTAGTTTCATATATGTACTTCACTATAGCTACCATGGTTATTTCCAGCATTCAGAAATAAAACTAAACTAAAATATTTATCGAAAATTAATTACAATTTAATACTAGGGTAAACCGTGTGGTTTCAATGCTGAAGATTTCCATCTTTTATGTACACACTACCATTGAAAGGACACAGACGCAGGATATTTATGATAAAGATCAGCATGAAATCTCATATTATCAAGACTTTTTATTTGAATTATGTATCCTCTATCAATAAAAACGGACACTATTCAAATTGATTTAAACTAAAAAAAAATAATAAGGAGAACTTTTTAGAGTACAAGTAGGTTGGAGATTTATATAATTCTTACGCATAATCTAGGAATTTTAATGAATATGATAGCCATTTCTTAAGATAAATTAATGAAAATTAATGAATTCAAAGCTTTTTAAGATTTTTGTGTTTCTTGATGCAATGCAGGAATGAGAACGATTCATTGAATTGGGACTTATCAAAGTTACTCTGTGTTAATGGATTTGAGATTGTTAATAATATTTGGAGAAATTTTCATTTGAAACGAAATGACTCTCAAGTCCGATAATTAAGATGTTAGCTTTTAAAAGTAAAAAAAAAAAACAAAAAATACTTTAAATTACAATAGCAAATATATAAAAAAATAATAAAAGTAGAAATAGAAACTGTACCTTCTTTATTTATTTATTTAAGTAATTACCTTAAGTAACTTGGGGACAATTTCCATTTGTTTTGTTTTTATGTGCCATTCAAATACAATTCAAAAAAGCAAGATATGAGA
The DNA here is from genome assembly GCA_019593545.1 of Apocynum venetum. NCBI lineage: Eukaryota > Viridiplantae > Streptophyta > Magnoliopsida > Gentianales > Apocynaceae > Apocynum > Apocynum venetum. The sequence goes on along the minus strand of SRSM01000123.1, from coordinate 5,618,870 downwards.
ATATTTGCATTTTAGGGAGAAATTGTAGAGAGAGAGAGGGGAATGGGGGAGGGAGATTGAAAGTGTGTGTACTGTGTGAGAGAGGAAAAAAGAGATTTTCTTAAAACCGGAATAAGAGGCAAAGGGGCGAAGAACGTGACAGTCAATCTCCACATACAAAAACCATATCATCAGTTAAGCTGAAGAACGACTCTTCCTTTTCCATTCTTTCTTTACCCTCTGTCTTCTCAGCTCTTCTTCTTCTTCTTCTCTTTTCTTGTCTAAGCTTTTTCTCATAATCTCTTGGATTGCCATATATTCTTGATCTTACAGGGGAAAGATAATATTGATCATGATCTTTTATTCTCTTCATGTTATTTGGGGCAATAGTCATGGGTATCTTGATTGACCAGCTGATTTTTCGAGCTGGGATTCTGAGGATTTTCTTGATATCCTAGAGATTTTACTTCTTTTTGTTTCCTTCTTTCAGCTAAGCAACAAAACCAATGGTTCTTGATTCAACTAATAATATTGGGTTTTTTTTTAATGGGTCTTTTTTCCATTTTTATGTTTTCTGATCCTTCTGTCCTAGGGTTGCTTCTAGTTTCCTATTCTGCAAGCTGAGATTTTTTGTCTGGGTTAGCTTTTGGGGGGCTTTTGGGTTTTTTTTTTAGTCACTACGTACCTACCCATCTAAATCTACATGTCTATATCTCTTTCTTCAAAATCAAAATCTCAGCCATCACTGTCTGGCAACTACTCACTGATATCATTAGCTATCTTGATTTCCTAAGCTTCTTTTACACTTTGTATTCTGTCTATCTATATATACACTCAGCTAAGTTGTTCTTGTGTTCTTTTCAAATGGTGATTGATCGAGAAAATCAATCTGAGCCAACCAGAAAAAAATCCACTGTTCTTGGAGATCATGGGGAGCTCTGGATAAAGCTGAAATTGCCAAAGGATGAAGAGCAAGATTTTCTTGAAGAGGAATATCAGAATCATCCTCAATGGGATAATCATCATCAGCTACCTACCGATAACAACAACACGGCCAGGATTTGCCATGTGTGCAACAAAGGTTTTCGTTCGGGTAAGGCATTAGGTGGTCACATGAGAATTCATTTTCAGGCTCACAAAGAACTGATCTCTAACAAAGAGCCCAAATCCATCCAACCCAACAATTTCAAGAAGAAAAGAAAACGAGAAGAAATTACGCTTGCAGATATTGCCAAGAAAATCAATGTCTCTAACAGCAAGGTTAGTACAAATGGTAGTACTGATTTGCCCACTTGCTCGATTTGCTCTAAGACTTTCCCTTCCATGAAGTCGTTGTTTGGGCATATGAGATGCCATCCCGATAGGGACTGGAGGGGAATTCAGCCTCCTCCGGCAGTAGTTAAGACCAGTTCTTCTTCTTTGGAGCCAGATGTGGAGCCCCATGATAGTGACGATCAGGTAAATTCAGGTACCCCTCATCAAGCCCCCATTGATCTTACGAAGTCACTGCTCGGTTGGTCCGCGACTGCCAAAAGAGGCCGCAAGAACACCATCTTGGATAGAGAGTTCTTAGATGCTGCTCATGAACTTATGAGGCTAGCCCATGAAGGTTTATTTGAATCTAGCCCAAGTAGTGAGGAAAGAGTTGACGAAGATGAGGTAACAAATAGCAATTCCCTTACATACAAGGCTCAGTCTGAGGAATTTTCAGGCGGGCACATGAAGGGTCATGCTAAGGTGAAACAGCTTAGCTTCCCGAATGAAAGAAAATTTGAGGGGTTTCAAATAAATGGCATGATTGATGTGGAAAATAACAAGGCTGCCGATGAAACTGGGTTCTTGGCTGGAAAATCAGTGGATTCTCAATGGGAAAGTACTAGTACCTGGCGTATAGAATATGAAGACGAGGATTGCACGGACGATGAATCAGCCTGCAAGAATACCGAACCACTGAATCACAAAAGATATAGGAGTACTAATGGCAAGGTGATCATGCTCAAGAACAAGAAGAAACGGAAAAAGCTTAAGGATTTGGACTCCGTACACGATGCCAGTCCAGCAGGACATCAGGTAATGGCAGCTACTCCTGACAAGTACAGGTGTATCACTTGTGACAAGAGCTTCCCAACATACCAGGCTCTAGGTGGTCACAGGTCTAGCCATAACAAAATCACGGTGACCGTTCACAATTCCGTTGAGGGGTGGACATATGCAGCTGATGAGAATAAAGATCTTGCTAATTCTTCCCCCGTATTGGAGGATGAAGAAATTAAAGAAACTGAAGGTAAGGCTCTAGGAGCCCACAAAAAGTGTGACTGGGTTGGGGCTACAGATGGGCCAACTAGCCAGGTCACATCCCTGGGTGAACTTAGCCATACTTGTGGTGGTGGTGGTGGTGGTAGAGTTTTGGAGTTTGATCTCAACGAAGCTCCCCCTGTGGAAGATGATGTCGGTTTCCAGCCTGAGCATGTAGCTACTGGTTGTGGTGGTCATGCATCCTCCTCTTTCAACTCAGTTGAATTCCCTGTCTTTGAATCTTCTAGTTCTGGGCTCTAACAAGGTAGGATCAAAGGTCAGCTGCAAAGTTTGACAAATGGGTAGTTCAGACAATTTCTGGTTTTACTGATCTTTAGCTCACTTTAGCTAGTGAAAACACAATTTAGGATATTAAGGAATCATCTTGGTTCTTGAATGCTTTTAATTTGATGGGGAGTCTTAAGTGCTGGTCTTTTTCCGTTTAATTTCCCCCGTCATGAGGAAGCAGTATATATATAGTCCAACTAGCTTTATTAGTGGGAAATTAAGGAAAGGACAAAAAAGGCTTTCTTTTCTTTCATTTCATTGGTAGGAAGATGATGTTATCAGGGCTGCTTACATATAATAGTACTACTCTTCAAGAGAAAGCTAATTTAGCCTCTTGATTGAAAATTTTAATTGGATCAATTGATGCTTTTCTGCATTCTGCGTGGCATTGTATTGTAAATTGAAGTATTAGATGATTACTTACATTGTTAATCATGTTTCTCTCTTTTAGCATAAACATGGTTAATTACCTCATAATGCATATATATGGTGTAATTTTAAAGATAGAAAATGTCATTGTCATTGTGGAGTAGTTTACTGAATACATGAGTAGAGGAAATCATCATTAAAGGGTTAGTGGAGGTCCAAACTGGCTAGAAATGGAATAATATATATATATATATATATAAAGGGGCAAAAGTCAAGAAACTCTTAGAACCAAATTTCATAGTAAACCTTCGTTGCAAGTTTCAACTTTTTCTCCTTAACCAAGTTTGGAAGTCCCCATGATCTACCCACATGTACACTATGGTGTGTGTATATTCCACAAAGATGCATTTGTGGGTCATAATTAGAAAATTAAATCGTTGATCTACCTGAACTTACTTTATGGATTATGTATTAAAAAATTATTTTTTTCATTCAAATTAAATGTATATATTTAATTTATATTAAAAATTAATAATAGTTTTTTACCTTAAAGAAGTTACATTTTTATACTTGTTATTAATTAGTTAGTGAGATGTAAATCTCTTAAATTAAAGAGTTTTTTAATCGAATTTTATATGAAAATTATGTTTATTTAAAAAAAGTGAACATTTATTTCTAAAAAATTAGAAATGTAAATATTCAATTTTCGACGGAGGGAATATAAGATAGAATGTACAACTTATTTTTTAGTACAAATAATTTGTGAACATTATATTTCGCTTAAAGAATTTTCAAAAGAATGGAGGAAATGGATGAATACCGTTGACATGCATGGCAGCTTGTTGATTTATTTTTAATTTTCCCTTCTTCCCCTATTAAAAATAGACATTATTTTGGCTGGATAACTGGAGCCTTTCTGCTGCAAATTTCATACACATATAAATAAGGATATACTATGTCTTTTTTTGTTTAGGTTTTCAGTTCAATCCAATTCTTTAGCTGTTTTTTCTTCCACTCGAGTCTTGACCTTCGACCAAGTCAAAGCAAAGAAAAAAGAAAAACAGAGAAAATGAGGGCTGACTTTTGGAAGTCTTCAAAAATTCAAATCCCAGTTACACCCTATACCATGTTCAAATTCAGAGCTGGTCATGTAAACACGTACATTTACCTTCTAATTAATATATACTCCCTCCATTCATTTTCATAATAATATACATATTAGATGTTTATTCTAATATGAGATATTTTGTTGCTTTTTATAATTATGTTATTTCTAAATGTATCCTTATTTATTAAAAGAGAGAAAGAGATAAAAAATATTTTATATTTCAAATTACCTAAAACATCTTATAAAAATGGACAAATAGAATAATATATACTAATAATAATTTTTTCGATATCTTTACTTTTAACACAATCAAGTAAGTAGTAATAAGTAGAATGTAAATTATTTAAATTAAAATTTATTACTAACGAAATTTTAGGTAAAATGCTTATTTTAAGAGATGAGTGAGACATTTAATTTCAAACCCTTCAAAATAAAAACATAAACATTCAATTTTAAAATAAAAAGTAATTTTTAAAAGTTTTTTATTAGAAAAATATAAGGTAACCTAGGAGAGTATTCAGAAATGAAGCAATGTACTTAGGGAGAGGTATGTATGAAGAGAAACAGTAAGCAAAGTGAGAAAGACATACATATTCAATAGTAGCTGCTGAGTGAAAGGTGAAAGGAAAGCTCAACTGTAACCTTGACACATTCCCGTGACCATATGAAAGCAACCCTTTGGCCACACACCAATCATTTTGACTTTATATATATGCTTTAACCACTTTTCTCACGCCTTTCCAAATACACATTGTATTGGATACACTCATTTTTTTTCATACTAATAAATACTAATGCTCTTTTATGGGCAATCAGAATGCTACCCCCCAACGTTGTACTTGAGGTCAGTTGATTTAATAACAAAGAACAAAAAAAGAACTTTATGAATCGAGCTTAAGTGTTATGCTAATTTTACTTAATTTTTTTGTTTAGTTATGATAAATTTTACATGAATCAAATGCTTAACTCATGTGTGTAGTTAGATTTAATGTTTCTTCATTTGATGCCAATAAGTGGATTGAAAAGCTCATTAAATTCTCACGGATCCCATCACGTTTCTCTGCATGGTTTCGTACAAAGCCTTCACACCTTGCCCGTCAGAATACATTCTCACCCAAATATTCACATTTCCATTTTATACATAATTCAGAATTGATGCTTTAACAATTTCGTTAATTTAAAATATTTACATCTTATTAACAATTCGTTATTATAACTAACATAATTAATAATAAGGATAATAAAAATAAATTTTTTTAAAAATCAAAGTATATTCTTAATTTTTATTCTAAGTGGAATTTGGACATTCAATTTGAATAAAGGGAGTATATTATATATATTTTTTATCCTTTCTTTTCTGGTTTTATATACTCCATCCTTTCACAATTGAATGTTCATATTTATATTTTAATTTGTTTGGAATTAAATATTTACTTTAATTAAATAAACATATTTTTTTATATAAAATTTTATTAATAAGTTCTTTAATTTAAGAATTTATATCTCACTAACTCTATGTTTCTCACCATCTTAATTTGTGAGATTTACATTCGACTAATTTATAAATCTCACAATCGATTATATTAATGTCAAAGATTATTTGGTAAGTTAATTAAAATAAAATACCTTCCTTATAACTTTTAACTCAAATTAAAAGTGAGCATTCAAGTTGTGAATATATAGTAAATTATATGCATATTTATGTTAGTATTTAAACGACCAAATTAACTATTTATTGTAGGGAGCAATTAGCAGATCAGCAATCCACGTTTCTTTCCCCCCGAATCATTACCTCTCTTTTAAGATATAAGTCTCCTTAAATTTTTACATACAAATTAAAGATTCAAAAATAATGTATTTTTGAAATACTTTTCAACTCTACTTTAAAAAGGGACAATAACATTACTTCCTCCGGTTTAAAATAGAGAGCGTTTTAACCATTTATGCAAATATTAAGTGTGATAAAACCAATAATTTTGTTTGCTCCCTCTGTCCTAAATATACTTTCTTTATCTATAAACCCGTTTATAATTACTCATACATAATTATGATATTTCCTCCAATCTTATTCTCTATTGTGTTCTCTCTATCTTAAAAAAAGAGTGAACATTTTAGTCATAAATAAAAAACAAGTAAATAAATTTAAAGATTAGGTGCAATATATTTGCATTTAAAGATTTAAAGATCTTAATATATGTGCGAAAATTAAAATGATTTATATTTACATTATGTAGTCGGTTTCTTTGTTGATTGACTTATAGTCATTCTTGTCTTGACCTCTTGCCTTTATTCAGATATTTTATAATTATCAATACATGATTATAATACTTTTTCAATCTTATTTTCTATTTCATATTCTCTCTTAAAAAAAGTGAAAATTGTAATTGTGAGAGAAAAATTAAATAAATAGTAGTATAATATATTCATATTTAAATATCTTAAATATGTATAAAAAAGGATAATTGACCAATTTGATCTCTCATCTATGTGCATTTGCCCATTTTTGTTTTAATTCTTTTTTATTGATTTTTTTAATCATTTATCATTTTAGATATTCTTCAGTGTGATTCTTCCAACACGTGATATGCACGATATCCTTTGTTGATGGGTAAAATGGAAGTTAAAAAAGAATTATTCCCAAGTAGATCAAGTAAAAATACTTTGTTTTTAGCTTTTAACTAGGTAAGATTAAGTTAGATGGTGATTTTTTTTTTGACACTTCCACTTTTACCCCTCAATATGGAAAGTTGTGCATATCACATGTATATTAAAGTCAGATTTCAATAATGATTTGACTGAAACAAACTAAAAAAAATAGACCAAAAATGGACATATCCCTATTTTTCCTATAAAAAATTAAAATGAATTTAAAAAGTCATCATTTGAACGGGTGTAGGGAGTATATCTGTATATGATTCTTGTAGTTACTGCCTTGTGTATTCATAGACGCACATGTACAAAAAAATAAAAAGTGTGTGTGAGAGAGATTTCTAACTCAATTATCTGGTCAGTTTGAACTTGCGAAACCCAAAATTCTCCCCTTTCTATGTAAAAGTTGGACTGGTAAAACATTCTTCTCCGTTTTGAAGTCTAGTTTCGGTTTTCTTCATCTCATTTAAGAGTGTTTGGTGTGGATTTCCAAGGAATATCAAGTTCACCTGTGGGAAAAGATAGATAAGGGCATACGAGACAAGAGAGCCGGCTGCTGTATTAGATAACCAAGGACACTTTTTACTAAGTGCTAACCTAGAATGGGACTACAATTCTGTTAAGCCTCTTTGTGAGAGAAGAAATAGACCATGAAATTAATGCATATCAGCATGTACTGAAGATACCCCATAAAGAAGAGAGAAGAGGAGGAGAGGGGGGAAGAGAGAGAGTTTTAAGTAATTAAAGTTACTGTTTTAATATGAACCTTTAAAATGCTAATCACATGCCTGACATGGTCAATAGAACTGAAGGAGAAGCCAACGGTGTTCTTCCCACGCATGGCAGTTTCGGCCATCAAAGTAGTATTCAAGATTAGAATTGATAAACTACACGTAACGATTTTGCTCATTAATATTGTAATCAGTGTGGATGACGGGAGCATTAGACCATTCGTAAAAAAAGAGTATTATATTGACGGGCGTATAGACAGGTAACGCAATAGCAGCCAGGGACAAGAAAATGACTACCACCAAATTCTGCAGATAACCATAAAACTATAGACTTATAAAGACAAAAAAAGAAGAAAAGATCCATAGAGCTATAGAACCAGTGTGTTTCATAAAAACAGAAACAAAGTGAAATGTTATGCCTAAAGACTCTTCCCTCCACGTCTTTTTCTCTCATAGTCTAAGGGGTTTCTTATTTAGAGATTGTTTTTTGTCCATTCTCAACAGATGCTGCTGCAAACTAGCCTAACTATAACATCTCAGCCTTTCTCATTAGGAAAATGCTCTCTGTGTCAGCATCAAAGAGGCTTTTAATAGAAATTCAAACCAAGGAATACAATTAATTAAGTATAAAGAACGCATATAATACAACACAAGTCAGAAACCATACCATTATCAACGTTTTTACGTTGATGAACACTTGTTAATCAATTCTAACTTCCAAGAATCAAATTTAGTTACCAATTTCCTACGAGTATTCAGATTTTTCTTGTCAGTAAGTACTTTTCTTCTTACCTTCTCGGATAGGCACTGGATAAAAGAGAACCAATATTCCAAATAGACTAGCAACCAATTTCAAACTTTGGCTGCACGTGCCTCTATCTTGCCACTTCATTTCAATATAAAAGCATGGTCACGAAAAATGAAACGGCAGTGGTCTTAACCAGAATGATACAACAACAATTAAAAATGAACCAAGACTTCTTATTTGATCTATCCATCACAATCTACAAGACTAGTAACATTTCAACATTTCATTAACAGTGTTGAACAATACAAAAGCCAAAAAGCAGAGCTATAAATAAATAAATAAAAATAAGACACTCAAAATTAAGTAGGTACAGCCCCGATATCATTGGGAGGGTATAACTGCCAGAGGAACACAGCAAGGACGATAACAAGAAATATCAATTGTAAAAGGAAGCAAGACATATACTTACAAACCCTTGACTTCAGCTTTAAAGTCTCATCAGCACTTACAATATGTTCACCATAATTCTCCCATTTCTCAGTTAATCCCTTTAGAATTGCAGCCTTAGCTTCGGTATCTTCCAGCTTGCTCATCATCCGTTCTTGCTCAGTCTTTTGTTCTTCCAGGAGTGTGATTTGATCCACTACTGTAACTCTTAACTTTTGGATTGTTCTTGATATTGCTAAATATTCAACTTCGGCTTCAATTTTTTGTTTATAGAGGCTTTCAAGCTCAGTTTTCATGTCTCTGTAGTTCTCCTGATGCAACTCTATTGTACCTCCTGTTTCTCCCCTCATCAACCTACTATTTAAGATGCCCTCGAGTTCAGTGATTTTTTCTTCCTTCAGCTTTAGTAGGGCTGTTGCATCATCAAGCTTACTTTCTAACAGATTCAACGCCTGCTTCAGGCTAGCTACCTCAGTTTCCAAGGTATCAAAAAGCTCTTCACCTAGATCACTAGACTGTAACTGTTGATTTGAGTCCAAAACTGAATCATCACCAAGATCTTCCTTGCCAATTTCCCTAAATTTCTGAACTTCTGTTTGAGTACAAAGATCCAATCATCAATAGAATTGCTTTTGCCAATTTATTTAATTAAAAATGCTAAGAACAGAAATAAGGAACTTCACACAAACAACATTACGGTAGACAAAAATCTATGCATCTAGCAAGGGTCAAGTGTTTGAAATTTGAACGCAATAGAAGCTTTTGAGATAAAAATTGTTTTGAGAAATTTATGTATTGAAAAATTGAAAGAAAAAAAAAACTCAAAGCGGTAACCAATAACAGAAGGTTTAAAAAAATCTGTAACAAATTTTCAGGTAATCAATTTGGTAAATCATTTTATTTGAACTAATCATACAAATAAACCAAAGGTAGCATTCAAGAAGACTTGTAATAGCAATGACATCCTAAGGCTGTATTATTTTTGCAGGATTTAAAAATTAAGGAATTTTATAAATCTTGAGTTTTGAATTTCGGGAATTCAGTTTGATATATAAATTACTCAATGTTCTCTAATTTTAGGAAAATTCACATTGTTATGTAAAGATAAAATGGATAGGAAATAAGAAAATGATTATACTAGAATGTGAAATTATGGAATTTACAAAGCCGCTAGTTTCTCATATGAAAAGAACGTTAGTAAAAAGAACTCATATGAAATTCAAATAAATGAAGCCGTTGAAAATTGTCTGCAAAAAAGAACACACTTTAAAGCAAGTGACAATCTGTAAAGATAGGAAGAGAGAAGCAGTAGCATTACAATCTTACCGTTAACTATCGCCATAACTATATTATTCTAGAGCTATATAATAAAAACATCTTCGCTTCTCACTTCAGCTATAGTATCCAAAGCACTTTGCATATTGATAAAAAGAATCAACATGAATTCCATTCTTCTGGTCAAGAAAATCAGCACATTGATTCCATAATGAACATTTTCTCATATGTACACTGCACCAAACATAGAGTACAAAAGTCCCATATCGATACCCTCGCACCAATAAATCTTGGAGAGAGAGGGATGAATGACTTCAACAAAATTTCATTCTTTTCAACTCCCAAATGCAAGAAGGTACCTTCTTTTCTTTTCTTTCTTAGACTCCCAAGCATAATCTTCTCACCTTCTCCTCTCTTCTCTTCTGTTTCCTCATAACTTATGTTCTCTCTTCTTTTCTTTTCTCTTCTAAACTCCAAAGCTAGTGGCAAATGACAATATGAACTAGGCTCAACATTTTGCAGTAGATATTGATGTCTATTTATTTATTCATGTTCTTTATAAGTAGAAGCATGAAGCTTTTTAACTAGTAAAAAGAAATGAGTTGCAGACAACCCATGCATAAGTACAATATGCAATTAGGAGCAAGATCACCTTTAGAAAGCTAATTGCAGCAAAATCTACAAAAGAATTCCTTTTAAAAAAAAAAGGAGGGGTGGGGGGATGGGGAAGGACTATACAAAAATTCAGACCATTACACCATCACAGAGCACAAACAGTAAGGCATGAGAAAACATCCCTAACAAAAAAATATCAACTGATCCATTACATTTGTCAAAATTGTCCATTTTTTACCACCCCAACCCGATGCCTAGTGGGAGGTAAGGGGGGGATTATAAATAATAACAGGTTGATGAACTTTCATGCAGAAATGACGACAATGTCCCTTCTATATATGTTAGAGTGCATCGGGAAAAGGGCATTTTTAGTCACTTAGACAGACAAAATGTTTTGTTTCATCTGCATTTATTTGTCTCATTGCAGGTATCCAGTTTCATTAGTTAAACGAATTTTGAGATCAGGCACTAAATTGAACTTTCCCTCTTCTACCAGGGAAGATGATCATAGATCTACCATCCTATTCACGTTCCTGGCTGGTCTAATTTCAATCACCTTCAGTACAGAACAAAAAAGAGTAAAACATAGAACTGGAAAAAATTCAGATTATCAGCAACTTTTTCTCCAAGAGACATGAGGGTGGGAGGATCATCAATAACAACAATTATTATTTGTTTATGTACAATGGAATTAATCTGCTTTTAATCGCCAAGTATTCATGCTTGCACACCATAACATGACATCCCATGTGTCAAAATAATAGCATTTAAGAGAAGTTACAGAATAACAAAATGCAAGAATGTAGACAGACCTTTCTCTAATTCTTCCTGCACAGATTGGAGTGTTATAATAGACTTGACTATAGGATCAACATCCCTAGAGGGGCCATTATTCACGCTCTTTACTTCCTTAAAACCCCAAGTAGAGTCAGCAACTAATTTTTCTTTAGAAGTAACTTCAAATTCTCCACCATATTTCCTGTTGGAACCAGCTTGAAGTTCCTCACTAAGTTGCTGTTCACTACCCTGAGCTTCGTCGCTATTTTCTCCATCATAATTACTAGACTTTTCTTGTCTCCCATTACTCGTTGTAGAATTAGTACCCTGCATAAAGACAAAGTTGCAGCTTCGCGAGTCAGATTCCATGCTGGAATGAGAGTTTTCCTTCTCGATTTTGACCAGCTCTCCTCTAAGCTTCTTTGTTGTCTCCGTCCGAACTTTTCCCTGGTGACCTTTTTGAATGGAATTGCCGACACTCTTTCCGCTGAGATTCCTCATAAATCCTGCTGAAATAGGCATTTCATACCTCATCTTAGGAACACTGGCAGCAGTTGAAGACTTGCTACTGCGATCCTCACTATTTTCAGATTTCATCCCAGCAGATAAGACAGGCGACATCCCCAAACCTGAATCACCAATTGCTGAAAAATGATCTGCTACAGCACCCAAACTCCTCACTGCGGCATTTGTAGATGAAACAGATCCTTCACTGTTTTGCTTCATGTCAGCAGAAAACTGCATCGGTCTATTCAAATTGACGCCTGGATTAGACAGACCCCGCTTCAACAGCTTACTACCATCCAGGTTACTTCCCCCCTCCGAACTAACTTCCCTCCTGATCCTCCTCCATTTCCTCAAACCTTTCCCCTTGGTCATCCCTGGCGAAGGTGAAGGAGATGATGATTTCACGGTAACAAGGTTAGGTGAGTCCAAACCCTCCAGAGCTTGATTTCCCGTTTTCTTAATTCCGTCAACAGCACAGGTCCCATTGTTTTCGATCTTGGTTTCATCACCATCAGTCCATTCCCCAGAAGGGCAATTCACAACTTGGTTATCTTCCACAGATTCTTCAAGTGCGGAACACTCGCCTTCCAAATCCATCAGGACACAGTAGTATACTAATTTATTACTCAGAGGTATCAAAAGTTATTGACTTTAAAAGCCCCCCAATAAAAACTCAGATCAAGATCGAGAACACAAGGGAAACCATCATTCCAGCTCTGGAGACCGAATATCTAAAAAAAATAATAAAGTAAACCCAGCATTCGGGCGAACTAATTTCAACTCGAATTCACCAATCCAATCCGGGCGATGGAAATGAATTCTACTGAAATTTAATTCCCCGGGATAAAGGGGGGGGAATGGAAACTGAAAAGTGCCCAGATTGCAAGGGAATCAATAAACGAAAAGCAATTAATTATGGTGACGATTAAACAAACGTACCTTTTTTGGCTCCATTAAATTGAATGATGACAGAACCGAATGGAAATGGAAACCCTAGACTTCTGGAAGATTTGGGAATTTATACCCTATATTTTAATTTTTGGAAAATTATTAAGTAGACGTAATCGATTATCGATGTTTTTGTTGTATAATATTCCATTTTTAAAAAGAAAAGAAAATTATAAAATGGTGGATTGGCTGGAACGTGGGGTTGATGAGAAGGGCCAGATGGATGGAGGAGTGTGGCCCACAGACAGAATAATAATTTGCAGAATATTAGAGCCAGTGTTGGTGATCTGGAATGGAACACACATGACAGACATATCAGATACTTTTGTGAATTTGCTCATCTCCACCTTAATTATGTAATTTTATGTTGTTTTTTTTCCCTAATCAAATAATACCCCTTCTTTTTCAATTCTTGGATATTTGTTTAAAAAATAGACAATTTACATCATTTTTCTTTATAAAGAATAAATATTCACATTTATTGAATATATTACTCACTTCTTCCTTTCTTATAAAATGTTATAGATAATTTTACCCACATCAATAAATTATTTTATTTTTTATTATATTGTACTTATAATAAGAATTATTTGTTTTCTCTCTTTTCAATAGGTATTTATTGTATTTGAAACAAACAAAAAAAAGTAAGAATAAAATAATCATAAAAAGTATAAAAAACTTATTATATATTGTTTATATACAGAGGGAGTATCATCAAGCAATATATTTAGTTAACATAGACTATAATCTTTTTGAAGTTAAATATTTACATTTGACTTAGTTTAAAAATTAAAAATAGCATTTGAATTTAAAGAATTTATCACATTATATTTGTTATTAATTAAGTTTGCGATGAGAATTATTAGTTAGTAGAAAATTAAATAAATTATTAATGAAGCATTAAATAAAAAAATTATTTATTTAGAAAAATGTGCATCCAATTCCAAATATTCCAAAATGAAAATATAAACACTTACTATCTTATTTCTTTTGACAACACATTTTATAAATGTGGTGTATCTAATTTTGAAATTATTTCTTAAATTTAGATTAAACATTATAAGAACTTTTATTATCCTCGTCGTTCATTTTTTGATAACTTTATTCATTTTATTAATCAACTTTCTAAATAACCATTAACAATATTTTGAATTCATTAAACATTGTTGTTGTCTCAATAAAAATGTTGATATTTAAGTTGTTAAATCATAGTTATTTGACATTCCTCTTTTTCATTGTCAAAAAATGAAGTTTTATAATGGAGAAATAAAAAAATTTATATTATTTTTATAATATGACAAGTATATATGAGGAAAAAAATCTTTTGCCAAGAAAAAAAAAAGAGGAACAGTATTTGATTTTTTTTTTTAAAAATACTAGGAATTCAATGCTATTCACGAAGTAGATTAACAAAGTTAAGTTAAACAAGTAAAAAAAAAAACCCATAATCAGCTCATTTTCACCTAATATTTCATAAATAGCTTCATTAATCTAAAAACTCATATTTCACTAAATTATTCACTATTCACATTAACAATAAATATAATGCAATAATTACTTATAGTTAAAGACTCTTGTTTTTCAACACAAAATATATTATTTTTTGGCTCCTAAAAGGATTGAAGATATTAAAAAAGAAAAAATGGAGATTTTCTCCTTTTAAAAAAAATTATAGTAAATGTAAATATCCAACCAATGGGTTATTTTTTTCATGGTGAGTTTATTTTATTTATTAGGCCCACAATTATTTTATTATGGTTACTTTTATTTGTAATGATTATAGTATAAATATCTAGTTATTAGACTAATCCTACTTCACCATTATATTTTAGGTTATTTTATGTAAAAATAACTTCTAGATAAACAGAAAGACGGCTAGACAAAGTAATTCTTTTGAGAACAACTCAAATCTAGGTAAGGTCAATCTTATGTAATTTTATGACGTCATTAATTTCTTAAAGGTATATTATGAATTTAATTTGAGTATTTTATGGAATGGATGAGAGCAATTTTTTCGAGAATTATCTAAGTTAAGAAGAATTATTTGATTAAGGTAAGTAGTTTTGATACCTCTGATTTTATTAAAAAGTATCTTCCAAATATTGTGAATTTTTTTATCTAATTATTTATATATATACATTATGGAATGAGTTAGAGTAATTTTATGTTTTAAAAATTTATTTGTATATTGTGATTTAATTTTTTTATAATTGAAAATTTAAATGATTTTTGTGGGACTCATGAGACATAATTTTGAAGTTGGTAGGAACATGTTTCAACTTTTTATTTGATTCAATTAATTCGAATAAAAATTTGTTTGTTATTTGACCGTACTAGCGGGAGTATAGTTAGATATGATGTCAGAGTTTGTAACCAATAAATGTTGTCATCGAATGAGTTTCATGAAATTGTTTAATGAATATTTAATTAATTGATATATTCAAGTTACGTTTTTCATGAATAATGGGAAAAAAAATTAGTTTCATGTTTATTCTTTGCTTTTCTGCAATAATATTTGTATAGAAAAAGTTTTATTTCTATCAATACAAATTCTACACAGTTTGCTATATTTTTTGCACAATTTATCTATTTTTCTACTTAGTTTTTCTATTTTATGCACAGTATTTCTATGGAGAAAATTATTATTTTTGTCCAGAAAAATTATGTACAACTTTTCTTTATTTTCTGCACACTCTGTCTATTTTTCTGCATAGTTTTACTATTAAGAAGAGCTATATTTTCGTCCAAAAAAAGTATGCATTGCTTTACTTATTTTCTATTCTCTTTTACAGTAAATTTGTGTAGTTTTTATATTCAATTTATTGCACAGTTTTTTTTCTGCGGTATTTTTCAATAGTTTTCAATAAATTTGTAGCAATAATTTCATCAATTTTTGAACTATTTTAGTGCAATGTATTTTTACATAACTTTTGTACAATATTTTAGTGTAATATTTCAACAATTCTCTAAAGAGTAAATATTAATTTTTCTTGAAGTTTTATTCATTCTCTTTAAAAATGATAAAATAAAATGGTTTCTTTTATTTATACACATAATATTTTATTAAGATACGTATAAGAACTGTGTACAAAACGTATTATATATATTTAAGTTTTACATACCTATTTGAATTAGATAAGATTTCAAAAATCATATATGTATGTAATAATTCGTAAGTTCGTGTATACTTATTATTTTATTATTTTATGTTTTCAGATAATGAAACTATATTTGAATAATGTAAAGAAAATATTTGATAGATTAAGACATTGACATCTTCTAATAGATTATTAATTTTTTAACTTTTTGTTATTGAAAGATTTGATAGTTATTTATTTATTATACTTTATTAGATTTACTTTTGGACTTTGTTTTGAATTTTAATTATTTTTAGATGATTTTGATTGATGTAAGGATATTTTTATTTATTTGAATAAATAATTTTTATTTCATAAATTGTGATATAATTTAAAAGTATTTACAACATTGTAATTATATTAAGAGTAATTATATTAGTAATTATATTAAGAATACTTGACGCATCCCGGTTTTGAAGCTTCAAAATAAAACATCTATATACATAACAATGATCCGGATCCCGATATGGTCTCATCCCCAACTTCACTTTCCACATAAAACTCCTTTACTGTATACCATTTCCCATTTGCCCCATTTCATCCATTCAGGCTGACGGCCACTGCCCCCAGATTGAGAACCCATTTCAAATTGTGTACATGTTCTTATTTATTTGTTTATTTTAATTAAAGTAAATTTTTTTTTCCTAATTTCACTTTACTTAAACCTCCAATATTATTTCAATTTTTCCATATGAATCAAAATTGATTTTGCATCTTTGTAAAAAAAAAAAAAAAAAAAAACTTGATTAACCTTTTCCTTCAAATTTCATTTTAACGATATGTAAAGATTTTTTTAAAAAAAAATTAAATAAGAATATTTTTTATTTTTTATCACTTCACACTAAAAAAATTTAACGAGATATTGTTTGAGACGCCTTTATGAAAAAAACTTTAAATCAAACTTTCATCTCAAGTAAGAATCAGATTATCTGAATTCTCTATAACCAAATTCCAAATTAGTCTAGTCAAATTGGTTTCAGATACTGAAGGATTCTGATAAAAAAAAAAGTATAAAATTATTGATTCCCTAAGTTGATAAGTATAGTAATTATAAATGACATTAGTGGAAGAGTGGATGAGGAATTATAATTTCTCATAATTATCTCCATTCCAGCATTTCGGACTCTCCCCATCTCCGTTGCGGGCATTGTTTAGGATCGCGTCCGTTACTTGTTTTAGAAGAAAACCATTATTGACTTTGCTCACTTTCTAAGCAGCGAAATCACTAGAAAACCAATAAATAGATACTAAGATAAAGTATATACATATATATATATATAACAGCAACGAGTCACATATAATAAAAATAGATAATCAGAACGACAAGATTCAACACATAAAAACACACACAAATATATCAAAGTTTACAATTAAAAAATATATATCTTTAAAATATATCAAAATGTAAAAAAAAAAAAGTGATTCGTACAGAAAATTTCATTCAACGTGCAAAACGCAGCGTGTTATACCATCACTCAACATCAATAGAAATAATCCCTCTTACTTATAATTTTTTTTTTTTTGACTGTTAGTAATAATATTTTGTATAACATACAAAATAAATTACGACAAACACACGAATAAAAGAATAAGACATATAAATATTTTTATATATATGCAAATTTATTTTAAAGTAAGTAAATACCCAGAACCTTTTATAATGAAACGTCAATAATTCTATAATGGATAAAATGATAAAATTCGAATGTTTTAAAAGTCGCAGGACAACATGCGAACCAGTTGAGTCAATTAATTTTATGTTTTTTTTTTTTGGTTAAAAAACAGTCTACAATAAGGCATATAAATGGAGTTATGGACACATTTCAAGTCGGTGGCCGTAGCACATGCAATGAACTAGTAACCAAGATGGATCCTATTAATAATTAATTGTACCAGCCATCACTGCAATAATAACAATATGTTTACTCTTTTTTAGTTTTTATTGTAAAATTTGTTTTTGGTGCATTTTATAAAGGACTAGTTGTTGTGCTTATAGGACAGGACAACGTTGTTTTTTAATCAGTAGAAATTGAATCACAAAAGATTCTCATCATTGGTGCTTTTGATAAGCAATTGTTAATGGAGTCTCATGTCTCTGGTTATCATCATAAGTTCCTTAAGGCCACCATACGGATAGAACTTTAAAAAGCTTCGCAGGAGCCCAGAGTTTCTTAAGAATTCCCCTAGAATGTCTAGCTGGAGTAGAGGGAGTAACCTGACTGCATTGTTAAATTGCTAAGTGAGGCAAGGATATCCTAGGGCCATTTTTCTCCTCTGACCTGTGCCCTTGAATGAATGATAGTAAATAATGGATGGGGTCATGGGGTAGTGGGGATTCTTCACAGAGTCCTTAGTTGGACCGGTCATATGGACCAAATTCCCAGAGCAAGAGTACACACATAGATGAAGAGAAAGAAAAATGTTCCATCACTGTTTTGTTTTGTTTGTTCTATTATGGATATAAGATCAGTTATCACAGGACATTTGAATTTGCCAAAAACTGTGTCTAATTAACAACGAGGTCCGAGTTCATGGTTTCTCCCCCCAATGACCTTTTTCTCTGGGTTCTTTCTGACCAGTCTTTGGCTTCTGTGACAGAGAGAGAAACTTTAGGTTAAATTTATCTGTTTTAGAATTTGAACTTGTAATCTTACAACAGATAAAACAAAAAGAGATAGACTAACCCCGAGACAAATTGATTAAACAAAGATCATTGTATATTACACCATTTAAACTCTCCCAGACTGCAGCTTCTTTTTAAGCACCCCCATGCAATATTTTATGTTCAAAACCTCACAGATCCAACTCACCCTTTAGATTCCTATCTGTATTCTCACCCTTTAGAGAGAAGGGCAGAGATCATAGAGACAGAGAAGAGGGAAAGAGGGAGAAATTTCATGTGCTTGCAGCAAAGAGAGGGGTCTCTCTTCTCTTTTTGCCTCAAATAAGTCCACCAGGTAAAGTGAAATCATACATGTTACTATCATCAACCTGTTGGGATGTTCTTTAGTGGATTCAAATGCATCTACAGGGGTTTGTTTCTCTTACAGTACAGATGGATGAAACAAAGAATCTTTCTCGTTTTCAATGCAGTAGTTGCATTTACCATGTTGCTCTGGCTTCCACTGCTCTGATTCATTTCTGCACCGTCAAACTTGAGGTATGGTTCTGACTTGGGAGGCCCACAGGGAAGAAGATGATATACATTAATTCACATCTAGATATCTTTTTCTTTAGAAGTATTACTGTTGCATTCATATTCTGAAGAGCCCTCGGTTACAGCCACACATTCATTTGGTTTTGTCGACGCTAATTGGAGCAAGAATCCAACATAAAGTTAGTCCTTTTTATTTCTTCACAGTAGAAACTAGTCTAGTGAACACAAACACATGCAGTGCCCACTCCAAGCTCCTTCCACTATCAAATTCTGATATGGTTTTAGATGTTTCTCATTTTTAGATAGTCAAATCTTGTTTTTTCTATGCAATAGAATCCATCTATTGTGAATTCTTCCTTCATTAGCCGGCTATGGATGAAAAGACCAAATTGTGCGTACAGCCTCCAAAAGAGATCCCAACCATTGATACCAAATCCCTCACTATCAAAATAGCAAATTCTGGCAAGAGAACTGGAAAGGGACATTGCAACCAACATTGTTCCTTCAACTGTAAATTCTTTAACGCAGAACTCAGTAGCAAATTCAATAACATCATCTCCATACAACTCGCCTTCACTAGTATCTCCTCCGTCCTCAGCCTTTGTTTCGGCCTTGCAATCACCCTATATTTCTCCAAGAGCCACCTTCGTTCACAATTTACCCTCAGAAGATCCCACTCCTGCTACAACGCTTACCCACCCATCTCCACCAGTATCATATAGCAGTTCCCAGTCCGACGACATACCTAGCACTTCCTACACTCCTCCAGAAAGGTACGACTATTCCGGCGAGTCTGCTAATACAAAACTCAAAATAGTGACCTGTGTTCCAGTTCCAGGTCCAGACACAGCACCTCGTGTTTCATTTTCATTTCCTGTCCCTAGAATTTCCTTTGCCAAAAGCTCCGTTTCCCCTGCATCCAATGTCAAACTCAGGAGCTGTGATGTGTACATAGGATTCCACAGTCAAAACCCAAATCTTGTAAGGTTCTGCAAGTGGCTTAAGTCAGAGCTTGAGTTTCAGGGCATTGCTTGCTTCGTTGCAGATAGAGCAAGTTATGCAGAAAATCAGAGCCATGAGATTGCTGACCGAGTCATTTGTTCAGTCAGTTTTGGTGTTGTGGTCCTCACTGGATACAGCTTGCTTAATCATCTTACTCTGGAGGAGATACGATTCTTTGCACAAAAGAAAAACTTGATCCCTGTCTTATTTGATACGGACACCAATGAGATACTTAGCCTTCTTAGCCGACATTCAGACAACAAGGAATGTAAACAAGCACTGGATGGACTAATGAAGTCCCATGAATTTAGTCTGGAAGCAATTGAGGGCAATTGGAGAAGCTGTGTATCAAAAGCTACTGAGATTCTAAGATCAAAGCTGGGAAGGAAGAGTGTGGTTGAGAAGGAAATGGATGGGGGTTTTGAGGAGTTGCCATTTCCAAGAAATAGAAATTTTGTTGGGAGGGAGAAAGAGATGTTGGAAATTGAATCTGCATTCTTTGGCTTTGGAGATCATTCTGAGCAACATTGCCCTATGCCAACCGCTAAAGGAGGAACACAAGGACAATCTGATGGTCTTGCAGATGATGAAAGTGAGATTGACAAGAATAAGGGAGGAAACTATATTAACTTGGAGGTAGGTAACTGCAAGGAACCTAATTTAGAGAATTGGGTTGAACCAATTACTGGAAGAAATTCACAGAAAAGGTCCAAATATAAAAAATCAAAAAGTGGAAAATACAAGAGCTTTAGCAGCACTGTTGTATGCATAAATGGATCGCCAGGGGTTGGAAAGACAGAGCTTGCACTGGAATTTGCTTACAGATACGCCCAGAGGTACAAAATGGTTTTCTGGATAGGTGGTGAAGCTAGGTATTTCAGGCAGAATTTATTAAACATATCAGCCAGCTTGAGGTTAGATGTGACTGCAGATCCAGAAAAGGAAAGGGGAAGGATCCGAGGCTTCGATGAGCAGGAAACAGAAGCATTCAAGAGGGTGAAAAGAGAGCTCTTCCGTGACATGCCATATTTATTCATTATTGATAATCTGGAGACCGAAAAAGAATGGTGGGATGGAAAAGATCTTCATGACCTAATTCCATCGCACACGGGAGGCACCCATGTTATAATCACAACTACGCTGTCCAGAGTCATGAACTTTGATCAAATGCAGCTTCAGCCATTGCCTCTTTCTGATGCAATGATGTTAATTCGTGGAGGACAAAAGAAAGAATATCCAGCAGAAGAGATCGAATATCTGGGAAAGTTTGATGAGAAGTTAAGGAGGTCAAGTTTTGGTCTGTCACTGGTTCGTTCACTACTTTCTGAACTGGCAATTACACCATCGGCCTTATTTGAAGCTGTGAACGAGGTTCCCCTGGAAGAAGGTACTTCTGGTCTCAATATAAGCATTGCAGATCAACAATTCTATAGGACCAATCCGTTTATGATAAAAGTCCTAGAATTCTGTGCTTCTATTTTGCAACAAAGCAGAGGAATGAGAAACTTTCTGGCCTCAAGAATGCTTCAGGTGGGGGCTTGGTTTGCATCAGCACCCGTTTCTGTAAATCTATTAGCTGCTGCAGCAAAGAATCTGCCTGCCTCCAGAAATAGGTTAAAAAAGTGGACCACTTGCTTCAAACTCACATTCGGATGTTGCTCAGGCTGTTACATGGCAAGCCAAGCATGGTCTATTGAAGAGGAAGCAGCACTTCTTTTGATAAACATGGGGTTGGCAAGAAAAGCAAATAGGCAACCTGGATTTTGGATTCAGTTTCACCCCATAACTCAGATATTCGCAAAGAGGAAAGATGGATTAGTTGCAGCCAAGGCAACAGTTCAAGGTGTAAGAAAAATTGGAGACCCACTGGTTAATTTGGAGCACCTGTGGGCTTCAGCTTTCCTCGTCTTTGGGTTCAAATCTGAACCCCCATTTGTCCAGCTTAAGGCAATGGACATGGTTCTCTTCATAAAAAGAACAGCTCTACCTTTAGCTCTTCAAGCCTTCTTGACATTCTCGAGGTGTAATTCGGCCTTAGAGCTCCTTAAGGTATGCACAAATGTACTTGAAGAAGCGGAGAAGTCATTTGTATCTCAAATACAGGACTGGCGTCATGGTTCCTTTTGCTGGAAACAGAAGCTACAATCCAATCAAAGAGTGGATGAATATGTGTGGAAAGAAGTGACATTGTTGAAGGCCACACTGCTGGAGACAAGAGCAACATTACTGCTTAGAGGAGGCCATTTTGATAGCGGGGAAGAGCTTTGCAGAACTTGCATCAGTATTAGGACAGTGATGCTGGGGCATAACCATGCCCAGACATTGGCTGCTCAAAAGACATTGGCAAAGTTAGTTAGGATGAGGAGTAAGATATGAACTTTCATATATACACTTTGAGTAGCTCCATTTTGTATAATGCAACGACAGAATTTCATTTCTACACTGTACCAATTGCATCTGACTGTAGAATGAAAGATCATTTCCACAAATTGATATTTCAACCAGATTTTGTTTTGAGTTTCAACTATTTCACAATTCATCAACCTTGTTTCTTAAGAAATATTCCATAAAATATCATCCTGCAGTCATCAAAACGAGCATAACTTTAATTTCAAGAATGGCAACTTTGCAATAGTAAAACGAAAAAACATCCCTTAAGCATAGGCTTAGAGCTTTAGAAATTACCCAGAAAATCTCGCACAAAAACTACAAACTCCAATCAATACACTAAGCCTGCCAACCCATTGAATACAAGAAAGAAGCAAACTAACCAAAATGAAAAGTTTCTTTCAAAAAATCCCATAAGAGAAGAGATCTACAGACAATCCGGAGATTGTCACGAGGATTACATTTCCGGGGAAAAACACCATACACTTCCCACATTAGCCGCTCTTAGAGTCCAGAGTCAAGAGTCAACAGACGGGAGTCAAAGAACATCAATAAGATAGAAAACAAGCAAGTTAAAATTGTTGAAGGATGGTGATAAAACTCAAGAAATTCCACCACTGGAAATCACGCCATTAGAAGCAGCGTCATTTTCGTCAAGAAATAGCCCTTCTGGATTTCTCAAAAGCCCGTGAACTATCGACACTAAAAGCCCAACCGTAGTCCCAATCAACAGAGTCGAAAAAACCCCGGTGAGCCAAAAAGTGACCGCCGAGACCAATACCAGGCCTACAATCACAGCCAGATCACTAACATGGTATCCCATTACGACCATTGGGTCTTCTCGGAAAAAGTAGAGAACCAAGCCAAAGAGAATAAACAAAGCCAACCACAATAAGCGCGATCGGAACGCCAATGAGGGATGCGGAAGCGCACGCGGAGGTGACAATTGCGTAATTAATGTAAAAGTATTTGCAGTTTCTCCGGAGGCGGTCTGCAGCGGAGGAGAAGGAGGACGGTAGGTCAAGAGACCCACCTCCAGCAGCCAAGAATTCGGGCCAAGGACGGCAGCGAGTGAGTGATGCAGAAAGATTTTGGATTGATCGAAAAATGACGTCAGACCCGGAAATTGGAATGGTGGTGTATGTGGCCTCATCGGCGGCAGCGGCGTTGGTTGTCGGAGAGATCATTATGCTCGATGATGACGAAATTTGGGCTTTGACGGTTGACCAGAGGGGTTTAAGCTTTGACCTAAACTTAAAATATTTGAGCAGTGTGATTCGTCTGCTAATGGGTTTGATAATCTGTGATGGGGCTCACTAAATTAGAATATTGAAGGAATCAGACGTTGCCACGTTTAGGACAGGCTGAAGGATTTGTTATTATTTTATTTTCCTTTTTTTTAAAGAATGAAAAGGCAAAGGGAATTTGCAGTAGGCAACTGTGTAGTGATAGTGATGATGAGAGAGTGAATTTGGACTTTTTCGGGAGATTTTGATTGATACTCTCCTTTCTCTTATTTTACACCTATTTTAGGTAAATAACCATTTTTCATTATGAAACTAGGATAAACAAGAGAAACAGGAAAAGGGTTCAAGGAGTTACAATTCTTGCCAAAAATAAAAATAAAAATAAAAATTAAGTGACAGTATCTTTTATCCTCAAAAACAAAGTGACATTATCTTTTATATTCATTCATTTAAAATTAAATATTAATATTTTTATTTCTATTTTAAAATTTTCAAAATTTTTAGAACGTATTCATTATTTAAAGTAAGAAATTGTGCTAAGCTAGAACGACTACAACTAGGATAATGAAGGGGAGGATCTCAAAACGCCAAGCTCGGCAAGAGAATTCTTAAAAATAATTGACCTAGTATTCAAAATATTTTCTTTTTATTTTTCATAAAAATATTTTTTAAAATATTTTTTTATCACCCTACACATAAGTCCCACTATATTACATAAACAATACTTTTTCATTAATTTTCAATAATTATTAATTATATTTATAATATTATCAGTGATATGAGATTCAAAATATATCAATAAACTTTTAATTTTTAATAAAAAATTTTTTATCTAAATATAACTTCATTTCAAAACAAAATAAAAAACACTTTCAAAATTCAATTCAAATATACCCTTACTTTCCCTAAATAAATGAACAAAAGAGGTTGAACCAAATACAATAAGAAAACTAGTCAGTCTATTAAATAGTATATTATATTTCCACGGCCTAGAATTCAAATTAGCAAAATCTTATAAATCACATTCTTATAATCATTTTCCAGAATGAGCATCGGAGAAGGAATTGTTGTAGCCTCAACAATCAGATTCAAGGCAGGAATAACAGCCATTAACTTGCCGTATTTGGATTTCGCAATGCCAATACTCATTCAAAATAATATAATAATATTAAATATTTAGAATTGCACTAATTCATATGGTTTCATCACTAATAAAATAATTTTCATTAACTCAATTATTAAATCAAATATGAATGGAGTGAGTAATATCTAGTGCTTTGTGAATTTATCGTACTAATATTGTAATCTAATTGTCCCTAAAAAGAAATTTAATATTTGTTTTGTAAAATTCATAATTCAAATAGGATAAAACAAAGGGCTACTCTTAGTTGGATCCCTTAAACTGTAACTTTATCAGTTGATTATACATTCGGTCATTTCAAATCCTTGATCATGGATGATTCGAAATGTCAATACTAGCATTGGTTCATCTCTTAAAACAAATAATAAAAAAGTAATTACGCTTCTTTCTGAAGCTTGTATTGCATTATTCACACTAATTAATTTTTCTACTAAATACATTTTAAGCAAGTTGATCAGGCCATGTTATACGGTTAATTACTTTTCAAGACAGATTTTGGTTATGTGTAGTGGTTTTTAACCATGATTGATCTAGAAAGGTTGAGCTGCGAAAAATAAAAATGAGTGGAATATACATTAATTGGTTAACTCATATTGAAAAATTAATTGGTATTATTCTTTTCGTTTCAAAATATAATATATTTTGAGTAAATTTTTTGTTTTAAAATATGAGATACTTTTGAATGTTATTTATATGTTGTATATAATACTACATCTACTCTTACATGAAGAGCAAAAAAATAAATGATTTTGCTCTAAACTTGCAAGAAATAACATAACATAATAAATTATGATATTTTAGAAAAATAAAATACATTTTTAATTGTGAATTTTACTCATTTTGCACTTTCGGATAATAGTTGCCTTATCAACCCCCAAATATGTCATTTTAAGTAGTAATCTAACAAGAAATATTTCTTTCAACCTAGGCAACCCCCACCCCCCAAAAAAAAAAAAACAAAAACAAGAAAAGGTCATTTTAATTGATAGTCTCATATAAAATACTTTGGTCATCATATAATTCAGAAAATCAAATATCAAACCCTAAAATTTTCCTATAAAAAAACTCATAAAAATCAAAAGAAACATCATAATTATGCATCTAATGACACAATCCATATCATCTTAAAGAGCGAAAAGAAAATATTGAAAAGACATACGACTTTGACATTATCAATCTTTTACCACTATACTGTTACCTTTTTCTTCTAATGATCAAGAATTGTAATAATTTCCTTAGCCACTTGTATAGCAAACTAAACTAGGGACAATTATAGATTTTCTGTGTGCTCATGGGAGTAATTTATAGCTTCGATACCTCTAGATAACCTGCTTTTTCTCACTATGGAAAAAAAAAATTAAAGAGAATATGGCAGATTCAATCTCCTTTTCTTTCCTCTATTTTTTTATTTTTTGTGGGGATGGGGAGTGGTGAGTTTGGACTTTTCATGTTTCCATTGGGTCGAAATCTCAGATTTACATTATTAATTTTATAATATGGTTCAACCAACATGACATAAGCCCTGGACAAATGGGCTTAAAATTGACTTGTTCTCGTAATATTTGTCTTAAGCCCATCAACGAAATATGTACTCTGACGTGGAATTCTGTATAAAATTATTAACTAGACTAATATCAACAATACTTTATAGCCACCGCCACTTTGGTTTTTTGTTTTTTTAATGGGTCTTATTAAAGTTGGAAATTGAAGTGTCCAATTGCAAACAACATATTATTATTAAAATATAAAGTAAAGTTTCCCACAAGCGTAGACAAATTGAGGAATATAAGTAAACAAAATAATATTTGGTCACCATGGATGCGTTATGAATTATCTTATTATGAATAATATTATAAAATTTGGACCACTTCGATGTTGCACTTTTAAGAAGAAAAATTCTATTATAAATTAGTCTATATGGATCTTATAATTTTAAAGAGGTTAAATAAACATTGTGATTTACAAAATTACATAAGTATGCTTTATACTTTATATCCGAAATTTTCTTTTAAGAAATATATCAAGATTATTTACACTTCGAAAACATTGTTGAATTATATTGCATATGGTACAAAATTCAAGTGATAAGTGTGTAATAAGATAATAATTTAACATTATCTTCATCTAAATTAAATATTTATATTTATGTTTTTAAAATATTTATTTTTATAGAAAATAATATACGTATCATTTTATTTTTTTACTAACAGTCCCTTTAATTTTAAACAATTATTCTATTCATCTAGATTTGAATCATTATATTTCTATTTTGAAATATTTGAAAAAATATATACACGTTTCTAGCATAAATATATTTTTCATTAAAATTTTTATTAATAAAATTTTTAATTTAAAATATTTACATATACTAACTAATGATTATTACTGCTAATTTAATTAATAATAAAAATAAATATGTAATTTCCTTGAAGTGAAAGAATTTTTTAAAATCTTTTAAATTAAATCAGATATAGCAGTTCAATTGCGAATGAATATATTAGATCTTATTAAAGGAACTATCTTCAATATAGAATTCAATGAAATTGTTAAGATTTAAGAATTTTATATATTCATGGATTTTAATAGAATTTCATGAAATCTTTTAGGTTCAGTATAATTCCATAGAATTCTATATTATTAATTTTAGTGGAATTTGATGGATTTTTGTTATTTTATTGTAATTATAATGAATGAAAAGTTCTTTTTTTATATATAAAAAGTTTTTTATACAAAAAAATATGATGTATATATGTTCTCTCTATTTAATGTAATTATTTTTGTGAGAGGTAAAGACATATTAAACAAATTTATGAATATAATTATTATATAAAAAAGAAACTATAATTATGTCATTTAAAAGAAAAATAAAATTGTGTACTATACTACTATAAATCATAAGGTATCAAATTTATTAACCTTAGGAAAGAACGACTCATTAATTGTTTATAATCAATATTTATTCAATGCATACTTTCACATATTTGAAACAAAATTATTTATTCATTCTTTTTATGTGTGGATAATTCAAAGTTTAAGGGATGTCCTCACCGTGAAATTCAATTAAAATTTTAAATCTTGTGTATTTTATGGATTTTAATATGATTATATATAATTTAACATATTCAATACAAATTAAATGTAATTATATGCCATATAATTTAGTTAATTTTTATTGGAGTTTCAACCAAATAGATAGACAAAATTTGTGCATAAAAAAATAGATTACCAAATATATGTCTAAACTTTATTCCATCGTTCATCAAAGTTTTAATGGATTTCTTGATTGAATTTTCATTCACTTTAGATTTTATATTGGTTGGTATGTTTTGTTTGAAATATGTATATATACTATTACATACATTTTTACATATCAAATTATTAATAAAATTTTTATTATCAATATTATAGTTTTATCGCTAAT
The DNA here is from genome assembly GCA_019593545.1 of Apocynum venetum. NCBI lineage: Eukaryota > Viridiplantae > Streptophyta > Magnoliopsida > Gentianales > Apocynaceae > Apocynum > Apocynum venetum. Next base: position 5,590,641 of record SRSM01000123.1, on the reverse strand, counting down.
AAAATTTGAGCAATAATTTGAAAATGAAACAAATAATAAATTTTTTTACATCAAATAAAATTCACGTTTGAGTTATAGTATAATATACCAAACAAAGTAGATAAATTACATGGAATTTTATTCCATAATTTTTGTAGAATTTGGTGATTTTTATTATACTTTTAAAATAAAATAAATATAATAATTTTTATATTTTAATTACATGTAAATAAATTAATATATGCAAAAATTATTGTTGTAGAAAGAAAAATATAATATTATAACAATCAAGGTGAGAGATATTCATGATTTTGTTTTTTATTTTATTATTAACAATAAAGAGACGAATTTCACGAAATTTCAAAGAATCATGGTCGGATTTATGGAAGAATTATTTATTCATAGTTTTTACTTCAAATTCCATTAAATTTCTTTAAATTCATTAAAAATACAATTCCATTAAAATTCATTAACTTTTGAGGATACTAAAATTTTATGAAATCTATTAAATTTCATATTAAGGATTTTGAATTTTGATATATCTCATAGAATTATAAATTGAGATCGTTTGAAATGTCATATAATTTTAAATTTTATCAAATTTCATAATAAGGACACGCCATAAATTATCGTTAACTAATTAGTAAATCCATTAATATAAAATTAATTTGATATTTTTTAAAAATTAAATTATTTTTTATATTAAACTAACAAATAGAATTCAATTAAAATATTTTACTAATAATTTAAAAAGACATTAGAGGTAATAGTAATTATTGAAAAAGATAATTGAAATAATTGTTTTTAAGAGAAAAGAAAAAAAATGCAATGTATTTTAAAAAACGTGGAATGTTTCGAGTGATTGACCGAAATAGTAACGCGGGTCCTACCATGAATTCCCAGTCTTCTATGCATTGCAAAGTGATGGTGAATGGTGTGATTCAAATATATTAATATACTTTTGCTAAAATAGACGGTGGCTAATGCTGGAGAACGTGGGGTCCTCTATCCTCGTTGGTATTTATTAAATAGGTCTTTATTGTCTTATAGTCCCCAAATCTATATGGTCATATAAATGTAGCCCCAAAATTGTCTTTGGGCTCTTGAAATGACCTCATCGAACCAATAACCTTTTCATTTTATTTTTTTACAGAATAGTTTAATTGGTTATCTCTGTTTATTTGATAATATGTAACTAATTTGATCGGACTAAAGACCTCTTTTTATTTTATTCGCAACATGTTTGGATTAAAGAAATTAAATTTTCTTGCACCCCAAAAAAGTAGTTATAGAAGAAAAGGAAGGAGAATAGACAAATTTAAGTGTTTAGAACAAGGAAAAAAGAGAATGAAAGAATTTAAATTTATTAAAAATGTATAATTTAATTTTTCATGTAAATAAAAAATATATATATCAATTTGAATTATTAAATACGCATAACTACGTTTTTTTTTTTGAAAGAGTAGAACTATATAGATTCAACTAAATAGCATGAATAAATACTAAAATTAGTTTTTTCTTTGTATCAACTTTTAGTATCCTAAAATTTGGCTTTGATTAATTCGAAGTTTTGAGTCACATATACCTATTTTTCTATTCACAATGTTCAAACTCAAAATCTTTTTTAAAGACAATTAACATCCTTTCTTATTTATCTAACAAATTGTTAATCTTAAATTCACATCTTAATATATCTTTTACTTGAATAATATTATCCTCTTCCTCAGTCAGTCCTAAACATAAAGACTTAAAAGTATATATAAGTGAGATCCTATAATACTTAATCATTGAATAACACTTAGAGCTATAATGTAAAAAGTAATTATGAAGGAGAACTCAATCAAGAACAAAATAAAGATACAATATAAGAAAGGCAAGGGTACATAATCTAACTTGTTATTATGGCAAAAGCCAAAGGACAAAGGTGAAATATAGTACTACAAGATTCTTAAGTGGAGAGATGAGTAACTATTCCTTAAACTAATGCTTGGGGATTCTGAAAAGAAAGAAACACTGATAATAAGGGGTTGAGGTTAAAGACAACGTATGGCCCATTTTCCAGCATTTAGTCCTTCTTTTTGAGGGTTATGAATTTGTCGAGCTTTCTCCACACAAATTGCACCATACACTCACACCACCAAAAATATCACCAGTCCTTTCCCATCATTATATCAATTAAGACGTCGAGTTCATGATTTAATAATTAAAATTTTAATTCAATACAAAAAAATTATTAGCATTATCATCTCAACAAAGAAAGAGCTTTAAGCATTGAACTTTCCAGTTAAAATAATAATTTATTCTGTATTAGTAACTCTCATCCCAGTCTAATCTCGTAATCCCTTAAAATTAGAGGTTTGATAGTTAAATAAATAAACTCATAGTTATAAAAGAAAAAGAAAAATCATGAATCACATGGAAAGAGATATTGGTGATCTAACGACCATTATTCTTGACTCTTCTTCTCGTCTTTTCTTTTGACCAACTCTCTCTCTCTCTCTCTCTCTCTCTCTCTCTCTCTCTCTCTCTCTCTCTCTCTCTCTCTCTCTCTCTCTCTCTCTCTCTCTCTCTCTCTCTCTCTCTCTCTCTCTCTCTCTCCCCTTGTTTGTGAGTGATTCACAATCGTGGGTGGTCTTGGTCCGTACTCAGGGTAACATCATACTAGCTTCTGCAACGGCTATATTTCATGCTCTGCCATAATCTTCCTTCCTTTGGTGATCTTTTAAACTTTCAAAACCTAATCGCAATATGCAAAAAGGAAACATCTCACTCATTCTTCTTATCTATAGCTCCCCAATGGGTCGTATTCTTGGAATTGCAATCAATGATTTCTTTCTTTTTTTATCACTACGTTAGGGCCACACGCAAAAAAAACTGTATGCATACGTACTCTTTTCTTCTTTATTATTACATGCAATAATGCAAATTGTCACTGACAACGTACAAAGGCTCCAATCCATCAGCTCTTCTGCAACGAAGAAAAACAAAACATTTCACACTTGCTCTTCTCTCATTCCCACACACTGCCATGGCTTCCTTTTTAATTTACACAGAAAAAGTATAGCCTTTCTCGTACATGAAAGGAAATGTGTCTATTCTGTTTGATGAATTTTGTAAGAACATAAATGCAATCTATACATTATCAGCTGTTTTTCTTGTTTGTTTGTGGATTATTTTGTATATACTATTTGTGATTTGCAAAAGAAACATCTGGGATTTGTATGATCAACCGTAGCTTGGAGAAGTAAATGCTCGTCGTGTCAAGAAAACCATCTTGATTTTCCGTGTCAGTATGAGATTCTTCCATGAAAATTTGCTATTATAATCGTTTTCTCATGCAAATTACTATATATACATCAGGCGAAAATAAGAAATTATTCGCTGATATAGTTTCTCCATGCTGATTTGAGTACAACAACGTGTTTGCTATGCTAAATTTCTTGAACAATTTTACATAATGATAGGGCGTCTTGCTGTATATTCAAAGATGTAATTCCAAACTTTTTGGAGAACAAGCGATGCAAGAGGAACTAATGTTTTCTAAAAATCTCAAACTGGTTTATTCAAGGATTCCTTGTACATTTTGTCATTGGCTCAGGGGGAAACTCTAGTGTTTTGCTACATAGAAACCTCGAAAAAACAACTTTTATAAACTACTACTAGAGTAGTACCACTAGAAATTAGCAAGATCCCCAAACGAGAACCCAAGAAAATATAACTCATCTGTTAACATTGCTGGTATACTTCATTGCAAATGATCAGCCACCAGAAGCATCCCCACCCAAGGAAATACTCTTTTAGGCATTTCTGCACATCTTGAACCTGAAGGAGCATAAGTTTATGAGAAACTGATTATGCTAAAACCCAGAAGAGTTATACAATTCAGATCTCAGCTGAGCCGGAGAGGAAGATGCAGCAGTCAAAGAACTTGGATGAACCACACCCAAAACTTCTGGATTGCAATTCCACCTGACTGCATTTACATTTGCTCCCTTGCCAGGTGGCAGCTGAAAACTTGCATCAACAGCTGATCCAGTGTATGTCACAGACTCGTACGGCTGAGTCATATAAAAAGGGTTCACGCTCCATGAATCGCAGGGTGAAGTCCTACATGCTGACATGCTCGCTGAAGATTGCACACCTTCTCTCTTGTGACTAACCTCATTATCTGGCGTATCATCAATTATGATTATTTCCTTAATGGTATTTTCTGGAGGCACAGAACTCCTCCACCGCAGACTGGGACTTTCAGCAACTTTCTCCATGTCATAGGTCAGGGGAATCCTCGGTCTGCTCATTGGTTGAAGAAGTTGAGTAGGGGAATGATACCCACCAGTGTACTCATGATGAATCAAGGAACCTGTGAAACCTCTGGCTGTAGTACTCCCACTTAAAAGCATCCCTGGCGATTCAAGAGAAGTGTTTTGAGGTCCAACAGAAATTCCATGATTTCCAAATCCATTTGACCATCTCATATCAGGAGGCTGCACAAATCCTTTTCTTTGTGTCTGATCAAGGAAAAATGCTCCTTGAGAAACCACCGGATGAACTATATGGTGCTCCTCATTTTGAGAACTTCTAGTCGGGACTATAGGAATGGGTACACCTTTTGAATTTGCATGGACAATCATAGTGCTTGATTGGGATGTCCTAAGCTGCGGGGACACATTATCATCCTTGCTGACAACCATTAAGTTCTTACCCATGAGTCTGAGAACAGGACTTGGAGTAGGCGGACTGACAGATTCACAATTTCCATGAACTGAAAACTTGGCATCAGAATCAGTAGAAGCTCGAGAAGAAATTTGCCCTATCGAAGACCTAGAAGCAGCCTCTTCAGGTGCTGGATTTCTTTCATGGACAGATCTTCCATTGCCCAAGCTTCCACTAAAATCACCAATCATTTGCTTTCCATTTTCAGGTATCATGACTGCAGCCATTGTCCGTCTCCTTAAAAGAGCTGAATCATGATAATTTAAAGCAACATTTTGTGACAAGCTTTCTTTCCGTGAACAACAACATGGCTGATCATTCTTAAATCTGAAGGGTCCCTTCTCAGGAATAATTAAATTGGCTTTCAGCTCATCAAGACCAAATTTTTCAGCTCCTGCATCAGATGCCTTGGAAACTGGTGTAAAATTATCCACAATAGGGTCAACAACATTAGTGGCAACAGCAGTGAAGTCAGATCTCAACTGGTCCAGAACAGGAGGTTTCCCAGAGAACTTTTCAGAGGATTTCACATCAGATCTTCCCAGAGTGGAGTTTGAGATAGTTGAAGCACTTGAAACCGGAGATTCAGATGAATGATCAATTAACTCTTGATGATCATCAGAAGATTGAATTTTGCTGGAGCTTAAAGATGAAATGCCATGAAGATCTTCTGAATCCATACGCCCAGGACTTGGCAAAAAAGATCCTGGCGGTCCCGGTATGGGTATGGAATCAACTTCGCCAAAGTAATTTCCTTGCCCATTACTTGAGTCCAGTTCCACCATCCGATGACCATTCTCCCCCATCATGTTCTCAGCATTTCCATCTGTACAAAACATCTCCTGCTCACCACTCAAAATTGGCTCAGCTGAACTTGTTGGAGCTTCAGATTCAAAAAGTGGCCCCTTGTATGCATCAATATATCGCTCTGAGTCACACTGTGTATCAGACGGATACTCAATTCCATTGAATCTAGGATCCAAAGTTTTACTTAAACACATAAATGTCCCCCCAACAGTCTCTTCAGAGGGCAGCTCAATATCAATGTCTCTCCTGCAAGCATGTTCACGTTTTCCAGCAGATTCCCCAGCATCAGATGTACAAGCAAAAGCACCAGAAAGCATTGAGGAACCATAATTTTCACCAGCATCATGATGATGAGTTATTGGCATTGACTGTGAATTCTTAAGTTCCGCCACTTCCTCCCTGGAGATTATATGTTCATCTCCACTCCTGATATTCATGTCCCTTGTTCTTTCTCTGGATTCTTCAGAAGATGTTCCCTCAACACTAGCCTGACTTTTATTAGGTTTTTGCATGAAATGTCGATCCACTCCAGGTCGCGATACTACCGCCTTTTGATTTGTTTGAGATAAAGATTGCATCCTAGACTTTTTAACAGCCAAGCATTTCCTCTTAGAATAAAATTTGGAATCACAAGCAGATGCTCGTTCAGCAGACAAAGCATGTTTCTTCAAAAATGAGAACTTAGATTTTGACATAAGTGCTTGCTGAGTGGAGGATATTTTGGGATTCATAATAGAATGATCAGCATTTCTGACAGTACCAACCTTAGTCTCAATCCTCCTTTTGCCATCTTCCCTAAAATGCTTTGCACTGCTCTCAGGATACTCCTGCAACACTAGAGATCTCTTCCTGTCACGGCAGATTTGAGACTCCATAAACCTCCTTTTTGGAGAAGGATGCTCCCAATAGTCGCTGTGGGGTTCATGTGGTAAATGATCAATTCTTTTGCCATTTGTGGGAGAGGGAGAGGGAGAGGGTGAATTTTCATTCCGAATTTTCACAACACTGCTTCTCTTCGCATTAGTACACTGAGATGATTGATTATTTTCAGGTTGCATCTCCCTATTTGTGTAACCTCTTGAGTGGATTTGATCACCCCGATCATTGTTTTTCTTTGTTAGACCAGTTCTCTTCGAACAAACCCATCCTCTTATCATTTCTGGTTTATTGAATTTGACTTGATCCAAGGCTTTGAGCTCTTGTGGCATGTAATCCTCCCTTGTGTAATTCTTTTCACAGGAGAAATTTCTATCTCGACCTTTGTCAATCTGTTTGCAAGATAAATAAGCTACAACTGAACCTTGGGCTTTAAAAATGAATATTTCCAAATCAAAGAAAAATGATATGGGGTATTAAACACAGGCCCAAATGGAAACATGTAGTAATAAAAATTTAGACAAACTTATAAAGATATGTATATTTCAGCAACGATGTTAGAAAAAAGATATAAATTATGAGCCAACATTAGAAGATAAAAAATCACACAGATCTCTATGTTTAAAGAACATTTCGAATAAGCTGTCAAATAAAAAAGAATGAGATGCGTTCCGGTTGAAGTTAAATAAAAAAAAATTTTAATGAAAAAGTTAAACAAGTGTTACATACCTGAGAAGTATGAACAGGATCAGAAGTACAGATCTTTTTGCCGTGAGGAGCATGTTTAGAAAGCTTGTGCTGTTTCTGGACCTGGTTCTTTTTCTTTTTCTTTGCCAAAAGAAATTTGCCTCCTTTATCTCCTTTTATGAGTTTCTTAGGGCTAGGATCATCTGAAGTCTTTGAATCCAATGATGGATCCTTGAACTTTGATAAGATACGGAGTTTTGTACCATTGGCATCAATGTAGACTGCACTTTCATTAGGAGTCTCGTCTGAATTGAGGGGTGAGAACCCTACTTGCTTATTCTGATGATCACAAATCTCACTCTCTTGGACAGGCATGCTAGAATTTGAAGCCCAATTAGTCCCATTTCTTCGATCAAGCTCCTCCAAAGTACAGTGTGGTGCTGTTACATAGATGTCCACCATGGATTTCATTTTCCTCGGCTTTATCCGATGCTTAATCACCCTAGAATCTCCTGCCCACTTTGTTGTTGATTCCCCAGAAAGACACTGATCAATATGGGCATTCAAGGTAGTATTGGAAGATGACGAGAAAGTTTTGCAAACTGGGCAAACTTTGGAAGCCATTGCTTCTGAAACCATATAATTATTCATTGTTGTATCTTCTTTTGTGCTTGTTTGGGCAAGATTACTCAATTTCACAATCAACTTGCACTTCTTAACAGCAGGTTGATTAGAGCTCTCTGCCTTACTAGATTTATGTGGAACAACAGCCTCCGATTTTGCTATCAACGGTTCTAGCAAGGTACTAGCTTCTAGTTCCAAAGAAGGGGACTTGTTAGTGGGAACTGAATCAATGTCAGAACAAGATTGGCTTGTTGTTGTCGACAGAAAATCTTTCTCTCCAGATCCACTATGAATTATATTCGAGCTATCCACGACTAGTTTCCGGTCACATTCAGCATTCGAACCGACAAAGGCATATTCATCATTTGGTCTGTAAGGCTTCCCATCTGAATTGCTTGATTTTTCTTTGTCAAGTAGTATGCTACTAGCGTTGCATTTCTCTTGGGACGGGTTTCTCAAAGCATCAAGATGCTGAAAAGGAGGCAAAACTTCTGTCATGCCATGCTTCAAACTAAGTTGAAGGTTTTCTTGAGAAAATGGCCAGTTGTTCTTTATACCTTTGCTGCGGGCACTAAAAACATAATCCCTGCAATACAAATTAAAAAAAATGTTCCAAATGTTTAGATCATATAATACACATCGCTAAAAATCGATGCACCTATACCCCACACACACAAATCCGATATCTGGGCAAAAAATAAAACTCCATATCACATGTCAATAGAAAGCTAAGAAACAGCGTCCCTTGGGAAAAGAGGAACAATCCCATGAATTTGATTGGAAATCGCAAGTGATGAATATCAACTGAGGAAGATGATTGTACGAGGTGGAAAAAAGTTAAGACTCCATATGGTTTGAATCTATCCCGAGATAGAACTCATAAACTAGTTGGCAAACAAAATTTACCAACAATAACAGTATCCAAGAAATAGGAGTAGTGGACATAAAATTGACCATCTCCAATGATCAAGGGCAATTCCCACAAAAGCTCTAATTAAACATATCTGGAAAACACCATCTGGAACCCACAAATAGCTAAGAATAAAAAATTGATGGGTTCTGAAGGAGTATGAGCTTGACCGTCACAGGAGGAACGCGAAACAGTGGATCTGACCCAAGAAAAGTCTGAGGAGGGCTAAGACCGATAACAGAGCCATTGAAACGAAGAATCAAAGGCGAAAGAGAAGAAGAGTATGGAAAGTTTATGAAATTACCTTATGGAGAACTTGGGATGCTGGTAATAGTTGTCATCAAGGCCTGAGTTGAACAGATCTACTGCCTCAAGCTTAGCAGAAGAAGCCTTCTCATCACTACCACTTTTCAGTTGAGAGATTTCACAAGGACATGGAGGATCTCGTGGAGGGTTTTCAACGGATAACATCTGCTGATAAGCTTCTCCCTTCTTGCGCTGTCTTGCCAACAGTCACAAGAACTAATATCTCCACAGCTCGGCCTTATCTTGTACGTAGCCTTCAGCATAACAGTAGCCTAAGGCCTTGTCACAAAGTCCCAAACCCCACCACCACCACCGTTCACCAAAACTTAATAAGCAGCAGCAAGATCAAAACAAACACCAACTCAAACAAAGATTGCCCCGTTCCTTCATCAAATTAGCCTGCAAGACAACCCGAAAGTAAACATGAGATTAAAGAACTTCAAGAGAGACCACAGAGAGAAGAGATGGAAGAAGAAAGATTCTAGACTCTTCTACAACGTTATTTTATGTGCTGGGACGGAGTAAAACTGAAGCATCATAACATGTACTGAATCAAGGAGCTTCATCAAAAACCTGATTGAACAAGGAAAGAACAAATTTGGGGAAGGAAAGAAACCTCCAAGCAAAGGATGCGAAGGAAGATCAATCCTCGTGAAACGTTATTTTATGTGGGCAAACAAAGACAAAGTACTTCAATTTGCTAAAACTTTTCAAGCTGGAAACCAACTTAGCAATTCCACGCTCCAAACCTTAAATCTAAAGATGGTAAATCACGAGAGAGGCAAAGGGGTGGACAAAGAAGATCCTCAGAAGAAACCCAGAATTGTGTTCATAAAAGACCAATCTTAGGCCACCGAAGAATAATTTTATCCAAGAGTTGTGGAAGATTTGAGGCAATAGAGAAACCATAGAATTGAAAATTAAGTTCCTTGTCTCTCTTTGGATGAACAGTAGTAGAGACACTGACTGCAAAATCAAATATAAACCCAAAGACCAGATTTGTCTCCTTTCCAAGCATAATCAGCAAAGACTCGGAAGTCTTTCAAAAATATTGATTAGCAACTCAAAAGAAAAACCAAAGATAGAGGAGAATGTGAAATCAGAAGCTTCAGTTTTTTCAAACTTCAACAGCACTTGAGTCCAGCTGAAACCAACAAAAGGAAATACATGCGTACACACAAAAAGAAAAAAAATGAGAAAGAAAGAGAAGTCAAGAAATAATTCTTGCACAAAATCAAACTCCCACAAGGGGAAAATTGAAGAAAAAAAAAACCCAGAAAGAATACTAAAAACCAACACCGATTTTAGCCCCAGAAAATCAGAAAAACCACTATACTTGGAGCTTAAAACAAAGCTAGACCCAGATCAGAAAAATCAAGAAACCATCCTCCTTAGATACAAACCTTCTCTCAAAGAAGCACTTCCTGGAATGAAAAATTGAGGTGAAGCAAGAAAGAAAAAGAGAATAAAACTTATCTTGGGATATTAATATGGCAGAGAGACTAAAGTAGGAAGAAGAGAGAGAAAGAGAAATAGAGATAGAGAGAGAGATGTATGTAAAATTGTATGTACAGTTGCTGAGAAAAAACAGCACCACCCACTCACACATCAAAAGAGCATCAGGTTCTTCTCTCCACCAAAAAGCAGGTTTGTTTTGTATAGTCATTAACACCCCCCACGATTGTTTCACCCTCAAGTGAGTGAAACTACGTGAGAGAGAAAATATTCAAGGTAGAGAGAGAAGGAGAGAAGGAGAGTGAGGAGGCTTGTGTTTCTACTCTACTAAGCTGTCCTATCCTATACCTACCCTACAGTGGATTCATTTTCCTTTTTTTGCAAAATATTTATTTATATATACTATTTATTTTTGTGGGTACATTCTTTATTCTTTGATTTTTATGAAGGACTTTTTTTTTTTAAAGAAATTAAATGTCTGTTTTGACCCTATTTGTTCTATGAAATTACCGGCCGCAACGCTCCTGCCCTCCGCTACACGACAAGATTCTTTGTGTTGAGTGTGTTGAGTCTGTTGACAATGATAGCCACCGGTCGACATCCCACTCTATTGTTTTTAGCTCAAGTAATAATTTTTCATTTTTTACTGCTACGCGTTTCTTTTTCCCTCTTTTTTTTTCATCATAAAAGAATATTATTAAAATATTAATTGTTTCGTGGTCGGCTTATGGGCATTCTAGAGTCTAGACTATTTCCTATTGTAACAAACAAAAAAAAAAAAAATTTACCGCCTGTAAGGTAAAGTGGATCCAAACTACTTAAAATATGAACTTATTGCATAAAGTTTCAGAAAAATGCAAATCAGACCTCTAATTATAAAATTTTCCAATTTAAGTTCTTAAATTTTTAAAATTCTCTCTGAACAAAAAAAAATGTCTCGATTTAGGTTGTTAAAATTTTAATGGATTTGGATGAAATTTTAAATATTAAAAGGATGATTATTTTGCAACAAAAAAACCATTATTTTTTAATGTGAAAATTTTACATGGAGAATTAATTTGATGAGTTTTACTAGTCATATACAGAGAATGTCAACATTTTTATCACTTTTGTAAGTTAGGATGCAAAAATGTAAACAAAAAATTGCATGTAAACTATATTAATGTTTAATGGACAAAACTAATAAATAACATTTTTTTATAACTTTAGTGAGTTTGGAGCAAAAGCATAAAAACTTAAAGATATTGACACTTTTTACCCATAAATTAGATATAGTTAATTGAAAATTTTGGACAATCCTTAAATATCTAATAATATGAACTCTATGAAAAAGTTTTTAGAATAATCATATTTAAAATAATTATATTTAAAGTATAATTATTATTTTAATTAGGAAAGAATATATAGGTAAAAAATACGGAACACAAGTTGTAATTTTAACACCAGCCTTAACAAATTTTTCATTCAATTGCCATTATTGCTCTATTCTTGTGCATGATTTTTCATTTTTAACATAATTAGTGGTGTTTCTTAATAAGTTTCCTTCAAATTTTTATAAATTGAATTTATTGCAATAGATATATTATTTCATGGTACAAAATTAGGACTTTGTAATTTTTTTGTGAAAATGAAAGATTTACAAAATGATAAATTAATCAAGGTAGTGTTTAAACAATTCTAGATGATTTACATCCATTTGAAAAATAAACAATCTCGATCACCTTGGTTTGTGATAACATTTAATCAATCTTTACAACAGCCCATTTTTTAACAACGCCATTATTTGATTGCCATTAGATACATGCATAGTAGAAAGAAACATTTTGATAATGTTTGATTCTACTAGAACGACATACTCCTATAAATTTATAGAGCATATTTGCAAATACACAAGGCCTTCACCAGATATTTTACTAAGATAGAAGTGTAAATACACATTTAACAGCTTCAAGTTGCGTAGAAACCAAAAAGGAAAAGGAAACAAAAAATAATCAAGTATTCAAGTTGCATATTTGGAGTACAATAAGCATTGCTTGGATCAAGTCCCAATTGCTCATATTTTGTGCATATTTTTTAGACTTTGGTTGCTTTTAGCTGCCAAGAGGGAGACATCACCAGGCCCCACCAGACAATAAAGTTCATTGACGAATGATCCACTTTGTAGAAAATCATACCATTGTTATTTATTTGTACAAAAACAAAATTCAATATATATATATATATATATATATGCCTAAAAAAAAAAATTCAATACGTTTTCTGTTTTTTCCATTTTAGAAGCCATGACTTATCTAGTTTTTTTTTTTTTATTTTTTATAATTGATAGAGTAGAATTATCTATCTGTATTAGATATATTGTAAATTGAGAGATGTGCATGAATGATATATAAATATGAGATATAACAAACAGGATTTCAGAATAAACTTTCACAATATTTCAATAAAAATTTATTTTATACGGAATTCGAACTTGTATTGCCAGAGAATTTCCCTCATATCATCACATGTCTTACAAACTCGACTATGTCTATGAAACCTTATCTAATTATCAAATTCAAGAGACAACCCACCAAATACCTTACAAATTCGGATATGTTTATGGAACATAATAGATAAAATTCAAGAGACAACCCATAAAAAAGTTTCCATACAAATTTGAGAATTAATCAATTTGTGAAAGTAGTAAAAAGAACATGTTTAGACATAATCTAGTGATTTTTTCTCTTTAAAAAAAGTATTTTAGAATTGAATGTTAAGTTAAGAATGAAAGAGAATTTTTAATCTTAAAATAATATTGATAATATTTTTTATTATTAATGTAATTAATAATAATATTTATGTAAATTAAAAAATATATTTTAATTTTAAATATTTAAAAATAAAAATAAAAATATTTAATTTTAAACCGATTACGTGAAGTAAAAGATTGGACCAATCTCTTACCATTGACTCCTGGTAGCTTCAATCTCGCCAGATGAGAGCCGTATGGACTTAGAAAGTTGCAGCCTTGCAGAGATAGGAGATAGAGGTTTATAGGACATTAGGATTAGCAATTTAGCATAATTACATTCACTGTATTTTAATACGCAAAATCCATAAATAAATAAAAAAGAATTTCCTTAATAGTATTTCCATGAGTGAATAGCCCATATAAAGCAATCTGAACCAGTTAACTTTCACTCGTTTCCATTCGGGCCAACAAATAACTACATGTGAAATTGAGGTGCCCAATCTCAAATGAGTACCAAATGGATGGGCACGTGGAATCAAAGATAGAAGCGAACATGTATTTACTCCCAAAACTAAGAATTAGCATACCGAGTATTATATATTTTCTATTTAAAATTAAATATTTATATTTATATTTTAAAAAATAAGCATATTAATATTTAATTTTTTATTAATAATCTATTTAATTTAAAAAAATTATATCTTACTGAGTAATGAAATTTTACCACTACATTTATAATAGAAATAGTGTGTTAATTCATCTTGATCACGGTCTCTAACAAATTATTGAATTCATAAAAATAGATATTTAATTCTAGTTTTTCTAAATAAAAAAATATTCTGCTGAGCCTGATTCTTATCATACTCCATAATTGTACAATTTGTTTTACTATTTTTAATTATTATATTGAACTAAAATAAAAATAAAAATTTTGACAGATGAAATGTCATTTTTTTCCAATACGATGCAATAATAAAAGACAAGAAACGATTTCTTTCAAAATTGTCCACATTTTGATATGAAACATATTGATGTTAATATTATATCTCATGATTCGAGAGTTTTTCTTGAAACAAATAATTGAAAAATTCTAAGTAAAACTTATGTAATTTTGAAATTTATTATTAATTAAGTAATATAAATAATCAATAAAATTTATATAAAATTTTATTTTTATTTTATTAAATAATAATAATTTATTAATATTTCAAAATATAGCTATTAAAATTTAACGCGAGACACGTGAAAAAGAATAATAGCTTAAGCATTAACCAGGGTAACTCGAGCTGGTCAGTGTAGCAGTTTTGCTGTTTAACTCGTATAGTCATACTTGAAGAAGGCAGGGGTTTCTATTGAAATGTACAAACATTTAATAAGATTTTTGAAAATTTAAAACTCTCAATTATTTTTTTTTTCTTCTAAAAATTTTTACTCCTTCCGTTTAAAATTTAAGCGTCCACATTTTTATTTTTATTTAAAAAAATTAAATGTCTATTTTTCTTAAATAAATATGTTTTCTATCTAAAGTTTCATTAATAACTTCATTAATTTGACATCCATCCAAAATTTAATATTCACATTTTTATTTTTATTTTTATTTGTCAAGAATTTAATGTCTACTTTCCTTAAATAAATATAATTTTTATCTAAAGTTTCATTAGTAAACTCATTAATTTCAGAGATTTATATTGCACTAAGGCATGGTCTTCATCCCTCGACATCTTAATTTTAAAAAATTACATTTCAATAATTCACGAGTTTTATAATCCATTATACTGATATAAAAAATAATTCTGTAAATTAATTAAGTAAATTATCTTTTTTAATTTTTATTCAATTTCGAATGAGTAGAGAATTTTAATCTTTCAATATGAATAAATTTATGAGGAAATGTTACAATGTTTTCTTCTTTTATTATAGATATTTGATTAAAATCATCTTTTATAAAATTAGAGATTTAAATAGAGTTTGTGAGTTAATATCTAATTGAAAACTTTGACATTCTTATAAAATGGTTCACTTTCCATCACACAAAAAATGGAAAAAAAATAATTCTCTGCCTACAATTGAATTTTTACTTTGAAATATTATTTTCTGAAATTTCTTGATAATTTTCTTAATTTGAAGGAATTACCTTTCATTTAGAAAAAAAATGAAAAGGAATAATTGGCTGCTCTATTCAAGGCAGAGATTTTTTGTTTCGACATGCAACGTGGCATTACGCCAACCGCCCAAGCACAGATCTTCTAGAGAAATTTAAGAGGCCTTTGAAATTAAATATCATGTGATGTTTCATAAAAGCCAATGAGTATCACACTCCCTCCATTCCACAAAAATATATTAATTTTATTTTTCAAATGTTTCAAACTACAGTTCATTTATCTTTTTAATAGTGCATTTTTTTTCTTTTTCTATTATATCCTTAATCGAATAATATGGACTAATAATAATTTTTCAAATTTTCATTTTTAAGTAGGAGTATGATAGAAAGAAAATTATTTTTAATCCATTCAATTTATATTAAATACAATTTGTGGATCGGTGTAAAAAAATAAATGAATATATTTTAATAAAACAAATAAAGTAATAGCTAGAATCAGACTAATCAGACCTAATAATAACAATGATAATAAATATGAGAGCATACCCAGAATATCCTCAACCAAAAAGAGGGGCAAATGACTATTCAATCATTTCTCTGTTATTAGTGATCATGGTTTGTTGTGTTGAACACTTTCAGAATTTTATAAAATTATATGATGTCATTAAGGATTAATGTACTTCAATAATAACTTTTCTATTTAAAATTAAAATTTATAATTCTACTATGAGACGTTTACTTTCTTATAACTAAACATAATTTTTAGTACCTAAAATATCTTTAGTATAATATAAGATATTCAATCTAAATTAATATATATATATATATATATATACACTCACATTCCGTTAACTAATATAGTCTCATTACAACATTACCAATTGCTATATTAAAATAATGTGATAATTTACTTAAAATGAGAAAATGTTTAAAAAATCATTGCATCAAAATAGAATTCCATAAGTTGGACTAATTGGAATTGTTCTCAATTCCTTAGAAGTTTATAAAATAATGTTTTCCAAATGTTATAGCTTTTCTTTTTCGACTTACAGTGGCTTTTTTCTTCTTCTTCTTCTTCTTTTTCAATGGCAATCGCAAGGCAAACTTAAAACAACTCGTTGTCTTTTTTTTTTCCCCCTTTTCCTTTTGCGAGTTAAAGCAACCCCTTGAGGAATAATATGTTTGGAGTCCTCAAAATTGCAATAATTCATTTAAGCGTTCTTGCATTAACATACATATTAGTTTTCGAATTGTAAAAAAGTAAAAATAATATATTACAATAATAACACATGCTAAAATCAAGATATGTTCTAAGTTTTTTAAATTGAAAAATATATATTTTTAATAAAGTATTAAAGGCGATATTGTTAATTTAAGTAATTCGTTGCTACTAACACTGTGTAATGAAAAGAAAAAATATATATATCATGAAAAAGAAAGGAATTGAATGAATTTCCATTTCATCTTTTTATTAGTTTAATCTAAAATAAAAAATATTAAGTTATTGAGAATATCTAAACTTTTTAAGAATCAAGAAAATAATATTTTCTCGTTATAAAATATAGGATTTACGAAAACAATAATAAATAAATACGAATAGAGTGGTAAAGGGGAAACGGGAAGGGGTAAATTATAAAAAGAGTAGAGGTTCTGTAAAATTATATACAAATCAATATCCATTTTTTGTATTTCCTTATTAGAATTTCGTTTCATTAGGAGAAAGTCCTTTAAAAATTTCCACAATTCTTTTTTTAGGTATCTAAAACCAGATATTTACCTTTATTTAAAAAAAATAAAAACATCCCTTTCAAAAACAAAACATCTTTTTATAAAGTATAAGTAATATTAATACACGAGCTTTAATAATAAAAAATAAATAAAATGAATCTTTTTCTTTTTTTTATCCAATACTAAACCCAACGTATAAAAATAAAAATAGAAACAATTTTAAACAGAGACGTTTTACATACCAAAGCCCCCAGTTTTTGTTATTACCAATAAAATGCTCCTAGGAATTAGGATGGAAGATCGATTAGGACCTCTTAACAAGAGTGGGTTTTATTCGTTTTATGCATTTGGAATTTTGGTGCATGAACTTGCCAACTTGGCTCTATTTACTGACTGCAATTATTGATATTATCAAAATGGGAGAAATAAAACATTTGAGAAGACAATTGTTTGTTTATTATTGTCAGGTAACATGGGTGTACGTATTAATCAAAGCTTAATATATTTAATATCAATAGTATTAGTTTAAATTTTTATCTATATAAAAAACATGCGTATAGTAAATTGAAATACCCTTTTAAGTAATTAAAAACTATTTCATCACTATTTTAAAACTTATCGTAATATTACTTTGCTCTTTTTTCAAAAAAGTTATATTTCATCCGTCTCACCAAAATAAGTAAATATTATTTTCATTTTAATTTGATAAGTTTGTTTTATTTTTTGTTTATATGTAATTTTTTTTATTAAAAGTATAAGCATTTATTAGTTGACAATAATATATTTATTTAAAATTATATTGTTTATATATAAAAAATGCATTAAATTTATTTTGAAATGATAAATGATAAATGTATTTTAACAATATTCTTATAAAAAATATACATTTTTAATAACATTAATTATATTTTTTAATCATTATAAAAAATCAAACAAGTCTATAAGTTTGAGACTAAATGATTTTTTCACATAAATTAATAAAACATATTTAATATTGTTGCAATTGTAAATTTTTTTTCCTTCCTATTTTGCTCATTCACCTTGCATTGAATTTTTTTTTCAAATTTAAATTTAATCATGCAAAAATGTGTACAAATTTAATTTAAAGTGTATAAAAAAACTATACACTTGTATTTGAAAAATAAAATATTTAACTTAATGTGTATTATTACAATAGTTGAGTTATAAGTTTTATAATAATATAATATGTTAAATATGAGTATTTTAAGTAACTAAAATTAAATAACACCATCAATAAATAAATTATATTATAATTTATAAGAGATGCATTTTTTTTCTCTCTTAATGGAATAAAATACATAAACCTCGAGATATTATCATGTTATGGCGAGGGATGTCTTGGTCGTCTTGGATATATAGATTTAATTTTGTATGAATTATATGTATTTTAAAGGTTAAATATTTCTTACAAAGAAGAAGGCTAAGTATGATATGCTCCTACAATAGTATAAATTGTTATTATAACTTGTTAAAATCAAAATTAATATATAATGATCATATTTACTTAAATATTATACTATTTTTATCCATAAATATAAGTCGTTAAATGATTTTCTTATTATATAAAAATATAAGTTCATTTATAAAATTATATATATATATTTTATCATTGAATTTTAATATTAAATTTATTTATTTTTATATCTTATTTTATGTATTTTTTATTTCAATGACAAAACTTTTATATTTTTTTCTTCTTAAACAAATTTTATTTTCTCTTTATGATTTTCAATACATAATAATTAAGGGTAAATGATTTGTGTAAAAGTATGTCCAATAAATTATATTTTTAGACAGAGGAATTAATAATTATTTCATTACACTTGAATGTTCTCATATATATATATATATATACCTATTTTAAGGTTTTTCATTACTATCACGTTTTAAGATTTTATAAATAATTTTTAAATTTAAAACACAATCTCAGACATAACAAATATTTTATTTCAATAATATAAATTTTAAAAAAGTTATTTAATATTTTTTATTAATAAATTAAAAGTAATATTTAATTCAATAAGAATTATTGTGATACACATTTCTAATCCCGGAAGATCTGTTTTGTATTATAAGAAAGAAAGATAGAAAGTAAAAGTACTGAGGGAAAGTAAAAATACATAAATGGAGAAACAGAGAGAGACAAAGCCCACTTGCTCCCAAAGACTAAAGTGGCGAAAGGATGTGACGGTTAGATCATAGATGTCTCTACCTTTCCGTGGGTCCCATCATTTTCTCTTGGGCTGTCTCCTTACGTCACGATTGCGACACGTGTCGGATCTTACTCCAATCAACCTTTTCCAGTTTCCCCCGAATATAAGGAAAAGAAATACCACAATTTAATTTCTTATAAGTACCTGCCAGAAAATATCTGATAGTACTCAATTTGTTTAAAAACTATTAACTTAACTAATTATTAAAAAGAAGAGAAACTTTAATTGTATTAAGTTACTAGGATATCTTTATCGTTTAATGTAGTTAGTTGTCAAATTGTATGTATTTATAGAATATGAATTCTTTAAAATTTAAAAATTATTGATGAAATTATAGATTAAAAATAGGTGATCAAATGTTTAATCTCAACCATCTAAAAATAGTAATACTAAATATTTTAATTTTTAAAGAAAGGAAAAGAGTATACTATTGTCTTTCAACACGCAATTGTTTCACTAAGTAATTATATGCACATAATGCGCCATTCTTATTGTTCATGGGCAAACTTGAAGATATAGCAAGCATTCCTTGCATTGATATGAAAATTATGTATTTGCTTAGTTTGTAATTATTTTTTACCTAATAAAATAATTAAGAAAGCGTTTCATTATATAAAAGTTAATGTTTTATATTTGTTATTAATGTGATTAAGCGGAAAAAAATGATACAAATATTTTAAATTTAAAATATATGTTCATTTTAAAAAAATAAATATTTACAAAAGAAAGAGAACATAAAAAAAAGTTTGGATAAAGTATTTCTTTGACAATATTCTAATTTCTTTGATCCTCAACAAATACAGAAATTCCACCAGGATCTACTTAAGCTACTGAGGACTGATTCAAAGAAGAATATATATAAAAGGAATAAAGAGAAGATATGATTCTTTTATACCAAAATGCAAAGTAAAAAGGGGAAATAAAAAGGAGTGTAGGAAATTAGGAAATGGTTGGGCTTTAGAATGCCAAACTTTGTCAACAAAGATCGTTCGTTTTAACCACGCAAAAGAGCCCAAAGAAAAAGACATGGCATTTTGCAACTTTTGGGCTAACGACAAAACCATCTCCCCCATTGAATTTCAAATTAAAACTACGGAAAATAAAAACTTAATACAACTACTGCCTCGTTAGTCGTTCCTGCTGCCTGCAGCTGCATTTCAAGCTCTTCTTTTTTATTTTTCATTTTGAAAAATGATTTTTTTAATAAAAATTTTCTATTTATTTTTTAAAATTATTTTGAAGAACAAATCAAAATTTTGAATCTCACTGGACATGAATTTACCAATTTACTTAACTGAGGAAAAATAATTTGGATCTCCAATCAAAATTTTGGCTTCGAGCTTAAGAACAAAAAATGTTTTATAAAACACTTTTGAAAACTTTACTTATAAAAAGTTCAAACAAAAACATAACAACGATTCAATTTAAGAGATTTTTTTTTTTTGAAATGAATCATTATTAGCTAATGCAATGCAATTTTTTTCTTAAAGAATTTTACAACCTCATGTAGTTGCATTTGTCTTTTCGTGTTTTGGTGATGAATAAGAAAAATTTTAATTCCCCCAAAAAGAAAAAGGAGTTGTTAACATTTGAATACTAACAATAATAGAGATGATGTGACATATCGCAGATTGTTAATTATAAGAAATGAAATAATATTTTGAGACATAACATTATTGAAATAAATTAATAAAAAAAATATTGTTGATAATGATAGAACGAGAGTTCGAATTATGATATAGCCAAATCTTGGGTGTGTTATAAAAAATAAAAAGAATGGAATGATATGAGATTTATAAGAGTGTAACATCTTTTATCTTTTTAAGAGAGAAGAAAAAGGAATGGGAATTTTTGTTGTTGGCATTGTTGTCTCGGGCTAATGTTTTGATCTTATCCTTCTTTTCTTCTCCTGCCAGGTGTCTAGGGGGGATGGGTGGACGGGGGGGTCTGTGATATTGGATGTGAGATTCACGGTGGAGCGAGAAATGAAATGCCAAAAAAAGAGAGAGAAGTTGAAGAACCTAAAAAAGCAAACACATGATCTGCCGGTTGACAACGGGACAGCATTGGCAATGGTGTGGTAAGAATCCGCCAAACAATAACCAGAATTTAGATTCATCCATCTGCATCAACGTTTAAGTTGATGATAATTTTTCATTTCATTTTCAATTTCAAGAACGTTACAATTTGTTTCATCCTGACTTTTGAATATATAATTCCTATAACTGAATATTTTAATATAACACAAAAAATAATGAAAGTCTTTGACTATAAAATTTACACAATATACTTATAATTATTGTGGTTGTAATAATAATAATAATAATAATAAACAGTGTGATTATAATGGTAAAATCACTTGAATTAATGAAATATAAATATTTTAAATTTTAAAAATTATTAATAAAATTTTAAATAAAAATATATTTATTGTAAAAAATGTAGATATTCCAATTATGATCATTTGTGAATATTCAATTACAGAAAGATGAAGTAATAAATTAAAGAGTTTATAAACTGTGTTTTAAAAGATTTTTCATATTATTAGAGGTTTGTATATAGTTGTTAGAGCTCTTAAACTGTAAAAGAAAAAAAAAGTAAAATTGAAATAAAACTATTTTAAATATTAATATACTTGTTTTTAGTTTTAAAAACATCAATAAACAAAAGCTATATTGAAAAACATTCCATGGTAACTCTAACACTTTCAAAACATTTTGTTTTAAATTTTTTTAAACTCAAAATTTAAACTAAAAATTAGTTGAAATAGCTCAGAACTGCTTTTGGTTAAAACTCAAAAGATAAACAAAAAGTTACTTCTATATAAATAATCTAAAAGCCCAAGTAACATGCATTTAGATATGCTCTTATAGTTTCAAATAGTTTCCCATTGATTGTGTCAAATGTCTGCAAAATCCCTTCTCCACCCCACAAAAAAAAAAAAAACCTCTGCACAATGTAAGACACATACCCTATTGATCAATGGAGTAATCTCATGAGGCTTATATAAGAAGTAAAATTTAAGAGATAACTTTTCAAAAAAAAACATGGAATCCTAGAGGTTGAAGAAGCAAATAGAGATGAAAGAAAGAACCAAAGATAAAATTTGAGCTCAAGTTTAAAGTGGTGAGAGCTGAAATACAAATTCAAGCAAAAAAATATAGTGAAATAAAATGCTAATTAACTTACTCAAGAAAAAAAAAATGCTTGGCTTGGGTTACTGCAAAACACAGGAAAATTACCATGCAACCAAAATGATGTTGTAAAGTGTACGTACAAGAGAGAGAAGAGCATTCCAACAAATAGAACAAGACCAAAACAAGCTGGCAACCAAAAGGAGTTGCAGAGCCCCATTCTGCCTTGAATGAACCAAATATTAATGTAGCTGAATAAATGAGAAGTCATTTTTTTCTATCTATATATTTAGACTCGATATATATATGCCGTTGGCCACATGATTCCATGCTTTGAAATTTGTACTATTTCTTTCTTACCCGTCATTGTTTACTAATATTGTGGTGATGTTATTTGGGAACGAAGGAATTGGATAATTCTATTGTCTAAATGAGCAACTAATAGTGCATATTATTGCTACGTAGATAGCAACTTGATTAATATATACATATATATTTGAATACTTAATATTTTGAAGAAAGGGTGACTAACTTTCTATATATTTGAGCCTTGACTGTGAGAATTGAGATCTAGAGGCACAATTGACATTTATAGAATTTGATGTACTGGTTAATGGAAATATACTCAGAAATGTGACTGGCTGACCATTTTGATTATTCACTAGAAGACACATTTATAGAATTGGAAAGCAACATGAGCAGCATTGTACAAATAAAAAGAGCATGAATGACAATAGTCCCTTCCCTTCAACTAGCATTCTTATTCCAAGTTTCTTGGTGTTACAATAGCGAAGTTTATAAGCACACCGTTACAGATCTGTATTTTCAAAGAGTTACCAATTTCCAAAGATGTAGCATACCAAAATTTCATACGCATACGATGATATGTATACACACACAAATACGTACTAAAGGGTATGGATTCAATATTAATTAGGAAAGTTTTTGTCTCATATTTTCTACCTTCAGTTAAGTATCTGAAATTACTATGGCATCATGACTTCTACTGAAAGTTCTGTAGTGGACAAGCTTTCATCATGAAAAAAAAAAAAAATGTCTTCTTGTTGATGGAGATTAATCGCTGATAACTGATTACTGGACATTGTCTGAACTCAGGCGCATTTCCAGCACATTCACTATCATGGCTTCCTATATTACTTATGGAAAAGTTCATTGAAGCTATCCCAAAATAATGAATTGAGTTCTTATAGGCATTTTGAATGATGCTATTGAAGTAGCCCTTCTAGCTATATTTTCTGTTACTCAGTCCATTTCATAAAAGTATTCGACATGGGCTATCAGAGGTAAACAATAGTTGCATCTTGCTGGGGACAACCTTTTTTTTCTTTATCTTTTTTCAAATCGTTCTTTGAAATTCTCATCATTAATTTTGTCTCCCAATCACATTCAAGACAGCTCTTGAAACATCAAGCATAAGTGGAGGAGTGCTATGGCAATCTTTTTCAGATTTTCTAGTTGAGATAAGGTTTTCGCACAAGACTGAAGAGACTCACAAAGCCAAAGCCGAAGCCGGCAATCACGTGGATAGGACCAAGCAAATATATAGTATATTTTCAGTAGTTTTCATGGAAGAGCTGATGTCCCAATTGAACCCAAGGCCAATCCTAACTGGTTTGTAATATCTTCAATTGGGGGGAAGATCTGCAACTACTCTCTCTTCTTCCCTACGACGCGTAAATATTTCATACAAATTCCACATTTGGATTCGATCTCGAAATCTTTTCGTCCATCTCCGGAGAAATTCTCCTAAATTATAATGGGATCTGATGGGCGGCGCATGTGCGTGGGGTTAGAATAAGAAGATCGTCAGCGCTGACCGAAGCAAAGCTCTCGTTCAGTCGTTCATCCAGCATCTTTTTGCCTCTAGAAAAGGAAATAAGCCCTAGGACCAGACCAGATGCTCCCCAAAGATTCCCTAGTCTGCATGGTCTTTTGAGTCGTAGAGATATTGGAGAACTTGATCATGTGAAGCCCATTTATCATGCAATTACAAGTACGGCGAATCTAGAATTTTCTTCTAGTGAGGCTAGAGCCCATTTATGCGTGGGTCACTCATTTCAAAAACAACACACATCTCCCAAAAAATACAATTTTAGCTCATCAAATGCCCATAATAATTTAATGATTATCACATTTCACTTTGGATAATAAAAAATTACATAGAAGATAATGGATATAATTAAAATTCGAAGCTCCTTTAATAATAACAAAACGTATGCAAAATGTGTATAGTCACACATTTTGTATTTTCCAAATACGTTTCTTTGTATCTTTGAACTTGATTTTTACTCTAACAAACTATCTTTACAAAATTTTCCCTATTTTAGGTAAACGCTCTAGGGGAAGACAAAACAAAATGTAGGCACCACTAATGGTGCAAACAAATCGTTCAGTCAAAGCTCGATTCCATATCGAGTCTAACTCATTAAAAAATTAAATCGAATTTGAATTTAAAATTAATTGATTTGTGACTTGTCAAGCTGTTTAAAAGTCACATAAATAAATATATATATATATATATATATACTTTTTTTAAAAAAATCAAAATTTATATTAAAAACATATTTTTTAAAATTTTAAACTCAGCTCAAATTCGAACTCGACTTAAAGCCTATCATTTATTTGAACTTTAATCGAGATTCATAAAATTTTGACGAGCTGAGCTCGAGAGCTCAAATTTATAAAGTCGATCTATCTCAAACTCAAACTCACCCCAGCTCAAAATTGACTCAAGAGATCGAGTTCGGCTCGACTCATTTAAATCTCAAGGCACCGCACCAAAGAAATGGAGAAGAATAGGTGAGATGAAATATTTATAATATTATTTGGGGGGTTTAAGGGCGGGGCGGGGCGGGGCGGGGGTGGGGGTGGGGGAGAAGAACCAAAGAACAAACCTTTTTCCAATTCGAGAATTGTAAAGAAAGATTATAATTTTACCAAAATAATATTCTTTATTTGGAAGTTAAAATTGTATAACAACTTTATAGAATATATGAAACTGATGATAAAAAATAAATAAAAAATGAAACTGAAACACGAGTTACATTGCTTATCATTATTTAGTTTTTACTGGACGAACCTTTATATTAAAACAAAGTAAATAAACTAAAAAGGACATAAAGTAATCTATTGTAAAATAAATAATGAATGTACTTAAAAAATTAAAAATTTAGTAATAATATTTTTTTATCATTTTAATAAGAATAGTTTATAAAAAAATGTACCAAACCACCAAATAATGTATTACTGTACTCTTATTTATCAATTATTATAAAAGCTGCTGAACTTAAAAGATAATTCTATGGGTAGAAATTCAGAAGCCTCCCTAAAGTTGCATCATCATCATCATTATTATTATTTTAAATTCATTCTTAATTTTTTTTTAAAAAAAATTAAATCCACCAATTTACTGACTAATCACTCCCTATATTTTGATTCCTGAAGGCTGAAGCAACATGGACAGTCCATCAGTCATTTCTCTCGATTTTATTTTCTTAAAATATCAAGAATGACTTGCAATAATAGTTTTTAATGTAAATTAAACTGAAGGACAATTATTTAAAATTATCAGTACATATTAAAGAAAAAATGTATATTTCTTATGGTGACAAAGTGGATGAAAAATCAATAAACATCCAAAATCATCTAATATTAAATGAATTTGGTTCACTCATATAATTTAAATGAAGATCCATTTATCCTAATGGATTTTAATGGATATTTATGAAATTCAATAAATATCCATTTTAAAAAGTCTAACTCGGTCAATGTCCATTAATCAAATTTAATTAATTACACTTTAACCCAATATATATTTTAAATTTTACTTTAACTCTATAAAAAAATTTCCATGTTTGAAGAAAAAAAAACTCACTATTTCTCTCTCTAGAACTATTATAATTCATAAGTGGTTTATGAGCAAAAGTTTTATTATGTATTATTAATTTCATGTGGAGTTTTTCCTAAAAAATAGAAAAAGAAAAATTTTCATATAGAGAATAAAATCTTCATTCTTGATTGTTATGATTTCCCCTGAATGTATTCGAATTTGTTTCCTAATTTTCTTTTAATAATCAATTCAATATTGAACAAAAATACATCTATTCAAAAAGTTCAATAATGAATAAACAACACTATTATTCAAATACATAGGACTCGATAATTAAATTTTTATAAATTATAAAACAAACAATTTGTATGAAAATTTTAAATTTTATATCAAACTAAGTTTTTTATATAAGTATTATTATTATTTATTTATTTTTATTTCTTTTCTAATTCAACTTTTTAATCTCACAATTTTTTATTTTTGTATATAAATTTGCTAAGTTAGCTTTAAAGCTCAGACCTTTATCCATTTTATACAATCTGTTGGCATGAGACAAATTTTCATTTCATTTTGACAGATTTTTTTTATTTAAAAAAATCAATTGATAGTTTAGTTATCATTTTTACATATTTCTAATATATATGGAATTAAATATTAAAAAACTGAATTGAGCACTAGCTTAAATAATAAAAAATTAAATTAAGAAATTTAATTGAATACAATTACAAAGAATGAGCTCTAAAAAAACCAAAATTATATGGATAAATAAGTGTCCATAAATATTCATAAACTATTTTGATTCAAATAATTTACTAATTAGTTAATTAAATATTTTAAAAGTTAATTAAACATGAGGTTAAATAATAAAAAGTATATTAAGTAATTTAATTGAATACAATTACAAAGAACTCCTCTTAAAAAAATATAAGATAAGTTATATGAATAAATTGATGTCTATAAACCATTTAAAATCAAACAATTTAAATAATTTATAAATCTATAATAAATGATTTGAACTTAAATAAATTGACACTTATATAAATTTATCCAAATGAATTTAAATATCCATTTTACCACACTTAATATTTCTTGGCTAAGACTGATGGAACTGAGCAGCTTTCTAAAGAAAACAATTGTTTTTTTTTTTTTTTTTGTTATTGATGTTTTGGAAATTGGCCTTTGGGCTGAGCTACCATATATAACTTCTTTCTCATGTCTAAGCATGGGAGAGTAGCCCAAAACATGTAGGTATTTAAAGCCCAAGCTATATTATCCTCCTCAAAGCTCAACGACAATTTTTGTTTAAAAATTATTAAAGGCACATTGTTTCTATCAATTTTACTTCTTATCGTACTCTTTATAATTTTTGACTCTGAAAAATTTATTTCAACACATT
Source organism: Apocynum venetum (assembly GCA_019593545.1). Taxonomy (NCBI): domain Eukaryota; kingdom Viridiplantae; phylum Streptophyta; class Magnoliopsida; order Gentianales; family Apocynaceae; genus Apocynum; species Apocynum venetum. Next base: position 5,563,110 of record SRSM01000123.1, on the reverse strand, counting down.
AAAAATAAATTAAAAATCTAGAAAATAATTTTTATTTCGACCTATACATCGAAAATAATGATATATATATATATATTCCATATTTTATCTTAAATTTACATATTTGGAGAAAAATGACTTCATTCAAATAATCAATTTGAACAAAGTGAATTTGCATGAAAAGTCAATTCGAAAAAACTCACTTTCTTCGGACGATCGATGAAATAGGTCGGGTTAGGTCAGAAAAATTCAATTTTCATCCTAATTTTTAGTCATTTTATTATATATTTAATTAATGAATTACACATATTATATTTTTAACAAAGAAAATTAAATTCATATTTGTTTAAATTAAAATTAAGTAATATAATATAACATATCAAATTTAAATATAAAAAACCTAATACATTACTAAACTCAATTAATTTATTCTCATTATTTTTATTTGCTTTAATTAAAATAAACTAAACTTAAACAAATACTAAATTAATACACTTTTAAAAGATGGAAACACCAATTACTAAACTAATTAAACTAAATTAAACTCATATTTGTTTTCATTAAATTTAAATAATTAAAATAAATTATTCTAAACTTAATTATATTAATTTAAAATTTGTTCAAGTAAATTATTATTAACTAAAGTAAATTAAACTTAACTAATTAACACTAAGTAATTAAATTTAACAAATCAAATGTAAGTATTATAACAAATGATATAATTAATTAAATAAATAGAGACAATTAACTTAGCTAAAAAAATAAAAAAAATGTACAACCCTTTCAAGATGAACTAGGTACGTTTGCTTGAAAAAATCAAGTCCATTCGAGCAGTCCGCCCGAACATACCGAGTTAGTTAAGTCGGATATATCGAATACCAATAATTCATAACCAATTTTTTTTTTCTATTTTTCATGACACCAAATTTAATCCTAAAAATAAATATATCAATATATAAACAATGTATATTAATTAAGTATTGAGAAATTAAAAAAAAAGTGTTTAAGAGTAAAAGCGTGATTTTAATAAAAGGGAGCTGCATTTAATAATCTTGATTTTTTTTCCAGTTTTCAAATAGATCACTCTTCGTTAATATTAATTACTATCAACCACTAGTAATCACAAAAGCTAGTAATTAAGAATTGATGGACCTTCCTTCCAAAGAAGAAAGAAAGAAAGATTGACACGACATTTACTGCTCAGATTAATATGTTAAGATTGGATTATTATTAGGGACAAAGAAAGTATAAAATAGAGAAAAATGAAATAAGTTAAATAAATATATTATAGTAACCTTTTAATATTAAAGGCTTTTTAATTTTTATAGTATGTTAAAAGACTTCATTAATTTTCAAAGAAAGAGTAAAAAAGTTTACCATTTTTGGAAATATAACGTTCATATTTAATAAAAACGTTATGATAATTAGTTTGAAAAGGATTAAAATGTGACAATTATTGAGAGAGAACATGGAGTAAATAATAACGTAGGCAATTCTTAGTTGAAATTTGCATAATTTTCCCTCATTTCCTCTACTAATTATTAGGAGAGACCTGGCCGTCAACATCCGAGATGCGGCGCCTGAGCTCTGATTATTCGATTTCCATGGATGAACTAATCAAATTGGGAGGTCTCATCTCCAGTAGGATTGATTCTGTTATGCCCATGATCGTTAGGAGGATAGTGCCACCCATGAATTCATCTTCAAGCTTTAAAACTACAATCCCATTCTCATCTACATGATTCAGGAAACCCTTAACAAAGTAACGTTCAGAGGTGCTCTATCCAAAATTTTATATATGATTTTTAAAATCACGATTCCTACTTAGGGAAGTAATGAATCATTATGTGATACCACTATATGTATACAGAGATCTGCTGAATTTTTCTTTCTACGCTGTCTATGTCATTATTGTTATTATATTTTTGTTCAAATTTATAATTATCTCAATAGTCTCATCATTATGATTTATGAGCTTAGTTTATTAGTTGTTTACTTATTCTAACGACGACTGCTCATTCGTGTTTCCTTTAAGTTTCGTTTAGAACTTTTTGTCCTTTTATAAATTGAATTAGATTGGATTGGATTTATTTTGAAATTGAACTGAAATATAAACTACAATGCGATTCGACTTAAACTAATTATTATTATTTTTTCCTGTCGAAAATAAAAATGAAACCAAAAATGGAATTCAACGAACCGAATAATGTACACACTAGCCAGATGCAGAGAAGAAATCTGCTACTGGAGATGACTTGTTTGGTACAGCACAGAACCTTCCAGGAAGTCTCCTGTGCTGTAATGTCAGATCCTACTAGTTAAGATACCTTTCCTTGGTTTGTCATTTCAATCCTACATATATTTTATAGTTTATACCCAAATTTTCTTATTCCACATGCTGGTTAGGGAACCGACCATGGATTGCTTGTTGTAACATCCCTAATTTTTCAAAATTACCCAAAATAGAAAATAAAATAAAATAGGCAAGTCAAAAAATAATCTTAATTTTTAAAACAGTCAAAATTCCAAATTTCCAAATAAGTAACAAATTATAAATTTGAATCCAAAAACAATCATTGCAAACATAAAATTATTTATACCAAATAAAACAAAAACCATTAACATAAATATTCATAGTTCTAAAACATGAACATAATTTCAACCTAATTCAAAATTCATAAAATAGTTGGTCATTCTCCGTCTCCGCATCGCAATCCATTAGCCTGTAAAAGATTTTAGTAAAACGAAAAACATAGGTTAAGTATAAAGTACTTAGTGGGAGTAATGTGTGACATATTATAAGGATATACATATTGAGAATATAATGTAAACATCAATGATCATTGAATATCATCGAGTCAAAGACTCCTGTTGAATCGGACTAAGGTCCCTGTTTTATCGGACATAAGCCCCTGTTGTTTGATGACATATACAATAGATATTTATATGTTCAATTATAAAATCATTGCACACATATCATAATAGAATTTAAAAGTGCACAATTAATCATAGAATAAAATATCACATATAACATGTAAATATAAATGATTAAATAATTAAAATAAGGTTAGAACTCCCACCTCAAAAGTAGATATAAACGTGTCCTAAATTGCGTGGAAAGTCTAGCTCCCTAAGTCCTTGTCTCCTACATTAGAAGTATTAAATGAATTAGAATCTCGAAAGGACACTTAAATATTCTATATAAAAGAAAAAGATTGGCTTTTTGAAAGGTTAAAGGAAATATTTTGCATTTTGAAAAGGTTTGGGAACACTTTTGGAATATGAAAAAGGTAATTTTCGAGTTTGGAAAAGTTTGGGTTAAACTGTAATTTTAGAGAAGTTCGGAGGTCAAATCGTAATTTTTGAAAGTTTGGAGACTAAAAACGATTTTTTTTTGAAAATACGGGTTGAAATATAATTTCAATAAGGCTTGTGGTATAAAAAGGGAATTCCTAAAAGAATTGGGTAAAAATATAATTTTTAAAAAGTTTGGAGTCAAATTGGAAATTCTAGAAAGATTTGGGAACTAATTTGGAAATTCTAAACATTTGTGGGTAAATCTGTAAATTTTGTATATGAATTGGGGTAATCTTAGGGTTTGTAAACTCTAGGGACTTATTTGCAAAAATTGGATAAATTTTTGAAAGAATTACAAAAATACCCCTCTATCCCAAAACCCTAATTTCTTCTTCTTCTTCCTCTTTTCCTAACCCTAGCTGCCACCCCCCTTCCCCTCCGCCAACCGCCGTTGTCCTTCCCCTCTTCCCTTCAACCGCCGCTGCCCCTCCCTTTTTTCTCTCTTCTCCCTTCTTCTTCTCTTCTCCTTTTCTTTTCTCCCATCTCTCCCCTCCCTCTGCCCGCCCCCCTCTCGGCCTCTCCCTCCCCATCTTTCGGCTTCTCCCTTTCTTCTCCCTCCCTTTTCCCCTTTCTCCTTCCTCCCTCTGCCGCCCCCTTCTACTAACCCAAAATAGAACAAAACTACCGGAATATGGGAGACTATGGTGGGAAGATAAGAAAAATATGATTTTTGACTTATTGCCGCCGGCGGCGGCCAGCCATATGGCGGCGCCGGTGGTGGCTACCGTACCGGAAAAGTAGAGAAAATTACCTCGGAATTTGTGATTAAGAGTAAAAAAAATGATTATTATGTTAACCTTATCTATTTATATGTCTAACATAATAAATTTTAATGGGCCGGGTTAATTAATTAATTAAGCCCATTAAATAATATTTTGAGTATTACACTTGTGTACTCCATGCTTTGACTTTGCTATTTGTTTCTTGTTCCTCATTTTGTTATTATAGTGTATGTTGTCTGGGAATGAAGGATGGCTTTGAAACTTTCTCTTGTTCAGGAAATTTCAGAAACTATCTTGTCTACCAGAATTAGCCAATTAGATAAGTCTATATGAACCACTCATAGTGTATTTATTACTGGAAAAAGCAACTTGGATAAAAGAAATTAGGATCACAGCTGAAGAATATCTAATGGGGGCTTTTACCAATTCAACTCCCTTCTGTTATAGCGTATTCATAGACATGGGCATATAAATGATTGTTATGAATTTTAGCCTTCCAAATACTGGAGGAAGAATGTACCTCTCCAGATTGTCTATTCTACTCACTTGGCTCTCTGTTTTGTGCATTGCACAACAGAGCAACCACAAGAGCACTCCCAACTTTCAAGTTGGCGTAGTTCTTGATTTAGATTCCCCCTGTAGGACGTATTGGATTGAGCTGCTTGTTTTTGGCTCTTTCAGATTTTTATTCAGCTCACGCTAACTACTGCACCAGGCTAATACTCCATGTTAGGGACTCAAAGGGACAGGTTATTGAAGCTGCCAGTTCTGGTACTCACTTATCCCCCCATGCCTCTGTAATACATGCATGGAATAGTGTATGCTACTTTTCTTTTGTAATGATTTCATCTTTTATGTTGTGGATCAATGCTTGATTTTCCATCCAACTATAAAAACTAAAACTAATGTTTAACCATGTCTATCATTGTCAGCATCTACACTGGTATACTCAAATTATCATAAGATTGGATATGTTTACGTTTCTTTTTCTTTGTGATATGTAGTGCTAACAACTATAGTAAGCAGCCAGATAGACTTTAACCACATTATTTTTTATTCCCTCTTAACCTCCTTTCATTATCTTCCAATCAGGAGAGCCATGTATAATCTGGTCTAAATAAACAAGCAACTTCAACATGTAAGAAGTAACCAGATGGTTGATTAATTACTGATTCCATCTTTTACATCCAAATAGGGCTCAATTTATTGAAAGATGTTGAGGTGGATTCAATTATTGGTCCTCACAAATCTTCTCAAGCCAACTTTCTGATAAATTTAGGAGCAAGGGCCCATGCACCAATAATCTCTTTCTCTGCAACAAGTCCTTCCCTTCGTCCTCAAAGTCCCTATTTTGTTCAAACAACCAAAAGTGATGACAGTCAAGTTGGAGCAATTGCTGCCATTGCAAGGCTTCACATGGAGCCAGGTTGTTATCGTGTATGAAGATTCAGACTATGGGAATGGTATTGTTCCATCTTTATCTAATGCATTGCAAGACATCAATACTCGAGTTTCATACAGGTGTGTTATTCCTCTATTGGCATCAGATGACTTTATTCTGCTAGAGCTGTATAAACTGATCACTATGCAAACACGAGTATTTGTGGTGCATCTCTCACTCTCTCTTGGAGCTCGACTCTTCCTAAAAGCAAAGGAACAGGAGTGATGACAGATGGCTATGCCTGGATTGTTACAGGTGGGATGATGGATCTACTCAACTCCATGGATTTGCATGTAGTGGAAGCCATGCAAGGCGTATTGGGCGTCAAGCCTTAGTTCCCAAGTCAAAAAACCTAGAGTCTTTCATGAGGAAGTGGAAGAGGAAGTTCCTTCTGGAAAACCCTCAAGTCGGACAAGCAGAACTGAGTATTTTTGGTCTCTGGGCTTATGACATACTTTGTGCACTAGCTATGGCAGTAGAAGATGGTGGAATTAGGAAAGAAAACTCCTTGAAAAACTCAAATTCAACAGACCTGTTTACTTTGGGAACTTCTCCTACTGGCCCTCAACATCTTAAGGCAATCTCAAGTGCTAGGTTGGAAGGACTAAGTGGAAAATTTCATCTTGTCAATGGCAACTTGTGCCATCACCCTATCAAATACTCAATGTGGTTGGGAAATGGGAAAGAGAGGTAGGAATCTGGATACCATCAGTCGGAATTATAAGGGAGCTTAGTGTGAATGCTACTAATTCTAATTCAAAGGAAAATTTTTGGAGTATCATTTGGCCAGGAGAATCAATAATTGTACCTAGAGGTTGGGAAGTTCCAGTAAGAGGCAAAAAACTAAAAGTTGGTGTTCCGGTAAAATCTGGATTTGATGAATTCGTGAAAGTAGTAGCAAAGGACCATCAAACCAATGCCACTCAAGTCAGTGGATACTATATAGATATATTCAGTGCTGTCATGACAGCATTGCCATATGCTGTGCCTTACGAGTATGTTCCATTTTCAAGACCTGATGGTTCAAGTGCTGGAAGTTACGACCATCTTGTATATGAAGTTTTTCTTCAGGTAAGTCACACTTCTGGATTTGATTAACCTTCCTAACTTGATCATCATTCAGTTTTGCTTATCTTACTGCTCTTTTCCTATGAAAACGTGTTTGGTTAATTGCAAATTTTGCTTCACTTTGTCCTTCATACCTCAGAATTATGATGCTGCTGTGGGTGACATAACAATCACAGCCAGCAGAAGGAGGGATAGCTGGTATAGTGCCAATCTCTTATGAGGATATTGGTGACAAGTGGACTTTCGGGAAGCCACTGGAGAAAAAACTATGGTTAACAAGTATAGTATTTTTCATTTACACGGGCATGGCTGTCTGGATTCTTGAACATAGAGTAAACCGTGCTTCTCAGGGGCCTCCTTCAGAACATGTTGGAAAAATCTTTTACTTTTCATTCATGATACTGGTGTTTGCACAGAGTAACTTACCTCCCTTCTACATTTCTTCAAATGTCTTTGCTATAGATTTAATCCCTGAATTGTCCTTCAATTGTATGTTCTCAATTGCTTTCATCTCATGAATCTGATGTGTCTATATATATTTGCAGGAGAAAAGATTGTGAGCAATTTAGCTAGATTGGTTTTGGTGGTTTGGATGTTTGTTGTTCTAATCTTAAGCTCAACTTACACGGCAAGCCTATCATCAACATTAACAGTACAGAGGCTTCAACCATCCGTCACAGATGTGAATGAACTTATTAAGAATGAAGACTATGTTGGGTATCTCATTTATTGTTGATTTCTTGAAAAGTCTGGGGTTTGAGGAATCCAAGATTAGGACTTGCATATCTCCTGAGAATTGTGATGAAGCTCTGTCCAAAGGAAACAAAAATGGTGGAATATCAGCTTTCTTTGATGTTGTTCCTTATACTAAAATCTTCTCATCCAAGTACTGTAAAGAGACGGATTTGCCTATGTAAGTACTTCTCAGGACTAACTCTAATTCGTTGTCATTCATGAATAATTGGGTTTCAAATAGAAGTTTTAGGAAGTTGAGTGGGAAATATATTCAATGACAGTGATAACAGCAGTATGAAGAGGATCTTAATGCCAATATATTCTCGTTCTTGTTAAATGATGATATTTTGCAGCTTTCCATGCCATTGATTCTCATGTATTGTAAAAATTGTAGGTCTTTCCAAAGGGTTATCCATTAGCTGCTGATGTCTCTCGTGCAGTAATTGAGTTGACAGAGAATGGTAAGGTGTTAGAAATTGAGAAACGGTGGCTTAAAGATTCTGATTGCAGCACGTCTGATGGAACTATTACCTCCATCAATGTGCCATTGCGAAGTTTTCAAAGTCTTTCTTCTGTTAGTGGTGGTATTACAGCTGCTTGCCTTCTTGTTTTCTTGGTCCTCTACTTATTCGGAAACAGAGATATTTTCCACAACATCTCAAACTCTGGTGGCCCAATCTGGTAAAAAATTTGTGCAATTTTCAGACGCTACGACCAGAGAGACTACTCATCTTATTCCTTTGCTATAGGAAGGGGCAGCCATGATCATATTCCAGCACATTTGGAATTGTCTCCACATTTTCCAAGCACAGTCGGTCCTGAAATGCAGCATACCACGATGATCACCGAACCAAACTCGGGATATGTGGCTGAAATGGACCCAGTACATGACGACGAAATCATGATGTGTTCAGAGAGTAGTGTTATGATTGACATGAGATCCACAGAAACAGAACCTATGATTTTAAAAAGGATTGTTCAGTGTTGTTAAGATGAGAGGCTTAGTCGGTAAGTTGTCCCACATATTTACATAAGATCTCAAGATTGTGAGTTCGTCTCACATATTTACATAAGATCTTAAGATGGTGAATTTGAATCTATGAAGGAAGGGAAAAATTTATAATCCTTTAAAGAAAAAAAAAACTTTGAGAAAATTGTTTTGCATGTTAACTTCAACGGGTTGACAACAGAAACTGAATATGAGGAGATAAACTAAAACCTCCTGCTGCATTGTTAGACCTACTTTAAAAATGTTCAGTTGACAAAAACTAGCTAAATTTTTTTGCTTCCAACAGTTGAACAGTTATCCATTAGCTGCGTTACCACATCCCTCATGGAGGGTCTTTTATTTGGCTCCTTCACTGTGCATCTCAAAGCCACTAAAAGAACACCAATGACTTGCTCCTTAATACTTGAATCAATAAACTCATCCACAAGGCTTGGATCAACAACATACTCAATTTCTTCTGTTTCTATCCATGCGAACCCAGCTCACGATGTCTTGTTCCCCATGGATTGATGGATCCAATGCCTTCTTTCTGGTTATCAACTCCAACAAGACAACACCATAACTGTACACATCGGCCTCCTCGCTCTTCATTGTTGTAAATGCATTTTCTGTCAAATTCACAGCACAACTATCTCAGATACTGCTGATAACACTTACGTTAACAAAATTTCACATGCAGGGACAGTAAAGTTACCTGGAGCAATATAACCAATAGTTCCAAGCGCTGTGGTGGATGAGACTTACGGACCAGAGCAATCTAGAAGTTTGGCAATGCCAAAATCTGATATATAGCCCCTGGGCGGTGCCAAGTGCTATCTTGTAACGGATGTTCCATTCGAAAGGCTGAGGTGGATTCCTCTCATGAAGAACATCATGAAGGCTTCCATTCTTCATGTATCTATACAAAATCAAGCCATAATTCTTTCTAAACCAGAATTCCTCCATCTTAATGAGGTTCCGGTGACGCACCTTCCCCATTGTTTGAATTTCTCTCATCATACTTCGGCCGCCACCCTTAATCCCAATGAATGTTAGCTTCTTCACAGCATAGACACCATCTGGACCAAGTGTAGCTTTATATACTGTACCATGGACTCCCCTTCCACCAATAAATCTATCATTCAGGTTTTCTGTTGCTTCCATCACTTTGTTAAGCAGGGAAGATGTACCTTCTTCAGCACCAACAAGATTTTGTAGTTTTGAAACTTTGCTCCGCATACGCACGCAAGCGAAGCCAACTAGTAGAAAAGCAAGAAGCACTGATGATCCCACCACTAGTATTCCAATTTTCACTCCCTGATGGGCTGTCTTGTTTTTGGATTTAAAATTACAAGGTCGAAAATTGCAGTTTTTAATGCAATTCAAATCACCAACAGCAAGACAATTCACATAAGGCCCTGAATTTCCCGCAAATGAAGTGGGAGATGATTTCAGGAAATTCAGCAAACTTGCTGGAACTGGACCTGAGAAACTATTGTGGGAGAGATTGATGAAGATCAATGAATGTATGGTATGATAGATTATTGCAAGATATATCCAGCTGCTCTAGCATAGATAATCTTCCCATCTCATTGGGAACTTGGCCAATCAACCTGTAACTGCTTAGATTGAGCGACCTCAGATTCTGTACTGCTCCAGATGATCCAACCGATGATGGCATATTTCCACCAACATATTTGCTCCAAGCTGAAGATTGGAGAGCTTACCGAAATCAAACGAAAAATTTGGGATATCACCAGTAAAGCCGTTCTCACTTAGATCCAAGGTGGACAATTCTGTCAGGTTCTTTAAATGGGAAGGGATCAAACCATTCAACAAATTGTTACTCAAGTCAAGTTGCAAAAGTTTATTGCAGTTTGACAACTTAGATGGCAGTTCACCATTCAAGCTATTGTGAGATAGATTTAGAACCTCAAGATCCACCAATCTTCCTAGCTCAGGATGTATAGGATCTGAGAGCTGATTCATTGACAAGTCAATCGAGGCAATATTCATGAGGTTCCCCAAGTTCTTAATCAAGATTTGCAAGGAAGGCTGTCAAATTGATGAGGAAGGCTTATATTAGCTAAAGTACTAGTGGCAGAAATCTGATAGCTGCTTCACTACATCGCTCATGGAGGGTCTTCTACTAACTTCATTCTCTGTACATCTCAAAGCTACTACAAGAAGGCTACCAACTTGATCCATTTTACTTGAATTAACAACTTCATCTATAAGGCTTGGATCAATCACATGCATAATCTTATCCGCTTCCGTTTCATACCACACAGATTGAACCCACCTAACAATGTCCTGCCCCTCATTGAAGGAAGTATCTAAGGCCTTCTTCCTAGTTATGAGCTCCAGCAAAACAACACCATAGCTGTACACATCAGACTCCTTGCTCCTTGTTACAGTATATGCATTCTCTGACAAATTCAATAATAGGGTTAATTTAATGTAGACACTATATGTTACTAACTACACACAGACACAGCTAAAGAGAGAACAGGAAGCATGGCATGCATTAAGTGTTACCTGGAGCAATGTAGCCAATAGTTCCAAGAACTGCTGTAGATATTGATAATGTAGTGGAATGATCTAGAATCTTCGCAATGCCAAAATCAGAAATATGAGGCACTAAATCTGAATCCAATAGTATGTTCATAGGTTTGATGTCTCTGTGCACTATAGCAGGATCACAATCAAAATGAAGATATGATAGTCCTTGGGCAATGCCGAGAGCTATCTTACAGCGATTGTCCCATGTCAAAGTATTTTGTAGATTTCCTTCATGAAGAACATCATGAAGGCTTCCATTTACCATGTAACGGTACAAAAGCAAGCCATAATCCTTTCTAAACCAGAACTGCTCCAACTTAACAAGATTCCGGTGCCTTACCATTCCAACTGTTTTTATTTCTCTTATCATACTTCTGTTTCCACTACTAAGCCCTACAAATGAAAGCTTTTTCACAGCATACACATTATCTGGACTTATTGTAGCCTTGTACACGGTTCCATGGGCTCCTCTCCCTACAATGTACTTATCGTCCAAGTTTTCTGTTACTCTCATAATTTCTTCAAGAAGGAAAGAACCACGTCCAGAAGCACTATCATCTCCCAGATTTGGTCCTCTGCACCATAGAAACATGTAAGCAAGCCCTAGCATTAGAAAAGCAAATATCAGCGATCCCAGTGTTATCATTGCTATTTTCACTTTGCTAAGACCTTTTCTATTGTTAGATTGAACCACACAAGGTCTTATGTTGCTCCTTGAACTGCAAACTGAGTCGCCATCTTGAGAACATCCGAAGCAAAGCCCTGGATTTCCCAAAAATGAAGTGGGCGATGAATTCAGGAATTCCAGCAAGTTTTGTGGTATTGGACCAGAGAAAGGATTATAGGAAACATTGATGAACAGCAGGGCACCAAGACTACGGAGGGCTTCCAAGCTTCCTGATAGATTATTGTTAGATATATCTAGCCTTTCCAGCGAAGTCAATGCCCCCAGCTGATTTGGAACTTCACCAGTTAGCCTGTTACTGCTCAGATTCAGAACCCTCAGGTTCTGCACTGCTCTTCCAGATCCAATGGATGGTGGAATACTTCCAAAAAATAGATTACCTCCAAGCTGCAGGTTAGAAAGCTTGTTAAATTCAAACAGAAAAGATGGTATTTCACCAGCAAAACGGTTCTCACTTAGAAGCAAGTCCTGCAACTTTGGCAAGCTCGTTAAATTGGAAGGAATTGAGCCATTTAACAGATTGTTGCTCACATCAAGTAGCAAGAGTTGTTTGCAGTTATCCAATTGAGTTGGCAGGTCACCTTCCAACCTATTGTGGGCTAGATTCAAGGCCCCAAGATGCAAGAGGCTTCCTAGCTCGGGAGGTATATTTCCTGAAAGATCATTTATTGATAAATCTATTGTGGTAATATTTGTCAGGTTCACCAAGGTCAAGGGTATTGTTCCAGCGAAGCCATTCTTGCTAAGGTCCATGTAATTAAGGTTGGGATTTTCTATGAAGTGTGGAAGCACGCCAGTGAGATTATTCTGGTCAAGTCTCAATCTTTCCAAAGTAGAACAACTCCCCAATTCAGAAGGAACATTATCTTGGAAACTATTCTGAGCCAAAATCAACCTCTTTAATTTCTTCCCGGAACAGATATTGGGAGGAATATGACCTGTGAACTTGTTATCACTTAAATCGACTTGTACTAAACTGCCATTAATTCCCAAGCCTTGAGGAACTTCTCCAGTCAAGTGGTTTTCAAACAATAGAAGATCTTCTAAATGTCCCAGTTCTGTCACCTCTATAGGTAGCCCCCCAGTTAAATTGTTTTGATATAGAGTAATATTCCGAAGGCTTTGAATTCTAAAAATATCAATTGGAATGTCACCAGATAAGCTGTTGGTGTAGAGAAGCAGCTGCTCCAATCTCGTGAGCGACCCCAGCTCACTTGGAATCCTGCCGGTTAGTCGGTTTTCCGCCAAATGCAATTCAACCAAGGATTTGCAATTTCCAAGCTCTGGTGGGATAACTCCAGATAGAAGATTGCTCGGAAGATGGAGGCTCTCCAGGTTAATGAGTTGGCCAAGAGACGGAGGAATAGTGCCATTTACGCCACAACTTATAGCAGAAAAGTGTTCGAGGCTAGTGCAATTTCCCAAAGATGCTGGAATACTTCCATTGAAGCGGTTGTAAGACACGTCCAACAATGTTGTATTCTTGCAATTACCTGACTCAAAAGGCAATCTGCCTTCAAACCTGTTTCTGCTTACATCAAAGGTTATCAGATGCTGAAGCTTATTCAAAGTCTGAGGCAAAGGTCCAGACAGTTGATTCACCGACAAATTAAGTTCTTGCAAGGCAGTGCAATCTCCTAGGGACGAAGGAACAGTCCCAGACAATGAATTATTGGACAACCACAAAGATAGAAGCTTGCTAGCATTTCCAACATTTGACGGAATGGCACCAGAAAATTTATTATCGTTGAGGTAGAGGCTTTCAAGATTTGGGATCGAAAATAAGGATTCGGGTATTGTACCATTCAAAGAATTTCCATACAAGTTAATAAGCCGGGCATTCCTTAAGTTCGATAGAGAAATAGGCATCTCTTGTAGGAAGAAGTTGACGGACAGATCTAGGTGCTCAAGAAGACTACAATTTCCTAGCTCTGGAGGAATTGAGCCAGATAAGGAATTATTGCTCATGTCCACGTATTCCAATTGGTTGAGAGAAGCGATTTCAGGTCCTAATTGACCAGAAATACCAGAGGCAGTTAGGTTCAGGACTGTTACAGATTGAGCCCTGCTGCCACATCGTACACCGACCCATGAACAAGGATTAGAATCAGAAGTATTCCAGCTAATCCTGATGCGAGGAGGAAGTGACCAACGCTTAGCGAGAGCCAAGAGAGTTTCCCCATCAGAATTTAGAGCAGACACGTTATAGGTTGGAACAGAGAACCAGAAAAGGAACAAGAAATAAATCAAAGCCATTACTGTCATTGGTAATCCTAATTAACAAAGCAGAAAAAATGGATAGAAGTCAAACAGCAAATGGGCACTCCAAAAATCGTCTCAAGATCCAATTTAGAGAAGTGGAATTCTTTAGAACATGTACTACTAGAGTACTAGAAGAACATGGCAGAAAAGACTCCAGTATTCACAATATATGAGATGATTGATAACTGCAGAAGGAAACATGCCCAACAAGGGGAAGGTAACTTGCAGGAAGATGAACAGACTAGCCGAGCACTTAGGTGTTTATTTGGACAACAAAGACTTATTTAAATAGATTGAACCCACCTGAAACGACAAGAAAAGCATGCAAATACAGGAGGTCCGAGCTAGTGTAAGAGACAATCACACTGAGAGCATAGTATTTCTCCTTATTTTATGAAAATTAGCAGTGGGTTTTGGACCTTTTGGTAGGTTTAGATGAATTATAATAACGTGAAGTCATTTCATCTCTCTTCTTTTATAATTTATCTATTAAAGAATGAAGGTCAGCCATAGCCGTAGCACAAGACGCACTTCTTTCTCTCGCTGCTTCTGACAAATCCAATAGGCCCACATCGAAATACTACTAGTCTTTTTATTGTGGCTTAAATTTGAAATTTAATTTTCTCTTTTATTTATAATTATAAGTTTTACTTTCTTTAATTTTTTTGAGGAATATTTAAATAAAATATTCAAAAAATATAAGATTCTTCTGATAATTTTAAAAAATATCATAATTATTATATGAATAATTAATATTTTTAAAATAAGAGGCTAATATTATTAAAACCATATATAAAAGGAAATAACTAACTGACAATAAAGAATTTCTGCCTTTCAAAAAAAAAAAATAAAATTTCCTATTAAAGCAAAGGTCAGCGAAGACGTACTTCTTTTCCTTCGCAACTTCCAAAACTAATGGGTCAAATTGACATCTACGAACGCAAAGTTTGACCAATATCTTTTGATTAACTTATAATAAAAGTCCTTTCTCAATGATCTTATGATCTTCACCGGGGAAAGAAAGAGGTCATTTTGTCACGTTTCTCTGATTCTCTCAAAAAAAAAAGAAGAAACGAAACAGTTATCTTCAGTTGACTTTTTAATTTGCAGTTGTAAATTTATGAAGTTAAAATGTGAAAGCAAAAGGAGAGAGAAGCACGGATCCCTGGTCTAAACTTGAATGTAGTACATAGTTTTATTTTAAAATATGTAATTCTTTTTTTGAGAGATTGAATATTTATTTTTTGAGGAAAAAGATGATTAAATATTGTATTATATTATATATATATATGATATAAAAATTTCACAACAGTATCATTAATTAAAAATGTATATCTTATTATTTGCCATATTATTAAAACTATACATTATGTAATAGCGTGCGATAAATAAACTTTTTTATAAATATTAATTTAAGAGGGAGTAAGCATAAATATAAAATATTTATTTATGTCATTTAATTAAGATTTAAATAAAAGGAAAAAGTAAGTCAACTTTGTGATTGTAGATAATGGATCCCCTTTCAAAAAAAAAAGGGAAAAAAACAGAAATATATATATATATATATATATATATATATATATATATAATGTGAGTATTCTTTTAAAATCCAAATTGAAAGTGTTAGGAGAAGGAAATTCTTTCAAAAGATGTTTTTGCACAAGAAATTAATGAGCGAAACAACATTTTATCTAAAGATACTTATTATGGCTTTGGAGGAATTTTAAATTTGTTTGGATTGTGTTAAACATAGACTCATTTTGTTAAATGTAACACTTCATATGACAAGAATACTCCAATCTAAAAAAAAGGTGCAATCATCCTAACTACGTTCATAAGATAAATGCATTGTCAAATCGACCACGTCTCTAAAAATGACACACAGTTGGTCCATTCACACACACTTCCTTGAGATTCAAGGTCGGTCACGAACCCTTCTTTAAGGGTGCGGTCGAATTGACCGCGCTCCCCTTATTAGTCATGATTCAGTTATTTTTCAATCAAAATTCTTCCATTTCTAAAGTTTTTTACCACTAAATTAAGTACACAACAATATTTTCCCATCGATTATAAAGCACGAACAATTCAAAATTCAAATGAAAAACACAATGCTGCCATTTAATCGATGGAATTGAGCCAGAGGAGGAGTTATTGCTCGTGTCAATGCATTCTAATTGCTTGAGAGAAGGGATTTCAGGTCCTAATTGACCAGAATACCAGAGGCGGTGAGGTTCAAGACTGCTACAGATGGAGTCCTCCTGTCACATCCTACACCGGCCCACGAACAAGGATTGAATTCAGAAGCATTCCCGCTAAACCTGATCCTAGGAGGAAGTGTCCAACGCTTAGCCAGAGCCAAGAGAGTTGCCCCATCAGAATTTAGAGCAGAAATTTATTGGTTCTGGGAATTGGGATGGCAGAAATGCCCATATTTAGAGAGTTCCAGGGGAAAAAAAATTGTCCCAGAAACACTATAGCGATCAACTTTGTCCCACTTCATATGATCAACTTCGGCAAAAAATACATTTTCCAAATGCATTCATGCTCAAGCCGAGTCGCCTGTGGTTCTAAAAACTCAGCAGCGGTTCATAGTTTTTTGTGGTTTTTTTAATCAAAATTAATTATACCAAAATAAAACACTATCAATAAATATTAAATTAAACATAATTTTCATAACAAAAACACAATATTTCACTCCATTTGAATTAAATATCTAACGCATTCCAAACAATTTCTAATTACAATTTAACATAGATTATCTGATGAATGAAATTTCGATCTTCGCTTGAATTGGAGGAATTTCACTTAAAAAAGATTAAGAGTTGAGAAAATTTGTTTAAAGGGTATAAGGATAGTGGCAGGGAATTTTTTAAAAGAATGTTGTGTTTTTTTTTTTAATATTAAAATGTCGTGTTTAATAATTAGATGTTGCTTTTAAAAGCATGAAAAAAAATTCATTTTGTCATGTCTCTCGAGAAAGAGAAAAATAACATGTCAATGTCGAATGTAAAACTAGTTGTCATTTTCTGCTCTGTTCAACTTGTCAATAATGTAAAACTAGTTGCACAAAGGAGGAAATTTTTAATAAGAGAAGGTACTCAACCAGATTTGGTTCATACAACTTATATTCTTTAGTGCTCAAAAGATGCTGACAGAAGAATGCCAGGTACACAGTTTCAAGAGAAAAAAGACTTCCACAAACCTCAGGGCACCAGTAACTTGGACGCTCTGCCAACTTAAAGCATCTTAGAATGAGGCGTCCTACTGGAAATTCCAGCATCTAGTGCAATTACCTGAAATGAAAGAGCAGCTCCAGCCACAGATGCTCCAGACACAATTGAAGGAAATACCCTGCATAACAACAATAGAATGGATATTCCAGACCCTGGGGATTTGCTTATTATGATTGGAAACCATGGTCCTGGGAGTCGAACCATGTTGCCTAATAGGGGAATGGTTTAAGTGACCTAGTTTATGAATAAGCCAACATAAATATGGAGGTCACATCTTTATATCATCTGAAGAGGAAATCATGACCTTATGATGTTTGTTTCTAGATCTTTCACATCATGATGACTATGCCATGGGATGAGCATCATTATCATTTTCAAAGTGGCATGGCATGACATGTTGTGTCATGTGTAATTTGTTGTTAAACACTATTGACACAGGGAAGTAACTAGACATGCATAAACAAAATGAGCATTCATGATATTTGAAGAACAATATGGCCAACTGAAAACATAAAATTCTTCAGACTACAAACCCCAGCTTTATAGGATAAGAGAACCTAGTTCTAACCAAGCTAACAAATCATTCTACGATAGCATTGGCAGAAATGCATGTCCTGGATAATTATGTATAACATGGCTGAATAATATGTTCATGACGCCTTCATTCACAAGTAAAGAGATGCTAATGCTGATGACTTGAAGATGCAATGGATGCATGCAACAGCTGCACGATGCATCCTATCATGTAGTGCTTTGTATTTGTCAGTGCATAAGGAACAGAATACATCCCCTTCCAGCTACTGGTAGGTCATAGGTGGTGGAGCTCCATTGGCACCAGGAGCAACACTTGGATGGCCCGAGTCCTTCCTCTTTCCAAATGGGTTCTTTGAATATGTATCTGAAGGTTAAGAGGCAACAATGAAATAACAAAAGAGTTCACAGCTTCAGAGTGAATACACACAATTCCTCAAGAGCTTCCTCAATAACTCAATTTCAGAACAGAAAACTTCTGTTCTTTTCAAGGGATTTTTGTTATTTCCATTGTAATTCCTTCTATTTCTTTTAGGTGTTCATATTATTCTACTATATCATTAAGAAGAGTGACAGAGATCCCTAATATGCCAGAATTCTAGGCACTGAGTCACTGACCTATAATGAGGTAAACCCATTAACAAGAATGCAGCTATGCCAACAATTATAATTTCAAGAACTTTAACCTATTGAAGACTGTTATACATTCAGTGTCTCTAGGGTACTGGTATTAGTTATTCATAAAAATGTAAAACCCTTGGAGAAAAAAGGGATTTCAGATTATCTGATTGGCAAATAGTGGCAAGACACTCTTTAAGTTTGCTGCTCAAGTTCAGCAATTCAGGAAAATGAAAGACTAAAGGCTTTCAGAATTTTGTGACTTAAAACCTAACAATGCCTAGGGAAGAAAAAGAAGCAACAGCCAAATGACCAGAAAATGATTGAAATGCTAATTCTTTGGGTTGAACACAAATGCACATAAACACACAGAGATCTGATGCACAATAAAAGTTCCTGATTAAACTATAGATGTGGGGAAGGATATTGGATCCGCATGCCAACAGAACCAGAACTAGGTATAACTGCTCCCTGCAAACTATGGTGCACATTGGTAGCACTGTTCATATCCTGCACAAGTCAAAGTACAAACTCAAATAGAAACTTAAGAAACCAAGAGGCAACAAAACAAAAAATATCATGGAAACAACACTAAAATGATATATTAACTGTAGTCGACTCACTTCAAACTCGATGAAGCAAACTGTGTGCCTTTCCTGTCTTAATATTTTCATCTGCTTAAAACCAGGTTGACTGTGAAAATGAAAGGTCAAACTAGAGTGGTGTTTAAGCATCAATTGTCTAACACAATTCCATAACAGTTCTAAATGAAGCAAAAAGAGAGAGCAGACATACACACTGAAAAGACCCCTTAGCTCTTCCTCGTTAATGTTTTCCCCAAGATTGCCAATGAATAGGGTATTGCAAGGAGGGTTATCCTTCGTGTTCTACAAGAAGAATAACCATCGTGGTCACAAGGGGAGAGGAAAAAAGTTGGAAACAAAGAGAGAAACTTCACTGATTTCAATAAGAAGAGCTCAAGATTGAAAAGTACAGACTCTATTAATTCTCAATTATACATCTTAAGCAGGTGAGGTAACATTTGGTCCAGAAACATCGTTAAATGTAAGATATCTGACAAGTAGACATCTAATAGTCATTTCTAATGGCAAATAATTAACTACAGACCATATTTCACAAGCAGCCCTCAATTCTATATTTCTTCCCACTAGATGCATAATTCACGGTAATTTTATAATGTGTAATCACTCATTTTCTTCACTAGTACATAAAGTACATTTGTATGAATAGAATGATGATGACTGCATGAAAGGGAAAAAAAAAAAGTGACTGAGAAAATCTGGCATTTCTTCACTAGTAATTTGTCTCTATCCCAATAAGACAACCACTGCAAAAATAAAACCAGAATCTAGAGCATAAAATAGAGCCTATATTGACTACATTTATAGCTCACAACTACCACTTCACATAATTGCATGCCATTCACCGATTGTTATATTTTCACGATCTTAAAGCATAAGCTATCAGTAGCATCACGAATTGTGAAATTCATATAAATCACCAATACAGTTCGAGCAACCTGATTGCAAGTTTTGAAATAATTAGTTTTTTCAAAATTCAAAACAGGTATTAGAAATGTGGTCCTCTAGATATTACCTGAACAGGCACATAACTGCTAGGGGCTGGTACAGGAGTAGGAGCAGGCATTGGCACTGGGGGAACAGGATAACCACCATATGGGTCATATGGTGGAGGAGCTGGAGCCATATACCTAGGATGGAAAAAATCATGGTTCTTAGTATGAAAAAAGGATATTGCTACAGGTAATATGGAACAAAGTTATCATGACATAAAGATAAAAAATCATGCACATGACCATCATTGCATTCATAAATGCCTCAACAACTTAGATGTAAAGAAAGGGAAGGAAGCAGTTTTACCCATGTCCCCAAACTGGAGCTGGAGGAGGATGAAAAGGAGATGGACTTGAATAAGCGGTGTGTGTATAATCACCGCCTGTTCGCATACGCTTGCTCTGGTCATATGCATTTGAATCAGCAACTATTCCTGCATTTCACACACACACACATGCAAAAGGGACGTGTCAGCAGAAGCCAAAATTGAGAAGAGAAAACAGACTACCATGAAACAGATATTCTCCAAACCAATAGATCATTTTTGTCATTAGGAACAAATGACAGTCACCTTTTTATAGGAGACCAGATATGAAGGAAAAGCCATCCTCTTCACTTTGGTGGAAACTTACTAATGTCATATCTATTTACAATTGTCAGCACAGTAAAAGCAACAGAGAAACAAACTTACTTTACCAAGCAAAACCAAAAAGAGTTAAACAATCACTGGAGTTATTCTTCTCTCTATACTTTACCAAATTACATGAAGAATAAATTTCCCTGTCAGCCTAACTTGTGGCTACACTGACAAGTACACGTGGCACAGACATTTTGAGGCAACTATCCTGGTAAGTTGCTTAATTTAGCAAATATAGCACATATTTCAGTTTATTGATTTGGTAATTTGAAAAGTGCAGCAACTAGTAAAGATTAAGGTCTGTTTATTCCAATGTATGCTGGGTGTCTCGAGTCCTAGGCAAAGATGGTAACAAATCAGCCTCTAAATTTCAAAATCTCCAGTCTGTGGTTCAAAATTTTTTAACAGAATTAACTTAGAATCTCAGTGCATGCCACTTAAAAAAAAAAATTAATTGAGAAGAATGAAAACACAACGATAAAGGACACTGTTATCAACAACCATCCTCCCCACCCACCCCCTATTTTCTTGAGGAATCTTGGAACTCCATATTTTCCTGTTCATACAAGTTTACACTTGGGTTAATGCAGCTATCATAAGATAGCTTATAATCTACTTATGAAAAGAGCAATCCATCTTGAACCAAAGCGTCTAGGGATGCACACTGAGAACTAGAAAGATGAACTCAAAGACCCATCTTCGTTGTTGAAAAGAGAAAGATACAGGAGAGTGATCAACTGAAAATAAGATAAATGAAAACATCCCGAGGTAAACAAGCAACAGAATTTTATTATTTTTTTCCAAACATTTTAAGAAAAGCTCACCCCTTTTCACAAAAAGGTTCTTCTTTGCCATCTCAGTGTGCAAGACCGACTTTGATTCGGTATCAAACACCATGTCCTGAAAACTCAGATTGAAGGAGAAAACATAAGCAATATAGTATCAAACAAAACAACTAACCTAAATCAAGAGAATAAATGAGCGTTAGACAAAATGGAGATGTATAACGACCTGAAGAGCATCCTTGGCAGCAATGGCAAACTGTGGACTGGAGAAGAGAGCAAATCCCATTGGGTGTTCACCTTTGAAGTTAACCTGAGACGCCTCATAACCAGGTAACCATCTCAATAGGTTCTGTAACTCTCTCTCCTTCACGTCCTCTGGTAACCCAGATATAAAGATTGTACGAACCTTCAAATCATCAACCCCAAAAGAAAAAACGCAATTAATACCGAAACCTTAAGTTCGTCATCAAGAAGATAGTAATTGGAAATAAAAAGAGGCTACGTAGGTTCTGTAATGTCTTACCTCGTCGGTGGGAAGGCGGTTGGAATTATCGATAGGCATAGTAGGAGGGTGAGGGTGAGGGTGAGGGTGAGTATGAGGATGAGGGGGAGGAGGAGGGGGAGCAGCCGTGGGTGCCGGAGGAGGGGCTGCGGCCGGTGGCCATTGCTGGTGGTAAGGGTGGATTCCTGCACCAGCCATCTATATCAATGGTGATCCAACAGCGTCTTCAGCAAGATTGCGAAGTAAACCCTAGCGTCAGCAGAGTTTTTGGTGGGAAGAAGGGTGTGCGCCGGACGAATGTACCACGCGCAGATTCGGATTATTGAAGCGTAGCCTCTTCTTCTTCTTTTTTTCTTTTTTTCTTTTTTAAATAGCGAATAAATAAGAGTTCCCTTTAAAAATAAATAAATGGCGCAGATACGGATTATTGAAGCTCGACCTTTTCTTTTCTAGTTTTTTTTCCTCTTTTTATATTTCTATATTATACTGCATGACCCTATCCCTCTAGATTTTTTTTCTTTTTCTCATGCTTTAGAATTGATTTTGATATTCACGTATACTAACCATTTGACAAATTTGAAGTTTTTTAACGATTTAATTTGTTTTTCCTTACAAAAATATTTAAATTGCATTTTATATATTTATAATTTGATACTCATTTCATTTAAAATTGAATATTCATTTTTTATTTTAATTAAAAATTAATAAATAATTTTTTTATTTACTTAACTTATTAAATTATCTTTCATATTAATATAATGAATTATACAATTCATTATTTAATGTAATATAAAAAATTTTAAATTAAAATAATTAAGGATAAAAAAATCATGAATTAATTGAGTATAAGTTTCTTAAATTAAAAATGTTATAAATAAAATTTTGATTAAAAAATTAAATATTTAATTTCAGAAAATTTAAAATATAAATACAAAAATTTTATTTCAAATAAAATAATAATTCTTTGAAATCAAAGTTATGATCAATTAATAATATTGTCAAACTATTTAACTAAGTATACCTTTGTTAAATGTTCCTCTTTCCATTTTGGTTCAATTTTAAATATACTAAAATTTGCGCTTTTCACTGGCACATTCAGTCATCCTTCCCCTTTAATCATTTGTAATTCCCAAATTTTTGTCACTAAAAAGTCAACGATTGTGTTCAACCTAGATTGATTAATTTCGTATAATTAGAATAGATGGATGTTCGGCAAGGACGTCCTAAATTTTTTATTTGATTCATTCACAATATGTAATAACTAATATCGGCTGATGTACATAAGTAATAAGTATACATGACTATTCAAAATTAGAATAAATTAATATATATATTACGTTTTATTTATATTTAAATATTTACTTTTAATTTTAATTAAAAATTACTTAAAAATATTTAACTTTAATTAATTTATCAAATTATCATTAAATAAATTATTAAATTCATGAATTAGTGAGATATAAAATTTTTAAATTACGATGATAAATAGTGATAATATGAATTAATGAAATATAAATTACTTAAATTATAATTATTATTAATAAAATTTTAAATAAAAATATATATTTATTTTTAAAAAATAAATATTTAATTAAATACGAATATAGACATGGTATTTGATACAAATTTTTTAATATATATGACTATATTAACTGATTTAAACTAATTTAACAACCTAATAATTTTAAAAAAAAGAAAAGTATTACTTTTTCCTGGATCAATAGTTGTTCCCAACCCCAACAAAAAAAAAAAAAGAAAAAAAAAGGGGCAATTTAGATCTAGTTATTGAGAAAAGCCCAAATCAACAAAAGCCCAAAGCCCATGATAGTGCACGATTATTCAGTTCGCGGCCAGCTGTGAGAAAGTATACACGATTTTTTAATGTTTTTTTATTCTTAAAAAAAAAAAGATTTTTTATTCTAACAAGACAAAAGTGAGACTTACTCATAAACGAAGAAATTAGCCTCACTCTTTGCGCCATCTTGATCTAGGGCTTTGCTGCTTCTCTGTATCGAAGCTAAATTGAAATCACCTCAGATAGAGATCACTCATTCAGCAACTGCAGCCATGGCTAGCACCAAAGTTCAGAGGATTATGACCCAACCAATCGTTAGTCTCCATGCTTTGTGAATTTCAGTACATTTTTCGTTTAATATACCAATTACTCTTGACTTAATTACTAATTTTAATCTTTATTTATGTTTTTTTAACAGAATCTCATCTTCAGGTTTCTTCAGAGTGTAAGCCGCTGCTCAACTGATACTTCTTCTTTTGAGTTATTTTTTTTCCAATAATTTTTTGGGTGCATTTTCGAGAATTTGAATTTTGTGTAGGGTTAGGTCGACTACCTTCACTTTTACTCGCTTAAAGGGGGAAGGAACGCTGTGGTCTGTAGGGGGCAAACTGAGTGACCCATTGAGTTTTATAAATTTAATTTTCTAAATTTTCAACATCGGTCTCTTAACTTATATTTTCAAAATTATGTAGCTACTGAGATTGGTGTTGTTCTCCACTTAATATTAATAGTTTCCTTTAAATGCCATTTTTCTCAAGATTGTTTTATAAACCATGAATTTACTTGGGGGAGTTTTATCTGTTTTCTTTGATAACTAAGTGAAGAAACCCTCCAACTCGAACTCCTAGTTTTAAAAGGCTTCTAAAAGCGTTATGCTTGTAGAAATTTATTTTAAGTTGATTATTAGGTGAAATGTGATCCTTTATCGCCCTCCTTATATTTTTTAGGGTACCTTCTGTTCCTTTTATAATATCTGAATTGCTGCTTTTAGGAAGTTTTAATGATTTATTTATTGTTATTTTTTTTCCAGAAAGCTCGGATTCAAATTTGGCTTTTTGAGCAGAAGGATTTGAGGATTGAAGGACGCATCATTGTACACTTTCTTCTTCCAATCTTTATTTATATTTTTTATTTTCCTTATTGCACTTGTTCACATTCTACCCGAGTCTTGTTTGCTTTTAGAGGCCTCAATTAAATTCTGGATTATCTTATCTTAAATAACATCATTGGACTGATCTTAGGGCACTGGGTTGGAAAATTGTTCTGGATACATGTGAAATGTGCTCTCTCTTTGACTTAATTCCCATAATTAGCCTTTGATGATAAATAATTTACTATATTATTCTTAACTCAGGGTTGTATTATTCTTAACTTAGGGCTATTCTTCTTAACTTAGAGTGCAACTATGAGTTATGGGACTTAATTTTATTAGTGTGAAATTTTAATTAAAAAATATGTTTATTTTAAGGAAGTGGATATTAATTCTTTGATATATCAAAACAAAATGTAGACATTCATTTCATTAGTAATAGTTATGATATTTGAAGCTATATCATGAAATACCATAAACAAACTCATTTATGCTTATACTCTCAATATTCACTGTGGTAAAGAAGCATATCTTATTGCTGAATTGATTTTCTACTGTCAAAAGCTTAGGCTTCATCTTGGAGTTCAGTAGCAAAAAGAAAACAAGAGAATGTTAATCAGGGAACAAACAGCTTTCTTTCTCTCATTTGGGTGTTTTGAAGAGGAAGTAACTTGTTTGTATTTCTTTATTTGGGATTTGGGAAGAAAGGAAGAGACAGGTAGAATTGAATGAGCTGAAGTCTACTCTCACCATTTCTTTCCTATTTGGAATGGAAATGGCGGAGAATCACTTCTCTCTCTCCCCCCCCCCCCCAATTAAAACTCCCAAACATAAGAAACTTCTGTATTTGCCAAGCACTTTTTACCAATTTCTCACTCTCTCTCTCAGACACATATTGCAAAAAATTAATTTTTCCCTCTAAAAATACCTCCCAAAATCAAAATTTAAAATTTTAAACACATGGACCTACACGTTGAATAATATATATTCTTAAATACTTTCTAATTTCCACTCATTCACTATTTTATTAATTATATTTTAACTACTTTATTAATTTGGCCAAAGAATGTGACCCACTTGACCTTAATTCATGCATATAACTCGGAAACAATGAATCTTTTCCATGTACCATTTTTTTTTTCATTTAAAAGTAAACACAATAATCAAAAGTTGAAACTTGTTCAAGTACAGCCTCGCCTCCAAATCCTTTCTTTTGTCATGGATTCTCTCCATTTGGGTTCAGTAATATATGTCTGATAGCTCTGAGAGGGGAAAAAATGGTGTAAGGGCATGGTCGTACTAAAAATGGAGTAATAGTTCCTGAGGCTATCAAGTTTTGTTGGTTAAGCAGAGATGGATCTTCTAAATTTTGCAAAACCTTTCTTAATCAACTTTAGGTCTTCTAACTCATTCCATGTGCCAACTTCTGAGCAACATCTCAATATGATGCAATGTGTCTTCAATACCTGCCATTTTATTATCATTGCATACTTGAACAATACATGTAACATCATCTTGTGACAGAGTTAGGCTGATAGGTAGAGTGGGTTAGAAGATCCTAAGCCGCCTTTAGTCAGATATCAGTACTCTGGAAACATAATCAGGTATCCATAGGATGAAATATCTCCTGCTTATGATTATATCTATCCCTTTATCTATGGATATGGAGAGGATAAAGTTTTGGAGGTTGTGAAAGATGTAGTTAAGTAGGCAGGAGGAGGATATTCATTTTGGAAGGAAGCATATATTATGCAGCAAATTGAGTCATTTTCTGAAAGTTTGTGGCAAATGAGTTTCTGGTTGAAGAAAATGCTTTTTCTTTAAGAACCTCCAAGGGAGCAAAAGGATGTATTACTTGCTAATATAATCTATTGCATTTTTCTTCTTTCTTTCTTTGTTCATCGAAACAGAATTTCCTGTTAATTGAGTCATTTATTTTCATGGGGAAGGTGGGATGTATGTGACAAACCATAAGAAAACTAGATCATGAGAAAATGAAGAGATTTGGGTTCTTCAAGCATAACCCTGTTTCTTCCAGGAGTCTGTCTCTGAAGTTTTATTGCACGACTAGGAGAATGGTAGTTTAATTGGTCAGAAAGATGATATGTAAGATAATTAGGGAGAAAGCTGTTTATATTTCTTATCTTAAATATATCATTTTTCAGGTGGAGATACTTCTCAATGATAATCTATCTGTTCTGGTGTAAAATTGTTGCTTGTGTGATTCTAGTTGCTCCATGCATCTTTAATTGAATTAAATGGTTGGGTTCATAATAAATTTCAATACAGCATATGTATGATTAATTCATGAAATCTCATCTGTTCTTCTCCTATAATTGTAATGTGATTATGCTTTGTCTGAGATACTGGTTTTTAAGGTCTAACTCAGTCTATATTCCGTGTTCCCATAATATATTCCTGTTGTCACTTACTGCCAAATTTCAATCTCATGGCTTTGTTGCCTTTTTAATTTAGGGTTTTGATGAGTACATGAATTTGGTTTTGGATGATGCTGAGGAAGTCCACATAAAGAAGAAAAGCAGAAAGCAATTAGGTGAGTAAATGAATTAGTGTGTTTTTTTTCATCTTATATATGATTATTTTTCTTATACTTTAAATATATTTGTCCTCCCGTGCTTCACCTTTTCTAATGTTTGCATTACCATTGTTTAGGACGGATACTTCTCAAGGGAGACAACATCACCTTGATGATGAACACGTATGTCTATTTCCATCTCATTTCTCCTGATGTCATACATGTATATAGTAAAGCTATGTTGAATTGTAGATAGCTGCTAATATTTCTAGAATATTGCTAACTTCTTACTATCTTTCTTATCCAGTGGAAAATAATGCCCTTTACTTGATTGCGGACAGAGGGTAAAATTTTAGCATCAACAAAGTGGAGTTGGGTATTTAGAATCTTCAAGAACATCCGTCGTGTGATGGATAATGATGATGTAAACCTGAGGAGTAGATTTTCTATTAATGCACAGTTCTATGTGACAAAATCTTTGGGTGCTGTAGCCCAGGCCCCATGTTGCAATTTTCAGAAATGATATTGAATTGAATGCTTTCGGAAAGGATTAGAATCTGGGTTGAAATGCATGGACATGATGACAAGCTCACAAGCATGGTGAAAGAACCACTTCAAACATTTCTTGGGAACTGGGATTACTATTTGTCGCATACTGAATATTTGAAACTTCGTTAAAAATTAACTTTTTTTAAGTAGGAAAAATTTTAAATGCATTACAAAGAAATATTACTTAATGTTAAAAGTCATCTTGCAAGTAAGAAATTTTTTTAGTATTATTGCCAATTAAGAGATGAGTAAAAACGTAAATGGCGGTTCTCTATCAATAGCACATTTGATCAATCAAAGTTATTTAAATGGAGCTTTTCCTACAAGAAGGGGGGCATCTAAAAGCCCTATATGGTACAACAGACAACTAACCACCAAATCTAAGCACCAGGGCTTTAAACAATCATGATAGTAAGTTTACAGAAAAGAAATAACTTTTTGGAAAAAGAAATTTCCTCTACTACTGGCTTTATAAATAAGGAAATCCCTAGTTGTTTATTAAAGCAGAGATTCTTTATAGAACTGAAGCCACCCACATTCCAAAAACCTGAAGTAGCCATCTTTTTGTTGCACTCACCGTTATTATCAAACAATACGTAGTAGGACAGCCTATGCGTCGGCCTTCTACAACTCGAGGAAAACAAACTCTTCAATTGCAGGCACTTCTCCAATCTTTTTAAGGGTATCCTTATCTGGTTCTTCATCTACTCCAATTGCCATAATGGCCTTAGTCCTCTTAACAGTCCTTCCCACACTCATAAAGCTCACATTCACATTGTTCTCTCCAAGAATGTTGCCAACTCTACCAATCATACCAGGTTGATCTACTTGGCAGCATAATATGAGATTGCCTTCCAAACTGACATCGGTTGCAAATGATCCGACACAACTTAGATGAGGAACTCCATATTTCACTCTTCCCTCAACGCTGATATTTCCATTCTCCAACAAAGCACTAGCAAATTTTGACTCCACATTGCTTATTTGTACTATGATTGAGTCAACAGGGTTCTCAGGTGTTGAATCAACAAAAACTCGCTCCTCACTAATCCTAAGGCCCTTCTGCTTTGCTGTGAAATCAGCATTCACAAGGTTGATGATTGAATCGGATATTGGCTCGATGATACCTTTTGTTATCATGGCACGGAGAAGTCTGGTGTCCAAGTTGTCAGGGTCCCGAGCTGATTTATAAACCACCTTGACGGATTGAATACCACTCCCACCTGCCACTAACTGTACAGCTAGTCTACCCAGCTTCTCAGCTAGCGCAACGTATGGAGCTAACTCTGACAACACCTGATCATAGGGTTGGCAATTAGTTATCCACAAAATGGAAAATGACAATAATATGGTTATGCAGCCATAGACAAATAGTTCTGCATACCTCAGCAGGCACCATAGGAGCATTCACAGCAGTTGCAGAAAGTTCTCCTTGCAATGCGCCAACTACAGCTTCTGCAATTTCAACCGCAACTCCTTCCTGAAATAATATTTTAGGAACAGCTAAGAGTAAGATAATAGCAGGTTATTTAATCACATGGATTAATGCACAGAAGCAAAATGATGAGATTTCAATAGAAACTCTCACCTGTGCCTCTTTGGTGCTTGCTCCAAGATGTGGTGTAACAGTGATGTTCTCATGTTGCACTAATTTGCTATCTTTTGGTGGTGGCTCTACCGAAAACACATCGAGTGCTGCCTGTTATACCACAAGATAAAAGCAAAAACAAAAAAGTGAGTTTCAGAGTACATCACAAGAAAACAGCCATTGCTTGCTAGAAGGGATAAAAATTTAGTCAGGTATTCCCACTCCGGACAATAAAAGACAAAAAGGTATGGTGCACTGGAAAATCTCAAATTTCACCTCAATATAACACCACTTCCGCTCTCTTGAGATAGACAGATATACTTGTGTGACCATGAGTCATCCATCTAAGGATTTGGACAAGCTTATTGAAGTGATATTAAAATATCATTATAACAGTGATCTTGGGCTCCAGACCAAAGGCATGCGCACTTATTGGAAAATCTAAACTCATCCTAATAATAAAAAAACTTTGGAATGCCAGCAATAACTCAGCATGTATGTAGCAACTTTTGGATTATGAAAAGCCCATAGTTAAATTATATAGATAAAAGAGCACCTTACTGCCAATTTCATACCAGTTACATGAACTAGTCCAAGAAAAGCATACCTGAGCAACTTTTCCACTATCGAGGGCCCTCAGTAATGCATCTTCATCAATCACACCACCCCTTGCAACATTTATAATACGCACTCCCTTCTTCGTCTTTGCAAATGTTTCATCATTGAAAACCTTAGAAGTAGCTGGGGTGAGAGGCATGTGGAGTGAAATGAAGTCTGCAGTGGAAATTGCTTGATCAAAGGAGACCAATTCTACGCCAATGGCACGGGCTCTATCCGCTGGAGTATAAGGATCGTGTGCAATAACATGCATGCCAAGGCCTTTAGCCCGTCTTGCAACTTCAGACCCAACTTTCCCGAATCCCATAACTGCCAGTGTCTTCCCAACAAGAGAAACGCCAACATACTTGTTGCGTTGCCATTTTCCTGTAAAAATGAATTAGACCTAACCATTACACTATTACTTCAAATAAAAAACAGTTGTGAGAAACCACATTCCACTACAAGTTTAATTGAAATTTTTTTATATCAAGTAACAAATCGATAACCCACCGTCATGATCTTGTCTTCAAACTTTAATTGGTACACCATATATGCACATAGAATGAACTACCAAATCTTGGGCTTAAGTAGGCTACAGAAACTGGAAATACAGTTTTTACTTTCCTACATAAATCAGTAGCATAATCTACTCATCTTTCAGGATCTTGAGACATAAAGGCAGCTATATGAAGGGTTTGAAGAGGGCATAGACTAAGTGATAAATAAGACACGAAGTCAACTGAAGCAAAATTGCAGGATTTCATACCATTTTTCCACTCCTATTATGATTTCCTAATCTTCCTAAACCAAACACTTGGATCTATGTACTAGAATTCCATTTAATCGAGTAAGCAGTAAATTATTCATGTAGATCTAGCTCAGGGTGGTAATTTCAGCTCAAATGCGAGTCACAGAGGAGACAATATTCTGGCACGTGTATCAGTGTCTCAGGAATAAGTCCAATTTTAACAGCATACCCGCCAACTAACATACTCCAAGTTATTCAGGAATGAAATAATGAATCTAGACAAAACAATTGTATTGTACTAAAAACAAGACAAATTTACAAAAAAGAAAATTTTGGTCCAACCGGAGAAGAAAAATTCAATCAAATTTTCATCTCAGATCCACCCAAACTGCATCACAATTCAGCAATTTCACATTTAGTAAGACAAAGCACAGGCAAAAATTGATAAGCATGTGTAAACAAAAAGCGGGGGGGGGGGGAAGAAACAAATTACCATCTTTCATGGAAGCATCAGCCTGAGAAACATTGCGAGCCATGGAGCAAAGGAGAGCAATACCATGCTCTGCCGCGGCAATAGTATTGGCAGTAGGGGCATTCACCACCAAACATCCAAATTCCGTGGCAGCTTGCAGATCCACATTGTCAATGCCGACGCCGGCTCTTCCAACGACCTTCAAACGGCCTTTGGCAGCCTCGAAGACCTGCCGAGTAACTTTGGTCCCACTCCTGACAATCAAAGCGTCGCAAAGCGAGATCTTCTTACAAAGATCCTCGGGAGACAAATCATAGGAGCAATCCACATTCCCGAAGCTCCGGAGCATCTCCAAACCCGCTTCTCCCAATTTCTCGGACACGAGAATTGTAGGTTTCGAAATGGAGACTGCAGAATCGACGACGCGAGTCCTAGAGAATGACGTGTCGGCGGTTTTGAGGACGTTAATGATTGCATGCGATCTGAATGCATGACCAGAAAGGGAATTGGTAGTTTGGTGTTGGAGCTTGAGGGCAACGAGGTTGTTGGAAATTGAAGAAGAATGGAGGAAGGAAAGTTGGTGAAGGGATCTCTGGGTATTAGCATCTGAGGTTAAAGGTTTGAGAAGATTCGCCGGCGTTGCGGCTGCTGCTGCTGCCGAGGAAGCCATGTTTTTCTACCGTTGTTCGTTGTTTTTTCCCCTGTTCTGTTGGGATTGGGAACTCAAAAAAGTTGCTGGAGGGGAAGACTTCGCTTCCTTGATCGTCGTTTACATGTATTTAAAACAGAGGTGTCGGAATCTTATATAAATAATAATAAATAAAGAAATCAAAGAGAGGTAGTATATATTCATATATTCTTTTTATTTTATTTTTATTAGTGTATATGTGTGAACTCAAGATAATTTATGTGAACATATTTTAGCATTAAATCACCTTCTTCTTTTTTTCCTGAAACACAGATATTTTTATTTTTTATCTCTTTCTCCCTTTTATTGAAAAGTGTCTGAATTTAATATTGACGAGTAAAATTCACAAAAGTTATTAAAATTCTTAAAAAGTTGATCTATTAATGTGAACTTATAAGGATTTTTTTGGGGGGGGGGGGGGGAGAAGCACATTGAGGATAGATTTGGAGAAAAAAGAAAAGAAAAAGAAAAGATAAACTAAAAAAGTAACTGAGACATGTATAAGTTTAGTTGGAAAAGAATACCATATATCAAAGATCTCTAGTGCAAGTTTACAGTGTTTCTGCTCTCTATCAATTACAATCTTTTCTGAAAATTCTACTCCTTTCTAAGTATATTTTTGCTTTATTTAAGCTTCTCATCTGTTTTCCAAAATAGAGGTCACGTGTCCTTTTTATTTCATTATTATTAATAAATTCGCCTTTTTTCAACTAAAAAAATATGTGAGTCTAATTTTTTTTTGCAATAAACATTTTAATAATGTGATAAAAATGAATGATTATTTTTACATAAACTCAATTTTCGTAAAACGCGTGTTTGAAAAATATGTACTTTTATAGAATATATCATTATAATGCATATGATATAATCCTTTAATACATATAGTCCATAAAAAAATTAAAATAAAAGAAAAAAGTTCACCAAAGAATTGTTACTTGAAGTAATTTCAGAAAGAGCATGAGAAATGTAGAATAATGTATTAGATATCTATCCAATAGAGATAAGTAATAGGATGAATACATGTGACGTTTGGGATCTTCTATTGCATGTTAATTTTTTTTTTCCTCCAAATTCTCTATTTAGGGAAATTTCCCTTGTTCTTAGAGGAGATTATGTGGATGGAGAGAGTGCCCTCTTAAATTATGGTCTTTTGCTTTTCAAGAAAATAAATAAAGAAAAAAAAAGCCATATATGCTAAACCATAGGGTACTTTGAGAAAGATTTAATACTAAATTAACTCTTTGTGAGGGTAAAGCCAAAAATTGACTATCTTTTTCCTAATCCAGAACTATTTGTCCCATTTTAATATATATATAAAATTAAATATTTATTGTTCTAAAATAAACATATTTTTCATATAATATCACAAAGTTATTTTTAAAATTTTAAAATATCATCTACAATGAAACATATTTCACTTCACTAATATTAAGATAATTTTATAATTTTTTATAGTCAAATATTATTCATAAATTTTATATTAGATTAAAAGTATAAGATTCCCACTAACAATTGCGAGTTTTTGTTACTATTAAAAAAAAAAAGAAAGAGAAGAAGAAGAAGAAGATTTTGGACGCCAAATACCAATTTGGGTTCAATTGGTTGGTAGAGGCATTATGCAACAGCAACATCAAGCGCGCAGTTTTGCTGACCTTAGGTGAGCTAATAATGGCAGTATATGAAATTATGAATTATTATGCTTGGGATGTATGATTATGAATTATGATTACTTTCCAAGAAAGTGCTAAAGTTGGTGAGAGCATTATTTAGTAGGTGTTTGGATTATATTCTAATTCTCAAAATAAATGAGGAGAAAAAGAGTCCAATAAAGGCCACTTTTCTTTACTAGTTTGCTCTCACACAGTACTAACGGACAAATTAAAAAGTAAGGAATTTGAACTCTTTACTCTACATTATATATATATATATATATATAGAGAGAGAGAGAGAGAGAGAGAGAGAATGCAAATTTTATTTAAAAATTAAGAAAGCAAATCATTATGGTAACAAAAAATAACTTCGCTCTAAAAATTGGATAGGTAAAACATAATATTAATAAATAAAATAAACAAAATATAATTATTTCATTAGTGCTCTTCTCATAATTTTAAACATCCTGAGTTCATTTTGATCTCTATAAGCAATTTAAAAGATTATGGACACGGATAATTATCTTAGATATTGTAAAACAAATAAATAAAATAAAAAATGAATAAAAATAAATTTTCTTGAAAAAGAAGAAAATAGCTCAAATCTATAAAGATAATAGCTAAATCATGCAAAAGTATTCAAAGATGGTGAGTAAAAGTTCTAAAAATCAAAGACTTACAGTATATCTTTTCTATGTTATACTGTGCATTCATAAACTTACATTAGGATGATGAATTTCCATTATTTAATGAATACACGTAAAGAATATAATCATGACGTCAAATACGCATTCAAGAAAAAGTTGAAAATGAATGCGTTTGGTTTTGGATATATTTAGGATATTGACGGCAAATATATCAATAGCATTCACACATTATTTTGCAAATAAAGACATTACCTTAGTGGATATTCTATGTTCATTCGGCAAGTAAAATTCCCCCCCTCTTCCCTTTCCTCTCCTTAATTTCCTGCATAATAATTGTTTATTGTAGTTTGATAAAATAAAAAATAAAAAAAAACTGATTTGATAAAATTGAAATAATTAGAATATAAAGGAACCTTTGTGTTTTTGGATAAAATATTAAGGGGTTTAGTGAAATTAACCATTTATAATATTCGAAATTTTGATTTAATTTTATAACAAATTCGATTCCTTTTTACTTTTATAAAATGTAGTTTTATATTTTTCATTAATAAAATCTAAATAAAAATTCAAAGACACCCACTATATCTCCTAATCCCTACACTCCAAAAAGTAAAAGCAAAAAAAAAGCAAAAAGGGTAAAGTAAATCATCTTTTAATTTATTCCTCATTTATGCCATCAAAAATTTTATTTTAAAATGTTTAAAATTAAGTTATTATTTTTCTAATAAGATCTATTTTTCTTTTAAAATTTTAGTAACGATTTACCTCTTATAATCTCCATGCTAAATATATTAGTAATAAAAATAATATACTACTTTTTCCAAATTTTTTAATAACTTGATAATATTAAATTAAAAATCAATGTTCAAATTTTTTTTATAAATGTGTACGAACAATAAAATAATTGAAGTGTGGGCCGGTCCATGTGCGCGGAGTCTGATTTGATGCTCAGTTGAGAGTCGAAACTCAGCTTTTCAGCCTCCTTCCTCCAAATCCGTGAGATTTGCAATTTATTGTTTATTTCTGGTTGGGTTATCCCCATTGGCCCACTAATTCATTCATTCTTTTTAAAAAATGTCCTTGCATAAACATTTACACAAATAAATAAATAATCTCTAAAATAAATAGATCTTAAAAATTTACAATTTTTTTAAAAATTAAATTAATACTTTTCTAATAGATATAATCTTATGATTAATTCTACTAATAATATAATTTTTCTTTAGAAATTCATTTCAATCTTTGTTTGAAATTATGAATGAAAACCTATTTTGGGATAAAAAATGATATTTCTTACGTAAAAAAATATAAATTATTGTGCCAATATTTACATAGGAAAAAAAATTTGTTCATAAAATATCATTAATTATTTATGTATTGAAAATAAGAGAAAGAAAATAAAGTTTGTTTTGAAAAAAAATATAAATATTTTATATTGAAAATAAAAAAAGATAAGATGAAAAATAAAAATAATATTAAAAGTGAATCATGGAATATATATAAAATTATTTATTTTGAATTAATATGGTGAATGACAACACCAAGGAATATGCTTTTCTCCTTAAATCTATTTAAAGTGGATCCATTAAATAGATTCTTTTGGGGGTTAAAAAAAAAAGAAAAGAAAAGCCCTTTGCGCGTGGTATCTTCTTTTTTTATTATTTTTCTTTTTAAAAATGATTGCTTATTGTATCATTAAAATAATGGGATTGAATATCCCTGGCACTACATTAAAAAATGTAGAAGAATAAATATTGTTTTGGTTGATTTTCATTTTAAACATGATAAAAATAATAAATGGGTCTTGAATGAACCGACAGGAACATCTTCCTACCCACTACCGTAGTCCATAAGGTCAACTGGCCCTCTTCGTCGCGTATCAAAAGATTCCAACCTTTCATTTCGATGATGTCTGGCCACTTATTGGCCCCACAAATGCTTTTGTACAACATGAGAATTTCAATCAAAAACTTTTGTACTCTCTCCTCATTTACTTTTATTTTTTCTAATTACTTTCAAAACCATTTCTTCTATCCTCCTGTGTGTCGTTATGATACAGTAGTATTATTTACTTTTGAAATTTAATATTTTTCTTTTAAATTCAAAATAAAAAAATTTAAAAAATTATTGATTTTAGTAAATTACTCTCTTAATCTAGTTAGTCTATTTCAATTTAGAATTTAGAAAATTATTATGACTGATAAAATATAACTAATTTTTTTAAATTGTTCTTATGAATTAGTGATGTATTATCTAGAATTATATTTCAAAAAAAGTGAACAACTCGTCTAAATTTATAAAATTACTTAATAAAATTAAAAGTTGGAGAATTGAAATGAAATATTTCAAAATAAAAATACGACAATTATAATGAAATAGGGGAAGTATACTACTATTATTCATAATATTAATGTAATTAGCTGTGAATTTATATTTAAGTAAAAAAAAACTTTAAACTAAGAGAAATCAACAGTATTTTTTTCTCAATCTCCCCTCTTTGTTATTATTTCTCCTATTTCCTCTACTTTATTTTCTAAAATAGAATTGATAAGAAAAAAAAATATCACATTGATATATAGGTTTGAAAAGACAGAGAAAGCAACAGTATTTTTTTCTCAATGGCTTTGAAATCATTGACAGTTGAATAAGTGGATTTGGTTGACATCAGTTTCTAAACATTTTTTAGAACAGAGCCGCATTCCACAAAGAAGATAATAAACTTTTTTCATGTCAATTGCTTTATAATTCAAAGGACAAAGATATAGTATACTTATTAAACTAAATTATTGGGCCAAGAAAGTGACACTAATGGTGCAAAATATTTTATATTTGAAATTACATGCTTATTTTTATAATAAGTTATTATATTCACGTGAATTATTGAAATAAATAAGATTATTAATAAAATTTATATAAAATTGTATTCATTTAAATTAGATGAACTTCTAATTCTAAAAATTCCAAACCAAAACAATGAATTTTGGATGGAAGTAGTAATATATAACTAAACATAGGACAGAAAAGAGACAGGTGTGATGGTTTTGGACATTTGGGACGCGATTTCTGAGAAGCTGTCCAAAGAGCCACGTGATGACAAAAAACATCAAAACCAAAAAAGGTCGTAATTTGCAACTCTTTCGTCTTCTTTAGTGTACCTACTACCCACTTAAAAACATTGGATGCAATCATAGAGAAGAGACATCTTTCGTGATGCAAATTGCATCAGGGCATTAATATTTTTTTCAACTACTACTTGTACTATTTGATAATTCACTTGAATACTTTAACTTCTCATTTTAGGCCAGAGTTTAGTTAAGACAATCTCTTATATCTCCTACAATTTTTTTTACTGGATTCTGAGGCATACTAATCTGGCCATCTCAGGTTTGAAAATCTTTGGAGGCTTGAGCTGAGCATTCACTCCATCAGAAGAGGTCAAGGCATAGCTTTGCCTAAGTTTTCCTGAAATCCTTCACAAATTGGGTCTACTTCCAACATTTCTCTTGTTACCTGTTTTAGGTGCACGGGAGGGGTTTAAATGGATGGGGTCCAGATCCTAATGTAGCACACTCAGTTTCTGACATCACAAATCTTGTGGCCTCATCCAATGTTTCGTAAATGATCCCAGAATGATAATTGATAACAGATATCAGCAGTCTCCTTTCTCTGAGATTACAAAATACATGCTGCTACTTCAATTCTAAGTAGGCATTTACAAACTAGTAGCTCTCTTGATCCCATTTTAGGCTGTTAGGGGGCTGCGCTATCTGCGTCCTGACACAATCAAGAGTCTTCAATATGGTAGTTCATCTTTACCTCATGGTAAAATTCAACAGACAGTGAAGGTTCTTTCATTTTCCATCAACCTACATCTACATGGTTTCTGTTAATGTCATATTATATTACTAAAAGACCACCTACAAAGGTCCAATTTAGACAGGTAAATACAGTACTCTCTAAGGTAGCACAGAAATGGAGTAATCAAATAACTAGTTAAAGTGATGAGACTACCTATATCCAGGATTACTCAATCTTCACCTACAGGCTACAGGCTGGTCTTCAGCAAATATTTAGTAAGGTTTCCAATTAGCACTTTGACACTATAACTTCTTCCCTGACTGAAACTGAAAAGTTTGAATGAGGGTTATGCTGAAAAAGGAATGGCTCTGAATAGGAATATAGGATCTTCTCTATTTACGAATAAAATCAGGGTATTAGAATATCATGTTAATCCTTTAACTAAGTAGCTTGTCAACTGTCTGAATTGAGAGTTTGATGTCACTATGCCATTTTAACTTCAATATCAGGAGTGTAGCCTCTCTTGATTGAAAGCAGAAGCAAACAGAACTTCCTCAAATATTTTTCATCTAAAATCTGTTATCTTAAACAATCAGGAGCTTCTACTCCAGATTAAAGAATGTTATTAGCCAATAGCCAATAGTTTTGTAGTGTTGCTCTTGCAGAAAGATTAACTGTTGAATCATCCTTCACAGTAAAAAGTGTCTCGAGTAATATCGTTTGTGATTGACTTCTCTTCAATTCATTGGTTAATTGGAATTCAGTACCTAGATTTTTAAAAAACTAGGGCTCTTTACACACCATCTATGCTCTACTTATAGCAGTAAAACTATATCAGGTACTTCATCTGCCTAGAGAGGATTAAAGCACCAGTTTACATGTATCTCACAGCCAACATTACCAATATTACAAGAATTACAAACTGGGATTAATGGAAGAATCATCAAAACTGCACTGAAGATAAAAGTATTATCAAGCTTCATAGAACTGCTAACTGCACAAATTGAAGACATGTATATACACTGCTAGTTTCTACCAGCTTACCAATGTGTGGTCACATATGCATCTTCTATAGAATTACATCAACCTCAAAGGGAATGAAAATCATCAATTAGCCTGATTTAGAAAAAAAATACCTACCCATGAAAGCCCCTGTACAACAGCAAAGAACAGATTACACCCAGATATGCACCTCAACAAGGATACATGATTGATCCAATTGGCACAGTTAGGAAGGTGATGTATACTATCCAATTCGATCCCTCAGGATCTTGTGGCCAGTATATCTGTTAAAACATAACAAGAATCATTAATCTTCATCAGACGCTTCTCTGTGATATACAATGCATATTAAAGCATTTATAAAGGACTTACCGGCCAAGCATCAACAGAGTAGCTTGTGGATTGGTACCGGGAGAAACAGTAAAGGTTGAACCATCAACAACTCTGAGTGCATTAATCCCGAGAACTCTGAAGTTCCTATCAACCACCTTCCCAACAATGCAGCCGCCATGGTAATGCCATATTGTCGTTACAGTGCGTCGGCAGAACTGTCCCATCAGAAAATCATTGGATACATCAGCAGGCAATGGAGGCCCAACATACCTGAAATCCTCTTGACCAAACCGTTGTCGGTACTTGAATTGCTCCATGTAGCGGCTTTTAAGTACATCATGAATCTTTCTTGTGCCATTTATACACCTCTCCAAATCACCACGATTTTGGAAGTAGTTGAACTTTACTACTGGATTCACCCTAATATCTGTCGAGGCTAGTCTGAGAGAACCTGAAGAAAGAGGACCGGCAATCTTCTCCATCAGAGTTGCCACAGTAAAATATACCGGAGAGGTATAACTCCTAACAAAAACACCACGAGACCCGGCAGTAAATGGTATGACATTTGAGGCTGCTTCAAGATAAGCCCCTGAACTGGTAATTCCCACCACTTGTATCAAGGAGTGCTCAAGGGGCATTGACGGCACAATAGAAATTCCATTTCTGGGATTATCATAAAGGAATTGACCCACGTAAGGATGGTGTCGGACCACTGGAATACCCCAGGAAGAGAGATAAGCCCTTGGCCCAATACCACTCAAGAGAAGAAGTTGTGGGCTCCCAAGAGCTCCTGCAGAGAGCAACACTTCACCATTATCCTGCAGCATAGCGCGATGGAAACTTCCTTTACTATCACGGTAAACCACACCAATTGCTGATGGTCTTGCCTGAGGATAAGGGGATGGAGTAGCAAGAATTACTCTCTCAACAATTGCGTGAACTGCGACCCTAATGTTAGAAATCTTTGCATAACTCAAAAGGTCGGCAGCGCTGTGTCTCTGACCAGTTCTATCAAACGTAGAACCCCCAATCTTGGTTCCCACAAGGTGATCCAGAGAAAACCCATTGTAAGGGCCGATGCTAGCGTCAAGAAGTCCGTCACGAATCGCAGATTGCCAGTTCTTGATTTCAGGCTCAAACACAATTGCCTTCTCGACCCATTCATATGATTCACGGATCAATTCAAAGTCCCAGTTAATTCCTGATTTTTCATAAAACTCTTTGTCCGCTCTGCTGTAAAAACCAGCATTGACCGCACTGCTGCCTCCAAGAACCCGGCCTCGGACGTTTGGAACACCATCCTCGGAGATAAAGGCTTGAGCAGGGGAATCATAGGCATCAACCTCCGAAAGGGTAGCGAGAAACCCATCTTGTGTCATCAAATTAGGCTTTCCATGTGGAACGCCACCTCTTTCGAGCAGTAGAACTTTGTAATTTTCTGATAGCGTGGCCGCCAATGGACAACCAGCAGTGCCACCTCCGACTATGATATAATCATAGTATTCTTCTGACGGCATCTCTGTAGCATTAAATGCAAAACCCAGATAACTTGGACCTGCAAACGCAAATATTGTAATCATTACCACATTAAAACTTCAAGCAAATGATCAGAACAGTTAAATTGTTTAAAGAAACTAATTTCGATTCAGAATTAGAAGAAAATCAAGACAAATTTCTGAAAATTACTCTGCTGAGAAATTGATATGCTTGGCAAAGAAAGCACAATGGTTAAGGAGAAGAAGACAAGAAATGGAGAGCAAATGTGAGTGGGATTCGCCATTGTTGCGGGTGATCAAGATTCAAGAAGATTAGGGTTCCTATTCCAGTGAGGGTTATTAAAAATAAATGTGTATAGCTCCAGCACCGAATGGATTGGCGAGAAAGAGCGGGAGGAAGTGGCTCAAGGGGAGAAGAGCAGAGAAATAGCAGAGACTTGTTTCCTTTTGGGGGGAAATTCAGTTACGGAAGGGAAATAAATAACAGAAGGCAGGTTAAATGGGCCATATAACGGACTTGGGCTAGCTTAAGCTTGGGCAGCAAATGGAATTTGGCTAGGCCGGCCCATTGATAACTGGGGGAGGACCAAATTTGTAAAATGGGAAATTAAAGGAAAAGGAAAACGTCAACATCTGAGTTGAGCCGAGCTGAGCGTGATTGACTCACTGAGTCTCATAATTGGTGATATTGTGATGGCTTACTCACCAAGAAAATTCTGGGAAAAAATCATTGGTGTTT
The DNA here is from genome assembly GCA_019593545.1 of Apocynum venetum. Lineage (NCBI taxonomy): Eukaryota > Viridiplantae > Streptophyta > Magnoliopsida > Gentianales > Apocynaceae > Apocynum > Apocynum venetum. Next base: position 5,521,680 of record SRSM01000123.1, on the reverse strand, counting down.
ACGAGATGATTGGCTAATTCAGATACACGAAGCAAAATTCCATTTCCATCTCCATTTTTATTTTTCACACTCGGCCACTCAGCCAAGAAGAATAACAAAAAGCCATCCTCAACGCCATTATTACAGATAAAAGCTTTATCTGCCCTAAGCAGCTGCCCAAATTCTTCTGGTTTGTTTGGTTAAAGCACAGTCTCGAATTTGAAGCTGGTGTTTGGTTTGGAGGAATAGACGTGCAGGTATTTCGAATTGTTGTGCTAATCTTCCATCTCTATTTGATGTTGTTGAACTCTTGAAATTGATGGAAAGAAAGTGGAAGCAGTGATATTAGTTTCTGTTTTATGCCAGTAAATTCATCAGAAAAACGTGACGATATTGTAGGAAAATTGAATGCATAATGTCTAAGTTCAAACAAAAAGATCGTTCCTTGGAGTGAAGAGTGGTAATTATCTTTCAAATTGAAATTTTGTTCAAGCTATTTCATATAGCATATTGTACATTGATATTTGTATTCAGAAGCTTCATAGCTCATTGGAGTTTATTATGATCATCACATACTTTGTCAGAAAAATACGTCTTCATGGATTTCTTTGTTGTTCGATTTTTCTTTGTTAAGCTGCACTTTTGATTATTTTCAATCAAATTGAAATAAATGTAGAAAGAATTAGGAAGTATTAAACAAAGGAAGCAATTGTTAGCTTTAGTTTCCGATGGAGGAATGACTGTTGCGCCTTTTGCTCTTTCATAGTATAATACTATGAAAAAAGCACTAGGAAGTTACCTGTTGCTCTTTCATCGTAAAATATGAAATACAGGGAAATAAGTAACTGTACTTATCTTTGTCTAGGAAATATCCAGATGAGGTTTTCAATTTTTTTCCCGGATCATAGCTCCCTTCTAGTATAAATTTGTCTATGTTCAACTAGTTATTTTGGTTAGAATGAATAGCCAATCACTGTGCAGGATTTTGAATTGTTGTTTCCTAACACACCAAGAGCTGAAAATGAACCTTGCTATTGCTTGTGTAATGTCCCTGCTCTGCAATGTATGGATCTGGGTGGACAAATGTACATATTCAACTTGAGATTACGATTTTAATCATTCGACTGTCTAGGACATATTTGAATTTCTCTTCTGGCTCAGACCTAAGCTAAAACTGAAAAATCACTTCCTGGAGAAGATAGATTGCAGTGCATAGTGCTAAAAATATCATAAATTGCAAATCGTGAAATCTCACTGACATCAGATACTCATTTTACAAACGCTCCCAAAATCAATCTGCTGAATGCCTTTTGTCAAATTCATTACATATCTATCTCTGACCCTTTTTGTTTCATTTTCATTGTTGAAGTGATGAACAATTCTTATTTTGTTCTTTGGTTAACAATTTTCTTAGTGCATGGACCTGAATGATCTTAACAAGGTCTGGGAAGTCAGACCTCTCAAGAGGCTCCGAGAAGATGAGGCAAGGGAAATTCTTGAAAAAGTAGCTAAGCAGGTGCAGCCCATCATGCGCAAGCGGAAGTGGAAAGTTAAGGTCCTTTCTGAATTTAGGTACAGATTCATCCTCTTCCTTATGTATCCTTCTTTCAGAATTTCTTCATTTGCAGAAACACTCTCTTGATGGAAAAATCTGACTTGCAGTCCAGCCAATCCATCTCTGTTAGGGCTAAATATTGGAGGAGGTTCAGAGATAAAGCTTAGATTGCGCAGGTCAAACAATGAGCTGGAATTTTTCCCTTACAATCAGATTCTTGATACAATGCTTCACGAGCTTTGCCACAATGAGTATGGCCCTCATAATGCTGATTTCTACAGCCTTTTGGACGAAATAAGAAAGGTAATTTCCTTCTTCATGTCAATGTCGTGAATATTTCAAACAGTTATTGTTCCCCCCCCCCCCCCCCCCCCCCCCACAGAGGAAAAAAAATAAAGAAAAGAAAAAGAAGGCCTGACCTCCCTCTCAATGAAGCCATCTAGTGTTGAGACTGACTGGTTTTATGACCACCAAATGTGTTGTGGACGTGAAATAGTTACAGCCACGGTATTTTTTGGTTGCCTCAGTATTTGATATTACCTCCTTGTCCTGCTTTTGATATTGCACTCATGCAATTCTTAGTTGTCCTGCATTTGCTTAACAATCATAATTTCTTTATCTTTACTTATTTCCTACACATGATATATATCCAATACTTCACAGGAATGTGAAGATCTCATGGCCAAGGGAATCACGGGCACTGGGCAAGGCTTTGATCTCCCTGGCAGACGGTTGGGTGGCTTTTCCCATCAACCACCTTTGTCTTCACTTCGACAGACTGCACTGTCTGCTGCAGAAAATAGAGCACGGCGTGGAGCTCTTTTACCATCTGGTCCCATGCGTCTTGGTGGCGATAGCAGCATTAAGGCCGCATTGAGCCCTGTACAAGCTGCTGCTATGGCTGCAGAAAGGAGGCTCCATGATGATTTATGGTGTGGTTCCAAAAATCAAGACAACGAAGGACCTTCTGAAAGTTCTAAATCTTCTTTCCTACAGGATGGTGGGTCTATCAGAGGTACAAATCCTGCCTCCTTAAATAGCCAGGAAACGAAAGATCTTCAATCAATGTGGCAATGCAGTACTTGTACTCTATTAAATCAGGTACATTTTCACTACCTCTCTTTCTTCCTGTGGCAATGACAGCAAGTTTTCATCAATCATCTCTGTTGCTAGTTAATAAAACTTCTCAATGTATGTATGCTCTAATAAAGTGCAATCCAATAATATTCCTTGAGATTCTTGCCGAGCAACCATAACTCTGTAATACATCACTGTTTATATGACCACTGGTCCTCCCCCCCCCCCCCCCCAAAATTCCATACCTCTTTTTTGGCTTCAGGGAATTGGCTGTCCTAATTTTTCAGTTTTACTTTTGTCATTACAGCCAATAGCTCTTGTTTGTGAAGTTTGCGGAACCATGAAAAGCAAAGGCAACGGAACTAAGTCTAAGTACTGGTCCTGTAAGTTCTGTACCCTTGACAACAGAGTGGAGGCTGATCGTTGCTCAGCTTGTGGAGAATGGAGATACTCATACGGTCCACCTACGTCTATTCGGGGACCATACTTAGGTACTTGAAGCAGGAAAGAATTTTTACAAAATAAAATTGTGCAAGAATTGTACGGAAGTTAATAATTGATATCCTATGAAATGTACACTTGGCTACCACATCCACGGGATTAAGCTTAGAATGATCCTATGTAATTTTGGGGCATGGCTGCTGTTACTAGTAGTACCTGAGCTTGGTCCCAAAGTTGTTATTGAGATTTGAGACAAGTCACGCGATCAAATTGTTCATGTGGTCATTACAGTTGTATAATATTGCGCATTGTAAATCCTAGTGTCTACTAACTGCAGTTTCATTTTTATATAATTATTCTCTTGCAATATTTCTTTCTTCTCCACCCACTCTTATATTTGAGTCCTATGCATTGATCTTGTAGAAAAAGTTTTTCAGAGTCCATTTTGGCTGCTAAACTAGAGATTGCTTGGTACTTCCGGATCAACATGCACTTTTGAGATCTTTAATCCTTAGCAAGTGTAGGAAGTCTTGGATATAATATGAGGTCAGGACAACCATTCATGGGGATTGACTTGGTTTGGGGGGGTTTTGTGAAGAAAGTGTCGTCCCTTAACAGCGTAGTTATTGAAAGGGTTTGAGTCCTCGGACCACTTGTAGTTGTAGAGAGCATGAACTGGACCGTCGAATTTGATTTCATGAATCTTTATTAGAATAACGGTAAAGCAAAGTCTCTGGAGATGGATTAGAAATCTAGAAGAAGAGGTCAAAATCAAATGAAACGAAACCCAGCCAAGCCATCCACAAGGGGTTGACATCAAACACTGCAAATCTGAAAAAGAAACAAAACACAATAATACTTTCTTGGGAGACTGCCACATAATCCAAGTCCAAATAATAGTCTTAACCCTTCCCAGAAAACTGTCTTCTGTACACATCATTGAAGTTTTCTTTTCGTTTCTTTGGACTTTATCTTGCGTCTATGAGCATCTCAGTTGGCTGACAAACAAGTCCGATCCATCCAGTGGTCAACTATGCACACCTAACTTGCTTTACTTAATTGTAACAAAGTACCGGGTAAAGGTTCTGTTGTGTGTCTCAATTTTCCATATTACCATAAGTCTTTAAGCATATCATCATTTTCAGTCAACTCCATGTATGGTGCATCCCAAGGATTATCATTAAAGGGTTCGTTTTCGCATGTCCCAAGACTTAATTCTTGAATAGATAATGCCCATTTTGAGAACATTTTGATGGGCATGGTATAATAAAATGATTCAGAATAAGAAAGGTGCAAAATTGTGAGAGGAAGATGAGGGAGGTGGGAAGGTTGCTTCGCTTAGGCAGGTCACTCTCGCTGACTAGAGCCTGGGGAGGGGCACGAAGATGCTGAGAAAATGTATGAGGGAAGACCACAAGAATTTGGGCAAAGGGAAAGAGGACTGGAAATCTATTTGTGAATTGTGAGGCTGACCTGATGACGGAGCTGGTGAGAAATTGAAATTTCCGCCTCTAAGGAAAAAGTCTACTCCCCCTTTGGCTTTTGATTCTGACCTCTGTTACCTTAGCCGAGTCCCCGGGTTAATTTTGTCAATTGGAAATTTCGACTGCCATATTTTCTCTTCAATATGAAGGATAATAAATTGATAATTGATAATCACACGTTTAAGTTTTGTGCTGCTTCTTTTTTTTTCCCCCCTTTTCTTCAAGAAAGTGAGGTATCGCTAATAAGTCAAATATGTATAACTCTCTTAAAAGAGAATAAAAATGCAATTGAACATATTATGTAAGATTTATTAGTAATTTTCAGTTGTAAGACTAAGAGATCTTAAAAGTACAACTCTTATTTACATTGGTCTCACAAATTCTCTTATTTACGAGATTAAACTTCCCTCATTATTGACTTAATACATGTAACATGATAAATCTCGATTGTTAACTTTATTTTTTTTACTTTTTTCACTTGACCGCGAATCAACATTTAATTACTCATAAAAATTACCTATGATATTGTAATTGTAATTTTTATAATTACCAAAGAAAACTACAAATCCAAATTTTATACATGAACCCACCTTCAGGGGCGGACACCTGCCACCAAAGTTTTTGTATTTTGTTTTTGGACAGTGATAAACAGTGGTGTGAATAGTGTGGAAATTTAAAATTTTTCATGAAATCTTTAAGATTTATTCTTTAAATAATTAATAAAAATTAGCCCTTCACATTTAATATTTTAAATATTTGATTCTTATATACATATCGAACATCTCTAACAATTGTATCATAAATAAGAAACAATTACATATAATTTAAAACTTCAACATTATATATCACAATCTTAATTCTAAATCAAGCTTTTGTTAGGTATATTTATATTAATAGATCACTTGATTAAAGGTATTTTATTTATATATTTTATTGATATTTTATATTTTTTAAAAAAATATTAGAGTGGAGATGTACTTGAAAGTATGTGTATCCTGTCCTGCATAGAAAAAATGTCATCCCAAGCTTCCATGGGAGTTCTGTTGAAAGTATTGTTCTACCCTATGCTTAAAATCTTGTGTCAACCAATGCTGGAATGAAATACAATGGAGATTTATTTCCTTTGTAAATATCAATATATAGATGTAAAGGAAACATTGCAACCAACTTATGTATATTCCAGGATTTATCTCTTGAGATTAATTATGAAGGACAAGAGCTACATCTCTCCGGAACGCCGAGTTCGGAACCTGTATCCAAAAAATGAAGCCATGCCAGGAGGAATGAAGTGTGAACAGCTATATAAACTACTCCATCAAAACTTAAAGTAAAAGAGATCCAGAGTGTCGCATGACAACTTGTAGAATCTTATCGAATTTCAACAATTATGTTTGTTAATAAAAGAAAATTTTGTCTTGTAATGTGCCCCTAAAAAAAACAAAAAAGAAAAAAAAAAGACATAGTACTGCTCTTTTTTTAAGTAATAAAAGTTCTCAATAATGATAGTTTTGCAACACCCAAAAATATTAGTGCTCACAAACTTTATAAACAATCTATTTCAAAAAAAAAAAAACCTTTATAAACAATCAGGACTATATTTTAACTGGTTTTTAAAATTACTTTTCCATTTCTCAATAAAAATATTTTTTTCTAATCCTATACATGACTCTCACTTAATCACATAAATAATATATTTTTATTATTTTTAATTATAATTACAATATCAAACAATTGTTAATAAAAAAAATTTTTATCTAAACATAATTTCATTTCAAAACAAAACAAAAAATAATTTTAAAACTTAATCCAAATATACCCCAATATTTTCTAACCTCGGTAACTTCAATGTGAATTTATACAAGGTGAATAAAACGATTCGAAAATATTGCACCCTCAATTTAAAACTGAATGCATGCACTTTTTGTATGATAATAGCCTTTTCATAGGTGATGGTAAAATATGATCTTTAATTATAGTATCACATTGAATAATTATTTCAGCAAATGACTTCCCATTCTGATATAGTATTACCGAATTATATTTTTTCAAAAAAGAATTAATATTTGAGAAATACAAGTTATATACAATTTAATAGAATGTGACACATGAAAGACATTAGACAATAGTGAATTATACTTGGTAATATACATGTGCAGTTTAGATGGGCAATGAAGAACAATAAATGAGATTAAGAGGATGAACTAGTAAAGCCATGAAATTGGTGTGGAGGATTTGACTCATGCATAGCTGTTATCCTATACAAAAAGAACAATACTACTCCATAAAGGATCCTCAAAAAGTATCTACCTCAGAAGAAAAAAAAAAGGACCATATTCCTTAATGGGATTGTCCTTCTCCTCCAATGATCATCATTGTGACTTATCAGATAAAAATTAAAAAAATGATCATCATTGTGAGCAACTAATGATAGTATACATTCATAGTTCCATGGCTTGAACAGAAAACTCAATTGGATTTTCCTTTTTCTCCCTTATACTTGAAGAAGAACTCATTTTGATTGGATAGATATAAGTTTCATTGCTGATGAATGATTGATTACCTTCATCAACCAAAATCTAAACAGTCTTTTGAGACCCCATTTTTCCTTTCATTATTTCTTAGCACCATTTTAAGGTGCCATATTGGCACAAAAACACGATTTCCATTACTTTAAGGGAAAATATTTGGAGGAGAAGATAAAACTTATAAAAAATTTCAACGTCAAAAGTGAAAAGATTCAACTTCAAAATTATTGAAATCTATCCTCATAATCGTCCTCATACGCAATGTCTTGCCTTACTATTATTTTTTTGTACTTTTAAAATTGAATATTTATTTTAAATTTTTTTCCTGAACTTATATAGTAATCAGTTTTAAAAAAAAAGGCAATAAAATTAGTAGTAGAACTATATGGATTAATAGAACTGTATAATAATATATTTATTTGAAGAAAAAAAAAAACTTACTAACATATTTATACGTACCAAAATACCGGCAGAGATAATTAGCTTTTAAAATAATCATTGCTTTGTATAAAGTAAGTATATAAGTAGGAAAAGTTGGGTTTCGTTCATTGGAGTTTATTTATTAAGAAATAAGATAAATATTATTTTTCATTGTTCTTTCCTTCACGGATTTCGGCTCGTTGCCAAATTGCTTGGTGTCCAGCACTGTCCACCCATAGAATCCACAAAACCACGAGGATGTAAGAGGAAGGAGAAGGAAATGAAAAACATGGAAAGAAGAAATGAAATTAATTATTTCAAACAAATTTTATCCCATATATTATGTATCTAAAAATTTATATTTAGAAAATATGTATTTTAAAAAGAGCATTTTGCTAAAAATACAAATATAATATTAAATAAAACTCAAGTTTATCTTGAGAATTTTTTCTTAGGTGAAGGAGCTCTTTTATAAAATAAAATAAAAAAGTAGTATTTTTATATAATAAATAATGAATGTCGATAACTGTCAAGAGGTTATAGTCAGATGATCCGCGCACATCATTCACATTCTAGAGATTTTGGATTAATCACCCACCATCATATAATAAATAAATAAATATTACTCTAAAAAAAAGTGTTGATAACAAAATAATTTGAAGTTTTACTACACAAATTACTTATGTTTGAATTACTAATGTCTATTACATCAATTTTAAATTTTTTTCTCTCAAAATATAAGATATTTATTATTTTTGAAAATTATATTGTGTATTATCTTTAATATTATTCCTACTCTTAAATGAAAATAGAGAAAATAAATAGTTTAATTTTAATTATAATATACTAAATAAGAGTATTTTAGAGAATTGAAATGTTTTTTTAATATATGTAAAATGAATAAAATATATTTATATTTCAAAATGGAACGTAACAGTTAAAATCATGAATTTACAACGGTCCTGACCTGAATTTTGGATTCATCAGCCCAACTAGTTCTGGTACGGAAATTTCGGATTAAAAAATAAAGAGTGTTGATCCACGAGATACCAACTCAACAGACGCTACACACATTAAATCTAATCACGCACAGAAACGGGGACGACTCCTGAGCGAGAGGACCGTTATCATTGGTAGTTATGTTCCACGCTCTCCCTACCCGCGTCAGCCAGATATCTTATCTTTTGTGATTCCTCTTCCTTTTCCTTTTGATAGCGACGTCCCCCATACTAATTCATAAAAAAAAAAAGGTCCCCCGTACTACATACTTAATTTATTTTTCTCACATATTTAAATAAATAACTTAAAATTTAAACAATGTATTCATAGAATAAAAGGAATGTATTTAGCGAATATTTTCTTAGTATTCATAGATAAGTTATTATGTTGTCTATATTATTCGTGTAATTAATAAGCAAATAAAAACACTACGTATTATTTTGATAACATATTTAGTAAATGTAAGATTTTGTTTATTATAAATAAAGGATGACAATCATTCTAATTATAGTTTTTTAGGTTTTAAAAGAGAATTTAGCTTTTTCAAAATTAAATATATTTTTTTACGTGAAATAAAATTAGATACATTTTTTTTATTATAAATAATTATCACATTATTTGTACTCCCTTTGTCTATTTTTATTATATGCATTAATCAAACTCTATTGTATTTTAATTATAAGATATTTTATTATTTTATATGATTATTGTGAATGTTATTAAATTTATACATACTTTATTAAGAGAAAAAAATAAACACTTCATTTTTTAATAAAGATTAAAACAAATAAGAGTATAATGAGAAGTAAATAATTTATTAATTTGTATAAAATTACTTAAAACGTCTTATAAAATTGAAGAAAGTGTGTATCATTAACATAATATAAATAGTTAAGTGATTTGTGACTTGTATGTAAAACATTAAATAAAAATGTAAATATTTTTCAAAATCTAAATTTTAACTTTAATATAACTACTTCATTTCTCAAAAGGCCAAATGGTTGAGGAGTTAAATAAATTACGTGCATCGCATGATCAGTCTAAAATGAATTTTCTATTATCTACAAGATTGAAGTAAATTATATTTATTGCTCATAAAGAAATTCGAACTTCCACAATTCAATTCAAGTTGTAGCGAATAAAAGCTCTGTTATTGCTTAACGGATTGATATATGTCCTTGCGGGTACTAATCCATTTCGCCACTCTCTTGTGTTTCATAACAATCCAAAATCCGCCCCATTTTCACTTATCCTTTTGTCAGTATTAATTATACTGTTTTAGTTTTTATCCTTTTTTTTTTTTTTTTTGGTACCATCAGTTACACTCCATAAATTTAGATGATTAATATTAAAGTATATTTTTCCTTTTATTTGTTAAATAAAATTTCATTTTTAAAACAAATGATGGAGTATATAAATTTTTAGTAACATTACCATTCATGCTTAACTAGAGAAATTAGTAGATAAAGAAAGATGTCACAATCTAAATCGTGGTCTTTTGCTCATTAAGCAATAATACACTTTTTATTTTTCTACTAAAAATAAAAATGTGTTAATTATTAGGTTTTCTTTTTCTTCAAAAATTATTACATTTTCATTACATAATACAAATTCTAAATAGTAATATTCTAAGATACAATAATGCATTACTTTGTGTAACAAAAAGTTTTGCTAATTTACCTTACTTTATATCATGACAAACGTTTGTTTTTTTCTTCCCCTTTTGCTTACTACGTTAGTAAAACAACAATATACTCATTGCCTTAATTAAATTTTGAACCTTGAGATCTATGTACAGTAATTATAATTATAAACAAGCAACAAAATAGAAGCTTTACATTTACGAAATTTCATCTATGTGGGTGTGTTTTAGTTTAACCCTATCTTGTTCCTTTTGGTTCACTTAACCAATCATTCCATAAAACTTAATAGCCAATGGACGTTACTGGTTTATTATTTTCACAATTTAAGTTGTAAATTAATTGAGTTATTAAAAAACAAAACTTGTATAAGAGTTTATTTGTGTTCAATTATAACTCAGTTTCTTAATTAATCGATTTGATTGCAAACAAAAATTCATTTTCAAATATTATTTAAACGAACTCAAACAGTAACACTCACATATTCATCAACTAGTATGTACAAATTTTGAAATAAATGGAAAATAAATAAATTAAAACGAGTTAAGCTATTTAAACATGGCTGTTAAATTAAATTAGTTGCACATAAACAATCTCAATTTTTACAGACATTTGTTGAATAATACTGAACAACAATTTTAGATTAATAATGGAGAACTCGAACATCATTTGAGTAATAATTCAAGCTGGAAATCCTTGGATCTGATTCAGTTTGGCTGGATTACAGGACCAATAGTTAATTACTATTTGATATTTTTTTTGAAATAATTTAACTCTTTGTTTAAAATTATTTATTTGTCATTCATCAGATTTGATTGGACATTAATTTCCATCAGGAAAAGGAACACGATTTGATTTAAATTCCAAAAATATCCATTCGAATATCATTTTTCTCTTCACAAGAGAGGGGAATTATCAGTTTATTCACAAGACAATTATGTCAATTTACACAATAGTTGGAGTGCCAAAAGTTATTGGGTGGCTCTAAATAGCTCTTCTCGTTTCAGCTCAGCTTCTTTCTTTTTTTATTTTTTTCTTTCTTTTTCTTTTTCTTTTTCTTCAGTTTCTCTCTCCATTTTCATTCTTTTCTTTCTTTCTTTCTCTTTAGCCTTCCCTTTCACACAAATCAGAGAAATCTCTTTGCTGAGTCCTCTTTTCCTGTTCTTTCTCCTCTTCCGAGAAACTTCTCTCTCTCCCCCGTTTTCATATTCATTCGAAGTTAGACTCCATCTATCTCCCTTTCTATGGGGTTGATATCTTGCAGAAGAGGAAATCAAATCCCTCTTCCCAATTCTCTTATGTTCTTTTTTCAGTTCTTGGTATGAATTAGCATCTCCCACTCCCTAATATATATATATTTGTTCTGGGGTTTGATTTTTCATTTCTTTGTTTTTACATACAATACAGCTAGAAAGTCCCAGAATTTCTGTAAATTCTTAATAAAAGGGAAACAATCAGAGGAGGGAACAGCACCACAGTTGTTTTTTTTTTCCCGGAATTTTATCTATCAATCATGCGGCCTATTCAAACGCCACCGCCTGCTGCTGCTGGTGCTTCACCCTCTTCCTCACCGTCTAATCGCAAAGTTACTCGGCGGCGTCCCGACCTCACCTTACCCCTTCCTCAGCGAGACCCTGCCCTAGCCGTCCCTCTTCCTCTACCACCCACATCCGCGCCTTCCTCCCTATCTTCTTCCGCCCCTTCCTTTTCATCTGCACAACCAGGTAAGCAGCTTAACTTCACCGAGTTGGTGCGCATCAATCGAATCGGCAGTGGTAGTGGAGGCACTGTCTACAAAGTCATTCACCGCCCCACTGGCAGAGTATTCGCTCTCAAAGTAATCTATGGTAACCATGAAGACTCCGTCAGACTCCAGATCTGCCGCGAGATCGAGATCCTCCGCGGTGTCGACAACCACAACGTTGTCCGGTGCCACGAAATGGAGGACCGCAACGGCGAAATCCAAATTCTCCTGGAGTATATGGACAAGGGATCCCTCGAAGGTATTCACATCCCCCACGAACCCTCTCTTTCCAGAATTACTCGGCAGATTCTTTCCGGTCTATGCTATCTCCACAGGCGTAAGATCGTTCACAGGGACATCAAGCCGTCCAACCTATTGATCAACTCTCAAGGGATAGCAAAAATAGCTGATTTTGGGGTCTCCAGAATCTTGGATCAGACAATGGATCCTTGCAATTCCTCTGTGGGTACTATTGCCTATATGAGCCCCGAAAGGATCAACACAGATCTGAATCACGGAAGGTACAACGGTTACGCAGGGGATATATGGAGTTTGGGTGTCAGCATACTGGAATTTTACTTGGGGAGATTTCCTTTTGCCGTCGGGAGACAAGGGGATTGGGCCAGCCTTATGTGTGCCATTTGCATGTCCGAGCCGCCCGAGGCACCTCCCACCGCGTCGCCGGATTTTAGGAATTTCATTGCTTGTTGTCTCCAGAGGGATCCTCACAACAGGTGGACTGCACAGCAATTATTGCAACACCCTTTCATCGTGCAGTATAGCTCTCCAAGCTCCTCTACGAACTCTAGCAACAGTCAGAATCAGGTGCATCATCAGACACACCAATTACTGCCTCCGCGACCTCATTTGTCTTCTGCGTGATTTTTTCTTCTCTGGAAAAAACAAATCGGTCCGCCCTTTTTTTCCTTATTAAATTTGATGCTGGTTTATTGTGTAATTTTATTTCAATGAAATGGAAAAACATTATGCGAATGGGATGATGTAATTTTAGGAGAAAGGATGGGGAGGTTCAATTTGAAAGGTTAAGGTTACCAAATCAATCAAACATCATCTTTCCACTATCCTTTACCAGAAAAGGGAACTCTTTGCTTGAAGATTGGCTCCAACTTTTTGGTTTTACAATTTTCCTTGTTTTGGTATGAAATTTTAAGAGAGAGGGAGAGAGACACATTAATTTGTACCCAGCTCAGATGGATACCTGCATTATTAGTTTGATGCATCCCACCCTGTTTCTCTCTCGCTTTCTCGCGGAAATGGATAATAATATGAACAATGGAAGAAAGCAGCACATATTCTGTTCTGGAATCTTATCTTGTAATGATTTGAATGTTGGATTTGTTATCTCTAAATTGGCTTGTCCATAAATATAAGTCGATGATAAAGGCAAATTACTCTAGAGCTAAGTTGGCTATCTTTTTTGTATAGCCTAAGATTTGCTGGGGCATTGTTTGTTGTGGGTATCTTTTGTTAATCTTTTCAGAAGATCTTGCATGCGAATGTGGGAGAAGCCCTTTTCTTCATTCATCTACTTCCTTTCAAGGTCGGACAATTCCAATAATGAAAAAGAGGTAAAACACGTTTGCATCCTGACATGTGACAACATTTCCTTTTTTTTCCAACTTTCCCAGTGAGATAAAGTGCTTTTCTATCATGCCTTTTCCTTTATCAGTGACATATATCATGTTTTCCAGTGTCATTTTGAACTTTTTGTTGGCTTATTTCCTGCATTTTCATAGTGATTGCTTGGTCTTTTGGGTAGAAGACTTTTCTAGGTTAGGCTAGTCCGGTCCCGTAAAAGGATGGAGTAAATAGCCACCATGTATACTTAACTGAACCGTCGTCAATACAAGCAGTTAATGTTAGTGGTAAGTTGTTGGAGATTATCAACAACTATTCAGATTATAATATGAAACCTTGGTGGGCTGGGGGTTGGGGAAATGGCTTTGCATCCGAGTGATTTCCAGGTCTGAGGTGAGATGCTGCTTGTAGTAATTGGCTCTTTAGAGATGGATGTGCCGAGTGGGAATTCCTTGTTTTAGTAATAACAATCATTTGGCAGCATACAATAACGAGATAAGGAAGGAGGGCAAATAAATGCCCGATGGCCGAAGATGATGAATTGATGATTCGGCCAAGTCAGTTAAACCTCCAAAACCGAAGGTCATAATATCCTATGACAGGGAGAAGAGCAGAGTTAAAAAAACACTGCATTATGATGTGTTGCCATAGTCATCATTAATGACTATGAGCGTCTATTTATCTCCCACGAACTGGGATTCGAGTGTTACACGGATTCCCTTTGATTAATTGGTTGAAACCGCAGCGAAAGTAGGACTCTTGTTCGATTTAAAATGCAGAGCGCCGAAGAATGGTGCATGAAAAAGTTTCTGATTTTGCCACATGAACGTTGTAGTCTTTAAACTAATCACACAATGAAAAATGTTAACTCCATAATAATTTGTACTATTGTCTAGTTCACGTGGACTTGGTACTCCTCTGTCCCTTTCCTTGTAATTTTGTTCCTGGCAAAGAATTTAACCTAACATCTGCGGCAACAGAATAAGTCTCGTGTCTGGGCATTGGAAGAGCATGTAGCGGCGCAGGAACAGACGCAAGTCCTTTATTTATATTTTGATTGGTTTTTCCTCTTCTACTTTTTCTATCGTATCGAAATAAATAAGATGCGCCAAAATGATGTGAAATCTGTGTGTTATAACAGTAGTACTATCGACCATTTTTTCAGCACAAGATGACTGAATATTATTAACTCAGAGCTTCCTGCTCGGAAAGAGATCGCAGCAGAACGAGCGCACCGAAATGTTCTATGGTTTAATAATAGATAATTCTCTAAGAATATTTTCAATGTTTATCTGTTTATGTCTAAAAATAAAATAAAATGTATCATCACTAAAATTAGCCATATCTTTAAATTAATTCAATATAAAATGACATGTAGATAATGCAATGAAGGGATACACATTATGCATTGAATATAACTTTTAAATTTTACTATTTATTTATTTCATATTTTATCTTATAAATGATTAATTATCATGTGACAAATTTTTTTTAATATTAATGATTTTGCATTATAGATGCTCTAAAATAAAAAGTGATATTTTTAAAGTATAAAATTAATTGTTCATTACATTTAAAAATATAAGTTCTTGTGTTTTGTCTCAAATATAAGTTATTTTATTATTTTCTAGGTGGTTCTTTTATTGCTTTCTTTTCAATATTACCTTTGTTGATAAAAAAAAATAATAACTGGAAAGGGAAGATTAGTAAATAGAATTTTAATACAACAAATAAATAATAAATATGTATACTTTTTAAATATTACCTATTTGATCTGTGTAATTTTTAATCAAAGCCAGTTACATATTTTAAGGATGGAGTAATGAACTCACCCGAAAACAACTTATCATCATCGTGGCCATTAATTTCATTAATCGAAAGACTTATCACTTTCCAAACACAAAATGAGATCGAAGACTAGTAATAGCAGTAGAGGCTATAACATCACCTGATCACCGACGTAGTCTCTGATAGAGATTCATACACCAGCTATGACATCCACATTTCTTTTGCAATACCCCATGGAAGGGGCAATCCATCTGTCAGGCAAAGTACACCGAGGATGGAACTTTCAACACTTTGATCACCTTGAATAATTGCATCCAACTTTCATCATCAGAGGGACTGTAGAAATTCTGCTACCATTTGCATATTTTTTTAAAAATGACTGTCTCAATGGGCCTTCCGCCTTCAAGATTGAGACATGGAAGATGAGAAATGCTGAGTTCCAATGTCTACTAGACTACTACCAAAGCAATTCATCTGCCAATCAAGGTGCGTTTGGACCCACCGTTGAAAAATGACAATTTGGGAAATTTCAAAGGTATTTTCTTCCCCATTTCAGTTCTATAAATATTCCAAAGGAGCTGAAATTTTATAGAGGTCTTTCGAATTTATAGTGGAAGAGACTCCGCATTAGAGATGCGTTCATGCTTTTTTTTTTCTTTTCTTTTTTAACATATTGAACAAACGCGCCATTTCAAATTAAATGGTTTTGACATTATTTTATTTTATTTTTTATGACAAAAATTTAATTAAACATAACACATTAGTAGATTCTTAAAACGTGATTTATTTAGATATGTATGACCAACTTTAAATATCTTTTAAATTATTTCTAGAATCAATTAAAAAAAATACTAAGTGAGGTATTATACCAACACTAGTGAAGAAAACCCCCAAACCAAGAAATGCTTAGCCTTCATGTGTGAGCCAAATTTTTACTCAAATATTATGAAAGTTTGTCCCTCAATTTACAATTCGCCTGGAACATCTATATTATCTCTCTTTCTTATCAAAATGATAAGAAATGATTAGCCAACTTCTCTCTCAATTTAAAAATAATTGATTAAATAAATCATCATTACTATCTGTCGAGATCACATGCATGAGTAAAATATAAATTATTTACTATATTATAATTTAGTTAATAAAGCAACCATTAACTATATAAAATTATTTTCATATTAGTTAAATTATTTACTCTATTAAGTTCTCTTTTCATTCGTTTTTCCAAATAACTAAAGGGCCGTAATCAAATTATGGGCCAGATGTGTACACTTTTGGAGACTAGTTTAAATTGGGCTAGGAGGCTAGAAACTATTTTCTTCTCTTCTGGGTAATAAATGGACCTCGAAGTTTTCTCACTTATTATTTATTATTAAGCTTTCCATTCAAAATGAAAAGGAAAAAAAAAGAAGAAGCAATCCAAATTCCATGGATAGTTAAACAAATAAATTGTAAACAAACACATGAGTGAGATTTATTTTGTATTCTATATCTATTGATTAACAAAGTAAATTCACTATATATATTATATGTATATACACACGCACACAAAAGTAAGTAAATTTGACGACTTTTTCAAATGATGATGGCTTGATAAAGTTTGAAGTTTTATTATTCAATCAAATTCACGAGTGGTTCCCCTTGTATCCCTCTATCGGTCCAATTCCTTATCATCGCGTCTTCAAGTTTGACAAATACTTCTATAAAAACAAAAAGAGGGGCAATTGAAAAGGCTTCGACTAATCTAAAACAAGAAATTGAATTTGTGAAAATTCTAGGAAGCAGCAAATTGTATTCCTCACCAAGCAAAAAGAATTCTATCTAAAAGGACGTGAACGTGTTTTTCAATTTTGGATTCAGCCTAACTTTCTTGCGTATTGTTCAGTTGAATAATCATTTCTTTTACCCTTTCCCTCGAAGGGGGGCTGGGTGTAGTTTAGTTTGGTTTTAAAAAAAAAAAAAGAAAAAAGAAGAAGAACTTAAAAAATAAGTAAAAATTAATTGAAATTAGAAATGAGCTGAGTGGAACAATGTTATAAAAATAAAACCTTGATTCCCAGCCAGATCTGCAGTCTACACTCTAGAACAAACGGCAGAAAAGGGGGGAAAAATCAAAGCATTTGCCAAAACCAAAGTGTTTTGCCGTAAGCATTTATCAAGCTTAATTGTAGCTTTTTTTTTCTTTTTCTTCTTCTTTCCTTACAAGCGTAGCATTCTAAAGCCAAACTTTGAAAGCAATTCCATACCAATACCATTTACTATTTTCTTGTCTTTTCTTTAGGGTACCAAAACTGAGAAATAATTACTAAATAATACTCCCCATAGATTTATTTTTAAAGAAAATGGATTTATATTTAATTAGTTAAGGTGAAACCAAATGTTTATCCTTAGCATGCAGAAAGATAGAATTGTAATTCCTTTTATACTACGTGTTTAGAGAAGCATATTTCACACTTATTACTCTTAATTGTATGCATTTCAAACTAATAATTTGACATATAGAACAACGTATAATTATTACTAATACATTATTCTATTTTTGTAAAAATATAATTCAGTTAAATTTTTTTTACACAAATAAAAAAACATTTGGCTTCCTAAGTTGCGTTTATTTAGTGACTTAGAAATAAAAAAGAAAAAAAAGTTTGTTTTAAGAATAAAAAAAATATAAAGACTTTGTCTTTAAAATAAAAAAAAAGACGTGAGATGATAGAAAATTTAAATAAGTATATCGTTGAAAGTCAATGATAAAATATTTATAAAATTCCATACAACGATTTATATTTTGAGACAAATTAAGTATTTTTTTTAATCTTACCACTTATTTAATGTTTTTTCTTAAAAAGAGTATAAATTATAGTAATAAATAAGAGATAGGAAATTAAATTTAATGGTACTTTGGGGATAATATACTCATATTTAAATATCCTTAATACTATGCGTGCATAATGTTACTAATTCCGTCAAAAAATATGTTATTAGATCTACTTTTTCACATACCAAATAAATTTTTTATTCTTAAATTACACTTAATTATTAGGGTTGTCTTTTTATTGAAACTCATGCTTATTTTTTTATAAGAATTAGAGAGATGATAAAAATTATAAAAACAAATAAGAGTATTATGAGATAAAAGGGATAAAATATCTCAAAAAAAGTCATAGCATGACTTTTATTTTAAGACAAGTACAAGTTACTTTAGAAACTTATATTTTTGGAAGGAATGAGTAAAACAATTATATTTATGAATATAAGAAATATGAATTAAAAATTTTAAAAGAAAACATTCACCATGGAATAAAGTTTTGCTCCCTATGGTTCACTATAAATGACTTTTTAGATAATTATACACAGAGTAAAGGTAATAAATTTTTTTTTATAAAGTTCAAAGTATATCTTTAATTAAATAAATAAAACATATAATAAATAAAAATATTAATTTATTTAAAACAATAAATAAATCATTATTGATATATTAAAAAAGAATTGGCCATTTTTATAACTTTTCTTTTTTTTTAATACCATTTTGGTGTTGTATTTTCAACTATTATGATTATCTTGGTATTTCCAACCAAAATTGTGTTGAAATTCAGTAAGAAAAGTTAGCTGACCATTCTTGCAAGTGTATTTTCGAAAATTAAGAGGAAGCTAGCTAATTTAGCAATTTTTGCCTCTTAATTACCCTCCAACAAAATTTAGGATTATGAGAAAATTAGTTAATTTTGGGGTTATTTGGGGGAATTTTTAGAAATACCCTTGAAAAACTAATCATCTCTCATTTCTCACTAGATTCCTACATAATTTTGGTTATAAATACCAACATGACTATAATAGTTAAAAATAAACCACCAATATAAGATGATTTTTTTTAATATAAAAATGTCCACAAAGTTAAACTTAAGTACAAAATTAACTCATTTTTCTTAAAAATACAACCAGTCATCTATGCAATTTATAACTAGGACATGCCCTTAGACTCATACTCGAATTGATAAGGTCATGTGATGATGTGGGGAGAAATTCTTCGACAATGTACATTCGAATCCCATGTGAGGTAAATTTTTATTGAAATATTATGAAGATTTATCATGAAATTTGAATCATATTGACTTTCTATATGTTTCTATTATTCAGACACATTTATCAATTTATAACATGATTAAAAAACATCTGATAGAGTTATAAGTGATAACCAGGACATAATCTATTTAGCTCCCCATAATCCATGTGTCTACCATACTATGTATGGATGTGGTGGGAAAGTGGGGATTGAATATAGTGGAGTGGGATATTTTCTTTTAATTATTAAGTTGAAATAAATCCTGCCATAAAATATTATTGGAGTAACAATAATGTATTGCTACTACTTTTTCTTTGACATGAAATGATTACTGTAATGGTCGCAACCATTATTATTGCCCTTTCTATTACTAATTTTAAACAAATCCCTTTGCCACGTCCTTTTCTTTTTTCTTTTTTATTTTCTTCTTTTTTTATTTATAATTGAACCCTTTACCACTTCCGTACCGCTAAGTTTTTAAGCAATTTTGCATTTGCGGTTTCCTTATCATCCGAATGGCTACAAGTGATTAATAGAAATTATGTCTCTATCTAATTAAGTTGTTATCGTGGAAATAGTTATCGAAATTGATAAACGATAAGTTTTTTTTTAAAAAAATTTGGATTTAAATCTCTATTGTATGGTTTTTTAAAATGTGATTTATGAGTTATCATAAGAATCAAAGTTTACTTAAAGTGAACTCACATATTTATAGTAATTTTATTTTCATGAAGCACAAAGTATTATTCTATCCTTTTCAAATTTAATATTAAAATTTATATTTTAAATTTTCAAAATTGAATGCTCATTTTTTTAAATAAATATATTTTTGTTTAAAATTTTATTAATGATAACATTAATTTTAATGATTTATATTATACTAACTTATTATCACAACTACTTATTAACTTAATTTTAATTTAAAATATTTACATCCTATTAACCCATATGTCTTACGATTCATTATACTTCCTTCGTCAAGAAATTAAATATTCATATTTAATTTTGATTAAAAATTAAAAAATTTCATTGACTTTAATTAACTTACAAAATTATTTTTAACATTAATATAATGAATTATGAGCCTTATAAGTTATTGAGATTTAAATTAAAGAAGTGAGTAATGAACACCATGAGTCAATAAGATATAATGAGATTATTAATGAAAATTTATATACAAAAATATTTATTTAATAAAAATTAACATTCAATTCCATATAAATTTAAATTAAAATATAAACATTTAATTTCATACGAATGAAATATTAAATTAGTTAAGAATAATTTAATAAGTTTATTAAAGTTAAAGATATTTGTTCATTTTTTAATTAAAATTAAAAGTTAAAATTCAATTTTAATTAATTGAGTATTATTTTATCATAACATACTCTTAATTTTTTCTATAATTTATTCATATCAAATAATACTTATTTCAAATTAGAATAACAACAAATATTCCTTAAAACCCAAAAGTTGAAACATAATTTATGAGTCTCAAATCCAAAAGATTGAAGTGATTGTTAAGAAAGTTGCTTCAATATAATGTGTTCAACTTTTTACTTATAGTGTCGGTCGTGTTAAACAACTAATAGCAACATTAGCTAATGGTTTTATCAAGGAGAAACACTATTTGGAATCTGAAAAAAGGGGAATTGGATAGATTTTTATTAATCGAGCAACCTAATAACCCCTAAATTATAATTTTCATATTCTAAACAATAGTACTAAAAGAAGAAGAAGATGATGTCAATCAAATTTTTTTAGCAACAATTAATTATTCAAAATTTAATATTTATATTTATATTTGTATTTATTTGTAATTAAATACTTAAATATATTTTTTATCTAAAATTACTCGTTTTATTAATTTAAAAAGTTTAGATCTTACTAACTCTTGAACCTAATAATTTATTACATTAATATAAAAAATAATTTAGTACTTGATTAAAAATAAAAAAAAACTTCCTTAATTTTAAATGAAAATAAAAAATGTATGAAATACTATAAAAAAGGAATAAAAACATGAATATTTGCCACGAATCTCTCATGCTATGTACCCACAGACATTATCTATGATTTCTATACTTGTCCTGAAAGTATAAAAGCGATCTTCAAATCTATCCATTAATATTTAATATTTAATCTAAAGACTATAGCCCATAATCACCACTTCTATGCTACTTCGCAGAAGCTTCGTCTTCCTCAGCCTCTTGCCGGCCACTTAACGTCATTCAATCTCTCTCTCTATCTCTTTCTTCAATTAGAAGAAGAAGAAGAAGAAAAAGGAACATATCCAACTCCAAACTTCAACTTCAAGCTCCAACTCCTCATCCTCTTTTATACATACGGAGTGTACGGCCTTTGTATTCCTACACCCAAGATTATTATTATTTTTTTCAAAAACCATAGTTATCGGCTAAGTTTTTAGTACAGATTTTGGAGATTTGTTGAACAAAAGGTCTTATTTACCCAGGTAGAGTGGAATAAGGAAACTTTTAAGATTATGCATCCCACTGTTGTCCTTTGTCTTTTTCTGCTTCCTTTTTGCTTTTTAGTTAGAATCTTGATCTGGGATTCTTTTATGTTTGTAAATCTTTTGCATCACCAGGCTTTTCTTTCTTTTGCAATTTTCAATATATATAAATTCTTGGGTTGGGTCGATCTGGTTGATGAATTTGGAATGTTGTAGTTATCTGTTGCTGTTCTGATTTACTGTTATTTGTAGTGTTTGCCTTAAGTATTAGGTGACCTTGTGTTGTCTCTTGGTCTTGTTAGCTACCTAAAGATATCACATTATGTGGGGCACCCTCTGAGATGCAATTTGTGGCAGTTGCTTAAGCAAAGAAATTTAAACTTGATAACTGTTTCAATTGGTATTCTGTATTCTATGTTCGTTCATCTTTGCTCTTGTGTAATTCTTATGAATTGCTGTGACTATAGTCATTTGAAGTTCAGAAAACTCTTTTATTGATTTGAGGACTGTCCTTCTAATTTGTAGTTGTGATCTTCCTTAATATGCCAAACAAACCATGGAGATAAGTTAGTGAGGCATTTGTACTGATATGGATGAATATCCCTGGTATTCCATTTTCTGCAAAAGAAAGGGGAAATTTTCTCCCTAGTTTACCATATTAGATTTTGTTTATATGCAAGGTAGCTTGGGAGCGGCCATATGGGATCTGTAGAGATGAGATCTTCTCAGGAGGTGGATTATCTTGATTCAGATGAAGAAGCTCCTTTTATTTCATCTCATCCAACAAATAAAATGCAATCTATGCAATGTGAAGGTCCTTTTATTTCATCTCATCCAACAAATAAAATGCAATCTATGCAATGTGAAGCATCACTTGTCTCATCACCCGCACATATTTCTCATCCATGGTTCCTAAGGAAGATGCGGCATATCAGTATTTTCAGGAGTATTTACATTGTGTTAATTAAAGCAAAGATCAATATGCTTCTACCTTTTGGGCCTTTGGCAATAGTGTTGCACTATGCAACGGGAAAGCATCATGTAAGATTAATAAAACTTTTTCTGTCATGATTTTCACTCTTGCTTCACATAAGCAGTTAAATGAAGAAAGTTGATCTGCAGAGCAGTGCAGCTCTCTCAGTTTTAATTTTGCTCATGGATGTTAATTGTTCATCTCTATTAGGGATGGGTGTTCTTCTTCAGCTTATTGGGCATTACACCTTTGGCAGAGCGTCTTGGCTATGCAACCGAGTAAGTATTGGCTTTTCTAATTTCTTGCTTTCCTGGATCTTTATTTTTCTGCCCTGTAAATTTGTGCATTCATTGGGAGAGATACTGATATTTTGCTCATTGACCTCTATTGCAGGCAGCTTGCATTTTATACGGGACCTACAGGTTGAAATATCTCTCTTTCTGTCATTTAATCAGTTTTTTTTTCACACCCAGTATTGTTTAAATTACATGGACACTATATAGATATTGCGTTTATGTTAGAATGTTAGGTTCTGAGCATTAATCTGCAAGTTCCAAGAAAATGCTGAGGTTTCAACTTAACGTTGAAAAGTAAGATGGTTTATCTTGTGGTAGGGAAATATCTTCCAAAGCACTTTACGGTGATTTTTGGCTAGTTTTCAATTTTTATCATCTTTTTTTCTTCCTTTTGAATTACAATGGTTTAGGAGCTCAAATTATCTCTCATGGTTGGTATCTTTTGGTATTTACATATAGACATCCAGCCTTTTTTTTTTGGGGTGGGGGGTGGGGGTTGCTGGGCTTTAGAAATGTGACTTGGGACAATATTCAGGTGTTGACTAAGCTGAGAAAGATATTAATTTATTGTATTCGGATAGGGATGTTGCTGTTTTGGGTTCAACCATGTTATTTGAGTTATTGTCATCAATAGAGTGCAGTTTACAGCTTTGTTGTTCTTAAGAATGATGTTATGATGAAATATATGACAGCTTCAAGTTAGGAGAGGGTAGTGGATGGTAAGGGCCAAAATTGTTGTCTTCGTGTGCATAGTTGTGATTAATTTGAGAGATGGAAAGTGTTTGTTGATATGAATACGTAAAATGGTACAACTAGAAAACTAAATGAGTATGTTTATGCAGGTGGTTGGGTCCAGACTTCTGGTTTGCCCTTCCTCCTTTTTCATTTGTTTTCTTAGGTAAACCATTTTTTTTAATGTTTTTAAAATAATAATATATTTTTTAACTTTTAAAAGAATTGATACAAGTTTGATGATTTATTTGTACGAAAGAGCATTACCTTTACCAAGATAGTTCAGCTTAACATAGAACATGATCGTAGAAATGAGATTGGAAAGTGGTAGATTGCTTTAGTCCTTTCCAATGACTCTGGGCTGAGTTTGGTTTTTGTGGAGTTCTCTTATGTAGTCATGGTGAACTTACAAGTGAATTTCACCTTCATTTAGAAACTGCTGAGATGCCTTCTTTATGTTGAATGAAATATGTGCAAGGTACTTCTGTGTTTTACATGTAGATGTCCGAGTTTTGCCCATACCTAATAGGCTGATACATCACTAGTAGGTTATCCTTTTTGAGGAGTTAAAAACAAGTGAATGCTTATTTTGGATTGCTAGCAGATAGATGCCTGTTTGTTTGAATGTTCTTTAGAAGTCTCTAGGTTCTCTGATTCTCTTTAATTACCTGAGCCTTTTATGCCAGTATACTTTTGTTTGACCATGATATGTTTTCCTACTCAACTCCTCCAACCACAGCTCTTTTTTTCGTATTCTAGGAGTTCCATTTTTTTTTATGCCACTAAAAGAAATGATGGAAAATATATAAATGTCGATATACCTTTCTTTTCTCGTGGTCCTATAGATTTTTGACATTTTTCTTAACACAAATCATGTGTTTTGGTTGATGCAGTTGGGGGCCTTCTAAATGCCACCTTTGGCAATGCAACTGAGATGATAATTTCGATATACGCATTGAAGAATAAGATGATTAGGGTTGTTCAACAATCATTGCTGGGTTCTGTCTTGTCGAATATGCTACTGGTGCTTGGATGTGCCTTTCTCTGTGGTGGGATTGTTCATCGTGAGAAAGTTCAGAAATTTAATAAGGTGAAGATTTCCCTCTCCCCTCCCTCCCCCCTATTGCTGCAATTGTACTGGAAATGTTTCCCATATTATCTCTTTTGTTTTCCTATTATCTTGATTTCATGAAATCACTTAATCTGTTGAATAATAACTAAAAATATCCTTCCAATCCCTAGTAATGATATGCTAATGCATATGACTTGGTGAAATGTTTAGGCAGCTGCCTTGGTGAACTCAGGATTGTTGTTGATGGCTGTGATGGGCTTGTTATTTCCAGCAGTACTTCACTTCACCCACTCTGAATTGCACCCCCTGAAGTCAGAAATGGCACTTTCAAGATTTAGTAGCTGTGTAATGTTGGTGGCCTATGCAAGCTATCTTTTCTTTCAGCTAAAGAGCCAAAGCAGTCTGTATAGTTCTATAGATGTGAGTTCAGCTGATTCTTCTTCTTGTTTCTCTTTTTCTTTTAGTGTGTGTATATGAGGCCCTTTCCATGAATGCGCGTCCAGATTTTTTGTTGGCGATGCACTAATACCAGTTATGCTCTTTTGCAGGAAGCAGAAAATAATGCAGAAGAATCTGATGAAGATGAGGTTCCTGAAATTAAACAGTGGGAAGCTATTGGATGGCTTGCTATTTTGACTCTATGGATCTCTGTACTATCTGGATATCTTGTTGACGCCATTGGGGTAAAACTATTGATCATGGTCATGATTATTCTTTTTCAAATGCAGTTTTAGTGGTTTAGATGCTCATGTCTTGAAGATAAACTTTCCTTCCTTTCTGTAATTGATTTGTTAGCTTATATGCCTTCAGTTTGCATGTGCCATATGCTGGGGCTTAACCTTTTTATTCCCATCCAGACATGTATTAAGGCCTTTGTGGATTTCCTGGATGATAGTGTGAAATATTATGAAATCAAGTGAATCTTCTTTGAAGTAACGTAAAATTGCTTGTATGCAGCTCCATATCTCTCCTGGTGGGGATCTCTTAGCAATGAGCTTTAGAGTGCTGTATGCACTAGGGTTGATTGATTTTTATTTGAAAATAGAAGATTATTGTCAATTTGTTGTAGGTTGCCCATCAGGGAATGTTTAGAAGCTTTTCAAAGATGACTTTTATAAAGGATTTATCTTTCATACATTGTAGGAGTAAATTTTTAATACCACATAATCACATGCAATATTTCCATTTGGTGTTGTTTCAGGGAGCATCTGATGCTATGAACATGCCTGTAGCTTTTATTAGTGTCATATTGCTTCCAATAGTAGGCAATGCTGCAGAACATGCCAGCGCTATCATGTTTGCCATGAAGGATAAGCTTGTAAGTTCTTGCTATTGTTTTAACCAAATCCTACTTGCATTATACATGACTTGATGATAATATGTTTTTCCAGGATATCACAATTGGAGTTGCCATTGGGTCTTCAACTCAGATATCGATGTTTGTGGTAAGATTTCATCAATTAATTATTTATTGGAGACTTTTTAACATTCTTTTGGTGTCTAAAATCCTTTACTAGACTTTACTTATTAACCTATTAGAAAACAGGTCTTCCCTAGACAAAGAAAAGAGAAAAATAAAAAGGAAAACTTCTTGTTAAAGGAAAAGTCTGCAACCTTTTGTTCATAATTTCCATAGATCATATTAATTATACTCATTACATCCACCAATCTACCAATGAGAGACACAAAATCATGTTTCTTTAAATTTGAGTAGTATAGAATTGCTATCAAATTATTAGATCATTAATCTTGTGATTCTGCTAAATGCAGATTCCATTTTGTGTAGTTGTTGGTTGGTTCATGGGACAACCTATGGACTTGAATTTCCAACTCTTTGAGACTGCTACCCTCTTCATCACAGTGCTTGTGGTGGCATTCATGTTACAGGTTTGTCCTGGCCCTCCTTTCACCAGCCTACTGTTTTCATGGTTATCCTTATTTCATTGCTTGGAATGCATAGAATATGCAACAGCTATCCTACTATTTTGTTATATTAGCACAGACACGAATCACAATTTATGCACAATATTTGCCAGCTTCCTCTTAAAACTTTCTTAACAATTGCATTGGGAGTCCACATGCTAGTGACCAACAAATTTAAGAGTGTAATGTTGGGCTCCCAACTCTGGAGAGCTCAAAAAAAAAAAGAGGTGCAGAAGTTCCAGAGTGGACTTCCAACAGGGAAGAGTCCAACACTAAGAAACATGGGCCAAAAGTCCATCTTTATGACAATTATGTCCGATAACTTTTGTCAAGAGATAATTTAGGATTTTATGGGGGGTCAGAACATGTAAGCAGGCAGGATGCCAGCTTTGATCTAAATGCTAAAGTCATTAAAAGTTGGTTCCAGATGACGTGTCAACCAGTCGGCTTGAAATAAATTTACATTCATACTGTTATTATCATCATGAGTGTAATTTAGCTTCACCAGATCAGTTAGTAATTAGTGTTCTATTGAATGCAGGAAGGAACATCAAACTATTTTAAGGGATTGATGCTTATTTTGTGCTATCTCATTGTTGCAGCGAGTTTCTTTGTACATGTTGATCCATCAAACGGTGAGTCATTAATTGGAATTCTTGACATTTTATATGACAACTTGATATTCTTGCATTTCTAAATTCCAAAATGAGAAAAGAAGCCATAGGTTTTCATATCTATTTTTACCTCACATTATGGTCACCAGGGTGATGTTGCACTTCTTTGCACGTTTAGCCAAATAGTCAATGGGGGAAAATCATAGATTATACCAAAGGAGGTTCATACTAATGGAAAGTTTAAATTCTTTTTGCCCATCTAAACTCTATTTGGCATGTTATGAAGTGGTTTATCCATTTCGGTTTTGTGACTGATCATCATTCTTGCTTCTTGGTCACATGGGCCATGGATTTGTTACTCAATAAATTGTTTAAAACTAACCCAAGAATTAGAACATCTGTTGGTTTAACTTTAGCATGGTTAATCTACTAGATGCTCTTAACAGTTTCTCTTGCCATGCACCTCCTTCCAGATGATGATTAAATATGCAGAAACGGTGATGACCATAGCTTGGCCAAGAAAAATGAAGAGCTTTTTATTTCTTGTTTCAAGAAAGCATCGCTGTGAGTCAATGAGACTGTTTCCTGGCATGGACTTCGACACTAATGATGATTATTCAAGCGGTGAATCACTTGCAAATGAACACTTCACTGGCGCCCCTGAAATAGCGGTAATAATCATCCTAATACTATATTCCCTTCATGCGAATGACAAATTAAAATGTTCTCATAGAACTAGCAGTGAGCTGGTTATTGTTTTTGTCCAAGAAATGGAAATAAAATTCCTGTGTTACAGAATTTGGGGCTCCAAAGCAATATATACTTGTGCATGTAAATTCTTTTAACTAATTCATTCTTGATGGTCATCTGTGAAATGCCTGATGGACTATACTTGTCTGTAATGCAGATGCCTCAACTGAGATTTTGAATGCTCCATCAACTTCCTAGGTTAGACTAATGAATTTATCCAACTTTTTTAAAAGTCTTTGGTGCTAAATTTAAGACTATAAGCAATAATAATGAAGTGTTTTTTTGGGTTCTTTTTGTCGTATGCTGACAAGATTAGATGAAGGAATTCTGATATGTTAGTTTTTGCTGTCGTTTCATGAAAATGATTCATCAAACCGTAAATAGCCATTGCCCTGGGGTTAATATGCAATTTTGCAAACTTCGGGGCAAGAAAAGTCTCAACTGGGAAGCGTGTGGACAAAAGATAAGCGAGTCGAGAAGGCTTATATTAATCTTAAATGTTTATACTATTTTTTATTTAGGAGAGTGTTCTTTTAAAATGAATATATATATTATTAAAATTTTAATTTAAGGAAATTTAACTTCACTAGTGTATTAATTTTATCGTGACTACTTGAATTAATGTGGATAATTTGGTAAGGAGATTTGAATTCTACAAAATATTTTTAGATACTAGATTTTGTTTTGAAAATACAGTACTGAATCAGGCAATGATGTAATGAGAAAAAATAAGCCCCTTTTTGTCTAAAATTAGATATTTATTTTGTTTTAGTATAAAAATGAAAGAGAGTATATTATTTTATTGTGTTTATTATTAATAATTAATAATGAATTTATGTTATGGAATTTATATAAAAAGGCATCTATATTCGGGAAATAGACGCAATTTTAAATATTTTAAAAGGGATGAATATTTAATTATAAACATATTAATTTGATAAGGTAAGTAATCATAATTTTTTTGTAAGGTTAAGTGTTTTAACGTGGCAACTATTCTAAAAATATAATAAGGAGAGCATTCATTATCATATTTTTATTTTATTTTTAGACGTTCGAAATTAAGCATTTATATTTTTATGTTAAAATATGTTTACAATTTCTTTAATTTATAAGAGATTTATGTCCTATCACAATGATATAATAAAACTTTTTTAAAGTTAAAAGATTATTAATATTAATTTTTATATTGAGTCACACACATTCAATGAGATATTTGCATTCTCCAACTGGTTTTACTAATTTTGTAGAGAGAAAATGGGAGCAGCCAAAACAGACCTGACGAAACATTCTACCAACTACGCTAGTTTCTTACTTCTGATTATTGCCAAAAACTCATCCGTTCCAAAGCTATTCTGCCACTGTTTGTTAACAAATATTTATTTCAAGTGCTTATGTTATTTATACCTTATGTTCTCCGAGGCAAAGAGTCGCTTTCGGAAATAAAACATCTTTCTCGGATGTAATGAGACAGGGAAATGCCCCATAATTTATTCTACCCCCAGAAGAATTGCCTCCCCACCTTCGTCATGTTCTTTTGTCAAAACAAGGCACCCCACCCCTTAGATTATAGTATTACAATTTTTTGTTCAAGTCAACAAGACATTACATTTTGCTTGTTGGATAATTTTCACACGCAGCCATCAGACTAGGCTCGTTGAGAATGGAACCAAGTCAAAATTTTCCTTTTCTTTTGCTTATATTTGGATCAAAATCTATGATTTAATAAGATATTTTTCTAGGTGGGCATATATGGTCATTACACAAATACTATAGTAGTATTTCCTAATTTGGTTTGATTGGTAGCCAAAAATGTGTATTTGAGTGTAGAAACTAGAAAGGCTTGAGTATGGACTTTGTAGGGTAGTAGGAGTAATTGATAAATTCTGGCCAAGCGGTCACGAACTAACTGCCTAGTTTCTTAGGAAATTCCGGTCCTGTTGTCCATACCTGATTTAAAATTCCAAATGGGACTCTTCCAATGTCAAGTTGGGTCTAAACAAATGATTTTGACTCGTCTTTTATTCGTCCTTCCATTTCATAAATAAATACCATGAAGTTTCATTTTCAATAGAAAAGGAGAGTATAAGATATTGCCAAACCCAATTATCCGTCACAAAAATTTGGCACCAAGGAGATTTTTTTTTTTTTTTTTGCTTTGACGGAAAGGCCCCAAGGAGGGATGAATCTTTGAGTCAGAAGCCATCGACGAAAAAGAGAAATTTCTCGGACAATGGGCTTTCCGGGCGCACGGTTTCGTTGGTCAGATGGCATTGAGGAAATCAGGAACGAGGAAAATGACTTGTAAAGCCACGGAAATTCAACTCTTTATTTTCTGTGCAAAGAAACTAGAAGATTCTTTCATCCCAGAATGTAAATGATTTTCTTGCAGGGTCAACGGTACAAACTTAAGACTTTTAGAGATATAGAGAGAATGAATACCTGAAAAATGACATGACATGTGCTCGTGGCATTATAATACACTATTTTACCCAATCGAGAAAGGTCAGCTCTGTCAATTATCATATGCCATGACTCAATCCACAAGCTCCCCTCTGCACTCCAAGAGTCCTCCTCAACCATTCACTTTGGAAAACTTCAACTTTCCCCCATTAGAGTATTCAGGGCAATACACCAGATGAGAACTACCGCACCATTAGTTTACTGAGATGAAAGCATATAGAATCATTTTCCTTTCATTGAATTCACTCTGTCCACTTTCTCTATCTCATTAGCGGATAAACTACCACGTATATATCAACTTTATGTCACACTTTTTTCTTTTCTTTTTTTATAAGCGGGATAAGAATAAGATAAAAATGTATAAGTCAATATTAATATATTAATAAGAAAGAGATTGAGAGAGAGAGAGAGAGATAAGTAATTCTTGAACAATTTTAAAAATGAATGACCCAACTTGAGTAAAAGCTGTGAATTATCTCAAAAGAGATTTGGTAGCACTAGTGGGGTAAATCATCATAATAACATGTCAAAATCTGATCAAAGTAATCAAAGCACGACCGATGGTCCAGAACAGATCATCAAACAAGAAGGCAGCCTAGATAAATGCATTAATAATGTAGAGATCAAACTCACATTAACAAAAGCATCCCGTTCAGTATGAATAGAATAATATTTTTCTTTAGATGCAATTGCTCAATATAATATCAATTATCCAGGCAAAGAAGTTGTAAGAGGGAGTGACGAGTTGTTCAATTTCTCACTCCATAGAATGGAGAAAACACGGATTTACCTCATATGATATCATTATAGAGAGATCATGTACAGAGAGAGTCCACCAGCCAGCCGTCCCAAAAGTAAACTCTTTTTTAGAATTCAGACCACAGCTTTTAAAATTGCTCCATGTCAACATCAACCATTATATCCTTCTCTATTTCTCTCTCCCTGTGATGGGGTGAGGCTAAAGTCTGCACAAACTAGAATGAAAAGTGGAAAGCCCACATGATTGATAGGAGTATCTGGGCTTCTTCAGCTGTCTTCTTCTTCTGTTGCTTCTAATAATGATCACAGATGATAAAGATACCTGCCGGCAATCTGGTCTGATACCACATCATCAGCATCTTAGAGCAGCCATGCTCTTTAACTTGTTTCATTCTTCTTCTGCATCTTCCCTCTGTACAAGTGTCAACTACCCCTTTGGATGCTTCTCTTTGGATGTGCTGCTAACTGTAGTGATTGTTGTTCTTTCTTGCTTCGTGAACACCAGCCATGCCTCCTGCAATCAATATGATAGCAACTCTTTATTGTCCTTCTCTCAGAATTTACTCGGTCAATCTCCTCTGAATTGGAGTAGTTCAGTGGATTGCTGTATCTGGGAAGGAGTAGGTTGTGATGCTAATGATAGGGTAAGCAGTTTGTGGCTGCCATCAAGAGGGCTTGTTGGAAGAATATCGCCTTCTATTGCCAACC
Source organism: Apocynum venetum (assembly GCA_019593545.1). Lineage (NCBI taxonomy): Eukaryota > Viridiplantae > Streptophyta > Magnoliopsida > Gentianales > Apocynaceae > Apocynum > Apocynum venetum. The sequence goes on along the minus strand of SRSM01000123.1, from coordinate 5,489,609 downwards.
TCAGCCGTCTTTCTCAACTTAATCTTTCTGGAAATTCCCTCTCAGGTCCTATTCCGGATAGATTTTTCATGTCCCTCAATAGCCTGCAGATCATTGATTTGAGCTACAACCGTCTATCTGGAGAATTATCGCCTTCTGATAGGTTGCCAACAGCAATCCAGACGATGAACGTATCCAGCAACTCCTTCAATGGAACACTCCAATTTTCGTTTCTGCAGTCGGCAATAAATTTGGTGAGTTTAAACGTCAGCAATAACAGCTTCACTGGCTCCTTTCCTTCATTTATCTGCAGTGTTTCCTCCTCCATCAGACTCCTTGATTTTTCTTTTAATGACTTGAATGGATCAATTCCACGAGATATTGGAAGTTGTTCGAATTTGGAGATTTTTCGAGCAGGTTTCAATTCATTTATGGGGCCACTTCCGGATGATATTTACAAGCTAACAATGCTAAAAGAACTATTTTTACCTGGCAACAAGCTCAATGGATTGATCAGCGATGGCGTTGTCAACCTGACAAACCTCAAAATTCTGGCACTCTATTATAATGAATTCACAGGCATGATTCCTCCAGATGTTGGACAGCTCTTGAACCTGGAACAGCTGCTTCTTCACTTAAACAAATTCAACGGCACTCTGCCCCCATCTCTCATGAATTGCATAAGACTGACAACCCTAATTCTACGATTCAACCTGCTTGTAGGTGATCTTTCCACGCTGGATTTCTCCAAACTCACTCAACTTGGCACAATTGATCTCGGGAATAACTTCTTCAAAGGTAACTTGCCTGCAAGCCTTTTTAGCTGCAAATTATTGACTGCAATTCGCCTGGCCAGTAATCAGTTTACTGGAGAGATCTTGCCTGACATTCAGGCACTCCAATCTCTGTCTTTCCTTTCAATTTCTAATAACACCCTAAAGAATGTCACTGGTGCAATTACAGTTCTGATGGGTTGTAGAAGCCTTAGCACAGTAATCCTTTCAAAGAATTTCTTCAATGAATCTTTGCCAGGTGATGATAGCTTAATAGATTCTGGAGCATTTCAAAATCTTCAGGTTCTGGGTTTAGGTGGTTGTCAATTCACTGGTCAAGTGCCGAGTTGGCTGGTTAAGCTGGAAAAGCTTGAAGTGCTAGACTTGTCACAAAATGAACTCACAGGCTCAGTTCCAGGTTGGTTTGGAAATCTTCCAAACCTATTTTACTTGGATTTGTCGCAAAACATCCTATCAGGAAATTTCCCAATGGAAATTACTAGTTTGCGAAGACTAGCTGTCCAGCAAGGTGCCGATCAACAGGACAAAAGTTACTTGGAGTTGCCTGTTTGGGTTCAGCCTGACAATGTTTCAAGCCTGCAATATGGTCAGCTGTCTCACCTGCCCCCAGCTGTATACCTAAATGACAACAACCTCAGTGGCAACATTCCCATTGACATTGGGCAGCTGAAGTTTATTCAGGAGCTAGATCTCAGCCATAACAATTTTTCTGGAAGCATTCCAAACACAATATCTGGTCTCACTAACTTGGAAAAACTGGACCTTTCCAGAAACCATTTTTCAGGTGAAATACCAGCATCACTCAGAAACCTCCATTTTTTGTCTTCTTTTAGCGTTGCAAACAATAATCTTCAAGGCCCAATACCCACTGGGGGTCAGTTTGATACCTTTCAAAATACCAGCTTTGAAGGGAATCCTGGGTTGTGTGGTAAAATTCTGCAGCGTCCTTGCACTAATCAATCAGAATCTACTAGTCCTTCAACAACCAGGAAAAGCCCAAAGAAGAAAATCATTATAGGACTCATCCTTGGGATCTGTTTTGGCATTGGTTTTACACTCTCTGTTCTGGCATTTTGGATATTTTCCAAGAGAAAGATTCTTCCCAAAGGTGATGCCGAAAAAAATGATTTGGATACATTATCCTTCAACTCTAATTCTGGATTATCTGCTGAGTTTGGCCAAGATACCAGCATAGTGCTGTTGTTTCCCAAAAAGACAAATGATGTTAAGGATCTCACATTATCTGAACTATTGAAAGCCACTGATAATTTCAACCAAGCAAATATAATTGGTTGTGGGGGTTTTGGTTTGGTTTACAAAGCAACGCTGACAGATGGTACAAAGCTGGCTATTAAGAAGCTTACTGGAGATATGGGCCTGATGGAAAGGGAATTCAAAGCAGAGGTTGAAGCATTATCAACAGCACAACATGAGAATCTGGTCTCTTTGCAAGGTTACTGTGTGCATGATGGCAATAGATTACTGATATATTCCTATATGGAGAATGGAAGTCTGGACTACTGGTTACATGAGAAATCTGATGGAGCGTCCCAGCTTGATTGGCCAACTCGACTCAAGATTTCCCAGGGAGCAAGTTGTGGTTTGGCTTACATGCATCAAATATGTGAACCACATATTGTGCATCGTGACATAAAATCCAGTAACATCCTCCTTGATGAGAAGTTTAAAGCACACGTGGCAGATTTCGGATTGGCTAGATTGATTCTTCCTTACCGAACTCATGTTACCACTGAACTGGTAGGTACCTTAGGTTACATTCCCCCAGAGTACAGTCAATCGTGGATGGCTACTTTGAGAGGAGATATCTATAGTTTTGGAGTTGTTATGCTTGAACTACTGACAGGCAAGAGACCTGTGGAGATATTCAAGCCAAAAATGTCAAGAGAATTGGTTGCATGGGTGCAACAACTGAGAAATGAAGGCAGACAGGACGAGATCTTTGATCCTCTACTGAGAGGCAAGGGCTTTGAAGATGAAATGCTGCAAGTGCTGGACATTGCCTGCATGTGCATCAATCACAATCCTTTCAAAAGGCCAAGCATCAAAGAAGTAGTTGACTGGCTCAAGGATGTAGGATCAAATAGAGAAACACAAAAGGAAGGCTGACCAAATGAGTAAATACAGAAATCCAAAGTTGTTAACATATGAGTTGTTGGCTGTGCAGGATTTTCATTTCACTTTCTTTTCTCCCTTTGTTCTGCAAAACAAGTTATTTACATAATGAGAATACAGGATGTATAAAAAGAAATTTTACTTTCTGGTAGCCAATCAAACTGTTCAAATCTTATTCTTGACAGTAGTTCGTTTGGAAAGGATTAGTCACGTTAGTGCCCAACAGGAGTAATTTGTTGAATTGGAGAAGCATATACATATTTTCATTCTCTTTTGGTGTTGGAATCAAGAAGCACCTACAGACTTTCTTTCTCTTCTGGTTATAATTAAGTAAAGCTTAGATACAATTCTTTCTCAAAAGAAGTGATAAATTAAGCTGAAAAGAACATTTACAGGTATTTGAGTCACGCCATTTCCTCCCTAAGGCTGTCATGAATCATTTAATCCATGACATGCAGGATAAACATGACATTTTCAGCATTCCTCTGTCAAGGGGAAAAAGATATGACTTTTTTCTGGGATTTACATTTATCCCAGGAAGTAATCCATGTCCTTGTTATATAGGGTGTATTAAGACAGAAATTTGAAAAACTAACTTAATTTCAAATTGAATCGACTCTCCCCGTTTTCATATCTAAGCACACAAATAACAGCTCCAGCACCTCATCATGCGCTAGTTGAAACGACAGAACTAAAAACACCTTCATGTATTTCCTTCTTCAAAATTAAATCCCTTATTTTTCTTAAAAAGAAGAAAAAACTATACTTACCTCAGCCATTCTCTAGTCCAATTAAAAAATAAAAATAAAAACTCTAATAATAATGCTTTCTGCGACCAGCAGTAGATCCTAATTCTGCATATGTTCCGAGATGGTGGAAGACAAGACGAAAGCAACAAGGGCATATAAAGAGCACAGGAAAACAATCCCAGAGAATTCAAATCATCAATAATATATTCCGAAACCAAGAAATGGTCAAGATTCAGATTCAAATACAGCATTTCGTTTGGGCATTTCAGTGAACATCTGGTGGTAAAACTAATTAATCAACTAGCCGTGATTACAACACATTTTGATATTATCTGTGTGTGCCAAAATTGTGTCTCGGCCATAGGAGAGAACAATGCAAACCTCAACAAAAGGTATAAATGGAACTAGAACAGTGCGAAAAGCGTGTCTCGGCCATGGAACTGGCACTGCAGATATAAATCGATATCTGCTGATAGTAGTAACTCCGGATGATAGAGGAAGAAAAATGGCTCTTTTCTACAGCGCCGTGTGCCTACTCTCAGTCTCATACGAAGTTCGAAACTGGAGCCTTTTTGGCGGCAACTGCTGCGGTCCTATACTTTTGCTGAAACAATTGCTACGTTTGTTCCATTTGCCCGCCATATCTGCTTTTATACTTACCTATATATAAATTCTTATTCTATTTTAAAATTAAATGTTGACACTCACTCCATAAAAATAAAAATCATTTGAAATATTATAAAGAATTTATTTTTGAAAAAACATATACATTTCCCCCTAAAATTTCAAGTTATATTTAATCAAGATTAATTTCTCTGACTTACTAGTTAGTAATTAAATACTCTTTTTGTAAAAAATGAATGTTCATATATTACTTGATAAAAAAAAAATGAAGGTTAAATTTCACTAAACCCCCTTAATTTTTTATCCAACAACACTAAATTTTCTTTATCTTTTAATTGAAATAATATACTTCATGATCTATTCAATTTTATTTAAATAATATAATTAGTAGGCCTAATTTTATTAAACCCCTTACACTTTCTATCGAAAAACAAATTCCCCTTAATCTTTAAATTATCTCAATATGCTACATTCATCTTTTAAATTATTTTAGTGAAATATAATTTTTATTACAATTTATCATTTTTTATCAATTAACTCTTATAAATTAAGATAAAATATTACTGAAAAAAGAAAAATTATGAACTTTTTTATGTGTTTAAAAATGTGAATAAAAAAATATGGATTTAATACATTAGAAAATTTAAAACAATTGAGAAAAGAAAAAAATTGTTTTCTTTATAAAACAATTCTTTTCTTTGTTCTACTGTTTTTAATTTTATAATTCGTTTAATTAAGAGTTTTTTCTTCACATATTCAAACAAATACAAAAATTATAGAATTTTATATATTTTAGTAATATTTTATTTTAATTTATGATATTTAATAAAAAAAGTAAAAGGTTAATTGATAAAAATAATGATAAATTGTAATAAAAAATTATACTTAACTAAAATAATTAAAAAGATAAAGGAAAATATTGAGGCAATTGAAAAATTGAGTGGAGAGTTTTTTTTTTCATGAGAAGTTTAAGGGGTTTGATGAGATGAAGCTTACTGATTATATTATTTTGATAAAATTAAATAGATCATGATAGATATTACTTCAATTATAACATGAAGGGACTTTAGTGTTTTTAGATAAAAGATGAAGGGGTTAAGTAAAATTTACCAAAAAATGAATAATAGCCTTTGACAATAATAATAATAAATTTGTTATTAGTTTGATCAATATAAAACCATTAGTTAGTGAGATAAATTATTAAATAAGTAATTAATGAAAATTTAAATGAAATATATGTTTATTTTAGAAAAATGAACAATTGAATTTATATGTATAAAAAATAAATTATAGACATTTAATTATGTTAAGAATGAATATATATATATATATATTTCTTTCATCTATAATTGAATATTTACATTTCTAGTTTAGTCTGTTCATAATCAAATGTTCATTTTTATTAAATAAACATAATTTTTATTCAAATTTCTATTAATAATCTCTTTAATTTAATATATTTATATTTTACTAACTCATGATTTCCACCATTAACTACCTTAATTTAAGATATTTATATAACCTATTATATTATTATCAAGAATAATTTAAAAAGTTAATTAAAGTCAAAGACATTCATTAATTTTTAACTAAATTCAAAAATGTACATTCAATTTCAAATGGACATAGTATATTTTTGGGATAAGGTCACAAATATTTATTGACATAAATAAAATTACAAAATGTAAGGATTTGTTTTTATAAAAAAAGTACAAGTAGTTATCAATTAAACATATTTTAAGTGACACTTGTGTAATACTCTCTCTACCCTTTTATTTACTTTATATATATATATATATATATATATATAAATATATATCCATGATTATAAGTGGTCTTACGATTTTTATAATATTTTATCATTTATATCCCATATTACTCTTATTTGATCTTATCTCTTTTGCCATCAATTTATTATTTCCAAAACAAAATTTATCTTATCTCTTTTTTATCTGTATTCTCCTTTATTTACTATTATCTCTTTGTGTTTCATTTTTATTATTTTCAAAACAAAATAAATAAGATTATGTTAAAAAAAATTTGGTGATATTTGTGAATATTCACTTATAAAAAGAGACTGAAAAAATAGCTATAGATTAAGTATATGAAAAATTAGCAAATTCATAGTCTCTACTTTTTAACTTTGATAATGTCTTTCATTTTTAAATTTTATAGTACTAATATTTTATTTTTTTTCAATTTTGATAACATATTTTCCATTTTGAATTTTACAACATCAGTACATTTTAGTTTTTCATATTTGATCAATCTCATCATTTTTTTTCCAACCAAAACCATGTAAAATCGGTGGCTTTATTTTTATGAGAGACATAAATGTTATTTTCTTGAGCAAATTTGTTCATTTGTTAATTTCACTTTTTTTTTCCTTTTCTCCTAATTACTTTCTCTTCTTATTATTCATATTGAACTTTTTTTTGCAAACTCATATTTATGAAAATGACATATATGACATCTTAAAATTATGAGCCACTGATTTTATATAGTTTTGATAAAAAAAATGATCAAATTGATAAAAAAAAAATGTATTGATATAGTGGTACTGTAAAATTTATAATGAAAGACATATTATTAAAGTTAAAAAAATAAAAAGGTATGAGTACTTTAAAATTTAAATAGAAAATATGTTATGAAAGTTAGAAAAAAAAAGTACAAATATCGAATTTGCAAATTTTCCTCAAGTATACTCTTAATGCCTATTTGAAAGAGCTCATGCCAAACTTTCCTCAATTAAAGGTCATAGTCATACTCTTGAAATGCAATTTGGGTTGTGCCTGAATAAGTGAGCATGTCAAATCTTCTAGTGGGGAGAAAAGAAAAAAAAAAGTACAATCTCAATTTCTACCAATGCCACCATTTTTAACACAAATTATGAAAAATATTTATTTTTGCTAAAAGAGGAAACAAAGTATAGTTTTAGAATTGAAATACAAAAGTAATTTAAATGCATTCAAAATTGACAAGTTACTTATCATTCTTTTTCATAAAAAAGAATTAAATATTTATTTTAGTTTAATACAAAAATTTAAAATTTGTAAGTATATATCAAATTAGAATAAATTTAGTTGTAAGAAAAAAATAATTTTTTAAAAATTAAACTTATCTTAAAAATAAATATCTAATTTTAAATATTTTAATATTTAATTAGATGAAACAATTTTTTTACTGATTAATTTTGTCTGAAAAACCCATTTTTCGGGGTAAAAACCAGATGAAAGTTAATTATAATTGCCGCTAGGAAAGAGAAAAGAAAAAATAAATAAAATTTTGTGAACTCAAGGGGTTTACGGGGCTGGACTTTCAAGAGACCATGGTGTCAAGAATGCAAGAAAATTGAAGCGATAGGTGAAGTTGAAGGAGATCATGGGAAAGGAGAGCAATCGGATGTGGAGGCTGACGCTGTTTCTGAGCTTAATATGGACCATAAGCATTCTCTACGGTGAGATGTTTGCTTTCTGGGTGCCCTCTATGTGGTCTTGTTCTTGGCCTCATCAACTTCGCCAGTCATCTTCATCGGTAAAAACCCATAAAATTCAGTTGAATTTTTCCATTACTGTATTTGTTTAGTACCGTTCTTTAAAGGGACTTCTTTCCGAGAGTTGTTATAGCTGAGAGAGAAGATCCACTAGTTCATTATAATTTTTGCTGATGTTTTCGGTTCTATTTGTGGGTTGGATCTTATACAGATATCTTAGAGGATATCTCTCTTCTTGATTCAGTTACCTGTTAGTATTGTCTCATGGTCTTTTGTATCGAGAAAGAATTTTTTGGTTCACTTGTTATGCTAAATTTATGGTGTGATTGAACATTTGAACTCTTTCAGTGGCATATCGTTTTTTTCTTTCCTCCTATTCTTGGAAGTGAAATTTTTTGGAGTGATTCTTTCCTCGTAGATATGACTTAGGACATTGCAGAAAATTGGGTCCTTAATTGACCAACAGGGCCTCTCAGTTCAAAGGATTTTGGGGTGCATATTTCATTTACTTGAGGGTTTGTGTTATTTTGACCTTCTTGGGTTAATAACTGAGTACTACTGGCCATCGAGAATTTCGTATTAATAAAAATGTATATTTCTGTTGGCGGGAAAGTGACAATCTTTGGGAGAAATTCTTGAACAAGAGAGAAAACTAGAAGGGCAGAAAGTTTCGTATAATAAGTTTATTATGAGTGGCATTTTGTCTTTAGTAATAGCATGATAAATTTAATAGAATCAACTTCTGAGGCACCCAGCGATTTATCAACCAATTGGCCTGTCCAAACAATTTTGTGGCTGAATGAACTGGTGTCTTATCAGATAGACCAGTCAGCCACATCTTTATTGCATAAAGGATTAGGGAATTTCGTTTCTTACCAAAAATACAGAAGGGAGGATGTAGAAAATTGCAGTGGTGATCTTCAGAATTATCCTCATTTTTATATTCATCATGATTGTTATCCTTGAAGAAACTGGAACATATGCCAAACTTTTGCAACACTTTATTAAGCAAAGCAAAGAGCTGCGACACTTCGAAGCAGATTTGTCCTTCTAGTCAATGATTTATTTTAAAGAAGTAAGTTTAGGTTATTGGTCGAAAGTGCTGCGTCTTGTGCTTTCTTCTGCGGAACTATTTGGAATGAAGTATGGATTTTTATTAACCATTCATCAGTTAGGTTTACATGACATTCAATTCTTGTATTACTTCTTAAAAACTCAGCATTTCTCATGCTTGTGTTCCTTTTGTCTGTTCTTATTCTAGATGAACAGACTAAATGTTTCTGGGAATTATGTCAAAGTAGCTGTTCTCACTGATCCGCAGGTGATTTATATTAAAGTTACTGACATTTGTGAATGATGTGTTCCTTCAAACCAACATTTTCATTTTTTACTTTGGCAGCTTATGGATTGGACATCACTTGGTCTTCCTCCAAAATCATCTCTTCTCAAGATTGCTCAATTCTATACGGATTTGTTCATGCGGAGGGCATTCCTATTATCTGTCCTGCCCTTTAAACCTGATGTGATTTTGTTTCTTGGTGATTATTTTGATGGGGGTTCCATTCTCTCTGATGAAGAGTAAGGCATCTAAACTTTGTAGTGTTTGTCTAAAAGTTGGGTCACTCACTTGTAAAATAGTTATAGGCATATTTGCTGTGAATTGCTACTGAAAAAGATAATGCTGTCTTCTTTCATGTTTGGTATCCATGTACTTGGTCTTTCTGCATTCGTATTTAAAAGGGAAAAATCTACATTTAATTTCCGCTCAAACATGTTGCCATACTATAGATTACTATGATAAATTTAATGCTCTTGTTATTGGGCACATCTTTTTATACGAAGAATTATGTGAGCAACCAGAGAACCATTCATTATTTTGAAAGCTATGCTATAGAAATTTTCTGTCAAGCAAATATATAGAATATTCAGACCTGCATTCCCACCCTTTTACCATACCCTCCCTTCCCAGAGCAGGCCTGGCCAAGGATTTCACCCTACAATTCTGAAACACTAGGCCATTGTAGATTTGTCAATTCTAATGGAAAACACAACCACCAATTGTAACTGGTGTGAATCTCACCCATGCATTTTATTCTCTCATCAATGATAAAATTAATGGAAAAGATTAGTTTTTTTTTTTTTTAAAGGAAAAGATCTTCTAATTGAGTGTATGAAAGATTTGCATCACAACTGCCAAAAAAGAAATATGTTGTTTCTCCTCATCTGTGTTAACTTACTTATCTCTCTATTGAAGCTTAATATGCTGATATGCTATTTTCCATGTACCTCAGTTTTTTCTTCCCTTTCTAAAGATCAGTTTTCATGGATCTCATTATCTAATAGATGGCAGGAATCCTTCAGTCGTTTCAAACATATTTTTAACCTGGATATGCTTTGGCAAACACAAAAAACTAAGGTGTTTTTTCTTGCTGGAAATCATGACATTGGCTACACTGCTCTTCACTCTCAAATGCCTGAGGTATGTGATCATGTTGTTCACTAAATATTTTGCCCACCTCGTCAACATTATTATTGTTCTTCATTATGTGGATTGAAGGTATATTCACAATTTCTTATTTAATACACAGTAGATTTTAATAAAAAAATCATCGTATGCTATTAACCATCATGGCTATACACATTACAGCATTTTTCATTGAAAATCTATTGAAATTTCTCTTATGTTTATCTCAATTCATAGCTGGAAATGTCATCTAAATTGTTGGCAAATAGAAACTCCTTCAAGTCATGTAGATCCCTTGCCATTAATCATATGTAATTAATACCTTCCCCAGTATTCTTCCTCATTATCTTTGCAATATTTTCTGCAGGTTATCAGACGTTATGAGAAAGAATTTGGTACAAGAAACTATAGATTTACAGTTGGAAGTGTGGATTTCATTGCGATTGATGCACAAACAGTAGACGGTAATCTCAGAGTTGATATGTATTTTCTCATGTCTGCCCTTGTATTATTCTGATAAAGTTTGGGTTTCTGATGACTAGTTACCAACTTTGAGGGGTATAATTGAAGAAGCGAAGTTATTTACTTATTTCTAAAAGGGTTGCTTTTGTTTATCTGTGTATCAGTTTGAACCATATTTATCTTCATTTGGAAAAGAATTGAGTGGAATCTATGTAATTCTAGTTTACATGAACAAGTACCATTGTCAATCAAGTCAGGCTCATATATACACACAAACACATGTTTATATATTTCTCATAACATGTAGTCTTTTTCTTGATTCCTTAAACAGAAGTGTTATGGTTGGTATATTTCAATACTTGTACTTCTGAAAAATGGATATTATTCTCGTGAGCAATAGCAGTATTTACTTGGACCATTCCTCAGTATAGTGCAATAGTTCTCTAGTCATGTGCAATATGAGATACTTAGAGTTCTCTATCTCCTTATACGTAATATATTTTTTTAACTAATCAGAAATCAGCTGAAAATAGGAAGAATAGATTAGGTGGTAGTTTCTTATTGGTGGTGTAAAAACCCTCTTTTATATATATGCACATATAACTTGTCCTTAAATATTTGTTGATTGCTATGTTGTATGAGTATATATCAACTTTATAAGATAATGATTCAGAGTTATTCTTTCTCTTCTGCAGTGAATTCACAAGGAAATATTACTTCCCAGACCTGGAACTTTGTCTTAAATGTATCCAAGGGTAATTAATTCTCCACTCCGCGCAAATTCATTACTAGTTAACTTTTAAAGATGATGTTAAGCACTTATTGCAGAATCTAGTCCAAAACCAAGGGTTCTATTGACTCATATCCCATTGCACCGACCAGATTGGACTCCATGTGGTCCATATCGATCTTCACCAATCATTAATCAGGTATAATAGTGTATGAGAGTGATGACATTCAGAATTTTTCTGCATAAATCATGCAACTTTTTGTATGATCTACAATAAGGTGTAATAATTTTTATGCATCTGTATGGTTCAACATTTGTCTTGGTATTTCATTGCAGAGAATTTCCCTTGATCCTAACAACCAACAAATATCGTAAGCATCTTTCTTGCTTGTTTATTGATAAAGTTTGAATGATATTGATGCGTAAAAAGATTTTGATGTTTGACATGATACCCTTTGGTGGATGGGTTGGTGCAGGTACCAAAATTACATCACAGCAAAATCTTCAAATCAATTGCTCAACTTGATTAGGCCTGTATGCATTATCTTCCTCCTTGATGATGTCTTGCAACTTGGGAATTGTACAATAATTTAGTAGTGCTTCAATGGTTCACTCTTAGTTACATTCTCTGGTATTTATGTTTCTTTAGGCACTAATCTTGTCGGGTCATGATCATGATCAATGCACAATTATCCACACCCCGAAGTATGGTCCTGTGGAAGAGGTGAGCACCTTGTCTTTGGTTTTGAGTGATTTGTTCATAATATTAGTGGTGTTTGAGAGATAATCTTGTGCAGCATACTTTAGGGACTATAAGCTGGCAGCAGGGGAACTTGTACCCCTCGTTTATGCTCTTATCTGTTAGTAACCATACTCTACCAAACAGACTTGCCTCAGAAGATATCATATCCACTGATCTGCGCTTTCTCCCAGTTCAAACGTTCGTCTATATATGGTAATCCATTATGCTAACCAGAGGTCTGCTAAGACATTACTTCTTTGCGCTGCTACTGAAACTGCATATCATGAAATTTCAGGTATCTAGTCTTATTTATCATGACGGTTCTCATTGTTCTCCTTTGGCCGAAAAAAGAGGGGTTCTTCTGCCATTTAGTCTATTTCAGAGATCATATCAGAAATCTCAGCAATGGTGGTATATTTGGAGGGGTAACAAAAGAGAAAAATGAAGATGAGAATTGTGAGTATGAGATGATTTGGGATGCAGAAGGAGCGATGCACCTTATCAAGAAACCCTCAAACGTCCCTCCAAGATATTCAAATGAGGCTGTCTCAGTGGAACGGTAGGTTTCAGTCATTACTTCCTACCTGTTGGGTGCTGAGCTATGGATTAACCAGTTACTGATTCGTTCTCTTTTGCTTTGGTTACATGCTGACATTGATGGATTCCTTGACAAAGTTCTTAAAATTTCACTTGAATGATGTGCAACTTTAAAGCTCAATGGGTCTATTCATCTGCTTTGCAATTGCATACATGCATATACAAGTGAAAAATATTTACACTTTTGACAATCTAGGCAGGGCTGGAGGTTACAACAATGCACATTTTAATCCTTATTGCAGCCATTATTAGCTGATTTAGTGCATTTCATGCAGTCTTTGCCTGGTATTTCTGATCATTAGCAAAACAATTCTTAACAGGGGCAATGCTGTGATGCGATCAGCAGCAAAAAGACAGATTGAACAAGAAATGGAAGAGGGAGGACTGCCTTCGGATGTGAATGTGTCACTTAGAAAGAAAAAATCAAAGACACAGATAATAGTGCAGAGATTACTGCGAACGGTCAGAGTGATTAGCTTCATAGCTGTTTTTAATGTTCCTCTGTATATGATGCTTCTCTTCAAAGATGGGATTGATATATGATGATGTACCAGTAACATTAGCATTGCCATTACTTATTTCTTGAAACAAAAAAAAAAGAGGAAAAATCCTAGATTTATTTGTATTTGCTTTCATTTTGGGAGTACCAGGAGTCGGACAGCAATATGGAATTGGGTTTATTTTTTGATCGGGTTTGGTTCTGTTCTTATGTAGATAGTTCTTGCTGTGATGTAAAAGGGTTACTGATTGGCTGGCTACCTGCATTAGTTAAATAAGGATAATTCAGGTTTTTTATCTGAAAAGGGAAATTTATTGAGTTTTTATTCAAAATATATCCCTTCTAAAACTTTCCTTTGTTTCTAGCCTAAAAATTTATCACACATTTGTTTGTAATATATTTTCCTTTGAATTGACGGAACTCAAGGTCCATTTTTTTAAAACGGAGCTCTCTTTCGGATCGAGGTGTAAGCTTGACAAGAATGCTAAGAACGGGGCATGTCTAGGGATGTCAATGGGGCGAAGCGGGGCCGGAGTCCCATACCTCCGACCCCGACCCCGCCTTAGAACACTCGTCCCCGCCCCCGCCCCGTCCCCGCTTTAGAATGTTTGAATAAACCCCGACTCCGACCCCGACCCCGCTTTAGAACACCCGTCCCCGCCTTCAATTCAGCTTCATTTTGACCCCGTTTTGACCCCATTTTGACCCCGGTTTGACCTCCTGTTTGACCCCACTTCAATTTTTAAATTTTTCTTTTAAAAAAAAAAATATTTCATCATACCACTAAAATCTAAAATAAACTAAATGCATATTCCATCATAGTAAACTACAAATATTAAGACACAAGCTCATTTAAACATGTTTGTCTCATACTAAAATTTTTTAAAAAATAAAGCTTCCAAACTAAAAACTTCAAATACAAAATAATGAAATATTTCATATATCAAATACAACCACTAATATAAATATAAATCATTATCCTTAAAAACTATAAATACAACAATCTTCCAAAATTCAGCTTTCAGTCTTTAGCACATGTCCTGCAATGCATTTAGAGATCAACCATAACCATAAGCAACTGTTGAAGAAAAATGAAAAAAAAATGAAATTCATGAATAATATTCTGCTTTAATTTTAAAAAGAAAGAAAAGAAAACAGATTCTTTTAGTTCTTAGGCATCTAGGAATTCTGATAAAAGCCACCAACAATAACAAATAAATCTGTTGGTTACCAAATAAAGTTCAGAAAAACAGAAAAACAGAACTCAAGAAAACAGAAACTGTCCAGAAAAACAGAACTCAAGAAAACAGAAAAACAGAATTAGCAAATTGTCCAGAAAATGCTTATTTTATACATCCAAAGCAAACAAATAAAAGTAAAATGCACTCTAAGAAACTGTACTTTAAGGATGAAATCCATATGTACATGAATACACAAGTCTATATGCTCCAACTAAGTCATCAAATTAGATCACGTGTTTGGCTTACAACATACCTTTTTCTCAGCCACTGACTTCAGTTTCTCCCACAATGCGTCTGTTGGAACTATGGATCATTCCATGACAATAGTGCAAATCTCGGTCACCTAAATAATATAGAAATAATTAATAATACTTTATTTTGAAGTAATTCATATATGAGAACAAAATAATAACATATTAAACCAATGTACAAATTAATAGAGTTTACCACCTCATTATCATCCACATCATCTAAAATATTCATAAGCTCCCCATCAGAAGCTGTAAAAAAAACATAAACATAATTAATTAAAAATTGATAAACTAGTAAAAAAAACAGAAGGACAATAAATGAACTAGTTTTTTTTTATAAATACCTTTCAATTTCCATGATAACCAATTTTGACCACACATTAATGCTTCAAGTGTAGTTGGAAGAAGCCTGCTACGATGTGGATTCACTATCCTACCTCCCGTACTAAAAGCAGACTCAGATGCTACTGTAGAAATTGGAACAGAAAAAATGTCTCTAGCAATCATCTGAAGAACAGGATATTTAGTTCCATTGTTCTTCCACCATGCCAAAATATCAAATTCTGAATTTCTTGGTAAATGTTCTTCTACCAAATATCTATCTAATTCTGATTTTTCTTGCAAAGAACTATCCGTAACTGCTACAAGCTCATCAAATCCAGCAAGAGCATCTTCTTCTTCCATTTCTTCACCCATTGACCGCTTTCCAAGCAAAGTATAACTTTCCTCCTTGTTGGACCTCTTCATTTTAGACTTGTATTCATTATACAAGTCAACACATAAATTCTTAATATGCTCAATTCTAGTTGTAGAGTCACCACCAAATATTTTAGGAAACATAAAAACCACCAAAGTCATTTTATATCTAGGATCCAAAACTGTAGCCACACTCATAATGCCATGAACAACATTCCAATATTTTTCAAATTTAACAATCATTTTTTCAGCCATGATCTTCACCAATTCATTTTCACTACTAACTAACTTATTAAGCTTAACTCTAATTTCACAAATAGTAGTGAAAAATTCATTAACAGTAGGAGACTTGATCTTTGAAAATATATTTGTAGCTTTATAAAACAAACGTAAATGATCACATATTTCTTGTGCCAAAGACCACTCTTCTTCAGTTGGCAAGCAAGTAAATAGACGCTCTCTTTTCAACCTATAGAACACATCTTTGTACAACAAAGCTGTAGAAAGCATCAAGAATGTCGAATTCCATCTAGTTTTGCAATCTAAAGCAAGCTTCTTGGTATGTGGAGAATCTAGTTGACGTGCTGCTTCTTCGAATTTTTGTTCTCTTTTCGGTGAGGCTGTCCAAAATTTAACACTTTCACGAATCTTCTCAATCTCTTCACTGATTACTGACATTCCATCTTGAACTATCAAGTTCAAGATGTGTGCACAACATCTCATATGAAATAGACTACCATGCAAAATAAGTGAACTCTTGTCAAGTGTTCCCATAATATCATGAATAATTGCATCATTTGTTGAACAGTTATCAAGAGTTATTGTTGATAATTTTCTATCAATGTTCCAATCAAAAAAAGTATCCTCCAATACTTTACTTAACACCTCACTAGTGTGTGGAAAGGGAACATAAACAAACCTGTTAATAGTATAAAAAAAGAAGAAGAAGTTTAGTTATATTTTAAAATCAATGAAAATCACTAAATAATCATTATAATATAAGTTTCTATTAATTTACCTTAAAATTCTGTGTTGTAGCAGCCATGTATTATCAATAAAGTGTGCAGTAACAGCCATATAAGATCTATTCTGGTGATTAGCAGTCCACATATCACAAGTAATTGCAATCCTCCCAATATTCTTGTTCAGCAAATCAAACATCTTCTTTTTCTCATCAATGTAAATCTTCAAGATATCACTTTTCAAAGTATTTCTTGAGATAATTTTGAACATAGGTTGTAAATTTGTAATAAACCTTCGAAAACCATAATGATCAACCATGGACAAAGGATACTCATGTATAATTACCATTTCAGCCAAATCTTTCCTTGACACTTCAGGACTAAAATGGATTGTATCTAAAGTTGTCACAGTAGAAGATGGACTACCTTTATGTCCAGCCAACAAACATTGTTTAATATCTTGATTCTTTTTCTTTGGACATAATTTGAGATGATCAGTTAAGTGAGTTGTACCATTTTTAGAACCACTGACAAGTGAGAGGTTACAATATATACACTCAGCTCTAGGTTTGCCATTAAATGTGACTTGCCTAAAATGATACCATGCCTTTGACTTCTGCCTTCCTTTAGGTCCAACATCATCTTTGGCTTTTGTCACTTGATTTGCTACCTCATTTTCACTACTAATATTCACTTTATCAACAGGGCAATCAGATTGATTGGTACTATCTGTTTCAACGAATTTAACTGAACTTTGACTTTGTTCAATTTCTTCCATCTGTGATTAATACCCATTAAAAACAGAAAAAATATTATTTTTAAAGACCAGAAAGTTGAACCAGATATTGAAAATCAGAAACAAAGAGACAGAAACAGAAACAGGGAGACAAACAGAAACAGAAACAAAGAAACAGATAAAATTCTACACCACAAAGAAACATAAGTGAGTTATGATTTTGATGTTTCAAGACTGCTAGTGCATTCTCTTGCATTCTACAACTGAGTAAGAATATATTCTGTCACAATTACTTTGCACTCTACAGATTTGGATCAAATTGTCCCCATGTATCAAGTGTATGACTTATCTTTACTCTCTAAACTTTATAATCAACAATTATTGGACATGAAAACAGTGGGTAGACATAGAGTAAAAATAATTTATTCATCATATATATATATTTTGAGATAAAATAAGTTCAATCACTCAAGGGCTGAACTCTTAGTTCCAGTTTATCATGCATACTCAAGAAATTCAGAACAAACAGTCACTCATAGTTGATAACATATTCTTCTTGTGGACTGAATTTTAGTACTATCAAGATGAAAAATTAGCAATTGTAATTTCTAGTAATGTTTTTGTGTAAACCCTTTAAGATATTCACAAATTAGATCAAGCCTATAAGGGGGCCTAGGGCAACTGAAGAACGGGAAACATACCAGGACAGAGAGCAAAGCAATTATGAAAATCAGGGAGCTTGTATGAGTAAGTGATCAATAACTAACTCATTGTTGATCTCCAGAAGGATCTCCATATAGCCAAACACATTTACAGGAAGGAGCATTTTCTCTGTGGGATTTGCAGGGAAACAGCAAGAGGAGATGAGCTCAAAGGGAAAGAAGAAAAATCAAATCAGAACTCAGAAGCATGGCTTGCATTTGCAATTTGAGTTGAGCCATGCCAAGGAAAAAACCATTTCCAGATTTGACAAAATAGATTAATTATGCAGTGATTCATGACCATCCTATTCCAATCCCATATACTTATCCTTACCTTCCAATCCCAAATATTGCTTAGACATACTGCAGATCAAAAAATTAAAACAGAAAGTGCAATCCCAACTGTTACAGAGAGAAAACAAAACCATGAAAAAAAAAAACCCGTCTCAGCTTAACTCAAATTGAGAGGAATATACAGAAATTAGAATAACTCAACTTAACTTAGATTGAGAGGAATATACAGAAATGAAAAAAACCGTCTCAGTTTAACTCAAAAATAAAAAATCAAGAATAATCATCCATAATCAAGAAAATGGTGTGAAGGAAAAAACCCAGAAAATATTACCTTCAGGGCGACTTGCGACTGGCGACGCAGATGGATGAGGTTGGTCGAAAATGGTTGCTCGGCGACTGGAGCTCTCGACGCTGCGACAGAGAGAGAAGCTCGCCTACTGAAGCTTCTGCTGGAGGCTGGTCGGCGTGAGACTGAGAGACAGGGAGAGGCGTGAGTGACGGGTGAAAGTCTGAAAGAAGACAGACTGAACTCTGTCTGAAGAGTTAGGGGATTAGGGCTTAGTAATTAATTTCATTTTTAGTCTTTAGATTTAATTAATTTCTAAAAATCCTAATTAGAAACTACTTAAAACAATCTTAAAACCTGAATTCGGAAAGTGGACGCCCGACTCTTCAAAGTGGACGCCTGAGTAGATGAGACGCGTCCACTTCACTGTCAATCTTCTGAGAGTGGACGCGTGAGATTTGGTGGACGCGTCCACCTTCTTGCCTTGCGCGTCCACTTGGTCTCCCTGCGCGTCCACTTTACTGTCCAACTTCTGAGGGTGGACGCGTGAAATTTGGTGGACGCGTCCACCTTCTTGCCTTGCGCGTTCACTTGGTCTCCCTGCGCGTCCACTTTACTGTCCAACTTCTGAGGGTGGACGCGTGAAATTTGGTGGACGCGTCCACCTCCTGGCCTTGCGCGTCCACTTGACTGTCCTGCGCGTCCACTTCTCCCTTCTTCTAAATATCCATCCTCAAATTCCCGATTTCTTCCAATTTCATTCCAACATCTTCTAAATCTTCTAAAGACCTGAAAACAAAAGTAATAGTGTAAAGAATCATTAAAATCACCAAAACACATAATTAGCTAGATTTAAACTTAATAAACATCATAATAACCCATAGAAAACTAAGCTAATTATGGTTCAATCATATAAACTCATTTTAATCTACATAGTTAATAATATAAATTCATTAAATCAATACAGTTAATAATATAATTCATAGTTAGTTAAGTATATATTTAATAATATAAACTCATTTAAATCAATATAGTTAATAATCATAATTTCATAGTTCTTTTAACGTTCATATATAGTTATATAAATAAAATAATATAACTATTTTAATTTACATTCTTAATAATATGATTCATAATTACTTAGTCAATAATATAAATTCATTTTAATCTACATAGTTAATAATATAAACTCATTGAATCAATACAGTTAATAATATAATTCATAGTTAGTTAAGTATATATTTAATAATATAAACTCATTTAAATCAATAAAGTTAATAATCATATTTACATAGTTTTTAATGTTCATATATAGTTACATAAATAATAATATAACTATTTTAATTTACATTTTTAATAATATAATTCATAATTAATTAGTCAATAATATAAACTCATTTGAATCCACATAGTTAATAATATAAACTTATAGTTAGTTAGGTATAATAATGTAAACTCCTTTAATAATATAACTCAATTTATTTTAAATTTTTTTTAAAGTAACCAAATGGATAAAATTGTTTTCTTTTTAAAAAATACTAGGAATAAAATAGTATTTTTATTAGAGATACCGAAGCTAAAGCCGAAGTCGGGGATTTACGAAGGCGAATCCCCGCGGGGATTCAGTGGGGACAAATCAGTCCCCGCCCCCGCCCCCGCCCCCACTAATCCCCGCATTTTAGAACCCGCCCCCGCCTCCGCCCCACTGAAGTCGGGGAATACTGAATCCCAACGGAGCGGGGCGAATCGAATCCCCAACAATCCCCGCTTCATTGCCATCCCTAGGCATGTCCACTGCAAGTAGTTCGTGTTTGTCAAGAATGAAGGTATATATATCTATATGGCTATATATATATATATATATGAAGTCAAAGATTATATTTTGAGTAAAAATTAAATTTATTGATAAATAAAAAAGGTGTACAACAGATTCATCCAGAACAAAATAAGTTTGTTAAATAAGTTTGTAATGCAACTAACTCTTGGATTATATAAAAATTTCATTTTTATTCCTCAATTAAAAAAAGAGAATCAAGATCTTGCCATTGAATATTGAAAATGTTCAGGTTTTGCATTTTTCTTAGAATATTAATGGTAAATTTGGATGGAAGGGCAAAATTGAGACCTTTTTAACCATTAAAATGCAAAAAATGGATGATTTTTAGTTTATGGGAAAAAAATAATTTTTTTAGTGTTACTTGAATATTTTGCCTTTAAA
This sequence comes from Apocynum venetum, assembly GCA_019593545.1. Lineage (NCBI taxonomy): Eukaryota > Viridiplantae > Streptophyta > Magnoliopsida > Gentianales > Apocynaceae > Apocynum > Apocynum venetum. Next base: position 5,468,958 of record SRSM01000123.1, on the reverse strand, counting down.
ACTTCTCACTTAATAATAAATACTTGAAAACAAGTATTATTTTGTCCCACTAGGTAATTAAATCTCTTTTGACATACATGTCGAATCGAACAAGAGATATATACATCTAGTTTATTAACTAACTTTACATTTAGAGGCAAATTGTGAATCTGATTATTTTGGATTATTAATCTTAAATTGTGATGCAAAATGATTTATTCGGAGCAATATATTTGTGGGAATGCTTCGAGGACTATTGTTAACTAATTGTATTTTGAAAGATTTGAATCTTTTTAATTACATAATAATTCAAGATAAAATAGTCGACGTGATTTATAATTAAGTATTTAACTTTGAGTTAGCGAATTATATTTATTTCGTAATAGAGACAGCAATTTTAGATGAAGATACTGCTGACATCTTATCTTAGGACATTAAAATCCTCCTTTAGGATACCAATTAATTAGGATATGATATCTTAGGTCTGTTTCTCTTCATTATTATGAATACTCTTCTCTTTATTTCTTTTTCTTTTCTTTTTTGAAAACATTTTTTTTCTTTTCTTTTCTTTTTAAAAAAGAAAGAACCATTGCTGAGAATACTTATATATATATATATATATCCTAACTTAATTTTTTGAGGATATATCCCATTTTATCCAAGAATGTTGTCGAAATAATTTTGGGATCGATTTTGAATAAATTTTACTTTTTATTTTAAAAAATAATTTGAAAGAAGAAAATTCTAAAACCTATGAACCAATTAAATGTTATTTTATTTCACAATTTTCATTCAAGGATAACATCATGGAAATACATTTATTATATTAAATCGAGTAAGTTACAAAAACTTGAATGAACAACAACATATAACATATATTCTCGTCCTTTGGATTTGGACTTCTTCTAAAGAAATTCTTATATGAACTTAATTTTCGTAAACAATATACCCTTCTAGAATTTTAGAAAGTATTTATACAGTCACGAGTATCAAGTTCACATAACAATTTCCATTATTCTATAGTAAAGTTATTTATTACCAATACATATAGATATGCATACGTAACCCGTAATAATAACACTTGGAAATCGACTTGGGGTCGCTAGTGACCACCATTTCAGCTTTCTGTTCCAACTTGAACTTGATGTGAAAGAAATCCTCATGTGTCAGCTTCGTCGGTGTTGATGGTGTCCGGCCAGTTAAAAAGCAGCAGCTACAATTGTTAAATTCCTTGTGTGCCAAAAAAACCCTTCTGGTAAAGCACCAGCTGGTAAAAACTCACAGTGACGGCACATGAAGAAAAGAGGGTGATGATCCATCATCGCTTAGGATCAGGAGAAACAAAATATGACCAGTAAAATGGACAGACAAACCCAACGTGAGGAAAAAGTTGAAGACCGAGGAGAACGAACCGAGGGGGTGTGCTTGCATAATTATTATAGCTATAGCTAGGTATTAGAGGGAGGATTTATTAGACAATGATATTGGAGTTATTGATCATCAATCATCTCCCTGAATATACCAGCAGAGAAGCATGGTGGCACACCGACGCAAGATGTAAATCCGTGCCCTTTGTTCTTTAACCAAAGAAGCACACTTCCTTGTGAAGCCATTATTGTTCTTTGATCTCTTTGAGGGAGTAGTGTAGACTCCACTTCTCAATTGTTGCTTAAGCTCGGCCATTGTTAATTACTTGTGTTTACAGGTGAGATGAGGAGATTCGGTGGAAGTGAGATGGAAAAGGAAGAGAAAAATTAAAGTTGATGGATTGCAAGGGGGGAAAAAAAGCCCACGAAATGGAGCTAGACCCTGAGAGAAAAAAATTAGAGTAGCCTCAGTATTTATATAAGAAAGGGGTTGGGGTTTGACTAGGTATTGAGGGCAGGGGAGTGAACATGGTCATCTTCGAAAACTGGGGGATTTGCATGGAAAGAAGTATCTGGGCACTGTTTTTCTATCAAGAAAGGGCTGTGAACGTGGGGTTGGGTTCTGTAGTAAATAAAATACCGTGTACAGTAAATGGGATGATTGTTATACTAACGTGTAATTGAGTGCAAATGGATTAGAAAAGTGGAAGGAGCCATGAGAAGAGGAAGATTGCTTAATGAGGACAAGGCAAACTAACCTATATGGGAACATGGTGTCGGCCAAATCAGAGCTGGCTCAGAGGCAGATTTAATTGGCTCAAAATTCCAAGCCTCTCTTCTTCCTCTTTGCAACTCCTAAAATCTCCACACAAAAAAAAAAAGAAAAAAAAAAAGAGGAGTTTGATCTACCATATTTGTTTTTTTTTTTGTTATGCATCTGGCTGTTAGTGTTTGACATCTCTTAATAGAGATATTGTTCTTATTCGGATCATCTTATATTCCTTTGTAGTGGCTAAGATCAACATGAGGGTTATTAGGGGATGTAGAAGAGGAATCTTGAACTAGAATTAATTAAATAATATCGACAACCAATTATTTGGGCTGTCAACTTGATATTCAAATTCAGTCTCTGGTGACCTTTGCTCAATTACCTTTTGTTTTATTAGGATAATATATACATAAATGCATAAAAGCATGCCTGAATTCCATCTCATGGTCTGATGATTTTGAAGAGTTGAAACTCAAACTAGGCAACATCAAGCCCTCAAACAGGGGAAAATTATATATGGAGTATCAAATCCAATTGAAAATGCTGCAACTAGGAGAGTATGAGCACGAGAAAATAGGAGAAATTAGTTTATCATCGTATTATTATAATTATTAAATAATATAATATATTATAATATTTATAAATCATGTACTTTAAAATGTTATACTCTTTTATAAGACGGATAATATTGTATATACAATATCAAATTCACTAAGAATTTTGGAGAAAGCTGAGATGGCTTATTCCATCTTAGACCAACAATAATCTTGAATCAGAAAGTATATTATAGAGGGAGCGGATTTTAGATTGAGACAATCTTTGAACTCAAACTAAGACTGGGAGGATTTCAAACTTCAAGCAAATTTTGGCATGTGGGAGCTGAGATTTGGTGATATTTGTATGATGAATGATAAATCCATATGTCAGGTTCTGATTCGAGAGGTTCTTGAGACAACATCAATCTTCATAGATTCTCTTGTTCAAACTCTTCAACAAGAATCAAACTCAGAACACAAAGCTCCTTTTATTAAACATTGAGTCTCAAGGTACAGCTAACTGTGAGCTAATCATCAGTTGATTTTAGCAGAATTAAGTAATCTGTCGTGTTAGAAATCGGGCATTTAGTTGAATTTGTAGACGACTAGTTCATGTTGCTTTTGATAGAAAAATGGCTTTCTAACGTCAGATTGCAGCAAGATGCTACTATTGTCTAAGCCGTCGAGTTCAGCCACAAGTTTTTTGGATTCTTGACAATATTATAACAAATCAATTTGAAGCCTCAAATTTTAGATGGCTAAAATCTACAGTTTTGTTGTCAAAGAATCTCAATTGATACAAAATGGTTTACAATACACATCAAACAAATAAGCAATTTTTTTTAAAAACAATACTCATATTATACTCCTTTTTTCAAGATTAAATAACGATAATTACCTTAATAATTAATAAGTACAACAATATCTTATTAGAACTTCATCTTTTACTTTAATTAGTAAGTTGCAACAATATCGTCTTATTTATTAATGTGCTAAATGGTTGAACAACATGAATTACTGGGTGATTATTAATGAAATTTTAAATTAAAAATATTTTTATTTTTAAAATATACTTAATTTTAAAAGTGTCAAAATATAAATATAAATATTAAATTCTAATTATTGGAGAGTATATCAACAAATATTTCATTATCACTTCGCCTCAAATGTATTTTGATTAGGTGTTGAACATTAATATCCAAGTGAAAGTGGTAAATCAGCTCATACGATTTCAGATAGTAGTTTATATACTTAGGATTTCCGTTCCATGCTTAATGCTTATCCTTGGTCTTCATTTCTTGTGCTTTGGAGGTCGGTGGATTCATAGTTCCTGGGAAGATTTCCTAGGATATGGACGGAGATACGGAGATGTAGGTGTTCTTCATAGGTAGGCTACTTAATGGCTCTTCCATTTTTTTTAAAAAATCTGCACAAAAAAACCTGTGATTGATTTCTAAGATAATCAAGAGTAGTACAGCTTAATGCAAAGAGAAAAGTAATTTTATGAGAAGGGAAATTAACATACAATTAACAATCTCGAGCTTCAATGCAGATCACACAATAGATAACGATGCTGCGATTCCCAACTCCCAAGAAGTTGGAGCACTGAACTATTGTAGAAGAAGCAAAATTAACAAGTAATACTACTAGCAGTATAAGAGTGCTACCTAATTAAATTAAAGAAGATGTAATAACTAGGTAACTTACGAATTCGAAAGCGTTCCATTGGTCGAACATTCTTTTTTGTTTGGTCTCTCCGTAATCTGAGTTCATCTTCCATCCAAGTACAGTGCATGTCCACAAGTGTAGCAAAAGCAAGATCAATTTCCGACCTTGGAAGCAAGCGGCTCTTATTTCTTTTTCTTCTTCTTTTTAATACAGATACATTTTGAACCAAAACCTATAATCTTTATATACACAAGTGAGACTAATCAAGTAGCTCTTGGCTGCTATTAATTAGAGTAATTGACATAGTTTATACTATTAAACAGTGCCAAAATAAGTTGTAAGTTTGAGATATATTTCCATCATTTTATTTTTCTTTCCACCATACTCATTCTTGTCCGATAGACTTTGTTAATCAACCATGACCAAAGTTTACTGTCCCAAATAGAGAGAAAATTGTGGGGTAGTTTAAGGGTAGTGAATATACACTTGAATGGAGAGAGAAAAAAGAAAAACCATCAATGTAACTTATTACTTATCTTTTACAACCGATCTTTCTTACATATTATATGATTATGCATATATTTGTAATATTTGTTCCATTAAATTACACCATCAAATTTACTCAAAAGGTGAAGCTCTTCGTGTGCCTAGGATTAAACGTTTACTTGTGTTTGGCTGAAATTATTTCCATTTTGAGGCAAAGGACACCAAATGTTGTTTCTATAGGTCATGTAAAGGTATACGGCAATTTCCCACCATCAATTAATATACAAATTCACCAAGTAGGGAGATAACTTTGCCACAATGTAAAGCAAAGAAAATTGCTTGCTTCTACAGAATCCCCCACAAGAGTTATTTCTATACTAGATTAAGATTCCAAGTTCAGAAAGACCTTGTAACTGATTCAAAGAATGGTAATGCTTCTTCTGTTTGAAATTTTCACTCATCAAGCTGCAAATATTTTTCTTCCCTGTCTCATTTTTAATCCTGGACAAATTACATGATTCATATACATTGTATCAGCTTGGCCTCGTTCACCTTTGCTGGTATGTATGTAGAGTTCATTTGTTAGGCAATGCTTGCCTCTGCTACCTTTCCCTGATCCCGGTTAAGAACCAACCCATAATCCTGCAAAATCAACAGTAATTCAAATTAGCAAACAAGAAGTGCACAAATCTCTAGTAGGACAGAGGTACTGAAAGTGCACAAATGTTGAGACAACATTTGCAGACACTACAATACCGCAATAAATTTAACTAGCTTTGTGTTGTAAATGCCAAAAACAGGCACTTCATCATCTCACTGAATAACATTACTTTTCTGCATGATACTGGCATTGCAACGTAAATGTACTCAGAGTAATGAGAAATCACCTGTACAATAGATTGTGCACAAAGCTTTCCTGATAGAACGGCACCTTCCATGGACGCCAAATATTTTTGCTTTGTGTAGTCACCAGCTAAATAAAATCCTTCGACTGGAGATCTTTGCAAGGGACGACATGGTTCAGAGCCTGGCACAGTCTTATAAACCGACCTAAAATAGAGAAGTTATTAGAAGAAGGAAGGTTGATGCAGCACATATTGGAGAAACTTCAATTAAGGAGAAACATTATGCAGTACAATATCACAGAAAAACTTTCATTTGGTACTAATAACAAGAAAACATGTCACCTTGGAGTTTTTACGACATGATACTTCAATATTTTTGCCTTGCTCTGATCTGCTGCAATTTCATCTGGAAAGAGTTTTGCAAGTTCCTTCATTGTAGCATCAATAATTTCAGAGTCACTGCAGGAGATCCATTCTTCTGCAGGTGCAAATACTAGCTCCAGCATTGATTGGTTTGGGTTGTAATATTCCTGCACCAAAATAATATTCAAGCCAAGTAGTAAAGACGAGTTATCTCACGAGATTACCCAATTGACCAATTAGCAATAGTTGTTATTAAGAATGCGACAATGTTCTGGTTACCAGTCCTAAATTGCAACAGAAACTTTCTAATTTAAATCTCCAGCATATCAATTAACCATACAGTTTTCAGTAAATACCTTACAGGTTACAGACATGTCAGCATATACACTGAGAAGTGGACTTCTGCAGGAAGAAATGAAAACATGAATAGTTCAGTAAATGTTGAGCCATCTACTATTCTAGAACAATAAATGGATGGATTTTCAGCGGATCTTCTTCTTTAGTGTTCACCAACATGAAGAATAAAATTTTAGTACACAGTGATTTTCCAAGATATGGGACATCTAGGTGAGTGTTAGGAAGTGACCATTCTACAGATGAAAATTTGACATTAGTGTCTTCAGTTCCTCAGGGTAAATGGAGAAATAGCAAGAAAGTATTTAGATTTTACAGTATGGTAGAACTCACTCCTGAATGATATTCCTATCATTTCAGCTATGTAAATTAATACGAGAAGCTAAATGGAGATAAAGGATTAACTATCTCTAAATGGTGACAATGGAGGTAAGAAATGTGATGACAATGTAAACGGTTATCAAATTGGTGCAATAAACTGGAAGAAAACCTGCTGAATAGAAGATGGTCATAAACGTTTTTCAATTTCCTGTCAAACCTGCAATGAGAGGAAATTAATGTGATTAACCATAAAACTAGGATTTTGCTATAGCAGTTAAAGCTATCACATCAGATATGTGAATACTATGATTTCCTTTATGCTATAGATAATGTTCATATCTTTCCTTCGAAAAGTTCACTTGTACCATTCACATATCCAAACCTTGCTATATTTTTATTATTTCATCTTGCACGATCACATATCAATGAGAAACACTAAGAAATATATCACTAACCATATGTGGACGTTTATAACTGGAACTCCAACTAAGTTCTCCAATTTTCTGAAATATGGAATCTCTTTCCAGTCCTCGGGTAAAAGAAGCTTCAAGGTATCAACTGGATGGATTATGACAATTAGCAATCTCAATATATCAAGCTTCAAACGATGAAGAAATTTGTCTTAAATGATTCAAGGAATATATACTTAACCTGGAGTCGCAAACACATAAGCATCTCCTTTTATCATTGACCCATTACTTAGTAAAAAGCCTTTAACAGTTCCATTTTCATTAAGCTCAATCCTCTGTATTCTTGAGTTAAGTCGTGCTTCACCTCCTCGTGATCCAATATGATCAACAATAGGCATGCAAAGTCTCTCTGGAGGGTTTCCATCTAAAAAGGCCATTTTGGAGCCGTGCTTCTCCTGTTCAGTTATAAACGTTATTAAAAAGGCTATGGAAACATTAAAGAACAAAGCTTTTTGAGAAGCGAAAAATGATTCAGAAAGTTCACTCGCATTACAATGGCCCACGATATGAAGAACAGTATGCATTTATTCAGTTGGTTCTGTTGCTAATTGTGATAGAAAATAATATGCACAGGCTTTTGATTTCCATGAACACCTTAAAGTGATTCAAAGATTACAGCACAAGAATCAAACTCTGATTATATGATCTCAATGGAAGTTCAAACATTTTCTCAAATCACACTTACATGCACTAGCACTAATAGCGTGTGGCAGCATCTTTTATTATTTCTAAGTTGAGGGAGGGGGTGGATGGGTGTAGGAGGAGGAGAGAGAATCCAACCTGTAAAAATCTGTTCAGTGCAATCAAAATGCACTGCATTGACAGTTCATCAGGATTTATGAAGTTCAATGCCTTTGACATAGCAATGAATACCTCATCAGTAACTCGATCTGGTATGCCCTGACAACCAGTCAAAGGCATTAGCTACTTTTGGGCATGTATCTAGAAGCAAGCACAAAAAACTCCAAACCAACTACAAAATAGTTTGAAAAAGGAAATCAAATCAGGAAAAAAGGAAATAAAAAAGCAACTTCTTGGTGGAACTCCAGAGACAATGATCCGCCAACCATGATGGATGATTATTTAATTACGCTATATTATCAGTTACGTAGATACAATACCACCCTGGAAGAGTAATATCAAAGACTTCTTACTTGCTTTCTCATCCAGTCTTTGACAGTAATACCATCCTGTGCCTCAACGTAAGCCTGTCCGCCAAGAATCGCTGGGAGGAGTCCAATTGCAAACTTGACTTTCTCTGGCCAGGTGAGCATTTCATTGTTCTTCAAGATGGCCCATATTCCTGCCCATCCAATATGGATGATAAAATAGAGGCAAAGAAAGTTTGAAGACACAGAATTATGTTAAGAGTGTGGGATCTAGAAGGGTTGTAAGAAAAAGCTCACCATTTAATGGTGCTGGTAAAACCTCAGGAAAATCGAATCGACTGAATTCCCCAGGTTTATTAGGCATTGCAAATATCATAGAGTGTTCTTTCCACTGTAGCCGATCATTAATGCCTAGCTCTCCAAATAGGTTCTGCATATTTGGGTAAGCCCCAACTTAAAGTGGATCAAGAGTCAATGAAATTGAATCAATTGGCATATAATCATGAAAACCTAATAATCAAGAAAGCATCATCTAGATTCATTGTTCAAGCATGTAAATTGCAGATACAAGTTTAGAGATCCTAAGAATATTTAATATGATATTCATCCAAAGAATATCACAGATAAATCCTTGAAAGATAAGTTAATGGTAGAAAGCAGTTGAAAAGAGCATCACTGAAGCATCTTCCACAACATTTTTCAAAAATTTTAATCTGATAAGTTCCATTTTTGGTGATAAAACTTACAAAATATGTGCAATCCAGTCTCGTACCAGTCTCCATCATCATCTTTCCATGCAGCAACCTAGCCATAGAAAGATGGATCTTCAGAAGAAATACATGTTAACATGGAAGAGCATTGCTTAGTTTCTCATGGCCAACTCAAGCACTAAACAGCTAACAACAGGTTTTTATCCTCTACTGATGTATAATCAAACCAATACTTGGAAATTTCATTGCTCAGGAAAAGACTTTGGGAAAAATGCCCAGTGAAACTTGAATTTTATACTTCATTTTTCATGTATATGGCCCTCGGGTTCCTATGAACAGATTTACCACAAAGGCTCCAACTATTCCACCAAACAAGGGAGAACATTTGAAATCTCAGTTTGGATAAAGTTCTATAAACTAAATGGAATTTAAAATTCTGTGTCATGTACCAAGAATGCGAACAAACAGAAGGCAAGGTATCTTATTACCTTTCCTCCGAGGACATCCCTGGCTTCCAATAATATAGGTTTATGACCTGCATCCGCTAAATACTTTGCTGTGGACAAACCAGCCAAACCTGAAAGGTCCATTCTTTAGCAGATTAGCATCATAATTAAGGATCTATTAGATAACTCATTTTGCAAAACCAGATATGATATGTGGCTGACTTTGGAAGTACTGAGGCCATGTGACAATAATGTCAGAAGATGACAACTAACATTCAAAAAGTCAATAATTGGATTAAATGGAGAAAACAAACTGATAAGCCACTTAATATCAACCGGCTATATGCTGGGAAAGATGAGCGTTAAGCAGCCATCAATAAAAAAGACAACCTCAATACCCCATTTCCGTACTGCCTATGCACCCCAAACCAAATACAGGAAACTACCGATCATCAAATGTATCCACTATGTCATGTAAAGAAAAGCTGACTGCATGGCATAAAACATGTAACAAACTAAAGCTATATTGAACAGGTCAGGAGACTGCATGGCATAAAACATGTAACAAACTAAAGCTATATTGAACAGGTCAGGAGACTGTTGTTAGCTTGGTGAAAGCAACTAGGGAAATTGGTAAATGCTATTGAAAGAAAGTGAAAACCAAGTTATGCATGCAAGGGATATTTAAATAATGACAGCACAATCTTGTTGGATAATACCAAGATGATACAGGCAGCAGCATTTACAAACAAGCTTAATTTCTAGCAGAAAAGATAGAAAAATTTATTGGAAGAATATGAATTTCCACCTGCACCAGCAATGATCACTTCCAGTGGTTTATTTGGACGTCGAGAAGAACGGAATGAGGAAGACAGTGCAGCAGCTTCCAAATAATTCACAGTATTCTCAAGATCTGGTCTTGGGTAGTCAATACAGACCACCTGTTTATCAAAAGAGACAACTAATTAATATTCTGAATTCTTTCCCTTTTCCTAATCTTAAATATTGGTTATGCATCAGAGATTCTTCAAATCCTACAGCAGTCCTCAAAAGGCAGACCTTTAAAGGGCTTGCACCCTTCCTTGATCTCAGGACAACGGTATTTGCCTCTGGAACTTTCAGTTTATGGCCCATTGAATCACTACGTCCAAATGAAAGTGCATTTATTTCTTTTGATCCAAAATGGCAGCCACCCCTTGCGGCAGCTGGCAAACTCCAAAGATGAACTACATTACTTTGCCTACTTAAGTTAACAGCAGAGACAAGTCCAAATTGAGACATTTCTCCAAAGCCAGCTAAGATCAAAGATCCTTAAAACTGTATAATGCAATTCAGCAGCTCCCACTAGAGACAACCTGGCATCAATTTGGATTCCAACCTTTAATACACGTCCATTATTAAAAGCATTATAAAAATTAACAAAAATTGAGGAGAGATTATTTAAGCAGAAGCTCGTACTAGACCAAAAGCCATATAAATTTACCAAGAACGTGCCCAACAGCATTTTCATCATCTCTGTCAAAAACCAATACATAGCTTTTACAAAAACCAATTCATCTAAACGAGTACAATTAAAAAACGAACAAGTACCAGTTCAACCCAATTAACAATCGATGATTTTTCGTAATTAACAAGGAAGCAACCAAGTAGACCCAATAGCAAAAGTATCCACGTCCACATATTCTAGCAACTCAACTACAAAAACTGGCGAAAGAAAACAGCAGAAAAAGGAGAAAGGGGACGACTATACCACCCATAAAAGTCCAGAAATGTTGCCACCTCCTCACAACTCCAAAAATTAAAGTAAATGAAACTCAAGACTCTTGAATTTCTTGATTCTCAGAAAAACCAAGAAAGAACCTCATGCAAGTAAAAAGAACATAAAAAAAAAAAGGGAAAAGAAAAGGATTAGAATTGGGGTGAAATTATCTACCTTGAAGTCAAGTTGAAAAGGGCCCTCCTTCTGGTAAAGTTGCAACCGCCTTTTCCAATTCCAAACCAAGATAGCGAAACAACAAAAGGGATGGTGCAGGAAAAGACTGAATTCTCAAGAGAGAATAATAGTGGAAATTGCGGAGGGTATCTTTAAGAGGGCGAGGATTTGGCAGTTAGCACTTAGCACTTAGCAAGATACACAAAAAGGAGAAAAAACACTTCAAGTGGTGTTGAGTTTGGTGGTTTGCATTTGTAATGGGGAATTGGGATAGTGTTAGTCTCAACTTTTTCTTTCGAAATACAATAGTATTAGTTTTTTTATTAATAATATATAATTATGATATTTTTCTGATCTTATTCTTTATTTTAAATTTTTTAAAGAAAAAACACAATTAAATTTTATTTCATCAATTGAGAAACAAAAGATAGGAAGTGGAGTTTGCCAAACTTGAGAATCTAAATTCTCATGAGCAAGTTTGGCAAAGTTATCAGTCACATAGTTAGTATCTCTAGATACATGTGACATAGATTTTAAGTCTATGCTCTTTGCCTAATAAGAAGATGGAAAAAATGACCTAAAGATAGATAATTTCATATTGTTTTCAAGAATTCCATTAACAATAGTGAAGTTATCTGTTTCCACAATGATGTTGCTGTTGCTGAAGCCGTGTGCTCTTGTGATGTGAATGGCCTCCAAAATTGCTTTCAATATGGTATGTAAGGCTAAAGTTAATCTACCAAATTTTAAAGAACCTGCAAGCAAAGCTTGGCCTGAACTATTTCTCAAGATAAAACAGCCAGTTGATGCAAGAGGCCACCAGCTTCCATCTGATGATCATAAAAAGTTCTGTTGGAAATCCAGGCTCTCTCTTTGTATTTCTGAAAAAAAAGAGACATGAGCTTTAGAGATCTTGAAATTAAGCTCCATGACAAATTTTTAAAGTTCTATCTCTCAAGTGAGGAAGAGAAATTGTAATCATAAATGGAAAAAAAATTAAAATATTTCAAACATTATAAAGATGCTATATTCTTAATATATTATAAAAATTTAAATTATTTATATTTTTAAAATATAATAATAATTCTCAGTATATTTCAAAATCGTTATATATATTATTTTGTCTTGTGACATGATAAAATTATAATATTTTTCGACATAAATAATTTGAGTTATCTTCTTAAAAAATGTTTTATTCTTCTCATATTCTTGAAAATGAGTGGTTTCCACTATGATCAACCGAATGAAATAAGAGAAAAAGATTCAATTATCATGAAATAATTTTTTTGTTTTTTTCTCAGTAAGTAAACAGACTAAAGTGTCCAGATATTTAACTAAAAGTGAAAATGTCTCAATTAGTTTGAGATGCTCAGAAAGGGGGAAAAAAAAAAGAAGGTAGTAAGGATTGGGTTTCGGATACAAAAATAAGTAATAATGGGCCGAAAACAATACAAAAAGGGTCTATAACGTTTGGCCAACTGGACTTTTTTTGGGCTGGAAGAGAATTCAGACTGAGGTTTTTTTCTTTCTGCCCAAGAAACATCAGAAAAAGACTACAGACCGGAAAAGAATCTTTCCAAACTGATACGAGAAAAAATGCTTTCATCTTGTTGGGTATGGTTTTGTATCTTTTGGTTTTTCTCTACATAGGGTTTGACCCTAATTTTGTAATTACTCAATTGTTATAATATTCTTTTTGATAGAATAGTTATACTAAGTTCCGTCATTTTTTATAATAAACAAATTCACTTAGAATGAATATTTTTGTTACTTTTATAATTATTGTATATTTATTTTATTTTTTTATTCTAAGTACAATAAATACTCATTAAGAGAGAAAAATTAAATGCTCATTGTTTTAAGTATAATAAATAAAGTCACAATATGAACTAAAAAAATTATTTAATATGTATGAAATTATTTATATCATTTTATAAACAAGAACAAAGAGAATATTATTTTCTACAGCTTATTATGATTTTGAAATTAAAAAGTAACTTTTTAAACAATTTATATTTCACCTGTATCAAAATATATGCCATTTTAGGCTTAAGTTCTTATCCTAAGATATTAAATTTTTTAACCATCACCAACATACAATTATGATAATTTTTTTCTAATATGTAATGTTCTCCCTACCTTTATAAAGACTAAAAAATCAATCATAAATAAGAGAGGAAAATTAAATTCATCAGTGTATAACTCTTTAATATATGTGCAAAAGATTAAAGTTAGCAATATTTTGGCATAATAATAGTATTTTAAAACAATGATATTTTATAAAGAAAAAAAGATAAATCATTACTTTATTAGTTCAAAATTGAATGTTAACTATTCTAAAATTAGATTTTTACCCTTTAAAATAAAGAACTTATCTAATTTTTTAATAAATTTTTTTTATTAATTTTTAAAAAAATTAAAAGATAGATATTTAATTTCAAATTACTCTCTCCGTCCATTTATTTATTTTATAACATGTTATAAGTTATTTCATACAAAATAATAAATTATTTTACTTTTTATTATATATTTATTTATTTTAATTTTTTAAAAAATAAGTATTTATTCTCTATTTGTTTCTCTTAATAAAATAATAATAAATTTAAAAATAACATTAATAATCAATCTAAAATGTAATAAAATATCTAAAATTTGTTAAAATGGATGGAGAGATAACTATATAAGTACATGAAATTCAGGAGTCAACAACATGAAATTCAGGTACCTTGTGTTAAGTGGTTGGCTGATTAGATTAGATAGAGAGCTTATCCTGCGGCGCAGAACCCCCGCGTCACAAGACAACCGCGACCTAACAGTATTGGCGGGACATTTGAGTTTGTCTTTCAATACTTAAAATACGGTACGGGGAAGTCTCACGCATTTCAGTTCACTGACCGTTAGGTTTGAAAGACTGTTAAGTGCAACGGTTGTTCTTCATCTCTTCTTCCTAATCTTAACCTAAATTGAAGCCATGGTCTGGTCCAGATTCACATTCAGCACTCGTCTCCTGTTGCAATCACAGGGTTTGGTCGGCCATCAACCAATTGCCAGCTACCAGAACATCACTATAAACCCCAATAAATGTGCATATTTAAGTAGTGATGCCTTGTATAGCTTAAATGATCCAACAATTTCCTGTTCCAATCCACATGATACTCTGAAGATACCATTTTTTCAAGACTAGCCCTCTTGCTGTTTCCTCTCTCTAAAGTAAGTGAAATTACACTCTTCTTGGAAGTTGTCTGCAATGCATTTTTAACAGGGACTCAAAAGTATGTGCTTTCAAATAAGTAGGACCTAATTTCAGTTAATTCTTGATTCTTTTACAATGTTATTTCATAGTATTTTATAGTCAAGTAAAGCTCCTCTTTCCAACTTGTGTATATAGTGTGGCAGACTTTAAAAAGAGCTTATTTTTCCAGCATCACAATTTTGTTTTAGTGAGGCTAATGCATTAGATGAGCAATGATGTTTAGAAGATCTATTCACTAGCTAAAAAAAGGAAGGTTTTTTAATTCTGAGTATATCTCTGGTTGCTATTAAGGAACAATATGCCATTCCAAGAGATAGTGAATTAACAATTAAAAGATCGCTATAAGCAAAATAATATGAATTTCATTTCCTCACTAGACAAAGGATAGATCGAAAATTTCTTGTTTCACTCTTCTAGGTGCTAGAGCTTGAAGGATGGCAGAAGATTTGGAGAAACCACTTTTGGGTCCTGAAAATTTCAAAAGAGAAGGGATTGATCTTGTAAGATTTTGCAACAGAACCTTGTTAATTTTAACATTGCAAAGATCCTTTGCACAAATTTACCCAAGAATTCCATGAATGTTAATATTATCAGGAAAGGATACCACTGGAAGAAGTATTTGAACAACTCAGAACATCAAAAGAAGGACTTACATCTGAAGATGCAGAAGCTCGGTTCAAGATATTTGGCCCCAACAAGCTTGAAGAGAAACCAGTAAGTTCCATATTTATGAAAAAAATTCTGTAGGAATATTTATGGTTCATCTGTTCAGGTGACATTGATTTGCCTAACAATAAATGTTCTGTCTTTAGAAGGTGTGGAGAGGATGGGTGGATTGAGAGCAAAAAAATAGCACTTGTCAACTGATACTAATTGAAAAATATAATTTTTGAAGCCTTAAGGTCTACTAATAGTTGTGTCACTGTAAGTCCTGCAGATGGAAAAGAAATCTCTAGTTCTTTGTTAAGCCAAGAATAAATTTTCTTTTCAGGAGAACAAGTTCTTGAAATTTCTTGGTTTCATGTGGAATCCTTTGTCATGGGTGATGGAAGCTGCAGCAATAATGGCAATAGTTCTTGCTAATGGTGGAGTGAGTTTACTTACATTGCTTTTGGTTTTTTCCTTTGATATTTGGAAATTGGAAAGAAAAAAATCCCCACTTCTCTAAACTCTTGTGCTCCCCGCTATTTCTTATTTATGTCATTTACATTTCTCTGATTGACTTCATTTCTTTAATGATATTGCAGGGGGAGGGACCTGATTGGCAGGACTTTGTGGGGATTATTTGCTTGTTGTTGATAAATTCAACAATTAGCTTTATAGAAGAAAACAATGCTGGGAATGCCGCAGCGGCCCTTATGGCACATTTAGCTCCAAAAGCTAAGGTTTGTAGTTCAACTACAACATTCTGGAGATAAAACTAAAATATGTATATCACATAAATTCTGGAGCCATTTGGATCAATAGACCTCGAGTTAGAACCTGACTCTAAGAATGTATATTGACATATGCAAACAGATGAAATAACAGTTTTCATGTTTTACAATTCTAGAATCTTTCATATAGTTTTCTTTGAATAATTTCCCTGCCTAATGCATTTCATCTTTCATCTTATGATTCTCCACCATGTCCTTTATTTTCTTTAGTTTCCTGTTCATCTTCCTTAGACAATAATAGGATGATGGCCCTTATCCTGGAAAGACATATACAGTAAGTGAAAATCTTAGTGCAGTAGAAGTTTCCTTAATCACCCTGAGGATAGATTTCTGGAATGTTCTTTACTCCTGTGTAGCCTTTACTGACAGCTCATATTATATTACCTTTTATAGGTCCTAAGAGATGGGCAATGGCAAGAGCAAGATGCAGCTATTCTAGTACCAGGAGATATTATTAGCATTAAACTTGGAGATATCATCCCTGCAGATGCTCGCCTTCTTGAGGGAGATCCTTTGAAAATTGACCAGGTAATCTCATTTAATTCAAAGAGTGTAATTTTCAGATGTAATGTTTGCGGAATAAAGGAAATACAGAATGACAATCCAAGAACTAATGAATCAATATTACTCTGAGTATTTCTGCAGTCGGCTCTTACTGGTGAATCTCTACCTGTCACCAAGAAGACAGGTGATGAAGTTTTTTCTGGTTCTACATGTAAACAAGGGGAAATTGAAGCTATAGTAATAGCTACTGGTGTCCACTCTTTCTTTGGAAAAGCTGCTCATTTAGTTGACTCCACTGAAGTTGTTGGTCATTTCCAGAAGGTGAGAAATGAACTATCAATTACTAATATCTAGCATATTAATCGGAACAAGATTAAATTTCATAGAATGGAGGAATCTCTAAATGTGATTGTCGATATCATTGAAAATGAGTTTTCTGAGCAGTATTTTACCATTATTTATGGCTGTAAGATATTTCAGTTTAAATTTGAAGACAAATAAATCATGCAAAATCTTTCTTCAGGTCCTTACATCCATTGGGAACTTCTGCATTTGCTCTATAGCTGTGGGAATGTTACTGGAAATCATTGTCATGTTCCCTGTACAGCATCGTTCATATAGGACTGGTATTGACAACCTTCTTGTGCTTTTAATTGGTGGAATACCAATAGCTATGCCAACTGTACTATCAGTGACACTCGCGATAGGTTCTCATCGACTCTCTCAACAGGTACTGTACTGTAATAGCCTGGCTATGTGTTTTTTCCATGTTTTCTTTCTGGATGTGTAAATTAGTGAAATATATTACCATTTAAGAGTATATATCTGTTTATTGCTAATCTTATCCTTGCATTTTAACTCTTTAGGGTGCCATTACAAAAAGGATGACAGCTATAGAAGAGATGGCTGGAATGGATGTTTTATGCAGTGACAAAACAGGAACACTTACCTTGAATCGCCTCTCTGTTGATCGGAATCTAATTGAGGTATAGAAGCTGGATATATCTTTTTCATTGATCAACATAATTTTTTTTGTTTCTAACTGTGGCAATGTGAAAATTTCTCCTGCTTGATTTATGTTCTTGGAAAATCATGTTAGTGTTTTGCAGTATGATGTCAATTATTTGTCCTTCACATTTTAGCAGGGTATAAGCTTCACTTCTATGTTTCTTTGAGAATCCCTCAACAGATAGAATAGAGACTTGAAATTGTGTCATAAATTTCAGATTCTCAGATCCAAGTAATTTTAGAGCAATTGAATCCAACTTTGAAAACCAAGTCTTTGTCATCTATTTGTTCTGATGTGCAAAAGTTGTCATCTCCTTCTTCTAACAGGTATTTAACAAAGATATAGACAAAGATATGGTTGTCCTTCTTTCTGCTAGAGCATCAAGAATGGAAAACCAGGATGCAATTGATGCTGCTATTGTTAACATGCTTGCTGATCCAAAAGAGGTAAAACAAAAAACTTTTACTCTCATTTATGTCATTCTTCTGAAATATTAGGTTAAAGCTAATATAAATCAGAACCTGAAATTTCATTACAGGCCCGTGCAAATATTAAGGAAGTGCATTTCTTTCCCTTCAATCCTGTCAATAAACGTACTGCAATTACATATATTGATGCTGATGGAAATTGGTATCGAGCCAGCAAAGGAGCTCCCGAACAGGTGCTAACCATAGTTTCTTGATGAATCTTACTTGAATATATCTTTTAACTGGAGGTCACTACATGGGATTTAACAAATAATTCAATGGAAACACTTGTCCCAGCCACACACTGTTGGTGCGGATGAAGTTTCCAGAACTACCTTAATCAGACTGTAAAATAAGTGACATAATTTTTGCTAGAATTTGTAAAGTTGTAGAGCCATTCTTGATTCTAATTTCAGTTTCACTTTCAGTTACCTTTATGACACTTTTTAGTTTATCAGAGAGGCAAAAGCTATCTTGAAAAACTTCATTAGCTCTATTCTTCGAAGGAAAACTTGAATAAAAGGTAATTTTCACTGCAAGTGCCAATTGTGTCATCTCTGTAAGAGCATAAACGCTAATAGGAAACTCTTAAAAAGACTATCACAGTTATGTCAGTTGGATATGAAATATAATTGGGAAATCCATCCACCAAAACAAAAACTTCATGGCAGAATAATCATTCAACTCATCATATTTTCCTTGCATTTCAGATTCTGAATTTATGCCAAGAGAAAGAAGAAATAGGGAGAAAAGTGCATACAATCATTGACAAGTTTGCTGAGAGAGGCTTACGTTCTCTTGCAGTTGCCTTTCAGGTATTCAATTTGCTTTCATTTAACATATAGAGTTAGCATTAAGATTCAAGTAGACAGAAAATCACATGATTCGGGTACAACCAAAAGATAGCTAGTAAATGCTGATAAAGTACCCTGAACTGCAGACTTCATAAGCCAATGAGAATTCAAGCTAGAAAGTTTTGGTAAAGTACTCTAATCCGCAGCCTAGATAAGCCAATGAATATTCATGTATCTATTGATGAACTTGTGATAATCTTGATTGCTTAATGATAGTGATGCAAAATGCAACCAATAAGTGTGTAATAAAGAGATAGTGAAATATCTTTATGAAAATTTAAAATTCTTACTCCCTCCATCTAAAGAAATGAAAATACCATCCTATTTCCCATTACTTCATCATCTTTGCAGGAAGTTCCAGAAAAATCAGTGGAGAGCACTGGAGGGCCTTGGACATTTTGTGGCTTGTTGCCCTTGTTTGATCCTCCTAGACATGACAGTGCTGAAACCATCCGGAAAGCACTTCACTTGGGGGTTTGCGTGAAGATGATCACAGGTATGGATTTTTTTCCCTCTTGTCTTGGGATTAAAACATTTGTCCTAGCTCAATTTTGTTGCAAGTTTTTACATCCTGGCCTAAATTTTATCCATATTCTTCTCTTGTACTGTTTTGTACTTGTCATGATAATATATATGTTATGACTCCTAGCTTGAATTACTCGCCCAAAATAGGAAAGGAAAAGAAAAGGAAAGACTTGGTAGTGCATTTTGAATGGTTTTACTTGATACAACATTTTCCTGCATGGTTTGAGATGTATGGACGGAAATAAAGCACTAAATATACCGAACAGCCATAGTAAATTGAAGTTCTTGAAAAGAAGATGGAGGGAAAAATATTCTTCTTTGATTTCATGTTTTCATTTTTCTGACCAAAACAGGGGATCAGTTGGCCATTGCAAAGGAAACAGGCCGAAGACTTGGCATGGGGACCAATATGTACCCTTCTTCCGCATTGCTGGGCCATGAGAGGGAGGAGCATGAAGCTATTCCAGTTGATGAACTCATAGAAAAAGCAGATGGCTTTGCTGGTGTATTCCCTGGTAAATCATTAGCTAAAGTTCTGATAGTAATTGTGGAAATTCCTTTTTGACATATTAAGCTTCCATGTGTGATGAATTGCATCTCCTCCTAACTATTATTTTCTTCCTCACCTTCATTTTTCTTGATCATCTATTATCAGAACATAAGTATGAAATTGTCAAAATTCTACAAGAAAAGCATCATATTTGTGGAATGACTGGAGATGGTGTGAATGATGCTCCTGCTCTTAAAAAGGCAGATATTGGTATAGCAGTCTCTGATGCTACAGATGCTGCCAGGGGTGCTGCTGATCTTGTCTTAACAGAGCCTGGTTTAAGTGTGATTGTCAGTGCTGTACTAACGAGCCGGGCCATATTTCAGAGAATGAAAAATTATACAGTTAAGCCAAATTTCTTGACCTATAATGATGAATTCTAAATGATTTGAATAGATAGATTTTTTTTTCTCAGGCAATAATTTTATTCTACATTCTCTCTGGGCCTAATATAAGTGACCAGACAAGGAGATAACAATTGTTTATTTCTCTTACATCAGTGGTTTCTGATTTATTTTTTCACAGTTTCTTAGCAGTTTTCCGTTAATACCTGCTTCTTATGCTTGTGCAGATATATGCTGTCTCCATAACAATCCGTATTGTGGTAAGCTTAAAGCATCTATATGAACAAATATCAGTTTTCCTGTCAAATACAAAAAGCTCAATGACATCTGATCTTCTTGCAGCTTGGCTTTACACTTCTGACATTGATATGGAAATACGACTTTCCTCCTTTCATGGTTCTGATAATAGCCATACTGAATGACGGTAACGTCCACCTTTATTTATCATTTTAATTTTCTAAACAACTGAAATGCCTCAGAAGTACTTCAAACTCAAAAATTTGATTGGCTTCATAGTTAGTATAGGGTAGATAACACATAAAAGCACTTTAGGATGTTCATGTATATATGATTTGGGCACAGGTACCATAATGACTATATCACAAGATAGGGTGAAACCATCACCTAAACCAGATAGTTGGAAGCTGAATGAGATATTTGCAACCGGCATTGTGATTGGCTCTTATCTTGCGTTGGTCACCGTTTTATTTTACTGGGTTATTATCAGCACCAATTTCTTTGAGGTACTAGCTCTGCATTATCTATTTTATAAATATTTTCTGGTCATGTCAGATGATGATCAGTTGCTTATATGAAACCCTTTAGTT
This sequence comes from Apocynum venetum, assembly GCA_019593545.1. NCBI lineage: Eukaryota > Viridiplantae > Streptophyta > Magnoliopsida > Gentianales > Apocynaceae > Apocynum > Apocynum venetum. Next base: position 5,447,833 of record SRSM01000123.1, on the reverse strand, counting down.
AAAATGAGCTTTCCTGTTTTACAAATAACAATTCTGAGATTTGGAATTTAGGCCATTACAATTTACATATAGCATCTGGTCAATTGTCTGTTGTGTTCTTGATTTCCTGGTTGTTGGGCTGCAGACTCATTTTCATGTAAGGTCTTTGTCTAACAACACAGAAGAGGTATCAGCAGCTATATATCTGCAAGTTAGTATTATCAGCCAAGCACTCATTTTTGTCACCCGTAGTCATAGTTGGTCATTCCTAGAGAGACCTGGAGTTCTTCTGATGTGCGCATTTGTGGTGGCTCAACTAGTAAGGATTACTCGAAATAATTTCAGCAGTACTATTTAAGATTCTGTTTCATGTTATTCAAGAACTCAAAATGAATTCATTGTCATCTTCTTTTGTAGGTTGCTACATTCATTGCTGTCTATGCACATATTTCCTTTGCTAAGATCAGCGGTATTGGATGGGGTTGGGCAGGTATTATATGGTTATACAGTCTTATCTTTTACATTCCCCTGGACATCATCAAATTTTTTGTCCGCTATGCTTTGAGTGGAGAAGCCTGGAATCTGCTCTTTGAAAGGAAGGTTTGTACTGCATATTCATTTCATGGTTTGTCACTTGTTATATTGCAAAAAGAAAAATTTCCAAGCTCACATTTCTTCAACAATTTCCGGTTTCATCAGACGGCTTTTACATATAAGAAAGATTATGGGAAGGAAGACAGAGAGGCAAAATGGGTACTTTCTCAGACAGAACTACAAGGTTCATCATCGTCAGAGTTTGAGAAAATCGGAAGGAGATCTACATTGATGGCAGACCAAGCAATGCGTCGTGCTGAGATAGCCAGGTGTTTGGGAGTTTTGGAATTTCCACAATAAGCTATAAATATTTCCTGATTTTTTAGTCAGATTGTGTATAATAACTAGTATATTGATTTTTGATGTTTCATATTTGGCAGGCTTGGAGAATTGCATACTTTGAAGGGGCATATAGAATCAGTTGCAAGGCTTAAGAATTTGGACCTCGCAAGGCCTACATCCCACACAGTTTGAGTTGAGAACCAGTAGAATCCTGCTATACTTTGGTTAGAGGATCTTTGCTGCTGCAATACACACACTATTCATGTCATGTATAGGCCATCTGAGACATCAATGCAAGCGATGGAGGCAATTTTTCCAAGGAGACATTTGATACCAAGTTAATTTCTCGTACTCGTGTTCCATTTTGTATCCTTACATTCTTTGTAGAGGAGGGCTTTTCTTTCCTAAGTATTCATTTTGCTCATTCGGAAATTCTTGTCGGCATAGAAAAGACCTTTTATTTGCGAATAATTTGAACATTTTGGAAACAATAATTCTTTTCACTTTATGGTGTTGGGCTGGTCTTTTTTAATCCTAATCCTAAAAAACCAACTGAGTCACACACTAAGTATAGCAATTTTCTCATAAAAAATACCAAAAAAAGATTTTAGCGGACTTCGTAAACAAAAGCTCTACAAGAGGTGAAAATACTGAAAATTCAGCAAAAAAGTATAGATTCAATCATTACGAACCCCGAACAAAGCCAGTCTAACCAAAACCGGAGCCTTGATCTGGCCAAAAGACCAAAAATGGAGTTGCAGCAGATGCAGGTAGGAGAAAAAGGAAAAGCTTGGCGTCCACATGGCTCCATATATAAGGTAATATATTAAAAGTATTAAAAACAAATTAAATTTACAAGAAATAAATATTTTATGAGTCTCAGAAAAAAAATTAAATTGAGTTATTACAAAAAAAATAAATATCCCTCAAGTTGTTTTTTTTTAAAAAAAATTTAAAATTAAAAAGATTCGCATTAATGCAAAAGCCCCTAACTTTGCTTGAACATCACTGCTTTTCTCATACTCTCTAAATGTAAGCTATGAATATTTTTCCTTCGAAAATTGCATTATTCATTACACAGAAAAAGATGATCACATTATTTTCAAGCTCAAGTTTCTTCAAACAACTATGTAATTACATGGTCTGCAAGGGTGACATTTTAATAACTCTCTCCCTTCCAAGCCTTACACAGTTCACGTAATTCACCGGACTGTGATCAGAAATACCGGGCATGATAAGTCCTACCGTCCTGAACAGAATGGATTCCCAACTTTCCTTGTACTCTGCTCCATAAGTGTAACTCATAAGCAAGCTCCTTATTAGCTCCCAAACAGCATTCAGATACTCTGGTATCAAGAATCTTAGCCCAAAATAGTTTGGGTTTGGTTCCTCATCTACTTCCTTCAATGAAAGATGGGAAATGCAAAGTAATTAGTTGAACAAATGGCAGAAAATCAGTATATTGTAGGTTACAGCTTCTAATCGCCTATTTAAAAAGATTGAAGTCACTTTACTTCTATAAAGTATGATTACATAAGAGTGATATATTTTAGATATGTGTATGAATGAATAAAAGCAAAATAGCAATACAAATAAAACACAAAACAAATTGTCAAAAGTAAAAAATATATTCAAAATATTAACGTATTCCTAAACCCTGAAAAATAATTTCAGAAAATAGTTTCCACTTAATAATTTTATTAAGTGGAAATGTTTTGAGATAATGATGAAATTGTGGACCCTTTCCTATCCCATTCTCCATATATTTCATACTGAAGACAAGCTACAGAATCAACCAGAAACCATGAGACCCTGGAATACAAGGTAAACATATTGACACCAAGTTCTAAGGAAAGAAAGAATCTTACATGCTTAATGTAGAAGCTGTCGTAATAGAGGCACTTTCCAAAATGCTTATACAAGAAGGTTTTATCATCATATGGCAACCTTGGAACCAAATCATTACAGTAGACTACTCTAAAGTATTTTGAGGCTGGATGATCCAGGTTGGCTTCCATGAACCTTCCCAGCTGCCTATTCCCAATCCTTGGCTGCCCAAATGTACATACCACCAACAGCCTTTCCAAGACCTCCTTTTCCTCATGCAGCACCAGCACAACGGGGAATAAAATAGCAAGTGCTCCTCCCAAGCTATGACCAGTGACCACAAATTTAGCACCTTTGTGCTCTTTAAGTAATTCTTTTAGTTTACTTCTCACAGCATAGTAAGCAGTCTTCTCCCCCATTTGGGGCTGGAACTTCTTTTTGTCAGTACTGGTAGCCAGCTCTGAGTCAGAGGACCGTTCTAATCCAAATTGTGCATCTGAACCACTGAATGTCGAAGATAATTCTGAACCTTCAAAAGCAGCAGCAGTTCCTTCAAAACCATTCAACTCGACAGATTTCACGTTCTTTGAAACAAGTTGCTCTTGGAAAGTTGATGTCTTATCTCTGTTTCCCAAACCTAAAGCTTCTAAAAATCCCATGTGCACTTTTCCAAGCTGGGGAATCTCATACCAAGAATAGTCAAAATCAGTGCTCCAATCATCAGCATCAAATGGCTCTGTACCCCTGAAGCTGATTAATATCAAATTTGCATCTTTTGGCTTATCACAGAGTATGAAGACCTGGGTGGAATTATCTTTCTGATAATCTAAAAACAACAGTGCCAACACAAATTAACCAATTGTAAGCGGCAATACATAATAGTAAAGACAAAGCTCACTCCATCTATTTTGAATGTCCACTTTTAATTAAGTATAAAAGTTAAGAAAATTAGACATGTTATGATGTTACAGCATTATCCTTATTATTATTTATGTAGTTAGTAATGGAATCCATGGGCTAGTGGAAATGAATCCCTTAATTTAAGAGAGTTATTTGCAATACTTAATGAGAAGAAAAAAGGATCTTCAATTTTAGACAACCTCAGAAGGAAATTGAACATTCAATTTTGTATGGAAGGAGTAATAATTTTCTGGAAAAAGAAGAAGAAAATTCACAGGAAAATCAATTAATATGATGTGCAAGTGATAGGCAATTCTCACCATTCCAGCAGTTGTAGAAGTCCACAAAGTGCATCTGTTCTTTCAAGATGAGAGTGGCACTAATTTAGGCTTAATGGTCAATAATCTCAAAGTTTAAAAAGAGGTAACATAGAAATAGAAAGTTATACCTTCCAATGAAGATTAACAACATTTTGAACAACCTTAGCATTCTCATAGGCTAACTTTGAAGCCATAATGCATAGGTCCATAAGCATCCGGCTTCCTACTTCTGCTTGAACAGATCCTTCCCCAGATGCAACTTCAGCCACTGCTTTGGTTAGTGTTTCACTCTTGTACAGATCTATGCGTCCATCTACATGCCCAATTACACTTATGAAAGTTTCAGAGCCTCTCTGTGGCATCACTAATTTTCCTGATTTTCCAATGTAATTAGTTAAGGAATCACACAACTAAAAACTAACACATAAATCACAGCAGTTGTTAATTTAAACCTACTTATTCAGATTCACCTTAGTTTTATTAGCATGCATAGATAGTTCAATGGCACATTATAGGCAAGATTTCCATGGACTAAAACAACAGTAGGATTGAAGAAACTAAAGATCATAAGTAATATCCAAATCAAATGTTTCTTTCTGATTGCCCAAACAAAATAAATTAAGTTAACATATTCAGAGAAGTAGTTGTTCAATCTTTTAAAAAGTTATCAGATACCAATGAGAAAACAGAACAGCATACTTATGGAACATACCAATACTTTTATTTGTGTTCTTGGAAGAGATAATCAGATACAAATTTGTATAAATAACACCTAACCTTTTCACCTTTATATTCTCAGAATTTAACATGGTTTGTTTAGGGATTCTGTGTGATGAATCTAATGCTTTTCTCCTTTCATTTCCTTCATTACTCCAGCTTATCCAAAGGACTGCAAAATATCGAAGCTGCAATATCTAATCACCTCAGAAATGGAAACAGTCTATGCATAAAACGAAAAGAAATCCAAAATTGGCATCCTTCCATTTGAGGGCATTAGAAATGAAGTGACCTTTGTCGCATGAAAAAGGTAAATTTAGCCCAAAAAGAAAAAAAACGAGCAACTACTACAAGCGAGTTTAACGTGCAAATGCAGAATGCCTTCCCAATATTGTGTTTACTCAGTGCATGTAGCACAAGGAAATCAACTATGAAGCGTTTTCTTGAAAACAAGTAACTACGCATTGGAATTAGAAAACAAGGGCCAGTAGTTTACCTCGGAGGAGATTGAATAGTAAACCGAGAAAGCCACCGTTGAGAGAGAGGAGATTAAGGATAAACTCCACCAGATGGCCAAGCCATTCCATGGGTTTCCTGAAAATGGCTATGATTTTCCTAATCAGAATTGAAACAAATATGACCCATCTCTGATCAGGCGTCTCCCGATCATAACCTTGTGAAGCAACCAGCAATTCTTCTTCAATCACCCCGTCATCGGAAGCTTCAAGAAACTTGACACTGCTCCCCCTATCTTTGTTCCACAAAAATCGCACAAGGTCTCTAAATCCCCCATTTTGAGGGTTAACAATCAAATACCTGAAGTCCCCAGAAGTCGCCTGGGTCTCGTTATTAATTTTGTGATTTTCTTGGTTAACCATTGGCGTTCTTTTATTCAACACGAAATTAAACTTCTCGAGGAAGAGCAAATTGGACATCCTAAAGCAAATTTATACGTCCCAGGAAAAGGCATGGGCCTCATGGCCACGTGCAGCGAGTATGCCAACAGTGTGGCGGTTACGAACAGCATTTAGACGCACACGACACCAGAGACGTCAATGGCTTCCAAGCTCATATGTCCAGCCAAGGAAGAAAACATCTGGAGTATGGTAATCCATATCTAAATGGAATATTTGGGAATTTGGGCAAAGCGGCTGATGACCCATAAACATAATGATTAAAATCGACGGAAATTGAAGAAAGAAACAGAGATGCTTCTAGACCTCTACAGGGCTTGCCATGCTCAACGGCTTCATTTCGGCTGATGCATTTGGTTCCTTGGGCTAACGCCAGCCTACTACTCCGAACCTACTCTTCGTGCCTTCTTAGATTTTGCCATGTTTCCTTTCTAAAATACCTTTTACAAACTTTTCTTTTTACTATCAAATCATATTAAAATTAGACTTAAAAATCTAGTAAACCTATCTTTTTGTTTTATTGCATTCACATCAAATTATACGATGTTAAACTCATATCTATGATTCGAATTTTGAGCTTTTTCAAGTGATTTGAATTTGTAATTCAATAAATTAAAAAGTTGAAGTGCCATATTTGGTATGACTTTCCTGCCACCACCAAGCTAATACTTGATGATATTATGTCATACTTTGATATTAAGGGACGGTGCACTTTTTGCATGGAATGAGGTAACGTAAAGGTATGGGTTACTCTTTTTGTTCATGGCCAAGTATGAAGTGCAAGTAAAGTGCAAAAGACTAGCAACTTATCGCCCCCACAAAATTGAATGAAATTAGCTTCATAATTGAAAGAGATTTGTTAATAACTAAATAAAATTATAAGATCAGCTATTATTTAAAATTATATATTGAAAAAGTTATGATCAAATATTCATTTTCGATAAGAGTCATAATTTAGAAATTTTTCTCATATCAAATTTGATATTAATCAAATCGTTTTCTCTGAGAAAGTTTTAAATTACAATTTAAATATTTATTTATATCTTTTAAGATATTAGAGACATGCTTTTATTTTCCAAATTCATCTACTGGAAGAGTTTTGCTCCGTGATTCAACTGGTCATTCTCTATTGGCTGCTGCTTATACTTTTGGCAAGCTTACTTCCCCTTTCCATGCTGAAATCCTTGCATTGCTGCAATTAATTAAGCAGTTCAAATTGCACAAAGATCTGGTCAAAGTGGGGATACCGATAAATAAAAAATTTAAATTAAATGGGATTAGATTCTTGGCGTGCATGGAAGATATGGATGATGGGCAAGATGGCTCGTCGGCTTGCCGTCATTTCATTTCTGGATCTGTGACATTAGGATTGTCATTAATGGATTTGGGCCTCTAGTCATGGGCACGATCTAATATTGGCTTTTTGAATGATTATAGTCTGTCTCCTTCTATACGTACTACCGTTAAATTTAAAAAGTGGTCCTGAAAAAATTTGAGATCCTGTTACGTGTTTGTTACAAGGCAGTGTAGTTATTGTTCTTTCCCTCTCTGGTAATTCTTCAGAATAATTGAGTTTTTTTTATTGCATATATTAAATATTAATTATTTATATTCCATTTAAAAAAAAGAATGCGGTGTGAAAGAATCAAATATTAACTATGAGTTTCCTCAAAAGAAAAAAATATTAACATGAGTTTTCTTATCGCCTAAATTTAAATAAAAAGAAAATTCTCTTAGGGTCTGTTTAGTTGGGAGGATTTGAAGGGAAGGGGAGGGGAGGGGAGAGATTTTTTTAAAAATCCCTTGTTTGGTTCAATTTTTAAAAGGAGAGGGAAAGGAAAATTTGTAATAAAAATCTCTCATCTCCCCTCATTTTCTTCCCCTCCAAAAGTGGGGGAATTTGGAGGGGAGGGAAAATATAGATATATAATTACTAAAGTATCTTTATTTACTAAAAAAATCATCCACTACAATAAATATTATAAGGGCTTAATAGTCAATTTAAATATATTTTCTCTCCCCTTCCCTTATTAACCAAACAAATATGTTTTCTCTCTCCTCCCTTCTCCTCCTATCCTTACCCTCCCCTCACTTCCCCTTCCCTCCATTAAAATCCCTCCCCTCCCCTCCCCTCCCCACTTTTGAACCAAACACACCCTTAAAAAGAATAACTTGCTTCAAATACTATTGACGCAATTGTTATTAATCCTTCGATGATGTTACATCTTACAAATATATCCTTCATGTTTTCGTTGGCTTGCAGATGAACAAGGTTTTGGTTTTGGACCTTAGAGGCTTTTGTGCCACGGCTAGCCCATCTACCCTTCCAGTTTGGGTTTGTCTTGTTCATATTAGGTTTCTAAATCCGGATAACGATCCTTTGGGCTTTATGAATATGATCTATTGTGGGCTTTTTCTTACTTAAATATTTTTTCTTGTAAGTGTAATTTCTTTCTTCTTCTTTTTTTTTTTTTACACAAACAATACGTGAATATTTTTTTATTTGATAAGAAATATTTTTAAGGTTCTTGTTCTTGCTAGTGTTTAACAGTTTTTTTTATATTTAAAATAAGTTAAGTATTTTTTTTCTCAATTAGAAGCTGTTTTGAGATATTTTTAATTGTTTTTTCACTCTTGATTTTAATTTTAATTCAGAAAAAAAATATTTGAGCATAACTATTATAAAGATGCTTTTAAAAAATAAAAAAACATTTATTTATTGATACAGATAAAATTTAAACTGAGAATAAACCCAACAACAATTTGCAAAATCATACAGCAAAAACCCAACCCGGCACTTGACTCATATGGGATTATATCAAATTGGTCAACCCAATTGATCTTCCATCACGAATCTGTTCGGAAACTTATTAGTTGGCAGATCCAATAAAGCAATATTAATTACTTCCCTATCACTTTTTGTTCTTACTCTCCCTCGCTCCAGTTGTTAGCCGTTTGCCCCCCACTGGCCACTAATTCTAAGTCCTTTTCTCCTTCCTACCTTGCAATTTGAACGAAATCACACTAGTAAGTTTTTTTTAATCTGATTGATAACAACCACCATATCTGGCCTTATTAGACACTGGTGATGATATGATTTCTCTCTTTACCGTCAGAGTATGTACACTATTTTTTCTCCAAAATTTCAACCCCTATAAAAGATAATGAAGTAATTTTAAAATAATACTTATTCAATCTTACGAATTCAAATAAAAGTTAAACTTCACAAATTCTTTTTAAATTGAACTTCAAATTAGTTGAACTTACGTAATTTTGAATATTATAAAATTTAATTAAAAAAACGAAGAAGAATAAGTAATTTTAGAAATCCTCATGATTTTAAATATATAGAACTGAAGTGTTCTACCTTCCTAACTTCATCCGGGTAGAAGCCAAGAAACTCTTCAATAATAAGTAAAAAAATGGGGGAAGGGGGGGGGGGGAGCCAATGAAAAAGTCCAGTGACAACACAAAAACCCTTAGCAATCATATTGTAACAGTATACATATATTATTGTAAAATTATTACATAATTTTTCCGTTGAGGGAACTGTGAGAATGGGGTCCGAACACAAGATGATTTCCTGTCCTATGGAGAGAGTATTTGAACGGTGAAGATTGCTTAGTCAACCAAAACGCCAATCCCCACCGACAGCTCCACTTCATCTCATCAGTAATCAACCACCACTTCTCTTCACCGTATACTGCCAAACCTTCGTCGTAAGTCGTAACCCTTGACCTTCGGCCTTTCGAAGTTTTTTTTTTTTTATTTTATTTTATACTTGTAATATAACATTTTTATTTAATCTACTTAATATTTTTTAATTTATTTTTTATAGTTAACAGAACACATTTACACAATGTTTTAACTTCTTTTTTTAAAAAAAGGTATTTAATTTATTTTGTAGTGTAAAATGGTAATATTAAAACATTTCTTTTATTGTTCACTTTTGTATTAAGATAACATATTTTAAAATACAATATCTATAAAAAGAAGGAAATTACCTAATGGGTTTAATTCTGAATAACACATTTTTTATATACATTTTTCTATTACTAATATTTTGATGGGATAAGTTCGTATATTGTGTGGACAATGTGCAATTAAAATTAAATACCAAAATAGTTTTAAAAAACTTAAAAGGAAAATAAAAATTAAACAACATCTCAACATAATTTTAAGTTAGACAAATTGAATATTTATTCATTTTAAACGCTGAAAAATAATATATATATATATATATATGTGCGCGCACGTTTTACTAGATAGATGATAGAGTAACTAATCAAATATTAGTAGACAATAATTAAATTATTATCTTAAATGAGATAAAACTTTAAATTACTAGTAGTAATTATTAGTAACAAGCCAAACAAATAACAGCCAAATTATGATAGCATCTGATCCCTTAAAATATGGGATTAGCTATTAACTATAATTTGTTAATAGAAAATGAGCTGATTATGTGATCGTGTAATGAACTACTACTTCAATTTTCTAGGCCAATAAACAAGAGCTCAATAATTCATCAAATAATTTTTAATCTGTGTGGCTCCACCTTTTTGGTAAAGTCTCCCTTGTCAAAAAAAATCCTGTCATTGTTGAGAAAATAATTAATTATCTGACCCAACCTACTAGCCTTTATACGCGTCCCAATAAACAAAAAGGATTCTTATTTCTTAATACTAAATGCATACTGCAAATCATGTTGTAGTCAATAGACATTATTAATATTTAGATTCTCCGCTTTCATCCTCCCCATCGCCTTCACTCTCACCCAATACTTGTTCTCCACCAGACAATCTTGAGATTGAGCATTCCATGATGAGGTCTATATATTACTCAGAATAATTTTTTCTTTTAGACAAAATAATTTTAAATTAAGAAAATTGTATGTACATTTTAAAAACCTAAATATTTAATATTGAATGAAAAAGTATGAAATATTGAGATTTTGTCCTAGTAAACTTAATAGTTTAGCTTTACTCATATAATTTCGTCAAAGTCGCAAGTTTGAATTCGAATTTTATTCTCTCAATCACCTTATATAATAATAAATAAATAAATAAATATTGTTACACTCTCAAAATATATATACATACGTTTGGCGTCATTTTTCCTGAAGAATATTGGAAGCTCCTCAATCAATCAAGGCAATTAGTGAACTAGAAAGACTTAATCTGTCAATTGAATTGACTACTTAAGAAAGTTGGGTAAGGTTTTAAGCCCTTGGCCGCAGTTCATTAAAGTGTTCAGCGATAAATTAGTACTAGTAAATAAATTAACACTAATTAAGGGCGTTAATTAGCTATGGGCCTAATGAAAGCTTGATTTTTCCTGGAGTAAATTGTATATTTACATACTATTGTATAGTATATTTCAGAAAGGTATAGAATTTATAAAAAAATATATATAGTGCGTACATAGTTTACGAAACTCAGTCCATGCTAGAGGAGTTATTTTTATGCACTACATGTACACCTATAATTGTATTATTAAAAAGGGATAATTACCTGAATACTCTTGAGATTTCTTTAAATTACAAATAAATTTCAGTGTTTGAGAAACTACAAAATAAGCCGTTAATTCAGATCATTTTATCCTTGTCGTTTGACTAAACTACGATGCACATGATTGAATTGAAAATCCCATATTATCCTTATAATGGTCTATACTAAATTTGAAGGAAAGAAAAAAATAAAATTAAGATCAATGGAAGTCTGGTGATACGTAAACGGTAGTTGGAGAGCAAGAAAGTGGCCAAAGGCATACGTAAATAGTAGTTGGAGAGCAAGAAAGTGTCCGGGAGGGGTAGGGGGAGGGGGAGGGCCGGGGGAGTTAAGGAGAGGACAAAGACATGTTATTTTTAATGTAAAGTGTGTTCATTAGTGGAAGAAGAAAATTGTCATTGCTATTTCCATTGTTCTAAATTTCTAATGCTCATTCTTTTGCTCTCCACTTTTGAATGAGACTTTGTGGATAAGGCGTTTTCCAAGGTGGGAAGAAGTAGTAATGAGGAGAAATGCATTTTCATTGAAGAAATTATCATAGTCTTTTGAGTTTTTCGATGAACTAACAAGAGTTGAAGGAAAGGGTTCTTTTGTTTTGTTTGTGTGTGTGTTAATTTTCCAAAGAATTAGACTTATTCCCTAGTTAGAACAAACCTTGAGGGTTTAGAGGTACTTTATTAGTACATGGGTTTTTTTTATTTATTATAAGGGCGACTGAGGGTAGACGGACTTTAACCCGCGTATGCAGACATAAATGAAATATTTTGAACCAATTGCTCTAAGCTTCTTATTCAGATTCAGTGTTATTTAAAAATATATAAACTTTTTAAAGTATCTAATTCATATATTTGTAGGTAAGAGTTTTCCACTAGTAATAGCTAAGATAATAAAAACTCATTGACATTTGAAGGTTTCCTCTAAGTTTATATAACTTGGTCAAAAATATATTGGCAGCAATTATAAATGAAGAAGTTAGGTCTTAGTTCTTGATCGCTATAGCATAAAATACGTGTTACTTCATCGAATAACAATTTCCAGATGTTGATAGCAATTTTTTTTATTCTCTTAATGCATCAGAAGATGGTTCCTTTAAATATACTATACTATAGATATATATAAAAAATAAACGAATGATCAGTTTCTTTTGTTTTGAAAGGAAGAAACCATTCCTTAAAGAAATCCCACGTACCTAATGTTCATATCCTTTGAGCTGAATTTATGATCAACGTGGGGTCTTTTTTTTTCTTACCCTTTTTCTCTTCTTTCCAGCTATCGTAGGGCTGGGGGGTGTTTGATTTTGATGCTTCTGAGGCTATCAATGTTTTTTGGGTTTTTTTCTTTCACTCATACCGTCACATTCCACAAGTGCGAGTTGATGTAACTGTAAATTTGATAGTACTTTAAATTAATTATTTGACGATAAATTTTAAGGGTTAAAATTAAAATTTTTACGATGACTTCCAGACAATGATGCGTAATTAAAGTGTAATATTTAGTTTTTACCCTTTGTTGGATACCAACTTTCATGTCCGACTAAGAACCTTTGCTCACCAATTTGACTCTCTCTCCCTCTCTCTCCCTGTTTAGGTTTTGGGTGGGGGAAAAGGAGGACTGGGGGAGACAGCTGTTTGTTAGGGTGTGGGGAATTCTTTGAAAATTGATAATATTGAAAACGTTCCCTCAATTTGCAATACTCATAATTCCTCCAATTTCTCAACCAAATAATAAAATCTAAACAAAAGGAATGAACTAATGCAACTTAACTGCTATAGAAACTATTTTTATTTTTGTTTTTTTTATATAAAAAAAGAATGTAAAAGAACATTTTCTTCAATGCCAAGAAAAGAATTGATCTTTTTTTGGTTGATTAGTCGTTACCAAATGGACATTTGTCAAGGTAAGTTGGTAATTGATTTATTCTTCCTTCTCATAAAAGATGTTGTCTGCAAGTAGGAGCAGTCCACCGTTGCTTGTTCCATGTTTGATTCCACAGCATTTGTGCCGATGGTCGAGAAAGAGTAGAGTAGGTTGAAAGTGTTGGTCCAATTGAATATGTATTGCCAGACAAAAAGCGTGGATTAATCGGCTAAGATAGTCCCTCGTTAATCGAAATATTGAATAACCTATTATTTTTATACTATTTTTGCCTTAAAATATAATTATTTTCTCGTTTTAGAAGTGAACATCTTATATTTAAATTAGCATTTAAACTTATTTTTCTCTGATAAATCGTATATGTTTTTTAAAAACAATTTTCTCCATCACATTAGTAAGTTTATAATCAACAATAATTTATGAAGTTTACTCTTTTGCTAAAATATTAAATAAAGAGTAAAAGTATAAAATGTATTATAATCAAATTTTAATAGAATGAATAATATTTTAAAATAATTTTTTTAATTAAAATGATTCATATTTCAAAATGGAGATATAATTTATGAGGGGAAGTTACAAAGGCGAAATCCCCACTTGTGTAATAGACTTTATAGATTTGAAGTAAAGAATAACATGATACAATCCGAATACATATAAGATATAATATTTTAGTAAAAAATATGTTTAAAACTAGATTCGAAGTTACATTATTGAGAGATTTTTTATTTTGAGTCTTGCAAACTATCTATATTCTGACATGCGCATATAACTTATCACCAAGAAATTACGATATTCAATTAGCACAAATTTGATAAATAAAATTTTAAAATCATGAATATATGTATCGTATCATGATCAATTTAAATATTATTAAGACAAATGACGATTGGCCGATTCTGAATCCCAAGGATGGATAATATTCCTTTTGATAATTTTTATAAAATATATTAAACAAATTCATTTGTTCATAATTATAAAATATTTTACTATTTTTATAATTATTGTGTATAATATTTTTAAATTTAATTCAAATTTATTAAGAGACAAAAAGAGAAAATAAATACTTTATTTTCCAAAAAAGATTAACCTAAATAATTATATAATAAAAAATAAAATAATTTATTAATCTTTATGAAATTATTTAAAAAACTCTTATAGAAACGGTGGAGGGAGTACATTAATACTAGCGTTCTCTGTCGCTGCGCATCGCTTGGCAACAGTGATTAGTTTATGCAGTCAGCTAATGGAGATATATTTCTTAATATGTGAGCTTGCTTGATACACAAAATATTCACATAATGTAATTCCTGGATTGTTATATGAAATTAAATTTATTTTCAGGTAATAACTATGACTTCTTTCGTTATAAAAAAAAAATGTAGCTTTTTTGCAATAATATGAGCCATCAAGTTTTTTTTTTAATTTAAAATAAAATAAAATTGAGTTATAGTTTTGAGTACATATAGATTTTGAGAGAAAAACAAAATAACGGAAAAAGAGAGAGCTAAGAATATGTTTTGTTCTCACAATTATACATTTGCCAGGATAAATCTAACATAAAAAGATTCACGACCATAGAAAAGTGGTCCAAGATATCTTACTGGACTCAGCCCCACAGAATACAAGAAACAATGATAATAATAATAATAGAAAACAAACAACCAAATGTAAATATCAAGCAAATCGCCGAAAAGTGTAGTAAAAGAAGGGAAAGGAAAGCCATATGGCAACTGGCCGTCACAAATATCACTGTGGTAAACTAGGAATGCCGTGCCAAAGTTACAAATTCTATATACATATACATGGACTCAGCTCCATGTATGAAATGGTTGATTTGATCAGTAATTATTGCTTAGATGTTGACTAAGGGCAATTACGTAATTTGAAGGTGCAATATTTGATAAAATGATGCTATACATGGCAATCATGCTATAATAATAATATTATTATTATTGTATTTTTATTAAAAGTATGTAATTATATATATTTTTTTATCAAAATATATAAATTTAAATTTGTGACTAGTAAAAATGGAATATCATTTTCGAATATCTCCGCCTTATTGGATTGATTAGAAATTTTATTTTAAAACAAGAAGCATATGATATGCTTTATGTTTAAATACAATAATTAAATTTCAAATACGAATACTAGGAAAATATATAACTAACGTAATTTTTGAAGAATAAAAAGTTTAACATTATCTCTAGAATTATAGTAATATACAATAATGACAACAAAAGCTTTCAATGTATAGTTAAGATCTGATCTAAATAAAGTATGTATTCATTAATTGTTTTTTTCAACAATTTACATTTCCCGTCTATTACCATTAATTTAGTACTTAATGATTATCTCCTTTTATTTATTGCAAAAGCATCTTAAGATCTTTTTTTTACAAAGGTTAATTATGGCAAACTGCAAAAGCACAAATGGTGTAGTCAAATCATCACTTTTTATAGAAGTCCCCGACCAATTCCCCCCTAGTTCTAGCCAAATAAGGTGGCAGTAGTTTTTTCTTTCTCGTAAAATCTATTGTTCCCTTTGGTTTTTTATCCATGAAAAAGAAAGAAAAATTCACAAAAATCTACAGCAATCTAATCTAGATTCCCAATCATGCCCGTGAAAACTACATCTCCACAAAGTTTCTTTCCTTCAACTAATTCTACTTTTGACATCGCAGTCCACATAGCTTGAACCCAATAATGCCAGCACAAGAAATGCAAGATTTCTCGTACTCCTCTTTATTCACTAACAGAACCGTGTTTCTTGAAAAAAAAATCCTTTTTTACCGTTGAATTATGTGTACTACTACGTATTTACATTTTCGGGGCTGTATATAAAATCATATATCCAAGATTGAGAAAAGAAAGAAAGAATTTTGTGGCTTTGGATTCTTCTGGCAGATCGTGCCTGCCAGCTTTACTTGGAATGGGTACACAAAAAGTTTAAACACTGTTTAAGGAAAGCATTATTTATTGAGATAATATATCGGGTACTGTACTGTAAAAAATTCAGAAAAGGAAAAAGGTAAAAGAGGGTCTGATTAAAGCCTTTTTGTTCTCAAGCTCTGGAACTGGGTTTGGTTTCTGGTCAGGAGGGAGTGAAAGAAAGATGTGGAAGATGGCGGTGACGGTGCTGGTGGCGCTCTTCAGCTACATTCTACTATTGGGACCGAGCTTCATCAGTGCCGACACAGATCCATCTGATGGTCAGAACTCTCTCAATGCTTCCATATCATCCACATATGCACGTGGTTTCAAGTTTGTAGATGTATCTGTGATTTTGTTTATTTCCTGTATGTGTATATAAGTGAAGGCTTGAATGTGCTAATGGATTACTAGTTTCTCTCGGAATGTGACTGTGTGGTTTTGGTGATGAATGGCTAAAGATGCAGAACTTTCAAGATTAGATGGTAAAAGTGAAAGCTTCCTTAAAGAAGCTGAGGGTTCTTTTGCAACTGTGTGTGCCTTCAACTTGTCTTGAATTTTTCTTCTCTTTTGGTTCTCTTATGCATCTTGTTTTCTATGGTAGTTTTTTAGCGTCAGGACTCAGGAGGAGAAGACAATTGCGATTACAAATTCTTCTACAATTTAAAAATGGGGCATCCAGTTCAAAAACATGATGATGATGCTGTGTATTGCTTGAAAAATTGATCTTTATCATCTTTGCCGTGGGACTTTTTTGTTTTTAATATAATAGTTTGGCATCGGATTACCTGTGTTCTCGCATTAGTATTTTGAAGTTGCAACTGGCTGGTTCAGGCGTGTTTCTAGAGTTGACGATTTGACTATATGTTGGAAAATGACCAGAAGCAATATTTGTTTTGCCCTTATTTGATTACACCTTCTGGTTTTGGGAGGAAAGGTTGCATTTTAGGAAGAGACAAGGGTATTCTTCCAAGTTTTATGATTGGGCTTGTAATAATTGCGTAGGTCTGATTTTTATTTAGTGACAGTTGATAGCAAACCTTAAAATCTGCAACTGTGTTAAAATATTTCACGCACTGCCGGTGCTCCATGTAATTACTGAATAAGGCATGAAAAAGTCTACTCTTAGTCAATGCTTTATGGATTATGTACCTGCATTTCAAAAGATGTAGTGAAAATTGCCTTATTGTGGTGTTTTGGTGTACAGCTGCTGTTCTTATGCACATGTATAGCAGTTTGAATTCACCATCCCAGCTAATCAAGTGGAGCTCAACTAGCGGTGATCCCTGTAAAGACTCCTGGAAAGGCATCAAATGCTCAGGCTCAAGAGTCACAGAAATGTGATTTTCGATCCTTATTATTTTGAATGAAATTTCCGGAATTATATGCACTAATTGAGTTTTAGCTTTCTGTTCTTTCTATCAGAGATATATCAGGTCTTGGGTTAACTGGGTCAATGGGATTCGAGCTAGATAAATTAACATCCTTAACCAGTTTGTAAGTTTAATATGGTTCCAACTCTTTAGTTCTGTTCTTTCTGCTCTTTCTTTGTTTCCTTAAATGGTGATTTTCTTCAAACTTTGCAGTGATATAAGCAACAATAATCTTGGAAACCAGCTACCTTATCAGCTTCCAGGAAATGTGCAGCGATTGTAGGCTTCATGTCCTCATTTTGCCATTTCTTTTAGTCCTGTGATCTCTTTGTTATCTCACAAATTGGTCTTGCAATGCAGAAATCTTGCTGGTAATGGCTTCAGTGGTGGCCTCCCCTACTCCATATCAACGATGACATCACTTAAATACTTGTTAGTCAAATGCTTTCCAGTTCTTTTACAACCTCCCCTGTGATTAAGACATTTGAGCTTATGATTAACTCTAGTGTCTCACTCCATTGGTAGAAATGTCGGCCACAATCAATTTCAGGGCCAACTGAATGACATGTTTGGATCGCTCTCCAAACTCTCCACTTTGTGAGCCTTTCCTCTTTACCCATTCAAATTCTTCAAAGGCTTGTAAATTTGATTAGCTCTTGACACTGTTGAGGCACACTTGGGGATTTGTTGTCTGTTGTCTGTATTGTTATAATGTCTATTTTACTTCTCAAAACAATTACCATGTTGGTCATCCAATTGTCTTTTAGGACTTCAATGTGGTCTCGATCATATTTGAAGGCCTCCTAGAGTACGTTTTAGGTGATAGGGCAGTTCATTCTGAATATGAGATTGTTCAATAGATACTTCCAATAAAGCTAGGATAGTTTGGTAGTAAGTCATGATATGTTACTCTCTTCACTGCAGGGATTTGTCTTTTAATCAAATGACTGGTGACCTCCCTAAAAGTTTCAGCCAACTGACGAGCATGACTGATATGTAAGTAAATTATCACTTGTTTCTAGTTCTCTTGCATGGACTTTGAATATGTAGTAAATAACTGCTTCCTGCTCATTGAAATGCAGGTATTTGCAGAACAACCAGTTCACGGGCACTATTGATGTCCTTGCCAGTCTGGGTCTTGATACCTTGTAAGTTACTCAATACTCTCATATTTGTGAACGAGCTTTGGAAACCCTTGAGGAACAATTTATTTAGCTATGATACTGATTCACGGATCTTTTTATTTTTATTTTTATAGAGATATTCAGAACAATCATTTCACTGGCTGGATTCCTGCCCAACTGAAAGGCATAAATCTAAAGTAAGCCCCATGCTCTTTCATTTCCAAATTTTCATGGACAAGTAAGTTCTATTAGATGTAAGATTTGTGATTCCTGATTACAGAACAGGTGGTAATTCATGGAGCTCAGGTCCTGCACCTCCACCACCTCCTGGCACACCTCCTGCCAGCAGTCCTAATAGAAACCACAAATCTGGAAGCAATAGCCAGCCATCTGAAGGTGGTAGTAGCAAATCTGGCATCAGTGGTGGAGCCATTGCAGGCATTGTGATATCTCTATTAGTGGTTGGAGCAATTCTTGCTTTCTTCATTGTGAAAAAAAGATCAAGAAAGCCATCCACAGATATTGAGAAGCTTGATAATCAACCTTTTGCTCCTCTTGCTTCCCAGGAAGTGCAAGGTACCTATACTTCAGTTTGTATTCATGTGCTCTTGGAGTTCTCATCCTGATTATATGTATCATGGATTATATTTGGATGTTTGGGTCATATGAAGTAGGATGAAATTTGATGGATTTATTAAGCAAGAAAATTGTCAAATTAATTTCTTGCCAAGCTTGTATTTGCAGTGAATCCCCCTGTTTAAGTGACCCGGATTTGGATGCTCAAGTATGGATCATTTATTTGTTAACTGTGGAGTTTCCTCTGCTTCTTGAGTTATGCTGCTTATAAAAGGGAAAGGGAATAAAATACTGTTTTGCAAATTGAACTTTATATAGTACCCCCCCTGGGGGGCATCATTCTATAGATAAGAGAGTTCTGTTGTTACAAAGCAAGTTTAGGCTTTTATCTAGTTGAATGTCCGTAGATGTAGTCCATGCTAAGGCATAGGTAGTGTGGACTGTTTTGCTTCCTGGTGAGTTGGCTTTCAGTCTACAATTGACAGTGCAAAGTACATTTTAAGGTGCAAATATGAGAATGCCCTAAATAATTATGTTCTGAAATTTCCACTTTCCTGGCCTAAAAGAGGGAAGGGATAGGATAGCCATGTAAAACATGCTTCACTGAAGTCATCTGGAATATATTCCTGATTCCAATCAGCTTTCTGAGGGAATGGAAAATTAAGGTTCATGTTACCACATTTGAAGTACTCATTCTGCTTGAGGTCATTGGCCTTTCACAAGGACAAGTGGATTATAGTTTAATGGTGGTTCTAAATCGCCTGGTTTGCCAAAATATTTTCCTTTTGTATGACTACTTCAGCATACTTGGTGAAACAAAGTTTTGGATTCACCACTATTAATTCAGCAACTCAAATGATATTTAAAGCAAAATTTCTGGAGTTTAAAAGGCTATACTATTGGGTTTCTATGAAACTGAGTTGGATCAGCTACATTTACTTTCAAGTGTTCTGTCCATCTTGAGTAATATTTGTCAACATTTCTATTGTGATTTTTTATTCGAAATAGTTGTATATTTCAGTTTATTCTGTTGCATGTGCTTTTTGATATCTCGAATCATATGGTACTTCTATCAATTGTCAGGCAAGGAAACTTCTGTTTAGAAGAAGAAAGCATCTTCGTGTTAGGGAATACTGTTATTGAAATCTTTTCAGTTTCATATACTATTTGCTTGACATATGATATACTGTGAGTTTTGCAGAGATGAAATCTGTTCAACCTTCTTCCTTAACTGGAACAAAAACATTTGAAGCTCCTGTTTCAATAAATCTCAGACCTCCACCTATGGATCGTCATAAATCATTTGATGAAGATGATGCCTCGGTAAAACCCATCATCCCCATAAAGAAAGCCAATACTCTACCAATAAATGCAAAACAATACTCTGTGGCAGATCTGCAGATGGCTACAAATAGTTTCAGTGTTGATAATCTCCTTGGTGAGGGATCAATTGGACGTGTCTATCGATCTCAATTTGATGATGGGAAGGTATGAATTTCTCTCTGCTGAAGCCCTTCATTGAAATGTCTTCTTTGCTATTTGCTTACTGTGATTCCCAGAGAGCAGTCCAATTAATAATTTTTGTGACTAGTAAGCAATCAGATTCTGGTTCTTGTATTTGTCTGCTTTAGAGCCGTTTTAGATTGTCTAATGTTGGACACCATAACTTATGAAGGTTCTAAGTGTGATATGTGACATTTGGATAGAGAGAGAATTACATGGAACTTTTTATTTATTTGATAATAATAATAATGGAAAGTTATATATTCTTCTGCTTTTTTTTTGGTTTGAAATTAATGTCCCCCATTTATTGTCTTCACATAACTGTTGTATAACTTACTTTCTCTCTCATTAGTCCTTCAAAATCTTTGTTGCCATTGTAGGTTCTTGCCGTGAAAAAAATCAATTCATCTGCACTTTCCAATCCTGAAAATTTTATTGATATAGTTGCTGAGATATCACGGCTGCACCATCCAAATGTAACTGAGTTGGTGGGTTATTGTTTGGAGCATGGACAACACCTACTTGTTTATGAGTTCCACAAAAATGGGCCGCTGTATGAGTTCCTGCATCTATCAGATGAGTATAGCAAGCCACTGACATGGAACAGCCGTGTTAAGATTGCTCTGGGGACTGCACGTGCACTAGAGTAAGTACATTTTGCGTTTGAAGATATTGCTGATGAACTCAGAATGCTTGTTTCTGTTCATTACCTGATTAGCTAAACCATTTTGCATCAGTTCCAAGTGAAATGAGATTATGGTGTAGCTTTCTTGTTATTTAGATTAGAGAGCTGCTTAATGCACGATTGTTTTGGCTGAAGGATCTCTCATCATTTGGAATTAATCCCAAAATGGACGTGAGAAATTACACAGCATTTTTTATAAATGTAGTTGTCTAGCAGTAGGTGAACAGTGAAAGCTCAATGACTATTTCCAATATTATCAAGGACTTGTTTAATAAATTGATTATTCCACTTCCTTTGCACAGGTACTTGCATGAAGTTTGCTCACCGTCAGTCATTCACAAAAATTTCAAATCAGCAAACATTTTACTTGACATGGAACTCAATCCTCATCTTTCTGATTGTGGTTTAGCAAGCATTGTCCGTGAAGCAGATCAGGTAGAATTTGGTCCCCTTTATGATATTCACTTCTGATAACTATACTGTGTTGTTTAGAGACTTGGGGGGGGGGGGGGGTCACTCCTGCAAATGGTTTTGGGGTATGAAAACTCAGAATAGAGGTGGTTGTTGGCCACCCATCAACTCCAAAATCAGAAAAAGGAGGAAAAAAAATTAGCTTTTAATATAATTAAGGATTGGAAGATACTCAGAAGAGAGTAGAAGTATTTGTTAACTGCCTGGCACCAGTGGAGAGTTTTGGGACTAGAAACTTATATCAGCTTCTCTGCATTTCTTCTGTTTTGGAATTCCTGTAGGCAAATGGAGGGTCTGGGTACAGTGCACCTGAGGTTGCAATGTCGGGTCAATATACCATTAAAAGTGATGTTTACAGTTTTGGAGTGGTCATGCTGGAGCTTCTGACCGGACGTCAACCATTTGATAGGTAAAGCTTCTGAATTCTAGATTTTTTTTTTTTTTTAATGTTGGATCTTGTAAATAATGAGAAAGCAGTCTCATTCCATAGATTTTTGTATTTGTGAATCAGCTCAAGGTCTAGATCTGAGCAATCTTTAGTTCGATGGGCTACCCCTCAGCTCCATGACATTGATGCTTTGGCCAAGATGGTAGATCCAGCACTCAAGGGGCTATACCCAGTCAAATCTCTTTCCCGGTTCGCTGATGTAATTGCTCTTTGTGTCCAGGTAATCCTTTCATAAGCGATTTGGAGCTAAAACTCCTCTATAATGTGGTTGAATGAATTTCATTGCTTCAAACTGACCTATCCTAAAATATATGTCAACTGCATTGTGTTTTATGATGGTCGTTGCTGTGACAGCCGGAACCTGAGTTCCGACCTCCAATGTCAGAAGTGGTTCAGGCATTGGTCCGATTAGTCCAGCGAGCTAACATGAGCAAGAGGACTGTAGGAAATGAGCAGGGTTCTTTACGGGGTAACAGCACAGATCAGGAGTGAACAAATGTGGAGCACACTCAAGTACAGAACCTTTCAGGACATTGACACGTTGTTTTAGATTCTGTTGGTTGTGGATGTAGGCTTGGAACAACTGCAAGCTTTGTTTATATGAAATATTCTATCCAAGCATTTCTCTCACCGTTTTTTGATATACATATATACTTACATTGAAAGCAATTTTCATGGCCCTGCTGGAACTTTTTTGTATGTATTTAATGGAAATAAATTGAAGCTTTAAATACCAAGAGGGACACATTTTTCTTGTTCTTGTACTCTCTGATGCCTCTGGACTTTGCAAGATGAAATTCAAATTTGAAGGGCAAACCAAAAGAGGTTTTACACTAAATTATGCAACAATTATGATAATTCCGGGGTTGCAGGGTTTAAGAAGTAGCAATTTAGGGTTAAAAACAATGTCGAAAGAACCCGGCACTCAAGTCATAAGGCGTGCTGGAAAGAGTAAGACCCAAGCATGCAGGAGACAGTGCCGGTCGTAGATAATGGACACAGATATACAGGTCAAACAGTCAATAAGCATATTCTCCAAATTGCTAAAGAAGAAACAGAATGAAATACATGTAATTTGATTACCCCGTTCACCCCAAGCATATACTAAATAGCCAATCTTAAATCCTCTGTTCGAGAAGCCTTTTACCCAACAAATACTCGAATAACTGTCATGAGATTGTTTTTCCCCTTTTCTTAAGGTACTGAATGTTAACTTCAGGTGCTTATAAAAAATCCCAGATAAAAGTTAAAAGCATTTAACAAATTATTACATTTCACGTCCCAAAACATTCCAATAAATAATCGAACATGCAGAACAGATGTATAAAGCAAAATATTCAGTAAACAATGAGATACAATAAAAGTATTTCCGAACACCAAATGAATTACAAAAATCGGTCAATTAGTTGTAGACCATGTACTTTGGTGTAGCACTAAACTTTTGATAGCCCTTGATGACTTTGTTCACGGCATCTAGGAAATCTTTTTCTGTAACAGTCTTCCTCCTTGCTCGTATGGCATACATCCCAGCCTCAGTGCAGACACTTCTGATGTCAGCCCCTAAAATACAAAATACAAAAATATCAATTGTTTATCAGTTGAAAAATTATCTTCAAAAGCATTTGGTTGGAGGTTAAATGTTGTGGAAGAATAATATTTAGTTTACCAGTGGAATTTGGGCATAGGCGAGCCAAAAGCTCGAAACGGATATCTCTTTCACAGTTCATGGTGCGGGTGTGGATTTTGAATATTTGCGTTCTGCTTTCCAGATCTGGCAAGCCAAATTCAACTTTACGATCTAATCGTCCAGGACGCAACAAAGCCGGATCTAGTGTATCAGGTCTGAAAAGGTAAGAGTAGACGACTAATAAACAATTTATAACAAAGTAAAACAACTCTTGGATTAAATATCATGGCTGGTGCCATAAGCAATATAGAAATAAAAAACCCTGAGAGGAGGTTGGAAAATGACCATCATGAGCATCCAGTGCCATAATATCTGAAGTTCTACTACTATATAAATCTCCCAAAACTAATAGGAAGTTATTCTCTTTGTTATTTATTTACTCGTGTGCAGTTGTCTAGAGAGGAAGTTATTATTCCCAAGCAAATTTAAAAACATGTTGAAACCTAATAAGCAAGCTCGGGGCATAAAAACTAACATAGGTACTCTATGCAGCAAAACTGTAGACTGATTGAACCTTTATTTCCTAGGCACTAAATGACTAGTGAGACTAGGAAGCAAACTTCACCTGTTTGTTGCCATTAGAACTTTAATATTTCCACGAGCATCAAATCCATCAAGCTGATTAACAATTTCAAGCATTGTGCGCTGAACCTCATTGTCACCACCCACACCATCATCAAACCGTGCACCCCCAATAGCATCCACTTCATCAAAGAACACAATGCAAGCCTTCTTAGAGCGTGCCATCTGACAATCAAAGGCATCACTGAGATGTGTTGAACTAGGTTGAAGTTAAAAATATGCTTTAAAGATAGTGAAAGAGAATTTTACCTGAAACAGTTCACGAACCATCCTAGCCCCCTCCCCAACATACTTCTGCACAAGCTCACTTCCAATTACCCGAATAAAACATGCATCAGTTCGATTGGCTACAGCCCTAGCTAGAAGTGTTTTACCAGTACCCGGAGGACCATAGCAGAGAACACCTTTGGGAGGATCAATTCCAAGCTTCACAAATTTCTCAGGGTGAAGCATGGGCAACTCCACAACCTATCATAAAAATTCAAATATTTTAGTGCACACACACACAGACGTATATATAAAACAGAACTGCAGGATGGATATTTAAAACTATGACAAGCACACCTCTCGCATTTTTTCAATCTGCTCCTTACAGCCACCAACATCATTATATGTCACATCTGGCTTTTCCTCAACTGTCATCATGGTAACGCTTGGGTCAATCTTTGGAGGTAATGGAATCTGAATTTGATATTTGTTGCGATCCACACTGCAAAATGGATAAATTACTCAGATAAATCACCTTAGCAAAGTTAATATGCAGAGGAAGAGGCTTAAGTCATGATTACTTGAACATTTAAAAATGTCATCTTACACAAACTTGATTATACTAAAACCCAATCCAAATACAAACTTGGAGCCTTTTGGACAATCTCAAAAGTCAACCATTTCAGCTTTATAGAATTAAGTAAGATTAATCGTTTTTTTGCTCTTAAAAGGAGCATAATTTCCCGATCCAACTAATACTGTGATCACCAACAAAAAAAAATTCATGAAATCTTTCCATCCAGTTTTATCAAATCACTATACTTCCACTACATGAGAAGTTTCAATCTTTCAGGCAGCAGCATTCTGCTCATTTAAACTACCTGATCAAATTACCATGAATATCAGATAGAAAAGCCCTAAGTAATAATCATGCATAGCATGCACTTCAAATATTGCACAAACCATGCAAGCAATTCCATTTCTTTCAGTCCTGTCATTGATTAGCTATCTCTCTATATCTGTAAAATGAAAATCAATTGCAAGCTTCTCTCTCTTACTGCTAGGGCAATTACAATTCAGAAGACATCCAACTCATGCAAAGATATGAACTAGGAATCGAATGTTCATAAGATAATTTTAGAACACGAATAGAGAGCCCACCCAACTCGCATGCCTTCCTCAATATCTGTTGGTGAAACCTTATCACCCAGTCCAACAACAAACTGCAAAATAGAAGCATCAAGTCAAATATTCAACTGGGGACATTCATTTTTTTGCTTTAGACAAAAAGCATGGGTTGGGAGGGGGGATTATGGTTAACATCTTTGGGATTAAATTAACAGGGAAAGACATTTCTAACAAATAGAAAAGAATACTACCTTAGCGATTTGTTTAACATTTATAACATACTTTGCATCTTCAGTGTTTGGATTGATTATCTTTGTACATCTTGCTACCTGCCAAAGTCCAGGTTTATAACTTAGAAATATGCTAACAAGAGACAACCACATTTTGATGACTACTGCAGCATCAAATAATACCTGAAGGGGTTGTTCTTCCTGCATCATTTGCTTATCTGAAACAAGATCCCACTGGCTAGGTGCCGCTAGGCCAGTGTCAGACTCCTTGATACCTAATTTTAATTGAAAATTAGCAGTGTAGTAAATTAAAATACAGAAAAATCCATTAAGAGTAAACCTTATCTCCACTGTAAGAAATACATATCATACAAGGAATAAAACACATCAAGGCACTTTCTATGTTTTTGCATAGCATTTCTCCAGAAAGGATTCTCTCCATGTAATAAAGACATAACATCAAAGTTCCTTTTTTTATTTTATTTTAAAAAAGCTGATTATTGTTATTTGTTTGTTCAAAATCTGCTATAGCAATCTTCATATCCTCATCACAGATCAGACCAAGTACCATTTTCTGGAATATAAATTGCAATTCAAAGGGCAAATGGACTGCTTTGAACTTCTGATAGATATATAAATTGTGCAATCTTAAGGTGATATCAAAGTATAAGGTCCTGTTTAGAATAAACTGCTCACTGGTTAATAAAAGAATAAGTGAGAATTATGTCATTCGGCCCATTTGCAAAAGGTGTTTTCAACCCACGTGTGATATCTAGTACCACTTATTCCTATCAACTTAAGTTTAGATGTGAAAGTAATTTAACTCCTTATCAAACTCAATGCAAAGCATAAATAGAAATCCAATAATATCAACATATTCATGCGGTGCAAGCTAGATAGAAGAAAATAGAGACTTTGGATTATCATTTATGTACAAATTTTCAACAAAATTTTGAACGTGACAGTAATTTTAACACTTAAAAATGAAGGCAAAAAAGGGGGAAAGAAAAGGAACTTGGATTTTCAGGAAGCAGAAACAGAAATCGACAATTATAATAGATGCAAACTAGAGAGAAGAAAAAGGAGACTTCAGATAAGTACCACACAAATCATTTATCTTCTTCGCCATGTCTTTGATCTCCTTCTCAGCTTTCTTTATGCTTGTAGAATAAGGTCCCAAGCCCTGTATATGAAATTTAGAATTGCAATAAGAAAAGGGCTCACATTCCTCAGTGAAGTATGCCTAAAAATAGATAGAGTTCTGAAATGAAGTTATTGTTTTATTTAGAACCCGGATAGAAACAGGTCAAGATAAATAATCAAACTAAAACGACTCAACTATAAACAAAGGGGGGTATGGCTTGGGATGGCTTTTATCACGAATCTCGTGGGTTTATTTCAATGGAAGAGAAAGGAAGATGAATCGCTAGACTAAAATGTGTAAAAAAAAAAGAAAAGAAAAGAATCACTAAAAGTAAATAAACATAGAAAATAAACCAAAATTTCGAAAGAATCATAAAAACATAGAAAAACAGATCTTAAAATTGAACGAAGCTTAAAGATAGAGATTAGGGTTTTTGAAGAAAAGTACATAAGTTTTTAGAAGAGCAATATCATCTTCGTCTAGAGGTCTAGGATTCTTCTCCTCCTTGATCTCATCTTCGTGGTCGGCCGCAGGTGCCATGGAAATAGGTTCTGTGGAATAATAGCAGAAAAATCATCAAAAACATCACGAAACCCAAAAAGGAAAAAAAAAACGTAATAGTTGAAGAGATTTAAGTATTGAGAATACTAAAACCATACAGATGTAGATTTTCGTAAGATCCCCTGAACTCCACTTTTCTTGTGGAACAAACCAAACTTGCTCTCAGGAAGAAAGATTTCCAGAGTGAGAGAGGGAGAGAGAGAATATTGTACTTTTTATATTTTATAATAAGGAGGAGAAATAAAAAGGTGACTGGGAACCGGACAGAGCAATAATGTTTTGAGGATATTTAAGTATGGGCCGGCCCATGGCGTTTCTTATCCGGGCTGACAAGTCTTGGTTGGTTCTTTATGGAAAAGAAAAAACAAATCCCCAAAATAAATCTGTAGACGTTAATTTTTTTGGAAAACTGGCAAGTTTGCCTCCTACTTATTTTATTTTTTTGAACAAGTTCTATATATTTACTTTTTAACTTTTAAAACTTTTACTTTTTTTATATTTGATGAACAATGTCCTATATTAAAGTTTTCAAGTCAACTCGGAGTTAATGCTGAATTTTTTATTACTTATTAAGAGAGGGGGGGCATTTTACATAGTTTAATGTAACACTAAAATTGAAAGAAATTTTTTTTTGAGCCACCAACGGTTAATTTCACTTCAATTTCCACACCTCCAAATCATCATCTACTATTAACTAAACAAAGGCTTTGCCTCCAAACCCACCTCGCCATTACCTTTCCAGACATCGGCCAAATTGGAAGAAGCATGGAAAGTCTCGTTATCAACAAGCTCAATCTTGCAAATCATTCAGCTCCGTATAACTTCTTTTACTCTCTAGAAACAACGGCGAAAGTTGAAGCCTATCACCCTAATTAACAAAAGAATCTCTCTTCTGCTTGTTCACCAATGAAAAATCAATTGCATATTCTCTACCAAGAACTATTATAGAGGTTCCATATGATAATTTTCTCCCAGCCCCAGCCCCAATAATAATAAGATGATTTGTAAATGATTTTAAGGTCGCCGCTCTTCATATTAAGAATGTCATTTGAGTGATGAGAAGTGAAGTAGTAAACTAATCACCTTCTTCTTCATAAAAACAAATGACCTCCACCACTTTCAGTAGAAGAAAAAAAAAACGAAATCAGCAAACCCTATTCTAGCACTGCCTCTAGCAATCCCATCAAAGATGATGATGGTTCAACTTCATGCTCTAGTGGGCTTTTCAAGAATTCATCAACCTTAGATACTTGATAGAAGGCATGGCCAAAACCAATATATGCAAGGTGTTCACTGTTCATCTAGCAGCCGTCTCCAAACTGCATAAGCTCAATGAACTTCTCGTTGTAGAATTGCTCGATGAACAAAGGCCAAGTGATCATCGGAACACCAATAGTGATCACTTCAAGGTGTAGAGTTCCAACCACAACGGGTCATGAAACCACCTATTGTTGGGTGGTTCAAGATTTTCAACTGAGGAGCCCAACCTGTGATGATTAAACATTTGTTGTTCTTGATCATTATCTCCTCGAACCCATCTGGAAAGCATTTTTTTTATTGTCAATTTTGGCTTGCACAACCCATCGTGAATTGCGGTATAGCTTCGGAGCTCGGCTTCTTTGAATGCATTAAAAAATATTCAAAATTATTTGAACCATAATCTTCGATTGAACTGGAGAGATGGAGAAGGCTATAAAAATTCAGCCCTAATTCTTGATGTTGACTCCTCATTTTTTTATTTATTTTTTTTAACCATGAATTGCTACAGAATGTTTCCAAATTACCCTTCATTTATTGAGTAAAAAAAAAGTTCAGCTTTAGACTCCTAATTGACTTACCTGAAAATTTAAGCAAAAATGTAA
This sequence comes from Apocynum venetum, assembly GCA_019593545.1. Taxonomy (NCBI): domain Eukaryota; kingdom Viridiplantae; phylum Streptophyta; class Magnoliopsida; order Gentianales; family Apocynaceae; genus Apocynum; species Apocynum venetum. The sequence goes on along the minus strand of SRSM01000123.1, from coordinate 5,418,404 downwards.
TGACTTTAAAAGTCAAAAAACAAATTTATGAATATTGTTCACAAAAAATAAAATAAGGGGCAAACTTGCCAACTTTCCTTTTTTTTTTTCTTCACATTCTCTCATTTTTCGAGTTTATTAATAACTTTTCTTGTCTCCTCAGACCAAAATACCACTGTCTCATAGCTAGTGTTTTTAAACTTTCCAATGATTTTTTTTTTCTTATTCCCTCTTTAGTACATAATATTTTGAAATCTTTTGGTCACTCATATTTTTTCTCATTAGAATTAGTAGATCCTTTTTATTATAGTTAAGGTGATTCATGTTTTATCATAGGAATTATTAGACATTGAAAAACCAAAATAGTTTAAAAAATCATTAGGGAAAAAAAAAAGAGTTCAAAATAACAATCTAGGACCAAAATGGTCCTTGAATAAAATCAGAGACTAAATAGAAAATTACTCATTTAACGCAAAAAAGAAAAAAACTAATATGGACCAAATGTATATGATTCTTGTGATCTTTATTCAAATACAATAGCAAGTATTATTTAAGGGTTATTTCTTTTAACGCTGTAACTTCAATTTGTACAAAATTTCCTATATTCCACACCAACCATTACTGATGCAAATAATAAATTGACTTCGACACCTAATAAAAAGTACAGAGAAATCTTCTCTTAGTTGAAGGATTTTGAAGTACAACAGAGACCTGTAGAAGTAAGAAGCTATTCATTACCAAATTTGGTGTTTTTTTCAGCTTTTTGCAAGAATCATCACTACTAGAATAAGAAAATGTCTGTGGTTCCTACCTTGAGATATAAACCCAAGCTCTCGCAAAATTTCAGGTCTAGTTTTCCAGATTGGAAAGAAACTTGTACCAGCAAAAATAAGAATAACTTAGCTACAATGAATCTCTATACTTCAGAACATCTGTTTTATTTAACTCGAATCTTTGGCATATATCTGACATAGTAGACTCACTGAGGCTGTCATCTGCATCTTTATGTTGAAGAAGTCTGTGAAGTTCATCACAAGGATGAAACACCTAATATAAATACAAAATAGTATGTTAACAAAGAAGAGCTCATGCTAACGACGAACTAAAAGGGGAAGCAAACAGGACTCAGTATGCTAGTAACAAATTAGGGGGTTTTAACCAAAATAACCCCTCTTTTTTATATTTGATCCAAAATAACCTTAATTGTGAGAGGTATACCAAAATAACCCAAAACGTAAATCGCATTCACGTCGTCATTATTTTAATTTTTTTTTTCATTTCTTACTAAGAACGTGAATGGAATTCCGTGTTGGATAAAAAAAAATAAAAAAAAAGGCAAGGACGTGAATGCCATTCACGTCCTTAGAATTAAAAAAAAGAGATCATGCACGTTTCTGTGATGACTCTCTTCTTCTTCCTCTTTTTCTTCTATATTTTTCCATTTCATCATTATTTTTTTCTTCTTGCTTTCTCTTTTTTTTGTTGAGGTAATTAGTTTATAAAAATAATAAATAGAAATTAATAATTGTGTAGTTTTTTTTAGCTAATTAGTTTATATTAAAAAATTACTAATTGATTTTTTTTATTTGTTGAGCTAATTATCTCTTTTTAAAAAAAAAAGGAGAAAGCAAGAAGTAGAAAAAAATAATGATGAAATGGAAAAAAATAAAAGAAAAAGAGGAAGAAGAAGAGAGACATGCATGACTTTTTTTTTTTTTTTTTAATTCCAAGGACGTGAATGGCATTCACGTCCTTGCCTTTTCTTTTTTTTTTTTTTACCCAAGGACGTGAATGCCATTTACGTCCTTGGTAAGAAATGAAAAAAAAAATTAAAATAATGACGACGTGAATGCGATTTACGTTTTGGGTTATTTTGATATGCCTCCCACAATGAATGTTATTTTGGATCAAATATAAAAAAGAGGGGTTATTTTGGTTAAAAACTCAACAAATTAGCATATAAGGCCCATGAAAGCAGAAGTTTAAGTAGAAGTATGCAATATGTCATGAAAGCCAAACATCATGCTAACAACAGAAGAGCAGAAATTAAGTAGTGTTGTAGCCTATCTAAACCTTATCAACTGAAAAAGCTTACCCATGGAGGATTTAAGGAATGGAAATCTTCTCTTTCTGAGTTTCCTTCCAATATTTTGCAGCTATTCTCCTTCTCAATAGATGAATCTTGGTAAGAGGAACTATCAGAGACCAGCTGAAAAAGTTTCTCGCTTCCCTGAAAATATTAATTCAAAAGGCTAAATCTAATGAGTATTGTAGATCATTTCCACATCAAGCTTATTAGAAAGAAAGATGAGCCTCTAGAAGATTCATAAAGTCTTTGATAACTTAAAGGAAGTGCTATTCTTTTTGGGATGTTCCAAAATGGACAAGCTTTTCAATCCAAATTTTCACCGTTATCCTCACTTAAAAGTGTCCAAAGGGCAGGCAGGGAAACTAAAGAATAAAGACAGCACCAAAAAGATCGCACATGTACTTTTTTGTTCTTTTTTTTTCTTCAAGTTAATGGCGGAATTTCAAACAATCTAGTCAGAGAAAAATTAGAGCTTTGAATTAAAAGCACCAGTAATATCTCCATTGCTGCTTCATTTCTCCTTCAACCTTGCCACCTTCTCTCTTAGCATAGAGTAAACAAAGGAAAAAGCTAATTTTTATGCCTTCTCTATAAAAAAATCGGGACCCATCACTTTTGGAGCAATGGAAGCCTCTCTTTTCTTTTTCTTTTTTGTCTGAATGGATCAATTTTATTGCATAAGCAAAATCTTGTTTAAGTCTAAACTGGCCCCTACATGGGTTCCCAATGTGTAACAAGTCTAACACTACTGACAAAATATGACTAACAACATGGCTAGTCCTATGTCCCAAGGGGAGTGAATCATAAACATCCTATATTAAACAAGACACCAAACTATCAAAAAGTTTCCCATGAAGAAGAGGCCAACTTGAGAACTTGCAGACCACGACAAACCAAATTGAACTATTGATTAAAGCTTACCTTGAGAGCTCTCCAATGAGAATAAGAACGGAATAAGGTCCAAAAGAATGGTATGTTAGGCAATGGTAGAACCTATCCAAAAAAGGAAACACTAGAATTTGGTAAAAATAAATAACAATAATAATACAAAAAATCAAATACCATAAACCACAGCAAGCTCAGAAGAATAAATTATGTTTAAAGAGCATAGTATGAAAGTTCATACTGCAAAGACTGCTGTCACTGGAAGCAACGTAACCGATCCATAGAAGTACTTCTTGTGAAGAATAGTTCCCCTGACATTCATAAGGTCACATTTCAAATCAATTTGTGAAAGGTGAAGGATATGGCGTAATTAACAATTACAAATTCCCAAATTCATCATGCAACATACATCACATGTTAAAACTTTGTTACTGAGAATTTGCACCATTTAAAAGGCATCAAAGGAAAACTAAGGGTCAAACAGGAAAGAGGATCAATCGGCTAGTCAGCAATAGGTTTAAAAACATGAAGAATGAGGAAGGAAACAGAAAAGAGAAAAGGAGGTATGGGGACAATTAAGACTTAGGAGGGAGGGATGAGATTTTTCACCTGAGAATGGATATCTTGTTTGCAACACCACATGTAGAAGTTAGGGAGCAACAGAAAACAAAACAGAATAGTAGTACATATCAATTTTTCGCAACTTATTATCTCCAAGTTGGAAGGTTGAAGAAGTGAGCAAGATCTTGCTGTTCACATCTTCCATCTTCCTTTTAATAGACAAAAAGCTTATGAAGCACCTGTTCCCAACTCCACACCCTCTGACTATCCATTTCTCACCCAATCTGGCACACCAAATGTAGCTCTCAAGTAGATGAAACACCGGGCCTACATGACCAATTTCTTTGACTAACATAACATGCACTAGTTAAGTGATATTCCTAGTATAGACATGCTTATAGGGATCAATTAGTAGCATGCAATTTATTTAGCTAAAGATGTCTAGAATATAAAATGAATGACTGTTATATTAAAGGTGTATACACAGACAAGGAAGGATCAAAAGCTTACGGCCAAAGTAGGGTCTCTATCACAACATCACTGTTTTAACATAAAACTAAGCAGGAAGTGCTCTGGGTTAGTATCAAGATTCTCAGAACTAGAAAGACTAATTACCTTGAAAGCACATGTTCACATCATGGTAAATATAAGAAAATTTGCTTATATGAACAAATTCTCAATTCTTCCGAGATAACTTAGTCTTTGCAGCATAACTCATACAAGCACTGATCTTGATAATTAATTAATATGCAAATCCTCATACTGACAATAAAAGCATAAAGAACATAAAGACTATACAGGTTTCACTTAACTGGTTTAAAACTGAAAGAAAAGAATTATGAAGTAGAATTTACCTAAAGGCAATATGTCGTAGCCTTCGGCGGACGAAACGTGCATTTAAACTGTTATTCAACAAAACACTAATAAAATAACCCATAAGCTACTGATATAATTTAGTCAAAATATAAATATGAATAAAAGGCTAATCCTATAACATCATGTATCAGTTGAGGAAGCCAAAAACTGCTTATGTATGGACGCATATGTGTGAACATGTCTTTAAGTAGGTATGAATATTTCCATTTTCAATTTATTTAGATAATGCACTCAAAATTCGTTCCTTATTTACATCTTTCCATCTGGAAAAATGTAAAAGCATCATTAATGAAGCAACAAATGAGGCTTTTAGTTTAAGATAATTGGAGAAGAAGAAATGGATAGGATTCTAGGAATACGGAAAATCAAACAAAATTCCTTCGCTCCAAGTATGAATATTCTCCTAAGTTTGACTGAATTGAGAAACCTGTACCCATATGCACTTGGACAACTTATACAAAGAAGAATGAATAAAGAGATGTTACCCAATCAAAAGGCATATTGTAAATAAGCAAGTTACAAACAATGCAGACAAAAATGAATGGGATTTGTAGGACGTGGACAATTCCAAAATAGAAACTCAAATCTTGACACGTTCCAGTAATTGAAGGAAGCTAACCTTGAGGGGTATGTAATTTCAACCTGTGCAGCATCCTTGGGAATGGATTTCAAGAATATCTCTGAAGGCTTCACACGTGACAAAAGCTTCAAGCCCAACCTGTCAAATATTGACTATACTCAGCAGGTAGAACCAACAAATGATCCAAAAATCGTATACTAGAAGTGGCGTGAATAAAGTGATGTAGAAGAGTCACCCATGAATTTTGCTCTTAAAACTCCCCTCCGGCGCCTTCTCCAGATTAGCCCAACCTTTATTCATCTGCATATTAGCACAAAAACACACCCATTCAATCACGTATGCCATAACAAATAAACTAAGCAAAAAAGATGACCGAAATGAAGGACATGACAAGAGTCTAGAGCAAGACTTTGTTGGCAAAGAAATCAACGGCCACTTCGACATTGGAATTAGAGGGCTTTTTATTTGGCTTCTTCGAGGAAGAAATCTTCTTCCATAGTTCTTTGAATGTGGAGGGAACAGAAGATTGTGAGTCCAATGTGGAGGGATCAACCCATCTGCTACTGAATGCCCAGTTTCTTCCTCTTATCGGAAACACCACCACTCTTGCTCGCATTCTTGATTTCCCTTTCTCTCAAACCCACTTCAATTTCAATTTTTCACAAGAAAATGAACCTATTTTAGATGCCCCGAAATTCGCTACAATATGATAACACTACTTAATGATGCGCGAGAGGCTTACAAAGTGAGCCAATAGTGGGAAACTTCAGTTGGCAGAGCGTTTATTGACGATGAAACAAATCAAATAACAGCTTCGTGCTCAAAGGAGGGCGAAGCGGCGGGCTCTTCTTGGAGGACTGAAGTTGCTGGTCTTAGTAGGATGTCCACTTTGGAAAGCTCGAAAGAGTAATATTGCTTAGCCACCTTCCTACGCTTTTCCGAAAATTTCCTTTCTAGCTTCTCGTGTTGACCAATTCTTCAGTCAAAGAACCAACTCAAATTTATTCTGAATTTCATGAAAACATTGATCCACGTGCCATATGTAACAAATTTGCAGTGAGAATTGAAATGGATAATAAATAGTAAATACATCATAAGTAATTTTTAAAATATTATCTTTCATAAAATATATAAATACTAAACTTCTATTAATATACATTCCATACATCTCACAAAAATAATAATGTAAATTTTTTCACAGATATTAAGAAATTACGATTAGTTTAGTTGAGATGTAAATTTTATATTTTTTTTCATATACACCCTTAATAATAAATAATTATTTAAATTATTTCAAAATAAACAAACTAATAATTTTTCTTTTGAAGTACAATTCAAAGTAATTTTGTGACTGAATATTAATAGTTAATTCTAAAGATTTGTTTCTCAATTACTTTATAATTTAATTTTAAAGTGTGAATCTAACGTTAATTTGTGATTAATAATAAGAATTATTAATTAAAGATAAATGTGGAAATACAAATTTAATTATAAGATTTATTATAAAAAGTAGATTGGACTATTTTTTTTGAAACGACTAAAATTAGAATGGTGAATTATTTTTATGGGACGAATATAGTAAAATATAATAGGTATTACATTATCTCATTAACAAAAATGTCATAATATTAAGGCAAATTGACCTATTTCGCTCTTATCTTTACATTTTTTATGGATATAGTATTTTTTTTAGGCTATCTGATTTCTTATTTTTATTACATCATCCAAATAAGTTATTATCGTCATTTTATGATGAAAATTTCATGGGATTCCACATATACTTACCATATGATAAAAATATAAGGGGAAAATGATAAATTCAGTTTGGATTAAAAATGATAATAATCTATTTGGCTAAAGTTATAAGGATAGGAGATTAAAAGGTTAAACAAAAAAAGATAAGAGATAATATCGATCAAAATTATAAAGATAAATGACTAAATAGACTAATTTATTATCTTATAATTAAGATTCACTTATATTAAATAAAATATTGAATCGCCCCATTAAATTTTGATTGACATTATCTTAATTGATTTGATACATATTTCGTACTAAAAAAATTAATATAACTGTCACTATTTTTCTTTTGAAAATAGATGTAAAAATTTATTTTTAAATCTATTTAGATACTAATTACATTTTAACAATTAAATATGAAAAATAGTCTAATTAAAAAAAATTATCAAAAAATAACGACAATAACATATTTGAAAGAGATTATAAAAATAAAATTTTATATGATATATATAAAAGATAAGGGACTATATCTGTAAAAAATGTAAAGAGTTTAGATGAGCCTAATACTAATACTAAACTCTTTCGAAATTAATACATTTGGCGGTGATTCTTATGTATGAATAGAGTGCAAAATTTTTAAATTAAAAAATTATTTGTGAAAATTTAAATTAAAAATACGTTTCTTTTTAAAAAATAAACACTCAATTTTACATACCTCATTATCTTAAAATAAAATTGTGAACATTACATTAAGCAAATTTGTGAATATTGGAAATGAAAGTAGAAAATATAATTATAAATAGAGACGTGAATTGTTTTTATTTAGTCACAGCGTGCTTTTCAAATGCACGTATAGAAAAAATGCAATTAGTAAGAACAAACCTATTATCATACACTAGAATACACAAGTAATCCAAGACCAACTAGTCTCCAGCAGCTAAAGTACTCGATGAGGCAGGGTGAAGCCAAGACAATGCATCAATACAGGCTGCTCTTTCCCTCCAATTCACTTTCTTCCATGGAACCGAACTTTCTCCTTAGGAACATCTCGATTCTAGGGCTTGGAATCCAAAGCCTTTCCGCACGCTATAATTCAGAAGATACGAGTGGTACATTCTTATTTTCTTCATTCATCATTTGCAATAAAATTTGGCAGTTTACCCTGACAGAGGTACTCATCACACTGTGATGCTGATCCCCAGTCCTTCCTAAGCCGTAAGATATCCTCTGTGAATGTGGAACCAGAGGAGCCAATAAACACAGATGACAAAGCACATATGGTCTTATCCAGCATAGCCTCCACCTTCAAGATCGAAGAACAAAATTGATGAGCCAAAAACAATATTCACAAGAAAAGAAAGCTATTGACTAGGATGAAGAATTTAAATCGAATATAAGGTTGGGAAAAATGCAAATACATTCTATAAAACTACAGTATGGAATTATCCATGTCAGAAAAGCATGATTTGTGTCAGCTATAGGTCTGCTGTTTAGATATGCTGTAGGGCTTATAGGTCTGCTAAAGATGGGGTACTTGTCTGTTAAATGTAGACTAAAAATGATTTGTAAATTCTATATAATCTATATGTAAATCATTAAGTGAAATAAAAACATCAAAATTTCTCTGCACATGGAGGAGCAATAAACAAAGTGGGGTTGCACAAAGTGTGGTTGGCAGAATTTCAAGTAATAGCTCAAGACATATGTGAACTATTTTGATTGAAGATCATCTTAGGAGACTTGAAAATTAAGTGAGATGGTCAAATGATACTTTATTGTAATAATAAGTCTGCAATTAGCATAGTTCATAACCTTATTCAACATAATCAAACAAAGCACATCAAAATTGATAAAGTATACTTTATCAAGAAAAAAATAGACTGGGTTGATTTGTACACCATACCGTACAAATCTACACATGATCAACTTGTCAGATATACTTTGATTAGATAGTCCAGTATTTTATAGTATTGTATCCAAGGTGGGAATGAAACATCTCTTCACGGGTATGAGGGGAAGTGTGAAAAGCATGACTTGAGGCTGCTATAGGTCTACTGTGCTGCAGGGCTTCTATAGATCTGCCATAAGCTTCTAAAGATGCCTACTTATCTGCTGAATGTAGGCTGATTTGTAAGTTCTATATATACTGTATGTAAATCACAAGTAAATCATTAAAGTGAAATAAAAACATCAAAATTTCTCTACACAACAATACATAATATACCGTATGTGGCACCAATGTTGTCAAGGGCAATAAGTGCACTCTAGGCACTTAGGGCCCTCATATAGCATAGGCGAAAGGTGCAAAAAAAACATTCTATTTTGATAGAATTTTTCTTCTATTTTCAAGGTATTAATTGAGTTTTAGAGTTTAATAAAATATTATTTGGCCTTTGACTGCTGCTATTCTCAAAGTATTAATTAAGATTCAGACTTTTAATGGGGCTTTTAGACTTTTCCAGTAAAATATAGAAGCTGAAGAGTGCAATTTTTCACTCAAGCACACTAAAGTGCAAAAAAGTGCGGCAATGAGGCGCAACAAGGCACAATAAAGTGCATGCTCAACTAAAAAAGCCTTGCATGAAACACCTCTGCAACTAAAGCCTTGACAACACTGTGTGGCGCCAGAGATGAACTGAAGCATTTCCCTTATTCCTGTGGTAAGTCATACATTGTACTTGATGACACAGTTATTGGCGTACAGGTAATAGGTGACCATTATTGTAATCATGATTTGCACCCCCGAGCGCTTTTTTTTTAAAAATAAATAAACTATACAACAATTCTTCAGTTCCTTCTCTATGCAAAAATTCTCTCGCTACCGTGCTGGTATAACACAATCGAGCAACAGCGCAAATCTTCGTAAATGTGAGGGTATGGGTTTTATTTTGGTACACAAGGTAATTGATGGGATGGTGGAGTTAATTCTGAAAACCATTTCCCTCTTCCCTTCCTACAAAAATAAGGTCTCTTCAGAATACCATTTAGGATGTAAAGATCTCAAAGGTTCTTTTCACTCTTTTTGAACTTGTTGGGTGGCTGAGGATGGAAAAGAAAAAGGAGGAAATGACTTGTTGCACCAACCACATAAATCCTTTGGGTAAGAGTACAGGACTAACTACTCTACTTTGCCTTTGCCTCTGGCCTCTGCTTAATGAGTTTGGCCTCCAAACCAGATAGCTCTTCTATTCAGTTAGATTTATAATAAAAAAAAATTTAAAAAAAGGAAAGAAAAGAAAAGAAAAAAGGGTACTCTGAAGTACCTCAATCTATGTATCCAGAATGCAAATGCATGACAATAAAGACATTTGTAGACAGTTAGGTTTATTTCTTTGAGTCAAAGTTCTTGAAGTCATCAGTAAGGTAATTTTGCACCCCTAGATATGTATCTTATACAATAAGATTAGTAATCAACAAGAGTAGTGCAATTAGATATGTTGTCTAGAACATTCAAGATGCTAAAATAGTTCAAAATCCTAGGAAGAGCATAGATGGAAAGCCAAAAAAATGAGATGTATGCATAAGCTATGGTACCAGTAATTATCGGAAATGAATATGGTGGACGTTCAAAATGGAGAACGATTGCAAGAAAAGACAAACAGCTTACCTGAGGATCCTCCTCAAGCCCATGTCTGTATAATAAAGCATCCCATTTCTCTGCTGAATTACGGCCTGGCCTCTTAACAAGAGGTACAGTTTTCCCATTGACGATAAGAAGTGACTGAAGCAATCCAGTTTCACTCTCTGCAGCATCAGTTGAAAGATATATGACAGGAGTGTTGGCTCGTTCAATCACTTGATTGAGGCAATCAGCAGCTTGAGGAACAGGGTAAAAGCAACTTGTATCTTTAGCATTGCTGAAAGAAATCAACAGGAATGTTAGAGGCTTCTAGACATTGCACTGTAAAATTTACTAGGAATTGTAACATGAATGAGTGCGTCTAACATCTAGCTTGACTGTAAATGAAAACAGACTAAAAAAAACTGTTCATATTTGCAGCTGGACAGTAGGACAAGGTTAGTTGAGGTTAACAGCTAGGCAAAATTCACATGTTAGTTGCAGTTTATGTCTTAATGGCAGATCCATTTCTCAAACCAATCAAATATTCCTCCGTTATTTTGGCTCAACCTCATTTGAATTTATGACTTCTGAGTTGGCCTACAGACTAATAAAAGTTAAGGAATATAATATAATAGCGAAGGGATTAAAAAAGAATCTACAGCACCATTAGACTGCTAATCGAACCCTATAAATGATTCAACAGTTGATAAGATGCTACAACTATGTTCCTATAGAAAAGTGAAAGACATAATAAGACATACCAGAACTTCAAGAAGCCATGTCGTCGGAAATGAAGAGCTATGAAATCTCTTCCTAGAAATGTTTGGACAAAACGTTGAGCAGTTTGCATGATGAGACTACTTGGTTCAATCAAAGTTTTACACTTGTGAGCGATAGGACCACCAGGCTGCAGCACCCACTCTCTCTCAACATCAGCAAAGAACACATCACCAATTGCAATAACATCATCATCAGAAGAAAACTTTGACAATACATCCTGAAGTGTCCTTTTCGTTGGCTTCTTAACATCTTCAGTCCAAGCGGCCTGAAGCTTACTCATAGAAAGCCCCAGTGACTTCAATTTCTTAACATGATCATCATCCACAAAACAAGGCTGTGGCGATGAGAAATAACAAATGAATTTATCTATATGCAAATGACTCCTTTTCTTTTCTGCAAACTCTTCAAAAGTGATGGCTACTTTTCTACCCAGACATTCATTAATATGATTGATATCCAACACCTTATGAAACGCAAAATCAACCTTGGAGCTCGGAATAACCAGAACCCGGTTAAGCGCAGATGCAAAAAACATATGTTTCTCCAAACAAATCAAATGATTAGACATCTGTCCCGACACACATATTGCTAACAAGTACTTATTTAATTTTGGCTTCCACTCAATGGTTTTCCTCTCAGAAAGCTTCTGATCCACCATTTTACACATATTAAAACCTCCAACAGTCGGATCCGTAAAATTATCCGACAATGAATCTAATGAATCTCCCAGACGATGAGAAGACAGCAGAATTTGTTGAATTTGCTCATTTAGTGAAATCTGACTCAACAAGTCAGACTTGAAAGTTTCTAAATTGGTATTATCAATAACATTGGAAGCAGAATTGACTGAACTATTAACTGCGGCACTAAAATTTGATTTATTTACCAAGGTGTGGTTCCAGAGCTTGAAAAGCCCTAATTGTTGCTGTTTAAGCAAATAGAGAGCGCGGAGCTCGGACTCCCGCATGTGATTGGTCGAAGCGTCGTATTTAACATCGGAGAGGGAGGTTTGGAAGAAGTTTTTCACATCCGTAGTGAAATAGAGAATAAGAATGCAGAGCGGAAGGACAATTGCCAGGAGATACCTCTTATTTAAGCTGAAATTGAGGCGTCGTGCATTAGGAGATCGGAGTTTGAAATCATCATCAATTTGGAAGGTGGATTGGTGATGGCGAGGCGATTTCGATGTATTATTCCTTCTCTCGTTTTGCTCGATCAGATGATGACGATCATCTTCATCATCTGAAGACTGAGATTCCATCGTTTTACTTTCTTCTCCTTTACTGTGACGAAATCACTGAAACATGGAGTGCGATTTTGGAACTTTGGTTGTGCGTGTGTGTGAGAGAGATGATGGGGGCTGGCAATGTGGGGAGAAGAAGAGTAGTACCGGCCAGCGGTGAGTGGGGGAGATCTGTTTGGGGAATGAGTGGTTAAGTTAAAATTTACGCATGGAAGAGTACAGACTACAGAGGGAAGGGTGTGGAGGAAGGAATTACTAGCACCAACTAATCATCCACCGTCGTTGGTCGGGAAAACGACCTGCTACCGGATAGGATGATGCCGTGGGCTAGCCCATTATTGGATTTTGTTTTAAAATTATGGCCCAGCCCATTTTTGTACTCTCGATTTGGGCATTCTGAATTGTACAGTAATTGCTTGGTCCCATATATATATATATGGGAGTCCAAATTGTAGTCCACATGAAAATTAAACGGGCATTACCTAACCTTGAAGCCTAGAAACTTAGAGGGACACCAGAGAAAAATCGAGAGGCCAAGTGGGACCTCATGTGGTAAACACGTAGCTAGTCTACATGCATTCCAGACCCATCTCGTCTAACCCAATTTCATATATCATGATCAGAATTATAAACCGATCACTAAGGAGCAGAGCCTGAAGTGAAAGTTCATGAATCTTTTAATAATGAAAGGATGACTCACGACAATATGCGGTTCATGGTGGGCGATACAACGCGCCAGCCCTAAGGTTTGTAGCCCTGGAGTGCGGCCGATCGTGATGAAAGCATCTGACCGTGCTGCGGTGCAGGAGTTAAGCCCCCAGCACCAGATATCACGTATGTAAGTGCCAGCCTCTCCCCTGACTCGTGTTTTATATTGGGATCCTTTTTGAGATGGTGTTTTTCTTCTCATAGAGGGCGAGAGTGGAAATGAACATCCAAAGAGCCAAAGAAGAGCGAGAAAAGAGAATGAAGGAGATAGAGGACATTGTTGATTCACACCTGAAGAACAAGATGCTAACGAGATGGTTAGCTTTTTGACAAAGATTAATCTTATCCCAGGATGCTAAGTACCATCCCATAATTTATTGTAAAATCCCAGGATCTCCTCAACTCCATGATTTTCTCAACATCTTTTAACTTTCCTGGGATTCACATATCCCTCATTCTTCTCAGCTATAAATTGTGATTGTCATGGAGCTTGTACAGAGACTGGCACACTCTATATCAAGCTACTACTTTGCTCCATTTCAAAGACGATACGAGTTTCAATAGTTACTGTAAAAACATTCGTCATTGTCGCCTAAGCCATCTTACAACACAAGAATAGGGAACTGATCTCAGATTCCACCAATCCCGATCCAAGGCCAAGGATTGATGCTTCAGTTTAAGGCGCATAGTTTACCTTATCCCATAGAACAGTGCAAATTCCCTATACGAGTCTGCAATCAGCTATATGAATGCGATGCCAAAATCTTCTTCGGTCTTTCTTTTAACATAAAATCAAAATGAAGAAAGAAAGAACATAACGTTCGTGTTTAAAATAGGACTTGCAAGTGAATAGGAGACATCAACAGACGGAAATGAAGAATGAAGCTACAGTTTTAGGTCTAAAAAACCTGCAATTTCACATATTCAGAATGTTATGTGAATATATACTAAATCGTGAAAGATCCGAGCATGGAAGAAAGAAACAACTAACGTGACTAGTCGCTACACTGCAAATGATTAGGCTTGAACTAAGTTATCCGAATTTCTTTTGCGCAAAAATGTGATGGAGCTAAGCAAATCTAATAAACTAACCTAGATTCATTCAGTCACTTCAACCAGCCTTCCACGAACCCATTTCTTGGTCATAGTTGCTGATTTAAGTTCTGGTTCTTCGATGACGTTTACGGATTTTGATCCATTTAAGGAGGAGTGATTTGCATCTTCTATGACCCCATTGAGTTCAGTGTCACTAAGTTGCCCTGTGAAACTGGAGAGCTTTATTTTATCATCTAGCACCAGTGGAGGCACATCATAATCTCTGGATCTCGTTACATGGTTCTCCTTGCCATTGACTGAGTTGTAGCTATTGAGGATTGATGCTGGCGCATTCTTTTTGTCACCCGATAAATCTTGCAAGTCAGATATCTCAAATTTGAAGTCTGTTATGTTCGTATCTCTTGATTCTGATGATTGAGCTCCATTTACACCTTTTTCTATGAATTGATTCAGCTCTTCAATTTCTGCAGCTGTTTTACCCTCCATATCCAGAGAAGTACTTTCATCATTTTGATACTCTTCCTCTCCTTTCTCAATGGACATAATTAATTGGACAGCCTCGGCAATGAGCTTTCTAGTCTCAATGAGAGACGCATGAGCAACGGGGCTTTTCTTAGCTGCTACCTCTAGGGCCTTTGCAGCTTTCTCGGCTTCAGTAATCAGTAGCCTGCAAGCATTATTATGCACGATTATTGACTGAATTTAGGACCATACTCAAAAAATAAACATCATGCTGGTAGCAATTCAAATAAAATAAACGGAAGGACATAGTTAAAGCATCAACTGTTGAAGGTTTCCTACAAGATATGTGGAAGAGGACAATATAACTGTTCTTGTGTAGCGTGGTAGATTCCACTTAAGAACTTTGTGCAATTTCCCAGTTAACCACGATAGGAAAAATTTCCTCAGGTAAAAAATAAGATAAAATAAGCAATTCTGTATTCAGGCATATTTCCCGTTATCCAGCACTCTGCCCAATACACTGTAACCATTGGTATCACATAATATGATATTCAGAATGCAGTGCGGTAAGGAAGCAATGGATGTTAGATAAGAACATTCAGCATATTTTCCTCCTCCTTCGCTCTATTTCTAAACCACCATCAAATCAAACTACTCCCCCCTCCAGGCAGGGGCAATGTAGTAGTTCATGCAATTCCCAATAGCCACTGGAAGCGTAAGTATGAAAAGATCAAATGAGTAAACTTACTTTGCTCTAGTAATGGCCTCACTTTTCTTCATTTCAGCTGCTGCTCTTTCCGCTCTGATGTTTTTTAACATCTCCAGCTTGGCACCCACTAAAGGATCTTTATACAGGGGCACACCACTCCTCTTCAGCTTCAACCGAAGAATTTGGCTCTTGGGCTCAGGATTTGCTGAATCATCAGAGTCAGATTTCCTTTTCGAAGGACTTCTTTTCCTTGTTTGTCCATCATCGCTTGTCTTTCTCCTGGACTTTCTTTCAGCGCCTACAGGTATGCCATGATATCTTGACAGACCAGAGTAAACGCGGTCTCGATATGACTGGAGACAAAAATTCTAGTCATTAACAAGACTAATCTGATAACACTCAAATATGTACAGAAGACTTATTTCCATATGGGTGCAGTAAAAGTTGTTACCAATGTATCACAAGCACCTATAATTGCTGTCATCTCCATCATAGGATTCACGTGAAAATTTAAAATCATAAAATAAAAACCAAGAAAAAAGTTTTCACTCCCTATGTCCCAAACTGAATATCAATTGTATGGAAATAAGACATAATCTCTTACAGGATCAGCCCATTTGGCAGCAATGGCCTCTGAAATCTTTCTCCTTTGTTCAATGGACTTTGGTGCTCTTTTGCTACCCTTTGTCCTTGGAGTTCTTCTTCTTTCTTCAACACTCTGAAGCCACTCTTTCTTTAGCTGCTGATTTAAAATCTTGTATGAATCCCACTGCAACTCTTCCTCATCAACAAAACCTATTCTTGCTGCTTCTGCAATTAGATTTTGCCATTCATAGTGGCAGGTCTCCTGCAGCATCAGCATTTGACGACGTCTTTCCCATCCAATCCGCACACCAACACCTATTTTGATCCTAGTTTCTTCACTACACAGCGAGCCAGAGAGCCAGATTGCAATTAAGGTTCTCAAAATGCACATTAAACTAAAAGGTCATCACACAGGTGCAAGTCAGATAGAGAAAAGCATGATTCCTGGTAACCTTAAAAAGCAACCACCAAAGTTTCTACTTTAAATGTTAAAGCTTCTATCCAAATGATTGAATGCCTATGTTAATCTTCCAGTTGGGAACTAGCACTTGAATTTCTTTTGTTTTCCTTAGATTTTTGGAAAGAAAGTCAGAGTTGAGGCAGCCAAAATAATAGCTAGCACTATAATTTTGGCTTATTTATCTGCTCATGATAAATAATTGAATAAGTTTTTAACTATTTGCTAACAAAGAAAATGCACTTGATAAGAAATTCTTAGATGGATTAAAGCAACCAAATGGAAGTTGGAAGCAATACTAAGGCCTTCAGAAACTAACCTTTGAGCATGCCCCAAGTTAACTAACTTCATCCTAACCTGCAGAAGCAGAACTTTTAATTCAGTTAAAAGTTTGATTTTTGCTTGACAATATCAGTAGGAACAGCATAAATCCAAACCATTACAGAAGCGAACATCTCCATACACACATCCTGTTCAAAAGGTACTGGCTAAATTTCATATTGACTAAATTATGTCCTATATTGCTCCCTTAGAGCAGTTAATCATCATCAAAAAAGTGTAGGCATTTATGATATATTGAAATTTGAACATACAAGTCTTCCAGAAAGTCATTTTTATTTTTCTTTTGATCAAGCACAGCTCAGGAATTTTCTTGATTCAAAAGGAAACTGGTTCAGAATGAAGCTATCTTGATACTTTCCAAGTCATTGCAAAACTCTACATAAGATCATTCTTACATGACTTCACCTTAGGGTCCTGCATTGCAAGCCTTGTTCTCTCTTTTATCCGCTGTAAGGTTTCTGCACATGATTCCGACAGAGATACATGAGAATCTTGGGAACAGATGAACAGTTCGAAATGTCCAGAAGCTCAAGCACAAAGAATTACCTGGACTATGCTTCCTGCCTTTGTTCCAAGGGGTGTTCCCTTTATTAGCTTTTGAAATCCTCATCCTTCTCAACTTCTCTCTCTCATTTAATTTAGCCAAGTCTTCACTTGAAGTTTGGTTCTCACTACCAGATAAAGCAGAATCCGTATCAACCCTCAAATCGCTCTGACTCACTCTACTAGGCTCAAGTGTAGCAACTGCCTTAATCATTAACCTACCCCTCCATAGTTCAATTCTCCACATGTCAAAGTTGTTAGCTTTCCTTGGGATAGAGACAGATTTCCATGGATATAACAATCGTTTCTCACTTCTGCATAAGAAATTATTCTGTTGGATAATTTGAGACCTAAATAGATGTACATTGTTCTGGAAACTAGGTTGTGCAGTAGCAATATCTGCAGAACAATCAACGTAAACCATGCCAACTAATCAATAGATGAGTCAAGTAATCATCAGAAACAGCAAAAAAATGCATAAGTTATCTCAAAAGAACAAAAAGCCCAGAAAGAATGAAATTCAATCACAAGTAAAGCGCCATAAAATTAGAATCTTTACGAACTCTATCCACTTCAAAACTTGAAAAAAAAAAACACCCGTAGATAGGCATAGAAGGGACCCCTGATGAAACTAAACAGAAAAGGGAGAAACAATTGTGTTACCTAATAAAGGCATGGGGGGCTCATCCAGGCCACGTCCAAGAAACACAATTTTCAGAGTGATGTTGCAAGCAGTGCAGATTCCATACACTAAGAATGAATTCTTCTTGAAAAATGGGTTGGGAAGAGAAGCAGTTTGGAGAAGGAGATGTATTGAGAAAATAGAGGCCGGAGAAAAAGAAGAGAGGACTTAAGCGGGAGGTTTTGGGGACTATGGAGCGAGAGCCACACACAGCGGTGTTTGTCCAAAGCAGAGGGGCTGGATAACGGAGATTTTTGTATCAGGATATTTCAGGATTCCAAGTTAAAAGGGGCTTCATAAGAAAATTCTTGTGCTAAAAAACAAAAACTAAATCAAAACAACATTGAAGTGATTTTTTTCTTTAAAAAAATTCTGAATTAACTGCTAAATGATTCAGTTTTAAATTCATGATTAGAAATTTAGAATCCTAAAATATGAATTCAGTTTTAACTTATGTTATAAGCGTGCTTGAATTGAGATTTGAACCACAAATTGGTATTCAAGAAATGAAAGTCACGAAAATTGATGTGATAATATTTGTCTGCTTGATGCCAAGAACTTTGTCAATATGATAATCCTTCATGTGAATTCCTTTCATTATTAAATACTGTCACAATTTTCACTCAAAAGAAAATTGTATATGTTTTATTTAGTTTATTCAAAAATACTTTGTTTAGTTTTTTTTTAAAAAAAAACAAATAGAGAGAATGGTTAGTAATTGATTAATGTAAAATCGAATTAAATATTATATATATTGATGCATTTTTTCTCAAGTATATCTAGGTTTTTGATAATTACTTGTGAGTTGTGAATTGTCTATTTTATTAATCCTTTTTTATTATGAGAAGGAAATAGCAATATAACTAATTGACCCACTTTATAGACTCAAGGTATGTCCATATTAGATCATATATGCAACATGATTTTTACCTGTTTTGATCTTTCAATTCCCCTCGTACTTCATGTTATTTAGATAAGTCACCATTAATAATTACTCTGAAAATTCTTAAGTGAACTAGCATAAAAAGATTGTATTATACGCATTGTATGTTATACTTTTTAGAAGGATCATTTAGAAAAAAACAACCAACATACCATAATATTTGCTTGTTCTTTGTCAAAAATATCCAGAATTGCAATACAAAATTTTAACTGTAATATCTTCACTTGCCTCCTGTTCTTGGTTCCTTTATTTTCTTCCATTGGTATTGTCTTATTCAAGATACCCAAAGAAACTCTGATTTTTAGGATGAAGTTCAAGCAATAATAAGAGAAAGCTGTACCTCATAAATGACCTGATGATCACAAGTCCCGAGCTAATTATCTGCAATTAAATTGATTTTTAGTTTCAATTTATTGTCTCAAATATTTTACAATTATCAATACATAATTATTATTCTTTATTTAATGTTCAATTCTTCAAAGAAAGTAAAAATTATAGTCATAAATGATTAAAAAAAGTATAAATTTAAGAGTATTTTTAAGTAGTAGAAGAAAATAATATACGTGAAAATGTTAAAATAGTTAATATTTCAGTATGTAGATAGTATTATTAATAAATCAAAATGAAGTCGAGACTTTTGTGTTTGCTGTAATTTTGTCAGATATTCCAAGTTTTGTCTTGCTCTGATTGAACAGTTACAAGTCATCTCCCATATAGGGGATTCTCATTCTACTGGCCTTTTACCACTCCAAATTTGATGGTGAATCTCCCGTTTTTGCACGTTCATATCTAGCACAAACGTGATACACACGAAATCCACCATTTGAATCATCCCAGAATCGTTTAACTCATTTCATCACAAGTACTCAAGACTCCTCGTTCCGTATCCGCCCCACACTATCCACAATATGTTAGGCTCCACTTTCATCATTTTCCTCTGAAGAAAAATCAGTCAACGATTTCCCTTCCTACTCTCCCACAGCTTAATCAACCTTAGTAACACACACACACACACATATATATATACCTCTCACAGATTAATTATAGCAAGAAACCACCATGGCAGAGATGTGCATGGCCACCATATCAAGAATTGTAAGTTTCAATAGAGAAATTATACTCAGCATAAGCAGCAAAACGTTAGCCATAGCAGTACTAGCTTCCCTGCCCATTCTATCCATTATGAATTTGCATGCAAAGTCAATTTGGTCCGCAGCAGTTGGTATCTGCAGCAGGGGTGGACATGGTTCCTCTGCAGAGACAGCAATTAGGGAACGAATGAAAGAAGAGGATGGCGCTGAAATCCAGTGCGTGATATGTCTGTGTGACATCTCTATGGGAGAATTATACAGACTTCTACCTAAATGCAACCATGGTTTTCACGTTAATTGCATTGATGCTTGGTTGCAGACCCATTCCACTTGCCCACTTTGCAGGTGCCCTGTCCCCTGCATTTCCGTGAAGAACCACCTGAATCATGAGGAGCAGCAATACTTAATTGATGCTCTCTTTTCTTATTTCCACTCCTTTCTGGATCACTTATGTACGTGGTTTATTAATCCTCTGGGTTTTGATCAGCTCACATCAACTTTGAGTGAGGACTATCGTTCTGTTCTATGATTGATGGGTTTTTTTCTTCCAAGCTCATTCCGTCTCAGGTAAGACGAAACCGGCCGAGGAACGAAGGACTTGAAAGATTGGAGGGCTGCAGTTCTTTCTTTAAATTCTTTTAGTGTCTTCTTTCTTTTTGGGTACAATATAGGATCAAATTTTTTTATTATGGATTCTTGTTACTGAAATTGAATTGTCTATTATTCTAAGTATCCTTCATACTGATCGGAAATTCAGAGGTGTGAACAACGAATTAATGCCGAAAATCTGGAAAAAAGAAACTTGAATTTGTGTTAGTTTTTCACATAAATCACTACCCTTTGTTTACGCGTTGTTTTTCCATTCCCATGCTTGACCAAATAAATGACGGTACCAGGAGAGTGGCACATTGTTTTTCACCAGGAAATTAGTCAGATAAGTTGAGAAGAGCAGAGTGGCACATTGATTTTGATATAAACCCAAATCAGCAACGACGAATAGATTTTGAAGTTACCATTTTTATTAAAATTAATGGTGTTAGATGCCTTCGAATTTTAAGACAAGTAAGTATAATATATAAAATAATTTTATTTTAAGACAGGTAAGTTTAATTAAGAATGAAAAAGAAAAAACTTTTTTGAGCTTGTCTAAATCGCAATTAAAACCTCAATAGTCTAAAGAGCGGGGTCGATCGGTCAAATATGGATACAAAATGCACCCCCTTGCTATATCTTTTGACCAAGTATTTGTTTGCAAATTCAAATGAGATCAACTTGATGGCAACATGATGATAGTAGAATGTCTCGTCGAAATAGGTTGTTGTAATGTGACTAAGGTCTAAGATGCAACATTAGTTAAGTTTTTTTTTTCTTTCTTCTTTTTTTTTATAAGTTTTATTAATTTTTTTAGACGAAGTAATAATTTTTACAATTTTACTATTGAAATGGATGAAGATGCCTTGGGCATGGATTATGGAGTTGCACCGAAAGGAGAACGAACTTGGTAAAAAGTCAGCCATGACGATGCCTATCTTTTGATTGATGCCACAAGATTGGCAGCAACAAGAGGAAATTAAGGTGCAAAAGTGGCAGAAAACAAGGGGGCACAGAACACCATTTTATAAGCAATGCTGCTCGTAAGCAGTCCCTAGTTTTATGTTCTAACTCGTCTCATGAAGACGATGATGATCCATAGAATTATTAGCAGAACCGACAAATTAAATACCACCATTACTTACTTTGAAATTACTAATGTACAAATTTTTGAATACATACTCTCGAGGCCACGGACTAGGGTATGGCAGTTGAGGTTTTTTACATGCTTCCGTATTATGAAATAACAGTAGTCGGACTATGATAAGGTAGATAATGGCTTAGAATACTGGTATTGGTAGAGTCATGGTGACTTAATTAACAAATAAAACATTTCATAGTTATTAGTTTCATATAGTTGGAATAGTCACGGTTTAAGAACCGACCCAACATTTTTATTCATAATCATATGAAAAAAGAAAAAGAAATCATACTCGAGTTTTGTGGTATGACAACAATTGAACCCCATGAGCAAGCAAAGTTCAAATTTGAGTCCCCATACCATGCCATAGAGCAATTGTAACACGTAAATCACAAAAATCTTGTTGATCGAAGAGGGTTCAAATCTTATTAAAACTAATTAGTGATAATTTATTACATTTATATATATCAATATACAGATCTAATAAAATGCTATAATCAATTATTATATAATGTGCGAATAATATGAAAGTAATTTATGAGGAATCAAAATTCTAGAATCATAAATAATAAAAAAATCAAATTTGAAAGGGCTTTCTTTATTTTTATATATGAAGAGCATGATTACTTACAGCACTTCGTGTTTTATTATGATCAGCAATGGAATAGTATAGAATCTATTGTTTGATCATAGCACAAGGGGCAAAAATCATTTCAAATTCATCATTTGTCCAAGCCGGATTAATAATTATATTCATCACATTCGTGAGCGGCTAGACATTTTAACCTTGATTTCCGGTCATAATTCAAACCCGTATTTTGCGGGCAAATCAAATGAGAACCTGTTTTTTTTACTAGGGGAGGGTAAAATTAAGAAGTGCCGAGGGAATAGGAGAAAAATAATATATTACCCCGTTATTAAATTTTGAAATTCAAGTTTCCAAAGATAAATTATTTCAACAAACAAACTAAGAAGTGAAAATCTATAGGCTGCAAATTTCTTTTCAAGTGAGGCATTGCTGCCCATAGTCTCACGTGCCATCTTATTTAGAGAAGATCAATTACTATTCACATTATCTTGACTATAATTGTGAATAATATACACATAGATGATTAAGTTGATCATAATTATGAATAATATACATGTAGATAATTAAGCGTAACTTGTTGATAAAGCATATGCATTTATAATTTTAAAACTTATGATTTTGAATGATTATACTTTTCATAATCATAGTATTATTTTAAAAAAAGTATAAATATACTAATAATAATAGAACAAAGTAAAGTAATTTAGTGATCGAACATTTTTACCCGTGCTCTTAAAGATGTGGTGTGTTCGAGTTTAATTTGTCTCATCACCACCTTATGTAATCAAATGATAATAATAAACAATTTCAAAGGCACACGACACACATGAAATAGCCTTTGGTAGATGATGATTAACCTTCTTAGGTATGTAGTTGTTGTCTTTATTATTAGTATATTTAAAGTTGGCGCACGCTATCTCTACAAAACTTCTTTAGAAATGATGAAGGGGGGATTGGGATTGCCGGATTGGTGGGTAGGTAGTCTTTTTTTTTCTTTTTTTTTGAGGGGAATGGGTAGTCAATTTTAAAAATGAAAAATAAAAAAGGAACTAAAACCATATACACTTTCTCAATATATTTAATGCCCTTGAAGTTTCATTTGGCCTTGCTTGGAAATGGACCAATAAATAATGCCACATCCTTTGTTGTACATTTTTTGCCTCTATTTTACTCTTTACCTACTCTTAGACTAGCAAATACGGGATATGTGCCATGGCCTAAGAGTGCACTAAATACTTCTGGTTCTTGTCCCTTTCATTTCGTAGTCATCTTCAACCTCTTTTCCCTTAGATACTTCAGTGATTTTCATAGTATCATCTAATTGTGATTTCTTTCTTCTTCTTTTTTTTTTTGTTTATAGAAATTTAATTGTGTATTGTTACCAGCAGCTGATCCAGTTTTGAAAGGATGACACTAGCAGTAGAAGGGGGGAAGATTGCTGTGAATGTTAGGATTAGAAGAATGGGTTCTTTTTGTCTCCTTTGTTGGAAGAGAGTTGAAAGTTTTTTTTTTTTTTGTGAAAGAGCCACTGAACATGTTCAAAATAAAATATGCACAAAGGTAAAACAGTAGCAAGATTTGAGGAAGACAATTGCTATTTGCTACAAACAAAATAAATTAAGGATCTGGAAATGCATAAAATAAAATGCTATACTAATCACAATCCACTTTGTAGAAAATGTTCTCGATAGGTTTTCAATGAACCATTTCTGCAATTTCTGTGGAGCTTGTGAATTGTCATTTTCTCCAACTCCTGCTGGAAGAAGGTGGGTAATGGTCCTTCGTGTAGGGTTGAATAAACAAAGACACTTAATTTTTTTTCTTCCACTGCTTTCCTGGAAGGAGGGGAAGGAACAAAAACAGCCATCTTTATTTTTTTCGGATTCAATAATTGTGAGTTTTGAAAAGCCCTGGTTTTAAAAAAAAAAATTTTAATGGTTTCATTATTATTATTATTATTATTATTATTGAGAAGACTAAATTATTATTATTATTATTATTATTGAGTAAACTTGATTCCATCTTCGATGTGACATCTCTAATTAGCAGCCAAAAACTAATATAGACCCCAGATAGTCTGATACCCGCTAAGCTAAAGTTTGAACAAATTATTCTTTTTAAAATATTTTTTTCCTTTCACATTTTCTTTGTCTTCCTCATGTATATATTATACCCTCCTAATTTTATATTTCCACCATCCAAAATTGTATGTTTACCTTTATTTAATTTCGAAACATTTTTCTTTCTTTCTTTTTTGTTGTTTAACTTGTTTTAATTATGATTGAGATGTTTATTATTTTGCACTTAAATTTGAGATTGTTTGAAAACCAAGCCTTGTAAAATGATATTTAATTCCTTTTAATTGCCCGCATTATGTAATCAGAATACTAGTTTAACCTTGCATCCAATATTCATTAATACTCTTATTTTATTTCAATTGTTCAATCTAAATTTTCACTATAATTAAAAAGAATATAAGAAATTATAATTTTTTGTAAATTGTTCCTATTTAATTGCTAGTATGTAAATATAATATTTTCAAAATTTAATGTGAATATTCTTTTCTAAGAAATACAATCTCCAATATTTGCATTTATTCATCTTCTTTTTTTTTTGTGCTTCATTCAAAACATATTAACATGTTCTTAAGAAGTTAAATTTATATTTTCAAGATTATATAGAAGTAAAAGAATAAAATGCGTATAGAAATTATATATATATATATATATATATATATATTCTCTCATCTCTTTTTATTCTATCATCTCCTTATTGGAAGAAAGACCATAAAAGGAATAAAAGTTCAAGTTTTGAAAATGTGAAATGGATTAATGAGACGTCAAAGATAATAGTAAAATTGCAAAAAAAAAAAAAAGGGAAAAAAAGTGATAAAATATCCTTCTAGGTTCTCTAAGGTTAACAACTAAAGATGATAAAAAAATTTCAGAGAATATTTGGATAGCTATTCAAGATGAGACTATTTTCTCAACTTATATTCCGTTATACAACTCATTTTTTAAAAAAAGATAAATTTAAGTTTAAATTTATATTTATATTTTTATGAAATAAGATCAACAAAACATATAAATTATATACTCCATTTATTTTTAATTGAATGCTTACATTTGATTTAGTTTAAAAAATTAAAAGGAATCTTTCACCTTAAGAAAATTAATACATTTATTATTATTAATTTGATTAGCATTTAATTATTAGTTTGTGAGATATAAATTTATTCTTAGAAATTTAAATAAAACATATGGATTTTTTAAATTGAAATAAAAATATGTTTATTTTATAAAGTTGATTATTTAATTTAAAATTATTTTTTATAAATTTTAAATTAAGTGAATTATATGGCATAAATTATTATAAAAAAAATTATTGTCTAAATGAATTTAACTAGAGATGCTTCCTTCTGAGATGACGCACGGCTGTATGCGCTGCCTCCAAACACCTTACGAATTACGATAAAAGAGAATGGGAGAAAGGTCGTGGAAAAGAGAAGTCAAGCTTCCAGAAATTGAGGCCTCCCGGTCATGGTAGCGGTCAAAAGAGGAGCCTCCATTCCCAGAATCAGAAGAGAATCGTATACTATTGCTAGTTTGAAATCTCTGTTGTCTTCCCTCATTCAAAACGCAGCCGTGTGACTTTGTGGATCAATTCCTGACTCATTCTCAGCTGACTGCTCATTCCTCTCACATTTCTTTTTTGAGTCTGTACCTTTCCATTTCCTATCCTTGGACTCAAATCTCATCCTATTCTTCTCCTAGCTGACTTTTCCCGAGTCCTTTCGAATCACGCTTCAAGTGCCCACCTTTCTTGATTCATTAATTAGCCAATTGCCTTGGGATTTCTAGTTCATTTTCATCTTTTCTTTGCTTTCCTGTCTTCTTTCTCTCTATAAGCCCCTTCGAGAAATATCAGGGTTGGAGTACATGATTCTTCTTTTTCTTCTCTGTATGTCAAGCTTTTCTTTCTTTAATTTCACTAAAGTTTTAATCTTTTGATCTGGGTTTTGCTTAATATCTGATCTTGAATATATCTAAATATCCTTGCTCACCATCTCTTGGTAATTGAAGTTCAGAAAACTTCAGTCTTTTCATACAGTTCTTGAAGATCAGACTAGTAAGAAATTTATCCGAGCAAATGGGAGACACGCCGACTGTGGGAGGAAAATTAGATGACTCAGATGCCATTGAGGTAACAGGAAAGATCATGGTGGTGACAGTCCTAGTACTCTTTTTTGTGGTAGTCATTGTATTCTTGCTCCATCTCTATGCCAAATGGTTTTTGAACCGCCGCCAAGAAGACTCGTCTAACGCCACCGGCACACGGCGTCGTCGCGGATTCAGCTTTGCTCCGGGTTACCAAGAACTGAATGTCGTCTCGGCACTCCGCCGAGGTCTGGACCCATCCGTCCTAAAAACCATACCTGTCGTTGTGTTCAGTGCCAAAGACTTCAAAGACTCATTGGAGTGTGCCGTTTGTCTAAGTGAGGTCTCTGAAGGTGAAAAGGCGAGACTTCTTCCAAAATGCAATCATGGGTTCCACTCGGAATGCATTGACATGTGGTTTCAGTCTCATTCTACTTGTCCTCTTTGCCGAAGTGCAGTCTCCCCTGACTCTGAATCAACTTTGGAGTCCATAATTCAGATGCCAACGCAGGAGAATGCAAATGCTAATGGCTATTCAACTGAGTCTCTAAATTTTCCTACAAATGTGTTGTTTTGGGGGAATGAAACTCAGGTTAGCACTTTTGGCAATTGTTTGGAAGAAGGCCATCAAAACCGTAATTCTTCAGAGCCATCAGCTTCATCTTCGTCCTCCACTTCATCAACATCCACGAGTAGTAGATCGACTGGAACTTTGGTGATTGATATCCCAAGACAAATTCAAGAAGATGAGGAAACAAAATCACCAGTCCCTACAAGGTTGAGGTCATTAAAGAGGCTTTTGAGCAGGGACAGAAGGTTAAGCCCTCGAAGTCCCAAGGATTTGGATGTGGAGCAACAAGGAAATAGAAGCCAGAGTTAGCTGTTTTCATGTCACTATATTCTGCAAGGTCCATGTGTTTTTACAAAGAAGCTGGGCAAAGGTGATATAATTGTTGCTTTGCAAAATGAGCAGCATCTGGTCTTCTCAGATGTGCTTTTCTGGTTCAGAAGGCATTCTAGCAAACAATTATGTATATGGAGCTGAACATGGCTCCGCACATTTTACTCGTTCAATTTTTTTATTACTTAATTCTTAGCGAAGGTTAAGGTTGAAATTAACCTCATCATTCACAAGCTTGCTATTTCAAGCATACTTATTAAACTATAGGAAATGGATATATGTATATAAAGCTTCTCTGTTTGAGAGTGGATTGGGATCCATCTTCTCTGACGGAAGAGTAAAGGCGCACAAGTTACTTTTGTTGATGTTAGGTTCCGTGTATTCTTGATCTTTTACATCTAAAAATTTGCCAAAGCTTCTAGTAGTGATTTGTTTGGTGGTTGAGCATTTTGAGTTCAGTTCTTCTGATGATTACCCGGCTGGTTCATTAATTAAGTTCGCGTCACCATATTTGTTGAGATAATTGATATACTAATTTAAGAAGCTAAGATGGATTCAGCTGCAAAGCAACTTACTCGGGAATAATGGTCACCAGTTGCTTAAGAGGTTGAGACTTTTATTCTTTAAGAAAAACAGAGGTTGAGACTTTTACGACACTTGAAATTGTCTTTCTTATGGCAGAGAATTACGCGGTTTATGTTTGCCATGAGAATGCCCCAGCAAAAGCAAAACAGACAGAAAAAGTGTCAAAACTAATGAAATCCATCTTGACAACTTTTAACAAATTTACCAAAACAGCATGATGGCTCTTCCTATTTGTGTCAATGAATTGCTCCTTGCATGATAGCAATCCTAGTGCTCATACACTGTCTAAAACTGCTTCAGCATTTGTTTTCACTAACAAAAAAATCCAAATCTATTGAATCTATCAATGGAAAGTAGTACCAAGTGGCACCTTCTAGGGATGTTCAGATACTATGTTACCAAGTAAACAGGTCCATAAGAGTGAGCCTCTTGAGGATTGTCAAGCTGGTTTAGACACATATATGGTACTATTTCTTCTACCTCTCTCTTTGATGGGTTGAAAAGACTCGGCAATGGTCCTGATGTTGGATTCCGAGATCTGCTGCTAATGCGAACTGCAGTGCCAGGTATTGGACCAGAAAATATACCCCAACGCCTAACGTTAGGATTAGTCGTTGAGACATCCAAC
Organism: Apocynum venetum; assembly: GCA_019593545.1. Classification (NCBI taxonomy): domain Eukaryota; kingdom Viridiplantae; phylum Streptophyta; class Magnoliopsida; order Gentianales; family Apocynaceae; genus Apocynum; species Apocynum venetum. The sequence goes on along the minus strand of SRSM01000123.1, from coordinate 5,389,939 downwards.
GGTTCCACCATGGTCTTGTTTTTCTTATCCATCTTCAACCATGAAAAAAGCGAACTTTTCCATGATTTCCTCTTCTTTCTCTCCTCATGTAAATCTGCTTTTCTTATTTCTCCGACATGAGGGGGATCCACCCTAAAGCTCTCTTCATATGCATGATTTTTTGCTTCTTTTAGGAACTAAAAAAAGGGCCAAATTAAATTTTGGATTCCAATCCAATGAATACAGGACAAAATTAATTAAGGAAATGTGCACATATTCAAAAAAGGCATAATCTTTCCACTCCCCTGCCAACCCCAAGTCCATGATAACTGAGCTATTAATCTATCCTGTCTACAATACTAAGAAAAAGGATGCAGAAAAAACAGAAATACCTGATTGAAATCTGCCTGTGGATCAAACTCGTAGGAACAGTAGTTTCCAGTTTCAAAATTTGGATGCATGGTGGACGCGTCTTCAAGCTTTTCTGGAGAGATCACTACAGCAATTACTCAGAGACCGTGAAATGAAATAACTGAAAAGAAATCAATGCTTCATAACTTAAGAACAAGAAGATAAAGGCGTGAGTTTCACATGTGATGTTGGGAGATCCCCATTTTTGCTTATTACATCCAATCGACAAGCCAAATGACCAAAGGAATGATTTTAAGTGTCGCCTACCTTTTAGCCTCCTTGTGTCAAAATTTTCACCAGAAGATGAAACAGACAGAAAACAACTTAAATAATGAGATTATCCAGCCATTTTGGGGCAGCAGAGTTGGTTAATTTTCTTTCTTTGCTTCGGAAGTTTTCCATGTTAAACTAACACACATAGGTGAAAAGGGAGGATTGGCAGAGTGATGATGAGTGAGTTCTACTGTTCTAGTCTTGTAGACCCATGTGACTGTACCAGAGCTTTATATAAATTTGTGGGCAGTGGTAAGTACTAAGGGGAAAGCTGAACTAACATTTCCACATAACAGGAAAGACGGTCTCAAGTCTCAACGTTTGCTTTGACAAGGAAAGTTTCGTACTTGCTAAGGGATAAAACTATTTTATTCGCTCAAGATCACCCTCTTGCCAACCAACAAATTCATCTTGAAGAATAGAAACTTTGCATTCTAAACATAAAAACAAACAAACAAATGAATCACTACCGTGAACATTTGAAATGATCATTTTGGTACTTGCTTACCTTCCAAATCCACTGAAGCACTCCAAGAAATGCATCAACTTTTTTCTGGGTTCAGCTAATCGGTACAAGTTGTCAATAGTTGAAATAAGGAAAGCTGTTTCATTATATAATGTATATATAAAGAAAGGGTGAGAAGAGGAAGAAACGAGCGGGAAAGAAAGACAATGATATCATTATTTTTATGCGAAATGTAGTTGACTAAGCAGAGAAATTACATGGACTAGCCAACCAATGACTACTCCGTCTCCTAAGTCATCTAATCTATGGACTTGGATTGGATGAAAGAGGGAGAGAGAAATTATGGGGGATAATGGAGGTTTCTCCGCCGCATGTTAAGGAGATTCCGACGAGATTTTAACTTCAGGAGCAAAATAAGAGTTGTTCTGTGGCAAGTGGGTGACAGCACACGTGAAAATCCGATGCTTTAATCCTTAAACCAAATTGCAAATTGCTTTACATCTAGGCTGGGTGGGACAGTGACTTTTGGAGTAAAACCTAACCTTCTCCAAAAATATGTATTATTAGTATTTTTTTTCTTTATTGTGACGAAACGAACTGATAAAAGATTTTTATTGAATCATTAATCTTTTTTATTTTAATTAATTTAAAATCACAAAATATATGCAAATGTAAACCTAATATGAAGGTAATTTTGATAGCTTGGAGATTGATGACTCTTTCAAATGTTATAGGCTTGTTGGACTTATGGATGTAATATTTAGTCTTGATTACAATGTTAATTTATTAGTTGATTTGTTTAAAATATATGAGTTATTTTATGATATATGGATGATATTGCAATTGGGGTTTTCTTTAATGCTCACTAGTAAATGATTTCGGGAGAAATACCAGGAGTGCACTTTGTGTTTGTGTTGAGCTTGGAGACTCGAGCCTGGTCGGGGACTAATAATAATATAGATCTAGGATAATGTTTAGAATCATAGTGATTTTTTTTTTTAAATGAGAACCATAGTGAATTGAAACAAGCATATCATGTTATATTCAATAAGATACCACTATATTAATGAAAACACTATTTATTTTTGTATAAATACTAGGAAGTTGAATGCTTTTATTTTTATTTTAGTTTGATTGAAACTAAATATTTTTTTAATTTAAAATTTTATTAATAATCTAATTAATTTAAGATATTTATATTTTATTAACTCATAATCTTCGTTAATCAGCACCTTAATTTAAATAATTTACATCACACTAACTATATAAATTTCATAATCTATTATTGATATGAATGATAAATTAATTAAAATAAAAAAATTTTGTTAACTTTTAACAAAAGTCTAAAATGGAGATTCAATTGAGAAACCTTTAAATTTGTTGCAAAAAATTTAATTATAAAGAATTTATCACATTATTTTTATTATAAATTTTAAAAGAAAAAATGCATTTATTTCTAATTGGCATTAAGTTTTAACATTTCAAATTAAGTTCCAAAATGAAAATATTAAACATTTAATTGTGATCGAGATAAAAATATGTCCATACGTACCATAATCATCTAATTTTGAATAGATTATAGAGTATATTTCAAGCATCTAATTTCTCCATCCAAATTTCACTAGTGGCAAAAGGACCGGTTTTATTTGCTCCCTTCTCCTTCACCCCACATTAAATATTAATTGCTACTATCTGTGTAATTTTCTCTGTTTCCCTTCTAATCTTACCTTGACCCTTTTTCACCTCTTTTTTTTTTTTGGCTAGGTAGCCAGGGCTCTATTTTTCTACTCCTCTGCTCTGGCTTCTAATTTGTCATCCATCTTTACGATAATAAACAAATTCCCCTAACTCGTATTGGAACCAGATCAGCATATTTGATATACACCTGCCATCTAGAAAAATAAGCTCATGAAGTATTCCAGATATCCATCAAACGTGAGCCCCATAAATCTTTCTGCCACCCTGAAATATGAATATATTGAAGCAGTGGTAACATACAGGCTTCATTATATTTCATAGGCGGGAGAAAAGAGCATCAAGGATCTGGACAAAACCAACAACACAACATTGGACGTCAGAATAGGCGGGCAAAATTATAACCACATAGAATGTGTCTCTCCACTTTCAGCAACTATAAGCCAAGAGTAAAATTTGTTAGGAAACCAGATACATCGATCTACTTCGCTAGAAAATACTCCTATACAAGCCCTACTAGATACATGAAAATTGGCGGTACCATGTATTAAAAGTACAGTCAGATTACAAACGCTAATTGGCCCACTTTTAACACTTCTTGGGTTTCCTTGCTATAGGACTTCAAATATCAGAGTTGAAGCAGAGGCAATGCCATTACACCGCCCAAAATGAAAAATAGCAATAGCAATACCCAGGTTGAAAAGGATTGCCTCCGGATTTTGACCTCTCTCACGGGTTCTAGTCTATTCATATCCTCCGTGGTTGAGTTCCCATTTTCTTTCAACAAAGGTCTTGAGTTGTCTTCATCATTAGGCGCCTGTGCAGCCTGGTCCCTGGCAGGCTGCTCAGCTAGCTGCTTCTGTTCATACTTCTCTACAAATTCTGGAAACAATTTCCTAAAGGTTGCACTGTTACGCATAAAATTAGTGTATGCATTAGTATCTATGAAAACAAGGAATGTCCAAATAGAGATAACACAAGATTGAAGTTGCAAATATGCATATAATGGAATGGCCAGGACATCAAGTAATTAGTTGTCTACTGGGACCAAACAACAATTGCAGAAAATGAAAGGCATATAAGCACAAAGACAATATCTGCCCCTTACTCGATCCAGAATTTTTAAAAGAAATGCAAAACTGAAAATAACTCACTTTTTACAATTGAAAGCAAGAGAAGCCTTTGCAAGCTTTTGTTTCTCTGCAACTGTAGTTGTTACACTACCTGTGGTTGGACTATTATCCATCTGCATAGAAGTGAGGAGAATTACAAAGCAAGGATAAGGAATTCTTTAGCAATCAAGCTTTGAGCATTTTCAAATTTATACAAAATATCCACATTGCACTACTTTCATAAAACAAGCCCATCAGAAAATCATTCCATTGGATGCTCCTAACATAAGAACATACACCACCAGCAATGTAAGCACTCAGGATAATCAATCAGCAAAATCCCCATTAGTTTTCAGATGTACCAGAGCAATCATTCAACTAACATACAAGAAATTTGATTCACGGTTGTAAGAAACTTACCATGAAGGAAAGGAGTCCCGTGAGTATACTGCACATATGAAAGACATAAATCAGTACATACAAAAGTCCACCAGAAGAAAGTACAAAACACAGTGCAATATTTGCAATCATTACCTTGAGACAGACCACATAGGGTTCCAACTTTCTGGATGAACTGGAAAATAATACGGTACAATAGGACACAACCTCAAATAAGCAATACTTCATCCAAAATCTACAAATAATTGATATGATTGAAACTCCAAAAATTGAAAAACAGAATATAACTTACAATCACTCATAGAAAGGCAGATCTTCTTTTGCGTCATAAACCGTCCATTTGGAGTAATCATGCTGCAAAGAGAAAAAAGAATGCAGGGGGGGGGGGATGATGCAATTAAAATCAACTGCACTCGAATTGCTGTTATTGATATTAATGATACTTGAAATATCACATTGTAAATTAACAAAATAAAAACTAAAAAATTGGGGAATGCTCTGCATACCTAATTCCAGGAGGTTTAAATGGGTATTCAGCAGGAAACTTGATCTTCCCATAGTAACATCCACCTAAACGTCAAAACAAAATACATCTTAGTGACATGATCAACTTATTAGGCATCTTCAGAGTTACTCCCATAGAAATCACCATGCAAGGAAAAGAAAACAAAAACAGAAAACCGCAAACATTTCATCTCTACTTCCCTTCATTAATTTATTTATTTATAAATTTTAAAATATTAAAGAAAAAACACTCATGAGAAATATGAGAGACAGAAAGGACATGTTGAAAAGGCTGCTTGCAGAAAGAACCCTGGAACTGTAAATCACAAACCTGCAAAAGGTGTTCCTTCACTCCCCTCCAATACATAATCTGCGCAGAAAACTTTCGTAAGCACAAGGTATTGATGGATGAAGCAAATCCATTTGAGACTAAGGATACAAGAATAATAGAACAACCTAGAAGAATAACAGAAGAGCTTATACAAGGATGCAAGGGTAATAGAACAACCTAGAAAAATTGGCAAGTAACTCAGAAAAATAGGTTTAATATAGGTACAGTTATCATCAAATGTAATAATAGTATGAATCAAACAACTACACTTGTTCAATTTCGTATCCTAGAGGTTGAATCACACAAGGTACAAGTAAACCCCAAACATCATCAAGTATAACACAAGTAGACCAATAGATAATCCAATTTCTGTTAGAAAGGTCAGAAGCTTCAAGTCTGATGCTTCCCAAAGTCTTGCTATACATAACACTATGTTTATCAGCCTTATCAACCATATGCATTCGTTATATTGGTCATGAAATTCCAGCGCACTTATACCAAATCTGCAATGCTGGAATAATTAAAAAAAGTTTGTCGCTATCATTCACTGTCATCTCTGCCTAACATTCAGAAACAAAAACACAAGACATGCATTAAGATTGCAAGTATGACATATACAAACTGACAATCTGCATGAAGACACCCCTACACAGCTAGTATTGGCATCTCTTCATCTCTAACATACAACAAGAATTTGAAATTAAATTAAGGGTGAACCGCCTAACACTACCCAGCCATTTACATAATACGTTCCCTATATATTGTTTTTCAGCCATTTTGATCATCTATCTTTTTGTTTAGTCATTTACATTCCCCCTGTATTATTTTTCAGCCATTTTAGTCCTTTTATCTTTTTGTTTTTTAGCCAGTTTGGTGATGAGTAATAGAGACCAAAATGGCTGACAATACAAAAGGGATGTAAATGGCTAACAAAAAAAGAAAAGTGACCAATGCGGCTAGCGACACAAACATAAGGGACTTCGCAGGCAATTTTCTCTTAATTTAATATAGTAATTTGACTTTACATTAGCAAAATGAAACCCTAAAAAAGGACGGGTATCTCTAAAGCCCAGCTTACATAGACCACAACTCTCATATGAAACGTAACAAGAAATTCCACATTAAATATGACTGGGTCATTGCACCAAAAACAAAGAAAAACAGTTACACTGGTCGCATAGCAGAAAGCAAACTTACGCCACTCAAGGATGTCATTTGGGGCAGGTCGAGCAACAACATGGGAAACAGGTTCCTAAATAGTCATCCGCACACCCAGGGAAAAGGAAGGGGGTTAGAGTTGATGTAGTACAATGAATACAGGTAACCGGCAGGATATCAACTAAACTAAAAATAAAAAAAGTGTATATATAAAAATATATGCACTACAAGTAGTAATCATAATTAAAGATAGAGAGTAGGACCACACTTTACAAAGAGCCCTATATTCTTTCTGAAGGCGCTTTACACATGCTCTTTCAGCCATCCTTGGCTTCAAACTGATAGAGTAATTAACCAAGAGAGAAATGCTGCTTCGACTATGATTTCACCTATCAAATAGGGACTTCCTTTAATTATACCTGGAAAGAAATAAGAGTAATTAGCTTCATGAAAGAAGAAGACTCTAAAAAAAAGATGATGTATGTAGGATTGTAGCTTTGATTTCGTGGAATAAAAAATGATAACAATGCAAATATGTCTGAACATTTAGCATTCAGTACAGAAGTAAAAGAATTTCATCCACTAATCCCCATGTGCACTGAAAGGCAAATTTGCACTCCGCGCTAAAAATAACAGAGGAGGAAGATTGGAGTCCAAAATTTTTCAAAACATCTGGCCATCTTAGATATTGTAACACTATTAAATTACAATCATAAACAGTCCTAAAAAAATAAAATTAAGAATAAGCAAGGTCATGCCTTGAATAGACCAAGTCTGTGGAGCGGACTTTATTGAAAACCCTAATAGCGCTAGGAAAAACCTAGCTCGTCCAACTGAACACCATTCGGAATCGAACATCATTAAAGACTCCTGAAATGAGAACTCACTACGTTTGACTCCTAAACCTCAAACCAAGCCAATTTATGAACAAGATGCATCAGATTAAACTATCGTATTAATCTCTCGATCAACACCTATAATCACAGCCCAATACTAAAAAGAATTGCCACCAAAAACAAACTTCGAACCAATCTCAAAATTATTTCTCCAAAGAAAACACCAAATTCAACCTATATCGATCCCTAAACATGACCAGATCCATAAAAAAACAAAAAAAAAGACAAATTAAATGCATATAACAAAGCAGAAAAACAAACACAAGATTAAATCTATGCTAAAAGGAACACATATACACAAGAGAGTGAATTTTCAATTACCGAGAAGTGAATTTTGAATCCTAATCCCGTGTATTCGATCTCAGGCAAGGTAAGTAAATTCATACGCTTGTAGTTTTTGATGTAGAAATTTTAATTAATATTTGCGAATTGGACAAAAAAAAAAAGAAAAAAAGAGAAAGGTAATGGTTCGAAGAGCGTTGAGCTTGGGGAGAAAAGAAGCAGCTTCTGCGTTCCAGATGGTTTTTTGTCCAGCAACAATGTCCGCGTTGGCATTGACGTTCCTCTCACTTGACTTGAGTAGTGGAGGAAATTCGACTTTTTAATTGCCTATTGAGGTCGTGGAGATCCCAGAGCGCACACCGCCTTAGCCCGTAGTCCATATATTCGCACAAATGGGCCTTGCTCTTCTTCCTTTTTTCCCGAAAGACAAAATGGGCTATTTAATAAATAAAACAAATCCAGGGATAGTGTATCGTTATAGTAAATTTTCATTGATTTTTATTTTCTTTTTCTGATATTACTTTTATTATTAGAAGAATTATAATTTGAGAAAGAAGATCAGTAAATATAATTTAAAGAAAACAAATAAATAATATATATATTTTTTAAAAAATTATTTTTATGTGTAATTTATAATAAAAAATTTATATTTTATAATAAAATATAATTAATTGATTGTTTAGAGTTACTGTTCAAAATGAATGGTTGAATTTATATGATACATTCATCTACCACTTTTCATCATTATTGCATTTGTAAAAATAAGTTTTTTCAAGATGAGCACATTTTGAATGCATTTACAAAATACATTCACGTGAGCCCATCAATTGGAAGCAATATTTTTGGAATGAATGCATAGTATTTTAATTTTAAAAGAAAAACTAAGTATTATTATCTTAGAGAAAGCATGTGGTAAATATGTGATACGGGTGCACATTTCGGTGGATAAAAATAGTACATGCACAGCTATGGATTCGAAACTTCGTTTATTTTCCATGAGACCAAACACTGAAGCTTCGTTGAACTCAAGTTTCCAGTTTGTTTAACATTTGTACGTTTTCAGATTCATTGTGTCCCCAAGGTCCACCTCACATGTTCAAAAACTTAGCCTTGGATCCCCTCCCAAGAACCAACATTCACACTAAATTTTGGCATGACGTATGCTCATCCCCCTTTTTCTTTTCTTTTATAATCCGAACTCACTCAAAAACTACCTCATGTTAAATAGTAGATTATTTAGTTAAGGGTTTCATCCATTGATATGTACAAAGTAAATAAGTTTATATTGTATTTTATTTTAGTAAAATTTCAAAAGCAAAAATTTCGTGATTTGATATGTATTGAGCTGTATACGTGGGCATCCCTTTTATTTAGTTGTACGCGAAGTGGGGGATGAAAATATGGGGATAAGAAGAAACCAGTTGGATCAGAAACAAGGGGATTAGTTAAATCCTTTCGTTCCTAACCCAATTCTAAAGGTTATCGTATATTGTCAAGAATCTCACATTCTCTAGAGAAACCCCCCCAATCTTTGATCGCGCAGAACATGGTGGTCTAGATAAAGAAACACCAGTGGAACCACTTTTTCAAGATTTACCATTCCCAAGGCTGCAGCCAACATAAAAATATATACACCGTTGAAAAGGATCTCTTGACTCGAGGTTAATAGTCTCTTGGTTTCTAACAAATTTGGACCCCTTAGAATGTGGTTTTCACCTTAGTCGATTCAACACTGATAAATGGAGGCGTTCGATAGTGATAACTATCTTTGCCTAAGTGAAAACTGACAAGGGAGGACTTCTTACTATGACATCCTCTTAGCTGGATCCAATCTCGTTTGCAGGCTCATGTCAAGCAAGAAAAGACAAAAGCCATACAGCCAAGCTCTTCTTTTCTGAATGGTTTACAACAAAACAGTAGTAGTAGCGTTTTGAATTCAACCTTGTAGTATCATGGTTTTCAGAGAATAACAGAATATAATATCCCACCAGGTCTGCTACGCGGATTGAATATTATATCACGTGCCAGATCACATGAGCGCACAGAAACTAGAAAAACTAATCTGGAAGTTCTGAGAGTAAAACGTGAAAGCTTAGTCAAAGAAGCATCACATGATCCAACTTAATTCAGATGCCCAGTAGATTATTAATAGAGCAAGAGGAGTTTATATAAATTTCATTCCAATTGCTTACTTACCAGCATGCCTTATCACAGCATTCTCAGTATCACTCAATAGCTTGCTCTACACCCTAAACCACTGGAATACCACCACCTTCCTTCAAGCTCAAAGTGCACATTCTCCAATGTCTAGAATTATGAAGTTCCAATACAGGACAGTGGCAATCTTTGCTCTGATACTTCTGTTAACTGTCAGTTCTTCGTCCTGCAGAGCTCGAGCATCACGTCTTCTCTTGAGCAAAAACCATGCATCCTCAGTGTCAAGTATGGCCTCATCTACACAAGCTCTGAAAGGCTTGCAGGGGAAGAAGCAGGATCCATTCACAAAGGTGGACTCAAGCTTTGGTAGGATACCTCCAAGTAGATCTAATCCCACACAGAACAAGTAACTTCCTAAATCCCAAAAGTTCCAAGGCTTTCCTACAATGCATTATTCATTGGATATCATGCTCTTGTGCCAGGTACAAGCCTCCATGGAACAGCTGTGACCAAAGCGCCAAACAGAAGAAAAGACTAACCCCCAGGCCAGCTCTTTGATTCAGATAGAAATGTAGTTTAGCTGATTCAGAATATTTTTTTACCCTCATCCAACCAATAGAATGGAAAAATATGTAGGATAAAGTTAGGATTCCTTCAATTTTGTATTTGATAGTAGCATCAAAATTTTGCTCTTGCATGTGTCTCGGGTTATGGTTGTGAATAGAAATTATTTCTAGCATCAAGTTTTCCTATAAACAATCTTGACAGGAGCTGAAATTACAATTAGAACAAAGACCAAAATTTTTTTGTTGATTTTTTCCATCTTGAACAGGAAGAATCCAAATTCTGAAGGAACAACAAGTGGCCGAGCTTATAAAAAAAGGGAGATGGAAATACAACAAATACATAGCTCACATACCTTTAGCCTAAATGTTCTAACAAGTTACTTGGCTTGCCACGTTTCTTCTAGTTCTTGTCAAACAATTTGAATCTCCTCATTGTGAACAGCGCTCTTACTCAACAATCTCAGTACTATTTCCTGTTGTGGGTTTTTTTCTTCTTGGATTTCATATTATTACCATTGCCTGCATCTTCAGAGAGAATTGATCTTTCTTGTGCCTTTTGCCTCAACTTAGTTTTTGATGCTTGATGAGACAAAAAATGTGAACTGGAAGTGGGGGTGACTCTAGAAAGGCAAGTGTCAATTTCCTTCCTCATTTCCTTCAACTTTTCTGGTTTAGATTTAGGATAAGGTTCTGCAAGAAAGCTCTTCTTTTCTGATGCTATGGATTCTGAAGGTCCAAAAGCAGCATAAAATTCTTTGTAAGCGGATTGCTTAGAAGTTTGTCGCAGCTTCCATTGATCAGGTCGTTTTGCAAATCTATCAGAACCACAAATAAAAATAAATAAATTAAAGAAATAAATCAAACCAAGCCAATCGACTACTATGAGCCTGGTTCTGAATATGAATAAGTAGGGCGGATGGTATTTAGAGTGCATTCTAAAATCTGTTCTCTTCGTGCATTCTCTCACAGTAAGATGAGGAACAAAAGAACATGGGACCTTTTTACCTATGCAGCTAAGTGACCGATGAGGATTCATACTTCTTTCATAATTATTCCTTTATTTAGAAGTCTGATTATCAAGACAAGACAAGAAAAGAATAAATAATCCAAGACACGTAGCAAGATTCCTCATGTAAACACAAAATTCACACAACAAAGGTAAGAAAATGAAACTATTCAAGATATACACCACAGCATCGAAACTAGGGCTTGCATGCATCTGGAAAACTATGAACGCAGAAACCACAAGTCCACAAGTATATGAGAAAGAGAGGTTATGAGTGTTGTTTGTGTTGAAAAGCTTGCAAAATCAACAAGAGCAGCTAAACAACCACCCATCACCCAGGGAGGTCCATCTCCTGAAGTGAAAAGTAATTTGACATGCCAAAGGCAAAGGGATTAAGAGCAGAAAGATTGCAGCATGGGAGATTTAAAAATTGAAAAGCAGGAAACATACTCCTCAATGCATGCCTTCATAAAAATAACAGTAGAGAATGGGGGGGGGGGAGGGGGGAATAACAGTAGCAGCTTACCCCTCAATATCAAGTTTTTTCAAGATGTAAGGCCCCTGTTTGGTTTTGGAGAGTTCTGTTTGCACAGGCAACAGTTCTGATACAATCATCTCTCTCAGAGACAAATTGCAGGCATTGAAGCATTTCTCAATAGTAAATGACCCAGAAGGATGCAATGAAATCTCTCCAAAATGTCCACGAAGCCTTGGAAGAACGAAGATAACAAATTTAAGGTATATGCAACCAACATGAGAAAGTATAACAGGCAAAATCCTAAAGGACAAACAACAGAGACAGGACATACTTGTGAATTAACTTCCTTTTCTGTTTTGCAGAAGCATTTGAGGAGAGAAAAGCCTCAATTACCCGTGAGCCACTGGAGTCTTTTGATGTTTGAAGAATATGACTATCTTCTAAAGAATTGATACTAGTGATATAAGTCTGTATGAATTCCTGTAGAATAGAATAGAAACATTGGATTTATGTTTGCAATTAGACAAATTACAAAACGAATGGACCAAAAAACTTGGAAGAGGTTCACACAGATAATGAGAGAGTTTCCACAAACAAACAACAAACATAGATCCTGCTCTAGGAACACGGGAGAAGAAAAAAAAGGACTTCTTCTCAAGAAGACAGTGGGGGATTAGGAAGGAGGATTAAGAGAGAAGAGAATAAGGGCACATACACTTGGAAGTCTGAAAATTGATTGCAGAATTAAAGAACCCACAACATGCATCTTAACACCATTTGGCCAGTCCCAGCTGGATTTATCTTCAGAGAAGAAGTAGTTATCAAGAAATAGTATTCGTGAAACAACATATGTTGTAGACTCATTCACTCCGCAAACAGCAGCAGCAAGAGCTTGACAACACTGCCAACAAATACAAACATAGTCCACAACAGAGAGAATGAGGATAAACTCAGCACAGTAACATGTGTCTGGTTTTTAAGTATTTTTAGGTTGGATTTATGGAACAATTAATTTGCTCATTCTCACCAAATGGAGATCGTGCAAGCAATTTTGAACTATTCAATCGGAATTACTTCAGAAATAGTTTTTTAAGATACTCCAACCTCCCCCCACCCAAAAAAAGAAAAAAAGAGACAAAAATGAAAATAAGGTTTCAATTTAAGCTTCAGGAAATGAAATATACCATAAGTGGATTTAAAAGAAGGGTAAAAAATGCCACAAACCCATCCATTCCCATTTTTATTTTTATTTTGAAGACGAGATTTTATTAGAAAGAAATTAGTTGGTATAAGGCAAAGGAATCTAATACAATGAAATAACTTAAAGAAAAATTTGAGATAATGCAAGAATATAAATGAAAAAGCAATTATTGAAATTTGACTATATTGGCAAAATGACAACTATAAATTGGCTAGCTACACAAAACAATGATTTTAAATTCTTGTTGAGAATGACAAAATGCCCCTTAATTAGATAGACGGATGTGCACTTTTTGACAGTTTTGTAAAGTTTCAATATATGCATTGGTAAAAAAAAATTCGAGTGCTAAAACCAAAATTTCTTAAAGTTTACGGGAATGTGACACTTTTACTCTTAAAAAAAATTTAGTTATGATTGCTTAAGTGTAATTATTCCAAGGGTTAATGATTTGCAGCTCTAACCTTATTTTCATTGCTATGAAGTCTTTGACATGCTGCAACAACAGAAGCAACAACACCAGATCTTCCCATCTCAAGAAGATCCTTGAATTTTCCACCCAGTTCCTCCCAAATAATATCCATCTGGCACAACAAGGCTCCACGATTAGCAGGTGTAGTAATGTTTAATGAACTACAATGAATGTGGCATTTACCAATAAACATGCCTATGCTCAACTACATGTATGCATCCACACACACATCTGCATATACCATTATATAGATACATATCATCTATTTTCCATGTCTACAGCATGCATACACCAACACTTGTGAATGGTATTTGTGGGGTGTAATTACTAAACTCTAGAACAATTAAAAAATTAATCTATTAAGCAAGAAATGGAAAAAGAAAATATATAAGCACAGCATATCATAAAACATACTTGATCTTGAGTTTTGGCTTGGGAAACCAAAGCTTGGACAACAAAGTTCCCACACTGATGAGAGGACAGATCAAATAATGAATTTCTGAATATTTTGAAGAATAATTCATTATACAAGTCTTCAGGAGCCACTTCCAAGATAACCTGTCAAAAGCATGGATTCCAGAACAATCAGAATTTCAAGGTAGGTAAAATGTCAATCAACCAGAAGTTCTTGGGATGTGATAAAGTGAGAGAATGTGATAGCACATCAATATTCCTATTGACTGATGCAAGTTGGTATGCTGACTATGAAATGAGAGAGCTTCTCGTTATTTGGATACTTTTACCTATAGATTAGCTGAATAAAAGTTCAAATTAGATTAGCCCTCAATATTGGAAGTGGAAACTAATCACTCAAATTAACTTTGTGCTGCTCAGTCTCCTGGTGCATACTACAGTCATTCTTTTGAGTTCTGAAGCAACAACAACAATTAGCACATGGGATATGACAAAACAGAGAAAATACAGGTAATTAATCAATGTGCAAAGAATTCCTGATGTAACCAAAAAACAACCAATTAAGTAAAGCATGATATCGTAACAGGCAGAAAAGAAGTAGATCTTGGATCTATTTGCATCACCTCCATCAAATGACTGAATGCAGTTTCCTCCATTAAACTTAAAAGCTTTCGCCTGACCACCATTTCAATAAGATTACCCTCAATGGCTTTCTCTGCACTGCATCCAAGAAGAATCGGAATGATATGTAATAGCAACTCATCTTGACCAGCTAATAATTTTAAAGCTGCCTGCCAGTAAATATGTATGTGATCCAGCAAGAAGAAAAGTCAATATGGAAATAATGAATAGATCAAAATAAAAGTTTTTGGAGAAGACCAGTTTATTTAAATTTCTATTTTAAGACAAGGTAGAATGAAGATATCTGAACTGGCTACTAGAAACATGCCTGCAGAACCAAGCTGCTGTACTGGTTAGCTTGAAGAGTAGCCATATCTTTCTGGGCAGTGCCCAATATCCCAGATACAAGGAACTTAAGTAACTTGGGAAATCTTGGCTGAAGATGTGGCAGGTTGTTATCATTTAGCAGATACATTTTGACATTCAACCTCTCAGCCAGTACAACTGATGACTTAGTAGCATGGAATTCCGAAGAATCTAAGGGTACTCCTCGACACAGACAAAGAAGGCTTCGAAGAACATGAGATCCATAACAGTTGCACATCATATCAAGAGGATTCTCAACGATCATCTAGCAGTAAAACAGAAAAAAGGTAATTAAAAATCCAGCGGAACTTGACAATTCATGAAGATGTATGCATGGGAAAATATGCATCTGTGCTGCATGCGTGAAAACAGATAAAAGACGGAGATAACTTAAATAAAGAGCCATCTTACTAATAAAGAAACTTGATACCTTGCATATTGTAGATAGGGTGTCCTCAATCAAAGAATGGGTGTCAGTATCCTGAAGATGCATTGCCAAAGCCTTGAGGGCTGTTTCAGCTACATGAGAACCAGACCTATCTGTGGCAATATGAGAAAAGTCCTTTGCAGAGCTTCTTAGGAAGACATTGAGGTGCTCAACAGAACAGCCTTCCAGAAGAGTTTGCATGGTGTGGCTTATAATGTAATCAGTTGCAAGTTCTATTTCTTTTCCTCTTGCCTCTTCCAAAGCATTTCCACATATAACAGACCTTTCCTCTAAATCAATTTCAGAACCTTCAATAACATTTGAAATCTCTGCAAAATACTTAGCTGTTTCTGGATCAACCTGCTTCCTACAATGGAGAACTCAAAGCATGAGAATGGATTGTAACTGCAATTTGTAACATAAAAATCAAGTACTAAATCTAATCAAAACCTGACAAATGATGTCCTTGGCACAGAGGCTTTCTGGTGTTTTGACGATCTCTGAGTTCTGACAGTTTCATCCAGTTGGTTATCAGAATTCTTAGCTAAATTATCTTTATGAGAACCATCATGTTTGCTCATTGCCTTTCTGCCTCTTTTTCTTTTATTTCCTTCCTGATTATAGGAATGATCTTCCCCTGCCGCCATTAAGTTAAACCCACAAAAACTATACTATCTTCGCCCTCTTTGCACAAAGCTCCTGACACAATAGAAACCTCAATTGAACTGTTTACCAACAGGCCTCACTTATTAAAACCCTAACAATCAACAACCATTACCAAACTTGGAAATTGATGCAGAGAAACAATAATGTAGAGAATTGAACTGGTAGTTTCTATTAAAGGGGGGAAAAATAGAAAATAGCTCCTTACCCCTATACAGCAAATTTAATGCACAATACGAATTGGCTTCAAATGGCGAAATCAACAAACCAATGAGCAGGAAAAAAAAATTCACTAAGGCACAAAAAGCAGCTCCTTCTCGTGAATATGGTATCTGCTTTAAGATTCCAGTCTTATACGTCACAAACAGCTGCTATAATATTTACGCAGCTTCAAGTTTGAAAAATGTTTTTTGCCAATTATCCCTGCCTGTAACCATTACTGGCAGCAATTTACAATTCATAATATAATTCATAAAACGCAGAGGACTTGCGTGATGCAGCTATGTTATGGTCCAACATGGCTCTGTGGCCATTTTCTTAAGCAAGGAGTAACAGAAGTTAAAGAATTCAAAGTCGCTGTAAAAAACCAACAGCAAGCAAAGAAGATGATATAGCAGTTATGAACATAAACAAATATACCTACAGACTTCAAACCAGATGGGATATGGCAATATACTGAAATTACTGATATCAAAGCTTGAGCAGCGGCGGAGAGTGAGCGGCAATACCAGTGTTTGTAGCAGGCAGATGGAGGCAATTGACGCGGCGCACTCAATCGGGAGCGGGAGGCATATGGACCGGATCCATTTGAGGGAACTGGAATGGGCCAATTTTAAAAAACTCGCATCTGCTCAGTAATGGCCCGTTTTAAATATTTAGAGGCTGGTACTTTGTTAATGCAGCCCACAATACTTAAGCTGAAAACTCCAAGATATTACTCCATGGTAAAGGCTTTACTCATGATGATTCATTTCTCTAAGTCTTTGATGGGAAACTTCATTGCCATCTTCATTTTTCCTGAGAATGAAGACTACTTTTTATGTGTTTTAAGTGTACAAAGTAACAAAGGTTAGATTTCTTAATTTTTTCCCCTATCTTTTGAGAATAAAAATGTGTAAATATTTATTTGGGTATTTGCAAAAAATATATATATATGAAAAGAAGTAACGAAGTAGTTTTTTTTTTTGTTTTCAAAAAACTAATAGTGCAAGTTCTTTCCGGAATTGCAGACCAGCAGCAATGGTCGGGGAGACTAACAATACTTTCCCTTAAAAAAAATGCAAGTTTTTTAAAGAAACCCAATATAAACTTTTACCTTTTGCATATGCAAAAACTTTTCATGGTAATTCACATCTCTGGTTAGATAATAAGAATTTGAAGGGTAAGTGTGTGAATCAAACATCCAAAAACAAGAATGAGTGGAGAATAATCAAACATCCAAAAATGATAGTCCATACTCCATACATAATATTTATTTAATATATATCTGCCATGTAATTTTCCAACAACTAATTCATATATTATGTCAACTAAACTTAACATATAGTGACGAATAAGCTCTTTCGATCAATTTATACATTGTTTTTATTTGTCTATTAATTTTCAAATTTACTTTGAATGCTTGTTTATTGATAGGTTTTGAATAGACGAGACCTGCTAAAAAATAAACATCAATCATAGTTCAAATTTACTTAACAAATTCATGAAAAAAGAACTAACATATTATATGTTTCGTTTGATTATAACTCAATTAAAGTTATTAACGAACAAAATTCTTCTGTTTTTATTATTATTTGAAACCCTGCTTCAAGATGGAGGCGACCTCCTCCAAAACCTTTCAAATACTTTTTTTTTTTTCTTTTGCAAGTATATGTTCATTTTAAAATTAAAAATGAAGGAAAATATTTTGATTTTAAAATGGCAATGTATTATACTTGTCATTAAATGTGGTCAGTACAAAAATTACATGATTTATTAAGATATAAATATTTTACATTAAATATTATTAATGAAACTTTATATAAAAAATATATATTTTTTAAACTGAACATTCAGTTATAAATAATTTAAAATAAAAACAAATTCTGAGCGGATGTAACAAATAATTAATGTGACTTAGAATCCTTTGGTGTCCACCAGAATTTTGATTTTGACGAGAAGGGACGGATTCAACAATGCAAAATTCCCAAATAAATGGGTTGTTTTGATTTTTAAGAGATCCACATGAACAAATTGCTGACTTTACTCATATATCAGACAAAGAAAGAAAGAGATGTTTCCCTTCGGTTTTCTGTCTTCAATATTGAATAGCAGAGTAGTTAGGCCAATTTCCAAGGTTATGATATGATGGCATATTACTACCCAGCTGAAAGAGATTTATTTCGGAAGGAAAATACTTATTTTAATTGGCTTTAATTTTATCAATGCGATTTTCATTTAGGATAAAAAACGCAGACCAACTCATCGATTCCTTCATTCACGCGAGATCGTATGCTCGAATCTTACACCCTGCATCCTTTGTACTATATATATATATTCCATTTCATAAGTCTTTCGGTTAATTTTTATAAGTATTTATTTACTTTTTCCTTTTTCTAGAAGGGAAATTGCCCCTAATAATCTTACCTATTTTAATTCCTAAATACTCCTAACTTGTATTGGATTTTTTTCTTAAATTCATCAATTCTCCATAAAAGCATTATTCAAAACAATTTATTACTTTCAAAATTTCTATCACATCAAAATTTTAAATTTTCTCCTAAGCCTATAAATGAGTTTCATATATTCAAATAAAAAAAATTCATTATTTTTAAATAAACACATAATCTCAAACAATTTATTAATTATATTATATATATATATATATTATACTATTATCATCACGTAATATTCATAAAATATTTTTATCAAAGTTTCAATTTCTTAACTTAAAAAAAAATCATTTCAATTACTAATAAAAAAAATTGTGTCCAAACAACAAAAATCTATTATCATTTGAAAAATAAAACAAAAAACTCAGTTTCAAATTCCAATCTAGCCCAAAGATTCTTAGCACGAAGCTTTCTACCATTGGCCTTTGCCCGTTAATGTCAATGAGGGAAGCTTGCAAGTCATTTCAAATTAGGATTAGGGCCCGACTTTGGCAATATGTATACATATTCCTTGATCTTCAAAATACTCAGCCGTGGGCCACGTTTCAGTGGAAATTGGAACTAGTCTCCTTTGCATCATAGATGGTAATTGTTGTTTCACATAATCAAATTCATTCAATCATGCAGGAATTTCAAAATTGATGATGAGTTCCAAAATTCTCAGCTCCACAATATGAGAGTAGTTATTTAGCTCCCCTTATTTAGATGAATTAGGACAATGTAGGGGAAAATGAAAGCTGATGCTTTACTTTTATTCTTTATATATATACTAGCGACACTATAGCTCCAAGTGCATTTCTTTCTATGGCTATTGAAAGCATGGAATATCCTAATCCGAAATGTGCTTATTTTTTGCTCTTTTTTCTTCTTTCTTGGCTTAGCAAACTTGAATTTGCTTGCTGCAGAAGGAATTTTTCAAACGTAAGCTGTATTGAGAGTGAGAAGGAGGCTCTACTTGAGCTCAAGAAAGGTCTAATGGATAAGCAAAACCGACTGTCTTCGTGGATTGGTGCAGAGTGTTGTGCATGGGAAGGGGTTGGTTGCAGCAAAGAAACTGGCCATGTTGTGAAACTTGATTTACACAATCCCATGTCTTTTGATCCTGAACGGTATTTTGATGACAGATATTACTTTTCACATTTCGATAGCAATTGTTTGGGAGGTGAGATAAATTCTTCTTTGCTCAATCTTAAACATCTTACTTATCTAGACTTGAGCATGAACAATTTTTCAGGAACATCCATTCCTGAATTTCTTGGAAGCCTGAGAAATTTGAAATATTTGAACCTCTCAAGTGCTGGTTTTGGGGGGAGAGTTCCTCATCTTGGAAATCTCTTGAGATTGCAATACCTTCACATTGGTTATGCTCCTAGTGTATCATACTCCTTCCATTTCTTTGTGGGATATTCTAGATTGTCTGTAGACAGTCTAAACTGGATATCCAAACTATCTTCTTTGAAAACCTTGGACTTGTCTGGAGTATACCTTGCGGAAGCTAGTGACTGGTTGCAATCAGTTAGTGTGCTTCCATCTTTGTTTTCTTTGAGCTTAACTGGATGTGAACTTCATACATTTCCTCATATATCACATTTTAATTCCACAACTCTTGTTTCAGTCAATCTTGGATGGAATAATTTCATTTCTGCTATTCCTCTTTGGTTGCTCAATGTTACTGGCCTTGTGGAACTCCATCTTGACCATAGCAACTTTGTTGGCCCGTTTCCTGATGGCTTTTTTCATAATTTGAACTCTCTAGCCATTCTTGATTTATCTTCAAACTCCTTTAATATGTCGCTACCAAATTCAATTTGTGAGTTGAAAAGTTTTGTACATATGGATCTTAGTGGCAATTACTTTCACGGGTTACTTCCTTATTGCCTAGATAACCTGACTTCCCTAGCGTCACTCAATGTGGAAGCAAATAATTTTGAGGGAATGGTTCCAATTAACATGAGTAATATGTGCAGTTTGCAAGTTCTTGATTTGTCCCTCAACCAATTTTTGCCAAACTTAATTACAGCCCCTTCTGGTTGCCTCCTTAGTAGTTTGAAAGAGTTCTACTTCATCTCAAACAACTTTCATGGTTACTTGCCAAGTGAAGTGGAAAAGTATAGGAATCTGGAGGTTCTTAAGCTTTCTTTCAATTCATTTTCTGGGCTAATACCAAATGCAATTGGAGGATTATTGAATTTGAAGGAGCTTGATTTAAGCAACAACAACTTCAGTGGCAGTGTTCCATCAAGTCTTGGACAACTTTCAAAGTTAGTGAAGCTGGATATTAGTAATAATTCATTGACTGGTGAGTTATCTGAACTCCATTTTGAGAAGTTCACAGGCCTAAAATATTTGTCTGTGTCATCAAACTCACTGATTTTCAAAGTGAGCTCTCAGTGGATTCCTCCTTTTCAACTCGAAAATATTGAGCTTGCATCCATAAATGTTGGCCCTAAATTTCCTCTATGGCTGAAAACTCAAATACAGGTGACAAGTTTAATCATGTGGAATGCAAGCATCTCAGATGCCCTCCCTGATTGGTTTGAGAAGTTGTACGCCAACATCCATAGCCTGGATTTGTCTTACAACATCATAAGTGGGAAAATGCCAAGGTTTTCAGAATCTCACAGCAGTATGAGAGTAATAAATCTAAACTTCAACAATTTCACAGGACCCTTCCTCTCATTTCCATCACAAGTTTATCAGCTGGATCTTTCAAGAAATCATCTGGAAGGACGTATTCCTGTCATTGACAAAAACCTGAATCCATCATTCAGTAATCTTTTACTCCACAATAATCGATTGACTGGTGAGATCCCTTTGTACTTATGTGAAGCACAAAGTCTGATATTTATCGATCTATCAGGCAATCAGTTGTCAGGAAGAATCCCTCATTGCTTGGCCAGCCTCCAAAACTTGCAGGTTCTAGATCTGTCCAATAACAATCTTTTCGGTGAAATTCCTCACACTTTGGGTTACTTAGTTGGGCTTCATGCTCTGCATTTGCAAGGAAACAAACTTGTTGGAAAGCTTCCCTCGTCATTTCAAAACCTTCGAGAATTGCATATTCTTGACCTTGGTGACAATAAATTGAAGGACTCCATCCCTCTATGGATTGAGCAGTTACGCATTATGGTTTTTTTTAGACTTCAATCTAATGACTTTTATGGTGAAATTCCATTGCAGCTCTGTCATCTCAAATATGTTCGGTTACTGAACCTGGCAAGAAACAATTTATCTGGAATTATCCCTCACTGTTTTGGAAACTTCAGTTCTATGGTTTATGATCCTCCGGCCAGACAATTAGGAATGAAATTTTTATACTATTACGAAAGAAGGATTCTTGACTCCATGAAAGGTTCCGAACGTGAGTATTCCACTGCCTTGCCATATCTAAAATCCATAGAGCTTTCAGAAAATAACTTAATTGGAGATATCCCTGATGAGATTTTTGAGCTTGAGGGGTTACAAAGTTTGAATCTTTCTGTGAATCATCTACAAGGAAGAATATCAGAAAGCATTGGCAATTTGAAGCAACTTGAATCCCTTGATCTATCGAGGAACAAACTCTCTGGTCCAATTCCCTCTAGCTTGTCCACCATATATTCTTTGAACCATCTGAACCTGTCTAACAACAAGTTATCGGGGCGAATACCAACTGGGAATCAACTTCAGACCATGGAAGATCCGTCTATTTATTCAGGTAATGATGGCCTTTGTGGAGCACCTCTATTGAAAAGCTGTCCTGATGATAAACCATCTAATGGAAATGGAGCAACAAATGAAAGAAATGGTGAACAGAAGCTTGATTTCACTTGGTTTTATGCTGGGATTGGACCTGGATTTGGTTGTGGCTTCATTGGATTTTGGACCATTATCTTTTTCAACAAAACTTGGCGTATTGCATTATATCAATTCTTGGAGAAGGTCTGGAATGCAATAAGCTAAGAAGATAGGATGACAACTCAGAGGCAAATAAACAGAGACTTAGTTGAAAATTTTTAGATGTAGTTAGTTCTGCTTCAAGTCGTATTTATATGTTTATATATTTTATTTTGAAATATTAGTATAAATTTTGTTTAAAAGAGAAATATATAAAATAAAATGTTTATTTTTGTTAAAATATATATTTATTAATAATCTTATAATTTAAATAATTAATATCTTACATTACTAAATAATATATTAATAATAAAATAGTATGATCAATTTTTTATGATTGCTTAATACATTCAAATTCAATTTCGATATAAATATTAAAAGATGGGGATGCACGACCTGGTCCGATTTGGGCATTGTATGCAGATTGACCGATTCGACTGGACAGCATTGGTCAATGGTCATCGATACACGACGACTTATTACTATTTATTAGGCCAATTTATGTAATACTATGAGTATCCACGGCCATGCGAGCTATTGGTCCAAATTAAAGCTCCTTTAATAGATAATGTAGCCCAAATGTTTAAGTACTGACCCGGTTAAAGTACTTAAGCTTATGCCGTCGTACGCGGGTTTAAAAGTGAGAATACGGGCCATTAGCATGAAGCTTTTTTTCTTCCCCCAAGATATTTCTCAGCTGTTATTGTTTACGTCGCTTTTAGGTTCCGAATGAAATTCATTAGAGGCCTATTTGAATTGAAATTTTAAAAATTGTTTTATCTTGTATTAAAAATAAAAACAGTTTTTATATTTCAATATAAAAAAATTATTGAAAATTGAAATGATTTTTTTCTAAGTTAAAAAATTAAAAATTTGATAAGATAATTTTTGAATGTTGCCTTATTAATAATAGTGTAAAATTTATTTAATAAAATGTTTAAGATTGTATTTTTAATTTAAAAATATATTAATTATGTAAGTATATGAAACTCATTTATGAAATTATAAAAAAATTCTTGTTCAAATTTTTAGAGTTCGGAAAGAAAAAGTAACTTTTTTTTCTGGTTGATTAGAATTGCGCATGTCATTAACATGAAAGTTTGAAAGTAGTATTAAGAAAGTAAAATTAGTGGTTTTGGTCATTAATCTTTTTTTTTAAAGTACTTTTAGTACCCAATCTATATTTCAATAAAAATAGATTATGGACTAAAAGGATTCAAAATAAAGATTGAGGAATAATACTAAAAAACTAAAATGCTATCAAATCCACTAATTTTCCTACTAAGAAAACACCTTGATATTTTTGGAAATTTTATTTTGATGATAGTAGGAATCGAGTAATTTCTTTTTTAAAAAAAAATTACAAGCAAAGTAAATAAACTCTTCTTTTTCGTTTTTTTTTTTGCTTTAACCGTACAATTTTGTTCTTTTGCTATGAGTAGTCAATTTATCATGATCACTCCTATCCTTGTTCATATTTTCGAGTTGATTGATGGCGGAATAGAAGGCCTTTCAAAACCTAGGCAATTTTGACACTCGACTCAACGTTATCTGGAAGAATTTGGAAGGACTTTAACAATTTGAAAATTCAAATGTACTGAATTGTTTATTTATGTGATCCTTTTTCACTATCCAACGCGTTTTGGAGCTCTATTCCACCCACCTAAGGCCTGAAGTTCCTATTACCCATATACGACACAGAACTGGGATACGTGTGATGTAATTTAGTTGAGGTTGCTCTCCTTTTTTCTAGTTCTTCATTTTCATTGACAAGTTGACAAGGCCACATCAAGAAGCCGACGCCACTCAGTAAAAGGGCAAAAGCAAGAAAAGTCGAAAAAAGACGGATAGTACGTTACTACTTTAGTAGTAGGAAGCTTCAAGATAAGAATCACTTGTATCTTGTTAATAACTTCAACGAAATTTGATAAAAAAAATTTTAAAAAAAACTTCAACTAAATTGGTTTTTGGTTTTCTTTAATGATTCTTTCTGTTCATATTCATGGCTACAATTCTTGATTCTTCACTATATATGTTTCTATTTTTTCTTTTTTTTTTTATGATTCAGGTTGGTCCTGGCAATGTTTCTTCTTTTCTTTTTTCGGGGGCAGGTGGGGGCTGGTTGGCTGGATCATGAACCATGGTAGTCTATCTATCAGTAGGTGTCGTAGCCAAACGATTAACACTGGTGGTAGTAAATGTTAAATCAGAAGCTTTCCCGGAGTTGCAGTTGCAGAGTGGTTGCCAAGTTTGAACATCAAAATCAGGCACTGATGACTGAACTGACTCTCCTTTCTTTATTGCCGCCGCTACTGGGCATCCATGTCTTTGTATACTTGCACAGTTTATTCCTTCTTCTTTTTTTTCTTTTGCAACGAGAAATTTAATCCAAATAAAAATTCTATAATTAATAAGACATAATTTTAATTAATTAAGTTATTGTTTTTATCGCATACTTACCATTAAAAAATAAAAATGGACGAGTTTATGATAAGATAATAGTAATGTTAACATTAAATCTAATGGAATTTCTTTTTCCTTCTTTTTCTTTTAAAGAGGGTTTTAATAATAATATCCCTTTTATCATTTGTAATAAGAAAAATGTTTGGTTCCAGTTTAATTACTCTAAGCATGTATGTATCTCGAAAAGAAAAAGGTGGCCAATTGCTCTCCATTCATGTCAAAGTCACATTAATCTCTATTTCCTCTTAAAAAATAAACTTATATTTTAGTAAAATAATAGTGTTATAATATCAGTGGCAATTTTGGAGTCCCTAACCATGTGCAATGATTTCACGTCGCATTTTTCACCAACTCAATTATAGCATAAACTTTCCTAAAAAATTCTATCTAAAGAATAAAAATAAAAATAATTTTTCCTAAAAAATAAATATTTTATATTATAAACAACATCTTCATTTATTTGCCCCCAAAAGGGGGAAAAATCTCTTCATCTCAGCGCAGACATACTGATCAATCAAAATAAATTAATCGACTAATTTTTAAAATACATTATTCATTTAAAATTGAACGAAAATATTTGATTTAATATAATAATTAAAATAATATTCTTTTACATTTGATAAAATTACTTTAATATAGATATTATTATTCATGTGATTAATATTGAAATCACATCACTTAATGGATTTAAATTCTTTAATATAACAAGATTATTATTAAAATTTTAAATAAAAAAATTTATTTCATAAAAAAAATACATTCAATTATAAAAGAAAAGTGTGAGTATTTATAAATGATTATTATAAATACTATGTGTGTATAAAAGGCCCGTTACTCATAATATAAGTAAGGAATATTTATATATAGTTTCCTTCTTGTTTGCTTAATTAGTACAAATATTACGACAAAATAACTGAAACTATCAGGGGAAAAAAAATAATAATGGGGAAATGAGAGACAGGGACAAGGGGAATGGGATGGCCTTTACTTTATTTAAATCTGAGAATAATTAAGAATCCAATGCATTGAAAAAATCTAAAAGGTATGATTTATTTTTTTCCAGTTTTGCTCTAACTTTCTACATATTTTATAAAGCAGATGCAGTGTTACAGATTCTTGTAACATTTAATGAAGAAAACATGCTAAAAAGTCTGAGAGACAAGCTAAATGATGATGATCACTTTGAGACGTTAAGTATGTGTAGAACCAAGCTATTGAGTTTTTTTTTTTTTTTTTGAGGAAAATAAACAAATTATTCAGAAGTGGGATTATGAGCCCCAATTAACAAAGAAAAGTAGTCAAAGTTAGCTCTTTTTTACGTGTTACATGTAGTAATTTATTGTGTTAGCATCTTGCATGCATGGAGAACAGGGAATTATTCTTCTATATATATATATATATATATATATATATATAGTTTTTTTGTATATATTCAAGTTTAAATGAAGAAAATAATAAGATAATGATTAAAAAATGAATAAATTCATACGTGATATGCATATGCTTTTATATTCTCCCTTATTCAAAAAATTTTGTCAATGTTTGTTGTAAATGTTTGTCAATCTCTTAGAAATTAATGATATTAATTATTTATATTTCGATCCAGCACTTCAAACTATATAATTATATTTCCAACAATCTGATGCATTTGACCCATAATCATTTTAATTGTAGAGGGTTTATAGTCTTTTTAATTTATAATATTGTCTTTGTAAATTTTTATTTATTCTTAATTATAGTTATGTAGTATTAGATTAAAAATTAACATAATTTTAAAAAATGAAGAGAGTACATGATATTTTAAGTAGCCGTGCACAATAATTTATGTATGGAATAACAAAAAACTCAGTAAAACACGTTAGCAAGTGCATTGTGAATTGCATTATTGTGCATCACAATTTTCATCGACGATTGAAATATGTGTACGTACTAAAGAATAAAGACCCCTTTCTCATAATAATTCATTTTTTAAAATATTTCTTTGCAGAAATTGAGCATCGTTCCAAGGAGTGAGACTTTTGTCCTTTATATTTTAGGAAGGCTTATTGACCAATTAAACAACTACTTTTGTCCCTTTGTATTTCTTAATCTCCAATGTTAAGAAAGGATCCCAATTAAGCATAAATCAAAGTTTAGCTGTGCATAAGTAAAGATAGAGGAAAAGGTTCGTCGGTGTTGTCTTATATTATTGAATGGCATATTCCAATTCCGGACACTTTCCCTATGGGGGCATAGGCATACCTAACTTTTTCTTATATGTGCAGACCAATTATATAGCTTAAGAAATAGAAATGAAACAGAGCTTCATATATTCTAAGGATACCTCCATATGAAATCTGCATACATCTGATATTTATTTTACTAAAATTGTGAAAATTCTTGATGGTAATGCTTACATAACAGCAATTCAACTAATATCAGAGCCATCCCCCCATGTTTCCTCTCGCAGGTTGTAACAGCTGTGATATTTTTAATTATTTGTTTCTTTTATTATTATTATTATTATTATTTTGGGCGAATCTGTGATACTTTAATTCTATTGCAAACTTTATGAGCTGATTCACTCTCCACCACAACAAATTTCATGTAAATAGCAAAATGGCTTGAATTCTCTCTTTCGTTTCAATAATGTCTTCAATAATTCAATATATAATTTTCCGGCATATATGGCTATAAATAATTACGCATGAGCGCCTTTCATTTAAAGAACGAGCTACCGAATATAATTTCATCTATGATTAGGTATAAGAAAGAAAAAATTCTATGGGATCACCACTATATTATTCCCTTTTACCTTTTGTTTAGAATTGAATATTCACAATTTTATTTTAGTTTATTTAGAATTGAATATCTATTTTATTTAAATAAATATATTTTTATTCAAAATTCTATTAATAATATTTTTAATTTAAAATATTTATATATAACTAATTAATAATCTCAATCACTTACCATTTTAATTTAATGAATTTGCATCACATTAGTTTATTACTCTCATAATTTATTATATTAATATTAAATATAATTTAACAAGTTAATTAAAATTAATAATTTTAAAATTTTTTAATAAAAATAAATATTCAATTCAGTACTACTAGTAATTATGTTGTTTATACTTTTATTGGGTGCATGAGTACAATTTAAATTCATTATATTAAAAAATTAGGACTAATTGGGGAGTTTAAATATGTCCAAAAGTAACACAATCATCAAGACATCCAAATATTCAACGAGTGCAACTTGCATTATGAACTTGCATTCAACGAGTGAACTTTAATTGACAAATGCATTATGAGCCGGTACCCCAGAGCTCTTTTGTCGTCCATGCATAAATTGCATTCCATCCAAATTAAATCCTTCCTAAGAGAGTAGGCAAAGTCTACGTTAAAGTCACTAGTATGTACCAGCTACGTGCTAAAAAAAGCTAAAATCACCCTACCCCACTTCACATGGGAATAATTTTATAATTGTTTTTTCAAATTTTAAAAGTCCACAGCCGTCACCTCCCGGCATAAATATCCCTCATGTCATGCCACTAATCCTCCCATTCTTGCCCAGTCACACACCATAGCTCCAATCCAATACCCTTCCTCTCTGGCAGACGAAAATGGCCAATCTTAAACAAGTCCATGCCGGAATGTCACATTCTGGCAACGCCACCACTATATCTAAGAAAAAGAAGCAACTTTTTGCCATTCTTTTGGCAACTGTTTTGCTCATTGCTGCAGTCATTGGTGTAGCAGTTGGAGTCAAATCACGCAAAAACGACTCTCAACAACACGCCGATATTCAGGTCTCAGCTGCTCACGCAATTGTTAAAAGCTCATGTAGCAGCACATTGTATCCAGATTTATGCTTCTCCACACTTGCCAGTGTCACCGGAGTGAGCAAAAAAGTGGCCAACCAAAAGGACGTAATTGCCTTGTCCTTGAACATCACAACCATAACCGTCCAACACAATTACTTTGCCGTCAAGAAACTGTTGAAAAGAAAGAATCTCACGGCGCGTGAGAAGATCGCATTACATGATTGTTTGGAAACCATAGACGAAACTCTTGATGAGCTCGACAAAGCCGAGAAGGACCTTCAGGGGTACCCAAACAACAAGTCTCTCCAACAACACGCGGATGACCTCAGAACTTTACTCAGTTCGGCCATAACCAACCAGGAAACTTGTGTCGATGGATTTTCTCACGACGAAGCCGATAAACATGTCCGAGAAGAATTACTAAATGGTCAATTTCATGTGGAGAAATTGTGTAGTAATGCTTTAGCCATGATTACCAATATGACCGATACGGACATTCAAAATGAAATGAAGTTGACGGGACGGAAGTTGAAGGAGGTGGATGATCATGGCACGATTGTTCATCATTGGCCGAAGTGGTTGTCGGCCGGTGACAGAAAGTTGCTACAGTCATCGTCGGTGACACCGGATGTGGTGGTGGCGGCTGATGGGAGTGGAAACTATAGAACCGTTTCACAAGCTGTTGCGGCGGCACCGGAAAAGAGTAGCAAGAGATATATTATTAGAATTAAAGCTGGTGTTTATAGGGAAAATGTGGAGGTACCTAAGAAGAAGACTAATATAATGTTCATAGGAGATGGTAGAACCAGCACTATCATCACAGGAAGCAAGAATGTTGTGGATGGAAGTACCACTTTTAATTCTGCAACTGTTGGTAAGTTTCCTTTTCTCCTTCTCATTCCTTTAATTTTCAATTCTGGTTCAGAATATTTACAGTATTATAGCAGAGAAAATTAAAATTTTAAAGTATGTTCCAAGTCTTGGAGTTAATTCAGATTCCTGATTTCATTGATGAAATATTACTAATTCACCTTCTTATTGCATTTGGCATGAGTTTACGCTTCCCGATGAAAATAAACATGCTCTACCGTGTTCATATGATTCAGTGAGTTGTGACAGTCACGGGTAATTGAAGTACGAGCCACTTTTTTATTTTATTATTATAAATAATAGTGAAAGTACAAGAAGAAAATATGAGTCGATATGTGTTGGCCCGATGACATCATTCTTAAGTTTGTAAAAAAAAAAATTAATTTTATATTTATACTTCATAGAGATTATAATTTTTAAAGTACTCAAGGCATAATAAAAACAACGGTTTATGATATATTGTGATTAATTATTAATTAAATTTTATATGAAATTAATCCATGGAAACCGAGTGTGACAACCTTAGTACTGTGTTTTTCTAGTGTAATTTGGCTTTTTCTTAAAGATGGTTGCAGTAGTTGGTGCTTTCCAGCTGATGGTCGAATTCTTCAAAGTTTTTCATTATATTACTTTCTAGTTTCTAATTGTGTCCATATCTTGACTCGACTTTGGTTTTTTTTTTGGCTGCCAAGTAATCATGCATATTGGTCTGCTGTATTGTGAATTGACGATTATGATTAATTGGTAGGATATTATGTGCAATTTCCAGTTGTTTTCCTTAAGTTACGCTTTCATGCATTTTGAAATTGAAGCAAATCAACACCAAAATATTTGGCCGACAATAAATCTTCCGACACGTTTATGCAAACAGATGTTCTCCTTTGACAATAACTAATTTCTTTCGTATTAGGTGTCGCTTAAGAGAATTTTTTTCCCCCCTTTTTTTAAAGATGAAAAGATATGATTATCCACATCTGAATTCTGATGAAGGGATTTTGGCTAACGTTTCTTTTTATTATCTGGCCATGTGGGTGTGCAGCCGTAGTTGGAGAAAGGTTCTTGGCACGAGACATAACATTCCAAAACACAGCAGGACCATCAAAGCACCAAGCCGTGGCCCTTCGAGTAGGAGCGGATTTATCAGCATTCTATAGATGTGATATGTTGGCCTACCAAGACACCCTCTACGTCCACTCAAATCGGCAATTTTACGTGGAATGTATTATAGCAGGCACTGTCGACTTTATATTTGGTAACGGTGCAGCGGTTTTTCAGAATTGTGACATCCACGCCCGTCGACCCAACTCTGGCCAGAAGAACATGGTCACTGCACAAGGCAGAACTGACCCTAACCAAAACACTGGGATTGTAATTCAAAATTGTAGAATTGGTGCCACTTCTGACTTGAGACCAGTTCAGACAAATTTCCCAACATACCTCGGAAGGCCATGGAAGGCATACTCGAGGACTGTGGTTATGCAATCCTCGATTACTGATGTAATTAACCCGGCCGGATGGCACGAGTGGAGTGGTAATTTTGCTCTTGATACTCTGTTTTATGGAGAGTATCAAAACTCCGGGGCTGGTGCAGGCACCTCAGGAAGGGTAAAGTGGAAAGGATTCAAGGTGATCACAAGTGCAACCGAAGCCCAGAGTTTTAGTCCTGGAAAGTTCATTGCTGGTGCTAGCTGGTTGGGCTCCACAGGGTTCCCATTCTCCCTGGGATTGTGATTTTAGAGTCCCACGTTTCATTTTGCTCTTTTGGTAGTGAATTTCCTTTTGGGAATGTGTTATCTATTCGATTAATAAGTCGTAAATGGAATAATCTTTTTGGGAGAGTTTTTTTGTTAGTTGTGAATCAAGTGTCAACATCTTTACGCAACTATTGAGAAATAAGAAACCCGTTAGTTTTGACTATTTGGATCCTGCCGAAGGACTTTAATTTGTGAAAAGAATTATTTTATTTTAGGAGTAATTAATAATCTAGTATCACATGCTAAGCCCAATATATGTTGGACCTATAAGATGCCAATATGAAAAAGTGGAAATCAATTAACAGGTGGATTGGGCCTACTCTTCGATACACCTTGTACCAACTTATCTCAAAATATTGGTTGACCTTCCAAGTAAGAGCCCCACCACTATCAAAGTCCTGTTAACTTTTGGGAGCCCAATTAAAATAGATGGTTCATTTTAACTTGGCATAAACTTTAAGGGAACATTTGATAAAAATGTGAGTTATATTACCTTATTTTATTTATAGATTTAACGTGATAATATAATTCACATTTTTTAAATTAAAATATTTAATTATAGATAAAATGCATTTTATTTTAGTTAAGTGAACAGAAATCCGTAAATAGAGTGGAAAAATAGAAAAATACTCCCATCTCTTCTTCTTTTTATATGTGATATTTATATTTGGTTGTCTATATCATTTGAAATCCCCATAAAATAAAGTCTGTAGGTGTTGCTTCTTTACAACTCAATTAGCTTAGACCGCTACCTAAATCACCAACGATGGAAAATTATAACGTTGACAATCAATCTAACAACTTTTCTGTAAGGTGCAATTAAGTTTTAAGTAGTAGTACTAACCAAATTTTACATAGCATTGTTACCTCTCTTTTTTCCCCTCCTTTTTGCGGTACAACAATTTATTGCTTTATACTTACTTCAACTTTTTTTCGCTCGGTTTTTATCATAAAACTAAAAATCAAAGTCATAATATAATTTTAAGAATAATATAAAAAAAATAAAAGTTTCAAATCATTAAACTCGTTTACAGCTCGAATTCACATGGACATAAATCATCGTGTTAAGATAGAAAATCTCCAGGACCTAAATAATAAAAGGCGAAAATGACATAAAACGTGAAGAAAGGAATGAGATTCATGGCGTGATTAACGGCAGCGGAGCTGAGCCTACCAGATGTTCAGTTCAGACCTGTCACAAGGCAACTTTGTGAAAATTGGCCAAATGGCCAAATGAGTGGAATCCTATATGATTTTGATGAGGAAACTGCAAGGCTCTCTGCATCTTCGGAAAATAAGAATTTAATCAAAATAATCTAATTTTTAATATTTTTATTCAAAATAGACTAATTTATTAAAAATGTATTAAAATAATACAAAATTATTTGAAAAAAACATCGATTTCTAAGATATATTTGATAAACACGTTCTCTCTCTATATATATTTGACAATTACATCTATTCTCTATTGAATCATATTTATGAGTGAATACCTGATTTATAAGCACGTCTTAATCTTTCAAATTTTTTAACTTTTCTTTTTCTTTTATTGAAATAGTTAATAAATTTCTTTTAAAAAGAAGAAGAAGTTAGTCACTTAAAAAAAATTACTAATTTTTGTTTATCATATAAATTTTGAAATAAAAATTTTAAAACATATTTTTACACTAATATAAAAATAATTATATGAAATTTTTTAGTTTTGTATATATATAGGATGTTATTGTGAATCACGTCTTTCAAAAAAAAATTAAAATTTTTCCTTTTAGTTCATTGAAATCGTTAGTAAATTTCTTTTTTTTTTAAAAACAGAATTTAGTCACCTAAAAACAACCATGTAATTTTTGTTTATTATATAAACTTTAGAATAAAAAATTAAAAACATAATTTTACACTAATATAAGAAAAAAATTATACTAAATTTTTAACTATGTATATATATATAGAACGTTATTATGAATTATGTCCATTAAAAAAAATGTGATTCATAATCATGTATTCAGCAACCATTTTTTTTAACTTTTCTTTTGTTTTTAATAAAAATGTGAGTATTTTAAAAAAAAAATTAAGACGTATTTTTTGCACAACTTTTTTTTAATGAAATTGTGAAGGCTATGGATGCTCAACAACTCTCGGATATGATGATACATACAGCTGCATAACATATGGTTGATGCCATTAGAAGTTACTGTGGCTTTATCTCTTCTATATAGATATCTTGGGATGACAAAGATTGGGAAAAAAAAAGGAAAACTTTAAAAAAAAAATTATATGATTGACAATCATTTCTGAAGTTTTTTTTTTAAAAAAAAGAAATTTACTCATAGCTTCATTAAGAAAAAAGGAAAAATAAAATTTATTAAGAAAAAAGAAAAAATAAAAAAAATTGTTGTTGAAGACATGAACATAATTCAATCAAACAAGTTTTAAGAATCGGCGTGTTTTTCAAATATATTTTGATTTATTTTAGTATATTCATACTAAATGATGTTATTCTGAATAAAAATATTAAAAATTGAATTATTTTATTTAAATTCTCTCGAAAAATGCCTTTCGAATTATTTTCACATACTATTTGATATTTCCTGAAAGAGACGGCCGTCCATTCCACCAGTTGACAAATATTTTTTATGGATAGACACTTTTACTGTACCGCATAAAGACTGACGGTTATCAAAATCCTTTTTTGAAAAGGCAGTAGCTTTTTTTCTTCTTTTTTTTTTTTTCAAAATCTGCATAAACATTTGAGTAGTTTTTTTATTAAAAAAAATCAAAATTCTCTGAATCACTTGACCCGACTAATACAAAGTTCGACCCGAGAGAGTTCACAATATCTCACTATTAGACGTGAGTATATGTAGTTCGACTCGAGAAAGTTCACAAAGTCACACTATTAGACATAAGTGAATATCTAATGCAAAACTTTTTCAACTTAACCCATTAAGTAATGGAAAAACTCATAATGTTGTCTAAACATGAGCAAACCCCCAATTACCCATTTTTTTATTTATTATTTTATCTAAAATATTTATTTATTCAAAATTCATATTTAGTTTAAAATTTTAATAATTCAAATTTCATCGACAAGTCTTACAATAAATTATATTAATATTCTTTCGTTCAATTTTTTTAAAAAAAGATATCCTATTTTGACTTAATTAAGAAAATTAAGAAACACTATGAACGTTGAGAAAGTTTTGATATCTTTTGTGGTTGTGGTGGACCTACATAAATTTGTGAGGTTCAATCCCTTCTTTATTAAAAGTAGATTGCTAATAAAATTTTGTTTATTTTAAGTATATTATATATATGAACAATATTTGGTTCATATATGAACATCATTAAATATCATAAAGATATGATATTCAATTTTATATATTTTATAAAATGAACATCAAATTTTTTATAGAACAAGTAATAAAGTAATACAAAAATCTTTGGTTAAAAATATCATAATCTTCATTTCTCCCTTAGATCTAAAAATCATGTGAATCTAAAACATGACATCAAAAATAGAAAATCGCTAACATTTATAGAAACATAATATAAAATCACTATAATTTTTTTTTATTGTTATATTCTCTCTCCATTTATCATCTTTGACTACCCATTAATTTGTCACGTAATTTAAAGATATAATAAAAATAAAAATACATATCATATTGATTTAAGTAAATTTGTACAACAACATATTAAACTTTTACAATATTTCTAGACCAAGGAAATATAGTCAACTTATGTATAGTCAATTACTCATCATAATTTTTATTTGAAGTACAAAGGATATATAATTTTGGACAAAGACTATATGCTTTCTTAAGTACTTATCTCATTAAATCATATTGCAATAAAGAATGTGAACATGAGATGGTTGTTTTACTAAGAGATCAAACGAAAGAGTGTTCAGCCTCAGTTTTCAGGAGATGGAAGAAAAGGACAAAATGTTCACACTGTTCCGCGTAATAAAAACCCACTTACATTATCATCTTGCTTTTATAATTATAGTATATGCGTACCGCCACACTACTTTGTGCGTAGCCGGACAATCCTCTCTTCTATGCAATTGCAGACCTATTAATTACCTCAAAATTCCAGCTGCATTTTAACTGGCAGATACCATTTCTGGACTCCTTCATCTCTCTCTTCCCATTGGAATTGGAATCATCTTATTGGTATATGATTCAAGTATTAATTACTACTGCTTGGTCTCTATTATAATATAATAGATTTATTTAATTTTTTACGTCAACTAAAAATATATCATTAAAGTATTTAAAAATATTTTTTTTCATAAAATATGCATAAAATATCATAATCATTTAATTTTTTTTTAATCATAATCAATTAACTTCTTCTACACTTAATCCAGTAGTGATTTAAAGGAATCAGTCTCTTTATTGATTCAAATCTGTCAAAATGATTGAGATTACAATGTCTAATTTTCTTCATCCAGATTAGGAAATTATCAATAAAACAAGCAAATTTGGAATCACTTCATTTTTTTTTTCTTTTTTTTAAGTGACACTCTCGTTATTAAGTCTTGTAACTCAATTTATGCCTGTGTTTTTCTTTGTTAAAAAAAAAAAAATGTCACTACTGGAAATAACGCGTTACTTGGTAGTTCACTAAGCACTGCCACTACTACTCTAATTATGTTTCTGGTCAAATACCATAACTGTAATAGTTTATTTAAGTAAACGAGGAGGGTGAGATCTTAAAACAGAAGCATCCTGGAAGTGGGAAACAAACAGCTTTCATTTCTACCCCACCCGGCAATTCCTCCTTTAAAAAGGCTTCAGACAACCGAACATTGGACACCAGACACGGCTCAAAAGCTCAATTACTTACAAAACTTTCTCATTCTCCCAGATTCAACAATCGAACCACAAAGACAAAGTAATATACGGGACCATATTCGGGGAATTGGCCAATCAGTCCTAGGAAGAATTTCCAATGGATACAATTAAGTCCTTCAAGGGCTATGGCAAAGTGGATCCTCAGGAAGAACAAGCATTCAAAAGAAAAACCCGCAAGCGTCTTATCATCATCGCCATCTCTCTAGTTGTTTTGGTAATTCTTATTGTCGGAGTAGTTGTCGGAACGGTGGTACACAAGAATAATAAAAGTGGCGGTGGCGGTGGCGGTGATGTACCTTCGGCTCCAATTTCCCCTGCTCAATCACTTAAAGCAGTGTGTAGTGTAACCACTTATCCAGAGTCTTGTTTCACTAGCCTTTCTGAGGTGAAAGCTTCCAATACCAGCGATCCAGAAAAGCTTTTCCAGCTCTCTTTGCAAGTATCGTTGAATGCCCTCGAGAAGTTATCAACATCACCTCAGAAATGGTCGAATAATACTAGTGATCCTGCGGTGAAGAAGGCTTTGGCTGTTTGCCAAACCGTATTTGATGATGCGATAGATATGCTGAATGAGTCTATTTCGTCAATTAATGCCAATGAAGGAGAGAAATTGTTGACGGTAACAAAGATCAATGACCTCAAGACTTGGCTCAGCACCACTCTTACAGATCAAGATACGTGTTTGGATGCTCTTGAAGAAGTGAATGCCACAATTATCGACGATGTCAAGAATCTGATGAAGAATTCGACTGAATTTGCCAGTAATAGTTTGGCCATTGTTTCTAAAATTCTGGGAATTCTTGGCAATTTCAAAATTCCAGTTCACAGGAAGTTGCTAGCTTTGGGGGGTCCCAACTTTTTTCCTGAATGGGTAGGAGCAGGGGAGAGGAGGCTGCTTCAGCAATCTAATAACCCCAAGGCTAATGTGGTTGTCGCCATGGATGGCTCTGGGGATGTTAATTCTATCCGAGAAGCTATTGCAAAAGTGCCAAGGAAGAGTGAAACAAGGTTCATCATCTACATCAAGGCCGGTGAATATAAGGAACAGTTGATTCTGGACAAGTCCTTCTGGAATGTAATGATGTATGGAGATGGAAAGACAAAGACCATTATTTCCTTCGATGACAATTTTATAGATGGAACCCGAACTTTCGATACAGCTACATTCGGTAAGTAGACCTCCATCTTCCTTTCTTTAATTTCCGATTTCTTTTTCTTGTTCAATCTTTAATTAGCCCTTTCTTAACTAGAATCTTGATTAGAAACTCTCTGCATAATGCTACTACTTGATCAATATTTCTGGTTAATTATGTTTGGTAAGGGCTATCAAATATTAATCTACTTCAATAGGATATAGAGTAAGAGATCCCGTGTAGTGATTTTCCGATATTGTGATAGCATGGAAATATCTACCACTAAATTTTAACCAAATTTGGAGTAAGCATGTGAAAGGTTTCGTGTGCTTGGAATGTCTTAGTTGAAATGTGACCACCATGTGGTTTTATGCTTAAATTAGTTGTACAACTATCGAGTCATGAATGTTCTTCTGCAATCTGATATCCCAACCCCCCAATGTCCCACCATGTGCACTTAGATGGCCTCTTAGAACTGAGCTGTTGGGCAAATAAAACAGGGGAATAAACATTAATGGCTTCTGGTTTTCATTACTTCTTGTGTGCTTATCTTTCGGACACACACTTTCTCATCTTGATATAAAAAAATCAAGCCGAAAGAGTATCCAATGCAATGAATAGCCATTCCTAAATTGGCTAATGGGTGATTATTTCTGTTTGACCTAGTCATTTGGGCCTTTGGCCGTCAATTTTATTTTTATGTGAAGGGCTCAAGTGTTGTTTTAACATGACAAATTAAAGAATCATTAGCCAGGGGCAAGATTTGTTCAACGGATGAATCTCGGTCCAAAAGATACATTATTAGGCAACCTCGTGTCATGATCTACTATAATGTTTGCCCCCACGAAATCATGGAACGTAAAATTCTAGATTACACTATCTGATGGGATTGCATTGAAATTTGGGAATTAGAACCTTAATTGACAAACTCCAGTTTGATTTTTGAAGGCATCACTGAAAATTATGGGAAAATTGTCTAACATTGGGCTCTGTCAACTGCAGCTATTGCAGGAAGAAACTTCATTGCGAAAGACATAACATTCAAGAACACAGCCGGAGCCAGTAAGCACCAGGCCGTGGCACTCCGATCAGGTTCCGATCGTTCCGTGTTCTACCGATGTTCTTTTGATGGTTTTCAGGACACTCT
The DNA here is from genome assembly GCA_019593545.1 of Apocynum venetum. Lineage (NCBI taxonomy): Eukaryota > Viridiplantae > Streptophyta > Magnoliopsida > Gentianales > Apocynaceae > Apocynum > Apocynum venetum. The sequence continues at coordinate 5,351,507 of SRSM01000123.1, read as the reverse complement.
CTATGCACACTCTAATCGACAATTTTACCGGGAATGCGACATCACCGGAACCATCGACTTCATCTTCGGAAATGCGGCGGTTGTTTTCCAGAACTGCAACATTCAACCTAGGCAACCCATGTCCAATCAATTCGTAACCATAACAGCACAAGGAAAGAAGGATCCCAATCAAAACACAGGAATTTCTATTCAGAACTGCATCTTGTCCCCACTAGATAATCTCACAGCTTCAACGTATCTAGGCAGGCCGTGGAAGAACTTCTCCACTACTGTGATCATGAATTCTCAGATTGGCGCGTTCTTGGCACCGCAAGGCTGGATTGAGTGGACTCAAAATGTTGAGCCACCCAATTCCATATTCTATGCGGAGTACCAAAATATAGGCCCAGGATCAAGTGTGGATCGAAGGGTAAAATGGGCTGGTTATAAGCCCACTCTGACATCAAACCAGGCTTCTCAGTACACTGTACAATCTTTCATAGAGGGTGATGTGTGGTTGCCCGAAACCGAAGTCACCTTCACTTGATCCAACAAATTCTAATAGGATGAAAAGGGTGTATTATACTATTTTGATTTTTTCTTGTAGCTTGACAAAATTACCACCTTTGAGTTTGTCGATTGTTCATGGCAAGGAGATAGTGAGATAGTTTAATTGATTATTATACAATTATTTTGATTGTGATTTACATCTAAATTTTAAATTTGCTAAAGAAAATAGTTAATATATCTTGTTAAGTGAGTATTATTACTGACAGCTAATTAAGCCATTTTCAAAACTTCATTTATTTCAAAATCATTTGGAAAATAGTTATTCTTTTCTCTTCTTTTTTTAAAGAAAAACTTGTTATGAGAATTAAAAAAAAAATGTTTCTACCAACCCACTTCATAAGATAAATTGATTTGGCATGTAGATTAGCAATTTTCTTTAAAATAATACAAATTAACAAACATTTTTTTCCTTTTTGAAAAATGTTTTTCTTTCTGTTTAACTTCATTAAAAAAACTTTTGGTCAAATTATTTACAAATTTGACGTAGGAAATGTTAGCATTATTTTTTTTTTTAAAAAAAGGTCAAAAATACTATTTAAAATAACTCAGTTTTTAAAAGATTATCCTACGCTAAAAATGATCCATATATTGATGTGAAAGCGTTACTATTTGACCCTTTCATTCAAGAAATCAATTATCCTTGGGGACTAATAAATTTCTCATAACTTAATTGTCATTAAGAATTAACAAGTCTTAATAATTATTTTAGAAACTAGGAATTTGCTTTATCTTATTTTTTTCCCCTTTCTTCCTTTGAAATAGAGGACAGGGCAAAGGAACATAGAATCCAAAATGCCTATCTTATAAAAATCCAACTTTAAAAATGGATGGTGAGGCAAAGAAACGGGGTTGTTCTCGGAATGTAAATATTTGTTTAACTGTTTAATATACATCTATTGTTATATTTTTTTTATAAAATTTAAATATAAGTGAATTTATAAATAATTTTTATTGTTAGATTCTAAAGTTTTGGTGTCATGTTTTTGATTAAAAATTTAAATAAAAAATTGTGAAGAATTATTACTACTATAATAGATTCCTTTCATGTGATCGATTTTAATTGTATTAAATCATTTTTAACTTCATTATCATCAGAATTTTCAATATCACTAGTCACAATTTATTCTAAGTTTTTTATTCTAAATTTTGAATCTCTCAACATTCATTATTTTCAATCGAGTAATCTAATAAGTGATTGACATCCATTTTTTTTCAATAAATGAGATAATTAATCATTTTACCGAGCTCGTAAATGTCTTATTAAGACTTTTCTTTACTAAAATTCCTTAGGGTTGCTCTATTCTCGAACAAATTTTGAAATGTTAGAAAATAATTTGTAATTGTTTATTGTCAAACATATATTATACAAGATGAGATGGCAAGATTGATAGAAGTTAAAACATTAATCTTTTTTGGATTAGATTGTTCCAATTCATATCATTCCAATATCATATGGTAAACTCATAACTTTCAAGAAAACACTCGTCAAATTAATAAACTATTCATTAATTGATTAATCAATACATCTCTAAATTAATAAAATTTCACGGCTACAACATTATTAATTTATATAAATTTTAAGTACTTATTTTCAGCCATCTTATGGGGAGGAAAAGGAAAGATGAAAGAATAAATACACTTTTTGTCTTTTTTGTTTTGTTTTTTCTATAGTACGAATCCTGTTTTTTGGTAGATTTATTTAGGCGAAAAAAGTTTCAAAGATCATAACACTAACCTTTACACAAAAAGGAATTATAACACTTGCTCACTCGGATGTTGGATATGGAAGATCTACGATTGACAAGGAGGGACTAAAAACATAGATTTAATAATTAACTTCACTTTTATATTCTCAAATAATTTGTTAACCATATTTTATAATTTTATTATTTAAATATACTTAATTTAACTCACTTCAAATATTAAAATATAAAATCCATAGTTAATTTAATTTTTAATTTTAATAAAAAAAACTATGAAAAAAAAAATCCATTTACAAAGGAAATCTTTTGCAGCAACGGGAAATTCTGGAATATCCCCTCCGTTTCTTTAACTCAATACCGTTACCTTTTCTTCTTGCATTTTCCTTTGTCCACATGTTATAAAAATAGTGCTTAGTGACGTGCTTAGGACAAGGAATGGTCGAAAAAGGACAAAGCTCAGACGGATTTCGTGGGCGCAGCGAAGAGAGGCGTTGAAACAGGAACCCCTCTGAAATTGAATGAGGCCATTTAAGCAATTTACCAACTGCGGTGAGTTCTACATTTACAATATTTTTGAGTTTTATTTTATTTTTTCGATTTATAATTAGAACTTTTACTCTTTTTGAAAGAAAAAAAAAGATATCATAATTGTAAAATAAGTACTCACTCAATTCTTTTTTTATAAGTTGTTTGAGCAATATCCATTGACAAAACCTAACAAAACCTTTTTCTTTTTGTCTTATAAACTAGAAAGAAAATAAATTTATTTAATAATAATAAGAGTACCGAGCAAAGTAGAACAATAAATTAAGAATATAAATTGGTTAAAGCAGAAGGGGTTTGATTCTCTAAAACAGATGTTTCGATTTCAAACTCTGAAAATAGAAAAAAACATATTGAAAATTTCATCCTCCACAGGGAGTTCGATCGAAACAAGCTCAGGCAAACCCCGGACACCTTTGCGAGTGAAAAAAAAAGAATATAAATTGCATAGATGACCACTGATGCGACGTTTGACATAGACATACGCATGTGCTGATGAGATTGATCACGTTCAACATTGAACGCCAAACCATCAGATAGAGGGTGGATTGGCGCGGGCAACAAGTCAAACACAGAGAGAGAGAGAGAGAGAGAGGGAGAGAGAGAGAGAGAAGGATCGACTGGGCAGCCTTGAAGAAGTAGAACATAATTGACCGAATCTTTAAAATTTACGAAGTCCATAGGAAATTTCCCCAAAACCCCTGCCCACAGAAAGGTTTTTACGATGCGGCGATGCGTGGCTGGCAAAGTCACTAATCTCATCAAGAGTATTTCCACCTGTTCAACTCTTCGTGTCGTGTCGCCTCGTCCAATTTCCCCACTTCTTTCTCCTTCTCTTGGGTTTTCTCCTCAGTTTCTTTTGCGTTTCTTGACGACTACTCTCCCTCCTTCATCTGATTCTTCGTCAATGGCTTCTGATTATTCAACTACTCCTGTTACTCTCCGCACCATCAATCCAAAGGTACTCTTACTCTGCTTCTGTACAATTATTTGATTAGTTTTTTCAAAGGTTTTTTCCGGGTTTTGTTTCTGATTCTTGCTTCTGGGTCTTTGCGAGCTTTCATTCTGGGTTTTTTCAGATTTTTAATGATCGTGTGTTCTGTGTTGGAATTATAATGCTGTTAAAGGTTTGATATCTTAAATCCCCATTCCAGTGAATTGTTTGGTTGCCCATTACCCAAGCCGCCTTTATGCCCTTTCCTTGATCCAGCAAATTGAGATAGCACCGAAAGGAGTATATTTTGTTCATCTTATTTTTCTTTGAACTTAAACAAATTGTTATCTTAATTCCGCATTCTGCATTTGAGTGTGTGTGTCGTGTTGGGATTTTAATGCTGTTAATGGTTTATTTATTTATTTTTATCTCAATTCCATATTCTAATGAACTGTAGTGGGTTTCTTTATGGATATGCACTAAACTTTAGCTTTTGCATCCAAGTGCTTTGTAATTCTATGATGAAGTACTTAATCAGATTTCAGTCATTCCTTTTCAAATGTTTTTTGTGGTGGGGTCCCGTTCTGATACTTTATCTGAAGTATAAAATGTCCTAGCAGTATCTTACTAATGAAAGCTATTCCCTCACTTGTCATACAATGGAAATACCCTCTCTGTTAAGGGGTAAAAAAAGGTGGTGGGGGGGTATATATATATATGGACATTTAAGTCTTAATTTCATCTCTGTTGATATTCTCTATTGAACTTAACTGTATCCTAATGCTGCTCTGGTCTGCCCTAGAACTTGTGGGATAAATGGTATTCCCTTGTACTATCCTTTTGTGAGTATTCAGAGATACTTTTAGTGATCACTGAAATTGTCTTTTACAGGTATTGGAATGTGAGTATGCTGTCCGTGGAGAAATTGTCACTCTAGCTCAGGTAAATTGGAAGTAGCTTACTTGCTCACTGTCCATTTCGGGATTCATTATCTTTTATTTTTTCCAGAATGTGAGTATATTATATCTCTGAATGCTGATTTTAAATCATAACTAGGATCTGGAGCTCCCTAAATCATAAAGTAATGCATTGGAGTCAATGAACTGATGAAACTAAATATGGATTAACTGCATCTGTAACATGCATCAGTTTATCAGGCACTAATGAAATGTTTGATTTTGCAGAATTTGCAGGAGGAACTAAAGAGTGACCCAAAATCTCATCCTTTTGATGAGGTACTGGTTTTCTTCATAGCTTTCTTCCCTTTTAGCACCAACTTAGGAATGAATGCTTGCAAACATTAGCGGTAACTATTCTCCCCCCTAATGTATATATTTGGTATCCTGCAATCTGCCAAAAGTATTGGGGCCTTCCAAATATGGTGAAAGAAAAGATAAGAATTTACTCGCAAGGGTTTTGTGAATATCTAATCTCTCCTGGAGCTCCTTTGACATTCTGAAATAGAGTTCAACATTTTTATGTATTGAGCACAATTTGCTCATGAATATATTTTCAAATCTGGCAGATACTTTACTGCAACATTGGCAATCCTCAGTCCCTGGGTCAGCAACCTATTACATTCTTCAGAGAGGTGTGTGATGAATCTTCTCTTCTAGGTCAAAAGAACTTGTGGCTTTAACTGCTTGTAATGGTGATTATTTTTCTATTAGGTCCTTGCTTTATGTGACCATCCAGCCATTTTGGACAGAAGTGAGACACAAGGTTTATTCAGGTAGGAAATATAGTTTTCTCATGAGCTAAGTAAATTAGTAATATGTTCAACATCGGATGAAGTATTGTCCAGGTATCTGAATAATGTAACTTTAGTATTGTCCAAGTATCTGAATAATGTAACTGTAGTATCATCCAAATATTTGGTGCTGAATTCAGTCATGTTATGATTAATTGGTGTCTGCTGCTTTTTCATGGTCTTTAGTGCTGATTCAATAGAGCGAGCATTTAAGATCTTGGATCAAATTCCTGGAAGAGCAACTGGTGCATACAGTCATAGCCAGGTAATTATACCTTGCCTGAGTTTACTGCAGTTTTTTGGCATGATAGAACTTCAGCTGTCTTCTGTGGACGTAATATGTTATATTAAAACCAGGGTATCAAAGGATTGCGTGATACCATAGCTGCTGGTATTGAAGCTCGTGATGGCTTTCCTGCCAACCCAAATGACATATTCTTGACAGATGGTGCAAGCCCAGCGGTAAGTATACATCATCTTCTGAAAGTAATTGATGTTTGCAACTTCTATTATAATAATATTTCCTTAATCTCCTATTATTTCCAGGTTCATATGATGATGCAATTACTGATAAGTTCTGAAAAGGATGGAATTCTTTGTCCCATTCCTCAGTATCCCCTCTACTCTGCTTCAATTGCTCTCCATGGAGGATCTCTGGTATCTTCTACCTTTCCTTTTTTTTTCCCCTTTATTTTCTTTGTTTCTTTATTCTATATAAAGATTTAATTTGACATTAGATGTACCTAATGGCAACCAAAGACAAAATAGATAGGTACAATTTTAACATACTGTCAAGTGAGGCATCCATTTAGCCGTGTCTTTATTCTGGAAGATCTGTTAACTGGTGGTTGATAGGTTACTGTAATGGGAGGTCTGATGCAGGATTCTAACTGACCTTACAGGTCCCTTACTATCTCAATGAAGCAACAGGGTGGGGCCTGGAGATATCTGAGCTCAAGACTCAACTGGAAACTGCCAAGTCCAAGGGTATTAATGTCAGAGCCTTGGTTGTTATAAATCCTGGCAACCCAACAGGGCAGGTAAGCTATTGTTAGTATTAAGAGTTAGTGAAACAGAATTAATTTTTTATAGCAGACTGCTGTTGGATGCTGTTTTTTAAATTTCTTTTTCTGCACTGAACTTCTATTTTTTGGTCGTATCGTTCAAGTGTTTAATGTTTTGTTCTGTATTAGCAGACTTCCCTTGGTGGCTATGAGATCTTCCATTATATATATATATATATATTCCCCTTCTTTACTGTTTTAAGTTTTTGTTTCACTCATGTCATCATTCATGTAGGTTCTCGCTGAGGGCAATCAGCGTGAAATTGTTGAGTTCTGCAAGAAGGAAGGTCTGGTTCTTCTGGCAGATGAGGTGATTATTTACTAGTTTCTCCAATACCTTATGGTTGCTGCTCTCGTTTCTTTTGAGCATTTTCTAGTTGATTCAAGAGCTTTGGCTGAAGCTTTGTTTTTTTTGTCCATCATTTAATCTTTCTTATGGTTTTTTTGTCATTCATTTAAGCTTTCTTATAATCCAAGGCCTTTTTTCCCCCCTCTTCTTTCAGAATTCTTAACTCATTAAACTTCATTCAATAGGTTCCTCTGACAAGATATAAACCATGCAGGTATACCAGGAAAATATTTATGTTCCTGACAAACAATTTCACTCATTTAAGGAAGTTTCCCGGTCTATGGGGTATGGTGAGAAGGATATCTCCTTGGTATCCTTTCAGTCTGTTTCTAAAGGTAAATTGATCTCATCCTGCTTGAAAGTGGTTTCGGATTATCATTTGAGAAAATAAAGTTTTCTCCTGTTTCTTTTTACTAAAATTTATCAATTAATTTTATCTACATTGTTTCTCTTCAATGCTTCAGGTTACTATGGAGAATGTGGAAAAAGAGGAGGTTACATGGAAGTGACTGGTTTTAGTCCTGAGATAAGGGAACAAATATACAAAGTAGCTTCTGTTAACCTTTGTTCTAACATCTCTGGGCAGATTCTTGCAAGTCTTGTAATGAGTCCTCCAAAGGTTAATACACAATCTTTGTAGATTTGGGTGTTTCTATTTTAGTCATTCCAAATCTGTCATGGTAGTAATTATAATGTGGTTACTCTATACTACGACTTGGAATTTCTTGAAATTGAGTAGGACTTAGGGAAACTACTAAGTAAGCTAGAAATTCCTTCTGAAATCCTATAATGGATGAAAATTGGAGTTGCATATTCTATTATGATTTATTTAGCTTCAGGCTTTTGATGAATAAATGTAAAAGTTAAGAATCGCCAACAACGAATTCCTTAACCATAGTAGCAATACACTGGTGATTCCATATAGTCAGTTCTTATTGATGGCAGTATGCATAAGATGGCTGAAGTAAAATTTTCATGGAATAACATCCATTAGCATGATTATTGTTTATTATGTTAGTGATTTCTATCATGTATTGCATTTTAGCTGATGGACCTGGATAAAAGAATGAAATTTGATTGGAACATGCAGGTTGGAGATGAATCATATGACTCTTACATTGCTGAGAAGGAAGGAATACTGTCATCCTTGGCAAGACGAGCAAAGGTTAGTTGAACTAGGAAAATTTTGTCAGTTGTGGTGAAATATAAAGAGTCAGTGCATGGTAGTGGTTAATAAAATGAAAAAGATGGAATAAGCGTAGGATGCTGCAGATTTTAATTTGCCTCATTAATACTGGAACAATCAGTAAAGCATCCTCAAGTATCTCTATTACTGCTTTTCAAAAAAAAGAAAAAGAAATAAAAAGGTTCTACTACTGATGTAAGACAGTGGTACTATTTCATGAAATGGAAATTATAACTGGTTCAGGAAACAAGTTGACAACTTTGTGTTAACTATTCTGATTCCCCAGAAAACCCCTTCCTTCTGTAGGCATATAATGAAATCAAATTTTAATTTTTTGTCATTGAGATTCTCATGTGATTTTTGACCATCACCAGATACTTGAAGATGCATTCAACAGCTTAGAGGGTGTGCAATGCAACAAAGCAGAAGGAGCTATGTATCTTTTTCCCCGTATTCACCTGCCACAGAAAGCAATCAAAGCAGCTGAAGTAGCAAATACAGCTCCCGATGCATTCTATGCTCGTCTCCTCCTTAATGCCACCGGGATCGTTGTTGTTCCTGGATCTGGCTTTGGACAGGTAAGCTCTATTGCAAAGGTTTTGTTTGCTATCCAGTCATCCTGGATTTAGCTGAGTAACATGCCTTTGTCATTCAAAAGATAGAACGAGTATGAAAGGACATGTTCCTAGAATATCTAGATAGATTGCCTGATCGAACTGACCTTATATGTCTTACATTGATAATGGATAGACAAATTTGAAATATGCATCCCTAGTTTATTGAAATGTACTAAACTTGATAGTATATCCAAGTTAGATCATTGAAATCATTAAAAGAAAAGCTGAATTCTGGGAGTTACATTTCATGCTCTATTAGTCAGGGATTGGCAAAGAGGCAGCATGTCCATTTCAGTTCCTTCAATGTTGCGGTGCATGGATGTTTGTTCCTCCGTGCACTATTAGTTTAATTGATATTTCCAGTGATGGAACAAATTTTTTTTCTCTTTTTCCTGGTAACAAGTGCGTGCTTGGCCTTTGTTTCCAACGAAGTGCTGGTTTTTTCTTGTTCTAATATTTCTAATTCTTGTTTGTAAAGGTACCCGGAACTTGGCATATTAGATCTACAATATTACCTCAAGAAGACAAGATACCAGCTATTGTCTCACGACTCACAGAATTCCACAAGGGATTCATGAATGAATTTCGCGACTGAAGGAGCCTGAAATCAGAAAAGTTCAAATGAAGGCGTAGCTGCCATGTCCTTTTTTCTTAATTTAGCCATTGGGAAGGTGAAATGGTACTTTAATAGCATGAATAATTGTTGGTGTACTTCAATAGGGTGGACAAATTAACCATTGTCAGTCGAGACTAGGAACTTGTTATATGAGGTGGATTTTGTTTTAGCGGGTGAAACCGATTTCTGTTTTTCATGTACAAGAGTTGATCTCTTTGCGAAATAAATGGACTGATTTATTGCCAGTTTTGCGGTTGGTATTAAAAGGGTATTGCAAAAAATTGTCACCTTACTTTAAAAGTATTACGTTGTGAAGGCATGATAGACATTCTTTACAATTCACTCTTATATTTAATTAAGCTAGTACTCCAAAAAATACAGGATGGAAATGGAACAAAGCCTTCAAAAGAACCAGCTTTTGCATGGGAATATCTCTGATTCATTTTTGTCTTAAATCTTTTTCTTTTCCTACAGGAATTTCAAATAAAAATAATTTGAATAAGTTTCTGCATGTAAGGGTCCACGTATAAGATGAGAGAAGGATAAATAAACCTTATATAGTCACAATGAAGTTTTCTAGGATCCATTCGCAAGTTCAATTTCCTGAATTGATACAAAAATTTCTGAAGTCACAATAAAGTTCATTGTGACACAACATTCCAAAAGATAATTTGACAACATTAATTCCTATATTAAACACTATTATTCCCTTCATCCTAAAATATAAAAGGTTAGACGACATTATACACGCATTATAAGGTATTTTAATTCATTTATTGTATCAATTGTTTTTTAAGATTAAAATACCCTCATTTGAGAGAGAAAATAAATAGAAATGATATTAAAAATAATACACAAAATAACTCTGAAAAATATCAAACATATTATATTTTGATACAAGATAGTTTACTTCAAACTTATATTTTATATTTTGAATCTGAAGGAGTAATATGATTAAAGAATTTAGTAGCAAGACTATAGAATTCATCCAGTATAGGAACTAGGAAGTTGCGGCTGAAAATCTATACGAGGGTATTTCCTTAAATCAGTCTCAAGTACCTTAGTTCCATATTAAAGCAATGCCATCACTTTCAGGCAACCAGATTCGCTAAATTGAAGTTGATGTTGCAGGACAGTTGTAACACACTTGAAGCAGTTTCTAATGGAAATCCCATATTTTTTTAAAGTACAAAAAAAAAAGGAAAATTCATCCAAGAAATAAATAGTACAGAAGGAATTCAAGCATGGAGGAACAAGAACTCGAATCAAGAAACTGCTTGGAAGACCTCTTATAGGCGACTAATGACAGCCTCAACCTCAGAAGGGGTGTACAAATGGTATGTTGGTGCAACCTTTGCGATATCGACATTGTTAGGCGTTACCTGATACCACATGACAAGCATACAATCTTAGTATAGAAGCATCACAAGGAACAATCTGAGGAAACTCTGAATTACGTCAATTTACCTTTTCTTCCATAACTTGCTTAAGGATAGAGAGGGCTATAGTTTCAGCTTCTTGAAGAGTTAAGTCCTGCAGGGAAAGCAGAAAATAAAGCTTGAACCACTTTTGGAAGAAATACTACTTACGATATTTATTAGTTATTTCATATCCATGAAATGGAATAATTAACATTGCTAAAATGAATCTGGTTGAGTGCCATTACAAACATTTATGAACTCACCATCACAGTAATTATGTAAACATATTGACACAGGCATAGAGCATAACATGTACAGGAACTAACTGCCCCACAAAAGTTGAAGACATAGGAGGAGAAAGGAGCCTTGAACAAAATGAAAACGTTTGAATTCAATTAGTACCTTATTGTATTGCTCTTGCAATGAGCTGTCAGCCCCTTCAGAACCTGAACCAATGGCTTTTGCATTGCATTGCCAGAATGTTCCAGATGGATCTGTATAATATCTGTGTATTGCAAATGCCTTTGATTAAGGTCAACCATTAAAGAGGATCAATTTACACGATGACATTTTCTTTCAAAAAGGAAGCAATAGTTTGGTAGACAGCACAAACAGCAAATATAAAGGGGGGAACACCACACCATATTAAGATTACCATATAAATCATGAGGATTTGAGAACATGATACCCAAGATCAACTTGTTGAATTAATGTAACTATAATAATAATTCGAGAGAGATCAGATTATGGAAATCTACTTCTGCTCGTCAGTATAAAAAGGGAGCAAAATCTCTGGAGAAAAATTTATCCATTTAAGATTGAAACAGAAGAATTTTTCATAAAATCAATAGAAAAAACTGTACACTTAAGTTGTAAGATTATCCACCTGCAACATCAGGTAAGAAAATTATGTGGAAAAGGCAAATCAAAATTACATCTACAGCTAAAAATGTTGATCTTTGGTTCTTTTTTATTTATTTAATTCATTTATATTATATTAAATTAAAGAGTAGTGATGCAAATTCTGTGTAGAATATGTTAAAAGCAACAGAGGACAAGGTGGAGACAACTATGTAATAAAGAGAACAAAATCAATTGAAAATTTTGAAGATTTGCCTAACAGACAGCTAGAAATCTTTGGCCATTTATATTGGGAGGGGAGCAATAGTGCACAAACACCCAATCCTTTTCAACAAACAAACAATGAGAAGAATTACTTACAAGCTGGGGCCATTCTCATCATGACCAGCAATGAGAAGAGATACACCAAAAGGCCGGGACTGCAAATGCACACAAGGGAGGAAAAGGGGGGAAAAAGGTCAGACATTCGAAACATTTGGGCAGAGAAAATAACAAAGAACTTCAAAAACATCTATGGGAAAATCAAATAAATTTAGAAAGTCCTGTTTTTAACTGCCAAATAGGAATTTAAACTCGAATGACTGCAGATTGCAAGCAACAGCCCAAGGAAGAGAAGAAAGAGATTAACATTTAGGACCAAGAAACAGTTCTAAATCTTTTGGCTGCAAAACAATCACCATGTAAAGGAGTTTTAATGGATAAGTGCTTGAATCTTTTACAAGCAAATTCAAGTATAAATACAGATCACGTTGTGAAGCCAGGGAAACATAGATGGCTCATTATTTCAAAAGGAAAACTAAAAGATTAGCCAGAAACTAAAACCATTTATGCCACAATTACAAAATAAGCACCAGATTAAAAAATGAGCTGCAATGTAATAGTTCAATTAAATGCCCAATGAATAAGAAAAATTGATGTCAGTTAAGGAACATAAATTCATGCTCTTTGATTCATTATAAAAAAAGAATCAGTAACAAGCCATGGAAAAGGACAAGAGAAGTTCCAAAAACGCATTTATCATCCACTGAATATAAAGTTTAACAGAGAGAAAATTATCTCCGCAGATAACACCAGATAACACATATTACCATTGGTATCAGAGATTAAAAAGAATAGCATTAGAAATGATAGATGCTGACCATGGATTCTTCATCCCCCTCACCAAACCTGAGGGCAAGGTCACAGAGAGCCTGGGTAGTGGATTCAACAGTCATTGGCTCGCCATATGAGAATCTGTGATTCTATCAAAAACAAAAGTTGAACTGTCAGTGGATAGTCGTATACATGTCAACTCATAAGAACATGATGCCAATGGTATGTGTTAGGCACCTGAGTCTCAACTCGTGCATGCTCAACCAGTGTTCGGGCATCAGCAATCAAACCACTCATTGCACAGCCTATATGATCATCAATCTCCATGATTTTTTCCACACTGCTGGGCTCCTATAGGAGTATTGCAAGCATGGAGATGAATTCAGAAGTATATTTACAAGAAAGCAAGTTTAATTTTCAGAACCTGAAGATAAATGCAGTGGTAAATACTGAAGACTGTCTGGGAATAGGTAGTTTTCAAAACCTGGAATCTGATAACACTTTAAGCAACTATTGAAGTACAGCCACAAAATTCTCTTAATCTTCCCATTTCATGTCCAACAGGTAAAAGGGTTGCAAAACATTTCTTCCCTTTCTTCTAGGTATATCGAGGGACTAGATTAAAGCCTGAATACTTAAAAACATTTTTTTAATGGACATAAAGGGATCAGAGAGTACTAATTCAAAAAGTTAATTTACCACCCACATTGTTAAAATAAACAGAATTGAGCAACTCCACCCAATGATCTTAAGAATCCTAGTTCCAATCTAAACAAATTTCTATTGAAATCACTGTCCCAAATCCTTGCTAATATGCTGGAAGCGTCAAAGCTTCATCCTGTTCAAGATAAATATGTTTTGACTGACTAATTTGTTGTTGCTGTTTAACTATTAATAGATTATTAACTTCATTTTGATTCATTATTTATTCTTTGCTTCAAGGAAAAGGAAAAGAATCTAATGGATCATCCACGTATGATAATGCACCTGAGCTGAAATGTCAATATGGAACTCTTATGAATAGAGAGAAAGAAGACATCTTTCAAAGGGCGTGTATTTAATTAGTTTTGAATTATCAATAAAGCTACAAAGCTCTAAAGACATTACAGATAATATATTATAAGAATTAGGATCGAAACTAAACACTGTCCTTGTGCTAACTTCATGAGAACATCTGAGCAATGAAATCACCATCCAACCAGGAATCATACACTACAAGTTTCCCATAAAAGAAACAATGAACAAGTTAAGCATAGACAGACCAGGAGTGGAGAGGTAATCCGCTTCTCAACGGCCAGAACAACTCCTTCCTTGGTCTTTAAACCAATTGCAGTTGAACCCAGCTGCCACAATAACCACAAGAATAAGCAAACACCTCAGAACAGTCCTAGATTTTGAATTCAATCCTAAGACAGATGGATATATTAGTTAATAAACAGATTTACCTTGATGGCTTCAATGGCATATTCCACTTGGAACAATCGACCTTCAGGCGAGAAGGTATTGACACCCCTATCGTACTCGGTCCTTTCGGAAAAAACATGGGAAAACAAAACTTCTTGAGACAGAAAGATCGTACAGCAAACCACAGAAAGCTTAACAAAAGATAGACAGTCAAAGAGGAAAAACCCTAGACAAAAAACCCCAAAGAAGAGGAGGAAAAAAAAAGGGTTTACCTAGTGAGGAACATTGTGGATTCGATCAAGAGCTTCGACTCGAAAACTGGGACAAGTTCAAAATAAACACAAGAAATAAGTGGCAATTCGGTAATTTTCTTTCGTAGTTTTAATAGAAAAGACACTACTTTTAGAAGAAATTTAGCATAGCAGATTGATTAGAAACTGGATCCAAGTCTGATTGCATACCTGGAGATGCAGAAAATGTCGTTTTGGCCGTCTTCTATGTGCACTATGGCTTATAGTCTTGAAACTCTACTTACCCTTCTTGCCAAGCAAGACAGGCCTGCGGTGCGGACTGCGATATGGGTTACCCGGGAAGGTTTGCATTTGAATCGGGTTATAACCGGAAGTATTTTGTTCCAATATTTGGGCCAAAGGCATCCGTGAACAGAAATTTAAGTTCAGCCCATTGGGAATTGAGACTTGAGACGGATAATGAGGCCCAGAGTATGGGCTCAATGTCCTCCTCCTCCATCTCCTCTTGGTTGGTTGGGTCTGTTTAGTTGGATAATTGGAGGGGAAGCGAGATAATCTTTTAAAAATTCATCGTTTGATTCTTTTTTTTTTTAGGATGGTAAAGGAAAATTTGAGATTAAAAATATTCCTCCTCTCTTATTTCCTTCACCTCAAAAAGTTAATGGATTTAGAGGTGGGAGAAAATATAAGTCTTATATTTATAAAATTATCTTTTTATATATTGATAATTTCATTTTTCTTTTTCACTTATTTTTCTATTATTTTAATATTTATTGAGTCTTCTCACCTACTAAATAATGTTATATTCATAAGAAAAAAATTTTATTAAAAAAATTAAACAAATAAATTATGAACGTTATGAATTATATAATATTTAATTTAATTATATTTATTCTATATTCCCTCAAAATCAAATAATAAAATTTTATATTCTCTCTCTTTTCTTCCTATATATCTAAACCAAACAACATCAAATTTTACCTCTCCCCTTCCCTCCCCTCGCTTTGGAAGCAAACGCTACCTCTATGTTTCTGGGCCCACTGCTTATTATTAACCTTGACTTTTGTCTTTTGTGTTTCATTTTGAGTTTAACCGTTAAGGTGTAAAAGTTTGATTCGCATGAGGGATATAGGTAGGGAAAAGAAAGAAAACGGAAATGTCTGCATCTCTTGAAAAGTAAATTACCTTTATTTTTCATCTTATTTGGTATGAATAAAATAAAAGTAAAATAACTATTTATTTAATTTTTCAGTCGTTGAAAGCTAAAGTAAAAATGAACCCGCCTCATATACATCTCTCCTTTCACTTCTTAATCATACAAAGTAAATTGTGATTATGTACATATTTGCTTTCTCCTCCTTGTTTACTCCTATTTTCACCCCCAACTAATAATTGTTTTATAAATAATTGATCAAACAATCTTTATCAATAGTGTTCTTGCTCTTGTAAATTTATTTTTTTAGAAGAAAAAAAGCGATGCCTTTTTCAAAGAAAAGAAAAGAAAAAAGCATGAAGGTGAGACAGTAGACTACTTATGGTTTCACTCTAATCAGCTACAAACTTTTATTAGAACTGTGAATTCGGTTTGAGTTTGCTCAAATCTCAAATTCGAATCAACTTGTTAAGTAAGTAAATCAAACTTAAAATTTAAAATATTTAATTTATAACGAACTATTCGAATTCAATTTGAAAGTTAATTTTTATTTAATCTTAAATTCGTTAAAAAATTTGACAAGGTAAGCTTGAATTTTAATTTCAATATTGATTGAATATAAGAGCGAAATTCCGAATAGATTTTAATTCGAGCCCATCTCAACTTATTTGAAGCCCGTCTACTACATTCAATTTTTACTTTATAAAGATTTATTTTTTAAATAAAACTACTTTTAATATAAAATTTTATGAATAATTAATTTTAAAAAATTATATATAATATTTGTTTGACTACTTGATAAATATATGAACTATAACCCTCTTAATTAGTTTAGATTTTTATACGAGGGAAAAACTTAATATCACATGAGAGGAAGAGGTTCTATATTCAAATAATGGGTGTGCTAAAGATGGCTATGCGTTTTAGGGAAGAATAAAAGGGAGGAAAGATAGTTGCGGAAGAAATCCTTGTAAAGGAGCAGCGTAGTACTATGCAACTTTTTTTTTTTCCCTTTTATCAGATAAAAGTATATAAATTCTAAATTCTAATGCATATAGAACAATCTTCAATGTGTCATAGTCCATAAAAACCATTTATTTACGAGAAATTTTCATAGTGTAATGAACTTTTATTTATTTGTCTTTTGGTAGATCTGTGAGTGAGAGTTTCCAGTAATCGGACCAGAACGAATCTTTAGCAAGATTCGGTTGCCAAGTGATGCTGGCAATGCAGCCTCATGAAAGGAAAGAACCATTTTGTAAAAGCACGAAAGCACTGTTTGCCCTTTACAATGAATCGGCAAGTTTTGGAAGTTCTTAGCCTTCTCGACTGTCCAATCTGTGGGAAGCGTCTTTTCTTGCAGAATCTTGGTTTGATTTCTAATCAAGTCATTTCCACCTTTCATTTCTTGTAACAAATTGTTAGGCCAACAAGTTTAGCAGGGTTTTTAAGGATTATGACCTTAAAAAAACGAAAAAAGGGGAGGGGGATTCATACTTCTTAAGAAGGTTTTAAACCCTGTTGGTAGTAAGAATGGCAAACAATAACTGAGATGAATAAAATGCAGGATCTATTTCTGATTCTTTAGTCTAAATATGACTGTTACAGGGAAAGCAACCGCAAGAATTGGTTCCTGTCAAATATGGGTTTTGCCTGTTCATCATTAGCTTTCGGGCTTGTTCTGAAGCTTTCTGGACTTGTTCAGAATGTTGAACACGAGCAGCAGTTCTCCATTCCTCAGCTTTTCTATGAACAATTGCCATTCTTTTCATTAACTTCTCCTCCATATTTGATCGCATTTTCTGAATTTTCACCTGAAATTCATGGTATTCTGTAGTTTGATAACTCTCAAGTCACAGTCAATTAAGACGAGGTTGCAAATACCCATTAAGGACTAACTCCGAGATGTGCATTCAGGAATTATATGCAGAACAGCATTAAAAGAATTCTTGATTAGTAGTACTAGTTTCCATGGTGGGTCCAAGATGAGTTCTTGATTAGTACTACTTTACAGGGTGCAAGATACGATCAGAATGGACAAGGCACTGTTTTTTTCTTTGCTATCCTTTATCTTTTCCCAACATCCAATTTCCTACCCAGATACGGTTTACTAGGACAGCAGGATCAACTACAAGATATTATTACAAGAGGCCCAATTTTTATATACCTTGTTAGTGTACAAGCATTAGATATATTATCCATTAGGAATAATAATCTTACTTCAGGAAATACATAGTTTTCTTGCCTCTTGGCTTTTGTGAAATGCAGACACAGTACCTTCACTGCTTCACATGTTATCACGACTGTCAAAAGCAATAGTTATGCACATATAAAATACTACACAACACTGCTGGCTTTTCGTTGGAAGAAGAATTCTTCTTCCATCTCAGGCGGGAATGCATATTATTTTAGGCAGGGGGAGAAGAACACACTTTAAAAAAGAGGATGGATCACGAGAAGGAAGGTTGCAGCGTGTGGCTCGATGACGAATAATCCTGACAAATTCCTTTTTTATATTTTTTTTGACAGATTCCTAAATCTAGTCAATGTTATGTAATCCAGAGATTTAAGGAAATCTTTCTTGACTGGAGTAGCATTTTTTTAGTGCCTTACTTGACTAAACTCCAAGTGCCATATTTCCACACATCAAATTTCCTATAACCAACTCGTAGTCTTAACACAAGATCACTAAGGACCGGGAAATTGCATGCAGTGCGGTAGGAGTTTAGGTCAAAACAAATCAACTCGATGAGTTAACAAATTTATCAAATAGTTTCCACAATGAAAGCCAAACAGAAAAGGTGTAAACAAATTAGTACCTCAAGCTTCCTTGATTGAGCTTCAGCTTTTGCATTTTGGAGATTCACCCAAGCTTGAATCTTTGCTTCTTCTCTCTGATACCTGTTTCAATGATCACTTTAAATAACAAAAAACTGCACATGACAGTAAATTTCTCATCTTTCTATTTTTTCCCCTCAAATTATACTAACCTTAAGCAGCATTTGGTTTTTTCTTCTTCTTCCCATGCACAAGCTCTAGACTCTTTAGACTCAGAAACACTCCTCCGGCACTCATTATTTATCTCAAAATGTCTCAAGCTCTTTGATATGTCCTCTTCCTCCTCTTCTTTAGAGCTCCAATTTGAGGTAACAGAATCAAATTGCGTCCCAAGCTGCAGCTTAGCTAAATGGCACTCTTGCAATTGTGCAATATCTATGGTGCCAGTGTTAATAGAATCTGATAAAGCTAGAGGACCAGACCTATCGGCAGGCGTATTATGGCGTGCAGGAGATAAGCTAACGAATGGAGTATGGCATCTTGACGTAGTTGAACTGCCAAGAGGGGTCATTTCTGTTCCAATGTCTCTGTGCTTAATTTCATTGACTACTTCTTTGGCTGCAGCTATCTTCCTGGATTTTTCTGTTGCATTTGAAAACAGAAATCCTTCTTTCATTGGTTCTGAGCATTTAAAGCTGGGATAGACTCGTTCTGCCTCATTTGGGAACTTATCTGCAGTTTAAAAGTGAAATTAAGGTTGTTTAATCGAACTGCAGCTTTTCTTGGTCAAAAGGTTTTGCCTTCATGTAACAAGTATAAGCTTCTGATCATGTCCAAAAAGCTCCATCACTGTGAATTGTATCAAAAGCTAGGAGTAAATTTTTCTTAAAGTTTATTCATTTGTCTTTTCCTTTTCTGTTTTTGGGGTAGCCCGGTTTGTGACCTTCACTGAGAAGGTCACTAAATGCCAGTTACCAAAGCTTCAGAGGAGTGATGAGTGTTTTAGGTTTTGTGACGAAGGTGCACTGCAATGTATTTATGATGTGACAGTAAAGTCAAGGTTCAAAAGAGAGGAAAGGCATCTTACCTTTTAGAAGTACCTCTGCTGAGGATGAGTCTGACCCCTCATTGAGAGGGTCTGCTGAGTAATGGCGGTCCAAGGGTAAAATCCCATTGAAGCCTGAAACAACTTTTGAGACCTTTTCATCCATAACCATTGAATTCTCTGCAGCCTCCTCTGTTTTATGTGACTTAAACACATTACACTGCCTGGAGATCTTTGAGCTATGATGATGAGCAGGGGAATCATGGCAAGAACTGCCACCAATAAGCCACTTCTCAGCGTCATCCCACTTTGATGGGAAAGCCTTCTTTGAAAGATTGCCAACGCTAAAGCTAAAAACTGGCCTGCCTGGTGTAGGAGGGGCTTCTACATTCCTCTTTGCCATTGAAATAGCTCCCTCCCTCCTCTGAGCAGACACCTCCAAGATACCCCTATCCTCAGTTCCATTGCTTGTCATTGGAAATGATTTGACAAATTCAGAAGTCTCCTTGAGATTGAGTTTGCAAAGAGGATCATTGAAGGCTTCCAAGAATGGGTTCTCAGTGCCTGTTTTGCAGAACAAAGTGTTGCCCTCTATAGCTACCTCCTGAATCACCACACCAAAAACAACCGGAGGAAATGCAATGCTCATCCAAACCACATTAACAGTGACGGGAAAAAAAGGGGACCAAAAGAAAGAAGAAGAAGCTGCAAATGTAATGAACTAGTGATTTTTTACCTGGTGAGAAACATTCACTGAACGGGCTTCAAAGTATTTGGTGCCTCCTTTGAGATCCATAGTTGAGAGAGAGCTAGGAAAAGGTACTACAACGGAGCCAAGCCAGTCTTCAGTAAAATTATCCTTTTACTTGTTGGTAATGTTATGTGACTATCTAGTGTAAATCTTGTAAAGTTGGTCTTTTATGCAGACAAGGATCAACTTTGATGTTGTTAAACTCTTTGCCACAAAAATGTGACTGGGGAGGAGTATTGGAACAGTATGGCAGGAGAGCTTAAGGTAAAAGTTTTGACCCCTATGAAGGCTGTCGTGGAAAGTACAGTTCAACAGTGACAGAAATGCGCTATATGACAATGGGCTTAGCTCCCTCAAGAAAGTGAATGCATAGTACTTAATGGCAACGGAGTGTAGTATAGTCTTGCAGCGGATGAGGAAACGTACAAAAATGTCCTTATAAAAAGAATATAGGGGTCTTTGGGAGATGAGAAAAGGCTGTCAGAATCATCACGATTGTGCGTGGAACAAAGATGAGAGCTATGCAAGACACGGGATTGTTTCCATAGAAAATATCATGTGCCACTCTGCGAAGCTTCTTACTGGTGTGTTAATATTTCAAAATCACTACAATAATTATACTACATTCTATATTTCTAATTTTTTAATCACTTGCTATAATTGTGCATGTGTTTAACTAAATTCTAACTCAATCTCGGTTGTCCTTGAGTTTTGTTCAATATTTGTCATCAATTGGGGTCACGGGGCACAATTACCCCAGAAAAAATGCAGCAACAAATGGTTTCTTTTTGAAGGAATTTGACAAGCACTTACACAATTGAGTAATAAGCAGTAGTACTTTTAATCCATGGAGAAAAACCAAGTTTTGTCTGGGGGTTGTTGTGTAGCCAAGGCCCAGCATGTGTACTTTATTCGTTTTTGTTTTTTTATCAAAATGTAAATATGTATATTGATAAAAAAATTAAATAAAAAGGTAATCTTTATTCATTGGTTTGATAGCGTGTGGTCTGGGGAGACTGGAGAGTTGTTTCTTTAAAGGAAAAGGGATTTGCCATTGCACACAAGTGAAAAAACAGATCTGTGAAACCGGCCTCTTGCAAGATTAACCATTGCATCCATCGGAATCAACAGGATAGTATACAAAATATCAAAGGTGTCACCTCGATCACACCGAATTTTAGGAGGAAAGATGGGTACGGGGATATTGCCTCACTTACAATAATGCATTTGAATCAAATGTTTGCACTATGGCCACACATGTCATAGATATTAATTGCAAAGCAACTGTGCCTTTTTTCACTACCCTCCCCCACCTTGTAAAGACATCACAACAAGAAATGGGGTAGAAAAGGAATTATTCAGAACACAGTACAGAAACAAACCTTTCATTAATGTGTATTTTGTACCAATCTTTGGATCTTTCCTTAGAGAAGTAGGGTTCACATTAAATAACTGAAATAAAACACAAACAATGAGGACAAATCAAAAGACAAAGAAAGCAGGACACTGAGTATTCTCACTTCTTTTTTTCTTTTTCTTTTCTTTTTATAACTCAGCTTCGAGTTTACATTTACCCTCTTTTGTTTTTGAGTAAACATTTACATCTTTTATTCCAACTAAAACTCTAACTTTGATTAATGAGTTAGATGATTTCTCAGGTGACCTTTAGATAGCACAAAGGCAGTGCTTACATACAACCCCATTGGAGGTGGATCATCTAAACCCAAGGTTGGATATATACGTGGATCCAACAACGAATGCACAAAATCAAATTTAAAATGCAAAATTCACATCCATCTGTTCTTTGACTTTAATGGCATAACATGGACAGTTTTTAGTATGTATTTTGATCATCCTTTGGTGAACTCTGAAATATAGTTAATAAATTGGATGAATGTCAACTAATCAAAGTGATTAGGTTAATTTACTATTTAGAAACTATCCCAATGAATG
Source organism: Apocynum venetum (assembly GCA_019593545.1). Taxonomy (NCBI): domain Eukaryota; kingdom Viridiplantae; phylum Streptophyta; class Magnoliopsida; order Gentianales; family Apocynaceae; genus Apocynum; species Apocynum venetum. The sequence continues at coordinate 5,329,487 of SRSM01000123.1, read as the reverse complement.
CATAGTTTGAAGATTATGTTAATACATTCACTTACTACATTGCTATCAATGATGCATTTAACAAGAAGTGTCAAAAGAAAATTGGAGAGTTTGACATGTTTGATCTTTTTTTTTTTCTCTTACTCATGCGCAAAAACCAAACTTAATTAGAATTTTAAAAACGGTCACAATGTTATTAAAAAATATGTTGTTTAAAGAATAAAATGATCTTTATTGATCTAGTAAATAGTATTACTGGATGTATTACTAAAAATGTAATAAATGTGCATTCTATCTAAATGTAGAAAGGAGAGTATACGTCTCTTTTTTCTTAATCATGCAAATGGACCAAAATTAATTAGAATTTAGAAAATGGTCTCAACATATTGAGTAAAAATGTTGATTCCAAGAACAAAATGGTCTCAACGTATGGGGTAAGCGTGTGGTTCAAATGATAATGAAATATTTACTTAATATATTGTTAAAAATGTACTCTTAAATGTATCATTCTCTCCACAAGGTGAGTCTATCTCTTTTTTTTTTCGCGAATCATGCAAATGACCCAAAATTAATATTCTTTTTTTAAAAAATAAATAAATAAATAACCAAAATTAATCTTTTATATATCTTTTTATTTTGATTTAAACCCCTTATTTTAAGATACTTAAACTAATTCAAAAATATAGATAGAAGGAAAAATAAATAAGTTATTTCTCCTCCTTGTACAAACTATCCAAACATAATAGCATCCTCTCCCATCTCCTTTTTTTTTTTCTTCCTCCTACTCCTTTCTTTTCCTCTCCTTTTCAATTTTATTTCTTAATCATGTAAATGAACCAAAGATTCATTGGAGTCTAAAAATAGTCTCAACATGTCATTTGTTTATGTTCATTCTAAGAATAAAATGGTTTCAATGTATTCAATAAATACGTTCTTCAAATAATAATTAAATATTTACTTAATGCATGGTAGAATGGGTTAGGGAAGATAGCCAACCAAGCAAGTCAAATTCCTACACGTGCAAAGAATGTGCAATTATTTAAAGGTTATTGGGACAATCCAAGGAAGTATAAACATCAAAATGTAAACTTTTTCTTTCTTTCTTTTGGCATAATTTTGAATGTTTCAAATTATGCAGACCTCAAATCTTTGTAGCAAACATATAGAGGTATATAAATTAGTGAACAAACAATAATAAATTACAATAAATTAGAGGCTGAAAGAAAATCATGGGCAAGCAATCTTGTTTAACTTGAAGACTTTTTTTAACCTAACCCTATAACTTATCAAATGAAAGAAAGAAAAGGCATTTCAATAGCTTGAAGATAAGTAGTTGGAGCCCACCAAAAGTATGTTTACCATTAATAATGCAAGATGACAAGACATCAGCTGTAAGTTCATTGGAAATACATACATTTTTCCTAACTTGAACCGACAAATTGCTTATTGATATAGTCCAACTCCCAATCATCTCATATTATATTATATGTTGGCCTGCATCTGCATTATAATCCTTTCAATTCCACAGTCGAGTTAAAGAAAAAAGAAAAATCTCCTTGTTTTCCCCCCTTCCTCTTATCAAATTGAATGGCTGTGTCATACTCTCATTTTGCTCCCATGGTAGTAGTGATTCAGAAATCTGTTTCAACCAAAAGGCCTTCCAGTGTAATGGTTAGCTGCACAGCCAATAATAACTTCTCAATCAATAGAACGCCTTTTCAGATCAGATTACCTCCTACAAGCAACAAGGTTAGTTTTTTTTTTTTTTTTTTTAATTCTAGTTTCTTATCTTGATCTTACACTATTAGTATTAAAGATGATTCACTTGATTAATTAGAGATCAATTTACTATGGTTGACTTTTTATAGGTGGTGTTTGAGGATCAAACTAGAGGTATTGTTTGTTATTGTGACGAAAATGGTGAAATAATATGCGAAGGATTTGATGAAGGTCCTCGCTTTCAAAATCCTAATTCTAAACCGAGGTACGCAATTACAGAAAAAAAAAGAGAAGAAAAAGACTGTTTCATTTTGTTGTAGAGGAAGAACTTCACTGATAGCTTTGAACTCTCTTTAAAATTCTAACTCGATCAAAGATTTCTTCATTTTTCAACTTCAGAGATGCAGAAATCATTGACCTTCTTCAGAAAAGGTTGTATCAAATTGCTCGTGATGATAAATTTTATTAGGTGAAAGAGGCGTTTGATACCCACAGGAGTGCTTTGCATTTGTGTGGTATGAGAATTGAAGAAGCAGCAAAGGAACTTTTCTTCTTCTTGCTAGAAGTAGCAACTCCTGTTTGTTCAATATGTATATAAGAGTATCTAATAGCAGTTTCACATTTCTATATACCCAAACTGTTTTTAGTCGATATATATGAGTAACCTCAACTTGGTAAAAATAGTTGTTTGATGAATGAAAAGCAATCATGATCTGTAAACCTTTTAAAAAATTTCCTCCAAAAATACTTACAAAATTATGTACACTCTAAATGACTTAATAACCTTCTCATCCATGATCATCATTTTGAACCTCCTGCTGTATATTTTCGTTGTCAGGCTACTTCAGGTTAAAAGACAACCTCAAAACTATGATACCCTAATTTTATTTTATTTTTTTGGATTGATTTATACATTCAATAAAGATCCACATCACCGCAAGAAAATGGCCTAAGAACCTAATAGGTCCTACGATCCTGACAGTCCAAATTCCAGCCAAAAACGTGGCGCCGCGTCCCCTGAGCTGTGATACTTTTGACTCCTGAATTGGGTTAATTATAATTCTAAGGTCATGTTTTGAAGTAGAAGCAAATTTGAAACACAGCGTCAAAAACTGCCATTGGCAGATTATATGTATACGGAACAAAAGAAAAAAAAAATTCTGATTACTATTGGGTTTACAGGGATAAATTTAGAAAGAGAGATGATATTTTACACAAAATTGCAATTGCATAATTGAAATTCATATACAACTTGAATTCTAAATGCTAAATCGGGAGAAAAAGGAGGGGGGGGGGGGGAAGACATTGTACAAAATTCTTTCTGTGAAGGAGGCAATGAACTATTATACTGCAGTGACTTCCCCTAACGATCACAGATTCTCTCATGTGAAAGAGAGATTAGACCTCCAAAAGAATGAAGAATGCAAAGAAGAAATTATGAAGGGGGAAAAAGAAAATGCAGCAGTCTGAATCTGAAAGTATATGAGCAAATGTACACTAAACCGGGCAGGGGAATTACTCTGCAGGAGCTCCAGTTTGCAACATCTCTTCAGTTAAATCTGTCTGCGAACTGCTGGGCATGATAGTAGGAGGCGACCATTGATCGGGAACCATCAAAAAATAGGTTGTCATTGCTTTCCTAAACCTCTTTTTGTATTGCTTAGGGGAGATTACTGTTGGTGAAGCATTCCAGAAGCCTTTATTGTCACTATTGTTGGGTCCTCCAAGTATTCCGGAAGCTTTTACCCATGTTTCAAGGTGTTTGTCCCACGTATACTGTCTCATGAAGTCTATAATCCCAAGTACAAGTTCGTGCTTCTCTTTATCAACACCAACAAGTAATGAATAATCCATTACATCGATTGACTGCAAGTTAATGTTCATAAGTTAGTACAAATATGAATATGTCCAGAGACTAACAAGAAGCAAGAAGCTGCAAAATTAATATAAGGAATAAACTGGAGATGTGCGCAAAAAGCTGAGAGAGAATACTAAACACTTTGCTCCATTACAACACAGATTTTTTTTTTTAATGGTTTGAGTTGTCTAATGGAGTTAAAAGTGATTGTATGTTAGCGCATCATTGCAGAAGATGAATGGTGCAGAGCCAATTATTTCACAAGCTTAAAACATTTATATTAACAGCCAGCAAGCAACAGTAGAGAAAGTGAAACTTACTGCAAGAAATGAAGTATCATTCCAAACTGCTCTTTCCAACAACCTCTTTGCCTTGTTTCCAACAAATATTGGAGAAGTTGGCATTGCTTCAATCAAGTTTTGATCCAGTAAAACCTTATTACTTCCACTGGAATCAGGATTATACCGAGATCTTGAAGACCCTTTTAAATCGTACAGACGGGTCACATTCCTCCCAAAAAGAAGATTCTCCATTACCAGGACATCCATTTTTGATTCCTTGCCACCTTTAACAAGCTTTGATGTAACCACCTTCAACCAACAAAAAACCATGTTACAATAAGAATTTAGATGTCTTCAAAGTGGGATTGCAGTGGAAAATCTAATACAATGGCCCATAAAATGGTAGAATTTCAACTATACATCAATTTCATTGTAGGAAAGCCTATGATAGTCCATCTATCAAAAGATATTAACCTGCTTAAACACTAACTTGATTACAAAGTAGAAAGCACCACATATGCAAAACAAAAGCCACTGTCTGAAGTTAAACCAGGAGACTAAATACATCAAAAGGAAGTCAAACAGCACTTTAACTCGACTCACTTAGAAGACAATGAAAATGTAAGAGACCTAAATGCATATCACAATACAAAGGAACTAGCATCGGTTTGCCTTAGGACAATCTACCACAATTTACCCCATAAGACATATAATTAAGAATCAGAATTAAACTTCAAATGCTAATATCAGTTACCATGGCACTAGACAAGTCACAGATATTGGACCTATACTGCATTTGGGAGTGGAAACTGGAGACTGCATGCATCACTAACTATAGTATGTAATAATCAGAACCATCCACGGGAAGTGACAGGCAATTAGCAACGACAACATATCAAGAAACAATTAGATTCTAAGTCGTTCATGCACAAGTTGTTTCAGAATACATATTAAAGCCTCCGTAAATCAAGTAGGCACCTAACAAAAAGTATATAACAATACAGTGCGCAATTCTATTTTCAGTTGTATGAGCCTTTAACAGGTTCCATCTTAATGCACACAACTCTCCAATTCAATGGGATCAAAGAAAGATTCTGAAGAGACGGGCTATGTCTCTTTGATCTTATGGTTTAAAATATTAAGTAATATATACACTTCCACACAATTTTAATTTCAAGTACCTGATAAATCCCCAATATTTTTGCCAGGCACGTAGGACTTCCTGTGCCAATTGACTCAGAAAGATATTTGAAATATCCAGGAGCAAACTTTATAAATGACTCTAGCTCAGTCTTTGTGACTTGTTTGATTATAAATCGATCATCCAAAGTTTTTGCAAAAAACACGTTGCTTTTACCACCTTGAGCTCCCCATTTCTTACAGCGGCTAAGAGACCTTATATAGTCCACCTCAGATGGGCAACAAATCTTCCTCAAGGCATCAAATCGCTTAGCAAAGTAACAGGTCACTGTATATCTAACTTTCCCAAGTGGCCCATCATCAGTAAATGAGACCCGCGCATGCATAGCTTTTGTAGAATACAAAGGATCTGAGACTAGAGAGCTACGAGAACCAGGCAGGATTAAGATACTGTCATCAGCAGATCCAAGACTTCTAAAAGATTCCAAGGTCATCTCATCCATGGAGTGGTACGACTGGAGATTCCCAGAATCCACAGACTGCAATGAAAATGTTGAATCGGCAGCATCCTTTGATCTCTCAAGATCATCAGAGACTTGGGCTAAATACTCTGAGGAAGCTAGGGCATAGGATATAATACTTGTTGGCTCATCATCATACACTGGAATAACAGTGTCATTAACCCCAACAGACTGGAGCAACCTGGCCCCATCTTGGAGTTCTGAGTCTCGGAATGATGAGATGTAGACAGGATTATACTCAACAAACGTCTCCAGTTTCTGAGCATTACCAAGGAAGTTTTTGTTCAATGAGCGATAGAAGCTTATAAAAGGCAAACTTAACCAGCTCACGCTATCTTCCATGTTTTCAGAACCTCTGGAAGATAAAATGGGAAATGGAGTCAGCTTAGACCCATTCAAGTTGTCTGCATGGCCTTCCACATCCAGCTTGTCTGCAACTCCTACAGTAATTGATGTATCTACAGGAGCTGTATCAGAAACTCTAAGAGAATTATCCTTTGATATTCCAATAGCTGGATGATTTTCGCCTGTCCAAGCTGCATCAAGAGTGTCTGATAGACTTGCCATGATTGAAACTTGTCCTTCAGAAAGGACTCTACGAACAGTTGCTTGGGATTTGACCTGATAAGGTTCATCGTGGCTTTCTGACTCATTAGAAGGCACAGATAGAGTTTTTTTATCAAACTCTGTATGTGAACCCATATCAATTCCTTGATTAATATCGTCGACTGAACTCCTATGGTCAGCACAAGCACTATGGTCATGAGTTCCATCGGGTTCTGTATCAGCAGAAGCAGAATAAAAATCATCTGAACTCTGGTCCGACTTAACAGGAATGTTTGAATCAATTGTCTCCTCCTCATGGGGTTTTTCCACAGGAGTTAAATCAGAGACAACCCCGTCACTCAGAGAGATTTTATTATCTGAACTGACTAAGTATATCAGGCGGTGGTCCCACATATATGACTGGAATAATAGCTGCCTACGAAGTCGATTGATCTCCAGAATATCAACAAGAGGTTGGCCTTTCTTTACCTCCTTGCTCAACATCTTATGAAGTGAATCCTGAAAAAAGATATTAAAGCTACGTTAGAAATCATACATGTGCATTTGGCCAGAAACTTCAAGAAAGTAAAAAAACATTTTTACTTTAAGTAAAATAAAAAAATAGAAATAAAACTTATGTGGATAAGGATTTTGATTTTATGATTGGATAAATGATTTGATATGTAGTAGGTCCATGGGTAGAATAAAGTAAAAAAAAAAACAGTTAAAAATATATTTATTAAAGTAGGGAATGTATGAGATTTAAATTAGAAATATTTAAGAATGCATATTAAATGTGGGAATGTGTGAGAATTTTTAAGGGAAAAACAAGTTTTTGGAAGATGATGTGGAAGTTAAAACAATTTTGTAAAAAATGTTTGTCCAGATGGACCGTTCGAAAAAGTATTTAGTCCCTCGATTCAAAATTAAATGTCAACTTTTCTATGTTGCATGCCCAAAAATAAATTGTAACTTTCCTAAAATAAATATATTTCTATTCCAAAAATAACCGTCTTAATTTAAGGAATTCAAATATAATTATATAAGGGTCTTAACATTCACTATATTAATAATAAGGATAATGCATTAACTGTTAAGTTAGTTACGTCTTCAAACAAAGAACATATTCCATGCCTTTTCAATTTGTGCAAATGTATGGAAATTGGAATTCCTTTTCCAGAACATAAATAGTTCAATGCCATAAACAGACTCCTCTTCCTTTCCACAAGCAAACAAATAATTGAAGGATTTGAAAGATAGCCAACAAGAAGAATCGTCCTCAAACCATGGGAATCAAAGGTTGCCAAATTCAGCACTAACAAAAAGACTATAAAGCCAAGATAGAAACAAAATGCAAAATAAGCTCAATTTATGGCCCATTATTATATTAGTAGGTTTTTTGTACATTACAGGAGAGTCCCTACTTGTACCACCATGCAAAAAAAGACCATCCAACATTTATAAGGAAGAAAAAAGGGCCTTACTGCAAATTCTGCCTTCTCCTTCTGCAACATTCCTCCTAAATCTGCTAGTTGGTGTCTTGAATCTGGAATTTTATTGCCACAGCTAGGTGTTACCAAGCCAATTTTTTTCTCCACCAAAAGAACACGGAGAGCGAGTGATATCTCTGAAAACAAATTCTCAGCCCGGCCAACAACCTGTTCGATTGGTAGAACAACATTAAAGAAATTAAAAAATCCCACGAAGTGATCATGGAAAGCATGCTCTTCCTACCTCCTTCAGTTCTTGTTGTATCCATTCCTGACTCTCATAGTTGAAATCAAGTTTTGGAGGAGGAACGTAGACCGAATGAACATCAATTGATGCATAACGAAAGCAAGCAACCATTTTGCCAAATCTAGAATATAAAGAACCGTCATCAATTCACAGTTAACAAGAACATGAGAACATGACCTGAACAAGATTCATTTAGATATTCTGCAACAATGGGTGATTTCATTAGCCAAAAGGTTCTGTAGTGTAACCAAGCTTATAAATGATAGAAATTAGCAGTAAAGTCCAAATCGAGCTTCCTAGTGCTTAAAACATTCAAAAATGTGCACACTAATAGCTATAGGTCCTGATATTATGACTCATGCAGACACAGCAAGAAACAAAGGTTTTACCCATAAAACCGTAGACAGTCTCTGTGTAAAGAATGGCCACAGCTTGCCACCCTACTAGCAGCTGCATGGTTTGAAAAACTGAGCTCAAGAAATTTCCCAAAAGACAATCCCCAAGCGGCATCAGACATCACAATTCTTCGAGTAGCAGGAGGGAAACCAGTGGTCCTTGGGCATCGCAGGCACCTGTGCCACATCCAAATCTTTCCTTCCCTTTCACCCGGCAGAAGAAATTCAGGCAGTTTCTTCACAGAGATAGTAAGGGATCCTTGTCGATGAGTATAACAATGAACGTGTGCTTCTGATGGCATCTCACATGACTGGCATCTGTAACTCTGACAAAAAGAACCACCCCTAAATCAGAGTTTCCATAAGTGAATTTCTAAGAAAAGTGAGAAAAACACAGCACATTATCTTATAGAGTAAGTATGTCAGAGGGGAAGAGAGAATTACTTGATCAAACAAGTGGTCTCGTAGAAAGCGACCCAATGGCTTGTCAAAGTTGCCATAGTATTTTATTCGGAAGAGATGGGACCTTTCACAGACAGTCCCCTTCCATACACACCTGGATGATAAAGAAACCAAAATGCTTTGGTGATCAGATGGAGATGGAGGAAATTCTTCCTTTGCAGAAGCAGGTTCCTCATGAACCTGTTTCGCATCCAGTTGCAGTGATGATTGATCTAAACTGTTTCTCATTGCATCCAATTCACAAACAACATTCTGTATGTTGTTGAATATAGCAGTTTGTTCTGTTGAAACTGAGGGAGTGATTGAACCATTAGAAATGATAGAATCTCCTGTATCATGCAGAACATAGCTCAGTGCAGATGCTTTAGCAACAGTAGGCTCTACCATATTCTCTATAGTTCTTTCCTCAGGCACAAGACAAGGAGAGGGCTCACTGAAAGATATATCTGCAAACTTTTGTATGGAAGATTTGATGGCCTGCTTCATCGAGAGAGATCCAGGTGGAACAATAAGACCAGAACATTCTTGCTCCTCAATCTTCTGAATGTACTTGACATTGTCCAGTCCTGGAATGGGTTGGCTAATTGACCTTTGTGGTTCAGCTCCAGATTGAGGCCCCAAAGTCTTCTCACCTATGGGGAATGTAAAACCAGGTATTGTCGAGATGGATCTGTCAATAGTTTTATCGGGAAGTGCCACAGCTATTGGAGAGTTTAATGGCAGTTCTGGCAGAGACGCTCCTTCATCAGCAAGAAAAGATGTTTCCAATGCCAGGTGATAAGCTGCAAAAACCCCATACTGCACCACATGCTTTACTTTCTTTAACTCATCACCATTGGCACCTCGGAGCAATATCTGAAATAATTCAAAACATCAAAAAAATTCATTAATATCTGTGTACTAATCCATAGATGATTTATTTAGTCTACCTACTGACATATTGTAAGTTTTGAAAAAACTAAAGGCCAAAATTCATAATACTATAAGTTGATTTAGAAGATAGTCTTGTTGAGAAATCAATTGTCAAAAGCAAATGTTAAAATCCTCCAAACCAAACAAGATCCTAAAGCAACTACAATTGATAGCCATCTACTTTTGCAGGTTGTATCTTAAATGAATCACCATCTAAACCTATTACCTTAAGCCCATGTGATTATTATAGTCGATTAGCCAAAACTTACAGTGCAACCTAGTGGCTTGGGACATCCTTCAAAATACATTAATGTTTTGAAAAGTTTCTTTCCACTCTGTCCAGCTGTGCCATGCTCTTCATGAAACCTCTCAACATGGAACATGTCACAATATCCCCATGTCTCTGATGAGAGATGATCAATTGTAGGTACTATCTGACCACCAGTGCAGCGAGCTATGCGCTCCAAAAGTGACCGTTTAATATTTAAAACAAGTGATATGTCCTTTGCGAGAAGATACTCTTGTGCATAACGGGAAACGGATTTCTCCACCAGAAGAACATCAGGATTGTGTGAGTCAATTTTTGCAACAGCCATCTTTAGATGATCCATTTCCTGAAAGCATTATAATCCATAAGCACAAAACTCTCATGCACATAGATTGAATAAAACTTTTTTGCAACAAAAAGTGAAAAAGAACTAACATATATCTAATCATAAAAGGCTATGACTAACCTGCTGCAGCAGAGTATCAAAACTTGACAAGACATTGGAAACCCTCTGGTATTCAAGAGCCCCACCAAGAATCATTATACGTGGTTTCTCTATTTTGGATGTCATCCTTCGATGAGCCACATTCTTCTTAAAAACAACTCCTTTTATAATCATGCTGGAAAGGAAATCTTCAAAAAAATTAGCAACTTAAAGGTAGTGCATGACAAACAAAATAAGATGCACCAGCTCAATAACACAACTTGCAGAGAAACTATGAAAGTATGCTCATCTCGGGTAAGGAGGTAGTCAGAAAATAAAATATGAATTAGGACTATCATTATGATAATCATGAAACGCTAAAAGACTCGATGATCCAGGATGTAAAGTATATTAAACACATAAAGCACCTATGTGATTTACATTTGATCTTCTTTATATTTATCTTGATAGGACATCAATTAAGAACTCTTATGGATATTTGAAGTGCCCAACGTATACTACTGTGGGTCCATGAGTATGCACAAGGGAGAGAGAAAGAGACGAGAATACATAAACTTGCACAGTTAAGCTCCATTTTCATAGGCACATGTTCATATTCATTTATTGCCATCCTGGAACTTACTATGCTCAAATTAATCATCATAATTATCTGAAAATTATATCCTGCTGCAGACCACTTACCAAATGAGTTTACAAGTGCTCAAACTAAATAGCAAAGTCCAAACTGTACATAGATTATCTAAAATGTTCCAGTCATTACCTCTCACTGCGACACCCAGAAGCTATACATTTAACTTTGACATATCCTCCTGGATCCATTCCCCCACCTTTGCTCATGTCTGGCTTCAGTAATGTGGCAGCCTCCCAAGATAAAGATGTAATTATTTCCAACCAACTCTCTCTCTCATTTTCGTCACCCACAGGAATATTCTCAACCTGCAAAAGCTGAGTAACTAAAGCCCTGAAATGTCCATCAACAACATTCTTCATAGCCCTCTTGTGCTCATCATTCGACTTGTCCCTGCTTCGCTGCTCCCCACTTCCAAAACTGCCTGAAGGACGAAAGTATCCCCATTCTCCAGTAGCATCCCCATCATCATCATCATCAAACAGAAGCACTTCATGTTCATCTTCTTCATTTTCAGGTTCAGGTGGAAGCCATATAACTCCATTATTCTCGAAGTCCACTGGTTCAGTGTTGACATCTTCCGAAGCATATAAAGATGAAGGTGCTTCATATTCATCACCAATGTCTGGTTCAGTTTCCTTTTTCACAATTTTCTGGACCTCTTCTGAAGCCTGGGAATCATAACTAGTGTATAATGACAAGCTGCTCAAGCTTTTAGTGTCAACAGCTTCAGCATCAGGATGCACTTTACGTAATCCATAGTCATCCTCAATGTCATCAAACTGCATATGTTCATAATACCCATTGGCATGAGAAAAGTGTCTTTCATTGGAATCTAACTGGTAAACTCCAAATTCATCATCCTCATCACTACCCCTGATTCCATAAAACAAAAGCCACAATTAACTGACGGTACAGTAAGTCCACCTAATAACAATACATATTTGAGGAAAATAATACGTAAATATAATGCAACTTCTATGGAGCAGCTATCAGCAAAGCCATTACATGGGCACCAAAGTAAAAGTAGAATGCATTTTGCCTAAACTGCACTTAACACTACCAATTGCCCACCCAAAAGTGCGCCTACAATGACTTCAGGTGCAAGAGAATCTTGTAGAATTAGTTGTTTTCTATGTCCTAAGGCAATTAATCAATTGATAAGACTATATTAATCACCGTAAGCTAACACTCGTTTGTGACTGCAGAAAAGTAATTGTTGCTTGGTGCATGAAATAAATGAGAATTATACTACAGGATGAGGAAGAAAAAACCTGTTAACTGTATACTCAAATCGGCTAGGAGATCGATCCTTGCATACTGCTTCTACATTATTAGGATTATTGCATGTTCCAGATTCAGCAGCACGTTGTCTATTAAATGCTGCCTCCATTACGGAAGACTGATGTGGGCTAACCCTGCCAGATTGAGGCACTGATGCGAAAGTAATGCTACTACTATTACCAGTTGCACTTGATTTGCCACTAATAATACTGGTTGATGATGGTGAAGTACTAAGGTCAAGACTAACAACCTGGGCCCCATAATTATCACCAGCAGCAGTTGAACCTTGCTCCCATTGCTTGAAACAGTAGTTACAGACCCTAATCTTTTCCCACTCTTCCCTAGGAGGCCTTGGCTCAGTAGATGGTGCAGGAATCCAGTTAGAAGTACATTTGGCACAGAAAACCCGGCCACAATGTCGACAATGATGCCTTCGATTAAACAATGTAAATTGTGAATCGCATTCGTAGCATACCCTACAACTCTGATCGGGCATCCAGAAGTCCCTAGACACATTAGCCGGCTCAGACCTCCATGGGATCCAAGACTTCAATAGACTGGCTAGATCAGGAAATGACTTATCTGGGGCATCCATTGAATGCATAAACCTCTCCTTCTCCACCTACCATTGTGTTGTGATCATTTGCATAATACTTGCATATCCAAATCCCAAAACGATACAGGATTACAAGAAGGTCAAATCCAACCAAAGACTTTAATCATCTACCTTTGCTAACAAATTGGTGAACCAGAAATCCCTAACCAATCATACACACATTCTCTACTTCAATGCCACACCAATAAATCAACCAATACAGAAAAACGGAAGAAGCTTAAAGCCAAAGAGCAGAAATATCCATATCCAACCAAATTCTTGATCGCCATTCAAATTCAATCACTGTAACCCTATGTTTGAATATCTGACAAACCCCAATCCAAAAATTAAAACCAAATAAAAAAAATCAGGAAAGCGACCGTATACCTGAAATTCAAATTCGAAATGAGCAGAAACAAGCAAATGATTTGAACAAGAGAATCACCCCCAGAAACGGAGAAAATTGAAACCGCACCTTAAATACAACAAAAAATCGGTGGACAGGAAAACGGAGCGGCACACGATTGTCTAGCCAAAATCCAACTGTTGCCAAACAATTTCCAAACGCGTCGTATTCTTAAGAAGAAAACCCCCATGTCTGCATCTCCAGAATAAAAATTTTCCACTAGGAATTGAAAAAACAAAAATCCAATCAATTGTTTTCTATCTTCATCTACTATTTACAAATAAAAAAAATTACGTCATACAATAAAATAATCCATTAAACAAAAAATTTGATAATCAAGTGGGACAAAGCAACATGAAAAGGATTATCTTGTACACTAATATAAATAATCCTATGTTTAGCCATATAACCACAAAAATCATACAAAAATAGAAAAAAACACATAGCCATTGATACCTCGACACGAAGAAAATCAAAAGGGATATAAATGGAAATTCGCGAATTCACCCATTTCCTCCATCAATCCCCATCATGGACGTCCTTCGTTGATATGATATTATCATACTACTAAATTAAATGTCTAATTAAAGTAATTGGATTGGAAGAAAAAAAATGCAAAGGAAGGGTCTTTATTTCTTTTTTGATTGGTGGAGATTTTTTTATTTTTTTTTTGGCGTAATTCTTGATTGGATTATAGTCTATGATCACTGCAACTATGTAGTAACTTGTTGGAACGCGTCTTTGTATTGAGGATTTGACCTTATTGGGAAGTGACAGTCAAGATGAAGATTGAAGAGGAAGAATGACGGCTATGTTGCATTTTCAGGGAAATTATAATATTGGTGGAGGCGTAATAAATCATCCTTTTTTTGTTTATTAAGGAAATAAATAGTGGGTTCATTCTTAGCTGTAGCCTAGCTTTTCATAACTATACCATCGAATTTGAATTTGTAACCAAAATGGCTGTTTCCCTTAATATTTATATTTAACACTGTATGATATTGAGATAAATGGATTTTTTTTTCCATACCAAAAAATAAAATAAAATCGTATAGATAACAAAAGAATCCGAGCAATTTGTGGCTTCGGGGAAGACAAATATGAAGAATGACGAAGAAGTTGGACTCTTCTCCTGTTCTCCATGTTACTTGAATAAAAGCTTCTGTTCATGATTGGATATTTAATGTTTTTATTTTACAATTACATATTTATTTTAATATGTAAAATATATGTTATTAATTTTAAGTATTCATGTTGTATTAAAAAAAATTTAGAAGCACGTTTTATTCATTCTAACTCTCAAATTGTTTTACTATTAATCACCTTGATAATAAGAATAATTTATTATTTTAATTATAGTCTAAGTTTTTATATATTTGTATTTATACATGTGTGATTCAAATTAGTTGCTCAAAAGGTCCAAATTAATGCTTTATTTTTTTACTGAGTTTATGTGAAAATTTCAAATAAAATTATTAAAATGATCATCTTTAAAAAACTCACTCCCTCTTCAAAATAATAATAATAAATTTGGAAGACAAATTTAGATAAAATGATATTTTGCACCCCAAAAAAAAAGTTCAATTGATTTTTTTTTATAAAATAAAACCAATAACTTAATTGGAAACTGTTTTACAATTTGAGGAACTATTTTGTAGTTCACCCATTTTTATACTATAGCAAAAAAATATACTTAATTTTGGAGATAAAGAGTAATCCCATCAATTATGACATTTAAAAAAAAAAAACTTAACTTGTCGGCTCATACCATCTCAGCCCAATTGGGCTGGGATTCTTTAATCTAACCAAATGGAACTTATCATTTTGCCCGCCAAGAAAAGGGCATTAATAGGGATTGCCTATTTCTACACAAACATACTTCTATCTCAACCCCTTCCTTTTGAATCTAATTATTTTCATCAGAGCTCCCATTTGTATACTATTGTTATTTGTAGTTTTTCACAAACATTTTATTAATTGAGCATTAAAAAGAAAAACGAATGGAATTGTCTTACTTGTAATTTTGTTTGCCTGCTTCCAATTTCCTGATTCAGAACAAGAGGGATATAAGCATGACTTCGCCTTCGATTGCCTATGAATGACGAGCAATTGGGAGATATGGGGAAAGGGATGAGATTCATAGTTCCCAACCTGTCATTCCCAAGGGGATGAGATATGAGGATTTTGTGAAAAAAAAATTAAATAATCAACTTATAATGAAAGAATTTAAACTATAGAGTATAAACAATTCAAAGTAAAATTTCATAAATCTAAACCATAAAAAAAAAAAAATTAGCCATTCAAATTGTCATCACGAAGGAGAATTAGAATAAAGCCATGACATTCATGCTATCTAAAGAAATAAACTTTTTGAAATGATTATTTATCTCAGTATATGTATTTCTAAAAAGAAACTCACGTGAATTTTACCAAAATATATTCACATATTGTACTGTCTATTATATTGTTTTCACTTCTTAAATAAATTTATTATGCATAATTGATTATAAAATTAATAAAGTAATTTTCATTATTTTATCTTTATTATCCTGCAAATTGTTACATCAACCATTTTTCATTTCCAAGAAAATCTAATTCAATATCTTCTCTTTCTTTTCTTTTTATGAAAGGAAATACCTTCTCCTTAAAAATTCATAAATTTAAAAGCTTCGATACAATCATTAATTTAAAAAGGATAAATTATGCCATATAATATGTTTTTAAGCAAATATTTGTTCATTAATTAAAAAGGGATAGATTATAACATATAATACGTTTTAAAGCAAATATTTATTTGTGCTTCCCTTTACAAGAAATTTGGCAACAATAACAAATATTTTTTTATAAATAATTAAATAACGAATCATTAGGAGTGGCAAAATGGATGAAAAATCAATAAACATCCAAAATCATCCATAATTAAATGGATTTGATTATCTCATATAAGTTAAATGGTTTTAAATAAATATCCATCAAATTCAATAAATCAATTTAAAAAGTCAACACTTGGATCAATTTTACTAATCAAATATACTAATTACCCTTCTAACAAAAAAATAAATTTATAATTTATTATTAATTTTAATTTTAGTTTTTTATGATAGCATATAATTTTTTTTTACATTTTATAATTAAATTTATGTTATAACATATATTAATTTTCTGTGTTCGAAAAAAATAATTTTTTGAAAGTGTCAATCTCCCTAAGATCATGATAGCTAATAGCCATTCCAAATATAAAAAGAGTTAACTTGACTTATGATTCAATTCAAAAGATTTTGTAAATCTATAAATCGCTAAAAATTAAATTAATTTATTTTTTTATTTTTATCGAATACTTATTGAGGAAATCAAATATTTAGAAAAAAAATGCACTAAGAGGTCCTATTTCTCAATTTCTTTTATTGTCTTTTTTTTTTCATTTTAAACTTTGTTTTCAATATATATATATATATATATTATACAAATTGAAATTATATTTTGCATAAATTGTACAATCTATTTTCTAAATCTCAGTAATTTCTTTTGAATATGTGTATAAATAATATAAATGACATTGTGACAATTAATTGAATACAATTGCAAATTATATGAATAAATGGGTGTTTATGGATATCCGTAAAACATTATATCCAAATCATTTAAACAATTTATAAATGGATCATAAATAATTTTGACTTAATGGATTGATGTCCATTTAAATTTATTCAATTTGGGAGGCTTCCTCATTCAATAAAATAAATTTACTTTCAAAAAAAAAAACTATATATCTAAGGTTTATCTTAAAAAAAACTATACTTCATATACAAAGTTTTTTTTAAAAAGAAATACAAATTTATTTTAAAGTGAAAATTATCAAGATATACTTCATATATAAGTTGTTTACTAATTTTGATTATTTTTTAAAATATCTTTACAATTTATTTTTTACTTTAATTTTATAAGTAGTTTAGATAATTTGACCAAATAAGAACTTTATTAGTAAAGTTTACATTAACAAATATTATTTTCACTAATGTTGTTTACTAATTTTGATAATTTTTTATTTTAAAATTTTCTTTACAATTCATTTTTAGTATTTGAAGTTATTTTAGTATTGAGATTAAAAAAAATTGATTGAATATAAATGTAGATAATAAACATTACACTAATAAACGTAATTAATAGAATTATAAATAATTACAATTATATAGATAAATGGATATCCATGAATATACATAAATCATTTAGATTCAAACCATTTAAATCATTTATAAGTGGATCATAAATGTATTGGACTTAAATACATTAATATCCATTTAAATTTATCCAAATGAATTTGGACATCCACATTGCCACATATACAATCGATTACTCTCATTTCACAAAAAATAAAAATAAAAATAAAAATCAATTACTCAAGTTTTTCAGGTAGTTTATCCAAAGTTTAAGGAAGTATTTGAAATTTTAATAAACATGATGGGGTTAAACATAATTATTAATTTTTCCTAACACCTAAGCTTTGCTTAAAGCCGCAGTTAGATTAATGAAGACGAGGATTACTGTTGCAGAACAGTCACATTTCATTGGACTTCAAAATCATCGGAATCTCAAGAACCGTACCGGAGTTTTTGCTTTCCACCGTTCCACCACATCCGATTCTATTCGATTCGATTCCCGTCTCGCCCAATAAAAAGATTTAAATTTTAAAAAAGGGTAATATCAAAATTCTCCCAATAAATGTGGCATAGGTCAGCTTCTTTCATACTAGACGAACAGCAAAACGACGCCGCTGCCAAGCCTGAGAGCCGCCTCTTCTCTCCCGCTGCTCCGTCATCGTCTATGGCTGAAACCCTGCAACAAAACCCTACAATATCCGCTTATTATCAGACACGAGCGGCTCACCATGGCGTCATTACGAGCGACTGGCTTGCTCAGGCTCAAGCTGCTGTAGGCCACCTTCCGGACGATGCTGTTTCCGGTGATTCCTCATCCGTAAGGCCTGGCGAGGCGGGGAAGACATTTAGCGTCATCGATGAGTTCAATAATTGGCGGAAACAGCCCGACTTGGCCGAGGCTGTGGCGGCAATTAGGGCTTTGGCTTCTGTTATTCGTTCCAGCGAGGCTACGACGATGATGGAGCTCGAAATTGAGCTCAAGAAAGCCTCGGATTCTCTCAAAGTACGTCATTCTTCTTCCTTTTTTGTGTGTTTATTATCGTTTTGCTTCAGCTTTGCCACCATTTTGTTCCTTAAATTGTTTTTTGCTTGGTTTTTTAAAGCATTTCAAATCGTAATAGTTTGTGTTTATTCAGTTAACTATTGCCATGTACAGAGGTTGGAGCATAGTCTTATGCCCCTAAACGACAAAATTACTCCGTATACAACAACCATGCTAGGCTTCTTATATCGAGGAACAAGGTGTTGAATCCATGATCTAATTTTTTATGTCTATGTAATCAAAATTTTCTGGAAATATCAAGGTCTAGGAGAACTGGTTCAGGAAAACTCTGATTAATGTTTTTCTTTCTTTCTTTTCCTCAACATATTTCGATGCTTGAATGACCATGTAATTATCTTAGGCCTCTATGGTAAGTCTAGTGAAGTTATGAAAATAATCAAGTAGAGTGCTTCAACCTTAATTATCAATAATAAATGCATTTGTTGAATGCATGAAAAATAGAAAGGCAAGTACTCCAATTTCTGCCTGAATTAGAGAGGATACGTTACTATTATCTCATTTTCAGCATAAATAGTATAGTTATTGGTTCTTCATTCTTTTCTATGTTCTTTTGTCTTTGTTTTCTTATGTAGCTTTTTGGTTGTCAAATCCATTGTTCTTCCTCATCATCTGCTGTGGTGCTTTATTTTACATTCTTGTGAATGTCTCTGCGTCATGGTTAATGTGGCTTTTAATCTGGATTTTCTTTGCTCATCAGTCATCATATTCTGGTCTAGTGTGAAGTGAGAGAGGTTCACTGCTTCTTGTACTTTGCAGTTCCCTTCATTTGTCAGCCCACTAATATCACTACCCATAATCCATGAGAAATTGCAATATCACATTCATGTCCCTGGAGTTTTAAATCTTTTACCCTGTTTATTTGCGGATCTTAGTTTATGGTCCGAATCTGAAGCAGACAACTGGTTGGAACAATGACAAGAAGTGGAAGCATCCATTGGTAGATACTGTTTTGTCTTTCACGTGCAGCTACACCTTCCTTTTGAAAAGCAATGTACTCTTTTAAGAAAATGAAAATCTAAATGGAAAAAGCTTTGGGATTATATGCCTAAGCTATTTGAGTAGATCTAGGGATGGTGGAAGTAAAGTTGATAAGTGAAGTGTGAAATTCTGTGCATGACTTGAGAGAAACCAGGGAATCAAGCAACTATATTTCAAGCACTACAATTGAGTTTATTTACAGCTAAACCTTATCTTGTTCTATACAATGTCAGTGCAAAGAGAAGTAACCCGAACTCAATTACCTCCTTGCAGCAAAATAAAACACATGCCCTTCCCCTTGCTCTCCAGCCAGTGTTCTCCTTCCAATTTATTTACTACTTTATGAGGTTGATTGAATGTCATCTAGTCCATACTTGATTTATGATTTGTTTGAAGAATCTAACTTCCTACAAGTGTCTGTTTCTTGATGTCAGTCATGGGATACAACATCAATATCTTTGACAGCGGGCTGTGATCTTTTCATGCGCTATGTAACAAGAACTTCAGCTCTAGAGTACGAGGACTTCAATTCAGCTAAGTCCCGCCTTCTTGAACGTGCAGAGAAGTTTGGGGAGATATCTTACAAGGTACAAGCAAAATATTGATCATGGCTAAAAGTTAGTTATGAATTAAGTCAGTTTTATTATTGTATTCTGGCATTTATAAGGTACAAATCTTGACTACATCCATGGCACAGGCAAGGAGGATAATTGCTATGCTAAGCCAGGATTTTATATTTGATGGCTGTACCATTTTGGTGCATGGTTTCTCTAGAGTGGTCTTGGAAGTTTTGAGAACGGCTGCACAAAATCGGAAGCTTTTTCGGGTTCTGTGTACAGGTGGGTTATTCAAATATTCCTGTCTTTGGTTCCTGACCAATTTATTTTCAAGTGGAATCAAGTTTGGTTACATAAAAGTAGCCAAGGATTCTTGTCTTTCTGCTCCATGTTCAATGCCTGAGTAATTGCATAATTTAGAATCACATGTTCTATCTGATGATGTAAAAAGGCAGATCAATCTCTTTTTGATCTTGAAGAGTTTAGTGGCATTAAATTTTAGGTAATAGACGATGTGTGATTATTGGCCTCTACATTCTTTCGTGTAATATGATATAAAGACTCTGTTATCTTGATATGCAGAGGGCCGGCCAGATAGGACTGGATTGAGATTATCCAATGAGTTGGCCAAGCTTGATATTCCTGTGAAGCTTTTGATAGACTCTGCTGTGGCATATAGCATGGATGAAGTTGACATGGTATTTGTTGGAGCAGATGGAGTGGTTGAAAGTGGAGGTATAATCAACATGATGGGAACCTACCAAATTGCATTGGTTGCAAAGAGCATGAATAAACCAGTTTATGTTGCTGCTGAAAGCTACAAGGTATGTAGAATATCAAAATTTTCACATAACTTTCGATTGTGAACTTCCTATGCCTTTCCTATCTACCTTTATGTTTTCCGTCGTTTTGAATAAAACACAAACAACATTAATTTCTTTAAGAAATGAATGATGAAATTTAAGTTCTTGTTCTTTGTTTGCCAATGCTGTTGTAGTTACACAGCTTCTACTTGAATTACAGATACAAGTGAGGTTATCTGATAGTAACTTGTATGCAATTGGTTATTCATATTTTTCTTTTCTAACAGAACCCGTCTTTTATATTGCAGTTTGCTCGACTTTATCCGTTGGATCAAAAGGACATGGTCCCAGCCTTGCGCCCAATTGACTTTGGCGTCCCTATACCTTCCAAAGTTGAGGTTGAAACATCAGCCAGGGACTATACACCTCCTCAATTTCTTACCCTTCTCTTTACTGATTTGGGTGTTCTAACACCTTCTGTAGTTAGTGATGAGCTCATCCAACTGTACTTGTAGCCTGGATTTAGTTTCTGTTAGGCACCGCAGTTAGGAGAATAGCTAGGAAGGGTTTGGTTTTCTTTTGCAATTTCGATGCAATAGCTCTGCAATAAACCCACAATGAAAATTTCTTTGTATTGTTGGATTCTGAGAATTTTGTGCTATATATGGATGGTATAGTATGATCAGAGTTTTGGAGAAAAATGTCACTATCAGAAACTTCTTTTTCCCCTTCGGTTGTGTTATCATTATGTGTATATCATCACACTTCACAAGAAGAAATGAAAACTGTTAGCATTGATCTCGAGCCTATTTAGGTTTAATAATTTAAATATCCTTTTTTATAAACCATTTAGCGTTGAAAAACAAGCTTCTTCCTGTTGTGCATATGTTTTTTGAAATTTTTATTTTAAATTCTGGTTTTAACTTGGATATTTTATCCAAATCATTTTTTTTTTGGTGTAATCAAATAAAACAAAGAATTTAACTGTTTTATCTAAAGATCAATTAAATTTTTATATTAATTTTTAAAATAGAATTATAGTAAGTTTTTGTAAAATCAAACTAACCAAAATATCAATAAAATTAAATCAAAATTTGAATTTTGTTTACACCATTTGGAGATAGAAAAAGAAGTCATTTATTTTTCTAAATTAAATGAATTGCAAGAATAATTTTGAAACTATTAAATAATTATATACTAACTCAATTTGATTCTCAATTATCTTTGCAAAGTGGAACTTAATTATACAATAGAATAATTAAAGAGAAAATATAATTTTTTTTAAAAAAAAAGGTAAAGAGAAAAGAGGAAGGGAATAATTTGTAGCATCACCGCCCTTTTGAATTTATTTTCGTATGGATCTATTCCAAGACCCAAATTTCTTAAGTCTAATCTCTAACCTTTGCCTTCTACTAAAAATAGACAGTAACCGGGTTGAATCTTTGGGCCGAATATCAGCAAGGTCTTTTCCTTTTATTTATTTATTTATTTTTAAAAAAATCTTTTTTAAGGATATAAATAATCCAAACAGATGATCCGATTATATTACATATAGGTATTTGATACTAGTAAAAAATTAATTACAACGGTACATGTTCTTGTGATATGCATGTGAACATGGTTATTCATAAACTAATTTATCATCCATGCATAAGCTGAGAGATATTCGATAGTCCACAAACATGAAGACGACTCATATATATGGACGTAAAATTTCAAATGCAAATATCTTTTAATTGCATTGGAAGGGAGATCAGCTATTGAAATTATTGAAAAGGAAACATATTCAAGAAGCATCATTTATCATAATCAAAATAATGATAAAACGTAACTTATTGGAGTTGCGGATAATTAATTCTTTGAGAGGAACTTGGCTCTAAGCTCTGCTGCATCCACCTCATTGAAGTGAGTCTCCGGAGCCCAGTTTCCAGTCTTTGGATCTCTCATCCAGAAAACCTCCTTCTCTACCGCTTTAGCATTAACTTCACCCAGATTCATGCTCGGATCAACCACTTTCCTCATCACCGAAGCCACGGCCTGTCCCGTTGCTTTCACATTCCCTGTCGCCACCGTGTATCCTCTCCTGTCATTACAATAAGATGAATCAACCCCTAACAGTCTGCTAAAAGAACAATACATAGCAACATATACCCAGAGAAGAAGAAAAAAAAGACTCATTCATTTTGGGGAAAGAATAATCATGAAGAAACAAAGGGGAAAAAAGAAAAAAGATAAGAGGGCTTTTGGATAAGAAACCCAAGAAACTAGCTAATTACCTGAGAAGGAGAATGGATGGGGTGGCAACCATCGACATGTCGACAAATTGAGAAAAGAAGAGCTAAACAAGAAAACAAAGATTTGATCTAATTATAAGATGAATAGGGTTTTTGCTTTGGTTCATAATACCGCGTGCAGGGTTTAATAATATATATCGGAAAGAGTATACACATAGGATGATCAGTTACAATATATTATACAAGGAATCCTTAGCAGATTAAATGGTAGTCCTACTAGCCAAGAATCTTAGAGGAGTCCTTATTGTAGATGAATACGTTTATTTAGATAGCTAATGGTTTTTCTACGATGCCCTTCTAGAATCCGATTTAGCTCAAAAGAGAATTGGAAAGCTCTTTGTCATCGGCATCTAAGCCATCTAATGAGTTCTCTTGAAATACATAACAATAAAAATTATCATTCGAATTCAATAACATTTAGATAATATGTTGAACAGTTTTATCCATTAAGATGCAACATTATTTGTTATTGACATTTACAATTTGAAAGTGGTCCAAAAGACAAAAATGCTATATATGAGTTCTAATTTAAGCACAATAACGTGTGTTATACATGATCATTGTTTTGATATTGTGGTCAAATTAGGATCACAATATCTATGTTATTCTTTGACTATTGTTATTTTATTATATTTGTAATTTCATTTGTTGAGGTTATTGCCAAAGACCATCATATTCATTTTTCAATATATTCATTTGAATTAATTTAATTAATGCAGCAATTTCGATAATTGAAAGAAATAGAATATTTGAATCAATCAAGGGAGTTTTTTTTTTTGTTCCTCCTCTCTCATATGAATCATGGCTCCACCGATTTCCAAGAGGGAATATCAATCAATGGATTTGTTTTTTCTCTCTTAAAAGAACCATATTCGCCAAACACCTCCTACCTATTTTTTGACAAACAAAAGTCTTCCCCTATGATGCCTATGTCAGCTGATGAGTTTAATTAAGATTAAGCTTATTATAGAAGGCAATGATCAAATCCTTAAATATAATTAAAAGGTTTTTATAGAACTTTTTCACTTATATGTTCTTCAAATCTTTCAATGAGGATTCCTGATTTATTATTAAAAAAAAATTAAAAAAGTTTGTCAAGAATCAAGTTCATATGCATTAGTATGACTGAAGGAGGACAATTATAATTTATAAGATGAATTGTATTACTGTTTTATCACAATAAGGCTTTGGCCATTGGCCTTATGTGTTTTGGCAGACAAATTCATGATGAGTTGTGCCAATATCTATGCCACCAGGCTGATACCATGATTATTCTATCTGATCTTTAAACCTGATTTGAGCTCAAACTTTATTTTTTTAGGTCTGATTGACGTGAATTACTAATCAGTCCCTTGCATCTAGTTTTTGTGTCTAATTTATAAGCAAAGTTATGAATATTATTCTCAAACCTTTATTTCACTAAGATGCCCTTAAGGAATGAATAATTATGCATATAGAACTCTGGAAAGATTGCAAGGGAATAATTCATAAAGGCGCATGAATCGCGACCAAGCTCAAGTGGACTAAGATATTTGAGAAAAATCACGCATGACAGCTATATTCAAAATTCCAATCATTGAATTTTTTTCCCCTTCATATTCATATTCTTATTTAATACTCTTTCCATCCAAAATTTAATTTTAACATGAAATATTCACATTCCTAAAATAAATATTTTTTATTTAAAATTTTATAAATAGTATCTTTATCTTTAATTTTGAAATTCACATTCACTAACATTTAGTAACAAAAATAATATAATAACTTACTCGTAGTCAAAAAAACTAACTTATTGTCAAAAAATTCCTTTGATTTTTATAATTAGTCAAAAAAGTAAAAGTATATAAAGATTTTGGTACTTCTGAGAGTTTCATTTACCATTCCGTTCCTTTCCTCCATTCTCTCTTCTTTCTTTCTTTTATTATGATTTTTATAACAGGATATAATTATAATTGATCTGCTAATATCACATATACTTTCCGTCCTACATTCGACATTCATGCTACAACGGTTAAATTCTTTTGATATTTTGCTAATGAAAATAAGTTCCCCAGACTGTTATTGACTTATCATCAATTAAGTTGAATCTCACTATTGCCATGAATTTCATTTTTCAACAGGTGGACTCATCATATTCGGTAATGTAATTGGCCGTGTATATTTTACAAAAATAGAGGAGGAATTTAGATAAAATAACATTTTATAAAAATGTTAACATTTTTCATAATACACTAATTAAAAAGAGTTGTTAACATAAAAAAATTATTATATTATCTATCTTTTTAACGTAGTTAGTGAAGTAAAGTAATCATGTGAGTTAGAAAAATACAATTTTTTTAAAAACTAATATTAAATAATAAATCTGTCCATTTTAAAAAAGTGAATAAGTAAATAATTTAATTTTAAAAATAGGAGAAGAAAGAAGGAATTTAACAACATATCCCTCTGTCTTCCACTGGACGAACATTTCACTTCACTTCCATCTTATAGAGAGAAGATTTGAATAGAAAGGAAAAGAAGGGAATTTGATTCTTTCTCTTTTCTTCCTTACTTTCCCCTTAAAACTCTGAAATATAAGAAATGAGTGCTTTTCCTCCCACACCACTTTCTTTCCCTCCATATTATTCCATCCAAAGTGTTAAGGAATTGGATGAGTATTTATTTTCATGGTTTAGGGAGTGGAGACCCTACGACAAAGAACGAATGAAGGGAAATTGGCGAATTTAGTCCCTTATTTCATTACACTATGGTAGCATTGGTCATTTTCCTTTTATTTATTATTTTTTTTGGTATTATTAGGTTCCCTATTTATTAATTTTTGACAACTTTGATGATTTCATCCAATTTAATGAATGTTGATTTTTTAAATCTTTTGAAGAAAGGAAAATTTGTCCACATCCACTATGCCCATTTTCCCAATAGACCAATGTCACAAAATAATAATAATAATAATAATGAATCAAATCCATCAAATGTATAATTTGCCAATTTATTTTTAAATCCCCAATTTTGTTTTTTATTCCCTTTTTTATCTTTCCTCTCTTCTTCCTTTTATTTTCTCTTCTATATACACCTTAAACCAAACTTGCTGAATAATTATTTTTATTATTTTAATAAGTATTTTTAGTATTTGTAAACTCATATTATCGTATACATAACATCAACGAACTTTTTAATATGTATAAAAATAGCTAAAATAATTTATAAAAGTATTTTTATTACTTTATTGATAAACTGCTACTCATCGATTGAAACCAATATTAATTTATTAACTTTTTCTACTTATATTTGTCGTCCTCTCAATAACTCTCTATATTATAAATGAATAATTATAAACAACTAATTGCCTTACTTTCTCCAAAAAAAGAATGATAAGAAGTTATTCTCATAGTCAATTCTTACAAAGCATTGTTGCACAAGGGAAAAAAAGTCAAAAACTAGTAATATGCAAGAGTTATTGCCCCGTATGTTATCAATTTATTTATAATTTTTTTGATCATTTATATTAGCTATTTTCATAGAGATTACAAAGTTGATTGGTGTTATACCTAGGATAATATGATCTTACAAAATTTTATAATTATCGATAATTAAAAGTAAGTTATTGTATTATTCATCAACTTTTCTTATTAAAATACTAAAATAATTATTCATCAAGTTTGATTTAGGGTGTATAGAAAAGAAAATGAGAAAATAAGAAAGAAGAAAGGAAAGACAAGAGAGGAAAAAGAAAAAGAAAAATTAGAAATTTAAAAATAAATTGGTAAATTATACATTTGGTGGATTTAGTTTAGTATTTTTTTATTTTTTGGTGACATTGACCCATTGGAGAAAATGGGTACAATGAGTGGACAAATTTTATGCTCTTCAAAATATTTAAAAAATAAATAAATATTGATTTTCGTTGACTGACATTGATTTGAACAGAATAACCAAACTTTGGTTACTAAAAATGATAAATAGAAGACTTAATAATACAAAAAAAAACACTTATTTCATTTTAAAATATAAGATATTTTGAACATTTTACATTTATTAAGGATATATATTAATTCTTTAAAATGATCTCATTTATTATATTTTACTCTTGTTTAGAAATATGAAATTAAATAATTTATTTTCTCTTTTTTATTTAAGAATATGGATAATATTGAAAAAAATATAAAATAACTCTTAAATTTTTTAATATATTTTATATTTTAAAATAAAAATTTTATTTGAAATATTTTATATTTTATGGGGAAGAGGGTCAAAAAGATATCAATGATATCAAAATCTAATCAATAAGAGAATGAATTCACCAATTTCGCATGACTGAAAGGCATTCACATTATTGGGTCATCTAAGTGGGCCGTACAAACATGGATTAAATAATTGCAAAACCATTTACTATAAACATGTGTGTCGTTTCAGTCCGCCGTACTTTTTTGCTTCTACAGTCCACTGATTCTAAAGCAATTTTCACGTTTGAAATCCCTTAGTTTATATATGTGATACGATCCACAGAAAACACTCAAAGGGCCCATCAATCTACGCAAAATTAATCCATGTGGAAAAATATTATATACTCCCAATATACCTACTAAGGGGCCCGCACCCAAAGCCCATCAAAACAAAATTAAGCACGTGTATCATGAGGAGATTTGTCTACCGCCCTTTTCCTTTTTGCTCTTAAATATAGATGCTCCATCCACCTCACAACCTTCATCCCATTCCTCTCTCTCACTTCCATTTTTCTCTCTAGTGCTTGAAGAAGATGTTATTAAAGGTATTGATCAGCCCTCTGAGATTCTTGAATCAAGAGATTGATGAGGAGGACATCAGGAAAAGTTCAGCACTCAAGGGCTCAATTGCTGTTGGCCTTCGGATACTCACTGAGAATTCTAACCCAAAGCAGAGAAATGCTAATATTGTCATCAATTCTGGTTTAAAATTGAGTAAACCCATTTTCCAAACGAAACAAACATCCAAGAGTCCAAACACTGTTGACAATTGCTTTCTCAAATATTGCCTTCTGTGCAACAAAACTCTCAGTCTTGATAAAGAGGTTTACATGTATAGGTAAGAAACCAACCAAGACAAGAATCATCCAATTCATTTCCTTCCACAACAGTAATTGATTTCTGTTTATGAAAGCTTTTTAATTATTGCTTTTTTATGCAGG
Organism: Apocynum venetum; assembly: GCA_019593545.1. Classification (NCBI taxonomy): domain Eukaryota; kingdom Viridiplantae; phylum Streptophyta; class Magnoliopsida; order Gentianales; family Apocynaceae; genus Apocynum; species Apocynum venetum. The sequence continues at coordinate 5,301,295 of SRSM01000123.1, read as the reverse complement.
GGCGATCAAGGGTTCTGCAGCATAGTGTGCAGGGACAAGCAAATACATCTGGATGAAATGAGGGAAATAGAAATCTCAACTAAGAAAACATTAGCGTCAATCCGACGTTGTCGGGATAGTAACTGGCGAGAGACTAGCGGCCTCCTAGAGAATCACCGACGGCAGCGTCACCGGCCGCAGGCCATGTCATATGACTCGTATCAAAAGAATCGAGCGATATTTATATAGTCGTTTTCAGAGCTGGCCACATAATTATATATTTCTTCTGATTGTGCCAACACATGTACTTGGGATAATGTATATATAGCTAGCTGAAAACAAACTCTTAGAGTCATCAATTCAAGGATGTTGACTGACTGATATGATCTGTGCATCCATTTTCATTAAGCAGGAACAACAACACACAGAACGGATGCTCTAAGGTATCCATAAGTGTTTCTTATCCACTAATAATTTGTCTGGATATTTTTTACCAGCACCACTATGTACACTTCCTAGTCCCCAGCAAAAGCAATCGAGTTGGAGTATTGTGTTAATTCTTTTTTGCAAAATTTTATTTGGAAATGAAAACGATGTGCGTGTGCAATAGATATCTCTTTGTATGAAACTAGTTACAGTTGAAATGGCCGGTGCGCACACTGTATCAATGATTCAATGTCCTTAGCCAATTCCAAACGGCAACAAACCTTCCGGCGTCAACAATCTGCGGGCTTTTTTTTTAATTAAAGATATGCTTTTTAGAAACATTCAGTTTCATATGTCAAAATGGGAAAATAAAAATTAAATTTCTGACAGAAATGCATATAATATTTGGAAGAGTATTTAATGAAATCTAAACAAATACTCATCTCTACTTTCTTGCTAAATTAGGGTTTTTTTTTACCCATTTTAATGTCCTTCTTCAAAGATATATGAATTTTTTTTTTGTTAAATCATAGATAATCAGAAAGTTGCATATTATTGTGGGATGAATTACCGGTTTAGAAGGAAAAATTATTTAGAGTTCACACTTTGATATTTCTATCTGTTTGAATATTTTTCTATGTATTAAAACCAAATCAGTTAGGCAGCGGTTCTTTAGGTCCTAAAATTAAAAACATTTATACCTAACTAGTTTTTGGGAGTGGAATTCCAGCGAGCACAATTGTAGCTTCACTTTATATAGTTTAAGACTCTACATGAAACTATCAAAGTTCTGTAAATACAATTAAATATAATTACATGAACATATTCGATGGATACTTGTTATTTCATATGAGAGAATTTATTCTATTGACTATACTAAAGTAATATTAAAATTTACTGTAAGTTATTGGTTCTATGGTGTAGTGGTTAGCACTCTGGACTTTGAATCCAGCGACCTGGGTTCGACTCCCGGTAGGACCTTTGTCCCCGATATTTTGCCATATTATTTTAAATCTTTGTTTTTTGAGAAAATTATGGTACCATTTCTTACTTTTCTTATCATGCTTTTCAAGCATACCTATTTTTGCCACTTATTTCTTGTTAATGTTTGAAATTTCTTATATAAACTTACTTTCTGTTTTTTTTTTTGGAAAATATTATACCATTCTTACTTATAATCAATTGAATTCTCAACCCACTATATAATATATGTCCATAGGCACTATTTATTCAATATTTCAAGGAATGTCCTAGTTCATCTTGTTACATAGAATTATAATAACTTTCTGTGAACTCCAAAATATAAATACTATCATCAAAGAGTTGGTCTAAGTGAGATAAAATTTCTACCTGTACATTGGCTCAAACTTTTCTTAAATTGCATGTTATTTCACCAAACATAATTTGATTAATGTGGAAGGCCTAAGTAAGGATAAATTTGAAACAAAAAGTCATTATTCAGAAAGAATGCAAATAATTTGAGGTAAAAAAAAGAAGGTAAATTTGGTTAGAGAGAGAGCATATTTTAATTATTTTATAAATTTATTATAGTATATTCAATCTAAAAAATATGCGATAAATTTTTATTTTAATATTTTTCTTAAATCCAGCATAAAAATAAAATATCAAACTTAAAATTTTATCCATGTACAACACTAACCTTTTTAAAAAGTTTTTGAGGTTTATAAGAAAGGATGTAAATTGCCAGTGCCCACACTTAAAAACGGGACAGCCCTTGACGACAACATCCAGAAGCGCATTACGTTGTGCCGTGTGTCATGGTGGAATCCAACTTTTGCTGAGCTCGCTTTACGGAACACGACTTCTTAGCTTTCCTGTTTCCTCTTCCCCGCGCTCAAACAAATCACAATATCTCCAAAAACGATTGGACAGGACCGCTTTTGATACTTTGCTTGCCAGTGAAAATGCCAAAAAAAGAAGAAGGGGTAAACAATGGAATACATGTGTTTATGATTTTCGCAAAATTTTTCGAATTCTGGGAACTCCAAGAAATTAGCCTTAGAACTAATCCCGTGAGACTTCTTTTCTTGGGTTTATTAGTACGTCAACAGACACTGTAATAATCACTTCCTAGAATATACTCAAAATTCAAAGACCTGGGCTCTCCGTATATGTCCATATACTTGTAGTACAATCAATTCTTTGAAAATTCAATTATTGTTTTAATGCTTCCCTCAAGAATGTAAAAGAATGAAAGATTTGGCAACACGAATTTGAATCACAGTGCTTTCAGCGCGTGGGTGTTTGGCGATGATACCTTTTGGAGATTTTTTTTCCTTTTTCTCCGTTGTTGATGTTTTAATTTGTGTTTGACTTAGAAACGTGGGTAAATGTAATTGTCACTGCTCTTTTCGATTATACGATTCTTCTACTACTTGTACTATGCCAGTGTTATTTATCCAAGGCATGAACATTTTTTTAATGGGTTGATATTTTTCTTTTCCTTTTTGTTGTTGATATTGATATATCCTGAAGATTCTTAAATCACACGATTTTTTTTCCAATTATATTTTTGTTTTCTTTTTTTCCCTTCTTAAGTTGGAGTTGTATTGGGTGGGTAGATTAATAAGCTTCCTAGGGTTTCTATTCGGTTACTTTATTACTGCCTCTCTTGTTCGTTGGATTTGGCGATACGGATTAAGAAGGCACGCCATCGATCTTCCCAGATTTCATCTATCTGTTCAATTTCTTGAATTTTTTGAATTGTGTCTGGTGAGTTTCTTTGTTTCTCCGCCTATTTGATTCGTTTTTCCTTTTAAGTGTTTCACTTTTTGCATTACTTCTCAATTGGGGTTTGGGTTGTTTCTGGTTTGAGGGCTATGTTACTGGGTTTCGATTTATGTTTAAAAAATCTGTCTTGATGCAGTTGGTTTGCCATAATCTCTGGCTCTGAGACCTGCAAAACTCCGTTTTTTGGTTGCGCTTCAAAAATCCTTCTACTCCATTGACAGACTCCTGGCTTCTTTTATTATTTAGGCGTATGTTTAGAAGGATTAGTGCATCTGGTTTAGTTTCTCTTCTGTCTATCTACTTAGTTCTCAGGATTCTGTCTTGTTGGAAGTTTAGAAAGTATCTTAACTCTTTTTTTTGGGTACTGAAATCAATGTAAATTTGTTGGATTTTTTTTTTTGGTTTTACTTATTTATTTAGTTTAATTGTGGCATGCAACACGTTTCTCCCTTGTATACTCTTCTTGTAATTGAATGTCATCTTGCATTTTGGTTTTGCTTCTTCTGATGCATGCTTAGCATTCCCTTGAATTCTGTAGGATACACTGAATAAAAGGTCTGCACGGTTAAAAATGTGTCTTTCACAGCTGGAAGAGGAGGAAATTGGATGTTGATTCTTGATTGTGTCATAGGTGCTGGCGTCATGTCTCACATTCACGGAGCTCCAAAATACACGTGCAGTCTTCTTGCTATCTTCTGTGGAAGAAGAACTGCTGAGAACGAACAAAACAAAAATGTTGATTCAATGACTAGATACCCATTTCCAGATCTTGTATCTTCTGGGCGCTTAGAGGTGAAGTTTTATCCATGCTTGTCATTTTACTTGATTAATTAGATCTCTGAACAAATTCTTTTATGGTAGTAATTGTATTTATGTTTTCTTTCTCCTATTTCCCCTTCCAATGTAGGTTCAAACATTAAAAAATCCAAGTATAGATGAGTTTGGCAAGGTTATGGATTCATGGCAACCAAATATTCTCTACTTGCAAGGTGAACAGCTCCCAGATGGTGAATTTGGTCCCCTAGTATGGGGAGGTGTTGACTTGTCAACACCAGAAGCTGCATGTGGGCTCTTCTCTACTGTGCTGCCAACTACTGTATGTACCTTATCTCTAGTAGTGCAATTTGTGCTTATTATGCCTCTCTTCTTCCTTGTAGAAATGTTTTGTTTGTTCTGTTTCTCAATTTGCCTATGAGATTGCTACAGTTCATGAGTAGATAGTGCAGAATATCTTCAATGGCGCTTTCAGCCCTTTTATGTACTTAACTTGATGATAATTTTTGTCAAGTAAGATGGTCTCTTGTTGAGTATGAGGTGGAAGATTTTTTCTCATCTGCATGGCAAGAAGTCTGAACTTGTTATAGTGGAGAGGATTTAGAGACATTGAGTTACGGTCCTTGTACAAGTTAGGGGCACCAACCTATCAGGAATCTACTGAATGTGGCATTTTCATTCTGAGGAAATTATGACTAGGAAAAAAATATAGCCAGGAAATAAGAACCTAGATGTGAATCTTTGATTGCTCCTTTGAGATGGTTAGTCTGTGGAAGAGATTTTGGGTATGTCCAAATGCATTCCTTTTGAAGTGATTATCGTTTTTTCCTTTTCTGTGGTATTCTGAATGTCAATCTTTAGATATCTAATCCACACAAGGCTTGTTGAAATCTTACAAGTTGAATAACATAAATTTCTAGATACAGTTAGTTTGTGATGCTTCAGAGGTTTGAATGATAGGCACTCAGGAAAGGGCATTTGAGAAGTTTTTAGAGGTCTGGACTTGTCAAAGAGACTGATTTTGTACTGTCTGGGAGTGGGAGAGGTGGGTGGCTTTATTTACTGAATTGCTTAAAATGGTCACATGCATAATCCGCGGCTGAAACATTGTAATAGGTGAGATTGCTCCTTGAAGTTCTTTACCAAGTACGTAATTTAGTATGAAAGGGGAAAAAGAGAGGTCTTTCTTATATAGGAGGCTCCTTTTTGTGTGCACTCACTTTGCTTTGGTCAAGGGCTAATGGTTGAAAACCTCTGTATAAAATAAAATAATTAAAGTCATTAAGCATGCTTGTGTGGTTAAGTAAGGGCTTACAGAATTCGTTATTAGCTAACTTGTTAGGTTAATTAGTTCAACGTTGGTGACAAACATTATTATGAGTAATTATTGAATGTTCTGCAGAATGTATTGTGGTTGGATAGACTGAAGGCTGACTCTCTGGTCCTAAAGGAGAAACATTGGAAGACATGCTACTTAGCATTTTATGGTAGTTGTCATAAGAACTCACTTGAAATATTGAGAAAGTTAAAGTTCTCTGGAAATGTTAATTTTAATTCCTTTACCTTTTAGCATGCGCATGTTTCTTCTCTCTTATTCATTACAAGTTCACTTCACTCTTTTTTGTTGTCTTCTGAAGACCCATTTTTGTAATCATTTATGACATTTTTCATGTCTGATCATGAAGGTTTATTTGGAGCTCCCAAATGGCGAAAAGTTGGCTGAGGCTCTCCACTCTAAGGTAAGGGAGGGACGTGTTATTATGACCTTTTAATTGGAATTTTACTCATGGATTTCAATCTTTGTATGTCAAAGTTTGTTTTATATAAAATTATGGAGTGTGCCTCTTTGATTCATGGGTATGTCTTTTGCAGGGAATTCCTTACGTCATATATTGGAAGCACACATTTTCTTCCTTTGCTGCATGTCATTTTCGTCATGCATTATTTTCAGTGGTCCAAAGGTACCCTTGATATTTGCTGGAATTCTCTGCGATTTCTTTATTAAGTTTTATCATAGATGTTTACACCTTTGTTTCAATGTTTCTGCCTGGGACTCAAACTTGTGACTGCTGACTTGTCTTTTAGAGGGTCAACACTCTACTTAATGGATGTGGCTTGTGATTTTGGCTATTTGATCTCTTCTTGAAGTGCCATTTTGGGTTGTTTCTTTTTGTATGGTTTGACCTCTGAAGCTTGGAAGACTGTTGTAGTTCCTTTTGGCCTAAGACGCCAATATTACCTTTGGTCTTGGATACAAGTTGATCTAGCATAGATTAGAATGCTAAATACCAAGCTACAGTACTACTTTCAAATTTCTGGAAATCACTTAGCTTGATTATAATTATGAAATATGCAAATTGGAGTTGCCTTGCAGAATGCATGATATCATTGTAAGGTATTCTTGCAGTTAACTAGTTTGGTACATGGAGAAACTTGTATGCTTTTCAAGTGAGGCTTCATGGATCTTTATCTTCCTATACAATTTTCAGGTTACAGATTTCCCCTCTTATTAATGGTTGAAGGTTTTCCTCACAAAAAACTTTATGGACTATTGAACAATATGGTCAACTTTGACATCTTTGTGTACGTTTTAACGGCTATTTCAAAATGTTTTAGATATTGGGTTTTGTCTAGCAAATATCTTCTTCTCAGTTCAGTAACAGTTAAATCAGTGAAAAAACCTTACTTGAAAAATAATAAAATTTTAATTAACTTTATGCTAATTGGTAACACCATTGAATGTCTTCTTTTAGGCCATCTGGGTAAGTAAGTGAATTGCTTATTGATATTGTTTTTTTACTTTAAATTTACTTAGTTCTCATTTTGTGCATCTTTGAGCAATTACTTGATTGTATGACACCAATATCCTTTCAAAACTTTTGTACTTTTATATCATTTCGGGCCTACTAGACTGTTCCTCTTTTTCTTTTATTTTGTAATGGTATTTAAAATGCTTTTATGCATTCTATCTTTTCTTTAATTTGTAATGTTTTTATGGGAAAGTTGATCTGTAGGATCATAAAAGGATGGACCTCTTTTCTTTTGGTTATGGTATTTAAAATAAAAATAAAAAACACACACACACAGGCGCAAGAGATTATGCAATTGACTTACTCTGTGAACTCAGAACTAGATAATTTTGAAACAGTAAGAAACCAGAATTTGACATATATCTCTTAAGAATTTCAGCTCACCCTGTCATACGTGGGACGCTTTCCAACTTGCACACGCTTCCTTTAGGCTTTATTGTGTTAAAAGCAACCTTGCCCTCCCTGATAAAAGCCAAAAAGTGAATGGCAAGCTGGGTCCTGATCTTATTGGGGAGCCCCCCAAAATAGATGTACCTCCACCTGAGGCAGTTCCTGGCGATGAAGAAGAAAATGCTGGTCCTCTTCCTGCAATAAAAATATATGACGACGATGTCAATATGAGGTTTCTGGTTTGTGGTGACACACGCTCGCTGGTAATGGGAAAAGCTTCATTTCAAATTTGTGTCTTCTCATTCAGATGCAACATGGCTTACACTTGCGTCAAGCATTTGCTCATGGATTAGTTTTCTCCCTTTTTAGGATGCGTGCATATTGGAACCTCTGGAGGATGGTCTAAATGCCTTGTTAAGCATTGAAGTAAGTTAATTTGCCATATGAATCTCTTAATGAACAGTTTGCTGTATCCTTAATGTGTTGTTAGGAGCTGTTAGCCACTTTTTTGATTGCATGTCTGAAAGCTGTAAATTGATTTACATCATTTTTGTATTGCTTACACTCATTCTTTTAGAACTTCTCCATTTCATAGCATTTTCTGTGTGTAAAAGTTGTAACTTACATTGCTGTGGATTCCTTAATTTTCTTTTTGTACTTTCATATCACTAAAACTTGCCTCCTCTGGGGATGGGAGCAAAATTTGGAATCTGTTTGAATTTCCTTTAAAAGTTTGTTAAAGCAGCTCGAATACTGTTAGCTGGAGATTCCCTGTTAGGCTTTTTATTACAACGTTTGAGCTGTTTCCTTGTTAGCTTGAGTGAGTAGCTCACCTTCTATTCTGCTGTTTCAGATGCGGGGGAGCAAACTTCATAACCGGGTTAGGTATGTTTCCTCTTTCCTCTCAGATAAATATTTTATGCTCCTCCCCCCCCCCCCCAAAAAAAAGTGTGTTTCTAGATAAGCATTCAGTTGTTTTGTTTCATAAAAGTGTACTCAACCTCATAATTTATCCACTTGTTATTTGTAAAAGAATAATTAGCATCTGCTTAGAAGAAACTGTGTATGTTTCCATACTCTAGACCTTGAAAGTAGGAATTTATGATTTGCTGAATGGTGCAGTGCGGTTCCTCCACCTCTTCAGGCAGGGACATTTTCGCGTGGTGTTGTGACCATGAGATGCGATATTTCTACTGGTAGTTCTGCCCATATTTCACTTTTAGTGTCTGGTAGTGCACAGACATGCTTTGATGACCAGGTAACTTTCTTCCTGTTTTCAAAGTTGTTCATCTTAAGTTTGAAGGAGTTCTGGGATTACTTTTATAATCTTCTGAACCTGGATTATGACGGGCGCTGTTTTCAGCTGTTGGAGAATCACATAAAGAGTGAAGTAATTGACAATACTCAGTTAGTTCATTCGCTGCCAACGTCTGAGGAAAACAAACCACCTTTGTCAGAACCTCGGAAATCTGTGTCAATCGCTTGCGGGGCAAGTGTATTTGAAATTTGTATGAAGGTTCCAACTTGGGCATCACAGGTTCTCTCTCTCTCTCTCTCCCCCCCCCCCCCAACCCTTAAGTTTGTGTTTCTTCTGATATGCACTTGCAGAAAATAAAGCAAAAATGGGTATAGGAATGACCCCTCCTTAAAAAGCATGTGTTTTTTAAGGGTGTGACTACTCTACCATTTTGGGTGCATTTACTTTAATTTTCCAGAAATTCTAAATGGTTCTGCTTGCATAATGGAAGCCAATTCTTTGCTCCTCTCTCTCTCTCTCTCACACACACACACTTTTTGGGTTCTCATTAGACAAATATTGTCAGGTCCTGAGACAACTAGCACCAGATGTTTCCTATCGTAGTTTAGTTGCACTTGGCATTGCCAGCCTCCAAGGATTAGCTGTGGCTTCATTTGAGAAAGATGATGCAGCGCGACTCCTTTTCTTCTCTGCAAGACAGAGGAAAGATGAGTGTTCAAACAATTTAAATATCCAGAGTCTTCCCACCTGGTTAAGATCACCTGCCCCCAGTAGAAAAAGAATTGAAATGTGTCAGCCAACAAGTATCAACTCTCAGAATGGAGCTGTGAAGAAAGAAGACTCAGGGGGCAAGGAGTCTGTACTGAGGAATGGGGTTCCCATGCCTGTGGTGCCTGCTAGACAAAAATTGAAAGTTGCTGCCTTGAGGCCCATTCCTCATGTTCGTCACCAAAAAATGCTTCCCTTTTCAGGAATTTCTGATATGGATGGATATGAAGGTAACCATCTGAAGCCTAATTTGCCTCCTGCTCCTCCGTCGAAGCACAGCAGTGTTGGTGTAAATCCTGCTTCACATCGGAAATCAACATCTACTTCATATCAAGCAAAGCAAATTATATCTTTGAATCCCCTTCCTTTGAAGAAACATGGTTGTGGAAGAAGCCCTATACATGTGTGCTCTGAGGCAAGTTTCTTCTTCCTTGATGCATAGCAAAAATGTTTATCTTCCTCCCTGTTTATTTGAGCTTCGGTGCTATATTTTCTTGTATTTGAGTATTCTCCTTTGGCATTCTCTAATTCTAAATTTGCTGCAGTAAATTGTGTGTTTTTGAAGTTTGACATTTTCACTGAACCGATTTTTTTACTTCAGGGACTAATTGTTATTTTCATTAACCTTCTATGATGTAGGAGGAGTTCCTAAAAGATGTGATGCAATTTCTTATCCTTCGTGGGCATACTCGTCTCATACCCCAAGGTGGACTTGCTGAGTTCCCTGATGCCATACTCAATGCCAAACGCCTTGATCTATTTAACTTGTATAGGGAGGTGAGCTTTGCTGGAAAGGCATTTTAAAAATCTTAGTAGTCTAAATATGCATCGACTGCTTTTTATTTATCTTTATAATTATTGTTGGAAGTGTGAATTGAGCAGGTGGTTTCAAGAGGAGGTTTTCATGTCGGCAATGGCATCAACTGGAAAGGGCAAGTTTTCTCTAAGATGCGTAATCACACAGTAACTAACAGAATGACAGTATGTTCTGTAACCTTCCTAGCAATCATGCATCTTGAATTCTGATTGTTTGTGGATGTCATGATTCTGTTCTGCATAACCTGTCAAATGCCTCTCGTTTCATGTGTTGAATACTTCACTGCCTCAATCAAATTGTGTTGTTAAGATTATTTGCTTGAGTTATCATTCTTCATAGAATACAATGATGATCAAATAGTTCTACATCACATTATTATTATGAAACCAGGGTGTTGGGAATACACTTAAAAGGCATTATGAAACCTATCTGCTGGAGTATGAATTAGCTCATGATGATGTGGATGGAGAGTGCTGCTTGTTGTGCCACAGGTGATAATAAGTTATTTCTTTTCAGTTTGTGACCAGCCTCATGATCTGATTGTTATCTAACCCTCAACATATGATGCTTCAAAATATCTCCAGTAGCGCTGCAGGGGATTGGGTTAACTGTGGGGTCTGTGGTGAGTGGGCACATTTTGGCTGTGATAGAAGACAGGGACTTGGAGCCTTCAAGGTAATCCTCGACTTATTTGGAATTTCTGTACCTGAATCTGGGCTACAATTTGTGCAGATAAAAATTTTCTTCTTTTTAAATTTTTTGTTCGCAGGACTATGCAAAAACAGATGGACTAGAATACATATGTCCGCAGTGCAGTGTGTCAACTTTTAAGAAGAAGCTGCAGAAAACATCAAACGGATATTCTTAACGACTCAGGACTTGAAATGGACCATAATTGTTGGTTCTCTGTTCCCTATTTTAACCTCTGTTATGAATTTGTTAATGATAGTTTCTTCCCCATGTGAGGGATGAGAATGTTCCTCTGCTATGGGAATAGGCCCGCGTGCATAATTTAAGTGATTAGTTAAAGAGTCTTGATTCGGAAAAAACAGGGGCAAAGAGGACAGGAAAGAGAAGGAAGGAATGCAAAGAAGGCAATGTGCTGGAGGGTTACACTAGGAAAGAGAGAACATTCTGTTGGAGTTGCTGTCTCGAGGGGCAGAAGCCCTTTAAACTTGGAGGAGAGTGGCTGAAGTCCAAGTTGCAAGAATGCTGCTACACGGCCATTTTTAGATGAAAGGGTGCTTGCTGGAGTTTTGTAACGAGGGACTCCTGGGCACAATGTGATTACCGTAGCCCTTTTGTTTTTAGTGTAACATGGATGTCTTTTACTATTTATTTTTAGGTGTATGATGTGAATCTTATTGCATATTGATAGTTAAATAGATATATATATATCTAATCTCTGCCCATCTTTTTTAGCTTTGTTTTCATGGCAATTGGAATGAGGTTGATTCCCTTATCGGTTTCGAATTCGAACTTTGGAAATGAAAAAAATGATGTTGAATGGATCGGATTAGTCTGAACCGAATGCTTCGGGCATCGGGTCTTTGACATGCATGTCGTTTACTCGTATACAGCTAAGCACCCGGTGCACCTGTTTTTTTTTTTTTTTTTTGGTCTTTCTTGGGATTATATCACTAAATTATTTTAACGGGCTCTAAATTTACTGTCATATCATAGTAAATGAGCATTTATCTCCAAAAAAAAAAAATTTAAAAAAACACTACCTCAAACTGTTTGGTTTTATTGATCCGTAGAAGGGTCTACATTCTTTTATTTATTTATTAATGTTTTTGAGAATAAAAAGGGTCACCATTCTGATTGCATTAATATTGCAGTCTTTGATTCTATTCATGCTAAAAGTCTTTTATTATTATTATTATTTATTTAAAGAGCTGTACTTGTAAATTAGAGCCTTACTCTTTTTTCTTTTAATAGCTTACGTATTTGGACACTCTTTTTATCAATTTTTTTCTTTCTAAAATAAGCTTAGAAGATGAATTACTGTGACTCGAAAAGAATAAAAAGACATGAACTGTATCATGAAAATACAGTAAATAACACATTATTGAAAACTCAGTTGTTTATATAGTTATTGTTTCATTTTATATATATATATAGTAGTATTTTTTAGAAATGAAAGTAATACTCTGAATTTTCTGTTAAAAATTTAGAATGCATTTGTAGATGTTGTGCACAATGAACTCTTATGCCAATTGTTGTGAAAAAATCGAATGGATCCAAATAAAGAATCGAAATAAAAACAAAAGATCAAATAATAAAAAACATAAGATTTACGTGTTTCGATCATAACATATATATCCACTGAGTAGTATAAGAGATTTTATTTCTTGAGAAGATATAAGGTAGAATGCATCACATTGCATTACACGTGCATAACACATATCTATATTTATCTAATTCTATAATATCTTGTCTGAATAGTACAAGACTCCTTATTTAATTCTGGTCTAAATAGAGCAGATTCCTAAATAATAACATTTCTTAATCATAACAAGAAGTATGAATAAAATCAAAGTCTTGAATATTAGGACTAAAATTCAAGACATACTGTCACATTAGTTAGCTAAAGATTTTGTTGTAAATCTTTAGCTAATTGAAGATTAAAATATTGAAAGTGTTGGTACGCACAATTCATTTGAAAAGAAATAGTACCACAGATATCTTGTGGAGTAATGCTTGCAAAATTAGGATTGTGAATTAGTCTGTCAGAGTCAAAAAAATTTAGATAAATCATTAAGGCATTTATTAACATTGACCTAAAGGGTAATATTGCCTTTTGATATGTTAGCTTAGACAAAATTAGCGTATCAAACCTTATCCAAAAATCACGTTTTAGAGTAAATATTATTGAGATTAGTAATATCAATTCCCATTTTTGGTTTGGTATATATTATCTTTTTAAACGAGTATAATTTAAAAAAAATATGTGATATACATATGAATATTAAGACAATAAAATTTTTAAATAATAAAAAAAAGGTAGCCGTTTGATCATAATATGAGTTTCAATTATATGAACATCCCTATAGCAAGAAGGGAATAAAATCAAGCCCCTCCTGGATTATATGTTACCATAAAATTTTACATTGGGGTAAAAATAAAAAAAATTATGAGGAAGTAATTAATCTCCCGGCCAATCCCGTAGTTCTTGATTGGAAATGTTTTTAGAAAGACGGGGAACTATTGAATAGAAGATAGAAGCCATAATCGGTATTAATTAGAACGAAAAAATTGTAATTTCCAATAACATTAAGAATCCGATTATATAATACTGAAACTTGATCTTAAAGAAACATCCACATTCTACACTAACAGCAGAAGCCAAGAAATTTCATAAACCCAATCAAAACCCTAACGACGAAATTTTTGGGCTGAAAGTAAGATTGAAAGCATTAGCGCTCCTCTTTACCACGATTAGCAGCGACAGTAATTGATGAAGAGAAAGAGAAGGGTGAGTAAATTAACCCATCCAGAAAATAACATGAGGATTTTTCTGATACGCTTGAACGGGGAAAAGGAGAATCAGTCAGATGACTTCCATGATTACGAGGAGGAACAAAACAAAGAAGAATGGGAACGAGCATTCGGGGACCAAGACTCTGATTCCAGTTTTGTTATGCCAGGAGATGACACAAGTGTCGATTTGGGTTTGCAGATTGTTCTTCTTGAGTCGGCCCTATTGCGTTCGAGTTCAACACCCACGAACCAAGATTCTTCCCAGAAAATCCCTCGTGACGGAAAACTGAAAGGTAATGTACATATTCCGTGCATATCAATTAATTAGTATTCTTCTTTCTATATATGAGTTGATATTTGATTAGTAAATCTCTGTTTTTTCTCTCCCCCCCCCCCCCAACTTTCTCCAGGTATCTGTACAGATTCCCTTAATCCTTTATGGACTTTTGGTTCTTGGGAATTCAGTGTTCGAGAAGGTGGCGAGCCTTCTTGCGGTTATTGTGTGATCTGCAATGATGCAAAACCCATTAGATCAATTATACAGAGGGAATGTGGGCACCACTTCTGCGAGGATTGTTTTCGAATCTATCTTGGACAAAAAATTCAAGAAAATATCTTAACAGTGATGTGCCCAGAAAAAGACTGTAAAAGGTCGATTGAAGCTAGATTCTGGCGCCGCTATGTCCCAGAAGAAGTGTTTGGTAGACGGGAAATGGCATGTCATGAGGGTCGAATTCTTCTATCCCCGGAGATGATATTGTGTCCTCACTGCCTCCGCCTGTTTATTGACGATAGAAGGCGTTTCTTGATCAGAGCTTGCACAAAATGTTGGAAAATCTTCTGCATGAATTGTAGGGTTCGGTGGCATATGGGGATGAGCTGCGAAAAGTTTCAATTATGGGAGAGAATTTCATTCTGGAGTGTGGGTTGGTGATGATTTGATTTCTGGTATAATCACAAATTTTGGAAAAAAATGCTTGGATTAAGCTGTCAAGACTGCCTAATTCTATTACAGTTAATGCTGGCTGTTCTCGAAACCACGAAGGCTGCTAAATCATTTGATTTCTAGTATGATCAGACTTGCCCATTCTAAGTAAGAAGATAGGTTGTTTTATTCTTTTATTTCTTGGCTACAACTATAGGTAATTCAAATTAGATAGATATATTGCATTACATTGAATTGCTGGTTCACAGGTTTTTTGTTGACTTGTTTGATAAGGCCCAAAATCCATCGTTTAGGCTCGGGGCAAGAATTTGGCAATGTAGCCCATACTTGATGAATAAAGGATGAATGAATAAAGGAGTCTCTTTAACTTGGACCCTTTCCTTTGTTTACTCTGTTCAGTCCATTGTATAAAGTGTTCAAAGCAATCACTTTCATTGCTTGATCTGATTGCCAAGTTTCTTTTCTTCTGCCAATCCCTTGAAGGAATATTCTTAGCTGAACTTAATTTTCATGCAATTAGAGGTTATATTCATCCACAATATTGGGATCTTGTAATAATTTCCCCTAAATTTAATATGGATCCTACGAGTTAATTTGGGGAAATCCCTGCACTAGTGATCTGTCTTGTAAAATGAAGTGTTAGTGATCTGTCTTGTAAAATGAAATACTTGTTGTATTTGTACCCTCACTTCATTGTTAATTCAATAATTTTGATCTAGTGCAAAATCATTTTACAGTAGAAAACTTCTCATATAGATGAATCATATTCATATAGATTTTGTGATGCTAAGCTAGAAAAAAAAAACCCCTGTTCGAGTGGATTTAGGCCTTTCATGACAATTTGTCTTTGTATTGCAGTACCATTCTTTTGAAATATGCAATGTCATTTTTATCTTTTCTTTTTTAACCTATTCAATGTGAATTTTTGAGTGAGAAATGAAGAGTCCAAGAAGAAGGGACAGCTTTATGTGTCCATAAAATCTTGGAAGACAAATGACAGTTAAAGGTTTACACATTTGGTAGTTGAAGTGTAAATTTGTCTTTGCATAATTTTTCTGCTCCTCCTCATGTATGTATTTGTATTGTGTGGTAGATGTAACTGTAGAGTAGAGTACTAGTAGTTTTTCACCTTGTCGCAAACTCAGAGAAAACTTTTTTAAGGACAGCCCATGTCAAAAATTTAAAATTTCTTGAAATCGTGTGGAAAAAACCATAAGAATATAGTAGTACAATGCTGCTTTGCACTGATATTGGCATCCTTTTTCTTTCCAGAGTCACTTCGAGGTTGCTTTGAAAACCTAGGGTTTAGCAAAAGCTATTACTCCATTAAAGAAGTAAAGATGATAACAATAATTGAGAGAAGGATTAGAAGTGGATGAGCATCATTATGAATACGATGGCAGCAGCCGGAAACCTTCTCCACTAATTCAAACTTCACTTTAAATAATTCAAAAGGAGTAGTTGTTAAAGTCTACCAAATTTTCAACGGGGGAAGGTATCATTTCTTCAAAAGCTCAAGACACGTCTGTCTCAAAAAAATTTAACATCAAGTTCATGTTCATGTTCATGTAAACTTACATCGTTTATCATTTGATCTTTAACTCTGTGACAAAGTTCTTCGATCCGAGGGCCGGTGAATTTGGTAATTCATTTGTCCCTAATCCTTGAACATGTGAATATTATACTAAAATGTCTTTGAATTTAATTTTTTATCTCTTTGATTTGATTACAATTTTTACATATTTTGAAGTATTATCATTAAATAGAAAGTAAGATATAGAAAAAGTATCATATTGATATATCGAAATCCTTAAATTTACACCTACTTTAAAATTTAAATTAATAAAGATGAATTGAATTTATAATTTTAATTAAGTCTTTGTGAATTTATCAAAAAAAATTTAATAAGAAAATCAATACGGAAATAATAGACTATAACTATTGACAAAATTAGTTTTTTTTTTAAAAAACGGATCTGTCTGTGTAATAAGAAACATTAATGAGTGTATGTAACAGTGTAAACAATATTGAAAATTAGGACATTTTGCTATGACAATAGGTTAAATTTCATCTGTTTTAAAATCTTAATTTAATAGAGATTAGTTTATGAATTTAATTCTTTAACAATAATTATAAAATGACTAATATTTAAAAGAAAAAAAAGTGTGAGACAAAACAACTCAAACAAAAGTGTAACAAATCGGGACAAATTAGGAACTGCATTTTCTGTACGCGGTTATAAAAGGTGGTGGAAGCCGAAAGCGTAGCTTGTCTTGAAGCTAAATGGCCCTACTACAACCCAGCACAATCAATTGATATGCTGGCTTTTCCTTCTTTTCTTTTTTTTTTTGGTTAAACGAGAAACTCATTGTATGAAGTTTTAGAGTGAGGACTGATCAATTCAAATTTCATAACAAAATTTTATAATATTTCAATAAAAAAAATTCATACGAAATTCAAAAGATTTATTCTTATATTACCTTTATGTCTTATCACACAATTATTTGATATGTTGGCTTTTCCTAATACAAAAAGAGAATCTATTTAAATGAGAAACTCCTTTCCTATGTAATTCTAAATACATGAAATAATCTAATAAAATTCAAATTTCAGAATAATTTTTTATAATATTTTAATAAAAATTTATTTTATACGAAATTTAAATTTATAAAAAGATTTCTTCAGTGACTGACTATTTGATATGCTGATATGCTGGCTTTTCCTAATGCAAAAAGAGAATGGAAAAGCCTGCGATAAACTCTTAAGTAGCTAGTAATAGAAATGTTTTTATTCAAATGATGATATGATTAAAGGGACGTAATAGTTAGGTGCATGGGATTGGGAGATTGGCCATTGGCCCCGCAGTGGTAAAGCAAAATATCGAATGATGATAGACAACTGGTGCTCTATGGCCATGCGCAGGCACAGGCTGAGGCAGTACAAGAAAATGCAGTTGGTTTTGGTCCCGCATATTTACTGTATCCATTAATTTATCTCTATGATCTCTCTCTATTCATATAATTCGCCAAACCAAAAGAAAACAAGGTGACTGATTTACGCTATTATATCGGTGGTCCTCTCCAGTCTCCTCTCAATCTTATCACATTTATTACTTCAACTCCCTTTGACTCGAAGTCTCTTGGAAGCTCAGTATCAGTTCAACTTTTAGATAAGATTTTTTTTTCCCTTTTCTTTTTAAAACATCGAAGAGAGGTGAGATAGAGAGCTAAGTTAAGTAGATCCCTACCTGTTTATTAGCAAAAATGAAAAAAAAAATAAAACCCCCAATATGTGTAAATAATTTCACTTCATACAAATTTAATAATGTGAATATAATGCTTTCAAAAGATATGGACGAGTTGATAAGTCTTGAAGTGATTTGGGAAGAAATAATTTGACAAAGCATAATCGAATTTAGTATAACCACCAATATTAGTTTCTCTAAAAATGTGATGAAAAGAACATTTTAGAGAAAGATATTCTATGACGAAGATGAGCTAATGCAATGAAACAACTTCCATGGAACTCCTAAAGCCCTTGGTCATGATGCCCACAAGAAAGAAATGAGGAGTCTCATTGCACATGATCTATGGTGAAGCCAAGGTTTTTGGTTTTTTTTTTTATATTTTGAGAGGAAAATATGGAATTTCTATTAGATTGAAGAAGTTATCACATAAAGTAGTATATCATCAAGCCAGACCAGGGATATATGATCTATTTTGAGCTCTATAAACAAGATTATAATAAAGCTACAAAATGTGTATCTCTAAAAACATAAAATACGATGGATGGAAATAAAAGAAGAACCATAATGATGAAGCCAAGTTACTCTCGACAAAAATGCAAGGCAAATCAATATTTTCCATATATGTATAAACTAAGAATATCCAAATTTGAGTGTCTAGTATGTAAAATAGTTATAAAAAAAATTCATTTATAATTACAATTTTTACTTCTAAATAGTAAAATGAATAAATATTATAATTATGTATTGATAATTATAAAATGATTGAGATCAAAGTAGCAAGTAAATAAATGAGTAACTGGGGATATTATTGTAGATTCAGTTCAAGAAGAAAAGGAGAAAAAGGAAAAGAAAAAATAAATAAAAGCAAAGAGGAAACAACAAAAAAAGGAGCAAATGACGTAACCAAGAATACTTAAATTGGCATAAAAGTGGATCAGTGAAGACTAGCACGTGTGCAGTTTCAAACTCTGGTGTAATTTAATAATAATAAACCACAAAGAAACAAAGTAACAAGTGGTGGGATGATGACAAGTCCCCGACACTAATGAAACGTGTCGGTCCCAAGCTGGGGCACTGCTTCAGTCGAGTTGTACCATTTTATTATTTTATTATTTTTCCTCATTTTTCTATCGCTTTGTCACTTGATGGGGGATTATTTTATTTAGTACTAGTACTGATTAGTGATTCGTGCTTCACTTCTCATCAATTAAATTGTTAATCCCTCTAAGTACAGTATTATAATTAATATACATTAACATAATTACACATGATGAGAAATTTAAAATTATTACTATAGATTTCTGTACTAAATTTTAAAATTGGGTTAGAGTTATTGTTTGACTGTTGTAGTGTTTAGCCTCGATAATTTTTTTCTTATTTTTATTCAAACCTCCAAAAAATTCCACATAATGAATGGTGGACAGGAGGAGGGTGACCCACTGATCTTTGACCAGGGGCTCCTGGAATTTCATTTTACAATCCTTTTCACTTTAGCATTCCGAAGAATCCTGTTTTAGATGGACGATGACAGATTTTGCACTAAAATAACTCAAGTTTATCCTGAAAACAACAGTAGTAGTATCAATCATCTTACTATTATGCATTAAAAGAAACTCATTTAAATGAAAAACATTCATTTATACTATTATTAATTAATCAAATTTATCATTAAACATTAATACTAAGTTACAAGCACGAAAATGTTAGTACCATCCCATGTGTCAAAAAGAAACAAAAAGGAAAAATTAGCCAGCATAATGGTGACAAGAAATGCAAACTCGATTAAGAAGAAAGTACTAACAAAGACTTTCATTTTCCACTCCAAATAATTCCAAAACTCCCATTCCCTTTCGAATCTTACCAATAAATCATTCACACCCTCCCATCGTAATGCAGCATAAACTTCTGTAGTAGGCTTATTACCCATTCTTCCAGCTCAGCTGCTGCTCTTTGTTCCCCACTACTTCACTCTCCGCCCTTTCTCTCTGAAATGTGAAGCTAAGAAAAACTTCTCACTGCCTGTCCCAGGCCACCGTTTCTTTCTTTCATGGCGAGCTTTTCACTCCCTCTTTGTTTCCTTACCCTGTTAGTTGTAATTGTCTCTGTTTTAGCTACTGAAAGAGAGCAGAAGACTTTCATAGTGAGAGTTCAGCACGATGCTAAGCCTTCTGTGTTCCCTACTAACAAGCACTGGTATGAATCTTCACTCAGATCTCTTACCACAGCCGGGGCCACGGATATGCCCATAGATTCTGATTCTGGTCGTCTTATACACACTTATGAAACCATCTTTCATGGCTTCTCCGCTAAGCTCTCCAATTTGGAAGCCCAGAAACTCCTCTCCATGTCTGGCATTGTAGCTGTTATTCCTGAACAAGTCAGGCAGGTGCAAACTACTCGATCCCCTGAGTTTCTTGGCTTGAAGACTTCCGACAGTGCTGGCTTATTAAAGGAGTCCGATTTCGGCTCTGATCTTGTTATTGGAGTCATTGATACTGGGATCTGGCCGGAAAGGAAAAGTTTTAATGACCGGGACCTCAGTGCTGTTCCGGCTAAGTGGAAAGGCCAGTGCATCGCCGGGCATGGTTTTCCGGCGACTTCTTGCAACCGGAAATTGATAGGAGCGAGGTATTTCTGTAATGGGTATGAAGCTACCAATGGGAAAATGAACGAGACCACGGAGTACCGGTCCCCCAGAGATTCAGACGGACATGGGACCCACACGGCTTCCATCTCTGCCGGGAGGTACGTGTTTCCAGCTTCCACTTTGGGTTACGCTCGTGGCGTGGCCGCTGGGATGGCTCCTAAAGCTCGGCTGGCAGCATATAAAGTGTGTTGGATTTCCGGATGCTATGACTCTGACATACTCGCCGCATTCGACGCAGCAGTGGCCGACGGCGTCGACGTTATCTCTCTTAGCGTTGGAGGCGTCGTGGTACCGTACTATCTCGACGCCATTGCTATAGGCGCTTTCGGTGCACAGGATGCCGGTGTTTTCGTGTCGGCCTCTGCTGGTAACGGCGGTCCGGGCGGCCTCACTGTAACCAACGTGGCACCTTGGGTCACCACCGTCGGCGCGGGAACAATTGACAGGGATTTCCCCGCTGACGTTAAGCTCGGAAATGGAAAGATAATTCCGGGAATGAGCGTTTACGGTGGGCCAGTTTTGGCACCGCATAAGCTGTATCAGCTAATATACGCCGGCAGTGTAGGTAGCGATGGTTACTCATCTTCGTTATGTTTGGAAGGTTCTCTTGATCCTAAAGTTGTACAAGGTAAAATTGTTCTATGTGACAGAGGAATCAATTCCAGAGCTGCTAAAGGCGAGGTGGTGAAGAAAGCTGGTGGAATTGGAATGATTTTAGCTAATGGTGTTTTTGATGGTGAAGGTTTGGTGGCTGATTGCCACGTGTTGCCTGCGACGGCAGTGGGTGCATCCAACGGTGATGATATTAGGAAGTACATTTCAGCTGCTTCAAAATCGAAATCACCGGCCACGGCCACGATTATTTTTAGAGGCACTCGGCTGAATGTACGGCCAGCTCCAGTTGTGGCCTCATTTTCTGCACGGGGGCCTAATCCAGAGACGCCAGAGATTTTGAAGCCTGATGTGATTGCACCTGGTTTGAATATTCTTGCTGCTTGGCCTGACGGTATTGGGCCTAGCGGGCTTCCATCTGATAAGCGCATGACTGAGTTTAACATCTTGTCCGGAACATCAATGGCATGTCCACATGTTTCTGGGCTCGGTGCACTGCTGAAAGCAGCTCATCCTGAATGGAGCCCTGCTGCAATAAGGTCTGCACTGATGACAACTGCGTACACAGTCGACAACCGGGGCCATACAATGATGGATGAGTCTACGGGCAATTCATCAACTGTAATGGATTATGGGGCAGGTCATGTTCATCCCCAGAAGGCAATGGATCCGGGCTTGATTTACGATTTGACGACCTATGATTACGTGGATTTTCTTTGCAATTTGAATTATACGATCAAGAATATTCAAACAATCACGAGGAAGAGTGCGGATTGCAGAGGAGCTAAAAGAGCAGGCCATGTTGGGAATTTGAATTACCCAGCTTTATCAGCAGTCTTCCAACAATATGGAAAGCATAAATTGTCCACACATTTCATTAGAACTGTTACTAATGTTGGGGATGCTAATTCAGTTTATAAGGTCACCGTTAGACCTCCTAGCGGGACAACAGTGACAGTGCAGCCGGAGCAGCTCGCCTTCAGGAGAGTAGGGCAGAAGCTGAATTTCCTAGTGAGAGTTCAAGTAGAGGCAGTGAAACTGTCGCCGGGGAGTTCGAGTTTGAGAAGTGGTTCAATTGTATGGTCAGATGGGAAGCATGTAGTGACAAGTCCCTTACTTGTGACATTGCAACAACCTTTGTAATCCCAGCTCTATAGCGTTTGAAGTTGAAAATTTTCGGGTAAATGAAGATGAATTATCCTAAGTATATGTAATGATAGTGACAGTGCAATCTGGTGTGGGCTTTCTCTGTGCGGAATGGATTTGGAATTGGTTTGTAGGCCACGAAGCAGAATGATGAATTGACTGAAGAATGTCTGTTCTGTGAAAAAAGGCAATGCGTATCAGCTCAAGCAGGTGGAGGTTGATCACTTGGATGATCAGCTCCTTTTTCCGATTCCCTGTTGTTGTTTCCCTCCTAAATACTCTCGTTTATTGTAAACATTATGTTTATAGTGTGGATCTTATCAGTCACTCAATCTTTTAGTTTTTACCTTACTTTATTCTGTGTCCTTTTAGGGAGTTTTTGGACTTTGGTCTATGCAAGAAATGCCATTAGACCTACGCGGGTAATATCATAGAAATAGACTTTGGGGGTGTCAGACTAATATGGTTGAGCCCAGTATAGTATGTAGCCCATTAGATACGGTTGTGTGGACTGGCTTCTTTACTTTCTTTTCTTGCTCTAAAAACTACAAGTGAGAACATTCTGGGTTTGAGATTCAAAGACTTAGCAGTTTTAAGGCTTAAATTACATCCTTGCTTGCAGTAACTTTCTTTTCGGGCATCTTTTTGCACCCGTGAAATACTTTTGTTTTCTTACCCAGATCGCTTATGGACAGAAATCAATGACTTTTTCTTAGTGGCATCTCTTTAAAACGATGGTCATAATTACGTCGGGTTGACATCTTGCTTTGTTGGTTGGCATATAGTACTATTACTGCAGCTTATGTATGAAAAATTCCAGCGAGTACTGGTAGAAGGTAAAATTTCGAATGTAGGAAAGAAAAAAGGATATTTTTTTCATAGGGGATTTGGGAAAGAAATTAAAAGAAGAATCTATGAATGTAAGCGTCTGTACATTACAATCCGCACCAAAAAAAAAAAAAACTCTAAAAACTATATATACGGGTTATCACGGCTTTCACTTTTCAGCCATAGTAGTGCAGAGAAGCATTCAACAAGAATAAAAGGGCAAGAAGCAACAATTGTTGGATCAAGATTCAAGAGTAAGCAGAATAATTAAGGAGAAAAAGTGGGGGAAAAACTTAAAGCTTTCGATCAAGAGATGAGCGTTGTACTCTTTAGTTGATTTTCTTCTCATCAATTTCATCTGATTTTTTCTGCACAATTTCATCTCAGCAATGAAAAATCAACATCTTCCAATTGAATGATATGTCCTGTTGCCTTCAAGTGACCCAAGGATTTCTCAATTAATCCACCAATATCACTTGAGGCTCTGAAATCAAGGATAACGAAGGGAAGAAAAGGAGGGTATTAAAAAAATTCACCGCATAAGTAGCTTTAAGCTTGGCCTCATCCGTCCGTTTCTCTCCACAACTGGAGAGAAAGGATTTTTAGGTTAAAAGGAATCAAGGGATCTCAAATCAACCCAAATGACTCCTCTTCCCTCTCAGGACTCTCAAACAGAAGGATTTGAGTTTTTGTTTCCTCTACTTCCTTTTTTTACTTTCCAATTCTTCCTTCCCAAACTAGATGCAAAGAAACTTATCTCATGGATTTTGATTTAGAATGGACCGACGGAGGAAAGGAACATGCTTTTCGTTCACATGGATCAGGGATTTTGGGTTAATCTCAAGGTTTTCTTCATTGGAATAAGATTGATCGAACAAACTTGTCCTATTAGTCTTTGGAGAATCCAATATAAGGAAATGCAGACGAGCAGACGGCAGTAGCCCTTCGTCTAAATGGAGAAATTGAATATGGGCCTTCCCTTCGTTAATAAAACTTTCCATCTAAAGATTTCGTCTCTCTCCTTTGATTAGAGAAGCCCAAAATTCTGTTTTGTAAAACCTTTATTTCGCTAAGAGGCCCAACTAAAGTGAACCTAACAAAGCTTGATAGTAGTAACCGGCTTCCAAATGAAGGTGTACCAAAATCATAAAAAAAAAAGAATCACATTTGTTTAAAATTGAAGGTTTAAAGTTTAAAATTTAATATATATTTTTTAATCAGATCAACTTATTTATGGCTAACCTTTTTAAATTTAGAAATATGATTCTCACGTAAATAAATTAAATAACTAATTATTTTAAGAAAAATAAAGCAATAATTTGTTTATTGTCAAAAGTATTACTCAAATAAAACATTCAATTTACACACAATTATCCATATATATAAGTTTATTTTCATAAAAAAAGAGAAGAAAAGGAAAATTACCACAGTTGGTTCTATATGTTTTGATAGTTGGTTATCAAATTTCTATATATTTGGATTTTGGCCATTAAAACCCCAATATATTTTATAGTGGCATATAAAATTTATATGTTTAATTCATTGACTTATAAAGTTCTATTTATTTTAAAATTTGATCAAAAAAAATTTTTTTACAAAAATAAATCACAGATTTTGACAAAATATGTTACTTGACTCTCACGTGATGAATAATAAAATTGCATATTTATCATTTCAAAAAAAATTCAAAGGCAAATATGTCACATGAACCAAATATATCGAAGTTTAATGGTTGATGATCCGAACATATATGATCAATTAATGTCCTTTTCCAAAATAAAAAATAACTTCTTATACTTTTACTTATGTCTATTTGAAGATCATGTCGATTAATTGAAACAACAATCTCAATCATAGAAAAACTATTATTTCAAACTTAAATCTTAAATTCATAATTAAATAAAATTTATACTTTTTCTCACCCTTTTTTTAATTGTTTTCTTTCCTTTCTCCTTCTTAATAAATAGTAAATAAATAAATAAAAACAAGTTCGCTACTAGTCAAGCAAAAGCCCTAATATAACAGGGCACTTCCCATCCCATAACAACTGAAAAATCTCCCTATGACACGTAATCTAATTTGTTTCAACGTTTACGACCCTTCTTTCTTTGACTCTATGCTTTACTAGTTCCTTTCCCTTCTTTTTCTTTTCTTATTTGTTCTATCTTTTTTTGGTTATATATAACTTCGCTAGTGCAATATGCATTTTTAAGACTCTTTTGCAGTACTCATCGCATGAGCCAGCCGTTAAAGAATCAATGAAGCTGAAAGAAGGAAAACAAAATGAATTTCTTTATATAATTTCCAACAATAATCTATATATTTTTTCTCCTCTTGGTAATCTATTCCTGCTATATGGTAAATTTTGTCATGATGAGTCTAAATACTTCTAATTATGTATCATAAGAGTCTACATACATAGACATAAATGGATTACCGATTGAAAACTACTAACTCTGTTTTATAATTGAATGAACATTTTTTACTTAGTGTAAATTTTAAAAATAATATTTAATTTTAATAAAGTTATTACAATATTCATGATTAATAGTTAGACATATAAATTTTAAAAATGAATAAGGATGTTAGTTAAACTTTATATAAAAATTTTGTTTATTTTAAGAAATTAAATATTTATTTCCAGAAAAATCAAAATAAAATTATGAATATTTAATTATGGACAAAAGAAGTACTCTCTCTATTTATATTAAATATTAACTTTTGAATTTAATTAAAAATTAATAAATACATTTTAATTTAATTAACTTGCCAAATAAGTTAATTGAATGTAAATTTCTTAAATTAGGTAAATAATATGAATTATGAGTTAATGAGATAAAAATATATTAAATTTAAAAAATTGTTAATGAAAATTTAAATAAAAAATATGTTTTTTTAAAAGTATATATTTAATTTTGAATAAAGTAATAGGAATATAAACGATGAATTTTGTATTATTATTTTATTATTTTAAGTCGGAAGGCGCGATCAAAGTCAATACTGAGACTGGTTTCAGGTATTTCTGATTCACAACCATACCATGAGCTGTTTTCGAATAAATTAAAGTAAATTATTCAGCTGTTCCTAGGTAGTGGGTGAATCACCTAGTTGTCCACTTGCTTCTTCCTTGTCAATGTCACTACCCAATAACACAATCATGTACTCATTCTAAACTAGATATCTTGTCCCTTCCTTGTTTGAAAACCTCAATTACCACTTGCAAATATTTTAGAATTAATGTGTCCACCTACTTTGGATCAATTGGTCTAATCTTAAATTTTTAAGGGGTGGCTCCGATTGGCTCTTTTGGCATCGGTAATGAGCTTATGATCCAACTCGTGCATCCCAACCAAGCCATGGCTATATATCTCATCTCCCCTGCTGGGTTGGTGAGAAATATATATATATATATATATATATAAGCAAAATCTGCTCGTAGATGTCTCATGTATATCATTATCGACTATCGTGTGCCCCTTAGTCTCCTCCGGGTTGATCAAAGCAGAGTGATATGCCCGCAATTAATCAAGATTGGCATTAAAACGTGAGGAAATAGTGTGTAGACCACGGACGCATGGCCCTCATGTAACATTATTTTTTTTTCTCTTCATTTTATTTTTTATGGAGTGCCGAGAAATAAAGTCACCGAACTCAAAGTTTGGATCAGGACGAGCCGTCTTACTCAAATGGTATAAAGTGATCCCATTTATCTTAATTTGCTTAAGTTTGAATTCGTGTTATGTAATTATTACATTTTCATTGTACTAAAAAATAGTTTGTGTCAATGATCATGGATTTTAATATTTTTATTTTTAAATATTAAAATTAAATACTCAATCTGTTTTATTTCAATTGTTCATTTTAAAATTGTACAAGTATTAAGATAAATATTAAAAATAATAAACTAAATTTTATAAATTGTTCTCATTTAATAACTTAATGTATAGTATTAATCATTATAAAAAAAATGTATTTTTCAATAAATAGTTGATAATTCATCCAAATTTTACATTAATAATAAATGTATAGTTATAAAAGTTCGTATTAAAATTAGAAATTGAATAATTGAAATGAGTTATAAAAAAAATGTAAATGATTGAAATGAAACGAATGAAGTATTATTTATGAAATGAGTTCCATAAATTTGTTAACAATATTCGTAATTAAATTATTTATATCTTACTAATGCATATAATTTTATTATTAGCTACACTAATAATATATATTTGAGCTTTTGTTTTAACTGGAAAAGGGTATACCATATATTGATCCAGAAATTATACATGTACATAAAAAATAAAAATAAAAAGAAAAAGAAATGAGGTAACGGATGGGAGGGTAGATTTCTCGGATCCCAGAATGCCATCTACATTCTGAGATGGCATGTTAGCATTAAATTAAATTTCCATGAACATGGTAGCATTAGCGTTAGCATCAGCTTTTGAGAGGTTTGCCGGCAGCATTACATTTGGCCTTTGAATGTACAGGGAAGACAAGAACTGTGACCGTTGAAATTATTTTTATGCTTCTTCCGTACATATTCTCCCTTCTCCTCATTCAATTACTACAACCCTTTTTTCTTTATGAGAAGAAGACTCTGAGTTGCAACTTTAAAAAAAGGCCTTTTAATTAAGACCTTAAATTAATTATTAATCCATTAGACTAATCTTAATGATGAGTTCAACTAAAGAATAATATATCAACCGAGTGGGGTTTTACCCTTTGAAGAATCGCCAACACTTGTGACTAAAATTTTAGTTATTAGATTGTGTCGGTTTATCTCGAGGATAATGTCTTTATTACTTCTATAAAATATACTATATTATATAGATTAATTTGGTTCAATATTTTTGCTTTTGTGCCTAAAACAATCAGAATTAATTGGATGCTACCAAATATTTATTTGGGTCTTGTTGACAGCTGGGAGAACATTATTAAGTCACTCTTTTTCATTATTAATCCTTTTCTCTTTTTTTTTTCCTCATCACAAAATGAAGTTTCGCATTGATCTAAAATTTATTTGTTTTATAAACAGAATGACTAAAATGCCTTTTCTATTTTATGTTAATGTTCTCTTTCTTTTAATCTAATAAGCTAGACAATCTTGTTGATTGAAAATAAAGTCAAATAACTACTCTCATTATTTCAAACATGCATAAATGACTGGGTCATAAAGTAAGTGATTCTAAGATATATATAAACATGGAGAATATGAAATGATGTAGCTTGATGGTCAATAAAATCGACATAGTCAATCATCTATAAATAAGAGTAATAAAGACGAAGCAAAGGCATCACTATGATCAAGTAGGACAATAGCAAATTAAGCATTTATTCATTTATCAAATTAATTTTCCACCTTTATCTTTATTGTTTTCTTTAAGTTTAGAGCTTGTTTAGATAATTTTTCTTTACACATATAGATTCAATGTTTACCTTTAAGCTTAAGAACAAGTTAGGTAAGTTGGAGAGTTATTTATAATTGCTTGGATTGTTTAAAATAATAAATTTGTCTATTTCAAAAATCTTTTATCCCAACAATTAGCGATTTTGCATTACACCGAACGATATTGGAGATTTTATATAGTTGCTCCAATAATCCATCATTTAAAAAAGATTTCACTACCTCATCACTCTTAATCGATTGAGACTCAAAATTATTTTGTGGCCATCGACATTTAGTTCATTGACTTATTCAGGACTTATCATCTAATAGTTAAATTTATTAATTGACTCATTGACTAGTTACATTTTGATCAGCAACACATTCTAATAAATTTATTTAGTTTACCTAAATAAGTGAGATTTTGTGCTAAAAATAATGCAAAAATCACTTTTAGAAATTAATAGACCAAAAACTCTATGTTTTTTTGTATAGTGGAAATAATAAATACTATATTTGTCTCATTCCAATTGTTCACATTTTTTTATGTTTCATTCCAATTGTTCAATTTCTAATTTTAGTATATATTTTTACAATTATACCTTTATTATTAATGAATGATTTGAATGAATTATCAATTATTTATTGTATAATGCATTTTTTAATGATGATTAATACCTATACACTAACTATTAAATGTAGGCAACTTATAAAGTTTAGTTGTATAATTATCATTTCCAATACTATTCTTAGTCATTGTATAAGTCCAAAGTGAACAATTGGAACGAGATGAATGAAGTATTATTTAAGGTGATGTCCTCAACATGAAATTCAATTGAATTTGTAAGTTTTATGGATTTCATGGTATTTTTTATATTTTAATATAATCTAGTAGATTAGATAAAAATACATATAATTCTATCTCAAATATTTTGATGGAAATTAATTAATTTATATTGGAGTTTTATAATAAAAGGGACTGAACAAAATTTGTACATTAATATATATATATATATATATATATATATCTAAAATTAATTCAATTCTTGAATGAACTTCTTGATTGATCTTCCATTCAATTTAAATTTTATATTTTTTGGTATGTTTTGCTAAAAATATGTATGTGTGTTATTACATACATTTATACATGTGAAATTTTGAATGGAACTTTTATATTCAATGCCTTAATTTTATCAATGAACAATATTATGAAGAGAAAAAAAAATATATTTAGGCAAATTTTTCTACACCAAATCAAATTCATGAGTGAATTAAAGTATAAATCATTCATCTCATGTGGTAGATGGATTACATTGGGTTTTATATCACATTTTTTTTATGAAATTTGGTGAAATTTTACTGAGTTTTTGTAATAAATAGATAGAATAATTTGTATATAAAAAATAACATATAAAAAAATCAATTTAGTAAAAAGTTTTATCGTGAGAAGAGTAATATAATATTATAAAAACTAAGTTGAGAGAGATAATTGATATTTTGTTTATTTTATTTTTATTGACAATAAAATGTCGAATTTTACAAATGGTCATGGTTTGATTTATGGAATAATTTTGTATTTTATATTTTTTTATTTCAAATTTTTTTTACATTCCATTAAAAATAGAATTCCATTGAAGTTTATAATTTTTTTAAGACATGAAATTTTTATGAAATCAATATTTAAATTAATGACATTAGATTTTGATGTATTTCATAAAATTTTAAATTAAACATACGTGGAATGTCGTAAAATTTTAAAGTTTAAATTTATATTTTTTTTCTTCACAAATAAAGATTATTTTTTTCTATCTTATTTATAAGATATAATAATTAAGAGTATTTTTAAAATAATTCATTTTTATTGATTCGTGTAAAAATAGATATAACAATTTATGAGATCAATCAATGAACCGTCGCTGTCAATTTTGTTGATTTGAAAGTGATTTTTAGGTGCTTTATACGTTTTTCCCTTCTTTTCTTTCCCGGTTAAAATTTGGAAGAAGAGTAGAAGAATCATGCAGAGCAGCAAGTGGGAAGCGAATGGATAACGTGGGGATGATATCTTAGTAACCGCTAGCAAGTATGGAGGATAAGCATTACAGAGGCCTCAAAAATCAATTTTTGCCACGCCAACTCACGACAGGTCCTCGAGCTCATCTGATCAAGTGCCTCTGTACGGTTTATTTTTTTCAAATAATATTTTATTTTCCTACGTCCAAGGTATCAAATCAAGATTTAATATTTACATTTATATTCATATTTAAATATTTATTTTTAAAAGTTAAACATATTTTTTAAAAAATTGAGTAATGATCTCATTAATTTAATAATTTTTTATTTCACAATTAATAATATATAGTGATAATTTTTTTAAAGTAAAAATCCTTTTTGATTTTTGAATTAAAATAAAGTAGGCATCTTCTTTTTTTTAAGTCGGCATGCCTTTTTATAAATTTTATTATTTGAATAAACTGATTCAAATATTTAATTATAACGCTCCTCTCATCATTGGTAAATATTTTCCAATGTCTCTTAGAACACTCAAGATTTTTATTTTTGTTTATATTCTTCCAAGTTTAAAGAGAAACTAATTGATTCAACTTATAATCTTGCTCTTTGAGCATTCCTTAATAGTTTGGCTTGATCTTATACCACATTTTGCAGTGAATTCTTTATTATCTAATGAAATTTCTTTTATTTTTTTAGAGAGAGAATTCCATTACACCAAACAACTTTATATAATCAGTAAATTATATTTAACCCAACACAATATACAGGATTAAATTAAAATATAAAAATTATAAAAGATTAATTCAAATTTATTTCTAATTCTCATTCTAAAACTCTTTCTTTTTTCTTTTTTTTTTTGGAAAACAATCAATTTTTATTTAGAAAGTTTCATTTTATCATGGCCCGAAGAAGGTGGCGGTGGAGCCCTTTTGTCTACAACTTGCAGGAGTATTTTATTTTGGTGTTATTTTTGTCGTCTTCCTTTATCCTGGCTGGGTTCCACATCTCACATCTATGACAGATTCCGGTGCATGAACCTCTCTTCCTTTCGAGAAGTTTGATGGGGACATAAGCGTGTCCTTATCCCCCTCTCCCCCTTCCCCCGCCACCAAAAGCACACACACGCAAATGATTTGAAATTTCATAAACAATCATTTTAATTTTTTTAGCAGTTTTAGTTAAAAAAGTTAATGTAAATTTTTCTATTTGACTGAACTATATAATCTTTATACAAAATTGAAGAGGATATTTAACTACAAATAAATGTTATTGTATCTTTATTGATAACATGATTATTGTTAAATCTTTTAAATAAAGTATTAATTTTCAACTTAAAAATATGAGTTGTGAAAATATATTTATTTTAAATACTAAAATAATTTAAATAATACTACATTAATTTATCTGTCTAAAACTAATTAATGCTTGTCTCTTTTTTTTTTTTTTGAGGAACATGTCTACTTTATTAAAAAACATATTCTTCTACATAAATTTACTAACAAATTCCGCAATTTAAAAAATTTACATTATCCCGCTTCAAAATTTTCTAACTATTTACATTAATGATAAGGAGTGAAATTTTTAACTATAAAATATTTTCTTAATCTTTTATCAAGTTAAAAGAAGCATCTATTTTTGAATGTAGAGAATAAAATTCAAAATAAAGATTTTATTTTATTAAAAATTAGGATATTAACAATAAATCAAAATAGTAAGAACTATATATATATAGTTGTCAACAAAATAAAGTGATTTTTTTAACGTAAAGAAAGTGCAGCTAGCTTAATTTAAAATTAATAAAATATACTGTTATATAAAAAATGCATTTTATTTTTGAGAAGTATCATTGTAAGTAAAAAAAAAGAAAAATGTAAAGAAGATGAATGGAAAAAGAAAAGATGAAAATTCAGGACTCCGGTGTTTGTCTGAGGGTGATAATCATCTCTGCCTAGTTGACACAATTTTTAGCGATAGAATTTATAATCACTGTGTATATTTCAGTGCCAATGAATTGGAAATTATTTTACAAGATAGAATTTCGAATCTTCTCAAATGGCTCGCCTCCCTCGGTGTATATGTTTGACATTGACCCCATCGTTCTTCGTTTGAATTGCGGGTACACCTTAAGCCTACCGTGGATTCATGGTCACGCACCAAATCCAGTTCCCTCTCCAGAATACATAGACAAATGTATGTAGCAGAGCCGTAAGTTCTTATTTTTCCCTTGTGAAAAATTAAATCAAAGCATTTATTACCCACGTGGGTTTGAAGTTTTTGGAAATAATGCACAAAATAACAAAATGTTTTATATTTTATGACAAGATAATTTGTTCTCTACATTTTACTATATATATATATATATATTTTGGAGGTATTTGTAAAAATTAATATGTAAAATATGTTTGTTTTAAGAAATAAATCATTTAAAAGTATAAATACAAATATTTCAACAACATGCCTCAGCGCCTCTGGTTAAACAAATTCTCTTTTTTCTAAAGCAAGAATGAAAGAAATGATTATTAAAAAAGAAAAGGAAAAAACACTTTCATTATAAAAGCTCTCATTAACGAGATAATAACTCTATCATTTATGTCGTATTTTACACTAAGCAGAACTCTATGTTCAATCTAAATTTCTTCTTCTTTTCGTTCTCCGGGGACGGGGTTTGAAAAAGGAAGGAATAGGCGATTATGATATATTGTTTGATACATTCTCTTGTAACATGAATCATACGTATTACTATTTTACTATTTCTATTAAGCCAATAAATAAAGCACAAAATGAAAATGATAAGAGATTGAGTGCAATAATACCAACTCTGAATCCCATCAGAATTCTGAAAATGATAAGGAATTACTAAGAATTAAGCTAGAGTTACAAAAGTAATATTGTATTAATTTCGAATTAAATGTCTACCTTTTACTTAACTTAAAAATTAAAAGAATATTTGACTTTTAAAAAGTTATTATATTATCATTGTTGAGATGTAAAATGTATTAAATTAAAGAAGTTGATTATAAAATTTTAAATAAAAAACTTGTTTATTTTAAAATTTTAGATATTTAATTCAGAATATAAAAAATATATACATGTTTAATTTCGAAAATAGAAAATATCATTAATTTAGTAAATAAAAACACATTAAACAATAGTTTTACAAGATAGGTGGTCATTCATCTAACTAAACACTGATTAGTCAAATTGGGTGATCAGTTTCTTACATTGTTTCCTTATTCATTGTCCAAATGTTAGGTAAAGTTTAGTCTCCAAGAGACTATTAGAGGCTCACGTTTCCTAATGCTACTACCATCCCATCCCCTAAAAGCCCATAAATGTTTACCTTGCACATGTTTTTAACTCTTACTATATTGGAAGTTAAAAGAAAAACTAAAATTAAAAAAGTGCAAGTTTTATAACTAAAAGAGGGAAAAGGAGAAACAGAATTCTGTTTGAGCTGGTCAGATTTGCATCGTCCCTAAAGCTACTTTAGCCACGAATATTCTCAGACTTTGACAATTTTCACCCCTTTTTTTTACGGGTTCAGAATAACTCAAATATATACGATTTTTTTTTCTTTCAAATATTTAGAATTGATGAGCATTTTTTTAAATAATATATATTTTTTGATACATGAGAAAAGGAGTTAAGAATCAAAACTACCATCATTTGGTCGTGGTAAAGAGGTCTTACCACTAGACTATCTCATTGTTCAAAAAATAAATATGTATTTTAATTAAAATTTTATTAAATTTATTTATTAATTTAATATATTTATATCTCATTGATTTATATAATATCATAATCAATTACATTAATAATGAGAAATTGTGATAGTTGTATCACAATTAAATATTTTTTAAAAAATTTGTATATTAAGTAAAATGTGTAGGCTTCAATTTTAAATGAAAGAGAAGTATTATACTAATAAAGTGGATGGACTGGCCGAATCAGAGTATTTCAATGAGCAGGTGGAGAGAAACCGTAATTTTCTTTTTTCTTGTTTTTCCTTTTTGAGAGGAAAGAGGTTTGATGAATACATAAGTAAAACTTGGCTGGCATTTACCTACCGCGTTACAGATTGCCTCAAGGAGCTTTTAGCATGGATATCAACTTAAAGAAAGGAAAAAGAAAAAAAATCGAGTGTATTTCAAAACTAATTAATCATGTGTTTGTTTTGATTTTTTTTTTAAATTCAATTTTAAACATAAATTGCAACTTGGGGAGGGTTTTATTCTGGCTATACAAACATTGTTTTTTAAAAAAAATTTTAATTCATCCACTCACATTGATTGGTCGTTGAATGATATTCATAAACATCATATTATTGA
Organism: Apocynum venetum; assembly: GCA_019593545.1. Taxonomy (NCBI): domain Eukaryota; kingdom Viridiplantae; phylum Streptophyta; class Magnoliopsida; order Gentianales; family Apocynaceae; genus Apocynum; species Apocynum venetum. The sequence goes on along the minus strand of SRSM01000123.1, from coordinate 5,266,692 downwards.
TTCTTGGTAGCCACCATCAATTGTAGGCTCTCTTTTAAGTTTAATGTTGATGTTGTGTAGAAGGATCATAAAGTTTATGAGTAGAGTTCGATCCTAAGGGATCCGAATGGTCGTTTTTTGAGTGCCCTTTTTGAATATTTGGTGCGGAATACAATCACTTTGGCAATGCACTGCAAAGCTCTCTTGCCATTCTTGAAGGTTGAATCTATAATGTTCTCTTTGGATTGGAATTTCTTTGGCTTTGTTCAGATATTACAGCAGGATAAAATAAAATGACCTTTCTTTTCGAGGTCTAATCTCTCACATTCAACATTTTTTCACGTATTTATCCTTTTCAATTTAGTTTTGTTAGGCGTATAACTTTCTATTTGTTAATTAATTTGATTTTGTTTCTTAAGAAATCGAAAATGGGTTAGTGTTAGCTCCATCTCTTATCTTGAAACAATATCAGATGACATTTTTAACAAATAAATTTCATTTTTTTTATTAAAAAGAAAAATGCAAAGTAAGAAATCATTAGTTAAAAGTTTGTGGAAAAATAAAATTAATCGGAATAAAAAGGTAATTACAATTTTCCAATCGCTTGCATTACACGGAATTAAATGATTAATGTTTTTTGGGGGGTCCAGACGCAATATGTTTCAAGCTGAAAGGGCATTTCTGGCCTACCGACTTTAGAGAATGTAATTAACCCACGGAGTGAGGGCCAATTTCGTAAATTCAAGAGGAGTCCACCTCGTTCCTGCCTATTTCTCTCTTCTCCTTCCTTTTGGCTCACTCTCCTAAAGCTGCTGAAACTTTCCCTTTATAAAAACCCAAACATTTTCATCAAAAATTTGAGATCTGTCAGAAATTTCTGAGAAGAAAAACAACAAAGAAAAGCCTTAATATTCTCTCTGAATTCGAACTACCAGAAAAGCCATGTGTGGCGGTGCTATTATATCGGACTTAATACAGCCGAGCCGTTCGTCCAGGCGGCTGACGGCCGACTTGTTGTGGGGAAGTGGCGCTGATCTGATTGGTGCTAAGAAGAACAACAAGAAGAATTCGGACAATTACTACCCTAAGCCATTGAGATCTGGGATCGTTGACCTCGACGATGAGTTCGAGGCCGATTTTCAGGATTTCAAGGACTACTCTGATGAGGAGGTAAAGGTCCTGGAAGATGTGAAGCCCTTTGCTTTCTCCTCTGCCAAACATTCTGGAAATGGAGTTCTCTCCCTAGGTAATTTTTTTATAAAAAAATTATTATTATGATTGTCACTTTTTTTTTTAAATTTCTGGATATGGTGTAGATTTTTAGTTGTTATTTAGCTCGAAATTGAGTTCAATATGCAGTCTCGAAATTTTGTGAACTACGTTTTTAATTAACTCTGATTTAGTGATATTTTTTGTTTTGGTTAGTTTTTCCTACAAATTTCCTGCTTTTTTTTATCTTACCAAATTAAATGGCAATCTATTATTATCATATTCGTCACCACCACCATCAATACTATTATTATATTTATTATCGAATTACTGTTTGAGTGTTTGGTAATTCTTTTTGTGATTTTGTTTGATTTTCTTTCTGTTTAAGCGTGATTTTGTAAAATAACGTCTTTCGGTTTTATTTTCTAGTCACTGAATTGAGGCGTTTCTAGATTTACAGACTTTTCTGATATCCCATAAAACAGTTTTCCCTGGCTTTTTATAGGAAGATAATTGATTGTTTTGAATTTCAGAATGATAATGGAATGATTTGTAAATGAACATTATTTCTTGAGCTTCTGGTTTAGTCTCTCGTTGTACTGCAGAGTAAAAATCTTTATCACGCAGGTTTTAGATGCTTTTTTAACAAGAAGATGAAAACAGGAAGTGCTTCAATGCATGCCAATGACACAGCTCAATTTATTTCAATTTCTTAATATATCATAGAGATTTTTGTTAGTAAAATGTTGATAATAATAATCTTCCTCTGATTTGGGATATACTTGAATACATCTGAAAATTTTCAAGCTGTGCTGATTCCTTTTGCATACAGGGCCTATGGTCGCAATCCTTTCATACCACAAATTGAAAAAAGGGGAAAAAAAACTCCTGAATATATCAGCTAATCATGTTAGTTGTTTAGTTGCAGAAGTGATACAATCCTCTGAATTAATATATACTTCAAGATCTGATTTTTCTTTTCTTAGTGTTCTATTTTAAAGTCTGCAATCTCTCATAAATGCAAGTTTTTCTAAGATGCGTCTTTCTTAATTAAGGTACCAAGTCTGGAAAATCTGCTGACTCTGGTGAGGATACTGATAAATCCTCAAAGAGGAAGAGGAAGAACCAATATAGAGGGATCCGACAGCGCCCATGGGGTAAGTGGGCCGCTGAAATTCGTGATCCAAGGAAAGGTGTCCGTGTTTGGCTTGGGACATTTAATACTGCTGAAGAAGCTGCAAGAGCTTATGATACTGAGGCGCGCAGGATAAGAGGCAAGAAAGCGAAGGTGAACTTTCCAGATGAAACTTTCTCAGCTGCCTCAAGACGCTCTGTCAAGGTGAATCCTCAGAAAGTGGTTTCGGAGCAAAATCCTAAGTCAGTTCAGCCCTGTATGGATGACAGTGTTTCGTTCATGAATAACGTGGAAAATGACTACAATTCATTCAGCCTTGTGGAAGAGAAACCACCGACAAATCTGTTTAACTATGTAGATTCCTGTCCTGCAGCTGGTGAAATGGAACTCAAATCCTATACCCCATCAGACGCGGCTAATATGTATTTTACTTCTGATCAAGGAAGTAATTCTTTTGATTGTTCGGACTTCGGCTGGGGGGAGAATGGCCCAAGGACTCCAGAAATATCTTCTGTTTTCTCAGCTGCTATCGAAGGTGATGAAGCTCAGTTTGTTGAAAATGTTAGCCCAGCAAAGAAACTCAAATTTAGTTCTGAGGATTCAGTGCAGGGTGAAGCAAGCACAGTGAACAATTTGTCTGAAGAGATGACACCTTTTGAATCGGAGATGAAATTCTTCCAGGTTCCGTATCTCGAGGGAAGTTGGGAAGCTTCCGTTGATGCTTTCCTTGGAGATGCTACTCAGGATGGTGGAAACGCAATGGATCTTTGGGCATTTGATGATGTTATGATGGAGGGCGTTTACTAAGCCAGCTTTTCCTTCCTGTCCCATTTCTGTAAATAAGGCTACAATGTTAGTACATGTTTTGGGACTTGTCTAGCATAATATGTGACTTTTAACATTGTGTTCTATTTGCATTTTTGTGGTGGCTACTGGTTTGATGTTTATTTTTTCTGTTCTTTTAGGTGTGTTTGTTTTCGGAGCATGCTTAAACAAGCCATGGATGGTGTTCACAATGGGCACTGATATTTTGCCATTGTGTATGTACTTAGATTTAGATTAACCTCTTTGAGACCTTCAATCGAGGATATTTAATCTCTGTATGAATGATAAGGCTTGATTAAGGCCCAAGTTGCTTAATACCGGCTATTTCATTCTCCTGTAGCTGTACATCAACTATGTTGTTATCAGCTATTTATTTTATATCATCTTTTTACTATAGTCTGGAGTTCATTGAATTAGTTGCCAATAGGCTATAGGGCTGTACATTTTTCTGTCGTTTGAACGAGATTAGCATCCTCAAAGCCTCGGCCCTTGAGGTTTTGATTGCTGTTTTACGTCCTCTGTTTATTTATTATTATTATTATTATTTAGATGGGTAAATGTTTGGATCCTTATTAGCTTATGGTTCTGGTGGATGTTTGAGAATTTCTTGTCCTGATAAGTTCAGGCCGTTGAGTTTGGTCAGGATCTATACTTATATTCATCTTGTTTTATCTTTTATGATTGCATTTGAGTCTGGACTTTGTTTTTCTTTGGGGGTGAACCTTTTTACAGTCCTGGATGAAGATTGAATAAATCCCCCCCCCCTCCCAAAAAACACGCATAAATATAATCTTGACCTTCACTGTTGCAATTGCAGTGTAGGTGAGCTTATGGTAGAAATGGTTTCGTGGTGATCTTGCATTTGGTCCCAGTTTTGGATCTACAAAGACATTTCTTAGGTTCTAGACAAGTCAGAGGGAAAATTGGACTGGTTCATTCATCTCTATGAAATGTAAGCATAACAGCTCTGGTATCGAAATTGGATATTCGTGTTGAATTGTCACAAATTATTATTATTATTTTTAAAAAGAATTCCCTCCCAGCATGTGATGAGAACATTGAGAAGTCTGTTTGTCAATAATAATGATGTGGGTTGGTTTGGACTTTATGGTAATGGTTGCCGCTATGACTGCTGATGACTTGGATTGATCTGACTTATGACTGTTTCTGTTACGTGTATTCTACCAACTCGCATACCTAGTTTGATATTACTGCGGTTACTTACAACTCCGGTATTCTTTCCTTTTAAAAAAATAAACTTGCCAAGGATGGTTTTTGAGTGGTAAATTTATTTCGTAACTCTTGGCGCCGGAAAAATCAAAGTAAACATTTTTCTTTCTGAATCTGCCAATAATTGAGCAGTAGTTAAGATGATTGATTGAATAGCCAATGGGTAGAAAGGTAAAATACAAATAGTACGAATCTTCATATGTTGGCAAAAGCAAGGAGAAGAAAAAACAAGAGTTGAGGTTGCGGATTGATATTCTTGGGAATAACGAAGTTTATGAAAGCGAGGCCTCACCAGAGAGCTGAAATGAATGACCATGGTAAAATTATAAGAATTTAGGCCTTGGAATGCGCAGCAAGTGTTGTTGTGTCTGTGACTCTGTGAGAGTTGCCAATAAAAGAATCCACAGCCACACAGGGCCCTTCCTTGGCTTGTAGTATCATCATATCATGTGGTGCGTTTTCCTTTCCTGTTTTTTTTTCTCCTGCAAAATTTGCAGAGACTGAACAAGATGATGGATGGAATACTACACAGGGTACTGCTTTATGAATCTTTATATCACTTCACTTCATTATTGACGATTGACGACCGACCTGTATATATACGTCGTGGTCCCTTCACCTATCAGACTTTGCTCCCTCGTCCTCGATCGTCTCTTTCACATGTCACGGTCTTATTCTTAGTATTTATCAAATTAAGCAGGAAAAATTGGCGGAATTTAGTTTTAAATTTTTTATTCTTGATAATTTTGGTTGTTTTTTAACTTTTTCGGTCCTTCAAATTTTTATGCCTTACAATTTAATCATTTTTGCCTGAAGCTGATTTGATTATACAAGGCCTTAATAAACTCGGAGCTCAGAATTGATCTATTGAGTAGGAACAAAATTGAAAGTTCCATCGAAAGTAGCTTCTTGAAAAAAGGAAATATGAACAGAATTTAAGTTGTTTGTTTGAAAAAATATTGTCCTGTACCATAACTTATACTAAATGACATGACGTTTCAAAAGTCGTTTGAACTACACAGTAGAAATTATATTTTCCTCATAAGGTTATGTTATGTGTAAGTGTGTAACCTGTAGGGTTTTCCTTCCTTTGCAATGTCCGAAGATATAACTACTGAATTCAAACCAGAAAGCTGAAAGAAATTTCAAATTTAGTACCGCCAATCTCTTAAATTACATGACTTTCTATTAGATTCTGTTTCAAAACCATGATCCAACAATCTTTAGAGGAATTAAAATGACTCAAACCGTCCCTACTGAACTCATATTTGTCATCTCTGGTCTCAAACAGCCCTGTGTTAGTTTTTTGCATCTTTTAGAAGCCACATCTCATCAAGGATTACATTTTAATTATCTATTTCTTTCGTCACAACTCACAACGATAAGTGTTGCTATTTGACACAAATTACCCAAGTTGACTGAGTGGAATAATTCCTTATTTATCAACCTAGCATATTGTTCTATACCTCTATTCTAACCATGTATTGCCAAGTCGGAGCTAGCGCAGTACTACTTGGGGACTCGGGCTTAACAGAAATCCTCTATTAGCACTTCAATGCTACAACATTAATTCAGGTGCAAGTTATTCCCCAATAGGTCTACTAGAGAGATTGAAATAAAGGGAAACTGGAGAAATCCGTAAAGCGTTATCTCTAAGAAAGGTATATAGTAAAAAAAATGATACCAAAAGGAAAACATCTTATGCCTCCTTAACTTTAAAGGAGATCCGTTGCTTAATGAATCACAACTGGATTGGAATAGTTTTATAACTTGCCCAATTAATTGCCTTATTTATCCAAAGAACATGAAGATTATAATGATCAATGATCTGAAGCTATAATGGATGTCACAACATCACAATATTCAAACCTTTCACGTAGCCCACAATTGAAGACCGCATGCTCTTCAAAGATCTGCTGCTACTTTCTTCTATCGTTCCTTCTGCTGTTTCTTTTGGTGCCAGGATTCACTGTACTCATCGCAGCCGTTATCTTGAAGCCCCAAAAGCCCATTTTCTCCATCCAAACAGTGAAATTAGAATCTTACAAACTCGACATGGAATCGAAGACACAACTGATCTTTGTTTCATCTCTGATGTCTTTCAACTTAAGTGCTGTTAATCCTAACAAGGTTGGCATAAGCTATAGCACTTCTCGACTCCACATTCTTGACAATGGAATAACAATTGGAATGATAAGAGTTCCAAGGTTTTACCAACCTCCAAAGAGCAAAAATATTAGTGTGCCAGCACAAATTATCTTTGGATGCTTCGACGTAACCAAAATTTTATCCGGGAAACTAATGCAAGACAACACAACAAATAGTGTTTCCCAAATGAGAATATTGGGCGATGTTAAAGCTCAAGTGCGGATATCTCATCTCCCCTTGCCAAAATTCAAGGTCAGAATTAATCACTCCATTTGTTCCAAATTTTAAGATGCCGTAAAGAATTGTGCGTATTTTAGTTTTTAAAAATATTTTCATTCATTATGTCTATCATTTCTTGGAACTAAAATACCCTTATTTATCTATGAGATATAAAATAATTATGGGAAATATTTAAAACAATACACAAAATAATATTAAAATATCTTATATTTTGAGATTAAGAGAATTTATTTACACCGTCTTATAATTTGGAACGAAGAGAGAAATGCATTCCATACCTTAATGTACAATTTATCTTCTTGTTTGCACGCATGCTCGAACCTTTTTCCTTTTAAGTTCTAAAATGTCAATGTATACTTTTTAAGGTTGCCATGGACTGTGACATAACAATCGATCGCAGGTATCTTACCAGCCTTAATGTGGTTAAAAATCAAATGGTATGTATTAATTTGTTGTCTTTTTTTTTTTGTCGGCATCTTTGTGTGAACTAGAATTGGGTTCTGTTCTTCTGAGACAAATTAAACGTGCAGATATCTCTCCCAGGGAATTTCAATTCATTATTCCAGAAGTGTTCCATAGCACTTTACATATAACAGAACGGAACGTGGATTAATGCGGAAGATAACTTCAAAGACCTAATGGTCGGTTTGGTTTGGACACCACAGCAAAGCAGAATCTTTCTGAACCGATGTATACTTTGAGAAGGACAAATTAAGGATGTCATTGAAATTTTGCTTGAGGGCCAAACATGTTCCAATTTTCCAAGCGCAAGCCAATTCATCCACCTATTCAGTTCTTTTTATTGGTGATTTACAAGCTGGTAAAAAATTAGTTCTGTCAAACATTTTTCTCTCCATGAAATTGGGACTTTTCTTTTCGCACGTGTGTGTAAATAAATTATTTATTTGTTCACTTCAAAATAAAATTCCTTGTGACCTAAATTAGATATTCAATGTTACGAAGTTAATTATCTAAACTGCTACCTTGGTATTCTTTTTTATTTTCTTTTTTTGCTGAATTTTTCTAAAATGTCATGAGAAAAATAAAAAATTCGTATAAAAGGCATTTATTAAATTATTGTAGAAATAATATAGAAGTAGAGAAAAATAGAGGGTCGGGAACGCTGGGCATCTAGTTCTTGCTTATTCCTGGCTTCATTATTGCTGCTTGCTTTAGTCAAAAACGAAGTTGGACCTCCAATAATTCTAAACCTTAAGTAATTAGTCTGTTATTGATTGAAAAAACAATCGGCCCATTAAATTTGTGTTCATTATTCGGTTTGTCAGTCCAGCCCATATAATGATAATTCTAAAATTCTAAATCGTATGAGTTGACCCGTTTGACAAATGTAAGAACTAGATTGGACATAGCAAGAATTTTTTTTGACAAAATATAAAAACACTTAAAGATACTTTTAATTTTTGTATCCTATTTTATAATTTCAACTTTTACTTTCTTTAAAAAGAGACGATAAAATCAGGAAAATATCATTATTATATATTATTTTATCAGTATAAAATTGAATATTCATATTTTTATTTTAAAATATATAAAATAAATATTTTTTACATATAAAATTTTACTAATAAATTATTTAATTTAATAGATTTACATATATTAATTAATGATAAAAATAAATAAATAACTTCTTTAAAAAATTATAAAAAAATTAAACTAAATTAAATGTATATATTAAATTTCGAAAGTAATAAATTATTAAAGACAAACAATCTCTAATATCCTTTTTTAAAAATGGATCTAGAAATATCCTGCATGCCTATTTAGTTACCAATATAATAATGGGCTGTTCGTTCTATTAGTTTATCAAAGTCAAAGTTTCCACCAGTAGTTTGAGTTTTCATCTCATGCATTCATAATAAACTTCCTTTTGGTTGTGCGTTTGCATTACTTTCCTTGCTCTAGATTTCATATGTTTCATATGTTTGCAGTTTGATTTCATACACGTATTTTGTCATAATCATTGGATTATTATATTATTCACGGGTAACGAGTAATTAAAAAAAATATCAAATCTTCACATTTTGATATATTTGAAAATAAATATTAATTTTTTAAAATAAATATATTTTTCATATAAAATTTTACTGATAATCTTTTTAATTTAATAAATTTATATCATTATAACTAATAGTTTCTATCACACACTAATTTAATAATAATAAGGATGAAGTGGTGATTTACTTAAGATAAAAATTCTTTTTAATTTTTAAACTAAATGAAATGTTGACATTTAGTTTAAGACATGAGGAGTAAAATGAAGTATGTGTTAGAATGTTTTGAAAATATTACTTCTTAGTTAAAAAATGAACGTTGGTGTTTAATTTAATACAAGAATTAATTAGAGCTTTGATTTGAATAAATTATCATAATATCTTCACTATTGATATGATTAATGTAAGGTTACATGAAGGAGTATTATTAATGTAAATATCTTAAATTAAATAGATAATTCATAAAATTTTAAATGAAAATGTGCTTATCTTAATATTGTAAAATCTTAATTTTTAAATATTTCAAAATTAAATATGAACATTTAATTTATATAAATAAAGTATTTTGATATTATGGTAATTTAATTTACATATTCTACATAAATCTTTGTCATGACATGATTATTAAATAAAATATTTTTTCATACTTTCTCATTTAAGAAAATCAGAGGTAAAATTTCATATTCAAACCCTCTTTATTTTAAGAAAGGACAGTAATTTCAAGAAGATTTAAATAGGAAATTATGGCATCTATAGTTTGACAGAAAGGAAAGACAGTAAAAGATATAACAAGAAGTCCAAAAGTCATGCAATTGAAGCCAATGCTGATCTGGCGTTCTCACGCGAAATGAGGGATAACTGCGTTGACTTTTAGAGCCATGGCATGTGAGTCCTGAATAAGTTCCAAGTACTAGCGTTGAGTGGTTATTTATTTCACCATTTTTTTTTCTACAAATGGATCAATTTTACTCACTCCATCCTCGGAATATGGTAAAGTATTCAATTTTAGTCCTTTTAAAAAAGATAATTCATTTTGTATATAAATATCATATGTAATTTTTTTAATATTTATTAATGATTATTATTTGTTATTATCGAATACAAATTAATTTTATATTAAATTATCACTTTAAAACTAAAATATAAATTAATTAAAAAACAACTTCATAAAACTAATTATTAATTTTCAATCACATAATTACTTAAAATTGTACTTATAAGGAAAATTTATTAGTTTGTTTATTATGAAATAATTTAAGTAATTAAGTATTAGAAATGATATATATATATATATATATATAATTTGTATATCAATTAAACTAACCGTCATTTATTAATATATGTAAAAAAATACTTGATTATATTAATGGAACGGAGGAAGTAATTAATATTTCATAACAATATTTTCATCAATACTATTTTTTAAATAATAATGTATAAATACGATTATAACATTCACATTAACTATTCATTTAGTGAAACTCACAAATGTGTTAGTACTAGTTTTTTATTTCTCGCAAAATTCTAAGGTAAAAATAAAGAGAAAAATATCAATAATTCATTTTTAAAAAAAATTCCATTTGCCTATAATTGAATATTTAAACACTTATTTAATTAAGATTTTGATTACTATTTTATGTATTATTTGTCACTAATTGAGTGTTCATATTTGACTTATTTTAAAAATTAATATTATACTTTATTTAAAATAAATTTATCATATTATCCTTGTTATTAATTAGATTAGTGATGAACCATTACTTATTGAGATGTAAATTGTTAGTAAAATTTTAAATAAAAATATATTTATTTTAAAAAACATAAATATTAATTATGTACATTTCAAAATTGAAAGGTATATATATATATATATATATATATATATATATATATATACATACTTATTTGAGTAAAATGATCATTCAATCATGCACAAAAGGAATATATTGTATATTTTAAAGATATTATAATTGTTTTAAGAATTTCTCTTAATTTTTTAATGTTCCAAAAAATAGGAAGTTGTACTATGAATGGAGACAGTATTTATATCACTCACTCGGACCAATAATAGTACTGAGCAACGTAGTTTTGTGGTGAAAATGAAGTTAGCCATGGCTAGAGCTAGACAAAGCATGTTCCTCGTTGTCTTCATTCTTCTCTGCCCGCTACTCATCCCAACAGCAGGGGAATATCACTTCCACCGCAAATGCCGGAAGCATCGGAATCCTTCTCCTCCGCCTCTGTTCTTCATCTTCGGTGACTCTTTCTTTGATCCCGGCAACAACAATTACATTAATACCACTACTCTCGACAAGGCTAATTTCCTCCCCTATGGAGAAACCTACTTCAACTTCCCCACCGGAAGATTTTCTGACGGTCGACTCATATCAGATTTCATCGGTGAGAAATTAATTAATTAATTGGTTTTGGTTGCCATTGCATTGGATTTGAGATGCTCTTTCTAGAATATATACAGTTAACTAATTAATAGTCCATCATTTTTAATTAAAGTTGACTCGTTAACTTTTGTGGTACGTAGCTGAATATGCGAAACTGCCATACATTCCTCCCTTTCTGCAGCCGGGAAATCATTCCAACCACACCGGAATAAATTTTGCGTCGGCCGGAGCGGGGGCTTTAGCCGAGACTTTTCAAGGAGCGGTATGTGTATTTTATTTTTCACCTCATGCAAAAGATAATAAGTGGATCGGTCACTTCCCACTTTGATCCCTTCCCCTGTTCCATATATCTGTCCACACTAACATCCATCAAAATCACATAATGTGTGCATGTAATAAATCATTTCTTTTACCTGTAAAAAGTGCAAATTTCTCTTGAAAATTTCCATAGCATTTATATAAAAAAGAACAAGGGTTGGTAACATGAAGAAGACACAGACTTGTAGTAAGTAGTAACTAACTCGTAATAGTAATGTTTTATACTAGTTCTTTTCCCTTTTCTGAAAAGAGAACATAGAATTGAAGGTTGCTAGGTTAGGAACAGTGGGAAGGGATAGAACATAGAAGTAATCAGCTTGGAGTTGGGAACTAAACTTTATTTGTCTTTTACATGGAATGTCCCAATCTGTTGCCCCGGAATGGCAAATAGGAAGTCAATTTCATTTTGATGCCCCATCCACACTCTTTTGTGGTGTTAAAAAAGTTGAAACTCGAGACGAAAATGGAACAAAGAAGAAAAAGACTATTCTATCACTTTGGGCCATTCCTATATATGTTCTTCCATCAGGGTAAGAATCCATTGAAATGAAAATCTCTGGATTTTTTTGCCCCCCTTTTTTAAATCCCTCTATGATTCGACATGACTCAGTCAAAGTCTAACTCTTTTTTAGAGTAAATGTTTGATTCATACATTTTTTAACATTATGGCTCAAATAAGATTTGAAGTAATCTCTTATGACGTGTATGAATTTATTATCTTTCTATAATACATTTTTTCGTGTAAATTTTTAATAACAATCTCTTAATTTAAAAGTTTAAAATTTTATTAGCTCATATGATTCACTACTATCAACATTAATACAAAATAAAAATAAAACTAATTTTAAAATAACATTAATTGTTAAATTAAGTAAAAAATATACATTCTTTGCTTTTGAATGTTTTTGTCTAAACAAATCTTATTTAAGTAATATATAAAATGTTTGAAAAAATATACAAGGAGGAAAACTTTTAGGGTATCCCAATTTAGGAGCTATGGATCTCAAGTATGCCTAATAAAATTTTAGCACTGGAAAGTGAATTGATTAAGACTTTAGAGTATGAGATAAGGGACATTATGATTAGCTACAGAAGGGACATAATTCAACGGTGCAAGAATTACCTGCGTTAGGCAGATGCATCAATGTCAAATTTGGTAGTTAGGTTGCCTTCCACCGTGCTTTTTCAACTTTCAATATTGGACCAGAAACGGACACTATATGTGGGGCCCTTAGCAGTAAATATTGGCCTTTCAACAGGCTAGGCCCAAAAGCTGAATTTCATATCAACTTGGGCTTGTCTTAATTTCAGCTCTCCAATTAGGAAAGTTTTGACATCAAATAGGTCTACGTGACTTTTTAATTTTTTTTAAAAAAAATTTAATAAATTTAGGATTATGAGCTCTATGTAAAATTGGTCCAATCATACAATTTATCATTCAACCGTTCTTTAGATTTTCTAAGTAGTAAACTTTCTATTATGCCAACAATTATATCATTTTATGTGAAACATCTATTTAATTATTTTTAATGATGTAATCTTCATTACTAATATACTAATTTATAAATATTTCAATAATAAATAAACACATAAAATGATACTTCCATCTCGCAGAATTAAATGTTCCCTTTTAACAATTCCATTTGTTTATCTTAAAAAAGTATCATATTATCTTTATTATTAATATGATTATTGATAATACTAAATTGAGAATGTTAATTTATTAAATTATAAGATTATTAATGAAAATATTTATAAGAATATTAATATTAATATTTTGAAATAAAAATGTGAATATTTTTACTTCAAGAAAGTGAATATTTAAATTTTGAGATTTCAAAGGAAAATATTAATATTTAATCTCAAATAAAGTAGAATATATAGTTTTAAAAAAATAGAGAGAATATCGTTAGTCAAATAAAAAAAAGTGAGCGAAACATAAATGTAAAATCCGCAGTCATCTCATCTACCTTACGAAAAGATATAGGGAATAGAGCAGGAGTTCCGGAGTAGTTTACCTGTTTACCATTATGCTTAAATCGTACTGGATTGAAAATATTTATAATCTTGTTACGGGGTCCTTTGCCTTTGGGTTCAGTCCAAATTGCTCTGGAGAATTTGTTTTTGGACTGAGGCCCATTGTGTTTCTCAGCAGCGCTGCATCGATTGAATGACGTATTCGTGTTTATGCAGGTAATTGATATCAAGACACAGTTATCATACTTCATGAAGGTGAATGCAGGGCTGAGACACAATATCTCAAGCGCAGTGTATCTCTTTAGCATTGGGACAAACGATTACTTAAGCATTTTTCTAACTAATTCCACCACATGGGATTCCTTTTCTCATCAAGTACACGTCGATATGGTCATCGGGAACTTGACAACAGTTGTTAAAGTAAGTTTAAATTAAATCAAACCCTGTTCGGTTTCTCGAGCTAGATCAAGAATCAAGATAGTAGTGATTGATTTTAACCACATTCTAATTCTGTGAAACTGTGAATTCTGACTAAATTGATTACGGTATTAGCAGACAATATATGAAGCTGGAGGCAGAAAATTTGGGTTTTTGAATTTAGGAGACTTGGGTTGTTCACCGGGCATGAGATTGCTTAATCCTCAAACAAGAAGTTGTTACTTAGGAGAAGCTTCAATCTTGGCAAAATTGCATAATCAAGCACTCCACAAGTCCTTGTTGAAAATGGATGAACAATTACCAGGATTCAAATATTCACTTTATGACTTCAACAGGGCTCTGAAACTAAGAATGAACAGCCCCTCACAATTTGGTACATAAATTTACTCTTTCTGTGATTCTCTAAATAAAAAGGATAAAAATCTGGAAAATGTAAAGAAATGATATATTATCTCTTGCAGGACTGAAGGAGGGGAAAGCAGCTTGTTGTGGTACAGGAAAATTCAGAGGAATATTCAGCTGTGGAGGGAAAAGGCTTGTCAAGGAGTATGATCTGTGTGAAAATCCAGAGGAGTATGTGTTTTGGGACTCTTATCATCTTACTGAGGAGGTCTACAAACAAATGGCTGCGGAAATGTGGTCTGGATCCGCCCATGTTCTGGGACCTTATAATCTTAATAAATTAGTTATAGGATAATAAGGTTTTTTCTTTCTCAAAGTAGGATATATTATCGAATATTTTTTACCCAATTTTCCAAGATCAGATCAAGATAACCCGAATAAAGAAAATAAAAAATACAAGCATACTCTAAAAGTTGACTTTGGAACAAAATATTATCTTTTTAATATTTTACACGTATTACTGATCTTAAAATGTAATATATTAAAAAAATTATTTTTCTATTTATGACTATAATTTTATTTTATTAAAGACAAAAAATAAAAAATACAAGATAAGATTAAAAAAGTAATATAAATATGTATTTCTAATTATAAAGTAATTCATTTTTTTTAAAAAAGTAAAATCTAGAGACGATAAGTACTTAAGTAGTAGAAGCATGTAGCAATATGTTTTACAAAAAAAAAAAAAATGTTTTTTAAATCCCTCATCTAAAGTTTTAATACTTCTTCTCTTCGTGAGGGGCGATAATATTTTTCACGTGTAAAACGCTATAATTTGTAGAGCCGCCATAGAACCTGCACTATGACTCTACTTTTGTCATCCACCGTATCTTATCCACAGTAATACTCCATCAATCTAGAAAAGCTATTATTGCTTGACATAGCCACAATAATTGGGAAGAGACAGACAGACAGATGGAAAATTATTGCTAAAATAAGAAAGATTTGCCTCCAAAAAAAAAAGAAAGAAGAAAGAAATATAATTTTGACTGGGCTGGTCTGGTCCAACGTCATTTCTCTCCTCTTCGATCTTCACCCACCTCAGCCCGTTTAAGTGTAAGGTAATTCGTTCCCGAACCGTTTGCTTTGATTCTTTTGTCAATTATCTACAACTTGTCCTCGTCACTGAAAGATTGTTCTTGATTCTTGAATTTGCATTTAAAATGAAAAAAGAAGAAGAAAGAAAGTACAAGAACAGCAGTTTCGTTGACCATTCTCCAACTTTTCTTTCAAGAAATTGATTTATTTGTATCAAATGGGCTGAGGTAGTTGCACATAACCAGTTTCGGCGACCGTTCTCCAAGTTCTGAAGATGGGAAAAACATGGGTTCAACTGTGTGTTGTATTTTTCTTTGCAATTGCTAGCCTTACCATCCCATCCCATTTCTTAGACCACCATCAGTCTCGAGAAAAAGTGGCCCTCTTTGTCTTTGGCGATTCACTTCTTGACCCAGGGAATAATAACTACATCAACACCACCACTGATTTTCAGGCAAATTTCTCGCCATATGGAGAAACCTTTTTCAAATACCCAACTGGGAGATTCTCAGATGGCCGTCTCATCCAGGATTTTATTGGTGAGAGCTCCTGAATTAACTAATTCTCAACCATGATTGCTTTATCAGTTGGCAAAGATTTTGACGTCTCTGTTTTGTTTGATCTTGAATCTACCTTCTCGCAGCTGAATTTGCTAAGCTACAGCTGATTCCATCGTACTTCAAAGCCAGTAAAAATCAATTGGCTTATGGGGTCAACTTTGCATCAGGAGGCGCTGGTGCTCTTGTTGAGACCCATGTGGGAATGGTATCTAACCATCTATATCAAGTCCTCTGCAAATTAAGGCTTTCTTTGTCTGAAAATTTTTGTGCTTTTGTACTTAAAAGCTTATTTCAGTGGCTGCTAGGCACTCAGCTCAGTTTGTTTTGTTTTGTTTTTTAATCCTTTTACAGGTGGTTGACATGAAAACGCAATTAAGATATTTTGACAAGGTTGTAAGAGAACTGAGGTCCACTCTAGGAAAAAAAGAAGTGAAGCAGCTCCTCTCCAATGCCGTATACCTAATTAGTTTGGGTGGTAACGATGTATTGAGTCCCAATCCTATTTTTAACTCATTTCCTCAGGAAGACTACATTGGAATCGTTATTGGTAACTACACAGATGCAATTAAGGTCAGGAGGTGGTCCTCTTTTTTCACCTGTTTATTCCAGAAGCCCAGTCCCGAAATTTACTTCCATATCTTTTACTGACTCTATTAACAGGAATTACATGATAAAGGAGCAAGAAAATTTGGATTCATTAATATGGGGCCCTTAGGTTGTTTGCCATATCCTAGGGCTCATAAAGAAGTGGTTGATGGTGAATGTGATGAAAAGATCATGGCCCTGGTGAAGTCATACAATACAGCATTTTCCAAAAAACTCAAGCAGCTAGAGAAGCAGCTCAAAGGATTTCAATACTCAAATTTAGACTTCTTCACTGCTACTTCTGACATGATACATAATCCATCAAAATATGGTAAAATTCAACATCTTTGCTTTCTTAGTATGGTAACAATTTTTATACTCTGATTACAACAGAATATGGATGTATCTGAAAAATGTATAAATCGTTGACTGTCTATCCTTTTAAGATTTTAGATGAGATGAAAATTTGGTATGGTATCAGAGAGGGGAGGTTATGTGATTTAACAGTCTCTCCTTAATTCTTGCATAAAGGTTTCAAGGAAGTGAAGACTGCATGCTGTGGGAGCGGTCCTTTTAGAGGAATCTACAGCTGTGGAGGGAAGAGAGGAATAGAGGAGTATGAACTATGCGATAATATTGGAGAATACTTGTTTTTCGACTCTTATCATCCAAATGAAAGGGGACACCAGCTCTTAGCGGAGCAATTATGGGATGGAGCTCCCAACATTAGAGGGCCTCAGAGCCTCAAGTCATTGTTTGAGCTTTGAATAAGTGCGCCACCACGAAGCTTTTGGGGATTAGCCACAATATTGTTACATGCCCTGGCTGTCTCCAAAATGGAAACTGAAAGTTGAGGAAAAAATGGTTATTTTTCCATGGAAGAAGCATATCAACTAGTACTTTTTATGAAGAATTAATTTTCGAGATTAAGAAAATAAATGTTCACCTCATGAATGAGGAGCTGAATTTTTCTTGTTCTAGAACATAATCTTTATGTGGCTTGTAATAAAATGAAATGAAATGATCCTATGGGACTGAGACCAATCAATTTGAGGGATCTCCCTTCTCATGTACTTCTTTTGTATGCATATCATTGTCCTATAAAAACAAGTCCTATGAAAGTAGGAAACACGTGTATACAAGGAAATCCGAAATTTGATAGGAATTA
Source organism: Apocynum venetum (assembly GCA_019593545.1). Taxonomy (NCBI): domain Eukaryota; kingdom Viridiplantae; phylum Streptophyta; class Magnoliopsida; order Gentianales; family Apocynaceae; genus Apocynum; species Apocynum venetum. Next base: position 5,249,029 of record SRSM01000123.1, on the reverse strand, counting down.
GAACTAGAAACCTAGCAGATATGGAATTCCGAAACCAGAATCCTTATAGGAACTGCAAATAAATCAAATTAAGCCCTCTTCTATACAAACTTTTTCCACACAATAAAGACTCGGGAGCTCTCTGCAGATTCTCAAAGATGAAGTTGGTGGCAGCTTATTTGTTGGCTGTTCTGGGGGGCAATGCCACTCCTTCCGCCGAAGATATCAAGAAGATCCTTGCTTCAGTTGGAATTGAGGCTGATGACGATAAACTTGAATTATTGTTGTCTCAAAGTCAAGGGGAAAGATATCAATGAATTGCTTGGTGCTGGCAGGGAGAAATTAGCTTCTATGGCCACTCATGGCGGCGCTGTTGTTGGGGCTGCTGCTGCTTCCACAAGTGATGCGGCTGCGACTCCTGTTACTGAGTCCAAGAAGAAAGAGGAGTCTGATGATGATATGATCTTCAGCCTTTTTGATTAATTTAGTCTTTTAAAACTAATTTTCGGCTGAATTTTTGTTTTAGAAAAAAGAATGATACTATTTATTAACTTAGTTTTTTATAAAATGTATTATAAAAAGTCTTTTGTCTCTAATTATAATATATTTTATTATTTTTTATAATTATTGAATATATTATTTTTAAAATTTAATAATATTTTATTAAAAAAAAGAACAAATACTCTATTTGAGTATTTTCAAGAAATATTAAAATAAATATAATGAGAAGTAAAATAAATTTTTAATATGTATAAATTATCTAAATATTTTATAAAAATAAATGAAGATATTAGAAAATATCAAATGTCTGAGCTATAAAAGAAGTGTGACGTACTGTAGAATTTTTATTACATTATTTTTGGAGCCATATTTGCTAGTTTAGCAGACAATCAAAGTATATTTAACTCTTTTTTTATAATTTAAAATATCAATCGTGTTCTACTATATGCAAATATATGTCTATGACCTTCTTATTCAATCGTAACATTAAAATAAAATATAACGTCTGTGCACCAATCCTTAATCATGGCTCATGGTCTTAGAAATTTTTTTTATACTCATTAGGTATAACATGTAAAATAAAATTTATTATGTTTACCTAAATATGTTTGTATGACTTATATACATGTGATATTAACATTATATTTTTTAACATTTCCTGAATAACTTAAAATAAAATCTTATAATTTTTTAAACTCTTTATATTAAAAATCACGTATATTCTTCAAATTTTCAATGATACACCAAGACGATCCACTTCTGGCCTATTTTATCCACGATACTCTTCATTCTGGCTTCGTCCTCTTTCTCTGAGCTCTCATTCTCCTTCTTCCAGCTTCTCTTATTACCCTAAATCACCATCCCTTTTGCTTACTGCACCACTCTCACGGAAACTCTCCCAAATACAAAATATAAAAATAAATGAGTAAAAACAAAACTTAAAACTATATATATATATATATATATATAATGAATTTTTTTCTTAACAACTATAAGGACTCCTCTTGGAAAGATTGGTATTTCAAATGCTAAATTTGAAAGTGTATTCTATGGAGAATCTGAAACTATATTTAATTTAACATATTTAAAATAAAAAAGTTCCATTCCTTTAAACTTTTAAAACTTTTTACAACTTTTCTGAAAAAATGAAGAAGAAAAAAGCACATATAGATAATTTTTATATCCACAATTTGTAACAAAAAATAATTATATTTATAAATTTTAACTTAATGTTTTAGTTTCCTGGATAATATCACATCGTATTATTGGATGTTCCCTGACATAAAAAAGAATACTAAATAAAAAGTACGATTTTTTTTCTTTAAAAAAACAAAAATTCCAATGAAAGTTTCTCTTGATAAATAAAATAAATTATGTTGATTATGTATGATATGAAATACTAAAGTAGATGCCTATACTGGATTAAACAACAATTCTTTTGATGAGGCAAAGAGGTGATCCATCTGTATCAAAGTTCCCTTATTCAGAGATGAGACAAACTTTCACAATATTTTAATGAAAATTTATTTTAGATAAAATTCAAAACTGAGTATAAGAGGATTTATCGCACGTCGCCACGTGCAACAGCAATTCTTCCTTTGTCCGCGAGTTGATACAGGCTTGATCAGCAAGTATCCTCTTCCCATGTTCCTATTTAATAATAATAAAAAGAAGTAAATGCCTATACTGCACTCAAAGTTGGGCCTAAATGTTTATTAAATCCACGATCCAATTAATAAGTTAAACTAGTACTGACCTAATACTTAAGAAAGTTTTAAGAAGCTACCTGGAAATTACCTTGGCAATCAAAACTGCTTTTTCTTATTAATTAAGAATAATACTATTTAGGGTAACGGAATGATGGATCAATTGGTTAACTTATTTGCTTACAACTTAATGATTGTGAGTTCAAACACAATTCTCCTCCTTATCATGTAATAATAATAATACTATACTATTTATATATACCCAAATACCAAGAAAAAAACCCATGGAAATAAATAGCATTCTTTTAGTTTTGACCATAGTTGTTAAAAGTGAACCGGAAAATCACCTATCTAGGGTTTTGGGTTAAATGGTTTGACCTTCAACTATGAAGTTAAAATTCAAATTCTTCAATAATTTAATTAGATAAAATAAAGTTCTAAGTAACATTGTATACAAGTCAGTAAGTCACGCGTCTTTTTACTAATTGCTTTAAGAATCTTTCAAAGATGTTACACGTTTTCTTTTTGTTTCTAAATACTTTTTAAGTATATTTGATTATATTATTTTAATATTATCAATATTTTCTTTCTCACTTTTTTCTTATTTCCAAGAGGTAACTGTAATTTTTTTTTTCTCTTTTTAATTTTCAACACAAAAATTTTATTCACTCTTCATATATTTATTTTATTTCTTGTTCCAAATATAAAGTTTTATTTTATCTTTTTTATTCTTAAGACCAAACAAATAATTATATTATTGAAACTAAAATACTTCACGTAAATATGGAGTAATACTCTAACAGTTAAATTGGCCCGAGTCAGACATGTGTGTTTGAATCAAGTAATCGGACTGTTGGGCTGGTTCAATTTTTTTTTTTTTTCCCCTTTTCTTTTTGGGCTGGTTCAAGTTTAATAACACTGGTTTTGTACATGGAATTGCGGAGAAAATGAAAAGAAGCTACCATATAACGTATTAAACAAAACAAAAAAGTCAAAATCTGAAGCCAAATGAAAGGAATATTTGAATTATTAAATTCGAAATGATAACGTGAGATCAATTTTAGGCTCTTGAATTCATCCGTATTCAAAGCTAAGGTTATATATATATATATATATATATATATATATATATATATATATATATATATATATATATATATATATGTAATGTTAGTCAATCATTTGTAATTGATTAGTCATTGGGGAGGAGTATGACTACACTCGAAAAGGACATAACAGCATCCCTTCAAATCATTTCCATTAAAGAAAAGAAACGAACAACTAATTTGTTTTCTTTACAAGGATTAGAGAGAGCACCGTTGCTGTTGTTCTTCTCCTTTTATCTTTTCTTCATCTGAAATATTTAATCAAACTTCTCGTCTTTTGCAATTATTGTTATTATTATTATCAAAGCATTGAAATATTCAATGTTTAAATGTTAATTAAAAAAAGCATCTCGTATTATTAAAATTAATGATATCATTAAATTTTTATCACATTTTTTGAAGCATTATCACATTGACATATAAATAAAAGTTACAATAAGAATATTTATCTTTTGACATTATATTAAAAACTGCATTGACTCGATGATAAATATGTTTTATTTTTTTAATAAATTAACCTATTAATAAATAATATATGAACAATATAATTGGTGATTGATATTATATATTGAATATGATTTTTAAAGTTTATTATCTATTTATTTGATATTCATCTTATTTGAATTGACATTTTAATTATTAATTATCACGTAACAAATTTTATTTAATATTAACAATTTAATATTGGATATAACTTTTATTACAAAGAACCAAGCAGAATTATTTGATGTTGCTTGAGTCTTGCTTTGACTTATGATAGATCACGGTCAATGACAAATAAAAATAAAAACACTATTCCTCATTGGTAGAAGAATCACCATGGCAGGGAATTAGCTTCAAGGAAAGTTTCATCTTCAACAAGTTATGGTTGAATGCAGACTAAGGGTTAGAAGTTTGCCCTCCTTCCCAGCTTCAACTGCATATTCCAATCCGAAGTCCTTATAAATAAAGGCTTAGAGAACTGAGGCTGCACTTGCAATATGGCAATTTCATGCATTCAGCTCTGTTTCTTAGCTTTCCTTGCAACCTTTGCACTCCCATCGGATTGTTCTCACCAAGTTCATCCTAAAGCCCTTTTCGTATTTGGCGATTCACTTTTTGATCCAGGAAATAACAACTACATTAACACAACTACTTTTTTCCAAGCAAATTACAGCCCATATGGAGAATCCTTCTTCAAATACTCAACTGGGAGGTTTTCTAATGGCCGTATCGTCCCTGATTTTATTGGTAATAGGTCTTGACTTTTAAATTAGAATTGTTTTTGGCTTCTTATCTATTCATAGTAAGCCTTAATGTGATTCTCTTGCAGCTGAATACGCAACGCTACCATTGATTCCTCCGTATCTTCAGACTAGTAAGCATCAATTGGCATATTATGGGATGAACTTTGCATCTGCAGGAGCTGGAGCTCTGGTTGAAACTTTTGCCGGATTTGTACGTATTAATTATCATATACCATAGGAGAACTAATGTCATACAATGTATCTTTATAATTAACTGAAGAATTAATTCCTCCCAGTTAAGGATGTTTTTCCATTTTACAGGTGACGGACCTCAAAACGCAGTTAAGGTACTTCAAGAATGTTGCGAGGCAGTTAAGGTCAAAGCTAGGAAATAAGGAAGCAACTATTCTGCTGTCAAATGCTGTATACTTGTTTAGTATTGGAAATAATGACTACTCATTCCCTTTCGTCACAAATTCTAGTGTGATTAAAATGTCCGGTCCAGAGGAATATGTGCAACTAGTCATCGGTAATTTTACTGCTGTTATCAAGGTAACAAAATAACATATGTTGCCTGCATTCGAGTTAAGGCAAGTTTAAAAGTTCCATTGCTCACAAAAACCTTTCCTTTTTTTTCTCTGGATAATTAACAGGAGATTTATAAACAAGGAGGGAGAAAATTTGGGTTTCTTAATTTGGGATCTTTAGGTTGTGTACCAAGTGTTAGATTTCGGACAAATGGTGAATGCGCGGAAGAGATCACGGCCCTGGCCAAACTGCACAACGTTTTGCTGTACAAGAAAATCAAGAACATGGAGGAAAAATTCCAAGGCTTTCACTACTCGATATTTGATACCTTTGGTACTGCTGCCAAGATGGTAGAAAATCCATCAAAATTCGGTTTCAAGGAAGTGGAGAGTGCATGTTGTGGTAGCGGTCCATTTAGAGGGATTAACAGCTGCGGAGGAAAGAGAGGAAGGAAAGAGTTTGAGCTATGTGACAATGTGGAGGAATATTTGTTTTTTGACTCTGATCATCCAACTGAAGCTGCTTATCGGCAATTTGCAAAGCTAATGTGGAATGGAAATGAGAATCTCACTGGCCCTCATAATCTTAAATCACTCTTTCAACTTACAATTTAGAAGGAAAAAAAATACCATCACTTTGCAAAACAGGAAATGAAATTAAATAAGGGTTTTGCAACTCTGTCTTGATATGTACATTAGTATATATGCAAGCAATAAATTAATATTGTTTCTTCTCATTGATGGAATTATGTTATTATCCTACTTGTTAAATTCTCAATTCGATCTAATGAATCATGACATATATATATTCACACTCTTCTCTTAGTACTACTGTAATATTAACCTACTGATCATGTTTAAGGGCATGTGGCACTTTGCATTTCTGCACGTCATTGAAGCCTTTAAATCTTCTTGAATCGTTCCACGAATATTGAAGGAGAATTTAAGTCCTTCTAGGACTCTACTTTCCAACTTAAGCCAAATCAACAATGCTGACCGTGTCTTGACACCTGTCCATTTCTTGACAGGGTGACTCAGAAATTAGATAATTAAACTGTTTTTTTAAAATTATTATTAAATAGAAATTGAATTTATTTGAAAGAATTAAATGATCATTATAATTATACTGGGTTATTGATTGTATTCATTAAAAATAATTTTTAGTTTGACAGTGTAATTATATGCATGATATTTCATTAATTTTACATTAAGATTGTAACCTAATTAATCATGTAGTGAGATCTCTTAACTTTTGGAGCCAACTTCAATAACTCAGCTTTCTTTCACACCTGATGTCTGAGCATCTAATAGATAAATTTTGAGGGTAAAAAACATATGGTAAGTAGTTTTCAATTTCTTTTTTCATTTTCTAGCTAGTTTTGCATGGTACCATGCATTGTAGAGTCTTGTGGTTGTGCCTATTCTATATTCCAAAAAAAAAAAGGTGAGTAAAAATACATAAAATATTACAATTTATTATAATTATTTATCTTTCATCGTTAATCATGTTCAAATCAAAACTAATGATGACTTCATTAGTTATTTATTCTGCTTTAAATTTCACGAATCTTATTTCAACATCATATGAATACATATACACATAAAATGAGATTATAACTAAACTACCCAAATTTATTATTTTTAAAAGTGAGATCATAATCTAAACTACCCCAATTTATTATTTTTAAAACTTTTCAACTAGCTAATTCTACCAACTTCATTAACATAAAAACCTTTCGGAATGTATTAACCTTTTAACTTCCTTTAAGTTTTTTCTTATTATTATTTCATTAAAAATAATACTTTTTCCATCTATAATTGAATATCCACATTTCTTAAAATAAAAATATTTTTTATTTAAAGTTTCACTAATAACTTTTTTAATTTAAGAAATTTATATATGATTAACTAAATTCATAATAATGATAATGTGATAACTTCATTTTGGTCAAATATTCTTTTTAATTTTTTTTATTACATCAAATATGTACATTCAATTGGAACTGATGAAGTTTTATTATATTATTTCTAAAATATTTTTTTTTTAAAAAAAGAAATTAGCAACTTGAAAGAGTTGTCAGAGACTCTGATGTGAACAAAGCTAAAGAAAATGGATAGCATTATACTTGAAAATGCAAATAAAAAGAAAAGGAACTATGATAAATATCCTCCCCTTTCTCTTCCACCAAAAAAGAAAGAAAAAATCATTTGTTAAAACCTGAAACCAAATCAACGAAATACTTGATTTTTTAAACTCAAAATGACAACATGAGATTACATTACAATACGACATGATTAATTAAAAGTGCATTTGGGTTGAGTGTTCGTAAATTACATCTGCTACCTTTTATTTTTTTAATAAATATTTAAGTAAAAGTTGTTACCTAACTCAACTTAATCATTTATGATCTCAACATTTTAGTTTTTTTAAATAAAAAATTTTATTTTCTATTGTTTATAATTTTTATTTTTGAATATTTAATACTAGTAGATATATTGACGTGTTAGTTGATTCTCAGAGAGATTGAAAAGGACATAACAACATCCCTTCAAATCATTGAAGAAAATAAACAAACTTGTAATCATTTGTTTTCTTAATACAAATTACAAAGACTGAAAGAGCAGCCATGTTGTTGTCCTGCAACTTTGGCCAAATTGTTGAAATCGTTGACCATCGAACTCCCTATCTGAGTTCTATAGAAATGCTGCTACTGAAATGTCAAAGTTCAGTCTCGTTGTAATTGGTTTATAATCCATAGTGGACGTTTGTTTTTCTCATTTCATTCCGTTGCTATTATAGTTTATTAATGTCCAGGATTGTTTCTCTATTCTCTACTACAATTGCAGACTGTAGTGATCTTCTTCAGGCGGTCTATGGACTACCAAGTCATAAAGAAAACAAGCATTTTTCATCAATTTATTTCCATGTTTGACATTTAACAATCACTGTCAATGCCCAATAAAGAGAATAAACATTTTTCCTCGTTCATAGAAGAATCAGCATGGCAGGCAAATTGCTTCAGGGGAAGTTTTTATCTTCACCCATTATAGTTGAACGCAGACGTACTAAAAAAAATGATCCTTTGCTTGGTTAGAAGTTTGCCCCCCTCCTTCTCATTCTCAGGCATATTCAGAGCTTATAAATAAAGATTAGAGAACCTGGAAGAATTCTCAAGAACAGAGTTGGACTTTCAATATGGCAATTTCATGTATTCAGCTCTGTTTCTTAGTTTTTCTTGCAAGCTTCGCAATCCCGTCAGATTGTTCTGACCAATCTGGCGATTGGCATTTGGCGATTGGCGATTCATTTTTTGATCCAGGAATAACAACTACATTAACACGACCACTGATTTGCAAGCGAATTTTAGCCCATATGGAGAATCCTTCTTCAAATACCCATCTGGAAGGTTTTCTAATGGCCGTCTCATCCCTGATTTTATTGGTAACGATCTTCATTTTAAATTAGAATTGTTTTTCCGTCTTATTTTTTCATAGTAAGTCTTACTCTGTTTCTCTTGCTGCTGAATATGCAACGCTACCATTGATTCCGCCGTTTCTTCAGACCAGCAATCATCAATTGGTATATTATGGGATGAACTTTGCATCTGCAGGTGCTGGAGCTCTTGTTGAAACTTTTGCCGGATTTGTACGTACTTATTACCCTATATACTATTTCAGGAGTACTATTATCAAACTCCCTCCAGTCTTAAATATATGTCTAATAATTTTGTAACTAGTAAAAAAATAGTTTCAAGAAAAAGTATACATTTACGTCCTTAATTTTTGTGTAATTTCTTAGTGAGTAATATATATATATATATATATATATACACGAGTTGGACAAAAATGGGAAGGGGAGGAGAATTCATTAATTAACTAAAGGATTATTAGTTCCTCCCCCCATGTAAGGATGCTTCTTTTTTTTTTTCATTTTGCAGGTGATAGACCTCAAAACGCAGTGAAAGTACTTCAAGAATGCTGCGGCCCAGTTAAGGTCAAAGCTTGGAAATAAAGAAGCAAATATTTTGTTGTCAAATGCTGTATACTGGTTTAGCATTGGAAGTGATGACTACTTGTTCCCTTTCGCCACAAATTCTGGCGTGACTAAAGTGTATGGTCCCGAAAAATATGTGCAACAAGTGATCGGTAATTTCACTGTTGTTATCAAGGTAATAAAGTAGTGCTAACATCTAACTTGGGAACGAGTGATAAGTGACTTAGTAAATGTATATGTAAATATGCAACGTAAAATGTTTAAATATTTAATTGCTTAATAAAATCTTCCTTTTTATCTATGGTTAAATGACAGGAGATATATAAGCAAGGAGGGAAAAAGTTCGGGTTTCTTAATCTGGGATCTTTAGGCTGTTTACCAAGCGTTAAAGTTTCTACAAACGGAAAATGCATGGAAGGTATCGATACTCTAGTCAAACTGCACCGCGTTTTGTTTTACAAGAAAATCAAGAACATGGAAGAAAAACTCCCAAGGCTTTCACTACTCGATTTTTTATTTGTCTGGTACTGCTGACATGATGGCCAGATAATCCATCAAATTATGGGTTCAAGGAAGTGGAGAGTGCTTGTTGTGGCAGCGGTCCTTTTAGAGCCATCAATAGCTGTGGAGGAAAAAGAGGAGTCAAAAAGTTTGAGCTTTGTGATAACGTGGACGAATATTTCTTCTTTGATGCTAATCATAACTGAAGCTGCCTATAGAGAATTGGTGGAGTTAATGTGGAATGGAAATGACAAGTTGACTGGCGCTTATAATCTCAAATCTTTCTTTCAACTCACAGTTTAGAGAAAATGGCATCATTTTGCGAAACAGAAGATGAAATTAAATAAGGGTTTCGCAATTCTATCTTGGCATGCATATCATCACTATGCACTAGCCATGCTTTTGTTTTTGAGAATAAAAATTAAATATCATATTTGAATAAAATTTTTTAGGTCTTATATTTTAAATATTTGTTATGATTTTTTAATGAGTTTCATTTGTTAGATATTATTATAAAATAATTTAATTATAGTCAGTATATTATTTAAATGTATAATTTAAATTAAAAGTATATTTAATGTAGATGTGTGAAAGTAAAACTTATGGGTGGAACCAAAAAAAATTAAAAGTTGTGTGATAAAAGTTTTGAACGTAACAGAATATCATAAGATCTCTTTATAGTGAAATAATATTAAAAAAATTACATGATAAATTATTTCTTCCCTGCTTAAAAGTCTTTGTTACACATATTGTTTACTCTCTCCTCAGGAAAGAATTTTAAAATTAGAATTCAGTTAATGACTCAATTAGTCAAAAAATTGATGCTGTACTTTGGGTTAGCAGTATGCCTTTCTCTTTCACGCATTATGCTATATTGAAGTCCTTATAAATACAGAGTAAAGAATTTGGAAAAATTCTCAAGGGAGAACTGGGTTGAACCTTCTTAAGATGGCAATTTCATGTATTCAACTCTGTTTCATAGCTTTTCTTGCAAGCTTCGGAATCCCATCTGATTGCTCTCGCCAAGTTTATCCTAAAGCCCTCTTCTTATTTGGCGATTCACTTTATGATCCGGGAAACAACAATTACATTAACACGACTACTAATTTCCAAGCAAATTTTAGCCCATATGGAGAAACCTTCTTCAAATACCCAACTGGAAGGTTTTCTGATGGCCGTCTCATCCCTGATTTTATTGGTAATAGTCTTGATTTTAAATTAGAATTGCTTTGGCTTCTTTTTTTTGATAAGTAATTGCTTAGTCTTCTTATCTATTCATAGTAAGCCTTACTCTGATTCTCTTGCAGCTGAATACGCAAAGCTACCACTGATCCCTCCTTTTCTTAGGCCTGGAAATCCTGAATTAGCATATTATGGGCTGAACTTTGCATCAGGAGGAGCTGGAGCTCTGGTTGAAACTTATTCTGGATCGGTATTATCCTATACTATTTTAGAATTTCATTATATTACTTTCTTCCTCTGGAAAGTGTCCCATATTTTTATTTTTTATATTTAAAATTAAATATCAAGTTTTATAAAATAAATATATTTAAAATCTAACATATATATCATTCCAGATGGAAGGAGTATTGTTACTTTATTAGAGACAAAAATGAATGGGAAGGGGAAGGGGAAGGGGGATTCACTAGCTAAAGGAGAAGCTGCTTCGGCCAAGGTTCTTGTTTTAATCCGACTGCCTTAAAGCTATAGTGACTGCGAACTTCAGGATTTTGTTTGTGTGCACGCATTCCTTTGAGATTTTCCTGGGAAAAAAAAAAGAATTATAAACAGAGGATATTTTGCCATTTTCCAGGTGATTGACATGAAAATGCAGTTAAGGTACTTCAAGAATGTGGTGAGGCAGTTTAGGACAAAGCTAGGAAGGAAAGAAGCAAAGATTCTGCTGTCAAATGCTGTATACTTGTTCAGCGTTGGAACTAATGATTATTTTTACCCTTTGTTCCATAATTCTACCATGCTTAAAGTGTATGGTCCCGAAAAATATGCGCAACTAGTTGTTGGTAATTTTACATCAATTATCAAGGTAACAAAGTATCATCATGTTGCCTTAATTCATAAAATTTAATGTTAATTAATATCCATTGCTAACAAAAACCTTCCGGTTTTCTCTGCATAATCAACAGGAGATATATAAGAAAGGAGGGAGAAAGTTTGGATTTCTTAATTTGGGTCCTTTAGGTTGCTTACCAAGCATCAGAGCTGCTAATGAGAGAAACAATGGTGAATGCGTGGAAGAGATCACGGCCCTGATCAAACTGCATAACGTTTTGTTTTACAAGAAAATCAAGAAGATGGAGGAAAAACTCGAAGGATTCCACTACTCGATTTTCGATTTCTTCGGTACATTTTCTGAGAGATTATATAGACCATCTAAATTTGGGTTCAAGGAAGTGAAGAGTGCATGTTGTGGTAGTGGTCGTTTTAGAGGGATTAGCAGCTGCGGAGGAAAGAGAGGAGTAAAAGAGTTTGAACTGTGTGATAATGTGGAGGAGCATTTATTTTTTGACTCTGGTCATCCAACTGAAGCTGCTAATCGGCAAATTGCAGAGCTAATGTGGGATGGAAATGAGACTCTCACTGGCCCTTATAACCTCAAATCACTCTTTCAGCTCCCAGTTTAAACAAAATGCCCAAGGGCTTCACAAAGAATCCTTAGGTCTATTTGGTTCGAAGTGGACAGGGGAGGGATTACACTTTTTTAGAGGGAGAGAAAAATTTAGGATTAAAATGCCTCCCCTCCCCTCATTTCATTCACCTCCAAAACTGAGGTGATTTGGATGGGCAGGAAAATAAGTCTTATATTTAGAAAATTATCTTTGTTATATTTTAATAAACTCACTTTCTTTTTCTATTATTTTTCCTCTTTTAACTTCATCTTCTACTTATTTTCTCTTCTTATAATAATCTCTATCAAATATTCACACTTACTAAACAATGTTATATCCATGAAAAAAATAAAATTTATCAAAAAATTAAACAAATAAATAATAAACATTATGAATGATATGATATTCAATTGAATTCTATTTTTCATCCCATTACAAATCAAACAAAAAAAAATTATTTTCCTTCATCTCCCTTTCTATATATCTAAACCAAACATGGTAAAATGTTTTACCTCCCTTCCTTCCTTTTCCCTCCCCTCTCCTTCCTTATCCACTTTTGAACCAAACACTGTAGTTTGAGATCTTTTCCCCTGAAGGAAAAGGAGTCCTTTCATTTCAATTTCGTTTAGTGTTTTATCTTTCTAGTATTATGCTTTTTGTTTACTACCACTTTGCTGCCTAATATAATTTTATTTTTAGTTCACAGTAGTAAAGTAATTGTCATTTGGCATTGGGCCCAACCAGTGGGATATGGCTTTTACAGGTTTATGTTCAACCCGACTTATCATTTTTTTTTTTTCCAGATCAGATATATCACACTATTACATACATTCAATTTTCATAGATTGTCGAACTAAAAATATATGTCATGCGTATTACATTACACGTAGTATTTTTTAACGTAAACAGTGAATGAAGATCTAATATTTCTCTTTTTTTTAGAGTTATGAGATATATATTTTATTAAAATAATTATATTAAACCAAATGTCCTCATTTGATTTGAATCTATATTATATTATTTAAAATATAGGAGAAATGTTACTCAAAACTTAGGTATCTATTTGTTATCTTCTCCTTCCTCCCTTCTAAATTTTTTTCATTAATACATATAAAAGTCGCATTAAGTCTTTGCCACATGGGCCATGCAAGCCCATCAAATACTCATCTAATCAAAAGGCTGTACAACGCAAACCATCGAGAGTGGAGGCTTCTCTTCATACTCATGGGCCAGTGCCCCAGCAGTAGTCAGACAATATTCTAACTACTCATAACAATTCATGTAGATAATAGAATGTTCGTGTTAATAAAAATATATTAGCACTTGTAAATGTTAAATTAAAATGCATTTTCTTCCATTTGAAATTAAATTTTCATTTTTTTAATATATTTTTTTTCTAATCACAGTTTAAAATTTGAAATATTTACATCTTAATACAAAAATAATGTGATAGTTTTTTAAGTAAAAATACTTTCATTGATTATTATATCAAATTAAATATAATTATTAACTAAGGAAATAATATTTGAAAGAGAATGACCAAGCATGAGAACATGCATACTTATTTTAGGGATTGGGACAAAATGAGTCCGCTAAATCAAACAGTTGGGAGGCAAAATGATCCTTGTGTTCCCATGATTGAATTGACAGCGTGGCTCTTTTTATTGGTCTGATGAAAATTTCTGCCACTACAGAGCAAAAAGGACAATAAAAGAAGCTAAAGTGATAAGTGTGAACAACTTTGTCGCCGCCCTACAAAAATGCCTCAACAAACTTTGCAGATGTCTATCAATCAGGTTGCTGACTTCATCCTTCCCAAAGGATTTTCGAGCCCCAACGTTCGTATACCCCAAAATTTGGAGAGGTTAGTACTTCATCCAATCTTCTTTTTTTTTTTATAATATGCATTACTTAAACTGTCTTCTTTTTTAATTATAAAATGTTTTTTATTTTTAAAAATTAATGTGTATATTATTTCTTAAATTCAAATTTATTTTATTGAGAGATAAGAAAGAGTAACAAATAATTAATTTTTCAATAAAGTCTAAAATAATTAATTATATAATGAGAATTAAAAGATTTTTCTTGATTTGTGTAATTTTACTTAAATAATCTTATAAAAAGGGATGGATAAATTATAATATAATATATATATATATATATATATATATGGTATCAAAGAGTATTTCATTTGTAATTGAATATTCACATTTAATTATATTTTAAAATTAAAGAAAAAATTGACTTTAAAAACTCTATATATTAATCCTTAATTATGAGAATAATAAGTTAATGAGATGTAAATTTTTAAAATTTAAAAAATATTAGTAAAATTTTAGATAAACATATTTTTATTTTAAGAAAATAAAAATTTATATTCGAATATACAAAAATATAAATTTAGATTTCAGATGTAAATAATATAAATTATTATGGTACACCTATGAACTATCAAGTACCAAAAATCCTACTTGTGGTTTGGAGCCCCAAAGACACGCTGTGGATGCTGACTTGGACTTGGAGAATCCGTGGCTGAATTTAGATTTGCTCTCCAGCATTTTTCACTTCCTTACTAATAGTATTTTTTTTACTTCAAAATTTTTTATTCATACGTGATTTACCTACCATCTATTTTTCGCTTTAAATACAAAATTTTACGAGAAATTATAGTCCAAATACAGTTGAAAATTGAACATCATGCGTAGAGTGGACTGCAGAATCCTATCGCTTTATTATTATTATTAAAAAAATGAAAAACATACATTTTTTAACTATTATATTGGCCTTTTTATTGTGTTTTGCACGGGACCTCTTTTTTGTTTCTTGTAAATATGGGGATTTGGAAATAATGCACGGGGAGAAGTGGACATATCTTCTTAACAAAGTCATACCTAAAAAGAGACAAAAAATACTGCATGCATTGCAATAAATAATTGTTAATGATGATGAAAGGCAGCTTTTTACTAATTAGAGCACTATTACCAAGGTAGCCCTCCATAATCATGTGGTTAGCTACTGATTGGAAATTTTTTAGATCTCTTATTGCTTGCTTTGATTAGTGTGAAAAAAGGTTGCTAATGGGGTGGCTAGTTAATTTTTTAGAAACTTTAGGTTAAATCAAGTCAACATTTGAAGTTGACTTGAAGATACACACAAACTTTGGATTTGCCACTCTTTTTTTTTTTTTTTTAGTACATGATAGACCATGGATTAAATGTTAGCTTTAGAGCAAACCTTCACGCACACGAACGAGGGAGAAACAGCTTAACCACTTCAATTAACTCGTTGATTCCTTTGGATTTGCTGCTTAATATTTTAAGGAATTAAAAAGACTTCTATATACAGTATTTACGTTAAAAAGATCCCTCAAAAGCATTTCTATGTTTACATTATCATTAACGAATATGCTTCGTTATATATTTCTTTAAAAATATTTATTTATTTATTTTCATACAAAATTAAATATTTATATTGTGTTTTTTATGTATGACAAATGAATATTTCATTAATTCATCATAATCACAAAACACATTGAAACCTCTCTATTAACAATATTAATAATAAATATAATATTATTTGACAATGCAATGGTTATAAAATTGTCTAACGATTCCTTAGTAATGGAGATTAAAAAACAATATTTGTATGAATTTAATAAGGGAACAAATGTGCTGCAACATCAACTGACAAGTATATCAAAGTACAAATTCTAATTAGTATTATGGATACTAAATACTAACAGAATTAAATAGAAAAGACCAAATACGTGCGAATAAAGTAGTAAAGTAATGAGAAAAAACTCACCAATAAATTTATACAAAAAAAATAAAGAACTGAAAAATAATTAAATACCTTGAAATTAATTATTACCAGTAAATAACTTAATCAGCTAAATGGCAAGTAAATAGCTTTTCGAAGAACAAATCTCATTCAAGCATTGTCATTACTAACCCATTTTGATGATATTAAGAGAACATATACTATTCATGAATATAAATCATTAAATAAATTTTTATTATTCTAAAATAATAAATTGTTTTATAGAATTTTTTAGATATTTCAATATTTAATTCCAATATTATTTTTATATCTCCTCGTTATTATTTTCAAGACAAAATCTTTATATTTTATTTTTTTCAAAACAATTTTTTAATTATTTCCAATACACAATAATTAAGAACATTTTATGAAAAAAATATTAATACTCGTAAAAAAGAGATTCATTAGACTTATACTTTTGTTTATAAAAATATTATAATATTGAAAAAAAATACAAGAAAAATATCTTTATATATATATATATATATATATTAACCACTCACTTGAAATCCCTAAGAGCATGCAACATAATTTCCTATTTTGATTTTCATCTTCATACTATAAAAAATAAAAATAAAAACTAGAAACGATCTATATTCATATGGGAACGTGAAAAATTAAATCAATTCATTATTCGTTAGTCCCAATACAGGAATTAAAGTCAAATAAAACTCTGTTTTCGAAACCTTCTCCATTTAGCACCCAGTTTCACATAGAGAAGCCCTTTTTGGTGCCTTGCTTACCTTGAGAAGTTGCGTAGTTGAGAAATTGACATAAATTTAAATGCATGACATCAGCTGTAATTTCCCTTTAAAATACTTTTCCAAAAAAAGTTCCTTTTTCCTTTTCAAAAATAAAAATTAATAAATAGAAAAAGATTGATTCAAGTAGTCAATTGTAATTTTTTTTTTTTCTCGTCCAACCCAATAATTGCTTCTGCCATTTCTGCGGCTCTGACCAGCACAGCTACAGTTTTTACGCACGTGGCGAGATTGTCGGCTGAAGCATCCAAGACAAGACAATATGTCATCATTTTCACGTGGTGGAGATGAAATCCCTAGTCCTAATGCCACGTCATCCCTGTCCTTTCTTGCAGCGATTGCCTGTAGCCAGTCATATAACACCTGGATACAACTGCATTAACGTGCTTTCACGTCTTACCAGTTCAACCACCTCCGTTTTTTTCTTTTCCTTTCTACTACTTGATCAAAACAAATTGGCATGAAAATTTCCCAATTTAGGTATCAATATAAAAATTTAAAAGTATTACTCCCTCCTCAACTCATCTAAATTATTCACTTTAAACTTACACAATAATTAAAAAATATATATTTAAAATAAGAATTATACAACTAAATTTCATAAGTTATATTTATTTAATAGTTAGTGTATATATATTAATCATTCAAGTTTTTTATTAATAATAAGAATATAATTATAAAAATATATACTAAATTTATAAAATAAACAATTAAAATAAGACATACTAATAAAAAATATAAATAATTAAAATGAAACAGATGAAATACTATTATAAGAGTAATAATTTTATTATACATTTGATATAATTAATAGTAAGATTACAAGAGTCAATAAGATGCGAATCCCCTAAACGTATGAGATTGAAACTATATATACAAAATAAATTTATTTAAAATATTGGACATTTAATTATGATTATGTACATAAAAAAATATTATTTTTAGTTCCGTAATCATTGGCATATCCTCGATGTAATTGTAAAGTTAATTTAGAAAATGATGTCTTTTTAAACATGATGGACAAAAGATTTCAGGATCAAATATATGACTTTACACCTAAATTTTTTATTATATTAATCTCCTGAGTCCTAACTAGTTTATAAAGATTTGTACGTAATAAGAGTGATCACATGTGAGTAAGATCTTCTAATATGATAATATGATGTTGCTTATGAAAATTTAATATATATATTTTTTGTGTATGTATAGATTGAAATTTAAAAACAACCTATCATTTCTTTTTAGTCTCTGAACTTTTTGGATGTACCCTTTACGCCATTCATCTTTTACTTTTGTTTTCATTGTCAAACTTTTTTCAAGTATCATTTAAAAAAAAAAACTTAAAAATTAGTATTAAATTAGTCACATAGTTAACATTAACTCTAATATTTATTTAAACATTAAAATATGCTCAATGCGCGAGAGCAGATAAAGTAAAAAAATTAAATATACTCTCCAAAAAAAGTTTAAAGATAATATCGATTTCTTTAAAAAAAAGAAAAAAAAATAACAGACCAGGTAAGATAATTTGCTAACCATTTATGATAATTATTACATTCCAACATGATGGTAGGCATCATTCTTTATCATGATTGGAACGCGCAGTCAATATGGCAACCAGAAGGAGTATAAGAGTATATTCCCAAACCTAATGGTGTTAAATTACTAGTATTTTAATATTATAATAGTAACGTAGAATATATATGCTTCGTGTTCTTATAATATTTCTCAAATGAAAGTGGTTAATTATTGCATAAGATCTTCCCAAGGGCCCCATTTCTTACATACACACGTTTTGTTGGTCAACTTCGTTAAAAATAAAAAAAAAACCAAACAAGTTACAGAAAATGCTATATATACATAACACTTCATTAAAAGTCTACTACTTAAGCTTTAAGTTTTAGTTACAAGTAATTGTGTTCTTGTTAGGATAAAATAATTATAATAAAATCATTAATCTAGACAAAATATAATTTGATAAAAATAATAATACAAATACATATTTATATTAAATTAATTGTTCGCTGATAAATAAAATGTTTTAAAAATAATTAAAATAAATTTAGGACTAAGCCACCTAGATTGCAATGTGAGGAGTAAAAATCGAGAAGAAAGAACATATTCAGGATTAGATAGTTGATTTTTTTTATATGGTTTAATAAAATCTTCATTGAATAGGTTTGATCATGATTGTCATTGTTTCAAATTCAATTGTTGAGTTCTAGTTATTCGATTATTCTAATTTGATAAACTTATTTTTATTTCAAATTATAGATAATTTTCATTATTAAAAATATATATATTTGTTATTTGATCAAAATATTCTCATTTGAAGTAAGATTATTTGTATTTTTTTAAAAATATATTTAATTCACTATAAAATGATAAATGATGAAAATATTTTATGAAGATATATATTTTTAATAACATTAATTATATTTTCTTAATCGATGTGAAAAATCAAATAAGCTTATCAATTTGAGATGGAATTAATAATATATTTAAGCTATATTTGATAACATTTTCAAAAAAGTTTTATATCCCCAAAAAATCTCAAAATATTTTATTCACTTTCAAATTTTGTACCATTTATCCAAATTTTAAATTCTCTTCCAACCCTATGTATGAATATCACATATTAGCATTGACTATATTTTTAATTAAAATCATAATTTTAAATAAATTATTAACCATATTATAATTTTATTAATAATATAGAAAAAAATAACATATCAAAATCTTCTATATATATCCATTTTTTTAGGGGTAACTGATGATCATTTTTTAAAATAAAAATCATCCAAAGGAATTCAATCCAAATACAACCTCACATTATAATGTCGAATTAAGATAAAAACTCCTGTTTAGAAATTAGAAACAATTCAAGTTCAAATAGGAGTATTTTCAAATGCAGCTCGGATCGGGTCTACATATGTTGCGTGGGGCGTAAAAATTTACGAAAGATAAAACCCTCAAATTAGTTCAATTTGTCCCATTTAATTTTTTTTTTTTGTGTGTGGTGATAGTGAGCCTTGCCGGAATCCTGCTTCTCGCTTCTCATTTGCCGTCGGCTGGCCTGATCTCTCAGAACCTTCCTCTCACCCTCATCCTCCGCCGTCAGCAAAATTTTGAATTGCTCATTCGGCGGCTCCGTTCGTCCTTTCTTTGAACTAACTTATATGCACTTCATTCACGGTAGGAATTACACTAGTTTTGCTTGAGTTTTTGTGTTCTATGGGATTAATTTTGGTATATACTTGTCTCTCGATGTAATCTCGGAATAGCGCCATTACATATGTGTTTTTATTTTGTAGGTTAAGAGTTTGGAAAGCTCTCCAATTTTATGCAGGGAAGGAATTCGTGACAAGTAAACGTATGCATAAAGAAGAGGTGCTGGCGAACTCAGAGAAGTTAGGGCTTGGCTGGATTTGAGTTGATTCCGCAATAATTTGTTTGGCCTGAATAAGTGAAAGTGTTACCCGGGTTAAGGCGGCTCGGGATCGGAGCCGTTCAATGGGTTCAGATGACCACCGACAGCAAAAGGAGCAGGCTCGGATCGATTTAGAGGGGGACTCTAACAAGGCTATCCATATGCATAAGTTCAAGCTTTATGAGACTCGCTCGGTATGGTTAATCTTTCTTAGGATTTTGCTGTTGCATATGTTATTTTGTACAAGTGTCTGATCGCAGATAACTCTAGTCATGGAAGGAAGGATTTGCTAATGTGGCTATCTGCAATATATCTGCTTTTTCTCTTTTCCCCTTCTTGCGAACAAACTCCTTATTCACCTAGATTCTTATTTGTTGATTTTTATTCTTTTGTATAACTAATTTAACTTTTGATTTTTGCTTTGGGATTGCATAAATAGTTTGTCAGGCTCTCTTTGAAGGCTATAATCCTTATTTCTTTTATCCCAAAAGACTTCTGTTTTTTTTTTGGGGGGGGGGGGGAGGGGGGAGGAGGTCAAGTGACAGGAGACGAGAGGGTGGATACTGAACGTGAATAGTTTTCCTCACAACGAGGTCAGAAAACAAGGTGGTTGCAATGGTTATGGGAGGGTTAGAATTTAGTTTCAGAAACAAATATGTTATTTTGAGTTTTTCAGGGAAACAATACTAAGGAATTACCTTTGAAGTCTAGGATAACTCATCTATTTCCTTCTATTGACCTGTTTCCTTTTTGTTTGTTTTTTGAGAATCCGTTGGTAGAAGGCAAAATTTTTGAAACAAGAAAATCATTATAGGCATACAATGGAACTATTGTGCAAGGGCAGAGACATAAGTTATGGGGGAAGAGTTTACTAGAGGAGGTTATTGGTTGTGTTGTTTCTAATATTCTCATTTTTGTATAGAGAATTCTTTCTTAGCATGGTGTCCTCACATTGCTCCTTGCTAATTTTGAAATGTGTAACAGAACTTCTACATGATCGGATGTGACAAGAGCAGAACCTTTTGGAGGGTTTTAAAGATTAATAGATTAGAGCCTTTTGAACTGAACATCACTGAAGATTCTGCGACGTATTCTACAGCGGAATGCTATGATCTTTTGCAGAGGATACATGATGGGAACAAGTCTACTGGTGGATTGAAGTTTGTGACCTTGTGCTATGGAATTATTGGTATGTGATATACACACTTCTAGTTGTACTCCTCTGCATTCCTCCCATTTGTTTCTCATCTATATAAATTAAATTATTTTGAGTTTAGGGTGTACTTTATGACAATTTTTTCTAATTGTAGGGTTTGTCAAATTTTTGGGACCATATTACATGCTGCTTATCACCAAAAGAAGGAAGATTGGCATGATTAGTGATCATGCAGTATACTCCATTGCCAAGAGCGAGATGGTCCAAATTCCCACTCATACTATCCATTCCAATAAGGCTTATTCTAAGAACGAGAAAAGGTCTTTTGTCCATTCCGTGTGTAACCATAAAAATGTATTTGGCACTATGAGACGATATTTATTAGAATTCGAAATACTTTATCCCTTTGTATCTTGATGGGAAGTGTCTTTGTCTTTTAATGTAGTTACTTTGCTTTAATTATTTCATATTATAGAACTAGTCTTGAGTTTTGTTGTCATACCAATATTTACTATGGGGTGGTGACTTCTGTCTTATTGGTAGATTTGCCGTCCAGTTTAATGTCAACCACGTGGACTAAACAGTTTCACCTTCTTAAGGCTTTTGTGAACAAACAAGGAAAGACACAGGACAAATATTCAGATATAAGAACATTAAGCACTTTGTATTAATGTAGTCAGTAATTTTGTCTTTATAGAACTTGTCGATTCATCTCCTGCACAGGCAACTACATTGATCTCTGATGTTTTAGAAACTTGTTGAAACAGGCAAAGGTATCATCAGGGTATCAGGGGAATTATATTTGTATCTATTTTGTACTCCTTTCACTGTGATTTTAATTTGCCTTTATTATTTCAGTCAATTTATTGGAGTTTTCTTAACTTGCTTTTGCTTTTTCCTTCTCTCTTTTCTGTTACTGACATAGATACAAGAAGCTCCTATGCTCTGTGGATCTCACAAAGGATTTCTTCTTCAGCTATTCCTACCATGTTATGCTTAGTCTTCAAAAGAATCTAAGTAATCATGAGCCAGGAATAGGTCTTTACGAAACAATGTTTGTTTGGAACGAGTTCTTAACTCGTGGAATCCGCAATCAACTTAAGAATACTCTGTGGACCGTAGCATTAGTTCATGGGTTCTTTAAGCAGGTAGGTGTTCCAATTAACCGAGGAATTTTCCAGCTTTCTTTTGTTATGCATGTTATGTGGCGGGATGGGTTGTCTGGTTGTTACTCATCCTTGCCTTCCAGTCTTTTAGGGAATGGATTTAATGTTACTCACCGTTGCCTTCAGTCTTTTAGGAATGGATTGATGTTGCTCTTCTCATATTGGCTATCTCCCAACTTTGTAATGAGTTAGTTATAAACCGTAACAATGGAATTAATGATTTCTGTTTGGTCAAACTGGTTTTTCTGATTGATATCAATCTTTCTCCTTTCATTACTGATTTCATATTTGTTATGCATGATTATGACTTGTTTGTTATGCTTCTTGTGCTGCTTTATTTTTCCATAATTAAAAGATTGGTATGACGGAATTACAGGTCAAACTTTCAATATCTGGACGGGACTTCCTCTTAACGCTTATTGCTAGACGCTCCCGCCATTACGCTGGAACCAGGTTTCTACTGGACTAGACCAAACTTTTACCTTTCTCTAAGTATTGTAATACTCTTTTGGTTAGTCATAAAAATGTTTATGTTTTTGTTGTTTCAATTTAGATGTCAATCTCGTAAATCAGCTGTATAATTATTACTTTTATTCCCTTTTGACCCCTGATTTAATATTACATTAAACTTTGAAATGCATTAAATGTATACGCAATTCCAAATATCCTTCAATTACGTTATAGACAATATCCATAGAATCATTAAATATATGGAAGAATTAAAAAAGGAGGGATATAAGGAAAGATACGAGAGAAAGGAATTAAGAAAGAGAACGAGACAAATTAATGCAACATTAATTTTGAGACATAAGGTTATTTTAGTCATTTTAATCATATTCTTATAAATTTTGGCAGTTTTTAATTCTAGTGCCTTGCCTTCAATTTAAATTCAACCAGAGGGAGTACTAAGAAATAAGGAAGGTGTATGCTGCATTATGTGTAGTCTCACAGCCACAGTTAATTTTCATGTGTTTATAAGAGGGAGTGACATATATTTAATGGAATAAGATGAGTCGTAGACATTTGAAAAAAAAAAATGATGACTTTGTTTCTGATTAAATAATGCTTTGAATCTTTCTGTTTAGTTCATACCAATAACTGCACCTAATTCAAGTTTATCATTCTTTGTTAATGGCATTTTATTTCTTCTTGTTGGTTTTAGATACTTAAAGCGAGGAGTAAATGAAAAAGGTCGCGTGGCAAATGATGTTGAGACAGAACAAATTGTTTATGAAGATGTTCACCAATCATGTTGTGTACAAATGAGTTCTATTGTGCAAATCCGTGGTTCTATACCACTCTTCTGGTCCCAAGAAACTACAAGGCTGTATATAAAACCTGACATAATATGTATGACTCAACAATGCTAATATTTTCTATTCAAATGGTTAATACTGCTGATCATTTTGCTTACTCTTTGTTTACTGTGTTTTCTTCTAGTGTCAAGGAAGGACCACAAGTATGAAGCCACCAAACTGCACTTTGAGAATCTTGTTAAAAGATATGGAAATCCAATTATTATTTTGAATTTGATCAAGGTGGGTAGTTGTAATGATTGATGGGCTAATCATGTCTCGTCTTGTTTTAGAAATTTCTTCAATTCCTATCCTGCTCGAACATAATCTTGGTATCATGATTCTATCGTTTTGATTCATACAGATGCGTGAAAAGAAGCCAAGAGAATCAATTCTCCGTACAGAATTTGCCAGTGCTATTGCATGCGTTAATAGGGATCTAGCTGAGGAGAATCATCTGAAGTTCCTTCACTGGGACCTGAAGAATTACTCCAGAAAGTAGTCTGCTTCTTCTGTTCTGTTTATTCATTGTAATTTACTCATCATGTAAATTTTCTTGTGTACTCAATCTTGCCTTTTATTTTTACAGTGCTCGGAGTACATTGGTCCGCTTAGTTGATGTAGCTGCTTATGCATTGGAGTTAACAGGATTTTTCTATTGTCAAATAATGCCAACCTCAAGAAATGAGAAATCACCCAACTGTACATACTCTGGGTAAGTTTTACATTTATTTTTTAAAAATGTTTACGATAATTGTTAAACAAGGTAACTCATAAATTATGACATCTATGATGTGTTTTCTTTTTGTGTTTTTTTTTTCTCCCCAATAAAGTTTTTTTCTGACTTTATTGCCTGGGAAGATCTTTTAATTCTCATAGATAGTAAGATAAAATATTCACTAAAACTTTTAGATGGTTGATATTCCTACTCTTGGAAGTTATAAGTTTTGGGAACTTGTGGGAATGAATTAAGTGGAATTCAGATGAATAAGAATTTTGGCCATCCGAAAATCCAGCATAGATGACGTTACTAGAGTGTGATAGCTTATTATGGTCATTTGTGTTAATTTCCAACCTAATACTCTCACTAATTATATGCTTTTTGAAATTCTTCAGGATCAGAATTATGGGGAACTAAATTAGGATCACCACATAGTGTAATGCCTCTCCTTAAAAGTTTGTAACTGTGGTATTATTTTTGTTAACAGTCACATGTACCTGGACTTTCAGTGGATAGCCTTATGATCCTTGGATGTTTCAAAGAGTGGCCTTTTCCACCCCTCCCCCCCCCTCTCCATGTGTGTATATAAAATAAATGTAATTTTTATATAAGAGATGAAAATAAATTATTTTTAATTTTGTATTTGTAACTTTAATAAAGAATGTTTAACTTTATTAACATTTCACTGGAGTACAGTTTATGTTTTTTTTTATATTTTAAAACACAAGCATGCTTTTTATTTCAGCGTTAACTTATGCTTTCAATAAATATGCAATGCAGTAGTAGTACCGACGATTATGCTGCGAAGGATGCTTTTGATATGAAGAAAGGCAATGGCAAATTTCTAGCTGAAATAAATGATAACAGCAATACTACATGTGCACATTACTCATTCAAGTGTCCAAGGTTCCAAAAAGGTGTCTTGAGAACAAACTGCATAGACTGTTTGGATCGCACTAATGTTGCTCAGTTTGCCTATGGGTTGGTTGCTCTTGGCCGTCAGCTCCATGCTTTAGGATTGATGAGTACTCCATTCATTGATATAAATTCCTCTTTGGCTGATGATTTAATGAAAGTTTATGAGGAGATGGGAGATACTCTTGCGTTGCAATATGGTGGATCTCCAGCCCACAACAAGGTAATTCTTTCAGAATAGTTCAGGATTCTCTCTGCATGTGTATCCATGGGGGAGTATTGAGAAGCTGCAAAAAAAAAAAAAAAAACTAACAGAGGAGGCCAGAAAATAAATATGAGAAAATGCTATTCTTATACTCAAGTGTTTGCATAATCAATTTCTAATTCCTCTCCTTTTTTGGGTTATCAAGAGAAAACTGCAATGATACCACATGTTGGCTAATCTCGAAGAATTACTAGTTATTTTCTTTTCCAGTAAACTGATAAAAATGATGATTGATATTCAATTTCCAATTCATTTTCTATGTTCACGATATGATCTATTCTTGCGTAATTTGTTACTTATTTCTGTTTGTGTACTTGTGACACTAAACAGATATTCTCAGAGATAAGGGGTCACTGGAAAGCAGCTACACAGTCCCAAGAGTTCTTCAGAACCCTTCAGCGGTATTATAGCAATGCCTACATGGATGGAGAGAAACAAGATGCCATTAATGTGTAAGTCAAATTCGCTTCCAAGGGCTAGCTGTGAAGTTCATGTATTGCCAGTACATCTTACAGCGTTTTTCTCCATTTTGCTTGAGTTGTTATTGAAGCATACTACAAACAAGTCAAAGAGACATGTAGTTGTAGCCTCCCTAATTCCCTATGTCCTGACAGCTCTCATATCATACAGATTCTTGGGACACTTCCAGCCTCAACTGGGTAAACCAGCTCTGTGGGAACTTGATTCAGACCAGCACTACAATGTGGGACAACATGGTTCTGAATTTGTTGGTGAAAATTCTAGGTATGAAAGCATATTATATGCTGGAGTTCATTGTTTGTGTGTGTGTGATAAGGGCAGAGTTCTTTCATCTCAGAGTTCTAGATTTTTTTCTTTAAAATCTAGTCTACGAAATAATTAGATGATAAAAACATATATTCAATGTTGTAAATTTCCATTTATTAACATATGTTGGGGACTTTATGTTACTGTTCTTTGCGAAATTGTCTGACAGCTTTTGATTACATTTGTGCTGTGTAATTTTCAATTTTTGGATGTATAGGTTGGGAGTCAAAAGATCATTATCAGATGGAATTCTGTCTGAAAGTGAGTCAGGCATGGAAGATGCAAACATTGTACAGAACCAAGATTCTGATCAACCATTGCCTGACAAGATACACCGCAGTAACAAGGGACTCTCAGAGTCCTCTCCAGAAATCTCAACTTGTGAAAGGGACATTTCTTATTCCAGGTCAGCTTCTTTGTTATGTATATAATGTAAATGAAGTAATTCTTGACTCATTTGGCCTATTAGTTAACCATATAAAGTTGGGCAGAAAGTGCTGAAGGTCACAGTTTTAGAGGCTCTAGCCATCTTTATCTTAACTGGTGCTTTGCCGATGGTCAAATATTGCAACCCTTATAGTTGCATTGATCTTGGCTTGCTTCCTTTTCCCAATATGTGGGGATTTCTCTTTGACTTGCCTTTTCAGAAGTCAGAAACTAGACACCATACTCTTATTGTATATGCTTGCTGTAGCATTTCTGTAGTTCTTCAGAGTACATTTAACCAGCCATTTTCATATTGATATGAATACCGGTCTTTTTTTTCTAATGCATTCTAGTATATCTGACTGTAACATCTTCAGAATACATTTATACTTTGTTTCCACTGATTTGCGCTTTTGAGTCTACCATCTAAAATATGTGATGTCTTTTGCAGGTATACACCCTCAATTTCTGTCCGGAAACTCTTTCAGATTCAGCCGGACCTTGAAAGTGATGGCATATGCTTTCATGAGTGTGGGGAATCATTCAATTGCTCAAATTTTCTTGATGCTGAATGGCTTTCTTCGTCTGGAAATTCATGTGAAGAAGATACATACGAGAGGTACCTTCTGCCATGTCATTAACAAACACTTTCTCAGGATACATGAAACAAAACATCTTTCCTTTTCTTGAGAGTTCGAGAAATATCCTTAGCATCTCTGTTGCTTAGTATTCTTAAAATCACTGTCCAGCCTGTGATCAGAAACTGACCATAGGATCACTGTTGTTTTAGATATTTTGTTTGTAGACTTTAAAGATGTTGGCTTGCTTTTTCATCCAGTTGCTAGCCTCAAGAATTTAATACCCCTATCTTCTTCTGAACATTTTATCTTGGTGTAATATTTGTTTTCTTATATGGGCGGGACATGTCTCTCTGAATATTGAATCACCACCTAAATTTGTTTGTTGCAGATCTACACTAATTGCTACTTCGTCTGCTGATCTGGCTTCCTATGCGAATGACTTTAAAAGAGAAACGAGCTCTTCTTCTTATGGTTCCATATCAAGTCTTAAGGTCAGCTCACCTATAACTCCTCCTTTGGACTGTTGTTGATTGACTCTAAATGATCAGAGATTTCATAAAATGAACTGAAAAATGAAAATGTTTTCCTCCATATTTCCTCTGATGCTAATTAGCTTGAAATTTAAGAGGTTTTAGAGATGATACGAATAAAGGGCAGAATACATTATTTTATTAAAGGTAAGGGTAGAACAAGTAGAAGCATTTATTTAGTCCATAAATAGTTATATCCAGAAACTAAATAAAGAATATTGTATTTGGTGCCCTTTAACTTAAGTTTGTATTTCCTTGCATTTGTTATAATTTGTTATTTGGCTCTGAGGGAAATATTTTTTTTCCTTTTCACTTTTAGCGGACAGTCAAGTGCATGAATTGGGTTATGAAGAATTTAACTACCGAATAGGGTTATTTTCTGCTACAACAGTTGTTATTGATCTTTTATTTTGTCCTCACAGCATTTCATATATTTAT
This sequence comes from Apocynum venetum, assembly GCA_019593545.1. NCBI lineage: Eukaryota > Viridiplantae > Streptophyta > Magnoliopsida > Gentianales > Apocynaceae > Apocynum > Apocynum venetum. The sequence goes on along the minus strand of SRSM01000123.1, from coordinate 5,220,573 downwards.
TTCTTCTTTTAGGGAAAGGAACAGACTACTGTAGAAGTAAATCCTGGTGCTTCCAATACACCGTCAGAGTTTTCTGAAACATTTATTAAATGGGTTATGCATGGGAATATGCTTTTCACTTGAAGATCAGGTAGATTTAATCGCAACCAGCATTCGTGCTGCCATCATTGGATTAAACCAACCCATCCGAAGGATGTGGATTACTTGCATTGCCTCAATAACAGGTGATCAATAATAGACGACAGCAAAGAAATCAAAATTTTGGTTAAAGATATAGTATAAAACAAAGACATTCTCAAGTTGTAAATTTGCAGCTATTATTTTGCCCGTCATATCCTTCCCTTAGACTGACACCAAAAGGGGAAAAAGTAAATAGCAACACCGTAATTCCTTTTGGAGCTCACAGTTCCCCTCTTTCTCCTTCTCTCCTTCTCTCTTTAGATAGTCTGCAATCTTGTAAATATATTTATTTTGAATCTCCATTTTAATTTTCTTTCGCTACCATTTTTTACTAACAAATATGTAAGTGGTAGCCAAGTTTTTTGTCATTTTGGGCCCTTCTGAATAATTCTGTCTTCAAACTGTGTTGTATTTTAACCTTTGCTGCCAGAGAGATGAATGCAGGCAGATATCAGGTCTATGGGGCTTAAACTCTACCTATCGTAGAGCTGGATTTGTCCCTGGTAAATGTCTGCCTTCTTGTAAGCGGCGTATGAAGCTGCTCCTGATTGAGCATTGTTCCTGGTTATTGTGTATCATTACTTGGTTTTTTAGATGCTTTAATCCTTCCATTTATCTGGCTAGGAAATAAGTCATTATTAAATTGCAAATCTCTGATGCTTGTAATATCTCACTTAAAACAAGTAAGAACCTGTTCCTCATTTTTGCATGCCCTTCTGCAAATCCCAACCCTTCCCACCCCTCCTGCCTCTTTTTTCCTGTAAGTTTGTCTCATTTGTTTTTGCTAACTCGTTAGCTGATGAGTTTTATACATTTCAACCAACTTTTGTGTCAAACACATTTATATCTCTTGGAAGGATAACCAAATGCAGCCATTTTAAAATGCTCTAAAGTTCTCATTTTGGCTGCTTGGTTTATGGCTATTGCAACTTCCATGGTTAATCTGCCACCTTAGAAAGTAAAATCTTATCCGTGTTGACGCACGGCGTACTTCAAGGTAAATTCGCTTCTACTGAATGAAAAGATTTGGTTACCATGTATCCTTAGCCATTCTGAGGGCGATCATGCGGGTTGTTATGACTTCTTGAACGCTCTGGCTATTGGGTAAAATGTCAAATTTCGTTATTATTTTTCCAATGTTTAAATGTAACCCTCGTTTATGTTTAGTTTCTACAATTTCTAAATGGAACTTAAAGGAATTATTAGATCAGGTACAGAACGTTTCAAAGGCTGCATCGAACGTGAACACCGTTCAGCTACCCAAAGGCTGTCACCTTTTCTAATGTGTATATGTTACTATTTAAGTTAATAAGATTTGACAAGTATAGCATACTCAATTATCTTTAGGGGTAAACTAACTTTATCGCAAGCGGCAGATAACCCTTTTTGCCTATTCTGATTCTCTAAACTAGAGTGAATTCTTGCTTTCATGAAATTAGGCAAACAAAACGAATTTCTTCTTCTTATCTTAAGATATAGATACTTAGATATATACTAATAAATGAATTGATAATGAAAATTCTTAATTGTAATTATTATAAGTTATTTTTATTTATAAATAATAATAATAGGTACGAAAACAATTAATCGATCTACGTCAACTTTGAACATTTCCCCTGTTTGTATGCCTTTAGTAGGTTTAATATTTCCGTCAATTGCAATGACTTTTTTTATATCTTCATGTTAAGAAAAAAAATTTGTTTAGACTTGACGGATCCCATCTCTTCTATTTGTTTTCCGTTCAAAACATATACTTTTATATAACTAACACATATATCTATTTAGTGAAATATGATACAACATGTGATTTCTACCCTAACATAAAAGAAATGACTCTTATACTTAAGTTCTGCAATAATGAATTATTATGAAAATTGAATATAACTATCAATAAGAAACTCAACCATGTCTACATGTCGATTCTCAACACTATTCACAAAAGAGATAAAAAAAAAAATCTCCAACAAAGGCCATAAAAAATAAGAGATTAAGGATTTTATTTTGAAATGTTTAAAATTATATATATATATTTAAAAACTTATTTTAATTTAAAGTGTCTTTCTTTAATTTAAAGATTCATATTTTTCTTTTTTTTGGAATTTGTAAAAAATGCTCTTAAATTATTTATAATTATTCAATTATATCTTATATCTTATTTTATTATTTTATATCCTTAAATTATTTATGATACTTCAAAATTTATACACACACACACAATCATGTATATAACTTATCTCTATATAGTTCTATATAATACATACACAATTTTATTTTACTACTTTTGTTATAAATAAGTTAATATATTATTTTCTTATTAACATGATTGTTTTTAAATACAGGCTAGTTTTCATATAAATTTATTGAATTAAAAATAATTTGTAAATTTTAAAGTTATAATATATTTATTTTGGGAAAATAATAATTCAAATTTAAACATTGAAAAATAATAATAAAAATGAAAAAGGTTAAACCAATTCGGCAGTAACAATTAACAACCAAGCCGAGGACTGCTAGTATGCAACCCCTCACCCCGCGCCCCGGCCGCCCCCCACAAACAAAAAGAAAAAAGAAAGAAAAAAAAAAAGATACAAGCTAGCCCGGGCAGACAACGGCCTTAAACCCTACAAATATTTCTGCACCGTCCCACAGCTCCCTTAAACCTCTGGCTTCATCTCTCTTTCACATGAAACAATGGTGAGTAAGAAGTCCAAAACCCCAAAACCTCAAGATTTGAAAGCTCTAAAATCGGACGTTGCTTCCTTCGCTTCCTCCATCGGCCTTTCCACTTCAGTTCCTCCGGCATCCTCCGCTTCCGGCTTCGACGACACAGATTTTCGCAAAACTGGACCTATTAATCCCCAAAACCGGGCATCCGCAAATTCACCTGGCAAGAAAAACAAATATGTAAAAGAAAAGACAAACAGTCGTGTGGAGAACAGAAAACCTAATCGCAAATTGGAACCACGGCCGGGACCTGCATTTGAAGTCATTGCAACCAATGATAATGGTGATGCAAATAAATTCAAGAACTTGCCAAAGCTTCCGCTGGTGAAAGCCAATGCATTGGGGGTGTGGCATGTTGATGCAGCGGAATTAGAGGGGAAGGTGATAGGTAACCAGGTGAGGAAAAAGGTTGAGATTACTAAGTTGGAGGAGTGGAAACAGTTGGTGGAGAAGAAGAAGGAGCTCGGAGAGAGGTTATTGGCTCAGTATGTGCAGGATTATGAATCTGCCAGAGGGCAAAATGGGGATATTAAAATGCTCATGGCCACTCAGAGGTCAGGGACTGCTGCGGATAAGGTGTCTGCATTCTCGGTTATGGTTGGGGACAATCCTGTTGCTAATCTACGATCTCTTGATGCCCTTTTAGGTAAATTTATTCTATTTATCTGATTTTTTGGGAAGTTTTTATTGCTATCTTTTCTGTTAAGTTTATGTTGATTAGTGTTTATATCTTTTTATTTTCTGTTTCCATGGGAGACCCCTCTTTAGAAAGAGGGAGGGAGGAACAGAGGAAGGATCTTCGTTCAGCTCTGATGAAAACTATGGAATGTCCCTAAGTACATAAAAACCAAGCTGGGCCTGACTAAGTAATTGGAGGTTTACTTAAGTTGTTTTGGGAATAAGGGGATCACGTAACTATGGAATGGCCCTAAGTACATAAAAACCAAGCTGGGCATGACTAAGTAATTGGAGGTTCTTACGTTGCTTCGGGAGTTAGGGATCACATACATGCCCGACTACTGTGCTGCGGAAGTTTCTTGTTTTACAAGCAATTGTTCTAATTTTGAAAGCAATTTAAATTCAAATGTTACTGATATTTTTTATAAGGCACTTCAGTTTGTAAGTTTGGGCAATAAAAATGATACGCAGGCATGGTGACCTCAAAAATTGGGAAGCGCCACACATTGACGGGTTTTGAGGTACTAAAGGAACTTTTTAGTACAAGGTGAGCATCCCGCATCTTGGCTTTCTGAAGAAATTTGGCATTTCAGTTATGCTACGTACTATGATTAGCATTCATTTCAAGTCACTGGAAAGAAATTTAAAAAGATTTAAATAGTAGTACTACACCAGTCTTGGTGCAATTACTAAACTTGCTGCAGCTTTGCATAGTGAAGTGAATTGGTTATTAATTTATATTTTTCTGATTTCATTCAACCCTTTGTGCCTAAATTTTGGTTCCAGTTTGCTACCTGATCGCAAGCTAAAAGCACTCTTCCAGCAGCCTATAGATCTTCTTCCCGAGACTAAAGATGGCTATTCTCTTCTACTCTTTTGGTATTGGGAGGAGTGCTTGAAACAAAGGTATATTAAAATCTAATGCTTGCACACCTATTATTTCTTTCCAAGTTTCAACTTGTAACTGGAGTTGGGCTCCATAAATGATTAGAAGGTAGTAGTTGCGCTGGATACAGATCTTCTGGCAAACTGAACTGAACACGACTTCCAATAATTCTATACTGCTGCTTATTCAGATTGTTTACTCAGAATATTGTTTCTCTGGACTTCTTTATGCTCTTTTTTCCTTGAGGAACAATAGATGTCCTTTTTGGTTTAGTAATTTCTATTTGAGGGTGGATGTTATTGGCAGAAATCATTGCTGCAGAGTATTAACTTCCATCAATGGGATGTCTAATTCTCTCATGATTCTTTGGTTTATTCACTGGTCCTTTTTCTTGATCTACTTTCATTGTTTGGATGATTTCTTACATAGGCTTATATGGCTAAAACAGGTACGAACGTTTTATTTCTGCCCTTGAAGATGCATCAAGAGATGTTTTAGCTATAGTGAAGGACAAGGCACTTAAGGTGAAAATTTTTATTACCTTTCTCCCCGACATCTTTGATCTCTTTTCCTCTGTGGTCATCATGAATTTGGTCAAATTGAATCTCTAGATGAAGTGGTCATTGGCGTGCTAAGCTTCTCATTCACTGAATGCTTTCCCCTTTACTGTTGAGTTTTATTATCCAAATATTCTTGAAGAATGCATACGTCAAGTAGTCTCTGATTTTTCCTGATTATGTGATTTTTCATTCTTGTTGGGAAACAACTAGTGATTACATGTTGATAAGATGTTGTGACTGTTATGTGGGCAGATATTTGTTCCCCTTGCAATGTTATGAGTGCTGCTTTTGCAGCAAGTGCCAATGTCTAACTATTTCAATGAAAATTGAAGTTTCTTTCTGTTACTGGCCTTGTAGTTTCATTATATTATCATTAGTCCCACTCGATCTAATTCATGTAATGATGTTGCGGTAGGCTATTTATGCACTATTAAGGAGCAAACCAGAACAAGAGCGGCGCTTGCTCTCTGCACTTGTAAATAAAGTACGTCCATTTTGTTATTTGTCTTATATTGGTGCGTGTTTGTTGTATCTTTTTACTATATGGGCATCTGTAGGGTAACTCATTTTATTCTTTGCTTGCTACAGCTGGGGGATCCTGAAAAGAAAGCTGCATCCAATGCTGAATTTCATATATCAAAGCTTTTATCTGACCATCCGAGTATGAAGGTAACATTTTCACCTGGACTCTTAGGAGTTTTGATTCTTCTGATCTGTGAGAAGCTGGTTTATGGATAAACTAAAGGAGTTTGATGCACTTCTTCTCCTCCTAAGAAGATTGTACTGTCTCTGCATATTCTTCTCCTCCATTTGTGAGAACATTGGACATTATGTGGATATACTATCTAACTAGTTTGTTTGCTGTAGGTCTTTACTTTCAGTTCATAACTCCATTTACTGATTGTTACAGGCTGTGGTTATTGACGAGGTGGATAACTTTCTTTTCCGTCCTCATTTGGGATTACAAGCGAAGTCCTATGCTGTATGTTAAACTTATATTTCTACCTTCTTGCTATGCGATATTTGTTCGTATAGTTTACAAGTTTTTGTTTTTTTTTTGAGGGGGCGGGGGGGGGAAGGGGTTTTGTTGAGATGTATGATTTTTGGATGACATTGCTGTATCTAAAATTTCAGATTTATGCATTGACTGGTCCCCATTGTTATTTGCCTGAGGAGTCCAATCCCATGCTAGTAGACCTCTACTTTGGCTGGTTCCAAATCACTAGAGGTCCATGTGGATCTATCCAACAATTGTCTAATTGAGTCCATTTACCTTAGGTTCCTGGGACTATGAAACATGTATCATACCCTTGCCATATGCTTTTGTGAAACATGTCTGAGATGATGATTCCATTGTACTCAAAGATTGCAGATTGGTTGTGATGAATTGTTGAGCACGAGGCATTTAATTGTGGCCCTTTTGGTGTTTCTCTGTCTAAGATTCATTTTTCTGTCTTTAGGTGGTGGGAATAATAAGCTTAAGGTCACCAGGACACTAGATCAAGCTCATGCTAAGTGTTGAAGTATATGTTAGACAATTCTGGTTCTTTTCCTCACATGAAATGTCAATAGTACTGACAAAAAATGTGTATACATTTATTCCCATGATGTCTATTTTTTTATGCTCTTGAGTCGAATGATGGATTCTAATACAACTGGAGTGGTTACAAGCTAAAAGCTTAGATAGACTAAAGATAGTATCTTCCTTGGTATAAATTTGTACATCAAACTTATGATGTGTTTTATCATGCTTTAATGTAAATGACAATCTTATGTTCTCTTTCGAATCATGTGGGTTGTGGACCGTTAATGAAGTCATGTAATCTTCACCAGATTCAGTTTTCTGATAGTGTATTATTCTACATATACGTAGTTTTATGAAAGTTTCACCAGCCTAAACTTTTGCTTATGTAGGTTGTTCTTTTAAGCAACATTTGCTTGTCTCACAAGGGAGATGGGCCAAAAATTGCAAAGCGTTTGATTGATGTTTATTTTGCATTATTCAAGGTATATACGTAAAGAACTATGTGCTTAGTTTTCCAGATTATAGAATTTTTGGCTTTTGAATACATTAGGTTCTTCCTCTACAATTTTTCCATACCAGGTACTGATTTCTGAAGCAAATCATGGAGATGCAAAGACTGATACTAATAAGAAAGAGCAAGGGAAAAAATCCAATTCAAAAAACAATCCAGCAAAAGCTTCAGCAGAATCTCGTGTTGAGATGGATTCCCGTTTGTTTAAAGCTCTTTTGACTGTTAGTATATATAACTTATTCTGCCTACTTTTTTCTATTCTCATAAATATCAAGAACTTATGCACAAAAATCTTATGCATTGAAGCATTGGGTGTCCATGTAGCATTTTCCCACAGAATATCTATTATTATGCCTATTTCTTTATTTTGGATTACAATGGGTGTTTTCCACCCTTATCTGCTAATCTAGGCTTGACAGTAAATTGTTTGTAATGTGAATATTTCATTTCCATGGACTATGTTGTAATAAATTGACTTAAGAATTTCAACAGTGATGATAATAAAGTAGGTAATCAAGTTTCATCTCACCTATGTCTCTCTATGAGCTTCTACTAATCTGGTTCTTCTACTAAATGATGCCAACTATTTTTTTTAATTAAGTCTATTTCTTCATTCTCAGGGTGTCAACAGGGCATTTCCTTTTGTTTCTAGTGAGGGATCTGATGAGATTATTGAAGCCCAAATGCCGATATTATTTCAGCTGGTAATCTCAGACCTCATGCTGGTCTATCTGGAAAGAAGGAAATGCATATATTTAATTATTTGTTTATTTCAAGTGTGTATTTTCTCCTTAGCTTAATATTGATGGATAAGATTGTTTAACTTACGAAATTTCTAATTTCATGTGGTGTTACCTTTAGGTACATTCTAGGAGCTTTAATGTGGGAGTTCAAGCATTAATGCTTCTAGACAAGATCTCTTCCAAAAATCAGATTGTTAGTGGTAGATTTTATCGAGCCTTGTACTCAAAGCTCCTAGAGCCAGCAGCGATGAATTCTTCCAAGGTGAATTGATCTATTTAAATTCTCAATCTTACTTTTAATGGTAACCTCTTCTTGGGTGAACAAACTCAATTGAACTCTTCATGTTCCCAACATAGTCAATGATTCAATCTTGTTTGGCAAGAAACAAATGGGAGATCAAAACAGCGATCTTCTTACTGATCTAATGATTCATGAAATGATGTTACCATCCCAAACATAACTTTCTGTATTGTCACCAAGTAAAATAGAGTACTAGGAAATACAGATATTGATGGGTCTATGGTGGAGTGAAATATAGTGATCCTGTGACGGTAAGAAAATATGCTAGTTGTGCTCCACTGGCTAAGATTTTTTAAACAAATCATGCTACTTTGAAATACAGTGATTTTTTGGTAGCAAGTTGAGGGTTTGGTTTACTTTTTAAAATACTTTATTCGCATTGCTCTCTTCTCGAGATACATTTGGCATGGCGATATAACATTGTTCAGAGATTTTTATTGCTGGTATTAACCCAGATTTGGATGCTCAATTAGAAATTGGAGCATTCCAAGGACTTGGGATCCATCTACAAGATGACAAACGGTTTGATGCCTGGTGCTGCCAGAATGCCTCCACTTCTAAACTTGTTTTAAAACATCAAGCTTAATCTCCATCTTGTTGCAAAAGTTTTGTTTTGCCTTTTTTTTTTCTGTGTTTTTATCAAAAGAACTTCTCCTTGATAATCAGTTTTTTTATTTTTTATTTTTAAAGTTAAGAAATAACTTGAAGAGTAGTATAGCTCAAGAAAAATTCTACCTCCAGGAGACTTCATAGTTTTAAAATGCTAAAAGATTGAATACAAAAAACCTGAAATCTGGCATTTTGAACGAGAAAAGTAAAACCTTGATCTTTTGGGATGGAGGAGTTTCCATCAATTATACATTTGTCTTTCAAATTCATGCACTGCCAGCTTCTTCTCTGTCATTCTTGCCTTCCTTACTATTTAGACTTGCTTTATCTCCAGGAAGGAGCATTCTTTGCACTACTTCTAAGGGCTATGAAAAATGATATTAATTTGAAGAGGGTTGCTGCTTTCTCAAAGCGATTGTTACAGGTTTGTGATTGATATAGTTCTTATATTTCTACTCTTCCGGTATAGCATGTGCTAAGTACACCCATTCCATGCAAAAGTTTAAGCATGGGACAAGACTGTAAAAGCCAAGATTGATTTTTTCTTGGAACCTCATTTGTTTTTTCAGAACTTGGCTAAACCATCTATCATTTCCTTTGATAGTGAACCTTTACTTTTAACATTAAAAACAAATAATAAAATTCTTCACTTTGGTCTGATGAAGATAATGTGAAGTTATGTTTATTCTCGAGTTTTCAATTTATGTTAAAGGTATAATTCAAATGACATGCGACCTAGATCAGGTTTACAAGTAGGTTATGGACTTAAGTTGACCATCTGTAGTCAGGATACAATCTTTGTAGTGTCTGGGAGGTTTGTCACTAAATGCAAAAGTTTTCTTTTTGAAAGGCTAAAGGATGTATAAACCTTGCTTTTCTCAGATCTTCAAGGTGCTAGAGTTTTGTTGTTCTAGAAAACAGAAATGCAATATATAGTCTAAAATTTGTTGATTGAGCAACCCTGTGGGTGTGTTGTACGTGTAACCCTTTGGACACAATATTCTTATGAGGACCCAATAATCTAGACATAAAAGACCTATAGATCTTGAAGTTGATAGAATTTTTGTTAGTGAGATTCGCTTTAACGGATGAACTTGCTACTGTACCAAGTTGTTGTTCTAGAAAACAGAAATGCAATATATAGTCTAAAATGTGTTGATTGAGCAACCCTGTGGGTGTGTTGTATGTGTAACCCTTTGGACACAATATTCTTATGAGGACCCAATAATCTAGACATAAAAGACCTATAGATCTTGAAGTTGATAGAATTTTTGTTAGTGAGATTCGCTTTAACGGATGAACTTGCTACTGTACCAAGTTGTTGTATCAAGTACAACCTATCATTAAGATGCTCCCATCCATCCCAAAACTACGTTGAGCCCATCGTCGAAGAAATTAATTCAGTATTAAAATCTTCATTCTTGACGAGAATTTTGGCAGTGGTCCCAAGCTTGCTTGTACATTAGGCTCATACAGATATTACCAGAGTTTATGGTTTCTGTCCTGGTTAGTACTATGCAAACTCTATTAAGAAACATTTTGACCATTCTAGATTTGAACAGGTTGCCCTCCAGCAGCCCCCTCAATATGCATGCGGATGCCTCTTCCTCCTCTCAGAAGTTCTTAAAGCAAGACCACCTCTATGGTAGGCTACTACAAGCATTACTCTGTCCTCAACTAATTTCTCTCGTTTTTGACGTGGTAGTTTTTTCTTTTGATTTTGTTGTTAGTACTGTTTCTGTGTATAACGGTGCTGAAGGTTCAACACTTAATGGCAGGAATTTGGTGCTTCAAAATGAGATGATGGATGAGGATCTTGAGCATTTCAAGGATATTGCAGAAGATGATGCTGATCAAACCAATGCAAAAGAAATTGAAAAGGGTCAAGCAGCCAATAATACTAAGAATAGTGATGTCAGTGGCACAGATAGTGATTCCATACTCAGTGAAGATGATTCTGCACCTCCTGATTCTGAAGGGGATGACTTGGATGAAGCAAATGACTTGCTTATGGGAGGTAGTCAGGATAATGTTGAGGAATCCAGCATAACTTATCACAATGAGCTCCCATCTGAAGTAGCAGACGTTAGATTTACTTTTCCTGGAGGATATAATCTGAGACACAGAGAGCCTTTATACTGGTATTTATATCATTCCTTGTTCAGTTGGAATATATAAACACACACATAAGCATGAGTTGCTTATCTACAACTAGCAACTATGTTTGAATGTCTTTATGTTTTCGCACCTGTTGGGGGGAAAGAACAGAACTTCAAACTAACCAACTTCCCCCTGCCAACAAAAAAGAAGAAAAAGAAATGAAGCAAGATGTGCTGCATCATCTGTCTGTGAACATAATCGATATTGTCTTAAATCTTTTATAGGAATGATATTTTTCATCTCTAGTTCTGTCATTCTGAATGCAGTTCTCTAATTCTTGTGCAACATAATCGATAGTCTTAAATCTCGTGTAGGAATGATATTTCCCATCTCTAGTTCTGTCATTCTGAATGCAGTTCGTAATTGCTTTTTGCTTCCACATGATTATCTGCTCTGTGACTTGACAGCAATGCAGATCAGGTTAGCTGGTGGGAGCTTATGGTACTGGCTTCACATGTGCATCCTTCAGTGGCTGCCATGGCCAGAACTCTTCTCTCTGGAGTTAACATTGTATACAATGGTAACCCTCTCAGTGATCTTTCGCTCACTTCTTTTCTGGACAAGTTCATGGAAAAGAAACCGAAGCAAAGCACATGGCATGGTGCCTCCCAAATTGAACCGACCAAGAAGGTTAGATATCTGCACGCGTCTTTAATTGGAAATGCAGTCCTCGGAAATGGATTTATTCTTCGATTTGGTTTTGAGAGGTGGAATCAAGATTATTTGCAATCCCTTCCCTCCCCCTTTCCCCCTCCACCCCCCATTATATTGGGTTAAGTTGGATGCTATAAATGCTGTCTGAGTTAGCATTGAGAATACATTTTCCATGCTCTCCTCTTTTTTTAAAGAGGTTAATTTCCACACATTTTGACCTGCCTGACTTTGCTCTAATATTTCCTTGTCCAGCTTGACATGGACAGCCGGTTAATTGGGGAAGAAATTCTCTCATTGGCCGAATCAGAAGTTCCTGCAGAGGATCTTGTGTTCCACAAGTTCTACATGAACAAAATGAATTCCACCAAGAAAACAAAAAAGAAGAAAAAGAAGGCGGCTGCAGAGGAAGAGGCTGCAGAAGAATTATATGACGTTAATGATCAAGGGGACGAAAGTGACAATGAGGAGATTGATGATATGCTGGATTTAGCTAATCCTTTGGAAGCTGGTAGCGGTGAATATGATTATGATGATTTAGACAACATTGCCAATGAAGATGATGATGACTTAATTGGTAATGACAGCGATGAAGAGGCAAACATCCCTTCAGACCTTGACAGTGAGACAGAGGATGCCGGGATCAGTTTTGACGAGGACGATGATATCCTAGGGGAAACAGATGATATTGATGAAGCGAATAAAAACCACCAAAAGAAAAGAAAACGGAAACCAAATAAACTCATCACTGAATCCCCCTTTGCAAGTATAGAAGAGTATGAGCATCTCATAAATGAGGAGAACCCAGAAGAAAAGGCATCAAAACGAAAGAAACAGCCCAAAACTAAAAAGAAGAGGACTTCTGCAGGTAATGAGGAGAACCCAGAAGGAAAGGCATCAAAACGAAAGAAACAGCCCAAAACTAAATAGAGGACTTCCAGGTAATGTGATCCTCTTGTTTGTAAACTTTGTCAGCATTTTTGTCCTCTTTCTTGTACCATGAGATATGGGTAACACTGACCATTTTTGTAGACTCATTCCACCGTAGCTGTGCCGAACTGAACCTATTAGTTTGAGATGAATGTAAACAGAATTTGAAAACGGGTCTTGCTCTGCACTAAATGTCCGTGCATGCTTGCCTCACCATATTAATGACAGTCCAAAACTCGGGCATCTCTCTCTCATGAACAGGAAAAAGAAAATAAATATGCATTAAACAGGCTTTCATTAAATTACGTAGGAAATTGTCTGGAACTGCTTAGACCATTACAGAACCATGAGACGGAATTGCAATACAAGATAACCCTAACACTTAATACAAATCCATTTTGTGTGGATCGTGTCTAAGAAATAGCCACTTCAACAGTCTTGGACTTGGGTGGTGGAGGCAGCTTCTCAGCAACAACAGTCAGCACTCCGTTTTCACATTTAGCTGCAATTGAAGACACGGTACAGTTATTGGGCAATCTAAACTTCCTCAGTAGCTTCTGAGGTGGTTTTCTCTCCAGTCGAATGTATTTGCAACCTTCCTCTTCGCCATCTTCACGCTTTCTCTTGCCATTGCTCCGAATTACAAGTGTGTTTTCATCTTCTACCGTGACCTGCAACAACAGCCAACATTCATCTTGAAGAAATCAGCTCTGCTAATATAGCCTCCAGTTTTGTTCAAGGAATTCTATTAGCAAAGAAAATCCAACTTGAATATCCGCGTCTGAATTATCCCCTATAAAAGGTTAATGAGAAAAACCACAGAAAACTGTACACATCGGACATCGCATGACCAGAGTTGCCTACCCAAGTAAAATGTGAAAATTGGAGGCCGATTAAGCAAGAGGAGAACACTTCCCAGTACTTAAAAACTTACCTGAATGTCAGATTTCGGCAAACCGGGAACATCCATGTAAAAGATGTATTCCTTGGTCGTTTCAAGAATGTCGACTGGAATGCTACCGGTACCTCTGTTCTCGCTCGTCTCAGGAACTCGCGAATTGAACACGATTTTGTCAAGGGTGTCAGGAAGATTGAAAAATTGGGTCATTGCATCCACCACCGTACTCATCTTCGACTCAACAATTCTTGAAAGATTCTCTATTTCTCTTCTAAAAGAATGCCGGAAAAGTAATATTCTGCCACAGCTACCCAAAAAAAAAAAAAAAAAGAGAGGCTACTATTACTTGTCACTGCTCAAAGACTGGGAAGAGGGTGAGTGGGAGTTAAAAAGGAAAATGAGGAAAGTTCGAGAGCAGAGTGATAGTGTCTGAGTCGACGGCATGGAAAAGTCCAGAACAATCAGGTGTTCTCGAGATTTGCGACACTTGTTCTACAATTTTGCCTCCACGTAAAATTTTGGTCCAATTACTACCTCTACTCCTGGGACACTGGGCCAAAATTTTGGTTACAGGTTTTTGTCTCCATATATATATAATATCATCACCTCTTGGCCTCCTACCCATGCGGGTAACTTAATCTACTATAATTGCATTGAAATCACCCTTTTATGAAAAAGATAATCATCTCTGATTGAGTTGTACAGGGACATGATATGGTGTAGAAACATTATTAACACCAAAACTCAGCAATTCTTCTTTGGCCTCAAGAAGATCTTGTATAAATTGTTCTATTTGATAATTCATCATTATTAAGATTCTACGGTCGGATCTAAATAAATCAGGAATAACTTGTGAAACTTTGAACTGGATGGTCAATTAAATCAAAGAATATCAGGGTTCACGAATCAACACCACCATGAAAGCGCTACCTTCACACACACACACATGTATTATGTATATATACAGGTGAAAAAACTTAGCACACAATATCTAATATTACAAAATAAATGGTACTATACTGTTTCAGGGCCCGTACATATATGCAAGTAGGCAGTAGCTCCATTCCTCCAAGAAGGGTCTGCTAGATCAAGCTCAAGGCCCAGCAAAGCAAGCTAGCTGGGTCACACTCCGAGCATCTTTACATTGGAAGTCATGTGCCCTTTAAGCATGCGTTCCTCGAAAGCTTTTGCTTCATAAGGTATCCTTAAAATGCCCTGATTTCGGAATCCATACTCCTCGGCAGACCTACAAAGCATCTCCAAGAAATCCGCATCACACAAGGCTGTGGTATGCACCATAAATCGCTTTGTCTCATCATTTACACCTACTGAAATTGGAATATAACCTTTGGGTACTGTTGCTTCAGCTCCACCTCTTAAGCGTTTAGTTGTACCACTTCCAAGAACTCTAAGAGTTCTCCTCAAATTACTGGCTTTAACTCCCATCTGATGCCCAGATCACACACACATAAACCCACAGTTTATGAGGCTCTCTAAAGAAGGGATTTGAAGATAGTAAAGTTTTTGTCTTTCATGACCTTGTGATCTCATCAAATTTTGATATAGGATACGTTTTTGTCGTAATCAAAACTGCGTAATCGTCAACGGAAATATTCTGTAATGGCATTATTGCATAAAATTTAGAGTAGCTTAGCTCAGTGAGGGGAAGATTTCATGCCGTTGCCAAGAAGTCACGAATTGTGCATGCATCGTATATATTAATCTGCAAATTATTAGTATTATTTTAGGGTACGTTAATTGTACTTATCAAGAAGCCGTCACAAATATGAATGTTGGTAAAACTGATTCCATCGACCCATTTTCCTCTATTTGGAACCATTGAAATATTGTTCTGCAGCCAATATTTGTCTGCAACAGAAGGATGAAACCCATGGTTTTGTTCTTTCTTTGTTGAATTATTAGTAATTTATTATTATACTATGTTATGTGGGTAATTAAATGTTTAGTTTTGAATTAATAAAAAAATAAAGAGGTACTTTTAACTTAAAAAAAAATAATATAATTGTTAGTAATGCATAATAAAGATATAGACTCAAAGATTGTTTCAAAATATGTGGATTTGGCTTTTAGGTATGAACGAAGTACATACAGCTAATGGTCCTTTTTTTATGCCGTCCATGGAAGATTTCCTAGAAAAGTGACGAAAGCTGGAAAAATATTAAACCTTTTGTACGAGATAAATGTTACTCCATCTCTTCTATATATTTTTAGCATTGATAACTTATTTGAATTTTAAAAATCTCTTATTTATTTATTATATCTTACTCTTTTTAAAAATAAAAAAATAAAACTAAGTCTTTTTTTCTCTATTTAAGAATATAAATAATATTAAAAATAGTATACAAAATAATCTTAAAAAACAACAAAATATATTATAATTTGAAAAAAAATACCCTTTCCATTTCATTCTAATTGTTTACGTTTCTATTTTAGGTATCTTATTTCAATTGTACAGTTTTTAATTTTAGTGTGTATTTTAACAATTATACGCTTGTTATTAACAAATAATCTTGATGAGTTAATTAACTATTTAAAAATGTATTTTTTTTAGGAGAATTAAGACATATACATTAATTATTAAATTAGGAAAAATTAGAAACTTTGGTTATATAATTATTATTTTTAATATTTGTTTTAATTATTGTGCAAGTTCAAAATGAACAATTGAAATAAGACCGAATGAAATATTATTTTTTTGCTACAATGAAATCATATAGCCAATTACATGTAAGGAACCTACGAGTTTGGACATATGTGAATGTGACATTTAATAATACTCCCTAGGTAGAATTATAATTTTCCACTCCAAAGTATAAAAATTAAGATAAATATTGAAAATGTTAATTATATAATAAAACTTCATAAATTGAACTTTCATTTAATAACTAGTGTATAATTATTAATCATTTAAAAAAAATACATTATAGTTGACAATTCATTTAAATTATCTATTAATAATAATATTATAATTATAAAATTACATATTAAAATTAAAAATTAAATAATTTCGACTCCATCCTCTAGTCGAAGGTGATTTGATTGAATTGGAAAGATCAAATCACCTCAAAACCAAAGAGGACCTTTTAAAGGACAATGCCTTTTGGAACGCAAATCCTTAATGCGTTTGGTCTATATTTCGACTTAGATTTGTCAAACCCCCCCCCCCCCCCCGATTGTTCCACCTGCAGCGGAGTCTTCGCCACCGATGCTGTGACCGCACCGCCCTACACTGGACTTGCCGGCAACCGGAACAGCCAAATTTTCAGTGGTACTAATTTATTTTCTGTTCCTCTCTGTGTATTAGTCTAACTAAGCTATTAGTGTTAACGATTTCAAGAGTGTGCATTCGTTCAATTTTAATTTTTAAAATTTTTGTAAAATTTTGATGAAATAGTATGTGGTCCAAAATGCATGTTGGTATTAGAAACAGAAATTGTCTGAGATGGTAAAATGCCTACTGCTGCTGGAAAAGCCCCGCCCTTTATTCCTCTGACCTGCTAAATTGATAATAGCTTACTCTCAGCTCAAAGATTGACTTGTGGGTTCTAAACTTCTGGTTGGGGTTTTGTTCACATTGCACCTGACATGTTTCCCTAGGTGATTCGCTCTTTCAGACTTTTCCATTATTCTTCTAACTGATGATTTGTGGTTCATGGCAACTTTAGGTGTCCAATAAATCATCCTTTAAGTAGCTCCAACTGTGTTTTTTGCTACTTAGCTTTAAAATCTTTTACAACATCGGACTATTCATATCTATTTAATGATGCCTACAATGTCAAAAGAAACTTATGTTCTACAGTATAGGGCCTCTTATACATTTGGCATCAGGCATCTTGTTATCATATTTGCTACCCCCAAATCCATCTAGTGTTATATTATACTTGTTTATTTTTCAATCTACGCTATTTTCAGTTGCTGGCATTCTCATTTCATGCTGTCTCTTATGAACTATGATATCGTATTTTGTCATTCCTTGTGTTTTAGGCTTTCTGAGGCCCAGTAGAGATGTCAAGGTTCCGTGCATTATTGCAAGCTTCTATAAATGCAACTAAGAGAGGTACTAAATCCCTTCCAATTAATGTTAGACAGGAGTGATTGTCAAGTGTTGTTTAACACCTCCTTTCTTGTTGCAGATAAATCTCCCCTCCTTTTCAAACAAAAGGAAAAAAGATTGTACATTCCTTTCTTAGATGTTTTTCTCCCATCTGCTCAAACTAAAAGACACTAATCCCCCAGATTGTGATAATTTCTTTACTAACCTAGCAGGCAATACTAGCTCCTTTTTCTCATTAACTGATCACAATGTTAAATTTGTTGTGATTAAGACTTTTTAGTTTCTTTTTTCGTTCTTTACTTTTTTGTGGTCAAACTAAGCCTTGATCAAGGATTTAATTATGTTTATTATTTTTCTTAATGGTTTGTAATTTTATGTACTTTCTTTTGTTAAGTCTTAACTTGTAGTTGTTGAACTCATAATTTGTTCCGCAAAGGCATGTAAATTACATATTGATAGTATGAGGAAGGACTACTTGTGTATGCATCATAACATTTTCCTCTCATTTATTTCTCATTTCATTCGACCTAGAATTGCTAGACTGAGCAATTTGAGGTGAGTGCTGTGTTCTCTTTTTTCCAAAAAATTATGGAATGCTAATTTATCTCCCTTCCAACATTTTGAAGTTATTTTTTCTCTATTTTTGTTTGGCGAACTCCAATGCTTCTTTTCTATCTCTCACTTGGATGAGAATGTGTTAAATCTTGGTCTATTCTCTCTCTCTCTCTCTCTCTCTTTATACTCATAAACTTGTTTTTGGTGATTTTCTCTCTTCCTTCTTTGTAGCTCTTACATGGAATGTTGAAGACTGGATTCCTCCCAGTGAAAGATATATATACAATTTTAGTTCCAAGGAAGAGCTTAAAAAATGGCATCTCTATTCAGATTCTGAGTATGGAGGTATGTGTCCATCTGTCTGTTCCAGTGTGAATGCTTATGTATCAACAATCAAGCAGTGGGTAGGGATAATATAAGGTTTTTTTTCTGGATTATTTTCCTTCAAAGATTCGTCATTTTAATGCCTTTGTGCTGAATAGAATGATTCACTTTCTGGACTTCAAGTTTCAGTTTAAGTGATAGAAGTTAATGGTATCATTATTTTTGTCTCTCTTGTACTCAGTTGTCTGCTTTATTTTGACTGTTTGCAATGCATCACAATGTATTTTGCTTGGAATATCCATAAAGGGATCATATATTTGTTCATGAATTCTCCAGGCTTGTCCACTGCATCATTAGAGATTGTAGACCCAGGAAATGGATTGAGTGGTTCAGGTTAGTGATTATTTTACATCCTCTTGCCACACGTCAGATGGTTTCTTGCTTCTCTTGTGTTGCACATTTCTGATGTGCTGAATAGAATGACTTAATGGTTCTCAGGTTAAATAAGTCATTAGCATATGAATTTAAGTTCTAAATATTTGTTTTCTTGTGTTTTGTGATAGGAATATTTTCTGGGAACCTTTCTGCTGAAGCTTCTGAGGATTCAAGATGGAACATTTCTCGACTTGGCTTTTGTGGGATGCGCTCTAGAAAGGTGATTAATTTTCTGACATTATTAGGCATCTGAAATTATGTCAATTGATGGTCTTCAAAGTACCTTTTCTATTCAAGCTGCAGTCTTTGCATGTTATAGCCAAGGTTTGCTAATGATACATTGTATGAAGTTAGTTATTGGCAGGATGACATGAGCTGCAGATGCATTCATTAAAATTGTCCTCATTTCTTTCCATCACCATTTGAGTCTGATTTTTCCCCCTCTTCCTGCAGTTTGATGGCTTTATCGATTTGGAAGCGTATGATACAATATCTTTTAAAGTTAAAGGAGATGGGAGATGTTATATTTCTACTGTGAGTGTCCTCCTTATATCTAGTGAAAGAAACTTTGAAAAATTCACACTGCCATTCAAATTCTAGTTTATTCTCAAATTGCCATCTACTTTTTGCTTTTTATCCAATTGATATACCAACTTCTAAAATTTCTCCATTTGCCAACTGGAGCATATTGACCTGTAGTCAATGACTATAATAGATAAGTGTCAAACATACATTACTTACATCACAATTTTTAAAATGACCAATTGATCCTTTTGATTATGTATGTGTGTGTGTGTATACACACAGTGCTGCAGTTTAGAGTAAAATATATAATAGAAAGGAAGACCGCAAAAGATTTTTCCTTACAAAATCTCATCTCCCATTTTAGAAGTTGATATGTTGATTAAACAAAATGTGAAAATCATATGGCAATGTGAGAGTCAACAATAATTTCAGGTTGCAAAGTGGATTTTCCCCAAGAAACTTTAAACTCTACTTCTGCATACTGGAGTCTTTGTGAGTTCACCTATGTGTTTATTTCGTGGAGAAGACCATTAAAATGATTATGTAGATTAAATTTGTTTGCAGATTTACACAGAGAATTGGGTAAATTCTCCTGCTCAACAGGAAGATAACTCTTGGCAAGCATTTGTGTTTGTGCCTGAAGATAACTGGTATATAGCCAAGGCAAGTCCCTTGTCTCTTTCATCTTATGCATTAGGAAACAATCATTTGGTTGTCTTTACTATTTTTCTTGGTTGAACTTTGCACTTAATGCAGATTTGACTACTAATTGAATCTCTGGTCAAAGAAAAATCGAAGTCAGCCCTGTAATTTGGATGTTAATTATAATTGACTTTGCAGATACCCCTTGCCCAATATCTGCCAACATGGAGAGGGAATGTTATAGAGGCAAAGTTGGAGATGAATCCATCTCGAATTGTTGGCATGTCTCTAGCTGTGAATGCACAAGGTGGAGTTCCGGGTGCTAGAAGCGGTCCTGGTGATTTCCGACTAGAAATTGATTGGATTAAAGCTTTACGAAGAGAGTGATTTACTGTGTAAGAATTTTGTAGTATATACACTAATTTTTGGTAATGTGTGGCTTTATTTTTCATAAAAATGAACCTTTTAATTAATTGCAAATTACATAAAAATAGTTATCACAACTTGTTATGTTGAAAGCTGAAGAAAACAAATAATGTTGCTGGATATTTCTTTCTACTTGTAACTATCAAGACATGTATCAATTTGACATATGTTTCTTTGGTCTTTCTTTTTCATGTTATTGGGGATCTAATGCATGTATTCCAGAAATACTTTTTAGTAAGTTTCCAAAAGTTTCCTATTTTGTCTTTTTCATGTTATGGGGATCTAATGCATATTTCTTTCAATAATGCATGTTCTCTTGTTACAAGGTCATACTTTGTTACTTCCATTCTTTCATCATTAAGTTCTTTTGCATTCTATATAATATAGATAGTAAATGCATTCCCACAAATTAGAGAACGCAGCATTCATTGGTCAATTGTCTTATATGTCAGATTCATGAAGCGGCTATAAGCTATTGTATATCAAAGATGAAGACAAATCTTGAAATGGGAGACGCAGTTTTTGCTTGTTGGATGAATCATAACCACAAAGCAAGTTCTGGTATCTTCTATAGATGCACTTCATTTAACCAACCAAAGAAATGTCTGGTTTAGAAGTCAAGGACATCGATTCAACCAACAAGAATGCAGTTTTTAACACACTGATTCCGGATTTTTTTTTGGCCCCCCCCCCCCCCCTTTTTTATGTTTGGTGCATTGAATGCCTTTGTTCTGTTAACAGTTAACTCTGAAAATTTTCAAATACTGGTAGAACTTTTCTTCTCTACTTCCTTTGGATCTGGAATATTAAAGATGAAAAATAAGCTTGTCCATGCAACAACGGGAATGGGTTGTTTTTCCTTCTCTTTTGGTATCCTGTCTAGTTCTGCATTAGGCACGTGAAGTCAAGTTCCCTCTAATGCCTTTGTGGCTGATAATAACGTGGTTTTGCTTTCTGGGGTCTGGAACTGGACCACCCCCATCTTCTTTTTTATCAATTCCATTCCATGTCTAACATAAAACAATTTATCCCCCAAAAAAAGAAAAATCGAAAGTGTTTCTACATACAGAAGCAGCATAGAGCCTTCAAGTCCCGAGAATTAAAAACTGAAGGGGATGTATGCTAGGCTAGAGGCCACTCCTGTCCATTGTTCATCACCTTGGCCTTGGGATTAGTGAAGATTAAATTTTGGAAACGCGAAAAGTACATTAATATAATATCTCCATCTCATCAAAGTTAGGTGGAATGGGGACGATCCAATTTGCACATAGATATTGGAAAATTGAATGAATCTTAGATGAGAGTCAAAAGTGAAGAAGAAGCAGGCTTGTTTGTCACTTGTGCTATTTGATTAACATAACCTAATATAAAAAAGGTCGAAATGATTATATGGTAAAGAAAAAAATTATTAATATTATCTTGATTAATTTAGTAAATTTTTATGTGTGTGTAATATTGTAATTATTATATACCAAAATGAATATGGTGCAATTTAATAATATAAAATTGTGCCGCCCTTGAGGCCCCATTATATTACTATTTGTAGAAGGTTTTTCTAGTCCACTTTGCCAGTTTAGCTTTTGAAACAAAGAAGAATTGTGAGACGTGCTTCCGGAAAGCCCTTGTAGACAGGTCTCTGTCTTGTTGGTACTTGGTGTTCATGGTGCAGGAATCATTACTGCACTTCACCCTCCCAAATAAGCAAATTGATTTATCAGTGGAAAATTATATGCTTGGAATTAGTATTTATAATCATTATAATTACAAAAAAATTATATTACGCGGTATGCATTTTATTTTTGGTTTAGTTCTCCTTCCATCTAAATTAGTCATAAAGACTCCATGTTATCGCCTTATCCAGCAAAAAGGATACCATCATTCGGATGCCTATATATTTCTTTTAATATTGAGTAAATTTCTTAACATAATGTTCATAGTGTTCGGTTCAGAAGAGTGGTAAGAAAAGGAGTAAGTATTTTACCTCTCCAACAACTTTTAAAAGCAAAAGAAATTTCCTTCCCTTCCTTTCTAACTTTTTGAATCAAATAAGGTGTGTTAAAAAAAGTTCATCCCTTCCCCCTCCCCCACCTGAATGCGATATAAATTAAAGATGTTATTAATCTGACTTTTGAATAAAATAATATTTATTTTTAAAAATAGACATTTAATTATTTTAAAAATATATATCTCTAATCCATTAAAGCAAAAATCAACTTGGTACCCTTTGGGAGTAACCTCCAATACCATTGCATCATAATAAGATATTTAATTTTAAATCTCCAAAATAAAAATATGAAAAACTAAATTTTGAAGTACATTATTTTAATAACAAATAAATATTTAATTTTGAATAAATGAAATATAATAATTAAATAAAATTCGAAATTGCTACTAATATCAAATATATTTTAATTTTAAAGCCAAAATATGTTTATATTAGTTGCATATAATTATAAACATATTTTAGTTAAGTAAGTAAACATGCACATAATTATAAACAATATTTTAATTAATTAAAATGTAAGTAGATCTTTTGTATGGAGTAGTCAAAGTGGCAACTTGCCAAGTGTATCATTTTCACCCACGAGAAAAAAAAAAGTAGAAGTGAAAAATAGACCAACTTGCACTGGTGGGACCCATTATCTTTTCGGCTTTAATATTCAGGCCCACATCTTAAACTGGACACCAGCCCAAAAAGAGCTTTTAAATTTAATCCTGGTAGGTGGCCCATAGGATTAAAAAAAAAAGGAGTTAGAAACAACAGTGGGAAAACAATAAAACAAAAGAAGTTTCTGGAGGCACTCTCAAAGAAATATCTAAGTTCACAAATTGGATCCTGACCGTTGAAAATTTATCGTCCATATCCAAGAGCCCGTAAAAAGAATGTACAGAATTCCACCACTTCCTTGATTTTAAAAAGGCCACCATATATATAGACTCGGCTTCTCGAGCCTTCCTGAGCCATAGCGTTAAGAGAGAGAGCTGTTGATCTCTCCGGAGACTTGACTTCCTTCTCTCTGTCGCTAAGGCACAGCATTCCTTTCCTAAGGTTCCGTGTTCGATCCCAAAATTATCTGTGATGTAGCTTTTCTCCCGTTGAACACGCCCAAATTCATATCTAATTGTAGCAATATTCCAGTTGTTTTCAGGGCTGAGTTGAGTTAGATTGCTATAGAGGTTCTTTTAGTGATAATTTTCTATAAATTAGTCGACAAGATACGGGAGAAATTCTGGGTTTTGGTTTTGATCACCTCTGTTGTTGTGGGATATCATTTTGTTGAAATTTGAGGGATCCAAGAATGGCTGCAGACGAAGACAAAAGTTGTGATTTCTATGCAGTTTTGGGGTTGAAGAAGGAATGCAGTGCTGCAGAACTCAGGATTGCTTACAAGAGACTTGCAATGGTTAGAATTTAAAACCACCCTTTATGGTGATTTTCCGTCTGGAAAAATCATCTTATTTGATGCATTCAGTTGAGATCCTAACAAGCTTTACTGTTTCCGGGGGAAAAACAAATCAAATCTTAAGCTCGAAAAATTGCCAACTTTTTTTAAAAAAATTATTCCGTTTCAAGTGGCTTTTTTATTCTCGACAATTTGATGTCTCGATGACATTCTTTCTTCCTTGCATTTAACATTTATTGTCCCGTTTTACTATCATAACTCTTCCGTCAATTATGAAAGACATGTATTTTCTGGACTTTGGTGGGAAAACATTTTGAGGTAAACTGGGTTAGCATTTTTAACTTTTTGAAAGGGATCCTAAAGAATTTCTAGAAAATGGTTATTTTCAAGTGTATGATGGGAAAAGAATTAAAAAATATTTTTCATATGTTTTAAAAAAAAATTAAAAGGAAATATTTTTGTACGTTTAAACATTCTATACATCTCCCCTAAAAACAAAAAGGAATTTTTTTTTTCCCCTCCCTCTTTGTTTCTTCTCCTCCTGGAATGGGGCTTGGGTAATATGGTGTTTTTTATATTATAGAAATGGCATCCGGATCGTTTCTCGTCGGCTGGGAATTCGAAGCACGTCGAAGAGGCCAAGAAGAAGTTTCAGGCGATTCAAGAGGCTTATTCTGGTAAATCATCGGCTTTTATTTTCTTCAGTTTCAAATTTAAAATGAACTTATTTGATGTTCTATTATTTCTTTAGTCAATGTTATACATATATTCTTATATATTTTATTTTTATGGGTCGGAGTTGTTGTTGTACTTGATGCGTTAATTTCGAGCTATAATTGGGGACTCACGAGATACTGTTGTTGGGTCTGCACTTTCGCAGTCCTTTCGGACACCAACAAAAGGTTTCTGTACGACGTAGGAGTTTACGACTGTGATGATGAGGACGACGAGAATGTGAGTGCGCGCTCCTTTTCCTCTTGCCTTTACTATACTATCTCAATATTGTTTAATAAAAAATATGACCTTTTTCCTTTTAATGGTCATCTCCGTAAATCTTTTGATCCCTCATTTAAAATATTTTTGTCTTTTAAAATTTTGTACCCGATGCTCTGTTTAGTCCAGGTGACTTTCCCTGTGTTAGCAAGTAGCAACCCAAAAACAAAGGTCAGGTTTTGTAATCAACTGGGACAATGTGGACCATAAATTAGCTAAGAACAGTGGTTTTATATTAATTTATAACCTGTGTTGACTGATTTAGATCGGGTTCTTATCAGAATTTTCCAAACCACAGGGCCCAAGAACCGAACTTTGCCCAGTTTTTGTGTAAAGTGAAATACAAAGATGCCTTTGTCTGACTAGCATTGTTCCAATCCTGTCTGAATGAGTTTTGGCATATACTTATATTCCATTATAATCATGTGGATTTTATTGTTCATGTTTTGATGATATAATGCAGGGAATGGGAGAGTTTCTGAACGAAATGGCAACCATGATGAACCAAAATCAATCCAGCGTGGGTTTCTGTTTCCTTTTTGCTTGCTTGCTTCTTTTTCTTTTTTCCACAAGTTGTTGGAATATCAGATATTCTTCCACGCTTCATTTGGCTTTCCTTCCCCCCCCCCCCCTTCCTTTTTTATTTCCTCAATAAATAAGCGGGTCGGGATTGGCTTGTTTTTTAAGTAAATTGAAAATTTAGCTAGTCAATTGCCTAAGAGTAGAAGGTCCCAGTGTTATTCTCAAGATACAGATCCAATCGAACTGAGCAAATGATAGTTCTTGGTTGGAATGTTTATCAATTATTTTACGAAAATGGTTGTTGATCTCTCCAATTTTTCACTTATTATTATTATTATCTTCATTGAATATGCGGGTTGGGGGACCTTGGCATGATGGTTAGTGTGTCAGTAAATTGTCAGATTATATCCTGCCATGGAGCTGTGGCTAAAAGATGGCATGGTGTTCAAATGTAGTTCTTGAATTGACAGGAAAATAGGGAAGAGAGCTTCGAGGAACTGCAAGAACTGTTCGAGGAGATGTTCCAAAGTGACATTGATCCGTTTGTTTCATCTTCTGGAAGTGCGATCCCATCTTCTTCCTCACTTGCATCTTGCACTGAGACTCAGAATACCAGCAACAAGAGAAATTCATCAGAGATCAGCTCTAGCAGCGTTAAGGCAGGGAGTATGTTTGATGGATTTTGCATTGGGGTCAGTGATTGTTTTTACCTCAATTTTTATTACTCACGAACATGACCACATATATCCTCATTTTTATGTTATTTTTTTCCATTTTCGTTTCTTTAAATTGCTCAAAGACAGTTGGAACATCAGGAATACACGAGGAGGGACAGAGGTACCGGAGCAAGATCAGGAGCAGGAGCAGGAACACGAACACGGGGAAGGGCAGGAAGCAGTAAGAGGAAGAACGGACAGAAGCAGAAAGTTTCATTTGGTCATGACTATTCTGGCGTATCGTTTTCATGACAATTGAAGTTCTAATTACTACTAGAAAACTCTGAAATCCCTGGCTGGCTAACTTTAAATATTTGGAGAAAATCTTGGAAGTGGTCCTTGCCAAGAAAAGGAGGAGAAGGTCCGATTCTGGAGAAACCTGTGGTAACAACTAACAAGGGAAGGACTTTGCTGGGCGTGGAATAAAAGATAATTTCATGTCAGTCCCCCAAATTTGGCATGTGAGCTGATCTCATTTGTATGTCCTGGTGAAAATTTTAACCCATAGTTCTCTATATTATTTTACAAGTTAAAAATCTGTGAGATCAAAAATCAATGTCATCACTGTTTTTTACTCTTTTGATCTTTACAATTGAACCAAATTTTATGGGCATTCCAAGTTACACATTAGACTAAAAGCAGCGGTGTGCTAACTCTGCCAACGCGAGGAAGATATCCTGATTCAAAAATGGAGTATCTATATTAATCTTCTTAAATTTAATGGCATTAATTAATGATTTTTACTATTAATTTATTTTAAAAAAAAGTTAAATATTATTTTAAATTTTTTATTATATCAAATATAGACATACAATTTTAAAGGAAAGGATTGTTAATTTATTGTTAAGGTCATTAGTAGCAATTATTATATATCATTTATTTTAATTCGAATAAAAATATATTTGTTTTTCAAAAAACAATAAATGTTTTAAATAATTATTTAATTTTGAGAACAAAAAATTATAAAGAAGAAAAAAATGGAGAGCAAATTGTCACGGGAGCCTCGAAATTCTTTTTTCTTCAGAGTCTACATCTTGTACCCTATAAATAAACAGAACTTTTACTGAAAAAAAATATTATACAATTCCTTTTTGAGATTAAAAATAAAAACTTATTTCTGGTGCAATCTTCAACGTAAACATGTGAAGATATGAGGGAATAAACATGTGAGACCCACAACACGTGGGAGACGGAGGATTTGATGAATATGGGTCACCCACAATGGCCCACTTGAATTGATTCTTTTGTCGGCCCAGCCAAAAACCCAAAATACACTTTTTGGTTTGATCGCTACCTCCGCTTACCTGCTATTCCACTTCTGTTTTCTGAATTATTTTAGATTAAATAGAGGAATGGGCCCGGGCCTCTATCCCATGCTATGCGGGATTATCAAATGGAGATTGGTTAGAGATGTCGTCCTCTACTTTTTTTTTTAAAAAAGAAAGAGATGTCGTCTTCTTTTTTCTCTTTTTTTGCAAGGAAGATGATTTGTATGATTCGTAAATAGAGATGTCTTTTGCAGGAAATATATATTATTTATAGGGTACTTTAGGCAAAAAAATATATGTCACTACAAATTTAATGACAAATCAAGAGGTTTTAATTATTTCATATTATCAAAATTGGTATTTGATTGATAAATTATAGAATTTGAGGGATAAATAAACATTAACCCTTAATATTGTTTCATTACTTTATTTACACTTCTTCTGTTTTTTTGTAAAGAAACTTATTACAAACTTCATATTATTATTCATTTCATCCTAAATTAAATATTTACATTTTTATTTTAATTTATCTCAAATTGAATATTTAATTTTATTAAATAAATATATTTTTTTAAAAAAATCATTAATAATTTTTCTTATTTAAGAAATTTATATATTACTAAGTCTTGAATTTCACTATCAATTATAATTTGATAAGTTAATTTTTTAAAATTTTTTTAATCAAAATAAAAAATCAATTATAAACAAAGATATTACTATTTTGATTGCACTAAAACCACAATTCAAATTGTTTACCCACCTACCCATGCAAAATTTTCAAGTTGCAACCCCGCTTTTCTTTTCATTTTTTTTTTTTTGGACTTCCCTTAATGAGCAAGGTGGGACAACAACCGAGATATGTTTAATTATTTTATTTTTTCAGGTTTGTGGTGTTAAAAAACAATAATGTTATTTCATCTTTGGATGATCCAAGAGATGGATATTACTTACCATAAGGCCCGGAATGAACCACTTAACTAACGACTAATTCAAGATATGGATATTACTTACCATAAGGCTCAGAATGAACCATTTAACTAAGGATTAATTGAGGGGTGAAATATATTATTCATTTATGTTCAAAATTAAATAATATTGAATTCTTAATATATAAATATTTTAAATTTTAATGATTCGTATTTAACTAGCACATCGATTTACTATTAATAATAAAAAATAATATAATGATACACAGGTAAGGATTTTTTTCAAAGATTTCATACTAATTTAAAATAACACATGTAATGTTTGAATGAATAAGGCTACATATATTATATATGCAGCAAAATCATAAGAGTAATTACCAACTTAAGTGGAGTTAAATTGAAATCAGAAGAACAGTATGTGAGTCCCTTCACCTGTTTGAAACTCATCCCATCTCCATCACTAAAACAAAAAAGTAGAGTTGAATTATGGAGGGAAAGGAAGGGAATTAATTCCATAAGAAGAAAGTGTGGAAAGCAAGGATTTGGAAAAAGAAAAACTGAAAGTGGACAAGTAGAGATAAGACAATGAAGGGAAGATAATAAAGTTATAGGAAGGAACCAAAGTCATTCAATATGCTTACTATTGCTGAGTCTCGCTATGCTCCAACTTGAGTTGCACTTCTAGAATGCAAGTTGATATATTTATATACCTTTTTTCATTGATAAATTTGATTGTAACAATTATAATGCTGCATCGCTTCTTTCAACTTCGAATCAACGTGTATGGCCATTGCTCCCACATGTTAAAGAATAATTTTGTCTTAGACAAAAATCTGTACGAAATCTTCATATATCTGTAGATTGTGTGTTACATTACGCAGGATTTAATCCATTATTTACATTATTGTAGACTTAAACTTTTGAAATAAAATACGGTCTATAAATACCTCCCCTTGAAAAGGGGGGGGGGGGGGAAAGACTAATACACACAAAAATATATATTGGCCCGGGCCCAAATTTGAGTTTTAGGTACCTATCATTAGACATATCAAATATTAAATAAATTTTGTCAAATTTCAATTTACATGTAATATTTCAAATATCAATCAACATAATATGAATATCGAATTAATAAATAATAAAACTTTAAAGTTATATCTAACGTGTAAGATTAACAATTCATTGCATCTTATTTGATAATTGATAAACTTATCCAAATGTGTATATATATATATATATATATATATTTATACTCACTTGGTAAGTTAACGTATTTAAAAGATTCTCAAAAATAATAATTTTATTGAGATTGTTATAAACATATCACTACAACATAAACTCAAGACATGTGTATTGGATATAAAAATTTAAATAGAGTGTTAACTTTTATGACTTGATATATACATTGACAGTAAGGTAATAGAGAAGCTCTTATAAATTTTTATGTGAATCTAATTTTTAAAATTACAAGTATCAAGAAATTATGTATATACTGTTATCTTTTAAAATAATACAATTTTTTTAAACCATGATATCTATAACTAAAGAATTTTCCAAATATCTTAAACTTTTAAGAAGGACGCCCCCTGCTTCGAATGCCAAATCAAAGAGTGCAACTTGATTATTTGCCTTATCAATTGGTAGCTCTTATTCAACAAATGTTATCGAAAGTGAGTGCAAAACATTAACAATGCAATGGGGGCTTCCAATAATGTAGTTCAATGGACTAGGAATCAATGTGTTTTTGGCACCTGATCTCCCTCACAGTATTTGGTGAATTGAAATATCTAATCATTTGTTTGTAATCTTGATTCTCACTTCATTAATGAACGACTTCTTTTTCGCACAAAAAAAGAAAGAGTCCAAAGCCTGAGCTTGTCGCGTCTGTATTGTCGTTGTCCAGATATACAAAAGCCCAATCTGAAATAAATAACAAGAACCGTTAGGATCCTTGAATCAAGTTTCTGGATTTCTATTTCCCATTGAGCCAGCCCAGGGGAGAAAGACGTTAATAGCTACACAAAAATGAAAGAAAAAGGCCTTGGATAAATGGGCTCGTAATAAATTTAGAAAACAATAATCGGTTCATGAATAATAACTTTTTAATAGGTTGATTTTTCATATCATGTTTAATTTGAACTTCAACTAAAAATTTAGATTGATTGAGATGGGTACATTTTATATATTCTTTTGATATAAAAGGAATTTTTAACTATTGATTCGATTTAATAATTAATAAGATTATTTGTCCATGGAGTGTTATGGTATTATCTTATCATTAATTCAATAAGTGGTGAATACTTAATTTAAGAAAATTGTTTGTGAACTATTAACTGAAAATATATTTATTTAATAAATTAAACATTTAATTTTGAACAAAAAATAAAATGTAAATTTTTAATTTCAAATAGAAGGAATATTCATTAAAGTTTATTTATTATGCAATTAGACCATTTTGCAATTCCATCAACAAATTAGTGACCGACCATTTATTCCTATGATCAAAGCATTATAGACCAGTAAAATTGCATTAGGGAAAAAAAATATCGTTGTGACTTGTGAGGATCTAAGTGCTAATATACCATATAAATTTTAAATATCGTTGATGCATTTTAAAGTATAGATTTTTTTTTTTTTGGATGAATTAATGTATGCAATTGTCTTCTCATAAACTTGCAATCCTTATGACAAATAAATACAACTTAATTGATAAAAGCATACTCAATTATAATTATAAAGATCAGTGAATTTGAATAATGCTCTAAACAATTATATATTTTTTAAAATAAAATAAAATTTGCAATCATTTTCTACCTGGAGGGAGAGAGGGTAAGGACCAATGAGGGAGCATCTTTGTCACGCGAGTTGAAAGTACTGGGCCCCTGGTTTAATATCTCAATTTTCTACACAATTTGGTATGTTTCAATCTTATCCGATGACGTGTTGCTGGAGCTATGGCCCAGCTTTGACCAAGTCAGCTTCTTACCCAGCCGATACATTTTTGCTCCAACAATTTCGCCCCGGAGCCTGAGACAAATTCTCCTGATGGCTCATTCACTTGGCTCGCCCCGTCGCCGGCTCCAGTACATAAAATAAACTGGCTTTTCCTTTCATTACATCATTTCACGTGAGTCTTTTTATTAATTCCACTCGTTGTAAATATAAATTGGCATGTTTTAGGATATTTAAATATTCTTAACTTAATTTTAGTTCTTTTATTTATCAACATAATTTCCATTTTTAAAAAAAAGTATTAACATTATGTAGAGGTAAAATGACTTTTTGAATTGGAAGAAAAAAATATCATAATTATTTATTAATAAATTTTTAAAAATATTTTTAAAAGAGGGTGATAATAAAAAGAAACTTATATTTTCACATAAGTAAATAAAATTGAACGGCTTCAAAGAAAGCCATGCTACTATAGACCATCCTTTTTCTCAAAGCTTCACTATCCACCTTATCCATCCTTCTTCGTCTCTCTCTCTCTCTCTCTCTCTTCTCTCCGTTCATCGTCGTTTATAAGAACCTCGAAAGTTCCCTATGGTTGAGCCTGTTTTTCTATCTTTTATTACAAAAACTAGGCAAAATTTCTAGCCTTCCATTTTGCTCCTATTCTTCCCCACATATCTTTGTAACAATCGTTTTTCGGGTTTGGTACGATAATAATGATCTCTACCTAAACATAATGAAAATCATCACGTAATAAAATACAATCACCACGTACTTGTTGTTCATCGCTAAGTTGATAAAACTACCCCTTTTTCAATCTGATCATCATGGGTTTCCTCGACAAGCTCTGGGATGAAACGCTTGCCAGCCCTGCGCCGGAGTCCGGCCTCGGAAAACTCCGAAAGTACAACTCATTTTCTGGCTCTCGCTTGCCTGCTCTTCCAGTTCCAATTGACGATCTTGTTCCTGTTTCAAGGACCATAACCGTCCTCCATCGCAACTCTATTCAAATACCAAATCTCAATGTTTCCGTTGACACTTGTCCTATACCATCTTCCCCTGCCACTCCTTCTACCCCGGCTACACCTCAATTTCGTAAGGTTTTATTTGTGCATTGAGAAATCTTCAACTTCATAGATAGTTAATTGGAATGTTTTTTAATATTTTGGGGCTTTATTTCTTCCTGACCTTTGATGGAGTCTTTGCTTCTTCTTTTTTTCCCCCGAGTATAGCAACTACACCCGGTGGGACTTTCAAGAAATTGTCGAGGAGAAAATCAACCCCTGCATCATCACCACGGGGAGAATCAAGAAGCCCAACTGGCCATGACTGGTGCTCTTTTTCTCCTCTGTCATCGATATTATTGTTCCTTCCAATAATTTGTCCACTTTTTTGGGGATATTTTTTTTTTGGTGCCCATAATTGCTTATGAGCAAATGTCTAGAACCATGATTATTTGGCAGCATGTCTTTTCTTTCTTTTCTTTTTTTCTAACTATTTTCTAATGACAAATTTTCCCCACCTCATTTATTGCAGGATTGTACTAAGTGCTTTGGATTGTTGAAAAATTTTGACTGTGGGAGAAAATTCTTGTTTCCAGCGTTGTGTTCATGTACATAAAAAATAAATTCTAAGCAGGAATCCTTTGTGTACTCATACATGCATATGTAAATACGAAGTTTGCAAAATGTATAAGACTCTTCCAGATGAAGAAAATCTGTGGAGATAGTAGGATTGTTGGGTTGTAGCGCTGCACTAGTGCTTCATCAGAGTGCATAGAGTTGATTTGTCTTTCCCTTTTTTTTCCAGATAATTTGTTGTTTTGTCCTTTATATTACGTACTAATTTGTCTAAAACTTTAATATTGTACAGTGTTGTTTTGTTGAATATATGAAGGTTCTATGTGTCATTTTGAAAGCAGCCTAATCACCATATTGATTATGAGCAGCACTAATTTTATGTGCAATCATGGATCAACTAATCAAGTTATAATCTTGGATTTATATGAGTGAGATAATGTTGAATAAAGTTATTCAGAACTTTCTACTTACATAGTTATTATCTCATAAGTTAGTAGTTTAAAGTATCTAATTCTTATTTAATGTTATGTTGAATTTGCAATTTTAATATCTATTAATTACTTTTTACACAATTTTACTATAGAAAAATATGAAAGGGATAAGGAATTAGGAAACAAATGAGACAAATTAAACGTAATGTCATACAATTATTTTATATGTTTGCTAAATAATGCACATTTTTTCTAAATATTGTTCGATTCAAATTACAATTTTAATCATAGTTCTGATTTAACACTTTATTTCTCATATTCATCAATCATCTTCATCTCTCTCTATTTCCCTATTTTTGGACAACCCACAACAACAATCTATACATCCAATCCATCAAAATAAAAACCAAGCAGCCCCAAGCACCCAACTGCCAAGAGAATGGAAGGAAAAAAAATCTCAACAAAAGGAGAAATATCAAGTACTAACATAAACAATACTAACTACCAAAAAAGAGAGTAGTTAGAGAAAATTTTGGTCTGCAAAGAACTATGCCCAAGCAACCCAAAGAATACATAGCACCGAAAGAGAAAAAAACGCATCCACAAAGTAGGGAAAATTAGTTTAATTTCTGGAAAAAAACTTGATAAACCTCGAACTGGTGTGAAAATGCATGCCCATATGTTTCTTTTAAGGCATGATGATGATATGCCCGAACAGGGTCGACCGGGCACAGTGATGGCATACCCGAGATCCTTCAACCAGGCGTCCATTGTCGTGCAAAGTTTTGTTATCCAACACAGCCACATTCTTCAAAGGACACTATGCGTTTTCAAAAGTGGGTTTTCGAAGGACATTGTGGCCTCTATTAATGAATTAGCTATGGTGGTCTCCACTAATGGCAAAAACCTTGTTGAGATCATCAAGAGCTCGATGATTAATTCCTCAAGGATGCTGATGCCAAATCTATTCTTTGCTCTTAGAAGTCCCTGGGTTAAAAAGTCAAGATAGGGATGTAGTATTAAGTAATAGAATGCTGATATTTAGTAACTCTTTTATTTTGATACTACATTCGTTCCATTAATATAAGTTGTTATTAAATATAAATCGTTTATGATTTTTTAAAAATATTTTATTCATTTTTCTCAGTAATACCATAATTTATTCTTATAGGAAAAAAAATTCAAAATGCCCCTTAACTTTCTAAAAGTTCACAAAATGCTATTGAACTTGAAAAATGATTGAAAATGCACTTGAACTTTTAAAAAATCTTACAAAATGCACTTTCTATCAAATTTGACAATTAAAGAATAAATTTGACCATTAAAGGCTTCGTTATTTCACTCATGTGTCAAACGCATGATTATCATAAGAGTATTTTTGTCTTCATAAAAGACTCATATAAATCCTTTGGTTTTTATTCTTCTTTTTTTCCACATTATTCTTCTTCTTATTTCACTCTTGAAACCCTATAATTGATTTGCAACCATGACTGCAACCACACAATTCCACCGCCGCCTATCACCAACCACCATCTGCAGCCTATATCATCATAAACCATTTCTAATCCCCCACCTGTAGTGGTATCGCCACCGTCGTCGCTGTTGTTGTTTACATTAGCCTTCAACCTATGTTTCCATGATTGACCAGATCTCTTTTTATTTGAGTTTTTCTCATTCTAGGTCTTTGGGAGCATTGCTTCATTTTGTATTTTTTATCTTCTTCTGCAGGTCTCATTCTAGGTTATATCAAGATTCATTGGCTGACGTTTTTTTAACTGTTGTTGTTTTTGTTAGCTTCGGTGGTTTTTGTTTATCAGTTGGCCTCCGATTTTGGAGGGTTGGTTAGGTGTTTATTTTCCTTTTTCTTTTTGGCTAAGGTTGTATATGATTTTTTTTTTCTTATCTCTGTTAAGTTTCATGGTGGAAGGGGGAAAAAAGAAATATTTTGATGGGTCTTTGCGAAGACAAAAAAAATATCATTAAAATAGTCATGTATTTGACATATGACTATCATAATAAATAATTTAAAGGTAAAACTTGACTGCATTTTGTGGGGACTTTTGAAAAGTTGAAGTCATTTTTTCTCATTTATCTTATTCTTGTAAAATGATAATCATGAGTTTAAATAAAATTCACCATTAATAATTAATGATATTTATGAATAAAAAAATTTCATTAATCTATGTAAATGTCACAAACAAGTTATATTAATGGAACGGAACTAACATAATATATTGCATCAACCACTTGGATTTAAGGTGCAAACTCGTCAAAGCTTGACTCCAGCTCGATCAAATTCGAATTTGAGCCAGCTCATTAAAAAATCAAGTCAAACTTGAATTTAAAATTAAATGGTTCATGAATCGTCAAGTCACTCATGAGCCATATAAATATATATATATATTTTTTACCTTTTAAATTATTTTTTCAATTTTTTAATAAAAAATATTTTATAAAAAAATTCGAGTTCGACTCGAAAATTATATTTTATTCGAACTTGAGATTCTTAAAATTTTGACGAGCTGAATTCGAGTTCGAATTTTTAAACTCGATCGCTTGAACTCGACTCGACTCATCTACGCCCCTACTTGTAGTTCTGCATTACTCATTTTATTTTAACTTTTTTATATGCTCGATTATTTATGATTATTCCATAATATTATTCATCTTTTATTTTATCATTTTATATCCCCAATCTATTTACAAATTTTTAATTATATCCTTCATGCATCAAGTGGTAGATGGATATAAACTATTCATAAAAAGTAGTTGAGGAATGAGGATATAGAAAGATAAAATAAGATATAAAGAATATTAATGAAGAATTGAAAATGGTTTGACATTTTTCACAATTTTGCATAACAATATTTTGTATTGGAAATAAAATGAAATATTATCTTAACCTCATAATATGATGAAGTATTTTTTAGTAAAAAAATCAATATTTTGCTATAAGTATCGGAAAAAGAAGAAAGTACTAATATTTATGCACAATTATGTCAATATTTTGTACTTGGGTGATTGTCAACTTTTATTTTAGATGTTCATTCTTTATTTTGATTTTACACCAAACACATTATATGTTTCAAATTTAGATAAAATTAATCATTGATAAGGATTGGAAATTTCATTGAAATATAAACTCCCAAATAAAGCAAAATTGTTATTATTAGTAGCATTATTAGAAAACAAAAATAACAATAATATATTTGTAGTTTCTATAACGAAATTAATTTTTTTCATTATCAGATGTTACTATTGCTTTGTCTTAGTGCACACTTTCTATTTTTTGACACGCTAAATGGTTTTTAGTAAGAAATTCCCTTTATTTTTCTAATTTTTTTTAATTGTATCAAATTTACTGCGACTTGCAAGACTACTGAAAGGATTAAGTATAAATATGAGATTTATGAAACTCTTAGTGCAAAATTGAAAAATAAAATTAAGCATTAAAGACAAAAAGTGAAATTTATCCCTCAATTTTTAGGAATCCTTTAATTAAAAGAAAGCCTTTAAATTCGAATTTATTCTTTAAAGTTTAAAGAATAAATTCCCATGGGCTAAGAAAGGCAAAGCAAACAAATTCCCATGCATGAGCATATTTCTCAGGCTTTTCTTTCTCCCAATCCTCGACTTCAAGCAGCAGCATCTTCACCAGTCACAGTGGCTTCCCCCTCCACTTGGCATGCTCAAGCTCAATAATGACGCCTCCTTCACCAAAATTTCCTCCAAGGCCTGTTTTGCACTTCGAAATTTAGAAGGGTAAATTATCTAGGATTGACGCTTTCAAACTTGGAAGACTCACCACTTCGGTGCATGCAAAGCTTGTAGCTGCGATAGGAGGTCTAAAATTTTCAACTTGAATGTGATTGTCTCCAACTTGTCAATGGAGTCAAGAATCGTAATATACTTCTATCGTCTTTGGGAAATTTTTTCCAAGTTCTATGTGATTCTCAAAATTATGTTTTTGCTTCTATTCATCATTTTTCTAGAGTTGTAAATGAGTATACTCATATTTCATCAAAAAAGAAGAAGAAAAGAGTATACTCATAATCTTGCTAATAGAGCTCAAATTAACCATTCCTCAAAAGTTTTGGTTTGATCATTTACCACCTTATGTGGTGACTCCTCTCATCTAATGGGAATTTCTATAAATAATTTTTGCCCAGTGCTTAAATAATTTTTTAATTTTATTTTATTTTTATTTTTATATAAGAGTGTCATGTTGATCAATATGATTTTAATCAGAGATTTTTTTTATTTTATTAAGCTTCTGAGTTGCTATCCAGTGTAATATTTTAAATAGATTTAGTACAAATAAATTGAAAATCAGGCACAAAAAATCAAAGAGATGTGTTTCCTTGTAGTTAAGTACATTAGACGACACCTTTTTATTGATGACCACAATAACTTTTAATCAAGTCACCTTCATTTACTTTAAACTCTCTTAACAATGAGGCAACAGATCCATGAAATTTTTGTTGAAAATTAGATTTGGATTAAAAGTGGCCCATGAGTTACAAACTAGTGATCCCTTAAGCACGAATTCTCTTTGCAACAACTAATTTAGAAGGGAGACCCATTGATTGGGCCAATTCAGATTTACAATAACCCATGTGGGAAAGCCCACACCAATCTAAAGCAAAGAATTCAAGTAGCATCCGGATCCGGGAGACCCATTGATCAAACAGTGAAGCTGAGAAATAAGAAGGTAGACATGATCCAATTTCAACCCAGAAATTGAGAGAAGTTTGAAAAACTCCACGTCTCTTACTCTTACGATGTCATATTCAGTTATTATTCACGTGAAGCGGTCTCTCCTTTCAAACGATGGCGACAGCAACTATTAAACCCGTACTCGTGCAGAAGACGTCCGTTAGGCGTTACGCCGTTACCTCACCGAAACTTCCTCGCGCTGCCCAACTTGTTCATTTATGCATTCACCATAATCCGCATCAGTTAGCCGACTTGCCTTCGTCACACTTCCCTGGTTTTTTTATGTCTTTAAAAATTAAGCATCGGCAAATAATCTCCCACTATTGGCATTAATTATTTCAACAACAAAAGATTTAAAATATTAACTAAGATACGGTAGTATAGTTTTTTTCTTTTCTTTTTTGGCAATTGGGTAATATAGTCTTTTTTTTAAGGGAATTGCGTAATATGGTTAAAAATATTTCTTGTCAAATAATATATTTTTAATCTATTTCACTATCTTCTGAAATGTGAAGAAGAAATTTCTAACCCCATAGATTAACATTTGAAGTCAATGGTCTTGAACAACGGTCAATCAATTTTAGCAAGAATGAAGTGCAAATTCATAATGTTCGCGTGTGTATTTTTGGACAAGAAATTTTGCCCCATCAAAACACAGGCTTTTAAAATTTTAATTAAATACATATTTACTTTATTTTATTCTATTTGAATTTATCATCGAAGTTATTAAAAGTGATTCTGAAAGATTTAGAAGAATTTGCATTTCAGTCATTTGGTAGAGAATCTTTTGCACGTCTTATTCTAAATGTCTTTGCATTTTCATTTGAAAAGGACGATTCATCCAAACAAACAGCTTTGGTTTATGCCTTCCAGTACCAAGAATAGGCACCGCGGATGATAAGCTAAGGAGACCGTTAGTATTTAGTAATCACTGTTATAGCATTATTTAATAGTCAAAATAATTCTCATAAAAAAAAAGTCAAAATAATATACTGGAACTGTGTATACTACTACTAAGATTTAAGGGGAAAAAGATAAAAAGGTCAAGGACGCCAACCATCTAAGCCGGCAGGAGGAAGAGGGGTTATGAAAATGAAGCGTGAGCATGAGAGCATTGAGGGAAATCATAATTCCGATGACGGATTTCCCGGTAACCAACCCAATAGGATCCGAACATGTATTCGGACCACCTCGCTGGCCATTCCACGTGTCCCCACTCGTTCCCTCATTTGGTGCACCCTTCCTACCGACGCCGTCATCCCGCCTTGGCCTTCTCCCTTCGTTTTTTCCGTCAATCGATAAATTTCAAAGAAAGTGCTATTACTAGCCGTACTGCTTCGTCTATTGTCTATCTATATATCGGTATAAAAGCTCGTCTGTCCAAATATAACGCTCGTCATTTATTTTCGCCGGTCAACCTAAAAACCCTAACACTCAATCCTTTTGCTATCTCTCTCACCTGCTCCCCCTTTCCCTTTTCCCTCCCCTAAAAAATTCTCAGATCGGAGTTCAAATTTCCGAGCTCCGGCACACGGCAATTCTTTTACTAGATGGAAGACGACGAAGAAATACAGTCACATCCATCGGGAGGTTCTGGATCTCCACCATCACCCCGATCCAACGGCAGGATTACGGTCACGGTGGCTGCGGCGCCACCCTCTCAGAACGCGTTAACTTTGGCCTTGCCCATACAGCAACAGCAGCTGTCGAGGCCCACCGGAAACAGTGGAGGAGGAGGAGGAGGCCGAGAGGACTGCTGGAGCGAAGGCGCCACGGCTGTGCTGATTGATGCCTGGGGGGAACGCTACCTTGAGCTGAGCCGCGGAAACCTCAAGCAGAAGCACTGGAAAGACGTCGCAGACATTGTCAGCAGCCGTGAAGATTACACAAAAGCCCCCAAAACTGATATTCAGTGCAAGAATCGAATTGATACCGTGAAAAAGAAGTACAAGTTGGAGAAGGCTAAGATCGCCGCCGGAGGTGGCCCCAGCAAGTGGCCTTTTTTCGGGAAGCTTGATCAATTGATAGGTCCAACAGCTAAAATTAACTCGGCTACTGGTGCTGGTCCATCCGGATCGATTACGCAATTCTCAGGAAGTCAAAGAGTACCAATGGGAATCCCTGTGGGAGTTAGATCAGCTCCCCAGCTTAGACAACAACACCAGAAGCAAAAGATGCAGCTGCGGAAAAGGCCTCCAGTGGATTCAGATGAGGAGTCGGAACCAGAGCCTTCACCTGACTCTACTGATGATTTTCCACCTCCAACGTTTGAGAGCAAGAGGCCGAGGATTCAGAGGGATTTGATGAGTATGGCCGGAGTGACACCTGGTATGAGTAGGGGCAGGGATGGAGCCAGAGGTGGAGGTGGAGAAAAAGGAGGAATTGGGAAAGAAAAGGGCTGGGGTAATTCCGTGAGGGAGTTGACTCGGGCAATTCTGAAATTTGGGGAAGCATATGAGCAAGCTGAGAGCTCAAAGCTGCAGCAGTTAGTGGACATGGAAAAGCAGAGGATGAAGTTCGCAAAGGAGCTCGAATTTCAGCGAATGCAGTTCTTCATGAAGACACAATTGGAGCTTTCGCAGCTCAAACCTAGGAGGGTTGGAAATCGCAACAACCATCATAGCAGTAACAACACCACCGCCAACAATAACAATAACAGTGACAGTAGTAATTGATGACTGCATAAGTCAGATTGGATTAATCAATGGGTGAAGGAGAGCTCAGTTCTTGAAAAGACATGTGTCTGAATTAGGTAGTGTAGTATATCATTGCTTTTATCTGTTTCTTTGATTTGTAAGAAAGATTGATACCAAAGCCAAATGCTTTAAATAATTATATAATGGTCAGCTATAGATCTTGTAATTGTTGTTTATGTGTGCATTTTTCATTTATTGGATATTAATTTGCTGTGATGATCAATTAAAAAATTTGAATATTGCAAATATGACGAATTAAAGAAAGAATCGTACCTTGGTTCGACTGCAAACAAACTCAGAATTGAACTTGAAAGACAAATAAAATGACCATCAACTAAATAGAAACTCAAAGACACGTAAGACTTAAGAGCGTTGTATGATACTACACATATTCCATGTTGTATTTTGGAGAATCTATGAACAACCAGCCGCTGAAAATGTTATTAAGCCTCCGGGAAGTGTAGAGATGCAAGAATCTTCTAGCATTCGCAATAGCCAATCTGCAATGAAATTGCACCCAGGTTAGAGTAGTGGACTTGCGGTAAATTCGCTAGGGCTGCTGCTACTAACAAATTGGGGAAGTATGGGAGAGGAATATTTGATTTTATTATAACAATCACAAGTCATGTCACATTTTAGATGTCATGTTTAGAAGTAAACTTCGTAATTTGAGCAGGAGAGGAGTTCAATGTAACTACCACTTAATGCTTAAGAACGAAATTATGTTACCAACTGATGTTGGCTCAGCCATAGAAGTGAAAATCATACACTTCCTCCAGAGATGTATCAGGAAGAAGTTAATTGGTACAGAAGATGAAAACCATCCCTAGAAGGAAGGAGGATCAAGAACCGTTTCCAGTTCCACTTCAAGTCCCTGAATACATTCAGAGCCAAAAATCTCAAATAACTGTTGCTTATCAGTATGGGGACAAGAAATGAGGCAAGTTATAAATGCATTGGCACATTTCAAGAAGTTGGATCGGTTTCACGCTGTGATGGATAGCAACCAGGTAATAGTACAACGCTTGGTGTTATAAATCTTGTAAGGATTCATATGCCAGAGCTTGTAACTATATTTAACTATAGAAAATAAAAGAAGTGGCTGACAAGGCGTCTTCCTTGTTCAGCTGCTTCAGCTACAATAGACATGTATCAAATAGCCAAAGGTAGATCTAGGTATTCACAAAAAACTCCTATTCCAGTACCAAAATAAAATTTTGACCACCGAATAGTTGCAATAGTAAACTATTGGTCAAACAGAAATACTCTAATAGACTAATACCTCAATTTGGGTCTATTGCAAGTCATGTTTCTTTAACCAGGAAGGCATATGCTCATAACTTTCTAGGTAAATCAAATTTCTCCTAAGTTTATCGAATGGCTCAGATATTTCAGAAACTATCAATATTATCCGCTGCAGTGTAAAATCTTCTTGGTAAATGCTTCGTTAATTTTCAGAAAACTTTGATGTTCACTGTTCAGCAATCACACATAATGTACAAGTCATTATGTCAATGTGGAAAACAAGTTGGAATCTCCTCCAGAAGTACATCAAAGTTAAAATGCACCGTAACAAGCCTAAACTTTATAGTATCAAAGATCGAAGCACTCTGAAGGCTTAGGAGACTGGTCCTAAGCAGTGCAAATGCCTCATGAACAGCCATGCCACCTGTAACAAGAAAATCAAAAGTGAAGCTAGAAACGCAACATTGCTCCTCATGCTCACCCAAGTTTCTCCCTGATAATGAATCCACATATCCACATAAATGCCTTGTTTTATGCCTTTATGTCACAGTCAGAAATTTAATGACGCGAGTAATACCCGATAAATATACTTATCTCGGAGGTCCATAAGATTGTAAGCAGCAATATATATTTTGAGTTTGAAATTTTGAAATGAATGAAGGGAAGAAAACACACCATTATTCATTTATTGGAGATGCAAAGGTTAAATGTTCACTCACCCTATTAAAGTTGTTAGGATCCATTTAAAACTGGTTGATGAATGAGCAGAAATAGGTGAAAAGGGTTAGAACTCCTGTCAAATTAAGGTAAGAAAATTTACTGAACCATGATTTTGAATTACGGTAATTTACACTGAACCATTTCTTGAACCAAAACCATACAACTCAAATTTGAATATGTCATCTCTGCAAACTCTAAGGACATCAATAGCTCTGAAAACTTCTTAAATTCTTCAAGTACAACTATAAGATATAGAAGAGGACTCCATCAATTCTTTAAAGTGGAAAGAAATGCACAGATCGTGAGGTAGGAGAGATCAGAAAACCAACAATGACGAAGAAAAGTAGTTCATTAGTGAGTGCAACAGTCAACTAAGGTCCAAATGACGAGGCGGATGAAAGATACAGTCTACTTTTGAATGTTTAAAACCTTCAATCATTGGAAGATAGTTCTTCTAAAAGTATCAGGCATGTCTTGCAGATAGGTTCATAACAGTATTATCCCATGACAGATTCACTAGAATGTACTTCACAAATCACAATGCTATAAATATGCCAATAAAGCATAGCCAGTAACCAGTGCCAATTATTATACATATTTCTGCTAACTCCTTGAACAGCTAAATTTAAGGTAAAGTTCAATCCAACCTTAAAGCCAAAAAGTCAGTGGTTTTCATAAGTTCACGTGAAAGATACGATCAGACGAAGATATCTACTCATTACCAATATCTATATTCAAATAAAAATTCCTAATCATCTTAAACCTGCCGACACCTAGCTCCCCCACTCTCCAAAAATAAATAAATGAAAGAAGAAGAAGAAGGTTATATGTGCCTCCTTTAAAAAATGCATAAGGAAAATTTTGAATAAGCAACTCGTATTGATAAAAGTATTTCACTGAGTGACAAACTGAGGACTGTTTTTCTTCTCCCATAAGAAAACTTGCATTCTTTTGACAAATGATATGACTTTAAACTGTACTTAGAATCAGTTTTTTAAGGAAAGTGCCTGCTAATAATATCAACTTTTCAGAAAATGCATTGGAATGAGTCCAAAACCAATGATAAAGATGACCTTATTATAGTGTCACTTTTCTTCCTTTGCACATTTTATTTCGTAATAGTACTTGTTAATTCAATTTTTCAAAGCACCAGAGAATATAACGAAAGAGACAGGCTCTGCCTCTAAGCGTCATATAGATATTTCTATATATAATGGCTTCAGGTACACCAAAGAGGAATCATGACATGCGTGATTAACGGATAAGCAATCTTCTATGAACGCCACAGACATCACTCCAGCACATGCTAATAGTACCAAATGAAAAATTAATTTTACCCAATTGCACGGAAAAAAAATTTGAAAAAAAAAATGTTATTGTAACTGATAAGCTTTGAACAATTCCGAGGACTGAATCGACATTCACATAATCACAATTCAAAAATCACAAAGGAGTTACTCTGCCGCCGGCAACGGAGCATATTGGCGCCGTGCAACAAGATATATTACGGCGTTCACGTAAGAGAAAGACGAGGAAGCATACCGGCCGAGAAAGGGAAGGAATTCTTCAGAACATAATTAGAGCCGGTGATTCCACCAGGCTTGGGCTAGGAATATCAAATATACGAAATTGAAAGCCGCCAACTATAGATTTGCAGATAAGATCCCGCCTGAAATCTGCGTGGAAATAGAAGCCACTCTGATCTGAGAACGGATGGTTTCTTCAATTTTTCTCCTATTTGGCTTTTCTTTCTTCTTTTTTTTTTTTTCCCCTTTTCCTCTTTGTCTGTTTTTCCTCTTGGAACATCTATGATGGGCAATCCCTTGATGCAAAATTGAATATCCGCCCAATAAAATTTTGATAATATTGGAATTATTTATTATTGTTACAATTAGTGACGAGACGGCTAAATAAATATTTATATAATTTTAATTAAAAAATGTGTTTTAAAATATAAAATTAAATGTCCTTTTTATATTAAATATTAAAATTGAATTTTTATTTTTCATATAAATTATTTTTATCTATAATTGTATAAATAAATTCAATAATTTAAGAGATTTAAATAACTTGTTCTTTAGAGGAAAATGATAGTTTTCATTAATTCAAAATAGTAGAAATTTAGGAATCTAATCAAACCAAATACTGGAAACAAGGAGAAGAAAACGTATAGTCAATTCATGAG
Organism: Apocynum venetum; assembly: GCA_019593545.1. Lineage (NCBI taxonomy): Eukaryota > Viridiplantae > Streptophyta > Magnoliopsida > Gentianales > Apocynaceae > Apocynum > Apocynum venetum. The sequence goes on along the minus strand of SRSM01000123.1, from coordinate 5,175,881 downwards.
ATGTATTATTGAAATGACGTCTTAATAAGAGGACTCAAATTGCAGGGTATAAACCTCTTCTAGGAAAAATGTCCAAATTTTGAGAATGTCATGTTCTTCTACCGAATAGTAGTCGTAATCTCTAAACAACACTCTTCAATATGACTTTGAGAAAATCATAGTTTGAACAACTCCGTGACTTTCAAGAAAATGTTTGAGTTCATATTTAATAAGCAAGTTAATCTTCCAAATTTTAACATCTTGGCATTTCACTTCGTAAGGAAGAGTATTCCCCCCAAAAAAAGATTTTTATTTGATTTGATTGAGTAATTTAATTATTTCATGATCTAATCAGTAGCATTGAGCAAATTTGTTAATAACTAAGAAAGGTCACCTGTCCAATTCTTATATGAGCCGACATGTTAAAAAATTTTTATGAGATTAAGCCTTCACCTCCCATTAAGTCAGGCAATATTTTTTATTTGGTTTGTTGAGTAATTTAAGACTTTTTTAAAATAAAAAAAAAACATGTATACGCAATTTTAATAAAAAAGAATATGATACGGATTATACGACATTCTAAAATTATATAGCTATCAAAACGCACGAATAAATCAACATATCAAGACAGTTAAAACACTAAAACAAACAAACACAATGAACCACCTAATTAGATCTAACAAAACTATTATAATTTTTTTTTCTCTCCTGCTTCAATATCCAAAAAATGATTGGATAACTTCAGATTTTTTGGGTGCAAAAAGCAAATAAGACATAAGTTGTTCCTTGTCTTTCTTTTACTACTTAATCCAAAATGATTTTGGTTTAAGTAGCAAAAGGGACAAAAATAGTTGAAAAAGGGACAGAAGTTGTTCCTTGTCTGTCTCTTATCTTTGCGATTTTGGTTTATTTGGTTCTCTCCAATCATAAGTAAAAGGGATAAAAATAGTTGAAAAACAATGCATAGATAATTTAGATGATTAAAAAAAAAAGAAAAGAAGATAAAAAACAAGAGTGACCAAAATCACAAAGATAATGAACTAAATTGACTATTTCATCTACTACTTAATGTGAGAATTGAGAAACTCTCAACATAAATTTGGGAAATTATAAAATGTAGTAAGTGAAAATATTTTCTTACGTTTATGTGAGGTGGTTCGCAGAGTTTAGTAACAATAATGACAATGACAACAAAATAGCAGTAATATTTTCCATCAAAAAGCAAGAGTAATTAATTAAAAAACTTATATTTTTATTTAAAATTTTATAAACAATCCTTTTAATTTAAAATATTTCACTAATATGATTTTCCATTAACTGCTATTTTTAAAAAATGATAATTTTACTATAGTAAAAAACTCTCTCTTAAAAAAATTATTCTTTTTAATTTTTCCAGTTTAGAAGAACATCCAACTATGCACGAAAGTGGAAATAAATTATCTTGATAGATTTTGATAATGCGCTCACTCTCTTTGTCTACGGTTTGATCATATGCCCCAGCACATCTACCTAGGCAGCCAATGAAAGACAGAATAATAGCAGAAATGATTGGTTGATGAATAAATTTGATTAATTTCCACTTTTTTTATCCATATTTAATCCATGTAGAGAGCGCGAACAATGACATAAAGCCAAAGGGGACATCTCTAACGAACTTCGTATTTTTCTTGGCAACACAAGTCAATGTTATTCATGTGCACCACACACACTTTTCAAGTGCCAATTGCAATGTTCCCCTTCCAATTTCAAATCCATGTCTCTATCGCTAGGTTGGAAAATTTTTTTTTAAAATCTTTACACCCAAAGTATCATAAAATCACAATTTCAAAACCCCACAAATCTCTCCATATCCAAGCTTGATCATGCCTGTAATTCATCCATATTCATCCATTCGGTCACGTATCTCGAACATGTATATGTGTATGTTTTTTGCATTTTGTTCATAAATTAAATATTCAATCATTAAATTATCGATGATAATTATAATTATAAATGTTATGAGAGATTTATTTTTATTAAAAATAGGTGAAAATGCTGAATACAAAATTTCTATATGATGCGTTAATCATTGAACTATTTTTTTTTTTTACAATTTTATGAGTGTTGTTGGGCACTCAAGCTATAATTTATTTTATTGGCACGATGGAGTTCTTGAAATTGGATTGCTCTTTCTTTTTTCTTTTTTTCCTCTTCCTTTCTAAATAAAGGAGAACTCTTCATTCAAATTTTGACAAATGAACTACAGTATTGCACATTGAATTTTATTAATATTAACTTTTATATATTAAAAAACTGAATATTTTTGTGATTTTGTAGCAATGACATAATTCAATTGATTGAAATATCCTTCTTTTTTACTTGTAATTGATCTTATATATGTATTAAATTTTAATCATGAAAATAAATTACAAAGTAAAATTTGAACCATATAAGTTGATTAAAATCACCCTTATTTTCAAAGTTGACAATCAATCATATTAAACATCTAAAACACTATCACGTAGAAAATTATAAGAAAAGTTAAATATATAATAATGACATCTAAAATAAGTTGCATAGCTAAAAATACAATATTGACACACTCAAATTCATAAAAATTAGTACTCCATCTCTAAATATAAAATGTTAGAAGTCTTGTCATTAAATAAAATTAATGCATTCTTAATTTTTCCTACCATTTTACAAATAGGGGCAGAGTACATGCAAGGAACTTTAATTTACATATTAAATTCCAACAATTTGAATGCAACTTAATTTGTCTCGGGAGAAGTATCATTTATGGTCTGCATAATATGTGAAGGAAAAAAGAATATATACGAGGAAAAAGTTTCCTCAAATCAATTTTGTCTGCTATTCCTTCACACATTATGCGGACCGTAACATGTATACTTTTTCCTTGTATATCTTCGCCACCAGAAGACCATAATTACATGAAGACTTGATTACTCGCCCATGTATCATACCAAGTAAGAGCCCGGAACTAGATAATTTATCCTGCAGGATCTTCACACCATCCTCCCTGGTTGTTTTTCAATTTAAGCAACCGGTCAAATTCCGTTTTTCTTCCAGAAAAATGTGGAATTAAAAATTTGATATGAATTTTTTTTTTTGGTCTCACATTAATAGGTACTTATTAATTTCCCAATTGATATGAAATTTTAGAATAATTTTCCATTTAATCCTTATTTTTTGAACTTTTATCTATTTTTATCGATTTTTTTAATTTATAATTTTTTTAAATATTGTCAAATGTTGTCATTTTTCAAATTTTCCCTAAAAAAATAATTCCATCAAATTTTAAATGTAAGGATAACATTGAATAAATGTGTAAATATTAGGAAAAAAAAAGATGATAAAATAAAATAGCGATAATATTGAGTAATTGCTCTTAGAGACAATTTTGAACATTTTTTCAAAAAAAAAATCCTCTTAAATTTTACTTATTATTAAAGAAAAATAAAAAATTACCTTAATGCGGATTAGAGCAAAGATAAAGAAGGATTTTGTGGTGATTTTCCAAAGCGTACGAAGGATTTGCTTCCTTTATTGGTGGCTATGGTAGAAAGCAGGGAAATTCAGTACGCAGAGCCGGGAAGCGTGCACATCTCTCTGTCGCTTTCAGATCACATTTTGAGTGGACCGTTAAAAATCAGAATCCAGAGCCGAGCATGCTGTTTTTAAGTTTTAACGTGGATTGGAATGACCGAAATGCCCATGCACTGAAAGCGTGGTCCATACTCCAATTCCACGGCTGCCAATCAACTGCCCATGCAATCAATCATGCTCAGGACACGTGTTTCCGATTCCGGTTCAATGGCCACTGGCTTCATGAATTCCATTTGAATTTATTCCGGTTCCCCCCCTCTCTCTCTCTCTCTCTCTCTCTTTATTTTTTTTAATAAAAATTCCCCAATATCCACGCCATGATATATTTTTAATAATAATAGCTGGTCAAGTTTACATTGTTTGTGTTTAGTTAAATAAATACACAATAAATTCCATTTGATAAGTTAATTTATTTTTATAAACTAAATAAGAAAAAAATAATTGTCTATGTAAAAAATTACATTGAAAAGGACACAACGAAATTCATAAAAATTAGTAATATATAAAATTCTATCACAAGAGAGATTTATTTGTATTTAATTTTTTAAAAGTTTGATAAATTTAAATTTGTTTTAGTTGAAGTTGATTGGCAAAAGAGTGTCCCATAACTTAATAACTAATTTGAGTTCGATCAATATTTATTCTAACTACTTGATACATTTAAAATAAGTTAGAGTAACCCTCAAATTTTGGGATATGATTTGATTCAATTGTAATTTTAGTTTGGTTAAAATTACGATGATAATTATTAAATATCCATAAATATAATTTGACGAAAATTCATAACTATATTTTTGTATATAACAGTGCTAATACTAAATTTTACATTTCTCTTTATTTTATATGTTGGAATTCAATAATTCCTCCTTCATTATTACTATAAATGAATATTTGTTCTTCATTATTTTATTATTCTTAATATGCGTGCAATAGTTATTAATAGAAAAAGGCTAGTTAAATTTGTTACATACAAATAATTATTATGATTATATTTAATATTTTATATTTAAAACTACATTTAAATTAAAAATTTCTAGACACATTCTAATTTTTTGTAATCACCACTAACAGAATAATTGGTCTATCATCTTTAACGAATGCCATATATTCCCTATGTTTTTTCTCTTTCAATAGCTTTAATTTTCACAAGAAAAAAAGTATAGTTTTTGAAATAAAAAAGTATTTATTCTTCTAATTTTACTCGTATAATTTATTATTTTATAAATAATAATTTTTTAAAAATTAACATAAGTATTTGACTCTCAACTTTTTAATAAGATAATATTATTAGAACTGCCATTCATTTTTTTTTCAATATCAAAATACTTCATATATTTTTTAAAAATGGCAATTGCATTTTTTTTCCTTTCAAAATTCCATATAGATATAGCGTGTCAAAATTCTAAATGCAAAAATATAAGTTATTACGTGTAAAGATTAAATATAACAAGAACATAAAAATCCTATAAAATTTTAAATTAATTTTTTATGTTCCACATTTTAAGATATTAAAAAATGTTTATTTTCAATTTAAATCCTGCCACTAATTAAATTAAAATAACACAATAACAATTTATTTTTAATTTTTTGGAAACAAATCTAAACTGAGACTTAAAACCAATTTGGGGTGGACTGTTAGTTTAAACTTTAAACTTGCAGTATAGCAACAAGTGCCAAATTAGTTTTTTTTTTTTTTCGGTTGTGTTTTTGATGATTTGTATGTATCTAAAAGATTTTTTTTTTTGAACTTAGAATAAAAGTAAACAAAAATTTAAAATATCCATCTAACTCTGAGTCTCTCTCTCTCCTCCTTTTCTTTTTGTCTTTCGTCTTCTCCCACTTAAGATTACAACCTAAGTTATTAGAATTAAAGTAAAAATTATTTTGTCTGAAGCACAGTAACAGTGACTCGCACAGCATTCTACCACTTCTTCACTCTCTTCTCCTCTCTCTCTCTCTCTCTCTAGTCTCTTCCCCACCACCTCCTTTCTCTCTGTCTCTCCAATATAAGCACATTACATGTAGAGAGAGAAAGATACATTCATTCATTTTTGAGAAAGGAGTAAAGCTAAAACCATTTAGTCCATTGTAGGGTTTCCTTCAAAACCAAAGAAACCCACTCGAAACCCTTTTTTAATCTCTCCTCCTCCTCCTCACCAATACAATAAATCTAAATATAGAAAAATAAGGGATAAGCTTTTTTCTATTCTAGCATTTCTCTTTTAAGAAATGGAAAATGTGGGTCGTGATATGAACCAAAATTCAACGATCCATATTGGAAATTGAAGATCTCTGCATTCAAATTGCTTCGGTGAGTTTTGATTCTCACGATCGTCGGGCATTTTTTTTTTAACTATTACGTTTAAATTGCATAGTTTTTTTTTTTTGTTTGAGAATTACTAATCTAGCTGTATCTCATTGCTTGTTAATTTCACTTGCATTTTGAATTCTTTGAGCTAATAGGGTTTTAGGGGTTATACTTTTAACCAAGTGATAACTCAGGATATTTCTTTTCCGCACATATATGCAAATGATTAATTTCTAGCATTTAATGCGCATTTGGAAAAGTTTTAATTTTTTTTGGTGATTATCAGATCTGGAATTTTTTTTAGTTTAATTCTATATTAGCTCAAATGCTTCACTGTCAGCTACATTGATGTAGCTGAGATTTTTGAATTGAGATCTGTGTGGTGTCTATTGGTGTTATGTTGCTTTTAGGAAATTCATATTTCTTTTATAACAAAAAAAGGGAAATTCGTATTTCTAATTTTGTTGTTCTTGTTGTACCTTAAAGTCATCCTTTTCAGCTTTGGAATTCATGCTCTTGAGTATTGAGTAAGCCTTTTCCCTTTTCAATTTGTTTGCAGAATGGATACACTTTAATGGGTTTAAGATTTGGGAGAGAAAGTAATTGATTGGTGGAATTTATCCATATTACGAGACAGAGAGTGTTCATATGAAAGAGGAATAAGAAGAGATTGTGGCTTCTTAGTCAAGAACAGAAATGAAGTCTGACACCCCTCTTGATTATGCTGTATTCCAGCTGTCGCCAAAGCGGTCGAGGTGAAATGCTATATGAGGGATCCAGATATTTACTTATAAAGGTTTTTGAACTTTTTTTGATAGACTAATTTGAATTCTATTTCGAGCAGATGTGAATTGTTTGTTTCCAGTAATGGAAACACTGAGAAGCTGGCATCAGGATTATTCAAACCATTTATTACACATCTAAAGGTTGCAGAGGAACAGGTTGCAAAGTCAGCTCAGTTGATTAAGCTTGAAATTGAAAGACGTAAAAATGCTGGGTTGTGGTTCACCAAGGGAACTCTTGAGAGGTAAACGGTATCATGCATGATGCCACTTGCCACTAATGTCCGTGTGACTAAAAGGTTGGGCTTTAATGCTATTGCTATCCTCATGCCAGGTTTGTGCGCTTTGTTACTACTCCAGAGATTTTGGAATTGGTCAATAAAGGTGATGCAGAGATGTCTCAGTTGGAATCAGCTCGAAGGATATATTCACAGGTAGTAAATTTTGAATATTAGTAGAAATTTCAATTTCCCTATCTTATGACTGGCCTTCCTGACTAGTAGAAATGTTTCATTATTTTCTCCCGAAATCTCAGGGGTCAGAAGATCAACACTCTGTTGCAGGTAAGTTGCTGTTGCCAATTTCAGATATGTATATTTTTTTTTACTCCTCTATCTTTAGAGTTATGTGTGAAAATTCTCCATGCCTTTATCTCCCATGAACCAATAGACCATTTCTAAGGCTCTTGAATTATCTCATATATCTTTTCTTCCTGGTCAAATTTTTTAAAGTAGATACACACCCCAAGTCTTGTGGCGGAGCTGATAAAAAGTAATGCCTTTATATTGTCATATACATATTAGTGTCATTGACACGATGCTCCAGATAAATGGTTGTGAGCTATCAATTTTAGATATTCCTTTTCAGTGCTACATGCCTCTGTTCTCTTTGGCAATTATATATGGTGGAAATAACAAAAGTAAAAACCCAAATATGTTATGGGCACTCATGTTTATGTAATGGTGCTCAACTTGGAATAAAATGTTTAAAAGAGATTGCAGGAAGCAAAAGGGACACATGAATTCGGAAGAGTAGGCAATACAGGTAGTACAATGAAATACCAATTAATAGGGATTGTAACTTGGTGAAATATTTTAGCTTAGATTTATAATTTCAGTGTTATGTTGCACATTTGTTTTTGCAGAAGGAAAAGATTCTTTTACTTTTTTCTAAAGATCCTTTATCGATAGCTTAATATGTTGTGACCCTTTAACTTAGTGCCTGGACTAGTAGTTTTGCTCAAGAATTTTAAATGTAAATCTTGGTGTTCTTGCATTTGCATGAGAGAGTGAGAAGAGAAGATATAGGTTAATCTGGATGTTTCTTCATCTGCATAGAAACTCTTTTGTTTCTTGTTATAAAGAAGTACTTTAGATCCTTTCATTTGGCAATATGATCAAATTGAATTTTCTTGGCATAGAAGTTCCAAGTGTCTCATATTGCTCTATGTTCATTTCTCTTATCTGAATGTCTGGTTAGTTTCACTTTCTCTCTGAAACAAATAAAATCAATGATGAGCTGTAGGTTTGGAGTATAGAACTGTAATCAATGATTTAGCTCACCATTTTTGTGGTGGACTTGTTATAGAACTCTGACATTGACACTGCATTCGCGATTTGCTCCAGGTGGGGGTGGATCTGGGGTTGCAGCAGCAGCTGATGCAACAAAGTAAAAACTCTTTCTTTCTCTGTGTGTGTATATGTTGTCTTATCTCCGAGTAGCTAAGTTCCAAATTCTTGTATGGTTCCTTCTTATTTGTGAATATTTAATCTCTAACTAGCAATAGATGACGGCCATACTTGAAGCAGTTAGAATGACTGTAATTTGCTCAAACAGCGCCCTGTGTTGTATTAAAAAAATTGTCTTTCATGATGCTGGTTTGGTTGCCTCTAGCATACCTATTTAACTAAACTACCCCTCAAAGTTCGTGCAATATTTCTATGCATGTACTTTCTGATTACCACTTTGCTTTTCCCTCTCCCCCATTTTGAACAGGAAGGAACTGCTGAGAGCAATTGATGTGCGGCTTGTTGCTGTCCAACAGGACTTAACAAGAGCATATGCTCGTGCTGCTGCGGCAGGTTTTAATTCAGACACAGTCCCAGAACTTCAAATGTTTGCTGATTGTTTTGGTGCTCAACGCTTAAAGTAAGAGCTCTGATATCACAGTTAATTATTATTATTATTTTCTATTTAAAACTCTTTCTTGTCCTAGAAGATGTTACATGCGTGCTTACGAATATTCATTTCTTCATGTGTGCTGCCATGTTTTATTTACAGAGGTAAGGTAACAAGGGTGTGAATATAAATCATAAAAAACAAGACAAATGAAGAAAAAAAGGAAAAAGCATAAAGGCATTTAGTTCAGTTGTTACGTCAAACAATAGACTAAGACTTATTCCACTGGCTAAAGTGTTGTACATTTTCAAATTTCCCTTGTGGCTTGCAGTTGCTTTTATTGTGCTTTATACTTGCATATTGTGGTGCTGTATTGATGCCATTTCTTGCTTAGTTAAGAATCTGAGTGAAATAATGGGGTAATGAGCATGGCTGGATGGCTGGCTTTGAATGAATGAAAAGTCATCTAGGCAAAAGAAACATTGAGAATACATGCTTTACATAGTGAGAACAGAAATAAGGAGAGTTTTTATAGGTTTGTTGTCATTTTGGTTAAGAAATTGGTACTAGTACATCATCCTTCCTCTCCCTTTTCTCCATGCACCACTTTACATGTTTATTGTAGGTAAGTAAAAGGATGGGGGTATAGTGAGCTTAGTGTGAGTTCTTCTAGACGAGCACAATTATTTGCCCTGATCTATGGAAAAGGCATGTTTGATTATTGACACAGAGAAAAAGGTAGACTTATTATTATTGGTCTATGAGCTTTGTGGTTGATGGGAGTTCGGGATCTGTAACATCCAAGATTTTTCAAAAATACCAAAAATAGAAAATATAATATAATAATCAAGTTAAATGAACAATCCTAATTTAAAACAGTCAAAATTTCCAAATAGTAAGTCAAAATTTTGAATTCAAAATAAGTATCAAATTATAAATTTGAATCCAAAAGCAATCTTTGCCAAACTAAAATTATTTATACCAAATAAAACTAAACATAAACATAAATATTCTTAGTTCGAAAACGAGAACATAATTTAAATTGAATTCAAAATTCATAAATAGTTGGTCATCCTCCGTCCCCACATTGCAAACTATCCGCATGTAAATGATTTAAGAAAAACATAATACATGATTTAAGTATAAGGTACTTAGTGGAAGAAAAACATAATACATTATTTAAGTATAAAGTACTTAGTGGGAGTAAAGTGTGACAATTTACAAGAATATACACATTGCAAATGTTATATAAATTTAGATAGTCAATGTATGTCATCGAGTTAAAGACTCCTGTTTAATTGGGTTAAAATTCCTGTACAATCGAATATAAGTCCCTGTTTTATCAGGTCTAAGCTCTTGTTGTTTGATAACATATGCACTAGACATTTATATGCGTATTTATAAAATCATTATACATATATCATAATAGAATTTAAAAGTGCACAATTAATTATGGAATAAATAACACATATAACATGTAAATATAAAAATTTAAATAATCAAATAAGGTTAGAACTTCCACCGCAAATGCAGATATAAATATTTGTTAATTTGCGTGAAAAAACTAGCTCCCTAAGTCCTTGTTTCCTACATTGGAAATATTCAATGAATTAGAACGTTGAAAGACTAAACTAAATAATTGGTCTTAAATAAATAAGTAAATAATCTAATAAAAAGAAAAAGAATGACTTTTTGAAAAGTTAAAGGAAATATTTGGCATTTTAAAAGGTTTGGGAACACTTTTGGAATATGAAAAATGTAATTTTCGAGTTTGGAAAAGTTTGGGACCAAAATGGAATTTTAGAAAAGTTCATGGGTCAAATCGTAATTTTCAAAAGTTTGGGGACTAAAAATGAAAATTTTGAAAATATGGATTGAAACAGAATTTAAATAAGTCTTGTGGTATAAAAAGGGAATTCCTAAAAGAATTGGGTAAAAATGTAATTTTTAAGAAGTTTGAGGTCAAATTGAAAATTCTAGAAAGATTTGGAGACTAATTTGGAAATTCTAAAATATTTGTGGGTAAATAAATCTATAATTCGTATCTTAAATTGAAGAAATTTCAGGGTTTGTAAACCCTAGACTTATTTGCAAAAATGGATAAGTTTTTTTAAAAATTACTAAAATACCCCTTTATCTCAAAAACCCTAACCATAATTTTCTTCTTTTTATTCTTCTCCTAACCTTAGCTGCCGCCCCCCTTTTCTTCCCACAGCTGCCGCCACCACTGCCCCCTCTTCCCCTCAACCGCCGCCCCCCTTCTTTCTCTCTTCTCCCTTCTTCTTCTCTTCTCCTTTCTCCCCCCTCCCTCTGCCCCCCTCCCCCTCTTTTTCTCCCTTCCTTTCTCGGCCTCCTCTCTCTGCCACCCCTCCCCCTTCTTTCGGCTTTCTCCTTCTCGGTCTCTCTCTGTTTTTTTTTTTGAAAAAAAATGCTATGGTTTGTGGGACGCTAAGAAATATAGATGTTTTTAAACTTATTGCTGCCGCAGGTGGTGGCTTCCATGTCTGAGAAGGTAGAAGAATTTACCTACCTTGGAATTTCATGATTAAGGAGAAAAGATGACTAATTGTTTTAACCTCTCTCTATATATATGAGAGAGATTAAATCCTAATGGGTCGAGTTAATTAATTAATTAAGCCCATTAAATTATAATTTGGGTATTACATGATCAATGCTACGACCTGCCTTTCCCAGCCCTTGGCTTTGACTTTATTTGGGGACAACATTTTGACTTTTGTTGGACAAATGGAGCAATTGCCAAAGGTCAAGGAAAAGCAAACTAAAAGGACCATAGCGAGATCATTTAGCAAATTTCAGGCATGGTTTCTGAATAATTTGTCCTGTTGCTGTGGAGATATATGGCATATTATAATGGAATATTGTTTTTCTTTGTTTCTCACTGGCAAAAGTATTGAGAATGAAATTTACTCAGTTCTGTAAAAGATATTTTGATGTATTCGTGGAGGCGGAGGTCTAGAGGCTTAAGAACCCACATGCTGATTAATTTTTTTTTTCTTTCCTTTGAGCATTTGCAAATCCTCTAATAGCTGATAAGGAAATTGTTTGCTGTAAACTAAATATTCTACATGCATTAAGGTATTACTTCGGGTTAGTTTTTCCTTTTTTGGAGTCGGGGGGTATTTTGGTGTGGTGGGCTGTTATTTGGATAGGGCTTCCAAGCAGATTGTAGCTGTTTGTATTCCTGTTATTTGTGCTTTTTCTTCTAAAGGTGGATGATATTATGCTGGGTTCATGGGCTCAATGCAGCTTTGTGTTCCTTATGGTCTCCAGTCTCCACCAACTGCTACTTTGAATCCGGAGATTGCATCTTCCACGAAATGACTGTCCAGACACTCCAGAAAAGCTCTCTTGAATTGGTTGTGCAGCAAAAAAATTCAGAACGAAATTAAAGCCACCAATTTAATCAGCCTTTTGAAAAGAAAAAGTATTAACAATGAACAAGCAGGGAAAAAAATATTTAGAAAAAATGCAAACCATCAATCACTTTACGTGGGCGGTTTGATAGTTGCCATAGGAGATTCTTCTGCAATTGCATTGGAATTTTGTCAAGACTAATACTCTAAACTACTATGTCTTTGCAGCGAAGCATGCAGCAAATTTATATCTTTGTGTGAGAGGCGGCGGGACTTGATCAACCAATGGAAGCCTGGAGCAGAAGATCGTGTCATCCGATCCTCATATGGATCGGATATGTCAATCGATGAGGATCCCTCCACTCCAGACTCTGGGATCCAACATCCTAACCATTCGTTTGGCCGAGCAGCAGTTGCGATCCAAACACAACAACAAGAAGAGAATCCCAACCAATCTCAATCCTTGACAATGCAGGACCCCAGACTCTCCTTCCCTTCGCAACTCAGCAGCAAAGAATCAAATGTCGAATCAGATGATGCATGCAAACAAAATCAAGCCATAGTCGACGAATACAAGAAACAGGATGGTAGTGACAGTGCCACTTCTTCTGCTGATCAAGTTGAGCCGATACAAGCTAGTCAACCGGCAAGACGTCTCAGTGTCCAGGATCGTGTGAAGTTGTTTGAGAATAAGCAAAAAGAAAGTTCTGGGAGTGCTGGGAAGCCTGTTGTGGGAAAGTCGGTTGAGCTTCGTAGGCTGTCATCAGATGTTTCATCTGCCCCCACTGCAGTGGAGAAGGCGGTATTGAGGAGATGGAGTGGTGCCAGTGACATGAGCATTGATTTAAGTGGAGAAAAGAAGGATATTGAGAGTCCTTTATGCACCCCGTCATCTTCTTCTGTTTCTCAGCTGAAGTTTGAGGAGTGTAAAGAAATTACAAGTTTCATCAAGTCAGAGTCAAGAAACTTTCCCGGAAAAGTAGATGATAAGGGCTCAAAAGATCAGGCAGGGTCTCAACAGCTGTCTGGTGAAGAAGAGGTAGTGGGGCCAAGGAAATTGACAGTTTCTTCTGTTAAGCAAGAGGAGGCTTCTGAAAGTGGAAAGTCAAATTCTAGTTCAGATGCCTTTGAAAGTGATATTTGGAAAGATCAAACTCATGGGAAGACTCAGTCAAGGACCTTTTTTAATAAGGCTGGGATTAACAGTGCCAAGGATCAAACAAATTCTGTGGCACCACCAGATGGTAAAGCTCAAACTAAGTTGAAGGGTTTTGACGATGGAGAAGAGCTTTCCCAGGCCATAGGCCAAGCTGCTTTTGAGGTACAGTTTGCTAGACAGAAGGACAAGGGTGCTCCTCAGTCACAATTTGGAATGACTGCTTGCAAGGCCAGGGGGATAAAGTCAGCCATTGATTTGCATCAATCTGGTCAGGGTGAATTTTCAGACCAAAAGGAAGACGCCAAATTAAGAGATCAATTGTCTGCGCAAACACATTTTAAGGCCCCTCAGAAGCCAGTGGGTGACTCTGCACCTTCAGAATGTGCTTCTGGGTCAAGAATTCGAGAATCCTTTACTGCTCAGTATAAAGGAATTGAAGGTAATTCTTCATCTTTACAACCCAGGTTTCAGTCCATTCTGGAGACTAAGGAAGTCCAAAAAAAAGATTTAGCTTTTGGTGAGCTCTCTGGCAGTTCTGCTGTGAAATTTGAAGATTCTGGAGCCCAAAGAATGAAGTACGAGAAACAAGTTACTGCTGCTGAACAGTCCAAGAAAGATCAAGGGAGGAGGGATGACAGTGGTCCTGTTTATGGAAAAAACCAAACAGCGATCCCTAGTAAAATAGTGACTGAGAATCAGGAAGGTTTTGGTTCTTTTTCAACTCCACCTGCAGACCATGTGAGGGTTAGGCAGTCAAAAGCAAATCAGGAACGAAATGATGAGCTGAAAATGAAAGCGAGTGAGCTTGAAAAACTTTTTGCTGAGCATAAGTTACGAGTTCCTGGAGATCAGTCTAATTCTACCAGGAGAAGCAGGCCTGTTGACAGGCAAAGCGAATTATCTGCAAGTCTGTCTTTTAAGAAATCACCAGCAGATGGTGCTTCTTCAAACTTTCCTGATGATAACCCAATGACTAGACCTGCTGGGAGTTCCAAAAGTTCATCCAAATTCAATGAATTTTCTTTCACGAAAATGGTTGATGGCCAAAACTATAGTGATGCTTTAAATAAGAATTTTGCTGAGCTTAGTTTTTCAGAAGGTTCTCGGGGAAAATTTTATGAGAGATATATGCAGAAAAGGGAAGCAAAGCTTAGGGAAGAATGGAGTTCCAAAGGAGCAGAAAAAGAAGCAAACTTGAAGGCTATGCAGGATACACTTGAGCAGAGTAGAGCTGAGATGAAGGCCAAATTTTCAGGTTCCACGAATAAACAAGATTCAATATCCAGTTCTCAACGACGTGCAGAAAGGCTCAGATCATATAATGCCAGGTCGCTTACAAGAAGGGAACAGGTATTATTTTAGTTATGTTCTGGATATAAATGTAACTAGATCACATCAGTTTGTTATGTTCTACTAGTTGATTGGAGTCTCTTACTGCCATTTGTAACCGACCATGAAAAAGTTTCCCCTTGACAGCAACAGTTAGACTTTGGGCAAATTAACGATGGTGAAGATGTATCTGATTTTCGAGAGCAGAATTATAGTGAAGATGGATCCTTGAATGAAACATCCTTTGTGGATGGCTTATCTAGGATTGCACAAACTAAAAAGCTTTTACCCACAAAAAGCTCATCTTCATCCACTCCTCGTACAACAGTGGCTCCTGTCCCAAGGTCAGCCACAAGAGCTTCCAATAGTAGTGTAGGACGGCGCAAGGTTAATTCTGAAAATCCTCTTGCGCAATCTGTTCCCAATTTCTCTGAACTGAGGAAAGAAAACACCAAGCCTTACTCTGCAGCCAATAGAACAACCCGGCAACAAACAAGAAACTATTCCCGCAGCAAAAGCAGCAGTGAAGAAGCATTGTTTGTTCGGGAGGAAAAATCACGTCAAACTCAGTCCTTGAGAAAGAGTTCTGCAAATCCTATTGAATCCAGGGACTTACCTCCTCTGAATTTTGATGGTGATTCCTTTACCGCAATAAAAGAGACTGAGCAAATCCCCTATGAGAGATACACGAAGACTAAGGGGTCAAAGCCTAGGGGCACTGGGGTAGATTCTGGAATCAGTACAAGTGTTGGATTGCGGAAGAATACTAGGGCATCTGAGGCTACAAATGATGAAATTGAATATAATGACTTGGCCTTCAGTTTAGAAGATCCCGTGGAGCTGGTCAAAGATGAAGAAGAGGACGAGTATGAGACTGTTGCAAATGTACGTCATTCGAACTTGGAGAATGGTGAACCAGAACTATACCAGGAAATAGAGAAGATGAATTTTGGATTAGAAAATGGTGTTTTGAGGCCTTTTCCTCAAGTAGACTCTTCATTTGTGGCTGAACTACCAGCATCTGTTCCTCCTAGATTCAATCTTAACGACAATATGCAAGATTCACCTGGAGAAAGTCCTGTTTCATGGAACTCAGGTACTCATCATCCATTTTCTTATCCTCACGAGACGTCTGACATTGATGCCCCTGTTGATTCCCCAGTTGGGAGCCCTGCATCATGGAATTCACATTCTTTGGGTCAAACAGAGACTGATGCAGCTCGAATGCGGAAGAAATGGGGAACAGCTCAGAAGCCGATGTTGGTTGTCAATGCATCCAATAATCAGTCGCGCAAAGATATGACCAAAGGATTTAAAAGGTTATTAAAATTTGGAAGGAAAAGCCGGGGCACAGAAAGTTTGGTTGACTGGATTTCGGCAACCACTTCTGAAGGTGATGACGACACAGAAGATGGACGAGATCCCACCTTTCGGTCATCAGAAGATCTGCGGAAGTCAAGAATGGGGTCTTTACAAGGACATCCATTGGATGATAGCTTCAATGAGAGCGAGTTTTATGGTGAACAAGGTAAATCATTTGTATAAATTGCAGATAATCTCCCTTTGTTGTCCTTTAATGTTGGATTGACTTGTGAGGAGCACTTTTGACATTCATTTACTTCGATATTTTATCCCCTCCCCGTAACCTGTAATTTCAAATATTTGTTTAAAACAATTTCTTTCTGCATGTCAGGACATTTTTATTTGTTATTTGGGCAATAACTTTTTTTTTCAATTTTTTTTGGGCTTAAATTGTTGTTCAATGGGAGGAGCAAAAGTCATGAATATTATCTACTGCTTTTGACAGTTGGAATGTTTCAGTTTGCCAGGATTAGATTTTATTTCAGGCATTCAGCTTTTCTTTCCAATATAATACTTGATGTATCTTCTTGCTATATGCAAAAAGAGTTGGTTCTGAAAACTTGAAGATTTTATCATTCTGACAAATGAGAATGCAAGGAAATGCCTTGTTGGAGATATTGTTCCAATTGATTTACTTTCCAATCTCTCATGTACTTTCTTTCCTGGGCATTTTGGTCCTTTCTTTTCTCCTTTGCGTCCTTTTCCTTTGAGCCATGGAGAAAAATAATTTTTCAAGTTTGTTAAGCCATTGCTTTTATTTTCTTGCAGTCAACTCATTGAGGAGCTCTATCCCAGCACCTCCAGCTAACTTCAGACTGAGAGAGGACCATTTGTCTGGAAGCTCGATGAAAGGTGGCTCTTATTTATTTATTATTATTAATATTACTATTCTTTCCCTATATTGATTATGAGCATACCTTTGTAAAGCCAGTCTAGCTAGAGAGATAAATGCACATACTGCATCTCCTTGCCATGCTGTTCTGTTCGGAGATTTTCAATTTGTTGCTTTTGATTGGTTTGTCTCCCTGGTGTCACTTAGGATCATCAGTCCCAAAACATTGTATTCCAGTTGTGCGAGAGTGGTTGTATGAGACTTTAGCCTTGAGTTCGGCACTGGGCCAAGGCTCTTCTTTTCCCCCATACTTCCTCTTATGAAAAAAAATGGAAAAACAAAACTGGATCATTAATGCCATAAAATCTCTAAATGAAAAGTGTCTTTGCTGTTAACTTGATTTCAACAATTGTTGTCCATGTTGATAATCTACATGCGGTGCATTACGTGGCTCTAAATCGATGGTTTGCCTCTAATCATCTTTTACTATCTACCTTCACTTTGCAGCTCCAAGATCATTTTTTTCATTATCTTCATTCCGGAGCAAAGCAAGTGACTCCAAACCTAGATGATTGTATTTTAAGAGGGGACCTCTGGCACAGATGCCCGTAATTGCCTTCATTGGTCAGTGTGGTTAGTGTCACAATTTTCTATGAGGTCTATTTGGTGCTGCAAATACCTCAATGGATACCTTTGGTGGCGATCTTATTTCAGGTAGTTCTGCTTAAATACATGTATATTTGCTGAGAGTATAGTTGGCAGAATGCTAATGTGATTTTGTAGTCGAAGCATTCATTTTGTAAGCTTTTGTACTAGACTTGTGTGATGTATATCAGAAAGTAAAATTCTTGTTAAAACACTATGGACAGAAAAAGAAGAGTTGTCAGCATGCAGCAAAACAGCATGTTTTCATGCGGTCCTTACCAAATTTTATGCCAGTAAGATGGCTATTCTGATCATTACTGGCATTATTACCCATTACCAAATTTTGTTCCCATATTGATTGGTTGGTATAAAACTGAAATTTTCATGCGGTCCACTTTCATCTCTTATGCAATTCGGCCACAGGATCTCACAGGACATGGACATAACTGAAATTTGGTTATTTAATGATGTGGTTACTGCTTCTTTGTTCTATTAAACAATTTTCTTTTCCGTGTAAATTTTATTGGTTGGGTCATGGCTGGAAGTGTTTGTAGTCCAATGGGACATTATCCTTTTCTGTTTCCGTTTTTCCTTGCTGGAAGTTTTTTTCCCCTTTATCCTCTTGTTTGTCTTCTTGGAAAGGAAGCAGTGTAGGATCAGTATCTAGTGAAGCATACATATACATACTCCCGATGTCCTCAAATGGGAATGCATCGGTTTATATAGACTCGGATTATTCTTACAATAATGCATTAATGTTAAGAGAGGAATAGCAAAAGTAAAATACCGAAGGCCCGCCAAATTCCAGTAGGAGTCCCCCAGATTCCTTGGTGCAAAGAGTGACCTTGCTTGTGGTTTAAAATTTTAGATGGATTGAAATCCAAATTCTGAAGCACTTTCTGCCAGTCCTAAAAAGAAAAGTGCCATTAAATACTTACACGCATTAAGAAAACTAATCCTGGACGTGGAATAGTTAGCGGTTGTTGCCAGGGGCCAGCACAATTCCGGCATTTTTTAAAAAAGAACTTTAATTCCAAAATTAAATTGTCTTTTAAGTGGTAGTATTAATTTATTTTTCATTCAAAACATTTTATTTTTTTATGAAATTTTTTAAGTGGTAGATTTTCTTTCTTATGAAATTTTCCTCCTTTTGTGTTAATGTTCCTAAATATATGGCCTCAAGCTTTTTTGAAAATATTATTTTCAGCGTTTTTGGTTTATTTCAACACATGAACTTTTTTGACAGTTTCAAAATGAACCTGAACGCCATTTCTGCAGCCAAAGATGGAAAAATGTAGGAAATCAGATGCAGAGATGATTTTACACATTAAAAACGAAGAAAAATATAATGATGGTCAGTACAATTTTGTCACTAAGAAAAAGAGTTTGTGGATGAAAATAATTAGAATTTTTTATGCACGCATCATGAGACGCGTTAAATCAATATTTGGTGTCTAATTTAAAATAATTATTTATCGAGCTATTAAGAAAATTAGGTTAAGAATATAAACCATTGCGCATCTTCTACTGTTGTGCACAGATACATGCACACATTATGGAATTAGGAAGACTCATGTCGAAGTTGTGCACAGAAGTAAGCGAAGTTTTCAAAATGGTGTTAGACAAGCGATTTGGTGGAGGGCAGGGGATGCGATTCTTTTCAACTTGTTTCTGTTTTATTGGTTGTGATACAAATGTGCCATTTGGCTTGGCGGACTTGCTTCATTTTAGTAAAGAAAAGAGCTTTCTTGAAATGGGTCACGTTAGCTTCTTCTTCTTGTTCGATTACGGTAATGGTTTGTTTGTTGACCTCTTCCCAGTACTGAGTCCACACCAACACTACTGTCAAGATGAAGAGATTGAAGAGTTTACATACGCGTTTGAAGTTGAAAAGTTACATTTCAGGAGTCATCCCTTTGAAAACGATTAAGAGATTGAAGTGAGCATTGACTTGCTGTTCTATTGACATTTGGAAGGTTTGCTTATTATTCAAAGCTTGATTTATGTGCTGTTGCATTGTTATAGAAAAGATAATTCCTTTTCAATGGGCTGTCTTGGTTTGTCTTTTGAAGCAGTAGTCGTCAAATGATCAATCAAAGAAAACTCCCACTAAAAGCCGGAGTTTTCACTTTAGAGATTATCAAGGAGGGAAGGCTGAAAGCGAAAGGATCAATCTGAAATTATTGCGCTCACGAACTGTTTGAAACTCTAGCTCTGTTAAAGTAAAATAGAGAGATGTCAGATGTCATGCTGGGCGGCATTTCCTATTTTAATGCGGTTAAATATGTCGAGACAGCCGGCTATCATCGTAGACCAGCTTTCCAATGCTGCGCATGCTAGTACTGCCAAATTTTAGAATGGGAAGAAATCACTTCCCCATTCAAGAGACAGACGTAAGCTACTATGATCTTTTTCTAGGGTATTCATTGGCTATATGATTCTGCAATATACTGTAATTGAATCCTTACTAATCATCCCCGTAAAGAAATGTTACGTGATTCCCAATGTGAGAAAAAGTAACAAAGTCCAAGATTTTTTATAGCATAAATTTTTCCACTGTCTACGGATTAGCCAATGACTTTATAGTTTCTCCTGAGCCTTGTTCTTGGGAATTGTTCTAATTCTTCTTCCACTCTAGTTTGCACTCCTGTGTATCTTCCTCTTTGTGTAATTGTCCAGGGAGAAATACACTAACTAATTCATGGCTGAATCCTCGTTTGAAGTTGAGCACTCAATAGCTAGTAGCTCATATTATTCCCACAGGCGACATTACACTTCACCTGCAAGATCCCGGTGTCCCCCTAGCTCATATTCACTTTCTAGCTCGTATCAATTCTCACATAATTTGGGTGCAGGTCGACCATGGAACCCCATTCCAGCAACTCCTTTTGCTTCTGATGATAACAAGTCATGGCTTGGTGAACTCTCGTGGCAATTTGATCCTAAAGGGTGGCGCGACAACCGGGATCTGAGTGCAGCCCTTAGCCCGTGGACGGCGAGTTCAGCTGCCTCCCCATCCAATGGGAGTAGGGTATTCAGGAGATCAGCAAATGACTATTTTCTGTCACGTACTACTGTGGCTGGTTTCCGTGGCTTTACTAACCCATACACTGACCATTCCATCCCACATCATGAAGCTTTGCCTTCTGGGAGGCTTGAGCTCCAGAGTTATGTTGCCAGAGAGAGTGATGACTCATTTACTGGTAGAAGTTTTGCTTCTCGTGAACATGTTGTTAAGTCCCATAGAGGCAGAGCTCATCAGTTATCAACTATCACTGAACGAAATGCTGGTAGTGGTGGGCCTTTGGTTAACAATGATGAGCTCAGCTTAACTGATTATGATACACCAGAGGATATAGATCGTCAAATTCACTTATTAGAGGCGAGTCCTCACATCTTACATCGCAGAAGTCCTGATTGGCTATCTATATCTCATGCTTACATGGATCAAGATGCAGGGAATAATGCATATGTGGGTGCTCACAATCTCGGCACACAACAATTTCATGTTAGCAATGTTCACACAGAAAAGTTGGATGACCGCCACATGCAGAGTCACCTTCATCATAGGCCATCAGATAACAATAGCAGTCTTGATCGACATTTTGATCACACGAGACATAGAAATCACGATGTAAAGGATGACTTACAATTTGTTGATTACAGTTACAAGACATACAGCCACCACATTCATGATGCTGAGCAATCAAATTACCTTTCTACGGTTCACAACATGCACAATGACTATGAGTTAGCATATGATGGAGAAGACTACGAGGAAGATGATGCCGCGACACCTCAATCTGTGGGGCTCTTTGCCTTATTCAAGTACTCAACCAAATTTGATATAGTACTCATACTATTGGGTTGTATTGGAGCTCTTATTAACGGTGGATCTCTTCCTTGGTATTCTTTTCTTTTTGGAAAATTTGCAAACAAAATTGCCAATGAATCACAAGATGATAACGAGCAGATGATGAGAGATGTCGAAAAGGTATAAGCTGCATTTTGTTTTAACAAACTATGGTGGAAAATGCTAATATTTATTGTATATAGATTAGGGTGATGATAACGATGCTATATGATACAGATATGCCTGCTTATGACTGGACTGGCAGCATTAGTTGTGGTTGGAGCATACTTGGGTAAGCTATATACTTCTTTATTTTCTGAGACTTCAATTTGGAAGGAAGCTCATTAATGACATTGTTGTTGTTTTTGTTGTCAGAGATTACTTGTTGGAGAATGGTGGGGGAACGATCTGCTTATAGAATAAGAACTAAGTACTTAAGAGCAGTTCTAAGACAGGACATTGGGTTTTTCGACACAGATATAAGTACCAGTGATATTATGCATGGAATTTCAAGTGATGTTGCACAGATCCAGGAAGTGTTGGGAGAGAAGGTACGGAATTGATTGTACATAGCCTATTCTTTTTAGAGAGATGTTTGGAATGAAACTTCTCTTGTATATTTTGGATGCCATGATTTATATGAAGGCAAAGTCAAGATGCAACATTCAGGAACAGCATTTTTAGCTTTTCTCTTGGCTTGTAGGTAATATAGTGACTTGGCCCCGGTCACGGAGAAACTTGTCAAAATCATGAATATTAATCAGTTTACATTACTTTCTTTTGTTGCAGATGGCACATTTTGTCCATCAAATATTCACCTTCATCTGTGGTTATGCTGTTGGTTTATTGAAATCATGGAAGATTTCACTGATAGTTTTTGCAGTTACACCTTTGACAATGTTTTGTGGGATTTCCTATAAGGCTGTGTATGGTGGCTTAGCTTCAAAAGAAGAGGTAAGGCAGAAAAATGACTCAGACATACAAATCAATCCCCATACAGCATTTTTCTTTCTTTTCTAGTTAAACACATCTCCTTACTTTCTTTGTTGTTTCAAAAGGAATCTTACCGCAGAGCAGGCAGTATTGCAGAGCAAGCCATATCTTCTGTCAGAACTGTACTGTCATTTGTAGCGGAAGATCTTTTAGCTGCGAAATATTCTGAATCTCTAGAGAAGTCAATGCCTTTAGGAGCCAAGATTGGTTTTGCCAAGGGACTAGGTGTTGGAGTTATTTATTTGGTTACATATGCAACATGGGCATTGGCCTTCTGGTATGGGTCAATCTTGGTTGTGAAAGGAGAGATCTCTGGAGGTGCAGCCATTGCATGTTTTTTTGGTGTTACTGTAGCGGGAAGGTAGAATCTCTCTCCCTCTTTCCTTGCCCAACCCAACACATACAGTATTAGTTGCAAAAAGAGAATTGAATTAAGAAGTCTATGGCCTGAATCGCCTTTAGTTGATTTTGGGACAAATTAGCATTTACGTACTGTCATATGGAAGCACTGTTGCTTCATGAAAAATCAGGATTTTTAAAACTCTTCTTTTCAGGGGCTTGGCAATGTCACTGTCATATTTTGCTCAATTTTCGCAAGGCACTGTTGCAGCAACCAGAGTATTTGAAGTTATAGACAGAGTTCCTGCCATTGATCCCTACAGTGCTGAGGGAAGGAGGCTTTCAGATATAAGAGGGAAAATTGAGTTTAAAAGTGTCAGCTTTTCCTACCCATCTCGTCCAACCATCCAGATTCTCCAGTCTCTTAACTTGACGATTCCTGCTTCAAAGACTTCAGCTTTGGTTGGTACAAGTGGAGGTGGTAAGTCTACCATTTTTGCACTGATAGAGAGGTTCTATGATCCTACTCAAGGTATGTCTATGGTATTTACTTTTTCTATGACCAATAAAATGTATTGGCTATTTGCCTACAGCCAGCTAGTGTAGTGATGGTTGTGGATTTTGGCAACGGTTCTACATATTCAAATGTGTTTATGCAATTTTACAGGTTATGTTACACTTGATGGCCATGATATAAGAATATTGCAAGTTAAATGGCTCAGAAGTCAAATTGGTATGGTTGGTCAGGAGCCAGTTCTATTTTCTACAACCATACTTGAAAATGTAATGATGGGGAAGGAAAATGCTACCAAGAAGGAGGCCACTGCGGCATGTATTGCTGCAAATTGTCACAAATTTATTTGTGGGCTTCCACAAGGCTATGATACCATGGTGTGATATTATGATCTTACATGTTCACTTAAGCTACTCCGATATACACACACACAGATATATATGAGATCGTATCTATAGAAATATATCTAAACCTTTTAAAATGTCTAACTCCTCCCTTCTGAGCAGGTAGGAGGAACTCTACTTTCTGGAGGTCAGAAGCAGCGGATTGCACTTGCTAGAGCAATTATCAAGGAACCCAGAATTCTTCTCTTAGACGAGCCCACAAGTGCACTAGATCCCGAGTCTGAGGCAGCAGTTCAAGAGGCCATAGAGAATATTTCTATGGGCAGGACCACCATTGTCATTGCTCATAGGCTAGCAACCATCAGGACTGCTGACACAATTGTTGCGCTTGATCGAGGTTCTGTTGTTGAGATTGGTAACCATCGTGAACTAATGGAAAAATCTGGCTTGTATTATAGCCTTGTTAAGCTTGCTTCTGAAGCTGTCTCAAAACCAACATCAAAACAACACAATGTTCCTACTAATCCAGAGACCTCCTCCATTCACACTAAATTGGCCCATGATGCATCAAGAGCAGAGGATGTATGTGAAATCTCAAGGTCGGTGTACTTGATGTCCTTGCAAGATGAAAGCCAAGTGGAAGATGTAGAAGGAAAAAGAGCAGTGTCAAGCAAATATCAACTCTCAGAGGTTTGGGCCCTGCAGAGACCAGAGTTGGGTATTCTGCTATTAGGATTTCTCTTGGGTATGCTCGCAGGTGCAATTCTCTCCATCTTTCCCTTGATTCTAGGCCAAGCATTTAATGTCTTCTTCTATACGGACTCATCAAATTTGAAAAGGGAAGTTGGACATCTTTGCTTGGTATTAGTTGGACTCGGTTTTGGGTGTATAATCTTCATGACAGGGCAGCAAGGCCTCTGCGGTTTGGCAGGTACAAAGCTCACCAAAAGAGTTAGAGATTTCTTGTTCCAAGCTATGCTAAAACAAGAGCCTGGTTGGTTTGACATTGATGAGAACTCCACAGGAATTCTTGTTTCAAGACTTTCATGTGATTGTGTTAGTTTCCGATCAGTCCTTGGTGATAGGATATCAGTCCTGTTAATGGGCTTGAGTTCTGCTGCTGTAGGTCTTGGTGTATCATTTAAGATTGAATGGAGATTGGCTCTCTTGGCTGCAGCTCTAACACCATTCACCCTTGGTGCAAGTTATTTCAACCTGATCATTAACGTTGGACCAAAATTAGATAATAGCTCTTATGCCAGAGCTAGTAATATTGCTGCAGATGCAGTGTCCAATATAAGAACAGTGGCAACTTTCTCAACTCATGAACGTATAGTTCAGTCCTTTGATCAAGCATTATCTGAACCCAAGAAAATTTCTGTCAGTCGTACACAAATTCTTGGTTTAGCTCTTGGGATTTCTCAAGGTGCCATGTATGGAGCTTATACCCTAACCCTCTGGTTTGGCGCTTACCTAGTAAAACAAGGCCATACTACCTTCGGAGATGTATATAAGATTTTTCTGATACTTGTTTTGAGCTCATTTTCAGTAGGACAGCTTGCTGGGCTAGCACCAGATACTTCAATGGCCTCAACTGCAATTCCAGCTGTTCTAGATATACTCAACCGCAGGCCATTAATAGAGAATGAACGTCAGAGAGGCAGGAAGATAGAAACTTTGAAGCCATTTAATGTTGAATTCAAAATGGTGACGTTTTCATACCCTTCTCGGCCAGATGTAATAGTTCTTAGAGACTTTTGCCTGAAGATCAAAGGGGGGACAATGGTTGCATTGGTTGGAGGAAGTGGATCTGGAAAATCAACAGTGGTATGGATGATACAGAGGTTTTATGATCCATTTCAGGGAAAAGTAATGATTGATGGAGTTGATTTAAGGGAGCTCAACTTAAAGTGGTTGAGAAGGCAGATAGCTTTAGTTGGTCAAGAGCCAGCACTATTTGCTGGCAGCATAAGAGAGAACATTTCATTTGGCAATCCTAATGCTTCATGGTCTGAAATTGAAGAGGCAGCCAAAGGAGCCTTTATTCATAAATTCATCAGTAGCCTTCCTCAAGGTTATGAAACAGAGGTATGCCTAAAGAACTGAAACTTACAATATTTCTTCTGAAAAGATGCTGTAACCATTGTTCTATGTTTTAACTATGGTAGTAGATTACTTTGGAACCATACGCAAATTAACCATCAAAATACTCAACCCCCCACTCCCCCCGGGCGCCTTCTCTCATCCTTTCACAGGTTGGTGACAGTGGAGTTCAGTTGTCGGGTGGCCAAAAGCAAAGGATTGCAATAGCAAGGGCTATTCTGAAGAAATCGAAGATCCTGCTATTAGACGAAGCTAGCAGCGCACTGGACTTGGAGTCAGAGAAGCATGTCCAAGAAGCACTTAGGAAGATTTCCAAGAGAGCCACCACCATTGTGGTGGCACACCGACTTTCTACAATCAGAGGAGCAGATGCCATTGCTGTTGTTAGAGATGGAGCTGTAGTCGAATATGGAAACCATGACAAACTCATGGCTTCCCACCTTGATGGTCTCTACGCCAATATGATTCGAGCAGAAACTGAAGCAGTAGCTTTTTCATGAGGATTTGCATACACTTCAAAATAGAAAATACATCTTTGACGAGTTAATGCAACAATCGGATGTAAAATTTAGCCCATCAATTCAATATGTTTTCTTTAGCTGTTAAGAATAATCTTATCTAACCTTCTCAGAGCTTTGTCAACTTGATCTGCAGAAAATGGTGTAACTGATAGATACAGAATTTAGTTCAACCATTAAATCATTTTCTTTGGAGTCGTAATCAAATAAAAACAAAGTCTCTTTCTATCGGAGCTACAGTATTAGATCCTATTCAAGTATAAAAATAGAACAAATTCAGTTAATCCTTCTCTTTGGATTCAGAACAACTGGGAACTATTTTACAACTAGAATGGGGCCAATATGTAGCCTGAAGATTAAGAAAACATAATGCGCCTACCTTTCCTTATGGCTACGTTCCTTCTTCCTGAAAAGGGCAATGCGGAATGTATGAGAGATAGACAGGTTTACTAGGTTAGTCCGAAAGTCTTCAAGGTTTCAGCATTATCGCCTCGAAGTTTGGGGCAGACAAGTAATTTAGCATAGGTCAAGAAGGCCCTTTGAGCATTTTTGTCCCACGAAAGATTTTCTCTTTTCGTAAAAGCCAAGGGAAGTGAATTAAGAAGTGGGATGTTTTACGTGACTGCTATGTGAAGCTACTGAAGTTCTTGGCCTTCACTTCGTTTGGCACCATACGCCATTGGACCAATTTGGAACTTTATTCACTGCCGTCGAAGCTAACATTTTGGTATTTTTGTTCTTGTCTTCTTGACTCTGGGTTCTCTGTGCTTCTCCTCCTCTCAGGTATGTTCTCTCTCTATCTCTGTCCTGTGTCATTCATATTACAACTGTATATTTTTTGATGAAATTTTATGTATTAGAAACTTGGAATATAGTAAAGCATAGATACGTAGCTTGCTTTAGTTTTGGATTGGGTTAAGTTTTAGTTTAGAATCATACTATATTTGGTGCGAGATATTACCTTAATTGTCATCTAAAGCGCCATATTGTTCAGAAAGATTGTTGGACATTTTCCCTTGGTATCCTCACAAAGAAATAATGTCTTTCTGCCTAAAACTGGTTTCTTTCTTTTGGATCTAGATTTCAGACTTGATCTAAACTGTTCGGTGAGTTTGATGTGAAAGTGATTAAACAGGAGTATCTTGATACTCTGGTTCAATTCCTTTTAAAAATATTATATTTTAGACGTTAATATCGTTTTAATAGTGTAATTATTACTTTCATTTTTATTTTATCCTCACTCATTCATTTTCTCTGTTATCTTACGTTAAACTTTGAAATTAATTAAAAGTGTACATCATTTTAATAACTAATTCATTATTTTCTGCACAATTTTTATAGATCTATTAAGAAAAAAACAACAAATAGCGAGAAAAGGATGAGAGAGAAAGGGAAAGAGGAAATAGAGTGAGATAAAAAATAAAATTATGTTAATTTTGAGGCATAAGGTTATTTTAAATGTATTTTTTTTCTAAATTTAACAATTCCTTATTTCCTATATGCTGTTAAATGAATTCAGAGAAAGTATTTAATTTAAATATCAAGGGACTGGAAAAAGACACTGCTCTGGAGTTTCTAAAAGGTAATCAGATCGTTCATTTGTTACATTTTCTTGGACGTGGTAAAATTTGGTGGACTGATAATCCTACAACCAAAACAATTCCTGAAAGATCTATGCATTGACTAATAAGAAGGTGCTAATTTTCTCCATGTGTACAAGGGAAAGTTGCAGCATGAATTCTTTGATTTGTTTTGCAGTTGTTATCTCTTGGAAGAGCTTTCTGAAAAGCAAAAGCAAAATGGCATCCCTTACACCTGAAGTGCTGCTTAAACTTCTTCAAAGTATTAATTCAAATGTTAAGGTTCGTGGTGAATATAGGTCTATCCTTTTGCAAGTGATCAGCATTGTTCCAGCTTTATCAGGATCAGAGTTATGGCCAAACCATGGTTTCTTCATAAAAGTCTCAGATTCTTCCCATTCAACTTATGTATCACTCTCCAAAGAAGACAATGAGCTGATATTGAACAACAAGCTTCAACTTGGCCAGTTCTTCTATGTTGACAGAATGGAGGCTGGAACTCCAGTACCAATTTTAGTTGGAGTTAGGCCAGTACCTGGTCGACATCCTTTTGTTGGTAATCCCAAGGATTTAATGCAAATGCTTGAGCCATCTGAGGGCCCTGTTCAAGCTGATCACGAAGGTGATGATAATTCAGCACCCATAAAAATGCAAGAAGAAAAAGAAGAAAGCCCAAAGAAGAAAATTGTTATCAAAGAGGAGAAGGTGGTGGTTTCCTCTCGGTATATGCAAGGTGTCTTGACACCAAATGGAAGAGCAAATGGATCTGACTACGGTGGAGAGAATGGTGGAGTAGGAAAGAAGTCTGGATATTTAAAGGGGAAACAGCAAGAGGTCAAAAGTCAGGTATCCAAGCCTTCTGTTTCATTACCCGTGAAATATTTGTCTATTCTTCATTTTCCAAATTTTATAGGGTATTACCACCTTTCTTAACGTCTAACTTTTGACATCTCATCCTTTTTCTAAGTTCTTCAACGATGCTGACAGAGTTACAACCTTTGATAAGGTCCTAGTGTTTGCATTGCTTTAAGTAGACTCTTTACCTGGATTTGTCCCAAATGATTGCATTTATCTGGACCACAGATAGAAGTTAATAGAACAAGTTATACTGAGTGGAAGTGTCGGATTTTCTTTTGAGATGTAAGAACTTCAATTCTGATTATTTGTGATGGACTGCGATACAGGTACAGCCTCTAACTTCTTCTCGGACTCGCTCTGAACCCTTTCCAGCAAGCTCAGATATAGATAATTCAAACAGCAAAGAGACCTTGACATCTAAATTTCCAACCATGAAACGTATGACAAGCAAACAAGAAATCAATAACTGGAATTGCTCAGCAAACGTCACAGATAAGCATCAGTCTTCCGATGGAATATCCTGGTCCAATCTGCCAGCCAATCTTCTGAAGCCAGGGAAGGTATATTTCCTGTCTCAGACATCCTATTGAAGATTCTTTTTTTGTCTTACCGTTTCAGAAATGTGAACTTTTTAATCCAAAATCTCAATAAGACCTCATCAAAATGCAGTCATTCTTCTCCCAGACAAGACAGAGAAGGTAGTGAGTGTGTCTGCCGGACTAATATCAGCAGTAATCAGTTAAATGTTCACGGAAATTCCAGCTGACTATAAATAAGTTTTACATTTAGGTCTTAAATATGATTTGCAGATAGAGACATTATAGTAGATAGAGTTTACCATCTCAGCATGTTTTATTTATTGTTGTTCCTCAAGATGTTGCTTAGGAGGAAAAACTTAGCTTCTCTAGTAGCAGTTGAAGCCCAAAAAGAAGCATCCATGGCGGCAAATCTTATCAGAAGCCTCAGGTAATTGTAGTCCTTATGTTCTGAAAGGTTCTCAATATTGCATTTATTGTGCCTCAGGTAACCATGCAGCACTATATTGAGAAAAGGTCAAGAAATCTTAGGAATTATACCATATTTTCTCCTGAGCGTGAATTCTCTCTCCTTGCAGCATCTTTGCTGATCTCTCCTCATCTGCTTCACCAATGAACCCTCATCTCTATCTATCCATGTTTTTTACACTCCACCAGATTATTGAACAATCAGACATCACAACCCCAGCAAAGGATTTATCAGATCATTCCATAGCCAATTCTTCTATGCAAGATAAAGAAAAATCCAGCAAAAAGTTCTCTTTCTCCCAGAGTAGAGATAGGATGAAGTCATCAAAGCCAGAGCTTACTCTGACTGATAAGCTTGAATGGGCAAAGGTAGATGGTAGAAAAGATGTTAAGGAATTAAAAGAGGTTCTTTTAAATGAAATACAATCCTGGTTCTTGAAATTCTTGGAAGAAGCACTTGATGCTGGATTTCGAGTAGGATACCAGAACAATAAAGGAAAGGACAATGTTGGAAACCAAACAGAGCCGAATAATCTCATTGCTCTTACATTATCACAACTTAAGCATGCAAAGGAATGGCTGGACAGACTAAGAAGCAATGCAGAATCAGAAAAATCTGAGTTGGTGGAGACTGTTGATAGATTGAAGCAAAAAATTTATGCTTGTTTGCTTCTTCACGTGGATTCAGCTGCATTAGCTCTAGAAAACCGAGCTGACCGCAACTGCAAGTGATTCTGCTAGAGTGAGATTGGCAATTACTTTACCAGTTTCATTTCTTCTAGAATATTTTCTAGCTATTATGTATGTGGCTGATTAAGTAATTCTATTTAAGGTCGCTCTGAGCTATGAGCCCTTTAGTGACCATCTTTCCTTATGAACAAGAATTGTGTGACTATTCATGTACATATCAAAGAGTTAGACGAACATTTATTACATTCTCTGAGTGTGCATGGTTGTTGTGGGTGGGATGAATGTTGATATTCCATTGGAAGACCCTGTCTCCCGGGCGATAACGATTGATGAAAAGATACAAAGTTTTGTATCTGGAGCAGACAGTGCCTACATTAGTTCTTACTGCCCCATAGAATGCTTACGCCTTTAGGCTATCAAAGATACCCATATTACACTCAGAATCAGAATCACAAGGGAAATTTCCCTTCAGATATCAGAACTAACTGACGATAAAACTTGCAAGACCAAGATCAAGTT
Organism: Apocynum venetum; assembly: GCA_019593545.1. Taxonomy (NCBI): domain Eukaryota; kingdom Viridiplantae; phylum Streptophyta; class Magnoliopsida; order Gentianales; family Apocynaceae; genus Apocynum; species Apocynum venetum. Next base: position 5,145,072 of record SRSM01000123.1, on the reverse strand, counting down.
AATAAGAAACTTACCTTGGGAGCTACTTGCCTCTGGAAACGGTCGATCCGTTACTTAGCTAGCAAGTTGCCGAAGTACAGGGGCATATAGCAGGGGAGCCAAACTGGAGTGTCAGGGCACATGCAAAATCTCAATTGAATGCCTAAGAAATTTAGCATGTGCCCTGCTTCTCCAGCTTGGCCCACCCACTACTCCTCCGGATTGATATATATATATATATATATATATATATATATATATGTTATATATTCCTTTCTTATATTTCATCAGATAATTTGGATTTCTAAATTTGTCAGAGAAGAATGATTTTCAGCGAGTGAGGTAAAGTTTGACTACACACTGGATGGAATTGAATCCTCATTCTGGGTTCTTTATATAGCATTTGGTGATCGAAATTCCCGTAGTTGGATCCGTGGGAAAGGTTTGAAAGCAAAATGTTGGTAGGCTTGGTGGTTGATCTTTAAATGGAAAATGAAACATATACATATAGTGCTGTCCTTTTTTGAAGCAAAATCCAGAGATATAAGGAAACATGCAGGGTAGTTTTTGCTTTATAGTGATTGTTGAAGTTTGGTTGCCAGAAAGGAAGTCGACATAGCATCAGCCAAGAGTACAAGTAGTTCACACAACCCCATGCGGTTGTTCTTACCATTTAGAGCCCTACAAAGGCAGATCACCCACCATTGGAATGGGATATATGTACTTGGAAGTAGTTATTAAGATCATAAAAAGCTAACATACCTTCATTTTTTGAATATAAGTCCTTTTTAGAATTGAAGAGTTGTTTCATATATAAAAAGTACATAATTTAATAGGTCTTTCTTGAAAAGTGTTATGTTAATTTTGGTTAATAAAATTCAATATGGATATTGGTAATATTGAAAAGGTAACTAATTAATAGAGAAAGTTATATAAGTTTAAAAATTGAGAAAAAAAATTAAACGCAATATTTATTCAAAAATAGGATAAGGAATTTTGGAATAAACCAAAAAGGAATATAACCAAGTAATTTAAGAGGGAGTAGTTTTATTTTTAACTCTCATACGTGAATATGAGCAACTATTTGCCGAAGTACAGCTTACGATTCTAATTATAAATCTCCACTTTATAATATGTATATATATTGATTTATAATAAAATGCATCAAAATTTACTTTCCTATATACCAAAAAAGCTCCAATAAAATTAAAATTTTAAAATCAGGCGCATTTCCATTTTATCATGCTACAAATTAATGAAAACATAGTTGGAGTAGCAGTGGTAATGATGATTTCTCCTTGTTTGGATTTTTCTTCTCAACCAATTTTATATTAAAGGAAACATACTTATGCTCTACTTATTAATTCAAATGCATCGCCATGCATATGCATCAGAACCAAAAACAATGGACACCGAAATTATTGATACGGTTATCTCTTTCGCTGCCCAATAAAATATCAGGAGAAAACTCTCAGTATCGATAGATTGATTCCAATAGTAGATTTATTTCCACACAAAGTTATAAAAGTTTATTTGAGACCAGAAAACAGCATAAAGATCGAACAATACACTTGCTCATCAGATTCTGGAAAATTAGTGATGCAGGAAAGTGAGAGTTCCAGGCACCAGCACTAGAATGTTCCCAAGTAAGGCATCAATAGTACTAAGCAATCCGATAGGGATACGAAGGATACCAGTGGGGACACTAAATATGCAGGAATTTGGTGGCAGAGTAACGAGAAGATAACAGCGTCCGGGGTCGTTAAGAATGGTATCAACTAGAGCAAAGACGAAGGAGTAAACTCCAGCTAGATTGGTTTGAGTTGTTCTTATGACTCTTGCCAGAGAACCTTCTCCGCAGACAACGTCCACCCTTGCATTGGCAATCACCGGGTAAGTTCCAACGGTGGCCAATGAGGTGTTGGTGCAACAGATGGTGCCCCCTAAAACACCGCCCACAATGGAGGATTGTGCCATTGGAATGGTTACTGAGACAAAGAGGAGTGTCAGAAGTAGAGTAGAGGGGAAGGCCATAATTGCTGATGAAAATGATCACTCGAAAGTAGTTCTTGTTTTGCCTTCGAATACCTATACCTTTGCTTATTTATAAGGACATGGGGATGGGCTTATTCGTTCACTCAAATATAATATTTGTGACTAAATATTGTTATAAAGTTGTCCATAACATCTTCATTTCTTTTGAAATTTGGTGCGATAGAGGTAAAACTTGTTTTTTTAATCTTGTTCAATAATAATAAAAGGACATGGGGGCGGGCTTATATTTATTTTACTCCAATTCCCATTAAGGACCTCTCACCCTAAGCTCAAAGGATACGTAAGGGTAGCACCCCTCCCATCATTTGTTCATTATAGAAAATTCATTGAAGAACAAGAATTTCTCATTACATAACAAAAATTTCATCTTTAATTTTGTTTTATATTCTATGGGATTCTGAACCCAATTTGAGCAAAACCACAATCTTTTCTCAATTGGCTTTTAGATAAAGTTTTCGCATCCTTCCATTGGGAAATTCTTTTTAAATGCTATGCAGAAGAGGTCTTCATGATATATCATCCAGTTCTTGTATACTATTGTCTTAGGTTTTCATTTCTTATTCATGTCAGAATGTCTGGGCAGGCTTATAGTTGAGTACCGCTAAGAATTTCCCATTCATAAAAACTAACATATATAGGAATAGATTTTATCGCATTAGATTCCACAGTGCACTAATTACTTTGTTTGTTTTCATGGTTGGCTGCGGAGAGATTAATTTCATAGCACAAAATGGGTGAAAAATCATATTCTGATGTTATTTTTTGTCTTAGTCACCCCCACGTTCCAAAATAAGAAAGTTTGATCCTCAGTGATGAAATCAACTATCGAAATTATGGTAGTCCGATACCTTAAAAACTGCAACGGGGTACGTCATTGAGAGGATTCTGCATTGGGAACAACAGCGATCAACCGATTTCAAAGCTCATCCAGATCTTTTCTTTGATACTGCCACATGCAACAATCACGTAATCTGTGCTGTTGTTTAACCACTAGAATAAAAAATTAATATATTTTGATTGAGTTTTGAGAGTATTTTTATTTTGTTTTAAAATGAAATCATATTTGGATATAATTTTTTTTTATTGAAAATTGAAAGTTTAATGATATATTTTAAATCATATGTAATTGATAATATTATAAAATATATAAAATATAATTAATGAATTATTTGATATTGTAATTTTAATTAAAATAATAAAAATATATTGTTTATATGATATAGTGAGACTCACGTGTAATGTTAGAAAAAAGTGTTTAGAAATATGAGTGTTTAGAAATATGTTTTTATGAAAATTGGAAAATTGATTTTAAAAACCGTCCAAATATATCCTAAGTGAATCGAATAGTTTGTATAATAGCATATACAATCATTCATTAAGCAACCGAAAACCAATACAATCATTAGTATCTGAGGGCTGATCTTGAGTTACATTGATTGATGCCCATCGAGCTAAATTTTGGGCACAAAACTTCCCCAACCCATGAACAAGTTTAAGTTTTCAAACTGGTAAATTGTAAGCAGAAACCTTGTTCTGTGAGAGCTCTATCTGTCCAAGCTGTGGTGTATTGTTTGCCTTGAAGTGAGAGGATAACACTAAGGGTATCTCCTTCAATTGTCACCTTCTGACACTTCTCGTTCACAGCCGGCCAAAATGACTGCTCTACCTTTCACAGCAAATATTATTATATATAGTGAAATGAATTACATATTCAAATTCATCAGATACCGATTAAAAGAAAAGTTGATCATACATACAAAATTTGTTAATACTCTCTAAATGTGAGATTCAGACGGCCAGGTCTAAGATTAGTTTCCTCCATCAGAGCCTGAGGAGCAGTATCTGGATAAATGGTGGTTACCCCATGATATATGTGCCTTGCTTGACCACCAAATATTAAGACATCCCCAGATTCAAGTCTGATTTTTTTTGCATTGATAACATCCCTTTGATCATTGTATTCAAATTCTGCAGACTCTCCAATAGAGAAGGAGACAACAGGCAGTCCCTTGCGGAGACTCTCTTTACTTTCATCTTTATCCTGCAAAAAGACATTCAATTTATATCAGCTAACATATAAGCTACATTTTCTAGATATGCAATCTAGCAAGAATATATGGTATGTTGTTATCTTTCTCCCTTGACAATCATTTTTCTTAACCATTAATTGTCTAGTGAAAAGAAAAGAAAGATGAAAGGATCAGGACTATATATTCTCCAGATATCCTATGAATCATTAAAAATCTACACATTTTGTCCAATTAAAAACCAAAACCATATCAAGATTGCTCTATGGAATACCAAATGGAAAATAATGCAGTTTTCGTGAACCTGATGCAGACCAAGCCGGCCACCTTTTGTGTAAAAATTGATAATACAAATGTTTGGTGACAGTAGTGGTAAAATATCTTCCACATTTTCTTTTCTGCATTGTTTTTTTAAATGCGCATGGGCATCTGTTATTGCCCTCTTAACCAACTGAGAAAATGCATCAGGAATGGGGGGTGGTTTGGCACCATCACTTGGTCTTTCATCACCATATGCACTTGTGACAGGTTCCCAATGTTTACCAAGGCACATCATCTTCAGGTTCAACTTCGCTTCATCAGTGTAACCAGGCTGATAAAATCCACCAGAACCCAGACCAAGCTCCCTACATGTTCTTATTAACTTCACCTGGAGAGATACAAAAAGAAATTAAACACTCAATTCTGCAAAATGGAAGGAAGAGGGTAAAAAGGTATAGGGAGTCCTAGTAGAAGCAGAAATTTTAAGGCGCGAATTAATTTCAAGACCGAGGGGCTCTACCCAAGAAAGGAGAAAGAAAGATACTATCGCATTTCCTTAATGATAACTATCATGCCATTTGTTGCATGATTTAAGGATTATAGCACAGTATGTATTTTAAAAGTGAAGAGGGGATTCTGCATAACCTGATCAATGAAGGAAATGTAACTCCTTAAAAGTATCATCCCAGGCCTCAATATCAAAATATTGCCTTCTTCCATGCTGCGCTTATTCCGATTCCTTATTTCTCTATTCTTCACATGCAAAGGGGATTTTAACTTGACTGTGGGTCCAGTTCCTGGTGGGCAGATATCATAACGGTCATGAGAACTACCAGATTGGTCAATTAAACCTGTCTTCTCTTGAGAATTTTTCCCAAATTGAATTTCCTCCTTAAGAAGCCTATCCTTGATGCTGAAATCAGTTGTCTGAGATGATTCACCTCTGAAGGTATTTACATGTGGCAAATAACTTTCATCCACTGTATGCCCTGTTTGTTTCATCTGTGCTCCCCATGAATTTATCAGCTTTTCCTTTGCATTGCATGTAGTAGATGGCAATTGGAAATCCTTTTTTGTGATGGAGCTTGAGGAATTTAATAATTCATTTGCATCTGTTTCCGCTGGTGAATCATGTGTCAGCTTGAGGTCTCCCATATCAAGCGATAAATTATGCGTCAGTCCTCCACCATCCACAGGAATGACATGGTCAGAATGCCCATAAGCTTCATCCTGCAAATTTTTAGAACAATATATGTGTAGGAATCAATTGTCTCGTGCTTATGATAACACACAAGGCAAAATATGCAAATTTTGTGATTTCTCGATCAGAAACTCAACAATAGCTCCAAAGATGCCAAAGAATGATCAACAGAAAAAGGAAATAAAAGCAGAAATTAAAAAATTAAATAAAATGGTAGGAAGGACATGAATATTTCCCATTTCTAGGACAAGTCAAATGAGTGTGGAGAGTTACATATCCAAAAACAATAAACATACAAATGTAAACACAGAGTGATCAGCAAATTCTGCAGCAATGTCTGTAATAAATCAGAATCTTTATTTCTAACCTGTCTAAGACAATCACTTCAATGATCAATCAAGAATAAACATACCAGAACCAGTGTTAAATATACACAGTCAGCAGCAAAGGAAGCTTGATTTCAATCCCAAAAATTAACTCCACTGTTCTTTATTTATTGGTAAGCCACTTATTTTTGCATGTAAAATTGATTACCAAACATTATATTCATTTATCAAAGGTAAAGGCAGTGTACTATAACGTGAGACACAGTTATACAGAAATTTAGTTTACACAGTACCGCTGGAGGAAACTCCTAATCGGAACACACAGACACTTAACTCAAGGGAGACAATATCCATATCTTTAAATATCCACAATTCTATCATGTATCCAGAAAGAAAAGAGCTGAACCTATTGAGAAATTGCAATGCTGAAAGGATTTTGGATCTTCTAAAAACAATGATGCGAGATACAAGAAAACAATCAAGGAATACCCAAACATAAAGAAAATGAAATTCCATCACCACCCATGGGATCATTTTAAGATTCTCCTCCCTCTTGCTTGTTTACACCGTCAAAACGGCCAAATTTCTCGCATGCAAAGTACTAAAACATCAAAATAGAATCTAGACAAGCCCCAACAAGTAGAGAAAATGATTGAGGGTAATATTTCCATTGATTAACTCATAAATTTATACGGCAGTCCAAAGTTTTCAAGATATTTATAACCAAAGAAGAAAAGAAAAAAAAAACCCATCAAAGATCCCAAATTTGGCACGCAACTCCGTGCGTTTGTAAATTTACATTCAAATTGAGTACCCTTAATCTAACAGAATAACGATAGTCCGAAGAATTATGAAATCAGAAGAAGAGACGGAAAAATATTTACAGGGCGGTGATCATTTGGCGAATAATGAGCAGAAGGTGATGACCGCGGTTTGGGACTGTTATGCCCCTTTCTATCGTTTAGTGTCCTCCTCCGGCGATCCATTACTCCGGCGAAGGCAGATGAACTAGCAGCAGAGAGATGCAGGAAGTGTGTATTTGGCGGGACCGAGAATCAGGTAATGCCGTAATAGTAGTCTCTGGATAAAATTAATTATTTAAACTGCTTATAGTAGACGAAGAGTCATATCACACATTGGGAAAGTTAAAGGCCCTTCTGCTTTACTTATTCCTATTGAACCTTTACTTCTTGCTCTGCTTTGCCTTCCTCTCTCAAGTTTGACTGCCCAAAAAATGTGTTCTTTTCTTAGTGGGAGGGGCTCTCCCAACTTAACTCTCAAATTGGGTACCAATTAAAATATTTTTTTTCTCTTTTTTCTCTCTTTTTTCTTAGTGGGAGGGGCTCCATCTCTTTAATTTCTACCATTATTTCTAAAATAAAATTGTTTTTTATTTATTACTTTGTCTGATAATATAATTAAATATTCATATTTTCATTTGTTATATTTCAAATTAAATGTTACTTTAATTTTCATTTAAAATATTATTGACAAATTATTTCATCTAAATATTTAGATTTTATTAGTACACGTGAATGTATCTTTAATCACTTTAATAATAAGAATAATATATTTTAAAAAAATTAAAGACTAACTTTAATTCTCGTATAAGTCACAATTATGATGAAGAGAGTAATATTCTTAAATTTATTATAAATAAAATAAGATGTACAAAAAGTTAATAAATAATATTCATTTTAATTCTTATATTAAAGTTAAAAAGTCAATATTTAATTTTGATGTACAAAAAAATATTTCCAAATACACTTGTTATATTAATTTTCTAGAAATTTACTACTGCATGGATTAATTTTGAAAATGTATTTGGAAAGTAGTAAATTAATTTAAGTATTGAGTTGAAATTTTGTTAAAAAAATTGTAGTTAAATAAAATACTACAGTATATTGTAGATACTTTGGAACATTTGTAACACAGGATCAGGGTCTACAATTATTTTTTTATAATAAAACTTTTTTCTTTTCTAAAAATTTCAAAAATGAAAAGTAATTGTGATTTTCTTCACATATCACAATTGTGAAATAATGACACTTATGGGAACCAACGTGACAAAATGCAATAGTTGTGTTTTATGGGCCTTGGTCGTAGCAATCTGTAAGGCCCAACACATTTAATCCAGGCCCCTGTCTTTGCTCAGTAGTATGCTCTCCGTGCTGTGCCTCTAAGGAGCTTCCAAGTTCCAACCCCTCCGCCACCCCTCTTCGCCGCGCACCCAACCTGCCGCCGGAAGCAGAAGAGTTTTGAATAGCCCTCCTATTTCATTTCTCATTCCCTTTCTGAGGGTAAGATGTTTCTTTTTCTCCCTTCACATTCCCACACAAATTGCTGTCGTAAAATTCCTTCATAATTATTTTTGGGTAAATTTTGAAAATCGTAGAACATTTATGTGTTTGACGAAATTTTTGTGCTTTGTACACTATAGTATGATGTATACCAGTCTTGTTAAAGTTGGCTTTTTAAATTATAGTATTGAATGATTAAGCAACTCGTAATCTCTATATGGCTACAGCTTTGGACATTATTGGTTTTAGCAAGTAAGAGCTTGGGATTATGTAGGAATAGTGGTGTATGTGAGTATTGAAAAGCAAGGTGATGGTAAATGGTTAAAGCTATACTAGATTCTTAAAAAGGATGCCAGAGGCCGGAAATATATCTTCCTAGGTTTGAGAAGACTGTCTGGCAGATGTTGACTGGCGTTCTCCATCAGAAGATTGATGCTTTTCTGTGTTGTTAGGCGAGCAATTCAGGTTGATGTTTCTTGTTTACTTGTTGAGTGTTTCATAGTTGGAAATATAGGATGTGGTGATCTTTTTATTGTTTTAATTATCAATATACGAGCTTCATTCAAATGATTCTGAGCAAGCCTGAGGAGGAATCAGTCACAGGCGGTGTCTGTAATGCAAAATGTCACAGGTTATCTGAATTGAATTCTTGTACATATTAAAGAAAATCCAGCAGCTTAAACAAGTATAATTTGTTTTAACTAATACTAGCATCCGAATCCCATTATTTTTCTTTGCTAGTAAGTGCATCTTTCAATCTATGAAATATGGTTCTTTCAATTACTGCAATTTGGTTGCAAGTGCATCTTTTTGACTAATATACGTTTTGTAATATCTGCCTAAACTGTCTGAAATAGTAATCTACCTGTCATTAAACCTTTCCTAAACAGACAGTCTCTTGCCTCTTTCCCATTTGTTTCTTTTTGTAATTGGGAGAAGGGGGGTTTAGAAAATATATAAGGATCTCAGATATACAAGTTGTTGCCATAGTGTGGCTTTAGTTTCTCCTCTATCAGAATTTCAATAAAGTGATTTTAACTGCATCATTTATGCAGGTATTTAATCATCTGCCAAGACAATTGCATATACTGAGGACTAACTATCATCCCTTCTCAATTAGTCAAGTAAATTCATCTTTTTCTCTTTTTGCTGTCTTATCCTTTACCATATTGAACTCTGATAATGATGGGCTTAGAATGTTTGACAATTTTTGTGGCAGACCTGACAAAGATAGGAGCTGTTGTGCTTTGAAAGGATCCACAGTTTGCTTGTGTTCAAGATTCAGAGATGTCAACTGGACTTGGGCTTGAGTCTCTTGTAGATCGTAAGTTATTCTTAAGTCTGTTTTAACTTTTAGCGGATCTTTTTTCAGTATGGATTATATTAATGACTTGTAGTGAATACCTATTGCGAGGCTATGGTTTTTGTACCCGGCATCAATGTCACTGAATGTTGAACTAGTATCGTTCTTGTCTTAACTGCATTTGACACTTATTTTTCTTTTTTCTTCCAGAGACAATCTCAGTTATCACAAATGATGGTCGTAATATAGTGGTGAGTTTCCTCTTGTTATCTACAAGTACAAATACAATTTGAAACTATGCAGTTTTACTAACTATTTTGACTTCTTTTGCAGGGAATATTAAAAGGTTTTGACCAAGCTACAAATATAATACTTGATGAATCTCATGAGCGGGTGTATTCCACCAAGGTTTTGACTCTGGAACTGTTTAGAACGTGAATTTATTTATAACATGATATTTCATTGTGCATTGATGCCTTGGAAGTTTTTTGAATGCTTTGCAAATTAGTTCAAGGACTAAATAAATTAATTAATTAAATCTTACTATTCCTTCTGTTTCATCTTCATTATTTCTTATCATGTCTAGTAGATATAGGCTTTGCTGTTTTGCAGCTTCATTTCTTTCCGACCATCCATCAACCCCTTGCAGTTCTGATACTTTTGCTCTTAACTTCAGGAGGGTGTACAGCAACTTGTATTGGGCCTTTACATCATAAGGGGTGACAACATGTATGTTACAATATTTTCTTTCTATTTTTCATTTCAGTGATGGTAATGCTTATTGTGTTCTGGCAATAGTGTATTTCTGCACGTCTTATTTGGTTCATGTCCACTTTGACTCTTCCAGTAGCATCGTTGGTGAATTGGATGAAGAGTTGGATGCAAATTTGGATTTATCAAAACTGAGAGCTCATCCTTTGAAACCAGTTATCCATTGATTTGCGAACATGTACAAGATTGTGATCTAAGATCTGCTAAGGTTGTTACAGAATGAAAATGCTGTGTTGATTGTACTTTTGTAGCTAAACTTGTTAGCTTCTTCATCCGCTCTTTTAGAACCTTTGTTCATCAAAACAGTCATCCATGTGGAACAAAATGGAGTAGGAAATATACCTTCATCTTATTAGTACAAGAGCTGCAAAATAACCCCTTTAAGGGGCGTGCCGATGAATAATCGTGCAGTTGGTGGTAAATTGGCGAGGTGGGGAGAGAAAGCGGCGGTAAGTGGAGGGTGGTGGTACCAAACCTGTTTCATTTTTACTCTCTTATCAGGGAAGATAACAAATATGGGAATTGTTTTCTCATCTCCCACTAAAATCTTTTCAATTCGCTCTTTTATCTTTAAATTTTTTTTCCCCTAACTTCATGTAAATTTGAGTTTCTCCTAAGGTCACATAGAAATTATACTCGTGTATATAAACAATGCTTTTCAAATGTTTTAGAAATAAAATTATACCATCAAGTAATTTTTGACTATATTTTATAATATTATTATCAATAATAAATCATATCAAATTCTTAATTCACTTGAATTCAAATTGAAAATGAGAATGAAATATTTCCTTGTACCCTGCTTGTGCAAGCAAATTCCCCATAAAGCACGGGATTGATGACCTTGAGCCATCATACCCGCAGGTACGCAAGAGTCTTGGCCTTGCCGGTTAAGTTACTACATTAATGGGTCAAAACTACTCGATCGAAAAGGTTGTTGTAGCGTGAAAGGATGGACTCTCAACCGAATGTTCATAATCCTGGTTTGACTTAACATGCGTAAATAGAATTTGGCAGATACTATGAAGTATTGTATGCAATTTCTTCACCACTTGAAGCAAACGGAATATTAGCATTTTGTTACGAGGCACCATTAACAAATTCAACAAACAGAAGAATCTGGAGAAAATGGGTGTGTGGAGGAGGGTGACTTCACAGCTTATGGTTACATGTTCGGTCAGCCAGAGCTAAAAATTATGTCACCCCATGTAAGGAGCAAATAAAATGGAAGAATTGTGCCCTCCAAAACCAAAAGAGTTGGAGAGTGCTACCTTTATATCTAGCCGCTCCTTCGTAGGACCAACTAGCATATTTACATCCTGCATCAAGCAATTCTAGAATTAATACCATCTATATAGAATTAATGACCAAATGCCATTCAAACCATATCAGTAAGAGCCACATTTTAAGAGATCTCAAAGCATACCACGCCCTTGTCAGGATTCTCAAGATTGATGTTTGGATGAATCCATCCTGTTTGTATGGCCTTGCGATAGAAATAAATACTCAGATCAGTAAAACCAATACAACATCAACTAAAGCTTACAGGTGCAGTAAAATCAAGATGCCATTTACCTTCACTGTTGCAACAGCTTCTATTGCACCAGCAGCTCCCAGAAGGTGCCCTACCATTGACTTTGTGGAGTTCATTCTCAGCTGCATTCTCAAGAAAGTAAATTATGAATGATAGGAAAAACTTAACAAATTGGCTGCTTCATTACATTACCTTTGGATTCTGCTCAAAACAATGAACTATTGCTTGAAATTCTTTCAGGTCACCAGCTGGTGTTGATGGTGCATGAGCATTTACATAGTTAATATCTTCTCTCACCACACGTGAATGCACTAAGGCCTTTTCTATGCAAAGAATTATTCCTCTCCCTGATTTTACAGCAACAGAGATCAGACTTAGCATCCATGTGAAGACCCATACTCAGTTATATATTACACAACAAATTCTCAATCTTAGAGTAACTTTTGTTCAGCATTGAATCTTCAAGAATCCTACCTCCCACACCCACCCACCCCACTACCTCTAGAAACAAAATAAGTCAATCAAGGCACCACAGATCATTCTCTTTGAAGTGGACTGAGCATAACATTTGTTCAGCATTGAATGTTCAAGAACTCCACCTCGTACCCCAACCCAACCCAACCAAAATTGGACAATCAAGGCCACCAGAGATTACTCTCTTAGAAGTGAAATGTAGAAAACTGAAATTTTACCATATAAAGACCCTCTTAAACATTTTACTACAAATGATTGATTGTCTGACTTCAAACTAATTGAACGAGCAAAAAAAAAAAAAATCATTAATTCTCGATCTTGAATTGGCTTTATTTCTTTAATGCGGGAGGTGGTTTTATATAAAACATGAACATTTCTTGAATTGCAACTGACCAAAATAGACAGGCTTACCCTCGGGATGTGGCTCAGTCATGTGATAAGCATCACAAGTGAAACTTCCACCTAGAAACTCTGCATAGATATTTGCACCTCTGTTCTGCAACATAGATTAAGAAAAAACAAGCTTCAGTAATATAGCATTAATCCATCAACCCAGATCCCCATGGTCCCTTTCTTTGCAGCAACACAGTGTGTTGCATGCTTGAAGAAATGAGTAGTAGTACACCTTAGCATGTTCTAGTTCCTCTAAAAGTAGAACACCAGCTCCCTCCCCCATAACAAATCCATCACGGTCCTGAGAGATGACAGATTGGATCAAAAGTAGATTAAGGGAAAAAATGATATTTTGAAATTCTGAAGAAGAACGAATCATAATTAGTGAGGCCATCTTTTACCATTCAAGATTGACCCTTGATAGTTTCAAGTTCTGTAATTCATATGTTAGATAAAACCAGAGATTTATGTACAAACATATCGAAAAATACTTGTTTAACTTGTATATTGTATATCTAAAGAAGAATTTCTGCCGTTTAACTTTGCTAGAACTTAACCCAAGAAAACAAAAAGATGATAGTTTAATATGATACCATATCCCAAGGACAAGAAGCTTTGGTTGGATCAATATTCCGCTGTGAAAGTGCTCCACATGCTAGAAAACCTCCCAGTCCTGCAATGAGATCATTGTTTGAGAAGCATATTTAAATTCAAAGGAGTAGATGACAATGATTATGTAACCTATTGGGACGATTGGAGCATCTGAGCCACCACAAAGCATTATATCCTGCAAATTTACGTGAATTCAAGAAAATTTGTCATACCTAGTACAGCAATATATGTAAAAGAGTGTAAAAACAACTGCAAATAAAAGCATAGGAAAGAAAATGTTCTGCCACTTACAGTTTCACCTCTTGCAATATGGTTTGCTGCATTTAGAACACAGAAATTGCTGGTGGCACAAGCTGTAGAGATTGAATAGTTCGGACCCATCCACCCCTGAAATTCAGCAAGCAAAGAACAACTACAAGTTTGTATCCATTCTTTTACTTACTGTATAATTTTATGTTAACTAGAACCCCCCCCCCCCTTCCTTTTCTCCTTTTTAATGAATGAAGGCAACAAACGTTAACTTGAACTTACCAAATCCATCGCAAGTATAGCAGAACCCATATTTGTTGTAGCAAAAGGCACACAGAAGGGATTCATCTTCTTGTATGATACCCTCAGTGCTTCTATTGCATCGTTAAAAACCTATTCAGTGTGGCCAATACATCACAGGAACAAAAACAACAAAAATACTCATGGTTTAGGTTGATACTGTGTATTGCAGATTAAGAAAGTGTTATCATTCCAGCTACAACCTAAGTTAATGAGCCACTAAGTTAATACTTGGGAACATATGTAGCCTTGAGAACATTTCATTTCTGTTCCAGATAGGTTTCATAGCTATTGCGGAGTTCACTGTCAGGGTAAAGGTTCTCTGAGTTACCTTCACTCCCCCAAGGGCAGAACCAATTAAAACGCCGCATTTAGCCTTGTCCAACTCTCCGTTGACGTCTTCTGTGATCCCACCATCTGCTAAGGCTTTCTTTCCAGCCATGAGCAAGTACAACATAAACTTGTCAGCCCTTTTACAAAGTTTTGGGGCAACCCACCCATCAGCCAAAAAGTTCTTGATTTCCCCTGCTATTTTCTGTTATAGAATATAAAGCAAACATCAAAATTTATGAGCTAAATATCTGGTAACAGGAACAATCAAAAGAAAACTTTGAGGAATTTACTTCATGAGCCAGTCAGCAAAGAAGACTTACTGTTGGAAACTCAGAACAATCAAAAGCTTCAATCTCACTAATACCACTAACTCCTTCAAGAAGATTATTATAAAATTCATCTGCATCATGGCCAAGAGAGGATACCACACCGACCCCGGTTACAACAACCCTTCTTTTGTTTACAAGGGACCTCTCCTTTACTGTGGCATCCTTTTCAGGTTGCACAGAAACAGACATTGTTTTGCCTAGAGCAACATAAAGAACCACAAGGATAGCTAGCTGATACACGGAGTAAGTGTAAGAAACGCACATTTATGCCAATATGTCCTAGTTTAACAACGGATGGAAACTGTATGATCGTTCTATTATTCCGTCTGCTCAAGTTTGTATGTATTTTTATGAAAGGTAAATTAGAGGCAATTTTGACGTAGTTAATGCAAACCCCACAACCCCACACGCTGAAAACATTTCAAATACCACAAACTCAAGATACTAAACTGGAAGCCAGGCACAGGCAGGGTGCTAACTGTCAAAGCTCTTAGTTGCTCTATGCGCATCATTATATGAGAAATAAAGAATAGAAACCCCTGAGGTGACAAACAATCACATGTGTGGACGTTGAAAGAGAAAAATTATATGTCACCATGACGTGAGGGCTAAGTGCCCAGTGCAAAAATCGTGCCAAAATCACTTAGCCCGGAGCCAAAATCACACTAACACCATAAAGTTCAAATCAGCATGCATTAAATGTAACTACTAAAAAACATTCAGAAAAAAAAAAAAGGATAGCAGTTACAATCAACTAACAGATGCACAATAAAACCAGCCTTCTGAAATCAACACAAAATTCCTAAAATCAAGAATTCGTAGCTCGTTACCAGAATGAGCAGCTGTGTCCACTCTTCTTTGACTGCGATTGACCGGCACCGCCTTGCACCCGAAAACAGAAAATGGACCCTCAGTTAAGCAAGTCAAAGAGGAAGCCAGGCAATTTGAATTGCTGTACTCCTCACATGGCTGAAAAGCTAGATAATGATTAAACCAATTTCGAATTCCCGATTCATAAAATGAAGATACCCGGTCGCCACCATCATTGTAACACTGCTTCACCACTCTCCTTCTTCTGGCCGACCAACTCAACTTTTTTGAACACTGAAAAATCGACGGCGACTTGGTAAAATGGTCTCTTTCAGAAGAAAGAGACATGCAAGCAGCCACCAACCACGTACAGAGAGGAGAGGCAACAGAGGAAGTCACCATTGGTGAAGCTAAAAAAATTTACACAAAAAGAACCCAACTTTTAAACAAATTACTAAAACCCAGATGAATTTAACAACAATTTTAACCAAAAAACTCGTATGATAAATCTTGGATTTTAATTAAATTTTGGAGAAGAGAAGCTGTCGTGGAATTGAATGTGGACTGACAAGGACTCTGTTACTGTACCACTGAATGGACAGATCCTAGGCCGTCTTATAAATAATCCCGAGTATGACCAAAATAATTTAATGTATGATCAGACTTCATCCCAAAAGAATGTAATGTAAAGATTAGCGTCGTTGTACGATAGAGAAGACTAAAAAAAAAAACAGCTTTTGTCGCTGTGAACTCATAACTGACACGAGTTAAGAATTAAGTGCATGCACCGTCAGATATCGAACGCAACGCAGGAAAAAAGAGCTCACGTGATTAAGCCGCCCGTGAGTTCTTGACTTGGAGTCTGGAACAGTTCTACGAGTAATATGCAGTGCAGCGATATTGGTGTTTCATCTATGATTTTGGGTTTCAAGTGAAAAAGTTTAGGTCATTAATTAATCAACTAATGAGCATATGAAACAAAACAAGTCATTTCATTTCATTTTCAATATGGGATTTTTTAATGTCACTGATGGCGATTATTACCATCATATTCTTCAAAAGCTTAGAATTTAATTGGATATTACAAAATATACTGCAGTCTACAAGATGATGGCAAAGACAGTGTTTTGTGTTTTGTTTATTAAATAGAATTATGTTTGAATAAATAATATTTTATTGAAAATTGAAAAGTGATTAATATATTTGAGTCTCATATTATTAATAATAATATAAAATATAATTAATAAATTATTTGAAATTTTAATTTTAATTTAAAAATAATGAAAAAAATGTTATTTATATGATTAAGTAAAGCCTATATGCAAAGTTAAAAAATATATTTAAAGAGATGATTTTATGTTGAATTGAGAAAATAATTTTGAATGTCAAAATATATATATATATATATATATATATATATATATAGTAAATTTATCTCACATATGAGATAAGAATTTTTACCCCTAAAATAACCGGAAAATTTATGGAGTAAGAACACTCCCATGACTACACGTCAATCTCCAGAGCAATTTCTCATTTTATTTTATTTTTTAAACTCAATTGATACAAATGTCTAATTTAGTTTGCTTTTTAAAATAATTCTCTTAAAAAAATCAAGTTCTTAATAAAATTTATACAAAGCATTACTAATTCCAACGCTTTAACTGAGAAGATCGTCATTTCCATTTCAACCAATACCTATTAATAACGTGAGAGTTGAGACATATACATTGCTAAGAAAGAGAAGAAGAAAAGACCTGGGATTTGATAATATATTTTAAAATTCTTATGTCATTTGAAAATAAAATAATTTAAAATGGCAATTTTCATAAATTTAAAATTTTAAAATTATTTGTTTAAAACTTTTAAAAATTTAAAGTTACGGATTTATGAAAAATTGATAATTATAAATTTGTAAAACCTTTATAAATATGGTAATACTTAAAAATAAAAAATAAAAAAAGGAGATAAAAAGAATGTTTATTTAGTTTCAATATTGAATTTTTTTAAAAAATTACCTATTTAGGTAGTTTCTCAATCAAGGTTTTAATGTGGTTTAAAAATCTTTATAAAAGTCTGAATTTTTTTAAAATCACCTCATTAAACTATCTAAACAAAGTTTTTATAGTGTAAATTTTACAAATACTAAATTAAAAGAAAACTCATCTTAAAAACCATCGTCCAAACACGTCCAAACACCACAATACTGGGCCTAGCTCACTTCGAATTTTCCACTTCTAACTGTAGATAGTAATTGGGTCTCAAAAGCAACCCAAAACAGTGGGCTTCTAAACCAAAAAATGATTAGTGGCCTAAAAGAAAAGAATATGGGCCTCAGAAGCACCCAAGAAAGCGTCGGCGTCTGATAAAACGAACAGAAGATTAACGGTCAAAAATGATTCCGTTTGAATTTCGAAAAGAATCTTGTAAATCTGCCAGCTCCAATCCTTCCATCAACTTTTGATTTGAGAACAAAACCTTCCATCAACTGATCAAAGAGACAGAGCACTGATCATCCATGGCTCTCCCTGTGACACAAGACTACAGCTCTTCGATGTCCGATGATACAACTGATTCCGATGATTCTCAAGAAGACCCAAATTTTGATTTTCTTGATGAGACTCGCTTCAGCTTTTCGAGGCTCTCCGTCAAGAAAAAACCTAAATCCCGGTAACTGTCTGTCTTTGTTAGTAAATCCATGCGAATGTTGTGTCTGTATTTCTTGTACTAACATGCAAGTGAAATGTGGAGAAGTACCTTATATCATGCTTTATTCATTGTCCTCCTTTTTTTTTCTAATGGTGCTGTGAAAACATTTTCTTGTTAAATATATATATATATATATATATATATATATCTGAAACGGGATCATGTATTGCATAAATGCCAACCCCCCCCCCCCAAAAAAAAAAAAAACTATACAAGTTCCACTTTACAAGTCTTGTTAAATCTTAGGATTGCCAAGGTAAAAGATGAGGATACGGAGGAAGAGCCCTATGTAGTTGAAATGATTGTGCCAGAGCTTGACGAGAAGGATGAGAAAGACTATGGCATTATTCTAAAGGCCATAGAAGGTTAGTCAATCATGAGTCATGATGTGTCCTCATGATTTTTTTGCATAAGAATCTTCGAGTGCTCATACTATGTATTTTGTTCCTTTATGGCAGATGGGGAGATTCAGAGGCTTAAAGTGGATCAATGTAAGATTTACCTGAGAAAACATGGATTGAGATTGACTGGTACAAAAGACATCCTCATTCAGCGCATCAAGGAACATCTTGAGTAATTTCTGTTTTTTTCCCCCTTTAATTGACGAAAAAGTGATTTGTTTCAAGTTTAGTAGTCTGATATTAGGTCTGTTGCATTTTTAGGATTCTCAGTGGTGGAGGGGAAAAGAAGTATCCACCTTCAAGTTTTGTAGTGAACTGCCAAGGTACAAGCTTTTGGCATTCTGCTCCGAGGAACAGGCTAAACTGTTCAAAGGATTTCTGTAACTTGTTCACAGAAATTGGCAAGGTGTTATCTATGGTTTAAGCACTTAAACAGTTTGCACCATTGTTTACGATTTATTAACGAGGAAGAAAATATCTTTACAGAAGCATCAGTAGTTGGATATGGCCTGTCTATAATTAGAAGCCTATTGGGTTTACCAGTTAACGCTCCTTGCCATTTTAAATGCATGTGGTTCAGAAAATCAACCAACAACATATTCTTGATAGGCTTTTTGTTACTCTCTTGTAATAGTGGAGGTACTAACTTCTGATTTATTCCCATTTCAGCTGTTTCTGAGTGTGATATTTTTTGTTGATACAGGTGATGCATGCACCGGTGATGTTGTCCTATTTGAACAGAACGTATATGAAATGTAAGCTTCCTTAATAGATGATTTTACAATAGTTGGGAACTAAAAACTCTGATCTATACTCTTTAATCTCTTTATATGGTAGCATATGAGAAGATAATTAACTTATGTTTCTTGTACATGGAGCCAATTAGGTTAAAACATATATAGTGGTGGCATTGACTCAGTCTTCTTTAAGCATGAAGGGATAGTTTGATGGTCTATAAACATAGAGTAGACACTATGGGGATTGGGGTAGCTATTTATTTCCAACCAGAGGATTACTTAGATCCGTAAATCGTGGGAGTTTGTTATTTCTCAGGTTTAGTATTGCCTCAAGGTGTGCCAATGGCCCTCCTTGTGGAACTAGAGTGATTGCTGGAAGAATTGTGAAGGAGAGCTATGGCACTGCAAAGCAACAGCATACATTTACAGTAAGAAACAACGCTATCAGCTTTGGATTTGAAAATTTATCCAAAGGTTAAGATAAACTATTTTACTCATTCGATGACAATGTGCATAATTGGCACAAAGACAAAAAAGTGGTGGCCTTGACGACAATATTAACAAGAATGACTTCTTGTAATTCTAATCTCGCTTCACTTTTATGACAAATTTTTCATCCATGAATTTTGATCACAATGTTGTGGCCTTGTACTTATCCTTACATCTATGTTTGAGGGCTTCCTTTTGTGTGGTTTTGCTCCAGTTATTGCACTGCTTAAGAAGTGACATGATATTCCTTGCCATAAGACAGAAAAATGCATGATGATTCTCATAAAAATGCTATTTTGTGCTGTTTTTGGAATTTATAGTTAGATTATCTTGTCCTCCGGATGTGATTCTTACTCTCTTTGACTACTCTAATCAGATTGAAGTATTATGGAGCAAAGGAGAGAAGCCACTTCCTCCACTACATCCCCTTCTGATTAAGGGCCGAAATCTTTATAGGTTAAAAACAATGAGACAGGTTAGTTTGAAGATGCATGAGAGATTTTTTTACTTTCTATCTTTTCGTTAATTGTCATTGTATTCTGCTCAGTGAACACTCCTTTTGAACTCTCAGAAATGGGAAGATGAAGGGGCTAGGCAGAGAATCTTGGCAGAGAAACATGCTCGAGGTTGTGTTGCTCGTACAAAGAGGGAGGCACGCGTACAACAAAGGGAAATGAGGAACATGCTGAAGTCAAATAGGTATTAGAGAAATGAAAATGCATGCTTTGTTGATCCAATTAATGTTGTACAAACTAATACTAACTCTTGTCAACTTTTGACGTTGTAGGGTTTTAAAATCTAAAGACCTGTATAAAAAGGATGAAGAGAATGGAAAATGGACAACAAATTCCCTTTCCATTAGCTCGATGAATATGGCAAACCAACCTCATCAGCAGGCAGAGAACGTGCAGGATAATATCGCTAAAGCTCAATCCTTTATGGAGAGGCCTAATGCTTCCATGAAAGCAAACATTCCATATGACAGACTACACGTTCAGAGGCAACCTTTGACCAGCATGAACAGCAATGTTTTCGTGGTTCCATTGGGAAGGACTACTCGTGTACGCAACTTCAAGTCAAAGCATTCAACAATTTCAGGTCAGCCGATCTTTAGTAATGAAGGACCTGAAAAGAACAGCACACTAGGGAGGAACATCAATGAATCGAGCTCTGTACCATTAAGATATGCACATCAAGAAAGCATAAATCATGAGACAGTGTTGAGTTCATTTCGAGGGCATAGTGGGAGTTCAATGCAAAAACCCTTTTATCCTGGAAACCCCAATTTCAATCCTTTAAGGAGTGCAAGGCAAACTTATGCTCATCCTCAGCTTAAGAATTTTAACTCTGTTGAGGATCTAGTTCCAGGCCCCAGACCTAAGAATATTATCCTATGCCGATATTATGCTGAAGGAAAGTGTTACTATGGACAAAAATGCAGGTATTTGCACCAGTGTTGAGACAGTTCAACAGCGAAGTTGGCCAAATTTTTGAATAGGGAGAGACCTTGGACATTACTGTGACTAGGAGGACGTTCCTGGCAGTCTGCTGACTTTGAGTCTAATGGGAAGCTTTGGCCTTTGTATTTAGAAAGAAATCCTGTGAAACTTCATTGTCACTTTGAAGAGAGATTGTTTTCCTCATTTGCTTTCTTTTCAATCAATCCCTTGTCCTTATTGCTTTTGTTTTCTTCGCCAACATTTTTCCCATTTGATTGAAACCAAAATGATTAGTAGGTGCAATAGCGAATTCCTTTCCAAGAAATATGTAAGCTAAATTATTTTCTAACTATGCAATCAGAAAAGGAAAAGGAGAAGGCGAAAGGTCCCTACTTGATGAACTTTCTAAATTCAACGCTGAAGACAAAATATTTGAATGACAACTTTGCCCTTAACCCGATGGGCATGCATCTCTTTTTTAAAAAAGAAAAAAAGAGATATATAATAGTATTTGTTTGATCTTTGCCGTTTGGTGTTGCGTAGCACACTTTGCTTCCCTACTAGTCCTGTAATATAGTACGCAAAAGATAAGCTCACTCTTCGGTCTCAGTTCACGATCTAAGTTCAATTTGAGTCTTTCTTCTACTCCTGTCTCGTCCTTTGCCAAGAATCTTCAGAGCCTCGGGGTTTCTCCCTCAGAATTCCTTCCACTTTTTTCTCAAGTAAGAAGGTATGTTGAGGCATCATAATCTGATTCTTTTGTGCGGTTGATTTATGAAAGTTTGCTTTCTCAGTTTGATGGTTATAAGTCCATGGTATGATATTTTATTGGTTTTCTACTATATATATATATGAAGGAATAGGTTTCTTAATTTTCTTGAAACTGCACTAGTTCATTTGAAAGCTTAAATTAAATCTTAGGATATTTCAGAAGGGCAATGGTATGATCCATACTTTAGTCATGTGGTCCAGCTAGACTATGCAACCTAGATGATAGCATGAAAGTTAGTAGCAAGCCAAGCAACATAGAAATAAAACTGATACCTGATTACTTGGATTTAATGTTGTTGCCACCAAGCTATATTCAAGAACATGCAAGTATTACTTGGAATTATGATGGTAAAGTCAGGATCGGGAAACTTCTGCAGGATATATGGCAGCTGAACTAGTAAATGTCAATGAATTTCAAGAACTTGCAAAGCAAGCTCTTCCAAAGATGTTCTATGACTTCATTTCTGGAGGAGCTGAAGATCAATATACACTGAAAGAAAATGTGGAAGCATTTAAAAGAATCATGTAAGCTCAAGACTTCTCTTCTAATGGTAAACAGAAGAAAATGGCATTTAACAATAGTTTCATTCTGCTCCAGTTTACAACCAAGAGTTTTAGTGGATGTGAGCAAAATAGACATGTCAACAGCTATTTTGGGCTATAAAACTTCATCTCCCATTATGATTGCCCCAACTGGATTCCACAGGTTGGCACACCCTGAAGGTATATGTTTCTTTTGGAATTTGTTTGCAGCAAATTGTTAATTTGTTGTCTCAAATGAAAATTCTCTGTATTCCAGGGGAAGTTGCAACAGCCAGAGCAGCAGCTGCCTGTAACACAATAATGGTACGACATTTTCGAGGTTTGAATTATTCATTGTTCTATGGACTTCAATACTAAATATAATTTTGCATTCCAGGCATTGTCCTTCTCCTCAAACTGCACTCTGGAGGAGGTTGCTTCAAGCTGTACTGCTATCCGCTTTTTTCAGTTATATGTAATATTACTAAATCTCAATATTTCTTCACAATTTTCCTTTTCCCAAATGTATATGTTTCTTTTGCTATGTCATGGGATTTTACTTCATAATCCTAGATCTATTTGTGATTAGGTTTACAAGAGACGAGAAGTATCTGCTCTGATGGTACAAAGAGCTGAAAGAAATGGATTCAAGGCTATAATTGTTACTGTTGATACCCCTAGACTTGGACGAAGAGAGGCAGATATTAAGAACAAGTGAATGATTTTATGGTCCTCTCATGTGTGTCAATCCATGAGATTAAAAATTGAAAAATATTTTTTGTTATATCTTGTTTTTATTCCACCAACACTGGACCAATAACCCCTATCACTTTCAGGATGATTTCACCTCCATTGTCAAATCTCAAGGGTCTCATCTCAACTGAAGTTGTTTCTGTAAGTTAAACAGTTAACTAGTGTAATGTTGTATGACTAATTGAAGCCAAAATGCTAATTAAACACAATCTGCTGAAGGACAAAGAATTTATACTTAATAGATAGAGTGCATTCCAGTAATCAGCTGGAAGCATCCCTCAGCTAATGCAAATTCACTCTGAAAATCATTCTTGTGAAACCATTGCTAACATTATCCACCTGTTATACTGTTATCAATTGACAAGTTTGTAGAAAACGAAGAATATCAGCACTTTTAATTTTTGACAGGATAAGGGTTCAAATCTTGAAGCTTTTGCGTCAGCAATTCTGGATGCCTCTCTTTCTTGGAAGGTATGGTTTTTAGAAATTGTTCCTCCTGAATCTTGAACATTTTCTAAAGCAATTTCTCCCTGAAGGTATGGTTACATTCTTGACTTTTCACTTTTCTGCAAGCTCTTGAAATTTCCACTTGCTGAAGCTGATGGTTTATTCTGTTACTCTTAAAACCACTTCTACTTGTTCTTGGACTGAGATTGCTTGTGTAATAGCAAATCTCATACTATCATTTTAGTCGTTTTGAATACTCTTATAATCAATCAGACGTGCCTCAATTTTTGCAGGATATAACATGGCTAAAATCCATTACTAGTTTACCAATTCTAATCAAGGGAGTACTCACCAGGGAAGATGGTAAATTTCACCATTTATGTCACACTTTCCCCGATAATTAAACATAGTTATTAGTGATGACTTTCGCTTGTATAGTCCAAGCCCCACGCGAAATTGTCTCTAGTCTGTTCCTGCCTCTTTACTATGAAACTGCTAACCTTGCTTAACAGACAGTTGTTAATTTAGTCCCTGTAGTTTTTGTTTATATGACCGAAGAATATTCACTTTATCCTTGCAGCAATAAAGGCACTTGAAGTGGGAGTTGCTGGGATCGTCGTCTCTAATCATGGAGCTCGCCAGCTAGATTACTCTCCAGCTACCATTACTGTTCTCGAGGAGGTTACGCTCGGTTTTGATCATCAGATCTTATGGTTTTAGTGTCTAAGAGCCCTACATAAAGCATTTGAAATTGTTAACCACTTTTTGAATTTAAGTGCTTATCTTGTATATAACAGAAACCACTAAATTAATGTGAATTGCAATATTAAACAAATTTAAAATCCTCAAGAGTCTTTTGAACCATTCATGGATTATAAGTTCAAGAAAAATGATGTGTGTGTGCAAACATCAATTTCCAATCATATAAATTAGACCAATTCATTGTTGTTTTTACATATGATGTGTAAATGCTGAAAATATTTGTTGATTGCGCCATTTCAGGTGGTTCATGCGGTTGTAGGGAAAATTCCTGTATTTTTGGATGGAGGTGTGAGGCGAGGAACGGATGTATTCAAGGCTTTGGCTCTTGGTGCTCAAGCTGTCCTGGTAAAACTGGAAGCTACTAACACTCACTTTTTTCCCCACGTAACCCTGATTTTCTCACCCTGAGGTTCTTAATACTGATGCTGCAGATTGGACGGCCAGTCGTCTATGGTCTGGCAGCAAAGGGGCAACATGGGGTAGAAAGAGTCGTCAACATGCTAAAGGATGAGCTTGAGCTTACCATGGCCCTTGCTGGCTGCTGCACCGTCAAGGATATTACCAGGCGCCATGTAAGGACAGAGCATGATAGATGCCAGTGCAGGATGTGATGGAAATATGATTTCACGGGACTATATTCGTCACATGTGAATTAGGTGAAGTGGTACTGTAACTTGCATTTTACTGGAGACTCAAAAAAGGGGCATCGTCTAGTCTAAAGACTATGCCTGAAACAGTTGGAAATTGAAGGAATAAATTTTATTTTATTTTTGGGAGAGGATGTGAGGAGCATGGGAGAGAATGGGAGAATGTGTGTTTTTCTTGTTGTAATGAGAACCAATAGCATTATTTATTTTGCTAAAAGTTCAAGACATAATGGTGTATTGTAGGAACTTATATCGTTAAATTCAACTATCTCATTTTAGAGAATGTGTAAATTTGACATAGTATTGCAGGTTACATGTTCAATTCTTACTTCTGTTCATTTATTGGTTATTATTGACACATTGGACTTATTAAAAAATTTATGCTCGATTCACATGTAAAGAGCACGTTAAATTCAATCTCTATATCAGCTTTCAGATTAACCTTTTAAAGTACGTAAAAATTTAACAAATCGAATATAATGCAAATTCAGCACCAGATTGCATGCAAGACATTTCAGATGCATAGAAGATCATATTGTGGTTTCGCCATTCCAGACATCAACTTCAGTTTCTACCAAACACTAATTAATGCTATCTATACACAAATGAAAAGGCTAGCAGCTGTCTGAATCTATCATATATATATATATATGATATATATATATGTGTGTGTGTGTATTGTTACTGAGAAATGCAGAAACATAAGAAAAGCACTACAAAACTACCCAGAATCATGTATTGTTAACAGAGTTGCTTTTGTTCACACCTTGTAGATCCATGGGGGAATTTGTGATGCTACTGACTGAGCCCAGGGTCTGAGAACTCAGTTGAGGGCTAGCTGGGCATGCTTCTGGATTACCAGCACTAATAGTATGCATAGCCCCTGAGCTTAGTTGTGGGCTCATTGGAGTTCGCTGATTCATTTGCTGTGGGCTGGCCTGTTGTTGCTGCTGCTGGATTTGCTGATTTATTGACTGTGGAATTCCCATGTTAGACGGTGAACCCACCTGCTGAGGTTGCACAACGGCCTGAAGAGGTGAAGTAGTTTCCTGCTGTTGCTGCTGCTGCTGTAATTGCTGTTGAAATTGCAGTTGTTGATGTAACTGCTGCTGCTGTTGTTGCTGATTCATATACATATTCATCCCAGCCATTAACTTCGGTGGACCCATTTGTCCAATAGTCCGCTGCATTGGATTTATATTTCCGCGATTCAAAGCAGTGCCCAACATTGAAAGACTAGCAGAGGCAGGATGCATCGGCTTGGCTCCAGTCATACTACTCATAGTTGACTGAGGGGTCCCCAGCATATTTGCTCTACTATGTGCCATCCTAAGCTTTGTTGCCATGAAAGTAGTAGCTTGTGCTGGAGTAAGTCCTGAACGCAACTGTTGGCTAATTGCATTACTAATATTTGAGGCCTGGTTCATATTCATTGGGTTCTGAGCCATGGTACCCATTCCTGCAATAGATGCCATTGGTGCAGAAATTCCTGTTCCACCGACTCCCCTCACACCCGCCATTCCCATTACATTACCCAGGCCCCCAAGCCCGACCATGTTATTTGTTATGTTACCCATACCTACATTTCCAAGGCTCATCATCATTTTCCTCTGCAATTGTTGTTGTTGCTGCTGATGCTGTTGTGGCTGCAATTGTTGTTGTTGTTGCTGCTGCTGTTGCTGATGCTGCTGTTGCAACAACTGAAGTTGTATAGGTGAAGGCTTATTACTCATTTGATTACCCAACTGCATATTTGGATTCTGACCTAAGGAATTCAGATGCGGCATCTGATTTGCAGCTATCATTAGAGATGATCTTTGTAACTGAGAATGCTGCTGCTGCATCAGTGATTGTTGATTTTGAAACTGCTGCTGATGCTGCTGCTGTAGCAAAGATGGCAATGTATCAGACTGTTGAGACCTTGATGGTAATGAAACCCCTGATGAGAGGCCTTGAGAGATCTGTAATCCCTGAGCAGTCCCAGGAGGTAGCATTCTCGTGCCTTGTAAATTATGCGAGGGGTTTAATGATGCACCACCACTATTAGTTGGCTTTGCAATATCATTTGATGGCTGTCCAGAAACTCCTCCAGAATATTGCTGTATTTCAGTTGTGGCATTGCTAGAAAGAATTCTTGGAGTATTAGGTTGACCACTAGGGGCATGTGTCATGGGAACTTGTTTAGGTTGAACACTATTGTCTTCCACACGATATCCATCACGTACCATCTGCAGAATCAGATTTTATTATGATGGAGCATATGGCAGAGAGAGACTGCTGATAATTGATTTGATAAAATGTCGCAATGACTTACCAGTGAACAAAACTGTGCTGCGAGCAGGTCTGCAGTGAGCTGTTACAAAGTCAGATGCATATGTCAATAACAACATAAGGTGCCAAAGTGATTTCCTCCCTACTCTCCTTAGAAGGGACAGAGAAAGCTGATGCCATGAAGTGCATATATTAAAAAACACGCAGGATTTCAGAATAGATGCTCAAAAAAACAAGTTCTGATAACATCTGAATAGGTAAGAATATCAGAGAGTATATACTGTGAAGGAAACTAGCTATTGGGTGCGTAGCGCATAGGTAACATAACCAGACATGTCTTGATATGTGTATAGTTTTATCTTTTCTGACACTTCTTTGGTGTCTGTCCACTTTGCTTTTCACTTTTGGTTTTTCATTCAAGGGGAGAAGCTGAGAAGGAGAAGTTGCTTGAGGAAAGTAACAGAAAGAAAGCTAATTATGCCAACTTCAAATAATTTAAGCAAGCAGCGCTAATTTATTCATAACTTTAAACTGTTATGGTAGATACCATGCAACAGGAAGGAGGAGGACATGAAGACTTGAGAACATAAAGGAAATAACTCCAGAACTCACCGTATTGGGTAGTGTAGGAAGGTAATCTTCCACAGCCAAGTATTGAGCATTCTCAATTTCTCCAATATGCATTGCCACAGTACCGTCATTTGGCCTCATTGACATGGTCAATCTTGTCCGTGCCTTGGGAACAATTGAAAAGCTATTTCCTGGCAGATATCAGCAAAGGAAGAAAGATCAGCCAGATGGAACTCAACCCAATACTATTTTAGCAGTTTAAGTATCAACAAACCTTGGATTATACGTTCCGGCGGCATAAAATTCAAGAACCTGATCTTAAAAGCATTGATACTGCCACCTACAAGGGACTTTGAAAATTTAAACGTCTCATCCTCAAAATTTTCATTGCTTGAATCAGCTGAGAGGTGACGTAGCAACTCTTGAGCTTGAAAAGCATTTGATTTGCCAATAGGGACCTCATCCACCTTTTTCTTTTTGCAGTTCAGCTGGAATCTGAGACAAAAACAGATCAAATTAGCAACCCTAAAACCCTATGGAACTACTTTCTACCTTTAACATAATTTTAAAGGCTGCAAATAACTCAAAGAAGGTAGAAAGTCTCCAAGGCTATTATATTTGTTAAGCTTGAAGATAAGGGGGCCATCATCATTGAATAATCAAAGAAGCAACCAAAAGGAGCATAAATTGTACACTTAATTGAAATGATATGATGCATAAGTTAACAATTTAAAGCAAATTGAACAGGCAGATATTCACAAAAATTCCAAGTTAGGTTTACTCATGCTCCATTCCTCCAAATATTATCAACTGGAAACTCTGCCAGAATTGTAACTCAAGGTATCTATAAGCTGTACATCTGAAAATGATACTATTTCCCAGTCGGTAATAGCATTTTGCAAGTATCTGGTTCACTTGTAAAATCGTTGAATGAAAATTGGCCAAAAGTCATAAATGGAGATAACTAGCTGAAACACATCAAAATCATGAATATTCTCAAGATACATATACAGTGTGCGCTTCCGGGGGTGCAGATGCAAGAAGAAAATTTAAGTTTAATGCATATGGCTAAAATATCGTCTACTTTATATGATTATCAATCAAATAAAAAGTTATTTAATGTATCAATCCTTACATATCCTACTAGAAACCACTACAGCGTTTCATGAATTAAACAAAAACATCAGACGAATTTAAAAAACAAGACAACAAAAAATCGAATAACCAGATAATTTATTAGCATCATACCTTCCAGTCACCATATCAATCTTGGAGAACCTTTCCAGCACGGTCAGATCAGCCAAAGGAGTTCCAACAGGAGGACTGCTCACATTTAGAGGAACGCTTGTATTACTGACACTAGCAGGAGAACCAACTCCATTCATAGCTGGAGTTTTGGGAAGAGAGTTGGACTTTCGTTTTGCAGCAAACTGTGCTTGATGTTGCCGCTGCATGGAATCATTGGCGCTTGACGTCAAAGATGTTGCACCACCAATTGGAGGAACTGATGTAACCACCGACCTATCCTTTTGGGATGATACAAAGCCACTTGTCACAGCTGCCCCAACCTGGTGCCCTACTGAACCACTAGAAAATTCTCCAGATTTTGATGACAAAGGAGATTGTGGTAGACCACCAGCAGACACACGAGGACTTTGCACCAATTTTCTCTTCTGGTATGGATGATCCTCCTTTCTAGAATTGCCCTCAAGAGGCTGGACCTGACCATTCCAAGGTGACTGGGGAAAACTGGATCTCATTAGTTGTTGTGGTATCCTTTGTTGTAGCCTGGACTGCTGGGAATCCATATTATTTAGTTCTGAGTCCAGCATGTGCATATCATTTTTATTTCGTCCTAGTTCTGATTTATCCAATCTCTCTGAATCAACTGGTTCTTCCTTTAAGCCATATCTCATTCCTTGGTTGAAGGGGATTGCCCCAGATTCCTGATGCAAACTACCATCAAACATTTGCTGAGAATATTTCTGCATTCCAGTACTGCCATACTGAATCCCTCTGGTTAGTGCCTGCTGCTGCAGCAACAGAGTATTCTTCCAGTGAGAATCAGGTCCATGGAATCCTTCCACTTGTGACCCCACATGTTGCTGTTGATTACCATCAACACCCATATTAGTAACCCTAGATCTTTTGTTTGAACCAGATAGGGGAGACGATTGGGCTTCCTGACTGTCTCTTTTACCATGGAATGAAAGAGCACTAGAGTTTACATTTTCTGAGTAAGTTATCATCATGTCCTGGCCAAGAGAGGCCCCTGGTGTATTCAAAACAGATCCTGACCTGTGATCTTGCATAATTCTTGGGCTCCCAACCCCCATTTGATACTTTGTTGGGTGAGTTATCAAAGGTGAAGATGGGCCAGAGGCATTTGAGCCAAAGCTATTAGCCCTCTGTGCAACCATACTGCTTGGAGCATTATTTTGGCTGGGCAGATTCTCAAGTGCAGACTGCTGGAACATGGGTCCTGAGTCTGCCAACACTGAGCTTTCTGGCACTCTGTCTATGCACACTTTCTTCCCATGAATATTATTACTAGATGTCACTGTAACTTCTGGAACTTGCCGAAATCTTTTCCTACGCATTGCAGACACAGCCAAATTTAACTGCCAGCAGAAATCAGAACAACATAAATACAAGAAATTTCACCTACATGTTAAAATAGACAAAATCAAGCCACAAAAACGATACCTTAGTTGGAATATGGCTATCATGCAGTTTCTCCAGCTTTGGAGTTGGATCTAAGGAAAGTTTCGGTTGTAGGGCTTTTAGGATCCGCGACTCCACTTCCTACAGAAGATTGAAACCAGATAAGACAATGTTTCCTCACTGTACCAAAGGAGAATGGAAGATTGCACTTACCATCAGATCACCATATGTCCAACCATTATCTGAGATCAAAGGGATATCCTTTACTACATTCTCTAAAGACATTCTGAGACGTACTTTATTAATTATAGGAGAGCCATCTATTGAAGGCATGTTAACTCCTGCTTCAGAAAAACACTTCCTATAATCACGCACCTGCAGTAACAACCACATCTTACATTATCTAAATAAGTAAAAAGAAGCATAAATTATAGAAGATGAAAGCTAATGATTGCATTAATATCCAAATAATATCAATGTCCCCCATACCAAAGTAATATGACCTTTCGCCATTGTAATCCTCATAAACCAAAGAAGTGGAAAAATTTTAGCTTGATCCAGTCTGTGGACTGGATCATGGAATGGAATCTAAAACTTTTTGAGAAGTACAACTTTTTTAACTTGCAATCCAAGCATTTATCGCAATGGTTCATTTCCATTGTATTCTGCTCTCATCTACATTCCATAAAATTAGTGCAACTTGTGCTTTATTCATTGTCTAGATTTGCTTGAAGCATTTAGACGGGAATCCCTAACAAGTATGGAAAATTTCTATGAACACAATCCCATCATGCATCATTATTCATATCAATACTGATTTATGATCTAAAAAGGATTGAGTAATACAAAATATTTGATTCAATATTGAGTTAGCCTTTTTTGTGTGTCTCCACACACAAAATATATTATAATAGAAAAAGGATCCAATCACTTAACCACAGAAATCACCACAGGAACAGTTGCAGAATTAGGCTAAACAAACATTTTACTTCAAATGACTTACCTCATATTTGCCCCCCAAAAATGAACAAACAAAACCAAGCGTTAAATAAAATCACCTCACAAAAAAGCATCCCATTGATGTACTTGCAGGGTATGTCATCCAGAATATCCCCAGGAAGTCTGCCAGACTCGATGGCCTTCAGATACAAGTCCAAATGAAAGAAATCAACACAAGGAAAACATGTCATCTCCTAAATCTTTGAACATGCAACTTAACATTTTGAACTAAATCAGTGTTTTAAGCAACTTCCATTCATCTCAGTGCAGGAGGAAGGAATGAAGATAGTTTTTGCACAAATCAACATCATATGATGAAGTATTCAACCCCCCCCCCCCCCCAAACAACAAAACACAAAAAAAAAAAGCAAAAGGTTTTCTTTTATTCCAATTTCCAATAATCCAGGGCTTTATAAGTTATTTCACAGCTGACAATTTACAATACTTACTGAAAATAGAGTTTCAGAACCTCGATCATATGGATGTAAACATTTTGGAACTTCAATGGAATTCTGATGTCCAGATTCACCCTGATTTAAGAAATACTGTTATTATAAACTTCTAGAGCTAAATAAAGACAAAAACTTCTCAAAGAGACAGTTGCTGTTATGTTCTGAGGCATTGCCAAATTAAAGAGACGAAGAACAGACCTCAGAGGGTTTCCCAATGGTATATCCATCTGGGTAAAGGCTCAGAGTGAAGGAAACTTCACCATCTATCAAAAGTTCAAGAGGAATAATTAGTAAATCTAACATAATGTTATCAAGAAAAGAAACAACAACAAAGTTTTCAGTGGATATTAACTTACCACAGATTCCAGTAGCATCTTCATCCCCTTCACAAATTTCAGCCTATAA
Source organism: Apocynum venetum (assembly GCA_019593545.1). NCBI lineage: Eukaryota > Viridiplantae > Streptophyta > Magnoliopsida > Gentianales > Apocynaceae > Apocynum > Apocynum venetum. Next base: position 5,112,777 of record SRSM01000123.1, on the reverse strand, counting down.
CATGAAAGAGAACATTTCAACCAATAACCACATAGAGAACAGCAGAATAAAGAAAGAAGACACTACATGAGTTATCCAATAAAAGCAATAATGAAAGACTAAATAAATTATCCAGTAAAAGCCAAAAAGATCCCAATGAATAGGCACTCAAGCCAATTATTTCAAGTTTCTAACTTGCTGTATACTTAGCAATCATGTTAAAATGAGAGAGAAAAAAAAAATCTGATGACAGTCCTCAATAAATTATTACCAAAGTCAATGCACTGGGTTCAGAATCATTTGGGTTTTTTCCTACATGTCAATGCATTCCCTCTGTCAACCTCTGAAACACCCCAACAGAACTAGAGAGCTATATATATATATATATATATATATATGTGTGTGTGTGTGTGTGTGTGTGTGTGTGTGTGTGTGTGTTCCATAGAGATTAGCAAGCAAACAAATCAAAACTCATAGATCCAGAAAAAGATCGTCCTGGAAGGATCACTTCTCTCGAAAAATTCCTAATCCACTCATTAGTTTAAGAAAAATTTATTGCATCTATGTGAATTCCAACAGTTAACAACCACCCAAACACAAGCAAATAAACTCAAGACTTTCATCTTCAAGCATCAATCAAACTCAGCGCCTCCCACCCCAAAGAGAAATTCCAAGAATAACCAGCACTGAACCAAGATGAGAATTTCACAACCAAAAGAGAATCCGAAAATTCTTTTAAAATAGAAAAGCTAAAAACTTGTACAAAAACAACGTAACCTTTTTATCTCATAAGTCGCCAAATTACGCAAAAGGTAAATAGCACTGCCACAAAAAACAAATTAACAACTTTCTTTCCACTTACACCGTCAACATTTACCGTTTACATATTAATCACCCACGCAAAAACGTTATAATTCCAAAACGAACACGTATAATTCTATAAATAAATGTCACCTGCTTACGGATAGAGGCGGAACCAGATTCAATCTTCCCACGTAATCGTTGGCTTTCCTTATAAGCATCAACGGCGACATCGTCTTCTTCATCTTTGCTCTCGGACTCCAACAGAGGCTTCGGCCGAAACCTCGTACCGGTCTTTGAGACCTTAAAAGAAATCCCCATTCGGAATTTCTCAGAACTACCAGTGATGAAAAGGGGAAAAATTAAACTGGACAAGGATATGATTATCTCAAATTCATTTGAATCCTCTAAACTATGTAAGGGTTTTAGGGAAAATCGGGAAATTATATACGGAGAACTAATACAGAAGTGATCAACAGATATATTTATATACGAGTAAAAGAAGAGGAAGCAAAGACTTGGAAGTAGTTTTTTGAGGAACGTTTGGTAACGGGTTTGTACAGTAGAGATGGGTCAAAATAGAATTGGGCAGGCTCGGTTCGGGCACAGCCTATAGGATGGTTCGGCAGCTCGGGGATGGGAAACGCCCCATTTCAGCATCTCAGTTTCAGGCCATTTTACTTTCTTTCTTCTTTTTTTCCTTCAACAAAGATTTTTATCTTACTTTTATTTATTATATATTTCATAACTATGCATGTAAATGGCCTCGAAACATTGATTATGGTACAACAAGCTCCTAATCACTTTTTGTTTTGGTCGATTTGTTTTCAACATTACCTTTAATTATATTATTCTCTCCACTTTTTTATTTTCAAGATGAAAATTTTTCCTCTTTTTATTATTTTTTATTTTCAATACAGAATAAATTAGGGTACATTAAAAAAAATACTCTATCATTTCTTATAATGGCTAGATAATTGTCCCTATTTATAAGTCATTTTACTATTTTCTAGAAATCTTTCATTAATTATTTCTAATATTATTATCTTTATTAATGAAAGAAAAAATAAAATAATAATTAGAAAGACAAGCCTAGTAAAAAAAATTCAATAAAAAAACACAATAAATGAAAACGATATAAGAAAAAAAAATTATTAATTTATGTAAATTTTAATCAAACAACTATTGAGAAGTGACAATTGAATAGGAAATATTCTAAATGAATTAGAGAAGTTTCATAAATTTTAAAAAAAAAAATGAATTAGAGTAGGACATAAATTATCATTTTATTATTGAGTCCAAGTAAGCCTCACCTAAAGTGGAATTACTGAATCTCAAACAAAACAAAAACAAAAAAGAATGAAGATAAATTTATACTAACTTGTTCGTGTAAATTTCTTTAAAGAAAAAAAATTAGTGCTAAATAAATTTTAAAAACTTCTGCAAAATATGCACACCTAATATTAGATCTACAAAATATTTATCCATTCATTCCTATTATGAAATTCTGATTTTCCATGAAAAATTTCTGCATGTCTATAAATAATTAAATGTGAACTTGAATGAATGAATTGTGTAAAAGTTAAATTTTCCACGGTTATGTAAATTACAGTCAATTCTCCCGTACAAACGCAGAAAACGTATTTCTTTAATTCTTATAAAAGACAAGATTCGTAACTATGGTATGACCTAAACATACCAAGAACAAGAGTTTCTGCACTCATGGTATAAGCGAATTTCTGCGCCTCTATCTTACATTAAATGTACCGAGTACTAGGGCATAAGTTTACTATCGCAAAGCTCAGAAGCTCCATTTGCATTTGCCAAACTAATCAAGCAAGAAGCTCTTCCTCGTACGCCATTTTATGAATTGAGTATTCCCTCTCAAATAACAAAAACTCCTGCAAAAAGCAAATTTAGTTCCGCTAGCTGAAATTTGTTATTAGACAAGAGATAGTAATGATAAAACAAAATCAATTAACCAGTGAGAGCAAAATATTTCCAAAAGAGGTAGCTGAATATATATGACCCTATAAAAGAGGGTTCTTTATACGAAGACATGGAACTCAGATGACGGCCTTATGACCATTCTACCAAAGCCCTAGGGTTGAGAACCAGAACAGAGAGAAGGGTAAAATAAAAATGTGTATAGTTGCACTGTCAAGTAAAGCCTCGTTCTTGTAAGGTGCATAATATTTTGACTGTAATATGCAAGAACTAGAAAAAAGCAGTCCAGTTCAAAGAAACCACTGAGAAAGAAAGAGGGAAAAAAAAAAGCAAACAGATGTGATGAGTGATAGCCCCAAGTCCTAGAAGTCATGAGTCAAACCTCAAATTAGAAATGAAACACTTCAAGTTCCACAGTTCGAAAGAAGCATAAACAAAAAAGAACCAAGAAATCTTCTCACCTGAATCTGCTTCTGACTGAACAAGTGAAGAAATCCAGTTTCAGGACACGAGACTAGTTCAATTAAGTCATCATGGCTTTCAGGTGGATTGCCAGACTCCACAAGTGAAACAGAAACCTGAAAAGGTGAAACTAGATAACTCTATATAGGAAGAATATATTTGAAAGCAGGTGGGATTTTAACTATTTATTTAATCTTTTCCTCTCTTTTTTTTTTTGGGGGGGGGGGGGGGTGTGTGTGTGTGGAGCACTTGTTGAGGATCTAGTGATTTTCTACAAAACAATCCAATGAATATGCCTACCTGCATACACCGGAGAGCAACTTCTGGAATACAACACCTTCGACAAAGGCCACGCACTATGTACATTGCTGGACCTTCCAAAGAACCATCACTGCTTGAATACCAAGCATCTAATCTAGAGATCTCCATTGTCACTCCAGCTTGGAACCGGACAAGCTCCCCTACAATAAATGGTTTGGTGAGAAAAACAAATTGAAAGCAGCGACAGCAAACAAACCTACATCCATTAATATACGCAATGAAAGACTGCAGAAATTAACTTTCCAGGCACATGCTTATCTGTTTTTCTTTTTTTAATTCTGGGTGGGCGGCGAGAGGGGGGAGCAAGGAGCCACAGAAAGAAGTAGTCTGCTGCTGGTTTAAAGGAGCCATACTATTGCACAGTAATGACATGGGCCAAAAACATTGCACACTCCCCACAAATCTTTGTATGCCATAGGCCATGAATTACAGCAAAAATAACTTAAGAACCTATTGTAGAAAAGTTATACTGTAAAAATAGCAAATATCACCTTTGAAGCCAGCAGCAAGCACACTAGCAAGAACACCACCATCATTGAGATCATGTGGACCAAGCCCATCCCCTTCTATGGCCAAACAGCGAAGTACCACGTCAATGCAGCTGGGGTCCCTTGCTGATACAGATACATTTACCTGCATGTGAAAAGAATATATTTGATATCAAGGACAAAGATGACCATGTCATAAAAACTAGAGATGGATACAAATTATACAATCATAACTCCACTTAAAATTAAAGAATTCTCCCCACTCCATATGGGAATGAAAATCTGAAATTACTATCTTCCAATTAAATGGCCTGGAAATTCCTGTTGTGCACCCCAACACTGTTGATTATCTTGTAAGAACACCATGGACTTAGTAAAAACCTCCTTCCCCCAAACAAAGAAAAAACACAGACAAAGGCAAGGTCAAATGTATGAAACATGATAATGTAGATCTGTGCAAAAAAATTGCATCATTTCAAGTATAAGCATCAAAAGGAAACATAACTTCTTTGTTCATTCTAGTAGTTCTATAGGTTGTTGTAAGGTAAAAATCAATAATCAAACAATCTTTTAATTTTAGTTGGTAAATGAACAAAAAGAAAAAGATACATTACGCTGATCATCTGAATAGCAACAACTGCAAAATATATACACATACGTGTATATATAATACATATATGCTTACGTATATATACACTCACACATATGCACACCAGTTCCCAGTGTTAACACCTCTCCCTCCAGGGTGCTTATCATTACCATAGAGAGAGAATCCGTTATCTCAACTTATTCAGATTCACAACAGCCATCCTAATCCAATTTACAACAAACATAATTTAACTATCCAATCATGACCAAGTAATTATTATTTTAAAAAAAAATGAATAATGACCATGTAATTCTTTTTCTTTTTTTAAGTAACCATGTAATTCATTGTAACACAGAAAAGTGCAACTGAGAACTAACTGGATATTTAAGATGTCCTCAGTGAACAATTACTAAATTTTCACTATTCCCTTTCCCATTTGCTTTGAAAGAAGGAACGAGCATACCATAAGTTGACGATTCACTACTTCTTCCTCAGTCACTGAAGAAAACAAAGCACTCATTAAGGTCGTACACAAGGTGGCATCTGGAGCCATCCATTCACCAGAAGGTAAGCAGAGCATTGCAGTGGCATGCAATTCGAGGAATACCAGTTCCGTGGATTCATATACAGGATCTTGAGTTGGAACCAACCATGGCACTTCTCTTCCTACTCACATGGAAAATAAAAAGCAACTTATTACTCCTAAAAAAATGGATTTGAATCACAAGCAATGTGGTAATGACTGTGTCAGAAAATCTTAAGTCAAATAGAAAATTGCAGACAAAAGAAATAAAATGTGGCACAATCCACATGCATATCAATTCCTAAGGTGAGCATAAATATTTTCCATCATAAAACTCACTTTGCAACAACAACAGAGATGAAGTTAATGTATCTCTGGCTGCTGCAGCAGCCCTTTCCTTCTCTACAAATGAAAGTTCAAGGTGGGGAACCTCAGCATTCTCTAGTTCAATTTTCAGCCAGTTTCGATATGTCGCATCACAAGAGTAGTATTCACTCTGATTCATTAAAAAGAATGTGAATGAATAAATAAATGGACAGCACTACCATAACCTAATCCAAAATAGCAGAAAATTAATGTATAACTCAGCCAAGTACCCAATCCTGGAACTCTCTCAAATTCTCCGAGACATCATGATCCACTGTAGAAAGAAGAGTTTCTGTTGACTGCTTCAACGGTTCAGCAAGTAAGCTCAATAAGGTATGAGCTCCAATGGGCATAGCCGGAACCCTCCACATTGAAATGAGAGCAAACTCCCGGAACAAGACATTGCTTTCAAAAAGCCAAATATTAAGCAGATGAGGAAAGGTCATTAAAAAGAGAGCAAGGGAGAAAGGAAAGCAATGACATTGGGACAAATCAACCAAGAGACCAAAAGAGGCTTGCTCCCATCTTCAGTCTTCCTCTTTCTTTGGGATGATAAACAAATATTTAATCCATACAAATCTAACAAGCATACATAGTAGTATTCTAAAAGAAACTCTGAAGGATTTGATCAGACAATGAGTACCAAAAAAAACCATGAGAGAGAGAGAGAATTGTGTTATAATTCAATTACATCTAATAAAAATTTAAAATTTCAATTAAAGAATTAAATTGGTTTATGTAGATTTTCTTTTTTACAAAAAAATGTAATTTGTAAAAGAAAAAAAAATTGTAGATTTATAAAACATATTATTAGTGAAAAAGGTGAATAAGAAAAGGCCCTCCATAGAAGAAGTTGATATAATCCAGATAGAAACCATAAAGTCTTATTCTTTGTTTATAAGCTATTAGCTGTCAAGGAAATTAAGGGAAAACAAGTACCTATGCATTAATGCCCGGTGAAGTAGTTTGGCACTAACAACCTCAGCATCCTTGATTGTGGATGGAGGTGTAAAGCAAAGCCATTGAATTACCATAGCCTTTTGAAGGGATTGCAAGCGGTGTTGCTCTGCTACATCAGATGACCCATCATTTTTCACCACTCTAATTTCTCGAGATCTTGATAAAACCCTGTTTCAACAAATTATAAGCAAAGAACCTGCTGTATTTTACAAACTAATCATGATAATGCTTTCATTTGATTTGCAAACATGAAAATATGTTTTAGGAAATTAAAGTACCTCTCAATAATCTCTTCAAAACTGCCTTTGGAGTCATCTTCAGGGGAGAAGGGCAAATACTCAATTGCAGAAAGAAAGATCTTATATCTGACATGCACGCTAATCAGAATGAAAAAGAAAGTGAAATCAAAATATCAGTTACAAAATTGGAAGAAAGTAAAACGAAAATCAACCTTCCAATGGTTCAGAAACCTTGTTAGTAGACAAGAATGAAGAGAATAGAAGAAGAATTCAGACCTGCTATCCAGCCGTAACTCCATCATATGCACAAAGAGGTCAATGCAACGATGGCGTGCAAGCTGAGAAGCATAAATACCTACTAACTGTTCATATTGATTCGTGAATAAGAACATAGCATACCTGAAATAAAAGCAAATTGTACATAAGCAAGTTAGCTTCTCCAACAGATGGTAAAATAAAATTGGGGAAAATATTCCAATTTACATCTGTCCAGTTCAACGGAAATTGCTGCTAAAGTGAGAAGATTAAGCAGCTAGCAGATGAATGAATCAGCAAATATAAGTCAAATGCGCATTGATTATGCTTCAAATAATATAAATCCCCTAATGTAATCCTATAGGATAATAAAAAATTATTTTTGCCTACAGAGGGCATTAAGCCCATATATGCTATAGTAAGATAGAAAATGAGGGCCTTCATTTCAATACTTAACTAATCTCAAGCCGTATCTCACACTTTATGAGGCCGGCTGATGGAAAACACAAAAGGGTCCAAGAATTGGAATTTCTTAGTCAAGCAATGACTCTATGATATAGCTTTAATCTAGGAAATTCGGGTTTAAGGGTCAATAACTTGGATATGTAATTTAATTCAGTTAATGCGTTTTTTCAGGTTAACGATACTTTCATAAGTTTTAGCAGCAAATCCAAAGAGTCCTTAATAATTGTTGATGATTAGGAATTCTAAGTTGAGATGATTAGTCACCCTAGTTATTATTAATGTAGGGTCTTTTTTGTCAGTCTAGAACTAATAAGCTTGTGATTTGATTTTTGAGTCTACAATAGAGGATTTCGCTATTCATTATGTATGCTTAATATATTCAATCGATAAAATGTCTACATAAAATTGTCTGTGATCATGGTTGTGCAACATATTAAACCTATGCCATGATGCCTTATGCTCTTGGGTGTGACGCCTAGGATTTATCCCTCCCTCTTGGTGTGACACTGAGTTCTCTGTCCTCTTTTTTGTTATTGAATCATACTTGTAACTTAGTTTCAGCATTAAAATCCTAGTAGATTATATGGTTTCATCTGTTAGACAGATTTTACTGTAATTTAATCTCTATTCTCTAACTAGTTGCCATTTAAATTCTACCAGAATCTAGTGTAGTTCTATCGGGCAGCTTTGGAGTGTTTGTCCTGCATTCCCTGCAACATTATTCCTTTCTCTCAATCCATGTCTATTTAGAGCCACATTTCCATCAAGTGAAGAGCAACTTTTTTTCCCCTTTAAGTTCATCTGGAAGTCACTTAGTTTCACTGACTATATAAAAATATGACTATCCATATGCTTCACAAGGCACTGATTTGAAGTACAACTCAATCTTGTACAACAAATTGAGCAAATACTTCTAAGAAAAATAAGCTAGATATATTATAATGCAAATATCCTCAGAAAGTATACATGTAGAAAGGAATTAATGAACAACTAGTTTCAACTCAGAAGTAAGCATGTAAGAAGAAGATTGTCTAACATGTTAAGAATGAGATCACCAACTGTCATAATCTTCTCTCTAAAAGTATCCTTCATTTGGTCTGCAAGCAAATATCTAAGCACAAGCACTAAATGAGCCCCAAAACGCATCATCTGGGGATCACCATGAGGCCTGCAAAGAGCAAAATATATGCTTAGTTTAAACACAATTAATTGCATTCCCGACCATTTCATAATTTATTCTTCATACAAGAGAAGAATGAAAACTAAAGTTTACAATATCCCAGCAGGCCAAAGGCCTTCACATTAGTTTGAATGAAATTCCAAGAGACATAAAGGTGAACAATCAGTACGAATTGCAAAAAAAAAAAGGTGTCAGTTTGACAGCTCATAGTGGTTTACAAAGAAAAAGAAAATAGGATTGTCAAAGAAGTACCCTAGCTTTGTATAAGTAACAAGTTGACAAGTAGCAGATTTAACCTGAAGATATTATCGCCATCCTCCGAAGGTGATATCCATGACCAAATGAGATCAAGCACACATGGTATGTCTCCTAACATAAGATTCATCTGTTAAGAAGCTCAGATCAGTGACAGAAGGCCAATTGGAAACCAAAGGGAGAAGAGCATTACCCATGTGTCCAAGACAAGCTGATCTCATAGACACAATGCTCACATACATGCATGCAAAAATCAAACAGAGCAAATTCATGATACGAAACACGGATCAGAACATAGAAGAAGAAAGATAGACCAAATGATGCATTATCCAAAGGAAGAGAAGAAAAGATACTCTATCTATTGAAATTAAAGTTCAGAGGACAAAGAATCCATAATTGTTGTTGAAGAACCATGACTTTCAAGTTCAAAAGAACCACCAATTAGAAAAAAATTGATGATGTTGAAATCAAGAGAAACACCCATTCAAGATTTAGGATCATTTCCATTATAAGTGTTGCATCTGTTCCAAAGCCAATTAACTTTGGGAAAGATCATTACCTCGATTTGCCTTTGTTGCTCCTTGCAAGCTCGACAAACAGGTTCAAGCACAGTGTCACTGATTCATGAGCAACATTGGAAGTATTATTTAATAAAGAAATCCAGTGAATTACTCCAAAGAAAAGTGAATAGATCTTCACCTTGAATGGAGTTTCTGAAGAAGTGCAGGAAGGTGCCTAGGTTGCTGGTGTAGAACTTGAAGGGGCCAATTGTCCAATCGTCCTACCACTTGCTCACAACCTCCATTACCTTGTTCCAAAGTGTTCTCAATTGCATCTTCATAACTTTTAAACTGATCCATTCCACCTGGTTGCAGGCGTGCCAGTTCCATATCAACCTGGACATCAAGCCATGACTTGGCCATTGCCCAGCAAGCAGACTGCAGAAAGAAAGTAAAAGATAATATTTTGTTTCCCTCTTTCTTTAATCCTTTGTCTATTAACCAAAAATATAACAAAAAATAATAAAATCATAAAGTTATATTGTTAAGATCCCCTGAGTACATTCAAATCATGAAGCTAGTAGGTTCATGACATTAAGCATGCATGAGGTTAGCCCTACAGGACACCACATTTTGAATGTCACAATAAATTGACAAGACAATCAACAGTTAACATCCAGGCAATCAAGCATGCTGCAAATTAAGTTTAGAAACCAACTTTTGTTTAATCGAAAAGAAGACATTTTAAGGATTGGAGTTATATAAATATCAGACAAACAGGTTTTTAGAAAGGATTAAATTCTTAACAGTTTTCTAGAAAAGATTAGAAATTCTTCAACAAGACCGTCGCCAACAAATACTTTGGTGATTGCACTATGCCAATTACTTCTAAACAACTGGATTTTAATGAATCCTACAGGTAGGGGAGGTCTTTTACCCATAGAAAACAAAAAAAAAAACAAAATCTCAAATAAGGCCAGATTATTAACCATATATAATAAGAAAATAGGCAGTATTTGACAACAATAAAAGTTCAATTTTAACGAAACATTATCAGAAATCTATGTAAAATTCTGTGATTTGGATGAACTTCTAGTTAACATTCACTTGCAATAGTCTCTGTTGAGTATTAAATTAAGTTAGGCAGTCTAAAATGGCGGCTATGTTTGGCAGCCAAACATGGTTGCTATGAGTGTTATTTCTTCTAGGACCTCTATCGCTATTGAAGCATCACATATCACTCTTGCTTCCCAATCTAACTCTATGTGTCAAATCATTCCGTTTGGGACATCCAAGTTTTAATAAAATGCATCAAATCATTCCGAATCTTTCAAATTTAAAATCTCCGGAATGTGAGTCATGTCAACTTGGGAAACATTCCAGAGCTTCATATCCCGATAAGGTTGATAGGCGTACTACCACCCATTTTCTTTAGTTTACTCTGATGTTTGAGGGCCATGTCATGTCCCGTCTATTCTTGGCTATCGGTATTTTATTACCTTTATAAATGATTTTTCTTGTTGCACTTGGATCTTTTTGATGAAAAATCGTTTTGAGTTTTTTTATGTATTCCAAACATTCTATAATAAAATAAAAACTCAATTTGGAGTCTCTATAAAAATCATGCATAGTGATAATGCAAAAGAGTACTTTTATGATCTCTTCACTACTTTCTTCTCCTCACGTAGCATTCTTCATGAATCTTCATGTGCTAAAACTCCACAACAAAATGGAATTGCTAAGAGGAAGAATCGACATCTTGTCGAAACAGCCCACACTTTACTTATCCATCAAAAGATTCCTAAAAGTTTTTGAAGAAATGCTATACTTCACTCTTGCTACCTCATAAACCGAATGTCCTCTTCTGTCTTGCAAAGAAAAATTTCACTTAGTATTTTACTCCCACAAGAACCTTTTCATAAGCTTCCGCTAAGGGTTTTTGAGTGTACCAGTTTTGTTGATGACACTACTCCTAAACAAGATAAACTAGATCCCAAAGTAATAAAATGTGTTTTTATTGAATATTCTCATCTTCAAAAGGACTTTCGGTGTTATTGTCCTAAGACTCATCATTTCTACACATCATTTAATGTTACCTTTTTTTTTTTAGTCTTCACCAATCTTTTCTTTAACTACTATTTACGAGTCCGACTTCACTGGGGCACCCACTAGGACTGCAGAAATACTTCTTGTTCCTACCTTCTTTGAGTCATCACCTCATATGGTGCTTGAAGAAGCACTCACTACACTTCATCCCGAGTCTTTGTCCCAAATCTAAGAGGAAAGACTTATGTCACCTTTCCCACAGATATATCACCGTCGCATCCGTCAGTTACATAGTTCACAAGAAGATTATGAACGTCCAGTTGATTCATGTCCTATGCCATCGAATCCTTCTAACTCAGTCCAAAATTCACCTATTGCCAACCGCATAGGTATCAGGTCTACTCGAAATCCATATCTCATCTATAATTTTCTCTTAAAAAAGCGTCTTTCTCCATCCTATTGTACTTTTATTTTCCATTTGCCTTCTGTTTCTGTCCCTAAGAATGTTCAGGATACCATATCTCAACCAGACTGGAGGCACGCTATAGCTGATGAAATGGAAGCTCTTGATTCTTCACGAACTTGGAAGTCGGTATCTCTACCTCTTGGCAAAACAGTAATTGGTTGCAGATGGGTGTATGTCAAAGTTGGCCCAAATGGACAAGTTGATAAACTTAAAGCTCGATTTGTTGCTAAAGGTTATACGAAGGTATTTGGTGTTGACTACATTGATACTTTTTCACCTGTGGTCAAAATTGTCTCTGTGCGTATTTTCCTATCAATGGTCGCCATTCATCAATGGTCATTGCATCAGTTAGATATCAAGAATGTCTTCCTACATGGTGACCTGAACGAAGAAGTGTACATGGAACAACCTCCAAGTTTCATAGCTAAAACAGGAAGGAACGGAACTTAGTATGTCGCCTTAAGCACTCTCTCTATGGTTTGAAACAATCCCTCCGTGCTTGATTTGACAGGTTCAGTGAAGTTGTTCAACAGTTTGGCATGACTCGATGCAAGGTTGATCATTCTATATTTTAAAGACATTTATCAGAAAAAGCATCTATTTGGTAGTTTATATTGATGACATTGTTATCACTGGAGATGACACAGAGGGCATAAATCAACTTAAGGAACATTTGTTTCAAAACTTTGAAACTAAACATCTTGAAAATTTAAGTATTTTCTAGATATAAAAGTTGCTCAATCACAATAAGGGATTTATGTTTCTCAAAAAAAGTATGCCTTGGATATACTTGAAGAAATAGATATGACATTGCAAACCTGTTGATAGGGGTGGCAAAATAAGCTCGGCCCGTCGGGCCAGCCCAAAAAGCCCACAATACAAAATAGGCTGGATTTCATTTTTCTTGGCCCGAAAAAAATCGGGTTTAAATGGCCCGGCCCACGAGCCAAATGGGTTCTGGCCATTTTAGCCCGCTGGCTAATGGGCCGGCCCAGTTAAAAAACAATTTCAACCACTCCCATAATTTGTGTAGTAAATGATTTTTTAATACACAAATGATGTTTGTGTAGTAAATGATGTTTAAATGATTTTTTTTTGTTTATGTAGTAAATAAATGAACATTATATTTGTGTTTGATTATTTAAATGTTTTTTTTGTTTGCTATGTTTGGTTTGTTTTAGATGTTTTTAGTGTAAAATTGTAAATGTACTGCAAGCTATAGATATAAACATTACATAACATTCTATTTTATCTTTTATGATTTAAATTTGTTAAAGTTGAGATGATATAGTGGGCTATTTTAGTGTTTTTTGGGTCAAAATAAGACTATAAATGTGTTGTTTATTTATAAATAGTTTAATAAATTTATTTTTTTAACCAATATAAAATCATAAATTTTTTAAAAAAATTTTAAATTTTCAGGCCATTTTGGCCCGTGGCCCATGTAGAGGCTGGGCTGGGCCTCAATATTCCAGGCCTGTACAATTTTAGCCCGGCCCGATTACATTGCTTGGCCCGTTGGGTCGGGCCGGGCTGGGCCGGGCCGCCCGTTTTGCCACCTCTACTTGTTGACATACCCATAGATCCCAATGTCAAACTTCTTCCAGGACAGGGGAGCCTTTATCTGATCAAGAAAGATGCCGAAGGTTAGTTGGCAAGCTACTTTATTTGACAGTCACTCGTCCTGATATTTCATTTGCAGTTAGTGTAGTTAGCCAATTTTTACAAAACCATCTGAAAGTCATTAGGAAGCTACAACCAGAATTTTAAAGTATGTTAAAAGATCTCAAGGTACAGTCTTACTTTGTAAGAATCATGGAAATACATAAATTGTTGACTATACAGATGCAGACTGGGTTTGCTCTCCTTGGGATAAAAGATCAACATCAGGTTATTATATCTTATTTGTGAAAATCTTGTATCATAAAAAAGTAAAAATCAAGATGTGGTAGCTCGTTCAAGTGCAGAAGCCGAATACCGAGCAATGGCTCTTGGGATATGCGAACTTATTTGGGTGAAGCATCTTCTCACAGTACTTAAGTTATGTAAACTCAACTTTATGAAATTAGTTTGTGATAATCAAACTGCTTTGCACATTGTATCTAATCTTGTATTTCATGAGAAGACTAAATATATTAGAATTGATTGTCACTTCATACGTGAAAAGGTTGTTTCTGGAGATATTATTACTACTTTCATTGGATCAAATGACCAACTTGTTGATGTATTTACTAAATCTTTGAAAGAACCTAGGATTGAATACATTTGTAGCAAACTTGGAGCATTTGATCTATATGATCCAACTTGAGGGGAAGTGTTGAGTATTAAATTAAGTTAGGCAGCTGCAACCAAACATGGCTGCTATGAGTGTTGTTTCTTCTACATTTGTGTGCTTGTATAAACCTATATATATATATATAGACACTTCTTGTAATCTATATCATCAAGTCATTGAATACAATTAACCGTCTCTAAATAACCATAGTAGTTATTCACCTTCCCAAATCCCAATTAATGGAAAAAGAGTAACAATGCCAGCAAGTAAGGAGACTTCAAAGATAGTTACAACATTTTTTTCAGAAGATACAACAATAGTGGTGTGAGATAAGAAATCTAAAGCAGAATTAACATCAAAGCATGATTAATCAATTTGAGAAGTTTGATCAGTAACCTTGTCAAACACATTTAAGGGATGTATTAGTCAATGAATGTCAATACACCCGTATGGAACAATTTATATAGGAACAAAATTCAACTGAAAATTTTCCATAGAGTGAATGTAGAATAAAAGAGATACCTCCCAGTCTATACAAATTGGAAGAATGCGCTTCAAATTACTGCATTGGGATGCATATACTGCAGTTTCGTATTTCCCACCATCTTGCTCTGCAATTTGCTTCAGAATTACAAGAGGAAGGAAAATAACCAATCATGAGAACTGAACAGCAATCATCAAGTAGTTAAATGGAAAGCTACATTTTGACTAAAGAAGTATGGCGTCATGAATAACACATGCGACTATGTATTTTATAATAATAAAAGTGCATACACAAAGGATATTTAGTGAGAATCAAGTTTTGACAAGACAAAGATACAAATTTCATAACCTAAGATGCAAGAGAAATAGTAGGATTTAAAAACTGTAACTTACAGATACAGAAGAATGAGAAAGCATTTTAATATAATTCATCCTTGAATACCTCTGACGCACAATAAGAAGCCCACTTCCAAAGACGCCACTGATGACCTATGCCACTCTCTAATTCAATAGCCTGGAGGCTTCTGTTCTTGCCATTTTTAATTAAGGCTTCAGTGGATGGGAAAAGGTAGAGTCCTTCAAACGGACATAGAGTTGCAGACCTCCAAGGCTGTTCAAGTAGAGAAAACCTCGTTTTTCTGATCTTGTGATCACAGGAGAAGAGAAAGACAATAAACTATATTAACAAGAGAGTGGACTACCTGTCCAGCAGAACGGCAAAGGCTGTGTGCCTCCTCTGATCTTCCTGCCCTTAACAAAATCCAAACATCTTCCAAAAGAGATTCATCTTGTTTCTGTCCATTTAAATTATGATGGATCTTACTATATGCATGGATTCATTCAATGATAAAAACAACAATTATTATAAAGCAATTTTTTCCTCGTAAGTACTGCTACATGATACAAAGTGGTTCATCCTTCAGAAATCTGTTTTACCCAGGTAATCATAAGTAATACTAATACTAAGAATGACACATGCACATCTAGAGTCTGATAACCACCAGAATCAAACTTAAGAAGTATAGATCCAGGAAAATCATAATAACAGGACACAATGGAAAGATGTTTTACAATGACAATCAGAATTTCAGTGCAACCCAGAATATCTTATTAGAGACGCTGAAAATATCATTCAACATCCATCAGATATAATGAGACCCAAAAGGCAGAATTGGTTCCTAGTAGAATATATAATAAGTCAAGTGATAATGCAAGTGAGATTGTTTGAAAAGAATACTTTGTCATCAGCTAGCTGCTGAGCATGTTCACGCGTTGGAGCATCAAAATCTAAGTGATGAACTGTCTTTGGATTTAGAGCGCCTTTCTTTAGTAATCGTTGAGTATGATGCCAAATTCCAGATTTAGGGAGATAAGTACCAACATGAGAACCTCGAACCTGCAAAGCAGCAAATCATGTCATACACAAGATTGACAATATTTGGGTATTCGGGAGTACCCAAAAGAAATCCACAATAGCTCATAGAGAACTACACACACATACACATATATAAGCTAAATCTTTTCAACCAAAGCAAACAAAGGGATTTGGGAAAGTTCTCTTGATTAAAATTTACTCATACACGCACAGCTGATATAATAAGGGCAAGGCTGACACAAGTAAAAAGGACTAAATAAATTAAAACTTTTTCATTGAATGCCCAATTTTTTTCTTTTTCTTTTCAAAGAAAAAAGAAGAAAAATGTGTGACTAGTGCAGCCCTCCCTAGGGTTGATCTTTAGGAGTTTCCACACATCATGGAATATCAAATTTAAGCTATACCTGCTGCCTACAAGTAAAACCAGCCCCTTCTAAGTGCCTGAGGTCCGATACACATCTAAAAAATGCCAAGTTTGCCAATAATAGAAAGGATAACACACTCTCCTTTTTCTTCTTTTTTTCCTTGTCACAAAATAGAGATTCATGCCCCTCAAGTAAACCCTAAAATTTATATGAATTTTAAATAGAAATACTAAAATTCCCTTTCTTAAATTTTCTTAATATTAGATTAACTGCCTCTCCCCCCCCCCTACCACCTCTCTCGCACATACACACAAAAATTCAAAACTGATAGTTGAAAAGTTTAATAAGGTCTTAGAAATTATAAACACTCCAATGATTAGATAAGAAGGGTACAAAGGGGGAAAAAGTAATAAATGTTACCTTGATTTCATTCTAAAACAAATAAAAAAACGAAGAGAGTAATTTATAGACTTAAGACACCCCCTTAGTTAAAAAGTTTAATTACATCTTGGAAATGATAAATAGATTACTCCAATGATTAGATAAGAAGGGCATAAAGGAAAAATGTAATAAGTGTTACTTTGATTTCATTCTGAAACAAATTAAAAATTGTAGAGTAATTTATAGACTTAAGACGCCCCCTTATTTGTAGGTTGAACCCACACTTTTTATAACAAGCCCAAGGGTGAAGCCATACACAATAACTTTTTATAATGGGTAACAACAAGATGTGAATACTAAGCCTCTCACTTAGACATCATGTTAGATTACCACCGCATATAAAGGCTTTAGAGAGGATTTTCCATCCTTTGGTTCCTCAAACTAAATCAACTTCCTTTGTTTACCCACTCTATCAACCAATCTAAAGAGAATATTCAAGTTACCCCATTTTAACCTGACATCAGCTTTCTCACCAACTTCCCAGGGTACGCCCACAATATAGTCTCTTAGTTTCCCAGTGAAAATGATCAATTACCAAACGGTTACCTTGTTATCCAAATCAAGGGCCTTAGATGCTAACCCCTCAAGCCACTGAACAATCCGGAGGCATAATTGTGCTGTATGATTTGTTGCAACAAATTGACAAGCCTCCAAATGTGAAGTGGTGGGGAACTGGTATGAAGAAAGGATAAAATTGAGATAAGAATGTAAAATACAGTAGCTTCTCCAAACAGTAAAACATTGTTAGATATTTAGACGAAAAGGAGTAGCACCAGGATTAGATCTCCAGGGATTTCTTCACTTCCTGCAAACATGGTAGAAAAATTTTATGATGACAAATAACACGAAGGGTCAAACTGAAAGAAAACATATTGCCACTTGAAAATTTCAACTGAACTGGTGATTCAATAGAGACAGAAATGCAGCAAACTATTAGACTACTAATGAGCACCCAAACTATTCTGTAAGAAGACTTAGTCCCAAGATAAAATCCCTTTTCATAAGGAAAAGAAATCAAGTATTTTGAGGAAATGGTATCAGGCAAAGCAGCAGTTCCCAAAAAGATTGAGACTAATATGTTTGGCAATTATTGTAACGTACATAACATTAAAAAGGTCAAAAGAATTATTTCCTTTTCCATATAGATACCAAAGAAGAGACCAGGTAGCAGCTTCATTAAGCAAGAGTCGAGCTTTCTGCCGCATCAGTGTGTCCTCAACAATTCGATGCCTCTCATTAGAGCCATATCTACAGGAGGAGCAATAAAGAACAACATCAAAATGATGGACATGATGCATTAAGAATTTCAAAAGGGAAATGTTACAAGCATCTCAGACAGTCAAGAATGAAGCTAGATACTTGCGTACCAACCAGGGAAAGGAACTTAGGATCGAAACAACAGCTACAAAGGGATGGAGTAGACAAGTACATGGTAAATCTGTTTCAAAACTTCTCAGCAGAAATGTAATTCCACCAATGGTGTAAAATTTGTATTACAATTCATAATTCACTGTAGCATAAGATAGTTCTTCAAGTTTGATAATTTCCTTATATGTAGATATTCAGTTCCCAGAGAAGCATCTAAGCCAATTGAACACTACAAAACTAGCATCTCCACCAATTACCCATGGATTTCTACAAAATAAAATTCATCTTTCAACTTATTTATATGAAAATGCTCATATCTCTAAATCATAGGTGATGACATGCTAAATAAAAACAGAATGTACGGAAATGAGAAAACAAGATAGTAGTGAAACTGAAGAGAGCGTTCAGGCTCATTCAGGCAGTAAAACTGTCCAATGATCTATGCCAATGTTTTCAAACTGGAATTCATGGAATCAACAACATAAACTGAAACTCTCAGACTGTATTTATAAAGTTGGCTATTTAAACCCTTTGACACACTGAGATGCCCTATCGAAATTTGATAAAAGGATAACCATAATATTAAGAGATAGAAGATATAATTTGCACGTTCACACAAAGATAGCCAGCCAAGATAAGCTTCTTTCAATGTAAGAAACAGACCTAATAGATTCTGAAACATTACGGCATGCACTCTCAAATCGCAATATCAGATCTGGTATAGGCATCAATCCTGCAAAATATGATAAGCCAAAGTTTTCAGTAATCAGTGCAGGATTTTCCTACCATTGTAAACCTAAAGAATGCATAAACTTCAATATTAAATGACAGTACAAACGAAAGCAAAGATACAAGACAGCAGAACAGGAAATGCAGGAGAGACAACATGGCAAACTTCTTTTTAAATTAATGCCTCCCCCTCAGGCATTTATTTTTATAGACTAAATTAGCAAAATCATTTTAAAGCAACAAAGTTCATTTACAACTTTGTGTCAAGGTTGCAAAACAACACAACCAAAACATTGTTGGAACTTGAAAGAATTAACTAGCTTTCTGAAACTTTCACAAAAGGACAACCAATATCCAACAGGTAAATAACTTCATTTTACTTAGTGTTCTACCTTTTCATCAAATGTTCATAAAATTTATTTCATGAGACATATTGCTGGTGCTAGCTCCTGAGTCAAGAAAACCTTCCATGCTAGTGTTATTTCCTGCACCATCTAGAAAATTACTAGACACAATTTAACATCCTACACAGATATCTTCACATTTGAAAAGATACAGCTTTAAGCAGCTCTTCCAGGCCAAAATCCACTAAAGGATAACATTAATGTATTAGTTAAAACCCTTCAGAAGAAGCACAACGGAAAATCAGTTGCAAAATCAGTATCAAAGGCACCAAAAAGTAGTTCCAACATTTATATTTGAAGCTTATTGGCTTCTGGACTTCATCTTTTGCATAAAGTAAAGTAGCAAAAGACCAATTGACAGAAAATAGGCAAAAATTTGTCAAGCACCTTGAAGAGCAGAATCCAGCAGAGAAGCAAAGAAAGAAACAGTTGTGTCTCCACTATCTAGTAATGCATCCTCTTCCTGCTTGCAAATTTTCATAGAATGAATTCCACCTCGATAGATTAGTTCGTCTCCAAAATCTGCCTCAGATGCCCCATGACTATAAAATGATGATCGCCTCTTCAAAGCAGTTTGTGCCTTGGAAGGTGTTCCTCCGTGGTCAGTGTCAAGGCTCTCAACCTCTTGTTTAATAGTTTCAAGAAAAAGTGCAGCATTTGACCTGATTTCACTGAGCCTAGAAGGTGTGCTTTCATGTTGTGGCGATAGGCTAGAAGCTGAATGCCTTTTCCTGCATGCAGTGCCCTAGTCTTATGGTATCATACGAAGTAAAGACTAAAACATAAATGTAGTCTCATAGATTGTTCCAAAAATACCAGAACCCTAATAAACTCCCAGTTATATGCGAAGTACAAGAGCATACTTCCACTATCTTATGTAGGAGAAAATAAGTTGCTGCAAGACACATCCCAAATCACATAATCCAATTAGCATCGCCATTGACTGACAGCAATACTTGGAATCGCATGATTTGTGAATGGCTACGTCAATACAATAGCAATAGAGTTCACTCAAGGAAAATATCCAATGAAGAAGTACACTTATATTGGCCTAATTTCATAAAATTTCGGAGATAGTAAACCTAAAATTCAAAGAACAATTGGATGAGGATTTTAACCTCAGTATTTGGTGGGAAAAAATTGAACTTCAAATTAGTAACAGGCAAGAACTGTATAGTTCTAAATTTTCACTTACAATTCAATGACTTACCCCGAGCATAATCGAAGTAAAGGAAAAGCAGATGGGATATGCGAACAAATGAATGAAATTATATAGTTCTAAATTTTCACTTACAATTCAGTGACTTACCCCGAGCATAATCGAAGTAAAGGAAAAAACAGATGGGATATGCGAACAAATGGATGAAATTTAATAAGAGCAAGTCACAAATTGGATCCATACCCGTAGCGACGATATCGCTCTCTAATGCTGAGATCTTGGGGGTCAAAATAGCTCGGAGAAGTCTCCATATCGACATCCTCCATTTTAACTTGAATAGCAGAGATTTTGCGATTTCCAACTCTCCCTGAAAGATCTGAGCCAAGGAGTTGCAGAGGAGCTTAAACCCTAGACAGTGTTAAGCGCGGGAAGGGTAAAGCTGCAAAGGTTTTACCACTATTTTATTTTCATTTTACTAATATCTTTCAAAATTATTTCCTCCTAACTCAATTTTTTAAAATAAATTAATTAATTAATAACTCTGACCTTGCAGTGAAATACTCAATCTGTGATCTGTTTTAAGTCTCGATTCTCACATGCTTAAATAATTATTTTTTTCAACCTTTTTTTCCTAAATATATATTGTTTTATAATTACTAATAATATGACACTTTTCTTAATCTTACTTCTTCACTTAATGTTCTCTCTTTCTTAAAAAAAAAGTAAAAATTATAATTATAAATAGAAAAAAAAAGTAATTTTTAAAGGTATCATAAGTATAATATATCATCAATATATGCAACATGTTAAAATAACTAAACTTTAGTTGGATGATTTGATTTAACACTTATCGGCCAATTGAGGATCTGACTAATAATTAGCTCATTAAATTGTTATTTTGATTATAGTTTAGCTATTGAAAAATACTATGTCCATTTGTTGCTGTATAAAAGTAGCTCGTTCTTATTTACCAGAAAAAATGT
Source organism: Apocynum venetum (assembly GCA_019593545.1). Classification (NCBI taxonomy): domain Eukaryota; kingdom Viridiplantae; phylum Streptophyta; class Magnoliopsida; order Gentianales; family Apocynaceae; genus Apocynum; species Apocynum venetum. Next base: position 5,091,353 of record SRSM01000123.1, on the reverse strand, counting down.
ACCACGTTCGACACCAATGCCCATGTCACAAGGAAATATGTTGGAAAAAGTACTAACCTAAAACGAAGAAAATTTTAAAATGAAAATTAACAATCCACTTCTTTTCTTCTTTTTTCCATTGTCCTATTTACCTGTGTATCGGATGCAGGTTTAATTGGCCATGCAATGCACATCTGCTTTACAAATTTCAAAGCCAAATTTTTACATCAACTACTAAAAACTCCCAATTCCGCTTTATATTCAAATTGGAATCTTCTTGACCGTGTAGACACAAGATGAGCATTATTTAAGGGGAAAGTGATGAGTTTACTCATGCAGTCATTTGACAATGCTATGAATTATGACAAACAGAAACATTAACATCCATACCCTAATCCGGTGTTTCAAGTTTGTGCATGCATCTAGGACCACCAGCTCAAAAAGACATCACGAGATTGTCAAAATCAGAACAAGAAGAAAGAAAATAAGGGGGGAAAACTGAGTGAGAATATATAGTAAACTTATCAACACTAACGAACATGCCACCATCTTCCAACAGTAACAGCCACTCATTCCCACATAATCAATAGAAAGACATACATTCTATCTGTTGATACATATGGCAAACATGTATGGATGGTAACCATCCCATCTATCTCATAAAGAACAAACATCTGAAAACCTCCAATGAAGTCTCAAACTGAAAACATCATCCTACATCAGGGTATACCAGGCTGGCGCTAATCGTTTTTGCCTCACTGGTAGTACATAAGCTGCTGCGCAGCAGCAACATTTTGGAATCCACCATCATATATGGCCTGACTTGCTCCAGCAGCACCCATTCCCATAGATGCTTGTTTCAGAGCATGTTGACCCTGGGGATGCATGAGGGCGTGAACACCACCCATCTTGCTCATTGCTAGCTGTCGTTCATAAGCCAAAATGTCAGTAGCTGAAATGCCAGGCAAGGGTCCAGGTGCCGGTGGAGGAAGGGGATTTGAGCTTGTTCCAGGAGGAGTGGGTTTGTTTCCCCATGAGCACTACGAGAACAAAAAGAGATGCATGTCAAGGCAAAAGTTAGAAGATACTTGTGCAAGAAACATAGTATACTACCCACAACAGACATCACCAAGACCAAAAAACTAAACTGAAAGATATGAGAAACAAATAATTTTTGAAACAGAACTCTGGGGGCAACTTGGAGGGAAAGCATCAAATATAGGGAAAAACTAACATTTGAATTGAAAACTACTTCAAAGAATAAATGTAAGCCTAAACTTAAGCATGTAAACAATTGATAGTATTTCCGATTCATAATTTTTAAAAATAAATAAATAAATTACTAAAGCATTAAAAAGCACCTTAATTTGTTTGCCCCCAAGAATGGACTGAGCATTTCCCATTTGAATCGCCAAAGCTGCTTCTGAATGAGAGCTAAATCTTACAAAGCCAAATCCTTTGTCACGTTGGACCCGAACTTCCTCAATTACTCCAGCACCAAGGGCATGGAAGTGACGATGAAGATCCAGTTGAGTAACCTACAAAATGAAAGCACTCCTAGAAAGTCAGAAAAAAAATACTAATAAATTGCTCCATGAAATCACAAAATTTAGGAATTCAACACTGATGAACTGGTCTCTAAAAGACCCTTATGACCAATGAAAATCATTCACATAGATATAATCAATCATTCATGTTATGTCTTGTGTCCTGGCTCCCACCCTTTTTTATTGATAATTTTTTCTCCTGATGTTCTTAGTTACAAAATCCCTTCTTTTTATTTTTATTTTTTTTGGAGGGGGGTGTTATCGGAAGATACAAGCTAAGACCACCACAAGCCTGCAAGTGGAAATAAAATTTACCTCCAGGTATGTTTAGTGAGGCAAATAGAGACAAGGGACCAGTGAGTCCAACTCCCCCTACCCCTCTGGGATCATTAGTTCTTTAAAAAAATTTTCTTGTTCTATGTTGTTTCTAGGTAAGGTGATGGAACACTAGCAGAAGAGAGAGGGTTCTTACCTCCGGAGCAAGATTGCCCACATACACAGTTGTATATTGTGGATTATTCTCAGGAGCATCATTATTAGTTGCCTCTTTCCCATCTTCTGCAAAAGTGAAGACTACAACCTTGTGTCAACAAGTCAAAAACCAAAAGCAAGCACAAGTAAATGACCAATCATTTAAACCCAAACCAACTGGAGGGACTATATGAGCACACCAAGAAACTGTACATCTGTCACTATCTCTTTAGTAACCTTTTTTTATCTTTTGGTTCCAAAGCAGTATTATATAGACATATCAATTTCATAAGAGAAAATGTAACCACCATTAACTAGATTTTACTTGCACAATTATTCAGTCTAACCAACTATGGCTCTTACCTGATGAGCCAGTTGTTAATTCTACAACACTCTTAGAGTCAGAACTTTGCTTATCATCATTGGTAACAGCACCCTTTGTAGCCCAGTTACAACGTATCTGCCTACTGCCAAGCCACTTACCTGAAATAAATAAAACCAAAATAAATGCAATCAAATGTGACAGAAAAACTATAGATAGATAACATAGCAGTTCCAATGAAAGTCTGCAAATAACCAACATACAAACAATCTGTATCTACAATTCAGTAGTATGAAAAGCAGAGCTTAAAATAAGCAATTTGACACCCACTAAAATTAATCTCATCTTACCTGTTAAATCATTGATTGCACTTTGGGCATCCTAAAAACAGAAGCAAAGTTTCAGATTCTAAACTAACATTGAAGATAACAAACAATATAAGTAAATGGTAATTGCAGAAAATGGAGCACCTGCTGATTCCGGAAAGACACAAAACCGTACCCCCTTGAACGCCCAGTCTTCTGATCCCACATAACCCTTGCATCACTATCAATAAAATACCAGGTCAATTGTACAACAGTATCTCCAAACAAGTCATCCAAAAGCATGACATCCTCATTCAAGGACACACGCAGATTCATACAGAGAGAAACACAAAAAGAAACACACACCCACACACAGATTGGGGCTTACGAGCAATTGGGATAGACAGAGAAGCAGGCAAATAGCATGGCATCAGTAACTTCAGGACTGAGATCGCCAACAAAGATGTTATAATGACCTAACAAGAAATAATCCTATTAGTAATCTGCTTTGGCAAATAACTAATAATCAAAGTTGCAAGCATGAAAATACGGGCACACCTGATGTGTCTTCCCTCTGTCCACTGGCGTATGCCCAGTTGACTTTGATAGGCTGCCCAAACCTGCAAATTACCAAATAAGAAATACAACAGAAAAAAGGAATCATTTTAGGAGAAAGGGAATGATAAATACATTCTTTGACTTACAGATGCCTTCCATTAAGCGACAATATAGCAAGTGCAGCAGATCTACGATCATAATAATGAATAAATCCATAAGATGACTGCAAGGAGTTAGGGGAACAGGAAGTCAATGATATTTCACAAAGATGCTTCCACAAAAAGATCAAAAACCCACAAGCAAGTGATAAATCAGAAACTCATAATAAGAATACTACCTTTTCTTTCCTAATAAGCTTGCAGCCTTCAACAGGACCTGTACTTGCAAAAACTTCTTGAAGCAGAGGTTCCGTAACTTGTGTATGGATGTTGCCAACATACCTGCATTTTCTCAAAAATAAAAAACCTAGAAGTTTACAAGGAAAAAGAAAACAACAAAAAAAAATGAATCTATAAGAGTCCCCCTCAATTATTAAATTACAAGACAAGCAAAGAAACATAAATAGACACACAATAAATATTACAGAGTTTACAGGCATAGAATGATATTTATAGTTCATCAACTGGAAAATAAAGAGCTCAACAGTTTGGACCATTCAAGAATAGCAAATAAATGAACTATACATATCCATAAGTTTGTTGATCTTAAAAAAACAAAATTTCAGGTCATGAAATGAAAATAAAAATGTCAAAAAATAAAAATCCAAATGACACTCACACACTGCGGCATGTACTTGGATCAAAACCGGGAGGCAGATTTCCACTTGGGATTGGTTCAATCTGCAAAATAAAAAAAATAAGGGAAAAATAAAAATAAAGAAAAAGTGTCCTATGTTTTTTTTTAAATCCCAATAATGACTCCCAGAAAAGATAAATGAGAAAAACTATCAATTCTGCCAATAGCCATATTTCAAATTGTCCTAAAGGATAAAGAATAGTGAGTACTTTAATAGATGAAAAGTCAGAATTCCAACCGCTGAAAGGCTTATGCACTTATGCATAACTCTGGTGAAATGTGACTGTAATTGTACCTTGTCCATTGTTTACTGACTCCAATTAAGGTCCCAACTTATCTAAAAGCTCCAACTTCAAAATACAACTGAACCATACACCAATAGAGCCATAGGAACCAAACACTAGTGCTCTTCATTCACCAATCCAGTTTCAAACTTCCAAGGAGCATATCAGTCCAATCTTATTCTCGCCCACCCTCCTCCTCTAAGAGTAAAATAAAGAAATAAAACGAAACAAAATCAAAGCTTTTTCTCCCGCACCCCCAAAATAAATGAAGGAAAAGAAAAGGATGAAGGTGACGGTGAAAAGTCATCCATGAAAAATGTCAGTTTTTCATGCACTCAACATTACGCATTTGCAAAATCGATGGCTTATCCCTCCAATACTTTTCTTGAATTAAATTTATTTTGCTCAGAGAAAGGGTAACTGGGGAAACAATTTACCCAATGGCACTCATAACAGTAAGCAGCTTCATACTGATCAGGTAACAGGAAACACAGGTGAAGAACCTAAGATCATAGCAAGCTTCTCGAATTCCAAATAACCAAAATGCAAAGGCACTAATTGACGATTTGCAAACACGATTCCAAATTAAGACACGGCCATGGCAGACTAAATTTGGTCCAAATTTTACCAGGAAAATTGAATTTTGTTCAAAGGAAATTTTCTTAAAACTTGCAGTGAATTTTTTCACACTGCCAGAAAAATGAAACTGAAACACAGGAACCACGGTTTATACTGCAGTCATGCCTTCTCGCTCACACTTGATTGAAATTTTATTTTAAAAAAAATAAATTAAAAAAGACGATTAAACGAGAATGAAGGAACTATCTCTCTAAGCTCACGATATAATTTCTTCAAAAAACAATTTATGAAATAGTTCACTTAAACATTCATTTCACAAAATACCGGAAACGAGAAACTAAAATTCAACAACGAAAAACAAGAGAGAAAATACACGGAGAAAAAAATATTAGAAAGAAATGAACCTGAGGAGCTGCTAAGAGGCCAGGGTGATAGAGTGACTGTTGTTGAAGGAGCGCGTGTTGCATCAACGCCTGGTGTTGCTGTTGCTTTAACCTCTGATGCTGCATTTTCTCAAAAAGATCGACGTGACCGATTAATGTTCAAAGGGATTTCGAGGTTTCGATGAAAGGTAGGGTTTCGATGAAAGAAGTGTAGAGAGAGGAAGAGAAGGACCTCGATGAAAAAAGAAAAAAAGAAAGAAAAAGAAAGAAAAGAAAAAGAAAAAAAGACAGAAAAGTAAAGAGGCCTATCTAAAAGGGGGGAATTAACCTCGCCTCGCACGGATATTTATAGGACAGTTTTTACGTTTTTACCGAGTCATCCACCATGGCAGTAAATTTTGGTTTTTTTTTCTTTTGCCTTTATTATATTCATGAAAATACTAGAGGGCTTCTTGTGTACACAAAATATGAGACGAGGCCCAATCTATTTATTTATCATGAAATGAGAGCGCAATAAAACTGGAAAAGCCCAAACAAATAGGAGCGTAAATGAATTTCTTCTTCTTTTTAATGTTTTGGAGAAACTTATAAGATCTACTTGCATCCTAGACATTTTTCTCTATGCCCTTCAAAATTGATTGATGTAATATTTTACAACTTCAACATTTTTTTCCAACCAAATCTTTAAAACTTGAATACAACTTCGTTCTATTTCATTTTGGGGTTCTGTCCAAATTGGGAATCCAGCTACAGGCCTGTGCAAGGCCCAAATTTATATGCCCAATTTACTTTAGCCAATTCAAAAGAAAAAATAATTAAAGAAATCCATGGATTGCAGATTTAAGTCTTTTTATGCTTCTTTCTTAGAAAATATAGAGTAATTAGACAGTTTAGTATCGGTACTATTAATATTCTGCTAAAGTATGTTGTAAAGTTTTTGGAGTTTTATTTTATTTTTTTACGGCCAAATTGATCTTTTCACATATTGTTTTTATGAAAATTGTAAAAAAATGTCACATGTCCATAATATTGAGATAAAAACGTCTCTTTAACAAAATTCTTCAAATCTTAATGTTTAGGCGTTACCATATTAATTATCTATTTAACTTACAAAATTAATTCCAAATTTTAATCCACCGCGTTTGATTTGAAATTGGCAATTCGTGGAGACCGTCGGCCATAGCTGCGTTCTTTTTATTTTTATTTTTATTTTTTGGTGGAAGAAGGAATGGAAAGGTTCTCTGAGGTAGAGGGAAGAGAATACTAATGAGATTATTTTTATTTTTATTTTTTGATAGAAAATGGTTGAGATGAAATTTGAACAGTTAGTATTTTGTGCGTCACCGCTGTCGAAGCTAGTTTGCTTTGGGTTTCATGATTTTGGTCTCTTTTGCAGTCAGAAATGCGATGGGTTACGTTAACTTGGATGCAAGGAAGAATTTGAGAGGGTGGCATGTCTCAATTCAACCTGTCGAGGTGTAGATCTAGTCCAAAGTTGAGAGTGTCGCTATGCCCATTTCAACCTGACGAAGTGTCGTTACACCCATTTGAAGGCTTTTGAGTTGGTTTTCTGTTGAGCTTTGGCTAATAATTGGTATTATTGGATTCATGATTGAAAAAGGAATGTCATATGGTGTATCCGATTGACGGTGACTCAATAGATTTCAACAACATAGCTAGAAAACCACCGTTGTGACTCGAATGTGGATAAGATGTGGGGGATTAAAATTTAGAAAATGTTTTTAATAGTTAAAACATTCAGATTTGGGAAATTTGAGAAAAAAAAATGGTGAAATTAATTATAAAAAAAATAATACTATTTTTCCCTTGAAGTAAGGGTCACCAACTCTGCATGTGATTTTTTAAAACGGTTTTAATCCAAAAATCTATTTGGCCGTAAAACAAACATAAAAACTTGAAATAAATGGAAAAAAAATTAATAATACTAATTACTCGAAAATATATGTAAAATTTTCAATTAAAATCAGTCATGATAACTAGAACTCCAGGACTAGAATCTTCATCAAACTATAAAATCATCTATACTAGAACAAAACCTGGCTAACAAATGTATCTCCGTCAGGAGTGTTACAATTCCTACTTTACACACAGGAGATTCCAGCACATATCTTACTCCTTGAAAGAAATTTTGCCAGCTAAATGAGATTTCTCGTAAGGGTAGAGTAATTACGATTAATTAAATTCAATTTCGTTACCAGAATAATGAACTTATTGAGGATTATTGTACACTTTATGTTGTAATGCAAATTTGTAACACAAAGTACTCCATAATCACAAACAAAAATATTAACACACTAATTTGTTTAGTGAGTTAGCAAAAACATACATATTTTGAGTTCGTCTACTTCGATCGATCAAGATCTCCTCGTCGTGCCAAAGCTACCTAACTCGACTCTCTCTCAATCTTCAAACTCCTCATTATTGGCAGTAGTGCTTTCCTCTCAAAAGGCAATGATCTACTCAGAAGTTAGTGATGAAAATTGGAATTAATTCCTTTAGTGATTTATTCAACGATTGCTTGGAGAAAATGTTGAGTCAATTGGTTGAAAAATCCACCGTAGAAAACACAGTATTTTTTTTTATTTTTTTTTTTGAGGGACGAAAACACAGTAGTTGAAATGACATTTCACATCTGGGGCACGAGTGGAACATTAATCCTTAATTTATTAGGGTTAGTGGTGCATTATGTAAGGTGGTTTAGCTGGAGGACATTTTTTAAACTGTATATTTTTTGCACGTGAATCAATTATTTTATTCATTCCGTGAGGAATTTTTTATTTTCTACATATTCTGGGAATCCCCCAGCTCCCTCGTAGGAAAATTGTGGGTTTTGTTTAATATATATATATATATATATAAATAAAACAAAATAAGCATTAAAAAAAATGAAGTAAATACGAATGATCCAGTAACTATGGGATGTCAAAAGCTCGACTAAGAGACACGGTAAACGTCTTGCATCTGTAGTTCTGTATTTATCAGATGTTTAACAAAAGTCTTAACCTAACTACAGCCCCGTGAAATCATAATTTGCCCACTTGCTAGAAAATTTCCAAATGCATTTACATATCTAGAGATAATTTGCAGATCACAGCTTCAATTCAATCCTTCAGAAGAACACTTCCATGTCAAGCAGCATATAGACTGTAGTGGGCAAAGATCCTTCTTTCCTTGGCTATAATAGAATAGATCTAAGAGTCAAATATTTCATAACTGAATTATCGGTCACATGGAACGGGTAAAGTGGAAGCCAGATAGATTCCAAAAGGCCGACAAACAGAACCAATTCAGCAAAAACAATTGTGGGATCTCCCTGTGTTAAGCCAAGAAATGAGTAGTCAGCTATAATTTCAACTCCAGTTGTTCCTCATTCTTGGAAGAAGATGATGATCCATCATTTTGTGGTTGTTGATATGGTCCTCTGGCAACAGCCCTGCATCAAGCAAAAATATGTCGTTATTAGTTACATTATTTATGAATGAAACTTCATAAACTAACTTTCCTCTTTTTATCAACAGTAATGAAAAGATGGATATTCCTACCTATCTTTTCTCTTCGCAAGGAACCGATGCAGTGATGATCTTCTGGCAATTGGCAGATCTACAAAACAAGTCATTCTTTAACCATAAGCAACAAAAAATGCAAGAGATTTTTATTTTATTTTTGGGGGGTAGGGAGTTGGGGGTTGGGGGGAAGAGGTGAACATAGTGAATTAAAACACCAAACAATTACCTGAAGTGCTAGCTTCAACCTGTAGTTGAGGCCTTTCTGGTGCAGAAACAGGAAGCGGGGCCTTAGAACTGGGGGCCAAGACATTAGCTGATGAATATTTCTCTGCTCTTGGAACTGCCACATCGCCACTGGAGTTGCCACTGCTTGCCAATTGCATTACTTCTCTAGCTTTGTCGGCAGGTAAGTCGTCAAAAACCAAAACTTTACCCCCGTAAAATATAGTCATTTGTGAACTTTTTGTCTCCATTGCTTCCTTCTCCGGAATCACAGAGGCAAATTGAGGGAGGGAGTCCACCATTTCGCCTTGCTGCATCGAAGAAGATTGACCAACATTGAATATGTTGGTCAGTAAATTCATCGTTGGAATAGTTACTGCAGATTTTCCTGAAACAAGTAAAATGAATCCATCAGTCTCCAATTAGCGTTATCCCACTTTCATCTAGACTAATCGTGCAAAACTAGGTGGACAGTCATTTTTTAACGATTTACATGAAAATAGGGAGTCAATTAGTTCAGCAGTGGGAAGACAGACAGTCTGATTGATTGAAATCGGAATTGCCTTCTAAGCTAAACTAAATCTGGCAAATACGACCAAGAAGCTCAGCAACACAAAGGGGAAAAGTACAGAAAGAGAGAAGGAAAGCAGATTGTACCAGCAGTTTCCATCTTTCCATTGATTCCAACAAGATTTAGATCTCTGATACTGCCTTTTTCTTTCACATACTGACTCAAGAGGTTGCAAGTGTGAGCGAAACTTGATTTCTCCGGTGCCTTAGCGGGCTTTTTCAGGCCAAAAGGTAGCTGAGAACTTGACATATTTTCTTGAAAACCAAAACCCCAAATACCAATTTTAGTAATTCAGTAGCAGTACTCTAATTAAGTAGTTTTCTTGATTGGCCTGTGCGAATACCCACAAAAGGATAAAATGCAAAGAGGGAAAGAAGGAAGGAAGGAAGGAATATATCGAAGATGAAGGGAGGAGCGAGGAAGGCTTGGCAGCCAGGGTTTGGTCAGGTTGGCTTTTTGTTCAGCGTTTGTGGCGTGGACTATTGGTGTGGGGCTGGGGATGGAGTTTGGGGAATTAAGCACGTGTTAAATTGTCTAGGGTAGGAAATTTAAAAGAAAGGAGGAGGAAGAGACAGTGGATATGGACATGGAGGAAGAAAGATTCGAAGAATTAGAAAACGTCAAGACAAAGGCAAGGCAGAGAAGCATAAATTAAGTACAATGTGGAGAACGCGAGGTTCAGCGCCCAAATTCATTATCACTTTTGAATGACTGACTGGGCTTAGTACCGACGTGTTTTCCAGACCCATCTGATAATCGTGCCGATTTCATTATTTTGGCAAAAGAATGAATCTGTGCTCAATAACTCAAAAGTCCATAATGATATTATACTTCATTCAATACTTAACGGAATTAATATAAATTTAGAATTATATTACCCTTGGATAAAGATATTGATGAGGTTAACTCTCCTCCAATTCCTATCTAGGACAAAAATTGAATATTTGGAGGAGTAAAAAATTTAAATTATATAACAAATTATTATGTCAATATTAAGATGTCGCTAGGCTCTTTTAAAAGATAACAATTTGTTACCCTCACATATAAATTACACTTAATCACGCATTAAAAAAATTTCGAGGAACAAGGAATTTCCAAGAAATCCGAACTCATCCACAATCACGAAAAGTATAGATATATATATTATATATATGTACTTGAACTCTTTTGATTTACTTTAGTTCTTTTTTACTACATCTTATTCCATCATAGGGAGGAAAAATAAATAAATGCACGGTTTCTTTTTTCAGCATTGATTCAATACTTGATTAAAGTACTTAATTTATACTTCAATATTTTAATTTATGGTTAATATATAGTATAGTATGTACTAGTTTTAAAAAAATCAAGATTCGATTCTAATTGTTTTTTCTATTTTCAGCTTCGGGTAGCACTTTTCTTTTTTCTTTTTTTTAATGAACCATTCTATACATTTCCGCATACTAAAGTGAACATGCCTTATTTTCTTAATAAAAAGTTACTTTGAGCTATTATTTTTTTATGAGAGAGGAAGAAATCCTCCACCGCTAAAGTCCTTTAATCATTACTCTTTTAATCAGAAAAGACATATTGTAAATCGATTAATGTATTCGATTGACATACATATGTAAGAGAGTCAATATGATTCAAATCTTAAGACAAATCTCCATAATATTTCAGTGAAAATTTGGCTCATACAGAATTCGAACGTACATTGTCGGAGGATTTCTCCCCACATAATCACGTGTATTATCAACTCCACCGGTATGTTCTTGGCACAACTTTGAGCTATTATTAATCAAATTTTTAAGCTAATAAAAGGGATTATTATATCATATTAACTTAAGGTTACTTTTTTATAATATTTTTACCTATTGATGCCACCGAAAATCAAAGATGTTTATTTGAATTTTTCCAGTAATTTTTTTTTAAAAGAAAGAAATGTTAGCATGTCTTAAATGGAGGATTTGAAAATTATCAACATCGAATTAAAATAATATTTGACTCAACTTTAGTATAGAAAAATGGATACTTAGTATTTTTTTCTTCAAAAATACTAGTATTTCTCATACTAAAAATAGTTGATAATGAATAAATAAATAAATATTTAAGATATTTTAATATTTTATGAAATAAAAGTTTTTTCCAAATTATTAATTTACATAAAAATGTAAAGCGGAACAAATAAAATAACAAAGGGTGTTATAGTTGTTCACTTGTTCTATCATAAACTTTTTTTCTCAGACGTTAAGCGTGAAAGTGATTCTATGCGGAATTGGAAAGATGAGCTAAAGGTGCCGTGAGGAGTTTAGTTTGGTAGCCGTCTTGTCTTGTATATGTCCAAGTTGGAAAGATATCTAATTTGAAGCACAAATGTATGTTTCCTATTCCTTGGGGCTTTCAATCCAAAAGAAAAAGAAAGCAACATTCAATTCACGTTTCCTCTTTGCCTTCGCCACCGTATTTGACTTTTTCTTCAATGCCGTGATCTGCGGAACTATTTTACTAGCATTTAACACAGTGTGCTAACACTTTAGCTAAATTATTTATACAATTCTTAAACTTTGGTCTTTTAAAATATTTAATTTATGTATTATAATATTATTTTTTTATAGTTTTTTCACTTTTAACGTTTAAAATATTAAGATCTTCCCTCTAAAAAGTAAAAAACAAATCTTATTATTCTATTCATTTTTCATTAAATAATTAATTAGTCATATCACTCACATGTGAACTCTACAATGAATTTTTTTTTAAGCATAATTTAGTCAATGAACTCTATATTTCTGATTACGACTGAACCATACTTAAATAAAAGATTATGGACACGTAATCAAGTTATCCTCTTTCGTCTTCTCTAAAACAAAATTCGCCATCGCCACCGCCACCGCCACATTCACCATCTCCACTCATCTCATCTAAGCCCATTTCACCAATTACAAATGACTTCATCTTCGTTGCCAGCATCTCTGAGACAAAAAAGCATCACCTTGAACTGCAGTTACTCATCTAGACGGATACGAATCCTGTTCGTCTGAATTGAGCATCCATTTTCAAGATTTTTTTTTTTTGGCATTGTTTTCCTACTCTTAGCTGTTTCTTCAATAACATCTCATTGAACAACAATTTTTTGGATATATAATGAACAGTAATTGTTTGGTTCCTCAAAAGAGAAGGAAAATATATTTTATCTATTCATAATTAAATATTTATATTAACTTAATATAATAATTAAATATATATTTCATATTTTAAAATAATTACAACTTTATTATTTTTTCCAACCTAAATAATTACATTATTATTGTAGTTAGTTATCAAATTATATTAAATATAAGATTATATGAGTTAGTAACTTCGTAAGTTTTTCTAAAAATCTCTTTGTCTCTCTATATATATATAAATAAATAAAAGTTGTTTCATATTGCACTGTATATTGACATGTGTCATAATAATTTTAATTAAAAAAATCAATGCAAGCTGAGATGGTAAAGTAAATGTAAATTGCAAGGTATGCAAATGTCATAAGAATAGCTGAATGACAATTCAATATTCAAGCTCATTAAATAAAAAAATTATTCCACGTGCTATTACATCTTAGAATACTTTTCAGATTGAAAAAAAACTATTTTTACAAAGTATTCTTATTAATTGAAACTTGTATTGTATACATAATTGTTGAAAAATATATAAGGTGCTATTGAATATATAAAAGTAATTTCACAATTCACCACAAAGTGTCACATATCCACATCCATCTATTTATATATATAGAATAATTCAATTTGTCATTACTTATTTCAAATATAATTTTAAAAAATTGTATATGATCTTCAAATTAAAATAAACTCACTAAAATTAGTGTATAGACTTACTTATATTTTTTAACTTTGGTCAATTAAATTATCAGGTTAATCTTACAAATTAAATAAAAATATAAAAATTAAATTACATAATATATCCATAATAAAAATATATTATTTAAAAATGCTATAATTCTATCAAAATTTAAAAAAGTATTATGTAAAAATGATATAATTCGATCAAAATGATAAATTTTTGAGATATTTTAAAAAATATAATTTAATATAGATTATTGTCTTACAAAACGAACCTATTATTGGATTCAAATATAATTAAATCTTCAATTAAATTAATAAGTTAATCATTCAAAATATGTTTTGAATTAATTCAAGTTAATCTTTCAAATTATTTTTTTGAAACATAAATCTTACACTATATTTAATATCTTTTGAATTATTTTTTAACTAATCTATATTCATATCACAAAATAAATATTCCATTTTTTCTAAAAGATAAAACACTACAATAATTGCCTCTATGGAAATCATCACCAAATTTCGCTCATTTTCTAGCGTTATTTTCCAATTCATTTCAAATCTCTTTCAAACTTTTTTATTTTAAATAGATAAAAATATTCACACTTATCTTTGTTTGAATTTCCAAAATCAATTACATATGTTTTTTTATCCTTTCCACATTTTGATGTTGATTTGGAGGAGTTTTGGGTGTATGCAAAAGTAGCAACGACTATTGTTTCCTAATCATCTTTTCTTTATTTGATTATTGTGTACTGAGTTTTCATTTGAGAAAATCATTTTGTTGTTTTATTTTCACTCCCTAAAAAAAGGGTCGTTATTATGATTTTTGTATTTAAATTAAAATACCTCTAGTTGATTATCTAATATTTCAATAAGTTAACACAATTAATCGGTATAAATGAAATGCTTTTATTCGGTTATTAAGCTTAATTTGATTTTTTTATTTAGTTTTTGTAAGGTACATCAAAGAATAATGAATGATAAAACAAAAATGAGGATTGTAATTAAGAATGAGGATGCGTATTACTCTATTCTTGCTATCATGATAAAGAACGGAGAAATTTGGGTCTTATGATCAGCTTTCTTTTGAGACTGGAAAACATAATGTCCCGCTACAAAATCTACCATATTGATAGAAGAGTATTAAGTTATATGTAAATTTAACATTCAAATTTACATTAAAGAATTTTTGAGAAATATATGTAAATTTATTGTATACTATGAAAGACAAGATGAAAGTTTTTTTTTTCCATTATGCCAAGTAGTCTTAGGACTTAATGTATTATTAGAAGGATAGATGGATTAGGCATGTGTAAGAAAAAGAAATGTGTGTGTGGTTATTTTACAAAACAAAGCAAATAGTTATTAGCTTTTAAAATCTATGTTTTAAAATTAAAATATCTTTTTTATATTTGTTTGTGTTTAGAGAGATGATTAAAAAGTAGTTATATAATTATCTTTTTATAATTTATATTTTTCAAATTTTGTTTAAAGTACTATCTCATGCAATGAACATATGCAAACTAAATTAAAGATAAAAAAATCAGTTTGGATGGTTCTGCATGTTTGAAATTTTGATAGTTAAGGTTTGATATTTTTAATAATAATCTATAAAATCTTACATATTTTAACATTTGTTTCGATAAAAAAATAATTTATGTGCATTAATCGGATGTAAGGTTAGTTATTTATAAAAAATATTTAGTTTCAAATATTTTTAAAACAAATGTGAACAATAGGGAAAGTATAATTGTAATTCCCTATTTCCTTTTCCCCACGTGTCATATTTTTAAGGTGGCTATCATGGGGAAGGTTTTCACGCAGACAAATGCTTCTCCTGCAGGCATTTTCCATTGAAAGGAGGTACCTATTCAATCGGTTAAAGGTCACTTGTCTATTCTCTGGCCCTGGTTCACTCATTGGTTCTGGATCAATGCCTGTTCACTTGAAGATGGTCTCTATTTTCCAACTTTTTCCAAATGTTTCCATTGTGACCCGCTTCAAGTTTTAGCATTTCCTGTTGTGAAATTAGATTAAGAAATTTTGTTCTTATAGCTATCCATCTGTATTAAACTAATTAAACTGATAAATTTTGGAAGGTACTGCTTTTCAAAAAATAAACAAATAAAAGGTCTTTTTTCTTGTTTTCCATCAGATCTGTAGATGAACCATGTGAATCCCGTGACGTTCAAATCAAATCTAATCAATTTTTGGAAGAATGCTCCGACGAATTTAGCGCTCATAGGTCTCATAGGCCTCCCTTCTCCTTACTGGCAGACGGTCTCACTGGTGAGTCTATGAGCCTACGACTGCTCTTTTTTTTTTTTTTTTTTAATGAGCAAATGAAAATTTCATTAAACATGAACAGGAACAAAGTTACACAAAGTGAAATAGAAATTCATGGCCATCCTTCACCCAATAAATCCAAGATGGTCTATGACTATGCTTCATTCATTATGTTGGAGACTCTACTACATTTGGCTTGTCCATTAGGAATAACAAAATCCCCTATTAAATAAGCACCTTCAATTTAATTAGAGATGAAAATTAAAATGTGAGAATAAAGATAGAGATTGGAATTAATTGCTAGAAATTATATTTGTCCGTCTTCATTTTTATCCCTATTTGTATAAATATTTACTCAATTTATTCGAAATTAAATATTTACTTTCGATTTAGTCTCAAAATTAAAAATAATTTTTTAACTTTATAAAAGTTATTAGATCTTTATTATTAATTTGATTACCATAAGATCATTATTAGTTAATGTGATGTAAATATTTAATGTTAAAAAGATTATTAGTGAAATTTTGAATGAAAAAATATATTTATTTTTACAAAATGAACATTCAATCTTAATTATTTCAAAATGAAATTGCAAATATTCAATTCATGACATATATATATATATATATATACATATTTATTATGTTATTTGTTATATATCTAATCAATATTTGTAACTTTAATTTTCTTAATAACGTTACTATGTAATGTTAGGGATTTCTTGTATTTTAAAAGTTCATATATTTAAATATTTACATATTTGGACGTTTTTTTGTGAGATTTGACTTATATATACAGTACATGACACTATTTTGACATTAATTCATGAACGAATTAATCAGAAAGTGAAGTAAACTAAAACAACTCAACAACTTTTTTTTCTTTTTCTAATCAAACATGTATGGACATGGCCAGTTATTCTTTGAATCCGGTTTGGTCTAACACGTGAGGTTCAAGAATCTTGGAGGCCTAATCTTTTGGGTTATACCAAATTTAAGTCAATTATTTTTTAAAATACAAAAATTAAGGCAAAAAACTGTATTAGAGTTAATTTTTAAAAGCTTAAATGCTCACAATGTTATATTAAAAAATAAATTAGGATGACAAACTCGATGAAAATCCAACAAACATCCAAAATTATTCAATATTAAATGTATTTAGTTTATCCATATAATTTAAATGGACATTCAAAGTAAATCCATTTATCCTAATGAATTTTAATAGATATTCATGAAATTCAATAAATATTCATTTTAAAAAGTCTAACTTGGTCAATGTCCATTAATCAAATTTAATTAATTATACTTTAACCTAATATATATTTTAAATTTCAATTTAACTCTATAAAAAAAGTTCCATGTTTGAAGAAAAAAAATACTCTCACTCTTTCTCTCTCTAGAACTATCATAATTCATAAGTGGTTTATGATAAGAAGTTTTATTATATATTATTAATTCCATATGAAGTTTTTCCCATAAAATGGAAAAGGAAAAAGAAAAAATTTCATACAGAGAATAGAATATTCAATCTTGATTATGATGATTTTTCTTGTATGTAATCGAATTTATTGCCTAATTTTCTTTTAATGATCAATTTAACATTAGACAAAAATACATTTATTCAAAAAGTTCAATAATGAACAAATAACACTATTATTCAAACATATAGGACTAAATAATTAAGTTTTTATAAAATTATAAAACAAATAATTTGTACGAAAATTTTAAATTTAATATCAAATTAAGTTTTTTATATAAGTATTATTATTTTTATAGCTTTATTTTTTTTAATTTATTTACTAATTCAACTTTTAAAGTTCACGACTTTACCCATTTTATGAAATTTATTAGCATAAGACAAATTTTCATTTCATTTTGACTGGATTTTTTTAATAAAAAAATCAACTAATAGTGTAGTTATCATTTTTATATGTTTATAATATATATAATTAAATATTAAAAAAGAATTGAACACGATTTTAAATAATAAAAATTACATTAAGAAATTTAATTGAATACAATTATAAAGAATGATCTCTAAAAAAATAAAATTATATGGATAAATAGGTGTCCATATATATCCCATAAACCATTTATATTCAAACAATTTATAAATACATATAGATAATTAGTTAATTAAATATTTAAAAATTTAATTAAACCTGAAGTTAAATAATAAAAAATATATTAAGTAATTTAATTGAATACAATTACAAAGAATTGACTCTTTAAAAAAAAATTAAAGTTATATGAATAAATGAGTGTCCATGGACATCCAAAAACCATTTAAAACAAAACCATTTAAATAATTTATAAATGAATAATAAATGGTTTGAACTTAAATGGATTAGCACCTATATAAATTTATCCAAATGGATTTGAAAATTCATTTTGCCACTCTTAAAATAAATGATTAAATTCTTAGATAATTTGCATTTGATTAGTATTTTTTCTTTAAAACAGTAAAACTTATGGTGTTTAATAATACAATATTTTTTAAAATTAAAATTTATTATTGATATATTGTGATATTTTGTATTTTATGCAATTATATAACATGTGATTATTTATTATTGTGAATGTCTATTTTAAAAAAAGTTCATTCGAGACCAAGTCGAACACATGAACGGGTTTATGTATATATGGACAAGCATATAAGAATATCTAGAGCTCGTATGGAGCTGTATCTTGTTAGTTCATGGATGTAATAAAATTTCCGCCACACAACTCGATTTTTCTTTTCCTCTAAAAAATAAAAATAAAAATAAAAATGTGGATCATAAGATATTGCGACAGAAATTAAAGCTGCCTTTGATTAAATCCGACCAACGAGCAGAAACCTACCCTTTCAGAGAGTGGTCCCATCCCCGCATATTGTTGAATTTCCCGAATGAGGTATATAAATCTTTGAACTTTCTAGACATAAACGTCTTTCACGTGCATGTTTACCTATTGCGCCAAAAAGTACATAGTTGGGGTGGTGTAAAAATATTTTTGTGATAAAATATGTGGTGTTTCTCTTCTTTTTTTAAATCCAATTTTTAATCAATATTAAGTATTATTACAATATAAATCGCAAAATATATACAAACGGATTAAAATTTGTGAATGATAAAATATCTTCAAAGCAAATCCAATCACATAAGAAATTAAATAAATTTGTATTTCCAATAGATATGTGGTATTCTTTTTTTTTTTTTATGATTCAGGTTGAATCCGATCTTTTAAAAACTATTCTCATGTTAATCATGAATATACAGTAACTCGTTGAAAGTTTCATTAGATCTGTATACCAATGTGCATTAAGGAACAAATTATTAATAAAAGAAACAAATTATTATTAATTAGTTTTAGTCGAATTTGAACCCTCGTTCTTTCGGTGTCAGTAAAATTTTGACCATTAGCCTGCATCAATTGATTTGTATTATAACATAACATTCCCTTTTTTTAAGAGGTTGGAGGCGGGTGGTTGAAAATTTGACATTATGCCAACGAAATTTCGCACTTCATGACGGGGATTTCTACCAAATAATGGTACTCATAAATGCTCGAACGCCCACGGAATATGTCAAGCAAATGATGGTATTTAATTCTTGGTCGTCAAGGTTCGTACATGGTCAAAGAAAATTGTTTGGATAAGTCAGGAAGAAGTTTAAAAAGAGGTCTAACTTTGTAGTGCTTGAAAAGAAAAGTCAAAAAGGTTATTTGATTTAATCAGACATAATCGATTCATAAGATATGTGATGACGTGTAAAAAATATTCGCATATTAGACTATTATATGAAATAAACTTTTATTGAAATATTTATCGCTCGATACATCCGTCAATTTATAATATTAAGAAACTTTGATACAAATTAAAGAAGTTATCTTCCTTCTCTTATAAAAGGAAAAGTCAAAAATGTTCTTTGATTTTTCTTTATTACTTAAATTTGATTGCAGATGTAAACATGAGTCAACAAAATCACATAAGAATACATTTAAAAATGTATTATTAAGAAATGAATATATTTCTTATAAGATACAACATATTCTACAAATATATTTTTATAATAAAATAAAATTATGATTATGCCACGATCAATGTTACATCTCTTTAACTTTATTAAAGGTTTTTTTTTTTTGCTCACTAAACTATTTGTTGTTTCTCTATCAAAATTATTCAAAATACATTCTTATGACTTATGCAGCGAAACCTTAGATTGCCGACAATTCTGAGCTTTGTAGCTGTTTTGCAGGATTAAAATATTTTGACTTTTTATTTTATTTTTAAAGTATGTGTCTAGATTGGAGGGAAAAGAAAAGGAAAAAGATAATGGCATCGATTTTTGGATTTTTTTCTTTCTAGTTTTTTAACCTATGGGAAGAAAAGAAAAAAGAGGGAAATAGAAAAATTGAGATTCATTAAAATGTTCAACCTCGTTATGGACCAAAATAATTGAATAGAAAAAACATTTTTGATTTTCCTCGAAAGAAAAAGAAAAACATCTTTGATAAGTTTTGTATATGAATTAAAATATTTTTATTTCAAAATGTTTATACTAATCAAATTAAAATACAGTAACAAAGAAAACTAATATTTTTATCGTATCAAAATATAAGATAAGATGTAGAAAATAATTATACGTATTTTAATTTACAAAACACTTTTATTTATTATGTATAATTTTTTTTTATTAAAACTGAAATGATTTAGTATAATAAATAAAATAAGTAAATATAATATTTAAAATAATAAACAAAATAACACTAAAAGTTAATAAAATGTCTTATAATTTATATTTTGTGATTGACCCTAGAGAGTTTGATTTTGATGATAGAGAGCTTCTTCCAGTAACAAGGGAGTACATCAGATTTTTTATTTTTATTTTTTTGAAAACCTCCCGTTTATTTTTTCAGTACGGCATTGATATATGTTACTCCAGGCCCTCAAGGTTGGGGAGCATAAGGAAAACACAATGACAATGTATAAAATTATAAAATATTCTATTCATTCGAAATTGAATTTGCGTTTTTTTACTTTGATGAAGAATTTAAAAAGTTCATTAAATTTAATTAAATTATTATTAATATTAATATAATGTATTGTGAGATCCATTAGTTAGTAAAATGTAAATTTATTAAATTAAGATGATAAGTGATAGGGATAATGAATTAGTTGTATATAAATATATTAAAACTTTAAAAAATTATTAATGAAATTTTGAATAAAAAATATATATTTAATTTTGAACAAATAAAAATAAAAATAAATATATATATATATTCAATTTTGAAAAGAAGGAGTATATTTTATGATACGGAAATAATATATTTTATAAAAGAGTTAAATCAAATTCATGAATGGGTAAAATTCAATATCATCTATTTAAATACAAACTTTTTCGTAGACCTAAACATATTGTACTGAAATTACTAATTTACCTATGTAGTTTGCAAATTATTTACACGACACAACATTTATCAATACAAATTCTTAAATAACAATTGTATATGCCCTTCCCCTCATCATGTTTACAAAAATAAACAAACTTCATTCATTTTCAGTATATCATTACTATTGCTCTCATTTCTAAACCCGGATTAATAACATTCTTTTCTCCTATTCCCTCCCTCTACCTGCTTTCCAATCACCTTCAGTCCACATCACCTTATAACATTGTGCGCGTACGCGCAACGGCGTAAGCTTATTTGCACATAACGAGTACTAGTCAAAATGAAAGGTAAACCTATAAGTAAGACCATATAATAAGGGCCCATTTGCATACTGCAGCTCAGATTTATTCAAAGTATCTCTTTCTTTTCTTCTTCTGGGCTTCTCAATTTTAGATGGAAACCTCTTACGTTACCCTAACCGAATACCTCTTGAGGCCCATATATATATATATATATTTACTTCTCAAGCACTATTATTTTATTTTATTTTTGTTGTGTTGACAAAAAATTATTTAGAAAATGGAGAAGAGTAGATTGTAGAAGGAGGAGGACGACAAAAGCGGCTTTCCATGAATTTGATGAAGAGGAAGAATGGGACGGTGTCATCAAAGCCCCATGATTCCCTGTTCTCGGGGTACTAGCAATCCCGAGAAAAACACCATGAATTCTCTTCGACAGTTTTGCCACCAACCGTTTGCAGGCGATAAAATATCCTGAAAATTGTAGAATCTGGTCAAGAAAAAATGGGTTTTGTTGATGATATTACATCCTATTTCTTGCTTGTTTTCTTGATCTTTTTTCCAATGGGAAGTTCAGTTACTGATTCTGAGGCCTTGTTGCAACTCAAGAAATCATTTTCTAATGCACAGGCTCTTGATTCCTGGAAGCCCGAGACAGATGTCTGTGACAGGAATTACGGGTGGAAGGGTGTTACTTGTGATCATGGCGGTGTCGTTAACCTTAATTTGGGTCATTATAATCTGTCAGGAAGAATAGATGTTGATGCTCTGGTGCAGATCTCTGGACTTCGAAGACTTAGTTTAATGGATAATTCCTTTTCTGGGCCAGTTCCGGAATTTAACCGATTAGGTGCTTTGAAGAGCATTTACTTGACAGGGAATCAGTTTTCTGATGAAATTTCATCTGACTATTTTGCGAGAATGTTGTCTTTGAAGAAAATATGGCTTTCGAGGAACAAATTTACAGGCGCAATTCCGTCTTCCTTGGCTCAATTATCCCATCTAGTTGAATTGCATCTTGAAAACAATCAGTTTTCTGGCAAGATCCCAGAATTTAAACAACCAACATTGATGTCATTTAACGTCTCCAACAACAACTTGACTGGGGAAATCCCATCAAGTTTATCAAGATTTAATGAGAGCTCATTTGAGGGAAATCCTGGACTTTGTGGTGACAAACTAGGTAATCCCTGCAATGGTTCCAACAACCAAGAGAGTTATTTGAGCTCCCATAGAACTTCTTTTGGGTTGCTGCTGGTTGTCTCTAGCGTCATACTTGTACTCATGTTCTTAGGCATATATGTGCTTCACCGCAGGCAGCGAAGGGGTATTAATGCAGGGGAGATGGAGGATGTTGTTGAGCCAGCGCGAATGCCAAGTTTAAGGGATTTGACGCCAAACCAAGACAGGAGCGCCTCATCCCAAAATGGAAAGAGCTTGGAGGATCTTGTTATGGTTAATAATGAAAGAGGTGAATTTGGGTTGTCAGATTTGATGAGGGCCGCTGCAGAGGTGCTTGCAAATGGATCAATGGGATCTGCTTACAAGGTCACCATGCCCAATGGCTTGACGCTAGTGGTAAAGAGAATAAAAGAGATGGATAATATTGGAAAGGATGGATTTGACGCTCATCTGAGACGTCTTGGAAGACTGAAACACAGGAATATCTTGACACCACTTGCTTATCATTACCAAAAAGATGAAAAGCTATTGGTGTATGAATACATTCCTCAGGGAAGCTTGCTTTATCTACTGCACGGTATGGTTTTTTCTCCTTGAATCTAATCATTATGTCCTGTAATGTCTCCAGTTTAGTTAAAATTTCGTCCTTGGGATGGTTCTTTAGCCTATACTTATTCTTCTGTCACTAGTTATGCATTCAACTATTGTATTCTTGATTTCTCCTTCAGGGGATCGAGGGGCTTCTCATGCTGACCTCAATTGGCCTAACCGTGTCAAGCTAATTCAAGGAATAGCTCGAGGACTGGGCTATCTTCACTCTGAACTTGCCTCTTCTGTTTACGTGCCTCATGGTGACCTTAAATCTAGCAATGTCCTTCTCGACCCAAATTATGAGCCACTACTTGCAGATTTTGGGTATAGTTGTTTGATGAATAGCAACCAGTGCAAACAATCACTATTTGCATATAAGTCACCAGAAGCTGTAGAATATCAGGACGTGTCTCCCAAGTGTGATGTGTATTGTCTGGGGATCATTATTCTAGAGCTCCTTACGGGAAAATTCCCATCTCTTTATATGAACAATGGTACGCGCGGAATTGAAATTGTACAATGGGTGAAATCAGCAATTGCTGAGGGAAGAGAAGCTGAGTTAGTTGATCCAGAGATTGCAACCTCCATAAATATTTCACCAATTGATGTGGAAAAACTCCTTCACATTGGCGCTGCTTGTACAGAAAGTAACCCTGAGCAGCGGCTGGATATCAGAGAAGCCATTAGTAGAATAGAGGCCATACAAGTAGATGGAGGTCAGGAAGTT
Organism: Apocynum venetum; assembly: GCA_019593545.1. NCBI lineage: Eukaryota > Viridiplantae > Streptophyta > Magnoliopsida > Gentianales > Apocynaceae > Apocynum > Apocynum venetum. The sequence continues at coordinate 5,067,529 of SRSM01000123.1, read as the reverse complement.
AGAGTTACTTTTCAAGAACTGCCAATATCGCGAGATGGACATGCAGATTCAGCAGCAAATCATTTTCACCCGGAATCCAATGGCAGAAGTAGTAATAGCATCACTGGGGACAAATCAAGCAGTGAGATTACCCATATTTTTTATGCACCCTAACGTGCTTTCAAGCATGGCAAGAGGACACATTTGCACATAGTGTATATTCATGAAAACTAGATAGTACTACTTCCAGCAATTGCCAAGAAACCATTCTCAGCTTCCGCACAGGAGAGTCGTGCATTTATTCAAGAATTAAACAGCAGAAAGGCAGGATAGTGGTTGTAGGACAGACATTAACTCCTTTTGAATTGGGCTATCATATGATAGTAGATCATTAGAAGTTTCAAACTCAATACACACAACAAAAAATTTACTTCAACATAATAGCCAAAACATGTCCCCCTCGCGCAATGTCAGATTTTGGTTGCCCATTACATTGTTTGGGTACCAATTACCTAATATGATCTGCTGCTTGCACTTGGAGACAGAAGCACCAACTGGGCAAAAGATTCCTAAGATTTGCCAATTCATATCATAATTGCAGTGGACTGAATTACGAAATCCGGATTCAGAGCTTTAAATGACAGTTTTGCTCTGTTAGGAATCATTAGAATTATTAAAAGTGAGACTTAGCAATTTTTTCTGTATTATACTTAGCATTGTTTTAAATAGAAAATTTGTGTACGTGTGTGTCGGTCTTTTTAGACAGTGAACATGTTGACTTCATTTATTTGATCATTCAATTCTTGATTAACAATGTTGTCCTCTGTCTGCCCCATCGACAAGTTATATCATCAAAGAGTAATTAAACACATGAATACGTGCTTAATTTTTGTTATCACCATAATTTAGAAATCCTTGGTTGTATTAAACCATTGCCCTTGGCTAAGGATATTATTGTGGGATATCAAAGAGACCGTGTATTTGCTTAATGAGACATGGTTCATACCTTAGTGATGTGATAGTTACATAAGTTAGTAGATGTGTGATTTTTTTTTTGAGATATGAGTGTTATACAATATTTGTTTAGTATAATTTATTTTATTATATGATTTGCAAGTTATTATTATCTTAAATAGCGATCATGATTGTTTTTTTTTTAATTTTTATCATCTTCATCATCGTTATTATTTTTTTTAAAAAGCCAGTAGTACTATATAACATTATTAATGTGCTTTTCAAATAATGCTAAGGCTTTGGTTAACAAAAATATTATGTGTAATCATTCTTTACTTTGGGAGTTAGAAAGAGAAAATAAAAAGGAGAATTGGAAGAAAATGAGGGATGCTACGAATGGCACGATTTTTCTACTCAAAATTGGGAGAAAAAGAATGACTTCATTGTAGCAGTTGTTTGAAAATTTCATCAGGACATACTTGTGAATCAGCTTAGTAAAATTTCTTTCTGTTCATTGAACCCTTAAATAGCATAAATTAAAATTTTATTTCACTTTTCTTTCTAATTGAACACTCAAACTACTTCTAAGGGAGAGTTTGTCTCTTGCATTAATATATAATAGAAATTCCTTTTACATTTATATTAATATAATCGAGCGGTACAATTTTTTTTCTAAAATCTAAAATGGATCAAAGTGTATTGCGAATTAAAAAATTTGTACAATGTGACTTTACATGTGAAGCATACGAATTTTATAGGTATTTATCTCAATCAAAATGTTTTGATCCAAAACTTTCTAGAAAAGTATGTGTTGTGGACTTTTCTTGCCCAAGCTGTGACAACTTTCTGTTATAGATCTTTATCGTTCAATATTCTCGCCTCAAACCTTTTTATAAGGATGTAAAAACGCCGCTTCATGATACAGCTCTACAATAGAGAGGGGGAGAGGGGCTCCACAAGAGGAGATCATTTTATTTATTGAAATTATAATGTTTATATTTTTATTTTAGAATGTTTTAAATCAAATATTTATATTTTTAAAATAAATATAGGGATAATGTGATAATTTGTTTAAAAATAAAAGATTTTATATAATTTTTATATTAAATCAAATATAAATATTTAATTTGTAAAAAATTTAACCGAAATTAACTAGCAAAAGAAAAGAAAAGAAAAGAAAAGAAAAATGTCCAAAGCAGTAAAATTTGAAAAGACTGACAAAAATGTCAGAATCTGGGGGGTAAGAATCTTCTTTCTTACAACCTTCACAGTGTCTCCCAAAACAGACAAAAAACCTCATCTGACTTTTAAAACCCAGACGAGAAAAACAGTCTCGACATTTAATTAATTAATTAATTTTTAAAATAGCGATAATAATAAAAAGGGAATGAAAAATGCTCCAAATTCACCACACCAGCATTTGCTTTTGATGATCTTTTGGTACTATTTCTGAGTCATTATTTAGGCGCAGATTGACTCATCATCGCCGAAAAAGCTCACCATCTTTACTCCGACTTCGCCCAGTTACCAGCTTTGTCCTTCCATGGAACCACCGGAAAACGATGCCGTGGCACATGAGTCAGCCGAGAAAATCATCCTTCGTTGGGATTCTACGGCATCGGAGGATGCTAGGGAGAGAATGATTTTTGACGGCGACCGCCAGGAGATCGACCGATACTTGCAAGCCGTTGACGAAATCCAACGGTCAATGGAGTCTGCCTCCATCTCCGATGACCAGAACAAAGCCAACAACGCGATCCAGATCGCTATGGCTCGCCTTGAGGATGAGTTTCGTAACATCCTCATAGCTCACACCGCCGCCGTGGAGACCGAGTCACTCACTGATCCTAGCTCCTCTTCAATCCACTCCATCAACTCGAGAACTAGCAGCAGTGAGATTAATTTGAAGTTACCCGAAGTAGAAGATGAATTCAACGATGACAGCACTACTTATGAATCCGAAACACCGCGGAAAGAATTTGAGCATCAGGAGAGTGGGAATAGTACCTATAGATCCACCAATAGTATCCGCGAAATCGATCTGATACCGGCGGAGGCAATATATAACCTCAGAAGCATAGCGGAGAGGATGATAGCTGCCGGATATCTGCGGGAGTGTATTCAGGTATACGGCAGTGTTCGAAAGTCTGCTGTGGACGCGAGCTTTCGAAATCTGGGGATAGAGAAGTTGAGCATCGGAGATATCCAGAGATTAGAGTGGGAAAGTCTGGAAACGAAGATCAGAAGGTGGATTAAGGCAGCCAAGGTATGCATTCGGATACTTTTTGCAAGCGAGAGAAAGCTATGTGAGCAAATCTTTGAGGGTTTAGGTACGGCAGCTGATGATTCTTGCTTCATGGAGACGATTAAGGGCCCTGCTGTACAGTTATTCAATTTTGCTGAAGCTATAAGTATTAGTAGGAGATCACCGGAAAAATTATTTAAGATATTGGATCTTCATGATGCTTTATCGGACTTATTGCCTGATATTGAGATTGTTTTTGACTCGAAATCATCAGAATCGATTAGGGTGCAGGCAGTTGAGATATTGTCAAGGTTAGCCGAGGCTGCAAGAGGAATATTGTCCGAGTTTGAGAATGCTGTGCTTCGGGAACCATCTAAGGTTCCGGTCCCTGGTGGTACAATTCATCCTCTGACTAGGTATGTGATGAACTATATAAGTTTGATCTCTGATTATAAGCAGACTTTAATCGAGTTAATTGTTTCTAAGCCGTCAACGGGGTCGAGGTACTCGGGGGATCCTAATACCCCGGATATGGATTTCACAGAGCTAGAGGAGAAGGCCCCTTTGGCGCTTCATTTGATTTGGATAATTGTGATTTTGCAATTCAATTTGGAGGGCAAGTCAAAGCATTACAAAGATGCATCTTTGGCTCACTTGTTTATGATGAATAACGTTCATTATATTGTCCAGAAGATTAAAGGGTCACCTGAGTTGAGGGAAATGATTGGGGATGATTACTTGAGGAAATTGACCGGAAAGTTCCGGCTAGCAGCCACAAACTACCAGAGATCCACTTGGGTAAGAGTGTTGTATTGTCTGAGAGATGAGGGGCTGCATGTAAGTGGAAGTTTTTCATCTGGTGTGTCCAAGAGTGCATTGAGAGAGAGGTTTAAGACCTTCAATGCCATGTTTGAGGAGGTTCACCGGACTCAGGCAACTTGGTTGGTTCCAGATATTCAGCTCCGTGAGGAGCTTCGTATTTCCATATCTGAGAAGTTGTTACCAGCATATCGTTCTTTCCTTGGACGGTTCAGGAGCCATATTGAGAGTGGAAGGCACCCAGAGAACTACATCAAGTACTCTGGGGAGGATCTTGAGGTTTCTGTCTTGGATTTCTTCGAGGGTTACCCAGTATCTCAGCACCTGAGGAGGAGATCTTAGTGAAGGAGGACGTGATACAACCATTAGAGTCTAGGAAATATGATTCTTTAATTTTTTTGTGGAGTGCTTGGGGTACGAGGTTCTGGTTGGTCTGATATTTTGTGAGCTCTCAAATGATTAAAGAAAATCCAGATTGAATTTTTTGTGAACAGCTGGAGAGATTGAGAAGCAGGAAGATCAGTTATATTCCTTCGCAATAGCTGTTCATCCTCTGCCCAAACACTTCAGCTCTGTAAGCATTGTGGTGTTTGTATTTCTTTTTAAACTTTTAGATTGCTTCATTTGTTCATATGGGAATTGTTGTAATTTATTAAGTTTTCATCACGGATGATTTTAGAAGAAAAGATGAAGTTAAGATCTCTTTAATCAATTGAAAGATTTAACATCAGTGGGAGAAAGAACCAAGATTCTCGTGCTTGTTTCTAAAATGTGAAGCACTTCATAAGGCGAATGAATATTACCTTATCATGACTGATAAAACTATGCAATGACTTCTATTCCTCTATCATTAACTCTCTTTCATATGCTTCATCCATTGTGCTCATGTCATGTACAAATCGAAGCTTGTAAGAATTGATTAGTCGTTTATGTCGAGTGGTTATCTTTTCTACAACAGAGTGTATTGGTTCGTGGGAATGACATGATGTGATAAGTGATCAGCAATGCCTCGCTAAGATGTATTATACTTTGGCAGTATTGACAGTTTAATGGGACAGATGATACTTTCTTTTGAGCAATATCTAGATATTCTCATCGCCATTTCCTTAAACCTTGAAACCTTCCTAGAGCTGAAACTAGCAGAATCAAATGTTTCCTCCGAGAGTAACGAAGTAGATTCGTGGTTTATGCCTATGGTGGTAATATTGATAACTAGCTTTGTATTTTGGTGGATTTGCAACTTCTAGATTGATGATTTCCCCTTAAGAGTTATATGTCAGCCTAATTACATGCCAAATACTTCTCTAGTTCTTTGGTGATTTTTACCTGCATTATTGGTATTTTTGGTTAAACTGCTGCACATAAATCAAGAAATCAAGCAAATATAGAAAAGTATAATGTCTGGTTTATTGTCATGACCAATTTATATAGTTGAGTAATTCATTAAAGATGCTTGACTAGTTTGATTGTAATTGCTTGAACTTGAGATTTTTACTATTGACAATATGAAGTGTGAACTCTTGAAAGAGTATGGGAAGCATTTGATCAGGCGAATACCTCAGATCACAGAACTTGCGATAGATTTAGATAAACTACACCTGCCACTTCCTTGTCGGGAGTTAAGCTGCACAATGCTCCTGAAAGGTCAAAGCTGGCTTCTGTTCCACTGAGGTTAGACTTCCCATATGTTGTCATACACAGTTTGAAGAGTTTCTCATCACTAAAATACTAATGATAATAAAACATAGGTTATTTATTCAATGATCACATTCTATGTGATTTGAAGCTGGTTGTAACTATACATTTGTGGAATAATCTTGTAGGCCTCGTAGCTTAAAAACTTAATTGAAGAGTGTATACATAGTTTAAGAAAACTGTTTGTCTATATCTGAATACCACATACTCAAGTTAGCATATGCAGGGCATTAAAGAAAAGAAGCGTTCTAGGAACTAAATCCATTAATGATGTACAACATTTTCTCCGTCCTCCTTTGGAAAGAGAGTAATGATACAACTTATCCAAGAGTGCAGAAAATAGGGAATATAATAAGTGAGTAGGGATGGCAAAATAAATGAAGTTCAATAAACATTTAAAATTATTTAATAATAAATAGATTTGGTTCATCCATTTAATTTAATTGAATTTTAATGAACTTCCATTTAAAATCATTAATATTAATATATTTAAATAAATATTCATCAAATTCAATAAACATCCATCATTATCTCAATATTCTATCAAGTTAAATTAATCTAAGCAATCAAAACTTCAAATCCCTCTCTTTGTTTGTTATAAATTCTATAGAGCAAAACTCCACTTCAAATATGCTTCATAGTCAAAAAGTTTCAAAGGCTTAGTTTATATATATATATATATATATATATATATTTGAAGCAATTAAATTTTATTAGAAACAACATAAGCTTAGTTTACATGTATATCAATGTCATTTCAAAAGAAGAACTTTTGTGCTGATTATATTTTACATGAAGATAAGATGTAGTCTAAACAGGAGGCATTTATTCATTGTCTAAACCAGGAAAATAGGGCTTAAATTATTTATTATCTTATTCATAAAAGAGAGTATTTTTTTTTTTGGAAAAAAATTAACAATAATAAAAAATTTACATTTTTTCATTTTTTTAATACATATAGATGATTACTTGAGTATAAATCACATTAAAAAATTTAATTGAGTATAATTAAAAAGAATCACAGTTTTTTAAAAAAAGTTATATGAATAAATGAATGTTAATAAACTATTTAAATTATTTATAAATAATTTGAATTTAAATATATTGACACACAATTAAATAAATAAATGAATATGGTTTTCCAACTTGTTCCCTCTAATTATGAGGCATTTCACTGCTTTTGGATACATATCCTCTGAGTGTTGGGACTTGGGATGTTACTCAAAAAAATCCAGGATTACATTGTCAAGCCCCTCAGCGCTGTACTTGATATAGTTATCTCGCTTCCTGTCATTGCCGAAATAATGCCCAAACCTCGAAAGAAACCAGAGATAAGCCGGTATCAACTTCTGTGAGATGGAAGCCTGTACCTCCACCCGGAGTTGTGCATCTGGAACCAACCATGTTGCCTGAGTCTTGCAAACGTCCTCGAACGATGCATTAAAGGTCTTCAACCTCTTTCTCAAAGTATTTTTTAAAGTAAAAGATGAACAACATCCACTTGCTTGTAGCCCATCAAATTTCAAACACAGCAGTACTCTTTCCCAGGTTGATCTCTGGTAATCCATAGCCGCCGCCGTGAATTTCCCTGTCAGTTTCCTCAAACAGTCACCTCTAATAATTTCCTTCAACTTGGGCGTCTTGTCAATCTTTTGAACCATATAATAAAGGTTGTTCATCATGAATAAATGAGCCAAAGAAGCATCCTTATAATACTTAGATTTCTCCTCCAATTTGAGTTGCAAAATTTCCGTTATCCAATTCAGATGAGCAGCCAATGTAGGCTTCCCGTCTAGCACCACGAAGTCTACACTGAAATGGCTTGATTTGAGACATGGGGGCTTTGAAACGATCAATTCACTCAAAGTCTGCTTGTAACCCAACATCAGCCGCATGTAATTCATCACGTACCTAGCCAAGGGATGAATCGCCCCTCCTGTCACGGGAACCTTGGATATTTCACGAAGCACAGCGTTCTCGAACTCCAAAAGTATCATTCCTACTGCCTCAGCCAGTTTTGATAAACTCTCTGCTGCCTGAACTCGAATTGATTTTAAACAGCTTGGCTGGAAAATAACCTCAATGCTTGGCAGTAGGTCAGAAAGAGTATCATGAAGCTCCAACATACAAAACAACCTCTCCGGCGATCGAAAGCTGTCACTGACGGCTTCTGCAAAAGTGAGGAGCTGCACCGCTGGTCCCTTCACAGTCTCCATAAAGCAAGTGTATCCTACAGTTGAATTCAACGGTAAACCTTCAAAGATTTGCTCAAAAAGCCTTCTTTCACTAGCAAAGAGTTCCCAGATGGAGACTGTTGCAGCTAGAATCCACCGTCTGATTTTCTTCTGCAAATCATCCCTCTCGAGCATCTGGATGTCTCGGCTGCTCTGTTTTTCAAAACCGAGCATTTGGAAGCTTGTGTTAACTGCAGGTTTCCTTACACTACTGTAAGCCTGGAGGCACTCCTGAGTATATCCGCAGCTGATCATTTGTTCTGCTATGTATCGAAGACGGTAGACTGCCTGAATTGGTAGTTGAGCCAACTCGGGGGCGCTACAAACTCTGGAGTAAGTCAAGCGAGCGTGGGTTTTATTCCACTCCCGATGCTGCTTTTCTTCACCCCTATAGGAATCTTTACTTTCATTAGTTGGAAAACTCTTGTAGGTTCTGCTAATAATGATCTTGAATTTGTATGTAGATGAAGAAAAGCTGGAGTCTGATGACAAGTCCGTGTCAATGAAATGGGAGGACGTATGAGTGACCAGTATGGAACGAAACTCATTCTCTAGCCGAGCCATGGCCATCTGCAGAGTGCTGTTGCCTTCATGATTTTGGGATATAATAGTTGATCCTATTGATTGTTGGACTTCATCAGCCATTTGCAAGCATAAATCAATCCCCTGAAAAACGGAGCCGGAAACCATTTTATCTGTTGCCATCTCCGGCACCTTGACTCGTGTTCTATACTGATTAAAAATCCCAGGCATCCAAGCAACTAACTGAAGTAACGAGGTGTATCTCTACTCATTGGAGTAAATACGACTCCTTGACCTCACTGCATTCAACAATTTGACTTCGTCAATGAGCAGACGTACTTGACTGCAGTGCAGAAGCCAATCAATGGAACTGCATTTTTCTCTTCCACAAAAAAGAAAAAAGAAAAAGAAAAAAGTCGCGCTCGAGGAGCTTTATTTTCCATTTTCTTTTATGGACGCGTTAGATTTTGATTTTTCTTTTCTTTTGAGAATCAACTGAATAATTGAGGATAAGGTGGACTCCCAGATCTTGTGGCCGGTGAATCACACTGATCAAAGAGCAGATTTTTGGAGAAAACACTCAGATGTAAGCTGAGAATAATTGCACGGGTGAAGTAAAATGGAAGCAGAGGAGGCCGCAGGTGGCATGATCTTCAGCTTCGATCTAGATCAAGAAATTGATCAGTGCTTGCAAGAAGCCAATGAAGTTCGACAATCAATCTTATCGAGCTCTGGATCCAACTACCTAGAGAGAGGCCATAGAGAGCTCGACATGGTCATGGCTCGTCTCAAGCACCAGTTTCGCAACATACTTGTTTCCCTCCCCTCCATTTCCCCCGACAACGATTCTTCCTCAAATTTGAGTTTTTCTTTAGGGCGGAGCAGTTTCGAAATTAATATTAGCCTAGCATGTATGAGCCCTCATACGGGGCAAAACAATGATATGGCTGATGCTGGGTTTTGATCCAACCATCACAATAACGCAGTAATAATACTACTATTTTAAGTGGTTTAACAATAATCTAATCTATAATGCTCGGTCAAAAAGAACTCTTTCACTATTGCAGTGTTTGAATAATTTCTATTGACTTTTCTCAAATTTTTTTGTATCAGTAAATTATGTAAGAGATACAAGTGCAATCAAATTAGGTTTCACATGAGAGATATAAAGAGATAGAGAACAGAGAAAGAAAAACGAAAGGAAAACTCTAAGTGTGTTTAGCCTTGAAAAAAAGAAATAATAATATATATGACAGTCATCCGAGTGCGGATTATTACTGATTCACTCGATTGACCGAAACATTGGATTGGGTTAGATTTGAGTCTAGCAGTATTCTTCATTTCTTGTTTAATTGAGAAGCCTAAACATCAGTTCAACAATATGTGGCATCATCATTAGGTGGATTGATTTGTTGAAGGAAAAGTTTAACAAATTTCACCTTGAACTCAACATCAGCAAACAAGTATAACTAACAGTGAGAGAGATAGCTTCAATTGGTTTCCCAACACATTTCTCAGCCAATTTCAGCCTCGATCAATGTGTAGCAAATCCCTGCACATATAAAACTTATCAGTTGTCATAATCTTAGTATCAATATCAACAGGATTATCATGAGTACTGATTTTTCTGACATTAACAATACCATTAATGACTTTCTCTCTGATAAAATGAAATTTGACATCAATGCGTTTAGTTCTTTTATGATATATAGGATTTTTACATAAGTGCAAAGAACTTTGATTATCAGTATAAATGACAATCTTAGATTTTAGGAATTTTAGTTCATTCAATAAACCTTGGAGCCAAATGACTTCTTTAATAGCCTCAGTAGTAGCAATGTACTCAGTTTCAGTGGTTGACAAAACAACAGTAGACTAAGTTGAGATTTTCAAGAAACACAATTTCTAGCAATAGTAAAAAAATAGGAGGAAATAGACTTACTCCCATTCTTATCACCAGCATAGTCAGAATCAACAAAACTAACAAGATCAATTTCATCAGTCCATTTAGCATAATGTAAATCAAAGTCCCAAGTTCCATTAAGATATTTTAACATGTATTTTAAAGCATGCCAATGATCTTTACTAGGATTGGACATAAATCTGCTCAAAAGACTTATAGAATAAGTAAGGTCAGGCCTTGTTGAAACCTTAAAATATATAACAACCAATGCCCATTCTATAAGATACATGTTTCATATATGATTTTTTAAATTTCATATTCAAGACAAGATTTTGCAGACAGTTGAAAATGATATGCAAGAGGCACACTTACAGATTTGCATGAATTCATAGCAAATTTGGAAACTATTTTCTTTAGGAAGGACTTATAAGAAATAAACAGAGAGTTATCACTCATATTTCTATTAATGTGCATGCCAAGAATTCTAGGTGCAACACCTAGATCTTTATCATGTGTATTTGTTTACTAGCTATAAGCATATCATCCACATAAAGTAATAAGTACACTGCATTTTCAACAGAGTCACCAGAAAAGTATAAACAATTGTCAAAATTGTTTTTCATAAAACTAGATTTTACCATAAAAGAGTCAAATTTTTTGTACCACTGTCTTGGAGACTGTTTGAGTCCATAAAGAAATCTCTTCAAACGACAAACTGCATTTTCCTAACCTTTTGCTTGAAACAAGAAGATTGATGCATATAAATGGTTTCTTCTAACTCACCATGCAAGAAAACACTTTTAACATCTAATTGTTTAAGTTCTAAATCATAGATAGCAATTAGAGAAAACATTATTCTAATAGTTTTATACTTAACTACAGGAGAATTGTTTTTAGTAAAATCAATGTCTTCGACCTGAGTGAATCTTTTCGCAACTAACCTAGCTTTGAATTTAGGTGGTTCAGAAGGAATTTCACTGTGTTTTATCTTGAATGTCCATTTACAGTCCACAATTCTTTTCTTACCAGGTTTAGGTACTATGACCCAAGTTTCATTTTTGTGCAAAGAACTAATTTCCTCTTCTATGACAGTTAACCAGGAACTACAATTAGGGCTTTGTAAAGCCTCTTCATAACAAACAAGTTCTCTTTCTTCCATCAATCTACTAGCTGCTAAAACATAAGAGGTTAGATAAGAATAATCATATTTAATTGATGGCCTAACATTTCTTCTTTTTCTATCCCTTGCAAGTTGGTAATCTTGCAAGACCTAATTTTGAGCATCATAGTGTTAATTACAATCATCATCATAATTAATTCTTGATTCAGGCTAAAAACCATCAGGTATATTATCTGGCATCCCTTAATCAGGGGCAATATACGTTTCATTTTCCCTACCATTCAATGTAGGTTGAGATTGTAAACCATGAGCATTCTCCACCTCAATGGAAATATTTCATTTTGAGGAAAAATCAATAGTGTTAACATAATTTATAACAAATTTTAAACAAGACATCTCTTTCTCATTAAAGACAACATCCCTACTGATAACTATCTTAACTCTTGATTCACTTCTCAACTAGATTTTATATCCCTTTACATCATAAGGATAACCTATAAAGACTCTATTTTTGGATCTAGGATCTAATTTTCCTTCCTTTTGGTGTGCAAATGCTGCACACAAAAAAATCTTGAGATTACTCAAAAATGGTGGAATACCAGACCACAATTCCTTAGGGGTTTTGAAATTGATTGCTGTGGAAGAGGATCTGTTTATCATATAAATAGCAGTACTGATTGTTTTCCCCCAAAAAGATTTAGGTAAGCCATAAGTTATCATGAGACACCTTACTTTGTCCATAATAGTTTTGTTCATTCTTTCAGCAATCCTATTTTGTTGGAGGTTGAATTTGACAGTCTTATACTTTACAATACCATTAGCAACACATAGGTTATTGAAGTTCTGATTACAAAACTCTAAGCCATTATCAGTTTTAAGAAACTTTACATTCTTGTTTGTTTGATTTTCAACAAGGGTTTTTCATTACTTAAATTTTTCAAAGGTTTGATCATTTGACTTAATCAGATGAACCCAAACCTTATTAGAAAAGTCATCAACAATAGACAAGAAATACATATTTCCACAATGGGAACAAACTCTTTCAAGATCCTACAAATCAGAATAAATATATTCTAGAATGTCAGTGGATTTGTGTGTGCCAAGTAAGAAACTGAGTTTGTGATGTTTCCTTAAAATGCAACAATCATAGAAATCAATTGGCTCAATAGTATCACCATTTAAAAGATTTTGTTTACTTAAAATTTGTAAACCTTTCTCACTAATGTGACATATTCTTTTATGCCACAACATAGACCTATCACTATCATGTTTACCTAATAGAGCAAAATTGTTGCAAATAGTAGAACCAATTAAAAATGCAAGCCATTCACTTTCTTACCTTTCAGAGTGACTAATGACTAATGTTTACCTTTCAGCCTTATAAGAGTAACTAGCAGTGTCAAACATGCCAAGAGATATCAAGTTTCTTCTCAAACCAAGAACATATATAACATTGGTAAGTTTTCTAATTATGTCATCATGAATTTTTATACAAATAGACTCAATGCCCTCAATAGAACAATATTCACTGTTATATATATATATATATATATATCTTACTATCAGAGATAGTTTCAAGTGAATCAAACCAATCCTTGTTTGGACTTATATGAAATGTGCAACCAGAATCAAGTAATCATTCATCAGAAATGCATGAATTTGAATTAAAAACATATAAAACCTCAACATACACAGTATTTGCAACAATATCAAATTCAGACACACTGCTATTATCATTGGAATTACTAGAGTGATTCTCTTTTCTACCATTTTCATCCTTAATTCTTTTGAAACACTTGGTTTTCAAGTGACATTCTTTGTCACAGTAAAAACATTTCATTCTTTCCTTATCTCTAGATTTTGATCTACCCTTACTTCTAGATTTGTTCTTGTTATAATTAAATTCTTTCTTTTCATGCCAGCCCCTGTCATACAAATTCTCTCTATTCCATTTGTTTTCTATCTTAATGTCCAATTCCTTTGATTCAAGATAGATTTAACATATGCTAAAGTCAGATTTTCTCTACCATATTTAATAGCAGATTTAATATCTTTGAAAGAATCAGACATGTAATTCAGTAAAATCACAGTTTGATTTTCATTAGAAACATCTTTACCAATATTAGACAAATCAACCACAATTTTGTTAAAATCATCTAAGTTATCATAAATAGATTTTGAAGGAATTATTTTAAAATCAAAAAGTTTTTCTTTACGATAAATTTTATTAGATAAAGATTTTCTCAAATAAATCTTATCAAGTTTGTTCCAAATCTTGAAAGCAGTATCAAGACAAGTCAATTGCCTCAACATATTGTCAGATAGATGCGATATGATTGTATTGTGTACTAAATCAAGTTTTTTAGATAACACCTCATATTTCCAAGATTTAGAGAAAAACTTAGGATGACATATTGCATGACCTACCTTATGTTGAATGAGAACAACTCTCATTTTCATCTTCCAAATGCCAAAATCACCTTTGCCATTAAAGACCTTTATGTATGTTTTTGCAGTACCCATATAAATCTCAGACAAGATTCAAATATTGTATAAAATAAGTAACATATATACTAATAGTATAGAGTGTTCAGGAAATTAGGTCAACTAATAGTCATAATTTTCAATAATATGAAACATAGAGACTTAGAGAAATAGATTATCAAGCCTAAGTGAACATTGATTAGTATATCGATGTTAAGATACAAGAGTGTTGTGTATAAGTGTTCAAATTTGGACAAACACCAGTTAAGGTTTCCCGATAATAAGACAAAATTTTTTAGGAAAACATGTGTACCATATCAATTTAACACTAAACATCAATTAGAAATAAGTCAGAGATTTTAACCAATAGATTTTACAATTCCAATACGAATAAGTAAAGCCCCTCAAGTAATAGAGAAAATAATTTCAACATTAAGAAATTAAGAATAGAAATATAGTTTCCCTCAGTAGTAGGCAACAACACTCAACACACATAACGAAATTAATCAGTAACTAAAATCTTCAGGACACAGATATGTCATGCCTCAATAGGGCACACGCCAAGCCTAGGTTTTTGTGATTTTGAAAAGAATTAGACATGTTTTGGTCTATTTCGATACAAAAGAAGAAAATCTCCAAATATTGGAGAGGGAACAGAACTAGGGTTTCCAGAAATTGTTTACCTGATGGCTCGATTCAGAATTCAAAAGGCACAAAAATGGTTTACCGACATAAACCTTTGTTATGGTCAAGTTGCAGAACCCAAATACCTTTATTTTCTCAACCTCAGCACAAACCAGTGAGCGAAACCAAAAGCTCTGATACCACTATTGGGTTTGACCCAACAATCAGAATAACGCAAAGTAAGAAAAAACAGTAAGAACACTAGTATTTTATGTGGTTCAGCAAGAGTTTAATTCACGACGCTCAGCCAAGAGCAATCTTTCACTATTATAGTGTTTTACACCATCAAGAATAGCCTATATTGGTTTCTCTCAAGCTTTTTTGTACAAATAAACTGTGGAAGAGATATAAGTACGATGAAACTAGGTTTCGCAGGAGAGACATCAAAAGATAGAAAACATAGAAAGAAAAACGAAAGGAAAACCCTAAGTGTGCTCAACTTTGAAGAAAATAAAATAACAATATATATGACAGTCATCTGAGTGCGGGTCATTACTGATCCACACAGTTGACCGAGACATTAGATTGAGTCAGATTCGAGTCTAGCAGTATTCTTCATTTCTTGTTTAATTGAGAAGCCTAAACATCAGTCCAACAATATGGGGCATCATCATTGGGTAGGCTGATTTGTTGAGAGCAAAGTCCAACAATTGAAATTTTGCATCACTTTCAGATAGCTTCCCCGACCATCACTAGCGTCATCCATCCACCGGGGGCAATTTACTCTCTCCAATGCATAACAGAACAAATGATTTCTTCTGGATACATACATAAATGTGTCCTATTGAGGTATGACATATTTTTCAATAATTTCGAATAAATTTTCAACAATTTAATGCACATTTTTCGTCC
This sequence comes from Apocynum venetum, assembly GCA_019593545.1. NCBI lineage: Eukaryota > Viridiplantae > Streptophyta > Magnoliopsida > Gentianales > Apocynaceae > Apocynum > Apocynum venetum. The sequence goes on along the minus strand of SRSM01000123.1, from coordinate 5,052,038 downwards.
ACTATTTTCCTATAATGTTTAATAACTTCAATAATTTATGTTGTATTTTTACACAGCTTTTGTATAATATTTTTATAACATTTTAGTATAATATTTTAACAATTTTCTAAATGGTAAATATTAATTTTTTCGAAATTTTATTTATTCTCTTTAAAAATGATAAAATAAAATTATTTATTTTATTTATACACATAATATTTTATTAAAGTACTTATTAGAATTTTGTACAAAACGTATTAGACATATTTAAGTTTTATATGACCATTTGAATTAGATAAAATTTCAAGAATCATATATCTATGTAATAATTTGTTCGTTGGAGGTATCATAACTATTTACTGAGCTTGTGCATGCTTATTGTTTTATTATCTTATGTTTTTAGATGATAATATTACATTTGATGAATGTGAAGAGAGCACTTGATAGATTAAGATTTTGACAATCTATCGACTTTTGAATTTTTATTAGTGAAAGATTTGATAGTTATTTATTTATTACACTTTATTAGACTTATTTTTGGACTTTGTTTTGAATTTTAATTATTTTCTTGGACGATTTTGTTTGATGTAATAATATTTTTATTTATTTAAATAAATATTTTTTATTTAAAAATTATGGTATAATTTGAAATTCTTTGCATTCTTGTAATTATGGATTATGAATGATATTTCATGGTCACGACCTTTGGCATCCAGTTCGAAGGGTGAAAGAGGTGCTAAGTTTTGCACAAGCGGTTAGCAGCAGCCGTCGATTCCATGAGAAGCTATTTTCAATTTTGGATCTTCATAATGCTTTGTCTGATTTATTTCCACAGATGGAGATAATTTTCAAGCCTGGTTGTTGGGAGTCAATTGCAGTGGAGGCAGCGGAGACATTGGTTAAACTAACGCTGCAAGGGTGCTATTATTGGAATTGGAGAACTCTTTGCTTAACGAAGTGTCTATGGTTCCGATCCCAGGTGGGGACATCCATCCCATGGACAGGTATGTGATAAATTAAATGAAATTTATGTTGGCACCCAAGAGAACTTTGACTGAATTGATAGTTTCCGAGTCCGCATCTCTGGAACTGATTATATCTGACGATCTCTTTAAGGGCTTTTTGAAGCTAGAGGGAAAATCCAATTTGGCTATTCGTTTTAACTGGATAACTAGTGTTCTGCAATTCAAGCTAGAGGAGAAGTCTAAACAATATAAGGACCCCTCTTTGTCTCATTTGTTTATGATGAATAACGTTCATTATATTTATATTGTTCAGAAGATTAAAGGGTCACCTGAGTTGAGGGAAATGATTGGGATGATTGTTTGAGGAAATTGACCTGAAAGTTTCAGCTAGCAGCCACAAACTACCAGAGATCCACTTGGGTAAGAGTGTTGCATTGTCTGAGAGAGGAAGGGCATGTAAGTGTAGGTTTTTCATCTGGTGTGTCGGAAAGCGCATTGAAGAAAAGGTTTAAGATCTTCAATGCAACGTTTGAGGAGGTTCGTAGGACTCAGGCAACTTGGTTGGTTCCAGATATTCAGCTCCGTGAGGACCTTCGTATTTCCATATCTCAGAAGTTGATATCAGCGTATCGTGCTTTCCTTCGACGGTATAGGAGCCATCTTGAGAATGAAAAGTACCCGGAGAATTACATCAAGTACTCCGCCGATGATTTTGAGAATGCTGTCTTAATTTCTTCGAGCAAGACATCAGGTCCTAATATCTAAGCAGATGCAAATACAGTCAGTCATGTCTTCACCAACTTGGCCAACCCACTATTGTGGTTGGCATTATTTTTACCCTCCACTAAAAAACTCAGCAGAGATCTGTCAGATGTTGTATTAGCAATAAACACTTGTAGTCCAGTGCCCCCCGTTTACATTGCTGAAGGCTTTTTTGTTTATTTATTCGTTCTCATGAAAACTATTTTTTCAATCAGACTCGAGTTGTTTGTTGATCAGGAAAAACCACTTTAGCCTAGGATGCTCATGAGACGGATGATTTCATACACACTGACATTTTTGTACTTAATTTCTTCTTTATCTGTAAAGAAGGAAACAAATGAAAGCCACAGAAAATGCAGAAAGACGAACACTAAGAAATAAATTATATATGCTAAAAGACCTCAAAGTACACTAGTGCTACAAGACAACATAGTGTCAACTATTTTTTCATCTGTGGTAAAGATTAATATAACAAATACTCCAGAAACAGCATTGAAGCAGAAAAAGCCATAAGGAATAACAAACAATAAAAGAAGGTTAAGAATAAGGACCTTAACCATCCTTCCTATCGCTCAATGGGTCCTCTAAGTCCAATCTTATAGCTTCCTTGCAGGTACTAGGGGCAAATAAAGGAACTTCAAAACGTTCACCTCAGTGCTGAGTGTTTCAAATTGCAGAAACAGTTCAAGCATGTCATATTTTACTCTGTTTTGTCTTCTTCCACATTCTCCATCAGATAACTCTTTGCTGCCATGTGCTGGCCTGAATTCAGATGTACTTCTCCAGTTTACCTTTCCTTTTCAAAAAAACCTTTCTTTCTTTTTCCAGTTTACACTTCCACTCTTTCCACACATTTCTAGTTAAAATTTGATTGTTGAATCCCAACAAGCAGGATCTCAAGAGTGACACTTCACTCCTTGTCTTTGCTAGATTTAATGAGTCTCCAATATATTAGGAGGCTCAACATGAATAAACCCCCCCCCCCCCCCAAAAAAAAAAAAAAAAACCAAGTCATGAAAAAAGTTACAGTAACATGCATTTTATATTCAGGGAAAGGCATTTTACAGCATTGAATTTTGAGATGGCGCCCAAAGAGCACAGATGACGCAAAAAAGAGAGAAGGATAAGATTTGCCAGAAAATTGAAATTCTGCCAGTGCTCATTGTATACATCACTTGACTTAAAGTACAGCTGCAAAGTTAAATAGTTGCATTACTAAATGAAAGCAGAAGGAAGGATATTCTTATTTATTTATTTGTTCTTTTTCTCTTTCTTACTCTCCTCTTCTTTCTCATTGTACTTTTGATGCTTGACAGTGGGATTAGTTTTTAATTTTAGTATGGCTTCCATGTGGCAAGAATGAGGCTCGCCCATATGGCTGGTAGGAAACAAATCACTTTTATGAGACAAAAGTTACATCGTGACATATCCAGCCAACAGTGACAATAACCGCAACAGTCAAAGCATTCGTGAATTTCCTATAAAAGTCAAGTTTAGCCAACATCCGCCGTGCCTGCAGAAAAGCAACAGGATTTCATATAAAGAAGCAAGTAATCATTATTTCTACAAAAAAACAACAGGAATACTGGAAAACAATGTTACAAAAGAAGAGGTACCAAACCAGAATAAGCTATAGGTGAACTAGAAAAGGATGCGATATAGGAAAAGGGCTAGTTGATTCAGATCCAGACATAAGCTCAAACTAGGGATGGGACCCCTGAAGCACTTTAAACTCATACATCCTCAACTGCTTTCTAATTTGTCCAGCAGTTTAAGCTCATATTGATATTGAAAGTACTAATTAACATTTCTTTTAGTAAAAAATTCTTCTGAACTTCATAATGAATCCAAAGTTAAGCTTCATATAAGCAGAATCCCACAAGTCATGATTACATCTTATGGCATTCACGAGTCATGACAATTGGAAGTACGTCTTTCAACTCACAGTCATGAAGAAAGTTATGCTCTCCATGGAAGTCGTGTATCACAACCACCCTCCTAGTTGAAGATACAGATTTCAGCTGCAGATTGTAAAAGAGAAAGTGAAAAAGCGATAACGGAGAGAAAGAACCTATGAATCTGCTAATCAATAGCAGAGAAGCCTATCAAATTGTAAAGCAGATCCATGTGAACATTTTGGCAACTTTTTGAGTGAATTTTAGGCCTTTTAGAACTGAAGCCGTAGGGGTTGTCTTCGCTAAGTTTCAGTAGGTCAATTGTGATTACCCGCTCTTTTTTAAAATTTTCAACTAACACTGTTAATAGTTTTCATCATTACTACTACTACTTTTGCTATTGCTACTTCAGACATAGAATGAGATTAAGAGAAATTCAACAGAGAGTTTGAAGAGATGGTGATTTCCATTTGTAGGGAAAACTAGAGGAAAACATCAGAACTCACGGAGAGTAGGTTCAAATTTTTTAATGTCATTGCCCAAAATTCCTTAATCATAATTCATATGATTTGCACGTGTAGATAGGGGTGTAACTCGACAATATGAATCGGACAGGAACACAAAAATAAATTCAATTCGCTAATGACAGAGAATACGATATTTATTATTTATTTACACTTTTTATTCTAAAATATGGTATTTACCTATTTAAATGATTAAAAAAAATAAAAAGATCTAATTCTAATATACTTAACAACAATAATACAATTTACCTATTTAATTATACATTTTAATTTTGAACTTAAATATATATATATATATATATATATATATATAAAGGATTAGCGGGTAGAAGTTGTATTATTGTGCCCATATATGATTTCAATCCAAACGCGAAAACTCCCAACTCTAACACATTATTAACGGGTTGAATTCGTATCATGTTTGACAAACCACGCTAAATATTAACACGTCTACATGTACATGTTCCATTTGGATTTAACGGTAAAATATTATACAAAATAAAATTTTTAAAAGTACAAGATTACGAGCTCTTTTTACTTTTTTTCCCCAATTTTTTAGAGAATCGTCTTAGCAATTGAGAACGTGGTGGGACTAAACTTGACCATAGCAATTCATGGTTCATTAAAATAAAAAATTTAAATTGAAACCTAAAAGCAATAGTTTTGAATCGTTCACAATTCTACTAAAAATTGTTTTCAGTCGGTTCCAACAAGTTTACCATTTTGAATGGTTACAATTATGATTTTAATATTGTTTTGATTTGATTTTAAAAAATAATCAAAATTTAAGAGTAATTTCTTTTAATTTAAAAAAATTGTTATTAAAATGAGTTTAAATTTAATTTTTATTTTCAAAAATTAAAATGCATTGGTATCTTATTTGGGTAAAATAAATCAAAGTCATTGTAATTCTCTTACTTGTAAATAATTTCTTACCTCAATTAATTATTTATGACCTTTCGATTTCAATGTTAGAAATCTTATTTTCTTATTGATATATTTTAGTTTTAAGACAAAATTAAGTATTTACAGAATCAGAACTTAAAGAGAATCGATTTTACTTTCTCGAAATTCTTTAGAGATTATAGTGTATCTTCTTTTTTTTCTTTATTGAATTTACTCCTTTCATTTCATAAAAAATGATAAAAAATAACCTGGGTAAATCGATAATAAATAACGGTTGTTTAAACTTATGGGTAAATCGATAATAAACAACGATTGTTTAAACTTATAAGAAGATATTTGTAAATTGTAAAATATTTCTAAAATTTGAAATTTGAAAATATAAAAATTAATTTTTTTCTATACATAATTATGATAAAAAGGTGAGAGGGTGACAAAAATAATTCATAAAAAATAAATATAAATTGTTAAAAAAAATTATATATAATATATATTTTAAAAATTTGAAGTGACTGATTTACCGTTTATCAAAATAAAAACATGGAAACTAACTGTTCGTAACTGTAAATCTAATAAAGGATTTTTGAAGCATTGATTATGATTAGTTTCGATTTGATTCTACGATTAAGGGTAAACCTGGGTAGATTTTGAGAATCATCCGAGCAATTGAGAACAAGGTGGGACGCGTCAGATTTTGATTTGTCTTTTCTTTTTTGAATCATCCGAGTAATTGAGAACGAGGTGGGACGCGTCAGATTTTGATTTGTCTTTTCTTTTTTGAATCATCTGAGCAATTGAGAGTAAGGTGGACTCCTAGCCCTGGATCTGGTGGCTGGTGAATCACTACTGATCAAAGAACAGATTTTTGGTGGAGAAAACCCTCAAGGCTGTAAACATTAGACAATTTCACGGGTGAAATAAAATGGAGCCAGGAGAGGCCGCAGGTGGCATGATGTTCAACTTCGGTCTTGATCAGGAGATAGATCAGTGCTTGCAAGAGGCCGATGAAATTCGGCAATCAATCTTATCGAGCTCTGGATCCAACAACTTAGGGCAAGGTCATAGAGAGCTCGACATGGTCATGGCTCGTCTCGAGTGCCAGTTTCGCAACATACTCGTTTCCCTCCCCTCCATTCCTTCCGACAACGATTCTTCCTCAGATTCGAGTTTTTCTTCAGGAGGGATCAGTTTCAGAATTAGTATTAGCAAAGCATGCATGAGTCCTCCTATGGGCCAAAGCAATGATTCAGTTGAAATTTTGCATCACTTTCGGATAGGTTCCCCGAGCATCATTAGCGTTATCCATCCACCGGAGGCAGTTTACTGTCTCCAACGCATAGCAGAGCAAATGATTTCCTTTGGATACACACGAGAGTGTGTCCAGACATACAGAATCACGCGGAAGGTTGAAGCGGAAGCAAGCTTACGGAAGCTTGGCCTCGAGAAAATGAGCCTCCGGGACATCCAAATGATGGATTCGGATTGTCTAGATAAGAAAGTCAGAAAGTGGATTGCAGCGGCAGCAATATGCGTTCAGGAACTCTTTGTCAGTGAAAAAAGGCTTTTTGAGCAAATATTCGAAGGTTCATCATTGTGTGCGGCTACAAAATGCTCTTGCTTCATGGAGATAGTTAACGGACCCTTGATGCAGCTGTTAAGGTTTGCACAAGCGGTTAGCAGCAGCCGTCGTTTCCCTGAGAAGCTATTCTCAATTTTGGATCTTCATAATGCTTTGTCTGATTTGTTGCCAGGTATGGAGATAATTTTCAAGCCTGGTGATTGGGAGTCAATTGCAGTGGAGGCAACGGAGACATTGGCTAAACTAGCCGATGCTGCAAGGGTGCTATTATTGGAATTGGAGAACTCTTTGCTTCACGAAATGTCTATGGTTCCGATCCCAGGTGGGGACATCCATCCCATGGTCAGGTATGTGATGAATTACATGAAATTGATGTTGGCATCCAAGCGAACTTTGACTGAATTAATAGTTTCCGAGCCCGCATCTCTGGAACTGATCATATCTGGCGATCTATTTGAGGGCTTTTTGAAGCTAGAGGGAAAATCCAATTTGGCTATTCATTTTAACTGGATAACTAGTGTTCTGCAATTCAAACTGGAGGAAAAGTCTAAGCAATATAAGGACCCCTCTTTGGCTCACTTGTTTATGATGAATAACGTTCATTATATTGTTCTCAACATTAAAGGGTCACCTGAGTTGAGGGAAATGATTGGGGATGATTATTTGAGGAAATTGACCGGAAGGTTTCGGCTAGCAGCCACAAACTACCAGAGATCCACTTGGGTAAGAGTGTTGCATTGTCTGAGAGAGGAAGGACATGCAAGTGTAGGTTATTCATCTGGTGTGTCGAAAAGCGTATTGAGGAAAAGGTTTAAGACCTTCAATGCCTTGTTTAAGGAGGTTCATAGGACTCAGTCAACTTGGTTGGTTCCAGATATTCAGCTCCGTGAGGAGCTTCGTATTTGCATATCTGAGAAGTTGATACCAGCATATCATTCTTTCCTTCAACGGTTCAGGAGCCATATTGAGCGTGGAAGGAACCCAGAGAACTACATCAAGTACACCGTGGAGGATCTTGAGGTTGCTGTTTTGAATTTGTTCGAGCGACTCAACAGGTCCTAAAATCTAAACAGATGCAAACAAAGACAGACATATCTTCACCAACTTCAGCCAAATAACTATCGTGGATTGTTATCATTCTTACCTTCCACTCAAAAACTCAGCAGGTATCTTTCAGATGTTATATTAGCAATAAACACTGGAGGCTGGAGGCTTTTTGTAGTCCAGTGCCACGTTTACACGCTGGAGGCTTTTTATTATTTATTTGTTCTCATGAAAACCTACTTTTTCAACCAGACTCCACTCGTTTGAAGAAGGTGCAAATGGAAGCCACAGAAAATGCAGAAACACGACCACTACAAGAAATAGATTATATATGCTAAAAGGCCTCAAAGTAAACTAGTGTTACAAGACAACATAGTGTCAACTATTTTTTCACCTGCGGTAAAGATTAATATAATCAAACAAATACTCCAGAAACAGCATTGAAGCAGAAAAAAGCAATAAGGAATAACAAACAATAAAAGAAGCGTAAAAATAAGGACCTTAACCATCCTTCCTATTGCTCAATGGTTCCTCTAAATTCCAATCTTATAGCTTCCTTGCAGGGGGCAACTAATGGAACTTCAAAACGTTCACCTCAGTGCTGAGTGTTTCAAATTGCAGAAACAGTTCAAGCATGCCATATTTTACTCTGTTTTGTCTTCTTCCATATCTCCATCAGATAACTCCTTGCTGCCATGTGCTGGCCTGAATTCAGATGAACTTCTCATATCTTTTGAAGGAAGCGGGGAAGGCTTTATGAGGGTCAGGGAATCATCTTTATCAAACTCCTCACTTGCATCATCAGAGTAGGCATATCTTAAAACAGGTTTAAAAGTAAAATTGGTGAGATTAAGCTCAATAATCAATATATTTTCTCTTCGTAAATGATTAATGAAATGAAAAATGGAGCACTCACAGAACAAAAACATAATATCATAATTCAAGATAGCATAATTATGAAACTTTTAATTGTAAAATTGTCACCAAATGCAATTTTGTACAGCCCTGAAAACATTTAAATCCTAAAAATCAACAGCTAGGAGAATCTACTGATATCAGGCGGAGTGAGTAATAATAGTGAGATTTATTAATTTATTAAACGACTCGGAAATATCAAATTGGCATGCATCATGATATTACAATGGTGATTTCCATGTTTTGAAGTTCTCATTTCCTTCTTTCCTTTTCAAACAACCTTTCTTTCTTTTTCCAGTTTACACTTACCACTCTTTCCACACATTTTTAGTTAAAATTTGATTGTTGAATCCCAACAAGTAGGATATCGAGAGTGACACTCACTAGTTGTCTTTGCTAGATTTAATGAATCTCCAATATATTAGGAGGCTCAACATGAGTAAACCCCAGCCCACCCCCCACCCCCACAAAATAAAAACCATGTCCTGAAAGTAAAAGCAGTAACATGCATCTTATATTCAGGGAAAGGCATTTTACCGCATTGAATTTTGAGATGGCGCCCATAGAGCACAGATGACACAAAGAAGAGAGAAGGATAAGACTTGCCAGAAAGCTGGAATGATCCATGCATTCTGCCAGTGTTCATTGTATGCATCACTTGACTTAAAGTAAAGCTGCAAAGTCAAACAATTGCATTACTAAATGAAAGCAGAAGAAAGGATATTCTTATTTATTTATTTGTTCTTTTTTTCTTTCTTACTCTCCTCTTCTTTTGCTGCTTGACGGTTGGATTAGTTTTCTATTTTAGTATGGCTTCCATGGGGCAAGAATAAAGCTCGCCCATGTGGCCGAAAGGCTGGTAGGAAACAAATCACTTTTATGAGACAAAAGTTACCTCATAGCATATCCAGCCAACAGAGACAATAACAGCAACAGCCAAAGCATTCGTGAATTTCCTATAAATGTCAAGTTTAGCCAACATCCGCCTTGCCTGCAAAAAAGCAACAGGATTTTGACATAACAAAACATGTAATCATTATTTCTAAAAAACAACAGGAATGCTGGAAAACAATGTTACAAAATCAGAGGTACCAAGCCAGAATAAGCTATAGGAACTAGAAAAGGATGCAATGTAAGAAAAGGGTTAGTTGCTTCAGATCCAGACAGAGCTCAAACTAGGGATGGGACCCCTGAAGCACTTTAAACTCACACATCCTCAACTGCTTTCTAATTACGCCAGCAATTTAAGCTCATATGGATATTAAAAGTACTAATTAACAGTCCTTTAAGTAAAGAATTGTTCTGAAATTCATAATGAATTTCAAACTTCTTTTTTGGTTCTTATTTATTTGATATAAAAAGGAAGCTTCATAAAAGCATATAAGTAGAATGCCACAAGTCATGATTACTCATCTTAAGGCATTAATGACAATTGAAGTATGTCTTTCAACTCACAGTCATGAAGAAAGTTATGCTTTCCATGGAAGATGTGTAACACATTGTAAACTTGAACCAAATACAAAATTTCTCTTAGGCTGTAATACAATATTGATGAAAAAGAAAAACAAAAGTCCAGTAGGTCTTAAATGATCTTTAGACACATTGGTAGGGATACAAATCATATGCATCCACAAAAGCAGAGCAATTACCTGAAGCTTATTTAGAGTTGAAGACAAAGAGGTAAATATCCAGAGAATAAAGAAAGCATCCAGTACTGCAACTGGAAGAACAAAAAATAGTCTTGCTTTTCCTGAAAGATCACTTATGGCACCAACATTTTCAACTAGTTCAAGCACTTCAGAAGCAAGAAAGAAGGTTCCTCCAAGCATAAGAACCTTTGATGTAAGACCACCTAACGTAGGTCTAACAACACCATAACCCATTGCAACCATTAGGATAATTAGACGAGAAACTGTTCGTTTCACAGTGCCAAAGGTAACTGCCGATACAGTTATTCCAATTGGCCTAACTCCAGTTTCATTGAATTCAGCATAGTCAAAGTACCACAGAGCCATCTCAAACATACCCAATGTTATCACCAGTGTAATACAGTTTTGCAGAGGAAGAACTTCTCTCCAGAATCTCACATATTGTGAAAACCAGAAGATTCCTAGTACAACAAATGCAAGGGACATGAAACCATAAAAGTTCATGAGTGGTGCCATTCTACCAGGAAGGTAACCACTTGGATTTTTCCATACGGATTTTCCCTCTACAACAACCTCTTTAAGATCCATATCACAATGAATAAAATACAGGTTGTACATCCCTGTTCTGCTAATTTGTATCGATTTTGGTGGCAATGTAGCAACAATCTCATCAGCATTAAATGACACACCAAAAACCTGAGGCCAGCCAGGATTATTAGTGGATGGGCGATGAATAATTTCTCCCTCTTTACAGACTCCAATTTTTGCCAGATCTCTTGTGCAACATACAGCTCTTTGCCCTCCATAGGCTGAGCCACCAATTGTTTCTCTATCATCAACCTCAAAAACAACTGCATGAATTGGTCTTGAGCTAAAGTTTGAAATTTCTTTGGGTCTTCTAAATACAATCTTTTCAAAACTGGTAAAAGAGGGGAATAAATGTCAGCCATTATATACATTATAATGGAACTTGAAGCACAAAAGGAGTTACATCATATACAACAAATATGGTAAGGACATTCTGACTACATATGACATTCAGAGTCCAATTCCTATCTCCCTTGTGAATGTCTAACCAAAAGCAATTATTTGCAACTATAGAATGCTATAGAATGATTAGATTGAGGTTTGATCATCTCATTTAAATTACAACTTTAATGAAACAATAATTTCTCAAGATTGCCCCCCTAAAAAATTGCTACTTGAGAAATGCAACTTCAATTCTGATAAAAATGGAAAAAGGTTTTTAAGAATAAAAATTATATCATTAAAATCCAACTTCATTTGTACAGGCAAAAAATATGGACTAATAAAGATCATGTTTTTGTCTTCGATATTGTTCCACAGCCACCAGTTATGAAATGAAGTACACAAATTTAGTCTAAGTGTCCCGGTGGATCTTTTCTCACATCAATTTTCCTTTTTCCACAAATGAAGTACACAAAATTAGCAACCTAGATTAAATTACAGCTGACGAAATTGAATCCTAATATATTTCCGGCCCTAATTGTCAAACTTTCTCAATGCAGATTGGTCTTATACATTATTTACTTGGATTAACAGCAATGTATCAGAAAAAGTTGTACAGGGAAAACAGGTAGACAGCATAAAATAGTAAAAAGATACCAACAAGATGTCTCCCTAATGCTTTCATGCAATTAGCAAATAATTTTAAACTCAGACAGATCTCCGCATATTATACCTAACAAAGTTAGAATTGCCAGCAAGTGTAGAACAAAAGTATACATCATCAGTCTGAACCAAGAAGAATAGATCCAATTTCCAAAGAATATAGAAAACAACTCAAATCAAATCAAGCACAACATTTCCTTAGAATCGCCAGACATGAAGAGGAGAAGCTGAATTATACCGTATGAAAGAATCGGCAGAGGATGAAGAAGAACTGAAGGACTCATTTTGGTTAGGGATAGAAGAATAAATTCCTTCACTGCCTCCGTGAACCACAAAAGCATTGCCTTTGCTTAGGAATCTTGCTACGGCATACTCATGCACCGACGCTTCGATGCTCAGTAGCAAGAAGGCAGACTGCAACACTAAAAAGGCTAAAACTGTAATTGAACAAGACGACATTGCTGAGCGCAACACTCAGGTCAGAGAGCGATCCGCAAATCGATGTGCTGGGAATGCACCTAGTTTGAGTCACGGTGACAAGGAAAAGGAATTTGAAGCGTTTGTCAGTGGAAACACCGAGTCGACGCGGAGCGAGAGCGAGTTGGTAAGTGAGTGAGGGGAATATGAGCTCCGCTGCTAATAGCAGTGGACCAGAGTGACACCGGGGTCAAACAGTGGTAACTCTGGTTAAGTTTCTTCGGGGAGATCTTAACACTAGTTACGCACGGAAATGTGGGTTTTGATGGGAGTTGCTAAATGCACCACCCCTTTACTTAAACGCAGCACCTCATTTCACAATTATCGCTCCTTACCTTTTTCTCTCTAAGTTTCAGAAGAAAAAAAATTCTCTCAAATGAGCTAATGAAGAGTTTGAAGAAAGTTTAACAAAATGTCAACCGAAGATGATTTTAACTCATGTGACGACGAAATAGAGATACATTTAATGATTTTTATACATAAATTTAGTATAAAAAAATTGAAGAACGGGAGGTCCTACGTTGACGATAGGTCGAAGGGCTAGTTGATCGTCCGAGATTGAAGGTAGAAGGGAGTGCGATCCCGAAATGTTGGACATGGTGTGATCCCGGAAGGTCCAAATGCTTTGGACCGTTCGCGAAAGTAGGGCGAACATGGTGCGATCCCGGAAGGTCAAAATGCTTTCGACCGTCCGCGAAAGTAGGGCGAACAGATTTTGTCCCGGAAGGTCGAAATGCTTTTGACCGTCCGCGAAAGTAGGGCGAATAGCTTTTGTCCCGGAAGGTCGAAATGCTTTCGACCGTCCGCGATAGTAGGGTGAATAGGTCATGGCCCTATCGACGCGACCGGTCAAATATTTTATGATTTTTTTTAATTTTTTGTATGTTATTTATAATCTTTTGTTTAAATCTTGTAGGAGGAAATTGTACTTGAAGAGTTTCCGAATAAGCCTATAGAAAAGACGCAAGATTTTATTACAAATCGTACATTTTCTGATCGAGAGGAAATGATAAAGTAGGCTCGTAGTAAAGCAATCTTCTGAGCGAGTTTGAAACACATCGATTCTTGAAGCGGCCTTCACGTTTCGCCATTAGCTTTCGTAATTCGGACTCTGAAATTGATCTCTTATTCGACATCTAAACAAATTTAGACAAAGTTAATATAACAATTTAAACAACTATATTAAATTAATATTACAATTTAAACTGTTATAGCACATATAACAAAACAACTACAATATAAACAAAATCAATTAACTAATAAATCAATTAAATCAATTACATATATTCATCATATTAAATTCAATAAAAACTAATATTAGATAAAGTTAAATATTAAACTAAACCAATTAACTTTAAAACTATAATGTGACATCTACGCAAATTAAAATTAAAATTAAAACTAATATATTAGATTAACTTAATTATTATAAACAAAATCAATTAAAATCTAAACATGTCAATTAATTATTAGTTTATGTACATAATTAACAATTATATACTAATAATAAAATTGATGAAATTCGAACATTTCACTAAATTATATCAATAACAAATTCATTTTAAATTAAATTAAAATATATAATTATATAAGGATTTTGATTCCACTAAAATTATAAAATTACACTAATTTCATTCCATTCAAATTATATAAATTTTTTTCCTGATTTTATTAAAAAAAAAAAATTGGACCAAACTGGACCGCCCCAACCCGCCCGTTTGATCGAACGGGCGAACGCAGCTAACACCGGATCGGGCCATATCTACCCTACCCGTCCAGCCGAGCCGGTCCAGGGAACCATCCCCCGGCGCGGGCGAAGCACCCAGGAGCCGGTGCGGGCAGAGCAAGGCGAACCGGTGCGGGTGGAGCAAGAATCACCCGGCGCGGGCTGGACGGTCTCGACCGTTCCAGTCTGCGGGCATCGATGCCGTCAACCGGTCGAGCCGGCCGGGCGACATTTTCAGGCCAAATTTTTCCAGATTCAATTTCTTATTTTTCCCACACAATTTCAACTTTTTAATCCCATATAAAACCAATTAAATGTATATCAATCAAAACCCAACATATAACAATCACCAAAACAAGTTTTTAAAGCATCCAATTCATCATTCAAATTCAACCGAAATTCTAGCATTCTTTCTTCAATTTTGCATCAAAATAATACCAAATCTAACAAAAAAACTTATTAAACATTCATAGATAGTACAAAATTAACCTGTTTTGACCTTCGTTTCGTTAAAAATGGCTTTAATTTGACTGTTTTTTTATTTGATTTGGGATAGAATTGGTTGAGGGAGAGAGGTGAGAAGGGTATAATTGTCAAATGGGGTGGTGCATTTAGCAATTATGGTTTTGATGGATCGAATCATTGACATTAGAATCATAATGGAATACTCTCCCCATCCCACTAATATAATATAATATAAGTAAATATTTTCATATAAATTAATAAAACATATTTAATATTATTTAAATAATAAAATATTTTTTTTATTCTTTCACCTTACATTTAAAATTTAATCAAATTTAAATTTAATTATGTAAAAATGTATATAAATTTGATTTATAGTGTGAAAAATTATATAATTATTTTAGAAAAATGAAATCTTGAACTTAATCTATATTATTTTAATCGTTTTAAAATTAATTTTATAATAATAAAGTGGGTTAAATATAAGTATTTTTAAGTAATTAAAAATTAAACAATATTCTTAGTAAATAAATTAGAATATAATTTATAAATGAACGAAATGAAAACAAATCCACTAGGGTGAAACAAATGAGCAGTTTATGAAAACAAAAGTGGGTGTTGGCCTAATATAAAACGACACCTCATTCGAACTGCGGCGCTCGAAGAAATAGATCGTAGCTCAAGAAACCAGTCGGTGCTCTGCTGTCTGTCGGTACGGTTGAAAACTTTTCCACTGTAATGACGTTGTCCCTGAGAAGATATAACTTCATCCCTTGAACATTTGAATAAAAGTTAGAACATTTTCAGTCTTTCTATTTCATGTTATACTGTAAATTGAACAGCAATTCTGACTCAATGGGCAATGGGGACCGGATCTTTTGTTATTCTTATGTACTTCACCGACCGACAAGATTTGGTAAAACCTTAAAAGTCCTCTGCAACCAATTTATACCACGAAATATGGGAAGAATTAATGATTATTGATTATGGGATTTAATATTTTAGTAGTGGTAATACTGTTACCACTAGAAAGGCAAGCAGGTCTCTGCTTCCCTTGAGATAAAACCTGGTACACAGCCAAACAGCTGATGAAAAACGGTAATCAATTACGAAAACATAAAAAGCACTGAGTGCCAAAACCCACAGCAACTTACTGCACTTTTTGCACATAATTTCCAGCTCCAATACATTTGCACTTCACTAAGATGAGAAAGGCACCAAAACTTACACTAACCAACTACAAGAAGCTAAATGTCCCCTTATCAAGTATCAGAAGAAATGTTTTATGAATTCTACAGAATGTTACCACGAGGGTCAGGGTCAGAGAGGCTAAAAACAACACCCTCCAGTCCTGACTGCATATTCAGCATCAAGATACCGCGATAATATTTGCGGAAGGCATGGCACCAACTTCAAGCATAATGCAGGAACTGGACATCAAGAACATATACATCAATCCATATCAAGGAATTCCATTCTCTTTCTCATGGAACCTTTAAGATCTGTAGCCTCCCTTTCTGCCTTTTGTGCCTGATGAATTTGAAAACCCATGAAAATCTAAGTAAAGAGGTTGTAAAGGCTAAGATAAGTAGTAGTATCAGATAAGAATGAACAATTTTCTGCAAGCACAAGTACTGATGCAAAGCAAATTATTACCTATCACCATCTTCCTAATAAACAAACTCATATTAAACAAAACTGCAATTGGGTATTTATGCTTGATGAATGTCTTTATTGTTATTATCCCTCAATCTATATCAATGGTCTTCAGAAACAGTAGCACATTCACACACACGGCATACTACAGGAATATTAACAGCAAATGCTAGATACTACTTTGCAAGTTTACTGGCTCACAACTGAAAAATAGTGCAAACATTTTTACAGCAAGCCTTGAATCTTGATACAGAACAGAAACAGCAATTATACTTACCCTTTTTATCTCTGCTGCAGAGACTAGCGTCATGTGTGAGGGAAGTTCTTCTTTGTCCACATCCTGACAAATCAAATCAAAATCATGCAAGGAAACAATAGAAAGTGAATAAATGTTTTTAAAGTAAAATTCTAAGCAGAAATTAGGTAAAAGCTATGGAATATACCAGTTCACCAATTAAAACGACATTTTCCCCTCGGATTACATATAAGCCCAATGGGATATCACAGTAAAGATCACCAACAATAACACGTTCACAAGCACCTTCAAGAACAGCATTAGCTGCAGAAGAGAAGATTGCATATTGTATAAGTCAAAAGTTCCCCAATGGTCTTAGCTGGCAAATCTTAATGATGAAAGAACAGAAAACTACCAAATTGATCAAAAGAACGGAGAGTCCCCATCAGTTTTCGACCATCCCGTAGCAGCACAAGGAGTTTCTCTGTTAAAATATGAAGATAATTCTGTAAAAAATATCTAAAATACGGCTGCTAACTCATCCAGACAATCTAAATTTTCTTGCCTTTATATATACCGAATATAAAAATCAGTTTCACGGTTGTTAAAGAAACAACGGAAACTATTTTTCTTGTTTTTCTTTGTTTCCTTTTGAAGGGAGGTAGCAGGAGAGGGGGTGGGGGTGCACAGCCCAGAACAACAGGGAAGAAAATAGTAACCAGAGTTTAAACAAAACAAGCTTCTTTAGTCTTTACATCACAACAAACTTTCATATAGTACGAGTCAAGGTCCAAGTTAAGTGCTTTAAGACACTTGAGCCACTTTAAACGTGCAAATTGCTATAAGTTTTCTTCTTGTTACCAGAGATCAATACAGAAAACAGCAATTAAAAGAAAGCCCATAAAATGGAAAAACCTCTGCAACAAATTAAATTTATCCCAACAGTAGAAAAATGGAAAACTGAAAGATGGAATTTCCTTTTTGGGGAAACTGAATAAATGTGCATAACGGAAGAATGTGCTATGTGTTTATTGTCTCAGTTTAAAACAAGATTCATTCCGGCTTAGAAAGACTGCTAATTCTATTCTCTTTTCTCCTTCAGACTCTGAAGATCAGATGTCCTAAGATTAAACATCAGTCAATATTGGAACCTTGCAAACAATTCCAAGAAATGCCTCTTTCCACAATCACTAAGGCAATAAATTATATCATAAGTGATTTCTACAAGCTTACCACAAATCACCTAATACTTGAATCCTACAAATCTAAGGTTCATCAGAGTAATGCGCCAAGAACCACGAATTTGAATTCTTTGATATAATCCTGATACATTCTAAATATAAACAACTCTAATGGGGAAATTCTAGCTCCAAGTTTGTTACTTTCAATAAAAACGGCCACTCAAGAAACTGTTACCATAGAAAAGGCCACCACTGAAATAAATAATTAGTACAAATTTGACAGCAAAGCTAAGCTATACTGCATATTGAGAAATAATCTCCCGAATACAGAGGACATAAAAATCAATTAAAGACCGAATAGGTAGTTTGACACGAAACATTATCCACGACCATGAGCACAAAATTATATCCTTGATACTTAAACGGTAATTGAATTGGAGCATAGAATACCATGAGCACAAAATTATATCCTTGATAATTAAACGGTAATTGAATTGGAGCATAGAATACTAGGTCAAAGTTCATATTCAAGGAGGGGGAAAAATGATAAACTTACTGTCAAGATAGCTGGCAAGTGAAGTAGAGAGATAGATATCTTCCGGGCCTGCCCAAGACATCGCTAAGGAGTTCAAAGTTCAACTTTTTCGGTATTCCAAAAATCACCGAAAAATCCTCAGAGTTCAATTCAAATTGCATTGGCGGCTGAGATTCACCTTCCTGGATTGGCCTCGCACCACCAATTCCAATCCTTCAACAATTCGCTCAGAAAACTTCAAAATAAAACCCTAATCAATAAGATGCGAAAGAAATTGCTGTGATGGGATAGTTGACTTCTCGACTTTGTGTGTTGTTTCTTGTTCAGATCTGGTAAACGAAAAACCCTAATTAAGAGTTGGGCCTATCCCCTGTCAGGGTTTGAGCCACATATAAGAGAGAGAGAGAGAGAGAGAGAGAGAGAGAGAGAAGAAGAAGAAGAAGGGTCGCTTGACGATTGAAGACCGTATCCCACCTGTCTTTCTAATTTTTCAGTTTTCTTCTTTTTGCGAATCGATCCTTATATTTTCAGTTTATTCCATTCAGACACTTGGACACATCTGATTCTTTTCATGTGTCTTCTCAACTATACTCCATATGAGAAGCAACACACGTTAGAATTACAATTTTGTCATCTTATGGGAACTTTTTTTTCTCTAAAAAAACTACTTTTAAAATATGTGTTCTAGTAAAGAATATATGTACAAAAAGCATTGAAATGCATTATAATTATTTTGTTAAATTTCACTAATTTATTGTAAGAGGTTGATATAAAGAAAAATTTCCACATAGTTCAAGCTGCACAAACTAATTTATCTACTTTGCTTTAACTTATTTTGTTTAGCAATAATTTAGAGGTGTTCAAGGGGGCGAGGGTGAAGTGGAAAGGGAAAATCTTTCAACAATATAGAGTAATTTGTGAATTTAGTTCGTAACATTTTTATCTTTGATAGATTTGATCCATAATTTTTATTTTCAATTTTTTTTGTTCTTAACCTTCCTAATTCACATTCAAATCCAATAGATTTGGAACGAAATTATTATTTTCATTTTCACTTTTTATTCTCTTATTCTAAAATGGTAAATGAAGTCATTTTTATTATTTTGCATCTACATACCCCCTAATTTTTGTTCAAATCCAAAGAAACTAGTAAATAACATTGTTTATAAACTATATTAATCTAGAAAAAAAAATATTTGTTTTCAGTGAACTAAAGAAGGGGGAAAAAATCTCTATATAGATTGTGATACAAACTACACAAGTTACATAACATGAGTTGTATCCGTCACAGATATACAATCATGAAAAAAGTGAGGAAGTATGTTTCCTCAAAAGAAACGAGCTGCTTCAGTTGTTGTACATTTCATGATGCCCTCTTTTGAAATGAAATTATTTGTATCTTTTCCTTTGCAAATCATCAGATCCCAATGGCAATCTCTTTCATGTGCAATTTTCGATTGACTTCTTTCTTATTTCTTCCAAGGAAAAAAAAGAGGGTATTTTCTTCATTCCATGCAGTTAATTGGAATATTGCAAAGGAATTGGTGCTCAATCTAAATCTAGAACAATATCTGCAGAAAAGAAATTAGATACTGTAAGTACTACGTACATAATTATTAATTGCATGATAGACAATAACAATGTTACATAGTGCAAGTTTAGAATGATTTAATGAGGCAATTAATTAACTTACATTCGGAGTCAGTCTTGACCCATTTACATCCTTCACGTTTTTTCTCCTGCGAATCATCGTAATCCCTTTCTGTCTTCCGATTATGTCCGTCCTCTAAATGTCTTTTCATGGATGATGCTCGTGAAGCATTTTGTGGGTATAGTTTCTTGGAAAGCATTGTCCTCAAAAGCTGTAACGAAGTATCATGATCAAAGAAGTATTAGAGGGATGCAAGAATCGTGCAAATTAGATATAGAGCTACAGATTACAGTAGAAGAAGGGTTTCGTGGTGCTTCATTTGATATCAAGAACGAGCTGAAATAATTGCATAAACTAATGCATTATGAGATCGGGTTATGTTACAGCTAGAATGATAGATTCTAGGAGTGGAGAAATTCTTACGTAAATTTGGTTTTTGTGAATCATAAGCTTAAAACAACATTATTTCTTTTTAAAAAGTACATGTAATGTATGTGCTATATAACTTTTTAATGTTTGTGATTCACCTGATACTAGCTTAACTTAAGAATTTTCACTACGAATGATCCTTGCCTTTGCATGTGTTCATTTAGGCATTGACACAAAGACCACAAAGATTAGGACTCTTTAAGGTGTGTGGTCAAGGTTAAGCTTGGAATAAGAGATATGGTGGAATTTGTTGACTTAATCTAGGCATTATTCAAGTTTTTTCACTAGATCTAGGCTGCACTACTTCCTCGCTTTAATTTAATTAAGCGTGGTTAAAGAAGGCGAGGAGACAAAATTTTCCTTCAATGGGGGTGCCTTGGTAAAAGAAAATGGCGATGATTACCCGTAAAATTAGAAAGTAGTTAGTCATTAATTACCTTCTCCATTCTTGATTCCTGCAATGTATCTCGCAAGCTGGGAGCTGGTGCAAATCCGCTTCTGCAAACAAACATTTTCTTGAGTAAGAAGGAAATGGACTTCTTCCCAATTGCTTTCTTCTTGTTTTCCATGCAAACTTCCTTGCATCTCCCGATGATAACCCTAATTGTTCGATCGATGTCTTCTTCATCTTTATCATCAGAATAGGTACTAAATCTATTAGAAATCGTACGATCCACTTCTAAGCTTGATGGGCAATTGAGGAATCTATCCAAAGGTAGATCAGCGCCATTTTCTGCTTCGGATTTTGAATTAGTAGCTGGCTTCCTCTTTAGAAGCTTTGTCAACTCTTTCTGTAGCTGTCCAACTTCTTCAGGTGTAAATTCTGTTAAATCAGGAGACGAACTTTCCTCCCCTTCTTGAAGGATTTCATAATTTTCTGTTTGCAATCTTTGGCTCTCTACATTTTCCTGTAGATCCGCGTTACCCAAAGTTCCAATTGTGAGCAGTCCACGGGACCAGTCATTATTGTTTTCTTCCTTGGGAGGTTCTTGATTTGCATGATCTGCACCACCACAAGATATATAATTAATAATCAAGCAATGCTCTCAATGGGTAGTTGAGTTGGTTTAGTAGGTCTTGAGTTTGAATCTACCAACGCTTTCTCATTGGCCCATCGCACGGAAGCGGGATTTATTCATAAGTTACAGCTAAAGTTAGCGGCTGCCAATTTCATGTCTAAAAAACAATCAAACAATTCATAAAATCTAAAGTTTTGATACAACATATTGTTCTTTGAGATATTGTAAGCTTTGAGAAAGATGAGACTAATCAAAGTTTGATTGGAAGAAGAAACTTTTGTTGTCTAAACCTGTTTATGCACCATATGGGACAAAGTCCAATACATTATAATACAATCTCCAATGCATCGATATATCCCTTTATTTGAAGGGAAACAAATGTAAAAGAAAAAGTCGCCAATATTTCTGGGAGAATGTATCCATGTGAAACAAATTAACAAACACCTTCTTCCAGCAAAAGGAAAACATGGCATGGAACTACGCCTTAACTCCAGCAAGGTTGTTGTTATTGTCATAGAATTGAAAGTTAATTATGATTGATTTTGAACCTTTTATTACTATTTTTGATATCCAGAGACTAGCTAGGAGCAGTTTCAATGTATGCTAAAGATCACTAGTAAAGGATGAATTGACCAAGAAATCAGAAAATGTTATACATGCATGCATGCTTCATAATTAATGGGGTAATTATGTTAATTTTTTGCAGACTTTAAATGGAGGAGAATTTGAAAGAAAGAAAGAATAAAAGAATGATAAATTAGAAACACTACTCACGAGAAGCAGGAACTTGAGGAACAGGAACTGCATTGGACTTTTTGTTTCCTTGTCCGCCATGGAACTTATTTTGCATCCAATTGAAGAACTGCAAAAGTAAATCATGCAAATTTATCTACAATATTAAAAGGTACAGTAAAAAATATTAAGGATACCACAAGAACTCCATCATCTCTCCTTTTTAATTCCTCCTACTCTCATTTCTCAAGTCTCGTACCTTCATTATAAGAGCAAAGTTTCTCTTCAATCTTCAATCTTCAATCACACGGCTTCTTTTGTACCCTATATGTGGAGCTGGTACTAATGGTGATGGTAATGTATTGAAATATTGTTGAGAAGCAGATCACAGAAGCCAATGAGAATTGAGCTAGTTGGAGTAATAAATAAAAGAAAAGAAGAATTTGTTAAAGAAAAACCACAGCCCACCAGAGGAAGTTTTTCTAATGGTTCAAGTTCCTAAAACGCGGCCTTTTGGTGATACAACTCTCCTTTCCCACTCCTAATTGCCCATGGGAAAGATACACAGTATCAATGATCTAACCATTCCACTCTGTTCTGTCAACCTTAATAGTAGCCCCCACCTCCCATTTCAACAAATATACGTATACCCCCCATGCCCATGACTCAACCACAAGAATACACGACATTCTCAACTTCTTTAAATTATAATACTAATATCTGTGTTAAGCAGATGTTAATCTTTGTTTTGTGTATTCTCCTAGGCATTGGTGAGTCATTTGCGGGTGCACTTGTGCTCATTATAAGTTGTTAATCAGCATTCGTGGCAATGCTTAAATCCGTTCGATTATCAAATTATCTTATTAAATCATCCTTAAAATGTGAATCAATCTCCAAGAAAAGCTATAGTTTATCACATGTGGTCCTCAATGTGACACGAGCTCAACTTTTATAGCACTGTTACGGGTGGACTCTTATGAAGCCTAATTTACGAAATATATGTTTCCAGCAAAATTATTGATATATTAAGACGATGAATTCTATTTCTTTTTTTAAATCATGAAAAATATAAATTTCAAGAAACTAAATACTTAAGTGGGTTAATACGAGATTTGAAAAAAACATTAAGTATATCATTTGAAACACAAATAGTGCTTTTAAAAAGTTAGAGGAAATATTGGGCGGGGATCAAAGGGAGATCCGTGAAGGAACAAAAGGTATTTTAGGTATATTTGAATTGAGTTTTGAAATGAAATTATGTTTGAATAATAAATTTTTTTATTTGAAATTGAAAGCTGATTAATATGTTTTGTATCCCACATAATTGATAATATCATAAAATGTATAAAATATAATTAATAAATTGTTTGATATTTTAATTTTAATTAAAAAGTAATAAAAAATATTATTTATGTAATTGAATAGTACTAATGTGTAAGATTAAAAAAAAATATTGAAAAACTACTATTGAGAACAAGCCCAAATATAAGGTTGAGCTCCCATTGGAAAGCTTTTTTTTAAGAATTAGTTAAGTCATTTTTGCACTTAAACTTTTTAATTTTATAATTGTATACTTCAAAGTCTCCACTCATTTTATTTTAAAAAAATTTACACTAAAAGCCACCCATGTGCTTAATCCCCTGGCATTGACCGAATAAGGATCATAAAATCTGCATACATATATGATCCACCACAGAATTTTCCAAATTAAGATGTTTTAAAGTAGAAATACAAGTGGTAATTTCCTAGGAAAGTACTGCAACAATGGATATAAGATTGACAACGAAATCTTGTACCAACATTGATATACTAAAATCAGATTGTCAAGAGGAATGGTGACACTCTTCCATTTCCAAAATTTGATGTCTGATGATCAAGTGGCAATCCCTTTGAAACCTCAAAGCCATTCAAACTCAAATCTACTCATCATCAAGTCAAGTTTTTCGATTGCAACTTGTTATGATATTCTTTCTTTTTTTTTATGGCCAATCCCATGCCGTACGATAACTAGCGTTCCAGCTCTCTCTAAAGAAATTATCAAGAGCTTTATTTAGCACATAATTTTAGAAATGATAGAGGGCTCTAGAATATCATCAATGATTAAAAAAATAATAGTACTTTCTATACATGCAGTATATTCAGATTGCAAGATAATACAATACTAAGATATCTTACATATATATACATTAGGATAAAAGAATCTTACGTACAACCAATTGAGTGAGATTACTACTCTATGGAATGCTATGTAAGGTTAGCATTTTAACTTATAATATCTGACTCAAATTTAAAATTATTTTTAAAAATTGTTACTAACAAATTTCAATTAAGATGGTAAATTTATCAAATGATACTCTCAACTTGGATTATTAATTCAAGTGATTATTGATTAAAAAATGTCTCACATTGTACTAGTATTTCAAATCCATTAGAAATCCACTCTTATGGAATTAAAACAGGGATGCATTATTAGCTGCTTTAGTATCATTATGAAAATTAAGAATCGATCTTTTAATTTTAAACAAACATATTTTGATTGTTAGCAGGTAACATAACCTAAGTGATATTTCAAAATTAATATGAACACCATTGCATAAAATAAAATTTATCAATATATATTCTTAAATAACTATTGCAAATTCTTAACTTGAGAAAAAGAAGAAAAAAAAGTCCTACTTGAAAAGTTCTAACAACGTGTGATCATGGATTGAAGACAGTTAACCCTTTAAAAAAAAAAAAAAAACAGAAATAGAAGAAGATAGTTAACCCTTCAAAATTTTCAGAAGATGGTAGAATTCTAGAGTTGTCACGACAGGATAAGAGTCATCATATAGTGTCGGACCAACACGTGTACCAAAGGGGTCGGGTTGACTTTGAATTCAAAATACTGATTGAGACCAGAGCACGACAAATCTCTTTGGTTTTTGTACAGAATTTTTGAAATATTGAGAAAAAAAAAAAGAAAGAAAAAAGTGAGAGAGTACAAGTATACTACGTTAAGACTTGCAATCTAGGGATCGGAGCTGTACCATCAGGTATACTACGTAAAAAAAAAAGACGATTCGGGTTCGATTTATGTGATACTTTTCATTAAGTAATTTATAATGTATGCAAATTCATTTCCAAAAAAGCATTAAAATCTCTTTCTAATTTTGTGAGAAATTACTATTGGACAATCTACTACTTGAATCTCATTAAAATCTCATTCTAATATAAGAGAGAAAAGAAGTGAGAGAGAAGGAAACAAATTAAGAATGCAATTGTTTACTTGAAGACAAAAAAATGCTTTTAATTATTTTTAATCTATATTTTATGAACTTTAACAATTATTTAATTTTTGTACTCTTCTTTTCATTTTTTTTTTCATTTGGAAATGAATATTTATATTTGATTTAATACGAAAATTAAGAAATACCGTAACAAAAGAAATATGACATTATCTATTTTAGTAATGCACTTATTGGGGATTATGAAGTATACAAGTTAGTGAGTTATAAAACTTAAAAGATTAAAGAGGTTTTTAATTAAATTTTAAATGATAAATGCGATTATTTTACTTTATATATACTTATTTCTTTTTGCACATTTCATGCATTAAAAAAGTATTTTAGTTTCCTAAAATATCCTCATTTATTATGTCATATTTTTTCTTGAAAGTTTGAAACTAAATCATTTACTCCATTTGTCCATTTTTATAAAATGTTATTTTTCTTTATATTGTACCATTATTTATTGTTACTTGGAATACAAAGTATTTATTTTATCTATCTTTCTCTTAATGAATATTTATTGTATTTGGAACAATAAGAAAATAAATATGGATAAATAGTCAATAATAAATAAAATAATCATAAAAAAATTTATATTTATGGACAAATGAGTTTGTTCGCTATATCTAATAAAAATGGACGGATGAAGTATTTTATTTATCTCCATTTGAAAGTAGAGATAATATTAAAAATAATATAATCCTCAAAAGTAGCAAAATATCTTATATTTTGAAATAAAGAATTTTCTCAAAGTATTTTATATTTTGGGATGGATGAAAATATATATTATATAATTCTGAATTGATGGAGTAATCTATTTTAAATTGACAATTAACATACCGCATTCTAATCGCTGGACATAATTGATTTGCAATTCCATAGAAGAATGTTGAGTTAATCTAAGTCATGTGATTGGTGGAAGAAGTTTTTGGTCCAAACCATTTAGACATTTAGCATGTGATCATATGCTATTTCCGCGCAAGGTGCACGCACAAATACCACTTGGTAGCAAACCGGATGAGCAAATATGAGTTTCATCGAAAAAGAAAGATGGGCAAATATGAAGGAGTATATATATGTAGCCTTCTAATAATAAAAAATGTACATAATTGTCCCAGCACTTCCTTCGAGAAAAAGAAGAAAAAGAAATGCTTGATTCTCGGTTTATTCCTACTCCTCTAATTATATATATATATATATATGTGTGTGTGTGTGTGTGATTTTTTTTTGTTATTTTGTTGAAACATGCCCATATAGCATGCGAATTACTCTAACCCATCTAACTAATGTGGTTCCTATGGACAAATAAACAGCCACATTCTTCATAATAGACCCCTGGCGTTTCTCTTTCTCCGGAAAATATCAAGAGACTGGCGTCAGCCAACTCGTCACCAAACAAATCTTGGAACTTCTTTATTAAATCATGAAAGATTTAGTGAAAGATATTGGTGGAAAACTCCTCGAGATGCATGTAGGAGAAGTCATAAGAAAAGGCGAAAGATGGGAGAAGAGAATGTAGCAGAATACAAAAGAATCACTCCTATCAAGAGTGTAACTTTTTATAACAACAAAAAGGAAAGAAGAATGCCATGTGAGGGAGTACTACTTCTAGATTCTAGGATTCTGGAATCCAACCGATATTTTGCACTGACAATCGAGACTTGCCAAATAACGAATGTGTAGGCCCTTCTATAATTATAATTAAAAGACGCTATGTGATGTGGACCTCTATCTTCCATAAAGTTACATGTATCATTCTTTGATTTTGACCAGCTCGTCTTTCTTTGGATCTTCATTGGTGGAGTACATTTTAAACAAGCTCTTGATTATGTGAAGATGGTCCCTCCAAACATCAGGAATTACAATCTAGTTTCTTCAGAAGAAATTTTATGGAGGAAAAGCAACTGTATTCCGTACAATGAATCAGGGAAACAGAAGGATTATTACTGATGATTGTTGAATGAGCTTTCTTCATATTTTGCCCAAAAGAAACTCATTCACCAATTATATTCACCAGTGAAACAATAATGATCTATACAGCTTCATAGTTTGATGTTATTGATGATTAACCAATTAGCTTTATGAGCAATAAAAACATGTTTAACTTTAGAAAATTTTATATTATCTGCTAAGATGAAAAAATAAAGCTGCAATGTAAGTAAAGCAAGAGCACGTTCATCTGAAAACAAACACAAATTATAGATCACAGACCTCTAGGAAGAGGGTAAATGAACTGTGTTAAGTCCTCTGATAGGCTAAAACAGCATAAAAAGGTTAGGGTGAAGCAGACTATTAGATCAAGTGGTGACTTTCTGAAATGATATATGAGTAGCAACCAGAACTGACAATCTTATAAAAAAATATAGATCTTCATATAGTTCACTCTGCTTGAATACTAATTCCTTAAAATGCTATGAACCCCATGCTAAAGTGCCTTCCCAATCTTCTTGATTTCTCCCAAGTATTTTAGAAGTTTGGAATACTGTTCCTTTCAATACAATCGGAAAACTGGGGCTAGACTACCCAACTAATGGTAGGCAATATCTTCACCAGCATCAAAATGGGTTTTAAATTGAAATGGGGATGCAGCACAACCACAAAATATGCTCAGAAGTCTTAAATATTTGAAGACCTGCTAAGATACAAAAGCAACAAAGCCTAAAGTTGAATAATTTTCTTCTTGGTTTATTTATTTTATTTTTGTGAAAATAACCTTATTATCTTTCTCGGTCCTAGTTGACTTGAATGAATAAGTAATTTCTCGAACAATTGGCATGTCCCAGTTACTAAGTGGCAGAACCTTTTGAATTGAATACTTGGATTGCAAATTATCTAATAATGACAATTTATTCAAAGGAAAGCCAACATTAATCTATATGAACGTTTAACATTATCAGTGCATATGCACATCAAAAAGAGTGATGACTGTGATTCTGCATGTTTAAGTTAAGGACGAGACAGAATATACAATCCACTCAATTTCATCTACGACAATGAATTCTTGCTATTAGCCAGAACATTTTATCCATTCATTTAAAGTTTGACCCCAGCAATACAGCTGAGCTTTCTTTCATATGTTTTTGTGTCAATTGGTAAGTATAGCATGTGTGCATGCATGTGCCAAATAGCTTTTACATTTTTGTTTAGTAGTCAACATGCCAAGCTTTGCATGGGATTGAAGAAGCAGACACAGTTGGAAAGAAGAAAAAATAAGAATCAAATGAAGTAGTCCACCTGTGGCCTGCAGCAACAGATGTCCAAAAGTTACCAAATCATGTCAAATTTTCCTGCAGTGCCATTGCGCTAAGGATTACAACATTTCTTATGGAACAAGCCGGGGCATCATAACTCATCATGATTTGGAAAAGATCCTGCAGGAGAAAAAATACAGAATTAGGTGATCCTTTGACCAATTGCGGAAGTGATTCACCTGTGATTTCAAGAGTCAAGACAAGCATAAGTTGAAGAAAGATGTCGTATCATTTGTGTTACTCTTTTCTTTTATATAGAAGCAGCGGCCATGTGATATTTAGCAATTGTGTAAAGTCTTAATAAAGGAGAAACAGAGAACATGTAGAAAGAGGTCTTGAGTTCAAGAAATAATGCTGCTGATTGGCACTTTATTCAATTTGATTCAATAATTCTATATCCAATATCCCTGTTTTGCTAAAAGAGTTTCATTTCTCCCCTCTGTTTAATCTTGCTTTCCCCACTGAAATAACAATATTTGAAGTTAGCAGTATACTGATACATATATTTAGTGCATGCACATTCAATTAGTCCTCTGAATGTCAAAGTAATCTTCATTAGATTTATTTGATTTTATTTCTGTAAATGTTGTATCCATCATTTCATGAGGAAGCATATAGTTACTCCTCCCATGCATTTTAACTTATCACAATGGAGATATACATCCTTTAAGAAAGTTAATCCTAAGGTCTTTTTAAAAGAAAAAGACTAAGATACCCTTTTTTAGATTCTTTCAACATCAAATATTCTTCTTTGTAAATATGAGTTTTTATCTTGGAAATATAAAAGGAATATGGTGAGGATTGAATGAGACAAGGGTTATGACAAGGGAAATAATTTTATATATAAAGAAAGAAGCTTGAAGATTTTTTTTTTTTTTTGTTTTTTGTATGCGTGTGTTGGGTTGGGGGGAGGGGGTGTCAAAGCTTCATTTTACCCGTGAAGAACTTTGTAGAGAAAAATGATATTTCTCTAGCAGCAGATTGAGGTGAATCTGACCCGTGAACACAATTTCTTTGTAAATCCAAGCCACATATGGCTCTAATACTGCAGATGAGAAAAGCCCAATTCACAATAGAGTATATCAACATTTTGTGTCAAATGTTCTCAAATTGAAGGAGAAACAGGAACTGGCAGAAGATAACACAAGGAAGAAGGAAAAGATTAACCTTTGAGGATGAGTAACCTTTGCTAGGACTGCATCAGTTGGTCCAATTAAAGCACGCCAATCAGCAATTGCATTCTCCTTCTCCAAAACCATTATCAACACTGAACCACTTCTCAATAAAAAGTGCATATATTAAGAGAGATACCGAGAAATAGAAGAAAAGAGGAAAAAGTTATACCATACTTTGATATCCAAAAGGCTCAGACCTATCTGCTACCTAATTTTATGAATGTTCAGATGAAGAAAAGCTAATAATTATGCACTTTATAAACCAAAAATTATGAGAAACTAAAAAAGTTTGATTTGCCATGCCTTCGCCTACAAATTAAAGGATGGAGTCAGTTGTTGGCTGTGAATCTGATCTAATGAACCTTCTTCAAGTGTTTCCTTAATTCACAAAGAATATAAGAAAAGAAACTACTTATACAGGCAAAAGAGATCCAATGCCCATCATGGCGATGATGTACAGGAAAGAAATTTGCTGAGCTAGGAATGGAAGCAAAGACAAAATTATATAACAAAAGCAATGTTACAAACTTGAACAAGTTAAGCATACCTCATCATGTATTGGACAAGACTCGGAAAGAAACTTCTTTTGGAGTGCTCAGTATAAAAGTTCTTCACTGTGTCTTCATCAAGCTGAACTGTGACTTCTTTAGTAATGCTGAATCCGGAATCTAAAATAATTTTCTTTACAGCGCTAGTATAATTCCCAGATATTCCATCTGGTTTTATCATAGCAAGAGTCTGCTCCTTTTCTGTAGTTGGATTTGCTGAATATCTACAAATTTCAGAAACATCATAGGAAAAAGGGTGATTAACTTAGACATTAATAGAGCATAAAAAATCTCATATATGCTTTGCGTTGTATCTCAACAACAAAGAGATAGTGCTGCGGGAAGATGAAAACTACTTTATCAATAATCCGTAACAGTTATTGATAAGGACCCGTAACAGTTACCCAATAATCCATTTTGAATTTTCCCAAAACAAAACCCCCGAGGTAGCTGGTGTAAAAAAGAAAACGTCACCATAAAAAGTTCAAAATTGAAACTATAATTAATAGAAAACGAACACCTCGTAATTAATAGCTAAAAAGCAAATTGAAGAGAACACTCTACCAAATAATGACCGAAACCCTAATTCTGCGCACCTGTGAGCAACAGGAAGAATTGAGATCAGAAAGTACAAATACAGAAGCTTAGTGAAGAAAGACATGAACGACAGCGTCATTTGAAGCATTAAACTGCGAGAATGAAGTTTAATGGGAAGCAAGTCAGATACGAGCTACGATCAGACAGTACAACATAAAAGTATTGCAGGACTATGATGATCATATTAAACTAACCCAAGGAACAAACCAAAACGCATGTCACTGATTCACCTGCGATTGCCGGACAACTTAACAGAATGTTTCCGAACCTCGGAGCACTGGATTTGGTTTATTCGGAGGCGGGAAAACTGTAAAAGAGAAATCCTCTTTGCAGGGAGCGCTCGCTCCGCCCGCGTCGGAGAATGCCGTTGTTTTTTTAAAAAAATATTCACTTCAATTGAATTTATACATTTCTATTATATTTTGGGAATTTCTAAAGTAAATATATTTAACCTCTTTAATATCATTATACTACCTCCACTAATAAAGGAATTTAGATGGGTTGTTCACTACTTATTGGAGAATTAATATTTGGAAGATAATTAATATTTATATAATAGCTATTAAATTAGGATAACTTAAGAAATTTAGTTGTATAACTATCATTTTCAATAATTATTTTAATTCTTGTATAAGTTCAAAGTGTACAATTGAAATGAGATGGATATAGTATTTTACTGACTTATAATCCCCATTATTCATTATTTTAAATTTAAAAATATTTATCTCACTAACTTATGAGTGATATCCTTCATTATATTAATATAAATGATAAATTGATAATTTAATTAAAGTCAAATATATTCCTTAATTTTTAATAAAAAAATGAATATTTAATTTCAAACGATAGAGTAATTTTTAAACTTATGAGGCCGTAATTTTAGAATCTTTATCAATTTGACCCTCCAAAAAGTTGTACTATTATTTGGTTGCAATTTCTACCGTTTTTACTTGCAAAATTTAATTTGAACATCTAAATGTTGCATTATTGTGAATTTTACTTTTACTTCACCCTTCAGTGTTAATGTTAAAAATTATTTGATGTTTAAGTTATCAAATTGATTTTCTTTTTTTCAAAAAAAAAAAGTGGAATTGCAATGAATATAACGTTAAGAGGGTCAAATTTGTAAAATTAGTGATCAACCATTATAATGTTTTAGCCAAATTACTGGAGATTCTAATCTTTAATCAATGGCATATTTCAATTTCATCTATGAAAAAATGCACAAATCTCAATTAAACCCCTCAAATGTTATTTTGTTCAATTGTATAACTATTACTCCTTTCATTTCAAAATATAAGATATTTTAGACATCTTACATATATTAAAAAGATATTATAATTTTCACTCAAAGTATTTTATATTTTGAAATAGTGGAAGTATGACTCAAAAGATCATTTTGCCGATTTCAATGTCCCCAAAGTAATTATGCATCCATAACATGTACAAATATTCTTTGGTATTCAAAAAAAGAAAAATTCGGACAAGATGAGTACCACAGTCAACACTATCTATATATTTGAGTTGCTCGAAAACAGAAATTAACTAAAATCAAATGTAAAGACATAATGGCCGCTTTTCCAGGTTCCTCGGGGAGTCTTTTCTATGTGTTACCAACATTGATAGTTTCGACTTGGTTTGGATTTTGTTATGGTGGGCTGAGGCACCCATGTATAGCTACCATCAATATGTAAGCGTGGAGTACTAGAGTAGTAATCATTGAGGGAGAAAGGAAGTGGAAATATAAGGAAAATTTTGCGGGTGGGATAGGGAGAACAGGTCCCTATAGTATTATCCAAAAAATAAAAAGAATGGTAAAATGAGAGGTGGGAAGAAAGTAAAATGTTTAGATGGGAGCAATGGTTTGGGAGGGAGAAAATGGATATGAAAAGAAAAAAAAAAATTGATGTGAATCAGGTTCGCATAAACCTTGCATAATTGTACAAGCTGTTTGATTGCATATGCATATGAACAAGAGAAAGGAGGGAACACCACAATTTAATGCCACTCTTTCAGCCACTGCACAACTCACAGACTTCAGAACAAAAGTTGATGCACTCGAAACATGCAAGAGCAGTGCAAAGCTGTGCACCAACAACTGCGCACTGGTCATTAAACTCACTACAAAACTGAATAAAACACATGCAACAACAACGATCGACAATTCTGCTGCAGAATTTTGAAGCAGCTTTCAGTATTATTTCAGAAGTTTCATGTAACTTGGGTTCTGCTGTTTCTGGAGGAAGGTTATCAATGGTGGCCTTCAAGCTACCAAAGCCATAACCAAGACTCCGTAGGATTATGATTTTCTTAGGATTCTTTTCAGCCATCTGCACATCGCAGCATTCAAAGCATTGTCAGTCAACCAAGCACTGCAAAATGATTTCTTTTGTTTTGCACCAAATAAAAACTTGTCTCTTTTGACAAAACCACATTCTAGATCAGTTACTTCATAACAATGGCAAATATTCAACGTACCTCCGGTACAACATCTAGTTTGCTGGCTTGCTGCTGCTTGCTGGTCTCTACCAAAATCATGTTGGTGTATTCTGAAGGCACACCGGTTTGCAGGCTTATGTTTGCAATCTACAAGAGGTTGTGATAGGTTGACAAAAGAAGCATCACTTAATTGGAGGACAACAGCATGAGAATTAATTTATTTTCATAATTTGTCAGGATAAGAAAAGTTTGCACCGATAATTAATTACTTATAAATTAATCCATTCTAAATTTTGACTTGTATTTTTTACTACTAATCCAGTTTTTATCATGGAAAATGCAGAACAAACCTTCTCCTCCATTTGTTTGCTTCCTGATAGCCATGCATTGGCAGTAAGTGCATCAATTTGTCTCTTTGCAAGAACCTGCAACAGAAATAATCATCAGATCACAAGTTCTTCCTAATTCTTAGACTTAAAAATTCTTAATATCATCAACATTAACAATTAAAGCTCCAGCAATAAAAAGAAAAATTTGGAAACTCTAATGCACCCAACAGACTCATTTGAATAGCCTATTGCTGTATCTAGCAAACATTCAGATCCAGTTTGTAAGTATATATTTCATTCAATAACTCATATGGAAGAAAGAACAGTAGAGACTCAGAGTAAAGGCAATCCACACTGAAACCATGGTGCCAGAATATGGTTGTAACTATTAGCTTGATATCTGTTCCAGAGCTGTAATCCAGTTCGAGGCAAACCTTGATATCTATAGCTAAATCAAACAAGCTTATTATTACTTTTCTTTGAAGCTAAAGTAAAATTTCAGCCCTTTTCTTAAGCCAAGCTCAACTTGAAACTAGTATATCAAATGTTTTACAGAAATATGAACATACAATTCCCAGACGAACAATCCTACTAAGCAATTTTCTAAAGTAGAAGCATTACTCTTTCCATTGGGATATCCTTTCTATTCTGCACTTTTGCATTGATTGAAAATTTTCCCAAATCAGCCAAGGTACCTTCCACTGTAACTGTGTCGGGAAGCTTTCCAGCATATCTACCTGAAACAATCAATGGACTTCCAGATGATAGGTCTGGAAGATTAAATGGATACAACTGCAATGAAGAGACATACAGCAGTGTCAGAACTGCAGTAGACAAATGAAACTGAGTGCATCAAACAAATGAATGACTGGTCCATTTAGGACACATTTTTCAAAGATGGTAATATAACCGGGAAAAGGGGCAATCGTGTAAACAAGTGTACATCACTGGAGGCTTGAGCTTGTTGCTCAAAGGATATGTGCAATTGATACAACAGTCTTGGAACTTTAGGATGTAAAAGTTGTGTAATTTTGCTGTTACTGAAATATTGTTGAATATGATTTATGTACAGCAAGGCGGCAAGTTTTTGTTGCAGCTGGTATATGTTCTCCCTTGCCAATGCATTCCATTTTTCTGATGAAATAATATGAGACAGTCATCATCATGTTTCATGCAGTACGCAAACAAGTTTTGGGTCTCCTGAAATACTTTCACTTGATGAGAAAAGAGTTTCAGATAAATGAGAATAGAATGACCATCCAGAAATTTTCATATTTCATGTGAATACTATTTACCAAACCACTGGGAAAGCCATCCAAATTACTACTCTAAAAGGCCACAAGTACAATAAAAGAGAGAAGAAAAATCTACAAATATATAGCTCTGGGGGAGCTACTAGGGATGTGTGTCAGGATTCTAGTTATTATGTCAAACCGTAGAACCAATAAATACACACATAAAAATAAAACCTCCTCATCCTTTCACCCAAAAAAGAAAAAGAAAGCTCAAATGAAAAATGTTCAAAACCTCAAACACAGAAAAGTGAAAAGCAAGGGAACTGGAGTCAGGTCATTGTACCTCAAGAGAATCAAGATCCCCAAGAGAACTAATGCTTATGTCAGCAAGAATGATAGAGGACGCTTGACTAAATTGTCTTTCCAGGCAAAAGCTAATTGAATCTGACCAAGTGAAAAAATTAAGTAAAAAATTAGATGGAAAAATAAGGAGAAAGAAAAGAAAAAATTGAGATGTTGCTTCTAAATATAAACTTAAACCATAGTTGGTTGAGTAGAGTGGAACTGCGGCAAACTGGCCATTTTTTCTTGTCATTAAGAACATGCTACCTCAAAGCAAAGATTGTCCCAGCTAAGAAATGATATCACTAAAATAGATCTAAAGAACATTTGGCCTAAAGATATAAGTCAGAAGTAGAAATTCAAACAAATTTCAGTAACGAAGAAAACAGGACTTTAAGAAACCCTTGATAATATGAAACGTGAGGGGGGAAAGGCATTGCTTCGAAGCCACTGAACTAGCAAAACTACTAGCATGACTCATTTAATTCTTCCAAGTTCAATAGACGTAACTTATATTTTTAATTACTTTGAAATTCATTTCACTAAGACTGCAAAGGCCAAAATTAAACTACTCAAAAGTAAAACAAAAACTTACAATACTCAAGTGAGAAATACACTCACCAACATCAAACGCAGCATCATAATAACCCCTCCCAATTTGAGCAAGTGCTTGCAAAAAGTAATGATTACAATACAAACCTGATGAGGATTAAATTCAAGAAATGATATTAATTACAAGTTCCAATAATTAAAAGAGTGGAGAAATTTTAAAAGTAAAATGAATCAACTACAAATGTCCTGGCTGTCCAGATGAATCAATGAGATAAAAAATGAAAAGTCACACAACACCTACCATACCAGGAAAAAAATATATGTGCCAATATCAATATAATCATAACTACAATGAAAATTAAATCAACTTGATATGCATATACATATAAAAGTGTAGTGCAGGATGGTGTATGTCAGGATGTGTGAATTCAGCAGTCAGCTCTATCACACCCAAAGAGCATGTGAACATGATCCACACAGGTAAACTATTGTAAATTGTGGCTGCTCAATTTTTCTGGAGGTCTTGCATTGTCTGAATAAACAAGCATAATAACAAGTGACAGAAAGATCAAGCAAAAACCAACTGGGAATGGGTCTAACCAATTCCAAAGGTGCAAATTCGAGGGGAACTCAGATCTCCTGCCTTGAGTTGACCTTTTAATAAATCACATATATCTTTTTCATCTTCAACAGTCCCATCAGTAATGAGAAACACAATGGAAATCGAATCAGATGATTTTGACATCATCTCTAGTGCCTATAAGAAGAAAATAAGTTAATTCACCATATCTTGAATGAATAAATGTAAAAAGATTTTTTCATTATACATCTATATGCACATAAGAAAAAGTACTGGCTAATTAGTTGGTGATACAAGAGCTTTGTAGAGGATAAATGATTGGCTAAGCTAGTACAGTTTCAAATGAGAAAATGATCAGGGTTGCCACATGAACATGTGGAGTTTCAAGTACATTAGACACATAATTTATTGCACTGAAAACTGGATGTCAAACAAAAAAGGTTTTGTGGATTAGAAGCTATCTACAATCACAAACTGGTGGTTCTAATGGTTAAGTTACTACACATAAGAATTTCCCAGTTAAAAAACCTGAGTCATCTTCTGCTTTCGTGAAAATGACTTTCTAGCAAGTGAAAGAGAAAATTTTACCTGCTACACTTTGCATCTATCATGTATCTCTGACAGTTAATTACTCTTCCAAAGATGGCACTTTTGGAAGTAAAATAAGAATATCTGTAGTACAATGCTAAACTTGTATAACCACCTGACTTAAAGGCAGTAAAATGTTTGTACCACCATCTGCTCTAAAATTTCTGGTAATCCACTGAATAGCATTTTCAATTGCCTCCATGTTTGCCAGCTCCATTGATGATGAAAACAGTAAACTATTCCCATTGTAAGCTATAATGTTAAAAGCATCTGCTGGGTTAAGCTTGGACAGAGAAGCTACTACAGCAGCCTTTACACTCTCAAGAGGGCCTCCCTTCATGCTTGCACTTATGTCAACAATAAATACAATTTCCTTCCTGAAAACCTGTAAATCCAAATGGATGGAAAGATGCACCAGAATCTTTAGGCCTTAGTTTATCTTAATACCATGAAGGCCTCTGCAAATGTAAAGGATATCCCAGGAGAATCTATACAAAACAGATAACTTCTACAGCTAAAGATCAAGAGAAGTAGCCAACAAACCTTCCTGGTATTAGCATTTCCAGGATAAAGATAAAAGCAGAGCATGTCTCTCTGATCGAAATCATGCAGAGATGGAGACTGAAGAAGTACACTGCCAAATATGTCATGTGAAGAGACCTGAACAAGCATCAGAAGAATATACAAGAATTGCTTCAATCTATGCATCTGAAATGCTGGAACTGAAGTCAAGTGGAAAGGCTCCACAAATAACGAGAAGTTAAAAACACTACTCTTGAAATCTCACGCTGTATAGAAAAGTAAAGTCATTCCTGGACCATGTTGAAACTTCCTTCTCATAAGAAAATCCTAGCATTCCAGCTTGACGTCTTACTTCCTACAATGCCATACATGGTAGGAAGACCTATCATTTGAGTACATAATCATTATATATTAGACCTCCATCAAAATAACATGATATAAAAAATGAATACCTTTAAAGGATGGCTAACACTTCCGCATAAAATCTCCAACCCTACACTGCAGTTTACATTTAGCAGTATCTTTTCTCTTTCAAATATTTTCTTCCCAATGGGATTCACATATGGCTGAAAACTGAATGGTACACTCAGGCAGAATTGATTCTCTTGATACTGCAACTTCTGTGACCATCTAACTTTAACAGAAATACTGGAGCCTCCACCAACCTTGAAAAATCCAAGATGTAGAATGATACAAGTCATTTGGACAAGCAAAAAGCACGTGAGGGGGAAAAAAAGGGAATAACAGACAACCAAAGCCAAAAATTATTGCCTACCTGAGGAACCTTTAATGTATATATCTGGCGCTTCAACAAGAAACCGTCTTTAGCTTTGTCAACGTCTTTTGTGTCCTCCAGTTTTACCAATTGTGTACTATAGGATCTTGTAGGGCATTCCACCTCTACACCTAGAACTGAACCCTGTTAGCCAAATGATGCTACGTTGAGAATAGGACGAGAAAAATGACCATTAACACAAATACCACGTAGAATGCTAGTTACAACATGATTATTCATTATTAAGAGGAAGAAACTAACATAATAGAATCCATAATTTTCCTCCGTTATCTCAGTTAGAAATACAATTAGTGATGCAGATACTACAAAAGACTTAAAAGGATGAATCTCTACGTTCAAAAAAAATTATATATATATAAAAAAATTTATTGATCCCACCCTCAGCAATTTTCAAATACCAAAAGGGACAGAAGAAATAAAAATTAAAAGAGAAAGAAGATGAGGTAAACGAGCAAACCTCTTGGCCAATTGGCACCGCAATGCGGCAGTCACAGGCTTTACTAGCGGTAACACAGTGGACTCGCCACGTGCCAGTCATGGTTACAAAAGCAGTATCCAAGTAACAGTCAACCTCCATCTCAATCCCATGCATGTGAAGCGGAATCAACGCCGGAGGATCACATCTGCCGTGAACATAAGGCTGGTAGCTCAGAATGTCCGGATTATCAACTATCCACGGTTCTTTTATCACCGCATAAACCATCAATGCCGTTGGCACATACTTCGTGGTCTCCGACTTCCTCTCCATCACCAACGTCGGCGGAGGCGGTAGCACCTGTTTCCCATAGTAGATTCTCTTGGCAATCTGCAGTCCCAGCTGCACAGACCATGCGAACTCGTCTGCCATGAGAACACAATAGCGTGCGAAAAGAAGATGAACAGATGAGATGATGATGGTGACTGGTGAGTCGTGACGAAAGGAACCCAATTAACGGGCAATGAATTCTTTGGCCGGTGGCATTATAGTCAACATAACAAAGTGGGGACTTGTGAGTAGTGAAGGTCCAATATTTAAGGCAGCAGAAAGAAATGCCTCATTCAGTGACTCGTCACTGTGAAAATGAAAGAAAAAAATCATTCAATATTTATAGGCAGTAGTAATGATTTTTTTGAAAGAAAAATAATAAAAACTTGGCCTTTTTCCCGTTTGACACGTCTAATAAGGGCCCAAGGTTTGTTAAGATGGATTAAATGTTGCTGTCAGAAAGAAAGAGGGAAGGGACAAAGCTAAAGCTACGGTTGATTATGTTTTGGAAAAGATAATGACAAAAGGCATGCCATTTGAATTTGATTAAGATAATAAGCATATTCAAAAGGTAGCGTTACAGTGGGTTAATTAAAGTGGAGGACTTTATTTAGTGTCTGCCACAACATCTTTAAAAGCATATTGTACCATGATGAAACTAATAACCAGCTAGAGCTACCTCTTTTCTGGAAAATTAAATCCCCTGTCATAGAGTTTGGACCATGCTATGTTAGTCCATGGGATGCGGCTGGACCTATTGGGAGTCAGTCATATGTAGGATTGTACACATTCATAGTCACACCAGTTTTGTCTTTGATTAGCAATGAAAACAACATTTCATATATAAAAATAACAACCACAACAAAAATGTGTATACAGAAATTGTCCAAGTTAACGGATTATTTTCAACTATCTGATTAAGATATCACAAATTCAATTCAAATTGTACAAAATCGGTGGGAGAAAATCTTGGAGAATAGCAGAATAATCTAAGACGAGCAACTCCCTTGGTGGAGTCTCAGTTTCCGATTTCATTGTCATTTTCCCACCTACGTCTATGCGGTACCATAAAATGAGAAATTTAACAAACAAATTGACAGTTCACAGCGTCCAGCACAAAATGATTTCGGGGTGGGACGTTTCGAGAAGAAGAAAATATAGCAAAATTTTGCACTCTTATCATTATACAAAGCGAGATTATGCTAATCGTCCAAATTTGACAATGGTGAACCGTGAAAGCAACCCCAAATGTGTAAAACGTGAGGGATGCGTAGCGGGTGGTGAAGTCATACTTAAATGAAGTAGGAAACAGGAAGCAGTTGAAGACAAGTGCGCCGGAAAAAATACAGCACCGTCGATGAGAATACTTTATTAGGTAGAGCCACAACGGCAATCAAGGAAAGTGTAGGCATCGTCACCGGAAGAATGATTATTAAAGCTTCCTAGACCTTACCTAGTACACCATGATATCAGAATTAACACCTTTCATCTTACGTCTTATTTCTAGTATCATATCAGTTTATGCCTGGCGTTTCAAGAATTCAAAATACATAGACCACAAAACATAAAATCTTCAAATACTACTCCTAGTTGAAATTATCCAGATCTCAAGGCCTCTTTTTTCGGTTTGATCGGTTTTTATGTTTAATGGCAGTCTACAGAAAAAGGGTAGAGGTAGAGCCCGAAATTAAAAATTAGTACTAGGATTTGCTGCAAATGCAGAATCTATAGATATCCAGCCTTGAGGACTAACTAAAATTAGGGATTGCCCGGTTAGGTACAACAACCCAATCCAGAGTTACTACTGTGGTGTGGAAGATCGACATGTTTCACATGTTAATCGTGTCCGTGCCGATATCCAATCTATCAGAGCAGACAATCCTGCCAACCCCATAGGTGTGAAACCAGAATGGAAGCTAGAGCCGATAGCACACTGCAGAGAATAGACCAATAATGAAAGAGAGGTGCTTATTACAGAGGTGACACCAGCCTGGACTCGATAATACTTTGATTAGAGATTCGAGAATCAAGCACCACAATTTTATCAGCTTTCAGTATCAAGTCGTGTACTATATATAGCAATAATTTGTTTACAGATGACGAAATCAATTTCTCATCACAAATTAATGGAGAAAATGGGCGATGGAGAGAAGGAACACGTAAGAGTGCAGAAGAAATTCCGTATTACTAAAAGACATTAATGAATTGAAAA
This sequence comes from Apocynum venetum, assembly GCA_019593545.1. Classification (NCBI taxonomy): domain Eukaryota; kingdom Viridiplantae; phylum Streptophyta; class Magnoliopsida; order Gentianales; family Apocynaceae; genus Apocynum; species Apocynum venetum. The sequence continues at coordinate 5,010,905 of SRSM01000123.1, read as the reverse complement.
TGCTTAAGACAACTCGTTTCGATTGATGAATAAAGGAGATGTCTAGAGTTCACAATTGGTGACTCAACCGGTGCGCCAGCTTACAAGTATAAATAAAATTCCCTAAGGGACGAATCCATATCCTCCAATGAAGATTATCCACATCACCATCATCTCCCTTAACGGTACTGCAAAGGTTTAAGAAAGCACACACAAATTAGATACCTGAGTGACAGGCTAAAAATAAATACAGCAGTAAAACTTATTTTTATAAGTAAAATTAGCAAATTCAAAATCTGTACTTATTTAAATTTAATAACATATCTTATATTTTGAATTTTATCTAACAAATACTTTTATACATTTTTCAATTTTGTTAACATATTTTTTATTTTAAATTTTATAATACCAATCTTTTTTTTAATATATATTTGGTGAATCACAATTTAACGAAGATGTATATATATCATTTTCTTTAACATGAATATGTGACAATCTTCAATCAAAATAAAAAATAGGAGCAAAGAGAAAAAAAAAAGGATGAAATTAAGAAATGATCCTGGATCTACAAATTCAATCTGAAAGAATAAAGTGTAAGGAATGAAAAGGGAAAATTTTGATCAAATTATCAAATGATTAATGGTTTGTAACAAATTTTAATATGAAAATGATGAAGAAAAGAGAAATTATCGAATGATCAAATTTGTTCATAAAAATAATATATATATATATATATTTCTCATCAAAATGTGAGGATTCAATTTTGTATAATGATAATAAAAAAAAATATAGGACTGATTAAATATAAAAAAAACCAAAAATGATATTTAAAATTGAAAATAGAATATAGGATTGCAAAGTTGAAAAAGGTATAAAAGATATGTAAAATTTAAAATAAAATATATGTTATCAAATTTGAAACAGTAAAATATTACAGATTTTGAATTTGCTAATTTTCATTTCTATAACCATCGAATGGGAACTTCATGTATGACTTCAAAATCCAAAATCCAATACTGGAAAGAACATATGCGTGTATATCTTAGTAGTAAAACAGACAACGGGAGGAGAATTCCTTGCTTTTGATTATTTCTTTCTTCCCTCAAATCCATGAAAACCGAAGAGTATAAAGAACAATGGAAAAATGATCCTCCATTTTAGTGCCAAAACAAGCAACAAGAAACCTGCCTAGGAGGCAATTACAACTCCAACGAGAAAAAAGAACAATGCAATAGCTCCAAACACAAGGACAACAAACCAATCAAGCACGCTTTTTGAGCTCTTAACTAGTCCACTACTACATTTGTCCATAATACTACTTCCATTTCTTCTATTAAAAAACCTTGTCAAGTAATCAAATTCATGTTTTAAAAGTAAACATAAAAATGATTTCCAAGACCATGACAATTTACGATAAAAGTATAGATTGCAATTACAAAATGGGCTCCACGCGAGGAATAAGGTCCTCCTTAATAGTTCTGTCATTCAATCATCCCTACCTATGTCATGTCTTGTTTAGTCAACTTAACACTAAATGATGTTCAGCCCCTGTTGAATAACCCCCGGGACAGTCTACAGAAATAGTATAGAGAGCGATTACACTATGGGCAGAAATTGCACCGCCCTCAACAGAAAGGTATATAATATCTGCCAGAAGAACACATGAACCAATCACGGATATGCAAAAAGGGCCATCATTTAAAGACAGCTGCATAGGATATTCTATTATCTGACTAAATAGAGCAGATAATGAAAAAAATTTAGAACAATTAGTATAGGTGACACCGGAACTAGCATTCCCCGATAAATAAAACCAAAAAAAAAAAGGAAGACTGTTTTATTTCCTTCATCACTACTTGAACAACATTAAAACAACAAATTTTGACAGTAACTAACCTTAATAAAACCGATTTCCTTAGCGTTGCTGCGGAAGCACTGTCTGCAACACATCAATCCATACTTCCTGATAATCCCATGCGAGTTCCCACAGACGCGGCTGATCAAATTTCGAAATAACCGATAAAAAGTAAAATATCAACAAGATTATGAAGAGGAGGAAAAAAAAAGTCACGTATCAGAGGAATTGAAAAAAAAAAAAATGAAGCAAGGAGAACAGAGAACTAACCAAGCACGAGAGCCGGGCCCGTAAGTTTTGGGGTGTGCGTTCCAAATGTTAGAGTGACCCATCACTTACTTCTTCTTCGCCGCTGTAATCTCTCACAAACAAACCCTATGCCTCTTTACAGAAGTGCGGAAGTAGAACCCTAGGTAGCCTTTTAAACCTGTAGCACGAAAGTTGCTCAAATTGGCTTAGCCTTTATGCTCAAATTGGGCTAAATGGGCTTGAAAGTTGACCCATTGGAATTTCAATCAATTCTAGTACTCTTCTTCCCCTAAAAATTTGAGATTTCAATCAATTGCTGTACTCCTACAGTTATGTTAGAAATCTTGATTACAATTTTCCCAATGTTTTAATCATGTTTTTTGGGTTAAGTGTTATTTCTCATTTACCCTTCTCCCCCAGACAAAAAATGAAAAGAGTTGAGTGTTACTCCAAGTCTCTCACTAAGTTTGTTAATATAAAAACTATTTCAACAATTATTTGAAACCCCTCAACTTAATCTTTTATTTTATAATTTCATATTTCTTTTAACAAATTGTGATAGTTTTTGTTCTCATAGGGTTTTGGAAATTGTATTTGGATTGGATTATTTCTTAATATAATATAATTTGTTGTGTTTGAATAATAAATTTTTCATTGGGAATTGAAAGATTTTTTTTTTTTGGGAGTTAAAAGGATTGAAAAGATTTTTTTTTAGAGTTAGAGAATTGAAAGTTTGATAATAATATAAAATATAATTAATAAATTGATTGAGATTATATTTTTAATTTAAATGTAATGAAACAGAATTATTTATTTATTGGATTAAGAGAAAATTTAAAATTTGGAATCTTTTTTTATTTATTGAGATAATTTTATGAGAATTTGACAAAATTTAAATAAAATGTTGATCAGGGACGGATCTAAGTTATGGATGGGAGGATACTTACTCTTCTACCATTTTTAGATAGGTGGATACTGTAGCTTCTAATAGTACTTGCTTTTAAAAAAACAAATTATTGTTAGTTGTCCCTGAGTTTTTGACTTTCTATTTTACTCCTAATACCCAAAAAAAAAAAATGTGTCCAGTCTCTGACCTTGACCAGTGCCACTTTAACCCAGTGCTCTGGGTGGTGATGGGAAGGAGACTAGGTGAATTGCATCCCGATCCCGCACCCTGTCCACCTGCTCACCTTTCATTCTAAACTGATGTTCCCTCTGGTCATCATTTTATGTCATTTTACTAATTCAAGAGGTTTTCACATTTTAGACCTATCCTTAATATTCAAATTACTCGATAGTGAATTTTTTTTCAAAATTTTAATTACACATTTTTTTTAAAATGGATTGTAGTACTTTTTTTAAATCATTCTTCAACACAATATAATGGATCATTGAGTTTCAATATCTAAAATGTTTTTTTTTTATAAATAATTTGTTATGTTAATAAATGTCTAACAACTTAAAAGGACAAAAACAAACTTTATTTTTCTTTACACAAAAAATGGTGGGTTTTTAGTTTAGTTTAAAATAAAAAAAAAGATGAATTAAAGTTTGTTTGAGGTTTAGTTATGAAAAATTACAATGTCTGATTAGGTGACTTTGAACAATTATTTAGTGAATTATAAATTATGAACCCTCAAAATAAAAAAGTTAAAAGAAAAAATGATGACAACTAAAATCTAAAGTTGAAGGGGAAAAAAAATGAAAAAAAGAATTTTCATTCCTTTTTATCCAAATCCCTTACCTTATTATTTGATTTGAGTCCGACTAATTTGAAATTTTGTCAAGAAAGAATTTATAAAATATGACTTTTACTTGAGCTGAATGCTAAACTTCAAGTTTACAATTTGATCCATTTTATTATGTTAGGTCTAGTTTTTAATTAAATGGAAGTCGACTTGAAAAAATTCAAACATAAATGATCAGCCTGATAAACTATTTAGATTCATCCAAAATTGGCAACGGATTGACACTTCAATCCAGAATAATTTAGAGTTTGATTTTTAATTAAAAATTAAGACCGAAACGTAATGCTTCAAATAATAATTAAACTCGTTACGTGTCATTTCATAAATATTAACAAAATTCTTTATTACTTATCTAAGTTAGCGGTTTCATACCTCAATTAAGGTAGACAAAAGATTCCTAAAAAATGTAGAAAAAGGCTACTAAATCTTGGAAATCGGAAAAAAAATTTAGGTAATCCAAAATCGTAGTAGACTATTTTGATTTGGCAAAGCATACCTGATTCGGACGCTGACAAAGTAACCGCCTCGGTGCCACGTAATTTCGGACGAAAACCGAGACCCCGTTTTAGGGTTCATCAGATCAAACTTCAACAAAATACAACATAAACCTTTGCAAATGAACAAACCCCAGCTTATTGGTTGGGAAAAAAAAAGTGAAATTCAAATCTAAATAATTTTTCTTTACTTGTTCACTTCAATTTTGAATTCCTTAGATTCGAAGCAATCTTAATCTTTTTCATCGATCATATTCCGTAACCATCGAGTTATTCAGGTCTGCTATTGGTTTAATTTAATTTAATTTAATTTCTTCCTGTGCAATGAATTGACATTCGAATGTGCATTAAAGTTTGGGCCTTTTAGGGTTTTTCTTTTGTATATGTTAATCATGCCCAGGTCGATTTCTTTTGTGAATTCTGAAGTTTATTTCTTTTATTATATGTTTTCTCATTTCTTGCCCCAATTTTTAGTTATAATTGATCACCTACCTCTTTGGCGAGGTTAAGTAGAGGATTTTGGAGATGTTTGTTTATTTTTCTGTTCATTTGCTTGGAGTTTTTGACAATCAAAGAGTCAGTTTTGTTCTACAGTTTTCGTAAAAGCGTCGATTTTTAATTATCGTTAAACTTAGATTTTAAGAACAAGTTTACTATTTTGCTTAACCGTAATTCTTTAAGTTTAGAAGAGAACCTAAATAAGAGTTCTAGAGAAACATCCCTGAAACTTATTTAACTTGGTTTTGTCTCTGCTTTGCTCTAAAGATTTAGGGATCGGAAAATAATGGCAACTGCTACTATGGCCACTGCAGCAGGTGCGGCTGCTCTATTGTATTATACATTAAACAAGAAACTGCAGTCAAATACAATAAAGGATGATGATGACGAAAACGATACTGGGGCTGATGATCATTCTCGATTAAGCGTTAGCAGGGTTTCCAATAGACTTATACAAGCTCCAGCAACATGGTTAGAGACAATTTCGACATTGTCAGAAACACTTAGGTTTACATATTCTGAGACTCTGGGGAAATGGCCTATTGGGGATTTGGCTTTTGGGATTAGCTTTCTCTTAAAGAGGCAGGTAAGCTTCTATTACTTTTAGATCTTACCTGAACTTCTTCATGCGTAATGTACGGGTTGTCCTGTTGTTTGGCCCTTAATGAATGGCAGCAACTGATCATAAAGAATTAGGAAGATTTCTGCTTCCTGATGGGTTTAATGACATAACTGCTTATTCTTTTAATCACTGTTCTTTTATATCATATGATGAGATAAATATGGAACATAACTTGTTGGACCTACTTTTGTAAATTGTGGGATATATGTCTTTTCCAATGTGTTTCTGAGCATTTGAACTCGTTTTCAGGGAAATTTACACGTGGGAAATGTATTTGGTGGTAAAGATAGCCGCCAGCTTGAAGGTGCTGAGATTGCAGCAGAGCTTAGAAACCTGTTACACTTGTTAACACTTTGTTGGCATTTTTCGAAAAAGCCATTCCATTTGTTTTTAGAGGAGACTGGGTATTCTCAAGAGAATGTTCTCCTTCAAGAACCGAAGGCTGGTGTAAGTGATTTCAAGGACTTTCCATATAGGCATTAATTAGTTATACCTTATTTGCCTTGTGTAGCTTATGATGTACAAAGTATCAACAGTGTCCTGCATTTTCATAATCTTATACCGACCCTCTAGACGACCAGTCCTAGGAACTCAAATGTCAACAGATTAGAAATCCTAATTACACTAGTAAGTGAGTTGAAGAAGATCAGAATTAGAATCTTAAAAAAACTAAGGTCTTTAAATCCTAATTCAGAAACGTCACAAAGGTTGATCACTCCTTTGATAAGTAAGTTAATGTTAATGAAACAAGACATTTTTCTGAATAATTCTTTTGAATTGATTTTTTTTCCAAATAATACATAGTTAATGTTCTTAAATAGAAAATACCTCAAAGAAACTTTAAATTGACTTTTGGGTCTGATTACGAGTAGAATAAGCCTAATTATTCTTTAAATAAAAAGTTTTAAAAGCATAATTTGATAATTAAAATTTAAAAGTCCAAAATGAAATTTCACATGATAATTATAATATAAAAGTCTAAAAACAAAAATTAAAGAAAATTTTTCTAATTACTTCGTACACTCTTATTGATCATCCATATTTAACCCTTGCACACATATATATATATATGCAATCTCCCTTGATGAAGATTTGAAATTTTCAAGTTTTGCACCTCTTTGTATTGGACATTCATTATCAAATCTTGTAAACTTCTTTATCCTCTTTGTTCTTACCCTAGTCATTGGACCACTAATTTCATGCAGAGAATCTATATAATATTTGAAATCATCAACTTACTTAAAAACTTCAACTTGGTTAGCACTTTGATCTCCAACCTTGATCTCCATTACGTTTTGCTTGCATGATTTATGTGAATTCTCTCCCTACCTATATTTGGCTAAGGTTAAGGTTTGCCTGAGGACGCAAGGATGTTTTGACTTTCTTCTCCAGTTTATGCTGTTTATGAGGAGACTTTTCAAAAAAAAAAAAAAAACAATTGAGGGGACAGAAATATGGCAAAAATTTACTATTCTGGGACATCTCTTGATCTTTTCTGCCTAAGTAATGCATATATCTAATGCTTTACAGATTTTGAAGCCTGCTTTTACAATACTCGTGGACCACGAAATGAAAACCTTTCTCTTGCTGATCCGTGGAACCCACAGTATCAAAGATACTCTAACAGCTGCTACTGGAGCTGTAGTGCCCTTCCATCACACTGTGGTACATGAGGGTGGAATCAGCAACTTGGTTTTAGGTTATGCACATTGTGGAATGGTCGCAGCTGCTCGTTGGATTGCCAAGCTTTCAATTCCTTGTCTCACTGAAGCGCTTCAGAGTTATCCCGACTACAAAGTGAAGGTATTTAAAATTTTTCTTGATTAAAATTCACATACTTATAATTTATATTAATTTTATGTGAAGTGATGGTTAGTTCATTTTAAGGACTAAGGTTGTTTGATTGACAGGGATAGGTTAGTAGATAAAAATAGCTTAAGTTCTTGCAGTTTTAGACTGTCACAACAGATCTTCCTGTATAGTTTATTATATACTGTCCATCCATAATTAAACTTTTATTTAGTTTGTACTTGAATTTGTTTTAGCTTTTTCTTCTGCTTTATTTAGCCTTAAGTTGTTTTGAGTGCTTGGATATGTTCATCCTGTTTGAGCACTTCTTGTAGTTGAGGGATATATGGTTTAATTAATGAGATAGAAATACCTAGGAATATCCAATCTAGATCCGCTACTTTGCTTTTCAATGTATATCACATTATCAGCTTGATCCCTATGCATAGAGCGAGTGGTTTGGCTTGCGTACTAAATAATATTATCTCTGTTGGTTAACAGATTGTAGGGCATTCTTTGGGTGGAGGTACTGCTGCACTGTTAACTTATGTGTTGCGTGAACAGAAGGAGCTGTCTACTGCTACCTGTGTTACATTTGCTCCAGGTTAATAACATCTTGCATTGCCATACCTGCTTCTTTTTTTTGAGGTGGTCATTCTTTATCTCCGAATATAGTTTCAGCATTGTTCAAGTTCTGACCGGGTGTTAAATGCAGCTGCTTGTATGACGTGGGAATTAGCAGAATCTGGTAATGAATTTATTACTTCTGTGATAAATGGAGCTGATCTGGTGCCAACATTTTCTGCTGCTTCAGTGGATGACCTGCGTGCTGAGGTATATGTCTTGAATCTGTTCACTAGCCCTGTTCTGAAAGTCAATTTCTTTCTAGGATTTGGAGTCAATAGTTTTTTTGCGTTTCAGTAGATTGAAGGTCATCTGCATAAGAATTGTGTTTATGTCCTTAATTACATCTCCAGCTAGTGTTTATTTTACTATGCTACTAAAAATAAATCTGCTATGCATGTTCATTCCAAAAATTATTTGGAGAAAGTTTGGTCACCAACGAAGGCTATTTTTCTTTAAGTTTGAATTTTCAATTTCCTTTGGAATTTCTTTTATTTGCAAGGAAAATAAGAATAAATGTGGTCTTGTGATGCATGAAGATGCGATATCAATGGAATGTCACTTCCCTAAAAAGATACTGCACAGTATTATACATCTTCCTTAGCATCTCAGTGCGTTGATGCAGATATTTGTGCTTTTGCACCATTTATAGGGTGTATGATCTTCACCTTTGGCTAAAACTGGTCTAAGCCCACACTGCTTGGTGAATAATTATAGATGGGTGATAAGAAGAACTACACACTGCTGAACTGTTCTGGGTCCTGGCATAACCTAAAGTTAATCATTACATGTCTGCTGGTTGATAGTTATCAGTATCTCCCATACTGAATATACAACCTAACAATGATTGTATTTCATTAGAGGTTGAATATTGTTCATATTTCTAGGATTCCCCCCGAATATGTACTTTCAAATATGTGTTGCTGGTTTTTTTTTTCTTTTTAAAGATGTGCCATTGGCTTTTGCATAATGCTATTTTGGCTGGAAAATATATTGCTTTACGCAGGTTACAGCTTCTGCTTGGTTGAATGATTTGAGGAATCAGATTGAACATACCAGAATCCTTAGTACTGTTTATCGTTCTGCAACTGCCTTGGGTTCTCGTCTCCCATCCATGGCCACTGCAAAAGCAAAAGTTGCTGGTGCTGGTGCAATACTGCGCCCTGTATCTAATGGAACACAGGTATATAAAATCATTTGTAGTTAATTTCTTTATGACCCATCTCCTGGCTTTCCACACTTGTAATTACGTAATTGCTCAATCTTTTCATTACCCTTGAATCCCTTGGCTCCCTTTGACTTCGTAACAGCATTTAAGCTCTCTGAATTCGCTCTTCATGCTTAAACTTGCTGCTTTAGGGTTTGCTACACCATTTATGGTATTATATCCCTCCGGGACTATGAACCATGTTGATATCCTGTCCACATTGTTCTCAGCAATAAAATGGCTGCTAATGCTGTGGTGATTATAGGTTGTTATGAAGAGAGCCCAAAGCATGGCTCAGGCAGCATGGTCGCGTCCTGGCTTGCGCTTCTCCTCATGGTCATGTGTGGGTCCTCGTCGTCGTCCATCAAGTAATCAGTTGAACTACAATAATGGGGGCAACTCCATGACATCTTCATCAACTCAAGAGGAAGCATCTGATTCCTTTCTTAGAACCTCTGAGGTGTCCACTAGTACTATCGAAAGGGTGGAACCTCCTCTCTCTTTATCAGAGGGGCTGGTGTGGAGTTCAGGAAGTCCAGAGGACTTGAGTTTACGTGGCGGTGATGGCCAAGTGTATGATTGTGAGGATATCCTGGAACACGAGACACATGAAAACCATATGACTGAAGTTGAATTATGGCAACAACTCGAGCAAGAACTTTATGATGAGGCTGAACCTGAGGAGGCTGATGCGGTGAAGGAAATTAGGGAGGAAGAAGCGGCAGCAATTGCAGAGATTAGTGACGGTGAGTCTGAAAGCTCTGTACCAAATACAAAGGAGGTGCATAGATTTTTCCCTTCAGGTAAGATAATGCACATTATAACACTTCTTCCCGATGAGGTGGCCGATGGAAGTGACAACAATAGTAGCTCGGAACAACCAACAGCGACTAAAATTGGGATTTTTCTTACCCCTAGGTCATTGTACAGTAAAATAAGGTTGTGCCAGACTATGATCAGCGATCACTTCATGCCAGTTTACAGAAGACAAATTGAAAAGCTCATAAGAGAACTTGAGGAAGAGACTTCTGACACCCGTCACTGTAGCGAGGAAATTCAAGAAGTTATCTTGTAGATTCGTGCAACTCAAATCAACAACAAGAGGCCTTTTAGACTCCAATAATCATGGATTTTTCATATCTGTGCTGGAGGCCACTGCAATTATTACAGGATAAAGTGGCTAGTGTTCACAAATATACAGGCAGCAACTCATTGGTCTAAATGATCATCTAAAAAAAGAAGAAAAAAAACCACATTGGTCTAAAGAAAAGAAAATATAGGATTTTGTTGTAACCAAAGCCTCAATGATGCATGTATCTCTTCCAAGTCTCTTGTACATAGCTTATTTAGTTAAAATTTATTCATTTCTTTCCTTTATGGTTTATTCTGAATTTTAATATGCTTGATGCCTTAATATTGGGTACCTCTTAAGTGATTCCTCGCTTCCAAGCTCTTTGTTCTTAATATTGGGTACCTCTTAATTGATTCAAAGTCATACGTAGCGTAGCGGAATTGGTTCTTTATTTATATATAATTATACACTCAAGAAACAAAGCACAACGGAGGAAAGTAAAGTACGGAACTTCTTGGATGGTGATGATATCCCAATCATTTTCAAGCTGTCAAAAGATGATTTTTTCAAGGAAGCAATTATTTTCCTGTTTGTTCTCTACTTTTATTCCTCATATACGAGTAAAGTATGTGACGCCTACCCAATCCGACCCAACTGATCTCCATGGTCCAAGTCAAGCGAGTATTTGGAACCTTCCTCTCTGAATTGCATCTGGGCAATTTTTACTAGTTACTGTTCTTGTAAACGTTCCTGACTAGTGATTTTCTTTGAAGTTTTCGGCCGACAATATTTATATGCAAAACGGTCCGTTCTTCTTCACAAGTTCCCTTGTATCTTTTCCTGATTGCTTCCCTTTTGCGTGTGAATACCGCGCTTTTGCCTTGCGGGCCTCACGGAAACAGTTTGAAGCCTGTCATTTTTGTACTTCAAGAATTTCTGATTTGCAGATTGTCTCATTCTGATCTTGTAGTTCATGTGAATATCTTGGCTATGGGATCATCACAGTCGCTCGTTTCAGCTGAGGCCGTAGTCTCTCGCTGGCATTCGGAGCCCAAGGAACACCTCCTCTTCGATTGCGATCGAAGTGAAATTACTCAATACTTCCAAGCAGTGGACAAGATTCAGAAATCAACTAATAATGGTGAATTCGATCGCATCATTTCCATGGCTGTAGCTCGGCTTATGAATGAGTTTCGGACCGTGTTGACCCGGCAAACTGAGTCAGCAATTGGGCCAAGTTCGGTTATAGAATTGAGCTCCTCTATCACTGACAGCACAAGCTATCAGTTTAGGTACGAGGATTATGCAGTCTATGAAGTTCCAAGTACGGAGGTGACTGAATATCTTCAAAACATAGCACAGAGGATGGATTCTTGCGGACATCTCGATGCTTGTATTCAGGTGTATATTTCCGCAAGGGAATATTTTGTGAATAGTAAGATCAAACGGTTTCGACTTGAAGATCTGGAAGCAGGGGACAAAAGGAGGTTTTTGCCAGATGAGTTGAGGATGAAAATTGAAAGGTGGATACAAGCGACTAAGGTGTGTATTAAGCTCCTCTTTACAAAGGAGAAGCAACTAGCAAAGCAAATATTTGGTGGTCTTGGAACTTCTTCCACGCATGAGGAATGTTTTCTGAGCACAGTTGAAGATGCTATGGTTGACTTATTTGCATTTGCCAAAGCTGTGAGCACCAGCAATCAATCTTCAGAGAGGCTGGAATTAATCTTGATCCTCTACCAGGGATTTTCATCCCTAATACAGGACATCAATGCTTTGTTCCCATTTGAATCTGCAAAACGTGTAAGAGATAGCACGACACCTATTTTATCTGGGCTTCAGAAGGAGATGGGACGGATGCTCTCAGATTTTGAGAATGCTGTGCTAAATGAACTGTCGATGGTCTCGGACGATGAAAGCAGAGTCCATTCGTTATCGAGATATGTGATGGAGTATGTCAATCTCATCGTGAGGTATCGGAAGCTTTTAGATTTTGTGTCAAAGCCATCACTGATTATTGAGGGTAAAAGTCTTCCAGATGTGGAGCTTCACGATCCTCGAAGCCTAAGTCCTTTGACCCTCCATTTGATTTTGATTATAGCAGTTTTGCAGTTGAATTTAAAGAAAAAGTCCAAGAAATTCAAGGATGCTTCATTGGGGGATTTGTTCATGATGAACAATGTTCACTATATTGTACAGAAAATTGAAGGATCAAAGGAATTGGAAGAGATGATTGGAGCTGAATATCTAAAGAAGTTAAATGAGAATGTAAAGCAGGCAATGAGTAGCTATCAGACAGCAGTATGTGGCAAATTCTTGCATTGCTTAAGAGATGAGGGATTATATGATTCTCAGTGTTTTTCTTCTCGAGTGTCAAATAATGTGTTGAGGAAAAGGATAAGGACGTTCAATGGAGCTTTTGAAGAGATAAGCCGGCTTCAATCATCATGGGAAGTGACAGATTTGAGACTCCGGGATGAGCTCCGACGTATGATATGGAACACGTTATTGCCAGCATATGAGTCCTTTCTTAAGAAGTTCAAGAGACATTTGGACAGCGGAAAAGAAAGCAAAAAATGCATCCAATTCTACCAAAAGATACATATTAAGTACTCGATTGAGGACCTCGAGGCCTTGGTTCTCAGAAACTTGTTTATAAGTTGTCAGCTCTGTCCATCACCAGAAGTGCCCAAAGAAAGTTTTCATCTGGGAGGTGGCCATATGGAACCACTACCAGAGGCTAGGCAGTATTAGATATGGACTTGGATGTTCTTTCTGTACTTATTTAAATATTTTCTACATACATTGTTAGATGAAAATAACCTTGATTATTGATCTTCTTGGAAATGCCAATACAAAAATGAAGTCCTTCATGTGAAATTTTGATACTGTTAAGTGTTAATCCAATACTAGCATAGATTTTATTGTGCAAGCAGGTAACCAGTTTTGTGTGTGTCTTCAAACTTGTAGAAAACGATTAGTTTATTGGGGTTTTTTGTTGCTTTACCTTGGCTTAATCCTGAAGGATGCAATTGACAGAAATAAATGTTATAGATGGGGTTGACTGTAGCAATCATTGATCCAAATGGTTCTCAGCCCATTTTTGTCTTGTTGTTTTCTTTTATTTGTTGGTTTCTCTGTAACTTACTAGGAGCATGGCTTACAAAAGGAAAGGACAATTACGGAGGAAATCAGAAAGAACTTTCTGTTCATATCTTATACTATTATATTACCTCAATTTCAAAATGATCTTTTTAGGTGTGAGAGCTCATTTGAATTTGATACGTATTCATCAATTTTTTTTTATCATTACCTTTACTACTTTTTTTCATACTTTTAATTTTCTAGTGATTCGACTGAGTTTTTATTTTATTTTATAGTAATTTGACTAAAAAAATACTTCTTTATACTATATTTTTAGTCTTTTTTTTTACTTGTCACCCTATGAAATTAAGATAGTATTAACAATTAACTACTTTTTTCCTTATACATCCTCATTTAATACTAATTCACAAATTCATTCTTGAAGGTGACTTTTTTTTTCCCTGAAAGTTAAATTAAAGTAAAAAATACATTGTGTTTTGAATCTTTTAATTTGTGTACAAGGATCTAAAAAAACATCTTTGGACACTGCCATTGACACCATTTCCTACCTGTTGTAAACTCATTTTTGCTCACCAAACCAAAGAAAGGAGAATGATTCGGGATAGGGAAAACGATCCTACACTAATCTACTTCGAAAGCATCCTAGAATCTTCAAGTTGGATCGTATCAGACCCTTTCCCCATCAGGGGAATTAACAAGTGTTTTGTGTTTTTATTCAGAAATGAGAAGATAGTTTTGCAACATAGGCCCTCATTTTATTTTATTTTTTTAAACAAACGTATAAAGTGTATAACATCACAATATATTTACTAATAAATTTTAAAATAAACAAATAAAAACAAAAAATATTCTAAAAAATTATTATATGCTTATAAACTTTATTTAAACATCACTCATATTTTTATTTTAAAAGAAAAACACTAATCAAGCACTCACTATTTTACTATTCAATCATTTTTCTAAAAAAATCCTAATAATATTTCGAGACTCTATTTTTTTAAAAAAAAAAATTGAATAGGATTTGATAAAATATTGAGGCCCTATAGTGCCGGCCTCACTCGGCTCGTGAGAGAACCGGCCATGGTATCAAATTCTAATAGCATCCCATTTCTAGGAAATCCGTGAGAAAGTTACAAGAAGTTTGGAGGATTCGTATCGTTAACCTTGAAAGAGCCGTCATACGATGTTTACTTAGGAATCAACAAACAGAGAGTCAGTAGAACACGTATTGACACACGAACAGATGATATTGAAAAGAAATGCAGCTGTTCTTGAAACTGGGATTGCTATCGATCAGCTCAAGGATGATATTAAAGACACATTGCCGAATGAAGCCAGGCGATCAATTGCACACAGAGCTTCAGAATTTACTGAAGATCAGCTCAAAAATGCATTTAAGGACATCCTGAAACTGCAAGCAAATACAGCTTCAGACATACATTCTACTTCCACAACTTGTTCCAGTTCATCGAGTACTGGCTCTTTTATGGTGGATGAAGATGCAGCAGGCCACCCTTTACCAAATGCAAAAGATCTTGATGAACTTAGGTACATTGTTCAGAGGATGAACTCCAAAGGATGTCTAGAAAAGGTCATCAGAGTGTACATAGTTGAAAGGAAGGCCATCATGAGTAGAGTCTTACAAAGACTTGGGATTAAGAAACCAAGCAACACTGAGATCCGAATGTTGGGCTTGAATACTCTACGGTTAAAATCCATGAAATGGATTCGAGCAGCTAATGTTAGCCTTCAAGTTCTATTTCCACGAGAGAAGCAATTGTCGGAGTACATCTTTAAAGGTCTAGGAAATGCTACCTATGAATCGTGTTTTCTTGAGACCGTTAAGGATCCTGCAGGAGAGCTGCTTGATTTTGTTGACGCCTTAAGCACCTGTCGTCGATCTCCAGAGAAAATCAAGAGCATTTTATTCTTGTACAAAGGGTTGTCTTCTCATGTACCGAATATCAACTCTGTCTTTTTTCCATCAGAACTAGGAAAAACCATCAGTGTTCGGGCAAAATCGATACTTTCAAAACTTGTTGAAACAATTAGAACGATTCTGTCGGATTTCGAAGATGCATTGGTCCGTGAGCAGTCTACAGATCCAGCTCCAGATGGGACGGTTCATCGCATAACAAGGTACGTGATGGGGTATATCGGCCTGATTCTGGCTAAGAAGGACATTCTTGAAAAATTGATCATATCAAAGCCGTCAATGACGTTTGGAGAATCAATTGTTCCAGATCTTGAACGAGTCCTGGACTTGGAAGGCCAAACCCCTTTAGCAATCCATGTGTTTTGGATCATTGTCACCTTAAGAATGAAATTGGAAGGCTTATCCAAGAATTACCAAGATTCGTCCCTGGCAAATTTGTTCATGATGAACAATATTCATTACATAGTGAATAAAATAAAACGAACTACGGCATTAAAAGACATGACTGGGGACTATTTGAAGAAGTTGATTGAAAATATTGAGCAGGCAACAAGTTCTTATTTAAGAGCAACGTGGGATAGAGTCCTGGATTGTTTGAGAAATGAAGGGGTTCATGTCAGTGGCATTTTTCATTCAGGGATATCTGCCAAAGTAGTAAAGCAGAGGTTTAAGGCCTTTAACTCACTCATAGAAGATGTTCAAAGAGACCATGAAAGATGGGTAGTGCCAGATCCTGAGCTCCGTGCGAAACTGGTTCGGTCCATTTTAGACAAACTGATTCGTTCCTACAGGAGCTTTCTTGAGCAATTCCGGGGCCACGTTGAGAAAGGTAAATATTCTCAGAGATACATTAAGTATTCCGAAGAAGAACTGGAGACTATAGTCAGGGGTCTGTTTTGTGTATCACGAGAACTGTATTTGTGAATTTCTAAACATAGTTTTTGTTTGGTGCGCTAAATGTAACACCCTTTAGACAAAAATACTCTTGAATTTTTTTATGAACAAACCCACGCAGCTAGGTTGCTGCGGCACTTGGAAGAGAGTGCACGAATGGTTCGCGCGCTCATTACACCAAGAACTGCGCATAGCTCACTCGCTAGATCAGGCTGTGGCTGCGGGAAGCTCTTCCTCGTGGTTGGGATGGCTCACGAATGGCTGGGCCGTGTGCGTGGCTGCTGCACCTGCTTCCTTAATTTTCTCCGATTGAGTCTTGCTGACCATTGGCTAGTATTTAAGGTAGAAAAGGCTACCAACCTCCAGCTTTTAGTGAGGAAACGAGTCCATCTCTTGAATTCTAGGTCTTTAGCTCTAGTGTTGTCTCTGACCACCATGGCCATAGTCATCTTCCTTGACCAAGTGTTTGAATCTTCAATTTATAGCAGGTGCTTCAGTTTTGCCCCCTTTTAATTGTTAGTCCAAACTTTTCTGCTTTATAAACATTAAAAAGGTATTAATCATGCTACCAGTGGTCGTCCAAAGTCCATGTCCTCGAAAAAAATTTCAACCAAGTGCAGCAGTGGCGGGGAAGGAAGGCGAGGGGGAAAGAGGGGCGAGGAGGCACGCTTATGGAGTGAAAGCAGGAACAATATCTGATTTTTTGGAACTTTTTTAAAAGGGTACTTTAGAAATAACACACTAAAGTATAAGATTTATATAAATTTAATCTTTGGACAAAATTTAGATAAATGTAAAACTTGCCAACCTAACCAAGGACTGAAAAGTCAACTACACAGCAGCAATGCAAAGGAGAAGGAGTGCAAGCTCATCAGAATAATCAAAACACAAAAAGAGTATTTGTTTTCCTCAAGAAAGAAAAAAGAGTTTTATTAGTAACACTTATGTGGCCTTAAATTACTTTTTTGACAATACTAACATAAAATCTTGTCAAAATCTACAAACAATTCCTGGAAATTTTCACACGGTTACGCGTTTCAGAGTTTGTCTGATTGTGTTTCTTTCAATAATCGGAAATGATTACGGAACAGCCCCGGACAAGTGGAGTGGCTATCCTAGTAACGACGATTTAGGGCCTAAGGTATGCTGCTCACTTGAGTACTAACTCTTTATCGTACTGTTTACGAATCCCAAATTCGCAATCTGATCACAGTTGACTCTGAGCTGTGGATTATATGATGATGGAAGCAGAGACAGCAGATGATCTCAAGCTGGGTGAAGTCAGAACGAATACAGAAACTAACGTGGATCAGCTCCAGGTTAATTTCCAGAACTTCATGAATTTGCAGGTGCTGGGGTTTCCATCTGATTTCCTCGTACATATATACCTCCATAAATCCAATCAAAATTTTCAAAAATTATTTAGTACTAAGCTCCCCTCTGATGACTGCATTTTGGCCTTCTTATGTCTCAAAGTAGTTTTTTTTTTTTTTTACAAGTCGGAAGGTATAAAATTCAACTGTATAATGAGATTGTAGAATTTTTGGAAATTTATATGTAACTGGGGGAATTAAGAGTTAAGACCCAAATAATTTGTGACCGGACGTGCCCATTTGCCGCTCATTATCTGCAGGTTGAAGGAGTTACTGTTGGTTCAACGCCGGCGGAGCCTAGTTCCTCTACAGAAACCGAGTCAAGTTCCCTTAGTCTTGGATTGTCCGCGGAGGAGAATGGCTACCATGGCCTAAGCGCGAAGGAATGCGAGGATCTCAGATCTATTGCATTGAGAATGAACTCCAAAGGTTAATGTGTATGTAAAAGAGAGGAAGTCTTTCATGAATGTGCATTTTCAAAAGCTTTGGGATGAGAAATTGAGCAGCAGTGATATCCAGAGGTTGGACTGGAACGATATGGAGAAAAGATCAAGCGTTGGATTCGAGCAGCAGAATGCAACCTTTGGAATTTGTTTCCATACGAGAAGCATCTTTCCATCCAAGTTTTCAATAACATTGGAAATGCCACTGATGAGTTATGTTTTTACTCAACCGTCATAGGTTCAGCAACTCAATTATTTGAGTTTCTTGATGCTGTAAGCTCCTGTGGTCAACCACCAGAGAGACTACGGATGATTTTACTCCTGTATAGAAGATTTTCTGAGCTTATGCCCCAAATTAAACCCGTTTTGAGTCACAAAAGGCAAAATCAATTCCAGATCGTGCTGCTTCCTTGCTGTGCAGAGTTGCTGAATTAGTGAAATCTACTCTTTTAGATTTTGAGTGTGCTGTACTTCGCGAAATGTCCAATGATCCCATACCCGGGGGGAACAATTCACAACTCGACAAAGTATGTTATGGATTATACCATCAGTGTTATTGTAGAAAATAGGGAAATTCTTATGGACTTAATTACATCAAGGCCATCGACGAGTTTAGGTCTCCTGGATTCTGAGCTTCAGAGGGGAACACCACTGGAAGCACATATATTTTGGATCATTGCAGCCTTGCAACTAAATTTAGATGGTAAATCCAAGTCCTATAAAGATCTGTCACTATCACATTTGTTTACGATGAATAATGTAAACTACATTGTCCAGCGAATAGAGCAATCTGTGGTATTGAGAGAGATGATCAGGAATGGTCATCTTAGGAAGTTAACTGAAAATGTGGAGAAATCATTGACTAATTACCTAAGTACAACTTGGAATGACCTTGTTTATTGTTTGAGGCGTGAGGGATTACATGCCAGATGGGGTTTTGCCTCTGGCGTGCCAAAAGGCATTAAAGGGAGATTGAAGAAATTCAATGCTATGTTCCAAGAAACTCTACAGACCCATGTAGCATGGGCAGTACCAGATCTTGAGCTCAGGAGCAAACTTTGCCAATCTATATTAGATAAGTTGATTCCTTCCTATAGGAACTTTGTTGAGCAGTTTGGCAGCCACATAGAAACAGGAAGTTGTCCAGGGAGGTATATCATATGTATAGGGCAGAGGATGTTGAGGCTAAGATCTTGGGGTTGTTTGGGTCTTGAACTATCAATTAAGCATGCCTATTTTGAGGTCATTAAAGTGTAGAAAAGAATGAATACTTGTATTTTATGTTCCATAAAATGATCATAAGGCCTACAATTGAGACCAATCGAAGTGAACATCCACTATTCCTTTCTTTTGTTTTACTTCTACCAGAGCAACGAGTATCTTTTATTTTATCCACATTGCATTTTGGGATACACTTGCAAGTTCTTTATTTTACATTGTTCAGGATATACTCATGCCTTATTCCTATATATAACATATTTACAATAATTTCCAGTACTTAAATAGAGATTCACTGATCTAGTTATAACTTGGTTATATGCGAATGACGAATCCATGAATTGTATATGCGCGTGCGCTCTTGAAAACCAATAATTGAACCATTATTGTTTATTTTAAGCTGGTTTAAGTATATTATTTGAGGGTTTTAAGATTTGGCAGAAAGATACAGCGTCCCTTGGAGAGATTCACCTATTTATACCTGGGTGGGAGTTGAATAAAATACACATAAGGATTTAAAAAGTTATAAATAATTTTAAGAAATCAGACATGCTAGGCAAAAATTCGAGACTAAAATCACTCATTTATTTTAATTTTATCTCTTAGCGATTAACTCACTTTCTTTTTCTTTGACTTGTCCAAGAGTCTCGAATTCTAACCAAAAGGACTAAACAAATTCAAAACAAAAGCAACAAACGCCTAAATTAAAAAGAACCTAACAAACTAACGCGAAGAACGTATAGGGACTCGTTGCCTATTGATTTCCCTCACCCCACCACAGGTTGTGTGAATCTCCGCCCATTCTGGGCGGCTTACCTGCAGTCGTTTTCCTTTTACTTTGGTGTTGTGAGCTCTTTCCATTAATATTACTATGTTTTCTTGTACTTCCCGTTGTAATCGGTCCTTCCCTCATATTTCTTTTCTCTTTTTTTTTTTTTTGAAATACTTCCCTCATATTTCTAGTTCTTCAAAGCACTCCACTCCGCGTAGGCACGTCAACAGATTCCCGAGCTTGGCTTCTGCTCCCTCGATAAGTCCTTAAATTGTAATAAAAATTATATTTAATTAAAATAATTAAAAAGATGAAGGGAGTATATTGAGATAATTAAAAAATTGAGAAAGAATTTGTTTTTAATAAGAAATTTAATGATAAAATTGAATAAATGAAACGATTACATTTAGAAGACCATGATATTTTATTTAAATAAAAAATGTAGAGGTTGAATGAAATTTAAACTTATTATTAAGATGTTTCTAGAAGTGGCGCTTTAGGCAAATCGCATAAGTGAACGGCTTTGTTTCATAACATTATACATTGATTCAGGGGAATTTCTCCAAACTTTCCTAGGATTATCTGGGAAAGCTGTGAAAACAATTTACAATAAACTATTCATATTCCTCTGTTCCTGTCTTGTCATACAATGGTACATCTATTTGGCCCACACGGTGGAGGGACAATTTCGATTAATTTGATTCTTTCTTTGTTTAGAACATTTCCCAACTTTGCCTGGAATTTGCTATGAAGTTGGCAATTAGTCAACAGACAGACGTTTTTCATTTATAAAGTCTTCTACTTCCAGTCTTCCATCTTCTTGCATATCAAACAAGTTAAAATTTGATTTCTTTCCAGTGATCTAAACCCCTTTGTACCCTCGATTTGGATCTATTGCGCAACTCCAACCATGTCTGATCCAATTATAGGTGCAATTGTAACCCAGCTGGGTTCGATCCTGGAGCAACAGATTCGCCAAGAGTTGCGATTGGTTGTGGGCGTTGACAAAGAAGTCGAAAACCTCAAGATCACATTCGATGCTATCAGAGCTGTGCTTCTTGATGCCGAGATGAGCCGGGTGAGGAAAGAGAAGGAGAAGGAGGGGCTTGAACTTTGGCTGCAAAATCTCCAAGTAGTGTCATATGACATGGATGATATACTAGCTGATTGGATCAATGCAATCATAAAGAGACAAGAAGAGCTTGCAAATGCTTCACCTAAGAAAAAGGTATTCATCTCCCTCACCTTCCCTTGCTTTTGTTTCGGCAGAGTAGCCTTACGTCGTGACATAGCCTTACAAATAAAGGAAATCAATGAGAGACTGGACAAAATCGCCATTGATAAAGATAGGTATAATCTTAAACATATTACAATCCCAGAAACATCCAAGAGATCCAAAACTGTCTCCCATATTAATGTGTCAGAAGTATGTGGTCGAGATGGAGATAAGGATGATCTTATTGTAGAATTGCGGAATAAGAATAGTCGAGCAGATAGGGGCCTCCATCTCATTTCTATAGTGGGTATGGGTGGAATAGGCAAGACAACCCTTGCACAATTAGCCTACAATTCTCTTGAGGTGAAAGCCCATTTTGATAAAAGGATATGGGTGTGTGTTTCTGATTCCTTTGATGCTACAAGAATTGGGAAAGCAATTATTGAAGATGCGGAAGGCAATGCCCCTAATTTGTTTGAACTTAATCCTATAATGAACCGTCTGAGGGAATCCATTGACGAAAAAC
Source organism: Apocynum venetum (assembly GCA_019593545.1). NCBI lineage: Eukaryota > Viridiplantae > Streptophyta > Magnoliopsida > Gentianales > Apocynaceae > Apocynum > Apocynum venetum. Next base: position 4,989,286 of record SRSM01000123.1, on the reverse strand, counting down.
GGTTTTTGCTTGTCCTGGATGATGTATGGAACCGGGATCCTCTGAAGTGGGAGCCTTTGAGAACCTCTCTCAACAATGGAGTTTCTGGTAGTAAGATTCTGGTGACCACAAGAAATGAGGAAGTTGCAAAAATGATGGGGAGTAGCTATACACTGCGACTGAACTCACTGTCAGAACCAGATTGCTGGTCCCTATTTAGTCAAATAGCCTTTTTTGAAATTGAAAAAAGCAAGGAGGGACGTGAAGAATTAGAAAATATTGGTAAGAAAATAGCTAAGAAATGCAAAGGCTTACCTCTTGCTGCAAAAACCATAGGGAGTTTAATGCGCTTAAAAACCTCAGTTAAAGATTGGCAGTCTGTGTTGGACAGTAACATGTGGGAATTAGAGGAAGCAAAAGAAGGCCCATTTGCTCCTTTGCTGTTGAGTTATTTTGATTTACCTTATTCAGCTATGAGAAGGTGCTTTTCCTATTGTGCCATCTTTCCAAAAGACTACAAGATTGAGGCTGACAATTTGATTAAGATGTGGATGGCACATGATTATGTCAGCTCAGAAGAATTAGGCCGGAGTTACTTGGATAGTTTGATTGGGAGATGTTTTTTCCAAGATTTGGAAAAGGATAAGGACACTGGAATTATTGTACGATTTAAGATGCATGACATGGTTCATGATTTCGCACAATATCTGACAAAGGGTGACTGTCAAATGATGGAGGTAGACAACAAGTTGGAGCGCAGGATCAATTCATCTTCTAGTAACGCCCACGCCCGTCATTTGACCTTGATACGTTCAGAAGATGTTCGTTTTCCTGTATCTGTTGGAAATATGGAAAAGCCACATACCTTTTGGGTTCAATCCTTTTATGACTGTCCAGCACTTGTTAGTGAAGAGGACGAAGTCTCACCCGATCTTTTTAGTCACTTGTTGTATGTCAAGGCATTAGATTTGAGTCGTAACAGGTTGCGTGAACTTCCAGATGAGATAAGGATATTGAGGAATGTAAGGTACCTCAACTTATCACATAATCCATTTAGCGAATTGCCTGAAGTAATTTGTGGGTTGTATAATTTGCAAACCTTGAAGCTTGTTGCGTGTGATCATCTTCGTACATTACCTCAAGGGATTGGGAGACTAATAAAATTGAGGCATCTTGAGATTGATCGTACAGATCGCCTTGAGTCGTTACCAAAAGGAATCGGAAAATTGAAGTCTATTCAGACACTGAATAAGTTTATCCTTGCTTCCAGCAGGGATCCTGAAATGTGCAAATTGGGTGATCTGGAAGATCTGAACCTACTCCGAGGGTTCCTTAAAATCGAAGGACTAGGCTCCGTGTCAAGTGTGGAAGAGGCAAAGAGAGCAAAGTTGAAGAACAAGACAAACCTAACTGGTTTGCACTTGGACTTCAGTCCTATACAACAAGTTGAGGGGAGATCTGAGGTGGCTGAAGCTCTTGAATTGCATACAGGTTTGCAATCTTTGCAGATAAGTTTCTACAGAGGCACTCGGCTTCCTAGTTGGATAACTTTCCTAAACAAGTTGCAAAAGCTTCAGCTTCAAGATTGTCAAAACTGCACTCAGTTACCTCCTCTTGGGAGACTTTCATCACTTCAAACACTCTACATTGAGAATATGCATGAGCTGAAACGGATTGGCTCTGAATTTCTGGGAGCAGATGGTGCTGTGGCTGCATCATTGACCGATCCAATTATCATTTTCCCAAAGTTGAAGAAACTCAAATTTGAGCACATGAGAAGTTGGGAAGAATGGGAATTGATCAGCAATATGAAGGGGGAAATTGAAGAAGGAAATATGAGGATCATATTCATGCCGTGTCTCCGCTATTTGAAGCTTTCTGGTTGCAGTAAGCTAAAGGCATTGCCAGACTCTCTCCTCCAGAAGGAGCCACTGATAAGAAAACTGCGGATCAATAAGTCTCCTCTTCTGCAGCAGAAATATCAGAAGGGAAGTGTGGAGCATTGCAACATTTCGCGAATCCAAAAGGTTCGAATTTCACAAAATTGAGATGACTGTAGTATCTAATTTTATGATATGTTGTATTTCCTTTTTTTTGGGATGTTATTGTCTTTAAAGAATTGTGTAATTATGAATAAATTCAGTGTGTAAAACTCATTTCTCAGTATTCTGTTTAACATTGAAAATTGAAACTGAAATAAGTAATCACCAAAGCACTCTTTTTTTATTTATTTCTTTTTAATCTGAAGTATCTAGCCAATCTCATCTAACGGAAGCATCTGATTTTATACTCTTTTTTTTCTCTCTTTTTAATTGTAAATACATCCTCTGTAATTTTTTTATGCGTAGCCTTTTTGCGACCTTTAAAATTGGAGCACGGTTTATTGACTTCTCAATCGAGACATCTCAACGTTTTGGGATCTTCTCAGCAACCAATGACAAACCCTTTTGGGATCTACAATAGTTTTTCTTCCTTTTTTTTTCTTCTTCTTTATAGGATATGTTATTTCAAGAAAGTAGAAACTTTTATTTCTTTCTTATATAAATTCAGTTTATACGTACTTAACCTCCAAATTAACTTAAAATAAATCATATAAATCCATTAATTTCATCCCTAACTTTAAGAATATTTAAGAATAAGGTGGTAAAGTTGGGTGGATGAATATTCTTTCAATAGCAAGTAAAATATGAACTTTAAACTTAATACAAAGAGTAAGATTTTGGCTAATAATTCTTTTTGTTGGTGAATCTATTTAGAAGTGGAGTTGTGGATCAAGTACACATAAGAATTTCATTCGCAGTATGCTGAGAAATCTGATTTTGGTATTGGAAGTAGTCATGGCATGAAGATGAGCCGAGTAGGATTCTATCAAGAATCTTTTATGTTCTTTTTTTTTAGGGGAATAATTTTTTTAATTTTTTTATGACTTAGTCATGAATTATCATTAGAACTTGTACCCGGTTGGCGGTTGTAGTAATTGCTATATGTCCGAGAGAGACTAATATTTTATATTCTTGAGAAGGTAAAAGGCCTCATCATAAATGATGTTTAACATTGAATCTTGTCGTCCAGAAACACGATTTGGCGACAAAACAATGATTAATCTATATACTACTGTACTTGTTTAAATCTTCAGAGTTTATTTCAATCTAATTTTGTGTTTCAGAGTACAGGTAGTAAAGTAGAATGCAGTCATAGATTAATTTAATGGCTTTGGGCCAAACAATGAACAATCCATTACACCCTGGGCCACGCCTAATGGTCCTTTTCTTGTTACATGGATCACTTAGCTACCCAACTACTTTTCTACCCGTAATCTCGAACGCGAGTAACTCGTTTTACCGGGTCTACTAGATTTTTATAAAAAAATTATTCACATTAATCATTATTAGTCGTTTTCTAAATTATGTAAATATTTTTTATAATCCTTTTCTCTATCTTCTATAGTATATATGAAAGAAACAAAAAAATCTGGATATGGTTGAAGCAACTTTGCAAGCGTGGTAATGGTAGCAAAATCTAAATAAAAAAAAGGTCTTAGCTAACTTGGTTTTAATTAGATTACACAATTTTGTAGTTAAGTTTTGCTGACCAAGAAAAAATTCCATGCAACTTGATCTTGATTAAGACTTGAGAGAAAATGTACAATTATTATTATAATCAATCATGCATCTATTTTATAAGATATTTAGTCTTACCTACTCTCATTAATTATACTTCTTATTTTCAATTTACGGATAATGAGGAATATTCTTCTTCTTTTTTAAAAGGAAAATTGCCCAAAATTTTTCCTAACATATGAGCAATTATCCAATGTTATCATTCTATCTAAAATCTTAGATAATCGCTTTTTTTAAGGACAAATATGAAAAATGACAACATTGGACAATATTTAAAAGATTATGGACTAAAAAAGTAGATAAAAAATATGGACGAAAACGGATAAAAGTTCAAAGAATAAGGACTAAAATGAAAAATTATTCTAAAATTTATTCATCTTTTGTAAAAAAAAATTATTTAATACAAATATAAATTACCAATTATAAAAAGATTATTTTAAAGAACTATAAGTGAACGTAAAAAATAAGTATTAATTTTTAATTTTTAAATTAGTCAATAATATACGAAAAAACTATAATCAAATATTATAGTAAAACCATTAATCTATCATAAAATAAAGTCAAATGTAACTTATATTGAAATAAATTTTTCTCTCGTTTGTTTTCATAAATGCTATATTCAAATTTAATAAATCTAAATCGTTCAAAAAATAATTTAGTACTAATTGTTCATTTCTCTATTTACAATATTTGCATTATTGTTTCATTTATTTTAATTATTGTCAAGTTACATATGAACTTTTGAATAAATTTTAATATTTTAATATACAAGGCAACATCACAAATTGATAAAATAAACAATAAAATAAATTTTAAAATAATTTCTCATTTTAGACTTTTTTATTTAAATTTTTATTCGTTTGTCTTTATTTTTTATTAACTTTTTTATTTCAATATTATCTTTTTTTATATATATTTACCTTTAAAAAAATAATTTCAGTCATATCTTAGACAGAATGATAATATTAAATCATTCTTCATAAGTTAGCGACAATTTGAGACAATTTTCCATTTTAAAACTAATTCTTCTGGCGTTTCTACAATATTGTTCCTGATGGTTTCTCTTAGAGAGCAACATAAGGAAAATTTGACCATGAGTTAGATGTAATTTTAGGTTCGATATCCGAAGAAGTTTCCATGCATTGAATTGAACAACTTGGTGACAATCACTTGAAAGTGATCTGGCATTTTGTTTACTAAGTATTCTTTTTTTTTTCTTCCCCTGCTGATATGTTTAAGTCGCCTTCAATATATACAATTAATTTTTGTGACAAAGTACATCTTATGATAAAATCAAATTTTTATTCCACAAAAAATTAATTTTTTCTAGTATCGAATATCGAAGTTTGATTCTAATTAAATAACTTAGATTCTTTTTTTTCAAAACACTTGCGTTTTAATGTATTAATAAAATGTTACTATAACCATTCTAAATTGTATCTTTTCAAAATAATTTTCATATATAGTTTATTTTTAGTAAGATAGAGGATTCTCTCTTCCATCAACCTAGTTCTAGTTCAATCCTCACTGAAAGTAATTTTATTTTCTTTCTTCTAAAGTTGGACATTGGTATGCAATTAGTGTAATCAATCACAAATGCTCACCAATTCAAGCACATTCCGTAATTTACATAATAACGGTACTTAAAGATCAGTGTTGTTATCCCATATGACGCAAGCCTGAAAAATAAATTATAAAAAAAGTAAAAATTACTATAATACATTTTCAAATTATTATGAATTTTCATTATTCATTTTATTTATCCAATTTTGTCCTAAATCTATATTCGTTTTTTAAGATTCCTTCTTTTTCATTTTTTTATTCAATTCTATCTTCAAACTATTTTTGACTCATAACTTTTGTTCTAATATCACAAAATCACCTATTTTATTTTTCTTTTTTATTGATGAAGAGTAAAAAAGATATTTTAAAAACTAATTTCAAGAGACAAAATATATATGTCTTCTATCACATTTTCTTCTTCTTTCTTTCATATTCTTCTTTCTCATTTCTTTCCCCTAATTCTTCCCACTCGAAAAATAGAGTTTTGAATTATTCCACCAACACAACACATAATTGTTGGTAACAAAACTAATTTTGTTACTATAACTGTTTCATATCCGTGGTTGGTTCAAATTTCTTGAAAATTTGATAAAGAATGAATAGATAAAACTATCAAAATAAATTAATTGATACAAATGTTCAATGTATTTATTCTCAAATTCAAAATTTTGAGTATCTTCAAATCAAACAATCGATAGAGAATTTCTCAAGTGATTTTGCCTAGTTACTCTAAGATTTTAGTCGAATAATGAAAGTTGTTACTCAAAAATAGTTTAAGGATAAAGTAGGATAAAAAAAAAAGATGAATCATAAGAATTAAAAAAAATTAGAATAAAATTGGACAAAAACAAAGAAATAAGATATCATGAGAAGTACTTTGGAATGTAATTTGATAGCTTTATTTTAATAAAAAGGATGGTGAGTATTCTTTAAAGATAGAGTTAAGTATTTTTTTTGGGGGGGGGGGGGGGGGGATGGGGTGGTGTGGGGTTGGGGGTGTACCACGATTTCGATCCAAGCTAAATGAATATGCATATATGCTTTCACAGAAACGGCTAGATATTTTTGGCTCCTACAGTCCTACTGGTCCATAAGCATTAATTATTGAGTACGAGTCAATAAATAGGGATAACCTTTTAAATATTCAATTAATGAATAGTGCTCCTACTTGGATATGCATACATCTTTCTTTTTCTCTTTGAAGTACATGGGAGAGGGCATTTACTTTTCTAATAATATAGGCTCCACCAGTTTTGATCTTTGAGATTCGAAATATTCTTACAAGAGGAGTGAAGAATATAAAGTTTCTATTATTATGATTTTGGTATCTATTTCATCTCTGTTGCTTTAATTTGGATAATGATCCTATCCATGTACGGATTTCCAATTTTGCATCTATAATAAGGTTCATTATTTATCTTGCTCGAAATTAATTAATGAAATGTCATAAAGTTTTTTTTTTTGAAGGAATAAAGTGGTAGGTTAAAAGGTTTTATTCAATACTCCATCGATTCTAAAATATAACTCGTTTAGTCTCTATTTTTTTATTGCAAAATATTAGTCTTGCAATTACGGTACATAATTATAATATTCTTTTCTAATTTAGAATGAAAATTGTAGTCATAAATGAAGAGGGAAAAAAATATAATTCAATAATGTTTTAAGTATAAGATACCAACATTTAAATAATTTTAATACATATATATATATATATATTTAAAATGTTAAAATAACTTATATTTTGAGATAAAAATAATTATTCTAAATTCTTATAAAAAAAAAGAAATTTCATCGATAAAAAGCATGGAGTGTGTTGAATTACTCATGTCTTAAACTATTTATTTTATACGATAGCATATAATTCTAGCATAATTTTTCAGAAAAATTCTAAAAAGTCTCTTGAAACAGTTAAGGAAAAGATCATAAGAACCTTTTTCTAATGTTATTTAACCTTAATTAATACTCTTACACATTTTTAAAGAAGCCCCTTCATATTAGTTGCGTTTTGTATTACAAATAGTGCAAAACTAAAGTAAGATTGAATTAGAAAAGGGTATAAAATGTTAACAGTAAAATAAAATGGAAGAAGTATTGCATTAACTACCCTATCAGATACTAACAATTATGCTTTATTTTATTTTTAAATAATAATAATAAAAAAAGATGAAGAAAAGATAGCAAGTATGCATTATAGATTCAAATATTTCTGTACTCATTCTGTTCAGAAAATTATCTGCAAATTTCTGTTGCCATCTAAAATCTTTTTGAAAAATAATGAAATTGTCCCCTAATATATATCTCCAAGCATCTTGGCTCCCTTCTCTTGCAGTGGCCATATTCCTTTTCAGCAGATAAGTCGCCAACCAAGGGACAATAATGCGCACAGCTCCAATTACAGGAATAATAAGTAAATCAAATTTAGAACCCAATTAATTATACTAACAACTTGTAACGACTCACAACAAGAGTCAAATCATTTTTGTATTAAAAAAAAAATAGTGGCATTACCTTCTTTAAAAAAAGAAAAAGAAAAAGAAAGAAGAAGAAATCGATCAGAGGACAACAAATAACATTTTGTTTTTTATCTCCTCGTTAATTTAAGATATATCAATACTTTATAAATTAGTCTTTTAATTGACCTTCTTAATAATTAAAGGTAAAATAATACAAAGTTGTATAGTCAACTAATCTCTCAATTCAAATAAAATATAAGCATGTAATTATAAATGGGGGAAAAAATATAGAATAAAACTCTTTCTCTTTTACACAAATAATCACATTTATTAGAGATGCTACTTAATTAGACATTTTCGAAGAACTAATGCTTGGGCATACTGTTAGTCCAAAAAAAAAAAAAAAGAACTTAGAATACTTGCTTAGAACTAATGCTTAGATATGCAAATTTCAATGTATTTGTATCTCGTTTTAGCAATACATAGTACTTCATCTTCTTTTTTTAAAAATAAATAAATAAAATATTTACATTTTTTAAATAAATTTTTATATTCTTAAAATTAAAGTATTTGTACTTAAAGTTTCATTAAAAAAAATTATATTTTATTAAAGATGGTTTACAAAATATAAGTTTTTTCTACAATTAAAGGTAAGTATTTATTGAGTTTTTTTAGTATTATCCCATTAATTTGCTTACTTTAATTTCCTAAATGATTTGGTTATGAACTTTTTATATATTTGGTTGGACAAAAACAATATGAAGCCTGACAAAAATTACATTATTTAAAAATAAATTTAATGCGTGTTAATCGGAAGAAAGTCAAACTATTGTTTCAATATAAGGTTTTTATAAGAATTTCAATAGATGTTTCTATATAGAGAACAAAAAAACACATAACTTATTTTTTAATGTATCACGGGGAATCATAAAAACTAATTAAAAACATAGCAACCCTTAGCACCAATTAATTAATCCCGTGTACTAATATGTAAGTGTGAATGTTAATTTTTATTTTAGTTAAAAATTAAAGAATGTTTTAAATATTATTTAATTTACCAAATTATCATTGATATTAATATAGTGAATGAGGAGACGTATGAATTAATGAAATATAAATCCATTAAATTAAAATGATAGAGCAGCGAAGATGATGATGAGTTAATAAAATATAAATATTTTAAATTAAAAAGTTATTAATAAAAATTTGGATTAAAAATATATTTATTTAAAGTAAATAAATATTTAATTATGAAAAAAGTTAAAATTAAAATATAGATATTTAATTACGGATAAAAAAGAGTAATTAAAATGTTTATGGGATTGACATTAAAATAATGGTCACCAAACGCAATTATTGACATCAAGAGGTATACTACTCTTAGGTTTTAGACAAACCATCTAAAAATAAAAGAGAAATGTTAGCACAAGGAAAAAAAAAAACAATACCGCAAACATCATGGGTTCGTGACACGTACCATGCCTATATATATTACTTATCTATAACTGTGCTTATGCCGTGTTTGTTTTACTTAATTATTTTTAGTGAGTCAATTTCGCCACCCACAAATAGAAACTTAATTATTTTTACCTATCTAACGCGTACAAGCATCTTCTTAATTTTGACATTTGAAGAAGCAAGCTGGCTTTTGATTTCATTAATGCCACGGACTTCTGTTTCATCATGCAAGTTTAAATTTTGTTAGAGTTGTACTCTCTTCATTTATTTTATTTTTAATAAAAATGTTGATATATGAATTTAATTTCCGTTGATTATTTTTTAATTTTTTTTCACATGTAGTACACAATATGTTTTTACTAAAATATTATTTAGACGATTAGTTCCATGTCTATAAAACATAAATTCTACAATAAAGTACGTGAATTCTGCTAGTTTTTTTGTGGACAAAATTAATGAAAGGACAATTTTATTATTTTGTTAAAGGGCAATTGACACTTTTTATCAACAATTTATTAATGTAGTACTATTTGGTTTATAAAGATTAAGATTGCCTTAAGATTTCTCGAATAACTAAATATAAGTTATCTTTTTATGTTTTTTATTATTATGGTTAATAATAATACTTAAAAATATTTATGAGTTTTTAAAATTACATCAACGTGTTACATAAAATACATTTTTTATTTTTTAAAAAAATATTTTAAAAATAAAAATATTAATATTAATTATAAATTAAGGGAGTACGAAAAACTCATTAGAGATTTCTAAAAAATTCAATATTTATGTACAGAATATATATTCGAAGGAAAGAGAATTATGAACTTTTAAAAAAAGATGACGATGTTAAATCCTTTTTTTTATTTATCTTTCAGCCGCAAACTACCATTTGAAACACGCAAATCTCATATCCAGCAAAGGATCAAAGGTGAGAATAAATTACTATGTACTTCAAATTATTGATGCCTTACATAAAATATGAAAGTTTGTGGTTGGAAATCGATCCTATAGATCCTACTAACATAATACTTTCGATTGAATCAAGAAATGTTGTCAGAAAATAACGATATAGATGTGAAAATTTTCCAGATTGGGTTCCCACTTTCATTTGAATAAGTGTATAGATTGATAATAATTGTCCAAGGAGCATGTGAAACATGGGGCATGACTATGAAATGACTAATGCTTGCACATAACAGTTATAGGCCAACAAAGCAACAATTTACCGTACTCGCTGCCCCAAACAATTCGAGTTTTTTTAAAATATATATATATTATAATTATAAAGAGTGTAATTTAAATTTATAATTTTTATAATTATAAATAATTTTATTTTACTAATTAAACTGTATTTATTTGTGGAGAAATTTTGTTAAATATTTTAATTTAAAACAATTTATTTTTTAAAAAAAAATACACTAAATTCTTAGCTTTATTTTTTACCTATATAGTAAATGTAAGGTTCCTACTTTAATTGTCAAAACGTTTTGGATTTAAGATAATTGGTCTAAAAAGAATATTTGTTTCTTTTATTTTTTAATATTTCTTTGACACGGATGCGTGTATTGTGGCTGTCATTTTCATAATGATGCAAAAATTTCCCACAATTTCTTTTGTTTGGTCCATCCACTATAAATGACACAGAACAACACACACATAGATATGAATGAATGAAACTGGTCATTTGGTCTATTTTATATGGAATGGGTTGTAATATAGTAACCCCACTGTTGCCTGTAGACCTAATAATGAAGTCCACAGCTCGGAAAACGTAGATTTCACTCTTTTGTGCAGCTTTCAATCAACATTACTTTAGGGACAACTGTGGGAGCTTCCTTTATATTGCATACACATTTAATACTAATTCGTTTTAGTGTTATTCTAATTGTTGCTTCAATAGTTGATCGTAATCAAACAATAATAATAATTGAAAATTGAAAGTGTTATTAAATTCAACTTATCAACTTGGTCTTCACTTCATTTCTGTTCACAAGTGGAAAAAATGGAGTTGTGTTGCTTCATGGTATTTGGGCATTAATTGGACAAGAATGAGGGGCCATTCCAAGAAGATAAGCAAGTATGCGCGAAAGCAATTACTGTCTGCAAAATCATGTGTGTTCTGTAGCATGATTTGATGTGATATTGATCTGCTCCAACTAACCCATTACTAGTAGTAAATCATTTCCTAGAAAGGAGAAAATTGTGTCTATTTCATTATTTTTTATTTCAATAAGGGAATCCTCAAATAAGGTTTCCGTTTCCAAAACTAAAATAACAATAGGATGATGCCTGGATCCTTGGCCTCTCCAAGCATTGAACGTGGGTCACAGATGTCCAGTATTAATAAGTCTTTAGAATTATTCTTATTTTACACCTCATATATAGTTTTTATGCGTTAAAAAATAAAGTTTTCTTTCGTATGAAATTGATGTTTATTTTTATATAATAAATATTTCATATTTAATGTAAGTGATATAACTTCTTTAAAAAAAAAAATATTTAAGAGTTTAAATTATTATACTACTAATCACGTCAATAAATAAGAAAGAGTTGTTAATTTTTTAAAAGTCAAAAGCCTCTTATTAATTGTTATATTAAATTAAAAGTTGATGTTTATTATGATTGGAGAAAGTATAATTATATTTAAATATATTATTTTGGTGATAGTTGTGTTTAATATTGAGAAACCAGGTTATTATAATTCATATCCTTATACATGACATAAGTGCATTACTCACTCTAATCTAATGTAACTGTTATTTCTTTTAATTATACTCTTATCGTTTATGATTTCATCAGATAATCATATTAATTTTAGCTCAAAATTTCAAAAAAAAAATTAGTACATTTTGGAGGAGGGGAGGGTGGATTCAAACCCATGTTCAGAGACATGGGGGGTGAGGAACTTTAAAGTTTAAACGCTATCGCTTCTCATTCAATTGCAATTTAATACTACTATTTATATAGTAAGACGAATATCAACAACTTTTTTACTTTTCGAATATTCCTATAATTGATATTTTTTTTCCTTAAAAACTACTATAGATTTAATATTTTATTTAATTTATATGTAGTTAAATTTAAGACTTTAAACGAAAATTGAATTATAACTCTATTACAATAAATTGCCTCCTGTATAATAATAATAATAATAATAATAATAATAATAATAATATCTCGAGTTTATACTTATCTTGAAAGAACAAAAAAGCACCCATCGATTACGGGTCAAATTGCTCTATCAATCCAAAAACTATGTATTATGTGACATAAACAATTCAGATAATTAAGCCATTTGACCTTTTCACCGGTCATTGAAAATCATTTCTCCCTAAAGACTCTTAGGGGCATTGTTTTCCATATATTTTGTCATCATCTTTTCTCAAGAAACTTCTATAAAGAGAGAAATTTATTTCCTAAAACATAAGAAGAAAGAACTAGAAATCTAGGGCTGAGTATTACTTTATATTAGGGATCCTATTATATTTGCAATATATCTTATTAGTTAAGGCTATATTTCACACCTAAATGAATTTGACTGCTTGGGCCAACAATATGAACCTTTTAACTTTTTCTTAATGCAAAGAGACAAATTTAGCTTTAGAAAATAAGAACATAAGCCACAAATGACAAAGGAAAATAATTAAATTCTTGAATACGCACATCCACCAAACTAGTTTTAATGTTTTGACCAAATCTACCTTACTCGCTAGTTACTACAATTGAAAAAATGATTTTTTATTTTTGAAGGAAGGGTTTTTGAATTGGACAATTTTTTTCCCTAATAACAAATTTTATATGCTGATTATATTATACTCCTTCCGTTTCATATTAAGTATCATTGCAGGAGTTTTGATTTGTTTCAAATTAAGTATAATTCTAGTATAATTTATTATTATATTTCAATCTTATTCATATTTAAGTAAAAAGAGAATGAAAGCTGAGAGACATAATGAGAAATTAATTTAGAGTATTATTAAAAGTAGATTTAAAATTTAATATTAAAATTTGTATTATTTTTAACATAAATTCAAAGAAAGTACAATTTAATTTCATTTCAATCCATTTTTTTTTATAGAGTGAACAAGCATTTTCAAAACATAAACGACAATCATTCAATATGTAATTAAATATTTATATTTATATTTTAAACTCTCAATTAAATTGAGTAGAAAATTCATATGAAAATATTTAAACTAAATGTTAACTTTTTAAAATAATTTATATTTTTTATTTAAAATCTTACTAATGACATTTTTTAATTTAAAATATTTATATATCATTAACTAATTATATTTTGATTAACTTTTAAAATAATTACATCAGTAACTTTCTCTCTCCCTCTCTTCCATTCTTTATCACCTCTCTCTTTTCTTTCATGTAGATATTAATATATCCGGTAATCTTAACTTTTTTTTAGTAATTTGTCTCACAAATTAAATATAATATTTTAAATTTTAAATTTGTAGAAATACTAAATGACTCGTATTTGAAAAGAGTAAGGTAAATTCCAAAAAAAGAAAAGAAAAGAATAAGGTGCATATTTATTTATTTATTTGGGGGGGGGAGGGATAATTCAGAATAAAATGTATCGGTCTGTTATACGTGTTTAAAAAATAAATTTGACGACCTGGAAATGGAAGGTACACGGCGGTTATGTGAACGTGGTAGTCAAATATTCGTTAAGACGGCATAAAATAAAGAATAAATGATTTTTTTTCCCCCGCCCAAGAAAGCAAGCAATTATCTTCGGGGGGAGAAAAAAAAAAAGAAAAGAAGAGAAGCTCTCCTAACGCAGATAACGCATAGCTGGCAATCCAATCATATGCGGCCAGAATTTATGTGACCGCATATTTGGTGACGTGGATTCTATTAGCGTCCCCACTTTCCACGCCCTCGATACCGCCAATCATTATACTTTCTCTCTGGCGCTTTATATATTCTCTCTACTTCTCTCTCTGTTACGGCAAAAAAATTCTCCGACGAAAAAGCTAAAACCCAAATCTCTATTTTTCTCTTCCTTTTCTCTCGGGATTCTTTCTTCATTTTTATCTGCAAACAATCAATCAGACCAGTTGGGTGACGGATTCGAAATACAGAGGGAAGCTGTGATTGATCTCTTCTGAAATGTCTTTTATGTGTACGTTTTTCATTCCGGAGGAAACGGTTGAAGAAGGCGAGTGGGAAAAAGAAAGATAAAACAAAATAAAGATTTCTGGTTTTATCAGGAAAAGAAAAAAACTCGTCGTTAAGCGGAAGCGGATCGGTACTGGTTTTTTCTTGTAAAAGAAGTGTTCGGAATATATAAATTGGATCTGCTTCTGCTGGTAAATCTCTTTGCATGATTTATTGTGTGGCTATTAAGGTTTCTTTTGGTGATTTTCTTAATTGAGTTTGCTTAATTTGAAATTGAATTCCAGATGTGATGTCTGCCACTATAGTCAGCGACTCAATTGTGATGACAGCGCCTGATTCACAGACGGTGACGGCAAAACTTTCAACGGCGGTGCTAGAAGTTGATTTCGCTAAATGCGATTGCTGTGGTCTGACAGAGGAATGCACTCTGGAGTATATAGAAAGAATCCGCGAACGTTATCAAGGGAAATGGATATGCGGACTTTGTGCGGAGGCGGTTAAGGATGAAATTGTACGATGCGAAGAAAGGCTGATAAGCGCCGAAGAAGCTTTGAGCCGTCACTTCAACTTCTGTAACAAGTTTAGGTCCTCCGGACCGCCTCCTGATCCTACAATTCACTTAATCTCGGCGATGAGGCAGCTATTGCGGAAAAGTTTGGATTCACCCAAATCGCTGAGGTCCATGCCTTGTAGTCCGACCAGAAGCGTTAAACGTGGAAACATGTTGGCTCGATCTGAGAGTTGTATTCCGAGTATCTCTTTGGTTGAACCAACTGAGTTTCGGGTTATGGAACTACAAGAAGATTGTCAATGAAGCAACTATAATTAGTAAATCGTAGCAGTAGTAAAAGCCTTGATCTGGGTATAAGAAAATAAAATAAAGGAATGGAATAGTGGATGTGATGATCTCAACTGTACACATTGAAATCAATTTATGGAATATAAATTTAGTAGTAGTTTCTTATTATTCTGCATTTTGTTCTGTTTGGTTTTTGGATTGCGTCGTGTTTCTGCATACATAATTCTGCTAATTAGATACATAACCTTAATTGTGATTGGTAGAATTTTTTATTTGAAAGTGTAATTAATACATAACTTTGGTTGATTGTCTTTCTGAAATAGTATCTGCTAGCCAATTGATGCGCTTGTGAATGACAATTAGGTTATTCTGATACAAGCAGTTTTTGGCTGTCAATGTGCAATCGTCCATCTGTTTGGGTAATGAGTCCTCATTTTCTGAAACTCCTTATTTTGTCCTTTTGGGTTTTCCTCTGTTAGTAGAGCTTGCTAGAGCCAATTCTTTGTCACACCCCGCCAAGGATTGTGTGTGCGCATATGCACTTGGAAAACTTGTCGGACTAATGTTTTTGCTGACACATTGACAAAAACTTGAAAGTTTCAGTGATTACATACATGTGCAGTTGGATGGATGCCTCGTCGGAATGATAGCAAAGGACACGGAACTACATCTTTGTATGATTTCCTTAATCCGGTTTTGATCTTGCCATGTGATTTTTTTCCACATACCCTGACATATCTGCAATTTCTTTTTGCCCCAAGATTCTGATCAAACATGGGATGGTTGCTTGTGCCTATAATAAAATCTGGCAAAGATAAGTATCCATGAGGGCCATAACATGGGTTTCATTGATCACATAAGAGGGTGGGGGAATTCCTCTGGTCTGACAGACACAGACTTGAAATGCCACAGAGCGGCAGAGATTATGATGAAATCGAACTCGCAAGTCAGAATACATGTGGGGGCGAAGTACCAAAGAATCGGCGGTGTGCGGAGTCCCCTGTGGCTTCTCTGCAAGACAGAAACTTCTGGAGGGCGATCAATGCATGCATGTCCAGGAGTGAGTGAGACAATGCCTCCTTGCTCCATGAATACAGTAAATAGTGGGACCGAATAGTAGCAATGGTCAGTAATGCACAGGTCACCATTATTATCAGCTTATGGTCCCGCATCAAATTTGATCCTCTTTCGGACACCAAACCTCAATCATCTTGGCTTACAAACCAACTAACGCAATTATGCTCTTGTCTTCATTACAGTTGCTGGTCAAGTATTTGTTTCTTTTCCTGGTCTATACCTTTTGGAAATGACCGGGCATTAAGTTCTGTTCTGGGTTCTGGTCGAAAAGTTGTTGGAGATCGTGGATGCTACTGGAAATGTTATTGTCGTCTGGTCAATACTGAAATAATTCAAGATATACTGATTATAAACTGACAAATATCTATTTATGAGATTGGATTGGATTGGATTGGATTACTCTGTATCTTTTTTGCAATGTAAATTGATGGGTTTATGAACCCTCATGCCTCAGCTAAAAGAATGCTTCGGGGGCTTGATTGAAGATGCTATTCCTTGTGCATGTACATATGTCTGGACGCGTGATACGAAGCACGTCCTAATGTCCTAGAACGAAACTCAAGTTCAAGAATCGTTATACGCCACAATCAACTCACAAAAAATAAGTCCGGAACAAATGACACTAAGTACAAAATTTTGATAAGCTCAAAGGACAAAAGTTTTTCAAATAACAAAAAAAGAAATAATATCTACATTTTTATTGATAAATTTATATTATCACTCATTAAATTAATCAAATTACAAATTGTATTTGGAAGTTATGAAATTTATTCTATAAAAATATTTCAAATCCTATTTAAAATAGAAAATCTTTGAAGAATTTTTCAATTTCGTGTGATTTTTTATAAAGAATCAAATCAGACTTTGACTTGAATTACAATAATAAATCATTGTTTGACCTCCGATTTGATTTGAATTATCTTGGACTTTTCTAAACACAATAGTTCTTCAATAATTAACCATTAAAACCTCTTTGAACCTTTTCTAATCAATATTCGAGAAAAAAAAAATCAAGGAATTTTTTTTTTTTTGTAGAATTGAGGTTCTCTAAGAATTTGAGAGAAGTAATTGCTAAGATGCAAATTTCAGGATACCACTACCACGAGTAGTATTTTGTGCCTTCAAACTAGAATGGTAACATTACTAGTTATGTGGTGTATGAATATCGAGTTGTAATTTTCAGCATATAAAAGTACTAATACCAAATTCTTGGGTTGACAAGGAAGGGAAGGGAAAACAGTGAGGACATTTCCACGAAAATGAGGGGAGATGGGAAACCTTCCATTTGTGAATTGAGATATCATCTCTCAAGTCAGAATTGCCCATCCAGAGCTGACTGTGTGGGGGGGGGGGGGGAAGAGGACCACTAAAACACTCCACGTAATACCATTAGATTAAAGAAGAAAAGAGAATCAACTTTGATGATCCCTTGTAAATATTAAGTCATGAAGAAACAATAGAATAAATTAGCTTGATCAAATTATTTTATTTATTGTCTAAACTGGGAATTGCACATATTATTCTCATTGTACATCCGAATAAAAGTTGAAGTAGAAGAAATTGTACTGCAATTTAATGATTTTAATAGATGAAACGTACCATTAATTTTTTTGCTCATACTTTTGTTATCGTTTTACTTAATTCTGATAACTACAAATCAAATTATTGCACAATCTTCGTAAAGAAATTCTGCAGCCTTGACCCACGTTTATATATTCTATTGATGCCCAAACAACCACAAGCCTAAAATCACGTTTGACGTTTGCTTCATTTGATGGTGTCAATTTCTCCACAAATATGCATTACAAGTCAGCCAACCATGAACTGGATGACAACTGGAATTCAGTACATTAATCAAAATTTGGTAAACAACTACTTTACCAAAAGAAAGTATAACGTCAAAGTTATTGGTTTTGGTATATTAATCAGAGTAGCTTAGCTATTTTAATGGATTAAATATGCATTTATCTTATGATACTAAATCTCTCACCTGTCTGCCAAATCTGTCAAGAGGTCATTCATTTCCACCAAGTGATTTTTCTTTTTCTTTTTTCTGAATGAGTCTTACCTATGGGGTTTAAGTTGATATCTTCATAAGGAGCGCCAAAAAATTTCTTCTGATGCTTCATCAAAGAACCTTTTGAAGTATTAAAATAGATATGCCGATCAGAATAATCATACATTTAAGTCCCCAATTAATTAACAATTGTAAACAGTGTTTTCTTGTTATTCACAAACATCATGATCACAGAATCAGAGAAATTCCATTAGGGTCCTGTAATTTTAATGATGAGAAACCCTTTCAGAACAGGTACTAGCTGGTCTTGAATCTCTTGATAGTTTGACATTGTGAAGGTGTAAACTCTACAAAGCCAAAACAGAAATCAAATCAAGCAGAAGATGATATACTACCAAACTATTATATATGAAAGGTTGGCTAATGCTATTAATGAAGAGAAATATTACTGAAAAATGAAGACACTGACCAACCAAAGTTGATTCCCTGTGCCAGTGGCAATTCATTCCCGTAATTGATTGTGCTGTGACAAAATGAGAATTACGGTCACAGATTTAAGCTTAAAGATTTTCTGCAGGCTATATGAAAGGATTGCAATATATATATATATATCCAAACAGAAGGTTAGATCCAAGGAAGTATCGGTTCTTATACCAAGTTGAGCGTCTCATATATTGTTTCCATGAATCACTTCCTGCCTCTCGGCCACCTCCTGTAGCTTTTTCCCCACCGAATGCCCCACCAATTTCAGCACCGTTTGTTGGTATGTTAACATTGACAATTCCACAATCACTCCCAGAAGGCCTGGATCACATAACATTTTAGGAATGTGTGAGTAGAAAGAGAATGGAGAATTAATACTGTAAAATATCAAAGGAGTTGGAATATCTTTTGGTTAAGAGAGAACCTAAACATTGCATGAAGTACGTAGAATTTCATGAAGTATGCTGAATAAAGTTGAACAGAGAAGCTCACCAACTTTGGATAAAGCCAGGCCTCATTGCTGGCTAAATCCCTATAACAAATTGAACTGAACGCAGTGTACAATGAATGAAGGGAACTACTCACCCAATCCATTTGAAGATAATTTCTGGTTTACGAGTGAAGATGGAACTACTTAGACCTTGAGGTACAGAGTTGTTTATATCTATTGCTTCCTTCAGAGTCTGCAAATATATGGTACTCAAGAATGTAAAATCGCATGGACATGCAGAATGCTGTTATCGTCACAAGAGAAAAATATAATACTGAAAGAGCAACCTGAAATTTCATAACATAAAGAACTGGACCAAACAATTCTTCCTTGACTACATCTGCACTTGAAGAAATTTCAACTATTGTGGGCTGCACAAAGTTCCCTTCAGATTCAATAACTGAACCACCAACTAGGATCTTTCCTCCCTGCAAGTGTTAGTTTATGAAGAAAGGTTTCAATGCGTCACTTAAGCATGATTATTTTAAGGAACCAAATCAGATGTTCAATCCCCCACCCAAACTAAAAGAGGAAGTAATAAGGATAGATATTAGCATGTTAAGTTTCACCAACATTGAATTTAACCACATGATGACGTTTCGAGAAGCAGTCGGACGAGCAGCAAAATGTCCAACAGACTAAAAGAATATGTTCAATAAGAAAAGTGATAAAAAAGAGTTGACTGCTATGACATTCTCCCTTGAATAACAAATCAGAACAGAAGCAAGATATATCAAACTGATGCATTCAGTAACTTTTCGCTACAAAATATGACTTGACTTAGAAGAGCATAAGAGGACTGTGGAATCATGTGATTGTATTGAAATTCAACTTGCCACAATGTTTATTTCAATTGCAAGAGACTGGACATACCTGAGATTTGATGACTTTAATTCCCTTCTCAAAGTTCTCCCTAGAGGTGTGTGTATGCAGTGGCCCAAGAAGTGTACCTTTCTCTAATGGATCCCCAATTTTAACTTGTTTGTACACATCAAGAAGGCGGTCAAGGACTTTCTGGTATATACTCTCATGGAGAAGCTTCATTGTTTTCAAAAGAGCATGGAGAGAAGTAAGTAATTTACCCTAACCAATAAAAAATGTAGGGAATAATGATGTATTTTGTTATACCAGTCTACGGCATGTAGTACAGCGCTGACCAGCTGTACCAACAGCAGCAAATAAGACAGAGCGCACAGCTAGTTCAATGTCAGCATCATCCATGACAATTATTGCATTATTTCCACTTAATTCAAGAAGGCATTTTCCATATCTCTGGTTCACTGTCTGTTGAACCATTAACCCCACCTATTGTAGACATATACATGAGACAACAAATAATGTTGAGATAAAAGAAACAAGCAGGATAAACGGAACGGATAGATTTATAGCATAAAAATGAAACATGCGATTATACAAGGAAAAGGGAACGCATGATGGAAGGCTGCAACTGGATTTTGGGAACGGATGGTTGTATTTGCCTTATCAAGCATGAGGTCATTTAATATGTCTTGGGGATGACCTCCAAGAGAGCATGTGTGTGTAAGAAGGGACTTCAGATACTGATAATTTTGATTTGAAAATTCATTAAATATAATAGGCAGCTAATCGTGGAAAACCGCAGGCCCTTAAAAGTAGACCATAAGAATGCATCTCTTAATATTCATGGCCAATAAGTCTGATTCTGTATTAAGGTCCACTCACAGGGAAAATTAAAAAAATAAGGGGTGAAAATTAATTGTTAAGAATTTAAAGTTTTCACCAACAAAACCTGCTTCGTTTTCAGTTAAAAACGGGTTAAATCCAATATGATATTAAAGGTCTCTGAGATTTTTTTTCCCCCTTAAATAGTAGTACAGATGTTACATAGATATAGAAGCTTAGAAGCTCATATAATTTTTCTTTTTTTTCCTTAGAGAAGCATACTTACCTTTGAGCTTCCAGTAAATGAGACTAAAGGTATGCGTGCATCTTTTGCTATTGCCTGCCCAATTTCAGCACCACCACAAAAAGCTGTGAAAATAGCACCTGGTAAGTTGTTCTTCTCAAACACCCCAGCAATTAGTCTTGTCATTGCTATGGTAATCAAAGGTGTTGTTGGAGCACCTTTCCTGCACTCACACAACAAGGAATAATTATTCACGGCTATTTATCTATGACATGGAACACAGGATCCATATTTAGGTGGTGCATGCGGAGCACAGCACACCAGTAGACCAAAAAAGGTGATTATTTTCTTCCTTTACTATGGATGCTTTTATAGGATACTGTAAAGCAGTAGCAGCAAAAGTTTATACTTTGCATTTCTCAGGAAATCTAGAGGGAAAGAATCTATACAGAAGTTTAACAGCTAGCCCATGACCTAATGTAGCAAATGTTTTTGATGATAGACAGAATTGATTTTCTACAGAATAAGGATTTGAGAAAAGTTAGGCTCCCTATAAGGCATGCCTATTGGCATCCATTACACTCCATAGACTTACCACACAACACAATTGCCGCAAACCAGAGCTATGCATGCATTCCACCCTAAAAATGTAAAAACATCCGGAAGTTAGAGCATAGTCATTTTCCTAAAAAAACTCAATGAACTAGTGGATTAAAAATAAAAAATAAAAAAGTAAAGACCAAAAATTAAACTTGTCTTTGTTTTTTTTTATTACATGGGGATGAGGGTGTCGAACCCAGGATCTCTCACTATGTGAAGTGTACCAACCAGTAAGCTACAAACTCATTAAAATTAAACTTGTCTCAGTTAAACTATATGTGTCCAGAAATCTAGGACACTTATCATCAAAATTCAATCTACAACATGCAAAAAACCTCATTGATGCCAGAAATTGGAAAAAGAAACTGATCACAGAATTTTCATTAAGGGGCAAATGACGCATGTTTTGGAGCATCTATTCATTTTTTGGGATACTCTGGAAATGTGTCAACACCTACAAAGCTAAAAATGTTTTAATAGGTAAACATATGAAAAGCAAGAGCTTTCTTCTAAAATAAATCAGGCAAATAGGATGAGCAAAGTGTTCATCACCCATCAGTATCCAATTGTTAGCATCAAATAGCACAACCTTCGGCAGATACAAAGAGTAGCAGCACTTGGCCCAAGAAAAGAGAGAAAATAAGGAAGAGTAGCAGCAGCTAGAATATTTGATAAGAAATTTGCTTATGATTGTTCAATTATATCCAGTATGGTCCAATAAATTGAAATGCCTGAAAAAGGAATTATCTTCTAGAAACCAAAATAGACTACACTATAAACTGCACAAGTTTAATTTTGAAAAACAACAGAGATGGATTGATTCCATAAAATGAAAACAGATCCGCATGAAATAGTATATAAATCACAATGTCTTTTCATACATATAAATTTAAGGCCAGTTAAAAAGTGATGGAACTTTCAAAGTGGCATCATGCCTAGATAAAACCATAGAGAAGAATAGGGTGCTCCATATATCATCATAAACTACTCTTTATGTCAAAACAAAACATACAACTCCAGCTTTTTCGTTTTCCATGCTTTGTTCTTACATATGCTTTTATTTCTTGTCAAAACATCAAACAATAAGATGACCAGTCACATTTGCAAGAAAGAAGACAAAAATGTATTTATTGCAGTCAGTAATAAATGATAGACAGTTTCCATTTATTCCTTTTATTAAGGTCCCTTATAGATCAAATTTCATGCATGCAAATTAACAAAGGTAAAGAAGTACAAGAAAGGAAACAAATCTCACCGAGAACGGCACATGGGAAGTTGAAAGCAGTAATTACACCAACTATTCCAAGAGGATTCCACATCTGTGCAAATAGGATTAATAGATAACAATTAAAAATCAGTTTGGAAAGTGTATACTTCCTCTCAAATTTCAGAGCATCAAAACCAACAAACCTCAAGCATCATGTGATTAGGACCTGTTGAAAGAGTAATGGTAATAGTTTCAGATAGGATTTTAGGTAAGTTGGTCAGCAGTAGACAAAAACTGGAATATTTAGAATGGAAAATCCAAACAACTCTAAATCAGTATGCCAGAGACCATCATTTATAAATCAAAACAGCAGACTGAAGATTGAACTCACGTTCTGAGGGAATAACTGATCCATTTAGTTGCCGGCTTAATCCCACTGCAAAATCACACATATCAATAATCTCCTGCAAGATTTTTGTGGTCAGAAAACCTAACAAAGAGTGTACTTTCCAAAAATTTAAGTAAGCAGTTCTACATGGGGACATAGACTAATGTCACATGAATGATTAAATATGCTTGTCCATAAGTGTTGATAATTCATGCAGATTCACTGAACAAGCACATTAAGCAAAAAATTTAAGCAAGCAGTTCTACATGGGGACATAGACTAATGTCACATAAATGATTAAATATGCTTGTCCATAAGTGTTGATAATTCATGCAGGTTCACTGAACAAGCACATTACTCAAGAAGAAGCTTGGAAGTTTGAAACATTAAAAAGTAAAAATAAAAAGCCAAAATTGAAGCATCTGCATTTTTGTTATTTTAAAATCTGAAACTTCAATTTTGCATGAGCACTTTCAGGTATACCATTAACTCCATAAGCATAACAAATGAAAGCTGATCATGCATACACATTTGAGAAAATCCCTGTGGCTGATCCATAGGAATGTGGATACGCCTATTAGAATAAAAAGTCAAAAATTTACTCCATGATGTCTCTTATCCATTAGAGTAAATGTTAACCAAATAAGTCTCTTATCCATGATGTGTATTCTTTTCTTCCCACAATTAAAAGCCTTAATCTAACAAAAATAGAGAATATAATAAAGCATTTCACTTATTATATGATTATTGCCAATGTATAACTTATATAATCAGACACGCACACGTTCCAGAATACATGACAGGTAATGTACATACTTGAACCTCCCCTAATCCTTCAGCAAATATCTTCCCCATCTCAAGTGATACAAGTCGACCTAGTTGATGGAGTTTTGCTCTCAGTGCATCACCAATCTGCCTGACAATCTCTCCTCTCTTTGGAGCTGGAATCTGAAGCAAATGAAACATCCAGACAATTTTTACTTGGGAATTGATAGTTGCAGTTTGTGCAGAGTATATTTCAATTTCTGCAATTTTCAAGATTGACAAATTCATGCAAATGAAGACACAGAAAGCTAAAAACTTCAAAATAATCTTAAGAGCAAATTTTTGCAGAACCAAGTGAAGGACACACCTGCATCCAAACCTTTGCAGCTTCAAAACAAGCTTTCACTCCTTCTTCATAATCTTGTGCGGAGGCCTCGACAACTTGTGCAATGGTCTGAAATTAAAGAGATAATTTATCCAGTGTCATAAGAACCTCAAATAATAATCCAACAGGAGACTAAATTATCCATCTCGTGTTAATTTGATTAGCCATTTTGCATTATCCAACAGAATGAGTCCAAGACCACGTATCTGGTCTTTGATCAGCCAAGGCAAACAGTTTGGTAAGAACAATGCGCTCAAAAAAGATTAAATTGCAAAGTCGGTTACTTTTTCTCGACTCGGTATGCTTGATTTTAACCAACAAGAATGCAAGATCTTACATTCCGGGAAACTGCAGAATGTTTACTAAGAAAGCTCCAAAATTTTCTACACCCCTCAAAATCATTAATCAAGAAAATCAATGATTTTTAAAAAAAATTTCGAAAACGGAAAAATGAGGAGTTTTTGAAGAGCCATGAAAGAAGACTTCGAAATGGTACCAGCACTGGGTAGAGTGCAATCAGAAGTGCAAAAAAAAAAAAATCGAAAGGAGAGAAAGAGTACCTGATTGTTAGCAGGATTAACGGAAGAAACTAGAGGGCCACTGCCTTTCCAAGCGCCATTTGCATAGCAACCAAGATTACGAGGGCCAATTCCAATCTCCTTGAGGAACTCGTATTCTTTCTTCTCGAAACTCATCTCTGGATTCCCACAGAGTTCTGCTTACTAGAAGCACACAAAAGAGTACGAAATCGAAAGTAAAGAGCGTTACTTTCTTGAATCGTTTATGGACTCGGGTAAGAAAATTGAAAAAGAAACAAGATTAGAGTTGATGTTGACGATGATATCGTGTTCTTGATCCAACTTTTTAAAGGAATTTATAGTCAGACACGTATGAACAAGTAGAGACGTAGCAGTAAAGAACTCTAAAAACTGTTTCTACGCTCTCATTCATAATTGATTTTCATTACTCCCTAACTCTGATTGTCCATTATCTCTCATTATCCATTTTTAAGTTGCACCGTAATTATGGGAAATATTAAGGGTGTACTCGATATATAATTTAATAAAAATTTTAAAATTTATAAAATCTTATGAATTTTAATAAAATTTTACGAAATTTGTCAAATTTAATAGAATTTCATAAAATATTATTGATTTGAGTGGAATTTGATAGATTTTTATTTTATTATTATAATTAAGAGAGAAATATAATGTTATAACAATTAAGTTAAAAAATATACATGATATTTTGTTTTTTATATTATTTATTTATTTATTTACTTGCAAGATCACAGTCGGAATTGTCTTCATAGTTTTTACTTCAAAATCCATCAAATTCCTTTATATTCCATTAAAAATAGAATTTCATTGAAATATATGAACTTTTGATAACATTATAATTTTATGAAATCTATTAAATTTTATATTGATGATTTTGGATTTTGATAGATTTTTATTTTATTATTATAATTATAACAAATAGAAAGCTTTTTTATATAAAAAATATAATGCATATATACATTTCATAATTTTTTATGAAATTTGGTGAATTTTTATTATACTTTTAAAATAAAATAAATATAATAATTTATACATAAAAATTTACACGTAAACAAATCAATATATATAAAAGTTATTATTATAAAGAGAGAAATATAATGTTATAACAATTAAGTTAAAAAATATACATGATATTTTGTTTTTTATATTATTTATTTATTTATTTACTTGCAAGATCACAGTCGGAATTGTCTTCATAGTTTTTACTTCAAAATCCATCAAATTCCTTTATATTCCATTAAAAATAGAATTTCATTGAAATATATGAACTTTTATGAAATCTATTAAATTTTATATTGATGATTTTGGATTTTGATAGATTTCATAGAATTTTAAATTGAGAATGCATCGAATGTCATAGAATTTTAAATTCTATTGAATTTCATAATAAGAATACCCCTAAAAATAATAATTATTTAATTAAAATTTTTACGTTATAATAATTTAATAGCTAATATATATGTTAATTTTTTTAAAAATATATTATTCACTAAATAATTAAAAATCGTCAACATCTTTCATTAATAACAATGATATAATTATAAAAGTGTGTAATAAAATTATAAAGTGAATAATTAATGAAACGTCACAAAATATAAATGTGAACACTTAAAATTGGACAAAAAGACTATTAATTTCTGTTCCTGTGTTTTTCCTTTAATATGATGTTGCTTTTAAAAAAATAAAAGTATAAAGCAAATAATGATAAATATGAAGCAAATTACACGGACAACATAAAC
This sequence comes from Apocynum venetum, assembly GCA_019593545.1. Classification (NCBI taxonomy): domain Eukaryota; kingdom Viridiplantae; phylum Streptophyta; class Magnoliopsida; order Gentianales; family Apocynaceae; genus Apocynum; species Apocynum venetum. The sequence goes on along the minus strand of SRSM01000123.1, from coordinate 4,962,682 downwards.
AAAAATTCATTTCATGCGGTACTACCTCCTAGAAACTAGGTAAATAAAACATGAAATGCTACTTTTATTTTATAGAAACTTGGTAAACGCAAATGTTACTTATCGCTTAGTTTTTATATACAAGTCATTTTACCTCTTTAAAGACATTTAAATATTAAATATCACATATATGCATCTTATGATTAAAATAACTTTAATTTTAATTTTTCGTCCTCAATCTATATATATCTATATATATTATATAAAGTTTTTCTAACACTCCATAATTTTGATAGTGTCATCATTATATTTTTTATTATACTTTTTTTTTAGAAGTCAATCCACTCTTTTTACTAGTAACTCTTTTTAAGCATTTATTATCTCTCTCTCTCTATATATAAAGTGATCCATATTCTAATAAGTAAATTATAAATATTCAAGATTGCTGATTTTTAATCAATTTTATATATTCATAAGAATTACACATATTTTGAAATAAAAAAATTTAATTGAATATTCTATTTAAAAAGCATGTAGGAATTAGTCCAATTTAATCTATTAATATAGAAATTCTATCTAAATAGGATTTTATGAGAAACACGTTTTTTGACAAGTGCTATTCCTATTTTTTGTGATTTTGTTTTTAGAAGTGAAGTCACTTGATTTTAACTCTCTCTCTCTCTATATATAAGTGGTCCATAATAATATTTCATAAAAAATACATGTATATTTTGAAATATGAAATTTTAATTAAAAACTCAATAAAAATCATAATAGGATAAATACAACTTTAATGCCGTTAATGTAGATAAGATAAATTGTACCTAAATTAGGATTTTTTGAAAAATATTTTAAAGAAGGTTTTGATTTAACAAAATTATATATTCCATAAAAATAACTAATTTTGTATATATTTCATAATGAATTATATATAAAATTTGGAATATGGAATTTTAATTAAGTACTGTATTCGAAGTCATAGTAGGAAATTATTAACATTTACTCAAATAATATAGAGAGTATGAATTAAGCACCAATTTCTTTTTGATAAATATTACTAAGGTAATTTTTTTAATAAGTGTCATATATTCCACTAAAAAATATACATATTTTGAAATCATAAATTTTAATTAGATACTCTATTAAAAATTGTAATTTGAATTACCTGGCAATTAATCCATTAATGTAGACATTCTACCTAAATTAATTTTTTTGCATAAAAATTAGAGATGCATCTTCCTTTTTTGTTGTTGAAAGAATTAGAAATGCAGCTTGATTTAATAAATTTAGCTAGAATAATCCATTCAAAACATATCAAGAATTAAATAAATATTTAATATGTAAATGTAGAACGTTTGAAATGTTTAAATTTAAGATTTATTTGAGAAATATTAGAATGATAATTTAATTTATTAAATCCCATATATTTCATAAAATTATATGCATTATTGAAATATGTTTATAAATTCCATTTAAAATCTTATGGAATTATTACTCAAAGTTTCCATTATTATATATAGCCTAAACTATGAATTGTTTTTTTGAGAAACATTATAGAAATACAAAATAAATATTCCTTTCCCTCTCTCTCTCTCTATATATATCCCACAAGTTTGGCTATTATATTTATACACGACATTTCATTTTTTGAAACTGAGATAACTTATTATTGCTCAAATTGAAGTCAGTTCTAAAATCTACAAAATCATTCTCAATCTTTGTTAAAAAATTAACTTTAATGAATTATTGTAAAATTAAATTAAATGTGGCATACTTTTTTAAATTCTCTTAATTATTATTATTATATAATATAATATTTTATTACAATTATGTAATTTTAATTATATGTCAATAACTATAAGATTTTATTTATACACTAAATTGTTTAAAAATAAAATTTATGTGCATCACACAAGTGAAAAAATATTTATTATATTTATATATAATTTTGTTTTTTTTAAAAAAAAGATTTCTATCTCATCTCTCAAAATGAAAAGTTAGTTAATGAACTTTAATTATAAAATCAATAAAATTATTTTCAATATTAGTTAAGAACCCAACTTCTACGTGAATAACTAAGGAGACAATTTATTTTTTACTATCAATATTATTTTATAATTATTATAAAAATTATATATTATAATTTTATTTATATGAAAAATATAATTATAATATTTTTTCATATATTAAATTATTTTAAAATATAATTCCGGCCGGAGGAGTATTGTTATGGATTAAAGTAAAAGAAATGACGGGGCAGCTTGTAGTGGAAAGCAAAGTACTTTTGTCTGGTTTGTTTCACGAGATGGCATGGACTCCAAGAAACATGTTGAAGTTGCAACAGCCGAGAAAACTGTTCTGATTCCGACAGTCGGAAAGTTTCCAATGTAGTTCGGTAATTCCATGAATGTCCAACTCACATTAAGCCCGCCGCACCACATTGAGTTTACAAAACCCGAACACAATCCTCCAAAACTAGCCTTGAAATTTCGCATGTGCCTTCAGAAACAAGCCGGAGCGAAAAAACCAGTTGCAGTAGGTTGTTCCCGTCCGTTTGTTGCGTTCAACTGTGAGATGAGGATACCCCTGGCCAACAACCTGAATAAGGAGTAGTAGAAGATGGGGAGGGTTCCTCAGAGAGGAGAGGACCTCCAAGATGGGAGAGGAGAGAAACCTGTAAAAAGATTGCCAACAGAGCCCCAAATGGGGATGAAATTCCTCAAAGAGGAAAGCTCATAATAATTCATAAACTTAATCGTTCAATTAATAAAAGAATGAAGTAACTATAATAGAGAATGAAATTTCACTTGCTCTATAATTTCTATTGCTATTAACTTGATCGATCTCAATAAAGAGTAAATTTTCTCTTGCCATATTGTCATGAATCTTATGCACGTAGACATAATATCTTTAGATAGACAAAACAAAACAAAGAAAAACTTTGTTAGGTGCTCTTCACACTTGCAAGGAACAAACTGCTTTTTGTTCATCAAAATTATTAATGAAATTTAACATAAATCTTTTTCTTTTTTATTTCTCTGCCGATGTTCTTGTTGATAGAGCAAATGAGGAGGTGCGTGAACTCTAAGAAGTTCAAATTGGTCACTTTCTTGGCTTACAAAATTTATTATACTATTCTTTCGTTAAATATTATTGATGTTCTCATAAATAAAAATTATGTTTGGGTTTTAAAAAGAGATGAAAAAGAAAACGTATGCAATTATATAGAGGAGTTTTTTTTTTTTTTTGAGGGGATATAGAGGAGTTATTCCCTCAAAAAAAGAAAAGAAAAGAGGAGCTATTATTATTACTACAATTATTATATCCATCTCAATAATAAATAAATAAAAATTCCAAATTCCAATAATTACAATTAAAGTTTCTAATTGAACTAATTGATGGTCACGTTCTTCAAAACAAGACTGGTAGGTTCTGCCAATTCGAACGACCCACCCCCCAAAGAAACTTCTCAGAAGAAGACTCATCAACCCCGTTCAAGAAAAATCCAAAATCTGCGCTTATTTCTTTGAAGAAGAAGGAAAAAAATCTCACATTGACCTTCTCCTTTTCTTGTTCTGGCTAACTTTATCGTGAACATTCGAGCTTCAATCGGTAAGAGGCTTGTTCATCAAATTCATTCATATTGTTCCACAATTCTCAATCAATTTCATCCAAAGTCGTCAATTTTTTTTTAGTTATTAACTTAGGGTTCGTATTTTAATGGAGGCAGACCTATTTCGTTTCTGTCCCTAGGTTTCTAGTTTTTTTATTTATTTTGTATATGAATAATTTGAGGCGTAAATACTGGATATGAGGCGATTAAGCGGCGTTTATAGTAAAAAAAGGCCCCAATTTGGGGGAATTTTGAATGGGTTTGGTGCGCTAGTTCTAATCTTCTTTTTTTACAACCGAGAGGATGTTCTTAAGAACCCATTATTGCGGGGATCATCATCTTTAGATTCCCAACGTCAATGGAGCACTAGAAGTGGATTTAATCACTATGGGGTGCTAAATCGCCGGGAAATGGTTGAATTGAGTATTAATTCTTCAGCTCCTGAAAATATTTCTGACACTGATTCTTTGTCTTCAAAACACCCTGAGCGCTGTTCCGGATTGTTTGAGCATATTGGTTACAGAAGTAGTTGTGAGTTCTTGAAATCTCACCCCCAGTGCACGTCTGATGGATTCTTTGATTACATAAGGTTTTATTACTGTGCTTGCAATGGAAGCTCATGGGCTTTTGTAGTGTTTGCTATTTGGCTTTTTGCATTGTTCTATCTTCTGGGCAATACTGCAGCCGATTACTTTTGTTGTTCTTTGGAGAAGCTGTCCAGTCTGTTGAAGCTTTCCCCTTCAGTTGCTGGAGTTGCCCTTCTTCCACTTGGAAATGGTGCCCCAGATGTCTTTGCAAGTATTGCTGCATTTGTTGGCACTGGTGCTGGGGAGGTGGGGCTAAATAGTGTGCTGGGTGGTGCTGTATTTGTCACTTGCATTGTTGTTGGAGTTGTTTCCTTTAGTGTTGCTGATCAGGCAATTCAGATTGATCAGAGATGTTTTATTAGGGATATTGTTTTCTTCCTTGTGACTTTGTTGTCACTACTGATTATCTTGATTGTTGGTAAAGTTAGTGTTTTTGGAGCAATTGCTTTCGTATCAATATACTTGGTTTATGGCTTTGTTGTTGCTGCAAATGAGATTCTGAGGAAGCAGGTGCAGAGGTTGAAATTGGATGCTGTAACACCTTTGCTTCCAGTAAAAGGAAGCATATTCTCTCAAGGAACCCAGGAAAATGAGTCTATGTATAATCCTTTACTTGACATCGAGGCTGAAAGTGATGGAGTGCAGTCAAATAGTTCCTTGCCACAGTGGATGTGGGCTTCAAATGTGGCAATTTATTCAAACCAAGCCCTGAAAGGACCTGACGGTGAGAAGGTCTTGTGGGGATGGCATGATGAGAGCATAGAAGTTGAAAACTCAGCATTCTCATGCTCGAAGTTATGTTCCATTCTGGAGTTTCCTTTGATACTGCCAAGGCGATTAACAATTCCATTAGTCGAGGAAGAAACTTGGTCAAAATTCTATGCCGTATGTTGTGCTTCATTGGCTCCAATACTTATGGCATTTTTGTGGAATACCCAAGAGAATGCAAGTGATCAAAGCAGAAAAGTTGCATATTTTGTTGGCATCTTAGTGGGCTGCACGCTTGGTGTGCTTGCCTATAAGTACACAAGATCAGATCATCCACCTCAAAAGTTTTTGTTTCCATGGGTTTTGGGCGGGTTTCTTATGAGTATTGTTTGGTTTTTTATGATCGCAAATGAACTTGTGGCTCTGCTGGTCGGAATGGGTGTTATACTGGGGGTTAATCCTTCAATTCTTGGGTTAACTGTGTTGGCATGGGGAAATTCAATGGGGGATTTGGTTTCAAATGTTGCATTGGCAATGAATGGTGGTGATGGCGTCCAGATTGCTATGTCTGGATGCTATGCAGGTCCAATGTTTAATACACTGATTGGCTTGGGGATCTCAATGTTGCTGGGAGCCTGGTCAGAAAAACCTGGTTTCTTCACAGTTCCACAAGACCAAAGCTTGTATTACACATTGGGGTTCCTTGTTTCTGCACTTGCATGGGCACTAATAATTCTACCAAGGAATGACATGCGTCCTAGTAGGATGCTTGGAACTGGGCTTATCACCATTTATTTGCTATTTCTCTCTTTAAGGGTTAGCAGTGCTGTGGGTGTCCTTTCGTTGGCCGGACTAGGTTGACACTTCCTATATCTTGTATAAAAGGTGAGTTTGGACATTGTCACTTGACCACAGAAGTTCACATTTTCAGGACTGATTACCCGTTGAGCATAAACATGATTCTTGTTGCACAAATTTCTTATTGTGATCATATAACATTAGCATTAGCGGTTCTTTTCCGAGCTGTATGTTGTAACTATATGTGACTGTTAAAGAAGCATTTATTAGGTGTATATATGAGTCTTATGATGATGTACTGTGACTTTGTTGACAGACCCTTGGTCCCTGAATTTTTCTATTTACATACATCTTGTTACATAGCTACTGATGTTGGGTTGTTTAATTCTTATCTTTTCCAGATTGTCCTCATGTTTGACATTTTCATACCCACCCCCCCATCCCCTAATGTCAACACGCAATCCCTGGTTCCCAAAGCAAACCTTATCATATAGTTCTTCAGTATTCAAAGCAGTTGTGTATTTCTCTGTGGAGATCTTGTTGGAGTCTGGATGTATGGACCTAAACAGAAAGAGTTGCTTTTCTCCTCTAAAAGCTCAGCTTATCAGAAAGGAGGCCCCACCCAGCCATTAGGGAGATTACTGCCGTAGGGTGAGCTGCCTCTTACAATATGCTCTTATTATGTTCTACTTTTGCTCTTAATCTGACAGAAGGGTAGTAATTAGTAGAGTTTTGAGTTGTTTAAATGATACTTGGTGCTCTTAAAAATTGTTCCCAGTGCTCTTGTCCCAATCAAAGCTACTGACAAAAGGCAACATGGATCTTTCAAACAAAAAGGAGATTTTCAACTGGGGAGGCCTATATGTTCCTATATCCTCGATGATTCGTATGATCATGTGCCTAAGATGTGATTCCAGCATTCCAGTTTTACATTTGAATCAGTAGGAAGGCCTCTTTTTGTAGTTGCTTGTTAGAACTCTTAATTTGGAATCAAGTCAAAAATTCAAAATGATGGAATTAATTATTTCCTATTTGGTGTATTATTTCATACTCCCTGCAACTAAACTGAAAGTCTTCATTTTTATTTTTGAAATGTTAGTTTCAAAAATATATTTCTTATAAAACAAATTGCACAAATAACCTTCTCTCTCTAACATATGAATAATGATAATATGGTAATTTAATTAAGGTTTAAGAATCTCCTCAGTTTTTATGCTTAAATCATGATAGACTCTCATAATTCAAGATGTCTTTTTGAATTAAAAAGCTAATTCTTTTCTTGGGTATAAATCTTCAAACTAGTAGGAGATTTGTCACTCAGTATTGCAATGGCCTTATATTTTAAGCATATATGATTTGTATTACATACTTAACATGTGATTTCGTCTTTTCACTTTTACATTGTGAGGCTGTAGGAAGACCTCTGTGATGGGTTGGTTGGATGTGATAAAATAGTGCTAGTCTAACCAGGTGCGATCGCGAGTGGTTGGCCCAAGAATGGGTGTGGAGCTCCATAACGCACATTAAGGCTGACTCGGTGCCCATGCTAAGTTTCTATGAGTCTGGTTGATGCAACATGGAGAAAAAAGAATTGCTTCAAGGGTTAGGACAATGAAACGCATAACTTAGCCAGGAATAATAGAAGGTATAGTTAAATAAGCAAAACAGAAATGTAGAATGTCATTTTCTTGATTCAAGGAGAGATCATTATCAATCTCTATTGATAATCTTGTCTCCTGTGGACATCGTTGTTGAGTGTCCTGGATGAACATTGCCTAATATGTTGCCCAGGTTCGCCTGCAAGATGACTTCATTGTCGTTTCTTATTCAAGGTTCACCTACCAAAGCAAATAATAATACTACTAGACTAGTATTTGGGGTATGCAAGGGAAATGACGAGCCACGAATTTTCCTAGCCTTTAACATTTTTTTTATCTTTTGTCAATGATGGATAGCTCATTAACGTGATTCACGCTTAAGTAGCCGAATCAGACCATTTTTTTTCAATAATTATTTTCATAAAATTGTTTGTTCGAATGGAACATAGTGGTGGTTTCATACACTTTAATTTACGGAAGTACAAGAAAATAAATTTGTATGGGCCAGCTTCCTTTTCTCCTCTATATTGATCTAAAAAAAAAAAAACCTTAAATGAAAATAATACAGTATAATCGAAATAAAAAATCATGGGACCCATTCCAAATGGCTAATGAAAGTCCACAACGTGGCGCAATGAAGCCCGCCAATCGCCATTCAATAACAGGCAATGTGGGGCCATGTTATTATCTTCTTTTATCAGGTAGTAGTATTACATTTCGGCCTCCTGACCAGTGACCACCACGTCTCCAATGGCGGCCGTCTCTTTTCGGTCTTCCTTCTTTCTCATATTGGTTGTCGTCTTTTACATTCCTTCATCGATTTCTTCCTTACACGATCCTCCCCGAACCTTCATCGTCCATGTCTCCAAATCTCACAAGCCTCCAATCTTCACCTCCCATCACCACTGGTATTCCTCCATCCTCCGATCTCTCTCTTCTCTTTCCCCTCACTCCTCCAAACTCCTCTACGCTTATGACCTTGCTGCTCATGGTTTCTCTGCCCACCTAACCCCTGATCTGGCCGCCCAACTCCGACGAATCCCTGGTATCCTCGCCGTCGTTCCAGATGGTATACGTCATCTCCATACTACTCGCACCCCTCACTTCCTCGGCTTAGCTGACTCCTTTGGCCTGTGGCCTAACTCCGAATACGCCGATGATGTCATCGTTGGTGTCCTTGATACTGGCATCTGGCCTGAGCGTTCGAGCTTCTCAGATGAAGGTCTCTCCGCCGTTCCCTCTGGTTGGAAAGGCACCTGCGAAACCGGACATGATTTTCCCGCTTGTAATAAAAAAATCATCGGCGCCAGAGCTTTTTTTAAAGGATATGAGGCTTATCTCGGCCGTCCATTAGATGAAACCCGTGAATCGAAATCCCCAAGAGATACAGAAGGTCATGGTACGCATACTGCATCAACAGCAGCTGGATCGGTGGTTCACAACGCAAGCTTCTATGAGTACGCCACAGGCGAAGCCAGAGGAATGGCGATTAAGGCGAGGATTGCAGCCTATAAGATTTGTTGGAGCTCAGGATGTTTCGATTCGGATATATTGGCAGCAATGGATCAAGCCATTGCCGACGGAGTTCATATCATCTCCCTTTCTGTTGGTGCCACAGGCTATGCTCCGCAGTATGACCACGATTCTATTGCAATTGGAGCTTTTGGTGCCACTGAAAAAGGCATTGTTGTATCCTGCTCTGCAGGAAACTCTGGTCCTGGACCCTATACTGCAGTCAATATTGCTCCGTGGATTCTTACAGTTGGAGCTTCCACGATAGATCGGGAGTTTCCGGCGGAAGCCATTCTCGGAGATGGTAGGATCTTCGGTGGTGTGTCCTTGTATTCCGGCGAGTCTCTCGGCGATACCAAGCTTCCTTTAGTGTACGCGGAAGACTGTGGAAGCAAGTATTGTTATCCTGGGAAACTCGATCCTTCCAAGGTCAAAGGTAAGATTGTATTGTGTGATCGTGGAGGTAATGCAAGAGTCGAAAAGGGAAGTGCTGTGAAGCTCGCTGGTGGAGCGGGAATGATACTCGAGAACCTTGCGGATTCCGGAGAAGAGCTTATTGCTGATTCGCATCTCATCCCGGCGACCATGGTGGGTGAAAAGGCCGGAGAAAAAATCCGGAGCTACGTGAAGTCCAATCCATCACCGACGGCTGCAATTGTCTTCCGAGGAACGGTGATCGGAGAATCACCGTCGGCCCCACGTATTGCTGCATTCTCGAGCCGCGGCCCGAACCATTTGACGCCGGAGATTCTAAAACCTGACGTAATAGCTCCAGGAGTGAATATACTAGCGGGTTGGACGGGTTTCACCGGCCCCACCGATTTGGATATTGACCCGCGAAGAGTGGAGTTCAACATTATTTCCGGCACTTCCATGTCGTGTCCTCACGTGAGTGGCTTAGCCGCCCTGCTCCGTAAAGCCCACCCGACGTGGAGTCCAGCTGCTATTAAATCAGCTCTGATGACAACGGCTTACAACTTGGACAACGCCGGGAAAAATATTACGGACCTTGCCACTGGTGTAGAATCGACGCCATTCGTCAATGGTGCGGGCCACGTAGATCCGAACAGAGCGCTCGATCCTGGAATGGTTTATGATATTGGAATCTCCGAGTATGTTGCATTCCTATGTTCTGTTGGATATGACTCTCGGAGAATCTCTGTCTTTGTCGGAGAAGCTGCTTCTGGAGTGGATTGCAGTTCTGAAAATTTGGGAAGTCCAGGGAATCTGAATTATCCGTCATTTTCGGTTGCTTTTAGTCCTGAAGATAGTGTGGTTAAGTATAAAAGAGTGGTTAAAAACGTTGGGAGTAAAGAAGACGCTGTGTATGAGGTGAAAGTGAATGCTCCGCCGTCAGTGGAGGTGAGCGTTTCGCCTGCGAAGCTGGTATTCAGCGAGGAGAATGATACGTTGTCGTACGAGATTACGTTTACCAGTGCTAGTGGATTGGAAGGGGTCAAGAGTATTAAATCTGCCTTTGGATCGATAGAGTGGAGTGATGGGGTGCACATTGTTAGGAGCCCTATTGCAGTAGTCTGGCGTCTCGCTTCAGTGGATTCCATGTAGATTTCTTGTTAAGAGAATAAAGCATTTTGTAAAGATCATGTCATCAAGGATCAAGAATTGAGGATGCCGTTGTCGGAGTTGCGGGGGAAGGGGATGTCGAAGATTAAGGAATACGGAAAGTGATGAGCTAATGTTAGGAGGGGTCAGAGTTTCTTCCCCCGATCCATTTCACGGGATTGCTGTGACTGTGATGCTATCCAAGAAACCTTTTTTTTTTTCTTTTTTCTAGAAATATTTTCTATGGAAAGAGGAGTGTGTGCTTGAACCGTCTTATGTATTCTCTGTCCAGTTCATCATACATTAAAACGAAAGCATCGAGTAAATTTCAGCGATGTTTTTTCCTTTCCTGAGTTTCAAAATACTGCACCTATTGAAACCAGCGTTTTGCATCGGTAGCTAATAACGTGGAATGCAAATAGCATTTAGACCGTTTCACGTTCTCTCACTCGATTTTAAATCAGAAATCTAGGCAGATTTTTTATTGGGTATAAAAAAATTAAAGCAAACCACCCGCTCCCAGCTCCTCCTTTGTTAGACAAGACACAGTTCTGGCAACGAATGTCAAATTCCAGACTCAAAAAATGCTAATAACTTGCTAAAATTATTCCATAATATAGGAGGGGAACGCCATCAAACAGCAGTTTTGGCAACAGCTCATATGAAACAAATTAGAGAAGGTTTCCGTGAATATCATGGGAAGAGACGCAACAGGCGACTATAGAAGCCCTTTGTTCCAGACCATCCTTAGACAAAGTACAAACATGGAGTTACGTGCCATGACATGACAACCGAAATTTCAACTAATTTGTCCTGAAGGTTGAAATAAAATTGTCCAGATAAAGGTGACAATTCCCTCGTACCAATTTACCAACTCGTGCCAAAGAATATTTCAAAATGCTTGTACATGAAATTTGAATTAGGAGTATTCCTTCATTATTTTTCAATTTTTATTTCTATCTCTAAACAAATCAAATCAAATCATATTAATTCTAAAACTAATTGATCAAAATATTTCAATTTGATTTGGTTAAACCAAAATTCTTTACTCTATAAATTACTAATATAATATTTAATAGTAAATAATTTAAAATAATTCATGACTACAAAAAATCCTTATAATAAAAATATATTACAAATTATAAAACTTATGAAAATTTGAAGTAAGGTATAATATTTATAACATTTTAATAAAAAAAAAGACTTATCATTTTGATTAATTTCATCCCTTCCTCATCAAAGATATTGCTAAGAAAAACAATACAAAATTAAAACTTCAATTACATTAAAAATCTATTTTTTTCTAATAATAAACTATAATTGTTGAATTATAGTATTAGGATTTTAAGTTTTGACATTTTTTTCATTAATATCTAAACTTTATTATAATAATAATAAACATATATTATGTTAAATTAAAATTTTTTATTATCTAAAATTTCTAAAATTTAAACAGCACGTCAAATCTTACTTTTGAAAAATTTTAAATATTCAAACCAAATAAATTGAAAAATAAAAAAAACAAACTATTAAATACAGATTGATTTTTATCCCTACGATTTTTTAACACCCCTACATAATCAAACTGACTCCCATCCCAATCTTTACATAACAACTTGCGTCTACATTAAACTCCTAGTCCCAAGTAGGGTGTGGGATGAGGGTCTATCAATATACTCATGTTGCTAGCACAAGAAAATCCTATTCAACTGCAAATTTTCTTAAGGATTCATGTGATGATAATTGCAAGGAGAACACATCCCACATCATTCATAACATAGGGTAATAAGGTGTGTGACACAGGGATCACTGTTTGAACACACTTGGCTTTGCCAAAAGTTGAGCAGCCATTTACATAGAATATCTCAAAAATCAGACCAGTTCATGACATGATTCTTAGAATGAGGAAGGATGAAGAAATTGATGTTTAGGTTGCTCGTCACACAGAACAGCATCAACAGCTTTCTCCAATAGTTTTCCTCACAACAAACTCTAGTGTCCATATTTCTGAAATTCCCATTCGCTATTATCTGCAGAAGGAATAAAAAATTTAGAGTTACATAGTCTTGTAGTGAGCTCCTTAATAAAATCAGTCAAAGACAAAGAAAAGTAAAATAAAGCAATACCTAGAGGACACACTTGACGGGTTTTGAGCCAACGGCTGATGCAGTGAAAATGGAAGGCATGATTACATACACCTATAGGAACATATTTAGATTGGTTACACACCTGAGAACATTCCTCAGAAATAATCAAACCCTATAAAGAACAGTTCAATCAATAGGTAAAATTCAATCTAAAAATCTAAATATAAGACATCTGGAAACTAATAACATATAAGGAATTCATCATTGGTGAGTAAGAAATAAGACATTCAGCCCTTCAGATTCATCACTTAGAAAGAATATGGCATCTAGGCAACCGTTACAGACAGACAGGATGGAAGCAACAAAGAGATTTTATTCCTCTAAATTGTCAAGTGCAGACCTTCACTAAGTAATCTTTTGAGATATACATAAAAGTAAAGTATGCTATACTCCTCATGAACTTGCATCTTTTACAAATTGATTGTGTACATTGATGTAACTATTTTGATAGAACTCTCTCGCATCCAAAATTCACTCAAAATGGAATTAAACCAAAAGAGGAAAGGTACTATAGCATGCAACTTCAGTATACTTATGCTTCAGACTTCTCTAATCTCTTGAGTGGATACTACTATAATTGAAGCCTATGAAGCTAAAAACTGGAAATACAAATTCTTATGGTTATCAATCATTACAGAATTGGAAAGTAAAGATAAACAAACCAATCAAGAAATTGTAGACCATCCAGCTTCAAAAATGTTTTTCAATGTTTATAGGCAACTCAGAGGAACCAGAAGATACATTTATCCTATGGTCTTGTCCAAAATAACTTTCTCCATAATAATGTCAACTTTTTTAAGATAAGCATGTTTACAGTCAGTGAGGGTGAGAGTAGAATATCAAATGGTCAATGCTCTTCTAGGTTGTCATGTCAAACCAAGTCAGAGATTCATTTTGTGGTGAAGGGAACAGTTAGTGCCACATTTTTATCAGTAAATGGTAGCTTCACTTATTCTTATATACTCCCTTCATTTAGAAATATAAGTCTGTTGAATTTACTTTTACACAAATCAATAAAAAAAATTTCTAAAATGCCCTTCTTAATTATTATGTAATGAAAATAAGAAAGAGAAAAAAAAAATTTATTTGAGAAGAATAAAATATAAAAAATTTGTATTGGAAATAAGAAAGAAGGGAAAGGAGAGAGAAAATAAATAAGAGTAATATTGAAAATCAATGCTGAAATATTCATAAAATTCCATAAAACGACTCATATTTTGAGACAAAAAAAAGAAGTCACCGAACAACTTATATTTTTGGACAGAAAGGAGTATAAAATGAGGAAAAATTAGTGATCAAACATGAAACAACAAGCCCACTTGAATTATATGCAATCGGCAAGCACACTCCATAGAATCATTCCAATACTTCAGAGACTATATTTAAACAAAAAGCTTTAGACTCAGGTTTCTATTGCATGCCCCAAGTCAATAGGAAATCCTGGATCAAGGTGAAGTGTCCAGCAGTCCTTGTAAAATAATTTAACCATAAAGTTGGGCAAAAAAGGTTGCAAGCATTGAATACCACCCTTGGCTCAATGGCTACATTAGAATATACTTCATTAGTTAGGAAAATATTACATGGCCTCTGAGGTCTTCCACATAAACAGGTCCTGAACAAGCATTTTTAAGTTCTTAAAACCTGAAGCTTGCCAATGACTCTTCAAAATAGGCAAGTAAGAATTTACCTTCAAGTCTCTTTATATCAGTCAAAGTTAAGATCACAGTATGAATTTGTTTACCTAAACATTTCATGGTGTTCTTCCAGGTATATAGCCTTACTATTTGTTGTCCATATCTCATTAGAACATATTCCCCTGGGATGAAGTTTTTCAGCTTCTAATCATCAATCCTCTCATACTAAAAAGCAGTGATTCACATTCACTTCACATGCATTGTCAACTAAGGCCCAAAAAGCATTTTCACAAACGTACCTAAAAACACTAGAAGAATGCCTGACATAGATATTAGCAATTTATGCATCCTTAATTAAACAAATCAACACATCAACTTTAAAATAATCAAAACAAATTATTCTCTAGAACTACAGCTATAAAATGTCGCAACAACATATTCAAAAACATGATTTCAACTTAATACTAGAAAGTACGTACCCCAAGCAACAGTACATTCCTCGCTCGTTGCACTAGCCTGATTAGCCTGACACTCGATACCTATACAGAGCCAAATTCAACTGTCACGTAATTCGCCCGAAACAAGATAAAAAAACAAAAGAGTCAAACAAGTTCAACGGCGGAAAATTTTCAGAGCACCTACAGAGATCCATGATATGGTTCCTGCAAATCGCACAGTTGTCGACAACAATATCTGCAATAGAAAATCCCCAATCCGCATCAAAATTGAATAGCCACAAAAAAAATTATAACAAAATAATGAAAACACATTAATAATCAACCCTAGGGTTCATAATATCGATTTACGTACCCCAAGCCCACAGAGCAACCGCATTCCATTTCTTAATCTCGAAGCGTTTAGGCTTCTTCGATGAAGAAGACGAAGCAACTGATGCCGATGAAGGTCCTTCTTCGACCGGCACCATATTCACGTCCGTATCCATTACTGATGACCGCCGTTATAGATGAGTTCAAAAAGTCTAGCAGAGTTCGTTCGATGGCTCTGCAATTAGCCGAACCTTTACTTCTTATTCGTGATTTTCTCCTTTTCTTTAAATTGTTTCAGGTGGGTGTAGAATTTTGTTTTTCTAGACTAGATATTTGTACTTCGCTTTCTCAAGCAATGGGCTCTTATCACAAAGGTAAAGAGATATAATGGGCTCATTAGAGCCCACATTATATGGGCTAAACTGCCGCACGGTGATGTGTGAGTTTCATCTTCATGGAATTTTAGAACCCATCAAAGATATATTGCCTTGATTGAAGTGTTTTTTTTTTTCCACCTAGAATGAGCTTTTATCTACTCCTGCAAAATAAGAGTCACGTAAGTTTCACATGACTAGCAATAGGATAAAATTTGATGTAGAATCTGATGAAAGGACAGGATTTAAATACCTTAATAGTTAAAGATTTTCAAAAAAATTAAGAGCAGGTTGAATAATTTACCCTTATATAGAGGAAATAATCTCTTCTTTTTATGAGTATTATTGATGGCATAACCAATTGCAATGGCAATAAACTCTGTGCTTTCTATTTGTAGATGAAATAAATCGCTTGTGCATTATAGCTGATTTTTTTGTCTTTAGTTAATTTTTATTTTATATATATAAGAAAAATTAACTATAAAATTAAACGATGCGCGGGGTTCTCAGTTCCATGCCTTCCGGTATTATTATTTTTTCTTTTTTAGTATACATTCTGCACTTTCTTAGCCCAAATAAAAATATCTATGTATCTAGAAGTGGATCCCGTAACACTTTGTTCATGCTCCACGCATTGAATCTAATTAATGTTTTCTTATATTGGAAGTTATAATAGGGATTGGAACATTTGCTTCATAAATATTACATCTATCCTAATCCAAACCATTAAGATTTACTTTTTCTCTCGGAAGGAAAGAACTGTTTTTTTTTTCTTTCTTTCTTTTAATGCACTCGGGAGGAAAAATAATTGAAGAGTTAGTAATGACCCAAAAGAAAAAATGTGTTAGTTGTGTAGACCTTTCTTATTATAATTAAATATATATTTTTGAATAAATACAAAATTTAACAAAAATTTTTTATTTTATGAAAATTCTAATAATATTTTTCTTATTAACATGATTAATAATGAAATAGCACGAATTAGTATAATATAATTCACTTAAATTGAGAATGTTGTTATTTTATTTTTTAAAAGGCTAATCCCAAAAATAGGGGGATGTCACTCTCATTGTTAATGAGTTTTAATTAAAAAATATGACTATTTTATGATTATTATTATTATTTTTATGATAGATTTACCTTTTATTTTTCCAAAGAAAAGTAAAAATGGGGAGGAAAAGAATTTTGTTAGTGTTTTTAATTAGGGCTAGTTTGGGAGTTTTAGATAGAAAATTAATGAAAATTTAAAAGTTATGCATCAGAAAAATAGAATCGAAGTCATGAGTCTTAGAGAGGGGGAAAGAACAAATAAATTTGTTTATTCGGGATTTAGGAAAGGAAGAACAAATATTTTTTTTGGGGGGGGGGGGGGAGGGTGGATTAGGGAGGAAAAGGAGAAGAAGGGGCTTTATGGGGAAAAAAATTACAAATTTATCTCTTAGCGTGCTCATCCTCTTTAGATGTATAACCAAAACCTAGCTACCATAACGTATATGTTGTGGTTAGATTCTCCTTCCCTATCACTCCCCTAATCCCCTGCCCATGGCGTGTTACGTGTGACCGGAAGGTAATTTCACAACTAATCACAATAATAATAAGCATATTATAATAATTTATTTTAAATTAAAAATTATTGTTCATTGCTATATTAAGGTGAAAAGTGAACATTTTATAAATTGTATGTAAAATTATATATATATTACATCATATAAGCATCTCACCTTAGAAAAAAATCAAAAGTTATAATTGATTAATTAGTGCACTTCAGATTTAAATATATTGAGTTTGACATTTCATTTTACATAATAAAAAATTTTGAAAAACAAAACAAACAAAAATGAAAAAGGAAAAAAAGAAAAGAAAGAGGAAAAACCGTCCTAAACTCATAAAACGATAATCCATGGTCAACTCCCCTATTGTATTCCTCATGCCTTATTTAAGTTGTGGTTACGCACACTCAAACAGTCTCATAAACAAAACCATCCCCACCCTCCCTCCTCTTCGTCCTCCTCAAATGGCTGAAACTGATGTCTTCATCGATAACAAACTCTCCACCGGTGGTCAGTCCCAGTCCGTCACCACTTACCAGCCACCAAACCATTGCAGACTATCATTCCGTAGGCGGAAACTGCCCACAGTTCGCCTAGGACGAAATAAGAACCGCAAAGGGTTCTTTCTGGTAAGACTTTTCAGGCGTGCGAGGCTGAAGTCTCTGAAGCTCAAATACAGATTGATTATTAAAAAGATGAGAGATTATTATCGTTCCCTGGCTAAAGACATGATAGAAGGCAGTGATTCGGTAGACGCATTCCAGCAGAGACTCATCTTGGAGAGTTCATTTGCCGTTCCAGTCTTGGGCTTCCTCAATAGCTTCCCCAACAATATTCATGCTTAATTAGACAGCTTTTCAACCCCGTGTCCAATTCCTGTAAAAAAGAAAAAAAATCATTCTATTATGTCTTTATGTCTTTCTTTCTACTGCATCTAACATCTTTTCTTGTGTAATTTGCGAAATGAGCTTGTTACTATGGAAAAGAAGAGGAAAATATAGGCCAAGGAACAAAAAAAAAATTCAAGCATACTTTCTTGTTCAATATTCATTACAAATTCAAATTGATCTATCAGTGATTTACATTTGCAGACACTCTGAGATGATTCGTCAAAAATTTGCTTGTCAACTTTTTGCAAAAATTATGATACATGGACCAGTATAAGTAATTAAATGCTGTGAAGTGGGATCCGTTATGCAATAAAAGATGATAGCGTGCAGTAGGCAAAATTAGTCGTTTCTTTGATCGGTTACAAATTACAAGATGGAACCTCTGATCAAGTACAAGAAATGAAGCAAGCCATAGAGAGAAGGAAGGGAGGTGCCAATTTCACAAAATTCGGATGCAATGAGCTGGACACACATGGAGCCATGGAGGAGAATGGCTACCTATTAGTGTCACTAATAATGCTAGCCATATTCATCATTTCACGTTATGTGCATAGATTTGTTTATCTATATTGTAATGCATCTATATTTTGTCTTTGCTATCTTCTTGACAAAGTTGGCAGCATACTCACTCTTTCTGTGACAAGAATGCAAATCACGTTGATTTTATTATGGCATTATTTGCCGTTTAAGATAAGATAGAACATTGTTTAGGTTTATAGCTGGGCATCTAACATTAATTCAAATAAATAAATAAATGCAATTGTGATATACATTAGAGTAGTCATACTCTTCATTATTAATCCGTTTCACAAAAATAGGTCTCTATTTTCACATAAATTGAGAAAAATAATCATATTTCTTTTTTAAATGTATAATCATGAGAGGGGAATACTTGTGTGTAAGTCATATTAAAAATACGGGTATAATATATTAAAGACTGATAAATTTAAAATTAATTTGAGAAAAATAATATATACTTTTTGATAAACTCTTTTTTGCAAAACTTCATTTTTTAATCTTCAAATAAAAGAAAAATTGAAGGTGAACCTATCTTTTCCGACGTGACCGGAGTTTGTATTTCTCTTTTACATTTTTCAAGAAATCCTTATATAGAGTACTATTATTTACACGTGTATCCGTGTATGACGGTGACCATTGAAATGCGAGTGACAGCACAAACTCTTTCTCTAAAAATAAAAAAAATAACTAAAAGATTTATTTATTCAATGTAGGCAAATTAACCAATTTAGTCTTGGCCATTTTGATTTTTCTTTTAGCCATTTAAATTCTTTATGTATTATTTTTAAACTATTTTAGTTCCTTATGTATTATTTTTCAGAATAAAAAAGAAAAGTAATAAGGACCAAAATAGTTGAAAAAACAATACATAAAATATTTAAATGATTAAAAAACGATAAGAGACCAAATCGACTGAAAAACAATACATAAGGAATTTAAATGTCTAAAAATGTATAAAAGATCAAAGTAGCCAAAAGTACAAAGATAAGGAGCTAAAATGCATTTTCCCCTTCACAGTAAGAAAAGTTTGCGAAAATTCGACAAATTACTATAATGCTTATCATCGCTAAGATCCCATTTCTCAGCTAACTTACACATATCTTGGAGTTACATTGCAAGATCTATGAGTATGATATATTTGCAATGAAAATTATTAAACATACATCCGAAATTAATAAATGCATATTTTCTATACCAATTTTACCCCTTATCTTTCTCTCTCTAGTTTATTACTTTTAAAAACACTCTCTCAATACATTAAAGATAAATGGAAGATCCAGAAATCGATTTTGATTTTAATCCATGCATCGAAGATAATGATGTATATTTTTCATATTTTATCTTGAATTTACGCATTTAGAAAAAAATGATTTTGTCCGGACGATCAACCTAGACAAACTCACTTTGTCTGTATGGTCAATCCGAATGAAGTAGGTTGGGTTGGGTAAAAAAATCCATTTTTTTCATAATTTTTATTCATTTTATTATACATCAATTAATTAATTATGCATATTATATTTTTAACAAAACAAAATTAAATTTCATATTTGTTTAAATTAAATTTAAATAATATAATATAACATATTAAACTCAAATATAAAAACAAAAAAAAAACCTAGACATACTAAGTTCATCTACTCGGGTTTGCCGAACACCAATAACTCATAACCATTTTGTTTTTCATTTTTCATCAATTTTACACCAAATTTAATTCATATAAACATAAAATATATCATATACAAACAATGTATATTCATTAAAACAAAGTTTCATATATCAAATTACAAGATTTTTGTAGAGATTTGAGAGAGTTTTGTGTAAAGAAAGAAAGTGTTTAAGAGTAAAATTGAAATTTAAAGTGTACATTTAATAAAAAGGTATGCATTTAACAATCATGATTTGCAATTGGACAGTTGCTTATGGATAGTAGAGTAATGGATAAATGACAATTTAGTTCATTATGTTTTCATTTTTAGTCAAATTGGCCTTTTATATTTTTAATTGACATTTTTAATCCATTATGTTTGCACTTTTGGCAAAATTGATCATTTTATGGTTTTTGGATTAATTTCTTTTTGTCCCATAAACTTTTCATGGAAAACAAACTTCCTCTTAATTTTTTTAATTGTTTCAATATCCCAAAATCATCTTTTCAATTATTTAAGTTAAGTATAATTTTACAATTTATCATTTTTTTTCCAATTAACATTTTATTTTTTTATTAACTCTCATAAATTTAAATAAAATATTACTAAAAGAGAGAAAATTCTAGGAAAATTTTTATTTGCTTGACCATGCGAAGAATTTTATTTTTTTATTTAACGCATTAGAAAATTAAAAACAGTCAAAGAACACTTTTTTAAATAAATATAAAGGTTTAAAAAAATCATAAAGCAAAATAAAGTCCTTATATATCAAATAAATATTAAAAATAATATTAATTCATCAAAATATATAAAAATGCCCAATATAGAAATTAAAACTTTTTTTTCTTTTCTCGATCATTTTCAATTTTTCAATGCATTAAATCACTTTTTTTTTCTTCACAAACAAATTAAAAAATTCATATAATTTTTTCTCTTTTAGTAATATTTTATATTAAATTATGATAATTAAAATAAATAAAAGGCTAACTAACAAAAAAATTGATAGATTGAAAGATTGAGGGGGAAATTTATTTTCTATGAGAAGTTTTCTCTTTGCCTTAATGAAATTAATCCAAAAGTCATAAGGGACCAATTTGGTCAAAATGCAAATATAATAGACTAAAAATGTCGATAAAACTATAAAAGATAAATTTGACTAAAAGTACAAATATAATTAGCTAAAAATGTCAATTAAAAATATAAAAGATCAATTTAATCAAAAGTACAAATATAATGGACTAAGGATTATTTATCCGCATACTAATTATTAACTGTCTTGCATTTTACTAATAGCATTGTTGATTTGTTCCTACCATTGCTAACGGGGTGGCACTGAATTATAGAAAGAGTCAATGCCGATAGGCCGATAAGTTTAGACCTAATTCACGAGTTTATAAGGAGAAGAAAAGGATGGGAAGAAATTAGTAGGAAAAGATGATTTATTTTGTTTGAAAGTCAAGAAAGAAAAGAAATGATTATTTTCTACATTTGTTTGAGAGTTAAGAGAGGAAAGAAAATATATGAGATTTTTTAAAAATGTAAATTACATATATATTTTTCTCTCTCCAATAACTTCTATTTTAATGTAGTTGCTTAGTAATTTTATTACTAAATGACTTTGTTAACTTTTTCAAATAAGAGAAATGATGTTCTCCAAATCTTTTCAACCCAAACTAGCTTGTTAATTATTGCAACTCTAATACATAAATTCAATGCAAAAGTACTAAAAATGTGAAGATAAAATTTCATAATTCCTATACCAATACAACATTTTTAGAGGAATGGTACACTTAATAAAAGTTTTACAGTGCTTAGAAAATATATTTATAAAAGTGAGAAATTTTAATTGTCATTTCTGCATATTAAAATCCATAAAATTACAAGGTAGCAAAATATTCAAAGACAACAACCCCATTTAATATTTTTCAAAACACAAAACTAGCTCTCTTTTTTAGGCAAACACAAAATACATTTAATTATTATTTTCTCTCTCTCTGCTCTCTTTTTCCAATGAAGAAGTCAATTAATTTTTATTTTTTTATAAATAGAAGCAAAATCAACTTTATTAACGAAATTTCAATACTATTGTGATTACAAAATTCTCGCCTCATTTATTTCTTCTTTCTTTTGATATTCTCTCATTCACCATCTAAATCGTTTTTTTTTAAAGCTTCTAAAATCTTGAAGAATACGCCACCGTTTTTGCCAACTTGAAAACAAATAAGCACAGGGAGAGAAGGGCCACCTCAGAAATTGTTCAAACTCGAAATAAAAGACGGAGGGCTCTGTTGGCCGTTGGGGCTGTGGTCACTTGTGGTTGGTCAAGGAAGATTAGTTTCATATTGAAAGTGATTTAGTTATGAATGGACTATTAATTTTTAACTAGAATTTCGTTATAATAAATATAAGCTTAGAAGAATCTTTGGTTTTTTTTTTCCCTTAACAAAAGTTGAATTCTAAAATATTCTAGTCTTAAATTAAGATATGAATTACAAAAATCTTAAATTCAAGTCAAACTTAAATTTTTTCTTTTTTAGACTTGATTCATGTACAGGTTAAAATTATTTTTAAAAAAAATACTTATTTTATTTGTAATTGATTTTTTTTAGTTTTTAAATAAAAATTATTCATTCAAACTTTCAAATTTAACCATTTAATTTCTATGAAAATAATTAGTCTTTTTCAAATATATAAATCTCACTATCACAAAAACTCTAATATTAATATAAATAATGTGATAATTTAAATCAATATTTTCAAAATTACATTATATTGAATAAAATAATTAACTAATTCAAGATTTTTTTAGTCTAAACATAATTTATTCATTAATTAAGTAAAAATAGTAAAGTATAACCTCTATTTATCATAAATAATAAAAACATGACTGACAGAGTGTAATTTATAAATAAAGTAGCGATAAACAGTTTTTCATTAAAAACATTAAAAATGGAACTAACTATTCTTATCCGATAAAGTGAGAAAGTGAAATATATGAATTGATGGCACTTATAAGAAAATAAATACTCCTCCCTCCAGTTACCAAATTATATTTGATCTAATAGATAGTGAGAGTTATGAGTTGGTAGGATGTAAATTTTTTAAATTAATGTAGTGAATTATGTGATTTGTAAGGTAGTGAAATATAATTTTTTTAAATTAATATTGTTATTAATAGAACTTTAAATAAAAATATGTTTATTTAAGGAATATAGACATTTAAATTTGAACAAACTAAAATAGAAATATAAATATTGAATTTAAACTGATAAAATAAAAATATACTCTATTTGTATGAAATTGATTATCATTTTTTGACTTTGATTAAAATTTAAGATTAATTCCATTAAACCACTCTATCATTTCTTCAAAAATACGCTTTTCCCTTTATCTTTTAATTAAAACACTATACCTCTTAATCAATCTAATTTTATCAAATTAATTCAATTTATAACAAACCAATATATGTAAGTTTGCCCATATCACGTGGGTCAAATTCGGTGGTCAGTGTTGGGTTGAACAGAGGAGCAGGAAAATGAAACAAAGGAAGAAAGTGAAGATTGAACATTCAAATTTTTCTTTGGACCAGCTTAATCCAGATATTTCTTGAACTACTATTTTCATGGTTATCAACTTCGAATTTCTTTTGGGTTACTTCAGTCTGCAAGTGATGGAAATCAGTGGCGGATTCTGCCATATCTTTCCATGCCTGCTCTTGAGTTTCTTCAATGGATTTTTGGTGTTTCATGGCGAATTCCCAATCTCTCTTCAACAACCAACCAATTGTTTTCAATTCAATTTAAAACAATTTGAAAAAGCTAAATTTTCCACCCCTTTTCCAATAAAATCAAAGCTACAAATTTGTTCTTGTTGCACATTAGGTAGGCAAATCTACTTCAAATCTGCAGCGAATCATGTCATTGTTTGTAACCCACTAACTAGCATATCTCAGCAACTTGTTCTTGTAATTCTGGAAACTGGGATTGAAGCTTTCGTTTGAACATAGAAGAGCTTATTCAATTATCAAATAAAAGTAGATAGAATTTAGTTTTTTTTTATTGGAAATTGTGAGGATAATGCACTTGGATGATAGAAAGTTGTGGGGAAATGTGGGCAACCTGAATTTGGTGGTTAAAGGCTTGAATTTGGTTGAAATTTGCATGTAAGATAGGAAGAGTTTGGTTTAGATTGGTGGATTTTGGGTGTTAATGGCGGTTTGACTCACATATATGGGTTTGGTAAAAATTGAAGTAATTTAACAAAATTAGATTGATTAAGGGGTATAGTCTTTTAATTCAAATATGAAGGATGGATTGTATTTTTGAAAAAAAGATAAGGGGACATTTAATAGAATTAAGTTTAAAAATTAAATAAGACATTTGAATTTAATTAAATTATTAAATTATTCTTGATATTAATATAGTTGATGATGCTACTTAAGAGTCAATGTAAATACATTAAATTAAGATGATGAACGGTGATAATAAAAAATTAGTATAATATAAATCATTTAAATTAAGTAGATAATTAATGGAACTGTGATATAAAAAATATGTAATTTTAAAAATTAAAAATTTAAATTTAAATAAATTAAAATAAAAATATGAATATTTTATTATTAGAGTTTAAATAATAAAAATATTCTAGTAAAAAAAATTTAAGCGTGTACACACGCACGCGCGTGTGTAAACAATTCAAATTTAATGGTGAACTTACTATTTTGACAGTTTATTGAGTCAAATCATAAAGATTTATCGAGTCAAAGCATTCTATGGCAATTTCTAAAAAAAAAAAATACTTTTTAAATTGTTTTTTTATAAAAAAATTTGAACGAATCTCTTTACATTTTTACATAATGTCAAATGTGCCTTTCAATTTTTACACTATTTAAAATGCAGTCATTCAATCGATACTTGGTTAGTTGATTTTTTCTTTTTTTTTTTGAGAAAGGCTAGTTGATTTTGAATACTTTCTCCAAGATCATCTAGGGCTGGAAATGACAAAATAAGATTTCAACTTTCCTATCTCTTAATAGTTTTTCCCCCTTTCTTTCATATAATTTTGTCTTGGTTTTATGGTAAATGGAAATTAGTTCCTTCAAATATTTTAAATTATAATTAACTTATTTATTTTTCAAAAGTTCAAATTTAATCCTTGAGACTTGCAACATAAAAAATCATTTTAGTCTATTATTTAATATTTTTTATCCAATTTTTTTTATAAAAAATATTGTTGTTGACTTATTTGTAAAAAAATAATCTTTTCATTTGAAAATGATAATTCTTTTAACAAAAAAACAATTTACTCGAGACTTTTAAAAAACTTATTGCAATTGCATTTGCTTTCAACTTTGAATAGATCCTGGACCAAATGGTCACCATGACTTGTCAAACACTGGATGCTTCAAAATTAGTAACCAAAATGGGTTTTGACAAAAACCTGGTTTAAATGACTAATCTGTGGTCGGAGGTTTGACCGTTTGACCATATATACTATCTACAACGCATCCGCAGACAACACGCATTTATATTTGACAGACACGTGACGTGATGACGTGAATGTCTATCAATCTATGGTTAGATCCAAAGCAACACTACCTAACAGTACTTCGTTAATTCCTCGACCCCAAAGAAAGCATTTTATATTTTATACTAAAGTATTATTACTTTCATGTTTAAATAATAATTCTTACATTCATAAATAAAATGTAAATTGTAAATTATGAGTTAGTTCTTATAAATTTATTAAATTAAAGAGGTTATTAATAAAATTTAAATAAAAAATATTTATTTTTAAAAAATAAACATTCATTTCTAAATAAATTAAAATAGAAATATGAATATTCAATTTTAAATAAATGAAATATGTATATACTGTTTAAATATTGTTTTATTTATTTATATTATTCTACTAAGGTTTCTTTTATTTCTACTTTAATATTTAAGTCATTTAATTAAAAATAATTTAAATAAAAAATATATTATTTTGCAAGTTCCAAAATTGTTAGTAAAAGCTTAAACTGATTTATATTTTGTAAAGGGAATATTACATTTTACCAGTGGTAGGCTTGAAATTGAACGTTCTTTGCTCTGAATTTCTAGTCAGAATCTAAGCATACTCTTCTGTGTCCCAACTAACCGTCAACCGTCGACGACGCCCCTTTCTTTTATTGTTAGCTTCTTTTTTTTTCATGATTCAAATTACGAACTTATATTTGACTTATGCTATGAGAGAGTAATTTTAATTTTTTAGAAATTACTCATATGTTAAATATGCAATCATAAACTACTCAAGGTGCTAACAAAGAAATTTGAACTCTTCCTACTGTTGTTATATGTAAAAATTTCAATCCAAATTACGAATTTATATTTGAATTAGGTTATGAGACAGTAATTTCAATTTCTTAGAAATTACTCATATGTTAAATATGCAATCATAAACTACTCATATGGTGCTAACAAAGAAATTTGAACTCTTTATATTGTTATTAGTAAAACTTTCGTAATTAATTGTATCAAATTTTCTATGCCCAAAATGAATTGATAGTTTCTCACTTAAATTGAATCACACATATGTTATTAACAAGTTCTGATGAATCCTATTATAAATTCAAACAGTGAAATACATGCTTGATATGAAATTAAATATCTATCTTTTTATTTTAAATATTTAAAATTAAATATTTTAAAACTAAATATATTTATTATTTAAAATTTCACTAAAACTTTATTAATTTAAAAAAATTATATTTTACTAACTAATATGATTTCAGTACTAAACACACGTTAATAACCAGATTAATGTTATCTTCTTTTTAATATCAAATATACTCTTATTAGTTTTTGTATCAAAATAAATATAAATATTAAATTTTATACAAAATGAGTATTAAAATAAGACTGTTCCTTTCGACGCAATGGACCTAATCCCCATCTTTGTACGCGGAACCAGGAAAGTACATGGAGAGAATCACATTACCATCTGCCTAGTTTTGAATATACATTGTTTAGTTAATGCCTCCTATACTAGGAGCTAATAACCAGTGGTGATGACTGATGATTATTTGGAATGTCACTCAATTTCTCTAAGAATTTCAAATTAATAGCCTCCTGATAAAACTACTTGCACAATAGAAGAAAGTCCAGTAAGCAGTTCACAATATGTCCTCTCCAAATTTATCAAAAAGAAGAAGAAGAAAGAAATGCTCTCTCCAAAATTTGATACGCAATAGTATACTCCATCATTCTCGAATTCTATGTACACTTTTTATTTTGATTAAAAATTAAGTAATATTATTAATTTTAATTAATAATTTAAATTATCATTGAAATTAATATGAGACTTATGAGTTAATATATCGTAAATTTAAATTAAAAATATTATTAAAGAATATTGAATAAAAAATATATTAATTTTTAAAAAATATATATTTAATTTCAAATAAATTAAAATATAAATATTAATTTTATATTGGTAACTGACTAATGGAGTATAAAAACATTCGCCCCATGTTTATGTCATGTGTAATCCATCGTTAGATCCACACAATGGCTGTAAAGCCATCACAATAGGTCTTAATGTAAAAAAGAATAATTTTCAACTCATGATCAGACCGAAATATATGTCATCATCAACCTTTCAAGAGTTTTGGTCTCAGCGGCAGGCCAAAATGGACGATTTTATTATATATTTTATCCGTGCTTCTTTCCTTAACTTGTATAACAAGTTGTAGAGAATTTCTGATTATATGTAAAGTTAGTATATTATTTTTGTTTCTTCAATATATCATTAAAATTTTATTTCATCTTTTTCTAGCATTATTTTAATTTTTTTTTATCATTTATCTTTACCATATAACCTATTCAACGTGATGGTTTTCATTTATCATTTAGGGCAATTGTGAGATAGAAACTAATGATAAAAAAATAGTATAAAGATAGAAAATGAAATAAAAGTTTAAATATATTTCTATATAATTAAAAATAATTTAAAGATAATAAAAGTTTAATGATATATTAAAAGAAAGGAAAATAATTGAAGGGCATTTTAAGTTAAATTATATTTTATTATTAATATAGTTCATGATATGATTGTATTATAGTATAACATAAATTTCTTAATTTATTACCTGATAAAATATGCTTCTGCCTAATTGAACTTTCCTAGTTTCATTATAAGTATGCTATGACTATGACAAAATTCTTCACGGAACTAACGAATGCTAACATGGCAAAAAGTATCGTATTTAATTTAATAATTATCTCTTGTTTATCCATCAGCTTTATTACATACTATTTGGAATATGAAGTGATCGATGCTCAAAGATATTTTTTTTCTTATCATTTTAATACATAAACAAGTTTGCTAAAAGTCTTTTTGGCCAATCCAATGAGTTTCTGATCACATATAACTAGAGAATGTTGAAAGAAAAAAAAAAATTACAAACTGACTCAATTACCCTAAAAAAGTTCATGCCTAGCAAACTTGTACGTTTTTGTGCCGAAAATTTCTTCAAATTTGATAAAAAAAAATGTTTTTTTTTACAGATTATAACGTGTTTGTGTACTAAAAAGACAAAAAATAAAAATTGAGTATCTTGTGAATAAATGGTTATAATTTCTAGTAGTAAATGAGCAATTATAACTTTAAATTAACAACAACGGCTATATAAGACACACATCTTTTCAAAATAAAAAATCTAAAGATACACACAGTACCGAGAAAGAGAGGAATCTAGCAGGCCAAAATTTAATACTACCGCGAGACCTTTACATATACATTACGTGAGGTGATGAGGATGCGTCCTCATCTTAACATCATTAATGAAACGCAACATACATCTCCTAAGTAATTTAAACCTCTCACTTGGTATTTTTATTTTGCAGATATTTCCAGAATGGAAATACTCTGGTAAATCTATTCTTTATAGAGTACAAGTATAAAAACACTGTACCTTATACATTATATAATTTCTTTAAACTTTAAATTACAAGACTATGTTTATATAAGAATTTTTCACGTCTTTCACTCCTTTAATATTACTAGTGAAAACTGGTTTTGATGATAACAATTATGTCTGAGAAAGAGTGTTTGCACTCTCGCTGTTAGCTAACTCAACTATACCGCGAAAAACAAAACTTGTTGTCTAATACAGTAAGGAGGGATGAAGATGGTAATAAAGTTTAAAATTATGGTTTAGTAAAACAAGTTGTTAAGTAATAATGTTACACAAATTCCTTTGAAATATTAGAGTTGTTACTTTTTAAAAATAATAACTTAAGATTTTTTTTATTTTTTTTTTTTGCTATTTTCATTGTTGAACATGTGGGGAAAATTATCAAAGGTCCGATGCAAACATACGGGACCAAACCAAAGTACTCAATGATTGATGGACAAAAATGAGACGTGTCAGTTTAATTATTTGGCATACTCACTCATTACATTCCACAATAGTAATTACATTACTCTAACAAATTTTTGAATTCCTTTACAAAAATGAAATTCTTATGTGGACTTAACGAAAATACTCAATAATTATTGATAGACAAAAACAAGCTGTATCACATTGATTATTTGCCATGCCCCGCTCATTAAAGATTCCATAATAATAATTACACTGCTACAACACATTCTCGTTTACCTCCAAAAAGGAAATTTTGATGTGGACTTTATTTTTGTAGACCACAAACTTAATTTCTAGACGCTTTTAGCCCACAAAAAATCTAAATTCACTTGGAAATTATCGCTCCAAAATAATTACTTTTTTTTTTTTTAAGGGGTCAAAATAATTACTTTCATTCAACCTTTTAATGCAACAGGGACTTACTTGCCATTCTAGTTGAAGATAGAGACGTTTAGGTCCACTGCAAACAAGCTTTGCTTTGCTCGTTGCAACTTTCTGTATCAGCCGCGTTTTTATTGGACAAACCGGAACTCGGTTTTGAGTTTGACTCAGCAGCCTCAGAATTTCTCACATGAAAAATCTTCCTTTTACTTCAAAATAGGAAAATTAGTGGATTTGGTCCCCAAACTATTTTACTTTCTTATTTTTAGTCCTCAAACTTTGCTTTGAGTCCCTTTTCGTCCGTAATCTATTTTTTATAAAAATTTTTGATCCTTTTGAATACTATTCTATTTTTTTAATTAATTAAAAGACAAAAAAATTATAGTTTGGGGACCAAATCCACTAATTTTTACTTCAAATTATTTATCATACTTCAAACCTCTTTTCCCTGCAGTCATAAGAACAAAATTGAAAACGTGTGGACGGTGAGTTGGTCCTCTGCTTTGGTCTCGTCCCCCTCTTCTTTTTTATATATACAGTTGTGTATATGCTCACCATAGATATAGTTGCTCATTGCTTGGTGCTTACAGTCTCAATCTATACCTAATAGAAACCAAAACTATCTCCATCTTTTTAAGGGGAGAAGAGAGAAGAAGGCAATTCAAGATGGCAATTGCTAAAGAAATCATGGGTACTCCTGCGATTGAGAAATCTACTGTTTTCTTAAATTCATCAAATCGATTTTTGAATCGGCGAAAGAATCAACTCTGGTCGAGCCCATCTATGATTCCTTTGGAAAGAAGAAGATTGGAGTTAAGGAGGCATGTGAGGACTACTCCGGTGGCGGCTATTAGCGAGAGGAATTTGGTGAAGGTGGTGCCAGAAAAAGCAGTACAGTTTAAGGTCCGAGCTGTGCTGACTGTGAAGAACAAGGACAAGGAAGATCTCAAGGACACATTAGTGAAGCACCTGGATGCTCTCACTGATAAGATTGGGAAAAACATTGTTCTGCAGCTTGTCAGCACTGAAATTGATCCAAGTAAGCCATTCTCTCATTCTTCGGATCACCGGTAATTGTTTAGTTCGGAATTTAATGTTCGTCTTTCACAATTAAGAAGGTCCTTGATCTGTAGTCAGTGACGTGGTTTGATTAATAACGGAAATTCATAAATTAATGGAATTTTAAATAAAAATAGTTTACAATAAAAATACATATATTCAACTCAAGATATTTAAAAATTTTTTTTACTGCCATTGAAGCATGTTCTCTCAATCCCCTTTCACCAACCTAACCACGCCATCTATTAGTTGAATACTTCAATTTCACCATATATATTTTTTGTATTTGAGCTTTGACTGATTTGATGTTTACTGATTTGCAATGTTAAAGAAACAAAGGCCCCAAAGAAAAGCAGCCAGGCAGTTCTCAAGGACTGGTCAAAGAAATCAAATCTGAAGACCGAGAGAGTAAATTACATAGCGGAATTTGTTGTGGACTCAAATTTTGGGGTGCCAGGGGCTATCACTGTTTCAAACAAGCACCAACAAGAGTTCTTCTTGGAGAGTATAACTCTTGAAGGTTTTGCTAGCGGTCCAGTACATTTTCCCTGCAATTCTTGGGTCCAATCTCGAAATGATCACCCTGGAAAAAGGATATTCTTCTCTAATCAGGTAAAAACCAATTTTTTCTGTGTTCATAAAAGTTCAGCGCCAGCCCTTCCTCCTTTTCTCAGTCAGATCTTCATCTTTTCTTGTTATCCGCCACGGAAAGTATGACCATTTTCTGAAGTTAGACAAAGGCAGGGCTGCTCTTTGCTGAATACTACATGCAGGACAATGTACAATTTTTTATGTGCTCTCTTACTTTTGAGGAAAACATGTTTGGAATTTTAAAACCGCCCTTTTTTGTCCGCTATGCTAAGCATTTATTCCAAGCGTTTTCCTCTCTTTTCTTTTCTTTTTTAAAAATAATAAACAATTATTTTAACTTAATTTACTTGAAAAATGAACACGTGAGATACAATTAGTATGAAGATTTCTTTCTTCTTTTTTTTGGGTCTTATATATATAATAATAATAAGTAATAATAAATGGAGATGTTGAATCTGTCTGGCAGTTTTTCCAACCACTTATGTTAAATTATACCCACACTTCTCCTGCTGGCTTGCAATGATGATTTCGTGAAATTCTTTGAATATGAAGATTCACCTTAAGATTTAGTGGTAATTCTTTTCCTCTTTTTTCGCTTCAACTTGAGAATTGAGGGCGCACCTACCATGGACATCGGTGTGCCACGTCCACCCATGGTTGATTTTAATAGCCCGTAATTCACTTATAGGATCTTGAATGTTCCTTATTTTTTTAAGTAAAGTACACTCTCCCTTCTGATTTTAAAACACATTTATCTTATTAAAATTATCCAATTATTATTAATATTAATTTACATAAATATTTTAAATTAAAAAATTATCAATTAATTTTTTTAAAAAAGAGAAGTTTAATTTTTTTATTACAAATATTTTGTTGCGATACTTTTTATTATTACAAATATCATTACTAAAATGGAAATTTTTTATTGAGCAGCCGTATCTACCCAGCGAAACGCCAAGTGGGCTTAAAGCATTGAGGGAGAAAGAGCTGAGGGATTTGAGGGGCGACGGCAAAGGTTTCCGAAAGTTATCCGATCGGATTTACGACTTCGCCACCTACAACGATTTGGGCAATCCCGACAAAGGAATTGACTATGCTCGCCCGACCCTCGGAGGTGAAAAAATTCCATATCCACGACGTTGTCGCACCGGACGTGCTCCCTCGGATACTGGTAATTAGTACTCTTCATATATAATTTCTTCATCCTCTGTTTGATTCTGTTACGTTCGTGCGGATGAGAAAAACTTAGTTCATTTGCTTTTGCTTGGCAATCAGATTTGCAAGCGGAGAGCCGCGTTGAGAAACCACTGCCAATGTACGTGCCCAGGGACGAACAATTTGAGGAGTCGAAGCAAGATGCCTTCTCTACCGGGAGGCTCAAAGCAGTGCTACACAATCTATTACCGTCATTAATGGCGAATATATCTGCTAAAAACCATGATTTCAAGGGCTTCGCGGACATTGATAGCCTCTACAGTGAAGGGCTGCTTCTGAAACTTGGAGTGCAGGATGAACTTTTAAAGAAGCTCCCATTGCCCAAGGCAGTCAATAAATTTAAAGAAGGCGATATTCTCAAATATAACATTCCCAAAATTCTATCAAGTAAGCAAAGCACCGCTCAATATATATATATATATATATATATATTCATAATACCATATTTACATACGAGTTAGTTAGCATTTGGACCGGAAAAGTAATTACAAATGTTGTTGTGTCCCATTGCAGAGGACAAATTTGCATGGTTAAGGGACGATGAATTTGCACGCCAAACAGTAGCAGGGGTTAACCCTGCAAGCATTGAGAGGCTTCAGGTGTTTCCACCAGTGAGCAAGCTTGACCCTGAAATCTACGGTCCATTAGACTCTGCACTCAAAGAAGAACATATTATAGGCCATCTCAATGGCATGACTGTGCAAGAGGTAGCAATATTTAATTAATCCTGTGAATATTCTGTCTCTTCATATATGTAATTAATCAGTGAACTGCGCAGGCACATTACTCTAATATCTAATACAATATTGTTTGTTTGATGATGAATTCACAGGCTTTGAATGCAAATAAGCTATTCATACTGGACCATCACGATGCTTACCTACCATTTCTCGATCGGATTAACGCCCTAGATGGCCGTAAAGCTTATGCCACCCGCACCATATTCTTCTTGTCCGAAGTTGGTACCCTCAAACCCATTGCAATAGAGCTGAGTCTCCCTTCGGTTGGTCCAAGTTCCCGCACTAAGCGAGTTCTCACTCCACCCGTAGATGCTACAACCAATTGGATGTGGTTGCTTGCTAAAGCTCACGTGTGCGCCAACGATGCCGGTGTTCATCAACTTGTCAACCACTGGTACGCACGCGCGAAAGTTCTTAATTCCATTACCATTAATTGTGTCCATCTTTTGATTAATTTGGACTAAAAAAATAGTAACATTGCAACTTTGGATTGGTTTAATTGAATATAATTAATGGCTGCTTATATATAGGTTACGTACACATGCATCCGTAGAACCATTCATCCTGGCGGCACACAGGCAACTAAGTGCCATGCACCCTATTTTTAAGCTTCTGGATCCACACATGAGATACACACTGGAGATCAATGCCCTGGCTCGCCAGAGCTTGATCAGCGCTGATGGAGTCATTGAATCTTGCTTCACTCCTGGTCGGTACTGCATGGAGATGAGTGCCGCTGCTTACAAAAGTTTCTGGCGTTTTGATTTGGAGGGTCTCCCAGCTGATTTAATCAGAAGGTACATACAAATCACACAGGAAATAATTTCTGATTTCTATAAATTAATTTGAAGCTTAAAAAATGGGTCTAATTTGTTGGGCTTTTGTCAGGGGAATGGCAGTACCTGATCCAACCCAACCCTATGGGCTAAAGCTAGTAATGGAAGACTATCCCTATGCAGCAGATGGGCTCATGATATGGGCTGCCCTTGAGAACTGGATCCGTGTCTACGTGAATCATTACTACCCAAACCCCAGCCTAATCTGTAATGACAGGGAGCTTCAGGCCTGGTACGCAGAATCCATTAACGTGGGTCACGCGGATCTCCGAAATGCAGATTGGTGGCCCACTTTAGCAACTGCGGAGGATCTGACTTCAATTCTCACCACCATCATCTGGCTCGCCTCCGCTCAGCACGCGGCCCTGAATTTCGGCCAGTACCCGTACGGAGGGTACGTTCCGAACCGGCCGCCGCTGATGCGAAGATTGATTCCGGACGAAAATGATCCGGAATATGGTGTTTTCATGGCCGATCCGCAGAGATATTTCCTCTCAGCTCTTCCAAGTTTGTTGCAAGCCACAAAGTACATGGCGGTGGTTGATACATTGTCAACTCATTCCCCTGATGAGGAATATCTTGGGGAGAGGACGCATAGCTCGACATGGACGGGAGATGCAGAGCTTGTCGAAGCATTTTTTGATTTTTCGGCTGAAGTTGGAAGAATAGAGAATGAGATTGAGAAGAGAAATGCAGACCCGAGACTAAGGAACAGATGTGGTGCCGGAGTGCTACCATATGAGCTTCTGACACCTAGTTCGGGCCCAGGAGTAACATGTAGAGGTGTTCCCAACAGTGTGTCAATATGAGGCCGTCATTTCTAAGATTAGTTTTTCCAAGCCGCCCCCGCCCTTTGAAGAGAAATTGCTTGATGTAGAGAGTATTATATTTATAATGTAGAGATAGATTCAAGTAATCGATTGTAAAAGTAGATTAAGTAATTCTTAGACAGGCATCCCTAATATGTATAGATTTAAGTTTTTTATTTACTGAAGTACTTAATTAATGTACTATAATCTAGCTATTTAAGTGCATCTGCTTTCAACGTAAAATTAACATTTAAAATTATTTTATAGTTTTAGATTTGTGCTTTATTGTAAAATAAAATTAACATTGAATAAATTTTATAGAGAATTTAATCAAAATAATTCAATTTTTTACACTTTGATCCAAAATAATCTGAAATAAAAAATAAATTAATATTAGTGTAAAATTATATTTTAAATTTTTTATTCCTAAATTTATATAATAAACAAAAATTATTAATTTATTTGTAGGTATCTAACTTTTTTTAAGAGAAATTGACTAACAATTTCATTTTCTTAAAAAAGAAAAATGTAAAAAAATCATGTTTAATACTATTATTATAAAAATATAGTGTAAAATGATATTTTTAATATTAGTGTAAAAATATTTTTAAAAATTTTTATTCTAAAATTTATATAATAAACAAAAATTATAACTTTATTTTAACTTTTTTTAAAAGTAATTGACTAACTATTTCATTAAAAAAAGAAAAGTTTCAAAATAAAAAAAAATAAAAAGATCACGTTTAATACTATTGTTGTAAAATAATATTTTTAATATTAGTGTAAAAATAAATTTTAATATTAGTATAAAAATATTTTTAAAAATTTTTATTCCAAAATTTATATAATAAACAAAAATTATTAATTTATTTTTAGGTGTCTAATTTTTTTATAAAGAAACTTATTAACTATTTCATTAGAAAATGAAAATTTTCAAAAAAATAAAATAAAATTGGAAAATCAATATCTGAATCACGATTGATGGACATAATTTACAATCACATTTATTACTCTCTCTTTTTTTCTTATAAGGAAAAAAATTAAAAAGAAAAATATAAAAGAAACGTAAATATAAAAACATTTATGGAAAATATATTGTAAGAGTAAAATTTCTTTTGCGATGTTACTGTTAGACACGTTATAGGAAAAAAAGCTTTTCATATTTTTTTTTCAAATACGTTTTGTATTATTTTGTTATATTTCCAACAAATTAATTTATTTTGAATCAAAGTGTAAAAAGTTGATTCTCAATTTTATATATATATATATATATATATATATACCTTGAAAAATCTAAGAAGGGGGTGAATTAGATTTTTATCCGATTTTTCAACCTAATTCAATAAAACACATCTTTGACAATAAATATCAAACACTTGGTGTGCTAGTTGTGTGAGAAATAATGTGTTCAAGTAAAATGCAGAAATTAGAGCAATGAACACAATGATTTATAGTGGTTCGGTTTATCCAACAAAACCGAATCCATTACCTTGAGTTACCTACTCAAGGATTTATCAAATCTATTCACTAATCAAATAAATGAGATTACAAAAGAGGTTCATCAAATTTACCTTAGGGTTTTACAAATAACCTCTCAACCAATCAATGCTCACTCAACCCTTGAGTTTTACAACACAACATTGAGTATACAATAATTTCACCACTCTCCTTAGTGAATCATAATAATACAATTCAATTCAAGGCTCACCCAGAGGTTTTACAAACAAACCTCGAATACAAAACAACCTACACAAGGCTCACCCTAACACTTAGGGTTTTATGCTACTTACAACCTTGATACAATTACAATAAATAATAATAGATAAAGAGTTTGATAGATATCACCTTAATGTGAAGATATATCAATTTGAATCACAATCACCTTTTTGAATAATGGCTTATCAAGATTGCTCAAAATTCACCTTTGAATGTAAAAACCTTTCTTTAATGATTTTAACAAGATTGATGTTTTGAAAGGGTTTTGGAATGTTTCTAAGATGTTATAGGATCAAGATATACAATATTTTTGCTCAAAAAAATCTTATTTTAAAGAATTTCAAAGGTTTTGGTATTTAAAGGTTTGTTCCCAATTGTAAAAAATGAAGTTGTTGGAAACCCACTCTGGAAGTGCGGTCGACCGCATATCAGACTGGTCGTCCGCACCATCATCATCAAACTAACTGGACAACCGCCGGATGATGATTTTTCATTCTCCGGTCGACCGAACTTCACCTGTGGTCGACCTATGGTCATCCACAGGTTGACAGATGAACAAATTTGACAGCACATCCATTCACAAGATAAACTAACTTATGGACGATACCTTGACCACTTTAGGTCGACTGAAACATATTCATTTGTGTATCAACAATACTCTAACACACAAATGATGATTTCAATCAACCATATAAGTTATGGTATCAATCCAACAAGAGTTTATGAACTATTTAAGTTTTGAAATCACGATGCATGGTTTTCAAAATATCAAAATATATTTTAACATATTAAAAACATTTTGAGATAACGTTTTAAGTTCATAGAGCAACCTTTATAAACCATTACTCAATTAGAGGTAGAACTAGAGATATCAAAATATATAACTCTAAAATTATACATCTAGTTCCTATCTAATCAATAAAAGCTTGTCTTCAAATCTTGATAGTCTTGACTTGTATACTTCCTTGAAGACTTGAAATCTTATTCTTGCATGGATTAAATCATGAATTCAAAACTCTATCACTTATATAAATAAGACATTAGTCTTCATCAATGTTTGTCATTAATCAAAATTAAGACATTAAAATCTTTAGGACTTTCATACCTAATTTTGGTGTAAAATGTTTTATACTTGTTACAAATGACAAATCATTTTACATAATGACTTCAATATAATTTCTCACTCATTTGATCTCAACCTCGTTTATTTGATCCAATCAAACCTTGGAGCTTTTGGGTTTACCCGAAATATGATGATTCTCCAAAAGGTAGAAATCTGCCGAAATTGGCATCGATTCGCCATTTTCAATAGCTAACGGTTGTTGGATTAATGGAACAAGGCATTTCTGTCATTTAAAAATGCATTTATTTCATTCTTACATTTTATTTTTTTCTCTCCAACCCGATTTACACTGGAAAATGTTATTGTTGAATTCATAATTTGTAATATCTTAATGATTTACAACACATGCATATTATGAATTTTTAATGTTAATAAATATTTCAATTAATATATATTTTTATTACATGTGACAACTTGTCAAACTCAAGATATTTGGATCATGGATTAGGAGCGCTAACTATTGACTTAAAAACTCTTTGATATTTTAATTAATAATTAATAATGTAAAATTAATTGCCCTTTTTTTCAAAATCCATTTATATTTTACAAAATTCCACTATTTGGATGCAGTCTCCAATTTTTCTCTCTAAATCTTTTGTATAGATTTTTTTTTTTAAAAAAAATATTATTGGACCAATATTTTGTAAATTCGAAAATTTTTATAGCACATCCAAATATATTCAAATATGTATATTGGAAATGAATAGAATTAAAAAAGGAAATATCCTTTCTAAAAAAAAGTATAACAATTGATCAAGAGGTAAAGCTCCAATTCCAAACCTTGAGTCATCAAAATTTGTTTAACCCAAGGCTTCAAATGTAAGCATTACTTCGACATCAATAACTTCCTTAACCTACTTAAAAATTTCTTTGATGTCAAGTATCATCAAAAGATCATTTAAAAGAAAATGTCATTCATGTGTGTAAAACGCCATTAGTTATAAAGTAGTCTCCGAGGCAATAGCCTAAATGGTGAAACTCGATTGTGATCGGTCCAAGGAAAAAGCAAAACACGACCAGTGAGCCACCGGCTGCGGCGCTGCGCTATAAATTTTCTGGTCAATGAGTAAACGTTCACCAAGTTGTTGCGTATTAACTTTCTGCTCTGGTCTTGATGGGAAATTGATTGGAAAGAATGGTTTGCATTTACAAATACAGAAAGACATCCTTACTTACCTCCCCACTGACGGGAAAATGAAGAGAAACTTAATCATTATCTTTATGTCTAAAACAAACCCCACCAATTATTTTCTAGTGTTTGTTCACAACAACTTAGAGCTTGTCATTTTCCTACATTTTTCTTGTATCCTGTTTTTCTTTTTGGCCCCAGGTGAGCACTTAGCAATACAGTGGTGGACAATTGTTTTTTATTTGTGGGGTTGTAAAAGTACATATAATTGTCAAAATACATCATGCAATTGAAGAGTATTAGTGCATATTAATGGTAGAGAGAAAAATCTTAAAATCCTAACTAAAAGAGAATGCAAATTTACCTATTCTTGCTTTCAGTATATTTTTGTTTTTCTGCCAATAGATCAAAGGGGTTGACAAATCAATGTTGATGCATGAAAATATTTCTTTCTTGTGATAAATATTTCTTTCAATTGCTTTTCAGAAAGTAGTTTTCAGCTTCTTTTTTCCCCCCAATTTAAACAAACCTATCTTGAGTTCTTGATTGTTTCTTCTTTTACTTTTAGCATAAAAAATTAAGTTTAAAAAACCAATTTTGAACAAATCTATCTTGAAAAATGTTTTAAAATAACTTATAACTGTTGAAAGTAAAAATGTAATATTAATTTTTAAAACAACCTCTCTCTTTTCTTTTCTTTTTCAAATAGAAGGCTAAATGGTACCAACAATCAAGAGTAGACCCTTAAATTGAATGAGCCGCAAGGAAATAGAAGAAGAGGAGACAAATTTATGTATGTATTGCTGTTGAATTTTATAGAGGAAAAGGAAAGGTTAAATAGGGGAGTGGAAATATTTTATTCGAGTAAAAGGTTTAATTCAATTCTTTTTTATTCTCTTTAATAATATTCGCCTTTTAAAAAAAAGTTCAATTCAATTTCCATTCTAAAATGAAAAAAAAATAAAGAAAATTAACACGTATGAATCTTTTGTATAATTATAAACATACTTATCTTTACATTTTTTCCTCAAAATAAAAAACTTTACATTCACAAAAAATATAAATAAATAAGTTATCATTTCCATTTCACATTATATTCACACACAACAAATCATCTATCTTACTTTTCCCTCCACTTGGGCTTCCGTCAACATAAACATAGCCAATAGATATTAAAACTCGTGCGCAATTGAAGTATTTAAATAGTTTCTTCCTGTTTTTACATGCCTTTTTTCTTTTTGTTTTTTTTTTGCAATTACAAATGTATTTTTTAAAAAAATAAATAATTAAGCAATTATGAATGTAAGTAATACAACACATATACAACATTTTTTGTGATTAAAATATCCTTCCATTTCCAAGTCATTTCAATTTATATGATTTTTAAATATTACATTCCTTTTAATAAATACAACATTCTTAAATTTTAAAATACTTAAAATACCCCTATCCTAGCAAATACTATCTCTCCTCCTTTCAGGTATTTACAAATTGGACCGACACAAAGTTAACGGTGTGGCATTTGGGGTATATGTACCAATTTCCCCACCACTTGTGACTTGACTCCCGGCCACTGAAACTTAAATAAAAAGACCTATCAGTCAAAAAAAAAAACAGTAAAATATCTAACAAGTAGAATTTTCTTTCCAATTTCAGATGACTGCTGAATGGAAAATTGACTCAGTTTCATCCCTTGTCCGATTATAAATACATCCCAATCTCAAATCTCAGAACTCACTCATCAAATTACCATCCTCACTATCCAAGGAAAAACCATGAATATTTCTTCATCCTGGGTTGCACATGCAGTGGCATGGGCTGCAACTGTGGCCCTCTTCCTCCTTTCTAAACATCTCCGCCAAAGAAAGCTCAAGCTTCCACCGGGTCCAAACTCATGGCCGATTATCGGAAATCTTAATCTAATCGGTTCCCTTCCTCACCGCTCAATCCATGAACTCTCCCAAAAATATGGTCCCATAATGCGCCTCCAATTTGGCTCCTTCCCTGTTGTCGTGGGCTCCTCGGTTGAAATGGCCAAGATTTTTCTCAAAACCATGGATGTCACCTTCGTTGATAGGCCTAAAACTGCCGCCGGAAAATATACCACTTATAATTATTCCGACATCACCTGGTCTCCTTATGGACCGTATTGGCGCCAAGCCCGAAAGATGTGCCTCATGGAATTGTTTAGCGCAAGACGTCTCGAAGCCTACGAATATATTCGAGTGGAAGAATTGAAATCCCTTTTGCTAGAGCTGTTCAAGACATCCGGCAAGACTGTTCTTTTGAAAGATTATCTTTCAACAGTTAGTTTAAATGTAATAAGCAGGATGGTTTTGGGGAAAAGGTACTTGGAAGAGACAGAGAATTCAATCGTGTCGCCCGACGAATTCAAGAAAATGTTGGACGAGCTTTTTTTGCTTAATGGGGTTTTCAATATCGGTGATAGTATACCTTGGATCGATTTCTTGGACTTGCAAGGCTATATCAAGAGGATGAAAGTCGTCAGCAAGAAATTTGATAGGTTTCTTGAGCATGTTCTTGATGAGCACAACGCTAGAAGGAAAGAAGTCAGAGATTATGCTAGTAAGGATATGGTGGATGTTCTTTTGGACCTTTCTGATGATCCAACCTTAGAGGTGAAACTAGAGAGGCATGGAGTCAAGGCTTTCACTCAGGTATGAAATATTATCTTATCTAAAAAAAAATACTACTAGTTTGTTTAATTATTGTGGACTGGTACTAATTGATTTAACTTCATTCTGGGCCATCTTGATTAAGTTGTTTATGGTCTATGATTAATTAATGGTTATTATCAGCTGCCAATAATTTAAAAGTGATTTCCAAAGCAAAATGGTAGGAAATGTCGAGTTGACGATTATATGCATGCCTACTAAGTATAGAATATAACTTGATGTAATTATATAATATATTAATATTACAATTATTTAGACTAGATTTAAGTTCAATGGGATTTAAGTTAAAGAAAGAATTTTGAATTTTTTAACCGAAGAAAAGACAAAAAATTTGACTTTCCTTACCTTAAGGTCTTAGTCACGCTTACAAATTTTAAAGTTTCTTACCTTTGACCATTGTAGCAATGGCTTATGTTTAATGTTTGCGGTCGATGTGTAATAAAGAATGAAGATATTTTTATGTGTTACACTGATTTGCCAACTTAATAGCTTACAATAATTCATTTATTTATGTAAGTCAAGGAGAGTTCTTAATGTAATAAGTTGCTTTTTTCCAACAAATGGCCAGGATCTTCTTGCTGGAGGAACAGAGAGCTCAGCGGTGACAGTTGAATGGGCAATCTCAGAGCTATTAAAGAAGCCAGAAATATTTGAGAAGGCAACCGAAGAGCTCGACAGGGTTATCGGAAAAGAAAGGTGGGTGCAAGAGAAGGACATGAGAAATCTACCTTACATAGAGGCAATAGTTAAAGAAACAATGCGATTGCACCCAGTGGCACCAATGCTAGTACCAAGATGCAGTCGTGAAAATTGCAAGGTGGCTGGCTATGACATTCTAGCGGGAACCCGAGTGCTGGTGAATGTATGGACAATTGGGAGAGACCCGGAATTGTGGGAAAAGCCTGATGAATTTTTTCCAGAGAGATTCATTGGGAAAAATATTGATGTGAGGGGACAAGACTTTGAATTGCTACCATTTGGTTCTGGAAGGAGAATGTGTCCCGGATACAGTCTTGGGTTGAAGGTGATTCAGGCAACCTTGGCGAATCTTTTACATGGTTACAAGTGGAGATTACCAGGTAGCATGAAACCTGAGGATCTAGACATGGAGGAAGTCTTTGGACTTTCCACACCAAAAAAGATTCCACTTGAGGCCATTGCTGAACCAAGGCTTTCTCCTTATCTTTACTCTCTGTGATTTGTAGCTTCCTTCTGCTATCATATCAAATTAATAATGTGAAATTGATAATGAAGTGTGCAATTAGTTATGAGTTGAATATTTGGTCCGTTCATAATTAAATGTTATTATCTCATTAATATGAATGCTCAGTGTTTTAAATAAATTAAATA
The DNA here is from genome assembly GCA_019593545.1 of Apocynum venetum. NCBI lineage: Eukaryota > Viridiplantae > Streptophyta > Magnoliopsida > Gentianales > Apocynaceae > Apocynum > Apocynum venetum. Next base: position 4,919,749 of record SRSM01000123.1, on the reverse strand, counting down.
TTTAATTTTTCAAAATAAACATATTTTTTGTGAACTAGAAATAAATATTCAATACAAAAGGAGAGTTTTTACAATCACATGTGCCTAATTTGGCACCTACTAGACAAGGAGATTTTACTCAAAAAGATCATATTTCAATCAATAAAATCCGACATAAACTATATAACAAGGGAAGTTTGTTTAGAAAAATGATCCATAATTGTGAAGAACGAACCTTATAAAATTAAAATAAGATAAGATCATATTTCAATCAATAAAATCCGACATAAATTATATAACAAGGGAAGTTAATGATCCATAATTGTGAAGAACGAACCTTATAAAATTAAAATAAGATTTGTTTTTGGGAAAAGAAGATTTCAACTTAACTCTCCAAATATTATTTTTTTTCTTAGATTTGAAACAAATTATTTGTAATTACATTTTTCTTATATTTTAAAATTAAAATATATTTATGTTATTATATATTAACATTGAATTTCTTTTAAATTATATAAAATTGAAAGCAATTATACAAAAAATTCTTCTTGTAAATATCTTAAGCTATAATAGCAACATTTTTTAAAATCTCTTAAATTAAGTATTTACACAGAAAAAAGTATATATTGAGGATGAGGAGGAGAGGAAAATATGAGTTTATCCTCAATTTAAGATATTTTTAAAAAGAATGTTATAATTTAAAAGATTTACAAAAATAACTGTTAATATAATTGTTTTCAATTTTCTCTAATTTTTTAAACATTCAACGTTAATAAATAATAACATAAATATATTTTAAACTTTTAAAATAAAAAATGTAATCACAAATAGTTTGTTTCATACTATTTATATCTTTTAAAAAATAATATTTGAAGTGTTGAGTTGATGTGTGCTATTCCCAAAGTCATACCACTTTTCAAGATTATATATGTTTTTCTTAAAGGCATACCTTATTTAAATTTTATGAGTTTCGTTCTTTACAATGATGGACCATTTTTCTCAAACAAATGCAACTAGGTTCATTTTGGATCTACCCCTTGTTGGAGTACATGTAAGATATTGATGAAAATTAACCCATTTTGAGTAAATCCTCACTAGGCAACGTGTCATTCCTATGAATGGCACAGAGGTGGGCGGGCAGTCGAGTCTCAAGTCGTACACGGTGCAATGGGCACGGAGATTACTCAGTGAGAAAATGAATGTGGATGAAGTTTCAATTACGAAATTTTGCGAGAATGGATAAGGTATTATATTCACATGGATACCCATTCATACTTGTACTTACTTCGTACATGTGTTGTACTCTATATATTTTTTTAATATTTATAGATATATGCATTATTATTATTATTATAAATCATCAAGATTATTAATTTTAATACATTAAATAAATATTTTTAAGTATAAAATATAAAACATTACATATTAAAATACAAAAGTATTATATTAAATATTATTCATCATTACACAATATATTTATAAAATAAAATATACAAAACATTTAGAAAATACATTATTCACTTGAAGAAAAATCTGATGAAGATAATTAAAATAGAGTCATTCGGTAAATTGTATATATCTATAATTGTATATTCAAATCAAGATCATCTGTTTCTTTTTTACGTTTGTTACTTTAAGTAGAGGTATTTGAAATGAACTAATTAATCAAAAGGTAATTTAGAAACTATAGGAACAAAAACTTTAATTTGAATATAAATTCAAACAAATTGGTTGTTGAAATCAAAAGTTTTCTTGAAAAATGTGATAGAAAAAATTTCAATCCATCAATTTGTTTCCTTTTTCATAAAAAAAATATAATAATTTTACATTTTTAGATAAAAATTAAAATGAAAAATTAAATAGGTAAATCTGTATTGATGTTGTTGAACATATTAGAATTAAATCTTTTTATTTTTTTAATCATTTAAATAGGTAAATAACATGTGTTTGTGACAAAAAGTGCAAACATATAATAGATATTTTATTCATTTCATTAGTGAATTGGTGAATTGAAACATTATTTATTTTATTTTCGTATTATTATGTTGTATCGTATTGACATATTAATTTATAAATCATGTTCAATTTATCATGTAATTATTTAATATTGACATGACATAAAATGACGAGATAAGCATCCCGATAAAATCTCACGGACGAATTCTATAATCAATGAATTGACGTGATGTAACATTGATTTTTTATTTATTTTTTTGGGTGAAGGTAAGTCATCTTTACAATAAATTTTTTTTTATAATATATATTTTATTAGTTAAATACACACCTTAAATTTCATTCTACCTAATTATTTACAACTATCAAAATGATAATTATAACTCATATTTCTAATTAAATATTGACTTTTGACTCAATGAAAAAAATTAATTCAAATTTTTAATCTTAAATTATTTATTACATTACTTTTGTTATAAATGTGATTAATTGTAACTTGAGTTAATATGATATATAAATTGAGCTATTAAATTTAATGATACTGCTATTAAAATTTTAATTTCAAAATATATTTTTTAAAATAAACATTTAAAATTTTAATTTCGGAGTTGGGGAGTATTTAGTATTTACATGTATATAATTGTGGTATCTTAACCCTATAAAGTGATAAGAAATGATATAGAGTATCCGTTTTGCCCATCAAAAACTGAGATTTCAGGCTGTCTCCGTGTACTTTTCGTGTAATGGGCCTATAGATAAACTCTGTATTAACTAATGGCCCTTACGATACTGGTGTCCTTCTGGGCTTCAGAAATGGAAGAGAATTTAGTGTTATTTACTAGGCAAATAGTTTTTAAGAATTCCTTTCCTTTTATCCTATTTGTGAGCGCATCAATAAGCTCATCGTCTCTCATTATCTACACTTATAACTCATCATCTTTTTTCTTTATTTTCCATTGTGGGAGTTGATTTGTCAACCCCAACAATCCTCCCCTCCAACTAAACACTATATTGTGCCTCCCATTCCCATCTAACAACAATCCATCAAATTATCTTGTCATTCATCGACGGGCACATTGCTTAAGTATTAATTTATACATTAAATTTTCGCTAAAAGTTAATTTATACTTCCTCTATTTAGAAATATAAAGTTATTGTGTATGTGTCACGTCTCGAAATCGGGATGCAACACGCTGTGATCATGAAGTATAATCCATAATCACAAGGCTACAAAGACTTTCAAATATTGGAAAATATTATCTCGATTTTGTGTCTTAAAAAATGTGGTTATCATACGTTTTGATATAAAATTTAAATTAAATTCATTACAACTTAAGTGGGCTTAGCCCAACTTCAAGTTAAAGAAAAATTAATTTAAGAAGGATAATTAAGTTAGGTCCAAATAAAATACTAATAAGTAAGTAAACAAAATCCAAGTTATTTTAACGTAAAATAAAATAGTGAAGTAGGGTTAGTTTTATAACCATATATTTATACCATAATCTCTATAATATATAAAAAAACGCTAATAAAATAATTGTGGGCCTAATAAATAAAATAAGCACATCATAATAAAATAAACTATTGGGTTGGGTATTTACAGTGTGAATTTTTCTTGTCTCAAAATATAATTCAATTTACAAAATTTTATAAATATTTTAATAATGATTTTCAATATTATTCTTATTTATTTTCATCTCTCATCTCTAACTTTTTTTTTCTTTCAAAACAAAGTCTTTATATTTTTTTATTTTAAAATAAATTTTATTTTTCTATTTTTTATTTTGAATAAATAATAATTAAAGGTATTTTAGAAGAAAAAAAAATATTTGATCCATATAAATATGAATCAAACAATTTATATTTTTGGACCAAGTAAATATATTTATCATTGTTTTCCATAAAATTACGGGGAAAAAAAGGAAAGTTCATTTGGAGCTGTAATAGGGCCCATATAAGGGTAAATGAGAGGAATTTATTATATATAAAGTATATAGGATTATTATCACCCGTTCGCTCCCCACAAGAAAAGAATCACGATTAGGACTCACATTTGGTCCACCGTCTACTAATTGTTTACTCCAATTTATTTTTATAAGATGTAATCCACAATTTCAATTGTTTGATTGATTGCTTTTTATGATTATTTTATTTATTATTATTTAATATATAATAAATAATTATTGAAAGGGGAAAAAATATTTGTTATTTTAAAGACCATAAATAAATATATAATATAAAGTAAAATAATTTATTAATTTGTTTGAAATTACATGTATCATTTTATTAAAAAGGCCGGATGAATTTTGAAATCTTAACAACCTGATTTTTTTTTAAAGTAATATCACATTATATTTATATGAGTTTTCTATCTAAATTTAAATATTTACTTTTGATTTAAATTTAAAATTAAAGAAAATATTTTGCTATTAGTGAATTATAATATTATTTTTTTTATTAATGTGTTTAGTTAATAGGTTTATATATTAATTATTTTCTTAAATTAAAATAAATTATTGATGAATATTCAAATTTAAATAAAATACATTTTGTTTGGGGTTGGATTGTAGTATTCAATCAATAATGGATTGTCGTTCATTATTGATTCAAATTTTCTCGACACTTTTCGACTTCTATTCTTTTTCCCTTCCTCTTTCAATTTGTTTTGCGGGCTTGTCTCATCTACATCCCCCAGTGGATTCGCGTACAAATTCTATAACTGATGAATTGACGTGATATAAAATTGGTCTTTTTTTTTTTTTTGGGGGGGTGGGGGGTGGGTGGTCATCTTTACAATGAAACCCATAACTGCTATATTTTTTTTTGAGGAAAAAAAAAACGAAGATAATTACACCCTACTTAAAGTTCATTCTTACATAAATATTGGCACCCCCATTTCGAATTAAATATTCATTTTTAATTCAATATAAGAATTAACAAAAATTTTGATTTTAAAAATGTTTATTACATTACTTTTGTTGTAAATGTAATTAATTGTGAAATCATTTGAGTTAGTATGATATAATTTTTTAAAATCAATGAAGTTGTTATTAAAATTTTAAATGTCAAAAGTTTCATCCGTCCCTTCCTATGAGATTCAATTATAAACTTTTATTATTATTTTTTATAGTTAATGTGTATGTTATTTATAAATATATATTAACTTTATTAAAAGATAGAAATAAATAACAAGTATTATTTTTTAATAAGATTAAAATAAATAAAAATATAATAAAAGTAAATAATTCATTATTTTATATCAAATTACTCATAACTATTATAAAAAAAATGGGAAGATGAAGGAATTTTTTTAAAAAAAAAAATGAACATTTAAAATTTGAATCAGAGTTCGGGAGTATTTAGTATTTACATGTCTATAAAGTAATAAGAAATTATATCAAGTATCCCTTTTGCCCATCTCTGTATATGTGTACTTCTCGTGTAATGGGCTGGGCCTATAGAGAAATGAAGAATCAAGTTATGGGTCTTTTGAGCTTCAGAAATGGAAGTGAAATTGTAATAATAATAATAATAAAATGGAAGAGAAATTAAAAATTCCTTTTCTTTTATGTTACTCTATTTTCTGGGCAATTTGTGAGCGCGCACCAATAAGCTCATAGTCTCTTAAAGCTTTTCATGTAAATAGTATTATTTAACGATAGCAGCAAAATGGAGCTAACGTTTTGTTACCTGTGTTGTTTAGTCATGTTTTTATTATATAGTGAAATTTCACAGCATCATCTACCACACTCTCTCAGTTTTAATATATTTATTTTGATGTGTTCAATTATTTTTAGCTTAGTATAAATTCAATTAATTGATTAAGAAATTTACTAGAATATCAAATGATTAATAAATTTACTACTCAAAATGCTAGTTAAATGCATGAAATAATGTTATTAGAACATCTATAATATTATAGCTTGGAATTTGATTCTTTGGCGATGTAGTTTCTGCCTTATGGGATCGGCAAAATGCTGGGAATGAAAGATAATGTCATTGGCCGGTTTAATAATTTATATCAACGAGCCAATTAAGAGTTGACACTCAAACTCATTTTCTTTTTATTTTGTTCCAAAACAATAAAAGTGGAGACAATTAATTAAATTTCTATTATATATATATATATATATCTATTTTCTAAAGTAAACATATTTATCATTTAAAATTCTACTAACAAATTTTTAAATTTTAAAAAAATGAATTTAACTATTTTATATATTCTCGCAAGTAACCATATTAACAATAAAGCAACTAATCTTATACTAGTTTTTATATTTTTTTTTTTGTTTCAAGTAAGATTCTGCAACTTAATTAATCGCGGGATCAAGTTGACTTCTTCAATTTATGCTTGGGAGGCTATCAACTATTTTTTTTTTTTATCAAAAAGAAGAAGAAAAAAAAATATATATTGGCTCTTGTTCATCCTTTCAAGCTACCATAAAGCACATTCTGCTTGTTTCTAAACATATACATAAGCATTAATGTATACAAATCATATTTTCTTTTATTACAAGTATACAAATCATTTTTATGAAACACAAAATGTTTCTTGTGAAACACCACGACTCCTTTATGTCATGTGAGTGTATAATTCTATATATTCAGTTGATTAATTAGAGACTGACAGTAAAAAAAACTTCAAATCTTAAAGATACAAAGAAAAAAAATTGGGGATCTTAATTTTTCTGGGGATATCAGATTAGCAATCCTCCGTTTTTTCCCTTAGTTCTTTGGGAGATTTAAATTCGTTTCTAAGAGTTCTATAGAGAGCAGTATCAGAGTAAACAGCACGAGACCTCCTCACACGGTAGCTATGTCTATGTCCAATTCTGCCCCTTTGGCAACCATTTTCTTTCTTATTTTCACCCACTTTTTCCTCTTCTTCATTTCTTTCAACTTTGTCACGTCCATTTGTCATCAAATTGGAATCTATCTTTTTCTCTTCCGTGGGAACAATGTAAACAAAAGGTCCAACTGGGATGTCATTCAAGACCAAGATATCCTCCAACGTTTTTACCACGGTGTTCATTGTGGGTCTATATTTTGCATGGTGGGACAAGCATTGATAAGCCAATGAAGCAGCCTTCTTTGCTCCTTCCATTGAGAACTGACCTTGAAGCTTTGGGTCCATGTATCTATCAAGTTTGTGGCAATCTTTCAAACGAGGTCTTGACCATTCTACCAAGTTTTGTTCTCTAGATGGTCTACTTTTGTCCATGGCTCGCTTTCCAGTTAGTAGTTCCAACAGAACTACTCCAAATCCATATACGTCGCTCATAGTTGTTAAATGCCCTGAAAGTCAAAGGAAAATTCGGGTTTCTTGAGTTGTTTATTTCAGTCATATAATTTGGTGAACCACTTAGATTCCAAGTTCAAATTGATTATTTATTCTAGTTAGTTACCTGTCATTATGTATTCAGGGGCTGCGTAGCCGTGTGTGCCCATGACTCGGGTTGTAACATGTGTGTCATCTCCTTCTGGACCATCCTTTGCAAGCCCAAAATCAGAGAGCTTAGCAGTGTAATCCTGCTCATTTTGGAAGAGAAAAAAAAGTTAATGTTTGATGAGCTTTAATTTGATCTCTCCAGGTTAGAATTGAACTGGAAGAGGCCCTTTTTTTCCCCTAATAAGAATGAAGAAATTACCGAGTCCAAAAGGATGTTAGAAGCCTTGAAATCGCGATATATCACAGGCTTTTCTTCCCCGTGAAGAAATGCCAGGCCTCTTGCAGCACCAAGTGCAATCTTGATTCTTGTCAGCCATGGCAGTGAAATAGAATACCCTGCAGCATGAGCCGGTGAAAATTATGGAAGATATATAAGAACAATTTCACTAAAAATACACAGAAAAAGGGGGGGGGGGGGAAAATGCTAATTTAGAGTCATGGTACATACTTCTAAATAATTGATTTTCCAGGTTGCCTCTTGCCATGTACTCATAGACAAGAAGTCTGTGCTCATCTTCACAGCAATATCCAATCAGCTTCACGAGATGGGCATGTCTTAATTGGCCAAGAAAGATGACTTCAGCCTATGATGTCAAGATTAGCTTAAAGTAAGCATCTTTACTGTTTGATGAATCATGAATAAATGGAATGTCATTTTCTAGCTTCAATTGGGGAAGATTAGACTCACCAGCCATTCTCTGTATCCCTGAGTGCCATCCAAATCCAGTAACTTTACAGCAACAGGTTGAGCATCCAATCCAGGTCTAATCTTGTCATCAATGAAACCTTTGTAGACAGGTCCAAAGCCACCCTCACCAAGAAAGCTACTTGATGAGAAGTCATTTGTGATCACTTTGAGCTCGGCAAGCGTGAAAATATGAAGATTTGATCCCATGAGAAAATTAGAGAGGTCATTCATTGACAGGGGAGAGCCCGGATCACTTATATCAGAAACTGATAATCTCCCACCAGAATGTCGATTGGAAGGTTGCTTCTTGGACTCTATAGGCAGGTTCTTGGACGTAAAACAACCGGGAAATATAGATTTCAAAGTGATCTTATGCTTGGAAGCCATATCTTGATCTTGAAATATGGCCCTTTTAGGTATGAAACAAAAAAACAGATTAATGAAGAAAAGAGAGTTGATTAGAGGTAATATATATGTGTGTATGGAAGGGCCCCCAGGGAGGTTTATGTCTAAACCTTACGATTATGATTAAGCAACCCACCCACTAAGTATACTTCAAATAAATGTCGAAAAAATATATATATGCAATGTGGAAATCTACAAACTCTAGAAGAAGATGATATGATTTTATAGATAGAGAACCTCCTGCTTCTTGTTTTCTATATATATAAAAGTGGTAGTAGTGTTTGTTTAAAACATTATTCATAAAAAAAAAAAGTAATGTTTTTTTATTTAAAAATGTATATTGGAGTCCAGTCCCTTCAGAGGTTAGAACTAGGAAGGGAAATAATGTAGTCCTTACCTTGACTTTGAAAAAATGAAAAGCTTAGGCTCAAGTTGCTTTTAGAAAAAGGTGACACTGTACAAAATTAGGCTGCTACGAAACTTCATCCGGTTTCAATACAGCGAGGTCTGAATTCATGGTTGGGGACTCAAGACTCTGGGTAAAATGCAAAAGAAAAATGGAGAAAGAAACTATTGAATTAAATTATACGGTTTCACATGAAACTTTTTAGATGAATTATTGCGGCCATTGAAAAAAGCAATGTCATCAGAATATGAAGTACTACTGGAATGAATCAAATATCAACACCACCTACCAACACTGCAAAAATTCCAGCACTATTTGGTTAGTCTAAAATTGAATTTGATTGACTGAATTTGGGAGCCATTCAATTGGACTTGTTAAAAATCAAAGCTCATGGGCTTCCATAAAAGGTGAGAAATCTTCCAAAGATTTTGTCACATGAGAGGCAACCCTAGAAATATTCGACACTACTAATGTGATCTCCATAAAATTCTATTAAGGATATTTATACAAATTAGCTATTGTGATCTCATTATTAAAGCTTAAAAATAATTGTTAATTATTGTATTAAATCAAATATGAACTAGATTCAATCTCGCATAAAAAAAGTACTTGAGAAATTATCAAAATAAATGTAAAAGGACAATGGATGGAAGGAAATTGCAGTTGCAACGCTAATTACTTCTTTATCATCATCTTTCTCGTTCTAAGAATTGTAAGATATTTCTTACTCCAAAGTAAGCAAGAGCCAGCAATTTGAAATAGACACCCGAGTCCGAGTCTCCTTTAGCCCCACCACTGAAGTCCCAAGTCTCTCTTTTGTTTCTTTCTTTTTTTTTTTAATGATCCAAATTGAATTTTATAGGTATTAATCCAGACTCTTAGAAACTATTCTCAAATCACGTGTTAGAAACTGTGTCAATTGCTCTATGCCTGAAAAACTTCCTTTGTTTCTTTCTCGTGGATAATGTGGTTCTATTTGTGTTCATTTTTGTTTGAAAGTAGTTATTTTGTAATCCCAACATTTTCTAGGCTCTCCTTTTCATTTAATTTGCATTCTTCTAACATCATAACCCATGATAAGCAAAAGATAAACACTGAAAGTAATACCAGAGAGAAAATTATGCAAAGAATAATTGAAGCATAAAATTGCAACATCCTCTGTATCACACCAAAAAAGAGAAGAAAAAAAGGAGGGAAATGTAATTCGTTTACTTTCATTTTCCAAATAAGAGGGAGGCTTTAGTCGTCAGCATCCAAATCATTAAATGAAATTAAAAATGGGAAATTTTGCAAATCGTTTGGTAAGGAAATTTCTAAATTGCAATGCCCTATAGACCCCGCCACTTACATTTTCCATCCCCATATTCAACCCCCCATCCTACTTTGCTTCTGTGGGGGTAACCACTCACCAAAGAAAACAATCCTCGGTTTAGAGCATCTTATCCACACGTGACGAGGGCAGGGGCAGACACGGGGTAAAAGGGTACGTCAAATGAGGATGACTGTTGGTTTGTTCATACCTAAATTATTCCGAGTATGGAATAGAATTTTGATATTCCAAGGCAATTATAGTAACGCATCAACAACAAACGGCAACAAAATCTCAGATTATCAGACAGTACGAGAGAGAGTGAGATCTCTTGATTCGGTTTCATGAGAGATACATTTCCCCTTGTGCCAATAATAGCCAAACAGTGCCACATCTGCTAATCCATCTAATGGCCTGTCTCCCAAAGGAGAGGCACCACGCTCAGGCATTAATTTTTACCATCTTCTGCAGCAGCCGAAATGCAGACATGGGAAACAGCTGCCGCCCACATGTTCCAGGTGAAACCATGAAGAAGAAAATAGTGAAGTAGAAAGCAAAGACTTATCCCATCAGCAAGGAAAATAGTAAGGCATATTTTTAAATCACAAAATCCAAAATTTTCCTTACGGAATGCTCAAAGAAACAAATTTTCATTTTCTAAATCCATTCACAACCTTCAACAACCCCACCCCCAAAATAACAATAAATAAAAAATAACCCACTTTCTTTATCAAAGAATAGACCACAGCTCTGATTGCTCAACATCTTAATGGAAAAAACTAGACACTGGCAGCAACGAGCTATCAAAATTGCTGTATACACAACCACTTGCTGAATTTTTCTTCATATTCTCAGCAGCAATTGAACTTTCTTCTCATGTGAAAAATTTACACCTTAATGATATATGCAACAAAAATAAAAATAAAAAATGATTAGCCACTTCCATGGAACAATGGTAATATACACTAATCATCCATGACATGCAGAAAATCATAACAATCTATACCTCGTTGTCCATGAATGGGAATAAATAATATTTACAGTAACAGAGCCTGCAATATGCATGAAAATCAATATCCAACTAAATACTGCTCAAAATTTAAGAAGGGCATCAAAAGAAAAAGCAGAAAGACTAAAGCATCTTTAATACCTCAGGTAAACAAAAATGGAACGCAGAGCTGCTTCCATCAAGAAGCATGTAGCAAGAATATGGGATAATTATGCATACAGCGACAATGTTATCTCAAAACCAAGCTGCCATTCTGCTGGACTCTCAAATTCTCAATGAGTGATTGATAAAATGATCTCAATGCCTTGATGTCATTACCCTGGTGGAATAATACATAAAACAGAGATGCCAAGAACATACAGAGATCAATATCACCTAAAGGCAAACAGCAGAAGAGACTGGGCGAACTAGAGCTAATGATATGGATCTCAATTAGGCAACATAGACATGACAGGTAGCAAAGAGTTCCATCAGTGGATTTTCCTACACTCTGCATTTCCATAAGCACCAGAATAATTATGTTCCAACAAGGATTAATTGACAGCTCTCAATTCATCAGCATTGAAATGACAGCTAAATTTCCTTCCAAGCATAATTTATAATCGCACAGAAGCAGGTCTACGAATTGTCAATGTCAAAAACAGGCATGTATACCGTCCTCCTCTTCTTTTTTTCAATTCATAGTATACCTTTAAGAAAAAATTCTGATCCTACACCACGCAATCTAAATCAGTGACAACTATCGGATCCCAGAAAAACTTGAGATGGTTGGATAGTGAAAGAATAAACTCTTGAAAATCATCTTACATAAACATCTAATACCTGCAACTTCTGACAGAACTGCTCAGCCAAATCTTGAGGGCAATGGGCATTTGGGAAACCTTTTGATAAAAAGTGAGCAAGATAATTATTGCCAAACTTCTCGTACATGACCTTTTGAGCCATTACTATCTCACCGAACAAAACAAGCTGCAAAACAAAACCAGGACGAACAAAGTGAAATTAACAAGGGACCAATAAATCAATGTGTAAAGTTAATTGCAAGCAAACTGAATTCTGGGAAGTGGGGCTTGAAAGTCTGGAAAATAACACTAGAAGCTCTGCGCTAAAAGGAAAGATCTGGATAACAGGAAGGGAACACAAAAGTTGCTGTAACACAGTAACCATCAATTCATTACGCAGTTATTGCTGAAGGATGTTTCTAGACAACTTTTTCTAGTAATAGCATCATCAACATAACTTCATTCAGTATCCCCAACTGCAAGGTTGTAAATACATTTGTTCCGGTGATGCATAAACTTACAGTATTTGCATCACGGAACTCAAAGGACTTGTCAAGAACACTGTACAGACAACAGTTGGTTGCAAATGCCTCAATTACAAAATTTTGAAAACCAGGCACCTGCAAAAACACAAATTTCAGCCAGCCAAACCCTAGAAATGCCAATAAAAAATAAAAAAATGAAACAGTTAAGTTACCTTGTCTTCCCCATAAGGCTTAGCACACCAATCTTTAATCAGTCTGATAAATATTTGTACACATGCCTGAGTAAAAAATTACAAGAACTCAGCTCCTATGTAACACTAAAAAGAATGCTATAGAGGCCAAGTATCACTGGCACCTTAGGGTGTAAGGGTATAATAGAGAAAACGTTAATTAGGAGATCACAAACCTTCCGGACAAGGATATCCTTATGGCTACAAGATGCATATAGCAGCATCTGCATCATTTGGTCCAAGTAAACCCGACTTTTTGGAGAAAGAAAAACTGATGACAGATCATGCGTAGCTATTACATTAAGAAATGTATAAAAGGTTCGCTGAAGTTCCTGTAATTCACGGATTTCCTATCAACAAACCAACAATCAGCAGCAATTAAAAATTCACTGTCAAGCTACACAATATGACATCATGAAAGAGGCATTAAAAGCTAGAAGGGGAATGGTCTTACACTAAAGCATACATTCGGCTATAGAACCCATTTTAAAACTGGGAATGCAGTATATACAAACAAGGCCATGCCCTAATTCCAATAAATGTCCCACCCATGAACAAGGAACATGATAGTCATAAAAATTGTTATTTGCTATACACCTTCAGATTGATGAATTATTTTATACACACACACACACATCGATATATGAATATGGTACTCCCCCCCCCCCCTCCAAGTCCCATTTTATCCAACCCGAGCCCACTAGATCCTCTGTGCCAGTGATCTTGAACTCTGTGTGCCATAAAGGAGAATGACACTAGCACCAACACAATCAACAGGGAAAGATTTTAAAAGGCTGAGCAGTTATCAGCCTACAACGCAGTACATACCTCTGTATTACCACCAGGTCCTGCAGGAAGGACATCCCTTGGAAGAATATTAAACACCCTACTAGCAATAACAGGGTATACTTGCTCTAGTATGTCACCAACAGAAGTACTGAATTTGCATATTAGTTGATTCAACAAAACCAGAAAACCCAAGAGTTCCTTTGGCTGCATCACAAACATGAGGAAAATCAGGACCATTTAAATCATATAGAAGGGGGGGAAAAAGAAATAGGAAGGAAAGAGGGGGAAAAAAAAGGAGACAGGAGGAGAATATCAATGTACAAAGTGTAAATCTCAAATTACTGAGAAACAGAAAACCTAAATAAAGCAAGATAATATTTCTAAACTAAATCCTTTAGCCACAAGATCAGAATAAAAAGTATTGCGTCATACTTGGATAACTAGGAAATACGCTTGATATTTGTAGCTATAGATACAAATGTATTTTAATCCATACAACTTTTTAAAAGATACTGAGAATAAAAAATCAGACAACGAAAAAGTAAAAAGAAAGACCATACATGCACCATTTATGTTAGAGAAACCAATGATTAAAGGCACCATAGAAGTTTTATGTACATGAAGATTATGATTGTGAACATGATTGAAGGCATAAATTCTGGTAGGAGGCAATAGTTTAAGTATGAATTACAATGATAAAAGAATGCCACTCACCGATTAATGCAACAAAGACATGTAAGTGTCCTTAAAAATGTGGACTGGGGAGGGAGCTCATAAGCCATAATTTAAAGGAGAAATCTTATACCTCACTTTCTGCTAGCAACTGCTCTAATGCCTTTGGAAGAAATGGAAATACAGATGCTCCCAGAGTATCCACCATGCGATGAACAAACGATGTGACCTAAAATGGAGTTCAAATTAGTTGAGGACTGTGGGCCAGCATGAAAATCAATGACTGGAAATCATACCTTATTACGCAGGGGTTCTATTTTAGGATAAACAACGAGAATTTGGAGCAGAACATCCAACGTCTGAATAAAGGGAGGAGAAAAAAGAAGAGGGAAGTTAAAGCACGGGATCACAGCCAATTGCATAAACTAAAATAAGATCAGCATCAGAATGGAATGGCAACAAGTATCCTGCGTACAAGACTCTAGCGACAGAATCAAGATCTTATTAAAAGGAACAAAGATAAAAGAAGATATAAAAGAAGTAGCCTCTATTACAGCAACGTCCTATGTACCTATCGGCATCAGTATTAATGTAGTATCAATGATAATTCATGTACTAGGGGACTAGACCAGGCTTGAAAACCAAGGCTGGCTCTGTAACACATAAATATCAACTATTAATTTTCCAGAAGCCAATGTTGTTTTGGATAGTTGAATCAGAAGTAGTTACCATTTTAAGCTTTTAACAAAGTGCTCAATGAACAGATGATGTATGAGGTGCATTATTCTAGTTGTATATCAGATACTAGAGGTTCCATACAAAATGAGTGGGGATTTAAAAAGTACTAGCAAATTTAAGTAATGATTGGGCATTCTTGAATACAATGATTCGACATTCTTGGACCCAATGGCAATATGGAATAGAGGCAACAAATACATTCACAACACTAACCTGCTTAAACATTGCACCAATTGCAGGACGACTGGCTGTAACAAGACGCTCACTGAAGCCCTGAGATGCAAAGAAGGTCAGTTATCAAATCAAATGATGATCACTCATATCCAGGTAGTCTAAAGCTCCCAAGTTCCTTCAACACAATGCTTCTTAATCAAGAATTGTTCACAAGGTTCCATAATTAATCAAAGAAAAGTATTCTCATGAAGAGCCTTAAGCTTGATTAAGCAGGTTAGAAAAATCCCACTATAGAACAACAGTACAAGCTTAACAGGAAGAAACTTTTCCCACTCTCTCCAAGAAATGGAATATCTGGAAATGACGAAAAAATTTGCCGCCTGCCAAAAGGGGCCAAAAGGTTGAATGAAGCAAAAGTGCAAACTCCATGGTAAAAAGGCAGTTACAGATGCAATACAAAATTGCAGATTAGAATTGAGACCTTGCTAATGGCATTAATGGCCACAATTATCTGTTGGATATTTGTAATCTTCCCTGAAGACTCTTCCGTCTGAACTTCAGCATTTAAAAGGGCCATCTTCACCTGCTTGTAAGTGCATGAAATTCAGATAAATTGTATTCATAAATCACTTAAGCATATTGTTACACACCCAGGACAAATAAACAAAACACAGCAGCTATAGATGAAGGGGAATAGAAATGTTTAGAAATCATTGAACAGATCAGAAACCAATTTGACTAGTGGTAGAACCACATGTGTTAGTGGAGATGATCCCTTAAATTATGGAAGTTAGTTGTGTGAATTTGGATAAGGAATATGTTGATATTAGGGAAGTGGACATTTTATTTTGGGCATTTGAAAAAATAAATGTGGACATTTGATTTTGGACAGAGGGAGTAATAAAGTCAACTAGGTTTTAAAACATGTTGACCTAGCAGGTCTAGAAATATTCAGCATTAAACAAAGACCTCTTTCCCATGTGTTCTGCCTGAGTGGGTTGGAGAAATCCTAACAATTACAATTAACATGTAAATGTTTCTGCTAAGGTCTATTTGGAAGTAATCCAAAAAGAAGAAAAAGGAAACAGAGGAATGCAAAAGGTAATGTAATATAATCGTAACTTAACCTGCTGACAAAGAGGAGTAAGCAAAGCAGAAAGGTAATCAGATTGTTTTTCAAGTGGTACTTCTTCCATTCCAATTAGCAAGCCAATTGCCTGCAGCATTAACAACAGATTAGAACTTCAAAGAAAGAAAAATGGTTTCCACTTCTCAGCATCAAGTGTGAGCCTTTCCTAGGGGATAAAAATTACTCGTCACCATAGGAGGAAGCATTTACTTCAAATATGTAACTTCCATCTTCAGATGCTGAAAATTGTTCTGGTGCAGAATCCATTCTCGTGAATTGAGCAACTTTACCTTGCAGACTCTGAAATGCAAATTCATTGATTAGACAAATGAGATGAATGGAGAAGAATAAAGCAATAACTAAACTCTCCAAGCAGAACTAAGGGAGATTCTAGTGAGAATGCAAATATGATGAGCATAATCCTGATATACCTGCAAGATTGTCTCAATGAAGGCCACAAGCTTTGATCTCAACAATTTCACAACCCTCATGAAAAGATAACTTGCCCTGCGACTGACATTGACATTTGGATGGTTTATACCTCTTTCATCAAGAAAAGCACCTAAAGCCAAAGGTATGTATTGGGTATTCTCTAGCACAAACTTCATATATCTTGTTATTGTGTCCAAATACACAAGCGCAACAAGCCTATTAGAATGGCAAGGAAACCTGGTAGACAAAAGCATCGGTACCAGCTCTCCCAAGAGTCCACTCCCAGTTCTAATTGTTTCATCAGTCATTGACTCTCCAAGAGAGTAAAAAAGGGAAAGAGCAGCTTCTACTTCTTCAACATTTCTATCAGTAGGAGATGCAACAGCATTAGCTAATGAGTTCCTAATAAAATTTTGAGTCACCTCAGGTGCTACACGACCTACACTGCGAAGCAATACCAATCGATCCTTCCGAAATTCCACCATCTTATCTTCCTCTTCCTTCCCAATTCTATCCAACGTGTCAAGATTATTACGGTAGATAGGGTCAAAACATATCTGGGCCCGAATAACTTCCAGTATCTGGCCAATATGAAGCAGCTGTGTCTCTGTCAATGAAGGGATATTCCTCATGGTGTTAACATAAACTGAAAAAAACTGCACAACACTGAATGTCGTATCCACCTGACAGTTCTGAATGACATAAAAAACAGAAGGCAGAACTTCATTCAAGAGCTCTGCTGAAACTCCCTTACCATCCCCCGAGTCCAATCGCTTCGAACATTCCAAGATCTCATTGGCATATCCAGTAAGCAAAGAAGCTACTTCAGAAACAAACTCAGGGTCGGCATCCTCTGCAGCTACCAGACCAAAAACTCTCCTTATTTGTAAGCTCTGCAAAAGAGTAAGCTTGGATTGCGGATCCATCCGCTTCGAAACAACAGCAAGCACAGCACTGGCAGCAGCAGCACGCACTTGATCCGTCAACCCATCAGACAACATCAGTTCAAATAACAACCCAATGAAAGTGTCATTTGCTACCAAACCAATGTCAATCCACGGCACAAATCTCCGGGTACAGTCTAAAGCACTAGTACATAAATCTGGGTCAGAGTTCTTATACACTGACACGACATCATACCACACCCTAACAATTTGTGGTACACATTGTTGTCTCATGGCATCCTTAATTCGCCCTGCAATAGCCACTTCCTCAGCATTTCGTGGATAGTCCAAACTAATTAATTCATCATCCAATGCATTTAAAACTCGAAAAAACATATCCAAAACTATTGTTCCTTTACTAAAATTCGGCAAAAAATCAAGAAAAACTGAAGGCCAAACTGCCGGATACTCAAAAAAAACTAATGTAACAACAACCTGAGCAAGCTTATTTTTTACAAATGCTGGGCCATCCAAAACCCTAACTGAGTTCTTATCATCAATAACCTCATAGCAAGACATGGTAAACACTGATTTTCGAATAAAAGACTTCTCCTCGAGACTCATCGATGAGTAACGACCCCGTAGGGCATCAAGCAAGCATTGCAGGCACCAGAACTGAACTTGAACTAGCGTAGTAATACATAAACGCTCTATACATAAGCTGCAAATTGATGGGCTCTCTTTAATTTGCTGACAAAAAGCAATAGCCTGTGATTTCAAAACTGAATCAACCGTTCCCGATTCATCAAAACTGATTACAATCGCTTTTTCGAGATTATCCATCAGAGTTTTCAAAACCCTAAACCCCAATAGGCAACCTTCGATCACTTCAGCACCAAAAAAGAAAACGAATTAATTAATTTAAAGACTTCAAGCCGCTTCTTTTTTTCTCAGTTAAAGAGTTTCTTCGTTTCTTTCCAAAAAATAATGCCATAGATGAATATAAAGCGAATGTAACCGAATGTAGGAAATCAGTGAAGGCTTACCTGTATCATGGCTCCCTGAACATAGCATACAGGGGGCGACTAAGAGAAAATTGGAAATTCTTAGGATTTTAGTTGGAAAGAAGGGTGAGGCACTAGGGTTCTTGAAGTCGGTTGGCGTTTGCCCTTTGTGTACTTTTCAAATTTTATGCTGATTTTGTGGGGGTTTTTTTTTTCTCTCTTAAATATAAGTAACCCTTTTACAGAGACGAGCGACTGTGGTCTGTGAGGAAGAAAGAAACCTGCAAACACAGATTTTCAAGGAAGAAAGAGAGAAGAGCCCTGCTGTGGCTTTTCAACTCATCTTATATAGTAGCATTAGTGTAGCATCAATTTCACCCCCAAAATAAACATATCAAACATGGGAATCTATTGAGCATTCCTCTTTATTTTTTTCCCCTTTCACGATTCAAAGAATCTAGAGATAATCATGATGAGATCTGCTTCTACATTAGTGCTTGATGGAAAATGTTGATCAGATTTAAAACTTAATGAACGAAGCTAAATGATAAATTAAAATCTTTCATATTTCTATTTTATTTTAATATATTCAGTTGATTGTTTATAAATAAGCGTATTAAATATAATTTTCCACTTATTGATAATAATAAAAAAATATACTATTATAATAACTTTCTAAACATTAATGAAATTCTTTAGGGTATATTTGTACTGTATTTTGAAAGTTTTTTTTGTTTTGTTTTGAAATGAAGTTATGTTTGGATAAGAATTTTTTTTATTGGGAATTGAAAATTTAATGATATGTTTTGGTTCCCATATGATTGATAATATTATAAAATATATAAAATATAATTAATAAGTTGTTTGATATTGTAATTTTAATTAAATAATAATAAAAATATATTGTTTATGTGATTAAATGGGACTCATGTGTAATGTTAAAAAAAAGTGTTTTGAAATATATTTTTATGGAAAATTAAGAAAGTGTTTTTAAGAACCAGTCCAAATATATAATTTTTATTTACATTTATCAAATATTAATTAAGTATAAATATTTAATTTCAAATTTATTAAGTATTAATTAAATTGATTGAGTTATTTTCTTGTCATGTAAATATGATAAAACTAAATGTAACTAGGAACATCTTTTAAATATGGCAAAAAAAAATGGTAAAAAAAAGAGAAAAATACACCTCTTAAATTCTAGATATTATGTCATAAAATCCATTTTGGATCAAGATTGATGCTTAAAAAGAATGAAAAAAGTTGTATACCTCTTACTTATAATTGTAATTCATTCATGTTACACATTTTTTACCGTAATTAAATCGTTGGACTATATATTTTTTTCAAATGAATATGCTTATTTCTAAACATTTTAATGCATATGTAAATGGTGGGTGTATTAGTGATAAACTCACATTTTTCACATTCGATATTGAAATATGAAAAACTATGAGTAAAAAAAGTAGTGTATCGTAGTTACAAGTTATATTTCTAAACATAGTATTTAACTAGATGAAATCTTTAGCAAAATTACTAGACATTGTAATCTTTTTTTTGAGAGAGGGAGAAGGGTTGAACTTTCTTTCACCTATATGCTAGAGAGGAAAAGAAGACAGAACTAGGGTGGTTGGTCAATCATATTCGGAAGCAAGTATTCCATAATTAATGTCGCAATAATTAATTGTGGCAATCCTTACAATGCATAAATAAATAAAAATTAAACATTTCTTTATAATACTATGTTTTATTTTATAGATAAGTTAAATATATGACTACTATATTAGAGTCTTGTTTTTTCTTTGGAATTCCTCTTATTTATGTACTTAATATTTTTGTTTATTTGTTTAGAAACTAACTTGTGAGTTTATCAAAAAAAAAGAATAAGGATAAATCAATTTTTTTAAATTTAAACAGAAATGTAAAAAAGATTAAGAAAAAATGACGAAGGCCTGCATAATCCGACCTCATTACGTTCCGTGCTTTCGGAAGTAGTGAACCGTAATTCATATAGGGCTTTTGTTTTTTTGAATGACCATATAGGCCTTAATTTTTATCCATTTTAAGCCCAACAACAAAAGGACCACATATTGAACCTACTTCAAAAGGGTTGGGTGGCTGACCCATTCTTATGCACCATTATATAATACATTGTGCGAAAGCTTGGTTTTGTCTCACAAAAACCAAAAAACAAAATGTTGTTTCGGAGATATTGTACCTATCTATATATATGTATTGTATATTATTTTATAAAAGTATTGTCACATGACTTAAATCCATGATCAGATTATTTTATTTTAACTGCAGTTACATGATGACAAATTTGATTTTATCAAAAGTAAAGGACAGATTCGGCAAATACAATTTTGATTTATGATTTTCTTTTTATGTTCTCTGATTTTGGTGGAAACATCATGGCCCATTTTCCCAAATAAAAAATTGATGGTCCATTAAGCACCAATTTCATTAGCTCATATATTCATCCAAATAAAATAATAATAAAAATTGCAACGCATTCAAGGTAAGGAATATATGATGCCAAATCTTGTCTATTGTAACATGGAAAAATAGAGTAGATATTTTCATAAACATAGCTATATAAATGTAATAATATAATAAATTTATATTTTGAATATGAGTTTTAATATTTATGTATGCTTTTAGTTGATATGATAGATGGAGTTTGGATAGGGCCCACTAGTCGGCCCTCAAAACTTTTGATATTGTTGTTTTTAACTTAAAAATGTAAATAAATTATGTTTATACATTCTTTTTTTAATATATATATATATATATATATATCATGAAAAAAATTGTACTTTATGATAGTAAAAAACACTATCTACAAAGTAATAGACTTTAATTTCAATATATCTTAACGTGTATTTTAAATTACAAGCATAGTTGGGAAGTCGATGATTATTACAAACACTACAGTAGACAGAATTGAGATGGTTTTTGCACCCATGCACGTGAATAGCTTGCACGTTTTCTAAGCATTCCCACCTACGCAATGCAACTCCTTCCCCACACGTCTTCTTCACGTGCTCGGTACTTACCTCAATTATCACACCTTCTTCCTTTTGCAAATTACTATCATGCAGCATGCGCATAGGAAATTCTAGAGCGACAGTCTTTTCGATAAATAATAAAAAATTTAATTATTTCCTTACATTTCAATTGTTTTTATTTACTTTTTTATGTTTTCATTTTAATTATTTATTCTTATTTTAATACGTAATTTTATAATTATGTTATTATTATTATTATTATTAAATCATTTAGATAAATTATTAACTATTTATTTAATCATGTATTTTTTAAAAATAATACTTATACACCAATTATTAAATGATGATAATTTAAAAAATTTAGTTACATAATTATAGTTATCCTGTAGAATATTTATCTTAGTCATCATTCAAGTTCAAAGTGAATAATTGAAATGAAACATTATTTTTTTTTTTTTGAATTTGAATATTCACTTTTAACTTATATTTTTTTTTAAAAAAAACAAATTTATTGTAATACTTGAAAATACTTTTTTTTAGGAAATCTTAAGAGTCTTTGATTTTAAAAATTTATAAAATCAATATTCCTATTATTCACGTGATTAATAATGGATCTACATGAGTTAAGAAAGTGTAATTTTTTTAAAAAGAGGTTACTCTTATAATTTTAGATAAAAATATAATTATTTTAAGAAAATGAATATTTAATACTACACATTTCAAATTGTAAATATAAATGTTAAATTTTAAATAGAAAAGGTATAATATATTAATACTGTATCGTTTAGAAAGATATATATTTTTATAACTTCGTGATCCCAAAGACCTTCTACATAAGAATTTCCTACTTACAAATATATTGAACTGAAGTCTAACTTTCGTAGAATATTTATAACTAAACAGTAATTTATTACTCTGTTTTTTTATTAAAAAATCACTTTTTACTTGATCTAATAATTAAAAGACACATTTGACTTTAAAATATTATTCATATCATTAATGTAATTAGTGATAAATAAGATCTTATATTAATTAATGAGCTATAAAATTGCGATTGAAATCTTAGACGAAAAGTGAAATATTAAATTGTTCAAAACAAAGAGAAGAATATTTTAGACAGGCTATTCATATTTTATGGTATGATCGCAACTCTGAGTTGCACAGTACTCACCCCTTTATACATAATTCATCTAGGTCTGCTAGATTGGCTACATATATTTTATCCCATGTCGTAGAGAGGCTCAGTAGTGGGCAGCAGAATGCTACCTTAGTATAGAGCTCTCTGTTTCATTTGTTGTATTCCGTTTTTTGGTTATAGCAATATATTGATCCCAAAAAATAAATAAATAAAAATTTCCTTGCTGCCACAGTGATCTCCCAGCTCCATTTATTTAATTTTTCACTAAAAATCCACCAAATATTCGATTAATGGAGCGAACTCGAGCCTCCCAGGGTCCAACTAAAGCAGTAGATGTCAGGACTGACAAAATCAAAGAAAGATGCCCAGTTTGACCCCTTCCGTCGGAAAACGAAACGCCCATAAATTGACTTTCCGACGAGTAAATTCGACAGATCACCAGTGATATTATCACAGCGTAAAACAAGTTCTTCACCAACCCATCCCCCACTACAAAGTCATACGTACATGCAAGCTAACTGATCACGTCTTCTGCTACCATACAAAATAGGCAATTACACCCACCCCCGGAAAATCTGGCAGTTCCAAACATGTCGGCGATCATTTTCCCCAATCACGTGCAAAAAACATTTTCATTTTGATTTTACTTATTATGCTTTCCCTCACGATATATTTTATTCGTTATTTGAAAAATTTAAGAGATTTGAATTATGTTTTAATTGATTTTTTAAATTTTAAATCAAATTACTTTCTAAGATAATAAATAACAAATAATTATACTCAAACAGTGTATGAAATAACGTGTTTAAAAAATAGACAAATGACAGACTGATTTATAATGCTTCGGTCTATATAAAAAAATCTAATCCACTACCTTGAGTTATCTATTCAATGATTTCACAAAAACTTTTACTAATTTAGTACAAAAGATTACAATAGAGACTCACTCAATTCACTTTAAGATTTTACAAATAAACTCTCAAATCAATCAAGGCTCACTCAACCCTTGAATTTTACAATACAACCTTAATTATACACCTATCTCTAATACAACAATTAATAAAATAGATACTCTTAGTACAATCACAATTTTCTATGATTCAATGATCACTCTAACATTTAGAATTTTAAGCTCAATGCAATATTGAACAAAACAAACAAGATATGAAAAAGATGAGTTTGATATAGATATCACCTTAATGTGAATATATATCAATATAAAACATAAATACCTCTTTGAGTAATATTTTCCTCTAAATTGGTTAAGAACACCAATGATTTTAGTATCAACCCCAATTTGATGAATTTAACAATGTGAATGTTATATATATGTTTCAAGATGATCTCAAGATATTCTATGAAGTGTAAGAATCAGATTTTTGCTCAAAAAGTTATGGTAATCGTTTTTTAAAACAATTGGGTATTTATATGTATGCATCAATAGTCATAAAAATAGTTATTTGAATCTCACTCAAGAGAAGTGCAGTCGACCGCATATCAGAAAGGTCGTCCGCACCATAATCCGTAAGTGTTTTAGAGAACTCTGAACATACTGTAGACGATGAGCTGAAAAGTCCGATCGACCGTACCATCATCCGCAAATGTTCGAGATAGTTCTGGATATTAAACGGACGATAAGCTGAGAGGTCTGGTCGACCGCATGATCTGTGATCGACCACACTTTAGTTAGGTCGACCACACATGCATTAAAACTATGCAAAACAAGATTCCAAACAACTCCAAGAGTTTTAGGAATACATTTTATAAATTTTAAAGTATGTGCATGTATTTTGAGAATCATTTCAAATACACAACTCATGTTTTATCTAAATGAAATGCATTTTGAAAAACATTTCACTTTTATATAGCAATCTATAAAACTTATTACTCATATAGGTAGACTTAAAGACACCTAATAGATATATCAAGAATTAACACTACACATCTACATCCTATCTAATCCAAAAACGGTTTTTTTTCAACGCTTGGCACGAAGCGCTCTTTTCTGAATACTTGAAACTTCTATATTGCAATGATTAAATATATGAATCTTAAAAGATCAACACTAATACAATTAAATCATTAGTTATTATCAATGTTTGTCATTTAATTAAAATTAATACATTAAAAAGTTTTAGAGCTTTCATTATTATTATTATTATTTATTATATTTAAAATAAAAATATTTATTTTTTCATTCTCAATAAATATTTCTCGAATTTAAAACAATGAAAAGATAAATAAAAATAAAATAACTTATAATATATAAAATAATCATAAAAGTACGTAACTGCATGGAAAACAAAGGACTAATTAAGGATAATTGTTAGTATTCATCATAATAAGTGAGTTTTTTTTAGTGTAATTGAGAGATTGCAAGAGAACGGAACAAATTTGTGACCACTCAATTTGGAATGAATCAGGAGGAGGAGGCTGGTAGATTCCAGAGGGTCCCACATACGAACAGTTGCTTGCAAGATTCAACGGACGCAGTCGGCGGGCAACAAGTGTATGCCGTCACTGCTGACCACGTGTCTTTGTTGCGTGGTCTAAGCTCGCCACGTGGTGTACCCGTTCCTTCTTGAATAGGAAAATACCAGTTCCCGGGAAAACCACATGCAAATTACTCTAGTGTGGTACTAGTAGAATTTATGAGGTTCTTATTATCAAGGTGAGAAAACGTTAACAATTCGTTCAAATTTCAGAAATGGGGAGAAAAAACATAGTACCTCTATTCATTTCCCAAATTGCCCCCATGCTCATTTACAAATTTAATCATTACTCTAAAATAAATTGATTTTACCAACAATAATTGAGACAATTTGAAGGAAATTGTTTCATTTTAACTGGAGATCTCCAAGTTTGAATATTAAGAATGAAAATAAATTATGTTAGGAGATTCTTCCTTCGTAAGAAATTCGATTGAAAAAAAGATCATATTAATCAAGGAGAAGTTTTAGACTAGAATTGAGAATCTAATCTAAATTTTTAAAAAATAATTTTTTCCACTTTTAGTACTGCAATAAGACAATTTAAATATTTAATCATTTTTAACTTTCTTTAACATGTGTGAAATTTAATGAATCAACATATATTTTTCAATTTGGACGTTAATTAATTCACTCACAAGGACAAGGGCGAGTGCTCTTTCAAAGTTGGGTTAAAAAGAAAAAAGGGAGGGCGTAATAAAGGATCAAAGCAACGAAGGGACCCACACATCTAATTTTTGTTTTGTTTTTAACCCACGCATCCAACTTGCTCATGCAAACTCAGTGCATTCCATCTCATCTCATGGTCATAAAGGGCGTCCCAACTCATTGTGTTTTACTCTGAGAGCATCTATAATAGTAGTACTGCTTCTAGAATCTAATTGGAGTGTAGTTCTATGGCCTGTTGGCCAGTTTTTTTCAGGAATTGTTAGAAATTTTAAAAAATGTTTCAAAAAATTAAGATGATATTTTTATTTTATTAATAGGTAAAAATAATTTTGAAAGGGCAATTTAATTTTTCCCAAAAAAAAAACTTTTAAAACTTTTCTAAGCTAAAAATAAATTGAAAACAATTAAACACAGCTTTTAAATAAAAAAAAAATGAAGAGTTACTTTTTGTAATCATATGAGAAACGAGACTTATAGCAATAAAAAAAAGGTAAAAAATATAAAATAAAATAGCGAGATTTCTCAATTGGTTTCTTCATTAGTGGTCGAGAGGGATAAGGGACCAGTCACCAGCCTGAGCTTCTTAGAAGTTAAAAGCCATGTGATCCTCCATTAAATCAGCAAACCGGATACTACGTCTGTCTCGTTAAATATTAGTAGGTCAATTTAACTTTTGATATTTGAACGTAAAATTTTATACTTACAATATTTTTAAGTTTAATTTTTTTTCTTTTTCTATTTTAATTATAATTTTTACTCTTTTTTAATAGAAAATTAAGAAATTAATATAATTATATATTGACACTTGTTAAATGATTACTATTTTAAAATACAAATTGAGACTAAAATGATTTATATATCAGTACAAAGTATCATTTGTGTCTTTTTTTTTTTAAGAAAATAAATGGGGAAGGTGTTTGGACTGGTTTTCGAAACCAATTTATCAATTTTTCATAAAAACATATCTTAAAACATTTTTTTTAATTTTATATATGAGTTCTACTCAATCACACAAATAATAAATTATTATTACTTTTTTAATTAAATTACAATATTAAATAATTTATTAATTATATTTTATAGATTTATAATATTATCAATGACGTAAAACTCGAAATATATCAATCAATTTTTAATTTTCATAAAATCATATCAAACATATTTTTAAAAAATTAAAATCAATTCAAAAATATATCGAAGAATTTAATGAAAAGAATAATTCTATTGAGATGCAAATGATTCAAAAGGACATCCTACTCTAAGATATGACAACCTAAAGAAAAAACACTTCATTTCATTTTATATTTTTAAAAATAACAAAATTCTTGATGAGAAATACATATTTAGAACATTTTATTATGACACACAAATGAGATCTAGAAGCATGCCGCCTCCAAGATTAGTTGCATGTAGTTTTGTTAATACACCAAAAAAAGAACCAATTATTGTTGGCTAGGCTGGGTGAATGGCGATATTCTTATCCTTATATAATAATATGCCTTCATTATTCAATCAGATTAAAAAAAGAAGAAGTTTTGGCCGATGATTGGATATATCCACAATGTTGGTTGGATTCATTTTAGGATTACAAACATGCAATTAACTATGCTATTTTAAATCGCACCGAATCCCTATTTAACCTTATCTAGAAATAATATTATTTTAATTAACATCCGCATTTAAATTAATACAATAATAGTAAGAATGCTTGACCTTTTTAAAAAATATTTTATTATTCTAACTAATGGTGCAAGTGATAAAATCATGTAAATTTATTAAATTAAAAATATTATTAGTTAAATTTTATATGATAATATTATTTATTTATTTTATAAAAATAAATTTTAATTTAAAATATTTTAAAATAAAAATATAAACATTAATTTTAAATAAAAGGAGCAATATTTTTTTAATGAATTATTTTATTACATAGTAAGAAATGCAGTTTGAATTTCTAATGTTTCATATTAATAAATAAATTTCTAAATAATTTAAATGATTACCTTATTCCATTATCTATCTACTTTGAATTGAACTTTTAAAACATGTAAATAAAAAATAAAAAACTAAACAAATTTGCACAGTAATGTGTTTTTTAATTTATCGGATGATATTTATTGTAAGAGTGTGATAATTATTTTTTGAGAAAAAAAAAGATAATGCGGTTATTTTTAAAAAGAAAAGTTGTAAAAATAGTACGTCCGTCATTTTTCGCCGCTGCCCAGGACGAGTCAAAAAGACCGTTATTTCAGATATTCCTAGAGGCTATTCTCGTCCTTCCACTCCTCGCTTTTCCTGGTCTTGAAGCAATAATAAGTAGAGAGAGAGAGTAAAAATGAAAAGAAAAGACAAAATAGAAAAAAGGAAATAGAAGAATTCGATTCCCACTAGCCGGAAGGAAAATCACGTCATTATTATCAATCGCCGTCGAAGAAGAAGAAGGAGAAAGAAGGTTCATCCCAAATTCCCAATTCATTTCTCTCTCTACTCAATTTCAAAGCCTCTTCTACTCTCTTTCTTCACAACATTAGGGTTAGGGTTCCTAAATCTTTACTTCGCAATCTCACATTTCACTTTCTTGACCATTCTTTTGTTCATTTCCCTAATTAAAGCCTCAATTTTCCACTTCGATCTCCATATATTCCTCTGTACATATTGAATTCAACTTCGAACCTTCCAAATTGGACCTTTTGATTTGCTTTCTAATTCCTTTCAAAATTCAAATTAACGATTTTTTCCCTGTACATAGATTTAACTTAGGTAAGAAGAGGAAAAACAGATCATTAGGGCTGTAGCAGAGGCTTGAATTCAATTGCGGTTATGGCGGTTCCAACCATAGCTCTGTACGCCAGTCCTCCAAGCAGTGTTTGTTCGACGCCCCATCCATGCCAGATCAACACACACGCCTCGTACGACTTTGATTTAAATAGTCGATCATCTTCTGCATCGTCGTCAACGGCGTCCCCATCTCCGCCTCAGAAGCCGATCGTAGGTGGCCTCTCGAGGCTACTTTCCTCTACTCCGGCAGTAAAACACCCAAATTATTCTAGTCCAACCGAGGAATTGGGGTCATCTCTGTGGCATGATAGAGGTGGAGATGAATTGAGCAGTGGCTCGTTTCGGTACTCGTCTTTAAGCGCCTCGTTGAAGCGAGATCATTGTTATCAGAGCCCAGTGTCGGTGCTTCAAGGGCCAGTATCGTGTAGCGTAAGTAGTGGAATTGGCTCTCTGCCGAGTTCTAGGAGTCCATCCATGAGAATTGGTGAAAATATCACCTCTATTCGATCTGGTAGTGGGGGTTTGTTCAGTGGATTTGTTCGGCATGCTTTAGGGTCCTGTGTGGATTATGATTCGTCGTGTTTTGAACTGGCCAAGGACCTGAACTCTACAGCTTCTTTGGTGGATGAACTCACATTTAATATGGAGGGCAATTTTTCAGAACCAGACATAGAACCTTCAGCTAAAGTTATGCTTTTAGATGCACAGTGCCGCCATAAGATATTTTATGATGATTTTGTAATTAAGGCTTTCTATGATGCTGAGAAAGCTCATAGAGGACAGGTAATACCTGCTACCACACTGCATATTCTTTTTGTTATGAAATTGTACGTTTACTGATTGAGAAATCTTATACTGGTTTTCTAGGTGCGAGCAAGTGGGGATCCTTATTTGCAGCATTGTGTGGAAACTGCAATTCTGCTCGCACTAATTGGGGCTAATTCTACAGTAGTTGCTGCTGGGCTGCTTCATGACACGCTAGATGATGCTTTCGTCACTCACGAGTACATTCGCGAAACATTTGGAGCTGGCGTGGGGGAATTGGTTGAGGGGGTATGATGAATAACTTTAATTGAAATTCTTATATTTCTCAAGCTCTTTATTACTGTTGTTGATTAACCATAAGTGGTAATATTCATCATTTCATCCTTCGTTGGAATTTTTCTACTTGTTAAATGTCATAGTAGTTGCGCAGTTGAACTTCCTATGCAAATAGAAGCCCCCTAAAATAATAGAAATTCTTATTATCATAGAGCATTCAGATATGCTGCCGCATTATTTTAGAAGCTAAACAATTTTTATTTCAAAGTATTCATGCCAATCGTTACTTTCAGCAATTAAACATTCAAAATCTTTTTCTTTAAAGAAGGACTTAACAGAGAAATAAGTGCAACTTAAAAATTTGCAACTGATGTTAGTTTCATCATCTATACAGTGATTTCTGTCATGAGATTTTCAGAATGGCAAGTGAATCCCTGTTTATATATAAGTTATGAAGTAGACACATATTCCATCATTTAAGCTTTTCAAATTAGAAATACCACGAACCTTCTGGCTGTCAGAGTGAATCTGCCGGAAAATATTGTTCACCATTCAGTTCATAAATGTTGTAAAAAACAGCAGCTACACCTCTTGAATCATCACTGTAGCCCACATAAAGTTTTCCACAAGACATGTTTTTGTGTGCTTTATGAGGCTGCCCCCCTCTTAAATGATTTTTTACTTGTATTATTTGTTATCCTTTTTATTTCCTCACCAAATTGTATGTAGTGGATTTGTTTCCACCTTGCTAAGAGACAAGGCTTTATATCCCTATCTTTGTACCTTCTCTTGATTTTTAGTACAGCCAATTACACTATTTGGGATTTTTTTTAAGAAGAAACCTGTGTGTTATCTTTGATCATCCTCGTGTCTTATTTGGGTATCACTATTCAAGAATTGAATATACCCTTTGTTCAGATTTCCTGAAAATGTGATTAGTTGGTGAATAAAAATGAAGAAAAAGGAACATTTACTTGAAATGGAACCAGGTATTTTGAAGATTGCATTGGGGATACATGAAAGGCATATGAAAAACATCATGAGAATTGGTGCTTTTCTCCCCTTTGATTATTCATGGCATTTATTGGTTTATTTTAGGTTTCAAAGCTGAGTCACCTGAGCAAGCTTGCCCGTGAGAATGATACAGCTTGTAAAACTGTTGAGGCAGATCGATTACACACTATGTTCCTTGCAATGGCAGATGCCAGGGCTGTTCTTATAAAACTGGCAGATCGCTTGCATAACATGATGACTTTGGATGCATTACCTTTTGTCAAGCAACAGAGGTTTGCCAAGGAAACGTTGGAAATATTTGCTCCTCTGGCCAACCGTCTAGGAATCTCTACTTGGAAAGAACAGCTCGAAAATCTCTGTTTTAAGTACCTCAATCCGGACCAGCACAAAGAATTGTCATCTAAACTTTTGAACTCTTTTGATGAAGCTGTGATTACTTCCGCTGTGGAGAAATTAGAGACAGCTCTAAAGGAAAGGTCAATTTCTTATCATGACCTATCAGGGAGGCATAAAAGCTTGTATAGCATCTATGCTAAAATGTTGAAGTATGTTCCCTCTCTTGTCTTTAATTTACATTTGCTGTTGAGTTTGTGTGTTGTGATGAAATTTTATGAAATGGAAGTACTAATAGATTTGATATTGTGTAGGAAGAAGCTAAGCATGGATGAAATTCATGACATTCATGGGCTGAGGTTGATGGTGGAAAATGAGGATGATTGTTATAAAGCGCTGAAAGTTGTTCACGAACTATGGCATGAAGTTCCTGGGAGATTTAAGGACTACATTGCCCAGCCCAAATTTAATGGGTAAAAGTTTATTTAAGTCGAGATATTTATTTTTTTACAGTTAAGATTTTTGTTCTGAACTGAATCTTAATATGCGCAGGTATCAATCTCTTCACACAGTAGTTATAGGTGAGGGTGTAGTTCCACTTGAAGTTCAGATTCGAACAAAAGAAATGCACTTGCAGGCTGAGTATGGCTTTGCAGCTCACTGGAGATACAAAGAAGGAGAATGCAGACACCCGTCCTTTGTGCTTCAGATGGTTGAGTGGGCCCGCTGGGTTGTCACTTGGCAATGTGAAACAATGAGCAAAGACCGGCCATCGATGGGTTACTCGGACTCTATGAAGCCACCTTGCACATTCCCTTCTCATTCTGCTGATTGCCCATACACCTGCAAACCTTGCTGTGGGCCTGATGGACCTGTTTTTGTCATCATGATTGAAAATGAGAAGGTTTGTCTGCGTATTTTGAATTTCCTCCCCCCCCCCCCACATATCATGTGATGCACAAGCTAATTTCTTCATGTTTTAATTTTTCTAATGGAATTATGGTCTTGCCCCCGTTGAATATGCTATTCCTAATTAAAAGTCATTGGTCAAGGAACTAGGTTTAGCTTAAATCCCTTTCCCTTGTTTTGTGGGGGATTTTAGATAATTTTAAGTTGTCTGTCCTAGGGTTTGGGTTCCAAAGAGTGCATGTCGTGAGAATTTAATGTCTTTCTGGTCAAGTTTCATGTGGAAGCTTTTGGTTTTTGTCAGTTTAAATAGATTGCAGTCCTGACTCATACAACATTTGGGCATGTAGATGTCTGTACAGGAATTCCCTGCCAATGCAACAATCCAGGATCTGTTAGAGAGAGCTGGCCGTGGAAGCACAAGGTGGGCTCACTATGGATTTCCCTGGAAGGAAGAGCTGAGGCCTAGGCTGAACCATACACCCGTTGGCGATCCCCTATGCAAGCTGAAAATGGGGGATGTGGTGGAATTAACTCCAGCAATACCAGACAAATCATTGACAGAGTACAGGGAGGAGATCCAACGGATGTATGCGAGGGGGATCACTGTGCCAAGCACAGTTCCTTCTACTAGCACAATGGTAGGTTCAAGAAGCTGACAGTCCCGTTTCTTTCCCCTTTGATATATGATGTAACCATAACCTTATTCTTGTATATAAGTGATAAAATCTGTACAGAACATATTTTATGGTTTTTATATGAAAAAGGTAAATCTCTGGCAAACTGAATTAGTGGAGATTCGGGGTTTGCGTTGAATTTGTTATTTGAACTTTTGATGCTTTCTTTTTGGGCTGGTGGAAATGTAGGTCACTGGCATGACTCATGAGATGCTTTTATGCCCTAGACTACCTTCGTTTACCAACCTGACTTACCCCTAAAAGTTGGTGAGAAGTTATGATTTACAACTCAATCTGGTTCTCTCTGGAGTTCATAGGGAGTAATGAAGTAAAGGTCTGCTAATGAGAATTGTTCTGATTTTAATCCAAGGTAAATCCTTGTGCACTACGCCTCAGATCATGTTTGAGGTGGTTGCTTCGCAAGCCTGTTTTCACAATTATGTCCAGATTGTAGCAAGAAGTTTTAACAATCATTATACAATGAAACAATGTGGATCTAATGTCAAATTCAACTGCGACAACATGAAGAAAAGATTATCCACGAAAGTACAGCACATTTGTCTAGATCATGATCTTAATGCTTTCAGAGGATGGAGATATATTAACAGGACACCCCATTTTCATTTATATATTTAAAGGAGAGGCAATGCAAAGGTGCTTAGAAAGGTATCCCCTGATAGACAGTTGCATTAGTTATTAGTATATATAATAATTAAGATTCCTTTCTTCTACGGCCCTATAGTCTGCAAGAATGAATTTGACTCTGGCTTTTCATGGATGCCGGAAGATTGGCATAATTTCAAGACTTGCGTTCATTCTTTTGGCAGAAACATTGTAAGGCTACTGGAGGAGAAGGACGATTTCAAGAAATCTCAATTTCATTTAGTCAATGCTAACATTTCAAGGAGTTTGTTGCTTGCCAAAATACCGAAACACGTTGCTGATACATATGATTCCTGACTTTCCAGCATTGTCTAAGCTGTAATTATCTATATTTTACATAGGTGGAGAAGCAGCACTAAGCTTCCTTCCCCATCTGCAGAGGTAGAAGACCAATTTCTGCGGCGAACTTGTTTTAAGGGTGGGAGAAATTTAAAGGTATGAGCTCGAGATTTAATCCTCTATCTTTATCTCCAGAAGAATTGTTGCACGGAAGATTGCCATGACAAAACGCATATGAGCATGAATAACACACCAGCAAGTCCCCAAGAGGAATTTCCGATTCTAAGGACAGAATAAGCTTCAGGAGATTGAGATAAGGAGCCTCTGTTCCCTCTCTGCACTGAAGAAGATGAAGTAGTTTTAATGGCAACTATCAATCCCGCAAGAACCACAGGCAGCACGAATCCGGAGCTCCATTTTGTCTCATGTCTGTATTCATTTTTCCTGTCCACATACAATGGTGAAAGCACCACTGCTGATACCAAAGCCAAAACCATAGCAACTCCTCTTTGCGATGAGTTTTGCACTGAATAAGCATACGTCTCCATTGGTGGATTCAGATTGAGGCATCAGAGGTCGGATTTCTTGCAGTAAGAGAAACCAACTTGATACCAAGAAAATGTTTGGGTGTTAACAGCTATTATAATCAATTTATACTGGGAAAAAGAATAGAGTTGTGAAGGAATCTAGGCGGAAAGCTTGCCAATTGATGGGAAAAAGTTTACAGACAGCCGTCCAAAAAGCAAAAGTGTGAAGAAAAGCATTAAGTAATTGATGAAATCTTATCGGAGGAGGAAATGAAGGGGAAAGACAAGAAAAGTTCATATCTAACCACGGCAAGTAAGGAATTTTTCTATACTTGTTTTACTTGGATTCACACTTGACCATAAGAAAATCAAAATCCTCCTCTCTTTTTTTTTCTTTTTATTTGAGATTGAAAGGCATTTTAGCCATCTTGATAATCATGTCTCGTCACATTCGGAAGCTGACATGGCCATGGTGTCAATTAGCCTGAAAAATCGAACGTTAGCTTAAGCTAATTAATCAATTAAATTGGACATGAATTTGTCATCATAGTACATGAAAGTTTCTCGTCTCTAAGTTGTTTAGAGAGTAAATATTCAGGCTTTTATTTCCCGATTGGATCATCTGAACTTGACGTATCCTGACGCTGTTGTTGCGTCATAAAGTGGATATGCATCGTTTTAGCAGAGAATCTTGGAGATGGTCTACACTAAGCTGCTATCTTAATCTTAATTAGGCTTAGCCAACAGATCCGATGATGATGGTATTAGCATCTTAGCGAGTGCTTAAACTGAGCAAGCAAGAAAAAACAGAGAAATATGTTGCCATCAGTGAATAGTCCAGGAGCATAAGTGGTAAGCTCACCCCAAAGCTTGATGAATATTGCTTTCTGGCTTTTTCAGCTTATGGTCATCTTCTCAAGCCCACTGCAATTAATACTTGTTGCTTGTGGTTATCTTCTCAAGCCCACTGCAATTAATAATCATCAAATAATCGATCTCCTCCCTTCCCACTCGAAAGAAATCTTTATCATGTTATAAATAGTCGGTTAAGTGTCCAATAATATTATTTTCATGCTCTCGTAATATTTGTGATGACTTTTTATCCTATGAAAGAAGTCAAATAAATTAGGAAACTTTGCCTATTTGGTTCATAATGTTTGACATGTCATGTCTCTGGTATTTGGTCAATAATATTATTTTAGTTGAAAATCATGTTGGGTTCAATAAAAATATTAATGTGCCCAGTGACTCCGATATAAGGGTTAAAATAGGCACACGCCATTTTTAACGAAGAAAAAGAGAAATTTAAAAGTAAAACTCCTCTCTTACCTTTTATTTTCTACTTTTAATGTATGGAGAATGGGCTAAAAAATTCTTACTTTGCCTCCTTTTGAAATCCCAAATTGAATATTTGTATGAATGCTTGTGAGAAGAACACAACATTATACAGAACTGAAC
Source organism: Apocynum venetum (assembly GCA_019593545.1). Lineage (NCBI taxonomy): Eukaryota > Viridiplantae > Streptophyta > Magnoliopsida > Gentianales > Apocynaceae > Apocynum > Apocynum venetum. The sequence goes on along the minus strand of SRSM01000123.1, from coordinate 4,884,246 downwards.
AATATATAGAACTGACTAAGAAGATTCCCATTATTGTTCAAAATGTTAAGTTTGGGCTTCAATTGGCGTTGAAGGATAGAAAATAAGAGTTTTTTAGCCCTTACACTAGACATTAGAAGTAGGGAATGAAGGAGAGGCGGGGGGGGGGGGGGGGGGGGCAGTTTTGTTTTTTAATTTCTTTTTTTCTTTGTTGAAAATGGCGTGTATTGATTTTACCTATTATATCGGAGTCACGTGATGGATGGTTCAAACCCAATGTGATTTTAGATTAAAAGGACCTTATTAGTAAAAAATATTAAAACAAAGAGATTTATAATGTCAATAACAAATATTAGAAATTTTGAAACTTGAAAAGTCAAACATCAAAGATGAAATAGTCGAATTCTCTTTTATGTGTGCAAACACATGGATATTTTTATGGAACCCAAAGTGATTTATGACTAAAAGGACATTCTTGGCAAAAATAAAATAAAATGTTGGATACTTACAATGCCAAAGCATATATAAGAGATCTTGAAGGTTAAAATGTCAAAATATTTGGGACCAAATAAGCCAATTTTTTAGTAAACTACTTCCGAGTTCAATGTTTTTCAATTTCCAAATTTCTCACGTTCAAAGATTTTACCTTGATTTGGTAATGTTCCAAGTCACACAGCAGCTTGTCTCAAAGAAAATGACCCAAAAATGGTAAAACAAATAACTTCCAAGCTCCAAGTCCAATCAAATGCTTGGCTTTCTACTATATCCAAGTCCAATCAAATATATTTCTTTTGTCCTTTTTCTTTCTGAAAATATTCTAAAATGCAGTTCTAAACCCGCACTTGAGCCTCGCAGGCTGGACTCATAGTATTATCAAATTTCCAATCGAGCTTTTGCACAAATCTTCCCCCTTATGTGATACTTTGATCCCGCGTTATCAATTTATGATGAGATTATGATATGACATATAATAATGTGAACTATTAGATATCTATTTTTACATAATAAGAATGAGTGTCAAGTAGTAAATCGTGAATGCTATTAATTAGATCTAATCATGAAGTCACCTCAAAAATCTAAAATCTCATTCTTCCTGTTTGGTTTTGTACTTAGACGCTAGGGTCAATGGCTTCATTAGCCATCCTATTCAGCTATAAATGTGGCATGCCAAGCCAAGCTACTATATTCCACAAAGAATCTTATGAATCACAAGTGCTTCATTAGCCATCCTATTCAGCTATAACTGTGGCATGCCAAGCCAAGCTACTATATTCGACTTATATTCAATTGAAAATAATCTTTTGAATCACATTTAGTGTGGATTTGACATTTCAAGTTCTAAAAAATGACGCTAAATATATCTCCTATCTAATGTAATAGGCTCCTATCATAATTCAAAAGAAATATAAACCGAATTAATTGGAGATCGATCATTTCACCCATTTATCAACTTGATAGCTTCCTTTGACTTGAAGACACTACAATAGCAAAGTCTTCCTTGTTATGTTTGTCCTCACCGTGAATGTAATCACTTTGCATGGATAACTATGCATTCCTGAAATTGGCCACTTACTATTTTCAACCAAGGATGTTATGATATATGAATCAACGTGCCTGCCTGTATTGACTTATACATAATTCAATCATCTCTTACAATTTAACGCCGTAATTACTATTAATCGATTTCTGGAGGCCGTCTCGTTGACTTTGCATTTCTTCCAACTGATCACTACTTTCTTTGAAAAGGTTGTTTATGATCGACGTTGTCTAGAGAGTGTTCAATGCGATAGAGGGCTATCAATGCTCAATGTCAAATCCATTAAAAATGCATCAATCAGAGAACATTACTGCACATCATTCTTATCCATTTAATTAGTTATCAGTGGAAATCAAGTTTAATGACATTCACATCCATGTAAATGGTGGAATTTTAAATAAAAAAAATTTATTTTAAGAAACTAAATTCAATAATATTTAATTGTAGACGGAACATAAAAAGAATTAGAAAATGAAAATTGGCATATACAAGAATATGCTTGCCTTTTAATTGTCCACCTCTCATGTCTCATTTCGGTGCAAACCTACCATGATAGAGATTTTAAGCAGAGCTTGAAAACAAATCCCTCTCTCCTTTAACCTTTTTCTAATTTTATGTATACTTGCCTCTGCCAAAGAAGTAAAAGGCAACTCGGATAAGAGGAATCTTGTAATATGAACTTGGTTTCATAGATCACATGCAATATTAATTAAAAATATACAATTTTATTCAAGACTTAAAAATCTGTTGCAAGGGATTTCTATCGCCGAATAGAAACAACAAACCATGGAGTGAGAAGATTAACTGCACGTACGCACCAAACTAGGTTGCCTTGCTGGCTAGATCATATGGTATAGGACGTTTGATCGTACGGATATAAAGTGACACGAAATTCATATAATCAGATACTTGCATGTCGCCATCTCCGGCACTCGCTCTCATACGTACAACAGAAAACCCCAACTTGTATGTACAACTCCTCCTTCTCAGTGTTTCCATGCTTGAATTTATCATTCAGAAATACACAGTAAGGTTAATAAACTAGTGATGGGGTGTGCGATTCCTCAGTGTGCAAAACATGCCATGGTGTGCAAAACATGGTAACTACACATGGACCTGATCTCTCAAACTCAGCCCGTGGGGGTTGATCCTTACGTCAACTTTCTTATATATATTCCCATCTGTACCTAATATAACACATATTAAGAATATGTTTTATTTTCTCAAAATACCATCATTTTTTGTGACATATTATTTATTAGAAATTTGAAATTAAATTATTTATTTTCACATATGTAATATTGAAAAAAACATACAAAATACTTCATCAGTCAAAAAATACAAGTCATTTGGGTGAAATTTTATTGTTTCAAAATATAATTCGTTTACGAAGTTTTATGAATATTTCACAATTAATTTTCAATATTAACCCTTATTTATTTTCATATATCATCTCATCTCTTATTTCCAAGATAAAGTCTTTATATTTTCTTCTACTAAAACAAACTTTCTTTTATCTTTCTTATTTTGAAGACATAATAATTTAGCATATTTTAGAAACAAAATAATTCATTGGTCCATGTAAAAATGGATTCAACGAATTATATTTATCAAAATTTCCAAAATATTTTATATTTTGGGACAAATAATTTGCTCAAATTATCTTATATTTTGGAACAAAATGAGTAATTAAATAGTGACTGACTTTTAGCATTTAAATTTAAATTTAGATAGTCATTTATAATTATTTTTTAAAAAATTATATTTATTATGATGATTTGATATATGTGGACATCTCTCTAGACTGAACTATAAATTTAGTTGGGGACAATTAATTTCCAATGTGGGGAATTTTGATAAGAAAAAAAAATTCCATCTTAAATGAAGTGTAGAATAAGTACAAGTGCACAACAGGTTTGTTAGACTTTTTTCTTTTTAATATATAATTCAAATTTGACTCAGATTAATGTTATCAAAAGTAAAAATACCAAATGCTACAAAGAAGATACTTAAATTAGCCAACTATTCAAGGGATAAATTAGTTTAATTTCTAAGCGTCCGAATTAGGTAGTTCAATTAATGCGTTGTCCCTAAATTTATCCCATTCTTATCTTCTTATAATGATAAAAATATCCATATACCTAAATTCCGTGCTATCAGAAGGTTTCCAGTGAGAGAAAAGACGGAGTTCTGCAGGCTAGACTGAGAGAGAGAGAGAGAGAGAGAGACGCAAGAAAAAAGAACAAAACTTGTCGATTTTGACATTACAACTTGAATTTATTACTAATTTATAGAAGAAGACTACAATAAATATCAACTTCTAAAATTATAAGTTTGTTTTGGAAGAGTCACAACTCACACGCAAAACTCTCGCTGGCCCCCGAATCTTTCTACTGTTACATTATATGATAGGGGAAATGACAAATAAACCCTTGAACAACTCTTTTTTATGGCTCCAGACATTGCTCTGCAATCCCAAATTCCAATTCTGAGAGTGCAGTGTCCTCTCGTATCCGTCGTCTCTTCATGGCTACTCTGAGCCTAATACCGCTGCGGCTGCTCCAATCCTTCTACTTCTCTATGGCCGCAGCAGCAATACGATACCGGTTCTCCAAGTTCCCAATCCCGAACTTCGATGCCTTTTATTCCTTCCTTGATGCTTCAATTTCCTTTTATTTCCGTTACTGTGGCCTCGCTTCGTGCACCGTCAACATTGACGATGAAACCTACATGCACTTCTGGGCGGTGAATAACCCCAAGGCCGACAAGCCTAACCTGGTCATAGTCCACGGTTATGGAGCGGACTCGAAATGGCAGTTTGTGAACCAAATAGGCGCATTGTCCAATTGTTTCAATGTGTACGCACCTGATTTGGTTTTCTTCGGGAAATCCTATTCCACACATCCTGAACGCTCTGATGCGTTCCAGGCCAAGTGCATAGCTACAGGTTTGAAAAAGTTGGGGGTACTGCGGTATTCGGTGTACGGCATTAGCTACGGTGGTTACGTGGCGTATCGGATGGCGCAATTGCACCCTGAAGTTGTGGAGAAGATAGTAATAGCGAGTAGTGGGATCATGTGCAGCAAGGAACAGTTGATTCAGCAGGTGTCGATCGTGGATAAGGATTATAAAGATGTGCTCTTACCACAGAAAGCGCAGGATTTTCGGTTGCTGGTGAATCTCTCGTTCGGGAAGCGTGACCCTTTCAAGTGGCTCCCTGATGCGTTCATCCAGGTGTTAATCAACGTAAGTCCCTCTCTCTCTTCATTTTCCCTCACATCGTTAATTAGTTGGACCCCATAATATTTTATTCTTTCGGCGGAATTGAAGGTTGATTTTTTATTTAAAATTTTAAAATATAAAATATAAAGTTAGGGAGAGTTTTTTATTTTAATAGAGTTACTCCAATATATTAGTCAATTATAGTTATGGCAAGGTCAGATAGGGGGCTTGTTAACGAAATTTAAATGAAAAATAAGAGAATAGCTAATTCTGGATGGAAAGATTATTAAGTAGTAATTAATATCTAATTCTGGCATATTAACATTTTTGGATAACAAGAAATTGAGCTGTTCTGTTACTTGTATTTATTTAAGGCATTGGGGAAGATTAATTTGAAGGAGAAAGGAGAGATTGCAGATCACTTAATAACAGTTGCCGGCGAGAATGAGTTCCCTAATATTACTCAGGTGAGATTATGGTTCTGCCGGAATTGATATCAGCATAATTCCTTCCTTTATACGTATGTATATACATATATATGCATGTACTATATTTCTTCAGTAGTGAAGTGATGGGATGTTGGTACTTGTTCAAGGAAACATTGCTTTTGTGGGGCGAAAAGGACAAGGTCTTTCCATTATCATTTGGAATGGATCTGCAAAGGTAAGATTTCCTGAACGCCGCAGTAGTAATATTTATTGCTTAGCTATCTGCATTTTTAGACTTTAAAATGGCATTTCCATGTGATGTTTTTAAATGCAGAAAGTTGGGTTCAAAAGCGAGCTTGGAAATTATCAAGAACTCGGGGCATGCACTAAGCATGGAGTCTGCTAGTGAGCTGAACAGTCATATAAAAGCATTTATTTTGGGTTCTTCCAGACAACAAGTTAGGCGCCCTTAATGGTACCATTTCCGTTTCTTTTACGCATGGAAGGAGAAGTATTTGCAGTGTGGATCAGCCTCACTGTTACTTCTTTTTCTTTTGGGGGTGGGGGGTTTGGTAACAAGAACTGGATTAGACTTGCTAGTCTTGTTATGGTATTCTATTTGGTAATTAGTTCCATAAGGGTATCCTTCTAGCTGAACAGCAATGAAGGTTTTGGCCCCTCCTGCTTTTTTATTATTATTATCAATACCATATGTAATTGGAGATTGAACATTCTTGTGTTTGCTTCATAGATTAAAGGAGATGATATGCAAATGCGATAATATTTAACTTCACACCCTTATTTCTCTCCTTTTTTCCATCACTGTGTCGTTGCGTAGAATAATGGGAAACAACATCTTTTTGCTTTGAGAAGAAGCAATTATGTCAATAACAGAGATTTTCTCCACTAAGCCTAAGGTGGATCGCTAAACTAGAATAATTCCCCTTAACGGTGGACTTTCTCATGGTTTTACGTTCTCAATTAACTGATACGGACTGAGAGTTTTGAAAGGTTTGCTGGAGCAGGAATTGGTTGTGATGAGGCGGAGGCGGTAGATGTGGGGGTGGAACCATGAGATGAGTTGCAATGTGATCTGCGGCATGAACTAGAATAGAAAAATTTACGCACTAAAAAAGTTAGTATTTGACTTTTTCCGATTGATCTGGTCGGAAGTTGTAAAAAACCCCGACCAACTACTACGTTTGACTAGCTAATTGTGAAAATTGTAAATATTATTTGAAATAGATTTTAGTGTCTTATTATTACGTTTCATATTCAAAATAGAAGATAGATCTAATAGATCGAGGTTGAGAAACAACTAGCCAAAGCCTTTTGTCTAGCCCGATGGCTTTCCTCAAATAAAGGTCTTTCTACTGGCTAGCCTCAGGATTTATTGGACATTCAAAAAGAGAGGGATGCAAAGAGAGGGATTCAGATGAAATAGCAAAGCAAAGAAGAATTCGAAGAGAGGAATTTATTTGGGCTTACGACATGGTTCTTTTCCCTTGGGAAGCTATACCTTTATTCCATGGTAGGGCTCTAGGGGCTCTGTGAACACTAATGATACCAAAAATGAAAACTTTGAGGACTTAATTTTTTTTTTTTAAAAGAATAACGATCGATAGTACCGAAACAAAAAGATTAGGGACCAGAACCACGCATCTTCCTTATTTCTTTGCTATCAAGTAGTACTTATAAACTATACCTTATTTTGATTATCAGGAATTACTTTTGCTTTAGGCAGGACTCCGTATAATAAAAGGTCAAAATATAATAACAAAAGAGTCATCAAAGCCTTGTTTCATGATAAAAAGCTAGTAAATAAAATAATACTTCTTTCATTTCAAATTGAATATTTAATTTTAATTAAAAATTAATAAAATTCATTAATTTTAATTAATGTACTAAATTATTTTTTATATTAATATAATAAATTATGAAACATATAAATTATTGGGATATAAATATTTTAAATTAAAATTATATAAAAATATTTTAAATTAAAAATATTATTAATGAAATATTAAATAAAAATATTATTTATTTAAATAAAGTGTATATTTAATTTTAAATAAATTAAAATAAAAATTTAAATATTCTATTTCGCATGGATAAGAGAGTAATAATTTTTTTATTTTTAAAAAATCAAGCTAGAGGAAATTTCAACAAGTGAAAGGTGGTCAGGTAACAAGACATGTTACTTGACTTTAGTATAACCAATCCACTGAATGTCCTACGTAAGCAAGACGGCTATAGTCAAAGATGGTTGTCCGGTTGCTTTCGTTTATTGGAAGGAATACAACTTGCCCAGATTATCCAATAGAATGCTTAGCAAATGAGCAAAGCGCCTCAAAGATCACAATTGACATAACCAGAGAATAGATAGTAGTAGTACAACTACCACTCATATGTTCGAAAATGAAAAGGCTGGTTCTCATAAGCTTTGTTTGGAGAGAGAGAGAGACTTTGATTGTGATGTAAGAGACAAGAATAATTGTTGTCTTAAATGAGTTTAGTTAGTAGTTATAAAAGAATAATTAATAATAAAAGCTGAATGCCGTGAGGGCATAAAGAATTTCTGCAAATTTGGCAAAATAAATAGAAGTATTCTTTTCTCCTCAAAAAAAAAAAATAGAAGTATTTTTTTAATGTGCAAGAGGATAATCCCTTGATTTTTTTTTTTTAAAAAAAACAAACACGGCATATTGAAAAAAGACAAAAACAAACAAATAATCAACTTTTGTACAGTTCCTTGAGCTTTCCTTTTAAGTAATAAGAATCTCAGCTTGCCTCAAAAAAAAAAAAAAAAATAGTATCTCAGCCCACAACACAAAAAAAAAAAAAAAAAAAGAAAAAAGGTGGGAAATTCAATCCGTTCAATGAAACGTCTGAGGTACAAGAGTTGGAAAAGGAGAAAATAAAAAACAAAGCAGGAAAAACGTGGGATAAGTTACCTAACTTACCTGTGTTTTTTTCACCACCTCTGTTCTGTTCAAACTTGTTAGGCATTGTTTCTATCAGGTTTGATCTCAAAACCATCGCCCAGTATGACTTTCTGTGTTTTTATTTATTAGTGAATTTCAAGGCTGGAAAAATGAAAGGATAAAAATATATATTTTACTCTGCGTGATGTTACTTATTCATTTTGTTCAATCGATATGCTTTGAGTTGTGGGCATCTTTTATGCAGACATTGTACTTGCTTATGTAAGGATCAGGATCCTCCGATTTCGTTTTTCCAAATTTCTTTTCATAGATATAATATATAAGAATCATATTATATATAATATATATAAACAAATTATTTGTGAATAAATATCATATCATATTAAATAAATTTATTATTAATTATAATATTTGTGAACAAAATTCGTATTCGATTGATAATTAATTAACAAACAAATTTTCATATTCAAACTCTATTTATTTAATAAAAAATATAAACGAGCTTTGCTCATTATCTGCATATTTACTATCCTAAAAATACACAATAAAGTTTATTCATTCAATGTGCAAATGCCATAGCCTTGATATCTCAAACTCAGCCCATACACCTTACTCAAGACTTGGAAAAAATTGTGAGTTTGACACCCCTACTCCTATGTAATCAAGAAAAAATGTGGTTGATTTTAACATTTAAATTTAAAATTTAGGGTGTCATTTATAATTCTTAACAAATTTTTATTCATGATGATTTGATATATGTAAATTTTTAATTTTTTTTTAAAAAATATATTAAAAAGAGGGGTTTTCAGAAATCATTGGAGAGCCATGATCCCTGGCTCCTATCACATCCATCATCACTTATGAAAATAATTTTCATATTCCCATAGTTTTAGCAAGGGGTTAGAGGTTTGTTAAGGTTTAAGTAATGTCACAAGCCTAATATAGAAAAAGTTATGAGAGATACATCCACTCTGAAGTAAAAGTTAGACTTTACATACCAAACTCTAGACTAGTCGGGTCAATAGGTTTCGAACATGAGAAATTTCGATAAAAAATAAATATCATCTTAGAATGAAGTATAAAATAAGTACTACAAATTTGTTAAGTCTTTTTTTTTTCAATAAAAATCAGACTCTATGAATTTAATTCAAATCGAGCTCAAATTAATATTATCAAACATAAAAATACCAAATCCTACAAAGAAGATACTTAGAATTAGATTTAACCCATTCTTATCTTCTTATAATGATAAAAAAAAAAAAGATTCATACCTAAATTCTGTGCTCAATTATCAGTAGGTTTTCAGTGAGAGAGAAAACGGAGTTCTGCAAGAGGATTTGACAAAAAAGCCCCCTTTTTTCATCATCATACTCCAACATGACCCCTGAGATATGATAGGGAATAACAGAGCACATTTTGGCTTTTGCAAGCGCAACCTCGGCAGTAGCCTTATCTCCATTTTTTTCTTTTTGGGAGTCAAGTGAAAATATGTTGTGGTATTATGGTGCATGGGCTGGACAATTTATGTCTAGTTCTAGGTTTTTTTTCTTCTTGGAAAACATGTAAATGTTATTGCTTATATATTTGTTTTTTAGGTTTAAAAAACTATTAATATAGAAATAGTTATTTTCTAATTACGAAATTATTTTTAAATTACAAAAACAAACGATCTATCTAATAAAGAATTACAAAAAAGTTAATGTTACGATAATGAAGAATTTCAAATTCAAATTGAATAAAATTATGAAGATATCAAAATCAATAATTAACTATCTATCTTAATTACAAGAGAGAGAGAGAGAGAGAGAGAATGAAAATTTATCCATTCGACATTAAAATTGAATTCATTACTAATATATAGAAGAAAAATACATGTTCTAAAATAAATAAATAAAAATTATAAGTTTGTTTTGTTTGGGAGAGTCATACCCAAACCACCCGCATCTACTCTTGCATATTCAAAATATAAATTGTATGACTAAAAAATACTCATTTCATAATAAAATATAAGACATTTTAGGTATTTTACACATTTAAAAAAAAATTCTAATTTACTAAAATACTTTCATTTTTTATGTCATACTCTTCCTTAAAAATTTGAAAGTAAAACATTTATTTTTGTTCTTTTCATTTAAAAGTAGAGGTAATATTAAAAAAAAAACATACAAAATAATTCTCAAAATATCTTATATTTTTTAACATATCTTATATTTTGGGACAGATAGAGTAATTATTTTTCTCTTTACAATTCTCATATTTATTGTTATTTGTTTTTTAGAAATTATCTTTACTAGTCTTTTTGCTTCAATTACTTCCATTGTAGGGCTTTTTTCAAGATGTTCAATGGTGTTCTCACATAGTTCCTTTGAGCTTTGAATAGTATTCAAGATTCTCTGTTTCTCAAATTGATAGGCTAAAATATAATTAGTTTTGTTAAAATTAAAACAAATAATAAGGGTACTTTAGCACTCCCCCTTATTAAAGTGGAAGCATTAAAAATTATGTAAAATTAATTATGTTTTACCATGTGTTTTCACATGAATGAATAAAACATAATTAATTTTATTAAAATTAAAACAAATAACAAGGGTACTTTAGCACCCCCCGTTATTAAAATGGTAGTATTAAAAATTATGTGATATTAATTATGTTTTATCATTTGTAATTTTCATATGAAATTAATATTTTCACTTTAAATAAAGATATTTTAGTAAATTGAAAAAAACATTATATTATGAATAATAAAAATATCATATAATTTAAGACAAATAAAAATAAAAATGATTAATTTTGGACAAATGAAATATTATTCTTTTATCAATAAAGATAGTATTAAAAATAGATAATAATATAATATTAAAAAATTTAAAAATAATATATATTTTGAAATAATACAAAAATTACGAAACAATTAGAAGGTCAATCTAGGGGGTCATGTCGGAGTACAATAATGCGCCTTTTCTTTCCAAATCCTCTAGCAGAACTCTTTTTTTTTTTCTCTCTCTCACTGGAAATCTTCTGATAATTAATTGAGAACATAATTTAGGTATGAATTTTTTTTTTTATCATTATAAGAATATAAGAATGGTTTAAATTTGGGGAAATCACATTTAATTAGACTACCTAATTCGGACTCTTAAAAATTAAGCTAATTTATCCCTTGAGTAGTTGGCGAATTGAAGTACAGTATCTTCTTTGTAGCATTTGTAAATCACTTATAAAAACATTTCAGACTTATATTTTAAGACTAACTGATAAGGGAAACCATTGAATAAACTCTTTTTATGCCTCCAATTCCAAACACTGTTTCCATTCCCCTGCAATCTCAAATTCCAATGCTCGGAGTGCAGTGTCCAATCGTATCCGTCGTCTCTTCATGGCTACTCTAAGCCTAGGACCTCTCCGCTCCTTCTACTTCTCTAAGGCCACAGCAGCAATACGATACCCATTCTCCAAAGTCCCAATCCCGAACTTCGATGCCTTTTATTCCGTCCTTGATGCTTCAATTTCCTTTTATTTCCGTTACTGTGGCCTCGCTCCGTGCACCGTCGAAATTGACGATGAAACCTACATGCACTTCTGGACGGTGAATAACCCCAAGGCCGACAAGCCCAATCTGGTCATAATCCACGGTTGTGGAGCGGACTCAAAATGGCAGTTCGCGAACCAAATAGGCGTATTGTCCAATTGTTTCAATGTGTATGCACCTGATTTGGTTTTCTTCGGGAAATCCCATTCCACACATCCTCAACGCTCCTATACGTTCCAGGCCTGGTGCATAGCTGCCGGTTTGAAAAAGTTGGGGGTACTGCAGTATTCGGTGTACGGCATTAGCTACGGTGGTTACGTGGCGTATGGGATGGCGCAATTGCACCCTGAAGTGGTGGAGAAGATAGTGATAGCGTCAAGCGGGATCGCGTGCAGCAGGGAACACTTGGTTCAGCAGATGTCGATGGTGAATAAGGATTTTATAGATGTGCTCTTACCACAGAAACCGGAGGATTTTCGGTTGCTGGTGAATCTCTCGTTCGGGAAGGGTGACCCTTTCAAGTGGCTCCCAGATGCGTTCATCCAGAAGTTAATCAACGTAAATCCCCTCTCTCTCTTCATTTTCCATAACTTGATTCTTTTAAGTCTTTTAACTTTAATAAAGTTATTTAATAGTAGAAATACATAAGTTAGATGAAAAAATTTATGAAATTTCATTTCATTTGCTGTCAAATTCCGTGGCATATTAGCATTTTGGGTAACAAGAAATTGGGCTGTGGTGTAACTTGTATTTATTTAAGGCCTTGGGGAAGGATAATGTGAAGGAGAAAAGAGAGCTTGCAGATCACATGATTGCCGGTGAGAACGAGATCCCTAATATTACTCAGGTGAGATTATGGTTCTGCCGGAATATATATATCAGCATAATTCCTTCCTTTATACATATGTATATACATATATATGCATGTACTATATTTCTTCAGTAGTGAAGTGATGGGATGCTGGTACTTGTTCAAGGAAACATTGCTTTTGTGGGGGGAAAAGGACAAGGTCTTTCCATTATCATTTGGAATGGATCTGCAAAGGTAAGATTTCCTGAACGCCGCAGTAGTAATATTTATTGCTTAGCTACCTGCATTTTTAGACTTTAAAATGGCTTTTCCATGTGATGTTTTTAAATGCAGAAAGTTGGGTTCAAAAGCGAGCTTGGAAATTATCAAGAACTCGGGGCATGCACTAAGCATGGAGTCTGCTAGTGAGCTGAACAGTCATATAAAAGCATTTATTTTGGGTTCTTCCAGACAACAAGTTAGGCGCCATTAATGGTACCATTTCCGTTTCTTTTACGCATGGAAGGAGAAGTATTTGCAGTGTGGATCAGCCTCACTGTTACTTCTTTTTCTTTTGGGGTGGGGGGTTTGGTAACAAGAACTGGATTAGACTTGCTAGTCTTGTTATGGTATTCTATTTGGTAATTAGTTCCTTGAGGGCATCCTTTTAGCTGAACAGCATTGAAGGTTTTGGCCCATACTCTTTGTAATTGGAGATTGAACGTTCTTGTGTTTGCTTCATAAATTAAAGGAGATGATATGCAAATGCAATAATATTTAAATTCACCCTTATTTCTCTCCTCTTTTCCATCACTGTGTAGAAGAATAGGAAACAGCATCTTTTTGCTTTGAGAAGAAGCAATTATGTCAATAACAGATCTACACTAAGCCTAAGATGGAGCTAAACTAGAATAATTCCCTTTAACGGTGGACTGTCTCATGATTTTACGTTCTCAATTGTTTCTTTGCTATCAAGTACTACTTATATACCTTATTTTGATTATCAGGTGTGGTATTGCTTTTACTTTACGCAGGACTCCGCATAAGAAAAAGTGATGATATAATAATAAATGAGTCATCATCGAGGCCTTTGTTCCAGGATATAAAGCTATTGTCGTCATTAAAAATATATAATGTCCGATTATTTATTCAAAATATACATTTTCCCATTTAAAGTCCCTTTTCAAGCACCGATTAAACTTACATTCGAAGTCAAAAAATCAAATTAAGGGAGGGTCCGGCCTTAGAGCGGCAGACCTAATGAGCTACCTTCCTTGTCAGACCTCTTTATTATTATTTTGAGCATTTTTCCTTCTTTAGTTATTTTTTAACTTTCATTTCATTTGTTTATCACTTGAATTTACAGAGGTAAAGGTCCGTTTTGTAAATGACGGAGCTCTTTTTCTGTCATCGTCCGATTCAAGATTCATGTACAGATTCGTGTTTATAAAAAATGAAAGGTTATATGACAGATCTAATTTCATATTGGATATATGAAAGATTACATTTTAAAAAAAATGCTATATTTTTTGATAAAATCTCTACGTAGTAAGACCGCCATAGCGAAAGATATTCTTATCCCTACATAGGAAGTTTGCCCAGGTTTCCCGTTTGACACAATTTTCTACTTACCATCTGTGTCATCGAATATGGTCCCAAATTATCTAACGTATTCAATAGAATGCTTAGCAAACGAGCAAAGCGCCCAAAGATCACAATTGGCATACCAGAGAATAGATAGCAGTAGTACTACTACCACTCAAATGTTCGAAAATGAAAAGGCTGGTTCTCATAAGCTTTGTTTGGAGAGATACTTTGACTGTGATGTGAAAGACAAGAAAAATTACAATCTTAGATGAGTTTAGATTAGTAGTTACTTCCTCTGAAAACATTTTTATATTTTGAGAATGATTGAGTATAAAAGAATAGTTATAATAATAAAAAAAAGCTAAATGCTGCGGGCCCGCGAGGGCATAAAACATTCAGAGCAAATTTCGCAAAATACATAGAAGTATTTGTTAATGTGCAAGTGGATAATCCCTTGATTGTTTTCATTTAAAAAACAAACACCACAAATAAAAAATAATATATATAAAAAATAAACAATTCTTGTACAGTTCCTTGCGCTGTCCTTTTCAAGTATCTCAGCCCACAAAAAAAGAAAGAAAAAGGAATTCAATCCGTTCAATGGATCTAAAAAACGTGGGGTAAGTTACCTGTGTGTTTTTTTCACCACCTCTGTTCTGTTCAAACTTGGTAGGCATTGTTTCTTTCAGGTTTGATCTCAAAATCATCGCCCAGTAGCATTTCCTTTGGACTTTTTAGTCTCGAGGTCTACTGCTATTTTGCTGGGGTGCTCGGGAATTGAGTCTTGGATCATGTTCCCAATTCCATGGAAAGTGGACACCCTCACTTTATGGCTTCACAAACTCCTCTTCTTCTACTTATCCATCACAAGTACTACTCTGCACCGCATTTTTTTCTACCCATTCACTAAAATCCGATGGTTCCCAATTGTCACCCCTTTTCTGGATAAAATTCTGTCATTTTACTTCATCTACTTCTGCAATCTGTCGCCGTGCAAGGTGGACCTCGACGGCCAAACCACCGTCCATTTCTGGGCCCCCAGTCGCCGTGAATCCGACAAACCTAATCTTGTTTTAATCCACGGCTATGGAGCTAACGCAAAGTGGCAATTCGTATTCCAAGTGGGTCCATTGGCCCAATTCTTCAACCTCTACATACCGGACCTACTGTTTTTCGGAGAATCCATCACCAAAAGCGCAGACCGCACAGATGTGTTTCAGGCAAAGTGTCTCTCCGAGGGGCTGAAGAGATTGCGTGTGGAACGGTACTCCATGTACGCGATCAGCTACGGCGGCTATGTGGGGTATCGAATGGCCGAGATGAGCCCTCAGATTATTGAGAAGGTGATGATATTGAGCAGCGGAGTTGGGTGCTGTGAGGACCAAAAGGAGCAACAGATCAAAATGGTAGGAGGGAATGTACTAGATCTGCTCCTACCCCAGAAACCCGAGGATCTACGGCAGCTGGTGAATATCTCATTTTGCAAACTCAATCCTCTGAAGTGGGTTCCAAATTTTTTCCTTCACGACTTCATCCATGTGAGTCATTACTTTCAATCCTTTCCTTACTTCGTGGATTTCTCCGCCAGTACAGTGGTACTATTTTGCAAGGGTTTCTTATCTTTATTCGCATATGTTTTTCGAGGGTAAAAGTTATCCGTAATCTCGAAAATTTTGCATCTCAAATCAGCAACCACATACCTCTCACCTACCCACCATGGTTGTAACATCTGGAAATTTTTCCTCAATCTTATGGAGTTAGCTTGCTAAGGAAATAACAAGATACTATTGCCAAATTATCTACCTACTCAATAAATTTGAATCACATTTTGTTATGAAAAGCCTATGAATACAAACGAAAAACGAAATTGACAGAAATAAAATCAAACACAATAACACAAGATTTACTTGGTTCAAAAGCACAAGGATGTTTCAATCCGTCAACCTACAGCAAATTATTATATGTAATGAATAGATGTTTATACTAATCTAGTATTAACAGTCGTTGTCCAATTAAAACGAAAAGACATACTTTCACATCCTAATTAGTAATAAATGAGTATTTTTATTTTTTAATCCAAAATACTCACCATTTTGACAATTGGCATAGAATGAAGATAATTGGCTAGATATGGGGAGAAAATTTACTTTAGGCCATTTCTCAATCGCTTAACAGCTCTTACTTTTTCTTTTTTAAGTTAGAAGTTATTTTTGAGTTATTTACTTTTTTATATAAATCATTATTAATTATCCTCTTTTGATTTTAGCTCTTAAATATTTTTTAAAATGTTTTTGCAATACTAGTAAATGTTAATAAAATAATGATATTATATTCATTTCTAAAATATTTTTTAAAAAAAACACTATTCAACGACTGAGCTAACAACAGTCATGGATCTTTTTTGCCCTTTTTGTTTGGCCCGCTCTTATAGTTGCATAATTGAAGAATAGATTCCATTTTATACGGGTAATTTTGTTATGCTCTTTTGCTTTTGTGTCTCCTCATATTCTCTTAAAATTTTCAGTAATTTCTCCTTTATTAATAAGATCTACCTTATTTGGACACATGTATTGCGTGCATTGCCCTCAATTATAGAGCCCAGTGCATAAATAAACGGTAGAAGTAAGATTATTTAAAGGGTAAGACTGTGATTTGAATGCATAACATGAATTGAATATGTTAAATTTTCACATCATCTACAAACTTTAGTTTATAAATAAGAATACAATATATATTTATTAATCTAGTCATGGTATGTGCACAAATTATTTTCACTAAGAAATGTCCTTGATAAGAAATTCCTGATGAAACGCTGCACCACAGCTGTTCTGCTCAATAAATCATAGATATATAGTACTTGCAACCAGCCAATAAATGTTAAGCTTACTTTTCCTCCCCATTCTCTTAAGGTAATGTGCATAACGAACAGGAATGAGAAAAAGGAGCTGGCAGAGTACCTAATGATGAAGAAGACAAAGTCTGATATTCGCATTCTAAATCAAGTGAGTTCTAGTCCTTCAACTTATTATTATCTTTCCCTGTACCTATGGTAAACTTTTAAGATGATTCTTACTGGCTTATTTGGTGAAGGAAACACTACTTATATGGGGTGATAAGGACATGATCTTCCCTCCGTCATTCGGCCATCATTTGCAAAGGTATTTCATATGTCCTTTTTCATTGTTCCTCTGGATTCTTACAGTTAATCTGACAATCTGATACTCTTCTAACATGAAGTTATTAACGAATAAAAAATGCAGATCTTTAGGTCCAAAGGTGAAACTGGAAATAATTAAGGATACAGGACATGCAGCAAACCTGGAATCTCCCCATTTGGTAGCCGACTTGATCAAAGCCTTTGTTTTGGGTTCTTCGGATCAATAACGGAGTCTTACCTATTGTAAGGAAGGTTATGTGCCACAGAGAGGAGCCTTTGTTCGTATATGCATTCTTGACGATCTTGATATGCCCCGAGCTAAATTTCTGGGACAGCTTTAGTTATGATTCCTATTAATATTTTATATTTGTGACACATTTGATTGCTGCTAGTCAGCTTATAGAAAATGCACCAATTAGCAATATTGGCATATCTTATTCCTGCACCCTAAGAACAACCATTTCTAGTTCTTGCATCTATAGGTCTCGGTGGCAGTTTATACTTGGGAGGAAAAATTCAGCTTACAATTGATGCAGTTGATGTATAAACACTGATGAATCTTGAATGACAAGACCTTTTCATTGTTCCTTTGGTGGAATGCAATAGTAGGCCTTAGTCAGTCTGAATTCTGCAATTGATCTGAAATTGTGATTTCTTTTGGGTAATTCTGAAATTGTGGAGTTTTATCATAGTTATTCCATGTTATGAATCGATGGTACATAGGTAATCACAAAAGGAAAATTAAAAAAGAAAGGGGAAGCTCTTACAAGTGAAGAGCTCTTAAAATTTTATTTTTTTTTAACATGAATTGTTATATTCAGGTTTCTTTTCTACGTATAGAGTGATATATGTCATTTTTAACATTATATATAATGAGTTAAAGCTTTTCTGAAACAAAACATAAATTAAAATAAAATTCCTTTAGAAGAAAAGGTGAAGTTTACATATTTCTTTTAAATTAACAGAGGAATAGAATAAAAGCTATTATTTCGAAGAAGAAAAATAATTAACTAGAATATATATATATATATATATTTATAATAAAAAAAGAAGAAAACTAGGATATATATATATATATCTTTACGGTAATATGATATTTTTCTTTTATTTTTCAGAAAAAAACAATCGATTTTTTTCTCTTTAGATGTATTAAATAAAAATAAATACATTATCATAAACAAACCGCATAATTTAGGCGGTCAAAACTACCGTGAGCCCGACGAAGTCGGCCCATTTCCAAATACATGACTCTCGAGTTCCGAAAACCGCCCACTCTAATTCTTCATATTAACAAAAAAAGCCCGCCCCTTTCTTCCTCCCCTCACCTCCTCCGTTTGTCAATTCCGGCTTCCCAACAACTGAAAGTTGCGGAAAAGAAACCGCAAGCAGAGTCGTGGAGTCTCTCACTGCGGTTGCAATGTCAATACACGATCAGGCCGCGGCGGCGGTTTTATCGCAGCTAGTGTTGGCAGCGGACGGGGCGGTTCTTGGATTAGGCCTAGCTTATGTGGCGGTGCGGAGTATCATGAAATTCACGTCGAATTCCTCTGCTCTCCGCAAAATTGAGCAGGCACCCTCTGTCCGTGTATCCGATCTCCGCTCCATCCTCAATTCTCACTCAGATAATGATAATAACTCTAATTCAGATGACCAGTCCCATGGTGGAAAGCTCACGATCATTCGTGGCGCTGTGGAAGCAAAATCAGTTGTAGATGGCAATTGGAAGAGTCTCAGATCAGGAAATGCCCTCGTAGCTCACGAGTCTGGCGATAAAGGAGTTATACTGCAGCGAACTCAAACTGTACGCATATTCTGTATTTATACCTACTAATTTTCTCTTCTCTGAGTTTCTGTGTTGCTGTGCTATTTAAGCGTGCTTAAATGGCTATTCTATTGATTACTAAGCTCTCGCTTGTGGATAGGATTTAATTTTGGTTTATTTCATCAACTGCCATTGCCAAATTAATGAGCTTATTTCTCTATGGCTGAACACTACTTTCTTTCATTTTCATCTATCAACTAGATTCGCGTTATGGTTTACACAGAAAAATATTTATGAATTATGATAGTTTATATCCTCGGATATCATCCATATGGTACATGTCTTGTGAACACCAATGCTCTAATACGAGTGACCTCTCTTCATTGAAGATAAATCACATTCAAGAAGCCTTCCTTATAGTGGTTTTATTTCATATTTCTGTTATTAGAAATTCCTTATTTTCTTGTAACATGAGTTTTGTATTCTCTGCAGTGCATATACAATGAATGGAGGGGGTTCTTTGGATGGACTTCTGATTTACGTTCTTTGATTCTGAGATCTCGGAAAGAACAAGAGTCATCATCAATAAGAATGGTAAACCTCTCACCATATGATCTCAGCTATTAAGTTCATCTTTGTGTTACATGTGATATATTTATCATCATATTAAATCAGATCGTGGAATCCTTCATTAGATAATTTTTATATAGTTTTTGAATTTAATGATGTATGTGGTTGCCAATTAATGTCATTCTTTATTTCCCTTTTTTTTTCTTCCTTTTTCACAATTTCCTTGTGTGCAAATTGTTTTCAATTGAATTATTCAGAAGCAATCTTTCTGTGTTTCCCCATGAACTTTCAGTTCAGAATACATAGGTGGTGGTGATTAGAAAAACCTGTTTCAAGCCACTTCTCAGCAGTGGCAATTACTTGAATATAGCTGTGATGAAATTTTCTAACTTGCATTGCTTTTCTTTCCTTAAACCTATGGTCACATTATAACATCTATAGATTCATCCTAGAAATTAAAACTGCATCCCCTGTATTAACTTGTTTGAAGGAATGGGTCTGTGTCTGTGATCACATTAGGCTCACCTTTTTAGTGCCCCAGGCACATCAGTGGAAAGTTTGGGCTCGAGTATGATTGCTTAAATGTCGTCTTTTTGGTTGAGATGTCTAGAGCTTCAGATCCTTGTCCCTTTTTTCTTCTAAAGTTTCTGCATAGCTAAATATCTTCTTCCTATAGTCATGTAAAGTTTCTTGCTTTGGATACTTAAGTTATAAGGCACATTAACCGTTTAATATGGTTATGTTATTCTCTGAATAGGTTCCCTTTATTCTTGTTGAAACTGGAAGGCGGCCACAATCTGACTATGTCTTTGTGAATATGGAAGGATCACAACATCCGCTACCTCTAACCACCGTTTATCACCATTTGCAGCCCGTCAATGCTTCTCCATATACTTTTCTTCAGGCTTTTTTTGGTCATGAATATCCTGTAAGTTAAAATTAAGAAATGAGAGGGATCTCTCTTTTATGATTACCAAATTCCTTTTCCTTATTTTGCCTTTTAAATACTTTTTTCTTTTTCCTTTTTTTTTGAAGGTTGGAATGCTGGATGAAGAGAAAATTCTTCCACTTGGGAAGGAAATTACTGCAGTTGGCATTTGTAGCTCAAGAAATGGAGTTCTTGCGCTCAAGTCATGCAAAGACCTCCCCTATTTCTTGTAAGTTCATATGGGGCACTGTGCTGGATAATCATCTAAGATGTAAAAACTATCTTTCCTTATTCTTACTGTGATATTATTTCATTCAATTCCTCTTTCCTTAAGTTTTGGCCTTCTTTTGTTGGAAACTCTTCTCCTAGAAAATTGATTACGGTGAAGTGATTAGTGGGGTTTGTTGGGCTCACCATTCAATATCTGCTGTTTCTACAATGATCTCATAGTCACAGGAGAGGTTCCATTGCTTTTACAGGTCTGACATGACTAAGGACCAAATGATTGTGGATCTTGTCTTCAAGTCAAAAGTCTTGTTTTGGAGCGGAGTCATTCTTGGTTCAATGGCAATTGGTATCCTTGGCTATGCTGCTGTAAGGTACTAAGATTCCCATACTGAAGTTTGGTGTGCTTTTGTGCCACTGATAAGAATTCTCTTATCTAATCAATCCTTTTACTTTTCTTGTACCTGTTGGTAAAACATTGTTGAGGAGTGCCACATTCCCTTATAGTTCCAAAATTCTGTGAACACTTTAATCATAACTGTGATGAATTCTTAGGAACTGGAAAAAATGGAAAGAATGGAGGCAACAGAGACAGGCACAGCAACAACGCACATCTACTGGTGACGAAACTAATTATCAGGGTGCAGAAGAAGAGAATGAAGATGTTCTGGATGGAGAGCTATGTGTGATATGCCTCATGAGAAGGAGGCGATCTGCTTTCATTCCATGTGGACATCTTGTCTGTTGCCAAAGCTGTGCCCTATCTGTTGAACATGATTTATCACCTAAATGCCCCGTGTGTAGGCAGGCAATCCGTAATTCAGTGAGAATATATGATTCATGATCAACTGAATACTTCAAATTTTTTAAATTTGTAGAATGATCAAGGGATGTGTATTAGATAAACTTCATTTACTGGGACATATGCTGGATTATTATCCAGAACAGTTAGTATGAAAATTAGCTCCTCTAGGTGAGGGTCTGTAGGTTGAAAATTATACAGATTTCAAGTGGTTAAGGTTTTAGGTAACTACTAATTGGTGTTTCCAAATAATATGTTTTAATTTCTCTTTTACCACCAATAATAGCAACAGTAAATAGGGTGAGGGATCCCCTAACCTAGCCTTCAATTCATTTTTTAGTGTAATATATGATGTCAAGTGTATCGTGTGCCCTTTTGATTGTTATATATGAACTTTAAACAGGAATTATGTAAAAGGATGTGTTGAAACGAAATTTAGAAGTTAAAAATTGGTAATCGGGGTAAGAGGAACTGCTTGGGAATGTCCATAGAGTAATTGTTTGGTCAAGAAGCTGTTTACACGTTACTTAGGAGGAAGTACTGCAACATTCATAATTCAAATTCATATTCATGACCTTTTAGTTATGGATAGGGCACCACTTACCGGGCTGCCTGTCTAGAAAGTCGTTTCTCTAAAAAAAAGGAATATGCATGATTTCAAACCTTTTTATTGGGGGGTGGCTGAATGCATTTGCTGCCCGAGTACACCTATTGCTTAGTTATGTCTCACATGAAGACAGGCATGCTTCTATGGGCACGAGAATGGAAATGAGTGTTAAGAATAACCCTGCATATCTTCATCACTAAGCATTTTTATATTACACGGGATCTCAAAATATGTTACACGTCCGACTAGATTTACAAAATCCTTGAATTAATTCCGCTGGCTACTTCCTACACTTGAATCAGATGACATATAGCCTGTATAGCTATACATAACAACGGCTGCTCAAGCAAGTAGCTAACGTTGTTCCAATAAAACCAGATTTGCTATAACATGAAGCGATGAGGAATTTCTTTCCATGTGTCTATCATTTGCCTTCTGGATCAACTTTCCATAATGAACAAAAAGATACAGGCTGCCCTTTCCACCACAAGCCCACACAGCCATCTTTGTCTTCCACTCTAATCTCCCAGTTGCTATCATACTTCCGCAACAAGGCTCGAGCTCCATCAATTGCATCGTCTCCAAATATCTCTTTGCTGAATCCAGCACTCACCATTCTCCCACACCATTTCTCTTTCCTTTCGTTCATCTCTCCCATGTTTGTCAAAGCCTTTGCTGCCTCTGCTTCCACCATCCTTCTTTCATCACTCTCGCGTCCTTTATATGCTACACTAGTCGAATCCAAGAAACGCCATAAGTAGTCCACTCGCCTAGAGAATCCCGTTGCAAAGTCTACACAGTTGATGCAGCAACAATCTATGTCCTTCTCACTAAGAACTACTCCCTCGGGTTGCATGTTCCTCAGTACTTTCAAGAACTGTGTTCTGTCATCTGGATTGTTGTGGTTCAGGTTATGAAGTCTAAACTGTGCACAAATGATCAAGGTCTCATCTGGTGAGGAATTTATAACCTGGGAATTAAGATTCTGCAGTGGGAAGTTTTCGAGTCTGTTGATTTGTAGATTGATCTTAATGGCCTTGGCAAAGCTAAGGAGCTGAGAAGACCAATTGTAGCCTGGTGGACTTACTAGAAACGGTGTATTCCTTGATTGCTCATCCTCAATTGTTTGAGTGATCACTGTGATGCGAACCAAAGGAGGTGGCCCCCCTGATCGACGAGTCAATTCTTCAAGGAGTGTTGGCCACTGAATACCATGAGAGACTCCAATGTCAAGGATGTGAAGATTCCGAGGTTGATCCCGTTCTGTGAGAATTTGAAGGATTGAGGAGTTTGCAATGCTGTTGGGGATACGGAACCAGGGACTGATGTCATTAAAATTTATCAGAGTAACTGTAAAGAATTTTGGATTTGTGGAAGCAAAAGTAGTAGCCCCATCTGAAGCCGAGGACGTGCCAGGTGAAGATAGTTGATGTGTCAATGCTCTGAGGCCATGAGCAGCCAACCGATGGTTTGCATCACCAGTTAAAGAGGCAAGCTCGTTGATAACATACAATAGGTGCTGCACTCTGCTAAGGTTGGAGGTTGAAATTGCGGCTGCACAAGGGTTGAGCAGTTGTTCTGCCCATCTTCCATCTCTGTTATTGCCATTATTAGGGTTAGTCCCTGCTGCTGATTTGGCACCCCTTTTACTTCCAGTAGTTCTCCTGGCTGGCACACCTTGTTCCACCAGGGGGTCCCCCTCATTTGACTCCGTTATCCGACGATTCATTTTAGATGTCTTGACAGAAAGATCATCAGGTGATTTCCTTTTCTTGGATGAATCAGATTGCAGCTGAGAATCTGAAATGACGGCTTCAGTAACGGTCGTGCTTGTGGCAGTGGTAGTGGTAGAGTTGCTGTTGAAAGAAGCAGAGCTGCTGTTTATCCGTTCTTGGTCTGGCGTTTGACCTTGAGGCCACCAGGGGTCGCTGCTGAAATCATTGGAGCTGTATGGATCATCAAAGATAGAAGGGAGATAAGGTAAGGAACCCCCTAACCATTCTAAGATTTGGTCTGACATGGGGTTTGGATTTGGTTCTTCATTGGTCATTGTTTCCGGCGTAGTTTGTGTGTATAGAGAAGAAGTAGGGTGAGAAGGAACTGGTTGGTGTTGGTATATGGTCATTTGATCAAATTGAGGAGACATAGAAAGAGTATCAGATGATAGGTGTGGACTTAGTTGAGTCTTTGGAGTGTTAAAATAATGGACATGATAGTGGTTCATTTCGGAAAGGGACAATGAAGAGCATATTGATGCTCTTGATTTGCTGTTGATTTTGGAAGTTATGATGTTTTTATTGAAGTTCTTTTTAAAAAATTGCAAGAGTCTTTGGGGGAGTTCTGATTTCGTCAGATTACCGACTGATTCTCTTGTATGTCATTGTTGTTTAAGCCTTACATACAAGCGTTGGCGACAGGAAGTATATGAATAAGTTCTAGGTATGGCGATGGCTTTGAGCGTTGAACGTTCAATAGACGGCAAACTCTTTGTCGTACATCATAGAATAAGAGATTTATGTTTTCACGTTGCCTTCTTGTCATGCCATTGGCTGTTGTAGATTTGTCATATTCATTGGCTAGGTTGACCTCTAAACAACTCCATTATCACGCTCCAATAACTTAGTTATATATTAACTAAAATTGATCATATCCTTTCCCTATTAAATTAGACTACACTTGGACCAATTAGGGATTGAGTTTGATTCGGTATCTTTGGTTTGTTGGTGACGTGCATTGTGTTACTTGTTTTAAGTTGAAACAGTATAGATATTTTGGCTCTTCCATTAGCGTTTCTTTCCCTTTTTGGTTAGATGGAACTCGAAATCCAGCCAGTTACTGGAATATTTTGTTTAAGTTGACTTGGTTATATGCTGAAGTAAGTTTTTAGAGCTGTGGAATTCATGGTGAAATCTTGTTTTTGTAAGCAACTACATATTTAATTTAAAACGCTTTCAATCTGTTTTGTGATGGAAATATTGACTCTGTTTATGCGTGATCTTATCACTTACAAGAGAGGAGAATGCAATGGCTCCTGATAACTAGCCAAGCATTGGATAGCCCTCCGCGTGTCCAAACCCTTTCAAGAATATGTCTCCAAATTTCAAAAATAAGAAATAAATGATCAAGAAGTCGTCTGTCTAATCTAGCAAAACCCCATCCAAAATAAATAACATTCTCAACGTTCTACTATTGATGGTGTCTAGAATTGCTAGAAATTCTTGGCAACACCGCAAATTGTGTTGTAAAATAGTTCTAATATGACCTTATAATTCTAAATTAGTCATAATAATATAAATGACCGTTTTTTACCATTGTTAAAGTACGGTTACAACCTGGTTTGTACTAATATTTTCTGGGCAGCCTCCTGCCAGAGCAGTTCTCAAAGATCCTTAAAGTCAATTCCAGAAGATGATGTTAATGTCCCACATTTTTTTCCTCCTCGTGAAACCTTAGTAAACAGGAATAGTACATCCTCTCATTGCTTTCTCCGTCCTTAGTCCTTGTCGCCGAAAGTTCCCCTTTATTTCTGCATCGTAATCTCGCTACAACTTCCACCCTCAAAATTGGACAGAAGAGTATCTTGGAAAGTTGAGAAGAGATGACAAAAACCATTGCAAAATTTAGTAACTTGAAGAGTTGATGCATTCTATTATCGAAGTCACCAATAAGAGCATCCTCTAGTTGGAGGGTTCAGAAAGAGGGAGGAAGAGAAGAGAATCCGGTGGAGAGAAAGATTGAGAAGAAATGAGAGAATGTTGCAATGTTCTATGGGAGGTTGGGCCTCAGTAGTACCAAAAAGATTGTCATGAGGATAAAATTATATTGCTCTGGCAGGATCCCAAGAAAACTGCCTTGGCAATATCGCCCATCTCCTTTAGCCAAAGCCCTTAGTGAGAGGGCGATAAGTCGTAATGACTGATAATACATGATCTCCCGAAGGAAGGGAACTTTGAGTAAAATTTTGCTTCAATCTTTATTTGGTCATAATCTCTCAAAGTAATGCCATGACGCCTATATGTGTATATATATATATATATATATATATATACACTTGACATGTTTTTCAAAATATGATTTCAAACTGTCTTTTCAATACATAAATTTATCAACTAAGTTCAAGTAGATTTCATTGTCATATTCCCCCGCCCCGACCTTTTAATTAAAAAAAAATTTTAGGGAAACCTTTTCATTCATTCTTTTTCCATGATAATTGCCCAGATAGTCGACAGTAGACTCGCACTAACAAGGAAAGGAAAGATGGTACGCAGGGCCATCTAATAATTCTAAAGCCCTCATAATCAATCGGCTTTTTTTTCCCCTTTATTTTCTTTCCATCATTATTCATAGCTTGCCTTTATGCAGCATATACAACTTTTTTTTTCTCATATTATGTAACTTTGGACAAAAGTGAGGTAATTCACTGTGGATTCGAATCACGTCCCTTTCCCGCATATGTGATAAAAATATATATATTATGGAACCGTTAGAAAATTTTGCCATAATTGTATCAAAGCAGTCCCTGTCCCAAAAATGCCGTCTTTCTTTCAGCCTAGACTTGGAGACATACATGTCATCATACAAGATTTTGCAATATTCTGACACAAACTTCATTGTTGACATTGCTGAGTTCTAAAATAGAAAAATGGATACATAAAGAACCCGACAGGCGACAGTATTGACCTGAACAATAACTACCAAACACTAGAAGGAAATAACTTAAATGAGAAGAAACATGCTAAGATAAACAAAGAAGGAAGATTGAAGGTGAAATAAACAGTATACTTTCTGGTCGCACAATTAGTTAGTGCCACCAAGAACACCTTTCAGCTTCTTTATTAGAGACACATCCAGAAATGTGCTCTTTGCGAGCAGTGGGGTTGGTAAATCATTTCCGAAGAGGGCGAAGTCAGTTATCTGAAGGCCAGGGCTTGGACTACTGAAACTCACAAAAGCAATAGCGTTTTTACCACGTGCATTTATTTGAAAATGCAAAAGCCCTTTTGGATATATCATAATGTCACCCTTTTTCAGTGTTTTCAAGTACACTTTGTTGGTGGAAGAAGAGATAAAGCCAGAGGCTATGGATCCCTGGACAACCAATAGGACTTCGGTTGCATCAGGGTGGGTATGCATTGGTACCACCCCACCAGCAGCTAGATCCAACCGTGCCAATGATAAGCCAAGGCCATTCAGCCCTGGAAATTGAGCATCAAATGCTGGAGTGACTGCAGCTTTTATTAAATTTGTTGTGTTTCCAGCAGAGGCAAGCCCTGAAAACACGAAGTCGTCTACCGTGACGTTTGCAGGGTTCTTGCAATGGTATCCCGACGGAGTTTCAGGGGCCATTAGGTCGCCTACACAGAAGTCTGAAGCATCAGAAGTAACGAAGAGGAAAGAGAAGAGAAGAAAAAGCTGCAGCATTGTCACTGGATTGGATTAGCGCAGCCCTGGGGCATGGAGCATATGTATATACATATATATATAGGATCTTGATAATTGTTTGAGCAATAATTCAGGATGGCACCACTTGGAGCTTGGTTTAATTTGAACCACAAACGTACATGTCCTAGATCAGGGAAGAAATGTAACTCTGAAGAAGAATACATACAGCATATTTTTCGCTGGAAGTAATTGACAGTTTTGTCACTCGAGCTAATTAGAAGTTTCTCCACCTACTTAATCCAGGAACGGGACGTCCATCTTCTCGTACCACTCCAAATTTATGTTCTGTGAAAAGATGGTTTGTCCATAATGTTGATTATTGCAGTGGTACGTATAGTTAACGAAAGAAATTAGAAATAAGAATGTGGTCCTTGAGAGCACATGCCAAGATGGTAAGAGACGATATGCATGTAAGGTGCATAAGAGTATGGGGACGAGTTGCCAGCTTGAAGCCCAAAAGGTACTTCCAATTCTGATTTCAGCAACTTGTTATCAATGATTTAAGTTTATATCTACCACTGGGAAAACAAACTTGTGGTCTTCATGATTGCCTGCATCAAAGGCATTCTCACAGGCCTCAGAATTGTACGAAGCGGGGGTAGAAGGGGGATTGCACTCATTTTCGACTTTCTAAAACGAATGGTTTACATGTTTCCTTTTTCCGGTACTAATAAATTGTCTGATCCTTCTTGTTTTCATTACATATTCTCCCATGTCCACGAAACTAGCTTGAGCAGACAGGGAAGCAAAATGTCAAAATGATCAGAGCGGGTAGAATAACAGAAAAAGGTAAAATTATTTTTGACAAAATTTTTAAATACTTAGTCATCATAGGTTACATGTATTAAAAAAGTTAAGTATATCATACTTTTTAAAAAGATTAACTTATTTTTTTACTTAATCTCCACTAGCCTCAATCTTTTTCTAGCGTGAGGCCCAACAATCCCCATCAGCCCAGAAATCCACTAGCGTCAATCTTTACACCAATAGCCCAAATAAAGGCCCAGGTGTTTTTCCCCCTCTGTTTCCACCAGAGTGGCAGAGTCCCTAGTAAGGTCCTTGATGGCACAAGGAAGAACCATGATGATGGGAATCCTGGAAGGGTTACACAACTTTGTAATCTCCTTGTATATAACTCGTAAAGATTTTATGTAGATATGTAGAAAAATGTTATAGAGGCTGAGTAATGTAATAATTATGCAGATTTCTCTAAATTGTCTAAAACTCTCTAGGATACATTAGCTTGCCCATAAATTGGTCAAAACTCATCCGAGTTTAGGGGACAACCAAGGTGTGAATGCATGCCTCTAAATTCTCTACCAAGTTTTCCTTTTTCGATGCTGAACTAGCAATACCTCTCAATCAGTCTCTGACGGTGCTAATGGGGAACAGACTATTGAGAGTAAAGTATCCAACACAAAATGTTACGATGATCCTTTAAACAAACCAACTCTAATTTTCTATGGTCTAACAGAGGGCAGACTCATTAAGTATATGATAACAAAACAAATTCCATCTGAATAGGAAAAAATGATACCAGTAGTTCATTCAAACAATCAAACCTTGTATTTCATGTTATATCATTGTCATACATAGTAGCTAGGACTTAAAACATCATGTAGCTGTGTATTCTACACTGCAGACTTCATTTAAGCAGTCCATTCCAGAATAAAAGAACTTGAATACTCTTGACAGGATTTGTTGCATCATTAGTTACATAAGGTGATATAAAGAGCACATACAAACAACGATCGAATCACCTCTAGTGCCTCCAACAATCTCTATCTCTATGCTCATCTTCCTAAGTTAGTCTTTCAACCAGACAAATTAAAAGCGTTTTATCTTCATGTACATGAATTCAAAGCTGTTCATTATTGGGCAACCACAAGTGCATAATTTTAGTCTTACAAACATCGTATCTTTTAACACCTACAATATCATGAAAATAAATATAATAAGTATGCATGGCTATTATAATAGCCCTAATAACATGAGGGCTGAGAGAAACACAATACTATGACTTCAATTAGTCTATGTTTTCAAGCCTCGAGCTATAGTTTGGCAAAGACAATTGATCAAGCAAAAGTTCTATTCAATCATTTTGCTCATCCAAGGATATTTCAAGCATCACACCTAAAAGCCAGCCTTTCTCATCCGTAACATATAAAAATAATAATAATAATAAACACAAAGTCACCATAATTATTTTTATTAAAGTTCTTTCTATAAACTGTCTGATAACATATTAAAAACAATACAGTAATTAGCACTAGCCAAATGAATAAAATAAAACATAATTCAAACACATGAATTTAACTTATTCTGCCCTTCCACAAGTATAAAAGTTAAATTCTCACTCTGTAAAGTGCTTCTTCCTTCATATGTACAACTACATAGGTCAATTTCATAAACTCCAGAGATTCAGGCATATAATGTCGTTATTTCATCATTGTGTAGGAAAGGAATTAACATCATACCTCATGGAGCTTATTATCTAACGAGTTAAAGAATATGTTATCAGTTAAGAGAAATTTTATTGCAAACACAGCAGAAATCATGGATACAACATTTCATGAATAGATTAATATAAATCAACATAACCTAGAGGTGGTTGAAAAATGTCATAAAAACTAAGTACACATACTATCCTCATTTAATGAAGGTTAAGATAATTGAAAAAAATTTGAATCTAAAAACCTAAAACATTTTGTTGCATGCATAGATCTCCTCGTGCTTTACACATTTTGTAGAAAGAGAGTTTTCACATCTTCAGCTTGGGGCAAAAAAGGGGGGGGGGGATCATGTAAATATCATGCAGGAAAAGCCAAAAAGAAAAAGAAAGGAGAAACAGAAACATTTGAGATAGTTCATTAGGATAGCTGTAATCCTGTCCTGAAAACGAAAACTTAACAGGCTCAATCAGGTTAAGATCCTTCTGAGCTAATAGCACACATATCCCAAGCTCTTAAGAAAGAACAACTTCTTGATTTGCACTATAGGAACTAAAATGTGCTACTCAAATTCTCCAGATTCACAAGGAAAGCAAGTCAGACTATCCTCCCAGTCCCAGAAATATTAAACAGGATGTCACCAGTATTTTCCATTTTCTACCATTACAGATACGCAGAAAGCACTAGCAAGATTATTTCAGTTGTTCAAATCCAATGGTCAAAGGCATTTATCGCCTCTTACTCATTCGATCTAATAGTATGAATACATTATACAAAATCATGGATCGGTTGCAAACAAGTCAAAGAAAAATCCAAAATCTTCCTATCAAATACTCAAACTGCACAAATAATCATGAACCTCAGTCAGCACACTAGAAGGAAGGGAATTTGTGCCGTTTTGGTCCGATCCATCAAAATGTGTCCAAAAAAATTCAAATTATGGTGAAAAAGGAAATGAATAAAAAAAAAAGTCACAAAAGAATGTCGATTAAGAATTACCAATTTACAAGAGCGACAACCCCAATGCAGATGTCATAAATCCTCCAATTCATATATCTCAATCCACCTTTCCTCAGATAATGTTCCTTGCATAGCCGCTCGCTTAAAAGTCTACCTCTGTATCGTAAGCTCCGCTAGAAGGAAAAAAGAAATGCAGGAAAAGTGGCTAATGAATTATATCCTAACACCTCGGTTTTAAAGTCTGTTTTCAGTCCTTAACAACTGTCTTCTCTTGATAACCAAGAATGACACCACGCAGAGTTGCAAGATAGCGGCAATACCGACAAAAAATAGCCCAATTTTCTTCCCAAAATTGAGCTTGTTCTCCTTCTTTGGTAGGGGCTTTGCTTTTCCATTTGCATTTCTGTGGGTACGATTCTTATGGCGATTTCCTGAGGTAGAATTAGTACCTGAATTAAGAGGGCTGAGAGGTAAGCGTTTCCGTGGTGGGGGGGGAGGGTAAGCAGATGAGGGTTGACGAGAAGGAGGAGGAGGCGGGGGCGAAGGAGATCGAGCTGGTGGAGGAGGAGGTGAAGGTGAATGTGGTGGTGGCGGAAGAAACGGTGGAGGCGGAGGTGGAGGTGAAGGCGGCGGCGGAGGCGGCGGCGGTGGTGGTGGTGGTGGTGATTGTTGTGTCACATTTTGCTGAGACTCCACACCGAAAGCTAGCAAACCAAAGAAGACCCCTAAAAAGACGATGACCCAGGTCAACAGCTGCCGATCCATACTAGATTTAAACTGAAATCTCCTCCTCTCAAGGGTCCTCGCATCTGGGTCCGACTTCAAATCTTCTCCAACTCTAATCCAAAATCAAAAATAATGAAATTTTAGCAGAAAACGATGCACAGGAATAGGGCTTGGCATTGGCATGGTATCTAAATCCGTCCCGATTCCCCAAAATCAAGAAAACTCAAGATTGTCGAATCTACTGGTTTCAAACAATCTCAAGATAGGAACACAAAACAAGAGCTAGGACATTACCGCCGGAAAATCAAGAAAGATGTGAAAGAAAAACTAATGTATCGATCCGTTACTGATCGTATGCCTTTTTGATTTGTTTTTCTCAGCGTGATCCCCCCACCACTCCACAGATTGAACGGGCTAAGAGAGAAAGAATGGGGGACAACGAAGAGAACAGAGAGAATGGAAGGGAGAGAGAAAGAGGAATGCGGGAGGGCAAGGAGAGATTCAAGAATTCAACGGTAGTTCTAATTTGGGCGTAATTAGAAGAGGTGATTGGGTAAAGTAGAATTATCTGCCTCGTAATAATAGCTGTAATTTTGCATTAAATCTAGGGGTACAATTTGTAATTGCGCGTTTTTTTATTTTTCTTCTTCTGTAGGTCCATAAAAAGAAATAAAAAAATCCATGTCGGATAACGCGGGACCTCCAAAATCCGCAATTAAATATGAAGTTGGAGGAAATGTACTTTTATATATATATATATATATATATATAAAGTTCATTAAAAGCATAATTATCGTCACGCTGATAATAGAACATACATTTCATTAAGTAAACATTTCTTATATCTTACACAAATAAGATATAAAGCATAATTTAATATAAGATAGGTAAATTAAACTACAAGCCTAATAAAACTCCACAAACATCATTATCGTCATTTTCATATGTCATTGGCACAAAAACCTTAGCACCGCCTGGGATGGTAAGTGTGTGAATTTGTGTACCCCATTACCACATATAATACTAACTTTTATTTCAAAATATATATAAATTGTTCTAAATTTAATATCATATTCTATAAATGAGTAATTGTTTTATAATTATGATAAATTTTAACCAGTGTTTTCTCTTTTCAAACAGAATATAAATTGTAATCATAAATAGGGAAGAGACAAATTAAATTTAAGATTATCACATTTAATTATGTTTTATATACATATAAAAAGTTTAAATGATATATATTTTTGAAACAAAATAAATACTCTCTTTGTTCGAAAATAAATATTTGTATTTAATTTACTATACAAATTAATAATAAGTTTTTATATTAAATAAGTTACTTTTTTATTTTTATTATTAATTACGTTAATGAGATGACTATTAATTAGTAGAATGTTATTAATATATTTTTAAATCGAAAATATATTTATTTTAATAAAATAAATAAATAAATTTAAAATTTTTAAAATTAAAACTTTAACATTTAATTTTGAACGAGTATAATATTTAAAATAACATGCTTTTATATTGCTCACAATAAGGCTTTCTACTTGAGAGCTTGCTTTCGTACGTTGTTCTACGCCCGGTGAGAAATTTAAATGTTTAAAAATGTTAGTTTGCTTGAATAAGAAATGCATCGTCATCAACTTAAATAAGATTGATACAACAAAGCCAAACTACTTATTCAAGGTTATTACCTCTCATCAATGAGAGCATTAAATTAAAATTAAAGTATAATAGGTGACGAAAATAACTATTATTATGTCCAACTTCCTT
Source organism: Apocynum venetum (assembly GCA_019593545.1). Classification (NCBI taxonomy): domain Eukaryota; kingdom Viridiplantae; phylum Streptophyta; class Magnoliopsida; order Gentianales; family Apocynaceae; genus Apocynum; species Apocynum venetum. The sequence continues at coordinate 4,850,824 of SRSM01000123.1, read as the reverse complement.
AATTAATTTATTTTGTTAACTTGCTACAATCATTAAAATGAGTTTTAGGCTATAGATAAATTATCTTCTATCAAGAGAAAAAAAGACTATAGATAAGTTCGTTTAGTGGAATATAAATTTATTAAATTTTAGTCATGTAATTTTAAAATTAAATAAATTATGTGTAAAAATTTGTATAGAAAATATGCTTATTTTAAAAAAATTATTTTTTAAATAAATAGAAAGGGAATACTTAATTTTAAATTAAATGAATAATATATTATACATAGAAAATATTTCATTTTATAAAATAAATATATTTTATATAAATATTTTAAACTAACCATTTTAACTTTAAAAATAACAGTTTGAATAAAATTTTTAAGTTATTTATGCAATATGCTTACGTCATAACTATATTTCTTTGTTCGGATAAGTCTCATTCAAAGCACAAAAAAAAAAAAAAAAGGAGAGTATGTTGCTTTAAATTAAGGATGCCAATATGTCATAGGAAGAGTCATATAGAATTCTAAGGAAATATCTTGTATGACTCTAATTAACACACAAGTCACCACTATGTATTTCAATTAATATAACAAAGATTGTAACTTACCATTTTCTAAATTATTTGTACTGAGTCAAATAGAATATTCAGTTTTATAGAGAAAAAATATATATTTAAAATGTCTAAAAAAAATTCACCATGCAACTCTTTTTTTTCTTCTTTGAGATAACATAGTTATTTATAAAATAAAAAATGTAATTGACAAATTGTTAATTTTGTTGTCACTTATTATATATATATATATATATATATATATATTAAAAAAACACATACATTAAAGAAGAAGAAAAGGATGGAGAAAAGAAAAAAAAAAAACACTCGAATTGGCAGCCGGTGCACTGTCGTTCCATTGTTTTTTCCCTCTCTCTGCTGATGCTTTTCGGTATTTCAGTAATGTGAATGGCCAAAACAGACCCAGAAATCTGAAGGCTATTTATATAATTATTTATTTTGGAGTAAATACACTAAATCTTAAGTTATTTCAAGAATAACTCTCATCATTTTTGAGGTTTCTTAGTTGATAGAAAAATGACAGAAAATTCATGATATCGTCGTGTTAAATTTATTCTTCATTTTGATAGAGTATGTTTTGTAAACTACAATTCCTCTTGTTAAAAAAGTTAAACACATTAATAGATAAGTACTTCATCTGTCCATAGCTAAACATTTACATTTTTTTTTTTTTTGAGATTTATAAAATTGGATATTGACTTTTTAAAAATAAGTATATTTTTTGTTTTTTTTAAATAATATTTTTTATCTAAACTTTTATTAACATCTTTAATAGTATAAGATATTTGTTTCTATCTAATTCATGTAGCTACCTAATTATCCTTATTTCTTAAAGTCAATTTTTTAAAAATCCTTATACAATTAAATTAAAAATAAACATTCAAATTTTTTTTTATGAAGCTAATAATGCTTTTAATTTGCACCACTAATTCAAATATTTTCTATACAATCAAATGATTTGTCAATTATTATATAAAACAAAATTAATTTATATAATATTTTTACACATACTAAAAAATTATATCACTTTCTATTGTATTCTTATTTATTATATTTGAAACAATAAATATATTTTTTAATTCTCAATAAATATTGATTATACTTGAAATAAGAAAAAAATAAATTAGAGTAAAATAGTTTATAATAAACAAAATAATTATAAAAGTATCAAAATATCTTATCAAGAAATTCAAAAGATATGAATCGATGTACAATTCTTAATAAAAAAAATTATTATCAAAACAAAACTTCATTTAAAAAATAAAATAAAAAACATTTTAAAATATCCATTCAAATATAGCCCACGTTTTAAGATGCTCCGATTGCGCTTCCAAACAATTTTACTGATTCCGTCTCAAATATTCATATATTATGAATCAGTCTGCCACGTAAAAGTCAAAACGTGTGACTACTGCTAAGGGAATCCAATGAGACCTACTTATACTTTTTTATTTATTTTTTATGAATTGACTTACTTATGTTATCTCGTACTATAATATCTAAATCATATGTGAATATAAATAAAACAAACTCTATATTTTAACAAGAAAAAAGGGAAGGGGGGTGAGGAAATCAAGCAATCTGTGTAAGAAACTTGTGTGTTATGAGAGGCTTAAATATAGGTTGAATTTAAAATTTAACTAATCTACCCTACTTAACTACTTCCTTTTCATGCTACATGTCTTCTGCCTTTTTATTTTTAATTTAAATTTGTAGTAACCTTTTTTTTTCTTCTAAAATTGGCATTACATTTTAAATATGTACTGTGTTATAAAATCATGATACATCTATTTCGAATCCAAAGTCAGTAAAAATGAATTGAATCTAAATACCTTTTGTCCATTTACAAATTTTATTTTTGAGATAAATTAAAATGATTGTAAAGGGTGATTTTCCATAGATGTTATTAGAGTGGGAAATAATGTTATGTTTTGTTGCAAAAAGAATATGCAGCATTACAACTCAAAAGCTAGAGGAGGATCTTCCAAAATACGTTCTACCAAATGGAAATCGTCTCTTTCAATTTGATTTTAAGAATATATGAAATAGTTATTTTTATTTATCAAATGACAGTTTTATATCATAAATTATTTTTATTTTTCCCTTTAACCATTGTAGTATCCTTTTTTAAAAAAAATAATAATTTAATCTTACGTCGACAACTATGTGGGTACCTAATCTCCTAGGTTAAGCCCGTGAAGCTTCCGCTTTTCTTGGACTGTTATCTATAGTCGGTGCTTAAATTACAGGGTAAGGCTAAGGCATGCTGGACTGTTGGCCCATAGATATCCTTGCTTGGAAATTAATATTTGGACCACTGTCGAAACACATGTTCAGCTTTTTTTTCATCTATTTTTTATTTTCTTGGGAACAATCTATTGGTTGAAAGATTCTCTTTGGATCCAGTAGTACAAAAATTCAGGTCTCGGTCCTCCCAATTATATATATATATATATATATGTGTGTGTGTGTGTCTGTTAGAGAGAGAGAGGAGATACGTGAAATAAGAGATTTAATTCAAAATCATTAATCTTTCAAGTTTCTCATTGTCTTTTTTTTATTTAAAAAGATTGACCGAATTAGTTCTTCTTTTTTTAATTTAGGGACATAAGGTATTTATCATTATTTGTTGGATATTAAAATTATTACTTTTTGTGTTTTGGTTAATTTGATTTTTTAATGGATTCTGTCAAAAATCAATTTAGTTAATGACAGATTTTAATTTGAATAAAATATTGAAAAATAATTTTGTCATTGCCTTATTTAAAATTAGTGGATTTAGTCCTTATATTTGTTTTTTAGTTTTCCTAAATAAGGTCTATAGTTTTATTTTTTCACCTTTTTTGTCATTACCTTTTTAAATTTTGATAGATAAGACACATTCTTTTCTTTTTTTGTCATTACCTTTTTTATGTTTTGGTAAACTAAGTATTTTTTATCATATTGAAGTTAGATCAACATCGATCTTCTAATTTAATCAAATAATAAGTGACAAATAAGTCAATTTAATGTAACAAATTATTTTAAAAAAATACATCCAACAAAAGCATAGTTAATATGTCATCTTTTGTATCGACTTGGACAATCTTCCGCTAATATGATTATTTGCAACAATGATTTAAATATTAGAAGATTTGATGAAACTATAAACTAATATAATTTAAGTTGAATTCATGTTTCATTCTCAGTATGATTGTTGGGATAGCATCGTCACATAGACTAAATTCGCCTCAATTTGGCCTTTTTGCTCGGTATCCTCCGTTTCTTGAATCTTTTTTAAGCACGACTGATTTTGGTCATTTTTGTTTCTTGATTTTTTTTTCATTCTGGTCCTCATCATTTTCTTGAGTTTGTTTTCTCTCTAAATTGGCTCTAAATAATTGACTTTGTTGAATAAACTATTATTTTTGTTCAAGAACATCCGATAAAGAATGTTGGGGTTAGTTACTTCATATATGATATTGGATTTGATCTCCTTTCAATATAAGTGTTAGTGGCATGACAATAGATCTGTTGATTTTTCTTTTTTTACTTATAGTTGAAGTAGCTATTTCAAATCTCATTATTTGAATAAAATAGAAAACTATAATTGACTTAGCCTAAATATTCTTAGAAGGATTTAGCTCATCAAAACTATAAAAAGGTAAAAATAATAAAAGTGAAAAAATAAATATAGAGACCTTATCTACAAAAAAATTAGGTAAAGGTTTTACAAGTTATAAAAAATCATAAGGACCTTATATGTCAAAACTAAAAAAAGTAGTGACTAAAAATTTACAAATCTTAAATAATTTAAATGATAAAATTATCTTTTAATATTTTATTCAAAATGAAAATCTTTCATTGACTAAGTAGCTTTTGACGAAATCCATTAAAATGACCCAATTAACCAAAACACAAAAAGATAAAGACTTTAATAGTCAATAAATTATGACAAAGACCTTATGTCCATAAACTAAAAATGATATGGACTAGATCCGCCAATTTTCATTTTATTTATTATTCAATTTCAATATTTGAGAAATATTTTCAAAATGGAGGGGGTAACCAACTCATCAAATTAGGCAAACCTACTAAAAAAAGCTTATGTACTTTTTATCAAATAACCGATTTATATTTTAAAAAATTAAGAAAAAATAGGATAGGGAGAAAAAAGGGGGTTTAGTAATTTTTTGTTGATATTAAATCATAAAAAGATAGGTTTACAACAAATCAACAGAGAATAATTCATTTTTTCCTCCTTTGGGTGAATGGAAGAGTTACAGTTCAGTAAAGTAGGATCCAGGGGATGGGCTCGACCAGAGCCACCAAATATTTTTCACAGAAAATGGGCCAGGCCTAGAATCTTAGAAGTTGGTGGGGTAAGACGGCAGATCCAGACCCAGTGAAAGTAAAAGGAAAATGAGGAAAGTTTATTTTTATATATATAAAAAAGAAGTATATAGTCCAAGAATGATTGACCCAAAACACTTTTAGAGACATAGTAACATGCAATATAATCTTTTTGATATAGCGATATCGAAAAAAATATTTAAATTATAAGATAAATCGTATTTTTATTTAAATTATAAGAAATAATATGCGATTGACATCTTCTGCTATATAGAGACTGATGGTCAAAATCTAAGACTAGTCCGAATCTGCTTAGTTATTGAAAAAAAAAAAAAAACAAAAGCCTGGACTTAGATATTGCTCGGAGAATAAAAGGGTGAGATTTAGACAAGGGAAGCAAGGTAGATTCACATATATAGGTATAGTGCAGCTTTCCATAGGAGCTTCACTTAGAACAAGAGGTGCCGCAAAATCAAAGGCTCAGGGATAGTGCAGCGCCATAAATGGCGTTATCTATAGAGCAAGAATCTTGTCTGTCCAGGGGTAGGCTCTTCAGTTTTTGATTGGTTTTATGCAGTTTTTCCAAAGTCTAAGCCCGACATGTTGTTTTGCCAACGAGTAGTTCCTCGCCATTGGAGCTGCATCTGTCCCATCATGCATCTTTTGGTAGTTTCGTTTTTTTTTCTCTTTTGGTTCCAGTATTTGGTAGAGGATGAGATCGATTCATATAAAAAAGGGATGTCATATTGATCTTAGTATGCACTTGTTTAAAATGAAAATCAGCAGCAGTATCTTAGAGAACCGACATAATCCTAATAACGAGAAGAAAATAAATATAAGGGAAAGAAGGGGTAGAAAGAATTTCAATTGTAGAAGAACTTCTACAATGATGCATCATATTATAAATATAAGTCATTTTAATATTTTTATTATGTATTAAATATTTTTATATATTATGCATAAAATATATTCTTAAAAATTTATTTTTATCTATTCTATTTATTAGCACAAACTTTGTTCTTTTTTTAAGGGAAAAAATTAGATAAATGTAATTAAAAAAAATCATAAATTATATCATTTCAATTGTTCATTATTATTTTTTGTGTCCAATTTTAATAGTTCATTTTTTAATGTTAGTATATACTTTTATAATTTATCGATGTATAATCTTGAATATGTAAATTTGACTTTTTAAATATGTAAAGCATTAAATTTGATATATATGTTTTGAATGAAGCATAACACAAAAAACAAAATACTTACTAATTTTTTTTAATGATAATGCATTATGTCAAATCAAATTTTGTAACACACTAGCAACTAAATAAGGACAAGTTAGAAAATTTACTTATATAATAATCATTTTCAGTATATTTATTCATCATGGTGCAAATTTAAAATGAATAATTTGAAATGAGACTAAAGAAATAATATATCCTTTTAAAAATATAAATCGTTATATAACTTTCTTCTTATAATTTTATGAATATTTCACTATTAACTTCTAATATTACCATAATTTATTTCCATATAATCTCTTTAAAACATTTTCATTTTATTATTATCAAAATAAACTTATTTTCACTTTTTTATTTTTAAAATATAATAATTTAGAGCATTTTATAATTTTTTTTATTAATCTGTATAAAAGCGAATGAAATGGTTTATATTAAAAGATGAAAAACAGAAATAAAACGACTCAGATTATTTAAGCATGGAAGAAGTACTTATTTGGCAACTTGGAACTTGATTTGGTGGCAATGTTGTGCTTCCTGTGAATTGTGTACGAGAGAGAGAGAGAGAGAGAGAGAGAGAGAGAGAGAGAGAGAGAGAGAGAGAGAGAGAGAGAGAGAGAGAAAGAGGAGTATAAAGAAGTGTCGGAATTTGCAGAGACAGAGAGAGGTGAAATAATAGAGGAATGGGCCAAGGAGATGTTCTATTTCTATGGTAGAATAGTACAGTAGTATTATGAAGACTTGCGCAATAATGCACCATGCGCATTTGCATCGGAAATTGTTGCTCTCTTTCCATTTTGAAGCTACAAGTCACCACCCCGACCTTATTCTTCTTCATCCACAAAGGGCACGCGCAGGACCATGACGGGATCAACCATGAACCCACGAATTATTAATCTGAGTTTCGTGCCTTTTCTTTTGGAAGATTCTTTCTTAATTATTCTTGTGTTTTAAAAGTATTTTAAGTAGTTTTTTTTCTTCTAATTATTATTCTTTATTAATAGAGATAATATTGAAAAAAAATAAAAAATATTCATGATTTTTAAAAAAAATTACTAATATTTTAAAACAATACAAAAATCATATAACAACTTATATTTTGAGACGAGATGAGTTGTAAAAATAATATTGTAACTTTTTTAAAATTAAATATATACATTCAATTTGAGATGAATGAATTATGCATTTTCGTTTCTTGAATGGTGACTTGCATTTTATACATTTAATTTACCTAAAATTATCCGTGAATATTGGTGCATATATAAAAAAAAATTAAAATATCTGGTCAATTGTCCAAGAGTCTATTGGTTAAAAAAGAAAAGTATTAGGGATATTTTGGCTGTTAGGTCATGAGTCACGGCATATGTTTGAATGACACAGGGAAAAAAGGGCAAGGAAAAGAAAAGAGTCTTGCGAGGGCTTCCTTTAGGTAGGGGGCAGCAGCCTTTTTCGAAGGGTGTAGGCAGTCGAGGGGAGGGATAGATGGATGGATATAAATATAATGCATGGAATGAGGTGCAACTCTTAAGGCTAAATAAGCTGTGAAAGAGAAATGTCTCTGCATAAAGTATCTTTGTGCTGTAAACATTTCCAGTTTGCGTAAATTCACTTCACAGAAGTCTCCCCATTGATAGATTAGCCTTTTCTTTGCTATGGGAATTTTTTTTTTCTTTTTCCCAGGGATTTTCATTTCCCTGACCTCGTCAGAAACCGAATCTATCTATATTACCTCTCTCTATCTAAATTTTCTTTACTGCAACAACGTCACTGTTCCAGCATTCCCCATCTCTCTCTAAATTAAAGCGTTCAAGAGGTCAAAATATTAAATTTCGAGTCAGAGACAGCCAGCTTCAAAGTGGTTTCCACTCGCACCCGCGATCCTATATAATTACTAATGAGCATTTTTATTTTAATTACATTAAAATATAAAACAAATTACACTTTTATTTTTTATGGTCACAGAAATTAAATTATACTCAGATAAGGATTAAAAAAAAAACTATTAAACAAACTCCCATAAAATCATTATCATCCTCTTCCGACAGAACAAATTACCAATGACTCAAAACAAAATAAACATAATTATTCTAGCTTCAACTTCTTTTCTTGAAATATTTGATAGTTTTATACTCATCCACACATAATTATAATATATTTTTTTTCAATTTATCTTCTTTATTTAATGCCTCTTTGTAAAAATTGAAATTATAGATAGAAGATAGAAAATTAAATTTAATCATTTTGTAAACATGTTAAAGTGATTAAATAAAGATGGACTAGAATGCAACAAAAATTCACAATTCCATGTAATAACGCGCTTTGAAGATGAGCGAACTATCTAAAGCAATAAATCAGAAGAAAATCAAATCTAGGAAACGACAGGGAGAGAGAGAGAATGGCACACAATTTAAGGCATCTTTTTTGTCAGAAGGACGATAGGACGAGCTCGCTGCCTCTTACCTCATCTTCCCATTCATGAGTCAAATTTAGTTATTCGTTCTCCTTTGACCTTTTCCACAAGTTTTCATACTCCATTTTCTTCTTACATTAAAATTATAATGTGCACATATAATATATGTTTTTCTTATATAGGAGAATTAAGAAAATATAAATAGATTTATTTTCAAATTCATGTTTTGAGGGGGAAAAAAAATGGAGAAGCTACTTACACTGATTAGTAAAAAACACTTAATATGACTGATCCCCCAATGTAAAATTTGGTAATGATTTAATTGATGAAAAAATAATACTAAAAAAACATTTAAAGTTTGAAAAACAATTATCCAAATATAAGGAAAAATGCGCCAACGCACATGATTAAGGCCCACCGCTGTTTAGGGCACAATAGTTTCTTTAACTTGTCAGGGAAAATGCTGACCATATTTAAAATGTTGAAATTGGAGCAGAAGCCAGAAAAGACAAACCCTAATTTCGTGTTCCTCTTTTTCGTTGTCCAAAATGTCTTGATACTACCAGTTAAACACACCCCACAAAAAACCTGGTTGGCCTTGATTCTCCCCTTCCATTCATTTCCTGTTGGTGTTTTTGGTTAGACAATCTAGTGAAGCTAAAATTAGTTAAAGAAATCCTGCACTACCATTTGAACCTAGCTGCTCTATTAACCATCAGAACCACTCAAATTGAATCACTTCATATACATAGCTTTCGATGTATCACTCGTTCCACAAAGAAAAAACGGGGACTGAATGACCCAAATCCACGTTGCTTATCTGATTTCCATTTGTCTGGTCACTTCCAATGTTCCCATCTCCATACTTGGGCTTTGGACCCTCCAAGGAGAAGTACAGCTGCGAATAATCTCCTCCTGTAATTCCGAATTCACCACCAATTCCAGGTGATCCACTTGAACCTGCATGGTTCTTTGGGCTTTGTGGACTAGAGGAGCACCTGCTGCTTGAGGCTGGAAACGGGAGATCGCTCGTGTTATTCCTCTGGTTTGGCTGATGCTGATCCTCGGCGCTGCTGTTCCAAACCATTTCCGTCCATTCATCTGGGGTCTCACCGTTCGTTATGGGAAGGAGAGATTGTGGAGAAGCTGATGATGCACAAGAGTTGTAGTCCTCCAGTGAAGATGGACCCGAGTCTCTTGGGGATCGCTTGGCAAGGTCTCCAGCGATCAGAGTAGTGCTCGAGCAAATCCTCTTTACGTCATACCGACTTATGTCAAAGTTGGTCACGGCACTTGTACCTCGGAACTTAATTGCAGCAATATCATAGGCTTCGGCAGCTTCCTCTTGAGTACCTGAATATATAATGCAGTTCATTCAATTCTTAGGTGATCAAAGTTGAACACTCATAATCAGTGCCACCAATATTTTACTCAAAAAGTAGTATCTGTGGAGTCTCCTTATAAAAAACATCCAGGCAATCATGAAAATAATAACACAGTATAATACGACAAATTAGTTTAAAGTACAGGTTTCACGATTAGGCACAATAATTAAGTAACCAAATTAAACAATCCCAAAACGCAGTCACATAAATAATGGGGTATTGGCCAATAAGCTCACTGCTAATGAACTATGATTATTGAAAAGTGCATGCACTAACTTTCACTGTTAATAGTAGTAGGAAGCCAAGTCTTGGAAGCCAAATCATTCCAAGACAATGTAATCCATTTACAAAATAATTATGTGATTCGGCGAATGTTGTATGCTAGGGTCCTACTACCAATAAAGACGAATCACTAGAAAGATAGCATTTTCATGTTAGGTACATGACCATTTTGGTAAGTAACAATTCATAAAAAATAAAAAGTTAAAAGTAACATTTCAATTATTCCTTATCCTGATTACATGTTCTAAGGAAATAGACAAACTATATAAAGATAACCTAACTCTATGACTTCAGAATGTATCTTCAAGCACTGCCATAAAATGACTCTCATGTCTCTTAGGAGTCAAGATTTTCAGATTTTACCTAATTAAAATTCGACCCCGATAATTATTAATTTAGGTTATGCACAGTACAAGTAAAAGGCAACGTCTTATGATACCACATCCACATCCTGACGGTATATGTGAAGGGTAACAAGGACTTAACTCGCTAACCACTGGTTTGGTGCAATTCACGTAAAAGAACAGGTGCCATTGACAACTGGGAGCCTATATTCGTACTGGGTTATTCGAACTGTCACAATAAGGATGTCGAAGATGGTAGAGGACATTCAAGATAAATAGGTACTGTTAGAAGAGATCGTTATAAGTATAGTATCTAACAATATAACACACCAAAATATTCAAAAAGCAATTAAAAGCAGATGGGAAGCGAATGCGAGCAATGAAAAAATACCACAAGTATTTTCAAATGATGGACGAATAACCCTTGGATAAAAAGGACAAGAAACTTACTGAAAGTACCGAGGTACAAGTCCTTGTTTCCTGCAACTCTTCCGATTCGAGCTTGCCACCTTCCATGCTGATGATGCCTGCCAATATTCAACCAAAAAGATGTAAGGTAAAACAAGAGAAGAAATAATGAGCGGTGAGCCATAAATGATTTACTGCATATATATATACAAGTTAGACAGATACACATTTACATCATGAGCACATGCATCGTAATGTTTTCCTATGTCGATAATTGAGAGACTATAATTGCAAAAGCTGCAAAAAAATTGCAACAAAATAATGTTAAACTTAATCATCATAAAAGTTGTAATTTGCTGCCACCTTGTCACTCCTCTGTACATCGAAGCCCCCCTTGAGAACCCACTGCTTTTCCTGTGAAACAGTGTCGCAGCCCAAAGCCCACGTTATTATATTAATTTAAATGAATTTCAGCAAATTAATTCCCTTTCTGTTTTTTACTCCTGTGGCAAAGAACAAGAATACTTACCTTCTCAAGTGAGCAACAAATTCTTGTCTGGTCATATTCTTCATTTCCTCAAGCTCTTTCTCGTAGGTGCTTAACTGATACACATATCAAATCCCATAAAATGAACCCATTACAGTATGATAATCATAATCCATTATGTAGAAGTACAACACTAATAACCGCTTACCGGAAAATTTATGTGAGTAGTAGGACCCCAATACTTCAAGGCAGCTAAATCATAAGCCCTTGCTGCTTTCTCCTCTTTGTCATAACCACCTGAAGAAATCAAGGAGAAAATCTTTTTTATACATCTCGTCCAATTTTTTTCACACCAAAGCGTGTTATAGGAAGAATGCAGAGATGAACATATATATAAATACTTACCCAGATAAACTGATTTACATCATTAGCGAGAGCAGACGACGCCGTATCCAGGAAAATAAACGTTAGTACATACATACACACACACACACACACACACACATATATATATATATATATATATATATATATATATATATTCTTCAACTGAATAGAAGATTGTAGTCTCATGGTTTGTTCACTTACCTTGTCTTCCTTTCCTAGTTTGTCCTTCCTTTCTACAACTGTTGTCCCATAAATGAGCTTCATATCGTCCAGTCCATCGATGTCTAAGTCATTCATTATATGTCATCAGTGGTCCGACATGTATATATTTTTTTCCAATTGAAAATTTCTGGATGAGGAAATCAGGGTGCACGTTAATTTTTTTTTTTTATACCTAGTAACGCCACGATACTGAGAGGTTCTTTGCCCAAAAGTATCAATGGATTTTCGAGGGGTTGGTTCTTTTGTAGTAGCAGATTTAGCCACTGATGTGCGCTTCTTGCTATCGAGAACCGGTAGACGGGTGCAAGGTTGAGGATTTGGACTCATGCTGAGGGAAAGAGCCTGAAAGTTACTGTTGCTTTCTTCTGCTGAAGATTTATTATCTGCTAAAAGGGGTGTTTGGCGTAGCCAAGATTTGAAACCAGAAACTGAAGTTGCACCATCAAATGGAATCGGATAGATGCTGCCGCCGCCGTCGTCATGACTAGGGTTTGGGTCATAGTTATGAAGAGGAATATTGGGTAAAATATCTTGTGAGAAACAAGTGATGGGGTAATTAGGATGGATAAGCCTAGAAGAAGACGGGCTCATGAGATTCTCTTCTCCTCCTCTTTCCAAATCTCCAACATCGGACACGGTGTAGTTTGGTGGGATGTTGACATTTATTTCACCCTCTTGACATTGAGGTTGACAATAGACCCTGTGGTCATCAGGAGGAGAGTTGGGGTAACATCCCAGGAAATCCTCAAGCTTTGGACTCTGCCCCCCATCTCCATCTGGATTATTAGTCCCATCCATAGAACTATCATACCGCCACTCTGCATAAAACAAGAAGAAATTGATCACTATAGCTATAGAAATAAGAAAAAAAAAATGTAAGAATATAAACAAACGTACACGCATATGTATAATTCTTATGATGATGATGATACCTTGAGCACCGCCAGAGCGCCTAAAAGGGTCTAAAACACAGAGAGAACCATCTGATCGCAAAGGCATGACCGACAAGGAAGGAGCAGAGAAACAAGCGGATCCATCATCGGCTCCTCCAGTACTACTGTGGCTATTTTGTTGAGTTGTTGGCTCTTCTCTTCCAAAACCACCTTCTTCATCATCGTCGAGGCTCAGGTGTGGAGTCAGAGAGAATCCCAACCAATTACTCATTCTATTCTATGAACCGAGTGTGTGTATGTGTAGTGTATTTCCTAATTCCTCCCTCTCGAAAAAATCAAACCACAAAACTCAATCTCTCTCTCTCTCTCTCTAGAACTCTGTGTTTGTCTTTCTTCTCTCAACTCAACTTTGAGTATTGTGAGGTTTCAGCTCAAACTTCAAAGTTAGCACCAGGGTGTATATATCTATATATATGATGATACTTGTGGTTCAAAAGGCCTGCAAAACAAGCATACCCCAAAGTCTCAGTATAAACCTTGTTTCGAAATGATGTTTTTTATTTTTTATTTATTTTAAGTGGTACATGAACTTATAAATATTTGATGAAAAATATCAGATGCTAATGCAAGTAAAGTGAAATACGGAATTCGTCATTTTTACTTTAACCAGAGACGCTCTTACTTGTTCATTTTTTCCCTCTCAAATAAATAAAGAATTTAAATTAATTATTACTTTTAAATCTTAAAACATTATTTCTATAGACTAAAATTGAACTCTCATTTTTTAAAAAAATATTTGAAAAGAGTATTTTATACTAAAAAAATTATTGTAATAATTTTATTAATAATGTGTAACTAGAATGAAAATTCATCTAACATTCTCCAGGTTCATCTTACAACAATTTTCCTACAATTAAAAGTTTTTATCATAATACCAGCATGGAAATGGAAAACATGAATCAATGGTAAAAAAAATTATTTAAATATTCACCTTACTAAAAATATACTCTATTCATTCAAAAATATAAATTATTTGATAATTTTATTTTTATCTCAAAATATAAATTATTTTATTGAATTTTATGATTATTTTATCATTGATTTTTAATATTATTTTTATTTATTTATATATTTTCACCTAACATAATAATTAAAAGTATTTTTAAAAAATAATTTATATAAAAAATATACAATGACTTATATTTATTAAAAGAAATAGTAAAACTTCTTGACTTACTAGTATTTTTTTTGGGAAAAAAAAAGGAAAAGGGAAAAAACCCGAGTATTAGAAAATCTGATGTAAATCGTCTGGGGTTCCCTGCTATATGTTTTTTGTCATAAGCCTCGGTTTTCGTTACTCCTTTTGATTTCTTCTGACATTTCTGCAGGAGGGTATCCAGCCCAGTAAACGGACAAATTCAAAGAGAGTACGAGGCTGTGTTCTCCTGCGCTCGGGTCTACTACGTCCACATGCCAAAGACTTACCCAGCCATTTCCAGACTTTAAATTTCTTAAAAGCTGAGCTTACACAAGGTCAAGGGATCTAATACTAATATTGCAAAGGTCAGTTCGTATTAAATTGATGTGACTTTTTCAATTAAGCAAGTTTTATCCAAAAGAGTGTGACTCTACCACCACACGGTCAATTTTTAAATCTCCGAGGTCAAACCTTATCAATCGTTTATAATCTCCTTTATAAATTCAATATACACTTTTAATTTAATTTTAAAATATAATTTTAAAATTTTTTAAATTAATTTATTAAATTATTTTAAATATTAATATAGTAATAAATTATAAAACTTATGAATTTATTGAATGTAAATCACTTAAATTAAATTAATGAATAGAAATGATCATGAGTTAATTAAATATAAATCTATTAAATTAAATATATTATTAATATAATTTTGAATATAAAATATATTTATTTAATAGTCAAATTTGGGCAAATTAAATTAAAAATGTACATATTTAATTTCGAAAAGAGAACATACATTTTTATTTTAGTCATTCGTCTTGTAATATAGTAATAAGCTTTTAAAAAATAATTATCCCTTTGTCTCGAATTGAATGTCCATTTTTATTTCGATTAAAAATTGAATAATAACATTGACTTTAATTAAGTTACCAAATTAACATTTACATTAATATAATGAATTGTGTGAGCCGTGAGTTAATGAGATGTAAATCTTTTAAATTAATGTGATAAGTGATACAGATTATAAATTAATGAGATATAAATCATTTAAATTTAAAATGTTATGAATGAAATATTAAATACAAAATTATTTATTTAAATACAATGAACATTTAAATTAAGATAAATTAAAATAAAAATAGGTACATTTAATTTTGAATAAAAATATTAATACAATATATTTGTTGAGTGTATAATTTAAAATTATAACTTTTACAATCATAATTAAAATTATTTTATCCACTAAGTTACGCATCTCCTATAATATAGTTATGTGACACGTAATTGACTGAGTAGTTAATGAAATTAGAACTTGTGACAGTTAAATGGTGGGTTAATGATTTAATTCACTAGGCTATCATGTTGGCGCATTTTTTTATCCTAAAGTCAACTGAAAGGAAAAAATTAAAATAAAATAGAACTTTGATTATGACACTTTTATATAACATGTGCTTTAACACAACCAGGATTTTACAAATTATATGTATATAACATACATGGGTAATAAGATCTAGGTCGATGCTAACATAAATTTCATAAATTAATCCTATTATAGTTTAAAAATTGTATCACGAAATATATGAAAAAATGTACTTTAAAATGATTATTTTTTAATATACTTATGATTTAAGAAAATTGAATTTATCTAAGGATTTCTATGTATACATGACTAAATGCACACCTTGGAGATAAATTGCAATTAGAGCAAAAGAAACATGGATATGCTAAATTGTATTTACTTATCAAGTATTTAGGTATAGATGCAATTAACTAGTAAAAAATATAAATGTAAATATTTAATTTTGAATAGATGAGTAATGAATAAAAAGTTTAAATTGTATATATGGAGACGTGTGAGAGAGAGAGAGAGAGACTGAAAGTGAGTGTCTTGCCTAGTTGACTAGTGAAGAAATTACGAAGAGGGCGAGATATCCACGGAATTGGGCCAATAAACAGGATCAATCAATAATTGGACTATGTGGCGTTGAAATAGGCTAAGTTTTGGGCCTGTTATCACTCCAATTAAAATTGGGTCGTAAATAGTCGAGAAACTTTGGTTTCTAACTCTTTCGGGGATTGAAGAGTTATTAATAAGAGATGCCGAGTGAAGTGGACCAAACCAAATGAATTTTTAGGGCTGGATTGGAAGTTATATATATCCAAGCCCAGAAGCAATCCTGCTTTTTTTTCCCCCTTTTTCTTAATCCACAAGGTACCACCACCATGCATGATAAAAAAGATAAGGAAATCTTTCATCGTAGATCTTTTCTTAAAAAGAAAAAAGAAAAAAGAAAAACCTAATAAGCTTCGAACACAAAAACACATGGGTCATGGGAAGTACAAATACTATAGTATTTGTTTATTTTAATGAATTAATACTAGTAGTAGGCTAGCTATGCTAAATTTTATGTGTCTTTATAGTTCAGAATCCCAACGCACTGTGAGTCCTAGGTTTCTAGTCTGGAAGGATCAAAAGTTCTACTATATTACTACTAATAACAGAATTCTGTGTTATCAAATTCATTATACCTAGTACCGCCCTGTAATATTTAATTAAATTGCCCATAAATCATCTTTGCCTCCAATATTAATGTTTATGTTTGAAATTGAAATTTTATATTTTTATTTTAGTTATACTAAATTGAATGTATATATATTTTTAAATAAATATGTATTTTATTTAAAATTTCATTAATAATTTTATTAATTTAAAGAATTTATATTCCACTAATTAATTTTATCCATTACTCACCATTTTAAGATAATTATATTCTATTGACTCATACGCCTCATAATTTATTATACTAAATATTTTATATTTTAGTTTATTCGAAATTGAATGTCTAATTTCCTTAAATAAATTTTTTTATCTAAAATTTCATTAATAACCTTATTAATTTAAGAGTGTTATATTTTACTAACTCACTATCTTCACTACTCACCATCTTAATTTAAAATAATTACATTTCATTAACTCATGAATCCCACAATCTATTATACTAAATGTCAAGAATAATGAAACTCTCGAATTTGAATTACAAAACACTAACTTATATGTCTCATATTCTATTATACTAATATTAATAATAATGACATTCCTGTGCTCTCAGGTCCGAGACATGACTATCACGGTCAAATAATTATTAATCATCATTGTTATGTTAAAATAGATATTTCAAGTTAACCATATATATTTAGGTGTATTCTCATATATGATATTATAATTTCGTAAATTTCTGAAGTGAAATTGGAGTATCACATTAAATGTGAAAATTTAATTTTGAAAGTAATTTTTAATAATGCACTGTTGGTTCTAAAAGCTCCATTGGCATTCTCGTGATAAATAATTCTTTCTGGAAACTAATTAATTAGATGGAAATGAGAGAGTGCATAAAGAATTCTATATACTCTAGATCTTTCTGTCTATGTATGATATAGGTAGTTGGCTTTTGAGCTCCAATATCTGCTTATTAGCCATATAACAAGTCCATAATTGCTGATTAATTCACTGACTTAGGCAATGATTTCATGAAGTTATTTCTTTTTTCTTCGAGGTGGGGTTAGATAGGATTGTTCCAATTTTTTTTTTTGGAAGCTATCCAATGCTTACTTCAGAATATGTGCTGTCTCTATTATGCCAAAAAGAATAACACTATCAAAATGGTCCCTCTCACACATCATTAATCTTTGCTGTCTAATCACAATCTTTCTTATTTGGCCTCATTTAGACTCTAATATAATGTGAATGTAGTGTACTTTATGAAAATTTGATATTTACATTTTTATTTTTAAATATTGTAAATTATTTTTTTCATCTAAAATTTATTAATATATATATTTTTATTTTAAAATCTATGTCTTATTAATGCATGTAATTTCTCTATTAATTACTATATTAACAACAAAGATATAGTAATATTTTAATAACATTTAATTATTTTCTTAAAATTTATGGGAGGGAGGAAGTAAAACTTTGTCTTCTCAACATTGCATTTAACAATAATATTCTGAAAAAGAGAATTGTTGCACGTTATTCCAAACAATAGAAATCAGTTTTGGTACCCAGTAAAACAGTATGTCGGCCTTACTGCTGGATACATTCACTATAATTTCTACCTAACCCTTAAATTTAAACGATCTCTTGGAGCTTTTTCATCAACAGATGAGGAATTTATATCTTATAATCCAACTAATTTTCTACTAAAAGTTGCAAATCATAAACGGGTGGAGGTATACGTGTCTATAGTAGTAGTATCCAAGGCACAAATGCCTGATTCTGAGAGTCACCAACTCTTTGCCTGATATACCACTGTACTTAAACTGCAGAATGACTAGCCTGGAATGATCCACTATGAGCATTGAACAGAGTGAATGGTGGTGGTGGTGGTATCTGGGATCAAGAAAATTCATGCAGCCCATCTGGATCTACACTTTTCGTACATCTTCAGAGCCCTAAAATATTTTACTCTTTGAAAGAATGAGATCTAACAAATCAGAAAGAAATCTCCATGCACCAACAAAGAATATATAGTGTTATCTTTTCATGGCTCTGAAAAGTATGCTAGGTTTGGTAGCTCCCTATACACCCTGCATTGTTCCTCCCTCCTCTCTCTACTCTAGTCTTGACCCTCATTAATTCATCATTTTGACTAGACAACTATGCAAATATAAATATATATATATTTTGTACTATAGTATTAATTAATTAAAGTTAATTAACAGTACTTCTTTCTGCCTCAATTGGACAAGCCTAGTATAACAGCATTATATCGTTGTTTCTTTTTTCTTTTCAAAACGTTGTTAATATCAAAATGAAATCAAAGTAGGATTTCTATGCAGACCCTTTTTTGTCTCATCCTTTAATTATTAATTTTTCTTTTGTAGCGCACCATGTATAGTAGATTGTCCATCTTTAGCAGCCTTTCCATTAAGACGGGCAGCATATCCATACTTTCAATGCCTCTCATTGTTCAATCATGTACTTCAAGTGCTGTCCCTCATCTCTCTATGCTATGTAATTCATGCCCACGCTTGCATACAGACAAATCAACCACAGTCTTAGCTAACTACGTGTGGGTGTATGTGACTAGATGTATATATATACATATGTGTACAAAGGTCATTGAGCTACTCAACAAGAAAGACTGACGAGAGAGGAATCATTTCAAACTTAGCCCCTTTAATTTGCTAGTCTCCTATAAGCTCAATCTCAAACCTTTTTCTTAGATTTTTGCATGTATATACACATTCCAATGAAAGATCAATCAACTAAGGAGGAAGTAAGACCAGTAGTTGTTGTTACAAAAAATCCAGCGGTTAAGAAAGAAGTCAACCGAGGAGCTTGGACGGATGAAGAAGATCAAAGGCTAGCTGAGACTATTCAGATCTATGGTCCAAAGAAGTGGAAGACAATTGCAACCAAAGCAGGTCTTGCCCGTATATACCTTGAAAGAATATAGCTAGTGCATGTGAAATTTGTTTTAACATTTCTAAACTTTGGAATTTTTTCTCTTTTTTTTGGGTAGGGATTAGTCGGTGCGGTAAGAGCTGCAGGCTAAGATGGATGAATTATCTAAGACCAAACATTAAGCGAGGCAACATATCTGACCAAGAAGAGGACTTGATTCTTAGGCTTCATAAACTTCTGGGGAACAGGTTTATATGACTTTTATTGTAGAGCACAACCAAACAATTACTGTCCTCATCAAGTTTGATGGGGGAAAGTAAAGGATTATTCACCAGTTTTGGTTAATAATGTTGAACTTGATGATGGTCGCAGGTGGTCCTTGATCGCCGGAAGATTACCGGGTCGAACGGATAATGAAATCAAGAATTATTGGAATTCTCATTTGAGCAAGAAAATAGAGCAGAAGGACAACCAAGGCAAAGGGATTCCAGTGAAACAAGGATCAAGGAGTCGCAAGAGAAGGAAGATGAACGAGGTTAAGGAGGAGATGAGAGAAGAGAACCCATCATTTGTTGGTTTAGAAGATCCAAAAACTAGTTCTGATTTAGATGACTTCTTTGATTTCTCCAATGAGGATCCTTTAACTTTAGAGTGGATTAGTAAATTCATTACTTAAGCCCCCCAAAAAAAGAAAGAGATATTAGCAAATTCAATGATGTGAATTGTAAGTTACCTCTAAACTAGCTAATTGGCAATAAATGTCTGTAAATTACTCGCACTGCTACCGACCATTCAATGTGTCTGAATGCCTCTGGATTGACTCTCTGTTCTAGTCCTACGTACTAATCAGGATTGAAAAGGTCTCTCTTTTGGGGGAACAGAGATGAAAAAGGGTTTTTGTATGCATTCTATATCTGGGCGAAGCTTTATTTCACTGGTCAATTAGATGTTGGTGTTACTAACGGTGGTGGTAGACAAGATTATGCTACACGCGGCCTCTACTTCCTGTCTGGTTTTGTTCCTTCGATCTTAGTAGAGGGAAAGGAGATGAGTGAGTTGTAAGCCGTTCAACTTTTCCCATACTTCGAAGTCCCAAGAAAAAGGGATTTCCTTTGGGCTGTCCCACCTGGAGGGATTATTTGCCAATGGGAATCAATGCTTTGAAATATGAGCCCATGTTAAGTTGGTAACCCCGTGAGTTAAACAAGATTATTTTCCATGGTATTCATTGGTAGAATCATTGGCAGAGTGAAATTGAGAAACTGGCCACTGTTAAATCTGCCTTGCAAGGCAGCATTGCTTAGATGGTGTCAGCGTTCCATGAGCAAGCTTCGTTCAAAATCATTTGCATGCAAGACAAAAAAATATATTTACTTGAAAGACAGTTTTAAAATTAAAATGTAAATATTTAATTTTAAATATTATCAATATTTATCATCAAGATTCTCTCTTCCCTCCCTCACAAGAGGGCAGTATGTGACTACTCTTGATTGATGAAGTTTTTTTAAAATTATAAAATAATTCAGTGACTATATTAAGTGAGGACTGGCATAGATAACTTGCTTCCTCCAGCGTTCAATCTGTGCTCTTCCTGGATCCAAGTTTAGGTTGGATGTCTAAAAGCTCCTCAAGGACGAACCATCCTAGAACTTATAGGGAGATTAAAGTCTACCACCTAAAATATATTTCCAGTTTCGTGCTGAATTTAAGCCAAAAAAACATTAAATACAACATGTACGATACCCACCCAAAAGGTACTACTACCGAATGCTAACCGTCTATTGTAGGAATCAACGCAAAAGAACCCAGGATGCGGAAGTTTAACCTAATATTGAATGTGTCATCAAAGCAGCTAAGTAAAAGCCCTTTGAATTAAATGAGCATTTCACAATGTTTCCTCCACACAAAAAAGTGGAAATACGGCCCAAGAGTGGGTATTAGTACTGCACAAAGGGCATGTATGAAAACGATGGTGAAATATTCACAGGTTTGATGACCCATAACAATCCACGTATAAACAGAAATAAACGATACAAAAGTCAATGTTCAGATTTTGCAAATCCTCTCAGCTGTCTTCTATCAGAATCAACCACAAGTAAGAGTTCCATTCAGAAATGACGATGGAGACCAATTTATCCAACGCAAATCCCCCCTTTGATCGCAGAGGAATCATTTTGAAGAATGAGCTTGCCAAAGTCCACTTGACATTGACATTGAGAAAACAAACATGCGTCATCAAATGTACAAATCAAGCACAAAACTCAATCTAACTAACAAAAGTTTACCACAATAAAAAGGTCCAGTGGCATGATTCAAATTTTGTTAATACCATGAACTGTTTACATTTTGGCAAATAAGACTTTGATTAATAGATTCAATACTTATTTAGCCAATCCTAGTTGAACCCAGCCAATTGATAGAGATTCAGCTTTTTTATTAGGATAAAATAAAAGAAAAAAGAAAAGATAAGAAACAGACATAGGACTATAAAAATGTGAGATTATCTATTCACCTACTTTTCTATTAACTTTTTTATTAAAAAAAACTTCACTATTAACTCATTTGCTTCTTGACTGATATTTGAAACATTGGTATTCTTGATTGCTGGATTTTTCCTCCTTTTTTTTCTTTAAACAAACAAAAAAAAAACTACTGAAAAAGTACTCTTGGGAAAAAAAAACCTATTTTTATAAATTAATATAACATTTTTATATTAATAGCAACAATAAGCAAAATCTATTTTGAAAATAATCCCAGGAGCAGCTTTTCCAAAAACAACTAATAGAAGGGAAAAACAATTGAGAACATATCAAAACAGCTTCTAGCTAAATAAAAGGTTAAAAGTTGCTTATTCTAAGCAACAAAGGATACTTGAGGAAAGAGACTCCTAAATCCAGTAATTCTCAGGTGGCGGAAAGGAGTCTCCTATATATAAATAAATATCTAGTAAAACAATACACTTTGGATGTCACAGACCACGGAAATTAACATAGTAAAAACTACTCAGTGAAAAAATTACAAGCTTCCTACCTCGAAAGATTTTATAGATATCAAGAATGACAATCAGCAGGTACTGGTCAGCCCCATGCCATCGAGCAAGCATAGTTGACCACCAATTTACCATCAATACCAAAATTCTGCAATGCAAATTAAACATCTCAGTTATGAAATATTTCCAGCAAGTTGCTGCTTAACTTCACTAAAATGCAACCAAAATAAACAAAGGAGAAGATCACGAATATTAGGCCAACAGGCTGGAGAACTCTAGGATCTTCTAGTCGAGCAGATCTTGATATCTTTTGATGCTGTTAAATGGCATCCACATGTATCGTGATTTTTAAGTATTTCATACAACTATTTTGAGAATTTGATCGCTCAGTTCTAAACCTCCTCACCAAAACACATACACACAAAAAAAAAAATCTAGAACAATGTGCCATAGAAATATTACAGTTTGCATAAGATAAAATTCTTTAAATGGTCATGCCAATTGCAGACAGTGGCCTGTAATAAAAAAAAAAAACAAATTTCACATTGACCACCCCTGCATGCCTCAATACTCTCTGGCAATTAGGAGTACAGAGTGTTTGAGAAGGCTTAACTGTTAGAAGCCA
The DNA here is from genome assembly GCA_019593545.1 of Apocynum venetum. Lineage (NCBI taxonomy): Eukaryota > Viridiplantae > Streptophyta > Magnoliopsida > Gentianales > Apocynaceae > Apocynum > Apocynum venetum. The sequence continues at coordinate 4,827,661 of SRSM01000123.1, read as the reverse complement.
ACAGATGCATTATCCAGTACAAAGGAACAGAATAAGAGAAGATTCATGATAGGTAATTTGCGTTCAAAACATGGAAAACACAATTTCAGAAAAGATTTAAAACTAGATTGAGATAGAGATAGAACGAACTTACATTGTACAGGTCGAAAATCAACTGATCAGGATTGGGTGAAAAGGCGCTGTTGATATAAACAAACTAGGGAAACATAAAATTGATCACTCCCATGTCTCACTAAAAGCCCACATCAGATGGTAAACTGGAAGGCAAAGAAATCATTTACCAATGTCTCCCTGTGAAGTTGGCGGCGTAAAAAGTCAATGACTTTGATAAATTTGTCAGTCCCAGCAATCTGTACTTCCATGAAGAATTTGTTTGATGTATAGGAAATAGTATATAAAAAAAAAACAAAGAGTAAGATAATTGGCACCACCAATTGTCCTTTTAGTAGTTTAAGGAACCAATTGCCTACAAATATGAGCATATTATCTCAATGTTTTCAATAGAAAACAAAATTATCAGCATTAAATACTTAGAATATCCAGTTTTTAATCATTGCCCCGTGCCAAGAACCATATGAGGTACATTAATTAGTTTGATCAATTACTCAGCATTATTAACAATAGCGTAACGAAGACTCAGACACCATTTATGTCTGTGAGAGAGTAAACCGCCCTCCAACCTCCAAAAAAAAAAATGTTGCATTGACAGCATATCACTAAATTAGGAAGGCACAGTTCTACCAGGACTCCTATAACAATTAGTTAATTAGACAACATTCTAGTTTCCACACACAAAAAAAAAGCAACATTCTATCAAGAGAAACGTAAGAATTTGGAAATACACTGAGAAAGATATGAAAGTCCAGGCAATAATCAATATGGAACAATCAACTTACAAAATTTAAAACCAAACGAAGCTTAAATTAACCAGAAGGAAACCTTGAATTTGGCTTGCTTGAGAATTGGCGCGTCTCCGGTAGCTCTAAGATGCACGACAACTGCAAAATATCGAAGTAATAGTGCCTATAATTGCTTACAGAGACAAAAGAAGAAAAAAATTCCATATACGCAGCATCAAAAGGAATTAGGGAAGGGAACGATCATCTATTCATCAGAAAAGGAATTTTCTAATTAAGCAGCTGCTACTAACCTTTCCGGGACTCCGAAGCCATAGACTTTTTTCTGGACAGATTAAACAGAAAAAGGGATTTCTTCAAGTTTCTACTCAGGCTTCTTCAAACAGGAATTATTATATGGAAAGGAAGAGGAGTCCCTTCTGATACTCAGATTGGGGCTTTCCTATTCGCCAAAGGTCAACGCAAAAGGTAGGGAGTTCTAGGCTTTTTAAAGAGACATGCTCTGGAAGCTTACCCCATTCATGATGAATGGTTGGATCATACAAACCCAAACGATGGGTTTATCAAGCCTAGTGAAAGGCGTCTACCAGCCCAAACACAGATGACGTACAAACTCAACCAGCCTTGCCGCTGGAATGAAGGGAAGGCATAGTCGCATTGATAACCCATAAAAACTTTTTCTTTCTTCTTCCTCCAAAATGAATTCATTAAACCTTCAATTAAATCCTTCATTTTTTTTTAAAAAAAACAATCATCATTTTTTAATGAATTTGAGTAAAATAAAGATTAAAATGATGATTTTTTTTCACAAAAAAAGTTTACTAAAACCATTTTTAAAAAAATAAATAGAAAAGGACTAAAACGATAAAAAAAAAAATTAAAACTCTAGGAATAAATTGAAACTTTCAAAAACATAAAAATAAATAAAAGACTAAATGTAGTATCTATGGTAGTTTAAGGGATTAATTTGCATTTCAGCCCAAAATATTATTACATAGACGTTACACATTATTTGACATTGAAAATACTATTACAATATCTTTATTACTAATATGTTAATAATGATAGATGTAAATCAACCTGAACATTTAATTTCAAATAGCATTTTAATAAATACTATATAATTTTTATATTTGTGTAATTTTAGGTATGTATATTTATATTTTTTTCATTGCAATTCAAGCACAAATTATAAATTCCAACTAGCACGGCATATGTGTGGCGACATCCACATTGATCGAAATAAAGGCCCAATCAATGCCCTCCCATCATTCCCCAACATGCAACGTTGAAATGACGAAATTGTACAATTATTATTATTTTTTTTGTTTTGGAAAACGAAATTGTACAAACTTTGGAAGCAAAGTATAATCCTTCCCGGACAAAACTATACGTTTATATCTTCCTTTATAAAAATTTCAAAATTAAATTCTTGCTTTTAAAATTTAATAAAATAATTTCGTTAATTTAAACACATTAATAATAAAGATTTCTTAATTTTTGAATTGAGGTAGAAGGTATTGTTTGATCCTCAGCAGCAACGAAGTGAACAAACGTAATTATCTAACTACCAGCGGTTTGGGTATAGTGAGAATCATTATCAACTCTACCATAAAAATACTAATGTTTACGAGAGCAGGTTCAAGTTGATCAAGAAAGTATGCGCAGCCTTCTTTTAGACCTTTAACGATACAGGTTTTGTTTTTATCTTATACTTCTTGGTTATTTTTTTATGATATTGAGCTACCATGCAAAACACGTTAGCAGATCCAATTCTCCTATAATAATTTCAAATTACATTAAATAATGAATTTAAGTTGAAGATTTAACCATTTATTTACCTTATTAATTTATCACTTCTAACATAAATAATTATGCATGCATGCCTTCACTGAATTATTTTGTAACTTCTTTTTTGGCATTCTTTATCATTTGTAAACTTCAATTCTTGAAGAACAATGCTATCATTTATGAAAATAACTAAATATATAAGGCTTTTCAACTGAAGAAATAATCATACAATTTGTCCACTATAAATTTTAGGTCAAGCAAACTAATTAGAGTAATTCAAAAGCTTCAAAGAAGGGAACCAAATTTCCCTCCTTATAGTCGTCACTTTATTGATTTAATATTAAGAACTCGCGTTTCAATTTTTTATTTTTATTTTTTAGATTAGCAAATTTATCCGCACATCTTTTAAGTTTCACACGGTCGTTCTGATATAGTTCAAAAGTTGTTTAGATAGAAAACGCTGCTCCACATAAGTAATAATGGAATCATTATCAAAGGTTTATAATTTGAAAATCTAAGTTCTATTTTATTGTCTTTTAATTTAAATATGATCAATTTTATTAGGCCCACTTCTTATATAATTTAACAACTTTTAGTACGACTTTTAGTTCAACTATGCAGCCGCTCTTGCCTCCTGGTCCCCCCCTGTATGGACAAATATAAAATGATTGTGAAACAATGAAAATGCAATTACAAATGAACTATGTAAATTCTTTAATTGAACATCTTGTAGGAGCAATTGGCCCCACTAAGAATAAAGCCAAGTCCACCCTATCATATATAATCATTTCAATCGTGTGTGTATATATATATATATATATATATATATATACACACATTGTGTAGGGTCTTTCGATCAGATTAACACATAGATTCTCACTAATCATATATATACTTTAATAATTTACTTAATTAGGCTCTTTTTAATTAAACATATTGTGCGCAAATGGGTAGCATAGTTTGTCGAGAGCACACACTCGTGTGGCCTCCTTTACAAACTTCACTTATCTGAAAATGATTTTGTTCTTTTTCTTTTTTTGCTAAATTATATTGCAAATTTATTATAAGTGTTTCTTAAATAAATTTTGTTTATAACTATATATTAGCTAGTTTGAAGTGGAAGGGAGGTATGGACTGGTTAGGAGCCTAGGGCGCTAAACCTATGCCCTGTTTGTGGCCAGATTGTTTAATCAAAATGGTCTCAATTTTAAATGCATAATCTGACATGGCTTTAGCGGAGTAGGATTAGAATGATTAAAATGAATCCTTACAGCAGTGACGGACCTTGATGTGGCAACATTGGCAACGAGGCTCCGTCAATGACAGTAGCGGGCCTCATTCGCATGCTACTCCTCTGTTAATGCCACTCACGGTCACGGACTCGAGTGGAGTATTAGCAGTGAATGTAGGCATCAGAAGTTTTTCAAGCTACTACTCTATCCAATTAGCTACAGTGCATTGAGACCGCTAATTGGAAAGGTAAGGCAAAGCCCTTGTGTGATCCCATTTTATTAATTTACTCTACAAATAACCTTATTTAGAGTTTTTTTTTTATAAAAAAGACTAAGAATATAACATTAATGTATTTTTTGTGAAGAAGTATTTGGAGATTCCATTATTAATTTCGCCAAAGAAATCATTTTGTGGAAGGGCCCCCCCATTCCGTCATCTTCATTACATCACCGTTTGATTTTAAGACTTTTAATTTCCTCGAACATAGGTGGTACTCTGGTAGATGGCTTCTCTTCCCAACTAACCTCTCCTCCAACCCACCCTTCACCTCTCATGTTCACAGCAACTTAACTCGGCCGATCTTTTGATTGGACTAATGTGTAGCAATTTTGATTTTGTCTTCAAAATTAAATGTTAATAAAAAAATTAAGAATTTTTTATTTTGAAGATGGTACCACAATATATTTACTATTAATGTGATTAACAATTAGATTATATGAGTTAATCCTAATGCAAATTCTTTAAACTAAAAATGTTTTTAGCTGAATTTTAGATAAAAATATTATTTTAAAAAAGACATTCAATTCTAAATACATTCCTTCCATCTGAAATCAAATGTTAATATTTGACTTAATTTAAAAATTAATAAGTGTCATTGATTTTAATGAATTTATTATATTATCACTCTTTTAATTTAGTTAGTGATAAAACAATTAGTTAGTTAGATGCAAATTTCTTAAATAAGAGAATATGTTAGTAAAATTTTATATTAAAAATATTATTTTTTTAAAAAAATTAATATTTAATTTTGAATAGTGCAAAAATAAAAACTCAAGACGGAAGGAGTAGTAAAATAGAAAAAGACATCTAATTGTGGAAAGAAATATTTGGCATTCTTCTTCCCCCCGCTCATATTTTTGCTATTCAAACTCCGCCGACGCATATAGTTATATTGTTGTCTTTGGGATATGAATGATCCGCCTTTGCTTTCTAATTAAAACTAACCGGTGGCATCAAGAAGTCAAGAGCAGAACCCAAAGAAGTTACTAAAAATTTTGGTATTGATAGATCACATGACGCAACAAATCAAATAAGTGATTGAGTGATTATTATTAATTTAATTTTGAAAAGCAAAAGATTTTCTGATTGAGTGGAGTGATGCGAGACTACAAATGCACCCCATGATAGGATGATTAGGGTCTTGTCAATTCTAAAGCCTATATATATGCATTGTCAAAGAAACAACACAACTTGTTCAAGATTAATTAATGATGGTGGGGCTTTTGCGTCCACATCGTACTCCTAGGGATTTCGACGCCATCTTATTGATGAAATCTGTTCGAATTCTGGGTTCACGTACGTCATATGCATACTGCTTGCAATTTCCTTTGGAATGATCCCCAGCTACCTGGTTGCTAAACATTCAAACTTGAACTATTGTAGTAATGAATTGATTGGCAGAAATTATATTTTTCTTCTGGGCATTTCATTTTAATGAATTTGTGTTTGATTTCAGTTCTGGGTAGCTAAGTGTTCCTTGGGCTAATTTATTAAGCTCACCTACCCCTAAAACCCGAATTGAACAGCTTCTTGATGGAACGACTCTCATTTCAAGGCATGCGATTTCGGTTGACATCCCCCTGCCCAAACAAGACAAATACCACCAATATTGTATATCTTTGTACTTTTACACTTTTTTTATAAACAAAAATGCACCGCAATTGCAATTGCCTAAATGATCTCATAACTTTTAACTAGAGTTATAGGCGAAATTATTTTATTAATTGAGTTGCCCTCACTTTTGATAAGGAAGATATATATATATATATATATATATATATATGAGATCAGTTGATATGATTCAAACTCTAACACAAATCTTCATAATATTTTAATGAAAATTTATCTTACGCGTAATTCGAACATATATTACTCTTTTCACATTAGCACATAACTTACCACTCACTTGTTAGTACATCTACACTCTTACATTGGTACATTTTGGGTGTACAATATTTGGATTGAAAATTTAAATGAGTTTTTTTTTTTTTTTTTGAAATGAAAATAGTTTTTTATGTTTGAATAATATTTTTTTTAGTTAGAAAATTGAAAGTTTGATAAGAAAATTTTTGAATCTCAAATGATTAATAATATTATAAAATATACTCCATTCATCCCAAAATATAAGTTGGTGTATGAATCATTTTATAGAATTTTATAAATATTTTATCATTGACTTTTAATAATACACTTATTTATATTAGTATTTCCTCTAACTTCTTTCTTATTTTTAATACATAATAAATAAAGGTAATTTCGGGAGCAAAATATTTTCTTGGTCTACATAAAAATTCTTCTAAAAACTTATATTTTGAGATGAAAGGAGTATAAGTATAATTAATAAATTATTTTAAATTGTAATTTTTAATTAAAAAATATTGACAAAATATTATTTATGTGAACACGTGAGATCCATTTATAGAGTTACGATAAATTTAAAATTTTGATGTGTTAGAAATTTTGGAAATAAAAAATTATTTTGCGAGATGTTTTATGAGAAATGATGAATTTGAGAAAAAAAATTTAATCCAAATTGAGTATTGTTTTATATACATTAATCTAATATCCACTTACCAATAGAAGAAGAAATTAATGAAAATAAAAAGGAAAAAGAAAGATATATAATACGACAATAAAATAAAATGATGAAAATAAATACAAATTTGGACAGAGAAAAGTCTAGAGAATATATTGTACTACATAGAACAACAGCACAGGGCATTTATGACGACGCACCTTAGCTGAAATAGTTCTTACATTATTATTATTTCTAGAAAGTTTTGTGGCTTACGAACTATGCAGTTTTACAATGACATTTATACATCTACAAAAGCAAGCTAGATAGATTTCCAACTACTGGTCTTGAAGCCAATCAAGAGCATCATCAAGAGAAGATGCCATTGGGCCAAACTCCGAATCTTGCTTTGCTTCTTCATTATTACCACTTAACAAGGCATTTTGACAAGATTCATGGGAAGAGGAACCATCAGTTGGAGTACCTAAATTTTCCGAAATTCCAATATCACAGTTAAATGGAGTAACAAGAAACTGAGAGAGGAAGTCATCGTCCATTTCAAAGTCCAAAATAAAGTCAGAAGAATTGTCTCCAACTACGGCTGCTACTGCCGGCGTCTCCAATTCTCCTCCTTCGGTGGTCCTTCTGAATTCGTCTTCATGACTAGTATTGGACGATGGACCATTCATCACCTCATCATTATAACTAATGCCAAGTTGTGGAGTTTCTGCATTGATAAAGACTTTAGTACATCTTGATGCCTTAGTGCGGACCACATATGATCCTTCCTTTTGGGAAATCGGTGGTCCAAGTACTTTCGATTTATTGCTCAGAGTTTTCTTTGCTTCGGAGCGGGTCGATGGCTTGCGAGTGGTGCTGGAGCCTGAATGACCCTCAACTCTTTTGCTAATATTAGTGTTCCAGTAATTTTTTATTTCATTGTCTGTTCGCCCTGGAAGTCTTCCCGCAATTAAGGACCATCTGCAGAGAACGGTAATGAAATATAAAAATTGTACTATCACTTACTATCAATATTTCATGTTTAAATCTTAACCAGCCATCGATAATTCATCATAAGCCAAATATCTGAACTATTAATTTTTCCATGTCTGAAGAATGTATTTATTTTTTTTCAAAAATAATAATACCTAATAAAAAAAGAAGAAGGTATTATTGGACAAAAATACAAGCAATTTTACTGGACCACCTGAAACATATGAAGAATGGCTGCAGACAATGATGAGACGAACCTGTTACCAAGGAGCTTATGTAGTCTGATAATGAGGTCCTCTTCATCATCGGTTATGTTCCCTCTTTTAATATCTGGTCTTAGATAATTCAGCCAACGAAGTCTGCAACTCTTCCCGCATCTTTTAAGGCCTAAATATAGTTTCACCGGCCGGCCGCCAAATAATCAAAATTACCATAGTATATATAACACAGTAATTGGATAAAGAAGAAATAATTCATACTACATCTACTCGGATGAACTCACCTGCTCTTTTGGGGAGGCTTCGCCATTTTCCTTCGCCATGAACTTTAATATATTCTCTGAGGATTTTGTCTTCCATAGAAGTCCATGCTCCTTTGTTTAAACCTTCCTTGGCACAGCACGGACTTCTCCCCATGCTACCTAATTTTAATTAGTCTGTTGTTTCTTCAAGTGTGGCCAAAAGGGATATTTAGGCACGTTTGTTTTCGGCCCTTTGGCAACTCTTTAAGTGAAGAAACCTGTACGCACACTTCATAAATCTTGGGAGAAATGACGGGGAAATGCATGGGTATTTATAGTGGTATCTTATAGGCTAATACATATGTGCGTACTTTTCTTTTCTTTTTCTGTTTTTTTAAGGGAAAACTTTTACCTTTTTCACTTTTAATTGAATTTTATCTTAGGTGAAGTTTATTGAGAAATTTTATGATAAAATGCGCATGTTTTTTTTAAAAAAATAATAAAAATAAAAATTGAATATAGATATAGTTAGTGAACGAGTAAAATTGTTGTAATTAATCTAGATTAATGAGACTTCTTCTCATATATATAATTAAGTTTACCTTGTATAATTTTCATGTTACTATATGCAAACGAAATTTATCCGATCATAGGTTTCCATGTCATTAAACAGTGCTCTTATTGTTTCAAATAAAAGAGCTTTATTTGGCCAAGCAAAAAAAGTTTGAAAAATATGTTAGGCAAATTTACTATTTTAGCCTTGTTAATGGTAACAAGAACATAGTGGGTGAATTAATTTTATGGGACTTGGGACCACTCAAGGTAAGTTTTCCAACTTTTATCGGCAAGTTAATAGATCTAATTCAAATAAACAATAATTCGAAAATTGAAAATAATTCATATACTTATTAGTATTTTTTGTTTTTATTAACATTCTTCTATTCAAGTCGAAAAGCGGCCTCAATCCAAATTTATCTCTTGCAAGTGATCATACAGTGGTTTCTTGAAATAAACACAATGCGGCACACTTCCACCGAATCTTCATTGAAAGGCAAAATAAAATTTCCAATTAATTCGATTAATAGGCTATAAAAATGAACCCAATATTCCTTTTGCAAACTTGAAGTAGGAATCAATGGATCATATTGACCTTATCCTTTTTTCTTTATGAAAAGAAATATCCTTCAAGATTCATGTTACATAGTACTTGATATCCTTTCTATATTAAATATTCACATTTTTTTGTTTTTATTTTTTTATAATTAAATGTTTTTTAAAAAAATAAATATATTTTTTATTCAAAATTTCATTAATAAACTCATTAGTTTAATGAATTTATATAAAATCAATTATTCATCCTTATCACTAAGCAACTTAATTTAAATAATTCACATATCATTAACTCATGAATTCCCACAATATATTATATTAATATCAATAATAATTAATAAATTAATTAAAATTTAAAAAAATTCTCAATTTTTATATTTAATTCCAAAAATAATAATAATTATTTTTATAAGATTGCGGGATATTCTTACTTTTGCTAAGACCAATTTGAATTCAAACTCAAGTTTTGCTTGTAACATTTGACTCTTTTTGTCAGAATATCTAACTTAATGCTAAAAATAATATTTAGATATATTTCAAGCTGCAAAAAAAAAAAGTCATATTTATTATTTACTCTTAGAATGGAAAAAGAAAAATATTTTGATAGGACTTTTCTTTTTCCTTTGAGCTCCGACGAATAACTTATTTTTGACAGTGGTGTCGGATATTATCATATCCTTTGCATTTTGGTCGGGGACGTGTTTGTTAATTGTGGACTTGTGGTCCTCAGTCCAGTTCAGCGATTTGAAAATTTAGACGAGCAGCCCTCACCCGTGAAAGAGGAATAGCCGAATAGGACGACGTGCCCGTTTTACACGTGTATTATCATCTAACTAATCAGTGATTTCAGGGGAAAAATTGCATTTAAGTTGACAATTGGATGCGAAGCTTAATTAGTAAATTGGCGTGTTAAAGTATCGTATATTTTATTTTTTTTAAAAAAAAGTCTAACTTGTTCCCTTTTATTTCTTTTATTTTTAAGACATCATTCAAATTGTGTATAAATTTATATATAACTTTCATAATCTTATTTGTAATTATCATAATTTATAATATAAATAAATTATCTCACGTCACTTTTAATCACAATCGCTGAACAATACAAATTTGTACAAACGCAAGTCCGGAAATAAATGGTCCTCCTCGTTCAAATCAGTGTAAGTTTTTAATAAATTTTTTAGTTTCAATTTATTTTCTATTTTAATATAAAATTTTTTAAAAATACTCCATAGGTAAATCATCCTATTATCCTTATTATTAATATAAAAAATGATAAAATAAAATGTTTTAGAGGAGTATAAATATTTCAAAATGGAAGAGAAGTTATTTATGACAATAAATTTTTCTTTCCAATACATATTTCTTGAAATAATGTCATATTGATATGTTCGTAACAATGTCAGCAATACTGTTAATTTAATATACGAAGATAATAATGTATTACTTTAAATAAATTTAACAATTAGTAACATATGAATAGTTTAATTAGTTGTTGACATTATATATTAAAAATGACTTTCAAAGTTTTTTGTAAACTCACTTGACATTAATTTGATGTGAATTAATATTTAACTCATTGAACATTGAAGATGCTTTTTTTTTCCCTTTGAAAATGACTGAAAATTTTCATTATGATGAATTGTGAATAAAAGTCAAAGTTACATCAAAGGAAAATACAGTATATGAATTAACTATAATAATCAAAATTACACCAGAGAACATAACAGTGACAAATTTTAAAATTGCTATCGTTTCTAATGGAGGGAAACAAACATAGATAACTTACGTAGCACCCAGATGGATAGATGTGTAAGTATTTATAAAGTATATAAATCTAAAATCAGATTCATAATCAACTTTGAATCCCTGAACTCCTCTCATTGTGTCAAGAGGATTTGTAACAAGAAGAAATAAGGAAGAAGAAATCCTTAAACAAAGAGAAAGAAAACCTCTCATTATGAGAGTTTCATATTTATTGAATAGTAATTGGAAATACTTAAAGAAAAAAGATAAATTCAGTTAAAATCAAAGCTTTGAAAAAAGCCAGATGGCGAGAAAAGCCACATATTTGATGGAGAATAAGATTGGAAATTGGATGTTGTGTGTAACAAAGAGAAATGTTCATTTTTAAAAGAACTTTTAATTTTGGACATATTTTTAATATAATAGAAATATAAAGAGCTCCAGCGAGAAAAGTCACGTATTTGATGGAGAATAAGACTGTATGTTGTGCCTGCGTAAAGCGAACAGAGAGAAATGTTAATTTTTTTAAAAAACACTTTTATTTTCGACATTTTTTAATATAATAAAAATATAAAAATTTAATTTTAAACTAGAAGAATTTTTTTTCTTCAACTTTATCTTATCATTTGAATGATTAACTAGCTATACAACCAAATCCTATATTATCGTTAAAAAAGAAGTATGGCTTTCACCTTGATAATAGAATTAAAAAGTTATTCCCATATACATTGCATATTATTTTTTTCGTCATTTTTTATAAGATGTATTAATTAAAATTTTTTATTCAAGATATTTTATTTATTTTTATGATTATTGTATAGATTATTTACAAATTTATCATTGTTTTATTGAGAGGAAAAAAAAGAGATAATAAATTTTTTTAAATAAATAATAAATAAAATTATAGTAAAAAGTAAAATAATTTTTAATTTATATAAATTTATCTAAAATATCTTATAAAAGAGATAGAGAGGAATATATTATATAAAATAATATACTTTTTTTTAAGCTTTTGGTTCATAAAGACCAGATCCACATTAGCATTTCCCCTACATTCATTAAAAATTAAAAATTAGACTTCTTTGAAATTGAAGGGAGTACTGTCGACGTCGGATGTTGAAACACATATATAGAGAACATTCTTAATGGAGAACAGTCCTAGTCTTATATTTATCAAAAAAAAAAAAGAGTCCTAGTCTTCACCGACGGGAAGCATAGGTTTTTGTCTTTTTTAATCAAGCTATAAATTTTCTATCATCTTAGCATGGTATAGGGTAACTTTTGTAATAAAAATATACTTGACTGCAGTCCAAAAATTTTAAGTTATTTTTATTAACAAAAATTATAAATATCATCTTTTGTCTCTCTGCAAATTGTTTTTTAAATAATAATAATAATAATAATAATAGCATTGTTCTTTCTTTTCCTTTTTAATTTTTTAAAAGGGATGAAAAGGAACCTAAGATAGACGAGAAAAAGTGTCTTTAACCCAATATTTGACAGGGTTGATTCCACGAAATATACTCGATCCTTTTTTTTAATAAAAAAAATGTGAGTAGGGTCGTCCGATTGGCTAAACAGCGCCATTTTGGATTCTATTGTTTTCAAAAAAATTAATGGAACTTACTTTAAAAATTGTGAAAACAATAGAATCCAAAGAAGAAAGTAAACCATTTCATTGGGAAACTTATTGATGTCACCCGTTTCCTCTCCGGCCAATACAAACTCATCATCCCTTCCCTAGAATTCTCTCAATAATGTGTTGAATATATATATATATATATATATATATATAAATGTATTCATAACTCACTTTATGTAAGCTTTAATGCGACTTTTTAAAATTCTTATACGCTATATGGAGTATTTTAAAAAATAACTAAAAAACAATATTTAAACAAAATTAATAAAATCATATATAAACAAGTATAAACCGTCCCCGCACTTGGACTTAGGAGGTTAATGTGAATGTTCAATAATTAATCCTTAAAAGTATCACCACTATAGTTTATAAACAGATGATATCCAAGATGTAGGGAGTTTTGACTTATGTGCAAAACAATAAAAAGAAAAACCATTTTCCACCAAGACACGGCAGGAAGAAAATTGCGTACAGAAATTCATTTTAGATTAAAATAAGATGCGGCTTTTGACTTCGTACGTTCCTTCCATATTCATGTGGCAGAGATTCACTCTGCTTCGGGCCGTTTTTAGTATCCGAAGTGAAAACGGAACCTCTTTCTAACTGAAGTAAAACATGGTAGAGAGGGAACTCTCTTCTTACTGAAGTAAATTCTCTTCATTTTTGGCATTCAATTGAAATGATTAATGATATTATTTATCATCTCCAACAATTACCAGAGAATTTTAAACCAATTTGACTTTGATTTTCTTTTTCTTTTTCCTTTTGGGTTTGCGTCGATGTATCATGAATTTCACTAAATTAGTCATCAGACTACAGTCTTAGAAAACCACTAAATTCAATTCCGCTCTCAAGTAGAATTTTTTGGTGTAGAAACTAGATAATGCCCATTATAAATTATGATTGATTTATAATTTCATGGATGATTGAATTTTGTATCTCTTGGTCTATAAGCGGATGCAAATTACTACTGGCATATTGCTTTCGCCCAAGCATTTGCACTAAAAGATGGTACATTTTGGCTTCGCTAAATAACGTAAGTAAAACTCACAAGTTAGGTCCGTGAATGGTTGTTCCATTTCTGGTTTTGGTCAAGGGAGGTTGATTGAAATTTGGTTTCTACAAAAATGAAAGAACGCCAATGCTCCTGATTGAAATTATTTTTCTTTGGACTTTGGTGATTGATGATTGGTGATGGTAACATCAACGACCATCAAATTGGCAGCCGAGAGAGAGGTTGCGGTACCATTTTAATCTCGTAAGTTACCTGTCCTTCTATAATATTGTTTGTATCTGGCCGGCGTCTCCCTTTCAAACTAACTTTCTCATCAGTCGGCACCCAATTGAAAGGTTGTTGGAAGTAATCACTGCCAATTCATTTTCGTCTTCCTCCCTAAAGCTTAATGAAAAGCCACTCAATTTCAATAATGCTTCAATTATTAGCTTGACTAGAGAATTGTACTAAAGTACTGGTGGCATTAATTAGTTAATTGTAATTTGTAACTTGCAAGAAATAAATATGCAAGAAAATTTTGGGCACCATAAATTAATCCCTAGGCTGTGTAATTGACCTTATATTGTCACCACGTGCAGGTGAAGTAGCTAGCTAGATTCCGATCTATCGACATCATGTAACTAGGGAAATTTGTTTTTGTTAGTAAGTGTGTACAATGTGTTTGAAGTAATTCCTGAAAGACACAGAGAGCACTAGCTCAGAGAGGTCCAATGGCTTTGATAGGAAAAGATTATCAAATGGGAAGCTGCTCCGCCATGGTCCCGACGAAATTAATTGTTTTTCCCATTAAAGCAATTTGTTAGTTGTGAGTTAGCGGCTGCTGCAGCCTATACTAAGACCCTCCTGCCATTTTGGACGAGATGGAGACAGACGCAGGCACGCATTTAATAGAGATGCATTTGTTTCCATAAGTGGATTTTGATGAAGAATTTGGCTTGTGAATTCACGAGGACCATATTTTTACAAATCATCGCCAACAATGCTATGCGGTAAAGGAACCTACCCACATCACAAAATCCCTGTACAGTGCTAACACTCGACACGACAGAGAGAAAGAGTGCACCGGGGGCATCTACAGACCACCTTTTGAGAGAGAGTTCAAAGCACGTCATACTTGATTTGATTTAAAATTCATAAATTTTAAAAAAAAACTGAAAGACTTGGTTCATTTCATAACATGAAACATACTTTTCTCCGTTATGTTCACTGGCTGTCCATATTAGTTAGAACTTACTTGGAAGATGATGAGGATTAAAGTCCTTTACATAAATAAATTTAATTTAACTTCATAGAAGAGGTTAGTTTTAAAATATTTAAAGAAGCTTATCTTTACAAAAAAAATATTTGACTCCTAAAAATATTAAGTGACTTTCGATCCATAATTTGCTTCCTTTATTTTTCATTTCTGCAACTTACTCCCGTCATCCGGATTCGAATGTTCAATTTTCTAAAATAAGCATATTTTTCATTTTAAATTTTACTAATAACTTTTTTAATTTAAAGAATTTGCATATCATTAATTAATGGTATTCACTAGTAATTTAATTAATAATAAGATAGTGTACTTAAAGTCAAAAATTATTCTTAATCTTTTAACAAAGTCAAATGAATCTTCAAATCTAAACAAAATGACTAATTTTTTAAGAAAGGAAATAATATAGAGACTCTTTTTCTTCTTCTTCTTTTTGGAAATAAGGTGGTAATTAAATTTACAAAAGTCTTTTTATTCACAAGGTCTCTTCTCCTCCACACACTTAAAATCACATCATATCCATTAACCTTTTCTAACCAAAGGAAAGAAATTTCTAACCAGCAAAGCAAATGCATGTCATCATCATATGGATGGGCCAGGAAAAATGCAATTTGTCGATAAATTGGATTCGAACATCTAAAACAACATGTAACTTGCACATGAACTAAGTTGAAAGAAAAGACAAAAAAGAAGAAAAAAAAACAATGCCTAATACTCAAAGGACAAATGTGTTTTTTTTAGAGGACTCAAAGGACAAAATTAAAGTATAAAGTATGAAACTAGTTGGCAATACCGCCACTACCTACGGATCTAACAGTACAATTGTTGAGTTGATTAATGTGTATGTTCATCTTCTTCTTCTTTTTTTTATTTATAAATGTTTAATATGTATCTTTTCACGAGGGCCAAGTCTCTTTCAGGCAAAGAAAGTATAAAGAGATGCCTTTTAACTCCAGAACAAAAAAGGAGGAGCAGAGTGGGGCTCCATTTCCTGACCGAATAAGATGGGTGAATTACATTATTGGCATGTTATTTATTGGACTAAAGATCGGAATTCCCCAAAGAATGCATAGTTGAAGAGATAATATGAACTTTTGAGGCCCCTAGAGTGGGCCAAAAAGAAAGTACTACATTGTTTAAATATTTTCTTACTTAACCTACTCATAATAATAATAATAATAATAATACAAACAAAATTCAAAATCATATGAACAGATATCGTAATGGATGAAATCTCAATCTAATTTTGGTTTTGTTGATAATTAGTCTTCTTCATGTGGAGTCTAACTGTGACAATGGGTCTTAATTCATCATCTCCTTGTAATTTGGCTTTTGAAGAATCTAATGCATAAGTTATTTCCTACAACATAAAAAAAAGAAGGTAAAATATGTGTTTGAGAAGTATAATTTTTTCGAATTAAAAATTTACATCTCAATACAAAAATATAAATATTCAATATTAGAAAAAATGAAGATAATAACATTTTAATTTCAGGTCGAACCATAAATAGAAATAATCATGCTAATAAGCTTTATATTGGCAAGAAGATTAAAAAAACAAAACAAAAAACTATCAAGATTAGTAAAAAATTTTTTCCTAATATGCAGAATAGAGAGAAGAGGAAGAAGTTATCCCTAAATAAGTCAGCACTCCTTTTCATATCCATCCATCCCTTATAGTAATAAAAACTAAGTCACACTTTCAAAAAACAAAAATGAACAATACAAAATACATAAAGCCAGACGACAAATATATTGTTACATTTTCTTTGACACCAGTTACGAGCATAATCAGCATGAAAATTCTTGACCTCACTCGCAATTTGTACAACACAATAACTTAAAAATCATCCGACTTGAGACAATGTTAAAAGAGATGAAAACCATGAAAGAACCAGCTTTTTTTTTATATGGGTAGAGAGAACCAGCTAGATGTTCTTTGTTCACTCATTTTCACGGGTACAATCTCTAGATTGGGACTTGGGAACCACAGGACTTTAAGAGACCAAATAGGCAGGCAGGATCAGGGGGGCAATCGAGAGAAGATCGTGGAGGATTAGTACTCTACATCGATGTCTTTTCTAGCTTTATTATATTTGTAAAAACACTGTATCTTTTTATACAAATATTTCATGTTTGTAACCTTAACCCCAAAAGAAAAACAAAATTTAAAATTGTTTAGGGGAGTAGGGACAGAACCCATTTTACAATTTCAATTAAGGACAAACACACCATGACAGTCCCAATCTCAGAAAAATTAAAATACCATCAGAACTTCGGTTTTCTACTATAATTGACTTCACGGAGACAAATGTCAGCATTCAGAAAAATAACATTAAAATCTACTTACCAAACATAGCAGCCAATTTTATATACAAGGGGTGCTTGTGGGCATGGGGATAAAAGAAATTTCTTTCACAAAAGAAAAAAAATTATATATATATATATATATATATATATGTGCTTATTATAGATATTTCACTTGTATCCTACCCGGTGTTGTCCATGGCAACTTATAAGTCTACTTAAATAAGAGTTCAATGAGGCCCTGTTAATCTTGTCAAGCTAGCTGAGATATTAAGGTAGCACAGCTTCAGCACTTCCATCAATGACATCCTCCAAGCAACTTTATGTTAAACAGAATTGTCACAGCAACTAAGGAAATTATCTGATATTGTCTCTAAATCTTTTGTTCCAGGATGGTCCATGAAGCTCCACAACCTTGTCATTACCCAACAGAAACCTATTTACTGAGAGTAATCAAAATCTTGTTACTTGCTGTAGCATTTGAGAAGCACTAGATTGGGAAGAAACTAACTGCTCTGAACTAGGTGGTCTTGTTATGTGATTTGGACCAGCTTGATTGCCAGGCCCCTGCCCGACCATCTCCGCCATATTACTTGTATTTTGCACAGAGGAAGAAGGCTCCATCAATGAGCGGATCTGAGTGCAAATTTCATAAACAAAATATGTACATGTGAATAAAATGAAAATAAACAAAATTTACATGCAAGAGTTTAATTCAATCACCTGACTTACCACATCAAGACGTCTTTTGTGCTGATCACTTGGTGGCTGCAAAACATGTAAGAAAATAAGTACAAACTATAGTCAGTCTTTAGGATCACTTGGAAAAAACTCTAGAGTATATATCAATTTTTTTGTTTTTTTTTTTCTTTTTCCCCCTCCTTTCTAATGCATCTGATGCTCCTTCACAAGATTCTAGATTTGCAGAAAAATCATAAATAGAGAGAGAGGACCTCTTCCCATAGTTTTGTACGTTGTTATGTGATTGAAAAGAAAAAAAACTCATTGTCATGGACTTCATTGGTTAATCATCCACAATCCTATAAATTTATTCATTAGGCATTACATCTAAAAGCCAACAGCTTGAATCCTGTGCAGATACACCAGCAGTAATTATTTTGCTTATTCTGAGATTCTTGAGGAGAGAACACTTACAGACTCCTGATTATTTTTCTTGTCCTCACTTGAGAAACCTGGAATGGTCAAATTCCAGTTCTTTTCTGCAAATATTTTCATGCGTTAGATCACAAACACCAGCTGACCACTAGATCAGAAGCACAGCATAGGTCATGCTATCAGTTGATATGATCATAAGACAAATAAACAGTCCTCAGCTTAATAGAAAATAAAGTTCAAGCAAAAGCAACTTTTGTATGTATGTGTGTTTGCCAAGCAGAGGTGAAGTTATTGTATTCAAGCACAGTGATTTGAAAAAATTGAAACTGCAAAGAAGGTGACCACCCACACCCTCAAACCAGCAGAGAGTACTTGAAAGAAACCAAAATAAAATAATCAAAAGATGGTTTGAAAATTGCTTAGCACATCAACTACATGTAACCAAGCTTCACTCCTGAGTAATATAAGTACTAACAACAGAAATTCAACAGTAACTATGACATTGGCCCCTTCTTTAGCCCAAATAATGACCACCGAAATCTTAACAATGAGATAGGCATTCAACTGAAGCATAAAAAGAAATTCACTAACTATTACTTTGTCAATGAATTAGTAACCATAATAACTAAAGAATAAAGTGTAAAGCCAGCAAAGTATAAGCATGACAAACGGAAATTTCTCATGTAAAGGTCAAGCAATGAGAAGACATGTGTTGCACAAACCTAGATGCAGTAGTACATCCTTGGATTCCAGAATTGATGATTTCCGATGCTTTGCCAATCTACAAGCAAATGAAGTGACCTGAAAAAGAAATAATGGAAAATTTCACACACCAATCATCCACAAGAAAAATTTTATGCACAACACCAAAAATCAGGCCACGTGAACAACCAAACTCTCACACAGAATTATCAGTAACAGTATTGCTCATACAACTAATAATTTCTCTAATTTCAAGAGTCATTCTATAATTTTCTTAAACTTGGATGACTATTTCATAAATTGGGGAAAGCTTCCCTCTCCATTGTTCAGAGGCTTTTCTCCCGCAATACCTCCATCTGTCCCTCTTTCATTCATCTCTTTTTCCCTCCTCTATATTTTTTCTTCCTCAATTCTCAAGCACCTTAACTATTCTCCCACCACCACTGCTGGCTGCCTTTGCCGTCACCATCTCCTTCCCTCCCCTACCCTACCTTCGCTTCCTCTTTCTTGTTCAAAGGTGCCACCACCATCATCGCCGGTGCCCCCCTCCATCTCTCCTCTCCCTCTCTCAAACTTAAAGCAGCCACTACCACCACTATCTCTTCTAGTCTCCTCTTCTCTTCTTCCTCTCCTTTTCCCTCTCTCCCTGGTTGCCACTGCCACCATCCATTTCTATCTTCATCCATGGTCTAATTCCTTCTTCTTTTTCCTTTGCTTCTTCTGGTTTCCTTGTTCTTTTCTTGTTGAAAAGCCCAATGTCTTTGTCCTTTCTGGAGTGGCCTTTTGGAAAATGCTACAGACATATTAGGGATAAATATGAAAATTTCATGTGTTATCTGCTGGTCAACCGTTAGCTGACGAACAGGGTAATAATGTTATCATGATTCCATTTCAAGGGTAGATTAGAGCGAGGTTTGTTTCACAGTTTGGATAAATCTCAAGGTATTGGTAATCATCCCTAAATAAAAACATGAGCTACCCAGTAAACATGGAAAGTAGGATAAGTTGTTGTATAGAACAGTTCCATTTGGTGGTCACAGATTCAATGAAGAGAAGAAATGGAATTTAGAAGAAAAATCAAAATTGAGATGATTGATACCAGAATTTAAATTCTCTACATGGCCAATCTCTTATAACTATAAAAAATAAGTGATATAACAATTGACAGCTGTTGAAAGAAATAAGAAATCTATTTATGGAGGAAACAAGCTTACCACATATAACATTTCAAAAGCACCCTATAGTTGATCATGTAAATTTGATGCTAAATTGTGCATCAAATATCAATTTCAACAGGCAATATTAAAATCATAGAATTAGAAGAAAAAAAATATACAGTGCCATTTTGTGGTCCATCAGTGTGCAATATTTGAGATCACCGAATCCACTAAGCTTTGTATGCATATTAGATTATTTTTCAGTATTTGCCTGATAGATAACTTAAGATAGATTAGACATTTCTCAACATTCTTATGTGTATATATATATATATGTAACCATATTGTTCATAGGAATACACAAAATTCATTTCTTTTTGAGTAATCACAGGGTATCAGAACAAGCAAAAATTCCTCTTTGAAAAAAAAAAATTATGTTTAGACAGTCGGCAGCCTTGCTTCATTTCTCTAGCTTTGGAAGCTATTTTATCGGCACCACCAACCTAAGGAGGTGCGTCAGGTGCTGATCAGCAAAACCCCGAAAATCCATCGCCGGAAGGTATGCACGTGAGCCCCACGAGCTGCTTAAACAGCGCGCTCCTCCCACACGCACTAACGCATGAGAGATCGGAATTTGCTCGGGTTTGTTTTAGTTTGCTCACCTAGATATATACAATATGTTTTGTACCTGTTTTGGATCGACATCAATGAAGTGTTAGATCTTATTCATTACAAGTTTGATTTTTCCTTTGGAAATTCTCTGAACAAACTTTTGATTTCTTGTTTTAAGGGTATTATTGATAAGATATGAAAGAGAAAAAATATGTTATTGTTTCTGATATAATTCAGTAATGTCTAAGATAACAGATCACAAACTTAATTTATCGAATTATCTTGATTGGAATCGTACTTTTGAATTGTATCTCTTAGGCTGCCTTGGATGAGAGAAGATGCTCGTTTGTTCTTGCAAATTCGTAATTCTATGAATAGCAAAGTTGTTAGTTTAGTTACTCACTGTCAAACATTTTAAAAGCTAATGAACTATCTAGAATTTATATATTTCGAAAAGAGAATATTTCTAAAATGTATGATATCTGTAAAGCTTTTTATAGGGCAGAGAAGGGTGATCAGTCACTCACCCAATATTTCATGGACTTTAAGAAAACCTATGAAGAATTCAACATGTTAATGCATTTTAGTGTTGATGTGATTGTACAACAAACTAAACGAGAGAAAATGGTTGTTATGAGATTTTTAGTTGGGCTTCCGTCGAAATTTGAAACTGCAAAATCACAAATTCTTTCTAAATTAGATGTGTCTTCTCTAAAAGATGCTTATAGTAGTATTTTTCGTACAGAGAATTTGTCGTTTGTCCAATCTTCTCAGCCTAATAGTGTTCTTATCAGTCATAATAACTCATCTCAATTAGGGAAGCAACCGTACAAGAATGATGGTGACATGAAATTCAACAATTATGACAAGAGTACTAGTATTCGTGGAAAAGAGTCCGGAGAAATAATTTGTCCCTATTGTCATAAATCAGGACATATGAAGCGAGACTGTCGAAATTGCAGAATAAGAGAGCTCAATTTACCCATGTTGCATCTACTCCTGACATTCCTGAGAAGTCGGTCGTAACATCTGCAGAAGAATATGTCAGATTCACTCAGTTTCACAAAAGTCAATCTAGTCATGTTACCGCCATTGTTGAGTCAGATAAACCTAATAAATGTCTTATTTCCTCCTCTTCAAATAGGTCATTGATTCAGGTGCTACAAATCACATGATAGTAATTCTAACTTATTTCCTACCTTTCAGTCACATAAATCTACCCTCATGTTACTTTAGCAAATGGCTCAACTTCTTATGTTACTGGTTCTGGCACCATTAATCCTACATCATCTCTCTCGTTGTCATCAGTTCTTAGTCTCCTTCAATTGTCATTTAATTTGATTTCTATCAGTAAACTCACTCGTACTCTCAATTGTTGTGTCTCATTTTTTCCTAATCATTACTTATTTCAAAAACTCGTGACGAAAAAGATTATTGATAAGGGACATGAGTCTTGAGGCCTCAACACTTTTGATACATTAATACCAAAATCTCTAGCCTGTAGTGGAAGTGTCACTCCGTTTGAAGCGCATTGTCACTCCTATGCTCAAGAAACTTTGTCCTCAATTTTCTAGTTTATCTTTTTTTTATTGTGAGTCTTGTCAATTTGTCAAGCATTATCGTCTAAGTTCTAGTCCAATAGATAATATACGAGCAATTGCTCCCTTTGAGTTAGTACATTCTAATATTTGGGGTCCTTATCCAGTTCTATCTAAAACTGAGTATCGCTACTTTGTTACTTTTGTTGATGATTATTCCCGAATGACATGGTTATATTTGATGAAAAATCGTTCAAAATTGTTCTCTCATTTTTTTAGTTTTTTTGTTGAGATTCATACTCAATTTAGTGTTCCTGTCCAACAAGGTATTCTTCATCAAACATCTTGTGTAGACATACCTTCTCAAAATGGTGTTGCTAGAAGAAAGAATAGACATCTTCTTGAAACTGCTAGAGCTTTGTTATTTCAAATGCAAGATCCCAAACATTTATGGGTTAGTGTTGTTTCTACATCTTATTTTTTAATCAATCAAATGCCCTCTTTCGTTTTATCTGGTCAATCCCCTTTTCATACTCTTTCCTCATAGAAACTTATTTCCTATTGAACCTAAGATATTTGGTTGTACTTGCTTTGTTCGAGATGTCCGTCCTCAAATTGTTAAACTTAATCCTAAATCTTTGAAATATATCTTTCTTGAATATTCTCGTGTCCAAAAAAGATATTAGTATTATTGTCCTAATCTTAATAAGTATCTTGTGTCACATTATGTTACATTTTTTGAACATACACAATTTTCTCCAT
Organism: Apocynum venetum; assembly: GCA_019593545.1. Taxonomy (NCBI): domain Eukaryota; kingdom Viridiplantae; phylum Streptophyta; class Magnoliopsida; order Gentianales; family Apocynaceae; genus Apocynum; species Apocynum venetum. The sequence continues at coordinate 4,804,577 of SRSM01000123.1, read as the reverse complement.
TATCTAGTTCAACTAGTCAAGGGGAGGATGATGAGGTGCTTATCTATCATGTCACACAAACACTTAGATTCCTGTTTCACTGCTTCTATTCATCCTCTTATAACACAAACCTATTCCCGACGAGCACCACCTAATCTTGACTCAACTCCAGTACCTGAACCTGTTATTGCATCTATTCCCGCTCCATCTCCTGATGCCACAGCTTTTTCGTCATCGAATCCGGTCTCTAGTGATGATCTACCCATTGCTCTTCATAAAGGTAAACGTACATGCACATATCCTATATCTTCCTTTGTTTCTTATCATCATTTGTCATCTTTTTCTTGTTCGCTTATTACATCTCTAGATTCTATCTTTGTTCCTAAAACTGTTCGTGAAAATTTAGCTCATTCTGGTTGGCGCACTGCTATGATTGAAGAGATGAATGCTTTGAATGAAAATGGTACTTGGACCTTGGAATAGTTACCTGTAAGAAGTAAGACTATTGGATGTAAATGGGTGTTTGCAATTAAAGTTAATCATGATGACTCTATTGCCCGCTTGAAAGCTCGCCTTGTTGCTAAAGGATATGCTTAAACATATGGTGTGGATTATTTTGATACATTCTCTCCTGTTGCTAAACTTACATTTGTGCGGCTCTTTATTTCTATGGCAACTACTTATTACTGACTTTTGTATCAGTTAGACATGAAGAATGTTTTTCTTCATGGTGATCTTCAGGAGACAGTCTATATGGAACAACCACCAGGTTTTGTTGCTCAAGGGGAGTATGGGAAAGTGTGTCGTCTTAGTAAATCTTTATATGACTTGAAACAAAATCCTCATGCTTAGTTTAGTAAATTTAGTCAAGTTGTTGAAAAATTTGGTATGAAGAAAAGTCTGATCACTCTGTTTTCTACAAAAGATCCGGTGGAGGCATTATTCTGTTAGTTATGTATGTGAATGATATTGTAATCACTGGTAATGACTCTACAAGGATTTCATCTCTTAAAATCTTTTTCATACTCAGTTTCATACCAAAGACTTAGGAAAACTAAAGTACTTCTTAGGAGTTGAAGTGAACAGAAGTAAGAAATTAATATACTTATCTCAAAGGAAGTATGTACTTAACTTACTATCTGAAACAGGAAAGTTATGGGCTAAACCATGTAGTGTCTCAATAACTTTGAATATGCAACTCACAAAAAAATAGTAAATTATTTGGAAATCCTGAGAGATATAAAAGATTAGTTGAAAAGTTAAACTATCTTACTGTGACTCGTCCAGATATCGCCTACTCAGTTGTGTGGTAAGTCAATATACGTCTTCTCCAACTATTGATCACTGGAAGACAATGGAATAAATTTTGTGCTATTTAAAAGGAGCACCTAGACGTGAAATTTTGTATGATGATCATGGTCATACTAAGATTAAATGTTTTTCAGATGCTGATTGGGCAGGGTCCAAGGAAGATCGAAGATCCACTATTAAATATTGTCTTTGATGGTTTCATGAAAAAGCAAGAAACAGAATGTAGTTTCACGGTCAAGTACAAAATTTGAATACAGGGCTATGACTAAGTTTGTAAGTAAGATAATGTGGATATATCAGTTTCTTAATGAAATAGATTTTAAAGTCTCAATGCCAACGAAGTTATGGTGTGACAACCAAGCTGCACTTCATATTGCGTCTAATCCAGTTTTTCATGAACGAACCAAACATATCGAGATTGATTGTCATTTTGTTTGTGAAAAGGTTCAATATGGCTTGATTTCTACAAGTTACGTGAAAAATGGAGAGCAATTAGGAGGCATCATCACAAAAACTCTCAATGGAGTTAGGGTTGATTATCTTTGTAACAAGTTGGGCATGATCAACATCTATGCTCCAACTTGAGGGGAAGTGTCAGATAGTCTAACATTAATGAGGCATTTCTCAACATTCTTATGTATATATATATATAACCATATTATTCATACGAATACACAAGATTCATTTCTCTCTGATTAATCACAATAACCAAATGTCACTTGAACTCAATCACTTGAACTCTGCTTTCTCAACCAAAATTATAGGAGAAATAAAGGGTTCCATAAATTAACAATATTAGAAAAAACTAATGTGTATGATGGACCAAATAAGCCAAGTAGGTCAAAAGCTAGTAGCAAGTCATCCGATCCAACAACGGGTGACAATATAAGAGCAGTAGAATGAGGACAATTACATCTCATGGGGCTTTGAAGAAGATAGAAATTGAGATGGTATCAGATTAAATAACAACTCCAGCATCTACATTAGATTTAACACCAGACGATGAAATATATCAATTTCCATCATGTTAATTAGCAATCTAGGATATAACCAAGACTTAGATGCCGACAAGGAAATTGGTGAGTAAGAGAACTCTTCTAAAATATAAATAAGGGAATACACCAATGGTGGAATTCTTTAAACATAAGATTAGGGAGGAAGAAAAAGTTATTCCAGCAGATGCATGGCTTACCGATTCAATAAAATCATCCGCAATCTCCAAGAGGAGCTCTTCAACGTCAGGATCCAGCGTTCCTTGTGCATCAACCTGAACACTTAAAAATAGTAATGAATAACCTAAAATAAAATCCATCTCTAAAAACTTCTCAATGGGACAAAAAATTAGATCTGAATTATGATGTCCTATTGCCTCAACAAAGATTTGCAAAATTGTTCCAAATAATTCTGGTTAATGTATCATTCTTTTCTAATTTTTCCTTTTTATCTCCATATTCTCATACCACAACACTGAAATTAGTCAAAAAAAGAAAATAATAACAGTCCTCCTTCATGCAATCTATTCCAAGATTTCATTAGTTCTATTCGAAATTTAATAAATATTTCTCATCTGTTAAAATTCAAACCCTGTCTTCCAGTATTACAACTAACATAGTAGATCAGAATTAACAGTTCACCACAGAAAGACAAACCTGCGAAACTAAATCCTGGATTCTTCTCTTCCCAAGTAGTTGATTGCTGGCTTCAGTTCCTTGACTAGAGCTCCCTCCTGGTGTAGTTGTTCCAGATGCAGTAGCATCAGGCTGTGACCCTGTCAAACTGAGCGACTTTTGGCCAACAGGAGCCACCAATCGAGGTGACTGCTGCTGCTGATGCAAAATAGATTGTTGCTGAGGCTGCTGCTGATTTTGTTGACTTTGTGGCTGTTGCTGCTGCTGTTGTTGCTGGACTGGTTGTTGCTGCTGCTGGTTCTGATGCAACTGAGGTTGGCCCATTTGCTGTTGCTGCTGCACCATTTGTAACTGCTGTGGATTCAAAGCGATAGAATTTTGATTCAACTGTGGAGATGAAGCTAGTTGCTGCTGAAGAAGTATCTGTTGCTGCCTCTGCTGTTGCAAACGGTAGGAAGAAGAATTAGGAGAGGACATCACGGGTATTTGTTTCAACCACTGTTGCTGTGATATAGCATTCTGCATCAGAGCTGTCTGTCCATTCTGAGCTAATGCAGAGAGTTGTGGGTGGTTCATAAATGATGTCCTTGGCAGGCTCTGTGCCTGAAGTTTCCAGGAAATTTATAGCATCAGATAGAGCAATGAAATCAGATTTGGAAAATTTAATATAGAAACTGACATGTAAATACCGACTCACTATTAATTCCCATGCGACTTTGACTGAATTTACCATAAAGAACAGAATCGACCATAAAGAACATAAGGAAAAGCAGGTCCAATGAAGGAAGAATTGGCAAAGGGCTTTAAATGGGAAGTTGATCCTCAGTGGCACGGCATTGGTTACATCAGAAAGTCTTGACTGATGTCAATATTAGCAATGTGAAATTCAGCTATACTTGCACTTACTCTTCCATATGAAACAAACTGCAAAGCAGATACAAAGGTAACCGAACCATGCTTTCAGATACCTAATTAAATCCCATAAATTATTTCCTCGTCATGTCACATATGCACACCACTATTTTGGCATAAAATGAACCTTCACAAAAGTTTATCTCGTAGGCATTTCTAGTACCATAAGATGGGTACCATGTATTCATAATTTTGTATGATAGCAGGTTTCTTTAGAAAAGATTGAAAAAATTAGCATAAGTTCTTGATCTAGTTTGATTGCTGTCTGAATTGGAAAACTGTTGCATGATATCTGAATCGAGAGTGTACTGTGATGAAACCTGAAATTCATTGCATTGACTCCATGTAATATATTTAGACACCTGAGAATAATTTTCCTAGTTAATAAATATGCCAATTAAGTATATGTGCGTCTGAATACCAGACATCCCATAACAAAAAGACTTGATAAATATCATGTGCTAAAAGCAGCACCAAGGTCATTTCAACATCTTGTCTTAAAATATTACTTTTAGTTGCATTGTGCTCTCTACCACCATATTACTGAAACCATGAACAAATAATTTTGTTTTTTGGGGAAAGAGAGGGGAGTAAAATGGAACAAGAAGCAAGACAAACACGTGTTTTTTTTTCTGGCTAATATATATGAAAGGATGAGCAATTTGCTTGCCACACTTTTAGGTTGAATTAAAAGTTGGATGGAAAGAGTACAAGAAGTAAACGTCTCATCACTCCTTAAAAGTGATGAGGGCAAAAAGCATGAGATGAAATAAAAAGGCCGACATATGCAATGCATCTTAACCTGCATTTCATTGATCCAATTCGGAAGGTATTTGGCCGAAGTAAATAACACTCCTCCCCACTCCCCAAAAATTAAATAAAAAATCGGATTGCCTATTTCTCTCTCTGTCTGGAGATAGCAGCTTAAAGAGCCTTAATCAGACTTGATTGGAAGGGGGCATCTTGGTTTGAACAAATGATAATTCTGAGTAAAACAACAGACTTTAAAAATGCTTTTTTCTTTTTCTTTCCTAGACCTTGTTTGTCCCCTCCATTTTTCCAATACGAAATAAAACAAGCTGAATTGCCTATCTTTTACGTCAATGGTAGAATTTTTCCCTACTGCAGCCTTTTCTTGAAAAAGACGCCGTGAACAAAATCTACCGGAATACCATCTTGAAGAGATTTCTTCTTGGGTAGGCTAAACCCAACCCAGTAATTTAAAGCACACAAAATAAAGACTAGGGACAAGTCAATGACCCATGGGACCTAAGCTAAAAGTGGATGGTACTCAAAGAATCTCCAAAATGCTGGTCACTTATACGATGAACTCATCCATTGAGCAATCGTTTAAAGAAAATTCTTCCAAATCATGACATTACACTAAAACTACTTATGATGCATTTGAGTATTTAGAAAGGAAAAAAATGATATAGACACCACTCCAGTAAAAGATAACCACATCAAATTTAGAACTGAATGTACCAAAGTCTTAATTGGAAGCTGGTTTGGGGTTAGAATAAGAGTTCTTGTTCAGTATTTCAATTCTCTAATGATTTCCCTTGAATTAAAACAACATAAAATAAAAAGCAAAAGAAAGCCAGACACTGGAAAATGCTTTGTTCATTAAATTTCAACTTCCTGAAAGAGAAGAACTTTGGAGAATTACAGTTAAATTTCTTTATCCTGTTTGAGAACATTCGCAAAACTTTGCTGACGTATGTTGCTTTGACATCTCAAAACATTATAGATTGACGGCATTGAATAGAACAGTGACAAGAAATTTTTTAAGAATGGTATACAATGCTAATATGCTCCCTTCCCTGGATCAAGGTTTGGAAGATTAAAACTATTGAACTAAATCAATTTCTTGTATATATCTTCCTGAAACTAAACTGGAGAGCAAAGGCCTGCTCAATGAGAAGAGGCATAAAATTATGTGGATAGCAGTCGCGCAGGCACATAGATAATTGACAAGATTGAGGCATTTTGAGGAGCTATATAGTATATATGCAGCCAACAGCTCCATTCAACGGCCAAAAATGTTGCTGAACCAATTGAAGGTGGTCTGGAATATTTAATCATACTTTTATACAACAATACAGGGGAACTTTTTCTTGTAATACCTGACTGGTAGTTAGAGCATTTTGTGACAATTGCTGCCTCAGTTGGCCTTGGTTCATCCGTTGTTGAGCATATGCCAAGGACCCATTTGCTTTAAGCTGAGAGCTTAAATTGAGGGAACTCATCATTCCCATTGCCTGCATTCCCGGCAAAGCCTGCCCAGGAGAATTTCCTTGATGAAACTGGGATCCTTGAGTTAAGCCCGCTTTCTGCCGTGGCTTCACCAAGAATTAATTTTTGTCAGAATCACAAAGCACGGACAAGCACATCAGCAGAGACAACATTCCTTACTCTACTATAAGTTTCATATACAACCAAAAAAGAGTTTCCTGGAATTGTTATAGAGATGCAACTTCAGTCCATCAAATTATGTACTTGTTTGAGCCTTAAAACTGCATTAATCAAATCTTAGAAGAATGAATAAAAGTAAAGAGCAATAAACTATAATTCAGATGAAAAACTCACATTTACCGAGGCCAAAAATTGAGACTGCAAATTGAACTGAGCTGCAGCTGCAGCAGCTTGACCAGACAGCATTGGGAGTTGCCCAGTTTGTCCCATTAATGCAGAGCGGGTTAAATTCCCACTTCCAATCTGACCCATCTGCTGCTGCTGTTGCTGTTGTTGTTGCTGCTGTTGCTGTTGCTGATTCTGTTGCTGCTGCTGCAGTTGTTGCTGTTGCTGTTGCTGAAGCGCGTTGCCAGCAGAACCAACCCCAAAATTCATCTGGCCGTAAATCCCCGCTTGCTGCCTCATCATTCCAAATTGCTGCTGCTGTTGCATCTGACTCAGCCTTGACATTGACGGGGATCTCTGTAGACTCTGTTGCATCTGAAAATTGGCAGCAGCAGCCATCAAATTATTATTACTACTATTAGAACTATTCTGCTGTTGTTGCTGAAGCTGCATTTGCTGTTGCTGCTGATGTTGTACCTGCTGCTGCTGGGATTGTACAAGTTGCGGTTGTTGTTGCTGCTGCTGTTGTTGGGATGGTGTGAGAGGGATTTGAGGAAGATCAATTGACGGGGACTGGGAAATGGTGTTGTTAGATGGAGAAGGCTGAATTAGATTAGAAGACGAAGACGGCGTTGCCGCCCCCTGGAGTTGTTGTGGGTTTATGGGTTCGATTAATTGGGTATTGGATTGAATTGGGTTTGGAGATGGGGAGGAATTCTCCGCCATCTTTATGAGCAAAATTTCACACAACTATCGGCAATCGCTCGAAGAAACGAAGGTTTTAAGCAAATTCACAGAAACGAAGAGGGATGAATTGGGTTGGAAGACTCCGTCGGGGAAGAAGATGGATACAGTACAATCAATGGTATGTGTGTACAGTTAATTTTGTGCAGGTGGGAGGGACGGGTACAAGTCTGGGATGCACTACTTTTTGGCATTCAAATTGGATCACAATTTAAGCATAATTCTCCTTATATATATATACACGTAATTCTTATAATTATAGTTTTCGATAGCTATTATTCTAACTATGATTAAAAAAACTAAATGGCTTGACTTATAAGTAGATCATTACATACATCATAATTCATATTATTTAATTTTTTGAGGGAATTTATTATTTACTTCATTGAATAATTTTACAATTAAAATATCTAAATTATGTTAGAATTAATAATTTTAAATAGCATATTGCGTTATATTCCTAAAAGGTGGTAAAATTATTTGAAATTCTTATATTTGTATCAATTTTTATAATGTGAGTCAGTTAAAACTTGATTGTACATAACTTAAGTTTTTTTATAAAAAAAAATATATTTAATCACACTGTTGAAACAAATTTCAGTCAAATTACTTATAAAATTTAAAAATAAAAATAGAAAATGTATAATATTTAGAATGAGTTAACTTCACTAAATCCCTTAAAATTCTGGAGAAAAAATATTATCTCATTAGTATTTCAATTGACTCAATCTCCCGTTTATCTTTACAATTATTTCAATTAACATTAATCTTACACTTTGGTCCTCAAAGTATATACCTCTGGACAATGTAATCCTTAATTTTATTTTATTTTTGCTACATTCATTCCCAATATAATTCTATATGACCGTATTGGACATTTTGACTGGAATTAAGATTAATTATGGTAGGACATTAAAAACAAATAAATAGTTTTATTAGAGGGACATTATTGGTATTGTATGTTTAATCAACTTAGTGTCTTAATAAAAAATGTTATAAGATGACTTATATATGATCTTGATTTTTTTTCTTATGGTCGCAAATTCATAAATTTAGATTAAATTATTATTAAAAGAGTTCAAGTATTCTTTATTGAAGTATTAGTTTATAAAAATAAAAATAATGAAGAATATAAAGCATCATCTTCTTTGTTTTTCTCAATGTTATTACATTGGAGAAAATAAAAATAATTATCTCACCTGTAGAAATTTAAACTAAAACAAACTTAAAAATCGGAGATTATATTGGCCACCTTAATAATCTAAGTGTACCAGTTAATATTTTTCTTATACTTTTTATTTTATTTATCTCCTCTCACTTTCTTTCACATGGAGATTTTATTACAATGTCAAGAAATAAATATTTTTCATTTTTTCTATTAGAGAAAAAAATGTGATATATATGTTTATTTTTATAATATTTGACTAGCAATGATAAGGAGATTAAAAAAAAAAAAGATAGGTGAGAATAAAAAGTATACTTCATTTAAAAAGTATAAATCACCGGGAAGTACATCGTGACAATTGAAATATTAATGTGAATATGTTTTGACAATGAGTTCAAGGAGATTTAGTGAAATTAATCCAAATATAATAAATAAAAATTTATTAAATTTAGTAAAATCACCCTACCAAATAATTTAATAAAACGACTCATGTGTTTTTTTAAGATTTAGTTAAATTAGCCCAAATATAATAAATAAACATTTATTAAATTTAGTAAAATCACCTTACCAAATAATCTAATAAAACGACTTATATGTTTTTTTTAAAAAAAATTATAAAACGGTAAAATCACTAATCTATTGAAATGAATGTAGTAGTTTTTTTATATTATTATTGTATTCTCTGCTTCCTATTCTACTCATTCGTCTCCCTTTTCATTTGCATTGATTTCCAGAATTTAGATGGTTTGATTTATGTAATTGGGAGGCAAATGAGGTGATTGACTTATGTGTTTATGCTTTTTAAAGTTACGTGAAATGAATGAAACAATCAAGGTGGATAGATTATGCTCAATTAAGAAGGTTCGTGTCCACTTCAAATTAAAATGGAAAATATATGTTTATTTTAATGAATATTTTAATATTAAATTTACATGAAAATATGAAAATAAAGCATATTAACGATTCCAAAAAAAGAAGTTTGATCCTTAATACTTTCTTGTTAATTGTTCTATCGCTACAAGGTTCTATGGTCTCTTCCTTTCATTACCTCTTTCTCTCAATTCAAACATTTTGGATCCATAGACTAACCACCAATGACCCACCTGTCATTTTAGGCCAGTGGCCCAATAGGGTTCCTCCCAAATATTGTAGTCTATTCTAGCAATCACAGATCTTTGAATATCTATGGTAAGTATAATGAAATGATAAGAGAAAGAACACCACACATTTGATAGCACATTTTTTTCATTTAAATTTAAGCATTTACTCTTTAATTTAATGTAAAAATTAATAAATTAGTTTAACTACTTTATATCATTATAATTATTGGTAATGTAGTTAGCCATGGAACTCTTATATTATTATCAATGAATTTTTAAAATTAAAGAAGTTTGTGGTACTTCAAAAAGAATATGTGTTTATAAAACTACTTTTGGCACTCTCTGTTTGTTATGTGCATTTTAAAGGACAATAATGTCCTCCCATTATCTATTGCTAATTATTATATTTTTACATCAGTGACGTTTATATTAATTTTTTTTATCTACATATCATCATACTATATATTAGTATTTTATTAGTCCTATTAATGTCCTTCCAACTTGAATGATAATAGTGTATTTTATTTATGCCAATTATAATTTGAACAACCATATAAATAGCAAAAAGGTAAATTATACACGAGTTTGAAATTAACTTTCTCTAAATACCTTGTTGAAAAAAGCTTTTAACATAATCAATTCAAACACCTTTTATGTCCAAAAAGGGGAAAAGAGAAGAAGTAAGGATTCAATCTTTCTTGGTTTTAAACAACTTTTTACTAAAACTACTAAGGAATATAATTAAAAGTCAAATGTAAGAAAAAAAAACAATTATCATTTCATACACTTCTTAAAATATTGAAAACAAGTAAGAAAATTAATGATTTTGTCTTTTTATTTTTTATGTTTTAGGTATAATGAGTTTGTCTTTAAATGTTAAAATATAGAAGGTCTAATTCAATTTCAAATAATTTTGTATCCTTTAACTTTTTTTCAAATAACAGTCTTAAGGTTTATATATATAGTACGAAGACAGAAATACATTAAAACATTTTTTTTTTTAAAAACGTGGTACTTTAGAAGAAATAACTTTTAAATTGATAAAAAAATCAAATAAAACCGTGAATATGAAAAGGCTACTAATGATTTGAAATAGGTTATCACTTCTTAGTTTGCAAGCAAACCACGTGGCTGTGGGTAGAATGGAGAATCTACGCGAGATTTTTCTGAAATAATTCTACAGGAGATTAAGTGAAAAAGAAACTAGGGAATATCTCATGTTGGGTGCCTGTGTCTACAGACTACACTGTACTGTGTACTTTATTTGCAGCGTGAGCGTGGTGTATTTTGTGCAATAATTGTATCTAGTTATTATTAATCCCTCACTCACTTTTATAATATGCAATTAAAAACATTATTTTGTCTATTGTAAGATGTTTTTTTAATTTTTAAAATTATTATGTATATATTTTTAAATTTATTATTATTCTATTAAAATAAATAAATAGATAACTAATAATTTTTTATATAAAAAAAGACAATAATTAAAAAATATTAATATATGTGAAATTATTTAAAAGATCGTATAAAAAATGACATATGATGTATTTTTTATCATGGGAAACAAACCACAATTACTATTTAAAAGTACATATAAAACAAATTTCATATTATATTGTAATTTGTAAAATTGATAAGTACACACTAAAACGATTTCACCCATAATTGATTTTAAAGATTATTAGTTCGAGTCATAAATTTTTATATTATGATATATATTTTTATTTTAAAAATAGTAGTTTATAGAACAAATGAAGATATAAATTATATTTAAAATTGTAGTTTTTTAAAAAAAATTATAGGTGGAAAAATCGTAACAAATGAGATATGCTCAATGTAATTAACCATTTACAATATAACATTACATATAACTTTTAAAGTTTATCGTCAATTTATTTAACATTAATTCGATATGAATTAAAATTGGGTAAAAAGTGTATGATGCCTCTAAACTTTCATAAATTTTGATTTTAGCATTTGAACAATTTTTTATTAATACATGCATTCAAACTTTTCAAAATTATCAAAAAATACACTTGAATTTTTTTATTTTCAATGTATACACTCAAACTTTATAAAATTATTAAAAATTACACTTATATCCATCTAATTAAGGGGCATTTTTGTCATTCTCAATAAGAACCTAAACTCATTGTTCTCTAATCCATGTAAACTCATTTCCTCAATTTAGATTCTATGCAAACTCATCCATTTCGAAGTTTTTATTTATTTTAAAGATAAAGATATTTTATTAAAAAGAAAATATTTAGCACAAGGTAAAAGAATATGATATAATAAAATAACTTGGAAATAAATTATACACAAAATACACCTAAACCAAAACTAGAAGATAAATATGAGATAATGTAAAAATAAAAATGAAAAGGAGTCAAATTGAGCTATAAAGTAGTAATTAGAATTTAATTATATTGATAAAATGACAACTACAAATTGACTAACTATTGAAAATAATTCTACTAGAAATAATAAGTTTAGATTATTGTTGAGAATGACAAAAATGTACATTAATTAGATGGACAAAAGTGCACTTTTTGATAGTTTTATAAATTTTGAATGTATATATTGATAAAAAAAAATTTGAGTGCAACTTTTTTATAATTTTAAAAAGTTTAAATAAAAAAATATTCAAGTGTTAAATTTGTGAAAATTTAGAGACACACCCATTAAAATTTTACACATTAAATATCACCCAACAACAAAAATTATTTAAGGTAACAATAGGACATTGGAGATGATATGATGTCAAATAAGAGTTAGCATAAAGGTCAAATGAGATAGACGGCCATGATTCCTTGGAAAAATTATTTGACGGTTTATGACGTTCAATGCATAATATGTAATTAAATACTATCTAAATTGTTTCGTATACAAAGAATATGACATCTTGAATATCAAAATGTATCAGAATACTATAATTCAGGATTTTGTATCCTGAGATTTAGCAAGAAAATAACTACTAAAATGGAAATTATATCTCAGAAAATGGGCGTCCAATTCAGAGATGACAGAACTAGGGAAATTTAAAAAAGAAAAAAAGAAAAAGAAAAAGTACTTGTATGGTAGTTCTTCTCCCAGACCAGTGGGAAGCCAGAGAGGAGAGAGAGCGCACACACACACACAAAGGAAAGATTTTCTTCCAACCTAAACAGAGCATTGAATGAACGGAGAATCCCGCAGGTGAAGTAAACGAGGAGAGAGAAAGAAAGAAACGGTTCACAGCCCAGAATCAGACCATACTGTCTTCATCCGTGTATGTACTGTCAAATCTCAGAATCACAACCCCCACATATAACCAATTTCTCTCTCTCTTTGCCTTCCTAAATTCATGATTTCAGGACCTCTTTTCTGTCTCAGTGATTCTTGATTCCACCACCGCCGGCGTTTTTTCACTATTCATTGCCAGAAATGGTCCAGAATTTACAGGTGCGCTGAGAAATTGGTGGCAAGATTTTCTCTGTTTTTCCGTTTTAAAATTTTCTCTTTTCTTTGATGAGTTTTTTTTTTTTTTTTGTGTTTCCTTTATTTCCGAAGTTTTTCAATTTTTCTCGTTTCGTCTCGCCGAGCATTAAATTTGTGAACATATTTTTCCTTGGATTTTTTTTTATTGTTTGCAATTTGACTGTAGCTTGGGGATCTTTCATGTCATTAATTTCGGACGCACGTTGAATTGCTTTCTCTATTTTGGAGGATTGGATATTTTCTTCGTGGTTGTGTCCAGTGATTTATTTATTTTTTATCAAAATCTCATCTTCTTGGGATTACTTTTAATTTTGTTTCGTATGACCTGAGTGAAACATTATTTGGATTGTTTTTGAAGCAATATTATACTTTCTTTTGATTTGCCTTTTGACTTCTTTGTCTCGGTTGTTCGTTCCTTCTTTTGGTGTTTGGAGTTTTTGAGATTCCCACTCATAACCAGATCTTTGCTTAGTTTGGGAGAGGAAAAGGTTTCTTTTTTATGGTACACTAACATATGTGATTCGACCTTTTTCTGTCACAGAGCAAGAGAGCTGGTATCAGGCTCTGATTTTCCTTTTTGTATGAAACTTCTGCATTTTCCTTTTACAATTTTTTTTTTAATTCACATTTTTCTTAGGTCTGAAAAAGACTGCCTTTTGATGAGTGGTGGTGAAGATTTGAAATTCAATTGCAATGGAAGATGATATGTTTTCTGGCATTGCAAATGGATTGCAGATAGACGGCAAAGTTATCCAAACATTTCAGAAGAGTTTTGTGCAAGTCCAGAATCTATTGGACCAGAATAGGCTGCTCATAAACGAGATTAATCAGAACCATGAATCGAAAATCCCTGATAATTTGACCCGAAACGTGGGTTTGATTAGAGAACTGAACAATAACATTAGAAGGGTTGTTGATCTCTATGCTGATCTGTCAAGCTCTTTCACCAAGTCTGCAGAGGCTTCTTCCGAAGGGGACTCAGCTGGGACAACAAAATCCGACGGAAGAGCTGGTCAGAAGAGAATTAGGTCCGGCTAACTGATCCCAGATCAAAATCCAGTTTGCTGCGTCTTTACATGGATTAAAAAGAATGTCTCTGTTTCAAATATTCAATCTTCTGGGGATGGTAGAGTTGTAATTTTTGGGATTCTGACTTTTTTTCCCCTTATTCCTTATCCTCTTTCTCTCATCTCACCAATTTCTAAAAAGAAAATAATAATATTATTATTACTCTCGTGTTAACTTAAATATTATTGATTTAGATATAGTAAGAACAATATTATCAAATAATTGTTCATAAGGAAAAAAGGAGTATAACCCTTTTACATTATATTACTGCTTTCATATTTTCATTCAATTTGAATTTTATATTGTACGGCCGAAGATTCATGTTGCAAGTTCATCATGATAGTGCACACACAACTCATGAATCTTAGTATTTACTGCGGTCTGATGGGAAACTTCAACGGCCCTCTTTATTCTTTTTCCTTGTTTGTCTAAAAGATATTCCTAACGTACATGCTCTTTTTATGAAACCCTTTTTTAAAGATCTGCTTTACAAATGCAAGTCATCATCGTTTAGGCCTCTCAAATCTTCTTTTCTTTTATTAAAATAAAAGTCTAGTTTTATTACTGATGGTGTTTACTTCTCTTTATTTCTGATGTTCAAGCTACATTTCCATGCCTCATCAATTGTTGATCTTTCTTATTTTCATGGAACAATTATCCATCAATATTATTAGTCTTAAGGTTTCCATTTTCCCACCCAGCTGCGCAACAGAGATAATTCCATTTAATGTTTGGCGACAAAGATGCTTAGAGAAATTGAAAGCAACTTTGCTTGTTGCAAATCACAAGATTAGAATCTAACATTGGATGATCACTGATTAGGCTTTAGTCTTTTGATCTGACCACTGTATTTGTCCCAACTAATCTTGTCTCTTGGATTTTACTATCTTATATCTTAACAAGAGTCAATAAAATATGTAAAAGTTGCTTGGGATGGTTTGAAGAAAGAAAACTGTGTTATTTTAAGAGGCACGTACATTATTTAGCCATCAATTTGGAATCTTTCTCCATCAAATTCGCCCCCCTACTCTTCCTCAATTGGGCCACCAATGTGAGCGAAAATTCACTTTCCAGTGGCACCACAATGATTTCGTCCGGCTCCCTTTATCTCAAGGTGTTTGTAACTTTGCATTTTAACAAATTTGCAGCGGAAGGAAGAAATTAATTAAGCAAAATGAAGAAGAACGTGGACCATATGGTCATTTATCTTTTTGGGCATCTCCTGCGAACACCACCAAGAGAAGATATCAAACTGCAAGGATGCATGAGGAGAGAAAGAGAAGAAAAGTAAAAAAAGATGAATAGAGGAGTGGGTAATAATACTTACAGAAAAGTTTAATGCTTTTATACAGTTGTCCTTACCTTATATTGTCCATTTCATCTATATCAGGAGATTCAGGACTAATTACTCAAATACTAAGAATTTACTTGAAAAGAACATCTGTTAACAGCACAATGAAAATGCTGCTATTGCTGTGATTTCTCCATTAGTGATGCAAAGCATTTTTTCCAATCCGAGACTGTCTCTCCACCATTAACCACCTGTTAAGATAGTGACAAATTTGAGATCATCCAACAATTTGAAGTCACCAGAAGAAATAATACACTGAAGGGGAAAAAGAAAAAAAAAGAAAAGAAAACCTCTCAATTTGCAAAAAATGTGGATGTTACAAGATATGCAGTATTAATGTATTATGCATGTTTTCTCTTTCTTTATTGAGTCGGTGGGTGTCTGCATTTCCATCTAAATAGATTACTTTCTATTTCTATCTGGAAAAGTTCGTCCAATTTGCTATTTGTAAAGAGACAAAGTTAAAACTTATTATGCCTTTTCATACAAGTCCATCCTAACCTCAGTTATGAAGAAAATCACTTCAATGCATAACCACCTCCAATCAAGCAAGTAAAGGATGTTAAACAAACCTCAAATACTAATCCTTTCTCAGGAACTGCATCAAGAGCTTCAACACAAATTAAGGCCGAATCCTGCTTGCTAAGGCTTCCTCTTGTTGCACCACCCTGCCACAAAGAATTTCTGATGAGTTCATTCAAATATTCTTCTATTACTACCCATATTTCTAGTCTACCATGTCAGGGATTTGGAAAATATCACAACTCTTCCATCTTGAAAAAGTAAACTGAATCAGATATCATTTCTTTTTCCCCCCTTTCTCCTTTGTTTGCTTTCAACTTTTAGACAAAACAAGGGCATTTCGCCATTCTCTTATGAATAAAAAATGCTATTTTTTCTGATACTAGTTGTCTGAGTGCCCAAGTATTTACTAATTTCACCACAATCAATCTCGAAATTTTACACTATCTTTGAGGCTTCACATGAGCCATCAACAAGAATTCGCTCATGTTAAGGTACCTTTTCAAAGCTGAATCCTTGCCCTCCTGGAGTGTTCTTTAACAATCCAGTCCTGATTATGGTGTGAGGGATCCCCGAGGCCATTAATATGGATTCATCTTGCTCTGCCAGTTTTCGTGCATTGCTAGTCATGATTGCTTGAATCCCACCATTACCTTTATAAACAGATAACTGCAGCCTTGTCAAACCACGATTTCCTGGAAATGCTTACTCATGGAGGAGAGGGAATCAATACCTGAGATAAAAGGATCACATGCTCTAAGCCTTTCCAGCTTTCAATATTTGATAGAAAACCTTCCTGCATGCAGAAAAAAAAAAAAAAAACAAAGATGAATCAAAATGTTTTATACATTTTGAGTAAATGTTTCAGAAAAAACAAAATTTAGTTATGATGACGAAAAAGTGAAAGTCTATAGAATGTAGAATAGATACTGTGGAGATAATACATACATTAACACATATTACTGCACGAACACCTCTTAAAGCTCTCTTCAGAAATGAACTGTCCTTTGAATCACCAGCCATTGACTTCACAAAGAAGAATAACTCAAAAATATCAGCTATAATGTATGACCAGATACAATAAGTAGTAGCAAGAAAATATTATGCAATTATGTTGAGATAATCCTGTCAACAAGGCAGTAGTAGCGCACCAACCTCAACATAAGTGCCAAAGGCTTCCATGGCGGCTCGCTTATCCTTCACCAGTGCTTTAACTCGAATTCGTTTGACAATTAATGATAATATTACCATCTAAGCAAGGAAATATTATGAATAAACGATATGCAGAATATAAGTTTGTTGTGCATAAAGTTTCACAGATGATTACTTAAGCATAACTTATATCAAAACTCACTCAACTGCTAGTCCAGAAACACTAGGATAATTTAATTATACTTTAAACATGCATACTTCAAACACTAGTCTATGTTCTAATCATTACGAGGCATACATAATGGATGAGTAAACTAAAGAAATTTCAGTTTCTTTACTTTCTATGCAAAGTATGGACTAATTGTATACCCACCTGGCCAATTTCACTATCTCCATCAGTTACTAAAACTGCATCCCTAGCTTCATCTTCCTCTGTTTTGCAAGTTCAGAATCAATTGCTATCGGGGAACATAAAGGTGAAAAAAAGAAAGAAGGAAAAACGTAGACTTGCTACACCAAACTACCTGAAGTCTCATCCTCTTGCAAAGCAGATCCATCTTTTGAAAGGAGATCTGGTGCCCCATACCATTTCCTTAACTTTGGACCCCCTTGAAATGACAATGCACAGACCACATTGTCAAGAATGTAATCCTTGATCGGTAAGACTATTTCTGTATATAAATCATGAACTAGTTGGAGAACTGCTAATTGATTACCAAGCTTTCATTATAGTTTCTCATTTTATATAAATGGCGGGCAAAAGTTTGTATTAAAAGAACCAAATTTCAAGCAACTATCATTTAAGGGATTCTCATCTCATTATAGAATCAGAGGCAAATTCAGCCCAAGGGGATTATAGAAGGGTATATGCAAGTCCGATGATAGTTCAAAATACAGAATCAAATAATTGCTTATTAATGGCTGAAAATTTGAACTATTTACCAGAAGTTTCTTTACTTGAGTGATACATTAAATCATTTCGCTATAGAAAATCATCTTTTGTTCTTCACTCAACGTCATCTAACTCACTGTTACCGAGATAAAAATGCCAACTTTAAGCTTAACATTAAAGAAAGCATAGCAGGGAAATTGTGGTTGGGCAAGGGATACCTTCAATGTAATCAAGAATTTGGTCCATGAAGCTGAGTTTCTTCTTGGATGAGAAACAGGTGACTCGACGTTTTCTAATTCCAATTCCAGGGTAGGAATCTGAAGGTACCACTCTGGAGCAATCATTGTTCAGTAACCAAGTCTTGTTGCTACAGAGCAGGCCCAAAGAATTGTGGAGAGGATAGAGGTAGAGAATTGTTGAAGTTAAAACTGGCATTCTTTGGCACCGCAATCGTTTCTCGTGGATGTAAAGCATGAAAAAGAGCAACCATGTGATATGAGATTGAGATGACGATCTTGGGGGGTTCTGAATTTCATTGGTGATTCGATTTTTTGTTTTTTTTTGTTTTTCCTTTTAAGAAAGAATGTTTGATTCAATTTTTTTTTTCCAAGTTCAATTTAGTTTTATTTTTGAAAAAATTACCAATTTACTACCGAAATATGGTTAAAAAATCAGTTGCATCCTTAAAGTTTTTTTTCATTTACATCCCTAAATTTTATTTAAAATTTACTTGCATCCTTAAATTCTGTTTTTATGGCATTTACATACCTGAAATTTAGTCCACAATTTTTTTATTACCAAAAGTCATATTTTAGGAATCAAATTGACTATTTTCACAACAAGCTAATTAAATAGTATTTTAAAAAGAAAATAAAAAGCAATTCAATTTGATTTTTTGGAAAACTATATTAACATTAATTTTACTCAACTTATGTCTAAATTTACGATACAAAAAATTTATCCCTTAAAGAAGTCCTAACTTGATGATATTAATTCAAATTCATTCAAAATTTATGTTCTACGTAATATTAATAAATCAACTATTTTTTATTGAAAAGTTTGATTAAATATTTAAAAATAAAAAATTAAAATTTTAAACTTAACAATTAGATAAAAATGTATGACATGTTTTGGAGCAATCTAAAAGATTTCTCCAAAACATAGACAATACATGTGATATAGTAAAATAATATTCAAGAATTTTCCTTCTTTTTTTTGAAATAATATTTTTCCTATTAATTAGAAAAGTTTATATTTAGTCATTAATAAAATATTCAATTGTTAATTTTTTTAAAAAAACATTCATTGTCAGACCTAAGAGTTGAAGGGGCAAATTGACATTAACCCTTAATATTAACACCCCTAAAGATGATACACTTCCTGGCTCGCAACCCTAATCATCTATCCGCCGATATATATTCGCCTCAACCTTGTACAACCTTCACTTTGCGGCTTCTTGTCATCGGATATCCTCTGCGGCGCCTACAATCCATCGAAAATGGCTACCCAAATGAGCAAAAAGAGAAAGGTTTTTTTATCTGCATTTTCGATTACATGTATCCATCGGCTTTTATTTTTGATCTGACGGGTTTGGGTTTTATTGTGAAAAAAACTTCAGTTTGTGGCTGATGGAGTATTCTTTGCTGAGCTCAACGAGTTGCTAACCAGAGAGCTAGCTGAGGATGGCTACTCTGGCGTTGAGGTCAGGGTTACCCCTATGCGTACTGAGATTATCATCAGGGCGACACGCACACAAAATGTTCTAGGTGGGGGAATTATAAATTCCTTAGTCCGTTTTTGCATTCATATTTTGTTTCTTTTCGGTCTTTTCGTTGTTAGCTTGTTTCTCAGTCTTAGTTTTCTCGAGCGTGGTTATATACGTTGATTCTATGATGGAGAGAACGAAAAGAACATGGGGAAAGCGAAATGGTGATTTCATCGTTGTTTCTTCTCTAACAATACATTTCCTCTCTCTCTCTCTCTCTATATATATATATATAAATATATTCAAATCGTAGCTGCAATTACCATGGAGAAACTACACCTGTAAACCATTCTGTAGGCAGCTTTTCTTTGTTTTTTTAGCTCGGATCGACGCTAGTTTCCATATGGGGTGTTTATGATTGCAAAAGGTAATTATTGTCTAAGCGACCCTTTCGGGCATTCTTGTTGAAGTGAGTGAACTTCTGGAAGATTAGTTTAAGATTAGGAATTGTGTTCACGATCTTGTTCCTCGTTTCTCGTTTTCAATTTTGGTCTTGGGTAATGTGAATTGTATTCATTTTTTATTATTTTAATTCTAACCGTGAAATCTTCAGTTTTAGCAGTTGTATGTAACATATTTTTGTTTGTTTACTTATGAAGGCGAGAAGGGGAGGAGAATTAGGGAACTCACTTCCATTGTTCAAAAGAGATTCAAGTTCCCAGAAAACAGCGTGGAGCTTTATGCTGAGCGAGTTAACAACAGGGGTTTATGTGCTGTTGCTCAGGCCGAGTCGTTGCGTTACAAACTCCTTGGAGGCCTTGCAGTCCGCAGGTTGGCTTCCTATGTCTGTGTGTCCTCTTGAATCCTTTATGTTTCATTGGTTTGAAATGGATCATCTTATACAGAATATTCATTCAGTTTAGTTTGAAATATATTTTTGGCATGAAATTGTATAGTCTGTTTAAAGCTATCAAGAAAAGTAGCTTTCTTAATTGGTTACACATTGCTCTTTACTTATATATAGGGTAAAGGACTCTTAATCAATGCTTATATAATATGTGGAGATTGGTTCTGCCCATGACTAGTTCCCACGGATTGGGGTTTACATAATTCTCCAACATCTGTCCAATTTAACCTAAGTTTTGGGTTTTATTTTCTCGTTCCTTTTATATATTACTACATAGTAATTCATGTAAAACTTCAGTGTGTAGAGATTATGCACATAGCACTGATTATGCTTACTCTCTTCACTGAATTATTATAGAAGAGACATTCAATCATTGCTGATATTGATGGCGGAGATTGGTTGGCCCCTTGATTTGTTTCCATAGATTGGGGTTTTCATAATTCTCTAGACATTTATCCTTTCTTTACAAGCATTGGGTCTTATTTTCTTGGTTTTTATTCTTTATTCAACTAATCTCTGGATCATGGACTGATTGTAGAATGAATTTGATTTTTCTGTGTAATTATTAACTGTTGCCTAATAACTGAGGTTAAAGTATGTTTTTTAATTTTTTATGAATGGTTAATACCTTCCTTATATCTCCCCTATTCCTTGACATAGCTAAATTATCAAATTTTTTTTTTTTACTTGATAAATGGTAGTTAATGTAGAATCCTATGGTCTAGTTTTGGCACATCTTTGAATTGGCATTGATTTGATCCTTCTCTTTTGTATGTGGGTTGAAGGTCTGTCTTCCTCAATGCAAAAAGTGAAATTCTGGAGTTTGTCAGGCTCCTCAGACTGCTATATGTTTGCTGAGTTTGGAATATTCTCCAACATATCTTTCTTCGAGAGAATCTTTGGATAAAGTTTTATTGTTATTGTTTGCATTTTTTAACAGTTTTTTTTTGTTGTTTTTCTACTTGGAATCTATGCTTTTAGAAGAATCTGCATTATTGGAAATGATCAAGGGCAGACTACAATTGTATTTTAACTCCGCTAATGTTTAGTTCTTCATTTTATGTTCTGTGCATGTGTGTTTTGGATCCTTCTGTCCTTGAGGGGGGGGGATAATTCGTCATGTTATTGATCCATTATTCCTTTTTCTTTGTGCAGGGCTTGCTATGGTGTTTTGAGATTTGTTATGGAACAAGGTGCAAAGGGTTGTGAGGTAATGCATGCACAAACATTTTTTGTCTCCAGGGAAAAAAGTTAAAATGATCACCATTTGCAGGTTATTGTCAGCGGAAAACTCAGGGCCCAGCGTGCTAAATCAATGAAGTTCAAGGATGGCTACATGATATCCTCTGGCCAGCCTGTCAAAGAATATATTGACTCTGCTGTGCGACATGTTCTCCTGCGTCAGGTTAGTTTATGTATACTCTGTAAATTTTCCTCGAGTCTATTTGGATTCCTTTCAGGTTGGTAATAGATGGTTGAGTATTTTTGAGATTCTGGACTCTTCTTTGACTATTACTTTTTATTTTTATTTTAGAAGTTTTACTTTGTAGAAGGAATTTATTTTACAGTACAACAATTTGTGTACCTTTAATGATGAGTTTGTGTGACTTGCTTTCTTCCCAGTTAGTAACCAATGAATAGTTCCCCGCTCTGGGGTGTAGGGTTCATTTTTGGAAGGAAAACACTTGCTTTCTGGGTAATGTTGAGGTGGGAGAGTCAGGGGGGTAAGTGTATCCACGTAGCTTTATCTCTGTTTTTGACATCACAAGTGCTTGTTGAAAGAAACAGTACTTGGTGATGTTATGATGTTATTCCCAACTTTTTGGAGTTCTATTACGTACTGTTGCATAGATATACAATTTTCTTTTGCTATTTTCACACAAATCAGTAGATTTTGCAGATATATTTCTTTACTTAATCACGTGAATTTGCAGGGTGTTCTTGGTATCAAAGTGAAGATCATGCTTGACTGGGATCCAAAGGGCAAGACTGGCCCTGTAACACCTTTACCCGATCTTGTAACAATTCATCAACCAAAGGAGGAAGATGAATATGTCAGGCCAATGGTGCCGCCGGTTGCCGACATAGATGTCGGAGCAGTTTAATATACTACTACACTTGCGAGGGGAGGGGAAAGATAATATCAGAAGAGAAAAAATGCGCGTTTGTAGGTGCATAGGAAGTACCTGGTGTTTCAGGTTGAGAATATTAATAGGAATATTGTGTTCTTTTTGGTCGTCGGCTTGACAATGATATCTAAAGATGGTTTTTGAGGTCTCTGAGGCTTCGTTTGTTCTTTTAAATTTTTTTTTTGCTACTTATGTTTTTTAGGAGTTTCGTACCAATATGTTTTAATATAATGTATTACCCCGCTTCCTTTCTTAGTGTGTGAAACTGTCTGCTTTCTCTGCATTCCCCCCCCCCCCCCTTTAATTTGTTACTGTTATTAGATTTTTTCAGTTGGCAATGGTGGGTTTCTAAAGCAACCTGACCTTTTCGATGAGCATTGATCTTATTTCTATGCTTGTTAGAAGCAAATGTGCTCTCTCAAAATAAAAAGAAAAAAAAGGCAAATGTGTCTGGCCCGAGAATTGAGGATTGAGTTCAATTTAAATAGATTCATTTTGTTGTTATCTAAAAGAGAGCAGTCATGGAAAATAGATAAAAGTAATATTCCCTTTTACATTGACAAAAAATATTAGGTAAAATCTAATTAATGATTTCTATTATTCAAACGCAATTAATATTCAATTATTTCTTCTCTTCTCTATCCTTCAATTTAAATGTAGTCTTAGGTTAAAATGAGATATAAAATTGAAGAATTGTCCATATAAATTTAAATGAATAGAATGTCTTGACTCTTGAAATATATTGTAGGAGTTTATCTCTTTTGCTCTCTCATTTCTTTCTTTTTCCCCCTCATCAATCTTTAACATTTATTTATAATTTAATTTTTAAAATATGATTTGTTTTTGCAATTAAATTCCAGGGTACCTTTGGAGGGAAAAAAGAAAAAGGAAAAAGAACTGAGGACTAAGGTGCTGGAATTGTCTTTTGAGTTTGATAAGATCCAAGCGCGTAGGGGAAAAGCTAATATCAAACTGCACTTCAAACAGAACTCTCTCCAAAATGTGAGTGCCTAAATAATCTTTTGACTTGATAATTTATCACAACTTTTCCTCAAAAACTTATTACTACTCTATGTTAAAAAAAAAAAAGAAAAGAAAAAGAAAAAGAAGAAGAAGAAGTTATCACTACTCTAACCTATCGGTATTTAGAAAATTGAGTGCCATTTGTTAGGTATGTGATTATTAAGTGGTATACTTTTTCAATATTTTCTTTCAAGAAAAATAGAGCAAAATGAAATTTTAGATGATAACTAGGTTTAATCAACCAACAAAAATGGAAGAGGATCAGATTGTGTAATGAAAAAACTTAGACTTAAACAATCTTAGTCTGTTGATGAATTGCATGTCATGTTATTCGGAAAAAAGAAAAAATGAATTGCTTGTCATGTTGTAAAACTTTTCTTCTTAGCTTTGTTTTGGAAAAAAATAAATGAGGTCAAGTAGTCATTGAGAGAGAGAAATAACTTATATAGATATTAATAAGGTAAATAAAAGTTGTTTTGATTTTAATAAATATTAAGAGTATTTTAAAAAATTCAAAATTTTTAGTAATATTATGACAAGAATCAATAATAATGTGAAAAACATTGTGAATTCATAAAATATATTTAATTTTTGACAAGTTATGTGAGAGTTCATATACTTTGGGTAGCATCAATTAATTATCATAAGAAGTCATTTAAAAAATTTCAATTGATTCCAGCCAAATTAACTTAATTTGTGGCAAGATGGGGCACCTAATTATCACATGCCTAAACAAACAATACTCAATTCTAAGAACTACAGTCTAAGGGTAGTTATATGTAATTAAACCTTTTTTTTAATTATAAAACTTGAAGGGAAAAAAGGAAAAAGGAAAAAAGAAAAAAAGAATTGCTTGTCATGTTGTAAAACTTTTCTTCTTAGCTTTGTTTTGGAAAAAAATAAATGAGCTCAAGCAGTCATTGAGAGAGAAAAATAACTTATATAGATATTAATAAGGTAAATAAAAGTTGTTTTGATTTTAATAAATATTAAGAGTATTTTAAAAAATTCAAAATTTTTAGTAATATTATGACAAGAATCAATAATAATGTGAAAAACACTGTGAATTCAGAAAATAGATTTAATTTTTGACAAGTTATGTGAGAGTTCATATACTTTGGGTAACATCAATTAATTATCTCAAGAAGTCATTTAAAAAATTTCAATTGATTCCAGCCAAATTAACTTAATTTGTGGCAAGATGGGGCACCTAATTATCACATGCCTAAACAAACAATACTCAATTCTAAGAACTACAGTCTAAGGGTAGTTATATGTAATTAAACCTTTTTTTTAATTATAAAACTTGAAGGGAAAAAAGAAAAAAGAAAAAGAAAAAAGCCCACCCGACGATTCTGTCCTCATTGAATCGTATTCTATTCACTCTCTAATATCTTTTCATCTTCTGTCTCTCTGCTCCTATTTGGCACTATCGTAATCACCTCATTTCTCCTGATTACCACTGTAAATTGGAAAATTTCTGCTTACTTCGATCTCTCTCTTCTTGATTTCTCCACCCTTCTTGATTTGATTGAATCCTGATTTTATAGTTCTTGTCAGATTCATCAATTGAAACAATAGCTTTGTTTCCTCCCCAGCGCCTGTAAATTCTCCTCAGGATATTGCGGTGGTCTGTGAGGACAGTTGCACTCTTTAATTAATTATTCGTTGTTCAATTCTATGGTAAGAAATCAAATTCGGATTGGAGTTCAATTTAAGCACTTCCAATATGTCATGTGTATGTATGCGCTTGACTGTTTTTATTTGCGTGTGTTAATTTTTTATTTGGATTTATTATTACCAAAGAAGTTAATTGCTAGTTATTTATAATCTCAAATCAAGTTACTTGCTCGCGACTTGTGCTGATTAATTGGAAATTGAGGTCTATTGGGCAATTTAGGTTTAGAAATTCTTGTTTCGTGCTTTTAAAAATGATTCGTGTTGAAAGGTTATTACCCTTTTAGACAAAAGATGCTGACTTTTAACTTAATATTTTTGGGTGGCCAATTTTCAGTTTGCAAATTTCAATTGCATGCTGTGGATTTTCAATGGAGACAGTTGTTGTGGTGGAAGGAAATGATGAAATCAAGACTGACGACGTGTCTTCTAATGCTGCGTCTGACCTGACTGCATTCATGCCCATTTCTGATCCTGTTGTCTATAAGCTTGTTCGTGTACGTTAATGCCTATGTATATATGAGTGCATGGATATATATATTTTCAAAATTTTGGATTCTTTCAAGAATTTTTCTTTTTAAAACTTCTGGCAATGGTACTGTCAATTGGTGTATATTTATATACAGTTATTCAGGACCCCAGACAAGTTTGGTGTTACCCGGTATCAATAAAATTTAATTATGCCGTTCTTTTCAACAAGATTTTCGTCTGATTCTCCCCCTTCATCGCATCTTTTCATGCTAACTCCATTTCTAGGTTGATGGAGATGGGAAATTAGTACCGGCAACAGATGATGAAGTCATGGTGGTAGAGGACTTGCTAAAAGACGACAAAATTGAAGTTAGTTATGTTGCAGAAGTTAGACAACCTATAGATACAACTAAAAGAAGTCCTTTGGAGAATGCTCCTGATGACAGTTCAGGAGGTTGGTAATTGATGTTTCTAATTTATTTTTATTTTTTGCAATCATATTTATGATCTATTGTTCATGGTCTTCTTCAGTGTTAGGAATGTTAGCTTTTCTGCATATTAGTAGCTCTTCACTTAGGATGAACTGGCTTTTTTGGGGAATCTACTTTGTATTTTGGGTACAATTTCCCTTTGTTTTTAGAGATTATATTTGGATGAAGATTTTTTAGTTCTGTTTTCAGATGTTTGATGTGATATTAATGAATCCCATGTGATGGATATTGTTATAAAATATTTTAAATAATATTACTATATTATTTAGAAGATATGATTTTAACTAAAAAGTATTTGATACAGTATATTTAATGTGATTGTGTGGAACAATAGGTAGGGTTGGAAATGAATTTGAAATTTGGATGTGACAAAAGTTTTAGAGGTAACAAAGAGTTTTTAAAAATATTTGTATTTTAAAAAAAATGAACAAGTGTTTAAAACTGTAACCAAATATAGAGTTTTTAGATATCACGCATTCAGAAAGTGTATATATCAATTACTGGCTTTATGTAAATGTTCCAGCCTTGGGGTGTTTTGTTATGATATTTTTAGCTTTTCTTGTTACACATGCTTCTAAATAAGGGAAGTTTGTTAGGACTATCTGGAAACTTCCATGGTAATGCAACTGTTTCGAATATTCGTGGTGATCCTAATATGGAGCAGAGAGAAGCCAAAAGAATTCGAAAGCCAACAAAGCGGTATATTGAAGAAATTTGTGAAGTGGGATCTAGAGAATCTAGTGGAAGGTTGGTCTTGGCAGTAAAGAATTTTGAAGCAGTTGACTTGGGGAAAGCAAATGCTAAGCAAGAGGTTCATTATTGATTCTTTCCCCTTTTCTTTCTTGATTTGTTCTTTTGATCCATTTTTTCCCTTTCTTCGATTAGTTATAAGATAAATATATAATATATTTTTATTTTATTTTATTTACATTCTTTTGTTTAGATCCTTGTAAATTAGGCTTCTTTTTATACAGTTTCATGCTTCTCATGCACGGAATCCACTGCTTTACTGCTTTGATTAATACTGACTAAACTTCAGGCTTTCTTTTCTTGTTAAAGATTTTTTAAAGGTTTTATAGGTACTGTTTTGGCCATGGTGTATATTGTCTTCTACTGATGAGAAATTTAGAACTCAAAATTCCTTGCAGGAATCTGTTCATCTATTGGCTCCAATGTCAGATGGGCTCAACATAAGTCCATCACAGAAGGTTGAGGGTTGTTCAAGCTCACAAGGTGGATCAATTGGAAATAGTTCTTCAAATTTTACTGTAGGTACTAGTTTGAAGCCTGATTTCTCTAAGTTAGAGGGAGAGATATGCTTGGAAAATCTCACAGTCAAAGAACTGCAAGAAACTTTCAAAGCAACTTTTGGAAGGGAAACTTCTGTCAAAGACAAACAATGGTTGAAAAGGAGAATTGCCATGGGGTTAACCAATTCCTGTGATTTTTCAATAACTACTTTTATAATCGAAGATAATAAAGTGGTGACGAAGACTAAAGGAGTGATCTCCAAGAACAGCGCAGTTTCTGAGGATATTGCAGCTGAGGTTAGCAATCAGACTGGTGGAGGTCTATCAGATATTCATGATGATCAAATAAATGTGCATTCAAAAATTGATGCCAAAAAATCTGAAAGTTCTTCGACAGCATACAATTCTGTTAATGAAGATTCTAATGCTGAACAGACAGTGACAAAACGAGTTCGGAAGCCTACAAAGCGATATATTGAAGAAATCTCTGAAGGAGAATCCAGGGAATCTAGTGGAAGGATGGTCTCTCCGGTTACGAGAACTGAAAGTGGGCAACCATTTCAAAAAGGTCCTGTAAGACCCTTTCAGTATGCCCTGCCAGACGGGAGACCCATTGTTACCCGGCAAGATTCATTTGGAGGTTCCGGGGTTCAAGTTCCCTATGTCTCCCGTGTTCGAAGAGGCCGTCCAAGGGAGAACATCATGACTCTCACGGTAACTTTTAAAGTAAAATTTCAATATCTACCATTCTTTTAGTTGAACAAGATGGATGCATATTCTTGCCTAATGTGATATTTACTTAAATCTTTCATATATGTTCAAAGATAGGTAGAACTATGATATTAGCATGTTCTTTTGAAAAGCTATAACTCTTTTGGATGAGGACGTTGTTGTTTAGGAGCGCCCCATCACTTTTTTATCAATTAATGTGTGTAATTAACTCTGCTCTGTTGTCCTTGTTTTGTTAAAGAAATTGCTTCCCTCAATAGCTCCCTTCACCCCCCTCCCCCCCAAAAAAAAAGTCTCTTTCTTACTACTTGCTATAGGCGCAATTGATGAGCATGACATAGAATGTGTGTAGTTAACTTCACTCTGTTGTCCTTGTTGAATTGTATATTTGTGTCAGTGCTTAATCCTTTGGTGGTTGTTACATGTAGAAATTTCAGCCTAGTGACATTGGAGTGGCAGCCAAAGTGGTGGAGGAGGTCTTTGGAGAACATGTTGGAAGGGCAGGTGATGATTTAGGGAACAATGTATTCAAGGCAAGATTGCCCCCAAAAAGCATTGAACAGCCTGTAAGTTCTATTTTTCATGTCTTTAGAGCAAGCCTGTAATTTTCCCACTATAGTGTCGGATTTTGTGTCACTAAGCTGCAAGTTGGCATAAATTTGACACACTTATTGTTGAATTATCTTCCTTTTTGCCTGGTGGAATTCATATTGAATTATTTTTTTGATACACAAATATTCTCTTGTTGATTTTTTTTTATTTACTTGCTTTACAAGATCTTTTTTGTTGGATTTTCATTAAATACCTGATGAGAACAGTTTTGACCAATGATGTTTACATTCTGCTGGCATACTTTAGTGTGGATACATGTGCTGGAAATAGTACTGGTTTATGTTTGTATATATGAAGAACTCGTTTATGCTTTATACTGGGATTGTTTGTTGCTGATGTGGAGGGTGCAGTCTGCGGGAGTGGTGTGCACTTTGTCTTTTAGGTTGCAACTTTCAAGTGTGTGTTGCCATAAACCTATGTTCTGTATTTCAGTGTGTTTTTAGTTTTCCATGTGTAACTTTATATCTAGGGGTTGATCCCAGTGCTTGTTCTGCATTTTTGCACCTTTTTACTCTACGTTGTCTAAAATTATGTAACAAAGTCTAAAAGTACCATATCAACACACTTAAACCAACATATAATCACTATGGGCTAAATATATCTGTTATTCTCTACCTAGGTATCAACACCTCCTTGCTGCAGCATGTCTCATCACTTAAGCATCATCACTAGATAATCATCTTGTGTATGATAGTTCTCCAGGGGATCTACAAAACATGTTTGGTTTGCCATTTTGGGTGTAAATCTGTTCTAATGGGTTAGAATAATGTGTCTTGTCTTCAGCCTTTAAGTAGGCTTCTATTCTTGCCACTGTGCCCTGCATAATTTTCATAATTAACAGTTTCAATTGGGGTCTGTAATTACTTTGTAATTCTTGTACTAATTTTTTTCTAAGTTTCTTTGGGTTACTGTAATGGTTCTCTTTATCTCTACTTGTCTTTGTAGCTCATTGCTGCTTCTGGAAAAGGTAAGCATTATCCTGAAAGGACAATGGAGCTTGAGAAAATTGAAGGGCCTAAAAGTGTGAACTTATTGGAGGATAATTCTGATGATAATAATAGGGTTATTATGGCTACACCTATGGGGGGAATAAGGAGGAAACATCATCGTCCATGGTCTCTCACTGAAGTGGTTAAGCTTGTTGAGGGTGTAGCTAGGTTTGGAGCTGGTAGGTGGTCTGAGATTAAGCGCCTTGCTTTTGCATCATATTCGTACAGGACTTCAGTTGATCTTAAGGTCTGTAATTCTTGTATCTAATCATTTTACCTTGTAAGCAGTCACTAGAGACTGCTTACAAGATAAAATGATTAGTGACTGCTTATGATGGTTTTTTGACACTGATGTCAAACCTAAAGAAGCGTTACTATGCTACAGGACAAGTGGAGGAATCTGCTGAGAGCCAGCCTTACCCAGCTGCCTGCAGAAAAAGGGGTGAGCAGATTAATTTGTACTCCTTATGTATACTTCTCAACTTCATCTCCAGATAGAAATAATGCTTCTTACTTGTCTTTTAATGATGCTGAATGTTTAAGGATTCTCGTGTTTAATAGTAGATTGTTATCTGAAATATGTAATTAGAATATTTTATTTTCTTGCTTTCATTTCACAAATTTTAAGTACTGTGAAAGAGCATATCCTCGCACAATCTTCATTCTGTTGCTTGCTCAAGATCATGCTACATGTTTGCTTTTATCATGATTTTCTCTCATATATGTATAAATATTTTATTCTACAGATGCAGAATTCCCGTAAGCATACTTCAATTCCAATACCTGCACCAATTCTCTTGCGTGTAAGAGAGCTTGCTGAAATGCAAGCACAGGTTTCTCCCAATCTAAGCTCAAGCAGCTTTTCTGGACATAGTGGTGGTACTGATAGAAGTGCACAGGAAACAGGATCAGGTTACCTGTAGGCTGTAGCTTTGTAAATATTAAGTTGCATTTTAATCAAGTAACCTTAATACTCTAACAGCCAGTAACTTTTTAGAAAAACTTTTAAAAAATGGGATGCACTTGCTATTTTGACTTTTTTGAGCTTCATTTCTATTCTTTTTCTTATTGGTTCTTTCAATAAATAGCTGGATATGAAACTAACAAGTTACACTCTGTTTGTGCTGTTTTGTCCGTTTTTACCAGTGATTACTCGTCTAGAGCTTGTCCGGTTAGTGCAAGTGTTAAATTAATGTTTGTTGTTGCTGTAAATTTCTCTGAACTCTTTAACCCAAGAAATTTCGTTTCAGATAGGCGAATGCTTTTCTATCCAGTTATTTCTTACCCTGGAAGATTTTAAGGATGGGCGTCAGTTACTTCTTCAATTGCAATGTTTTTATCATTTTCTATTCCCAATGCTTGGCCTTCATCATTGACCCTTTCCTTTATTTTCTTTTCTTTTCTTTTCTTTCCTTTCTTGTTGTTTCTTTGGGGGAGGGGGGTTGGTTAGATTTGATTAAATCATCATTAGAAGTTTCCTCAGGACATACAGCCACTGGACGGGAGCCACTCATAAGACAGCAGGGGGAATCAGAGGGAGAATGTATCCTACAAAGTTCTGGGGTGCAATTTCATCGAAATTGACTTGCATGTCAAATTTTTTACCCATTGATGTATGTATGGTGTACGGAGAATCTGAGATGCTAAAAATGAGGTCGTCTGGTGCGAAGTTGTGGTTTCTGTAACGTGGACTGTTGGTGAATCTAAGGATGTCTTATAGAGTTATTCCCAAATTCGTGCTTTATAATTTGCTCAAGAGTACCGGGTTTCTTGAATCGTTCACTGAAAGACTTCATGAATCATGGCACGTCGGAATCATCAGTAATATGTTAAAGGCAATGCATAAACTTGTGTGTTACATGCCCCTGGTTGTAACACAAACTTGGAAATAACTAAAATGTTCCCCGTGGTTGTTGGATTCGAGTGTCAATGCCAACGGTTGATGCTCTCATGCAACCAGTGCAGACTTGTCCTCCTAGAATCGACGCAATGAGGGTTAGAAATTAAGAAGCAGAATCGTGGAACCTTCCGTCCTGCATGCGTGTGCCAGAATTAACCTTCTTTGAGCGGTCCCACCTTCCCCCTAAAAGATTGTTTTAAAACTATTTTAAATTCAAAATATAAGTCTCTGTATGTCTGATTTCGTCCCTCTTCGGATTTGGGACTCAGGTGACTGACACTTGGAGATCTAATGGTTGATTTAATTAAGTCATAATCATTTAGCAAATAAACAAGACAAGAAAAGAACTGATTTTGGCACTCTTTAATGTTTTTTCCCCTTCAATTTCGGTCTCTTTTTTAATAGGGGTAAAGACCATCATCCACGTCCGACAATACTCTTTTACTTCACGTAGTTTTTTCATAGATTAATTTGTTCCTCAGTTTAAATGAATCTTGAAAAATCTGATTGAAATAAGAACTACTGCCTAAACATGGATCGCGTTTCCTTCACAAATTCATTCCTAGATGATTTTGTGAGAATCCAATTCTCTGCAATTTGCATCATCCTTTGGCTACATTCTTTCTTTTTTCAAAGACTTTAGATTGAGAACCTTTTACTTCATTTTTCAAGGAAAAGTTACATAAATTTCTGAAATCTTGGGAACGACCACCAGCAGTATCCTTATTTTAACTCCGGCATTGATTGTCTGTCGCTCTTAGTTTAGGTAACAATTTTTTTACCAATTTAAGATTTTAGAAAAAAGAACAAAATCAACACATCCAAATATAATTGTAATTTTTAAAAATATTTTTTAATGGCAAAAAAATTTGTAAGCCCTACTAAAAAAGGTGTTATATAAAATATTAACCATAAATCACACGAGAAGTGAGTTTCATTAAGGTGCACTTATTAGAATTATGAAGCTGTATGCATTGTTAAGGAATATTTATTTTGTCGTGTTGCATTACATTATACTTAAATGGATAATTATTTTTTAGACCCAACTAATATGGCCGAAGATGCAATAGAATAAGCTGGACCACTTTTTGGTATGAAGCCCAGCCCAATACTAACACCTCTCTCTAGTCTCCATATCCCACTCAGGTTACCGTCTCCGTTTTTCTTCTACTTCCCCAATCCCCCAAACCCAGGCCGATACGCTTCTGCTCCTAACCAGAGCCGACTGAGGGGTCGGCCTCCTGACGCGCACTTCAGATAGTGCTCCGCAGTAGTAATCTCTATCTTTCTCTTCTTTGATTTGACAATTTCCATATAAATAGTGAATGGCATTTGGATAATTGTTAATTCATTTAACTCTAAGGCAACGATCTTTGTTATAATTCGTTTTCGGGTAGTTTATTATTGCTATCCTTTTAATTGAATCGTTACTCTGATTTGGTTTCCATCAACTTCTCTTTATTTGATATATTGACAGCTACTGGATGGAACTTTAGGAGCAATTTTCAAATTTATGTTTTATAGGAATAGGGAAGTAAATGTTAGGGAAAAAAAAAGGACTACTAACGATAGTTGTTCTTGGTGTAATTAATAGTACAAGTAGAACTAGTGCATAATAATGTGGGAAGGACAATTTGATTGTTTTATCTTTGTGGTATTGGCAAAAATAGCTGTTGAAGGATGGGAATTAGTTGATGTTGGCTTGGGGGAAATGAATTTTGTCTTAAAACTTTTTTAAAATTTTTAGAATGTTTTTAGCCAGAAATTGAAATTGGCAAATTGTTCTAATATTTGTTTGAGAAAGAAATGTAAAAGTTGTTACAGCATGCTAAATGGATCCTTTATTTCTCCAAGTACCGAATTAGACATTTTCTTGGTGTGATTGATTGTGGTTTTGTTGCATACTTTTGCTGTTTGAAATTGATTTCATTTTCTGTTTTCCATGATAGGTTAATCTCAGGAATCATGGGAATCATAGAAAAAATTAAAGAAATTGAGGCCGAGATGGCCCGAACTCAGAAGAACAAAGCCACAGGTTGCTTTCATAATCCATCACCAACTTGTTTTGTATATTTTTGTGGATTGAGAATTAATTGATTTTTTTTAATAAAAAAGAAAAAGAAAAAGAAAAATATTGATTGCAAGCATGACTTTGGAGTTACTGTTCTTCAGAACTGATTGAAGAAACAATACTTTGAAGGGCTTGGAATCCCTTATGGAGATATTACTGTTCTCCTTTTCAATTCTAGAATAGTTTTGTTTGGACTTACTGAATGACACATTATCATTAATTACAGAATATCATTTGGGTCAGCTCAAGGCCAAGATTGCAAAGCTGAGGACACAACTATTGGAGCCCCCAAAAGTATGCATTTTACTGGATCCTCAATTCCCAACTTTGTGATTCTGTCTTTTATGTGCTCAATTAATGAGCGCGAGTTTCCTGTTTAATGCTTTTTTTTTCCTCCACTGATGTAATTGTATGTCTTAGATGTAGTTAGTTCCGTTTGGGTGCATTATTTCCTTAAAGTTATAATTTCCAAAACAAAAAAAATTTCATGGCCAGGGATCTAGTGGAGCTGGAGATGGTTTTGAAGTTACAAAATATGGACATGGACGTGTAGCCTTGATAGGATTTCCAAGGTTTGCTAATTTCTTTTTACCAATTCAACTAAATTTTATGACATCTATCCTGCCACGTTTTACTATGCTAAATAAAGAATGCTTTGTGCTTTACATTTTTTGTACAACTATATTTTCTGGGAACTATATAAAGAAGTTGAATGTGAATTTTTACACTTCTGAGATTTTGTTGCTGAAGTATAAATTTGGAGTTGTTTGATATTGTTTTCCATCCCATATTTTCAGTGTGGGAAAATCAACACTATTGACAATGCTGACGGGAACACATTCAGAAGCTGCATCATATGAGTTTACCACTCTTACCTGCATACCTGGCATTATTCATTATAATGATACTAAAATCCAACTACTTGATCTTCCTGGAATTATTGAAGGTGCTTCCGAAGGCAAGGGGCGTGGTAGGCAGGTGAAAACTTATGACTATTATTTTGAAACATAAAGAGAACGCTCTCGGTTAATGTATTTTGTGCAGTTGTTCTATGTAGTTGTTGGTTATTTACTTTGCTCTGTTCTCTTTGACACGTGAAGGCTTTTTGGTTTCTTTCCCTGACTTCGTTTTAAAATTGGATGCAATAGTATTGCTTAAGTGCTGAGTGTATCATTATTATATTTTTGTTTTTTTTTGCTTGCTTCCTTTTGCTTGAATCTTAGTATGCTGTTAATGAAAAGAAATCTAACCGGAATTTCTGAAATTTAATTCTAGGTCATTGCTGTTTCAAAATCATCAGATCTTGTCCTGATGGTGCTAGATGCTTCAAAAGTAAGTACTGGGCTCCTTTGATCATTGTTGATCAAGGTTTACTTGATCTGCATGACATCATTTCATTTGCACTTGTTTTTAAATCATTTTGAACATGCAAGTATGCATGTTTTGTTTGTATCTTGATTTTGCCTTATTGCTCTTGTGGCATTTTAACTTGTTATTTCCTAGTCTTTTTCAATTTGAATTCCCCCAGATCGCAAGTGGACTTTTTTATGGCATGGTTTCATTTAATCTTTCATGTTGACTGTTTGTTTTTAATCCTTTTTGAATATTCAAGTACACTTGCTTCATTCTTAGCTGGATTTGACCATATCCTTCTCAATGGCATCACTTGTTATTTCCTAGTCTCGTTGAAACTTGAGCTCCTTCAGATTGCAAGTGAACATATTCAAGCCTTGATGAGTTTCTAAGCCACATAATCTATGCACTTCATTCTGTTGGCATATATTTAGTTGGATGATCAGCATTATTAGTTCTCAATAAAAACAAGACATTGCATGACCATCTCATTGAGGTCCTTACCCTTTTCTTTATGTGGAGGGGAAGTGAAATACTTAAAGAGACATGCTGCATTTGTGTGTTGTAGAAATACATAGCTCTTGAATTCTCTTTGTGTGTTGTAGAAATACATAGCTCTTCTCTTTTGTCACTTCTGACATCTTTGTTGAGTATTTTATTTCCGGGTAGAATGTTGCTATATTGACTACTTGTTTGTCAACTAACTGATGAAACTCTAGAGTGAAGGGCATAGGCAAATATTAACGAAGGAGCTGGAAGCTGTGGGCTTGCGCTTAAATAAGAGACCGCCTCAAGTAATTTACCTCATTACTGGTTCATTGTATTCTCTTATTCATTTTCTTAGCATCTGCTGATTTTGGTTTTATATCTGACATAGATTTCACTGTAATTAAGGATTTAATACTGTGTAACAGAAATTCTTTTTCCTGCATACCGTTTTCACCTTGAGAGTTGTTTTCCTTCTTGACAGATATACTTCAAAAAGAAAAAGACTGGTGGAATTTCTTTTAACAGCACTGCACCTTTAACTCATGTGGATGAAAAACTCTGCTATCAGATTTTGCACGAATACAAGATTCACAATGCAGAGGTATCTTATTTTGGCAAATGGCATCATTCACTATATTGTGAAGATTGATTAAAGTACCATGTTTGTAAACACTTACTTAAACTTACCTCTTACACAATACATGATGTCTTCATATGATCCTATAACCGAGTAGAAGATATTTGATGCCAACTTCATGTAGCTTATTGTTTCTCTTCCTGTTAAATTTGCCTAATGGATTTTTTTAGGTGTTATTTCGTGAAGATGCCACAGTGGATGATCTTATTGATGTTATTGAGGGTAATCGTAAATACATCAAGTGCATTTATGTCTACAACAAAATAGATGTTATTGGCATTGATGACGTGGATAGATTAGCAAGACAGCCGAACTCAATTGTCATTAGTTGCAACTTAAAGGTATGTTGGGTGTTTCTAATTAATGCTCTCCCTGTTGAACTCCTAGAAGAAAAAAACTTGTAGGTATTAGGGATTGTAAATTAGTAGCAAAGTTATATTTCCAATATGCCTGTTTGTTAATTTCCTGGCTTGCTAATGGGTATGACCCCACTTCGTTGGAATCACACATTTTGTTTTATCAATACCATTGTTTTAGTTATGCAAGTTCCATGCTAGATATCAAGTGATACTTGGTTTTGTTGTTTGAACAGCTGAATCTGGATAGACTGCTAGGTAGAATGTGGGATGAGATGGGACTTGTTAGAGTCTACACTAAGCCCCAGGGCCAGCAACCAGATTTCTCTGATCCAGTGGTTCTATCCCATGTAAGCAGCTGCTCTCGCCAACAATGAACCTTGTTAACTTATAGATTCCAACCCTGCTATTCATTTACAGATCTTAGTTTGGGTATTTAGTACTGTTTGCTTCGATGATATTGATGCCTATTTCTGGAATAATGATTCAGGATAGAGGGGGCTGCAATGTTGAAGATTTCTGTGACCATATCCATCGGAACCTTGTGAAGGAAGTGAAGTATGTGTTAGTGTGGGGCACAGGTGCAAGGCATTACCCACAACATTGTGGTCTGTCTCATCCTCTTCAAGACGAGGATGTTGTGCAAATTGTTAAGAAAAAGGTATATAATCTTTATTTTCCTTCATTGACTTCTTGTGGTTATGGACCTTAAAACTGTATAGCTTGGTTTTGTTTTTAGAAAGTTTTTGGCTTATAATGAATGCCCTAACAATTCGACTTGTCTAGTTTGTGAATTTAGTTGCTGCATAGTCATATCTACCTTTTGCTTTTGAGAATCACTTTCAGCCCTAACCTGAAAATCTTTGGAATCATGTGCTCTAAATTCCAAGCAAATGCACTTGTTAGATTGGTATTTGACGAAGAGCTACAAAAAGGAAAAGTAAAAAAGGATTGTGATGGAAACTCAAAGGGGTTGTATTCATAAATGTCTGTGCGCGTGAGTGCATTTTAGATCTTGTTTTCTCCTTACGATTGATCTGTGTGAAAAGGTGCTTTTGAAGGTTCCAATGTTGCTGCTAATATTCCAGGAGCTCTGTTCTCTATTTTCTACGACCTAATGAAAATTGAAAAGCTGATATAGGTTTCATTTGTATCTGTATAGGAGAAGGAAGATGGTGGAAGAGGTCGGTTTAAATCACATTCCAATGCTCCTGCTCGAATATCCGACAGAGAAAAGAAGGCACCTTTGAAGACATGATAAGAAATTGTTGTCGACTCAAAATTTGTTCTTTCATAAAGTACTGGGACTTCTTGGAATCTCTTGGAGATCATAGAGGCAGAAGAGATCATGTTCTGGAAAGAGTTCTGCAGTGAGAGCATTACTAGACTTCCTAAGCATTTATTCCAGCTAGGTCGTCTGCTTGTTTGAATTACTTTGTCTATCTGTTGTATCAGGGGTTGATATGAAAGAACACAGAAGGATTGGGCAAAATTGAGCACTAAAAGGATCCATTGGATCATGTAAAGTAATGTTATTTACTTCCATAACTTGGAATATTGCAGAGTCTAACTATTTCTAATACTAGTCTTTTTATCTGCTATCAACGAGCTCGTTACTCTGCGTGTAGCCATAACCATTGGACACAATACATGAGATGTGTTTCTGAAAACTTGGTTCTGTAGTTTGTCGGCTGCAACAAAATTTGTGCACTCTGCACTGACAGTCTCAACCTCGAGCAATGATCGATACCACATGTTCCAGGCATTGCAATGCCCTCGTGGTGTCTGCACACATTTTATGGCCTGCATGCGTCTTGTCCTTTTAAGGGGTGGCCCTTGATCAAAGGGCTAACTGTGGCATACTGCAAAATAACCTATTTTATTCCTTGGGGAGACGGGGAACGTGGATTAGCAAATGTTTTCCTGGGTTCAAATTCTTTTAAGTAATAGGATAGGATAATCCATTAAGTGTTTTTTTTCCCTTTTCTTTTTGATAAATAAGATAATCCATTAAGTAAAGAAGTAATAGTGCCCCCAATATTCCGGTTCCTAAGATCTGACAAATCGTCCGGGAAAGGAAAGAGGTCAGGGGAAAACCAGTATCTTTCGAGGCAGCGCAATGACTTCAAATTTATCAACTTCTTCAGCGTTAGTTCCAACCAATATCTCTCAGGTTTGCTAACTATCAAGCACCCTGTCCAAACATTATTTTCGAATAGCTACAGATTTTTTCTCTTCGTCCCCCCACCTCCCACCCCCCTTCCCCTTTTACTTACTACTTCGCTCGTCTGGGACAGTTTAAGATTGGAATATGCCAGTTAACGGTAACCGAGGACAAAAGCAGGATTCTTGTCAGTGCTCGCAACTCAATCCGAGCTGCTGCTCAACTGGGTGCAAGCCTGGTGCTCTTACCTGTAAGTTGGCAGCATTTTTCCTTCCTCTAATTTTCACTTTCATGAAGCCTAACTTAGATTGAACATCTATGAGCACGATTGATCGATTGACTGATTGATTGATGGACTAACGTGAATATAATGAAACTCACTGTTTGTGTTAGGAAATGTGGAATTGCCCTTATTCACATGATTACTTTTCTAAATTTGCCGAAGACTTTGATGATAGAGACGCCTCACCAAAACTTTCCATGCTATCCCAAGTTGCTTTTGCCCTAGGAGTTACCATCATTGGCGGCTCTATTCCGGAACGGAGTGCCAATCGCTTGTACAACACTTGCTGTGTGTTTGGACCTGATGGCATGCTGAAGGCCAAACATAGGAAAGTAAGCATAGAATGAGACCCTGTGGTAGTTGAATCGCCTGGAGGCTGGACTAGTATCTATCTTCAATTTTGGAATATATTTCACTTGCAGATTCACTTGTTTGATATCAATTTACCTGGGGATATTTCTTTTAAGTAATCGGATACATTTTCGGCAGGAGAACAACTGACAATTGTCGACACTGGTAGGCACCAAATTTCAGTGCAATGATTTTTCATTCTCTTTGGTTGTTGTTAGTGTTTTTGTGAAGATTGTCCTTAGATTATTATCTCTAGTTGCCTACTGAATCAATGTTCTAATGTTTTAAATAAAGGGAAATAGGGAATCATAAACAGTTAATACAGCTAAATCTCTATTCCCTTGGGAAATTTACATTTTTCTTTCGAAGATGACTCTCGGGTCAACACCAATTTCTGCCTGTCCAATCTGATGTGAAATTTTTCCTGTTTGATGCTGATCTCTTGAAAGGGAGAGGATTAGCATCACTTATTTTCTTAACCTAGTGGAAATGATTGCATGAAAATTTTGGAATATGCTTCTCTCTATGTGCTTTGATGGGCCTTACGCAGATATAGAATTTTCACTTCTCCAGTTTCATGCAGTCAAAGTATGCTTGTCCGAGACAATTGGCAGGTTGTCATTTCTAGGCTCTCATAGTCACAAATTGGAAGCCACAGTGGGTATTGCCAGTTTATCTAATTGCATTTTACATTGTACTTTATCAAACCTAAACATCTGTTTCTCCCTCATTCTAAGCACTGATTGATTGAAGCTTATTCTTTGGTTAGGCAAAGTCTTTGGCAAGTATTGTTGAATGAGTGGCTTTACTGTTTTTGAACGTATGGGTTTCTAGTTTTGCATAGCAATCAGTGGGTTACATATCTTTAGATCCTTAGACTCTGAAACTGGCCCCCACAATTCACCTAAGAATTTCTCTCAACCTGCAAGAACCTATCCCTACCAGTGATCTAAAATTATTTTGTTTCTTGGTTGCTAGTAATTGGCTGCCAGTTAGTCAAGCTCTGTGTAAGTTTGGACTCTAGTCATCTAAAATTTGTTTCTCCAAAGATTCTATGTTATGGTACTGTTGAGCCTATTGTACTTTTGACTTTGATTTCAGATGTTGGCCATGTTGGTATAGGAATTTGTCATGACATTCGCTTTCCTGAGCTTTCAATGTTGTATCGGGACAGAGGTTTCTAGACTTCGCTCTTGCGAGTTCATTCTATTTCGTTTTATTTCAAAGAACGGAAAATTGGATTACTTTCTTATTCTCCTCTCTGTTTTTCTGTAAACAATTTTATGTTGATATCAGGTGCTCATCTGATATGTTTCCCTGGGGCCTTCAACTTGAGTACAGGACAATTGCTCTGGGAACTGGAACAAAGAGCTAGGCAAGTAGCTATAGTGTCTAATATTTTTGAAACTTTATATGGAGTTGGGACAAATAAGAAACACTTCAATGAAATTCAGTATGATGATAGCGATCTATCATTTTTTTTTTTTGCCTACATCGAAGTGATCATCCATTTGTTAGGCAAGGTAACATTTTACTATAATCTTGTGAGAAATTTTGAATATGCTATGAGCTACATTAGTTCATAGGTGGTGCAACTATAGCTACTCACTTTCAATGAAGTTGGGCTCTCTCAACTTCTTGTGAAAGTATGAAACTGGGAATCACATGAGCAACAAAATCAGAAACCATGCAAACACAATATGAATTATTTACAATGAACCATGACAAATCAATGTGGTGTAGTTTACTAACTACTGCATGATGAAGTATTCGAACTGAGTTTAATATCTGGGAGCAAGATAGTTCATGTGCATTTGATTATAGTCAAACCAAAAGGAAGATATATCTGTCTTGAAACAAATTGGATAAACTAGCTAGTAGAGTTATACTACCACTACTGATGTTTTCCCTAACAGTTAGTTTGTAGGAAGTAATAGTAAAATTATTTGCAAAGACTATTTTTAGTCTCAGAAACCAATTGGAAATATTTCTTTTGTTGCTTCTTTGGAAGTATTAGTACTCTTTAAAACTTTCAAATTTTAATAATACTGTCCTATCTTAGTCAAAAATTCTCCTTTCGGAAATTTTCAGGGCAGCTGACAACCAGGTAATGATATTGCACTGCTGCTATATTCCTACATCTTGAAGCAACCTAATTTATTGGATTTGGTGGATAGTTATATGTGGCTACTTGCTCACCATCGAGAAAATCAGTCGGTTCTTATGCCATATGGGGTCATTCAACACTTGTCGGGCCGGTATAAAAATGCTTGAGAGTAGATTTTTTTGGCTAATAGTTCATTTTGAAATAGAAGCATTGATGAAAGACATCGAAATGATCGGATTCTCTCTTTTGTTTGGTAAGCAGTTGGGCCAAATTGTTGCAACCTCTGGGCATGAGGAGACTATTCTGATTGCTGATGTTGATTGCACTGCAATTGAAAAAACAAGGTGATATCTGGGTTTATTCAACATATTTTTCTTGTTTATCTTCTTTACAGTGATGGAGTGGAAAATGATGATTTTTGCAGGAAAAGCCTCCCATTGGTTAAACAAAGGCGCCAGGATGTATACAAGTTGATTGACTTGCATATGCGTTCCACAAACGGCAATGAAGAATCTGCCTAATGAATTTGGGAAATTAGGCCTTGCATCTTAAGGCCGATAAAGTAGTGGAATACCTAAGATTACCTGCATATCTTGACCCAAACCTGGGCTCTTTGTACTTCCCTCTTAGTCATTTTCACTTTTTGTGTTTAGAGTTTGGTAAAATGGCTGACGGCAGATTTTGCAATTGTATTGTATTTCACATTTTCCTTAGAATCCCCTGAAATCTGTACGTAGATTTTGGGGTGTATTATTGGAAACTTGAGCCACCACGCAGAAATACTCGAAACGCATCACCATCATCATCCCTGTTGCCACTCTCAGGGGCTTTTCCTCTTGCACAAAGGGATGCTATTGCGCCTACACCCTCGAGACTTTGCTTAGAGCATTTTGCAAACAGAGTATGTTGATAAGATCAATCACGCAATCTCAGTCACAAGTTTGGTTTCTTCACTAGACAATAACCCACCATGAATATAATCCATTTCCTTTGGGCTTGTTTAATTATTCTTTCAAAACACTTGTCTATAATTAGTGGAATAACCATAACAATAACATGACTATACAATCTATTTATAGATAGAATTATTTTTATAACACATCGTTTCAAGATATATATATATATATATATGAATATAACACGGTATGTACGGATAAATATATGTATTCATTAAAAAGAAATGTGATGTTTACTTACATAATTATGCGTGAATACTACTAGATATATATGTAGATGCTTTAGGGTAACAACAAACTCGAGAGGTCTTGCTTCAAATGCTAGTAATTAAGCCCCAACCCCATCTGTTCTAATCAACTTTTTGTTTTTTGAAGTAATATGGATAAGAGTATGAGTATCCAATATAAATGTAATGATTAAACTCACGTGGGCAACGTAAAAAAGAATGTCAAAGGAAGAAAATGTTTAACTGTTTGTGTGGGACGATATTTAGGGGTCTATTTTGT
This sequence comes from Apocynum venetum, assembly GCA_019593545.1. Taxonomy (NCBI): domain Eukaryota; kingdom Viridiplantae; phylum Streptophyta; class Magnoliopsida; order Gentianales; family Apocynaceae; genus Apocynum; species Apocynum venetum. The sequence goes on along the minus strand of SRSM01000123.1, from coordinate 4,761,536 downwards.
CCTCTTCCGACTTCACAGTAAGATCTAAAAGCTCTCTTTGGCCTGAGAAAAGGAAAGGAAATAAGAATTTCAAGAACAAGCCAATCTGCATGGCTGGATTGGACTATTCCCTAAATTTGAGTGTGATTTGATATTGCGGCGTGGGGTCAGCCCGTACAACCTGGAAGTCATCAAATTACAGTGTAATACAATAATCCTAATTTTACATCGAACAACTTGATACTTCTCTATTCATGACATTTACCCATGAATTATTGTCTTTCTCATAAGCGTGATGAGGTTGATATTCATATATATATATAAAAATCTGAGGAGACTCTCATGTCAAGAAGAACCAAATGAACTTAGAATAGTAACACAGTGGAAATCCAAGTCCAACCATAAAAGGAAAAAGGGTTGCAAATATAGCCAACAAATTTCGTTTAAATTTTGAGAACGATACGAATTTTGATTAAAATTCAGTAGAGAGAGAGAGAGGGAAACAAAAAAAGAGACCCTAGTTCATCTGGATAATAAGCTAATGGCTCTGGGAAGCATTAGTAAGTGATTCTAGGCTATTAATTACCTATATAGTATACTATATCGACCTAGATTCTGATGATTTAATAAGAGAACAAAAATGTCAAATTTAAATGTCAATCACGCATTAAGTAACTTCGTCTCCAGAAGAAAGATCAACATTACAAGCGCATGGTCGGTAGAAACGTGAAAGTAGGATGGGTCGTCGACGATCGTCAAAAGTTGCCCAACTTCTGAAAATCAGTAGCTGTCGCTGCCTAATTGATGTTAATTGAAGCTTCATTGTTGCTGCATGCAAGCTTGAAGCTTCTTCACGCTTTCTCTTTCGCTATGACTGCAGTGGGAGATCACCCTGCCGGAGAAGAAAGAATTATTGGATTTGTGCTTATAATTCCATAAAAATATAACAAACTCATGCATTAATCTCGCCCGGCTTTCTCTTGCAATTCCATGTTTGTAAAGTCGGCAAGCTCTCTCTTTCACGGCATTAGAGAGCAAATTAAACCAAAAAATTATCCACCTTTTACACCCAAAGAAAATATGTCCCCTGTTAATTGGGAATTATGCATGAAAATGAAAGTATCATATTTAGTTCTAATGAAGTACTTGATGCAAAAGATGCGCATGCATGCATTAATTTCATATGCTTCTCGATCCGAATCTCAAGCACATATTTGTATATTGAATGCTAATTTTTTAATAAATAACTATAAAATTTTAATTTAACATCCCAAGTACATTAATAACGCTCTTTCATTCCATTAAAATATGTCTCTTTTTTTTTATTTTTTATCTTTCATCAATCTCAAATTATAATCTAGTTTTCTTTATTAATGATATTATTTAATTTATCTAAAATACTTCTATTTAACTTAGTTTGTTATTATAAAATGTATTTTTAAATTATTAAAATAATATACATTAAGCTAAATATTTCATTTTTCAAAGATAATAACACATTTTTTCATACACTTTCTGTCAAAATTTGTACATATTTTTACAGAATTAAATTTAAATTTGCTAAAATTTTAGTACATCTTTTGGGGTGGGGTGGGGTGAAGAAGGTTGCAGATCTCTTTCCAGGTGAACACGAACCCCATGATAATATAAAGGACTATACTTTGTTTAATTGTGGATATCGCTTATCTTTGTTTCTAAAACGTAGTATAAGAAAAGTAATGCCTCTGGTTCTAGATCAATTCATCTGGGGATCACCAAAAATTCTCCAATCCTTTTTCATCTCTTCTTTTTCCTTTATGTATATAGATACATTGTTGGGGGGGGGGGGGGAGATTTCTTCGTCTACAATTATTCGTTCTTTTATTCTTCTTCTTTTTATTTTTTTCCACTTTTACTAAAGCTGCTTGTCTCTTTTTTCTCATACTCTTTTTCTCTAGCCAAGAGCAAGGGCCCTAAAGACTAAAGTAGTGGATACATCTAATCACAATTCATAGGTCGCGAAAAAAAAAAATCTGCGTAGCACAATCTATACTTTACTTTCTGTCATAATGTTAGAAAAATGTTTTAAAATTACAAACTTACACTAGATTTTTTTTTTTTTTTTAAGTACCAACAAGAGGTATATGAAAAGAAAAGATTTCAATTATTCAGGGGAAAAAAGAAAGAAAAAAACGTGTTTGCTTGCTAGATTTCTAACTATAGGACATGGTTTTTTTTTTAAATTTAGAGGTTATGAGTTGATACATGTTCCATTTTGAAGGTATAATATAATTGTCATTAATTTTATTTATTTATTTACTTATTAACGAAAGACGTTACCTTAATTAAAAAGGCAATAATGGCTGCACACGTGTAACTTTGACATGTGTCGACACAGGAATGGCAGAGAAGTTGCAAGACTGATTTGGGGTTTACTAATTAGTAATAATAAAGGATGGAGAGAGAGGGGACCCAAATCATAATTCTTACTACCCTTATTATTATTGGAAAAATAAAATAAAATGTAATAATAGTGAAAACACTATTACATGGCAACTAACGGGATGGATGAAAGGGCACGCACGTGTGCATGCGCGACAGTCCGGCCCGCCCATCACGTGAGCTCAAAGGTCAGGCTCAGGCTCCAACAGTGTTTCGGTTGAGACTCGAGAGTGCCAGATCAGTGTGGGCCCATGTACTCTAAGGCCCACTGTCTAAACTATGAATAAGCATTTTACAGTTTTACTTCCTTCTTTAAAGAGTAGAACGGGCTACAGATAAAAGCCCAGATAAATTCACAACCATTCTTACTTGTCTAAAAAACTTTTCTAGTTTAACTGTAGCGTATAAGAACAAAATGATAATAGACTTTTTAATATGCTTCTGACTCTTAATTAAAGTGTCTAAGTTGAAAAGGTTGAGTCAAATTTTTACATTAGATTCTGAGTATGAGTCAAATTCTGTCAAAATCTTTATGAGATGAATTCCGAATAAATCGAACTTTAACTTGTTCCGGATATCATGCGATCCATAAAAAAAAATAAGAAACTTTTCTAGTTTGCCAATTACTTGGCTAAATCCAGGGTTTGATTAAAGGGATTCTTAGAGAGAACTGGTTGAGATGCATCATATTTTGGTGATACGAAGGATTCAAAAATGCGTTTAGAAATTAGAAACCACATCATTGTAAGAAAATGGTTGAGAATTGAGATCTTCTAACTCAACCCTATATGGATGGATCACCACCTGAGAAACACGAAGGGCTCTGTGATCATAAATGCTCCTCGGTTGGCCTAGAAAGAAAGGCAAAAATGACAACCAGAAATATGACAAGTCTGTTTCATACATGCTTTGTTTTTGTAATTAGAAGGTAAATCCAAGAACAATTTATGGTGACAGTAGTAAGACGAATAAAGAAGATTAGCAAGTGTATAGATATTGGGTAGCGATTTGAGGCTCTAATTTGCCCATTCCCCGAGACAGAAAACTGCGTAACATGAATAATTGTCTGCTTCATGACCCGGCATGCACCCCTACACGAGGACACACTGAGAGAAGAAGATTTGAACCAGTGATCAGAACTATATGTGGTAGAATTGAACCAAGAAATTATTGATCGTGCGGTTGCCTAATCCTATATATGTGCCAGTGATTTCTGCAGGGTTGGTATGTAACAAGCCCAGCCAAGGATTGCCCACTCAGATACAAAATAGATGTGCACTGATCGTTACATCTCGTCTTGGATTAGGAACAGTGGTTTTATTATTGCTCTGTTATGGGGGCCTCTTAACATTTTTCTTGTGGGAGCTCTTGATTATTCTATATTCCACTGGCTCTTGTCTTTCATCCGTGTTAATGGCAGATAAGATCGAGCATGAACGATAAAAGAAGACCCCCCCCCCCCTCAATTAGTCCACTTCCTGTCAATGGCCTCCACCGCCAAGCAACCATAATCAAAGTGGTAAAAGAAGCTTTAATCACTACTAAACTTCCTCCTCGTGAAGTTGATCGTTTGAAAAGATGTCTGAAATAGAAATGTCTCAGTCGCTAAAATAAATCTGAGTGTAATTTTTTTAAAAAAAGTTAAATTTTAATTTTTGTAGGTCACTAATTCTTGTGGTTCCATCATAAATTCCTTTAATAATAAGAGACAATATAAAAAAAAATTCTAATATTAAAAAGTGCTATTATCTATTGTATAAAATTAAATCTAAGTATATATTTAATTATGAACTACTAATTCATGTTGTTAAATAGGTAAAAAGATTTATCTCTATTAAAAAGAACAAAAAAAAAGTACGATATATGTAACATATCAATTGAGGTAAGTGGTTCAAGACTCTTATTTTTAATATGACATGTTAGGTTCAAGTTTTGAAAATATAGACATTGTGTTGATTAACATTTTACCCTTTTAAGGACTGATTCGATGTGAACGAGAACTAATATAAACATTTGAGATGCTTCAAAGAAGAAGCAGTCCAGTTGAACCTTCTACCATGATAACTCGTGATTAACGAAAGAAACAAAAAAAATTGATTTTGGCCACTGCAAATGCTAGAGCCTAATGCTCATTATATACCTAGCCTGGCTAGGAGGACTTTGTGTGAAATCCACACTACTGCATGAGATTAATAATTAAGATAATTATTTTGTATTGTACATGGTGGGTACATCCCAGTAGTATAACGGTTTGAACAAATAACAAATGAAGACATAATTAAATTTTACAAAGAGTCGCATGGGGAAACAATTAAGAGCCATTGAGTGCGTTAACCTTTACAATATTGACAAGATTATGCTCATGATTAGGGATGTTTTGAAGCTAATTTATTAAGTTTTTTAGTCAAAACTGTTGAATGCATTGGTGGTCTCCCATCTACTCCTTCACTAATCCCATCATTGCCATTTAGAGTTCCCCACATCACCAACCAACCATACAAAACGGCTCTATCTTATTCATATTAGACAACTACAATATGGCATGAAATTTCTTCTTTCTTTTTTCGTTTTTTGTTTTGTTTGTAAACTCACTTTTTATATTCCTCACTTATCTTATCACTAGCAAATCAATCGACATGCATTATAGCCTTTAAGGGAAATGATAATATGAATCCCAGTGGCACGAGATTTCACTTGCTTTGGAAATTTCTTCTCTAGCTAGTACGGAATATTATGTTTTAATCCTCCCCTTTTGTTATGCCAAATTGGTTCATTATTTTTAGTTTTTGGACATTTTAGTCTCCCATTTTTTTTTTTTTCAAGTCATGATAGTACTTTATCTATTTTCGAAAATTCATGTTAGTCACTATATTTATTATCATTTATTAAGATTCCTCATATATTATATTGTTATTTTTTAACTATTTTAATTCATGAAATTCGGAATCAAAATGATTGTTCAAAAATACATAAAGTACTACTTTGTCTGCAAATAAATACAGAGATTAACATGATTATTCAAAAATAGATATAGTACTATTATGACCGGAAAAAAAATCAAAATATCTAAAAACATATTCATTCTAGCCAAGTTTTACACCCAAAAAAGAAAGAAAAAAAAATTGAATAGCCAGAACTTTATAAGCGTGCGTGAGCCAAGTACTTTGCGTCGAATATATATTACTAGGGTGTCTAGGCTACTCGTATAGGTCGTGAATATTATGTGTAGGGCAAAGATCTGGTGTACACTGGGCTCTTTTCTTCTGTAATTTGTTGAAATAAGTAGTTTGATTCCATACAATTTTTTTTTTTGGGGGGGTAGAAAAAGAGATTAATTTTATTCTAAACTAATATCAAACTCCAAATTTAGGTCTCAAACAATAATTCTTTGACTGCCAAATAGTAAATTTCTTTGATCATCGGGAAGTCGGCAAGAAATTAAAAGACCACGAGATCAGAAGTTTTCTTGAATTAAAGGATGCTAGAAAAAGATGGATGAGTAAAGGGCATAGGGATATAGCCACCCACTTGGCGGTTAACCAACCGAATGGGACCTAAAACGTCGTCTTTCTCTTTTGTACGTGGGGATATTAATTAGTTAAATTAATTAAGCTAAGCCATGCTTTGTATTAGTACCATAGGTTAGCCTTTTCTTTTCCTGTAGTTTGAAGCTATTCACACAGCTTGAGAACTCTTTTGCAAATGTGAAAGTTGCGAATAAATATAGTATATTATTAGCGTATCTCACTGTGATGATTCTGTGGTCCTTCTAATCAGTTTGATCGAGTTTCAACATCTCTCAAATATATATCATAGTGTTGGCCGATCGAGGAAAAGAGAATGATTTTCTTTTTCCTTTTTTATTCTGTCTTTTCTTCTTTTGTGTACTGATTAATTTCTTAGAGAAAAAAAAAAAGGGTTTTCATCTTCTCTGTATTTATTTAAAACATGTTATGCTAAGATCTTGATTCGTGATCCCTGATTGTCATATTTCAATTTCAATGATCAGCCCTGTAAGAAGAATGAAGGTATTCTTCAAAGCTGCATCTCAAAAATAGAAATTGCTTCAATTATTGTCCTATAAAATGTAGTTTGGTATAATCTCTTGCACACTAGTTTGCTTTAAAACAAAAAATTTGGAAAAATCTGTTATAATTATTACTATATATGACTTAAAAGGCAAAGTCTCCTGTGAGAACTTTAGAAGGATAAGTGAAGCATTCCACTTAATAAAAATATTCTCGATCGTCTCATTAATCAAAGAGCGAATCATCCTTCTCCAGGACGGATAAGCTTGGTGTGGTGCAATCCCAGGACCACGAAGCTAACTTGGAGTGCAATGCATCTTGGGGCGGGGTAGCAATTTTCGGATACACCAGTGAGCCACATGAAAAAGGTGAATCATTTCCTACTTAAAACATTAAAAACGTCTTTGGTTCTTGAGTTTTCAAAATTCTACGACTAAGGAACTGCAGAATATTTCCATTACACTCCAGTTTGACTCCCCATTGGATATTTTGCTGCTTGCAAAGTTATGCAACGTTGGGAATCTCTACAGTTCATTTTACGAGCAGTTAGTACACAAAATTTAGAGGTAAGACAGATTGTATAAACGAATTTTGTAGAACTTTAGTTTAAAATAAGAAAGAAGATGTCGTTATCAAAAAATCATGGAGGCGAGAAGTCAGAAATAATTTAGTGACATCATTCGCAATTTTTACTTTTTTACAGCATATACAAATACAATATAAGATTCATTAAATATATATATATATATATAAAAAGTTTCATAAGAAATTTTTCCACTGATATGGCTGGAAATCAAATCTAATTATAGACAACAAGGCATGCACCTAAGTCATATATATATCAAAACGGCAAAGACTTCTTCGTCGACGTACCCAACAAACAAGGATCTCATAAGAGATTTTTTTGTCCTCATCTTTTGCAGACCAACAATCTACCTTTCATATGTATTCTCCTTTCCTTTCATCATCGCCAAGTCCTTGCCCTTTTACCACCAACCAAACGTATACAAAAGAAAAAACACTCTCCATTTCAAGTTTTACATATTTTTACTTTACTCATTTCTTTTCTTTGATTTCTTATTTTTCAAAGACTTCTTCTTAGATCCTAGAAAATCAAGAATTTACACACAAAATCTTCCCATATTCATTCAAAATTTGATGAACCACTTTTTTGACTGATAAATTCGAATTGGGAACTCTTTTGAGAGCATACTTATGGTGGTGCTAGCGCCATATTGAAGCAAAGGGAAGGAGCCCACATCATAGCAAGAGTTAAAGCAAAAAGTCTAAAACCTATCATCATCTAGCTCATCATCTCGCGTGTGAACGCGATCTAAGAATCTTCAGTTTCTTCATCTTTACTTTCCCTGTGCTTCTCTCCTCATTCTCTAATCATCTTTACTTCAGCCCTTTGATCTTCATGATCCACTTAGTACAATCTTGAAATTGCAGCAAGATTGTAGTAATAGACATTGAAAGAATATATGGAAGTAAGAATGTTAATACACAAAGAAGAAAAGAAAATTAGAACGAGAAATTTACATTTTCTCTCATGGTCTAAAATTATAAAACCCCCAAACCAATAAATAAATAAACTTTAGTAATGTTACATTTGCTTCTTGTTTTTCTTTTCTTTTTTTCCTTTCTGGGATTTTTATTGTTGACAGCATAACATTACAAGATCAAGCCATTAGCGATGGCCCTATTGGTACCAAGATGAGTTGTTTCATAGACAGGCAATTCCTCGCGGTACCTCTCCATACCAATGGCAGAAAGATTATCGAGTTCGAAGAGATCAGAACTTGCATAACTTGCTGCATCGTCATCTTCTTCTTCATCTGGATCATCAACGTGGTCATAGACTTGACTTTTGATGTGGGCATCTCTCATGTCAATGTCACACTCGACCTTCTTCTGATAGTTTCTTAATAAATCTCTGGCAGCTTCTTCCACGCGACGATTCTTCTCCATAATATGAAAATTAAGCTCCTCACTTATGGAATTCCTAATTTTTTTGACTGCCTCTAAACTCGGTTTGTCATCGTACAATGATTTTTGTCCGCACGGTTGACAATCCTCGTCGACAATCACACTAACTGGGTAGAACCGTACAGATCTTTTGGTGCCATTACTTGATTTTCCTCTTGATGATGGGGTCTTGCTTAAGCATGATCTTGAAAATGAAGAAGCTGATGAACATGTTGATGCGTTGGCAGACTTCAATTTTCTTCCTGAACTTAAATCATCATGATATACGCCATTTGATGAGGAGATCTTGGCCTTCTTTGTATTCCCTGTAGTGAACAGAGAATTCAAGAAACTCGCAAGCCGACCACCTGGGGAAATTGGCTGCTTAACCTTCTTCAAATCACCGTATATTTTTAAAGCCCTTGATTTGGTCTTCACAAAGCCCCCTTCTTGTTTGGGCTTGGGCTGTGGAGCACAATGATCTCTTCTTTCATGGCGATCATAATGACCGTACATGTTGAGTTCTTTGGCGTGTTTGTTGAATTTTTCAGGCTGAACCGAAACGCTGGTTCGGATCGGCTTAGGCTTTTGCAAACCGTAGCAAGATGACCTTGAGGGAACTCCATAAACAGATTCAGTTTCAGAAGATGAGAATCCTCCGCCGCAGCTTGAGTCAGAGGAGCTGGAGCTGGAGTTGTAGAACAAGGCCTCACCATCATTTCGGGACTTGGTTTCAACAAAATCAGCAGTGGATTTTCTTCGAAGAACCACCTTCTCGCTGACCTTCTTCTCCATCCACTTCTCAATCATGCAAGCCCTTTGGAAATTGACCATATCTCCCTGATCTTTAAAGCTGCTACCAATATTACTCTGCTTCTTCCTCATGGTTTCCCTATATAGAATTAACTCCTCATCACCTTCATCAATAGAACGATAAATTGCATCAAGAAGTGTGGATGAAAAGGAAGGATGAGAAGAGCTTTCTCTCTCACGTCGGTAGCAGTAGCTACCCATTATATAATTTCAGTAGTACTGGCGGAGGAAGGACAGAACGGAAAGCAAAGAGAGAAGACTGAACAGTAGGAATAGTAACAGAGTTTGTTGAGGAACACTAGAAGTGGGGGGTTGGGAAAAATGATAATTTTAGGTGTCTTTATTGTCTGCTTTGGAAGAGTCAAAAAAGCTGCAAAAGAGAGATTAATTGGAGGCAAACAATATCATGTGAGGCAATTAAGAGCGTCTCTCCTACTATATCTTGCACACATTTCAACAGCAGTGCAGAGAGACGACGACTTTGCCGCTGTTTCTGTTCTTAATGTGCTCTTTTATCTCTCTTTTTTTTGTTGATACACTGAGTATGAGTGAGAAAGCAAAATGGGATATGGGGACAACCTAGACAAGACTCATTGATGTAGCTTTGATTATGGTTTACAGTCCACAGAAAATAGAGAGAGAAAGAGCCAGTGTAGTAATGAAAGCCAGAAGACACGCTCTGCCTCACCTCAGTAGTGTGTGTGTGTGTGCCTGAGAGAGAGAGAGAGAGAGAGAGTTCTGAGTTCTGTGCATCTCTGCTTTTGCTGCCGTTTATATGGACTCGGCTCGGGTGAAGGGAGAGATTAGAGTGGAGGGCCTGTGGTGGCGTGGGGTTCTTTTGGTCCACGCTGGAGACAATGCCAGGTTGGCATTGATGACGTGGTTTGCGTTAATTTATTACCAATGTTAATAAAAAAATATAAGTTATTTGAATCAATTTTTATAAAGAATAATTAATTTTTTAAAAAAAATATATTTTAAAAATAAAAAATATATTTTGAAAAAAATAAATAGAAAGAATTTGTCTAAAAAATATAAAAGAAGTGACATGAGAAATGAAAATAAATAAATATAAGATTGAAAAAACTATTGTCTACTAGTGGTGGTAGTAGTAGTTTTTAATATTACTGTATATAATTTTATTTCATCTTTTACTTGTGTGTTTGTGAATTTCATCCAAATCTTTTGACAAGAAAATGGAATTTCAAATTGCCTGAGGGTACTAAATTAACCCTGAAGACAAAAAAAGGGACTAAGTATGCAAAATCTCTAGTCTGAGGAATACTGAGATTCCAGAAAAGAAATGAAGAAAAACAAAATTAGGATCATTTATTCTCTTCTAATCCTTCTGGCCAAAATTAAATTTGAATGTTTATATTGTACTTGATGCAAAAAAAAAAAAAAATAGGACAAATATTTTAAGAAATACACAGTCACTTTGTTGACGGAGCATGGATGAAACAACTTGCTGATCTCCTCCTATTCATTCATTCAAGGCCCTTCACATATAATGCATATATGTATATATTTGGGAGTGGGAATCAAGAAAACAAACAATCTTTTGACTTAAATAGACTACAAATATGCCTTTAATTGATTGATATTATATTCAAAGTCACTCTTTATTCCCAGAACATGGAAATAGTTCATAGCTAAAAATATTTCACCGTTAGTATTTTATTATTATTATTATATATGCTCTTAATAATCGATTGGAAAGGAGAGGAAAAAGAAAAAAGAAAGTCTCCGGTCATTTTTACTGATAGACACGATGGTCTCATACTTGCATTCAGCAGCAACAGCATTTCAAGACTACTAATAATTAAATGAGAATGATAAGATTCGTATGAGCCTAATCTGTAACGAAATTTTCAAAATTAGCAAAAGTAGTAGAATCCATTGTTATTCCTAGTCTCATTTATCAACAATGTATCAAGACTATTTATAATTGAATGAGAATTATAAGATCCATATACACTTAATTTGTGTTAGAATTTTAAAATAACAAAAGTATCATTTCATCTATTTTAAAATATATGATATTTTATTACTTTTAAGGATTATTTTGTGTAGTATTAATAATATTATTCATACTTATTTTATTTTTTATATTAAATCAATTTAATTTTAAAAAACTTATATACATAATAAAGTAATATATTTTAAAAACTAAAATATTTTCTTAATATATATATATACAATTCATTCAATATCTCTCTTGCCCTTCATGTACTAAAAGGTGAAAGACCTGCAATAACATATTCTCCGAAGGATGAGGTGTGATCAGTGTGAACGTGTGCGTGCATGCACGTGTAAAATGGTCTAAAAGCTACGGCAGTGCCTCTTTCACTTCAGGGCAGACATTCTCCGATACACACAACAAATATACTCATCTTAAACCGCACTAAATCTAATCTCCATGCATCTTAGAATAATACATGCCGTACTGGTATTAACGTTCTTTATAACTTCTTTACAGTACAACTTGGAATTTTTTCCTGTGATTCCTTAGCCAAGAAATACAGATCGTATAATATATCTTTCACAATTTTTTTATGCCTCTGCTCCTATCTGTCTCTGATTTTTGTGTATGTTTGCAAGAGAGAGAGAGAGAGAGAGAGAGAGAGGGGTTCGAAATGATTGCACTCGTGGCTTCCAAGTTCCAACCCGAGAGAGAGAGAGAGAGTATGCAAAAAGCCAAAAGAATGAACAAATAAAAGAGAGATGATGATATCAATCGTTGATAAATTAACAAAGGATTAGCATGAGAGAAGGGAGGAAAAGTGAAAAGCATATCTTTGAGATTAATACTAAATAAATACGGATTAATGATCTATCAGCTAAGCCTGAATAAAGCAACTTCCAAGCACCCCTATTTCCTTTCTTCTTTTCCTTGCTTATGTACTGTTCTTCCCATCGCTTTCCTGCTTTCATTTCTTTAAACTCTTGCTCCACTCCACATATATAATCCTTTAATCTATTGAAGAGCAGTCGTTCAAGAAATTTATTGTATTAAATGAGAGTCGATAGGATAAATAATGATCTTACCATAATCTATATCATTCTGCCCAATTCTTGATAATTAGGTTCATCAAACCTTCATTTTTTTCCCCCATTTAAAACCACAAATAGTTTCCTTAACTAAAAATCCATTAATTAGCTTAAAATAAAAAATAAAAAACAAAATACTAGATAATCTTTTCATTTAGATATTGGTTAAATGAAAACAACTTGGTTAAATTAAAAGTTGATAATTTCATTTTAAACGGAGAGACTATTGAATGAATTATATTCTTTTATGTCCAACTTGTGCAACGAGTTTTATTCAAATTCCAGAATTGTTTTCATAAGAGATGCCCAACTCAACCAGGGAAAATATTCAAAGCACGAGTGGTGAGAAAATTGGTGAGACGTTCCAATAATATTCAGTTTTCATAAGTCATATTAGAAACGGGGAAGATTCCATTCAGATCATGGGCGATGAGAATGGGGCTATCTCTTAGTAAGTTCTCCATCAGAGTCCATGATAGTATGTTTTTACGTGACATGCCATGATAACTAAGAAAAAAAGGTTCATTATCAAATTTCCAGTGCAATCATCTCACCTTAGAAATGGGTGGACGGACGACGTAGACTCTCCTGTTTCCTTCAATTCATGAATTGTCTCTCACTACCATATTAGAATTGACATATCAAAACAAATCATATTATAACTGTCCTCACTTTGTACAAGTTCTTGAAACATACAACCCCTTCTAAATGAACTATTCTTTCAGTGCTCTTTATTGATGGTTCACATTCATAATTCTCACCTCTCAGACTCGCTTAGTATTTATTGCCTTCACACTCATAACCCAACTTTGCGGACATGCCCTAATAGAATGAAAACGCTTGAATTTTTTTTTATAAGAAGATAAAATTATACTAATTCCCTCCCACAAAGATAATCACATTGTTTTTTTTGCACATATTAAGAAATGACGATTTATTTAGTTGAAATGTATATTTTATAACTTTTTTCATATATATATCCTTACTTAGTCCTTAATTACTTAAATTATTTTGAGGCAAACAACTATCAGTTTTCGTTAGAAGTTTTTTCGTTAGAAGTATAATTTCAAGCAACTTTGTGACTGAATATTAATTGTGAGCTATAGTAACTTGTGTCTCAATTGTTTTATGTTTTAATTTCAAGCTGTAAATTCAATATAAAATTAATTTGTGACTGATAAAAATAAATTATAATTAGGAATAAATGTGAAAATAAATAATTAAATGTGAAATTTATATATAAAGTGAATTATCTTTTTAATACTATTAAAAATAGAATAATTGATTATCTTTGTGGGACAAAAAAAGTAATACTTTATTATAAAGTATTGCATTTATATCAAAATATAAGATGTTTTGGATATTTCACACATATTAAATAATATTATACTTTTCTAAAATACTCTTATTTATTATGTTATAATCTTTCTTGAATATTTGAAATTAAAAAAATCATTTAACAATAGGGGTAATATTAGAAAAAACCTACAAAATAACTTTAAAATTTTTCAGAATATGTTATACTTTGAGATAAATAAAGTATATTTTATTATTTATTATAAAAAATTATCAATAAAATGATCGATCTAAAAAATACATATATTTAAATGTGAGTTTATAATATATGTTTAAATTTAATTCTTCTTACTATTTATGTCATTAAATAGAAGAAAATTTTAAAAATTACCTTAGTATATTAATGATCATAAAATGGATTAAAACATTAATTGGATGGTAGTAAGAGGAAGAGGAAGAGTAAGAGTGCATATGTACGGATTTGTTTTTTTTTTTTTTAATGATTCAAGTTGAGTTCTGAGAATAGTAATTTCGGTGATTCTCGTCAATACATTTATATGTAAAAAAAATTAAAAACTTTCATATAATTATACGTGTCAATTATTCTATATACACATTGACTACCGATTTGTCTTTGTTATAGTAACAAAGTGGGCCAAAACGTGGAGACCCTTTGGAGATTTAGTCATAGTCTGCACGAGCGCCAATAATTAATGTGCTTAATCACAGACAAAATACAACAGTATTAGCCACAGAAACATCGAACCACGTGAAGTGCTGAGCCCCCCAAAAAACTCCCACATGTCAGGGCGTTGGCCCTCTCTATACCCATCTTCTGTTTTCACCTACATACCAATATTAAATATTATTATTTTCAATTCCTTTCAATTGTACATTTTTTACACGTAAAAATATTTTAAAAATTATTAAAAATAATAATTATGTAATTAAACTTCTTAAATTATCTTCATCTAATAATTAATTTATGGTTATTAAATTATTAATAATTCATCCGTCTTATTTCAATTATTCACATTTCATTTTTAGGATATCATATTTCAATTATTCAATTTCTAATTTTAATACGTATTTTTATAACTTAATTTTTGCACATATCCAAAGTGAACAATTGGAATGAAATATAAAATATTTTGAGAAATTTTTTTATTTCAAGATACTTCATACATCCTACAAAAATAGTCCACTATTCCATTTTTAATCGTTTCAAAAAAATAGTCTTCTTTCTATATAAATATCATATTTTTTCCACATTTACTCTTAATTATTACTTCTTATTATTAACTACAAAGTTACTTGGGAAACTCCTTTAAACCACATTTTATGTTGGATTCACACATTTAAACTATACCATTAACCATTAATATTCAATCACAAAGTTACTTGAATTGTACTTTTAAGAAAAATCTATTATTTTGCGTGCTTTGAAATAATTGAAGCAATTAAGTATTATTAAGGGTGTATATATATATATATATATATATATGTAAAAGTGTATATATAATTTATATATCAACTAAACTAACCGTTATTTATTAATATATGTAAAAAAATTATATGACTATTTTTGTGGGACGAAGAGAATATAAGATATTACTTTGAAAATTTTTAAAGTTATTTTGTACTATATATATTTTTTAATATTACCTTTACAATTAAATAGAGAAAAAAATGATTTAATTCCAAATTTTTAAGAAAGAGTGTAATATAATTAAATTATGATATTTTATATAATTAAAAAATTTCAAAATATCTTATATTCTTTTATGAAAATAGTAAATACCAACCTTTTCCTCCCACCAAATGCTCGTGGCTGGCGGATCCTACCTATTTCACTTTGGTGACTTTGGTTGCTTGGAGAAACATTATTTACTACATTACATGTTTTTAGCTGTGTGGATATCGTGTAAGATTTAAATTTGATATTTTGGTTGAAAATATTGAAAATTATATTATATCATATTTTTTTAAAAATCATACTGTATAGTATCGAAATATTTCGGTACCATATGATATGTACCCAAATTTTATATCTTTTATTTAAATTTTTTTATTAAAATACTTGTTATTTTCTCGAGAAAAAAAACACCAAAAAGTGACATGTAAAGGAAAATAATATCCTAAAAAAAATCATTTTGGGCTTCTAAAACACATATAAATAAATAATATTTCACAATAAAAAATTAAAAATGGAATAGTTAAATTTCAATTAGATAAATATATTATAAACAATTTCTATTAAAAATACAAAATAAAATACAATTTCATCAAGTAAACAAGTTCATCTATCAAATCTTAAACTCTAACAAAATACAATATTCAAATTTTATTCATTTATAAAACAATTATATTTTTATTTTTAAAACTAATATTTCGATATTACAATACACTACGATTTTAAATTTTGAAAATTGAATATCACAGTGTAATTTTTTTCAATCTAAAAAATGTATTGTATTGTATCATGAAAACGTAAAATCAAACTGAATTTTAAAATACAATTATTCTAATATGGCCAATACTTTTTTAAGTCTACAAACTTTGGAAGAATCACCTATTACAACTCCTAGAGGTAAATTCATATACACCTCTTCACTCAAATCACTATGCAAAAAGGTATTATTGATATCTAATTGCTGCAAAAACCATCATTGTGACACTGCTATAGCAATCAAAATTCTTATAGTTACCATTCTTGCAACTTGAGAAAATGTCTACAAGAGATCAATTCCAACTTGTTGAGTAAATCCCTTTGCAACAAGTCTACCTTTGTATTTCTTTAAACTTCTATCAGACTTGAATTTTAGTTTATGAACTCATTTACAACTCACAGTAGACTTTATATGAGACAAAACAACTACATCCCAAGTTGATTAGCTTCTAAAGCCTGTAATTCAGCATTCATAGCCTCACATCATTTTGCATTTGTTGCAACTTTTTCAAAAAACTTAGATTCAGTAAGTTTATTGACATTATAAACAAAGGATTTATAACATGTACTAAGTTGACTATATACAATAACATGATGAAATTGATATGGTGATGATTTCAAATCAGGTAAAGAATAGATATAATCAGATAGATGTGATAGTGGTAGTGAAAGTCTTGAAGATTTTCTGACTGATACTATAGAATTGAGATTATTTGTAGGTGCAATAGAATTGGGATTATAAATAGAATGTGCAGATTAGTTGATGATTCTAACTACATGTTGAACACAATAACTCCAATAACACAATGGTAAACCAGATTGAAGGCTAAGTGCTCTAGCAATATTGAGAATATGTTGATGTTTTCTTTCAACAATACCATTTTATTGTGGGGTTCTTACACAACTTATTTGATCCATTATGCCATGGGAAGAATAAAAAACAAGCATGTGAAATTCAAGACCATTGCCACTTCTAATTGTTTGAATTTTAGAAATGAACTGAGTATGAACAATAGTGACAAACATTTACAAGAAAGTTTTAGCTAGGACAATGAGATGTATGAGGTAAAGTAACATTTTGTTTTGACTGCTGAACAAGTTTCAAAATAGGAGAAGAGAGATGTCTTAATCTATAATGCCATAGCATATCAGATGACAAAAAAGAGTCTTGCGGTTGAGAAAATACGCCGAGCTTGTGAAAAATATGAGATATTAAGATAGTAAAGCCCATGAATTTTGCTAGCTGATCCAATCATCTTGGTAGTAGCAATACTGGATAACACAAGATTTATCCAAGAAATGAATGGAATAAGAACAAGAAGTAAGCTGACTCAAAGAAATCAAATTAAAATTGAAACTAGGCACAAAAAGAACATTATGTAATAAAATGGTAGGAGTAGATATTTTGGTTCCATCAGGTAGACAAACAAAAGTATTATTGGCAGCATAATATGAATGAAAAATAGACAAACTAGTGCAGATATGGTCAGTAGCACCAGAATCTAAAATCTAAGGTTTAGAGATTGATAAGTAAACTTTACCTTCATAAGATGAATTGGCATTAACATTTGTTGCATGAATATTGAATGTTGTAGCATGTGAATGACCAACAGACTGAGAAACAACATTTGACTCATTTGCAGAAGCTTTATCCGTCAATAACTCCATTAAGGCACTATATTGTTCCATAGTGAAGACAGGAGTATGTGAAATGAAACATGAAGAATTACCTATAACTTGCTCGTTATTTACAAGATTTTGTCCAAAAGTGGTTTCAATTGGTAAACTGTTTGTATTCTGAACATAGTTCACTTGAGCTTGATTATTTCTAAACTTGTAATTTGTAGGAAAAATTATGTTTCTTATAGCATCTTTCTATAGTATGTCCTGATAAATAAGAGAAAGTGCATTGCAAACGTTTGCCTCCTTTCTTGGTGAATTTATTGTTTGCAAAACGATTATTACCACTGCATTGCACAACATTAATTTGATTTCCTCATTGTTGTTGAATATTTGTATATACTTGACGACCATCAGACTGTCCACTTCCAGTACCAACATTTCTAGCAATCAACACTTGAGGAGTTCCTGCTTCATACTGAAATTGTCTTTCAGCTTTAACCACCATGTTATACACCCTATTAAATGTTGGAAATGGATTTATACATAAAACTTGAGTTTTCACATGAGAATAGCATTCATTCAAACCTTTAAGAAATTTGATCACATTATCAAAGTCATCTTGATTCTGAACTGATTTTGCCAATTCCATTCCACAAAAACACTTTGGATCGCAAATACAATTAGGCAATGGCCTTAAATTCAATAACTCGTCCCACATAATTTGTAGATTGTTGTAATAGCTTACTAGTGACAACTCCCCTTACTTAAGTGAATGTATCTCATCAATTAAATCAGAATAGCGGTAAGCATTATTAGTAGAAAACCTCACTTTCAAATCACTCCAGACAACATGTGCAGATTTCAGGTAAATTGCACTTTGTACAATAACAATATTAACAAAACTTAGAATCCATGATAACACCAATGTATCTACTTGATTCCAAATATGAAACATAGAATCAGTAGGAGATGGACAAAATATAGATACCATCAATAAATCCAAGCTTGTTTTTTTTATAAGCAATGTCATTCTCATTGATCTGCCCCACGCGTGGTAATGAAAAGGAATTTGTACCAATTGCTGATTTGAAGACTTACTAGGATGCAAGTAATACAGACTTGCAGTAGTAATTTCTGAATTCGCCATGAATCTCATCAACAAAATTTATCAATTCACAAGTCAAAATTTGAGTAATGACTCAAAAACAAAACATATTACTATAGTAACCAAAAGATCTACCTGTAGAATATTGAATTCTATAAAAGAATTCACTAAAACAGAGAAATTGAAACCGAACAACAATGACTTCAGATTGAGACAATCGAAATATGAATTCATATTCAATATTATTTCTCTATCTCTGAGTATGAATGAATTAGAAATAAAATTGCTCTAATACCATGTCAAAGTTTGATGAAGATCAAATTAAAATAGAGAGAGAGAAAAATAGTTGAGAGAGAAATTGTGTAAAGATAATTTGATTGATCTGAACTCAAAGAAATTAATTAAGTCTGTTACAAACTTTTTACTTATATACATAAAATGTACAAATGTCAAAATAAAACATAAAACTGAATAAGTAAAGTAACTAATCCACCTACTTCTAACTTTGTACACTTGCTTCACCATCAAGCTTGAGCTGAGCTGAGCTGTCTTCATCAAAGATTAAAATTCATGTCCATAAAAAAATGAGAAGAAGAAATTTAAATTCATGGCGAACAATTGGGCCCGCTTGCTTAATATTGGCGTCAGGGGTCATAAAGACCAGGTAAGGGGCGGGGTGGTCCCAATAGGGCATAGTGCTAAAATTTCTGCACTTATCCTTCGGAAATTAGTAGTATTAAGCAGTCTTAATGAATTGTATTAGAGTTAATCTATCAATATGATATATTTTAAATTAACGTTTTTAATTTTTAGAATATTTATTTACTATCAAGCTAGCTAACAATTTGCAATTCCTCTGACTTAAGCTCAGCTATGATGTATTAAAATTGAAAAAAATAGGATTTTCGTATTACTTATTTTGTAAAGGTATGTTCAATTTTCGATTGTATGATTCGTTTTTTTTTTACTTATTTCAAGTGAAAATTGAATGGAACATTATTTACAAAGAAATCAAATTATATAAATAACTTGGTTCGATTTTGAATTTTTTTAAAATATAATAAATAAAAAATATTTAAATATCCCTACTTTTATTACATTTTTCTAACTTTCTATTTTTAATATAAAATTTTTTATTTTTAATATAATTTCAGTTTTTCAATTCGATTCGATTTTTAAGTCATGAACCAAAATCTGAACCAAAAAGAATTACATAACTGAAAATTCAAACCAAATTTATAAACCACACGAGATATTTCAGATTTTTATTATACTATTTAGATTTCTTTTTTTCTTCTAAACATACAGTTATGATGCAAGACTAGTCTCTAACACATATGACTCCTTTAAACTCATATTCGATCATTGGCATCTCACTTTTTCCAATAGAATCAGGGAAAACTAGTTTGCCATGCACATTAAAAAAATTCTATTGTAAATCAGATTCATACAAACATATAAGCTTAAATTATCAGTTATAACAAGTGATCATACAAAAGTTAGAACAGTTCTACTTTTGTGATTAATTTTAATTATAGTATCTAGATAAACATAAGCCCATAAGGAGACTCCAATTGAGTACAAAATGATACATCAGCTTTGGCTAGGTTTGCTTACATCACCAACCAGGAAAAGTTGGGAGGTAAGAGGTTTACATAATCTTTTTTGCTTTCCTTTATTCATCTTTTATTTCTATTCTGATCGGGAAAAAGTAAAGGGAGATGGAGAGAGATATTATACAAAGATGTGTGCAAAATCCAAAGGCATATATGGGGATGGGGAAGGGGTTAGAATGGTGGGAAAATAAAAGGACAGAAAGTGAGAATGTTCGGCGATCCCGAGGAAGAAGGCAGACATCTGAAGTTTAAAAGGCATTCCTTTTACTTTTGTTCTCTGACAAAAGAAAGAATAAAGAACAACAAACACAACATTACCCGCCCAGCAGAAGTTGTTCGTTCCCATCCATAATCATACAAAGCACCATGCTTTAGTAGAACGACTTCCACCAAAAGATATTCAACAACTAAAAGAGAAGAGGCCAAATTTCAAAATCACTCCAAAGATATACGCCCAACTTCACAGGCTTTATATCTTTTGACAGCTTTGGTTCTTGCAAGTTTCTTAAAACAGCAATCCCCACCCCACGCCCCCAATTTTTTTTTTTTTTTTTTTTTGCAGATGGGCAAGGAGGGGAGGGAGGAGGGTTTGGCGGACTGGGAATAAGGGGTGGGTTTTTCCTCTTCTTCACATCATTGGAGAGATTAATACAATTATACAACCATCACTTCATTACATATTTCAACAAACTGTGTGAATGTGTTTTTTTTTTTTTTTATGGGGGGGGGGGTGCATTTACACTGCGGTTATATTCTGGACTTCAGAAAGTAGATATCAATAAAAGTTTTTCCACCTGACCATAATAATAGCACAGCCTTCATCAGCTAAAAGGAGGATTCTACTCCGGGATGGCTGGCTCATGCCAAGGAAAAATCAAAATGAAAAATTGCGACTACGGCTGCTAAAGATCATTTACTGAGACAAATATTAACACAACTTGATGCATTAATTAGCAAAAGATTATGTTTCTCATTTCACGAGAAAACTGAAAATTTCTATAGCCTAATGTCAATCCATACATGAAATGGCCCCAAGTTGGCCTGCCTCTTCAAAAGTTCCCTGTCCAACTTATGTGGCCCAATTGAGGTTGCTGATAGGCACCGACTTGTGCTCCAGGAGCCGCAGCAGCAACGCCAACATTGCCACCTATGGCAGCGCCCAAATGATGGGGATTACCCATTGCAGCAGGCTGCATAGGAGTATGATATAAGCCTGGAAATTGCATATGAGAGGATTGTGCAGCTGCATTGAAGGATGTATGACCACTGTGGGATGGCAAATAAGCAGCATGAGGTGTTTGCCCAGGCATGTTATAGTACGTTGCTGACTGCAGATCCCTTGGATTCATCCAAATTTCAGATGTTTCAGCCTGCTATGTTACAGATGAAAGAAACTAGGATCAATCCACACAAAAAATTGCTTTATTGTTCTAATAAAAGTCCAATATAGAAAAGGTGTCAGTCATATAAACCACCAGGAAGACATGAATTGGACAAGATTCCATCGGATACATACACATCACCATTTAAGCACAAATATTCTACCTACAAACATACTTCGTAATTCAAATACAAGGGGTAATTTTCACTTGATCACTTGAATACAAGAGAATTTCTCTTTTGTGAGGAATGCCCAAAATAGTTGACAATGATTAGAACGCAAGGTAACCACCATATAGCAAAAAAATGAAAACTGACCTGTGGATTTGGAACATAAAGATTTCCATCTTTGTATTTCAGCCGAGATGCATCCTCAAGTCCTGTGGCACCGCCAACAACACCAGGAGTACTCACAGCATACCCAGTGGGATTGGTGAAATTTCCAAAACCAGTGGGACTGCCGGTTGGAACTGGCTTGAACTGCTGGATTCCATACTTGAGACCACTTGCATTTAAATGAGAGCTACTTCCTGGCATCAGTACATAACTGCTACCATTTGAGGGATGAGGGTAGGCAGCATTACTGGAGTAGCCAGGAACAGCCATTGGTGGTACATAGAGGGGGGACATGAACTGACGATAGGGCATAAGATTAGCAAAAGGAGAAACATGAACTTGGGGATACATCTGAGCTACTGCTTGCTGTTGCTGCTGCTGTACCATAGCCATTGAAGATGAAGGAATGCTATTTATTGGATGTGAACCAAGGGCCTGAAAATCAAAGGATGAAAATATAACATTCTTAGTTATGGCAAATGAAGCAAAAATAGTATTAGCTAGCACATTGAGATGGCAGTGAAAATGTAGTAAGACAAGTGAATGATGCACCTTGCCAGAACCAACATACTGCGGTACTTTCAAGAAAACAAAAAACATATTCTTAAAGAGGGAAAAGTCATCAACCCTCCCACCAAAACAAAAAACAAAAAAGGGTAAAAGATGATGAAGTTGTGATTGGATCTAATGCTCAGTTGGTCTGCATTTAACAAATATGAGAGGTTCCATCTGCACAAGGCATTAAAATTTCTTTGGATCTGAAGGTTAAAGATAAGAAATCCATTAGTTCACCTCCTGAGGTGACGGTAACCCATGTCCCCTAACATGCTCATCAACTGTAGGTCTGAAATAGGATATGTCATAACCAGTCTGGGGATCATATGCCTGTTTACACCCACCAAGAGAAAATAATCAGGATTTCAACTTTATCAGAAGGATAAAACAGAAAATCACCAATGGTAGATGGGGAGACAACAGGAAAATTTGTATTTTCTTTGAATCATGGTCAAACAACACTGTAAAGAATAGATTTACCGAGAAACTTTGCAATTCAGAATCATCCTGCTGCTGCTGCGACTCTGGTGGGACATAAGGTGGACTGGTGTCTTGAACCAATCCAATATCTGAAAAGTTGTCCAAGTTTTCTGGGGATGAACCTTCCCTCTTGCCATTAAGTTGATGGTCAGACACTGAAACTGATACAGGAGAACCAGATCCTGAATTTCGAACATGGTCATCCATCAAATCTAACTGCTTGCTACCAGCAACCTCGTTGCTGGATGATTCTGAACCAGAAGAGACCGGCAAACTGCCATTGACAACAAAAAAATTCAAGCAGTAAGTAAAATGCTTAGATGCCTGGCTGTAAAGAGAAGCAACTCCATCAGGTAAAAAATAAAAAATCTCCCAACTAGAGATTCCTCAGACAAATAGCTCAAATGTGATCTAGCCATTGTAATCAAAGATAGAGAGCTCTGTGAAGATACCAATATCTGATGATGGTCATGGTTACTGACCATTTCCTATCCACCAAAACAAAGGGTGCCTAACACTCTACATCTTCCTCTTGCGAACATACTTGAATGTTATTTCACTTCAGAAAATATCTAACATCTTGTCAACTTCAAAACGAAATATATGCATGAGATGCTAACAAAACAAGATGCACTTCCTCGGATGCATGTGACATAATATCTAAAAATGAGTTGGAAATTCCAAAAGACAACTTACAAAAATTTTATGATGCCCACATAATTAAAAAAAATTATAATTAATGATAAACAACTTCTAAGGTAAAAAATATCCAATTTTAACAACACTTTCAAATTAGAAATAAAAAGAACATTATCTACTAAGGGAAGATACATGTAAAAGAAAACCAACCATCCTGAAGGCTCTTTATGAGGTTCTTCAGCACTTCCAGATACTTGGTAACCTGATTTTCTAGTTTCAAAATCAACCCCTAAGCTGCCGAAGGTTAGTCGACAGCGATCAGTCTCAGAGACACGGATATGAGAAGCAATAATGACATTCTGATTCTCAAACATGTTTACTCGTGACATTTTATCTTCCAACAGAGACAACTCTGTCCCCACATCTTTGGAACTTTCTACAGGAGAAGGGGCAGCTTTTTTGGGCATTCCTATAACCCCAGGACCATTTGCACTTGACTTCTGGCTTGATTTTGGTTTCCACTCCTTATTAGGCTGAGGAGCTAAATCAACAAAATATCAAGCAGCATGAGGTTATAGTACAAGAGGCATCTACATACAGATGTACAATAGGAACATCACAAGTGACACATAAAACTATAAAATTACAACAGAAAATCCTTGCTCTTACTTTCTCATTCCCTCACAAGGTAAGTGAGAATCATACAGATAATCTTTTCACAGCATAAATTAGTGCCAAAGTTATTTCTCTAGGACAGTGCAATACCAGTATGTAGAAAACATGTAACATGAAGTAAAGGCTGTATTCCATCCCCAATAAATTGCACCCCCCAAAACAAGGACAATTAAAACATTAACTCCAACGGCAATACTATCACCAAAGAAAGATAGCAACTAGTTCTGGAGAAACACATACCTTTTTGATGACCAATAATTTGATGTGATCTGCTACTGTGTTGATTGTTTGAGAAAGATCTGCTGACTGACAGGCTAGGCATAGCAGATTCAGGTGCTGTATTTGAACTCAACTGCTCACTTTTAGATACAGTACCAACAGATCGCAGTGCCTCCCTAGAGGACCCTTCCCGTCCCAAGTTTGTGCCTGAGAAGGAGCTACTATGGGAGGAAGAAAGTTTAGCAGAAGGATCAGAATTTTGCCGATGAGCGCCCACTACCCCCACTTCACGCTTTATAGCCCCAACCTTAGCTGCCGATCTCGAATCAGGAGATGGCACATGAACAGGGTCTGAAGAAGAAGAATAGACTCCAACCACAGAATTAATAGATGATGTTGTGGATGGTAGTTGTGAATCACTTGGCTTCACTGCCTGCAGCTGTGTAGCACTATTTAGAACCATGTGCTTCATCACACTTGATGAATCTTTCTTCACTCCGCTGCCTGAATTACCATCCTTGGGGTGCCTAGGCTGTGAACCGGTGGGACCATTTAAAGCTTGAAATTCGTGGTGCCCAAAAGGGGGCTTTTGATGGATAGAAGTTCCTGCAGGATTGCTGCAAAATAAGGACATTATTAAACTATGAATAAACAAGAAAGCGGGAAACCACATAAATTATAATATGGTGCTCGCAGAGACCAGGTTTATGATTACCGTATGAAAAGAATGCAAATAAAACTATAAACTGAATGAGAAGAACAAAATTCAGTTTGCAATTCTGCCACATGGATAACACTCAGATCATATAGATCTTCAGATAGAGAAGCACCTAAAGAGGGGGAAAAATAAAAAATCCACCAATGACCTTCAGGATAGAAAAAGGCAAAAGTAATAAAAGAGCTGTAAACTATGGTAGAAGCAAAACAGCTTGAAAGCTTTTCACCACCAAGAAAATGAGAGTAATTCTCCTGGGCCAATAAAAGAACTGTTCAACACTAAATAAGCTGAATGACCACTAAATGTTAATTGGCCCAGGAGAATTAACATTTTCAGATGTCTCAAGGCACCATTATTGGTATTACACAATGCACCAAAGACAAGGTACACCTAGCTCGTGCTTGATGCCTTATGCCCTAGTTACAACCATTCATAACCCCTAATCAAATGGAGCTTGAGGACATGCATATTGATTAAATGAGAATACATAACCAACAGAAGCATCACTATATGGCACATGGAAAATGATATTCATGAGTTGACCTGAGATATAGTTCATTAAGATGTCTTGAGTCATGTTGATCTGACAAACATAACAATATTCTCGTAGTACGATATCAATGAACCATTGACAAATGCATCAAGAAGATTGATCCAAGGGTGCACATGTAAAGTGTACGGGCATTACACGTTCTGTGTTGCAGGAGGTAAAAGATATTCTTACAGTCAGTCTGAGTAGGGTACATAGAAATGACTTCAGCTAAGTTAATAAATGTCAAAACACCCTAGGCTTGTCACAATAACACTGAGCCTCAGGCAAATCAGCACTTCATTGGAAGAGTTTGAGCATAATACAGAACGTTACCTCTTTGCAGAAACATCAGTGACCACTAGCTCACTGCTGGAAGTGGAACTTTCCACAGGCTTTAACTCCTTATTTGCATTCTGATTAACTCTATTATCACGCACAACACGAAACTCACGACTGACTCCTGCATCTAGCCAAAATTCAACCATCAAAACCCCAACCCTTAGAAACCTTTTCACATGTGACCGATGAACAGGAAAATCATCTTGTACCCTCAAATGAAGTATCAGGGGGGAAAACATAGCAGACCTTTGCTTCGCAGACAATAATGAAATACAGAATCAAGAGAAGGTAGACATGGAATAAAGATTTAAGCAATATGGCAGGAAACTAAGCATTCGAATATGTAGCTAAGTAACAGTCAAAAAAGAAAAAGAAAAAAGAGAGCACCCTCTACCACAAGATGGGAACAACGAAAAGCAGCATTCAAAGTAAATAATAAAATATCACTGTTGGGATTACACAAGACACAAGCAACTAATGAAGTGTGCAATAACTCTATAAAAAAACATATAACATTTCAGTTTGGTGGCTCACAGTCAACCACCCAAAAAAGGGTGCAAAGAACAGCTGCACAAAAAGTCATTGGTACCAAAGAAACCTAAGCCTGGAAAGAAAAATAATTCAACCATGTAATTTTGGAGAGAAAAAGAGGGGGGGGGGGAGGAGAGAGAGAGAGCATAGACATAAGATAAAATTACCAGGTAAAGCATTTCGATTATAGCCAATTCTTCGAACATTACGATCAGAATATGTACTGGATTTCACTGCCTGATCTACATACTCAGAGTTCCAACAGGGTTCTGCAGCTGTAGGGCCCTTATATCCTGTATTCTGAAGCAAAAAGGCACAGATTTCCCAAAGTTCAGCAAAATGGAAAAGAAGTAGAATATGTCCCGCACAGAAATCCATGCAGGACCAAAAGGGGCAAGTGTGTTAGCACTTAGCAGATCCTTCTTTCCCCTTTTTTTTTTTGGGTGGGAAGGGGGAGCAGTGGTGGTGGGGAGTTCTTTATTGTAACCACTGAAGGCATTCCTATTTCATTCAAAAGCAAGAACTTGAAACAATGGGGAATTATCTTTTCAGCAAATGAAAACACAGCCAATACCTCTTTCTTTTTATCCTTCTTTCTCTTCACTTCATGAAATGGATCTGAAAAAGAGATTCAATAAAATAAGAACAACATCATAAGCAAGAAACACATAATAACTAACAGATCAGAGAAAGAGAGAGCACTGCAGCAAGTAAGCGATGAATGTCGAAATTGATAAATTTCGACAACCCAAAGCCAAAGAGAATCTAGGCACCAAATCTAGCATTTAAATTCCTGTGTTTTTTGCAGCTTTACACAGTCAAATTTTATAAAGTACTCAACAAAATTAGGCTTTGGGTAGCTGATTCTTAATAGGTCCATGAACATCAGTATCTACAAACCACATAATATCCAACCACCGAAGTTACTTCACAATACATAGAACCCAAAATTTCCACATAATAAAGACTCTCCATTGAGAATAACATTACTGCCAATTTCCCAAAGTGACCACAATCCCCATCTGAACCATTTCTAGCAACCTTTTAGAATGGAACACTTGTTACAATTATGGACCTGCCTTATTTATCTTTCTCCCAATATCTAGGAATATTTTTATTCTTTCAACACCTTTTTTGCCTCAAAACTACATAGAATCTTCATAAATTCCAAAAGCGGTACAAGGTGAGCTACCAAGAAGACCTTTAGCCCTTCATTTGGACTAATGCGTGTGTGTGAGAGAGAGAGAGAGAGAGATTTGAATTGCAACCATTCAAGAGGATTTTTGAGAATATCCATCTACATCATCACATTGTCAATTTCTCTTAAATGAATAATTTTTTCTCGGTAAGATTGTTCTTTCAGTCCACTAGTAGTCCTGCTAATGTAGCGCTCTCATTAACAGGTGTAGCATAACAACAATCTTAAGCATCTAAAGGAACAAAACTGGAACTACTATGTAACACCTAGCAATGGGAGGCACGCCAATGCAAGCTTGCGGCCTTCCAAGGAAGCCAAAAAGTAAATCGCTCAAAACAGATACCAAAACACACTGAATAGAAGTCCCAAGACTCATAAAGACGAGCTTGATACTAAAACCATCCACGTTTTTCCATATATTACTATAGCAAAAATTCGAATTCTCATCCACTAGCTCCGAATCCTATCCTTCGGAGTATCACACAACCAGTGCCAATTTTTCTAATTATAAAGATGACAGTAAGTTTATCATCCTCTTTATCTTTAAAGGAAATGGCACTCCCAAAGACATAATGCTCCGCCCCCTGCCCTCCCTGCTCCAAATAAAGAAATAAACCTAAAAAAGAATGTCGTGGAAAACAAAGAGAAAGAAGGGAATCGCAAAAGACTCAAAACAACATGGTTATGAATGCATACAAGAAAATACCTTGATTAAGCAATTTCTGAGTGGTTTCGTTAGGATCCATGTTGGTCTCCTTAAGGGCCACATAAATATCGGCGTCGGAGTGATTTCCAACTATTTCTTTAATCTGCTGAATAGTTTTCCTAACCCCAGCCGATAAAATTTGTGCACTTCCTTCCACCTTCGCGCTGGATACCATCTTCAATCAAACCTCAAAACACTGATTATCGGGTGCAGAAAATTGTATAATATATACGTAATAATGGAGAAAATGAACGAATGGCTAGAGGAACGGACAATAAAACCCTAAATCGGTAATCGGTGAAATAAAAAAGGGTTTCTGGTTTCGCATTCGATGTATTGATACAGAGGAGGAGGACGAAGGGAAGCAAGCAGAGAACGGCTGATTGTGAAGGTGGGAGACGTGGGAAAGAAAGGGGGTTTGGGAGCGAGGGTTTTAAAACGGGATTACATTATTCTTTAATTTAATTTTTTAATAATTAGAAGTAGTAATATACTACTTATTACCCTCCGATTTTATTTGAAAATTTTTAGTTCTATTTATTGCCGTAATCTCTCGTGGCACTAATTGCAATTTTATGGGCTATGGAAACGTTTTACTGATTTCATTATAATTACCCAAAGCCAAGGCCAAGGGCCCTTCCTTCGTAATGTTAACACGTATTTCATCATTTTGTCTGATAAAGAAATTAAATTACCCATACTTTTTTATTTATTAAAGTATATATTTATGCACGATCTCTCTGATAATAATTATTATTATTATGATTATACATATAATTTTATAATTTTTTTATAGTCAATGGAAATTTTATTTCAATATTACTCAGATATAATTTCCACAATTTATTGACTTTGTGATTAATGTAATTTTAAGCTTGTAATAAATCGATTATGTTACTGTTTATTGTAATGTGGGGTTTTTAAGATATTTATAAAATTTAATAGTTATATTTAAAAAGAGAATTTTCGTTTTATTTTTTCTTGATATGTATATAATTTGTAACAAATTGATTAAAATAGAGGAAATAATTACTCTTTCGATTCAGAATCATATAGTTGAATATTCACTCTTAATTTTAGTTAAAAATTAAAAATAAACTTTAATTTTAATTAAATTACTAAATTATATTTAATATTAATGTAGTTTATGATAAAATCTATTAATCAGTGAGATGTAAATATATTAAATTAATATTATGACCAATGGAGATATTAAGTTAGTGAATATAAATTTATTGAGTCAAGGAGAATATTAATGTAATTTTAGATAAAAATATTTATTTAATAATAGTAAATATATAATTTCAAATAAATTAAAATAGATATTCAACCTTCAATCCGGATAGAAAGAATATTAAATAAACATATAACTTTTCACATTTTGAGATTCGATCTTATAATTAAGAACTTATCATGTTTGTTAATAAGCAGGCTTAGTTAATTCATGCAAATAGTTAAATATTCAGTTAAAGTTATCAAACATGTCATAAAAATAATGACATTATTTTGTAACGATCGTCTATCTAATACTATATTTTTTTCTTTTATTCTCGGTGTTGTACCAAATGGACCATATTTCCCCTTTTTCTTTGTTATTTTTCCTTTAAAATTTGTATTTCCTTACCAATACTTGATGACATGAGTAATACAGTCATTGCAATCCCAAATGAAATGAGTTCCTCCTAACAACGGTCTCTGAGACATGAATATGGTAGAAATTTATTCGATTCGGATAACTATTATCATTATTATTCATACTATTAGTTAAATATGAATTTTATAAATTTAAATTACTATTTATGAATATTTAAGTACAAATATGACAATAATATTAAAGTGCATATTATATATATATTACATTAAGAATACCATTTTCTCTCGAAAATAAAAATTTATTGGTCCTCACTCCTCATCCTCAGGCTCCTTTATCAACAAACATAAAAGGAATGTATGTAGCCAGGGCTCATGGCGGTCCAGTATGGAAGTGAACTGGCGAACTGAGATATCTTACTGAAGTATTCGTTAAAGGAAACAATTATGGAACACTCGGAGTTCGTAGACCCAATACCATACCCAGTCCAGTGATCTCGCCAATCCAATCCATATCTAGCAGACTTTACGAAACAGTAATTACGCGTGAATTTCCTCAAGAAAAAAAAAAAAAAGCTTGAACCTTTTTAAAAAAATAACAGTATCGGAAGGAGCTGATTAGGAACAATTGAAGTGGTTTTGGACATTTATTTTCCGTCAAAAATTGCTTATCTTTCTTTTCTTTTTACTTTATACAAAAATTAATTAAATTTTTGACTGATATAAATCATTTTTAATAAATCACAGAAACTATTCATAATCGTTAACTGACAAAAGTTTAATTCTCAACTTGCCCATCTCTCCTTGTGGGACTACTAATGTCTATGATATGATCCATTAAGATTTTAAAAAAATCCTTTTCATAAACAAAAATTATACTTAATCAAAAGCGAGACAAGATACCGAGAATGAAATAGGAGTTCCAGCAGGGAACTCTGGCTGTTGAGCAAATTTCCCTGCCCATGATGTCTGGATGAGCGGAACAAAAAAAAAAATTCAAGACATGATGAGCATATTACTCTGAACCACTTCTAATCCACAGTTGTCATTGTATTCAAAACCCAGGCATACTATTTCTATGAAACAAAAGAAAATACTAAAACAGAAAGGGAAAGAAAAAGAGAAAAAATTCAGAGAGATATTCCAAACCCTAAAAAGCACCGGAGTGACCATGGTACTGAGCATCATGGACCACCTTTGCAGATACTTCAAACACCAAGCAGTAAATGAACAAAAAAGGTCAGTGTGGTGTGGATCCACTCACAAATTTTGCTAAATCACAAGTATTGTTCTTGGATTCTGGCTCTATTAGCTTCCCACCACAACCTTGCCTGCATTTCTCCAAACTTTTCTCGACTGCATCAAACATTTGTCGACAAATCAGATCTTAATTATCAGGATAAAAGGCAAATGATCTTATCTTCATTTTTTCTATTTCCTTTTGTTTTTTTCCCCTTTTTTGGGTAAATACAAATGGCATGGACCCGGAACATCTAGAAAAACTGCACAACCAAACATAATCATGCTGTCTACAAAGAATTGTGGCTAGCATGAAAACAGGGAATGCTGTCTTAGGACACAAAACTTCAGATTGATTAATTTCTAAACAAAGAGGGCGTTTGTCTCCTAGAGCATCCCCAGGATACGATTTCCCCCCCCCCCCCCCAAAAGAAATTGAATTGCACTTCATCTACCCATGTCTCACAGCCCACTATCAAAGATCTTTCAAAGTTTACATTAATCAGCATACCATTTAGATGTCAGAAATCTTATCACCAAATATAGCTATGAAAATTTCAATCACCTATAATGATGTTCTCGCTCCTTTTTGATGGATTTTTTCTTTTAAATGATAGATCATTTTGTTCTGTTTCAAAACTTGCTACATAACATGCCACCTGAAGAAGTCTATATTGGGGCAAGCCTATGTGACAAGAAGTCTCTCACCAACTGTTTCCCAAATTATTTACCTTTTGAGCCATCAAAGGTCAGTGATCTTACAAGCAGGAGATTCCAAATAAAATTCCAAAGGACAACCAAATGTAGCTTTCCTCCACATGCTTGCTTAGTAAAGAATTATGTATGTAATTGTGTAGCAAATATATAAAGAAAGGAATACTTACCTAAATCGGACCCGTCTGAGCTCTCTATTGCCACCTGGCAAAGCCCTGATTGTTATGTAGACTCCAGGTTCATCTTGCTCAACCCACTCAGTCTCCATATCACTTGCATTGCTAACTGAAAGCTCTCCTGAGCGATCACCTTCTCTAGATGAACTACTCCTTGCCGAAGCATCAACTGATGATGTCTCGGTCTTTGCAGCGCTGATATTGGAGAGCTTTGGGGATGAAGTAAGACCCACTGAGTCATAGTAGTGATGAGATTGCACATTGTGGTGTTCAATTGAGTCTAGTGAATAATGGCCAATTCCTGGTGGATGATGAAAATGGCAGGGTAACCGTTCTTTACTCAGGGGTGGTGTTGCTGGGCTATCCTCAGCAGATTCCAATTTTGAGTTCTGAAAGAGTTGGAAATTGCAACAGCCACGAACATCAAGATATAGAAGCTGCAGATGGCAATGTCATAGTTGCTAGGCATATGACTAAAAATGCCCAACGAAGTTTCGTTTACTAATTCAGATTAGCTTAGTCCTATTCAGTACTGGGGGGAAATATTTTTCATCATATCCTTAGGAGTCAACCTCCTCAACCACATCATAAGATAATCCAGATTTCTTGATTATGTTATGGGGAAAATCAAATGGAACACGACCAATAGTTGAATGAGCAAGCATCAATTTACTTAGAAGCCATTCTAAACCAACAACATCCGATATGTGGTTGATAAAAAAATTTTAAAAGAAGGAAAGATCACCTTATCCTCAGATCTTGGAGGAGGAGTTGGCAATGGCACAGACTGATGATTGAACCTCTGGACATTGTATAATTCCATTACCTTGTCATAGTTCTCTGCCCACCACCGTTGAGCTTGCCACTTATTAAACATTTCACGGCTGACCAAACAACAAGAGGCAATTAGAATTCCTTGTCAGTAAATTGTATTTAAATGATTGATAACATGACTAAATTGAAGATGGTAGATATCTAATGAAGAATAAGAAAATTAGTCATCAACTATGTCACCCACCCTCAACAACAAAAGAAAAAGAAGAGCATTAAAAAAGGTTATATCTTCCATCTGAAATAATTGAAAGGCCAAGGCCATTAGAGCACTAAAGCAACTGAACTTGTAAGTCTTTAGAAGCCATTCCTTATTTGGGATTGAAAAACAATCCCTTTTTTGAGAATTTAACTGCATCTTTGGTTAAAATTACAGGAACTATTGGAACCGCTGGACAAACATCGTAAATGATTCACAAAGCCCAGTGCTCCCCTCATATTCGGCAATTTTTTGTTCTTTCGAGGTAATAAAATTCAAGTGCACTTTATTCCACCTAAGGTTTGAATGCAACATATTACACATAAGTAGGGAATCATCAGCATAAATTAGAATTCCCTGTACTCCATTATGGTAATCATACATCACGCTCTCAGCAGTATCAAAATGAACACCAAATTCCAGTGAAAGTTTTGAATCCCAAACATTACTTATCAAAACATAACCTACATGTTCTCCGTTTTCCTTTTTCTCATATCTAGCATCTTTATATTTCACTTTTGTTTGATCTTATTACACAGTTAAAAGCAAGCGTGCATTTGCAAATGAGGAGGTCAAGCATTGAGATTAGCAATTTTACTCAATCACTCAGCTGAAGACACTCCTCAGAAGAATTAAACCAATAGCTACCACACAAATAGTGAAATTTAACAAGAAGCTGCAAGTATTAATGAGCAGAAGGAATAAGTGCACCATATGGTGCCATAGTGTAATGCTTATAACATAGAAGATAAATGAGACCTACAAGCAAAATTAAAACTGCTTACACAATCATAAGAGAATTGTGTTTCGGAAAAGTAAAATCTGGGGGCAATCAAGTTTCAAGAGAAAAATCTTAACTTTATAACCGAAATGCTCAAGTATAAGTGATTGACAGAACACTTCCATAACACAATTGGTTGCTGTCAAAGTAGTACATGGCACCGACAGACTTAGATGAATCACTTTCATGTGAAAGTTTCTATCACATTAACTATGAGAAAATGGAAAGTCCTTAATAAAATTGATATGACTGACATTATAGCAGGTATTGCCATATAAAGGAGAAGACATGCATTTTCTCAGCCTAAATAAGGAACAATTTGAAAGTAGATCTGAGGAGCATGGATGGTATGGTGAAATTTCAATCCAAGTGTAATTCACTTGATTGTAGGTCATGTAGCCTTAGATTAGTAATTGTCATCAGTAGTGAGTCTCAAAAGCTCTGAACCCAGTCAATTAAAAGCATACAAGCAACCCAGTATTTTTGACAGACATTGCTTCCCTAAACCACTAGTTTGCAGAGAATCGTTCAACTATTTCTACTATTACAAAAATGATGCAGCCTTTCATATTCACCAAGAGCCAGAGAAGCACTT
The DNA here is from genome assembly GCA_019593545.1 of Apocynum venetum. NCBI lineage: Eukaryota > Viridiplantae > Streptophyta > Magnoliopsida > Gentianales > Apocynaceae > Apocynum > Apocynum venetum. The sequence goes on along the minus strand of SRSM01000123.1, from coordinate 4,726,754 downwards.
AACTTCCATAGAAAGTTGTGCTCGTGCCCTCTCATGTCATTTTGGAACACCCAAGTCCCAACAACCTTACAGATGATCCAACGAAAAGGAAACATGCAGACTCCAGTGCAAGTACAAGGGCAACTAAGTAATGCAAGTTAGTCCAATTTCAAGAAAAGCGGGCAGAGTCTGTTCGAATAACACCCTTTCTATGCCCAAAAGAAAAAGAAAAAAAAAAAAAAAATATATATATATATATAAAGAAAACAATGGCCAGGACAGAAGACACTGGTCCCCGGTCCTTTTAGTTTCCCAGCTTTAAGATTCAATGCCGGATGGTGTGATTTCATTTAGAAAGTGACTAATTCAAGTGAATTTTATATGCCAGTCAAGCTCCTTGGTTGAGATTTCAGACCCACTTTTGGGTCCACTTCCATAATTTCGGGTGTAGTGCATCACAATGTGGCTTCACATGCCAACAGCCAATTCACATCAACTGCATCACTGTGGGCATTAAAAAACCGTAAAATACCCCAGACAAAATTGAATGCCCCAACAAAATTGATATCATTATCACCACAGTACCAGAAACATATACCCATCACTTGAATCATATTACAGCTTTCATAATTGGATCAAAAGGATCAAAACATGGCATAAAGCAAAGCAGCATAGTGCGTTTGAATACCTGAATCGAATACGTTTGAGATCGTTGCCACCCTGAGGAAGAGAAACAAAGGTGATAAGTACACCAGGCTCGACCTGAGCGACCCACTCCTTGGGCTCATCGTCTTCCATGAACACTGCAGACTCGGTGCGTCCGCTGACAGATGCTGGCGTGCCTTCCCCGCTAGAAAGCGCTTTCAATCTGGCCTCCATTTGTCTTCCCCACTGTCTAGGCGTGGAATTGGAACTGCCCGTTCTTCTGTAAGAGAAATGGTAGCGTTCTGATATGGAACCGGCGTCAGAGTCAACATAGTCACGGCCATTGTTATGGTTGCATGATCCTGAACAACGCTTGCAATTCTTGTATGCTCCGGACGCCTTTATCGCGATGTCCTTGATCTTCAAAATAGGGGAAAAATTCATAAAAATCCAACCGTAGTTCAATTACTGCGAAAGGGGATCAAAATTTCCGAAACTACAGTACCTGAGAAGTGAGGGTTTTGATGGCTTGCTTAGTTGAGGGAGCAGCAGCAATATCATCGTCTTCCTGCTCGGGAAGAGATCCAGCATTGAGCTGCTGCTGTTTTGAACAAGCAATGCAAGTCAACATGTTGGATTCACCACAGAACTCTGAGAACCCACTCGAATTGTGGCAAACTGGAAACCACGACAACAATTTTCTTTAACCATCGAATCCCATATCTTCTTCTCTAAATTCAATAATGAAAAATATCCGATTGGTAACCCAGGATTAAATAGAAAAGAAACCAAAAAACGAGCTCAGCTACAGCTGCTCAGCGTGAATCGATAACGCAAAACATTTCCATCAGAGAAACGCAACTCCGAACATGTAAAAATGAATAAAAGGCTAAAAATTAGGAAACCCCATAAATACCCATCACGAAGAATAAAGGAAGAATTAACGAATTGAATGAAGTTTCAAAGAGAAAAGACAAATGAGAAGTACATTTTTGTATCATTCGCATTGCAAGTACACCGAATTAAGTTGGCCGAACGACTTCAATGACGGACCGTAAGCCCGTAACAGTACTTTAGCAGAGGGAAAAAGCAAAAAAAAAAAGAGAGAGAGAGAGAGAGAGAAAAAGAGAATAGAAGCTGCTGAAGTAAGACCCCCCAAAAAAGATGAAACTAACCGTGTGCGTCAGAGCGAGAGAGATATTAGTCCCGAGGCATCAATGGCTGAACTCGCTGCAGCATTTGCTCTGGGAGGGAGAGAGAGAGAGAATGGGAAAGAGGTGGATCAAAGTTGCCGTTGCCTTGAATAATGCTACTATTAATATTCTATTCTTTGCCCAATCTCGCAGTCACAGATTCACAGTTGGAAGAAAAAGAAAGGAAAAAAAGAGTGAGAAACAAGGAGGAGAAGAAGATCTCTTTTTATTTTTTTCCCTCTTTCTTCTATCTCAAGAGGCTTTGAGATTTTGAGCAAAGAAACCATGGAAACAGAGATGAATGTAGCAGTAGACAGTAGTAGTTGTTGTAGTTCAATAAATACAATATTCTGTGAGTCTTTTCTTTACTTGGTGTGATTCTTCTTCTTCTATGAGAGCATTAAAAAATGGAGAAAAAATGGTGAGACCACGAAGAGAGCAGACTGCGGACAGAGCTGTTGAGATTTGTGGGGTTTTCAAAGCCAAAGCCCGGAGTAACTGGCAACTGGCTGTGCAAGTTGCGCTGCTCCCGGCTTTTCCCACGTCCTATCTTATCCGTGGTGGGTTGGCGATACTGATACAAGGCCTGATTACAATAGTCAAAATATGACTCAAAATAAATAATACTAGTGTTAAATTTTTCTAATATAATAGTAATAATTAAAATTTTCTAGGTTTATTTTATTTAATGATTTAATTTTAATATTTATGTAACTTTATATGAATATTTAATTAAATAAGTGTTTACAAAATTTATATACAATTTTTATTATTTTTATCACATTTAATATGTAATGTAAATTGTTAAAAAATAGTAATTTATTTTTAATGGGAATAGTAATGTCCCGCGTGAAGTATCATTGCAAAAGAACAATTGTTTTTAAATAGTTTTTTAAAAAATAAAAATTTACTTGGATAAATGATTCAATGTATAATAAGTTTAATATGTTAGATGTGTTTATCTAAATAAAATTATGAATATGAAAAATATATACAGAAATTATATATATATATATATAGTGAAAAATTCAACATAGATATTATATATATAGTGGAAAATATTTAAATAAAATTTTAAAAACTCGTGCGTTTTGGTGAGAAGTTTTAAGGGGAAAGTGTTCTTAGTAGATGATTAAAAATAAAAATAAATAGTATATATTATAATTATGTGACTGAAATGAAGATTTTCAACTCTTTATTCAGAACTGCATAATCGTAGCAAATTTTGGTGTTCTTGTAGTGTAACTATTGAAAACAGTGTTTCTTGCATCAAATCAAATTTTATGCGTGCTTGTGAATGTGAGTGAGATTGCAACGGCAATAAGAAAAACAGTAAAACTTGCATCATTAATTTTTGGTCTTGATTTTTCTTTTTCTTTTTTATTGAGAAATTTTTTGTCCTGGGTTAATTATTATTCGATAGTTTTAGAACAAATATTTGCTACTTTTAATTACTACTTATTTTTCGATATTTAATTTATTTTGAATTAACGTTACTCAAATCGTTAAAAGTGCTGATTAGTATTGTATTTAAAACATTATTTATAAAGTTTATTATTATTTTCATTAGGTTACCAAACGCTGTCTGGTATGAGATTGAGAAGAAATATACTTACGGGCTACGGGCTACAAAGACACAGGGAGGACTGAGGAGCCATTTCGGATTTGGCTTCACGTGACGTGCCAACGTTTATTAATGCCTCACGTATTCCTTTGCAGTGTTGGAAAGTTTTGATGGCAGAATACCCTTAGCTCACATGACTGCTTTACCATACTCATGAGAATAAAGAAAGAGAAGCCTGCATTTCCGGGAGATATTCATCTCGCATCACCAGATTCACTATTATCATGAGTGAATGACAATTGAATAAATTGATCTTTCACTTGCCATTTATTCATTTAGCTAGCTTGTCCAATGTAGATTACAAATTCGAATAACTTTACGAGTAATTTTGTGTTTTGTATGGATGTTGCTCTCGAGTGCTTCATGCCCATTAGTTAGTGTATTTTAAATATTTATTTTTAAAAATAAACATATTACTTCTTTTATTTGCAACAAACTTGCTTATTCCTATCTTCTTCTTTCTTCTTTTTTTTTAAAAGTACAATCCAAAGTTTAATTACATTAATAATAAAATATATTATAATAATTTTATTATATTTTTTAAAAAATTATCGTATCAAGTAAAAAATATAAACATTTATTCAATTTAGTATAAATTTTACTGAACCTCCTAATATTTCCTTGAAAAACATTCATTTTCAAAATTGAAGTATATCTCTCATTGATCTACTCAATGTTATCAAACTAGTATAATTAGGATAAAAAATAAAATAAAAACTCCAAATTTCTGGCCAAAAAGCTGATGGCATCTCCGGCGAACAAAAAACTCACATCGTCAACACAACATTCGAACTACATTGGCCCGTTGCTTGACGCCGTGGGACAGTCGCGGTCGCCGGAATCCGACGAGCCACCACCCAACGAATTACATGGAAATGACGCTCTCAATGAGATAAATCTAACCATGCCACCTAAAACAGTTGTGCCACCAATGCCATATTCCGGCCAAATTCAAGCTTTTTCGGGCCGAATTGATGCAACCCACCACTATCAAAATCTTCCACACACACATGCGAACAATGCCCAATACATTTCAAGTCAAAAAACAAACAAAAACATAAACAAAAAATTTCAAAAAATGTTGCGGCAGTAGCGACGCAATTTCAACTTCAATTCAAGCAAAATCAAGACAAATAAAGATAACCCACTTCTTCCCTCGTATTTCCAGAACATTGTCAGCCAATTCCGAGCTTTCCCCGGGTAAATCGGCCATCGATTTGGCAAAAAATGACAAAAAAAATCAGTTTTTTTTTTTTGGTCGCACCCTTTTCTACCTCGATTGAAGCTTTTTCCGGCAAAAATGAAACCCAAAAACAGATCTAATCATCCCATACAATCATCTCACAGCTTGCCCAAACCTCATTCAACCAAGTTTCAGCCCAAATCGGGAGAAAAAAAAAATCCAGCTGCTATTTTGTCCGAAAATGTTTTGCCAATTTCAAACTAGTTTCATGCTCTTTCTAGCCAAAACCAAGCTCGAAATCATACCTCTTCATCTCAAATGGTCAGGCATGCCTGGAATTTACTCGTGAAAGGCCGGAAATGGGCGCACTCGTTTTGACCTACAATGAGTTTTTCGTTGGCCGGAAATTTGAAGTCTTTTAGATTTGATACTAATTATACTAATTTGATAACATTAAGTAGATCAAGAAGGCATATTCCATCAATTAGAAGATGAATGTGCAGTGTGCTTTTCAAGGAAAGATTAGGGAGTTTGGTGAAATTTAACCATCAATTTATTCACTTCTGATGAAAGTAAACATTGACTAATGCAATTCTGGGGGAGGAGTCATCATGAGCAATTGAGCATCGTTGTTGGTGTTCCAGACTTCCAGTGCCCTTAAGCAGAGTTTCGAATCCAGAAATTACTCATGCCACTCATGGGCATTAGGTAACCTATGCATAATTTACTCTATTTTTGTCTCGAGATGTTAAATGGTTTCTGTCCACTCGAACACAATTAATTTCTAGAAGCCCACTAGTATGCACTAGGATTCTTTACTTGCTCGTGGTTGAATCTTGAATAGATTATATCCCAATTAATATTTCAACCTTTTTTTAGTTTCTGGTATCTCCAATCCTTATCTTGGAATGAAATAATAATGTTTTCAGCAGGACAATGAATTAAAAAGGGACATCATCTTCCTAGAGACAAACAATCTCTATTACAATTACATGTTTGGAATGATGCCTCTTACTGTGTCAGTAACTTTCCTTGGCAGCAGAAGTGTCCTTTCTAGATCGGCTGCTCTTTCCTTTTATAGGATACGAACTACGAAGGGTTCATTATTCTCTCAGGTCTGCTTTTTCATTCGCTTTTAGTCTATTATTGACTACCATTTGAAAATTACTTCAGTGATAAAAAAGTACTACAGTTCGATACTCATATTTTTTGCTTGGCTTTTGGATCCCAACATTACATTTTATACTGCCACACGCCAAGTATAGGAACGCTATGTATAGTTCTTGTCTTTAGGGGACGACCTGAGCCCAGATCGCTCTTCTTCAACACACTTCGGACTTCCCAGAGTAAGTTCTTATTCTGTGGTGATGCTCTCTGTGTTTTATGCCAATCTTCCTGCAGGCTTTAGAGGAAGTCCGAAGAATTCAACCAAAAAGTACACTTTTCATATGCTTTAGAAGAATTAACTGTACATATTTATTTATGTTGACTGATGAAGGTAAATAATGCATCTGATGGAGCATGAGAAAATAAATGGAAGTCTCATTAGATCTTCAACTCAGCTATAGAAATCCCATTTCTCTTTATCTATTGAATTTTACATATGAAATTAAAATACTACTGTGTTTGAAGATGGCATTTGTTCCTTTCATTAATTTTACACTAAATCTTTATTGTATATGGCAATTTATTTGGAGGCTCGATAATAATACAATATTGCTGTATTAAAGGAGCAGAGCTATGTAAGGTAAGGTAAGTAACGGTTCGTGTTTAAACATTAAACGAGCAATTTCTGTCCAGACTACCCAATCAAGAAGGACAAAGAATTAAACTTGAGTAAGGTTGAATATGAATTAGCGAATCCCATTAGAATCGAACCATGATCAACATTTTTAAAAATGCTGATTAGGTTTACGGTTCATGAATCGACGATTTTTTGTTTTGTTTTAAATTTTTCATTTTTATAAATGAATCGACAGTTCATAAACCGCCGAACCAATCCTTTAAATATATATATATATATATAATTTTAATTAACAAGTTATCTTTATTTTTTATGTATTAGTCTTGTCTTTATCTCACCATTTTACCATAATTATATATACAAAAATTAATTTTTATCTTTTAATATTTCAAACTTTAGAAATGTTTTACAATTTACAAAACTATTCTTGTAAGTTTTAAATAACCATTATTTGGTGTCAAATACTCATCTTATTTTTCATTATTTTTATAGAATGAATGAAATAAATTGAATAAAAAAATTTGACAATTACAATATAGTCTCTACAGAGTTTCAAGAAAATAATATCATTTATCTTTAAGTTTTGATTATTTAGATACTCAATCTTATTTTGATAATTAAGTTAAAGCTAAAAGATGTCAATAAGAAGATGAGACTTCTACTCACATTGAAGTTGGAAGTCCATAAATATCGATTGGGGTAAAAAGATGATTTACAAATAAGATAATTACGAGGGTTTTAATTCATCTATACTATCGAAAGATATGTAGATAGTTTAATTTTTAGAAAATAAAATAAAAATTAATCTTATTTTAGTAACAAACTTTCATTTTTAAATTAAAAGAAATTAGCCTGAAATTTTAATTTTTTTTAATAATTAAAATCAAAACCGTATTAAAATCGAAACAGTAACCGTTCGAAATCATAATCTTGTCAGAATCATTCAAAACCGTAAACCGTTAGTTCATGAACCATTTAAAATCGTTATTTTAAAGTTTTGGTTTAAGTTTTTCACTTGATGAACCATTGGTTAAGCCTACAAAGAATCGTGGAATTTACATAGAACAACTTAAAGGGGATTCGTTGGAATATTGGTGATTGGATAATTAGTATATTCTTTTCGGTAAACAATTGACAAAAATAACCCTCGAGGTCATGTGAGGGTCGCATTGGATAGATCTGTTTTGCACTTGAAGGCCAAAATGTATGGGAGTGCAGTTCTCATAGATTTTCAAAGTTTGAGTGCACAGTTGATGATTTATCCTTCTTTTTTTTTATTTTCACTTTCCTTTTTTTTATGTGAAAATTAGATTTTTTTTTCTCATGTGCTATCTTATATCTTATATGTAACAATTATCATTTCTCTTCTTCTCAATTACCATAATTGCAGATACTTCTCTTACTATAATAATCCTTTTCATAAGAAATTTGAAAAATAAACGATTTTATTTGACATGATATATATATATATATATAATGAATAAAAAAATAATTACAATGAATAATTCTTTTACTGGTAAAGTCATTATTTGGTCTAATTATCTAAACTACTTAGAAAATTAAAGTAAAAATGAATTGTAAAAAAATTTTAAAAATAAAAAATGTATCAAAATTAAGAAACAACATTAGTGAAAATAATCTTAGTTAATTTAAACTTTAATGGTAAAGTCCTTATTTGGTCAAATTATCTAAACTTTTTTTCCATTTTTTTTAAAGTCAAATTTATTTATTAAATGAGAAAGTCTTCCAAATTTAATAAATTTAAATGGACATTAATCCATTTAAGTCAAAAAAATTTATAATACATTTATAAATGATTTGGATTTAAATGGTTTAATTCATGAACACCCATTTATCCATATAATTTGCAATTGTATTCAATTAATAGTCATATTGTCATTTATATTATATTCAAAATAAATTACTGATATTTGGAAAATAAATTGTACAATTTATGCAAAATATAATTTCAATTTGTATATATATATATATATATATATATAAAGTTTAAAACAATAAATTAAATGTCCATAAAATAAATTGAGAAATAGGATCTCTTAGTATAATTTTCCCTCTAAATATTTGTTTTCCTTGATAAGTATTTGATAAAAGTAAAAAATAAAATAAAATTTATTTTTAACCATTGAATACAGAGAAAAACGATTCATTGATTTGAAAAATGTTTGAAGTTAAATCAAAAGTCAAGTTCACTTATTTGATATTTGAAATATCTATTAGCTACAATGATCATAGGGAAGTCGACCCTTCAAAAAATTATTTGTTTAGAACATATAAAATTAATATATATATGTTACAACATAAATTTAATTAGCAAATGTAAAGAAGAAATTCTATATTATCATAAAAAAAATTGAAATTACAATTTTTTTTAGAAGGGTCATTAGTATATTTGATTAATGAAATTAACCACTTTTTAGATGGATTTTTATTGGATTTTATGGATATCCATTTTAAAATAAATTTAAATGGATATCCATTTAAAATTATTTTAATTATATGAGTTAACTAAATTCATTTAATTATAAATGATTTTGGATGATTATTAATTTTACATTCATTTTCCCTTAACATACCATGCTTGATTGAAAGTCGGAGGAAAAGCTCAAAAATAGAGTAGTCATACTCATCTTCTTTAATAAGAACCTTGTAGTATTTGTATTCGAAAACACTTAATTTTTTCTTTCTTGATACAAAATTATTTATACTAGAGAATTTATACTAGACACCCTTATTTATACTAGAGAATTTTTTTTAATCAATGGCTAAAATGATGCCATCACAATTTAAACCCAACAACTACAATTTACTTATTATATATATATATATATATATATATATATATTTACAAAAATATCTAGATGTCTACAAAATATATATAATTAGTAAATTGTAAAGAAACCATTTAAGTGTAAAAATCTAGATTTTTGTAAAATAAGAGGTTAACTAGATATTTAGTTTACAAAAATCTAAGTTAACTAGATTTTTCTAAAATAATATCAATATATTTTTCAAAGATAATTTAGAAAACTACAAAAAATTCCAAACATTTGTTAAAAGATATTTCTAGAATTTTGGGCCAAATCAAGTTTATTTCGAAGAGAAGGAGCAATAAAGTTATTAAATATGTTTCATTTTAATTGTACACTTTAGATTTGCAAAAGAATTAAGATAAATATTGAAAATAATAATTATGCAACTAAAGTTTTTAAATTGCCCTCATTTAATAGCTAATGTATATGTATTAATTTTCTTCAAAAATACATTATTCACTAAATAGTTGACAACTCATCAAAATTATTCATTAATAATTAGTATATAATTATAAAAATATATATTAAAATTAAAATTTGTACAATTGAAATAAGACACTTTAAAATATAATCACAGAACAATTAGAATGAAAGATATGAAGGAATGTTTTAATCAATCAACAAACAAACCACAAATCACAAATCATAGTAAAAGTTCAGAGATCTCACAACGTTCTTGAGGATGATGATTAGCATGCTTTCGTCCCTTGTTTCATATTTGACAAATAGCGTGCTCAATTCATGCGAGACTTTCTACTTTCTTGTGTCTTAAACGTCATGCTCTCATATCCCTACCTAATTATCCTTGGCTAAATTCATGAATTGGATTAATTATTTGGATCATTTAATGAATTGATTAGCAACGTTTTCATTAGATACTAGCTTCATTTTAATATATATATATATATATATATATAATTTTGGATTTAAAAGATATTGTCAAGATATAAGTTATTTTATGGAGTATGATTTCCTTTTTGACTTTTCTCTATTGATTTTTTTCTCAAAATTATCCCTGATAGAGTGATAGTTTTACCCTACTTAATTGGCGCGACAAAGATGCTCTCTTTTATTGGATATCATTGTAATTTATGCTAAGACACATAAATAAAAAAATTATCAAAGTTTATATAAATAATACTAAGATGATGTATTTTATGGGTATATTAAGATGACACAAGTAATGGTATGCTTTAAAAGTAACATTACATTAATTTGTATAATTGTTTTCTCTAATTTCTTTATACTCTTAACGTGAACATAATAAAATCACTTACTCTTTTTATTTTATTTTAAGGACAACATAGATATCATTAACTTAAAAAAGGAAGTACAAAAGATGGAATAAAATCCAACCATATATGTCAAGAAGTATATTTTTGAGTAAACTTAGCAAGTATATGAGCTTCTTTATTGACTTTGAGTGAAAAGAATGGAGGTAAGAAAATGACCATATTCTTCAATAAATCGCAAGATTAAGTGCCCAAGATGGGCAAATTCCATAGTATAAGTTGTAAGACCAAATACCATCTCTATGCAATCAGACACAACGATAATATTTTGAAAACCATATGAATTCTGATAAGTCTTAAACCCTCCATGACAGCAAGAATTTCAGCATGTAGAGATGAGCACAAGCAGCCAAGCTTGTTAGAGCCAAACAAGGTAGATTTTTGCCACAAAAGTCGCTCAAAATAAAGCCTCTTGCTGCTTTCCTTTTCTTCCATCTAACATTTAACTCTAAGGCAAGAAGTGGTTGGAGGTGTCCATTTTGCAGTTGAGAGATACTGTGAAGATGAAGCTTTGACATTTTTGCCTGAAAACTCTCATATTGACAAACTGAATAAGAATTAAAAGGCACCTCAAACTTGTCACTTACTTATAAAATCAAACTATACTTCTAATTACTACTTACTAGATTAATTATCCAATATCCTCTTAATTATTTATTATTAGAGGGGAAAAAAATAAAACAAAAAACTGGTAAGCCATGGACTGTATGGGCGGACACAAGCGACGACTGACCATCAGACTCACGCCACGTCACCGCATTCAGGATTATTCCTCCTAGATCCCATTCTTTAGCTGTTGGGAACCAATGAAACCTCAGCACTTTAAATCCCCATATTCCCGTTGTGCTCAGCCAATCTCCCCTCCGCCGTGCTCTTCCTCTCTCCGCCTTCCGCTGTCGTCGTCTTCGGTTACTTTTCCTCGAACATCTGACGAGAAGAAGAAAAGGTCCGATAAATATGTCATTGATGAGAAGAAGAAAACCTCCAGAAAAGGAAACGGCTCTGCTGCAAGAATCCGATCTAAAGCCAGAAATCGAAGAGAATGACAAGAAAGGGAAGAAAAAGGAGAAATCCAAAGCAGACCGAAAGGCTGAGAAAGCTTCCAGATGGTCCTGTATTGATAATTGCTGTTGGTTTGTAGGATGCGTGTGCACTGTATGGTGGACGTTGATTTTTCTATATAATGCTATGCCCGCTTCTTTCCCGCAGTATGTGACTGAGGCCATCACTGGGCCATTGCCCGACCCTCCAGGTGTGAAACTGCAGAAGGAAGGATTAAGGGCAAAGCATCCGGTTGTTTTTGTACCTGGAATCGTCACCGGTGGCCTGGAGCTCTGGGAGGGGCATCAGTGTGCTGAAGGATTGTTTCGTAAGCGGCTTTGGGGAGGCACCTTTGGGGAAGTCTACAAGAGGTAAGAGCTAATAAGAGCTATTTTTTAGTATTTTCGGGGCTGTATGGTTGTTTGTGCTTTTGTAACCTTGCATTTCGAGCTGCGTGGATGAACAGGAGCTTGGAATTATTTTGGAGGAATTAGCTTTTATCTATGCTGATCTGTTGGTTGTGTTGAGAATTTTGTAAGTAAAGTATAAGCGTGTCTATTTGTTGCGAATATTGGACCATTTTCAGATTGACCTGGGAAAAGAGTTAGGTAATCTTCATTGTTGCTTTTGTGACACTTCAAAACAAATTTTCATGGCAATGCTAACAGCATAAGAAATGTTACTTAGGTAATCAGTAGAAGACGTTCTGAGTTGCTGGTCTTATTCCTTAAGGTAAATGGAGGAGACCTTTATACACTAAAATTCAGAACCTTTTATGATGATATGTTTCTTAACTTACTGAAACTGGATCAGAAAGCAAATAATACAATACGCAATTTAGCTCTTGGGCCTTGTTTATGACTGTAGTAATCAGGACATGATTTTGTTGGTTCCAGGTAAGGCCACCAACAAGATGTGATCATCGGCTCAGGTTGACTTGAAAGTTAGAAGCATGAAAATGAAAGATAACTGATTTTTCGCATAGGGATCCCAAGTTACTCTTATATAAATCTAGAACTATGCTGAGCTTATGGTGTTTTTCTTTTGAACAAATGTCGCTCCCCATATTCTTCAACATGTCCTCTTGCTTCTGGATACAAATTCCTGCACATGTATATATCAATATCAATTGAGCAAGCTTGCTTACGTCTGATGTGGTAAGCATGGATTTCTTTTCAAAATTTAGGAACTTTGAACATGTGTTTCTGTGCTTCTGAGTGAACAACATGGCACACCGACATCTTAGTTAACCATGAATTAAGACCATCTTATCCATTTCATATCTTATGTGATTATAATAGCAAAACATTATTTAGAATTTTCTTCCCTCTGTAAAGCCGTTTGTTTTATGCCTATTTTGCTATTTCCTTTTGACATATGGTTTCATAATCTTTTGGGAGTTTAAGGAATTTGGTTTAGGGGGAGGGTGGCGGCCTGGGAAGTTATTCAAAAGGCACCTCCCCCATCCCCTATGCTTTCAAAGATTTGCTAGTGCTTCTTGGCGCTTATCAGGCACTTTTGATGTTTCCAGACCTTTATGCTGGGTGGAGCATATGTCATTGGACAATGAAACTGGTTTGGATCCTGCTGGTGTAAGGGTCAGGTCCGTTAATGGACTTGTTGCTGCGGATTACTTTGTTCCAGGATATTTTGTGTGGGCAGTTCTGATTGCTAATTTAGCCAGGATTGGGTATGAGGAGAAAACCATGTACATGGCTGCATATGATTGGAGGCTTTCTTTTCAGAATACTGAGGTATTTATTATATTTCTTCTGGGATAATGTGCACCTGCAGTTTTGTTGAAATGAGATTTCCCGTTGGCATTTCTACCTGAGATTCAACTTGTACAGGTGCGCGACCAGACACTAAGCCGAATAAAAAGTAATATAGAACTGCTGGTTGCTACAAATGGTGGTAAAAGAGCAGTGATAATCCCACATTCCATGGGAGTTCTGTACTTTTTGCATTTTATGAAGTGGGTGGAAGCACCAGCTCCAATGGGTGGTGGTGGAGGACCAGATTGGTGTGCCAGGCATATAAAGGCTGTCATGAATATTGGCGGACCATTTTTGGGTGTTCCAAAAGCTGTCTCTGGACTTTTCTCGGCTGAAGCCAGGGATATTGCTGTTGCCAGGTGTGTTTAAACTTCCTCCAATTGAGTAGTGATCCATTAGATATGGGAACTCCTATATCCCATGCAATTCAATGCTCCATTTATTCGTGTCATTGTTTTCAGGAACCACTGTATTTGGTGAATTTGGTTTATATTGCATGCTGTTGTCATCAGATACTCTAAATAAGTATTTGTTTGCGTATCAAATTGCAGAGCCATAGCACCAGGTGCTTTGGATAAGGATTTGTTTCACATATCAACTTTGCAGCATATAATGAGGATGACACGAACATGGGACTCAACCATGTCGATGATACCAAAAGGTGGAGACACTATATGGGGAGATCTTGATTGGTCACCTGAAGAAGGCTATGTCTCTTGCAAGAAGAGAAAGCAGAGAACCAATTATACTCAGGCTTCAGGCGACAGTGAGAACACTAACATGGAATCTAAACCCAAAGGTGTCAATTATGGAAGAATAATATCATTTGGAAGAGATGCCACAGAGTCACATTCATCAGAGATTATGAGGCTGGACTTTAGGGTAATCTTTCCAAGATTTTACAGGATGTTTATGGAGATTTCTTTATATTCTTTGGATGAGAAATTTTCAGTTTCCATGTTCCCTTGCATTTTACGTTAATATTTCCTTTTGCTGGTATTTTGGAAGTTATGTGTAGTCTTTGTTTTATCATGGCCAATGATGAAGTATTTAACCACCCCATTTTTTTATATTATTTTTAAAGAAAAGATGAAGGAAAAGCTGCCTTTTATATCTGTTGGAGTGCTTTGACCTTGGTAGAGTATGTCTGCTGGTTCTGGTACTAAAGTTCTGATTTGTTTTTCATATTCAGGATGCAGTTAAAGGCAGCAATGTTGCAAATCACACATGCCGTGATGTATGGACAGAGTATCATGATATGGGTTTTGGTGGCATCAAAGCTGTGGCAGAATACAAGGTTTATACTGCTGGAGAAATTGTGGATTTGTTACATTATGTTGCCCCAAAAATGATGGCACGGGGTAGCAGGCACTTTTCTTACGGGATAGCTGAGAATTTGGATGACCCTAAATACATGCATTACAAATATTGGTCGAATCCATTGGAAACAAAGTGAGACTTGGCATACATGTTCTAATATTTTACACAGAGAACTTAGTTAAACATTTGCTGTTCCTGAATCGAGGATCTTTGGATTTCATGTCAAAGCAATTAGATTCAGGAGCAAAAAGAGGAATCTAGTTAAACATCGATTTTCAGTGAGCTGAAGTCCTGTTCCTCTTTGTTTGTTAACGTGCTTCTCACTTTTGATCATGCAGGTTACCTAATGCCCCCGAAATGGAGATCTACTCAATGTATGGTGTTGGCATACCAACTGAGAGAGCATATGTTTACAGGATGATACCTTCTGCAGAATGCTATATTCCTTTTCAGATAGATACTTCAGCTGATAAAGATGATGACGATGATGGTTGCTTGAAAGATGGTGTTTTTACAGTTGATGGGGATGAGACAGTACCTGTTTTAAGTGCAGGTTTTATGTGTGCTAAAGGGTGGCGTGGTAAAACTAGATTCAATCCTTCAGGAATTAAAACTCACGTAAGGGAGTATGATCATGCTCCGCCATCTCATTTTCTTGAGGGTCGCGGCACACAGAGTGGTGCCCATGTTGATATAATGGGTAATTTTGCTTTAATTGAAGACATTATCAGGGTTGCTGCAGGAGCAAGCGGAGAAGAGTTGGGAGGTGATCAGGTGTACTCTGACATTTTTGAGTGGTCTCAGAAGATTAAGCTACCTTTATAAACCGAGGTGGTGGGCCGATATCTTCCTGCTTGTGGTTTTAGATTACAGATATCCAGTCAATGGTCCTGTTCGATATACCGACTTGCACAAATTTGCATGTGCTAAGAGTGAATATTATTAACACGAGAAATTTTTTTCCTGCATTGCTCTGCATTGCTTGGCTAGGCAGGTTGGACTCTAGGTTCTTCTATTTCTACCTGAAACTCTTGAGTCTATTTAGGTGAACTGAACCGTGTGTTCACCGTAAAGAGGCATCTTTTCTCTGGAACACCTCCTTATTCAAGTCTCGATTCTTCCTCGTTGAAGGGGTTTGGGCTGGGTAAACAAGGGCACCTCTTGAGCCTGATCCCAGTACATTACACTTCAAGAGGCATATTTCTCTGGCGCTGCAGTTTCACTTGTACTCGGGCTCTTCTTTTCCTTTTCCCGCCAACATAATAATAAAAAATTGACTTACCGTTAGTTAACATCAGCTGAGGGATTCCTTTTTTAATCTTTGGATAAAGCCTAGCTGAGGTATTCTAGATGTAATGTATAGATTGTTGTCATAATTTCTCTTTGGATTTTTCATTAAGGTGATGCTATGATGATAGGCCACTGAAGTCCATTCCAAGCAATAATAAGTTTTCTTCGATTTTGATGTAACATTAGGGGATGAATCAAAGTTTTCAGCTGCGTTAAATGTATCAGCTTGGATTTGCTGCTATAGTTCTTGCTCTCTGAGCTGTGAAGTGTAAGTATAAAATAAATAAATAATGTAGAAGAAAACAACGTGTTTTAAGGAGCAACAAATTATTCATATCTAATTCACCCTGAAATATGTCCTATTGATTTGTTAGATATGATGCTAGAGTGAAGCAGCAATGAAGACTAATGTAGAAATAAAATAATCAATGGAGACGCATATTAATATGCCCAATAATTAAGATTTTTGGTAATCTTATTTACGCACATAAATACTAAAGTCAAAAAATGAAGAACGGAAAAACAGTTGTGAGATTATTTATTAAGTGTAACTTTAAAATTCAATAATTTTATTATACCCCATAAAAGATCTTTGTATATTTATATTCATGGTTATGTAACTACAGAGTTATTCGATACATATTTAATTTATAGCTCAACCATTTATGTTTCAATGTAGCTACAAAACATTCCCCTTCTAAATTGGGATTTTTTTTTTCATTCTAACCTTTTTTTTTTCTTTTTTGGCCAATCCTTGCCATCGAACTTAAATTTTTATCTAATTTGTCATCAGAGATAAGTTTAACTGCTAACTAGTGCTATTCCTAACAATAACTTTTCCCAATAATCATATATTGAGAAGAAAATAGAATAATTATCTTATAAGTATTTATAAATATCAAATACTTTATCCATTCAGACTTGAATGACACTTTCTTAAAATAAATATAATTTTTATCTTAAATTTCATTAATAATCACAAAAATTTAAAGTATTTATATTTCATTAATTTATGTAAATATTTATGAACCACATTAATAATAAAAATATTGAATATTGTAGTAACTTCCTTAATCATAAGTGTTTAATTTTTATACTAAATCAATATGGACATTCATTTTTTTTTTTGAGGCATTGGATATTCAGTATTGGACAAAGACATCCATGAGGTTGTTAGATATTAATTCTAAAATTTGGTTTCTATTTTTACAAATGAATTTTGAGTGCTACGGTTTTTAAAATGGGAAAAGAAAAGAAAAAGGAAATTCTAGTTTCAAAACGCGTATCAACCACGCACCATAAGAGGCAGTGGAGCAGAAAGCTACGAGTATAAGCGGGTAGTAAACAACAGAAGAGACCCCGTCTTTAAGATCTCAACCTGGGTTGCTAGGAAGGACTTTTTTCGGGTCTTTGTGCTTCGGGCATTTTATTTTTCTGGGTCCGAAATTCTCAAAACTCTCTGATCAGAACTCACAGCAAAGCGCCGTCGAACCAGAACGCGGTGGCGTGGGCGTCACTCCGAGTCAACTCGCTTTGCGAACATCGACTCTTGTAAAAAACCTTCTCTTCCCACCTACTCTTTCCTTTCTATCTAGCAGATCGGACTCCTTTTCTCTCGCCTTCTTGTAAGCACCCTTTTCATTCTCCTCCCTTTTGTGTTGCACATAGATCATAGGGTTTTAAAGCTGGCGCAAAAAAATTTCTAGGGTTTTAAATTGTCCATCTGAAATTTCCATTTTGTTGGATTTCTTTGTATCCCTGGTTTAATTAGTAGGAATATAGTTAGGGGTGGTGTGCATGGAATTTATATTCTAGAATCGGTTGCCCTTGATATCTAATTTTCTTTTATATAAGTTGTTAGCCTATTTGGTAATTCCGTGGCGGCGGACCTGAAAACTTTGCTTGGTATTCCTTTTTCGGAATTAATTCGTTAATGCATTGTTTTTTTTATATATATATTTTGTCTCACCAAGGTTAGTATGCGTTTTTTGAAGGAATTTTTTCTTATGAGTTAGGACAAGTCTTGAGGATGGTCTGGTAATCTCAGTGACTAATCGGATACTGAAAGGAATTGAACTTGTATCAGGTAGAAATAATTTTGAGGAACTTTGGTTTATCTAGTAAGAGGTTTAAGG
Source organism: Apocynum venetum (assembly GCA_019593545.1). Taxonomy (NCBI): domain Eukaryota; kingdom Viridiplantae; phylum Streptophyta; class Magnoliopsida; order Gentianales; family Apocynaceae; genus Apocynum; species Apocynum venetum. The sequence goes on along the minus strand of SRSM01000123.1, from coordinate 4,708,702 downwards.
GTAGGGTGGTGGCAATTTTCAGGATCTTATACTAACTTTTGAATGCGTTTAATTTTTTATTTATCTTTAAGTTTAGGATGCTTGCTGTTGTTTATTGCACTCAAGAAATGTACACCTGGTTGAGGATAATGGATATGTTTTGTGACCTCTTACCTATTTGTGCAAATTTTTGTTTGGGTACCATGCATCATGTGATTATTATTGCGCTTAAAAGTGTTCACAAGCTATCTTGCTAATTCTTAAGGAAGTCATTGTTGATGGAGCAGACACGCATTAATCTTTGTTTTACATTTGGGAAAAGAAGGTGGATTAACAGGAGTTGACGCATCATACTCATTTATTGGCTTCCAAGGGGGTGGAGCATAAACTCCTTTCTTGGGAATCTTTCAATTTCCACTTTCTGACAATCATATTATTTGTACGTAAAATAATAACTTCATTGCTGTGCTATTGAGGCTCCCTGCTTCTGGTTATAGGTGCTGAAAGCTTGAAATTCTTTCTTCCATTTGAAATAATAGTTATACTTATTGGATTCATTTGATGATAATGCTGAATTAGGAGGCAGAAGTGTGATTTCTGAGTAACTGTTAGAGCTATCATGTTTGTTAGAAATCATTCCTTTGCTTGAATCCTTTTAATGTCGTTCTGCATTATAGTTTTTAGATATTAGCTATTCTTTGTGGTATTGAGTCATTTACTTTACTTTCGTAGATGATTAATGCTTTACCTAAAGCCTCTCTTGGTGGAATCATCCCTAGGAGTCATGCACAAAAAAAATCTTCTCGCTTTTTAGCGTAAATTGTAGGACGACCCTTTGTTGGCTAGTGTGGCAATGAATCTTGGTCATGGGTGGGCTAATGTGTTGTCCTAGTACAATTTTTTGGGTATATATACACACACGCACACACTCACTTTGTTTCATTTTAATTGTCCACTTTGACTTTTTCACGAGGATTAAGAAATGCATTGAAAATAACAATTATGCAAACAAACTTCCTAAATTATCCTTATTTAATTGGTGGTGTACAACCATAATAGATCAAAAGTTTGAGGTGAAATGTTGAACATTAAATGTTCTCCAAGAAATGCATTCAAAGTTTGAGGTGAAAAAATTATTTTGTTAATCTAGAAAATTGTTTCTAGCATTCTAATTCAAAGATATTAATAAATTTTAGCATATTTATAAGATAAGACAATTAAAAACAAGGAAGTCAAATTTTATATTTTCAAGATTATATGTGTTTATAATTGTGAAAATATATACTAAAATTAGAAATAGGACATTTCAAATGGGACAACTCAAAAGGGGATAGTGAATAATTGAAATGAGATGGAGGGAGTAATATTTAAACCTCCAAAATTTATCAATATTTAGAAGTCAATGCATTTCTTTTTTTCTAAAAAGAACAAGACTGGGGAATGTCCATTGAGCAGTTTGTCCTTTTCCTTTTGAGAATATGGGGATGTAACTCTTTCTAGCTAGACAAAAAACTCACAGACAGCAAAAATCAAGAGTGGAAATTTGTTTAGCCTGAGGATTAAGTGGAACAGCGGATTGGAGTCTTTCTCTGGGTTTCATCATGTCTGTTAAATTTTGTAATTTCTAAACGTTTGAATATTTTTTCTTCTTCTTCTGGAATCTATTGTTTCTCAGTTTTTTTCTCTCCTGAAAGTTGTGATTTCTGTCTGATTTTCTCTCTCTCTCAACATGTTTGTTTTCTTTTTGAAAAAAAATAGTGGCCTCTTGGTTATGTGTTAATTTTATCAAAAGGAAGTTAACATACAATTGTATTTCTATTTGTAGGATATCAACCAAACTTGAAGTACAGGCCTAGAAGTATCAAAGAGGAAAAGAAATTGGCCTTGAAATTCTTGTATATATTAGAAGATATCTCTTAAAGATGAGTTTGCAGCAAGCTGTGCAGCCGCGGTCTGCCAGTAATGGCTATGGCCGTCGTCGAGTTGAAAAAGATGTTGGGCCTAGATTGGAGAGTAAACCACAACCTGGAAAAGGAAATTTGAGCCGGCTGGCTAGTGTAGGTGAGGTTGCTGATACTGTTATAACCCTGTCCATTGTTTCTGTTATCCTTATTTCTAACTTCATTTGTCCCAGGCAAAGAGGGAGGAAGTGAAAGCCCACATGAACGACTGGTTTATTTGACTACCTGTCTTATTGGACACCATGTGGAAGTACAGGTGTCGGATGGCTCTGTGTTTTCAGGAATATATCATGCGATGAATCCTGAGAAAGATTTTGGTATGCCATTATATCCATAGTATGTCTTTCACATTTGTGGATAATGAATGCTATAATTGTTGCTCTTGTTATTTTGTCACAGGAATTGTTCTGAAAATGGCTCACTTGATTAAAGATGCCTATCGAGGACAGAAGAACACCTTTGATGGGGTTAGCAAGCCGCCGTCAAAGACTTTAATCATACCAGCCAAAGAGTTTGTACAAGTCATAGCAAAGGTTTTTGTCCCTTGCTATTATCTCAGTGATTATTCTCTCAGCCACAAATTGAATATTCATTTTTGTGTTGGCACAACAGTTGAAGTTGCAGTTCATCTTACAATAGTGGTTCTAAGACAAGGAGAAATATATGGGCAGAGAGGGAATGTGGGTAATCTCATTTGAGTTACCAAGCTATTGGGCATTTAAAAAATGGAAGAGCAAAGATGAAAGGAGGAGGAAGACCATTTAATCCTTTTGATTTTCTATAATAGTTTGTCAAGTGTATAAGAAAGCTTATTCAAGGAAGGTTTTTATTGAAGGAAATTCAAAATCAGGAAAGATGGTGCTCATTTTGTAATGGAATATGTATTCCGGGAGGATAAATAGTTCATTATTACCTTGTGAATTTTGTTGAGCAAACCAAATAATGTGTTTAAGGATTTTGGTTATTTCTGCTTGATAGGCCTTGGTTACAGTGTGATCTTGTGTAATATTAAGCTGTAGTAACTGTTGTTTCTTTTGCAATTGGATCAGGGTGTACCTGTAACTAGGGATGGGTTGGCATCTGACCTGCAACGTGAAAAACCGGAGGAGCTTTTGATAGATTCTTATATATCCCAATATCGGCCTGTTGACATGGAGAGAGAGTTGGAACGCTGGGTCCCCGATGATAATGACCCTGGCTGTCCTGAATTGGAGAATATATTTGATGTTCACTGGGATAGGTTGTTATATCTCTTGAAAATTTTAATTTTGGGATATTGTTCTAGTAATCAGAATAAAGATATCTCATTTACCTCTGAAAGTTCTCTTTTTTTGATTCACTTGGCAAGAATTTCTTGTAAGTATTCTTGCTTCTTGATTTTGTGAGGAATTGATATGCATTGATAGTACTTGGCCTAGACTGCTAGACAAACTTCTAAGCATTATTTGTTTCTTGATTTCTGAGAATCAATATGCTCTAATAATAGGCCTGGATTGCTTTTTTATGTTATTTTTAGCTGATTTTTTCTAGTGCATAAATAATCATCACCTAGTTTGAATAAGACTGTGATTTGATTCACAAGAATGTAAGTCCTTTAAGTCTAAGCTGGAAAATATCCAAAGTTCTTAACGGCGATGGGGGTTTTCCTAAATTTTGATGAATTGGTATTATATTATTGGCAATTCCCTTTCTTATTTTGGCATCTGTTTCATAGATGACTACACTAGAAAGTCAAGATGACTCGTATTTCTTAGTCAAACATCATTTGCTTCTTAGATCTCGAGTAGTTGTGAGCAGTTCATTCAGGAGAAAAACTAAGCTTGTAAAACTTGTGGCAAAGGTGCATAATGCCTGAAATTGTGCAAGATTAGTTGTGATAGGATGTTTCTGGAATGCTTTGGAAGTTCATTCCTTATGCCTTCTTTCTTTCTGCCCCTAACTTTCTGGAGCATTGACTCTTCTTTTGTGGTTGCTATTGCCGCCTTATGGTTGAAATTCTTCTAGTTAGACTGTTAAAGCATTAACTTTATCAACGGCTTAGGGGAAGTTTTAAGCAAGGAACTAAGTTGTAGAGAATGCATGTTTCTTTTCCTCTTTAGGTAGGATGATGCGATTTACTGCTCATCATTACGTCTTTTGTTTGTTATGAGATTGCTTCTTTTAAACTGTTGAATTGTCTATATAGTAGTTTCCAACTTTCTTATTCTTAACCTTTTCTTCTACTGATTACTGTTCAATCATTCCACTTGTCAGGGGCTGGGACCAATTTAAAGCAAATGAGACTCTTTTTGGTGTTAGAAGCACTTTCAATGAGGAGTTATATACAACAAAACTTGAAAAAGGTCCCCAGATGAAAGATTTAGAACGGGAAGCATTAAGAATAGCTCGAGAAATAGAGGGAGAGGATACCCATGATCTTCATCTAGCAGAGGTGTGATATTGTTGGCTGTTTATTGGATAATGGCTTTTATATAATCTTCTCACTTATTTTCTTTTTAGGTCTATTCCCTTTTTCTCTTTCTATCTTATGTCTCTAATATGTGTTGCTATGACAGGAAAGGGGACTAAAACTTAATGAGAAATTTGAAATTGATGAAGAAACCAGATTCTCGTCAGTCTTTAGAGGGGTTGATGACAGTGGATATGACGATAGTGAGGATATATTGTTGGATACACACAACGATGAAACATTTGGAGGTGGCTTTGCTTCTGTTGTTGAGAAGTCGTTTGCTGACTTGTCTGGTGCAAAACCTAATGATGGAGCTCAAGTATTGACTAGATCTTCATCTTTTCTACTTACTAAGTTCTTAATACTTACTAGTGACTAGGATCTTTATATGACATGTGACCTGTTTTAATTTTAAATTTTTTCTTATCACTCATGGCGGAAACATTTATTTTGTGGCCTTGTGGGCTCACCTTTTCAATTCGGATTGTGTATCTGTCTCCTCTTCTTTGAATCAGACTGGGGCCATGGTTTCATTCTCTCCATATACCTTGAGGATCTTAGTACATATAATAACTGGAAAATGATGCACTCATGTTTAATGCCTTTGGATCAGGAGTAAAATATATGTGGATTGTGATTGTGGGGTGAACAAATTCTTTGATTCAACTAAATTCTGATAGAAGTCATGGTCTTGAAAAGAAGCATGTCAAGATCTATTTTCCCCTTGATATATCTTGTAGGAGCTTCATTAGGATCATGTTACGGTCAAGGGATACATGACTTGAATGGAATTAACCTACTCCTTTATAGGTAGTCAATACAAAAGTTTAAGACCAGATAAATACTGCAATGTGAGTGAAGTGCAAAGACAAAATTGAACTGCTAGCATCTTTGAATTCAAGGATGAAGGACTGAAGTTTTTTATGCACTTATGGTAGTCGAGAGATAATTGCTTGCACATACTTCTGAGGTTTTCCAATTTTTTTGAATACTATTTATGTTCAGATGTTTTTTTCAAGCTTCTGAGTACCATTTACCATTTAACTTGTAACTTTTTTCTGTCTCCAGGATGAAGTTCACTCTGCTCATCCTAGCATTGATAGGGACTTGCATCAATTGGGTTCTGATGATCGTGTTAGACAGTTGTCGCTTGGACAATCATCTAGAAATGCTTTACCTGTTGGAGATAGCAGGTTCTGGTCATATTATCATACCAAAAACCGTTACGATGATGTTCTCATACTCAAAATATTTGTAGAACTTTGTTAGTAGATTGTCATATTTTTGCTTTTCCTCTATTCTCAGGGCTTATGAGAACCAGTTTGCCGACCATTCTGCAAGTGGCTACTCTGAGGAGTGTTCAGGGAATCCAATAGTGAGTAATCTTGACATCCTATCATATGCTTTGCAGGGTTAACTCTGCTTCTTTAATTGCTCTGTTGGTTAGATGTGAAATGCTGATATTACATTTCTGTTTTTGTCTTATAGATATATGAGGAGCCTCAAACATCAAAACCTGAGGGTGAGTCAGGAGTATTTCTTGCCAGATTTTTATGTCATTAGTTCCTTCTTTTATTTTGCACTGAAGACTGAACATAGGGGTAATTACTTTTTGCAGACTCAGGGTCCTCAGTATGGCTGAGGAGAGAAAGCTCTGATAAAGTTGGGTTGTCTGCAAATGCAACTGCTTATGCTCCAGCACGTCCTTCGTCCAAAGCTCAGGAAAAGAATAGTCCTACTGAACCATCAGAGGGTTCCAGGTCTTCCAAGGCACAAGGGGCAGCACAGTCTGCTAGTTCACGTGCTCGACCTAGTAGTTCTGCATCATCCACTTCAGAATGTGGAGGAGTGGCCTCAGCTTCTGGTGGTCCTGGATTATCACCCAGTTCATCAGTTGGTTCATTGAATTCAGAAAAGTCAACACTAAACCCAAATGCAAAGGTAGAAATTGTTTTAAATGCTTTTGCATTTGTTCAACTGTGAGCATAACCAGATTTAAGAAGCCATTGAAATTTTAACTCGCAATCAATTCTTCCTGATATTTTTGTTTTGTCTGTTGCTCTTTTTTTTTTGGTATGTTTAATGGAATTATTATATTCTCGTCCTTTTACGTTCTTGTTTTAGGAATTCAAGCTAAATCCAAATGCAAAGAGTTTCATACCATCTCAGACACCTGTAAGGCCTGCTTCTCCGGTGTCTGATGGTTCATTTTACTATCCAGCTAATGTGACTGCTGTCCCACATATGCCTGGCATGCCTGTTGGCATTGGGGTAAGCTACTTTTCTGTTTTTTCTTCCTGCTCATGTTTGATAGTACAATCCACTGTGATTTTTTCTGCATATTTCTTTCTATCCTTCCATCCTGTGTCTCTAATGGCTACAATCTCTTCATCAGGATTGCAGCCTCTCTCATTGATGATGGTAAATGTGTCTGGTGTCATGTGCAATATATGTTCATTTTCCCCTATTCTTGAATGTTCTTTTTCTTTCCAAGTTCAGGTTACCTCTTATGGAGGTTTTGACTAATGGGGTTTACTTTTGTTAATAAATATTTATTGTCAAGGAAGTCTGTGATGAGAAATGTTATTAGTAGTCTGGGTTCCTGACTAGCTGTTTCTTGGTGACAAGTTTCTGTATTTATTTGCCTTTTTGACCTTTGGACTCAAGGCAAGGCATAGAAGTGAGCAAATCCAGCTTTGAATTTTGTTTCATAGAAGAAAGCCATCTTGAAAAGAACCTATATTGCTGGTTTCTAAAATGAGCAAAATTCATTATTGAGCAACCTACATCTGACATTCTCCTGTTTTCCACTGGTACCTTCATCTCCTTGTACACCAAATTCATTGGCACCACTTCTATAATCCTCAGAAAAATGGGGGTTGGGGGAAGGCTCACTGCTATAGGCACTAATTTCTGTTGTGCCTGACCATTGAGCAGTATGTCCTGCTGGTAGTTACAATAGAGCAGCTTTTTGGTTTTATCTGAAGCTCAATAATTTATAGAACTGCTTGATAATGTGAATATTTTATTCTATTCCTTTGCAGTTGAAACTCTGAAATATTTGAAAACAACTAAAAAATTGACAAAGCTTCTAAAACCTAGGGTTTCAGAACTGATAACTTTTAAATGTGGAGACTTCTATGCAGATGTTTACATACTCCTTCCCCTTGAACATGGACTTCCTCATTTCTATCTTTTGATATCCCAAATAATGTTCACTTTACGAAAATAAATCTGCTTTCGCATAAAGATTACACTATTACCTTCACTAGCGGAGAAATAACACTTGAAGCTTTCACCATAATATCTTGATGATGTTGGGAAAGAGCTAACTAGTCAAAGTGCTCTCTTATATCATAGTGCCAAGTAATATGAATGGAATCGTATATTCTCCTTGATGAAAATTTGTTTGGTCTTGTTCTTTTGCTTTGCCTTTTCTTTTCCGTCCTTTTTCCATGCTGAATTGCATATGTATTCTTGCAGATTGGTCCCTCTTTTGTTGCACCCCAACCTGTCATATTCAATCCACAGGCTACTTCAACTCCGCAACCATATTTCCATCCAAATGGACCTCAGGTGTGTTGTCTTTTTGGGGTAGCATCCTGACAACTATGATTCTGTTTTGCCAATATCATCAGGAAATTGACTTCTTTCATCTATTACTACTGCAGTATGGCCAGCAGATGATGATTGGTCACCCTAGGCAAGTTTTCTACATGCCAACTTATAATCCGGTAAGAAAATATTAACCCTTCCATTTGATTTTTCTTTTACTTAGTGCTATGCTTTGTCCCGTATGATGTTCAAAATTTATTGTTAGGTTTCATCAAATTCTGAAAAATCAGAATCCACACTACGCATATGATAGTTTCCCTGCAGCTTTGGCCAATTTCTATCAAGGATGAGAAGTTTTTCATTGGCAAAATTGCACCCCTCTTATATCCTCAAGGCATACAGCTGTCCTTATTATCACATAAAGTTTTCTGCTGTATATTTCTTTGTATATCAGTAGCCAGATTTAACTATAATATTACGAGGACAAGTTTGCCGATAGTCCAAAATGTACTAGTCCAAGTAATTTGTTACTATTCTTCTTTTGCTGATAAATTTGGTATATCTGGTTTTAACAGGAAATGCCCTACAAAGGAAGGGACTTTTAGCTTGTTGGATGTGACTGAGGTGCTTGTTCATCTATTTGCTGATAGGAAATAAGTTGCTGACATTACCAAACTGCTTGGAACAGATTATTTTTTTTGTGAATGAGCCCAGCAGCTGATTAAGGAGGTCTAAATCATAGTCCTAAAGCGCTAATGAGCAAGGAATTATAGTTTCAAGGGGCTGTGACACTTTGCTCATACAAGGGCATATTCTATTGGTGCTTGGAAGTCTCCTGTGTTCTTTGAAATATTACCTTTTTAATGTAGGTTTACTATTTTGTGGTTAGATGAGTTGATATTTATTTTCAAGTAATTGTCTTTTTTACCCTCGAAAGGATTTTACTGGCACCAAGTATAATTAATTTGTCTTGTAACACGAGGCAGCACTTTCTTTTAACCAAAAGAAGAACAAAGATTATTATTATTTTTATTTTTATTTTTTTGAGAAAGGAACAAAGATAAATTGGCATCAGCCTTAGGAATAGTTAGGCGTATTAGAGTAAGGGATGATTGTAATAATGGTGTTGGCAGCTAAATAAGAGGGGGTAAAAAGTTGATTTTGACATCCAAGTTGGTTCGAAGGTCAAGTTTCTATGTATGAATGTTGGTTTTTTTAAATAAAAAAAAATTATAAATAAATTAAACATAAATTTTTTATTTAAATATTAATTAACAATTTATTTAATTTAGGAAATTTATGGATTTACATTTTGTATGGCTTATGTAGTTTTACTATTAATCATTTGAGGTGACTTTTTAAGGTTAAATTTTTATTTTATATTAAAAGTAGACAGATAATTTAAGATGGAATGAGTACATATTAAAAAAAGTTGTATTGTGATGAAGAATTGAAGGAAAAAAGATAGCTTTTCTGTCATCAAACTAAGAAATTAGCTATTCTATTTTGATTCTTGAACGATTATCGACTCCATTATTCTCCCAAAGAAAATGAATAATACCTTAAACAACTGCATTCCCCCCCCCCCCCTTCTTTCGTCCCACGTGCTCTTGGAAGGTATATGTACAACAACATAAGGTCAACACCTATTTCTCAAATGATTTCTCAGTTCGGAATAATTTGGCATCGGCAAGGAGCGTGAACCTAAATTTCTAATTTAGAAGACACTTAACAGTTGCATTATTAGTTCAATAATCCAAAACTAATATGAATATCATCAACTTGTAGTTTCCTAGTATATATATATATATATATATATATATATATTATTTGTTTTAGTATATTGGTAATATCATGATATATTTTTTAATAGGTGATGTACTGAACTAGGATTTATCATGGTAAATCCTTTGGTTTTCAAAATAAACTTGTTTCAAATTATGTCTCTCTTTTTTTTTTACAAAAAAAGTTAAAAGTATTTTTTTTATAAAAAAAAAAACTTATATTAAAGCCTGTCTTTCTTTTATTTTCTTTTTGGATAAGTTGACAAAGAAATGATAAGTACTTAACTAAAATAATTGAAAAGATGAAGGGAGTAAGTATATTGAGACAATTGAAAGATTAATGAGGAAGTTTGTTTTTCATGGAAAATTTAAAAGGCTTAATGAATTAAGATTATTAATTATACTATTTTGATAAAATTGAATAGATCACGAGGCATATTATTCCAATTAGAGGATAAAAGGGATTTAATGTTTTTGTATAAAATATGTAGGGGGTTTAGTGAAATTTACTATAATAATATTAATATATTTTAAATAAATTTTATTTTTCTTACTTTTTTATATGCAAATACTTTTTATTAAATCTAGAAGATTCTCAACGTTGGAAGCCCACATTTTAATGTTAATAACTTAATGTTGGGAAGTCAATTCTTAACGTTTCATTTCTCTAAAAATTAATTAACCTATATATATAAATATAAGCTTGAGACCTATATAAACAAAGTTGGAAATAAATTTTAAAATTGTTTGGGTAATAAATTTTGTGCCCATCCTAGATAAAAAAATCGAAAAGAGTGCAAGAATAAAAAAGATAAAAATAAAACGATTCCCTACCAAAACTGAAAATACCAAAATAGTTCAAGAATAAAAAAAAATTAAAAAAAATGATCAAGAATTTAAAGTTTTTTTTTAGGAAAATCAAGGATTTAAGTTTAAAAAACAAAAATAGTTTATGAGAATGACCTGATGCCACATGTGCATGAGCTCAGCTGTAGATGCAGGCCCAAGATCTAATACTAGCAGTCTAGCAGAAGAGGATGAGCTACACGCGAAAGATCAATTCCGGCATTTGGTCGGATTGTACAAAAAAAACTCAAACCCCGAAAAGAGTAAATGATATGGACCTAAACTATCAATAGTAAAAGTTTTGGATCTAAAATTAAAAAAAATTAAATGTTATGGACTAAATTCACTAATTTCTCAATATTGAATATAGTGCAAATATAGTTATACTACTAATTCATATAATAAGAAATAAAATATTCCTCCAGAAAAATATAGGTGTTCTAATGGTTATTTTTGTATATATTAAAGATTTGTTAAGTTTATAATATAAAGTAATATATCATTTCTTTAATTTATTTACGTAATTACTAAATATTGTATCTTATTATTTAATCTAATCAGAATTTGTCACCGTTTTCCATATATTAAATACAAATAAATGTCAAATTCCCTCCCCCCATTCAAGATTATTTACCTAATGTCATTGATTTTCATAGTTTACTTGGTGATGTTATTCGGAATCCAAACAAACATCAAGAGCTATTCAATACACCATGATAAACCATTACTGAACCATGTTTTCCTCTTACAGGCCCTCTTTCTAAGCATAGAAATAAAATGTCAAACATAGTAAATTCACCTATCCACAACAGTAGTAAATTAAGCTGCATTCAATTATAAAGCACAAAAGAATCGGATCTAACCTCCTGCGATCCTGTTATAGACGTTTAGTATATTATGCATGAACATATATACCAGAGAGAAGGAAATATATGAGCAATCTTGCCGAAGAAGCACACGTCCAAGTGCTTCGAGAAGGAAATATTGGCGTCTGCAAGCTAGCCGTTGCCCGGGCACTCTTATTTTATTCCCGGATGAATATGTTCGATTGCCTCGTCCGGACATAAAGAAAATTGTTCAGCCGCTGCTTTCCGAACGTGTATTTTTTCAGATCGAAACTATATATAAATGCAATATTTGATTGAAAATCATGAAATTTACTTCGATTTTTTCTTCATTTGTATATGACATATCTTTATTTTTTGTATTGTGTTCATTAAATTTTTTTTTTTTGAGATTTTGTATGACACTCAAAAGGGTTTCTAGAGAGAATATTTTTAAAGAAACAAAACAAAGTGTCTAGGGGCAAAAAAGTAAAGTGATGTACGTTATTGCTTAATAGTGAGTAATTCACATTTATTTAAACTTTTAATTCTTCTTTCTCTCTATTTGAAAATAATCAAGGTCAGTATTAGTTAATGTAATGTTTTGTATAGATATTGATATTCTTGACAAATTAGATCATTAATGTTGAAGATTTTTAATAAGGTAATTTGAAAAAAAAATCATAAGCATATTTTTTTTTATTAAAAAGTGGATAAATCATCTACGGCAAATAAAAGATATTAAAAATAATTATTTTTAGATGGTGAAAGGAGTACTAATTATGCATTATATCCTTATTCAGCAAAAGGGCTCCTTTTCTTTTTCTTTTTTTTTAGGGAAAACAAATGTTAATTATTATTTTTTAACAGAAACATACAAAAATAAAAAATATTAAACTCCTTTTCTTACACGGAATGATAATACTTTATTTTTCTAATAAATGGGTCTTTCTTGAAACCAGCGATAAACCACTTGCTTCATTATCTGCAATAATTTTATTTATATTTTCTTATTTGAGTGGACCGAATGCTCTTCACATGATTAACGTATTTTAATGAAATAATAGTAATTTAATTATTTAAAACAAGTTGTTACTAATTTATTTTGCAAACAAATTTGTGTCCCTTGTCTTCACGTATAAAAAACAAAAGAAAATCGTCATAAGCACGCAGGTAGGTATGAAGAGCGGCGGCTAATGTCTGTGGGTCCAATATGATAAACAAATAATACATAGTTCAAAATTAATAATCTTGATTTGAATTTTTACACTGATTAAAAAGTTATAATTAATGTTTATAAAAATACATTTTCATAAATTATATATAAAATAGTTTCATAATTTATTATTCTAAAATTAATTTAATGAATCTTTTTTTAGATATAAATAATCTCACCTTAAATCAATATATTTTAATCATTTAATAAATACATATATTTTTTAATAAATAAAATGACTTATAATTTGTGACAAATATAAAAGGAAAAAAAGTTTATAAAATTGTGATAGATGAAGTAAAATCTTATAAGCCATGATTAAAATTGTACATGAATTAATAATTAGAATATAATTTATTAAAATTAAATTATCTAAAAAATATTTAGTTAAATCATTTTAAAAATAAGGTAAAAAAAGACTGGTAGAAATAATAGTAAGAAAAAAGTTACTATCTATCCCATTAAAATAGGCATATAGAATTTTTCACGCATATTGAATATTGCTGAAATTATAAATTATTTACTTGTTCTTCTTATTTTGCTTTTTCATCTTGTATTTAAAATTTAATTATGTGAAAATGTGTACAAATTTAGTTTAAAGTATGAAAAATTCTGAACTTATATTTGAGAAATGAAATCTTTAATTTAATATTTCTTATTCCAATAATTTTAAAATGAAATTTATAATAATAAAGTATGTTAAATAGAGGTATTTTAGATAGATAAAAATTAAAAAAACACTCTCAATGTGAAAACTAAACTAAAATTTAAAACGAATGAAAAAAAGAAAATAACTTATCTACGGGAGGAATATCATATTTCTTTGAAAATAATATATTTGGAAAAAACTTTTCAACCCTAAAAAACCGATAAATATTAGGGAATAGTGATGGAGAAAGGGAGGCAGCCACCTGTCGTTGTTTTAGGCGGTTGAAATAATATAATGAGATTCAATACTTGGCAGCAAAGACAGAGAGATTCAATACTTGACAAGTACTACTCTATCAATTAGAGGTGCTTGAGACAGAGAGACATGCCCGACTTCTTCCCAACAATATTCATCTTCAATCTTTACCAAATTCCAAAGCCAAAGGTACCTTTTTTTTTGCTGTTCTCAGTTTTTTCCTCTTCTCCTGTCAACTCAACTCAGCTACTTACTGTTACTTCTGCCGCTGGAAAACTTTTTATCTCCTCTCTCTTCCTCATCCTTGCAAAAGGGCAAATGGGTTTTCTCTTTGATTTAACAAATCTCCATGATTATTTGTGTGTATTCTAGTCTTGCATCGCTGCATCAAAATGCTTCCTTTTTTTTTTATGGGTTGACCGTAGGTTTTCTAGTGTCTGTAATCTGCAGAGGTAAGGTTTCTTGTTCCCAAACATTTATGTGATATGCTTTTTCACTGGTTTAAAGCTCTGGTCTTGAAACAAGGGGGATTTGAGTTGCATGTTTTATTGTTTACCTGAGGTTTTACTTCTTTACCGGGTATTTCTTTTCACTTTCCTTTTGAAATAAACTCTTTCGGAGCAGTAGCAACTAGAAGAAACACAACGCATTCCCTCACCGCGACCCAGGAAACACACAAGGGTTCATTCTTTTTTTCTTTTTTTTTTTTCCTTTTGTCAGACACTTGAGGTTTTTGAGGGCTTAATTTGATGGATTAGTACCGTGCTTCCACAGCCTTTTTTTGGGGTTTAGAGGGAGGGAGAGGTTAAGGTTCTATTTGATCTGATGAAAGATGCTCTCATGATTGCCTTATATGGTTTGAAGAATAATAGATATGTTTGTGTTTTTGCTTGTTCTTCGTTGGTGATGCTGCTTGACTATTTCTATTCGCTACATTCAATTTGAGTATGAACATATCCTTTATTTCTTGTAGTTTCCATTTTGCATTAAGGGTAAGTTCTTTTCAACACTTATGATTAGGGCATTCGAATCTGAGAATTCTAGCTTGTTTTCTGAGGAAATAAGTTCAAGAGTCAAATCATTGAAACTTTGAATTTGTCTTTAAAAGCTGTAGTTGGAGTTTTTGATTGGTTGGTTATTCATCTGAAACTGGTTGGAGTTGTGGAGAGATTAAACAAAATAAAATTAATAAGCTGATCCCGGTTCTACTTGACATTTGAATTTTTACATTGGCATGTACGATTACCTGTTTTGTAGTATCCCTCTTGGAGACTTATTTTCAGTGTTTGTCTTGATTGTGTCCGGTACTCTTGATTTTATTCATGAATTAATCTTTTATTTTGTTTGGTTGGTTGTTGAACAGGTAAAGTGACAGCAGCTATGAATTATACTATAAATTGAACACACTGGATTTTAACACTTGCCGTATGTGGAGAAAATCATTTCTTTCTCTTGAGCTGAAGGATGCAGGACTTGTGTAAAAAAAACTCTGATCTTAATGGTGCCACGGTTGGCCATTGTATTGCTGGTAGCGAATCACATGTGCAGGAGTCAACTCTATCAAGAAATGTAAGCATCAAAATGACAAATCCAATGGAACATTGTCAAACTCGCAAGCAATTAGGTATTCACTTTCAAGACCAAGAGTCATCTTCAACCCAATCAACTGGTCAATCATCTGCTAAAGTGGGTCGTATAGAAACCAAAGGCTATGGGAAAAATGTTTTGTCATCAGGTAACTTAATTTCCCTTGTATAGGATAGGTTCAGTTTACATTTCTTAACTTCGTAAAACTCAAACTAAGTCTAATAATGACAAGAACGATGAGAAAAATCTGAAATTTCACTATCTGCTAGTTGGTTGCTGCATGTTCTTCCTCTTCCACTTCTTTTTTTTGGAAGGTGGTTGCCGCTTGTTAAGGGGTTATCTTTAAGTTTTCTGCACTTATTGGGAATATAGATATCTGTCTCTCTGCTTTCTCAGGCTCTTGTGGAATGGATATGAAGGCTGATGAGGACCAAAGAAAATCAGTTATATCGTTCCAGGATCATGGTTTACCTCATTCTCCTATTGATTACAGACAATTGGTAAGTTCATTTAGTCATTCTTGTGACATTCCTATTAATATAAATCAACTTCTGCTGATGATTATCTTCTTATATCATTCTTAGGCTTGTTTTCCATTTCCTTACCCTGATCCCTACCATTGTGGACTTGCCTATGGTCCTTTTCCTGTGGTAAGTGCAATTTCAAAGGGTTCAAGTACTTTAATACTGTGCTTTATTTGCGATCTTCATTCGGATATACCAATTGTGCTAAAGAAAATAAACATTATTCTGCTCAATCCCCTTCTTGAACTCCATATCTTGGAAATTAGAATGTTATTTCATTTGGGAGGAAGAGTATTTCTTTCATTCTAAATCCTCATAAACATTTCAGCTAGTTGGAGCAAGCAATTTAATTGATTCAAGAAGAGAGTGTTGCTTTAATAGTTTGTGGTAAATCTCCTTGTTATTATTTTGGGAAGCAAGTGCTGTGATTGTAGACAAAGCCAAGAGACATGATTTGAATTCTGCACATCTCTATTCTTGTCACTGAAATTTCTTCTCTCCTACTTCTCTCTCTCTCTCTCCGGAGGGGAAGAAGATGGTGGGTTTTAAAACAAGGTATGACTGAGAATTTTATGGAAGTTGTAGTTGCAACTCATTCCTTGATATCAGATTCTGCTCTTGCTATTTTTGTACATGTGATTATTTACAAAACCTTGTGCTGCTTATCCCAAACCAATAGTAAATAAATGAATTAATCAATTTCTATAAATGAACTGATTCTTCTATTGGTCAAACTTTGTTTATTCATGCTGATAGCATTGCTCATTTTTGATAATCCTTTCTTTCTGAGTAGTATAATGGTTTCAACTCTGGCTTGTAGAATTAATAAAGATAGTCTACAAAGTATTACCATTTCATCATGTTTTAGACTTTTTCCTACTTTGCATCTCCTTTGGCTATATGCCTTGTGCTTTTCTTGTATAAAATTCTCCCGAAACAGAAAAGCTGCAACTTTCTTATTAATTAGCCTCCTAGTAGATTGTTCATAGGATCTCAACTTTCACTACACCATGCAAACTAATAGGGGATCTTTCTTTTGATCTTTTAAGGGTATATTAGCACCCAAGAAGTCAACTAACTGTGTATCAAGTGGCTTCTTTGGCTTTAGATTCCTCAGCCCAGTGGTTGCTGTAGAAGATTCTGTTTACTATTAACTGAATGATTATGGCCTTCATGTTATATATACCACCAAGGCTTCACGATTTACTGTCTAAATCACCCTTATTAGATTCTTAAGAGATGATGATCAAATTTGATCAGGTAAATTCTCAACTGATGGGCCTGACAGCTACTCGAGTGCCTCTTCCCCTTCATGCTCCATATGATGAGCCTATATATGTCAATGCAAAACAATACAGGGCAATTCTGCGGCGGAGACAATTTCGTGCCAAGCTAGAAGCTCAAAACAAAAACTCAAAAGTTCGAAAGGTTCATGTTTCATCACTGCCATTTGACCCTGTGTCTTACCACTGCTCACATAATTTGTGGCATGAAATGCATTTGCTAACATTTTATTGCATATATGCGTGCAGCCTTATCTCCATGAGTCTCGGCATCGCCATGCTTTGAATAGAGCAAGAGGATCTGGTGGGCGCTTCTTGAATGCAAAGAAACTGCAAGAATCAAATCCTAGCCTTAGGACGGATGACCAAGACATCTCAGCAGGTTCCATGCAGCCCAAATTGAATGCATACTCAATGGTTTCTGAAGGCAATGAGGCAGAGAATGACAAAGAAGGAAATTCCATCTCCACTTGCTCTGACATCACGAGTGCATCCGACATCGGTCACTCCTTGCACCCTCATGAATATAGGTTCTCTGTTTATCCATCCCATACTGGTGGAAGCCTGCCTGCTGGAGGGTTCGGAATGGTCAGGGGTACTCAGCAGTATTTGTCAGTCCTCCGGTAGAACACTGGGGGATAAAAACCTCAGCAGCCCATGTTTTGCGCTTCTTAGTGCATATGGTTGCTAGGCAAAAGAGGGAAGTCATCCTTGGCTTATTTAGTTAGCATTGTAGTGCATCCTTGCCTACAATTTATTTTGTTATTCACATGTTTTGGGTTCTGGTATTTTTCATCAAGAAAACCTTGATCTTGATATTTTGTGATGATTAGTGATTGTTTTTATTTTGTTTTGCCATATTACAACGAACCTGTCCCATCAAACTAAAATGTGCCGCATGAATCAACCAGGTTTTTCTGGATAGAATTTAAAACCCATGAATATCTTTCTCCATTCCAGTGTTCTTCGAGAAAAGCCTTTAGCAGATTGGCTTGACACATGAATTTGTTTCTTTCTTTTGAGATGAGGCCTAATACTAGTTATCAGAAAATTAAGTTTGCCAAAAAGGATCGACCGATTTTGGTGCTAAACCTAAATTAGGAAACAGGTTTTGCCTTTAGTAATTTAAAGGATGTCTAGCAAGTAGAACTAAATGTGGCCTGTAGTAGGATTAGCCTTTGATACATTGTATGTATGTAAGACATTAAGATATTGTATGCATGTAAGACATTAAGATATGTACTTATGTACTACTCTTTTCCTTAAAAAATAAGTCTGATGAATTTACTTTTATTCAGATTAAGATTTTTTTTTATTTTTAAAATATTTTTAATTATTATGCTTTGAAAATAAGAAAGAGAAAATAAAATTTATTTTGAGAAGAACAAAATATAAATGTTTTGTTTTAGAAATATAAGCTGTTGGATTAATTTTTGTTAAACTTTTTTTATTTCTAAAATGCTTTTTAATTATTATGCTTTGGAAATAGAAAAGAGAAAATAAAATTTATTTTGAGAAGAATAAAATATAAATGTTTTGTTTTGAAATAAAGAGGTGAATGAGATAAAAATAAATAAAGATAATATTGAAAATCAGTAATAAAATATTAATAAAATTTTATTAAAAGACTTATATTTTAAAAGAGTAAGAAAACCAAATATAAGACATAAGAAAGCCATCAAAAGGACTATATTTATGTGGAATAGAATTTAATTTGATTTTTGCAACATAAACCTTTTACTAGGTTCATGCTCATGTTTCTAACCTTGTGTGAGAAAAGCTAAAAGTAAGAAAGGAGAAAAAGTGCGTGCAAACCTTTATATTATTACAATGGAAATTGGTAAAAAGTTATCTACCCAGTAGCTTGGAAATTGGTACCCAAGAAGATAGAGATAATGCAAGAAAAAGTTTCGTGTTTAATAGTCACATTTTTAATTTAAATATTATTGAATATTTTCAATTGATTTTCTATAAGAATAATGATAATTTTTTACTTTTAAAAAGTTATTATATTATGTATAGATTTTTTAGGAGACGTTATTAACGTATTTAATGGATTTACATAAATTAGTAAAATATAAAATTGCTTAAATTATGATGTTAGAGAAAAAATTTTATTTATTTTAAAAAGTAAAAAAATCACTTTAAAAAGTAAATTATTTTTTAAATATCTAAAGATAGAAATGCATGTATTTAATTTGAGTAAAATAATATTTATTAATTTATAGTGAAATAGTTTTACATCTAAATATAGAGATAAAGTACGTGAAGTTTAGTTAATAAAATAGTTTCACGTATAATTTATAAGTTATAAGTTCAGGTTATAATTTTCATAATTATAGTGTATTTGTTTTAAAAAATAAAAGTATGGAATAAGTGAAATGAGTTTAAATTAATAATAAACTAATGAGGAGGATACAGAAAAACCCAAATAGAAAACGGGTCAAGTGGGAAATGGGTAGGTTGTTTTATCCGGAAGTAAATTGAATTGAGAGGTCCAAGAGAACGGCTATGGGTTGTCGGACACGGACTCATGACCTCTCTCTCAAATTTAGTTAAACCCGTCCAAACTCTTCAGATTCAAATCCGCTCCTATACTCAGTAGCGGAATTAAAATATATCTATGTACTACTAATTATGCCGTAGGTACATACACATTGGCGGTCGCTCTCTACTCTCTTGTGGTTCGTTCGGCTTAACATAGAATATAAATAATAAAATAAGTAGTCTGATATCTGAAGAAAAAAGGAGTCCCACTGTAACTACAACTGCAGTTGTTTACCGTCTCAATTTTCGTATCTGGGTCTTCAATTTTCACAAACTCTTTTTTAGCTGTTTCTTGTATATTCTCTGAATTTTGAGGAAGAGATTGAAGTATATTTGTTTTTCTTTTTCAACTTCAATTGGTGGAAAAAAATGGACGGAACCTACGATCCTCGCTCTGTGGAGGAGGTCTTTAGAGATTTCAAAGGCCGGCGAGCTGGCTTAATTCAAGCTCTTACTTCTGGTTTTCTCAACCTTTGCTGTTGTTCTTTGAGTTTTTTTTTTTAAATTTTTATTTTAAAAAATATAAATTCCGTTTGTAGCAAGTTCTATAAATTTGTTACCCTTTTCGTGTTGCAGATGTTGAAGACTTTCGTCAAAAGTGCGACCCAGGTGAATATTTCTCTCTTAGACTTTGGATGTTTTGTACGTAGGGTAGTGTCTTTTTTGGGTTTAACTTTCGGTGAATTTAATGTTCTCTTTCTAATTTGTGCGTCTTTTGGGTAATTTTTCTCTGTAAATATGCATTTTTGAAGCGAGTTTTTACAAGCTCTGGGTTAAAAAATTGTGCATGCTAATGGTAAAATAAATATTCAGCATCGTTATTGGGGAGCATGAAAAGAGTTTCTAGATTTATCGAAAAATATGTGGCTTTGGTTTTTGATTGTGTGGTATTATTCTATTTGCGATATTGATGCTTTTTTTTTTCTCTATCAATTGTGATTAGTGATTAACAATCAGTTGTATCAACATTGTGCATCTGGGTTATTGCCTTGTTATCTAGTTCAATTAGTGTAATCTTTTCTACCTTTGCAGAGAAGGAGAATTTGTGTTTGTATGGTTTGCCCAGTGGGAACTGGGAGGTTAATTTACCGGCTGAAGAAGTACCTCCAGAACTCCCTGAGCCTGCTCTGGGCATCAACTTTGCCAGAGATGGGATGCAGGAAAAAGACTGGGTATCTTTAGTAGCTGTCCACAGTGATGCATGGCTTCTTTCTGTTGCCTTTTATTTTGGTGCTAGATTTGGATTTGATAAAGCTGCAAGGTAAACATTGTTTCCTTTTTTATGCTTTTTACCATTGATTAAAAAACATTTGAAATCTGCTCATGTCAAAACAAACTAAAATGAATAATTAAATGCAACTATGAATGGAAAGGACTGTGATTCTGGAGTTCTATGTAAGGAAATCCACATTCTGTAGCACTTGTGAATTAATTTCATTGAATTTTAATTTTGTGTAATATAAATATCTAGCTGTCTGACATAGTTTTCCATTGGGCAGAAAACTCAATTGTGCAGAAACATGGGCATCTGAATTTTGATACATGATATCATGTACTTATATGATGTTGAAATTGGAGAGTGCAAGGGGCTAATGTTCTACTGTCAAATGTGTGATTCTGTTAAACTCTCTGTGTGTGGTGTTTACAGTCTATTGCCATCCATATCTAAGGTTCACTCAGTGAGCATCTGCTGATGAATATTTTTCAGGCCCACTTTTGCCCTTTATTTGGTGTCTGATGTCGTTACTTGTCTAGAAGGTGCATCCTAGAAACACTAGATATCTGACCTTGAGGTGAGGTAGCAAATGCAAGTGATTTGTTCTATACTATTTTGATCAGAGAGGGCTGCCAGAGTACATTTCCCTTTTTACACTTAGATGAGTTTTGATGCAATTGGTTACACTATTGTCACTTATGGGGTTGCATAGATGTAGAATTCAATTATACTGATGTTGACGAATGAAGGTTTATTTGAATTTGCTGCTGGCAAAGCTAAACATAGATTAAACTTTGTTATTTCTCTAAGGAGTATTTCTCTTTGCATTGTATGCTGATGCAGGAAGCGGCTATTCAACATGGTAAATGACCTGCCTACAGTATATGAAGTTGTGACAGGTGCTGCTAAGAAACAACAGAAAGAGAAATCTACAGTATCAAATAGCAGTATCAAGTTGAAGTCAAATTCCAAAGTGGTAATAAGGATCAACTATTATGTGTGCCTTTTTATTACTCGTATTATTTTTTTCCATCACATGTTGATTTTTTATCCTCTGTCTGTTGAATCTAAGACTCTTTTGAACTTCCCACCTATCATTCAACCAAAGCAGCAGCAGGTGTCCGAAACTCAAGGAAAATCCTCGAAGTCACCCCCTAAGGATGAAGAGGAGGCATTAGACGAGGAAGATGAAGAAGAGGAGCATGGAGAGACATTGTGCGGTGCATGCGGACAGAACTATGCATCCAGTGAATTCTGGATATGTTGCGACATATGTGAGAAGTGGTTCCATGGGAAGTGTGTGAAGATCACCCCTGCTAGGGCTGAGCATATCAAGCAGTACAAGTGCCCGTCTTGCAGTAGCAGCAAGAGAGTACGTGCAGCATAGAACATGTGCCTTTTTCTATTTGGGGGTTGTCACTTTAGTACTTTGTGTTGCTGGATTAAGTAGGAACTGAGGTGTTAATTTATGTGTTAGTTAGATGAAGGGCACGTTTATTAGCATGGCACACAGTTGACCTTGACTTTGAGATTTTGAACAATACACGTGGCTTATATTCAAAGCATGCTTTACATTGGCAGTCAGTGCATATGAAGTGCTAATTCCAAGTTAAAAATGGGTTTTCCTTTCTTTCAATATGGATTTTTGTTTGGTAGTACACACTCATGTGGTTCCTGGTCTAATGGATCGCAACTCATTTAGGATTGGCCATCAATTTTGTATTGCTTTTACATTTTAAGATAGAAAAATGTACCAAAGAATCAAGTAAAGAGATCCTTGCTCCTGGAGTTTAGCTGTTGTAGAACATTAAGGGGTGTTAATTCCTCCTTGCTTCGGTCTACTGTCCAAAATTATGGTCTTTTTTTATTTTTATGAAAATTGTATTAGATTTTATTTTATATAAAATTGAAATATTGAAATTCGAATTAATTTGGTTCGGTTTTAATTGTAATTTTACCATCCAATAAATTACTTTTTTTTTTTAAAAAGATTTATATTACTCTCTCCTATCTATGAGTTCTATTAAGGGACAATTTTAATTTTTCACACAGTATGCAAAATTCATGTTGAAATTGTGAAACTTAGTATACATTTTTCATACTTTGTCTTTATATTATAATTGATCCAATAATTATTTTTTCATTCAAATACTAATTATATTTATTAATTTTTTTTTGGTAACTCACTGCAAATAAATGATTTTTTTATATATGACATATTTAATTATATCGGGATTAAAAATAATTAATTGTAGTGTAATTATATTTAGAGTTTTGAAATTATTCTTGAGTATGAATGATTGATTCAATGTATTAAATAAGGGCAATTTTGTTAATTGAAATAGAGAAATTGAAATATAATTTGAGATAAATGAAAATATAAATAAGTCTATATTAGTAGGACGGAATGAGTATTATAAAAAAGATTTTTTTTAATATTTTAACATTAATTATTTGATTTAATCTTTAATTTTGTAAATTGAAGGCGGGATCTAAATGTTTTTTTTTTAATTTTATGAACCGCATTTTAAAATATAATTTGGTATATTTTGATCCAGGATAGGGCACACCCAGTAGAACAATGATAGTTAAGCTCTAGGAAAGAAATTGGTTTAATTATAGGAGAACTTTCTCGAATAATTAGGCCCCCAAGGAGAGAAATTGGTTTGATTATAAGGAAAGACTATAACAGAAAGATACACTTATAATTCTCTTGCCTAAATAAATTTAGTCAAAATTCACCTCGTTCTTGCAAGCAAAATCCCTTTGATATTCGCTCTTCATTCTGCCTCACACTCACTTTGGTATTCTCGAACAACTGCTTTACCCTCCTCAAGGTATATCTTCTTATGATATCATTTTTCTTGCCTTTAGTTTCTTCACTGTGAAGCAAATTAGTACAACTTTATTGTTCCCTCGGTTTTTCATTTTGAAATTGTTAAATGTCCAAAGGGTTTTGTGATCCAAAGTTGATTCATTCAATATTGTCTAGTAGCCTTCCTTGTTGAACTGTTGAGTACTTAAAGTTCCATTATTGTTTCTTCTCAATATTCATCTGCTTGTAGGCATCATGGCCAAGTCGAATATAAGCATTGCAGCCCGACTCCTTGGTTTCATATTGACCCTTTTAGCTGCTGCTGTTATGGGTGCCAATAAGCAAAGTATCGAAATAGTTGATCAAATCTTTATAGTAAAATTTACCGACTGGCATAGTTTCTCGTGAGCTTCTCTATAATTAATACTCAATTGTCATTTTCTTCATCCACTTCTTCTCAATTTCCTTCACTAATTTGACTGCCATTACACTATAGGGTTTTTGTGATTGTAAACAGCATAGCATGTGCTGTACACTTTGCTGCTATTTTTATTCCTTCTGGAACCCAGCTCTGGCGCCCATTTGTTGCCTTGGACATGGTATTGAATGTACAAAACCTTCAATCATAATCTATTATATGTGAAAGAAATCTCTCTGACTTCCCTTTTTGTCTACTTACCAGTTGATGTGTATACTACTAGTCACAAGTTGGGCTTCGGCATTGACTTGTTTCGAGCTTCTCAAGTATGGAAGCCCTCTTGTGGGTTGGTCACCCATTTGCAACGTTGTCCACAGGTTTTGCAGCACGGCAGTGGGAGCACTAATCCTTGGATTTATTGGATTCTTTATTGGCTTGGTTTTTTGTTGTTTTGCTATTCATTACCTACTGAATCCCCTTTTACTGCCCGAGTAGATATTAGAGAAACTTTTAATACCTCTTCCAATCCTGGTTTCCAATGTGGTGTATGTCTTGTTAATTTTCAAGTTTAGTCCTTAAAACACTAATTCATATCATTTAGTCATTCCACTTGGCAAATTATATTATTTCAATCCCTTGGACTTAGTCAAGGAGAAAACTCTGACAATTAAGTAAAGCGAAGCATAAATTATTTTATAATGGACTAATTTTTCTTCTACCTAACGCATATCAACAGCCAAGAAACAAAAGTCATCTGTCTTCGTAAGGATGCAATCTATTCTGGAACCCCGATGAATCCTTATTGCATAAGCAAAAGCAGAAACTATAATCTTTAGCTAAAGAAAAGGAAGATACAGAAACATGGTAGATTATATGTACAAACACGTTATATACATAACCAACTTGCTACTCCTTACGTTTGATCACAAGCACAAGTAACAGGAGAAAACACGGTTTGAGAAAGCAAAGGATCCCCTAGGTTCATCAACTCAAACCCTCCTGATTCTTTGCAGAAAGCCGTTTCAGGAACTCATAGGTAGTGATCATTGTAGTGGCAGACATGGACATTGATGCCCATCGAGGCCACAATCCTCTGTAGCAAGCCATCCAGCCTCCTTCTCGTACCAAAGTTCTCACTGTCTGGCCAATAGTGGGCCCTTTTCGACCATTCTCATCACCATCCAGAACCTGCAATCTGGTCTTTATCGTATCTAAAGGCATCGTAATCAAGGCAGTAACACCACCAGCCATGAATGCACTGACCCCTTGAACAGCCATAACAGTTTTGCAATCAGGTGTTAAAGCATTTACCCAAATTTCATCTCTCTCACCCTCTTTCTTGCGCAAGTAACATCCAATTCCACCCCAAACCAACCTTTGAGCAACCGAGTAAGATGTCCACCATATGGCATTAGAAGGTCCGTAAGTCAGAATAGATATCCCAAATCCTCTATACAGACCTCTTAGACCGTCTGCATTCAAGATCTTCCTAAACGCATCAATTCCATTGAGATACTTAAATGATGATGAGTTGGCAATTCTATGATGATTAGAACTAGCATTACAATCACCCTGCACCATCAGCCTTTGGCTCACCACATCAATTGGCGTCCAAACCATCTGCGCTGCCAGAGCAGCACTCACTCCACCAGCTGCATTAGCCACAGCAGACGCAGTAGTCTCTGGATATCCAACCCTAATAGCTGCAGTCCCCACATTACTCTTCGTTATCTCTAGAGCAGTCATGTACAAAGCCCTGGCGGGGATTGTCCCCATCAAAGAAGTCCCAAATCCCCTGTATAAGCCCCGAAAGCCTTCATTTCTCATTATCCCAAATGCCGTCCTAATGCAAGAAGCCTGAGACTGGGCCACCTGTTGCCGGGTTTTCAACACCACTACAGGATAAAGAGTTGCTGAAACACCAGAAAACAAGGCCGCGCCTAGGAAGAAAAACTTGGATTTGTTCAGCATTTTCCATTCTATTTCAGCTGGAACATTTATCTCTGGACTTGATTCTTCCTCAGCCGCTTCCAAACTCATCTTTGATCCCAATTTTTGCCCCTTCTCTTGGGCAAACTTTTTCATTCTAACCTAACCTCCATGTTTATCTATTATTCTTCATAGCTTTAATACTACAACATCCGCCGCCTCTCTATCTCAAGAAAAGCATGACGAACAATTTTATATTTTAGAAACTACCAAATAAAAATCAGTACTTCCACTTATCTCTACAGTAACTATCAATAAGATCAGAAATAAATTTAATACCCAAAAATTATCAAATTTAACCCAGCAAGTTCATGATTTGAGAAGTTTTTTTTCCGCTTGCGAAACCAAATCTTTGATCTCACATGTACGACAGCATATGGGTCTAGCATTGCTAGGTCGTTCTTGCAAGAAAAGCGTACATCATGGCCTGGCAGTGGGAAAAAACGATGAAACTCTTTGCGAACTGGGCTTGTCAAAGGTCTTGCAAGGTTCCTGAGAAGTTCTGTGTGCAGAGAGAGAAGAAAGAAGGAGAGAAAGAATCGGAAAGCGGTTGAGGAAGGCTGGTGCTGGCGATGGGTGGGCAGAGGGGGACGGGATTGGTAGAAAAGGCTTACAGTTAGTTTTCCCTTTCCATTTTATTTCTCCCGATAGTGGTTTTTCTGACGCGTCGACCCTATCCACACTCGAATAGGTGGCCGAATCATGTGTGCCCGTATCATGCCTGATTCGGTGCACTCAGAAACTTTCCAATTAGGGAAGGGCGGCCGCACAATTGAACCACTATTTTGGATATAAAAATTTTCGAACAATTTTTTAAAAAACGATTATTAAAATCGATTTCATTTTAGTAATAGCTCCATCGAAAAATTTAAGAAATTTAAGTCATTTTATGGCTTTATTATTATTTTAACAAATTTTATAAAAATATCATTATTAATTTTAAAAATTACCTTTACTCCATTGTCCATTTGTATAAGATATATTAATCAAACTATTTTATTACTTTATTATTATTATAAATATATATATATGTTATTTTTAAATTTATTTATATTTTATCGAGAGAAAAAGATAATAAATAATTATTTTTTAAAAAGATCAAAATAAATAAAAGTAAAATTCATTAATATGTAAAATATCTTATAAAAAAAATGAGGTGAGTATTTATTTTCTCATCTAACTTCTTTCTTACAAAATCTTTATATTTTATTTTCTTCAAAAAAAACTTTATTTTCAAAATATAAAAATTAATGATATTTTAATAAAAAAAATTAACCTAACTATTTATACTTTTAGACAGAAAAAAGTATACATTCATAATTATATGTGTTCATATATGTACATATGTATGTATTTATATGCAGGTGTATCTATTTATAACTCGTAACAAATTATGCGGACAATTTGTTAATCATGGTAAACACAAAGATGATCCTTTTAAGTAGATAATTATTAGCATTTGGAGGAACTGGATAATTTCTTTGACTATAAAATGAAGGAAATACACATGGTATGCCTCAAGGTGTAATGATATACAACAGCTTCAATCGATTTGCTGGTAATCAGTTACCAAACTAGATGTGACAGTATGCCTGAAAAAATATGGCATCTGATGCCCTTACAAGAAAGTGGAAAACCTTGCCAGGACATCAAATTGGATCAAAATCAGCAAGCTATCTATACAATTACAAACATAAGTATACAGTTCTAGAACTCTTGGTTAAAGCGCCATTCATTTCTCCAAAAGAGCCTGAAGAAGAAGCTCCTGTCCAAGAATCATCACATTTTCTACTTCAATTATTCATCCTCCCATCAAGTTCCCCCTAAAAGGTTAACCAACAGTTTCCGATGGTATTATGCTTTCTTTCTAGCTCCTTCTCAGGAACCTTGGCATAGGAAGACTTCCATCTCCTCCCTTGAAGATGGGGGTGATGGAGTGAATGAATTTCATGACATTCTGCCTATGCCAAGGTTTTAACCCTCCACCAACAGGCAAAAAAATGTTCTGAGAGGAGTGAGTGAGGGGTCTGCATTTGTTTTGCACAGTGGCAGGCACGCAGACCAGTTCATGTACTAGTTTCACATCCCCAGAAGCAGTGACTAATATGAAATTCATTATCCAATGCACTCAGTCCCTCGACTGTTGCATAATTTCAAACCACTGGAAAAGAAATTGATCACAATATTAATAAACTTGAAAGCGGAAGAATTGAAAAGGGTAAACAGCACATTAGAACTTACTTGTCGCAAAAGATCAGCAAGCGTCCTAGGAAGTGCCTCAATGTTCTTCAGCACCACATAATATGGGAATGGGAATGAATCTAGATACTTAGAGAATTTGACGTTTCCACTCTGAAATGTTGCTTCCTGCACAAAAAGCAAAAAAATGAATGATTCTAGCATGCTGGAACAGCTAAAGTTAAGAACAAGAAGAGACATTTCATAATTAACGAGTATTAAGATGAGCAAAAGTTTAAGATGAAATAAATGAGGAAACATAAAAGTTTAAGATGAGCAAATACCATAAGCTCTGTTATGGACTCTTCAACGCTATCCAGCAGCAAAAACGCAACCATACGTTTTCTACTCAGTATATCTCTTACACATCTTTTTAGTTTTTCCTGTTTCATTTCCAAAGAAAGAAAGATGTAAAAGCAAGAAAGATGTTTGAAGAGTTGAAAACTTGAAAGAAGCAGAAGTGCAAACTACCTTCTCATGGAATCTTCCATCTGCTATGATCAGAACAAGTTGCTGCAGGGGATTATGTCCAGATGGTAGACGTGAATTTACCACTGCAGCATCCAGCATGTTGTTCAAATATTTCAACAGATCAAGCATAGGTTCATCAGCTATTGTATTCTCTTGGTTGAATGTCAGGCTTGATATCATCTATCCAACCAAAGAAACCGAAGTTCAAAGCCGTTAGTGGAGATATTTAACTTGGAAAATTATGATTCAGCGGCATATATTAGATCAAGAATTTGACGTAAAACCACAAAGATAACATCATAAACCAACCAAAACCATGAAATAAAGAAAGAAAAGAGAAAAGAAATCAAGTAAGCTGTTTCTTAAATTTCATCTCCTTCACTAGCAAGTTAGGTTGTGACACTAACCTTGATGCCAGCCTCACTAGAGAAAGGCTGATCAAAGTTGTGGAGCATCCTAATATTACCCTTCTTCCCAAAGCTTGCAACAGCCAAGTTCCCCACTTCAAGTTGAGACATTGCACGACAAACTGTTACTAAAGCTTCAAGAGCGACATTTCCACAACAATTCTCCTGCATGCTACGGGAATCATCCACTGCAATGACAACCTGGTAATCACGTTTGTTTGGCCGGGTGCGCCTCAGCCATATTTTATCTTTTCGATAATGACTTGCAATGTATGGAATCACCTGCAGCAGTTCCAATATCATAGATTTAAGCTCTGTATGACTTGGATATCTCATATCTCCATTCTTGATCTATTTATTATAAATATGCATGCATATATTAATTTGAAAAAGCCACTGTGTCTTCCCCTAAAAGACAATTCAAGTATGTGAATGCAGATCCATTTGCCCCCATTTCTTCTTTTGAATAGAAAAGACAGGAGGACTCATCCACATGAATGAAACAAGTTTGCATACCTTCTTCATGTTAATCCGTTTGCCAGTCCTGTAATCTCCCTGTAGCTTGCTAGCTAAGGTTGGTTCCATAACCAGACGCAGCTGTTCAGCCAACTCTTGTGACAATCTTGTGGTGAGGAGCTCATATCTTCTCCAGAGAATTGCAGCATTTTCTCTCATCTCAGTAGACATCTCCTCAAGAGCATAAGCTTTACCTAGATCCTCATTACTCAGTGTAAGTGTGCCAAGTTGATATATGTCTTCACTGAAATAAGACCTATTCATTGAGACCAAACTTTGTGACAATCTTGTTTCAGCTTCATGACTGCTTTGAGGTTCCATGGATCCTTCATTCTGCTTCTCAATATCCAACATTTCTGACTGCTCTTCGTCATTGGTCCCAAGATTCAGAGAAGCATTCCGGACACAGCATGTTTCAGATGGTTCCTTCTCAATTTCCATGTCAGTCCCGTGGTCTTCTTCACCAGTGATTCCAGTGTCCCTGTCCAAATCATTTCCCGTCAGATTTTTATCAATCTGGTCGAGTGTTGCAGGTCCAAGTGCTTGGGCTGTTCCCTTTTCAAATTCAGCAGTATATCCATATTCATTTGCATTCTCATCAATTAAATCATCTGAGTCCTCTATCATCTTGTCCTGAAGATCAACAGACACTTTTATTCTTTCTTTCCATCCATCAATCGCCTCTCCAAGATTACGACAAGGATTTGGTTCTATCTTTTGAGATGATGAGTCCAGTGGCGGCAATGGAGTGTCAACATGATGATTCCCAAGTTTTCTACCTTCTGCTGAGTCTGCGACTGAAATTTCAATAGCAGAGGAATCAGGCAAGCCTCTCATAGGAGCAAGATTATTTTGAATATCACTGCAATTTGACCATTTAGCTTCTGGTGCAACATCACCTAAATCTGATATACCAGATTCAGCTTGTAATAGTTCTGCAGATTGTGATGTTGACATATTATGATCAACAATATTTGAACTGTCACCTTGAGGTGGTTCTTTTGTCACTTCTGCTGAGTCAGTGTCTGTATCATTTTCAAGATCACTGCTAGTGTTGGCTGTTTCTGAATTTTCAACCAAATTCTTGGAGCCTTCCTCTCCCAAAGTTTCATCCACTTTGTCAGCTGGTTCCTCATTATTCTCATGCTCGTCAGTGTCTTTTGCCTCTTCAGTCTCATAGTCTTCCATGGTTTCAGAACCTTCAGCTTCATCCATTTCAGCATCTTCATCAGAACCTTGATTTGGTTCATCAGGCTTGAGACCACTAGGATCTGAGAATGCATCTTCTTTGTTCATCATCAGGTCTTCATCAGAAGGAGCCTCATTTTGATTCTCATCTTGTTTATTAGATCCGCCATGATTTTCTCCATTTTCATCAGCAGAGGCTGGATCTTCCTTAGCTCGAAGCTCCCGATCAGTAGAATCTTCATCTTTGATGGATGGCCCAGGCTCATATTTCTCACCCGAGCTACTGGGATTTTGGTCATCATTCTTTTCCGAAGTCTTCTCATCAACAGTTTCACTGTTAGCACCAGTATTCCCAAGGGCTGAGTCCAATTGCTCATCTCCTTCATCATCATTGTCATCTTTGTTCTCATCTCCTGATTCTTCACTCATGCTAAGCATATCAGCAGCAAAATCCTGCTCCATTTCAACTCCTTTATCATTTTTATTAGGAGCATCACTTAACCCATCATCTTCTTCATTGGGCTGCAAAGGCACAGACAAGAAAATTAAGGATTGTATGGGATGTTATTTAATTCAAGAGGGAATTAGGACGTTATGTAAAGATGCAGCCTGTACCTTTTCTGAAGTCCCAAGAAGTTGGTCTTCATCATGTATCTGCTCACTGACATCATTTCTTCCAGCGCCCTCACCCATACCTGTTCCACTCACATCTTGTGTTGTTTCATGACCAGAGTCATTCACCTGTTCTTCTGGAATACCATAACCTTTTGCAAATAGTGAAGCCAAAACTTCCGCAAGCACATGAGTAATCTCAGATACCTGTATAAGAAGTTAAAACAAATACTTACATTATTTGATAAAAGTACAATCGAAACATAGAAGTTGACTTTGGAGACAATAAATTTGATAGAAAAAAACAATAGCTGAGTTAAAAACATAGAAGTTGACTGTGGAGACAATAAATTTAAAGCGAATGATCTAGAAATTATATATGTTGGGGAAACCAGACTTTTATCACTGCTGAATAAACAGAAAGTGAAAAATTCTGAAATAAACTCACCATCTTATGCAAAGTGAGGAAATCATGCAGCAGATGATCACTGAAGGCTAAAATCACGTCCAATAGTGAACGCAAAAGCCTCAAATGAGCTTTAATAAGTAAACATAGACTTGGATTTGAGTTGACGTAATAATTCATTAACTTTCCCTGTTAAAAAAAAACATAATGGTGAGGACTGCACAAGGAAATGCGATAGTTCAGCTTTATCAATGATTTAAAAGGTAGATCTGACACTACTTACAGCAAAATTGGTTGTCGCCACCAATTTTTCACAGACAAGGTCCAACTTCAAACGCTGGGCATCTGAATTGAAAATGCTTCTCCACTTGCTAATACTTCTTACTGACTCTTCACTAAAAGCAGGTTCATTCTCCGGTAAAAGTACTCCACCAAATGCATTCAATACACACTTATATGTTTCATTTACGGAAGCCAAAAAACCAGCTTCTAATTCACTGGTAATTGCTTTGTTAATACCAGTATCGTCACTCATCTTTTCTAATTGATTCCTCGACTTAGAATCAGAATTAAACCTCTCAGCTATTAAGGTAGCCTGAAATTGAATGAAGGTATAGAGTCAGAGTTCCAAGTTTTACCAATTTTACAAAGCCTAAAAATCCGAATGGATGCACTATATTATTCATTCAAATTTGCAAGTACCTTCTCAAAAAGATCTTTGAAATTCCCAAGTATCATCTCTTTGACAGTTTCTCCATCCCTCTTCTCACTGCTGAAAGCACTGAGATTGTCTTCAAATAACCTTATCAACTGAAAGTTGTCACTCACCAACTCTTTCATTTGTTTAGTGACACTGTATGGATGCAATGAAACTCCTTCAGCAACTGTTGCACTACTTTCACCCAGAAGATGAACATCGAGCAAATTCTGCCAAGAAGTTTCCATTAGAAAGGACTGAGAGTTAAAGCTCTTAAAACTGGAGCAGGAACAAAAACAAATACCTTGGAATTCTGAAAATCAGGAAGAAATTTCTCAACAAAAAGACGAATCTGCTTCGCTATTTCTTTAACACTTGAACAGGAGTGCAAGTGATTATTCTCTATGGTTTCTATCAACAAGTGCACTTCTTTCAACATGTTGCACCAATTGTCAAGAAGTTGCTGCAATGGAAGAGAAGTTGCATGAGTCACCATGAGATATAAAACATAACATGGACAAAAATCTTAGCTTGTTCGAAGGTGAAACTTACCTTTTGCTGCCACATGCATTCGAAAATCAAAAGTTGGTTTCCGGTAAATGACCACTCAGTGACAAAACCAGTAATAGGACCTGAGGATAAATTAGCTAAATGCCCAAGACATTGCCTAAAAAGGTTTAGTTGCTTGGCAAAGCCATATGCAGCAGCACGTTGCTCTTGCTGAATTGAGATGAGATGGTCAAGGAAACAACTTGATCTTTCCACCTACAAAGGTTTTGGGTTTATTAAAGACATGAAATGAACTAAGACAGCAAATATAGTTAAGCAATACCTAAGCTAGAGAACTTCATCCTTGGCTTATTGGAGCAATACCTATACAAGCTAGCAAATATACACAGTTGTGACTGTTCTGTGCATATCTCTAATATCCCCTCTCTTTATAAGAGATATTGTCACACGTTGGGTGCAGGCCCTGAGAACAGTAGCCAGAGCCCTGGACCAACCGTGAAAGTAGGACTCTGGCGGTGGCTCACACCCACATTTCAAGCTCTTGCCTATTCTTATACCAACTATTATGCCACGAGACACACAGGTCTAAGTATGAAACTATGGCAAAGTAGTGTTAACAAGTTGGCAATAGTCCTCACTACATGCCAAAATGGATATTTTAAGTTGACCATAGGTGCTTAGGCCCATTCTCGATCTCTTTTGGGAAGGGGAACTATAACCCGAACCTAGAATTTCTGATATTTTATAATTATCCAGAGACATCCAACTGAAGCTATAATTCTAATTTTCAAGCAGTGCAATGTCAACAAACTCCAGACACCTCATCCATTTTTGCAACTTAAAACTGCCCTAGATGGAAAATAACCCTAATGCAAATTCTGCAACTCAATGTCAATGATCTGGTATACATTTCAACCTTCTAGCAACTAATTAGATTTCTATCCTATTAAACCAAATTCAGAGAAATACCTGTTCATGAGTAAAATCTTTTGTTACACAAACTTGCTTCAGGACTTGCATTGACATGATGCTCTTGAAGTAGAATGCATTTGCAGTTTTCCAGTCACTTTGTAAACTTTCAGAGGATAAGCACTGGAGTGAGCCCAAAGTATTTTGGTCAGCAGCCCCAATGGAGGAACCATTCTGTGTTAGCAGAAGATGTTGCACACAATATGATGGCTGCACATAATAGGATGGCTGCAGAAGCCAGTAACTGGATTTGTTGGTGTTCAGCTGATCCTATGTGAAGAAAACGGAATATATATGAATGACAAATAGAGTGCACAAAAGCAAGAGGGTAAGATGAACAAAGATACAACAACCGAG
The DNA here is from genome assembly GCA_019593545.1 of Apocynum venetum. Classification (NCBI taxonomy): domain Eukaryota; kingdom Viridiplantae; phylum Streptophyta; class Magnoliopsida; order Gentianales; family Apocynaceae; genus Apocynum; species Apocynum venetum. Next base: position 4,674,434 of record SRSM01000123.1, on the reverse strand, counting down.
CTATAGAGGCCAGGAAAATCAAATATAATCTAAAATACCTCTGTTGGGTTTGACCAGTGCTTCGACAATCCACAATTTTCTAAGACCTCTAGAAGGTCAGAAAAGACCCTCCTCTTACCCAAAGCCTTTTTCTCATCCCTCCTAATAACATCACAATCTATAGTAGCTTTACAAATTTTTCTTATTGTATCCCAAGCTAGCTTTCCTCTTTCCAGCAGGTATGGAAATTTGGAAGGCACTCCATCCTTGATGACATTTGTAACTTCTGCAGATATATAAAATCATTAAGATGAGAAAGTGTGGCTTCTTTATTTCTTCTAAATGTGGATGATGCAGTCAAGGAAACTAACCTTCCATATCTTTGTAGGGAAAATATGAGAAATCAACCTCCACTGTCCTCAGAAAAGGCAAAGTCTCCAAAACCAACTTCACTTTCTTCTGTCCATCAACAGAGAAGGACAGGCTTCACAGACAAGAACAAAATCAGAAAATATTATCCAGAAGGATTGCAGAAACAACGAAGAAAACTAGAAGGAGAAATGAGCCACCTGTCCTCATCCTTCGCATCAGCCGCATTACATATAAGATCAAGAGAATCCTTGTTCATGTCAAAAACATCGAACTTTGAGAAATGTTGGCATTGGATGGGTATGTTACTTACACCTCCTCTTGCTATTTCTTCAGAGATATGAAGTGCCATTGGTTGTTCTAATTGAACCTGTGAAATGAAACACAGTAACCAACGTCATTACTGATATTTCTGATGTCGCCGGAAAACTGCAGTTTTAAAAATTAAATTTACTGGGCTCATCTAGGCTCAGTTGTAGTCAATTCGAACAAAAGTCACAGTATCAGCATAAAAAAATTATTCTACAGTGTACAACAAAGAGCCTTATTAAATTTTAATGAAATTCTGTTGACCTTGCAAAATTTAGTCTGAAAAAGGACAATCTTAATACCCGTCACTATCCAAAAGCAATACAAAAGACCCTTAGAAACATAACATTACGTGTGTGACTAATTAGGCCAAGAGAAACATGATTAACATACTAAATTGTGACACAGGATAAAGATAAAACAAATTTAATCAACAATCACACACCTGGAAAAGTTACAAGTTCTATGGGTGGCAAGTAGTAGCAGACAACTAGCACCTAATAGTAGGCACTGCTACTAGCAGTGGGTTCTTAGAGTGTCTTAATCGAAATTCAATGCTAAAATTAGCAAAATAAAGGATGAGCAAGAAAACGGGACAAACTATTAACTCACTGTATATCTTTGTATTATCTTTCTTAATTTCTGCCTGGCTCTTCTTGAGTTCTCCATGCTCAGAGAATTATCATTGTGTTCCCAGCCACACAATTTCTTATGGCCTTCCAACTCCTCCTCAATCTTTCTTCTATTGGCCCCAATATGTTCCAAAATTCTGAAAGGAAAAACATGACATCTTAAGCAATCCACTATTAAGAAAATCTAAAACACTTCAACAGCTAAAGGAGGAAGTCTATTGATGAACCTTAAAAAAGTCAACTAAAGGTAACAATGTACTAACTTTGGCAAGAATTGCACATAGAACCCAAACGTATTGTACAGAATCTTCATATTCTCCACTTGGCAAGGACTTGAATAAGATCCACGGTACAATCCACTGTTAAGATGCCCATGAAAAGCTAGCAGTAGTTGAAGACGCCTTCTAAATTCACCAATACTAGAGGTGCGTATGAACTCATCCAAACTCTGAATAGTGGAGAAATTATTGCATTCATGAATACCAGATTCAGTAGCATGTGCACATTGAAGAACAGAAAATAGAGGAAACCACAACCTCCCAGCATTAGTTTCAAACTGGGCTTCAACTTCATCAAGCAAAGCAGACCAAGATTCAAACTCTAATTTCTGCCATGCAGAAACCAAAGTGTAAATAGGTTTAAGAATATCAGAGAGCGGAAACTTTGCAACAGTTTCCAGTAATGTCCGGATCCTATTCAGCAAAAATTGCAAGCCTGATAGAGCCTTCGCCAGAGGGGTGCTCAAAGGTATAGCCAAAACCATTTCAATAGAATCCAAAAGTCTCTGAAGTGCAGGATGATCATTCCATTCTTTTAAAAGCACAAAGACTGTCTCTTTAAGATTCACAAGTGGTTCCACCATTTTAGCCATCATAGGGGCATTAGAATCCTTGTAAAAATTGTATGCACGACCTGACTTATGAGAAGAAACAAACTTCTTGTCATGCTCCAAGCAAATGCGGAACATATGTTCTGGCATGAGCTTAGCATCCAAACTAGAAGAAACAAAGCCCTTTAAATTTCTGAACATTCTTATTCCCAATAAGTAAGAGTCAACAAAGGTATTCTGCTTATCTGCGTCAGAAACCTTGATAACTCCAGGACTTTGAATGAGATCCATGGAACCAAATAATTGGTTGTGGATATCAACTGTGGCATTCAGAATAGAGTCTTCAATAATGCTCCAATCCTGCTCCAAGTTTTCAGGACTTACATCAACTTCCATCTCTTCCGTGGATTCTTTTTCAGTAGCCAATTCCTGCCACTCTAAGAAACACTCATTATTTACTGAACTCATAAGATCTGAAATATCAAGCTCAATTATGTTCTCAATCCTAAAAGCTCGAGGTCTGAATTTGAATTGCTGAGCTTCATTGTCTTCCCTTTTCTTAACTTGATTTTTCATATGCATCCAAGAGGTGGCAAACCATTTAAATAGTTTATCCAAAAGAGAGAAGGAAGATTTATCCAAAAGATGGGTCTCAGCAATGGAGTGCACAACACGAAGGAGAACATTCTTGTAAATGGCACTTCTGAACTGCAAGGCTGAAGATGCATTATCACTACTGGCATCTCTAGTTAAAGTAACCAAGTTTTCAAGCAGGCCCAAATCCAACGACCCTATATCTAAAGGATATTGAATATCATAGGAAGCAACTTTGTTTTGCAAGCTACCAGTGTGAATGGGAGCATCTTTGGGGGACAACCTTCTGGGAAATCTCATAAATGAATAAACTGTATCCAGAACAGAGTTATTATCTTTTTGTCCAATTTTCTCCAGGAAAGTTCGACAGGAGGCACTTGAAACAGCAAGAGATAAGCCTAACTTCATTTCGTATATTGCAACTTGAACTGGTTCTATTACATCAACATACTCAGGGTACTCTTGTGATAACCTCTCAATGAAACATGTTGCCCTTTCCTGCCAATTTCTCACTTGTGCCCAATCTGATGACTCTACTTGCATGCAGTCAATACTTTTTATCCAACTAAGAGGAGTACTAACAAATTCAAGAAATTCATCACATTCACTTTTCAACTTTTTAAATTTTGCAGCATGAGAGCGATAAACAATCTGTTTCCGTAACCTTTTCCTCTTAGCTTTTAGATTTTCCAACAACCTAACTTTATATTCATCAGGGCCTCTCAACTGAAAACATCCAGCTAAGTGGGAACACTTCTGTTGCACCTCAATTTCGAGCTCAAGTGAAGCAATCTTTTCCATCAACTGTGAATACTTCACAGAGTATTTCGCAGCAGGATCTATGTCATCACAGCAAATTAAAAGACGATAACGCAAAACTGCAATTTTCAACCAAATGCATCCTAATGCCAATATTGAATAATCACATGAAGATGGACCATAAAGTTCAGCCAACAGTGGTTTGATCAGAGGCTCAAGCAAGGATTTAAAGATTTGATGAGTTGATGATGCAAGGCAATCCATAACCGTTTCCAAATCACCCATTCCGTCTCTGCCAGTCACAGTAGAAATGAACAACATGATTTTAGTGTATTGTTCTACCTCAAATGTACATTTATGTGCATGTATAATCTGCTGGAATAGAGACCGAGCAGCAGATTGCAGGATGGGTTTAAGATTAATTGCACTAGGACAACCATGCCAAAGATTATTTGAGGCAACTCTAAGTTTAAAACTGTGGAAAGGATAATCTCTGACAGCCCATGTATTTCCAAGAACCCGCTCAACAGTTTCTGCTTTCAGAGGACGAAAAAGCCTGTCTGGGAGAACAATATCATGCCTAGAACGCCCAGCAACATCATCTGATAGGACAGGGTAATGCATCCACAAAAATGAGTGCCACCTGAGCCACATCTCAAGAACATAACTAGAAATTTTAGCCTCCACTGCTGGGACTGAAGCCCAAGCATCCACAGTCCATATAAACTTTTGATGAGGTAAAAGTTCAGTAGGAGGCCGTGATGTCCAGTTCAATGAAACTTTTAAAGCAGATTTCAGATGGCAAGTCAAATTAGATAAAGCCTGGTGCTGTTCATTGATATCAAGCAAAGGAATCTGTGATAGCTCAGGAAGTAACAGCATATCAAAGAAAAAACTGTTGTCATCAAGTATAGGCAGCTCATCTAACAAACAAGAAAAAACCGATCTACTACACAGCAAATCAGGCAAGAAACCACAACAAACAGATAAACCTGCAGGCCACCATGTGAGCTCTGTAGTCACCTCTTTATCTTGCAACTTGTGTTTCTCAAACTGAATCCTTCCAGAAAGCATCTGATACATTTCCTCCAACTGCCTTATAACGTCAGAGTCATCTTCGTCTGATCTACTGACAATGTAGGAAGACATGGAAACACCTTGTAGCGCAAGGAAGCGAAGTTCAGGATTGAAAGATAAAACAGCCTCAGTAAATTCATAATTTCCATCCAGCTCCCTGTAATAAGTTTTTCTTGGCCAAAGCTGATGACAGAGTTCTAGAAGCTGATATTGCTTCTTATATATATCACCAGAATGTGGAAAATAAGGATGACCACCGTGCAACCACAGCAATGATCTTTCCAAATGCAAAGGACCAAAAAGCGCATGATTCCAATTTTTTGCTTCATTCTGCAAGATGCAATTCAAGGAAAGATAGGTTACACAAGAAAATATTTACAGAGATATGAAGAAATGGGGGAAAAGGGAGAGAGGGATTTATTTAGTGAGCTCACCCAAAACTTATCTACTTGTTCAGGACAGAATTCCTTGACCTTCCCAATTTTCTTCAACAGAGATCGCCAGGAAACTAAAATGAAATCATTGATTGATACAGCACAGGATCCATCATGAAGTGATTTAATGCCATTCCAGAACAGCATGTGATGTTCAAGGATACTATTGTATAGTTGGAAAAGCTCATCAAAAGATGGAGACTCTACAATTAACTCGAGCACCTTCTTTTCCTACCACTTGCAGAGCATTCAATAGGGGTTCATAATGCTTTGTTCTCTGACTGTGATCAAAGTGAGTTTCTGATCCCCACTGCTGATAGCTAAGCCTGACCAGGCCGACAGACTTAATTGAATTCATGAGAAGTCTAGCATGGGATTCTTGTCCCTTGATTGATCCCAATAAATCGACCAAATCCATTGAAAGAATAGGAATAGGGGTGACATCTAATTCAATGCCACTATGAGACAAAAGTTCATGCCGGCAATGAAAGATCTTCCTCCAAACAGGATGCTTCAATTCCTCTTTTAATATATCCAAAAACGAGTTGAAGAATGAACAAAATGATTCTAGACGAGAACCAAACCAGCTAAACCAGCAAAGATAAAGCTCCAAATCACTCTCTGTAGCTTGCTCTATTGCCCAGTTAGCAGCAAAAAGGAGCATCTTATCAGCTAATTCTGAGTTGAACTTTCTGTGACGGGCCTCATTTGCATCTGTATCAGTTGAAGCCATGGGAAACATAACAAGGGACAATTTTCTTGCATCCATCAAGTAAATCCTCTCAGAACTAATAGCAGCCAGGGCTTGATTTTCTGAACACATAATGGATGCCAATGAACATGCACCCTGAGCACCAAGGAACTCCAAATACATGCAATTCTGCCTCACACACGTCTCCTTTGAATACAAGATAAAGTCCCTTGCATTCAAGGGCTTAGGCCATCCACCAGGCAAACAGATTGATAAATCTTGTGAACAGTCAACACTATGTAAGTCTGGAACTGATAAATAAGAACTTGTTGCCTGATCAACAATATTTTTTCCTTCACCCTCACCCAAAGAAGAAAGATATGTATGCTCCCAACTAACTTGGAGGCTCCAGATGGCTGGATTCCCGGTTGTAATAAGTTGTTGCAATAACTGAATCCAACGTGCAAGTTCAAGGTATGTAATTCCAACTCCAAGCTTCACACCTTCATGCCTAGCATAGATGTGGGCATTGGCCATCATGTCAACCAACTTACTGAAGGGAACACCAGAGAGGATGATAAATCTTTTTGCATCTCCAAGCTCAGCAGCATCAAGAGAACTTTTATTGCAATCCTCATTGATCAACCAAAAGGGCTGCATCAAATAAATTTCAATTCCTCTGTTTCGCATCGCTCGGGAAACCTCACCATAGCTGGGATTCACTGTGAGGAACATCCGAAATTGAGGATGAGGATGGAGAACAACAGGCATGCCATCCACTGTTCCACACTCATTCACCGTGATGGAGCCAGACTGCTCAACTAAAGAGTTGATCCTATCAAGAACCTGCATGTGATAAAAAAAGAATGATATAATGCTGTGTAACCATTAAAATAACATGCAGCATAAGGTAGATAATATTATCTATTAAATAATAACAAAACCATCAAGAATAATATTCTACTAACCGTTGGATTGCAAAGATTTGCATTCTCTAGAACAATCCACTCTCCATTCTCTATTGCCTTGAGTAGTAGACCAGTTACCCATTCAAACTTCGCAGAATATTGACTTGTCAACTGACCTTCTTCCAACTTTCTGATGGTCAAAAGTGTTTTATCCAGATCCTTGCATGACCAAGCCACAGGAAGCATTTTTCCCTCTAGATCAGACCTTAAATCTTCAATGATCTTAACCAGCAAAGGAATAGAACTAAAACATCTAGTTCTCCAGTTTTCAGCATCTGTAGATGTAGAACTTGTTGCAGGAGAGGAATTGACTTCTGATAAGAAGGTAAGCCATCTGGTAAGGAGGTCTTTTCTCCCAACAGACATCTCCAGAATAGATTCAAATTGAAGGCTACTGTAGTCGTTCATATATTTTTCAACATGGGCTATAATGACACGATAATTGCGGAAGGCATTATATTGCTCAAAGCATCCCAGTAATTCAGATATATCAGTCGCAGATGAGAGATTTAATTCATTAAGCACATTACCTGTAAGCTGAGCAAGTAATCGTATCAATGAAGTCTTACCAGATGATGGTGGGCCGACTAATATGCATAACCACTGATGCTTTACACAATTAGCAACAGCTTCAAAGCTGTTAAGCAACCCAGGTAAAATTTTAGGTTGGCCCTCGCAAAACCCACATGCCTGATAAAGGTTCCTCTTGATGGAGACATTCCCAATAGTTAAATACTGGGGATTCATCTGCACTCGTGGAAATGGGTTTATGCATGGTTTAAGCCCAAAAATCTGCTCGTATAACCTAATCACTTCTAATCTATCAGCTGGTGTTCGCATCCTTTGCACGTAAACAGCATTCAGAAAGCAATCACATTTTGAGCTCTTATGTGCACCTGCAAAGTTTTAACATAATATTGATGGTCAATATCCCTTGGCCCTCAAGCCCCCTGGGAAAGGAAAAACGTTTACGCACTAACCTTGTATCATTTCACATGATCGAATAACATCCCGCAGGTTGAACTCCCATGGGGAACCATCTTGAGCAAATTTATGATATAACATGGTGTCTTCATGTAAACGTTTATTGAACAAAACCAGCTTGCAAAGAAGCGATCTGGGTATCAATGGATACAATGAAGTACAAATGGATATGTAATCGTCCTCAACCAGCTCATCAACATAAACCTATAATAACACCACAAATATTGATTCATAATAAATTAGTAATAATTAATAATACTTGAGCTAACAGATGCAATGCCCCTATAAACAAGTGCACCAAAGTGACATGCTAGGAAATTGCAAGAATATCAAGCAAGATTACCTTTGTAAATCGGTTGAGAAATGACTTTGGAAGACCTTTCCGTCCCCCACCCTGAGAAAATGGATTTTGACAAGCAAAAACTCTGAAAGATGCAGGGCACTTAAAAGTACGACCTAATTCTGGAATGAAGACTTCAGCCCGATGATCCAAGATGGCATTCAAACCCTAATCAGCACCAAACACTTAATGAAATATTTTATTGCGAATGAAGGCTAAGAGGCAATATTAAAACAAGTACAAGCAAAGACATGATAAGAGTTCTGAGAAATGTAAATCACACCTCCAAAACAGATTGTGGTGCAAGATTTAGTTCATCCAGCAGAACCCACGACCCATTCTTTAAAGCCTGAAATAAATGCAACATCAATAATGAAAACGCCTCAGAAAACAAAATACAACAGATTACTAATAATTTTAATAAAAAGATCAACCTGTAGCAGTATTCCATCGGACCATGCAAATTGCATTCCTCCATCACTTTCCACAGGCAAATCAGACCCCAGTAGATCCATTATGTCAGTCTGCAGTGGATTAGATAACAATGAATCGAAGTTATATAAGAGACAGAAAGAGGATGGCATGGATAAGCCAGGTGCTTTGCATCCTCTTATCTCAAAATCAACAGCCATTTGTGTCCAAATGTAGGAGGCCATATGTTTATTTGACGCATTGTATAGAACACTCAGCTCAACAAAGAACATTCTCACTAGAAAAGTATTCTCCATTGCCAGGATAAACTTTACCTGTTCAGACAAGTTAATTCTTACAACTGCATGCCCAGAAAACTTGCCGATGGCGGCAATTAAACTGGTCTTCCCAACACCAGGACTGCCTTCTAGCAGCACTAAAAAGCAGAAATTTTCACATGTAAGACAATTTAACTAACAGGACAATACGCGCGCACACACACACACACAAATTCTTTAATAGATTCCTGGTTCTAAAACGTGCAGAGATACTTAAAAGAATAAAAAATAAATATTAATGCATCCATGCCCAAAGAATTTTACAACCAAAAGTTTAAAGAATTTTACCTGGCTTTGCAATCTGCATAGCACGGAGAACCCGCATAGCATTTCTGCGGGTAGTAGGTGCAAGAAACTCAAAACCTGTTGCATCACAATAGCCACAACCTAGACAAGAAAACAAAGATTACATGAGCAGCCACTCTGTTTTAACCATAGCATAGATGGATTTTCCACTGAGGACATAAATCCTATCACTTCTCAGATCAATGGATTGTTCAGAACTTTTGCATTGTGATTTGCACAACTATAACTGAACAATTTTCTATTATCACCTTCTACTTTTCAAGCTACTATTTTTAGTTCATAATGTACTTGTTCAAGACTGAAACTGGCTAGACCTAGAAATTTCCCAAGCTAATAAAGAGCAAAGAAGCTTAGTCAGAGAAAACATTCCGGGATAACTGATAAATCTCCCAGTAGAAAGCTTCAAAGTGTTTGGTCGAAGTTTATAAGAGATTTACTCTTCCATAGAAAAACAATCCTATCTTACCGATTGTGGCATGACTTTTCACCATCCAGATATTAATTTAGGAATATCATCTTCAAACGTCAGATATGATTGAACTCGAACAAAAATTGCCATTAATTTTGAAATTCCATCATATCTAGTTAATTCAATTGTAATAATTTTGTATATTTACTAAAACGTGACTGTGCCTTTACAGTAACCTAAACGATGGTCACCTCATATCTCTCAAAAAAAAAAAGATTCAAAGTGAATAACCCAGAGCATAAATGAACCTGTTAACTCCATGCTCATGTTACGTGTAAGAATATTGGAAGAGAAACAGGCAAAAGCAATTAAATCCCCAAGAATAATTGGACTACATGTTTCTGAGTATGTTAACCTGCAATTACCTCTTTCAATGTAGAAGGGATGAATGCCAAAGAGATTATCACAAAGCATGCCATCAGAACTAGTAACCGTAGAATTCCTAGAATCAGCCCAACCATAATTATCCAGTGCAGCAATATTTGAGAGGTTCAAATTGGGATAATGTCCCTGTAGTCATCAACAAACTACACTTCAGCCAACGATTTACAAGTCACCACAAACATGTATAAGCTGGTAATGCTCTTGGCAGATAGACACACAGAGTTAATTACATCAGTAAGAAATTATCAAAAGATTTGAAAATGGATAATACCCTCCCCTGAGGTTTCTAATAACATCACTCACCTGCCCAGGCTTCAAAAATATTATTGACCTACATTATCCATTTATGTAATATTTTTTTTCATCTACAAACAAACTCTACTCTACATTAATGCCCAAGAAACATTTATGATAAAATAACTAATTCAAACTAACTTTGCACATCAACCTCTAGTAGACAAAATGTACATAGATGTGATATATTAATGATTATCTTTTGTAGTTTTAGCTTACGTTGCCATAATTTATAAATTTTTTTTAGACAATTTTCTCAATATAAGTTGTATGCATGTATGTAGGCTGCATGATATAATTAGAGGTTGACATGTAAAAGTTTTGGAGAGTATTAGTCATCTTACTAATGGATATTCTCTCAGTCATGAGTTCAGATATTTTGATTTTGATGGGGCATTTATGACTTTAGATTTCAAAAATATAGATAACTTGGTCATAAAGGAGGTTAGTGATATTTTGAAACATAAGGGCAGGTGAGCAATATTGTTGAAACCCTCCTGGGAGGTTTATGAAACTTATCCTTTTGGGGAAGAAAAAAAAACAGAAAAATAAATCTTATATCTGCCAGGTTATTCACTATTTATATATCCACTGTTTACAGTTGATACTCCCTGTCCCTTTTTATAAGAAACTGGATTCTTTATTCCTTGTCCCTCAACTTCCTAAAGATATTTTATCATTTATTTCCAATATTACCCTAATTTATCATTACATCTCCTCTCCTCTCTTTTTAATTTCCAAAATAAAGACTTTCTTCTCTCCTTATATCTCCTCTCCTCCTATTATTATTATTATTACTACTACTACTTTTCTCTCCGCTTTCTTATTTCCAAGAAGGGTATATTAAGGAAAAAAAATACCCTTTGGTTTGTGTGAGTATTCTTGCGATTTGTAATAGGGGACAAAAGAAGTAGAAAGTAAAGCATAGCAGGTAAAGATTCAGTAGCATCTCCACATCTATAAGGAGCAGAGAATTAGACCTCTAGCTGTTTCACAAGAAAAGACAGGCATTTCTCCATCAACTTTATTGCATCATTTCTTGACAAATATGTACCTGGAAGCAATTAAGAAATAGCTTTAAGAAAATGGTAAAGTGCAAATCATAATTGCAGACAGTAAAGAGAAAAAAAAGAAGAAAAAAAAGCTAGCAAAGAATTCACGACTCTAAACAACTAATTAGAAGAAACAGAACAACCCCACCGCTGGTATTAGTAATACAAAGACATGTATGACCAAAAGGCAGAATGTACTGGGAAACAATTCATTGATTCAGAAGAAGAAAAAAACCATTCCACCACCACAAACCCCCCCCCCCAAAAGAGAGAGAGAGAGAGAGAGAGAAGGTTATTGAGACATAATTTTTATACTCCCTTTGAGAGTCACTCAAATCAGGAGATAAAATAGACAGTCTCAAGAAAAACTGCAGTCCATTTTATTGCATAAATTTTTAATCAAGCAATTGCATGGTACATTACCTAGATTTTGTAGCAACAACTTACAGAATTTTTACTGGAACATAATTTTATATTTCCCTTTGAGAGTCAATCAAGTCAGGAGATAAGATACAGCCTCAAGAAAAACTTCAGGCGTGATTTTTAGTAAAGCAATTGAATGGCATCTCAATTTTTACCTAGACTTTGTACCAAATGTAAATATTCCATTAATTTCAATCATAAAGAATCATCAAAAGCAGAAGAGGTATGCAGGTAGTTTGAACCAACTACAAGTCTACAACCACCTGGGCTGATATCAAAACAACCATCTTAAGCAACATTGTTCCTAAAACACACAAAAACAACAGGAACTAGCATGTAGTGAAGATAATAGCCTAAAACAACAGGAAATAGCATCTAATTGTCTTAAGTAAATGAAGATCAACTAAAACAGAGCAAATTAATACTCTCCATGTCCCATTAAGATAGGCAGCCGCCATTTTTCACACAGATTAAGAAGACATCTTAAATATTGTTGAATTGTAACTTCTACATTTTTTATATTTTGCCCTTGCACTTGTATGATGTTTAGTATTCCAAAGGGTTATCTTGAAAATGAATATTGTTGATGTCAAGATGTGTTAAATAAGGATATTTTAGTCCATTAAAAATTAAATTATACTTTAAATATAGAAATTGTACCATATTTTGAATAGAACAAAAATGGAAAAAAAGACTATTTTAGTGGGAGGGAGGAAGTATATATACCTTTAACAATAGAACCTCAAGTACTTGATAGAGTGTAACTATTTGGAATAGTAATAGTTTGTGAATCCTCCCCCCCCCCCCCAAAAAAAAAGGAAAAAACAAAAGGTAAAAAGAGATACCTAAATTTAATCCATCAAGCAAAACTAGGAATACTCCATGTAGCAATGCATATTCAGGCTGTAAAGATTCTCCAGTCACGTTGATGAAAGATAGCCAAGATAAAAAGTCTCTAATAGTAAGCGTTCTCCCAGTTTCCAGATGCTTGAACCACTGCAGAACATGGGGAAACAACACAAAAATATCAAAGGATTGTTAGGGGAGATGAACTCACAAGCAAGTCATCAACTTGCATGCACAGTTCCTGAAAATTCTAAACTGCAGGACATATAAAGTGAGACCAATAGAAAGTGAAGGCACATACGTCCCAAAAATTAAGCATGATATCCACAATTCCTGATAGTTGTGGGTTGGTAATGCTGAAAAATTGAAGCAAACAAAGAATGAAACATCAACAAGAATGATTCCTTCCTGCTTTATTTATAAAATTACAAAGATCAATCACCTCTTAAGGCCAATACACTTGAGTTCATTTAAGTCACCAACAGAAGGAACCCAAATCTCAGTGAAGCGGTTGCGAAGAGCAGGTGACAATTCCTTCTTACCATAATCACCACCAGGATTCATTGTTGCAAGCAGGAAAAAGTTCTGATGAGCTGTAACAATCTCCAAATCAGATCCTCCTTTTTCAGCCAAGGACTGTCCAATTAAAAATATGCATACTTAAATCAGGCATTAAGGAAAACTTAAAAACAATTGCAGGGAATTCAGCCCCAACATGAATTCGAAAAATACAAATGAATAAGCGCTAAGAGAAGTGTTTAATTTAGAAAAGACTTAAAGCCTCGCATTAGAAAACTTTCACAGAAGCCCAGAGGACAACAAGGGAAAATGGGAGGAAGAGGAAGATAAAACAGGAAAGAAAATAATGTGATAACTACAAAAAGAAGCCTGGAATTGAAAGAGAATTTTTTTATGCTTCAACAACTATGCACAGAGATCTAGAAAGGATGTATTAGATACCACAACAATAGAAATATCCAAAAAGAGGAAAGCAAGAAACAAAAAAAAAATGTTGAACCAGAAACTGCCTACAATTAATTTGCTTGATCTAGAAATAAGTTCTTTTTTTTTTTAAAATGGTCTTGGCCGTTTACTTTGGGTCATTCTTACAGCAACCTATTTTAGCTCGCTGCCAGATAGAAAAATAGAGTTTGAAGCATGTGACGAAAAGAAAGTTCATAATTCAATCTCAAGCAGCAAGAGTACTCTTCTGAATTGAGATTTGACATAGGGATAAAAATCCGCATATAGAGAGTACAAAAACACAATAATCTACATAAAGAAAATTCATTTGCAGATTAAAAAGTGCTTAACAAAAATGAGTTCTTATTTGTCTGCAACAATTATAATCTACCAATCCAATATTATTTTACATATGCAGCAGTCAAATGGTTAGGCAAACTAAACCACGTCTGTACTCCCATTATCTCTGACATAATATCAGCACAAAAAAAGATGTGCATATCCTCAAATTATTACCAGAAATATGTGGTTTCAATCAGTTTCCAGAATATTAATATTTTATAGCTGCAGCAGTCAAAAGTCTATATGGCACATACAAAAGTGCAAAAAGTTCATACTCCACCTCAAATGCCAAGTACATAGCAACCCTGCAATTAAGAGTTTATTGTTCCTCCCAAAATTGATCTCAATTCCAGAACTTTATGACATTACTGTAACAGCCCTACAAGTCATTCACATTTGTCAAGTATTCATCAATTGAAAATTATAACTGCCCTCTCTCTAACATGATTCTAGTTGGATTATTTAGAGAAAACTTATTGTAATGCGCAATACCGAGTAAAACTGATACATAACACCAGATATACATCTTATGCAAGTAGTCACCAGAAGAAAACCCACCAGCTTCCTCTCTGGCTCCTAAAACACTGTTCAATCTTTCAAGCACACTATCATCTGCCAAAGAAATTTCATCTACAAGAAACAAGTCACCATTCTTCATTGATTCAACAAGGGGCCCATCTTGCCATATAAAGATGGTCTGCCACCTCTGATACAGCTTAGATAGATCAATTGTCATCCTCTCAATGCACTCAAGTTCAGGTAAATTAACATCAGGATGGGAAACCAGACCCCTTCTGTAATTGTTTATGATTATAAACAATTTATCAAGAGTCAAAGAAGCTTGATTAATATCTGAAGATATTTCCTGCAAAAAATATAATCACAAAATGTATGAAGAATGTTTCAAGCAACATTTTCTGAAGGAATAAGAAATCATTCATAATCCAAAACAGAGGGAAAACGTACAGATTCTCCAGGATAATTAAGGATGGCTTCGCAATTCATCAAATCCTTGCATAGATTTTCATAGTCTGAGTTAATACTTGATCTATTGCGTACAGGATAAAAACCCTGTTCAATTATCAATCAAAACTTGGAATTAGAGTACTTCATTAAAAATTATAAAGAAATATCAAGCAATGAAAATAATGACGCTTATACTGCCATCAGATCCATAACAACACAACCAACTCTTCCCATAAAGAACGTTGAACTTAAAATTAAAATGGTCAAGGAAAACTGACCCCAAGAAAATCAGATGTCTCTGTA
Organism: Apocynum venetum; assembly: GCA_019593545.1. Taxonomy (NCBI): domain Eukaryota; kingdom Viridiplantae; phylum Streptophyta; class Magnoliopsida; order Gentianales; family Apocynaceae; genus Apocynum; species Apocynum venetum. Next base: position 4,659,372 of record SRSM01000123.1, on the reverse strand, counting down.
TACTGATGGCAATTCAGAATGTGTAACCTGGATTGCAAAATAACACTAAGCAGTTGACAGACAGTGGTTTTTCCTCCACCAGTTTCGCCAACAAGGAGAACAGGTTCACGCATTTTATAGCAACGCTCAACAAGAAAATACAATCTGCACATACTTTGAGTCCAGATGATCTTATCTCCATCTTGAGCCTCCTGAATTACAAAACCAAAGCTTACAAATCTTCGAGTAGCAAATGATATTTCAAATAATCACTAGAGAAAGTTTACCTGCTTGTAAATGTCATCTTCAGAAAGTTTAACTCGTAGATGTCTCTCCAAAACTTCTTTAACAACTTTTTTCTCATCATTGTCACGCAGCCTTTCTGCCAGCAGATAATAACCATCTCGGGCTAAATCCTCATAACTGCTCCCATATACCCGAAAACGACCAGCCCACCTAAACAAGTCACGTGGAGTTATGTATCCTTGTTTTCCAGCAAATACCTTACTACGTTGTCTGTGCAATTGTAAGTCTTTCATGACATCAACCATTTTCCTAGCATAGCTCTCAGGAATTGTGCACCTCTTCTCCAAGATTGTGCTCAACTCAGCCTGTGGAATTTCATCAACATGAATCTCCACAAAACGATTGCGAAATGCTCTAGAAAGCATTTTACGCCCACCGTAGAAGTTGGGTGGATTTTGTGTGGCGAAGAGCATAAAATCTGGATGTGCACGAATAACTTCACGTAGTTCAGGTACAAAAAGCTCCCTGTTGTCATCAAGCAACCTGTTCAATGCTTCCAAGACATCAGATGGAGCCAAGTTAAGCTCATCAAGGACTATCCAATAACCATTCCGAACAGCCTTAACAAGTATACCCTCATGGAAAACAAGCTTTCCAGTAGAGTCAGTGACATAAGTTCCTAGGTACTCCTGAAGATCAGTATGTTCATGGTTATTGATCCTTACAAACTCATGACCAGTTATTGCAGCAAGATATTGAACTAAGCTGGTCTTTCCACTAGATGTTGGTCCTTGCAACAAAACAGGATATCTTCCAATAAATATAGCACGAGACAGGTTTCCAAGGTGCTCTTTAACACTCTTCGTCAGGACATAGCTCTCCAACAAAGGATCAGACCGAAAATTTCCCCCAAGATTCAAATAATTATCAAAAGGCACCTGTTTCGGTGTTTTGCCTCCCAATAAATATGAAGAAATCAGATGCTTCATTAACTTGGCACTGGATTCATCTAACAAAGTCATGAAAAACATGCAAAATCCATCATATATAGCTTGGTTAAACACAAAATTTCTCCTTGCCTTTCTAGTGTATTCTAATGCACGATAAAGAGACCTCAAACTAAACTGTGGCTTCTGGTTTGCCCCATCCTGCAGCCTCTCTTCAGACTCTCTCTTTGCAGCTTTATAAAAATTCACGATCTTACTAACTAATTCTTCTTTTGAATGGTCATCATCCAAGTACTGTTTGATAAACAAAATCAGATCTTCATCATCCAATACATCATCAACAAAATATTCTGTAAATTTGCTCCTTAGTGAGAAAGGCAAGTCCCTCTTACCAGCATCAGTCGCAGGGTTCATGCAGGCAAAGAGACGGAAGTTGGGATGTCTAGGTACATAGTCAACATCACCCTTTTCAGCTAAACAAAGTGACCCATTCTCTGCTTCAAGGACACCAATAACTCGCTGCAGAGTTTCTGGAGGAGCCAAGTTGATCTCATCCAGCAATATCCACTCACCATTTTTGAGTGCAGTAACAAAAGCTCCTTCTACAAATGAAAAGATCATTCCATCAGAGCCACTAATTTGTCCACGCGCTCTTTCAAGTTTTGAAGCAAAATTCTCCCAAGTTCTCAATACTTCTTCACCTAAAGGCCTCTTCCTTTTGAAACCAGAGCCAGATCTACCTATTTCAACAATCTTTCTGACACCCTTCTGAAACCCACTCAGTAACATCTTCCAATTTTTATCAATAAGATACTTCCTTAAACGTGCAAGAAATTCTCCATTATCCTGAGAAGAAATATTCAAAATGTATATTGATATTGATTAGGTTAACTTTAAGGATGAGGAAAAGTTTAGTGAATATACCTTTGATGAAAATGTGCAGGTGAAAAGAGTTTCAAATTCTTTATAAAGAGGAACCAAAACAAACTGAGCATCAATAGGTCTGAATCCCCCTAAAAGATCTGCCACATCACTCTGCTGGCTCAGATTCTGGCATGTAAAAAGCAAAATAATGATACATGTCTCTCTAATAGCACCCAGGAACAGAAAGGTCAAATTTAACATACCAAAACAGTTAGCTTTTGAGTAAGCATCCCAGCCAGAATTTGTACAAGAGTGGTCTTTCCAGTACCAGTTTCACCCACCAAGAGAACAGGCTCGTTTAACTTAACAGAGCAAGCTATTTTCTCAAGAACATGAACCGAGGTACGAATCTGAACAAAGGGCTTCTTCTCAGAACCCACCTGCATATGACAGGTAAACAAATTGGTTTAACAACAAATTTGGTAACATATGGACAACCAAGCAATGCTAAAAGTATTACTCACAAGTCATTTGGGTCCGGTGAAAGGTAACTCGTCCAATACATAAATCAGAACGCATCTCCTGCAGTCAATTTTTTTTTTTTGGGGGGGTGGGGGGAAGATGAGAAACAGGTCATGCAATATGGAAAAAGATTACTTATTTAAGGAAAAGAAGGCACGGACTTGAATCACAGGCTTATTCATAGGGTATAAAGTTTCCACGTTGTCAATTGTCCACAATCTTGCAATCTCTCTCATCATCTTCAATCGGTTTTCTGCTGAAGTTGAGTAGGCAGCAAAAATATCTACAGCCTGGAAAGCAAACATTGAGTTTTATACCCCACCACAGGCAGATAATGCAGACTCAGAAACAGAGAAAAATATGGAGCCAATTAGATCATACTTCTTTATAAATGCTAGTACATGCAGCAGAAGACAGATAATCTCTTCCAAATCTTAAACCCAAAACCCCAATTCTCTTGCACCATTTCAGTAGATCTCTGCATTACATAAACATGAAAGAAAATATTAGATCATCTCAATGGCTTTGTTTCTTCATTTTTCCCCTATTCACATAATATGTGAAATGATGGTCACCTTACTGAGAACCTGCCAAGAGAACATAAGGAAGTAGTAGTTCCATGTGGAAATCCAGCAAGTTGATTCATCTTCAGGAATGTTTCTGCAGAAGTTACGAGATCAGATAAAACTCAGGCAGCTTGGACAAATTACTGTTCAAGATCAAATTCGGACCTACCTATAAGTTTTTCTGTCAGAGGCTCCAGTTCAGGATACCACGCATTGACAATATTCAGTAAGTCCTTGTCTCTTGGAGGCCCAATCATTATTCTTCGCCAAAGACCAGTAAGTGAACTATTACCTATAACAGAAGAGCCAAGCATGAAAAGAACCACACACCAAGGGAAGGATGCACCTTTTTTATTTTTTATTTTTTTGAGTAGGATAGATGCACTTAAGTAGCCATCAAATTGTACAACACTTTTTGTCACATAGATCCAAGGAATATAATATTTGATTTCATTGAGGTAAGCATATATGTATAGGATGATCAATAAACAACTTGGACATTTACTTTGGAAATACAAAAAGACTTCCTTTGCACAGAAATAACATCTCTTTATTCGTGTCACTTATAGGCAACTAACATAAATGCATAAGATGCGACACTTTGACCTGTTCATGTTGCTTAACAGCTAGTTTGGGAGAGCAGCTTGGATAGAGTGAGGGATTTGGAGAAAGGATTTTAACTTCTTCTATTTGGGAGATTTTTCAGGAAAGAAAAGAAAAGAAGTGGATGGATCTTGCATTATTTTAACCCCTCAACATCTCTCTCCCTGAATGTGGAGAGAAACAGATGGATGAGAAGATAAAATAATAATGTACACTATTTTATCTACCAATTATGTCCTTATCCTCTTTCATCATTCCACCCAAGTTGTAAATGCAGGTGATGACTGGGTTGCAGAGCTGCAGTTGGTGGTGTTGCAGAACTGGTGAAAATAGCTATTACAGCAGGCCTTTATAGCTTATGGGAACATTCCTACTTTGTTTTCTCTAAAATTACTAGATTTCTATAATCTTCATGAGCTTCTGACCTACTTCTCCACCACCTTACAATTGATGATTTTTCTTCCCTATTTTAGGTTAACTGGACTGCAACCAGCAAATTATAAAAATTTGCATCATTTCTCTGACTTCTGTCTATTGGCTGCAATCAACTCTTTGGTGGAACTAATCCTAATTATTAGCAGTGATATCCCAGCTTAGCAGCCAAAAATAAATTCCTTTCGCATCAGAGAACCTATTTACCAGCAGTTGCATCTATGAGTAGACAAGGACAGAGACATAAAAGAATTGCTTTTCTTCTCTTTTCTCTCCAACCTCCCAAATAAGGGAAGGAAGAATCTATTCGTTTCTTTCATGAACTCCCAAACAATAACCAGAAACTTATGCCCTCTTTTCTCCTCTCTTATTTTCTTCTACAACTTAAAATTTCTCTAATCTTTTCTTTTCTCCCAAAAACTCACAGACTAGGCGCAAGATATTCTGTAAAAACCTTAAAAAATCACAAATCGAAATTAGTTTCAGTTTCCAATCAACCACTAATAAAACAAAGAAGAATTGCAGGACATATCTATATTCCTGTTAACCTTAATAATTATGAATAGTCTCATTGATACAATTTCCGTTGCTTACCCACTCTATGATTGGTCCTTAATTTATTGATCACTCAAGGTAATTCATGAAAGCATAACATCTAAACATTGCTAGCCAACAATTAGCACAGTTAGATAACCATAGTCTGAAAAGAAAGACAACTAGAAAGAAATGGCACATGCACCAACACCAAGTTCCTCTAAGCCATATGATAAGAAATACAAGTGAACAGATTTTTCAAAAAGATATGATTATGATGCATTGATATCATTAACAGTGAGAGGATATAGACAATGATGAAGTCAATCTGAGTAGCTATTCTCCAACTTCTGAAATCCAAGGATATAGCATGAGCATAACTGACAAACAATTGTAGAGGACCAAATGACTCTAGAGGAATACCCATGTATACACATGGTGAACATTGAGGTTAACAGCAGTGCAGTCAAGAAATAGATCCATCTAGTTCAGGAGATTTTGTAGCTGAACACATGTATATGGATGCAAACAGTAATGAATTCTAGTCTATGGAATCGTGAGATAAATATCACGATAAACTTAAAAGTTCACATGAGATATACAAGAACAGAAGGAGAGAAATCACAAGAAAAATCCATCAAGAAGAAAGAATTTGTTGTGAGAACCTTCTGCAGCAGATGGCATATCTAGCTTTGAGCTTGAGACAGTGGAGAATAGCTGGAAATTTCTGTGTACCCTTATTGCCTACAAAAGGGCAACACTATCAGTATCCTGTTATATAAAGCATGTACAGGCAAACAATCCCTTCAAAACAAATATGTAAGAAACATACAAACTCTCAAAGACTCAAACAGAAGTCATGCTTAGAATTTTTTGGAAGCATGTACTCTTTGCTTCGTAGAAATTTTTACGTAATACAAGGACAGACATTGAGAGTTTCTTTTTAAAAAAAATTAAAAAAAGGAGAGTTACGAAGCATCTCGACCATTTCTAAAAAAGAAGATTCCACTATTTTTTTGGCATTCAGTTCCATGTCCACTTATTTCAATGGAGTACAAGTGATGACAGATCACCTCATGATCACATTCTTCATAAATGAACAATTAGTTTCAGGATTCTAGGTACTCCAATTAATGTTTCTCTTTTCTCAAAAATTGGAAGAAAAAAAAAGGAATTATATTTACACTTTTCATTCATTTTAGGTATCAGTTGCGCATAAAAATAGCAAAAGAATGATAGAAACCATAGAGAGGGTACATCCAGTTACAAGTCCTGAAAAATGGCTAGTGCAGAGGAAAAAGATAACCACAAAAATATTACTATCAGACAGTGGTCACTAAATTCTCTCTCTTCCACTCTCCATTGAAACATGTTGATCAGCAACAAAACCTTGTTAGAAAAGTAATTTGGCATCTAGCACATGATCAATAATAACAAGAAAAAAGTATCAAACAATACAGTGAGCTGCATCCAATTACAAGTCCTGGAAAATAGGTTGTTGCAAAACAAAATGAAAAAGAACCACCTAAAATCCATGATAATATGATCATTAAATTCTCTCCCTTCCATTCTCCATTGAACTTGTTGACCAGCAACAAAACCTTGTTAGACAAGTAATTTGCCAGAAGGAAAGTGAAAAGACGAGTACCTCCCCATGGAAAGATGAAATCGAACTTGCCCCCTCCAGTAGAGGCAACAAGATGGATTGAACATCAGATGGTGCTTTATCAATATCCTCAAAAACGACCCAAAGACCATTTGAAACAGCCTAAACAAAAATAAATAGATAAATTATATGTAGCCCCTACCATGTAGTGCTGAACAACTGCAAATGTCTAAAATTGTATCCAACCTGTGCAAGAGAACCAGGCTGCCATCTGAATTCTCCAGGTTGTTCCGTACAAACATAACTTCCGAGTAATGTCTTGCCATCAATTTGTTCATCCACATGAATTGACAAAACTGAAGTTCAAGGGGAAAAGGTTGATGCAGTTCAATCAAAAAGAAGCCAAACAAGAATGCAAAAGAAAGTCCTCCCCCCTCGCTCAACAGAACTATTCTTAAATATGTCACTAGAAAAAAAATTAGCCGTGTTATCAAAATGCAGTGTAAGCAAGCATCTTGACAAAGTGTACCTTGGCTTCCATGATCCTGCGCCAATTTGTTTATGATAGCAGTTTTCCCAACACCAGCAGGGCCATAAAGAAGAACAGGCCACCTTTGACTCAGAGCTAAGAAAACCATCTCAAAACTTTTTCTTACCGCATCTGTCACGATAAAAGGGTCTCTGCTATTCCTGCACAGACCAAAAGAGTCAGATAATCACGATATTTGACCCATTATACAATCAAATTAGTTGAGGAACAAGGTAGATTACTGAACCAGATTCAACTCAGATGGTCTAAGACAAATCCGTAAAGCAGCAAAAAATAATAAAATAAAATCATAGGCCAAACTCAGTGAGGACATCGAGACTACATGAACCTTACACACAAATGCAGATGTTTATCGACACATACACACTGTCATTAACGAATTCATTGGTTCCTTGAATTTAGAACCAACAAACAACAATTTGGCGAAGTAATTATCAACTCATTTTGATGCACATTCAAACACTGTTCACTTAACATGGATGTTTCCAGCAACCAAGAGAGAAATATATTGTTTTCTTAAACATATATATTTATGCTATCCACATCAACTATGGAGGGAAGGTATCTCCAGATAGATTTGTTATTCTCTTAAAGTAGTAGTCCCACTATTATATAACTGAAGGTAGCTATCCCATAATTGATAATCAGCCTCCAGTTTGTAACTTATGCAACTACTAGATTCCAAATTAAATAAGGCACCTAAAAGAACTCATAAAACATCTTACTTCCTAATATTTCATACCATGTCATCTGGAGACTGCGCCGATTCAGTGAGATGTTGTCATGTAATTCCGAAGAGAACTTGTATGCAAAACTGTTGCCTGAAGACTCCAAATAATTCCTTCTTTCATGATCAAGGTGTTCACTACCCATATGCCACTTGCTCAATGCAGAACTTTCAAGATACCAACCAGCTTTCTCCAATGAGGCATCTTGACAAAATTCATTCCATCTCCAAATTACAAATTGAAAACAGATTGTTAAATTTTCACCTTATCTAAAAGTTCAAACAGATAGAGATGGAGATGGATTGAATTTAACTTTTTAAGACGGGTAAAATATAAGAAACTAGTTTTCCTTTGTATTTTTTTTAAAAATAAATAGATAAATAAAACCAATTCATTTATTTATTATAAAAAAAAGGGAAAAGAAGAAGCCATAGTTGCACCTCTGAAATGGAAAATTGAAAACAAATATTCCACCCAGTCCAATAGAAGATATTCTACCACCCCCGGGAATACTTTTGCCAAAACAACAATTGATTCAACTTAATATGGAGCAGTGGAATACATTTCTGATCTGGTAAGATTGAGTAATATGCATTGACCAACTGAACAAACCCACTTTCAACAGGTCAAAAGATAATCTTCACAGGTTCGGTCTAGCAGATGCTTATCAGTATTACATTATTTAGTTTGGTTTATGGTGGCAGTAACATATGTATTAGAAACATCCACACGAACAAGAGGTTTAAAATAAATTTTTTTTTTTAAAACTAACCGTAATAAACATGAAAAAGCTTCTCCGAGACCAAGGCTGAGGTTTGAAGATGCTCTATCTCTTGTCTTCAGAACAACTGATAATATTTGTATGGCACACCAACATATGTCAGTGAGATTCCTATTGAACTCCTTGCTATCACCATGTTTGATATCAGCAACATAATGCACAAAGTCCAAGAAACAGGACCAGTCCCACAATGTGGTGAAAACTTCAGGCTTTGTTAAAAGGAAGCGGTATGATATCTGTACAACCTTTAATATTTGATATCCTTCCTAATTGAAAGCAAGACAAAGGTAATCGTCAAAATACCAAACCAGATTCTGAATTAGAATGAATAAGGTAAAGTTACTTTAACATGTGTGCATCATTTAATACTGTAAAAGCCAAATTTCAACAATGAAACACTTGGGCAATTAGGCATCATTATTCTCCTCAAAGCCAAAAAAGGGAAGAAAAAAGAGGGAAGTACCAAAACCATTCAAACCAAAATAAAAAAAGTGGGGCGAACTAATAAGGTCAATGAAGTACCCACCATCTTTAAGTCTTCATAAACTAACTGCTTCAACTTAATCCTTTCAAATGGAGGAGGTGCAGTTGTAAAATAATCCAACACAGTCCTGCACCAAGGAAAAGACATGTTAGTAGGATATAAATATAACCAAAAAAACAGTAAGTATTTCATTCATTTTATAACATCCCTATAAAGCATCATACAACAACAACATAAAGACGTTTAAAAAAAATTATTAATGATTTTTCCCTATTAAAGACTACCCCAACAAGAATTTAATAGGAGAATAAAGTCTCAAGAGCATATTTCCTGTAAAGGAAATATTACCTCCTGAAAACAAAATGAGTAATGCTTCATGGATCCACTTGAGGATGTGCTTAAAGAAGAATATAAGCAGGTCAAAGTGTAGCGGAAAAACATCAACTACTGCACTTTTTAACAGGACAAAAAGGAAGATAAAGATTATGAATGCATTCCAGCTCTATGTGCAACTAGCTGCTCAGAATACATAACCTTCCAATCAAAAGATGGTCACCCACATTAATTTGGGAATACATAAAGCAATTCAGTAGGCAAACCCAAAAATTCAATTAATTGGAAATATCACAAACGGCACATTAAAGACGAAGCATAAAAGAAAATTTGGGCCTACCCCAACAAGAAAGGAATCATATCTAGTGCTCGACAAAAGGCTAGACAAGCAAGCTCATGTAGACTCAAGCCCTTCCCGTTTCTAGCATGAATTTCAACACCATGCATGAGATCTGCATTATCCAAGTCTTCAACTTCTCTAAGGAATTTATCCTCATCAAACTTAGCATGTGAATTTGAGCGCAAATCAGGTACTAAACGAAGCAAGTCTATGGCCCTCCAAACAATCTTATGTGCTATTGGACGGAAACATCCCATCATGGGGATGGTAAAATTTGGATGCAGAAATAACTCCCCCATTGACTTCACCACCTCTTCTTCTGTCACGCTTTCTCCCTGAATTAAACGCGTGCACGTACATACATATATAAGGAACAATTTCAACATTCAAATAGTTGCAGGAATATATGTAACCAAAATTGTAATAGATAAGACTAAAAATGAAAGGCAGAACCTTCTTCAGTAAACAATCAAGTTCAGGAACAGAAGCAAGCCTTGGACGCCTAGATATAAACCTCTCAAGCTCAAATGCAAGTCGAAAACTCCCGTCTATTGCCATGAATTATGTTTTGCTGTAGCCAAACAATTGCTTCGGTTTATTGAGAATAATATGTTGAAGAATCAAAATTCAATCTTTTTACCAGACTTTCAAAGTAACTAATGAAGAAAAACAAAAGGGTTATCAAAATCAACACCAAATCAATTTGCAAGAAAATGAAAGGGAAAACATACTCTGTTCTTGTTTCTACAGCATCATCTTCAAGTGAATCAGAAAAAGTGTGCAAAAGGAAAAATATATCACTAGCCTGTGATTCCTGGTGGTCTCTGATTAACTAGCTATCTCTGTTATAGCTGGTTTCTTCTCTGTTTTGGTGTTTCTTGATTTCTTGATTGTCCACTAGGGTTTAGGGTTTAAGCTCTTATAACGTTTCTTTTTCCGGGACTTTACATATTTATAGCATATGCTTTGTGTTTTTAGAGTGCGGCACGGGTCGGCAAGTGGCGCTGAGCGAACTGGCAATGAGTGGGTTTACGGGGTATTTGGGTTTTACTGCTCGGTGAGATGGGTCGGGTGGAAGTGGAACCGCCTGGACAGCTGGACTCGGAAAACGGATCCTTTTGAATCATTGTTGTGTAGTAAGTTTAGGGAAATTCTTAGGCGGGTTGTAACTCATTATATCCTTTTTAGTAATATATTATTCAAAAAAAAGTCTCTATAAGAAATTCGTGACAAATACTTTTATCATTTTAAATTAAATAAATGTTTTATTTTCAGAGAAATCTCAAAATATGTCATTAAATATCTTTTATCTTTCCCTTCAAAATATATGTTATCTTGTATTTGAACTTTTTAGATTTTTAATAATTTTTAAATAACTATCTATAATATTGTATTAATTAAAACAGTAGAATAAATGTTCAAGAAAAAAGAACTCATCGAAATTATCATTTGAAGCCACAATTGGCTGTAAATAATTGCACAAATTTTGTTGATGACATAAAAGTTAAAATAAATAATACAAATAATAAATAGTAATTATTTTAATGACATATTTCTTGATTTCCTCTTTATATTAAAATTTAAAGAAATATTTATCACAATTAATTATTATATTATTTAGTATTGAAACTCATATCTTAGTAAAATATAAATTATTTATTAAAAAGTTATTAATGAACGGATATGAAGCAATTATTTTAGAAAAATTATCAATTTTTTTCTTTTTTTTTATATGCTTATACAAAATAACTTAATAACTATATTTTAGTTGACTTGCTTCCAATTGCAAATATATTCAATGTTTAAAACGAAAAATAAAATTAATTTTGTATTTATTTCATTTTTATTATTATTTTGATTATTGTATAATTTTCATCTTATTCTCAATGTTTAAAAATATTTTTTTATTTTAAAATCTTATCATGTTGTTATTTGTTACTCTTTCATTTATAATTTTAGTTTAGAAAGAAATTGAAAATTGTGGCTTTTTTTTTTTCCAGAAAGCCTTTTCTATTTAATCAACATATTTCATTTTTCCATTGTTTCTTTTATTTTTTCGTAAAAGCAAAAAGAGGAAATTTATTGTTAGGCAAAACAATTTTTCTTCTTCAAATAATTTCTCTCCAAATAAGAATTAAAAGCCAATTTCCAAATTGTTTTCTCAAATTTAATCGGATCATTGCGGATTGGATTTCGGTTACCGGGTGCAGCAGCTGGGTTTATTTGTAAAACCAGCCACCCCAAGAGCATACCAGAAACCGAACGCTCTCAGCCCGCCTCCATAGTCGAAAGCCTTCCGCTCGAAAATGGCGGCTTCCTCTGTTCTCAGATCCTCCTTCCTTTCTTCTCCACTGCAACCTCAACTCCACCATCCCACCTCTAAACTATCCACCACCCATTTAACCCCCATTAAAGCTACCACATCATCCTCTTCATCTAATCAATCATCATCATCTTCCGCCGCCGCCGCCTCTGCTCCTCAACCTATCAAGCATCGGCGTCCAACCAATGAGAACATTCGCGATGAGGCACGACGCAACAGTTCATCCCACAACTTCTCTGCTAAGTACGTGCCTTTCAATGCGGACCCAAGCTCTAAAGAGTTCTATTCGCTCGACGAGATCGTCTATCGTAGCCGTTCTGGTGGTCTTCTTGATGTCCAGCACGACATGGACGCCTTGAAGAAGTTCGACGGCGATTATTGGCGTGCCCTATTCGACTCCCGCGTCGGGAAGACCACTTGGCCTTACGGTTCCGGTGTGTGGTCCAAGAAAGAATGGGTCTTGCCAGAAATTGACAGCGACGACATTGTTAGTGCTTTTGAGGGAAACTCTAACCTCTTCTGGGCTGAGCGTTATGGCAAACAGTTTCTGGGCATGAATGATTTGTGGGTCAAACACTGTGGGATCAGCCATACTGGGAGTTTTAAGGATTTGGGTATGACCGTTCTGGTGAGTCAAGTTAACCGGTTACGGAAGATGAATCGCCCTGTGGTTGGAGTTGGCTGTGCTTCTACAGGGGATACGTCAGCTGCGTTATCAGCTTATTGCGCAGCTGCTGGGATCCCATCTATTGTGTTTTTGCCCGCGAATCGGATATCAATTGCGCAGTTGGTTCAGCCGATAGCAAATGGCGCTTTTGTTTTGAGTATAGACACTGATTTTGATGGTTGTATGCAGCTAATTCGTGAAGTTACAGCTGAATTACCTATTTATTTGGCAAATTCATTGAATAGTTTGAGGTTGGAGGGACAGAAGACTGCAGCTATTGAGATTTTGCAGCAATTTGATTGGGAAGTACCAGATTGGGTGATAGTTCCAGGAGGGAATCTGGGGAATATATATGCATTTTACAAAGGGTTTCATATGTGCAAAGAATTGGGCCTTGTTGACCGCATGCCAAGGCTTGTTTGTGCTCAGGCTGCAAATGCAAATCCACTTTACTTGTACTATAAATCCGGTTGGAAAGAATTTAAGCCAATTAAGGCGAATACAACATTTGCCTCTGCCATACAGATTGGTGACCCTGTTTCTATTGATAGGGCTGTTTATGCTTTGAAGAATTCACATGGTATTGTAGAGGAAGCAACTGAAGAGGAGCTGATGGATGCTATGGCTCAAGCAGATTCCACTGGGATGTTTATATGTCCTCATACTGGTGTGGCACTAAGCGCATTGATAAAGCTAAGGAATAGTGGGGTCATTGGGCCTACTGATAGAACTGTGGTGGTGAGCACGGCTCATGGTTTGAAGTTTACGCAATCCAAGACCGATTATCATTCAAAGGAAATTAAAGACATGGCCTGCCGGTATGCAAATCCACCTGTGCAAGTCAAGGCAGATTTTGGGTCAGTCATGGATGTTCTCAAGAAGTACTTGCTGAGCAAAGATTCTAAGTGTTAGAGATGTTAGAACTTTTGAGCTTAGTAAGTTTGCTCATGTATTTCTATTACGTTGCATTTGGTTTCACCTTAGGTGTCATCATTTCTCATTAGGTTTTTTTGTTGGCTTACTTGCTCCGTAGGAGTTGAATCTTTTAGAATGTGTCATAAATTGAAGAGGTAACCATGTTAGGCTCCTTTTCCTTTTCAGAGAAGTGTTTTCTGCTTTAACCAGTGAAAAAATTATTTCCGAGGAATGTCATTTGAAATTATTTTTTGGCCGATTGTTCGCAGTCCACACTTCTAAGTTGGTGGTGTTGTGTTTATAATATATTAGTATTCTTACTGTATGGTCAATTCACATATAGATGGATTTTGATTCTGCTGCCTCATCAATAGTAATTTGAAGTACTGATCTGACAGATTAATCTACACCCAAAAATAAAAGAAAAAGAAAAAGGAAACATAGGGAATCTGCTCCAATTGGAAGCAACTGGATAAGAGAATTTTTCTAAACATCATAAACTTGATAAGTTGTAGAAAGTGGTGTCTGGGCTTAATTGATGATCTCATGATGTTTCTAGAAAAAATCAGTTTTAGATGATAAGTTACCAATTTGATATGGACATTTCGCCAAACATCATAAGCTTGATAAGTTGTAGAATGTGATCTAGGCATAATTGATAAGTTACCAATTAGTAGTAAACTTAGGCTTCGGTAGTTGTCGTTTCCTTGCCCCTTCATCTTCAGCGAAGAATGTGAGAAGGATGTCTTCTGGTTTTTTGTAAGTGCAAGTGGTTGTCTAATGGACCATTATCTTTAGAGGAATAATAACGGTCCTTATTGTAGGACCTATATGTCATGTACAAACATTTCAGTCTATGGGAACATTTGTTGCTGTTGAAGTGAGGGATTTAAAGTAGACTAATGCACTGCATTATGAATACTTGAGCAGATAAGCTTTGAGCCATGGAATATTAGGTTATTTGTGAAATATTGTGATATTTATTCCTTAAGAATTGGTTCGTTATGTTTGTCAGATTCATACACTTTGTTGGGTAAAGAATGAAATTGAGCGAGAAGTTCAAATTTGCAAATTGTCTCTACAGGATCAGAAACTTGAATCAGACAGGATCCTATTTTATGTTATAGGACTAACATTGTTTCAGAAAATCCTTGATCACTTGTCAATATATTCATCGTTTTTCAATATTTTCGGGAAAAAATTAGTCTATTGCTTAGTTCCATTCTTGTGTACTTCAGTTTTGGATTGAACATTGAACCTTGGTTTTCATTTGATTTGACTGGGGGAGTGGTGGATGCATGGAAATCACATAATGGACATGTTCTATACTGCATTGACCATAGCCATGGGGTGTTGGTTATTAATTTCATGGTTGGGCTGCTCGTTCACTCTCAATGTTACAGTCCTATAACTTCTCATGCACATAATGGGGCTATTAAAATACTGTGTGTGCGGGTATGTATACTTCAACATTCAGTTGGAATGTGTGAGAGGCTTTGTCATTCCCATGCAATGATAGCTTACCCTCTGGATATTGAGCTATTGCGGTTTCTATAGTATTTTTCTTCTTGATCTATCTGGTTGAAATATTACTCATTCTTCTCTCCACTAGAACATCTAGGCTCTAGCAGCCTTTTTTATTCATTCTACTTGAATATTGGTGCCTAATTGAGGTTGGTTTTTCAGTTTAGACTCAAGTGGGATCGCTGATGAGGATCGAAATATCCAGAGATTTGATTTTGTGTTCTTGATCTGTCTTGCTACTTGTATTTTCAAAAACGTTTTGTCCTCGTCATGGGATAGTATCAAACTTTGATACATTCGTACAGTTGTGCTAGTTTCCTTGTTAATTGTAATTGACATTATTCTGGATATTCATCCATCAGCTAAATGCAAGTTTGCATGCTTGCAGCCGACAATACTACCACAAGACACCAAGGTAAGATACCGCCACATCAAAAGTGTTACCGACAAAGAGTATCAGCAGATTAACATATAGAAACCCAATGGATATCATCAAGTTTTGGCTTTCAGAGAACATAGAGAACGATTTCCTATATAAAACTAGTAATATTTCCGCGTAGGGTAATAAGACATGGAAGGAATTGGAGTAGTGGGTGAATCAGTTTCTATACCACAAATGCTGAGCCCGTGACACCAATAATCAATTGTTGGTGGCAGTATAATGCTGCCATTACACGAATTCATTCACGGGTTGTGCTGCTCTATGATTCTGGATAAGAAATCCCACTTCACAGACATAACAGTCACCATTCCTCTTGACATTCACTGCCTATAAATGCCACCGTGTTTTTCCAAACAAATGCACCAATTGAGTGACTCAGAGACTTAAGATGGAAGCACCTCAGAAGATAGCCTTTTCTGCTCTCTTGCTGATTGCTATTGCCGCCAGCTGCAATGTGTCCTTCGCCCAAACCATTTGCAACATGTCTGGACAAGAGCTAATGGCATGCAAGCCAGCAGTGACTCCTCCAAATCCACATGAGCCTTCAGCTCAGTGTTGTTCTGGGCTTAAACATGCAGACATGCACTGCCTTTGCTCCTACAAGAACTCCAATTTGTTGCCATCACTTGGAATCGATCCTAACCTTGCCATGCATCTCCCTGAAATGTGCAAATTTCCTCATCCAATCCGTTGCTAGATTACAAGAAGAGTCAAGAAAGGAAAGAAACACGTGCTCTCATTAAATAATAGCATCGAAGTACTGATGTTCAATGAAGCATCTCTTTTGTGTCCTGTTTGTTTTTGTTGGCCTTTTGTTATGTTATTAAATTGGCAGTATGCCAGTGAATATATATGATGTCCTTAACTATCTTTTTCCCAATTGTTTTGTCATATTGTACCTCAATATATGGAAATCTCTTTAAATTGCTCCTTTCTATCTTGAGATGGGAGAGATTTAAGTCTTGGATTTGAAGCTGAGCAAAGGTTCTCCCTTATTCCACTCACTGCCTCCATAATTTGTGACATTACTCTGAGTTTCATTTACTATTTTGAGTAGAATTTCATTCGCTATTTTGAACTATACTAGTAGGAACAGAAAACTATTACTAGTGGGAATTCTCAGGGACTTCTAGATAAAAATGCCATTGCACAGACTAAGTATTTACGAGTGGTCTAATCATAGAAGAGCCCCGTCAAAGAAATCAAAGTCCTCGCATAAGGACTAGCGTTCCGCGTCTTCCGTTACCTGATTGATAGAAATATTACGTAGATTCATAAGGGGTTTGAACTTTGAAGTTTAAACTAAAGGGCTTGACTGGAAAAATACGCCAGTACATGTTGCATCTTTTTGCATTCACAAGTGCTGGACCTAATGGCTACTGTATCATCTCTTCTTGTCCTGTTTGTTTACTTGACTTTTGTCATGTAAATTGGCAGTACGCCAGTGCATATCTATGTGTCCTTGGGTATCTTCTTTCCATGGCTTGTGACATTTTACTTCAAGTTAAATATAGACTAATAGTGATCTCTGTAAATTGCTCGTTTCTGTTGGAAGTTAAATCTGATACCCCCACCATAACTATCATTGGTTCAAAATTTCCAGTGAGCGATGAAAGCGCCATTGCACAATAGATACTTTTGAGTCGTCTAATCACAGAAAAGAAGTGGCGAAGACCTCAAGTCTTCGCACAAGGACAATACACGGCCCCATGTCTTTAATAAATACTGCCCCTAATTGGTAGAATTCATCAAGGGTCTTAAAAGTTAAGGCCAAAAGACTTGGCAAGACACTGGATTAGCACTTTCATTCTTTCTCCATTCAGTGTTTGACGACGTCTACAGATTTGATGGGCTTTGGTTGACAAGTCTACCAGGCAAGGCGGCTTGTGTGGTGGAATATCACTTGTTTGAGTCCTTGTATTCAAATGAATCTGATTCAAACTAAAAGCGTGCAACTTTAAAATAGAAATGTTATAAAAGAGGACGTAGGGAAATTCAAAATATCTCGAAGGAAAAGAAGAAAAATCTCACCAACACCTGGCCATCTATATATTACCATCACCAATAATATAGCAGAATCAAGAAGCTCTTTGTTCAAGAGTAGAGAGCATATGGAGCAACTCGGTAAGGTTTTGATGGTGGCTTTGTTACTGGTAGCCATTTCAGGCAGGATTTCCCATGCTCAAAGAATATGCAACATGTCTGGAGAGGAGCTCATGGCATGCAAGCCTTCAGTGACTCCCCCAAGACCAACCCCACCTTCTGCAAGGTGCTGCTCGGCTCTCTCTCATGCTAACATTCGCTGCCTTTGCTCGTACAAGAATTCCAAGCTCTTGCCCTCTCTCGGTGTTGACCCCAACCTGGCTATTCAATTGCCTGACAAGTGCAAGCTCCCACATCCTGCTCATTGCTAGAGAATCAGTTTACAAGAATTCTGCAATTCTTGCATTTATGCTTTTCCTAGTAATTTGTAATAACTACAAATCCTATGGTCCAATATTCAGTAATGTTTGGAAGCATTACTTGTGGATCTGGATGGGATCTCCTCTATGACCCCTCATTATCTTATCATCATCAATCTTTGTTTAGCTTGCAGCAGCAAATAAAACGCCTCCCTGTCATGTTATGTAAAAATGTCCATTCTGTAGATGGAACTCTTTAAGTTGTACTATCAAATGGATGTGCAGCCAGAATTAGATTATACTTGACAGCATATCCTTATGTTTTACTGCAATGAAATTAAATTTAGTTTGATTATTCCTTATAGTTTTTTTTATCTGTACGTATGCTTCCTATAGAATGGATATGGTTTCAGGTTGCAATTCGGGATTTTTACACATTTCACTAGAACAAAAACAGAACTAAAGATGTTATCAACTCTCAAAAATATTATATATTCTTAATTTTCAAGACAATATACATATATGGGGATTTGAAATTTTAAAGAAATCTTTAGGACTAAAGATGTTAATAAAAAGTGTCGAGGGATTGGATATTAGGAGAATTTTTATGTAAAAGAAGAATTAAAATGAGGAATTTTAGAAGAAGGAAAAAGAATTAAACTTGGCAAGAAAAAAGGGAGAAATTTTGAAGAGGACACATGAGCAGCCCAAAGCAAGGGATGGAGGCCCTGGAGAATTATGGTCGCAAAGCCCTAGTCTTTATATATATATAAAAGGGTAAATATCCTTTGTATAAAAGAATTAATTTTAAACAAGCTAAGCCGACAAACTTACAGGTAAAAAAGAACCTTAACAAAAACCGAAAGCCCGCCTCTGCCATCACTCTCGGGAGGAAAGCAGGAAGGAATCGCAGTTGGAAGCTTCATCCCTTGCCCCTTGGGTTAGTTTTGCTCCTCGACTTCGCTCAATTACTAGCTATTTACAATTTTAAATATGCAAAACATCATTACAATCATTGCTTCTTCTGGGATTTTCTCAATCTTGACGGTTCGCTTCCCCTGCTTCTTGATTCATTTATTTGTTATGTTTTAGATTTCTTTGAAAGCATGCTCAGATATATACATTAGACAAAGAGCCCATGTGCTTATTTACCATCTCTGGAAATAATTTTCTTCTTTTTAGCATTATTATCCATCTAAAACTATTTTTTGAGTATTTTCATGGAATTCTTATTTATTTATTTTTACCTTCTTTGTATGACAACGAATTACTAATTGGTTTTAGATATTTTGATCTTCAGTCACAGAAAACCCAACTAAGTTACTCAAGTTTCAACCTTTCAGGGTTTTGAAATGGTAAATGAGTTTGTCTCAATTTGATTGAGATTGTGAAAGAGTGATTTCTTTCTCTCTTTTTTTGGGTTGGGAGGGAGAGATATTTTGGACAAATATTTGCTTTAAGCAATGCTTTAAGGTTTAGGAAGCTTACTATGTATGTTTTAGGTTTTGGACAGACAGAATTTTTCGAGTTTCCCTCTTGCATTGGATGGATGCTTGCTCCTTTATGAAATATCAAATATGGGGGTTAGGAAGGCTATGGTTTGATTGGAAGGAAGCAATGTATTTGAATAATGTAGATATCTTTCTATGCTATCTCTTTTAGCCCAGGTTCAGTTTCTTTTAGGAACACAAATCTTATTGTGACTTGTTAGAATGAGCGTCATATCTCTGTTAAACAATAATCTGTGCAATTCATCATTTTTCTTCATAATTTTTGGAATCAATCTTCATTTGCTTGAGTTCTGGTCTGGAGAATCCTCACCCTTAACTTTTTATCAACTTTTGTTTTATAGGTCATAGAGATCTGGATATTGTTTTCTGAAGCCAGCACCAATATATCTTGAGTATAAAGATACATACTTGGAAATTTTTTATAAACTTCATTGGACATAAACATGCGGAGCAGAAAGAAACCAGCTACAAGACCTAATAAAGCCTCCAAGTCTGACAATAGCACTTCTACACTTGACCAACTAATGTAAGGTATTTGTATTAGCAACCTTTGATAGTTACTTTGACAGAGTTTTAATGGTAATTCCTCTGTTACTTCTTTTTTGTTATTTGTAGTTATGAAGGAGAAAGTCTTGCTCGTCTCCTCAAGCTGATAAAGAGGTGGGTCTGAGGAGTAAAAGTAGATGCAAATAATCATGGTCGTGTAGTAATACTGGTGCTTGTGATTTAACTAATGTTATCTGTTACAGTGAGATAGACTCTGCTAGAAATTTGAATGGCAACTTACCTGAAAAAGTGTGGATCAAGGTTGGTTATTTGATTAATTTTTCTTTTTCTATTTCTGATATCTTCTTTGATGCTAAGTTTTAAAAACAAAAATAATCATGTAACATACTGATTTGCAATTTAATCTTTCTTCATCTTATTCTCTTTGTTAGCAACAATTTTCGGTAGGGGTCAATGAGGTCACACGTGTCCTTGAACGAATGCACCCTACTACTGCAGCCAAATACTCCTCCCATGGGCAACTCATAGCAAGCACACAGAATGATAAAGAATCTCCAGAGCAGCTTCAGGTCATTTTCTACTTTCTCTCATTTATATTGTATTTGCATATAGTAGCAGTCTTTTACATTCTATGATCCCTAGAGATATGAAGAAGTAACCAATCTTCAGCTTCTATTTGATGAATAAAATTGTCAGAGTGGTTCATGTTAAGCAAATTAATATTTTTGACATAGTAAGTCCCCTCGATTTATCTGGTTTCAGCCTGTGGTTTATGTATTTAAGTGTGTATGAGTAGGGTTAAAGTAGCCATGTTTTAGCTTACATATTTAGCACATGTATTGCTGAAGAAAATTACTAGTACTTGTGTAGAAGCTAATAAAGAGGAATATTTCTAACTTAACTGGCAGATTCAGATCTTTTAATATGAAACTCTTAGTTTTGATTTCTCCTTTTCACCAAAAAATACCTTAGTTCATCTATCATTTTACTCTGCTCGCCACAAATCCCCCCCCCTCCCAAAGAAAACTTGAATTTTATGCATTTCCTATTGGTGAATTCAGATTCACTACACTATCTACATACTGAACAAATCTTATTTGTTGTTGTAAACTTGTAACATGCTTGATAATTTTGTGTAATCAAGAAAAAATGTATCACAATCACACTCGTCGCTGTGGTGTAGGCTATTCTGTTAGCAACAGATTGCAACCCTCGGTGGCTGACAAAGCATCTGCCAGACTTGGCTCTTTCTAGGGAGGTGCCACTCATACTTGTCAAAGATAAAAGAGGGGCGTCTTTAAGATTAGGGAAACTGCTCAAGCTGAAAACTGCTATTGCTATTGGTGTCAAGGTGGGGCAGTTTTATTACTTCATCTCCTAGTGTTATATTGTTATATTTCCATACATCCTTTTGATGCTTATGCTTTATTGTACCACGCATACAGGCTAGAGGAAATGTGATCAATCAACTTATCGAAAAGTTGGTTATTGGCAAGGAAATCCAAGTTCATACCTCTGAATCAACTGACCTGCCTCTGATCTAAGTAATCTGCTTATGATCCAGATTCATCTTGCAATGATGGTTAGCTTTGTCAAGAGATCAGCTTATGAAGTTTTCACTCCTTCCTCATCTTAGTCAAAATCACTGGTATACATGAGGATTTTGTCAAGTATATCTGCTTCATTCATTCCATCATAAGATGCCTTTCCGAAGCTCTGACTACACATAAAGAATGCCGTTGTAAGGTAGATAATTTTCTTGCTGTAGTTAGGTAAATATTTACACCCTACAAGCTGTCCAAGTCTAACTGCACGACTGTGCATTTGTAAGTTTATTTTGAAGAACCATTGTTGAGTTTGATTTGTCAAATTTTGGAAGAAGCTATGTTATTTATGCATTTACCCACTCGAGCAAAGCATGTAGTGGCCTAGTTGGCTTAAAAGGTGAAATTATTTGTGCTATATTTCTGCATTTTGGTTATAAATTGGGGCCAATATGTAACCCATGAATAGAAAAGACGGGAAGTTGTATTTATTGAGGCATTTATCAAAGTAGAGTTAGTCCTTTTCAGAGTTTTTCTCTATATCGTCCACAAACCTGATCGATTTACAGCAATTACTCAAAAGAGGGGGCAAAAAATTACGGAGGATCTCTGCGTGGCCTCAATTTTTTATAGATCGCATGTTTAAAATGAGTTTATATCTTTAGAAAATATATTGTGTAATACATATAGAATAATTTTAATTTATGAATAATAATTCTCCTGCCATTCAAACTCAAATGTCCAAGACTTTTGGACTTTAAAGACAATTATTACAATATTCTTGTTATTAATCAATAAGAATTGAATTATATGAATTAATGAGTATTAATATCATAAATTAAAATGGTTATAAATATTAAAAAAAAAATTAAAACAAATGAACTTTGGATTCAAGACATCATACGATGAAAAAATATTAGGCCGGGAAGTACAAAATCTTTAGATATTTTTAAAAAATCCATACAAAGTTAGGATCACAAATGCCCTCAAATTATCAAAGCAAATTCATAAAGTTCCTCAAATCTATCTGGCAAATACATGGAAGTTTCTTTTGGGCTGAACAAACTCCTATAGTCTAAGTCTATATACGATAATTTTGTTTAAAACCAATCTAGATAAAATCCAGAAAACAAACAAATAAATAAATGATTTAATATTAAAAAGAAAATATTTTTTTTAAAAAAAATCCTTTCATAGCTGAGTCGAGTCTGAACCACGGCCAAGGTTGGACATGCCCAGGCCTTGCCTTTTATTCATAGAGTTGATTTTCTCAAGCTTTAGTCCTGCTCGGAACTTTGAGATGAAATTGTCAGCTTTCGTGTTCACGTCGGGGCTCGGGAAGAACAATGGAGATGGTGGAAATGTCGTGGCATCAGCACCGTCTGTAGCCGTCGGAGTGCCATCTGATTCCAAGTCGTCGATGTCCGGAGAGCCACTTCTTGAGCTGATGCTGCTATCTACTCTCACGTAGTCACCTTGCACCACAAACTTCCATGACAATGACTTGGCGAAGGGCGGTGGAGGAGGTGGCGGCGGAGGTATTGGAATAAGCGGTGATTCTCCTCCACTGTTTGAATTCTCTTCCACACTGTCAAAGCTTTTTATTTTTATTGGTTTGGGAGATTTTTGAGTGGTAACTGGTACGGACTGAGAAATTGAGGGTTTCGGATGGAATGCTGGAGCAGGAATTGGTTGTGATGGGGAGGAAGTCGAAGCAGCTGGAATGTCCTGTTCTGGACTCCTCCTTTTGGATTTCTTGGATGAAAATAAATTGTGGAAGACAGAAGGTGGTGGGGGTGGGGGGTGGCGGCGGTTGATGAGCTAGCGGCAATTCGAACCGCGGAGGTGGAATTTGAGGTTGATGAAGTAAAGCATCGAAATTTTCAATGCTCTTTTGTCTCTGTTTTTTCTTCTTCTTATGGTTAAGAGAGTTCCAGAAGTCTTTGGTTGCATTTCCGCCACTTCTCTTCTTGTCAGTTTTGCTTCTCTTTTGATCCACAAATCGCGGTAGTGCTGGGGGCGGCGGTGGTGGAGGAGGAGGAGTTACCGGTGATGAGATGGATTCCTTGTCTTCCAATTCAGTATCCATCCACTTGCTTCTTCTCTCTCCTTTATGTGCAACTCTTCGATATGCACGTTTTGGCTTTTCTTTAGGCATTTGTGTAGAAGGTGGCGGTAGTGATGATGGTGGAGTTGGTGACGATGTCAGTGGAGGAGGAGATGGAGGAGGCCTTGGAATATTCGACGCTTCTTTGGGACGATTCACAAATGTATCGACATAAATGTTCTTGTCCTCTGCCACTCGTGCATCCTCAAACTTATCTTTCCAGCTTCTGCGGCGAAGAAGCTGGCCATTTTCGGAAAGCTCTGTAAGTATCGACGCTCATATCGTCATAAAACCTCCACGGATCGTCCCCGGACATAAACAGGGATGAAGCTTCAAGTAGATCCGGATATGAGCTACTCGTCCTCCTCAAATTACCCCTGCTAATATTTGCTTTGTTGTAGGCCAATTGATCCGAGTATCCATACCATTCTTGTTGCAAGGTTGAAGGATTTGATATTTGAGCTTGATTTGTGGAGTAATCGTACCAATCTCGTTGTGGAGTGGATGGATTTGATTTCGATATTTCATTTCTAGAATTTGGAGAAGTTTGATATTCATCGTTGTTTCCATCTTGATTTGTGACTCTGCTGAGGAATCCAAAGACTAAAGCAACGAGAACCAGAACTATATTGAGCGAATCCCAGCTTTTCTTTAGAGAGTTTGGCCTAAAGATTTGAGCAGAGGAAGAAAGAGTTGAGGGAACTACGAAAACTAAAAAGGAAACAGCTGTTACCAGCAGAAGAATGATAAGAAGCCCTGAGCTGAAGAAGAGAGACGATAAACCATAGAGAATACGGTCAGCTTGCCGGCGATTGGCGGTGCTTCGCTCCCAAAATGGAGTCAAGTCTTCCCCGTCTTCTTCCATGGATATAGGTTTCTACTTTCTTGTTTTGCTTTTGATAAAGGAAATGATGAGACACACTTTTGTACTGCCCTTTTTGCTTGTGTTGTAAGCTCACTGTGTTTCTTTCTTAACTTTGTTGTCTTTTCAGTTTTCTCTGGCAAGAAAGAACCCTGCTATGTACCATATATTTATATAGGATTTGAAGGATTTTATAGATGAAAATGCTGAAATGGAAAGTGGTGGGAATTATTTATTACGAATTTTTGTTAGTAGTTTGGATAAAAATATATTTATAAAGTATATACTGTACTATATAGCGGAGGAGCACAGACTACATCACATGTTGGCTTTCCTTGCAAGAGTGACAACCCAATCAAAAACGCGTTTATATGCAATGTAGTTTGAAATGTGACCCCTCAATCCAACTAATTACCATCTGGGTCTTGCTCTTGACCAATGCAGCTGATTGCGCATTTCTTTCCGTTTTCGAATGTTTGTGTAATTCTTTAAAGTCTGTTAAGATTTTTCCAAAAAAAAAAATATTATTTCTATCTTATTTCAATTATTCACTTTTAACTTATAAAAAAATAATGACAATTAGGTAATTAATTTTTTTTAATTATCCTTATTTAATAATTAATATATAAATATTAATACTTTTTAAAAATATATTATCCAATAAATAGTTAATATTTATTAAAAATTAAATAATTAAAATATAACAGAAAGAGTATTTCAAATAAGAATATAGGAGCCATTCAATAAAGGGAGACGCAGCAAGAAGAAACAACACGACAGCTACATTTCGTGTTCTTTATCTTTAAGAAAACCATGTGTCTTTGAGATTATACTTTTATTAGCCTATGTATAGGCATGAAACCAGGGAACGGACAACAATGGTCATCCAGCCGCCTGGCGCTGTGCTTGGGCCCATAATGATCATTCTTTACAACAATCCTAGATTTAAAAAACAGGATATGAAGCAAACCAAAGAGAAAGTAGGCGCAAACTGCTAAGGTAATGCTAATAAAGGTGTAACTCTTATAATTGATCGGCCTTTTTCAATCTCTCTCAGATGTCCAAAGGGTTACAGCAACCACTTCTACTCTTTTTGAGTCTTTGAGTCTGGGTGCAGAACTCAGTTCTGTTCATGGGCGCCTGCCCTGTGTAATATTATAAGCATTCTCTTCATTCTTATGAAATCTAAGTTAGGTGAGGTGCTTCATATTCAGAATCCGCCAAACCAACTTGCCAAACATTGCAAACCACAACAAAAGAAGACGCAAGTGATAGCTAAGAATATCCTGGATATTTCCTGTAGCTTAACCTGGCTGAAAGTACCTCTTTTTGCTAGCTTCTTAGAATCTCAGATTACAAAGAGCAAAAAAGCAAATAGAGGAATATGCAAACATGCCCAAGAATCAAACTTTTCTTCATAGTTTCAAGCGGTATGGATCCAAACAGTTAGTTACAAGCGTATGCTAGTAACCAAAACAAATACCAGCAATGGGATTCAGACTGGACAGAAGTTATACTATAGATAAAAGATCAAGCAATATTCAGAGCCAAAACACCATTGTTTCAAACACCTCCAAAAGAAGTCAGGAAATCCACCTTCAAGGACCAAACCAGCATCACATTCATTTGGCCGACTAATATATAAATAGATATTCTTTCTCCTATCCAGTCACTCTCAGTCATACCCTCATCCATGACGAAATGCAGACCATTCTACCAAGGTCGAACACCAAGAAACTATCAATTATCAATAAAATTGCAGACAGCAGAATTACAGTTTAAAGTCATGCCTTCTACTTGATTAGTGGATAAACTTTCACAGAGAGGAGAGGACCACTAAAGAATTAGTCGAGCAAGTTTCTTTAATTTTAATCAGCTACACCTTTCTTTGTTTCATACTTACCTTCTGAGAGATTCCAGCACTGATTAAGACATGCATACAACATGATAAGTCAGTAAAATTCACAGTATATGGAGCATTAGTTCTATTATGCTATATACATTTGCCGTATTGTACACAAACACAAATGAGAACCAATGAAGTATGAGTTACAACCATCTTGTTCTTCAGTTGTGCCCATAGTCATGAGAAGAAGGCTGTTTTATCTACAGAAATTCATCATGTGGGCATTTCCTCATTGATTTTGACAGAAATAGGATGCAATCCAGGACTACTGCAACATGGACTAAAAGAGAATAATAGCCACAGTAATCAGCACTGCTATAGTAAATATTAGAGCCTGCAGTTATAATGGTCAATTGAGATTAATATGTGAAATGAAGAAGATTAAAGTAAAAGCATCTAGCAAAAAATCAGTGATATATTTGTCATTGCATGTGATGTGATGGATCAGACGCTTATCACAAAATGAAGTAATAACTAGCATCCTATCATAAGATTTTGAAACTGCATAATATTGTTCTCAGTGTTCACTGGTGCACATTTCAAAAGAATGATGAAGGCTGGATTTTTTTCAACAGCTTTCCCTAAAGGATATTATAATTTCTGAAAGACTGATTCAAGTTGGAAATTTAACAACTTTTACTTAGAACAGCAGAAGAATGAAAAGTAGTCAAATGCATATCTCTCCTAATGGGTAGGTGAACAAGAGTTCATCGCATTGACTAAATTAAATATCTGGGTTACTCGTACACAAATCAGAAACATATAAAACATGATGTTTAACTAGTCCTTAGCCAAATTTTGAGATGGTAGCAGATTGTAATCCCACAGCACATATGTGAATCAAGGCTGACACCTTTCGAGGTGAAACACTTACTGCAATTGCATTAGCAGCAAGCCCAGCTCGTTCCCTGGGATCCTTCTTGTAATAATTCCCAAAGTAAAGGATCGTGCCATAATACCACATCAATGGGAAAGCAATGCCAAGCAGAAGACTGCATAAAAAAACAAATTCCTCACAAAATCAAGCAAAGTTCTTCCTTTTTAAAAGGATATTTATGAAGAAAAAATATTGAAGTTGAAACACTTACGAAAACCATCCTATTCCACAACCAAAGCAAGGAAGGGGTTTATCAAACATTCCCAGCTGACCTTCTGCATCTCGAATAAGGATATATTCACCATTTTGATGTTGATTGCCATCTTTCAGAAGTGCTGTATTCAAGAAAAATGCTTTCTCCTTCAGATAGCAAAATTATGTCAAGCATCATATGGACTGTGAACACTAAAATACAGTATAAGGCCATATTATTGATTGACACTGTGTTGCCTCAGGAACAGGAAGAATATATATATATCAAAGCAACATTGGGGAATGCGACCATAAGTGGAATACAAATTGTAAATAACTTGACATTATACACTTTTATGAAGGTCAACAAGAAAATGGCCTATCAGACTATAGAATTTAAAAGGAAGTGCAATATGTGTAAACAAGATTCTGGAGAAGCCATGTACACTGATTCATAACTTCAGAGACAACAATTTGTCTTTGAGCAGTTAAATATCCAACCCCTTCTGCCTTCTCTATAACTCCTGCAACATAGGATGTGCAACCATTAGCAATAGAAAATATTGAGCACAGAAAAAGTTCTAAAGTAAACCCAGTTTCAAATATAATAATCAGATTGCAGTTAAGCAAAAAGACATGACTGCTCAAAATACATACAGAGTTAAGTGAAACATGAGCACTTGCTAATCAAGCTGATAGAGAGGGAAACAATTTAAATATTCCATCCGTCTCAAAATATAAATTGTTGGATTATTTTATTCTTATCCCAAAATATAAATCGTTTTA
This sequence comes from Apocynum venetum, assembly GCA_019593545.1. Taxonomy (NCBI): domain Eukaryota; kingdom Viridiplantae; phylum Streptophyta; class Magnoliopsida; order Gentianales; family Apocynaceae; genus Apocynum; species Apocynum venetum. The sequence continues at coordinate 4,631,292 of SRSM01000123.1, read as the reverse complement.
CGAAATTTTATTAATATTTCATCATTTACTTCCAATATTACAGTTATTTATTTTCATCTCTCCTCTCACATCTTTAAGCCCTTATATTTTCTACTTCTTAAAACGAAATTTTTTTTCTCTTTCAAGATATAATAAACTTTCTTTTCTTTTTCTTAAAATGTTTTCTTTGGTCTGTGTAAAAAGTCTTCTAATGACATATTTTGGGACGGAAGACGTATTTATTGACAATTTCAAACCTAACACATTGACAATATCTATTAATGGACATGAGCTTAAACAAGATTTGATCATGGGATCTTCTGCCCTAATCTTATGTTTAATTTCTACCTCACTTATAAGCGTGAGCTAATAATATAGGTTCAGGAGAACAATTTATTGATATTCAAAAATAATAAATAATCATTCTCATTTCTCACCACTGGGACATGATTATGAATTAGTATTCAACTCATTTTGTATTTAATTCATGTATCAGAAAGCACAGATCAGCACTGCCATTCCCACACCAATCAAGTATTTTTCTCTCGTTCCTCCTTCAAAGCCAGAAATTCATTAAAGACATGGAAAAGATGATTAAATCACAAAAGAACTTCTGGACTGAGAAGAGATAAGGGAGCTTTTAAGTACCATATTCACATTAAATGTACACAAAGCATCACTCCATTGGGTTAACAACATTCCTCGTAGTGTAAATTTCTTGATTAAAAAGGTATATATGACAACATACATAGTGAAAGAAAAACGTTTACTTGTGTCAAGAAGTTGTACAACTCGCCAATGAAAGGAGAATATCGTTAGCTATTTGCCTTGGACAAAAAAAAAAAAAAAAGACCTCTATGTTGCTCTAAATCCTTATTCAAATAATTAGATCAGCAAAACAATCAAGAACTCTAACCCATTTTCCAGATCAACCTTTACAGGCGCCCCAACTTTTTTTTCAATTGATCATTGTAATTATTAAAGATATCGTCCAGTAATCTGAATATCAATTTCCTAAAAACAGCTTTGTTTAACCAAGTAAAAAACATTTTGATCCAAACAATTGAAGGAAAAAAAAATCCTTTTAAAAAGAGACTCGCCGTACTCAGAAGCTGAATATAACCAAACAGGTACGAAAGTGACACTATGCAAATGCAATCTCACCAGATGAATTAATAACAAAAAGAATTTAGCAGGGACCTCTAATTTCTTTGCTCAAGTTAAAGCAGGTTTACTCAGAACCCCCAAAAGTTAAACCCATTTGCTTGCGAATCTCTTCGAGCTATCATCACCTTTGACGAAACTTTCCAAATGAAACCACTAAAGAAAAATCGGGAAAAAAAAAGAAGAAATAAACATCTGAAATTCAAAGCACAGAAAAATCGAAAAAAAAAAACATAAAAATACTCATAAACATCTGAAATGAGCAGAAATCTGCAAATTCTTTTCAGTTCTCTTAAATCTTTGACAGTGACGTCAGTGTTGCAGTAGACTGACACCCAAACCACTCATAACATACAACTCCGAAGTCCTATAATTACATAGACACCTCTGGGTTTCGAGTAAAATTGTTGAAAAAAGAACTTATTCGTGTAAACCCAAAAATGAACCCCCAAAAAAGGAACGAATTTAGAAATTGATTCTTACCTCCCAAAGAAAAGTTAGTGAGAGGAGTAAGATTGGCTCCAAATCTAGCTGCAGATGAGACCAAACCAAGAAGGATGGGGAATCAACTTCAGGTGGAAATTGGTAGCTTTGGCTTGTTCATAGAGTGTTTCGAAGGTTTTTTGGTGGCTTCCAAAATCAGAGTACGAGTGACGTCTCACCCCTGTGACTGTGACTGCTTTTCACCCTACCTACTGGTATTTATTACTCCTAATTAAACCCTTCTAGGAATGGTCGTTTTGCCTGTTTGGTTGTTTTCATTTTCTTTTTTCCCTCCCTCAATAATAAAACAATTTTAGAATCTTTTTAAGCTTCCATAACAAAATTTTGACTTTTTAATTTATTTATATTAGAAAACTCATCATTGATTATCTAAACTATGATGTTTTTTTATCCTACATTAATCAAATACTTTAAAAAATATGCATAATAATAATTCATTATCTTTGTTATTATCTCTTTGCATTAACCATCCTTTATCATCCATAAATTTTTATTTTTATTTTTGAAGAATATCATCGATAAAATTAGAAAAATATAAATACAAATTTGAGTTTGTAAATTTATTGTTCGAATTGCAAGAACTATGGTAAAAACTTTCTTTAAATTTAGATTTAGTTTTGTTTTGTTTGTAGAAGAAGAGGTGAAAGATGAAGAGATAGGGATAAGCACATCTACTAGGAAATTATATTATTCTCCTCCATATTGTTTAGTACAAATGGATTGGATTGAATTTTAGACTTAAAATTTGTTATGGTTATTTTTTTAAGAAAAAAAATTATATTTTAAATTTGAAAATAAAAATATTTCTCTATCTTATTATTTTTATTGTGATTAGTGATGAATTATATGAGTTAATAAAATATAAATTCATTAAATTAAAAGTGTTATTAATAAAATTCTAGATAAAAAAAAATATTTTTAAAAAATAAACATTAAATTTCGAATATATAAAAATAAGAATATGGTCATTCAATTTTAGAAGAACGAATTAGAATTTAATTTCTAAAATTTGTATTTTCAAATTTGATTTGATTTGAATTATGATAGAAACTTTTTTCAGGAAATTTTTATGAGACGCATGAAGCTGCTCAATCAGATACCATGAGGAAATTTTTAGGCTCAAAATGTGGCTTTGCTGGGCTGCCCAACATATTATTGTAGATGAATTTCCCATACCTAGAGATAATCCTGGCTCTTAACTCTTTTGGTTGTAATGACTCTTCTGAATCTAATGTTTAATAATACCTCATTTAAATATGCAATTTGAGTTCAACAGATTATTTTAAAATATATGTACTTAGTGTAAAGTCGTGGGATCAACCTACGGCTACGTTGAGATTTCAAAATCTTTGCTTTTTTTTCTTGTACCATTTTCTACCTATTTTGCGTTTTTTTTTGTTTTTTGTTTTTTGTTTTTGTTTTACTACATATTGCAATTTATTCTCTTCTTTCTCCTTATTGAATTCTTAATCGCTATTATGTCTAATAAAAAATATTTTATTTTGTGTCAAATTAATGTTTATTTTAGAACTTTTTTTTTATAAGTTATCTAATAAATAACGTTTCACATTCTTTTTTTAATGTAATTATTTATTTTCCTTCAACCTATACGTAAGTATTTGCTATTTACTTCCTACCGTTCATATCAAAGCAAATGGACAATCAGGCACTATTTTTATTTTTTAATATATATATATATATATATATATATATAATTAGATATTCAATGGTTGTGATGCACACACAACTAGTTGTGCAATAAAAATTAAATTTTAAATATTGAAAGTGTTTTTATTTTAATTATTCTATTTGAATGTCAATTTTTTAAATATTTTGACAATAAAATTAAGAGATTAATCCTACAAATTAGTTGCAATACTATTATTATTATTATTATTATTATTTATTAATATGATTAGTGATGAATTTACTTGTAAATAAAGTAAAAAATTCCCAAATAAAATTTTAGATAAAAATATATTTATTTAAATAAATAATAATTAATATTTGATTTTAAAATATAAATATTTTATTATGATAGAGCGTTAATGGAGTGTTATATAAATAAATAAAGGAAAAAAAGAAGAGTGTTCTAGACTTTCAGTCAAGTTTGCCTGATTGTTAATGTTAGCCATTTAATTCATACGCTTATCGCTTATCTAAAAAAAAAAAAAAAAATCATACGCTTTTTGTGGGCAATGGGTATCACTCAGACCCGACCCGGGAAGTAGGGTTTATAGCCAGGCAGCCAGCCCAATCGATGATCGACCATCTGCATCAGCGCGGCCAAACCATGGGAAAGCACAGCGAAAGAGAAAAGGAAAAGAAGATGAAGAAGAAGAAGAGGACGAGAGCTATAGAAGCATCACCGACTAAGGAAAATCAAGAGAAATTGGACGTCAAAATAGAAACTTCCGGCGAGAACCCACATAAACAATCCCCAGTAGTCGGTTACTTCCCTACCGGTTATGACCCTTTGAAGCATCGGAGCGAAGGAGGACAATCGGAGGCAGAAGCTAAGGTTAAGGTATATAGGAATGCTAAAAGGACTAACCGGATACAGCTGGTAGTGAGTCCTAATGAGTCTAGAGTGGATTTTGTTGGGACGAATTATTCTGGCGAAGCCACTGGGGTTCAGCTCTGTACCTACGGCCTTGGAATTCTTGACAAGTCCACCCAAACTCTGAAGATTGTTCCCATTGCAGCCAATAAGGTGCACTTTATCGTTTTCTGTTTTGTTTCAATTCTCAACTGAAGCTTTACCCGCCATATGTTTAGGGAAGAAAGATTGTGACTTTTGTATGTTGAGGAGTTGTTCTAAGCAGCACGTCTAGTGATTCTGTTACCTGAGATATGGTACATTGTCTTAAGTCTTAACTTGTAGCTTCAAAGTAGCATTGTGCATTTGAACCTCTTGCTAGAAGAACCTGGATTGATTTAGAAATTTCTCAATCGCCGTGGAAATGCAACTGAATTCATTTTCACCACGAATTCGTCCTTCATATGTGCAGTTACACAAAAATTCAATCATGTAATTAATCCAATTTTGTTTATGCAGTTTATGGGTTATTATTATCAGCTATTGAAATCTTATCATGATTTTGTTAGCTTGCTTTTGGCTGTAGCCATATTTCCTTTTCACTTTGTCCCTTATATTTGGGATGATATTTGATTTCATATTCAGTCAGGGTGATTTACTCTATATTCTTCTACGTCAATTCAGATATTTAGATTGGAACCAAGGGTTCGAGGGCTTAGCCTACATGAAAATGAAGAGTCACAAACTGTAAATCAAGCACTCACGGAAGAAGAAAAGGCCCTGAAGACGAGAGATTTGAATCGCAAGTATTCAACTATGAAGACAATTAGAAGGGTATACACTCCTTTTTCTCCAATAATCTAACCTTTTGAGCTCTACCTTTTCAACATGCTGTACCAGTGCTTATGGGCAATACTTGGCATTCCTTTCCTGTGTCTTAATGTGGTCTCCAATTTATCTCTCCATCATCTCATCACCATCATTACTTTTGCCAGTAATGCTAAGGGATTGACTTTGTTCAGAAATATGTATCTTAAGAAAACTACGGACAGCTAGAAGCCATTCCATGGCAATTCAATGCTCCTACTTAATTTTGGTGATTCTGGTTTAAATTATGCAAATAAAGGCTGATGCATACTTATTCTCTTTGCAGGCTGAGAAAATGGAATCACTTAAAAATGTAGGAGGTCCACAAACTCAGCAGGAAATGGACCAGAAAATGAAGGGTATTAAGATAAATGAAGAGGCCCTTGAAGTTGCAGCTACTAGTGCTAGAAATATTCCACCCCATGATCTAGATGCCACTACACCTGAAATGGCTTATCCGTTGGAAAAGATCATCTTTAAAGGGGAGTGGGACTATCTTTTGGATGTTCTGCAGCTTTCACAAGCAAGAGGAAAGGTTTCTTCTGATGTCTACCCTGCCTTTGTTTGTCACAGATTTCATAAATTGGATGATATTGAGGTAAGCATTTAATTGGCTTTTATTTTTTGCCTGCTATCTCTGGTTTACCATTTTAATGGTCCATTTCTTTAACTTTACCTGATTTCCACTGGTTAACAAATCATCCAACATTGAGGTTTAGAATATCTAGATGTGATCTTATTGTCTGGGATCTGGTATACTTTTTAATCATAATCCTTAAATCTTTTCTAAGTATTATCCACTGAGAGCTGAACCATTCTCTACCTGATTAAGCAAGAGGTGCAAGCTTAAAATATAGCCACTCTATGGTCTGTCTTGGACTGGAGATAAAGCTTCACAACCAGAAGATTTGATGTTATGAATGTTTCTTGTCCATTAAATATTCAGATTTGTAGCAGGATACCTTGCTTTAGGTGATTTTGTCAAATTTAACTGTAGCATTCTTTTTCTTGCCTGATTCCCCCCAATGATGTTGAAATGTATATTTTCTGTTTTATATAATGTAGGATGAGGCAGAGAAGAGGCAGCTTGCTGGCATACTTTCATATATAACTTATCTTGTCAAATTCAAGGATAGACATTCTATGGATGGTGTTTCTTCTGCAAAACATCATAAAATTCCTAGCATCTTGTTCCAAAAGTTCTTAACTATGTTTGCTAGTTCGGACTCCAAAAGGCTTTCTGATGAGAAAAGGGATCTTCTGATTAGTTATGTCCTGGTACTTACATTATATGCTGACAAATTTCTAACAGACCCATCAGACATAGCAAAGGATTTAAGAATGAATCCTATGTCATTAAGACCTTATTACCAATTCTTGGGTTGCAAGCTTGTGAACGAGAAAGGAACAACACAGGCAACATTACCCTTGCCATTGCAATTTCAGGCAGAAAGGAGGAGGAAGCGGATGCGAAGATAAATGTTTTGCATATTCTTGTATTTTTCTCTTTCTTTCATTTTTTGTTCGCAGAGGGTGCTAGAAGATTTTTGGTGTGGCTCCTTTTCAATTGCACTGTACGCGGACAGAAACGTTTTGCATCTTTGGAAAAAGAAATTTTGAAATACTTGTAGTTCCTTCATGTGAAGTTTTTGACAGGCGGGATTAAGATTAGTTGTCACTGATTGATTGTACTAATCACTGAATGGAAGCATTTTTAACAATCATAATAGCTGTGGTAGCTGTAAATGTTTCTTTTTTCCAGTACGGTGTTTTTAAAGGTTTAACAGAGTATGATCATTTATTCATCAATTAATTAAGGACAATTCTTTACGCTTGATTATGTAAAATGATTGATTTAATAATGATAAATGGCAACTGACTTTGTTCCGACACATTGCCAAGTGTTAAGAAGGGTTTAATCTGCAAAGCAAAGATGCTTCTGCATTCTCCTGTCATCGTTTTGCTCTTCCTACAAGGTGTAAAAGATAATTGTGTGTCTGAGTTGAGAAAACTTAACCTGAGAGAATAAACCAGTAACACACGGGCAACATTCCACCTTCCACTCCATCGTTAACAAGGTATGGCAACCCTCTGATCAAGGAACTATGGTAATGGTACAATTTCAATTTCTACAAGAGTGCATTTACATAGCTATAGGTAGGGTGTTTGATTACAAAACTTTTGACATTCAGGGCGTTCCTTAAGAGTTCTATGATACATGCTACCTACAATTCTCTTACACACTGTGAGCCCATGTGAAAAATGAATGGACTGAGCTATGTAATAATGAGATTACAATTTATGATGTATACAACTAGTATATTAAACCCAGACATTAGGGATCGCGTAATCAAGATTTGCTTTTGAATTTCCTTCGAGATTTCAGGTCTACCACAATTACTGATATATTATCCTTGCTCCCCTTTTGAAGAGCAAGCATGGAGAGGTATTCTGCTGCAGCTTGTGCTGCAGGATCAACTCCTTGTCCCCTTTCCGGAATAGGGTTAACCCCATTCTTCTTGTGCCAAAGTAAAATCCTTTTCCTTGCAACTTCACAAGCTTCCTCGTTGCTCATGACATCCCACAATCCATCACTTGCTAAAACAAGGCACTCATCTTCCCTAGCACGTGGTAGAAACATGACCTCTGGGTCTGGTATGATCCATGGTTTTAGGTATCTGTCACCTGCAAAAGTACAAAACATAAGATTAGATGATTAGTAAGTGCAATTCTTTAATAAAATTTCACATGCAGAAAGGATATACATTCACCAGTCACCACAGAAATAAATGTTCATATCAAATTTTCCACAATATCCTCTTTCAATTGCATTTAAGAACACACATAAAGAATATCATGAAAATATATTAAAATAACCACAAAAAATGAAAAAGACCAGGCAATAATAAAGGGCATATACAAATTTCCATTGACCTCACAATGCCTGATGCCATATTCAAGGACAAGATATAGCAGAGCAGTGTCCTAGCATTCTGTTCACCAATCTGATTGACTTTTTATTTAGCTTGGGGGGGGGGGGGACGAGAGGAAACGCAATCACGTGCACACAAGACCTTTTTTATTTCACTTTCTGGGACATCAGATGGGGTTAATCATGTTCTAAATGGGAGGGGCATCAAATTATGACCTATCCACTCTAATTTCTACATGAGTCTTCGGGTTTCCGTAACAAATTGAATAAGAAGAAAAGTCTAAAGTTTCCCTTTTGTTATTCATTTGGATAAGAACTTAACTTCAAATTTTGCATTCTCTTCAAAAGGAACATAAAGTATCATCTCAAAAGACCAATCCATATCTATAAATTAGTACCTAGCACCTACCAATGGATCTTGACATTGCAAGGACACCAAAAACACGGTGTCCATTCCATTGTATGACCTTGCCCCCCGATGCTTCAATCCTTGCATATTCATCCTCTCTACTAGGCTGCAAAATCAAAATAATAGAAGAAAATAAACGAGACCAAGTTAATACTGAAGAAAAGCATCCTCAATAGGCTCCTCCCCCTCTTACCCTCCCTCCAAAAGGAAGGAGCCCCAAAGAGAACTCAAGGATAAAACTTCAAATTAATCCTTACTTTATGATCAATAGATAAAGCCAAAGCTTCTTTCCCACGGTAAAGGACTGCCCTAGAATCCCCACAATTTGCAACTACAATGTGGGATGAGCATATAACTGCCACCACAGCAGTAGAACCAACAGTTTCAGGGGCAACAGGCTCAGAGGCGTGGTTAGATGAATCAGCATTATCTGTAGAAATAGATCTGCTGGCTTTCCCTCCAACTTCTTCATCAACCTTTAGAAAACAATTGGCAAAGACCTTCCCCCATTGCATCTGCCGAGTATCTCTCAGGTTATCATTCACCATATCATCTTTCAATAATTTCAACTCCTCAACCAATGCCATGTGTATCCGCTCACTACAGTATTTTGCAACCTGCAGATAAAAATACCAATAAACTTCAGTTTTTTTTTCAGAAAAATGTGTTTATTTACCATGTCTAAGTCTTCTAGTTGAAGATTTTGCATAGAATCCAAAAACACAATATTTTATCAAGAGCCCTATACATGTAGAGCATTAATCTTTCAATCACCAGAAACCTAGGACCAAAATTCTTGTCAATGTTTATAAGCAAAAACTTTCTTTGAACCAAATAAAGCTTGCCAATGATTTATGAACAAGAAAATGCTCTGGTAGAAGTCTATCAGAGAAAAAAGTACTAGAGCTCATCTGACATTATTTAATTTCAAAGCAATTATTACTTTTGATGAGCTGAGGCAAATGACAGGAAAGGTTATAAAGCAAAGCTTTCTTACTTAAAAAATGTCTCCCAGACTTGGGAGTTGCAGGCTTTGTATTGGGAGCCACAGATTAAACGAAAATAAGTAAATGTACCTGTGATCCTCCATGACCATCATATACACCAAAAAAATGGGAGGTTAAGTGACTCAATGTTTGGCTTATCCCGTCCACCATGTGGTCAGCAACAAACATCTTGATAGGAATCCTCATGAAATGAGGTACAGCCATAACAGCATCTTCCATCTCTGGCCTCTTTCCACACATAGATACAGAACCCCAGAGTGGCACACAATCCAATTCATAAATACTTTTGATACCGCCTTTGACAGAATCCTTCTCACTGGGCAACTGAAGTGCCACTACAGATGTCCTAAGGGTTAGTCCAGCCGAACTCTGTTCACTTGGGTTTGCGGCCATAATTAAGATGTCATCAGATATTTTTCTTTCAAAGCTTCTTTCTTCCAAACTAATAACCTTAGCTACTATTTGACCATTGTTGGTGCCCTCAATTTCAACAGCAATTGGCAAACTTCTCTCGGGTCCTTCTCCATTAATTCCGCTGGGGTCATCAGCAGCCAACAAAATTTCATCTTCTTCAATATCTTGAATCACATCAGTGGCTAATACATCACTATTTTGAGTTTTATGTATCGTCTGTGACAAGTTTGATATCCCTACCATTTCGGCTGAAGCTGACAGGCCACCTTCAGGAACTTCCTTTCTTATAGCAGGGCAACTTCCATCCCAGTTGGAATTGGAATCAGCATGTATCAATGAGGCTGAATCCGACAGCAAGTTGGCAGTGTCTGTCACTAGTTTGAGACGTGTGATCTCTATGTGGTTTTGTATTCCAGAGTTCTCACATATAGGACTACCTAAACTAAGTGTAACTGCAACTGCAGGAGACATCTCTTCCATTAATTTCTTTTGAAGTCACTAGCAAATACTTTCTATGCACCTCCCCAAACTGACACTCAAGAAACCTAGTTGCTCATTCATAAACACCCAGTAATGAAATAAGTCCAAAGGTTCTAAGTCCCCGCACTCTAATTAGGTGAAACGTCCTAACCTTCAAGTAGACAACACTTGATTCAGTCAATTCCACATGCCACTAAAAAAAGGGTGCAAACAGTATAAGCACAAAATGAGCAACATACAAGATGGAGCAGGCCATGGAATATTCACAAGTCAACAGCTACTCGAGAAATAAAAGAAACACACTAGGCATACAAGTTGGAGAAAATTGGAGATGGATTTACCGACAGATCAGCAAAGCAACACAGGGTAACCAGATCTGGAGGTGCAGATGGATCTAGGTGTCAGAAAATTAGGATAAACAGAGTTGGCCTATGCACTCGCGGGACCTGGAATGGCCAAACTCTACCCTTCTAGAAAAGAATTAAACCAAGAATATGAAATCCTATCTCGACCACCAACCCTTTAACCCTTTTAAACACTGATGCAGGCGGAAAAGGACAAAAATCAAACCCTTATCCATATGTTACTCATCAAGAAGGAAAAGGAAAAGAAGCCCATGGAAAAGAACTTGGGGGAGAAAAAGTAAAAAGGAACTCCTCAAGAATCACAAGGAAAACCATACAAGGATGGTGCCTTTTTGCCACATGGAACTTTGGTTTCAGGGATCTGAGGCAATTCTCCTCAGCCTCTTAAATTATCAGTTAACCTCATAAATTTTTCCTCTCCCTCCAGAACATTTCATCCAAAAGTCAAGAATCTTGAACAAATTCCACATCTATGGAAGTACTAACTACCTGGGTCTGATCAGGTAAAAAAAAAAAAAAACTACACGGGTCCATAGAATCAAACTATTAAAAAGAAAAATGCAGAGAATATGAGAAAGATTTGAAGAATACTTACCAATTGAGAGACCCTTGACCCAAAAAAGAGCAATAGCAGAATGAAACCCACCCTCTAACTATGGCCAACAATATACAATAATGCCTCAATAGTAGATTTTTGAGCGCAGAGGCAAGAAAAGAAGAGAGAGAGGAGTGTATGGGAAAGCCTTTATTCTCGCTATACTCCTCCAGATGACACGTGTAGACTCAATTATCTAACTCCAATCAATGCTACGGAGAAAAAAAAAACAGAGAAAATGCTTTAGGATTGTGCTTGCATTAATTCACGGTCTCGTGGACTTTTCATGAGACAATCCTCAGGAATTGCAACGTGTCATTTCTTGGCATCTTTTTCCGTCTGTCCTAACCTATAAAAAAGTCTCCAAAATCATGTGTACTTCTAACATCAATCTAAATTTGATGTTTTCTTTTTTTTTTCTTTTAAAGGAAAAAATAAATTTAGGATAAGGACGTTTGCATTACTCATAAATGATCATTAAAGTATAAATTATACTAACACCACAAGATTAAAAAAAAAATTAAGTCAATTTATTTATGTATTATCCTGGAACAACAGCTCGGTAAGAAACAAAATACAGAGAACAGAAATGCAAAAACAAAAAAACCAGAGTATTATAAAATATTATAAGAGCATATTTTACGATGAATAAAATAAATTTTTACTTATTACTTTTTCCTTTATTAAGTACTTATTAAATTGCTGCACCATTTATATTTTTCTCTTTTTATATGTGAAAAGATAAATGAGAAGAATTAAATCAAATATTTACATATTCATATTTCACACATATTAATTAATATTAATACTACATTCGTATTCGTATCATTTCAATTGTACATTTTGAACTTGTATAATGATTTATATAAGTCTTAAAAATTATAATTATATTACTATATTTTTTAAATTATCCTAATTTAATATTATAGTGCATGGGTATTAATCTTTAAAAAAAATGTAATCTTCAATAAATTATAAATAATTTATTTGAATTCTTCATTAATAACAAGAGTAAAAATATAAAAATATGTAAGAATATAAAAAAAATGTGAATAATTAAAATAGAACGGATAAAGTAATTCACTGAATGTATCTTATTCAAATTCAAGATTATGTAGGATAAAAAAATTATAAAAATTGATTAAATATGTAGATTGATCAAGTAGTCACTAGAAAAATAAAAATAAGAAGGAAAAAAATCGCACGATATCTTAAATTACATTTATATTAGGTATGTGAAAAGGGAAAGCTAAAAAATGATAGTGGAAGGTATTCTAAGTTTGGACAAGTGGGGGATAATGATCAGTTGACCGACGCCTCTTTAAAAGGGGGGAAAAGGTAAAATAATGAATAGGTATTTCTGCAATTTGTCTACGGTTGACTTTCAATAGTGACTTTGTGTATAAAAGAAGAAAAGAAAAAAAAAAAGTGATTAGGTGGTTGAATGAGATTGGTCCGAGGAGTTGAGTTGAATCTTTATATAATATTTAAAATAAAATAAAATAAAACCATCTTCGTCTCTATATTAGTTTTTGTTAAAACAATATATTCTAAATTATTGTCACTTGTTTATAAAAATATAAAATTATATTAATTATATACTTTATTTTTTAAACTCAATAATGGTAAAATAGATCATCAATCAAACACAATTTTATTTTTTTTAAAGTAAAGGGAATGGGATGGCAAATTTGAATTCAAGTCTCTCAGGACGCGAAGTATCTCACCAATTACTCTTATGTTTATATCCAATCAAACACATAGATTGAATATGACTTTGGATTAATGAAAAATGCATCAAAATTAAGTCAATGCAGAGAGAAATTAGAGAGAGAAAATAGAACAAATTGCATATCTTTTTATTAATGCTCGATGAGTTATTTTATATTATAGAGATTTAAGTAATAACAGGAGATAATTTTTAGGATTACCCCTATAGTGGAGGAATAATAGGCACTGCTTCCAATGCTCTAATAGATTTATCTATTAATTTAGGGAACTGATATATTACATATTCCTCAAAATATATATATATATATATATATATATATATATATGAAAGAAGACTAGAAATGTGAACAAAAAATATAAGTATGATAAAAGTAAACTAATTGAATATCGACACATTATTATATATGTTGGATAAACCAAATTGATCGGTACTAATTTGTTTAAAAAGCTGTTTCCTAACATTACTAGAACATATTTGGATGTAAGCTGGTGTTGTTTTTAAAAGAGAAATATTAATATGAAAATAAAAATTATTTTTCATCATACACGAAAATAATAAAAGGAAAGGGAAAAAGAAGAAAGATGAAATCTACTAAATTGGTATTTGATTCTTGACGTTCTGCAAGGATTGAATGTTTCTTCTTCTTTTCTTTTTTTTTCCAATATGCAAATTTTAGTATTAGATGGATTCTCCTTAAATTTGAATATCTAAACAAGCCGACATCTAAATTCCTTCCAAATTAGGAATTTATGTTAATATTTGTAATGTGCATCTACTTTTCATTTAGATGTTGTCATTCCACCACACTTGTTCCTAATATTCTTATTTATTTTTTTACATCTCAAAGCTTATTTATTCTTTCTATCTCTCACGCACGCGCGTGTATATATATATATATATATATATATATATATTAAGAATATTGAAATTGGGCCAGATTGTTTATTAAAAAAATAGGAATTGAAAAACACACACGCAAAAAAAATTTTTAAAAAATGGACCCAGTCGGGTGGAAGTGGGACAGAAAAAGAGAGGAGGAAATTAAAAGCTGTTCACCGTTAACGGAACCTTTGAATGCTAAGCTATATATATATTTAACCGTAAAAAGAAAGGTGATCAGGAGAGAAGCCTAAAGACATTTTCATTATTCTTTTGCTTTTTCCTTTTCGCGGCGGCTCTGGTCGGTCCCTGTGGAAGCCTAGGGGGTGACGACACCTAGGCTGTAGGGTGGTGCCGATTCGCAACCTGTGGACGTGACAAAAAATTGCCCTTGCCCTTTGCATTAACGTATTTATAGAATGGCAAGTCCGTCACGTTCACAAGAAATCACCTTGACAACCGCCGTAGCCATAGATAGAGACAAGAACAGCCAATATGCCGTCAAATGGGCTGTCGAAAGCACGCTTTTGAATCGCAATATCATCCTTGTCCATGTTAATACTCAACAGGGCTTGTCACCCCGTAGGCTCCTCGCTTTCTATCTCCTTTTTCCTTTTTATTAATTTGTAATTCTTCATCTTGTAACATGTTTAATTAATTAATCGTTTCAGGACTATCATATATACCTTCTGTATCTTGAATCCTTGATGATGGATCATGGCAACACAATAATGATTATTATTATTATTTTTCCTTTCAATGAACCATGAAAACCACGTAGCATGCAAAATTATGGTTTGATATGCATTGTGATTTCGGGTTAAATGTTCCCAAGATCTGATATGCAAATGTTATGAATCTCATCAGAAACGCTTTGTACATCTCCTAAACTTGTATTTTTTTTATAAAAAAGAAAAAGAAAATGGGATCAAGTATATTGCACAAAATAACTGTATATTATACTAAAATCGTGTTTTTTTTTCTGTATATATTGCAGAAGATATTGTACCCAAAGAAGGACGAGCACCAACAAAAGAAGAACTGCAACTATTCTTCCTTCCATATCGTGGATTTTGTGCTCGTAAAGGGGTATACTTTGAATAATCAAAATATTTTCTCTCTTTATTTCCACGTAAAAAGAGAATAAAAAAGAAGATAACATTGAGATGTTTGTGCCTTCTTGATATGTTTTGATTTCAGGTTCGAGTAAGGGAGATAGTAATCCATGATATAGACGTTGCAAATGCACTATCTCAGTATATTATTGATAACTGCATTAATACCGTCGTGATTGGTGCTTCAAGCCGAAGTGCCTTAACCAGGTACCTTCTTCAATCCTGTTGTCAACATCAGCTTGAATCCTGTCACCCCTTGAATAACTTTTCAAAATTTTTGTTGTCTATGACAGGGCATTTAAAAATCTGGATGTTCCAACTAGTTTGACCAAGTCGGTCCCTGACTTCTGTACAGTTTATGTTGTATCAAAAACGAAAGCCCTAACTGCAAAATCAGCTACTCGATCCATTCCAGGAAACAGAATCAATTCCAGACAGCCATCTCAAATCGGATATTCATCAGATGACTCTCATCATGAGGAATTCATTCAGTAAGTTTGAGAAGTTTTCTTGCTGCAGAAGGGGTCTGAGGAATTCCATATTCTCTCTCTCTCATTGCCTACACAACGACATTTACATCCAGCAACTACTTGTAGTTGTTATTTATTTATTAATTCTGATTGTTTATATATGCAGTTTTAGCCAGGGCAGTTGGAGTACAAGCTCTGCTGGAGCATCCTTTGAGGGGAACAGCAACAGACTATCAAATGAAAAGAACCGTGATCTTATGACTCCCAAGAGCAGGTACTCTGCAAGCAACTCACCCCAGCCATCGTTTTCAGTCATGAACAAAATGAATCTGCAAGCTCGCACTCAGAGGAGTCCAGCGAATTCTTTCTCTGGTTCGAGTGATGATGGCTCAGGGTCACAAAGTTTTCAATCATCTGACTTATCCTTTGAACACTTAGACCACTCGTGTACATCAGATGCTTCTAGGACCTCCATCTCTTCCCAAGCTGCAGTAAGTTCAAAATCTTGAAAGTTATATCTAGGAGAAAGACAAAATAAAGAAAGCATGCCACATTTTAATTACGACATTGATACATGAATCTAGGATTTAGTGTATCAATAAATCTTCCTTAATCAATGTATTAGGATTTAGAACTGGTTCTCCTATCCTCACAGTAGTTTGAATTACAGGGAGAATTGGAAGAGGAAATGAGGAGATTAAAACTGGAACTGAAACAAACTATGGAAATGTACAACAATGCTTGCAAAGAAGCGACGACAGCCAAAGATAAGGTCAACATTTTCCCTTACAGCATTTGCATTCTACTATAGATGTATTAAAAGGAAACAACCTCGTAATAAATCCATTAAGCAATTGATATTTATTCCAGGTAAGAGAGATTCACCAATGGAAATCTTTAGAGGAACAGAAACTAGAGGAATCCAAGCATGCTCATGAGGCCACATTGGCTCTTGTGATGATGGAAAAGCAAAAGTGCAAGGCTGCTATGGAGGCTGCACAAATGGCCCAGCGATTAGCAGAATTTGAGTCCCAGAAGAGAAAGCTTGCAGAAAAGAAGTTTGTAAATGAAGTAGAAGAAAAGAAGAAAGCAATGGATGCCTTGGCACGGTGTGACCTCGGGTATAGAAGATACAACATTGAGGAAATCGAAATTGCAACAGATTACTTCTCCAGTTCAGAAAAGATTGGTGAAGGTGGATATGGCCCTGTTTATAAAGCCTGTCTGGATCACACACCTGTTGCTATTAAGGTTCTAAGGCCAGATATGTCACAAGGGCAAAAGCAATTTCAAAGAGAGGTATTTCATATTTGCTCTCAGTCAGTTTTAAGTGATACATATGTCTACATAATAACAATGATTTTGCATCAGTCAGGTCATAGTTTGCATTTTAAATCTCTGTCTGGAACCAAAAATGGGAAATAGAAAGGAAATCACTTGGTTTTTGTTATCAAAATACCTCAAAGTCCTGTTCAGCATGATCACTCAAAGCAGGAAATATTGCATTTGCTCAAAGAATTTCCGACCGAGTTCCTCTGATTTGTCTTTTTCCTGATATATTTCATGTAGGTTGAAGTTCTATGCCGCTTGAGACATCCAAACATGGTTCTCCTTTTGGGTGCCTGCCCCGAGTATGGTTGCCTTGTGTATGAATATATGGACAGAGGCAGCTTAGAGGACAGGCTTTTCTGCACAAATGGCAGTCCCCCACTGCCATGGAAAACCCGTTTCCGAATAGCTGCTGAGATTGCCACAGCCCTTCTTTTCCTTCACCAAACAAAACCACAGCCCCTTGTGCATCGAGATCTCAAACCAGCCAATATACTCTTGGACAAAAATTATGTGAGCAAGATTGGAGATGTTGGCTTGTCCAGGCTGGTTCCGGCAGCAGTGGCTGATAGCGTTACTCAATATCACATGACTGCAGCAGCTGGGACATTTTGTTACATTGACCCAGAGTATCAACAAACTGGTATGCTAGGAACCAAATCCGATATCTATTCCTTGGGTGTGGTGTTGCTACAGATCATTACAGCAAAGCCTCCCATGGGTCTGACTCAACAAATTGAAGATGCAATTGAGAGTGGGAAGTTTGCAGAGATACTAGATCCAAAAGTTCCAGATTGGCCTGTTGAGGAGGCTTTATCATTTGCAAAGTTAGCTTTAAAATGCTGTGAGCTGCGCAAGAAAGATAGACCGGATCTTCGCTCAGTTATAGTGCCTGAACTTGTATGTCTGAGAGATCTTGGGTCAGAGTCTGAACCGAGAGTTGGGATCATGGACCATATCAGTCCAGCTCAGAGTTCTCAAGAAAGCTTATCTTTCAGTCAGGTCAGCTAGACATCCATCTAACATCTCACATTGGGTCTCATAAAAATTTGTCATATTTGAGTCAAGATTATCAAGGAGTTTCAAATTGAAAAAAAAAATGCTCTGAATCTCTGAGTTATTACTCCGTATCCCTGTTAAATTTAGCAGTCCAATTTCACAAACTCAGCTCCTGAAAGTTCTGTTTTTCGTTTACAAAAAATGCACAAAGCCATCAAAGTTTAGAACATGAGGTACTTGGAAGCTTGTTTCATAGTGGTTCGAGTTAACTCCAAGCACAACAAATTATTGAGCAAAATGAACAAAATCATTTTATTCAAGAACAGACAAGAAAACTGAAAACTATGAGTCTTGGGGGAAAAAATAATAAAAAAATTTTCAGAACAAAGAGTACAAACCCGTCATCATCCTTCCTCTCATGAAATTTCGTTATTAAAGCTATGGCTTTGTGTTTTTTTTTAACAGGAGGCTAGCAGCTGCACATCTGAGATCTAAGGAAACAGTGTGGAGATGCAGTTTGAAGGTCGAAGCAGCTCCTCTGAGTCTGGAGAACCTTTTGCATCAGTTCCCACAAAGAGACATCTACATCATCAAAAGCAACACACCCAATCATATTCAATATAAATTGTCATTATAAACTACATTTATATGCATTTGTATATTACATAATACAATATTCCTGTATAGTAAAAAGCATAAGAAAGGAGAAAAAATGTCATTTAAAGTTTGTTTCCTTTCCCTATATCCACTGAATGAGATTGTTAAACTATTCAAAACAAGGTGCCCTTAGATGAAGTTTGACTTGAGATTCCATTATTGGCAACATAAAATATAAATAGGAAATAATTTCAACTGTTTTTGGTCAAAGCCTAAAAGCACCAATTTGTGTTATTCAGTTTTAGCAGTTATTCTGAGATAAAGTTTTCAACATATTAGCGTTGGTTCATATGAGGTTCTATCACCATTCAATATGAAGCATAAGTATATAATGCAACAAGTAACTTATATGTAGTTGGCATGGATAAGTTGATAAGATACCAGGTACTGAGCCCACAGATATCCTCTGGTCACAGATCACATACGAGCCCTCTTTCACGAAGAAGTAAAACAAAAACTCTGCGTCTAAAGTTGGCTGAAAATGGCACGTATCCAACGCCTAATTTCATAAGTCAAAGAGATCAATTAAAGAAGATAATCATGGATGAGAGCTAAGTAGAGCTGTTACTCCAAATGCCAATATGGGAATGAGAAAGATGGGAGAAGTCCTCCACACACATTCAAAAAATATGTCAACAAGAGAAGCAAATGAAAGATTTTCATAAAAATTCTAGTGTCTAACTATAGACAAAACTAATTGCTTTCTTCCATGGTGATTAAGTCTAATATTTATTTAGTTACCAATAGTAACTCTTTCTAAACCTTCTCAAAGATGATGTTTATAACCATGAAAAGTTAATACACACACACAGATAGACAGATGAAAATAAGAAAAAGCTTCATATGCATATACCTTGGCATGGTAATATTCTTAGAGCGATTTTTTATGTGTCTGCAATAGATATTGACATCCACAACCTTGAAGCCAGATCTTACAAACAAGGATGACAAAAAGTTCTCTGAGAAATAAAATGAGCACTGAAGATACAAGTGAAAGTATTAGAACAGAAGCAAAACCACAGAGGAGGGAGGGCGTGTCCAGATTACACAGAGTACTTACAGTACCATCTTCTCGGAAATAAAAGTTCTCAGTAATTATCTGCTTTCTGCTCTGCAATTTTACCTGAAAATTTTGGCTACATATTACTCACTTTTCACAGTAGTTATGTTAGATGCTGAAAAACAAGAAGCCAGTATAGTCAAGAACATAATGCCATATAACTATATAAGAAAGTGATATTTCTAGACATTGCATAAATATAAATTTAACAAAGTACAATAGATTTCAATAAAGTTGATTCTGGGGTCAATTTCAATCTCTAAGCAGTTCTTTTGCAGAACTCTAAGGAGAGTAAACAAATATGTGACAAAAGTGGTAGATCAGAGAAAAGTTTTCCAAACATGTAAATAGTTAACGTTATAGAACCAAACGCAATAGAAGTGAAAAAATGAATAGGACTCACTTGAGCAAAATCTCCAACAGCATAATCACGTAAAAGAACATGGCCATTTGGCTGCAAAAGGAAATCTCCATGAAGAATGCCAATGTTAATATGCACAAAATTACTGGCAAAACAAGGAAGCAATCTCAACCTAAAGTATCTTACCTTTAGCACTCTCTTAAGATTCTCTAGCACCAAAAGCATCTTAGTCGGTGAAACTGCAGAGAGTACAAAAATCTGGTTGACTGGTTAGAAGCATGCTTTGCTATCTTTTTAAAAAAATTTCTTCCTTTAACATTATTTGCACGTGTAAGTTAAAGGTGGCTACCAGATATTCTGATACATTTCAAAGGATGAGAAAGTTAATTATCTATTCCTCGTTTAGAAAACTAGGTTCACACTTACTAAGGTAGCCACATCAACTGAAGAAGGTTTGATATAAAGACAGAGGTCATCCTTTGCAATGTCACAGACAAACACATTTAGGCGGTCATCATTGAAGCTTGCATGTGACTGTATTCACAATAAACAAAGTCATGTACTCTCCTAGACTCCTACTAAACAATGCAAACTATAGCAGGAGGCTTTTGGTAGCAAGCCAAAGAACTAAACTTCAGTCCCCTATGACTATAAAAATGCACATAAGCAACCCCTTTGGTTTTAATATTTGGCTTCTGAATTTAGGTAATTTAGAAAACATGATAAATACGTAAAAAAAAGTGCTGGTGATTCAAGCACCTAAAAATATAGATCCAAGAGAAACTGAACAAGGACACAAGGGAAATAAGAAGAAATTAGATATGTTGTGTGTAGCTAGCAAATCATTTGTGGAGAGTATAAATAACAATTACAAACATAAGTCACTTAAGACCTGATAATAGTTGATAAGGAAATGTATCTACAAATATTTGGATTTGAAAACGAGGATAAAACAAGGAAACGTATCTACAATTACTAAATCTGCCCAGGAAAGAAGAGGAATCAAGTAGCAGATAAAACATGTCAGAATCCTTCAAACAAGATGTAGATTGATTATCCAAGAGACAAACCTTAACAAGACTAACAGCCTCCGGGGAGAAATCACAGGCATGAACAAAAAGCTTACGGTTTGCACGAATAAGAGGAAAGATTGTATTCCCAGCTCCACAACCCACCTATCATTTTTACCAAATAATTTCACAGCTAGAATCGGTGTATATACTACAATGACCTAATCACAATCAGTAACCACAATAGCATTGATAGCAAATGACCATTACAATACCTCCAAAACAACCTTTCCTTCTATTGATGCTGTGTTATCATCAGAAAAATACTTTCCCCAATCTTTCTCCAAATAATGCCTATCTTTAAAAAACTGCAAACTCATTTTACAACATCGTGCATAAAATTGCAAATCTTGATATGAAATTCAGTTCATTGAATAAGAAGAATCTAAACTGGGTTTATAGAGCTTACCCTGTCCTTGTGGCACTTGTAGAACTTGTTCCAATACTTGTGGGAGTTTCTGACATAATAGTGTTCAGGCCCATTTGCCTTAACATCTTGAGCAGAAAGTAACAACCCAGATTCAAAGTCAGAAACTTGAGAAACATATCTCTTACCCATGGCCAGCGGAGGCAGTTGGCCAACGAAGCACGCAGTAGATAGTGGCATCGTAATTCGTAGCCACGCTTCTCCCTCTTGCTTGAATACTTGCTGCTGAATATAAAACTCATTAACAGTCACACTCACAGCATCAGCCTACGGCTGTATTTGGATTCATCTTCTAAATTTTTGTACTTATTTATTTTTTATTTATTTTTATTGAGGAGCCATTGTTGTGTTCGGGTGATATATTTTTTAAGAGAAAAAAATTTGATATAACAATTTTTTTTAGAATTTCACATTATAATATTATAAAATGAATAAAAATACAAAGTTTAAAAAATCCACAACAATGGGAAAAATTATTTTACTAATTAAATAATATTTAATTAAAAATATTATTTATATGAACATGTGAGATTTATATTTTATAGTGAAATGAATTTTAAAATTTAAATATGATATTAAATGTATTTTTAATTTTTTTATAATAAATTATGAAAAAAGAGATTAACAAATATATTCATATGCATAGTTGAGTACTTCAATTTTTTATAGAAAAAATAGCAAATTTAGACTATGTACTTTTTTACTTTTTCAATTTTGGTAATGTATCTTATATTTTAAATTTGACAATATCAGTATTTTTTTATTTTTTCAATGTTGGTAACATATATTCTATTTAAAATTTTACAATATCAGTGTTTTTTTTTAATTTTTTCATATTTGATCATTTCGACTATTTTTTTTCGGCTAACGTTATGTAAAATTGATGCTTCACATTTTTATGATAATATATATGACATTTTTATGAGTATAAATATACGAAAAAACTTAATATAAAGAAGAAAAATAGGAAGGAAGGAAGAAAAAAAATGAGAGAATTAACAAATAATTAAATTTGTCCATAAAAAATGACATATATGCCATCATAAAAATATAAGCCACCGATTTTACATAATATTGACAAAAAAAATGATTGAACGGATCAAATATGAAAAAAATTTTAAAAAATTATACTATAAAATTAAAAATAAAAGATACATTACCAATATTGAAAAAATAAAAATGTACTAGAATTATAAAATTTAGAATATAAAATATATTATTAAAGTTGAAAAAGTAAAAAAATATAAATAATGAATTTTATATTTTTCATTTTTTTTATAATAAAATATGAAAAAAAGATTCAACTATTAGTTGAGTACTTTTATTTTAAAAAATGTGTTTATTTGTTAATTGAATATATAATTTAATATCCTATTTGATTCGTGTGGGTAAGTCGGATAAAATTATAAAGTATTTTAAATTTAAAAACATAACAATTACTTTTTTTATTGAAATTCTTGATATATAAAATCATTTTAAGTCGAATTAATTAAGATTAATGTTTGATTCATATTTTTTTTCTATCATGATATCTCAAATAAGAGTAGGTATATGTAAATTTTGGTCATAAATTGAGAAGCTAACCCAAGCTATTGGGTGACAATTACTTTAATTTAATCTCTGTATGAAGTAAAATAAAAAATCAATATTCTTCCACCTTTTCGTCGTGTTAGATAAAATCAGAATAGATAATTTTTTATTAGAGGGCAGATAGAGAAATGAAGTTCGGGGGTAAAAATATAAATGTACTACTATTTTTTTTTCCCCATATTTATTATTTAGTGACCTCAAAATGGTGGAAAGTGAATTGAAAAAATCTGAAGGAACCGGGGCTCCCAATTCTAGAGCTGTCACGCAAACCGGCAGACCTATTAAAACTGGACCGATTCTTCAAGCCAGAATTCCCCTCATTACGAAGTCGCCGTTGAGGGCTGAGCGCCTCTCTCTTCCTTCTCTCAACGCGCACTTTGCTACACAAACCTGGGAATCCGTTACCTCTTTCTCTAGGGACGACCTTTTCAGGCTGCCGAAACCCTAAAGCTCTCAGAAGGAATATTTTTGGGAGGAGGGTTAAAAGAAGAAAAGATCCATGGCTTACCAGCCTCGAGCTCCAAATTTCGACGATGACGGAAATAATAATACAGAAGGGGTTCGGCTTTACAACCCTTATCAAGATTTAAAGGTTCCCATCCAAACCTTGTACAAGCTACCCACTTCACCGGAGTTTCTTTTCCAAGAAGAGTCTCGCGTGCAGCGCCGATCCTGGGGTGAAAATCTCACCTACTACACCGGTATTGGATACCTCGCCGGTGCAACCACCGGCGCCACTAAGGGTTTAGTCGATGGTGTCAGGGCCTCCGAGGCTGGGGACACACTTAAGCTCAAAATCAATCGGATCCTCAACGCTTCGGGTCACACGGGTAGGCAGTTCGGAAACCGGGCTGGAGTTATTGGTTTGATGTATGCAGGGATGGAGAGCGCCATGGTCGCTGTGAGGGATTCTGATGACGTCATTAACAGCGTGGTGGCTGGGTTAGGGACTGGTGCTCTCTACAAGGCGGCATCTGGACCCAGGTCCGCCGCTGTGGCTGGGGCAATCGGAGGCGTGCTTGTTGGTTTGGCGGTCACCGGGAAACAGGCCTTAAAGCGATACGTGCCGATCTAATTTATTTTCTATTTCTGAAGAGTTGGTTTGTGGGTTTAATGAGCTTACCTTACCTAAGCTTTAGTGGTATTATTTGTTACTACAATTTTGATGAAATGTTGAGAATGGGTTCTCAAATTCTAATTGAGTAGTAATACATTGTTATTTGGCATGAAAGTGCATGCTTTGTTAGACATATTTGCAGATTTATTCATATATTATGATGTATGTCATAGGGGATGAGGTTAAGAATAATACGAGGAAACTTTGACGTGGATTTTTACATTGTGATTGTTTTTACATTATGTGCTTGTTTCCATATGGTTAACTTGTCTGAATGCAGACGTGTGAATTCTTGGACAGTTGGAACATCCTAGTCATTGTCTTAGTGCTTACCTTTGAATTCATCGTCTAGAATCTAGACATGTTCTATGTTGCAGTAGGAAAACTAGTCAGGCATGAATCATGGTGTTTTCGATTTTATTTTTTCTCTAAATTCCTCTGTATTAATATGCATGTGAAGAAAGAAATATTTTGAAGTCAGAACTTCGCATAATTTATATGTTTTGGTAGTATTTTAATTTCATATAACTACTTTTGCCCAATTGAATTGACTACATATGTAGAACCTAAAAATTAGTGGCAATGGCATTCAGTACTATAGGCTAGGTTGTGGTATTTTGCAGACTGTTATTCAAGTGTAAGTTTTATTTGTTTCAGTAAGCATAATTTTGAGCTAAAAGCAGCTACTAAAATAGACAACAAAAACGGTGGCTAATTGTTTAGAAGTAACTCCAATTTGTAAAATCCCTAAAAGCATACTTACTCTGATATTAAACAACGTGATAGATGGAGTTAATATTCCTGATCCCAAGGGAGCAGGGGCAACAGATCATTGAGCAGCTTGAGAGGGACAATGAGTAATTGGTTGAGATTTCAAAAGGTTAATTAGCCTATGGGAATTTTATGCTTTTCCGTGAGTTATGCTGGATTAGGGCCAAGGACATGGCTTATTTAATAAAAATGTTCACATCCTTGATACCATGAAGTGCAGGGTTAGCTGAATAATTGAGGTTGCATTCGGCTGTTTGGATTAAGGTTTGGTGTTTTGCTTGTATCTAAAACATATGCATCTTAGTGTTCATGAATCAATCAATGTAACTATAGAGGATGCATGATTGGATGGTTGGCAGTAAATTTCACTGAACCTTAACAAATCAAATGGAGAGGGGTGATCAAATATACATATTCTTCACAGGTATATTGATATTATTTGGCATGTAATTCCTCATCAGGATTGTCCTTGTTTGATGATTCTCGTTAAGGTCCTGTTATGTTCCTAGCATTTACTTGGTGTTTTAAAGTGATCAAGGTATTCAAAGATCTTTGTCAAAATTTCGAGTTATTTGAATATGACATGTAATTAACTTGTTAATATAGTTCTGATAATTCTCACGCATGTTTTCCAAGTCATGAAAACTAAGGTAAAACTTAAAACAATTGGTTGGAGGGGCTTCATGAGTCATCGAACCTCGTGCTAACTTGTTTCCCTTTCAAAAATTCAAATTTTGCCCTCAAATTTCATTCAAATTTAACACTCTTTAGAAGTTCTGCTTGTGTCCTTTTGTTAAAAACCTGTTATGTTAATGGCTGTCTGTTATGTAACTTATGGGTATTTTTGTTATTTTGAACCTTATATTTTTGTTAGGGTTTAATAATAACAAATAAAAGATAAGGTTGATCATATAAAAAAATGTCTCCTTTCTGCTCCTCTTCTTCATTCCTCCAACAAAGGGTAAAAGTAACCACCGGCTCCATCATCAAACAACCGCCGGCAAACAATGATATGTAAAGATTGCAACTCAGAAGTAGAAGCTAGCTTTTCTCCTGAAACAGTTTCGCACAAGGAATGGTGAAGGAGAAGATGAGCCGACCTATTTCCATGAACTTCCAAAACCCCCCCAAAACTAGATATTCCTGCTGCTACTGAAAAACCAAAGCGAGCGAAGCCTAAATTTGAATCCATATCTGAATCCTTTAATCCCATATTCGAATCTCAATTCCCAAATCTAACTTTTTGCAATCATCCATGAATTTCGAACCCATTACAACCCTTTTCTGAAAAAACTTAATATACCACCAATTTTAGCGGAAGCAGGGGCTTCGTTGAAGGGCTTCTGCGCCAGAGCATCTGTCCAAATTCGACTACAATGGCTATAGTGGACATGTACTCAAGACTTGCTGCAAGTGAATCTGCCATTTTCTGGGTTTGATGAGGAACGTTGTTTCTTTTTCTTGGGACGAAGGATTGCAGAAGTAGGAGTGTGAATGGCCATGTGTAATTTCTTTCTTCCCATGGATGATGAGAAGGGGTGAAGGGTGATGGCAGGAAGAGGGGGCAAAGCACTTTGGAAAAGAGGGCGGTGGTGGTGTGAAGTGTGATGATGGGCAACAGTGGTTATTTTGCAAAGATGGAGAAGGCGTTCAAAGATGAGGGATGAATTGAAGAGAACCAGAGAAAAGGGAGGGAAAAATGTACTTGAATATATATATATATATATATATATATATATATAGACTCCAATTTTTTATTTATTATGATTAAATTACCCCTAAAAAAAATGACTGTGTATGTTATATTACTAATGAATCTCTGGACTTATGATTTTTTTAGATAGAAGTGCACCTGACGAACTTTTTAAAAGTTCAAAGTGTTAAATTTGAATGATTTTTTTTTTTAAGGGTACAACTTGAATCTTTGTTCAGGTATGAGTTAGAAAGTTCGCCCTAATATTAGTTAGTCATGACGCTAATGTAAAGCAGTGATGTGTCCAAATAATGGTTCCCTCTTAATGATAAACGCTGCAAAATTTCTTGTTGCTGCAATAGCTTCGTTACTTCTTGATCCCCTAGTGTTTTAAATGTGGTTAAGGTTGGTGGAGCTGTTGATTAGGAAGTAAAATTTTACATGGTAAATCTAAAGTTATTGCTTACGGGTGTAAAAGATTAGACAGCATTTTCAAACATTTCCGAAAATGATTTGAGACACCACCTGGGAGATTGCCCAAACACCTCTTCCTTCCAAGTTTCCAAGTGCTCTGGGTTGCATTTCCCAGTATTTGAAACTTGCCTAGTAGGAAGAAAAATTGAAAGAAACAATAGAATCAAGTTGATATTAGCAGTAGAACTACAAACTTTAATGGACTATAACATTTAGAATTACATCATAAGGAGTCTCCTTACTGAAAAAGTTCAAACAACTTAACTCAAAATCTGTGGTGTGCTACCATAATTGTGGAAATTATTTTTAAATTTAAATAAATTTGATTTGAAAGAAGATATGAGATTGACGATGTTAAATCATCTTATCGTGAACAATTTTTGAGTATTTTCCAATTGCTATTTAGAAGTTGGATTTCGATGAAAAAGTTGGTAAATTTCTTCATCATTTCCGATCTAGACCAAAGCAGTAACAAAAACACAAATTCGATCTATCTCGTTGCTTACACATTTCTTCATTTCCCCATCCTCACATGTGCTCAAAATATTGATTTGACTAGATTCTCTCTAGATATTTATGTTCATAAGATAATGAAAAATCTCGGCATCCTCGTCGTTCTTCTCATCAAATGAATAAATATTTATTAATCTTTCGTTATTCTTTATAAAATGTTAAAAGTTTTCTTCTTTATTTCTAATTATAATAAGCTTTATAACTTTTTTAATATATTTTATAATTTTTTGTAAACGGTAAATCATTCTTACTCATATCTAATTATAAGATGTTTTATCAATTTTAAGTATATTTGATAATTTATTTATAATATTACCTTTATTTATCATTATCTCATTTTTATTTTTATTTTCTTATTCCAAAAAAGTGACTTTAAGTTTTCTTTATCTTTTTCTTATTCCCAATCCAAAAACTTTATTATGTCATTATCTATTTATTCTAATTTTTATTCTCAAGACAATTTTTTTCATTTTTCTTGAAACAATATAAATAAGAGTATTATCATAATTAAAATATTTTTTGTATGTGTGATATTACTTTTAACAGTTAAATATATATATATATATATATTCTTCCTCTATTTTTTCTTATAAGATGTTTTAAGTAATTTTATACAGATTAAGAAATTATTGTACATTATATTGTATCTTTATTTATTGTACATGAAACAAAGAGAAAATAAGTAAAGGTAAAATAGTCAAGACAAAATAACCATAAAAATAGCAAAATATATTATAATTTAATGATAACTGAATTTAATTATTGAAGCTTATAAAAATAGATGGATAAAGTATTTATTCACAAGAGAATAGCTCATAAATGTTACAAATAATTAAGTTTGGATTAATTTATTAAAAAAAAGTTCGAGTTCATTTAAATGCCCGTGCCTTCGCCACTTTTATCTTTTTTTAATAAAATGTTGGTTTTTTGTTTAAAATTATTTATTTATTAAACTTAATAAAAAAATTGAAAATTAAAAATTTTAATTTTAAATACTTGGGATAAAATTTTATTTTTAAAAAATAAATATATTTTTATCTAAATATTTATTAATAATCTATCAAAGAATTTTTTTTATCAAAATAAATCTCTCAAAAAATTTACACAATCAACACAACTCATCTAAATCATGCAATAACTTCTTCAAACTCTAATTTTTTATATTAGGGATAATTAGTCAATTTAGCGAGACATTTACCTATATAATGTAATCACTTCTTCAAATTCTAATTTTTTATATTAAGGATAATTAATCAATTTAGTCCATTACATTTGGTATTTTTATCGTATTGATCTATTTTACTTTTTTTTAATCACATTCATCCTTGTATTTTTTTTATTAGTCATATTGGTCCTTTTGACAAAAATTAAGTAAAAATATTAATCAACTATCCATCCATTTTTTTGCAACAAAAATGAAAACACACTTTCTACCGCTCCCATGAATCATTTTTCACGCTTTATGTCATCCAAATTAACCATTTTCTCTCATCATTTTTTAAAAATTCATGAGAGGTAAACAAGTTTTAAAAAGATTAAACTGAATTTTTTTAAAAAAAATTGACTAGAGAAAAGGATAATTTGTAGTGATAAAAAATATATTTTCAGTTTTACTCCAAAAAAATGATAAATGATTTGATGAATTTGAATTTCGACTTACATATTACCTAATTTTGGTAATATTTTGTTCGAACAAATCAATGTGACTAATAAAAAAAATGCTAAGAGCCAATGCAGTTTTAAAAAGCAGAAAAGACCAAAAAGGTCAAATCACCAAATGTTAGTCAAGACTAAATTGGCTAATTATCATTATATATATTAAATAAAAAATTAACATTGAACTACTAATTAAAAACAAATTTAAACAAAAGACCAAGTTAAAGACATTTTTAAAAATCAGATCAAAGGCTAGTACACCGGCATTCTCAGCAGTCAGTCACGCTTTTATTAGAATGCGCTTTCAATTCGAGTGTCTTTACACTCTATACGAGCAAAATCCAGTTCATGGTATACATTCCTTCGGATATACACATCCGCCCTATTATTCAAAACTGATCCATCAAGAAGATAGGCAAATAATTTACAGTGTATCAAAGGCAAAACTGCATCAATGGTGCACTCTTCGTTCAGGTAGTCAAGAAGGTAAAAACTAGACGAAAAAAAAAACTGGAAAACAAATAAAAGAAAAGGTTATCAAATTAAAGCAACATCGATTCTGGATTCTCAATATAGCCTTTAAATGCCTTCAACCATTCTGCACCGATAGCACCTGAACACCAAAGATATCAAATGGCTCATTAAAATTTGACCTCAAAATGAGTTTACAGGAATCGTAAAAAGTAGTTAGCTCCCATTCTACTAACCATCAATAACCCTATGGTCACAGCTTAGTGTAACGGACATGAAAGAAGCAAACTTATATTGGTCAGAGTCTGAAGCAGGCAAAACTCTTCTCTCAGCTGCCAAAGAGAAAAGTTTAAATTAGACATAAATATCAGCCCAAGTTCTAGGAAAAAGGAACATCACAACATTTCTTCTTACCCGATCCAATAGCCAAAATGCCTGACTGAGGAGGATTAATAATGGCACAGAATTGCTTGATGCCAAATGGACCTCCTAAATTAGTCACGGTAAATGTGCCTCCCTATAACAAGCATGCTCATGTAAATATCATTCTTTAATCACCATGAATTAGGAAAAGAAGAGAAGACAGGGAGAAAAAACAAATAATTCTATACTTCATAATCTTCAGGTTTTAGGCTGTTCTCTTTCGCCTTTTGGGCTAGAAACTTTACTTCCTCAGAAATTGTCGACAAACCTTTCTTGTCAGCATCCTGGAAATATGCAGCAGTTTGTTGAATGAATTATCAGAAAATCATGCTCCCAAATATGTTTGGCACTCAAGTAATAGTAAACAATCGTCCAGATATCAGACCTTAACTACAGGTACGTATAATCCATTATCTGTCTGTACAGCAACATTAATATTTATGTTGTGATACCTGTATATGCCCAACAAATATGTCAGGAAATATCTGGCATTTTATACCATTCATATTATATCTGCACTCAAAATTCACTTACTGGCGAATGTAGTCGTTGGTCCATGAGCTGTTGCACTGAGGAACTTTTCGAAGAGCCAAAGCAGCAGCCTGCAGCAAAAGTAGCAGTTGTTTAATCCAAGAAACTTCCTCCTACCACAAAACTAAGAGCAAACATGACTGAGGCAGAATATATCGCTCAAGAAGACTAGTCTTATGAATTCTTTTAAAAAATGGATGATCAAATCTATATGGTGGCATGCTAGGGGTACGGGAAGTAGGGCCGCCCGCAACCTACTCATAATTCAGAGGCCAACTAAGCTGATGATGGTAAGGATGGCAACCAGCAACAGTAGCAACTAGAAGTCAATCCACCCTGGTAGGGTCAAACGCAACAACTAGGGGAGGCAAACTGATTGAGGATTAGTGGCCGAATTGGGTTGTCAGCAGACAACCCTCCTATTATTAAATTATACCATACGCCGAGAACATCTGGGGATAACTGGATTAGCAAATGGAAAATCAAATGAAAAATGAAGCATAATTACTCAAATACCATACCATTTTCATTTATTATAAAGATACAGAAGATCAAGTTAAGTTGATACCTTAATTACAAGATCATTCACAGATATTCTCTTTCCACCAGAAGCTTCTTGTAATGAGTTGAGATGAGTACGCAGACTACCAAAAAAGAAAAAAAAAACAATACCAGCAAATAAATGAAAGAGAAATCAAAAGGATTTACAGTTTGACTTTTACTCAATAGGATAAAGTCATTGCTTACTCCATAAGCTTATCAACACATGTATCCACAGTCAAATAGTAATGGGGAATGGTTTGCTTTGACAGCAGCAACCGGGAAGCTGTCACCTGTTAGTATGTTACCACAAGTTAAAATACGGAAAAAATGGCATGGCAACAAATAAGGGATACTAAGCATAGATTTTCCAAAGTCCATAAAATAAGACGTTATGCATCACCATACACATTATCCGCTCTGTTTAAACTGAAAAATTTCATCCCCAGAGAAATAATCAACTGAAGAAACAACTAGAAGTTACCTTTCTTATCTGTGAAATAGGAATATCAGTGTAATCTAGAGCTCCAGCTGCTGCAGCATCACCCCTGGTAGATGGTGCTGAATCTTCCTTACCACGAGATGCTAGAATGCAGCAAAGAATGTAGATTGAAGTTAAAAAGAATGACATTATAAAACTTAAAACAGAGGTATCCAATAAGATGACAGAATCAACTCAAGTTTACAAGCAAGAGGATTATATTAGACTATTAGTGACGGTGAAGAAAAGCATGGTAATGCTCATAAAAGACGCGTCAGACCACCTATTACTCTATCAGAGAACTTCACATCAGTACACATGGATTATCACACATGTAAAGCATGAAACTGTAAAGAATCCACCAGAGTGCCATGCAGCAATCAATACCAATAAACTCTTCAACGTCAGCCTTCACAATGACTCCATCAGGACCAGTTCCTTTGACTTTAGAAAGAGATACCTGCATTTACGAAAAAATGAAGTGAATGGAACACAACTTGGATGCTACTACAGCAGAAAAGAATATTGGATGAAAAATCAAATCTTTTAATCAAATTCAATCACTTCGGAATTGGACAAATTCTAGACAGACAAAAACATAAATAAAATAAAAGCGTCAGATTCATAGACCAAGCATAAAAAACAGTGGCATACATCATGCTCCTCAGCAATTTTCCTAGCAAGAGGACTAGCGAAAATTCGGCCTTCTGCTGCAGGAGATAAACTGGATTTGGAAACTTTCAGCTCTTTTGAAGTGACAGGTTCTGCTGCAACCTCTTCTTTAGGTGGAGATGGTTTAGAGGTCTCTTTAGGTTCAGGTTCAGGAGCAGCATCAGATGCAACAGGTTTGTAGTCCTTGAACTTCTCTATATCTTCCTCTTCCTCAACAGTGATGGCAATCACCTGCAGAACTCATATGTTATACCCGTGTTTGAGAAACAATAAGATCCTTGTTCAATATAGAAACAGGTTTCAGATAATGACATCATCTCTATAAAACTCACATGATTGGCATAATTCAACAATTTCACTTGGAAGATGTAAACATGAGCCATGCAAAGCTTGCAACATTATAGATGATGAGGGTTAAAAGACAAAAAGGCCATTAGATGCCTGTGCAGTGTTCATGCAGTGGAGATATTCTAAAGTTTAAGAAAGAAAGTTTAGAATGACATTATAAGAAACAATGTGGCAACAGCAACAGAAAAAAGAACCACTTCTAAAGTAAAATTAAACATGTACAGTCATTCAAGTACACATTGCCACATTTATTATAGTATCTTGTCAAAAGACATGGACCAAAAAGGATAGGAAGACCAATACCTCACCAACTTGAATTCCACTTGATCCATCTCCACGTAAAATCTTGGCAAGATATCCCTCCTCCATGCATTCCATCTCAACCGTTGCTTTATCCTATGATTATTTAAGTACATATTTAAATATAGTATACCAGGGTTACGTCATAATAATATTAAGGGAGAAAGTGAACCTACCGTTTCAACTTCACAGAGTACTTCACCAGGAGAAACTTTTTCGCCTTCTTTCTTCAACCATCTTGCAATATTTCCCTACATAATCAATGAACATAGACATTTAGTAGGACCGACTGAGATGCTGACCAGAAAGTAGCTTAAAACTTCGAAAGCAGCATGCCTCTGTCATTGTTGGTGAAAGTGAAGGCATCCCAATCTCTTGATGTGGAGGAAGGCCTGAACATGAAAAGGGAACAGACCTATAATATTTAGTAAGGGAACAAAAGAGTAAGAAAATTGGAGGAAGATCTCACTATTGGAGTGTTATCAATAAAAAATTGCTAAACATAACCTGGAATATCAATGAAACATTTGAAATAAAATAACTTGGAGTAGAAGTTTGAAGATAGTAGAAATAAGTTCATTTTTTTCTTCCTTCTTTTCTTGGCGTGGGGGGAGGGGAGGAGTGGGGTGCAGGAGATAGTGTAACTGCAAAAATGACAGTTACAAAAGGGTAGCTTACTAAAAGAGATATATAAGATGTTAGCACTTTCAAACATAGTTAGGAATCATTCTCATGCAGCAGCACATATAAAATGACCCCCAGTAATTCATTCTATAGGACTTTATATCCATATTGTGAAACCTCACCTGAATCAGATGAAAAGAATCTCCCCTTTTGCAATCGCAACCTGGAATGAGTAATAAGTTATAAGCATATGCTTCCCACGTAATTAGATGATCTTAAACATTACTCAAAACTAACCATGAAGGTCCAACATTGAACAACATGCCAGCAACAGAAGAATCATCCTTTCCTACTGCCCTTATAGCACTTCCCTGTGCGGTTCTTAGCACTGATATCTACAAGGCAGAGCTCAGATGGTGGATGATCAACAAATTTTCTTCCTTTTAAACGAATATTATTACCAAATCAAAGTACACAAAAGGAATGCCTCATTAATGAAAGAGGCAAGTGAGAATGAAAGTTTGCCAGATCTAATCACCTTGGAAGGAAATATTCCTCCACAACTTTTACTAAATCCAGCTGTGCTAGGAGATGCAGAACCAAGTTGTTTGAACTTCAGGATATCTGTTAAACAATGAAAACTTTGCATGTAAGAAAGTGAGAACTTTTAAGCAATTCAAAGGTCACTTGGCAATAGTCCATTCACTTGCCATCTCCTTTGTCAGCAGAAAGCCTAGCATCATTGCTAAACCAGCGAATGAGGAGAGCGCGATCATTCCATACTACCTTAGAAGTATTCCTAATCTGTTAAAAGAATCAAAAAAAGGAATGTCATAGAAAAGTAAGAATAAAGGAGAATGTTGACATGTAACAAAAAAAATTTCAAAGAATATAAGTTGGAGCAAATCTTTGTAGGAATATAGGTTTCAAACACCTTAAAAGTTCATAAATTTGTTTATCTGCCACAATGAACATCCATTTTGTGCTCACTACAATTCTGGATAAACTTTAGGACGAAGAAAATTTTAATGTCAAACAAAGAAAGGAGCATTATACAACCTGACTATGGATTGTATCAATAAACAAAAAACAATTGTGGGAACCTTTTTTTTTTTGTGTAACATAATTACCTTCAAACTTGATACTTTCTTACATCCTATCATTAATGAGTTTTCAAAATGCCCAAGTAGATACATGCTGCTGTCTCAATTCATGCCCAAAAATTCAGATATAGATCCTAAATATTCAATTATGCGAACTACATGCCAGACGTACCTTTTTTGATTGACGGAAGATGTGAGCAGTGCAAGTCATGGTATTAAATTACTAGTTCCACAGGCTTTTTCGCAGAATAAACAAAGCCCCTTTCGTGCCCTTTAGTTATGTCCTTGACGATCAATTTCGCGAAACTGCGCCAGGGAATTAATTCCTGAACTGGATAAAAAATTAAAATAAATTAGTTGGATACTAAACACCTAGGTATTTCAGAAGCAGAAAACATTTAGTTAGGTAAAGTATCTCACATAAAGATTAATGTAGCTCTCACAATCACTTCAGCACAGAGGGGTAAAAGGAAAATTAAACCCTAGCTTTAAAACCAATATTTGACAAGCGACTAAAAGACAAGCATACACACATACATATATATTAGTAACAAAACATCTGAATGAATTTAATCCTGGATACTTCAAAAAAGAAAAAGGAAATTAGTTTCCGG
This sequence comes from Apocynum venetum, assembly GCA_019593545.1. NCBI lineage: Eukaryota > Viridiplantae > Streptophyta > Magnoliopsida > Gentianales > Apocynaceae > Apocynum > Apocynum venetum. Next base: position 4,596,017 of record SRSM01000123.1, on the reverse strand, counting down.
ATTTATCATTCCTCCAAAATAGGCAATGTCGAAACCAGGCATAGAATTGCAAAAAGTTGCAAAATTTAACAAGTAGATGAACAGGCCAAACGCCAATGGCAAATAAAAGAGAAATAGATTACATGGCATGACTTAAAACAACATCTAGAGGGGCTAAATAAACACCTAAAAGACAATCCAAAGCCCGAAAAGAATTCAATTAAAAGTGCATAAACAAAATCTGATATACAAATCAGGAGCTCCCAGGCTACAATCTACCAAATAAAAAGCAGCAGAATTGAATAAAGGAAATCCTCGAGAAATCAACCTGCTCAGATGAGGGTTTCCAGAGTCTTCCTCCGGCAGCCTTCGAGCTTGTCTAATAGGGGATCTCCGGCGCTTCTCTGTCTCTCCCGTTCGAAGAAATAAGAATTGGCTGCGCTCGGCTGACAAAAGGGACAAAAGTCCTTATAAAAGTCTTTTTCTTTTTCCCTTTTTTAAAGAATGGCAAATTGCGGGTTGTAACTTGTAATTGTACATGAAAAACTGGAAATCACGTTTATATTGGTAGTTGGGTTATTTAGTTCAAGAATAATTCCTCAATCCTTTCATAAATATAATTTGATTCGATTTCTTAAATTTAATTATGAGTGGTCTTATATAAATATGATTAAAAAAATCCAATTTTTCTCTCTATATATATTTTTCCTTTAAAAAAAAATAGAAATTGTAATCATATAAGAGAAAAATTTAAATTTAAAAGTATTACAAATATTATATTCTTACATTTAAAAAATTATAATATATGTACAAAATATTAAATTAATATACACTTAAAGACAAAGGGAGTTGTTGGATAGTAATAATTGATTTATATTATTTAATTATATAATAAAATAAGGTAAAATAAAATTTTCTTCCTTTACGTTTCTTTCTTCAAAACTAGAAGGATTATTTGTTTACTTTCATAAACAAAATCTCATAACTATTTTCGTCTATAATAAAATATATATATTTTTAATTTTTTAAATATATATTTTTATATTAAAAAGTTAACACGAAGTCTTTAAAAAGAAAAGGAGATTAATGCAGAATTGTTATGGTAAAGTTATAAATATCATCATAAATATTGTAATTGAACTTGTAATCTATTAGAAATGCCATTTAGTATTAGTGATTTTTATTGCAATAGTCTTTCTTGATTGTATTCATACTCGTGGATGGAAAGATTGAGTGGGATGAGCACAGTTAAAAAATAATTTTTTGTCAATTTACGAATTATTAAGATAAACGTATTAATTCGTGAAAGAGGTATTATAGTTATAGTAAATTAATACAATGAGATTACATAAATTAATATGTGATTTAAATCTTTTAAATCAAAATGCGGGTAATGAAACTTTATGTAAAATTTTTAATAAATAAATATTCAATTTTAAACGCTTTATTATAAAATAATAATATTAATATTCAATTTCGAAGAGATATTAATAATATATTTGAAGAAATAGTCATGCCAACTGCAGTATTTAGTCACCTTCTCTTCCATTTTTTGTTGCTTTGGAGGGCAAAATTCAGGAACATGCAAGTTGAATTATATTTCATTTATTTACTTTACAGAGACACTCTTCATCTACCCTTACACTGTCCTTCCTCACAACTCCAACCTCCATTCTACCTATTCCTGGCAGGCACCAACCCTTGCTCTCTCCATAGCGCTTATGATAATATCAGCTTTAGTTTGTACCATAAAAAATACAAACAAAAACGGTTTAAAAGGTGACCCCGAATCCTGACGCATGCAAAGCAAACGACAAAATTCCTACGTAAAGACAAGTTTGGAAAGACAGACCGGAAGGCCCAAAATCATGCCCACTCCAAAATTCCACCGAAATGGATACTTAATACTGTAGTATATGTTCACATGTATCTCGCGCACCCACGCACAGGTCCGCGCGGATACCGAAATTATTTTCCTAAGATGCTCATAAGCCATCATCCCTACTCCCAAATCAGTCAAGAACATTCTGGAATCCTAATTCCCGTATTGTTTTGATTTAGCAGCGCATGTAGAAATGATGTATATATATATGTAGGAGTACAGTACAGATAGACATTCTTACGGGGAGAAATCAGTTGTCGCCGCTGTTGTTTTTGCCATGGGAAACCAGAAGATGAAGTGGACCACCGACGAAGAAGAAGCGTTGAGAGCCGGTGTCAGCAAGCACGGTATAGGGAAGTGGAAGAATATCCTCAAGGATCCTGATTTCGCACCTTTTCTGACCAGCCGCTCAAACATTGATTTGAAGGTTTAGTTTCTTCTTTTCCGTTTTTAACATGTATGCAGTACATTTTTCTCGCAAGGGGCAGTTTTTGTTGATGTAATTGAGTTATTTTGACTCCTTTGGAAGCCGAATTTAGGGTACAGGATGATTGCCTCTGAATTGTTGAGTGTACATTTGATCCATGTGTTACGGTTTTGAGAATATAAATGAAAAGCTGCAGAGAAAGGAAATTCCGTGGCAAACCCTATGTCGCATTCCTTTATTGGTTTAGAACCATCACTTCACTTTGAAAAGTGAAGAATTCGTAAATTGCCCGAGTTACGGACTTTTTTTGTCTGTTTTCAATTTCTCTGTAGAATAATTTCCGTATTTAAACTTTGCCAGTCCTGTTAAGAGCCTAATTTTGTTTATGGACAACCATCTTTCCGTGGAATATATTGTGGGGTTTGGCGGTGTGGGGTTCATTAGTAGTTGATATTGACCTTTGGAGTCTGGATTGGAAAACCTTGTTAGATTGTTGAAATGTGCTATGTAGGAGGTGTGTGATCATTGGTCTGACTAAAGAACTGGATTTCTGAACATCATTCATGTAGTTGCACAGCTTTCTTCATAGAGGTTCCACAGTTTGCCTGTGTCGTATATCATGTACAGTTTAATTTCTGCTCTAGTTCCCGTAATTGTGCAGGAATTTCCTTTTAATTTACTATGACAGGTAACAGTCTGAGAATTTTCTTTTTCTATGTGTTGGTTCATTTCAACAGGATAAATGGCGGAACATGGGCATTAGCGCTGGGCAAATCACCAAAGACAAATCTAAGGGTCCTAGAGTAAAACCAGTCACGGTTGGTGGAATCACCCTTGGGGAGGGTTCATCATCTGCCATTCTTATTCAGGATGAATCTGTTGATGCCTCAAGAAGCCCACAGGAAGGCAAATTGGACCTTGGGTATTTGCTTTGAAATTTTCCCTTTGACTGCTAGTAATCTTCTTGATGCTCAAGTCCATGATGATAATATGTTTTACCCAGAGGAGGAGAACCTACAAAGAAATGGATACCATATACTCTAGAGACAGGAAAAAGGAAAAAAAAAAATAGACAACTGATATGTCTGTTCATTTGTTGGTGTTCTTGACCAACTGAGATGTCAACTCCTATATATTTTCTGCTTTGATTTGTTGAATTGTTCTATCATGTTCTTAGTATGTGGTATAGATGTGTTGTCAGCGGTCTCCATCTTTCTCTAAATTCTTCTAGGTGTGTAAAAAGTGTTGAACTTCTATTGAATATCTGGTGCCTTTGTTATATCATCAGGTACAATGCAATGATCTTTCAAGCATTATCAAGCATGAATGCTCCAATGGGATCTGATATTGGTTCAATTGGTAGTTTTATTGAGGTAAGAGGGAGTTACTTATTTTATTCTGTTTGCCTCACTGAACTTGGTCCGTCAAAGTGTGTTTTGCTTTAACTAACCCCTTTTGGCTTTTTGAAGAGTACTGCTTAACTTGATATTTAATAACATTTGGATGTCAAGAAGGATATTGAGGCAGGATATACTTGGTCGTCTTCTTAGACTCTGGAAAAGCAGAAGTTCTGGCAATAAAATCAAAATGGGTTACAGTGGAAGTTTGAATGTCCCTTAAATATGACCAAGGTGTCTAATTTGGACTTGCTTATGCTGCTTTTGTGTTCATGCAGTTTGGATTTTCCCCCTGCAACAGTACTCAGTTTTGCCTCATTTATGCCTTTTTATTATGTTCCTGTATTGGCATTTTCCAGGTTTTCTTCTGTGAGTTATCTTCGATGAGTTCAAGTTTCTTTATTCATGTTTTCTTACTCTATATTGAACGAAAGTGAATGAAGAAGTTGTGTGTGGTGTATATCATTTGGTCATTATTTTTGATACACCTGTTGTATGTTGTACATAATTGGAATTAACTAAGACTCAGGCAGATATACCCGGAGTCATGTGGTTAATGCCAGTTCTTAAAAATCTTCTAGTAGATTTCTTTGTTTGAAGTGCTTGATATTCTGATATTTGACTACATGTTTCTTAGCAAATGGTTAATAGTGAACTTTATGTTTCCTATAATAAATTCCTCTGAGATTGTGTGGATTTATCCCACATTGTTGGTTTGCCTCCTGTACAAAGGGGAGTCAACTGCTGCTAATTTGGAAGTGGTTTCTTCCTCAATTTCCAACTTTTCATATTATTTGATCCCGAGTGCATGTGATTCATCTTTGTGATCATTGCATATTGCAGCGAATGCATGAGGTTCCCCAAAATTTCAGAAGGTTGTTAGGTCCAAAGCTGAGACGACTTGTCTTGCAAGGAAAACTTGAAAGGGTAAATGGTCTCATTTTCTCTTCAAATTTCGTGTAGATATATATATATATATATAGATGTATGCTCGTTTGCCTTTCTGGGAAAAAGAATCGCATATACTTGGGTCTTTTTAAAATGTATAAATTAGCTACCTTCTTTGTTGGGTGATATCCTGTGGTTCATTGGTAAATGTAGAATATAAGAAGTTTAAGTTTTCTTCTGATTTTAGCTTAAAAAATTGACAAAATTGTTTTTTCCCCTTTAAAGCTCTGTTGCTGCTTTTCTCAAGATGCTTTTTCTTAAACAAGTTTCTAAAGCTGTGTTGCAGTTTTCATAACTTTTTTTTCCCCCTTAGTTCCTCTTTCCCAGTCTGCATCTTTTTAAAGAACTTATTAGTGCAAGCTAAAGTAAGTCAGAAAATATCCTAGAAATAGTACTAATACAATAAACCATTAGAAGATATCGGTGCACATGCATATATACTTGCCAAGGAGAGTTGAGAACTTATATATGTAGCCTATAGACATTATACTAGCTGAATATCTAATTTTATGTGGTCTTTTTTTCCCAAAAAGCATTAGCTTCCACAACATCCATATTTTCTGTTTCAGTAATGCCAAAATATGCCTCCAATTAATGCTTATCCCTAGTTTCCTTTTCTTGCATGAAATGCCAAAAATGCAGGTAGGAAACGGCTATAGGATTAAAAGTACTGCATCAGGAACAGTTACTCCAGTGGCAAATCAAAGAGATATTCGAACTGGACCATCACAGATTTCTGGACCTAGTGTTTCTATTGAAACAGTTCAGGACGCTTCGAAGACAGCTGCGTACAAGGTTGCTGTGGCAGAAAACAAATCATTTGTAGCAGCTGTTGCTGTTGGGGAGGCTGAAAGGGTCTCTAGTCTGGCTGAGGAAACGGAGTCAATTGTGCAGGTCATCAGAGAAATCCAGAATGACTGTAAGTCACTATTATTGTTATTATTGTTCTTACTGTTTCTGCTACGATTGCTTTTGATATCAATGTTGTTTATTTCTGTATTGGTGGATATATTTTATGCACAAAAAGATTGACCGCTTGCACTACAGAAAGGATATTTCCCATAAGTTTTTCATAGTTGACAATACATTTGTGCTGGAACAAGATTGTAGAAGTAAATAATCAGGGGTGGCAGAGTTGGTGGCCTGGGCATTTGTTTCTTGCATGATCAGTTGTTGAATCTACCTTCTTTTTCTCTTATTCTTGCAGGTTTACGAGGTGCAACATATCTCCTGGCTTGCTGAACAGTTCTCTTTTCTTCTTTTTGTTCTTGGGTTCGGGGTGGAGCAACAGGGACTATATACTGGGAGACGCATGTTTATATTATACTCATAGTTTGCTAATCAGTTTACTTTGTACTCTATTATATTATAGCAAGTATTTAAAGACATTGTAGGCAACTGGTTAATGGCTAGTGGTTCACAATTCCCCCTCGCTTTCTGTTTTTGGAAATGCTTGATTATTTATTTGGTAGTTTGCCATCATCACTTTCCGAAAATCATGACCCCTGGAACCACTGAACTACCTGGGATTTATCTCTCTTTATTCTCTACCCCTAAATTTCCATTGTCTGATATGATTATCCAAGGTTACCAAGTACAGGATTGGAGAGCTCATTTTTGGCTGTTTTTATTATTATGACATTTGGATATAGTAGATCTCCATTAACCGTACGTAAGGTCATCTTCTCCTCCACGTCTGATTGTTCACTTCTTAGAGTCTGTTACCAAGGCAAAACGAAATTCACAACTTAAAAAGCTGCACTCGTGACTTGGTAGGGTGGCTCCTCCTGAGGCATCTTAGCTGTTTTTGGCCACCCGAGTTGGTGAATGTCTGTGACTGAGAGTTACCCCTTTCACTGTTATCTCCTTGGTCTCCATCGGAAGCTTTTCTTATAATGCATGCTGGGTTTTTTTTTTTTTCTTTCGAGGAAAAATAAATAAATCCATTCATTGTGAAGAAATAAATGGCAAAGTTACAAGAAATGATCACATCATGGAAGTGTGACAATCATGAGAGTAAAAAACAAGTCACTCTGCGAAAGAATTGCTCTTAGGAACATATTCTTAGTTACTCCAGGGTTTTGAAAAACGAAGTGAGAAAAAGATTCTTATTATGCACAGTATTGAGTATCTCTAAACAATCACGTTCTAAAACGATGTTGGTGAAGCTATGTCATTGAACAAATCTCAAATGCAGTTGGGTTTAAGTACATAACGAAAGCACTTAAGAGTTCTTACCTTTTTCTTTTTCTTTTTTTGAGGACAATCACTTTTTTCTCAATGTAAAAGTCTTGGTTTTGAATCCATATCTACTGCTAATTAAAAATAGAGAATATAAAATTCCGTGGCAGGAACCCAACTATCATGGGTGATGCACCAAAATAATGTTTTGGTGGTACAAGGGCAGGAAATATTTATTACTTCAAAATCAATTTAGAATAAACTCTTTCAACGTTTCAAAGAGGATATATGATGCTTAATCATTTTCAACATGTTACAAGAAATATAAAGATTATGAAAGTGTATGTAGATTGCATAAATCAAACATTATCATTTCACCAAAGAAATTATACACAACTATATATATAGGAATATTCCTACTTATTAGCAAATTTGCATCCAAATCAGCCCTATCTACAGTGCCAGGGTGCTCAAAGAACCAAACAAATATGTTTTCATGCGTTCTTCTCATTGTACTCTTTGCAAGTTCAACAGAAGAACTCGTTCAAGTTCCTCCAGTGCCACATGCATTATGCATATCATGGACGACTTGATGGAAGATGTGGCTCTAGTGCTGCCATTGGCCACTTAATACTTCCAAAATTAATGTTTAAACGTTATTTTTTAAATATAAATATTTTTTCCATTAAAACACTCATTTCGTCCAAAATTAAATATTCATATTTCTATTTTAATTTATTTTGAATTGAACGTGCACTTTCCTTAAATAAATATAATATCTAAATACATTATTTTTCCAAAACGAAATAAGTTCATATGATAGAAGTCTAAAATGTTTATACAAATGTAATATTAACTTCTATTTTCGTTGCTCAATTTAGATGTCAATTTTTCAATCAATAATATGATTGTTATTTGATTCTTATTTTACCTTGCTCAATATTATACTATTAATCTTCAAGACAAAAAAAAACTAAAAGAACTTTAAGACTCAATAAATTTACATACAATTTAAAATATTCATTAATTACTTTCTATACAATTTTTATATGAGAAAAATATTATATGAGAAATATGAAAGAGCAAGAGATAAATTAATGTAATATTAATTTAGAATGTATAAACTCTAACAATTCTTTAATTCACGTGCTTTGTCCAATTTAGTATTTATAACCAAAATTTGGATACTTAATTTATTAAAAAAAAAAAAGGCAATTTCCATTCACATTTAGTTACTACTACTATTTACACAAATCCTTCCTTTCCTACGTGGAAGCTTGTGGTAAGAAACAACAAAAAAAAATTCTCCTTTTACAAAATTAAAAACAAGAAAAAAGGAAGTCGGTATATATATATAGGGTTTCCGAAGAATGTCCCATATAAAAGGAACTGTTATCTCTCCGCACACAGCACATAATTTTCTTCAACTTATTAAGCTTTCAGACAATTTCAGGTTCGCCGTCGAATATCACTTTCTTTCTTCTTGTTAGATTCATGTTCTTAAATATTTCTTTTGAAATCCAATATATATATATGTTTCTGGATCTTCATCGTTCTTTGAATCTTGTAGATCTACTGACTGTGGGGTTTGTTGGAGGGTGATGGGGAAAGGCATATAGTTGATTATGTCCTCAGCTGCCTAGATTCCAATCTGTCATTTGGATTTTCCTTTTTCTTTCCTTCCTTACTCTTTGTTTGTTTAGGCGTGAAAGTTCATATGAAAAATCTGCTTTATTTGGTTATTATCATTTATGTGGATCGGAGTTCAATGTTTCTGATGAATCCTTTCCCTTAAAAATGTTTTGAAAGGCATTGGAAGTGCAAATGTGTTTCAGACCTACATATGTGTGAGTGTGTGTATGCATATATAATATGCTATAAGGTATAAGGTTATGTAAATTTGCAAATTTTAACAATTCCTTATACGTCCTTTGTTTGATTCCTTGAAAAAACCTGGCAACTCTGTTTCCCTTCATATTTAGTTATATATATGTATAAATTGTGTGTGTTTTGTTCAATGTTGCAAACTGAAATTATTTTTCCTTTTATGGATTGAGGTTTCTGTTGTATTAGAATGTGGAATAGGCTTTCTGTGGTTCCTCTTTTGTGTTAACTATTAACTAACGTCTGCATCGTGTGTAACAATGACATATGGTAATGTTTAGTTGATGGGGAGAAGGCACAGTGGCTACGTGTAATGGAGGTTGTACTTCATGGTTACATAGTCACTTGCCTCTCAGATTACACCCCCCAAATAAGAAAACAGAAGATAATGCTTGTATTCCTTATATTGTTGTTTGCAAGTTTGGCTCTTCTGTCATATCTCCATACTGTAGAAACTTTTTTGTGACCAAGTTCTGCTCAATGTTCCAATGTCAAAGTCTTCATCTTCTATGCAATGAGGTTTTTTATGTATTAGAGTGTAACTCCTTTATTTTTCCTCCTGTCCATCACTTCTTAAAGAAAATAAGAAGAAAAAAAAGTGTGGAAAGGTTGGTTTATTTGGGGGAGGAAGGCACAGGGGCTACGTGATGTAGCTGTAATATCTCATATTCACATAGTCGCATGCCTCTCAGAATAAACCCCCAAATATAGAGACAGAAGTTTAATGCTTGTACTCCGTATATTATGGTTTCACAAGTTTGGCTCTTCTGTTACATCTCCATCTTGATGTAATGCTGCTACACAGAAGACTTGTTTGAATTTGCCTTGATGCAAAATAATTCCCAGGGTTTACTCTTGTTTATTTTCAAATAGGTTGCAATCATGGCAGGAGAAGATGGATTTGATGGCCGTCGGTATGACAACAAGATGACTGAGTTGTAAGTTTCTGTAGTCAGATAAAGCTGAGTCCATTAGTGATCTGGTCTGACATGTTGTCTTTTCTTGATGGATTCTTTGATGCAGGCTTGACGGAGAGGACTTCTTCACTTCGTATGATGAAGTTTATGATAGTTTTGATGCTATGGGTCTACAGGAGAATCTTCTTAGGGGAATTTATGCATATGGTATGTTGGCAATCTTATCATTATTATAATGCGGTGAAAACTATTGACAGAGATGCTTTAGTTGGGAGATATATTGCTAAAAATCTACAAATTTATGCATATATGGATATGACTCACCATGAAACAATGTTTCTTAATACAATTATTCAGGTATTTGGAATCATTTTGAGGAAGTTGAAGGAACTGAATGAAATATTTTAATATGGTTTTATATTGATGTTTATTAATCTAACCTTTTGCTTAGTTCATTGGTTCCTGTGAATAATTCTATTATGTTTTGTTATTTTATGTTGTTTCCTTTATCTTTTTTCCCTTATATTTCCTTCACTTCCTTCTCTTCTCTCCCCCCCCCCCCCTGTCTACAAATTTCTATGCTGTTGTTATCTGAAAGTTATTTATAAACTCTTTGAAGGTTATGAGAAGCCCTCTGCAATCCAGCAAAGGGGTATTGTTCCATTCATCAAGGGGCTTGATGTAATTCAGCAGGCTCAGTCTGGAACTGGGAAGACAGCTACTTTTTGTTCTGGAGTTCTGCAGCAGCTTGATTATGGTTTGGTTCAATGTCAAGCATTGGTTCTTGCGCCCACTCGAGAACTGGCACAACAGATTGAGAAAGTTATGCGAGCCCTGGGTGATTATCTGGGTGTGAAGGTTCATGCTTGTGTGGGTGGGACAAGCGTTCGTGAAGATCAAAGAATCCTTTTAGCTGGTGTGCATGTTGTTGTTGGCACTCCTGGTCGTGTGTTTGATATGTTGCGTAGACAGTCACTTCGCTCTGATTGCATTAGAATGTTTGTGCTGGATGAGGCCGATGAAATGCTATCACGTGGTTTCAAGGATCAGGTACATGATGCATCACTTCATTTTATAGTTGTATTTTTTTTCTATTAAACATGTGTTTATCTAATGATTTTTATTTCTAGCTTTGCTGGGAAGATACTTTTGTTTTATCTTGGTGTTGTTGGTTGTAATTGGTTTTGGTACAATTACTTGTCAATTTTCTGTTGCATATCTATCTTAAAGAAAGTTTTATGTGCATGCTGCTATAATTTCACAAGCAAACTATACAAAGAGATCTACACCATTTTAATCAACTGAGCTAATTGGCTCATGTGATTTGTCTAAAATCTTTTGATGCTATGTCTTGGTCTTGTGGCATGTAAAGATGCTCCTTAATACAGTTTTAGCTTCTTGAACTGCTCTGGGGTGCTTTCTGTGTTTCTAATAGCTAGCAATTTATGTACATTCAAATAGAACAATTAGTCACAATTTCATGTTTTAGAAATTTTCTTTGTTTTAGTTACTTGTTTCTGTTGCTAACTGGAAAAGATGCCATAAAATTGAAAAATATATAAATACGAAGATTATCCAGGGTATTGACATGTTCTTTTTGGTTTTATTTGAATTTCAGATATATGACATTTTCCAGCTGCTGCCTTCAAAAGTTCAAGTTGGGATTTTCTCAGCTACAATGCCACCTGAAGCCCTTGAAATTACTAGGAAATTCATGAATAAGCCAGTGAGGATTTTGGTGAAGCGTGATGAATTGACTCTTGAAGGTATTAAACAGTTTCATGTTAACGTTGAAAAGGAAGAATGGAAACTTGAAACTTTGTGTGATCTCTATGAGACACTTGCCATCACACAGTCCGTCATTTTTGTTAACACAAGACGCAAGGTTGACTGGCTTACTGACAAAATGAGAAGTCGCGATCACACGGTCTCTGCTACGCATGGTGACATGGATCAGAACACTCGTGACATAATCATGCGTGAATTCCGTTCTGGTTCTTCTCGTGTGCTGATCACCACTGATCTTTTGGCTCGTGGCATTGATGTGCAGCAGGTGTCTCTTGTTATAAATTATGATCTTCCAACCCAGCCAGAGAATTATCTTCATCGCATAGGTCGAAGTGGACGGTTTGGAAGAAAGGGAGTTGCCATCAATTTTATAACCAAGGAAGACGAAAAAATGCTGTTTGATATTCAGAAGTTCTACAATGTGGTCATTGAAGAACTGCCATCCAATGTTGCTGATCTCCTCTAAGGAGGTCCATATTGTTTTTATTTGTTGAGGCGGGGTGAAGTTTCTTTCCTTTGGCCGGTTGCCTTTGTTGATGAGAGGAGGCTCGTGATGTTCTTTACATATGCTAGGCTTTGTGGGCTTATGCATGGCAAATTTTGTTGGCATAGGGTATTGTAGTGCCATTCTTTTATCACAATTATTTTGCTTAATTAGAATTCAACTGGTAGGTTGCTTTAACTGATTGATTGATTTTATTCAGTTAGAAAGCCTTTTCTGGCATTTTCATGTTTATTAGGTACCGTATAATGCTTACAGGGTAGATATGATTTAATTGCTAAGGGTTTGCTTTTTCTTTTTTAAGCCTTTTGCCTTTTGACATGTGTTAGGTGATAACCTTTTTTCTTTCCTCTTTTTCTTTTTCAAATGTAAATTTGGCAGCATGCATATTCAAATCTGTGGCACATGTTATAAAATCATTATAAAAACTATAAGGTTATTTGGGTCCAATTCAAATGGAATGGGAACTCATCGCATGTAGGGGTTTAGGCGAGCATGGCTTCTGGGTCTAAAGGAAGAGGCGAGAAATAAATGATGGGGGGATCTCAGCGTCCTAAGTCTTAATCACTAGTCGTATTATTTAGGTAACCTAATTATGAGTCGCCATCATGTTATAACTGTGCGCTAGGAAACTTTAATTTGTCATCATCATAAATCTTGCAAAATGAAAAAGTAGTTTAGTACTATTAATTGAGATGTTTTCTTTATTTTTAATCTCTTTATATATGTATATATATAGATATATAGTTTGTGTCGAAGTACTTAATTCTTTTTAAAGAAAGAATTATTTATGATTCTTTAAGAAGTGTAGCTCTATTTAAATTTATTCCATTTTTTAAATAAAATGGTAAGTGTATACCATTAATAAGTATTAAAAATAATTTTTTTACCTCTTTTAAAAATTGACTTTTGAGAGAGAAAAGAATCATCTATATCAAAGGGAGGCGAAGGCGACGGAAAACAAGAAAATAAAACAAAGTGTTCATTGATTTTGATATTTCCATTTGTACCACCGTCCTTCTGTCTTCAATTTTACACGTGGCGAGATACTAGGATGCCCCATCTCATCCCAAGCCTCATGCAACAAACAAACAAACAAACAAATCAAGCCTAAAAATAAACAATGCTCCCTCATGTCTCTAATTTAATGTATAATTTTAAGTTTAGTTAAAAATTTAAAAAGGATTTAATTTTAATTAATTTATTAAATGATTCTTAATATTATTATATACATAAATTACTGAAATGTAAATTATTTAAGTTAAAATACAAATCATTTAAATTAAAATAGGGTGCGGTAAAAATATTTAAATTAAATTATTAATAAAATTTTAAGTAAAATAATATATTTATTTTTAAAAAATAAATATTTAATTTTGAATAACGTTTCGAAATTGAATGAAAAACTATTTACGGGTATCAATAAAAGTCACTGGCCCTCTATTTATTTCATTAAAGAGAAAAATTAACAAAGATTTAAAGTACACCTTTGGACTTTTGGCCAATTCCCGATTAATCAGACCTCTTCAACTTTGGAGAAGAAATCCCATTTCCCTTTTCCCTGTCTCCTATATCTCTCTCTATCTCTCTAGTTTGATTCCTCATGGAAAACTTTAGATCTAAGTCCACCAGAGAAGGGAGGATGGCGTTGGATAATTACTACGGCAATAGGCCGCCAGCGCCGCCGACTAGCATGCATGATCTCAGAAGTTACAGTACTTCACATGCTACCTATGCCCACCAGCCACCCCCGCCTTACTTGGAGAATGAAGTGAAGATCAAGAAAAGCAAGAGCAGGGTTGCTTCCACTTCAAAAAGTTGGAGCTTTACTGATCCTGAGTTGCAGAGGAAGAAGAGAGTGGTTAGCTATAAGGCTTATGCTGTGGAAGGAAAGATGAAGGGTTCTCTCAGAAAGAGTTTCAGGTGGATTAAGGACACCTGCAACCATGTGGTCCATGGATGGTGGTGATATTATTATTATTAGCCCATTCTGGCTGTTTTGATTTTATTCATCATCGTCTCTGTCGTGGAAAGTTTGTTATGTCTTGGTTATGAATTGTCAATATATAATCTGTGGATCTTAAATTAAATACTTTGGTTTTTAACTTTATCAATATAAGTTGATTGATTCTCTCTTGTTCTCTTCCTAATATAGGCAAATCAAGATGCTTTCATTTTTTTTTTTTTTGGGTGTTGCGGAGTTTTTTGTTGTTAAGATTTAATTGGGTTTGTTGTCCTTACTAAATTTGGATCCAGAGTTCTGATGATCTGAATCAGTGAAATTAAATTGGTACCCATTTATCTCAGCTGATTGCCATGGTGGCCATGGATTTGAGGATTTCTGCAGAGCAGTGGAAAAAGTAGTGGCAGTTTCTTGGTTTTGGACTGCCCAAAATTAATCTGATGTTGTCAAATTCAGAACATCTCTTGGTTTGGTCTCCCATTGTTTATGATTCCTTTCCCTTCCTATGATAAGTGCATCTTTTCTTGAGCAAAATCTTCCGCGTGATATTCAAGAGATGTTCATTCTAATTACAAATTTGATTCAATTATGATGCAACCACTTTGACATAATGAAGCAGCTACTCAAGAAAGAGTCTTGGTTATTGCTGATAACATGGTTTGCTTAGTATTTAGCAAATGGCACATCTAAAAAATTGCCTAAACAGAAAAAGGCATATCTAAAAAGTACCTAAACCTAAAGTTGTGCACCATAATAACAAGTTGTGATTTTGTTTGGGACAGCAATTATAGTTGAGCCAGCTGCCAACGCCAATTGTGCAGCATCAAGAAATCTTTATCATCACGTCATGTATTTACCTTTAAAAGGAAAAAAAAACAAAAGAAGAAAAGGAAAACCAGTCGTACCACATCCAGTCCAAGCAAAAGCCATCACAATCATCATATTCAAACCCCGCCGCATCACGCTGAAAGAAGAAGCCATCCTGCCCAGCTGTATTCTGGCACTCTAATTAAATGTTAAATAAGAGAACTTCACCTAGTTGGATCTCAATTTGGAGCACAAAAGAAATTTAAAGTAAAAGTGAGGGAAAAAGAAGCCCAAAATTTTATTGCTTTAATGTGGATAGGAATGTGAAGTATGCTCTAAAGAAAGAGGAGCTAACCTAACCATGAACTTTTAAGTAAAGAATTGTTGGCCATTTGGATTATGTGAATAGGTATCCTAAGTCTTTTTTCTTCTTTTTTCGGTGATAGGGTATCCTAAGTCACCAAATAAGGATTATGCTTTTTTTCACATTGGGAAGGCCGAAGGGACTAATGAGGAGGGTACCAAGAGGCCTGCTACAAAGGGAAACCAGGAAATATTTGGAATTTTGGACTAATTTTGATTAGTTTCTTCTAATAGTCTATATTATATAAGTTCAAGAAATTAGCTTAGTTAAGAAAATTAACTAATTCATATCTCTCTTAAAACATATATTCATTATATGTATTTAATGTATATATCATCTTGTATAATTTACAAATCAATCATATTATAAAAATACTTCCTCTATAGGCAATATCTTATAAATATTTTAAAATATGATGTACTATTTTACCATAGTTGTTTTGTAAGGCTGAGATTTTTTTTTTCTTTAGATTTTAACGAAACGCATTCTTAGAGATGTACATTTAAAATGATTCTTATAAATTCTTGTGTGATTGTCCATCATTATCTATAATCTTTTGACTATATTGTCTAATAAGATATTTTCTCATGTGATTAATTCAAATGTAATTTGTATTTATCTCAAATAGTTATTCATCCATGTATGAAAATACAATTAACTCTCCTATTTCTTTACTTATCTTACTTTTTTTTTTATTTCTTTAATGTGGTTAAAATTGTAAATAATTTATATATTCTTCATTTAATGTGTAAGGCTCTATTTGGCCAAATTTTTTTTCAAATACATATTCCTCATAAAAATCTCTCAAAAAATTTATTTTACTTTCAAAATTTCTATCTCATCAAAATTTTCTCTTAACCCCATAATTGTTCCCACATATTCACATAAACAAAATATTTTTTAATTATATAATATGTAAGATCCAAAAATATTAATATCAAACTTTCAATTCCTTATCTTCAATAGTGTCAAATTTCAATCAAATATACCCTAAATTTTTTATATATTCTCCCATTCTCACATTTAAAATTTAGTCTAATTCAAATTTAATTGTTTGAAAACACATGCAATTTAATTTGAATTGTGTGAGAATATATATATTTATTTTTTTAGAGAGATGAAATATTTAAATTGATATTTAACATTGCAATAGTTTTAAAAAAAATTATAATAACAAATTCAAAAAAATAAAAAGCTAGCCATTATACTTTCTCAAAGTCAACTAATGTAAACTTTCTCCTTCTCAAAAAAAAACAAAAACTAATGTAAAGTTTCTCAAATTACCATTACAAATTCCAAAGTCATAAAATAAATAAATATATGAATCGACGTTAGGAGGAGTTCTACACTGCAGTCTGCAGCGGGACAGAACTAAACAACGGGCTGAAAATTATGCATTTTTTAAGAGCTCATTACCCCACCGACACCTAGATCAGTGTATTTTAATGGAAAGCCAACCATTCCTTCCTGTTTTTTATTGTTAATTACCAACCATTCAATGTTAATCTATCATCTCAAAGCTGGCCAAAGACAAATACCATAAATACAACTCGAGAACATTTAAAGCATGAATTAAGATAAAAAAAGTCAACAGAAGGCAACCGATCTAGGGAATACATATGCCATAATGTAGCTCATTATATCAACAAAACAGTTCACGTTGAAACATCATTGCACATATGGAAAAACGACCAAGAAACCAAGGGCCAAGAGCTCAAATGCATATTAACAAATAGGTTGGCAAATACCTTTGATAACATCCAGCCCTCCTCCATGGTTTCTTATTCTTCATTTAAACACGACATTTCTAGACCTCTACCACATTTAAACAGCACTTAGAGGACCCGACATGCTGTGGTATCGTGCCAAGGTTTGCATTAAAAGGAGTGATTGTGTGCTGGTGGCTAATAGTGCACCCTCTCTTCACCGCCAAAATTCAGGCCCTCTATACCCTTGAGGGTGGATTCAAAATTCTTAATGGCAGAAGAGCTGCGTTTTTTATCAGATGATACCACTGGGGAGCTTCTCTGTGCACCGCTAGAAATTTTACGGAGCACTCCTGGGCTTGCATCTGTTGTACGAGAGCGGGATGGATCAGACTCATTTCCAAACATAACAGGATCACGACTGCTAGAAACAGCTGGTCGTCTTGAAGAGCCACTTGACCGGAAAAAATTAGAACTAGCCTGCAAAATAGACATGCCACCAGCCATAGTAGAGTTAGAAGGGTAAATGATTAATAATAGCCAGAATGGGTTTTGAATGGCAAGATGAACCTCTTTAGTCACGGATGAATCATTTGCAGCAAGATTTTTTTGTTTTGACAGGCTTCCACCATTCAAAGGCAGCCCAGTGCTTCTATTACGAACTGGATTTCCTGATGACCAGCCTGTTGGCCTACCTTCTTCACCACCTAGAGGACAAAATATTAGTTCACAGAACAGAGCAGTTACAGAGTTTTGAGCTTCAAGAAAAACTGCAGAACTAATTATCCAACTCAGTGAAGCAGAAATTAAAGAGAAGTAAACAGAGCAATTATCCATCTGTGGAGTAAAAAGTTACACCTTAAGCAAACACAGCAATTGGCAATGAAAGAGAAGAAATGAATTTATAATAAATAGAAAATGATATTGCCTAGGGAAACTGCAAAAGAGCCACACCTTGTTGTCTATCAATATTTGCACCAGCGTGCTGCATCCCTGAACTTGTTCCAGCTGTTCCACCCTGTAGCAATACACAGTTGTCACCCCACCACCCAAAAAGGAAAAAATTGAAAAAGAAACTTAGGGATGTATAAAAAGTAAACCTAAATTGTTACATTGCTTACAAGAGTGCGAGGAGGGTTGGCAAGCTGTGACTGCTGATACTTTAAAATGGTCCAGTCAAACACATAATCAAACTGAAATCCTGGAAAGGGAGTGGGGAAGCATAATAATAGAAGGAAGAAGATGAAGGGTGAGGGGGCAAAAGAGTAAAGAAAAACATTAGAGACTAATTCAAATGGAGGCATGATGTACTGACATTTACAAATTCTCAAATCTTGCACAACATTATAAACATCTTGTAAATTGAAGGAATTAATGCCAAACCTTCGCGAATGAAAAGGTCTCGGAAAATTCTCTTGAGATAAGCATAATCTGGTTTATCATCAAACCTAAGTGAACGACAATAATGGAAATAAGATGCGAACTCTGTAGGATAGCCCCGACACAAAGCCTATTGGGAAAAAAAGAATTGGAGTCAGTAACAGCAGATAACAGGATATAAAATTAATCTTAGAATGGTTTTTTTTTGGAGGGGGGTGGGGGGTGATGGTTTACCTCTATAGAGGTTGAAACTTTTTTCTCACTGATTTTTTCATACTTCTGTTTCTTGGTACCTGCTTTCAGCCCCTGCCAGGGAAGGCTGCAACAAGTTCGATGTTAGTAAGGATCACATACGAAGAACAATACAAATGTAAAAAGGAAGAAAGGAGTATTACCTTCCTCTCAAGAAGTACATAAGGACATATCCAAGTGATTCTAAATCATCTCTTCGACTTTGTTCTGTGGTGTGAAGACAACAAAGCAATTTAAAAAATGCTTTATAAAGTAATGCTACATAACATGAATTTGGAAACGAGGTTAGAGGTTCCACAACCTACCAATTCCAAGGTGAGTATTCATACTTGCATATCTGGCTGTTCCTGTCAAATTCTTGTTTTCTCTGTATTTAGCATGACAACCATTATAGCAACTTTATTTTAAGGAATCACAAAAATTTAGAAGAATCCCAAAAACAAAAACTAGCACAGAATAACAAAAAATTCATTTGTATGATAAAAAGCCAGGGTAGTCCCCAAAGTGAGAAAAGGTGGTTAACAAAACTCATTATCTGACACTTATCCAATAAAAACAATTAAATAATAGAATAAAACAAGAATAAATAAGGCAAAGACAAGCATAAATAGAGACAGATAACTTCTTCCCAAACAAAACATTATATCATGCATGAAAATCAACTAAATTGGCACCATCCCTATAATTATATTCTGGAACCAATAGACACAAAGTAGTCTTATCTCTATGTTTAGATGAAAGAGTAATTTCTTCTCTCATCCCACTTCACTAGGAAGTCAGAATATGCACTAAGATTTATATCTTCTGTTTCACACCATTCTTGTTCAATTTTTTTCCTCATCTGTATTTGAATACTTGTATGTGCATTGCAGATTGATCATTCCATGAAAACACAAGAAATAAGAACTACATATTTCACACATGAAATAGTAGGAACAGGAAATAATGTGCCAAGAATTTTGTTTTCATGAATACTTGCATTGGCTATAATGACACCATCTGTTAGTCTACAACCAAACAACACAGAGACCTTCTAATCAGGAACCTGCTATTTGTAGAGAAATTTAACTTCAAGAGAACTCACCTATAAGGAATGTGTTGATGAGTTGATGAGTCTCTATACTTCTTAGCCAGACCAAAATCGATAACATAGACCTACAAGGAATTAATGGCAGAGTGAATGAAAGAGAGATGGCAAAAGCAATGAAGGTAGTGAAAGAAAAGGAAAATCATCAGTTGTACTTGATTTGCACGCCTTCCTAAGCCCATAAGGAAATTGTCGGGCTTAATGTCTCGATGTAAGAAAGACTTTGAGTGAACAAACTTCAACCCGATTAATCTGAAAAGAACATGATCGCCAGAAAAAGGTGAAGAACAGTGGCACATAGGATGTGAACTAAAACACAAGAAACACAATATGTTACCATCTGATCAGCTAGCATAAGAACAGTCTTCAAAGAAAGCTTCCTACTACAGAAGTTAAATAAATCTTCAAGACTAGGCCCCAGTAAATCCATTACGAGCACATTATAGTCACCTTCAACTCCAAACCACCTAACATTGGGGATCCCAGCTACAAAAATACCAAAAAAAGAAGAAAAGGAACTTGATAAGGACATAAATCATAAGTATTAACAAAGAACTAAATGATCCAAAATAGAACTAGAAGATTGAAAAACTTCTTACTTCCTCCCTGTAGAATTTTGTACAACTTTGATTCATACAATAACTGCGGATGCTTTGTCTTGACATTTTCCTAGATTTAAGAAAAAAGCATATGAAATTGGAGAAACGAGAAATTTCCACAATCATCTCTTGTTTGTCAATCAAAGCAATCTGAAAATCATTATAACTTATATTATGCCCTTCGTCTCCTGGCTTACTAAAAAACAGAGCAACTTATGAAATATAGCATAGCTGTGTAAGAAAATTTCCAAAACTAAAAATTGCACTAAACCATGACATCCCCTTCTCTTGATTTGTAAAATCACATAATTCCCATGTCCTCAAAAGTTGCAGTCTTGAGATTTGTGTATGTCCTCTCCCATTACCCAGAGTGCACATTACACCAGCTGTTCTACTTAGTTCATCACCAATACCAACAACCAACCTTAACCTGTTTAATGAGCTGCAATTCATTATAGGCCAAAACACTAGTAATTTGGTTCTCGAATGTCAATAGACAGTATAGTATAAATTACCCAAAGCATCAAACTTTCAACTGCCTTGGCAATCAATCAAGCCCAATATGCAATTAATTCGAAATAAAAATTAAATAATTAGCATACCCAAACAGGACATAACGGAAACCCTTGAATTTTTCAAGAAGAACCGGAAAAGGATAAGAGCTAGAACTTACAAGCTTAATAGCAACCTCTTCATTAGTCTGAATATTGGTACCTGAGCATCAAATGCAATTCCCAATTACAAACATCTTAGGTAAACGAACAAATCATCAAGTCAAAAACAAACCAAAGAAGAAGCACTAAATACAGACTCACCAAGATAGATCTCTCCAAAAGAACCGCTGCCAATTTTCCGACCGAGCCGAAACTTATTACCCACACGAGGCTCCATCCAAATCACTTAAAAAATTCAAGTTCTGAAACCCAACCCTAACTTACAAAATTAAAAACATAAATTAAAGGAAAAGAAAAGCTCCTAAGCTTTCGACGTTTCTTAGGGAGAAGAAAAAATGTCTTGTAAGAAAGTATTTGTCGGATCCAGAATTGGGGATAGCAATGTAAATAAGAAAAAATTGAAGGGAGATTAACGGCAGCTTAAAAAATGCACCAAATTGGGTAAAAAATTTAACACAGAAATAGTATTACTCTGCTCTTCCGAATTCTGCTAAAATTGAAAAGTACAGACGCTGAAATCGAGAAGAAGGAGGCGGAGGATGAAGGAGGGGGACGGAGGCGGAGGAGGGAATCACCATTCACATCTTCTCTTGATGACTATCATGCTTTGCTTTGATCCAATCGAAGCAAGCAGGATTTCTTTCTTTATTTTTTTTTCCCCCTGTAATTATTATACTCAATTATGTACGTGAGAATCGATGGCATTTATGTAATTTTCTTTTTCTTTCCTTTTTTTGTCTCAAGCCTTTCCATTGTCGTTTTTTACTTTTTACTAATTTTTTACCTTAATTGGTAAAATAACTTCTACTAAATACGAATCTACGAGTTGGGAAATTCTTAAACTCCCCAAGTTTTCGCAAATGTCTGGAGGAAATGGTTTTCGCGACTCGTCAATTTACTCAGTCCAGAATTTAATATTTATACTTAATTAATTTATTATTTTTATTTACTACCTATACTTAATTGATTTTTTTTGTTTTGAAGAAATTATCAATATGATTAATAGTTAAAATTTATGAATCAATAAAATGCAAAAAAAATTATTAGTGAAACTTTAAATAAAAAAATATACTTATTGTAAGAAAATAAACTAAGTGAATAGTTCACTAAATGAATAATATTTTATGCATAAAAGTTAAATATTAATAATTGTATGCAATATTTGAGATAATTGTTTACCGTTCACTCAACTCAACAACCATTGGTACAGAATGTAAATAGCTATTGAGAGAGAAGGAGAGGGGGGGGGGGGTGGAGAACAGTGATAACAATGTTGTAACAAGGCAAATATGTAAATGTACAAATAAATATACAGTGGAGTTGTGTAGTTAGTTTCTTGACAAACTTATAATGAAACCTTTATAGTGTTTTGTGGATATTATACATACAACAGCCTAAAAGCATTGGATGAATGGATCTCAACTAAAGACTAATACTGGACAAAAAATATTAAGAATGAGGAGGTAGGAAATTACAGGGGCCAAAAAAAAAGCTAATCAGACTAATCTATGAAAAAAGGGGGGAAAAAAAGGAAAAATATTCTAAATACACTATTATGATGGAGGCAAGCCGCTCCTTGCAACAGTCATAGAAGAATACTTCTTTTGCAACTTGCCTTTCAAGTGTCTGATTCTTGCATCCACTCTTGCTGTGAACCCAATTGCTGTTTTTTGTCTAGCCTTGGACTTCTCTCTCCTCCACATATGTCCATCCTTAACATCTTTCTTGTAATATTTGATTTCTTGAATGATGTGGTGATCCATGGGATTGAAACATCTTTGAAATGCTATGTGAGCCAGGTAAGGGAGATTACATGCAATGGTCACCAGCAGAGTTGCAATCCAATAGATTGGAGCAGGAGCAAGAGCCTCTATGAGGATTTTATATGCATTTCCAGAAATGACAGGTGACATCTCGCCGTATATGAAGAGGAATAGGTACCAAGCAGAAACGCTGCCCCAAATGAGGAAGTGTTGTATCCATGTGAAGTGACTCATCGTGAGTGCAATCTGGCAGTTAACAGCCCAGATGATGCAAGTGAACATTGTAGTGCCCACTGCAGTCATGTCTGAAGTCTGCCCTCCAGCACGAAATGATTGGTCATAAAAAATGATGATGTTGAGGAAGAAAAGAACGAGTGAGGTATAGAGGCCATTCCCCATCCACCCAAATATCCTATACCAGTCAAAGAACAAATTTTTTGGTCCTTGCTGATATAGTGCTGGAAACTGCAAAATACATAGGAAGTGAGGCAATATGCAACACTCTAGATATGTTTAGAAAAAGATTTCAAGCAATTCTAGTAGGATATTTATCATCGAGACCAACCTCTAAGCAAATCTCAGAAGAGACATCCTGTTCAAATACTCCAAGTGCGATGACAGGCAAAGAAGTGAGGACAACATTAAATAGTATCATATACCAATCTTCATAGACAGACTGTCCAGAGAAGCCAGTGAAGGCCTCAAAATAGAACAGAGTGAGGCCAAAAGCAATATTCTTGTAGAAGAAATAGCATATCTGAACACCAAGCATTGTGGTTAATTAGAAAACCATAAGCATGAAAAAGTACTCACACAAAAGGAAAATAAAATAAAAATCCTTAAGTCTATATTACCATCTGTGCAATTCTTTTGTAGCACCAATGTCCATGAACGACAAGAAGCCTTTCTAGAAACCGGAACTGTGCAATGGAAAAATCACTTGCCATAACAGCCTGCAAAAGAGCCAATAGTTTTGTGGGCCTAATTACATCTTCTGAAAGCAAAAGACAGTTGCAACATGATGTATGCTACAATTGGTTATTGAGTTCTAACAACCACAAATTATAACATGTCATCTCAGCACCAAGACTACAATGTCAATTGTCAAACCTACCAAATGTAATATCTCTTAGGGAATCAAAATGGATTACTTTCCCCTCTCTATGAAAAGCAGATAGGTCATATAATCAAGCAAAGCTCATATGCTGAAAAAAATATCCATTTGCTATTCCCTTCATCCAGAATTAAATATCCACTTTCGATTTAGTACAAAATTAAGAAAAGCAGGTTACTTACCCCATCATCTTTATTATTAATGTAGTTAGTAGTGAGACCATGTGTTAGTGGGAGTGAATCCCTTAAGGAGGTTATTTGTGAAATTTTAGAGGAAAAATATATTTATTTTAGAAAAGTAAGCATTTAGTTTAACATCCTCTGAATATGGATTTAAACAGGAGTATTTTTTCCATAGAAGTTAGGAGGAAGATGACCAGGGTCAGAGAAATCGATCAGCAAATAAAAAAGAAACCATCAAGACTATAGATTCTGTAGGAGGAAGGATTCTGTCCCTTGAAGGTGAAAACTGCAGTTTGATTGCTCATTCAAGCCTATCATGACTAAAGGATTAAAGCACACCATCGCACACAGCATGTATAACATTGATAGGGATTCTAAAATGTTGAATAAAAACGACAACAAAAATGGCTGGTTAATAACACCATTTTCTGCTATTCTTTCTTTTCACTATTCTGGTTAAGAACTGCCATTTCCAGAAGATTTATACCAGGCAAATAATAATGACGAAATACTTCAAATTGAAACAACCAGCACTGATAGGAAACAGTATTTCTTATGTTGATTTGCAAGAACCTTTTTAGACCTTTCCGGGGGAAAGATATTATACTCTAGCAATGGGAACTGATCAACGAGTAAAAGTATGTGACCAACCTGCATTCCTTCAACCCCACTGATGCCAACACCAATGTCTGCTTCTTGAATCATTCCAACATCATTTGCACCATCCCCAATAGCTAAAGTGGTTTTTCCAGTTCCTTCTTTTACTAATCTTGTCACCTAAATATGAAAATAAATAGGACAAAGAAAAGGGGGGGGGGGGTTATTAAACCGAGTAGGCTAGTTGCCTAGTTCTGGAAATTTAAAACAAGAAAGTATCATTTGAAGATGAAGCCTTAAGCAGATCAGTTAATAAAATCTTACCAGGGCCTTCTGTTTAGGAGAGACACGGCAGCATATTACAGATGCACAATCAACTCCTAAATTTAAGAAATGATACTTCATGTCCTCCTCCAAGGCATATGTGAGAGTTTTCCCATCAATAATTAGTGCAAATGCAGCATGGGGGTCCTTTTCAAGCTTGATCATTTGTGAGGCATTGGCAATTTGCATGGAAATATTCTCCTTTACAGCCTGATCAGCAACAGAAAATGCAAAGACTACCACATCTTAAACAAATTTCTTAGTAAGCATTCATGGACTTCAATAACTAGTTGCCAATTTTTCTCCTTCATAAGTGATTACCTTAGTGGAATCTGATTCTGTATTTGCCGATATACAAATCTGTTTCATGCCTTGTCGAAGCAAACTGCAAGCATATCTGCATAAGCATATTATTTGCAGTTAATAATAGGAGCTTTGATTGTTAAGTCTGGTGGCAAAAACCTGCTTTAGGGAGACTGACCCAATATTGATCGCCGTTTCCATCTTATCACCTGTAAGAACCCAGATCTTGAGACCAGCTTGAGCCAGTTTATCAATACACTGAGGCACCTAAAACAGTAAGTTATAGCAATTAAGACTTGAAATTCTAAAGAAACAAAGCTTGTGGACTCAAAAAATTGTAATGTGTACCCCTTTCTGTAGTTTGTCCTCTACTGCAGTTGCACCGACAAGAATCAAGTCTCTCTCAATCATATCAGATGCATGTTCAAGCATTAATTCCCTATCTCCACCAATTGAAGTTTTTGCTTTAGAAAACTCCTCATTCCAGGCAGAATACTCGGCTTCATCAAGCTTCTTATAAGCAAGTGCTAGTGTACGTAAACCAGCTTCTCCATACTCATTTAATTGCTTTGTGGTAGCATCCAAAAACATTTTCCCGTTCTTTGATAACCTGTCAAATATAATGCTGTAGATACCAAGAAAAGTCAGCCAGGCACTAGGTTAGCAAAAAACCATCTAAATCAGAGAGATTACAAAGTGGACAGTTGTCATTAAAAGCTCAAGCACAGTATAGAACAGTGTCCCACTTGTAGAAGTTAAGAAAGCACAAGTACCAAAGAGGATGAACACTAGATCAAGGAGCACTATGCAAATTCTCAAACTTGATTGTTATGCATCAACAAGAAACCACCTTGTTTCCATTATTACATTTATTTTTCTTTAATTTCTATTCTGCTGTTAGTAGAGTTTTTCTTGGAGGCAGAGAATGGAATATACTTTATTGGGAACTTGGAAAGCAGTCAAAGGAGTAGTCTTAAGTTACACATATGTTGAAAGACAGACCTGTCTGCTCCTTTGCACATCAGAAAAATTTGCCCATCCTCGTCCTGAAGAATGACAGTCATTCGCTTCCTTTTACTTGTAAAATCCAAGAGATTAAGAAGTTTGTACTCCCTGAAACCAAAAAGGGAAAGAAAAGTGATTAATATGCAATTAAAATCCAAAAAGCCAAATAAAGATCTCGTAGAAACCTAGAATAATAATCATCACCTCACCTTTCGACAGGCTCTTGGAAACGAGGATATCTCTCACGAACAACCAAGCTCGATTGAGTTCTTTTACAGAACTCAAAGCCAAATTCTCGAGCAGCAACCAGAAATGCCCCTTCATCAGGTGACTCAGCTTCATATGTAAACTGTACCAGTTTCTTCGTTTATCTCAGGAATTGCAGTATGACAAAGTGCAAGTATTCTAAAGAATAGCAACATGACATCGGTGTTAGGTTCTTTCAACCAATTTCCTTCCATGAGGCGGTCATCCTCAAAGCTAAACTCCCTTATGGCAGGTTTCTGGTTCATTTCATCTTTAGAGGTGATCACAGTCTCTAATTCAATTTCTGATACTGCAAACCCATTTTCATTATCATTTTTGTTTGATGAGTCATGACCTTGACCTGTCGATGTCCATGGCCATCTGCTTTGCAGCAGCAACCTCAACATCACTAGCCCGTTTTCCATACGAAACACCAGCAATGGAACATTTCAGAAAGTCCATCTGATTGCACGTCAAAGTGCCAGTTTTATCAGAGAGTATAGTGTCAACCTGGCCTAATTCCTCATTTAAGTTTGATGTTCGTGCTTCAGCTGGAGTTCCAGTCTCTTCATCGTACATATTGATGTCTTGGTTGATAAATACTGCCTGCAAGACTTTGACAACCTCAATTGACACATAAAGAGAAATGGGAATCAGATATCCATATAATATCAGAGCAGTGACCAGATGAAAAGTTCCTGATAACTCAGGCCTTTGGGGGTTATAGAAGTTCTGGTCATCTGGAGCTTGCAAATACCACCAGTCTGGCATCTGGTACTTGACCTTGATGGCAAAGCCCACTGAGCTAATCAGTGAAATTAAAACAAGCAGAGTAAAAAGCACATAGATAATTTTGTCCATCTGTTTTTCAATCCTGCTCCTTTTTGATGGTGATTTAGTAGCATTCTGCATAACCTTGCTATCATGACCAGTAAAAATTACTGCTCCATAGATATAAGCTGTATTCCTGAGCTTTGAATCCCTGAGGAGAATCTGGCTAGGATCAAGAGGATAAACCTGACGGTCATAATTCAAGATTGCCCACGAAAGTGTAAAGGTTAGGATTGGGATCCTCACATCTAATTGTACCCTTGAAGTTCCTAAAGGCTGCATCCTCATCTAAGGGCAATGTTACCTCCAGAGCCCTTTTTACCTTTAAATTTGTCTCTCCATCCAAGTTCATGGTCTCCACGTAACATATGCCATCTTCATAACTAGAGGACAAGAGAAGTAAATCTGCTGGAAAAAATTTATCCTTTTCCACTTTCACTATGTCCCCAACACGAATCTTCCTCCAAGGCTTTGTTACCAAATATTCCATCCCCTTTATGTACATTAGCTTTCCTTAGATTAACCTTCATATCCTGTATAAATCTGCGCCAATCTTCTAAAGCCTCCTTTGCCATACTCAATCCAACGACAAAGGCCAGGGGAGCGATCATACTAACAGCCGAGAATGGTGCAACTGGAGTGAGAGAAAGGATTGCAGCCAATAGAAAATATAAGTTGGCAACACGTCTGAATTGCTCAAAGATGGCCTTCGGTAAGAAGGTTATAATATTGTATTTTGTAGTAGATATGTAATTTGAGCGGTAGTAAAGAGGCTTCTTTTCATGGAATTCAGGTTGGTTACAGTAAACCATACGTGAATAACCAGGGCCCTGGAACTGATGAGGACCTTCTGTCTCAGCCTGGTGAGACCGAAGACATGCGAACGTGTATAGATTGCTCCTCCGGATCCTTGCCCTTATCCTACCACGCGGCATTCTGTTTGTGTTTACTCTTAGAAGTAGTAGTAATATACCAGATATGAAACATCAGAAGAAACCTCAAATACTGTCTTCATCCCTCCTGCAGGAGGGATTCCTTAACCAATAACACTACTAAAGAAGATGGAATTAGATGAGGAGAGGATAGCCCAAGGGCAATGCTGATCAATCTGCAAAGCATAAGTTGAGGCATAATGTTTTAGGACACAAATCAAATTTGTGTAAAAGAATACAACAGAAATGCCCACAGAGAAACCACTAAATTCAGAAAGATGATCAATTTTCAGATTGAAGTTTGAATTACAAAAGCAGGAACTTAAGGATTTTAGATACTATATCAGTTTTCCGTTGCAACAACAACAACATAAATGGGCATCTAAGAAACTCCATAATTACCAGAAGAAAGTTTTAATTAAAACCCCAACCACAGAGTAATGTTCTTTACCAGAAACAACTTAGTAATGTTCGAGGATAAAAGGTAAAACGATATAGGACAAAATAAAGATTCCTGTGAAAAATTAAAAGAGATGGCAGCTAAAAGAAAATCCAAACCCTGCTTTGCATCTTGTCTACCATCCGCATTCCCGGCCTGGTATCTAAAAGTTCCCAATCAACTGAATCGTAAAATCAAAAACAAAAATTGAAATAAAGAGAAAAACATATACAATATTACATTTCCAGCTCAAATTGTAAGAAAAAATCTAGAACAGGTCAGAAAAAGTTTCAAGCATTAAAAAACGAAAAGAAAAGAAAGAAAAAACGCAATTTAATTCATGTTAAGCGTATTAAATTTCCATTACCCAACAAAGAATAAAAATCCAAATCTCATTACATACAGAGACGTAGAAAAATAAATGCACATGTATTACTATTACAACAAGGGATTTGAATTTCAAGAAGAAACAAAGGAGTTACCGAAACCGAGAAGGGTGAAGAGAGCTGAAGGAGAATTTGAAACAGAGGCGACCCCAACGGCAATGAGATTGGAGAAAAACGAGCTGAAGAGTTACGGAGATCGAAATGGAGGAGAGAGAAAATGTAAAGAGAGAGAAAAAACAGACAGGAATAGAGAGAGAAGGGACCAACGAGAGGGAGATTTAGGCATAAATGAGCCCTTTCTCCATTAGAAGTCCGAAGCAAATGCCAGTATTTTACGGTGACTCTCTCCTCCAAAATAAATTATTCTAATACAGAACCCACTCTCCCAATTAATCCTCCTTTTTTTTTTTTTGTCTTCAAATTTCTTTTATTTTTTTTTCTTGAAATGACAAATTTCTTGAAGTTAATCAACAATAAAGCCTGCTAATTTACCTAGAAAGGAGGATCAATATCTCCATCTCGTTAAAGAAAAGGAAAAATCGTATGTATATCTATTAAAAAAAAAGAAGGAGTATTATTTTTCACAGAATAACTTTCATGTTAATCTTTAGACTAATTTTATTTATACAAAAATATTAAAGTTTTATTATAAATTAATATTTTAAAATCTAAACTCGAAACGTTCATTAGATGTGTCTCAATAAATAAATACTACTATATTGTCTTCTTGACCAATTCGTATTTATTAAGTATTAATCTGAGTTTAAAGTTAAAAAAGAGGAGGTAAAAGTGGTTAAGATTAAGAAAAGAGGGTCGGTGAGGGTCAAAATTTAAATGAGGAAGGAAGGAATGAAAAGGGGCGGTCGGTCTCAAACTAGAGTCTGAGTTACCGTGTGGAGGAGACGTGGGAGGGGATCAATGGTTTGGGGGTACTATAGCCTACGTGGCAACCTTATTAAACAACGAGGATGATTGGATATTCTGACAAGGCCAAAGGTCCCACAAAAGTTGGGACTTTGATGTGCGGCCGTTTTTTTCCTGGTTTGCACTGTGGAAACGAAGGCCTAATTCTATTTCTTCTATGTTTAGTAGTACTTGAAGATCTTTTTTTTAACATGTAGTGCTAATTATGGGTTTTGTAGTCTGATTTAACTTTAAAGTTTTGAGTTAGTATATTTCTAATCTCAATCTTTTTTTTAGTTATATAAATATTTTGATAATTATTCTATTTGTTCGAAATTGAATATTCACATTTTTGTTTTAATTTATTTAAAATTTATATGAACTTTTTTTAATAATTATTTTATATAAAGTTTTATTAATAATTTTATTAATTTAAAATATTTATATCTCATAATCTCTACCGCTCACCATCATAATTTAAGAGAATTATATTTACGCTAATAAATGAGTCTCACAATATATTATATTAACGTGAATGATAGTTTGATAAATTGACATTGTTTAATTTTTAATCAAAATCAGAAGTGAATATTCAATTTCGAACAAAATGAGTATTTTGATACTATCTCTTTTAAATATATACAAATTCTTAAACCCTTGATCCAAAAAGACCAGATTAGTGTAAGAATATTTGATTCATAATAACCCTTTTAAGTGTAATGAATCCTTTGAAAAAAAGAGACTACCAAGATAACTTTTTTTCTTCTAATTTTGTTCGGCATTAATTACAATTAAAAACTCAACTTTAAAAGAAAACATTTACTGTTAGTTTGCATTTTGTATTAAAAATGATACAGCTACAAAGTCAATCGTATAATAGTAATTGAATTAAGTGAATGTACGAGTATGATTAAAAATATAAATATATTTTTAAAATTTAACTTCAGTGTGGAAAAAGGAAAAAAAGAAAGTCGGGTCAATGGTTTAGGTGGGGGGACAGGACAGCTAGCTGTAAATAATGGCAGGATTTGGAATCGGAGGAATGGAACGTAATCTTTCGTGCTGGGATAATGGCGTGAACTAAGTTTGTGGGGTCCACGTTGAGGTCTCCCACTCCTCTGTTTAAGTCTTTAGATGTTTCCAAAACTTCATTGTTCAACTGAGGAAGTTTCCTCAAAATTATCAGGAGAAAAAAAAAAGAAAAAGAAAAAAGAGGAATTTTCCTTGGAATAATACTGAGGAGGTTGCTTCCAAGGTATGATAACTAAGAATCCTAGTTTACTTTCTTTTCCCATATTCATCTGTCATTCTGGAAAAAGCCAAAATTGATAAAATAATAATAATAATTGATGAATTTTATCGTTACAAGTTAATTTATATATATATATATATATAAAGATTTTAATATTTTAAAATGCTAATCGTGTGAATCATAAGAATCAAGCTGGCCTGCCATCCTTGATAGTATTTCTTAAGAGATTATTGTGTTTGTGTTATTTTCCATTGATAATGACACTAGAGTGTTGAGTGATTTCCAGACCCCTAAAGTTGTGATGTCTTTCCTCAAATAATAATAATAATAATAATATGTATTATTCTCCATATTCCTTGATTGCCTGCCTGTTTTGCTTAAAATTGCAAATATGCTGATTCGCATCAGAGAATTTATCAACCTTTTTACATTTGTTCATGAATCATATCTCATTTTCTTTGACTCAACCTTTTCTTTTTACAGAAAAAAATTAAATATTTTATGTAATTTTATTTTTATTTTTTAGAAAAAAAAAACAAATTTCCTCTTGAAGCAACAACGTGCCCCATATGTATTCAATCATTTAGGAATGCAACAATAAATGATAACTAATAAAAAAAATTTACAATGATAACTAAGAAGATAAAATAATAATTAGGATTTACACTTTCTTCTTTCCCTATATACAATAATCGAAACTATGCAAGATGTGGGGGGAAGAAAAAAAACCCATTGATGTATGGCCTGCAGTGGAAAAGATATAACGCATAAAAAAATAACAGTATCCACTTTTATTACCACATATCAAAGGGTGAACATCATGCTCCCCATTGATTCTTCATGTTTAAACACACACCTTCATAAGAGAGAAACTATGCCCACTCTCATGAATCATCATGATTCATGTTATTGATATGCTTTGCGGTGAGTTATCGTCTATCACTAGTATTATTGTCTATCGAATTAAATGAGATTTTGAAATTATCCAGTTTTAAAAGTTCTTTTTTATTATTTATTAAAAGATGAAATTTATTACTTTTATTGTAGAAAATTCACAGGGTGACAAGACATGACTAGTTGTTAAAAGTGATTATATTATTTTTTAGTAATAATAATTACGATATATTATTTGAAATTTAAATATCTGAAATAATTAGATAAATTTATTTTCATGGAATAGTCAAAACTAATTTAACATTTAAATTTGGACGAGACAGAGTAATTTTTCCCCCTTTTTTTTCTTTTATTTTGACAAGAGAATAACAAAACTAACAAACGTGAATTTTTTTTTCAAAAAAAAAAAAAAAAAGGAAGAAGAAGAAGAAAAAAAAAAGTGCTCTGATTCACATTTCACAATCCCATGCCTATCCCACATCGAAAAAATGAAATAAAAAATATCTGAAACGTGCTTTGATTTGATTCGTTTAAATGGTTAGGCCTGCATGAATTGAGGACTATTAAGTAATGAATTTGAAGAGACATCCTAATCCTATTGGTACCTCCATTTCTTATGAATGGTTGTACCAAATTTTTGAAACCCCACTGCCATCATTGTCGAAACACACACTTTAGTACAATTCTTTTAGTTTTGCTCATTTTGGAGACCAATAATTGATATGAATACTTTCATTGTCTCAGATTATTCCATTCTTCAACTAAAAGCAACCCCGTCTACTCATATTATTGGAGATACAAATCAGATCAACAACTCCAATTTAAAATTTCCTTTATATTTTGAAATGACACAAACAAAAAACATCCAAATTGGTAAAACCTCTCTCAACAACCCCCAACAGATCAATGAAAGGAGAGTGAACTATCTAGGGAGTTTCCTCCATCACATCCATTTTCCATTTCTGCAGAAAAGGGAAAAAAAGGGAGGAAGAGGGGGAAAAGCACTTCTATTTTACTTTATGGTACAATGTTGTCAAAATCGAGCAATGAAGTTTATATACTCTCTTTGTTTGTTTTCTGTAGAGAAACTCTAGTTGGTTTCTTTCTGTTTCTGGATTTGATTAACAAGTTTCCCACGATTTCTTGGGTGACTTAAATAACTTTTGACAAAAGGAACTTTACAGTTAGGCTGTTGTGAAAACTGAAAATGACAACCCACAATCCAACTTCATCATTGAACTAAACCAGAGATAAGCAATCCACTCTTCTATATTTCTTATAGTTTCAATCCTTGCTTTACAAATTGTCTTGATTTGTACTCTCACTTTTTTACTTCTTAATGCGCATCCTTCAAAGGAAAAAACCCATAAAGAGAGCATGCACATGAGTTACCTTTTCTTTTTATCCTTTATCTTTATAACAAGAAACTAGTCATCATTGACGTAACAGATAGATTTCGTATTTTCTATACTGAATTGTACGACTCTCAATATGGTGTAAATGCGTAAAAATAGAATATTTCTGGTAAAGAAGCAGGGGTCCATGTTGTGCTGGTAATGGAACTTTTGATCAGATGTTTGTAAGACACTGACAAACAAACGTGTGAAAATGTCGGTTCATCATCACTGGAGACAGTCTTTACAAGAAGTGTTCTGCCAAATTCTAACAGAAGACTTTGTCATTTACAAGAATGGATGGGTACAGCAAAATAGAAGTGCAGTTTCATAGCTTCCAGCCACAGTTTGAAGAATTTGGCAAAAGTAAAAGATCCCAATGCAGGGTAGCATGCAGAGCATGCTAACAATAATGGAGGGAATTATTTATTTTTTCTTATTTAATGGAGGGAAAGAACAGGATGCCAGCAATTGCCAAACAAAATGGCCCCCAATATCAACATTAACATGAATTTGGAAAAAAGAAATAGGTATTGGAATGTACCCCAGAAATATACAAAAATCTGGGGATAAAGAATTAATTGATGAACAGGAGGCAAACATGTTTTCCTCTGCAAACTTGTGGATTATTTCATCTAAGGAGTGATCTCGTTAAGTGCTCCCGTGCTGTGGCCAGAGCCTGAGATATTGTCTGCAAAAAGTGCACAATACAGGCGCCTGTTAGTCTACATATTTGTAAAATACTCTGTTATATCATACTGAATAGCTGGACACACTTTTTGTCAATAAAAGTAATGTTTATCTATAGGGAATTCAGCAGAGCAGAAGATTATCATAACCTTTAGAACTTTCAATGCCAGTACATGATGGAAGAGGAAAACTGCTGTCTAGTATCTGAAGACTATTTAGTACAGAGACTAGCCTTCTCCATTTTGCATAGGACACAGGAGTTACTCTTTTGTTTTGCTCAGAACAGTAGTGAGTCTAGCGTGTAAGTATTTATAAATCCTCTTTTGCCAAGGGCTGGTCCCTGGTTGTACATGTTGACCCAAACTCCCCCTCCCAAAAGGTCTAGTTCTACACGCTTTCCAAATTTGACCATAAAAGTTCCCAATTCCATCCATCCTAGTCACATTTCTAACCATAGGAACTCTCACCTAACATCACGCCGTGGGTTACCTCTTTCCTGGTACTAACCGAATTGTTTTGGTCCAATTGCATATATGCCTATCTTGGTGTTTATTGCTACAGTTAAGAATATGATTCATTATGCCATCAATACCTGCTCAGACAACGGTGCACCATCGTCCATGTCGTGAGTAGCTACTTTTCCAGCAATAATGCTTCCATCAGTCTCAAGAATCATCCTACCAGAGCACAAGAAAATAAGTATTAAATCTTGTTAAACCCTTGAGAAATTTCAAGGATTCCTGCTAAATTAGGTCATACTAAAAAATAGCACATCCCTACAACAGTATTATCAAGTGATGTAGAGGCAACAAGATATTGTGCCAAAGGAAAGAATTGCCAATTATTGATCTACTAAAATGAGGTAAGATACTCTTCATTCGAATTAAGATATTTCATATCACTGGGGAAAATTGCCAACTACTGGTCCGATAAAATAAGTCAAAATCATTTTCACTGGAAATTCTTGGCAGCATCTTCAGCCAAAAGAAAAAAAAAAAATCAGAAGTTCATAGAGAGAATGATTATTTGTAATTTATCATACTGGATATCCGTGCTGAAACTGATGGGAAAGAGAAGGAAGAAAAGGTTAAGCATGAAGTCTACGAAGAAATCACTTTAAAGCTTCAAATGTGTAGCTGATGGATACTGAGTCATCAAGTAATTAGACTTAGTCACCAATGTATTAGCAAAGACTGATAAAAAGTATATACTAAGCATATATTGGTTAGAGAGACCAATTCTAAAGCTAAAAAAAGAGATAATATTCGTATCCCAAAATATAAGATATTTTGTATATTTCATTTTTACTAAAATACTCTCATTTTATTATGTTATATTTTATTTTTAAAATTAAAACTAAATCATTTATTTTATCAAAGTAATATTGAAAAAAAAATACAAAATAAGTTAAAGAATTTGCTGAAATTATCTTATATTTTGAGACAAAGAATTTGTTCAAATTATGTTATATTTTGGGAGGGAGGTGAGTAATTTCAAGCCAATTTGCATACATCCAATGAATTAGAAGTAAAGAACTGACCCCCCATCCACAATTTCATCAAGGCACAGCAGAATCAGATCTAAGTTCTCGAGTGCCTCTCTGTGTTCAACATTGTTCCTGAAACGATGACATGATCTATTAACTGAAAGAACAAATCAAGGCATTCTAATATCTAAAATCGATCAGAACTTTATAAGTTAAAGAATAGAACCTCAGCAAAACGTTAACTGCATCAAAGAAACCTTGGAGAACATTAGCTAATATCAGTTCATTTTCGTCATCACCTCCAGTCACAAAGAAATGCAGATCTTGAACAAACTTGTAAACAATAATGTTGTTCTCCAACATAGTTATTTCGGCTGCAAATTAACAAAATCAATAAAGCCGACCGTCATATACTCTCTAAAGTCCTAAACATACAAGGACTTAATCTACATCGGTTACACGGAATCACTTATATTTCTTTTGAACAAGAAAAATGAGTCTTGACTTATTCGATCTAATTTGGCTTATACTAAAAGAACAACAATTAATTCAAAAGAATTCGTCATGTGTATCGAAAATTTAGGATCCATTTTCAGTATTGAAACGGACAATCATTCTCTAGCGACAAATAATTCTACGATCTTCAAGTATCATGATACCTTCAGTCCTAGCATTTGTTTTCTGTGTTTTTGTGAAGATGGACTTCTCAAAGGCTAACTTTGCCACATTTGTTGGCCATTCATCAGAATAATATTTAACCGCCACCCGTTTTCCTTCAGAATCCAACAGAAGTATGTTCTTTATAGTAGGACGAGGCTCCTACACATTGCAATCACAACCCATATAAAAACCATCAAAGTAATCAAAGAAAATCCCTTCCACCACATGAACTGATAACCTTTCACAATGATTTTTTTTTCTTTCCAATAAATACAAAAAAGCCAAAATGGGTTAAACAGGCAGCCATTACATAGAGGAAAAAGTACAGATCTTGGAAGAATTGATTAGATCTTAGTCAATTGAAAGATTGAATTGGAGAAGAGATTAAGGTGAGAAAGAGATACATACGTAGTAAGAGACGGTGGACATGGGTGTTTGCTGCTTAGTGGTGATGAGTGACTATGCCCGGATTGATTTCTTCGTCGGAGATGGAAGCTCAACTGATTTGCATTTCCTCTGTAATTGGTTTAACGTTCGTCGGTGTTGGTTAGAACAAATGGGCCTGGGCCTCCTACATGTCCTGCTTCTTAGGTCCATATTTTTTAAGAGTTGGGCCCTCAATGCAAGCCGAAGTTTTGTTTCTTTGTACAGACGTTTTGTGTAAATTTTTCATCTGAATTTGTTAAAAGAAATGTATGTATATATATATACATATATATATATATATATATATAGCACTTTCTTTTGGGAAAAAATTATCATTTTTTATTTTCATTTAAAGTTTCAATAAGTTCACCCATGAGAAACTTAATTGACAAAATTTAAATTGGAGACTTTGAATAATAAATAATTTAATTGACAAAATTTTAATTTTTAGAGACTAATTTAATTTTCATTCAATCTAAAGACACTTATGAATTTATATTAAGTGTCTAAGATGTAAATTTTATATACATGTTTCATATATTCTTATCAATAATTAATTACTTAAATTATTTTAAAACAAACAAACTAATAATTTTTTCTTAATTTCAAGCAAATTCATTATTATATATTAATTGTTAGTTTTAAAAAAAAAATTCGATTACTTTATGATTTAATTTCAAGTCGTGAATTCAATATAAACTTAATTGATAAATAATAACAATAAGTAATAATTAGGTATAAATGTGAAAATAAAAAATTTAATATGAGATTTATATAGAAATTATACTATTTTTTATAGCACTAAAAATAAAATAATGAAATATCTTTGTGAGATATAAATAATGAGTATTAAATACTATTTAAATTGCAGTCCTTTATTGAAGAATCATATATAAATATGATTTGATTAGTCACTTTTAATTTTCTTAAAACTAGAGAAATGATTATACTCCTTTTATCCAGAATTAAATACACACTTTATCTTTAAATAAAAAAAAATTCATTAACTTTAATTAAATTATTAAATTATCATTGATATTAATATAATGAATTGTGAAACATGAATTAATAAAATACAAATTTTTTAAATTAAGAGAGCAACTTATCAAAATTATGAATTAATTGTATATAAATATCTTAAATTAAATAAATTATTAATAAAAATTTAAATATATATATATATATTTAAAGAAAGTAAGCATGCAATTCCAGATATTTAAAATATAAATGTGGATAATTCAATTATGGCCGAAGGTCAGTATAATTTGTGGATGGAATTTGTTAACTGTGAGAAGCAAAATCCTTTGCAGCAGCAACAGTAATGGCTAATTAATGTGGAGACAAAAATGGGAAAAAAAAAAGAAAGAAAAAAAGCCTTGGCACCATGTGTTTTTTCTGTCTTGCTGCAGGTCTGCTGCCAAACGCCGCTATCGTGATCAGGGTGAGAAATCAGTTGCAGATGGTCCATGGTTGAGTTCAAAATACTAAGAATTACATATCTTTTACATTTAATGTTGTCTTTTTCTACACAAATTTTGGTATTACCAAAGGTTTCATAAACAGCAGGTAATTTGCTAGATCAGTGATCAACCTAGAAAACTTCATGGAGTGTAGAAGGCCGGACCACATTTGCATTTCCAGCCCTCGGGTTCGTAATTGGCATACTGGACTCCAACACGGCCGTTGGTGGTGGGCACTTGAATGGCTTCACATGGCACGCATCCAAAACACTTGTGTGCGCAGCTTGGTGGACTTGACCCTAGTTTGTTTGCCTCTTTATTCTCTGCCTCCTCAACTTTCTTCATTGTCTCTGCTCCTCTGCCTTTATGGCCCTTCATTCAAATTTCGAATGGTAAATAAATATCCTTTTTCATCTAGCACATGCCACGAAATGGGTTATAGAGTTATACACTCACCTGATCTGAGCTCATTGTAATCGTTGTTTGCCTTGATTGGAGATCCTCTTTTATGCCTGCTGGCCCTGCTCGCAAGAAGGAAAATATACAAAGTTTAGTTAGTGGTCTACCTAAGAAGAGGAAAAGCAGGTTTGGTTGGAAGATAAAGAGTCCCAACCCAGGAGTTGAAAGATAACCAGTTTTATACTGCTTGACTCTTGAATGATGATGATTCCAAGAATATTTTCAGAAATCAAGTATCATGGTAAAATATGTTGGCATAAGCAAGACAGTGTTGGCACTTGGCAGGCGCCAAAGAAGGACGTTACTATTAGCTTAAAAGGAAGAAATATTCTTCTTTATGCAGCCATGGAGAAAGCGGGTCAAGAGTTATCAAATCAGGAACTTACCTAAGTCAACAGCATGACCAAGATTTGGGGCAAAAGGCCTGCTTGCTACGAAGACCAAGCTTATTATGGAGAGAAAGCAGAACAGTTGTCCTTTCATTTCTTGAATAAGCTGAATGATGATTGTGATGATGATGAGTTGAAGTCCTCTTGAAAGAATGAGTCTCTCTGGTAGAACTTGAAAGACAGAACAATAATAATAAGGGAGTGGATTCTCACCTAAACTGATGGGGAGCACGCAAAATGGCTGGATATAAGAAGGGAAGAAAATGCCTGCAAGGAGGGTAACGCTCACATCCCAAAAATATTAGCTTGTCACAATCTCCAAAATTTCTTGGATTTCCCTCAGTGTGTCTGAATTAAGTTGTACTGTAATAGTTCGAAGATTTTCCTTTCCAAACAAGTGATTCTATTATCATCTGGCAGCAAAGCAATGCGCAGTACAATATTAATATATAGCTCATTTTCTTCTCTCAATTGACAACTCGCTTTAATACCTTACAATTATCTTTTTTCTCTGTCCATGCTCCGTATTATCTCTTGTTGCTTCAGCTTTGGATACAAGAAAACCCTGCTCTCGCTCTGTTTCTCTCAGATAAATTTTCATTTCTGAGCCTAAAGGGAGGGTGTATAGTGTATATTATCTGAGGCGGTCCCTATCAGCCTAGAACAACTCAGCTGCAACCTTTTTGAGTCTGTGAACTGGTACCAAATCCTATAAATGAATGGGTAAGAGAGAAAGGCAGGAGAAGAAAAATAGTATTTGGTTTGGTTGCCTAGACTGCTGAGCTCCTTTTTCTGATAGCATTCCTTAAGTGGAAGAAAAGAAATCCAGGCCAGTCACCTACTCCTGTACTCAATTCACTGTGCAGTATCAATGTCCGAGACCTTCATTTACTAGTACCAAGATGTAGATGCTGCAGGTAAACTACTTTAGTTAACAAGACAATAAATACCAGTAGTAACTAGTTTAATGGAAAACTACTAGGCCAAAAAGATATATGCGTGTGTGTGTGTGTATTCTTGGGACGAAGAACTATATGAGGAAAAGTTGGTTATATTTCGTGCATATTCAATTGCTTGTGTACTTTGGTGCCAGCTGCACTCCTAACTCAAATATCAAATTGTAAAGGAGAGCACCCCATATCATCAGCAATCAATGCTGAGTTACTTTTAGCTGAAAAATGAATGACAACCAGCACTCTAGCAGTAAATGAATAACAACTTGTTGAAATGCATGCAATGAAAGAAGCATTGATTAAAATGTAGAATGACGAACCAATTGTTGTGTAAGTTAGAAACTCGGAAAGGCAACGTGGGAAGCAATCTTCATTCTTCAAGACAAAGGAAAGTTAGCCAATTGCACCTTTCAATAGTCCCTCAGGCAGCTCAGACTCGCAGTAGTAGCTGCTAAGTCACTGACTACTGCAATCAGGTAAGCAGAAGATAGCAGGGTAGGAGGGCCTAGAGTACCGCACTGATAGTCCATTCAAAGGTCAGTTTTTTGGAGAACTTAGTAATACTCAAGAGAAGAACTTTGGTGGGCTGTAAAAAAGAGATTTGTTGCTAACATCATCCCGTACACATAAGGAGGCCATGATAGAAGAGGAATCAGCGAGCTGGTTGCTAATGACAATGGTAACAGTGATCATCTGGGTCAGTTTTCCAGATTGACTTGAGTCTCCAGTGATTTGATAACTCACTGTAATGCGCAGCGAAGAATCTGGACTGCTTTCCATCCACTCCTCCCAATACATAAAAAGAACCCGAAGAGAATAGTGCAACAACTGATAGTACTATTGCTATTAGGCCATGCCTTTTGTTTTCTTTGGCATTTTGCCTGCCTCTCCTTTTCGACCATCACTTTGTCCATTCAGAGATTGCTCTGAACCTCTGACTATTCTTTTGGGTTTTTGGTCCTCCTTCCACTATTTTTTGCTCAAAGATTTGAAGGTCAAGGGCAAAAGATTTTATTAATTAATTTTCACTTTGGTCCACGCTTAAGTTGATATAAAAAGAAAAAGGTGGAATTTATATGTATCTTCATAACAATTTCGGTGTCCACGAATCATTTTTGTGAAGTTTACATAGTCGGGACAACATTACTGGAATCTTGGGACATATATTGTCCATCTTCTAAAGATCACTAGTGAGCCATATTGAATACAAATTGAAACCAGCAATTATGAGGCACCATAAACATATTCATGAATAAAATAACAGTCAAGGGAATGGCTTATCAAATAATACTAGTTAAGAAAACTCTTGTAGAACTTGTACCATCTAAAATTCACAAAGAACAAACAACTCATGAACTACTTTTTCTTAGGGAGCACTGACTGCACAACAGCTTCAATCTCTTCCTTCACTCGATGGAAAATACTTGGTCCTTTAACTTCATCAACTGGGGTATTCTCATCAATGTCATCACTTGTTCCATGTGTTTCCTTATGATGCCGTGGTGATTTCTCACCATGAAACACTGCCTCAACTTCTTCCTTAGCTCGTTCAATCAAATTTGGTGATTTTACATCGTGTTTCTCTGTATTAGGAAACAAAAAGGACAGTGATTTCCTTCGTTCATTTGCTACCAAATCCAAATACTCCAACCCTAGGATGCCGAAAGTATTCAATTTTATGCAAGATTCAAAATTTTCACTAAATGTAAAATTCTCATTAATTCGAAACATTTCTAAGCATTGATTTTTATAATATCTAACCTAAAGTCAAAAAAAGAAGAAAATTTTCAAGAACTGAGTAAATTAAGAAGGAACTTTTGAATATGTAAAGGTGGAGAAATTTTACCAGGAGATGAGGAGATAGTCCCAATTCGATTCTCTTCCGCCATAGCTTTGAGATACTGTAACTGGAAATCAGATCGTTCGACTGACAAATGATAATAGAAGATGACTTAGGTAGAGCAAGTCCAATGGGCCTCCATTTCACTGTTGGAAGTCAAAGAAAATGGGCTGGACTCGACCCAATATGGAAGCAAAATCTGCTTGCCTTTCCTTTTTCTTTTTTCCAAAATAAAAAATTTAGCAGTGTTCCATGGGATTTTGAACAATTCCTGAGTTTTGAGGTCGGTCAAGAACCCAGGCTGAACTTGATGCTTTATTCAAAGAAACCCCTTTCATGGGAACAGACATTTCTAATACGTATTTGAAGGTGGTAAGACGAAATAGAAATGGAAGTTTTCTCAGACTTTCGTTCTAACTACTATATAAAGGAGGCCATGATGGCCAAGTTTGATAAAGTGGCTACCGGCAAAATCATTACAACAAGACTTCATATCCTCGAAAGATCTTGTATTGGAAGTTCAGGTACTCAAGTATATTAGACCTCATTTTGTCTTCTTTTGCCTCTGTTTTCTTAGGCCTCGTGTTTGCACAGGTTGTAAATTGTTTTACAAATCTAATTACCAACATAATGTTGTATAAGTCGTATCCTATATTTACAGGAATACATATTTTCAAACTCCCTTTAGTTATGATGCTAGCTAATTATGCGAGCATTAGAAATTGTGATTGATTTTGTATGTTCAAGCTGTATTTCACAAACGCTTTTATGCTTTTTGAAATTTAGACTTTTATCCTCTTTTTTTTTGCACCAACTTTTACATTTTAACTTGCAAAAATTATAAAAATTTCCACTTTCATTGGTTAAAGCTAAATTACAATATAGTTAACTTTTATCCAAAGGTTTCACCTGATATTAATTTCTACTTGCAGTATTGTTAGTGGGTATTAGGTAGCTTGATCCTGCATCAAGGAAGAATTAATTACCAGTGTCATTAGTCAAATCAACCAGAAAGGAAGTTCCAAAGCAAAAGCTATATATTTGTATAATGGACGATTCACGAGCAGCTACTCAACAACAGTAAGTGGCATGAGCTTCAACTCAAAGGATTTAAAGAGATCAAGAAAAATTACCTTGACGACTTGCATGAATCTAAAAGCTTTAATAAATTATTGAAACTTGAAATGGCTGCATCATTGGAACAAGTTTTAAACAAGAAAGTTAGCTTAACGCAAATCTTATTATATAAAAATACTAACCAATCTTTTTTCCCTCCAAGGCTGGCCAATAGAATCCATGCAGCTACATCAATTATAGGGCATACGGTCTTCAAGAACTGCTCGGATGAATGCAACCACGTGGATTGTGCTGCTATACTTGAAAAACTATGGTTTGTCTCCCATGACCTCTAGCAGTAATTTGGAATTGGTGGTTATGTCAAATAAAATAAACGAAAAATAATATGTCAAATAAAATTATATTAATTTGAAAAGATGTCGTTACAATCTTTAGAATTCATGTGATTTTCCTTTAAGTTTAATTTCGATATTTAATTTGAGAAATTTTAGATGAGGAAAAAATTGTGAAATTTTTTACTTTCAAAGCTTCTCTTGGAAGATTTCTTCTTCTTTTACACCCTGACCCTAGCCTCCTATTTATATCCTATTTATAAGAGTAACTCCTATTTATAGGAGTAAAGAGTTAGAAGGGATAACAATTTAAAATAATTTATGAATTATCTTAATATTTAAAAGATAAATTTTATAAATTATAAAATAACTTGATTGGTCAAAATCTCCTTCATAATTGACGTTACACTTTTGATTGACCAATCTACTCATTTAATTTTCATTTGCCAACCTATTGTCATCTAATACACTTGTCATAACTTTATTAGAT
The DNA here is from genome assembly GCA_019593545.1 of Apocynum venetum. Taxonomy (NCBI): domain Eukaryota; kingdom Viridiplantae; phylum Streptophyta; class Magnoliopsida; order Gentianales; family Apocynaceae; genus Apocynum; species Apocynum venetum. The sequence continues at coordinate 4,552,453 of SRSM01000123.1, read as the reverse complement.
TATACATTTGAATTAAATGGCTAAATTTATTTGCCATTTATTTAATTCAAAAATATTTATGAAAATTCAATTAAATTAAATTTTCATGTTTACAGTGGTGTTATGATAATGCCGATGATACATTTACTTGTTGATTTTGTGCTACAGGTGGAAGATATTAGAATTTGTGGCTCTTAGGCAAAGTTCTGTGACATTCTTTAACTTCGAAGAACCAGAAACTCCTGTTTCACGATGGGCGCGAGCCGGAATAAGGGCAGCTAAGGTTTTCTTCCATGATATAAGCTTGTTAATTATTTTTGATTTCAGATAATTAAGCATGATATGTGTTTGTTTGAAACTTTCTGAGATCTTGTATTTGAACTTTGATTAGACATTATAGCAAGGTTTCTTGTGTTGGCCTACAACTGTTCAAACTAAAAATATAAATACTTTTTCCTCGATATTGTAGGTTGGGAAAGGCTTGTCCAAGGATAAGAAGGCAAAGAAATTACTCCTACCTTTTAAATACTGGGTAGAAGCTGTAAGTTGAAATATAGTTTTTAAAATCCTTTAACCAGATCCACTAGATTTGCAGTATGAAATTATTACTTTCTTGTCAAAAGGTTGATCCACTTCATCGCTATGCTAATAATTTACACCCGTATTATGTTGCATGGAGCAACAGCCACAGCTCTCAGCCATTTTTCTACTGGTACATATAACTCTTTAACTCTAGGCAGTAGATATGGTATCCTTTTACATTTCTTACAACTTCACAGCTTCCAATTTTTATTTTATTTCATTCAATTGACAAAAAAAGGTTAGATTTTGGCGACGGAAAAGAAGTTGCACTAGAGGAGTGTCCCAGGACTGATCTTCAATATCAATGTGTCAAGTACCTTGGACCAGTAAGAATAACTATAAGAACTTATAGTAGTAGTGTATGTTGTCACATGATCATTACTTCCCTCCTATAAGACAGTCTATCCAATGTGGGATTTTGTCACAATATTCAAACAAGTCACCAGCTTGATCTGAAAATTTTACCTCTTTTTTGTAGAAAGAAAGGGAAGCATATGAAGTCGTTGTAGACAGTAGTGGGAAGCTTGTGTATAGCTACAGAAGTTCTCTTGTAGACACTCCTGTAGGTACAAAATGGATATTTGTTCTGAGTACATCAAGGGTTTTGTATGTTGGTGAAAAGAAAAGAGGCTTTTTTCAACACTCTAGTTTTGTTGCCGGGGGTGCTGTTCTTTCAGCTGGTCGAATTGTTATTTGCAATGGAGTTCTCCAGGTAAGTCACACACACACACACACACACACATATATATATATATGTATGGCAACAAAAAAATGAAAAATCTAGCTGAGGATCAAGGCATGATTTCACATTCGTTCTCACCCTATTCTATTCTATTATTAGTGCTGAATTTAGGTTTATGTATAATAATTGATGGCAGGCTATGTGGGCATACAGTGGCCATTATCGTCCAATAGAAGATAATTTGAAGGAACTAATTGACTTCTTCGAGGAACACCATGTTGACTTGAGCCCTGTCAAGGTTGTGATCATATCATTATATTTTACTAGTATGATCCCCATCCCATTTCCATGACTGGATCCAAATTCATCCCTGCATTTTTCATTTTTTGCAGACAGTTCCAACAGATGATGACATACCACCAGCACGATCACAAGATCAACCACCACCAACAGTCGAGAGGGATTAGCAGCCAAAATTCAGATCCATTAATTACTTGGGCCTTTCCAAGTAGAAGTAGGATTGATAGTACTATTATTTGATTTTTTTTTGTAAGCCCATGTAATTGCTCTGTATGGGCTGATCCATGAATAGTTCAAGTAATTGAACTATGGCTTAACTTGTTTTTCAAATGGGAAGAATTCTTCTTCTTTTTTTCTTCACTTTTTCATTTTTTCTCTTCAAAGGCCAGCATAAAGATAAAGGGAGGAAAAAAAAAAAGTTCTCTGTCAAATTTGTTTTGGAGGATGATCTAAGAAATTCTTTTGGAAAAAAAATGTGAATCAGCTTGTCACTTTAAGACAATCTATACTTATGGTCTAAACAACAAAATTCAAATTCAAATTCAAATCAAATGCAACATTACAAAATGGAATATGCTAACATCAATGGTTTCCCAACACACCAATTTATCAACTTTGAATAGTAGATTGATGAAATTTTAAACAATCACTAAGAGATAATTATGCAGTTTATCTTCCAAATAAAATAATGAATCATACAAACCAAACAGTATGATGAGATAAAACATTAGCTCAGTTGCAAACCAATAGATAGCTTCTATATTTCACATTTTTTTTAATCATTTTTTATATTTACTTCCTTTTGCCAAAAAAAAAGAAAATCAAATTTCTATTTTAGGGGAATTGAAAATAAATTTTTATTTTTATTTTTATTTTAAAATTTCATCAGCAACTTTTTTATTTTAAAATATAAAATAATTATTAAATTTTAAAAAATGCATATCCACTAACATATAGAAACCCACTACCACTAAACCCATTTTATGATATACAAGTAAAATGAAAGAATTTGATTTTTTTTAAAAAAAATATATTTACATTTATAATTTCACTAACAAATTTTTTAAACTAAGAAGTTTACAAATACTATTTTTATAATAACAAGAATTTTATAATGACTTTAAAAAAAAAAGAAGAAGAAGTGAAAGACTCATAAATTCTTATGTTATTTTGAAAATTATACATATTACTATATTCTTCGATTTTGTAAAATAAATTAAGTGATGTCAACTTATACTAAAAGTGTTTCTTTTTTAATATATATATATATATATATATTTTTTTTTTAAAAAAAAACTTATATTTAAAAGTTGGTGGAGGGAGTCTTGATTGCTATTGGGCTCATAACTCATAAGTTCCTTCCTCCTACCACGCTCCTGAATGGGCCAACTCCTTCTAAACGGGGAGCGGCAATTTCAATAAACCCACTAATCGAAGCTGACTTCTTGCGCGTGCCGTACGCTTTGACAGTTTAACTACCTTAAGTTTCGCAACCTTCTTCCATTTTTGTATTTTCATTTTCTTTCCAGTCCCTCCAACTAGACATCAAAAACCACGTCGTTTCCTTTTGCTAATCCAAAAAGTCCCGGAGATATCCGTTACAAACTTTCCCTTTTTTCTTCCAAATTCAAAATTCAAAAACCCTAAGATCGCAGCGTTTTAAACGCTCACCAATGCCATTCTCAGCATTTCAGTCGTTCCGTATTATCTCAATCTCTTCTTTGTCTCTATCTGCCAATTTTAAAATTCGCTTCTTTTTCCATAGTTTTTTTATTTTGTTTCTTCTGCGCCTTGAAACAATGGGTGGTACAGGGAAGTGGATTAAATCTTTGATTACTCTAGGAAAGAGTCATCCATATGATCATGTGAGTTTAATTTTTATGTACTTGGTCCGTGATGGTTGTACCTTTATTTCCTTTTTCTTTTAACTGATTAATTGGTTTCAAGCTTTTATAGGAGAAGGGAGGTGGCAAGGGCAGGAAATGGAAGCTGTGGAGGAGTGCATCAGGTGGTTTCTCAGCGACATCAAAGGCTGTGAAAGGAGGTCGGAGGATGACAGAATCTGAAGCATCTGAATCATATTCATCTGGGTTTGATGGTCAAATGGCTGCTGCTGTGGCTACTGTTGTCAGGGCTCCACGCAAAGATTTCGAGTTGGTCAGGAAAGAATGGGCGGCCGTCAGAATACAGACCATGTTTCGAGCTTTTTTGGTAATTGTTTTCCCTTTGTTTTTGCTTTTGGTTACTCAATTTGATCCCTCGCTGCTTATGTTGTGTGCATCTGTCTGATGGTCAAAATTATGATCTTGTTTTTCTCGAACTTACTATATGTGTTATACCTCCTATCTAAAACAAACAATCCATGGATTTGATTCAAATTTAGTTCTTTTTCTCTGTATAACATTATTCTTTCTTATTTTTTGTTTTGATGAAGACCTTTGGGTTTTCAATTGCTATTTATGATGGAAGGATTGGGTGAATATTAGATGAAATTGTTCTTTGGCTATCGGATGAATCATTATAACAACTTTTATATTTTTTTATGCTTGTATGGACAATGCAAACCCACCACCCAACCCTCCCAATTTTTATTTTTTATTTTTTATATTTACTAGAAGATTTTTTTGAAGTTTCTTGAGCTTCTTTTTTCTGAAAGATTTTCCTTGAAATTCTCTAAATTCATTCTTATTTTAGGCAAAGCGTGCTTTAAGAGCCTTGAAGGCTTTGGTCAGGCTACAGGCAATATTTCGTGGTCGACAGGTCAGAAAACAAGCGGCCATCACCCTAAGGTGCATGCAAGCTCTAGTTCGAGCACAAGCTCGGTTTAGGGCTCAGAGCAATCAGACATCTTTGGAAGGCCAACCAAGAAAGAGTTCCTTTTCTGATGATCCAATCAAACAATCTGAGGTAACCATTATGTGATACTACCCATATTACTTGGAAAATGCAGTATCGTTGAAAAATCAGAGTTTAACTGCTCAATTTTTACCTATTACTTGGAAAATGTAGAATGGATGGTGTGATAGCCGTGGCACAGCTGAAGAAGTAAAGTCTAAGGTACAAATGAAGCAAGAAGGAGCTCTCAAAAGGGAAAGGGCTATTGCATATGCCCAACAGGTAATGTGCACATAATAAATGTCCAATTGTGCATCACCATTATTCCGAATATCTTGTATGACTACTTTTATCATGTGTCTTAATTGCAGCAATTGACAAGAAAGTCCTCATATGCAAAAACAAATGCAGTGGCATCTCTTGATAATGGGAATAAAATCACTCCAGGGCTTAGCTGGTTGGAACGTTGGATGGCAACCAAGCCATGGGACAATAAGTCGATAGATGCTTCCTCTGATATAACTCCAATTGCTGCCAAATTCTGTTCAATTTCGTCAGAACATGATACAGTGAAAATTAGAAGGAATAACATTTCTAAGAGGATATCTTCACGGCCTCCAATGATGGACATGCTCACTCAAACATCCTCTGACCCAAGTTCTGACCATTTATATGATGAAACGACGACATCAAATTCATCCCCATCATCATCAGAAACTCCAGGTTCAAACAACACTCTTGAAGAAGGACGTGGCTCTAAACCTAACTACATGAATCCAACACAATCGATCAAGGCTAAGCAGAGAGCTTCTCCTCATCATCATCAAGCTCAAAGTATTAATCAAATGCATTCTTCTTCTGTGGACAACCTTCAATTCTACAAGAAGTCAATTCCAGTTCCATTCTCCGGAAGCATAAATAGAAGAAGTGCTGATTCAGATCTTTATTCAGTTCGTTTGTACAAGGATCTTTACCCTCCTGTTCACTTTGATAAGCATTATCGCGAGAAGTTAACTAGAGTACTAAAAATGAAGGACTGTTGCGTATGAATCTTCTGGCAACTTTCCAGCACCTTCTTAAAGCAAATTCAACAGCTTGTTGTCCTAAGGATTTTGTTTTAATATTTGAGCTATCATTTTAGGAATGTTGGCAGAAGAAGAATAGTTACAGATTTTTTTGTTTATACTTCGTATAAGTTTTAGGTCCTGCTATGGTGGATATGACTTGGTAGGTCATGCTTTCTCTTCTTAAATCAAGAAAGGGATGCTAATTGTTTGAACTTTGAAGATAGATTGTCTCTTTTCCTGTGAATGGAATGGCTTTTTGTAAAGCTTTGCTTGAATTTAATTATGACTCATTCTATCGTTGTTATTTCGTACTAAGTAGAAAATCTTTACAAGTTTGTAGCTTAGATGACCATTTGCATGCATAGATTGAGTTTGGATTAGCATCTAAACAATCTTGGAATGATGATTCTTGTTTCTGACAAATGCTAAACAAATTTCAATCATTGGAAACTACTTATGATTGCAAATACTATGAGGAAATCCCATGAAGAACTAGTCGGACTATAAAGAACTTACATAATATATGCAACCATGTGTGTGCCACACATTTTTAAAATTATAAGGGATTTTTGCCCTGTTCCCATCAAGAATAGGGGTGACAATTGAGTGGGGGATGGATCGGGGATTAAGAATTTTGTCCTCGTAACCTATGATCTTTCCATTCCTCGCTTTAAGGATTGGCGGGTTCTCCGTCGTCGTTTCATCGGGACAAAATCATCCTCGACCAGTCCCACTTGGTGAGATGAGGATCCAAGGCCCATCCTTCTGTCCCCATCCCTAAATTGGTGCGAGACTGGGGGAACCCTCCTTTTTAATTGGAAAATTTCCATTTCTAATAAAGATGAACTCATCCCCATTTCAAGTGAAGAAATGGAGTAAAACAATTTCTGCTTCCACAAGTGGGAAACAGGGCTAGGAATCTTCGATTTTTTAAAAGAAAATCTAGAAATAAAATATTTAATTATATAAAATGTCAATTTTCTAATAAATTTAATATGTCCAAATTTAATAAATATCTAAATATACAAAATTCATAAAATACATTATCTTATATAAAAAATAATTATAAACTATATATATAAGACAAATAGTATAATAATATATACACATGTATATTTATCTCTTAATTTCTCATTGCATAATTGAATGTCTAAATATTTTTATATTAAAACGACTAAAATAAAGTAGATATTTTTAAAAATAAATATTTTTATAATTTAAAATTCTAGTTATAATTTCTTAATATAAGAGGTCAAAAACACTGACTGTGTCTATATTAATAATAATCAAAAGTGAAATTAATTTTTGTTATGATTAAATATATGCTGTCATTTAAAGTGTGATAATTATATTATTCCGATTTAATAATAGACACAAGCACACACTATATACCAAAGAAGTAAGACCCAATCCTCGTTGCTGCTTATCTCCTCTTTAAATCCGAAAATCCTTGTTCCTAACAGGGCGTGCCAGCAGAACCCATTTTAATTGGGAATTTTGCCATCCATGGAGCTTACTCTTCCAATATCTCCCGACAAAAATTAATATGATACCAGCAAGAATTTATGTTTTGGTGAATAATTCCTTGTTTCTGTAAGCAAATCTTGCCCCAATGGAAACCCAGTATAATTTTTGTATAGTTTGATGCAACTGTATACTATATTTTTCTTAAAAATTGTGTTGAAGCAATAATTAATGATGAATTATGCATGCTGTCATTCTTAAATCATAGTCCAAAAAGTAGACACAATGGAGCAAATGAATTTGTCAATCTTGATGACGCGCCAGGGCGGCGACTTTACTTTGGCAACAATGAATCACATTTAACATGTATCATATTCACCAAAAAATTATCAATTTTTTCTGAAACGCCTGATTGTTGATGTCTTAAAGAAACATAGAAGAAAAAGCAGAAATGAAGATGATTCCAATTTTTTCATCATATACAGATGCTTTTTAGGTAGAGCTATTCAAGCACTACGGGAGTGAAGGAAAAGGGATGGGAAATTTTGTTAAAAAAATAGACCACACAAGAAGAGATCGATGGTTCGGAAGTCAGTTTCAAAATCAAGAACATTGTGAACAGTTCAGGGGAGTGTACCTGGAATTTGTTCAAATTTGGCTTGTGTTGATTGAATTGGATGTAAAGTTTGACGAAATGCAAGAGCTGTGATGGCTGATCCATCATTAATGTGGAGAAAAATATGAGTTATGATCATGAAAATAAGGATGTCCCTAAAACTAACCACCAAAAAAATATTACCAGCATCATCATCATTTTTATATAAACTTAAGTTAATGAACTCTGTGGATCGAGCCGAGTAATAAGAATCTTTTCTAATGACTAAACAAAATCATGAATTTGACTCTTACTTAATCTGTCATATTAAAAAAATATATATCATACTGTCACCCTGAATAAAAGTCAAATTTTATAGGATCTTGTGGAGTTGAATTGTGAATTAGTTAAACGTGACGAGTGTTTTCGAATAAAGAAAAAAAAAAAAACTCAAGGTGAGTGAATTTTTAGAACAACTTTTCTTAAATTTGAGGGCATCCGCAGACTTTCTCTCATTGGATTGCTATGAACAGAAGGAAGACAACGCGGGGGGACAGTGGGGTCTTTTTAAGATGGACATTTTTTTACATACCCTTTTTACACAATAGTTTTTTCTGTTTGTTTCACTATCTTTTGAAGAAAACGTTCCTATTTCCTTTTCTTAATATCTTTTCCATTTGAGTGGCCATGAGGTCAAATTGTCTTGCATGATATATAGCTAGGATATTTTCCATTGTTAGGGACTGCATATGCAGAGTTACCATTTCTTCTGTTGAATTATTCAGTCGTTGATGATCAAATGGAGAACCCTAAAAAGTTTGTTTGTTATAGCTTCAGAAAAGATGCTCTCTCTCTTCTTCTTTTTTTTTTTGTTTCACCTTTGAAAAATTAACCATTAATGCAGTACTTTGATCAAGCCTGTGTTTTCAGCTCCCATTTGAGGGGAAACCGGAAAACCGACAGCGTGGAAAACGAATCTTCTTGTTTAATTCTTTTATGCACATTTAGCCAAATTATATAGACACATTAGTGATTTTGATCCTTAAAAGGGTTGAGATTGAGTGAATAATTTTTCAATCTTTTTTTTTTTTTTTTGTTAATACATGACTAAAAAGTAATTCCTTCTAAATTCCTGATTTGAAACTTGAAGTTAAATAACTTTTGGCTTTGTTTGACAGGGACCTATACCAAAGCCTGTCATCTCTCGAGAGAAGACAGATGTCTGCAGCTATCCTTTCCTGTCCTTTGGATGAAATCATCTCTAGCTGTGGAAAGAAACAAAACTCATCCATGGCTACTGTCCCATGATGGCTGTACAAAAAGAGCAAACAAGTCTAGTCCCATTAATTGTTGCATGTGCTTCAATAAATAAGAATCTTGATTCGTACTTTTTCTTTCATCACAAGCATTATAAACTCTCTCTTTTTCTTTTTTTTTTTCTTCTGAAGCAATCAAATATTTTCAAATTTTGCTTTTGATGATTCACTGACTTTTTAATACTCAAGACAATGGTTGCTTTATTTTTTAGTTTTATCAGAAAGTCCGAAAGCTCACATGTCATTCACAGGACAACATGGAAGAATTCTTCAAAAATAGTCGCTCAATTCACCTCAATCAGACACATGGACCATACATCTTCTTTTCTTTTTTTCTCTCTTTCCTTAATATGAATACAAGAGGGATGCTATGAGTCATCCTCAGAGCCATGCTAATCTTCTTTATATCTTAATAATTTTATCTTGTTAAAATGTTGCTTAGTCGAGTACTGTAATTAAAATATATATATAATTATATATAGCACTACGAAGCAATTTTTGGCATAACAGAGATTGTTGTTTCCTTTATTTTGAAACAGCCCTCGTTAATTTGGATTGGAGTGGATTAGGGTTGCAATATTCAGATTGAACAAAGCCAAAAGCTTCAATGACGACCTTGGGACGTATGAAAACAAGGAAAACTCAAAGGTCAATGCGTTTCCACTTTCCACAGTGATTTGGTTGCGTACTAAGTTCAGGAAAGAAAATTCTTGCATCCATGAATAGACTAAAGAAGTACTGGTCGGTAAAAATGTTTTTACTTCCTTGGTTGCATATAGGCTGTTCAATAATAGTACAAACCAAAATATCTTACTGTATTTTTTAAATTTGGTTCGATTTTTTGTTATTATGGTACGATTTTTAAAATGAAAAAAAATTAAAATACAATATTCGATTTTCAAATTTTAAAATCATATCATACCGTAATATTTGAAATATTAATTTTAAAAATAAAAAGTATATAATTTTTTTAATAAATGAATAAAGTTTGAATATTGTATTTTGTTAGAGTTTAAGATTTAATGGATGAATTTATTTACTTGATTAAGTTATATTTTATTTTGTATCTTTTATAAAAATTGTTTACAATATATTTGTCTAATTAAAGTTTAACTCTTCCATTTTTTAATTTTTAGTATGAAATGTTATTCTTTATGGGTGTTTTAGAGGTCTAAAATGAATTTTTGTAGGCATATTATTTTGTTTTTCTATGTTATTCCTTGGTGTTTTTTAGGGTAAATTAATAAGTATTTTAATGATAAAAAATATTTAAAATAAAAGATAAAAAATTAGTACATACCGTACTATATGGTATTGAAATCAATTATACCGAATAATAAACCATCATCATCCTCATCATCATCATCCTCATTAGAAATTTGACCATCTTTCTAGTCAATCATCATCCTCATTAGAAATTTGACCATCTTTCTAGTCAATCATCATGTAATGTATGATATTGTATACTATATCCACACTCCTAATTGTATAAGCAACGGTCTTCATTAGAAATTTGACAAATCTTTTCTCTCTTCTTTCGTGAAGATCCCTTTCCCTGCTGCTAATCGTCTCACAAGGCAAGACAGATCGTTAATTAACGTATTGAATTTTGTGTTTAGTCTAACTCTATTCCGACCTAATAATTTTTTAGAGAAAAAATTTATAAAGAATCTCTTTTATATGGATTACGTCAATTACTATACTATATACTAATTTTAAATGTACAATGCACTTGATTAGTTCTAACAGAAATAAGAATACTAAATCTCAGCCCCGGGCATAGTTTGAGAGATAAAATACATAGGTGTAGTGCATCGATTCAATTCTTATCGAAGACAGAAAAAGACTTTGGTAGACTTTATTATAAATACACATAAATCTTGACCAATCTCAATATTTACATCTTTTACTAATATCTAGTGAACGACGGGTGAGTTGATCCTTGATAAGCGTAATTCAAAAAAAAAAAAAAGAAGAAGAAAAGAGTAATACTAATCTCTTTGTTCAAGAAGTAATTTACCACAACATTTGCAGTTTCTTGTAGACTGTCCCGATGAGCCAGTTGCAAGCATCTGCAAGATCACCAAGCTCGAGTATTAATTATGTTATAATAATATACCATGTGTTTCTTGTAACAATTTTTTATTTGATTTCATGATAACAATAGGAGATATTTGTCAAATTATTTAGAAGGAATAAAAAAAGGGGACAAAGAGCGAAACAGAGATTCTATTTATCTATAAAATCTAGTTTTCATGTAGGATTACTCTACATAATAAGTAAGAAAAGAAAGGAGACATGGCACTTCTTTGGGGGGTGTAACCGAGAGAGAAGGAGAAAGACTCAAAGATAAATATAATGGTGACCTGTAAAACTTTTTTAGAGAATAAGTTCTCATACTTAACACTAAAAATTTATATTTCAATATAATTAATACTTAGTAAATTGTATATAATATTTATGATGAATTATTTACTATTTTTTATCTCCATATATTAGTTCAACATCTAAATGTTTAATTACTAATACTTGTCCCCGGCCCAACTAGATTATAGAGCCAAGCAATACCTTTGAATACTGGGTTGTTGTATTGTGCCCTTTGCATATAATTTTGGGTGATTTCCAATGTCACTTGAAGCAGAAAGGGCCAATATGCTAATTCTTTCTTACCCTGCATTTACCTTATTGTTTTGCCTATGTAAGATAGATTCGTGAACGTGTCGCAGTATGGAACAGGATTCTTTATAATATATATATATATATATATATATATATATAAGAGGTAGGCTGTAAGTATCATATTTAAAACAAATTACCTTTCTGATATGACATTGCAGAGTGTATGATTATCGGGTGTTTTGTAACATTCAGCCTACGTCAATTTTGGTTAACACGCTGGAATTAAGCAAACCATCTGTTATTATTGAAAACTGAAAATAATTCCTCAGGTAAGCTCAAGATTTGATGTTTGCATAACGACAGTTATGTTTCAAGATTCTGGGTCAAATCAGTTTCTTAAATCTTACCAATTTATCCAAGTTTGTCTCGCTTTCATTGCAAAATGGAGGACAGAAGAATCTGCTTTAGAACTAATGTGTCAAAGTGTTTTTAACGCAAGAATATATTGAGATTTCACGCCACAAATCTAATGCTAACCAAAACAACAAAATTATTTGTTACCTCTTCTTTGGTTTTATTATTATTATTACCCAACTCTCCATATGAACAAGATGATGGAAGGATTTTCTTCTTCTACAAGTGAAAAAGGCTCTTATGAATCAAGATTTACCATCCAATTTCCAAGGTTCCTCACCCTAACCCTTAGCTCCCCCTCCCCCCCCCCCCCCCCAAAAAAAAAAAGGGAAAAAAAGGCTCCTCCCATTATTATTGTATTTTATTTAAAAACTTGATTTATTCCTCGTTCTCAAATTTACTCAATTGATTTTGTGACTAGTTAAGTCTCTGTCACACCAACTTCATTGTTCTTTTATGGTAGGTATTAGAAAATTTCCATAATTGACATGTTTAATTATAAGCGGACGGAAACTCTTTGTGAGGTTGATAGGTATTTTCTCTCCTTTTTTTTTTTTTTCCCCCGTCTAGCATGGGAAAAGAAGATTAATTTGTTTACAGTGGAGATATACTTTGACAGATTAATGATTAGAGTATTATCCTCTAGCATTATTTGTCTTTCTAATGGCAGTTTCTCTGGTTTTCCACCTTTTTTATATTTGTTGATTAATATTTATCATGTTTCATATTATTTGGATTCAAGGAGATGGAAGAAAAGAAAGGCATTTGAACTGAATTTTGTGAAGGGAAAATTGAAAATCATGGAAATATAGGGAATACAAATTGGAGGGATCGATATTGTTTAATTTTAAAGATTCAATATCATTCCCGTCAAGAAGTGGAAGAGAAGTAGATCAACTTCAAAGAATATTTTTTTTCTGGGCTAAATTTTTTATATTAAAATATTAATACACATTAACAAATATAAATAAATAACTTATATATAATTCTCCATCAACAGTATTTGATTTCTATGATCATCATTTCTTGTCAATCAAAGTTTTAATAGCTAAATTTAAATTTGACAAAAGATTTATATGAAGCTGAAGCTAAATAAATCGAAATTTTTTCCTTAATTGTATCATTTATTGATCATTCATGGTATATTCAAAAGAGGCACTTGATAGATTGATTGAATTTGGCCACATTACAGATTCCCCCATGACATTTCTTTTTCTGCTCCCCCCCCCCCCAATGTTACAATATATATTATCTAAATTTAAATAATTCGAATAAAAAAAATTGATAACTAAATCCAATCGAGGAAGTATTATCGAACACATGCATGCATCCATAATTATGAGATAAATTCTCACAAGACTTGGGTTAAAATAGAAGTTAGAGAGATGGAAAAAAAAAAAAAAAATTTGTGGCTAATATTCTCTCACCGTCATTTCAAGAAGAAAATTACTTTCCAAGTAACAAAGTGGGGGACCGATGCATTTTCTTGTGTAAAAAAAGAGACCAAATTTAACATGCTTTTAGACATTCTTTCTGTGGAATCCTTAGTACAATTTTCTTAATTAATCAAAGTGTCAAAGTCATACGATCATTAAACATCATAAGCTTCTGTTGGCATTTTCGATCTGCGTTACATGCAATAAATGAAACCTAAGGTCACATGTGATCTCGATCTTCTTTCTTTCTTTCTTTCTTTCCTTTTTTTTGGACCGTTTCTTTCTTTTATTAACTTCATCTAAAATATAGTAAGATGTTTTAGATTTTGTACACAAAAATAATTCTTTATATAAATAAATCATGCATTTTTAATCAAACTAAATATCTAAAGAGTCATCGATTGAATTACTTAAAAAATTTGAGAAGTAATACTTGCAATGTGTAATAATGTTTAAATTGAGATAATCAAGGTTAAATAAAAAAAAATTACTCATTTTGTATTAAAATATAATATATTGTGAGCAAATTCTTTGTCCCAAACTTTAATATACTTTAAGACTTTTAAAGATTATTTTGTATATTTTTTTTCAATATTAATCTTACTCTTAAATGAAATTTAAGAAAGAGAAAATAATGGTTTAATTCTAAATTTTCAAGAAATAGTATGTCATAAGAAATGAAGGTATTTTAGAAAATTATAATATTTTATTAATATATATATATGAAATGTTTAAATTATCTTATATTTTAAAACGAATGGAGTAATAAATTTTATAAAATGACTTATATTTTTTAATATTTTTCACTCTAGGATGAATTAAACGGAAATTGTAATCTTTTTATTGAGCTATTTCCTTATTCTTTTTCTTTTGGTTTTCCCCCCCTTTTTCCATTTACACTAATTAGAGAGAGGACAAAAATTATTAGAAAAATGAAACAAAAAAGATCAGAAGACTTATAAGAAAGACTCTAAAGAGGAGTAATTGACACTTGATTACAAATAGAAGGACAAAGTGGGAAAAACACATTTAGCACTAAATAACACAACATAAGACTTTTATTAACCAAAAAAGGAAAAGGTTCATAAGACTTTTGTAAACAATGGTTTTTTAAAAAGAAAAAAAATATATTGTTTAGGTGATGTAAACAATGATTATGTGCCAAGAAACAAAGAAAGAGACTTCCATTCATGGAGATAAATGAATCCCCTCTCCCTTCCTATCCTACCCACCCCCAAAGCCAAATGAAAAACATGGACCACCTTGTTAATTTAATATAACCGCTTTTTGGTTACCACTCCAATTATGCGCTATGATCACTAATGACAATTGACGTCTGTCCAATTACTAAGAAAACTTCGTAAATTAATATTCAATCAATTTATCAATCTCTTTCAAATAATATTTTTATTTAGTTTCTATTTGGATCAATTCAAAAAATTTAGTAATTTTAATAAATTAACTAGATTATAATTTTTAATAAAATCCTAAAAATACATCTATAGTCTCATCCATATCATAAATTAATAATTTTTTAAAATTATAACCATATTTAGCATATGGATATATTGTTGTTTGCTTTTTCATATCTAATTTTTCTCATTATATCCAAAAACTTTGATGTCATGTTCTCTAAGTTGCAACAAAAAATTGTCAAAGATTGTTGACGCTATGAGATCTTCATCTCGTGCGTTAGTTTTTAAAGGTATTAAAACATTATCATCTTCAAAGCTTATTTTAAATGACACTAGTCATAATTTTTTAAAAATTTTGGGTATTTGAACATTCATTATGTTTTTCTCTCAAATAATCTAACATGTGATTCCCATCTATTTTATTGTACTAATCTAGCGTTAATAATTTTCTTAAGCTCATGAATTCATTCTTTAGAAGTTTCTTTAATGAGTTCCTTGAGATTGCTTCATCCGGGACAGATTTTGCAATATTGAAAACAATATATTCAATAAATTGAAAACAATTTTTCAAATTTGTTGTTGAACATTTGCAGTGTTTTTAGTAATTAATTTATCATCTTCTTAAATATTTTAGGTAAATAGGGTATATTTATTTTGATGGATTAAATATAGCAAAATTATATTTGTTGAATCAAGAAAACACTATTTAAATTAATAAATTATTAATTTATTGATTAATTACTACATCTCTAAAATTAATAAAATTTCATGGTTCCGACATCATTCATTTATAGAAGTTTTTATTGTACTCTTAATTCGAAAATGTCAATTTTTGACTTAATCTAAGAATTAGTGAGAGTTCTTATTTTAAAACAATAATAATTATTAATATGGTTAGTTTTTTAACTTTATTTATTTATGGACAGTAAGTTTTTAGTGGAAATTTTTATAAAAATATATTTGTTTTAGGAAAGTAAAAATTTGTTTTTGAACATCTAGAAATAGAAGTGCAAACATTTAATTTCGAAAGTTATAAATAAATAAAACATGTAAAAATCACTCTAACTAGTTACTACTCGACCTGTCTCTAAAATCTTCTAGTTATTTGCCTAGATAATTAGATTTATATAAATACGAGTACAAAATAACTACAAAACCCTTCATATTAAATAGTTTAATAGATTAAAGATATTAAATGGTTTATTAAAAATATAATTTTATTTAATAAGTCTAATAATTTATAGTAAAAGTATATTAGAAATAACAAATTAATATTTTATCGATTTAAAATATTGACAAGATTTTTTGTATTACAAAAATAGTAAAAATTGACAAGATAATAAATAAGGTCAGAAGGAGTGCAAATTTTTACATATATTCGACTTTTTTTAAAAAAAACTCTATTAGAAGGAATAGTGTATAGTATTCTTACGAAAACTAATTTTGCTAAAGTAAAATAATAAAATTCTTACGTGAATATTGTCTTTGTAGTCTATATGCTTTAAAAAATTATATATTAAAAAGGTATAACATAATATATACATTTTGAATACATGAAGAAGTTTGGAGTAAACTTATTATATTTATTTTTTGGTAAAATGTAATTAAAGATTCTTTATACTTCTCAATATGAGATATTTAAGTACTTGCCTACATTCTTTTAGCTCATTATTATCTAATCTAAGGAAGGAGAAGCATTAGGCAAGAGTATACAATAATATAATAACATGGTTACTTGGTGGAGTTCTATAACAATATTCTTTAAGAAGGGGCATTAATTCCTAGTTTCATCACGAGACACTTGCATTTTCATTGGAAAAATGTGGACAAAACTGGTGATATATATAACGCAAACATCTTCCCTTATGCATGGAAAATATTTAAGTAAATATACATAGTTTTCGTAAATCAATGTTGCATGGTCTACAAAGTTTAAAATTTATGTAAAATTTTCGCCGCGCACATATAATGTTAAAAAGTAAACTTAATTTATTTTTACTGTCATATATATTAAAATATTATACTATATACATTCTGTGCCGTAGTATCATTTAGGGTATCTTCAACATGAAATTTTTAAATCTTATAGATTTTCATGAATTTTAATAAATTTCATAGAATTTAGTAGATTTCATAAAATTACATGGAATTCTATCTCACATATTTTGGTGGATTTTTATTGGAGCTTTTATATAAAATGAATTGAACAAAATTTGTACATAAAAAGTATCGGCGAACCAATTTATGTCTAAAATAAACTTAGTCATCCATTAATTATTGAATGAACTTCTCTATTGATCTTTAATTCACTTTAGATTGTATATTTTTTTATATGTTTTGTTAGAAATATGTACGCATGCTATTACATACATTTTATGTATATGAAATTTTAAATGAAACTTTTATACTCAATATCCTAGTTTTATCGCTAATAAAATTTGAACAATATTTTAAAGAGAAAACAAAAAAGAAAATGCTTAAATAAAGTTTTTTACATCAAACCAAATTCACGAGTGAATTTGAGTATAAGTCATCATCTCTTATAGACTAGATGGATTACAATTTTTTGTGGAATTTGGTGAATTTTTATTGAAATTTTTGTAATAAAATAAATGTAATAATTTGTATATAAAAAATAACATATAAATAAATCAATATATGTATAAATAAATTTTTTCATGAGAGGAGGAATATAAGGTTATGAAAATCAAGTTGAGAGGGATACGTGATATTTTATTTTTTATTTGTTATTTGTGATTTTTTATTGATAATAAATAGACGAATTCTACGAAATTTCGATGGTTAGATTTGTGAAATAATTGTTTATTTATATTTTTTACTTTAAATTTTATTAAAATTAGAATTTTATTGAAATTTATAAAATTGAATTGTTAAGACACTTGAATCTTATAAAAATCAATTAATATGTATATTTTATTGAAATTTATAAAATTGTTAAGACACTCGAATCTTATAAAAATCAATTAAATTACATATTAAGTACCTTGAATTTTGATTAATTTCGTAAAATGCGTAAAATGTGGTAAAATTTTAAATTTTATAAAATTTCATAACTGAGTAGATCCCATAATCTTTTTGTCGAGATTAAGAGGGCTCTTAATCACAATCGTCTGGTAAAGGTTAAATTAGTCTTTCCAGCATCTCTCTGGTAAATCACAATCGTCGAACTAAGAGGGCTCCATGGGATTGAAATGTTGGCGTTCAACATACTCCATCCCCAAAGAGGCGCAATCGAGACCGTTGGTGAATGATCAAGAAGTCGACGGAGATGAACCGCGGAGGACCCATATTATATGGGGGCAGCGAATGTATTTGGGGGTAGGGACGATAAGAACTAGGTGGGGAAATGGGGAAAACGTGGGACCTACAGGAGTCTGCATGGAGGACTCGTGTGGTGTGATTCATGGCATATATACAGCAGGGGTGGTCTGATGAGTTTCACCAACGGAAAAAAGATGCCAAAAGATGGTATTATAAGGCAGTCAGCCCTTCCAGTTCCAGAGGGCTGTTGTGTTGCAGCTTTTACCATACTAAAATCAATCTTGAGTTTTTAATTAGGGCCCTTCTCATAGGCTAATATAATATCTGCTCCGCCCACCGGTACTACTCTCCCCAATTAAATTCATCTATCTCATCAGTTGATAAAGAAATCCCTTTTTCTTGATTCTCTCTGGGGGGGCTCTTTAATTTAATTATCTGCTTTTTCTTTGTTTCTTTTGTCATTTTATATATGTGTTCTTCTGAGCAGCCACTGCAATCTGAGTACGTACACTGACTGGGAAAGAAAGAGAGAAAATGGGGCACCATTCTTGTTGCAATAAACAGAAGGTGAAGAGGGGACTTTGGTCACCCGAGGAAGACGAAAAGCTCATAAATTATATCACTACATATGGCCATGGATGTTGGAGTTCAGTTCCTAGACGTGCAGGTAAAAACCAAAAACCCCTCATTTTGAATTGAATAATTTTCAATACAAGTGGGAGTACTGCTGGGAGTGAATAATTTGGATTCTGAATTTAATTAATGATGTGGATCTGTTTTCTCCGGTGCATATAGGGCTGCAACGATGTGGCAAAAGCTGCAGGCTAAGATGGATAAATTACCTGAGGCCAGACCTGAAACGAGGGAGCTTCACTCCCCAAGAAGCAGCTCTCATCATTGAGCTTCATAGAATTTTAGGAAACAGGTTCTCTTTTCTTTCTTTTCTGATTAATAATTGGTTCAGCAATTAACTATATAGCCAGCCATTATTGATATTGTCACTTTTATCAGAAATTAAATTTAATGATCATGCACATATTCATGCAAAAAGACATTTCTCCTCTGTAGGTGGGCTCAGATAGCAAAGCACCTTCCTGGAAGAACAGACAATGAAGTCAAGAACTTTTGGAATTCAAGCATCAAGAAGAAACTCGCTTCTCATGCCCTTACTTCTGATCTTGCCTTCACTTTCCAAAATCTTCCTAACCCTTTTCCCTCTTTTGATCCTCTCTACTCCAATATCAACTCTAACCCTAATAATTTTCCTCAATTCGATCACTTATACTCCTCCATCACAACCACCTTGGATCCCAATTTAGCTCCTCCCCCTCCTCCTGTACCGCCACCTTCATTGATAGACTCGGCTTCTTTTGATCAAACGCTATCCTGGCAAGTAGCTGTGTCCAGCTGTCACCCTCGTGATGTTGATGATCAGCAGCAGCAAAATTATCGCGATATTCTTAGCGGCATTGAATGTTCTTCTTCTGCTCCAATATGCTATTATGCAGCTGATGAATTGCAGATCAAATCAAAGCTGCAGCAGGAAGTACAACCTTATAATGACCATATTGGTGCTCCTATGATGATGTCCAAATTTTGTCAAATGATGATGAAGGGAAATGATCAATGTATTCTCCTGCCAGCCTTATCCGCTGCTTGCCAAGAAGTTGACCCGAGTACTACTGCTAGTCTCTCCTCATTCTTCCCGTCTCCGCCGCCGCTATATTCAAGCCATCACAATCAGATGGCGCCTTACAATCAAATGGAGAACAATATCGAATCAATTATGTCATCATTTCCATCCTCATCCTCATCGTCTTCTACTTCGTCGCCATCATCAGCATTGCCATGCAGCCAATTGCTTCTGAACCCTAGTCAAGTTAATCTAAGTTGGGTTCCTTAGACAGACAGCATAAATATATGGAACCATGGGAGATATATTTACATATATATATATATATATATATATATATAAATGCATTTAATCCTAAAATGCCATGCCCAAAAAGGCTACAGAAGATTCTTTGGAGAATCTAAATGCTGTTGATGATATGGATGTGCAATGATTTTCCTATATATTAATTAATCTTGAAGTTTGATCATGTGCCATGTTGTTTAATTGCCTTTGTAGTTGATCCAGTCTTATTGGTATGTCATCTCTTAAATTAGAACTGTTTTCTTCAAGTAATTATATGATTTCATGTTTCTCCAGACTTTATGTTTTTTTTTTATTTTAAAAATATATATATATTTATTGAAATTTTTGAGAAATAAATTTGAAATCGGCCTAAATAGGGTATGCTTTCGTGGTTATATAATTTCTGATTGCAGCTTGCAAATAGGTAAGTGGATATATTGGACCATGCATTATGCATAGAAACGTCAATGGATGCATGTTATAAATGGATATTGTCAGCTAATTAATTTTGTTGTCACATAGCGTGAATCAGTATTGAGTTTGAAGAAAATACAAACTATTCTGTCTCATTTATAAATGGAAATTGCTCGTTTTCTCCTTCATTAAGAATTTTATCTATTCATCAAGTTTTTCGCAATTTTTTCCAAACGATAGGAATTATATCACTTATATCTTTGGAGGTTGGTTGATCCGGTGATTGATTTTTGGGGTTCGGTTAACTCATCTATAATTCTCGTAAGTGTCACAAGCAAATCACTTGATGGGAGATACTTTGGTACAACATGGTAAACGTACTAGTACTTAGTAAAAGGAAATATATTTGAGTCTTAAATCAATTCAGAAAAAATATTATTACATAGAAAAAGAATATTTCAATTCAGAGAATATTGCAGTATGGTGTAAGCTCCCACAACTCGAATTTGAGGGGACTGAGGACTTAAAATATGCATGTTCTCCGCAGACTAGGTTCTCTTAAAGTGATTTATTGTTTTTGGTTTTTTTTCCTCAAAATTTTATAATTAAAATACTTAATTATCCAAAGTTTTAGTTCCTTTCAGTTCAGTTTCCTATGTTTAAATGAGTTGATGTTCTTAGTTGCTTGGGGAGGGAGAGAGAGAGAGAGAGAGAGACAGTTGTTTGGACTCTTTGAAGATGAAAACATAGAAAGGAAAAATCAAATTCAACGAGTGGAAGAAGCCACTTTGGAACATTGATTTTTTTGGTCAATTGAGGGAACAACCACAAGTTTTCACCCTTCCATAATTTTCAACACTGCTAAAGGGAAAATAGGAAATACGAACTGGTCCAAAGGTGTGAGTACTCTTACAACCCCTTAAAAATCTCACAAGCAGCCAGAAGAAGTTGACCAGGTGGAAAATGTACCGAGCAAATACAGATTTCAGTTGGATCATCATGGCCAGATTTCAAAAACTTTACGATTGCTGAGCTACTGTACTACGACGAGCATCAAATACACCAATTCAACGTTCAGGGAACCGTCTTTTAGTGTTTCCTCAGACTAATCAGTATGACGGATCAAGATTGGAATCCTACCAAACGCTCTGGACCACCATTCTAAACTCCAACATCCCAAACAAATTAACCCCCATGGAACACCGAGAGTGGATGTGGATGTGTTCAACTTTGACAAGAACCAGAAAAGGTGGAAAACAATAGCTTCAATCATGCTAGAACTTGCAAGAGCCAAGAATAGCTGAGAAGGAAAATTTCATCTCGATTATTAAAATGCACTACGTACATGTTCTCATTCTTTATGGGAAGTTATTTTCAGGAATCGAGAAGCCAACCCCCATGTAATCCATACTTATATCTGGAACTCCCATTGTTTTCGAATTAACCTCAAGCTCGAATTATAAAATTTGGAGAAAAAATTATAAAAAATTTTAAAAATATATATTTAGATAGTTCACCTATAAATCAAATATTTTAAAGCTCAAACCAAACAGCTCGACACCCCCTGCCGTCAATACCTGCTAATTAAATCAAACCTTTCACAATGAGAGTTCAATCCATCCGGTACAATATGTAAACCTGCCATTTTCTTTGACACTAAGAGCATTCTAGTGTAGTAGTAATCACAACCTTCCAAACATCGTCGATCTAGAGCAAAACATTATACCAGATCAGATGCTAAACTCAATTTATGCACAGCTGGAGGCAAGTTTTGTCTAGTGGCAGCTGAGTGCTACTCAGTAAACATATCAAGGACAATTGCAGCGCAGAGATAGAATTGTAATGGCATCTCCCAGTGAAGTGTTTACCATGCTATCAACTAAGCATATACTCAAGATGTCCAACCTCAGGCAGAACCGTAACTATGTTTTACAAGATGATTGGAAGCTTACAAGCTTATAACTCAATTACATATACTACGAAGCACAAAAATTACTTGCAAAATGGAAAACAGAGGGTCTCGGTGCATTCTTTGTCCATGATTTCAACCATTCACCCACACTTATTAGATAAAGCCTATGGAAGAAGCCATTCCATTTGACCCATTTAATACTCTGTCATATCCTACCGTATAAGCTACACTTATTAGAATAAAGTTGCAGATCAATGGGTGCCTCTTGCACAGCAGAAGCAAGCAGTGTATATCACAGCATAAAGAACAGATGGGGTGTCATATGTAACTGCAACAAAAAACCATTAGGGAATTAAAGAGTCGAGACTAACTATAACAAACCAACTCTTCCTATTTGTTTGCATTACAATACAGTAACACAACCTGAAAACTTGAATGTGAGATAATCAAAAGGCCATAAGATGAAAAATGTTCCTAGGCAGTGATCCTTGACCGACCCTTGGCAATTCGCCGGGCAATGACTCTTCGACCACCCTTGGTTGCTTTGCTGGTCATAAAATAAAAAACAGCGTTGGTCAACAGTCAATGTGAGCATTAGTTTCTTATATGTTTCCTTCATGCAACTTAGTTTTGGCCTCTTTTTCATGTTGAGGAGTGGAATGATAAATCTACAGCATTATATCAGAGGAATTTGCAATTTAATTCCAGAAACAAACAGAAAGTGTATGCTTCAGGATAGGACATTGAGACTAGAAAGTCCTCCTAAAGTTGATCAATAATCCCATCATACAAACGCAGGGAAATAACAACTTTAAACAGAAATTCTTAACAGCATAAATATTTTAAGAATTTTACATAATGAGAGTGATACAGAGGCAAACTCCATAATGCAGCATGTATATATCATGTATGTCTTTGTACATCTTCCTACAGAGAGAGAAGATACCGAGCTAAAAATCCATGGTTCCTTTTTCGCCTGATGTTGCTTGGTTGATATGTTCTTTTGGGAAATAATAGCATCGGCTCACCTGATGTAGAATCATTTCCTAGAGAGGAGACATAGGTCATGAACAATTATGCAAAAACAAATTGATAAGAATATCTAAATCAGAGAGCTCTATCATAGACTTTTGTGCTATACTGATTAACTGGTGGTGTAGCATAATGGTCAACCAAAAAGAAAACTCCACTTGCTTGCCATTATCCAGATTATACATCAACATAGTAAAACTTCTTTGGGTAAAAGGCTGCCCACATTCAGTATCAAACTTCTTTGGGTAACCATAGCTTCTTTAAGTATCCAAAACACTAATATCAAACTTCTTTGGGATCATATATTTCCAAAATTGACAATTCTTCTTAGAATCACAGATGCATCTCAAGTATATTGAATTTCCATCCAAACAAATTAGTTGATCTGAATGGTGGCATCATAACATAAGAAAATTTAGGATACATTCACCTAATCGCACTTGAGAACATAGAATGCCCGGCATGCTATCCACCTATGGTTTGAATATGTGTTAGCATATTCTCTACCAACCTAGTGCAACCTAGCAGCTACCACTTTCAAATTTCAACCCAGCAGAGACAAGAATTCACAACATAAGGGAGAAAGAAACACAGGCACAGCAGCAAATTCAGAAAGACAGGCGGAATAGTCAAACAATAGAATCCACTTTTTTTATAAATTTTTTTTTCTAGAATTCACTCTGTGAGTTTAATTTCTGTAAAATCAGCATAAGCATTCAAACTTCCAAGTGAGGAAGGAGGGAGTTACCATCAGGGAGGAAGAACGGAAGAGAAGGCAGACCACAGGGATATAAAAAGGGTTCAGAAGAAAGCTTCTTCAACGACGGGGAATCATTTTGAGGCAAATACAGATTGGACTGCCAGTGGCAGTAGACAGAGGGAAAAAGCTTCGGCGCGATTTCCAGGGCTGGAGATGCAATCTGCTGGCCGGAGCTCCCGGTTGTCGGCTTCACCAAACGGGTCGCCAAAGAAATTCCGGTACGAATTAGAGTTCTGGCCGACGACGACATTGTTTCTCTGTCGTAAGTGGTAGTGAATTCGATGTTTTACTAAACCCTACTCTGGGGACTATTGCAATATTTGAGAGGTGATGAACACAGCAAAGAGTACTACCAACCAGGCTGCAGGTACAATCGAAGAGATGGCTAACTTCTTTTTTGGGGAAAAAAAAAATTATTTGAAAGGGATGCCTAAGCTTCTCTCACTACTTGAAAAGTTGTTTAATAGCACCAATCTCGTTATATAAATTCTTTATCTACTTTTAATTTAGATAGAAAACTACCTTTTATAAAATTTTAAAAATTAAAAATGTTAGTGAAATTTTAAACAATAAAGAAAATATTCATCTTCATATCTCAAATATATATATATATATATATATATATATATAAAAGAAATACATCAACACCTCAAAATATTAAATATATATCTTTAAATTTCTTAAAATATCCCGATCAATAGCATATTTTTTCAAAATTTTACATAAAGATTATAAAAGACAGTTGGGCACCTTTATCTTCAGGATCATATTGGTAGAAGGAAAAGAGAAATTCATTTCAAAAGACATTCAACAAAAGTTTAAAATTTGAACTTCCGAACCAAAAACTACTAGGTAGATTATGAAAGAAAATATGTCAGCCTTTTTTATTTTCTTTTGCCATTTTCACTTTTAACTCAATTAGGTCATGTTCTCCATGATATCCTTCAAGCTTGCGCATTTGATTGTCAATTAGTAAAGTTTCAATCTCCCCCCACCCTCTCAAAAGAGTGAAGTTTCATGGTTTGGGACCTTTGGGTGACTCAGAAGTATTGAGCACATCAAACTTTAAAGGAGAGACGAAACCACCTTACTTCACATGCAAGACAGCGAAGAAACATAAAACTGTGTCCAAAACACTCCCAGAATCTCACTTTAGGAATACACATGAACTCTTGATCAAATGTGAAGCAACAGCAGCTGAATTTACTCTGGTCCAATAACAACTCAAATTCCAAGAGTTTATGTGTATACCAAGTAAACAAAGGTCCACAAAAGCAGAACAGGCAAACAAAGATGGAAATACATGCATCTTTACAACAGAGACAAGGGACGGCAATGGAAATCCTGGGATTTCTTTACCACGTGTACTCATTTATTTACTTCATCGAGGATCAAAGTCCACAGAAAACTCAAATGGTGAAAACATAGAACATTTTATCATATTTAAAACTAAAAGTACAGTAGTAAGCTGGAAATAAACTATGCTTTATTGTACTATTTCACATTTTCAAGTTATGAAGAAAAAGAGGCTGAATTGCATATCCAGGAACACAACTTAACATACATTATAATGTATTTTAATATAAACAATACTGTTTTGCGTTACATGGCAAAATACAATATGCGAACCATCCCACCTCACTCTAAAATCTTAGAGAAAAAGGAAACAACAAAAACCTAGCAATACACAACTGTCAGTGGTCAACAATGAGACAAACAGGCAGTTAAGAACGTGCCAGCTATATAAATAAAGGCGGGAAGCCATTTGCTCCTCATGAAAAATAAATAATATAAGGAACTTAGTTCCAGAAAAAGAAGCAATCAAGAAAAAATAAATAAGAATGTCACAGATCAAAACCACAAAGCAGGTCACATCATCTTCAAATATACAGAAAATGTGCATCCTGTCACCAGGAATTATCTTCATTGTTCAACTTTTACTGTGGAAATCCATTCTGAAGCAGCTAATCGAGTCTCTGTCCCTACGTCCATTGAAGCAGATATTGGGGTGATTGCTATCTGTTCAAAAATGCAAGATCCCTCATCAATTAAAAGTTACGTAACATCCAAATGCCTATAAAACAAGCCCTTTTTTTTCAATGAAATATTCTAAAACTGCATTAAAAATAGAAATGTACAAAAGTAGAGACATCTGAAAAATAGCATATAAATTTGATATTTTTTGTGTTCCACACAGACCAATTATGTAAATTAAAACCAACTTTATCCCCGCCTATACTACTGTCACAAATCAATGGGAAGTGCTACTTACAAAACCATTTTCAATAGCTCTGAAATCCAGTTCATCATCTTCTTCTCCCTGATCCTTATCAACCAACTGCACCACATATAATCAACATTAATATAATCGAAACATTCAGCCGAAGAACAGGTAAAGAATCAGAAAATAGAAGGGACAATGGTAGGACTAAAGATAGAACGTGGCTAGAATATCAAAAGTTTTGAGAGAATAATGACAGCAAGCCAAAAAAGAAGAAAAATAAAGGTTCATGATAAAAACAATTATAAACTACATAATTTTTAGTTCCATGCATAGCCAGAAAGATAAAGGAGCTTGACCATCTATATCAAAGTTGTGAATGTAAGAGAAAGAAAAACAAAATAGTGCACAGCCAATAAACATGCTTTGTGTGTCTTCCTTCTTTCCTTTTTACTCCTTTCCCTTGGAGTTAAAATGTATTTATGCTTCTGACATTCCAAAACTGAAGCTCAAACCACATGAAATCCTCTCCTCATTATAGCTGCAATAAACTCAACCATATCTCACAGCTCTAATTAAGAAAAATCCATTGATTCACCTAAAATCAACAGAATATGTTACCTCAAGACGGAAATATTTCACTCTCTGATTAGGATCAGACTTCCCTGAAACACCAACTGATTCAATCACCTCAATATTCTTTTTTTGACTACCCAAACGACGAGCAGCGCCCTATGAAAATTGGAAAGATACAGATCAATGATTAGAATCACAAATGGACATGACCTTTAAGTTACACCAAATGGAATTAACATAATTTTACAAGCCTACTCACCGCAGCAGAAGCATCTCGACTTAGCTGCGCAAGCTGCATACCAAGAATTTGCTGATTGGACATAAAACGCCCAGCAGATGGATGCCTAGTAGATGATACAGCTTGCCAGTTCAGTGCAGACTTCTGATGGCTCCATTTTGTCAATTTGAATCCCTGTACAGCAGTCTATCAGTAGGATAAACAAATAGCATAATCCTATTTTGGCCTATCATAAGAAAATCTGGGCAGCAAGTTCCTCATATTTTCAAACCGTAGAAGCAGAAAAAGGTAAGGAAAAACGGAAGTGAGAATTTAAATCTTAACATATTGATTTGAGCATGTTGCAGTTGCTAAAACTCAAGAAGAAATCCAAAAAGCTTGAGTTGAGATACATGCTCACACAATGGCAATTTGAATGAAAAGACCCAACTAGGAAAAACCCTAGAGCAAGTAGTGCAGCCATGGGAATATGTAAAATGAAGTACAAAAGTAAAGATATTTCCTACAGTACGAAAAGCATACATTTCTTCAACTTATTAGATAGAAGTAAAGATCAAGATCTTATGCAAAACCATGCAATGTCCTGGTGTGGTCGACTTATATCATACAAAAGGATCCCCGCATCCTTTAGTGGGAGATCAAAATAAGGTTACAGAAGCAAACCTTGCTCGTCAAAGGAGATGTTGGAACTTCTATGCTCAACGAGCAGTTTGTAGGGAAAACTCCTTTCTCTATATCTCTGATAGCTGCATCTAGAAGTGGCAAACATACAGTCACAGCATCCTTGAAATCGCTATCCTGACTTTCATCCTTCTTCCTAGAAAGTAATAGGTAAAGTGAGACTAAAATGTACTACAGAAAAGAAAAAGATTAACATCAAAACTAGATTTGAGGCATTGTTTTCACACACCAATTTAGCGATATAGATATAGATGGCACACCGCTCATTAATGCCTCTCGAGCTCCAGCTACAACACCCGAGTAAAACCTGGGTATTTATTCAATAAAATACATTATCATAATAATCTTTGAAGAGCACATCCAAAACTGATGACCACTATAGGGAATGGAAAATCTTATCGGAAATCAACTAAGAGGACCATATAAGCAAATGAAATATAGAGGATAAATACATGTAATGCTCTAAGACAAATAAACTTACATGCGATGGCCACAATTTGAACCTCTATTGATTCCACTTATTACCTAACATGAAAATTGAAAAAGCCAACTTTAAAAGAGAAGTCATCCCAAACAGAAGAATTTAATGAAAAATTTAATGAATGCCTAAAACAGTATACCAGAAGAGGCTTGGACCAAGAAAAAATAGCACCAGATAAAGCTAAAGAGACACAATCCGCAGGGGTCCCTAAAACAGAAAAAAGAAGAAGAAAAGATACTTAATGCAGATGTATCAAGGTAAAAGTGCATAAAGATCATTTGATAGCAAATTTTAGAATCTTAAACTCTAAAAAATTATATCAAATCAGGACTCCAAAGATAAATTAAAACACGAAAACCAATATTGACTTCTAAATGACACACTAGCAACCAAATGAACATACCAGATACTTCATAAGCTATGGCACCGTCAATTTCAGCTGAAGTCACAGCAACAGCCTCTCTCAAAGTTACAGAATGACCAGAAACTGATTGATCCCTATAAAACCACAACAAAATCAATAATCAAAGGTGTAATTTCATTTTTTCTTCTTGTGAGTTTAACGGGAATGGTTGGATGCTGTCCCACCCGAATTGCATAACATGCCAAAGCCAATCACAAATTCACAGCCACTAATCATAAATAAAAGAATCACAAAATGAATTACAGAAACCGTATGAGCTAGTATTATATAAAAAATTCAAGAAAAAAAAACTTTATTGGAACATAAAAAGTACATAAAAAGAAGAAGACTAACGATTGAGGAGCGCAGACGTTAACACTGTATCGGCCTTGACGCACTAGAGCCTCAACCAAGCAAGTGAGGCCAGGAGACTCAATCCCGTCACTATTGGTAACCAGTAACAGCGGCTTGGAGTTATCAAGCTCGGCGACAGCATCAGAATTGGAAGTGGAGGAAGATGGCTTCGCCGATTCATGGTCCCGGTTATTGGGCTCGGCCGAAGACTCAGATTTCTGGTCCTCATTTTCACTGCTACCCTTTCGGGCACGAAGAACATCCTGCAAATTGGACACCAACCCAGGTGGCAAAAAGTTATTCTTCACCGCCGAAGTCGACATTTCCAGGAAATAATCAGAGCAATAGAAGAAGAAAAAGAAAAGAAGGGGGTCTACGATTATGATGACGAAGATGATGAACAGAGAGAATTCAAAACCCTAGAGAGAGAAAAGAGAGAAAAAGGGAGAACTAAAAGGGGAAGTCAGGAGAAGAAAAAGAAGGATAATAAAGAACTGGAAAAAATGGAGTGGGATTGGATAGACCGATTCCAACGGCGTTATTACAATACGTGTTCTAAGACGTTCAGAGAGGGAACGACGGGGGGTTGTCTTGTTTGCTTTATTCGATGTTTGTCCAAATCAACGGGGAACGGGGTGCCGTTGTAACTGTGGAGTGATGAAAAAACAGTAACAAATGAACGGTGTATGGGGCTTTGGTAACTTTCTTGTAAAATAACAGCCGCATGTCCCCGCGCTTGAAAACACGTATAAAACCCTGCCGTCAATTATCAGGGTAGGTTGGAGCCCCGTCTGCCGCCGACATAATTCAAAATCTCCATTTTTTAATAATAAAAAAGATATCTTCCATGCTTATTTATTGAATCTCTTTGGGACGTGGCCCGTGGTGGCATTCGTTTGGATTTTTATTTTTTTAAAAAGAAATAGTTATATTTCATGAAAAGTTTCAATCAAATTTAAAAATAAAGTGTTACTTATCTATTAATTTGATTACAAGATATTATAAAACTATTGAAAGTTGTAACTACTAACTAAGATAATTTACTATATAAAGTGTAACATACTCATAAATGATAAATGTTATTTCCATTAATGTGTTTAATAGTTATGCCATAGTAGAAATGTACTTTGTTTATAAATGGTGTATATTCTAAAAAAATATTGTCAAATTTTATAAAATTTAATAATATTTTTTATTGAATGATGTCTATTGAAAATAATATAGGAAGATAACATTAAAATTAAATAATAAGTGTATAACAAAATTTATCTTAATTTATATCAACACGTATTTAAACAAAAAATAGAAAATAAGAAGATAAAATGTCACAAATATTCAAGATTTGAAAGCATATATTATTGTATGAGAGTTCGAGACAAGATCAAGATGATGTGTATCAATAATATGTAGAGATTTTTCTAAGAAGGATATTATGTAAAGAGATTATATATATATATATATATATATATAGTTAAAGTTATATATTAAACTAGTAAAAAGATATTTTAATTTTAAAGCATAATATTTCAAATGTTCTAAACATGTCACAATAGTTAGGCAATTGATATTGACTCTTGATAAAAAATAAAAATAAAATACCAAATCTTGTTTGAAAGAGTTAGATAACTTGGTTTTTAAACAAAAGATGTTAATACTACCATTGGTATCAAATTGATTTGTACCAAGTTCTACAAATAGTAAACTTTTCTTTCTTTCTTTTTTTCTTTTTCTTTTGTTTAACTTTTGCTAATTTAACGGTGAATTAAAAGCACCATTTTGTCAAAGTAGCATCTATTTACTTTTGACAGGGGATTATGGCTAAGATTTGAGTTTGGACATAGACGTCTGATTGCAACACAGGAATTGTTGATGGACCCCGTGGGGACGATGGGAGTAGTCTAAAAGCCTAACATTGTTATTTCTTTAAAAATTAAATATTTATTTTTAATTTAATTAAAAAATGAGTGAGAGTGTTTATCACTAAATTATTTTTATCGAGGAGACAGAATCCACAAGTTCTCTATTTTATTCATTAAATCACACCACAGAACGCATCTGAGATCATGGAACTAATGACTTTTTACCTCTAACTTTTCCATCAGACATTTGCTTTTACCCATCATTCAATTTTACTATTATAACTTTATCACGGGGAAAAAGAAAATAAAAAATCCTTCATCTAAAACTAAATACTTTTTTCTTACTGCTTAATATAAAAATAATAAAAAATATATATAATCAAAATTTAAGGCATGTTAAAAAAAAGGGTCAGTAAAATTATGTGTTAATAAAATATAAAGCTCTTAATTTGAAAAAATTACTTATGAAACTTTAAATGAAAAACATAAATAAATATTGAAAAGATAAGTATTCAAAAATAAAAATGTGCAAAATACTTAAAATTTTAGATAAAATACATTTTAAAAATAAAATAAAAACTTATTTTTTGCCAGAAGATATACAACTAACTTACTTTTTTTCTTGAAAGAAATTGCATTTTCTTCTCTCTCTAGATCTTCATAAAAGGGGATGAAGTACAAATGTGATTTCCTCATGCATTTTCCTTGGAAAAAAGATGAAAATATGGCCAAAGAAAGCCGGGCCAAGGATCGTGTAAAATATATTTGCATTAGCTATCATCCCAAATAGTAAAATAATGTTTAAATATATGCACAAGTCAATAAAGGAGCGGAGGGATTGGCGGAAAGATACCTCTACCAACACTTCAGGACATCTAAAGGAAACAAGACCATGTGGAATCTGCAGCCTTTCTAAAATCTAATTTAACAGATGCCCGCCAGCCCTTTTAGTTGTTTTGCGTTGTTCCTCACCAAAATAAATTACTTTAGCTAGTTATTTTTTCGTCTTTTTTTGTTTTTTGTAGTTCTACTATTATTAGTCTTTATTACAATTTCAAAGATGTCAATTGTACCATGTGTGGCTAGTGTTGCACTTTTGCTTTCAGTGATTCAATAACTGCTGAAAAGTCCTCGTCGCTTAGGCCACAAGATTTTGCAATCTTATAAAGTTCATTAGCAGCTGCTGCAATTGGAGTGGGTTGCGAAACTGATTCTCCTAATGCCAATGCAAGCCGAAGGTCCTGCAACCGTGGACATTTTCTTTTCTATCAGAGCCCACTTCGTATTCATCCATTTTTTTTATGAAAATGTAAACAGAAAACAGACCTTCTGCTGATGCTTTAAGGGAAAAGCAGTAGGATATATGGATTTGATCATTGAGGGTCCTTTCATTGAGTACATGGGTGCACTAATAGCTCCTTGTGAGATTACCTGCATAAGTGATTTAAGGAGTTAAAAACAGCTATGGAATGTCATTCTAAGTCAAAGATAACTGATTTGGATTTCTTTTGCCCGAGTATAATGATGATGTTGGAGTCATTAAGAAGGGTTTCAAATTATATCGTTGAACAACGATTAGATTGTTCTCTTAGCTATTGCCCAACACCAAAGGGGAAGAAGCGTGACAGAAATCATATTGTACTCCTATATCCTTGCATTAGAAATACCTCCACCAATACACTTGGATCAAGCCCTACTTTTTCACTGAGAAGTAAACCTTCAGAAAATGATGCCATCATACTGCATAATTCCACACAATTAATTAGGTAAACTGGTCGTAACTTCCAAAATTGAGCATAAACAAATGCATGGATGATAAAGTCACATCACCTTCCCATGATCATATTAACCACGAGTTTCATTGCCGCTCCATTACCAACATCTCCAAGGTAAAATCTCGACTGACAGAAGAACAGATTATATAAAATGTCGAAGAGAAGCACAGGGACAATTAATCTAGGTCAAAGAAGATACCTTCCCCATAATGTCCAGAAGTGGAGCAACTATATCATATAAAGATTTGTCACCTGAGAAGTTGACACAATGCTTCTTTTCAGTTAAGCTTTTACCTGACATGCAAAACTAATCACACATCGTTCAGTTGGAACTCATTAACTAGATTGCCTACCTGCAGTGAGAAAAATCAGCTGTCCGTCTTCTGCAGGCTTTTTGGATCCTGAAACTGGAGCCTAACATAAAAGTCAGGAAGCCAAAGGAACCTTAAATGCATATGGCAAGCATGAATTTATTAACTGTGACTAATGCTTTGAAAATGTACCATGTAGACAAAAAGGAACTATATAAGCACACCTACTTTCATAGCTTTAACTTTTTAATCAAACTAGAGGTATCAAAGATTCACCTCCAGAAATTGGGCTCCTGTAGCTTTAATTTGTTCACTGATTAATTTTGAAGTTGCGACATCAACAGTAGAGACATCAACATAACTGCAAGAAAACCATCAAGAAGAGAAAAAAAGATACATATGGAAGGGTATCCATCAAAATGAGATTAATTTGTCTAGTCCAATAAGATAATTTACTTTTTTCCAGTGTAGATGACTCTAAATGTGATACATTACCCCGTAACAACAAACAGATCTTCATTTTGTTTCATAAAAGAATTATAAACAAATAAGTTAGAAGGAAAAATTAAACAGCCAAAAACAAACATGATTCCATGTCTCAAGTAGATTTGGAATATTGTTGATGTATGTTAATTATGTCTGGTTCACGCTTCCAACCTAAAACAATGAGCTTCAGATGATTATTTGCTTAACTAGTAGCTGATGAAAATATGACCTCTAATGAAATATTTTGATGCCAATGCTGAAGGCTTATGTCTCAAATTTGGTAAATACTCACTGTTATCATCTTCACTTCCTGAAATTAATTTCCCACTGTATATTCCCTTGAGTGCTGGTTTAAAAATGCTTGATCTCTAACTATATATTCACTGGGTTAAGGCCTAGAAGATGAATTCCCTGATGAAACCACAGTTTCAGAGTCCAGCCTTTCTGGTTCAGTTAATCCGCTTGGCATCAGTATCGAAGGAATGTTGAAAAACATATACCTCTATACAAACAGAAAATGAGCAAGTAGCAATAATAGGAGGACAAAGAGTTCCTCAGTGACACCATAGTGACTCTGCCTTAGCTGCTAATCAAGAATTAGGTTCTTGAATTTTAACCAAATATGACCTAATAAGACCTTTTCCCCTTCCTCAAGTCCATAAACCATTTTCCTAATGAAACTGTTTTCATATTACAAATGATGGAATTTTTTTTTATTAGATTCTACATAGATCAATCCAGACAGCGATGAGTAACAACACCACCAGCTCTTTTCAACAGTCATACAGATAACAACAGGAGGAAATGTATACTGAAAATACAAATGCAACACATATATGCCTTGTGATCACAGATGATCACTGGTAAGTACATTCAGTAGTATGAAAGTTTAAGTGACTTCCAGCTAAAAAGTTTCAGGAATCTTTGTAGAGGAAGTAAAAGGATACCCTTTTCCAGGACCCATTCCACTTGCAGCGCCATGCTTCCCATAAGCAACATCCAGCTGATAGGAGGAAATAGTAGCTAGCCATTACCACACATATAAACACACACAGCCAGGAAAGAAAGGAAAGATCTAAGAAGAGGGAGAGGGCATGGACAAAAAGAAAAGAAAAAATAGGCACACAACCACGAAGCATACTCACTGCACTTTCAGGATCAGCAAGCATGGCAAATGTCACATCGCAAGATGCTGCAACTTCTTCAGGAGAGGCTTTATATCTGCACAATGAATCCCCAACGATGTGAACATATAATAGCAGCAAGAAGGAACTAGACCTATGTAACCAAAAAAATTCAATTCAAATAGCCTTCAATTTGGGTCAGTTAAGAAGAAAGCTGAAAAATCAAATGTTAATATACAGAACATGTGCATGGGATACATGACAAGCCAGATTCCAGTAGTTTTACTGTTGCACAGCATAGCTAGTAATAAAGAAAAACTGAGAAAAGGAAACATCAAATGAATCATGAATTTGAGAGTGCTACAGAAGGCATCTTAATATCTGGGTATGAAAGAAAGAAAGACGAGCATAGGATGAAGAGAACAGGAACCATGAAGGGTAAACTGCAATAGCTGTACCTCCCAACACTTCCAGTTAAGATCAAATGAACATGGAAATAGTACAACATTCCAATCACGATAAGAATATTTGTATCATATTACTTACTTTGCCCCCATGGAAACAATGGGGTCACATTTGCTCTTGGTCCTATTCCAGACAGTCACGTTGCATCTACAATAATAACAATTGGAAGGAGATTAACATAAGGAAAAAATCATATTACATTTGATAACATGTGTTGATGAAGCTAGCATTAACGCTGATATTGCTGGAAATATCAAAGGCAAGTTTGATTTAGAGGACAAGATAGCATGGAGTGCAGATTCTGCATCATCAACAGCTTTTCAGATGTTATTTTAGTGTTTACAGCAGAAGGAAGAATGCAAAAGAATTTAGAAAATAACCCTAATGACAAGAAATGTGTTTCCAGAAGCAATGCAACCAAAAAGGGCATGATGATGTTTGGACCAAAAAGGTTGCAAATATGTCTATTAACTTCTAAATCAATAAGCCATGGTTAAAATAAACAAATTATACAAAAATTCATATGAAGTTCGTACAAGCAGGAAAGAGAACACGCATGAAAGCAAATGAATGTATTGACTCACCCTGCTTTTATGAGATTTTGGGCCATTGGAGAACCCATAATTCCAAGACCTAGAAAGCCAATGCAAGCTGGTATATCATCTATCTTGCAGATAGTAGAAAAAGTGGTTAGAGATAAAGACAATTGAGTCTTGTGTGCTGCAAACGTTACATTGAAAGAGTGAAGTAATAACTGGAACATTGCATATGGTTTCAATTTATGTGCTAGAATTACATCTTTCCTCTTGTTTTCCTTTTCTGGAGTTCACATCAACAATATATTATCAAATTCCAAAGCTGGCATATCAGCAGAACATTCCCAATATAAGGATACCACCAGAAAAAAAGGGCATAAAGGAAGCTATAGCCCAGTGGCCTCAGTGAAGCATCCTGTGCAGAAAGTAGTGAACTTATACTTCAACCCGTGACACTGCAGTTCTTGGGCTCAAGCATTTACCTACTGCAATTAGCAATTCCCCAAACTGTAGAGACAACAAGTTTGTATACTAAACTATTTCTCATTACTCCATTAAATTGAGGGGTGGATGGAAGGATTATATACTCCCCACACACTGACTCTCTCAAAATCCAGTATAATTCCTCACAGAAATCATAATATTGATCTCAGTGATTGTGAATTCCTCTCTTATTTGAAAGAGCCTCCAATATTTTTGCAGATTCAACACATGGAAATTGCGGCCCATTATTACATAAAATTACACATTGCATTACAATTAACGAATAAAGAAAAAGTAAAGAAGAAAAGCCTGATCTTACATAGCCCCATAATTGAAATGACAGTTCTAATTGTCGCATATTATGCAAAGTAAGGACTAAACTGGTATCACTTCAGCAATGCCAAAAGATATTTACAGAAGAAACAATAAAAGAAAATTTGCTGAAAAAGAAATAGACATGGAGATTGGTTCGCCCAAGCAACGAGGGGCCAAATGAAGTACCTCTGGTGATGGAAGTATTGGCTTGAGCAGAGAAGGCCTTGGAGGATACGAAGAATTGAGGTTTGGCGGACAAATACGATATGGGCCTGTCTCTGTGTCCAAACTGAGAAGGCATACGGGGAGAAAAGCTTGAGCACAGTGCCATGGTCTTTGAAGCAGGGTTTGGTGGTGAATTGAGAATGATATTGGATATGTAGTGCTGCTGATGCTGAGTACAACTACTAGTAGCCTTGAGAAACAGCGTTTTGGCCATTCTGGAGTGATGTGTTCCTCTCCTCCACTGCTTCGAGTAGTTGAAGAGGTATGGTCATCTGCTAACAGGCCAAAGCTCACACACTTGGATGATTACTGCAAAAGGACTTGGCTGCTAGCTAGCTCCGGATGGCGTCTGTAGTCTGTACTGGATAAAGTCGTGTTCGAGTCCACGCGTTAACACTTGCCGGCTCTGGCTCCAAAATTACACACATTACTTTTTTCTAATGTCTAAGATAAATATGATGTTCTTTAAAAATATTTTTAAACTTTTACAATAATCTCCTCAGATTGTCCAGGTGTAGACTTAAATTTTAAATTCAATCTGTTTGTTTCACTAAATACACTAGTCACTAATGTCATTAATCATTAAAGAAGATACATAATTTCTGTGGCAAATTAATTGAAACATGCACATTTAATTATGAAGGAAAGAAATATAAATATTTTTGTATTGCAAAAGCAGACCTTTCCATTCAACAATCTTCATCACTAAAATAACTAAACACCAGCCAACAGCAGTCTCGCGGGTTTTGTTGAGGAAAACGAGTTTTTCCTCTTCTTTTTTTAATACATTGTGGGAGTTGCTCAAAATTGAATCCAAATCTTCTCAGTTGATAACAAAGCATCAACAAAAGCAATGAGCTAACAGGCAACAACTAACTACACAGTTCAAAAAAAGAAAAGAGAGGTAACAGAAATTTGAGTAGGGATAGGATCTGTAAAATTAAAATCATCCTCACGAGAAGATAATCAAATTGAAATCAGTAACATAACTATCCGGCAAATATCTATTGTCACTTTCAATTTACAATAATTTGAAGTTAATGTGCTGCAAATAAGTAGTGCCCTTTACTATTGTCACTCAAACTATTGACGCAAAACCTCATGCCTTTACCAGAGTGCCCATTTGTCCCCCTCCCCACGAAAGATACATAAGCGAAGGCCTAACCATAATGGTAGCTGGTAAAGGCACTACAAACTGAGAGAAGAGGAGTTTTTAGGGCATAACATTCTGCACTCTCATAAACAATGCCACACGGAAAGCTAGTGCTCTAAGTCCTCATCTTCCCTACCGGAAGCATACCACCGTTTGCAAGACAATACACGCACTTTAATGCTCAGCAATTAGTTGCTCTACCAATGCAGCTACAGAAAGGAGGACTATCATGAAGAAATTCTCAACCACGACTAACAAAAATCAACTCTAGAGTCGAAAAAGAGGGACAATCATAGAAAAACAAAGCTTCCATGCCAAGGAATTAGCCCTTTGCTGGACAGGCTAACTTTTCAACCTTGTCTGACAACTCAGCAAATGGAAATTTGGGGAGGTTTTACTTGCGGTAGGGATGGAACCTTCCTGTCGCAGCGCTGCCATTGCCATATCCTTTGCCACCATAGCCTCCACCACTTCCCGCACCATACCCTTTACTACTGCCACTGCCACCACTACCACTACCATATCCTGTAGCAGCGCCACTGCCTCCATAGTTCTTAGCACCATCAAACGCACCTGCATATCCCCTACCACCACTGCCATACCCAGCAGCAGTGCCATAACCACCAGGGGTGCCATAACTGCTAGCTCCATATCCAGCAGCACCACCATACATGGGTCCCCCAAAGCCAAACCCATAGCCATATCCACCATAGCCAGCATAAAACCCTGCACCTCCACCATAATTTCCCCCATAGTTGCCATAACCACCATAACCGCCACTGTATCCTCCATACCCTCCTCCATATCCTCTACCCATCTTGCCATATCCTCCACTAAACCCATCAGCACCACCACTGTAACCACCATATGACTTCAAATTACTGCCTCCACGGCGCATCCGGTTGTCACTTGCATGATCATTCCCAGATCTTTTTGGCTCGGCCCTCTTTATTTCAACCTGAAACATAGATATGAGTGTACTTAGCTTCACGTCTAAAGACCAAATGTTACCAGAACAGAACAGATTTGGGTATTACAGGTACTCACTTGTTTGCCGCCAAGTTCATGCATTTGGCCATCAGTGAAAATCTTTTCAACAGCATCCTCATTCTCAAAGGTGACAAAACCAAAGCCTCGGGATCGCATAGTTTTATGGTCCAACATAATCTGATGCTCCACAACATTACCATAAGATGAAAAATATTCCCTAAATTCATCTGCAATGGAAGTTATATGTTATGGAGAAAATTATTTATTTCCTTTGATAATATGAAAATATCAGCTTCATTAAGGTTACCTTCAGTTAAGGACAATGGAATGCCACCAACAAAAATTTTCTTTGTTTTCGATACTCCCCTACCCTGCATGTCCTCTCTGGGGACAGTCCTTTTAACTTCCACCTGATTTACATAAAGATTGTCAACTTCTTGCCAAATGAAATAAGTGATGTAAATAAATAAAAAAAATGTGACCTATATGAACCACACAATGACAAGATAACCTACAATTCTGCCATCTATCATGTGTTCCTCCTCTAAAACCTTATTAGCAACTTCTGGATCAGCAAATGTTACAAATCCAAAACCTCGTGGTCTTCCAGATATTTTATCCATCATTATCACAGAATCTGTGATTTCTCCATATTTGCTGAAGTACCTGCTGAATGATTCTAAAACACCAAACACAGTGTATTGTAAGAACAATAAACAATTATTTGCATGCGTGCATGCACTCACACACATCAAGACAACAACTGAATCATTGGAAATGGGGAAAAAATAGTAAAATGAGAGTAAAAGGTGCACACTTTTCATAACCAATTAATGAGTAGATATTACTTAATTAACATATTAGGTTTAAAAAAATAAGAAGAAAAGAAAAAAAAAAGTCAAGCATCTAAATTAACAAACCAACATTACTACAGTAAAAAAATCAATTGACAACATATAGAATTCAAACGCGTGATTAAGCATTTTTTCAGTGCCCTCCTTTTGGCCAACCATAGTTTTAATTGTTACAATCATAGTATTACAGTCCAAAACTATGTAAAAGGATAATCATTCCATCCAATAGCTTCAAATCTCTATAAGGTTAGAATCCTATAGGTAACAACAATAAAACATTTTCAAAAAGTTAAAAACTGGTATCTCTTGTTACCCAGGTCAAACAAAAGAAATAGCAGTTTGACGTGCTTCATTTGTGTTGAACCAATACGACCACCCTTGCCCCCAGTGGCTCTCTCTCTCTGCCCACCCACCCCCCACCCCCTCCATAGTACCAAAAAAAATAGCAGTTTTGGTAAAAGACTTAACAGAGGGGCATATACTCAACTTGCACTATAACTCAAGAGGACACCATAATTTACATACCAAATCAAGAAAGAATGCTGCCCAAGGCATAAACAACAGAGGATGACCCATCATAGCACCACCATTACTGAAGAGGACACTATCAGAACTGATACACTAAATCAAGAAAGCATACTGCACCTAGGCATGCACAGATAGGCTGACTAGCAAAACAACAAAACTAGTATAAGAATGGGATAGATAGAGCAAGTACTTAATATCCAATCCACTCCTTATCTGCATCAAACAAATATAGAAATCTCAGCATAGAGACATAGCATATGAAAAACAAATCAAGAAAAATTGAAATTCAAACAAACCAATACGTTATGTGTATTGTTTTAACTCTTGCCTTCCCTTATATACATGAAGTAGAGAAAGAAAAACACTGTAATTACAGTAAGTCTTGCAAATATAAAAGAAAAGAACTCGTTTCATCTTCAAACAGATAATTAAACAAGATATAGAAAGCAGCATGACATACCTTCAGTTGTCTCCCAAGCAATGCCGCCAACGAAGAGTTTTCTACCAAAGAAGAAAAACAACAGTTATTGTTAATCCTTCAGACATCCCTCGTACTGTTTTTAAGAGGTCAACATAGAAGGGGTTTGATTGCACATCGGAAAATCAACCAATCCCCCAGACTCCTCCTTTGGTAAAAGAAAAGACGGACTACTATAACTACTATAACTATTAAGCAAAATAATTGAATTTCCAACCCTAAATGAACCCAATACAGACTATGCTACAAACTATAACTAACTAACCCTGCAGAAGAATCATCGACAGAATGCTTTAAATCTTGGCCACCGACAGTACTATCATCTACGTTATCCATTGGACCACCTCCTCCTAATCCTCCTCCGCGTTCGGAGTAGTAGTCTTCTCTTTGATTATCATCATATTCGTCTTCCCCATGATGTTGATACTGTTGTTCGTCGCCGTAGACGGCAACATTTTGTTCGGCTACATGATGATCATAATCCATTTGTTCTAAAGGATTCTCTTTCTCTACCTATCAAAACCTGCAAACGAATACAAATTATTGGAACTATTCTACAGATTTTTTCCTGTTTTTTTACCTGTACGGTGATTTTGGATGATTTCTAAAATTTCATCCCTAGAGAACAATGAAACCCTAACCAACACCTGATAGTAATTAGCCCTAGCCAGCTAGGGTTTTTTTCTCAGACGACGATGGTAACGAGTCAGAGGTTGACGATGTGCGATTGGAGAAACCCTAGCTCCGCTTGACGGAGAAGAAAATTTTGCCAATTTTGCCAATATGCAAGAAAACAAGAGAGGAAAGAAAAGAGCAAACTCCGCTGAAGGATTTTTGTAAGAACTGATTTTTATTCGCAGGAAATATGAAAAGTAAATTTATAATGCTTTATTTCTCAAAACAAAAATATATATATATATATATATTATAATATAATACTTTATAATATTTGAAGCC
The DNA here is from genome assembly GCA_019593545.1 of Apocynum venetum. Classification (NCBI taxonomy): domain Eukaryota; kingdom Viridiplantae; phylum Streptophyta; class Magnoliopsida; order Gentianales; family Apocynaceae; genus Apocynum; species Apocynum venetum. Next base: position 4,510,938 of record SRSM01000123.1, on the reverse strand, counting down.
GCTGATGCATTAAAACAGCTGAAGAAGAGGGCCCCATATATATTTCTGTTTTCTAGAGACCAAAACGACGCCGTATTCTATAACTTCGGAAAGTGCCAAAGTCGAAGTGTCCATCACCTTGGGTAGCGGTGGGCCTCAGACTCTCCGCGGGTCTACTTGAGTGTAGATTCACGATTTGCACCCTGTAATGGACTGGTGGGGAAATTATTCCATTTTTCTTTGCTAATTTTAATTTCAATGTCACGAGTAATAAATTAAATTTTTTTTTAAAAAAAAATCAAATCTTCTACTGCATTCTTTAAACTTTTTTGGCAAACCAAATAATAAAATCATGAAAAACACAGTTTATTTCCATTAGCACAAAATTTCAATATCAACTCCAAAGCTCATCAACTAATCAATGGAAACATTTGTGGTAAATAGTAGGAGAGAAGAACATATATCTACTACTACTACAGTGTAGTTATGCCTTCTAAATATTGGAAAACCCTTACAGAAGAGGGTAGCAGAGAGACGAGGCTTACCTTATTTGGTTTAGTTAGATAAAATGGGAGAAGAGGAGAAATACATTCCTCATATTTGGTTTATAAAGGGATGACTGATGAGAGGGAAATATTGGTAACTGCTAACATTCTTTTATAAATTGAAATTACTAGTAGGAAGGAATCTTGATAGTTCCATAAAAAGAACTTAGAATATACTTTTAAAGAAATGGCATTTTAATATGGCTGCATCAACACAAATACTGAGTTCCCTTTCAGTCAGATCAGATCATCAGATCCACTAAATGTTCAGATGTGGACACCACTATACAGACAGAAACCATAGTGTGTTCAAATGGCCATGGCTTCTACAACACTAGTCTTTGGCTTTAATCAAGTTAGGTTAAGAAATGATCAATCAGTTAAATCATTACCTATAAAACGAGCTCATCATTTTCAACATCATTAACCCTGTCATGGGTAAAATATGTTAAAGAAACATGAAACAGAAAAGGGACTTCACTTGTTAAGGTTTCCCTGATTCCCTCGCTGTATTGAGTATACAGTATTGCAAAGCTTGAAAGAAGGCAGAGCTCTATATGCAAAATTGGATTCATGTTACCTTCCTATCTTAATGCTTGAAATGAAAGGAAAACAAAAAATAATGCAAGAACCATGTTAGCATGCACCATTGCAAAGTGCTCAAGACACTAAATCATACACAGACCAGTTATGGCCTAGAATTTACAGGCAGAAATCATCATAATCATTAAGCATCAAACTGTAAAGTATGCCTTCAAACAACCATCAGTGATCAGTCATCAAAGTCACCATCGTCCTCATCTTCTTTAAATTCCTCTTCTTCATCAATTTTTACCTCTTCTTCCACATTATCATTGTCAACAATAAAACCTCCCAGAGTTTCATCATCGTCCTCTTCTTCGTCTTCTTCCTCGTCTACTCTCCTCATATTGGAACGAGTATTTTTCTTCTGCAAAGGATGTCCACTCTTTCCCATATCCTTGCTAGGTTCATGTCTGTCCCTGGATCTTGTTAAATATTCAGGTCTCTGGGCCTTTCTTGTTTTTGTAAGCTGTTCCTTCTCCTCTTCACTCTCCCCGCTCCATTCATCATCCTCATTTTCTCTACAGCTTTTCCTTTTCCTTCTCCTTGCCTTCTTCCTCTTCTCTTCAAATTCATCATCTTCACTGTCCACTCTAGGCTCCTCAATAAACCAATCCCAATACTTAATATCCCGGATCATCTTCTTCGGGTAGCTATCAAACTCATGCCCTATTACCAGAAAACCAAACTCTGCACCCCATGCAAAGAAGAATAATCAGCAAACTAAATTCATACGACATGACACAGCTTAATAGATTGTTCAGCATTCAAATCACTACATTGACGCCACTTTTCTTCAAAGTATTACAATTGCATTAAAGTTCAATTTTTTTGCCTCCAGCTCCAGCCAAAAAAGAACAAAGGAAAAATAAAAATTGGAATTATTTGGGATTTTCATAACATGGTTATGAGTCTGAAAGTCAGATAATGAGAAGGAAATTGAAGCGCGGTAAGAATGAGGGAAAAAACCAAAACCTTTAACTGGGTCAATATGCGAAATATCAATAGATTCCCGCTCTAACGGACCGATATCCTTGATTTCACAGCTGCTCTCCAAGCTCTCAGCCATTTCACTTTTGAAACCCAAATCCATCTTCACATTGTTTTCCTTTTCAGCTTCAATTTCGGCCCTTTTTAGACTGAACCAGATGGGATTCTTAGCAGAAACGCAAAACATGTCACCAATTTCCATTTCACCGCTTTCTGATGTCCTAAAGGTGCTAACTTGATGGCTTTCGCAACTGTGAACCCAGATAGGATTCTTCCCAATAACTTTGAAACAAGCCCTGGATTCATCTAAAGGATTTAGTTGAAACAAAACGTGACGACGCGAAATGGTTCGGTCACCGGTTTTGAAACCCAATCCCCTTCCAAAATAGATTTCTGAACCCAGTTCGAGTAGGGTTCTGGAACCATCGTTGCTCTTGATTTCCATTTTCATTTCACTAACTTCAGACCAATGAGGCTGAAGAAAACCTTAAATAACCAGATTTAATATATTTTTCACTAGTTCATAGACCGAGTCCTTCCTCAAGCACAATTCTGCCATGACTTTATAAAAATAATCCATGCTGCCTATCTCTCCCCAAATTTCTTGAGTGGTTATTGACGCCATCCAATTTCATCCCCCACGCCCGCACCACCCAAAATAAAACGAAAAAAAAAGGGAAATTAAATTTTCAAATTTTATAACCTACCTTCTATTTTAAATATTTTTATACATTTTCAACTTTAATAACATATTTTTTATTTTAAATTTTACACTATTAATAATTTTTTATTTTTTTATATTTAATCAATCAAATCATTTTTATTTATAAATATTATATCAAATCAATAATTCATATTTTTATAAGAATATATATGTCATTTTTATAAAAATATGTTTGTAATAAATTTTATAGAAAAAAAAAGTTAAAGGAAAGAGAATAAAAGGAAAAAAATGAAATTAATAAATGATCCGGATCTTCAATGAACTTCAATTCGAAAAATAAAAAGTGAAATGAAGAAGGAAAAAAGAAATATAATGAATGAAATTAGTGAATAATCAAGAATTTACAATAAATTTCAATATAAAAAATTAAAAAAATGAAGGAAATTTTAGAACGAATCGACGTTGGACTAGCCTCCTGATGAGCCACTAAAAAAATATTATTTTTAGTAAAAAGAATGATGTCATTTTAACATATCGTCGTGGCTCAGCCCATTTCAGTCATCGTGTAGGACTATATTGTGATTAACTTTGTAAAGTAATTGGTCCGAGTGGAGGATCGAGCTTAGGCCGGCCTATACGGACTTTTACTCTTAGTTCGAGTGGGCTATGCGGAACCGCCTGAATGGCCAGCTCTATATACATCAAGTCTCACCTCCAGTATTTATAAAATATTTTCTCCTCCTCTAACTTAAAAGAAATCCATTTTATTAAAGGAAGCATTCATTGACCATAATACCCTTCTAAAAGAAAATTTTCTCTCTCGCACTCGAGCACCCCCCCCCCGACACCTCTCTGACACATGGATCTTTTCGGCCCTGAAGAACTTCGCGATGTTCCCACGAATTTCATTCCATAAATCCAACATTTCTTTTGTTTCTCATACCAAATTAATTACACAACATTGTTATCTTCCAAATTACTTCACAATAAACATAAATTTCATATGAAAACATGAAAAAAATTTAAAGAACTTTTAGATTTGAAAAAATTCCAATTTTAGCTAATATTCAGGACAAATTTAATAACCATTTTGAAATCGATAAGATGAAATTTGAATGTAATAACATTTCTATTGAATATTATATATTATTAATTATGTTTAGTATTTAAACTTATGATTTTTCAGTTATAAGCAGGACTATATTACTAGTTAAGTTACAATAATTGTCGATATATTATATTGTTTTAAATTAATATGCATATTTAGGAGTATTAAATGAAAAGTGTCATGGCCAACAGCTTTGAAAATACAACTAAAAATTGGTACTAGAAAATTTTCCACTAACTTGTTGTCATCGAAGATTATTTTATGCAAAATAATAATTAATTTCTTTCCCTTTTGAGAAAATGCCACGTATACCTTAACTCATGAAAAGCTGTCAAAATTATTATGTTCAAATATAAAGGTACAATAAATCAGACAGCGGGTCCAACTCCTCGTTGGATCGTGCACTACAGTCTTCCATGCGCGCGTGACACACAAATATTCCCTGTCTGTCTCTACTATATAAATCCTCCCCATTTGCTTAGGTTATGACCCGACTTCACCGAATTGTGAAACCGCCCGCTCCACCGGAATACCTCCCTCGACTCTCGAATTCTTTCTTCGTTCTTTTCCCTCCTTTCCCCATCAATTCTATTCTACAGTTTTCGTGATTTTTTTTTTTTTTGTTTGGGGGGTTTGTTTATTTTTGTTGAAATAGTTTCTGCAAAGATGAGTAATCCTGAAAAAGATCAGCTCGACGTGTCTGATCTCGGCTCCGCCCTCCCCGCTGCTGCTGCCGGTATTCTCGAAACCCTCCATGCTAATTCCAGTAAAATTTGCATATTTAATATTGATTAAATGAAAGCTGGCAAATAATTTGTTTATTTCATAATTGTTTGCCTTACTATTATTGATTTTCATAAAATTGCTCGTAGCTCTGAGTGAGGAGGATCGTGCTGGCTTAGTTAATGCCCTCAAGGTCAGTATTTCTTTACTAGGGTACCTTTCATGTTTTTTTTTGTTGGTTCTATTTTAATACCTTTTCATGTTATTTTATGATATTCTTGATGAAATTGAAATGACTTTTATATGTTATTTGGGTAGAATAAGCTTCAGCATTTGGCTGGACAGCATGCTGATATCATGGAGACTCTGTCACCCAAGGTTCGGGAGCGTGTCGAATCTTTAAAGGTTCTTCAGGTACAATCTGAAACTTGAAACGGGGCTTTCTTCTTATATACTTGACTTTAGCAATTTATCAAGCCAATCAAGTGGTCAGCCCCATAGCCTCTTTGTTTTCTAGAAATCACTTGAATAAATGTAGAAACTGAGCAGATTGATGGCTCAAAGTTTGAATTAGTTATTAATTCATTTGTTCATGATATAAACATCTTACACGACTCAAAACAGCCTGTCTACCGTGCCTTCTTCTAGTTTCCATAACTTTGACTTTTATAGGCTTCCCTTGCTCATGGACTATGAGGAGAAAAGTTTTTATCCAAAAATTTAATTAAAAAACTTAATCTCATGCTACATATCGAATAATTATCTTTGCTACATTAATTGCATAATTATCTTTTAGTTTCTAAGGGTAGCTAGATATTGACACATGTGAAGCTTTTAGATGCTCAGTGAAGATAGTAGCAATTTGCTTACCATTTTTTATTTTTTCTCCTTCATTTTGAGTAATTTGCTCCCTGCTTTTGTATATTCTTTTCATGTTAGCTGCAAGCATGTATGCTTATTCACTTTTGCTTCAATCACTCTTGGCCCTCTCTTTGCCTCAGAACCCCTCAATAGGGATATTAGTTACAAAAAAGGGCCATGTTTGAACAACGGCTATTGTTCTCTGCCACATGCAATTGTAGTTTCAAGGTGTGCTGTAATGTTGTTTATTGATTATCATTTTACTTTATTGCAGAGCCAACATGATGAGCTAGAGGCAAAGTTTTTCGAAGAGAGAGCAGCTCTTGAGGCTAAATACCAGAGACTGTATGAACCGTTGTACACGAAGGTGGGAAAATGATTTTATGTGCCTTGATTTCTGCTTCATGTTTCTTCCTGAATTGGTATGCTGGAGTTATCATTTTATTTCTAGACGAGCTTTATTTGTATGGCTCAATTTGCTTTATGAACTGCAGAGATATGAAATAGTCAATGGCATTGTTGAAGTTGAAGGAGCTACTGATACTGCAAAGGAGGAGGAGGGTGCAGACACAGGCGCAGAAGGTGATATGCATATTTTGTGATTATCTGACGTGGCCTCTTTATATGCATACAATATTTGTATGCCTGCTATTATGTGGCTAATTTTTTTTTCTATTGCTTCTGCAATGATGGTTTTGAAATTTGCCCTTTTTCCCCTCAGAGAGAAATTTTAAAAAGAATAAAAACTTTATAAATCTTACCTTTTTCCCCTGTTTTTTTTTTCCTTTTCAAGTTCTAATATTGTTTATTGACTACGCCTTCTTATATTCTTCCTTTCAAATGAGTATCTCTGGGTCCATTCCTAGGCTTCTGACAATTTGTTATGTAAGATTTGTTTGGTGCTAACTTTGGAATTTTATCTCAGAGAAAGGTGTGCCCAAGTTCTGGCTGACAGCCCTGAAGACTAATGAAATTCTGGCTGAAGAGGTTGACAATTAGATGGTTTCATATTTTTCAGTTTTCTGTCCATTTTTGCTTCTTGGTAGGTTACAATTGTGGTATTGCTGTTCTGTAGATTTCAGAACGTGATGAAGAGGCTCTAAAGTATCTTAAAGATATCAAGTGGTGTAGGATTGATGATCCCAAGGGTTTCAAGCTTGAATTCTTCTTTGATGCTAATCCTTTCTTCAAAAATTCTATCTTGACTAAAACTTATCACATGATTGATGATGATGACCCCATATTGGAGAAGGCGATAGGGTAAGTGACCAAGTACATTTTTTAGTGTTACCTGAGCTGATTGGTTTTGTGGATAGTAAATGGCAATGTTCTTTGGTACATCTTTGTAGGACGGAAATTGAGTGGCATCCTGGTAAATGTTTGACGCAGAAGATCTTGAAGAAGAAGCCAAGAAAGGGGTCAAAGAATGTGAAGCCTATCACTAAGACTGAAAATTGTGAAAGTTTTTTCAATTTCTTCAACCCTCCGCAGGTGCCTGAGGATGAGGATGATATCGATGAAGATACAGTGGGTTCATCTCTCTGATATTATGCTACATGTTTTAGGGAATCCAATGTCTTAAGCCTTGTTCTTATCAGTATTTTGTGTCATAACAGGCTGAAGAACTCCAGAACTTAATGGAGCAAGACTATGATATTGGGTATGTCATAAAATTGTTATCTTAACTTCATAATGTATCTTCCACCGAAGTGCTGCATTATTTCTGTGGCATTCTTTGTCTTAGTTTTACAAGTTCCATTGAAGGGTTGTTTTAAGTTGCAAGGTGTGATCAGAATTGTTCCTTTCTTTGCAGTTCAACAATTCGAGATAAGACCATCCCTCATGCTGTTTCATGGTTTACTGGTGAGGCTGTTCAAGGCGATGATTTTGATGATATAGAAGTTGATGAGGATGAAGATGATGAAGACGAAGATGACGAGGAGGAAGAGGAAGATGATGAAGAAGAGGAGAGCAATAACAAGAAGAAGGTAAAAATAATTAAGCTGGTCCTTTAGGAATCAGCTATAGAAAATAGTATGCAGACATTTATTTTTGGAAATACCGTCAGTAGCTAATTATTTTTTGTTTGATCTTTATGTCGGGTCATCTTTGCAGTCTTCCGGATCCAAGGTTAGGTGATATAACCATGTTATGCCTTCTCTACTTAGTAGACGGTGTGAGTGTTGGCCAATTGGCTGCTTTACTTGACATCTGGATTGCTTATATGAATTGCAGAAGAGTGTTAAAGCAAAAGGCGGGGATGGTCAGCAGGGTGAACGCCCTCCAGAGTGCAAGCAACAGTAGATGCGAACTACTGTTGACAAAAGATTGGGTCTATCAGATTCTTGGTGTCTTTGGTTGTTCTTGTTGATAGTTTTGCTTATATACCATATCTCCATTGTATAATTTAGCCCCATTTATTTCCTGTCCTCTCATGCTCTTTAATAGTGTTTTCTGTTTTTGGTACGTTGTAATGCTCCTCCGGTCCTCCCATTATAATGATTGTGGTTTCTCCTTCTATTCATTTCTTTGTTTATATATCATGTTTTTGCTCTGAATTTTCTCCATGTCTAGCATTGATTCATGCATGCTCTACTACCACATAGCAACTGTCTCTGGGTGCCGAAGAGTGACCAGAAACAATGAAAAAAGGCAATTGTTGCCGAAGTGTTGGAAAGGTTCAATTCCCATCAATCAAATTATGTTGGGTTTTTCCTAAAAAATAAATAAATTATGTTGGCCTTTTCAGATTCTCGTATTTGCAAAGAAATGGAGTGGTCCAAGAGCGAATGAGTGCTTATGGGGGTCCTAAAGGAGATGAGAGTGACCTTTTGAAATCATCTCGGCTCTGGGATTAGTTTTCACCCAAGAGGGTTTTCATTCGGGCCTACTTGTCGTGTACGGGTCTGGCATCTTCTCCTAGTCCAAGTTAGCTGATTGTTCACATTTGGAGTAATACAAGTATATTCTTTTTAATTGGCCATGCTTTCACAGTCAACTGCAAGTTCGAAGTTACACAGTTCCCTTTAGTTCGTTAAAGTCAAACTTCGTGATGTTTCTCAATCAAGACAAAGATGTATAAGATACTTAAAGCCCAAAATTAAACAGTTCTAGTTTTTAGCAAGTTCTTTTTGTCCTGACCACATCTGCCCGTGTCGTTTCTGTTTCTTTGCACTTTGCATGATTGCATCTCTACAAAACCAAAAAAAAAATGCAAACTCATAACAGCCAAATTTACTGTAGATTTCTTATTTATATCATCAAATGGAAACAGAGACAGAATTAGAACGGTCAAGTGTACATCAATGTATAGTTACACCAAATACTGGAAAAATTCATTTCTGGGCTCTTTGTTGGTATCTATCCTGAATGAACTATCAAAATTCTTCTAGTAGATGCGAGCTTTTCTCATGCTCCAAGCACTCAAGTTGGAGACTTTCACATCTGTCTTTCCGTTATTGAAGACATACAAGTGAGCATCGTTCCCGATAGCGTTTATCGGGTAAACCCTGGAAGTGATGCAAGCCTTGCCATTTCCACCGAAGCTCTCCACTACCGAGTGATCAATCTGAACATCCAAAGGCAATGCCAAATCAGTATGAGAATTTTAATTAATCTGATATGACTTTTCTTAGATTCTAGCGATTTCCACATTCGAAATCAATATTTTCTTCTATGGATAAAAAGTTGGATCTTGGAAGTCTTGTTATCCACAAAATTCTAAGCGTCGTCGCTCGCCACGACTGTTCAACTATGTTCACATTCAATTCTTCTTAAAGTGATAAGCTCTAAGTTTTGGTCAATTAATATTGGATAAGCTCCCAAGTTTTGGTAGGTGACACAACTTTTAGAAAGTGGAAACTCGACATTTCTCCTTTGGGTTAAAAAGTGAAATCCCATGTGGATTGCATGTCATTCATTATGAATCAGATAATATAAAATCTTCGAACAAAGTAGTATGAAAGTTGATAAGTACAAAATCTTGGAAGAAGATAAGTATTTATAATCCTTACCAAGGTTCTCAGAGACAACCCCTCTCTCGAGGGATCCACATCCAGAAATGTCCCATAGGTAGTTTTATCAGGAATTGGACTGAGTGAAGACCTAAAAAATCAAATACACGTGATGAGAACATAGAATTATGGAATTTTGAAACTAGGAAAATTATATGGCCGGCAACATGGGAAATTAACCTGCTTTGATCACTGCACATTAGCACCACATACTTGTCTACACCTTTGAAAATTCTAAAGAAAACAGCAGTGTATTCTTTCAAGTCTTTTGATGCCAAAACTTTCAATCCAAATGGTCCTACTGCACCGCTACTTGCTGCATTCTTTTGGCTACATAGCAGCTGGGGATCAGTCCATTTCTGGTCCCAAACTTCGGCTTGCTGCAGCTGGGATACTTCAAAAGATACAACTACATCCGCCTGTAACACAATGTCAATGCAAATTTTGTAAAATGTTACTTTTATGTTCTTTTAAGAAAATACCGCCATTTTTGAATCCTTTTTTCCTGCTCAAGAAATTGGATAAAAATAGAAAGAAACAAACTCTCCAATTTAACACAAATTCATTGACTTTGAATAGTATAGCCAACTCACCTGTGCAGCTTTGACGCCTTGGATTTCCATTACTGAACCTCCCTTGAGTAGTTTGCTGGAAGAGCTGACTTGATTTTCTCGGAGGGACTCGATCTCCGAAATTGGCCATTGCACCAGTTGTTTTCCAGACTTATCTAGCCATACCGCTCTTGGAATTCCCTGAAGAATTCATGCAACAAAAATGTTAATTACATTCCATTTATGGCATAATGCTTCTTCACTTCAATTACAGAGTAACCATTTTTTTTTTTTTTTACCTGGATTCCAGACCATCCCTGCTTAATATAATCTGCCTTAGGCAATGATTCATTAATCCATCCCCACAGAATCCTCCGGTTCTTCAAACTGTCATAAAAGGTTTTTGAAGCATAAAACTTGCCATAATCATACCTTAAGCCGTCTTGGGTTTCGACAGCTCCAACATCTGGAATAAATTTATCCTTAACATGATTATATATTCCAAGTGTATACTGGTCGTGTTTAGTATCATCCAAGCTCATTTTCAGGACATGCTTGATACCTGGACCTATCTTTGATGTGTCTAAACCAGTTTTCAGGGTTGAAACAGGGTAAAAATCAGGGCATTCCCACATTCCATTTTTTTTGGCTGAATGAAGTGGGTGCTTGGCTTTAGTCCAACGCATAAAATCTTTGCTTCTGTAGAGTAGTGCTCTTCCACGATGTTTTATTTTGTTTCCAATTATGACTCTCCAGTGCCCATCTGGGCCTAACCAAGCTGTGGTTGGGTCTCGGAATGAGGTTGCATTGATTTGGTTCTCTGGAGATGGTGCCATCAATGGATTATATGGTGTTTTAACCCATTCTAGAAGGAGGGGATCGGATAGATTTTTGGGCAGCGCTAGATTTTGAACTTGTTGGTTATTGAGATCAATTCCAGTGTAGAGAATGGCAGGTTTTCCTCCGGGAAGTATTGTTGTTGATCCTGACCAGCAGCCATTGACATCAGCATCCTGGGATGGAAAAATAGCAGGGACATGAGGGATCCAATTAACAAGATCCTTTGATGTAGAGTGAGCCCAAACTATGTTTCCCCAATCTGCACCCATTGGATTGTACTGGTAGAATAGATGATAAAGTCCCTTGTAAACCATGGGTCCTGAAATCACAAAAAGAAACTCAAATATGGTTAATCTGCTCTTGCAAATGTAATACTACTATCTATCATTAAAACAGAAAAGTCCCATAAGCAAATAGAACTCACCATTTGGATCTGCAGTTCAAATAAGGTCATCAGAGTAATGGAATCCAACAGGTCAAACCACATTGGCAAGAAAAGAGAAAGAAGAAAATGTCAGATAAACATATTCCTAACGACAAAATTTCTGAGTTAAAAAATAAAATAAAATCAGAAACATATATAAAATACCATTCATCCAATTCTTGGGAGGTTGGAAATGATATGAAGTTCTGTAGATTTGACTTGGTGATTTTGGCTGAAGAGATTCAAGATTTCTCTCGACTAAGTGGGAAGCTTCAATGTCAAGAATTCCATGGCCAACCACGGTGAACACAAAGCACAGCCAAAGACAGGATTTTGCCATGGTTGATTTGAGATGGAAATGCTTTGAGGAGGTTCTTTTTATAGAAGAAACTTGTGAACAGATAATTTGATCACATGTTTAGAATAAAGGCTGTGGGCAGTAAAACGTGAGAAAGTTTAACTTTGGCTAATAAGGCAGTATAATTTTCTTCAGTCTTCATTGTACTTCACAGCAATGGAATAGTCAAAGGTATGAGACTTTTCAATAATATTTTATCTTCCTAAATTGAAAATTATTATTTGTCCTAGTTTGTTTCAAGCTGGATTATTTGAATAGTTTGGACTTAACAATTCAAGATTTCAAACATAACATATTTTGTCTTATTGTGCAAGTACGTACACTTTCTCTTATTCTTTATCTATTCTCTTAGATAAATTACTAATTTGATGGTATAATGTTGTTATAAAAGTCAAGAGAAAAAATGAAACAAAAATAATAAATATCTAATATTTCATGGTTTGTTTGTACGTCGAGAGTTATCTGTAAAATTCATGGAAAGTCAGCTTTACAATGCTGCGTCATTTTGAGGTGAATCATACGAGAGTCCAACCATGAACCCACCCAGAGCGGATTGTAATGACTTTGACTAAAGGATTGTTTTTTTTTTTTTTTTTGATGAGGGTAGAGAAAACTCCCAAACTATCATAGGTACCTTAATTAAAACCGTTGTAAATTGAGAAATGTGTCCGAAAATTTGTTTCACATGGGATTCAAATTTGGGTTGTTGGAGAATTTCTCCTCACATTACCACATGTCTTACCAATTCGACTATGCTGATGAGACGACTAAAGGATTGTTACACCAATTTCATTTATTCTTAGACTTGAATTGAGGACATGCATTTAATTGGGCATTTGCAAATTGCAATATGCTGCTTAAAATCTTATCTAAAACTTTTCGTAAGTTGACAACAATATTTTTTTTAAATATCCGACTTTTGTTAAAAGTATGTCTCGAACTCATGGTTAATACAATCACAAATAAATGTTATTTTACCAACTAATTTGCATATATTTATCATCTTTTGGCTATTATTAGTAATCTTCCATTTTTGAGAATTTTCTTAGCAAATAGTGTTTGTTATTTTATAAAATTAAGGCAATATTTTTCATCATATTTTCTAGGATTCTGGACTTTTTTTTTTGTGAATCCATAATATTTGATAGCAAAAAAATCGACATTTTAAGAAGAAGAAAAAATGTAAACTACTTCATCCATCCGATTTCAATTATTCACGTTTCTTTTTTTGGATATTTCATTCTAATTGTTTATTTTTTAAATTTTAGTACATATTTTTACAATTATACCATTGTTATTAATAAATTATTTAGATGAGTTGTTAACTATTTATTGAAAAATACATTTTTTGATAATGATTAATACATATACATTGTCTATTAAATGAGTGCAATTTAGTAAGTTTAATTGTATAATTATCATTTTTAATACCCTTCTTAATCATTATGTAAGTTTAAAGTGAACCATTTGAACGGAAGGAAGAGATTATTAAATTTAAAATAAGTTAGAATAATATTTTAATTTTAATTTTAATTTTTAAATTATATAAATTTTAGAACTAGAACTTTTGAAGAGGCATTACTTAGTCGACATAAAATTATTTGCAACTTGCAAGCCTTTGAAAATCGGGAAGGTCAATTCTAATATTTTTATCTAACCATTAAATTTCAATTATGACGTACATAAATTAAAGTGCTATGATTATTATTCGATTGTTATTACTTCTTCCTTTGTTAGATTTTATTGATAAGTGTATTTCAAATTTTATTTGTTATTTTTAGTTTCGCTTAAGTTTTTTTTCTTAGTTTTACTAAGTTTTTCTTTCTTGATATACTTATGGAAAAATATAAATAGGTACTTTTTATGTGCAAATGTTAAAAAAAATTGCAGGTTATATAAATTATAAATGGTTCGAGACCCAAATATGATGGGCTCTAAAATCTCTTAATCTGTTTGAACCTTTTACGTCCCTAATCCACATTAATAAATACTATCTTAAAAATGATGATTAACTCAACTAGACACAGTTGGACCCTCCAGATCAGACAGGCTAGGGTTTATTAGTATTTGATTTCTCCAGTAGATTTCTTTCTTCAGTCTCTTATTAGTATTTCAGGAGGAATAGTTTTTTTTAATAGATGGCTGCTAGTTGACTAGAGCTCTGCAATCATCGAAGACTGGAGTATAAATTATTGCTGGAGATTCTTGGTGTCCTCAAATAATTGCTTGGCAACTACCCTAACCCAAGTATGGGGCTTTGATATTGAGATCCATGTCTTCTTCCCCTTTCAGCCCTGGGAAGAACTACCTTCCCTTTCCCATATTCTTGATTTTCAGTGTCCATTCCCGTTTCAATGTTTCATCTGTTAATGGCCATCTTTTTTGACTTTTTCTATGTTTTTACCCTGGTGTTCAATTTCCAGCCACATAATTTATTTTATTTTATTTTAAGACAGTTGTGATAGTTAGTTAACCTGAATGCTTGATAGAGAAAAATGACAAAAGAAATCAAGAAAGAATGTTGTGAGAACTTCAAAAAACTCACCAAAGAATGAAAAGAAAATTTTCTCTCGCCTAATTTGATAGAGAAAATGTAAATACCCAACCCAATAGTTTATTTTATTATGATGGACTTATTTTATTTATTAGGCCCACAATTATTTTATTAGGGTTTTTTATGTTATAGGGATTAGGGTACCTACTTCACTATTCTATTTTACGTTATTTTATCTAGAGATAACATCTGGAGAAACAGAGAAGACGGCTAGGCAAAATAATCCTTCTGATAACCACTCAAACTTAGGTAAGGTCAATCTCGAGTAGTTTTATGACTTTAATGATTTAACATAGTTATATTGTGATTTTAATTTAAGAATTTTATGAGTAGGTGATAGCGATTCTTTTGGAGACTATCTAAGCTAGGAATAATCATCTGCTTGAGGTAAGTAGTCTATGATACTTCTTGATTTAATAAAAATATTCTTTCAAAGATTGAATATTTATCTATCTGTTATTTTCGTATATTAAAATTTAGAATGAGTTTGAGTATTTTCTGACTTAGAAATCTATATTCATATATATGATTTAATCTGTTTATTTGAGAAATTGTTTGTGTGTTAAATTGAACTCATATGGATAATTTGAAGTTGGGGGAACATGTTCCGAATATTGATATGAATTCCGTTTATACGGAAAAATTTGATTGTTATTTGGCCGTCCTAGCGGGAGTACAGCTAGGTCTGACGTCAGAGTTTGGGACCAATGGAAAATTATCATCCTATGAGTTTAATGTTAAATTATTTATTATGTCTGATATATATATATATATATATATTTTTTAGTTAATAAGACGAGATATTATTATTATTATTATTATTATTATTATTTTCAACATGTTTTGGTTACCGCAAGTTTCGATTTTTCCGTAAGTAATAACTTAATATTTTTCGTACTATGAAAACGTATGATAATCACATTTTTGAAGACACAAAATCGAGATAATATTTTCCAATATTTGTTTACATAGTCATGCCCTCTAATTCCTTTTCCTTTCTGGTCATGACTCCTTTTAATTTTTCCTTTTCTTTTCCTTTTCCTTTCTGGTCATGACTCTTTTTAATTTTTCCTTTTCTTATTCCTTTCCTGTTTTGATTTTATTTTATGATTGAACTTTTTTTTCAAATATTATAATATGTTGATATTATACACTAACTTAGCTTATATTTGTTAATAAATACTGTTAAAGAGTTTGTTTAAGAATTAAAGCTTTGAATTTTTTTATTTTTTATTTTTTATCTTTGTAATAACTTATTTTGAAAAGGTATCATAACTATTTACTGAGCTTGTATATGCTAATTATTTTATTATCTTATGTTTTCAGATGATGAGACTATCTTTGAGGAATGTGAAGAGGACACTTGGTAGATTAATGTTTTGGCTATTTCCTAATAGATTATCGACATTTGAACTTTTGTTATTAGAAGATTTGATAGTTTATTAATTTATTACACTTTATTAGACTTGCTTTTGGGCTTTATTTTGGATTTTAGTTATTTTTTGGACGATTTTGATTGATGTAAGGATATTTTTATTTCTTTGAATAAATAGTTTTATTTCATAGGTTGTGGTATAATTTGAAAGTCTTTGTAGCCTTGTGATTATGGAGGATACTTCATGATCACGGCGTGTTGCATCCCGATTTCGGAGCGTGACAGAAAATGGCGAAAGAAACCAAGAAGAATATTCTGAGAATTTCAAAAAATTCACCAGACTGTGCTTTTTTCTGCTGGATTGACCATCTAATGAGCAAAAGGTCGGTTGTGCCATCCCTGAATTGCTAAGGAGGATAAGAAAAATGAAAGGAAATTTTTTTTTGAAGAAAAGGGAAAAAGCTACGTCAATTTGCATGCTGCTATTGGCAAATATGTTAACTTCTAATTTTATCCCTTAAAAGTTAGGCACTTGCATCACACATTGTCATTTTTGCCAAATTTTAGCCTCTTTTTGGCCTGAAAGACCTAATTGTCCTCTCATAAATTCTTGATAATTTTTTTTTTAAAAAAATTAAGTACCAAAATGATCAATCAAGTAAAGTTAAGGGATTAAATTGGCTAATTATCTGTATTAAATCCTACATTAGTTAGAATTTAAATAGACATTAGGTAGATTGATAAAATACCTTTTAGACAATTCACCTCTCATAAATTGTCCCTTTTAGTGTATTTACGTTGAAACCTCATTTCTCAATATTAGAGACAAAAATGCTGTTCTTTAATTCATTTGAAGCAAAACTGTCCTTTACACCCACAGCCTTTAGTAAGGTACACCCTTCATGCAAGCTTTACTATTCCATTCCCACCAAAGCATTCTACAACCCAGCGATCACCTATCTGCACATGGCAATCCACTGGCAGAGTCAGATTCGATATTTTAGGTCCATTTCAACGTCCTAGTTCCTATATACGTAAAAGGCTGGGTCATTTTTTTAAATTTTTATAACTATCTCAATTCAGGAAATTCAACCGTCATGTTCTATTTCGTCTATTGAGAATCATATATATATATATATATATATATATATTGTTTAAGGCCATGGTGACGAGCTGAAGGGGATCACGTATAACATTAGTGAATATACAAGTGAGAAAACAAGAGTAGAAGGGTCCTTATTAACCAAGGTCCTGATGGAGAGTTGTCTTTGTTAGGTTTTGGGTTGACCGATGACCTTTGAGAAGTATACATCAGATGATTAATTAAATAGAATTCACTGAAGGTTGCCAGCAACTTGTTTCAACATTTGAAGGTTACACCAGTGTGCTTTGGTCACTGCACATTAAGACCACATGTAATTTTGTCCGTGCCTTTGATTATATTCTAAAGAAGGCAGCCGTATAGTCTACTAAATCTTCTGATGCCACAACTTTCAAACCCCAATGGTCCTAGGCTCCTAGCCCTCATGCAACTGATCTTTTGGCTACATAGCGCTGCTGGGGATTTGTCCAACTGTATATAGAAATAATGAATTTTGAAAGGAAAATATGCTTTGATTTAAATAATGAATGTAGAATTTTTTTTTTCAGAATATGCCCTTCAATTCCATCAAATTATTTGTAATTAATTTAAAAATAAAGTATTCCATTTCTATATAGAGTTGTGGCTTTGCATTATTTTTTTCTTCTATAATAACATATAGAGTGAATGACTACATTGGTCACTATACTTTCACCAAACTCTACTTTTGATCATTTTACTTCTTTTTTTTTTTAAACAAGAAAAATATTACATAAAAAACGGGTTATTTAGTTTACTCTGTCCACTTAAGTCCATTCAACCTCTCAATCCTGATAAATAAATAAAAAAAAAAAACAAGGAGGTCATGTTTAATATTAGAGTTTCTCTAAATCTTCAGATATTATTTCTCCCAATCTTAACATGTATATTGGGATGTGTGTGTTTTTGGATGACAAAGGGTTGATGTTAGTTATGCCCAAAAAATACAAATTTGGTCAAAAAAATTATTCTGCAAGATAGTCTTCCAACATCAAGTTACTTGATCAATATTGATTAGGTCTTCTCGTGATGTAACACAGATATACTTGATCAATGACCAAAATATTGCAATTGAAGGTATCATGATGCATGTGTGTGTGTGTATATATATACAACACCATAATTAAGTCAAATCCAGTTCGATGAAAAAATGCTCATATATAACCGTTTATGTGGTAACCCTCCAGTGTATTTAAACCTTATGTTAGTATTAAGGACAAAAGTTGATATAATAATTCCGGGAACAATAATCTTAGGACATCACTACTTACAAAATTATAAAAATACGTGATTTTAGAAAAATCTTAATATAAAAACCCTTCAATTGCATCAATTAATGTTAGAAAAATATATGCCAACATGCTCTCTTGAAGTGCTTAAGAAATGAAAAATGGATAGTGCACCCTTTTTTTCTTTATAAAAAGGATTAATAGTGGTTCCCACATCCCCTTTGTGGACTCTAGCATATGATCCGTAAGTTGTAGGTGAAGCGTAGTAGATAGTGCACCTAACGACATGGTTTACTATTTTATAGGTTGAGGCTTTAGAAACAAGTACATGAGTCAAATAGCAACTATATGTAGAACTATTTCATATTCGACACAACAAAAGAATCAAAACAAGTAATAAAAGAATAAAAAACTTCATTCTCAACAACTTTGACTCTTTGAGGAACAAAACAAGTAACAAAATAACAAAGAACTTCATTTTAAAACGTATTTTAGGAACTAAACAAGTAACAAATAACTTTATTCTAACATAGAAATATGTGAAAAAAGTACAAACAACTTGATAAAAGCATAGAAACAATATCTCAAAACTGAAGGACCTACGTTCACATGATCGAATCCATTATATAATATTATGAATGTGTTGGAACAGTCTAGAGAGTGCCAAAAGATTCTAGAAAATGCCGAATAAATTAGATGTTTGTGGAGCATTCTAGTTAAGGTTCTAGATATTCTAGAACGTTGTAGATGCTTGCATATGTTTTTATGGCATCTTTTGTACATTGTAGAACTTTGTAGAGTATTCTAGAAAATTTGTTGTAGCCGTTGTATCAAGATAATCCTAGCCATTGGTTGAGAAAGTGAAGGACTATAAATACCTCCAAGACATCTCAGTTGTAACATATAACTAAAAGTATTGAGACAAAAGTTGTAATTACCCAAAGTTATAATAAGCCTCATACTTTGACATATTCGTTCATTTATATTAACTAAGCACTTAGCATGAGTGTTGACAGGCTAACCACTATTCTAAGCCGACGGTAGTTTGCTAGTCTCGCATGGTTGTTGGGTAAAAAAGATCAAGCTTGTAATAATGTGTATATAATGGCCAATCAACATCTAGTGTCAGTGTTTGTGGTGCATGAACCTACTAATATTAGGTGTAGGTTGATTAAGTGCAGGTACGATGAGCATGAATTACCAACATTCGTAGTGCATTAGCATGCTAATTAGGTATGGGGTGATGACTGCACAACGCCTTAAGCTAAGTGGGGCAGATGAGTATAAAGTGCTGGTGGTAGGTGCATAAGTCTGTTGAATAAATGCATGTAGTGGCTAATTAGGTGCTGGCTGATTTGCTGACAATGGTTGAAGATCATGAAGTAATGTTGGTCGTAATACATGAACCTATTGATTAGGTTCAGGTTGAGCAAATGTAGTAACCATGGCTACATGTAAAAGCCATCATGATTGAAGAAGTCACTATTAGGTGCAAGCCAATGTGTAGGCAAAGGTTGAAGAGTATGGACTAATATTGGTCTTAGTACATGAACCTGTTGATAAGGTGCATGTTGAAAAAATGCATGTAATAGTGGCGGCATGTAGAAGCCGCCACACGGAATGAAGAAATTACTACTCGAGAGCAAAAAAGTCACCACCGAAAACATACACTTCCGACAACAACTCGTCCCACACATAAGTGCTTGTTTAGATGGAGGTGGCTCATTCAACACAATTTAGTGGGCAGTTGGCGCTACTTGAAATATATATATATATATATATATATAATTTTAATAGAATTATTAATTTATATTTTATAGATTAATTATTGATGGTCCACTACACCTGACACCTAATACAACTGCTCATGATGAGATGTTGACACATGTGGAACATTATGTACTAGTGTCCTAGCGAAAGCGGAACACATAGCACCTTTGCATAACTCATACATACTTCAGTTGGTTGCAGCATCAACGCCCACATTAAAATAACATGGACCAAGATTCATTCCACTTTAGAGGCACAAAAGCCAAACATTGAATCCAAAATAACAATTCACCAAATTTGTGAATGACAGAGATTCTCATTTGTTTGATTATGATATATAGGTAAATCAAAACAAAAAACACATCATCCTTATGAATACTTATAAATTTTTTATATAAGAAAACAATTAATTTATTTTTTATAAAATTAATTATCGATGCCCTCCGCACTTGGGGCATTTCCTAGCTTAAGTGGGCCCGTATCACCTATGCATAACTCGCACGTAGTTCAATTGATCATATCATCCTGACACTAAAATAATATAAAACAAAATGTCCAACTTGGAGGCATATAAGTCAAACCCCGAATCCAAAACTAACAATTCACCAAATTAGTTGAATGACAGATATTATCATTTGTTTGTTTATGATATATAGGTAAATCAAAACAAAAAGCATATCATCCTTATGAATACTTATAAATTTTGTATATAAGAAAACAATTAATTTATTTTTTATAAAATTAATTATTGATAGCCCTTGCATAACTCACATGTAATCCAATTGATTGCATCATCCTAATGTTAAAATAACATAGAACAAGATGTCCACCTTTGAGGCACATAAGTCAAACACTGAATTCAAGACTAAAAATTCATCAAATTCATTGAATAACAAATATTCTCATTTGTGTATAATATAGATTCTCATTTGTTTGTTTATAATAAATAGATGAATCAAAACAAAAGGCTTATTATCTTTCTATAAAATATTTATAAGATTCTAATCATATTGTTTTGAAATCTTATT
This sequence comes from Apocynum venetum, assembly GCA_019593545.1. Classification (NCBI taxonomy): domain Eukaryota; kingdom Viridiplantae; phylum Streptophyta; class Magnoliopsida; order Gentianales; family Apocynaceae; genus Apocynum; species Apocynum venetum. Next base: position 4,490,224 of record SRSM01000123.1, on the reverse strand, counting down.
GAGAAAATAGAACAATTGCAAAAGTCAAATGATTGACTTGATTTGGAAAAATTCTTCATCTCATTTTGATGTTTTGCATAAAGTGAGAAATTTAATCAAATTCGAACAACCAACATAAAACTAAGATAACATAACACAATCGAACAAAAATAAATACACGCGGAGATAACTCGAACAGCAATGGAACAAACAAATGCTTAAATTGAAAAACTTGAGCTTTTCAGCTAGGATTAACCTAATCGAAACAAATAAATGATTAAAAAAAATGAAAGATGACTAAATCAATTTCCACATTTATTCTTAGTGACAACTAGAAGAACTAATTTTGGTGTTCTACAAAAAGTGGGAGATTTAATCAACTTTGAACAACAACATAAATTGAGAAGATACAGTTGAACAAACAAAAAACAAAAAACAAAAAAAAAAACACACAAAAAGAACTCGAACAACAATAGAATTAATGCTTAAATTGAAAAGCTGAGTTTTTACACAATGATTAATTTAATTGAAACAATTAAATGATTATTAATTTATTTTTTTAAAATGAAAGATGATTGAATTAGTTTCCATATGTAGTTGAGAACTAGAAGAATTGATTTTGGTGTTATGTAAAAAGTGAGAGATTTAATCCAATTCGAAAAAGACAGAGATAACACAATCGAAAAAACAAAAAATAAAAAAATTAATACATGCATAGAGAACGCGAACAACAATAGAACAAACAAAGTCTTAAACCGAAAAACCTGAGCTTTTATGTTGGGATTAATCTAATTGAAACAATTAAATGCTGATTAAAAAAATGAAATATGATTGAATAAAGTTTCCACATTCACTCTTATCAGGAACTAGAATGACAAATTTTGGTGTAAAATGTGACAATTTTGAAATGAAATCTCTAACACCAAAATTTGAGTTATTTATAGAGTTAATAAAAAGTCATTGAGTCGAAGTGTAGTGTTCAAAAATAGACGAACATAAATTATTATTTTCTTTTACACAAAAAATAATATTATTATTAGTATTAATTTCTTTTACACCAAAAAATATCTTATTACTTGTATATTAGATATATAGAAAATGATTGGTAAACTTTGATTATAGTATATAATTAAGATTCAGTATTGGTTAATTTGACTCATTCATGTAGACTTTTTATATAGGAAACCGTTTTCTCCTTCTTTTTTTGTTAGTAATACATTAAATCATTAATATATTTTTCTTCAAAAGAAATTAAAGATTTATCTTATAATTTGTAACTTAATCATTTAAAACTATTTTTTGAAAAAATTGATATGTATTGCGAATGTAATTTCTTCACTTGTTTTTCAGAAATTATCTTCTCTAATGTATAATGCATTTTCTCAAAATTAATTTTATTAGTTTTTCTTAATAATATTTTATGTATGATTTGTCCAATTATTCAAACACATATCTTCTTAACAATTGCATACTCCATAAAAAGCTACTATTCTGACAAGTAACTACAAGTTAGTTAATAATACAACATTTTCTATACTTCTAAATATTATGAGTTCAAAACATAATAATAATAATAATAATAATAATAATAATAATAATAACAATAAGCTTTTTGAGCCATTGAATTGAACCCAACTAACCCTATAATTGTCATAATGATTTTCTAACATGTGCCATGTAAATTTGAATAATTTATATTTTAAAAAGAAAAGGGAAAAAGAAAAAGGGGTAATGCGTATCATATGTCTCATTCCATGCAAATAGAAAAGGCTTAAAAATAAATTAAAAAAACCAAAGCAAAGCAAAGGCTTAGCAACTAAATCAAAATTTTCACAGATTTATTCATCAACTTCCTAGTAATTTCAAGCCTTCAAGGACTTCAGGCGGCATTGTAGCTGAGAAAATCCCAATTTTAACTTTTTAAAGCTGCAACCGGAAAATGTCATCCATCTGAAAGTCAAGTAGAAGTGTAGAACCATGCTCTAAACTGCTAACCAGATCTGGCTCATTCATTAAGCTTCTTGGAACTCTACCATATCAATCCACTGGAGAAGTCAAGTGCACAATAAGTAATTATCGACCAGGTTCAAGAGAGGTAATGGTAGTGATTCTACTATATATTGAGTGGAAAGTCCTACAATAATACACCAAATTGTACAACAGTTAGATGACAACTCCTTTAACATGACTCAAATTGTCAGATGAGCAATGAAGTCAATAAATAAGCTAAAATAATTGGTCAATTCATAACATGTTTAATTTGTCAATTCAAGAACATCATCCCAATTGAAATCTCATCCCAGATTCCCATCCAGCTAGCCTTTTCCCCTATCCCATAATAACCATAAGCCAGCAGAAATTAATTTCCTTTGTACCCCTTCCTATATAGTGTACTGAGAATGAAAAAATTTGAATTGAGTTAATATCCATTTTGTTTGTATTTGGGTAACACGCAGCTGAGAATTCAAGCATGCCAAATAATTACCCCTGTCCCATGTCCCTTGATTTTCTTTTATGGATTTCTGTTGTATTTGAATTGTATATGTTTTTAGAAATATTATTATTTATTTAAGGTAAATTAATCAATTTAGTTCCTTATCTTTGTGATTTACCACTTTAGTCCTATGTCTTTTTCTAATTATTTTGATTTCTTATGTATTTTTCTTCCAACCATTTTAATCCTTATGTATTTTTAATGAGTCTTATGTAGTTGTTATTACTAATTAGGTCAAAATGACTCCTAATTAGGACATGGAATTATTAATAGATACCATACCCACTCTTTACTTTTTTTAACTCTCTCTCTCTCTTTTTCTTATTTCTCTTTATAAAAACACCATCTTTAGGCTTTTTGAGTGTCTTAAAGAGTATAAAAAATATATTAACGAAATTGTAATACGAACCAAAATAAAGATATCATCTGCAAATAAAGAAAATATTGATATAAAATTCTTGTTTTTTAACCAAAGATTACATTTTTTTAAAAAAATCCGTTCTGAAAAAGCATGCGCCCGAAAGCTTTTGTTGGGCACGTTTCCTTTATGCCCGGAAAGATTCATCCGGGAATGGAGGAAGAATGCCCGGATTTGATTTTCCGGGACTAAATAAAGAATGCCCAGACACATGCTAACTGGAGTTCAATTCATGGGCATGGGAGGCGTGAAGTTTTGTAATAGTTTTTGGCATCTTCCTTGTGCTTCTTGCTGATGTGAGGTTGGCTTGCTGCTACTTACTCTGTTCAAGTGCTATCTTGGTTGGAGAACTGCACTTGATCTCTGGTCTGTGCTTCTGAATTTTTTTACTTGGAGATGCGACTACCTTCTGCCATGTCTGCTGCTGCATTTTTTATTCATTCGCTTTCTCATTTTGTTATATGCTTTACTGTTGTTTATGCTACTTCATTTTCTCTGTAATGCACTTTAGATCTTGAGGGATTTTTTCCCTTGCTTATCAATAATACCTTATTTTTCAAAAAAAAAAAAAATTCAAGCTGTGTAAAAAGGGGATTAAATCAGTTTAAATTTCAGTCAGGCAACGAGGGAAATTGGGAGGGCAGAGAGGGCGAGAGAGGAGAAGGAAATGGGGAAATATGGGCTTAAGGGCAATTACGTAATTTTGTGGGTATTTGGTTAAAGGTGCGGTATTTATGGAAGGAATCTTCTTTAATTTATTTATGGCTTGTTTCATTGGGGATTTCTCACATGCCCTCCCATTTGTAACCTGGAGCAGCAGACCAGTGAATAGCTCTATCCCCCCTTGGATTTGGCTCTTCCTCCAAAAGCCAAACCCCAAATGATGCTTTTTCTTGGAATTATAGCTCGTCCTCGCCCTGCTCCTCCTCTAATCTATATCACTCGCTCCACCTGCCCACTTTCTCCCTTCAGGAAAACATCAATCTCCGTTTCAAGAAATGGGTTCTCTCAACTCCCGCGTCTTCTCAGAGCCTCCCTGCATTCTGATTCTAGTATGTTTTCTACCACTCGCACAAGTCTTGTTTAATTTCGTACTACTACCGGCAGGTTTTCTCATGCCTTTTTCCAAAATGAATTGGGATATATCTTACCGGCGTTATAAAGTGCTCACTATAATGCCTTTACTTTGTTGATTTCATTTACTGTGTTAACCGTTTTATGTTTTAGTTTGGTATTTGATCTTGTTTATTTTTGAGATTCTTGTTAATTAATAAATTAATGTAGTCTCTTGTTACCTTGTATGATATCTCTTGCAAAGAAAATGCTCAATCTCAAGAAGTTTATTTCACATGTGACATTTTGATGAATTCATATCCTAGTTCTTTTATCTGTTCTTGGGAATAACTTTCTGCTATGTCCTGGATGGAAAATGAATCTTTCACGAACCTTGTTGGACAGATCATCAGAAGTGTGTGTATTATTTGTACTGCTGGTGAATTATTTGAATATAAGTTTTTAAAGAGTTTAGGTTTCGATCATGCGGCAGTCTAGTCAATTAGACAGCTCAAGAAGGAATTTTTCTTTTCCTATAATGTCTAATGAATATAAAGTGTTTTTTTTCTCTCGTTGACTTGTGTAATGCCTGAACTGAAGAAGAGTGCTGCTATCAGATATCTTCTTCATCTACATTGCATATATTGAACAAAATGCTTAAATATTGTTAGGTTAATTCACTTTTTTAACACTATGATGCCTTGCAGTGTGCAATCCTGACTTCTTCTCCTTAGCTCTTGGATTTCACTTGAGAGTTACAAATGGGTGTGGTTTCTGTAAAAGAATGAAGCTCATGAGAAAACACTGTTCTTATCTAACCTTTTGGGGGCCATTCACTGTTTTTACATGTGTGCAAGCTTTTCCTGTATGCATGATAACATTAAAGCATTACATCTTATTAAAATTTTTAGAGGTCATTTGCAGTTTTGGATTGTGTGTAAGTTTTCCCTGCATGTGATAACTTTAAAGCATTACAGGAACTGCAACTCAGGCTCAGGCTGGACCACTGGTATCAGTAGAGCAACCTGAGATTATATTTGTGGGGACAGGAACTAGTGAAGGAATTCCACGCGTGAGCTGTCTTACTAATCCTATAAAAACCTGTCCGGTGAGCCTTTGGATCTCCTTACTTTTTCCAGTATTTTTGTGGACTCTTCGGAATCCTTTTAGGAATAATCAGAATTGATGAAGTTGATTTCCAATTTTACAGGTTTGCTCAAAAGCTCTGGAACCTGGTAATAAAAATAGGAGGCTCAATACAAGCCTACTTATCCACTATCCTAGACTCTCAGAAACATGTAACATTCTGATAGATGCTGGCAAGTATGTCACATATATTGCATATACTCATGAATCTATATAAATAACTGCATATACATGTACTCATGTCTTAAAGAATTCAAAAGCAATATGTTGAATTGACAGAATCCTTTCATGTTGCAGGTTCTTCTACCATAGTGCGGTAAAGTGGTTCCCTACCTATGGGTGAGCTGCCTCTTGCTGAAATAATTCAAACTATTTTGTACAGTCTTGAGATGTTTGTTTATCTAAGATAATCTGTAACTGATTTTTTTCCCAATTATTCTTCTTTCTACTTTTACTTCGATTACACCATAAGATGAAAATATGAGTTTCTACATTCATATCAAATCTGATTTGTGTCTTTCCGTATATGAGTAATGTGTTGTATTACCTTTATCCTATATAGTATAATGCTGATGTATAACTAACTAGATCAGTATCTGTTGGTGATGGAGTTTCTTTCACAATATGTACTTACATGTTATATCTCTGATTACTCTGTAAAATTTCCACCCTCTTTGAGTTCTATGTTGGCAATATAGTCGATGGTTCCAAAAGAGAAGTCCTTCGACATGGTACCTAGAAAGAATTATTTCTATTGTTTCAAACTATTCTTATGAAAAGGAAACTTCATTGCCAATTTAGTGTCATTCATTACAAACTAATCGTTTTTTTCTTAATATATTGGTTAGCAGGTAATCTGGTGTATAATTTTGATATGCTTGTTCAGATTTATTGGTTATATTATACTATATTTGTTGATATGTTGCATTTTTGTCAGGATAAGAATGATTGATGCAGTTATAATTACTCATTCTCATGCTGATGCTATTGGAGGTCTCTGACATGAATGCCTTTTGGTTTCAGCATATGTTTTATGAAAGATTTGTTATTTTCTGTTTCTTTTATTTTCACAAATTACATGCACGCAGGATCTGAAGTTTGTTTCTTATTCAGGTCTTGATGATCTTCGTGATTGGACAAACAATGTACAACCCAGCATTCCCATTTATGTTGCAAAGCGTGATTTTGAGGTATGGACTTTGCTTCAACCTGCATTTGTATTTCACCCCATTTTTGTCTATAATCTTCAATCTATTACTACTTTTGATCATAACAAGATGCTTGGATTTTTAGATTTAATGAACCTGATAGCATTTCAATTATATCTTTTTCATAGTCACATCTATTTTTTCGTTGAACAATGACATCTGAATCCAATGTGCTTTTTCTCTGTGATTTCAGGTGATGAAGAAAACACATTATTATCTAGTTGACACAACTGTTATTATTCCAGGTGCTGCAGTCTCAGATTTGCAATTTTACAGCATACATGAGGAGGAGCCTTTCATTGTACATGACCTAAAGGTTAGAAGTCACCGTTATTTTGTTCATTGCTCTGTAAAGATTCCTCAATATACAGTTTCTGTTCCAGGGATTTGTGTACAAGTCAGATGAAAATATGCTTTTCTTAAAAGGAACAAAAGGTCAGAAAGTATAAAGGGATTATAGCCCCAATTACTGAACAACTAACACAAATGATCTTTAGATTCTTAGGAAAAAAGAAAGAAGACGAGAACGACATTTGCTTTGCTGATTTTTGATAGAATTGGATGGTATAATTTACTCTGTGTGGCTTTCAGCTTTGAAATATTTATTTTTGTCTGTGTTGAAAGTAAATTGTTTCTGTTCATTTGTTAGTCCATACAATTTGCTGTTGTTGGTTAGAGTTAGTTGCAATTTGTATGAACTGAGTTGTGCATGCCTCATTTGGCTTGTGAATTTGTGTCTTCTGTTGTCAGTTCACCCCCCTACCAGTGTGGCATGGGAATGGTTACCGTTCTCTTGGCTTTCGATTTGGCAATGTATGTTACATCAGGTAAAGATTTTCATAATTACTGGAGGTTTCCTTCTTGATCAACTGGAAATATGGCTGATCCTTCGTCAATGGATTTGTAGTGATGTCAGTGAAATTCCTGAAGAAACTTACAAACTTTTGGAGGACTGTGATCTACTTATTCTGGTCTCTCTATCTCTCCTACTCCATAAATATATGTCTGTGTTTTTGTTTCTTTCTTTGCAATTACAGACAAAATGGTTACATCTGAATTAATATAGTTTTCATCTTTAGGACGCCCTGAGGCCAGATCGCTCTTCTTCAACGCACTTTGGACTTCCCAGAGTAAGTTCTCTTATTCTGTGATGGTGCTCTCCCTGTCATTCGTTTCTGGAACTAATATTTGTGTCATGGTCTTCCAGGCTCTAGAGGAAGTTAGAAAAATTCAACCAAAAAGAACACTTTTCACTGGTATGCATCATTGTTTTCTTAAAAACCAGACTATGCTTGAAAAACTGGGAAATTGACTGTATATAATGTGGACTGATGAAGGTATGATGCATCTGATGGATCATGAGAAAATAAATGAAGGTCTCATTAGATTGAAGGAGAGTGAAGGATTGGATGTACAACTCAGCTATGATGGTCTTCGGGTGCCGATAACCCTATAGAAATCCCATTTCTCTTTGTCTGTTGAATTTTACATAATGAAATGCTATACTTAGTTTAAAGATGACAATTGTTTCTTTCAATGTTATACTTATTCTTTATTGTATATGACGATTTATTTGAATGCTTTATAATAATACAATACTGCTATCTCTCTCTTTCTTTTTCTTTTTCATTTCTTTTTTTTAACTCTTTTCTTTTAACAGTCCTAAAATGAGTAAACTTTATTTTTCTTGTAAGCTGTAACTCGAACTTATTTATCCAAAGGTTGTCAAATCATAAAGCAAAATAAGAGAAAATCAGAAAAGAGGTTCACATTGGTACCCATATTGTTGAAGGATTTTGGGTCTTTTCTTTCATTTCAAGCTATCAATGAATAGTGATAAATTTTGTCTGTTTATATATATAGAAAATCTTTAACAGATTTCAAAATATTTTTGATATATAGAAATATTATTAATGGAAAAATGAGATGTTAATATCACTTTGAAGAAATTTGGATGTCTGATCCAAAGTTTTGTTATTATTTATTTAAATTACTCTTTAATTCTAAATTTGCTAAACAAAATTTATAATCCAAACGTGGGTGTGGATCATACATGTTAACATAAAATATCTTTCTACCAAAATGTTTTCAATTAAAATTATATCTTTATACAATCAATTAATTATATATTACTTGTGAATGCTATTAAAATTAAATTAAATGTTTAATATAAATTTTCAAAACTTAATTCAAATTTATTTTTGTGATTTTTATTACCAGAAAAAAAAACAAAATAAATTTTCAATATACACTAATGAGTATTTCAAAAAAAAGTAAAAATAATAGTATTGCTTACTAATTATTTGTTTCAATTTCTTATAAAAATATTTATCAAAACACTTTTTTAACCCTACGTTTCATTCAATTAAATAAAAAATAATTTGTTATTACTTCTTAATTAAAATTATAATATGAAATAATTTATTACTAATTATATTTTATATTTCCTCCATTCGAAATTGAATGTTCACATTTTTACTTTAATTTATTCGAAAATAAATATACACTTTTCTAAACAAATATAAATTTTATCTAAAATTCTATTAACATCATTTCTTAATTGAAGTAATTTATCTCTTATTAATAAACACAAATAATCTCACCATTAGCTATAAATATTGCATTAATTTTATTAAAATCAAATATTATTTTAAAATTGTATACTTTTAAATATGTGAAGATTCAATTCAATTCCTCCCTCGGAAAGTAGGGACTTCTGTTATCAATAACTACCCGTCTGACTTTTTTTTTTTCCTCCAGTTCTTGGGCGTTCACCAGCATGAGGCTCATTCTTCTCTTCCCTCTGGTATTTCTTTCACGGTGTCACTCCTCTCTCTCTCTCTCTGAATTCTGAGCTAATTCAATCCTTTCTCTTTCACTCTGCACATTGCGCACCATATCTATACATCATCATCATCCTTTAGCGATTCTCCAACCAAAAGCCCTTTCCTTTTATTTTCCATACCTTCCAAAATATTTCACTACCTCCATCTCCATCTCCGCAATTTGCCTCTATAGATTTGGGTTTCAGCTTTGTTGTTTGACTAGGGCAAGTGGGCAGCAACGGTCGCCATCTGCCGCACCCTCCGCCGTCGACCGCCAAGGCGACGGACCTCCTCTCCTCTACCCGGGGCACCAATTTCAAGCTTCAAGAATCTAGGTAATTATAAACCCCTAATTTCTTTGATGGCGATTTCCCTATGAAGTCTATGATTATGATGATTTCTTTGATTAGTTGATGTTACTAAGTGCTGAATTGAAGAAGTTAGGGTTAAAATGATATAGCAAATCAAGGATGGACCGATAAAATAGGTTTTCCTGATTTGTTCCTTGTTCTTTATTTTTTGTTGGACACAGAATAGACACTAGACATACAGAGGGAAATGTAAATTGGTGAATATTTGTCCGCCAAAGAAACGAAATTGTAAGGAAAAACTTTCCTCTTTCTTGAAGTTTACTGTAATTAGAGCTTCTCTGGGTGATTTAAAGCTCTTAATGCATGAGAATGTTCTGGTTTGACTCTTTGAGAACTGCAAAGTTCAATTTGTTGGTCTTTATCTTCTTGTCATGAGAATGTAGTCCTTATTTATGTTGTAATTTTATTTGCATGAAGTCAATAACAGAAGATGGTCACGTCGAAAAAAGCATCTTCTTTGAAGGACTACCTTAAAAAATACCAAGAGGGCAATGAGGAGGAGAAGAAATTGAAGAAGAAAAAGAAGCCTAAATCTGACAAAGCAGGTGTTATTGTTGTTGATGAAGATCCCATTTGGCAAAAACCTGTGGAACTTGAAAAAGAGGAAGATGATGATTTAGTAGGTAATGTTGGTTATCTTATTTTATATGGATAGTGTTTCGTTCCAGTCTTTTAGCTTCATGGTGATACGATTTGGTTGGGGCATCTTTTGCAGACGAGAAGCCTCAGGTTGATGAAGATATTGAAGTCAAGCGAATGAAGAGACTGGAGCAAGCTAGAGCCAAATACTCTTTGGGTAGTATATCTGAGGATGGAAGTGGTTGGGTTTCAATATCTGATACCCAACCACAAGAGGTTGACCTGAATTCTGATATATCTCCACCACGTAGGCGACAGGCAGGCACACCTCCTCCCAAACAAGAGGTTGAGGTTGCTGATTTGTCACCACCTCGTAAACATAGGGTCGGGGATGTTTCATCTTCACCTCAACCTGAACAGAAGTATTCAAAAACAACTATTGCTGATTTATCACCCCCTCGGCAACAGCATAAACATTATCCTAGTTCAATGTCGGGATGTCAAACATTACTTCCTTCTGATCTTGATTATCAGAATACAAATAACATCTTCTGCCCCACATAGGCGAAGGGCTCGCCATGACACTCCTTCACCAAGACATGATTTGGAACCTTCAGACTCTGGTAGAGAAACTGATGACATTTCACCTCCAAGGCAGCAATGGAAACATCATTACTCATCATCACTGGAACCTAAAAGAAAATCTTCACATTCTGTTGCTCAAGATTCCTATGTATCTCCCCCTCGACGAGTGCATCAAGATAATTCACACACTTCCCCTGCAGCAGATCTTTCACCCGCAAGGAGAGTTAGAAAGGATAGATCCCTCTCAAATGATGTTTCTGTGCCATCTGGAAGTCTGACTTTGGAGCAGAATGCATCTTCAGGGTTAGATCTTTCTCCACCAAGGAAAATCCGAAAGAAGTCACCTATTCCAAAACAGCAGCCAAAAACTGGTCTGGTTACTGGTCAAGACATCAAAGAAGAAATTGCTAAAACGAAAAAGGAAGATTGGTTGAGGTAAACTGCCCTTTTTTCCCCCTAATATCAAAAGAAAAAAGTTTTGGTTATTCTTCCTGTAAAAAAGAAAAAAAAAAATGCTCCTGTCATTTTGTTTCTTTACTTGTTAAAGAAGACCATATATATGAGAGAGAGAAAGAGAGAGAAGACATGTTCTCTGATGCTATTTGTCGAAAATCTTGTTCTTTGAGAGGATTAAATTTCTCAAACTATACTCAATTGTTTTTTAGGTTTAAAGAAATGGCTCCATCTGTAAGTGGCCGAGGTGCAGAACCTGTATATCGTGATAAAAAAACAGGTCAGGCATAAATTTCACTCGAATAGGAAATTTAATTAGAAATATGCATTTTTTATTTTCTCAATCTCTGCTGTTTCAGGTGAACGCATGTCAAAAGATCAATTCTTGAAATCACAGAAGAAGAAAGAAGAGAAGCCTAAGGTGAAGTATCATTTACAATTTTATATTTTTTGGTTTTTTTTAATATGGAATCTTTTGCTTCAAGTATCATTTTCATCTGAAGCCATCATTGAACTAAATTTGCAGTGTGCAATGTCCAAAATTCATTGGACTAACACTGTAAAGCAGTCCACAAATGCAACTTATGCCTCCTTGCTAATTTAATTGACTGTCTTCAGTTCCTCTTGTTGAGAAAGTTGTGGAATTGATGAGTGTAGATTAATATATTTATTACTGTCATTTTTTGTCAGGTCTGTGTTTTTATCTCTTTGAGTATGTAATTTTTCCCATCTTATTCATTATGTGATGAGAAATAAGAGAAATGTTCTTATGGGTACTCTGTCTCGGTTGCAATATACTCCTTTTACATGATGATTTACACATCTTATAATTTAGTTCTTGCTATGTGTTGATGAATAATGAACGCATGCTCCATGCAGCCGCAAAGAGATATAGAGAGAGAGAGGGAGGGAGGCTTGGCTTTTGTCAAGTTCTGCATTCTTTTCTTTTCTTTTTTTTGAAAATATTTAGGTAGACCTGGTCCTTTTGGACCACATACATTGGGAGCTTGTACCTTGTGCATTGCTTGTTGTGTCTTCTAGAGGAACAAATTTTTAAGCATGTTGTCCACTAAGACTATTTCTATGTTAGTACTTTTTAGATGTCAACATCAAGAGTTCCTTTTTTTCTTGATTAGCTTTGCCAAGTATGACACTTGGTCTTTTGAAATGAGCCTTCCATTTTGACTTTTTATAGTGGTAAACTTCTTTCTTCAGGAAGTAAATTTGGAATGGGGCAAGGGGTTGGCTCAGAAACGAGAAGCTGAAGCCAGACTAGAGGAATTAGAACGTGAGAAAGAGAAACCATTTGCACGAAGCAGGTAAGGAACCTGAAAATTGTCTTTCTGGTTTACAAAATTCTGGAGCCTCTGGTCTTTCATGAGGGTATTGTTAGAATTGTGATAAGTAAAATCATACCTGGAAAACAATAATAATAATAATAAGAAGAAAAACTGATACTGAGGGCCAACTGTTGAGTATTTCTTTTGATGGTGTGGCACGCCCTTTCCTTTTGGCTTTGTGGAGGTAGTTACAGTTATAGCTTGCTTCTTCTTTTTAATTCCTTAGTTTCTACCCCTTTTCTTCTCTTTCATGCCTCTTCCAATCTGATGTTTTTGTGGCCTTTGAGTTCTTTATCCAATCCAACGAGTTATGGGATTATTAAATTGTTTGAGTTAGTCCTCAAAATGATGACGATTTTCCATCTTTGAAGTTGTCTTATTGTGAACTGAAATGGAATGCAAGGGGGAAAAAAAATATGTGTCTTCATTTTCCTGATACCTTGTATCTTCATTGTGCAGAGATGACCCTGAGCTTGACAAAATGCTGAAGGAAAGAGTTAGATGGGGTGATCCAATGGCACATTTAGTCAAGGTATTCTATCATGGATACTTTTCTTTTATCCTTCTTTACACAGAGATCTTTTTGTGTTTGCTTTGTTTGATTTTGATATTTACTGCAATTCTGTGACCGCTTTGTAATTATTTCACATTCTCCTTTCTTGAAAACTTCAGAAAAAGCAGTTGGAGCCTGTTTTGCCAGATTTAGGTGAGAATGAGAAGATGAAAGAATCTGGCTTCATTATCCCTCAGGAGATCCCTAGCCATAGTTGGATAAAGAGAGGGTTAGATTTTCCTCCAAACCGCTATGGCATTAAACCAGGAAGACACTGGGATGGCGTAGACCGCAGCAATGGTGAGTTCACTTACTTTCTCTGGTAATATGGTCTTTTTTTTTCCCCATCTTTTCTTCTCAAAAAGAAAAATTTAAAAGGAAAAATCATCAGAGTAATCATTCTGTTCATTTATCACTGGTGTCTTCTATGCACTGTGCTCAGTTGCAAGTTTAGTAATGTAGCTTCTACTAATTTTATAGTAGCCATGAGATATTCCTGCATCTTAAGCTCCTTTTCCTATCAATTTGTCTAAAAGTTTAGTTGCATATACGTTCTTGTGCATATGCACACTAATTATGTCCTTGTGTATTGAACAGGATACGAAAAGGGACTTTTTAAGAGGATGAACGAAAAGGAAGCTACACAAAGGGAAGCATATCTCTGGTCCGTTTCAGACATGTAGTTTGTTCTGATGGGGTGGGTAGGATACTGGTTTGGCCTTTGCCATGAGTAACAATGGGACGAAGGTTTTTGTATTGATGTTGTATCAGTTTACTTTGTTGAAGTATTTTCTTTTCAACAATTTAAACTTATTTTGGAAGAAATTAATATCAGAGGTTATGAAGGAACCTTTTACAATTGGAAGTTGCATTTATTTTTACAACAGGATTTATATTAGATTTTTTTTTCTTTTTTCTTTTCCCATTTCTTAACAAGATGGATATTGGCGTCCAAATTACTTAATGTACCTGGTTCAGAATGAAATTCGTACTATTTGTATCTCCCAGTAATATCCTGACTGGGAAAAGGGATGGACTTCACACAAGTTTTGCTATGTAAAGTTGGATATGGACATATGGGATCCAACATAAACGAATGAGAGACACCTAGATTTTTGTGAGACAAAATGCATGCTATGCAGCAGTTTCCCTTCTATACTCTTGCTTTTTTAGTTTTTTTGGGGGTGGAGGGGATGTGGTTGGTGATTAGTGCAGTTTCCTTTCACTCTAATCCCATTTGTATGGGTCTTTTACATAAAATAGACCATTTTAGAAAGTTATAATCCGTTAGTAGCTTTTAGTGGGAGACCATTACATGCCAAATGGACTCTAACATCATTAGTAAGAATGGACCTTACGTGCCAAATCCCAATCTCACTGGGCACATTGAGATCCGTTTGTGTGAGTAACATGACTATTGAGGTTCACAAATGATAAATGATATGTACAGACAATCACGATCGTGATTACTTATACTATTGTGCAAGTTGTCCACACAATGTATATGATTTTTTCTTAAAGCAAATTTATAGTCGACCAACATAATCAACATTAGAAGTCAAGCAATCGACCTCAATAGAATATGTTATTTTGTATTATTTAATTAATTAATATGAATTAAATTATAATTGTTACTCTTTTCATTTGAAATTAAATAATCATATTTCATGATAATTAAAGAGTATCTTTTATTTTAAAAAAATTAACATATTATCATCGTTATTGAACGATTAATCATGAGAAAAATCTTAAAAAATAATTTTAAGACAAAATACATGCTATGCACTAGGCAGCAGTTTTCCCTTCTATACTCTCACTTTGTTTTTGGTTTTTTTTTTTTTTGGGGGGGGGGGGGGTGGGAGGTGGGATGGGGTTGTGATTAAGTGCAGTTTCCCTTTCACTCATCCCATTTGCAGGAATAACTTTTGATCAAACAAGTCCTAACATCCAAGAACAGTGTCATATTATGAAGCTTCACTGCTGTTGCTGGCTAACTTGTCCCACTAATTACTAAAACCAGAAAAGATAATAAGAGAGAATAAAGTAACTCTTTATTTTTTTTCCCTTTGTTATTTAGATGGAAAATATAGAAAAATACAGTGGGCGAAGCCCCAAGGCCAAGGGAGAGGAGGAAGCTGAAGGCGTTCTGGCATTCCATTTCCGGATTTCCAACTAGAGAGAGAACAGTATTCAAGGTTGGGCATGCCTGCCTTTGAGTTGCCTTGTGTGGACTGTGTTTTCAGATGGGGCCCCTCACCAATAGGATGGATTTTACCCAGAAAATTTAAGTAAATAAATATTATGTGTGTGTAAGTTGCAAAGGAGAGGGATGAAAGAAAGGAAGAAGAGGGAGGATGGCGACTCAACACTGAAGAGGGGCCAACCCAGAAAGGAATTTCGCCGCCCCTTCTGACAAACTATCCTTCCTTTGTCAATGTCAATCCAATTGACCCCTCTACATCATTTCAACAATATTATCAATTTTTAATAATTAAATGTCTTTAATCGTGTCATTTCTGTGTGTACTTTATGTATATATATAATTAAATATTTTTTGTCTAAATTAAATATTTATCTCTACTTACTTTACTATAAATTATCAAATTATCAAATTATCTTTTCAAGTGAATAAATATTTTTAAGTTAAGAAAATTATTTCTTTAATTTTGAAAGGAAAAATTACATATTTAAAAATACATTATTAATCTGAAATTAAATATTTACGCTTTATTTAATTTTAAAATTAATAAGAATCTTTGATTTTTTATAAAAAATATCACATTGTTTTTTTTATTAATTTAGTTAGTTAAATGTAAATCAATTAAATTAAGAAGATTGTTAATAAAATTTTAAAAGAAAAATACAATTTTTTTTAGAAAAAAAAAATAGACCTTTCATTAAGAAAGAACCTCAAGAGGAATAGGAAATCACCATACAAGAGAAGTTGAGTTTTTTTTAGCTCGAGTAGTCCAATTATGAATCATTATATTTGTTGTTTGACGAAAGTAGTGAATAATAATTTTATGAGGCATGAGATCAATAAAGTGATCTATGAAATATTCAAAAGTAAATAGAGATAAGCTCTTATTTTTAGCCACATAGACTAAAAGTACGTGATTACACTCAATTATGAGATAATCAAAGATCATTTCTACTTGAATATGGGCAATTGTGGCCATAATCTTATCACGGGACAAAAAAGATAGAAGAATCAAATATAGTTATTTAAAGAAATTAAATGTTCAATTTTAAATATGTAAAAATAGAAATATATACACTAAAATTTGAATGAAAGTGATACAATATAGCGTTTAAAACATTTTAAAAACAATATTAATATTGAACTTTAAACGGATGAATAAAATATAAGGGATAATTATTAAATAGATAGAAAGGCCCCCTAAAAAAAACTAGAAATAAAGGAGAGGCGAGATCTGAAGAGCGGTGGCACACCATGTGTTCTGAAAGAGTCCACTTAGATTACGCCACGTCTATGATCGGGTCAACAAGGAGTCCACGGCTTGTCCCTTTCCCCCTCTACAACTACAATCTGCCAAGGTCAAAATATGCGTTAACGTTAAGAAATCTTCATTCTGTTTTACTTTTACCTGTTTTCTATTTCCCTTTTTAACTATTTGGACCAAATCCAGATTCAGCATTGGCTCATTATTTTAAACTCTCTCTCTCTCTCTCTCCTGGTGACCCCTCCTTTGCCTGAAATTGACATACTTTAGCTTTTATACCTTTTAGAGGTTTTGGCATTTTACAGTTCAATAATTGGAAATAATAATTAAAAGTTTGAATATTTTTGCGTGTCTATGTTGTCATAATTTCGTCATTAGCTCACTCATTACTGATTGTAGCTATAGAAATAATTATGGTCATCCATCCTTTCAATGAAGATTTTCTTTAGGTAGTATTTTTTTTCAAAATTTAAAATTGAATTCTTTTTTTTTAAAAAAAATTAAAATTTAATTAATAATTTTACATCTTTGTAACTCCATAATATAATTTAATCATTAGTTACATTAATAAACTGACATTGGACAATTGCTTTTTTAAATAGAAATATATTTTTCTTTTAAAATTTAACTAATAACCTTATGTTATAATACTTTAATTATATAAACTCATCATTAATAAAATGATCTTGGACAATTTATTCGTAAAAATGTGTGTATAGTAAAAAAACGGACATCCTAGAATCAGGTTTAAATTAAGAAATATCAAAGTTTGTCTTTAATTCTTATATTCAACCAAAGCATAAAATTAGTTATATCTCGTGACTTGATTGAAGTTGACATACAATGGTTGCTAAAAGCAATCAAACCCAAAGTTGTATGCGTATTGGATTATTGGTGATGATAGTGATGAATACATTGGAATAAATTTGAATAGCTGATAATTTCGAATTCAAACCCAACATGCAGACCCATGTCTAACACAGTACTACTGAGGCAGTGGCAGCCAGCAAAAAGAGTAGTCTTCCTCTTCCTTTTTTTGGGTTGTGAGGGTAAAGAAGAAGAAGGCAGGAAGGGGGGTGGGGGGGTCATGAGTCATGAGTCATGTGCCCAAACTGCGAATTGTTTTTCTTGTTTCCTGCATTGTCTTATGTAGGTGTGTCCTCAAGTTCTCAGTTATCACGAAGCTGCCCTGCCCTATGCCTCCACTGCACTGGAACATAAAAATGGACCTCTCGAGGGAAATCGGGTCGAGCTTTTTAAGTTGGTGGGTCCTGAGATTTCTCAATCATTGTGGTTCCCCGACCCACCTCTATCACATCACATTGCCTCCTCGTGAACCCCCTGTGCCTATCTATGGTTTATTCTCTTGCTGTTTGTTTCACCATTATCAGCTTCAAACTGCATCTCCATTCCCTCAATCATATATAGCCCCTTCCCCAGCTTTGAGAGAACTGATTCTGGGGTTAATTATGTCTTTTTTTTAATTACCTAAATATTCAAGCTCAGCGTTTGCCTAATCTTGGAATGAGTGCCCTCCCCAAGGTTCACAATTCTGAGTATAGGTAGCTAGTTTATATATGTCCGGATATGACATTGAGTCTGTTCTATTATACTCGAGTGATAGTATCTTGCATTGTTCCATGTTCTTTTCTTTTTAAAAACTCCAGAAACTGGATCATTAATTTGAATAAGTTCAAGATTAGAGAATATAATCCACCTATGTTGCGCACATTGATTCTTGTCTGATCATTATTTATCTAGTAATATAATTCCCTAGTATATAAATATTACTGTAATGTATCTTTTGAAAAAGATTTTGATTTTCTTTAGAGAGACAGATGAGCTGGTAAAGCATGTCGAGATCCCATTCAAAAACTAAATCATTGAGGAATAAAACAAGATGAAGACAAAACAAACACCATTGTTTTTTCTTTCAAATTTTAATATATCCTCCATCTCGTAAGACATCAATCAATTTAATTTTTTTTAAAAAAAGCTTTATTGTTCAGTACTATATATGGCTAGGTAGACTGTTCAGCACCCTGAATATTCTCATTTCTTAATTTCATGCACAGCACCACAACTATTTTAATGCCTTGAGTGGATTATATTAATATTTATTCCTGCTTTCTTTCTCCCTTTCCTTACTTTAATTTTCTTCCCCTTCATATTAAAAAAAAAAAGAGAAGAAAAAACTTGTATGCAAATGACCTTTTAGGTCTTTAACTATTATAATCGGTAGTTCCGTGGCTGCTAGGTATTACAATCTGATAATAGTTAAAGAGACTTTTCTTTGGAATTTGAATATATTGTTGTCTCCCGTCCAAAATTTATATTTTTTTTATGTTCAGAATTAAAATTTAATTTTAAAAACATAAATATATTTTTGATGTAAAATTCTTATAATAGTTTTATTAATTTTAAAAAATTATATTTTATTAATTCATGTAATTACCACACTAATAACAAATATAATATGATAACTTTTTAAAACTAAAAATACATTTTTTACTTATTGGAAGTAAACATACTATTCCAAACTGATTTGTTAGTTGTTTGTGTATTTGAACATTGTAAGAGAACTTTATAAGGGGTGACTAGTCAATCCATAACACTCACAAAAGAAGTTTTTAACAATATAAATTCGGCAGCAGCAAGCTTGACAACAATATCTGTTGACTGCAGCAGGCATGTTATAAAACTTTAAAAACAAAAAGGAAAAAAAATTCTTTGTTAGATTTTAATTCTTGAACAAGGCTTTGCTGAGAAAGTTTAACTTTTCCCTTATGTTCATGAAGAAAAGGTTAGCCATATTAATGATCATTGCAGACTAGTTTTGCATGCTAATCTTAACTAGGAGAAGCAATAGCACAAATAAAATAAAATGATACCCTGGGGATCAATTAAGTTAGGCACACATGAGGATGCAGAGCCTGTTTTTGTTCCATATAATATAGACGAAAAATAAAGCTGAAATGTTAGGAATTTCTGTGATGTTTACAGTTAAAAATAAAATAAAAATTTAAGGTTTACTGATAATGAAATGATAGGAAAAAGGAAGCAACCTAGGGTAAGAAAAAAGAGGATATATAACAACTTTTAGTGATGATTCTTGTCTGATAGAAACTTAATCAATGACTCAATCATGTTGCTGTAAATTTTATAAATCTTAGAGGGGTCTATGTATTAGAGAAGGTTAGTACCCACCATGTAAAAATCATATATACACTAGTCTACTACAAATCAAATTGAACATCTCTCTCATGTTTTTGTCTCTTTCTCTCTCTTCACAGAGATGGGATATATGTGTGTAAGTGTAAATCAAAGTCTCCTTTTACCTGGATGGCTGCCCTTTTTCATTTACTTTATGAGAGAAGGGAAAGGTGGTGCAATTGATCAAAAGTGATTTAGCAAAAATTTGAACTTTGCTAAAAGCAAAAATAATAAAGAAAGATGAGATTTTTTCTGGGTTGGGAAGACAACAAAGGAAAAGACAGAAAGTGCACGTCAGACTTAGCCGTAGGGTTGTGGTTTTGGGGGGTACGCTCTGGCTGGTTGGCTGGCCTGGACGGGTTGATGAGAGGATTACAGAGGGATCCCTTCTCATCCACATCTCTTTCTCTCTCTTTCTCCTTCCCCTCTCAAAAATGCTCCTCTTCTGATATTTAGAGCTTCGTCTTTCTTCTTTGTTCTTATATGCGTGGGTTTAGAATTGGATTTTCTTTATTTTAGCAAGAAAGCCCACTGCACATGAAGGGGAGATAGTAGTGGGTAAAGGCTTTGCTCTCTCTCTCTCTCTCTCTCGTTTTTGCTTTTGTTTCATCAAAAACAAAACGTTGTCTCTTGGGTTGATGCCAAAGAGAGAAGAAACCATCAGCAGGAGTAGGCAGTTGAAGGGGTTTCGGGATTCAAACAAGACCTTTGAGAAACCAAATTTGTGCCACTTTACCTGATTCTCTTCTTCTCTTTGTCCAGTATCACCTACTTTAGACTTTACTAGGTTTCGATTTGTCTTTAGATCTCACCACATATATATATATATATATATATATATAGATGTCTTTCTATTGCATAGATTAAAATTTAAGATTTGTGCCTCATGATGGGAATCCCCGCCCTTAGATTTCTAGAAACGTCCTCATGATTAGTAGTAGCTGATGTTGGCTTTAATTATCTCTCCCTTATACAAGTAGCGGTAGAAGATGATGAAAGGTTTGATTGTCCAGCCACCCCAGCATCATCATCAACAACAACCTGTTGTGGATGAAAACATGTCTAACTTGACTTCTGCTTCCAATGAAGCAAGCGCATCTTCGGTCAACAGAAATGATACTAGTGGAAGTATATATCCACAGCAGTGTTTTGTTCCCCCTAATCAAAATCAGCAGCCTCCACCCAAGAAGAAGAGAAATCTACCCGGAAATCCAGGTTTTCTTCTTTCTTCATATATATAATCAATTAATTTCTTCTGTCTTGCAAGATTTTAGCTATCTCATGCTTTTCTAGATTATTCCTTTATTGTTTTGTTTGGAATCTCAGACCCTGATGCAGAAGTGATAGCTTTGTCGCCCAAGGCCCTATTGGCAACAAATAGATTTCTGTGTGAAATCTGTAACAAAGGGTTTCAGAGAGACCAGAATCTTCAACTTCACAGAAGAGGGCACAACTTGCCATGGAAGCTGAAGCAGAGAACAAGCAAGGAGGTTCGAAAAAAAGTGTATGTGTGCCCAGAACCCAGTTGCGTGCACCACGACCCATCAAGGGCACTGGGTGACCTCACAGGAATCAAGAAACACTTTTGCAGAAAGCACGGTGAGAAGAAGTGGAAATGTGACAAGTGCTCAAAGCGGTATGCAGTTCAATCAGACTGGAAAGCTCACTCCAAGACCTGTGGCACTAGGGAGTACAGATGTGACTGTGGAACCCTTTTCTCAAGGTAACTAACTCCATTCCTAATAATAATAATAATAATAACAAATGGGAATATGAATCTGTCAAATTATGCACCGTATTTAGTCACAAGTCCATGCCGTAGTAGTCTCTCGTAAGTGTATGTATTTATCTATATATGTAGCTTCCCCTTATATAGCTAGTAGCCGACCAAGACTTTTAATTTGTTTTCTTTATCATTTCCCACTTCTTGATTTTCCGGCAGCCAAGCTGCCTAGGGACAATAATTTTATTAGAGAAGATAAGATATTTCTCACTTAGAGAAGGGTTTTCTAGTGAGAGAGATGCTAAAATAAAATTCATCACCAAATTATGAATAATAAAATAACAGCAGCTAATCTAACTTAATTTTTAGACACCTAAGAGGAAAAGGCAAAAAGGTAAGTAAGAGGAGTGGAATGAAGTTGGACAATGGTTCTGCATTATCTTGGCTTTTGTGATTATTTATAAATGGTTTGTTGTTTGTGTTTTTTATTTTTTTTAATTTTCAGGAGGGATAGTTTCATCACTCACAGAGCATTCTGCGATGCTCTAGCAGAAGAGAGTGCCCGAGCAATTACAGGCAATATTCCACTAATCTCCTCTTCCCAAGCTGGTTCTTCTTCAGCATCCCACGTGAACCTTCAAGTTCAGCACCAATTCAGCAACCATGATCCGAACCATATGTTTTCCATGAAAAAAGAGCAGCATACTTTTAGTCTGATGCCTGAGATTCCACCATGGCTAGCATGTCCTCCTGTAACAGAAGCTGGTGGTGGTCCGGGTCCACCATCAATGGATCTTAGTTCTACAATCTTCTCCAACAGGTTAAGTCAAGAATTTACAGAAAATCACGATATGGGAATCCACGATAATAGCCCAAACCCAAACCCTAGCCTTGGGCCCACGCTCCCACCCTACCATCCAGCAGCAACTTCCCCACACATCTCTGCAACTGCATTGCTGCAAAAAGCAGCTCAGATGGGTGCAACCATGAGCAGCAAAACGAGTTCATCGCCAGCCATGCTGAGACCCCACCAAACTCACGTGTCTGCTGATTCTGGTAACAATACAACTGGGTTTGGTCTAAATTTGTCTTCACGTGAAGAGTTAGCCAGTGGGTTTGTCAATGGCTTGGCTTCTTATGGGAATAAAGCTGCAGAGACTGCAGGTGCAGTTACAGGTACAGGTGGGCCTCCATCTCTTCTTCAAGATATGATGACCTCTCTTTCTTCCTCTGGATTTGAAGGGTCAACCTTTGTGGACGCATTGGGCGGGATTTTGAACCCCAATAAGAAAGACGATAGCTTCTGTGATTCATTTTCAAAGACATCAAACCAACGGTTCAATAGGAGCACGGAGGACGGTACTGGCCGTGGTACTGCTGGTAATGGCGGTGGGGGAAACGATGGCATGACTAGGGATTTCTTGGGTCTAAGGCCTCTATCGCACAGTGACATGTTCAACATAGCTGGTCTAGGCAACTGCATGAATACTTCTAATGACCTGAATCATCAGAATACAACCCAACGATCATGGCAAGGTTAGATTCGCGATTACAATATGTTCGGGTTTTAATTTCCCTCCCTTGGGGTTAATTATTCCTGAAACCCTAATATTTAAATATTAGCAAACTTGTTCAGATATCTCACAAATGTTCTTTGGATTCTATCCTTAATTCTCAAGAGGACTTGATGTTTGTAATTCTTAATCTACAGTTTATGCAGAATAAGAGATCAAACCTGCAATAGATCCCTTTGTTATATATATATAGTACTAATTACTATAAGGATGATTGGATTCATAATTTGGTGGGTTATATAGATATATAGTACTAATTACTAGTACATTAGTGGAGTACTTTGTAGTTTGAAGGAAAAGTTTTGGACCACCTCCACTTGTGAATTTCTCTTCAGTCCATATTACTGATTGCACTAGCTCCTATACTGATTGCATGATCTTTTGGAAAAAGGGCAAAAAAAGAAGAAAAAAAACAATTGCTCTGCATGGTAATATTGCTAAGAAAGAGAAAGCGAATCAATCCACTCTTTGAAAGATGACGTCCCAAGTCCAGTCCCAGTTGAGGGTCAATTATTATAATGTCGTGCGATACTTCGTTTTCTTTGGTCTGCTGAAAAAGTCAATTTGATGAGTAGTTTGGACTTTCCAGTGCTCACACTCTGCCTGCTGCTATACGGATTTTAGAGATTCGGCTCCATGTCTAGTATAGCCAGTTTTAGTGCCTTAGTTTCAACACTTGATAATTGCCTCCACTCACTCAGCCCCCATCTCTCCTAAATTACAGGTTTGTAAAAGTGATGTCCTTTCTGGGATGAAAGAAAAGTCTCTTTTCTGTGCCTGATCCGAACTCTCTACCACATCTAAAGATCGAACGTAATATTGAAAGGCTGAATATATATATACTCCTATGTTGTTATGAAATGTGTAGGGAGGAGGAAATAGGAATATACATGCACTAACAAGGCAAAAAACTCATGAAAAGCATAGGATTCTTTTGATGAGAAAAAGAATCGTGAAAATGTGGGGAGTGATGTACGTGGAGGTTTGTTTTGGTTAGAGATATTGTATACTTGCAAAACAAAAAGAGGAGATGCTGTTTGACCCCTGATGTGGGTACGACTGGTATACAATCCCGAGGATCCCACCAGTTGACGCCCATCTGCCCCAGATGCATATGCCTGCTTGTCTTTACATGTGTGTTTATATATACACACACACACCCTAATTGAACATCTAATATTTAATTCAATATAAAGAGCATTTCACTTTAAAGAATTTATCAAAAAAAAATTATTATGATAACTTGAATTAGTGAAATACTCAGCTCTTTGGATGTATATATTTCTATTTCAATTTATTCAAAATTGAATATATATATTTTAAAATAAATATATATTTTTATACAAAATTTTATATACATACATCACATGAATCCATACGTCTCTATCGTCATTTTGTTTTGCTTTTTAACAAAACGATTTACTCAAGTCATAGTTTGTTAAATATTTTCAAAAGTTCATGTGCTGGTTGCATAACAATAATTTTGAGTCAGCTATAATATATATATAAAAAAAAAAAGTTGCAATCGTGCCTAATTGTGTAAAAGAATATTTGTACTAAGATGACGACAAGGATGACAAAGAAGTCTATAATACCAATCCCATGCCAGAATATATTGTATGGGAAGATAAAGTTTGAGAATGACATTGCAAAGAATCATGAAATGCAGTAGGCCACCCCGGCCTGTAGTAATGCGTTTTAAATTTTAATTCGCGTATATCTCTATACAAGAGTAGACATATACTGTAAAGAAAAGAAGATTGTTTTCCAAGAACATGATTATGTTCAGACACACACACACACACACACATATATATATATATATATATATATATATATAGGATTTGAATTATAGCTTTAAGAAGAGATCTCTGGAATTTGCAGTAGTGAAAAGGGAGAGAAGGAAGACAATCGATGTAGCGATGAGAGACAGGAATTAATCATATGATATGCCCAGGACCATGGAAAAGTAGCATTGGAGATGGAGAAGCCAAAAAAATTCTACCAAAAAGCAAAAAAAATAAATAAATAATGAATCAGAGAAAAATCCTTTCTGCTACAATTGACTGCAATGTTAAGTCAGTGCTGAATGTGGTGGAATCATCCATCTTTACTTTGAAAAGTAGTAGGATTCAATTAGCACCACCAGTACTTTTTTCTTGTATGGAAAAAGCCAAGAAGAAAACTAGTTTTGCAAGAGATTCCCTCTGAAAATCTTCCCTTTCTTCTTCTCAGATCTTTTTCTGTCAGAAATATATGATGTATACCCATCAACCAGCAGCTATCATATTCTCAAGCACTCCATTCTACTCATTTTTCTATCACTTCAACATTACGAACTTTATAACATATATTAACAAATTAATCCCTCCATTGCATGTTCAAATATCATTAACCTGGTGTTTGCTTTTTTAGCATATAGTCCCTGATTCCACATGGAGAGGGAATGTGATACTCATGGTAAGTAGGCTGTACCAAAACTGGTCACTGAGTTGACTGACCACGCCTCCACAAAAGCATGGTAAAGAATTTGCATATTGATATGTTCTATACATTTTATTTTTCATAATACTCTCTCTGTTTAAAATCAAACGTCTAACATTTTTATTTTATAATATTCAAAAATAAATATTTATTTTAAAATAAACATTTTTCATTTAAAAATTTTCTGAACTTAGTAATGGTCAAATTCATAAATTTAAACTAAGAGATTAATTAGTATCTCAAATGATTTTATTAATTAACTCATCTTAGACAAATTTTTTTAACTTCGCTGAACTTACCAGTCATCATGTTTCACATATGATTTGGAGAGTAATTGGTAGAAATTTCGTTCAAGGAGAGACAAATGCACAATTCTTTCTACTAGAAATGATGGGTTAGATAAATTCCTGGAAATTTCCAAATCTTTTTTTTTTTGGGGGGGGGGGGGTTTCATCCCCCTGCATGACTTGACTTTCCGAGCATTTTGTACTGTCATAAGGACATTGGTAGATCACCGTACACCTCGATCGGTTCCTTAATTCATTAGTCAAAAACGAAATTCTGTAACATCATTACCACTGGTACAGTGCCCCATACAAAGAATTTCGGGATCTTATGCAAATCATTTATTATAATTTTTTAATAAATTTTTTTACCTTTCACATCGAAAAAAAAACTAATCCAATTAATCTATTTTGTACTATCATGATTGTTCTCAAATAAGGTTAAAGTAACTTTAAAGGTTAATTCCATTAAACTCAGACTCTCTCGGTCTATCTTTTAATTAAAATACTATAATCTTTTAATCTATGTAATTTTATCAAATTAATTTAATTTTTATCTTCATTCAACTAAAAAAATGCTAAAATTACAAGAATATACCTTCTGCCCCACCCTTATAAGATGTCCCCATCATCATTACCACCGTCACCTCCGACAATCACCACCGAACAAGCTACACTAAAATGATCCCCTCAACAAATCCAACCGAGCTATCCACATGTGAAAAATTTAACTAGAACCACCTCAATCGGCTTAAAACAGACACGCCAGCCACATCCCTTTTGGGCCAGGATTGTGCTTCTGCTGGCCAAATGATGGCCACAATCTCCCACACTACTAGCCGAGCAAAGCCCAGTGCTCCAATGCCCCAAATTCCAAAGAAAAAAAAATTGAAAACTGTCGCGGTAGACTCACCATTTTCTGCCACGGCAGACGCACCAATTCTAGCACAACACCTTGCCAATTTCCAGACAAATTGAGATTGCCCATCACTTCTCGCATCTTCCCTGCACCTTACCGACCACTCCCAGCCTCTCCCACATTTAATCGGAAGACAACCTACAAAAAAAAAAAAAAATTCAATATGAAGCCGACATTATTTTGGCAATTTCAACATTGAATCTGATGGTGTATTGAGGAAATTATTAGCTAGGTATTAATCATATTCTGATGATGATGCTAATATGATAGCTTTTCTTTTCTAATGACATATGAAAAAATGAAAAAAAAAATGAAAACGCTAATACGATTTATGTTTTAAATTATTTTAATATATCTCTGACAATAAAAATTATTTTAAATCAAATATAAAATATATAAAGTATTTTGATCAAAAATTTAATTAATATAAAAATAGTATATACATATACATACTCTATATACTATACTTTATTATATATATATATATATATATATATATGAAAGATCAAAGTTTTCGAACTTGCTCATATTAATGGATCAATATGAGATTAAAAGAAAAAAGAAAACTTTTCGTTTGTCTAAAAAAATAGAAAAAATAATATAAAGATATATAAAATTAATAATCTCTCGATCCATAATAAAATGTTTACATTTTTATTTTAAAATTTCAATAAATGAATGTTTATTTTTTTTAAAAAGCAAAATTTATATTAATAATCTCATTTATTTAAAATTTACATCTTACTAACTCTTATAATCTCACAATTAACCATGTTAATATAAAAAATATTATGATATTTTTTGTAGTCTAATTATCTCTTTAATTTTGAACTGATAAAATACTTATTAATATTCATTAGTTTTCATCCATTAAAAAGGAAAAATGATTAAGAAAAGACATAAAATTAATAATTTATTAATGTTATAGAAAATGAATCTTTCTAAAATATCTTAATTTCCATCTATTAAGAAAATTTTTAAAAATGAACATAAAAACTTTTTTTTTTCCATATATGATTCAATGAATCGAAGTCATTAATAGAATCGTTAACGCGTTTATTTTTAATAGCGAATATAATTACGTTCCTTAAAGATGAATAAAAAAAAATACGCCGACACTAAACATTTCCTACTCCGGACATGAAGTGCTGCTGTAGCACAGGAAGTATAACGCCAACGGTCGGAAAAACGATCACATCTATAGTTATGGCCAGAACACGGAGCCTCCGAAGTCGAACGTCAATGGCGGCTCTAATTTCTCTTATCGCGTTGGGAACTCTCGCGCAAGTCTTCGCTCCATTGCCTTCTTTCTCCTCTCCCTCTATTTCGCATCCCAAACTAAAAAAGGTTACTCCGAAATTCTGTTGTGTGGATAAATTTGTGCAGTTGGTGCTGTGGTTCTTCGTTGTTGATGATATTTATTTTCAAATGTTTATTTTCATTAGAGTAATGATCGGAGGTTTGAAATTGCTGAAGATATGTTCTGGAAAGATGGTGAACCGTTTCGGATAATTGGTGGGGACTTACATTATTTCCGAGTTCTTCCTGAGGTAATTTTGATATACTTTTAAGGTTTTCTCGTTTTTTTCCATATAAAGTCAAATTCGAAGTTCTATAATTTGATGATCATGTATTAATGGTTCATTGGAAAGGGTAAAATTAGAAAATAAGAGTATGCTGACCGAATTTTTGTTCTTTGATTCTATTTAACAGGATTAATTAGCGCCAATAGACAGTATTTGATTTATATGATCGCAAAAGAGAGTGAATGGCAAGTGTTACACGTGATTAGCATTTGTTTACTGTGATGTCTTTTGGTGTTTATTTGTTTTTCTCCTTGTATTTAATCAATTGATTATTTCTTCCCTTTATTATATTATCAGTTACCTTTTTGGGATTACATCCTTCGTTTTACTAGGAGGAGGAGGTGTATCACTTATCAAAACATTTGATGGAATGGGAATTTTGAGCATTGTTTTTCTTTGCGTATTTTCTTTATTGCTTTTGGAATGGGAATTTGATTGACTTGCTTACATTCTGCACGTGGACTTAGTACTGGGAGGATAGACTTTTGAGAATGAAGGCATTGGGCTTGAATACCATTCAAACATATGTTCCATGGAACTTACATGAACCAAGGCAAGGTGAAGTGGTCTTTGAGGGCATTGCAGATATAGTTTCTTTTCTGGAACTTTGCCAGAAGATGAATTTTCTGGTTATGCTTCGAGCTGGGCCTTATATTTGTGCAGGTTAGTCAAGCTATTTGCTTCAAAGTGTTCTCCAAAAGATGTATCTTATATTCTTCATTGGATTGTGACATGTTCACATATGTGCACGCCTAAGAGCCATAGAGAAGTTGGTATGCCTTTTCTTCTTTCCATACTTACTTTTATGCAGTGGTTTCCCATAAGAAAGCGTCTCTCTTGCAGAGTGGGATCTGGGAGGTTTCCCTGCTTGGTTACTTGCTATAGAGCCAGCTATCAGACTTAGATCTTCTGATCCTTCCTTCCTTGAGCTGGTACGAATTTCAGCATGCCCCGTGACAATAATTGGCCCCTGATGCTGTACCTATACGAATTACATGTTTTTCTTTGATAAAAGTTGGTGGGGCGTATATGTGACCAAAAGTATTTGAGTTTGTTTAACCATATTTAATATCCTTCCCACAAGTGAATATGTGGCAATGTACATTCCTAAACAAATTGAAAACCTTGGGTGTCTTGTATGTTCCCAGATTAAGGGTTCTATAGAATAGATCACCTAAATTAACTTTCTTAATCAAATTGTTTAATGTTATTAGAAGAGGGAAGGGTATGATTGCTGATAACATTTTTCCTATGACAAATTAAAATGTCTATTTTTTATCGCGCACAATGTTTTAGGTAAACTTTTACATTTATTAAGTAAAGCTTACCCTGCCCCCAAGTTTAAAAAGCAGAAGAAGGAAACTGATCCATATTCCACTCGTGATGTTAAAGTAGGAGAGTAATATTTCATATGCGAAATTTTCTACTTTGATGCGCTTTTCGAAACTTACAGCAAATATGTTCAGATTACTATTTATTTAAGTGATGAGGGGAAAGTTACTGTAGTTTAGCTCAGTTCTTGCTCCAAAAATGGTATAGTGCTACTTGTTAACTAAGATATTTTTGGCATCAAGAACATTAACTTGTAAATTTATATACAATATTGTGTTATCCTAATAGTTGTGCAATAAATTGTATTCTACAGGTTCATAGATGGTGGAATATTCTACTTCCAAAATTATCTCCTCTACTTTACACCAATGGAGGCCCTATTATTATGGTCCAGGTAGATTAAGGTCTTCCATAGCCTTGTTGGAAGTGAAAAAAAATAAACGCAATTTATTACGGGTTTCATTTTCTCTTGTAAGCAGTAACTTAATCTTTTATCCATGATAGAAATTCCGGAAAATGAAATAAATTTTGGTTTGAGGACTGCTACTAGCTGCTTAGGTCAATATCTCTGTGCTGGTTGCTTCAAGTTTGTAGTGGTCTTAACTCAATTGCTACTTGTTCCCTTCAAGTGTGAGATATGGTTCTAACCTTCAGCTTTATCCTCTCTTCCTCCTAAAATCTAGATACCCATATTTTACTGGGTCCAAAAATTTAGAAGAACACTTTCTTATTATTTTTGTACTATCTTATCCTTGATGAATTATGACCCATGTATGATAAGAGCCTCATATCCATTCTTTTCTTTTCAAGTGAGATTTATGTTCGAAACATAGTCTAAGAGCAAGTTTCTCTAAATAGTGGACATTCATTTTAGTAAAAATCCAAAAAGGATCTATCTATGTACTGACAGCAGGTTCATTTTGATGATTGGACATTCATTTCAAAACCAAAAGAGGATATGGAAACACTCATTTTTTAACAAAGATCACACATCTTTTAATTGCTTGCATCCTCCTATTTCTATTGAACTCTAGAAATTCTCCCCTCATAGAAAAGGGTGCAGAAGAACCAAGAATTATTTTCAATTAGGATTTAGTAATTTTTTTCCCTTTTTAATCTGTTGAAGTGTCATGGATTTACAAACAACTTAACACTGTAAAGAATGCAGGAGTATAAGACGATAATTGATGGCTTGCTGAATGTCTGCTTTTAAAAGTGTGGCATCTCTAAATCCACTCTGGAAAATCTCTATAGCAAGTTTTGTCAAAAAAATTTGGGCTACTAGTTGCTCAAATGGGCTGCATATGATATCTGTAAAGTTTTTGCACAAGATTATCAAAGAATTTTGTTTCTACTATAATAGAAATGATTTATATTCATTGGGAATTGACTTTCATCATTTGAAGATTGCAACTGACAAATCAAGTGACTAATGCTGCATAAATGGATATTGGTTTTTTTCATCTAAGTCAATTATTTCAATTCAGGATATTCATGTAAAAGGATATTATTCTGATTTCTGACAGTACTGTAGATTGAAAATGAATTTGGTTCATATGGGGAAGATAAAGCTTACCTTCATCATTTGGTCAAATTAACACGTGGTCACCTTGGAGATGGCGTAATTTTGTATGTTTTCTGTTCTTTGGTTTAGGTAATTACTTTGTCTACAACTGTCAAATTTTTCAACTAACACCATCTTGCAGGTATACTACAGATGGAGGTGCAAGAGAGAATCTGGAGAAAGGAACAATTTCTGGACATGATGTCTTTTCAGGTTTTCTTTTTTAATAATTCATATATAAATAACAATAAATTTAAACTTCAGAGAACCAGATTTTTGGCTGCTACAGGAGTTTCGAATTATCGAATAATTATCAATTACCCATTACCTTTCTATCTTTTATTGATGTTTCTTTGTAAGTTCAGATTTTTTATTTTTTGGTTGCAGTTTGTTCATGAAGATTGCTTCATTTTTGCATTGAAGCTAATTCTGTGAATTTAATGATTTTCAGCAGCAACCTTGCATTAAGAAAGGACATTTTGTGAACCTTTTTTCTTGCACATTTCATACTTTTTGACTCTTCCATTAAGTTGAAGTCTCTTGAGGCTATATATCCCTGTCCTACCCTGCCAAAATTAGCTCACAGATAACCTTTGTGGTGTACTAATTTCCTTTGTCTTGTTGGAGTGATGCTCAATCTCCATCCTTGCTTCAAATTGCAATGGAAGATGCAAAGGTCATAGTTTAGTTTGTACTTCACAGATTCAGTTTGCATTAAGTTGAAGTCTCTTGAGGCTATATCTCACTGTCCTACCCTGCCAAAGTTAGCTTAGATATAACCTTTGCGTGTATATTATTTTCATTTGTCTTGATGGAATGAAGTCCAGTTTCCATCCTGTCTTCAAATGCTGATGGAAGAAGCAAGGACATGGTTTAGTTTGTTATTCCAGAGGTTCAGTTTGCATTAACTTGAAGTCTCTTGAGGCTTTACGTCCCTGTCCTACCCTACCAAAATTAGCTCAGAGATAACTTTGTGTGTATTAATTTCATTTGTCTTGTTGGGACTGATGCCTGTAAAAGCAATGACATAGTTTATTTTGCTATTTCTAGAGTTCATTTTGTACATTAGGAATATAAAAAATCTCTGCACAACTATATTTAGTTTCATGCCACATAATCGTGGACAAGCCTAATATATTCTTGATATGGATTGATATCCTTATGCAATAGAAAATTTTAGCTTCGGATAATGTTGTACGTTTTAGTTTTGATTACCTTATACCTAGAAGTGCAAGAGAATACAATTTTGCATCTGATTGGCTTGGAGATCTAACTTTATTATGGTATATTGATTTGTCTTAACTGCTCTAGTCAGTCACTGATCGTAATTGTCTTTGTCTAGCTGTGGATTTCTCAACCGGAGAAGATCCATTCCCCATATTTCAGCTGCAGAAGGAGTTCAATCCGCCTGGAAAATCACCTCCTCTTTCTGCGTCAGTTTTCACTGTTGACTCATGTTTTCCTTAATATCCTTAACCTGCTTCTACCCAGTGTATTCATGGAACTTTTATTCCCTCAGGGAGTTTTACACTGGTTGGCTTACACACTGGGGAGAAAAAATTGCAAATACAGATGCAACTTCTACTGCAGATTCTCTGGACAAGATTTTGTCAATGAATGGTTCTGTTGTGCTCTATGTATGTATCTAAATTCTACCTATTCTGCATAAAAAATGCTTTAACATATAATTGCAAAATTCATTGTTATTCATAGATGGCACATGGTGGGACAAACTTTGGATTTTATAGTGGTGCAAATACTGACAAGTTAGACTACAAGCCTGACCTTACATCCTATGACTATGTGAGACAGATTTGACTTGTTTATTTGATCTTCATTATAACAATTGACAAAGTTAATGAGGTCTCTTTCTTCTTGAAGTAACCTGCTTTTTCTGACTAGGATGCACCTATTAGAGAATCTGGAGATGTGGACAATGCAAAGTACAAAGGTGAACTTGAAATCACTGTTCCCCCTTTTTTTCTGATAATCTATCCCTTTTCCTGCTTTTTTCCTTCTCTCTCTCTCTCTCTCTCTCTCTCTCTCACACACACACACACAGAGGAGGGAAAATGGCAGATATGGTTGCGACCTTATTCTCCAATCTTTGATATGGAGGGAAATGCTCTCTTTAAATGCAGGAAAATTAAATTTCTGTGCTGGCATACAAAATGTTTTTAGTTGACAGAAACAATATAATTAACATTTTTATTAATGCCTTTTACTCTATGCTGATATGAAAAGAATTACTGTGTGAAAATCTGAATATTGTGAGACTTGCTATATCAGTTTCTCAAACTTAGATGCAAAAGTTCTATGAGCTGCCTTATAAAATCGTTAATAATTTAGTATGGTATTGCTCTCAGCTTTGCGGAGAGTGATTGCTAGATACAGTGTTGCACCTATCCCTTCAGTTCCTGATGATAATAAAAGAGCAGCTTATGGAGAGATTAAGTTAACTAAATCAGCTTTTCTGTTTGATATGATTGATGATAAAGACTTCTTTACTGTGGTTGAATCTGAAAACCCGCTCTCAATGGAATCTCTAGGCCAGGCAAGATGTTGTTTGTCTCTCTGTCTTCCATTTTTCTTTCAAATTTTAAATGGTAGAATAAATTTTGCCTTCACTTTGTTGTTTTATTGTTCAGATGTTCGGCTTTGTATTATATGCATCTGAGTATTCTGGAAGAAGAAATAGCAGTTCGTTGTTTATACCGAAGGTTTAGCCCTTTTTTCTCATATTCACACCCATTCTCTAAATGCTTCTGTAGAACTTTCCATGTTGTTCCAACAAATACAATTACAAAAAGCTGTTGAATGGATCATAACGAGGATTCTCATGCATAGTAAATGATATAACCTGTGCTCTGTTGCTAATGTGAAAGCACTGAACTGCCTCTCATCTAGAAAATGATTTCATATTTGTGATTTCAGATGATAACTTCTGTTCTCATCTCCATGAACTGCTTTTAGCCAATGAAAAAAATTTAGGGGGAAAAATATTTTCTGGTGCTTGTTTTACTTGAAATGCTGAAAAGAGTTTTCTTGGAAAATATCTTAAATTGACATAATTTAGAACTAATATGATATTTGCATCTATTGTTAATTGCAGGTACATGACAGAGCTCAAGTGTTTTTATCCTGCACTTCTGGAGGTAACGGAAGAAGGCCGAAATATGTTGGAACTGTATCAAGATGGTCAAATAGACCCATTGAGCTTCCTTATCCCAACTGTTCCCGCAATAAATTATATATATTGGTACAGGACTCCTCTCTCTCTCTCTCTCACACACACACACATCAAGTCAAACTTATATTCAATAGTACGTGGTAGTTAATTAAAGGATATTTCTTTCTTTACCTTCTGGGCAATTCTGAAGTCATGCAATCATAGTCCATTTGTTGATGTTTTTCTCTGTTCTTATAGGTCGAAAACATGGGTCGTGTAAATTATGGGCCATATATCTTTGACAGAAAGGTAAATTGATATAACAGTTTGTATCAGTTTGACTTTGTTTTTTGGTTGTTCCTGGATTCCTCTTTAAGTGTGTAAGAAATGAGCTTTTCTGTGACAGTTTGACTCAACAGCATTCTGATCCTTCTATTCCCCTGGTCATCATAATACAAGAATACTCAGAAGTAGTGAATGACTATGTCTGGATTTGGGGGAAAGGAGAGGAGAGGGTATTTTAGTCAACAAAAAAGATTTATTAAAGATGGTTGACCTCCCACTTTTGTACAAACATTGTTGATCCGTTTTAACCAGACTTATTCCCTCCATTCCTTCAAAAAAAAAAAAATCAATCTAAACACTTAAATCCTTTCCTTCCTCCAATTCCTTCAATCCAAACATACCGTAGTTTCTTCTTGATCTCTGTAAAATAGCTATTAACTCCTTATGTTGTTTCAGGGTATTTTGTCTTCAGTCTACCTTGATAGAAGACCTTTGTACAAGTGGAAAATGTTCTCTATTCCCTTGCACAACCTGAATGAAGGACAAAAAATCAATTCAATTATTCCACAGGCGTATACTAATTTCCTTAATGCATCTGCACGGGAAAAGCTGAATGGCAATGGTAAGTTCTCTTATTCCTACAAGAAACTTCTGGAAAAAAAAACTACCATGCTATGGTAAATGTAGCGGATACATGCAGAACAATTACTGTTTTTTCTTTTTTTCTGGGCAGGGAATAATCTCGAGCCAGCTTTCTATGCTGGTCATTTTTCTGTAGACAAAATCGAAGACACATATCTGTCATTAAGGGGCTGGAGTAAAGGGGTTGCTTTCATGAATGAATTTAATATTGGCAGATATTGGCCGGTAAAATTCGTACTCTCCACGTAATTTTGTTGCCTGATTTGTTCGTTTAAATCATGGTTACTGTTATTAGATAGTTCTTGAAATCAAAATCTTGACTCTCTTTCCAGGTACTTGGACCGCAATGTAACCTTTATGTTCCTGCCCCGATTCTTCGAGATGGTGAAAATGTTTTGGTATAATACCCTCTTGCTTGTCTCTTTTTCTGTTTCATGGTAATTAAGATAGTATAGAGATTTTGTTAATCTTCTCTTTAAGCGGCATTTAAGTTACTCAGTTTTTTAATTATTCATCGCTATAGTTTCTCCACTGAAACTGTTTTCTACAGCTATGATTTCCTATAATCTGTTAGTAAGATAAGTTTTGCATTAAGCACTTGAGTCTTTCCTGCAACTCTTTTAGTGCCTGGTATTCTTTCAGGTTATCCTGGAGTTGGAGTCTGCAAGCCCTCATCTTTCTGTGAGCTCGATCGATCAGCCGGACTTCTCCTGTGGTTCTACCGAACAAGTTCGTCAGCAGCATGATTTTATCACATAAATTCCTACTTGGTATCGAAGGCAAAACTGAGAGAAAGCAACTGTGCACTCACTCTATGGTGCAACTACAAAATCGAGCCACCTCTTGAAATCATCCACATATGAGAATTAGAATAACGATTACTTTCTGTTTTGAAGATAAATTGATTAACGACTACATTTTTTTTTTTAAAAGGAATCGACCACATATTTTAAAGGTTAAAGTCTTTCTACAACTATTCACTTTTTTAACTAAGCCATTCGCCAATTTGCAACATGTTTGTAACCACTACGCTTAGTTTTGCTAGTATTTTTGCTTCCTTTATAAAATTAAACCTTGATGCATAGATCAAGAAATTTAAAGTCTACAGAGTTTTGAAGGATTTTATAAAATTATTCTTTAGCGACACGTAAAAACCGAAATGCAAATTTTCTTATTTTGTGGGCTAATTTATGCAAACTTCTCTTCTTCTTTTTTCTGGGTTGATTTTGTGTTCCATCAGGGGACAAAATTGCAATAATCTAAGGACAACATATTTGGCACATTTACAAAATCCTATGGTTGTTTAAAAAAAAATGCATAAAAATACCCATTAACCCAGCTCAAACCACGCAATGTATCAATCCCATTTAGAATTTACGGCATCCATGTATGTCTTTGGAATTATTTCTCCTTACCCGTTCCCCCTTACTCTTAGATGCAATTTATTGTTGATCAATTGTGATACATTGCCCCCTACAAAATTTTCCAAGTTTCTTGTCTGGTTTTTTAGATATGCACAGAAAAGCTCTGTTGGTGGATGATTCTAGTCAAGATTCATCCCCATCATCTTACCATATTTTTACCATATTTTTTCTAAGATGGATAGAATAATAAATATATTTTTTACATGATTGCCCTTCTAAATTCCAACTTTAATCATGAGAGACGGCTTAATCAAATTCATTCAGTAAATGTGAAACAATTTTTTGGCACACTGACAGCATAAGAAACTTTTCGCACAACCTACTGCAACCTTTGAGATTTTCATATGCATCTGATTCTCTATTACAGTGGTTAATCCTATGAATTCAGTACAAAATTCCAGAATTGATAGTTAGAATTGCAACTTGAAGGGAAAACTATGATGTAGGATGCAAATAGCATCTTTAACAAGCAGAAACATGTTCAATGCAGTTTGCAAATGTATCAATCGTCCACACCAGAGCTGCAATCAACAGGTGATATGCATGCTTATAACTGTCAAGACCAGGTTGAAAAGCTAATCATCTTCTCGATATTCCAATGAGCCACAATGCACCAAGAGGATGCTCTTTACCCAATTCATTACTAGATTTTCGTTGCTAATTGGAGTGCAATTCACATCAAAGCTACAAGCAAATGTATTTGAATCTGTCTGTAGAATTTATTGAATGAGATCAATTTCAGGTTAGGGAAAACATTTCCTGAATAGATTCACAGAGAATCTCTTGCTTAGAACATATTCATATTCCAGCTATATCCATGGCTTCTATTTTGAAGGCTGCTTAGAATTATCCTTTGATTCCTGTTTTGAACCTGACATAGCTGCAGTTGCCGCAGCTGTCATGGCTGCTGCAGCTGCACCTACCTTTGCACCACCAGCAGCTTTAACTACACCAGCAATTTTTGCAAATGCTGCAACTCCACCAACGAATATAGCTCTCAAGGCCACTGTTGGTTTTACTGTCATAATTATATATCAGAAATACCTGACATAAAGCCAAACATTGAGAACAAAATAAGTAGATCTTAATTAATAGAATATCAAAACAAGGTTATGTCAAAAATTATCTGAGAAAGGATCTAGGCCCTCATTCAACAGAAGCCATCAGACAACTAAGTCACTGCCATTGCAATTTCAACTCTAGGAACAAGAAGGAAAGAAAGAAACTAGTTTATGGCGGTTATAGTTCGTTCCGTCAAAGCTTCAAAATGAAGCATGCATCTTTCTTAGAAGGAGAATTAATGTATTTCCATGTAAGATATTCTTGAAGAGAACCTGACTCCAACAAGGCATTGGCAACAAACACAGAGGGTTCTAGTTATGTAAAGCATCTTCTTATAATTCAGGTTGTTCAGTTAAGTTGAGAACCATAAATCCACTTTTAAAGGCATGTAGTGTAGCATCTATGTTGACAAGCTGCAAGCCCTTAAACTAGGAAAAGATTCTTTTAACAAATGTCTTTTGAGAAGTCAGATTTCAATCTGAAATTGCAGAACTTGAGATTTAACCCTTGTTTTTTCTAAAAGAAAGATATTATGTTAACATGAGAATACAAGAAGTTATATGGTAGTTCTGACAACAAAGAATGTGAATATATGGCTTTTTTTGGTAGTATGTGAACATATGGCTAAGGTCACTAATGGTGTAGAGAATGTGAAATCTAATTTCATCTTCCATTCAACATCTTTTATGAAACATTTAATTCTCCAAACTAGGCATTCCCATCTTTTATCCATTAATGCATTTCTTTAGCATCCAATGTTCCCCTGTGTCCAAATCCAATCCAACTAGCAGAACTAGAAAATCTCCTGAAAAGCATACCCATAGAAAAAGTAATCTAGAAGCTATATGGAAATAGAAATTAATTTCATTTTTATTTTCCTTTTGGAAGCATCAATAAATACTATCATCATACAAGTAGTAAAATATTGAAGCACAACTTACGCTTAAACATATTTTTTCCACTAATTACACTTGCACAAACAGAACAAACATAATTGGCCTTCGCCAGAATCTATTCAAACTGCTTGCTATCAACATCTCCTATCATCTCCGCAAAGACGCTTCAGATGTCTAGAGTTGTTAGATTCCTTAAAGAAATCTATCATTCAGAAAGAATTCTCATTTATTGCCCCAAAATTTACTATCAGCTATATCCTCCTCATTCCTCAAGCCTAATGGTCAGAAAAATCTACTCAAACATTATAAAACTCTAGGCCTGTTGGACAACATCAATTCTTTCAAAATTTCCCAAATGTAAAGATACAAACTTTCAGACACCTTACTGATTTTCAAGCCTAAACAAAATATTGACTTCATATTCCTCAAACCAGTTTCAGCACATACATGAATCCAGCCCGCATAAGAAATAAATTTCATCTCATCCAGGTTAGAAAAATGCACGCACTACAATCCCATATCATAAAAGTTTTAAAAATTAAATAAATAATCCCCTCAACCTGACATAATTGACTTAAAGAAAAAAAACATAGAATCTTGACAAAAATTCAGAAGATAGGTATTAGTAATCGCACTCACCCTTCCAAACGAGAAAATTTCGATCTCTAAACAGGACGCTACTCACTTCTTCTTCTTCCGAAACAAGGCGATTATAGGAAAATATAGGCAAAGAAAGGAAGCTCCCTTTTCCACCGGAGAAAGAATGGAGATTAATGAACTTCTGAGACAGGGGTGCTTTGCCAGTCTAGGAGTGGGTACGAAAGCCAGGGTCGCAATAAGTTTGCAAACAAGGCAAAATAAGTCAAAATTAAATTGACAATTTTTTTGTGAAATTCCGGTAAGTGATTAAATAATTAGCACTATCTATAGTTAGGGTCTGTTTGGTTGGGGAATTTGAAGGGGAAGGGAGGGAAGGTTTTTTTCACTTTTTAGAAAGGAAATTTGGAAAGAATATAGATATATAATTACTCAAGTACCCTTATTAAAAAAAATCATTCATTACTATAATAAATATTATAATAATTTAATAATCAATTTAAATATATTTTTTCTCTCCTTCCCTAATAAACCAAACAAAGATATTTTCTCTCACCTCCCCTTCCCTCTATTAAAATCCCTCCCCTCCCCTTCCCACTTTTGAAACAATCTGTTACTGTAAGTTAATTTTGATTTTTCCATTTGACATTTATTCTTTTTTAATAATTGAACCGTGTATTTAATACATAATTACAATATTTATTATTAAAAAATCAATAAATATTGTACATTATATAAGGAAGATGATTAATTAGTACATTATATTTATATAAGATAATATATACAAAAAATATAAAATTATTTCGACACAAAATTATGAAGATACAGTTTTAATGTCATAGATTAAATTTATATAGATGATTTTATCTTAAATAACTTATAGTAGTAAAAATAATGACTTTACCGTCATTTTTAATGTTGTTGATTTTTCTTTCATAAAGTCACCTACATCCATTCATACTAAAAAAAATTAGTATAATATTTTCATCTCTGAATGAGTACTTTTAATTGAAATTTTAATGAGGTTCTTTTACTAGTTACTAAAAATTAAAATTTTATTGAAATAAAAGAAAAATTGGTTAAAAGTTCTTTTACGTACGAACGAATAAGTTATAAATTAAACACTATTACTTTCACCAATGTATCAAAAACAATGATAAGGGACTTCAAACAAAATTAATAATAATGATAATTTTTAGAAAAAGTTTAAAAACACTTTGAACCATTTTTATTACTTATTATTTCTGAACAAAAAGTTACAAAAATAAAAGAAAGCCTTTAAATTACCAAATTAATTTTCATTATAATTTGAAAGTGATTTAATGAAATATGAATAATTTAACTTAAAAAGGCTATTTATGACTTTTTTCTAAGAAATTGGATATTTATTTTCATATCCCATTAAAAAATAAAGAATAAATGTTTATTAAATATGAATGGAAACAATTATCACTATTTACTTCTCTGTCCACAAAATCCTAATTCAAATTCAGCTACCGTTGCAATTAAAGATATGAATTTGCAAGTTCGAAATCAATTAATAATATAATGATTTAGTGGAGTAATTAAAGATAAGATATTATTGAAAGAAATAAACTTTTTCTTATTTTTAAATTTGAACTAAGAAATTAGTAATAAAACAATTATATTGGACCCCTAGAAAGAACGAATATAGAGAAAATCAAACTATTTTAATAATAAAAAAAGTTACAATACTTTTCTAATATTTCACAAAAGATCATCATACTTTTTTATATAAATAAATATCACATTACTTGTGAAAAATAACTAAAATAGTCATTACATCAATTTTGACCATTTGGCATGTTAAATGAAATTTTTAAAGGTATTTTAGTCTTTTAAAAAGAAAACTTGATTTTTCTGATATAATTTGATAAAAAATATATTACTTACAAATAATTATTTTATTAATATTCAAAGTGTTTAAAGAAAAATTGACTCAAAAATAAATAAATAAAAACATATCAATTTATGTTCCTATTCTTTCAAGAAAACCAAAAATGCATGGTCAATGAATGCTGCTGCTGTCTCCTCAACATTAAAATGGACTTTGGCTGTTTATTCATCCCAAGATGGTTGAGACCTGAGGGTTTTCTCACACCAATTGTCCCTTTAAAGGGAAACAGTTGGGGAAAGAAAATATAAAATGGAAGGCTTTCCGTTTCCTATATAGCAGTAGTAATAATAATACATACAAAGATATATTCAAGCTGTCAGCGAACCCTGAGATTTCTCCTAACAGACCATTTCGTCCTCAGTTTTCTTGTTCCGAAAGAGAAAAGAAAGGAGAAACACCAGAAAAAAGAAAAAGAAAAAAAAAAGAAGAAAGAAAGGAAAGCTCTGAGAGATTCCCATCCCCGCCGGAGACGCAGCCGATATCTCTCTCTCAATCTCATCCCAATTAGACCTTAAAAATGCATCAAAACAATAACGTGACCATTGCTAGGGTAAACAGCAACCAGGCATGCGCTGCTTGTAAGTACCAACGCAGGAAGTGCCCACCCGACTGCATTCTCGCCCCTTATTTTCCTCACGATCGCCCAAGGCAATTCCTCAATGCCCATAAATTGTTCGGAGTAAGTAACATTACTAAGATTATTCGCCACCTCAACCAACCTGAGAAAGACGCCGCCATGCGGACCATAATTTTTCAATCCGACGTCCGAGCTAATGATCCTGTTGGCGGCTGTTATCGAATTGTACGTCAATTACAACGTCAAATCGATTACGCTAAAGCTGAGCTAGAAATTGTTATGCATCAGCTTGCCTTATGTAAGGCACAGGTTCAAGCCGCGGCTCGCCTTCAACAACACCAACACATAATCCTGCCTCCCCATGATCATCATGCTACTACGGATTCTACGGCTAATTACGACATTTTCTGTCTAGATGATGCCATGGGTACCAATGAACCGCAGCAAATAAATGTGTATCAAGATCAAGAGCCTGATGTTTCTTTGCAAGAGATTTCTGATTCTTGGGGCATGCGGGGAGGATCCATTTGCTCCTCCCATGTAATTAATCCTATCGAGAAGCTTCCTTCCCCACCGAGGGAATGCAACAGTACTGATTTTAAACCTCTTGATTTCACCAATCATCCACGGGTTGATTTTAAACAGAGGTTTGTCTCGATTAAATATATATGTTCTCATTGGATTTATTTTTAATTGGCTTCATCGTCCTCTTGAAATATTGTAAATCTAATGACCTCGACTCCCCATTATATTTTAAATCTTGTGGATTCCATTGGGTTTATTGAGTGCATTTTACTCTGATTTGCAGCGGTGAAGCTAATTTGACAGCAAAGAAAACAACGTTGGAAGAAGACGAAGTGGCATTCCAATGTGCTCGAGATCATGATTTTAAGGATGGTGCATCTCTCTTTACCCTCTCAAAATCTAGTAGTACCTGTTGATTTTTTTTTTTTTTTCCAATTTGGCCTGTTGTGCGCTGTATGAGTTCACATATCCTCCATGTCATAGATTTTGTAGCTAACAGTGTAGATAGAGGAGTTATAAACCAGATTATTATTTTTTTCCCACAGATCCGATAGCTTCTACTCGTAACAGATATTTTCTAGATTACATCTTCACAACAACACATGCAAAAAATTCTTGTAATAGAGACTATAAAGAGGGAAGAGAAATGAATTCCCAGAAAAAAAGTAGGAAAGAAAGACGAATTCCATGGAAAATGAGAGCAACGAACAGCAAAATCCAATAATGATGTGGAAAATATGAGCGAGAGATTAATAACTCAATTCATCCATATTTGGCACCCGATTCTTCAGTGGGTTTTTTTCTTCTTGAAGATCCACAACGGCTGCCTCAGTTGTAGTTAATAGCAATGAAACACTACACAATAGACGCCAAATTTTATGAAAATTTAAGGTAAGTAGTGCATACAAAGACAAGAACTTATAAAAAAGGAAAGGGAAACGAGGTAAACCATGTTTCTCACCTGGCAGCATCCACCAAGGCCGTTCTAATAACCTTTAGAGGATCAATTATTCCAGCATTCACCATGTTTACAAACTGGCCTGAATCAGATCAAAAAGCATACTAGTGAAGATATGCATTTCCATTCACACCAGAAAAGAAGTTTAGAAGGAGGCATGAGCCTTCCATTTCTGATCAAGTTGGAAATAACATGGCCGCTAACTCATCTATCATACCAAATTATGCTAGTATTGTAGTATGACTAAATAACTCAATGGATTAAAGTAGATGGAGAGGAACTACTGAAGAAATTTGTCAACTCAGATGAAATACAATTCCCAATATACAAAATCAATGAAGAGCAGATGATATATCACGGAGTACTAAGAACATAAGAGTGCTCCCCATTTCCATTCATTTTCTTAGGCAAAATATTTAGCCAATTATATTGAATTCAAAAAGTATAGCATTCCAATGCTAATGGACTCTGGTAGAATATAAAGGTGGAAGGATCTGTTTATTTTTGTCCGGATGCACTAACCTTTAGCAGCATCATAGCCCAAATTAAGATCATCTTGCTCCAATAGCTTGCCAGTAACGAGAGCACCATCGCCACCAGCATTTGAGACAATCGTGTTAATGGGTGCCTGTAAATGGCAAATGTCAACAATGAAGAAAGAAAATGCCCACTTGAACTGAAGTTAAAGTTTCCAAATAAAGAAACCTTAAGAGCATTCTTGATGATTTGGATTCCTCTTGTTTGGTCCTCATTTGCAGGCTTAAGGTTTCTCAAAGCTCTTGTTGCATACAAAAGAGCCACACCACCACCTAAAACAGAAGAAAACTAGGTGATAATGCCCATAAGAAAGT
This sequence comes from Apocynum venetum, assembly GCA_019593545.1. Lineage (NCBI taxonomy): Eukaryota > Viridiplantae > Streptophyta > Magnoliopsida > Gentianales > Apocynaceae > Apocynum > Apocynum venetum. The sequence goes on along the minus strand of SRSM01000123.1, from coordinate 4,446,173 downwards.
ATCACCCAAGCCTTCAGGAAAAAGAAGAAAAAAAAGTAATTCTCACCTGGAAGAATACCCTCTTCAATAGCAGCTCTTGTGGCATTTAAAGCATCTGTTACCCTATCTTTCCTTTCTCCAACTTCTGCTTCACTAGCCCCACCCACCTGAGAAAGACATACAAGAGTGAGAAGGGCATAAAAGAATAAGGCTAAACAAAATCCCATTAAGAAAAAATACCTTGAACACAGCAACTCCACCAGAGAGCTTTGACAGCCGCTCCTGTGCTTTCTCCTTGTCAAATAAGGCTGTGCTCTTCTCCATGGCTGTCCTTAGCTGTTTAGAGATGCATCAAAAAATTAGGTTCATGCCACCAAAATGTGAATCACATTCTAGTAACATCATCCTAGAAAGGAGATTACCAACCTAAGCCAATTATACCCCAGATATGTATGTATTTAGTTCCTGTATTTTCCCCTTGGTAAGGATTTAAAAAATTAGAATTGCATGTATGACCAAGTACAAATTGCTCAAGGAATGAAAAGGATTCCAAACATATTTCATTAATCATGTGAAACTGAGGACATGAAGGGCACATAGAACATGCCAAAGAGAAATCAAACTAGTGACTCAAGGACGTGAACAGTAATCAAATGAGAAAGTGGAATGTAAATGACAAGTATCATTTCCTTCTTTAGAAGTGAATAGTGTGCTTCAAGCCAGACTGAGAGATAGAGAATTAATGAGTTCATATAACACATTAACCAATAATGGAAGAAACGAAAAATAAAATAAACAAATTGACATTAGTCTAAAATGTCTTATGTACACGTTCAAGTTCAAGTTCTCATTCAGTCTAGTTAATACTTGGAATATCATCTATGGGCTACCAAGGCTTGTAAGCCACCAGCAGACATGGATAACTACTGAACAAAAACAAGATCCAGGCAGTTAAAAAGATAGGCCAATTCTAGACTACAATTCCACTACAAAATCCACCATTACCTGTTCACATCTTTCTTCAATCATCTTCTTATCTCCACCACCATGTAGAACAATAGTATCATCTAGAGAAACTGTGACCTGCACGCACCATGCACGGACATGAAGCAACGTGGATGACAAATACACAAACATATGAGTACAAATAGAATTACACAAACCTTCTTAGCAGTACCAAGCATATCAATTCGGACTTTATCAAGACTTAAGCCATGTTCTTGACTTATGACCTGCAAAAACAATCCAAGTCAGATACTGAAGAACAAAAAGTATGAAAAAGATGAAGACAGAAGCTTTTCTGACCTCTCCACCAGTGAGGATGGCAAGATCCTCTAAATTTGCTCTTCTGCTATCCCCAAAACCTGGAGCCTTAATGGCACATACCTACAAAAGATGTTTATTGCTGATATCAGAACAGGCCAAAAACACAGAAATCGAATCATGGCAATTAATGTTACAGCTATAAGCATCTGAAATAAAGAAATAGCAAATAGTCCTTAAACATTCTACTACCTTGACCCCAGCTCGATGTTTGTTGATAATAAGCATAGCAAGTGCATCACTCTCCACATCTTCAGCAACAATTAGTAAAGGACGGCTATTCTAGTTATATAGAAAAGAAATAAATTAAAAGGGGAAAGCACAATAGGTAGTCAGAATTAGAATAAACACAGTTGAAATTAATTCATCAAAGGAAAAGTTTATCACCTTTACAGCCATCTCCAGTATTCTTACAAGCAAATTCATATCCGATATTTTCTTTTCATGTATGAGGATCAAAGGATTTTCCAGTTCCTGTCTACACATACAACAAAGTCATATGTATCTGGACCAGCATAAATTTTTCATTCCCAGAAAAGAAGAATTTCAGAAGCATCAGAACAGTGAAAGTAGCTGCAACAAAAGCAGATATCAGAACCTAAAGATGTTATCTACAAAGACAATGTAGTTTAAAATAACCTTGAAGCTTGAAAATTGTAATTTATTGCACAATAAGAGTTCTAAATTTATCAAGTAGGAACACAATGAGCCTCATGACATATTTGGTCTGAGAATCTAGATGCAAGAGCTGGTAATGTGATTAAGGCCAGCAAAGATACATAACATCTAATCCAATAAGTCTCCCCTCTCTCCCCCACCCAAAACAAAAAAAAAAATCTTATATTGGAAATAAGTTAGAAAAACTGAGCTAGCAACAAAAAAAGGGGGGAAAAGACAGGAAGAAATACAAAAACACTCCAGAATCTAACTTTTAAATATAAACTTTGTGCAGAATAAAGTTTGGTCTTACACATTTTTTAGTCTTCTCATCAGTAACAAAATAGGGAGATATATATCCACGGCCTAGTTTCATTCCTTCTACCACTTCCAACTCATTATCCAGGGTATTCCCATTCTGCATAACCGGAAATCCAAGATTAAAATATCCATCAAGTTTATGCATCTTAACTGAGAAAGGAAGGAGTTAAGCAAACTCACAGAAACAGTGATGACTCCTTCCTTCCCAACTTTCTCCATTGCCCTAGCAATCAGTTCCCCAATTTCTCGTTCACCATTAGCAGAAATAGTGGCCACCTGTTTTAAAGACAGAAATGATGTCAATTACTTAATTGGCTTCTGAAATATATCCATAGAAAAGAACATTGACATCAGGAAGCACACAAGTAATGTGTGCATCTGAAAACTGAACTTTAGTTTGGAACAATCCCTGAAAAATTCTAGAAACAAATGGCATATACTACTAGCGCTCTGAAACTTAAGTACATGCTATTTTCCATTAGACATATTGCTGAAACCTTGGAAACTAGTGCTTACATATATGCCTTTTAATTAGAAGTTGAAGAATAACTATGTGATTGCAAGTTGCAACATATCCAGTAGCTGACATAGGGGTGCTTCAATATCACACACCCAATCAAGTATCAAACTTATCCTACTCAAAAGTACAAGAGTTCGAAATACATCTATCAGTTCAGTTTTGCTGGCTAAAGCATCCAAAATCAGCTGTCAGTTTATTGAAAGCCCATCACCTGTGTAATTTCTTCTGGAGTACTAATCATCAATGCTCTGCTCTTCAAGTCATCAACCACAGCATTGACAGCCACATTGATACCAGTACGTAAATCCATCACATTTACTCCAGCAGTTGAAGACTTGCAACCTTCTGTGAAGATTGCCTGAGTCAACACTGTGGCACAAGTGGTACCTGTTGCCAGACGATTTCAATGGTGAGACCTTTTATGACATGACTGAGACTGTGTATGGTTCCAGGCTGTCATTAGGTATATAAATCCACCAATAATAATATCTTTCTTAAAAGAGAATAATAAGCTGTCCAGCCATCCCCATACCAGTAATGCATGCACATGAAAGTACAATACAAAGCCAACTCAACAACTTGCAATAAATTCAGAATTCATATTCAGAAACAAGAAATATTTACTGGTCAAGAGGATAGTTCAGATATTTCTTTTTTCATGAAAGATTATTATTTCCTTCGAAGAAAGGAAAAGTGAAGTCACCAGAATTAACTCGCCTTCTTTAAGCTTGTGATATACTTGCCATTTTTCTGTTCAAATAAACTTAAAAGTTTATAGTTTGGATGGAAAGCATAGCAATTACCATCTCCAGCTGCAGTGTTAGTCGCATTAGCAACCTGCTTGACAAGCCCTGCACCAACATTTTTAGCTTTATTTTCGAACATTATGCTTTTCGCCACAGTTACACCATCTTTGGTAACCTTAGGATTACCATTGCTTTTCTCAATAATCACATTACGGCCCTGTATATGAGTATAGCACAGAAGAACTTAATCAATCAGTAAACAGTTTTCTGTCTGAGCAACCACATGAACATTGAACTAGATATGTGCCTAAAATAAATTCCCATACCCTAGAAATACTAATTTTCAGCCTAATGAAAGCTCTTCGGTAACAGGTTTTTCATCACTCGGATATGCTGATTTTTCTAGTGCGTGCACTTTGACTTGCATTTAATCCAATTTCGCAAATTGACCAGATCCTCCTTTAGAAGTTCCAAATAAATGCAAAAAACAGACATCCCTAATTCCCTATACTGCTTTTTAGACACTAATAATCAATATAAAACTGGCGCATTTACCTTTGGTCCCATAGTGACCTTCACAGCTTCTGCAAGCTCATTGACACCTTGTAACATAGCAGCTCGAGCAGAAGTCCCAAAGCAAATATCTTTGGCAACATAATTTCTCCTAGAGATAATCCTACTAGATACCTTCCATCAAAATCAATAAAAGAACATAAATCCAAAATGCAAGCTGGTATCTGCCATTAGATTAAACCCGTGCAGAAAATCCATTCACTAGATTATTCTAGCATGATTGCTTAGTTATTATGTTGAAAAAAACAAATGAAAATCCACAAATTGCAGAAAATTATTGTACTGGTTGGATAATGATATCAGATGAATGAAATTCGAAGCTCTTACCAGTTTTTTGCAAGTGGATGACCTAATCAGAGCCAAAAAAAAAAAAGGTCAGTTCCGTGCAGTGTGTGTGGTGCATTTGATTAAAATCGGAAGTGCATATCGTGACTGACAAAGTAAGCATAAATAGGAAGTAAACCTGATTGATGAAGCGACGGCTGCAGCGGCGCGATACATGGCTCAACAGTTCCGGAGAGAGGAAAGGGAAGATGTAATGGCCGGAAAGATCAGAGAAGTGGTGAAAATGCGGGGATTGTATTGTGGGTTTATTTTTAGGGTTTAAGACTAAAACCTCTAGCACTAAGCAGGCGTCTTTCTCTGCCGCTCAAATTCTCTATTTCGGGGTTTTTGGTCTGGTGGTATTTCATAAAGGACGATGTACGTAAATGCGTCAAATGGGCAGATGGATTTTTTGGTTGTGATATAGTCCTTTGTACCCTTTGTTTTTAATGCATTTTATGAATATGTCATCAATAGTTTTACTACCACATGTAGAAAATATCATAAGCTGAGTAATTTTTGTTTTATCAAAAACAAAAAGGGTAAAAATGTTTATTTATTTTGTTGATGTACGCTTGTAGAACTGTAAATTACAGTTGACCCTCGAACTTGTTCTGCCTCTTGAGTTTCCGAGCTCAGACGATTGAACCCCTCCCACCTCAACCGGATAATGATCAATTACTATCACCCGCCCCAATTCCCTTTGCCCTAATTTTATACTTTCTGTCTTTCTCTACCCATCGATCCAGTAATCTCTTCGTAATTTTCGCTTCGCGGGCTCTTTTTGATTCTGCACATTTCCCTCTGGACTTTCGTCAGGTGTCTCCGGTGGGCTCCAGGTAATTCCCCTCTGACTATGTCCTCCTACTTGTATCTTTACTTCTACATTTCCTCCCGTAAAGATAAATGCGCCAATGCTTCTTAACAGAGAAATTATGTTTGTTTAACTTATGATGTTAATGTGCTCTGCTGCGACTTTAGCTGTAAAAGTGACTTTCTTGTTTTCGTTCAAATTGATTCTTTGTAAAACAATTGTGCATTTTCCCATTTTTCTCTTATTGTAGTTCTTGTAGGTAAGCTACAATGGGCTGTGTATGAATTGAATATCCATTACTTTTGTCGTTCAAGATGTTGAATTTTCAGCATGGATATAAGAGGTAGGGCACAAGTGCCAGATTATCTTATGGCTAACATAGCTCCAAGACTCATTTTTTAGGAGAGTTTGATTTTTGGTTTCCTATCTAAGATGGAGACTACCACAAGCATTGGAAACCCTGATCTAGAACCTCGGGTTGATACAGAATTTGATTCTCACGAGGCTGCTTATGAATTCTATAGAGAATATGCCAAGTCTGTGGGTTTTGGTACAGCAAAATTGAGTAGTCGCCGTTCAAGGGCTTCCAAGGAATTCATTGATGCAAAGTTTTCATGCATAAGATATGGAAATAAGCAACAGTCGGATGATGCTATAAACCCAAGACCTTCACCTAAGATAGGATGTAAAGCCAGCATGCATGTGAAGAGACGACCAAATGGGAAGTGGTACATTCATAGTTTTGTTAAGGAGCATAATCATGAGCTTTTGCCAGCTCAAGCACACTTTTTCCGGAGCCATAGGAATGTTGATCCTCTTAAGAATGATGTTAAAGTACGAAGAAGGAAGATTTTAGCTTCCATGTCTGGGCAGTATGGTATGTATCAGGTTTCTGGTCCTTTGGAGAATCTAATCCGGAATCAGCATGATCGGGGTCGGAGTTTGACTTTGGAAGAAGGAAATGCTCAACTTTTGCTTGATCTTTTTGTGCATATGCAGGAAGAGAATCCAAAGTTTTTTTATGCCATTGATTTCAATGAAGAGCATAGACTGAGAAATTTGTTTTGGGTTGATGCTAAAGGCATGGATGATTATACTTATTTCAGCGATGTAGTTGTGTTTGACACCACATATTTTGTAAACAAGTATAAAATCCCTTTGGTTCTTTTTATTGGAGTGAACAATCATATTCAACCCATATTGCTTGGTTGTGCATTAATTGCAGATGATACAGTATATACATATGCTTGGCTGATGCAAACGTGGTGCTTGGCAATGGGTGGGCATGGTCCACGTGTTCTACTCACTGACCAAAACAATGCCATTAAAGCAGCTGTTGCAAATGTCTGTCCTCATACGTGTCACTATTTCTGTTTGTGGCATGTATTCGATAAAATTCCTAGACAGCTGCAGTATCTTAATTTATGGCATGACACTTTCATGGGAAAATTCCAGAAATGCATACACAGGTCATGGTCTGAAGAGCAATTTGAAAGGAGGTGGTGGAAGTTGGTAGAAAGGTTCAATCTCCAAGACGATCAATGGATGCAGTCATTATATGAAGACCGGAAACAATGGGTGCCCACTTTTATGCGGGATGTGTGTTTTGCTGGGTTATCTGCTGCTTCAAGATCTGAAAGTCTCAACTCTTTCTTTGACAAGTATGTCAATGCAGAAATTTCTCTTAAAGACTTTATAGGACTATACAAGTCAGTCCTAGAAGACAGATACGAAGAGGAAGCTAAAGCTAATTTTGATGCCTGGCATGAAACACCAGAGTTGAAGTCTCCTTCACCTTTTGAAAAACAAATGTCTCTTGTATATACTCATGAAATATTCAAGAAATTTCAAGTGGAGGTATTGGGAGCAGCTGCCTGTCACCTCAAAAAAGAAAAAGAAGACAATGAGAGTGTAATTTATGCTGTTAAAGACTTTGAAACGAGTGAAGATTTTATGGTGGAGTGGAATGAACAGAGATCAGAAATATGTTGCTCATGCCATTCCTTCCAGTATAAAGGTTATCTCTGCAGGCATGCTATTGTTGTTCTCCAAATGTCAGGTGTTTTTAATATCCCATTCAAGTATATATTGCAACGGTGGACAAATGCTGCCACAAGCAGGCGTTGCATCAGTGAGAGGTTGGATGAGGTACAATCTAAGGTTCGTCGTTTCAATGATTTGTGTCGACGAGCTATAGTTTTGGGTGAAGAGGGGTCACTGTCTCAAGAGAGTTACGATATTGCAGTCCGTGCCACCAAAGAAGCTTTGAGCCATTGTGTAAGTCTGAATAACTCAAGCGAGAGTGACTTGAGGCCTTACACCACGGCAACACTTGCAATTCAAAGTGCTGAAGAAGTGAATCAAAGCACTACCACAGATATGGAATTGGTGCCCAGCAGTATGGGGATGCAGACAAGTAAAGGGTCTAAAAGATTGCATTCTGGAAAAGAGAGGGAAAGTTATGATGGCAATGCAAATAAAAAAGGGAAGGTTAGTAATTGCTAGTTTCTACTTTAATTATTGTCAATGTCTGTTATATTATCCTTCAGAAAAATATCCTTATTTAGTGCACTTTGTCTACCTCAGGGACCGATGGAGCCTGAAGTTGCAAATGTTGGGGCACATAGTGATTTTCATCCCCTGGTTTGTTCTATATGGAACTTTTGGCTGTCCTTTTTGATTCTCTGCACCTAAAAATAATGCAAAGCTGTGTTTTTATTTTCGGTTAGATAAGTGTGTTACAATGTGGAGCTTGTCCTTTTATTTTATTCTTCATAGCAGGACGGACCTTTTTGATTTTTTCATTCTTCCTTAAGAAACATTTGCCTTGAAAATTTTGTTATCAATAGGCAGTAAAGTGCTTCTCCATTGCCAATCTATTACAGTTTTGTCTGGCCAAATAACTGAGATTGTGGAAGTATTGCCATAATTTTGCCCTTATTCTGTTCATGACTCCCATCTTCCTTGTCCGTTTGGTTATGCTAGCTAATTTGCAGAGACTGTCAAACTTCTTTTTCTTAGTTAATAATTGAGAAGTCATCATGAAACAATTATTTGCATGATATCACTATTTTTGTGACTCGCTCATGTTTAGTTAACTAATTAGCTTCAGTTTGTGGCTTCGTTGAAGTTTTACTTAGAACTGAATTTGAGTTTTCATCTTTGACCAGGATATACCTGGTAGCTTGGAGTATCCTACATTGTACCCAAGATTCCTTACAACCTTGTTAAGAGGTGGTGACATGAGCAAGAGAGGTGTGGAAATGCTTGGTGAAATGTTGGAAGAACAGAGTTGAAAACAGATTATTCGTGGATGTTGACCGTGAGGTTGTAGAACTACTTCTGTTGCCGGCAATGATTGTGTAGATAAGGTACAAATTCGGTATATAGTATTGATATTGAGGATTGCAGATGACCTACTCTTTTGCCTCATCACAGAAGATAGATACCAGCACCCTTGGGATTGAATCCGTGATGGTGAATCTCTTTCCATGACAACAAAATGAAATCCATAAGCCATGAGAAAGCATGAATGTGAATATGCATCAATTTAAATGTGTACTCGAGGAGCATCATCTGCAGCCAACCTTGGGTGCGGTTCATCTGAAGGAGATGGAGGTTTAAATATTGGAAATAGTTCTAAGCTTTCAGTTTTCGCTGGCAAAAAGTCTCCAGCTTGAGCTTGCCCATCATGCAAGACAGAGAAATTGATATAGCTCAGGGACGTTCAAGTTGACAGACATGAATTGTTGAGTAGATTTCAGGACCATTTACTGATCTCATGCTCCTGAAATGCCTAGTAGAGCGTAGCTGCATTAAAGAGCACACCACCATTCCTGGAATCAGCATATAAATCTCTCAACGGCAGGAAGTCATTTGTAATGCAAAATTTTCAGTAAGGTTAGGTGAAATTTTGGGGTGAAGTCCAGCAGATATAAATCTGGCTGGATAATTTTGTTCTGTAACTAAGTCATGATTCTGCATTGATCAATATTCATTCAGTTCTTATGAGAACATATAAAGGTTACGAAAAATATGAGTTATGGCCCATGGGGCCGGCATGTATTAAATTTTCTTTTTTCACTTCAGACATTTTTTATTTTAAAATGATTAAAATTAAATATTTATGTTTTTAAAATAAATATATTTTTCATATAATTTTTTATTAATAACTTTTAAAATTTTAAAAAAAATCATATCTTATTTTTTAAAGCTAATTATTTCTAAAAAAACATGTGTTATAAAATTAAATATTTAAAAATAGTATTTTATTCGTTTCATTTTAATTACCTACATTTTTTAAAAATATTTCGCGTCAATTGTTCACTTTTTTTAATTTTAATATGTATTTGTATATTTATATTTTTATTATTAATAAAGATTTTAAATAATTGAAGGGTATATTTTTAAAAAAATAATTAATATTCATGCATTAAATGTTAATTTAGAAAGTTTAAAAATATAATTATTATTTTTAAAATGAAAAATTTAAAAGTAAATAATTGAAATGACATTTAAATGAGATTGAAATTGCAGCTGTAATTCAAAGTATTCAATTTTCGATGGATGATAATTTTATTTTATTTTTTCCTAGAGGAATCACACGAGGACATGAATATCAAAATTCAACATCACTAAGTAGAGATAAACTGGATAATTGCAGCAGTAATGTCAGTGCACATTATTGTAACATGGCAGCTTGACCTGCCCAAAACGGCGCTGCAATTAGCTGGAGCCAACCAAGTAATGCTAAACCTATCCATAATGTTAGTGGTTGTTCTCTCTCATCTTACTAAACTCAAAACTCCCAATCATACAATCCACATGTCTCTGCATTGGGATTTCCATGGCTTCCTCAATTCATTTTGCCATTACACCAAGACCTTATTTGGCACACGTTAGCAGTCCATGGGGAAACGTCGTGGGCCCAGTACTTCTGTTTCTTCCAATTACACAAAAAGTCAGAAGACTACTCCAATTAAAAGCATTTTCGAACACACCGACATTACCGTATTCCATCTCCATGAATCAAAGCTTGATTCTAAGTATTAGGTTTACCCGATTTAAACTCTCAACTACCCTTATTATTTTAAAAAACAACCGTAATTGGAATATATTTCAGGATTAAGATCGAGAATGTTAAATAGATTGACCCTAATTTTCTTATACGAATCCAATTTTCAAGAACTGTATACTAAAAGCATGCATACTTTTTTAAAAGATACCGTAATATTTACACATTATGATATAATTTTTTAATGTATTTATGGCAAGAAAAACAAATTTTTATCTAAAAACTTCCCATCCGAAGACTGTTTTAGGAAAAGTACAAGAACTTTATGAAGTACAAGCACTTGAGAGTTGGCTGATATTTAAATAGAGTAGACCAATTACTTTAATTTAAGTCGATAATAATTGTACTAACCATTAAACTATTGGTACAATGTTACTTTATATTTTCAAGATTTTTTTTTTTTTTTTTTTTAGGATGATAACATAGCAATTCAAACATTACTTTCCTCTTCATCAATAAAATTGTACGCCAGTTAGAAGTGAAAAATATATCTAATTAAAATCACATCTCAAGTAGAGACCAAGTTCACAAACCAATATACATTAAAATGAATGTTTCGAATTATATATAAAACACAAAACTCCTATGCAAATATATTTTAAAAAACTAAGTACTGAGTACAATCATATACTCACAAAAATGGAAAAAACAAATCAAACAAATTGCTGTATTAATCACCACAGGAACAAAAGGTCATATATAAAATTCCACTAATTTATTTTCTTTTCTTTTCTTTTAGACAGTCCATTTCCAGATCTTGATTCGAAGGTCAACCTTACACTTGACGTTCGATGTAGAGGCTGTCGTCGCCGTCTTGCCGGTGGGAACAGCAAGCTGAATGCCATTACAAGTAACTCTTATTCCAACTCTCTTCGTTTTCAACCCTCCGATCTTCACTTTGACCTTAGTATCCAACTGAATCTTTAATGGAAGGCTGTTTCGGTTCTTAAGATCAGACCTTAACGCAGAAACGTCGGTGCTGTCCAAACTTTTACCCGAACTGGCAATCACAGTTCTCAGCGTAGTTGTATTCTTAGTCCCATGCACAAAGCCTCGGAAAGATCCATCACCGACGTCAACACCATTCGCATATACGGAAACGGAGATCGGGTCGTAGAAGAATGTGATTTTCTTATTCGGGTTGCGAGCAATTACAGATAAATTGAACTTGGAATCAAGGTGGGTGGAGGTGAGATTGAACTGCGAGAGTTGAAGGGAGGAGACGGAGAAATTGAGGCGCTGAGGGCGGTACATGACCCACAGTACGGCCCCAGCGATGGCGGCAAGGAAGACCAAAAGGATGATGAGGAGAGTGGTCCACAAGCAGCAGGAGCAACAGCAACTCCGGCGGTGTTTGGGAGGGGGTTGAGGGCGGTAAACAGGACGCGTGGTATTATAAAGCTGAGCTTTATTGGGAGGAAAAGCTGGGTTTGCTCCTCCATTGGCAGCGGCAGGCTTAGTTGATGGATATACCCTATCTGCCATGATCAAACCTTCACTATATCTCTCTGTGCAACCTCTGTAGTACTGTAATTGAATTACTAAATAATTGAGTTAAATATATCTATATAGCCGTACAAAGCAAATATGGCAGTAAGAGGCAGAGGTTTACAAGGAATGAAGAATTGCAACTAAATACGGTGATAGGAGGATAGAAATGAAAGGTAGAATGGCACTGAAGGGGTTGGGGAGGAGGGAGAGAGACAGCAACTCCTTAACTAATACACAGCAGGGACAGGGAAGCAAAAAAGTTTGTTCGATGTTTTGTCCACGCTTTTAATTAGCGAGTGTTATGAGACATAAAACGATACCGAGTTGATTGTAAATGAAGTATCCTAAATGTCTTCCTATAAAATTTTCTCATTCAACAAATTTTGAAAGGGAAAGCTCACAATCTACTAACATCTCGACTATAAATTTTTACTATGAACTTAATTTTAAAAAAAGTATATGTTTAAATTTTTTATATATTTTTTAAAAATATATAATAATTTATTTTTATAAAATTAAATGTACATATTTTTAAAATATATATTTAAAATTAAATATTTACTTACATAATATAAATATTACTCGATTTTTTATCTAAATTTTCATAAGTTAATCTCTTAATTATTTAAGTAATTTATATTCATCAACTCGTTATTCCATTATTAAACATAATAGTAACAAAAGTAATTCTAAAAATATTTTTCTTAAGGGAAATTTTTTTCTATTATTTCCTTTAAATATATATATATATTCTCAAAAGAAATTTGGTTTTCAAAAAACCTTTTATTTTCACTTAATTTCTGTGAATCACATATACTATTATTGTATTTACCTTGCATTGCATCTAGTCAGGAAATTTTGAAATATTGCAATGCACATTATTTTATTATTTAACTCATGTGAATTATATATATCAAATTGACTTAAAAAACTTTAATCAAGTAAAATGCGACTTAACATCTCTCGTTTTCTATGAATTTTCTTCTATATCTCTTTCAAATGCATGTCAATTTAAAATTTTGCATGCATAGAAGTAAATTTTTCCATTATGAAATTTCCAAATGAACATTACAAATATCGACTTTATTTCACATTCCTTTCCCACCCAATCCCGCCCCCTGCCCAGCCCATTTTTCATCATAATATATAATAACGAGATATATTGATTGCACCAAAGAAATCATGTTCTCAGTGGGGGTTTATCAAATCCAAATTCCAAAACATCATCATTCCCCAATCTCAAAATATAATACCTCATAAATAAATTATTTTATCTCGAAATATAAAATATTTAATTACTTTTAAAGTTATTTTGTATTTATTTTAATTATTTACTTTGAACTTGCACAAAAAATTAATACAATTATTTAAAATGATAATTATACAAGTAAAATTTATAAGTTTCCCTCATTTTATAGGTAGTGCATATGTATTAATTTTCTCACAAAAATACATTATTCATTAAATAGTCAATAATCATCAAAGTCTCTCATTAATAATAAATGTATAATTGTAAAATTACGTATTAAAATTATAAATTAGACAATTAGAATGAAATAATTCAAAATAGAAACTTAAATAATTGAAATAAAATGAAAGTAATATATTATTTTCAAAATTGTCTCTACTTATTTTACATGTCATATTTAATGATTTTTGTTTAGATACATTAAATTATTTTACATTTTAGTTTAGATACTACAATACTTCTTAATATGTGTGTAATTTTTTATAATATTTTATATTTTGAGTTGAATGAAGTACTTAAAAAGCCCTCGTAGTCAATTTAAGCATTTTTTGTCTTTTTTTTAAAAAAATTAAGTTGTAGAATGTATTTTACTTATTACATTCAATTGGATTCATATTTACACAAATCAATGAATTTATAAAATGTTCATAATTATTATATTTTGAAAATAAAAAAGATAAATTATAATTTATTTTTAAAAAAATAAAATATAAAAGTTTTATCTTGAAAATAAGAAATAAGTGAGATGAAAAAGAAAAATAAATAAAAATAATATTAAAGTTAATGATGAAATATGTATAAATTTTATAAAATAATTTATATTTTGAGATTAAAAAAATTATATTTATGATCGGAGAGTAATAATTAAACATTTAATGGTCGAAAGTGAAGTGCACGATCGAGGTGCGGAAATGGACATGAGGATAGCTTTCAACAAAGACGTCTCTATTTCGCCTAGTATATGTGGAAACCACGTGTGAGTCTGTGAGCGCGATCCACCGTTGTGAGCTGCCAAGTATGAGATGACATAGTTATACCATGTTCTAGTTGAAGAATCCAACGGCCCAAATGAATGGGAATAAGCTGGTAGTGGGGTCCACCTCGCGTTTGAATACTTCTCGTTCGAAGTGCGGCAGTGGCGCGTACCCTGCCTGAAGTTTGGCAATAGTAGGCTAGACGGATTCGGGAGACGTGGCTTATCTGACATTCAAGATCGGAGAGTTAAATTAGGGAGCAACCCAAGACCAGTCGGCGGCAGTCAGAGATGCATTTTCGAGATTAAATATTTATTTATATTTGAGATAATAATATTATAAGAATTCTTTATTTTTTTGTTATTAATATAATTAATGGTGATAAAAAATATTATTAGTAAATATTTAAATAAAAGTGTTATTATTTTTTAAACAATTCATCTTTAATTTAATTTTAAAAATAGAAATAAAAATATTAAATTTCAGATAAATTAAATTTTTTTAAAGCATTTTTACTGTTTTTTGAGAGATTAATATTTTTTCCTCTTTTGATGAATCAATGGCATACCAAATTCCTCTCAGAACCCATCTCCCAATAAATAAATAAAAAAAGAAGAGGAAGAAGAAGATGAATGAGGATTATAATTATTTATTTATAGTATTTTTTAAAAAAATTAGAATCATATAAAAAGGGTCATTTAATTTTAAATGTAATATTTTAAGTACTTCGATCATTTGTTGCACCCTTTGATTCGTCTCATGATTTACTCCATCCATCATAGATTTGCAAGTTTATTTTATTTTTTACACTGATTAATAAAATGTAATTAATATTATTATAAATATATATTTTTTATAAATTTTTTTAACATATTTTTACAATTTATCATTTAAAAGTAAATTTAATATGTTTTTTAGATGAAAAAATCTTACTTCAAATAGAGATATATTGGTTAACAATACTTATATTTTTAATAAAAAAAATTAACGTATAATTTGAGACAAATAAAAAATAAAAATAAACCTATCAAATTAAGATGGATTTACTACATTTAAGATTGGGATTTAACATTATGTTAAGAAATTATTTAGTTGAGCATAAATATAATTTCAGCATTGCAGTCACATTGGAGAGAGACCCAACGCCAACCAGTAGTTAGAGATATTTTGAGTTGCTCTTCTAGATAATAATTATACAACTGTATTTCCTGATTTGTTTCCCTTTTATATATTTGAAGCATATATTAATCGAACTCCAGATTTATCACATTAATCTAGCCAACGAATTTTAATATTTTATATTTTCTCCCATTAAAAATAGTTGTCAAAGTTTCCTATTTTGTTATTAACTTAATATAAATCAATAGTATAATTATTATTCTTCCTGTCCAAATATAAATCTCCTAATCTCCTTTTTAATTTGTTATAAATTATTTGTCCTCTCTTAAATAGAATAAGCATTATATATATTTCAGATTTACTCCTATTTAAACCTCTTGTATTAATGACTTAATTTTTAAAAATTTGACTTATATTGAACTCTCATTATCTATTGTTGAAATTGGTTCTTTGGATAAAAATATATAATGACATTTTTTAAGAGAATTAAAGTAGGAGTGGCAAATGGATGAAAATTCAACAAACATTCAAAATCATTCAACATTAAATGGATTTAATTAATCCATATAACTTAAATGGTTTTAAATGGGCATTCATTTATCTTAATGGATTTTAATGGATATACATTAAATTCAATAAATATCCATTTTTAAAAGGTCTAACTTGGTCAATGTCTATTAATCAAATTTAATTAATTACACTTTAACCTAATATATATTTTAAATTTCACTTTAACTCTATAAAAAAATTTCCATGTTTGAAGAAAAAAAACTTTAACTCTTTCTCTTTGTAAAACTATCATAATTAATAAGTGGTTTATGAGTTGATGTTTTATTATGCATTATTAATTTCATGTTGAGTTTTTTGCCAAAAAATGAAAAAAGAAAAAGAAAAAATTTCATACACATAATAGAATATTCAATATTGATTGGGATGTTTTTTCCTAAATATATTCGAATTTATTGTCTAATTTTCTTTTAATAATCAATTCAACATTGAACAAAAATACATATATTCAAAAAGTTCAATAATTAACAAATAACATTATTATTCAAACACATATGACTCAATAATTAAGTTTTTATAAAATTCTAAAACAAACAATTTGTACAAAATTTTAAATTTCATTTCAAATTAAGTTTTTTATATAAGTATCATTGTTTTTATAGCTTTATTTTTTATTTTTTTACTAATTCAACTTTTAAAGCTCACAACTTTTTATTTTTGTATATAAAATTGCTAAGTTAGCTTTAAAGCTCACAACTTTATCTATTTTAAACAATCTGTTGACAAGAATTTTTTTTTTTAGAAAAATAATCAACTGATAATGTAGTTATTATTTTTACATGTTTCTAATATATATGAAATAAAATATTAAAAAAAATGAATTGAGAACGATTTAAATAATAAAAATTATATTAAGAAATTTAATTAAATACAATTACAAAGAATGAACTCTCAAAAATATATATATATATATATATATAAATAAATAGGTGTCCATATATATCCATAAACTATTTAAATTCAAATAATTTACAAATACATATAGATGGTTAATTAATTAAATATTTTAAAAGTTAATTAAACATGAGGTTAAGGAATAAAAATTATATTAAGCAAATTAATTGAATACAATTACAAAGAATCACATCTTAAAAAAACATAATCAAAGTTATATGAATAAATGAATGTCCATGCATATCCATAAATCATTTAGAACCAAACCATTTAAATCATTTATAAATGGATCATAAATGATTTGAATTTAAATGGATTGACACTCATATAAATTTATCCAAATGGATTTGAACATCCATTTTGACACCCTTAAATTAAAGATAGTAGCATGTTTTGAGAAAATTAAAATGAGCAAGCATACATAGGGTATTTTGTTACTTTTAAGTCATGAAATCTAACAAATTCTTAACATGTTGAGAAAAACAATTATGATAGTTTATTTTGTAAGGAAAGAGTAATTTTATTCTTAATTTACCTTTATTTAATGCTACATTGAACTTTTAAGCTCCTTTAATTTATGCACAATTCTAAATAACAAAATTATTTTAGTCATTTTAATTTAATAGATTCTTTATAATTATTAAAAGTTTTTTTTTTTGTGCGCTATCTTAGATTGACAAGTATTGTCTGGCAAACTGTACTGTTAATTTCGTCCTTCCATATACACTTTCAAGAAGTAAGCAAGCTTGCATGAACTAATCGACTGACTTTAACTCATCTTTAGTTAACTTCAACTACAAGTCTAAAAGTAACTAAAAGTTTAACTAGAAACCCCCCACAAATACACAGGAAAAGGGTAAAGATTAAGGAAGAAACACAAAATTAATTATAAAAAATAATAGTTATTGATTTTTTTTAAAGAAATTTATAATACTTTCTCAGTAGAAAATTGAATATACTATTTTGACTTTGTTTAAAGATTAAAAAATGTCATTTTAATTAACTTACAAAATTATTCTCGATATTAATATAAATTATTGTGAGATTCATGAATTAGTATGATGTAAATATTTTAAATTAATATAATGAGTGGGAATGAACATGAGTTAGTGTGATATAAATTATTTAAATTAATAAGTTATTAATATAAATTTGAATAAAAAATGTGGATATTCAAAGAAAATAGATATTAAATTCTGAATAAACTAAAATATAAATGTAAATATTAAATTTGAGATGAAGGGAGTAGTAGTTGAAAATTAAAATAAAGTTGTTAGAATCCATTAATTAGTAAAAATATGATAACTAGCAAAAGGTTCGAAGTTATTTTCCTAAATTTATCCTTGTCATTGTCGTACCAATTGAAAAGCTCTACTAAAGGTAAGATTTATTTTGAATATATATTTTCATATTTTTTGTTTGAAATTGGATATACATTTTTTACTTGATACAAAAATTAATTATAAATTTTGACATTATCACGCTTTCCTTATTAATAATTTAAGAAATACCAAAATTGTAACTAATTAATGTAGTAAAATGATATTTATAAAAAAAAAAAAAAAGAAGTCCTTTGCACGGGTCATTACAAAAATTGGTATGCACCGAAGGGCCTATTTTTAGTGCTTAGAAATGGATTATTATGAATTTTTCATCCTGAATTATTCTCGATTTTTGGTTATGAGCTATTATATTTTATTTTAATTTTTAAATTTTTATATTATTTTTACTTTTTAATTATCTGTCCTTATATTTTATTTACTTTTTAGGGTTCAATATTATTTTTAATTTTTAGTTATAGACCTTCCGAATAGTAAAATATATTTTTTTAGCCAGGATAATGTACATTCTAAATCATTTTATGATTATTTTTGTTAAAAAAATTTTAAAAGTCTATTTCTATGGCTTCTATGACCTTTTTTTTTCTTATTCTTCACTAATTATCCATTGAAACGTGTTTTTAAATTTTGTTCCAAAAAGTATTTCTAAAAAGATTAAGGATGAATGTCATTTGAATCGAATTTTTTTTTATTCATTGAAAGATTCATAATTAAAAATTGTAAAAAGTACTGAACTCTAAAAAGTTAAAATAAAAAACAAGAATTTATAATTTAAAATTAAAAATAATATAACTTTTTTAAAAATTAAGATAATATAATGATTCATAACTAAAAATAGAAAATAATACCGGATCTAAAACCGATAATATTCGGCTTAGGAATTAGGAGGTACAAGAAACAAAAGAGTTGCTCAATTATTAGGGCCAAGGCATGGGAGTGATCCTACAAAGGCCCAGATTCAGAAAAAAAGGAAATTCTGGGATTCGACCCGGTTTTGTAAGCGGACGTGTTGTGCTTCAGCAAAATTCTTTCAGTTCGTGGTTCAGCTTAATATAAATGCCATACATTTGAGTTATATCTTTTAAAATTACAATATATTTTTAATTTTTTTTAATCAAAGATACTGGAAAGTTTACAAATTTATAAGATATAATTTAACTTAGCGAAATAGGAATTTAGCCATATAGGCCAATAACATTAGAGGAGTTTATTGGTTAAATTTATTTTATTATGATAATAATATATTAATTTAAAATATTACACATTATTTATATAATTTATTAATAATATTTTAATGTAAAGTTGTAAACTCATAATAGAAACAAAATTTCATTAATTCATACAAAATCGTTTGGGTCAATAAGTTAAAGCAAGTCAGAGCGGATTTTACCAATTTGTTAAATTCTATTAGTATTTGATAGTCGAATTGGCCCAATTCAGGCCTTGGGTACCGGGTTAACTGGTTGTACCACCAGGTCGATCCAAATTTAATAACAGTGATTCAGGGGAAAAATAAGAAAAAAGAGCTAATAGTAGTATATTGTATACTATGTAAAAAAATAACACTATTTTCATTCGAAATTAAATATTTATAATTAAATCAGTAATAAAAATAAAAATTAGTGAAATGCAAACCTATTAAATTTTAAAAAAAGATCATTAATGAAATTTATATTAAAAAATATATTTATATTTAATTTTTAACATTTCAAAATAAAAATATATACATTAATTTTGTACAAATGAAGCGTTCATATCCTCAAACTTTTTTAAAATTTGATTTTCATATTCAAATTATTGGGCCTGAAAGGGACACTACAGAGACCCAGTCTCCACGAATAAACTCATTTAAAAAGGGAAGAAAAATAAAATAAAATTACCATGCTCCGAATCCGGATTAGTGGTACCGTATTGTGAGTGCTACTCGAGAAAGTTAAGGACTCTGATGTTCAATACAATTTTTTCCCCTAAGAGGGAAAAAGAAAGGATTAATCAACATATACCATCATAATATATTTTGGGGAAAAGAATTTCTGAGTATTTTGGAGAGAGAGTTTTTTTTGGGGGGGGGGGGGGTAATTGAGACTGCTACCTAATTAAAAAAAACCCTCTAAATAACAACAGTAACTCATCTACCTATTTATTCAGAACTCTTACATTAGTTTGACTAAGGGGGTAGTTTGGCACTTTTTTTAATTGTGATTCTGAAATGCAAAAGTTTGAAACTATCATGACATTTGTGTACATGGAATGGTCTTGGTTGACCTTTTCTACTAAATGCTAGTTTTTATCATCATATCATATGTGTTTGTATATATATATTTGAAAATTTCTTAATTAATACTGATTTTTGTTGTACTTATAGTAGGAACTATTGATTTTTATATAGTACTTCAGTTTACTTATATTTGTTCACAATAATAAAATCAAACAAAAACACATTGAATATTTTGGAATAAAAGTTTTCTTTTATTAAAAAGTCATATAAGACGTTAATATTATTCTAGAAAAATAATTAAAAGAGATGAATAAAATTTTAAATTTATTATTATTAAAAATTAAATACAATTTTTATTAAAAGTTAGAATACCTAATTTATCTCAGCTTGCGATAATAAAAAATTGCAATTTCCAAATAAATTTTAAAATAAAATTTAAACCTATTCAAACTTTGTAAATATTGGAAGGAGGTCTAAACACGCTAAAATATGATATGCTTTCACTATAAAAAAAAATTAAGTGACTAATAACTATTTTCACATGTATTAACTTGTTAAAAAAATTAATTAATTTCTAAATCTTAAAAATACTTATTTCTAAATATACGAATGGAATCAAAGTAGCGAAATCAAAGAGCATTGTCATACATAATTTTTTCCAAATACATAAAAAGGGAGGTTAATCGAGTTAGTATAGACTCGAATTTGAATCTAAGCCCGCAATAGAACGAGTCACACAAATTGAATTAGGCTTCTCGTCCCATTGCTATAGATTAAGCTCACAAAGTTGGTGTAGTGGCACTTGGCAGGTTACTTATCCTCTAGCTCTTTGCTATCTTTTTTCTACCTCACTCCGCACTTTAAAGGGTGCCTAGAAATGACCCACATAAAGCTAAGAAGTTGACATGACAGATGGCTCCATTCTGGAGAGCTGTAAATGCCCAATCTGGTTTTAGACAAAAAGGAAAAAAGAAAAAAAATCCATATTCACCGACACTTCAAAGACACATTTTGTGTGAAATCAATGTGAGATTTAGTGCCATACTACATTGTTTCAAGATTGAGAATTTGGTCAGTGGAGTAACACTAGCAGCCAGCCACCTTCTGCATCATTTTGTTATCATGTTACACGGTGGTGTCCAACACCACAATTACCTAACCTAATCATGTCTTCCTGGCTGGTGGGGACTCACAGGGCATAAAATTCAACCTTCATTGGGCTATCATAACCAGTATTTTCGTCCCTAACAAATATATTAGGGACCAATTCTGTATTCCTCTGCCTTTTGTCTTTGTCCGCTTCTGCAAAGTGGGTTATAAAGAATTTGGATTTCATATTTAAACCCATATGAAAAATTATCCAAGCAGGGATATTTTGATCCTGTTCAGACTTCAGATCATGCTAAACCCGGGTGGGCAATATGTTATTTGCCTCAAAAAGAAGTGTTAATGTGGAAAATGATCTTTAGGATTTTTCTTTGACCCGGGATTGTAAGCTTAGCTTTTTCAGTGGATAAAAGCAAAAGTATGGTCTTCATGTTTGTAATTTGTTACGTTAGTGGACTACTATGCCATGAATGTAAAGTGGAATTACTTGAAAAGGTGTGATGCATTTCTAATCAAATAAGCTAAAGAACTTCAAGATTTCTAAGTTTCAACTAAACAATGCAATTTCCTAAAAAAAAACTAAACAATTCAAGGGGTTCTTACTTTTGGAAAGAATCGCAAGCTTCTCTTGCTTTTCTTTTCTTTTACCCCAATTCTCTCAACCCCACAACAGTCTCCTTTACATAGTCTGTCTGATACTTTATTTAGCGTCTGCAAGTGTTTACTGTTCAGATTTCTGGATTTGATCAGTTGTTGTAATCTTTTTTTGACTCGTATCAAATGGCAATATTTTATTGTTATTACTACCCTCGAAGCACTGCAAAATTCTGAGTTTAACCTTTCACCAAAATTCAGGGTTTAACATATTCCTATGTTTTCACTGCCTTTCAGTCTTCTCATTACTCCGCTGTTGCTATTTGTCGTTCTTCAAGTTCAAGTACAATTTGAAAACTTGTCCTTTGAGGGGATTATGATTGCTTTCTTCAAACTTCCATATGGTGGGTGGGAAGAAAGAGGATCATGATGCTTGATCATTTTGCCTTTTTCTCGAGGGAAATGGGGATAATATTGGCCTCTCTATTGGTGAAATCTTTTGTCATTCTTAGCGCTTTTCAAGTTCAAGGATCTGCAGGTGATGGTTTCACTATGCTTGGCCTCATTAAGTTGTCGGTGATGTTTGATTCACAGACTCCTCTTTCTGCTCTTTTCCTTGTTTATGGCAAGCCTCAAGAATTTTGCATTTCAAGTATTTTGATGTAATTCTTTGCTAGATTTACGTACATTATGAGTTCATTAGCAAGAATTTGTAGCAAAGTTTTTCCCTTCGTGCCATGAGCCTTTTAGGGAATTCAGTTAGCTTTGGAGTTCATTGAAATGTGATTCATTTCTCGTCTCCTGAACTAACTTCAGATGGTAAAATCTAGGAAAGTACAAAGCTCAAAGTTTTCTGGAAACAAATTAGAGTTTTTGGTTTTGGTAGAATTACATACTAGAGCAGGCTGTTCTCTCTGGTTTATAGATAAACCAGCACGGAAACCCATTCCTATACAATTTTGGAAGATTTCTTTCTGGAACATAAATTTGGAAGGACCTTTAATTTAGAAAGATCTCCAAATATATAGGAATACCAAGATTTCCAATTAAAAGTCTGTAACTGAGAAACTTCACCCTACTGTTAATTGAAGGTATCATGATTGCTAAAAATGTCGATGGATGTTGAATCATGCAGTTTTACAATTTAGCAAGAAAAGGAAGAACACCGTAGTATTTGAAGTGTCAGGAACTCATTTAAGTACTTTGCCAGAGTTCTTGAATTGTTGAAAGCTCTTTCAAAATACATGGATAAAACTGTAGGTTTCATAGTTATTATGACATACACACAATGGATTTTAGCTTCATTTTCTCTGACTTGAAGTTTATGAATGATTGGGTGAATTATACTTAGTTATTTATCTAATTATCCAGATTACAGATATGAAGTTTCATTTTCTGATTCCTGATACACGTTAGGTTTTGATCTGCAATCACTGGACGCAACTGCAAGCATTTTCATCCACAAAATAGGAGCTACTATCAGAGCACAAGTTACACCTTTCCATAACGGTGACCTCTCTTTCATTTACTAAAACACAGAGAATCCTCCCTATTTGATTTGTTTTCTTAATTGAGGAATGTCCAAACTTGACATCTGTTTACTATATTGCCACTTCATAGACAATTCCTTGAATCATGCAAACTCTGGATCCTTCTCTGGTACATATAAAATCTTTCCTATTCAAATAACTGTGAAGGGCTTAATCTTCCTTATCCATGCATCATGGTAGTTCTGACTTCTGAGTTTATTTATAAGTTCTCCACAATTCTCATTAAAAAATGTGATCCCTTCATACTTGTAGCAAGAGATCTAGTAAATACCATGAAGGCAAAACAGTATAAAAAAAATCCACATTTTCCATCAGGAAGCCACCATCCTGTATTTTATTAATGTTACATTATCAGTGTGTCATTTTGTTCATGATAATACTGAATGTAGATCCTTTCTATCCAACATCATCGCCCTCGGTCATTCACCTAAAGACACAAGGAACACATGCTGCTGGACCTCAATCTAACGATGTTCACTATTTATTGCATATCTATCATCCTCCAGCTAAAGGTATTCACTTCATCAATTAGTTATTATTACATGATGAACTAGAGAATGCAATATAGCTTTTCAGGTACGTTGTCATTTAATGTTTTTCATAGCAGCTCCCTATCAGCAGAAGCACTTCTATGAACCTTCTAGAAACCATTTGGAAAAATCAATGAAGGATCCAGCATCTTCACCATCTGCGTCATTTTACAAAAATCACTGGAGAAGAAATAAAACTAAAAAATTTTCTCCAGAACGATATGATCGGCTTCCTCCTCCCATTTCTAGTTGGCAGGGTGAGTTAAGTTAAAATTGCCTCTGAATATGGCTCTGACTTTTGCAATCCTCATTTCTCAAAGTATCAACAAACTTGTCTACTTTAAAGATCTTGCTTTTTAAAGTTGCATTGACGTGCTAGGTGAAGGCCCTTCCATCTCCCCGTCTCTGTCTCCCCTTCCTGTATCAGAGGGTAAAAGTTCACCTGTTCCGTTACTATCACCAACTCCAGCAATTCATTTTAGAGGTACTAAAAAATTCTTCCTAGTTCTCTCTTGTACCACGATTTCTTCATTTAAGCAGTAGTAATCACAGTTTGCGTAATCTTGATAATGCTCTTGCCAGTGCCAGCACCACAACCTATTATTTCTCCAGCAAGTTCTTCACTGAGGAAAGCGAGAAGGGTTCCATCTCCATCACCTATCTTGGTCTTGCCACCTCCACCTCCTAATCAAGGTTTAATCTCAGAGTTTACTGTGACATTGTATTGAAACTTCATCTTTTCAGAAACTTGTGCAATCATACTCAAAATTGTTATGGTTGTAGATTGTGCATCATTGTTATGCTCTGAGCCATTGACGTATGCACCTGCTGGATCACCATGTGGTTGTGTTTGGCCTGTTCAAATTAGCCTCCGTCTAAGTGTTTCTGTGTATACATTTTTCCCATTGGTTTTGGAGCTTGCTAAGGAAATCTCCACTGGTCTTGGGCTAAATCGAAGTCAAGTCCGCATCATGGGAGCAAATGCAGCAAATCAGCAATTAGAGAAAACAGTCGTCCTCATTAATTTGGTACCACTTGGAGAACAATTTAATGCTTCTTCCGCATTTTCAATTTATAGGAAGTTCTGGAAGAGAGAGGTTTTCATCCAAGATTCACGCTTTGGCAGATATGAGGTGGTATATGTTCGCTATCCAGGTGGTATTCTGTTCCACATCTCTAAATTCTCACCTCTTGAAATATCAAATAGTGATATTTCTCAATGGTTTTAATTTTTTGACATGATACCTCTTCTGCTACCAAAATGCACCTCAGCTGTGACTAGATTCGATTTCATGTTTCTTGATATTGAACAGTAAGGATTTCAATCTTCAACAAAGAACTTTAACACGGCCAATTTTAATAGGACCTCTCAATTTATCTTTGTTGTTATATTCCAATTCACGTGCTGGAGACATTCTATCAAACTGATATTTGCATGTAACTTTGTTTATCTGGATATGTGCTTCAATATTCTCATGTTTTATAGTTTTGCAGGTCTACCGCCTTCTCCGCCTTCATTACCCACTGCAACT
Organism: Apocynum venetum; assembly: GCA_019593545.1. Taxonomy (NCBI): domain Eukaryota; kingdom Viridiplantae; phylum Streptophyta; class Magnoliopsida; order Gentianales; family Apocynaceae; genus Apocynum; species Apocynum venetum. The sequence continues at coordinate 4,420,677 of SRSM01000123.1, read as the reverse complement.
GGTATTATCAATGACCAGCCAGACCCTGGAACCGATAGTGATGGGAGGGCCATAAAACCTCTAGGAGTGGACGTGCCAAGGAGAAAAAAGAATGCAATTGGAAGAAATATTATTATTGTAATTGTTTTATCATCTATCACAACTTTTGTTGTGTGCATTGGGTTTATTTGGCTTTTGTTGTTGAAATGTAGATGTTCCTCTTATCTACCTCAACAAAACCCACATGTTTTGATAGCCTCAAATGAAAAACCATCAGGTATGCATGTTAAATATGAATACCTAGAATAGTGGAGAATGATTTGCTATTTCATGAAATTTTCCACAGCTCTTTTAATTACAAATGACATATGAACTCTGACATTAAACAAATAACTGATGCACATCTTTGTGTTTTTCTTCTTCATGCAATTCCAAATTGATGTCAGACTCTATTTTCTGCTTGAATTTTGCAAAATCTACCTCTAATTTCAACAATTTTCAGTTGGAGATTTGTGCATTATCGTGCTTAGTATTCACATGACCTCTACTAGGTTCATCTGTGACCACTGATATCTTTTAAAGTGCAAATTAACTTGTGATAGTAGTGGTTATTTGGGAAATTGCTTGTCATTCAACTCATGAATACAACTGATCAAGTGCAGGTGGTGCTGGATCATTGATGCTCGGGAGCAGGCCCAACTCTGCTTCAATGTCATTCAGTTCTAGCATATTGGTGTATACTGGAACAGCCAAGGTTTTCAGCTCAAGTGACATACATAGAGCTACTAATGATTTTGATACATCAAGAATCATAGGTGAAGGAGGTTTTGGAATTGTATACAGTGGTGTTCTTGATGATGCAAAAGTAGCTGTGAAAGTTTTAAAGAGAGATAATCAACATGGAAGCCGAGAGTTTCTGGCAGAAGTCGAGATGCTCAGCCGATTGCATCATAGAAACTTGGTTAAATTGATAGGAATCTGCACGGAGGCCCATCACCACTGCCTGGTTTATGAATTGGTCCCGAATGGAAGTGTGGAATCTCATTTACATGGTTCATACATAACAACTCTTAACGAGGTTTACTTAACAGTCATGACACTGAATTTTCATAGAGGGACTTAGGATTGTTACTTTTGTGTGTTTTTTCAGGAGCTGATAAGGAGGCTTCTCCTCTTGATTGGTACACTCGGATGAAGATTGCTCTAGGTGCAGCACGGGGGTTAGCCTATCTGCATGAGGACTCAAGCCCTCGGGTGATACACAGAGACTTCAAATCTAGCAACATTTTGTTAGAGCATGATTTTACACCAAAAGTTTCTGACTTTGGGTTGGCTAGAACAGCGCAGGAGGAGCGAAACAAGCATATTTCAACCCATGTCATGGGAACTTTTGGGTATGATTCTTGCTGAACTGATATATCTCTGTTTGATAATAAGAGCTTTTTGCTGACTGCTTTTCTTTTCTCCAGAGCAGTTTATAACGTCATGGTGATGGCCGTGCCATAAATTTTGAGAGAATAAGCATATAATTAACTCCATAGTTTCACTGTCTCACAGATATTGTTTTCCGAATTGTCCCAAAAAAGCTTTTGACCAGACATTAGGTCCCTAGTTTTTGAACGACTTTGAATTGCAAAAAGGATATTGTGTAAGATATTATTTAAAAGAAGTAAAGGCATCCCCATCTCACCATGAACTTGATATTTCTTTTCATGTCTGATTCATGATTATTTCTTGATACTTTTCAGTTATTTAGCTCCCGAGTACGCAATGACTGGTCATCTCCTAGTGAAAAGTGATGTCTATAGCTATGGTGTAGTTCTGCTTGAGCTCCTAACTGGGAGAAACCCAGTAGATTTGTCACAGCCACCTGGTCAAGAAAATCTTGTAGCTTGGGCTCGTCCACTTCTCACAACCAAGGAAGGTTTGAAAATAATTATTGATCCAGCTCTTGAGCCAAACGTTTCATTTGAGAGTGTTGCTAAATTTGCTGCAATTGCCTCAATGTGTGTGCAACCTGAAGTATCTCATCGTCCATTTATGGGAGAAGTTGTTCAAGCCTTGAAGCTTGTTTGCAATGAATTTGATGAGACCAGAGAGTTAATGTCAAGAAGTTGCAGCCAAGAAGAATTTTCTATTGATATAGATAGTAAGAACAGCAGAACTTCAGGTGAGATTGGGGAAGCTTCACAGGCTATATTTGACTCCAATTTTGACCACAAGATAGCTTTATCGACTACAAATCTGGCATCTGAAGGCATTGTTGGACTAGAATCTGAGTCTTTTAGGCGGCAATTCAATTCTGCCCCTCTGAAATTGGGAAGAAGAAGGCGATTTTGGGAGCGATTAAGGGGTCTGTCTGGAGGTAGCATGAGTGAGCATGGTTACTCATCAGTGTTTCATAAATGACAACAAAGGCCCATTTGGGCAGGGACAATATCCTTTTCCATTTCCATCACTACGGAGTTTGAATGCAGAAGGGGTTGATATTATGTTGCCTTTGGGGCCATGTTAATCAAGTATCATGCATTATCAGAACACTGTGATTTCAGGTCTTATCTGTACCCAAATGGCAGCGCCCAAATTGAGTGAACCTATACTTCCCAATTAGATTGGCTTCTTGATTCTAGTTTGTGTCACTCTCCTAAGCACGAGATGATTCTCCAAATATAGATTTTGTGCTTATGATATCATTTTGTAAAGATCAAAGAACCCATGCTGTATTATAGCATAAATAACAGCAGGGTCGTTTTGGTGAGAGCGGGTATTTGTATCCTACGAAGGCTACTTTTCCTCTTCAGCAAAATCACGGCGCATCGACACTAATGTTGGTATAATTCTTTGGTTTTGTTAAGGTCCGGAAAGATCTAGTTGTCGAACTCGAGAAATTCCTATAAAGATCTTCCTTCATTTACATAAAAATTTCTGCAGAGGCTGCATCTTGGGGAAACAAATTCTGCTGATACATCTGAACCCGAAGGTCAACAAGGACGACCCGTAACTGCTAGTTAATACTGTACGGGTGTGTTTCTGGAATAAATTTAGCCATTCGGTGATCCTTCCTACCCAAAATTAGATTATTTCGCAACAGAACAATGAAGTTTATCACATTGATGGAAGAAGAAGAAAATTCTTGTAGACTCCATTTATAAGAAGAAAAAAGTTCAGATTCACTTAACATTATACACCAGTAGCAAGCATATAAAATACAACACAACCCAGAAAGCATGAATAGAGATTCAAGACTTCAGGGCATGAAATATGCCAGTAGACCATATTCCATGGCGTGAGATAAACACCACATGACTACAATGAATAGAATGAAGGGAAGCAATTAGATTCATTCTTCCAGTAGGGGACCTACCTTCTCTCTCTCTCTCTACATATATATATATATATATATATATATTTCTTGCTTAATTAACATAGAGGTTACAAAAATCCATTTTCATCATAGAAAGAAGCACACAAGCCTAAACTACATCCCTGCTGCTCCTCCTAACCTTTCTCTTAATATCTTCACTCCCATGTACCTGCCAAAATCACAACATTTTGTTTGTAAAGATGCCAATTTTTTATCACCAGAAGAGAAAATGCTAAAAATAAAAAAGAATGTGATCTTACCGTCCCATCATCATAACTGTAGCTTGAGGATTTGTGCCAGGAGAATCGGTGAATACTGAACCATCAACAACTCGAAGTCTCTTGACACCAAGGACCTTAAATTCAGGATTCACCACTTTGTGCACATGGCAACCACCATGGTAATGCCAAATAGTGACTACAGTGTCTTTGCAAAACTGCTCCAAGGATTTGGTGTCATTAATTTGCTTTGGTATAAGATTGACATTAGCATGGACACTCAAGTTAAGCAGTTTCTCCATGGTTTGATTGTCGCACTGACTGAAATTGGTGAAATTCTTTGATCTGGCAATCTTCTCCACCATACGTATACCGTTGACACATTTTTTCAGATCAGCAGGATGTTTGAAGTAATTAAAAGTGATTGATGGGTTTTCATCAATGTTGGTATTGATCAGGCTAATATGGCCAGTTGACAAGGGCTTGGCTATCTTTTCTAGGATGAAGCCTCCCTTAAACACTTCATGTGGAAGGTCTCTTTTCCGTTTCCTATAAGCTCGAATTGCTTCTTCATTTCTAAGCTTTGGTGGAATAGTGGAGAGCTGGCCAATCTGGAATTCAGACACAAACATAAGTTTTTATATATTACAGCAATTCAATTTTGACTAAATATATTTTGATCATTCTCAATCAAAGATTATAATAAGAATAATAATAATAGTGATGAAGCTCTGCTTTGGTACGAACCTCTGCTGAAGCAACACCGTGATGGCATTGGATGCTATCCGAGGACTGTCCAAAACCACTGCTAGCTTCAATATATACTCCCATTTTTGTAATTCCAACAGTTTGTATCAGTGATTGCTCAACTGGGGTATTGGTGGGAATGAAAATTGTATTCAGGGGATTATCGGCCATGCCTTGACCGACAAATTTGTTCTCAAGCACCACGGGTATGCTGAACTTCTTAAGTTCTTTCTTTGGTCCAATACCACTAAGAAGCAACAATTGTGGAGTCCCAATAGCTCCAGATGATGATATTACTTCACTCCTCTTATTTCTTGATAGATATGCTTGGTGTTGGTTACCATTTTCATCCTTGAAAACGACTCCAATTGCCCTTGGCCTTTTCCTTGCTGGATCAAAACAACAACATTAACATTAGCAAGAAGCCAAATCCACTACAAAATTTTAATTGGAATATTAATTAGCACATAACATAGTTGTTGAAGTACTACCAGTGGTGTCAAACACAATTTTCTGAACTCTAGCGTGTATCAAAACGGTGAGCTTTTGAGGGTTGGCGGCTGCAAGGAGCTCCGCCGCCGTGTGACGGCGGCCGTATTTGTCAAAGATGGTCCCACCAACCTTGGTTCCATATAAGTGATCATATGTAAAACCATTGAAAGGAGAAATTCCAACTTCTAATAGACTATCCCTAAATGCCGTCTGCCACGGTGCTAGATTTGGCTTGTAAACAATTTGTTTCTCAATCCATGGGAACGATTCGTTCACCAGCTTGGCATCCCAGCCTACATTTCTGACATAACTGCAAGATAATCATTATTTAATTAATATCAATGTTTTGAAATTAACTGTTGATTTTACTTTCCTTTTAAAAAAAAATGTTGATTTGACAAATGGCGTGAGGGGTGGTTACGACATGTGGGGTTAATTGTTTTCACGTACGTGTATTTAAAATCGCATTCAACTCCCCCCACCCAATCACATAATTCCAGACAAAAAGCTGAAAGCATGAAATAACTTAGGGCAACAACATTAAAAATGCAGATGGACCTTATAAAGCATCGTATTTTTTTAATCCCACAATCTCAAGTAGTATTTTCTTAATGAAAGTGATAGATAAGGGACTAATAAATTCAATTGCTCCACGTCCTAATTTCCATACATAGCATCAACCAAGACAAAGATTATTTAGGATACTTTATTTATTGCTCGCAGACAAAATTAGTACGAGATTGATCAATTGCACCAAATTTGAACAGCTTTCCGAAACTCCCATAAATTTTGGATAATTAATTCATTTTGTCACGTCTATTTTCATCCCGATGGCCCGGGGAGGGGGGTCTACGTGTATTTATAGACTAGCACTCGTAATGCGTTATGGACGGAGTTCGGGTCCGAAGTTTAAATGCATTGATAGGACTTCACGGATGAGTGGTTGATCTAAACCAAATTAGTAACAGGAGTTTTCTTTTTCTAAAAAAAGTAAATAAGAATACTGCGATGTTTCCCATGAAAAAAAAAGGGATAATGAATACTTTTAAGGTAGATTGAGTGTTATCCTTCCCAAAAAAGAAAAAGAAAAAGGAAATGGTGGAGTGTTGGATGCATTATGGCTAGAAGACAAACTCCTTTATTTTACATGTAAATTTCACTGCTCAAGAAGAATAAGATTCTAAGAACAAGTAGTGCTTATACCAAAAAAAAAAAAAAAAAAAACACTTTGCTAGACGGTGCGGTAGTTGGGGGTTACCTTTAATTCAACAAAGAACAAGACCCATCTCTTCATAAGACACACAAATTGAACAAAAACAAATTAGCATAATCTGGTGCTTTCAACATATATATATATATATATATATACACAATGTGTTTTTCAAGATCCCAGTAGTTTTCCAGATTGTAAACTGTATAGGCAAAATTAAGGAAAAAAGATGAAGGATTAATAAAGATGATTAATTGCTTTATAATGGGGATTGTACCTTGCACTTGCTCGAGTGTAGAAACCAGCATTGATGCAAGTGCCCCCACCAAGAACTCTAGCTCTAGAATTAAATACACCATCGGTGGAAACAAAAAATTGTGAAGCAGAAGTTGATGAAGTGTCTGCTAAAGAGATATGGAAGTTTTGCATGAACGACACATTTACGTTACCAAAAGGAACTCCACCTCTTTCCAACAATAGGACGCTGAAATTTTGAGACAGTGTTGCGGCCAAGGGGCAACCCGCCGTGCCACCGCCTACGATTATATAGTCATATGCGATTTTATTTCCGCCGCTTCCTGAGTTGGATGCCGATACTGAAAATGAGCTAGCTTTTTTTATGAACGGGTATCGAGTTTCCCATCTCTCCTCCTTTCCTGCATTAGAGAATGTAATAATAATATTAATTATGACATTACATCTGTATAAATATGTTTAAATTAGAATATCTATTTTGATGTAAGGAAACAGGGAGAATGGACATGAAAATATTTTCAGAACTAATTTACAATGTACAACTCAGCATTTGAAATTATGGCTCATTGGCACCTATAAATAGTAAAAAGCCTTTAGGGGAAAAACAAAACCTAGTGTAGTGATAATCCATACCATTCTTTTGCGAAACGTGAGGATGAAAGGTTAGGATTTTCGTGAATAATTATGCAGTCAAGGACGTAACCATATTGTTTCTACAAGATATCTTTTTGCAGTACACAAATCAATATCACAAAATGCTCGATGATTTGTCAGAAAGAAAAGGTAGGAGCAACCAAAACCCTCCACATTACTGATTTTCTTTTCTTCTTCAAACCAAGAAATATGCATTATCAAAACGACAATCAAACACGGAATTGAATGTGGTGGAAGAGAATAGACAGAAACGTAAAAATGAAACTGGAGTAAGATAAGGAGAGAGAGAGAGAGAGAGAGAGAACCTTGGCAGGAGGAAGAAGAGACGTTGAACCATAGAAGTAAAGAGAGAAGGAGCTTCAAAGCTGAACGGCCAACCATAGCCATTGTCAACTGCAGACAAGCATACAGATACAGGTGGTTCACACACTGCACCAGAATATATCAATAAACTAAAGCTTTACCGAAGAAATTAAGGATTTTTTTTTTTTGCTCTCTGCAGCCCTTTCTTCTGAGGTGGCTATCGTTGGTTGGCCTTTTTCTTCGTCTATTCCTCACACGTATATATATATACACACACATCCACAAACACTCAAAACCACAGTACTCTTATTAAAACTCTTTGATCTCTCATGAAAATTAACAATGCCTAATTAAGCAGAGAGATCAAGTCATGGGGATGCGTTTAAGTTTTACAGTGGGGATATGATAAATCTTCGCATTCAGTGACACGCAATCTCCTACTGGGAAAGACATTTATAGTGAAATAAATGTTACAGTTGGGAACGATAAAGAATTGGTGGCCGTCTGATCAATTACTTTTATCATCTCATCCATCTATCTTCGCAGCGTGACAGCTCACACACTACAGCAGCCTTGCATTTGCATTAATGTTGGTAATTGCATACATTCCAAACTTTGAATTTATATTAATTTTTTTTAAAAAAATACATTCTCCAATAAATAATTAATAATTCATCTAAATTATTAATTAATAACAAAAATATAATTATAAAAATAAATACTAAAATTAAAAACTAAACAATTGAAATGAGATAAGAAAAACATAGACAATTGTATGGGAGAGAAACTAAATTTGTATTTTTATTTATTACAAATTATAATCTAATTTCCTTGTTTAGAACATAATTAATATTTCAATAGACAAAATTACTCTTATTATATCAGGAAATAAGTACGTCTTAAATTTTCTATTATTTTTTTCTAAACCATCTTAAAAATAATAATAGGAGAAACAATAAAAGAATTCGAAAAAGACATCCTAGAGATGTAAGCAATTCAATACACTTCTTTTCAATTATTTCATCTGCGATCGATGATTCCAAGTTTCCTGACCATCTTGTTTGACAATGATATATGTATAATCTTTTCTTCTTCTTTTTTCAAATTTTCTGTTTAAGAAAAAATGAGGCCAACCCTCCATTCTTTTCAATGTGTTGCATATTGGAGGAAGAACCATAGATCTATGGAGGAAAATACAAATTCAAATTAACATGCATGATCACTCTTCACAAGGGCAGGGATATATATTGCAGAGAGCCTGGATAAGCAACTATATATTAATAGTTACCCTGAATGTTTTGAAAGATAAAATAATGATTGAATTAGCTTCTCTATTGATCTTTTCCACCAAGGATTACATACATTGAGTGCTGCTAATTATATAATGTCATCATATATAGCACTTGATAATGATCGCCGCCATTGTGCCCTCTCCTCTATTCTCTTTCTCCCAGAATTAAGACCCCGCCATGGAACATCTAATGTTCATATTATGGCTACATGGTTGGTCTAAACAAGTACATAATCATTACTTTTGGTCTTTGAAGATATGCTTCTAGGTCGTTCTTGATCACCATGTACATACGTTTAACAGACTTTTATACTCCTTCCATTTTATAATAGAAGTCTTTTCTTGACTTTTATCTTTAAATATAATTTGTTTTACAATTATCAATATATAATTATGATATATTTTTTTCAATTTTACTCTCTATGTAATATTTATTCTTAAAAATAGTGAAAACTGTAGCTGTAAATGAAAGTGAGAATTAAATTTAAAGGTATTTTATGTATATAATATACTCACATTTAAATTCTTTTAATATATAAATAAAATGTTAAAACGACTTGTATTTAAAGATTGAGGGAGTATACAAACATATAATTGTATTGAGATTTTGGGTAATTTGGCTTTATAAAAAATATATTAACATTTTTAAATTTGTGTAGAAAATTTAAATGAACTTAATTATATCTTAAAATAGAAGTATTAATTAATTCGTTTCTATTTTGGTACTAATAATCGACAATGTACTTTAACCATTAAAGTACTTTAGTAGATCGCCGAATGGGGAAAAAAAGGTTGTCAATAGTAACTCGTTAAGAAAAGGGATAATATAATGAAAGAAAGAAAGAAATGCCATAGTAAGGTTAAAGGCCATCTAATTAAACTGCTACATTTCCACTGCTGCAAAATACTATTTCTAATTAAATTACATCAATTCCCAATTTCTATATTTTAACATGGACAGCATAAATATATATATATATACACTGTCAGCACAATCATGAAATATCCTTCCTGGCATGCCATCTCCACATTCTGAACTCAAATAGAATAACATATCCATCTAACAAGACAAAAATTCATGGCTTGTCTTAAATTTTATAACAATCCAATAATGTCACTGTTGTTTATATATATATATTTACCTCAATCAAGAAGGCATTGCTTGGCAAAAGTCAAAACTTTCAAAAAGAATAATAATGCTCAGAGTGCAAATTTTTTCAGAAATAGCATGTTAGAACTTTCTATTCTGCTAGCCAGACACCTCTCCCCCATATTCTCATGCTGCAAAATCATATCATACAATCATATATTCTCATGCTTTCTTTGGCTTCTCATTCTTTTGGGGGCATTCTTGGATTCAAATTAACGAGACAACTACTATAGTAACGCCTTATAATAGTAAAGAACTTCAGATCCATCCATATCCCTATTGCTGCTGCATTCAATATATGGTGCCCCAACTCAAACCAGTCGTATTGATTCCATCTAGACAAATGCATATGAAGCTCGGTCAATCGATACACAAATGTACGTTAATTGTGGTAAAAGTAAACTACTAAGAAATTAATTGACTCAATTACCTAATCCACCACCATTTAATTGACACACAAGAAGTGTACGTTACCACACCTTGTTCACAGCCACAGGGGGTCTTTAATAGTGTGAATCTTTAATTTGCTGCAGCATGCTGCTGCAGAAGGCAACTTCTTTTCGTTACGGGGATATCACCTCAGCAATGGTGAGTACGGCATTTTTATGACTGGTATTGCTTTGTACAGTAACGATGGACCATCTATTTGGTGGTACTGAATTTAATCTTACCCAGTATGTAGGTTGGTTGCCTCTTCTTACTATGAATATATATCTTCGTCCTCCAGATTTCAAACTTTAGAGTAAGATGTAGCATATGAGAATTATATATACTTGGCCTTAATGACCAAAAAAAATAATTGACAGAGCATGGCAAGCCGTGGTCCGATAACCTGTCGTCAAGCCTATGACCTAGGTCTCGACTCTCGAGTAACAATTCTCACTAAGGTCAAGGTCAAGCAGAGCCGTGCGACTCAGGCAAATGAGTCAATTGCCTTGTGCCTTTAAAAATTAAGGTCTCTGTTTAATATTATTGTATAATTTTTTAGAAAATAAAATATTAGGTGAATAATTAATGAAATATAATAAATTATAGACTAAAAAAATAATTATGAGGAAATAGACAATTCTAGACTTAAAAAAGGAATGAAGAAAATTAATTTTAGAGAGTTGATATTTCTTTTTTTCCAAATTAAAGGATTAAGTAAATAATTAATGAGATCTAATCTTAGAAAATAGTCGATTATAGGCCTAAAAAAAGTAAGAAATTTAATTTTTGAGAGTTGATATTTATTTTTCCAAAATTAAAATGTTAGGTAAATACTTAATGGGATTTAATATTAATAAATAATCAATTAGAGAGTCTAAAAAAAAAGAGAGGAAAGAATTAAAAGTTAAACGTTAGAAAGTTGTTTCATTGGAAATAATTGATAATTAAAAGTCTAGAAAATTGAAACTAATTAACTATCCTTAATTGGATTGTAAAAATGTTTCAAAATTAAAAGTTTTGAAATGTAAGAATAGCTAGCCTTTGATCTTCAGGAAATTATCTTATTATTTTTGTTATTAATTAGGTTAATGATAGAGACAATTGATTAGTAAAATGTAAATATCTTAAATTAATTTTAAATTAAAACAAATATACTTATTTTATAAAAATTGACATTCAATTTCAAATATAGAAAATATTTATTTGTTCTCTACGCTTCCTTTTTAGTTGTAGATTAAAAAAAAAGGACTAGACTTCTGATCTTCTACCAATTAGACCTATAAGATGCCTATATATATATATATATATATATATATATGATGGATGACGAGTCTATTATTTTCTACATAATTCACCCATCGTCATCTATGATATCCGTATAGTTGTGCAGAAATAGAAATGAAGAGCCCTATACACACACCAGCATAAGAAAAAGAATTTGGATTTCTTGCATTAATAGTAATAACATTCCAGATTGAATAAATGCTTTTAATAATTCAACCTACTACGTACCTCTCTTTGGGTATTATCTCTCTGCATGGTATTTACACCTTCGCAACTAACATAAACGTCTAATTCCACATGGAGCCCAATATGATGAGAACCACAAAACTCTGTCTCCTTTTGTTCACAGTAAATTAACTGTCTGGTATCAACTTGGCCAATCACCTAAATATATAGATGCAAAACTCAAGGTATACATAATAACTTTTTACTTATAAAAATATGGTACAAATTTCACAGGATACAGCACAGCATATATATATATATATATATGTAAAAAAATAGCAATTACACACAGGCAGCGAGTGCTGTATCGACAACAGCCACAACTACTTTCTTTAATAAGTCTGGTTATAAATATGAAATCCAGTCCCTCTCTCTAGAAAGTGGGCCTTGTACTCCTTGTTTGTATTCTTCTATATTGATATATTAATCATTCTGTTTCTAAGTTAGTTGCAAATATAAGTTAGTTGGTTACTTTTTGTATCGTATCTAAATATAAATTATTTTATAATTTTTTAAAAATATTTTATTAATTTTTTCTAATATTATATATACTTGTTTTTATATCATATTTTTATATTTTCAAAACTCTTGATAAATTAAGAGAGAGAGAGAGAGGAAGTAGTAGTTGCCTAGTTGCAGAGAGATTAAAGATAATTTCTAGAAAATAAAAAAAAATAATAAATATGGGCATTTTAAGTAGAGAAAAAATTTATTGATTTATATAATTCTTGATCAAAACGATTTATATTTTAAAATAGAAAAAATATATATTTTTAAACTCCAAAACAACTTATAATAATATTAAAATCACGTCTCGTACCCATTGCTTTTAATTCTTCTTGTAATACAATACTTGTTGCTAATTCTAAAAACAATCAATAGTAATATTGGGAATATGAAAAAGTGTAGTAGGAATAAATAGCAGAATAAGCTGGACGATAGGATGCATATTAATTAGGAGGGAAGGTGACTTAAAATGAGGAGACAAGCTACAAAGTGAGCAGATAAATTAGGTACAGAATTAGTGCAAAGGTTACTTAATAATCGGCGTGTAATTAATCGTAATTAGTGGTTTCTTTTAATAGGTTGAGTTTGATTGGTGACAGCTGTCCAACAAATTTTCTACCTGAAGAGTACCACGTTGTAATTAGCCAACTGACCTTTTTTTTTTTTTTCTTCTCTTCTTTTTTGGAAAAATTAGTCAAAATGACCTTATTTGATTAGATTAGACATAACAGCCCGTACCTGATTCTTTTCATCTTCTAGGTGGAGTTGATCCAAATTTGAGCAGACACTGATCGTTTTTCACATTAAGGCTCAATAGGAGATTGATCCCTAACCACAACCCCAATGTGCTGGGAAATGTGAATCCATGGTAGTTTTAAAAGGGGGAAATTTTGTTCATTGAGAAAGTATCCAAGGAGGAAAACAATTGAGGGTTTTGAATGTGAACTTAAATTGATTTTAGGATGAAGTATGAAGAAATTGAGGAAAAAGAGACAGCAAGAATTAAATTCTTATCCCAGTTCAAGACTAAACATTCTCGCAAGATGTCAAGAAATAATTGTACTATTTTTTTAAAAATAAATATATTTTCTTTTAAACTTTCATAAATAAACAAATATTTAATTCAACAAGTTAAATCATATCCAAATAATGAAAGAATTGATACTATCAAATATCAACTTTTACATGATTCAGAGAGGGGAAAAATTCTACTAGCATCAAATTTACCTTGTCCTTTTTTTTCTTTGTTTATCACAATTCAATGTATATAGGTTTCAAAATATAAATCTTTCTAAAATCTTTACACCAAATTAAAAAAATTATATTTTTTCCATCTGAAATTAAATGTACTCATTTTAACTTTAAGATGTTAAAAATTAAATGCTCACATTTAAAATTTATTATATAAAATTCTATTAACAACTTCTATAATTTAAAAGATTTATATTTTAGAGATTTATATGATCTTTCCATTAATTATATTAATAACAACATAATAAATATTTTTTAAAAGATAAAAAACTCTTTTTAATTTATATTAATAATAAAATAATAAATCATTTATTTAAAATCAAACTCTTTTTAATTTTATATTAAATCAAATGTAAAAATAAGTAGTTTTGAAAGGAGGAATGCTCTCTTTTAATCAATCTACTTGAAGCACTTTCGTCAAATTTAGTCAAATCACTTTCTTTTTCTCTTTTTTTTTTTTTTTTTTTGAGGAAATAATCAAATCACTTAAAAACTAAAAGTAAAAAAAAAACGAATATAAGTAAAAAAATAATAAATACTGATATATTTTTTTTTAAAATAAAAAGTATTTTACATCAAATTTTCACTTCTAAAAAGACCTATATTCTAGTAATAATAATATGCATTTTGAATTTAAATAAATAAATCGAACAAAACGGAACTTCAACTTTCAATTGTTAAAACTCAATGTATTTTAAAATTAAATCAGGCCAAAACACAATTTATCTCATCCTGTTAGAACTTTAGTTAGAAACTTATTTTTATTTCCGATTATGGTTTAAAGTTTAATTTGTTTTCGCTGAGTAAACATCTCAGTTCAATATTTTAATATTTTATCTGATGCTTCATTTCACAAAGGAATGATAACACCTGGCTTCAACAATACTGCAAGATATCCTAACAAAATAAGTATACCGATACAAAATTCCCAAACCGACCTCCTTACCCTCAATTTATGAAATATAAATCTCACGCAACACGATTTTTACTACTGGCACTCTTTACTACTTTCCTCCACCTAGAAGAACAAAACATAAAATCATTTCAGCGAAACTCACATGACGTTCATTCTTAAACACATTAAAACAAAAGAATAATCACTCAAGTTAGCAGTGGAGCCAATAAAACAGAGACCTTCCATTAATCAAATAATATTCTCCAAGTGTCAAAAACACTATCCTCCCAGCCGGAGGGTAATATAGACTTTCTGTAGTGTTTGATTTTACAAATGAAACTAGAGGCATGAATCCTGCAATTTACTCCAATTTGGAAGGGGAATTCGAACAACTATTTAGACATTCTCATAGGTAATCAAAAATACAGACAGACATTGCATTATGCTTCTCACAAGACAAAATTGAAGTCAAACCAGAAAGATGAATAAGGGCCCGAAGCTCGACAGAAAGGCCTTTGAACTTACCACAGAGATACACTGCCATCTAGAGGACTGGCGGGAAGAGGAAAAGCGAGGGGAAAAAATAAGTTTCTATCTAGCGGGGACCTTTTCACCAAAACCCCAGTATATGGCACCTAGACAAAAAACAATGCCTTCAACATTTGTTCCTCGCATGCTTGCAGCTGATGTCAAAACTAGTGAACCACAATTGCCCAGCATACCGCTTTGGAATGAGCATAAACTCATAACCACTAAATCAATTGGGAAGCTCTACAAAGATGAGGTGGCTTAGTTCAATTTGCCACATGTATCGCGGGACTCGAATACTCGTCCCCATTTTCAGAAGTGATCACGTCCGAAGAAGCACTTGATGATACACCACTGTATTCACTTGTACTCCTGCGAAAATTCTTTGATGCAAGTGGAGGATTTTGCTGGGTATTTGGATTTGCAGGCCTTTGGCCTTCCTCTGCTAGTTTCCTGAGAAGATTCATGACAGTAGGAAGGAACTTGGTGGACAAAGAGAGGAGTCCAGGAAGCTGTATGGATGTCAAAAAAAAACAAATTAACTTGTGATCTATAATTGTCTAAGAAACAGGTTGCATAGACAAAAATAACATCCAACCGTGTGGTGTGGCTTTATGCCCTTCATGGCTTTAAACGAGTCTTAACAAAGTAGAGGTGTGGCATGCAAAAAAACTAGGAGGCTAACAGCATTTAAACATTCCAAAATTCCAACTATGCTTTGCACAGGTTATGGAAGCTCACCCCAAAGGATGTTTTGCAAAGATAAATAGTTCATCACAGATGAACAGATGTCTCAAAACATTCAGAGAAATAGATCATCATGGTGTTTGATAAAGATAATTATTCAATAAAATGCATTCTCACAGACAAGGAAGGAAAAGTTAAGCCATTCACAGTGTGTGACACTTACTGCTCCATTGCGGAATTCACCAGAAATGTCTAGCTGCACCCAGAGAGCTTTTACAAGTAGAAAAGCAACGAAAATTACACCCAAGTACAAAGGATTTCTGCCAGAAAGAAAGCCAAAATGTAAGTACAATGCAGACAAACTGTTATCTAACATGCAACAGATATCCATCTCTGAATCCCTAGATACACTAAGGAGATACAAAGTGGAAATATGAAAAACGAAGTACCTTAGTAGGGTCATAAATTCATTGAACCCCAAGATAGCCAAGGCGACAATGGCCCATGGAGGTGGCAACCAGTTATTATTTCGTTTGCTAGCTTCCTATAGAAACAACACAGAAGAAAAAAATAATTAACAAGTAGTTAGGCCAAGATTATATATGTATTTTGGCATACACAATGACAAAAGATGCCAATAGCAATTGAATACATATTTACAAATTAAAAAAGGAAACCAAATCTGTGTCAACATTCCCAGCATCAACTGTTCCTTCAAAAGTATGTAATAAGTTAAAGCTTATCACATCAATCAACATTTTCTAGACAACATAAAGACGAAATGTAGCCAAGATTAAATGCCACGTAAAATAAGCTCCACATGCATAATAACATGATCATTAAAAGCCCCATAAAATCAGAAGCAAAACCAATCTCTCCACCCATATGTACCTTCTTCTCATTTAGTAATTATCCATGTTTATATCAAACTTTTAAAGCACATAAACTTATCTCCAGAGCTATAGAAAAACATAATGTAATGAATATCCCTCCTATGAAGAAAAATGCTGCTACTTACCAACATTTATTAAAATGAAAAGAGCATGTGCACGGAAAGTATATAGAATGTTGTGAAACATGCCTGAGCAGTAATTGCTTGAGTGACAGTGTACTCAGTCTCTGCTTTAAATTTCCTCCAGAGGGACTTACACTGGACAGGAGTGATTAGAGTTTTTGATGCTGGCACCTGGATAGGTATTTTTTATAAATAAAAAAAGAAAAAAAAAACAGAAAATTAGGGCACTTTGCATGGTATGCTTCCCTTTAATAACCTCAACATACAAAAAGATCAATGGTGAACTTAAGGAATATGAGAACATAGGCATATCAAATTTCCAGGTCATTTGGAAGATCAGATCAAGAACAAAGCTACTGAAGTAAACAAGAGGTTTTAACTAAGGGAGTTGAGATATAGAAGACACTAAACTAAGAGAATTGACCTCCATTTAACAAAGTTTGCGTATAAATCACTCCTTTCTAATAATCTAAGCCATTGGATGAGATGACAAAATGTATCAAACAGAGATCACAGGTTCAATTGTCAGCAAGCCATTTTTAGAGTTTGCACATGTTGGGCTTATTTCAAAGAACCTAACTTGCACATCAAGGGATTTTAATGTTGCATGAGTTAAATTTCTCTCACAGAGAAGCATTTCCAGAAGTTATTAATTCAACAGCCAAGATAATCAAAATAGACAAATCTCTACTGTGATAAGATAAGCAAACCCTCACCTAGTTCAGGGCAACAAACCATCTGTTTAAAGTACTACACTTACCTCATTCCAAGTGCTTGATGCAAGAGGATCCACTGATGTAGCACTCTTATTGGTAGAAGCAGCACCTCTTGTATCCACCAATGCAAGGGCCAGAGTTTTCTCAATATCATCATCCTCATCATCCAAGCGTACAGCAGCCATAACAGAGAGAAGCTTCAGAGACTAGGATAAGACAGTGACAGAAGTCAGA
Organism: Apocynum venetum; assembly: GCA_019593545.1. NCBI lineage: Eukaryota > Viridiplantae > Streptophyta > Magnoliopsida > Gentianales > Apocynaceae > Apocynum > Apocynum venetum. The sequence continues at coordinate 4,403,243 of SRSM01000123.1, read as the reverse complement.
AGAGACTAAAAGGGGTCATAAAAACCAATTCGACAACAATATATAAGCATGCCATACAGAAGACCGAGCAGTCTTTGTGATTGCACGGATATCTTCCTTTCCAGTCCAGACACGTGGCATTGAGTCCGCATCATGGTTAAATAGTGTAGAGAACCTGCCAATAAGTTGATTTGTTAACTTCTGAGAATACAACCCCACAAAACTAAATTCCACTGAAACTAAATTCCACTATCCACTATTGTAGATACCTGTCCTTCATACGATTTAAAACCCTTCCAGCTTCTTCCTTTGCCTTGGCCTCAACCACCCCTCTAGCATAGCCTTTCAACCTTGAAAGCATTTTCTCTTTAGCTTCTTCCTCTATTTCGAAACCAGAAAGCGCAGCAGAAAATTCAGAGACAGACGTTTCAGTCTCTCGACGGAGAAGTTTTCTAATTGCTGGCCATGTATCATCATTAGCTTCATCAAATAATGCTTCAACAGGCCCAGATAATGCATCATTCAGTTTCGTCTGCAAGAGATTTTCAGGAGGGGCAACATTATATTTCCGAATAACATCAGGCAAAAGTTTCTAGGTGTTATTAAGCAACAACTGCTAACATCATATGATACAGAGTTTTAAACAACCTTCAAAGAGAAGGTGACAGAAAACACATAAGAAAAGAGAACACTACAACATCTGACAATCCATCTGCATGTAAATTGTGTCTATGGGTTTTCATGTGTTTCAGAAGCATGTGTGTGCCTGTATGTGTAATGAACTTGCACAGGCATAAGCTGTATGTGATTCTTTCATCATTTAAAAAAAAAAAAAAAAGCGAATCCCTCATCATTTCATTTATAACATCAGATGAATCCATAAGCGGGTGTGGTTGCACCTCGAATACCAACAAGCCATTATTAACTGCAGGTCATTTTTGAATAATAAACAATCAATACCTCAGATAAAGTCGTAAGTTCGGATAGCTTAGTACTACGAACTGTGGCAACATGAGCATCAATATCACGCCGAAGTTTGTCCCTTACTTTAGATGTGTCCCAGTTTGCTTGTTTAATTAAGGCATCTGCAGCAGAATGAGGTCATTGTAAGCCCACCAAGAGAGAGAGGCATGGTAAGATATGAAAACTATTAACTATCAGATTTCAGTCAATGTAGGACTCCATGACAAGTTTACTTCACCAAGAGAACTAACGAGAATAGCCCACACACTGGATGCAACTTGATCTAAAAACTTAAGACCCCACCCAAACATAAAATAAGAAAAGGCTTTGTAAGAAAGGGAAAAATGTGGCATACAGATACCCAAATTTAGTATATTGCAATTTTCAAGTCAAATATGTTTCAGAATCAATGAAATAAATAATCATAAAATTACTGTGGTATATTTAGATTGTGTGTTTATAAAGAGACGTCATAGATTTCGTTGGTATACCTGCACATGCTTCATCAAGTTTCATCATAATAGACTCAGTGCAGTGACGCACTGCAATGGCAAATCCTTTCCCTCCATTCAGTGAGTCCTCAAAAGCAACTTTAAATCTCTCAAGGGTCCCAGATCGTATGTGTCCCAACATCATTTGGTAGGCAGGTTGCACAAGCTAAAGTCCAAGAAATAATCAATGAGTAGAATAATAAAAACAGCTTGATATAAATTGAATTTTTCATGATATTATGCAATTATTAAAAAAAAATGGCCAACCATTAGCTACAATGTAGTCCTCTAAAGTGGCACCCCCACATATCAAGTAGATTTCTCTATTAATCTTTCCCCTGCAATTAGAATAATGCTTGCAAATGCTTTATGTAGAAAATTGACATGGATGTGTTGATTTTCATGTGGAGTGATCAAGGAATAAAAAGCTCATCATCCCTCAACCCACTTCATTTAACACGAGTCTCACTTACATCTAAAGTTAAAATATTGTAAATATTCAACTCCCTGAAAAACACATAGTGTCAAACAAACAAAGATCTACAATTCAGACAATGATTTTAATCCACTGAACATATGCATTATCACATATGTAAAAGTCCAGAATAATCAATCTAGAGAGGATCATTACTTGCAGCAATTTCTCTTCCAACTGCTTTCTTTTTGAAGACCTGACACCTTCATCAAAATAGGTGGCCTCTGCATCATACCTGAAAGCAAAAGAATGAAAATATAGACATGCAAAATTATGCAATAACTGCAACAAACATATTAACTGGTGTTCCCAATACTAGTCTTTCACTACATAAATTATCTAATCTACCAACTCATTATTTCATGAAGCACTAGAAAACAAAAATTTAACTCCAGACCTTCACTTTCATTCTGATAAAGACAGACAGTATATGATGTATTCTCACACACTGCATATAGCCAAAAGAGGGAATGGCGGAATTTATCAACTCATGCAAGTTATGAGAAAAAAATACCCGGACATATTGCCAGGAAAATCAAAGAGCAGGCATACATATGTCTCTATGTGTGCATGTTCATGTGGATGATATGAAAATGCAAGAATATGTGTCTCCATATACATACTCTGATAGATAGGTATTAAGAATTGAACTGATTTTGAGTCCAAATCCAGACACAGGGTGAGTTTGCACCGCCTCTTCCACTTGACGCCATTCCTAGAAGAAAATGTGGGACAGATTCTACACAAGTTAAAGACATTCAGCAACATTTATATATTGTATCTACAAATGCATCATATAACAAACACTCCGCCAATGTAAAGATCTCCAAACAACAAATAACCACACCTCGTTTTCAAGAAAAGAACCACACTTTTCATTGGCAATTTCTTCACAGCGAACCGTAGCCACCATAACCTACATTAAATTGGAGCTCATACATCAATTTGAAATATATGACATATTTGTAGCTTCAATACACTTCTTGTCCTAACCTTGTGAGCTGGTAGGTCAAGGTCCTTGTTCTCCTTAATAATCTTCCAAATCTGTTGGGCACTAAAGGAAAATCCTGAACCAGGAACTACGGCCCGTCTATCTCCAGCAAGCCCACCAGGAGCAATAGAATGGAAGAATCTCTGCCTTAGATCAGCCACCTGCAGCATGATGCCAAACAAGAGAGAATTAGAGAATTTTTCCAATCCACAAATGAAAGACATCCATACTTGAACAATCCATGAATAAAAGGCATCCATAGAAAGGAGATACCTACACGGGACAAAATAATCAGAAATGAACAAGATAAAGAGAGGACCTTAAAAGTACATTGGTCTTAATAAACCACAGAATACCAGAAAACTCAAAGTACCTGCTCTTTAAACTGTTCTTCCTTTTCTTCAAAACTAGGCAAAGCCACCACTTCAACCTATCATTAATCAAGTTAGAAAACAAAGGGAAAATGCAACAAAATCTTATGATCGAGTACAAATATATCAGAAAATTGTAGCTATTCTCCAATAACAAAATGATATCTTACATTGAAAAATTCACTCAGAGGAGTTTCCTTGTGAGCTTGTGGCTTAGGAACTGAATCCCAAATCTAGCACAGCACAAACAAAATAGAAAATTAGTTGGGGAAATGACAGAATAGAAAGTAAGAAAATTGAAAGTTTTTTACTAGTAAGAAAATTAAATATATACTTACCTTTTTAATGTCCTCTCTTAGAATAGGCTCCAAGTTTTCCAAAGGTGTCTATGCACATAAATGAAACTTGATCATTTAAATCAGAAAGTAAAAAAGAGCATAATAAGTAACACAAGATTGTCAGATGCACTGGAACAGCATATTGACAGCATACGAAGTTTTACGTTGGAAACATTAAGCAACATACTCTTGATTTGTCACGTATGACAAACATCAAAGTTGTCTTTCGTGGACTAAATAATCGCATCATGACCTGTTCAATTCAAAGATATATTAGAGACATTAATATGTCAAGTACTTCATTGCAAATTACGCAAATTGCGGGTACACAAAATTTACCTGGAAAACAGTTTTTAGAAGAGGCTTATTTGCTGCCTGTTCACGGCCGATATCATGGCACCACCTGAATTGTATGATTTTCAAGTGATTAATGTATACTTGAACTACTGGTTCCAAGATTACTACAGAATTTTGACAGGTTTATGCTGGAAAGAAACTTACATGTTTATGAGCACTATATCGGAAACAGCAAGAGCAAAAAGTGCACTCTGCTTTTCAAATGCAGTGTCATCCTAAAAATGCACAAACACAAATTAGGCAATCAATACACAATGCCCCTCACATTGTAGTCAACAAGGAAGAGAGCTGACATAAAAGTTAACAGAAGCATAATTTCTATTTGGATGTTTAAGATCTCGAAGCTATCACGCAGATCTATCATTTCTTTGCTTCTATGACACCAACAAAAAAAACTGTATATACACCAAGGACAAAAAGGTATCATACAGAGTATTATAGTAAGCATAAGAATTGCTCATGAAACCCCTCAGCATCTGCAGAAGATATATATTATTCTAATAACTCAAAAGAGAACAGCCCAAAAAATGAGAATATATATACACATATATCTGTGTGTGTGTGTGTAGAGAGAGAGAGAGGGAGCACAACCAGTCCTATTGACAAAACATTGAACCACCGACTCTCATGAAACTTTAATTTGTCAAAGAGGACATACTCAAAATTTTGTGATATGAATTCTAACAACCAATACTTTCACTAAAATAAAAATGATAATTACCTAGTAAATAACTCATGTAAGTAGACTTAAAAAGGATGCGGATAAGTGATAAACATCAAGCAAGGATTGTAAGTTAAAATTCAATTGAGTACAAGAAAATACAAAAATGTTACAGACAGAAAACTAAATAAGCAGCAAATAGTTAGTACACAAGCAGACAGATTGTAAAATCTTCAACACATCAAAGATGTTTAAAAAATGTAAGTTGAATCAAGTGCCACCAACATAATAGGGCAAACAAACAAGGAACTGTCATCTAATGTACAAGACTGTATGAAAAGCGCAAAAGGAAAAGCCAAGCTAGCAAACCAAATGGCATTTAATGCAGAGAAGGAAAATGGTCTTTGGAAATAGAGGAATCCTCTAAGAGATACCTCTCCCCTTTCTCTTCCATCAGTACCCTCTAAATCCATCACAAGCGTACAAGGTTCAATGCCAACACATTTTGCCAACCAAATCCCTTTCGTAGTCTGAGACCTGAAAATCACCATAACCATGCTTTGATTGAGCTTGTTCTATCTAAAAAAGCAAATAAAAAGCACGTGAATAAAGTTTAATGAATACATGCCTTCCTTTATATGCATCCATCTCTCTGAAATTAGTATGGAATAGATGGTTTAAAAGAGTACTCTTTCCTGTTAAAATCATAGAAGCCATTTCATTATGAACAGGGCATAATTAATAAGCATATGGAGATTTGAAAATCTATATAAAATCCTAAAGCATCAAATCAAGGAAAGAACTATGAGAGGAGAGCCCTAAATAATGGGTGAAAATTGAAACAGATTAAATCCCAAAACCGCATAATGACATAGTTCATTGATACTGAAGGTGTTCTCCAAGCAGTGCCAAAAACCCAATCATAGAGAAACTATACAAAAGGCAATAAATAGGTTCACAGAGGGAAAAAGAAGATTCATACCACTGCTTTGCGGACCCATGATGGAGACTACAGCATAAGAAAGTCCACATTCAGCCAATTTTACTGCCTTCGTCATATTCTCCATCCCAGTGACATTAAAATTACCATCCCCATCTATAAGCTGGGTTGAGCAGCAATGATCATATGCATCTGTACAGAATTTTTAAACCAAGTAGATGTTATCCGAATATAAACAATCAAAATGACCCACAGCTTCAAAATTCACATGCAACAAGAAAATTTCTAGCTAAATGTAAAGTCAAGTGAAGCATACACCTCATTTTCCTATGAAGACTACATATCTACTGGAATTTTGGTAAATCAGGATCCAATTTCATCAGAAAGCACATTCTTATTCATTTTCTTATTCCTAAGTACCGTAAATGCAACCATTGAGCTGAGATATAGAAGAAACCCACACATCATTGTTAGTCTCACATAAATCAAAGTTGGGAATGCAAAATCAAAGATAAAAACATCAACCTTGACTATCATTCCATAATGATCTAACTACAGGGAAGCAAGATAATTCCTTCTCAACTTTTTCCGTGAATTTCATTTCTTTAACTTTCTGGGATTCAATCCAGACATATTCATCATTTACCCGCCTGAAAAAGCTAGTTCTTTGCAGAGCAAAACAACATAAACCCAAACACAATCAAAGTACGAGCAATACAAGAACAAATCCACAGAATTCAAACACAAAATCAAAAAAGACTCAAATGAATCCATAACGGAAAGCGAAAATGTCCAGCTGAGCCCTAAGATTTAACCTTTGTCAAACTGAGTAAAAACAACTGAAATACAGTCGAAACCTAAACCGAGACAACCATGAAGAAAATACTATATAGCATCGTAAAACAGTCGGTTACATGTAAAAATTAATAGAGAGAATAATAAAAGCAGATCATTAAATCGAATGTTTCATAAATAGATTTAACTGATACAAATTTGAAGAACTACAAACTGGATCAAATCGTGAAGAGATAAGGCGTACCCATGAGACTAATCGGATCAACCAACGGTGCGAATTGAATAACACAGATAACGATGCCGGTGGAATCCGAGGATCGGTGAGGGAGATGAGAATCCAATTCACTGTGAGATCTCAATGGGAATTTTACACCTCCTTTGTGCGTCTTTAAACGTGGGCTTCCGATACTTGACCATCCGACCGATTATAAGATTATTATAAAGTTAAATTAAAGGTGGAGGGGTTTTCTGCAATTAAAATATTTCCTCGTAAAAGAAAATTCAAAAATTGAAGTGGCAATTTTGGAGGGGTTATGGTTTTTGTTTTCTGGAATTAAGCTTTATTGTTCTTTCAAGGTCGTATCATTTTTTTCATTTTTGGTGCTTAAAAGAGCCATGAAAATGAAATTCAAGATTTTTTCTGTCCTTTAATAAGTATACACGTTATTAATTTCTCTCAAAAAGTATAATTTAACACAGTAATTAACTTTTAAAACCATAATTTCAAAACTCTTAAATTTATATATTAAGTACACAATTCAAAATTAGATTTAATGTTTATCACTAGCAATTAGTTATTTAATAATTTACTTATTCAATTTCTAAATTGTTACATTAAACGAAGATAATAAGCTCTCAATGCTATAAAAAATATTCACAAATTGGTAAATATATGAAATTAAATTTCAATTTCCAATCCAACTTGTTTTTCATATTCAAAACCCATAATTACAAATTATTTATATATATGATAATTTGTTTTTACATATAAGAAAAAATGATTTCATATTTTTATCAAAATATTTTTAAAACTAAAATTTAAAGTTTGAAGATTCAATCTTAAAATTAAATGTACGCCTTTAACTATAAAAAAATTTTAAACAAGATGATATATAATCTCCCCTCAAAAAAAAAAAAAAGATGAAGATCATATAAAATCCTACTCTAATTTCAACACGCAATGATAATCTTATTGCTTAAGAAAAGAATGCCTAGTATATTTTGGACAACTCAACAGAGCAAATCAAAAGTTGTACAGTTGAATTATAAAAATGAAATAAAAAATAAAAGTATTACGTAAGCTGTAGTATAATTATTTGAAAAATAAAAATATTTGTAATTGCACGTAATAAAACTTTAAAATATTTTTTTTGTTAAAAAATAAAAATAAAAATGAGACCCCTTAGCTCTAATAAAACTTTTGGCCGAATGAAAAGTGAGAATGAGAATTAATACAGGCAAACGGGTCCGATCCGATCATGAGGCTATGGGACTCTGGAGAAATGTGGCAGCCTCTCTGCACCGACTGTGTGGCGCCCACTAACCGCCCCATCTCTTTTTCATAAAATGTTGGCGGCTCTAATAAAGCGCTTGACGGAGCGTGGTTACACGATCCAATCACTATCAAGTTTTGTGGTTAAGTACTGAGTATGTATTAATAAGATGGACCCCGCCATCAAATAAATTCAAACCTAAAACCCAAACATTCTCAGAACCTGAATTCTTACATATTTTTCTAAAAATAAAAAAGGCAAAATTAGCTACTACGGGGAATGGAATTAGTAGTACTGTAACTTGCACGTCCGGATTATGAGCGTGACAGAGATTAGTCACTTGGGACAATTCTTTATTTTTTTTTTCACTCTTTTTCCCTTTTTCTTTATTCGCGTCACCTTTTTTGTTGCATCATTTTTAAAATTAAAAAAATAGTAATTAATAGTCTCGTCGGGGTGAACAGCTCGGACCTGGCAAATTATAAAATAATCTCTTTTAGAATATGTATAAAGCATCTTCGAAAATGAATATTTATTTTTTTAAAAATAAATATATATTTTATATAAATTTAAATTAAAAAAAATTAATTTAAGAAATTTATAATCACTAACTAATAGTCTTTACTATCAACTTAATTAATAATAAAGAAAAAAAGTAATTTTATTGAAATAAAAAACTCTTCTTAATTTTGAGACTAATTGAAACATAAATATTCAATTTAAGAGAATAAAGTAATAGATAAATTTTTTTTTATCAAGGAGGAATTGGAGGTACTCTTACACTGATTTTTTATTTATTAAAAACTAATCTCTTTATCTAAAAATTAAATATTTATATTTGACATTATATAATAATTAAAGAAAGTTTATAATACATTAATCTTATTATTAATATGATTAGTGAGAAAATAATATGAATTAGTTAAATATAAAATTATTAATTTTTAAAAAATAAATTAGTTATTTTGATAACTTATTTTTACGATTTTAGTGAATTCAATTCACAAGTAATAAAGATCAGTATTTTTTATAAAGTTAACCATTTAATGCATTGATTGATACTTCTCTAATATCTCCATACACAAAGATGAATTTTACTTAAAATTTCTATTTTTTAGTTATAGCAAATGATTCCTTAAGATAATTATAGCAAATGAGATTTATGCATACATCAATTATTATATTGAATTCATTACATTTAAAAGGTAAAAGAAAAAAACTTACTATTGAAGGCTGATAATTTTTTTATTGTTATATTCTGAACACCCAACAGCTTAATAAATTGCCGAAAAATTAAGGGAAAAAAAGACCAAAAAACACGGTAAAAACTTCGACAACTTTGTAAAAAACTAATGTGGATTAGAGGAAGGGTAAACTGCTCTAAAAGAAATTGTAACGGTAAAATTGAAAAAAAAAAGTCCAATAACCTTTTTAATTTAACAAAGTAATCTCAAAAAACATTCAAAACCTTTTAATTCGGTGGAAAAACTAATGATTGAAAATAAGTAAGGTATCATAATATTCCTCTGTTAAAAAAAAACCATAATATTCTAATGGAATTATTATGATAGTACATACCTTTATAAAACTCTTAAAATAAGTATATTCTTTGAAGAAATTTAATTATAAATCATATAAATTTTTAAAAATAAGCGTTCATTCTGAAATTTGAATATTTTAAAATTAAATATAAACATCTAATTTTGCACAAAGTTATTGCAATAAAAAGCACTGAAATGAGCATTTTAATATTTTTTTGGCACACAAATTTTAAAAAATTCTTCTAGAAAAAGAAGAAGTTAAAAATTCTTTTAAACCGTTCCTCTTGCTATCCCTTTTTTAAAATTAATTTCATTTTTCTAAGGTAATTAAGCATCTCTCGTTCTGGCTTACCTCGGTTTGCATTATTGATTTATTGTACTGCAAATCAAGCTAAAGAACAAGCAAGAAAAAACAAAAAGTGTCAACTTCATTATTCCTTTGCCATGTGATCTGCTGCGTCTCGCAACCATCTTCTTCTTTGTTTTTCCTCGGCAGCAGTACGGATCTGATTTTTTTCCACTCGAAAATCTGAAAAAAAAATTGTTTCCTAATTCCTTTTAAAGAAATATTAAATCAAATGGTAAGGTATTAATGTTTATTTACAAATTCATGCATGCAAAAAAACTTCAATGTGATCTTATTTCATTCAATCTTTTCTTTAAAAAAAATATTTGTTCAGTTTGTTTCGTTATAAATATATTTTGAAAACTAAAATTATAAATAAAAAGTCGAATAGACATCTCTTATTTCTATTTTTAGTTAAGTGCTATTGAATGTCCTCCTATTTATTTATTGCATTAGAAAAGTATTTGTAACTTTATAAATTTCTTCATCTTTCATCGAAAAATTAATTAATGAACAATCTTTCTTTAGATAGGCACAATGTAAAATATGTCAAATTCACTTTTTTATACATATGTTCACATTTTGTCTAAACTTAGTTAATTAGAAAAAAAAAAATAACAGAAGCATTTAAACTAACGCCAGTAACTTAAGAAATGAGTTCCAAATTCCAATGGCTACTACTGATTTTGTTAAGTATAATATATAATAGCTTTTGTATGATTGAACACTCTTCTAAACTTCTGTAAAAATTTCACTCTGAATTCTTACTTCCACAGTCCTCAGTCAGTATTAACAGTTCAATGCGGAGACTTGGCCCTCTGAAGCACTAGGACTTGCCCATATGAATTCATAAATATATCAGTCCTATTCCTGTGTGTGTGTGTGTTTTGCTGTGCACTTTACTGGGAATACCTATCAACTGTTATCAACTGTCTTTAACTTCAGTGGCTAAAACCTATTAGTGTGTGATGTTGGAGGTCATATGTCTTCATCTTTGGGCATGTGAAGTCTCTCATGCTCTGTGAAGTTACTGAAGCTTCCCCTGAGATCATCTTGTCTCTGGCTTCTGTCATATGAGTGGTTCTTTACTTTGACACCTGTTGAGCTATGCTGGTCTGGTTCATTAGGATAATATTTGAACTTTTAAACGAATCACAAATACGGATGCAAGCTACTTAGTACTTAAGATAATGGAATTAAATCTTTGCTTAGCTAGTTAATATACTTCAAGACAAAACTGATGCTAATGCATAATGAATGTCAGAGTTTAGGATAAAATCAGTAAAATAGAACAACTTTCTCAGGCCACCTTTCGACAATCTAACCGAACCTTACCCATTGGGAGCTGTCAGCACTCGGTGATTTGAGAGCTTCATCATTGCCAGAGCAAAGTTTTTCAGGAACAAAGAAAGGTCTGAGGCATAAAGTATTCCCCTACGTTCTAGATATATTGTACCAAAACCTGATCCAGGCCCTTCATAATCCATTTCAGTTCTTGGATCCTCAAGTAACATAAATGATAAGCCATTGATGGATGATGGTGCTTGTGAGAAAGATGTTGACGGCGAGAGGGATGGTGATGCCGATCCATAAGTTGTTGTTTGGTTGTTGCCACATTTTAATGTCAGAAGGTTGAGAAATTCAGAATCAAAAGATAGATCAGGCTGACCAGTCCCACAAAAACTATAAAGCCGGTGAAGAAAAAACTTGCAATGAATCTTTCCAGTACTATGAGCACCTTGCGTGACAGAAGTAAAAGAAAAATTCACAAAGTTTAGTCCATTACAAAAGCAAAGCTCATTTGAGAAGATAGCTAAACAAAAGCAGAAGGATGATTTTGCTTGCTGGTTGGTAGAAATAAGAATCCAGTCTGCTGTGAACCATAGCGTTAAATACTTTATTCCACTTTTCACGATCTAAAGACTCTTTGTAGCCTTTGGATTTCGCCATGGTTGAATTTCTTGAAGAATAGAAGGGTTTCAGATAATTACAAACCTTTCCTTTATCTGCAGAGCGCAATAAAGGAAGTTAGAATTAGTGAAGTTACCCAACTATCGAAATTCTAATATATATTTTTTTTCCAGATAAGCTCGCATTATGCGAGTGCGAGGTTTCCAATGAGTTCGCATCATGCGCTTTTATTGTTTATATAGCATTCAATATCTAAAAAAAAATGTTTTCCCAAGTATCCTGATGATTGTCTCTTTACAAGAATAGAGTTTTTGCTCATTCAATCTTTCAATTTGAAGTATAATTTTCTCATTGTGAAGACCAGCTAAACATCAACATAGTTTAATTGGTGGGTAATTGTTCTCATTAATTTGATTAGGGCATCATTGTAGTATTTATTTTGTAATCTTTTTTATTTTTATAGTGCGTTACAAGTCGGAGGATATATTTGGAAGATAAAATTTTTGTGATGGCAATTTGAAGTTTCGAAATGCCACGAAAATCAAAATTTCAAACAATAAGGTGTTTGGAATAACACCGAAAACAATATTCTTCATGACGATTTAGATTTGGGGACGATTTAAATTCGGGAAAGTATTTTCACTTAGTGAGTTTTTTTATGTCTTAGTTTTATTTAATTTTATTGTTAATTTGGGGATTTCCATGTTAAAATGGGTCTTTCTTTAACATACTTGCATGGAATGAGTTGCTAAAGGAGAGGAGTTTATTTTCTCATATTGATTCGATATAGTTTCATATGTATATTAATGTCAACAAGGCGTTGGGCTAAAAAGCATAACAATGACATTTTCTCAAAAATATATATATTGGTACCCATTGTTATGTATTTCCATTGGAGATTACTCATATTAAGTTGTTTTGAACAAAAGTTGTTTTCAACAAGAATCAGAATCTAGGTTTGCATGCATGATAATGTTAGGTTTATTATCCTGCCAAAAACTCCCCATATCTACACTAAAAAAATTTCTTGGTTCTGATATCTCAATAGGTTTATTCTAAAGAACATCAAAAGATGCAAACTCTGTCGTAGGCTCGTAGTCGGGTCACTATTCTAAGAATTGATAATGTATTTCACAGACCAATTATCAGAACAATAATTTAGTTCTCAATGTCCTGAATAACAGAGTAAGATTTCTATGACTCCAACCTTATTTCACTGTTGTCGAGTCTTGTTTTGTAGGGAGTCTTCAGTGAGTATCATGCTTCCCCACAGTCTTGACAGGTACCAGAATTCACAGCTGTACAAAGTTTCTGTTCCAAGCAGCAGTCAACTGCCTCCTGGGCCAGCCAACTCATACTGAAACAAAAACCAAGGCATTGTAAAATCCAAGATTTCATAGTCATTGTAATAATCTTAGATAATTCTTCCATCTTTACAAGAAACTTATGCAATCCATCCTCTTCTTCTCAAGTTCTAGAGTTGAATCTCTTGGAAGGATGAGTCTCAAAAGGTTGGAGTTACAAAAGATGATTACGTTTTTAACTATGGACTGGATCACCAGTAATGGAGGCAGAATGATGACAAAGTCTTAGCAGCTTTCTTGTATGATCAAACTGTTTGTTGGCAATAACATGGGCATATCTTATGTCATGTTCTCTATCTAATTTGATATCTGAAGTATATACAACTAGAGTACAAATCTTAAAACATTTGCATGACATTCTCGCAAATAACTGCATTTAAGTTACCAGCATACAGCAATCACAAGATGTGATGTGCCCCTGCTGATTCTCAACCTAGCCACAACAATAGAAAAGAACAAGCAATTTGGTAGCAAACAAACGAGTTAAAAGAAATTTTTAATATTTTAATTAATCCTTATAGCGATTCCTCATTAGAATAAGAACGTTTTACTGTACAAACAAATTTTCAGATATAAAATATCACATCAGAGAACTAGCAGTTTCATCTTCATGGCCAAGATAGCAGTGCTAGTAACAAGTAGATATCACAAAAGCATTTCTCTGGACTCTTAGTCTCATCAAGAATCCATAAACAAAAAATAACAGCATAATTCTTTTTCATAAATGGCAAGTCGAAAATGAACAGAGTCTGCATAATGCAAACGCCTGAGGATAAACATGTAAAAATATTTTTCTGCGAAGAAATTTTAGGTTTTAAACATGTGTATGCGGGGAAAAGTATAAGCTGAAACTATTAATAGTTTGTAATCGAAGAGTAGGAACAGATAATATTTGCTAGAAATGCAGCATGCAAGGAACAAATGAATCAACAAGTGTTCGAGAATTCCTCATTTATTAACCAACCTGATATTCAGAAAAGTAGACCAATTTTCTGCAGATCAGATGGCCACTATTAGTTGTTGAAGTCATAGTACATTATTATTGGGAGGTTCACTCAGATTTTTCAGTTTTTTGAACTAGTACATCTTCCAAACAGAAAGTGACTGAGTCGGTATTCCCTTCCACCCAACAATGAGGCATTCCCCATCCATATCTAGTCTGCATGAACTGCCAGAAGGAAAATTATTCACGATCAACTTTGCTTGGCACTTGGATGACATACTTAAATTCCATCTCTGCCATTCAAAACCGTGAGTAAAAGGCCCTCCAAACTTTGAGGTTCACATGCCGGATTGTTCTTTCTTCCCCTCAGTTGCCACAATGTTCATTATTTCCCAACTGAAGAATATTAATAACGGATGGAGATTTGGAGTTGAAAACTGTGATCGCAACAAGTTCCAAGTAATGATCCCCTTGAAAGCTATGTTGTTAGAAGTTCATATTTTCTTCAACGAAGGATTTGAGCCCAAACAAATGCAGTCACAGGAAATAGCACTATCTGGTTAAAGATCGAATTTTAAGAAGGATGAAGTGTATACATTATTGTCAGAAATAGACAAATGGAAACAAACTATGAAATTCGGAGGCGGAGCCCATGACGATCCCAGTTCCACCAGCATTTTGCTGCAAGCGAAGTGGCGGAATCTTTGAAGGAAAGGGACGGGAAATTGAGGACGCATTTTCAAAACTCTCATTTTCAAAGCCCATGATTTCAACTGTTTTATCCTTTCTGGGATTTTTTGGCTAGCTGATTCAGGTATATCTATATTTCTGCATTTCGTTTCTCCATGGAGGTGTTTGCCCTTCTATTTTCTAGAAAATATTTGTCGGAATACAAGCATACTTCAACGTTTAACTCAGCTTCAAATGAATTTCTTACAACAGATTATTGCTTTAATACTAAAATATAAATTATCAACTTTTTAAGGCTGCCTACCCTTTATCACTCTCATTAGGGTCAAATTGAACATTTAAAGAGAAAATAATATACGAGTAATAAATATAATAATCCTCTACACTCGTTTGTTTATAACTTTCATCATACATTTTAATTAAGATGCAGTAAATATTTAGTTTATATTCAAGGAAACATTTTCATCAATAAATTGATCCAATAACAAGATATAATGAATGAAATTGTTTTTCAATAATTAACACATTAAATACTTAAGAACAATATATTGATATTACATAAACATTACATTTTATTTCAGTGGGTGTTCTTGTTACAAAATTTAAAATTATATTATATTACATGCATTTTAAATTTAGAATTTTATTAAATTCATCAAAATCTAATATTTTCAATATAGAATTTAATGGATTTAATAAAATTTTAGTGTTCTTAAAAGTTCATGAAATTATATTTTTAATGAAATTTAAAGAATTTGAAGTAAAAAATATGAAAAAACAATTCTTTCACAAATTTGATCTCAGAATTTTGTGAAATATCCAATAAAAAAACAAATATTATGTATATTTCTCAACTTGATTATCATAATATTATATATTTCTCCTTCAACATCAATAATTTTATTGAATTTCATGTTAAGGACATTGCCTTAGACTTTGAATTAAAAAAATGGAGAAATAAATTTGTTTCATATATGTGAAAAGATGCATTTAATGAAGATTATTATAAACAATTAGTAAGTCATGATTTTTTAGAGTTAAGAAATTTGGTGTCTTATGGTTTTCAATAGTAAAGTATAAATTTTTTATTTTATTTTCAAATGACATAATTATAGTTTTTTTATGATCAGAAAACAGACACAAATTTATTCAATTTATTTCTACTTCTCACAAAAAAAAAATCACAATAAAGCATATATGCATTATATATTTTTATATAAAAAAATTTTCTATTCATTGTATAATTATAGTAAAATAACAAAAATCCATCAAATTTCACTAAAATCAATAATATAGAATTCAATGGAATTATATTGAATATAATATTATGTGAAATTCTATTAAAATTCATGAAATTCTAAAAATCTTAAAATTCTATTTAATTATATATTGGGAACACCCTTTAATGTTACTTAATTTAATATACATGTACATGAAGAATGGAAGAAGATCTCAATGTTTTTCCAATATATTTTAAATTTTCTTCAACTCTTACAAAAATTGAAAATGTTATTTTAACATAAGTACTCAATTTGTCCCGGAGCTGAATGCTCTTATTTTTATTTTAGGATATTTTAAATTAAATATACAATTTATATTTTGAGATATTTAAAATTGAATGTTTATTTTTTAAAATAAATAATTTTTTAATATAAAATTTCATTAACATTCTCATTAATTTAAAAGATTTACATTAACTAACTAATGATTATCACCACTAACATAATTAATAAGATAAAAATGGTATTAACTAACTTTCATAAGGCTAAATACTATTATTAATTTTTAAAGTAAGTCAAATATGAATATTTAATTATGGATTAATATTTTTTTGAAAATAAATACTCCCTGAAAAGGTTTCTAATTATTCCTTTTTCTAGAAGGAAGCTTCGGATTATGCTTAATGGCATGGTAAAAAAATTGTAATAATTTTTAAAATATATAGTTTTAGTTGCTTTAAAAAGGTTGGCAAAAAACAAACCGCCCTCAATAGCATACCGTGCTAATAACAGCTGCCGAGACCGGACCAAACGGTGCCACCCACCAAAGAGCAAGGAGAAAAGGCAGAGTCCGAGACAGTGCCCCTAACAAGAGGCGGGAAAACTATATCGCAGGCGGCACCGCCGCTCAGACGCGGAGGAGAAGGACGAGACGCCGTGAGAGCTGGAGGGAGAGGGATGAAGGACGGGAGAGCAGGAGGGAAACAGCCTTCGGTGGATGAGCGCTACACACAATGGAAAAGTCTCGTCCCCGTCCTGTACGATTGGCTCGCAAACCACAACCTGGTCTGGCCCTCCCTCTCTTGCCGGTCCGTAGACTTTCTTATCTTATCTCTTATATACGTATTTTATCTTCTGGGGAGTTTCAACTCGGTTTTCTGTTACATTGTTTCTTTTGGTTGCCGTTTGGGACTGTGCGTGCTCAATCTCATGATGAAAACCTTCGTTTTGGTTACTTGTTGGAAAATGTATGAGGACCAAATAGTTTCCAATTGCGGGTCTGTTTCATTATTTCCAGGATATTTCTTCCTGTTCAAGTGGACTCAACTAATGTGTCATGTTTCAATGGCCTACTTCTGTGAGGAGAGAGAGAGAGAGAGAGAGGAAAAATGTAATGCGGACTTGCATGCGATTAATACCTAGTGCGGTGGACTTTCAAATTATTTATACATTTATTTGCCATTTGCTATTAGGTCGGATAGACAAGACAAGGGTTTTTTTCCAACTTGTAGACTTCTCAAATAGTCACATTATGTGTATTTCACTCATAATAGACAGGGTTTCAGTGCTTCAAGGTCAACACGAGCTCTGATAAGCGACGTATAGCTGCTTCATCAAGGTTATGCGTAGTTAGATATCATAAGGAGATCATGGAATGGTGTGAAGAAAGGAGCAAGGGGGAGGCTAAGGCACACAAAAATGGGACTACAATGAGTCAAGAGCTCAAGGAATATTTAAAGAGAATTGTTAATGATGAAGAAATAGGAAAGAAGGATAAAAAAAGGCGGTAAAGGAAAGAAAAATTGAGGCATTCAAGTCAGTTTCTTTGACCCGACTCTACTCTTTCTTTTTTTTTGGGGGGGAGGGGGGAATGATTTGATTGGTTCTGGTTCAACTATTCTAGTCCAGTATGCTCCAAAATAGCAAAAAGAAAAGAAAGTGTAGGAATTGATTTTCTCATTTGGTTTTTACTGGATTTAGCTGATTTTCTCAGTTCCGATTTGGATTTGATTAGGTCACTTGAATTTTCTACATTTAGTAGATTAGGCCTAGGATTTGAATTGACTGTTATCGAACTGGTTGAACAGGTCAGTTTGGTCCTAATGCTGTTTATGGCGCATATTGCTTAGTCCTTCCTCATCCTTTGTGGTTCTGTGTATCACCTTTCTTATTTTGGGTCCCACTGTGAAAATTGGAATTCCTCATGGTGAGTTTTGGTTCTGCAATAAAGTTTTTCCATTATTTGTCATGCGATAAGTGATGTTTCCTTGCAGTATATATTGGTTTCGCCATTGCTTTATTGTCATTATTGCTGGCCCACAGTGATAATTTTTCCAGTTTGTCCTACCCTGTTATAAATTGCTAAGGAGAGATTGAGGAAGGGATTAAGAGATTTCATAAAGAGGGGGACATAGGTTTGAGCATCTGAGTATGCCAAGGAAAAGTTTGTCTAAGAAGGAGAAGAGGCGATGAAGAATGTTACAAGATGAGTATTGCAAACGGCTTAAGCTAAGCATTCTGCACCTCTATGATTGGGTTACCTACCATTCTGTGAAGTGGGCCTCTCAATCTGCCAGTCTGTGGAAGTCTTATTCTCATAACATTTCTTTCTCATCTCTGACGATTTCAATCTTTTATCTGAAAAGTCGTTCATATTTATCTATATGATTTATTAATGTCTATGCTGTTGTAATGCATGAAATTTGTTGGAATCGTGAGGGAAATTAAACCTTTCTCTTTAGTTGGGGTTAGGGTTCTTTTAATGTGCAATGAAATTGAACATATCTTTACTGTCTCTCTATCGCAGGTGGGGACCGCAACTCGAGCAAGCTACTTACAAGAATCGACAACGCTTGTACCTTTCTGAACAGGTAACATCTTTTCCAAGTTTTGACATTCTATTCTAGTTTTTTTGCTCCTTAATAGAGTAGTAGTTAGACTTGGATTTAGTCAAATAATTCATTATGTGCATTGGATTTATAATTAGGTCTAGTCATGAAAAGGGAAATTTTACTGTTAATTCTGGTTCGCTTATTAGATTTAGTCGATGACATTTGTTACCTGGTTTGTAGCTATGTATCACGGATATGACCAGAAATTGTCTTTTTGGAGTATCGGATTCAGACATTACACGACACGTCTACGATATGCCGATACATGTGTTGAATATGACAATATGACAACTTTTAAGTTTGGATATAAGAAAAAAAAGATAATAAACCCACTAGAAGAATAATTTAAATCGGCTTTTTACTTGAATAATTGGGGAAAAGTGCATTAGAGTTTTATCTTATTTTGTGAGTTATCTGTGATTGACAACATATCACAACACTGCATTCTTGAGCCACAAGTTGAGGAGAGGTGAGTTTTTCTATAAATAAATATATAATATATTTTTATATATTTTTTAATAAATAACGTATCATAGTTGTATCGTGTCATATATTTTCAGAATTTATCGTATTGTTGTATCTGTGACATATTTGATATGATACCCGTACCCTTATCCATGCAACATAGGTTTGTAGTAATCTTGAATTGAATGTTGCCATGACTTCACATGGTTTTTATTTTTTTATTTCTCTTCTATATTTCTCATACAAGCATAAGGATTCTACCATAGGCTGGGATGATGAAATGAAAAACAGTTGCCATAACTGAATCTTTGTTGATGCCACATGATATTTTTTTTTCTTTGCTAATCTTGTCTTCTCTCATACAAGTATAAGATTTCTACCATAGGCTGAGATGATAATTTGAGGGGAAAAAATAGCACAAATATGAGATTCAAAATTTATTAATACTTTAAACACCATTATAGTATCTACCATGTATTTGTGATATTGGTGTACCTATCAACAAGGGATTTGGCATTTAGTACACACATTTAGATCGTAGATAAAGTTGAGGGAACTATTTCCTTGATTTTTATATTGTTTATGAAGTTAATGGATTTACATCTACTTGTTTCTGAGAACATCGAGTAGGTTGTTAAGTACTATAACATAAGATTTGGAAATGATTTCTGCTCTTTTATTGTTCCTGTCAGACTGATGGTAGTGTCCCAAATACACTTGTCATAGCAAACTGTGAAATTGTAAAGCCTAGGGTTGCAGCAGCAGAGCATATATCACAGGTGCTGTCCTTATGAGGAGTATTACCATCCTGGCTCTTTTTCATACTATTTTATTTCCGATTTTATTGACTACTAGGTTTTGGGTACTATTTTATCAGTTCAATGAGGAAGCACGTTCTCCTTTTGTAAAGAAATTCAAAACAATCATACATCCTGGAGAGGTATATTCATGAATCAACTGATGATTGTCTTTTCTTTTTCAGATTTGATTTGTTGTTTGAGTCTATATGTATATATTGAATGTGGTGGTTTTGGTTACAAGCTTTTGGATGCTGCCATTCATTTTGGATTTCTGATAGGTATGTGGAATTTGGCTATGTTCCAGTATCAGTAAAGGAGTATTCTTGAGAAACAAGATCTTATTTCATCTTTCACATTTTACACACAAGGAAGTAATTGTAATCTGAGTGGTTCATAAACAACAAAATTCTGGTTTCAAAGGTCAACATGACCCCATGATTTACTTTTGCCAGAGTTAATTTTACTTTCTTCATGTTGAGTGTTACCATGTCCTGTTTTTGCAGACATTTTATGGACAGATTTATGTACTGAACAGCTAATCTGCTCTTATGCGATTGTGTTTTTGTTTCTTGTGGATTGCTCATTCCGTCATTTGCACCTCTTAAGTTTCTTACTCTTGTTTGATTCCTATTCAAGGATGATTTGTCTACTCTGTGATATGGCAATGCTCACCCTTTTTTGTTGAGAAGAATGAAGAGACAAAAGCATGTACCTCATCTGGTAGAGTTGATAAATTGAATTTGCAGGTGAACCGAATTAGAGAACTACCACAGGACAGTAAGATTGTGGCCACTCATACTGACAGTCCAGATGTAAGCTCTTGATTTGTCTCTGAAAGTTCTGATTTCGTTGTTTCTTTTCCTTGATTTTAATTCTAATTGTTTTTGAAAGTTTAAAGTGGGTAAAATTTCACATTCCTTTCATCCAGGTTCTTATTTGGGACGTTGAATCTCAGCCTAATCGCCATGCTCTCTTGGGAGCCACAGAATCTCGCCCAGATTTGGTATTTGTTAATCAACTATAAAGTCTGTGCCTGCACTAGTTATTTTAAAACAGCTGCTATGTTAGTTGTTGATCATCTTCACTGTTACAGTTGCAAAACTCATGCTAATTGCTCATTAAAATGTTAATTGGTTTAGTCAATGTTTTGATCTATCACGTCATTACAAGTTATTTTAATGTGTTTTCCTATTATTTTTAGGAGGTATTGATATCTTGATTACCCATACCTTGCAGATACTGACGGGCCATCAAGATAATGCAGAATTTGCACTTGCCATGTGTCCAATTGAACCATTTGTGCTATCTGGAGGTTTAATACTTGAATGATCTCCTCATTTGCTAGAATTGTGACAATTTTTCAGTGTCGTCTAGGTGTTAGTAAGAAAGGAGATAAAGGAGACATGAGAACTGATACTTACCAATATTATAATGTAGTTGGATAATGATTTCTTGGAAATTGTCAAAATTTAATTTAACAGGCTCGTTTGTAGTTGTTAATTTGATTCTTTTCTTCCTCCACTTCCTTTTCCTTGTCTCTGCTGAACTCAGTCATGCTCTTTGTGTTACTGTGGAATTTTTGGCAGGGAAAGACAAGTCAGTAGTTTTATGGAGCATTCATGACCATATCTCCTCCCTGGCAAGTAATCAGGGTGCTCAGAAGTCTCCAGGATCTGGACCTGGAGCTTCCAACACTAAGACCCCCAAAGTTGATGAAGTTGATCACAAGGCTAACAGTCCTACTGTTCATGCTCGTGGTGTTTTCCAAGGACATGAAGATACTGTTGAAGATGTTCAGTTTTGTCCTTCAAGGTGATTAACCTTGCTTTAGTAAAAGAAGGCTTTTTTTTGGCACCAGAAACAATACAGTTTTGTGAATGGAAGTATCACACCTTTTGCTTAAGAATGGACTTCAGTTAGACATCAGAATACATTAATTTACAATTTGATGAATCACACCTAAACAGTTCACACTTCGAAGGCACTTCATGAATGTGATAAAATAGCATTAGTGTGATTTCAGATTCAATCAGTATTGACTTAAATTTTGGTATGAAGTGCCCAGGAATTCTGTAGTGTTGGTGATGATTCATGCCTCATTCTCTGGGATGCTAGAACGGGTTCAGCTCCTGTTATTAAGGTTTCTTCTACTTCTGTAAATTCCAGCGTTCTTATTCTGTACCAAGTAATCAAGTGAGGTCCATTGGGACTAGAGGATAATTAGCTTAGTAAATCTACTAGTGAAATTTTGGATGCTACTGAACTTGACAGGACATGACTTCTTTGGTTTTATTTCCTTATGCTTGGAATTCTGATTTTGGAGTTGGAAGAGGGGAAAGTGTGGAATAATGTCAAAGATATATGATGTTACTTGGTAAACAAATGGTGTCATTGACATTACATTTTACTGTGCAAAATTATCCTTAGAGTTGATTTTAATGTAAATCTAGGGATTTTTTAGATGTGTGAAAAATAAATGTAGGTAAATTAAACACTTCTATATTGATTACCTCTCTATAGAGAAAAATAATCTGGGAAACTGGATTTGGTAGAGGTACTTGATAATGGTTTCAGGTTTTTGTTAAGAAAGATGCCTAGTTTATGATGGTTTTATAATAAGCAGTTATGGTTGAGAAGATTGTTCCTGGGTTTTATTCACCCTTTTTTTCACCCAATAGCTTTTAAGTGGAAATAGAATGGGAACAAAATGTGTTTTGTCTGCTGCAATATAAACATTGAGGACATCTAGGAAAAGAAGCTTGTGGCTGAGGGACTGTTGTTAGACTTAGACTTGTGAATGTTCTTTTATTTTCGAGGACAATTATATTGAATTCATTAACCTTTGTACCTTTGGGTATTCTCTTCCAGGTTGAAAAGGCTCACAGTGCTGACCTTCATTGTGTTGATTGGAATCCTCATGATGTAAATCTTATTCTGACAGGGTAATTCATTCTTACTACATTATTTTTATTTTATTTTGTGCTAAACCACTATATTGCTTTCCCCTCCCTATTTTGAAGAACTTAAGAAGGTGCCAATATACTTTGTTCTATTTGTGCTTGTGGAATTTTAGCACCCACTTCCTTTCAGTCTTTTTAGTTCTAATATCTACTTTGCCTCCTTTAGGTCAGCTGATAACTCAGTTAAGATGTTTGACCGTCGGAGTCTCACTTCTGGTGGAGTTGGAACACCTATCCATACATTTGAAGGCCATACTGCTGCTGTATTATGTGTACAGGTATTAAACCACTTCATGTTTCACTTTTTGGGTTCTTTGATCTTTTTAATCTGTGAAGTTTGTAAATTCCATTAGCCTAGATTTGCAGGAGTGACTGAAGAGTTTATTTATCTGGTACAGTGGTCTCCAGACAAGTCATCTGTCTTTGGAAGCTCTGCAGAAGATGGCATCCTGAACCTCTGGGATTATGACAAGGTATGCATACCATTTTCAGTCACTTGTTTACTGTCTCCGCTAGTCATGAGCAAATTAAATTTTTTGTAGCAAATAGGCATCAAGTAGCAGCAATACCAAAAATTGAAAGCATGAATTCCTTTGGCTTTGTTTGGACTTGGAGAGGGGAAAAAAGAGGTTTTTCAAAATCAATTGATGACTAGTGATGGCACATTAGCAGCGTGCGAATAGGAACAAAGTGATCTGTCTGGATTGAACCTTCTAAATAGCTTTTCATTATAAAATTTTGTACTCTTTATCTGGATTGAGTACCATTTCTAATGTACTCTTTGACCATTTCTGTAAGATAAACATAAAACAATAAAAAATGATAAACTTTTTGGCAATATTTTGGTGATCTGCATACACAGTTCTTACCTTCGCTAATCTCTGTCTCCATATTTCTATCATGAATATTGATCAACAATTTTGTCATGAATTTACAACCTTTTTTCAGACAGTACTTACTATTCACATATTTATACTAAAGCCCTTTTTTGGGTTACTTAACACGTAGAGTCTGCCTTATAGATTCCAATGCTGTAAATTTCATGAAGTTAACTTTTGACCAGATTGGAAAGCTGGAGCATGCTGGAACAAAGGCTCCAAATTCTTCTCCAGCCTTGTTTTTTCGGCATGCTGGGCACAGGTAAGAATCTTAGTCCAACTTCTCCTTTCTCCATCTGTCCCTCTGTGTCTCTCTCTCATCAGCTTTAAAATCTACATTGTTCATCTTGGTGA
The DNA here is from genome assembly GCA_019593545.1 of Apocynum venetum. Taxonomy (NCBI): domain Eukaryota; kingdom Viridiplantae; phylum Streptophyta; class Magnoliopsida; order Gentianales; family Apocynaceae; genus Apocynum; species Apocynum venetum. Next base: position 4,379,026 of record SRSM01000123.1, on the reverse strand, counting down.
TTCTCTGGTTTGCACCTTTTATTTTCCTTTTCTTTTGGTTCTTTTTCCCCCTTTAGGGGGGGGGGTATTCTCAAAATTACATTATACTTGTAAAAAACCTATTGGTAAAACTACTGTTTTTTTTAGTTCCCTGCCAATTTATTAATCTCACCAACTATTGTCTCTGCATAGGGATAAGGTTGTTGATTTCCATTGGAATGCATCAGATCCATGGACCATTGTTAGTGTCTCTGATGATGGTGAAAGTACTGGTGGTGGTGGGACACTACAGGTAGCAACGAGTTTTCCTTATTCTTCTATGCTGGTTTGTGTCTGTTATCTTCTTATGAGATCAAAATTACACGTTTGGTTTAGTGGGCTGGAAGAAAAAAAAAAGAGAAAGACATAGCATATACTAGCGTTTAGAAGCTCATATATTTATTGTTATCTTTCTGTGACACCATATATTTAAGTGGAAATTCATGTGTTCCATTTATGAATAAGGATGTTGAGTGGATGTAATGAGTTCAATTACAGAAGCTGAAAATAGGTGTGTTAATGTAGATGCTGCTAAGATTTTGGGAGATTGCATAAGCACACTGTACACGAGGTTTTGTCTTCTCTGTGTCTTGCAAGTTTTTGACATATTGCTTTCTGCTCTTAGAGCATCCTGAACTTACCAGAAACTTATTAACATAAGTAACTTATACGTCTGTCTCAGTAACTTGATGGCCTTATCTAATTACCTGGATTTAAATTCTGCTAATTGCTGTCTACTCTACTTCCAAAGATTTATGGCATGTATTTGTTGATGCAGATATGGCGCATGATCGACCTGATTTACAGGCCAGAAGAGGAAGTTATCGAAGAGTTGGACAAATTCAAATCTCATCTAAGTACATGTTCTCCTTAGTTTTCCGGTCTAAAGCTGAGAACCTTTTAGTTTCATCTTATTCTGTTTAACTGACTAGGCCTTGGACTTCAAATTTTCAAGTTTGTATTGAACCTTATGTTTTCCTTTTCTCCGTGACTCTGCTGCTTGCTTCTGGAGTTTTCATTGGCAGTTTCAGGGATGTAAAATCCAGTTATGCTCGCATTCTTTCAGTTAATTAATTATATGCCATCCTCTTTTTCTTCTCTTGAATTTTTTCTTTGTTACTGGAATCTCCACAATAAATGAAAGATAAACCTACATTGAACAATTTTGGGAAATCAGTGAAAAATGCCTTTCGACTATTTCCATTTCTTTAAATATATCTTTAAAAAATTTTATTTTCATACTTTGCATTCTTTTGGAGTACTATTTTTAAAAATGATCAAATATGCAACCAATTAGGTTGCAAACAAAGCTAAAATTATGAAGAACAATTGTATGCTGACCAAAAATATGCTTAAACATATAGATAAGGAAATTACACAAATGATATGTGCACCTAGCTCCCCCTCATATCGAAGTTCAAGAGAAAAAAAAGAAGGAAAACCCTATAAATAAGACCAAGGGGAACAAGGAGAAAAAGACATCGGCGTCGGTTGACGGTGAACTGTGTGCGAAAGTTACCATTTTTTGCTATTGATGCTCATGATTTTTATATTTATTCAATCTAATTTCTTCTCTAATCAATCCTAGTTTTTAAATCACATAATATTACTATAAAGTACTTTCACAAACTAAAATTTGAGAGACAAATGAATCTCTCGTAAACTAAAATAATTTTTTAAAAAATGTTTGAAAACAAATCTTGATAAATTGAAATAATGGAACATGTGCAGCTAGATTTCAAGATCATACACGAGAAAAATGTATTAGCTTTTTCTTTTTTTTTTTGCATTTCATAATTTTAACAATTGTTTAAACAATGAAACTAAAAAAAAAAAGTTGTTAGAATTTTTTTTGTGACTCATTTAAAATTTTTTAAAAAATGAAATTGTGAATGTATAACAGAAATCAAAGTAAATTCAGGTTCAAGGTAATATATACCTTTCCAAATTGAAATAACTCGCAAATGTGATTAAGATACATGCAATACTGTAAAAGATTGTATATTAAATAATTATTACTTAAAAGTTGAAATAAAACTGATTAAGAATATAACTTGTGTAGTAAAATATAAAGGTGTGTTTTGGAGGATTCTTGATAGGGCAGACTTTTTGAAAATCAGTAATATATTGCCTTAGGATTTTTTTTTACACAATTATTAATCAATTTTAGTAATATGTTAAATATATTTCCATTGAATGGTCAAAAAGGTTAACTTAAAAATTAACATATTTCACTCCGTACATATAAATTTTGATTTTTGACACGTTTTATGTAATAAAAAAAACATTTCACCTAAATGAGTAAAATAGTTGAACTTTATAAGAAGAAACAACTTGCACAAATAGTTATACTTAAGTTTTTTTAGGTAAATTGAACTTCCATTAATAAAGAAACAACTCACACAAATAGGTTAATAAATAAACTTTAATTCCAATGTTAAGAAAAAATAATAATATAATCACAAATTTGTACATATTATAACACATAAAAACTTAAACGAACAGACATACTAACTAAATTCAAATGTGATATAGTATAGAATGATAGAGAGAATATTTGACTTTACTCAAGTATCACAGCTTAAAAAATTTTGAATTGCCACAAAGTGTTTGTTGAGTTTGTAAGTTACTTTGTGTACTTGTTTCAGTGGGTTCAAATTCCATCGAGAACGATTAATACCCCTCCCACATGTATTAAGAAAAAGAAGGGTTCTCGACAATGCTGGTTCGATTTCACGGGGTTAAATTTTTCATTCAAATATTATGAATATTTGTACTGAAGTTTGAATACTGTCTTTCTTTGACATGTTTCTCACTCGGTCAACAAATCATTTAATTTACCACTCGTTTGGTTAAGTAACCCCTTGTACTTATTCACGCTCTCCCTAGTGGAAAAAGAAAAAGAAGATAATTTTAATGTAAAAAGGATGTAAATTAAAAAGACAAAAAAAAGGACCCAGACTGAGTTTGAATATATAAAACAACTCCCAGCATGGTCAGAGAGAATCTTGCCCGCGAACTGAGTAAGTGTCAAGAAAGAAATCGTTATGGTTTACGGACAAAACAGGATATGGAAAAAAAAAGGGGGGTAAATGTTCTGTCAGGAACAGAGTTCAGGCGGAAGAGCTGGTGTTTACTGGTGGTGGGAAAGGGTCAAGAAAGAGACAGGAAAGGGAGGATGTGTAAGTATAGTCCATAGATGTGGATTTGAATCATAGAAAGAGAGGAAAAAGTTGAACTTATTGAATGAATGAGCTTAATTTTCTTAGAATTTACTCAGTAGCAAACCGTTCTAGAAAACCTCGGCCACCCAACAGTACCGTCAATGAACATAGGAGAAATATGGCGGAGTTGGTCAGCCATACGGCGGTGAATCCGTTCCCGGGCCTTGGACACACCGTCCGTCACACTAGGGGACTTTCAAGTGGTCGGAGCACCGCCCTGTCAAGGCGGAAGCTGCTGGTTCGAAACGTAAGCCCTTTTGAATGAAGGTATTCAGGAACAACTGGACCGTTTTCTACTTCAAGAATAAGCCAAAAAACGGATCACTTACTTTCTTTTATCTTCAAAAGTTAATGGTAATGTAATTAAAGTTCTCAAATTGAAGAATTGTTTTTTATCCAATTCCTAGGAATCAATAGAAAAGGCACGAGCCACATAGAAAAGGAGGAGAAGGACAAGGCGCCGGGAGAGCGTGAGGGAGAGGGATGAAGGACGAGAGAGCAGGAGGAAATCAGCCTTCGGTGGATGAGCGCTACATACGATGGAGAAGTCCCTCCCCTGTTCCGTACGATTGGCTCGCTAACTGCAACCTAGTATGTCTTGCCGGTCCGTAAACTCTCTCACCTACTATGGCAGATATGCGTTTCTTATCTTCTGGGGAATTTCGTTTCGGTTTTCTGTTTCACTGTTTCTTTTTATTGCCGTTTCTGGTTATGCACACTCAAATCACATGGTGAAAACTTTAGATTTGGTTACTTGCTGGCAAATGTCTGAAGACTAAATAGTTTCCAAGGATATTTCTCTCTGATCAATGGGACTCAAGTAATGTGATTTGTTTCCATGGCTCGCTCATATGAAGTAAAGAAGGGATAAAATGTAGTGCCAAGTTGCATGCCCTTAAACCCTAGTGCTGTGTTTCTATTTGGGCATAATTTTTGGTAGATTCCAGTTGAGGGTTTCTTAGAATAAAATGAATTACATGTGAAGGCTATTAAAATGGCATGTGGTCTTCTCAAAATATGAGCATTTCACTCGTAATAAACTGGGTTTCAGTGCTCAAGGTCATCACAAACTCTGACTAGTGCATAGCTGCCTTGTCAAGGTCTGCTGTATACGGTTTGTTATCATAAGGAGAATGAAGGGAAGAAGTGAACAAGTTGGAGGCTGTGACACGCTGAAAGGGGACTACAATGAGTCAAGAACTTACGTGTGTAATATTTGAAAACATTTTTAAACATTTTTAAACATTTTACGTATGTGCCTAAACATTTTTACGTGTCTCATACAATAAATTGGTATGATTTGATTGGTTCTAATTCAACTATTCTAGTCCATTTTATCCAAAAAATGAAAGGAAAAGGAAGTGTGGGAATTGATTTTTTTCCATTTGGTTTTTGCTGGATTTACATGATTTGATAAGTTCTATCTTGTTTGATTGGCTTTTGATTCTGTCAATTTAAGCCGGTGTCCTGCATTTAGTAGATTTGGGCTATACTTTTTTTTGATTGTAATTGAATTGGTCGAACAGGGTGGTTTGGTCCTAATGCTGTGTAAACCATCTGGTAGATGGTTTGGACCTCCCTCATCATTTATGTTTGTGTGTGTAGTATTTTGGGTCCCACCATGAAAAATTTAAATTCCTCATGCCAATTTCAAATCTACAAAGGTTAATTTTGGGCATTTAGTGATATTTCCTTGTAGTTAATATTGATTCAGCCATTGCTTTATTGTCATAATTGCTGGCCCACAGCGATATCTTTTTCTGTTTTCCCTACCCCGTTATAACTTGATAAGGAGCGATTGGGGAAGGGATTAGAGATTTCACATAGAGGGGTGCATAGGTTTGAGCATTTGAAAATGCTGAGGAGAAGGATATTGGAGAACGAGAAGAGGCGAAGAGAAAAGTTGCGCGATGAGCATTACAAACAGTTTAAGCAAATTATTCCATACCTCTATGATTGGTTTACGTTCCATTCTGTAAAGTGGCCATCTCAATCTTGCCGGTGTGTAGAACAATGATTCTCATAATCTCTCTCTCTCTCTCTCTCTCTCTCTCTCTCTCTCTCTGTGTTAGGATGTCAATCTTTTATCTGAAAGAAAAGTCGTTTCATATCTGTTATGTGATTTTTGGTTTCTATGCTGTTGTCACACATGGAATTTGTTGGAAATTGAAGGAAAGAAATTATGCCCTTTTCTTTGGCTAGGGGGTTTAGGGTTCTTTTTTTTTTTTTATAGAAAAAGGGATCTTGAACTAGGGGGTTCTTTTCATGCGCAACGAAAATATCATTATTCTCTCTCTATCATAGGTGGGGACCACAACTTGAGCAAGCTACTTACAAGAATCTACAACGCCTCTACTTTGCTGAACAGGTCAGATCTTCCAAGTTTTCATATTGTATTCTGATTTTTCATTCCTTAATGGAGTAGTGCTTGTACTTGCATTTAGTTGAATGATATATTCTATGTATCTGATTTATGATTAGGCTTAGTCAGGAAAATGATTTTTTTTTTTGTGTAGATGACATTTTATTGCGGTAATCTAGAACTGAATGTTGTTTTAATGTCACATGATTTTGTTATCTTTCCTCATACAAGTATAAGAATTGTACCATAGGCCAGGATGATAAGTTGAGAAATAGTAGCCAGAACTAAATTTTATGTTGATGTGGCATGATTTTGTTTTATTTACTTCTCTTTTCTTTTCTCATCCAAAGTATAAGAATTCTACCATAGCCTGAAAAGATAAATTGAGAAGAAGTACCACAGATCAGAGTTTCAAAATTCATTAAAGACTTCTTTTTAGTACTATTCTAGACCCTCCATGTTCCCATTTATGTATATTGGTATAACTATTGATGAGGATTTAGCATGCATTTACACATTCTTGGACTGTAGGTAAAGTTATCAATGTCCAGAGAGAACTATTTCTTTGATTTTTATATTATTTATGAAGTGAATGGATTCACATCTGCTTGTTTCTGAAAATACCGAGTAGGTTACTATGAACTTTAACCTGAGATTTGAAAATGATGTTCTACTGTTTTGCTCTTCCTCTCAGACTGATGGTAGTTTTCCAAATAAACTTATCATAGCAAACTGTGAAATTGTAAAGCCTAGGGTTGCAGCAGCAGAGCATATATCGCAGGTGATTTTCCTAATGGGAAGAGTTACTCTCGTGTCTCTTTTTAATTTGATCTTATTTCCAATTTTATTGACTTTTCTGGAACTTGGATGTTATTCTATCAGTTTGATGTAGAAGAGCGTTCGCCCTTTATAAAGGAATTCAAGACAATCATACATCCTGGAGAGGTCCAAACTTATCTAGTCCTTGACAATATCTATGAATCTATCAATGATTGCCTTATTTTTTACAGATTTTAATTATGTTGTCTGAATCTATATATGTATATATTGAATGTAGTGGTTTTGTTTATGATCTTTGCCATTCATTTTGGATTTCTGATTGGTATACAGGATTTGGCTAATTAACATAATTATTGTTCTTCTGTTCATTACCAACTAGCTACATCATTTGCCATTAGTCTTTAGATCATGCTTAACTAGTGCTTGTGTCTCTAATGAAAATATCCAGAGAAAGGTTTAATATCTAAAGAAGATAATGATCAATTCTGGTTTTTGCACTATTCTTGCTGTTATTATTATCTCTTTCTTGCATGACAGTTTTGTGATGAATATACTTGGAGACACATGATCATTTTTCAGCTTTCATATATAACTTGTAAGAAGTAGTTGTATTATGGGTGGTGCAGAAGGAACAAAATACTGGTATCAAAGATCAGCTTATGCCTATGATTTACTTTGGGACATTTATTTTTCTTTCCTCATTTTGGGTGTTAACATGTCCTATTTTTCAGACATTGTAAGGATAAATATCTGCATATTGATTGCCTAATCTGCTCTTATGCAATTGTGATTTTGTTTCTTTAGGATTCTTGATTCTCTCATTTGTACCTCTTTTTTTCATTAATAATGTTTCTTACTCGTGCTTGATTTCTATTCAAAGATGATTTTGCCTGCTCTATGCTGTGAGAATCCTCGTTGGGAAGAGCTAATAGCATTCATCTCATTGGCTAGTGTTGATAATTGAATTTGCAGGTGAACCGAATTAGAGAACTGCCACAGGACAATAAGATTGTGGCCACACATAGTGATGGTCCAGAGGTATGCTCCTGATTTGTCTGTGACAGCTTTGATTGTTTCTCTTACTGGATTTGAATTCTTTGAAAATGGTAAATGTTTAGAGTGGGTTAAGTTACACATTGCTTTCTTCCAGGTTCTCATTTGGGATGTTGATTCTCAGCCTAATCGTCATGTTTTCTTGGGAGCCACAGAATCTCGTCCGGATTTGGTATAACTGCGAAAGCTGTGTTTTGTTGCCCACACTAGTTATTTTGATACAGCTACTATGTTATTTGCTGATCGTCTAAGCTGTTACAGTGTGTGCCATTGTCAAACTTAAGCTAATTGCTGATTAAAATATTAACTTTGTTAGTCCCTGAAAGATGTTTTCATATGGCACTTTATTATGAGGATTGATATACAGAAGTTATTATCTCATTTTTGCCTATTATTTTAAGTTGTTTGATATCTTGATCACCAATACTTGCAGATGCTACTCGGCCATCAAGACAGTGCAGAATTTGCACTTGCCATGTGTCGAACCAAACCATATGTGCTATCCGGAGGTTCAATACTTGAATGTTCTCTTCATTTGAAAGAATTGGTGAAAAATTTTCAGTGTGGTCTAGCCATTCATAATACAGAAGATGAAGGAGACATGAATACTGATATTTACCATTATTATAATTTTATTGGATAACGATTCCTTGGGAAATGTCTAAGTTCTAATTTATAGGATTTTCTGAAGTTGTTAGTTTTATTATTTTATTCCTACTCTTCCTTTTCTTTTTCTCATCTGAACTTAAACATGTTCTTATCTTATTACTGTGGAACAATTTTTTGCAGGGAAAGACAAATCAGTGGTTTTGTGGAGCATTCATGACCATGTCTCCTCCTTGGCAAGTCGTAAGGGTGCTCCTAAGTCCCCAGTATTTGGAGCTGGAACTTCCAACACTAAGATTTCAAGAGTTGATAAAGTTGATCACAAGGCAAATTGTTCTACTGTTCATGCACGAGGTGTTTTCCAAGGACATGAAAATACTGTTGAAGATGTTCAATTTTGTCCTTCAAGGTGATTAGTCTTGTTATTAGTAAAAAATACTCTTTGTTTGGGACCAGAAACAACACAGTTTTGTGAATGAAAATGTTACACCTTTTGCCTAAGACATGATGATATATGAATTTACAATTTAATAAATTGAACCTAAACAGTTCATGCTTCTAAGGCACTTCATGGATGCGACAGTAAATTTAGTGTCAATCCAGATTCATTTGTATTGACTTAAATTCTGGTATGAAGTGCCCAGGAATTCTGTAGTGTTGGTGACGATTCATGCCTCATACTCTGGGATGCTAGAACTGGTTCAACTCCTGTTATCAAGGTTATAAGTTTTCTTCTACTGTTGCAGATTCCAGTGTTCTTATTCTGTACCGTCTGAGGTGATACAATCTGGATTAGAAAAAAAAAACCGTTCAGAAACTCTATAATACGAAATTATGCAACTTGACAACAAATTACTTCTATGGTTATATTTCTTTATTCCTGGAATTCTGATTGTGGTTGTGGAAGGGGGGAAGTGTAAAATAGTGTCAGAGACATGTGCCATCACTTAATAATCAGATGGTGTCATTGTTCTTACATTTTTACTGTGTAAAATTGTCTTAAAGTTGATGTTGGCATAAATGTAGAAGAACATGGTTTTTTTTTTTTTTTTGGGAATGTGTGGAAGATTAACATAGGTAAATTAAACATTTTTGTGTTGATGACTGAACTATAGAGAAAAATAATCTGAGTAACTGAACTAGTCTATTATGGATTTAACGAGCAGTTATAGTTCAGAATATTGTTACCAGTTTTTTTCACCTTTCTTCTACCCAATGTTTTCTAGCACAAAATAGGGTGGGACTGAAAAGTGTTGGTTCAGTGCTATATAAATGTTAAGGGCCTTGCTTACATCTTTGTTTTTGCAAAGAGCCATACAGAGGAAAAAAGGTTTGTGGTTGAGTGAATGGTGGGAATGAGTCTTGGATCGCTCTGTTCTTATTGTTAGGCTTGTGTTTGCTCTTTTGCTTTTGAGGGCTATGATAATAAATTCATTTACCTTTGTGCGTTTGGATGTTCTCTTCCAGGTTGAAAAGGCTCACAGTGCTGACCTACACTGTGTTGATTGGAATCCTCATGATGTAAATCTTATTTTGACCGGGTAATTTGTGCTTACAACAACATTTTATTGACTTTTTTTCTAAACTACTTATATTGTTTTATCCTGCATATTTAAAACAAGGATCATGCTGGCTCTGCTGTACTCGTATTCCAGTATTCTATTTGTGCTTCTGAATTTTTAATACCTATTTCCTTTAATCTTTTTGGTTCTGAAATCTACTTTTCAGGTCAGCTGATAAATCGGTTAGGATGTTTGACCGACGGAGTCTCTCTTCAGGTGGAGTTGGAACCCCTATCCACACATTTGAAGGCCATAGTGAAGCTGTATTATGTGTACAGGTAATACAGCATTTCATGTCTCTCTCTCTCTCTCTTTAGGTTTCTTTGATCATTTTAAGCTTTGGAGTTTGTAAATTTAATTAGCCTAGATTATCAGGAGTGACTGAAGAAGTTATTTATCTGGTGCAGTGGTCTCCAGATAAGTCATCTGTCTTCGGAACTTCTGCAGAAGATGGCACCATGAACCTTTGGGACCATGACAAGGTGTGCATGCCATTTTCAGTTATTTGTTTACTGTCATTCCTAGTCATGAAGTAATTAGAATTTGAAAAATTCCTTTGGCTCTGTTTAGACTTGGAGTGGGGAAAAAAGAGGTTCTAACAATGTCATGTTGGCAACTTGCAAATAAGAACAGAGTGAGCTTTAGTCTGGACTGAACCTTCTAAAGTAACTCTTCGCTGTAAAATTTGGTGTTCATTCTTCCTGTTAAAGTTGGCCTTGGGCAAGTAATATTGGTTATCTATGATATCGAGAATAACAAATACTTCTCAAGGTATATATTATTTATTTCATTTAATGGAGTAGGTATTGTGCGGAGCGAGTCCCAATTCCAATGTACTTTTTGACCATTAAGGAAATATTTTGGTAGATCTGCACAAAGTTACTTCATTTTATATTTTCATATCTTTGCTAATAGCTTTCTTCATATTTCCATCATGAATCTTGATAAGCAATTAGAAATGAATTTATGCATTTTTCGGTTCATACAATTCACATACTTATCTAAGGCCCTTTTTTGGGTTACTTAACAGGTAGAAGTCTGCCTTATAGTTTCTGGTGCTTTAAATTTCATTAAGTTAATGTTTTACCAGATTGGAAAGCAGGACCATGATGGAACAAGAGCTCCAAATTCTTCTTCTGCCTTGTTTTTCCAACATGCTGGGCACAGGTAACTATCTCAGTTCACCTTCACCTTTCTCTGTCTCTGTCCCTCTCTATCTTTTTCATTAGTTACAAAACCTTCCATCCTCTTGTTTGTCTTCATGATGTTCTGGTTTTGCACATTTTACTTTTCTCCCTTTTGTTGGGTGGGGCTTCTTAAAATTATATTATTCATGTCAAGAAACTCCTGGTAAAGTTACCATTGTTTAGTTCCTTGCCAGTTTATTGCCTCTCAACCAGTGATCGTCTCTGAATAGGGGTAAGGTGGTTGATTTCCATTGGAATGCATCAGATCCTTGGACCATTGTTAGTGTCTCTGATGATGTTAAAAGTATTGGTGGTGGAGGTACACTGCAGGTAGTTGCAAATCTGACTTGTTCTTCAATACTCTTTATGCCTTTTACCTGCTTATGAGATTAAAGTTGCACTCTTAGTTTAGTGGACAGAAAGACAAAGAAGAGTAAGACATAGCATATACTAGTGTTTAAAAGGTTCATATATTTCTCGTGGCATTATATTTTTAAGGGGAAATTCACGTGTTGTGCTTCTGGATAAGGAGCTGAGTAATGTAGCGAGTTCAATTATAGAAGCTAAAAATAGGTGAATTAATGTAGATACTGCTAAGATTTTTTGGTGATACACATGGTTCTTTGTATTATCAGTTTACAAGTTTTTGGCATATTGCTCTCTGCTCTAGAGCAACAACCTAAGTCTATCAGGAAAACTTAGTAATCACCCTTGATTAGCTTCTGCTAATTTCCATCTCACCATCTATGCCACTTTCAAAGATTTATGGCATGTATTTCTTGCTGCAGATATGGCGCATAATTGACCTAATTTACAGGACAGAAGAGGAGGTTACCAAAGAGCTGGAGAAGTTCAAATCTCATCTAAATACATGTGCTCCTTAGTTTGGCAGACCCCAAAGCTGAGAACCTTTTGGTTTCGTTATATCATGCTTTGAGTGGCTTGACCATAGACTTCAAATCGTTAAGTTTGTGTTTAACAATATTGATGTTTTTCCTTTTATAAGACTCTGTTGCTTGCTTCTGGAGTTTGATTGGCAGTTTCAGGGATGTAAAACCCAATTGTTTTAAGCGTTCTTTCTGTTATAACTCTAAGTTGATGCTGTGTTTCTTGCTCATGAATTTTCTCTAAAATGTATTGGAATTATAAGTTGTTGAGAACTACTCTCAACCACAGGTAATAAGGAAAATTGGACCTGAGTACTCAAAAATAATAATAACAATTCTCTGTTGCCATGCCTAAGCATTTTAGAGAAAAATTGGTTGTTGAACCGTTTTTGACAGGCTCATATAAAAGATAGGTGCTTTTCTAAATTTAAATTTCAAATTTTAAAAATAAAATTTCTCTTTTTCTTTTACAAATAAAAGGTGAAAAAAAAAATGTTAGATATTGTCGAAGTGCTGGACTGTTTATGTAATGAGTAGTCGTAACAGTAACGCATTACGGTGATAATTCTTTCTTTGTAAAAGTCTGAAATTGTAGGTAAAAAATAGTTTAGTAATCGAAAAAAGATAGAAAAATTGACAAAAGGCCAAACTTGTAAATCAAAAAAGTTTAGGGACTAAATTTGATAACTCTCCTCACTACTTTTTTAAGGATTAAATCTTCTTCCCCATGTAAATACTACTACTACTCAAATCAATAGAGTAAATTGTTTTTTTCCTTCCATAAGAAAATAGAGGTAAGTAATTATTTGCAATATCTGATTGTTAGTATTATTTTCAAAAAACAAGAAAAAGATAAAGAGATTTGATCGTTAGTAATTGTGTACTTATTGTGTATAAATTAATATTTTATCTTTTTAAAATTAAATCTTTTTATTTTATTTTAAAATATTTAGCATAAAATGTCTCCTTTTTAAAATAAATATACTAATTTAATTTTACTAATTCATGAGTCCATGTTAAGTAAGTCAATAATAAAATATTATCATAATAATGATAAAAACTCTCTTTTATTTAAAATAGTAATAATTTAAAATATCGTGTGAAATTCAATTATTAGTGTACTTTTTTTTGTTTGTTTGTTAATTATTACTTGAAATTCAGTAAGAAAAAAATTGCATAATTGTAGTCTCCCCCATTACAAAGGTTAAGAGTTAAGACATTCAATTTTTTCGTTTTAGGGAAAATAAAACATTGTAGTATCATATTTTTTAAAAAATGAATTAATCATGACTAAACTGGTGAGAATACATTAATTTGATTTTGAGTTATTCTTTTCACTTCTCATAGTCAACCTTTTCATCTAGATATGATATAATCCTACTGGGAGATATATATTAAGGTATTTAATATTTTATGTTCATATTTTTTAAAAATAATAATCATATTTTTCATTTAAAATTTTACTAATTACTTATTTTAGATATTTATATCACACTAATTAATTTGATATCACAACTAATCAAACATACGTGATAACTTATTTTAACTTTTTATAATAGTTAATTTAATTTCTTAAAGAATATTTTAGTCTAAAAATTTATGCACAACGATGGTATATTATAGAAAAATATTTACATAAATTACTTAGTATTAACATATAATCCATTTTTTCTCAAAAAAAAAATCCAATTATGGATATCACGTGAAAATGATGTGGCTAATGGTCTCACCGTGGCAATTAAGCATATCCGAAATCTGATCATTACTTATTAAAGAAATTTTGATCATCGTTGAGATAATTTTGCCATTTTGCCTCAGTAAAAAGAATGAAAATCACTTTTCTTTTATTTTTTATTAGTATTTTTATTTTAATTAAAGTACAAATGGTAATGAGAAAAAAACACAGGGTAACGAAATAGAAAATTAAATTGATGACGTGTGACGGTGGATCAGTCAGTGAAGCAACAATTCACCATAATAAAATCTCTTGACTCTGAAAATTCTCTCCTCTTTTCTTCTCTCTTGCTCTCTGTATCTCGCTCAGGCGGATCGGATCGAAAATGGGTCGTCAATGCCCGGTTCAGGTTACCGCTTTCGTTCTATCGGTTGCCTTTCTGATCTCCTCCGCGCAGTCCTTCTATCTTCCCGGCGTTGCTCCTCGTGATTTCCAGACGGTATATTTCTCGCTGTGTTATTACGTTCTCTCTTCTTCCGTCCCCACTACGGATGCTGATTCCTTCGTGTGTTTTTTATTGTACTTGTTTATGGTTTAGATCTTCTGATTGCATATCTAATTGTTGGAAATGTTCTAAGCATGTTTTTTAAACTGTTTGTAAGCTAAGTAAAAATTTTGATTGGTGATTGAGGTTCTGATCAATTACGGGTCAGATCTAGGGTTCGGATTTTGGGTAACTGGATTGGGTGCTGATCTAGGGTTCAACGGTCATCGCTTTTCAAATAACTGTTTAAAAATTATTGGCTATCAATGATTCTTGGTTTATGATGAGCTGATCTTAAACTGTTTTGTAATATAGGTTATCCGTTTTCATTGAACTTGATTTTTTCCTTTTGGTATTTAGTTATTTTTTGCGCCATTTTCTGTTAGTACGCAGTCTACATAATAATCCTTGCTATTGCCAAATGCCATCTTTTAGTTTGTTGGATTGTGGTTGCACTTTATGATGGGGAAGTATGGGATTAGCATTAGTTTTTGGAGTTTTTTGGATTATGAGAAACCGAGGGAAAACTATTCATCAGGTTAAGTTCTGTTCGTTTATGTAATTCTGTAACGGGAAATGCTTTATTGGATTGCTATTGGTTATCCCGTTTATTGCAATGATTATGTTATTTATGGCTGCGATTATTGTATGATCTCTGAATTCCAAATATATTAGTTTCCAGTGATGTTTTTGAGCACTTCTAAATGAGTGCATTTTGACCATTGGTTGGAAATTCAACATTTTGGAAAGAAAATGGGGAATATTGCTTGCTATATGTTCCTGTGATATGCCATATTTTCTTTCCCGGTTTTGACTTACATGGCAGTTTTGTTTACTGGGTATTTGTTTTCCTCTGAGCAGAATGATCCACTTTATGTTAAAGTGAACAAGCTTTCATCTACAAAGACACAGCTACCTTATGACTACTATTATTTGAAGTACTGCAAGCCAAGTAAAATTGAGAACAATGCAGAAAATTTGGGGGAGGTCCTTCGTGGTGACCGCATTGAGAATTCAGTTTATACCGTAAGAATTTAGATATTTTCGTGACAGTCATTTACACTAAAAATAGATCTATTGTAGTCATTTCATGTCAAATATCAGACCTCACTAACATGGAATTCTTTAATAATTATTATTAATCAGTTTCAAATGAGGAACGAGATGCCGTGCAAAGTGGCTTGTCGAGTTAAGCTTAATGCTGGAGATGCTAAGAACTTCAAAGAAAAAATTGATGATGAATACAAGGTTAATCTGTAAGTTCCTTTTTCTATGCTCCTTCAATGGAATTTATTTCCATGGGTTCCTTCCAACTTTAGTACTGCCATGATCCTCCCCTTTGACATATGGTCATGTTGAAATGTCAAATTTGTTGTGGTATAACCCATATTTAATTTATAAAATGTCGATGCAGGATTCTTGATAATCTTCCAGTTGCTGTTGCTAGGCAAAGGCGGGATGGAAGTCAGTCAACAACATATGAACATGGTTTTCGTGTTGGGTTTAAAGGAAATTATGCTGGGGTTAGTTGCAGTGAGCTGATTTATCACTTATTTAATCTTATAGTTCAGAAACTTACCTAAGACTTTGCGCAATTTATTACCTGTGCAGAGTAAAGAAGAGAAGTATTTTATCCATAATCATTTGAGTTTTAAGGTCATGTATCATAAAGATCCAGAAACAGATTCTGCTCGCATTGTTGGGTTTGAGGTCAGCCCTAACAGGTAGGATCACAATTGCATGGTCTTTTGATTTCCTTTGTGTTTTTTATCTCTTTTTGCAGTAACTTTTTGGAGTTTATACATATTTAAATTATAGCAACTGTGCTTCTAAAATTTGTTGGGAAGAAAACACGTTGACTAATGTGAACAGTGGGCATTTCGCTTGTTGAGAAATTTTAAACTGGTTTTTCTTATCATTGTGTTTCTTATCTCTTTTTGCAGTAACTTTTAAAAGTTTGTACAAATTTAACTTAATAGTAACTGTGCTTCTAAAATTATTTAGGGAAGAAAACACATTGACTAATGTGAATTGTGAGTATTTTGCTTGTTAAGAAAATTTTAACTTGTTTTTCTTATCATTCTTTTTTACAGTATTAATCACGAGTACAAAGAGTGGGATGATAAGAACCCTCAAGTGACAACATGTAATCAGAACACTAAGAATTTAGTTCAAGGAAGCACTGTCCCACAGGAAGTAGATGCAGAAAAGGAGGTGGTTTTCACTTATGATGTTACTTTCAAGGTATGCTACTAGAGAATCCTTCTTCTGGAATTTGGTTTATTCAGTTGCTGATTTACTTTGTTTTAACCCACGAATCATCTGAGCTTTTTTGTCATTATTCTTTCAGGAAAGTCATGTAAAGTGGGCATCTCGATGGGATACCTACCTTCTTATGAATGATGACCAGATCCACTGGTTTTCTATAATAAATTCATTGATGATTGTCCTCTTCCTTTCTGGTATGGTTGCTATGATCATGATGAGAACTCTATATAGAGATATTGCAAACTATAACCAGTTGGAAACACAAGATGAGGCACAGGAAGAAACTGGCTGGAAACTTGTTCACGGAGATGTTTTCCGGGCACCCATCAATGCTGGTTTGCTGTGTGTTTATGTTGGTACTGGTGTTCAGGTCTTTGGGATGACACTTGTGACAATGATATTTGCACTGCTAGGTTTCTTATCACCGTCCAATCGAGGTGGACTTATGACAGCAATGGTTTTACTATGGGTTTTTATGGGCTTATTTGCTGGATATTCCTCAGCTCGCTTTTACAAAATGTTCAAGGGTACCGAGTGGAAAAGGAACACCCTGAAAACTGCTTTTATGTTTCCTGGTATTCTTTTTGCAATCTTCTTTGTTCTGAATGCTCTTATTTGGGGGGAGAAATCTTCTGGAGCTGTTCCTTTTGGCACTATGTTTGCTCTGGTAGCCTTATGGTTTGGAATATCAGTACCATTAGTTTTTGTCGGTAGCTATCTGGGTTTCAAGAAACCAGCTATTGAAGACCCTGTGAAGACTAACAAGATTCCAAGACAAATACCTGAGCAGGCTTGGTACATGAAGCCAATTTTCTCGATTCTTATTGGAGGGATACTTCCTTTTGGGGCTGTTTTCATTGAGCTGTTCTTCATCTTAACTTCCATTTGGCTGAACCAGTTCTATTACATCTTTGGCTTCCTTTTCATTGTTTTCGTGATCTTAATAATCACATGTGCAGAGATTACTATTGTTCTCTGCTACTTCCAGTTGTGCAGTGAGGACTATCATTGGTGGTGGAGGGCATACCTGACTGCTGGCTCCTCTGCTTTATACCTTTTCTTTTACTCTGTTTTCTACTTCTTCACCAAGTTGGAAATCACCAAGCTGGTTTCGGGTATTTTGTACTTTGGTTACATGTTAATAGCATCGTATGCCTTCTTTGTGTTGACGGGAGCAATTGGTTTCTATGCCTGTTTCTGGTTTGTGCGGAAAATCTACTCTTCAGTGAAGATAGACTGATGTAAAGCTTAAAGTTCTTAACTTTGTATGGGAATTGATAAAATCGAGAGCAGTAGGATCCAGAAAGAGGTTGGGGTACTTCGCAGGATAAGAGCCACGAAACTCAGGAAGTTTTTACAGCCTGCTAAAGGCCCCGTTGTCTGTATGTTCTTTTATATACCCATGCTCGCCCGTTTTGTAGTATGTCTAGAAACTATAGTCGAAGTTACTATTTAACTATGGACATTTATTCTGTTCGTAACATTCATAATGAGTTTTTGATAATTTGATTGTAGCACTATTTACCCATGTTTGCGTTTTATTTGATGGGCCTAGCTATAATTCATGAGAGGCATTGCACGGTGCGTGATGAAATGGTGCTCTGGTAGTTTATTTGGCCGAGTGCATCGTGGTTTTCATGGCTTCTTGCCTCTTCCATCAAATTTTGCGACTTTAGATTCATTCATCTTTATTATTATGCTCTTATACGCAACAGTATGCTATCACAAGTACTAGACCTACCATGAGAGTCCTTGGAGGACTGCAATTTCACAAGTACTAGACCTGTCTATATGAGCTCAGTTTTGGGTGTCGTCTTACAGGGAAATATGGAGTAAAATATGCTGCTGTAAAGAAAATGCATATACGATCAACTTGTTCCAACTAAATAATAATTTCATGGGCTTCATCTTACTACTTCATCGTTGAGAAGGAAAAAGGACATTCACCTCAATTATTTTAAAAAATCCCCCTGTCGATTTTTATAGATAATGTAGCAATCGTGGCTTATTTGATCTACCAAATAAAAAGACAAAGGCAGTATCTTCCGAGAAGGACAAAAAAAAAGACACGAGTTACTTGATAGGTGTTGGGTAGAAAAGAGCTAAGAGTACAATGTCTTCATCTTCAAGCATGGTTACTTGAGTGACTACTTCAATGCGCTTCACCTTTACAGGTGTAAGGGCCTAACCAACTTTGTAATCAAACTTCTACTCACTGACAATATTGTAATACTATATTTATTCTGTTCATTCCCTGTACTTGTTTAAGAGAGAGGGAAGAGAAAATATTTAATACCATTGGCCCACGAACTTTATTACCTTAGAAATGAAACCACAAAGACCGTGGCAGACTCAGGCAGAGGGGAAAAGCATAACAGGATCAACGAAATTCTAATCAGACTTTGAAATGTAGGATGTTCTTCCATTATGGTTAGCATCAGCATTGTGCTGTCTGTATGCAGAAGTTCTGAATTTCCCTCGAACATTTAAGTTAACAAATAATATCAAAATCCAACAAAAGAAAGCCAACTTGGTTAGCCAAAAGGGAACTCATACTAACAGTACATGTTTGCCTTGCACTCAGGCAGAGGCGAAAGGCATAAGAGGATCAACGAAATTCTAATCAGACTTTGAAATGTAGGATGTTCTTTCAATATGGTTAGCATCAGCATTGTGCTGTCTGTATGCAGAAGTTATGAATTTCCCTCGAGCATTTAAGTTAACAAATAATATCAAAATCCAACAAAAGAAAGCCAACTTGGTTAGCCAAAAGGGAACTCATACTAACAGTACATGTTTGCTTTGCTCTATATCGTATGGAATAGCTGCCATGCTAATCTCGAAAGCAGTTCAAAAGTTGCTGATGAGTTTTTGTCCCAAAATCAGCCCGAAGCAGCACAAGTAGCCATAAAATTCCTGCACCAAGTACCCGACTTGGATGCCAGATATACAGATCCCCACTAGTGAGGCAAGCTAACAGTTAGCAAAAATGTGGCCCTTAGACTGAGCTCGACTTAGATTTTCCATTTCTCTGCCTGCATATGAGAACATTATGATTATTAATCAGTAGTCCTAGAAAAAGAAGTGCCACATTATGTGATCGAAGACTAACCAAAAACTGTCCTTCTTTTCTTGTGCTAACAACTCTTCAAATGAAATATCATCAATCTCATTCTCTGTGCTCTCAGCTCGTTCACAAGATTTATCTTTCATTTCCATGCAGGCACTAATTTCAAGCATCTATGATGCAAGAGTGAGTGAAATAAAGGGTAAGAAGAGAGTATATACATCACTGAGTAAAAGAGATTGTGAATTGAATAAATTACCCGTTAAGATTTTTTCCAAGCAATATGAGTGAAAAATTACAAGACCCACTGAATTGCAAGAGCCCATGCAAACTTCTGCTTCGATAGTAGTTCCTCTATCCAACACCAAATGTCTATGTTTCTATTATTTTTAGATGAAAAAAATTAATATCAACTTAGTAAGCTTCTTAATTTAGGAGATGTAAATCCATTAACTCATTAGTCCTACCACTAATCTCTTAAATCAATAACAAATAACATTCAATTAAAGGATGTGAATCCCACTTATTTACAGGTCCAACCACTAACCACTTGAATTGCTAAGGCTAAGATGTTAAACTTTTGTTAATTAAAAAAAAAAAGAAGAAAAGATTATAACTTATGGTCAAATACCTCTTAAATATTTGTGACAAGTCAAAAGAGGACATTAAATACTAGAGAAAGGGAGTATTAAAAAGTAGGGGTGTTCATTCAGTTTTTACAATTTCGGTTCGATTTTCGATTTTTTTACTTGGGTAAATCGAACCAAACCGTATTAGGTATACTACGGTTCGGTTTTTAAATTTTGATTTTCGGTTCGGTTCGGTTTTAAACCGAAATTTCACTTTTTTTAAAAAAAAATTCAATGATTTTTTTTTTTTTTTTACAAAAAAAATTCAATGAGCTTAAATAAATATGATTAAATGAAATAATGATGTCAAATACACAAGCACATTCAAACAATAGGCCAAAGAACGAAAATTTATCAATTAAATCATATTATTTACACATTTTCAATGAGAAAAATATTGAAAATGATGATTCATAATATATCAAAATACGATAAATGAGCTTCTTTTACAATACTTAATCATCATCTTGTAGATACAAAAACACTTCAAATAGAAAAATATATAAATAATTATTGAAGTAAATAAAATTGGTTAAACATTAATTATAATTTTTTTATAAAAAAAAAACTTCGATTTTTCGGTTTAACCGAATTTTCTAAAATTGAAACCGAAAATTGAACCGTCATTTTAAAAAATTTCAGTTAACCGAACCGAATAAACCGAAAAACAAAATACCAAACCATTTTTTAAATTTCGGTTCGATTTTTCGATTTGGTTCGATTTTTTAACACCCCAATTAAAAAGATTGAGAACAACTATACCTTTTTGTAGGCTGGTGAGAGCTTAAGCTGTTGTTGGAGCCAATTATATACAAAAGCATCCTCTTCTATTCTTTTTTGTTCTAATTCTAGCTTGTAAATCTGCATGATTTTTTAAAGTATTATCTACAAGTGCATTTTGATGTTCAATAAGTCTGCCAAAATGAATATTGAATTCTTGCTCATGTAGTATACCTGCTGACGTAGCCTGTCAAAAGAAGACCTGTCTGCCTTCAACAATAAAGCCTTTGCAATTGTGAATTTCCGTTGTGTAACTTCTGATCTGTCCAAAACAGAGATATGTTTTTACTAAGACTAGTGCAAGCCTGGAAAATAAATTATGCTACACGAAGCAGAGCTAAAATCTCATGGTTGAAAGGTTATTATTGCAAGTGGTAACCAAATATTGCAAGCGGTAACCAAATAAGCAGTTCATCATCTCTGTTTTTCTCTTTCTTCTTAGTTATTTTAAGGATGAAAGTTCATCCTATTGCTTCTTTTTCGTGATTTGTTTTGCAATCTCTCTCTCACTCTCATGGAGGGGGAAGGAGAGAATTGAAGCAAATTCCCAAATGATTTGCTTAGTTGCTTGTTAATGATTTTTGGAACTACAGGGAACAACAACAGGAATTGTTCCATAGAGTATGTAAACTTGTCTTCAATGGGAATCTAAGTCTACAATTAGGAGAGGAAGTAGACGCTTGAAATGATGTGTTGGTAAATTGTCTGGGAATCACCTTTTTTCTTTAATATGCATTAAAGGATAGTGTACCACTCTGTCTCACCAAAGTGCAAGATAATAGAGAATCATCTAGGATTTGCCAAACTTCACAACCAGTGCCCCAAGAAACAAAGAAAAAGAAAAAACAAGAAACACATAGACAAACTTTCAAACTACTTGACCAACGAACACAAGTTTCCAGACAAACCTACGATGTAGCTCTTTCTTTGACTCAACCAAGCAATTAACGAACTGTCCAACCTGCATTAGAATTTAGAAAAGGATAAGTTGAAAGCATATAGTTTTGATGATAAAACCACATAAGAGAAAGAAGAAATAGTGGGATTCTTCCATTGTGATAATTATATTGCATAGGAAATTCTAGTTCTAAGCTAGTCTCCACGTTCTACAAAAGGCAAGGGAGGAATACACAAATACACACTCAAAATACCTTATGCACAAATTTGATCTATAGAGAAACCTTCCACAATACCTAATGCAGTGATCTATTTCTGCCAATAAACTTAAGGCTGCATCACAGTCAACATTTGCAGGGGATATAAATTGTTGGCATTACAAAATTTATTTCATTTCACGAGTTATGGCGTGCACATACAAAAGATGAAAGATGGAGAAATTGCTGAAAAGACATGTATGACTATTCTTAACAAACATCTTGCCTCATAGTATGAAGAGTAGATACATGTTTGCAGAAGTGAGCATGGTCAGGTTCCACTGAACATTTGAAGGACGTCTACTCTGCGACAGTAATCAAAAGCCTGCTTGTTTTGTGTGCACGGTGTTGATATAATTTTGGATTGAAGGAGCATAAATGCCTAACTTTACCCATATTGAAGTATCTTTATAGTAAACTTGCTTAAAATCTAAGCAGATAACTATAATAATAAAAGCTTTAACGGGTCTACTTTCACTGTATAATCTATGAACCACACTAACAAATCAGGCTGAAGAGATGCTTGCTAATCCTTGTAGTATTATTTGCAATTTGGACCAGAAACACGTGAAGAGATAAGGAAAAATACAAGGGGAACAAATTATATATTCATGGACGTTGATGGAACTAATACAATAAATCAATCAATCGAAATCATCAATAATCTAAATACAAAAATACATAAAAGAATTATCACTTATTAATGATAAAAAATTCAATCTTTAGTCAGGAAGAATGAGAAGGGAAACCTGTGCCAAAGTCAATCCGTTGGACTCGTGGGACTTTACGAGCTGATCGTACTGTTGCTTGATCTTCCTCTGGGTGGCACTGGTCGAATTAGTAAACGGGTATAGACAAACCAACTCTTCCTTCTTCTCCTTCTTACTCTCCTCCTCATCACATGCATTCGGGTCGGGTCTCTTCTTTTTCCCTCTCTTCTTCCTCTTCTTCTTTTTCTCCTCCTCTTCCTCAATACCAACCGGGTCCCCGTCCAATTCAGGACCCTTTTTGCCACAAACATCATCTCTAAACAGTATAGCCCACCTGCGTGAATCCGAAGGCAACATCTCTAGTAAAAGCGAATGGGACAGCTGATTCGGGTCTGATCCAGAGGTCTCTTGTATGTCAGTTTGAATATCATCTTGATTATCTACAAAATTTTCAGATGAAGATGTAGTATTATCAGTATTAACAGAAATGAATGTCTTCTGAGTTTCTTGTTTTTCCTGTCCATGGTGGTGGAGTTGGTTGCCGCGTCTCTTGGAGTATAGAGAGAAGATGATAATAGAAAGAGATAAGATGGTAAGAGTGAAGAAAAATACAGAAAAAAACATGGTTTGATTAATGCAAGAGAAAGGGAAGTAATAGCTCATGGAAAAAGGTGGCGGAAAGCTGCTAGAAGAAGAGGAGAAGATGAGAGAAGTTGGAGACGCCGCCATGGCAAAGAGAACGCGTCATTTGCAGGATATTGGATTATGGATAGGCACGATGCTCGTTTTAGAGCCAAACAAAATCACACCTCAAAGGAAAACAGTCCGACCAATATTAGATTTCAATAGATACCTAGCTTACACTCAAAAACTGAAAAGAAAAATTCCATAGTCATTTTTTCATGATTATATATATATATATATATATATATATAACAAGCATGTTTATATTTCTCATGGCTCCGTTACTATGATCTAATGCCTAAATGTATATATAATTTATTTAAAGTATAATAACTTGAAGCACAATTAGCTATATTAATCTATAGAAATCATAGCTTTTTGGAGAAATTGGGTAGGGGGTTGCTTCGATTTCTAAGCTAAAAATTCTCTAATATCCATGCAAAATTGGAAATTACAACAAAAAGAAAAAAAAGAGAGAAAAAGACAATTGGTTTTTTAAAAAAAATTTAGGTCCAACCTCTCACTCAATGGTGAAGTAAGACACTCCAGAAACCATATTCTTTCGAGCTTCTTCTCTAGGCATTTTATTTTTAAAATATTAATCAATTTCAAAAAATATAAGCATTTTAAGATAAATGAGTTTGAAGTATCCACATTTTTTTAACGACTTGTTATGTAATAAGTAAAATAAGTTGGTTTTTTTTTTAAAAGGAAATTTGCATTAAATCATGAAAGATTGGCAAAAGTGGGTATGGGGTCAAGTCCTACATCATGTAGGCTATCTTGAGCAAACTTAATTAGCCTTTAAGCAATACAATTAATGTCTATACAAATATACTCGATTTAAAAAATGACCTAATTTATAAAAGATCATAGAATGCTTATTAATATCATTAACAAGCTCTAGGTTATCACATTTAATAATAATATTAGAGAAATCATGATTCCAAGTAAAATGGATACATTCAATAGTTGTCAAAGGTTCAACTTGTAAACATTTTCAAATATTTTATTAGAGGATATATTTAAATACTTATGATATTTAAGAATTTTTTTAATAACGAATAAATTACTACATATATTTATTAATTTAAGGAATTAAACAAATAAAATGATGTATTTTTTGAAAAAAGTATTTATGTACCTGTTTAAATAAATAGATTTTTTAAAATTTTAAATGAAAATATAATTATTTAAAAACAAATAATAATACTTCTACCGTATGTAATTAACGTTGCATTTATATTTTAAGATATTTGTAATTAAATATACATTAAAAATATATATATTATTTTTAATTTAAAATTTTACTATTAATCTTCTTAATTAAAATTTATATTCGATCTCACTAATTAATGATATCTATCACTAATTTAATTAATACTAACAAATATAATAAAGTAAATTATTTAAGATTACATACTATTATTAATTTTTAGATTAATAAAAATGTAAATATTTAATAGACAAGATGGAAGGAGTATTATGGAATAAATTAAAATCAAAATAAGAAAGTGATTTTTTTATAAATATTTTAAAAATAAATTTAGACATAATATTTTTTATTATTAATAGTAGCCTACAAAAAAGGACAAATAAATGCAATTATTACTATGATAGGATAGAAGAAAGAAGAATTGCTCCAAATAAGTCGTACTTTATAAACTTTGACAAAGACATCTACCAAGTCTCTTTTACCTTTATTCATTTTCCTTGTTGGATGGTATACATGACAGAATAAAGTACTCATTTTTCATTTATATAAAACGAAAACCCAAAATTAAAAAACCTAAATTTATTTTCCAACTTTAGGCGCGCTTGGGGTTTTGTCCACCGTCGGCTCTGGAAGGCTGGAAGAACAGGTACGTGTCTCGTGGCGGCTCCGCCTTCTCTCTTGCCCTTTACAAGCATCGATTTTCTTCCAGATCTGTAATAGGTTTTCATCTCTCTTACTGTTCTCTTACAAATCATTTTTATCAAATGCATGCATCTGAGATTTAGTTTTCCTTGTTTATTTTTATTGAATTACTAATTATTCGTAGGTTCGAAATCAGACTTTAAAACAACGCACTTTGCGAAGTACTTTAAATATTTGCAGCTGTGTTGGTTACAATAGATTCATTTTACTCGGATTAGTGTGTTGTTTTACTTTTCTTAGTGGATTTTTAGCTGTTTTATTGACAAGAATTTCCACGAAATATAGAGTATTAATTATAAATGAATATAGTTTGTCATTTGGTAAATACTTCTACGCAGCACCTTGCCCTGTTTGGGGTACTTCGACTTGAAATAATGCAAATAAAAAAATAATAGAAGTCTTTGATTCTCGTATTGAATTCGGTTAAAATCATTCATATTGAAATTTGTGTTAAAGCTGACTGCAGTTTTAAGAGTTTGAATTCGTGATGTTGGGAGTTGTAAGGCGCAAGGTTGCTTCTAGCGCGTGTTCTGCGCCGGTATTATATCTAACTTGTTTTTGATTATGTACTAAAGTCCTACCAACATGATTGTCCCTGTTACAATAGTAGTAATAAATTTGCACTGGGTGATTGGTACCAGATCCTGAGGAAATCATTTCAAACAAGTCGGGCTTCACCTAGAACCTGCACTGCTGCGGTAGAAGAGGTAATTGGTTGTTTTTGTTCACTATTGGTTTTTCCTTTTGGACAATGTTAGTTTAATTCAATGATTGGCATTTGAGACTTACTATTTTTTGAGAAATTTCGGCTTTGCCTTTTCCAATAATAATGGAATTGGGAGACTACTAGAAAATAGTTGAGGTTGGTTTCTTGCTGAGGTACTTTTTGGGTGTTAAATGGAAGTTAGCTTCAGGTAATATGGAACTTAGCTTACATGTTTAGATAAAGATCCAGAACTTTTATGCTGTTATAAATCATGAGAAATATATTTGTCCTAAGTGTCAATGATCTCCTAGCTTCGGGAAAAGGAGAAGGGGCGTCGCAGTACCTGTCAAAAGAATTGTTGAATTCCTTGTATGCTGTGTTATGAGAAGAACTTTTTAATCAGTGCAAGTAGAATTGTTTAATAAACCTTGCTTCTCCCCATTCTTATTAAGCCCATTCTTTATTTAATCTTGTGAGTGACTGAGTATCTTCTTTTAAGAGTTCTAAGTTTTGCTTTTTGTTGTATGAACAGATTGTACTTCACTCAAGGTGCAGTCATGCTCGAAATATCTCTTACCACATTTTACCAGGTATTGATTGACCTACTTGTGTAAACTCCTCATATAATTCAAGTTTCATATTTGGACATCTTTGTCATGGTTGTAATTAATTCTTTTCTATCTCCTTGTGCCATAGGAAGCTCAACAACTACATGGTTATCATGGTTAGTGATTCATTCCCTTGTCCTTTTTATGTTTTTTTAACCCTTTTTGATATGTTTAGTTACTTGGTTATAGCATTCCGTTATGTATTTTTACTTGTATCTTAAGCAACTAAATGTAGGAAAACCTATCCTACTCTTCCACCATAAATTCTTTCCTATTGCATCATAAGTAGCAACAAAATAATGTTGTGTGATCAAGATACGTATTTGTCTGATTTTGTTTAATCCTTTTGGTGAATGGCTTTCTAACAAACAAAGGTTGTGGGTTGCCCTAGATTTATTGCTGAAGAAATATGAAAATACATGTGCAGTAGCATCTTGGCTGTCTTGGTGTAATACTTGTGTTAGGGAGCTTATCTGATTTTAAGCTTTGCTGATTAGAATTTGGCTACCATGTGAAAAAAACAACCCAGAATTCTCAATCTTTTTTTGGTGCATTAGCACTCAGCTTAAGCTCTTTATGAGTTGAACTTGTATTGTTTGTCAATAACACTTTGAGCGTCCATTTTTGTAATTAAACAATGAGAAAGTGCCAATGTGACTATAGCACTAGGCTTCATTATGGCACTAATTATTTGAGATATGTTATATTGTAAGTTAAGTGGGAAAGTGTGTTAATTTTAACGTATGTTATATTGCAGGGGAAGTAAGACCAATTTGTCATCATACATCAGCATGCAGTTAGGAAGCAGGACATTTTGTTCAAATAGTGGTATGATGTTTTGTCCTCTCACTTTGGGCTTAACATTGCTTGTCACACGCGAAAGATTTTAGGCAGTGTTCCTAGGATACTGGTACAATTGGGAGAATTTAGGCAATTATCTAGGAGAACATTAATTGCTGTCTTTGGTAATTTATATCATCTATGAGTTATCTTTATGGGCATTGATTTCAGTTGTTTGAAACTACCGGCTTTAACTTTTTTATGCTAAAAGTTATTTTGAAATGCTCTTTTTCCCTTTTTTCCCTTGCACTTCTAATTTTAAGTGCTAAAAATGAAAACAAAATAAAATGGGAGAAGCCATATGGAGTGGCTTCTCAAATCAAATTTTTCTTATTGACAATGTTGAAAATAAAAATGTTATACTCCTTTCTTCCAAATTTTAATATCCACATTTTTATTTTGGGATTCAAAAGATTAATTGCCATTTTCTTAAGATTAAGATACTATATATAAGTTCCACAATTTTATCCTTCTCAATTTAAGGGATTGATATCATACTTATACATGGGTCACATTAGAATAAATTCAACATAGTAACTTACATGTAGTCAAAGATTTTATTTATTTTTGTATCCAATCAAAAAGGACATCCAAAACAGCTTTTTCTGAAAGCTTTTTTAAAATTTTCCAACAGCTTATTGCTTCAATAATCAGAAACAGGCCCTTAGATCTTTCTGGTTCCATGCTTGAGGTGTCCTGTTTTTGCAGGGTACTCTCTCTGTCCACCAATATTGGATATCCATTTTTTTATTTTGCAATGTTCAGAAATGGATGTTCTATTTTTTAAAAATAAACATATTCATTTGTTAAATCTTACAATAAACTGCCTTAACTTAAGGGTGTGAATGCCACAAACATGTTTCTCTCACCTTTAGCCATTTGATTAAAGGATAATTCAGTAATTCTACTATGGTGAGATGCTGTCCTAAATTTATGTCAAGTTTGAAATAGGACATCAAATTTGGGAGGGAGTAATTTCCTATATATAAAAAAGGAAAAAACCCTTGTAATAGGAAATAATCGGATAATGGAATGCGCAAGAAAGAAATATTCTTATTGCAAGCACTGTAATTAGTTTCTCAATTATGAGATATGTCAATAGGAATGATTCATGTTGCATGCTTTATAATGTTGCATCATGAGCTGCATGTTAAATGGGGGACTGCTATCTTTGGATCTTTCAATTTCCTATTATATTGCTCACAGCATAAATTTGATCCTAGAAACCCCTGTTGACTGAGTTTGCATATACTATTGTGGTGTTTTTTGTTACAGACGATGACAGAGACTGTAAAATTGTTAATAACCATACATAACTAGCAATTCTACAGGATTTGTCATTAGCATGGTTAAAACTGGACATAAAGCAGCAGATGTAAGGGATATATGTGCATGACAGAATGCTTTGATGTGTTATTGATAGTCGTTCTGTTTTTACTTGGCGTTTTGTACATGCTAGAAGGTGATCTGGTTGATGCTGTTGTGCCTTTTATGGGTGAATCAATATCAGATGGCACATTGGCAACATTTTTGAAGAGTATGCTTCCCCTTTATCCTTCTACTATATCAGCATTCTCTTGAATGATTGCTCAATTTGCTTGCTTTTTACTAGTGCATACAACTACTTATTTTTTAAAAAAAAAAAAGAAAAAAGAGAAAAAGAAAACAGACTCGTGCGCCAAACTTATTGGGTATATTTGGTAACCCAGATCCTGGTGACAGAGTAGAAGTTGATGAGCCCATTGCCCAAATTGAAACGGATAAGGTACTCCCTGATTCCTCATTTA
The DNA here is from genome assembly GCA_019593545.1 of Apocynum venetum. Lineage (NCBI taxonomy): Eukaryota > Viridiplantae > Streptophyta > Magnoliopsida > Gentianales > Apocynaceae > Apocynum > Apocynum venetum. The sequence continues at coordinate 4,349,977 of SRSM01000123.1, read as the reverse complement.
TGTTTAATAAATGAAGCCTTTCTAGCATTCCATTTGGATCGAAAGTCCTAACTCGGTTCATTTTCATTAGGTCACCATTGATGTTGCGAGTCCTGAAGCAGGTGTTATCCAAGAGGTTAAATATCTATATTTTTAATCTGACCTATATCTTTTTCTCCATTTTGTATGTTTTGCTTGATTCTTTTTCAGTCATTTGTTTTTTTCCTAAATACTTTGCTTTGTTGTGATTAGTTTGTGGCCAAGGAAGGAGATACTGTAGAACCTGGAACTAAGATTGCTATAATTTCAAAATCTGCTGAAGGTGCTTCCCATGTTGCTCCATCTGAGAAGCCTTCTGAAAAAGCTGTTCCGCCTTCCACTGGCGGAAAAAAGGTGGAGCCAGCAAAAGCTAAAGTTGAATCTCCTGCTGTGGAAACCAAGGTGGAGAAACCAAAGCCTAAAACAGAGGCTTCTCCACCACCTCCTAAACGTTCTGCTACAGAACCCCAGCTTCCTCCAAAAGAAAGGGAAAGACGAGTAAGTTTATGGTCTTGTATTGTGTTGAGTTTTGAGACTTGTTATTGTTTTATAGATCTTACTGTGTATAAAAAACTGAAAATTTTGAAATCTCTCATTGATACAGGTTCCAATGACAAGGCTCAGAAAAAGAGTGGCAACACGTTTGAAAGATTCTCAAAACACATTTGCATTGTTGACAACATTCAACGAAGTTGATATGTGAGACTGATTTTTTACTTAATGCCAAAAAATTCATCAATTTAGGCTTCTTCCATTAGATTGGTTTAAGACTTATTGAACTCAAGTTTACTTGGCTACTTGTGTTAATTTATTACAAGCCAACTCAATCACATAAAAATCAATTACAATGAGATCACGTGTTATTATGAGTTATTCTCTGGAAGATTACCATTATGGAAACTTTGCTCTAAAAAACTGCTTGGGTCAAAGTGGAATGGAGTATGCATCTTTGATGCGAATTTTACCATATTGAGTTTGCTTTGGTTAGACACTTTCTTTTAATTGTTTAATCATTTTTGTTGCAGGACTAATTTGATGAAGCTTCGATCTGAGTACAAGGATGCATTTGTTGAAAAGCATGGTGTGAAATTAGGACTCATGTCTGGGTTTGTGAAAGTACGTAACTAACCATGTTCTTGAAAAAATTTCTTCTTTATATGACACATGTTCAATTAATTAAATGTCACTTTTTTATCACTTCACAGGCTGCCGTTAGTGGATTGCAGAATATGCCTATAGTAAATGCTGTCATTGATGGTGATGATATCATTTACAGAGATTACATAGACATCAGCATAGCAGTTGGCACTCCAAAGGTATTCTGTCTTTTGATATATCCTATTGTATGTATGACTTCCTGTAGAAAAATCTGCTTTATCTCCACTCAATGGCAAAGGGTGTCATATTTATATCAACCAGTTCTTGGTGACTATATTGTGGGACTTAGTGTTTTCTTTTGACTCTGATATTTGAAAATAAACTGTTTGGATTTCTTACTGCTCCAAAGGTATTCTGCCTTTTGATATACCCTATTGTATGTGTGACTTCCTGCAGAAAGATCTGCTTTATCTCCACTCAATGGCAAAGGGTGTCATATTAATGTCAACCAGTTCATAGTGACTATATTGTGGGACTTAGTGTTTTCTTTGTAACTCTGTTATTTGAAAATAAACTGTTTGGATTTATTACTACTAGATATAATGGTGCACATGCATGTTTGAATGCACCGGAAGATAGGGGTATGAGATACTGATAAGGGAAAGTGGTGTAGTGGGAGAAACAGCTGTGAAACTTCCTTGGAATACCAAATTTTGAATAAAAACTGTCACTTCAGGAGAATTTGCGTTTCTCTTTATAATAATTATAATATAAAGATATATGAAGTTCTTCCTTGTCCTAAACTGAATACAATTTCTAGAAATCTTATTAGAATTTTGGTCAAAATTGCCCAAACTCAAATGTGTATTAAATTTATACCAAAAAAAATTGTATTAAATTATGTCTTTTGCCTTCTAACTCCAAACTCCCTTTAATTACTGAATTACTGAGCAGGGGCTTGTTGTTCCAGTCATTCGCAATGCGGATAAAATGAATTTTGCTGAGATAGAAAAGGGAATTAATACCTTGGCTAAAAAGGCAACTGATGGAACAATATCAATTGATGAGATGGCAGGTGGTTCCTTCACAATCTCAAATGGTGGAGTTTATGGCAGCCTTTTGAGTACTCCAATTATTAATCCCCCTCAGGTTTGAGTTCTTGATCAGGAAACTAATTATTAAATTGTTTATTTCTGTTCTACTTTATTCTCTAGCAGCCGCATTGAGTTTTTCATTCGCCTTAATTTGCAGTCTGCAATCTTGGGTATGCATTCAATTGTTTCTCGTCCAATGGTTGTTGGAGGCAACATTGTCCCAAGACCAATGATGTATGTTGCGTTGACCTATGATCATCGTCTGATTGATGGAAGAGAGGCAGTTCTCTTTTTGAGGAGAATTAAAGATGTGGTTGAAGACCCACGCCGGTTGCTCCTTGACATATAAATGCAATCGAAATACATTAGATGCGCAGTTTAGAACATACAAGCGTCAACTAGCGAAGCAATAATGCGTTATCTGAATTTTATTGCATTTTTTGTTTAAACCCAAATTTTATGTTGCGGCTAGCCAGATTAAGACTTGAGATGAGTGATATGGGTGCATTCCAATGTGAAATTGTACAAGCTTTTCTTCTATGGGCGGGTCCAAGGATTTTGGTGCTTGATGTGAATAAAAAACACTGGAATTAAACTAATTTTATTGGATCAACTAATGCGCCAAGCTGGTTTGCGGTGGATTTATGTGTGTTTTAGTTCTGAGGAGTTGTAATTGGGTTCACTTTCAAATCCTACTACTATCGAATTTTTATTTTCTCCCATTTATGGTCTTTTGAAGAGAAGCCTTTTTGTGACATTAACTCAAAATGAATTCACTTATGTTCTGATCCGAGAATTTGATGGATTTTTAGCCCGTTCTGATTATATTTTCTTGTTAGTAAGAACAGTGGACCAAGAGTTTGAAGTGGGGAATATCAGATATGGTCATCAAAGTCAGGTACTGGTTGGGTAGTCAGCCGCTGGAGGGGGAGGGGGTGTCTGATTCATTCACAGGAGTGTGCGAGAAAAGTCGCAGTACACACTTCATTTTTATACATCATTCTCTCACAAACTGGATGGGGATGCATGTTAATTTAACAAGAAAAATTGCCGAAGGGAATTTGATTATTCTGGCAAGCTGACATTAATTATTCCCTACGCCCTTTTTATCTAGATACTAGATATGGATCCTTTGACAATAATTTTTACTTTATTTTTAATGTAATTAAATTATAAAATTTATGAATTAATAAGATTGTCTATTTAAAATGTAAAAAATTTATTTATTTAGTCATAAATGTTTATACTGACCATCTCTGTGATATTGACCTATAATGTTCTAAACTTAAAGATTTGTCTAAGAAGGTCCTTTCAACTTTTAAAATTTATTAAAAATTTAATCAACAATGTCCTTTCTAAAATTCTTTGTTAATCAAATTTTGAAAGCTTTTCGTCAACTAATATACGGATGACAAATTTTCTAAAATTAAATTAAAACTGTCATTGTCAAATAAAAATAAGCATTAATTTTTAATATATTAAAAATAAAAAAAATATTCAATTATTGACAAAAAGTAATGTGTATAGGTTGGTTACAACTTCCAAATGCAAGAGAAATAGAAATACATGAAGCTTGATATAATTATTGCGTTCCGACGACAACAATGCGATGATTGCTATTTTTATACATTAAAACCCAACAATGAATACCATGAAGCTCAAAGTTGCATATTCTAGGTCTATGTAAAAGACATTTAGCACACGGACTCGACTAGAATCGTCTCACTGTGCTTTCCTATCAACCCCCATCCCCCTCCAAAACAAACCCAGAAGCGTTGAGCAGTTGCTCGACAACACTGCAAGGACATGTAGCTAACCTATATACAGAATCTTCTCTGAAATCTTCTTCAGATCCTATCGGGGCTTTGCATCGGAATGTGTGCTGCAAATTTTTACAACTTCATCCCCAGCAAAGCCAAAAATTGTAAATATCTTTAATCTGGATGAGATAATATCTAGCAAATCATGGGAGAACGAAACAAGTAGTAGGATCCGTTCATTTCCTCTTCTGTGATTACTTTTTCGTGTCATCAACTGCAGATAGCCTCTACTGAGAGCTTCTTCATCACATTTGGACATGGATCTCCTCCAAAAAGCTCAGGTGCCACAGTAACAGAGCATGCTTCTTGGCCAATGCAGTACTGCAAAATCAAGCACAGTGAATCAGGGAGAACTTGTGCCAAATTTTCCATGTATGCACAGAACTCTTTGATTTTCAACTAAGTAGACTTTTGAACTAATGACACAATTATAGCATTAAAATTCAAATAGTCAATTTGGGATGTGGTTTGCCAATTTAGACTGGTAAATTTAAACTTGCTGACAACCTTAGGTATTATATAGTAAGTACCTTTTCAAAAGCATCATAAGAATGATGAGCATGGCAACTTCCCTCCCGGAAGCTTCCACATGACCCCTCTGGAGTCCCAAAACTAGCAAATTTGATTGATGAAATTTTCTGACCAGGAGCACATCGAAGATGAGCTTTTGGCCTCAGGGGTTTGTGAACTTTACCAGATGATTGCAACTGCCAATTTACAAGTTGGGGTTGCCATTCAAATATGTCTGCACAAACACTTGATATTTCTCTTTTTACCAAGGAGATGTCATAGGGATTTCCTCCCCATTCTTCAAAAACAACCAACAAGTTTCCAGTTGGATACAGCCAGGAGCGAGGAACATGATACCTGGTATAATGATTCTCCATTTAGTCAGACCCCTCCAAATTACATGATCAAAAGAGGATAAATGAAAAGAAAAAAAAATGTTCTCATCGTACCATCTTTGAGAAGCCTCCCCACAATTACTGAGGCATTTTTTCTCATCAAACCAGCCAGCATAATTACAAGTGCCACAACTACCAGATGCTTTATATCCAGGCATGTATCGTCCAATACTCTGACCGTTGATCCACGCCTGACCCTTGCTCATGCTATTCAGGTCCAGAGCCAAAGGCTCATTGCCGGATGGAGCATTAAAAGTAGTCTGCAAATGCACAATGAGAGACAAAGCACATTAAGATCAGTTGTCAATCTTGAAGTCCGTCCAATCACCTTGTGTCATGGACAAGACAGAATAACATAACAAAATTGTGACACATCTCCCAAGTATCTATAATGTTGGGAACACCGTATTCAAGCTGAAGCAACTTGGTACACCAGTAAATTTAATCTGAGTTGACATTGTACCTTATACCAGGTAATTGGCTGCTTCTGGGCAACAAAAGCACCTTCAACCCATTCAACAGAAGAGCTTCCACTCAATGAATGAAGACTCAAAGCTTCTCCTTCCAGACCAATCTGATTTAAGAATCAATTGAATTGAGTAAAGATTCATAAATGAATAAATAATATAAAAACGGTCATTCATAATTTTGGAAATCAACCTTATATGTCCATTTCTGCCATGTTAAGTCTCTTCTCCCCTCATTGAGACCACTAAGTGAAACTGGCCCAAGAACACCAGCATTCCATGTTTCAAAATGTGGACCAACATTCTGCGACACACATAGTAAAAGACAATATAGCAAGTGAAATCGTGTATCAGGGACTAGGTCCATAAAATCACAAAGATGTATGTCCTAACCAGCAAATGCATGCCTACTGCATATATGCTTGAGAGTGTAACGTTATTGAGCATAATGCATAAAAATGTATGCACATGCTTGTACAGTGTGGTTACAAGTGTTTGTGAGAGGGTGAGTACAAACCGGGAGACCAACTGCAATACTTAGCAGTGATATCTTGTTAATGCCAGCTCTCAGATTGACACCCTGACTGAAAGTAAGTTTGGGATTTTCCAGACTTCCATAGACAGTTCCTGCACAAATTTCAGATTGGAGTTTCAAATTTCTTTATTAACCAGTGTGTTGAAGGAGGATAAAGAACTAAATAATGTTTGCACATTGAACATCACATGATGAATTGTCAGAATAAGATTATAGTGTAAAGTGTGCAAAGACTAAAATCAGGACAAATCCTTCTCTTGACAAAGACAAATAGCTATAAATGCTTTTTAGGTGACAGCAATTCTGATGACTCAACTAAGCACGGCTTAATGGTTACAGAAAACAAGAAACGTCTGAAGTGACTGAACCACAAAATTAGTTAAGTTGACAACAGAACCGAATCAAAGTTTTGTGCTGACCTGATAGCTGACCATTGATGAAGACATGCAAAGCATGTCCAGCCGAGAAAACTGTTAGAACAGGCCATTTTCCACCATTCAGAAATCCCTCATGGGAGTCAATCTTGACACTGGGAAAGCATAACAAAATCAAAATCAGAAACACAACAAAAGCTTCTATTTTGTCATAATGGTTCCATTCAAACGAATAATTGAAAGGCAGGGCACGTACTCTGTCATATACCACAGATAATCTGTCATGTCTCGGGTAGTATTTATCTGCTCCAACAAACCAGTTGTTGTCCATGTTTTGTCACTATAAGATGATGTTTCTTCATTGTATGACTTCCAAGAGAATCTATTAAGAACTGGCGTCATCTTCATTTGTGCACTTTGAGCACCAACCTGAATGTGACAGTCAGTCAGATGGGAAGATCTTTCAGGAGAAAGAAAAACTATGATTATAGCTTGATTATAACAAGCACAACTCTTTCACTTCAAAACCCTTTATTTTTTTCACTTTTGGATATTTATCCTCACACATAGAAATGATTAAAAATAGGAGCAACACCAAAGAAACAAATGCTTCAGATATATTCCTCACCCTCGCGGTATTATATACAGTGTTCTTGCAGTCAGGAAGAATGCTGATAGACCAAGGAGGAAGGTTGTAGTGCATATTTCCAAAAGCCACCTTAGCAAACGAATGTTGGTTATAATTGGCAAGGAAAGCAGCACATGCTCCAGACTTTGATTTAAAAACATGAGCCTGAATTATAACAAAGAAAGAAAGAATTTTAGTTCACATTCATATGAAACAGAGTAGACATCTGTAAGAAAAGTAACTAAACCAAGACCTCTTGATAGTTCCCGAGTGGTGTTACAGTAGGATTTCCAGATACTAGGGCTGGCTCACACAACTTTATTGCTCTATGCAAATCCTTCAGATGACCCCACTTAGGTTGTCGTAACAGTCCTGGAAAAGAAAGAGGATCTCATCGGTTTAACTTGACAAAAATTAATGTTCGTGAGGACTTTAAACAAATTTCATCATAGAGAAATGATAACTGGAAACAGGAACTCTTCTCTAGAAACAATTCCAATTTGAATATTAATAAAAATTTATCTATCATGTGAATATGCATTGAATGTAATGCTTGATCAGGAAAGATAAGGATTTATGCTCATTTTCATTTTGATAGAACCAGCATGAGTATTGTCCTTGCAAATAATGACATGGCATGTGTCTCCATTAAATAACAAAGTCAACTGCCATCAAACGGCACCGTAGAAAAGTATTGGGGGGTGTCAAATCATTATTTCAAACAAAAAGAAATGTGTTAAAATGGCATAACCATCTCGCTCTTGTAGCTAACTTGGGCTACTTAAAGGAGTCAAAGATGGAAGACCATGGAAACGATGTGGCAGACCCCCAACCCTGCATTCCCGCCTTAAAATTCAAACTAAGAATAATATAAGCAGCAGGTTGTGCGTCATGCCACTACTGCATGACTGCATGCATAGTAAACAAAAAATTTCAACTTAGAAGCCTAGATCAAACTACCTACCAAATTCATCAAGAGGAGCATCATAATCGTAGCTAGTTGCAATGAATGGACCACCCGCTGTCCTCCCAAAGTTCGTCCCTCCGTGATACTGAAATAAAGAAAGGGGAAAAGGAAGCATTAAGTTGTGCAGAAGAGAATGACAAAATGGATTAACAAATGTATAAGCATGACTTTACCATGTAATAATTGATAAATGAACCCCCTTTCTGGATAAACTTTGCAACAGAAAATGCCAAATCTTCAGCTGGACGGTAAGGGACTGCACCTCCAAATTCAGTAAACCTGTGTAGAAAAGATACAATAAGCAGTTATTTTTGCTTCAAAAAATCAAAGGGTTTACAAAATCCGTCAGAAAATATGCAAATTTACCAGCCAGTCCAAGCTTCTGTCCACATCTTCGGCTTGTAAGCCTTATTTGGAGAGAAGTAGTCACAGTAGAAACCATTGCATGTATTAATCTGCAGAGGATAAATATGTTGAGAAGTTGAATCTAATGCAAATGTGATGAGGATGAAAGACAACAAATACAGCAGATATATACCCCTACTTTCCTAGGATCAGGATTGCCAAATAACGAAGTTCAAGTTGATTGCACTAGATAATTTACCACTGTTTTGGTGAAACTCTAGCTAAGAAAGAATAATAAATTACTCTCTAGCTAATCAATTGCCGTTAAAGTTGAAATTTGAAAGGTTAGCTTATTAATAATCAACGAGGAACAACTACATTTTACTCAGGGATTATTTAAGTCACATGCCATGGAGATATATAAAGAAGACAAATTATGACAGATTGGAATGAGGAGATGAAATACAAAAAACTTTAACCATGTGCAGGGGACGAAGAGATTTCAATTTCATTCATAACTACAAAAGATCACAAGACACTTATACATAGAACACCCCAATAGCGTATGGGGGAACGTAGCAGGAGCGGGAATATAAGTACAGGACAAAAAGTCTTAAAAGGGCAAAAAGCATGGAAACTTACAACAGGATCAGGGGCATCATCCTGTTTGCACATGACCCATGGGACACCAGTGCCAAGATCCACAGCCATTTTGGCAGCCCATTGTGTATAAGCTCGACCAGGTGCACCCAATTCATACTCCATAGGCCCGTATTCATTCTCAATCTGCCAAATTGGTTTTCGTCAAAAGGAAACAAAACCTCTGTTACATCCATCTTTTATCACACCTCAAAAACTAGCATATAAAGAATTGGTAAAAGTTGTCCAGTAAAATGAAGGGATGACAAATGAAGATGAAGTGAGGTAAATTTAGTACCTGGGATAGGATTATTGGACCTCCCTGAGATTCATAAAGCTTCTCTGCTTTCATCATATTCACAATCTTGGTTGTGAACTTTTGCATTGCAGCCTTCATTGGATCGTCCAGACACCAAAAATTAGCCAAACCCCATAAACACAATATGCTTAAAAATTTCATCGAAGCCATGTGAGCACAAAAAATAAGTTGGATACCTTGAAAGGACCATTGTCAGTCCTAAAACTGATGCCCCGGACATACTTTAGCCAAACTGGAAAACCACTGAAATACAAACGGGAAGAGTATTAGGCCCAGAAATCCATGACAAATTTACAACATTATTCTTCATCGAAGTTAAATTTTCAATAGACATTACCCAAAGTTCCATTCGGCGCAAGCATAAGGACCAATCCTCAGGTGAACAGAAAGGCCAGCCTCCTTCACCAGCTTAATAAACTTGACCAGATCATATCTTCCCTCAAAGTAATACTAAGGAATTTTAAGGAAAATGCTTTAGCACATTTTTAATTAAAGGAAGTATCCACCCCGCCCCCCCAAAAAAAGCCTCGTTCGTGATTTACCTTGCCAGGCTCAGGTTCGTGTCCATTCCAGAAGACATAAGTTTGAATAACATCCAAACCTCCCTCTTTGGCTTTCTGAATAAGATCTGGCCACATCTTTGACAACCCAAAAACAATAAAAAAAATAGAACATTTAGGTAAATAGGCAGGATATGTTTGAAAAAATTTAAAGTAGACAAAACAAAAAAAAAACCAAGAATGCTAAATAGAGGAAGCCTCTAGATGAAAAATAAGATTCAAGCAAGAAGTGCATTTGAGCTAAATATACCTCAGGAGTGCTTCTGGGATAGTGAATGGATCCAGATATAAGGATCCTCCTCTGGCCATTGACAATGATAGCCTTACTATCATATGACACAGAGGCGAATCCACAAGAAACCCATGAAATCAATAACAGCACCACCACCAGGGGCAACACATTCCACATTCCGACCTTCAAACCCATGCCCATTAAGCATTAACAGCAGAATCCTGCTTCCACTTGCCTTAAGCAAGCAAACCTTTACAATAAGGAAGCAAAGCAATGCCCTTTTCCCACCTTTTCACTTTATTCTATACTACTACCTTTTATTTGGAGAGAGAGAGAAAAAAAAGAATGAAAAGAAACATACAACAAAACAAACATAGAGAGGCGAGTCAAGAAAACAGCTGTTTTTATTATTGCCTTTCAAAAAAAAAAAATCTTTAATCTTTCCTAGACATTTTCTTGCACAATTCTGATAAGCAGGGAGAGAACACTGCCACGGAGACAATAGTGGTCAGTGAGACACTGAGAGTGATAAATTATGGACTTGGGAGTTGGGACTTGCAAAAATTGGGTGCTTTGCAACTACTTTTAAACACAGATAAATGGATGGTCTGCTAGTAAATTGGGCCCCGTTTTTGGACCTTCGACCACTAATGCGATACCATTTTGGACTTACGTGACGGAGTCTCATTCCTCCTGATAATTTTATTTTAAAGATTTTGAGATAAGGCAATTTTGATTTTTTGTTTTTTACAAGTAGATTAATTTGATGTTACTAATACAAATTTTAATTTAAAAGGCCTGCTTGGCTGTTGTAATAAAGCTTTCTTTAACACTTTCTTTTATTTTTCTCTTGGAGTACAAAGATTCTTCGCCCAATCCCAATACGGTCGGTTCCTAAATTATCGGCCAAACCACTGTGTCTGTTTCTCAGATTTCTTAATTTTCACCTCCAAAAGCCTCTCAGCGCGTAAATCACACGCGCCGTTGCTTTTTCACGTTTCAAATTATTTTCCTCGGTAATGACGATTGAGAAAGTCACATACTCCCATTCCATTGATATTTTTGTCCTAATCAGTAGTAAAAAACTAAAAATAACCTTTTCAGTAAAAATAAAAAAATAACCTTTCTAAGAGCTGTCAAATTCAAATATCACGGGTCAGTTTCTCCTTTCTCTTTTTGTTAAAAGGAGGAAGTTATATATTCACGGATCAGTTTCGCTGCTAATGCAATTGCCACTTTTAGTACAAAATGTTGTGTTTGTTTTAGTTGAGAATCAGCAAAATTTAGCAAATACAAGTTTATATTCAAATAATAAGTTTACACTTAAACAATATACTATATATTAAATTATTTTTTATCTAATTCTAATAATTTACTCAAAATAACTAGACAAAATGTCTGTGTATATTTAAAAAATATTTCTATAAAATTTACTCAAAATACTTGCCAAAAAAAATATTTATATAGATTGGAAAAATAAAAAGTTCTTCACGTGCAGAGAAAGTTACAATGAAGTACTGCATATTATGAATGATGGGTTGGGTTGGGTTGGAAAAGAAGAAGTGATATCACGTATTTAGAAATTTTCAAATTGTACAAAAATTTAATAATTAATATTAAAAGTTAAATTCAAGAGAGAAATTTGTTTAAAAATTATCATTTCGAATTGTGTTGTGCATTTCCTGATGTTATTTGAGCATTGATTAGAAGATAGGAGTATTCACAGGGCATGACAGTGAAGTAGGTAATAGTAGCACAGATCTAATTTTGTGGCTGATCAGCTAATATTATATGAAAACAATTAGCGTGTTATATTGAGCATCTTGTTTGTTTCCATTAACTAATTGATTCCATAATCTATGCCATTTTGCCAAACATCTAAAACCAAACTCTATCTAAAACAATTAGTAATATGCTATTGCAATCCCTCTCCTGTTTGTGGATTGTGGCGTGCTAACTACTTTTACATATTCATAAATTTTATATAAAAAACTATACAAATTCATAGCTGAGTAGCGTCATTTTTCTTCACTTTTTTTTACCCTAAATTTTGTATAGGAATGAATTTTTAATCATGTAAACAAATTAATCAGTGTCGGGCTTGAGTCTATATGGCTCGAGCAACTGCATACGATCACTAAATTTTTTCACTTATTCACTACTGTCAGTGATCATGAATCACAATTGATTTATTCTTGAAATTTGTGATATCGAACCTCTCCAATCGAGTCTTTTCTTTTAGCTTTTAGTTTTAATTTTATTTTTATCTTTTTAGTTTTAATTTTTAATCAAAACCCTAGAGTTACTCCCACCTCATTTGTTTTTAGTTCTTTTTTTGAGGAGGTTTTCAACTTTTAGTTTTTATTTTTAACCAAAACTCTAAAGCTACTCCCACCTTATTTGTTTTCATTTTTTTAGGAAGTTTTTAGCTTTTAATTTTTTTTTTTTTTTTGAGCTTTGAGTTTTAATTTTTAACCAAAACACTAAAGTTATTCATGAATCTCTACCCATAAAAATCTCACGCGGCATAAAATCAAATAATGAGCAGCCGTTAATATGCCACGTTTTTTTCCTTCGCATAGGACCTTATAATTCTCATGACTAGCCTTGAAATTAATATTAAGAGAGAATTCCTTCTGAGTTCAAACTTTTGAGTTATTAATAAAATTGTAACACTATCTAATATAATATAAATACACACAAAATTTAGGAGGTAGGCTATACCCCTTTCCTCAAACAAACTTGAGCTTCTCCAAAAATAAAAACATTAAAAAGTTCCTAATGGCGCCGAGTTTTCTCAGTCGAAGTATGGAATATTTATCTAACTATATTAGATTATGAGAAAAAGAATATATATATATATATATATATATATATATATATATATGACCTCCATTCTCTTAGTGTGCCAGATTTTGCTAGGTAATGGGAATGGAAATAAGGGCAAAGCGAGAATCTTTCACTTTCAGCAATGGAAAAGGACTAAATTAATGATGACTTGCCGGGAAGAGAAAGGAAAGGAAAGAAAAGTTTGTAGGAAATGGTTTTCAATTTATTGTTAAAGGGCTCCCTTAAACAAAGCAAAGAAATTGGTTGAAACTTGAATGCACTCTTCTCTGCTCTCTCCACCCCCACTTAGCCCATGCATGATTGCAAACACCTAAAATCCTAATCCATCACGCCCCTCTAATTTCTTAATCTTTCTCTCTCGTCCAGATCTATAGCTAAATCCCATTTGTCCTGTTTGTGATCAATGAATCTCCCACTAATTTCAATTTCATTTCCCTTTCAATATTTCTATGATTTCTCTATAGTTTATTCTACACCAAAGCATGACCTACTTAATGAAACCCCTTCCCCCCCCCTCCAAAAAAGAGAAAGAAAATTTGATTGTTATCTTCTTTTATTTTATTTTTTTTGGATATTGACAAATCAAGGGCACAAGGACGCAATTTTTTTCTATTAATCTTCTCAGATTTTTTTTCCTCGAAAAAAATATATATTTTTTCATTGTTTTAAAAGTTTTCCTCATTTTTCTTGCACCTTATAGACAAACCAGGAACAAATGTCTCATTTTTCAAAGGTGTCCACAGCATACGTGATCTTGTTTAGCAAAAAATAATAACTACTAACAATTACTACATGTGAACGAAGACTAAAACGTCAAAATATATGATCTGTTTTCGGTCCTATGTAGTCCACCATATGCAAATGTAGTTGACGCGTGCTTTCACGTTATTACACCCTCCATCAATTCAATTATATTCAATGTTAATGTTCATATCTTTTATTTTTTTTAAGTTAAAAAATGTTTACTTTTTAAAATCTAATATAATTTTGTATTAATGACTTTTTCAATTTAAAAAAATTTATAGTTAATTAAACAAGTGAACTGATCCGTGATCATGTTAATGATAAAAGTACTAATAATTTATTATAATTAAAGACTCTTGAATTAAATTAAAATAAATATTCAATTTTAAATGAATGAATTACTCCATAAAACAAATAGAGTTATGATATGTCCTTTGCTCCCCGCCACAAAAATCATTAATGATGCAACAAGCACTCGATCAAATATTACATTCAAAATAGTAAAATGTTACCATACATGGTAAGAGATGAAATAAGCATAAAATTCAATAATAATGTACCAGAGAGATTATTTTATTCAAAAAAAAAAAATTAAGAGGAAAAAGGACGCATTGCGGTAGGTGGATTTATCAGAGCTATAATGATGTATATTATAGATCAACGAAACGAAACGAAACTTGAACTACTTCTTGAAGTGATTGTGGAATCCACTGCGATGATTTAAAAACTATTGGAAACAAAAATTAAAAGTTTAAATTAATTAATCACCTACCATACCAAACTGCACAAAATCAAATCATGAACACGCCTCGTGTGCAGGTGAGATTAACAAAAATTAATGATAAATCCCTACGCGGTTTCATTGTCCATTCACTGTATGGGAGTAACGCAAATGAATGACGTAGTTGGGGAATCAAATCTATTATACGTTTTCTTAAACTTTTTTTTTTATATAAGTAAATGGATTTTGAAATTAAAGTATCTAAAATAATCTCTTATTAATTCTCTTTTAAAAAAAAAACATGTCTACTAATAATTTTGAAATATTTTTTAAAATTAATTTCCTTATTTATATACTTAAAATATTTATGACCTTCGGATGGTGGTGAGGAATATTTATAATGAAAATAGTTAATAACATGAATAAATATTTATCTACACCAATAAAATAAAAGGGAAAATATATTAAAAAAATGTAAGCAAATATTTTGTTCTATTGTACATAGATTAATATTTAATATTATAATAAAAAGATATAAAAAACAATTTTTATTTAATATTTAATTGCTATGATGAACTGTTTAAATCGTGGTCAATTTGATTGTATGCTAAAAGTTAAAGTACCCATCTTTTGGTTATAACGAGCTCAAAGATGAGTATATTCAGATAAGTTTTGGAAATAAACTTTTCATTTTTCTTTTCTAAATTTGAAAAATAAAATAACTCAAAAAATCAAATTTAAAAACCCAACAGAGAGCCACAAACAACTTAAATATACTTTTTTTTTTCAAATATCTTTTACTTAAATTTGAATATACTAATGATATTTTATTTTAGGCAAGGGTATGGCTATTCTGCTCCGACAAAAAGGAGGAGTTTTGATTGATTGTTTGAAATTATTTGGAGAATAACAGGAAAACGTTTATGAAATCACGGGTACAGAAGTTGCACTCCCGCTTGGGTGGTCTCCATCATTTCTGAAGTTTCAAAGGCAAACACGAACCATTTTGCTTGTTCAAATTGCTTTTCCTCCAAATTTGAATCCTAAAAGCTGCATTAAAAGAATAAAAAAAAAGCTGATTTTTAGCAGGAAAAAAAGTTCTTGGATATACTTAAACAAAGGACAGCCAATTGCAATTGTCTAAATAAAAAAGTTATACTTGCAGCGGGATATAATAATGATCACTCTCCCCTTTATTTATTACTATTATTATTTTTTCAACAAGGATCAAAAGAGTATAAAAATTATCACGGAATATAATATTTGATTCATCGAAGTATTAATAGATAAAATAGACTATATTTGTGCATCCTTAGAGGAGTTTTTTCAGATAAAATAAATTATTAAATCAAATTGGGCTTAATTTATTATGTGTATTAAAAATTTGTACCATTCTTGTTTAAGAAAAAAGGAAATTTGAGCTTAATTACCATTTGTTTTACATATTATACTTTTCAAAAATATATTATTTACTAAGATAGTGCATATGACCCATATAAATCAGATTCATTTAGAATTTCCCATTTTAACAACCAACAAGGGGGAAACAAGTAATAGACGAAAGGTTAAATAGACTAACAGCAACTGGCGGACGAGGATGCTGATGATATTTGGCGTAGTATTGGCTGTAGTTTAGTTGGATGGAAATGATGGGATCAAGCTGTTTTTTTTTTTTTTTCTTTTTTCCATCAAGAGGGAGGCATGCATTAGCTTTTGCTTTCAGCAATGGTCAATAATGCCAGAGGAAAGCTATAAAGAAGGTTGGTGAGGAGTTTTACAACGTTGAACATTCTACTCATCTTTGCTTGTCCCCATATATTAATTCAAGCCACCATATAATCTTTTTTCTTTCTAGAAAGCCAAGCTGCCCCCCCCCCCAAAGATCAGTTGATCGGAGGTAAACAACTATATAACACTGAAAGATGCATGAACTTTAAAGGAAGCTGATTAAAGGAGTTTGTGTAATTTGTTCTAACATGCCCTTAGTAAGAGAATGCATAAAAGATAAATTTGTAGTTCTACTATATTTTTTGTATTTACTTGATATGATCCTATAAAACACATTGCATAAATGCATTATTGACAGAAGAATATTATATTTTAGAAAAAACGTTCATTTGTAAAAGATTGCATTTAAAAAATATATTCTCTTTGGGTGTTAAAAAGCTAATGAAAGCAGCATTATTCCTTAATTGCTCGATATATTAAGGGGAAATTAAACCTATTCTGCAATTCAAGTTTTCCTGATTAAATATTGTACAACAGAGAATCCCAGGAAGGAAAAAAAAGAAAAAAAGTGACCTGATGAACCAATCCTTTTTTTTTTTCTTTTTTGAGGGGAGAACCAATCCTTTTAAAATTGCTTCATGTGACCATGAAATGAGCTGTAATATGAGATTACATGTGAATACATATATAATGGGAAAAAGTAGAAAATTTTGATGGAATTGAAATGAAAGGTGAAGGGATGTATCTCTGGAAATTCTTATGCTGGGCCCTAATATTTTGTTAAAGTCAAAGCAAAGAACATGTAGTGGAAAGAAGGAAGGCAGGCATCATCTTTGTTTGTTTATTTATTTATTGAAGTAGATAGCAATTCTTTCACCATTGCCTTCCTACTTCTTTTTTTTTTTTTTTTTGATAAGGGGAAGTCCCGAAGGGCGAAACCCCCCACATGTACTAGAGGCCTCTTATATGCACGAGTGGCAGCCCTGCAAGGGAGAGGACCAACGAGATACGAACCTAGCAACAGCCCATGCAATATTTCAGCAAGGAACTGACACCACACAGGTTCGAACCCGCAACGTCGGAGTGTTTCCACCCCTATCACCTTGCCACTTACCAACTCGTCTGTGCCCCTGGAGGCAACCTTCCTACTTCTTCTTTTTTTTAATCTGAAGGGTATCGGGCCACGTCTTAGACTATTCTCACTTGGGAGTTCGCACAAGGCGCACCGCGGTACATGGTCAAACTTTAGCACAATGATAAATTGATCTCATACTAGAATCGAATTGATTGATTCAATTGGGATATCAAATGATTAATCAAAAGTGTGACAATTAAACTCGACACTTTTTTTATTGATTTTTTATTTTATTAACTTTGTCATTATTCTTCAATTAAACGTATAATTTAATATTTATATTTTATAAATAATTATATTTTTATTTAAATTTTAATTAATAATATATTTAATTTTAATTAATTTATCAAGTTATCAATGATATTAATGTAATTGATATGAAAACTCATTTAAAAATGTAAATATATTCACTTAAGGAAGTTA
Organism: Apocynum venetum; assembly: GCA_019593545.1. Classification (NCBI taxonomy): domain Eukaryota; kingdom Viridiplantae; phylum Streptophyta; class Magnoliopsida; order Gentianales; family Apocynaceae; genus Apocynum; species Apocynum venetum. The sequence continues at coordinate 4,332,375 of SRSM01000123.1, read as the reverse complement.
ATGATGAACTTTATAAATGAGTGAAATATGAATATCTTAAATTAAGAATTATATTAAAAATTTTATATAAATATAAATATTTAATTTCGATCCGAATGACATATATGTGCATGTAAAATCGTAGTCCAATGTCTGAAATCTCTTTCATAAGTTATGTTATTTGGGATATCCAAGAGAACCTATAATTATCAATCAATCATAAAGCATCCACTAATGTTGAAAAAACTTGCAGAATGAGCAACAAGATGAGATTGGCGACTCAGCAAAGATGTAGGACCATGAGAATGAATCAGGATTCCAGACGAAGATGAGAACGGCAGCCCTAAGCCACGTAGGTAGAGGACCAGTGTGTATTTGGAATGACGTGAGGATTTATTTATTTTATTTTTTTGAGGAAAAAATATTTTTCCTTTTGGAAAAGGTAAAATGAAAGGCCAAAAATCAGCCTCCACTGTTTTGTTAAAGGATGAGTTTACCTTTACCACTTCATCACTGGCTATTGGCTATTGCCATGTTGGATTTGGGTGGGCCCTTCTTAATCCTTTCCAGCAGTTTATTCTTGGTGGATTGTGGGTCACGTCAAACGGTTAAAAAATGGGCCTACTATGCTTCATGTCCATTTTCTTACACCAGCAGGCCTGGGCCACCCTGAATATATATCTTTGCTTTTGCCTAAACGGACCTTCTTGGCCAATAAATTGGGGCATTTTCTCATAGCCTATTACAAACATTAATGATTTTATCTCTGGTATTTTCCTTTATAAAACATTATTTTTTTTTATTTTTTCATGTATATTTCTAGAAGTTTTAAGTTAAATTAAGAAATAAACAACATTCAAAATTCTGAATGTAAAGTTGCCTTGCATGGGGAAAGTAAGCACCTGATCACTTAAATGAAATGAAAGAGGTTATATGTATAACTTTATGTAATGAGATGAAGTTATTATAATTTGAACAAGTAAATATTGCTCTCTGCAAAGAGAGTCAAAATAAATAAAATAAAATGGAGAAAGTAAATATGCAACGACATCTATACAATAATAAAAATGATCAATTGAAAGTAGGCTAAAATGGCTTAGGTTAAGTTCAAAATTTGAGTAAAATTGTATGCTCATTGCTCAAGGTCAAATAGTAACTCACTAAAGATCATGGAACTTTTATCTTCATAATTAATTAAAAACAATAAAATTCAAACTAAACCAATTTGCTGGAACTTTAATGAATAAAAATGGAACAATATGATTTTTTTGGGTACAAACGCAAACAAACATCACGAAAGAGGGTCATGTTCACGGTCGGTGGATAGGCTATATATATATATATACTGTAAATCAAGGAAAAATGAAGTAGCCACGAGACCTAGAAGAAGACAAGAGGAGGTGCTGGTCAGTGATGACTGATGAGCAAATGCTATATTGCTTTCTATTAATAAAATATTTACTCATCTTAAAAGAAAAAGAAGAAAAAAAAGGCACATATGTTCATTTCACACCCGACTCAGTTTTATCAGAACCAGCCAAGAATTATTCTTCTTTCCAAACAAAAAAACAAATATGATTATCCTCGTTTTTGTCTTCCACGAATCGTCATTCCTCGGATACGACTCGGATTTCAGACCAAAACCAAGTTTCAACAATACAAAGAGAAAAATAAGAAGGCATCTAATTACCTATTGCAGAAGACATCCATTATTTTTATAATATGGAATGCAGGAAAATCCATTCATTTCTTCGATTTGATTGATAATGTAATTCTGTATATCTTGATTAACGAATTAGAATTTTATTAATTTTGAAATATTATTATAAATAGTAATACGCCAAAAGATAGTGCGATTCAATAAATATTTTAAATTCTACTATCTTTATATAATACTAATATAAAAAAAAAATCACTTAGAAACTAGAGGTCTTAAATTCTTCTAATCTCTATATAATACTAATAAAAAAAGTTATCCCGTGATTGCAAAGTTATTGTCCACTCATATGCATCTATATATATAGAAACTATAATCCACCAATCGCGATCCAAAAATTATTAAATACCATGTAAGTAGTCTGCTTTCTGTGCCGGCTCACTGCCCATGATTTCATCATCTTTCATCCATTTGAAAGTGACATTGACTTTTAAAAGAACAATAATTCTACATTTCTACTATTGTGCTATAATAAATTTAAATAATACACGAATAATGAATAAAAAGATGGAAACTTGTACTCATGTTTAATTGTGAATGCTTTCAATTACTAAATTTAATTCCTTAATTTTTGAACATGAGGAGCATTAATTGAACTTCCCTGACCCGTGTTATTGAATAATCAGCAGCAGCCAAAACAGAAATATCCTTTCAGTTCTGTTGTTCTTTCTTTGGCTCTTGCCTTTATGAGAACAAACCCTCTTTTATACTATGCAATATGCATTGCTCAGCAGAAACCTAACCCTGCAGGACCACAATGCCATATTACTCATTCGAACTACCAAATGCCCAACACTTGAAACTCAGTTTCAAATTATACCCTCTTTATAAATTTAAGTTTCATTAATGAAGTGAAATCTATAAATTGTACTCTCTTCATCAATTTAAGTTTTCTTTTTATATAGTGAAAACTTAATTAATATGCTAACAGATCATAAAATCTTGTATTGAAATATTGTTTCCACCCATTAAATAGAATTACTATTCTTCAAAAGGTGGGAATTTATTCAATTTTGAGTTGTTTTGTTTTGTTAATTTGCCATATATATATATATATATAAACGTGGTTCCTCCTCTAGTCTTAATTGCGCGTCTTTTACTGAAAAACCTCACCTTATTTTTTGTGGTTTGTTGAAGTGGGTCAGAAAGAACCCAACCGAATGTCCAAAACGTTACACTTGTGTCAAGATCAGGGCTTAGCCTTGGGGGACCAGTGGCTCAACTACCTAACCCCACGATGTTGAAAAGACCCATGGCCACATTATAAAAACTAGCATGTTAGGCATATTTAGGAGCAAAAATGTCAATGGGTGGTGGCGCAATGACCAATTCAGCCGATGTTATCCGACTTCTGGGATTAAAAGGGGCCAACCATTTCCGCTCTACGTCTTGGACGGACCAAGGATTCCGACCCAGCAAAAAAGAATAAAATTAAACACATTCAGTCGCTGTCACGATTATAAACCGTGTATATTTCAATCCATGACCCAGATCAGCACGTGAACCCGAACTGCCGAGCACGCTCACTAAGATGAATTTTTAATAGCTTCTCCAAACAGTTTTTTTTTTTATCACAAAGAAAAAAGGAAAAAATTAAAGTTAGTTACTTAAAACTACTGTTTAACCTCTTTTAATTTGTATTGGTTTTAAAAGATGAAAAAGTGTTTAAAGTAGTGTGACTATAGTTAATTATGCTATTTTTCCTCTTGCGGTTTCTTTACAATAGCTGGCTATTGGATGAGTTAAGGGTTAAGTTCGTTGAATTTCTAGCTGAATAAGTTTCATTGAACTAGAGGATGAGGATGACACCTCAGATTGAGATTGGTTATTCTTATTCTATCAAAGATGATAAAACATGTTTATGTCGTTGGAGAATTGAATTGATCTTTGATGGATTTTAAAATGAAAATTGATCAACAACAGCAATCATTTCTTGAAAGTAATATTAGCTTCAGCAGCATCACTGCAAAAATAGATCAAATCATCCTAGTCATACATGAGAGGTTCTTTTCTCCGTTTTGGCTTTCTTGCTAATCTTTATCAAGAGTAACATGGGTTGGGGATTTCACAACCACATCAATTAATATTCCAAGAAATATCACGTTCAACTTTCATCTATCATACTATTAATACTCTGTCCCCGGGAATCCTATAGTAAGAATATGAATATGAATATGATATGAGAGACAAAACCAAAACTTTATCTCCCCCCCCCCCCTTTTTTTAGATTATCCAATGTCTTGAGCAACCAACAATAATATTATTACCATAAAGGGAAGAAACCTGAAAATTTTGGGTCAATTTCATCTTAACTAAAGAAAAGGGATATGAATTCTTGGGAAAAAAAAAGTTTGGGGTGGGGGGGGGGGACTCATGGAGATTTGTGTGTTTCAGGAAGAGATCAGAAAGCCTCTCTATCTTTGCATCTGGATATGTTTGACACATGGATGAAGAAAGGAAACCGTGCATATCCAGAAAATTTGGTGGGTTTTTGAGGGACCATCTACTTCATTCAATCCAATAGTATTAATTAAAGTGTGGGAAGCAATTTTTCCTCACAGAATGTGGGGTTCTCCATATGCTTAAGAGTAGAGCTGCAAAAGCTAAACTGCCTTATCTCTGCCTACCTTAGTCGCCACACAATCTGTTGAGATTCTTTGTGGATACAGACTTCAAAAAAAAATTATTTTTCATTTTTTCTTTCTATTATTTATTTAAATTCTAACGTCTAAGATGATTCAGCACCACTCTCTATCCAAAAATGAACCTATCTTTGATGCACTGTTTATGGATGAAACAAACAGTTGTGGCATCTTGCTAATTTCTTCGTTTTCCTTTCTTTTTTAAAAAATAATAATTCCGTTTCATATTAAAAGAACTGTACAATGAGCTTTGGAAGTCACAGTCGAAGAAGGCTTTGTACTACAATCAACACATGCAATTCCACGTGGGAAAATTTTGATATGGATTCTATAAGAATCTCGTTCTCATAAAGCCTATTTTTAGTTTTTAACTTTTAAAGCTGCACAAAGTTAAAAGAAAAATCGATGATGATAAATGTTTTTTTAACAAAAATTATGTTTAAAATTTTTATTATTTTAAAAATTTTAATTAATTAGACAAACTAAATTGGATCAAAATCATCTAGCTTAATTGATCCGAGTTTAAATGAAACTTGATTAAATTTGGCTTTGAGATTTTCTTTTTTAAAAAAATATTTTCCTAAGAAATTCAAAGACATTTGAAAGAATTAACATTATACCTTAATTTGTTTTGACTTCATTTATTTGAGTATTTAATTATCACTTTTAAATGAATAAACATTAAATTGATATGCAACTAGAGTTTCAGTCCTGGAAAATAGAGGCTTAATTCCTATTTAGTTCTTGAAGTTTTTCTTTTGTAATTTTGGTCACTGATGATTGAATTTCTTTTGTTTCCAATGTTTTTCTTTTTACCATTTTGATTCTCGATGATTATTTAAACTTTTTTTGTCCTTAATATTTTCTTATATGAATCATTAGATCCTTGTGTGACACTTGTTTGGTTCTTGATGTTTTTCTTATGGATTATTATATTTTTTTATTAAAAATTTAGAAAGATTTATTAACTCACACATCAAATTACATTGCATATCAAAATGGTCCAATAAAAAAATTAAGAACAAAAAAGTTCAAAAAAATTGAGAAATAAAATATTATAAAAAAAATCATCTATGATCAAAATAATTTTTAAAAACAACAAGGACTGTATGAACTTTTGCCTTTAATATCTTAAACTTAAAAATAAAACAAGAAATCTCAATCCCCTAAGATACTAGTTTTTTTTATAGATGGTAAGGTGGATGTCCAAATTCATTTGGATAAATTTAAGTGGATATCAATCAATTTAAGTCTAATGTATTTATGATTCATTTATAAATAGTTTAAATGGTTTGGATTTAAATATTTTATAGATATTCATAGAGACTCATTTATCCATATAATTATAATCATTTGTAATTATATTCATTAAGTTTCTTAGTGTAATTTTTATTATCTATACTTATATTCAATCAAAAAATTTAAAATTTTAGTACTAAAATAACTTCAAATAAAAATTATATATTTTTAATATTGAATATCTAATTCTAAAAATCATAAAATAAATATGAAAATATTCAATTTTAATTGGAAAAGCCAAAATTTTGTGATATATCATCTTTTTTTTTTTTTTTTACTTTCCTTACTTCTTTCTTTTCTTTTTACCTTTCTTTTGTGAAACTTATATTCTTTTTTTCTTTCATATATAACCTTATATGTAACAATTACCATTGTTGTTCTTCTCAATTACCATAATTGTAGGGACTTCTCTTACTCTATTAAACATTTGCCGAAGAATTTGAGAAGATGAACGTTTTTAATTAAATAGGAGTAAATAAATAATTACAATGAATTTTATTAATTCCTTTTAGAACAAAGTGCAAGGAATAATTCTTTTACTAGTAAAGTCATTATTTAATATAAGTATCTAAACCACTTAGAAAATTAAAGTAAAAATGATTTGTAAATAAATTTTAAAAATAAAAAAATTATCAAAATGAGTAAACAACATTAGTGAAAATAATTTTAGTTAAATTAAACTTTACTGGTAAAATTTCTATTTGGTTAAATTATCTAAATTACTTATAAAATTAAAGTAAAAGTAAAGATGTTAAAATGTTTTTATCAAAATTAGTAAATAACGTATATATGAAATATATACTTTGATGATTTTTATTTAAAAATAACTTTGTATTTTTTTTAAAAAAAACAAATAACTTTGTAATGAAAGTTAAAAATGATAAAATTAAATGCCAATAAAATAAATTGAGAAATAAGACCTCTCAGCATATATTTTTTACCATAAATATTTTATTTTCTCGATAAGTATTTGATAAAAAATAATAAAATAAAATAAATTTTTAGCCATTGAATACAAAGGAAATTAATAATTTATAAATTTTCAAAATCTTTGGAGTTATAAGAAGTCAAATTCATTCATTTGATCTTTGAAGTGACTACAGCTATAGTAATCATATGGAGGTTGGCTCTTCAAAAAAAAAAAATTTAACATAAAAAAATTAATATATATATTACAACATAAATTAAATTAGAAAATGTAAAAAATATTATATGCTATCATAAAAAATTAAAATTAATAATAAATTATAAATTAATTTTTTTTATTGAAAGGATAATTAATATATTTGATTAATGCAATTGATCTAGTGTTGACTTTTTAAATGAATATTTATTGGATTTGATGGATATCCATTTATATTAATGGATTTAAATAGATGTTCATTTAAATTCATTTAAATTATACGAGTTAACAAAATTAATTTAATTATGAATAATTTTGAATGTTTATTTATTTTATGCCAATACCTAGTTTTTTTTCTTTAAATCCTTCTTTCTTTTTCCCCGTTTATTTTGTTCCTAAGGCCCAAAAAGTTATTTGTATCCACAACCAAAGTGCAACTTTCATTTTAATTTGTTCTTTTGGGTCTACTACAGGCCTAAAAAGTTATCCGTCTCCAAAATCCAACCCAAATCTGACTTTATTCACTTCGGATCCAGTTCATAAAAAATTTCAGTTCAAGATTTGGTTTTATCAATTGTCTGTAAATTCTCGGCAGAATATGGGCTTAACTGTAACCTTTCCAATCCATTTCATGAAATTGGACCAAACTATGTTTCTTTAGAAATTGCCCACCAATAGACAATCATATTCCTCTTTTTATAAAATCTCAATTTTACACACTAAAATATAGCATTCGTCGTAGTGGTATATTTTTCCTATAAAAGTGTTAAGTTGGCCCTCTGAAATTTCAAAGTAGATTCAGTATCACCAGAAATTTTATAGACACAATGGTAACAATTGATTTGTTTTCACACTATAGATATTATTAATTCAACATTTTATAAATATATGATACATTACAACAAATATAAACACTATAGAGATTATAGTTGAAAACTTTAATAAATGCATGCACATAAATGTGACATATGTATCATTTAAATAATTAAATTAAATATTTTATAAAAAACAATAGTATGATTAAACAAATTCACCATATTTACATACCCTTTCATCTATAATTAGGGTCTTATACTGGAGTATCAAGCCTTTTAATTTACGTGCATCAATTTAACATTCTGTCCTATGTCAACAATGTTACATTGCATATTGGCATGGTACTTTTTATTTTTAAAGTGTAGTCATGATCCTACCAAATTATATCAAGCCACCAAAATTATCAAGCCAATACTTGTTTTCTAACTTTTCATGGCCACTGGGAAACATCTTATTTCTAACAGTAATATTTTAAGGATAAAGATTGATGTAACTTTAAAGGGAATAGAAAATGAATAGATTCACATATTCATATTTATTTATTTTTAAAAAAATTGTAATATTGTATTCTTTTTTTACCCAAAATTGAAATATTCATAAAAAAATCATGCATGCATGGTAAATTTGTAACCGGTCTTAATACTCGAAAGAAAATAAAGATGGAATGAGAATTTATTATTCGAAATATCAAAAGTTCTTAATTAGTTTCTTAATTTTGCAGTAAGTGCTATATTTTTTGTAAAAACAATCATTTAGTCCAAATAAAATAATGTGAAAATGTTAGAATTTTTTCATAAATATGTGATTAAAATGAAAGACGTATGGAAATTTCAAAAAATAAAATCATAATTAAGAACTCATTATATTTATTTATTTTTGTATAAAAGAACCCATTATATTTTCAATAGAATAAACTCATTATATTTCAAGAACCAATTTTCATCTGGTCAGAGAAATGAGTCACACTCCGGAATGACAAGGCGTGACGATTTTGCTAGAAAGCGCGATATTCGAAAGGATCTTTTCCCATCCTCATTTCCTATTTTGACCATTTTACATACTTCTCCACCTCTCTTCCTCTCTACCCTTCTCCTAAAGTTTAAATTCAATTGAAGTCACCGGTTTGTCTTACGTCTTTACGCTTCGCAATCGCCATGAGCCGATACGACAGTCGCGCCGCTGACCCTGGCTCGTACCGTGACCGTCGCAGGTAAACCCTAATTTTACTACTACCTGAATTATAATGGTTGTGGTTGTTGTCCTTCATTCGAAAATTCAATTAGTTTTTAGCTTTATAATTCAATTAAACTGAATATATGACTAAATTTGTGGATTTTTATTTTTTATTTTTAATTTTTTTAGTGATTCGGGCTTTGGTGGGAGTTCGTACAATCGGTCGACATCCAGTAGGAGAGACCATGGCGCAGAGTCTCCGCAGAAAAAGGATTTGGATGGATTGCCTTCCTTTGAGAAGAATTTCTACGTAGAGTCACCATCCGTGGCTGCAATGTCTGAGAGCGAGGTAGAGGAATACAGGCGGCGACGGGAGATTACTGTAGAAGGTCGCGATGTGCCCAAACCTGTGAAGAGTTTCCTAGACGTGGGTTTTCCAGGTATTTCAAAATAGAGCAATTGCACTATTATTATTTTTCCATTTGATATAAGTTGCTGAAGGCGGCGGGGTGGGGAGGTTGTAGGAAGTGATAATGTAGAATGTGCTTTTCAGTGCTTATGTGATATACACATCTAATCCCCTAGAAACCTACTCCACACTCCAATTTTGTTTCCTTACAAATGGCAAGAGGAAGGGATATTTCTTCCTTGAGAGCGGTGGCCACCCTAACTCTGTAATCCTGGGATCTGAATTTATCTTTCAGTTTCCTGGTCATCATGTTTAAGTGTGATGCTGAGCTGTGAGAATAAAACACATTTTATTTATCATTGAGGGCCTTTCTAGGACATCCTTTATTGAATCTCCTCTTTGCATGGTTCATCTGTGGCCACTGCCAATATCAATCCAGTTTATTTTTATTTTTTGTTGATTCTAAATTCCAATAGTCTATGTGGCTTGATTTTCAAAAGGGTGCATTTGTTTTGCTGTGATTGCAGAATATGTCATACAAGAAATTGAGAAGGCTGGATTTACTGAACCTACACCTATTCAAGCTCAAGGTTGGCCGATGGCTTTAAAGGGTCGTGATCTCATTGGTATTGCAGAAACAGGATCAGGGAAGACACTTGCCTATCTATTGCCTGCAATTGTCCATGTTAATGCTCAACCATTTTTAGGTATACATAGTTCAGTATATTCTCTACAGTGGCGAGCGGTTACCTTAATTCATTTTGATAAACTTACTAATGGCACGATTCGTGTATCTCCTTTATCTTCTCCTAGCACCTGGAGATGGTCCAATTGTATTAGTTTTAGCTCCAACCCGTGAACTTGCTGTTCAGATTCAACAAGAAGCCACTAAATTTGGTGCCTCTTCGAGGATTAAAAACACGTGCATTTATGGTGGGGTTCCTAAGGGACCTCAAGTTCGTGATCTTCAGAAAGGTAGGTGGTGATAAGCTCAACGTGACTTTACTACTGTATCGTGATGTTCATAGATCGGGTATATCCTATGGCTTAATTCTTTTTCAATTTTCCTATAATAAAGTTGTGTATCTGATTGTTTCACTAAGTATCATCTTCATACCTTTTAGGTGTTGAAATTATTATTGCTACACCGGGCCGGTTGATTGATATGCTGGAATCCAATCATACAAACTTGCGAAGAGTTACATATCTTGTATTGGATGAAGCAGATCGGATGCTAGACATGGGTTTTGAACCTCAAATTCGGAAACTTGTCTCTCAGGTTTCACTAGCATCATTCTTGCATCAATGAGTTTCCAAGTATTGTTTCCTGGTTCTTAGTGGACTTTGTTTCTAGTGGCTGGCATCTCCATTTCTTTCTGTTGTCTTTCAATTCAATTTTTTAAAGACGATGAATAGGAGAGATGGTGATTCCATTTATTTTCAAATTGAGTACCTTGAACACATTCCTCCTGCTGGTTTTTCTGTATAGTTACTGCCTTGATTTTCTACATCTGACAGTGTATGTTTTCCAGAACATTTGGCATTCCTATATTCTAATGAAAGATAGACAATTTTAAACAGCTGGCAGTGGAATTTCTCCTTATCGGAGATTTATGTGATTATTGACAGCCTTGCTATTTTCAATGGGGGCCTCGAGTAGTTATTTCACATTGTTGGCTTTGTTTTAAAAATTCTTTGTTAGTAGCTTCCTGATTAGTAAATTATCAGAGCTGGGTTCTATGATGACACCCATTTAGCATTTTGATTTGCATGGCCTTTTGCAGATCCGTCCTGATCGTCAGACTCTGTACTGGAGTGCCACGTGGCCCAAGGAAGTTGAACAGCTTGCAAGGCAATTTCTATTTAATCCTTACAAAGTAAGAATCTTCCCAGAAATAATTACTTGTTGGCGATCAATATTGTTTGCCTTAACCTAAAATCAAGTACTTGTCTGACAAGAAGTTGGAAATAGCTTCTGTTTCTTTGTGGGCTTATTGAGTAGTTAATTTATCAACTAGAGATACCCACTCTTCTGCATTCTTGGTATTTGTTTTTTTATTTTGGATTACGTGAAGCATCTTTTCATCTGCTCTTGCTTTATCTGATCTTTTTTAAGGTCTGATTATGCGTTGTATTTTTCTGTCTTGTTTGTTGTTTATCACATGAAAAATCATTGAGCTTGTTCAGTTTTGTTTAGGGATGCACTTATTGTCTAATGGTTCCATTTTCTGTAGGTCATTATAGGTTCAGAAGATTTGAAGGCTAACCATGCAATCCGTCAGCATGTAGACATTGTCTCTGAGACTCAGAAATACAACAAGTAGGCTGGAAATTTTACCTTTTTCTGGCTTTCTGTATTTTAACTTTCAATAAAAAATGAATTTATGCAGATTACTGAAGCTACTGGAAGACATCATGGATGGTAGCCGGATTCTGATATTCATGGACACTAAGAAGGGGTGCGATCAGATCACTCGGCAACTGCGAATGGACGGTTGGCCTGCACTCTCGATTCATGGTGATAAGAGTCAAGCAGAAAGAGATTGGGTCCTTTCTGAATTCAAAGCGGGCAAGAGTCCCATTATGACTGCAACGGATGTTGCTGCGCGTGGTCTAGGTAGGCCTTGGAAAGAAAGTTAATTATTAGGTTATTGTTTTTTTGCTAGTATATGATTTATGCAAGTTCTATGGCTAATGATTAGTGTTATGTTGTAAATTGAACATTACTTCTCTGCTGGTCTGCAAATTTATGCTCTAAGGCATTTAAACATGATAGGGAGTCTCTGTGCTAAGATTTGTATGCAGTTTCATGTGGTCTCTGTCCTCGCTGTCTCTTAAAATTTTACTCCCTCAGGTGGAGGTTTTGATATATATATATATATATATATATATATATTTTTAACATACAGTTTCTTTTTTCCCCAATGTCGTGCTTATGTTCTCTCTCTTCCTCCACACCCTGGAAATGTAAGAGGTAGGTATTAAGAGAGAAATCTGTAATAAGTGTTTTTTGTGGCTCAACAATAGTAATATGCGCAAAGGTAGGCCTCCAGGACTTGAAATCTCTGCTCTATTCTCTTCTTGTAAGGCTCAAAATCAAGTGAGAGAGAGTAGTTTTTAGACTTGAATCTTGTGAAAGATGGCTGCCATGATGGTTTCTCTTGCTTTGATTGTACCAATAACCTAATGATCTTGTGGTTTATGATAAATTTTGTCTTCCATGAGTTCTAGCTTCTTGAACCTTCATTTGGGAGTGCAGGCCTTTTACTATCAGGAACTTTTTATCTAATTGTTGGGTTTGTTTTAATTGGTTGCAGATGTGAAGGATGTGAAGTATGTCATAAATTATGACTTTCCAGGATCTCTTGAGGACTATGTCCATCGCATTGGGCGAACAGGAAGGGCTGGTGCCAAGGGAACAGCATACACTTTCTTCACAGTTGCAAATGCAAGATTTGCAAAAGACCTGATTAGCATCCTTGAAGAGGCTGGACAAAAAGTTAGTTCTGAGTTGGCAGCTATGGGGCGTGGTGCACCTCCCCCTCCAGGTTAGGCCCTGATATAAACCTCTCTATGCTTAGGTCTGTCTTGTTAGCCATTTGTCATTTGTCAGAGCTTTACTGGCTGAATTTGGAAGTTGTGATGAAAAAATTTACTTGCATGGCCTCTGCATGAAATTGATGATTGCGCATACATTGAATCTAGATAAAGTTCAACAAAAATTATTATGCATATGGCATGTAACTGAATCTGCTTAGTTTCTCTTGTTGACATGCCATTTGAAGGCCTTAAAAAATCTGAAGATAAAATTGCCGCATCTGTTAGAAGTTTTAATTCTTTCAAAATTTTTGAATGGATGAAACTAAAATTTGCAATTAACTACAAAGAATGGTTCACATTATTACATAAAGTTTGTGCTTTCGAAGTCATATGAGAATCTTGGTCTTGTTTTCCCGCAATGCATGTGGCTGAGATCATTAGCTGCATGTATTTGTAGATGTGCATATTCTTTTATGTTCGCATCACCTGTATTCTGCTGCTTCCCAACTTACTCTAACAATCACCATTTTTAACAGCACATGGTGGTTACCGAGATCGTGGGAGAGGTTACAGTGGTGGTCGATCTTGGAGCTGATTAAAACTGCTGTACTGGGTAATGACGTTGAATGGAAATCATTAAGCACCCACAATCTGTGTCAGAAGCTCGTGGTTGCTTCGACATGAGATTGTAGTTGTAAAACTACTTTCTCTGGTTGCTTGTCCACTGGAATGTTAAATTTAACACTGATAAGAAATTACTTAGCGTGTATTTTATTCAGTTTTACCTAGGGGTAATTCAGATTTGATTTATTCATGTAGTAGGTAGAGAGTGCAACTCTTGGTTTTTATCCAGTTTTTTTGCTGCATTTTGTTAATCATTTAGATATGTATTTTGTTATCATTAATATGCTTTTCCGTTTAAAAACAAAAATTAGAGGTACTAACGTCTCGTTGCAGTTTGATATTTTAAATCCTGAGTAATCTTGATCGATTAATTTACTGATAATATAACCTGATATCTTCCTGAACATAGACAGATTGCAGGTTTAAAATGCAGAAGACTGAAGGCTTATTTGATGTAGTTTGCAAAATTACTCAGGTTTATTTTTTTCTTTAAATATTCATATTTTATGTTTAGTTTTATTTTGAGATTTTCAGAATGCTTATTTTAAATAATTCTTTTACATATCACTTAGTAATTTCACCAGGATTGATTTTAAAAATAAAAAAAAGTGAATATTTAATTTTGTTAGAGAAGGTGTTATTTTTCTCTCAGGTCAATTTCTTGAATGTTTAGGTCATTGATGGTTATTAAGTGTAACTGAGCATTTTAGTTTTAAAATCTATTTTTTGAACTGTTGTTACAAGGTAGTTGCTAAATATAGTTTGAGTATTTAATGTTTGAACCGATTTTTTTTTGAAAATTTAATTAGCTTTCTTCTTTATCAGTTGGCTTATGAAAACTAGAATTTTTCAAAACTGAAAAAGAAAAAGGAAATTGAATGATATTTTATTCGTTTAAAAATATAAGATACTATGATCATTTTACATATATTAAAAAGATATTCTAAATCTTTTAAATAATAATAATTTATTATCTCATCATATTTTTTTTGAAATTTAGAATTAAACTATTTATTTATTTTTCTTCATTTAAAAGTAAAGATAATATTAGAAAAAATAACTTTTAAAAGTCTCAAATTATTTTATATTTTGAGACAATGAGAATATTCAATTGGAACTTTTTTAAAATCTTTGAAGTGTTAAGGTATTCAATTAAAACTTTTAAAAATTTTTAAATTTTTTTTAAAAATTATGAGGTATTCAATTAAAACATTCTAGAATTCTCCATAAGTCATGGAGTATTTAAATTAATAAGGATTTTGAACTTTTTTACAAAATTCACTTTATGAGACTTTGAATACAAAATATAAATAAAAAATGTCTCATCTAAATGTCTACTTATTCACGTAAAATTTGTTGAGATTTTGTGGAGATAAGTTTGCTGATTTTTATCCTCTATTATTCTCATAGGGTTTCTTTTACGTTTTACTTCTAGAGTTTTACATGTGAGCTATCTTTCATTTTTTTCATTGAAAATATGTAATATGTTGGACTTGATTTTTTATATATAAATTGATGATTGAATTATGCAATTATGTGATTTTGTTATTTTATATGAATTTTATGATGACTGATAATTGACGATTTTTTTTATGGTTGTTATGCTATAAGCTATTCGTTAAAAATGGCATTGATGTTGATGTGATTCTCAACTTCTTTCCAACTCGGGGTTTGTCAAGATAGACTGACGATTTGGGGTGGGTTTTACTTTGATGCTAAAGTGAGAAATATATCAATATTTGTAAAATACAAGTAAAAGACAATAAATTAAAGTTAGAAACATGTTGGGAATTAATTGTGAATTGCATAAATCTTTAGTCTCTATACATGTGCGCGAGCTAAGATATTTGAACCTTTAAAAATCTAGATGGTTAGTCCAAATTTTCAGAATCTTGTTATAGAAATCTATCTTTTTGCAAATTAGGAAGGAATTAAAAATGCATACTAGTAAACCCAAACATATAGACATAGAGATGTGATAATTAAAAGATATGCTAAGAATAAAAAAGATTAAATCTTTAGTTGGGGGAAAAATCAAGACTTTGTAGAAAGCCAGTTCAAGAAAATAAAAGACCTCGGATCGACAATGTTGTTGATTCATAGTAGTTTGGTTTTGGCTCTGACATTTTCTTGCCAGTGCTAGCCTTATCCGTGACACTTTTTTTATATTTTTAGTTCATACTCTTACAAATGTACATACTTACTTGAAGAGATATCAATTGGAATTCTTGCTTAATAGAAATCGATTAGATAGTTGTTATATGAAGTTGTTGGGAGTCATTTTTTGTTTCATAATATCTTTAGCGGAAAATGATCAAATTCAAGTTATGTACTATTTTACCTTTTTAACTTTAGTAACATATATTATATTTTTGAATTTTACAGTATTAATACTTTTTTTTCGTTTCAACTTTAGTAACATATCTTATATTTTTAATTTTACAGTACAAGTAATTTTTTTGTTTTTTCATATTTGATCAATTCGATCATTTTTTTGGGAACATTATGTAAAATCAGTGGCTCATGAACAAATTTGATCATTTGTTAATTCCATCAAATGTTTTTCCATTTTCTCTTTCTTCTTATTCCTTCCTTTTTTTCTTCTTCATATTGAAGTTTTATGCAAAAACAATACTCATGAAAATGACATATATACCCTCATAAAAATGTGAGTTATCAGTTTTGTATAATGTTGTTCCAAAAAAAGTAGTTGGAGTGATCAATATGAAAAAATAAAAAAGTATTGGTACTATAAAATTCAAAATTGAAGACATGTTATCAAAGTTGAAAAAGTAAAAAAATACTAATACTGTAAAATTCAAAATAGAAAACATGTTACCAAAATTGTAAAAGTAAAAAATAAAGACCTTGATTTGCTAATTTTCCTATATTTAGCATTGTAATATGCCAAACCTCTGGTACCCGTATGAAATTCTCAAAGCTAAGAAATTTTTTTTGCACATTTAATTTGGATGATCAGAAGGGCTTTTGGTACTTTTATCTTATTTTTTTTTCTTTTATCCGATGTCTTGATTCTTTTTATATTACCTTTTTTGGATTGATATGGGATGATTTCATATATATATATGAATAATTAAAATAACTGTAAATATTCAGAAATTAAGTCTCGTATAAAAGTTTACTCTAATGATAATCTTTACAGTCTTGATAAGTAATTTTTTATTGTATATAATCTTTAATTATTTTAATATTATATTTGTTTGTGTTAAAAACAATACATTGATGATTATTTTAATTATTTAATTACATGTATATTCTTGTAATAGTAATAATGGGAGACCCGTCACAAGAAAATGACAAAGGTTCAGAATGTGAGAAATGAGCTTCTGAATAAAGCAATGAACTGCTAAAGCTTATGGTTAATGAACGTACACGTAGATGTCGTAATAGCTCTGGCAAATTGAGCAAGATAACAATAGAAAAACGTATATTTACCCCTTTTAATAAAAAAACTAGGTACACAAAAGATTTATAACCAATATAAAAGCCATGAGAAATGGTTTAAAAATCAGTACAACTAATATCCAAGGCTTATACGTTATAACTCTGGCTTTGGATAAGATTCTGTGACAAAAAAGTTCGCAGCTGATGATGAAATATGAAAATATTATTTTAAGGTGAGCTTGTTTTGTTAAAATAAATAATATCAATAAATATGATTCATACATTAGCACAATTGTATTTTTTTTTTCATTTACTAGGCTTATTATGAAGATAGAAGACAAATATTTTTCCAGACTATATGATTTGAGAATTGTTGTCGGAAATGGAATTGCTATTGAGGGTAATTCAATTGCAGTAGAAGAAGAGACAGATGCTAGGACAATTGAGATAGAAGAAATGAGATAAAATATTAGTTTAATAGATAAATTCATGTATGATTTTGACACGACAATTATTTCTAGATTTATTTATTTTTATTAGTTAAAATGTTGATCTTGGATTTCTTGAATTTGAATTGATAATAAATTTTACATTTTATTTAGCACTTATTCATGTGTATTTTAGTAGTAATGATATATATTTGCTCAACAATACGATTCACCTATTGCATGTCTTTATGTTTCTAATTGTTTTCTTTCCCATTATTTAGGTGTTTCTATTTCATAATGTCTCATATTATCATGCAAGAAAATTATGAAATTGAGTTGGAAGATGTTGAAGAAGATGGAAGGACTAGACCATTGTATCAAGTCATCAAATACTTATTGTTTGTTATTCAATCAATTATTTGTGTGTTAGTTGAGTATTTGTCTAACATTCGCAATAAGCATGTCAAATGTTCACTTTCTATAAAAAAAAAAAAAAAGGCATGGGTATGATTATACAAGTACAATGTTAAGGGAAGATTTAGAAAACTTTTGAGAAGTTTATAAATTGTATCCTTATGTGTTTTTGAAATTACGTGATCTCATTTGAGAAAAAAAACATTAGAATATACAAGGTTTATTTGCATTGAAGAATACTTGCATTATTTTTACAGATTGTTGGTTAGAATACACAATATTGTATAATTCGTAAAACCTTAAATCAATTACAATTTATAATTAATTAAAGTTTTAACAAGATTTTGAAGACATTAAACAAGCTTGCAGTAGATATAATGGTCAAATATGGATTTACAGTGTCAGGAAAAATAAAGGAAATCATAAAATTTTATCCTTACTTTAAAAATAAGTGATAGTTTTATTTTCATTATTGTTTCTGTTTTTATTTATTATATAATTATGTATTTATATATTTGTGTTTACTATTTCATGATTGTATTGGAGCTCTAGATGGCATCCATATTCCAGCAATGGTAACAGAGCGAGATACAAGAAGTTATAGAAATCGACATGATATAATTTCAGAAAATGTTTAGTTGTTTATAACTTTGATTTGGAATTTATATATGTGTTTAGTGAGTGGGAAAGATATACACATGACTCTAAGGTGTTAAGTGATGTTTTAATTAGTAGAAATAGACTTAATGTGCCATATGTTATAAATTTTTATTGTCTTTTATATTTTAACTTGACTTTTAATTTTTTAATGACAAAAATATATGTTTTAAGTTAATCACTATTTTTTCCTTTTTTTATGTTTGGGAAAATATTTTATGGTAGATTGTGGATATCCAAATTGATGTGATCCTGAAAATTCAAAGGAATTTAATTTTCACCATGCTTCATTGAGAAACGTAGTAGAAATAATATTTGAAATATTTAAATCAATATTTACAATTTTTAAAACGGTTCATCCATTTTCATATTGTACATAAGCATAATTGATGTTAGCTTATGCTACATAGATTATATGATTTTCTACGTAAATAGTATCTGATGAATTTTAAGTTAAATTTGATGAAGAAGATACATGTGTGAAGAATGTTAAAGATTTTTAATCATATTTTGAAAGTCAATAAGCACAAAAGATAAAGTGCAAATGCATAGAGTTACTCTATTATATAGCAACTACTATCTGAAACTGATTTTGAAAATTTCCATTATATTGAATATTATAATTTATTTATTTTATAAATTTTTATTGAGATTCAAAAGAATTTTATTTTGCTTGTATTGACATAATAAAAATTATTTTTAAGAACACTTTTTTATTTTTAAAATAAAAATATATAAAATTCTCAACAAATTCAAAAAGTCTTCAATAAAAAACATAGTTGAATGTTCTAAAATTCTATTAAATTTATGAAAATTAATTAAAATTTTATGAAATTTATAAAAATTTCATACTTAAAAAACTTATTAAAAGTCTTAATTGAATATCATAATATTTTGATAAGATTATTTTATATTATGGGAACGGAAGGGGTAATCCATATTGACAAATGAATTATTCCCCTTCCCCAAGCTTCGACCATCCTACGCCTAGGCCTTAATTGAGCAACGCCGTCCGAGGCTCTGTCCCGAGAACGTTGAGCGGAGAGTAAAACCCATCGCCGTCAACAAGAAATACCAGTAATAATAGTAGTAATAAATAAGAGGAACAGAGAGTTACAATGAACGACGGTCCAAAGCTCTACGCCAACAAGCCAAAGAAAGGTTTCATCAGATTCTTCTTCCTTTTTTTTTTTTTTTTGGGTTTCACCAAAAAAAAAAAAAAAAGATTCTTCTTCTTTTCTTTCTGCATTTTACCAACGCTCTTCCGTTAACGGATGATGAAAATGAAATGCTAACTATTTTTTTTTTTGAAATTATTATTTTAATACTCACAGTATTTGACTCCATGTGGCAGCTCACCTGAAGCATTCCCAAAAACAGCACCAATCATTGTCCCCAACGCCTCCTCCTTCATCCGCAACCATGTCGTCGTCAACGCTACCGGGGACTTCTGGTGCTCCTCCGCCACCCAAGGAATCCTTTGCTCGTCGCTATAGGTTCATGTGGCCTCTTCTCTTGGCCGTCAATTTCACTGTTGGAGGTTTATTTTTATCCCTATTTCTTGTTCCTCTTCAATTTTCTATTTTGTATCAAACCTAGATGTGTATTTTGTTTGTCGAGTTGCATACGCATCCTTTCGATGCCTTAGTTTCATTTGGAATCTTATGCTTTTGAGCATTTTATTACCAGCCATCTTAGGGCGTCTACTTTTCTTATTTACAAAGCAACAATTCATGTTTTTATCTTCAGGAATTGGCAGCAATTTCAGATTCTAAGTCAACCAACTTTTATGTTCTTTTAATTTGTCATCTTATTTTGATTTTGCCGCAGTATTCCCCTCATATAATTCAATTAAAATGTTCATTTGGTGTTCTTTGCTAATATGAAACTTTTGATCGACCAATTGAGTTAAAGGCTTGCCTTATTAGTATTTAGTACTTGCTTATCAACCTGCAAATTGTAGGTTTTCTTTTGGTGCAATCTAGAACTTATTCAGGTCTGAGGTATTCGGGTTGCCTACATGGGAACCGTGGTGTCCAGTTTTATGCCTAAATTAGAAAATGGATACTGGCATTGCTGTTTTTTTATTACTCTCTTTTGTTTGGCCTTTGCTCTTTTCTCCATTAATTTACATGAACCTAAAAATAAGAATAATATTGTTACAGAACTTTTTGAAGTTTGCGAGATTTCAAATTTAATCCAATTACTGCTTCTTCTAAAAGTAAAATTTTCCAGTTTGACCTTTAAACTGGTGTTCTAATTCCTTGTATATATCGAGAGAGAGCCAATTATATATATGGATTATATTTGGTTTCTATTCTTCACAGGGTCATGACATGTGAGGTCAATTTAAACCTGCTGAGGTTAATATCCATCTTGTAACAAGTCTTTCAGAAGGTCACTGATGTTACGCTTATAGTTGCTTCAATCTTGTAGTATGATTTCTCTATTAGGTGCTGCATGTTGATGAATTAAACATAAAGTTTAGAGGGCACAGTTTTAATATAATCTGTTTCAAGACTAAGGATATGATCGACGTTCGCCTCCTTTCACATGAAAACTAAAATATGATCTCACTGTGATTGTAGTAGGAGCACAAGGATAATGTTTAGGGCTCCTTCTGATGAGAACCTTATGAATGATTTGGTCTATTCCACATTGCTTTGTATTGGTTAATCTTACAAAAGAGAAAGCGGATATTAGTCTATGGCTCTATCATCCAGTAAACATGAACTTTGCTGTGTAGAAGTTATGAGTCTGTGACAGTGGAATTCTCTTGCAAATTCTTCTTGATCTTCCTGTCTTTTGATTTGTTTGGGGGGGGGGGGATGTAAAAATATGTGATGCCATTGTCAAACTTTATGCACATTTGAGCTTCAACTTGCATAGATGTCTGGAATCCCCATTTTTCAATCTATATAAAGAGGAAGATGAGGAGAGTGTAGGAGCGGAGAGGACTCTGAAAAGTGACCACCAGTAACACAGGAAATTGACTTGACCCAATGTGACCTTTTCAATCATCTCAAATGTTGAGATATATGTATCTTTTGCTCTGTATAGAATGATAAAAATGAGGGCTGAGTAAATGAAATCTCAGTTAATGTATGTGCTCCATTGCAAATGGTGAAGAGAAAGTGAATGACACTTGAATTTTGGATATCTCTGTGATATGCTAGAGAAGGGGGCAATCACATGCTTGCATCGAAACTAAGTGTTCAGTTCATAAGTTTTCACTACTCGCCTTTTTCCAAAGATCATACCACACCATTCTTCATCAGTAGATGCTTTTTCTTCCCATGCACTGTTGGTTTGATGGAGATTTATGTTGGAACAAGAAAGCTTGCTACTTGGAACTATTGCAAGGTGCACGTAGGTAGTATGCGATGAAAAAACCAAGAATTCATGCGTCTTTGTCTTTTGCATGAGACATTCTTTTTACTTGACCCCTTTGCTCCCTAATTACTGATAGTGGTTGTTCCATAATTTGATAAGATTTTATTGTCTATGACTGTCATGGTTATTTATATAGCAAACCTTTTTACAAGTTCAATTTCCTCTGGTCTTGTGTGGTTTGTCAACTTTTAGTTCTTACTGTAGAATTACTGTCATGAAATTACTGATTGAAATATGAAAGGAGACCCTACTTTGACCTGAATATGATTCCCAACCTATTTCCCTTTTGACTTACTGATTTATCATTTCTCTAGCTTACCTTTTCACGAGGACAAAAAAGAAAGATGTGAGTGAAGAGGGAGAAGTGCCCAGTGTTCCTGTAGCATCTGTTTCAACTACTGTTCCAGCTGCTACAGTTACTGAGCAACCAGCAATTCCACCACCCATCATGGGGACTCCAAAGCCACGCGAACCAATACCTGATGATCAACAAAGGGAGCTGTTCAAGTGGATATTAGAAGAGAAAAGAAAAGTGAAGTCAAAAGATCCTGAAGAGAGGAAGCGCATTGATGAGGAGAAGGCTATTCTCAAGCAGTTTATACGAGCCAAATCCATTCCTAGTTTGTAAATTGGCAAATACTTGACTGCTTCTAGATTTTGTCAACTTGGGTCGTCTTCTTGCTTGATATATGGCGGAAAAAGCTAGGAATATGGTGTTACACACTTTAGGCTTTATCAATTACCATAGTTGCTTTTGGATATGATCCTTCCTTTCTGTCTTGTTTATATTTTTCAATTTCTAAATGTGGTCATGCTGTAGGAAGCCTATAGTCTTCCTTATTAGAATTATATTATATTGGATCTGGAAATTTCACCAAGTTCCTGGGCTCAAATGCATTTAACATGGATGTCTGCGATACCTACCTGGTAGTAGTTTCTTCTTATGTTAATGTACGAATTTATTAGTGCCACCCCAAACTACATTCAACAAGCGGTTTCTTTTATTTATTTATTTTTTATAAAAAATGTCAAATACATAAACACCAAAGGATCCTCTGAAATTTAATGTGACTTGAATAAGCATACTTTATGTACTTAGTACTGGATCTACTGGTGATGGATTTAGTATTTTAGTGAGACGAAGAAAACTTTGCCGTCCCAATCACAATATACAATATATCCAGCAGTGGCATCTCAAGCTGATTCAGTGGGGGAACCACTACTTCGAGGATTTCATTGTCAACAGTTGAATAAAAATTTGCCGAGACCGGTAAACGGCGCACATGGCACAGATGGAGATGGAACGAGAATTGAGAGATAAGTGAGGTGAGGCCAATTGAAACCTCTTCACAATTTTGCTATGAAGATGTGGACCAATAATCCACCTTACATAAGATGCAAAATCCAATAACCACAAGAGTAATTATCAAAATCTCACCTCTTGAGTAAATGTGAGTATATTATATTTAAAATATTTTAAAATTTAAAATTATAATTTTATTTTTTAAATTGAGGGAATATTAAATATATTTTGATGTGAAAAAAATTTAAAATTAAAACGATTTATATTTAAAGACAAATAGATTTGATTAATATTGAATTTGAACTGACAAATAGACGTAAAATCAAAATGTGGTCAGCGATCTAAAAATCATTGGCTAGATTTACGGTTCAAATGAATCGATGATTATCATTTTCAATTTAAATTTTTAATTTTGATAAAACGAAAATAGACAGTTCAAATATTAAAAAAATATATTATATATAATTTTATTTAATGAGTTATATTTATTTTTTATGCATTTTTGTTTCTATCTCACCATTTTACCATAATTACAAGATTTTTTATTTCTCTATATTCTAATAAGATATGGAGGAAACACAAATTGAATTTAAGGTCATTTTAATAACAATTTTTTATTTTTTAAATTAAAGAAATTATCTGAAATTTAATTTAAAAAAATAAAAATAAAAATCGTATTAAAACGTAGTGCTATGAGAATAGGAATAGTTTAAAACGTTTACTTTAATGTTTCAATTTATATATTTTATTTTGAAGAAGCTTGAAATGTAGGTTCATAAATGTGGTGGGATCTAAAGAGGAGGGAAGTATATTCCAAATTTATCCAAAATTCATACTATTGTGTAGGCGCTGCTAATTAGCAAGGATTTAGAAGAATGAATTACTCGAAACAATCTGACGAAATGATGACATAAGAAGACTCAAGGAATGAAAGTTCAAAGTTGTAATCCTTCTACTTGCATTACTTAATTCATAGGCAAATTGGACAAAGCAAAAAGAATGTTTTGAGGAATGGAGCCTAACGTAAAATAACACTAAAGGCAAACGCCAAAGGTGTTTTCTTTGCAGTTGAATAATATGGATTTCTCAAAACAGACAATAAGATGCGTTGAATACTGAATTCCATTCAAATTATATATAGAGTTGGGTCACGGACTAATGGCTTCAAATTTTTATTCTTCTCCTGCGGCGTTGGCTCTCTTTTTAACCAAAGCTGCAACTATTTGGGACCGCACTTTATAGAGGCAGAATTTTGTACCACTACTTTCTGTATAAGTTTTAGTTATTTATATTTACGAGTACACAGAAAAAGTCTAGTTCTGCTAACAATGGGCAATGAGGAATGTCATAGACTCATATATCTCCAATTGGATCCTTATGAATAATAGGCGTGCCTTTGCCATGGGGAAAAAAAAACTCTGATCTCAAGGCTCAAAAGCACCATTTTAAAAAAAAAGCATAAAAATTGTAATCATAAATAGAAAAGAAAGATATCTTAAATATAATATACTCACGTATAATTATATATATTGCAAAATTTTAAACGACTAATATTTAGAAAAAAAAGGAATACGATGAAGGAAGGATGTGAATGAAAGTAACACGAGGGGTTGGCGATTGGGTGATGATTTCAGTGGAGAGAGAGAGAGAGAGTTAAAGAAGAATTACAAAAGTTGGGAGAGGACGATGATCATGATGGAGAATGTGTTGGATTTATTGAGTCTCACATGAATGCACGAGGGCAGGCAGGCCACACCAGCTGCTGCCATTGCCATATTGCCATTGGGGGGGGGGTCTTGCTTAATTTACTGTCCAAATTAACAAGACAATCATGGACGTGGGGACTTCTCTTGTTTTATTTTAACAAGCTCTTCATTATGCCTACCTAGAATTTCCCTTCCTTTTTGGCTTTTGAGATGTTTTTACTTCTTCTGATCATTGATCATCCCTATGCCCCTGCTGAGTTCCCACCCTGCAGTTATCATTTGACCCACACGATTCTAAATCTGATCGTGCTATGGCATTACAATCATATACGTAATCTCTTGTAATGATGCATATATGAACATTATGGGGGATCTTCAATCTCTGCAAACGTGTATAATGATGATTTCTCCGAGACTTTGATCACTTTATATTGCATCTGCAAGTGATTGGTATTCCACCTAATATTCTCGATCGGATCTAGCTCCAGTTTGGTTCAATGCAAAAATGGAGGTCGCTGCTTTCCTGCCTAATATTTTTTAACCTAATTCGAGCTGAGTACTAATCATTTACATTTTATTGTATAAGATTTTCCCGCCAAATGATATATATCTCTTTTAATAAAAAAAAAAAGTTGTTAAGAAAAACATCGATATATTATTTTAACTATCAAGAAAATATGAAATTTTAACGCGTTTAGAAACCAGTCTTTAATAAAAACATTGCTTCTTTCATTTTATTATACTTATAAGACATTTCAAAACTTTACACACAAATTCAGAAATTTAAAAAATATTGTAATTTTTTAGTTAGTGGGAAAATGGTGAAAAATGTCTTCAAACTATTTATGATTATTTAATTATTTTGAATATTCTCAAATTATTTATAATTTTTTAATCATATCTTTTATCTTTTATTTTATAACTTTGTACTTTATCTTCATCTGTCCCTATATATAACGTATTTTAATCTTATCCATACATAATGTTTTTTTTTATCCTACAATTTCTATTTCTTTAAAAAAAAGTAAAAATTATAATTATAAATGAGAGTTAAAAATTAAATTAATTTTTGTAAACATAAGATGCTAATATTTAAATATACTCCTTCTATGCCCTTTATATAGGATGTTACAAAGAATTTCATGCAAACTAATGACTTATTTTCCTTCTTATTGTAATATTATTTATTGTCTTTGTTTTATCTCTTTCAAATGGTATTTATTGTATTTAAAATAAAAAAAATAAAATAAAAATAAATAATAAAATATCTTATGTTTGAGACCAATTGAGTTTAATATTAGCTAGAGGGGGCTTAGGATATTATCTTAAAATGACTTAGTCTTTAGAAAGGTGGGAGTGTAAATTTTTTTTAAAGTTTAAAATGCTTATTTTAACTAGTAGTCTATCAAGGAAAAGTAAGAGCCAATAATAACACAGGCTTGTGCCGAGAGAGGACCAGTGTTCGAAATCTTGGGTCCAGCCGACATCTAGCGGATCCTCGAGGCAACATGTGACGACTCACTCATGATCTCTCTCTTTCCCTCCTTGTCCTAAGTCCTAACTACATATAGATAGTATTCTCTTCTCTTTCCCTGTAGGTGAAGTAAAGAGAAATTGCCTTGCCTGATTAAATTTGAATGAATGAGTTGAATCTCTTCTCTGTCACGCGCCCTAGCTCTATGTTTGTATTCTCTGCCTTTCTTTCTTTGTACACCAAAACTTGTCGTGATTAGCGGTATTTAAACGAAGAACAGTACTATCAATTACTCCAAAATGGAAAGTATCAGTTATAATAGTAGTACATGGAGTTTGTTGGCGACCGCAGTAATCGTCCTGTCCGCCATAATTCTCAACAGAAATTATACTCTCTTTTCAAGCTACAGAAACCGACTTCCTTTAGGTACTCTTGGATGGCCCTTTGTTGGAGAAACCCTAGAGTTCATTTCCTGCGCTTACTCTGATCGTCCTGAAAGTTTCATGGAAAGGCGTCGTCTTTTGTAAGTCTCTGTCCCAAAGAATGAAAAATTCCCTCCTTAATTTCATATGACTTGATGATTCTTCAGAGTTTTAATTTTAATTGCTTCTTCTTATATATATATATATATATATATATATATATATATGTGGGTAAATTTATAGGTATGGGAAGGTGTTTAAATCGCATATATTTGGAAGCCCAACCATAGTTTCGACTGATGCAGAAGTGAGTAAAACTGTTCTGCAGAGTGATGCGAAAACATTTGTGCCGTCTTACCCGAAATCTCTGACTGAGCTCATGGGGAAGTCTTCCATTTTACTCATTAATGGAAGCTTACAGAGGAGAATTCACGGTTTGATTGGAGCTTTTCTCAAATCTCCACATCTCAAGGCACAGATTACAAGCGACATGCAAAAATATGTGCAAGCGTCCATGACAAGCTGGACTGAGGACCATCCAGTTTACATTCAAGATGAAACCAAAAATGTCAATCTCACTCTCTCTCTCTCTCTCTCTCCTCGTACACACACGCTTCACAGACACTTTCTTCTCTCTTCCTAATTTTTCATCGATCCTTTTTATTATTATTTGTTTTCTCACCTTTTTCTTGTTTTCAAAACAAGACATTAGTCAAAAAAAAAAAAAAAAATCTTTTGATCTGTGTGAATATTCTTGCAACTAAGTTATAAAAATGGACAGAGGATTATATTATATATATTTTTAGTTGAGGGATATTGATGTGCAGCAAATGAGCAGAAACCTTAACACAATAATGTGTAGTAGTGTAGAACATGTTTACTTTGCATGGATGATGATGTTTGGAAAATTAGAAACATTGTAATAATTATGTTTTAGAAGGTATCTTTCTGAGTACTACTGTGATTTGCCACTGAGTTTAATTAAATTGTTTTTTTTTCTCATCTTTTTCAGATTGCCTTTCAAGTGTTAGTCAAAGCATTGATTAGTTTGGATGTAGGAGACGACATGGAGTTCCTAAAAGAACAATTTCAAGAATTCATTGCGGGCCTCGTGTCTTTGCCAATCAATCTTCCTGGAACCAGACTTTATCGATCATTACAGGTATACGTTGTCGACACATTAATTAGTTAGTACTCTTAATTCCATTTCAATCACTGTTTAATTAATTTGGCAGAACAATTTCTGAGAAATAATTTTTGGTTTCAGGCCAAGAAAAGAATGGTGAAGTTAATTCACAACATTATCCAATCTAAACGGTGTTCTATTAGCATGGTGGGCTCGGCATTTCCAAAGGACGTTGCTGAAGTTTTGCTCAATGACACGAGCCAACAGCTTACGGATGATTTGATATCGGATAACATAATCGACTTAATGATTCCAGGAGAGGATTCAGTACCAGTTCTAATGACTCTTGCCATCAAATACCTTTCAGATTGTCCTGCTTCTCTCCAACGATTCACGGTGAATAATTATTTGCTGTTTTTTTCTTTCTTTCTTTCTTTTTTCATCCATCATTTGCCCAGTCTTAATTATTGTAACAATATGGCCAACAGGAGGAAAATCTAAGATTGAAAAGGCTCAAGGAAAACCTTCAAGAACCATTATGCTGGAGTGATTACTTATCTCTACCGTTTACACAGAATGTAAGTTATCATAATTTAACAAGCCATTTCGAACACCAAAGCTTGCTTTGTTTGTAACTACCATAACTATGTATTAATTCAGGGTTTTTTTTTTTTTATGGCATACAGGTAATCACAGAAACTCTAAGAATGGGAAACATTATAATAGGAGTAATGCGGAAGGCGATGAAGGACGTGGAAATAAAGGGCAATTTCATACCAAAAGGATGGTGTGTTTTTACGTATTTTAGATCCATTCATCTTGACGACAATTTATATGATTCCCCATATAAATTCAACCCCTGGCGCTGGCAAGTAAGAAAACTTTTCTACTTTGCTAAAATTTTGAAGAATTTACATACATATCCATCATAGAATACAAACAATTAATATTGGGTTGATTTGCAGGATAAGGACACAAGCTGCAGTGCCAGCTTCACCCCATTCGGAGGCGGACAAAGGCTGTGCCCAGGGCTTGACCTTGCCAGGCTAGAAGCTTCCATCTTTCTTCACCATTTTGTCACTCAGTTCAGGTATATTTTGCTCTTGACCATCTCCTCCAATAATATCCGGTAAATATCATGCCACTTTAATGAATACAATAATAAATGTGCTGAAAATGTACTCATATTTTAAATATTCTCTCTATAAACTTACATATCTTATATTCTACTCTCTGTCTCTATCATACATTAAACTTACTCTCCCTATTTTCTTTTTATTTAAAAAGGTTTTGACACTAAATAAAAATTGTCACAAAGAGATACTTATTAAATTATCTTGAATGTGACCGAAAATAAGATAAAAAGTAAACCAAAAGATTTGAAGCGAATCAGTAAGTAAAAATATCATGTAGTCTTTGATTATATATTCTTATGTATTTATTTTTTAAAAATTGATATGCATAGGTGGGTGGCCGAAGAGGATTCCATAGTAAACTTCCCCACAGTAAGAATGAACCGAAGAATGCCAGTGTGGGTCAGAAGGAGGAGAGACTAACTAGGAATTGCCTCACTCAAAGAGTCATTTTCGTGGGTAGCAAATGCCAGCGCGATCGGCCAAAGGGATAGCTGCACACGTGTGGGGGCATCTGAGGCTGACATATTTGTCCTTTTCCTCTTACCAACATTTTGCACATACTTAGAATAATTAGAAGATGCATGATTTTTTTTGTCCTTTTTCTCCCGGGGGGGCACCCCCAAGTTCCCCTTTGTTTCCGCTTTTAGTTATTCTTCCTCTTTCTTTTTTTTTTCTTTTCAATTTTAACCTCATCGCGGTCTATACTGTAAGTCATAGCCCAGGGTAAGCTAGCTAGGGATGGAATAATTGCGTTCTTGAATCCCTATAAAGAAGCAGGGATTTTTTTAACCTTAGACTAGTATACCTGAGTTACTTTGGAGAAAATTTTATAAAGTGGTTGAATCAATGAATGTACCAATGATTAGTGATTCAACTTGATTCATATATATGTAGAAAGAAAAATATTATTCTTTCTCATTTAAGAATTAAATATTTATAATTGATTTGATATATAAAAATTAAAGAAAATATTTGATCATAAGAAAGTTATATTGTAATTAATGTGATTAGTGGTGTGTAGATATAAATCCCTTATAAAAGGGTTATAAGTATGAATTTTCAACTATGAATATAATTATTTTAATAAAGTATACATTTAATTTCAAATATTTCAAAGTAAAAATCTAAATATTCAAAATTTGAACAAAGGAAGTATTAATATTAATTTATAAAGAAAAATTAAACTATGATCTAGGGTGGAATAATTTATCAATAATTACTTGCAATATTGAGATTGGATATCTTTGATTGATACTTGGATATATAGCTGTTGTTACTTATTAAAAAAACATTTTAAAAATAAATCTCCCATTAATTTACATGGTAGTCCCTCCGTTTTCGAATAGTTGCTGGAATTTGGAGTTTTTGTTTTTCTCCTCGAGTAGAACATGTTATTTTATGAATCAAGATAACATCATTTTTCTCGTTATCGTCTTACCTAATCATTACATTCTACTTATTTATCATTTTCATTACAATTAGTGTAATAGTTTAGTGTATTAAGGATAAAAAAGTAAAGTCTAAAAAGAAAATCAATGGACAGTGTATTGATTCCACAAAAGAACAATTACTTCCAAATGAGCGAAAAAGCAAAAGTGTGACAAATATAATGATTTGCACACGTGTGTGTTTATAGGATATGTACAAGCATTATGCACCGATTTCATTCATAATAGTACAATAATTATAAATAAAAATTTTATATTTGTCAAAATGTTTTTATTTTAAATAATTAGAAAGTTCATCTTATTATTTAATTTGAATAACCCTTTTAAAGCCGCAAGACTCCAATACCATTAAGGGTTGGATGCCTATCGAAACAAATAAATTTCATAAAGAATAAAAGATTAAGCAAAGTAATATTATTTATAAGATTGTTTCTAACTATTATAATACACTAAGGCTTTAATTAAATAGAATTCAAAATAACAAGAAAAAAAGGTAACTGTAAAAGTTAGGAACCTAACGTTAGGAAAGCAACTTAGATTGTGGATAAGAAACTAATTATCTAGGACAAAAAATCTACTTATGAAATTAGGAAATTAGGAAACAAATTCTCATTAATGTGGATACGAAATCTACTTATAATGTAATTAGGAAACTCATGTGCCCATCATGTTCCTAATAGAATAAGATCTTTGTTTTGTGAAAGTCTAATTGTATAAGGTTGCAATGCCAACCTATGTTGAAAAAGAAGAAAAGAAACAGAACTTTTTATATATAACGAGACTAGTAGTTAGGACTAGTGTTCCCCTAACCCTAAAATTTATCACTAAGATTTTGTTCTCAAAAATATCATCCACACGTAATTAATTAAAGTAGCCACAAGATTTGTCTTATGATGAAACAGGAAATTAATTATTGCGGTTTGGAACCTATGTCAGCTCCTTTTTTAGAGCTGATCATCGGAGAATTGCGGGTTGTCGAACAGGTTCCGATTTGCAGGCGTAATGTAAATGGTGGAAGATAGCATTCGAGGATTATCCAAGAGAGTTGAAACAGGTCTCGTATGAACCGCCGCTGTTATTGGTCACCAAGACTTTCCAATGGGATAAGAAAATATTATTTGATCCGTAGACGAAAAAAGAACTAATTGTTCTTCAGGATGAAGATTTTCGAAACACCATGCATCTGAGATAAAAAAAAGGTTGGATACTTTTGGCTTCTTGCAATTACACAATAAGAAATTATACATGCACTCATTCTCCTTGTATCCTCTATAATCCTTTCTCTAAGATAAAACTAAAGTTGCCGAATTTTGATGGCTATGATCCAATATTTCTCTTTTCAGGAGACATGTTAATTTACGACGGATTTCCAGGCATTGTTGTCCTTATAGGAAAAATGTGTGATAGTCAATCTATAACCCTTTTTATCTGTCGTCTTTGGAATGAAGCATGGGAAGCTTATAAGTACTTCTTCACAAATGATAGTAATTATTTTACATTAGTTGTTATGGAATGAAATGTGTATGTGGTTGATGAATATGATTGCATAATCCGATTTGATTTGACTCAATCAGAATGGATTGATCCCTTGGATATCGAAGATTGGCAAGTGTTCAAGACACGCTATTACGTAGCGTGTGACAGTGAAATATTTCAAGTTCACCTAAGATACAAGATTTGGCCAGCATCAGAATTTGTTATCAAGAGGTTCAATTTTTCTAGAAATAAATGAGAGGAATTGGAGAAGAAGGACTTACAAGGAAAATGTTGTTGTTTAGCTGATTTTGGTTCTCCTAGCTCTGGGTTATCCTATGTAATAGTGGGAATAGAGAGAGTTCACTGTCTAAGTCATGCATTTGATAATAAGTCTTATAGTTTAAAAGATTACCATTGAACGACACCTAAAAGCAACAGAGTTCAGAAAGTTTTCCAATAGAAGCTCTTTGCACAAGCGAGCTGGGTTCATATATGATCAAGAACCAACAATTATTCGTTTACTCACATTACGATCGAGGTTCTCAACACATGGAAAAGTTATTGTAAGACTACTTATTTTTTAAGGAAACTATTCCAATTTTTAATTTTTTTTTCAAAGATTTAGTACTTAACATAGTTGATTAATATTATTTTTAAAAAATAAAACAATGGTTCACAAAAGAGACAATTTTTTAATATTTGAAAGATAATTGAACAATCTCACTAAATCTTCAATTCAGAGAGGTGTACTCCTATTACGAACAACCAATTTTATGTTCTCACAGGACATTTACCCAAAGAAGTTCAGAAGCCCCATCATTGACATTGCCACCACCAACCATAGTAACCTTGACGATCTAGTCTAAAGCCTTCAGTTAGATACTCACAAATAGAGCACAACTAACAAGACAATACCTGTTTAATATTCCAACTAACTAAGAAAATGGCTAAAAAGCGACAGAAATTAGTTCATGCATGACTAGTTTGTTGATCAAGATAATGATAGAAAATGGAGACATAAATTAGCATATATATGCAAATCTTCCAAAAAAATAATTAGAATTAGTACTCAATCTATATATTAACTACTTCATTATGTGAAAATGCAAAGTATAGGTTAATTTTCTTATTACCATAATAAATACAACCAATATTACTCGCCCAAGGCCAATTCTTTTAATAGGAAGAATGGACGCAGAATTTATAATGAAAAACTATTTTAGAAAGGTTCAATCTAGACAGGACAACTCACTTTGTTCCTCTTTGCACATTGCCAATGTCCTATAATTGGGCATCAATTGATTTTGAAAAATCTCTCTTTTCTATCCAAGTCCAAACAAAGTTGCAGGAATTCACGGTTTCAAATGTTGGCACTGCTACTACTTGATGCCCATTTGCTACAAAAATTCCAATTTCTTTATGACTAGCAAAGACAGTAAACATGTAACTTAAATGGTATGTATACCTTGTCATAATTTCAAAGGTTCAAGAACCACAAAGATTGGCAGGAATAGGTATTAAATCTCCACGAGCACAAACATAACACATGTATATTGGAACACAAAAACAACAAAACCTGCATAATTCTTTAAAGTTCTTCAAAAGAGAGAAGGGAAAACAATATAAGTAGTTTAGCACAAAATAAAACAAAAATCATGTAGTAGCTTAATGATTCCCAATGGAATCAATAACTTAGTTGGTTCCATTGGGATTTAAGACCCATTATACTACGTTTCTCATTTTTTCACAATCTCTTGACACCACTTCTTCATGACACATTTACAACCATTTTTGCATATTTGAAATAATGAGAATAATGCATTGATGTGGTATTCAATCGGCAAAAACTGTCTATTAGTTTACAGTCACAAAGTTAGGTAAATGGTTAAGTTTGAACCACTTTTCCATGATCTAACCATATTTGGAACCATTTATGCATGTTTGAGACCATGATATAAGTGTTTTATCTTGGTATTAAATCAGGTGATGTAATTTTATAATCATTTTATCACTAAAAATCTTTAAAGTTATCAATTGTCTCATGCCATCAACTAATCTACAATAAGTTGTCTATGTTAGTCTATGTTAATAAGCTAATTAACCAATGCCATTGATTGAGAGATTTTATTGGCTATCTGTGAAAAATGATTTTTTTTTGTGTCAAGAGGAATATATAAAATTTATTAAATCATAATGTTTTCCTAATATTTTTCAAAAAAATAATTCTTAATTTAGGTAAAATTCATACTCCTTGCATTAATGGGTTAAATGTTGGGTAATTCATATTATGACTTTAAATGGATTGTTTAATTAAAAATTTTCATTTTAAAAAATATAATTTTATTGGAATGTATGAATTTATTAAATCAAAATGTATTTCTAATATTTCTAAAAAAAACTCAATTCAAATTCTCTACATTAATAGAGTAAATTTTGATTAATTATTATTATGATTTGGAATGGAGTATGTTAATTTAAATTTCTTGGTTTAAATATACATTTTTACGGAGTATGTATATAAACTTTATTAAAAAAAATTTAACTTTCTAATATTTCTCATAAAAATTATAATTTAGGTAGAATTAAGACTTTCCTATATTAATGGAATAGTTTTTGAGTAATTATTATCATGATTTTGAATGTTGTGTGTAATTCAAATTTTCTATTTTAAAAAATATATATTTTCATGGAATCTATAAATATTTTTTAGGGAATGAAATATATAAAGAGCAATGGATTAGATAATAAATGGTCATAAAGAATAGTTTGACTTTACATATTTAGTTGAATTTATTAGTTATTTTTTAATCTCCAAAAAAATGGATCCTGAAACTTCTCTTCTTGAGGGGAATTGTGGAATTATATATATACAACAAGATATAGCAGCCAAAGTATTCTAACTCCATTATAATATCATCTCCTATCTGGATCGGATCGGTACAAATTGTACAATTGAAAGGCATCCGGCTTAAATAAACCATTCTAAAGGGATGGGAAGAAAAGTCCATTGACCATCTGATTAATCCTCCCATAACCATTTTCTTTAAATATTAAATAAAAAGTGAAGAATTTTTGAGGGCCAGATTAGAGGAATAGGCAATATTCCAATAATGAACCTATCTGCAATGCGGTTTCCAGCTAAGAAACACAATATGACTTTTAGGTTCTGGTAGGTTGCTTGCAAGAAAGGATTAAATCAGATTATCTTAAGAAAGGGGAAAAATAAAAGGCATTCTCAGAAACTCTATTGAAAGTTTCCACAGGAAGGAAGGATGGATAGGTTCTGTGGCTGAAAAATGAGATAGCCGTAAAACATTTTTGGCCTACCTCTAGAAACATTTTTTTACATTCTTCTTAAAAAATATATATCAAAATATTTTTTTCTACTTGTGCACGTAAGTCTCACTCAATTACATAAACAAAATTTTTTATTACTTTTTAATTAAAATTATAATCTCTAATAATTTATTAATTATATTTTATAATATCATCAATGATGTAAAACACACAATATATAAATGAATTTTTAATTCTCAATAAAAAAATCTTATATGAATATATCTTTATTTCAAAACAAAATAAAAAAATTTTCAAAGTATAATCTAAATATACCATATTGTTTGAGATTTAGGTTGATTTAAAATCGATTTGAGATTTATATTTTTTTTCCTCGTTTTCTCTCTTCTTGAGAAAAGTGCTTGAATTCTAGACATGTCATGAGCCACTAATTTCCATTTTAATACCTATTTAAAGTCTTATTTAATTTTTTTTGAAAAAAAACACATTTTATGAAAACAACATGATTTAAATTTTGCAATTTAATATTTATACATAGATATAGAATACAAAAACGCACACAACTTAACATCTAATAATTTGGAGGAGTCGGTAAACAAATGATTAGGACCAAAGAGGTCTTGGTTCTACTCATGCATCTTGTATAATTATTAATTTATTATATTTACATAGCTTTGATTGTAAGACTTACAAAACATATAAATGTATATATGCATTTACAGTGTTACATTGATGAGACTATGTATCTCACTAATTTTCAACTAAGTAGATTTACTTTATTTTATATCAACTATATATTATAACTATTGAATATATTAAATCATACGATATCCAGTTAATATGACATTAATTAAGAAAATTGATCCATATCATTTTCACGTTTCATGCGTTAAATAGTTGCCCAAATACAATAGTCTTAAAACTTTTTTAACATAATATCACATGGATATTTTTTTAAATTATATATTTTTCATTTGAAATTAAATGTTAATTTTTAACTTAATATAAGTCTTATTAAAAAAATTATTTTATTTAAATTAAGAAAAATTGTTAATAAAAATTTAAATAAAATTTATTTATCAGAATAATAAATATTCAAATTTTAATATATTAAAATAAAAATATGAACATTAATTCAATTTGGGATGAAGTATGTATCATTATCTAAAACTAAAACAAACAATTTTGGTTGCAATATGCACAATTGCACTTGAGCATAGGGGAGGTAATATAATAAATCAAACCTCAGGGGGAAATTGTAATTTAAAGAAACTACAATTTTATTTCCGTTTTCTTTTTCTCCTTCTGTTAGTATTTTCCTAATGAACTTGGAAAAATCTTTCAGAACGAACTACTCAGGTTTCTGCACCAAATATTTCTACAGAGGAAGAGAGAGAGAAAGAGACCCTTGGCGCCTGTAGTTTGGAACAGCGTAAGCAATCGTCGCCATATTTGGTTTGAATTTTGATCTCTATCAATACTGTAGCTCAGAAGTTTAATCTGGGAATCGGCAAATACCTAGGGTTTACAATCTGTACTTTTCCCGATTAACACTACCAAACGATATACTTCGATTGTAGAATATGGAGAATGCTAAATTATTTGTTTTGGATGCGTTTCAGTTTTCGGAAGAAAAGTGAATTTGCACCGTTTAAGTTGTTTCTTATCTAGCTCCTAGATTGTCAATTGAAATTATGCGATTCAGTCGTTCCGTCAAGTATGTGGAAGTAGCAATTTTGAATTTTCTCATCTATAAATTTTTTAAGTTTGTTTGCTTGTTAATTAGTGAATGGCTTTATTTTGTTATTTATTTATTTATATTTTTGGGTGACTAGTTATTCTGTGGATGTGGAAGTCAAGCAAGTGTTTTGCGAGAATGATTTTCATGAATGTTAATTCTTTACTATGTGTGGGGCTTGTGTTTAAGAGTTTACAGCATTAAAGATACTTAGCATATCAATTATTGTCGTGGTGGTTGATAGTGATCTCAAGTTGATGAAGTTATGCTGATCCTATATGAACAATGGAAAAATTGCTGGAAACTCTCTGGCAAGCAAGTCAACTTCTAAACCAAATGTCCAAAAGATTCTACTTAAGCAAACTAGTGCCAATTTAACATTGATTTGATTTGTCTCCATGATTTCTCGATTGTTTTTGTTCTTTTACATGCACTGTTCAATTATGAGTCTTGTTGCCAAACAGCCCTATGTGATTATCAAAAAAATGTTCCCTTATCATCCATTGTTTTAATAAATTTTTTCTCTTTGCAGATTGACCTGAGATGGCAGGAAGACATCGCATTCCTCGTGAAACATTTGATAGCCACCATGGCTACCCACCAGAAGGACCTGTACTACGTGGTCCTCTTCCAAGGCCTATGCCTCCGCATCCTGTTTTGTTGGAAGAGGAGCTTCAAATACAGCATGCTGAAATTCGCAGGCTTTTGGATGAAAATAGGAGGCTTGTTGAAGATCGAATTGTTATGCAGCAGGAGTTGGGTACTGCCAAGGAAGAGCTTCGTCGTATGAATCTTGCCTTGGCTGATATTCATGCTGAGCATGAAGCTCATTCAAGAGATCTTATAGAGAGGGGTCTGAAGCTAGAAGCTGATCTCCGTGCCACTGAACCTCTGAGGGCTGACACTGCACAGCTACGTGCTGAAGTTCAGAGGCTGAACCACATCAGGCAGGATCTATCTGGTCAAGTTCAGGCCCTTACAAAAGACCTTGCCAAATTACGAGCTGATAACCAGCAGATCCCCAGTTTAACAGCTGAACTTGATGGAGTGCATCAGGAGCTTTTGCGTGCTAGGTAATGACTATATATATGTCCTTTCTTTTTCATATTAAACTGTCTGCACGATATCCTCTTTAGGTTAAATGGACAAGGATTATGTCCTTTCAGTAGATCAACTGCATTTTCCTAAATTGATTAATTGGCATTGTAGAGCTGCTATTGACTATGAAAAGAAGGCAAAGATCGAGCTCATGGAGCAGAGACAGATAATGGAGAAGAATTTGGTAAGCATGGCTGGGGAAGTTGAAAAGCTGCGTGCAGAACTTTCCACGGATGGTCGAGCATGGGCTGCCGGTTTGTCTTTTATATCACCCATTTATTTTTTGCTTGTGAAGCTTAATCATATCATGTAGACAAAGTTACTGTATGATTCTTCTCATACTGCAATGCTTGGTATATGCTCTTTGCTATTGTCTTATGTATTTGTATTGTGTATGAATTGTGAATTATACCATATGGAACTCTTCCTCATTGTTAATTACATGAATCTGTGTATCTTGCACGGATTATGTGCTGTTTAGTTCTTTTAGGTTAAAACCTTTGCTATAGGATGTATCACTTTACTTCTTTTTACCTATGATTTTGAAATTCCCAAGCTCTTATTGCTAATTCTATGTGTTCAATCTCATAGTTTAGTATCCTTCATTTTGTTGTTTTTTTGTTTTTTTTTTGGGGGAGGGGAGGGGTGGTTGGTGGTGGCTTAAAATTTTTTTCAGTACCAAACTGGAAGCTTATATGGCATGAACAGCTGGACCAATTAGGAATTATTGGATACTTACCATCTCTTTTCACAGGTGGACCATATGGGATAAAGTTCAACAGCCCTGATGGCAGTTTCCCTACACCTTATGGTGATGGATATAGGGTTCATATGGTATGGATGACAATATTTGGATAATTTTGAGTGCATTCTTTTCATCATTAAATAGCATGTACAGGGAAGACTTCATTTATTGATAGCTATCACATTTTTTCTTCAGGGTGCCTCTGACAAGGGTCCATTTTATGCTTCTGGGTCTGCTTCATGGGGAGGATTGGAGAAACCACGAATGACTCGTCGTTGATATGTGCTAAGCTTTGAATTGCTGCTTTGACAGAGGCATGTTGCGTCCTTCCTATTTGTCAGTTATAAACTTTAGAAATGGGCAAGAAGTCTCTGACTTTAATGCCTGCATATTGAGTTAGTCATCTATAATTTAAATTCTGCTGGTTATCATTTCTGATGTGTATAGGACAAGTAAGGTTATTTAAAACTGTAATGAGATGTTGGCTACATCTATACGCCAGATGTTTTCCTCTCTGGTCACCTTTTTGCATTTTTTTAATATTCATGCTTCCCTTACTAGTATTAAATGGGTTATTCCATTTTCACTGCCAGGTCAGTTTGTCTTTTATTTTTTATTAATTTAGTTTTAATGAATTTTGCATGGTTGAATTGAGAATAAGATAAATAAATTTGCTTCCTGCATGTTCTGTGCTTTGCTTGGATAATACTGAAGCAAAATGTTTGAGAGTAAAATTTAAGAGTAGTTGATATCAGTCCTATTGCATGGGGGTTAGGTGCCTGTTGATATCCGGTGATGTCATGCAGATGTATTTCAGTGTCGGATGGTAAGGTTTTAGGCACTATCTGCTAAAAAGGGAGCTGTTAAAAATTTAAGATTCTGTATTTATGGTTGTTACCATTTGGATATTTGGACTTCTTTTTCAGATGGAAGCCATGAAGAATATTGTGGATAAGCTTTCTTATAGATGTGATTTTAATTTATTAAAATGGGATATGCCTATAGGTTTACATCATAATGAAGAATGAAAAGCAATAGATTTGACATATACCGATGAAGAAATCCTTTGTACAGAACGTTAGTATCCCTTAAATTTCCTACAGTTCTGGATACCTACTTCCCTACCTACGGTATTAGTAAACTTTACAAGACATTAGATCAGTGACCAGCGCACATACGTCCTATTATACTATCAGGAATGTGCTCTATTCTGCAAAGAAAGGTTCCTGTGAGGTTTGAGCTTCTTTAGTAGAGATTCATAGGATGGACTCTTCTCCATCTTGTATCTGTCTTGTTTAGTAGTGCTATTGACATAGAGAGTTCATTTAATAACTGTATAATATAGACAGTTATTAATTATTGAAGTGATGGTTAAATTGTTTACTGCTTTTTCTGTCATAGGAAATCTTTCTTTTCTTAATGGCAGTGTAGGAATGGTTGAGGCTGCTGTTGCCTTCTCAATGGGAGGCATTCTATCCTGCAGATCCTGTTTATGTTGATCTTTTGGAGGGATGTGAAAGGTTTTACTTGTGTAGTTTTGGAATTTATAGAAATTTAGGAAGTTGCTTGCTGTTCAAAATAAATTTCCAAGATATGTAGTATATCTATGAAAATACGTTTAAGTTGATTTATGCTGGAAGTTTTGGAGCTTTGGTTGACATATCAAGTATAATGAGAGGGAGACCGGTGATGTATTCTTTTCTCTATATGTTAGGGTTCTATATAAAATTTGATTCAGCTTTTGCAGTTACTGACAGAGGTATTACAATTTGGAAATTAAGAAAAGGGCAGATTCATGATTCACTTTTTCTTTGCTGAATTTGGAGCATGGTCTTTTGAATTGGCGGGGTAGAATATTCAGTTCTTTCAGTTGAAACAGCATTCAAGGTTGTTGGTCTCAAAAGCATGTTACTGTACAATAAGCAGAGGTAGTGAACTGCAAAGATTGAACAGTTAGTTCGTGAGTTTGGTCTGTAGGATATTTCAATCAGGAGCTTACCTTATCCTCGATATGTTGTTACTTAAATCGAAAATATCTTGTAATTGTCATTTAATTGGTAGTTCTGCACTACTGTTTGGTAAGTCAGTTGCTCTGACTTACTTCTGTGGTGGCTTACTCTGTGAATAAGTAATGCGGAAGATCTGAACCGTGGATGGTGAACGTGGCCTGTGACAGGAGCTTATGTCTGACCTGGAGCTGATAGGCAAGTATCTTGTCTTTGTCTTGTGGGTTTTCAGGGTCCTAAATTGTTTTTTTTTTTTTATTTGGCTAGATTTTTGCTTAATGTTATTTCCTGTTCCTAGTCAGGCACAGTTCCTTGTATATGATTCATCTTAGAAGTCTATTCATTTGCATGTGTACTTCATAAACTGAATGCTTGTTATGCTGGAGTACATGCTTGGGATTTTCATTTTCTGATGGGTAATTTTGGAAAATGCTGATAATCAAATTCTAGACATTATTCATATCACCACTTTCTAAGCCAGTGAGAGGATTTTCCTCAGTTCCATATCATTTGTCTTTCTATTGGGAGTTGAGGAATTGGCAAAACTGATCTCTTGTGGATTTTTCAGATGAGCACTTGGTGCCATCTTGTCAATAAAATGGGAATTATTGAAAATATAATAGTGACAAGAAGGAAGCCAAGGCAGGAAGAGAAACTCCCAATTAGATGAATCAGTTGTATTTATTGGACAAGGAACTATGGTTGAGGAGTCCCATGTCACTGCTTCGGATTTTGACTACTGTAACTCTTTTAGCTTGTGAGAACAACATTTTAGCTACTTCATATTTTCTTTGTGATAATTTGTACTTGAGGTGTCCTATTGCTGGATTCTTGGATAATTAGAGATCTTCTGAGCTTTCAGATTGCCCAACTGGTTTGGCATCAGAGATCAAGTGCACACATTTTCTTAAGCTGACAAGTAGAGAGCTACTTCTCAATAGTCAAGATTATGATTTGATCATATTCTCTTGGAGATGATATTCTTTATATTGCTAGAGAAATATTTTAGGTTATATTAAGGTGCTCTTGCAGGTAAGTGATTGATGTTACTCCGCCTGCTGTAAAATTAGTAGGTTTAAGTTCTAGTGTGATCCTTACATACTTCCTCTAAAGAGCAAGTGTCCAGTCTGATTTCATCTTTCAATTAATGATTTTGAGCAAACCAAGTAGATGACTCATGAAATTGTTGCGCACTACAGCTGATGAATGTTGAAAGGATACTCCAGTTAAGGGCAGGCCTTTGCCTGGTTTCTCACACTATTGTGGATCTGGAGGATAGGTATTTGAGACTTTGCTTGAAGCAATGATGCTATTTACTATGACTTTCAGTTGCAATGGAGCATTTTTGTGGAGTTCAAGTTGTGCTGGTTATTGAAGTATAACAAATAGATTAGGTGTTCTTAGTTTGCTTTGGTTCACTGGTGACTAGATATGCCGGGTTTTGAGCAGTAGAGCAGTTCAACTAAACCCAAGGTGAATAGTGGGTTTCAGGCTGCATTTTGCCTGTCATTGTCACTATTGTTATTGCACAAAAGTGAAATTAGTTTAACAGGCACGAGAGGGTAATGTCTTCATGATGAGTTTTCTGTTGGGATAACTAAGCTTTTTATTTGAGATATCAAATGGGGACCTTTGTTCTTGAACTTAATACGTTCATTTTAGATTTGGAGGATGACCAAAGAAACAGCATTCTGCTATGGCCTATGGGAATGAATGGCCTAGATGTTTGACTTTGCTTCACAGTTCACAATGCCTTCTTTCTAAGGCAAGGAATGAAATATCTAGTTCATCAATAAGTTTCTTTTATTTGTTCCTGCATTTTTTTTTCTTGGTATGGGGTTCTGTTACCATTTATGACATCTCTTGCAAATTTCATTTCATTTTGCTTTGTACTTTGGACTAGCGTTTCATAGTTCAAACTTCTTGATAACACATTTGTCTTTCATTCTGACATGGTTTCCCCCCTTTTTTTCTCCAGATGTATAGCTTGCAAATCCTTCTGCTTAAAGAGGTACAATACTTGGTGAATGTTATCAGGTAAGTTTCTTTTTAAGATATAAAATCCAACTTGAAACTGACAGAGACAAGGAAAAGCACAGAGAATTGGTCTCATTGGTTAGATATTTTCTTTGGAATGGACTCTTCAGTGCAAATCCTCAAGTTTCACAAGGGTAATTGAATACTCAACCATAGGGCTGTCAACAATTTTGGATATGTTGCATTTATATAATTTCTTTTAACTTGTTAATAACTCACTTAAGTTCAAGTTGGCATCCAATTCTTTTCTGCCCTTTTGGAGCGCACAAAGGTTGTGTTATCTGTCTGTGTTCTGCTTTCTCTTGAATGGATAAGATAAACTAGTTTTGAGACCAAACCCGGATTGAGTTCTGGAAGCATTTTAATTCTAAAGCTGTTAAAACTTATGAAATCTTGGAACCAGAATTTTCAATTAACTTTTAAACTGCAAGAATGCAGGTTAACCTATGTACATGAACTTAGTCCTTGCCTTTATATTTTATTTTTCCTCTCTTTTGGTTAAATTGTATTCCTATCTTTTCCAATCATGCCTATATTGGGAGATTCAATTTGTTATCAGGTCTAGTTGTAAGTAGACTAGGGTTACAATACTTTCTGTCCTTCATGGAAATGAGGTAAATGTTAGCAATTTCTCTTGTTTATGCTATATTTCCATCTGATGTTGAATTGGACTGGCTTTTGGCTAATATTAGTTCACCCGAGAAGGGGATTATCATCATGAATTTCTATATTAGTTCCAGCCTGGAGTTACTTTGTTATTTGCTGACGATGATTTTAGAGGCCAACTAAGATCTAACAATACTAGCTAATTTCTGGCACCATCTAGGCTTGTGTTTTTCAGGTTTTATGCATTGGTTGATCTCATTTTGGTGAAGGCAAATATTGGACGAACACAAGGTCAGAGAATGAATTATAGCCAACACAATGCAAGAGGAAAGATCGCATCAACCATCAATATTTTAAACCCTCCTGTGCTGATGGGAAAAGCCAATTGTAACGGCCTCTTTTTAATTCGTTTCCAGCATTGGTTTTCTATAGAATATGATATAGGAGAGGCTTGGAACTCATTTTCGAGTTTACTGCACAAATGAATCAAAAAATTTGTCTTAA
Organism: Apocynum venetum; assembly: GCA_019593545.1. Taxonomy (NCBI): domain Eukaryota; kingdom Viridiplantae; phylum Streptophyta; class Magnoliopsida; order Gentianales; family Apocynaceae; genus Apocynum; species Apocynum venetum. The sequence continues at coordinate 4,288,634 of SRSM01000123.1, read as the reverse complement.
CACTAAGTGTATTTTAGTTGAATAATTTTCAACCACTTCTACAGCGGAATCAAGCTTATGCTGGCCATTCTGTTCTTTTTCCCCTTCGCAGCAAGCTGCCAGTTCGTTGTTGCGAAAAATACTCCTGAATATTTGAAGTCCAGTCCCCGCTTAAATTAAAAACATTTGCATGGGCACTTGTATGCCGCGCCAGGGTGGCTATTGTCTGCGATATGCCTTCCAATATTTGGGGTCATCAGCTATTAAAGATTGCATAAATAATATCACATTATGACGTTTTTGGAAGTTCGTACCTTAATTCAGATTTTAAAAAAGAAAAAGAAAAGAGTCGTACCTTAATGATGTAAAATTTTCAGTCATCAACTCCAGTGTTGAATATAAAGCTTGTGAATACTGTCGTTACATCTCTAGAACATACAGAAAAACATAACATCAAAGATTAAGGTCTATTTTCTGTGTATAGATAATGAGAGAACGCTACAAGGTTAGGACCGAGATGCAGCCTTCAGCCTGTCTGTCTGCAAACTGTTCTACAAGGTTAGGACTACAAGTATAACTACTCTAAGCTTACATCAAGATCCCATTGAGAGAGAGAGAGAGAGAGAAGAAAATGGAGCAAAAAGTACTAAACTTTCAGATCATATTGGATCAAATCTATCTCAAAATATTTTAATCACAAGCATTTACTGTATTAGTTATAAGGGCTGCCGTTACCAATATGGAGTAGCAAGGTTGTGTTTCATGCGATGTTGAACGCTGCAAGCTTTTAGTGAAGTTCAGTTTGTAATTCATGCAAATGGCGAAGGACAATAAGAATCTGTTCAACTACCCCTTGTAACTATGCTTAATGCTTGCATGACAGAGAAAAAGTGGATTACTTCAAATAAGGAAGGGTCATGTTCCTTAATAGCGTAGGGTGCTGAGTAGCAAAAGCTTTCCATTCATCTTTGCTGATTTTACCATCCATGTCAGTATCAGCATCTTTAAATGTCTGCATAAAAAATAGAACATGATAAGTGCACCAATGTCCAGAAACGGAATGATATAGAATTACCCTGAACCATCTCACCTTCTGAATAATATGTTCAAGAATTTCGTTTGGCAGAGACATGCCTTTCTCCATTAAGATGGCAAGTATCATTTGCCTGACCTAACAAAGAATGATATTTACAATTCAATTAGGTGAATGCAAGGAAGTAAAACTTCTAATAAATAAAATCTTCAGGAGAAAGGAAGCTAAGTTTGTTCTAAAGAAACATTCATTGTCATGAAACATCAGGACTTACTCCTTCCTGCTCAATGAACCCTGTTTGCCTCAAATCATACAGCTTAAATGCAACTGCAAGAAATTGAAAAGGACAATAATACATTCAGAACTAAAATGTAGGAGATACTCGAAACAAGAAGATTGCTGTAAAAACAGAATTATAGGTGTTTGTTATTACTTACAGACAATCTTTTGCTCTAACGGAGTAGAAGGATGAAAAACAGTGAGTACATGGACAAACTCATCAAATTCAATAACCCCATTTTTCTTCTCATCAAAAAGATCAAATACCTAAATTAAAATGGTAGTAACAGAATGAAGAAATAAACACCTGTTAGTATTCTGATCAGTAAATCATGAAGCCAGTTTATGAGGTACTCCATGCTAAGTCACTTGTTCGAAAATTTTGGCAATGGGAATGCCGTTTATGCAAGTTTATCCACCAGATAATTCAGGAAATTAAACATCTCTTTTAATCATGCCTTTTAGATAGACGAAGAGAATGGCTATCACTAAACTGTACCCTGTCAAGAAAAAGGTTCTCGCTAGAAGGTCTTCTGAACAGTGCTAGTTGAAGCTCCTCCTTCAAGGAAAAAGAAAAAGAAAAGTGAAGGAATGAGCTATGAACCATCAAATTTCATATCAAGCAAGCAGTTAAAATTACTCTCTCATAGAAAAATCAATTGTGCCACATTTTCTAATGCTACCAAAATTACGAACAGAAAATGTAAAGTATGGCTGGCTAAAATTGCATTTCGGGACTTGAGCCACATAAGCAGCCTTAGAAGTTAAATATGATATCCTGAGAGATTAAAGCAATAATTATCATAATTTGCTCTTTGTGACTCATAGGGTGCACTCAGTTTCTGTGATGTATCATCCCCTGGTTATGGCCGTAGTTTCAAACACAGCATGACTCCAGAAGCTCCAATAAAACCATACTGCAACATCCATAGGCGCACTGAAATCAAGACTCGTAAACTTGCTAATTTTTCGATGCCTTTAGAAGGTTCTGATTGTTTTAACTGCAACTGTTCGGGAGTTAACTATATCAAATCTAGACCTTTCAAAACATAGGTAAAACTGCGCAAAAACATTCATCCAAAACCAGGTACACGGAAACTAAATGAATAAAACATCATTCCAATACTAATAAGCAAAAAGATGATCGATCAACATACAATTTCACATACCTTGTGTATGAGACCATCGTCAATAATTGAACAACTCAACTTCTTATACAGTTCGTATAGCGCCTCCACTTCATTAACTGAGACTGTTTACAATAAGCTTTTGAATAACAGTTACGGATTAACAATAAGTAAACCTTTGCATATTCGATAGTTACGTAATTACGAGTTGATCATACATTAATATTGGTTTCAGAAACGGCAGAACAGATGAATGATACAAAATTTGACAAAGAAAATAATTCTACTGACAAGGAGAGTTTTTAGCGAGACGGACGATCTCATTGAAATTGTAGGAAAACTTCCTCGGAGAGCGGCGGTGATCGATTAAACAACCTGATAAGCTGGAGAATAACGCCTCCACAAACGCCAGCAGAGGTACAAACACGGCGCATAGCTTCTCTCCAATCGCCAGTGAACTCAATCTCTGCCATCAATTCGCCAGCATCAAATCACAATTCACAAGTATATATACTATATAGAAAACAATCACAGAAAGGTGATAGAAACGAGAGAATTTGTCGATCAACATTACCGAAGACGAAGAAGAAACGAGCGAGTCCGTCAATCTCAGCATCGTGAATATTGAGAGTTATTACTGAGCCGCCGAAGAGAATTTCATCCAGAGAGGAAAATGACTGCTCTACTCCAAGGTTATGATCATTTTATTTTATTTTATTTTTTCGGCGCTTAGCTAATTATAGTGCCTCGCCTCACGGGGGAGACTGCCAACCTATCATCTTCTTTTGCGTGTATTCTTTCTTATCTTCTTTGCCTGACATTAAAGTAATAATAAAGTGCTTACTAATTCAACCCAAAAAAAATAATTTTTTTCGTTTAAAATTAAATATTTATTTTTAAATTTCTATAATAAATAATTTGTTTATAGTATTACATTGTATTATCTTTATAAATGTAATTAATAATAAATAATATATGTCAGTAAAATTTAAATAAAAGAATATATTTATTTTAAAGAAACAAATATTCAAGTTTATATATATATATATATATATATATATTACCAATGGACCTCTTTTAGGGTCTGTTTGGTTCAAAAGTAAGGAAGGGAGGGAGGGATTTTAATTAGGGGAGGGAAATGATAGGAGGGGAGGAGATAAAATATTATTATTTGATTTATAAGGGAGTAAGAAGGAAAATAGAATTAAATTGATTATTAAATTCTTATAATATTTATTATAATGATAGATGATTTTTTTATTAAATAAAGATAATTTTGTAATTATATACCTATATTTTCTCTTCTCTCCAAATACCTCCATTTTTAAAGGGGAAGAAAATGAGGGGAGGATAGAAATTTTTATCTCAAATTTTCCTCCCCCAAAAAAAGTGAACCAAAACAAGAGATTTTTTAAAAAACCCCTCCCCTCACTTTCCCTCAGAATCCCCCCAAACAAAGAGACCCTTAAACTCAAATTTAGATAAATTCTCAGAGCTTATATTACTATTGACAAATAAAGGATATTCACCATTTTAAAAATATGCTTTATGTTTCTTTTAGGAGAAGGAATGGCTAGTCACAATCTTTTACTTTCGGATACGCATTAAGAGAGGAGATGAAAATGACAGCTTATCTGCTGCCAATGGAGCGTCAAATATATATGGTAAAAATTATATTTTGTCCTTCAATTTTTTAAATGGTTCACAAAATTTATAAAAAGTTTATTTTTTAACACTAGATGAAAATTTCATGTATAATAACTTATTAAAATTATTTTTAATAAAAACTGAAACATTTGCATCTTTAAGAGATACTTCTCTCTTGAGTCTAATTAATTACAAAAAATTATTCCACTCAAAAAGATAAAAAGCAAAATGTATTTATTCTTGCACCTTGATTGCCTTCTAAATGCTTTTTCTTAAAATTGTAAATGATAAATATGAAATTTTCTAAAATTTTAAAGAATAAATATAAAATTCATTTTTCCTAGTAAGATTTAGAAATAGAAGATATGTGTCAATCCTTAATATATCAACTATCCAGTATTCATTTTTCTTACTTGATATATATCCAGTATAAAGCATATTGTTTGATCTAGCTAAATAGATTATGTATTCTCCCTAAATCGACTTTCTTTTTTGTTTTTAGGGAAAATGAATAATTCATTAGATAACCTCAGATAATTCATTAGATAATAATTCCCCCCAAATCGACTTTCTTGTTTTATTTTTCTCTTTTTGTGTTTGATTTTTTACAGGAAAAAAAAGAAGTTAATGGTCTTTCTTTCAATATTGAGTCTTGACTTATAGGAGAGACCAAAGAAAAAATCAAAGTGCATGTACGGGTCAGGCTCCATCTGCATAAAATAACCGAACCTGGAAAATTTAAGAGAGCCATTAATTCAACCGAAGGAAAACTCCATATTTTCAGTTCTGAAACCTAATCATCACATGCCGAGTCTTTGGGACACTATGTTTTGAGAGAGACTCAGTTCTTGCTTGAATCTTCATAGTTCTGTAAATTGCAAGAATAGTTAGCATTGAGTTGTGACAGTTTTTGCTGCCATCTATGATGTAAAGAACAGCAGGAGCATGCAGGGGAACACTGTGATTGCAAACAATTCCTTTGACCCTGTTCGATTTTCTGTTCATTCAAATCCACTGTGCAACTATCTCCAACTGAATTCAACTAGCAAATTCAGTATATGGGATCGGAAAATTTACCCTTCCCGTTTTACCCGGCCTCTTGATTATGTTCATTCGAGACGTTTAGTTAAATTCAAGGTAATCACTCTCATGTTCCCTTTTTTTATCTCATGCGTCTTATTTGTCAATTTATTTGCTCACTTTTTGGTGGGTGGTAGAATTATATGTATTTTCTAGGGTATGCGTCAGCAGTTATGGGTATATACACTTCGTAGAAGTTAGAACCCATTTTGTTTTGGTCACTCTTGGGACTTTTCCTTATGTTGATCTTTTATTGTCTGGGATTATATGTGAACATGATGCTCTTGTTAAGTGAAGGTTTATTGTGCGCAGTATTTATTTCATAATCAAGATTGCTAATTTATATTAGATCGACAATGCATTGCCAAGAAACGAACTTCTTTAACGATACAGTTTGGCAAAGTTGAATTCGAGGAGTAATCCATTATTCCCCATTCCAAATAGAAAGGGAGGGAAAAAAGAAAGAAAAGGAAGAAGATAGCACTTGGGTTTGGAAGGGCATATTCGATGGTTTTACTTTGAGCAGAAATGAGCGCAACTTACTTCTCTGCATGATTAATGAAATATAGCATTCTAAGAAGCAGAAAGATCCTTTTGACATAAAGTCGACAATAGTATTATAAAACATATACATCTACAGAATAATTCTTTCAGTTAAACTGATAGGCTTCATCAGAATGTCACTTCTGACTAAGTCTTGTGAATGTGGATTTTTCTGAAAACTCAGGTATATGCAACTGCTGCTGAGACTGAGCAGCCAAAATGGTGGGAAAAAAATGCAGGTCCAAATATGATTGACATTCATTCAACAGAAGAATTTGTAGATGCATTGAGTAAAGCTGGAGAAAGAGTAGTAATTGTTGAATTTTATGGCACGTGGTGTGCTTCTTGTCGAGCATTATTTCCCAAGGTGCGCTCTTTTGCTGTTTTAATTGGTTGACTGTTGAACTCTACCTCTGCCTTGAGTCAATGCATTTTGCTCTGTGCAACTGAATATTCATGCATTACTAAACAGCTGAAGTTGAAGAAGATAGAGGTGATGTGAAGCTATTACTTTTTCTTTTCTTGTCTTTTTTCCTTTTTTAACCTTCTGATGACTTCAATCTATTTTGAGTGCTTTCTTAATCGTCTTAGCCAATGAGTTTCTCTCTCTACACTGAGAATGCCTTATTTCTTTCTTGTTTTAATATTCTGGAAAGCGCTGTTTTTTTTTAATAGATTATGGCTAGAGTCTACTGGCCTCAGTAAAGGAAATATCATTGACTACATTTAGTTATTTTTCTTTCTTGTATACTTTTATTGGTTATTGTTCTGATTTATTCGGTGAGTTATCCATTTATAATCCTTAGTAGTGCCAATAGGAAGTCATTAGCTAAGCTTGCCCTGCTAATTACCATCTTGCCCTCCTTCCTGCAATTTTGTTTTTCTCCTGATGTGCCTGGCTGGTCTTATTTCCATAAATTGAAACGGCTATTATTTGTGTCTTTTTCTTTTATTCTTTTCTGTAATTTTTCCCCTTTCTTTTCGCTTGAGCATCATTTTCATGGTTTCAATTGCTAATATACTACCTCAGGCTTACCGTGTGCTTAGAAAATGTTTCTAAATCACTTCCTATGTTGCATTTTTTATTGCTTTGCCATTGATCAGCTCTGCAAGATTGCTCAAGAACATCCAGAGATTTTCTTTCTGAAGGTGAACTTTGATGAGAACAAAACTTTATGCAAAAGTTTAAATGTAAAGGTCCTTCCATATTTCCACTTCTACAGGGGAGCTGATCACCTGCTAGAATCATTTTCGTGTTCACTTGCTAAGGTGATCTTCACATAATCCTTTCTGTGTTTTCATTGCATTGATACCTGATTTTCTGAAATCCTTGTCCCTCTGCTTTTTATCGGTCCCAAAACCCCCCAACACCCATTAAAAAAGCAACTTTCCTGGCTCATTGGAGTTACACAGTAAAAGCTTGTTTATTTTGTTGGTGGAAAGCAATGAGAGCAATTTCATTTGCAGAGCTTGTGTATCAATACCTTGTTGGTTTTATGTCCAAAAGATGTGATAGTTGAGCTGTTTACCAAACATCATAACAAATTTCTTGCAGGCTTCTATAATCACGGTTGTGTATTCTTTATTCTATAATCCAGAACTCCTTGATCAAAAGTCTCAACATTTAAGCTGTAGATTTTTTTTTTCTTTTTCTTTTTAGTGTGTGTGTGTTTGTGTTTTTATATCCATAAAATTGAGAGAATTTCTGTTCATGAATCCACATAGTGCACTTCCTATACTTCTGGGAAAACTTGTATATTTGGTCGAAGATTAGCTAGTGATGGTCTTTGTTAACTCTGAGCATTCAATTAACAGAGTGCTTGCAATGCCAAAGTATGTAGATCTGAGGCTTTGTAAGGCCTTTTTCTTGTTTATTACTTGGAAATGTTTGATTGACAATTGATTCAAAAAATTGTGCAGCTTCAGAAATTAAAGGATGCAATTGCAGCCCATAACATTACCAGCTGCAGTCAGAGTTCATTGAAAGACTATGGTGATGGGAACCTGAATGTTCCTTCTCAACCTCCATGAGTTCTGCAAACATTAGAAACTATTCGAGTTAGTTTGTCATCATGCTGCTCTTTCTACTATTGATCTTTTGTTCAGATCTTACTAGACTGTGTGATCTCAATTTTTTCCCATTAAAAATTTCTTGTGATGCTGCACATACTTGTACAAAATGTTCATGAAGAATTCTTGTTACATTGATATTGAATGTAGTGTGCTTTGTTCATTCACTAGTGATGACTCGTGCTAAGGAAATAGTTAACAATTTTCTTAAGTTTTTTTTTTTTCTATTTCTCTTTCTTTTTCTGATAATGGGGAGAAAAGCAGATTAATTTCGTATGCAGTACCGGAAATTACTAATTCAGCAGCATTAGATATCATTATCTGGTAGGATTAGAATTTCAGTATATACATATTAACATAATTAAAGATTATTCGTTCAATCACATTCTGTTTCTTCCCCATCCCCACCCCCTCCGCCGAAAGCATTACATAGTCTTTGGAGGAGGAGAAAAAGCAGCAGTCAACAGCAGGTTGTTTTTGGAGGGTGATGTCTACTGTCTAGTATGTGGTGAGTACAAGTGGTGGCAGGTTATTTTAGGACAAGGATGTTCGTCTATGTGGTGAATACAGGTGCTAAAAAATTTGATCTTTTCCCCTTCACTGGTGTTCTTGTGTCTGGGAAGTGACCAGTGCCCTCTGGAAGATCCTTCACAGAACCGTCGTTTGTTATGCTCACAGGGTAAGCCATCAAGTGAACGCCGCTCATGTCAATGACATCTTCTGCACTGTAAATTGCCCACATCTTCTCTCCTATTGAACGGATTTTCCGCACGCTTTCTAGACATTCAGGATCCTCAAAGACCTCTGCAGCTTGTCTAGTATGCTCATACCATAAAGACATGCGAAAGGCATGAATGTCTGGGCTATTGGAGGTTTCGTCACTTCTAGATTGGTAGCACCCTATTGCAATCTCTGTGTCTCGTTGTCCATCCATGGATCTCTGGTTCACATTGGCTGAGCCGATCAACATATATCTGTCATCCACTAACAAGAATAACAAACAACAATTAGTGGCGTGAACTTCAGATTATATTCATGGAATATGTAGAAGTTGAACTTCTGCCATTAGGCCTCCATACCTATCATGAGCTTGGAATGGACATACACCATGAATCTCCTGTGATTCTGGGCATTTGAGTAATGCGTTTCAGGGTGTGGCGTATATGGAGGAACAAATTCTCCTTTGATTTTTTCTTCCCTGTTAGCAAGGCAGAAGAAATTCAAATAATCTCTTGGGTGTCCTTGTTCGCCAGTTTCTTGAAGTGCTTCCCCAATTAATTTATACATCATCTTCATTGTCTCTCTAGTCCAGTGTAGAATATCATGAACTGTTTCAGTTTCTGGTAGTCCTTCTGGCCACATTGGTATTACTATGTAAACCGCAAACCGTTCTTTTGCTTTTATTTTACTTGCAATTTTCAGTGCAATCTCAACAGGAATCAAGTTTCTACAGCCACAGTGCCCATCTTTGTCCCACAAATGACATCCGCCAATGAAATATTGGTTCTCGATATATATAAACTTGTCAGCACGTCTAATTGCTTCCACATAAGCTTCGTGGATGCTTCGTTCAACGGTAATGTATCTCGGCAAAGGGCTTGCTGATGCATGATCAATTGATCGAAAAACTTGAACATTCCAATCCCTGTCAGAGGGGGTACTTAGAGGATTAAGCTGATTAGACAGTTCAGCAATAGAAGTTACAGGAACCAGTGAAGATGGATCACACTGTTTTGTCCATCTTTGTTCAAAATTAGCGAAGCACATCCCAAGCAGCTTCCCCAGTGATACAAGCATGTGTATCATGCCATGGTTCTCTTGGACCCCCTTTATGAAGGCTTGCTCCAGATATGCTTGTCTGGTAGAAGTCATAGCAGTGGGATTCTGTGTTAAGTGTTCGAAACAGGGAGTGAACTTCTGTATCATACCGGCCATCACAGAGATCTAAACCCCCGACGAAGCTCGTAATTTCTCGATTGCTCGAGGAAATCTGCACACGAGTGTCCACGGTTACTGTTTTCTGATGATGCGAGAAGACCGTGGGAAATTTGTCGTGCAATCTGGGGCACAATTTGCATATAACCTTTGAGTGCTTGAAATATGTCACGGCATCTTCGTCGTGAGTTTTCATCACTCCTTGATTCTTGATGATTGGCAACGACGTTTCGTCGTTCCAAAGAAGAATTCTTACTGCTACTCCTTCCTCTGCTTTGCGCTTCAGTAAATCCCCAAGCTTCACTCCTCGTGCATGTGGGATTTCAGTATTTGGATCGCGAACCTGGAAATGAATCCGGAGTTTTGAATCGTGCAAGAAAGGAACAATACTATGGAATTGAATTGACTGACATATTTCAACTTACTAAGACAAGCTTAGGATTCAAAGACCATCCAGCGATGTAAATCAAATGTTTTGCACCGTCGATGGCTCTGTATACGTCTTCCCAAAGGTTTCCAGGTTTCTGATAAGCCCCAAATGCAAATGGTGGTTGAAATGTATCATTATGGTGGGCATCTTGATATAATTTAACACTGCAATTCGTTCTTTGAGGAAACGTGGTATTCTTCAGCCCCTGGAATCCATCATTTGCTAGTACTCTCTCCCAACTGGATTCATACTTCTGCAGGTTTGAACCATAAGATGTATTGTAATTTGAGTTTTTTGATGGGTTTGCCATTTTCCTTGCACAGTGGAAAGAAGCCATTGATCAAACTAGCTTGAGCCAAGAACCGATTAGCAGGGATACTAATTCTTCCCAAGATTGAGCCCTTTGTCCTCAGGGTCATGGTGATGATTGTTTCAGGCGAATGAGCACAGAGTATTTGAAAGGTTTGATTCCAAACTCGGCCGTGTTCATGAGTCGTTTCAGCAACCTTCTTGTCATCAATTTTGATAGTCACAAAAGCAGGCTTCCCTTTTGCTATACACTACAAAACAGAAGAACAAGAAATCATCTCATGTTAGAACTTCTCCAATTGCTTAATATTTAGTATTGTTCATCAGGAAGCAATTACCCTGAAACTCAAGGAGGGTCTGTAAGGCGTAGCGTGGCAGATAGTTGCTTCAAGTGTTCCATGGAGGAACTTTTGTTTTCCCTCCATTTTTCCTTGCTCTTGAGATTATTCTAGTCGATGGCCGTGGGGATAAGAAGAGAGAGTTGTTGATTTGGCAGATAATGTAGTCATATAAGAAGGTAGGTAAGTTTGTTATTATGATCCAAGACACGAGGGAAAACTTGGAAATTTGGTATTTACTTACTTTGAGTTGGCAGTTGTTGGGTTAACTTATGGACGTCTTCATTTCCAGTCTTACAAACAACCCTCAAGTCTAACGTTTGATTTCCCTTTAAGCCTAAGTTTCTTAGTGGTGCAACACTCATCTTCCTTTTCAACATGATGCAAACACCTCTCTCGGCATTTCTTTATATCCTTCTATCAGATCTTCGGGTACAAAGTCAAGCCAGGAATGTTTGTTCCCATCCATGAATGAATCTAGACTAATTCAACCCGAACTTCTAAAATAAGAGTTCTGGGAGCGAAAGCAACGGTGAGTTTAGATCTTGAGTGTAATTGCAAACAAGTTTTCTAACCATTGAAGCAATTTGTTGCTAAAGAAATTAAATGTGATAGACATGAACAATTTCCAATCGGCAAATTTTTTACATTTCCAAAACCAGCATATGACGGCTTCACTTTAAAGATAGTTGAGGACGTGACTTTTTAATCAAAATAACTTTTTTTTATATATTTGATTCAAAATAATTTTAATTGTGAGATGTTATTTTGATTAAAATCTTGATGTAATATTCTAAGAACCACAAATATATTTGGAGAATTTGGCAAGTCATGATGAAGTGCAGATATTTTTGCATGGACATAATTTTTCTAATAAAATTAAATCGTTTTACAAAGTGTAGATTTTCATTTGTATGTAGGTGCAATTATTTAATCTTTCCAGCTGCACCTCGTTAGTTCTGCGAAACTTATTCGAATTGATGCCAAGAGATCATAATCTTTTATAGTAGTATTATTGTTGGTTGGCTTCCACGTACAAATTCATATTGTATGTGGTGATATTTCCTATTACAAAATAAAATCGTGCCTTGCAGGTATTTCCAGAGAATTTGATTCAAGCTTTCTTTTTGATCCATAAGTACTTCCCTCACCTGTCAATCATGTCCACGATAGAAATAAAATTAATGTAATAGAACCTGATGTTGAAGTATTGATGATGGGAAAAAGAAAAAAAAAAAAGAATGCAACATCCTCTAAAATTGCATGTTTCTGATATATTTTAATTTACTTTAGACCCAAAAAAATAAAGCAATTCTATGCATTCAGAATAACAAATTTCCCCTTTTAAAAAACAAAAATAATTAAAAAATTCCATTAACCTTAGTGAAGAATAGAGCACCTCTTTTTTTTCTTCTTTTTTTCTTTGGAATGTTTTACCTTATTTCTTCTTCTTCTTTTTTTTCTTTTTTTTCTCTTTTCCTTTTTTGAGGCAACTTTGGTATGTTTTCAGTGTTCAAAAATTGACAAAGGTCTGAACCGAAGTAGGAGTCGCGACTCGCGAAGCCGTGGGGTGTCATCCGTGAACTCTCAGATCTAAGTCATGGGCCGTTTCTCTTGATCATTGTTGATTTGGATCTATCACACCCAACATCTCAAATGTTCACTAACAGTGTAGGCCCAACCATCTTTAATAGATCAGGGCCGTAGATAATGCTTTGAGAGGAGTTTCTTTTGCCTTTTTCTTTTGATGAAGAGGGAGAAATCCCACATTTATTTGAGTTCCTTTAATAAGGCGGATTGTAAATTGAAATATGTGTTCGAATGATAGACACGTGTGTGGGAGAGAGCATTCAAACTCCCTAACAAACCTATACAATATTTCAATGAAAAATTTGTCCCACACGAAATCGAATCAAGAGAATTTCTCCCCACATCACCACATGCCTAAACAACTCGACTATGTCTCTAGGACAAGTGTACAAAGGAAGAGTCTAAATTTCTTTTTCCTTTTTCTTTTGATTATAGAAGATCCACATAGTTTATTGATTATAAACTTTTTATTTTTACAAAAAAAATATCTTTTTATCTATAATATAATTTTTTCATTTTCATTTTAGTATATCTAAAATTGAACGTTAACTTTCATAAAAATAAATATATTTATCATATAAATTTTAACTAATAACTTTATTTAAGAAAAACATATAATTCTTTCATTTGAAATTAAATATTCACATTTATATTTTTAAATATTCGAAAATAAATATCTATTTTCTCAAAATAATTATTGTTTTCATATAAAAACCTCATTAATTTAAAGATTTGCATCTACAAACTAATGGTTTGAAGTACTAACTTAATTAATATTACCTTTGTCCGAAATTGAATATTCACGTTTCTATTTTAATTTGTTCATAATTGAATGTCTATTTTTCTTAAATAAAAATATTTTTTATCTAAAATTCTATCAATAACTTTTTTAATTTAAGATATTTATATATCGCTAATTAAAGTCAATGAATTTTTAAAATTTTTAATCAAAGTTAAATATGTACATTCAATCTCCAAAGGAGAGAATATTATTAAGTTATATGATCTCACTACTTAACACATTAATATTTATTATAATATAATAGTAGTAAAATTTTTAAGATCAAAAACTTTACTTGATTCTTCTTAAGTCAAATTTGGATATTTGATTACAAATGAATGAGAATATAAAGTCTCAACAAAATATCTCAAGAAATTACATTTTATTAATTTTAATTTCCAGAAAGAAAGAAAGACACCAGCAAATAGAAAGTTGCACTGTACTCCATGTTATATTATCAGAAATTAGATGGAATTGTACCTTCAAAAAGCATGTAGCAGTATCCATAACGATGAAATTGTGCAAACAAAAAAATAAAAGTAGACTGAAAACGACAATCATATGAGGACGATATCTGGTGCAAAACCCAGCTCACCCAAGCCACCACCCCCCCTCACCCCACTTCCCCTACAAATGCTGCAGCAATTATGGCTTTGCAGTTGGCCACTTGGGTCTTACAAATTAAATTATTGTAATAGTCCTAAGTTTTTAAATATAAGCTTTTGAAAACCTTTTTATATAAATTAATAAAATATTTTACTTTTTAAGTTATTTTTATTTATTATGTATTCAAAATAAAAATAAAAATGTATTTTGAAAAATATATATATATTTTGTCTTTGATATAAAAAATATGTAAAAGATATAAAATCTAAAACAATTTATATTTTATGATAAAAAAAAAAGTCATTTAACTACTTCTATTTTAAGATTAATTATAAAGCATTGCTGAATTCTTTGTTGACTGCCAATACTTTCAATCAATCCTTTTTTTAAGAAAATTCGTTTATAAACACTGGTCATTTATAAACAAAACCTCGAAGCCTTAAGATTTTTTTTTTTTTTTTTGAAGGAAAATCGAGAAATTACATCAAACAGCTTTTCACGTATCTCGGAACAAATCCACATGGTGGCAGTGGCCGGTCTCGTTGCTATCTTGCCGTCTTTACCTTCTTTGCCAGTCCCCACGAGGCTTAGTGTGGTCTTATCCCCATCTTATCCCGCTCCCAGTCCCGCAACTGAAGTTTTAGGCATGCGGCCATGCTGTTAGTTGGAATTGTTCGGACTTTAGGACTCAAATCTGCATCGACCCTTTTTTTATAAAAAAAAAAAGTGTCAAATTGGTTGTTTGAATGGTTGGTAATTAAAGTTTAATATTTTTTATATTGAATTATAAAGTCATATATATTTGAATGGTTAATTTATAAAATCTTTATTATTTTAAGAATTTATCAAAAAAATATTTTACATGAAAAAATCTCAAATTTTGAGAAATATGTCACGTAATCATCAGGTAATGAATAATGAATAATTAAATATTATATTTTTTATTTAAAATTTTTTCAATAGTAACAAAAATATCATATAATAATAAATACATAAATCAACGACACTTTAACATATGTTATTATAGTAAAAATGTTATTTATTTATATATTTATTATTCCATAAGATTTTTTTCACTTTTGAAAAAACTTAAAATGGAAAATATGCTCGCTCATTATTCATTGCGGGATGATCACCTCACATATTTATCGAAATCTAATATGTTTTTTGATAAAAAAAAAATTGTTGTCCAATTCATAAAATAAATAAAATTTTATAGACCAACTATCAAAACATATATAAGTTTATACATCAATATGAAATATATTGAACTTAGTAGTTGATAGCCTAAACATTTAGTATTTTATAGTCTAATATTAAATATATCGGAATTTAATGACTAATAATATACACGTATAGAACTTTATATTTCAATATTAAAAGTATTTTACTTTAATAAAACTATACAAACATATAGTATCAATTTAACTAATTTCCTTTTATTTTTCTATGCTCTATGTAATATATTCATCACTCAACTCATCACCACACGCTCCTACCCCATCCATCATATCCAACTAGATGAAGTGAAAATATGCGGCATAATCAATAAATTCGGATCATATTCCTTTTCTAAAAATAATTTAAAGAAAAATATCAAAATAAATATATTTTTAGTGAATTACTCATTAAAAATTTGTAGTTATTTAGGAAACATATACTAGCAGTGTATTTTTATTTTTAAAAATAATCATATTTAAATTTTGATTTACTTCAAATATTTTGTTTTTACTCCAAATAATATTCAATTGTCGTATGAGAAAGAAAATATGTTATTCTAATATTTTCTTATTTTTAGTTGACCCTTCTGTATAGCCTTTTAGAGATAAGTTTTTTAATATATATATATATATATATATATATTATGTCACAATTATTCACTTATAAAATGAATATTCACTCTTAAATTAATACAAAAAAATAAAATCATAATTAAATGGTCTTAATATTTTTATTATTAATATAGCTAGTTCTAAAGGTGATATATAAGTGATAATCATTTTTTTAAAAATGAAGTGAGAGTAAAACTTTTTAAACTAATGAGATTATTTGTGGTGATTTATGAAAAATATATATTTATTACTCATTATGTCCAAAATTAAAAGTGTACCTTTAACTTAATATAATAGTTGGAAAAAAAAAACTTCTATCTATAAGAAAGTTAAAAAATTGTTAGTAAAATTTTAGAAAAATATATTTATTTTTAAACCTCTAAAGTAAAAGAGTATAAAAAATAAATATTTGTTTCTTAACATTTCATTTTGTAGATGATGATAAGATCATTTAACCAAAAGATGATGGGGTCCTAACACAGCACACTGTTCATAAATTAGTCACCAGACTCACAACCATCCTCTTGCTATTATAATTATTATATTTATTTATTTATTAAAACGACACATAATAACTATCTGCCTTGCTGATAGGCGTTAGCATATAAAAACTACAGTCAATTTATTGATTTATTCCCATCATCACATCGACGGTATCTCATTTACACCGCCCCTCAATTCACTCTCCGCAGCTGTTCGTCGGTCGAGCCCCTTCAAACCCTCACCCAAAAGTCTTTCCCCTCCAAAATCCGGCCGGAAAATGACGACATACGGCACCATTCCGACATCTTCCGGAGGATCAGGTGGTACGAATCTCGAGTATATCTCTCGCGCGAAAGCGCGTATCAAAGAAGGCCTCGGCACTCGACGTCCATGGAAACAGATGTTCAATATCCATTCAATTGGCATTCCTAGAAGCTTTAGCGAAGGCTTTGGAAAAATCAAGACCAACTTGGCGTACTTTCGCATGAATTACGCAATAATAGTTCTACTGATTCTCTTCCTGAGCTTGTTTTGGCATCCGATCTCGCTAATTGTTTTCATAGTTTTGATGGCGGTCTGGTTGTTCTTGTACTTCCTGAGAGATGAACCTGTGGTGATTTTCGGCCGTCTGATTGATGATCGGGTGGTGCTGATTGTTTTGTCTGTGGTTACTATCGCTCTATTGCTGTTTACTCATGCCACGGTCAATATTTTGGTGTCACTTGCGGTTGGGATTGTGGTGGTTTTGATTCACTCAGCTCTGAGGAAGACTGACGATTTGTTCTTGGATGAGGAGGCTGCTGGTGGGCTTTTGAGTTCTCATTCCGGCCCAGCTTCGTCTGCCCAATCCTAGTGTTTGCTTTTGTGTAATTGTATTCATGGATTGCCATAGTTGTTGTGTGATTGTCAGTTGTGAATTTTTCTAAGATCTTTTTCTTTTCTTTTTTTATTGCTTATATTGTTTGTTCAATTGCGTTTTTATGTACTTCATTCCTCATAGTCGTTAGTCAATTGCGACATTTTTCGCTACCATCTGAAAATGCGGGTAATGTTTAGCAGCACAACTGCACAAGCTGATATGTTCAATATAATATATATTTTTTTTTTTTTTTTGCTGTGTAAGGGATCCTATTTATTTGAATCCAGTGACAATGAATTCTATCACTCCAATTTGCTAATTGAGCTCAACTTTTCACTTGTGTTTGGTTGGGGCAGAAAATAGAACAAAAATAGAAAAATAAATTATTTCCGTCCATGAATTGATTGATGTAAAGATTATTTTTTTCTACTGTTAATATTGAATAAAATTTATTTATAAAAAAATATTGAATAAATTTTGTAGAATGTTAATTCACGTCAAATTATTTAACAGTAAATTTTAAAAGTCAACTTCACTATATAATATTCAATATAATGCTCCATAATCACCTGGCTAGAAAGACTTTCAAATTATACCATAATCTATAAAATAAAACTATTTATTCAAATAAATAAAAATATCCTTACATCAATCAAAATCGTCCAAGAAAGTAACTAAAATCCAAAATAAAGCCCAAAAGCAAGCCTAATAAAGTGTAATAAATTAATAAACTATCAAATCTTCTAATAACAAAAGTTCAAATGTCGATAATCTATTAGGCAATAGTCAAAACATTAATCTACCAAGTGTCATCTTCACATTCCTCAAAGATAGTCTCATCATCTGAAAACATAAAATAATAAAATAATGAGCAAGCTCAGTAAATAGTTATGATACCTCTTCAAAATGAGTTATTACAAATATAAAAATAAAAATAAAAATTATAAAATAAATGTTGGATAGTACTAGTCTGGTTTCCAAGAATTTGCCGCAAAGAATGATTTCTCTAACGGTTCAATAATGTATGAAGGAAAAGGTTTCTTCCAGTAGACAAAATTTTACTGATTTATGTATAATGGGAAAAAAAATAACAGTACTTACGGTAAGCTATTACTAATAGTACTAAGTAGTTTCCATAGTGCAAAAAATATTAAACTATTATTTACGGAAAAATCGAAACTTGCATTAACCAAAACATGTTGAAAATAATAATAATGATAATAATAATAATAATATCTGGTCTTATTAACTAATATATATATATATATATATATATCAGACATAATAAATAATTTAACATTAAACTCATAGGATGATAATCTTCCATTGGTCTCAAACTCTGATGTCAGACCTAGTTGTACTCCCGCTAGGACGGCCAAATAACAATCAAATTTTTCCGTATAAACGGAATTCATATAAATATTCGGAACATGTTCCCCCAATTTCAAATTATCCATATGAGTTCAATTTAACACACAAATAATTTCTCAAATAAACAGATTAAATCACATATATGAATATAATTTCTAAGTCAGAAAATACTCAAACTCATTCCAAATTTTCATATACGAAAATAACAGATAGATAAATATTCAATCTTTAAAAGAATATTTTTATTAAATCAAGAAGTATCATAGACTATTTACTTCAAACAGATGATTCTTCCTAACTTAGATAGTATCCAAAAGAATCATTATCACCTACTCATAAAATCCTTAAATTAAAATCACAATATAACTATATTAAATCATTAAAGTCATAAAACTACTCGAGATTGACCTTACCTAGGGTTGAGTGGTTATCAGAAGGATTATTTTGCCTAGCCGCCTTCTCTGTTTCTCCAGAAGTTATCTCTAAATAAAATAATGTAAAATATAATAGTGAAATAGGGTTAATTTCATAACCATATATTTATACCCTAATCCCTATAACATAAAAAAACCCTAATAAAATAATTGTGGGCCTAATAAATAAAATAAACTATTAGGTTGGGTATTTACAGTGTCACTCTTCTCAAATGTCACCATTTTCTTCCATATTAAGAGGGTGAAAAAAAATTAAGGTTTTATATGATAAGATTACTTTGAATATTAATAATTTGATAACATAAAAGTTTGGGGATAAAAAATAAAATAACTACATATGATTAATATACTTGGTCCCCTTTCAGATTAAAAAAAATGAAATAACTAATTCATACATAGTGATTCTCTTCTTTCTTCTTTCTTCACTTTTTTTTATTTTTTATGATATAGATTGAGCATTAACAAATAAAACAAATTACCACTAATTAATCTTAGTATGATTCGAACAATCGCCTTACTATTAACAGCAAAACTTTTGTGAATAAATTCGAACTATCGATCTGTCGTTACTCGTAAGACTTTCATAAATAATTGTGTCAATATTCTATTTTCTGAGAACTACTTTTTTTATTTTCTTCTAGAAAGATGGAGGTGAGAGAGTCATTCCATTTTCAGATACTAATTTTCTTTAAAATAAAAAAATGAACTAGGGATGGAAATGTGAAAATTAAGTGGAAAAAGAGAAGAAATTTTTACTGCTTTTCCCAGAAGCAATAGACAAAATTTGCAGTTTGATGAAGCTTATTAATGAATATGAATTTTCATACGGGCGTCACGTCTTACCTCGGGTTGGAAAATGGAGTGGGTTGTATATATTAATCAGAGACTCTTCTTAATTTTTGAATGAAATTAAATATGCATATTTAACTTCAGACTATATCATAACTTTTTTATTTAATAGTCGGAAAAATTATTTGAAGAGATCCAAATTCGGCCACATGAGAGAGTTCCTCGAGTTTGATTCCACAGCCAAGTGGAATGATGAGAACCTAAAGTCCAAGTACGATATAGTGTCTTGAGAGTTTATTTTCAAGACCTTTGCCTTTATTTTCCTGCAAACACAAAACGACCTTTACCTTTCTGGGATGGCAGTGGAGGAACTGGTCTTTTTCAATATACACTTTTCCCTTCGTACACTTCATGGTATCATTAATTTTGTAGTTGCTAGAGTCAGAGGAATCGTTAGAGCTAAAGATCCTGTCAAGGGAAAGTTTTCCTAATCATGAAAACCTGCAATTGTTTGTTGAGTATTGAAGGTCCCCTTCTAGCAAATTACACCAAATTTGTAATTGTTGAAAAATCTCATGATGAAGCTGTTAAGGCTTTAAATGAAGAATTAATAGTCTAAAATATCTAGAATTGTAATTTAGAATAATGGAAAAGTATATTCATATTTGAAGAAGAAAATTCCTCCTGAACATGAAAAATACCTCAGTAAATCTGATTTTGATATTACTTGCACTAAGACTAATTAATTCTCATTTATTCTTAAATTAAATAATATACAATAAAAAAATATAATATTTACGAGTTTTTAAGCAAGTCATATAAATTGGGCTAAGTTGGCATATACTATATGTTTTAAAAATTATTGTTGAACGATTAAAGGCAGTATTTGAGAAAAATGTATAATTAATTTGATTAGCTATGTGGATTATGAATCCTTAAATTAGTTGAGATTGTTTATAAAACTTAAATGAAAAAATAATTATTAAATCTCAAAACTCCTATTAAATCTTTTATTTTGCAAAAAAGAAAAAATTGTAACCTTCAGTCTCAAAATTTATGAAATAGAGATATTTGGATGTGATTTATATAATACCGATTTCGGGTCCAAAGATTTACCGGCCCGGGGAAGTGTGACTCGATGTTTTTTTGGCATGCAGCCCAGGTCTTGAACGCATTTCAAAAATCCGTTCCTAAGTCATCGCAGGTATTGTTGGTTGCAGTTCTGTGGCTAGTTCACTGTGTCTATACCCTTGTACTTTCCCGTATTCTACCGGCGGGGTCCTTAAACTCTGCAGAAGATCCGGCGATGGCTCATCCGCCACCGTACGAGCCTTACTATTTGCCCCAGCCTCTCCCTGATAATTATTTGTACAACCCAGGCACCGTCGATCGTGGCGGCGGTGGCGGGATTAACACACTCTTCGTGTCTGGACTTCCGGACGACGTCAAAGCACGTGAGATTCATAACCTCTTCCGCCGCCGCCCTGGCTTCGAATCATGCCAACTCAAGTACACTGGTAGAGGAAATCAGGTCATTATCTGCTGCCTCAAATGCGATTTTTTTTTTTTTTGTTGCATACTAAATGTCTTAAAATTACAGAAACTTAAGCTAAATTAGGTTTATCGCTTGCTTATAGTATAGGCAAACAAGTCAAAAAGAATAAATGAAGAGGCGTAGAGTAAAATTCTAGCCAGACAAAGAAATATTGCTTTTATCAGTAGGATGGTGGTATTTTGAACTTTATTAGTGATACCAACTGGCGAATGCTTGGAAAATTTAGACGTCCAATTCTTTGGAATAACATATTGTCTTTTCTTTTCTTTTATTTGAGAATGGAAATTACTTCTGCCAGAGTATGGCTTCCACATTTAAATATGTTTTCTGATAGATTTCTTGGTAAATGACTATTGTTATTTGGAACTTACAGGTTGTTGCATTTGCTACTTTTGTAAATCATCAAACAGCAATGGCAGCTTTACATTCCCTCAATGTAAGCAATGTTTAATTTGGCATCTTATCTAATTACATTTTGGTTCTTGTTTTGAGATTGATTTGGAAAATAAGTTGTTCAGACTGCCTTCGTTCTTGCAACAGTAGGAGCTTCATATACCCAGGATTTTGTGTTCATGCTTGTGTGCATTGTCCAAATGAATAGTTACAACCTGTCTGCTTGACTTTTGAATTCTTATAGGGTTGAATTCCAAAACTCCTGTTATTACTTGTCAGAACTTCTTGGATTGAATTTCCACCTTCTCTCCCCTGTTCTTCCCTATCGGATACCTATGACCCTTATAATGCAGGGCATAAAATTTGATCCTCAAACTGGATCCTGTTTGCACATTGAACTTGCTAGATCAAATTCAAGAAGAAAAATTAAACCAGGTATGTGCCTTTAAGTTATTCTGATGATTCTAGAAATGCTACCTCTCTATTTAAGTTTGTCTTTGCTGTATGACTGAAAAATATTGCATTGCAGGAAGTGGACCTTATGTTGTTATTGACAATAGGACAAAATCTTCAACTGATGCTCAGGAAACTTCAAGTGATGATGGTATTATGAAATAGATATCTGTTATCCCATTCAACTAAATACTACTAAAGAAAAATTTAAGTTTAAGAATTCCATTCTGGTATTTTTCTGATTTACTGTTTTCCATATTGTATGTTTTGATGCATCTTGTTTCAATTACCACCTGTGTTCTCAGATACTTGTAAAAAATTGGAGTCCCCCCGCCCCCAAACAAATACTTGTCACTTTATGAAATCAGTGAAGTATATACAATACTTTTTCAACTTTACCCTTTTTATTCAAAATTTTGTCATCTGACCAAACAATTTCATTTCCGAGAAGGTTGTTCAGTCTCTTTCCTTCAATACTCAGTAGAATTTAGAACTTTCTTAAATGATATGCATCTCCAAATGATTCTTAACCTGGGAGACCATAGAAAGAACTACAAGTGTTCAAATAGATTCTTTGGATCTTCAGGGGATAGTGATGACCCATCCAGGCCCAACAATTCTGATCCTGACAACAAGGACAATTCTGCAGTGGAGAAAAGGTTAGGAACTGTTAGAGAGGAAAAAAAATATTCCATGAAATATGAAGTGAATGACATGAATTTGACAGTTTATTCACCATGTACATGGTTCTGTTTTGTCGCTGCAACTCTTTTGTATCTTATTGCAATTTCTTGGACAGTGATGAGGTAGCCGCTCATGCTGATAATGGAGCAGCTGTAGAACATGTAAGTAAATTGATTGTACTTTTTGCTCTGTAATTGGACACCGTAATCCCTTACTTTAATTTTCTTCTTGACAATCAATTTTGCACTTGTGATTTTATTCTTTAAATTCCTCCATTTAGAAAATGTCTTTACATATCTTAATTAGTTGGATGGATGTTGTAGGAGCAAATAGACAAGTCAGTAGATGATACACAAGCATGTTCAACTTTGTTTATTGCAAACCTTGGTCCTAATTGCACTGAAGACGAACTGAAGCAAGCCCTTTCAGAGTAAGCTGGCCCAGAATATTTTTGCTTAGGTTTTTTAACTGTCAACACTGACAAAGAAAACTGATGGCTCACATTCCTTTTGGTCCCAGATACCCTGGATTCAAATCCCTTAAACTACGTGCTAGAGGAGGGATGCCAGTTGCATTTGCAGACTTTGAGGTTATATCTCGCAATTACTAGAATATCTGGCCTTCACTCGTTCCTTGCTCTTTGGCACTGAAAGCTGTTACAGGGTGGTCAAAATTTTGAGAAGAACTGAATGATGCTTTTCCTTTTTCATATTTGTCCTAAAAAGAGAAGACTTAAATTTTTCATAAATTTGGTATTTGGGGCATTTCTTTTTTGGGTTTATTGGATGGGGAGCGAGACTGATGACAATCTCATAATCATGACTTCATCATGACATTGTGGGAGAAAATATGCTGTTTCCTTGGCCCTTGGTGATCCATATAGCGATTCTGGATGGACCATAACATATGTTTTCTCCCCTCGAAGCATTTCTGTTGCAGTTTATCTGCAGAATAGCCTAAAGAATCCACATTTTTCTGAAATGACAAAAAGTAATATTGAAGCCACTACAACAACAGAATAAGTGAAAGCTTTTCCATGCTTAAAAGCCTCTTCTAGTTGTACAGATAGGACTCATAAGTTTGCAACTGTTTTTGCAGGAAATTGAACAAGCTACAGCGACCATGAATGCACTTCAAGGGAGCTCATTACCATCATCAGATAGGGGTGGCATGCACATAGAGTAAATCATCTTAATTCATCTTAAAATTAACCTGTTACTACTGGAACTCCACTGACATTCTTGATTTGTGCTCTTCAGGTATGCTAGATCAAAAATGAGGAAACCTTAGAAGAATTTCAAGCTCGGTAGGAATTTACAATGTGCAATCACTGAAACTATTAAGTCCTTGGATCAATTAGCTGATTTCACAGTTGCAACTCTGCAAGGATAGCTGAACAGCTTGGGCAATGCATAACCTTTCTAATTGTGATAGCATAGTTCTTGAACCTTGGCAAAGCATGAATTTAGGTGGATTAAATTCACTGCATGGAACATTTGCACATTCTGATTGACAATTCTACTTTGATATGTTCTTGAAAGCATCATAATAGACTCTGTTAAACTGAGATTTGGTGCATGCAGTTTGTCCAAGGTTTTTTTTCGGGCAAAATCCCTATACCTCAGGAATAACTATTTGTCTCAATCTAATACATAATGTCTGTAACCCAGCGGACTTTGGTTTCAACAATTGATTACCCCGTAATTCACAAGGGTGGTTCTGAAGTCAGCAATTGTCAAAGCACATTAACGTGCATGTTTAAGGTGATACGATGGCAAATTTTACGTTCACAGAAAAAGGAGACGCTTGTTTCACAAGAAAAGGAATACATGTTTCTATCTTGATGATATGATATTGGAATTTCCATTTCTCTCCGGAGAAAAGAAACATCTCAGTTCCTAAAATTGCTTCTATACAAAAGTCAAATCTGGATACCATTAGATAGCTGAAGTCGATCCAAGAGAACAAAAACCAAATTTGCATCAGTGATGGCAATTTACATATCTTCTGTTTATGGAGCCCTGGCGAAGTCCCTCTCCCAGAAAGCTGAGGCAGGCTTTCTCTCATCCAAAGAGAACTTTCCACTAAAACTTTCAACTGCATCCTTCAGTATTGAGCCACTATATTGCTGATGCTGAAACTGATTAGCGGACCACAGCCTTCCACTCCTGCTACCCACATCGTACCCTGATGCCGATGTCTGGCTTGAATCCATGATTATGTCTCCCTCTAGAATCCGCAGCACCTATCCCCAGAAAAGAAAATTAAAAAATAAAGCAACATATAAGAAAATAAATGGATGGAAAATCAGACAATAAATTCAAAAAGAGCAAGTCTTTCATGACAACCAAAACTTCCATGGTGAAAGATTGAGAAAATTACTAGATCCATTGCTCATGTTTAAAAAGGATTGAAGGAAAATAAATGACATATAAAAGTTGAGGGACCAATTAACACGCCTCTTATCAGATGTCTACCCATACTCCTTCCATTGTTTGAAATGCAGATTAGGAAACTTGATTTCATAGCTAGCACCCCACAGAGCACAAGTATTTTCCTTTTTCTTTTTCTTTGGGAAGGACACTACTATCCAGTATATTACTATCGAACCTGTGACATTCGAGGCCGTGTCTGAGGATCTCGCCTAATGCACATAGAAGCAGCATGCAACATGCAATAAACCTCATGTTCTGAGTACTGGTTTCCTAATCGAGGATCAATAAGCGCATCAATTGCATACTCTTCCAACAATGGTCGTGCCTGTAACAAGTTGAAGGACAAGAAATCAAATCACAGAAGAAAAACAACAAATTAATTGAACTTCTATGTTTTGGCAATCAAAAAACGCAACAGAAAAGAGCACCAAAAGTATGCTAAAGCATACCCATTCTGTAAGACATTGCTGGCCCTTAGGCCGGTTAAGATCCACTGCTTTTCTACCAGTCACTAGTTCAACCAACACCACACCAAAGGAATACACATCGGCCTTTTCAGTGATTTGACCGCTTTGAGCATATTCAGGGGCCAAGTACCTAAGTCAGGTAAAGCAGCTCATTAAATTGGGAATAATATGGAAAATAATCTTAGAGATAAGATGTGGAAATTCAAGGCTAACCCAAATGTCCCAATTACTCTTGTTTCAACCCCAGTATCTCCATCAGGTTGCCATCGAGCAAGACCAAAATCTCCCACCTTGAAAACAAAGCATTGCAGACAATTAATCCAGTAAACAATAAAGGCTGTATAAACTCAAATCCCTCAAACAAATCCAAAGATATTTCTGCAGATAGAAAATTATCATGCACTTCTAAAGTTGCATTAGATGGGAGAAACACAGAAAAGTAGAATGTGTAAGGACGAGGACATGATGAGAATCTTGCTACTATAAGGAAATTAACTTACCAGTGGTTCAAACTCATGGGTGATAAGAATGTTGTTTGGCCGCATGTCTCGATGAACAATACAACCCACTCTACATTCTTCATGAAGATATCTTAGGCCTCTTGCAGCTCCAACGGCAACTTTTTGACGTGCTGACCACTCTAATGGATCTTCATGACGTCCTACTCATGCCAAAATCATCATTGTCAGAAGAATGATCATTAAAAAAATCAGCCAAAAAGAACATAGATTGGACTCTTAACTCACTTATGGAGAATCATTTTCAGAATTAAAGTGTAGGAAAGTGTAAGAACTACATCCAGATACAGAGATCTCTCATACACATTAGTATTACATTTCAGCCAAAAAGGTGAATTCCAGCCCACCAAAGGACAAAAAAAAACCCATTCATCATTTCATAGATTTGCAAATATCAACCAAGTCTACTTAATATTATCTCATCATAATCTGCTAACATGATTCAGCTCCATAGCACTAAAAGGATTCACTGGCAAGGAAAATAAATCCACCAAAAGGAGAAGCAAAACATTTGATCTCACATTTAATGTCCATGATAAAGTGGAGGTTGAAAAAGAAAGGTTACAGCTTACCATAAAGATGAGAATCCAAAGATCCATTGCATATATATTCATAAACAAGTAACCTTTTACCATCTTCGATACAAAATCCTATCAACATAACAACATTGCGATGCTGAGCACAGCTAAGGACTTCAACTTCTGAGCAGAATTCCTGATCTCCTTGAGAACTTGCCAATTTGTGCTGTTTGACAGCGACTACTTGTCCATCTGAAAGGACTCCCCTATGAACAGATCCAAATCCCCCTTCAGCTAAAAAATTAGCTTGTGAAAAACCTCCAGTAGCAAGTTCCAGCTCAGCATAAGAGAACCACTTTGGGGGTTTGCCAAATACAGGAGCTTTGTGTTGACAAATTGAACACAAAGGAGGAGGACCAGGTGGTCCATTTCGGGAAAATGAAATTGCTTCTCTCAAATTTCCACTAAAATCCAATTCAGTTCTGTAGTTTGGGGAACGGAATACAGCTTCGTCATCAAGTTTGCAGAACTTTTCAAGCAAAGCCCTGGTTGTAGAAGCATGACTATTCTTAGATCTCTGAGAGCTTTCTTCCAAAAGCGAGGACTGAAAACGTGAACTAACTACTTCACCTACCCATGGTTGGAATCTCAAACTTGAGGAGGATGATGACATGTTCTCGCTCTCTGTGTCTGAACTAGATTCATCAAGTTCCCCTTTCCTAGCTAATAACCCATCTTTCTTCAGGTCCCCATTTGTTTCAGAAACAAAGAAAGGTGAAGTTCCAGGATCAGAGCTTGAGACTGAAGAAGTTCCAACTTCCGTAGCAGTAAACATCTCAGGACTACTAGTTGGTGTAACCAGAGGACCGCGGGTCGAATTCAGAGAACCAGTCTTATTCGCTTCTTGTTTTCCTGGAGGTTGATCCAACTCAGAAGGCAATGGATCAGCAGTTTCAAGTTCCTTCTCAGGAGATCCAACTAAATTTAGGCGAAGAACCTTTGGTTGGGACTTTTTCATGACCACAATATTGCACTGTAGCTCTTCCATGCATTGCTTTTCCTCATGTTTTAGATGTCTGCCAAATTTTAAAAGGTCAGCAATATTTTTTCCATAAATCAATAACAGAAGTGAATTAAATATTGCTAATACATATATTACTTATCCAAAACAACCCAATTAGATTGAATTTTCTTGGCTTCTGCTGCAACAGCTCCACAAGGGGATCCAGAAACAATTTTTATCTTCACATTTATCTGATTTATTACAGAACAAGGAAAACAAGTCAGCAGCAAATAGCACTAACTGCAGAGCCCATTCTTTCTTCTTCATTTCCTATTTGGAAAATGGAAAATGAGCGTGGGCAATCACCTTATTAGGATCATAAACATCATGGAGCTGAAGAATCATCTGGGAACAGGAATCTGTTATGTCTGATTTCTGTTCTGAGCTACTCCCAGCATGTGACCTTCGTTGACCACTGGCACAGTCTCCTGCAAATCTTGGGAAACCCCAAAACCTTTTACCTAAATATAGTTGAGAAAATGTGTCTCAGGATTACTGGTTGCATTTCCAGAAATGCATGGATGATATAATTAATTGGCATGAAAATTGAAGAAATGAACAATAGTGAGAGGCGAGAAACCATCATAATCATAAACTATCATTGTGCAGGTTGTTATATCATATAGTCAGTCAATCATTGCGCCCGACTCATTGCACACATCATAAAACAAATTTATGATTAGTCGTTTGCTACTGAGCTATTTAGAGAACTGAATGATTCAAGTATCCAACTGTAAACAAATTACCAAACAATTATAAACAGCAATGTTTTACAGAAACCTTCATGAATCCATGAGACGGACGACCAAATGATCGCAGCAACAAAAGCACAGTGAATTCTTATTCCATTGGTTTAAAACCTTTTATTTATTTATTTAGAGGAACCATTTGTTTTAAATCTAATAATCAGAAAAAAGTATGAACCCTCTGAAAATAGAGACAAACACAAAAATTGCGTGTTTTGTTACCCTGTTTGACCAGACAATATTTAGCCGGAGCTCAAGATTCAGAATTCAAAGCATTTAACATAGTTTTCTCCTATTTGGAGTGAAAAAAGGCATAAATGATAAAAGTTTGCATACCAGAACTCTGAGACGGAACAACCACAAGGAGGGTAATGCAATCTCCAGGCTGGACAACATGAGTCAAAGACCAAACAAGTGCAGTCTTAGGAATTTCCTTCGAGGCCTTAACAGCGACCACAACCTTTTCAGCAGCTGCGGAGCCCCTATCCTGCTTTCCTTTCTTCATTTCCTTACTCATTAGCGCACAAAATATGTTCCCACCTTCTACTTCAAAAAAATTGTAGAACTAACTAACAAGAAGAACACATCACCCACTCAACGCCTTATCTCTGGGGTTATCAGAAGACCGAAATAGAAAAGTTTGTTTGTCTAGATGAAACAGCAGCAAGAGAACGCCATCTGCATTATTGCGTACTATGCCCCACTCACGAAGTTGTGTTTCATGCATATACCGCCGATGCACGCACTGTTGTCTCACAGTAAAAGCACCGAAACAAGAGTTCCTCCAGTTGAAAAGACCCTTTTACCCGATGAACTAAATCACTCTCTAAAGAAATCAAGGCGCATTTTTTCTTCCATTAAGTATCTTTCGCACAAGAGTAACTTTCTTTTCTTCTTTTCCTTGGCTTTCTTTTTGAGAGATTGGGAAACAGAAAACTATCCAAATCAAGACATTGTACTTAAGACCATGCCAAGAAAAAAGAGAAGGATGGGGGGGGGGGGGGGGGGGAACTACGCCTGAAGATTCCAAGATACAAGATAGTACTAAACCAGTCACCTTCAACGTTTACAGAAAAATGCTTTTCTCGGTGATAATCAAATGAATCCAAAAGAGTTGACAGAAGCTCAAGAAATCTGCGAATGTGACTGTCGGAAGAATCAAACCTTATATACTGTTTGGCATATGATTCTGGCAAAACATAAACGACATTTACATGCATCCACACCTCCAAAGGCAACTTATCTGGTGGCTAGATGGAACTTTATAGCTGCTTTCAAATCATAGAGTCAAAACGAGCACAGAAGGCCTCAGATGAAATGAGCTGTTTCCAGATCCAAACAAGCTCCCTATTTCAAAAATGGTATGCTAGGAAACCTTTGAACTCAGATCATTACCACTAAAAAGATTCCGACACCGCAAGATTAATGTTGTGCTTGTCCCTCCTATCGTCACATACTCGAATTACAGAAGGGGCCCCAAAACCGTCCAAGAACCAAAAATTCCATCAGATGATTGAAATGACAGCAGAGCTGAGTTTTTCTTCTCTTTCTTTTCCCTTCTACAGTTTGGAAAATGGATTCTCACTATGTAGCACAAACCCAAAACACCTCCTACAGAATTTGCCCAACTCAGAACTCACAAACGCCACTCAATCTCCAATCCTGCAAAATTAAAGAAAATCCATCAGCATAATTATATGCATAATGAAGAGGAAAAGACAAAAACTAAGCATGATAGTGACTAAGCCTGAATTCATGGACATTATTGGAGGATGAGATTATGAGCAATTACAGCTGCAAGAGCAATAATGAAAATGATATCTGCGTGGGAATAAGTAAACAGAGCATTTGCGAAACGGGATTTTGGTGTCTGTTTTATCTCTATCAACTCTTATCTCTTCCCCCATCAAAAACAACCAACTAGAAAACAACACGCCCAAAAGGAAAAGAGATAACCAAACGGATTCAATGCGTGTGTCTCAACCGAATGAGGAAGAAAATTAAAGAGAGCCCAAAAATGGGAAAGAAACAGCAAAATAATATAAGATTGAAGAAACACTTGCAAGATGAACAACCTCAACAACCCAATCCATTTCAACCCAAACAGGTCCAAATATTTCAACTATTTTTTGACGATCGATGACGATTGAGATAAATGAGTGATAAAGTGGTGCTGCTGTTTCCAAAGGAGCAATGATGAAATTTTTTACATTTTGCAACGCAAATGGATGACTCTTATTTTAACATTTATACAGAAATATGCAATGCAAAGAAGGTAGTCTTAACAATTTGTGCAGGTTTGGACCGAGACTCAAACCTTTCTATTACTGCAAACACTTAACACAAAATCACAGCAGAAACTGTGGTTTTCTCTGTCTTCCTCCTCACCCTGCAGATATTACTGTATCCAATTTCGTGAAATTCGAGTTTTGGGTTTATTTCTCGATAATGCCCTTCTTCTTCGATAAAACTTCAGGTTTGACCCTCTGCAAAACCCGCCTCCCGTAAACCCTTCTGCTAATTGAGCGGTAATTGACACAAAATAAAGGATGAAAAGTGTACCTTCTAATATATTTATTTTTTCTTTTTCCTTTTTCATATACATGAAAAATTAGCTGAATCTATACTTTTTAAATTTTTTTAACTTTATTAATATATTTTTTATTTTAAAATTTACAATATCTTTTTATTTTTTCAACTTTAATAACATATCTTTTATTAAAATTATTTAAAATTTTTCCTTCAAAAAAAGTCATTTAAAAATAAGCATATTTTAATAATAGTTTAAAATTTGTATCTCTTAATTCTATTCGTCTTATTTTTTAGAGGGAATTAAGTTGAACATTTAACTAATCAATCATTCTATTATTCTGCCTTCCCTTTTTTCTTTCTCTTTTATTTCCTTTAAAAATAAAACGAAATAAAAACAAAGATCATTCTCTTCTGCTTTCCTTTACCTCTAATCTTTTCAATACAAACAATGTGAATTCGACATAGTAGCTATGTTATCACATCGTATACTATCAAAAAAAAAAAAATTTCTATATCCATATATTTGATATGGTACAGAACTATTACCTTTTTGCTTTTCTTACTAAATTATTACACTATCCATCTAATAATTAAAAAAATAGTAAAATAAAATTAATGTACTTTTTTCTCAAATATACTTAGTTATATTTCTTCTTGTTTGAATTCAAATGTTTATTTTACTTGAATTAATAATGATAAATTGATATCTAAATTATGGTAGAAATGTTATTCTGAATATTTCTACTGAGTGAAAAAAAGGATATTTAATTTTGGAGATATAAGGTAATACTGTCATATACTCCCTTAATATTCTTTGTTTCTACACTTTAGTTAAACTCATGATGTTTTTAGACCCAAAAAAAAAAACCGATGTAATATTTTTAACTGCCCAATATTCATTAACGTTTTGTTACTTTTGTATTCTTATTTCTCTTTTTCTTTCATCTTATTTTACTGTAACTCTTATAAATTTTAAGACAGAATTTAGAGAAAAAAAATGTCAAATGAGTTATTGTGCATGGTGAAAACAGAAGAAAAAAAAAGATTGATAGTATTATATATATGTGTGTGTGTGTGTAAAGTGAAACCAATAATTGTAAAAAAAAAAAATCTAAAATAACCAGGAATACTAAAGAGGTTCAAAAAAAGGTTACTAATAAATAAGTGTGCAATTGATAACTGGGAAGAAACTCTTTGAAGTATGAAATTGGACATGCAATTTGTAATCTCAAAGTTATCCATACATTGAATAAAGCAACAAATCTAAATTGGACGAGTAATTTATGCAGAGAATCGAGTGATGTCTTGGCTTGTCGTGATTGGGATGATAAACTACTAATTAAAGATTCAATTTCTTATTTTGCTAAATTAATATCTGACGATCGTAACTCTTATCTTACTAAAATGTTCTGAAAGTATTAGAAGATCAATGGACAATGAAGGAGTGTTTCATCAATCCATTCTCTTTTGTCTTTTTGTTTGTCCTTTTTTATTCTTAAAGGAAACTTCCAACTGTTTACACAATTGCACAAAAGTGCTCTTCAATTATTGAATTTTCTTTTTAAACCCTTCAACATTTTCATTTATAAGAAAAAAATTAGCCATTTTTACGATAGTGTTCAAAATGTTACCCTCAATTTAAAGTCCGAATTTCTATTGTTGTTTAGTGTTTTGCTCTTCCTCCACAAAACAAACTCATCACATCTTATCATTCCCTTGCATTAGGTATCATCTATTACTGTTTCATCAAGTCCTACATAACGATTATATCATTAATATTTATATAAAAAAGAATTAAATGTAATAATAATGTGATAATTCTTAAAAATTTAAAGATACTTTTAAATTATAAATTAAATCAAATATTAATATTTAATTTCTTCAATCATATTTAATATGCGTGAAAGTCATGCATTATAAATATAATCATCAACCAAGTTACGAGTATCCCTTGGTCAGAGATAACATGAGGCGGCAATAGAGGAATAGGGATATACCCTAAATTACAAGAAGTATTAATCCAAACAGCCAAGTTATGAGTTACTTAATTACAAGATCTAAAAATATAATTTAATTGCTAATGATTAGCAATACATTCAATCTTTAACAATTGTCAATGTGTACAAATGCTTCAACACTCTTATAATTTGAAACGAATATAGTAATTCAAATTATACATAGATAATATATAATAATAAAAATAATTATACTTATATTGTTATCAAGGGATATATTAAATAGTGTTATCTTCTTTCTTTTTTTTCTTTGGTAGGGATAACAGTACCCTACAGTCTCCTATCGGACCTATCCTTGGAATCAAAACAGCGCCTCACTGGCTGAGAATCTTCAACCTTTGTGCCTTTTTCTTTTAATTCCCCCAAGATAAGCATAACGGAATGGAGATGATGAATTTGCTTTCCATTTGCTAATTTAGACATTCAAAACTCAAATAAGTTAACTTGTTCAACCAAAAGTTTAACTCAAAAGGAAAAAAATAATAATAAAGAATTAAAGCTAAAGAGTACTAAAGAGAAAGTTGAATAAATTTGTTCTCAAGTAATTCTATATTAAAATATATTGTTTCTCATATGAGCCAAAAAAAAAATTCACTCTGAATTTTGAAAGCCTGCAGCGCGCAAACAGCTAAGCTGCCCCCAACCCCCTCCCCCCCCCCCCCCAAAAAAAAAAAAAGAAAAAGGAAAAGGAAAGTTAAGATTTGGCTTTAAAGATTGTCTTTGCAGACTCTCTTCACCCGCATCTATCTCTAGCTATTACTCGTACATTGTACAGTGAGCTGCAAATTAGTATGGGCAGCGGACAGATGGGAACGGATGACTGCTCCAAAAATTTGAAACTGAAGTATGTATGCAGTTCTTCAAGGACCCTACCTAGCAATGCCAAGCATTTTAAATATTGTCTTCGTCTTCTTCCTTTACTAAATATTGTCCTTTTTGATAAAAATAAACCAAAATGCAATGATGGATTTTGGCAATGAATCTGATGGCCCTTTTAAAAGTTTTCTGAAATTTAAGTGAGCGAAGACAATTAATAATTCGCAAATCAAGACAAGTACTCTTCATACGAATGAGTCCTTTTGTTTGCTCAAACTTTTCAAATCAAGATTTTTGGAGGGAGTGAGTGTCTGATTCAAAATTTTTTTTTCTTTTTTTGCCTAAGTTGAATATTCCAGTACGTACTGCTCATACATTATCATTGTGTAATTAAATATTTCTAATAGAACCATCAACCTTGATTGTTTGTAGCAATCATTTAAATATGATGTCCTTCGATTTTTAATAAATGATGAGTTTCGATTTCCAGAAAATACATTCAATTGCTGACAGAGTACTTTTGGAATTTGGAGTGACAAAAATAAAATAAAAAATCCCTTTTGAATAAAAAAAAGGGGAGGAGAATAAAAAGCTTCTGTTCGGCAAGATAATTTGTTTATAATTAATAAAAAAATTAAAATTAGAAAAAAGAATTTCTCAATTCTTCATCTCACACACATCTTGAGTAATAAATGAAATTATATTTTATTTTGTAGCACTTTCTTTGTATAATTTAATATATTTATTCATGTAATTAAAAAAACGTATAAGAGGTCGGATCCATTTAAATATTTAAACAATAAATAGTGAATGCGAATTTCTTTGATTCAACGTGAAGAAATTTTATTTCAGTTGGTAACATCTATACAGGGAAATCCTATTTCCGTAAATAAAGAGAAAAGGATGCCTTTTTTCCTTGTCTGTCGCATTGAAAATCACCATTTAATGAAAGCGTGAACTCAACCACATGCACTGCTTTGCATTCATTCATTCATTCAAATCAAATCAAATGACCCTCCGACTGGGTCCCACTCCCCCACAACAATTGCCCATGTAGAGAGAGAAAGTACCAAACTCACCTGTACAAATCACTCTGGGTCCCATTTCAAATCCGGACACAGCCTCCGTCTTTTCTTTCCGTCAAAACATCTCTCTTGATTCAGTTCCCAAGACACACGTTCTCCGTTTGCCCCTGCTCCGGCCGCCGTTACCTGACTTTACTCGCACGTCAACGTAATTAAATCCATTTCCTGCCCGACGGCGACAGAACGGCGGGTGCTTTTGACGGCTGACGTCGTTGCAGAGTGGCGCCACTTTCGACGGATCGTGCCTCACTGCTTTCAGAAGGTCCGAAACCATTTCTTTATGCAATTCGAGTTTTTTATTATTATTATTATTTAATTACTGCTTAGTAGTAGTATTTTTTAATTTCAAGTTGCGACAAAATTTTATCTATGGCAAGCTTACATGGTGGTTACTACTTAACCTCTTCTGTTTTTGGACTTATTTCTGGCTTTATCGATTAAGACAAAATTATCTAACTTACAGAAATATCAACAGACAAAACGTGCTTAGCGAAATTCTTCTGCTGATTAATTTGACCATCTTAAACTAATCATACGGACTAATTTGATTGAAGGCTCCCACTCCCATTTGCAGAGTGTCTTAGAAAAAGAGATTCATCTTTATTCGTCGTTATTCACATACTTACTTAAAAGTTCAGTGAATATATCTAAACAGAGAAAAAAAAACTGTAATTTCAAAAGATAATACTACTGTATATTTTTTTAAAATAATAGCATCATCATAAAAGACAAAATTATAATTATAAGAGTCTAAATTTTCATATTATGACTTGCAAGCCTATATTTGGAGAGCGACTAGAAAACAACCTCAATATTTATTGATATATGATCAATTCACCGCCTGAAGCCAATGTTGATTAGCTCGTTCTCATAGTAATAAAATAAGAGTACAATATCAATATTAAAAGTTTAAATATCTTAAAATTAATAAAGTATTAATTAATATTATATAATTATATTGTCAAATTAAAAATTTTATCTATCACGTAATCATATAATAATTTTTAACATTCACATTATGCTATTAAACATATTTTAACAAAAAAGTAATCTAGAAAATATAAACTGAAGGATAATACTACTAAGATTTAATTATCTTTGAATGTTTGAAAGGGCGATTTTGTTTTATTAGTTGATCAAGGGGACAAGCATTTGTACAGATTCGGAGAGGACCCTCAATCTTCGCGTGCGGATGGACGGAATATATAGGTTTGTAACACTTTTGTTTCGGAAGTTGTGGAGTGGTAGTTGGATGAACGTTTCCATGAAATAATAGTATTATAATGTACATAGTGTATGGTGATTGATGTACGTAGAGATTGCTTACCTACGGCTACGCGCATTTTTCTCTTGGGAAAGATCTGCGAAGGTAGTCTTTATAGATTAATCCGCGAATCTTCTCAGATGAAAATATCCTCTGTTTTTTTATTGGGTGATGTCCGACGAAGTCGACTAATCCAGCGAAAATAGGACAAGGAAAATGAAAATATTATCTTTGATTATCTATTCCATGTATTTCAAAATAATAATTTCATTTAAAATTTATTATTCACTCTTAAAGTATCAAAATATAAATCGTTTAACTAATTATTATTTTTATATTAATAGGAATAATATAAAAAATAAGTAACAATAAATATTTAAAAAATTATAAAATAATTTATATTTTAAGATAATGCAAAAGTTATTCAACATACTCATATTTTATAATGGATTGGAGTCTATAGTACTTAATTAAGATAACTATTGGATTTTTTTATTAGCAAAATAAATTATTAATATCGTGTTTTATTTAATTATTCGATGATTAAGGCAATTAAAGAAATTATATTCCTCTCTCAAAAAAAAAATCTTCTATCCAATTAGTAATATTTATGAACGAATATTGGAGGATTAATCCTACATATTAAAAATTGATAATGTAATTAATTTAGAGTTTAGTATATAAAAACAATGGAGGGATAAGCTTGAAAAAAAATATTTAATACATTCTTAAATTTTTAATGAGATAAATAATTTATAATAAATAAATTTCAAATAAGAATATTATTTTAAAACTGTAACAGCATACTATAATCACTTAATTACGAGTTTAGACTACTATAATATCAATAAGAGAAATTATCTATATAAGTTAAATTAAATTTAACTCGTTAAGCTATTTTTAAAAAAAGTAATTTGAGTGTTCGATAATATTGGAAATTGTTTTTTTCAAAAAGGTAGAGATAGATGTTGAATTGGAGTTTACTTCTCAGAATAAGTTTTTTTTTTATAATAAATTTCAAGTATTTATAATATACTATTTTTCTTTTTCTTTTTTGATAAATACAATTTTTAGTATTACTTTTAATCATCTATATCATCTCTATTTATTTTCAATTTTTAGGTTATTTGATTCATACACATTATTTTAACTCTTATATACTTTGTCAAAATTTGATAATTTTTTTTCTTTTTTCGTACGTCCCAAATTGCAAACTAGTTTATTTATTGAGAGTATAATATATATTTTTAGTTTATTAAAATATTATTATTTAAAATAGAGTATTAAATTTATTTTGAAATAATAAATGATTAATAGATTATTGAAAAAATATATTTAAGTAATGAGAAAAACTTTCTCAACAATTTATTAATATTTATAATGAGAAAATAGTTCGTGACTTTCTAATAATTCATATAAAATACACATTTTCAATATAATTAATTATGTTTTATTCATTGGTGTGAAAAGTCAAATATGCGTACCAATTTATTTAGGAATGATGTAATACTCTCCATGTCTCAAATTGATAAACTTGTTTGATTTATCACAGTGATTAAGAAAATCTAATTAATGTTATTGAAAATATTAATTTTTCATAAAATATTCATAAAATACTCTCATTATTTATGATTTCAAATTGAATTTAATGCATTTTTTATATATAAATAATCTCACTTAAAAAATTATATTTTAATCAAATAATAAATACATATATTTTTAATAATAAAAATAATATATAATTTAAGATAAAAAAAATAAAACAAACAAAAGAGTACTAAATTCTTAAATTATTTTTGATGAGAAATATCATTGGGAAGAAAGAGTCAGACTGTCAAAGAAGGCACATGCAAACAGAACTTATTTCAGCATCTCGTTTTCATGAAATGTCGTGTCAATTTAATTATTAAAAGTGTTGTTTATACCCAACTGATTCCACTTGTAAAATGCAATATATATGTCCCAAAAAACTATGTTGTTTTATATATAAATGCAATATATAAATCATTTTATATTTATGTTATTCCTTTAATTTTATCTTCTATTTCATGTGATCTTTTTTTCAGGAAAATATGATAATAATAAATAAAAACATTAAATTTTAATAATATTTTAATTATAAGACGCTTCGATTGAGAAGAAGGTATTAGGAAGGAACCGCAGAATGGCATCCCCAGCCACACCCCACACTACCACGGAGTTTTTTGAGGATTGGGGACACAACCAAGG
Organism: Apocynum venetum; assembly: GCA_019593545.1. Lineage (NCBI taxonomy): Eukaryota > Viridiplantae > Streptophyta > Magnoliopsida > Gentianales > Apocynaceae > Apocynum > Apocynum venetum. The sequence continues at coordinate 4,250,346 of SRSM01000123.1, read as the reverse complement.
TCTCCAACTTCAATATTTCCAGGCCTGAACTTCGATTTTGTAATTTCCTAGATAATTTAATGCACTCGGGCCTTCCTTGTCCTAAAACCATGGGCCATGGCTTGTGGTCCACTATTGCCCAATTATGATTTTGAAATTCCGACGAATGAACGAGATGCTGCCTACATTGTGTTTCCTAAATGTAAGAAATTCATTATCGTTACATTCGTATATTTAGGTGTACTGAGTTACGGATGCAACAATAACGAGTTTCTTTAATTTTTAGAATAAAAATAATTACTAATATTATTAATTAATTATTTAAATATATTTATTTGAGTCAAATAGTATTGAAAAGAATATTTAATGTAAATATATGAAACCCACATGTAATATTTGAGTTGGAGCTATTTTAAAATTAAATAAGAATTTTGGAGGAGAAGGAAATGTTTTGAGTTAGGAATAAAAAGTAAAAAAAAAAAATCTTAGACTAAAAAACTTAAACCAAATACATCCCTACGGGTAGAAGATCCATTACGATCCTCACAGCAAAAAATGGAACGTGGGGTTTTTTTTCCCAACACACAATTATTGAAAGTGCATGTTGCTTAGTTATGGGTAGTTGCAGTACTTTTGGAGAGAGGGAACTCCCCCTAACCTGTATAAGAGTTTCCTTGATCAGGCGGTTGTAAATCGAGGGATGTGCTCGAGTGACAGATACACGTGGGAGAGAGCCAACATGATTCAAATAGCAGGACAAATCTTCACAATATTTCAGTGAAAATTTGCCCCACACGAGATTCGAACCTGTATTGTCGGAGGATTTCTCCTCAATCACCACGTGTCTTACCAATTCGATTATGGTCCCGGAGACAGGGTAGTTGCATTACTTATCCTCAGAGTTAGAGTAATATCATACTTCAATATTTCATCCATATTTAGAAATTCGAAGTTAACAACAGTAAAGTCTTCTTTTGTACCAAACCCTCATTGCAACCTCCATTTCTACCGTGGCTGAATTCGACTTTTGCCGAAATTTTGCAATATTTTGGCCAGATTTGAAGGATTAATTTTTTTGCCTCAAATGAACATGCCGATTTATTTCTCAACTTAAACTTACAAAAATTATTATTAAATCTTATTAGACGAGTATTGCTTGATAAAAAAAAAAATCTCTTTTATATTTTTTAATGTCCATACTTTCATTTTGAAAGAATCGAAATTAAATATTTATTTTTATAAAATAAATAAATATATTTTGTATTTAAAATTTTATTAACAAATTCTTTAAGTTATAAAATTAAAATAATAGTTCTATAACTAGTCAAATTAATAGAATATGACAACTTTTTAAATGTTAAAAAGTCTTTTTAAAATTTTAAATTAATTAAATATAAATAATGAATTTCGAACGAGGAGTAGATACATGTTCGATATGGATATGGATATGGATAGAATAGCCTCAATTTTTTTGAAGTAATCGGATAGCAGTCCTAGAGGATAGCTGAGTCATTTTTTCCAAGGACGATGAGGACGTTTTTGTTTTCTCATGTTCTGATTACGAGGGAGAGGATCGGAAAGGAGATGAAGCAATATCTATGAGCAGGCTAGCTAGTCATTTTCTCTACGCAGTGCCAAATATATTAAACATGCAATGTTAGCCTATTTTAGTAGGCAAAGCTTACAAATTAACCATGGTGGAGATATCGCACAGCAAATTTTGCGATCACATGCTGGTGGTCCAAAACCAAAAGTGTTAAAAGGGGACAACAAAACTCCATCTTTTAACATGATCAGACTTTTAACAGTGCCTTTTTAGTTTCAATCAAAATGATGGAGATCTGAAATTATTGTTATTATTATTATTATTATTTTAGTTTATGTAAAACAAAGACAAGAAGATCAAGCAAGTGGAGCAATCTCGCATCATGAATATACATTCAATGGTCATTGTCTCTCCATCAAAGCAATGGCCTACTTGATTTTAACACATTACTACTACTTGTTATCTCAATCATGAGTGAAAAAAATTATACAGTAACATGCAGTGTCTTTGTGTTATGGACCACTTTAAGAGATGTTTTCCTTATGGAAATTTGCATAATTCCAAGCACCTTTTGATTCATGGAAGAAGGGCTCTGTACAGGTTTCAGTGTTGATGCTCTGAGGACCCTTGATTACAAAGCAGATTATATTTAATGTTGGTTTCTATAATTATCAAGAAACTGTAGGGATAGGTCAGCAGAATCTCAGGATCTGTACATTCAATAAGGCGGACCATGCATGTTCCATGAAGATATAATAATAAATAAATAAAACTGGACATTTCTTGACTAATTCCCACATTTGTTCACATATAAACCAGATGCGTGGAAACCCTTAAGCATACGAGGCATTCAGTAAAAACCCCACTCAGGCATTTACACATATAGACAGAGCAACTGTTTCTTTTTGAGATGAATCACGAACAAACCTTATAAATAGTATGAAAATTGTGTTCACAAGGATAATAGCTAACTGTAATTTGTAATATAGGCCATTCAACCATGAAGGAAATCCTTTGGATTAATATTGTGCAATTGGACTAATAACAAGTATTATCCCTTTTCCCCTTCAGAAAAGAAAAAGAAAGAAAACATCTGATACAACTTCTGGAGAGTCAACGGAGAAATGACCATTCTACCAAGTATTATCCCTTTTCCCCTTAATTTGATCCCCCACTATTCCTCGAACGGATTAGATTCCATCATCAATTCCACAGTCAAAATCAATTTTCTTTTATTACAGAACAGACATACTACTCCATTTGAATTTAGAATAATGGAAGAGTCTATTAATTGTTCTGCAGAAAGGACTTCCATGTTATCTCACCAACCAAATTATAAGGCATGCGCTTCAAACCACGCTTCCCTCTGCTGCTTGGTTCACTGCATTTACAAGCATAAATGTAGAAAGATTTTGAATTTTTTCTTTTCTTTTCACACCCGTGACGTGAAATCATTTTTATTTTGATTTGAAATGAAAGTTATACTAATTAGGCGTTTGTCGATACTATTGTGAAGTTGAACCCTTCAAAGACTTAAGAGATATTGCTGAAGCTTCTCTACAATGTCCATAACCTCAAGTTTCAATAAAAAAAAAAGGATGGCAATAATAGCAAAGGAAGGACGTCGTGTAGAAGGGATTCTCACCTAATGTTGAAGTCGGTTTTCTATCAAAATAGAACATATGTCCATTGATAGAAAATAAAAGAAAAGAAAGAACAAATGTTCGCAAAAAATTCTCAATATAATATTTAAAGTGTGTAGACCCCAACATGCTATTCAAAGACAAAGAGTGCTCATTCAACCAGTAATATAAGTCTAGAGAGAGTCCAACCGCATCACCAGCTAATTTGGCCATTCTCACCTATATCAGTCTCTCAATAATATCACAAATATGCTCCTTCCTATCCTCCACCATCAACCTCACAAAACAAACAGAAAATCCCATTTAGAATAAGTATTGCGTTCACTCGGTCTGCCAAATTAACGTCAAATTGGAACCTTCACATGTGGTGCAAATTGTAAAAGAACTGATATGCAAGAAAATTTTGAAAAGCCTACATGGGTTTTGTTCTTAAGGAATAATGAAAAGGTTGAAAAGACCGTAATACTTATTTCTTAGATTATCTAAGAAGAGCACATGGGTTTGGGATTCCCAGAGAGGAATTGAGCACACAGATTTAGGCCTTCAATATTGCGTTTTTTTTTTTTTTCTTTTTTAATCCTCTAAATTTATTTAGATGATTCAACAAACCTTACATTAATAGTACATCTTATTCATTTTCTTAATTAAGTTTCTTTCATCTCGAATTTAACCCTAAATGATGATAAAACGAGAATAAAAATACTACCCTCTATTTCAAAATAATGACCTTATAGTCATTTAATATAGTACTAGTGTGACTTTGTTCCTTTTGTTTACAATAGTATATTTATTTCATTTTGATATATTTTTATTTAATGATTTTAATAAAAAATAGCTTTTATGAGAAAAAATATCAATAACCAATCCTTTTTTTTTTTTTACTCTTATTCAATAACTTATAATATTTCATTTACATCTGACTCCTTATAAATATTTAATAACGAACATATTTAGAATTTAATATAAAAATTTTACTCATTATTTTTATTACTCTTAGTGGGTATATAAATGATTAAAATTAATATTATAGGAATATTTTTAAACAGTAATAATTACCACTTTAATTAACGAATTGACATTTAAACCCAAACAATTACGGGTTTCTATAGGTATTTTCCCTCTCATCAAAGTGCAATTTAGTCAATAAAAACATTTCCTGCAGAGTCATTTCATTTACTGAAGACCTGACCTGATAAAACGAATTCTTTTGAATATATAAGATTGATGATTCGCACCTCTTGATATTGGTTATTGGCTGATACAATGCCAGGGCATGACAACCACGGGCGGGAACCATCGCCGGACGGTGCCATTGGGGAGAACGAAGACGAGGCCTTTGTCTGGAATCAGATAAAAGCCGAAGCTCGCCGAGACGCCGAGTCGGAACCAGCTCTAGCGAGCTACTTGTATTCCACAATTCTCGCTCACTCATCTTTGGCTCGTTCACTTTCCTTCCATTTAGGAAACAAACTCTGTTCTTCCACACTCCTTTCCACTCTACTCTACGATATCTTTCTCAACACCTTCGCCTCCGATCGATCCCTTCTCTTCGCTACCGTCGCCGACCTCCGTGCTGCTCGATATCGTGACCCGGCTTGTATATCCTTCTCCCACTGTTTATTGAATTACAAGGGCTTCCTTGCTATCCAGGTACCACGATTCTTTTCTAATTTTCTCCCTTTAATATACATCTTAATTATCAGGTGAATAAAATTCGGAAGATTTAGGTGAGAAGATCAGGGTCAGCCGGCCTAAAACAATCACAGTGGCTTTTTTTATATATTCTGGCTGTGAATTCGCGGGGCGTAAATTTAGCTCATAACTGGAATTCTCTGTTCTTGATTCGTTTTTGGGGTCTCAGAAATTGAACAAAATGGAATGATCATAGATGATTATGGTAGCTTTCTTCTTTCTTTGTTTTCTGAATACTTGATCATATAAGTACAGTAGCTAGGAATTAGGGAAATAGAAAGGAAAAGAAGCCTATGCCACGAGAAGGACTCAAATAGATTAATTATGTCGTAAGGATTGCCGATTGAGTAACCAAAAAGGGTTGCAATATGCCCCTGTGCTAAGTATAGTAGACTTTTTTCAACATTGGACATTTCCATTCCAACCTTGATGAAGCAAAATATAATCACAGTTTAAAGTTAGTTCTCTCTTATGGTGTAAGCCATAAGAGAATAGGTGAAATTAGTTGAATATAGTGTAAGCCTCCATATTATTGTTCAGCAACAAAGCTTAGGAGTATTCTTTACTTCTAAATAGTTTCAGAAGAGGTAAGTGGCAATTTAAAATTCGCCAATAATAAAATAATAAAAGAAAACTGTGAAATTATGTAGAAATCTGTATAACTACTTTTTTTTTTGTCCAAGCTTGTTGAATTCCAAAATAGTGTTTAATGTTGGATGGTCGTGTTAATTTGATGAAGTAGTCTAGCCAATTTTGGTTCTTTGTTTAAGGATTATGTATGAATTGGATGTACTCTGCAATTTCACATGTTGACATGGGAATTAATTTCCCGAGACAGACTCATAGAGTGGCACATAAGTTGTGGCTTCAAGATCGAAAGCCTCTGGCATTGTCTTTACAATCTCGGATAGCTGATGTTTTCTCTGTGGATATACACCCGGGGGCAAGCATAGGACAGGGAGTGCTGCTGGATCATGCAACTGGGTTGGTGATTGGAGAAACTGCAGTTGTGGGGAACAATGTATCCATACTGCACCATGTTACCTTAGGTGGGACTGGCAAATGCGGTGGTGATAGGCACCCAAAGATTGGTGATGGAGTCCTGATTGGTGCTTCGGCAACCATATTGGGGAACGTGAGGATCGGTGAAGGAGCAAAAGTTGGTGCAGGCTCATTAGTACTAATTGATGTGCCTCCTTGGACAACAGCTGTTGGGAACCCAGCAAGGTTGATTGGTGGCAAGGAGAAACCTAAAGTACATGAAGACATGCCTGGGGAGTCAATGGACCATACTTCTTTCATTTCTCAATGGTCTGATTATGTTATATGAGCAAAATTAGTGAAGTCTGTGGAGTTAATATGCTTGATCATATGTAGGACAAGACCTTAGACATCAGGACCTTGGGGTTCTGTAATTTGATATGAGGCCATACTTTGTAGCTTGTTTCCATACCAGAATGTGTAAAAGAGTGAATATGTTGTTTTATGTATTATGAAGTGAAATGAATGACTGTTTTCTCTGAACTTCTACTTTGTTCTCTTATTTCCTAAAATAATCAAAATGGCTTTCAGTAATATTCTCGTGGTGAATTACTGGGATGCCAATTTATCTTTTGAGAGGAATTTTCTGTTCCTGTTTTGGGTCTCAGAAGTTGAAGAAAATGGGATGATATGATCACAGACAATTATGGTAGCCTTTTCTTTTCCTTTATTTGCGTTCTTAAAATATATATTTTGAAAACAGCTATTCATTTTATTTCGTGTTGGATATGTTGTTTTATATATTTGTTTTCTTTATTGAAGTCTGTAAAATTATATATGACTCTATTTACATGTTTACTTGATAATTGCTAATATGATGCAATATCTTACGTCTCCAACAATTCGTTCCTACTTCGTGATTTTGCCATAGTAAGGTCCAATAGTTTTTATCTAAAATGAAGTTAAAAAAACGATGTTTATAGAACTGAATCAGTCTCATCAAATCGTTTTTCCTTTCCAAGAAAAAAATATCATGTAAGTTAAACATATTCAACCTAAAATAACCAAGAATTCTGTTCACAGGATATGACTCAAAAAACTACTCTTTAACCTCCATGCCATGAACAACCGTTTAACTGGATGAAGGACACTATAATCTAGCTATGACGGAGGTTTATGAATTCACGGAACCCATTTGTGCCCTGTTTTATTCTGTCACTTAAGCATTCGATTGTAGCATCCATCTAACTATGATTGACAGCGCATTGTTCTTTCTTATAAAAAATATATAAAAAAAAAAAACAAAAAATCAGTGCATTGTTCTTTGAAGCTATTAGCTAGATATCCATCAATGGGGCCATGACAGATTGTTTTTAATTCATGGTACCATTTTAGTATTGCAGTATTTTATTTTTTATCTTCTTACCAAGACACCAGAGGAAAACGAGCCTTGATTCAGAGGCAAAATTTAGCAGTTTACACACAAGCTTGAAAATAAGATTTGACTTTCATTTGTCAGAAAACAAATGAATCAAATGGCAGGTTGGTAAAATTGGCAACATAACTTCTCTTATGCACTAGCAGCAAAGCTGCTAATACTCTCAAATAAACTACAATGAGTGAGGACTGATCTGTTGCGCTTATGGTGTCACTTCCCTAAAGATTGAAAAACTAAAACCCTTAAAAATACAAAGAAAGAAAGCATTTAAATACTAAAAATAGAGTGAGGAGGAAAAATAAATACTAACGGTGCCCATGTCTCGAAGACTTTCAATAGGCGCAAGTCCTGACACTGGAAAGGTTGTAATTTAAACTAATGTATATTACTGTAGAGGAGAAGGACATAATGAGGAATCAAGAAACAGAAGCTTGATTGCTGGAAATATCCTAGGTGAATATTTAACTTGGAAGAATTAACTTAGCTACCTCAACAACACATTTATTAGGTTATCAGTCTTATGAACTAGTACACAAGCAGCTTACTCTCTTAACAACCTTTACACCATTTATGTACCTTGTTGCTATGATTAAATCATGAACTATTCAGTACAGCTTCAAGGGATTAGATGGGAGTTAAGACTCGTAGAATTGTATTCAGTGGCACTAAAAAAGGAACAATAATATACGAACCCAAAAATAGTCTTTCAAATTAACATCTTATGCATGGGCTCAATTTAACTCAAGCAGATCATTCAAATATTTCTCCAAATACATTATCTAATTCTCATTTTCAAAATACAGAGATAACTTCAATCCAAATATGTTTGGATCAGGATTGGGCCTAAGAATAATATGAAATTACGACTATTCAAATCTACAATCCAAACAGCATGAAAAGTAAAACATACTGTTGAATGTATTTCTAGTTGACTTCTTTTGATCAACAGATTACAACACCATGGACTAAAGTAAAAATGAGGAACCTCCAGAACTTGAGGAAGGCCTCCTGAGTCCTTAGCTATCTATGCAAATCATTAAAACAGCAGCATCAGTGAGGAACTGCCAGAACATGAAGGAAGGCCTCGTGAGGTATCATCTGGAACTCAACTGATGACAGTATTTCCTCGGCAGCATAAATAAAGTGAATGAGATGAAGCAGAACAGTCTCGAGCTCTTCTCCGTCTCTCCATTCGTGTACCTCTGCTTTTACAAGCATCCGATTTTCACTGATCAAATCCCAAACTGGAAAATTCTTCCTTGGCATCACATAATCTCCTTCTTTGAGCTTCAAAGTTGAGCAGAAATCACCACTTCCATCACCAATATAGATTATCCTTTTATTCCCTTCTTTGGCTAAATATGCTTGAATCGTTTCTACAATTTGACCCTGTTAACAGAGAAGAAAGACGTTTTAGTCATATGATGAGTATATTACTAAGTATTTATTGAAATTTCCTATGGCCTTTTAATCTACTCCTTAGTTGGATAGTTAAAATAGGGTCTTTCATTGATAAAAGGTCAACAAAACACGTAATATCAAGATTTTGCAGTTTTAGACTTCAGTCAAAATGGTGAAGCTGAAAACCAACATATTCCACTAAATCCAAATCAAGAATAGAAAATTTACTAAAATACATTCTTTTACATATTACCCCGCTTGAAAATCAGTCACAATATATCTTTCAAAAACTGTCAAATTGGACTTTTTTGTCTTTCATTTTTCATGAATATTAGCTAAAAGGGATTGAAGGTTGTTCTATATAACCAGGAATGTGAGATCATACCTTGCACATGTTTGGAGGGCAGGGATTATTGCATCCGTGGGATGATGTCTCAAAATCGTGGTAGGGCAAGATCCTTAGTCTGCCACTGTCATCAACATATCCTGGGTTTGTATTGATCTCAGAGAAGCACTCTCTTATTCCAAGATGCTTCAAGATGGTCTCTACGAAGAAGACGTTTGCATCACTGACAATCCTCAAATCACACCTGCAAAAACAGATCCCATTTTAGTTACATGTAGACAGTGCCATAGGGGGAAATTCAACAGAAATATTTCAAAAGGATAAACAATCATACCCTAAGGCGTAAGCGGTTTTAATGGCAGGGACAATCCGAGGATGTATCGGAACTCGTTTGAGAACCTCTTCGACATCTTCAATGGTTTTTCCTTGGGCATGAATCTCCCCCATCATCTTGTCCTGTAATAAAGAGAAAAGGTTAATATTCTGTTCCCGTCAGAAAAATAAAGGGAAACACGAAAAATTCAAGAAACATCCTTCCGAAATTTCTACATTAAATATAAGACATTGCAGAAAGAAGAACTTACCATCATTGAATTCCAAGGCATGGTAGAAAGAACTTGATTGAACAAGTTAGTGAAACCCAACTCGTCCACAACCCAATTATCGCTGTCTACGTCGATGATCGTCTTGTCGAAGTCAAAAATCACCACAATTCTAGCGGCCATTGCGATTGAAATTGGAACAAGATGAATGTGTCCAGAAACACTTTCTTTGCGGCGAACAATTAGTTCTTTGTGGCTCTAAAGAATGAGTAGGAGGGTTTTATATAGGGAGGAAAAGTGTGACGGCAAAGTATCCAGGCGAATCCCATTTTTTTTGCTGCCCAAATCTGGACATGCCATTCTTCTATACTTCTCTAGATTCGATTTTGTTACCAAATTTGCTCTCCTAAACCAGGTGGGATTAGGCCAAGCACCTAATTAAAAAAAATCTAAAGTATAATTCTTGAATTACTTCAATGTATAACCGCCTCAAAAAAAGAAGAAGAAAAGTTCAATGTATAAACTAAACATGTGAAACATTTATTATTCTCTACAACTACCGCATTTATTCTTTTCTTATGTTATTTTTTCAATTTAATTTTTAAAAAAATTAATGCACTTTGTTTTAGAGCTATGCAGCTAAAAATTTGTGACTTTTTTTTGTGTGTGATCATATTATAGTATTGGGTCCGCTTACAAGCATTTCAGAACTAATTTCTTCTCAATTAATCTCAATGACGCCAACCAGATATCAAACTTAGCGCATTTGAGTGATGATTTGATGATTCCAGATATACCTTAAAAAGAAGAAGAAAGCATAATAGAGCAAATAAGAAGAATGAAGATAAAGAAGAAAAAATAATAAACAAGATAAAGTAGAAATATTCCAAGAAAGCATAATAATATTGTTTGTAAGCAAATGAGGGAAAATGTGTTCTTATAATTTTAAAATGAAAAATTACCACTTTTCATCCCCAAATTATTATTTTTTCTCATGATTCATCCTTTATTTATTATTTTATCCTATTTTATTCTTAAATTATTTTCGAATCTCTAATTTAGCTCTTTCCAATTAAAATCAGGTAGGAATACAGTCAACTTCATTTTTTTCCATTTCTTTTTATGGACCAGAGACACAGGATAAGTATTTTATCTATTCCTCCACCCTCCTCATTCTCACGTGTTTGCCCACTCTCAAAACTGTCACATCTCTTCCTTTCTGTTTTGAGAGTGGGTCACTTATGAGAGAAAGTTTTTTTTTACTAGGGAGAAAGAGAACTTATGTATATGTTATTAATTATGCGGTTATAAATTAAGGGAGTCCGAGTGAAAAATGAGAGAGAGTCAATAAGATTTAAATTTCAGTACAAATTTTCATTTTGTTCCACTCGTGATTCGAATATACGTTATTCTCTTCAAATAATTACATGTTTTACCAATTCGTTTATGCCCAATATCTAAACGTTGTGGGGCACCTTTATCTTCCAGTAAATTCGACGTTATTCCCTCATATGTACTTGTTTGGTTTAAAATTTTGTTGATGTCATCCACAAATATAGGAGAGAAGATTGAATCGGTGACTCTCAAAATTCTGGAAGATGGAGAGGTTAGAGTAATAGATAGATGAAATACTCATTATATCCCTGGTCCATTAAAAAAAATGAAATTGACTGGATTCCATCTTGATTTTAGTTGGAAATGACTAAATTAAGAATTCAAAAATAATTTGAAAATAAAATTATTGATAAAGGATGAATCTAAGAGAAAATTAGGGACGACAAGAAACAATTTTCCTTTTAAAATTTCAAAATTCCAAACCATTTAAAAAGTTAAATGGACAACCACCGCTTTGGAGCCTCAGAGCCATCTGCAATACCATGAATAATAATCTCAAATTAAATCGAGCATGAAATAGGAATCCTTCAGGTTCTGGAAAATCAGCCATTGGCGAGTGGACAAATAGGATGATTGGAATTTTATTTAACCAATATGATATAGTAAACAAACTATATTTTAAATCAAAAGAAGAATTTAAAACCCAAATATGTGACAACTGACAAGTGGAACATCGGATGACATAAAATAACAACAATGGGACGAAACAGTATCCAACCTTTTCTTATCTTGGTTGTTTTCCCTGATTAGGGGGGTTGTATATAGGGATGGGACAAAATTTGAGGGCAAGGAAAGCAAGCAATAGAAAATACAGATATCGTTTGTTGTGGGTTTCTCTTGTGATAAGAAAATTAAAATAAAGAAATTGTCTATCTGCACTTATCAATATACCATAGGAAAACAAGCCTTGATTGAGAGAGAAAAACAAATTGATCAAATATAGCTTGTCTTATGCATTTCACGTATGCCTAAAAAACAGAAAAACAAATGATTCAATATTCAAATCACGCGGGTTTGGTCAAAATCGTGGCATTGCTTGTCTTATGCACCAGACGCAAAGCTGCTACTGCTCTGAATGAACTAAAATGACGGAAGACTGCTCTGTTGTGTTTATGGTGTCACTTCCCTAAAAAATATTGAAAAACTATAGATCCCTTAAAAAATAAAAACAAATGTTTAAGGAAGCATTCAAACACTAAAACTACAATGAGGAGAAAGATAAAAACTATGGGTGCTTATGTATAGAAGACTTTAGGTTATCACTCTTAAATCATTTATATGTTATACTTTAATATTGAATAAATTTTGTCTAAGTAACATGTATTGAGTGAAATATCAAGACACATCAAATTAAGTCATCTTCAATATATAATGTATATAACTAATTACACTATTATTTACTAATTGATAAATTTATTCAATATATTTATCTCGTCTATTAAATTAACATGTTAAATATAATATTAATATATAACATTCTGGTTAATAGTACATAACAAAACAAACATTCATTTGAAGAAAAATTTAATAATGCATTGATATTGAAGCATTTGAAATGCTATTAGGAACCTAGTATGGCATAATATAGCCTGTTGCTATGGATAAATAATAAACCATCCAGTACAACTTTAGGTATCAATATGTGATTGAAATTAAGCCACGTTAATGTGTTCATTTTGCATAAGCCTACAACCTTTAGCATGCCAAACTAATTGCTGAAAATGAACCTCTTTCAAGACATCAAAGAACCCAAGAATATATACCCAGATACAGTCAGCAATAACCAAGATGATACATAACATGAAAGTAATCAAAATACTGCTAACAGTAGCCCTTTTTAGAGATTCTTGTATTAACTGTGCTTTTTTTTTTTAATGTCAAATATTGCTTTAAGTGGAGTTCAGTAATCAGTAACACCTTCTGAAACGCTATTAATTTTAGAAATATTTGGCCTGAAATGCTGCAACACTTTTTAAATTTCCTTATCTTTTTCAGTAAAAGAGCTCCCCAAATATTAAAAGAATACAGGATGACATTTACAAAAAAGTACCATGAAAAAGGAACTGTATTTATAAAGAACTGAAAATTAGTCTTCCAATTTAATTCAAGCTAAACATTCAAATGGGAATCTTCAAATACATTATCTATTTTCCATTTTCAAAATAGAGAGAAAATTACAATCCAAATGAGCTGGATTAGGATTAGCCTAGGAATGAGTATTAGACCTATTCTGATCTACAATACAAACTGGTAGCAGGGCCATTTGTGCCATGTTTTTTTCTGTCACTAAAGAAATCGATGGGCATCAATCTAACTATGATTGACAGTGCATTGTTCTTTTTTTGCTATTAACTAAATAGCCATCAATGGACACCCATCATGACAGATAGTTTTTCAAATCATGGCACCACTTTAGTGCACTGTTTTATTTTTTATCTGCTTACCAAGACTCCAGAGGAAAACAAACCTTGATTCGTGGTACCACTTTATGCACCAGCAGCAAAGCTGCTAACTCTGTCAAATAAACCACAATGAGAGAGGACTCATCTGTTGTGTTTCTTTATGGTGTCATTTCCCTAAAGAAGATTGGAAAACTAAAAATACAAAAAAAGAAAGCATTTTAGTATTAAAACTAGAGTGAAGAGGAAAAATAAATGCTAACCGTGCCCATGTATAGAAGACTTCCAATAGGTGCATATCCTGATACTGGAAAGGTTATAATTTAAACTAATATAAATTACTGTAGAGGAGAAGGAGATAATGAGGAATCAAGAAACAGAAGCTTGATTGCTTGAAATATCCTAGGTGAATATTTAACTTGGAAGAATTAGCTTAGCTACCTCAACAACACATTTATTAGGTTATCAGTCTTATGAACTAGTACACAAGCAGCTTACTCTCTTAACAACCTTTACACCATTTATGTACCTTGTTGCTATGATTAAATCATGAACCATTCAGTACAGCTTCAAGGGATTAGATGGGAGTTAAAGACTGGTAGAATTGTATTCAGTGGCACTAAAAAAGGAACAATAATATACGAACCCAAAAATAGTCTTTCAAATTAACATCTTATGCATGGGCTCAATTTAACTCAAGCAGATCATTCAAATATTTCTCTAAATACATTATCCAATTCTCATTTTCAAAATACAGAGATAACTTCAATCCAAATATGTTTGGATCAGGATTGGGCCTAAGAATAATATGAAATTACGACTATTCAAATCTACAATCCAAACAGCATGAAAAGTAAAACATACTGTTGAATGTATTTCTAGTTGACTTCTTTTGATCAACAGATTACAACACCATGGACTAAAGTAAAAATGAGGAACCTCCAGCACTTGAGGAAGGCCTCCTGAGTCCTTAGCTATCTATGCAAATCATTAAAACACCAGCATCAGTGAGGGACTGCCAGAACATGAAGGAAGGCCTCGTGAGGTATCATCTGGAACTCAACTGATGACAGTATTTCCTCGGCAGCATAAATAAAGTGAATGAGATGAAGCAGAACAGTCTCGAGCTCTTCTCCGTCTCTCCATTCGTGTACCTCTGCTTTTACAAGCATCCGATTTTCACTGATCAAATCCCAAACTGGAAAATTCTTCCTTGGCATCACGTAATCTCCTTCTTTGAGCTTCAAAGTTGAGCAGAAATCACCACTTCCATCACCAATATAGATTATCCTTTTATTCCCTTCTTTGGCTAAATATGCTTGAATCGTTTCTACAATTTGACCCTGTTAACAGAGAAGAAAGACGTTTTAGTCATATGATTAGTATATTACTAAGTATTTATTGAAATTTTCTATGGCCTTTTAAGCTACTCCTTAGTTGGATAGTTAAAATAGGGTCGTTCATTGATAAAAGGTCAACAAAACAGTAATATCAAGATTTTTCAGTTTTAGACTTCAGTCAAAATGGTGAAGCTGAAGGCACAACATATTCCAGTAAATCCAAATCAAGAATAGAAAATTTACTAAATACATTCTTTTACATATTACCCCACTTGAAAATCAGTCACAAGATATCTTTCAAAAACTGTCAAATTGGACTTTTTTTGTCTTTCATTTTTCATGAATATTAGGTAAAAAGGGATTGAAGGTTGTTCTACATAACCAGGAATGTGAGATCATACCTTGCACATGTTTGGAGGGCAGGGATTATTGCATCCGTGGGATGATGTCTCAAAATCGTGGTAGGGCAAGATCCTTAGTCTGCCACTGTCATCAACATATCCTGGGTTTGTATTGATCTCAGAGAAGCACTCTCTTATTCCAAGATGCTTCAAGATGGTCTCTACGAAGAAGACGTTTGCATCACTGACAATCCTCAAATCACACCTGCAAAAACAGATCCCATTTTAGTTACATGTAGACAGTGCCATAGGGGGAAATTCAACAGAAATATTTCAAAAGGTTAAACAATCATACCCTAAGGCGTAAGCGGTTCTAATGGCAGGGACAATCCGAGGATGTATCGGAACTCGTTTGAGAACCTCTTCGACATCTTCAATGGTTTTTCCTTGGGCATGAATCTCCCCCATCATCTTGTCCTGTAATAAATAGAAAAGGTTAATATTCTGAAACACGAAAAATTCAAGAAACAACCTTCCGAAATTTCTACATTAAATATAAGACATTGCAGAAAGAAGAACTTACCATCATTGAATTCCAAGGCATGGTAGAAAGAACTTGATTGAACAAGTTAGTGAAACCCAATTCGTCCACAACCCAATTATCGCTGTCTACGTCGATGATCGTCTTGTCGAAGTCAAAAATCACCACAATTCTGGTGGCCATTGCGATTGAAATTGGAACAAGATGAATGTGTCAAGAAACAATTTCTTTGCAGTGAACAATTAGTTTTTTGTGGCTCTAAAGAATGAGTAGGAGGGTTTTATATAGGGAGGACAAGTGTGACGTTAAAGTATTTCAGTTTATGAATTTGAAATAAGATGCCGTGGGAATATGCAGTCGAATCCCTATTTTGTTACCAAATTTGCTCTCCTAAACCAGGTGGGATTAGGCCAAGCACCTAATTCAAAAAATCTAAAGTATAATTCTTGAATTACTTCAATGTATAAATGCCTCAAAAAAAACTAACATGTGAAACGTGTATTATTCTCTACATAATTAACTTCTGCATTTATTCTTTTCTTATGTTATTTTTTCAACCAAATTAAATAAATATAACGTACTTTATTTTAGAGCTTCACATTATTAGTGTAGCTAAAAATTTAGAACTTTTTTTTTTATGTATGGTCATATTATGTGATTGGGTCCTCTTATAAGCATTTCAGAACTAATTTCTTCTCAAGCAATCTCAAGGGCGCACACCTGATATCAAACAATATCCTATATTTTCTTCCCTTCGTTGCTTTCACTGATTAGTGGGGCTGTATAAAGGAATGGGACCAAAATCGAGGGCAAGGAAAGCATATGGTAAAAGGCACTGCTATCATTTATGGTTGTGGGTTCTCTTGCTGTAAGAAAAATAAAATAATTTTCTTATCTGCTTATAGAGATACCAGAGGAAACAATCCTTGATTGAGAGTGAATTTTTGTAGTTTACACTAAAGCTTGAAAATGAGTTTTGGATGGTTCGATGCTCATGTGTTAGAAAGCAATTTGATCAAATCACATATTCGTAAAATAGCTTGTCTAGGCACCAGCAGCGAAGCTACTACTGCTCTGTTGTGTTTATGGTGTCACACCCCTAAAAGAAGACTGAAAAGCTAGAGCTCTTTAAAAATACACTAAAACTACAGTGTGGAGGAAACTTCAAATTCATTTTCAAAATAGCGAGAGAATTTCAATCCAAATAAGCTGGATTAGGATTAGCCTAGGAATGAGTATTATACCTATTCTGATCTACAATACAAAACAGGGCCCAGAAAAGTAAAGCAAGCTGGTAACTCTGTTTCTTCTTGATCTCTCTTTGAGAGATATACAACACCATTAACCGAAATCAAAACAAAGCACACAAGTTTAGAGAGATCTTGCATTGCGATTGGCCGTCACAGAAATCAATCAGTGAGGAACTCGCAATGCTGGAGGGAAAGTTTCATGAGTTGACAAAGGTATTGTTTGGAACTTGCAATCAGCAGCTAACAATATCTCCTCTGCAGTGTTAATTAAGGTAATAAGTTGAAGCAGAATGCTCTCGAGCTCTTCTCCGTTGGTCCATTCGTGGATCTCTGCTTTCACAATCATGGGATTTTTACTGATCAAATCCCAAACTGGGAAATTCTTCCTTGGCATCGCATAATCTCCTTCTTTGAGTTTCAAAGTTGGGCAGAAATCACCAATTCCATCACCAAGATAGATTATCCTCTTCTTCCCTTCTTTAGCTAAAGATGCTTGGATCCTTTCTACAATTTGACCCTGTTAAACAGAAAACAAAAACATTTTAGTTAATGATAGGTGTATTACTAAGTAATTATTGAACTTTTTTATTATTGGCCTTTTAAGCTGCTCCATAGTTAATGGACAGATAAAATGGGGTCACCATAGAAAGTTTATTGGTTCAAGGTCAACAAACCAGCAGAATTAAAGATTTTATAACAGTGAAGCGTGAGACACTAACATATTCCAGTATATCCGAATGAAGACTGAGAATTGACGAAAAAACATTCTTTTACATATGACCCCACATGAAAATCAGTCGCAAGAAATCTTTCTAGAGGGGTCAAATGTGGACCTTTTTTGTTCCTGCTATTAGTCTAAGGAATGATTCGGGATTATTCTGCACAACATGGAATGATAGCAACACACCTTACACATGTTAGGAGGGCAAGGATTATTGCAGCCGTGGGATGATGTCTGAAAATCATGGTAGGGCAAGATCCTCAGCCGACCACTGTCATCAACATATCCTGGGTTGGTATTGATTTCAGAGAAGCACTCTCTGATTCCAAGATGCTTCAAGATTGTCTCAATGAAGAACATGTTTGCATCACTGACAATTCTCAAATCACACCTAAAAAAAACAGATCCCATGTCATTTACATGTAAAACATTGGCACATAGCCACAAGGGGAAATTCAACAGGAACATTTCAAAAGGTTAAAGAATCATACCCTAAGGCATAAGCTGTCCTAATGGTAGGGACAATCCGGGGATGTATCTGAACTCGTTTGAGAACCTCTTCAATATCTTCAATGGTTTTTCCGCAGGCATGAATCTCCCCCATCAATTTGTCCTGTAATAAATAGCAAAGGTTACCACAAATCCATTGACCACATTCTGGTCCGTCCAAAAATGAAGGGAAAGATTAAGTTCATGCATGTTAAAGAAAAGTTCAAGAAAATCGTAATCCTGAAAGTTCTACATAAAGTCATTGCAGAAGGAAGGTTTTTGAAAGGTTCTACTGAAACAAGGAATCAATTAATATCAAGAAATTACCATCATTGAATTCCAGGGCATGTTAGAAAGAAGTTGATTGAACAAGTCAGTGAAACCCAACTCGTCCACGACCCAATTATCACTGTCTATGTCGATGATTGTCTTGTCGAAGTCAAAAATCACCACAATTCCGGCGGCCATTGCAATAAAGTGATTGAAATTGGAACAAAAGAAAGTGTCAAGAAACACTTTGTTGGCAATGAACAACTATCTCTTCTCTTCGTGGCTCTTAAAGAAACCTGTAGAGGAGGGTTTTATATAGGGAGGGCAAGTGTGACGGGCAAAGTATTTCAGTTTGTGAATTTGAATAATTAAGATGCCAATGGAATATTACGTGAAAAGAGTTTGTGGTAAGTTTAAGCAAAACCATTCGAATCTCTTTTTGGTGCAGCCCTAATCTAGATGCGTCATTATCCCATACTCCTCTACATTACTCAAGATCTCAGCCTTTGGATTAATCCTCATGCGCAATCTGACAGGAGAAGAAAACGCGGGAATATTCTTTGGTAAAATTGGTACCATCCCAACATCAGAATATTGGGCATATTCCGTTATGGCGCTTTAAGGACAATCCCGGCGGCCACTTTTTTGCTTCAGTTTTGGGAACCGTATCCTTATTTAATTATTAATTAGGAGTTGCCAAATTCCGCGAACCTCCCATCCCCCCCCCCCCCGCCTTCTCTGTACTTTGTTGGCTCATTGATGTATTGTCTCACATATGTTTTCGGTATTTTTTTTAAAAAATACATTATATTTTATCAATAATAATATTTTAATTATAGAATTCAGACCACAAAAGAATCAAATTATTATTTTTCAAATACATAATATTTAATTAATAATAATATTTTAAATATAGAATTGCAAAAGATTCAAACTGCACTTACTTATCGTTAATTTATACTTATATAAAAAAACACAATTTAATTTATTAAAAATACCTTAGATTGCTGATAAACCTATCTCGTCAAGCATTTATCCTCTACTGATTTAACTTCAGCACTATTTTCTTTCCATGTTAACTATTTTGTCGACTAACTAAAACAATAGCCTACTTTACTTTAGAGATTTAAGCGTTATTACTATACCTATATTTATTATGCTTTTTCTTTTAAGGATAAATGTATAACTGAGTTCACTAGAGAGTATATCAAAATTAATTTCTCATACGTTTTCAAGGGTGCAAACCCCCATATCGAATCGGGTGCATTTGGGGATAATTCCATTTATACATGAATAGGGTTCATCCATGGTGTAAAGAAGGAATATTACCTTGGAGAATAATATTATTATTTGCAATCAAACGAGGGAAGTGTGGGATATTATAATTCTGAAATTCCATAACCATCTTCAATATCATGAATAAGAATCCCAAGTTAAATCATACATGAAATAGGAATCCTTCTGGATCTGGTTATGGAGAATCAGTCAGTGGGAGACGATTGGAATTGTATTCACCCAATAATATGATGGCGAACCGATCGACTGCACTGAATTTAATACCCAAAAAGTCTGTGACAAGTGGAACCTCGGATGACATAGAATAGCATTAGGAGGAAACAAAATCCAAACTTCTCTTCCCTTTGTTGCTTTCCCTGATACGAGGGGTTGTATCTGGGGATGGGACTAAAATTCGGGGTGCAATTTGGTCACCGATTGTTTTTGTAATAATAATTACTTTCGTTGCTTCATTTTCTTTGTACGTTTTTGTTTTCTTTTTTAAGAATTCTAAAATTATTTGTTTTCTCGAAGGATGTAAATATCATCTTAAGCTTCGACTAGAAGAATTTTAAAGATGAGCTTCACTAAGCAACATGCTCTTCCATTCAAATTCTTGCATCCCTCAAATTAGATACATGTAATTACTAAGATGTTCACTCAATTATTTAGCAAAAAAAATAAAAGAACAGAAAAAGGATGTCAGCTCAATTATCTTTAGATTTTTAATAACAGTAATGAAAGACTTTTGATGTTTAATCTCGAATTCTTCCTCTTAAAGATGACCTACTACAAGTAAAAACTTGTGAGAGTTTTATTTGCTATAAATCCTATATGCCTAGTGAGGGTTCATTTGGTACAAAAATTCCTATATAAACTTTAATCTATTCTAATTGAGCGTCATAAGTTGAATAGGGCATCATTCCTTAACCGAAGCCAAGGGAAATTGTTTGAAAATTATGTTGTAAATACTACTCTCTCTCTCTCTCTCTCTCTCTCTCTCTCTCTCTCTCTCTCTCTCTCTCTCTCTCTCTCTCTCTCCCTTTTTATAATATACATTAAACAAATTTTTTTATTTAATTATAAAATATTTTGTTAGTTTCTATACTTATTGTGCATGTTATTTTCAAATTTATCCTTACTTTATTAAGAGAGAAATAAATAATAAATAATTCATTTTTTATGAAATACTAAAATAAATAAGAATATAATGAAAAGAAAAATAATTTATCAACATTTATAAAATTATATAAAAATTATTATAAAATAAAAAGACAAAGGAGTAAAAGTGAAATTTGAGATCCAACTGTCATAAGAAGGAGGCATGACAAATATTTAAAATGTGTGCCAAATGCCCTGCAATCATAAAAAAAGCGCTAACGCTTCTTAGCTCGTTAGCGCACACGTCAATTCAGCTCCTTCTACTAACAATTTAAGAGCCTCAAGATTTGGTACAAGGGCCATCGTGATCTTTGTTGATCGAGATTTTGGGCAACCCCATGTTTTGTGGCCTTTATGCATTTCTTCTCCTCATCATAAAGCCTATAATAATAAATAAATACTCCTACTTTTTATATTGTATGCTATCAAAATTATACTTTGCTCATCTGAAATTAATTTTTGTTAATAAAAAAAATAATATAACATAGTTTTAACATAAAGTTCATTAATAATTTTAAAAATTTTAAAAAATTTACAAATCACTAATTAATAAATTCACCATTAACCAAATTAATAACCAACACAAATATAATCTCATTGCCGCATAAGAGGACTGTGGGGTTTGCTTTCCCAGAGCTTTTGAATTATCATCTCAACTTGACTGATATTATAATCATTATCCATTAATAGAACTTCAAGAAATAAATCATTGAACCCAATAATTTCGGGATTGTACAATTCATTTTTACTACCACTACTACTTTAACAAGTGATATCAATTTATCCCACCTATGATTATTTTCCATCTCCATGTTATGATGAAAATATAACGAGCTTAATAATAAGAGTTAGTATTACGTGGTAAATATTAGGCGGTGTAAGAATAATGCACGTAGCATTCTTCTTCTTCTTTCTTCCCTCTTTTGGAATAAAAGGTGAAAATCCTTAGAAATAATTTCATTAAAATATGATAGTAGTAGCTTATTGACCGAGCAGAAATAGGCAAATGGTGCGAAGTATTAATTCATACCAAGGGAAAGTACAAAAGCATTGTGCCTTCAAAAGGTGAAAGGTAGCCTCCTTCCAAATTTATGCTTGCAATCTCTTTACAAGAAAAAAAAAAGGTTGTTCAAATAATCCAATCTTTGGGTTGATCATCAAGCAATTATTTGAAATCTTTTCAAGTTCACACATGAGCATCTTCTTCTTTTTTATTAAAAAAAAAAAAGAAGGGAAAACCTAAAAGGCTTGAATCCATTATGGCATTAACAATTGAGGAGGAATTTTGTTGTAGTTAATAGTACGGGAAAAAAAATAGAATTCAAATTAAAGATCGTTCTAATATATAATGGAAGATGATGGAAGAATGGAGAGTTGGTGAAGGACGAGGCAGAAATGAAATCTATCCTATTTCCTTTATTATTAATATATTTTCCTTTCAAAAAGAAAAGAAAAGAAAGAAAGAAAGAAATGAAATCTATCATCAGCCTGCACGACTTTGGAGTTTGGTGTGAGATCGCATTTGAATAGTAGCAGACTAGCAGTGAGAAATTTCTATTAAAATAGTTTCCTCTTTTTTTTTTCAAAAAAAAAAAAAAAGATAACAAAAGAGTAAATAGAACTGTAAATCATGTGAATGCTTCTGAACAAAACTACGACAGAGATTTGTTTCTACAGGAATCAAATCAAATACCCCAGAAATATGTTTGTGGTTGAAACTTATGTACATTCTGATTTTATCAATAAATTATCCCATTCAAATAAAAATAATAATGGAATCAAATCAAATGCATAAAGAGTGAAAACAACAAATTGCTATGATGATGCCCGGGGAATACATTGCTATCAACAAATTGCTATGCATAAAGAGACTGTCGACAAGGCATTATGATGATGCCCGGGGAATACATTGCTATCAACAAATACCAACATGGCTCAAATAGAGGCTATTTGGTGTCTCCGATAAAGGTTTCCTGTTTGAAGTTTGTAAGAGTAATAATGCCTTGTAAGAACTTTGAGAAAAAAAATTGTCTTCTAGAAGAATATTCGACTGTAGGAATAAATTGTATTTTTCATGACAGTAAAACATATCAACAAATAATTTCATAGTTTATTTAGTACAATAATCGCAGTTGAATTCTTTGCCTCATTCATAGTAATACATTGAATCTCTCTCTCTCTCTCTCTCTCTCTGTGGTAATGTTTTATTTAATTTCATAATAATTTTTTTGAAAAAAATTAAGGGGCATGTAATATTTTTTACGAGAGGACATACAACATGGAACAAATTGATTTTTTTTTTAGTATAATTTCATAATCATAGTGCAATCTGACCACTTAATTTACTTAAGATTTTTTATTTATTAATCTCTCTTACGGATACCTCATCTATAAGATTCTAGATTTTGACAAGAGAATATAAATTGCGACATATACTTAGAATTT
Organism: Apocynum venetum; assembly: GCA_019593545.1. Taxonomy (NCBI): domain Eukaryota; kingdom Viridiplantae; phylum Streptophyta; class Magnoliopsida; order Gentianales; family Apocynaceae; genus Apocynum; species Apocynum venetum. The sequence continues at coordinate 4,227,151 of SRSM01000123.1, read as the reverse complement.
GCCAGAATTTATATGCATTTTTATGAATGAAATCGAGCTAAAGAATAAAGATATTGATTGGTCCTATTGATCATAGAACAGTATCACACTGGTTATGTTTGGTAGAACTGGCAAGACCATCACTTCTTTGAAGCCTTTCATATAAAAGGCCTGAGAATAATGAAATCAGGCCCACTCTACTGATTTCCCAAACAAGGCTACGAAGTACCTTTTCTCTTTCATCAAACTAGGCCCACCTAGTTTGGACTTTGATGGAACGATTTAAGATGAGGTCCAGAAGTCGGCTCATGAGTTTTTTTTTTTCTTTTTCTTCTCTTTTAAATTTCGGATTGAGTTATATATTTTATTCTTCTTCTTTTTTCTGAAGGGGATTTGAGTTATATCTTGATCTTAATTATTGAAGTATGTATTTTTTTAGTTTTTTTCAATTAAAAGTTGCTTTTAATTTTTTAAATCACTCTTCACTTCTGATTTCAGTTTTTAAAAATGAATTTTATGATGTTTTTCAAGACAACTTCTTGTTATTCATTAAAAAAAGGATAACCTTTTGCTTATAGATACCTTTAAAACAGGAAAAATATTATATTAATTTTTAAAATATATTTTTTAAAAAATAATATCTTTAAGTAAGTAAAAATATGGGAAATTAGCTAATTTGGTCCCTTATCTTGTGCCTTTAGCCAACTTGGTCCCTCATTTTTTTCCAGCCATTTTGATTTATTATGTATTTTTTTCATACATTTTGGTATTTTTTATTTATGAGTTTACTTTTAAAAGTTGATTAAACTCATGTGTAAAAATGACTATTGAAAAAAATTATAAATGATCTAAATGACTATAAAAAAAAATGAGAGATCAAAATGACTAAATTAATAAAGATAAGAGATCGAAATTACTAGTTTATAAAAAAATAAAAAGCTTTAATTGTTGTTTAATATATTTTACTGAAGATAAAAGAAGTGAATTGAAGTGATGCTCCATCTGTTTATGGACTGACATAACTTCTCTACCTGAGAGTGAACGGATTGAAATGCTTAAGTAATATTTTTGAAATGCTAACTTCATCCATCAAATGAAGATAGGTTGAATTGGTTGCATACCTTAAATGGGATGTCTACTAGGAACATGTCCGCAAAATTGAGAGAGACTTATTACATTATTCTATAATATATATATATATATATATATATATATATATCCATATTGTTTTAATATACAACTAAACTCACACAGATAATTCGATTAAGAAGACAATTTTATAAAAAATATTTTTCTCTCATAAAAAAAAGTTAAAGGAAAATCTCTTTAAATTTCTTTTGTTGACATCTCAAGTTCCAGGTAATATTAGGCATTAGATTGAAGACTTTGTAATTAGAATAAATGATCCATTCCGTTAAAACAATTATTGTTCAATAATTTGAACTTAACAAATGAATCCATTTGTGCTTGTTAGTAATAAGCATATACGGTCTTAACTAGGCCGAACTGGGGCGGGGTTTCCCATCACAGGCACAGAACCCATATCAAGCATGCCATTCCACCCAGAAAAGAAAAAAGAAATAATGGCAGAACTGAGGGATAGAGTTTGGGTGGTTTGTTTGATGATTGTTTTTTTGTTTTTCCCAGAGATTGAGACATGGCCCCTATTTGCTTCATTAACAATTTGTTGGATTGAGCTACTAAATCAATAATTTGACTTTAAAAAAATCACTCCTACTAAGATAAAGACCACAATGAAAGCAGATATGACATTGTTGACATTTATTATGCCAACAAATTTTCAAAATTAATATTAGTGAATTAGTATTATGGACTTTGCTTATTACTCCACTAAGTTTAAACATCACACTCACTTGCAAATATTCTCTCATTTACATAACCAAATTAATGCTGTTTCCATTACTGGTCAACATGAAGAGGAAAAAAATAAGAAAAAGAAAAACACATAATTTTTATTTATTTAGGCTCAGCAATGCCGGACAGACTCTAGTGTGTTTGATATATCTCGTGTTCAGACAAAGCACTTTTTAGTTTTCTTCTTAAAAAACCATGAGAAAAACCAATCTCTCTCTCTCTCTTTATCAAATGCCCATTCCATCACAAAACCCTCCTTTTTCAACCCCTTACTTTGTCTTTTACCACCCAAACCAAAACTATTATTCATCATTTATCACAAAAAGAAATAAATCCAAAAATTTCTTAATGGAAAAGATAAAAAGACAAAGGATATAGACGTCATTTCCACGAGCCTTACCCTCGTGTACTCTTCAACAAGCCCCCGGTTCTGTACACATCTTCAATAACATATTTCTTAGTCATTTTCCACTAATGTTACTGACTGTCACACTGATTGCATCAGTCGCCAATCACATGTTTAGATTGCTGGTTTTATTGGAAATTTTGTTGGGTGAGTTTATTATATTATAAGTTAAAATATTTTATCACATACATTATACCTTTTTTTTTAAAATCAATAGTATTTATAATTTTTTTAAATCATAAATATATAAATGAGCAAATATTAATTGCACGTTAATCCATATAGTTGTACTATTTTATTTGACATGAGATTTATTTGATAAAAAGTATCAATTACATATAATAATATATATACTTTTTTCACTTAAAATTAAAAATTTACATTTAATTTAATAAAAATTTTAAGAGAGCATTTCATCTAATAATATATATTTTGTTAGTGAAATTTTTTAAAATAAATATATTAATTTTTAAATATTAGGTTCGTACAATTTAATTTGAATTGTATAAAAATATATATTTATTTTTAGAAGATAAAATATTTTAATTAATATTTAGCATTTCAAATAATTTGAATTTTTTATAATAAAAGTATATTAAATAATTATTTTTTAAGTGATTAAAAATATAAAAATGAATTATAATGTGAGATGGACAAAAAAAGAAAAAGAAAACTAGCCTTTTAATATTTGAGTATTAACGATTAAAACATTTTTTATTTTCTCTGCGCAGTTCACCGTAGTATTGTATGCTCTCCCTTGTGACTTTAGTGGGACTGAGAAAAATATAATCCGGAGAAGAGAGAGAATGTATTATTGATAGTGTTTAATAGTGTTTTGCTTCTCCGAAGGCTAAAGATTAAAGAGCGGTTTGCTCCTCTTAATTCCCATTTTTCTCCTCTAGAGAGAGAAAGTGAAGAAAGAGAGAGAAGGGGAAAAAAAAAATATACTCCACAGTGTTTTCCTAAATAAATCTATGTGTAGGGTGTCTGTACAGTATATTTTTTATGTTTGGAGTGGGGAATAATTGAATCTGAATCCATCCAACATTTTACATGAAGCAGCGATCTTTGAAAACCTAGAAGCGATCGCCGTTTTGTTAATTTTTCTTCATTTTTTGTTGAATGAAGTTATTGTTTGTTTTATATATTGTTGAGATTTTGGATTTTTGATTTGATTTGGCGGTGCTGTATCTTTTATTTGTGTATATTTTGGGGGACTGTTGATTTGGAAGGGGAGAAAAAAGATGAACGGTGGTGATGGTGGAGAGGTCGCGGCAGCTCCTCCGGCGGGGCCACCACCGCCGCTCGAGTGGAAATTTTCTCAGGTCTTTGGTGAACGCACTGCTGGGGAAGAAGTTCAGGAAGGTAAAGCAAATATAATTGATTCTCTCTTTACTTTATTTCACTAACTCTTTGGATCCATAGCTGTTTCAGTTCCCATTTTGCGATTAGGGTTTGGATAAGTGTCTTTGATCTGTTTTTGGATCGTTAATTGCTGAAACTAGAGTTGATTTATTGTGGCTTGAGGGATACCGATTTTGTGTTGGTTTCTGTGATATGCATGCCTATTTTAATCAAGTTAATGGAGAAGAAACAGTTTGCTACTGAAGTCAATCAAGTGTACTGTAAGAGTGGATTTCCCCCCCCCCCTCAAATTCGTGCACTTATTTTACTAGTCTTGATCTCTGTGATTTCCTAACTGTTGTCGTATTAATAATTTTTCAACTTTCTGGGCGGCTCTTTGTGCATTATGGAAGCAGCATTCGCTCTCTTAGTTGCAAGCATCTGTATTCCTTTTTTTGTTTTGCAAGCATCTGGTTATTAGTATTTTGTTCCCAGTATGCTGTAATCCAGAAGCATTCCTAGAAATGTAAGAATGTGTATATAACATTCTCGAGGTGGTATGGTGCCACTTGTCATGCCATTTTGGTCTGCCATATCAGAAAAGGTGGTCTAAAAGGTAACGTCTGCCGGTTTGAAAATCTATATGCAAATTACTAAATGGGTCAAGAGCTGTTTCTGATTATTGAATGTGTGTGATATGTCTCGTGGCCCCCCAAGAGTTGGTTGGGAGATATTTTTTTGCGGCCAAATATGGCCCAAAACTGTCAGAGGAAATGTTAGAGTTTCCGCATTGGCTGATGTATGTGAAGGGTATGTGATGGCAATGGGTTTTCACTCTTGGCCCTGTTGTAGTCAGCCAAGTGGTTTAATTTGGAGTGTTTTTGCTTACGTTACAGGTGGAAGATGCAGAAGGACGTTTAACACAACTTGCGTGATCCTTTCGATATCAAAATTGTGGCCATTGTTTCCATATCAAAATCATGTCCATTGTCGTGACTTGTTGAAATTATTTATTAATTGTCAATAAATTCTGTCTGCCGTTGACATTGATAAATAGCGTATCACATGTTTTTCTCATTAGCGTCCTTTGCGTTGCATTATTCTGGAGCTTGGGTAGGAGGTTGTGATGGGAGCATGACATATGAATTTCATGTAGCCAAGACTGATAGTTTAGTTTGTTGCTCCTGTGGCTTTCAAGATAAGGATTCCTCAAATATTCTGCATGATACTCTTGTCAGTTTGGCATTAAAGTAAACCCTTTTGGCAATGACCTAATGTTGGATTCAAGGATCTTACCTGCTCTCTTAACCAAAGCTTTATCTGGAATTATTTCTCTAGGATCCGACCTTTTCAGGTTTGTGTGCCTGTCTTTTTACCCTGTAGTTTGTGATGCCTAGAGAAAACACCCTGTTAGAGCCTTACGAGAGTCATGACCTTTTTCTGGGCTATAGCTGCACATTTTTCCTAGCCCAACCCTAGGTTTATAGGTATCCGTGAACATATCTTTTGTAACTGTTGGTAGATGTGGAGACTTTCAGATTGTAAAGGGCTGAAATTGGATAGTATATTGGAAGGCACCTTCTTTCCTTTACATTGGAATATAAGTGGGGATGAGGTGTGTGTAGAGCTTTTGGAGGTGAACAATAGCTAGTCGCTGTCCATTCATTTTATGCTGAATTCTGAGGACACATGAAGATTTTGGTACATACTATCTGTTGTTTTATTACGTTCACTGTTTTCTAGATGATCTGCATTTGGACTTTGTCGAATGAAGTCTCACTTATCCCAATTCCCCCGCTCAGTGACGGATCTAGGAGGGTGGGGATTTGAAATTAAAGAAGAAAAAGACTCTTGCATATATTTCCTTTTGACTCTTCTTTTAGTTCTAAGATTATCCTGTAATATATGCCTTACTAGAGTTCTCCCCGTGAAGGAAAAATTTCTCTTTCTGCCCTTGCCACTGCTCAATTCTAATCTGCCCTCTCCTTGAGCATAATGTGTTTGAGATTTTCATTTGTATCTAGGTAGATGGGTGCAGGAAAGAGATTGACATCATAGTTGATTATTCTGGCAGTTGGATTACTATCTCAAATATTATTTTATCTGTCTGCTTGCATTTACTTTGTAGTTGACATCATCTCGGCTATTGAGTTTGATAAAACTGGTGACCATCTTGCTACGGGTGACCGTGGTGGCCGAGTGGTATTGTTTGAAAGGACTGACACAAAAGAGGTGCATCTCTATCTTGAGGATTTTGTGATAATTAGTCTTTCTGAAAGTTGAATTAAGAAATCTTTATTTATATGGGTACTCTCTCCTTTCCAAACTATATCTGTAGCATGCTGGAAGTCGAAGAGATTTAGAGAGGATGGATTATCCTGTGAGCCGACATCCAGAGTTTCGGTACAAAACAGAATTTCAAAGTCATGAACCGGAGGTATTTACTAGTGTTACTTTTGTTGCTGCTCCTTCTAAATGTGAATCTATGCTGTAAACTGCCTATTTCCAGAAATATAGTTCATTTCTAAGGTTTACATGCAAGCACTTGTCTAAGTGGCGTGCCATACTTCATATTTTGACCATGGTTAATTCCCCTAAATATAGAATAATTTATTAGTCTTTAGTCATTAGTCATGTCTTGTGACATTAAGAGAGTTTCTTTCTGTAATTTGGACTATTCTGTAACATGCCATTAATGTATTCTTAAATTTGCTTCAGATTGGGGTCTCTGGTCTGATCTCCAATTTAGAAAGGGGAGTTATGATGTGGATTGTTCTGTAGCATGCCTTTTGATGCATCTTTCATTTACTTCCAATTTGGTCCTCTCCTTTGACCTCCCATCCAGAAAGGGTAGTTGAGGATTGGCTGATGCAGTTCATTTTCTTTTAATCTGTCTGTTATATTTTCCTTCAGTTTGATTATCTCAAGAGTTTGGAAATTGAAGAAAAGATCAACAAGATCCGGTGGTGCCAAACAGCTAATGGTGCACTCTTTCTTCTGTCTACTAATGATAAAACTATCAAGTTTTGGAAGGTAAAATAACCAGTTTGCAACATCCTCTGACTAAAAATTGATATGTGATTATAGCATTTCACCCTGCCTCCCCCATCCACTCTCTCTGGAACTTTGGTTTTATATCCTTGATGTTTCTTCTATAATCCAGGGATTGAATATTTTCTGAATGGCATTTTCTTTTGGACTGATGATTATAACAGGTTCAAGAGAAGAAAGTTAAGAAAATTGCTGACATGAATATTGATTCATCCAAAGCCGTTGGGAATGGCAATGTTGCTAGTTCAAGTGTTTCTTCGAGTTCTAAACACTACCTTGCAAATGGGGCCTACCCTGATAGATCTTCCAACTTTTTAGGCAATGATGTGACATTTCCACCAGGGGGCATTCCGTCACTTCGTTTACCTGTGGTAGTTGTACTTTACTCTGATGTTTTAATTTCTTGCTATGTTCGTCTTATGCAAGCTTGCGAAGTTCACTTGTTCGACCTAAATTGACATTCTTAGATTTCAGGGATCCATGCACTGTACATATTTAAGATATAAAATGTGGAAGGTTGAAAATTCTTCATATTTAGTTTATTTCATATGACCGAGCTTTTAGTTAAGCCAATTAAAAAGAAGAAAATTACTGTTTACTTTCTCAAATTCTGTTAGAATGTGTGCTTTCCATTATTGTGTGGTCTGGGATATGGATCTGCTCAAGTGATGAGAAATATGCTAAAACCTGATTTTCAATGAGGATATTTGTCTTCTTTGTCATCTACAAGATAAATCCAAGCACAGTTATCTTTTATGTCAACTTGTGTGCAGATGTCTTTTCTGCTCATGCCTGCCTTTCTGATGGTTTTGATGGCTTTTTGTTGGGGTAGGGTGGGGGAAAGAGAGCCTAGGTGCTTCCATGGTATTGTAAATTTTCACTCTCTGCACATTTTATTCCTAAATCCGCTCTCTTTTGAGCTTTGAGAGGAGAGATCGGCAACTTGCACTTTGTCTGTACAAAATTTGTCTCAAGTCTGTCTTGCTAGTTTTTCCTAGCTTGTATTAGCTTTGCACTGAAGTTTTATCATAGTCAATTATATTGCCTCTTATGATATGCATTTTTTGTTATGTGATGCAGGTTGCCAGCAATGAAACCAGCCCTGTTGCTAGATGCAGGAGAGTTTATGCTCATGCACATGACTATCATATTAATTCTATCTCAAATAACAGGTCAGAGTTCATGTGTTCAGGTCAAAGTTAATGATGTCTAATCCTATTGCAGCTCATTGTTACCATATCTTCTCCTTGTATTTGCGTCAATTTGACTCCATGATCCTGAAAAATTACCGGCTTCTTATTTGGTTCCATGTGTATGTTTTTCCTACTTGAAGAATGATGCACCAAGTGTAGAGGACAAATTATTAATTGTCTTTTTGATACTTAGTCTAGAAATACTTGTCTGGTTGGACTGATGATTGCTTTTAACTGTCATTTTTTGTCTTATTTTGTCCTTTGATAGCTTCAAAATACCTCCAAAGTTAATCTTCTCTGACTCCCCTCTCTGTCTCTCTCTATAGTGATGGTGAAACATTTATATCAGCTGATGACTTGAGAATAAACCTTTGGAACTTGGAAATAAGTAACCAGAGTTTCAACATTGTTGATGTGAAGCCAGCAAATATGGAGGATCTAACTGGTGAGTTTTCCTTCTTGAACATCAAGTCAGGTGACGAAGTTTTAATAATCTAAGGATGTATGGAGGAACATTAAGTTTGTTACTAAGTTATTACCATAGTACTTGCATCAACAGTTCATCAAGGCTATCGTCTTTCTGGGTTTTATGATTTTCATACAGGATTTAAATGTTTGGACGATAATATACTACTCTTTTGTCTTCAGTCCTACAGCTGATTTGCCCCACTGAATCATTGAATTTGGTTATGCAGAATTTTAAACACATTTTTGTATGATTAATGGACTTGATGATTCTAGGCTCACTCTGGTTTTCTCCTATAAAATTACTGTTGGTTTCTAAAATAATACTAGTTGTCAAGCTTGCTCTGGTGTTGACAAAACCAATTATTCTTATTGCAGAGGTGATAACTTCAGCAGAGTTTCATCCTACCCACTGTAATATGTTAGCATACAGTAGTTCTAAAGGATCAATTCGACTCATTGACTTGCGGCAGTCAGCTTTATGTGACTCGCATTCGAAATTGTGAGTTCTATGCTTTTGTTCTCATGATAATTGATTTTGTTGCTTATCTAATTTTAAAGTTGGGATATTAATACTCTTGTATACAGGTTTGAGGAGCAGGAGGCACCTGGTTCGAGATCATTTTTCACTGAGATAATAGCTTCAATTTCAGATATTAAATTTGCAAAGGATGGTAGATATATACTTAGTCGTGATTACATGACCCTTAAGGTTTGGTTTCTTTATGTGTCCTTTGAAATTTATGCAGGTATTATGTTGGTTTGCTTGTATAATTGGACAGATGCTCATTTTTCTTGCTTTAATCAGTAATGCACACACAGTGCATGCGGCATAATTTGGCTACTAGGAGTATGTGTATATCTTTTCTAATCTGTTGAATGTTATAGTCTATTAGGCATGAATTCTATATGGCCTCCTTGGCTGACATTCTTGAATTTTATGGTGTCTACTTTAGAAAGTATCATCAAGCTTCTACATTAGTGGCAGTTATGAACTTCTGCCAAGATTGGATTTAGGAGATCTTAAATTAGATATTTAGAAGAACTGCACATTGTTGGTAAAAAGATGACTTAGCACTTAGTGGTAATTGGATCCTTTCAAGTGTCGTGCATATAAAGACTAGATTTCCATGGAGCCCTATTTAGATTCAGCACAAAACATATTCAAGACATGGTTCTTTTATATCTAGGTGAGTGTATGGTAGATGCTGTGGGATTTGCTTGCATGTTTTTTTTTTCCCCTGTATGTGGTGCTCAGTATTCTATCCCTTGAAAAACTGAAACATGTAATCAATATGTTTTACACTGCCAATTGGTCATATATAACATCTTTTTGGTGGGTGAAATTTGCACTGCAAATAATTCGTATTTGCTTTTCATTTCATGGATTTAGAGAACCAGATTTTCGAAGGTGTATGCTAACCAAACTTTTTTTTGGTGCTCTCAGTTATGGGACATCAATATGGATTCTGGTCCTGTTGCAACTTTCCAGGTTCATGAGTATCTAAGACCTAAGGTGATTCATATTTCCTGAGTGGTGTTTGTCGGATCACTGCCATTACTATTGTGCATTGAACTTATTACACTCTTAACTTGTATTGTTCAGCTATGTGATTTATATGAGAATGATTCTATCTTTGATAAATTCGAGTGTTGTCTGAGTGGTGATGGTCTGCGTGTAGCAACTGGTTCCTACAGGCATGTATTCTGTTCTTATTTGGTGTTGGATTCAAAGTTAAGAAAGTTACTTACATGTCTTTATCTTATTGTATAATGTAATGATTGCAGCAACCTATTCCGTGTGTTTGGATGTTCTGCTGGCAGTACTGAGGCAACTACCCTTGAAGCAAGCAAAAATCCCATGAGGTAGCTCTAGCTGAACGTATATGAGATGCACTTGATGTTTAATATTGGACCAACTTTTGAAGTTTTAGGTTGTAAAATTTTTTTGTCAGGAGACAAGTCCCGGCCCCTTCAAGGCCTTCAAGATCCCTGAGCAGTAGTCTAACCCGTGTTGTGAGAAGAGGTAATTGCTCCCACTTCCACCAAGGAATCGCCCCCCCTTCCGCCAAAGTTTTCATTTTCAAAGAATTAGTTTCTGCCCCATTCTTGGTGTTTGATGCTTGTGACCAATCTTAGCTGAGAAATTTGCATTTGCCCATTTTAGGTGCAGAAAACCAGGGAGTGGATGCAAATGGGAACTCTTTTGATTTTACAACAAAGTTGCTTCACTTAGCATGGCATCCAACTGAAAATTCAATCGCTTGTGCTGCTGCAAATAGTTTGTACATGTATTATGCATAAGAAATCGGTACAGGGATGGAATGGAATTGTATTTGCTTCATTGAAATTTTTGGGTTGGTCTTTAAGAAGGCGTCAAAGGGAGAATTTAAGGCTCTACCTCCAAAACATGATAACCTGTAGCACATGCTTCTAATGCCGTAGCCCACAAGAGGGAATTGTAGGTTGCACAGCAAAAGCAAGATATGGACGATCCTGGGCAAAACCAGCTAGCTATGTTTCAATTTTACCCATTTTCTGCTTCACCCTCCACTTCTTTGTTTCCCTTTCTCTCCAAAGGAAAGATGAAATTCTGTTCTAATTTGTGTGGGTTGAAGTCAGGAAAGTTTGTGATTGTAGCTCTCCTACAAGTTAAACTAAAGGATGTCCAATGTTGCCTAGTTTTTAAGGTAAATGTAGTTTTACTCAAAAAATATCCTTTGCTGAAAGGAGCTGCTGCTGACTTGCAGGGCGTTAAATCTTATTTTCTCGTCAATAGCATTATTTTTTGTAGGATGATTTTAGATTGCTTTTGTTATATACATTATTAGTTAACTATTTTTTGTAAAAGAAATTCGTAGCCTTTCTTTAACTTTCTGTTAATTTCTATGTTTGCGTACACATTGCTAGAGATTATTTGACCAGGAAGCCACAGTTTTTAGCCATTTTCTTGGCTGGTTGGAATGTTAAGCAGGGTACTGTTTTGTTAGATGTGCTAATGGTGAGTGTCGAACTGATGGCTCCTGACTCGATCGTACACAACACAGGTTAATGTGGTTGGTGGAAATGCGAAGGATGGTGTGTCAATGCACCGTACTCCCTGGGAAAATTGTAGTGGAAATATGCTCTCGTGACACTGCCATCCTAAGAATAGAGCGCCATGGCCGCTGCGGTAGTTCTCTAGTTTTAAACAAACTACCTTTATGGCTTACCGACGTAGTGAAAGAAATCTTGAAATGTCCTGAATTGAAGCTTCAGTGAAATTGTTCGTTTCTCTTTATTATATCATGTTCGAATTCCATGCTTCAGAAAATAGTAATTTTCATCTCAATGTGATGGACTTATTTGATTTTTACCACCTATTAAAAAGACAATTAATATAGTTTTAAAATGACTATTTTTAACTTCTTTTGTCTTATCTTATAAAATGCATTAAATAAATCTATTGTTTTTTATTATTTTTTATAGTTATTATGTATGTTATCTTTAAATTTATTTATATTTTATCAAGAGAAAAAAAAAGAGCAAATGCTCATTTTCTAAGTTAGAGGAAAATAATTAAGGGTATAAAGATAAGTAAAATAAATTTTTGGATTATGTGAAATAATTCTTCACAAAAGGGGAGCAGGTGTATTCTGTGGATAAAATGTACAAGGTGTGCTGTTACGTGTGTTCTGTTGCCTTCTTCAAAGCTGAGAGACGGTCAAGAGATTGAGTTAGAACGTCACTCACTAGCTAGTAGCTTCCCTATCCAAAAGGATTCATTTACAATGGGTCACAAAATTTCTTATTTCTAGACCACAAAATATGAATAGTCTCTCTAAACACTATCTTCCAATATTTACAATAGAAAAAACTGCAATTGGCTTGGTGAAATTGTTGGATATCCATTAATGGGTTGTGCTGCTCGTCCAAAAAGAATACCGACCAAAATGACAAAAAAATAAAATAAAGATAAAGTGACTAAATAACTAATTTGTTACTGCTAAAATGTAGAATATTTGTTTTTACCCTTAAAAAAGAGGCACATGACGCCTTCCATCCTCTTTTTAACATCATTTTGACTAGGAGAAGAACCAAGAATGTTTGAAAAATGAAAAGATAATGATATTACTTCATTCTTATTTAATAAGCTTGTTTTTTTCTTGTTTCAAATTATAGATCAATTCCTTATTAAAAGTATAAATATTTTTTATTTGACCAAAAAGTTTCTATTTAAAGTTGGATTATTTGTATTTAAAAAGTACATTAAATTTATTTGTGAAATGATAAAATGTGAGGGTATTTTATAAATATTTTATGAAAAATATATATATTTTTAATAAGATTAATTATATTTTCTTAATTTGTGTGAAAAATTAAATAAATCTATCGATTTGAAACGAAAAGAAAGAATGGATAGAGCAAAGATAAAGGACAAAATTGACTAATTTGTCCGTTTCCTTCGAACATGGCCCTGCCTTCCTAAGAATAGAGCCCTATGATTGTTGTAGTTTTCTCGTTTTAGACGTTCTATTACTTTCGTTTTGAAACGTAGGCCTAAGTCTCTTTGGTTGTTGATCACATGTTAAGGATTCAAAAATAAATTGAATTATTCAAAAAGTTATCAGTTAAAGTGAAGGAAGAAGAAGAAAGGGAAAGAAAAAAAAAACCAAATGAAGGATTTTCATGAGGTTTTTTTTTTCTTGTGAAGATAAAAATACTCTTAAAATATAGTTATGTGTTTGGCACATGATTAACATAATGAATAATTTAGTGATCAAATTTTTATTTAAAGGTCGAATTTGACGTAAGTGAATTTTTTAAGATTTTTTAAAAGTTTGAGTGTATTTTTTGTCATTTTTCAAATTTATGGGTATTTTATGAATTTAAGAAAGTTGAAGGGTATTTTAGATTTTTTGCCATAATAAGAATTATCATTTGCCCGACTTAGCCAGTGAATAACTTTTTCCGTTCCCAATGTTACATATAATACCCCAGATATAGGATAATCAAAATAACCTAACCATCAACACTTTCCCTTTAATTCCTTCTCCTCCAAATCCTCCCAGGAACTTGGAAGAAATGAACCTCTTGGAAACAATTTATGGTATTGAATTTCCATATTCTTCCCAAATATTATATCCTAGATTGATCTGAAATATTTCACCGTCACACACTGCATATTTGCACGTTCCGACCTTCGTCACCCAAGTGATCAGTCTATTTTGATTGAATCAAATCAAACCGAATCAGCCACATACACATTTCGTTCTATAACAATTACCCTAAAAAAATAGTATCATACAATTTGTGGAAGAACGCATAATAAGCTTCCCATGCGTCCTCCTCCGGACAACAGATAAAGAGAGTTATAGATTGACTACGATACAATTCTCCCAATAGGACAACCAATCGGAAAACCATTGTGCATTAACATGTCTCCTTAAATGAGATATACTGGATTTTGATCATCATCATCGAACTTCGGCAACTTAAGTTTTCCTCTTAGTGAAATGATTATACACGATACAAAGAGAAAATGAAGGGCACCCTGCATATTTCTTACCAAAAGTATCCAATACCTTCTTTTCATTTCAAATGAATGGTGTTTCGAAAATCTTCGTCCTTAAGAACAATTAATTCATTTTTCATCCACGGATCAAATAATATATTATCAATATCCCCTTTGTAAGTCTTGGTGACCCATGACATTGGCAGTCCATATGGAAGTTGCTTCAGATTGCTTGGATAATTCTCAAATGCGTTTCTCCACCATTTACGTACTGCTGCAAATCTCAACCTCAACATGTTGACAAACCACAATCTCCCCATGATCTGCTCTAAAAGAGGGCTGACAAGGATTCTCAACCATGATAATTAATTTTCTCTTTCATCGTGACATGAATCTTGAGGCCATTTTAATTAATTGGATGTTGATATTGTTCTTGAGAATGAAATCTTAACAAATTTTAGGGTTAGAGGGGATCACTAGTCCTGTTCTATATAGAGAGAGTTCAGTTCCTTTTCTTCTTCTTTTTTCAATATGGATTAGGGTTTCATGTTCCTCGTATATTAGGGTTTCATAAACAAAGATATCTTATTCTAATTAGAGAAAAGTCAATGGTATAATATTCATAAAATTTCATAAAACAACTTATATTGTTAGACAAAGAAAAATTATACGATGACTTATATTTATGAATGAAGGGAGTATTTGCCACAAGAGAAAACAAAAAAGGAGAAAAAAAAAACGTCTTTCATAATCTTTAAAGGCTATAAAGACAATCTGCAAATTTACCCAACATGTCAAGCTCTTAACAAACCAAATAAGCCAAGTCCATCATTATGCTCCATGCCATGGATAATTATACAATTAGCAGCCCAACATTAACATTCCGAGACTTGGAAAAACACTTGAATCAACCACTTACGCCATGCTCGATTTAAACAAACCTTCGAATGAAGAATATTTCTCAAAAGTTTAAGGTTTGAATAAACCATGTAAGTTGTTGCTCAATTTAAACGAAATGCCGAAAGAAGATGATTATGTCTCAGCACTGCAAGAAATTCATATTGTTGTGGACCAAATGCTTAAAATTTATCTACCTAACTTCTGCTAAGTTGTACTAGAATCTATTCCATTACTTTTTGTCTCTTATTTGTTACTCCAGAGCAACTAGTTGGTGGGTAGATATATGTTTGTGCATGAAATTGATAGGTGCATGAGAAGTTTTCCATAGTGTCTTCATTGTGAAGAATATCGAAAACTTCATTAATAATATAACAATTATTCTTTTCTAAGGAATCTTTTTTTTTTTTTCCATTGCATTTACGCAAAAGGGAAAAGAAAAATTAAGTAAATGCCTTAGTTTTTTTTGTAATGACCTCATTCTCCCTGCTTTAGTTTCGTGTCGTGTCAGTCATTATAATTTGGTATGTCATCCTTTTTGCTTTTGGAATTGGCGGACCTATCAAGGTTCGCTTTTTTGAATGGCGAAATTCTTCTCTTATTCAGATTTCGTCTTTGGTAACAACGGAATGATATATGATGGATCTTCTATTATATTGGAGTCTACGACGGATCAAAATTATTGAGAAATGGTACATTTTGACACAACGAAAGTTCCTTCCCAAGGAAATAAATCAACCGCGCCATGCAAAGGCAAGTCCAGTTGCTATCAATAAACATTTTACATTAATAAAGTTACCACGAAGCCCAAAATGGTTTTTTTTTTCCTTGTTGACTGATATACCCAAAACAAGACGGTTCAATATTTCTTTAAAAGGAAAAAGAAAATGTCAACACCCTGAAGATAAACTCCTTGATCGGTAGTTCGAAATCATGGCTATTGCGCAAAGACTAACCCGAACTTCGCGCGTCGGTTTAATAACATCCCTGACCCTGAGAAGGTCAGCAGCGTCATTTCACAACACGGCTGCTGCAATTTCACCACAACCGTTATCTTCTTCTTCTTCCTCCACGACTCCAGCTGCATATGGAAGCTTTCAGCCGCCTACGATCACTAAAGTCTAAACCAGCTGGGTTGCCCAAATCCGCGGAGTACGTGATATCAAAAGTTGACCACTTGTTGAGCTGGGCTCATCGCGGCTTCATCTGGCCCATGACTTTCGGCCTGGCTTTCTGTTCTGTTTAGATGATGTAAAACAAGGTATGACCTGGACCCATTGAAATTATTTTCAGGCCCAGCACAAGACTATCCGACTGCATGATTGTCGAGGTAATCATACTTAGCTCTGGGAAACGGGCCGGACCAGTCCGGTCGGACTACGGGCCAAGACAGGCTGGATAAAAAAACCCGTCTAGTATATGTGTATTTATTATCGTAACTCAACTCGATTTACTACGGGTCACAAGCATAAGCGGACTAAAACGAATTTGTGCTTAAATGGATCACGAATCTAAATATACTTAAATCGATAAGTCTATAATATTCATTTTTCCTTTTAGTATCAAATTATTAATAACAATATTTAAATCTATATTAGAAAAATATAAATCTTTAATTAAGTAGTTATAATCTAAAATAAAAATAAGTTAATAAATATATAAAGAAAATATAAAAATAAACGAGTAAATAAATCAATTCAAATCGTATAGTAATTTTAAAGATAAAATACAAAAATGATTTTAAAAAATAGTTTAGAAATAAAACTAACTAATTTTTATTGAACAAATTATGGAAGAAGAGTAATGCTATTACTAAAACTTATTTAAATGTAATACATTAATAACAAAATAAATGTAATATTTATCAATAAAATATTAAAAATTTTAGATTTTTTTGTAAAAAAAAAATCAGACCAAAAAGCTCGAGTATCTAAACGGGTCAAGCTCACGTGGCCACAAGCCTAAACGATTTGGGCAAACAAGCCAAATTTTATATGAACCTAAATTTTAAAAGCTACATTCCCAGTACACCCGTCAGACCAACACATATTCCCACTACTAGTCTTACTAAGGTAAAACCATAGTCCACAATAACAAATCATTATATATTATCATTTTTCATTTTCTGTATTAAAAATTAGAATATTTCAACTAGGCTTTCTTTTCCTTTAGAATTAATAATTATATTTTTTTGTTACAAAATAATTATGATAGGATGTAAGAAATGCCTGAGCCGAGGTGGGGGATATCAACGGGGAGTTGTGCAAATGGTGGAGGATAATATCACTATTCGTACTCGGATGTTAGGGGATGTGATAGAATTGTACCAGTAGATATATATATATATATATATATATATATATATATATATATGTGTGTGTGTGTGTGTGTGTGGCAGGTTGTCCTCCAACGGCTGAAGCCGTTGCTTTTATGAAATTTTGTAGCTGCAAAAGAAAATTAATAGGAGTAAAAATTAATCGCTGGATTATGCAGTAACGGATTACACGTTCTCAGTAAATTTATACATTGATGCGCACAAAAATAGCAAATCATCATTAATTAATTTTAATAGAATTGTAACTTTCATCATACCATTATCAATAGGGGTGTTCATTCATTTTTTCGGTTCGATTTTTACAATTTCGGTTTTCGGTTTTTTTACTTGGATAAACCGAACCAAACCATATTAACTATACTACGGTTCGGTTTTTAAATTTCGTTGTTCGGTTCGGTTCGGTTTTAAACCGAAATTTCACTCTTTTTTTTGTTTTTTTTTTTAAAAAAAAATTCAATGAGTTTTTTTTTTTTTTACAAAAAAAATTCAATGAGTTTAAATAAATATGATTAAATGAAATGATGATGTCAAATACACAAGCACATTCAAAAAATAGGCGAAAGAAAATTTATCAATTAAATCATATTATTATATTATTTACACATTTTCAATAAGAAAAATATCGAAAATGATTCATAATATACCAAAATATGATGAATGAACTTCTTTTACAATACTTAATAATCATCTTGTGGATACAAAAACACTTCAAATAGAAAAAGATATAAATAATTTTTGAAGTAAATAAAATTGGTTAAACATTAATTACAATTTTTTTTTATAAAAAAAAAACTTCGGTTTTTCGATTTAACCGAAGTTTCTAAAGTTGAAACTGAAAACGGAACCGTAATTTTAAAAAATTTCGGTTAACCGAACCGAATAAACCGAAAAACCAAAATACCAAACCATTTTTAAAATTTCGGTTCGGTTCGGTTCGGTTTTTCGATTCGGTTCGGTTTTTTAACACCCCTAATTATCAATAAAACTTTTATGATTAATTTGTATTATTTACTCTATACTTTGAGAAATATAAATAATTCTTGCATTTTTGCTTTTGTCAAGGGTACATAAGAACACAAGTGGTATGGTACCAGAATTTTTAGGGTGGTAATTTATTTTATTGTGAAGAGCTTATGGCAATAAATGTTCTATCGAACCAGTGCGCGGATGTATGTGACTATGAAAGTATGAAGTGGGGTTGGGGTGCAAGGATTCGCTCTTTTAAAAAAATTTAAGGGAATTTATGTGAAAACAAATTAAATTTTTTATAACAATTGGAATTACTCTTTTTATTATAAAACAATTTATTTATATATAGACATCACTTTTAAATTTTTTTGAATCCGTTATTATATTTTACCATTGTACGAATGAATGACAGTAATCTATGAAAGAATGTGTAGAATGTATTTTGATTTCACTTTTATAGACCTGTCTTACTCTGTTTCTTTTCTATTTTATCTCATTTATTTTACAAAAAAAATATATATATATACTGTGTATTTTACTATTTTAAAATTCTGACCACATTACATTAACAAACTATTTTAAATGTTCTATCGTACCAGTGGCGGATGTATGTGACTATGAAGTGGGCTTGGGGTGCAAGGATTCGCTCTTTTAAAAAAATTTAAAAATTTAAAAATTTAAGGAATTTTATGTGAAAACAAATTAATTTTTTATAACAATTGGAATTACTCTTTTTATTGTAAAACAATTTTTTTATATATAGGCATCACTTTTAAATTTTTTTGAATCCGTTATTATATTTTACCATTGTACGAATGAATGATAGTAATCTATGAAAGAATGTGTAGAATGTATTTTGATTTCACTTTTATAGACCTTTCTAACTCTGTTTCTTTTCTATTTTATCTCATTTATTTTACAATATATATATATATATATATATATATACTGTGTATTTTACTATTTTAAAATTCTGACCACATTACATTAACAAACTCTGTTACATTATAGAAGCTTTTTTAATCGCATAAATGTAGGTGCTCTGCTCTCTTTTATTTTTAAATATATTTTATTTTAATTTTGCATAGGATATTTAAATACGACTATCTTATTCTTATGTTTTCAAAATTTAATTTAATTTAATTTAATTTTTTTATTTATAATGATAAATTACATAGAAATGCTGAGATTTAATATATATATATATATATATATATATATCATAATTAGAAACGATTTAATATCATATGGAAAAAAATTGAGTCCAAAATGATTTATATTCGTGAGCGACGAATCACTTATTCCACTGCTGACTCGAATTATTGTCATTTTATTCGTCTACAAGTATGCCTTGGACAAAAATGGAAACAAGATCCCTGATTTGGAACATCTTGTTTGTGAACGGAAAATATTTCAAAACTATAATAATGCATCAAGGTGAAAACCATTTAGCTAAATCCGATTTTTTTATTCCCCCCCCCCCCCCCTAGCGTCTGATGCATGCACTCTTCGATCATGGAGAAGAACTAGCCCATGGCATGATGATCATTTGGAAGAAATCTAGCATTTTTTGCTTTGGTAGGATCCCTTTTGCATATAGCCCGGATCGTTAACCGACTTTTTTCTTTTTATAAAATGTTTTAGTTAATAAATTATTTTATTTTATTATTTTTTAAAAAATGAATATTTATTATTTTTTTCATCTTTCTTAATACTTAATAAAGTAATAGTGAATTTAAAAATAAGATATATAATAAATTTAAAAATAACAAAATATATTATAATTATAGATAAAAAAAAAAGCTATATATTGCGAATTTTCCAATACATTAACAGGTGCGTGTCGCGCGGGGTTGCCGACAGAGAATGACAACTCGGCGAAGCCCCATTGATTCTTCTGCTAGAGTACTAAGCATATTCACCACTCTTTCTGTTTCACTCCTGCCTCTGATTCACCCTACCTGGAAATTGGAAATTAGCCTCCCTTTCTCATGGTCATGGTGAGACCCCATCTTAAGTTTCTCTCCCAATGAGCTCACTTTTCTGCCATGTTTATGTCTTTCTTTTTCTCTGTTTAATTATATCACATAAACAGGGCTACAGTTGGGGGAAGTTTAAAACAAACCGATCTCTATGCACGTCTATTTTTGTGAATTCCATGCAACTCTAGTCTTGGAGTTTAATTAATTTGGTAAATTCCGATCACCTATTTCCTTCAAGAATGTGAACTAATCCTAAATTTTAGGAAAATTGCTTCAAATTGTCTATAATCTATATAAGCGATTATTCAATGTTCTCTCTCCTATTTTTTATTATATTTTTTTATCTATATTCTTTGACACATTTGTCCAATGTTATATTTCTATCATAGAATCCTTTTAGATGGCAAATCTGGAAGATGACAACAATGAGAAATATTATGAACTAAAAAAATTAATAAAAAATAAAAATGAAAACGGATAAAAGTTTAAAGAATAAAGATTAAAACGAAAAATTATCTTAAAATTTTAGTAATGATTCAAAATATAAATTACAAGTCGCTTTAAAATTTTGTAGCATATTCAGAATAATTAAATATAAACATTTTTTTACTTAAAAAACACTTAAATTAAAAGATCCTTCAATCTGATTTTTTCTCTCTCTCCAATTTATGATTAGAATTTTCACCCTTTTGAAATAGAAAGAACATTAGATAAGATTGGAAATAATTATATGTTTAATACTTGATCCCTCCGTCTCTTTTTATAAAACATTTAAGTTATTTTACATGGATCAAATAATTGTTTTACTTTTTATTGTATCTTTATTTATTTTATTTGAAACAATGAGCCTTTGTTTTATCTTTCACAATGAGTATTTATTATATTTGGAATAATAAGAAAATAAATGGAAAAATGTTAAATTCAGGGTTTGTACTATTTTACTTTTAAAATTTTGATAACATATCTTATATTTTGAATTTTATCATACCAATACTTTTTAATTTTTCAGCTTTTGTAATATATCTTATATTTTGAATTTTACAGTACAAGTATTTTTTGTTTATATTTGATTAGTCTAATTTTTTTTCCAACATTATGTAAAATTGATAACTCACATTTTTATGAGAACATATGTCATTTTCATGAACAAATTTGATCATTTGTTAATTACACAAATTTCTTTTTCTCTTTTATCCTCATTCCTTCCTATTTTTCTTTTTCATATTAAAGTTTTTTGCAGACTAATGCTAATGAAAACGATATAAATATCTTTACAAAAATATGAGCCACCAATTTTACGTAATGTTGGTAGAGAAAAATGTGATTAAACATGGAAAAATAAAAAAATATTCATATGTTAAAATTCAAAATATAAAATATGTTATCAAAGTTTAAAAGTAAAAAATATAGACCATTAATTTGCTAATTTTTTGAATTTTTTTTAAAAAAAAATCTATAATAGAAAAAATATTTTTGAAAAGTAACAAAAGATCTTATACTTATATTTTAGGACAAGTGAATTTACTTGTTTCATCTCATAGAAAATACAGACGAAATATAAAATGACCATTATTTTTAAAATTAAATATTAAAAATAATTTATATTTTAGAATGAAAGCAATAATCTTAAAAATTACTTAATAAATATTTATCAAAATTCAAAAATCACTAAGAATACAATTTGTTGCTTTTGTTGTATTTACTGGCTTTCTCATTCATTTCAATTTTCAATACCCATAGCTGTCATCTCTAAACCCTTTCCAAGAAAGTGCTTACACTATCATGGGGTTAAGCCACGTCTTGCTAGTAATGTTGGGGCTAGGTGACGGATTCCCCAAGCTACGATTCCCCTTTGCTAATGCACAGATGGACGGTTTAAACAGCACTACGGAAAAGGATTAACGGTCAAGATCGATACCACCAATCCTAATGATGCTTCTCTGTCTTCATTCATTACACTGCTTCGTTCGCACGCAAGCTTACAATTGGCTTCGCGGCGACCAAACAGCTTGGCTTAACTTTGGCTTTGATGCAAAACCTTGATTAACAATTGCGATAAGATTCTTAATTATGCTTTCCTTGGCTATTCGGCTTGGAGCCAAGCCTATTTACTGTTTTGCCTTCATTTTTTTTATATTTTAATTGTGAATTTTTACTTTCTGGACCTAAATGATGAGCATTAGTAGCTTTTTAATTTTCCACATGGATTTTGTAGTGTTGAGAAGTCGTGTCATCATATCTCATGCGACCAAAACATTCCTCAATACCACAACCTAGTAGCACTTTTTGCAAGCAACGGTTGACTAAATTCTGGTTTTGAATTAAAAATGAAGTAAAATACTTGCGTAAAAGTTAAATATAGAACAATTATATTAGCAAGATAATTGCTTTCTATTCATCTATAAATTGAATATATAATTTTAACTTAATACAAGAATTCTTAAAATTATCTAAATTTAAATAAATTATCATAATACAATATTATTATTATTATTAATGATGAAACAACGCGAATTAATAAAAATCACTTAAATTAAATGTCATTAATGAGATTTTATATGAAAAACATATATATATTTTAAAAATAAATTTAATTTCCAATATCTTAAAATGAAAATATGAATATTTAATTATGAATAAAATAAATATTGTGTATTATGATATTTTTCTCAAAATGTTACTATTTTTAAATCTATCTCTCTCTCTCTCTCTCTTTTCCTTATCACTTTTTTTTATAAAATTTATTGTTAATGTTAATATTTTCTTAAATAAAGTTATAGTATAAGTTTTCTTTATAGAATGTTAAAATAAAGATAAATTTAGAAGGAAAAAAAAACAAAGATACTATTCCCTTAGTCCAAAAAAATATAAGTCTTAAATAACTTATTTTTATTTCAAAATATAAATTATTTTACATAATTTTATAGATATTGTATCATAACTTCTAATATTTGTCCCAAAAATATTAAATTTTTTTACTACTTTTCTGATTATTTTGTATATTATTTTAAATATTATCCATACTCTTAAATAAAAAGAGAGAAAACAAATAGCTCAATTCTTAATTTTAAAGAAAAATTGTAACATAATAAATTATGATATTTTAAAAATTAAATTTTATATTTAATATGTATAAAATACTTAAAATATTTTATATTTTGAGACGAATATAATATAATTTTAAAAAAAGAGACCTTGTTAATTGTCAAGAATAGTAAGGCATTAATTGAATTTAAAAGTCAAAGAAATTGATTGGTAATGATATAAGTTTATTATAACAAGACTCTTTTAATGGTATGATCTATTTTTTCACTTATTTGTCTGATTTGACACTTAAAATGTATACTCCCTCAATTTAGCTTTATAAGATATTTTATATATAATAAATTTTTTTATTTTTCAATATATTTTTATTTATTTTAATATTTTTAAAATAAAAATTTATTATCTCTTTTTCTCTTTCGATAACGTAAAAATATTAAAAATAATATACACAATAACTATAAAACTTAATAAAATATTTTATACTTAAAAATAATAAAATTTATTTAATACTATCTCATTATAAAATTAAGGGACGGAGGTGAGTATTAAAAATTTTTTTAATAAAAAGAATAGTCATAGGCTAGGGAGATGGCTAGCAGTAGTTACCTAAAGTTGATAATTGTCCTTTCCAATAATTATTTACTCCTATTTTCTTTTGAAAAGTCCAATAATTATTTCCCTTAATGAATAAATATATGACACCATGATTCACCTGGTGGTGTTGTTAACGAGAATAGTTTGCCAGAAGTCGACGTTGGGTCTATTTTGCTCAACTTAAAAAAGCATATACAGCAATCACCAATTACGGTTAGGTCCCTTTGTTGATTAAAAGAATATTTAATTTAACTGTATTTTACAAATCAAACCCCAAAAAGTCCGGCTTCACATGCTTCCTACCTACAGCAGCTAAAGAATGGAGAATATTAATAATATTATTTATTTGATTACCTTCTCAAATTAATAATTCATTTTTCTCATTACTATTATTCATTTTGTACTTATATATATATATTAAAATAAGTATTAAAAATAATAATTATACAATTTAAAATTTTAAATTAATATGATTTAATAATTAATATATATTAATTATTTTTTAAAAATATATTATTTATTAAATAGTTAATAATTTATCAAATTTTATCATTAATAATAAGATCATAATTATAAAAATATGTATTAAAATTAAAAAAAGAAGAATTGTGATGTAAAATGAAACCGAGCGATTAATATATTTATTTTTTCCCAATAGATTACAAAATGCTTGCAACCCATTTTAAACCCTTTAGCCAATCCACAGTTTCAACTTGAAGTCTCCGAGGGGGACAGTAGTCAGACTAGAAATACTGGTTCTCGTGTGTGTAAGAGAAAATCTTGTTTCTTCTTTTTGGCTGTATAAATGATCTTTGGTCGTCACTCTCACGCGGACTCGCGTACTTCATTCTCAGGGATTGTTCAGACTCAAATATCTTTTCTTGTCTTCTATCAAAATATCACATCTCTGTTCAAACGCTCATCCGAAAATTAGTTTGTGGATTCAGCTTTTTTTAATGGAAATTTTATCTGTGCTGCAACTTTAAATTCTTCTTCTTCTGATAGATTATTCGATGTAGAGTGTGAAAATATCTCTTTACTTTTTGTCATCTTTTTAGTTTCTTAAGTTGCCTTTTTCGCCACTTCTCAACACCAAAAAGCCCAAAGCTGCATATCACTAGAATTCATAAGCCAACAATCAACCACAAAGAAAGCATACTTGGATCTTTAATTCGCTCCCAATCCTGTTACCTCATATATCAAACAAAACCCAGTTCATAAAAGTACCCAGAACCAATCTTTTATCGACTCCTTGTCAAAAAGATCACAGCTTTGATACAGGGCCTCAATCTTTGGTTTTTTATAAGAATTCTCATACTTGGCTCTATTTCCTTATTTCTGGCGCACCCACCGTTATCAAGAGCAAGTCGAGAAATTAGAAGCACAGAATCTTTTGGGTCCGTGCGAAGATGCAAGACCCAACATTATATTCACAGATCAAACCTCAATTCCCAGAGCAAGAACATTTGAAATGCCCAAGATGCGACTCGTCAAATACAAAATTCTGCTATTACAACAATTACAATCTCTCTCAGCCACGCCACTTTTGCAAAAATTGCAGAAGATATTGGACCAAAGGCGGTGCTCTCAGAAACATCCCTGTTGGTGGTGGCTCCCGCAAGAACACCAAGCGCAGCTCCTCTAGTACTAAGCGCTCCTCCTCCTTCTCTACTTCATCAGCCTCTCAAACGACGACATCGGTGTCCCCGCCGTCGGCTGCTGCTGCTGCAGCCTCATCTTCATCTCCTTCGATCACTCAAATATTGCCAAAGCCAGAGCCGTTTAGCTTGGCTGCTCCAGCCCCCTTTGATCAGGACCGGAGATTGCTCGATTTGAGTGGAAGTTTCAGTTCACTTTTGGCATCAAATGTGGGGCAATTTGGAACTTTACTCGAAGGATTAAACCCCACTGGGTCAAACCTTCAAGGGTTTATGGATCATGGTCCAAGCCCGACTCAGACTTCGAGCCAGACCCCAGGTCAGAATGGTAATTCAAATGTGCCAGTGAGCTTGCAAAATGGCAGCAATTCTGATGGGTTTTTAAATCTTCAGAGTGGTGAAGAATCTAGCTGTTGGAATGGCAGCAACGGTTGGCCTGATCTTGCCATTTACACACCAGGTTCGAGCTTTCAGTGAATAAACACTAAAAACCAAAAAGAGTTGGGGGGGAAGAAATTCATCTTCATATAGAGTGGCTATGTACTATTTATTTCTACCTATGCTGATTTTGATTAGTAGTATGCATTTGGAATTGTAGCCAATTCTGAAGAGGTGAATGTGACCAATGAATGCTATAATTTGGTCGTCACTCTGGCATTCTATATGATAATAAATGTCATATATACATCTCTTATGGAATCACTATGATTATATAATTTGGGCTTGTTTTGACAGACAATACTAATTTAGAAGGAAGAATGACATTCTCTTCTTTGTGAATTCTTGGTGATAAATAACTAATAGTTTGCAGAGTGCTATGGACTATGGTGGCGAGCTTGTAAATTTGTGTCCTCTGGCTCTTTCTTTTGATCTCATTGTTTATGGTCTTCTGTTGATTAATTTGGTCATACATGGATAAAGAAGATGGAGTGGGTAGGAGAGATCGGAGATCTCAGTAGGTGAAATGAATGAATTTTATTCGCGCTGGTCTTGTCTTAGAATGGGTAGGCAGAGATCAACCTGTTTTTTCCTTTTTGGGATATTTATATAGAGTCTTATCCTTTGTTGCTTGCTTTTTTGGTCTGATTTGTTTGCAACATCTAGTTTTTAATACCGGTCTGCGTGCCGTTCACCCCAATTTCATTCACTATATTTTGGACTAGTAGATGGCCAATAGTTTAATGTTTAAATATTTTGACAATGGATTTGTAGAGTAAGAAATCAAGTTGATATGAGGATAAAAAGGTGCGAATTAGATTCATGCTGTTTGGTACTCTACTAAAACAAAACAAGGAGAGTCACGAACTCATGTTTTTGCTGATCATCATTCTTGTTGGTTAGGAAGAATATATTTACTTGAATTGAAGATTTGAATACAGTTTGGAACCATGAATATGGACAATTACATATGTAAAGTGAAATCTTGTGCAGATTTTCACTCATTAATAATATACTTTAAATTTTTGTTGTACAATGTAAGTTGCCAGAAACTAGTGGTAGCAGATAGAATGACCAAGTCAATATACATACTGGCTACGCAGCAGTAGAGTAGGTAACCCATTAACTGAAGGCAGGGGCGCTAATGGTCAAGGTTTTGGGCTACTGGTAGATTTGACTTTACTTGTACTGATATAAATGAGTTTCTTCAGTTGCCAAAACCTTGACTGATTATTGATTTCCAACGGTGACTATTGGTCATTGCTGTGGATTTTTGTTTGGGTTTTTCTTGTGAATTTCCATTGTCCGATAGGCCGAAGTATTGTTGCAACAGTGATAGACAGTAGCATCATTCACTAATTTTAGTAGAATACGTTAATCATTCTATCTTAAAAATATAAATGGTTGGGTTTATTTTTACACTGATTAATTTTTTTTATTTCAAAAAGATTCTCAATTATTATGTTTTGAAAATAAAAATTATTTTAAGAGGAAAAAATATAAATGTTTTGTTTTGAAAATAAAAAAGATATGAGAGAATTGATAAAGTTAAATAGGAATAATATTAAAAATTAATTATTAAATATTCATAAAATTTTGATAAAATTTATATTTTAAGATAAAAGAATAAGTTATTTAAAGACTTATATTTGAATGGAGGGAGAAGTATTTATTACCACATGAACTGCCATGGCATGCGGGCTTTTATACTATCGACTACGGGTTTAATTCTAATCTCCCCTTTCTTTTAAAGTACAATACATCTTAATGAAAGAATAAATGCCGTATATTGGTCGGAAAATATTCTATTTTCCTCCATTTGATGCAGAGATGGGGTGGGTGGGAAGAGGATGGCTATACCTGTGCGTGGGGGTGATTGGTAAATCCAGAAAAAGGGCTATGAGTATGGATTGGTCCTAAACTTAATCCAAAATGGGCAGCTCATATATGGAAGGTTATAATATATATATATAAAGACTCAAGAGCTTACGGGAAATAGATGGAGGGAATATTTTTTAATCCAAGAAAAAGTATTATTAGTATTTCCATGGTTGAATTGAATCGTCGTATTAGGTTTTAAGACAGGTCTCTTGGATTCTTAGGAATTTCACTGTGTTAAGAGTTGATTATTATCTAGTCGCCAATTATTAACTGCAAGGTTGTGGAAGTGGGCCACAAAGGCCTGCAACCCATGATGTGCGCTTTGATGGACCAGCCAAAGATTTTGCGATTACCTCTTAAACCAGCCACATGAGTGGGCCTGTGAGTCATTCTATCTCTAAAAACTGATATTGTTGATCTTCCCTGGATGTCGTATTGTTTTGGTTTTCATGTGGCCCACATCTAGTGGAGCTATTTTTTGTTTTCTTTTTAAAGTTTCCCATTGGTAGTCCGGCTAATTTCAAATTGGAAACTTGCTATTCTTCTTTGACTCGAGTGTGTAACTAAATTACCTTATAATAAATGGTGTCTCGATGACTGAAGAGATTAGAAGTCAATCATTTCAGAGCGCCAGTGCACCCTGTGGCTACCCTTGACGGCCGCCATTGTTCCCGACCATCGGTCGACTTGTGCCGGCATCGCCATCGTAATCTTCCATGGCCCTTTCGCTTACTTGAACTGATAGAAACGATCGAGTAGCTAGGCTGTGGAGGTCCCCGTACAATTATGGCCTTCAGCATAAGGAGTCATGGACCTATCATTTTTCAAATTCATCAATACCCCTCTACTGGTCTATCATTGCATTCATTAATACCTTAGCCACGACGTTACTCGTATAAATACTTGTTGAACAGCTGCATCATGAATTCAGGATGTTATAATTCCCTTTACCAATTACATTATGCATATGATTGAAGCTATTAAAAGATGAAATACCGAGTTTTATTAGTCCCCGTTCCATCATTCCCTCTAGAGTCCGTTGCACATGTAAAGATTAGAAACATTTCTTCAAGGGCGCTTTTGTGAAATTATTGGCAAGGAAAATCTAAGAGAGAAACAGTAATAGTATTCGGGATGATCTCGAAAAACCTGGAGAATTTGTTGCCCTTTTGGCCGTGAATGAAGTTATGTTTTCGTGGAGTTTGAGATAGGCGGTATGTATTGAAATGTCACTCATACCTGTTTATTCATCTTCCTTGAAATTTTCGTTGTCTATTTATAAGATAAGATCCAACTAACGGAACGGAAGAGATGGTGAAAATTATACACAGATTGACATTGCTACCTCAAATGAAAATGACCATCATTGTCTCTTTAATTTGTCCACATTTATTTTTCAAAATTTTCGGCATTTAAACCTTAACGATTGTATGTATATTCTATAATAAGTACTCAAAAACACAAAAATGTTACATTGCAATTTTTGTAGAATCTGATGTAGTTGAGAATTTTATTTACCTGCAATTCCTGTATGGCTCTCTGAATGGTAATTACAATTCAATACGGTTAAGTAATTTGCTTAGAGCCGCAGTTTAGGCATGTAAACAAAGCATAAACATTCAATCCAAAAATAGAAATGTAGGTGGCAAATTTGCAGCAAGAACTACTCTTGTTCCATTCATTCTTATCAAAACCTCCCGTTAAACCACAAAAAATAAACTAATATAACAACTAATTTCATGCCTTTCATTCCCCCATGCATGTATAAATACGTTCACCATCATTTTCCCCATGCAAGAATCCTTCCCATTTCTTTCTCTTTCTCTCGCTAAAGCCACAGGCAAGAACGACCAAGTTCGCCACATGGCTTTGCGAAGGGTTCCCTTTGTCTGGGCCCTCATGGTTGCCATCCTAATGGTCTCCAGCACTGTTTCCGCCCGAAGATCGATCCTGAACATGAATGTGATCGACAAATGTTGGAGAACTAACCCTAGATGGTATAACCATCGGTACCAATTGGCTTCATGCTCCGTTGGCTATACTGGGAAGATGAGGAACAATGTTGGAAAGGACGTAATAAATTACGAGGTCATCGATCCTACCGATGATGCAATGAACCCCAAACCAGGAACCCTAAGATATGCAATGACCCATGTCAAGGGCAAGGTTTGGGTCACATTCCGAAGGGACATGATCATTAGACTCCAGAAACCGCTTCTTGTTAGGAGCTTCAGTACCATTGATGGCCGAGGTGCAAATGTCCACATTGCCGGTGGTGCTTGCCTGGTCTTGCAAAGGGTAATTTGGTCAATGAACACGGAATAAATTTCCTCTATTTATACACATTTTTCAAATGAGTACATCTTATTAATATTATGCTTGAACAGGTGACCAATGTGATCATACATGGTCTTCGAATCCACGATTGCAAGGCACAACGAGCAGGGCCGGTTATGGGACCTGAAGGAAAGATCGTACAATTAGGAGCGGTGGACGGAGATGCGATCAGATTGGTAACTTCCTCAAAAATATGGCTTGACCATAACACACTTTCCGATTGCGAAGATGGTCTAATTGATGTTACTCGCGGCTCGACCGGCGTTACCATCTCCAACAATTGGTTCAAATTCCAGAATAAAGTGATGCTTTTGGGTCACGATGATGGCTACCTTAGGGACAGGAACATGAAGGTCACCGTAGCTTTCAACCATTTTGGTCCTCATTGCCAGCAAAGGATGCCTAGGTATGTATACCAATAATGTTATTATGTTCATCTTAAGCTAGCTAATGAAGAAACTGAAGCAAAATTATAGTTTTTTTTTTAATCTTTAATTTGCAGGATTCGTTTTGGATATGCACACGTTGTTAACAATCTTTACCTGGGCTGGGGATTATATGCAATTGGGGGAAGCATGAATCCAAGTGTAAAGAGTCAAGCAAACCTCTTCATTGCACCAAACAAAGGGAAAAAGGAGGTATTAAAAAGAGTTTTTCTAATAGTCATAATATAAGCTCACATTACACGATTCATATCAAAGAAACAATAATCAAATAATGGTATATAACAGGTGATATGGAGGGAGCATACTGGACGTGGGATGTCAGTGAATGTCAGATCAGTGGCAGATGTTTTCGAGAATGGAGCATCTTTCCAAGCCGGAGGCTACGCTGGCGTAGCGAGACCAAACTATACCAAGGAGCAGAGTTTTCTGGTGTCTAATGCAAGAACAGTCAGGGCATTGACAAAATCTGCAGGTGCTCTAAAGTGTTCAAAAGTTTCTAGATGCTAAATTCAGCCCCTATACTTCGCCATTGCAAGATTGAGCAACTTTTTAATACTCTTTTTTTCTAGTTTCCTCTTCTTTGTATGTATCCACATGCAGACTTAGAACAGAAATATGATTTCAGTACTTCTAGCTTTTGCGTTGCTAGCGTGCTTCCTCTATCAAGTAATTGCCTTGCCGCTCTAATTTATGTGGGAAAATGGAAGATCCTTTTTCAGAACTCGAATTCTTCAGGGACCAGAATTCCAAATACTTCCTGTTATTGGACTTTGAGATCTCTATGTTTGCCCAATTCAGAGCATTTTCAACTCTTTCAGAACTTCAAAACGATAAAATAGTGTTAGTATAAAAATCACTGCCATTTTCGGATTTTCCACAGGATAAGCCCGAGCAATCCAACATGCGCCAACACTCACGTTTTGATTGATTGGGAAATTTTTCTTACCCATTCACTTATTTCGGTTTAGTTACAGGTGTTTTCTTGTCTTCATTTCATTTTCTAAAGACAATTTATGTCACTTTCTGACTAACCGGCAGGTATAACACAAATCTTGTCTGTGGTTAGGTACTCCACCATAGACGAACTAAAAGGCCAACGTGAGAAAATAAAACATGGGTTCATAAATCTGAAACTATTCAAATGAAAAATCATCACATCGAAAATCCAAGAAACTTAGCATCAGTACTCGAAATAGCATTTATCCGTGCGATATAGATCAGTCAAATAATAGAATACAGTAAATGTCGAAAAGTTACATGGAAACCACACGCGCCTTGTACATGCAAATATAAGCCATATGCCAATCACCTGCAACGAACAAAGCACTTGAATCAGAGAGGGTACCCGAGGGGCAGGGCACTAACGTTTTGTAGGAGGAAATATCAAGCCAAATCAAAGAGACAGAACGGCAAATGCAATTAGTAAAATTGCCATTAATTCAATTTCCATTTTTGTGGCCCTTTACATTTGTGTGGCAGAATTTATCTTATAGTTTCTTGTGTGTTCCTCTATATCTGATCTAACAGATACACTAGTTTTTGGTATTTAATTTATGGTGGTTTTTACGGGAGCACTTACCCCCTCCTGAAAGTCTTGTTATATCTTCCTCACGTTGTGGGATTGGATTATCATCATCAAACTGAATCCACTTTCCTGCAGTCAAGAACAATTAATTTATCAGCTTAAAATGAAGTGGAGTCACATAATACCACCAACAAAATCTCCCTAGGAACTGACCATTTTCTTGCTTCACCCATGCGACATAATGCCCAGAGTCTGCACTTCTACCCTTGTGTGTCAGCACCGCAACCAAGTCATAGATTCCAGTTAAATGTGCTATTTGGCCGGGAAGAACACCTAAAGTTGTTAAAGTCAATCCAACACCTCACAATATGTGGTCCCAAATATGTAGTCTTTATGCAGTACATTTTTTATGGCAGGGGATGTTATGTACTTATTACCCAACCTAATTCCCATATACTTTAGTTCTCAAATGTGCATAGAGGCAAGAAGAACTGAAGGAACAGGTATAATCTCCATGAATATTCTATAATATCATGGAAGCTAGAAATTGAATGGATGTAAGCAGTATCAGTCCAGTCCTAGACAGAGTCAACCACAATTTCCATTGGAACAGCAGTATCACAATGCCTCAAAAATAATATAAAACCCCAATTAAGGGATCTAAAATGTTATTGATATTACCTTCCTGAGATGCATCTTTAGAAGATCCGCCACTACCATTAGATGATTCCTGGAAACATACTTGTCAGGCAGACTAAGACAACTAATAGGCAGTCAACTCCTTTAATTATCATGTGTGCATAGGATAACACTAGTTGATTGTACTCTGGTCAAACCAAAACATAATTCTTCATGTGCTCGGACTGTTCCTTACCTCCACATCAACCATCTTGACTTCATTGTCTAAACCAGAGGTCTTCTTGTTGGTTTTTAAACCAAATTTTTTACCTTCCTCGTCTCTTAGAATC
This sequence comes from Apocynum venetum, assembly GCA_019593545.1. Classification (NCBI taxonomy): domain Eukaryota; kingdom Viridiplantae; phylum Streptophyta; class Magnoliopsida; order Gentianales; family Apocynaceae; genus Apocynum; species Apocynum venetum. The sequence continues at coordinate 4,194,269 of SRSM01000123.1, read as the reverse complement.
TGAAAGTTGCATGTACAATTTAAACACATCAAGATTTTACCATTTTTTCCAGATTAGGGGCATGTAGGTTCAACAATAAAATTTTGAATAGAAAGATTCATCTTGTAGTTTTTCATAAAGAGGATAGAGGGTATACCCGACGGGGAGCCTCTAATCTCTTCTTTAGATCATCCGAACACAAATCAAAAACATCTAACTCTAGCGGATAGTCCACTTTCTGCAGAGACAAATAAAGGTTTAATCCATGGATGTTAATGTATGATGACCTTTAAAGAAGTACTAGATGATATTGAAATTTGTCACCCATAAAAATCTCAACCAATCCCTCCAAGGCTTTGTTTGATTGGAGTGTTTTGAGGAAGTAATTGGGGAGGGAAAGTAAATGTGAATATAGATGGCACATTTACGTTGTTTGATTGGACATAAATGTGAAAGGAAGTAAATTAAGAGGGGGAACCACTCCCCCTCCCCATCAGTGTTTCCTCTCTGCCCAAATTGGAGGGATTAGGAGAAAGAAAATAAGTGGAAGCATTTAATAACAAAATTAACACCACTTTTAACATTAAAAAATTTAATAAAATAGAGAATGATGGATTAAAAAGTCCTTTCTTCTCCCCTATCCCTCCACCTCTTCTTCCTTCCTACCTAACAAAAAATAAATAATGTAAGTACTTCCCTATTGGAAGACTGGAAGTAAAGGTGCCTTACTCATCAAAATAAATAAATAAATAAAATAAAATTTAAAACTAAAAGTGCCTCTCTCCCTCCCCTTTCCTCTCCTCTCCTCATCTGCGTACCAAGCATACCTAAATGAAAATGCCCAAGAATCAACAGTCAAAATGACACCCCAAAACAGGGAAAATCTCCTGAATGGTGTTTCCTCATGAACTCAAAGCATAGCAATACACCAGATTTAAGCACTCATACAATCTGGGTGTAGACAACATTAGAAGAGTACACATATCTAAAAATTACCCGCAAAATCTTTGCCTTCTGATTTGATTCCCTCTTCCAGAAAAATCTTACAAATTGAATGGTCAAATATCTGCGCATCAAAAACATTTTAGGTGCTAAATAGCATAGAGAGGAGAAAAGAAAGATACAACCAGACACGCCACAGAGCAACCAATTGCAATTAAAATGAAACACCTAAAAGAAAGACTTGAAGTGAAGCAAATATGGGCACTATCATCTAAATGTGAGCAACTTTGTTTTACAAATTTGGCCACCTAGAAAGCAAATCATATACTTAATAAGCATAATATGGGGCATCAATAAACCTGAACTCAGAGAACATAAGCAGGAAAATATCTACGTACCTGGGCAAGTCATTAATACGCGAATCTTTTACATAAACTGCACTGCGCCCCAAAGAAGGAGAAGCCTTTTCTAGTTCTGATTTTAAAGCCTGGAAAAATTAATTGGTGCAAATAAATATCATCTTTCCCAAAACAAGAGTGAGATTCAACACATAGTAAAACACAAATCAAGTGCAGAAAGTCTTGATTACATATTCATTCAAAATACTACGAGTTTATGTAAAGCATCAAATGTGGTAATGCACTAAATAGCCTCAACTCAACATGTTCAGATAAAAGCAAATACATACAAGCAACACATATCACTCCCACTTTCCTCTTAAAATTGCATGATCATACCATTATCAATTCTTAATTAGAACTTTTAAAAAAAAAAAAAAGTGATCCAAAACTTCTGTAGTAAAAAATGTTTAAAAATGACTTACACGTTTTAACCCCTCATGCAAATGGTTCACCTCCTGTGAAATGTGGCATTTAAGTGAATAAACTGATTCCCTTTCTGTACTCTCCTCACCACTTTCTGCACAATGAACCCTGCATCCACATCAATGTAAACATCAAATTGATAAATGATTTTGAACAAATCTTAGAAAGCAGCATCCCAGTAAAAGACAGCTTAAAAAACGGTGTACCAGGAAAAAGAACAAAAAAGAAGGGGAACTGTAAGAAGAAAAAGTATCTTTTAAAAAAGAGGGAAAAAAAATCTCAATAATATTATAATCAAATCCCAAAACATATCTGATTTGCAGTTCCAAGAAAAACAGATTTGATACATGGAAGCAAGATTATCTATTTAAATCCAATGAGTCAGAACTCTCTCTGTGTACTTTCATAACAAGTCTACACCTTCCAAACATTTTCTAGATAATAAGACTTTCTCCTTCCAAAAGATGTATAAAAGAATCTACCTCAAACAAGCAGAAATTTCCCCCATGCTATGGAATGTAGAAAAAACAGAAGCATAAACACACCAAAGTAGACACCTGAAAGAAACACACTCCTAATAAAAGCAAACTTTTTAATAGCAACAAATACCTGCTGACAAACTCTATTCCAAAGAGTGTCTTCACCATATCTGGCTCCTCACTGCAAGCAACACAATCAAGAAAAAATAGAAATAGACAAAAATACCAGCTTGCAATAAGAGATCATAAATGACATTTTGGGATTCATACACAAAAAGCATCACCGAGTTGCAGAACCATAGAACTAGAGGAAGAAAGAGTGGGAGTAAATGCTGTATAAATATTGGATCTAATGACAAAAATGACACCAGAAATGGAGAATCTTCGTTTTAAGAAAAGAACATGCAGTACCTAGACCCTGAAGATTTCAGAGACTGAGAAAGGGTATATAATAATTGTGTCCAGCATTCTTCAGCATCCTGTCATTATTCAAGAGAGAAAATGTCACCATGACAAATCACTGGACAGGCTTGCTTTTTGGTCAAGGCAAATTAATAAACACATAAACAAAATAGTTTGAACAGCTGATGAGATCCTGGAAAACCTGTTGCATAAAGGCTCCATTGTGCAGCTGGCCGAATTGAGGATACTTCTTCCGCAGTACCTGTAAAGCCATCATGTTGAATTACAAGGAGTATCTCTCTTGGCTTGCCTATCAATTATGAAGATATCAATAAGGTCTTCAAATTACTTAAAGTTTGAGTACAACTAATTGTGTGGAATCAAATTAAGGTGTTCCTATATCTAGCAGTTTCATATCAACTTAATTTGGCTTATATTCAGAGGGACTTTGTTAAGTGCATAAATTATAATCCTCCCTACAAGTTTAAACTTTAAAATGAAGTGGTAAGTGAACAGACTTAATATTTATATAAAAACAAATCAAAAGTATAAACCTTTAACTTAAAAGGTTAAAAATAGACTTTAGTACCATCCAAAATTGCATTGGAGCAACCGGCTTAAAATTTTTATCAAGCTCGCTAAATAAATCACGTGTGGCAACTGTCAAGAGATGAGAAGGCTGATCCAAGTTGTTGCTTGAACCAGATTGAGGATACCTAACAAGAAAAAGAAAAGAGCAACAACAGTATCTCAGTTATACAACAAAATGCAACTCAGCATCGAAACTCTATATTTATAAAGCACCCTATATAACCTAATGCATGAAATTTAAAGAACCAACTTTATCAATGCAGATTTCAGTTCTGGAACAGAATGCAAGCACTGGACCGTCGAATTCATGTAGCAGGTGTTTCCTAGATTAAATAATCCAGCAGAATGACCCTGGAGCCAAAGAACATAAGACATAGGCCATGTTAGAAGAATATGTAGTCATCTTGAGGCTAAATGGAACATCATAATACCAGAAAGCAAGTATGATCAGTCTAGTTATCAACCACAAAAGGGTTTAGAAACTTAACCAAATTGACAGCTTGATCTTGTTCCGGCATGTCTTCTACAAAAACAGGCCCTTTTTCAGGAGCCTTGACTACCTCTTCAGCTGTTCCCATCATCATTAACCTTTGACCCTAGACCCAAAATATTCAAACAAATAGAAGGATTAACAAATGATATGTTTCTATAATAAATACAAAAACAATAGGGACAAACTTATAAAAGAATTACCTCCTTTACTCCTAATTTTGACCAATTCGCGTCATCCTATAATGTCAGATAAAATACCAATGCAATCAGAAATCATGTGAAATCAATTCAATCATATCACTCCACTCTGTTCCAATATTATTAAATAGTGCCTTTCTTCTAACTAAATAAATTCAAGTAAATCAAGTAGAGTATAAGTGATCACTTGATTCAATTATAAATAATAATGCCTTACCTTCAGCAAACCACCTTTTAACATAATCTTTTGCCTTTCAGGCGGTACCCCAGTTAGGTCATACAATTGACATTTGAAAACGTATGGTGACTGGTTGGTGTCAATTTCCACTGCAGGAAATACCTCCTTCTGCCACTTCACACTTACTGCAAAAACAGTTTCCACATTTTACCCCACAAGAATAAACTGTAGACCTAGGGTCCCAAATTAAGTTAATTGGCACGTAACTCTTTCCAAAACTTATAAAGAAAGTGTTTCAAGCATTAGTTTGACATCAAGTGTTCTGTAATTCAATCGGCAAAACTTCCTAACTAAACTACATGATACCAGACAAGAAATACAAAGATATATCTGGTAAATATCTCTTTGACATTATTTAGCACCAAAATCAGATTCCTGGAAGTGTCAACTGGTAATGCAAATGGAAAGCATTCAGTGTAAACGATGCCTCTTATAAAATTGGTCGACCATGGCCCGAGCAATTTCCCTAACAAAGAAATTCAGAAGCTCCAAGACTGAACATTTTTTCACTTGCCCGCATTCAACGTCATACCGTCCAAGCAACAGACAATCTTAAAGGAGGAAAAACAGAATACTCGTGCTTCTATACAGCTATATCAAAATCCAATTCTAGGTTAAGCACAATAAATCAGAAGAAAAAAAACTGAAAGCTTCATTGACATTAAAATCCACTCAAATAATTATTTCAGCAGCTCAAAATGTTGGCCGCACTTAGGGCGCAATTTTTAAAATCAATCTTGAATATTTTTACACAAATTCATTAACCACACGAACCATAATTTTTCATCTCAAAAACCAAAAATGGATGAAAAGAAACAAAATCATTCCTGCTGCGAATGCAAAGATGATATAGTATGCAAAAAAGACAAAACAAAAAAAAAATCAATGGAATAACGTAGTAAAAAATTCAACCACCGTTAATTGATAATACTCAAAATTACAAATAAAGCTGAAAAAGGACTTCTAACCTGTAAACGTCGACATTGGAGGTCCGAGGTTTCAAAGATCGGAAGAAAAGTCCGATGTGTTTCTCGTGATGTGGTTCCCGTTCTCTGCTTCTCTCTGGAGTTTGCTTGCGGAGGATGCTAGAGCGGACTGAAAGAGCAACTATTTATAGAGACGCCCTTGATTGATTTTGATTCAGATATTTGGAGGCGTGTGAACCCGACTTTAGAACAGGTTGATTCGTCGACTGCGCTTTAGTTATCAATCACTTTGTTCTCAAGGAAAGTCGTGTACTGTAAGTATGAATTGATACCCATTACATTCCGCTTTTCTTTTTCTTTTTAAATTGCAATTAAAATTGATTATTTTCCTTTTGCTCCCTAATTAATTTGCCCGCTTCTTTCATTGTTTTTCTTGTATTTGTCTATTTACTCAAAAAAATTTGAATGACGAAGATAATACTTTTATCTGGAAAAAAGGAAGAAGAAGAAGATAATACTTGTATTTGAGTTGGACTTCTTTTGTAGAATTTTCTCTTTTGGTTAAGAATAAAAGTTAAATAATGTAATTTATATTTTAATATTTAACGTGACCTGAATTGAGTTTTACATAATTAATAAATTATACTCCTTTATATCTAAGATTAAATGTCAATATTTATTTTTCTTTAAAGTATTCAAAATTAGATTTTCAACTTCTTGGTATAAATATATATTTTTCATAAGGAACCACAAATAGTCTTCTCAACTTAATATTCATTCTCAGTGAGACATCTAGCTACATTAATACATTAAGAATAAGAATAATATAATAATTTATTTATTCTCCTTAATTTATTATATTAAATCAAAAATAAATATTTAAGTTTAGATAAAGAGAGTATTAAATATGATAGTGATCACTGATGATACATTATATAAATTTTAAAAATAATGAAAATTATATTTATTTTAAAAAATAGTCAATTTCACTATTAAAGTATAACTTAAAAGTCATTTATGTCTTCAAATTCTTTTTGTCATTTATATCCCTAAAGTATTGTCAAAAAGTTATTTTCATCCACAAATTTCTTTCTTGATAAAAGTATTGAAGATATAAATGCAGTTTTTTAAAAAAGGATACCAATAGTTTTTGGATAATAATTTAGGAATGTAAGTGTTAGAAAAACAAAGTATAAAAATGGACGCATGGGTGATAGTCAAAGATAAAAACATGTTGAACTTTCAATATATTTCATATTGATATTGAAAGTAAAATGTATTGAGAAAAACAAATTAAAAAGTGAAATAACATGTGTTAATTGTACATATTTATAATCACTTATATATTAATACAATCACTAAATTTCGTTATTAGATAACATCCATTTGAATCGTGCATACACATAGTTACAAAGGCCAAATTGATTGACTTTTGATAACAAATTTGGATTCATAATAACATAAGTTTCTATTTTGAAATTCTTTTTTCGAGATATTAACTTAACTTAATATGTTAATGGAAAATGTTTGTTGAATACCATTATACTTGTTTTCAAATATTTTGCATTGGAATCTAATATATTGTCATAAATGAATAATAGTGAAGATCATATTTAATGCATATGATAGTTTTTTTTTATAAAATAATAGTTACAATTCATATATTATTAACGAGAAATATATACTAATCTATAAAAATAAATTTTGTGAAAAAAAACGTAATAATGCAATATCTGAAATAATAATAATGATTTACACCCGACAATTAAATAAAAGCATATGTTAACACATATTTTGTTATGCATCTTGCTAATTCAATGCACGAACCCTACTCCCTAAAATTAACAATGCATTTGCATATCTTATCCTCTTTAGACCACGGAGCCCAACTGTAAGGCACATCATTCATGCCCAACTGTAATATCCAAGTCCAAACACGATTTGCTCACGAATAATACCATAAGCGTGAGTTGTATTAGCGATTTCCTCATGTAATTTTTCTATGCTTCACAAAAAAAAGAAGCCAAATGATATTTAAAAAGAGTAAAAAAAAAAAAGGGAAAAAGAAAACAAGTACATCGGCAGCCTGCGGGGCGTTCACGTTTGTGGCATCTCCAGGTACGATTCCCTCCCACCAAATTAATCTCAATTCAAGTTGGATACAGTATTGGAAAACTCCTGGACTCTGGAGGGTAACAGGATTTGGACCCGAAAGTAATGTACGGGGGTTCCGGAAAACTCGGCCGAGGCGGCGGAGGTGGCCGAGGGGGCGGTGGGGGGAAGCGGAACATCCACTCCAATTTTGTTCCTCCGCTACTCCACCGTCCTTCCTCCGCTGCTGCACCCTCAGGGCGGCTGTCCATGGGCGGTGGCGGAGTTGCGCCTCGTAACAGGGCTGTTTCTGCCTCTGCCCCTGCATCTTCTTCATCTGCAGCGGCAGAGGAGACATTCAGACTTGTTACTGGGAATCCTTTGAATTTCGCTATGATTATTCGGCTGGTACCGGACCTTGTTGAGCAGATCAAGAAGTTGGAGGCCCAAGGCGGCGTGGCGCGGATAAAATTTGATGCCAATGCTAATAATCCCATGGGAAACGTGAGTTTCTTTGTTAAATTTGGGTGATTTTGCTGTATTTTGCACAAATTTTTATGTTCTTTTTAATGAAAATTTATTGTTCATTTTCTCTGGGTTTGGATTCTGGCTTTTAGTATACAGCATTAGAATTTGGAATAAGAATTTTCCTTTTCCTTTTTCCCTTTATCATAGTTTTGGAAGTAAGCTATCACTATAAGTCCCTAACATACACTATGGTTCTGAGTTCAGTGGAATACCTACACAGTTGGCTGAGAGTAGCGACTAGCGAGGATTACTTGAAAAGAAAAGATGAGAAGAAAAATTGAAACAAAGCTAGCTATATTTGCAGGATTTGAAGTTGCCTCATTTTTTTTGACGGACTAAACTGCTATGAGAATTTCATTGACTCCACTGAAATGGGGGAAGAATCAGCAGAACGGAATAGTAGTTGCAACCATGTCTGTTATTTATTAATTTACCTATTCTCAGCTTGATTGGTTGGAGTATAGAAAGGATGGTACAGGAGAGACAATCAATGAATGATGGCCTAGAGGATTAGGGAGGTGGTATGGTTAGTTGCATTTAAATTGAAATATAAGAGTTCCATAAGAGGGCATTGCAAGATATCTGTGTGTTACAAAGTTCTATTTTTTCATTTGAGGAAGTGCATAAAAAAGTTGAGCGGCAAGAAAAGTGAGTTTGACATGATAAAATTGGCTGAGACTGCAATTGTCTTGTTGTTAATTCACTAAAGAAACAAGGATAAAGTGGACTGATCATCACAAACAGGTTGATGTCCTGTTGTGCAAAAAGAAGATAGTTTAGGCCATAGTGGTTAAAAATCTTATGAAATTCATACTTTGTGCTTTAGAGGCCCAAAGAAAAGATTAAGGGCTTCACTTAATTAACACGTGCTTTTTATTGGACTGATCCAATATTTTCGTCTTCATTTTCCTTTTGTGTTGATTTGCTGATGCTACTTTCTCATTTCCTTGTTTTCTTTCTAATTTCTATTGCACTTCGTACAACTTGTTTTTATTGCTTTTCTTTTGGATTCTCTATGTCCCTATGCACTGATGGATATAAACTTAGTGTTCCATTGTGAATCATTTGATTATTTCGTTGTTTTCCCGTTTAGCTGTATTGTCCACTAGTATGAAGATATGATGTTTTGCAGAACAACATGCTCTTCGTGTGAAATAGCATGCACTTTACTTTGCTCTTGAAGGCCCAGAGAACCTTAGCTTTTTACTTTGCTTTTGCTCCTCTACCTACTATTGGACAGACTGTTTCTTTTAATAGTAATATTAATACTGGTGAAATGAAAAAAAAGAGAAATGGAGATGGCATGATAGTAATATAAGATGAATTAACTCAAATCAATGCTTTTACTTACATTTTCAAAGAAGAACAATAACTACACCAGTAAGGAAGAAGGGATATTCACTTTCCAAGAAAAGTTTGGTAGTTTTAGTATATTTGATTATCACTCTTGTGTTGCCTGAATGACTACTTTAAATTAAGTTTTGGTAAGTGAAGGCTGAAATAGTAGAGAGAACCTTTAGAAGCAGTTTAGTTTGTAATGTGTTGTTTGTATCATATATTAAATTGCAAGATTTGCAATATGCCTTGAGGTGCTAAAGTCTTGCCACAACAAGTGTCCTGGAGTACAGAGGCCAACTTAAGCAAAGGGCGAGTATGTAAATGTCATGAATTGAGAAGTTTCTTTTAAGCTCATGAAATCTTGTGAAAACAGTTAGCATATACAATGCATGTTTCTAATAGAAGTGCATTTATCATTTCTAGCCAATTTTTTTATTTTAAAAATGTTTTCAGTATTTCATATTTTAGCTATCAATCTCAGCAACTTATTCAATTGCTGGAAACACTTTCAATGAAAAGATTGTAATTGCTCAAGAAGAATAGTTTAAGAAACAAATAATGGAATTAATGATTAAAAGGGAAGAAAATAATGAGATCCTATTGGACATATTGAGGGAAAGAGGGCAAAATTAAATGTAATAGATAGGAGTGGAAGGTGAAAGGGGAAATCTTATAATTTTATTTCTCATCGTCATCTCTTTCATTGGATAAATAGAGCGGTAGAATTGCTTGATTTGGTGGACAGTCATTGCAATCTGTCTTGGCCAAATTGCTTTTTTCTTTTTAAACCTCAACCAGTATGGATATGCAATTCCTCCTTTATTATTTCACATGTCCCAGCATATCAAATCTATGTTAGGAAATCTCAAATTTATCTGTACACAAAACAATCAGTTGATACATACAAAAAGGTATAGGAAGGGAGAAGTAAATTCATAATGCTCCTTGCTTTCTCATCTCACATGAGACATTGCATTTCCCTGGAATCCACCTTGCCTCACTGTGCTCACGTGGTGTGGGCCTTTGACAACTATGCATTGATCATATGAAAGGCATATTGGATTGTTTGAGACTGATTAGCTCTCTTTCTCGACTCCTACCGAATAATGTTATCAGAAGGTGAAAATTTGGGATTTTGGGCCTTCCCAAGGTTGGGGTAGAAGATTGCAGGTTGATTTTAATCAGGCATGCCTAGGTAAAGATTTTACAGAAGTGAGATTGCATTATCTCTTGAATTAGAATGCATTACATAAACTACTGTTATTTTAAACATGGTGAAAATGTGTTATGGTAATAGTGATCCCCTCCAACGACCTCTTGATTTTCCATTAAGATCTCCACATTTCTTTGTTTAGTCTCTTGTATCTTCTTGGAATGTAGTTGATGTATAGTTGTTCCTAAAATGACATGTGCTCATCCTTTCTTCCCAGGATTAGAGAAACTTTTTTTTGGGGGGGGGGGTGAGGGTGGAATTCTCCAGTTATTGAATTTATTTCTTTGCTAGGCTGACTATGAATTCCTCTCCTCTACTTTTTGCCTTCTGTTGGCAATTTGGTATTTTCCGTTCTTAGGAAATTTGGGATTTTAACACCTATCATGGTATTTATTGCTCGGTGGTGCTGTGTACGTCCACCTGCCTGTATTAGGATTCACAAGCTTATTTGCTTAGTCTGGCTACTTCAAAGGTGTGGTCGCCACCTTTTGGATGGACATGAAAAATTGTGCACATCACACAAAAATGATAATAATGACCTTCCATATCCCCCTTTTTCACTAATCAACTCACTTATCCACACGCTGCAAGTGCCAAATTTTGTTGATTCTGGCCTTTCCATTTCTAAATTTTTTGTTTAATGTTGGTCCAAGCCCTAATGGACCAAACTGGTGATTTTTGGCCTTTCCATTTCTAAGAAGTCTTATCTGCTGGCTTCTCCACCATTTTTCTTATTTAAGCTTCTGCAGTAGCTACATCTGCATTAGGTTTCTTGCATGCCCCCTAAATTTTGATTTTTATTATGGTTTCAACCTTGTTATCACTATTTCTCAATCAGGTAATTAGAGTGGGTGATAAGGACTTCAGATTTACATGGTCACCAGAAACTGGAGAACTTTGTGATATATATGAAGAGCGTCGAAGTGGTGAAGATGGAAATGGTTTGCTTGTAGAATCAGGGGGTGCCTGGCGAAAGTTGAATGTGCAAAGGGTCTTGGATGAATCAACTAAAAATCATGTTAAAATGCGGTCTGAAGAAGCTGAGAAAAAGCTCAAATCACGAAAGTATGTTGTCTTTTTGTATAATTGTGTGTGTGCGTCTATATATCATTTGGCCCTTGTCCTCATGCTTTTTTAATTCACTGGGCAGAGCGATTGTGCTAGACCATGGCAATCCATCTATGAAGAATCAAATGAAAGCATTGGCAGCTGCTGAGAGTAAGTATTAAATTTAGCAGCTATGTTTTAGCCTTTCATTGTTGTTTGGATTTATCTTTTCTTTTTCAGATTTCTTTAGTTCTTAAACAAAAGAAGCATACTGACAGGTGTCTTAATTTCTGTATGTTTTAAGAATTGTTGGTAAGATATATATATTGGCTATATCCCATTTTAATAAATCCAATAAAAAACTTTAAGCATCCCTTATATGTAAATTTACCCGATTATTTGTATATCCTGCTGTTCTCATTTCATCAATGCTTGCCTGAGATTTTTCTGGGAAACAAAACAATATTTGTATTTCTGCATCCATGACAGATAATATTTTCCATAATCCATGACAGATGATATTTCCCATATTTGTAAGTCTTTGATGTAACACATGCTGCCTTACTGAAAATAACTCCTCGTGATATTGAAGCAATAGCTTGTTTTCCAGTTCTTGCCAACTGAATTTTATTTGAGGGCATGGTGCTTTACATTTTGTGCGTGTCTGAGTCAACTATGCCTTTTCAACTAAAAAGTAGGTTTTCACATAGTTGCCTGGGATTATACCTGCATTTCACGAATTGAGAGATGGGCACGTCCGGTCATATGTCCCTGTATAGTTAGAACACAGCAACCTTGCATAGCAGTAATGCTTTCCTCCAGTTGTTTGTTCATGACTCCTATGACATTAGTTTTCTTGTAGAGTTACTACACTATTTATTTATTTATTTATTTTGTGAAAGTTCAACTAAAGAAAATTCCCATTCTCTTGTTATGTGTTGGCAGCTTATGAACCATTCTTCACAGAAGCAAGTGACAAAACTCTCCATAGCCTATCCTGTTCCAAAGCCTAGAAATCTTAGTTTTAGAAAGTCAAGGTAAAATAATTAAAATCTTGCATAACTCATCATGGCTTAAGGTGACATTGCCTGGCATGAACAGCCAAAATATATCATTTGGTGAAGGGCACTAGAAAATATGGAATTATTCTATCTGAAAGGATATGATAAAAAGTAATGCTGAAGTTGCAAAACTTTTAGATATTTTATTTTTCTGTTGACACCCTAGGTTCAGAGTAAGTGTCTCAAATGGATCATATTTGTCACCTTGAAATTCAATTAAATTGCTGCTTGAAACATGGCCATTAATGTCTAGTTGAGTTCCACTGAAGAAATTTCAAACCTTTCCTTTTTTTGGGGAAATTTGAACAAGGGGGAAAAAAAAAGCAGATTTATGTATGTACTTGAATTTTTCTTTACAAATCTCAATTTTATCGTGTTAGCTGTTAATCAATGTGGAAAAATCCTACTTAATGCCATGAATCTGAACTTTTTGAATATTAGGACTGATCTATGTAGGCCAGGTTTTCTCAATTTCATTGCTTTGAGAAAAGTGCAATAGGATGATCTTGCATTCTATCTCAAATGCTATGAAATTTTTTGTTCTCTTCTGTTAACTCTGTTGTAAGAATTTATTAGAAGTTCTTATCATAATTTCTTGCAGGTAATCCATGGCGAATGCCCTTCAAGCAGAAAAAGGAGCAGCCTCCTTTCAAGAAGCGGAAAGCGGAACCACCTTCAGGTAATTGGAATGAAATCCATCGTTCACTTTTGTAATGTTCTTTGTTTTCCATGTTTCTCTGGATTTTGCAAGCAAGTCAGGAGACCATTTGACATTGTCGGTTTAAATTTTGTATCAATCAATTTCTAATACGTTTTATTAAATATTATTCTTCTTGTTATGCTAATTTAGCTATTCATTAATTACTGTAGGAGGCCCTCCTAAATCTGTTCAGAAATCTGGTTTGACTACACCAATGCCTTCAAAGGGAAAGCCCCCAGCTTCACCTCCATCGTCTCCACCCGATCAATTAGCTGTTCCAGTATCTCCGTTTGGAATTAGCAATTTGTCAAAGGCACATACCAATATTGAGGACACTATTTCTAGTCAAGTTATGAGTAAAACTACTATCTCCGAGAGAGATACTGCTGGCAAGGTGGTAAGTAGTGCTGCTCAGGAAAAAACAGGAGGCAAGGGATCCAAAGGGGCTAAACCCACAGATTTGCGAAGCATGCTGATTTCTCTTCTTATGGAGAGTCCTTCAAAGGGAATGAGCTTTAAGGTAATCTCCAAATCAGTATCAAGCATATTGCTTGTTAGGTATTCAAGCTCTTTTTTTGTCTCCCTTACTTTCCTACCCAAATAATCCTGTGTTTTCTTACTCTCTCTCTCTCTCTCTCTCTCTCTTTTGGGGTCTTTTTGTGAGTTGAGAATGTGTTAGTTTGTCTAGTATGTTACAAGAGATTCTATATTGATTTGTCGGTGTGTTCTATGATTTGGAATGACTTCACAGGCCTTAGAGAAAGCTATTGGAGATGCAATTCCCAACTCTGTGAAGCAGATTGAGCCTATTCTAAAGAAAGTAAGTTGGTGAAGTTTCAGATAAGGTTGTTTTTTAAAGATTATCCCATGATTACTTCTGTTCTTACCAATTGATTTATACTAGATTGCCACTTTTCAAGCTCCTGGCAGATATTTCCTGAAACCTGGAGTGGAAATAGAAAGCTTCAAGAAACCTTTGCCTGAGAGTCAAAGGTACCTGCCACATCTACTCATTTGCTTGTTCTTATGAATCCTATGCTCGCTTCACCAATTCTTTTTCCTTTCTGTCACTTGGACTGTCATACCCATAAATAGGTCAAGTTCATAATAGAATGAGTTGTATACATCAAGGGATTTAAACTGGTGAAGGTTGTGGGGATGCATTATTATTAGTCTAACAATGAGACATGGTTAATCATCTCTAGTGTCAATTTTTACTGATATCTCATTCAATTGTAAAAATGAACTAAAAAAATTTGATAATTCTATATGGTCTATTCTTGCTGGCACTGTAATGAGATGCTTCTTTCTCTTGTGCCTTTCTAGCTTCATGCATTATCCCCCGTATACAATAGTGATTCTTATCTTATTCGGTGCCTATGGCATCTAAAACCATTCTTGTTGACTCACTGGCACTAGTAAGAAATGTTTTTTTCTTTTCCCCTCACTACCATATTTTTCTCCACAATGGGAGTAAAGAATAGTTGTATTTCAAGAGGCTTTGATGTGATATTTTTGGGGGAATGCTTTTGCCTATAATTTCAATCTGTTTGGACCATATGACTTTTCATAAGGGCATTGCCAGCATTTGTCTAGATAAGTTCCTCAATTGTAATGTTGCTACTTTCAACTCTTATGCTAATCACATCCTAAACTAATCAAGATGAAAATGCATGCTGCATCACATAATCTTCATCTATCACCTTTTCAAAATCATTTGAAATATGATGACTATCAAAGTCATATTCTCTTGGATTGCTTCTATATTTACAGTTCGTTGTCTTTTTCTAGTGCTGCATATTTGATTTCATGACTCTTACACTTGCTTTTCCTTCAAAGTTCCCCTGAAGGTAACCGACATCTGTCACCTAACCATGAAAAGTTTGACCAAAAACCTGCTCAACAGTCTGGCTTCCTGATGAATAACAAAGAACTGGAAGACCAGGTGCAATTGAACTCTAAATCTGATGAAGCACCTAATTCTCAGGAAAAAGTCAATGTCCTACCTGATTCAGCAGATCTTTTTGGTGAGAAAAAGGTCTCAGACAATAGTGAAGGGCTTGTTGGTAGTTCAAGTGATAGCGGAAGTGACACTGATAGTGAAAGTGACAGTAGCGATAGTGGAAGTGATAGTGGAAGTCATAGCAGAAGCCGGAGTAGAAGCCCAGCAGGAAGTGGAAGCGGCAGTAGCAGTGACAGTGAAAGTGATGCCTCCTCCAATAGCAAGGAGGCATCTGACGAGGACGTGGATATCATGACAAGTGATGATGACAAAGAAACAAAACTTAAATTGCAAGCTACTGGTCTTGGATCGCCTAGATTGGCAATCAATGCCACTGGTGAGTCCGGTCAAACTGGGATTGATGAAAAGCAAGATGATCATGATCTTGATATAGTTGAAGAGTATGTTGGTGAAGTAGCTCCATGTAGTGATTCAGTTCCTAATGAAGAAGGCGAAAGACATGGTGAGGAGATTGAGCCTTTTTCACGCTCTTATCATGAGCATCAGGAAAGGCATGAATATTTGGGGAAGATAAACAGTGAAACAGATATTCTATCCAAAGATATATTTAAGCATGAAAAGTCTGACAGCTCTGAGAAAGTACCCAAGGGCAAAAATAAGAGGGCTTCTGATGAAAAGCATTTTGAGGATAAGCCTGATCGTGCTAAGAGGTCAAAAGCTGGAAACTCAAATCATCTGCAAATAACTGGTTCAAGGACTTCTACTATAGTGGAGAGCAATCAAAGATCACCTCCTGATATTCCTTTTGAAAATCCTGAAAAGGGTCCTAATCTGCAAATGACTAACAGAATGGTGAGGGATGGAAATACTGGGTTTGGATCACAAAGAGGCTACAACCAAGCAATCTCTGGAAGATCTAAAACAGATTCTCACCAGCCTAGCAGATTGGCTGATCCAAATGCACGGGCAAAGACTACTCTTTCAACAGAGAGACAAGAAAAATATCAAGAGAATACTGGCTGCAGTGTTAAGCCTCCTGACAGGAGCCTTAAGATGACTGGAGGCTTTCCCATGCAGAAACATAAATTTATTAGAGAAGCACAGGATGACTACAATATTACTAATTACAAGGGTTCAGCAAAGTTCTCCAAGGAAGATTTTGGGGAGAAGCACACAAATCCTGTCAATTCCCATTTTAAGAAACATGAAATGAAAGAGTTTGAATCAGTTTCAAACTCACAAAATTCCCCCAAGGATGAGAGTATGAATATTTCAAACAGATGTATCGGGAATGGGCGAGCAAAAGTACTTCAAAGAGAGTTCTCAGACTTGGAGTTGGGAGAATTTCGTGAATCCTTTCCTGAAGGAACACCTGGGTTTGCAAAGCAAATTGAACGGAGAAGTTCCTTTAAAAAATCAGAGAACACACCTTTGAGGTCAGAGAACTTGGATTCTGATTCGGGTAAAGGAAAACCTCAAGGTAAGATAGCTGCAGAAACTAGTAAACCTTTAATACTTGATCCGAATATTCCATTATCTGGTAATCAAGAGAACATATCAAAGAGGGGGATCAATGAACATTATGCTGAGGATCTTTCTAGACCTCATCAAAGAATTGCACAATCTCAAAATAGGCAGCACCCATCCGGAACCGATCATAATGATTCGGGAAACCAGTATAACAGGGTAGTGGAATTGAGTGGCAGAAATAGGGCTGGTGATACTGCAAGAAGCCAAGAGACTGCTCCAGAAGTTCGTGGAAACCCTCAGAGCAAAATTTCAGCTAGTGCACCACAAGAACAGGAAACAAAACGAGGGGTTGTCCCTCCTTCCAGGAGAGAAAGTGAAAGGCCAAAATCCAATTCAATTCCTGACTTGAATGATAAACAAAAGGATGCTTCTTTAACAGGGAGCAGCGATGGTGGTCAAAAGAGGCGAGAATCTTCTTGTGATGAGAATAGTTGTCCATATTCCAAGTATGACAAAAAGGAACCTGAACTTAAGGGTCCAGTAAAGGATTCTATTCAGTGAGTATTGTTGTTTTGTGGCCTTGGTGAATATTGTTTTGCTTTTAGCATTATTTTTAATACCTTAACTTTTTGGCATTACCAATATCCACTTCAGGTACAAAGACTATGTGGAGGAATTCCAGGAGAAACATGAGGCTTATCATTCAATTTTTAATATCTTGGAGTCCTATAGGTATTCTTAACAAGCTTTGCCTCTTTGGACTATGGTGCATCTTAGTCTTCAATGATTCTTTGATTGGCTTGGTGTCCAAATTTAGTATCTCTTAAAAGCAATGAATTACATCTTGAATTACTTAATACAAATATCTTACAAGAGAGTCTATATATAGGTTTACACAAGAGAAAACAACAAACTTGGCAGCCATTTTAGGCTACCAATCACAGCACACATAGCACTCAAATTAGGCTGTCAAACACTACAATTAATCCCAATACACATAGCACACATAACACATGTTGAATTCAAATAGTATCTAATGTAGTTTTCTCCATTCCAGGGAAGAGTTCGTAAAATATACGAAGGAATATGAGGCTTTCAAAGGAAGGGACACTGAGAAATGCGAAGAAGTTGCAAGGCAAATAAAGGAATCCTACCATCAAAATGTAGAGGTATGTTAAAGACTTTATACGTCTTTTTCCCTTTCCTCGTTGTTGGTTGTACTACTTTGGTGGAAGCTGATAAACAATCCTTTTCTTAATTGAAGAGTATATGTATCTTTCCATATGATATTTTTTACCGACCTTCTGATGTAGTACCCTGGAGAAGTTTCATATTTATATTCGTGCGCGCATGTAGTTATAGCTAGAATGTCCAATAACCGTTTTGTTAGGTTATTTTTGTCAAAACTCCTATATTACTGTATCGCATCATTAAATATAGCCCATATTAGAGTATTCTGCTGCTGCTTATCATGTTAAAAAGGAAATATTTTGTTAGGTATGATTGTATACTTATGTGTTCTAGCAGTCCTTTTTAATTGCTTTTATTTCAATTTTCAGAGACATAAACGACTGAAGAGAATATTCCTTGTGCTTCATGAAGAATTAAAGGTGATTCTGTCAAAACTTCTGAATCGAATATTGGGTTTCTAAAAAGATTCTATTGCTTCGTTGAATTTGTTATCCAATATCTTTTCTGCATATGTATTTGCAGACTTTGAAGAAGATGATTATAGATTTTGGTGAGCCCTATGTGAAAAATGATAATTAATTTATTCGTACTACCTGGTGTGGAACTTCTGCTCGCGTCATCAGGAATGGAGTGGTTCCAGCAGCAGCGCACCTTGTTTTTGCCCGTCAGTATTTAATGTAGATGGTTGTATGCATGTGGAAAGGAAAGAAACTGCACATTTTGGGGTGAAATCAGTGTATATAATCATAGGTCTTTTTTTCCCCCCTCTCACAGACTCTTGAGTCCCTAACAAATGGGTAGGGAGTAAAAGGTTGTTCACCCCAAATTAGGATGTCTATATTGCGTTTTTAATTTTTTCTAACTGTAAATTTGGTAAGATTTTGATATTTTAGAGTAGTGGATTTTGCCAACAGCCGGCCTTCTCCAACCAGTATCCGAAGTTTGTGTTTATTTTCCACCCAACGTTGAATCTTTTGGTACCATTAATATGCCAAGAAGCGGACACTCCAGCTGCTTAGAGGATTTGTTACCCGTTTAATCACTCGAAAATTTAGCATAAGCTTCTTCTGGACTTCAAAGTGTGAACATCTGACGCATATCCACTACCATTGTTGTGGGGTTTATCCTCTCCGGATATTTTGTGCACTGCAGTGCACACTTCTTTCTTGGTCGGGAAAACCATAATCGTTACATTTTTAGGCATTCCAAGGGACCAACAATCTCAATTCTTTTCAACTCTCTGTTTTTCTTCTGCTTTTGAAAATCATTTCAATAGCCTATCAATAACTCTAGATTCATCAACTAATGTTTCTAAAAGCTATTGATTAGTTTTTGTAAGAGTTTCCCTTGTTTTTACTTTATCATTGTGTGTAATCCCAACTCTCTCTTTATAATATGTATATAAACATTTATCTATTTATTTATTTTGTTTATATATCCATCCTAATTTTAAAAATTTTTGACATTTTAATTAGTTTATAAGGTTTGATTAGTAGAGTAGATTCAATAGGTTCATCTAAATTTTGAATTCTTCTCTCGCATACTCTTGCCATAGCTATTCAGTGTAGCGTCAAGTTCTTTTATTATTTTATGTATTCGTTATTCCTTTTTTTTTTATTCGATTTCTTTAAATTTTTTATTAGCAATATAGGAGAAAAAAAAGAAAGAAAAAAGAGAAAGATTTGATTAACAAAAAGAAAAAGAAAAAACCAACATTGGGCCACACAACCCAGGATCGTTCAGCTGCATGGCCCAAGTTAGGGCCCAATTATGTACTCTGACAGGCCTGAAAGAAGATAAGAAACGGGAAGGGTTTCGAAGATTTGGAGTTAGCAACGAACTGAGGGTTTAGAGCAATCGATTTCCAAAAATTGCGGCAACGAACTGAGGGTTTAAAGCAATCGATTTCCAGAGCAATCGATTTCCAAAAATTATCGAGGCAACGAACTGAGGGTTTAGAGCAATCGATTTCCAAAAATTGCTGCGGCCGCCGGAGAAATTCTCAGCTCGATCAAAGAAGTTGAGAGTGGAAGATGGGAAGGAGGATATTGAACGATGCACTGAGGACGATTGTGAATGCGGAGAAGAGAGGTTTTGCTTCAGCTCCTCTTCAACCTATCTCCAGTGTCATGGCTTCCTTTCTTCAAATAATGAAGTACCGAGGTCAGTTACATTAATTCCAATAATCTCAGTCATTTTCGCAGTTCGAGAATCTATATTGATTGTTTGAACTTCTTAGGCTTGGAAATCTCACATTATCGGTAAACATATAGATTTTTATCAGGATTAATCTGAATAGTTCTCTTTCCGATTTTTTTATAATAAATTAAAACTTGCTAGCGATTCAGGAAAGTAGTCTCATTTCCAATTCGTGTGGCATTTTGGCAATTGCTGCAGTGTTCATTGCTACCATACGCCTCTCTTTTCAGGTTACATTAAAGACTTCCAAGTAGAAAATCCTCACAGGGTTGGTAAGATAACGGTTCAACTGCTGGGCAGGATAAACGATTGTCGGGCCCTGACATATAGGCAGGACATCAAGGCTTACAGCATTGAGAGATATACTAAAAATAAACTTCCTACGCATCAGGTTCCTGGACCTTCCTTTTTCTATCATTTTACACAATCATTGTTGTTTTGCATGAGAACCACTAAACCTGGATTTGCTAGTCATGATACTAAGGTATTGGTCGATTTCTGTTGCTTGGGCCATTCTTTTGAGCTTCGATTTCTTAGTCTGTAAAACTATTCTGAGTAGTTCTGTTATCATAGTGATTTCTTTATGTTTTTCCTGCATCACAGGCCTCTCTACACATCCGTATTGTCCAATCTTAGAATTGATTTCCTTGCAGTTCTCTAACTCTAATTCAAAATTATGGAGTCTTTTTTTGGCTCTTGGGCTTAGTGTTGTCTATTCGTTGAGGTGTAATGTCTAAGTATGCCATTTGCTTATTTAAGTCCTGTATCTTAGACAAGCTTAAAAGCTGCTGTTTATGAACAGAAATGAGTTGTCAGGATGGAAATATGTCATTATAAATTTGCACTGAAATCGCGCAGCTGTGTCTCACAAAATAATAATAATCATTATTATTATTATTTGACTGGGTTTACATGTACCAGTAATTCAGATTTGTTTATGTTCAAATCACTGATTTCTTTTATGTGTTTCTGCAGCACAGGCCTAAACGTGTTTGTCCAATCCTAGAAGTGATTTTTTGCAATTCTCTAATTCAAAATTATGAGAATTTTTTGGCTCTTGGGCTTAGTGTTGCCTCTCTTTTGAGGTGTAATATCTCAAGTATGCCATTTGCTTGTCAAGTGTTCTTTCTTAGATAAAAGATGCTGTTTATGAACAGAAGAGGGTTGATTGGATGGCAATCTGGCATTATAAGTATCAATGTGAATACTGCTGTGGCTTGCCTTAGTTATCCTAAATGGATTGTTGTTATCCATTTGCATTGCCAAATTTGTTGTGGTTCAGCAAAAGCACAAAAAACAATAATAATAATCATAGTAAATTTGACAAGGTTTACATTAACAGTAATTCAGATTTGTTTCTGATGAAATGACTGATCTTATATTTGATCAAACACCTGTAGGCTTAACTAACTTGTGTCTGTTTTGTAGTGGGGCTATGTCGTAATAAGTACACCAAATGGACTCATGGACCATGAAGAAGCTGTTCGGCAAAATGTAGGCGGCCAAGTACTTGGGTATTTTTACTAAACAGTTCGATGAGTTCAAATTGATTACCTTCTAGAGTAAAATCTTTCCCATCTCCATCACTTGTTGAGCCAAGGATGGACGGCTTAAATTATTAGACCTGATGTTAGGACTGCAATGTGTAGCTATTTTTTATAGATCGTAGTATTTAACTTTTGTTTCTTGAATCCTTGCGTATGCATGCAGTTGTTGCGTCCTGTCTGTTGATGATGAATAACAACTTTCCCTTTAATGGGAGTATAGTTGAAATGGGATGTTTCGTTTTTGACTTTCCTGTTGAATTGTGTGTTTGCTGTATCATCTCTTGCATCTTGATACTAAGCTTCATTTTTTTTTGCATCAAATGGTTACTGGTTTCAGTGTAATTGTCAAGCTTTGGATTCATTTGACTCGTTTACAGTTAAAAATGCTTCAAAGATACAACAATTTCAAAACACAGTTTCCCGTGTACTTTTGAATATTGAATATATGAATAATAAAACCAATCAGGTTTGGAATTTCATGAGTTTTGACTTTTTCTCGTTTTAAGAACTAATTGATATAATTAGATTTCCTCTTATTTATTTATTGCCGATGTTCTTGTGACTAATTTTATTAATTATATTTCGAATTTTTTTTTGCTAATTGACATGATTAATAGCGCGTTGTTACCATCATCAACTGAACAAATATTTTATATTACTATATTGCAAGTTTATTGTCCTAAATGCTCAATTTTTTTTTTCAAATGACCATTTACTTGTTTATCTTAAGATTATGCAGCGATCTGTGGCAAACTAAACCCTCCAAATTTTTAACGATTCTGATATTCAGATTTGATGAAAATCTTCATATAAAGAATCAAGAATTAACACTACCCAATATGTGCATTATGATAACTAGATTTCAGCACGATTTTTGTTTATTATATTCTGCTATTCAAGATTATAGCTCCTAATTAAAATTAAATGTCTATTTCATTATTTGATTAAAACTGCCAATAATGCATTATTGAAATTAGTTCACTTGTCTATTTCATTGTCTAATTTTCCTTATTAATGAATTATCGACTCACAAATTTAACTCAATATTGAAATGCCCAATGTAATCCAGAGTTTCAAGTGCCCAACAATTCAAAATTTATTATCTTTTAATTATATAAACGAAGCCGCTTAATCACCAACCTAAATTGTATTTACTTATAAAAAGAAAATGAATTATTGAGCATAAAATTTTCTAAAATTGATTTTTTACCTTTCAACTATTTTTTTCCTTTTGGCATTAATTTTTGTCATTCAATTTCCAAAATTTTAAACATTACCTTTTTGTTAATTGCCAACGAAACTTTCTCATTCCAATTTTTTGCTTTTCGACCTTAAACATAATTTTTATGACAAATACATGAAGATTTTATTTTAGATCCTTATTTTATTAATAGTTAAAAGTTAACTCTTTACCATTTTATTTTCTTATATAAAATGATAGTTTTTAGTTGGAGAGAGTGATGAATCACATTTTAACTAAAACACTAAAATGTCAAAAGAATGATTATCTAAGATTTTTTCCTATTTAATTAGTTATTACTTTTCTTGTTTAAATGAGTGTATATATATATATATATATATATATATATATACCCTCTGAATTTTTTATCCCTTGCCCATGGGTTTGTTTTAAAAAAGTTTATTCTCTAAAAAGTACTCGACATGTTTTAATCGAAAAATATCATTTAAGGTAATAGCGAGATAGAAATGAAAAACAAAAATAGCATAAAGATAAAAAAAATGAAAAACAATTAAAGAGATTTTTGTATAACTAAAAAAAAGTTTAAGGATAAAGAATATGTAAATAAAAATTTTAAAATATAGTCCTTATGTCATTTGTACTTATCTCAAAATATAATTTATTTTATAATTTTTTAAAAGATATTTTAACTCTTATTTCTCATAATACATTCATTTATTTTTATATTTTTTGAAGTATATTGTTCTCTTATCCTTCTTCATTATAAAAGAAGAAATATGAGTTATAATAAAATATATTTATAATAATTAATGATATTTTAGATAGAGAAAAAATCATTAATCTATGTAAAAATAAAGTTAATAATTTATATTTTTTGAAAAAAATGATACTTTAAAAATAGAAATGATTGGAGTGTAAAAAGAATGTTGAAGGGCACTTTTAATTAATTTAATAAGGAAAATTAGTCCTATATTTTTGAGTCATTTAGTCATTAAAATTCAATATTTTTTATATTGATTTATAAAATTATTTTTATTTTAAAAATTAACTAACAATTTTTTTTTCATCATAAACATTCTGAATTTATGCAAGTATGTCACCCGACTATCATACAATATAATAAATGTATATATTTGACATTTCAAAAATTTTTAATGATAAATCAACGGCACTGTCAACATAGGTGATGATCACGTGACACTTGTAAGGATATTTTATGATAAAAAAAAATTTGTTAATCAATTCTTAAAATAAAGATAACTTTATATGCAAATATAAAATATGCCGTACTCCCAAATGAACTAATTTTCCATTTAATAATTTCCTCGAAAAGATGATTTCAGGCCAATCTGGACCCATAACACTCTGAACCCGTTTCCGGCTACGAAGTTCTCAGAACTGCAGTCGAGAGTCTTTGAAGAATCACTCTGAGACAAAAGCAGCTTTCGCAAAATCTTTCCGCGTTTTCTTCGTTTGCCAAATTTCACATAGTTCTGCGCACAATGAATTCTAGAGAATAAACGTTCAGTTTGTGAATTAGTTGACGAGGAAACGAAATCTAAGAAGGATTGAGAGCTGGGTTCTTGAATTCAGGTAAAGAGTAACAAGTTTTTCAATCTCGAAGAAGGAGTTCGTTTTTGTTTTTAAGTTTTTTACCTTGAAGGATGTGGTGGGAAGTTTTGAATTTTGGCAATTATGTAAAAGTTGTTTTTCTGTTGGCATTTTGTAATTGTGCCGTTTGTAGTAAGTGTTGAGCGTGGCGCCTTCTTCATTGTAAATTTGTTTCTCTTTTTGCTTTGGGCACTACAGCTTGTTGGTTGCATTCTATTGTGTGAAACGAATGTGCCTGAATCAAGGTTTCGAAGGAATGTATAAATAAAGTATTCAACTTTATCATCAACATCTGAAGGGGAAAATTTGCACCCAGAATGAGAAATGGAAGGAGGGGCTTCAACTTCAAAATTTGCAGAAAGTGGATGGTGGCAAGCAATTTTTCTATGTTACTCTTGGCTTTAGCAATGTCATTGGCATGTTAATATGTAGTAAGAGTGTTGGATTCTTTCCATAGAATTAGAAATTAAAAAGTTTTTCCATAAGAGATCATGAAATTCTAAATTTAGTTTATTTTTTAGAATTTGTTACGTAATACAGTTTAAAGACTATCTAGAACCTTAAAATTGTTTGGTGGTTCTTGTGTTTATATGATCTATTTGGAAAGTTTGTCGTAAAGAAACTTGCTTTCATTAAAATGTCAAGTGAAATAACTGCAAGTGGCTAATTTATGGGTGATGCTGAATTCCCGTTAATAGTAAACCAGACTTACAACACCCTGTAATCTGAATTCCCCTTTTTATTCTTCTTTCAGCTCTCCTTCAGAAGTGAGGCTAGTTTTGCAAGGGTTGACAGCTTCCATTGCTGGTGCCTGCTGAACATAATCTAGGGATCACAGATGGTGTTGTAGATGCAGGTCATAGTCCCTCGAGATGTATTTAACCTATTTGTAGGTATCATGCTTGAGTTCTTCATGGCCTGTAGATGCTGTAATTTATTGCCTATGTAATAGCATAACATACTATTGCTTCTTTCCAGAAGGTGAATTTCTCAAATTGTGAGTTAATTTGACATGCTGAATGTTGCTTGCCGCTGGAGGTGTTGGGATGAATTCTGCTATGGATGATATGAACTTAATCCAGCAGGCTCAGAGGCATCATCTGGTGGTAAGGGAGCTTGGAGAAGAGATTGATTTGGAAATTGGACCTGGGGATGATGACCCTTCATTTAGCCATAATCATCTTATTACTGTACCACAACGAGACTCTTCAGCTGAAGAGCGTGATGATAATAAAAGGATGATAGAAGCTCAACCTCCTAATGAGGACCAAGATATGTCTAAGACGCAACCAGCAAAAAGGAAAAAGAAGGTTGTTAAAAGATGGAGAGAGGAGTGGGCTGATACTTATAAGTGGGCATATGTTGATGTAAAAGATGGAACTGCAAGAATATTCTGCTCTGTGTGCAGAGAATATGGCCGAAAGCATAGAAGGAATCCTTATGGAAATGAAGGAAGCAGAAATATGCAGATGAGTGCCTTAGAGGAACATAATAACAGTTTGCTTCACAAGGAGGCTCTTCGCCTCCAGATGGCCTCAAAGGATAAGATTATTGTTGATAAACCGATATATGTTAAAGGTCAGTTCCCATTATTATCTTTTCATCATGAATAGCACACACCCTTCAATTTAGTCCATTTTTCTTTAATAATTTAATTATTATAATTCTCCTGGTCCTTTTGTTCGTAGAATATCGTGATGGCCATATTCTAGATTAGCAAAATCTAGTTAACCATTTATCTCTCTAGTTTCACAGAATCACATTCATGTAGATGTAGTTTCTACGGGAGTATGCTCCAATGATTGTTGTCTCAAAGAAATTCCAACATAACAATTTTAAGATCAAAATTCTTAGCAGTTATCTTATGTGGTTAGGCACCATGCAACCGAGGGAAATAAGTGCAATGCCATGTTCAATTTTGATAACAGGAGAGATATTAAGGAAAAAATTAGCTTCTGTTTGCATGCCTCTTTAACATTATTATAGTTATCTGGTACCATACCATCTGTCCTAATGTGTCAGTTTCAAACTTTTGTTGGTGAAATGTGCACCTTTTATGATCCAATGGTTTTTAAAAAGAAGAAAAAGGAGGAAAAGGGGGAAAAAATAGAAGCTACTGTATTTGATGCAGGATAAAGTCTATAAGAATCCTTAATTTTTAAAAGTCCTTATTAACTTAGGAATATTCTATTGTATGTAATTTAGAATTCTAGTTTTCTTATTTATCTGTTTCCTAATATTTTAGAATCCTTGTTAGGTTAGAATACTAACATTAACTAAGTTAGAATCCGTTTCCTAACATTAACTTAGGAATGACTTTGTTCTTTTTTATTATTTTCAGATTATTTCGAGTGGTTTTTATCCCTGAATTTAATTTCTTGTTTGATATCCAATCAATCCTAATTTAGCCCTAATTGTCAAGCTCTATGGCACTACTCACTTCTGCTACGTCAGTATTGTACATCCGGATATAAGTTTTATTGTCCCATCCCTTTTTTATTGTTAAGTAGTTATTCTGTTAATTTGTGTGGAAAACTACCATATCAAGGAAAATATTCTCAAGACTTCTCCTATTCTGATCCACTAAGAATTCATTGGCTCTTCTCCAAGTTTCTCCTATTTTAAGCATGCATTTTGGATATGATCAGTACAGCCCTTCATAACTGAAGACTACTTCTTGTTCTCTCCTCACTAGTTGTTCCTGTCCTGCTGCTAAGTTGTTTTTCATTGTCTATTTTGAGTTGACAATTTTACACTGCAGAACTTATTTTTTATAGTTGGAATTGATAATCTGTCTTTTGCAGAAATAGATACCTATGGTGCGTGTAGATTTAAGATTAGTGATAATTTATAATTTAACGTCAAAATAGAATGCCATTGTTAGGCTTGGTTCACATATCTAACTCTGTTTAGCAATGGCCTGAAATTCTTGTTACATTCATTTCTTTAATATTTATGAGCGTTCTTTACACCCCCTTTGCCAAACCATTTTTTATCTCTTTGTAATGGCTGAACTTTGGAATTAGCTCTTATGTCAAAGACGGCTGGATCAATTGTTGAAGCTGCATTGAAAAGGGATCCTCATGAACCTGAGTTCTTACAGTCTGTTCAAGATGTCGTTCATGCATTAGAGAGAGTAATCTCAAAGAACTCCAGGTAAGGTCGAGTGATCTTGTTCAAAGTTAAACCACTACATTTATGATGACTTTTATACCAATCTTATTATGTGGCTTTGAATTCTTGAAGTTATGTCAACACTATGGAGCGGTTGTTAGAACCTGAACGTACAATTATCTTTCGAGTTCCATGGATTGATGATAGGGGTGAGACTCATGTAAACCGTGGATTTAGAGTTCACTTTAACCAGACTTTGGGTCCATGTAGGGGTGGTCTCCGTTTTCATCCATCTATGAACTTGAGCACTGCAAAGTTTCTTAGTTTTGGGCAGGTAATTGTGAGCCTTCTCCAATTTGAACTTTTGAATTTTTCTTCAATCTTTAAAATATGCTTTCCAGGCTGTTAATCTCATGTGAAGTTCAGTTAGCAATTTCTTTTAATGAGGTTTCATTTGATGCTGGCAACTTCTTGGATAAATATAGTTCTTCAGTTTTTGTTGCAACATTGTTAAATGGGTGTAGCAAATTCGAAATTCAAATGCCATGGTTACTTTCAGAATTTGTTTTTCTTTGTTTTCACAATTCTCTACAAAGATAATGGGTTTGCAATGATTTCTGGCATTAATACTGCCCAAATTTATGAGGTTTGTCTATCAGTGGAACTTTAAATGAATTTAATTATTCTCCATTACAAGGCTGGATATCAGAATGTGCAATTGTCTGACTATGTTTGGGGTTTATCAGAAGTGATAAAAATTTTATGTCCATGCTTGACCTCCGAATATGATTTCTGCTCATAGATTCTCAAACAAACAACTTCTTCCTGTTTCTCAGCAATGAGCATGCATTATTGGCCATGATTTTTCTTTACTTCTTCGCACTTCCATTATCTTTGAAGTGGAATCAATTCAAAAGTTAATATGAAGTTGCCAAAGTTTTGACGTCATAATCCATGACATGCTGCAGCTTGCAATCTCTTCAATTACTTGACCAACAAGTTGTTATCTCCTCCTCTGCAGACTTTAAAGAATGCTTTGTCTCCATACAGATTAGGAGGGTCTTCTGGTGGAAGTGATTTTGATCCTATTAGGAAGAGCGATAGTGAGGTATTCTATGTATATCTTCTTGCAATGTACCTTATGACAAATTTACATGTTTCCTTATATCGTTCTTGTTTCTTAAATCAACCTTGTAGATCATGAGGTTCTGTCAGAGTTTCATGAACGAGTTGTATCGTTATTTGGGGCCTGATAAGGTAAGCTAAGAATTATTGTGCTCTATGACATTCACTTTTTCAATATCCTTCTACTCATTTCTGAGCCCTGTGGATTGATGCATTTTTAAATCAAATAGGATCTTCCTTCAGAAGAGATGGGTGTCGGTACCCGTGAGATGGGTTATCTTTATGGACATTATCGACGTTTGGCCGGTCACTCTCAGGTTAGCTTTCTGGTTTGCTGCAATGAAGTGATTTGTTGTTTACCTTTTGCTTATCCCTATTTTAATGGCACTGTATATCATGATTTGAGCAATGTCAAGTAAATTAACTAGTAGAAACCAGTTTTAAAAAATTAAATTACATGTTGGACATGAACTACTTGCAAACATTATCCAACTTTTGCCTTTTTTAAAAAATTTCTCTAGAAATATTGGGAGTCTCACAGTTGAAATTGGAAATCTCGAACTAAATATAAGATTAGAAAAATAGCCTATAGATGGATATTTAGATTTCTTCTCATATCTCTAGGTTTTTCTTACTATTCTAGTAGGGGCCACCATTTACTCTTCTATTGCTTTCTCTTTTTTCTTCTTTTCATCTCTAGGTTTCTGGTTCCTAGATTTGCCTATGGCATGGAAACCATTTGTGACTTGATACTGTCTTTTTGGCGTATTTATAGTTAAGGACACCTAAAGTATGTTAAACTTGCTCTTCCTATGATTTTCAAATAATTTTGTATGTTGATTCATCTTCCAGTTTTTTTTTTCCCCAATCTTCATTTTAGGTCCCGTTGCTTCCTGCTTTTATTTTATTTTTGTTGAGTATTAAATTAAGTTAGCCAGTCTAAAATGACGGTTATGTTTGGTAGTCAAACATGGCTGCTATGAGTGTTAAGGACACCTAAAGTATGTTGAAGAAGAAATATTGAATCCTATTTTTCAATCTCAATATGTTCAACTAAAATTTTATGTGCCAAATTTATCTGGTAATGATGTTATTACTCGTGATAAGTTGATAGGGTCCCAAAATTATCAAGAGTGGTATTTTGATGTGAAACTGTAATTTATGGGACAAGGGGTAGTTGATCATTTTACTATCAATTATGAGAAAATTCACTATGAAAGAGATGTGTGGGAAAGAGTTGATGCTCAATTATGTTCTTTTCTATGAGAGTCTCTTTCACCGGAGTTAGTTCCTATGTTCCGTCCCTTAATGACTTGTGCATCCGTATGGGAACACGCACAATCACTATATACAAATGACATCTCTCGTTTTTATTCCATTATTAATGAAATGGTGAATATCAAGAAGTCAGATATGTCAATGGAAAAATTTTTAGTCAAAATTCAAGGGTACATGTCAGAATTCAACAAACTCTTGCCCATTGGAGGATTATCGGCAGACCAGCTTGCTCAACATGACAAGTTTTTTGTTGTCTTCGCTCTTGCAAAGCTTGAGTCAGATTATGAACAAGTTTGTAATGGAATTCTCGACGAAAGAACTATACCGAGTACTAAAGACACATTTAAAAGGCTTCTACAAGTTTTTTTTTGTCTCCATATAAATTACACTCTCATCCACAATGGAGCATTCTGCTCTTACTTTTCAAACTCAACATTACCGAGACAATAACAGAGCAAGAGATCGAAAAAGTTAACGAGGAGGTCGAGGTGGTGGTTGGGGTTGTTGTGGCCCATTCCGATTTTGTGATCATTATAACAAATTGGGGCACACAAAGGAAGAATGTTGGGCACTTCATGGCAAGCCAATAGTGGCTAATGTGGTTCAAGTAAATTCATATGCCCCTAATACACACTACTATCTCAAACACTGAGTATCAAGAATTTTTACGACTTAAAGCTGCGAGGACCTCTGTTACTCCTGAAACATCGCATACTGCTCTTGCTTCCCAGTCTAATTCTATGTGGATTTTTTATTCCGAAGCATCTTTTGTCCCACATTACGTACTCTAATTCTCTTCTATCAGTTACCTTTGACGATGGATCAATAGGTACTGCAAAAGGCATTGGGAACGCTACTCTTCTTCCTTTTTTATCCTTATCTAATGTGTTGTATATTCTTGGATGTACCTTCAATTTAATTTTCGTTTACCAACTTACTCAGTCTCTTAACTGTTTTGTCACTTTCTCTTCTAATTTAGTACTTGTGCAAGACAGACACACAAAGGAAACCATTGGTATGAGATATGAGTTAAAGGGATTTTACCTCTTCTTATGTTCCAAAGTTGTGTGCACCGCTACTATTTCTCCTCTTCTTGCTCATTACTGTTTGGAACACCCGAGTCTTAATAAAATGCATCAAATCATTCTTAATCCGTCAAATTTAAAATCTTTTGAATGTGAGTTATGTCAACTTGGGAAACATTTCAAAGCTTCATATTTCGGTAGGGTTGATAAGCGTACTCCTACCCCATTTTTTTTAGTTCACTCTAATGTTTGGGGGCCATGTCGTGTCTCGTCTATTCTTGGCTATTGGCATTTTATTACCTTTATAGATGATTTTTCTCGTTATGCTTAGCTCTTTTTGATGAAAAATCATTTTGAGTTTTTTGATGTATTCCAAACCTTCTATAATGAAATAAAAACTCAGTTTGGAGTCTCTATAAAAATCATGCGTAGTGATAATACAAAAGAGTACTTTTATAATCACTTCACTCACTACTTTCTTCTCCTCACATGGCATTCTCCATGAATCTTCATGTGTTAGAACTCCACAACAAAATGAAATTGCTGAGAGGAAGAATCGACATCTTATCGAAACAGCCCGCATTTTACTTATCCATCAAAAGATTCCTAAAACTTTTTGGGGAGATGCTATACTTCACTCTTGCTACCTCATAAATCGAATGCCCTCTTCTGTCTTGCAAGGAAAAATTTCACTTAGTGTTTTACTCCCACAAGAATGTCTTCATAAGCTTTCACTAAAGGTCTTTGGGTGTACTAGTTTTGTTCATGACACTATTCCTGAACGAGATAAACTAGATCCCAAAGCAATAAAATGTGTTTTTATTGGATATTCTGGTCTTCAACAGTTCGGCATGACTCGAAGTAAGGTTGATCATTTTGTATTTTACAGACATTTATCAGGAAAAAATATCTATTTGGTAGTTTATGTTGATGACATTGTTATCATTGGAGATGACACAAAGGACATGAGTCAACTTAAGGAACATTTGTTTCAAAACTTTGAGACTAAAGACCTTAGAAATTTAAAGTATTTTCCTGGTATAGAAGTTGTTCAATCATAACAAGGGATTTATGTTTCTCAAAGAAAGTATGCCTTGGATATACTTGAAGAAACAGATATAACATATTACAAACCTGTTGACACACCTATAGATCCAAATGTTAAACTTCTTCCAGGACAGGATCCTTTATCTGATCTAGGAAGATACCGAAAGTTAGTTGTCAAGCTACTTTATCTAACAGTCACTTGTCCTGATATCTCATTTGTAGTTATTGTGGTTAGTCAGTTTTTGCAAGCACCATGTGAAAGTCATTGAGAAGCTACAATCAGAATTTTAAAGTATGTTAAAAGGTCTTCAGGTACAAGGTTACTTTATAAGAATCATAAAAATACAAAAATTGTTCCTATACAAATGCAGATTGGGTTGGCTGTCTTTGGAATAGAATATCAATATCAGGCTATTGTATCTTATTTAGTGGAAATCTTGTGTCATGAAAAAGTAAAAAACAAGATGTGATGGTTCGTTCAAGTGCATAAATCGAATACCGAATAATGGCTCTTGGGATGTGCGAACTTATTTGAGTGAAGCATCTTCTCAAAAAGCTCAAGTTCTGTAAACTCAACTCTATGAAATTAGTTTGTGATAATCAAGCTGCTTTGCACATTGCATCTAATCCTCTCTTTTATGAGAGGACTAAATATATTGAAGTTGATTGTCACTTCATACGTGAAAAGGTTGCTTTTGGAGACATTGTTACTACTTTTATTGGATCAAATGACCAACTTGCTAATGTTTTTACTAAATATTTGAGAGGACCTAGGATTGAATATATTTGTAGCAAGCTTGGAGTATTTGATCTATATGTTCTAGTTTGAGGGGGAGTATTGAGTATTAAATTAAGTTAGGCAGCCTAAAATGGCTGTTATGAGTGTTGTTTCTTCTACATTTGTGTGTTTGTGTAAGCCTATATATATAGGCACTTCTTATAATCTATATGATCAAGTCATTAAATACAATTAATAATTTTATCGGGTGAAATATCTATAGTTAAACAGATATATTATTTTTTGGATAAGTAATATGCTTTGTTTGATTTCACCATTATTGCATGCGGATTTTGGGATTTTTTTGTTGTTGAAAAATAAACTTTCCTAAGACACTATTCATTTGATATGTGCCCTTCCACCTTAACATATTATTCACTTCTACTCTTTCTAGATGACTTCTTTTTTTCTTTTTCTTTTTTTTGTTCTTCCTAGTTAATTTCTTCACTGTGCTTGTCCTAAGAAATTTTCTTCTTCCTTGGTTTTTCTTTTCAGAAATCACCATTTTTTTCCTCCTAAAACTTGCTTTTGCTTTTTCTCTTTAGGACATTGTGCTTTAAACAATTGAAATGTGAACATATCAGTTGGCTTTGCTAATGCCATGGAAAAGCGGTCTTAGTGATGCTAAATTTAAGTCAGTTAGAACATGTATTGATTGGTTAAAACAATTGATGAATGTTACGGTATCCGATTTACTTTCTTTCCCTCATAGGTACTATTATAAAATTCTGTTTGTGTTCAGTTTTTTTATTTATATTTGTTTGACTTCACTCTTGTTGAAGGATATATCTTAGCGAATGTCATTTAATTGATTTACATCTTCTAGGAAGTTAATGAAGGCAGGGGTTTTCGCTTCTTCAAATCGATGATTGATTTGTTCTGGCACTGCCTCTCTCAGAAAATAAGATATATTAAATGTCAAACAGATAAGTAGGGCAAATTATAGTTAATTTAACAAAATGTCCTTCCTCTCCTCCTCACACGTTAGTAGAACTGAATTAGGGGAAACTACTCTTCCTTTTGTGCCAAACAAATGAAGGTAATGTAACCCCTTTGGGGAGTAAATTTGCCCTCCTTCCTCCCCCTCTGAAAACCAAAGCCTTACTGTTGGGCTGTTGAGACTTTCCGTTTTGCAGAATTTTTTGAGTTTGCCACATGTAGCTCCTTCCTTGAAAGTGGTGAATAATGCTGGTTATATCAAATTATATTTGCTTGTATCCTATCACATGGTATATCCAGAATAGGAAATTATGGTGGTGCATGCCTTGTGCAGGGAAGTTTTACAGGCCCCAGAGTGAATTGGTCTGGCTCCAGCCTACGAACTGAAGCTACTGGATATGGTTTGGTGAGTAGTTCTTCCACCAATCTATCATGTGAAACTTTGTCTGAGTGTGAAAAACCTCTTTTCTTTTTCCTTTTTTTTTGGGGGGGGGGGGGGTGGTGGCGGCTTCTTTTATATGTTCATCTATTTGCTGCTTAAAACCAACTGATTTGTCTTGTATTTTGCAGGTTTTCTTTGCACAGCTTATCCTTGCTGACATGAATAAAGAACTGAAAGGACTAAGGTTCATTGCTTAAATTTCCAGAAGTCCACCACTTAAATCAATTTTATTGATTCTGATGCTTTATTTTCAGAAACAGCTGCAAGAAATAAGGGTGGCTCAATTTGAATCAGTAAACTTAGACCAATTGTTATCCCTCTTGTATGCCACTAAGAGCTAAAAGTTTCCTTCTGCTTCAGAGAGTTTACTGTTTTCTTTTTCGAATCTATAATTTACCACTGCCTTCTATTCTCGTATTGGGCTGGACATAGATTCCTTTTTGTCCAAAAACATTTGAATACTGTTGTGATGGTTTAGGGTTCAGTTTATCATATTTTGTAACCTAATCTTGAAGGTTCCTTACCTAGTAAATTCTTCCAGTTAAAGTTTAAATATCTT
The DNA here is from genome assembly GCA_019593545.1 of Apocynum venetum. NCBI lineage: Eukaryota > Viridiplantae > Streptophyta > Magnoliopsida > Gentianales > Apocynaceae > Apocynum > Apocynum venetum. Next base: position 4,159,731 of record SRSM01000123.1, on the reverse strand, counting down.
TGATTGCTCTATATCAACTGCCATAATGACTTGATCCAATTCATCACCTAACTCAGGATTACAAAGACTCATAGTAAGTTGCTGGAAGAAGAGAGATAAAAAATGAATTGATAAACAAATAATGATTGGATTGTTGGCTTGAACATGTGAAAGATTTTTATTCCCTAATGTTATATTCCCTCTTTTCCAAATTGATAGGCTTGTTTTACTTTTTGGTTTGTCCCAAATTGTAGGTCACTTTCCTTATTAAAAGTATATGTATGTATATGTATTTGTTAGTTGATCAAAATATTCCTATTTAAAGTGGGATTGTTTGTATCTAAAAAGTGCATTAAATGATGAGGGTATTTTAGGAATAGTTTATGAAAGATACACATTTTTAATAACATTAATTGGTGTGAAAAATCAAACAAACATATCAATTTGGGACGGAAGCTGAAGTGTTCTGTTAAGAGCTTTCAAATTGAAGTTAGTACTATAAATTCTCTTCAACTGCGATGATTTCTATAATTGACTATTTTCTTTCCTAAGTCCAGATGTGTAGTTAGTGGGTCTGGAAAGATTGCTATGCATGTTCTTGAGAAGCTTATAGCTTATGGTGCTCTTCCCATCACGGTATCAGGTAAATTTCAGGTTTCTTGAAAAAGCTCATAGTTCCATAGTTTAGTCAATCTGCTGCCAATTGTGTTGTGCAATTAGAACATCATATTATTGCAAACAGATATGCATAAGTTGGTGGGATAAACATTTATGCTGGATAAATTCCTTATTAGTTTATGTTTATTCTTTTTTCCTGATGATCTGGAATTTCTGGACTATTAGTTTCCTTGCATTGATTTGATAGATACTGCATTATAAACAGTGTGCCTAAATATGGTCCTTTGCTGACGATATCCAACAGATTTGAAGGGTTATTTGGTTGATGAGGATGGATTTGACTTCATGAAGATATCATTTCTGAGAGATATCAAAGCACAACAGAGAAGTTTGAGGTTTGTGTTCTTTATCATGATTTTATAGTCATAGTTTTATCACATGTATTCAATCCTTCAAGTTTTGCAGAGACTACTCAAAGACTTATGCTCGTTCAAAATACTATGACCAAGCAAAGCCTTGGAATGAAAGGTGTGATATTGCATTTCCTTGTGCATCCCATAATGAGATTGATCAATCTGATGCCATTAATTTGGTGAACTCAGGTTGTCGTCTTGTTGTAGAAGGTAGTATGCTGTTGCTTAATTTCTTTCATTTGGGAAAGAATTATCCTGATTGCACTGCAGTGGGGTTTCTATAATTTTTGCCTTTTTTTTCTCTGATGACTGCATTGAAATGTTTCCAGGCTCAAACATGCCCTGTACCCCTGAAGCTGCTGATGTTCTGAGAAAGGCCAATGTTCTAGTTGCTCCATCCATGGCTGCTGGTGTAGGAGGGGTATGGTTTTTATTTATATATTCTTTTCTGGTGACGTGCTCATGATTTCTGACTTCGTTAAAACCTATTATTATCAGTCTACTCACCATTTACTATATATAAATAAATATCTCATATTTACATGGAAAGCGAATGTTCCATGAACAAGATACAGTTGGAGGAAATAAAACATGAAATTGAAAGTATGATGCAGTTTCTTTTTTTTAAGTGTAAATCTCACTTTATTTTGCAATCTTAATTTCTGTAGTGTTGTTATTCTCCAGTCCTGAATTTTTTAGGTTGGAGCAAAGTGGGAAAAATGAGAATTCATTATGCAATAATGCAAATATAGGTTTTGATCCATCAGAACTTGAAAAGTGGAATCCTGAGGTTATTTTCTATTCTGTTTTGTTTGATGAGAAAGAGCAAAAGTAAGATGGTCTTGTCCCTATCCACCATGCTTTCTTATCCGTGAAATGTGATATGGTACTTTAATTGGTGAAAATGTTCACCACTCTCTTTCATGATGCTAAAACTGTTGTTGCTTGGTTGTCCAAACCTTTTTTACTCATTATATATTCTGATTGATGCTTTCCAGGTTGTGGCTGGTGAACTTGAACTGAAAGAGTGTAATTTGAACTGGTCTCCTGAAGAATTTGAATCTAAACTGCAGGTTTAGACCTCTGGACTTCTGCAACTTAAGCTCTATTGGTTTTTCCTTTATGTGAAACTTCTTTCATTTTTATGTCTCTAGCTCTGATTTTAATTAATGGATTAAATGACGGCATGCTTGAGCATAAGACTGGGTCAGCTTTTAAATTTATATTCTGCTGATGGTGTCTCAAGGTGCGACACCATATAAGAAAGTTGACTGAAATAAAGAAACCTACTTTAAATGAATTTGTCCTAATTCTAAAATCCTTGTTCTCACCCAAATAGCATGGGTCAAGATGTAACTCTTAGATATCTATCCCCTGTTCCTCTCTTTTCATTCTATTATTTTTCCTAACACAAATAAAGCTCAATGCTCTCCTTGCCTCTCATCTTCTCCTTTGCTTTCTTTCAACTATTTTTAATTTCTTTTTATTTCTTCTCCTCTCCTTATCCTCAGTTCAATTATAGCATTTGTCCTAAAAGCTCAGTTCTTTCAGTGGTTGTTACAATATAGTGCCCTTGAGAAAAGAAGTTGTTTTTCTCATTGTACCAAATGGGCATTGCACCTTCACTCTAATTGAATGTAATATTTTCTCTCTGGTATTTTATAAGTAAAACTCTTGAAAATCCATCAATTTCTTTCTGCCCCAAATAAAAGTAAGCTTCTTATCCATGTAATAGATATATTGCTGATCTAGAACCAAAACCATGTAATTGTGTTAATAGCCCTCCAAGACTCAAGCTGAGTAATATTGAGAAGTCCTTTAAATGTGGAAACAAACTACATTTATATTAATGAATAATACTGTCACCAATTTTCTTGGGGATTCAATATCAAGTCTGTGCTGCTGATTGAACTATGACCTGCTATTTTGGAACTAGTTAATTGTTTCCTCCATGCCAACCTCAAATTATACATCCTAAGCAGAGTTACTAGTCTAACCAATTCTATAATTTTTGACATTTTTGACATCCAAAATGCACAAAACTTAATACTGTCAAGATGATATTGACATGGGCAAGAATCTTTTCTCATTCTGTAATTGTTTTGCATTAATATTGTACAGTTTTATGGTGCAAATTGAGATCTTTTTATATCAAATTGCTATTTCACCTGTTCCCTGCTTAGTTGAAGAGAAATTTTTTAATTCTGTGTTAACCTATTTTAAGTTTGTGTGACCAGAAACTCCGTGTTAGTTGCAACTGCATCAAGTTTATATCCTTTGTATTGGCAGGAAGCGATGAAGCAGACGTACCAGAGAGTACTAAAGGCAGCAAGCGACTTTGGTTACCAGAAAGAGAGTCCAGAGTAAGCCTTTCTCCTGATTTCTCACCAATGTCAATGAGAATCACTGTTGTGCCCTGCAATCATTATATTTCTACCCCAGTTTTTAGGTCTGGATTGAAGTTTGTTTGAATTGATAGTGGTTGCTGTTCTTGACTTTAATGATCTTGTTATTAGTTACTACTTCACATGTAAGGATTTCCCTCTTTTGTGTCTGCACTAGTAGGAATGCGTGAGAGATTTGGTAGGAGTGCTGGTCAAGCATGCCTTGGGGTCCTTTGTTGTTTATTGAAAATTTCTCATTTTTCTTCTCTTGGAATTCTCTGGGATATGGCACGATCTTCACCTGTAGACAATCTTGTTTCTTACCATTTTCAAATCTGACGGCCTGTCCGGTGCAGGGCTTTGGTAAATGGTGCAGTCATCTCTGCTTTTCTAACTATCGCCAGCAGTATGGCAGATCAAGGATGTGTATAGGCCAAGATCAAGCAGTGTTTCTCATTTGCAGCTGAAAAAAAATGATCAGAAATTCTCTATCTTTGGCACAAAGGCTATATTGCCAGAGCTCCAATAGTATGTCACATATTTAGATATCAGTCAGAAGAATAGAATTGGGGATGTACCCCGAGTGAAGGTCTGTCTGAGTGCGAACAGTTGTAGACTTGTAGGTTCGATAAATAGGTGCGGGTTTTAGATACAAATGGTCTAGAAGTTTGGATCAGTGTTTGGTGTTTATATTGTTGTTGCAATCGTGTACATGATTTGTTTATTAAATTGAAATGATAGGTAATCATTATTTGCAAGAAATTGGCAATTGATAGATAATGAGCTGCCTTTAACAAGTATTTTTTGTTTCGCTAAGCGCTTTTTTTTTATTGGGCCAAGCTTATGTTAGTGTTTGATGATATGGCTTGAGCGAATTTTTTATCCTTTTTAAAATGGTTTTATTGACCTTTCTGGTGCAGTAGCCTGAAAAAGAATTTAAAAACTTCTATACTCTATTATTTTTTATTTTTAGCTTAAAATAAACAAAAATGTTTTTTATAAGGACCTATTTGAGGGATGTATTTTTATTTTGAAGAATGAAGCATTAATGCTATTTAAAATAAAAGTTAAAAGTTTTATGTTTACTTTTAGAACAGATTAATATAAAAGCGCTCTTTTCTTTTCTATTTATTTTTTTGGAAAGAGCTGCGGCAACTATATAGCTTTGTTCCAGCGCGGTTTGACCATGCAGGGATGACCAGGAGTATGATTAGAGCTGCGTATCAAAATAAAATGAATTACCGGCCATGGCAATTGCTTCGATACTCAGCTTTGACGACAAGAGGCAAAAGTGACTCAGTAGAAATCAAATCGGACTGGGAGGTTACACGGGAAGGCTCAATTTTAGCTAAAGTCTGTCTATATTGGAAGGTGAGAAGTGGTTTTTACTATTGTTGAAAAGCAATTTCACTCTTTGCAGGGTTCTTTACCGCAGCGGTGAGACTTCTGTTGTGGTGAGACTTATTGTATTTCAAGCAGGTATTTCCACGTCCTGTTTGGCCTGTTCAGTAAAGTTGGTATAATCTCCATCATATATCCACAATACCACCAAAATAAAAAATATATATACATCCACAACACAAGCACCAGCTTCTCCTCACAGGAAAAACACCATAAAGCCGTCTGTCTGCATTTAAGCTGCAATTTCGGTAAAGCCAAAGGCATCAGGTTCAGAGGCAGAACAACTTTTAGCCGTCAAGCAGCATACAGATTAGAAACTCGTCAGGAGAGTGTCCGTTTGTAAGGAGAAGCTGTTTTTAGACCTTCCGTTTGTAAGGTAAGATGTCTTTAAAGAAAAACATCTTTTCCTAAGTCGAAAATTTGTCAAAAATCAAAAAGAAAAAAAGAAAGAAAGAAAGCGAGGAAAATTCATGCAGAAGCCACTACCAAATAATCTTTCTACCTTTTCTTTTCCTTCTTTTTTTTGAATTACCAAATGAGTATTGAGCCAGCAATTGCACAAACAAAGAGAATCATGATCAGTGCCACGAACTTTGGATGAAGTATAGCATGACTATGATTCGCACATTTCCCAGATTTTGAAGATGAGGATTCTACCATAAAGATTTTGAAAACACAGATTCTGTAATCTGTCACAATAAAAAGACTTGAGAGAATCCAAATAAAAGACTATATATACGAGAATTGTTGTTCCCTAATTCTAATCATAGAGTTCATTCAAGCTGCTTCCAAGTGATTTGTATTGTACAGTAAACATTAACCAACCCAGAATTATAATAAGCCACTCCTAATGCATGTGAACTTGCCCTGCATGCTTAACAAATACAATTGTTCTAGCAACAATCAAGATGAAACACTTGTACACTGCAATACACCCATTTTGTTTAGTTGGATCATGAAAGCAGAGACATTTGTAATAGAAAAACAAAGCAAAGACCAATTACTCAACACAATGCAAATGAGAAACATATCGAAGAATTATTTGCAGCCCCTATGGTTTCTGCCATCAATATCAGGTGTAATTCAACAAACTTCCAGTATCTAACGGCAAATAATAATGAGCAGCTCAACTAAATAGAAACATATGCAATTCTCCAATTCAAAGTTTTAGAGTATACAATTTTCCAATAGATTTCTGCAAATACTGTCAACTTCAAACATCACACACACTCCAGCTCTGCTCCTCTCCCCTGCCCCGTTAAGTTCCCTGGTGTACTATTGTATATCTACTATATGACAAAACTCAAGAGGATGCCAGCTAAACATCTATAAGCTTTTAACAAGGCATGGCCAGCCCAAGCATGAGCTTGAAACCTTCAGTCAAGTATCTTTACTCAAAGTTGGCTTAATGTTGAAGAGCTCCAATAATGCCACATTTTCATTCAAAATCTTCTGGCATGCATTAGTATTGCAATGCAAGATTAAGAAAAAGAACCAACAAAAATAGTCCAGTTCTTGACCTAACTACAAACCATGTCATGTAAATTCATCTTCTCTCAGGCTGGAAAAAGACTATCAAGTGCAGATAGATGGCACAAATTTTGACCCTAAGTATCAGCAAGCAAAAGCTAGCAGAACTCTATCAAGATACAAGCAGAATTATCATCAATAGTTACCTTCATTCCTTAACATGTTAAGGGCGTTAGGACAACATATGCAGATGGAAGAACATCAAATTAAGACCATTCGTCATAAGCAATCACACTCAAACAGTAAAATTTACACACAACACAGGAGGGCACGAAATCCTTAAATCATAATCTCTCTCACATGGCAGAATTAGTTAGATAACAATTTCTTGATTAATTTTTCTCACTGGCTTTATCCACGAGCTTTAAGCTCAGCAAGACGCCTAGAGAGGTCATCCTCATCGACCTTCTCGGCATTGTTCTTTGTTGAAATGGCATGTCCAGCAGCCTGTGGCAGGCCCACGGAAACCTCGAGACCATGTTCATCAGCCACCTGTTGCATCAAGCCGTTGACTTCACCCTCAGGCGTAGATAGCGATGTGCTACCAGCCATGGAACTCTCCATAAACTCAGCCTGAACTTCCATATTAACAAATTGCTTCTCAAACTGGTCCATAGTCTCTGACATCTTCTGAAGATTCCCAGTGTTGAGGGAAGACTCCAACGATTTCACGATATTGGACATGGACTTGTTGATTGTGGTCATCTTGGCTTGGGTATCGAGCCTAGCCACCACGGCGTCGAGACGAGAAGCCAGTCGGAGGTAATTCATCTGCTCATTCCTCTTGCGGATGGCGTTCTCGGCATAGATCCGTGCGCCGTCCATGTTTCCCTTCTCGATAGCTTTCTTGACCTTCAATTTCTCAGCTTTTTCATCTTTTTCACACTTTCGAGCTTGACGTTGGAGGCTCTTCGCTGTAAATTTGAGCTCCATAATTTGGTTCAACAGTTTCTCCGCATTCCCCATCTTCTTTCTAGGATCAAAAGTTTCCTATGCAAATGAGAATGTAGAAATCAGACAATTCAAATTCAATTTGCTGAAGGATCGATGACGATATTAGGGTTCCGACTTTGAAGTAGATACTTCGAAATTTCTTTTGATTCTCTTATTTCTTTCTCGGGGAGGTCACTCGCTTTTGTGGCTGCGATTTGCTGTGGTCGCGAGTACAAAAGAGTAGAGAATAATCCAACGAATATAAAGTAAAATGGATAGGAGTCTGACTCTTCTTTTTTTTTGAATTTTTATTTTATTTTATTATAGTTTAGTCCCTCACCTTAAAAAAATAGCTAATTAAGTCCATTGGCTGGCTAAGTCAATGCCAATGGTGAATTAGACCAACACATTTCAGGGTTATAATGAATGGGTAATTTTGCTCATAATACATCAGTTCTATTGAAAAATACTAGAAAGTTGATAATGGCATAGGAGAGAATCAATGATGTGGTAGCACACATTTAATATATAAAGGAGAAAGATAACAAGTAAAATATGCAATAAGTATAGTGAGCACAATGAAATTTAAGTAAAATGGGATAAAATTTACAAGAGATGAAAAAAAGAAAAATATAAGAATTTGTGACAAATGATATTTAAATTTGATATTCTTTCTTTACTCAAATATGAAGTTGTTACTTTTCTATTTTTCTTCATCTTTCTTTAACATTAAGTTATAGTAACCTCTATGCTTCTCTTTTTCTAAATCCTATTTATAAATTTGTATCACCCTTCTTATCCCTTTTTTTTTTCTCAATTCTTGTTTCATTTTCTTCCACTTGTTTCTGCTACTATTACTAATCATCTCACTTTAGATCTCTTCATGTTCTTCCTTCTTGTTGAAACGATTCTAGAAGGATTTTTTAAAAAAATGATGCTTAGGGACAAATTTGGCAATTGATATCCTTAAAGCATGGTAAATTTAACTTACTAACATTTAGTATAATCAAGTAATCCAAAAATAATAGACTAAAGTACTAAACTCATATTATTTTATTTTGGTTCCTTTTCACAAATCTTTTATAGACTTTCTATTTTATATTTTATATTTTTTTATCAATTTGTGATCGAGTAAAAATCAAATAAATATGAATGTAATTCATATTAATAAAAATGATTGAAACAAGCCTTTTTTTCTCTCCCTAAATATTTTGGCATTGTAATATTAGAGAATTTGTTTATAAGTAAATTCTTAAATACTTTTGATTTTTGTCATTTCTTTGTCTTTTAGTACTTAAGTGAAATCGAATATTTGACTTCTCTTATTCTTAAGGACTCCAACAAAATATTACATATGAAGAGGGTTGATTCGAAATTAACCTTTTCGTCAACAGTCATTGCAGGTTGGGCTCTGTTTTTCCGGACACAGACCTACGCGCCACCGTATGTGGAACTGACGCCCACTACCACGAGGACCAAAAACGTAAGCAAAGCAGAGAGCTGGGAAGTTTGACCATGGACATCTAGGAAGAAGCTCGACTACAAGTGCTCTCCATCGCAACCATGGCGAAAAGCGAGCCCCTGAAACCAAATCCTCGGCCAGTTATACCCCGTCCGTTTGGCTTAGTTCTCCTGCTCTCGCCTCTTCTCTCCAAGAACACCTACATTTCGGAAAACAGCCTCAGCCCCACATGCTTGGTTGGTTAACTTTTCATATGTGATTCCCCGCCTTGTTCTTGTAATCATTTCTGTAAATTTAATCTTTTTTTATCTATGTTGTCATTCGAGATCTGCTTTGAACTAAATGATTTAGGGTAACACATTTTTTATGCATTTTTGTGGGCTTTTATGAATAACGCGGATGATTTAAACAATCAAATTGAAGAAACCAATTATAGTCTATCCTTAGATATTCATATTAGTGAATATGAAGCCATATCGTCAATGTATGGCTTCTGATCGCGCGTTCCATTGACTTCTATGAAGATTTTGAGTTCATGCAACTAATTGATTTCAAATCCTTGTAAAGCTACTGCTGTTTTCTAAACCTATTTCTGCTGATTCTGTCTTTTTATGACCATGAATTCTCAGGTTCTGTCATCCCCATGCTCTCTAGTGATATGAGCAAGCTAATTTTTCAACGAGATAAAGTTATGTACTTTTCATCAGAAATGTGGCCATGAGTTTCAAGCAGCAATGGAATTTTGATGTATCTGTTGCTGAATATGTTAAAACCTCATCCCTCAACTATACTTGCTAGTCCACCATGTATATAATCAGGTAAATATACAGCCATAAATTCCTCCCTAACTCATTTTCTTACCTTTACTATTGTACACATGCACTCATGCCCCACCCAAGGAACTGTTTTTCTATAGCAGTTAATTAATTCTTGAACCATTGCAGTATCTTTCTGCTATAGGCATTTGGTGTTCCAATGTGTCCTCATGATGATTTTCATGTTTTTTTAGTTGATGCAATCATTATGGAGATCTCAAGCCAGCTTTCTGCAAGTTACAAATTTCAATGAGTTAGTTACTTATGTGAGTGGCAGGTCAGACATTTTGGTACGATTCTAACTTTCAACAAGCAGATTGTCAGTAAATAGTTGGCAGTTCCAGTGAATAGTTTTTGTCGCTTGTGTTCTCACATCTCACCAGCATAGTTCTTGAGGTTTCTCTTGCCTATTAGCGGTATTGCCTGTGGAACTAAACTTCTCATTTAACGATCTCTTCTTATCGTAGGCCGGTTGAAGGAATCTTATGCATTGTTATAGAAAAACACTTGGACATGATCTCATGGATGTCATGCACTTGATAGTTTTTTAACTCATAGAATGCTTGTTATACCTTCTAGAAGTGTACAACAGTACAAGTCTTTTATGTATGTGGTCTGCAAAGACTGGTTGTGTACATTAGTATTTTCCCTTTGAATAACCCCCTTGAGATGTTTCACCAATCCCTTTTTCTATATTGGAATATATAATGCTTGTTTTCTCTTGAGTTTTGACATGTTCCTCCCCGTCCTTTGGTTGCAGCTTCTATCTTTTTTGATGTTTCTGATTTGAGATTCGATTTGAATAAAAATAGATCTATTTTGGTTTCTCTGTTGACGAATCTGCTATCACATGTAGCTCCGGAAACTGTTTTTGTTATTCATTTCCCTGTTTCCCTGCTTTTACTGCCACATACCCAAATCCTCATAATTTCGATCTTGTAATCTGGAATATGTTTTCTCTAGATAGCCTCCTCATCTTATACCTGATTTATGTATCATTATTTTCATTAGTTTGCAAGGCTCTATCTTAGAGAATTCAATGGGCTTATTTAAAATCAATGACAAATACAGCTGCCCTTGCAGGACTTTGTCTAATTTCAGTGGGGAACTTTGCAACAGCGGAAATTGGAGTCCTGCTACTGGTTCCAATATGTTTGATGGCTAAAGCGCTTTGGTGCAAAGCTAAGACCTGGACAACTTGTGTTCAGCGCGTGCTTGTAGTTTAGCAATGATTTTATTTGGTTTTATACCTTTTACTTTGTTTCTCTTAAAAGTTGTATTTGAGGGGATATTCATAAAGTAGAACTAGGTGAATTCTGGATTCGGTTTGAGGCCCTCGGAAAAGGGAGCAATGCTACTAAAGTTTGTATGTATATGCATGGTCCAGCCAGCCTACTGGGTTTTGTGTATCCTCGTGCTCTTAAGTCCTTGTTGAAGCAAATTCGAATTTTGAGCTGTGGAATGCTTAGACTTTTGAAACGAGATCATTGGGTGCTTTTGTTTCAATAACTAATTTATCTGATCTCCACAGTCAACTCAACTCATATTGGGCCAAACTGTATGTTATTTCGACCTTACTGTAATGTTGTTTACCTGGTATTATCCACTGGTTACTGCATCACAAATAACTTCCTTCGTCCAAATCAAAGAAGGTAGTGCATGATTTTATGTATCCCGGAAAGGTGGCAGGGGACTTGTTTGATAGAGATGGGATTTGCTTGGGCCCTGAGGGGAGGTGATGAAGACCATTTCTCTTCATAAAGCAGTTTTTACCTAAACTGACCATCAAGCCAGCGGGCACCACCCTCCTCTTGAGCCGAGGAAATCCTTCTCTGGGTGATCTCTCACTTCATTTCCAGGACATGGTAAATCAGTTGGTTTGTTGAATTGCATCTGGAAGTTTGAGAAGCCAATGCTCCAGTTCTGAGGAGTTCCTGAGCAGATTTCCTATAATTTTTAATTTCTTCCTCTCTGATGGTTGTATGAACAGGGTATCCTTGAACCTAAAAATTCTCCTGTCCCAACTAACTAAATCCCTACCTCTTGATGGTACACTCGCAAGGCGAATGAGTGTATAGTGGTACATAATTTTGCAAAGCCTTTTCTCTTTCTGGTAATTCTTTGGAGTCAGCATGGTACACTGGGTAGGCGGGAACCAGTACAATGCCAGAGGAATTAAAAGTGTCCATTTCTTGAGGCATAGTGGTAGAAGAAGGGCCATACTTTGTGTCACTTCGTGGCTGTTATTAAACGAGAGGGGGGGGGGGGGGGATCGCCAAATTCATACTGTTCCCCGAACCACAAACTGGAAAATTTTGGTGGACGGCCAAAAAAATCTCTCACACACACAAACACACTTAGTAATGATAAAACTCATTAGTCCATAGACAAAGAATGTATATAGTATATTTTTTAATTTAAACGAACACTCGGCAGGGAGCAGTTCATTGTCGAAACGTTTTGGAGTTTCATTTTTAAAGTATATTTCGACTTGAATTAATTATTGTTAACAATAATTTGGATAGAGCCCTGGTTAGGGAGTCCATTCCATTTGGTTCTGAAAACTAATCATCCAACCTACTCTCATTGTTTTAACAAGATATTTTAACTTATTATTTAATGCACACCATTTCTTCTCTCTTCTTTAAATTTTTTCCTTTTTCTCTGGTCATTAATACTAACTTTTCCCTTTTCTAGAGGGAAAAAGGCGATGATGCGGTGAGCACATCCGATAAAGTTTAATAATTTGCATAAATAGTAAACAAAGCATAAACTTCGAATTTTGAAAGCTCATCATTGATCCTCTTTTATGCCAATTGATGAGAAATGTAAGAACTAAGAATTTTCATAATAAATTCAGTAATATCCTTGTATGCAAATGCAATGCATGTCTAAAAGATAATTTTATAAATTACAATGTGGAACTAAAAGATTATTTTTGTGAACTTCTTCTTTCATGAAATGCATTCAATGAATCTAATTCTATTTTTACAACAGACACAATAAATTTTCAACTATATAATTAAAAAATAATACTTCTTAAACTGTTCCCAAATCACAAGCACAGGAAGGATAAATCTGGCATGTACAACTAAAGAAGATGATAATTCCATATATTTTTATCTGGTCATAAATATGCACCAAATACCCAATATTAAACTAAAAGATTATGATTTGCTAACTTGTGCTGTCTTATATATTTGCCAAGCAAACTAATTTGAGGTTTATATTCACCAGTTATTCCATTGAGGATGATAATTAAGGAAAGCAAGCACAATCCCTCAAGTCTTGGAGGCAAATTGAAGCCGGCGGCAGAAGCAGAGGAACCAATAAAACCCATTTTGCTTCATCGTAACAACAGAGCTGTGCGTGTCGTCCACTACATAGTAAGCCCTTTTTTAGGCTTCAAAAGTCATCTTCCTTGCCTCTTTCTCCACCTAATCTCTGAGCTAATATTTTATTATATGATTCTTCTTTGTAGGCCACAAAACACAAAAGGAACCCCACAAGGCCAAGAACCATCCACAAAAAAAAAAAAAACAGCATCCCACCCCCCAACCCACAAACCCAGACTCCCCCATTGGGGAAAATAGAATTGGAGTGGTTGGTGAATAATGATGGATGTCTGTTTCATACAGGAAATGAACTAAAAAAGAGCAAAGAATTTCCTGATGGAACAAAGGGTTGTGGAAGGGTTGTGGAAGGGCTGATTGAAATGGACTCAATCCTTTGCGATGAGCTTGTTCAAGAAATCTTCCGCCGCCTGCCATCGTCGTCTTCCTCTTCTGTATCTTTGGTGTCCAAGAGGTGGCTCCGTCTCTTTCGTTCATCCACCGTCGCCCTTTCTCTCCAATTGTGCAATCCCGTTGTTCTTCCTTCTCTGTCCAACTTTCTCTTCCAATACCCCTTTCTTTCTTCTCTTTCTGTGACCACCACCACTTCCACCGCTGTCTCCTCTGATTTCCTACTCAACTCTATCGCCTTGTCGTGCCCCAATCTCCGCCAACTTCGCTTCTTGACTGATCCTGTTTCTCTATTCCCCCTCTTCTCTTTATCTACTTCCTGCCCTCGACTCTCTTCTCTGTCGATAACTCTCTCTAGACCCCTTGTTTTCAGCTGGCTTGCGCGGCTCTGCTTTCTTAAAGACCTTTCAATCTTTATCGCGGGAAATTCAACAGAATTCCAATCCCTTGAATTCGATTTCCCTGGAAATGATCAGTTGACTGAAAATCTTCAATCTGAACTAAATTTAGAAAGTCTTTGCTTATCGGGATGTAAAGGAGGTGACTATGGCCTTAACTGGCTGTGGAAGAATTGTAACAATCTCAAGACATTGAAGCTGAAGGGCTGTGAAGGTGTGGGGGATAACGCTTCTTTTTCAGCTTTTATTAAACGATTCAAGGGTCTTCAAGAAGTGGAGTTGAGGACTTGTCGGACAATAATTGATGGAGTTTTAATGAAACTTGCAGAAAATTCTGTTTCTTTAAATTCATTACTGGTTTATGATGGAGGTAGTAAAGAAGGATTACTTCAATTTATTGGTCATAGCAAGTCACAGATGCAAATACTTGATTTAAGGTTGCCCCTTGATCTTGATAACAGTCATTTGATAGCCATTGCAGAGAATTTCAGGTGTTTATCAAGTCTAAGGTTGCAAAGTTGCTGTCTTATAACTGGTGAAGGACTAAAGACTCTTGGGAGAGCTCTGAGTGAGAGGCTTGAGGAATTAGCTCTGATAAACTGCGATGCAATAGAAAGAGAACCCGGGTTGCTAGCCACTTTAGGGCAGAGTTTGAAGAGGTTGCTAAAACTGGAATTGTCTTATAATGAAATGTTACTTGATAAAGAGTTGACATCAATGCTGGTATCATGTAGTAATTTGATTGAGTTGAAGTTGAGAGGTTGTCATAGGTTGACAAATGCATCCACCGTTTGTGTGTCCAAGAATTGCAAGCAGTTGCAGATTCTTGATATAATGTTTTGCACTCAAATTGGATCAGAGGCTGTTGAATGGTTTCTTCTGAATTCTTCACGTTTGAGACAGGTGATAGTTGAACAAAGCAAGCTTTCTGTTGCAGCTAGAACAATGGCATCAAATAAGTTTATTGAGATTGTTGCCTGATGACTGATTTGGTTGCATAAATTCAGAAATAATACACGTTGCCAAAAATAAAACCAGGAAATTCCCAATTGCTTTTCGGGTCAATTGTATATGTTAATCCTTTGATATTTATTCAGAGCTATTCCATGCTCTGTTCACAGTTCCAACAAAAACAGGGTCCAAGTGTACTCCGAGTGCAAATACAATTCTTCATGTAAAGTTCTTATATATATTTCTATGCTCTTGCAAGTTGTCTCTTTCGTAATTCAAACAAGTAGGAATCTGCCCTCTTCATCAATTGGCGATCCTAATTTCTCCTATATAATTGTAATTTTTTAGTTGCTTACTTTCAGTTATTCACCAGTACGTTCGTGCGTTACTGATTTTTTTCATTTCCGGAGAGTTTTTTTTTTCCCCCTTAATAAAAAAACAAACTTGATAAGATAGGAGTGTTGATCATTTTGATGTGTAGATTTTGCTTGGACTATACCAAGTAAATTCTTTACTTTGTTGGTTTTTGTTTTCAGACGAATTACTATTTCCATCTTATATTTTAAAGTCATTTTAATCTTTTGAAATGTAAGCATTTTATATTTAAAATATATTAAATCTAATTTCTTATCTTTCATTTATAGATACTTCATTGGGAGACTAGACATTCTAAGACGTGTGCCGCTATCGTGGTATTTCCAGTCATTACAGGAAATCGATCAAAATATTCGTATTGTAAAGAAAATTCTTGATTACGTTTTTTTTTTTTTGTCTAGTTTTTATATTTAATTCTCTGCTTGGTTTTTTAAAAATCAATGTCTATATTCAGGATTTTACAGAGTAAATTAGTTTTATATACTGCTAATAATTTTATATGATTACTTTTTAGAAATATGAATAATAATTCATAGCCTAATAAAACGTGTTTATATATTCTAATCGACTAAACTACTGCATCTGAAAAAATTGTATTATCTAAACAATAAACTACCTAATTATTAGCTAATAATAAGGAATTAAGGATCACCAAATACAATCACGGATAATATTTGTAGGAAGGCCAACTAGTTTTATAGTTAAGGGCTTCAGGCCCATCTTCTTCACACCTTGTGGCCTATTCCATACAGACAAATTTTGGGTCCATTAATTACCGAGCTTTGGAAGTTTGCCCAGACGTTTTCTGACTGACTGACAACATAAGGATCACCTTGCATACTGATACAATTACGGGTTTCTGACTTTTCTTCCACATTAATTCACTAATATAAAAACTCTCTCCGGTTCAAAATACTCATTTCATTTTAAAATATAAAATATTTTGAGACTTTTAAATAAAAAGAAAGAAAATAAATAATTTAATTTCAATTTATCAAAAAATGTCCAAAGTATATTTTAACTAAAATATTTCATTAATTTGTATGCAATACCTAAAATATCTTTATATTTTGGAATGAGGGATTAATAGATTACAATACAAATTTTCTGTGACAAAACCTACCGCATTTGTTTAGATTGCAACTCCTTAAAAAGTCAGAAATTGTCATAATTAATTAAAATCCCTCTCTTTATTTTAAACTTTCAAAATTGCCACGACTAACTAGGAATAGACATCCTTGTAACTGTATTAATTCAAGCGTATTGTAATCAAGCTCTCTTGCAGCCGGTTTTAGTTGCTTACCATACTTGTATGCTAACCCTGTGGTTTTAG
Organism: Apocynum venetum; assembly: GCA_019593545.1. Classification (NCBI taxonomy): domain Eukaryota; kingdom Viridiplantae; phylum Streptophyta; class Magnoliopsida; order Gentianales; family Apocynaceae; genus Apocynum; species Apocynum venetum. The sequence goes on along the minus strand of SRSM01000123.1, from coordinate 4,143,396 downwards.
TTCCGTGGTATCAGGTTCTATGCCAGTAAATGTCACTGCAACCTCTAAGTACCGATAAAAGTGAATTTTTTTTATGATGTTAGTGTCTGGAAGAACCGACTAATCAAAAGTGAATTTGTTTAGGTTTTGAGTTGGATTCACATTGAAAGGAAAACAATAATGCATACTTGAGTTTAATTTTGCGACAATAAAAATAATAATTTATCTAAGATCAAAAGATTCACACGAATAAAAAAATTCATATAAAAATTTGTTATTTTAAAAAGAAAATAATATATACAAAGAACTAAGATATCAATGCCTTATTATAATGTTTTTGAGACAGCATGAATAATTATGCACTAAATGTTTATCGAATTACATATTTATCAATTTTGTTAAAAATAAAAACAAAAACGTTGTCTTAACTTAATAGAAGGGAGTCGATTATCAAATAAATACATTTTTTTTAAAAAAATAAATAAATAGAAGGGAGTCAGTTTAGTCCTTAAACTAATCTTTTATGAAAATGATAGTTTAATTGATGAAGACTAATATGATTAATCCAAAATAGTCTTAGGAACTCAGAAGTCAACCGAAAAATGTAAAAAAGGAAAGAAAAGAAAATCTAGGAAAAATCAGAGACAGGCGATGCTCTTCATCTCCTCCCATACCCCAAAATTTATACCATGAAATATTTTTTTTCCTTAAGGGAAATTTAATTTTTTTAAAATTACCTTTTGAATTTTTCTTTTTTCCCTTCCAAAATTTTTAGTATTATCCTAGAATGCATATCACATTATAGTTTTCCCCCTTAAATAAATATTTCTAATCCTGTCTTTTAGAAATTTAATTTAGAGACTAAATCCAAAATTTCTATATAAGAATAGCAATTAAAAAAATATAGTTCTTATTTATTTTTCACAAGAGATAAATTTTGTATGTATACATTTTCTCTGTTCTACAGGAAAAGAGGAAGAATATTTAGTGTGCAATAAAGAATGAAAAATGTAATAGGATTCTATCAATTCAAAATTAAAGTAACTTGCATTATATTAACCCAATTGATTTCACATTAATAATGTGATTCTCCTCTCGTATCAATATAAAAATCATTGGAAATATTTTTTCTTACATCAAATTATAAGTTATTTTACGATTTTTTAGAGTTTATTTATAATATTTTCCTTAATTATTTTTATTACTTATCTCATCTAAAAATTTGATTTTCTCATCGTCTCTTTTTTATTTTTAAGACGCATATTGAAATTTGTTTTTCTCTTCATTTATTAATAGTATTATTTTTTATTATTATTTATAAGATACAATGAAAAAGGACAATTTAAGACCTAAACAATTTCTTTGGATCGTGGGATATTCAATTTCGTTGCAAAGAGTATTACTCCTATCTCCCAAGCAATTAGCAAGGGAAAGGAGGAGCATTTAAGTATATAGTAAAGTATATAATTGCCGGGAAGAGAGAGTATTGCAGCTTTTGGCGGGAATCAATTGTCTTCTTTGGCGCGAATATAAAAAATTTCAGTTCGCGCGCCAAAAGTTAACTGGAATGGGGCAGTTCGGGCAGCCCGAAGCTTTTCCGGGTGATGACTGCGGGGAATAAGGATGCTGAAAACTAAACCGCGTTAAACCTAAATAGTGATCCACTTTGGGCACTTATTTCTTTTCTTTGCCTTTAAAATCAACAAAAGCTAAAAAAAGGAGGGAACAAAATTAATATTAGGCTTTAGCATAGCAGTACCATTTTCTTTGGACAGTGAGAAGAAAGCGAGAATTTTAAGATATTAGGGCATTATTGGGCTTTAGAATCTTCTTCCTAGGATTCCTCCAAATGCCCATGTGTGCATGTCTGAATTTTCCCCTTCCTTCACTGCATTTTTCTTCTTCACCCTTTTCATTCCATCCATGCATAGCATAGGATTCCTCTTCTTCTGTATGCGATCAATCTATTTATTGAGTAGTATTAATGCCATAAATTGTTGGAGAATCCAATTTGTTAAAACCTTTTGAAAGTATAATTTTTTTTAAAAAATATATATATATTCAAGGAAACATTATGGCAAGCATTTAAAGAAAGACGAAACAATGGCCTGCCACTGGCTCCAAGCTGCAGCCTCATAATGAGCGAGTCCACAGGTGCATGTACGTGTGGAGTCTCTAATCTTTCTTGCAAAGTCTTAAGGAAGATGAAATGATGAAAAAAATCTTGGTACTTATTTCTCGATGAAATTTTTAATCACAATGGTACTACACCCGTACAATTTTGAAGAAATTGTGTTTTCTAAATTGTTTGTTCTTTTAAGAAATCAATAAGATATTAGCTATTTATTTTTAATATCAATTTATTCGTCTAATTTTAATTATTCACTTTGAATTTACATTATAATCAGACAAGTATTAAAGTTTCTAACTTAATATTATTTAATAACTATTATATATATATATATATATATATATATTAATTCTTATAAAAAATATATTATTCACTAAATAATTGGCAATCCATCAAAATCCCTCATTAATAACAATGATATAATTATAAAAATATATACTAAAATTAAAAATTGAACAATTGAATTGAGATTCTCTAAAATGAAAACGTGAACGATTGAAATAGAACAAATAAATTATTTATATTATTTATTAATGTACACAATTATATTAATTAATTACTTTTTTTTATTTCTTAAATTTTACTAATACAGATCTAATAATTTGTTAAATTTTGAAACAATGTAGCGTAATGTATTCCACAAAGGTTAGAATACTTAATGGGAAATTTGCTGGTGAACATTGAGATTTGACTTGGTTGATTTTTGGTTACTACTATCAATGTCAAGGGGATTAGATTAGATTAGAGGTCTAATTGACTAGTGAAACCCCTTGTGATTGTCCCCACGCGGATATTAATCATCAACTTGAGAGTGTTAGAATGAACTTAAAAAGTCATTCATAGAGAGTATTAGTTTCAACTCAAGTCTTATGACCCAAAAGAAAGGTTACATGTTTCACATAATACCTACAGCATCTCTGAATCTCTATCAATATATGACTAATGTGGACCGTTTCTCACATTTTGAATCTCCATATTAGTTTCAATCCGTCAGATGTGAGGAAAATTTGTGTAAGAAATTCTAACTTAAATTTAAGTTATCCACAAAACTTTGATATTCACAGGAACTCTTCCGTCAGACACACACACACACACACACACATATATATGTAAAATAAATGGTTTTTTTTTTTTGTAAATATTATTTTCGGGTCTTAATTTTAACTAGTATTATTGTAAGGTGGTAATGGATAACGACGGTAAAGGCAATGGACAGGAATCTTTAATTTGCATACTATTCCTCAACCATATCTCTCTGTCCAGGTAATAGGGATGAAAGATATTTCGGCTGGAAAGATTCGAGACAAAGCCTGACTTATCTTGAATACAAAAACTAATAGCCAAGATAAGATTGAAGTTTAGTTCCATTATTGGAGAGATCAGCTAAGACACAGAGAGAGAGAGAGACTTTTGGCAGCAATTTCGCTACCCAGAAGGTAACAATATTTATATATATATTTTTATTTTGTTTCTGATATTGACTAATCATTGGGTAGAAAATTGGAAGTTTATCCTCAAGTTGAATAGGAAATCATCTGTAAAGATAATTTTCTTACTATATTTTTTTATTTTTTTAAAAAGCCAAACAAAGATATAACATAATAAAAATCTCAAACCTGTGGTACAAATACAACTTGCTTTGCTAAATTACAGATCCCAAGGTGCTTTTCTTTATTACAGCAAAGGCCCAATCGCATTAGGTGATCAACTTCCCTTTTCTAACCTTTTAAACACCTTAACTGGTCAAAGCACCAAATATCTTTGTCTTCTAAATGATTTAGCATGCCAACAGACTTCTCCTAAAGCTGCTCGTTCATGGCTTGATGCTAATCCTTGAAGATGCCCTTGTCACTCTACTCTAAACTAGGGGATTACGTGTTTTTTTATCACAATGCATGAAAAGTCTTAGCAAATGAAGGTAAATTGTAAGTTGTCAAATTTTCAAATGTCTAATTCCACTTTTAAAGGCATTTTAATAGTGAAAAATTGCCTAAATCTTTATGGAGATATCTTTTCATTTATCTTGCTGATAAAATATTTAATTGGTCACTCATTAGTAATGTCACAATATTGAACACATAGAAATTTGAAGCATAGACTAAAAGGACTCTAAAAATATATTGAAAATTAAATTTAAACTTAATTTCACTTTAAAATCATTTATATTCACGAAGCCTTTATAACTAATATTTATAAGTCTACCGGTCAATACGAGATTCAACCATCAATATGTCCCCTTTCATGCTCAAGAGGGCTTCAAAACATTGAATTAAAAAGTTGAAATTTAAAATGAAAGATTAAGAGAGAATTAACTTAGAAATAGCAGTCTTTTTTGAACCCCACCTAGGATTCTCATCTAGAACAGTGGCAGCGGAGATGTAATTTGTCGTTTAACTACGAGTCTATCAATGAAGCATTACGAGGTACTTGGGGTAGGCAATTGGCTTCAGGTGATGTGGGACATGGGAATGGGGGCCATAGAAAGACTAAAGTAGAGGCAGTAGTATATTACTACAGGGAATGATGAATGAAATAGTACTTGGGGGCCAAGCAAGTTTAGGAAAGATTCGTCAATTTGTGAAACATCCATGTAGGTGTGGCAGCCACATAAAAACACATACTTTTTACATTCGTTAGGCAACTTTTTTTTGTTTGCCATCTTAAAACATGGCAGCGCACGTGTTTATTCATCTTGGTTGTGAGACTGAAATTTATGACTAATGAGAGACCGAGACGGGGAGGCAATTATTTTGATTCTTGATTGATAACTTCTTGTTGAGTTGGAGGTGTGCCTGCAAAATATGATAAGAACCCTGCAACTGTTGGCAATCAAGAAATTTAACCAGGAGGACCTCACTTACAAATCCCTTTGGAGCAAATAATACTAGTACACCTGATTTTTTGGCAAAAAATCGACTGTTGTTGGAAGAATATCAAATTAAACCCAACTTACATATGTGAAATAACAAGAACAAGGATATGTCAATCCCATTCTCACATAATTAAGCTGACTTGTAAGCCAACTAAAAATGGGACTAATAAAGTAAGTTGAAGAACAAGAACAAGACCCTAACCAACTTAAGGAGAAATCACAAAGCTTTGGTTTTGTGGTCTCGAGTAGCATAACCCTTTTGGAGTGGTTTTTGATAATTAGCAGCCAGAGCTGTGAGCAAGTTTAAGAAAGAAGCAATAGGCAGAAAATCTTGAAAACGGATTCAGTGGGTTCTCATTAAATCAAAGAACTAAACTAAACTACACTAGTCATTTCATAGATACGTATTTGTACATTACATTTTCTTCTCAGGGTCTAAGCTACCAGAAACCATGGAACTGGGAAAGAAAAATAACAAAGAGCAAAAGAGGTTTTAGCAACCCATTCTTAACTTCAATTGGCTCTCTCCACATGACGCACAAAAACTGTTTCCAGGTCCGGAGGATGAAAGAACTCCCTAACTCCATTAAAGTGACACGTTGAAGTAGACCGGCGCTTCCTAGGGGCTGGTGGGCAGGGCAATCTCTCCGGTATCTTCGATTCTCTGGCCTTGGGAGTTATTGAAGGACTCTCATCATCCTCAAACTCCTCGTTGGGCTTTGTAGATATCGATTTCAGAGGAGCCCTAATAGCGATTCCAGCAATTACCCATTTTGTGCCTTCTAAGTCTTTGACTCCTTCAACTTGATGTTTTTTCGAGAAACCCATATTTCGCTGGGGCAGAAGAGAATTGGTACTCCCGAATAAATATAAACAGCCCAAGAACAAAGGTTATTTTGTGGGAGATTAAAGTCTCTATCTTTATGCTGATTAGAAGTAAAACAGAGGAACGCCAGAGAGGTTAAGTTCAAAAGACGCTACAAAATCAAGAAAGCTAGACTTTGAGAAAGCATATGAGGAATAAACAAAAAGGGTGGCCTTTTCTTGTATGGGTGATGCTATTATTCTTCAGAGACTCTTTTGATAGGGATGGAAAAGAAAATCAGAGAGATAAAAAGAGATTTTGGAAGTGATGACCTTTGTTTGAATGAAGAAAGAAAAAGGGGTGGCGGCAAAATGAGGGAAGAAGAGTTTGTAATGTACTACTAAGTATTAAACTGGGACTAGAGAGAGAAAAGAGAGGAGATTTGAGACCTAGTGTTAATGGAATGGGCTGAGTTGAAAGCTCCCAATTGTGAAATAGAATAAGGGTTATATGAGACCACTATTGATGATTGGCATGAATGCTGATTGCTAGAGTGGAAAAAGATTTTTGGAGAGAGAGAGAGAGAGTTGCCCGTAAAAATATCGGGCAGCCGAAAACCGAGTGCAGATCAAGGTTTTTGGCGCCAAATTTTGTTATTTGGGAAGCAACGGCTCTATTTCCCGCCAGTAAATTTGATTTCCCATTTCACCCTTACAATTTTTGTATTTTTATCATTAGGCCACTGGCTGCTGCTGGGTTGGAATTGGATAATGTATCGGTAAGCCCATCAACGAAGTGTAGCCTTTGCCAAACTAAACATTTTTGGGCCTGCTTGCACATTAATCCTCTCGTTTTTGTTTTTTTTTTTTTTAAATTGTGGCTTCTAAATATTTCATGCTTCAATTTGTTATACTTTTTGATTTTTTTAAAATGAAGGATTCCGAATCATGAAAAGTTATTTAGCATTAGCATCTTTCCTTCTTTTTTTTTTCTTTTTTCCAGAAGGATTTCTTTCTTTTGATTAAGTAGGGAAATTCTTCCAACATATTTATTCAAATAGAATACCACTCTATTGATATATGTGTATACAATAGAAAATGCTGCAATAGAACCCAGCCAGGTCCAAGGGAGGGGAGGGATTGAATACGATGAGGGAAAGAAAGAACAGGTAATTTTGTGAGTTGTCTACCCAGAAGATGCCTTTTCTCTTTCCGTTACACTTTATTCATTATTAAACTAAATTAAAGATCTTCTAAAGAAAAACTAAATTAAAGATTTATCACATAATAATAACAAATAAATAAATAAATTTAATTAATCAAACTGATATTTTATTAACTTAATCAATCACATTCAATTGTGAAGATTAGTTGCTCCTTTCATAAAATCTAAAAACTTTCTAATCATACATAAAATCATATTATCCTTATTAATAATGCAATTTATGATAAGACTTGTTTGTTAGTGAGATATAATTTGATTATATTATGAAGTTATTTGCAAAATTTAATATTTTAAAATAAATATGTATCTATTATTGTTATTATCATAATTATTTGGGTAAGTAAGTACGTAGTTATTCATTCATTCATCCAAAAAAAGAAAAGAAAAAAGTATGTGGTTAGTTATTCAATCTTGAAAGGACAATATATGAGAAATTGTTAAGTGTTCTAGAAAAGAAAAATGAAAAGGTCGGGTGATGACGAAATAGGCCAACCAATGGAAACTGCCGTAGCAAATGGTGGGGCCAATGGACGGCTGCCATCCTAATTCCGGAGCCACCCATCAAAAAGCAAAAGGCAAAGATTGAGGTCGTGACAAGTAAGCAAACTTGGGCCATGTCATTAGAAAATCGCACATTTTTTCCACATGGGTAGGCTTCGCAAAACACACCACATGGGCCCAACAAGTCCTGTCCATATGTGCTGATGCCAGCCTAATCGCCCAACTTGTCTAGTGCATGCCCCGTCACTCTTCTATCTGTATTAAACTGTATATGGATTTTCGCCTGGAGACGCAATGCCTTAAATTTAATTTAACACAAATAAATAAGGACAGCTTATCAACCTTATAAATTTTACCAAAATATATTTATTCTTTATTTAGTTAATGGTGGAAGTAATATTTTTAATACTTTATTGAAACAACTATTATCATGTAATAGATTCTAGTTTTGAGTAATATTCTCATCCTGCTTGATGTATTTTTGGAAAACAAAATGAGTAAATGCCTTATTCAGATTTTGGCCTACCACTTCTGAAAATCACTATTCATTATTATAATTATGCTTATCTTTCCAAGGAGTTGCAAATTGAGGCACGGAATGATCTATTATTGGGTGAAGAATAGAAAAAGAAAAAAGACCTCGAGACAGACATGTACCAGCGGCTTTTCAATTTCAACGAGTCAGAAATTGGGGATGCTTGGATGAGAGCGGCACCAGCCTTGAATGGTTTTACCACAGCTTGATTTGAGCTAAAACTGCTCTCTCTCCCGAGGCTGCTAATCACTTCTAAAGGGAGTGATCATAAATCACAAATGTGTCCATGCAATTTTTTCAAATTTAACCCAATTTTCTTTATCAAATCTCGAAGTAACAGTTTGAAAAGTAGAAATAGATGTTTAAAAATTGACAATACATAGTGTTGTTTTCTCAAGAAACAAAAGATGATATTCGGCTGTCTTTTTCTACTGAATTAGACATATCAAAAGCCCATGTCCCATGCATGAATAAGGCAGTGAAGGATGAAGATGAATTCAGTGACCGATTTAAGAAGACCACGAAACCAAAGCAATCAAAATCAAACCAACCAAACCCCAACTTATATTGTCCTACTTTGCCGCCCCTTAGACCTTATCTATAGACAACGCATCAACAACGTAAGCTACAGATTTTCTCATTCTGCACTATTCACAATCAAGCCCCTTTATCTATGTTCATCATCAACTATTATTTTCAACCAACAATTACAAGTCCACGTCACTATTATTTTCAACCAACAATAACAAGTCCACGTCACCGTATTCGTGTAAAGCCACCCTACTTTTGTACACATCAAATTTTCCAATTGTAAAGCAGACTTGGAAGCAGAATCTTTTACCAAAAAATTCTTATTGAAAATTCAGTCTGCACAAATTACAAAAAACGTCATGCCATGTGCCAGGCCACCTTGGATGGCATGCGCCGATCCAATCACTTAGACCAGTAGTTTTGGATCTCCAATTTGGCGCTGTTAGTTTATATGCTGATGATACCTAATTTTAATGTACACAATTTTTTTATTGATATTCAGGTCTTACTTATCATTACTGTAATCCTGGAAGAAATAAAAAATTTGGAATAATTAGAAGTTTACAGCTAGTTTCTTTCTCCTAAATCATTATTGCCACTAAAGGCCCTTGAAACAATGTTACCGGAGGACCTTCACAGAATATCTGCAACAATTCATCTAGAACACCAAATAAAAATGATAATGATACTCTTTTTGCATGAGGGGAAACATACACACACACACACACATATATATTTTGAGGAAACAAGAGAAAATATCATTAAGATGAATTACAAATGACAAAATAAAATACAATCTGAATACCATAAATAAAGGAAATAAAACGGATAAACCAAGGCTATGTCCCTGACTATTGACAAAAAAAAAAAACATGACAAGAATCTGGAAGTTGTACCTTCTCAGCACCATGTACAATTCAACCAGTAATTGATATTGAATGATTGCTCTTGTGCGTACAAAGCCATATTAGCCTGTATTGTATGCTCATGTGAGGGTTGATTATATGGTGCTAGCAGAACCATTTGATATCATCATAAATTAAACAATAGTAGCATATAGCAAGTGGCATTTTTGTCAGGTTTTGCCTGATTTTAGCAACTTAACTATCCAAAGATTGCTACAGATGTCTAATATTCACACTATGATTTAAAGCCTCTCCACTTATAGTCCTGATCATATATATGAAGAGGCATCACAAAGGGTAATGCAGAAGATCACCTTGAGAGAAACATATAAATCAACTGTTTGCTTCTTTCTTGCAATTGCATCAAGATGGATCACGTACCACAAAATTAATCTGAATTTGCAGAGGTAAGCAATATCACTTAACTGCTCAAGATGGATGATGTACCGCAAAATCAATCTGAATTTGCAGAGGTAAGCACTATCACTCAACTGCTCAGTCAGCTAGATTTTACATTGCTACCATGCTCACTAATATTTTCAATATTGCATACTGCATATCCATTATGGTACTTGTCTGATACCAATATTACATATAGGAGTTATGCGATAGGAGATATCCAGTAACTGTAAGGTTGACTTCTCAGATATAACTTCCAACTTACCTCCTTTCACAGGCTAGAATTCTTAATAGAAAAAAAGTCTAAATTACTAGCTTTGCACAAAACATAAATGCTACATGCCCTACTCTGAAATTGAGAATCATTACACTCAAAGTACTGTGCCAAAACAGAGAAAATTGCATGCATCATAATGGAATGCCATGTAAAAAATCATGTGATTCCAATGACTACGCAATACTGAGTATCTTTTTCAGAAAATGGGGGATTATAACGATTCAGGATGTAGCCTCTCCAATCATAACATCCAAAGCGTTGTAACATCTAAGTCATTTCTCCATTCCTTTCTAGCAGTATCGGGAATTCTCTTTATATATTGTGAAATAATACAAAAGGAGTTCATTTTTCACCCTTCTTTCCATAATATACTAATGTTTTCCAAAGTGTGACTTCAACAAGTATGTCTAGCTATTCCTCAAGTTGCCCAATCTTAGAGAAAGAATACTATATCTGAAAATGGACATTTCTTCTTAGGTAAGAAAGTTTACTGAGAAAGAAAACTGTATGACCCAAATAATTTTTATTAGCGTAACTGAGAAAAAGAAAAGAAACAAAAGAACAGAAGCAATTCAAGGAAGAATGTTTACAACTGCAGAACTTGCTATAGAAAGTTGGGTCGCACAATCTATTTTCTTATCTTTAGGATACCCACAGTAAGCAAAGTTAGGTCAAGCTACTGGGAGAGATTGGAAAATAATCACAACCTTCTCTTTTCCATTTCTGTGGCGGTTTTGGATTATTATACTATGCGTTTTTGAACTCATCATCTTAGGAAAGCAGAGGTTACCTAGTAATAAAAAGTCAATAACAGAGCCAAAGTCTCTGCAACTCAACTTTTAGAAACTATTAGGTGCAGAACATCCTACAGCACTGATTGTCTCTTGTTCACATTTTAATTTAGATGAGGCTCATAGGAGATTAAATAAAAATAAAAAGAGAGATACTGTAGTATATATGTAGCTTCCTATTCTGAGCATAGTACAAGTAAATTTGGAAAAGATTAAAATATGCTGTCAGACATGTCATTTATGGCCTTTATCATCTCTGTATTGGTTTCTGTTATCATAAGACTCTTACAAACCTGTGGGATAATAAGCATCTTCTGCAATCAATATTCTCATATGTAAAACTTGGTACATCCTCAGAGGGTGAGATGGACGTGAGAGTAATGCATAAAAGACATACTATAACTCTAACTGGGAATGTTGACATCCACAAAGTTTTCAGTATAAAATAAGAGGATCCTATGGGATATGAAGGGGTATTTAAAATCAGAATTTCTATACCAGAGTACTATCTTCTACATGTTCCTTTTTTTTTTTTTTTTTGTTTCCTCTCTTCCTGAAAGAGGATCCTTAATTTTTAAAGTGATTAGTGATGAGATTACGTGGTAGTAAGGATACGAATCCTTTAAATTAAGGAGGTTATTTGTTAAATTTTAGATAAAAAATTTGTTTATTGAGGAATATGAACGTTTAATTTTGGATGGAGGGAGTGTAAAGGTGAATATTGACTGTTTGCTAATGGAAGCTGTACTCTAAGAACTGGACTAGCTTGTTCTCTTATAATATATTGTGAAATAAAATAATTTCAGGCTCTTAAAATAACAGCACCATGGCATAAAAATTTGTCTGCAGAAAGTAGAAAAGGAAGACAAGAGTGTTGCTGACAACTACTTCTGGCACAACAGTTGATAAACTTTTTCAGGTGGAAGAGAAGATAGTACAGGCTCTCATTGAAGAACCTCATGAGACCATGAAAACTAATTCTGAAGTTGAAACTACGAAGGAACTTATGGAAGGAAATTTGGGACCTAGAGATGGTAAAAGATTACCTATGTTTATTGAAATTGCTGGTGAAGAAAATAGCAGTTCATCACAAGTTTACAATGGCAAAGAGATCACAAATGGGGCCAACAGAGGAAATTCAAGTGGAAATTTAATAGCAGAAGAAGATCTAAAAAATCAAGAGGTAGAAGTTACAATTATAGAGGTAACCTTGCCAGGAACCCAATCAAATGCAGAAGAAGAATCAAGAGATTTGAATAGAGATGGGGGAGGATGCATAGTGCAAGAAGAGACCATTATGGATTCACAGGAAGCTACTTCAGCACAGACTACGGGAATAAAATATCATCACCCTGATTCAACCCAGGACATAAATTTGGAGACTGCAAAATTGTTGGAGACTGGTAACAAAGGCGCTGGCCCACAGAAAACCTTCAATTCCTCAACTGCATCTTTTGAAGATCTACACAAAGCAGGTCTCCTAATAAAAAGGGAAAAAGACTTGGCCATCTCATCCATTTTAGGTGACAAGAGGATGGAACCTCAAGGGCTGAATTCAAGTCTAAATCCTGAGGATGAAACAACAGAGGAAGTACAAAGGTTGTCTGACTGTACCAGAAATTACCCCTCAGGAATAGACTGTAAGAGTGACCATCCTGACATGGCAAAAGAAAATTCTCAAGATGCTGAAGTGCTACCACAGTCAGTTAACTTGAAGGATGAATCAACAGAGAAAATAGAAAATCTGTCTGACTTTTTGAGAAATGTCTCTGCTGAAACAGAATGTGGGAGTAGCCACAGGGAAACAACAGAAGAAAATACTCAAGAAGCTGAAATGCTGCCACTTTCTGTTATAGTGGGGCATGAAATGACAAAAGAAGTAGAAAGTTTGTCCGAACATACAGGAAATATTTCCACAGAAAGAGATTGCGGCAAGGAGCACAGTGAAACAACAGTAGGAAATCCTCAAGATGCTGAAAGACTGCTACAGTCTATTAACATGGAGATGGAAACAACAAAGAAAGAAGAAATTTCATCTAATCTTGCTGAAAATGTCTCCATAGAAATAGAAAATGGGACAGACAACCGCAAAATGACAGAAGGAACTTTTGAAGGTCCTAAAATACTGGATGAGACAACAGAGAAACTAGAAAGCTTGTCTAAACATACCGGAAGTGTCTCCACAGAGACTGAAGGTGGGGGTGATCCTAGCAAAGTGACAAAAGCAAATATTCAAGATGCTGAAATACTTTCCCACTCTGAAGTGGAGGATAAAAACATAGAGAAAGTAGGAAGTTTGTCTGGACTTGCTAGAAATGCATCCATTGAAACAGGTGGAGGGAACAACTACATTGAAGCAGCAAAAGAAGAAATTTCCAAAGAAATTGAGATACTGCTAGTTAGTTCTTTGATCAACCCATCCATGACAGGTACAAGCACATTGGACGCTGAACCAGGCGAGACAAGCTGTGAGGTCAAATCAATCGATGACAGTGAAGAGAAGGAAATTTTGCTGTTAAAAAGGTCAGACATTGTCAGTGCAAATGCTAACATCATTTCCCCTGGCTCTGACTGCCTAAATAAGCATGAGAAAGAGGATGTAGAAAATGGTTCCCATGCAGAACATGTAAGCAGCCCATTAGTTAATGCATTTACAGGAGAGATCTTATTGAAGGATGTCGGTCCAGAGATGGTTCAAGAGATTGAAGCACATTCAGGTACCATGTTTGGGAAGAAAGATGGGGACACGGAAGATGCTTCTTGTATTGAGTCTTCACCAGCCAAAGAAGTCTCAAATATGGTACCTATAGTTGCCAAGGAGAACCAGGCTGAAGTAGGAAACCAAGATAAGTGCCTGGAAGACTTGGCTACTGTCAAGAGTACTGAGAGTGCAACGGGTAAACATGAAGAGAGGCCAGAATTCAGTTCCAATGACTTGCTGATGGAAAGAAGGGAAACTTTAGAAAAAGAGAGTCAGGAGCAGGTCCTACTTGAACTTTTAGCAGGGGAAGACAGACTGGATAAAGTATCTAATGGTTTAACTGAAGCCAATGTAGAGGCTGAAGTGCCAGTTAAACCTCAAGTTTTCAACACTGAGAAAGATCTGGAAGCTCTCTTGCCTAAAAATGAACCAGGAAAGGAGAACCATAATGATTCCAAGCAAGCAGCAAGCATGCCTCTTGAAAAGATAGAATCAAGTCAACACTTTGAAAGAACAACTTCTGTACAAGAGCAGAAATCAACAGAATGTCTTGAAGGTGGCCTTTGTGAAGAAAAGGACAGCAAAAGTAATGCTTCTAAAATCAAAGCAGAGAATAGTCTACAGGAGGTGAGAATCTTTTAAGTATAGTAAAATTTTATGTCTTCCAATTAAAATTCAAAAAACTATCTTGTCTTCCAGGGACATGAAAAAACTCTAATATGTTGAGCTGATGCTGCAGAATATCACATTAGATGATTCAACTATGGAGGTTGATAGTGCAGTGCTGAATGACACTGCACAAGGAACATATGAAACAGGCCAATGTCCAGAGAGCACTATTTTTGAGGAGTTGTCTAAAGTAGAATCGTCCATAAAACTCAGATCAACAACTGAAGGTGATAAACACGAAAATAATGATTTGATCGATATAGAAGACAATACACAAGAGAAAGATGGAGTTTCTTTTGGAAAAGAAGAAAATTTACCACCACAAAGTAAGTAATCTAAGAAACTTCTCATGCATTTCATTCCAGTAAAATGATGTGTCAATTATTATCACACAAACCACGAGATGTTTTAGTTATGAACATATAATGGACTGGGAATTGGAACTGAAAAGATCTGAATATCAACATAGGGTGACTGGGATAACCTGCAAAGAGTTTTTAATGCTTTCTCATGTTCCAAATGTGTATCTGATCTGGTAAGTCATTATTCAATCCATCGAATCACAAAATAGTGCAAGAGATGCAACTTGCTAAATGTAACATTATTAACAGCAACACATATTTTCACCAAACATGAGAAGCTGAACCTAGGAACACTTCAATGCACAATCATTAGTCACTAGGAATTTATATTTCAAGCCACACCCTTTAGCGCTTCATTTTTCTGCAACTACATGCATAAAAATTAACTGATCCTATGAGACCCGCAACATTCTGCATTAGAAAATTTAGAGGTTTGTCTGACCCTGAATGAAACTAGTACTTCCTAGAAATAAGACTTTAACCCAGTTATTCTCACCCACCCGATTAAATTGCACCACAGTACAGCACCAGCAACAATCTGCAAATTTTGAGAGGAAAAGAACATTTTTTTACTAACATTTGACACAAAATGCAGGTCGTATTGACAACAAAAGAAAGCAAGTGGAAGATTTATCTGTTGGGAATAACAAAAACAAATGCCCTAAAGCAGAAACAGATTACATCAATGACCATGAAGAAATCAGAGGCAATGACTCAGAGGAAGCAGCATCAGAGCTAAAACAAGACCACATAGTTGTAGAAGAGGTTCGCATGGATCATCAGAAATTCAGCTCAAAAAGTTTCTTATTTATGTTCAAATTTGATCCCTTATTTTTAGTTGTATGACTGAATTAGCACTGGTAAAGCAGGTACAGAAGGATACATTCAGCAAGGATGAAGAAAGAGAAACACATATAATAGCTGAAGAGCAGATAGTCACAGAAAACTCAGTAGAGTCCTCAGCTGCTGAAAACAACAAATCTGATCACAAGGTTATAGTAGAGGTAGAATGCTTGACTCAAGACCACTAAGCTTCTCACAAAAATTCTTTGAAAATAGTCGGAAGGCAAATTAACATTTACGCATCCTTTAAACAAGCAGGCGGCAAATCCTGAAGCTAAAAATGTCTGCAAACTAGAAGCAATTTACAGCAATGATGATGAAGAAATCAAAGGAAGAGGCTCAGATGGAGTACCAGAACTAAAAGAAGATCACATTGTAGTAAAAGAGGTATATACTTGGAACTAAAATCTTCATTTCAACAAGTTGCTTGTTTATGTTCGAATTCTATCCATTCTTGTTATTCGATGTATTGAATTTGAATTGATAATATGCAGGTATGCATGGATACATTGTGCAAGGATGAAGAGAAAGAAACACAAACAATAGACAAAGAGGTAGTCAAAGAATACTTGGTAGAACACTGTGCCGCAGAAGAAAAGAAGTCTCATCAGGTCAAAACTAAGGTAGAGTGGTGTATTCTCAAGACTAGCTTTTCCAAAAAGATTTTTTTTTCTTGAGTAATTAATGACTGTTATTCTTTTTTTCTAAACAGGCAACAAATCCTGAAGATGTCAATAAAGTAGAAGCATTTTACAGAAATGATAATGAAGAAATAAAAGGTCATGACTCTGCGGAAGGAGCACCAGAACTAGAAGAAGATCATCTTGTCGCACAAGAGGTTTGTTTGGATCATAAGAACTTCAGCTCTATAAGTTTCTTCGTGAAGTTCAAATTTGATCCCTTGTTAGTTGACATGATTGGATTCCAACTGATAATGCAGGCATACAAGGATACATGCAGCAAGGATGAAGAAAAAGAAGCAGAAAAAATAGACAAAGAGGAGATAGCTGCAGAACACTTGAAAGAATCTTCTGTTGCAGGAAAATATAAGTCTGATCACCAGGATAAAACGGAGGTAGAAAAATTGGCTCTCAAGACTACTTGCCACTCTGAGACAGTGTTGCCAATGGAAATAGATGCACTCAAGGTGCTTAGGGCCCTCATATAGGCTAGGCATGCTTAAAAGGTTAATAATTATATTAAATGAACTTAAATTAAGCTGAGAAGTTAATAATTCTATTAAATGAACCCAAAAGAGGAGGTTTAAGTCTAATAATCTAAAACTTCTCCAAACTCCTTAAAGAAATAGAAGTACCTTGTCTATGGTGGCTGAGAGGAATAGATGTCTGAAGTCTGAGTATAATCTTCTCTTTTGAACCTCACTCAATCACAGTGTTGCTTGCTTGACTCTTGAATATCATATTGAAAATGCTGGCAGCGTTTAAAGCTCTTTTGAGAGATCTATTTTCAAGGTATTAATTGAATTATTCAAGTTTCATAAGATATTTGACCTTTATAGGATTTTCTCTGCTATTCTCAAGTTATAAATTAAGATTTAGACTTTTAATGAGGCTTTTAACACTTTTCTAGCAGAAAATATACTAGCTTAAAGAGACAATTCTTACTCAGGCAAGCTTTCATAGCCTTAAGCCATAGAAAAGGCAAAGCAAGGTACAAAAACTGCACACCAACAAGCCTCTCACCCAAGAGGGTCTGAGGCACTTTTCCTAAAAAAGGCTGCACCTGCATGCCTAGGCCTATGCCTTGGCAACACTGCTCTGAGAAAGATATAGAAAAGAGATGGCAGCCCAAATGAACTTTCCTTTCTTTCTACAACAGGCAACAAATCCTGAAGGAGATGATATCCATAAAGGAGAAGCAGCTCACAACAATGATGATGAAAAAATCAAAGCTTATGACTCAGCAGAAGGAGCACCGAAACTAAAAGAATATCAGATTTTAGCAGAAGAGGTTTGTTTGGATCATAAAAAACTCAGTTTGAAAAGTTTCTTCAAATTTGATCCCTTCTTGTTAGTTGATGTGATTGAATTATAACTGACGATGCAGCAGTGCAAGGATACATTCAATAAGGATGATGGAAAAGAAACACAAGTAATAGACAAAAAGGAACCAACTGCAGAGTACTCAGTAGAATCCTCGGTTAGAGAAGAAAACAAGTCTGACCACAAGATTACGGAGAAGGTAGTGATTGACCCTCGTCCTCTCAAAGAAATTTTGAAAAAGAAAGATATTCCAAATAACTTTCCCCATTCTCCTTCAAACAGAAGGCAAATCCTGAACCTGCTGAACTCTGTAAAGGAAAAGATGATCACCACAAAGATGATGAAGAAACCGAAGGTAATGACTCAGAGGAAGGAGCAACAAAACCAAAAGAAGATCAGCTTACAGCAAAAGAAGTATGTTTGGATCATTAGAATATTGGTTCAATGAATTTCTTGTTTATGTTCAAATTTGATCTCTTCTTGGTAGTGGACATGATTGAATTCCAACTGGTAATAATGCAGATCCACAGAGATACATTCAGCCAGGATGAGGAAAAAAAATTGCAAATAATAAATAAGGAGGAGGTAACAACAGAATATTTGATAGAAGCCTCTGTTGCAGGAAAAAGCAATTCTGATCACGAGGTTAACGAATCTCAAGACTACTTAGCACCTCTCAAAAAGATTATAAGTAAGAGTTGGCAGTTGAATTAACTTTCCTTTTCTTCCTACAAACAGGCAACAAATCATGAAGCTGATGATGTCCATAAAAGAGAAGCAGTTTACAGGAATGATGATGAAGATATTAAAGGTAATGACTCAGCTGAAGGAGCATTGGAATTAAAAGAGCATCAGATTTCTGCAGAGCAGGTTGGTTTGGATTAAAAGAACTTCAGATTAAAAAATTTCTTTCCAGATCTGATCCCTTCTTGTTAGTTGACATGTTTGAAGTTCAACTGGCAATGCAGGTAGACAGGGATACATTTAGAAAGGATGACAAAAAAGAAACACAAATAATAGACAAAGAGGATGCAGCTACAGAATTGGTAGATTCCTCCTTTAAAGACGAAAACCAATATGATCATGAAGTCAAATCAGAGGTAGAGTGATTGACCCCCCTCCTCTCAAAAAGATAAAAGATAAAAGAGCGTAGCCCCTTCAAATAACTTTCCCAATTATTCTACAAACAGGCGGCAAATCCTGAAGCTGATGAAGTCCAAGGAAAAGAAGATCACCTCAATGATCATAAACACATCGAAGGTAATTATTCAGAGGAAGTAGCACCAGAACCAAAAGAATATCGAATTGCAGCAGAAGAGGTATGGCTTGGTTCAGAACTTCATCAGTTAGATATGATTCTTATGTTAAAATTTCATTCCTGCTAGTAAGAGGATATTAACTGTATTTCATAATGGCAATGCAGAAACACAAAGATACCTTCAGCAAAGATGATGAGAAAGCAAAGCAAATAATAGACGAACAGGAGGTAACTGCACAATACTTGGTAGAATCTTCTGGTACTGAAGAAAACAAATATCATCACAAGCTTAAAACAGAGGTAGAGTGATCAGCTCTTAAGAATATTTGACTCATTTCAGAAAAAATATTAAAAAATTCGGCACTTCAATTAACTTTCCTTTTCTTTCAAACAGCCAATAAATCCAGAAGCTGATGATGTCCATAAACAAGAAGCATTTCACTCACAGGAAGGAGCACGAGAACAAAAGGAGGATCAGATTATAGGGGAAGAGGTCTGTTTCAGTCATAAGAAGTCCAGTTTAAAAGATTCTTCTTTATGTTCAAATTTGAACCTTTCTTGTTAGTTTTTGTGATTGAATTCCAACTGGCTAAGCAGGCACACAAGGATACATTCAGCAAGGGTGAAGAAAAGGGACCACAAATAATAAACAAAGAGGTGGGTTTCCATAAACAAGAAGCATTTTACAGTAGTGATGATGAAAAAATGAAAGGTATTCACTCACAGGAAGGAGCACCAGAACAAAAAGAGGATCAGATTATATGGGAAGAGGTTTGTTTCTGTCATAAGAAATCCAGTTCAAAAGATTCTTCTTTATGTTCAAATTTGAGCCCTTCTTGTTAGTTTTTGTGATTGAATTCCAACTGGCAAAGCAGGCACACAAGGATACATTCAGCAAGGGTGAAGAAAAGGGACCACAAATAATAGACAAAGAGGTGGCAGCTACAGAACACTTGGTAGAATCCTCTGTTGCAGCAGAAAACAAGACTGACCAAGAGGTTGTAGCAGAGGTAGAGTGATTAACCCTCCTCTCAAAAAGATTAGAAAAGAAAAACAAAAGTTGCCAGTCCAAATAACTTTCCTATTCTAAAAACAGGTGACAAATCCTGAAGCTCATGAACTCCATAAAGGAAGAGCAGATCACCTAAATGGTGATGAAGAAAGCATAGGTCATGACTCAGAGGCAGGAGCAACAAAACCAAAAGAACATCAGATTGCAGCAGAAGAAGTATGTTTGGATCATAAGAACTTCAGTTCAATGAGTTGCTTATTTACATTCAAGTATTTCTTCTTGCTGCTCGTCGACATGATTCTATTCCAATTGTAATGCAGGCAACCAAGGAAATGTTCTGTGAGAATGAAGAAAAAGAAGCATGCATAATAGAGAAAGAGGAGGTAGCTACAGAATACTTGGAAGAATTCTCTGTTGCAGAAGATACCAAGTCTGACAATGAGGTTACAACAAAGGTAGAGTGACTTGCCTCTCATGATTATGTCCATAAAGGAGAAGCAGTTTACATTCAATAAGTTGCTTATTTATCTTCAAATTTGATCTTTTCTTGCTAGTCAGCATGATTCAATTCCAAATGGTAATGCAGGTACACAAGGAAACGTTCTGCAAGATTGAAGAAAAAGAACCACAAATAATAGAGAAAAAGGAGGTAGCTACAGAATACTTGGAAGATTTCTCTATTGCAGAAGATAACAAGTCTGATAATGAGGTTATAACAAGGGTAGAGTGATTTGATCCTCCCATGATTAGTTGTATCCTTTTAAAATGATTTCCAAAGAAGTTACCCAAACATTCAATTTTTCCCTTCTTCCTACAAACAGGCAACAGATCCTGAAGCTGATTATGTTCATAAAGGAGAAGCAGTTTACAGGTATGATGATGATATTGAAGGTAACTCAGAGGAAGCAGCACCAGAACTAAAAGATCAGAGTTTAGGAGAGGTTCGTCTACTCATAAGAATTTCAGTTCAAAAAGTTTCTTCTTAATGATCAAATTTGATCCCATCTTGTCAGTTGATGTGTTTGAATTCCAACTGATAATGCAGGCATACAAGGATACATTCAGCAAGGGTGAAGAAAAAGATACACAAATAGTAGACAAAGAGGTGGCAGCTACAGAATACTTGGGAGAATCCCATGCTGCAGAAGAAAACAAGTCTGATCATGATATAACAACAAAGGTAGAGTTGTTGTACCTCAAAACTTAAATTCTCTCAAAAAGATAAGAAAAAGAAAAGAATTTTTTTGTTCCAAATAACTTTCCTTATTCTTCTTCTACAACAGGCCACAAATCCTGAAGGTAATGAACTCGATAAAGCAACAACAGATCAGATTATAGCAGAAGAGGTTTGTTTGGATTACAAGAACTCCATTTCAATAAGTTTCTTGCTTATGCTCATATTTGATCCCTTCTTTTTAGTTGATGTGATTAAAGTCCAACAGGTAATGCAGGTGCACAAGGACACATTCTGCAAGGATGCAGACAAAGGAATGCAAATTATAGAAGAAAAAGAGGTAGCTACAGAATACTTGGTAGAATCCTATGTTGCAGAAGAAAACAAGTCTGATCCCAAGGTTATAAATGAGGTACAATGGTTGACTTTCAAGACTGCCTGACTCCTTTCAAAAAGATTTTTAAAAAGTTTGGCACTCCAATTAACTTTCCTATTCTTCCTACAAACAGGCTACAAATCCTGAAGCTGATGATGTCTATAAAAGAGAAGCAGTTTACAGAAATGATGATGAAGAAATCAAATGTATTGACTCGAAGGAAGGAGCACCAAAACTAAAAGAAGATCAGATTCTAACAGAAGAGGTATGCTTGGATCATAAGAAAGTTGAAAAAGTTTCTTCTTTGTTTTCAAATTTGATCCTTCTTGTTAGTTGACTTGATTAAATTCCAACTCCAATGCAGGCATGCAAGGATAAGGAAAAAGATGCACAAATAATAGAGAGAGCAGAAGAGTACTTGGTAGAATCCTCTGTTGCAGAAGAAAACGAGTTTAAAGCAGAGGTAGAGAGATTAACCCCAAAGCTTCTTAGCTTCACTCAAAGAGATTAAGAAAAGAAAGTTGTCATTCCAAATAACTCCACTATTCTTCTACAAACAGGCTACAAATCTTGAAGCTGGTGAATTCCATGAAGGAAAATCAAATCATCCAAATGATGAAGAAGTAATTCAAGGTAATGATCCAGAAGAAGTAGCTCCAGAACCAAATGAAAATGAAATAGCAGCAAAAGAGGTACATTTGGTTTGTCAGAAATTCAGTTCAGTAAGTTAATAGTTTATGTTAAATTTCATTCCAGCTAGTTAATTGATGCGAACCATATTCCAACTGGTAATGCAGGTATACGAGGATGCATCCAGCAAGGATGTAGAAAAGGAAACACAAGCAATAGACAAAGAGAAGGTAGTCACAGAATGCTTGGCAGAATCCTTGGTTGCAGAAACAGAAAAGTCTGATCATAAGGTTATAATATAGATGGAGTGATCAAAACTAAAGAATACCTAGCTTCTTTCCAGATCAGAAAACGAAAAGACTAATCCAATTACCATTTTCTTTTTCTGCAAACAGGTAACAAGTCAACAAGCAAGTAGCGTTCATTATAGTGCTGAAAATACAGATCCAGTGGAAGAAAAGAAAACCCAAAATGAGTTGCCAGAATCTGTTTTGGAAGATATTATTGCAGAGGACTTCATCATGACTCAGGTCTCCAGTCCAGAGGTTAGCTATACTATTAATTTATTCTGGAAATAAAGAATTATAAGTTTGAATATTGACTTTCACTCAATACGTAATTGAATAATTATCTGGAGGACCCTGGAAGTGTTTATTATGGTTCTATCACTTGGAAAATGCAGAAAGCAAAAGAAGAATTTGAACCAGAACATGACTTTGCAACAACTTCAACAAAAGAAATGAAGGACTCTTGTGAAGAAACTCGAAAGGGGGAACTTGACAGAGAGGTTAGTCAAGTATTCTCATTCGAAGATGCATCAATTTTAACTGTATACATTAATTTCTTGCCTTCATCATGCAAAGTACAAGAGTAGAAATGAAATTGAAAACTTGCTACTAATATTACTGGGAAGGTCACATCAATTTCAGAAAAAAATAATCACAAGTCCTTAGCATAACCACAGAAAGCATGCATAAACTAACATCATAATGTCACAGTTCTTTTTGAAAATTAAGTAGCCATCTGATTACAGTAACAACCATGCATGGATTAGAAATGTGTTAATAAGGAAGGAGAATAACAATATCTAAAGTCTAAACCATTAGCATTGCATGGGATATATTTCAATAGCCTTAAGAGTTCATAAACAAACTTAGGTTTTTCCCTAGGATTATACCTATTGAGATCTATGTACCAAAGTTGGACAGTTAGAAAACTGAATGAATAAAACTTGAAATCATATAAAGTCGTCTGCTTCAGTTAATATCTCTTTGTGTTGCACAAGTAACTTGATATAATCCTGCACATGGAATTTGACTACAATATAACTACAGAACAACATGAATTGATTTTCATTGCTCCTTTGAAATCTACCATATCAACAAAATCCTTTTCCTATATGTCTCTCTAAAGCATAAGACATTGACATCAAAAGGTATTTCAGAAAATCCCTCAACATCATGACATTGAAAAGAAATTTGTCAAAGAAGCTGACAGTTCCAACAACTACTATACAAAATCCATGGAGGGAGAAATTGTTCAGGAGAACTTCCAGGAAGAAGAGGTAGGTAACACCTTGACAACAAATTACTGTTTCCTATTAATTCATTTCAGCATTTCAAATTCTCTCTTCTCATATAGGCAAATAAACAAAAGAGTGCTGAAGCACAAATGAACATAGAGGAAATTCTAAACCTGGCCATTCCAATACCAATGCAAGGAGAAAGATCTGTTGAAGGAAGCTTGAAAGAAGAGGAATGGGATGTCATTGAACCAGAAAAAGAGGTTTGCATCCACACATAAATATTATGTTTTTTAAACTTGTTGCTCCAAATTCCATATCTTAAGATTAAAGTTTCTCCATTTGACAGACAAAAGATGTGGATATAGAAGGCACAGCATGGAATGACAAGGCCACATACACTACACAAGAGGGAGAAAAGGTGACAGTCAAGCACAAAGGAAATGCAGATGTTACAGGTTACACTGCAGGTACCGTTAGATTAGCAGAAGGACTGGGTCCAAGTGATGAATATCAGGAACAGGCTGAAAACTCCAGTGCAGTGCCTAAGAATTCTGCAAAGAATAATAACGAGACAATGCTAGACACCACAAAGTCAACTGAAATACAACTAGTAGAAGGAAGCTTGAAAAGGAAGGATTGGGATGACCTGGAACCACAGAAAAGAGGGGTGAGTGTCCATAACATGAACATTATGTTTCGCAAACTTCCCTTTCTTAGTTGTCAATTAAAGTTTCTCCATTGAACAGACAAAAGATGCAGACATAGGGGACACAACAAATAATAATGAGAAAGCACACTCTGCACACGATGGTGAAATGGAGACTGTCAAGCATGAAGGAAAGGCAGATGTTTCAGGTGATACCATAGGCCTCTTTAGATTAGCAGAAGGATGGCCTCCAAGAGAATATCAAGAACAGGCCAAGAACTTTATTGCTGCACCTGAAATTTCTGAGCGAAGCAAAGAGGAAATGTTACACACCAATGTGTCAACAGAAATAAGATCAATGGAACGAAGGTTGAAACAAGAGGAACAGGGTGCCATGAGACCTAAAGAGGAGGTCAGTGCCATACAATGTTTCCCAACTTCACTCCAATTTCCATCTCCTAGTTGTCAATTGAATTTTCTCCATTGGACAGAAAAAGGATTTGGACAGAGAAGGCACAATACAGAAGGACGAGGCCACACTTTCTTCAAAGGACACAATCAAGCATGAAGGAAATCCAGATGCTGCAGGTACCAATGGATTAACAGAAGAATTTCCTGAAAGAGAATATCAAGAACTTGTTGAAAACTTCAGTGCACTGCCTGACATTTCTGAGGAAAGGAATGAGAAAAAGTTAGATACCAAAGAATCAACAGAAATAAGACCAGTTGAAGGAACCCTGAAACAAGAGGTACGGGTTGCCACAGAACAAGAAAAAGAGGTCAGTGTTATATTTTCCAAAATTTTATTCCTACTTCCATCTCTTAGTTGACAAATGAAGTTTCTCAATTGACAGGCAAAGTATTTGCACGTAGAAAGAACAGCACTTATTGAACAGGAGGGTCAAGAGGAGATGTTCAAGCTTGAAGGGAATCCAGATGCTGCAGGTACTCATAGACTAATAGAAGGATCGCCAGCAAGAGAATATCAAGAACTTGCTAAAAACTCCACTGTGGAGCCTAACATTTGTGAGGAAAGAAATGAGATAAAGTTAGACATCATGGAGTCAAAAGAGGTTAGTGTCTATATAAAAATGTTTTCTAAACCTACATTCCAAATTCTCTTTTTTGTTCTATTTCCATAAAATTTTTCCATTGGACAGGCAAAAGATTTGGACAGAGAAGGCACAACACAGAAGGATGAGGCCACACTTTCCACAAAGGAAGGTGAAAAGGATGCAGTCAAGCACAAAGGAAATCTAGATGCTGAAGGTACCAACGGATTAACAGAAGAATTACCTGCAAGAGAAGATCAAAAACTAGCTGAAAACTCTACTGCAGGGCCTGAAATTTCCAAGCAAGGGAAAGATAAAATGCTAGACACCGCAGAAGAAGAGGTCAGTGTCTATATACAAAAATTATGTTTTCCAAAACTTAAGCCCCAACTTCCATCTCTTGTTTTTTTCAATTGAATTTTTCCATTGGACAGACAAAAGAATTGGATAGAGAAGGCACAAAGCATAAGGATGAGGCCACACTTTCTGCAAAGGAGGGTGATAAGGACACAGTCAAGAATGAAGGAAATCTAGACACTGCAGGTACTGATGGAGGATTAACAGAAGATTTGTCTGCAAGAGAATATCAAGAATTTGCTGAGAACTCCAGTATGGTGCTTGACATTTCTGAGGAAAGGAATGAGAAAATGTTAGATATCAGAGAGTCGACGGAAATAAGACTGGTTGAAGGAATCTTGAAACAGAAGGAATGGGAAGTCATCGAAACAGAAAAAGAGGTCAGTCTCCTCCATCTATAGAAACAATGTTCTACAAACTTTCAATCCAATTTCCATGTTTTAGTTGTAATTTGAAGTTTCTCCATTGGATAGACAAAACACTTGCATGCAGAAGGCACAACACAAAATGATGAGGCCACATGTTCTGCACAGCAGGGAAAAAAGGAGATGATCAGGAAAGAAGGAAATGTAAATGCTGCAGGTACCAATAGACTAGGAGAAGAATTTCTACCAAGAGAACATCAAAAACTTGCTGAAAATTCCGGGACAGTGCCTGAGATTTCTGAGAAAAGTAAAGAGAATATGTTAAATATCATGGAATCAACAGAAATAATACGAGTTGAAGAAAGCTCGAAACAAGAGGAATGGTATGTTATAGAACCAGGAAAAGAGGTCAGTGTCCACATTATGTTTTCCAAAATTTCTCTCCAATTTCCATCTCTTATTTGTCAATTGAAGTTTTTACAATGGACAGACTAGAGATTTGGACAGAGAATCCACAGCACAGAATGATGAGGCCACACTTTCTGCACATGAGGGTGAAAAGGAGATGGTCAAGCACGAAGGAAATCCAGATACTGCCGATATAGATGGGCTAACAGAAGGATTGCCTCCAATAGCAGGTCAAAAACTTGATGAAAACTCCGACACAGTGCCTGACATTTCTGAGGAAAGAAATGAGACAATGTTAGACACCGCAGTGACAAAAGAAATACAACTAGTTGAAGAAAGCTCCAAACAAGAGGAATGGGTCATGAAACCAGAAAAAGAGGTCAGAATCCATGTTCGTCAATATGTTCTCCAAATATATGCTCCAAATTCCATCTCTTATTTTTAAAATTTTCCACATTGCATAGACAAAAGATTTGGTCAGAGAAGGCACAACACAGAAGGATGATGCCACACTTTCCACAGGGGGTGAAATTGAAAGGGAGATAATCATGCACGAAGGAAATCTAGACACTCTCGATATAGATAGGCTAACAGAAGAATTGCCTCCAATAGTGGGTCAAAAACTTGCTGAAAACTCCAACACAGTGCCTGACATTTCTGAGGAAAGAAATGAGACAATGTTAGACACTGCAGTGACAAAAGAAATACAACTAGTTGAAGAAAGCTCCAAAAAAGAGGAATGGGATGCCATGAAACCAGAAAAAGAGGTCAGAATCCATGTTCGTCAATATGTTCTCCAAACTTATGTTCCAAATTCCATCTCTTATTTTTTTAATTTTCTGCACTGCATAGACAAAGAGTTTGGTCAGAGAAGGCACAGCACAGAAGGATGACGCCACACTTTCCACAGGGGGAGAAGTTGAAAGGGAGATAATCATGCACGAAGGAATCTAACACTCCCGATATCCTCCGATAGGCCACACAAGAATTGCCCTCCAATAGCGGGTCCAAAATGACCTTGCTGAAACTCCAACACAGATGACCTCCTGACATTTCTGAGGAAAGAAATGAGACAATGTTAGACACTGCAGTGACCAAAAAAAAATACAAACTAGTTGAAGAAAGCTCCAACAAGAGGATGGATGTCATGAACCAGAAAAGAGGTCAGAATCCATGTTCATCAATATGGTTCTCAAATTAGTCCAAAATTCCATCTCTTATTTTTTTAATTTTCTGCATTCAATAGACAAAAAGATTTGGACAGAGAAGGCACAAACAGAAGAATTGCCTCCAATAGGCGGGTCAAAAACTTGCTGAAAACTCCAACACAGAAAGAAATGAGACAATGTTAGACACTGCAGTGACAAAAGAAATACAACTAGTTGAAGAAAGCTCCAAACAAGAGGAATGGGATGCCATGAAACCAGAAAAAGAGGTCAGAATCCATGTTCGTCAATATGTTCTCCAAACTTATGTTCCAAATTCCATCTCTTATTTTTTTAATTTTCTGCACTGCATAGACAAAAGATTTGGTCAGAGAAGGCACAGCACAGAAGGATGACGCCACACTTTCCACAGGGGGAGAAGTTGAAAGGGAGATAATCATGCACGAAGGAAATCTAAACACTCCCGATATAGATAGGCCAACAAAAGAATTGCCTCCAATAGCGGGTCAAAAACTTGCTGAAAACTCCAACACAGTGCCTGACATTTCTGAGGAAAGAAATGAGACAATGTTAGACACCGCAGTGACAAAAAAAATACAACTAGTTGAAGAAAGCTCCAAACAAGAGGAATGGGATGTCATGAAACCAGAAAAAGAGGTCAGAATCCATGTTCATCAATATGGTTCTCCAAACTTATGTTCCAAATTCCATCTCTTATTTTTTTAATTTTCTGCATTCAATAGACAAAAGATTTGGACAGAGAAGGCACAACAGAAGAATTGCCTCCAATAGCGGGTCAAAAACTTGCTGAAAACTCCAACACAGTGCCTGACATTTCTGAGGAAAGAAATGAGACAATGTTAGACACTGCAGTGACAAAAGAAATACAACTAGTTGAAGAAAGCTCCAAACAAGAGGAATGGGATGCCATGAAACCAGAAAAAGAGGTCAGAATCCATGTTCGTCAATATGTTCTCCAAACTTATGTTCCAAATTCCATCTCTTATTTTTTTAATTTTCTGCACTGCATAGACAAAAGATTTGGTCAGAGAAGGCACAGCACAGAAGGATGACGCCACACTTTCCACAGGGGGAGAAGTTGAAAGGGAGATAATCATGCACGAAGGAAATCTAAACACTCCCGATATAGATAGGCCAACAAAAGAATTGCCTCCAATAGCGGGTCAAAAACTTGCTGAAAACTCCAACACAGTGCCTGACATTTCTGAGGAAAGAAATGAGACAATGTTAGACACCGCAGTGACAAAAAAAATACTACTAGTTGAAGAAAGCTCCAAACAAGAGGAATGGGATGTCATGAAACCAGAAAAAGAGGTCAGAATCTATGCTTGTTATTATGTTCTCCCAACTTATGCTCCAAATTCCATCTCTTATTTTTTAATCTTCTGCATTGCATAGACAGAAGATTTGGACATCGAAGGCACAACACAGAAGGACGAGGCCACACTTTTGATAGGGGGTGAAGGTGAAAAGGAGATAATCATGCATGGAGGAAATTCTGATGCTGCAAGTGCCAACAGACTAACGGAAGAATGGTCTCCAAGAGTATATCAAGAACTTGATGAAAACTCCAGTGTAGTGGCTCACACTTATGAGGAAAGAAATAAGAAAATGGCAGACACCATAGGGTCAACAGAAATAATTCTAGTCGAAGGATTCTCCAAACAAGAGGAATGGGATGTCATGGAGCCAAAAAAAGAGGTCAGTGTCCATACACGAAACTATGTTTTACAAACTTCTGCTCTAATTTCCATGTCTTTGTTGTCAATTAATATTTCTCCACTGGACAGACGAAAGATTTGCACATAGAAGGTGCGACACAGAATGATGAGGCCACATATTCTGTACAGGAAGTTGGAAAGAAGATAGTCAAGCATGGAGGAAATACAAATGCTGCAGGTGTGGACAGACTAGCAGAAGAATTGCCACAAAGACAATATCAAGAACTTTCTGAAAATTCCAGTGCAGTGCATAAGATTTCTGAGAAAGGTAAAGTGAAAATGCTAGACAGCATGGAGTCAACAAAAATAAGACCAATTGAAGGAAGCTTGAGACAAGAGGAATGGAATGTTATCAAACCAGAAATTGAGGTCTGTGTTGATATATAAACACTATGTTTCTGAACTTATGCTCCAATTTCCATCTCTTGTTAATTGAATAGAATTTTCTTCTGAATGGACAGACAAAAAACTTGGGAGATGGCATGATAGATAATGATGAAGCCACACATTCTGCACAGGGAGTTGACAGGGAGATGGTCAAGCATGAAGGAAATTCAGATGCCGTAGGTGATGATAGATTAACAGCAGTGTTGCCTCCAAGAGAATATCAAGAACTTGCTGAAAACTCCAGTGTGGCGCAGGCGCCTAACATTTCTGAAGAAGGGAAAGAGAAAATGTTAGAAATCACAGATTCAACAGTAATAATACCAATTGAAGGAAGCTTAAAGCAAGATGAATGGGATATCCTAGAACCAGAAAATGAGGTCTGTGTTGATAAATAATCACTATGTTTCTGAACTTGTGCTGCAATTTCCATCTCTTGTAATTCATTGAATTTTTTTCTCAATGGACAGACAAAAAACTTGGGAGATGGCACAATAGATAATGATGAAGCCACACATTCTGCACAGGGAGTTGACAGGGAGATGGCCAAGCATGAAGGAAATTCAGATGCCGTAGGTGATGATAGATTAACAGCAGTGTTGCCTCCAAGAGAATATCAAGAACTTACTGAAAACTCCAGTGTGGCGCCTGACATTTCTGAAAAAGGGAAAGAGAAAATGTTAGAAATCACAGATTCAACAGTAATAATACCAATTGAAGGAAGCTTAAAGCAATATAAATGGGATATCCTAGAACCAGAAAATGAGGTCTGTGTTGATAAATAATCACTATGTTTCTGAACTTGTGCTCCAATTTCCATCTCTTGTTAATTGAATTGAATTTTCTTCTCAATGGGCAGACAAAAAACTTGGGAGATGACACAATAGATGATGATGAGGCCACACGTTCTGCACAGGGAGTTGACAAGGAGATGGTCAAGCATGAAGGAAATTCAGATGCCGTAGGTGATGATGATAGATTAACAGCAGTGTTGCCTCCAAGAGAATATCAAGAACTTACTGAAAACTCCAGTGTGGCGCCTGACATTTCTGAAGAAGGGAAAGAGAAAATGTTAGAAATCACAGATTCAACAGTAGTAGTACCAATTGAAGGAAGCTTAAAGCAAGATGAATGGGATGTCATAGAACCAGAAAATGAGGTCTGTGTTGATAATTAATCATTATGTTTCTGAATTTGTGCTCCAATTTCCATCTCTTGTTAATTGAATTTTCTTCTCAATGGTCAGATAAAAAACTTGGGAGATGGCACGATAGATGATGATGAGGCCACACGTTCTGCACAGGGAGTTGACAAGGAGATGGTCATCAAGCATGAAGGAAATTCAGATGCCGTAGGTGATGATAGATTAACAGCAGTATTGTCTCCAAGAGAATATCAGGAACTTGCTGAAAACGCCAGTGTGGCGCCTGATATTTCTGAAGAAGGGAAAGAGAAAATGTTAGAAATCACAGATTCAACAGTAATAGTACCAATTGAAGTAAGCTTAAAGCAAGATGAATGGGATGTCAAAGAACCAGAAAATGAGGTCTGTGTTGATAATTAATCACTATGTTTCTGAACTTGTGCTCCAATTTCCATCTCTTGTTAATTGAATTGAATTTTCTTCTCAATGGGCAGACAAAAAACTTGGGAGATGGCATAATAGATGATGATGAGGCCACACGTTCTGCACAGGGAGTTGACAAGGTGACGGTCAAGCATGAAGGAAATTCAGATGCCGTAGGTGATGATAGATTAACAGCAGTATTGCCTCCAAGAGAATATCAGGAACTTGCTGAAAACGCCAGTGTGGCGCCTGATATTTCTGAAGAAGGGAAAGAGAAAATGTTAGAAATCACAGATTCAACAGTAAAAATACCAATTGAAGGAAGCTTAAAGCAAGGTGAATGGGATGAACTAGAACCAGAAAAAAAGGTTAGTGCCCACGCACACATTCCAAACCAGTCACCTCAATTTCCATATTTTTATTTGCCAATTGAAGTTTCTCCTCCATTGGGCAGACAAAAGATGGGGACACAGACTGCACAACAATGAATGATGAGGTTTCTGAGAAAAGTAAAAAGAAAATGCTAGACAACATGGAGCCAACAGAAATAGTAGTAATTGGAGATACAAAAGAAGTTAAACTACAGGAGAATATGCAACGTGACAATAATACCCCAACTCCTGAGAAAACAGATCAAGACGATGCATCAAAGCCAGAAGTTATACCAAGATCAAAGAAAGTTGAAATATCTGAGTTCATAAAAAATTCAAGCGACAGTGCAAAGGTCAGAGAACAATATGTAATCATTATTATTTCTCCTTTTCTTGTTATAATAATAGCTTAAATTCATTATACTGATGTTTCATACAATTGAGAAAATATAAAAACAGATGTCAAGTAAAGATGAGACTATAGGAGAACCTTGCCAAGATTCAATTCTAGAAGAGGCTGCAAGGAATGTCAAGGAAACAACCAGAATATCAGAACTCCAAGAAGCAGATGGCAACTCACACTCTGGAAACATGAATATTGAAGTCGAGATTTTGTATGAAACGGTAAGATAACAAGCTCATGTCGAATATTTACAATCCCATAATTGCATGGTTGCACTAGATGACAAGAACTAAATTCCAGCCAGATTATGTTCTATTGATCCCCTTCCCACAAACCCTGTGCAGTGTGCATGAATGCTTTAGTTTTTGTCTCTTCGCTAGGGTGTGGTGTCAAGCAGAAGGTTCAACTGAATGGATGAAAATACAAATCCTGGATCATGTAATACTATGATAAGAAAAACCTAAATCCTTTATCAACAGAATAAACAAAATAATGGTTACTGTCAGCTATATATGCAAAGAAAAGGTCATGTATCTATTGTTGGCATGGGTTGTTGGGGAAAGCATTGTAGTCAAAGTATGACAGAAATTTCTTCCACAGGAACAAGTACAGTTCTCAGCGGAGACAGCTGAAATAAAACTATATAAGGAAGATATTCTGACCAGAAAAGGTGAAAATGAAGATGGAACTTTCCAAAATGAGGATGAAAAATATGACGATAAAACATTGGAGCTGGAACCAACAAAAAAAGAACTGCAGGTTGAAAACGAAGATTTCCAGGATGCTTTTGCTTTCTTTGTTGTACCAGAGACAAGAGGACTGAAACAGGCAGCAGTGGAGGTGAAGTTAATTGATGAATGCAGAGAAATTCCAGAATCAAAAGTTGAGGTACCTAAACAAGAAATCTTGCCAAAGGACGAAGCTAGAGCAAACCAAGATCCATTTAATGATTCATGCATTGAGACGGTGTCAGACCTGGAGATAAAGGCAAAAACAGGTCAGATAACAAATTCTGGGACTAAGCCTTTAAGTGGAGATGAAAAACTACAGCTATTGCAGGAGGGTCCAATAGACAAAATATTGGAAGCTACAGATGTTTCAAATGCGGTAGAAGGAGCAAAAGGAGAAGAGCATATAGAGAATGTGAAAACGATTGCCGACAGCCAAGGTACAACAGATAAATTTGGATCCACGACCTTGGCTGAGAGTTCACAATCTGACCTGCAGCAACCCACAAAAGAACCTCAGCAACAGCAAGGTGTAAGAGAAGCACAAAATCAAAATCTTCATGGTTTCTCTGACATCAACCGTTCAACCTTGGTTATAGATACAAAAGATGCCTCATTTTGTGCGGCAAGTGACAATGATGCCAATGTCCCTCTGGAAATGAAAAAGCCCACGCCAGAAGAAGCAGAGACAAAGAACACAACAGACAGTAAGAACATGCAACTGCAGCAAGAATCAACAACGGAAAACTTCGAGACTGTAGGAGAAAATCTTGAACCTTCAAAAGTAAAATCAAAGGATGCTTCACATGGAGAAGAGAAAGGAACACAAGAAGAAGCAACTCTTACATCCATGCCAAGGGAGGCAATTTCAATTTCTCTATCTTACCTTCTCGAGGCTACAAAGGAAGATGTTTCGCAGGTGACTCATGATTTTCCTTCAGAAACTGAGGCAAATGTTGAAAAGAAAGAGATGAAGAAGGATTTGATAAAAACAGACGAGGCTCAACATGAAGAACCAAAGTCTGATGAAGAAGGGGAAGGAGATGAAGACAACAGAAAATTGATAGCTTACGACAGTCCAGTCAAAATAGAGGCACCAAGCGACATTGATATCAGAGCTGCTCGCAAGAAATCTCATAATATATTATCAGGCGTCAAATCAAAAGTCAAGCATTCAATTAAAAAGGTAAAAAAAGCCATCACTGGAAAGTCTTGTCGTCCAAGTAACCATCACCAAAATAAAATGTAAAGATAAAAGCAATATTTGCTCAAAAGACTAGAAGATTGTATCAAGTTGTCCATAGTTTGTAGTGTGTATTGTAATAAAACAGTGTATATGCTTTGCGTATTCATATGTAAAGAGGCTTCTGGGATTTTTAACTTCACAATTCGCATTACAATGGCAAGTAAGTATTCAATAGTCAATGAAAACCTAACCAGAATATATCCACAATAATTGTTGTTACAAAAGGTGAATACTGAAATTAAATTTAGAAAAGAAAAACAAACAGAGAAGACGCAAATCCAAATGAAATCCTAACGAAGAATGGAAAATAGGAGAAGAATACCTGAGAAAAAAAAAAACATAGCGGATGATTCGATTCCTCAGAGAAAATTACATACTCTTTTCTGACTCAACCAGCAAGATATATATAAGTCAGGAAAACGTGTGATTCAAGGCGGTGAAATCAGGAAAAGACCGTTGCCGTTAAAACGGTCATAATTCCAACCCTCTAACTGAACGCGTCAAATCCATAACTGACAGGAAAACCCCCATAAACTAAACCCCGAATTAGCTAACAAGAGACCCACACATAATTAACTAACAAGAAACCCGAATTAACTAAACACAATTGATCAATTTTGCTCAACCCTACAGTCTGTTGTCTACGCCACCTCATAAGTCATAAACAAGATATCTTCTTTTATATTTATTTATTTATTTATTTTTCTTCAATGTTTGAATCTTTAACTAAAAAATATGGCTTATAAAAAAAACTAAAAAATCTATTTAAGTATACTTACCAAATAATATTTTTCAATAGTAAGTATTTCCCATTTACACATCAATATAAGATAAAAACAAAAAATAATGATCATAATGATTACTTAGAAAATAATAATTTGAGTCTAGAAATATTTGAGTATATGTGTTAAGTATTTAATAATTGAGACTATAGTATTTTAAAAATGTTCTTAAAATATGTAATTTTGATTGCGTATAATTTAAGAATACTTTTAAAAATAATTTAACCATTTTGACTCCATATATTGCTTATTTTTAATTAAAATTTAGTGCAATTTAACTCTAAATGATAAAATTGAAATGAATCTATTATTGGAGACTTAATTATAAAAGTTACATATTTTTAGAAACGATTAAAAATATCCTTTTTGTTTTACTTCCTTTGATAGTTAATTTTTAATGGAGACCGAGATATTATTTTGCCTACAAAGTATAACTTAGGCAGGCGGATTCCTGATGTTTCTACTCTGCCTCCGTTTCTCTCCAGCATCAGCTCAAGCTCAACCAACTCAGTTTAGCTGCAAATTTTAAAACTAACACTGATAACTTCAGCATTGCTGCAAGCAAGGAAGGGCAAACATGTAATTTCCATTCCTCTGCTTGACTTCTCAACCACTGCTGCCCTTTTCTTTCCAGATTCACATGCTGCTCTCAAGCTAAATGTTGACGGTTCTTATTTTCCAACAACTTCGACTGGTGGTTTTATGTTAAGAGATTCCATGGGTACTATACTCATGGAAGGTGAACTCAAGCTAGGGCGTCTCTCCTCTCATTTCCGTGTAAAATTGAGGAGATTCCCTCACTGTTGCTAATGAGGGTGAAGAACAATGCTTTGGATATATGATCTATCCTTTAGGGCATATATTATCACTTCTCAGTTCTCATTTGCTTTGGAGGTACATATTTTCAATCAATGCTAATGATGTAGCTTCATCTTATACATATTTTCAATGAAATGTATTTTTCCCACTAAAAAAATTATTGCAAAAATCTTATATTTCAGAGACTAAAAAATTAAGCTAAAAAAGTTATATATCGAGTGATAAAATGCGCTCGTCACCTTGTAAAACATACTTTAACTAAAGTATCATTTTTTTCCCCTGAAACAAAATTCTCACTTTGTTACAGAAATATCTGAGGGGAAAAAAAGTGATGAATGGATAAACCAATAATATTGTATTTTGAAATAAACAAAATAAGCTTTTCAGACCACAAACTTAAAAAATAATATCATTTTGAACGATACAATCATAGCCATCGTATCAATTTTAGAAATACAATAGCAAACAAATAATCATAAAGAATGGATTCACCTAAAACTTTCTTCCTAGAGACAAATGAATTTATTTATACATGCAAGGAAAATAAATTTCATCTCTCATTTCTGAATAAGACCCTATAGTTTAGAAATGAATTTCTAGATACCAACACTGCTCTCTTTTTCCAAAATGAAACCTAACACATTGTATTTCAGACCATGTAGAATAATAGGCTAGCATAGCCACATGCAAAATATTTACATCACAACAAACAAATCAAAACATTCAGATAGTAACTTGAGAAAAAGATGCAGCTGAAAGTTTTGATTCATAAAGCCTAATTATACTGCAAGACAAAATAATATGAATTGAAATTTTAGAAACTATAAGATAGACTCTACTTCAGCAAAATTTTTAGCCAACCAAATAGGCATAAGTGCATATACAACAACCGGAAGGACTTCTGTGCCTTATTCTTGCTACAAAACCAAGAAGCTCTTACCATGAGCACAAGAAACATGCTTACAGGTAAGAAAGTTACAACCACCAATAACTGGTTATTTTATTTTGATCCCTTGGCTGCATCAATTTTTCTCTTTCTTTCCCGCAGAAGGTCAACATTAGCTTGTTTACGCCCTTTGCCAATCTGTACACAAGAAATAATTAGAGGTGAGTTGCATGCACCAGGACACTAAAATCATCTTCATGATAAAGAAAAAAGGCCAAAAAAATAGACAAATCTGTTCATTGTATACAGCTGATAAATACTGATCAATCACAGCATTGGCATCCAAAATTATTATTCACCAAGAACCAAATAAATGCAATAAAATAATTAACACACAAGTACCTCCATGGCTTCCAAAAGTTTTCTCTTCTTGCGTGGCATAACAACCTTCGACATGTTAGAAACATCCTCTTCAATTTGTTGCAGATCAGGTGCAGATGCCTTTACAATCTCTGTATTCACAGCAGTGTTTTGCTTCATCTCATTTGAAACAGAAGAATAATGCACACCTTGAAGCTCCAATTTCAATTCGTTGTGATATTGTTCTTGAAGAGCAGATATCTGTATTTGCATAAATAAAGGATCTTAAACAATAAAGCACATGAACTAGATTATATATATTACTAGCCGAGGACATGTATCTCTATGAAAGTATTAATTAGATTATATCCACAGCAAGTCACCTTTTTCTTCTTCTCAGCCGCTTCAATTGCTTCCGCTCGTTCAATAACACCTTCAACCAGCAAATGTTGAGGATCTGCCAAGTCTTCTATTTCCATACCAGGCATTGGAAGAACCTCTTTTCTTGCAGCAGCCTGCAGCCGTTTGATGGTCTCTGCATATTCAGGAATGTAGCCTTCTTTCTCATTATCAACAAATGGTGACAAATGTGGCGGGGGAACCCTGTTAAGATGGCATATTTAGAATATCTAAAATATGTTGTTACAATGTCATGCTACTTTGAGCAAAAAATGAGACCTATGAATCAATGGGTATCTTTAAAGCCTTTTCCTCTATGAGATTATTCAAGTTTCCTCGCGGAATTAGAAGCAAATTCTTATAATGATACAGGTAAGAATTTATCACTATTTTGATTGTCACATATGTACCGCGAAAAAAATTAAAATAAAAAACTAACACAGGCAGTCGTGCATAAAGCAGACACAAACTTAATCCTTTACCTTCCAACCATGTATTCATCAGTAGGCAATATGATGCGTGCATTTACACAATCATAAACCCATTGTGGCTGTACATATTCTCGAGAAAGGATCCTATGTCCCTGTGTTGGTCTGTCAACAATCTGCGGAAAGAATACACTCAAAACATGAAACAGACTCACAAGCAAAAATTCTAAACCATATCATTGATAATCTAAGCCTAGTCATAGCACAATCAAATCTGCAACAAATTTTCAGGATCAGAATATGAATGCCTAACAATGAGACCTAAAAACTCTTGATATCTACAACCTCCTACTTAACACAGCATTGATACTCATTCGTCTAGAACTATGATCTTTACTGGGATTTTTCCTTTAAACATCCTTTTCTTCTCCAGTTACAAAAGTAAATGCCATCATCTGACTTTTGGAACCTTTGAAACTCTAAATATGTCCAGGTGAGCAAACTATCTTATCAACTGGTTCCCTAGGCCACAAGCAGCATTTCCTTGAATTGAACTGCATGAGAGAATAAGGGCCCTTCTTTCTTTCTTTATTATTATTTTTAATTTGAGGTGGGTGAATCCAGATTATTTCGTTTTGGTTCAAACACTGATGTATGCATTTCATATTTCTATTTAAAAAGCTCACCTGATAATTAATGCTCTGGTCAGATTCTTTAAATGGAGCTCCTTCTCCTTCCCAAGAAACCACACCTCCAAAAGCTGGGATGATAAAAAGTAAAGACTCTCTTGGAACCTGGACATTAAGAAATGATAATAATTATATTAAACATCATAATAGACACAAATAGGACTTGTTGAAATAAATTGGCCTCACAAGGTAAAAAAAGTATTAACAGTAATATCTAAAGTAAGGACATTGGACAACAAAAATTAAAATGCTGCGTCTCCACCAAACTATATTGCTAATCAAATAAAGGTAAGCTTGGTCTTTTGGCAGTTATAATTCTCAATTAGTTTACCAGTGCAAACTAAAAAGGTAGCTGTCGTGGGTTCACTCATTTGCAAAATACATAAAAAAAATTCGGAACTCCTTCACAACAATAGTGTAGTCAATAGATATTCTTTTGTAAATTCGAGCCACATTAATTGCTTATGGCATTCAGGGATAAGAGTTATGCCAGACTATTGGATAAATAAGCCTAACTTTAGCACATGAACCACCTATGCCCAAAATTTCCAATTTAGTGAACCCCAAACTTTGGCTATGATTTTTAATTCCTCACTGGGCCCCTACCACCAATACTCCTCTCAGAACACCCCCCCAACCAAAAAGAAAAAAAAATTCAAATATGAAAGAAAAGATAAATGATTAATTTTAAAGCAAAATTTTCATTTGAACACTTCTTCCCACCTCACGACTCAAGAAAAATTTCATATTCTTGAACAAGTTTTTACACTTCCTTGTCTCTACATCATCTTCATCATTCCCTGCAGCCTCTTCCATGAGATGCATCAAAGCACCAGGTTCGTTGGAAGGAAGTTGGTGCTGAAGTTGTGCAAGTCTAAGTTCAGATTCTTCAAGCTCTGACCCTTTATTTTGGGCATCAGTTTCCTGAGACTCAGCTTTGGACTCCAACTTAGGGGCCCGAGAGCTGGCATCAAAATATCTTGACAAAGCATATAGATCTGCACAGAGCTGAGATTGTCAAAACAGAGTTCACATTTCACATAATAAACAGCACATTCATGTCTCAGTTTGGAAAGAAAAGGATATCTTTTATAGAACACTTTATAAACACGACCAATGGACCACTGTCCACTAGACAAATCTTCCATAGATAGAAAAGTTGTGCATACCTGCAGCTAGAGCTTCAAGCCTAGGATCAAGAATGGGAGGATATTTCACATCTATTGAATGATACAGCTTGAAATTAACGAATCCTAGTAGTGTCTGCAGTCAGTTGATTGTAGAAAAGGTAAGGTTCAGAAATAGACAATGCTAGGAATCCACAAATTGCTGAGATTGATTCGGTTGATAATAGAAGTATAAATAAATATTTATTTATGAAATATCTTAGACATCCAAAAAACGACAAACCCAATGAGCACTAACCTCATAAAACTCTAAAAAGGTCAGCATGATGTTGTAGTCAACATCATCCGGCAACACTTGCTGTAGCGCATGAGGAGATAACCAAGTGATGTTTTGGCCCTCAACCTCTGCCTATATGCAATAATTCCACATCAAGGTAAATCAGGCAAAAGACAAATGTCCCAGAAAATTCAAAAAGATTATTGACCAGAAATAGTAATACCTGGTAATATATTCCTTTTACAGAAATGAAGGTTTTCCGAAGTTTATGAGTACGAGAGATGTATGCCTGAAATTCATGACTCAACCTGACATGACACAATTTTAGAAAATATTTACAGAACGCAGAATAAAATCTCTGTATGCTACAGAGTTTGTCCTGCTAGCAAATACTTGTGCAAGGGCTAGGAGAAACAACCTTCGGCAGTTATGAATGCGGTTTACTTCAATTTTTTCTCTTTCTACGGCAGGCAATGCAGCAAATAGGTGAACCATCGTGAGACAATCATCCAGATCCCCTAAAGCATCAATAAATCTTGGGTACCTGTACAGCAGCAAAATGATGATTAGTGTGAAATACTCTACAACGTATGCAAACAAAGTTGCATAGCTGAATGAGAAAAATTTGATCTACCTTTCATGAATAAGCATATCTAGGGTGTAATTAGGCCTGCGGTTCAATAGTCTTTCAGCAAGATCCCTATTTTTCTTGGACATAGCTTTCTTCACTTTTTTCTCATATGCCCGCATCTCTCTTAACTTCTCAAGTAGAGGCTCATGTTTCAAGAACATAATATCTTTCATGTGATAATAGGTGTGGTGACCACCCTTCACCTTCTTCTTTGGTTCTCGGGGATATACGCCTTTGAGGATGCATAATTTCCTATACATTAGAATCAAAAGCATTACATGGATATTTACTCACATTGTGATGAATGCGATAAGTATCTTTGCCTAGAATTTCACTGTAAAACATCTGAAACACTCATACTCCATTTTGACAACAAAGAGTTTTTAAAAAGCAATTTCGTGCATTTCAATTTTTCATCCATATACAAAAGGCGTTTCCAAACTAAGCCATTGATTTTGCAGTAGACCATGGAGCTTGTTAGCTTTAATACAAAGCCCCAGCCCTAATTGCAGATTCTCAAACTGTCTCCTTTTAGTTCTCCCTTTCATATCTTCCATATCCGTCTAAAACACTTGCTAACAAAAAGTTTGGATGGATTTGAGTTAAGACAAATTGATAAGGCTGAAATGCTTATGATATAGAATGGGGAGGGGGGAAAACCTATGCTAAATACTTAACATTTCCAACAAAAAAGAAATACATAGGGAGAGAGAGAGAACGAGACCTGAAAACTGATAAGCTGACTTGAAGGTACTTGACGGCCTGTGATCTTGTCATGTATTTTGCAGCATTTCCTTCCTTTTTCTTTCCCTGAATCAAAATACAAGTTAAAAACACCGAATTTCTCACCCAAAACAAGATAACACAGCAGTACATGAAATAGAACTTGCCGGAGGTCGGTAATGCTTCGGCATGGCTGCAGGGCAAGCACCTACAAATGAACCAGAAAGATTGAGTTCGGTGCAGGTTAGCAGAAGGTCGTCGAAGTATCGAACTAGAGGGTAAAGTTTTTGTAGCTTGAGGTTTGATGGCGCGAATACGGAAACCCTAAGCCGGTGAGGAAGGGTTCTCAAATTGCGGTGAATATTTTGATCGGTCTAGCGCCTATTTTGGGCCTATGAATAAGCCCAATGTACCCCAAAAGACTTTTGATCGGGTTTCTCATTGACAATTGATATGGGCTTTTCGATACAAGGCCCATTAAAGGCTCCATCTGAAGTGCCGCAGACGTTTGCTTCCTCGGCAACTTACCGCCAGTCGGTATATCCTGAAATGCAAAAAAATTCAAGTTTTCCCGCTTTATCTGCCCTATCATCGCGCCAAAGACGAGTAATATAATGGGAACTACAATAAAGCCTAGAAAAAATTTTCCCCATTATACCATTTTCTCTGCCTTCAGGCATTGCCCTGAGTGTAAGATCGATAAGAATTTGAGATGGAGAGTTCCAAAGCTCAGTCATTTTTCAGAGACATCAGATCAAGGGAGCTCAATGGATTCAGAGGTTTTCTTCGCCCTTGATTTCTCCGCATTCTAGTTGGAGTTCTTTGAATTTTTCCTTTGTGATTTGTTCCAGGATTTTCTTTTTATTGTTGTTGGTGTTGTTTCTTTCAGTAAGAAAACGACCGTATATCGGCGACGATAGGGCAGAATATACCGAACTGGGAGCTGTGGACGTTGAACACAGGGGCGAATCATCACCTCCAATGGCACTCTCTTTTTGCCAGGTTCGAGTGTAGTCTCAGATGATGTGCGCATACTGCGTACTAAATCTTTTCTTTTCGGCTATTTTAGCTACAAATTCTTATTAAATTCGTGGGATTTCAATCCTGGACTGCAGACGAGTAGAAATTCGCATATTCTTGCTGTGACGGACGAGGCTGGGTATATTAGTTTATACAATACTCGCCAGAAATTTCAATCTTTATCTACGTATCAGCAGAATGCAGGTAAACTCTTTTGCGCTTATCATTATACTGTAACCAATTCTTATTTTCATTTTGAAAATAAAAAAAAATTATGGCCATATGTGCAGAAAAATCAAGAATGTTGGATTGGGTTGCCCACAACAATGCCATATTTGACATACGTTGGATCAAGGTGCCTCCTCCTTTTCTGAATACAATTTGCAAAAATAGATGTTACAAATTTATTATGCAAACCACAAATTGCAATAAGATTCTATGCTATAATCTCTCTCTCTCTCTCTCTCAGGCTTTTGTCTTAATATGTTGCTATTAAATAATTCAGTTTTTGTTCATATTACTTGCAATGATACATAGGGTAAGTGGCACATAATTTTTTAAAGTTTTTTTTACAGAGTGAAGTGTGTCAAAGGCACATTCATAATTGAAAGAAATATTTGTAAAGCAACTGAGTTACAAACAGATGCCCAGATCAGCAGCCTTGCTTGTTGCCAAATATTAATGCAAGTTTAGGAAATCTTTATTAGTTTAGTGAATTGTCATATACTTAAAATCATCTAAAGGGAAGCAGAGCTCAGAAATAGGTGCTTCACTTTTGGGTTGTGTAATTAGCATGATAACTCTTTTTCCAATGTAAGCCAATCTCTAAAAGCTTTTCAGTTCTAAAATTGTTCCTACCATATCAGTATAAATCTAAAGGTTATGAAGTGATATATGATTGAAAACCATGGGATGGGATAAACTCAAGTATTTACTTCGTATTTATTTCCTTTTTTTATTTGTTCTTTTTCTTGTCCCTGCTGTAGACTCAGAAATAATAGTTTCAAATGGTAACATCATTTATGACTTGCCCTTTTACAGGAGGACACAAATATATTGACCGCTTCTGGTGATCAAAGTGTAAGTGTCTGCATCAACCAGATAATATTCTTATGGTTGTTTATGTATGTTAAGTTTTGCACATAAGCAGCTTCATAGACTAAATCTCCTCTTGCTACAAGGAATGACCTATTTATGTTATTTTGTCAATCTAACCAATTAGCACTAAATGGTCATAGCATGCATATACTGTAGTTTTAGAACATTGACACATCCAATATGAGATAAAGACATAAAAAGCACCTTTTTTTTACCTGCTTCAAGGGAAACTGCATTGAAGTGTGAATTCACCGAGTAATGTGCATTGAGCAAGCAATGTTGATCACGCAGCTCTCTTGAATTTATTTATATTGTTTAACTGATAATTTGGCTAAACTATGTTTTAACAGATAAAGGTTTGGGATGCACAAGAAAAGAAATGTGTTAGAGTGCTCCTAGGGCACAATGGAAGTGTTAAAGCAATTTCTTCTCATCCCACAAATCAGGGTAAA
Source organism: Apocynum venetum (assembly GCA_019593545.1). NCBI lineage: Eukaryota > Viridiplantae > Streptophyta > Magnoliopsida > Gentianales > Apocynaceae > Apocynum > Apocynum venetum. The sequence continues at coordinate 4,099,767 of SRSM01000123.1, read as the reverse complement.
GTTCTTGGCTCTGTACTTGTTTCAGTTACAGTTTTTGTTTCAGAAGAAACGGTGAGAGCATTTTCTAATTTCTGTAGCTTGATACTTTATCTCTGCAACAGATATAATTGTATCTGGATCAAGGGACGGGTCCTTTGCTTTGTGGGACTTGAGGAGCTGCAAGAAATTTTGCATATCGTAAGATTCTGGGTTTTTTGCTGATTTGAGCGAATAACAACACTTTTCTAGGAATAGCATGCATTTGTTTCTATTTGAAAAGCATAACTGCAGAATCCAGGTCGTAAAATTGGCTTTCTCCTGTGCTCAAGCTATGTAAAAGGGCTAGTTGTAGAAATTTGAGTTAGCCTTGTTATTTAATAGTAATTATTCATAAGAAAGGGAAAAGAACAAAGAAAAGGTTACTGAAGAAGAGAAGTCCATTCCTATGAACACTTACATTGTCTTGAAACCTTGGTAAGTCTTAAGCAAACAACTCTACTCTTTTCCAGATCAATTGCCAATGTCCTTGAGGCTCACACACCTTCCCAAGGCAAGCAGGTCAAACGTGGAAAGGTTTGTTGTCAAATGGCATTCACTTAAGATTATAAATTTTTCCTCCAAAAACAAGCAAAAAATTCCAGGTTTAATATTTGTTTCTTTCAGACTGCTTCCATTAGCATCACATCTGTTCTCTACTTAAAAGATGAGGTTTTAATTGCCACAGCTGGAGCAGTTGACAGGTATCTGGAAATTTCTCATGCTTCCAAATCAAATAACATAATTTTCAAGCAGAAGTTCAGTAAGGGCTTTGAATTCCCAATTAACTAATTTTGTTTGAATTCAGCGTTGTTAAGTTCTGGGATACAAGGAATCTAAAGATACCAGTTATCCAAGCATCCCCATATCCAAATGGTGCTCTTGATAAGGTAAATCTTGTCCTCCACCACAACAGTCAATCACATTACCCTGAAGGCTCGTTAAATGAAGCACAGAAATTTTCCTTCAAGCCTCTGATAATATGAATATGGAATTTGAATACTAAGTTTTTTAAATGTGAGTAAATTTGACTTTGTTGTCTTTCGAGAGACATTGACCACAATTGCATTACTTGCGCAGGAAAAGAGATTTCATGGCATATCAAGCTTGTCTCAAGATTTAAATGGAGTTTTTGTTTCAGCTTCATGCATGGACAGTAGGTACTCTCGATTCTTGTCTCTCTTCTTGTCTCAAGTCATTAGGTGGCAGTTTTTACCCCTTAAGTTCGTCCCATTAACATTAAAATATTTCTGTTTCCCATTGGAAACAACATGGAAACGATGGAAGTGCATGGTTTTGGTTCTAATATACCGCCTTTTCAGGATATATCTTTATAATGTACTCCAGCTTGAAAGTGGCCCTGTCAAAACATTCTCTGGATGCCGAATAGACTCGTTTTTTGTCAAGGTAAGTTAGTTCCGCAGCAATTCAGCTCATATCCCTTATCCTTAAGATTGCTACCCACTTGTATGCATGACATTTTTGAATGACTGAACTGCAGTCAGCGATCAGTCCTGATGGAGCTCATATACTTAGTGGTTCAAGTGATGGAAATGCCTATATGTGGCAGGTTATATTTCTATCTTGTAAAGGTATCTATCTTCAGATTTGTCTGTCGTCCTTTTAGCTGATGTAGCTGTGTTAAGCAGGTTAAAAAACCAGAATATGATCCAGTGTTACTGAAAAGCCATGGTGGAGAAGTTACAGCAGTAGATTGGTATGTTCCACAGGTCACGTGTTTTGAGCTTTAAGCTTCAGTACTTCTGAAATTGTATTAAGCTTTCTATAATCTCATCAGGTGTCCTTCTGAGATGGGAAAAATAGCTACTTCCTCAGATGACTTCACAGTAAGTAGAAAACTTCATGGTGAACATATTATACAGTACTAAGTTTAAGCATACTATCAACTTATTTTAAGTTTACAAATCCATATGAAATGTCTTTCCCCAAATCTTTGTTAGGTTAGGTTTTGGAGCATCCAGAACAGTTGTTACTCTAACACGAGATCTCCTTCATCCCTTAGAAGAAGAAGAGTAATGGCACCTTCAAGTATGGGACAGAAGAAGCTATTTGTAGATCAAGAATTAATTTGTGCCAAAAATAATTCCGAAAGTTGTCCTTCAGATATTGCATGCCAGCTTAATTATCCTGACCCAATTACTGTATGTGAAATCAGTACTCCCGAATCCCAAAAGAAAAGATGTTTTTCTACACTCGAAGTAAAAGAAGAGTTGGAGAACACTCCAGAGGAAGCAAATAGTCCATCTTCTGTTCTGAATCCTCCATCCTCTTCAAAAAGAAAAACAATTAGAGACTACTTTCTGGGAGCTTCTTAAAGATATATGTTCTTCAATGTTCTCTCTGCCCTACAAAATTTTGTACAGATGTATAAACAACCACCCAATTTTGCGACAAGAGGCTACGATAATTGAAGCCTTCTTTTAATCATATGCAGAATTTATTTACCCTTGCAGTCATTGGATCGTAAATGCTATTTATTCCTGACTCTGAATAGATTTATGCAAAAGAAAATGCAATATATATTTATTTATTTACTTTAATGGGAGGCAATAGGAAGTAATTATGTAGAATCAAATGCATTTACACCACATGAAACAAAGGTTTTGATAAAATATGAAGGTTACAGTCATTGAGATGGCTTTTTTTATGAAGTAAATCAATGTTACAAGGTAATGACACAGAGGAGCAAATGCAAAGGCAGCAGTTTGATTCTTGTCGCCATCACCGATAAGCTTCTTTATCTTGAAAATTGAATGGAATTTGACAACAAATCATGAAACCTTTGAGTACTGAATATGATTCAATGTGAGCATATACTAAATTTGGGCGCCAATAAAATACACACTAAGGACCAATAATCGCCTCCCTAATGATTAGAAGCACACTTCATTTGACTTGCATTATATCTCAGCATTCTCTAACTTTTCCCCAGTGTCTGATTGCAATCTAACTTGCATCTATTGTGGAAGCCTTATACAATATAAAAGGCTACAAAGCATCAAATTTAGCATATTTTGAAGGATCTATTATATAGTATTGCTTTGTATTGCATATAACATTTGATGTAAGAGAATTCATATCTAGGCAGGGGGGAAGGGTTTTTCCCTTTTAATTATTTTACCAAAAGCAAGAGTGGAACCACAAGAATAATAGTTTCTACATGCTGATGTATTTATAAAGAATTGGCTCATAATTGAGTTTGTGGCATTCGCATAGCACGCCCTGATAATTGAGCACAATGGATTTCAAAAAAGTAGATTCATGCACTGAGAAGATATAAAGAAAATTATCAGCAGTAATCTCACAATCATGAGAACAGACACTTGATTTCCATAATCCTTTAGATTCCCCCTTTTTTCATATGTATAATCTGTGGCTTAGCTAGGGCAGAATTCCACATTCTGCCATAACCCTAACAATGTTGTGGACCAATATTTGTCACGTACAATTACTAAGAAGATATAGGAAGGAAAGGCATAGATCAGCTAGCAATGGTTGGGAGCCTCACTTCTTTGGTTGGCGCATGTTTGAACCTAAGAAGGACAAATATTTGTACATTAAACGGGATAAGATTAGTATCTCTTAGGTTTCTTTGTTACTTGTTGCGCAACTCAATAATTTACATATTATCTGTCGGCCCTTGACTAATAAAGTTTGAGCTCGAAATTTGAATTATAAAAAAATGAAAGAGATGAAAAAAAATTAATAATCAAGCATAACTTTTTGTACACCAAATTTAATCGATATTTATAATTATTATTATTTATAGATATAATTAAAGTTTAAATTGTCCATTTTTATCTAATTATAAGTAAGAGTTATCAGTATTAACCCGACCTCGTTAAAAAGTAAAATCAAAATCAATCGACGAGATCACATATCCTTGAAAGCAAATCGATCATTACATGCAAGTTGCCGACATGTCGGCGCGGAACAAGAAAGGAGAATTGAAGACAATAGATACTTCAACTGTTTCAATATACTGATTATCCGTCCTTTTTCCTTTGCGGGTAGAAGAGTATCCGTCCTTTCCTGATTTGAAATTCTTTTGCTTGGCAGTGAGACATTGTTTAATTTACATGCTTACGAAGACTTTGGTTCTGTTCAGATGTTGATAGAGAGCTTCAATAATTTATGCAAACAGTAAAAAGTTTCAAATTCAAGACCTGCAGGTCTCGTTTTGATAGTTGAGCTCAATAATGAAGATGGGGCTACAGAGCAGCAGGTTCAGGATTCCTTAACTCATCCCAAAAATTCACCACCCCAAACTGACCAAACACAAAAGCAAACCAGGCAACCCTCCTCAAGTACACAGATGTGTAATTATATGCTATCTCACATTTTTTTTCTTCTCAAAACTTGTGTACTTGTGATGAGGAATCTAATTAATTAGCTCATTGTACTTATATTTATGTACTTGATCCAAGAACTAAATCTTAATCGAGCAAATTAAACTAAGAACCAATCAAAATTATCCAATTTTGACTGAAGTCTTTTTATCTGTAATGTGTACAGGAATTTTTTTCTTTGTTTTGAATAGGAGGAGCAAATATTATTAAAACCGATTTTTCTATTGTAAAAGGAAATTCAAGAATATATGTTTGGTGCATTAAGAAAAAAGTAAACCAATGATTCCCCATGTTCATGAACAAACAAAAGAGCAAATCCTGAAAATGATTTAATAAATCTGATCATCTGCCCTTCTTCCCTCATTGTTTTTCTAAATTTTAATACTTAAATTATCATTGGTGGCAAAGCTACTACACACGAAAGAGAGTGTGTTTGATATAGCGCAGCTTTCGATTGTTTTGACGTTGATAAAATGAAGTCAGGTTCACACTCTCGATTAATACATTTCTTTCCATTTTTAGACATGAACTCATTATACAAATTATGTGTAAGTCGGCAGCTATACCTAACTTAATTGATAAATCAATTATGCATATGATTTGAAATATTATAAGTTCGATTTATGCTCTGTAGTATATTTTTTTGAAATTTAACATTCATATTTTTATTTTTATTTGTCAAGAATTGAATGTCTTAAAAAAAATTATTTAAAATTTCATTAATAACCTATTTAATTTAAGATATTTATATACAACTAAATCACAACTATCATTAAAAGAAATTTGTATATCCCTATTTTGATTTCTTTAGAAATTTTCCATAAATATCCTCTTTCAATATCCATTTCGGTTAAGTGATTGTCTTCCATTTTTCTCTTCTCTCTAACCATAACTCGTCATCACCCCCATTATCATATGTCCCTCTACTTTTCGCTCACTCTCTAGTATCTCCTGCTTTTAGGGTTTCCTCTTTGAACTTTCCCATTCAAGTTCAACCACAACTTCCCCATAATTATAGTACTCTCATGGCTTCTGCTGCACCTTTGTGGTTACAGGAGTTCTCAAGCTGAAAAATCTTTTCTTCATCTTTGTTTTCGCAAGAGAAAAAGATACTACAGAAAGCTTCTGTCTTCTGAGTCCCCCTTTTTGTCTCTACTTTTTCTAAAACATCCCGCTGAGCAAGGCCAATATATATAGATCATCAAATCGGAAGTGGTAAGCAAGGAATGGTATTCTTAATTATAAATATTTTCCCAAAGATCTACTGATCTATTGCTTGCTTTCAGTACTTTTCAGTTCATAGAAAAAAATTTCACATTATTGATATATTACGTACGTAGGTAGAGTATGTTGGATGGCCTTTTAATTAATTATATACGCATCAGCAGATTCAGCACCACGATCAAGATCAATATTACCTTTGCTGATCTCCTATAATTAAGAAAACAATTATTCTAGATTTATGTGTGTTGCTGTCAGGGGAGGAAGATGAGCGGTAGAATTTCTAGACAAAACAACTAAGAAAAACAGCACGATGCCTTATCTAAGTTGTAGATAAACCATCCCTAAAAATAAAAATAAAAATAAAAAGGAAAAAGGAAATTTCTCTGGACCACGGAGTATGTACTTCTCACGCACTGATCTTGATTCATCTTTTTCTTTGACTTCTATACAAAAGTACTTTTTTTTTCTTTTTCTAGGGTTATGGGGTTTTCAGAATGCTGCAGTTAAAAGGAGAATCGATGGCTTCCTCAGGGTCTAAAATTTTCTGGATATATATGATATTTTTCAATTTTCTTTGAGGTTGAATTTGAAGATTTTAGTTTTTACTCGTTCCTCTCAAGCTTTTTCATTATTCTGTACTGGTTAATTACTGATTCATTCATTAATAAAATTTCACTGGAAAAAAAAAAGAATTTGAAATTTTTTGTACGTATAGGTAATTAATGACTACATTTAATGTCTTTGATTAATCAGTTTAATAATATATAGGACTTATTAATGATCTTCTAATTAACTAATAATATATAATTAATTAATTATGCTTTGAATTGTATTGTGGGGGTGAAGATCGATGGCTTCTTCTTCCAGCTATTCCAACTCTCCCTGTGCAGCCTGCAAGTTCTTGAGGAGGAAATGCCTGCCAGGTTGCATTTTTGCTCCATATTTTCCTCCAGAGGAACCACAAAAATTTGCCAACGTGCACAAGATATTTGGTGCAAGTAATGTGAGTAAGCTTCTGAATGAAATCCAACCTCATCAGAGAGAAGATGCAGTGAATTCTCTTGCTTATGAAGCCGAAGCACGATTGAAAGATCCGGTTTACGGTTGTGTTGGAGCAATCTCAGTTCTCCAGAGGCAAGTTCTGCGTCTTCAAAAGGAGTTAGATGCCACAAATGCTGATCTAATGAGGTATGCAAGCAATAATGAAATGTCACAAACATATCCAGCAGCGGGTCCCCTTTCCATGAGCCAAATGCTTAATCAGCAAAGAAGTAGTAGTTCACAATATGGGAGATTTGGTCACAACTATGATATTCCTCCACCATATACTTCTTCATGGAACAATAGTTTTTCAGGAGATGATCCGGACAAGTGACAAGGTTGGCTTGTTAGCACTACCTATGTAAAATTACTAGATAATCCTCATTGTTTGATAAGCCGCCAGGAGATGAAGAAGAAGGATGACTTTTATATCCTGCATATAATATATATTCTTGGCAGATGATGAATCATGAATGTACTGCTAGTTTTAATTAATTATTTGATGAACCTTGGGGAATTAAGGGCATGTGTATACTCATTTGAGGGAAGTATTGTTGCAAATTATTGTTAGCCAGGAAGGCCTATCACGTAAGTATTAATTTGTAGTTTCTAATGTCCCAAATATGAGTTAATTTAAATTGGCAGATTTTGATATGACTCTATATATCTTACATGCATGGGTGCTCTCTCTACCTACTCTCATTGTCACCGATGAGAAATATCTATATCTGGATTCAAGTATGCGCCCGCATGTGTGTAATTTACATTAATGGTGGACAATATATATAAATACTAGCTAGTATATTGTCAACCATATTTGCTGTGTTCAGTTCAGGGATATTGGAGCGGTAGATTCATCGCCATTGCAAACTTCTTTCGGAAAGCTCTACCACAATTAATGCTTTGTGAATTAAACCGTTGTAAGAAGGAAACACTGATTCAAAGAGGTAAGCTTTAGTTTTAGACCAAAAAGCAATAAGTTCATGTCTCGTGAGACATTTTACGCGTTTATCAAAATTTAATTAAGGCAATATGTCTGATGAGAAATTTAAACCTAAATTGAGAGTGATCAATTTTATATATCTACAATTAAATTAGAGCTAAAACTTCATTATTTTAAATTTTTTTTTTTTTAAAAAAAAAAGAGCTAACTCTTCATGACTAGTAATACTTTTAACTCTTGACTCGCACTTTTCCCCTCTCTTTTTTTTTTTTTTTGTATAATACAAGAAAGGAAATATTTTTGGCTCATACTTTTTGAAGTTGTTTGTACTGAAAGGGAAGGACTGAAGAAGCCCTTATGCGTATACATTGTTGGCATCATTATCACAGTGCTCACACACGTACAAGTTCAGATTCCAGCTTAAATTCCTCTCACTTGGTTTATTGTTTTACTTTCTGACTTTCTAAAGTTAAGTCTAATTAAGGTTCCGTGAAAATTGCTATAATATGTTTGAACAGCATGACAAAATAACTTACTAAAATTCCCATCTAATATAATCCTTTACTATAATAAAATTAGAAGGCTAAAATTGAACAATACAGAGATGACTTGTTCTTATCTTAAAATCGCTCAAGTGAAGTAATTCATTGTAAATATTCTTGCACCCTTAATAATGCTTTTTAGACAGATTGAGCTCAATATTTGCCATTGATAGATGTTAGATCAGAATTCCTCAAGATGAGATATTGCTTAGTTCTCTTAAATGATCACCGTCCAGAGGAGCAAAATTATAATGTGTATATATTTAGAAAACAAGTAAAATTTTAAAGTGTGGAAAAATGTAATTCATGAGAAGAAAATATTATTGCCTACGTTCTAAATATATATATATATATATATATAAGATACTTTAAAACTTTTGAAAATTATTTTGTATATTTTTTTCAATATTATTTCTATTATTAAATAAAAAGGGATAAAATAAATATTTTAATTTCAAATATTAAAAAAAAGTATTAGTAAATTATAATTTATTCTTAATGCGTATAAAATATATATAAAAGTATATTATATGTTTTTAGAGCGGAATGAGTATATTGTACTAGAGAGCATCTTTGGTCATCTTTTTTCTCAAGTCAAGAAGAGTAACATATTGTAAAATTGCTGACTTAATTACCGGTTTGTCTTACGTATTGTGCCGAAGAATCCTGTGAAATTCCCATTCATTCCAAGTTAATAATTATTCTAAGACTCATTGTCTGATAAACAGAAGCCTATAGAGATGCCTAGCTAGCTTATAGGTTCAGGAAAAGATTGTTCTCCCATGTGAGGGAATGTGACCCTAGTGGCCTAAAGAACTCTTTTCTTTGTTAATATTCATTTGTTGCCGGTCATGTCCATGCAGGATATGATATATCATCATTTCACTGGTTCATTTTCCCTTTTTCCCCCCTCTTTTAAATTGTCTCTAGCTAATTTTTAATTTAATATTTAGTCTAAAAAATATTAGTAAGTTTGTCATTTACTATTACAGAATTATATTGTTTTTTTCAATTTTACCCTTTATTTAATTTAATATTTTTCAATATTTTTCTTTGAAAGAGAGTGAAAATTATAAGCATAAATGGGAGAAAGAAAAGAAAATCAAATTAAAGAGTATTTTAAGTATAAAATATTCTCAATTAAGTACTTTTGATATATGTATAAAAAATAAAAAAATGTATATTTTGAAAAAGAAATAATAATTTTGTTTAGCATTGTCAGTTTGAAGAACTTGATTAGTACTGTTTACTTAACAAAAAAAGGTTTGTTAAATTAAGCGTGAATGAAATTTTATATTTTGATTTTAGGCTTAAATAGTAATAAGGGCTTGTTGCAGAAGACCTATTTCAATATGATTTATAAATTATTATACAAAATAAAATTTATTCAATTTTTAGTCTTAATACGGAAAATTAAATTTACCTATGAGAAATTAACCCAAAGGCCGTTAAAAAACTCAAAGCCAATTCATACATAAATCCTTGCCTCAAAAAACAATTATATATAAATCCAATGCTAATTGTACTACATTTTTTTTGTAAAAAAATTAAATAAAAAAGACGGAGAACTGATGGATCATGGTAGCACTATCGTAGATACTGTTTTTAAAATAATAAAAAAAATAAATTTAGATACTATGATTTTTCAGGCTGAACATATCAAGTCATAATAGTTTTTCACAGTGAAACTCTACACGTGGAGCTCCATCTCATCCGGCCGTCTGCCTGTACTAAGCCAGAAAGGTCATCATCATGGTAAAACTATTTTGTCTCCTCCTTGTGTATGTATACAACTCTCTCTCTCTCTCTCTCTCAAAAGTCTTTAGTCCAATTATTTAAGAAAAAATAAATACTTTTCAAATTATGTAAAAAGATCGAAATTAAATTTTAATATTTTTATTTTTATATGTTCGAAATTAATGTTTATTTTTAAAAATAAATATATTTTTATGTAAAATTTTAGTAATAATCTTCTTAATTTAAAGAATTTATATTAATGATCTATACTATTAATTTAATTAATAACAATGATAAAAACATAATTCCTTTAAAATTGAGACTCTTTTTAATTTTTAGTATAAGTAAAATCAAATATTGACCTTTAATTTTGAAGGTACATAGTATTATATATTTTAAAACAAATATTGTATGAATATGTACTAGCATTTGAAAGAAGAAACAATACTAAACTTTTGCAACCCAACATTATTAGTACTTTTAAAATTGATCCCATGGAAGAAGTCAGAAATAACTTTTCAAAGGCCTCAACATTAATCCATTACTTAGATCTATTAAATGTTAAAAATTCGTCAAAAAAAAAAAGGTTACTAGAATATATATGTATGTATGTGATAGCCAAATTAAATATTTGAACAAAAGAAATAGCTGTTTTTTGACTGATAAACAATTCAATTTTTATTTGTATTGCGTATATTCACTTCTCAACAATAAATTTTATTTTTTAAAAAAATCATTATTTTCTTAATTAATAAATAAAAACTTATATATATATATGTGTGTATGTGTGTGTGTGAGAGAGAGAGAGAGAGATAAAACAGATATAAGAATTATCATTATCTAGCTTGCTGACAAAAGAACTGATTGAGTGGACAAATAAAAATTAAAAACGAAATAGGATTATAATTAAGTGTTACTTCCCATCCATATAAGGAGCTTTAAATCGACATCAAAATATGCCGTTTGTCTCTCTTTCGCATGCAAAGCAATGCACGCGAACGTACACGTGAAGACCACACAAGTTTTTATTTAAGTCGTTAGCAATAGTGAAAAGACCTTAACACCCCCCACATTTCACCCTTTTGAGTCTCCGGTCCGGAGGCCCGTCAAGAATCGGTCACATCTGTCCCACTCAATTTATTGACCCCTCCTAACCGTCCAAAGCTCCCCCATCAAGTTCAGGTGACCACCTTTGTTCCCTTTGATTGATTTGATCTGATTGCCTCAATCAAAATGACCCTTACACTATAGCCACCCCCCTCCCCCACTCCACTCCAGCCCCTACTTTTCTTCACTGCTTCTACTAAGACTGTATCCGAGGATTCTTCACTGTTTCTGCTCCTACCTTACTACACCCAATCTCTTGCATGCATTATGCATTGTCAAAAGTATATCTTGGGTGTCCAAGGACTGGTCAAAAGATGAAACACGGATAATCCAACACGTATATATTTCAAGTATTTTAGTTCATAATTTTTTTTAAATCCTTCAATCCTATGTAAATTTTTAAGGTGGTATTGGAGAGGGGAGGAATGGGGAGGTAAAATAATTTTATCTTGTTTGATTTGTGAGGGGAGGAGAAGGGAGGAAAACAAAATTAAATTGACTATTATATATTTCATAATGTTTATTTTTTTGATAATTTTTTTATATCGATATAACATTGTTTAATATGCTGCAAGATTTAGTAGAGATTAAAATGAGAGAAAATAAATAAAAGATGAAGTTGAAGAAGAAAAATGATAGAAAAAAAGAGTTAAAATATTAAAATATAACAAGAATTAGTTTGTAAATATCACATTTTTATTTTCCCTTCTTTCCAAATTCCTACACTTTTGGAGATGAATGAAATGAGAGGAGGAGAGGAATTTTAATTCCATATTTTCCTTCCCCTCTGCTAGAAAATGTAAACCAAACAATGGATTTTTTTTTAAAGGAGGAGAGGAATTTTAATTCCATATTTTCCTTCTCCTCTGCTAGAAAATGTAAACCAAACAATGGATTTTTTTTATAAAAAAAAAATATTCCCCTACATTTCCTTCCAAATCACTCAGCCAAACAAACCCTAAAAGGATCTTTGACATGAAAAGATATTTATCAATTTGCTAAGAGGATGAATATTGGAGGAGAACATTAATTTCCCATGCTTAATTAGTAGTTGGGGAATGGGAATTTCGACCATATATAAAATCTATTCCCTTTCCCTCTTTTTTCGTTTTTACTTGGTTCAAACTCCAAATGTTAAATTTTTTTTTACATGTTATTTTATTAAATCAAGATAATATTTATTACTCTATCCATCCCTTTTAATAAGATGCAACAAGGAAACTCATTTTTCATTAAACACAATATGTTATATTATTTTTTATGATTATTTTATCTATTATTAACTATTTTATCCCTATTTATAATAAATACTCATTAAGAGAGAGCAAATAAATATTCTTTGTTCCAAATACAATAAATAAATGTACAATAAGAAATAAAAAAAATCCATTGATATGTGTAAAATTGATTTAAAATATTATAAAAAGGGACGGATGTAATAATTTTTACTTATAATATCTTATTTAATCATTAAATTATTATATTTATCAATTTTACTACAAGAATTTAATCTATTCTGCTAACTAAATGCAGCTTGCCCTTGATGTCTTTAATTCGCGGATTTATGGCTATTCAATTTGACGATAGTTTCACATAATTGTTTAATTGATGATAATTAGATTGGTTAGAATTTTTTCTTTTTTTCTTTTATCTTGGCTTTGGCAAAAATTACCATTAAGGACACACATTTGGCATAGACCATGTGGAGAAAGAGTCCCTCAGTATATTTTACAATCATAAATCAATGGCAACAATAATAATATTTTGTGACTAGTCCCTAAAAAAAAACAAAGAAAAATTCCATATAAACATGATCATACCAGAATTTTCCATCCTAACATTTACATTAGCATTCTGTCTCATACAATAACTTCTCATTCACTCCCATACAAACAGAAAACAACCAAACAGCTAGCATCACATATCCCCACGCCACTCACTCACATTTATTCTTAAAAACATAACTATGAATTTCGGTTTTTTGCATGGATTATTTAACATCGTAAAATAAAAATAGTCAACATAATATACTCTATTATATCGAAATTAAATATATATTTTAAAATTAAGAATATTTTTTAACTTTATATAAATTACTAGATTATCTTTATTACTAATTAAATCAGTGATGTGGACAGTTAATTAGTGATAAATAAATAAAATTAAATTAAAGATATTATTAGTAAAATTTTAGATGAAAAAAATATATATTTTTTAAAAAATTTACATTTAATTGTAAATATCATAAATATAAACATTTAATTCATGATAAATGAAGTATCTCATTCGTTTCATTCTAATTATTCGTGTTTTTTTTATCTCATTTTATTTGTTCAATTTCTAATTTTAGTGCGTATTTTTTCAATTATAAAATTATTATTAATGAATAATTTGGATGAATTGTTAATTATTTATTAGAGTATATATATTTTTAGAATAATTAATATATATACACTAACTATTAAATAAGGAAAAATTAAAAATTTTAATTATATAATTATAATTTTTAATATTTATCTTAATTTTTATATAAATTTAAAGTGTAAAATTGAAATTGAACGGGCTGAGTATTTTTTAATAAGAGAAATGAACATTAGAGGAAGTATGCAGTAACATTGTGATCTTGCTTGTCCCTTGGATTTGTAATGGTGTAAAATTCTTTAAATAAAATATTATGCGATTTTAGAAAATCATGAACACAAACCAATCCACAGAGAGAAGCTATCCACGTAAACCATTGCTCACCCAACTCGTCAACCATGCACGGGTTTTTGAAGCCATGCTTTGCCACGACCCACGAGTCATTGTGATCATCGTTCTCCTCCCTCTTGGTGGCACCTTTATTGGGCTCGTGGGCATCACCTTACTTTTCACCTTGATTGGCCTTTCCATTGCCCGCCCAGTTTTAATCTTCAGCCGGTTCTTGTTCCTGCAGTAGGAATTCTTGGTCCTTTGTAGATTAGGTTTCCGTTTTGGAAGAATTTGGGCTAATTGGGATTTCATGCTTTATGGATCTTAAATTATTTTTGGTCCAATATAAAAAGCCAAGCTCTTGAATAACTAGATTCTTACAGATCGTACTCTAATGGGCGTTTTGAAACACACCTTCGTGGGACGGGCCCTGGGCAGCAAGTTATATTTTTGGACTATATTTGGATTGGGATAAATGGAGAAGATTATAGATATTCATTGTATTTTATAGGCACTGGGTATAGGGAAATGAGATATACATTATTAATTTAGATTTTTTATCTATATTTTTAGATAAAATATAAGTATTTTAAAATAATAATATTTCAATTAACATAAAATTAATTCTTTTAAAAAAAACATAAAATTACTTATTAAAAAGTCTCATTTTCTTGGCACATAACTTAGCATATGAACTTCGAATTCTCTGTATATACGACTCTATTCCTCCTGATATTATTTCTTAATGAAAATTTCATCTTTTCCTCTCTTTTTTTCAAAGTCTCGTTATCTTTCTTTTATCACCCAATATTAGATAGAAGCACGGTTGGAATTTTTTAAATTACTCCATCGAATTTATTAGGCACATTTAATTTAACAACCTTTAACTTTGAAAAATTTATCACAAAACAATATTAATCCTTTTAATAAGCAAATAAAATATTAATGTGATTGATTATCGCCATGACTTAGATATAAATATTTTAAATTAAAATTATTGATAGTAATATTTTAAATAAAAAATATATTTATTTTTTAAAAGTAAATATTTAACTACCAAATTTTACAATGAAAATGTTAACACTTCAATTTCAACCGAGAAAGTAAATAACAAAAGAATTAGCTAAATTTGTTATTGATCAAATTATATTATTAAATAATGAAAATAATATTATATTAGACATATGTACATGTAAAGAATGCGATAAGTTTACTGAATGCGAACTTTCAAATAAATATTCCATGGACTAATTGGTGAAAGATATTACAATTTTAAAAGCATGTTTACAAGATATTTAAACATCAGGACATTAAAATTTTTATCTTTATTCAAAAAAAAAATTAAAATGATTTTTGCAAGATATTCAACATTGTGGTATTATTTACATTTTTTTGTAATAAATAAAAATTGTGTTGTGCATTTCGAATTAATAGTTTTAAAATTCTTTAGCGCAGAGGATTAAAAGAAAAAGAAGAAGGAGAGAGAGAGATCATGCAGGAAAGCAATTTATACTACCTCCATTCATTATTGAACACTTTCATTTTCAGTTTAGAATATTCAAAATTAAATATTTTTTTAAAAATATTTTATCTATCTTATTTTAATTGTACAATTTATTTTTCACAATGATTAAAAAACATATCAAAAATAATAATTATAAAAATAAACTTCTTAAATTACTATTATTTAATTAGTGGTGTATACTTATAATTGTTCAAAAGTTTGAGGTGAACATTCTCTAAAAAATACATTAAAAGTTTGAGACTGAAAATTTTCTAATTTAGAAAATTTATTTATACCATTCTCATTTAAACATATCAATAAATGCTGAGCATATTTCTAAGATAAAATAATTAAAAAAAGAAGTCAAATTTTATATTTCAAATTTTATAAGAATATATTTACAAAGGTACATGTTAAAAATTAAAATAAGACTATTTAACTCGAACAATTCAAAAGGAAATAGTGGACAATTAAAATGAAATATAATGAATATATTTTTTATTTAAAATTTTACAACAATCATTTTTATTTAATGAATTTATATTCAACTAATTAATAATTTTACAAGTAATTAAATTAATAATTAAGATAATATAATAATTTTTTAAGATATTTTTTTCTTAATTTTTAAATTATGTCAAATTTATACATTCCATTTGGAACCAACATACTCTATATATCCATTTTTATAAATGCATCAAACAATTTTTTTATCTTTAATTATAAGATATTTTGATATTTGTTATAGTGAATGCATACGTTATTTTTAAATTTACTCTTATTTTATTGAGAAATAGAAAAAAAGATAATAAATTTTTTTAAAGAAAAAATAAAATAATTTATAATATAATATAATAAAAAATAAAATAATTTATTAATTTATGTAAAATTACTTTAAAAATATCTAAAGTAGCTACTGTTACTATTGCCAACTTCGTGCCGCACACTTTTATTTTCAAAATAAAAAACAAGTCCTGCCACACACCGATGGTTGCAACTTGTTAGTCATGCAGAGCCATAGAGCTACCCTTTCAACACGTCGCACTCCTTCCTCTATTATATAGCTCCACCGCTCCTCCTCCTCATTTACTCCAAAGCCTCTCCTCTCAGCAACATCACTTGAATAATTTCTTCTTTCTCTCGTAGCAATGTCGACCGCTGATCGTGATCGTTCGCAGTTGCAGTCGCACCCACACCAGATTCAAGTGCACCCGCAGTATGGCCGCTACGAAGGTGGTGTCAGGAGCATTCTTTCTCAGAAGGGCCCTACAACCAGTCAAGTTCTGGCAGTTGTTGCCTTCCTCCCTGTCGGTGGAACCCTCCTTGCCCTTGCTGGCCTCACTCTGTTTGGCACGTTGATCGGCCTTGCTGTCACCACCCCACTGTTTATCATCTTCAGCCCAGTTCTTGTCCCGGCTTGCTTCCTAGTATTCCTAGCCGTCACCGGCTTCCTCTCCTCTGGAGCCTTCGGCTTAACTGGGCTTTCATCGCTGTCTTGGGTTGTGAATTGTTTCAGGCAGAATGCGCCAGAACAGTTGGACTTTGCAAAGAAGCGCATGCAGGATGCAGCAGTACAATTGGGCCAGAAAACTAAGGATGTCGGGCAGACCATCCAGAACAAAGCCCAGGAAGGCCCTGGAGACAGAAGAGAAGCGGCGAAATAGGGAAGAGAATTAGCATTGTCTATCTTGGAAAGAATAAATGATGCCCTCTGCATGTATTGTCTGAATTTGTCTGGCGGCATTTTAGCCGTCATTTAATTATGTATATGGCACCTTCATGTGTATGTTTTTGTGATTGTGGTAGTTTGGCTGCTAAACCAAACTTTGGTTACAGAAATGATATGTATAAGTATAAGCTTGTGGCGAGGGCCTGTGTTGTGCTGCTGTGTTTAATTAGTGATTGGGATCTTGAGTACTGTCTATATATTGCCTTGCATTCTGTTGGCTTGTTTTTTCATTTTCTTTTTTCGACCTCCAGATGCAACATGATGTTCAATCCAAACAAAATGTCAAAGAAAAAAAAATATAGTGATTAGGAGAGCAGCATAATTAGTAGGGAGTTGGTGTATAGAAGGGTTTAGGGTTTCAAATATAGTAGAAAAAAGGATCTAAGGGTTTTTAAAAGAAAAGAAGTTGTAAAGTTGGTAGAATTTCTAGATTATATGTGGATGGTTAGAATGCATAAGTAAAATAAAGATTAAATTTTAGGATAAAAAGTCCTAGCCCTTAAACTTTTTAAAAGGCTAATTTTTGTCCTTGAATTATTTTTTGTCAAAATCTGCCCTCCAAACTTCCAAAATTTATTGATGGATATCTTTCTATTCAATTTCGACCTTAAACACAAAATGGTACCGATAATTTCTTCATGCACTTGATTTAAAAACAGGAGATGAGGGCGTTTTTCTTAAATATCTTTTCATCTTTTAGGGTTTATTCTCTAATTTTTTATCTCTTTTATCTTCCTCATTCTAAAGGAAGTTGTCGCCGCTGCTGCAGCTTTCGACCACCATCTATAATCGCCGACCATCGCTGCTGCCCATCACCAAAAACACATCATAGATTATTAAGTCCTTTTTCACGTCCGAAATCGAGATGCAATATCCTCAGACATATAAAACTTAAATGTCTTCATATAAAACTTAAATAGGTCTAATATATATGTCTAATATGTACAAAGTTTTTATAAATATTTTAATAAAATATTTTGTGTATAAATAAAAGAAATAATTTTATTTTATCATTTTTAAAGAGAATAAATAAAATTTGGGGGAAAATTAATATTTACTTTTTAGAAAATTATTAAAATATTGTACTAAAATGTTGTAAAAATATTGTATAAAAGCTGTGGGCATTAAATTGGATATAAAAGCTGCAGAAATTTACTGTAAAAGATATCATTAAATAGAAAAATTGTACATAAAATAAATAAAACTGTGCAGAATTTTTCTGGACAAAAATATAAGTCTTCTCAATAGTAAAACTGTGTAGAAAAATAGACAAATTATGCAGAAAATAAAGAAAAGTTGTGCAGAATTTTTCTAAACAAAAATAGAACTTTTTTTCCATAGAAATAATGTGCAAAAAATAGGAAAATTGTGCAGAAAATAAAGGAAAATTAACCAACTCTTTTTATCCTCTATCAACCCTTTCAAAATTGTTATTTTTATAGGGGGGTGACCACAGCAACCAAAACCACCAAATCTAAACCGTTGTCAATTGTTTATAAATTGGAGGTTTTCTGTATTGGTTTTAGTTTGTTAATTTTGATAAATCGAAATCGATGGTTCGTAATATGCTAAATCGGTGTTCAAATTGTATTTTTTTTTCTTAAAAAAAATCATTTATTAATTTCATAAGGCAACTTAAATAAATAAACCAAAGACAAAAAGAACCAGCCATATTTTTTAAAAAAATCTCATTCATTTGAATTTTAACTTAAAATATTGGCAAAACATTGACAAGAGAAGAAGACACCATTTCCTTTTATAATTTTTTTATAAAAAAAATGAAATCTTATTCATTTGACTTCTGATTAATAATAATAATAATAATAATAATAATAATAATAATAATAAGATAATTGAATAAAATCTAAAATAGAGAAAAATTTTGGTTTTTTTTTTAAAAAAGAAAGAAGATATGATAAGAAAACATGAGGTTATGAATAACTATTTGAGATAAAAAAGAGTTTACAAGTAAATGAACTATAAGGTTTTTTATTTATCTATGCTCTCATATTAAACGTAAGCAATATATGTTTTAAAAACAAAAATTAACTTCAAACTCATTTTTGTAAAACTACTTTTTTTTTAGTAAAAATTAAAAATTTACTTTGTGAATTTTTTTTGTTTATTTTTTTTTAAAAAATAATCTTTGGTTGGAATTGAAAACATATTAAAAATATAATTGTTCAAAGTTGTAAATGTGCAAGAATATTAAATTGTTACTTTAAGATTTCAGTTGACAATTTATGAATCAAAATTGACTATTCAAAACCCTTATCATACTTATATTATAAGTTAAAAAGTGCAAGTATGCATCCAACAAGTTTACTAAACATAAATTTGACAATATTCAAAATTAATGACTCCCTATGTCTCTTTTATAAGATGTTTTAAATAAAATTACATAAATTTTTTAAAAAATAATTCTCATTATTCTCTTATTTATTTTAATCTTTCTTGAAAAAATTAATTACTCTCAAGGTAATGGTGAATTTAAAAATAACATACACAATAATTTTAAAAATTAACAATTATCTTATAATTGAAAACAATAAAGTTTGTTTAATATATCTTATAAAAAGAAATAAATAGTATATTTAATCATTATTTTCGCTATATTAAAATAATATTTTAAATATTATGTAGTCGTACAATTCTTATCCATATCTTCTTTCTAATGCATCTTCTAATTACAAATTTATAATATACATACTACAAATGTGCAAAAGAAATAAACATGAAAAAAATCAAATTTGGCCCATACCAGTTTTTGAAGAGTTCATTAAGACAATAATAACCCTAACTTTTCTATCTTTTTCCCTTTTCTTCTTTTATAGTATGAATATAAACTCTCAACGTCCCGCTTCCCCCACCCCCTTCCCGAACCAATCATATCATGAGTTCAACTTGAATTCTGTGGTTATACTCTTTTAACAATTTCAGCTAATTAAAATGAAAAATTTAATTTCTCATCAAACATAAATATTCAAGTTAAGGTTATGCTTTTGTACACAAGGTTCGTAAACAAAGATATTCATCTATTGATGTCTCTTGAACCGGGGCTAGCTCTCAAGATATGCACCTGGCTTGAAAAGCGGAGGACAAAATACATCTGGTAGAGAAGACAACAATTTAAGGGGTCCTTCGAATGCAACAAATAAATATGCTTGGGACAAATCTAATTCTACCCCCGAATACTTCTCTAGTGCTCATATAGCACCTCAAGAAATAATGCGGGATGCCACTTCGCAGTTCGCACTTAACATTTCCAGTAGGAATTGAGAGATAAATAGAAGGGAACCAAGGGAACAAACAACCACAAACAAATTATCCAATATTACACAACATGAAGTCCGAGAGAGAACAGAAATAAAAGCAAGACCAATAAAGTGCAAATTCATTGAGTAGTTTGTTCCAATGGTCCTGCTTCAACATGTATCATTCCAGGCTCTGTTACTGGTTTAGAAGAATTAGGTATCCAAAAGGTCAGAACAGAAGAGGCAGCAGCAAACATCACCCGGCGAGGAGCCCATTTCAAGCAGGAGGAAATGCCTATATAGCTATCCCAGCTAGCCACCTGCCCAGAATAATGAAATACATTTGAGCAGGATTACTCATCTAAACCTAAAATGCAAGTCTAGCACCCGATTTGTTTTCCTTCCTACTCAGTCGCATTTTTCACACGTTTTGCAGTTATCTTTACATGCATTTCTCAGCAAAAGCTCAATGATATGACCCAAGAAATCATCGTTATGCATTTATTTTATTTGGCCCCAGTGGGACTGTGAGAGGGAACAGAAAAAGGGAGGGGGTTGTGCAGGGGAGACAGAGAGAGACCAATATGTGTACCTTATCTCGTGTTTTAATATTCCATGCATGTAGATTGCCATCCCCAGAACCTTTCAGAAAAAGCACCAATCTCAATTTCCGTATTGTAAAGGAGATAATAAAACAGATTTATGTGACTTCATACAAACATTCTTTGGATCTGCACCACATGCATATAAGAATGTACTGAAGTAGCAACTCACTATGAGACAAGACTAGAAAGGTAGCATTCACTATACTATAGCCTTTTTCTTTTTTCCCTGTACTAAAAAACCATTTTTCTATACTTTATTCACCTTATGTTTAGTGGCTTGAATTTACATCCAGTTTTAAATACATTAATCATGTTTTAAAGCAAATTTTTAATAGAAATTCTGCAGAATACAAAGTTCATTATTTAGAATTTCACTGCAAGCAAACAAGTGTAATCAGAAAACATGAACATCAATTTGCTCTTCCAATTTCAGTAGTTAGTTGAAAAGAATGTCCAGTTTTTTTTTTTCCCAGTGCCAGTCAGTACAGAGATAGGGTGCCTCAATGACATATGTTGTCAGAAGTCACAAAACATGAATATCTTCCCATTCCCATAGTCTGTTCAGAAGAATGTACAGAATAAATTTCTTACAGTAGTACCTTATTCTTCAAATACAGGATATATACACATATTTGCAGTGCCTAACATCTTCCAGTAAAATAAATTGGTAACTATTATCAGTTGAAAGGCGACAAAAAGGGTATTCTCAGTATGCATCTCACAAACAATAAAATTAAAATTTGGCATGCACTGTACACATGTTAGTATTTCTTAACCATAAGCAGAGAGGAAGACTACCTGCTACCACATATTGGCCATCTGGAGTAAATGTAGCCTCAAATGTCGTTTGAGGGGACGCATCCACACTAAACCCACAGCGCTGCCATAAAAAGGGTTAGCTTGTTTCTAAGTAGATAGCAAACATTCTGTTGCAAACACTCATACATGCAGAGATCACATTCAGCAACCAATTTCTTAACTTCAAAAGGAAAGAGGGTGAATGAAGAAAGAACTCAACCTTTTCTCCCGCATAAGCATCAAGGACATAAATGTTGTTACTTGTAGTTGCCAAAAGCATTGATTTGCCATCATTGCTGAATTTAATATCACAGACTTCTGCTGTGTCTCCACCAACAAGAAAAGTATCAAAGGGACCCTGCATATTGGACAGGTTAATCATTACAAACAAAGCAAGAAAACGTTATTTTTTTGTAAGAAAAGGAACTTAAGATCTGAACATGTAAACCTTGTCATATGATCTTGAATCAAACAACTTGATGGCACCTCCTTCCATTGCCACCACAAAGACAAGACCTTGTTGGTCATAAGCCACGGTGGGCCTCCCCCGCAGGCGTAAGATTCCCTGAAAGCTACAAGGGTAAGTTGTTATCACAATCTTGTCGGCAGACCTGTATAGCACAAAATCACATGATGGAAATTTTCAAATGCAGGAGATACCAGATAATAGTCAAGAATTTTACAATAAAAATCCCCTAACTTGCTTTCTGAACTCCACTACATCGTTCAAATTCAATGCCTAGATTTGAAATAAGAGTACAGTCCACATTATATGATTTCCAAGATTGAAGATTGTGATATGATATTAGAGGATGCGAATATGAAATCTTCCATTCAGCCATTGTTGAATCAATTTTGATATAATGAAGCCAACTAAGTCCAATCTCATCAACCGAACTAGAATTCTAACTACTGAGAGAATGGTGAACAAAAAAAGTAATTAAGTTGTCAACTGCTTGACATTGCACAAGCTGAGAAAGAGCTAAAATTGCATGCGTTCTACTAATCTAATGGATGTTTAGCTTGTTAATCACACCAACCAACCTGACATGCATTTACACGAAGATCCCAAATCCGAACAGTGTGGTCAAGAGAACCCGACATGAAGCTGTCATTAACTGGAGACATGCACAGAGAAACAACCCTATGGCCAAGGGGAAAGAACACAATAATTAGAGAAATAAAAAATCCAACCTGGACACAGAGTATTAGAGAAGAAGCACAAAAGATGAATGTGCTATGGGAACTACAACTTTTCTGGTAAGACAGAGAGCACAGCTAAAAGAGAGTCATGTAAATTGAACGCATTTTACAATAGTAGATGACTCCACTTGAGACATGCAATAACAGAACAATGATGGCATAAGAAGAAGAGTCTATTGCACACAAATCATCACTATCTCTGATATTAATACTGAAAATCAGCAGGAAATCCACACATACAGGGGTAAAGTGTGTGTATATTCAATTTAGGAGATGCATTTTCTTATGGTGGCATCATCAGAATAAAGGTATTATAGAGGCAAGCATTTGCAATGTCAGGTTAAACACAAACACACCCAAAAAAAAAGGAGGAAAACTCATGTCCCCATATTGCATGAGAACTGTTTAGGAGTATCTTCAAATGCGAAATAAATGCCATGAGTACCATAGTCCATATTGTCATACCTTTCTTTGTGTCCCTTAAAGTAACGAAGGCAACGATTATCATACATGGATAGGTACCGCAGCGATTCTGAAAACAGAAACCAGTGAAACATATATTTCCAAATATTCTTTGAATCTAATGTTGATAATAGATAATTTGATAGACCATAGATTCATAACATATGTTACAAAATCATCACCTATTGTTTCCAAGTTGTATCTAGATGAACATATAACAGAACTTGGGTGGTGAGTAAAGCATATTTGGTCAGCACCATGTGTCTTGTGGTAAGTGGTTTTCAACAACCTGCAATTTCATAACAAACTCGTTAGAGCATGAATTCCGCTTGCTCTACTAAGGCATGAAATAAAATAAAATAAAAACAAGGCTCAATCATTATCTATTGGCAGATTAGCTTATCTAAAGGCAAAAAGAAAACCATATAAAAAGAATCATAACATAAATTATTCAATTTAAAGGATTGCTATTATTTTCTGAGTTTCTGTCATTTTTCCAGCAATTTCTCAGCGACCAAAGATACTAGTAGGTTGACTATGCATAAATTTGCAGTAGCTATAGATTTAAATTCAGGAATTACACAAAAGCAAAACACTATTCATCATTTGCCTCTAAAATGTGACATGGCATTTTCTCTATGATTACATTATAGATTCCTAGTGAACATCTTCTAATGTAACAAGCAAAGCTCCAGCAATAGGTCAAGAGGTAAATGATGAATATATGGATGAACACACATAACTGAAACTTATGAATAAAAAGTTGAACATCTAATCCTGACAAATAGACTGATCATACACATTCAGCATTTTTCTTTTCTATTACTTCTCAAGCATTGTTGTCTCATTGAAAGCAAGCAATTTCAGTATTACACAAACCTTTCTGGGTGAAGATAAAAGCATTATGAATAAGAAAATTTTGAGAAACAAAGTTGACTGTCTTGCAATTATATAAACACACTACTATCTGTATAGATCTTGTTTGAGAAACTCACTTGCCATTCGCAATGTCATATAGTCGAACTGAATCGTCTTCGCTTGCGGTTACCAATAAATCAGCCGTCCGATGAAAGTCGATTGAATTTATCTTTCCACCCTAAAAGATAACCATTCTAGAGTAAACATCCATCTTGTGATGATTCAACCAGATTTGAACTAAATAAGCCATGAGTGATTAATTTATAGAATGCATTTAGCAGTTGAGCTCATTGCTGCTACACATGATAACTGCTATGTCTATTTAAAACCATTACCGCCTTAATGCATTTTTAGCCAAGTACTGGCTACAATCACAATTTCTCATTACCAGTTATTCTAGGAATCTTTCGTCCATAATCAATTGATTTAAATGATGACATAAGTCTCATTATTTGTTCTAAACAATTATACTTACTCTACCAGTAGGCTGTACAAACAATCTCCAGTGAGCGTCTATCGTCAATTTCGAGAGAATAAAAAAACACCGAATAAAACTATCAACTCCGATCCATTAATTGTAGTTCAGTACAGAGGAATCAAGATACCTAAGGATCAGGTTTACTTACAAAATCTGAGAATACGGCTCCGATTGCCATGCTGCGAATAATCTCGTCGTTGAGTTCAGGGAGTGACGTCATCCTCGCGAAAGAACTCCGATGGAGAAGAAGAAATCCAAATGAAGATGTTAGGCAACTGAAAATTGGCACTTTCACAGTAGCTTAGGGTTTATGGCTGCAGAAAGCAGCGGCAAGTTTCGGACTTTTGGGTTTATTATAACTGTGCGCGCGGTTTGTGCGGTTTGGATTTTCTTTTCTTTTTGTTTTTTTGTTTTTTTTTTTTGCTTTCGTCATCTTCTCCCTCTGTCCCTCATAGCTTCGCTCCTCTACGTCTTTTCATGGCCAATATGCAAATTTAAGTACTATTATACTTAGTTGTTTTTCATAATTGCACCCTATTACTTCAATGCAGCACCCTATTTGACAATTATACCCTTCTCACCTCTCTCCCTCAACCAATTCTATCCCAAATCAAATTAAAAAACAGTCAAATTAAAGCCGTTTTTAACGAAACGAAAGTCAAAACAGGTTAGTTTTGTAGTATCTATGAATGTTTAATAAGTTTTTTTGTTAGATTTGGTATTATTTTGATGCAAAATTGAAGAAAGAAGGCTAGAATTTCGGTTGAATTTGAATGATGAATTGGATAACTTGTTTTGGTGATTGTTATATGTTGGGCTTTGATTGATATACATTTAATTGGCTTTATATGGGATTAAAAAGTTGAAATTGTGTGGGAAAAATAAGAAATCGAATCTGAAAAAATTTAGCCTGAAAATGTTGCCCGGCCGGCTCGACCGGTCGACGGCATCAATGCCCGCAGACTGGAACAGTCGAGACCGTCCAGCCCGCGCCGGTTCGCCTTGCTCCGCCCGCGCCGGGTGATCCTTGCTCCGCCCGCACCGGCTCCTGGGTACTTCGCCCGCGCAGGGTGATGGTTCCCTGGACCGGCTCGGCTGGACGGGCAGGGTAGATATGGCCCGGTCCGGTGCTAGCTGCGTTCGCCCGTTCGGTCCGAGCGGGCGGGCTGTGCTGCCCCTGTTCGGTCAAACATGCGGGTCGGGTCGGGTCGGGCCGGTCCAGTTTTGTCCAATTTTTTTTAAAAAATAAAATCAGGAAAAAAAATTTATATAATTTGAATGGAATGAAATTAGTGTAATTTTATAATTTTAGTGGAATCAAAATCCTTATATAATTATATATTTTAATTTAATTTAAAATGAATTTGTTATTGATATAATTTAGTGAAATGTTTGAATTTCATCAATTTTATTATTAGTATATAATTTTATTGTTAAGTATGTACATAAACTAATAATTAATTGACATGTTTAGATTTTAATTGATTTTGTTTATAATAATTAAGTTAATCTAATATATTAGTTTTAATTTGCGTAGATGTCACATTATAGTTTTAAAGTTAATTGGTTTAGGTTAATATTTAACTTTATCTAATATTAGTTTTTATTGAATTTAATATGATGAATATATGTAGTTGATTTAATTGATTTATTAGTTAATTGATTTTGTTTATATTGTAGTTGTTTTGTTATATGTGCTTAGGCTCATCCGGAAACTCTTCAAGTACAATTTCCTCCTACAAGATTTAAACAAAAGGTTATAAATAACATACAAAATTTTTTTTTTAAAAAAATCATAAAATATTTGACCGGTCGCGTCAATAGGGCCATCACCTGTTCGCCCTACTATCGCGGACGGTCGAAAGCATTTCGACCTTCCGGGACAAAAGCTATTCGCCCTACTTTCGCGAACGGTCGAAAACATTTCGACCTTTCGGGACAAAACCTGTTTGCCCTACTTTCGCGGACGGTCCAAAGCATTTGGACCTTCCGGGATCGCACCATGTTCGCCCTACTTTCGCGAACGGTCCAAAGCATTTGGACCTTCCGGGATCGCACTATGTCCGACCTTTCGGGATCGCACCCCATTCCACCTTCAATCTCAGACGGTCAACTAGCCCTTCGACCTATCGTCGACGTAGGACCTCCCGTTCTTCAATTTTTTATACTATTAATGTAAGTTCATGTATAAAAAGCATTAAATGTACCTCTATTTCGTCGTCACATGAGTTAAAATCATCTTCGGTTGACATTTTGTTAAAATTTCTTCAAACTCTTCATTAGCTCATTTGAGAGAATTTTTTTTCTTCTGAAACTTAGAGAGAGAAAGGTAAAGGACTTAATTGTCAAATGGGGTGCTGCGTTTAAGTAATAGGGTGCTGAATTTAGCAACTCCCTTGTTTTTAAGGGGAAAAAAATGAAATGTATTATTATTTCTTATGTAAATCATAATTTATTCATGCCTTAGAAAATTTACTTTTGAAACATATGCCTTAAAAAAAATTTAATACTTCAAAATTTTTTTGAGTTTCCTTAACTAAAATTCTTCTACTATTTCCAACATAATTTTTTTCTCATCATAATACTAATTCGATTCAAAGTTAAAAGTCTTCAAGTTCAACATAGGAGTATTGTATATTTATGTTTTTAATTCAAAGTATACTTATAAACAATTACTCTTTTTTTGTGTAAAATTAAATAGTCATGTTTTTGTTTAGAGATGTCCAAAGTTAATTTTTCATATTTTTAAAATTTTACTAACAAAATATTTTTAAATATATTTATGTCTCATTAATTCTATAAAATACATTTTATTAGTTTATATAGTCTTAGAACTAATTACATTATTTTCATAAAAAGAAAAGAAAAGTAATTACATTAATAAATAATATAATGTGATAACTTTCTTAAAGTTAAAATTTATGATTAATGAAGTATTTAACAATGCTTTTTCAAGGGAACAATAATTTACTCTTTTTAGTATTTTCTACCTATTTAATGTCAAATCAATTATTTATTTACTCATTATAAACTTTTGATTTGAGGCATTAAATAGGTATAGTGCAAATAATATTATGTAAATAAATAATATAATGTTTATTTAATACCTATTTAGTTAGTTTATAATAGGCATTAACTCATTATAGATAATATTATTTATTTTTATCCAAAAACTAGAATAAGTTTCATTTTTAAATAAAAAAATTGCTAAATTCATGAAGTGTTTTAAAAATATATATATTATATCGACATTTTAAGGACTATTATAAACTTTTTATACCAATATGCATGAGTTATTACTCTTTAAAAAAATATACATTAAATGTTTTTTAAAGAATTAAAAATTTAGAGTCTCAATTTATTGAAAATTATTATAAATATTTTAAACTATCAACGTGTAAATTTGGATGAGTATTTAAAAGTTAAATGGAAGGAATTTTAAAGTAAATACAAGGAAGATCTTACATAAAAATAGTTTAATTATATACATGATATTTTATATAAAATATAACTTGAACTTGTAATATTTTTTATATATAAATCATCTCTCAAAATATATTTTGAATACTAAATTATGATGGAAGATGAGAAAAAAGGTTTTTTATATGGTTTATCAGGAATTTAATATTCACATTACTTTAATAAACATATTTTTTAATCTAAAATTCTATTAATAATTTATTTAAAATTTATATCTCACTAAATTGTGTTCTTTGTTACTTATTACTTTAATTTAAATAATTTACATCATATTAACTCATAGATCTTACAATATATGATATTAATCTCAATAATAATTTGATAAGTTAATTAAATTTAAAGTCATTAATTAATTTTTAATAAAAGAAAATCATTCAATTACAAATAAATAGAATATTATTTTTACTCATAATTTTTTTACACTAAATGGAATCTAAGTATCGATCAATTAATAAGATAACAAAATATTGATCATCTTATATGATATTTGATAAATTTTTTATTCCCATAAAAAACTCGAGAACCCCATTATAGTACGAATTTAAACCCCAAAAAAAAAAAAGAAGGAAAAAGAATGCCATACTAATAAAATATTAAAATCTACGAATCGAAACGAGCCGTTGATGAGTTCACAGCTGAACTTTGCGCCGAGGAGGGGCTGAAAGATCTAAAATGAGCCGTTGAATGTCGGTTTGGAAAACCAGGGTCGCAAGAGAAATGCGTTCTCCATTGAAGTGAACATAAAAAATGCAATAAGAATGGACCTACAACTTCCCTGTCACGCAAAGTCCCAACGTCACTCTAAACTGGTGAAAAACCCAGAGCCACACTACTTCCCTCTTCCGGTTAATTACCCCGGCCGGCAGGGCCATCCGCCGGCGCATCATTCATGCTGGAATGGATTCATACACCCCTCTGCTGGAGAGAACACGGGTTCCTCAACCATCATTACAGAAATTTGCAGTTATCTCAATTTTCGAGAAGCTTCGATCAGCCCCTCCGCACCTTGGCCCGGATTCTGATCCGGGAAGGCACGTGATTACCTACTGTCTCAACTCTAAATCTGCTGCTGTCGTCGATCAAGCAGTCAGAGAACTATGCCGTCTTGTGAAGGACTCGCAAATGGACATGTCTCACGGACTACTGGAGCTTCAATCCGCCATTGAAGCCTGTGATACTCGTTTCGTTACTCTCTTCGTTAAAGCATTAGGGTTTCTCGTTAAAATTGGGTTTCAAAAGAACCATTCCACGTTTCAGTGTCAGTCCTCAGATAACCATCCATATGTTAAGGTAACATGCTAGAAATTCTGTTCTGATTCAGTTGGAAAATTTTCTATTCATATTTTACTTTCTTGCAGATTCTTTCATGTCGAACTGAGGTGCAACGAGAGCTTTTGCAACAAGTGGTTGTCTTTGTGGTGCAGAATAAACACCTGGGAATGGTAGAAGTTTGTGAATTTTTGAGACCTTTCTTGAATTACTCAATTATCAGGATGCCAACATCTACAACTTCCTCTTCCTTTACAAGGAATTTAGTGTCGTCCATAGCATCTCTGTGTTGTTCTTTTCCCAGAGAGGCGGTTCCTCTAATTAAGCTGTTGATGGGATGTATTAAGTATTTACCAAGTCAAGATGCAGAAGTGAGTGGCTGAGCCTTCCATTTTTTATGGTTGAATTGGATTAGTTTATTTGTTTTAGCACAATGCATTTCTAATCATGCAAAAATATTAATACCAGTCCTAACAGACTCACTTTTCCTCCTCCTTAGTTTGTCCCAAATTATAGGCCTCTTTCAATTTTTTATTTATTTTTAAAAGGTAGTTAAATTTATCAGTTTCTTTAATAAGCCCTTGTTTAATCTACATCTTTATCAACAATCGTGTAACTAATGATTAGTTCCAAGAACAATATGTTTAGTTTTAGGAACACAACCTAATGGAGTAATTTAAATCATCTAGTATTAATGGGTATATGAGGAAATACTAAGCAAAACTGATTGTTTTTACTATATTAACTACAATTATTAATTCGCATGAAAATAGAAGTTTGTTTTTTTTTTCTTTATGGGACGGAGGTAGAATCACATATCTATCATTCCAAAGAGAGCACATTTATAGAAACCATTACTCAATTGATTATTCTTTAATGTAACTCTTTTTTAGGATCTTGTGGTACTTTTCTATGTTGCGGAATGCACTTTGGATGCATATGTGGCCGTCTTGAGGCAGTTGGCGGGAATGAGATTGGTATTTTGTCAAGACTCAACTCTCTGAATCATTACATTCTTGTTACATTATTGCCATTTGTTGTGTTCAAGTAAGCACCATCTCTTCTGAAGACCTGTGAACTCTAACTGGATTTATCAATTTATTAGCTAGTTCGTGAGGTTCAACTATGCAGTGTGGAACTCTTAAGGGCTATCTTTTCTTTGCCAAATGATCTTCTTATGCACTTTGGCGGAGTTGAGAATATTTTTGAAATGGTTAGGCATTTGTTGGTTGTGCAGAAAGAGATGGGCTTGAGTTACATACCTGAGTTATCAGCCGTGATTTTATCCCTGTTTATACCTCTCATGCAATCAAAGGTTGAACACGAACAGCTGGCTATTATGAAAGTTCTACTGTTTCTCTTGGAATGGAAAAGTGAAAGTGGTATGTTGTGATGCATTGTTTTCAATTTACTTCAAGGTTCCATTTTATGCTAACAATTGTCTTGAATGGTACTTTTGATTTAATTTGAAGTCTCTGATGGATTCACAATTCTTTATGGAATGTGCGTCCAACATAAGGCATCTTTTTGTTCATATAATTCTCTGCTGTCAATTATGTTAGTATATTGGTCCTGTGCTATCTAGTGTTTCCCTGATGTAAGGTAAGTCTGACACATAGAGTTTGCTCCTTAGTCTACATGTCTGCATCTCCAACATCTCGCGCCATATTTGATGTTGTTTTACAACTCCAGGAAGTTTATGTTATTTTATTGTCTGGCTTCATCCAACCACCTCTCCTCCCCTATCTCCTAAGAAAATATATGAGAAAAAAGAAACAGCTATTTGATTTTAGAAAATATAATAATTTTAAAGTGTTGAGTTATTTACTTGTGTTTCTAATGCGCCTTGCAACTGTCTACTTTTGCAGGACAAAGAATTGACATCGATATGAATGGGTTAAATGAGGAGCTTTTATTCATTTTTCCTGTCATTAACATTGTGTCATCTCCAAGTAAACTGGTTAAGCAAGCAGCAGTTACTATACTTACTTTTTTGGAGAAGATGTTGATAGATATGTTGTCTTCACATAAAAAAGGATGGTCAGTTGAAGGGAGATTTCCATCTGTAAGCAAACCTGAGAGCATTCTTTATAGGTTTCTGCTCCATTTGTGGTTTCAGGTTAAAATTATTTATCTTTTAGCTGTTATTTCTTAGTAACTGCTGATCTCACTATTTGACTTTTCTACAGTATCTATACCCTTGCAGACAGCACACCTTCTAAGATATTTTCAAAGTCAAACCATTTATGGGAGGGAGGGATACATACATACATATATGTTTATCCTTTTTCTCATTTGTCAGGATTGCTGTTGTTGGTAAGGGTACATCAGAAGATGTATGGAACATTGATTGGCAATTGGTCATGTTCTTTTCAGGATCAATCTTCATTGACGGGAACTTGCTATCTAAGTTTTGTTTCATCTGAAGCCAGTATGGAAGAAAATGGACATAGAAGATTAAAATCTTGGACTTCTTTACTGAGGGACTATTCATTGCAAATTTTTGGAAAAATGAAGTCCTCTCTACCTCTTTCTCAGTCTGAGGAAATTTTTATTGGGGGTAACTGATTGTTTCCTTTATTGCTAGAAGTTTTTGTGTTTTTCTTGCTCTCTTAAGTTTTAATCCCTGTTACCTCTTATCCTTGCAGAAATCTCGTTGATTGTTAGTTCATTTGCAAGTATATTTATCATGCATCAGAAATTGGGGAACTCTTCGGTAGATCTCTTGGCTACCATTGCCAATATGAAACCTGAAATCGGCATTGCTTTCTTTCTACTTATTCTGTTTTACAGCCATGCATTTTCTGTTAAAGAGAAAGAGATAGATTCCCATGGCATGCCGGTGAGTTTAACTAATTACCATAAGTCCGTAAGTGAGCCTTTTCTATGATTCCTCCACCTCCCCTTTCCTTATTAGTTAAGTTCTTCCCAATTGTACTTTGTATAAGGGTTCACATTTCATTCTTGCAAAGTCGAATCTAATATATTGTTAAACTGTAACTGCAGTTAGAATTGCTTGCCATGATTCCTTCACTTGCTTCACACTCTGCCATGGTACCGCTGATAATTCAGACTGTGTTACCTATGCTTCACAAGGATGCAAAGCCGTATGTTACTTTTTGGCTTGAGATTTTGGCAATTTTAAGGGGAAAAAGTTCATTTTCCATTTTTCTTTTATCGAATAATAGAAGCATATTCAGTCAATAAGAATGCAATTAGCATATTTCTCATGCTTGTTCATCTCTAATTTGAATAAGCATAGGTGTTTGATTAATCCAATTTCCTGTAGGTGTTTGTCATGTTAAGACTACCACTGTATTCTATCCCCACTACATGTTTAATGCATTTAATCCTTTTTAGCTTGTTCATATATCATAATCACAATGTATGTAATTTCTTCTCAGAGTTCTATGTGCTACCGCCATACGCTTGATTTGTAAGACGTGGGAGATCAATGACCGTGTCTTTGAGAGGTTACAGGTTAGAATTTTCTTTTCAGTATTTTGGAAGTAAGTATGCTGGACTCATCTTCCTTTTTCCATTTATAGCCTCCTATAACAATCTATCTCAAACATGCTAGTCCATGTGAACCTGCTTATTTAGTTGTTATTATCTTCCTTCTTTTGGACATAGGGAGTTCTACTGCCAGCAAAGTTCGATGAATTCTCATCCAATCGAGAGATATGCATTAGCATGGCTGCTTCAGTTCGGGATGTTTGCAAAAGAAATCCTGATAGGGGTGTGGACCTTGTTTTGTCTGTTGCGGTACAACTTGCTATCTATGTTCCATGCTCGCTGCTAATTTCCCCCCTTTTCTGAAATTTCTAATGTCTCTTCGTTAATTAATAGGCTTGCATTGAGAATGAAGACCCTTTAATTCAGTCTCTTGGTCTCCAGAGTCTCGCACACCTTTGTGGAGCAGATGTTATTGGTATGCCTGTCTTCACCTGTTTGTTCTTTCTCCTCTTCAAATCACTTTTGATGCATCTGCTTTCGGAGCAGATAATATTGGTAAAAATTGTTTACTTTTCCGAATAATTAGAAATTAGAATCATATAATTAGGATAAGTTTTTTCATAACTTATAATAGATTGTCATAAGTATCAAAAAGATTGTTTTAATCTAATTATTATATTAACTGTTTGAGCCATGCTATCAAAAACATGTTGGAAGAAATAAATACTTATCTTGTGTATTTGCTGCATCTAGATTTTTATACAGCTTGGGATGTGATCGCTAAGCATGTGGTGAACTACAGAACAAATGCAGTTCTTGCTCACAGGTGAGTATGTAATCCCACCTTTTCAATTAGCTATGAGCTTCTCAGGGATCTATGAAAAATCTAAGATAGTCATTGGATTGAATGTTAACTTTCAAAACACAAAAAGTGTGAAAGTGATGTATGATGTCTATACCCAAAAGGAGTTGGGTAACTACCACTTTCAATAGTAGTGCTTCTGCAATTAGAATAATACTTATTTAAGCATTTGTAGTTCTATGGTTCAAGGATCCTTCTTTCTTGATGTCATTTCTTCCTCAAATAAGTACATTCTGCATTGGAAAAATGATTCACTTCCTCCATCATTCAGTTTAAAATAAAATCTGTTATTTATTTGCAGTAAGAGACTGTTTCCAAACGCTTTGATCTCTTTTTTTGCCATATGAGTACATAAAAGATTCTATCTTGTCCTGGTCAGCCTTTGTCTTCTTCTGCGATGGGGTTCATTGGATTCTGAAGCCTATGCAGAAACTGCTATGGACATTTTAAAAATATTGTGGGAAGTTGGAACCTCCAGACACACTGATCATGCTTCTTTATGGGCAAAAACTCAGGCATCGGCAATTTTAGCACTAAGCCAATTTGAGGTAGAAGTTTTGATTGATATACTTAACCTGTTTTTCTTCTTTCATCTTTCAAGTCAACTTTTGTTGCTTCCTAATGTTGGATATTCTATAATCACTCAGGTGGACCATATCATGAGAAGTATTCCCAATTTTAAGGATATGAACCTTGAGTTGCTTATTTCAGAGACTGATGCTGAAGTGCTGGGTGCCATAGAAGGATTTGAAGCCAAAGTTATGAATTTTGAACACATGTAAATATGAATTTGATTTGTTTTATCTATTTCTTTGTTTGGAACAAAATAGCAAAAATAAAAATTGCTTGATAGTATTAAACTAAAAGGCTTTCTGGGTTTTAATTCCAGAAACCGGCGAAGATTGGTGAAACAAAAGAAGGTCCCTAGAAACAAGATTGAGAAGTTGCTTGACATTTTTCCTCAGATTACATTTTGTGGAGGTATCAACATTATATTCTCTTATATCTGATGATGACCCACCACCTTTGACGCTTCAGTATTTTGAAAGTACAGGAGCAGAGGGAAAATAGAATATAGGCGAATGTGATAGTGAAAAACAGTGTACTCTTCATATCAGTTGTGGTTGGATCTACCATAATATGACCATGTTTGAATTGGTTTTCTTTCTTTTTTTTCCCTTTTTTTTCATTGATATATATTTGGTGGTTGTGACATGCAAACCTCATCATAACTTTATTTTGCAGGAAATAGAAGTAAAGTTAGAGAATTACCTGGCGCAGCTTTGTTTTGCCTCTCTCTTGCTCCTATAGATATGAATAGGGGAGGAGTATCAAAAGTAAGATAATTTTAAGAGAACATGATCTTATGTTTTATGCATATCTGGGCTTTTGTATGTATATCAGATTCATGTAATTTGCAGGGTATAAAAGAGGTGAATGTTGAGTTTGAGGATGCATTTTTGGAAATAGCTTCTTCTCTGAAGCTTTCGAGAAATATTTTGATGGCTCTTATTTCATTGCAATCATGGAAACCCTTCATGCGAAGATGGATGAAAGTACAGTTAATGCTACATGAAACAAAGGCGCATTCCAGGATGTTGGATAGAAGTTCAAAACACGCAACTTATATTCTGAAGGTTAGCTGTGATTTTGTTTCAGGATGTGGTATAGATCACTCTGGTTCCTGGCCTTTGAAAATTTACTCTGATGATAATGGTTTTCAGTCTTTTTGTTCTTATGCAGACTTTGAGCCGGGTGGCTGAAGAATGCATTCCTAGCTGTGCGGAAAATTGTGCTCTAGCTATTGGTGCTTTTTGTTTGGTATATATTTCTCTGAGAATGACACATTCTGATCTGGTTTTACATTCTTAATCCCTTGGTGGATTGCTCATTTGCAATCTTGCTTTTAGTATTCCCTTATTCTATAACTATGGGGGAGAGATAAGTAGAAAATACTAATTGTGTGTTTATACTCTCCCGTTTAGCTTTTTCCTAACTTGATTGGCCAAACAGAATTGGAAGTTAAGAGTTTGGAGAAATAGACTTTCTGGAGTAAAATAATATTTTGCATTTATTACTGTTAATAGCCACATAATCATGTTTGGCTTTTGGTTTGGATACAGCATATGCCTTCTCCCTTATCTTGGTCCATTACTTGGCTTGTTTCTCATTTATTCAATGTCCCATCTATTTAAGTCTCAGATCCTTGTTGGAATTGTCATTTTTGGCATGTTGAATTCAGTTAGTTCCTGTGGCTTGTTATTTATAATTGCATACTTTCCTTAGTAAAGCCTCATCAATTTTCTGATGTCTCCAGGTGCTTCCCCTGTCTGCACATGCTACTAAATCTGTTGCTTCAAAGTTTCTTTTGGGTTGGCTGTTTCAGTATGAACATGAGTATCGCCAGTGGTCAGCGGCAATCTCTCTTGGATTGATTTCAAGTTGCCTTCATGTCACTGATCACAAACAGAAAAATGAGAATATCAATGCCCTTCTTGAGGTGGATGTTGCATTGTGCATTAGATGAATGTATCTTTTTGGGTGGAATCATAGCCTTCTTTCTATAGTTGACATAAAATTAGGGTGCATGTAGTTATTCCTTTAGCCAATTGAAATCATATAATACTCTATTTTGCCATGAACCATCTATCCAAGTATGAAGTATAAAAAGACAAAAAATCTGAAAATTCTGTGTTTTCTATTGAAGCAATCTAATTAATTAAAGAGAAAATTTCGAAATGAAATTAAGGTGGTATATTTTCTTGTAGGTTGCATTTAAAAGTAAAAGCACTCTCGTAAAAGGAGCTTGTGCAGTTGGATTGGGATTCTCATGTCAAGATCTTCTTAGGAGAGCTGGTTCTGATGGTGATTCTCCTTTGAGTAAAGAATCATTCAGGGTACTGGAAGTAGAATTGTTGAGAAAGATAATTGGGGCTCTATCTCTGATGATTTGTCAGTTCTCACAATCTTCAGCTGATATCTTAAAGAAGTTACCTTCATGTATTCCAAGTGGAAGAGATCACAACTCTGATCATACTATCCCTATTGATTTAGTGTACGAGAGTAGTGGTGATATGGAGGAAGACATATGGGGTGTCACTGGACTTATGTTGGGTTTGGCGAGTTCTGTCAGTGCATTATACAGAGCTGGAGCTCACGATGCCGTTCTGATTGTAAAAGACTGGCTTTTTTCTCACATCCCGTGTATAAGTCCTTCAATCAAGAAACTTGACATCGAAGACAAGCATGAGATGATGTTATCTACTGGTTCATGTCTTGCCCTACCCATTGTAGTGGCTTTCTGCCAACGAGTGGAAATGATTGAAGGCACAGAGATTCACCACCTAGTGAGTGGCTCTACAGAACTGATCTCTGAGCTAGTGGCAGTTGAAAATTCTGGCACCTTCCACCAAAGCTTGTTAATGGCATCTTGCGTAGGATCAGGGAATCTTCTTTCTAGTATCTTAAATGGGGGGTTGCACCCCCTAAAAGTTGACTCTGTCAAAAGTATGCTAGCCCTATTCAGAGAATGTTACTCTATGCCTCAGCCTCCTTTTGTTCACTTTGGTGGCATGCTTGGAGTAGTAAATGCACTTGGAGCATATTCTGGGATGTTGGTTGAATACATAACTTCAACCAAACCTGACATTTCTTCTATCCAAAAGGTGACAAAATATATATTTGGCTAAAGATAAGCCTTAATAATAATATCTTCTTTTCCCACTGAAACTTTAAATACCCTTGCTTTTGTTTCTTCATACTGGCAATATTTTGATACACTCGGCAATGTTTAAGAAAGAAGCAAGTAGCTGTTTTGGTAAGAGAATTTTGAGATACAGTGGAGAAAAATGCTTGGATTCACCAAATTAATTAAGATTTGAGCTGGCCTTTCGGTGATGAAAGATTAAGTATCTTTTGGACAGTAAGGGATCAAATTTGAGATCTTTTGTAGGGTCAAACTTGACAATAACACTTCTGCTTTATTAGAAAGTAAAAGTTGATGACGCGCTTAATTTTCTGTTCATATCTTCTGGAGCCTTTTAGGAGGGGCCAGCAAATAAAATTAAACAAACAGGAAAAGAGACTATTCTGACCATTATTTCTGCATTTTGTTATTAGCAGGAATCTTCTCTTGTCATGGGTCCTTTGCTTTCAAATCCTGTTATGGAGATAGAATTAACATCATTAATACAAGAGATATTTCTTGTTGCACAAAATTCTGATGATCACCAGTTAAGCGAGTTTGCAGCATGGGCACTTTCATTTCTTAGGCATAGCTTCTGGTTCAGACCACTTGAAAATGACGAGAATACTTCTGAAAATGAAGTGGTTGGTACAAAATCTCTCTCTCAAAGTCTTCCCGAGGACAGTATAGTCTTCAAACTCTCTTCATGGTTAATGCATCTGAACCCAGAGGTACGCTTTCCTGTTATATTATACTTAAATAACACTTTTTTTCCTACTCCTTTCTTGTAAAATATGTTTACAATGAGTTTATCCATTTTCAGAGTACAAATGATTTATCTTTTATAGATGACATAACATAGCATGAGATAGGCAGGAGAAATTTTTCCAAGCAAACATTTAAGAGGATAACCTGCAGTAATTTTTTATTTGCAAAAGGCTGTGAAAGTTCTGTACAGTCCAAGTTTTTTAAGTAGGTTTGGCATTCTAATGCTTCCTTGCTCTGGAAAATGTCTAGGCTTCCATTCGTTCTCACCGGCATCCGAGTTAAACAAGTAAACTCAAGTGAGAACCTGTGGATGTGTGCTCGATAATTTTGTCAAGAAATTCAGTCATAGTTTAGATTTATAGTCCCCATAATATACTGGATTCTTGTATTTTCTTTTACTGTTATTGAGGCCATTGCCATGAATGCTATTGTCCTTGTGCATGATCTATGTGAATGACTTCTCCAGTTACCTGTTCTCATTCCTGTGTTGCCTTGCTATAAACTTGTATAGCAACACCATACTATTGCAAAGATTTTGCTTTTGAGAAATAAGGGGTGATTATAGAACTTGCTTGAGATGCGCTTCCCCAACCATAAGGTTGCTCTTTGCTTTCTTTTCCCAACAAAACTGTAACCTTGTCTAAACTATGAATTCTTTGTTTTGCCATGTCAAACAAGCATGTACTCAATCTTAGCTCCAAGTTAATCATAGATGTTAAAGTTGCCCCTCAACCAGTCAGGAAGCTGGAGATAGTTGGATGCCTATACATTTTCTCAACCCCCCCCCCCACCCCCTCTAATTGTTGTGCATTTTTTAAATGCAGATGGGTGCCATTGCACATGTTAATACAGTTAGAAGTTCTTTGCGGTGCCTTTCACATTCCTCTAGATTACCAGCATTTGATTGGGGGGTAATCATTAGACGGTGCATGAGATATGAGGATCAAGTGGCTAATTTGTTAGAAACCGATTCTTCTATAAAAAAAGGAGTTCTTCGGGAGGAATGCCTGTCCTTTTCATTACATTTTGGAAATCAATTTGACTCTCTTCTTAGCTTACTTGATGAGCTCTCTGAAATGTCAAGGTTTAGGATGCTTGAGCTGGGTCTGCAATCCTTTATATGCTTGCATTTGGCAGACCTGATGAAGTTATTTTCTAACTCCAGGAATGTCAAGCTATTTGATGACATGTCTAGCTTCTTCTCTTGGTTAGCTTCTTCTGAAAGTCACACCCCAGGAGAGAGAAGTTTATTATGTGTTTCGTGCTGGAAGGGTCTTCATCTCTGCTTGGATACTTCTTCTCTTGATGTTCAAGAATATGCATCTAATATGGAGAACTGCATGGAGGTTCTCTTCCATCTGCTGCCTACAGGTGCAAATCAGGGGGTGTCCATGGATTGGATTGAAGCAGTTAGATGCCTAGGAAAGACTAGACAGAGTTGGTTATTGGATTTTCTGCAGGTGGTTTCATTTCCTCCTTTTTTTCTCCTTTCTTTCTGTTCCACTTTTCAATGATGAATGGGAATTTAGTTGACTGGGGGAGTTGCTAATCTCATTCACAATTTATTCTGTTACCAAGCAGTTGTTGCTCTTTAAGTAAACAGTTTTGTTTGCACCTGCATGTAGAACTTACCATTCTAGTCTCTCATACTTAGGCAAAGTGAAAACAGGATTTACTTCGTTATTAGGAGTGTAGTGTCTGCTCATAAGTAGTAAGCAAGCTGTTGACGGAATAATTATAGAATTTCAATGTTGTCCTTTTTATGATGTCTAAATGTACTTTCTCATGTTTATAGCTGTTATGGGCTCCTTGTAGGCATCAGAGGTGACCTTCCAAGAGGAGAATATTTGCTACCTTGAAGTTGTGAAAAAGATTGAAGCGAAAGCCAGGCTAGTCAGAAGTGGTTCAATTCCATTGCAAGAGCTAGGGAAACTGAAGGCTTATATTTTGAACAGTAGATCAGAAGGTCAGCAAGTCAAAATTCAGTGTTGAGTAATGTAACTTTTATAGTTGCCTTGTAATAATCGCAAGTTCTAATAGCATTCAATCATCTCACACAAAAGTAATGAAAAGAATAATAATACTTCATTAATTTTCTATTGCTTCAACTACCATCTAACTCCATCCAACCATCAGAATAACAGATGATGAGATGAAGAAAAGGATTAATATTTATTATTTGCCACTTCTGCAGTTGTTTGGAATATTCTGATTGAAGTTGCAGTGACACTGCAACAAGCCAAAGAAAGTGTTAAAAAACAATGGCTTCTGGATACAATTCAAATTAGCTGTGTGACGAGTTATCCTTCTACGGTATGGATGAATGTATTAGGTTTTTCATTTTGAAGATTTGCGGATAATTGTTTCGAGTCCTTTTTTTCCCCAGGGGAGGGGGGCGTGGCAAGGGTTAGATTTGTGAAATGTGGAGGTGCCTTTGATTGGGCATTTCAAATTTGTGATGATCAAATTAGCTGGTGTGGGAAAAATAGACATAATTGAAGTTCCTCTCTTCTTTTTCCCCCCAAAGGAAAGGTTGGGGTTTTGGGGGGGGGGGGGGGAGAGGGGGAAGGGGGTGTGGCTAGTGTTAGATTGTGCAATATCTGGAATTACCTATGATTGAGAATTTAGACGGCTTGCACTATCTGCATCATTTTCCTGCATGGTGGTGTTAGAATAATAATATATATTTTAGAAAATAGTATGGCAGAACCTCAGAGAACATGAATCCAACTTGGCAAATACATATACTGAATAAATGTAAGTCACCTCTCATGTCTGACAACCTTTTCCTTTCATTTGGCTAGTCACCTGCCGGTGTCTGGTTGAAACATCTTCTCCATTTGGCCTTACTGTAACGTTGTATTGGCTTAGTTTAGAACACAGTAGTTGTATCATCTTATGTGCTGCCTCTCGTTTTGCATGGAAGTTAATGATTTGTGTTTTTCCTTATATTTCTTACAACTAGTGTTCATGAGCTCCTACCATGGCTCTGGATGATGTCAATGTTTTAGCATTTCATCTTTTACAGCTTGATGTTAATGAATTGATACTCAACGTTGAATTTTATTTTTTTCCCATTTTTCCTTTGCAGGCTCTACAATTTCTGGGCCTGCTATGTGGCAGCTGCTGTAGATATATGCCATTGTTAGTTGTAGATAGAGAGACTGTATTGAGCGACCTACCTATCACCCTTACATCTCTCCTTCTGGATTCCACATGGGGGCCAGTAGTAGAACAGGTCGTTTCATCTCTGTGGACATTGACAGAGCGAATTTATGACTGGACAAGAAGATTGCTGCAGGATGATGATGAATCAAGTAAGCAACTGATCGACAGGAGTGAGAATGACAAGGCGGCTTTCTTACTACAGGTCGTTCATCATGCCTGTGTTTCTTTGAAAGACTATCTCCCTCAGCAGAAGCAGCTCAGGCTTGCCGATATGGCGCTCCCTTGATGTGAACAGAGGGAATGTTCTAAAGTCGTCATGTAATCTTACATGGAAGATTTGTGGATTTAGTCCCCATCTTTTTAAATTTTGGTAAATAAAATAATTACCTTTGTTTTTTAATTTTTAATAGCTTTACATTTTTTATGCTTTTGTTAACTGCGTCCTTTTGATTGGATTCTACCCAAGTCAACACCGGTACTCAAATAAGTCAGTTTATTGTAGCATTTTTTAAAATAATAATAAATAAAAAAAAACCTTCATCAAACAATTAGGTCTCAATTTTCAGCACTGCAGACAAAAATCTCACTCTTTCCATTCCCCTCCCCCCCCCCCCTCACTGCATTCAAGAACTCGTTGTATCGCCATTGGGAGCACTCTGGGAGATCAGAGGACTGAGCGTGTGGCTTTGGAGCAGTCAAGATGACATTTTGTGAAAAGGGGGAAGGGATTGCAGGATTGGGTTTGGGTCCCTCAGCTTGAGGGGTCAAGGCTTGTGGAAGCCATGATGCAACTGACTTGATAATCTCGTGGAATGGCCTTTTATTAGATGAGAAATAGGAGGCAACAACAAGGACACAAAAGCATTTGAGTACTTAGATTTATGGAAGCAGAAGTGTATATATTTGTGAAGGGGATAGCTATGGTTGGCTGTTGGACAGCCAATATTGCCTGTTGAACAGCCAATATTTGAGCCAACGGTTGACCATGGATGCCCAAGTCTGGCAAGTCATTTTGAACAGCCAATATTGCCTCTTGATTCTATGAATTGCCATCAATCTTCCTTTGGCTTCCGATGAAAACTGCAACCAAAATCCTTCCCCTATCCTCCTCATCCTCCATCACGATAAGGATTCGCAAGTGGGGTCTAGCAGTAAGCTTAGTCACCGCCGCCGCCATCATGGCCTCTTGACAAGCAGCCGCCATCGTTTATCCCCAACTTCTGCATTTTTGTTCTTCTTTATCCCCAGCAGAGGCCATAATTCCTATGTCCAACTAATATGCTATCAACAATCACATATGGAAACCCAATTATCTCGCTGGCATCAATTTTCGTCATTATTCACTGCACTTCATCCGGCAGAGATTTTGCACCTCCCTTGGGATCAAACTTCTTGAACATCAAGGAAATTTGGCCATCCTTCTGTCTTATTCAGTTTGCCCACTTCATTGTGATATTTTCTTCAACAATTTCTCTTGGATTTGTGGTTCAAGTAAAGAGAAGATTGTTTGCAGAGATGAAAATGAGACCGACCTAATTGTTTTATGAAGGTTTTTGTTGGAGGTTTTAAAAAAAAAAATCTTACAGTAATCTAACTTATTTGCTCCTCATGAGTAAAATAGATCCAAGTTGATTTGGCTGAAACCCTGTCAAAAGATCTAGTTCACCAAAAACATATAAAATGTAAGAATATTGAAAGTTAAAAAATAAAAGTAAGGATTTTATCTGCCAAACAAAAAAGGAAAGGGGCTAAATCCACCCATCTTCAATCTTGCATTCTACGTGAAAGAAGACTTCGGCATTCTGTTGGTGTCTCACTTGAGCCAAATTAACTAGTCTGTTCTCTAAAGGGCTACCTTAGTATAAACTTTATGCCACTGCAGTCCAGTCCAACATAATTACTTTTCATAATATTGTACATAATCACTGGAATGGGATAATTGACTAGTAATTTTAACAGAATTGGATGCCAAATAACTAACAAAACATAAACACCAAGCATCACATTTTCGATCGCAATAATGGCCATCTACAACTTATGTCTGGAAGTATTGAAAGTGATAATTTTCAAAAGTGGTTTTTTTCATTAAATAATCAATGAAATATTAATTAAATTTATGTGTAAAAATAATATAAGTAATATATGAAATGACGTGTTGAATATATATATATATATATATATATATAAATAATGATTGTAATTTTTATGCTTACAAGTGTCACAAAGTTTAAATTTGAGTGAGTTACGTATTTTTAAAATAAGAAAGTGTCGTTGATACAACTCAACCTTCAAAAAAAAAATTCTCTAACTAGAGTTGTCACCCAAATATAGAAGGACTGAACAAAATTCAGAATTTTGGCATTTTTTCTCAAAGGTGAAAGGTACAAAACATTGCAAAAGTATGACACCTCAACAATTAACATTCAGCAACCTCTATCGCAAAATAGAAAAGCCCAAGTTAGAAGGTCTAATTTCATTCGAATGTAATATTAGTGACTTCTAAACAAAAGATCAACGATATTAAGAACACTGGCACGCACTAACTTCGAGCCTGAATTCCTAGCAAACACAAAATTATGTTGCACAACACTGCATGCCAAAAGTTCCAAAATGATGTGGGACTGCACAGGCGAAGTATTTGGGAAATTAAACCACCACATCAAATGGGTAAAATATGCACGTCTCTCTTCAAACTATCAAATCAAACGACAAAATAGATTATGCAAAGACACAAAACACAACATTATGATTGAAACTTTTCAGCTGTGATTGTCAATCTTAGTATCTGAACATTGAAGAATTTGACACAGTTCACATTACACCTAACAAAAACATCTGATCAATGTCGAGCTCATAATCAGAAAATTCCCTCTTTACATTTCCCAAATATGAAAGATTCAGCAAAATTGATGCCATATTACAGAAATTGCTAAAGCACTTGAGTAATATTTAAATTCAAGTAATTTTACCTCAATGTACAAATCTGACAAATTGTCTAAACTGTCTAATTAAGGTGACTCTTTCCCGCCAGATATATTGGTTGAACTAGACTTTGAATCTTCATCTTGATCCACATGTTCCATCTTCACTTCTCTTCTTTCCAGATTTTCAGATTCAATAGTTTCTGAGGCATCTGCATTCTGGAAAGTAGTGGCTGTAACTTCTCCAGAAGATGGATTAATAATATCTGAAGACTTTCTAGAAGCAGCAGAAGGATTCTCCTTTGTGGCATTGGCCTTGCTAGTATTAGGAGCCAACCACATGAACCGCAAATTTTGGCCTTGCCAGCATTTTGCACTTGAAAATGCCCTTTCAGCAGCATGCCGAGTTGTGAAAGATATATGAGCAGAGATGTTTGATGCCTCTGGCCCATTACTGCTATCTCCATACTCAGAAGCTTCCAACTCCACAAGGTTAAGGTCACCATAGCTAGAAAAATGCTCCTTTAAAACAGAAAACTACAAGAAAACAGAGAGAAATTCAGTACTTGCCACTTGCAA
Organism: Apocynum venetum; assembly: GCA_019593545.1. NCBI lineage: Eukaryota > Viridiplantae > Streptophyta > Magnoliopsida > Gentianales > Apocynaceae > Apocynum > Apocynum venetum. The sequence goes on along the minus strand of SRSM01000123.1, from coordinate 4,054,958 downwards.
CTTGAGAATGCAAACGAAACCACTATAACAACAGATCACAGAGTTAACAAGCATCAATGAGCTTTAAAATGCGACAGACCAAAACATTCCTTGCTACAACAAATAAACATTATTGAACCTAACAGAATCCGAAATCAGTTTCAGCAGGAAAAGGGAAAAAAGAAGAAGAAAGAAGGTAAGAGTTAACCAACAAAAACAAACTCCAATAGTCTGCGCAAAGATACACAAGTCAACAAAGAAACCACGTGTCTATATCATACGAGCGTGTGATATTTCCAGAGAGAGAAAAACAGATGCTTATGTTACTTTTTTTCCTTTTTTGTGGTTGCTAAATGGTTGTTATGATTTAATCAACAACTGCTCCAAGAAAGACAGTAAGAATCATGAGATTTAATGAGCACAGGAACTAAGTCAAGAAAGAGATATCACTAAAGTTTTCATACTTCTCAAGCTTTGTAAAAGGCATGGAAGACATATTAGAACATTCATCAAACCTAACGCAACAGGAGTCAGAAGAGAGATTACATTTGCAAAACCAGTTGGTAAAGGTGGAAGAACTTTGAATGCAGTGGGACGGTTGTCCAATTTGAATCGGTTCATGACAAATGGTACCCCCAGAGGTGCCAATGGACGAATTGACGGCTTCAAGCTTGATGGCTCTGGCAATGAGACACAAGAGCTCGATTTGGAACTCTGGGGTGTAGTGCTTTCAGCAGGTCTGCGACCATCCACTGTCAACTCCACTTGCCGTGGTGAAATGGCAGTACCAGAATCACTAGATCTCGAGATTTCATTTTTAGAAACATCAACTGCTGTCTCTGCTTTAAGTCTCTTAGACTGTTGATCTGATGGCAATTCATCTTTCAAACTATTAGCCTGAGAAAAGTATTGCCAAAAGGGGAAAATGATGAGGATTACCTAATGGAAGGTTAAGCGTAAACAACAGTTTTAAACCAAAATATAGTACAAGATTGATAGAATAAAGTAAGGAGGCAATGAAGACCATTGAGCTTGGAACCCAATGCAAATGCAATTAAAGTTTTCAATTTACAATCAACTCTGATTATTGTTATTTCATCATGAAACATCTAACATGGATGTAGAGGTATTCTGGTTTGTAATTAGCAACGGTCCCAGCTAAAAAAGGGATCTTATGGCGGCAAAGAGAAGAAGAGTATAACAAAACTGTAAAGAGTTTAAAGGGAAGTATCTCTTACTTGTTTTGTAAGCTTATCTAACTGGCGCATAAACTCATTTCGTTTTTTAGCAAGCATTTCCTGCTTCTTCTGAACTTCCTTAAGAAGTGCCAATTTCTCCAATTTCTTTTGCAAGGGAGGTGGTGCTTTGGGACTATTGGCAACCATGGACTTAGGATAATCTGAGCCTGGTACTGAACTAACGGAGCCATGGGTGACATTTACTTTAAGGCCTGATGTTTGTGCATTATCTTTTCCTTTAGTAGTCCAAGGTGGGCCCAAAGGTGTAACTGGACGGGAATTCGTTGGCACATTGTTGATACCACTGACTCCATCATCAAGAATGCTGTCCCGGTTAGCCCACCATAACTTAATAAAGCGGTTTCCCATTACAGCATCAGGTGCTTTCAAGGCAGCATCTGCTTCTTCTCTCTTAGAAAATTGAACAAAAGCTCGTTCACTATTTAATGGAATATAGATGTCAATAACCTCTCCAAATTTTTGAAAATGTGAAAGAAGTGTCTCCCTTTTGTTTTCTTTATGTGGAATGCCATTTACAAACAGAGTTCGGAGTGCCTTTTGGGTTGATTTTCTAGTATTATGTCCAGAATCACTCTGTTGCTTCAAAGACAATCTGACAACTTCTGTGCCAGCATCATCTACAGCCATCTTTCTCCCTTGACGGGCAACAACTTGAGAACCATTCACCGAATCTGCATCAATCTTCATTTCATTTTCAAGATGACTAGAGGAACCCAAAGCAGAGTCAATCTTCTCCCTCACATCCGTTCTACTTTTTGATCCACCAATTCTTCCCCATACTGATGAACTTTGAGATCCTGCAGCAGTCCCACCATTTTTAATTGAGTGCTCATTATCAGAACCATCACAGTGACCAAAAAGATGACGTTCAGAATGACGTGCATCCAGCAAAGTGTCTACTTCATCAATATTGGAAGGATTTAGAGTTAGGAGCGCAGGTGATGTTTCAGGACAATCATTTGTCCATAAAGGTTGATCAGGATCATACAAATCACCTGCCCCAGCCACAGAACTATTGCTAACATTCAAACCGAATCCATCATCTGGCATCCCAGATTTGCTGCTTTTGTTATGTAAACTTTTGTTATTTGTAAATGTGCTTGAGGAAGTATTTGCAGATAAATGTCCTTGAGCAGCAGGTGTTCCCAACAAATGTGCACCAGGCAGTGAAACAGGAAGATTAAACTGTGAAAGGCTCTGCAAATATTAAAATCAACATCAGCCAGAAGCATACCTAATACATCATGCCAACCAGAAATTCCAAAAGGCAACTCTTTCCCAGGGAAAAGTATGTGAAGAAATATGAACTGATCAAGATGAGCTAGATCTCAATTATTGAGAGAGTGAAAATGAGATTAACATTACACACTTTGAATTCTGATTTCCACCTGTAGAGGTGATAGTGGCATATATTCTTTTACACAAGACCAAATCTTCTTCTTATGCATGCATAATGCTGCATGCCATGGAGGGTTCTCTATTCTTTCTTTTAGTACTATTTTATGATACAACAAGCACCAATAGGAAAGAAACTTCATTTTCCACTTGCAGACACTTTCTATTCATATCATGGATTTGGGACATTATTAATATCTCAAGGACATGTCATTTGTCAAAGGCATGAATTCAAGCTGAATTCCATTAAAAAAAAGGACCAAAATGAGAAATAAAATAATGTCACTCTACCACTGCTTTGTTATAAGTAGCTAAATGTAATGATCAAGTACAAATTAAGGAGGGTCATTCATATCATCGCATTTCCAGTGAGTGTAATCAACCAGTTTATGAAGACCCAAGTCCTTTAATCGGAAGCTGTTATATGTTGGTATCAGAAGAAAGCTCTTGCATTGTATAACCCCATTAACAAAAACTGACAGCCCTTTACTACTCAGTTCAAAAGTCCAACCAATGTTTCTGTTTTATATACCTGGGTAGGGGGTTGGAGAGAATGGAAAGAGAGAGGAGATGGATTTAGGCATTTGGATTGGTTTTCTTTTCGAAAGAGAGGGATTTGTTTAGTTAAAAGTGATCAAGTTGGTTTCCATCCAAGCCTGGGTGAAAACAGAAGGAAAAGTGACCATCTTTGTTGAATCTTTTTCTCTACCAACTAAACTACCATTATTTTATAATATAAAACACTTGTACTCGCATCAAAATATGAATAAAGATGAAAATTAATAGTTTATCTCCTTTCCCCCTTCCTAATTATACAAACAAGGTAAATACCCATTCTTCTCCCCTTGTCTCCTCACCCTCTCCCCCTCCGATGCCTTTCCTTACGCTCCTCTCCTTCAATCCAAACAAAGCCTAAAAGACTTATATACAGCTACATAAGTATTAGAAAAAAAATATTCACTTCAGTTTGAAAAAAGTAACACATGACTAGTAACCAAATGCATGGTCACTACTTCTAAAACAAAACCTCGTAAACAAAATTTTGAATACAGTTCCAACACAAAATCCTTAACTTCTATCCAAGTAAATGTGTAATTACTCCACTAAGTTGAAATGACACCTTCTAATCAGAATTCAAAACCACAAAAATTCTCCACAATCAAAATCTGTAGGAGCCATAAGGCATGAATTCCTCAACTGAAAATCTCACATACCTGAACATCCTCCACAACTATACGATTGACACCATGCTCCATTGGGCATATGTCGCCTCTTAAGCAAAACCCACGCTCCTCAAAGTCTCTACATCTTTGCCGAGGAATGCCCAAATTCACTGAATGATTCATAGGTGGTCTAAGACTCCCTTGCAAACCAATTGAATGAAGAGTATCAAGACCACCATTAGGTATTGCTGGAACCAAACCAAATGCACCCCAAGATGCACTCTGCACATTGGAAACATTTGGTAACCCTCGCCCTGCAAAGAGATTTGGAGGAACAGGGCCTTGCTGAACAAGTTGAGAAGCAATATCTCCTGAACTGAACCTGGTATCTCTTTGGCTCCAAGAACCTAGTTCCCTGCCCCAACCCCTGATGGGACCCTGGTCAGCAGAAATTGAATGGTTTACCCTCATTCTTTGATTTGAATCATTTGAGCTCCTGGAAAATGATCCTGCATTCTGGCGTCTCCTTTCAAACCTTCCAGATAATTCTTTTTCCTGATTGGCAATGCTGTAGTTTTTCCAGGTTTCACCAGACTGAGAACCACCTTCTCCAAACGAGTGTCCATTCTCAAAGGGTCTGTTCTGCTTTCTGTATGGTCTATTCAAAACATGTTCTGGAGCATTCCCTTCCAAAGATTGTGAACGCCCCTCCCGCCTCCGATGCTTATGGTTGCGATCATCATCATCATCTTCACTGATTTCCTTCTCATCAGGATCACAAACACAATCGGTAGGAGAAATCCCTTGTTTTGGTGATGAAACTTTTAGCTCCATTCACAAGTCAAAAGTTCAATCTCAAGGTTATAAATCAGCCCAGCTTCAAGGATTAAAAGTCTCGAAGTGACGCTGCTTCTGCAAAGGAGGGGCAATGGTGTAAATAAATCACACAGAAAAGTAAAACTGATATGAAATTGAATACATAGTTATGTGAAAAACAATTTTTCCCTAGTTTGTTTTCTTCAATATCATGAATAAATCATTGCATTGGTCATCTTCATAAAATCAAAGAAATAAATGACCTCACATCAATATAACCACTCAATAGTTTTATAATGAAGCTCAGATCAGATATTAATAACTTATGCACCAGTCCCCTCCCCCCATTCAAAGTATATTGACCTAAAGTCATTGCTTAGTTCCATGTAGTCTCAAGCTCATTATTGTACAAAATAGCAGAAAATGGTCTGGCTACTCTACTTCCCATTCCCTTAATGGCTGTGAGGAAAAGTGGAAGCACATGGCTAGGAATGCAATGAAAAGAAAGATTTAGATGTTAATCTTCACCGGATCATCAAAAACACCATCATTCTCCATTGACCTCATGGAACAGAGAGATTTGTCCATGCTCATAGGTCATCAGGGCGGTACCAAAAAAGTTCAAATATTATACAGTAAGCCCTTTTCATGACACATCCCTTAGCTTTTGTCACTGAAAATTCTCAATAAGCGAGCTGTATTTAATTTCTAATATTCATTCAACCATTCAATCAAATAACACCAAGAATCTCGCCCTCAATTAATTAAATGCCCTCGGACAGATTCGCACTGAAGTAGCATCAATCGAACAATATCCACTAGTAATTTCCAAACAAGGAATCGTATTTAGAAATAAACACCAAAAACAATCAAGAGATTGTCAAGTGATGAGGTAAATAACGGACACGTGCTCCAGCCTCCAACGAAACAGACAAAATGTAATCCCACTGTGAAAAAGAGACCTTCAAACTGCAGCCCAACCAAGGGTAAAGAAAACACTACCTCCATCATTTTCCTTCAATCCCATAAAGAAACTTAACGGTCTAATAGAAGTTTGAGACTCCAATCATCCATATATTCCCAAAGGCTTCGTATCTCATTATAGTGAAATAAAAATTAAAAATAAAGTCTATACAATCTGAAATGAAAACTTCCATATAACTGAATGCTCTAATCAATTTTTTGCACATTGTAGCTCCACAAAAAGAAGCAATAAATGAAGTAGAATCTAAACGAACTAAAACTAATATACATTTATCATCTAGCCCGTGCGCTGAGCTGTGCGTTAACAATAATTATTATTATTATTATCCTGACACCAAACCCTAGATTAATTCATGGCAGTCCGATCACTGAAGGTGAACAGAGAATTGAGAATATAAATCGCAAAAGCAGACATTCAATACGACTAATAAATTAAACAACAAAATAAGGAAACCTGTTAGGGAAATTTGCAGCTTAGGGTTTCAATTGTTTCTCTCTCTGTGAAGTACACGTGATTACACGTATCAACGAAAGATGAATAATAACTCTCCGAAACTTCAACGATGGCCGGACTGTAGCTTGGCGCCTTACGTAAGTAATTTGTCGTGTTCTTCTCCGCGTTCGATAATCGCCGAGAATATTGTCGACTTCTCTGCGTGTAATGGAGAGAAGAAAGGGTTTTACTTACAGAGAAGAGAGAAGCATGGATGAATGGCTGGACGGACGAGGTTGAAATTTTAGAAGAAAACTATTACCACGGCCCATTGGAGTAATACATCCCTCATAGGTTCTCTTCAATTCTACTACGTACACTACTACATAGGAGTATTAATTTAGGGGGAATAAAAAAAAGAAGAACTATTCCTCAGAATTGTTTGTTGATGCAAGTTAAAATGTCCAATTAAAGATGGTGCTGCAAGTGTTGTCTAAATTTTGTTGAATTGTGGATTGGCCCCCGCTTCCCTGACCCTGGCCCGGGGGTTGAAGACAAAGTATAAAAGGAGCAAAAAATACTTTAAAACCTGGTACTAGTTTTCTTTTTCCCCTTTCTTTTTCAGATGGTGTCTGGTGGTAGTTCAAATGGTTTTAAAAATAATCGATTAAATAAGTTAAAAATTGTAGGTATTGAATAGGTTTTTAAAATAGCTAATTGAGAAAGGTTAAATATTTTTAGAAGAAAATAAAGTTAAAATGTTAGATAATAGAAAATGTTCAATTAGATGAAGTTTAAAGTTCTGGGAAAAAAATAAGTTGGATATTTAAAATAATTTTGAGTAAGATTTGTGAATTTTATACTATAATAAACAATGAATATCAACATATTTTATTCGATATTATCTTATTGTGTAAAAGTATACATTCATAATGGATGAAATAGTAAGTAAGAATTGTGACCATAAATAAATCATTATGTTATTCTTATTAATAATAATATCACCATAAATAACTCACTTGGTAAAATGACATTATCTATAATATAAATATTATATGTTCGATTCATATTATATAAAAAATATATAGAGAATAAAAAGATTTTATCTGTCTGAAATTGAATGTTTATTTTTTATTTTAATTAAACATTATTTGAATTTAATTAACTTATTAATTTGTCATTCATATTAATATAATGGATGATATGATACATAAGTTAATAGGTTGTAAATTCTTAAACTAAGATAGTGAGTAGTAGAAATAAAGAGTTAGTGAAATATAAATCTTTTAAATTAATTATATTATTAATGAAAATTTTAAATAAAAAACATATGTTTATTTTTAAAAAATAAACATTTAAATCGAGACGGAGAGAATATACTTTCTTATAAATAAGTCGAACTAAAAATATAGATTCAATTTTAAAATAATGGTGAGTTTTACTTTTGAAAAGCTCTTCGGAAAATCAAAGCTCCACCAAAATTACTCCATTTCCTTTGGCATTGTATCCAATCCATGTTGCCTACTAAGTTTGATCTTAATAAATGTGTTCGAGAATGCTCCACATCTTGTGCCTTATGTGGTCACCCAAGAAAAGATCTTAGGCATTACATGCATCAAAGGTATGGAAATCTTCACATATTGTTTTTCCTACACACCTTATAAATTATGGGTTCACTCAGCTTTTGCAGCAAGTTTTATCCATGGTTGAACATCATGTATCTCTTTTTGTATTCCATGCTTGGAATATTTGGCTTCACTGTTGCTCTGTCACCTTTAAGGGACTATGTGTCGAGCCACAACTGATCTCTGATAAAGCCAGCATGTATACTACCGAATATCTTCAAGAAGTTCATGGCTATTTCTTGGATAAAATAGCTACTGGATGTTCCAGTTTTTTGCAAAAGACGAGTCCAATAATACTTCAAAAATGATGCTCTAATCATTTATTTGAAAGACAAGCAGCCAAAACATGTTTCCACTGCACCAACAGCAAATTGGAAGCCGCCACCACCTCCTTTCCTAAAATTGAATACAGATGGTGCATGGAAATTAGGAAAAACTGGTTGTGGCTTCATTCGAGATTTTTCAGGTCTAGTTCTAATGACGGGTGCTTTCAAATTAGGCACACTAGTTTCCCCTTGACATGATGAAATTGAGGTAGCCTTGGTGGGTCTTTGACTAAGTAAATCTCATGGTTTTCATAATATTATTTTTTAGAGTGACAGTCTAGAGATGATTCAAGTAATTTCAAAGAAGGCGATGAATTTTGCTCCTCTTGGTCATCTTCTTTCATTAAAAGGAGATAGTTTTGTTTCACCAATATATGTTCATAAATTAACTAATCAGGCATTTCATATGTTACCCTACACATGTACAAATACATTGTTCTTCGCATGTTTTGTTTCCTCCTTTTTCAGACTTTGTATCTTTTTTATTTATTGAATGAATTACCTTTTCTTCCCTATTAAACACCCCCCCCCCCCTCTCGTCCTCTTGAGAGTTCGACTTTGACCAAAGATTATCAGCTCCCAACTTTTTCCTTTGGTACCAAGGATGAAAGTTTTCGTATATAGCATAGTCCCAATAACCAATTGTGAAAACTTCACCACATGTCGACTCTTTTGTAAATTGTATGTTTTTGCTCGTTAATATATATTGATCCCTTTCACACGTGTACACACAAACCCAAAAAATAAAAAGACAGACAAAAATGCAAAAAAGATAGAATATAAAAATCTATATTGTACACAGGGAACCAGGCAAAATTAACAAATAGCAGATAAATAACGGATGCACAATCACCAAACTCAGAAAAATCAAGAAGAGAACAATAGCCCAACACAAAGCAAAAGTCTATGTTCCAAGGAACAAATGAGCCAATCTTCTGTACACAAGCACAAATGAACACATATCACCGACCGAACCAACCTCGTGGGGGCTGGACTTCCCCATCATTCATCAACTTATCCAAAACCACATTCAGATCAACCGATTGCCCATTTTCAGTCAATTTCCGAACGGTAGCTCGTACTTGATCCCTTGAAAATCCCATAGTTGTCACTTTATCAATCACATCATCAATGGGTACTCTGTTTCCAGAACCAGAAGAACCAGATCCACCACCAACTCCTGAGGCAGTAGGCAAGGCATGAGGTAATATCCGAGCAGTGGGAAGCTGTGGATAACTGCCTCCACCACTATGGCCCATAGCAGGAGAAGAAACTTGCTGAGGTTTCATTGGCAGACCGCTACCATATTGGGAAGGTGAATTGCTAAAAGGATATGGTTCAGCAGAACCAGGTGACGGCCCGTATGGAGCAGAATACCCTGGACCAGGCCTACTAGATGGTGGTTCATACATGTTGGGAGGTGGAGCTCCATAGAACTGTTGTGGGGGAGGGGCTGCACTGGGTGGCTGAGATGGAGGAGGTTGGAGAATGTTTGGTTGAAAGCTCTGAGGTTGCACATAAGGTGATTCTTCATGATGATGACCTAATGGAGGTTGCTGTTGGGGGGGATTAGCAGCAGAGAGAGGAGGGTGTTGAGAAGGTGGAGGAGGTGGCGCAGAATACTGCGGTTGGGGATGTGCTTGATATTGTTGATGTTGTGGTGCCGGAGAAGAAGGCTGGATCTGCTGTGGAGGCGGCAGTTGGTATGGCTGACCCAAGGTTTCTGGTGCTTGACCAGATGAGGGGAAGTAAGGCTCCCGCTGAGGTAGGGAGGACATATGATTATGTGACAACTGGTTTTGCGGCTGAACCTGAGGTAATATATTATGCTGGGCTGGGGGTGGTGGAGGAGGAAGAATTGGAGTCAGTTGTGTAAGAGGAACTGGAGGAAGTTGCTGATGAGATTGCTGAGTACTAGATATTGCAGGTTGTGAAGATTCCACATGCTCAATGTTTTGGAGATCTGAACGTGGTTCAACCTTGGAAATTTGCAGCTTTGCAAGTTGTAGATGAGCATTCAAAATCTCTTGTTTGTCCATCACAACCTGTACACCATCTTGCACCTGTGCCAAATATATTACAGCACAAACACAACAATGATGAACCAAACAGATGAAGTAATCAAAATCAAGAAAAAACATGACCAGCAGAAAAATAGGAATACAAATGATAAAAAGGGCCTTTAAAATCGTAAAGGTGGGGAGATAACCTCACCAACAAATGAAATATATGCTTGCTTTGAACCATGGATAGAAGCTAGCTCAAGGAACTATGAACTAAACCCCGAGGACAACTATAATCATTGTCAATTGTTGAACTGCACAGTAGCATACTTCTTCCTATGTTTTTACCCATGGGAGCAAAAGCATTGTCTTAACTACCAGACCATTAAGCTGGCCAAGGTTAGGGACATTTAACAGTGATGATTAGGATGGTTCTCCAAGACCTATGTGTAATTTTAATCAAATAATAAGTCTAAAGCAGCCAAGACAATGCACAAGGTTTCAAAATAAAAAGAGTTTAATCTAGAATAGTTACATCTTATATATCCTTACTGGCCCTAAAATATCCAAAATTACATTATCACAGACCTAAGTGGTAAGAAATGGTTAGGCAAAGTAGGCAATGTGAAGTGCATGCCCATAGAGCTCGGGTACAATTATGGCAATGTGGACAAGGAGAGGTGATCAGCAATCATGCACTGGAAACAATTACCTAACAGACAGAACCTGTGGAAGAAAGAAAGAAGATACCTCTCTTAGAATATTTTCCAACTGTCTCATCTTCCCATCTGAGCTTCCATAATTATTTCCAACTGACACCTTCAGGTCATCGACTGAATTTTCAAGGTGTCGAGTCCTAGATTCCAACTGAGTTAATCGTGCACTGATACCATCCAATGCATGCATCAGATTATCAGCATACTTTTTCATGGTATGGTCAATCTCAGAAACCAAAGTTGAATCAACTGATTTGTGATCCTTCTCCAAAATGACTTTCGCATGTTCGAAGGAATCAATAGAACTATAATTCTGTATAAAGCATGTAAAAACCATGAAAAAAAATGCAAGATATATGAAGAATATTATAATTCTATAAAAAACACATAAACACCATGAGAACAATGAACAAGTAGAATGAAAAACATGAGTATAGATATTCAAGTCTTTTTCTTTCGATTAACATAAAAATCGCACCAACATAGGATATCCTTGAATTGTAAACAAGTCTGACGAAGCATGTAAAAATCGCAGGACTTGAACCCCCCCCCCCTCTCTCCGCCCACAAGAAAAAAATGTAATATTTACCATGCTGGTTCAGGGTAGGATAATGTTGTTGACAGGAAAAGATAGAAAACCAAAAATAAGCTTGCCTACAAATAGAGTAAAACTCTGTAAAATTAATATATTGATTACTGAATATGATCCTGAACAATGGTGTCTATCCTTTAAATAGAATTCTCAAAATCCTAACCTAAACAAAAGAAAACACCTGAATAGAATAAGTAATCTCATTAACAGCTAGATCCTCCTAATACATATAGGAAACTAAAATTTTATAGGAACTAGACTAGATTAATAATTGGAAACAAAAACCTCAACTTCGAAAATCCTAAAATACTATAGTATCACATGCTCCTACAAAAAGGAACTAAATTTCACAGATCAAATTTTAGTTTTTTTTTTTTCCTGATATTGGATCAAGGTTATGCTTATTAATATAAAACACCGGTACCTGATGTAAGAGTCCCAAACTTAATCTACTTCATTAAAACTATTTCAGTTCTCAAGAAAGCAGTTCAGTGACCAAAATTGTTCAAACAATAAGAATAGAAAGACGATCATGTATATGCGTGGACAAACAGAAAAAACGTTACATATATGATATAATGGCGCAGGTAAAAAAAACCCTAAAATAATAAAACAAAATAAAATAAACCTAATTCGAAGAAGTATCCGTACTGAAATAAACATATACGTGCTGCACTAATAGAGAGAAAGAGAGAATACCCTGATACTATTGGGACTGGATTTGTTATCAGCAGAATTCCAAGCCCTAGGTGCCGCAGGAACATTGCCAGAATCGACATTGGACGGAGGAGAAGATGCTCCGATGGGACGAATCGGCTGAAAATCATAGCTGGGAAGAATCTCTTCCTTCTTATCGACGCCGGAGACGCGGTGGTCGTCCGACGGATTCATGAGATTGATGAAGTCATCACTGCTCTGCGAATTGGATAGATCCATAATCTGTTTGTCCATAAACTGCGATGTATTCATCTATTCTCCTCTTTATTTATATATGTACTTGAATATATAAAAATATATATATTTTTTATAAAATTTATGATTTAATAAACAAATGGTATAATTTTAGACAGAGAGAAAGAATTCGGAGGGGTTTTTTTGGGTTGATCTTGGGTTTGGAAGTTTCGGAAGAGGGGTTTTGGATAATTTGACAATGTTGGGAAGTGAAGTTGCGAGATGTTTTCGTATCTGCAGAGGAAAATGTTTTGTAGTTCCCGGTGGCAAATGGAATAGCGCATGAGCATCTCTGTAGGACGACGTCGTACCGCCTACGATCAACTTCAGAGAATGTTAGTTAAGTTAAATTCCTGCGCCTTGAAAGTAAAAGTGGGGCCCCGATTAGCCCATAAGGCTCCATTTTTTGTGAGTCGGTCCAGTGTGACAGTGCTATACGCCATTACAAATTTATAATGTCTTCTATATTTCGTGAAGAAATAATTTATTTACTACAAATTTATAGTACACGCGTGTGTGTGTTTGTGAGGAGATAAGAATGAGTAAGCATTGTTTATCAGATTCCTAAAAAAATGTTTATCATAACTCCAAAAATGTATATATTACTTTCTACTCATTACATTCAAATTTATAGAGTATTATATAGCCTATAAGAGTGAATTGTGTGTGTGTGTGTGTGTGTGTGTTTCTAGAAGAATTATGTGTTCTATAATTGGACAGAATAATCATAAAACATGCTATGACTATTTTGAATTTATCAGAAAAAGAACGTCTCATTTCTCCCTATGTTGGAGATGCATTCTACAATACATATTATAAAATAATCATAATTATGGTATAATAAATTAGTTAAGTTGATTATATATTAATTAACAGCATGACAAGTCATTTAGATTTTTTAAAAAAATGTTATATGACGACATAAAAATAAAATTTAACTATTATAACTCGCAACAGTACCCTGAATATTATTGCAACTCTAACATATGCATGATTCCATTCGTTGAAAAATAGTTTTTAGACAAGATATTTCTAACTTATAGTTCTATTGAGAATAAGACACTCATTGAGCCAAACTCTTTTGTAAATGTAACCTTTTGGTCAGGAAAGGTTGCTCGGGATATACTATCTCAAACCGTGGATCTCCTCTTTAACTTATGCTCAGGAGAAAGAACACAAAGCTAAGTGCTTATTGTTGTATAATTTGTTTATTAATGAAATATACCTTGATTCCCGATTTTTGCATATGTAGACTTATTTTTAAGGTAATTTTCTCCAAAATGTAAAGGTGGGTTTGACCCAACAAAAACTCAGGGAACCTCAAGAAACATCAAATGGACTATGTAGTAGTCTGTGGACTTGGACCATATCGTTTGCTATTGCCCTAAAGGGCCGACATTTGTAGCATTATTTTAATGGGCCATAAGGTCCATGACACTGTTTGGAAAACTGATGTTCAGTCCACAAGCTGCACTTATATTAGCAAAGCACAAATAAAAGACAAGAGAAATGAAGTTGTTTCTGGACAAAGCGAGAAGGTAGATTAAATACCTATTAGATATATTCAAATTTTAATGAAATACAATTCTTGTTTCCAAGAAATGTTTTGGGCTCCCCAAACTAGGAGAAAGCCTAAATAGTTAGCTAGACATTCCAGTCCAGTTTTTAGAACTGGTAGTTAATAATAGAAAGCCCAGAAGAATTGGGCCAGGGCAATTGAACCACAATCATCTGCTCCTCATACACAAACGGCACTTCAATTCCATTGACACGGCAACCTACTGGTTTTTCAGCAGCGAAAACTCTCATCTCTCCGGTGCCCTTCACTCCGATTTGAACAGAATCTGCATCATTATCAAATACTATTGACTGGATTGCACCGCCGGAGTTGAGCATGTTCACTAAACCAATCGGTGCAAACTGAATGAGTTTTTTGCCAAACACCGTTACTGGAGAAACCGTTATCAGATCGAAATTGAACGGCTCCAGAGATATTTGGATGTTGTCAGATGGCTTTGCGAGCATCAGCTTCTTTCCCTTGAACGAGTACGTTACAAAAACTTGAACTCCGTCCACCGATATAGGTGACGTCCCGTGTTTCCATTCCACGTCGTTAGGACTCGCAGTGGAGGTCACAACATGTGAGTATTGAGAAGCACATTTGTTTCTTCTTGTTTCTCTGCACCATCCTCCTCCTTGGCAATTAAAAGCCCCAACAACTCCAGTATACTGAAAAAACATACAGAGAATCGTATACGCATTATAATTTAAATTTTATTTTTTAAATAAATTATAAAATTGTTTTTGTCCATTAAACATGTTACATGTATAACTACGAGTAATTATTAGATGCGAGCTTAATTATTACCTTGTTAAGGTTCCAAATCTTGAGCATGGTTTTACCATTGTGAAGAGGGTCTTCAAAGAGGCAATCGAGAGTGGGAAGTGCATAGTATTGGCAACGGAGAATGGAACCGTCGGGCAAGACAAGGGTTTTGAGGAGCTCAAAATTGTGCTTGCCAACAGAGTCACTCACGTAAATTGGTCCACCGGAGATGGCTCGAGATGCAGCATGAAATTCGGCACAAGGATGAGTTGACTGGAACATGTCCCAGTCTGGGTGAATGAAGTTACCCATCCACAAGCTATTGTAAGCACAGTGAACCATGTGGCACCCTTGTAACCAGAATGTACCATTGGGATCACCAGATGGATCTGTACACCAGAAGTCATCTCCTGTTTGCCACCAAATTAAAGAGAAGAAAAAATCATTAACATTGTAAACACGTCAAAATATATTTTCTTGAGAATACCATAGCTAACACGTGTAATTAGCGCTGGGTCCGCGGGCTTGAAAAAGATAATTACTACCGTATTTGAAATTTTTTTAATGATTTTGATAATTTATTGATAGAACAACCATACCCTATTTTTGCCACGGCACAAAGCAACTACAGTAACAACGAACTACTAGTCTGACCTACCTACCAAACTGTACGAACCCAATATCTTTTTCCAATTTCGTGTGTTACAATACTATTATATTTAGGAAGGGATAAATTATTATTATTGTAAATATTAATAAATTGGTCATTTTAAAATATTTATTAAGAAGAATAAGAGTAATTAATTACCAACACGGCCAAGAGATATGGCTTCGGTCCCAAGGAACATGAAGTCGTTGCAGTGCTCCATGCTAGCAATGACACCATTCCCTTTGAAATGTTTCCTCACGGACGATGTGAGAGCTTTGTAGTAAGCTTTAGCAAGCTCCACTCTGCCGCCATAGTTCTCGCAAAGCATTTCTAGCAACTGTGTAATATTATAGAAATCAAATATTTACAACTTAGTAATTACTTATTAAATAAGAATTTTTTTAAAAAAAGTCCATTTCTACGTGCCGACCAATCCACTAGTCAAAGTAGTGAATAAAAATAGGAATTCTAGTGCACACGTGGCAGCATTGTATTGAAGCGATGTAAATTAAAAGTAGAACTCACATGAATAACGTCCACTTTGACTCCGTCAATTCCAACCGACTCCAAGTGAGAGTGAAGACCTTCGTATAATTGGTCAGCAAACTCCGGTGGGACCAAACCAACTCCATTGTTCACTATCTTATCAACGGCCAGATCTTCCATTCGTGGTCTCCAACCCAGGGGTCAATTTCGGTGCGATCACTTTCGATTCGGGCAGGCACGAGACATTGGGCCTAAGCCCACCCCAATATCCACATAGTGCATGCCACACATACACATAATCCACACTCTTATAAGTTTCTTTGAGGTCCTTGATGAAGGCACCCATGCCCTTTCTCGGTGCACCCGATTCAGATTTTCTCGGACTCTGGTAGTCTCTAAACTTAAAATTCTCTTCGAATTTGATGAGCCTGCATGGCATTTGCTCACCAGCAGATGTTCTATTAATTCCTTCCGAATCGATTGGATCATCATCATGGCAAATGGATTGCCACCCGTCATCAATCAAGACAAGCCCAGGTGGACAACCACCCTCAACCAAGCCCTTGACACCTTCCCACACACCTTGAGGGTGCACATTAAGGTAAAATGCATCCCAAGTGCACCAACCAAATTTATCCACGATACCTGGTGGGGTCTTTTCTTCCAAGAGCTTGAAGGTCCCAAGATGAAACCTAGCAACCTTGATGGCTTCTTTGACCAAAGTGAAAGGATCATCCCCAACATGCATATAAAGGGCACTTCTGAAGAAAGCGCCCGAGACTTTCGTCGACCCGCTTTCGACACAAAGATCGATGAAATCATCCTCACCGGGTTGAAGAGAAGTCCGGAAAGGTCCTTCAAGGAGTGGGAGGAGCAAAACATAGGGACGACCAGAGTCGGACTTGTCAAGAATGACCATTTGAGTTTCGCGCTCAAGATCTCTACCGTTGGTTCCAATCCAGTGAGTTGTCCACCAGACTTTGAACCTGAAAATGCTCATAAACTTAATGTCCTTAAGCTTACCAATTGGAACAACATGATGGCTTTTTGCCTCTTTGGTATCGAAACCAACGAAGCAACCAGAGGATGTTGTCACCGGCTTCTCACCGACGGTGTACGGAGATGGAGTGGCAACGATATTCGGTGGAACCTCGGACAAAATAACATGGTCGTTGACCATGAAATTTGACTTGTCCAGAGTGATCGGTGACATGTTGCGCCCATCCTCAAGGACTGAGATAGTCGGGCCACCCTTACTCAAACTGGGAGTCATTTTCTTAAAAAACTCGGATGTCTGAAATTGTAAGAGAAATTAACTCTTGAAGAAGAAGAAGAGCACACAAGAATGATGAAAAGAGAGAAGCAGAAGGTGAAGCTATATATAGAGGTGCAAAGGAACAAACTAGAAATGCTTTGAAATAAAGGTAGAGAATCTAAGAATATTTCTTTTGCGATAACTGGCCGGAAAATAAAGCTAGCTCTTTTCCTGATGCACAGTTCTGAATTGTTTTTGCCTCTGTTGTTACTGATCGTGAGATGAGAATGGATTTGTGGGATGAAGCAGGGAATGTCAAATTTATAGGCAAGGACGAGCATTTGGGGGAGTTAGGAGGAAATTTCGAACTCAGGAAGGTGAAATGGGCGGTGGGATTGGACCCAAAATTAATCTTTGATGTTTTTTTTTTTAGATGGGGTGGACTAGACCCTACTGTAAAAATATGTTATCCTTATGTCGTTTTCTGTCGAGAAAATTTCTCGGTCTTCTTCCCAGTCCCGGAGGTGGAGGGGTCAGGGGTGGGACTTTGTTTTTTTTTTCATTTTATACTTAGTGGTAGAAAGAGATATTGAGCGGACAAGTCCTAGCATGGCAAGTGTCAAACTACAAGCTGAAGCGTGACAATTCATTGACCATTGTGTCTTAATTAGGACATCCAGGAATGGTCGATCCTCCGCATGAAAACAGGGATAATTTCTACATTAATCGATCGGCTTCTATATTTTACTATTCCATCCCATTTCAATAGTACTTTTTTAAAAAAAATTTAATTTTAATATTTATTTTTACACTTTTATTCTTATTATTAATGAATATTTTGAATAATTATTTATAATTTATTAGAGAATGAATAATGTATTTTTTAAAAATAATTAATATTTATACATTAATTATTAAATGTGAGTGATTTATAAAGTTTATCAGTATAATTATTATTTTCAAAATTTATATTACTCATTATAAAAATTTAAAGTGAAAATTAAAATAAGATTAATAAAATAATATAAATGTGTTGATTTTTCTTTAAAAAAGAAAAGAAGTTGATTGTGATCTATCTAAATTTTGCGGCTTAATATCATATTCACACACTGCACACAAAAGTAATTAAACTAGTAATTTCAAGTTTTGCTTTCTTGTTTAAAATAATCGTTCTTCTAACTTTTATGCTTGTTCTAAACTATTTGTCTTGTTTTTTAAACAAAATGCTTATTTTAAATATCCCCTCCTAAATATATCTTATTATGAAATTTCACATTAATTAATTATTTTTACCTTTTGAAATTAAATATTTACATTTGATTTTGACTAAAAAATTAATAACATTAAAGGAATTATCTCATTATACTTATTATTAATTAGATTTGCATGAAAATAATTAGTTAATGAAATGTAAATATCTTAAATATTAAGATATTATTAATTAAACTTTAAATGAAAAATATACTTATTTTATGAAAGTTAATATTTAAACCTTAATATTAAAAAAATGTATATTCAATTTCACACTTAATACTTTATACTAAACTGTTATTAATTAATGTTAATTTTGTTACTTTATATTTTATGACAAGATTAAGAAATAAAATTTTTATTACTTTATATATGTTATAAAATCCAATAAATTCTTAAGATACATCAAAGTAGTAAATAAGGCATATAAATTTGAATTGAAATAATATATAAGGCATTTCTTTTCCATCACCAGAATATGCATGTACATCAGTTAACACTAGAAATCAGACTGCATTGCAACATTCAATAGAACCGTATTGCATTCCGACTTTGAAGTAAAACGACAGGGAATCAATGTCTCCCTTATTCTGAGATCTCTTCCGGTCCCTGCATCTTTTTTTAGTATACGTGCTTTCCCTTCTCACCAAAATATTTTTAGCAATTGTTTATATATTTTTTTACATTTAAAATTAAATGTTCATAGAAAAAGCCTCTAACTTTAAGATGTGTTGTGCGTATATAGTTGCGGTGGTGTATTGTTTATTAAATTAATAAGATTGTTAATATTAAAATTTTAAATGATAAATATATTAATTTTTAAAATTTTAATAAATACCTAAAAATATGAATATTAGTATTGATATTTTTTTTAAAAAAAATCTTTACAAAAAGTTATCCTCATCACTAATATGCATGAGCACACCTACTTTCATCTTCCTCGAATCTCCTCTCTTATCATCCGCACTAAACTTCTGTCTTTTTTTGTTTCTGGAACTTCAAATCTTTCAACTCTCAAACACGATATATATTTAGTATATTCTGATTCCTTTTTTCCAATCAATTATTGTATATCCTGCAGGGACCAAACCAAAAAAGAAATTAAAAATAGGAAAACAGTGGAGTAGATGCTCTGGCCAACTTGCAAAGTGCCCAAACACTTCTCAGAAGAAAAAGAAAGATGAGAATAATAAAACAAAATTTCGCAAGGTGTTCATACTTCATAAATTTTATGTAAAAGGAAAAAAATACCCATAATTTCAATCTTTTTTATTTAGATCAGAGATTCAACATGTGTCTGGAGCCTTTGTCCTGACTACAGTCGCACTCCTCATGCTAAACTTCCAATAAAAAAAAAAAATTTTAAAAAAATTAGATTTGAACTTGATAAATCTTGTTAATTGTTGGGCCATAATTTCAACCTTCAAGCAGTGTGTTGACCTAAGATTTTGTTTATGTATACGTGGCATTAAAGTGGCCAAATTTTAAAATTTGCTAAGACGAATCTAACCTTTAATTGGATATTGTTCCGGAACCAATGCCGTGAAATAAGATAGTAATAT
Organism: Apocynum venetum; assembly: GCA_019593545.1. Classification (NCBI taxonomy): domain Eukaryota; kingdom Viridiplantae; phylum Streptophyta; class Magnoliopsida; order Gentianales; family Apocynaceae; genus Apocynum; species Apocynum venetum. The sequence goes on along the minus strand of SRSM01000123.1, from coordinate 4,035,187 downwards.
GGTGTGTATATTACTCCTCTTTATTTTTAATCTTTTGAAAGGTACGGAGTAGTAGTTCACAATATTATACTATTTTTTTATATGTGAAGATTTTATTCTAAATTACAAGATTATATGTAATCTCTTTTTTTATTTTTTGTCAAGAAGATTCCATGTAGTCTTCTTGATTGACTTTATGTCTTCTAATTTTATTCTAAATATACGTAAATATTTTAGAATTTAATGAAAGTTTAATCCGCATAAAAATAATAAAGTAAACAAATAACTTTCACACTCGAGAGAATAATGAAGCCCCTTTACCCTTTGGACGTGTGATCACGTAAGACTGAAGACTAGCAAGATCCTCTGGGATAGAGGTGCAATTGATTCCTCTCTATGCTGGAGATGCTCTCAACAGATGGAGGATTTTATTCATGCTGTGAGGGACAGCCATCATGCCCAAGCAGTGTGAAAACGTCTTCTACCCCAGAATTTAAGTAGAGATTTTTGGACAAGCAGCACAACATATTAATGTATCTCGTACAACCTCAACAAACAAACTACTAAGCTGATGAAGTGTGCCCAAGAGAGTTTCATCTTTAGATAGACTATAGACTATTCATGTCTTGTGGCTTTTTTATTTTTTTAAAGAAAATAAATTATTATAATAATAAATAAATAAATCAACTATATCAACCAAAATTACATTGAAATATCATAATACCATTTAGAATAAGAGCCACTTGAAAGCCCTCAATTAGACATGTAATTAACAAAGTAATTATCCTATCTTTATATTGCATTACAATAAAATAATACATATAAAAGATTCGTAAAATGCACTTTGAGCTTTGGCCCATATTTTTTTCGATATTTTCGACAGACCGTTCGAAATCGAATTTTTTGTATGGACCATATCTGAAACTGTCCATAGTCCCAAATCTTGTGGCGTTTTAGAAACCAATAAATTTTTTGAAACATGATCTTTTGTAAATGTTCACTTTTGGAGAAGAAAGTCAGTTAGATATATTTTAGGAGTATGAAAATATTTGATAAAAGGAGATCCCTTAAGAGTAATCATTACCTACCAATAAATTTAGTAATTATTATTAATATTATTTTATGCATCCAGAAATATAAGTTATTTGATAACTTTTTATTATCTCTAAATATAAGTTATTTTATGAAATTTTATGAATATTTCACCTTTGATTTCCAATATTACCATTATTATTTTCATCTATTATCTCATATTTTCCTCATTTTTAAGACAAAAGGCTTTATATTTTATTTTTTACAATTTTTTTATATTTCTTATTTCTGAGATATAATAATTAATTGTATTTTAGGAACAAACAAAATTTATTGTAAAAGTGAATTCAACGACTTATATTTCTGGATGAATGTATCATTACTCTTTGTGATTGAATGTCTAAATATTTATTTTGAGACGTTTGAAATTGAATATACACATTTATAAAATAAACATATTTTCATATAATGTTTCAATATGTTCACCAATTAATAATTTCATGCTAACTAAATTAATTCTATATATAATCTATAATGCATAGAAATTTAGCTACATTTAATTTGGAAAAGAAATACATATATAACCATTTTATAACTTGAAAATAGTCTATGCAATACTCATACTAATGGGGGTCTCAAATATGGAATTTAATAGAATTTTTAAAATTTAGCATTTTTATGAATTTTTTGGATTTTAATATAATTTAGTAAATTCAATAGAATTACATAAAATTATATATTACAAAATTTGGTGAATTTTTATTTGAGATTTTATAAAAGAAATTAATAGAACAAAATTTGTACATTAAAAAAAACATAGACATGCCAATATATGTCTAAAACCGATTGAATCATCCATCATTTTTTAAATAATTTCTTGATTTATTTTCCATTTACTTTATATTTTATAATTTTTATATGTTTTGTTTGAACATATGTATATATGTTATTACATACATTTATGCATATGAAATTATAAATAAAACTTTTCTACTTAACAACATAATTTTATCGCTAATAAAGTTGAAATAATAATTTAAAGAGAAAACAAAGAATAAATTTTTTTTACACTAAACCAAATTCATGTGAGAATTATAATATAATATACCAAGCAAAATATATGGATTACATTAAATTTTATATCATAAATTTTTATAGAATTTGGTGAAAATTTTAAAATAAAATAAAAAGAATAATTTGTATAACAAAAATTACATATAATTTGTCGCAATCAAATTTGTAAAAGAATGGTTTCTTATTTTTTTTTTACTTCAAATTCTAATAAAAATATAATTACATTGAAATTCGTAAACTTTTGAGAATAATGAAATCTTATGAAATTATTTAATTTCATATTGAGAATTTTAAATTTTGATAAATTTCATATAATTCTAAGTTAAGAATACATGAAATACCATATAATTTTAAATTCTATCCAATTTTATATAAAGATGGCACCCCTGAGTATTTAGGGAAAAAGAGAATAAGTAGCTGAGGTCGTCAAGTGAACTAAGGAAGGAATAAAAAGGAGACAAAGATAAAAGAAAAAGAAAAAGTAAAGACGATTGGATATTCTTATTTTACTTCAAAGCGTTTTTGCATTACGGTTAAAAGTAAAACAATGGGCCCATTCCCGATTTAAATGGGCCAATTTATTCTAGAATTCTGGCCACCCTCTTCACGGTGCTTGCCTCTTGAGTCTTGGCTCCTTACTTGAAGTCTGAAGATGCGTAATGGGGAGGTTTCGCGCATTATCCGCAACGAATGCACCGGTGGGTCCAACACCACCGACTATTTTGATACTGAGGACCCCACTATCATTGTTGCGGATAAGGTGACACCTGGGTTTGAGGCAAATTGGGAATTGGGCCACGCTTAATTCTTCAAGGACAAGAAATCAATTAACGGTTGAAAAAGTGTAAACGTTGTAAATGACGTTCTGAGAGTTTCATAACTGCTAACAGCTGTGACCGTTAGATTCACCTAACTAGCAACCTCCGATTAACCTCTCCTTATAAACACTTATTAAATATGATACTTCTAGAGAGAGAGAAAGAGTGACATTTTTTTTTTCTTCAAACATGAAATTTTTTTATAAATTTTTTTTATAGAGTTAAAGTAAAATTTAAAACATATATTGTGTTAAAGTGTAATTAATAAACATTGACCAAGTTAGACTTTTTAAAATGAATGTTTATTGGATTTTATGGATATATATTAAAATTCATTAGGATAAATAAATTTAAATGGATATCCATAAGTTATAGGTGTGAATCAAATCCATAACAAAATAAGGTATCCTCATGTTATTAATTTGAGGAAAATTAACAAATTAAATATATGTACTATTCTACTTTTTAAAAATTGTTAACTATCTTTTTTATTTTAAATTTTACAATACTCAACACTTTTATACTTTTTAAATTTTAGGAACATATATTCTATTTTAAATTTTATAATAACAATACTTTTTATTTTTTCATATTTGATCAGTCAGACAAATTTTATTTACCAACATTATGCTATACTGATAACTCACATTTTTATTATAGTATATGTGTCATTTTCATGAACAAATTTGATAATTTGTTAATTCTACTAATTTCTTTTTTCCTTTTCTCATCATCCCTTCATATTTTTCTTATTCACATTGAAATTTGTTGTAAACCCATGATAATTTGTTAATTACATATATTTTTTCTTCATTCCTTCAACCTTTTCTTTTTTAAATTGAAGTTTATTATAAAACTATGATCATTTGTTAATTTCATCTATTTTTTTCTCTTTTCTCCTCATTCCTTTAACTTTTTATTCTTCAAATTGAAATTTGTTGTATATCCATGTTCATAAAAATAATATATATATATATATATATATTCTCATAAAAATGTGAGCTATTGGCTTAGTATAATGTTTGTAAATAAAAATGATCTGACTGATTAAATATGAAAAAATAAAAATATTTGTACTGTAAAATTTAAAATATAAAATTTATTACCAAAGTTGAAAATGTATAAAAGTATTGATACTATAAAATTTAAAATATAAAATATATTATCAAATTTTAAAAAGTAAAATAATACATATCTTAAATTTGATAATTTTCTTTAATTTGATCAATATGAAGACCATTAGTCAATTAAATCTCTTGAATTTATGAAAATTTTAGTAAAAATTTAAATAAAAATATATTAATTTTTTTTAAAAAATAAAGATTAAATTTTAAATATATTTTTAAAAAATATATATATTCAATTATTGACGAAAATTTTTTAATTTATACCTGTGTAGGTATAATTATTAAAGGGTGAAAGGGATACAGAAGACTCGGGAGAAGGAAAAAAGAACCGTAGTGATCAAGTGAAATTTGAAATTCACGTGGTCTGTCGGTAGATGGTATGAATTTATTTAGTGGGCAGCTGTTGATGATGCTTCGTTTAACTGTTGTGAAAAACCGGACAGAGGGAATGCAAGGATCAAGAGGGAGATGTGACATTAATTTCAATGGAGGGGAGAGATGACCGCAGTTGCATGGCCAGTAGAGAGGCTAGGCTACCAAGAAAGGCAGACTCGTAAGAGATGGACATGAGTAGTAATACTGGTGTGTTTGCAGTTATAGGAATCTTGCAAAATGGGAAAAATATATTATTTTTTTCCTTTTTAAGTAGAGCCTTCTCGAGGACTTTCATCCTCTTAATCTCAATCCATTGAATTTTCACTTGGAAAAAGGAGGAAAAAAAAGTAGTAATTTCAGTGGGCGAGTTCATCAATCATCAGACTTGAACAAGTAAACAAATACTTTGGGTAGCAAATGTAATGGGCTGACTGAGCCCAAAATGCTGCCTCGAGTGGCCATAAGAGCATCTTCTTTCACCCCTCAAGAATTGCATTTTCTTAGTTTTTGTTGCTTCGTATAAATCTATAAATTATAACAAATAAAATTCACATATTTCATCATATCCCTATTTTATTAATATTTATAATAAAAATTAAATAAAATCTCATATTTGACTTAATATATATTTTAAAAAAACTTGCAAAGTATTAGAATTACAAATGAGAATTACTCTTCCAAACAACTCACAGGTATAGTCTGTGGAATGCTTTTATCCTTGTACTTCCATTGGTAGCTTAATAACAATCTTATGGAACTGGCCTCCATTCCTCTCGGAAACAGCTTATAATTCATTGAAAATTTCAAAATAAAATAAAATAAATCATCAAAACCTCAAACTTCTACACATATAACTATCATATAATACTAATTAATCAACACTAAACTTAACAAAACAATAATTATACTTTACCAGAGAAAAAAACCATTTTAAAAATAACAATTGAACATTACATATTTTCCATTTCTTTAAAGTTTTTTCTCAGAAAAATATACAAATTTTGATCTTGTAATAGTGGTTGAAAGAGTTGAAAGAGAAGCATTATAGGATCCGATGGTCCCTATCATTACATGTACCGGAATAATCCATACTGTACAACAAAATCTTCTTCCTTTCTTATATCCAATACTAACCAACTTATTGTACGTACTGCACAAACGGTACCCATATATTATAACCTACCCTTCTTCTACGTGGCATTTACTCTATATATCTTGATCGTGTTAAGAGCTGCTTCTGGCTCGATTGGTGACTCCCAGTGCAGACTGGAGAAACAGAAACAACAGTAGCACATCTCAAAATGAATGAAATTCTGTTAAAATATCAAATCTAATAATTTGATCGTTATAGTAAAGAATAAAGTTGCAGGAAGCTTTTCCTTCTCCGAAAACTTTCAACTGGATCAGATAGAGAAAATCATCAAGATATGGAACTTACCATGTTAAGTAGACGAAGAGCAGCAGGCCGGGTAAACTTTCTCGCAAAAAGGAAGCACGGAGCAGGTTTCCCCTTGCTAGTGCACCACTCTCTTCGATATTCTGTCTCATAGTATATATTATCTATATCCTGCAAAAGTTAACAAAGTTTCTGTCTCGAGTTATATTATACATCGAACTGTTCAAAGGAAGTCATGCAGACAACCCCTACGTCTGATTTTTATCAATGATGGCAATGAATCAGAGAGTAACACTTCAATAGGGCAGCAATGGAATCGGAGTTCATTTGGGAGGGGCAAATTATATAATGACAATATTATATGACACTTCTATAAAAATTTAACTCTTTTCTTGGGGGAAGGGGGCAAAAGGTTAAAAAAAAAAAGGACTCTTCCTCCAAATGTATAAATTTCTTCTCAAAAGAAAAAAGACCATTTTAAAAATTCCATCCCTGCAACAGGGGTTGAGTTGGAAATCTATTCAGGAGAGTTAATTGAGTATGAGGCTCCTGTTAGAAATAACAACAATATCATGAAACCATTTAAACAAGCATACCTTACCAGACTAAAGCATTCCTACCTTGATTGATTGAATGAGTTGAGGAGTAGCATCAGCTAACTTGTAAGTTACGGGATGCCATCCTCGCCGGTCATATTCTTTTGAGGATGAAAGATCCCATACTGTATGAGTCAGTGACCGCCTAGTAAGTTGTTCTTCAAGGCCTTGTTGCTGAATGAGAAATCAAGGCATCAATTAACAGAGTATTCAGATTACTCAGATCAACCGAAAAATTTATGACAATCTTGCATCTCAGTCACTGAATGTATGAGTATGTAAACCTTCTATGAACTAAATATGATTCTTTCTTTCTCACTTTATAAGCAGATCCTATGGGAATCCTAAGTCTTCTAAGAATGGAAATGCCTTACATTTTTCATTTATTCAGGCACCAGGGTAAAAGCATCAATGCTTCAAAGAATTGGCTAGATAGGTTAAATTAAAGTCTTTTCTGACCTGGGAAGGAAAACTCTTCAAACAGCTCTTCTTTAAAAGAAAAAAAAATGTAAATTTTCCTACTAATCTTTTCTCAGAATACTCGCAGACATCGGAATGAGAGACGAACTTACGGTGAGTAGAGTTTGAACATAATGTTCATCAGGTATACAGTTGTGCTCCTTCGAATTGTCCCCAGGCTATAGAAGAGAAGAATTATAAGAAAAAGTAAGCATACCCCAAAAGAAGAGCATATTCAAGTGTTTTCATATTATGTTTTACTTAAATATAAGATACCGCATATACTTAAAAATATCATCATTTTCATTCATTTAATGTATCCATATGAAATCCTAAATAGGTTCTCGTATTCTGTAAATATGGAAGTGTCACCATAGTAAAAGAATGACAAAAATAAACTAACTGGAAGAGGAACTCACGAAGGGATGATCCCGCCAAAACTCAGGGAGAGACTTCCTCTGCAGGGTTGAAAAAAATAGATCAAGTGAGTGATGAGAGAATATCTCCTCCACTGACAGTTCAAGACAGGAGCTTTGGTCAGATTTGTTAAAGAAAACATAACCAGACATGGATAGGTGACAAGTGTGAAACATTACTCAGCCATAAATCCTTTCATACCTTCTAAACACTAAAAATCTACACTATTCAGATAAAGGGAGATCCTAACTGCTTAAATGTGGCTTTTAATGCCTCAAATATTTGTGGTGAATAATCAAGGTATACTCTGGTACGGATGGCAACACAATGAAGGAAGAAATACAACAACTTGCCTTGCAATGCCACTGGAACATAGGAAAAACAACGTCATCCTTGACCACAATCTCTGCATGCTTCCTGGTTAGTACAACCCACTGCAAGGAGATAGAGCACAAAAGATGAACTAGAAAGCTAAATTACATATTAAACAGCTAGAGTATATTGAAGCCTTCCTTTTTTTCCTCTTTCCCCTCCTATTCAGATATCTGGTAAAGTTCAGAAGCAAATGAGCAACAATTTGAAGCCCCACCTGAGATCCTTTTCTCCAGTTTTCAACAGGAATCACAGGATGCATTTTTGGATTATAGCGGCCTTCTTTTGTATCAGCAAAACTGTGTCCATAGTTAAATTATAAGAGATTCATAGATTCAAGCTTGTTATGGACATTCTACAGTGAAAAATGTTCAGGAGGATTCCACAAAAAAGAAAAAAATAAAAAGAAGAAGAAGAAGAAAGAAGAATATCAGTCCACTCACCTGTCAACGAAGCTAGTTGGGGTGGACATTATGTACTCATATGTGTAGTTGAAGTCATATAAAGGTATGCAGCTGAACATTCAGAAGTATAACACAAGTACACAACCAAACATGAAGACTGTCAATGCACAGCTGATCATGAACTGGCAAGATAATCTCAACTACCTATGAAGACAAATATAATAAGAATAGATGTTAAATTTAAATGTTAGGAAACCTTACCTATCAGAGAGGAAAACAAATCGATCATTGAGTGGGTCTTCCAGTGCATTTTGAAGTAAAACACGCTCTGCCTGAATCATGCTTGCTTCTCCCCAATCTACCTGGAAAAAAGCATTCCTGCTAAATAGTTCTAGCTGTTTGAAACAGAGAAAGCACAAAAAGAACCCAGGTTCCTGATTTCGAATTTCCATAACCCCAAGACTAAAGGAATCATGTTTGCAAAAGTTGTGGTAATAAAACTGGTAGAATCAAGCAAAACAGAAGATAGAATTTCACAATGTTCAGAGAGAAAACTGTTTCGAAATTGTGCAAATTTAGATGGAATATTTTACAAGAATAACATTAGACATTTCAAAGGTAAAGTTTCTAGAAGGTATATAACAAAGCAAAAAATCCCTTTCCACTTTTTAAATTTGTCTTGGGAATGCTGGTGTATGCATAGTGGAATGGTAACAACCATGTAGATAAGCAAAGCTTTGTTTATGCTTTTCCTTTTCTGATGGGATGAAGGGAAGGGGAGGTGGAGTGTAAGGAGGGCGAGACATCACACTCTCTTTCAAGTGCTGCAAGCTTGCATTGCTCAAATTGCATATTGAAGAAGATTTCCATGTTCAGAAGGAAAATAAACCTGTATACTATTATTGACTTGACGGTCCAAGAAATATACTGATCTTGTTGTTGCCTTGTTGAACAAGAAGCCAGGTCTCGAGTGAACAAAGATTGAAAACCTGTTCTCCTTGTCACCCTGAAACAAAGAGAGAATGATTATTGCAGATGAATATAGAAAGTTAAGTAGATATACACTTGTTCTGCCTGTGAGAATCCAAAAATATTTCAGATACACAAACAGATGTTGCACTGTAAACTCAAGTAGGTAACATACAACATCCCCCTCCAGCTTTGGAGGAAACAGAAGAACAAAGGCATACGTATGCGCCCCATTGGAAAAGGGTTGAGCCATGTCATTCATTAACCTCTTTCTCAATTTTGAGGTCACAACAAAAAGATAAATAAGATGTAGAACAGTGTTAAAGAATTGATGCCAATCATCTCAGCCTTAGACATCATTCATTAGATACAACAGTATATACAAGCAATACAAGTTATTCACTACTACAGGAAAATGATTATGCACTTTCTCAAACCAATTGTGCCATAGGCACAAGAGAAAGCCTTAGAAATTGGGGCATAAATGTATATGCTCATGTTTGCCTGGTACTTTTCAGTTTTAAAATGCTGAGAAAATTATAAGCTGTGATTATCAGTAGATAATTGAGAAGAAAAGTATTAGCTCCAATTTTGGGTGTAGAACCAGCCGTAAGCCTTGAACCAGTACCAATAATAAAAGTGCAAAATTGCAATTACAAATAGATTTATTGACAGATTTGTTACAATTTATGACTGTATGAAGTTGTATCTATTTGCAAATTTACTCTGGAGAACAGATTTATTGACAGATTTGTTACAATTTATGACTGTTCCATAAATCCTGAATGCTAATCTGTTTACTCCTCAGAAAAAATACATAGCGCAAGCTAAAGTGCTCATATCCAACCCCAACAAACTCATCCGACTCTAGAAAGAAAGACATAGTAACACTCTCCCCCAACCAACCATATTGCAGTAGCCCAGTGAGAAGGGCCACCACTAGACGACAATGTTAGGATTTTGGAAGCACCACCACCACCATAAATGAACTGCTAATCGTAAATCTAAACCTCACTCCCCTAAAAAATGCAAAACAAATGACAATAACTAGAGACAAGAATACGAGTAATTGATGTCCTTTGATGTCAGATTACCTGAAAGAAGGCATCCCAAACCATGTCCAAAGAAAGCCGATTTCTTGCTATAAATAGAAAGGCGGTTTTAGGTTTCTGAACAAATGGCGGCGACAGTAGCGCTAAATTCTTGATTCGAAAATATTGAGTTTCCATTAATACTAAGGTCCCCACACAGAGACCAAGAAATAGGAAAGCATAGAGCTTCGTATTCCATCTTTTGTGAAATTTCTGCGAGTTAGACCTTCGCTTCATCTACTTTCCCTTTCCGTTCAAGCCCGTTCGATCATTTCGAACAGCAAGTTCGACTTTCTTGGCAGCTCAATTCTCTCCAGATTCTCATATATCTACACAAAAAATTAGGAATTCTCAGAATAAAGAAACCCATAAATGTATGTTGAAGATGAACGCTCGGACTATACTTTTTCCTGCAATTCAGCTTCCGCAACTAACAACTTCGGGTCTCAAAGTCTTCGCTTTCACTTGAAAAACATAAAGCCGATCACTTCAGATTCGCGAAAATGTTTTCACAGTTGAGGATACAACAATGAGATCCACATTGAAGTTGAGTGGTGAGTATCAGAACACACAAGTAGATATCAACCAGATAAACCTGATTCTTGAAATTCCGTGAAACTGTCACGGATTGGAAGACAATAAAGTCAAGAAACAATAAATTCGAGAGCAAGAGATGAAGGGAAAGGGTGAAGCTCGCGAGATTGATAGGGTGTGTAGTACTACTTCTGTAGGTGAGGAAAGAAACTAAATGAAACTGGGACAAGGGAGCGAGTATGGCTACGGCTGAGGACTGAGGAGACACTTAAATCAAGTACAGGGTAGAAAGCACCAGAGCTTCTTTGCGTGTTTTGCAGGGGATCGGTCGACTACACCAGACTCCCTTTAGGTAGTGTTTGGTTCAAATGTGGAGAGGGGAGGGGAGTGAAAAGGGCCAAAAAAATTATTTTATCTTATTTGGTTTGTATGTATATTTGTTTGGTTTGCTTGGTAATTGACCACAATAAAAATACCAAAAAACAAAACATGATTTTTAAGGAAAATAAAATAACTCAATTGAGAAAAGAAAAAGGAATACATATAGTGATCAAATAAATGAAATATGGCAAATAACTTAATTTAATAAAGAAGACTTACTTAAACATTTTTTCAAATTATATATTATCGTCTTTTAAAAAAGAAAAAGTTATATAATGCCATAGTTTGTAAAAAAGGTAAATATATATTTTTTTATTTTGGATAAATAGTAAAAAAGGGGTAAATGTCATGTATCTAGAAAATCAATCTAGAAGGTATTAAAATAATCTTGAATTTTTAAATAAAAATTAACATTAGATCTTGAATGACTGTTCACTTATCAAATTATTATAAACAAATATGACATTAAAAAAAAATATTTATGTCAAATAACAACTCAAAATATAAAAGTAAAATTATTCAGCTTTTCTTTTTTCATTTTCTTTTTTTCCTTTCCAGCTAGAAGAAGAAGACAATAAAACCATCAGCTTTTACGAAGAAACAGAGCCAATAGCTCTAAAGATGTTGGAGAAATCTCAAGTCACACCATGCTTTGGACTTGGGTCATCAACGTTGCACAATGTTGCTTAGGAATAGGCCAGGCCATTCAATGGCGTGCTCTTGAATGAAAGCATCATCTTGTGTTTGTTCCAAACTGCAAGAGAGATTAAGCCAAAAAGATAATCAACAAGCCAGAAGTTGGTGTGGCAAACATTTACTTTACGTACAATTTTATTCTAAATTTCATACATTGCATTTAGCATTATTGTTGATTCATCATTATAAGGGAAGGTGAAGAGTAGTATCAAACATGTGATTTGGTGAGGCAATCGATTTTGCATCCATCTTTTTTTCCTTTTCTCTTTTGTTAAGTACAAGTGCATCGATGTATGTAGGGGTGAGCATTCGATCTCCGGTTCGGTCTTCGGTCTGAAAATTTGGTCTATTCGGTTTTCGGTCTTTTTCTGATGAAGACCGAACAAAACCGTAATGTTTATAAGACCGAAAAACCGAAGACCGAAATTTTCGGTTCGGTCCAATTCGGTTCGGTCAAGACCGAAATTCTATTTTATATATATTTAAAATATAATATTTACATAAAATTTACATTTCATTCATAAAAATAAAAATAAAATCATCTCATTATATGAAATTCTTGTATCATTTACAAGATTTTTATCAATAGAAAAAAAAATTATGAAATTAGAAAAAAAAATGATTAATTATTATTTTTATAAAAATAGTAATTCGGTCTTCGGTCCAATTCGATCTTTAAAATTGAAGACCGAAGACCGAATCGAAATAATTTCATTTCTTCATGACCGAATTGGATTGGATTGTTTGATCGAAAAACCGAATCAAATTTTAAAATCTAATCCAATCCAATCCAAACAATCGGTCCGGACCGAATAGTGCCCACCCCTAGATGTATGTTGTCATTTATTTTTCATGCGCTTTATCAACTGCTTTGGTTTGGTACATAAAGTCAAGCATGAACTTAACTCCAAGTATTTAGACGCACCTAATCCTGCTTTAATCATTGCCTTCCTTGAATTCTAGTTGACAGGTTAGTTAATCTCACCAAAATTTTTGGCTAGAGTGGAACAAACAAAGCCTGCTCCTAAACATATATATATATATATATATATATATATATATATATATTTTTTTTTTTTGAGGAGTAAATGTAGTAATGGGAATATGGCCGGTCCGATGCCTGCTTATAAAGATATATATATTTTTTAGGAGTAGCGAAAATATGACTCAAATTTTTTTTTTTCCGAAAAAATATGTACTGTAGTCTTAAAATTTAGAATCGTATAAAATCAGACTTTTTTGTCTTTTTTTTTTTTAACAAAAAAACATTCAAAATTTTTAACATTTTCTTTATAAATCTTATATCTATTTTGTTATTTATATACTACTTTTTAATAAATTTTAGTAATAACTTTATTCTTTTTACATAATTCTTTCAAGAAAAATTAGTTAGTTTTGTTACTAAACTAATTTTTAAAATCACTTTTATATTTTATCTTTATAATCACCATACGAGTTGAATTGATTTATTCATTCGTTATTTTTATATTTTGTTTTGTATACTTATTAACTTTTTTTACTTTTTATTTTAGATGATAACTACTTAATTAAAGATGTACATTTTTCTAATATATATTCAAATATTGTTATTAATAATTTGATAATAAAGAGAAAAATGGAGATTATAGACTTGTTAGTATTTTGTATGAGAAATTGTTAGTTTTATTGTATTTTTAAATAATTTAATCATTGTTTTGATATATTTCATTAATTTTTAATTATTTTTTTCTCCCGTTTAAGCTCGCGACTCGTCGTGAGCCGAGTTGGACTACCATAATAAAGATCCATATAACTTTCAAGTTTTTTTTCCACCCATTTCTTAGCACTAAGTACATGTGATGGGATGATTTAGTTTAATTATATGAAGTTAAACCCGCGTGTGAAACAATCAATTATCCACTACGCAAAATTCCTTCATTCTCATAAAAATCAAGTTCAGAATGAGAATGAGAACGAGAATTTTAAAATCGATAAGGAAAGGTCGTGTTAAGTAGTTCATCTCATCTCCAATTAAATGCAAGGTTTATGTAATAAAAAAATTAATTTAATATGTGATTTTTAAATGATAGTTCTTCTGTATTAAAATATAAATCGTTCAATGACTTTTTTTTTTTCAAAATATAAATCGTTTTACGAAATTTGATGAATATTTCATCATTTACTTCTAATATTAACTTTGTTTATTTTATCACTCATCTATCTTTTTCTTATTTTTAAGACAAAATCATTATATTTTATTCTTTTCAAAACAATTTTTTTTCTTTCTTATTTTCAAAACATAATAAATTAGGGCAATTTATAAAGCAATCTTTTTTCTTAATTGTATAAAAAGTCTTTAAATGACTTATATTTTGGAACGGATAAAGTATGCATTATATATTATATATTTTTAAAATAAATATTTAAACATATAATTTACAAAATTCAGTTATAACAATTTTGTATAAAAAAGTTACTGTTTCCATAATAAGAGAATCTGTTTCTTTCAAAAAATAAAAAGAAAAAGAAAAAAAAGGAGAATCTGGGTCTTTAGATTTTATAATTATTTACCTTTTTTTTAAAATAATAATTATTTATGTTAAAAAAAAAATTCTACAGTGTGGCTTTAGTTGTGTTGGGGGCGAGGAAGTTAAATATAGATCGGCTTTATTTGGATTATAATTTGAATTGACTTTGTTATTTTTTGTCCATTTCAAATTATAATTCAGTTTCTTTATTGATTGTGCTATTTAATTTTTAATTACCTAAAATATTCATATTTATCATATTTTGTTATTATAAAACTTATTTTTAAATTATTAGAATAATACACAATAAGTTAAATGTTTCATTTTCCAAAGATAGTTGCACAATTTTACATACACTTTAAATCAAATTTGTATAAATTTTCACACAATTAAATTTAAATTTGAATAAATTTTAAATGGAAGGTAAAATGGTAAGATAGGAAGAACATGAAAATATTTTACAATTTCAATAACATTAAAATATGTTTTCTTAATATATGTGAAAAATTTCTAATTATCTATTTTAGTAGGATGGAGAAAGTAATATAATAATCCTTTCATAAAAAACATAAGTTGATGAACTCACTTTTACACATATCAATAAATTTTTTTCTTCATAAAATGCCCTTAATTAATATGTATTACAAATAAAAAAAGAAAATAAATTTTGTTTTGAGAAAAATAAAATATAAAAGCTTTGTGTTGAAAATATGAAAGAAGTGAGATAATAGATGAAAATAAATAAGGATAATATTAAAAGTTAATAGTGAAATATTTATAAAATTTCGTAAAACGATTTATATTTTGAGATAGAGAAAAAATCATTTAATAACTTATATTTATTGACGAAGGTCATATAATTTTTTGTGTTTGAATAAGTTTTTTTTTTGTTGAAAATTGAAAGGAACTTTTATTGGAATTAAAGAATTGAAAGTTTGATAATAATATAAAATATAATTAATAAATTGTTTGAGATTGTATTTTTTAATTTAAAAGTAATGAAAAAATATTTTTTATGTAAATATCTGTGACTCATTTATTGAGTTAGGATAAAATTTAAAATTTTAATGTGATAAAAAAATTAAAGGTAAAAAAATATTTATTGAGATGTTTTTATGGATATCGATAAAATTGAGAAAAATTCTAAGTCAAATTTAGATTATAATACTCGAATATGAGGGGGGCTGAAATGTCCAAAATATCCTCAACAAATTGACAAGAATCTGAATCACGTGCCTTGCGACTCATGCACTGTTACTTCTGGTTTATAAGGATTAAATTAAATGTATTCGTAACTTCGTATGGGCTTTATTGAGAAATTCACAAATATTTAGGGATGAAATTGAAATTAACCCAAACCCATCCGCTCCAACAGACAGAAAAAAAAAAGAAAAAGGAAAAAGGGCAAGATACACGGGCCAGCTCTCGAGAAATAGGTTTGAAAGAATACAGAGCGCACAACGGAATTCGATGGAGTCTTCGGCCTTGCATTGCCAGTACATTTCCGTAAGAAGGTATTTTATTACTATGACAACAAATATTCCTTTTTTTTAAATTTTTAATTTCATCTTCAGATAGTAACCTCGGTTATTGATGACTGTGTGTAATTCGGAGTGATTTTGTTGGTTTTGTTCTTAAACTAAACAAAGCCTAGATGTGAGATTAAATAGAAGAAAAAGTGGATGGGAAAAGACGGAATTCTTGAAATTGTCCAAGGATTCCAAGAGAAGCAGATATGAAACAGCTGGGTTGTGCTTAGCCACTGCAAATGGTGGCTTCGGTCAGGGGCAGTATGGAATTGGTGATGGTGATGGGGTGATCGTTGTCGACCATGGGTCGCGCCGAAAGGAATCTAATCTTATGCTAAGTAAGTTACATTTGCATAATTTCTTTTTCAAGAAAAGAAGCTCACTTCAGTTCATGATTTTTCAGATCAATTTGTGGAGATGTTTCGAGAGAAAACCAAATACCCAATAGTAGAGCCTGCCCACATGGTATCTTTGCTTTCGTTTTCAATTTATCCGTATAAGCAATCATGGGTGAAGTATTGTCACACCCAAAATTAATTTAAGTAGATGGGAATATCTTGCTTGAATTTATTTCACCATTAACAATTTAGATGGGATATTTGATCTCTTATTCTTTACACTTTCGTACCATCAACTGATCTATCAAATTGATATAATCTTATGCTTTTTTGCCTACATTGCACCAGTTTGTACTTCTTTTTGCAACAAACAGTTGCATGTTGCTGGAATTTCAGGCTCTTGATTTTAGCTGCTTGAAATTGGCGTCTAATATTAACTATTACGTGTTGTGATTAGGAGCTAGCAGAACCATCCATCAAAGTTGCATTCGATCTGTGTGTTAAACAGGGGGCTGAACGTATTATTGTGAGCCCATTTTTCCTTTCCCCTGGACGACATTGGAATCAGGTAAATTAACTCTTTCTTGCTCTGTAGCAGCTGCAGCTCCAGAGATAAGTATAGCAGGGAAACTAAAACATTGGGGTGGATGACCTTGCAGGATATCCCGTCTTTGACAGCTGAAGCTGCCAAGGAACATCCAGGGATATCATATATTGTTACCGCACCAATTGGTCTCCATGAACTACTTGTGGTATGACAGTCAACCTTTTCTTCCTGTGTGATTCTTGGTGGTTATTTTTTAGGCATTGATGCCCACTTCTATATCTGAAAACAATGAGTTCTTGGTGTTCATTCACAGTGAAGTTTTTGATTGAATTAGACGGACTTCATTTTACCATATTAACAGTTTGTTGTGTGTTTTGTTGTTTGAAAAACTATTTTAACATTAAAATAATTTTTATACTATTCGCATGCCCATTTCCTTAATGGTTGGGCAAAACAAAGTCAGAACCACTCATTAATCTTAAATTGGCAATGCAGGATATCTTGAATGATAGAATCAAACACTGTTTAAGCCATGTTGCTGGGGAAGCAGATGAATGCTTAGTTTGTGTTGGAACAGGAAAGTGTCGGTTGCATAATTAATGTCATTAGAGCTCCCAGAACTCATATCTGAATTATATCTATTTGCTCAAATATTCCTAAAACATTGTGAATGCCACCTTCAATCATGTCTATAGTAGATCTTGAGGTGTTAAAGGTATGTCCTGTGTGTTCAAACAGATGAAGGTACAAAATTGTGTTGAGGATGATTTTATGCAGCAAATTTGAACAGTGGACTTGTGGCTAAAGCTGTAATTAAGGCCTTGGGACAGTGTACATGATTCTACTTCTTTTGAACCCTTATGGAAGTTAATGTTGCTTTGACACTCACATGGTTTGGCCTTTCCTTTCATCCTTACGTAGTATTTCTGTGGTGCTTTGGCTACATTTTTAACTGATAGGTTCTTTTAGATCTTTGACTATTGTAATCATAATTATTCTAAAGATTGATGTTGCTTGGTTTGAATTTTTTGACAATGAACTGACAACCAAGATATTCTGATTAATCGAGTAAAGCTGATGTAATTACTGTTTACATGGATATGGTAAATGCTTTTATATTTGCTATTCTGATATTCTACTTGCGTGACACTATCGGTGCCTCAATTCTAAATGCTGGATAAATATTCTGTCTTCATTTTGCACTTGTGCATGAAAATGCATTTTTGAATATGTTCAACAACATAAGCTGGTCCTTCTGCACTCTTAGCACTTTCTGCATGAGCAGAAATTCTAGTTAGCAAAGAGAAACTGTTGCACCTTCATTCCAAATGGAACTATATCAAATAAAGATGTCAATCAGAGGAGAATGCTACCATATTTTGGATGAGCGTTTTGGCTGCTGGTTTAGCTGCTTTGTGAAGGCCTTTGCAGCTAAGAAAACATTAGCTGGCCGTTCCCAACCTTGACCATATATCCCGTATCCTGCCTTTTGCTGAGGTCGAATCAGGTACTCAAGAACTCCCAGCTCTTCCGAATTTACCCAGTAGATACAAGTCACAGGACATGACTCCACTGCTGCCTCAATATTTCCATCATCATCTCCAAATTGAACTTTTACACGTGCACATCCGAGCGTTTCATCCATTGTGAATGTGTCACCTGCCTGGTACACACATTGTCTGCAGCCTGCAACGATTCTAAGATTGAGTAGTTGAAGCACACTAGAGAATTTCTGATCAGGGCAAATCCCATTTGTGAACTGATGGGAGAGCAAGGGGGAGTACATCACGATGAGCAAAAGATGAAAATTTTACCTATGCAGGCATTCTCATCAACAAATAAAGCTTGGGTTCTCAACGGGCCTTTCCATGAGCTAAAAGCTAGAACAGATGCATCCTGCTTTCGGCCAATTGAAACATCATATTCTCTTCTCAAATCCTGCTTCATCAGAACCTTGTATGCCTCATTCAACAGTAGGGTATGCTCATGACCCTGGAACAAGATTTAATAGCATATCTTTTCAAATACCCACAATATCTGGATGGACGAGAAATGATAAGCTACGAGAATTGAAAAGCACCTCTGGGCCTGCAATATCTGGATGGTATTTCTTTTGCAGTTTCCTGTAAGCATCTTTGATTTGTTTTGAAGTGGAATCAATTGAAACTCCTAGCAACTCATAGTAATTCTTATCTCCTCCTGGTCTTTCTTCCTTCTGACTCCGACAACTGGTGGCCAATCGTTTCCTCCTCCAGCTTCATAATACATGTACAAAAATAATCTATTTCGCGAAACATTAAAAATAACAAAGACAAATCCCAACTTTCTTGAAATGGAATGAAAACTAAATTAAACTCCACTAGCAATTACCTCATGGATTTGTTGGGAGGGAGTTTACATCCAATTTGCTCAAATTTTGACACTGAAAATGGATGAATAGAGATCACAGTTGCAGACATGTTTTCCCTAGATCCTCTAATGGCGGAATTTGCTATGATGTAGAAGTATAAGGCCTAATTTTTTTGGCCAAAAAGAAAAGTGAAAAGTACAAGAGATATTTTCGTTTGCATGGTGGGATATTTCCCCGCCAAAACCTGCTGACGAGTTTACAGGCAACTCGCTTTTGTAGTAGCGACTTTTGTTTTCACACTCCACGTCACGTTTTTACCCTCCAACACCAATTCACCCTCGCCCCGGCCAATAACGGCGCAACCCTCCTTCCCCCCGACCCTACGATTTCCTGCTTCAGTAGCCGGAAATTGTTGAGCCACCAAAGGACCGGAAGAGTTGTGATTCCTCTACCCTGGGAGATGGGCTGAATATTGAAAGCGAAAAACTTCTGTTATGCACAAGGCGCAATGCAGAGAGCAAGACTTCTAGCTCTGCCAATTAGGGCAGGTTTAGCCGTAACTAAGTCTTCCTATTCTCGGCTCTCACATCCCAAAAATCCATGTAAGCTTGCGATCTTAGCTACTGTACTGGTTGATTACGCATGATTTTCAATTGCAGTAAGTGATTTGGTTTGCCTTCATTTGTGTTTGTTGCTAGGGACTGTTCCTCGGTTTCACCGACCTTTAAAGACGTGGATGACTGCCCTCAATCCTAAGATGCAAATTTCAGTGCCCAATTCTTATTGGAATATCGTTGTTCGAAAGTTGCATCATATTTACAACTTTTCTTCTCCAGGTGAGTCCTGACTTCTGAGAATTCCATTTTTTTTTGGGTTGATCTTGATTACATTTAATAGTGAGAGCTAGTTTCTTGTGTTAAATCGATTGGTTAAATATGCAGAGGAGATATTAGAGTAGAAAACTAACTTTGCTGCAATTGAATCTGTATCGCCGTTCATGAGCTTCTGCTTCTGTATGCTAATTAATGTTCCAAGTATGAGTTTTAGCGTGTCAAGTGCTCTTCCTTACCAGTTCATAGGTTTATCTGAGGGCTTGCTTTTGTTTTTGGGATTTTGTCAGGAAGCAGATTCACCATCACTGGTATACTTGGTCTGTCAGTTGTAGCTGGATCAATTAGCCTTTGGCCACGTATAGGGTATTCTACGAATGGTGAGTGCAGTGATTCCAAACACTTAGAAACAAAAAATGTATTTGAGTTATATTAGAGATTAATAACACATGCTGAATACTTGTTTTGAAGGCCAAATTTCTGACAATTTGTAAAGGGAAAATACAGGTTTTGAGTTTGCGGTGGATGATGATCGGATGAATGCGATGGATGTATCATTCACAGAGGATGATCGTCATGCTCTCTTGACCCTTGTAAGGAAAATGCTGGCGCCTATTTTCCTCCTTTTAACTGTGTTGACGAACTGGGGTCATCCAGTTATAATTGCTGCAAAAGTCACTCTTATTCTCTTCAGCACAAAGCCTAGCCCTTTATCTATTTATCTATTTATTGAACAGGTTAGTTTGCTCCCTTAATCAGATGCATATTGCTTCATCATCACAACACAACACGATCATAACGGTTAGGATTGAGTCAACAAGTTTATTGACAAATGATTTTCGTTCAAATCAAATTGAAATTTCATATATTGTTTAAATTATGATTTTTTTTTTATCTTTTAATTTACCTAAAGAAAATAATTTTTTTTTTAACTTTATAAAATTTGAATCGTAACTTTTACCTTTCAGTCAATACTTGCACTAAACTTTTAAATTAAATTTAAAAATATTAGAATTTTATTAAAATTTAGTTTTGTGTAATTATAAAAATTATAATTTGAGTGTTTAAATATTTTTAAATGATTTTCACTTATTAATTGTATTTTATTTGAATTAATAATTTTTTCATAATATAAACGGATTGCAATGTTGGTTGATAAGCTAAATGAGTGAACTTGAACACAACACGATAGTCACCTCTATAATTAAGTATGCATGCCTCTGAGTGGATTTATATTACAAAATGAACTTTATTGATGGTAAACATTAGAAGATTTCTTATTCATACCCTATAGGACACAAGCTTTGAGTATGTCTGAGATTGTGGACTAGTATAACCTATTTGCTTGCATGTTTGCAAAGATGGCTAAACATCAATAACATTAACACAGTAGTTCAATCTCAGGTGGTGAATGTACCCTTACAAGTCTGTTATGGGATCACTAGCTGAAGTTTCTATGGATTTCTTAGTCCACTACTGTTGTAGTATGGCCTTTTTTTTTTTTGTGTGCCAAAGATTGGCTGTTTCTGTATTTAATAATTGTCTATTTAAGCAACTCTGCACAAAATCTACTAAGAAATTGAACATAAGGTTGTCGGTCCTACACTGCATGCATGTTGAATTTTTGCAAGTGTGCGCAAAAATCAAAAGTATAAAATGCTTTCTAAATAATTTTATATTATTATTTTCATTTTTACTGTAATTGTGGATTAACATCATTTTATCCTTAAATATCTCAGCTGCGACATCAAACTATGAGGCAACACCCCTTCATTTACAAATTTAAGGTGAGTCTTTTATTTCTTCCCCTCTTTTTAATCTATCCTTTTCGGGGATGATTATGTCGTGTTGTTTCCTGGCCTTCAAAAATCATGTTATATTTTTCTATCATCTTCTGGAATTAAAGTTATTGGTTGGAAAGGCAGCATTCAATAGTCTTTTGTTCATCTACATTGTCTGGTACTACATGGTGTTAAAGTGGAAGCTTTTGATCATTATTTGTCCATTGACGGGCGGCCCAGTTATTTCACTGTTGTCTTCTACTGGTGTTTCTGGTCTCCTAATATATCAGTGCTTAACTTGGTGGACTTGAGGAAATGAATATGTTATGAGCATAAGCATGTTTAGTATATTTTCCCCGTGCTTGGAATACTGCTGCTATTGCATGGTGCCTTTACGCATTACAATTTCTAGAGGACTGTGTTAGACCAGAATTTCTTTGTGACAAAGTATCTGCCTTTTACATAACCAAAATTGTGTAAGAATCAGTGAGATGGATTTTGTATCCTCTTGGCGCCAAATCATTGTTGTATTGGGTGTGCGTATACTTTATGAGATCCTCAAGGAAATTTCGTTTCTGATTGAGAAATGTCAATGTACTGGCAATTTCAACCTGTAACTAATTGAGACTTATCAACTCCAAGATGGTTCAGGTGCAAAAACATTTTACGTAGTGTTGCATGGGTGCATATTCCCTTCTGATCTTGCAAGCAGTGTAGAATGCGGATACAATATTAGTGCTCACTTGAACTTCATTCTTTGTTTAATGTTTCATGCTGACCAGTTCTCTGATTTGTGTTTTACTCTGCAGCCATTTCATGCTAAGAAAGTTGAAGTTGAAGACTACATATTTCTCTGTCTAGCTAGGGTTGAACTGAAAGATCAGAGCTACACACTTCTTGGGATTCTTGGTAGTTGGTGGGTGTTGCCCCCAGTCCTCATGGCAGGAGGCCTTTTCCACATTGACTAGTAGAGCCTTGTACAAATGAAGAGATTGCATGTTTCTGGTCAATGATATGATGTCCCTGGACATGCCTTTCATAATTGGATTAAATGTGGCTAAATTTTGGCCTCAAAATCTGAATTTATTTCGTTATAAGCAAAGATATATAAGATGAATGATCATATATTTTCCAATTAAAGCAAGCAGTACGAAAGACATAATGGAATCTTTACGCAAGCAAGTGCACGTCAAAGGAATCTCGTCCTTTGGCAGGACTACAGAACATGCCACCCCACTGGGTGAAGCAGATGAGGGTGACTGGGAGGGTGCAGACAATCATCATATACCCCATCAGTGATATGCTTCTCTCTGTTGAGATGTTATTTGAGCCCGAAAAAAGCAATAGCTGTGTCACTACCGCCCCTATAGTGCCCCCGCTTCCCGTCATGCCTGATATTACTCCCAGTGATCTGCCCCGCAGAGAAGTATACGTCACGAAATCGATCAGGTGAAAATTAGATTAAATTTCATTTTGGAATTAATTATTTACCTTTTGGAAACGAAAGGAACCACACCAAATGTGAGGCCGGAAGCTGCCTGAACGAAGAAGGAAAAACAGGACATCACTAACATGGAAGCCCAAAGGGAGCTGACCCGGCCTAGTAAGACGCAGAGCAACCCGGCCAGGGTTTGCACCACCCACAAGCTCCAAAGCCTCCCTCTCACGCCAAACCTCCTCCCCATCACATCAGAAACCACCCCTCCTGTTGGTCTTGACACCAAATTTGCCAACCCAAAGCTAGCGGCAATGGCACCCGCTGTCTCAATATTTACATTAAACCTGTCATAAAAATATTCTGCTATAATATTATCAGTCGTTAATTCGACTCCAAAGGAAAATCCATACGTGAGCGCGAGTATCCATCCTCTGTAATTTGTTAATCCGTCAAGGAGAACGGTCCAAACGCTTTCCTTTGGTGGTTGTTTGGCAGTAACATTTTCAACGCGCCTAATGCTGCTGTAGTTTCCGTCGGGCAAGTCCTGGCCAAATATTAGTACCAGAATTGCAGTGATCACCTGTAATATTGCTGGGACTATGAATGCCAGGCGCCAAGCAATCGAAGACGGCATATTGAAAGTAGTAAATAGAGAATATATTAGGGGCATAATAAGCTGAGTGACGCCGGAGCCGACGTTAGCCCAGCCGGCAGCGACACCATTGGCAAGGCCAACAATACTATTGGAGAACATGGAGCTCATCCAGAACTGATTGGCTACGAAATTAGCTAGAGAAAACCCAATGAGGAAGCGGGTAAAGATGAAGGCGTGTGGTGACGAGACTAGTGACATGGAACACACAACGGGTGCAGTGAGGAGGGAGAGCGTGGCCGAGGCAAGACGCGGGCCGAAGAGATCACATATTGGGCCCATGGCTAGACGGGAGAAGATGGAGCCCAAAAAGGATGCTATGCCAGCTTTACCGATGTCGGAAGCGGTGAGGTTTAGATCTTTTCTGATGACGGGAAGAAGCGGAGGGATGGAGAAAGTGGAAAAGAAGCAAGAGAAGAGGGAGAGCCATGCTACGTGGAAGGCTCTCATATGAGGTGATGATATTGAAAATAGTCGAAATTCTGTGGCTTTGTGTTCTGAATCTACTGGCAGAGAGAAAGATTTTTGGGTTTTCTTCGATGGTGTTTCCATTGCTGCTTGAAATTGTTGTTCGTTGTTCGTTCCTAGAACTGCTACTTTGGGACCAAGTTTATGGGAGAAAATGAGTGAACAACGTTAAAGAACAACTGAGAAAGAACAAAACGTAGGTGCCATTGAATTGTATGGTCCTATCACAATCTGTGATAGTATAATTTTTGTAAATTGCATAATTATTTTGACGATCAAACACTTCCTTTATTATACATGTTTGCGTGACTTTAATTCATGAGATTGTGACAATTTTGAATAAAATTGTCATATAATTTTGGTATTAAAAGTGCATGGCTTGAAACTCTGTCCTATAGTTAGTTATACTGCATTTTGTGGAAAACTTGGAGAAATTTTTCTATATTAGTATACTCCAGAAATTCTCCAATAATAACTAAAGGATTAAGACCCATCAATAAGTGATATCGTATAAATGACCAATAGTGAAAAATAAATTATTAAGAAGATAAACCCATATAATTTTTTTACTTGTCACAAAACATATGTTCACATATAAACTAAAATGTTCTTTATAAATCTTCTTAGTACTATTAATTCTCTTTTTTTCTTCTTCTTCTTAAAAGTAAAAAATACTACTAGCTAGAAAATTTAATTTACCGTCCTAAATACTTGTATTTTCTCCATTTCAAAATATAAGGTCTTTTATACTAAGAGAGTACATAATAGATTATATTAACTTTTAAGTCATCTAGCCAAAATAGGGGAAGAAAAAAACAACACTCTTAAGCCAAATAAAATTCAATCTAATACAATCCACCAGATGTATCTGAAACGCAATGCTTTTCAAGTATATGGAGTCATCAGATCAATACTTCCCCAGAAAGAAACGGTTTCATGAATTCATGCAGCTGGTCATGTATATAGCTGTCTAATTAAGACTAGGTAACTCTCAAACGATCGATGGAGCATCAATCAGACAACCACCACCGCATACTCAAAATCAAATTGGTTTCGTCCAGAATATACGAGCATGAATTGAAAGCAAAGAAAGAACCTCTTTGCCCAATAGGTCACTATTGCATTTGTCATCTTTTGCGCCCTGTATTCGCTGAGAGTGATAGCTAGTTAGGTTTCGTCTTCATTCACAATTCTTACTTTTTATGGACAAAATTGCATTCTTCGGATACAGGCGAAGTGGCCGTGACCGCATTGAACATCAGGAGTAAAGTTAAAAATTAAACTAAAACCAATTCCCAAGCCTTGCCGTTTTATTAATTATTATACAGGGTGCCAATTTTTCTGGTGAGAGCTCTTATCCAAACAACAGCATTTTTTAATCATTTACTTAATTTTGTAATTCATCAAAATCAAATTTATAAAATAATTAATTTATTGTTTGGGAAGTTGAAGAATATAAATTGAACTAAGAATATGTTTGAAAAATTAATTGATTAACTACTTATTTAGAAATTCTTAAGTGAACCTAATCACATGCATTAAAAGCTATATCGTATAGTACAATATATATTATATCAGTTTAAATAGTATAATTTTTTAAAGCTTTTATGATTCGTGAAAATTAGATCCATATACAAATTGTTGAATTGCAATCAATTCATAATGAATCAGTGATATCATAATTATTAGTTATAATTTATAGATAATGTAGTTTGATTCTTGTTCATTTTATGTAAACTTAAATAGTAAATTGTTTACAACAAATTATAAGAATGAAGAAAAATTTTTAATAGGTGAAAATTATAAAACTAAATTGAACAAAGAATTCAAATTAAAATACTGTACAATTTAATTTAAATAAATAAAAAATTAAAACTTCCAAAAGTAAATAGTTTTTTGTTTTAAACCAATCATAATACTAACTCACTAAAACTTTTTTTAAGTTAGTTTTTTTCCTTTAAAAAAAATATACACGGAGGTTAAATCTAACCATGATATACTCAAAAAAATCCATATTCTTAAATTTAAAAATGACTAAAAATAAATATATTTTTTATCTAATGTTTATAAATTTACTTCTTTAAGTATTTTATAGTGTATTTCATTAATCATTAATGAATGCTACTAGTAATAACATTAATAAAAGTGATATAATAATTCACTTATTGTCAAAATTCTTATCATTTTATGTATAAATTTAGAAAATAACATTTAATTTTATATAATTTTTTGAGTTATATTTTCTATTTTTGTGCCAATTTTAGTGTTAATGACTAATTTGGTTAATCTTTGATTAAACCTTTAGCAGCTTCCGGCAAAATTTTTATGGGAGCATAGCCCTCTCAAGAAAAAAAAAACAAAAAAACGCGGAGGGTCCGGTTGAATATGAATCGCATGAGCCATGAATCAACCAGAAGAAAACGAAACCGTTAAAGAAGGTTCACGCCAGTGACGCAGCTCAAACATCTCCCGCCAAAATTACATAGCCTCTCGCTTCGAATTTGCTTCAGTCTTCGAGTCTTGCTTCTTAATTCCGAGGGTACAATCTTTAGATTTCTGCTTATTCAGTAGATACATGTATACTATCGACCGATGAAGCTTTTTCGGTGCGCGCTTCTTAATTGATTTTATGCCAGAATGTAGTCTGATTGGATGAATCATTGATTCTTTCTTCTTTTGAACATATGTTTCTGCCTCGGTAAATGTATTATTCATTTCTATTTCTCCGAGCCTTTTATTTCAATTGAATTTTATTAAATTCTATCAAATTTATATTCAATATGAGACGCAGATGAAGTTTTATCGTTTGGATTTCATTAGCATTGCATTATTGAATTGAAAGCGAATTTCTGTGCGGTTATTCTTATTCTACTGTAATCTGGATTCTGGAGGGAAAATTCAGATGTCTATTTTCAATAGTTTAAACAAGCAATGTTTTCTCGTTGAATTATTCTTTTATTGTTGACACATTCCTAATTTTTTATTCTGATTTTTCTGTTAATCTTGATGAAGATATATAATTCCTGCATATGTTTGTATCTGGATGGCTTGTGGCCTGTGAATGGTCTCCAAGCGTACTAACTATAATGGCAATGATATTGGAAATTAACACCGTGTTCTATTGCTTTGTTGTGCGAGAGCAGAATAAGTTGAGGCCTGTTCGATAAAGAGAAGGAAAATAGGAGGAGAATTAAAACATATGTTGTGGTCTTGTCTTGAACTAGGTATAGATATCTCAGATTCATGTGTGAAATTTGCTCCTTGAGATTCTTTGTGGAACTTTCCAGTACAAAAACTGTCTTACCCTTGTCTGACACTAGTGTAATATTTGATTCAAGTGACTGAATATAAATTAGTATTTTTTAAGTTTGTTTTTGTAAGTTTAGGATAGTTTTTTCCTCCTCAGGTAATACATTCTCCAAGAACTGAGCTCATCTATGGATAACTATGCACTAAAATCAGTATCAGACTTACCAGCTCCTTTCCGTTCAACCTTTAGTTTCAGGTACTGTCTTGTGCTGGTGTTTTTGCTACATTGATAAAAACTGATGAATCTACATTGCAACATTCATGCTAAGATGTGTGGTCTTTTTAGCCTTTTTGTTTCTCATACCTATCTCTAGAGGGATACATATGGTACTTCGGTTGGTCCTAGTTAGTTTTTATCAGATATTACACTTAGAGATTAAGATTCAGAAGTACTCAGTGAATTAATTAGTTTTTACTGGATCTGCAACTTATTGTCTAAAATTTCTAGAAGTGAACGCTTATTTCCTATTTTTACTCCCTTCCCATGATAAAATTTTCTTCAAACTCAATTCCTAAAAAAAAAAAAAAGAAAAACAAAGAGAGAAAAGAAAGCAGGGATATAGTTAATTAGGGTAGCTAAATATTGGCTAAGAAATTATTTCAAAGTGAAACTATTCAAAAGTGGCCTCTCCAGAAGAAAATGATTTGACAAGATGAGTTCTAATAATGCATAACTTCTAAACATTGACTTCCTTTTTCTGATGGGTCACTGGATTCCCTTCTACACGCAGGTATTTTAACTCATTGCAGAGTGAATGTTTCTCTGCTTGTTTTCTTTCGGATATGAATATGGTTATTTCAGCACCCACTGGAAGTGGGAAAACAGTTCTTTTTGAACTATGCATCCTGAGGCTTCTTTCAAAGTTTATCTCCACAGAGGGAAAGTTCATCCATATGAAGGGGACCCTGAAAACAGTATATTACCAACCCTAAACTATAACAGTGAGATTTATGATCTAATTCTGATTCTCTTTATGTAGAAAATACCTCTGCTGTGTTTTCTTTCTTGTGTTAGCTTCAATTCTTCTGCTAATGAGTATCATTGTTTTCTTCCAGATCCAAAATTAATTTTTGGAAATTTAATTGTCTTTTTCCATGGTTCTCATGTTTAAAGATTGACAATCATTTTCATGTAGTATTTCACTAACAATCTTTTTAAATATGGAAGCAATAAAGTGCATGCTGCTTCTAGCCTATGTTGTACGTTGTTAATTATATTTGTAATTCAGAATGGGAAGGGCCTGGGTTGGGAGGCATAATTGGTGGTTTAATCCTCCTCGTTGTATTTTATGCCTGAGTGTCAGTCTCCAAATGTTCAACTTGTATTGTTTCTTCCAAACTGTTACTTATATGGTCACTAATCATATATATAATGTAATATACATATTTTTTTCCTTATGATGGTAAGGTATACATAGCTCCATCAAAGGCTTTGGTCCAAGAAAAGCTTCGTGATTGGAATCAAAAGTTTGGGTCATGGGGGATAAATTGCTTGGAACTGACGGGTGACAATGAGTACTATAGTATGAGGAATATTCAAGATGCAGATATCATTCTCACAACTCCCGAGGTTATTGTGCAAATCAAACTATTGCACTATTCTTGGAAAAAAAGAAAAAAAAAATACTCTAATATGTCAATTCCATCATTTCCTGTGGTCTAAGTTTATCCTTTCTGTAGAAGTTTGATGCAGTAACTCGCTATCGGATAAAAGATGGGGGCTTGAGCTTTTTCAGTGATATAGCCCTTGTGCTTGTTGATGAGGTTCATCTTCTGAATGATCCTCGTGGAGCAGCTTTGGAGGCCATAGTCAGTCGAATCAAAATGCTAGCTTGTAACTCTGAAATGAAATCAAGTCCTCTGGCTCTTGTGCGATTCCTGGCTGTTTCTGCTACTATCCCAAATGTTGATGACCTTGGTGAAAATTTCTAACTTCTTTACTCTTAAAAATAACCGGTACGGTGCTAATGCCTATTTACTTTGCTTTTTAGGAGTGACTAATCAACGATTTTCAAAATTGCAGCTGAGTGGCTAATGGTTCCCGCCCAAGGAATCAAAAGGTACCTGCAAATGATGGTTATCATAATTTTGCTGTTTCTCTCTCATCAAGCCAGTATTCATTTGATTTTCGTGGCTGTCAATCATGGTACAGATTTGGGGAAGAAATGAGACCTGTGAAGTTGACCACCAAAGTGTTTGGTACGAAAGCAAGCATATTATGATGCTTATGAGAGTAAAACCAGCATACCATGGATAGATGTTATGTTTCATAAATTTGAAGTTTGGAAATTACATTAGGATTGTGATGCTATTATGTCATGCAAGATTGCTACATTTCCCTTCATAGTTAACATTACATAGTGTTTCTTGCAGGGTATACCCCAGCAAAAAACGACTTTTTGTTTGAGAAGGTATATACATCTGAAATACCTACTGTTTTGCATATTGGATGCAAGAAAACTGAAAACAAGAATCAAGGAATGCTCTTGAATTCGTCTTTAGTGATTATTTCTACTTTTTTTATTATGCAGAGGCTTCAGAACTACATTTTTGGTACACGCGCCCTCAAGTCAATAAAATATTTCTTTCAAATTTAGCTTTATCTATGCAATGAATATGGATCTGAAACAAAGAATTTGATTTCAGATATTCTCATGCAATATTCTAGAGGAAAATCTGCGCTTATTTTTTGCTCAACTAGAAAAGGAGCACAAGAAGCAGCACAACGACTGGCTCAAATTGCAATGACATTTGGTCATTCAAACCCTTTTATCAAAAGCAAGGAACATCAGGAGAGGCTACGAGAAGCTTCACTATCATGTGGTGACAAACAGATGCAATCTTATATACTTTATGGTGGTATGACTTCACTTGTACCCCACAAAAAAATGCACACAAATATCATCTCCCCTTTAATATATCTGTTATGAGAACTCTGCTTTTAACTGCAAACAAAGGTGTATACAAGGAAGAGTGATTCCTTTGTCCTTATTTATGCAGTGGGAATTCTAGGTGATCATGAAAATTGGTTCCTTTTTGAGATATATTACTTGGCATTTACTTTCTCCTTTTTGCTTCATAGTTGGATATCACAATGGTGGGCTTTCCCTGAAGGACCGCAACCTCATAGAGGGTCTTTTTCTGAATGGTGATCTTCAAATTCTTTGTACTACAAATACCCTTGCTCATGGAATCAACCTACCAGCTCACACTGTAGTAATCAAATCAACACAACACTTGTATGACTAACAACTATTATTTAAATCCTCAATTATGATTCAGTTCCGCTTTCTTCTAACTATTAATAATTTATTTCATATGCTGCCAGCAATAAGGAAAAAGGGATCTACATGGAATATGACAGATCTATGGTACTGCAGGTTTGTTAAATATTCTGATGATGATTTAAAAGTGGCTAATGCATTGGGGTCAAGAACAAATATGAGCTAAAGAATTATTGAAGGAATAAAAAATTATACTACCAACATATAGGAACGTTCTGTGGAATCTCTTGCACTCGTTTCTTTGATTGGGTTGGGAAGAGGGGAGAGATTGTTCTATGTAAGCCTCCATGGATATATGGACCCAGTAAAGTAGTTCAATGTCTATCTCAGTACCTTTTTCCTGTGGAAAAGTTTTCAACACTTCCATTGTCCAACCGCAAGGGTCTTTCCCATCAAAAGTTTTATCAGGTCTCTATTGTGTTTACAGATGTGTGGAAGGGCTGGTCGTCCACCATTTGATGATACAGGAATGGTGATAATAATGACCAGGAGAGAGACTGTAAGTGTCCCATCCACACACCCAAAAAGAATTACTGGAAACCAATCATAGTGACAGTGATGCTTGCACCTCTTCTTGTCTATAATGTTCTTTGAGATGTTTGCTTTTGCATATTTTAGGTTCATCTGTATGAGAATCTGTTGAACGGATGTGAAGTGGTTGAATCACAGTATGTCTATTCCTGAATCCCTTGTCTCTTGTGTAAATTATGACAAAGTAATGAGTTTCACTCTATCTTTTAGGTTGCTTCCTTGCATTACAGAGCACCTGACAGCAGAGATAGTTCAATTGACTATCTCAGATATAACAAGGGCAATTGAATGGATGAAGTGTTCTTATTTGTATGTCAGAATGAAAAAGGCAAGTTATATTGAGCTTGGGATATGCTTTGCACTGATTATGTTTCTGACACATTTTTTGTGAACATTAGAACCCTGAGAACTATGCAGTAAAGAAAGTGCTTCCTGGAAACAGCATAGAGAGGCATATGCAAGGTAATTTGATCATTGAACTAAAATTAGCATTTTAAATTTTTTATATTTTATCCTTATTGCCTTTTTTCTTATATTCCGCAGAGATATGTGTTCAGAAGGTTAATGAATTATCAGCGGTATCAAATGATCTGGACAGATGAAGATGGTTTCCTCTTGAAGCCACTTGGTATAGTTCATGTCTATGTATTCTATCTTTCTATTCCTAACAATACAGGATAACCACTCTTGTTCTTGTCTTTAGAGCCTGGAAGGTTGATGACAAAGTACTATCTGAAATTTGAAACCATGAAACACATTATGCTGGCTCCTGCCAACTCCAGTATAGAAGATGCACTTCACATCATCTGTAGTGCAGAGGAAATTTCCTGTAGGTGGTAATAATTGATTAACATTTCACTGAGTATCTTAGATTGTGTGATGCATTTGTTTCCTGGGGAAATGAAGGGATACAGCTGAGGCGCAATGAGAAGAAATTGTTGAATGACATAAATGCTGACAAAGATGGTCGGCTTCGTTTCCATATTCTTGGTGATAATGGAAAAGTAAAGAAGCGTATACAAACCAGAGAAGAGAAAATATTTATTTTGGCAAATGACTGCCTGACAGGGGATCCTGTAGTGCATGATTTATCCATGAGCCAGGTTTTGCTGCCTCCATTTTACAGTTTTCTATTTCTTTGATTCTAAACTTATCAACGAATAAATGTACATGAAATGCTATAGGACATGAACTCAATATGCTCAAATGGGTGTAGAATTGCTAAGTGCATGAAAGAGTATTTCATCCACAAGAAAAATTATAAAGGAGCACTGAGTTCAAATCTTCTAGCCAAATCTTTACATCAGAAGCTGTGGGATGATAGTCCATACTTGCTGAAACAACTACCTGGAATTGGAATGGTGACTGCCAAGGTTTGTGACTGACATTAAGACGTCCCAAAGTTTCTACAGATTTGACGGCACATTTGCTGATATAATCTTCTCCTGGTACAAATGGAATATTCTACTCAGGCACTTCATTCAATGGGAGTAGTGTCGTTTGACTCCTTCTCTGATGCGGATCCAAGGAAGATAGAAATGGTCACTGGTAGAAAATATCCTTTTGGAAACCATATTAAGGAGTCTCTACAATCACTACCACCAAAGGTAGAGATGAAGCTTGAGGAAACTGGGAACCAAATGCAAGGAAAATCCAAGCTAATGGTAACATTAACCAGACTTTCACAATCCTTGCCATCAACTAAAAGACATTATGCTGATATGGTATGTAGTCGGGAACACTTCTCCTTTCCTTTTGATCTTAAGGCTTCACTCGTTTTGTCTAATACAATCTGTTCTAGATAGATTACACTAACTGTTTGGTTTTTTATTGCTCATTCTACAAATCTCTCTTAATGGCTTTCAAATGAAATTTCTTCCTGACAGATGGTTAGCATAGAAAACGACAACATTATTCTTTTCCATGAAAAGATAAGGTAATTCCTAAATAGCTCATGTGGGCAGTTACCTTATTGCTGTAACTAATATTTATTCTCGTTTTCTTTAGGAAAAAAGTAATGTAATTATAATTCTGGAAAATATTTGGGGCGAAAGCCTTATAATTTAGAGTATCCAATGCAAGAATATCAGCCAAAAAAAAAAATTTCATTCCCCATTAAAGGTTGTAATAATTTCTATAATGAACTAAATATCTTAATTTCTTTCTGCTGCAGGGTGGATGAGTTCTTGAGGTATGACTTATTCATATTTTCCTCTTTACGATGACACATACTGAAATGAGCCCACTAGTTTTTCAAAACAATGTTCCAGATACATGAACTACTTGCTAATAGAGAGCTCAGGTATTACTGTTTTTCTGATCTTTTGGACCTGATTTTGTTGCTTCTGACTAATAGCCCCTATAGTACTAGTGTTCTACTGCCAACCCCTCGTCAGGGAAAGCTGACTGTGAGTGCTGATCTCATTTTTGAAGAATTCGGTAAACTTGTCGTCATAATGATTGCAAATCATTTAGTGCTGAAAATGTTCAGTTTCATCTCATTCATCCTGCTGATATTCATGCAGTCGGTATTGATATCCACCAGAAGGTCGTAGTAAGAAAGGAGATAGACTTAAATACAGCCACCTCTCTACCAAAAGATGTGAGCATAATTCAAGATGATGATAAGTGTTCATCTCAACCACCATTCATTGGCATGCAGAATTCATTTGAATCCATGCCAGATAGCATGTAAGCGTGAATTTTAGCTATTCCCTTAGCTAGCCATATTTCATGATTGAGTTTTGGATTTTAAATCTGCAGATGACATATAATGATTAGCCTCCTATATCCCTTTTGAATTAGAACATTGTCATTTCGTTTATTAGTTTGGTTGACCTTGGACTTTCTTGTGACTAGGCCAAGTTTTGAACTTCTAGACGAAGAACCAGGAGAAGGTAGATATTCAGATGATATAACTCTGGTCACCTTTTGTATTTGCATCTGACTAACCTTATATGCCTTCTGCTACTTAATTTTATTGAAGCTGTGCCTATTGTCGATGATGAAGATAATGAATGCAAGATTATCACAGAAAGAACGGTTTTTGACCACATAAGAGAAAAGGCTAAGAGCTTACCTGCTTTGGCAACGTTCAAGATTACATGTTCCCCATCATCCGAGGCCTCAAGTCTTATAAAAAAGCGCGCCCGTGAGAGG
This sequence comes from Apocynum venetum, assembly GCA_019593545.1. Lineage (NCBI taxonomy): Eukaryota > Viridiplantae > Streptophyta > Magnoliopsida > Gentianales > Apocynaceae > Apocynum > Apocynum venetum. Next base: position 4,000,744 of record SRSM01000123.1, on the reverse strand, counting down.
CAACTGGGACTAGATTCTCTGACCGAAGTTTTGGAAGAAACCAATAAAATTAGAGACTCAAGGCCAAATGTGGTACTTTCATGTGCTCAACCTATTGTTCCTGAAGGCTGGAAACTTGCTAGTGACAGAGATTTGATTCTAGATATTTTCATTGCAAATGACACAGGTGAGTCTAGATAGGAGAGTCTTACCCTTTCTAGTCATTTTCTTTTTTAATTATAATGCATGTTATGGTGAATTGACCACTAATTGTCTGGAATCAAGGCAAGCTTCTTCCTGGACAAGAACATATTGAAGCTGAAGCCCTGATGGAAGAAACAATCTTTGATCATATTCGAAAGAAATCCAAAATCTTCCCAGTTCTTGACAATGCGAAGATCACTGGATTGAAGTTAACTGCCCCGACAAATAGACCCCAAGTGAAGAATCAGTCTATTTTTGGTAATTTAGCTTCTGATGGATGTGAATCGTCCAGTCAAACTCAGGTCCTTCAAGCCGCTGCTGCAATATCAAATCCACCAGATCCTATGGACATAACGAGAGCTGGAACTTCTGGAGCAACAAAGGCGAAAGAGCATATGTTTTGTGGGAGCTCAATCAGTGGACGTGACAAAATGGTTACTTCAAATCAAGAGCCAGCTGCCGGTCTTTTACTTGTGAAGGATGGACTAGAGAACCGTGCAAGCTCTGCAGGAAACAATCAAGATCGACCATCTTCTCCGGGTTTATTAAGTAGAAAATGTTGCTTCCCAACAACTACGGGAAGCGTCAGGATTGAAGATTCCTTTTCTGGATTTAAGAGCGTATTTTCGTTTCTTTAATTTTCTTGCACTGCATGAGATATGCTAAAATGTCAAACTCTTTCCGATGATTAACATGTAAGAATAAGATCAACATGTAGTAGCATATAATGTTGATTAATCCGCAACTGCGTAATTCTTCTGTCAAATGGATCTCTCCACGTGAATTAGCTGATAGGGGAGATATTGAGGATTCATCGTGTACTTCTAGTTCTCCTATAGTGGTAAAACGTGTAGGTTAGGCTGTATTTTGGATAAAATAATTGTCACGCATTTGAGTTCAAAATAGTAGAATATATAAAAGCAAATAAAATATTTTTTATTTAATTGGAATTTTATAAGATAAATATAAATTAAATTTCGCTTAATATAATTGTTGCAAGAATAATACTATATTTTATATCTTTTATAGACTTCACAAGAATTTAAATTTGAATTTTTTTTGAGTGAAAAAGGAAAAGAAAGGTATAAAGTTCATTCGCTGGTATCCAAATATTGCCTCATGGCTCATGTACAGTAGTTTTCCCGGTAAAATCTAATGAAATTTCTTTCAAAGGTCAACGGCTAATAATGATTTACTCCCAATATTATGTAGTTTTGGGATAGAAATTAGAATGCTAAAATGCATTGTAAGAAAACCGCATTCCAAAAATCGTTCTCGACCGACTTAGAAGGTACTAGTCAACTTTTGGTCTATTTTTTGACCGGGCCGGTTAGATTTGTCAACAACCCGGGATGTTGTTCAGGGAAACGCAGTGAAAGAATCCCAGTTCACGTTCAGCACTCTCGGCACCTCTTCGCGTCGCTATAGCTTGCACCTTATATAGGAGGTTCTTTTTCACTATTGTAATTTGTAATCTCTCCTTTTGTGTTACTTTAATTTTATTTCGAATTTTTTTCTTGGTCTTTTTTCCTGATTTCTCTATCCCATGGAACATTAATGAAAATTGATTTAGTACTGAATTGCGGAGATAGGGAAAGGAAAACTGGACTATATTTATCCTATTTTCTTTTCTTTTTCCTCCGATTGAATTAGATGGTTAATTCTTATTTTTGAAAATTTGATCAATTTGGACTTTCAATGTATTTTACCTTATCTTGTTATAGCACACCTGGTGGGAAATGTTGGTTTGTTATGAGGTAGTATACACCTATTAGATTATGTCTTAAAGGAGCTGTTGAAATTTTGCAAAGTATCCTTCTATGTGTGTATCATGTAATAGAAGTGTGAAGCTTTCTACTTGTGTGTGCAACTAATCTTTTCTTTTCCTTCCCTCCTGAAAGGGGATGCAGGCCAAGGTGGATTGCTACATATCCAGTGAAGCTTGTATTTGTATCTGTCTCTTCATTGCAAACCCAAGATTTTGGGAAAACAAAGATATGCACACGGGAGTAGTGTTATTACTACTAAGAGGGCATGTAACTTTTGTTTTTGATTGGTGGAAATGAAGGATAACTAAAATCATAGACCCTTGATCTGACCTCTTTGTTCAAAAGACAGAATTAGCAATCTTTATATAATGATCTGTAATGAGAAAATGTCCTGAAGTGAATTATAGTGGTGATTGCAACTGATTAATGGGATTGGTGTTCATTTGTCTCTGGACTTTGGAATTCTCAGGAATGATGACAGCTGCTCAGAGGATTGGACATGCAGCTTCCAAAGACCCAAGTGTTGTGAAGGAGATTCTGATGGGGTTTGCTTTGGGGCTTATGGCAGGAGGCCTTTGGAAGATGCATCATTGGAACAATCAGAGGCAAACAAAAGAGTTTTATGGCATGCTTGAGAAAGGGGAGATCAGTGTTGTTGTGGAAGAGTAGGCTCTTCTTCCAACCTTTGTTATATGGTAAATTTTCCGGTATAATGAACTTCTCTTGTAAAAAATGAAGAAACTAGGAGTAAGAATCTTGCTTGCAATGTCTCTGAGAGTCTAAGTGATTATAGTGTTACTTGATACAGTTTCCCCCTTGTTTACTACCAATGAAATAAAGTATAGGTGTTAATATCTTTACCCACCTTTGTGAAAGCTGTTTTGTTCCAGTTGATCTCTTCGCGCAGTCTGTGTCATACATCTATTCCAATAAATTCTTACATCTTGCTTATCCAAATAAATTTGATTGCATTTGTTTGTGTTGTAGTCTAAACGGTTGACTTAATAGTTCCTTTATTTGGCGGAAGTGATAGTGGATAGACACATGTTGACAAATAAATTCAGACACTCTCATGGCTCCAAATCTTTTTGAATTTATGTTGTAGGTCAGCAGGTACCTATAGAACAGTAGTACATGATAATGAACCTTGTCCAGAAATAAGTAAGATGGCGAAAGTAAAGGGCACTGGGAGGACCTGGTCCGGGATTTGTTTAAAATGTGTTTCCAGCCTTCAATTCCTCGGTACCACATGGTCATGGGACAAGTCCTTTTGGTGCCTTTATGTTGCCGATTTTCCTGTTTCAATGGCCCCAAACTGTTAGAATTTCTCATCTTACAATGAACGAACGAACATAGTCCAATGGTCCCGACCTTAATCTTCCGCGAGTAAACAGGTTGGGGTTGGACCACTAATAATTAAAGCTGCTTATCATTCATTTATCAACCCACCTGATTGCTGCTGGCGCTTTTACTATTACAAATAGCAATGTGCATGCTCTTCCATAAATCATCTTCTAGAGAGAGAGAGAGTGAGTGTGTGTGTGTGTGTCCTCTGTATTTGCTGCTTGGTCACATCTTAGATACCACTATGGTTTTTGCAGATAAACACGTCACGTACTCTTACTCTGGCCGACTCAAACTTTATCTTGCACATTGATAGCATCGTCCCAATTTCTTTCTACCATAATATTTTCCTTTTTAGTTAATACAATGCCATCACATCAACTGGCTAGAAGTTCTTGCGAGAATGAGGATAATTTGATTGTGTTTTTTTTTTAATTTTTTATTCTTAGATTAGGACAGAAGTTGCCATATTCATGAAAAGAAAGCATCTCACCATATCTTAAACAATGAAAATGAGTCCGGATTTTGTAAGCCAATGGGGTCCAAAGCCACCGCCCACACCTAATCCAGTGGACTAAGTGTTTTTAGTAGAAGTTGTGGGCAGATTACCATCGCAACCGAAACATTTTCCCCAACGCTGCATTTAGTTACCATGATTATGAACGCGGTGATGGCTAGTAATGCTTTGACATGTTAAATTCCTCCGTTTCCGCATAAAAAATTTCACTGTTAACCCATTCTTCTTTACTTTTCACAAATTGGAGCTCATTTTCCTATAGCTCCATACAATGAATAACAAAATCTAACAAAATTCTGCTCTCTTTCTACAAATGTGGTCAAATCACCTATGCCTGAAGGGATTTATGGGAGTTCAAATCATTTCTTGAACTCTTGACTTCCTGCTGGTGCATCTGAACTCTGCATACTAGATGACTCTGTCGATGTATAAGAAGCATCAAGTTTGTTCATCACATTAGTAACTAAACTGTTTAGGCTGTACGATTCAGTGGTAGTGGCAGAGAGCAAGCTAGCATTTACAAATGGCGGCTGATTTGGTTCGGGAATTTCGTATTCCGAATCAGTAAGCATCACAACAACTCCATCCATGGAGGGTCTCAAACCAGGAGAAGCCTGCGTGCACAACAGCCCAATTTGGAGCACTCTGTTCACCTCTTTTGTCGGAAAATCATCTTCCAGAAGAGGGTCCACCGATTCTGTCAATTTATCCGCTTTGTAGAGCCTCCAAACCTGCGTCAAATGACAAACTTTTGCTTAGGATGATGTCTAAATTGCAGAAAACAGCTAGAAAAAATGTCACACGGGGGATGTAAAGCCAGCATTACATTTTGTAGGAGGGAGCCATTGTCTTCCACGAAGGCATTATTCTTCCTACCGCAGATGATTTCAAGAACCAACACTCCAAAACTATATACATCGGCTTTCTCTGTCAACTGCCCTTTGACGAGATATTCTGGAGCCATATATCCTCTGCAAAAGTGAAATTAAAGACAAGTACTTACTAACAACTGAGCTTCCAATTAATGAATTACATGATCTTGAGATCAAAATTTGCTTTGTTTGTGAAGTAGCAAAAGGATGCCTTACAATGTTCCTGCAATTCCAGTGCTAAGATGAGTTTTATCGGCTGCAAAACACCTAGCCAGTCCGAAATCTGCAATTTTGGCCAAGTGATCCTTATCGAGAAGCACATTGCTGCTCTTGATATCCCTGTGGATTATTCTGATATTAGCCCCACCATGAAGAAAAGCAATACCTTCTGCTGTTCCAACTATAATGCCAAAACGCTCCTTCCAACTCAGAATCTTGATTTTGTTCTTATCTGCAAAAGAAATTGAATTTCAACCCTCTTAATTCCTGTCTTCCCTGAAGCTTAAATGATACATAATACATTGTTCTTCATCAGAGAGAGAAAACAACAGTATTACCAAAGAGGTACTGATCGAGGCTCCCATTGGAAACAAACTCATACACCAGCAGACTCTCAGGACCTTCGATGCTACAACCCAGAAGCTTGACAAGATTCTTGTGCTCAATCCCACTGATCAGGTTTACCTCATTAAAGAACTCATCTACCCACTGCCTAGTATTGAAAAACAATCTCTTAACAGCAATCATTTTTCCATTAGAAAGAGTTCCCTTGTACACCGAACCAGCTCCTCCTTGGCCTAATTTCTTTGAATTATCAAAATAGTTTGTTGCCTTCTCTAGAGTTTCATATTTGAAGTTCAAATTTGACTTGTTATACAAACTCAAAACTTGGCCCAGATTTTTCCGCGCTGCACAAATGCAGATTAAACGTTATCAAACTCAGAGTCTAAATGTCTAATACCTACCGATTAAATGCCCTCAAACGGGTATGGTATCAATCTGGTAATCACATTAATTACCTTGTTTAGTTTTTTTAACTCTTCTATATGTTGCATAAGCTGCAAAAAGGGAAAGCATACAGAAGGTAGCGACAGCTGAAGCAATAGCTACTGTTTTCCCCGTCTTTGATGTCTCTGAAAAGAAGATTTAAAGAAAAATACATCAATCACATTATCAATGAGCTAACCAAATTTGTATTCACTCAAAATTAATTAATTAAAGAAAATGAGAAATGGGATTATATATTGAAGATTAAAGAATCTCCAAACGTACATTGAGAAAGAGATTAAAGATATATGGAGGTAGAGAAAGTCAACATATTGACAACGAAAAATAATGATAAAAAATTGGAAGCAAGGTAAAACAGAACATCAAGAAAGCTTCATAGAAAGAACTCGAGATTTGAATAATCATGGTGGTTCAATGAGAGAAAAAACACTCAAAGGGAGAGATTAATTTGACCAAAATATTTTATGCAATACGTACACAGCAAGTTGCAGAAACCTAAAACCACTCTTCAGGGGAAGAAGAAGAAGAAAAGAAAACTATTTCAATGAAGAAAAATAATGGACAAACATAATAAAGGAACTTACCTGAACTGGTGGTTGAATTTCCGGTCTGATCAGCATAGAATTTCTCGGTGGAATACCTGAGATAACAACCGGCAATCAAAGCCCTGCCTTCTCGGCTCGGCACACAGTTCTTAATCACTCTACTGGCCTTTTCTAAGCATTGTCTGCATCCTTCCTTACTCAAAGTCTTCCAACACTGCGCCAAGCCGTACACTCCGTTCAATCCCCTCACGGCATAGTCTCCTTCAATGGCAGCCGCTACAGTAACATTATCCACCAAATCCGTAACTGACCTTTGAAAACCCGGAAATTCTAGAGAGGTGGCTGAACCAAATGCGCTGGTACAATTAAAGCTGTCTTTAAATGGATCCACGCTTTCGTTAAAAAAGTCATACCTATCATAACGAAGGAAGCATCCATCAAGATATATACGGGCGGATACTGCTGGAAGACAACGAGGTAGTCTGGTACGACTCGCTGCATAACAGAGGAGGCAATCCTGTAAAGGAAGGTCTTGGTAACAGTGAGCAAGGGCATAAATGAATATCTGAGTTCCATTATGTGTTTCGTTCACCGAATTATGACCCCAGCTATTTGCAGTCACGAGTTGTGAAATCCCTTCCATTTCTTTAACAAACAGAGGGATGTAATTGGGATTTGGAGGTTGTCTTGGCCCGCATAATAGTCCAGCTTCAGAGATTCGAGGATCAGCTGAGATTGAGAAGTGGAGAAGTTGGAAGAAGAAGATGAGCCATGTCAAGGCAAAACAAGAATTTGGAGCTGAGAATTGCATGTTAATGGAAGCTGAATATTCAAGAATGGGTACAAAGAAAAGAAGAGGAGAAGAAGGAAAGAAAATGGATGTGAACTGAAGTGGCCTACAAACAAGGATCAAAAGTAGTAGCACTTCTTCCTCTGCTTTTTGGGTAGGGAGAAGATCAGAAGACGAAGCCTTTTTCCATTTGGAAGAATTTGTGTAATACTAGTTTTTATTTATTTATTTTAGGAGCTGAGAAGAGAAGAAATTATGAAAGGGGAAAAGGTGGTGTCATCAAAGGAATAATTTGGAGCAGTTTCCTATTACTGCTGTTCCCACCTAAAAGCCTTCAACAACACTACTGTCCTCTCTTCAGTTTGACATTTTATACAACTTGTAATCATTGCCGTTTAAAGGCACTGCATGTTTTCGATCTGTCCATTTATGCTTGCCAAAACATTTATGAAATGTACCCACGTAGCTATTGAAGCCTCAAGACCTTACTCCATTACAACAGACGGTCTTTATTTTGCAATGTCCTTGTATAGAATTAATATTTAGTATTATTTTCTTTTTCATTGTACTTTTATCTCATTCCTTTCATAATATGAAATACCACAATATTAAAAAAAAAAAAAACTTTAAACATTCAAATGAGTATTTTTTCTTTGAGGCAATTTTTCTTTGAACTATTTAAATATAAATTAAATAATTGTTTGCAAGTAATATATTTTTTAATTTTATCAAATTATATTAGAAAAGTCAAATTTATCTTTAAAAAACTAAAATATTATAAAAAATACATTTAACTAAAGTCAAATTATCAAAATTGATGAAATGATCATTTTGATTTGTTTTTTCAAATAAAGACCCTTTTGTGAAACATTTTACCATTCACTCTTTCTTTTATCATTTCTAAAACAAAAAATTTATTATCTAGTTTCAAGATATAGATCATTTAAATCTTTTTTACACAAATTAATAACTAAGAAAATACTAATACTCTGTCCATTCAAAATCAAAATTAAATGTTTCAAATTGAATATTTACTTTCTTAAAATAAACATATTTTTCACTTAAAATTTTATTTAACAAATTTTTTAATTTAATAAATTTATATCTCATTAGCTTCTATAGTATAATTATATGTGAACAAATAATAAATATATATTGTGATAATTTTATTGAGGTCAACAACTTTCATTCATTTTTAGAGATAATTCAAAAACAAAACGCAGCACACTCTTCAAATAGATTCTACGCGGTTCAAATACAAGTATTTTTGCTTGTGTTGGAATGCATTTAGGTCACAATTACTCTGACGGGGAGCAAGAGTCAGTATGTGTACGGGTCCAATGCCTCATTCGTTATTTATAGGTTAAAATATCAGAAAAAGGGGGGGAAAAAACACAGTACTCGCCATTAATAAAAAGATTCATTAATGCTTTCACACTCAATATCGATTAATTGATTAGACCGTGATATTTTTTGGAAAAAATAATAGATAGATCTATTAGTAATTTTAGATAGAATTCCTATCATTTTCCTATCTTCCTCGAATCATTAAGATATGGCATCACTTTGTTGTTACACGTTGCTAGATGAAATATTTTGATTGTTTATTTAATATTTTGTTTGAACATTACTTTGGAATTAAACTTTTAGAATTTCAGTATTATGATTACACTCTACAAATTAATGTGAGAATTATTTTAATTTTGAACTCTGTTATTACTTTTTAAATAATTTTTGCTGGTAATAAAATCTGAAAATTAGTCATGTATTTTTTTATAATAATTAAATAATTATTTCTAAAGTTTTCATATGAACATGAATTTCGTTGACTTATCTAAAATTTTCATTATTGATAATAAGTAGAAAAATTCTTCAAAAAAAGAAGAAGAATATTAAAAAAAAATTTGGTAAGTGAGAGTATCTTTTAATTATTGAACCTGGTACTATGTTTTCAGATAATCTGGTTCATAAACATTGTATCACTTCATGACTAGTATATGAAAGAGACCAGTCTGTTTATTAATCAATTAAGGATCAAGGACGAAACTACTTGTTTTCTCTTGTTTGAATAAAAAAGATGTGATTAATTGAAACAAGTAATAATAAGATAAAAGTACAGCTGTTCTTGAAACTCACGGCTCCTTCTAAATTATATTATTGCATTTGAATCATATTTTTTGGTCAAATATAATTTTTCCAATAGTAATTAAATTTATTTTAGATTTAAAATTTTAAAAATTTAAAATAATGTTTTTAATCAAATTATCTAAAAATAATAATTTAAAAATTAAAATTAAAAACTAGTAGTTTAGACATAAAAAAATAGAAAATAAGGAGTATTTCTTAAATTTTAAAAAACGAGACTACTTCTTCAGCTCTCTCTAATACCGCAACAAAATTGCATTTTTTTATTTTTTAAAAAACATTTTTGCCCAATTAACAAATATAATTAATTCAATCATACCGTAAGAGAGAATTAGTCATACTAATTAATAGTGAGGTATTGTGTGGCATTTTCCCAATCGTCAATTATCGATTGATACAGAGTTTGATGTCGGTGAACCCCTGAAATTGTCGTCGGTTATCGATGGATACAGAGTTTGATGTCGGTGAACCCCAGAAATTGTCGTCCTGCTCTTTCCAGTTTCGATTGCCAAAAATGTCACTCGCTTTTGTCTGCCCTCGACGCCTCTTCCTAAATTTCAGCCAACAAATTATCCAAGAGGTCAGGGTCATTCTGTAACCTCTTGTAAATTTGTATTTTGAATATTTATAGGCTTATTAAAAATAATATAAATTTTAAATTTACGTCATACACTCAATAATTATATAATAATCAATTTTGTTTAATCGATTAATTTTTTTTAGTTTTTAAATATTTCTAAAGGGTAAGGTAAAAGGGAGTTCTTATAATTTTATATATGCTTTTTTTTCAATATAATCATTAAATAAAATATTGATCAAAATGACTAAGCCTACGTAAAAGAAAAAGTTAGAGCTCGAAGTTTTCTAGCAATATACCAATTAACAATTACGAAAAATTCTATACCTCTGAATTTCCAAGATGCAAATAATATGACCGAAGATTTTTCCTTTTCAAATTCTTTATTCTCTATGCCTAAAACATAAAAACAAAACACAATAAAAAAAAATTCAATAGTGTAGTGAAGCTTCTTATTTTTGTACTTTTTGGTGGTAGTTTGGATTTGGTGAGCTGATAATCTTAATTTACCAATTCTCCTGTTTGGAAACTAGGAAAAAGGGACATTTCTAATTTTCTACCGAGTCCCATCATTTTCTAAGAAATGTGATATCTTGTTTGTTCCTTTTTCTTTTATTGACCACTAATTCTTATTTATGTGCTAACATCCCGAGAGGAGCAGAACGAAGAATAAGTGGGATTTTTTTTTTAAAATTTTTTTTTTTGGCCTTATCAGTTGACTTGCCAAATAAGATCATTTTTTAAACTTTTGAAAAGTAAGAAATATGTTAAATTCCAAGCTTTCGAGATGCCAAAATTTGTTGGCCATGTATGATGACGGGATAGTGAGCAACATGGCTAATATAATATTGCATTGCTTTTGGAGCACTCTCTATTTTATAATTAATTTTATCTACTTAATTTGATTAGAAAATAATTTGTGTTCTATTATTGTCAAAATGATTCATAAGCTGCTTCTTCTTCTTCGGTCTCCACTTATTTCGTCGAGCAAATAGGGCTAGAATAATATTCTGCTCCTGACTAAGACTTCAAGGGATTAGTTTGGGTAGATGCCTACATACCTTGACCTGCAAACCATTGAAGGTTCCAATTATGATCAAGATTCAAAATAAGAAAACAAATGACTCTTACCCACAATTTTAATTTGTTAACAAGATTTTCATTAATTGTTTTTGAAATTGATGCATCCTAATGGCTTCTTTCCCTTTAATGATTGTTCTAGCATTTTCTTTCCTTTTTAAAAAAATAAAAAAGAACGTAAAATCGAAACTTCAGACCTCCATATTTAATTTAATGTAAACATTTAATGCTGTAGAATTCATCTCAATACTTTTATTATTAATGTAATTAATAGTGAAATTACAGGAGTTAAAAATGGGATAGAAATTTTTAAAATTAAAAAGATTAATGGAAAGAGTTAACTCTTGTGCTATACAGGAGTTAATTGCTAGAGGTGATGTCTCTGTCACCTCTCATTCTCTTGTTTTTCAAAATTGTTCATTTCTGGCCAAAAATTTCTGCTTCTATCACTAGGCTATTGGAACAATGTTTGTGCTATCATCTACTTTGAGAGTTGAGCGCCGCCTAATTGGACATTGCTATATTTTATATGGCATTCGCTTGTGGCGATTGATTTGAAATCTAGTAATTGAGAGACTTCAAAGTCCAGAAAATAATATATTGGGAGGATTTATCAAATCATCCATGGAGGAATCGCTAATGCACATGCTTCAAGTGAACGTGTCAAGCAAGTATATATATTATATTAGCCACGCACAAATGATAATCGACAGCTGATAGCTCCACTCTTGGTCTTGTCCTTTGATTACCAATAAAGGGACTTGCATCCACATTTTTATTGTGTAATTTAATTGCCATAATGAAAAATTAAGATAATCAAATATTTAAAAATATTTCTCTGTTTTTTCACTTCCTACAATTTATTTATGAATTTTTACAATTCTTTTTTTGGCTTGTTGATGTTATTAAATCAAAATAACATTTACCACCCTTTTCATCGTTATACTCTCCTAACTAAAACTTGTTTAAAAATCTAATTGAAACTTTCAACTCCTACTTCGTTTAATTCAATGGAATTTTTGTTCTTAAAAATTACATAAATTTTAGTGCCTTTTAAGGGTGTGAAATTACAGTTTGTGACAAATTTGTGTTGATGATATATTATACAAAAATTCGATATCCTGTGAATAATTTATAACCGTTAATCAAATCATCGTATAATTCCGTGCAGAAATTGTGTAATTTGAACCTTAGTATACGTGTCCCACAGCACAAATAACGACTTGGTCAAATTGTTCTAATGCTAGAAATGTTTATTATATCTCACAAGAATATAAAAGGAAAAAGGTTACAACTCATTATCAAAATTGCACAAAAAAATGTGTCTAAGGACTTTCAATAGTATTTACTTTCTCATACAAGGAAAAAGGGATCTTGAATACCTTCGGTGGGTTGGTGAAAGGTACGTATATACCACTACTCAGAGTCACTGGAGTCTCCGGTCTGTCTAAAAAATTCAAAAACATCGGCCACCAGTAAAAAGATGGGAAGTCTGTTTTCTTTCTTCTGTAGTTCCACCCAGAACTTCATTGACCAAGCCAAGTTTTCCTCATGATTAGAAAAATAGAATGAAGAAAAGATCAAGTGACGCCAACAAGATAAAGAAGCACTGTACAATGTCTGGATTCCAATTTCTAGAGAGGTAATAAAATGGGCACCAGCCAAGCACAGAACACAAGTCAATGAGCCCGTCATCCAAGGTTCCACGAAGAATAGACCAATTTTCTTCGACCAGGCAATCGCAGGAGATAACTCTGCCGGGAAGATTGACGTCTAATCTTACAAGAAAATCTCATGTATCAGCATTAGAAAACTCAATGATGAAGCTTCCCATGCTTTGATGCCCTCCTAGGTTCTCTGTTAAGGTTTACTAAGCAGTCATTAAGGAAACCCAAGTGACGGTCTCTGCATCACACATCACATTCGGCCAAAGAGAAAACCGGAATCCCCTTGCTAGAAAAACTTAGGCATTTCACCCGTAGCTCCTCACCAACTGCAAAGTCCGCCTTGACACCACTCTGCATTGCAAAATTAAGCAATTAAATTGTAAGAACATTCAATATAGAAAATGCATATCCAAATCTCAAAAGCAATATAGTGTCTTGGAGGTAAAAGAGGAACAGGAATTACATAATGTTCTACGTTCTTAAATGACAATGGACACACGAAGTGCTGAGATGAATTGCAGCAACATCACGTAAGCAAAAATTTGAACAGCAGGAGAAGAGCAACAAACTCGTTATTTGCACTACCAAGTCTTACAGATTATGCTTAGTAGGAAGAATAAATATGCATTGATGCTTGTACTGCACTCGGAAAAAACATTTTAGTCGTCTAGATCAGCGGCTTGTATCATTTCAATCTCTGACCATTGTATAACTAGTCCCTATGTTTGGTTTTTACATACATTCCTAGAGTGTTGGAGAAAAGGGGGGGGGGGGGGGGGAGGAGGTTTGCACGTGTATGGGCTCCCATTCCACAAATGCCCATCAAAATCAATAATCAACATACCTCAAATCGATACATTCCGCGAAGTCCACCACCCAAGTCTAGGACTAAACCACGTGCACGAATTTGATGAACCTTGGCTGTTAACTCCATTCCAATCATCAGCTTTCTTGCACTCACAGGAGCCTCATTTTCGGCATCCATGTCGTTCACCTTACTCTCTGAGCGAGTAGAATAGCTGTTATCCGTACCTTCATCCTCATTCACAAAGTTGTGATTGTATCTCTCTTGTTTTAATTTCTTGGAATTTCTAGAAGCAGAAATAGAGGATTTCACAGACACCTTTGGCTTGTCTTCACCTTCATCACACTCTGCAGCACTTCGGATAAGAATTGCTGGAGATGTGGAGACTGCTCCATCACTTTGTTTTTCCAAAGGCTCATCCTCCGACAGAGAATCTTGCTTTTCCTGTTCAATGCTATCTTCCTCAGAGGATGTTTCCCAAACCTTAACTTCATGCTTAATAGGAGCCTCAGATCCTCCCATTGCATTATCAGCCTTGGACCCAGTTCCTGGTAGAGTGGCTTTAAGAGATAACTTGATGTTACCACGAACATCCTGTCCAATGCACATTAATGAAAGTTTCTGGCCAATCGATACCACATCTGAAACTCGAGTCACCTAATAAGAACCAAAAAGTAAGTTCACCACAAGTATGAAAATGTAAAGCATGCGTTCATCTCTGTAATAACGGCAATTATCCTACAAATCAACCACAAAGTGATAGATATAGAGTTGGACCCTCTAACAAGATATCCTTGCATAAAAAATTCAACACTTCATGACAAATAACAAGTGGGGATATTAACTTCACACATCAAACTGGGAGTTTTTTTTATCTCATCAGTTGAAAAGAGATTGGGCCTTGCTACATGGATGCCTCCAATGCCTTTTATCATGTGTGGAAGAGAAAGATATCCACTGCCCACAGCTTCAAGTGAATAAGAAATTCTAGTATGTCTTTATCATCAAACTCCAAGTTCATCTTGTTCTTTTTCAAGGAATTAATCATATATTTGAGATGAAAAAGGAATTTTTTTATTATATCTTAAAAGGAAATATAGTAGCATGCTAAAGCGAGAAAAGGGTGCCTTTTGTATGCACACTTATGAGAAGGGAAGAACATACTGGTTCATGTGAGAGTTCAGAGACGTGAAGAAGTCCCTGTTGACCGCCATTAAACTCCACAAAGGCACCATATTCTTTTATTGAGGTTATAACGCCTTTATAGATCCCACCAATTTCAATTTCACGACCAACTGTCAGCTCAATCTGATTAAAGTAAAACACAAAATCATTTTCATGTCAGCAATCAGCTACAGAAAGCGTTTATTAGTCACTGAATAGTAATTATTATCTGTTAAGGTAAACTATAGTAATAAAAAGGAAATCAAATAATGTAATAAACTTTTTTTTATTTGGATTTTGTTGGGAAGGACTGGGAGAGCTATCTGTAACCACAAGATATTCTAGAAAATCTGTCTGTAGAATGCAAAGAATCAGATTTGAGTCTAAAAAAAGAAAGATAAATAAAGAGAATAATACAGACCCAGAAATCACTTTTACCAAGAGATTACTAATTCCGTAGCAAAAGAAAAGGCTGACCCACCAGAAAGCCTCAATAATTTGTGTCTTCCATTGAAAATTAAAAACTCAAAACACCAAGGAGTTGAAAGCAATCATGAAGCCTTAAATTAAATGTCTTGGTCCTCTTGAACTTTGGCAACCATTCATTTCAGAGAAGAATCAGGACAAACAATTTTTTGATTCTGAATGTTGTAACGTATGAAATTGACTCAAATAACAATCCCGCTTCTCAATATTGCGATAACAAATTTTTTTCGAATAGTAAAGCACAGATGTCTCAGCATTAATAGTTTCTAACTCCTTCCAGTATCAAGGCAAAAGAAAAAAAGAAGAAGGTGGCAGATATAAAGAAATGAAATGAAACAAATGCAGAACCCTTTGAAGTACCTTTTCTTGTACTTTCTCCATTATAGCTTGATTTTTAGCATTTATATAAAGTATTCCATCCCCCACCGAGATCCTTGCACCTGTGTTATTTGATGCACACTTGTAATGTTAGAGACACCAGTATTTTTATAGGATAAGTAATAATAACATAAAGTTGCATACCTCCTGGAGATATATCTAGTGATACATGTTAATGATGCATGTGTGGCCGATAACGATAAGGATCATAGTGAAACAGCTCATGGGGAGAAAAAGAGAAGGGAGAGAAAGGAAAAGGGGGGGGGGGGAGGGAAAGTCCACTTTGTGCCTAAATAACATTCAATGGCAACAAGAACTTGTGCCTTGGATCGACTTTGACTCGTCATCATTGAACTCCTATAACAAACACCTACCTGTAGGATCGCGGAAGAGAGAACATCTAACAAGGAGGGGGAAATAACAGAAAGAAAGAAAGAAACCAAACAGCAACAGTTGCTGAAGAAAAGCGGGGAAGAAAGTCACCATGTCTGAATTTTAGCCACATTTCACAAACAATCGAAAAAAGAGCAACCAGATCATACATCATATTAGTGTGAAAACAGTATTAAACATTTTTCCTTTTTACCAAGAACAAGTTTAGCCCAACTATACTACTGGTAATCAGATACTTCTGCTGCAAGAGTAGGGCAGGCATATTATTGTAGAGTTCAACATTCCATTAAAAAGAAAGGTTGTTCAAGTAAACTCTTTCATCCCAACAACTGTTCACTAGATCACTCACTGCAAACTATACATCCACAATCAGCTGAACTGTTCAATAGGCATGCAATGAGACAACAATTTCCAACAAAGCTTTTGTGTGCATGTGACAGAGACAGGATATTTCAAAATCACTTTTTGCAATTTCCAACAAAGCTTTTGAGTGCATGTGAGTCCAACATCACTTTTTGCTATAAGATCATAATAAATGTCCTCATATGACAAGAATCACATCGAAAGCAGAGCATTGGAAGAAACTAGATTGAGAGAGAGAGAAAGAGAGGATGTTCCATTTGAATTTTCAATAGAAAACTAGTGTTTTTTGTTTTGAGGATGAAAATTAGAGATCATTTTGTTTGGATTTAAATTTGAAGTGTTTGAGTTTGAATGTTTAATTTAAATTTAAGTGGTCCCACATATAATATAGATAAAATATAGTTAAATGATTGTTTAAATATGTGGTTTTTATTAACTATTATTTAAAAAGATCAGAGTTTGGAGGTAAAAGTTCTGGATTTAAAATAAAAAAAATCCAAATATCCTTGTCGGAAGCTAGTTTAAAAAATCAATCAATTAGCAAACTTATGATAGGAAGGCCAGAAAGCTCTTGTATGCAAGTGAAGCCATACAAATTGTACTAGTACGGACAGAATTTCATAGTAAAACAAACCTGTCTCTTCCTCAAGTTTTCTCTTCAAAACACCAAGAGGACCAATTATGCGGCGAATTGCATCATTGCTATACTTCAATGTGGCTGAACAAAAATGACATGAGGATATTAAATGCAATCAATTTAGCAGTTTAAAAAAATAGATCAAATCTCCAGGCCAACACAAAGATAAGTTCCTGTGTAACCAATGAGTATCCGAAAGCAACAAGTTATGTGGAAACAAAAGATCTATTACAATTGAATTCTTACCTAATCGAGGAGAATTTCTGTCATTCTCAGCACGGGGTTCATTAATCTCTTGCTCCATGTGAGCAAGAATTTGAAGCCTACCTTTACGAGCAGGTTCCAGAGAATCACAAATTATTTCAAGAGGAATTCCAGCAGGCTTTATATCCAACTGGATTGCAGTCACTCCATTTCGAGTGCCAGCAATTTTGAAGTCCATGTCACCTATGTGATCTTCCAGGCCCTGACATGAACAAAAGAAACAGAAAATGAGGGCTAAGAATGAAGGTAAATCACAAATATGATTTTTTAACCCAAAATAGTATGCTGAGTGCATATCTTACCAATATATCAGTTAATATTCTGTAATCCTTGATTTCGCCAGTCAAAGAATCGGTCTCGCTAACCAGACCAACTGACAGTCCTGCCACATGTTCTTTTAGAGGAATGCCAGCATCCATTAAAGCCAAGCTGCCTAAAAGAACAGAAATTAAAAGTGAATATATACATATTTGAAGGGGAGAGAAAAAAGAATTTCATGGGATCCCACTAAACAAAGACCACATAGATCAACCAGAAACAAACCATGCAAAAAAGAAAAAGGAGAGAGAGTAGAGTAGCTCCAATTGATGACTACAAGAGAGAAAGAAGTTCCCTTTCCATTTAAAATAGTCAAATTAACCTATCAAATGTGAATGAAATTCACAATTTCAAGCACTCATACGTAAGGAAGTGCTCTGAATAGAAGGGGGAAAATTCTTAGGGATCAGCAAGCATACCTCCACAAACAGTAGCCATTGAAGTGGAACCATCAGAAGCCATGACTACTGAATTGACACGAATTGTGTATGGGAAAACATCTTCAGGAGGCAACACAGCAAGTAAAGCTTTCTCAGCAAGAGTTCCTGAACAAATTAAAGAATTCAAAATGAATTAACTTAATATGTTCAAATAAACAATCATACTACTACATCTTGAAGGAACCTCGTGAACCAGGCCAGGAGCAAGTAAAATTTTGCACAAAAATACCGCCACCAATTCATTAGTTAAATAAATACAAAAAACAACTTTAAGCAACTGATGTCCTAAAATTCCCGAACCAATGTCATAAATGAAAAACATAAATTAAGAAGTTACTATTAACACAGCTGCTAGAAATGTTAAAAAATTAGACTTCTTTCCAAATACAATTAGAAAGCAGACGAGTTACAGCATATGCTAGAATCATAGACAATTAGGCAAATATAAATTGCATACCGAGGTTCATTAAGATTCAGCATTCTACTCCCTATCCATGTTGTTACATGAGTCATCAATAAAATATCATCGAGTGTCATTGAGCACTTCGCAGAACAAAAAAATGAAGTACGGAATCCAAGATAAAGCCTATAACATCTAAGCTAAGCTCAATTATGAATCATTGAAAGTATCAGAAAGCCTTCCAAGGCAAGAACAAAAAGTTAGAAAATTTCAATGTTCAGAAGAACTGGTAAGAACTACATTCAGTTATGCAATAATATCTTTGTATAATGTGGCTGAAAAGTTTGAATCTTCAATATTCAAAAGAATCATTGAGAATAATATCCTTTTATAAATATGGCAGAAATTCAGAGAATAAGATGTACTTCATTCAAGCTGTCCAACTTAGATGCATTAAAGCACTCAACCAATTTGACTATCTCTTTAGAGCACAGATCTGAGATTAATATGATATTTTCCTTCTTTCTCGTTGAAAAATTTACCCTCTAACAATAACAAAGTAGGACTACCAGCAAAACTAAACTAAATATAAACAAACTACTGTTGAAAATTTGAATAAGCATGATGCATGAGAAAGCAGTATATCTAGGGCAACCATAAAGCATGAGAAAGCACACAGGATTCTGGAAATAAACAATCAACCACCTCGAACAACAAAAATAGGCAGGAAAAAAAAACAAAAATATAAACAGAAGCAAAGTTTGGAAGCATGATTAATTAAAGAATTACTAACAAAATGTAGCAAGTAAAATATCATTTACCATGTCCAACTTCACGTCTATTGAGGCCAACTCTTTTACCAACTTCATTTGTACAAAATGGTGGAAAACTATAGTGAAGCATGAATCGCTTAGTTGAGGGTCCAACTAGGGAATCCAGACGTTGAGCCTCATCTGGTGCCCCTTTGGTTACAGTGCAAGAGACCTGTTTTTGTAATATTTAGTTTTTGCAGTAACAAAAATTAAAACTAAATTTACCAAAATATGACAGTTGAGAACGACTTTATATCTCGGTTTCAGCTAACCAGTTGAAAGCACAGGTGAAGCACCAACCTGAGTATCTCCACGCGAAAAGAGAGAAGATCCATGCAATGCAGGTAAATCACCAGCTTCACAGTATATAGGTCGTACTTCATCAAGAAATCTCCCGTCAACCCTCAGTCCTTCAGACATAATCCTCCTTCGAATAACCTGATATCAGAAAAAAAAAAACTTCAGTAAATCACTAAAAAACAAGGCATGCATTAACTCCATCAAGAAATAAGTATCCTAATTTCCTTTTTAATTTGTTTCAAATTCTCTGTTCACTTTCTACATAAAAGGAGTATTTATGATTTTTTCCCCACATCAACACTTATTCTAACCTCCCACATTAATGACTTAATTTTCAAAAAATACTAATGCCTATACTAAAATTTCATTAAGTTTGGTTATTTTCATTCAAATAAATATATATTAATGACTTCTCACATAGAGAGAAAGAGAAAGAAAGAGGTATTAAAAGACGGTGTTGCGTTTTGAGAATATTGAAAAAAGAGTATACCATGATTTATATTACTTTATACCATAAAATTTAACAGATCCTCAATGCACATGAAAATAGCAATTAGAACACTTATTTTTGGATCGATGGATAACATAACAGCAAAAGGTTTTTTTCCACTTTTTTTAACGAACAGAATAGAAAACTGGAAGAGCAAAATTACAGAGAAGTTCTGTTTTTGGGTAATATATGCATACCCAAATGAAACATAGAAGGAAGAAGAAATTCAATGTGAATTTCAGTAATTCCTATGAAATGTAAAAAAAAATACAAATAAATTAAAGTCAAGGCCCATTTAGGCTGAAGTACATGCATACCTCTTTCCTTACAGTATCAACTGTCTTTGATAATACTTTCAAGCCTTCTTCATCACATTCTTCCTCAAGTGCCTTTCTAACATCTTGAGTAATCTTATCTAATGCTTTCCCACGCTGAAACTGAAAGGGGAAAAAAAAGTAAGAAAACAGGATATAAGGATTATTATTCTTCTCCTTGGTAAAAGGTGAGAAGAAATCAACCAAAAGAGTTATGCACCTTGCCATATGTAGGGTCTGCAAAGACAGCTTCAATAGGTGATTCAGCCAAATTCCGGATTTTCTCCTTAGTTTTTTCTGGCATCAAATAAAAACTGTATCCCTCTTTGTGTTTTCCAGCCTTTTTAGCCAGTCTGATTTGAGGATCTAGATACTTGACTGCCTAAAACATTCACGCATAAACATCTTAACATTGTTACAGCATTATTTCACACAGGGAAAAGTTGGTGAAGTAACAGTTTACCTCAGGGTGAGCCAGTCTCAAAGCAGCTTTTAAATCCTTTTCTGAAATCTCACGAGCTTGAACATCCATCATCAATGTTTTATCCCTTGTACACGCATATACCAAGTTGAGGTCACTCAAGCTAAGCTGCAAAACAGCAAGAAGAGCACTCAAAGCTAAAGTAAAACTAATTAAAAAAATATTTGAATGATTAATGGAGTTTACATCAATATACATCTACTCAATGGTGTTGCATACAACTAGAAGATTTGGCACAATCTGATAATTTGAGTGTTCCTACCTCAACCATACTTGGATTAACTATGAACTGACCACTAATTCTTCCAATGCGTATAACTCCAATCGGACCATTCCAAGGGATATCTGATAACATAAGAGCAGCAGATGTTGCATTAGCTGCCATTACATCAGGATCTTGGTTCCCATCTGAAGAAAGAACACTTGCCAATACCTTGGAGAAAGAAAACAGAAAAAAGGAACTTATAAAATATTGCATCATTTATTGAGAGATACCTGAAACATGAATTAAATCTGGAATGGGGTAAACAAACAAATAATCATACCTGCACCTCATGGTAAAATCCAGGAGGAAACAGCGGGCGTATGGGTCGATCAATCAACCGACCACATAGAAGTTCACGTTCTTTTGGAGCACCCTCTCTTCGCATGTATGTATTTGGAATGACACATTGAGCGAATTGTTTCTCTTCATAGTCCACCTTTAGAGAAGGTGAAGTGATTAGCAGCCACAGAGTGATACGATCAAGAATGTAAAAGAAACAAAGGTTGGTGAAGGTAAAATTATCAAGAGAGAAAATAAAAGATCACCAGAACAACAGAAGGCCAATAAATTGGAAATGGGAGAAATTCGAGAAGAGATAGCTGACATCAGTTGAATGCATGAATTAACTTGATCAGAGCTTAAGACAAGAGGAACTTCAAAGTAACTTATATAAACTATATATTTGCCATTATCCAGAGAAACAAAATATGCACCCAAAATTTCCTCCATATGAAAACTTCCAAATATAGAACCAAAACAACTTCAAAACAGTGCTCTGATGAACAAAGATGGAATGATGATTAACAAGTGTTCTTCAACTTTGTTTACTCAGCTGTTTTAAACAATTTTGACAGTTATCACTGTACCCTTTAAGATTCCAATTTCTACATTATTTTAGGACTTATGAGGTGCATTTGACCTTCATTGGTTACCATTTGAATAAATGGCTCTAAAAGGTAGATAAATCAGGTTAAACATTTTAGCATGCAACATTCTTTATAGCGCTATAGTACCATTTCAACTCAATAATTTATCAATCATGGATGAGGCAGTGATGGAAACTCCTCAATCCTTTGACTACAAGGAGCAGAAAAGTTGACGAGATGAGTACAAGAAACGCAAATATATGATATCCTCGTCCAAGGTGCCTCAATGAAATTTAAATTTTCAGAGACAAATTGAAAGAGTTGATTGTGATCCAGAAATATTGAAGATAAATTATAAGTTCGGTGGCATACAGTGAGGGGCAAAAAATCACGAACTCCATCGCTTCTAGACGAACAAACAGTGGAAAGGACCTTTGTTTCTCCCATTCCTAAAACAACAGACCCGTTAGCATACCGAGCCCTCTTTCCAGTTTCGAGCGTAATTTGGCGTGATCCAACTTCAAACTCTTCCGTAAATGTCTCGAGAACCTTAATTCTGGAGAGGGGAGTGTCAGTATCAGCCGGCGCCGGAGATGATGATGTTGACGTGTACGGTGCAAAGCCCAGACGGCCACTGCAAATTGTACGGAAACCAAATTTCCGCCATGTGAGAATGTGAGGCAGCTTTGAAATGAGAGGGTTTGCTCTTCTTGCCACTGACGCCATGGCGAAATGAGAAGAAAAAGAAAAAAAAAAGAGTGGCAAACAGGGCCAGGGTTTAGGGTTTAAGGGGTTTACTCAAAAAAGTCCTAATTTAACAACCCTTACTCCGGTCTAGGCAATTTTTGACGTTTAACCAGGTTACGAACTTACCATTTGGTAGAACGGCATATTTGGATAGAAATCGAGTTGAGAATTTATTCACTATGTGAGTTTACAAAAACATTATTTAATGAGTGTGTTTTTTATTGGATCTCTAATTTAATTTTTTTTTGGAAATGGAAACTGTCTTTTTTTAGGAATAAAAATTGTTGTGTTTGAATAAGAATTTTTATGAAATAATTAAAAATTTGATAGGATCTTTTGCCTCAAAACGATATTATAAAATATACAATCAATAAAATGTTTTAAAAGCATGGTTTTAATTTAAATGTTCTAAAAAATTTATTTTATGTAAATAGGTGAAACTCATACATGGGATTGAGAGTCAATTTAAAATGTGGATGAAATATAAATTTTAGTTATAATATTTTTTAAATAAAGATATAAAAAAATGTCATGAGATTTTTTTTGTGGCAAATTAAAAAAAGTATGTTTAGAATAGAAAAATCACAAATTCATTCATTAAATTTGTTTCGGTCATTGACATTAAACTATTCCAACTTATAGCTTATATTATTAATCTTTAATTTTTATTTTTATATCATCTAATAATTTTTTAGTACTAATTTATACCCCTTCTCCATCTAGATGGTATTTTTTTTTTTGGCAAAAACTAATTCAAAAATGGTTAAAATGATAAACAATTAAAATAGCCAAATATATTTTCTTTTTCAACCAATTCCACTTGCCAACTGCTATTTTCATGGAAACAGTTGTTTTTTCCACTGCAATTATGATAAGAATTTGCAATTTTCTAAGAGTGCATTTGGAGGTATTTTCAAATTCTTAAGACATTTAAAAATAAAATAATTTATAAATATACATTTTAAAAGTTTAGAAGATAAAAGAGTGTTTATTCAATTTCAGTCGTGCAATGTAGAAAATATAACTAATTGTTTTTTGAATTAGAGAGTAGAGAGCTCTAATAACCTTTCATAAAAATTTAAGAATTTTTAAAACCATCCCTTAGATTATCCAAATAAAGGTTTTATTATCTATATATTTTTAAATTTGGGCTAGAGTGAAAGCCCTAAAAACCTTCATCCAAATACAAGGTAAGGAAGTTATTGTTCTTGAAGCTTCAAGCTTACCCAAGTAAGGGGGAAAAAAGGGAGAATTGGAGGCACAGAGAAAGAAGTTTAAATCAAGAGAGAAAGAATAACAATTTTGTTTTAAAAAAAACGGAGAAAGAATAAGCCCAATTGAAAACAAAACCACATGCCCAGTGCAACATCCTTTGAACACTTTTCTATCCCTATATAATTGAATAGTAGGTCAATATTTATATTTTAAAATATTTAGAATCAATGTTTATTTTTATAAAATAAACATGTTTTTATATAAAAAATTAATAATAATCTCATTAATTTAAAATATTTAAATTTCATTAACTTATTTTATCAAAATACTAATCACATAGACAATATAACTATTGGGGTTATTATCGAATTTATTCTTTAAACTATTTTTAATTTTTAATTTTGGTTTCATATATATATTTTTCATGTGTTTAAATCATGAATTCTTTTTATTTTCTCAATTTTGATCCTTAATTATTTTTTATCCTTAAACTATTTTTACTTTTTCAATTTTGATCCCTAATTATTTTCTTTTCTATCTTTTTATTCCTAAACTATTTTCAAATTTTTAAGTTTGATCTCTCTCATATACAAAATTAAAAATAGTTCAAAGATAAAAATAATAATAATTAGGGGCTAAAGTTGAGAAAGTAAAAATAGTTAAGGGATAAAAAATATAAAAAAAGAATAAAGAATCAAAGTTGAAAAATAAAAACAGTACAAGATTTAAATGTATGTAAAAAAAAGATATGAGACCAAAACTAAAGATTAAAAATAAAAAAATAGTTTAGGAACTAAATTTGACTTTCTTCCTAACTATTGTAATAAATTTTTTTAAAATTTAAGTTTTGCACCTAAATGAAAAAACTATAAAATTTGACCCTCAAACTTTGAGTTTGTCCAAGTTTTGCACTTCTGTCATGGGTCACTTGAGTCTACTGTTCCGTTAGACAAGGGAAGGCCTCATTAGTTTTCTGAAGGGTAATTTTGACCTTACAAATCTCTCCTTTTATTTTCCCTTTGTTACCCCCCTTCCCTTCTTTCTTTGTCATTGCATGTAGTAAGTCTTGCCGCCAACTTCCACCTCCCAACCACTGCTTCCATCTCGAGAACCTGCCACTTCCGCCAACAATGACGACCGCCGCAGCCTTCTCCTTTGCATTCTTGCTACTCTACTCTACTACTCACAGTTCCTTCTCCTTTCCCTCTTTTTATATTTTTTTTCTTCTAAATATTATGGTTGCAGGTACCTTTATTTTAGCAGCAGTGGGCACAAAACCAAAATCCCACAAAAATTTTCATAAATTTCCGGTGGAATCATGTCATCTTCAACCTCAGTGCACCTTTAAGTGAGATTTTTTTTAGTTTCAACACAATCCATTTTGAAATTGAAAGCTAAAGCGAGCAAAGAAGAAGGGGTCGGTGGGTGTGATTCTTGAAAAATATTGAGCCGCAAAGAAGAAGGGGTCGGTGGTGTGATTCTTGAAAAATATTGAGCCGCAAAGAAGAGAAAGAAAGAATTGAAGAAGAGAAAAAGAGAGAAAGGAAAAAAAATGCTAGGGCTGGCTAAGAACGACGAGGAGACAAGGAGTTGATCGAGATGGACTACGAAAGAAGATGGCTTTGGGCATTTGGAAAACTTTTGGAAGTTTCAGAGGAGAGGAAGAGAGAGAGAGGGGTCCGGGAGATGGCGGATGTGGTTGGTGGAGACGGCGGCAGCAAGAGACCCAATTGTAGGTTCTGTGAAAGAGAGAAGCGGAGGAACAAGAAGAGAAAAATAAAATATAGAATTTTCAAATTTTTTGTAAGGTCAAAATTACCCTTCAGAAAACTAATGAGTCTCTCCCTTGTCTAACGGAACAGTAGACTTAACTGACCCATGTCACAGAGGTGCAAATCTTGGACAAACTCAAAGTTTGAGTGTCAAATTTTATAGTTTTTTTAATTTAGGTGTAAAACTTAGATTTTTACAAAGTTCTAACTGTCACACAGATTTTTACAAACTTAAATTTAAATGAATGGAGAATCTATTAAAGTAACGTGACAAAATAACAATGTATTTTTTTTAAAATCTAAATTATATTATTTTCATTCAAAATTGAATATTTAAATTTTTGTTTTGTCTTGTTCGAAAATAAATATATAATTTTTTTAAACAAAAGAAATATATTTTTCATTTAAAATTTTACTAACAATTTACTTAATTTAAGAAATTTACATAATAATAATTTATACTATTAACTATGGATATGAGGTAATTTAATTAATGTTAAATACTATTATTAATTTTATACTATATCAAATATGAATATTTAATTCATGATCGATGAAGTATATTTTATAAATTTATCCGTAAGAAAGTAGAAAATGAAAGAAACGTATCGCTTAAAAAGTATAACATTTCCTCAAAAAAAATTCAGGGTGGAGGGCTTCGATAAACCCTATAATATGTGAAAAGTCAAATTTCATGAATTATCTAAAACAATAAAAACATCTAGTTATTTGAATAAATTGTTGTTAAATGTAATAAGAAAAGTATCTCCATTTTTTATCGTAAATATTTCATCAATTTTTTTGATTGTCCATACTTTCTCAATTGACTTTTATCCCTTTATATAGGGATGATTACAAATAAGTAATCCAATAAGAGATTGAGTTAGATTTGAGAGTTTTTTTTCTCTTCCCCTGTGATTTATTTTTTCTCAAAAATAAAATCATTATTTTTTCTCTCAAATTTATTTTTTCAACCCTATAATGATCCTGTAAATCTCAATCTCAATACTATGGGCCAGAGGCCCGAAAAGAAGTGAGATTACCATTTACCAAACAGGCAAAGCAGAAGAACATTCCAATTCTGATGCTGGCGCTCAGTCTCCGACTTCATCGAAGCGTCATGTCCGGCGTTACTGCTGCCGCCTCGTCTTCATCGTCTTCTCTCGCCTTCAAAAACCCTAGCTTGCCAATCACTTCTAGTCCCAAGCTTTTCAATCGACTCTTCTTAAAAAATAATCTCTCTTTCCCTACCCGCGTCGTCAATGTTTCCGTTCGATGTTTTACTTCCACTAGCTCTGCTAATGTGGACAAAGTCAAAGTTCAGAATCCCATCGTTGAAATGGACGGTAGTTTTCTCGTACTTTCTTCTGGATACAGTAGTCATGTGATCTCTAGAATTTGCTATTTTGTTTTGAACTGTCTATTTTTCATTTTTAGGTGATGAAATGACGAGGATCATCTGGAACATGATCAAAGATAAGGTTTTGAAATCTAGTTTTTGTATTTGCAAGCCATTTGATGTTTTCGTATAGTGATACTTTTGCCATGTGTGTGTGTTTATTTACTGATTCTGTTGAATTGCAGTTGATATTTCCATACTTGGAATTGGACATAAAGTACTTCGATTTGGGAATCTTTAATCGTGATGCAACCGACGATAGAGTTACTATTGAAAGTGCTGAAGCTACTTTCAGTAAGTTTGTTAAATTCTGTATTTTTGGAGATAACCTTAGTCAGGCTAGCTTTGCAATGTTGACATATTGTAATTTTAACTCAAATCATTTGAGTATAAGGCTTTGCGTCTGTCCATCTACACACAGAGCCTTCATTTCACAACAGACAATTTTAATGATTGCTCACACACGCTTGTTAGGCTCGAAAAGGGTGTAGTTCCTGTTTTTCAATAAGCCATCTGCAATAAAATGCCATTTAATTGATCTTTTGTGCAGGTATAATGTTGCTGTAAAATGTGCTACAATTACACCAGGTCAGTTTTGAGCTGTATAAAGCATGCTAATTTTCTTTGGCATTAGGGTTGAGATTAGCTCTTGACTTTTTGGCAACCTATCTACAACTTTACACATTTTCAGTTTTGTTCTTTTGGTTTGGCAGATGAGTCCAGAGTAAAGGAATTTGGGCTGAAATCTATGTGGAGGAGTCCCAATGGCACAATCAGGAACATATTAAATGGTTAGCCTGTTGTAAAATAGGTTTCAGGTGCTTAGGTTCAGAGTTTGTGTTGTTGCTATGTTGTGTAATACTCATCAGTCTAATTCAAGTTGCTATGTTGTGTAATACTCGTCAGCCTAATTCTATTTGTTTGTTTATGTGGATAGCATGGTTATGACTGGCCTATGCTATATATGATTTTCATTTAGATACAGACATAAGCTGAAAATTTGACACGGAAAAAGGCTCCTTAAAGGCCTTCTATCTATTATACTTGGGTATTCTAAGCAACTATTACTGCATTGCATCCATGAAGTTTTAGTTTATTACTTGCCCCAAAGAAAGCAAGATCTTCATCAATATCTCTGTGTTCCTATCCTGTCTATTTTATTAGTTCGTTTGGCATTTGTCAGAACATGATCTAAATATGTAACCAGTTGTATTGAGATTCTTTAAATTTAATGGTGCTAAACCCTTTTCCAGGCACTGTTTTTCGTGAGCCTATTATATGCCAGAACATTCCAAGAATCGTCCCTGGTAAAGTCTTTCCCTGTTGAATTCAAGCAGTCCTTTCTGGAAAAAAATATTGTTTCCACCTTGGATAAGTAAAACTGTTTAATTTGCAGGTTGGAAGAAGCCCATTTGTATTGGTAGACACGCCTTTGGTGATCAATATCGTGCAACTGATACACATATTACAGGTCCAGGAAAGCTGAAAATGGTTTTTGGTGAGTTCACTCTCTTTATACTCTGTACTAATTGAAGTATACCGAGTTGAAAGATGCTAACGTTTACTACACTGTCTCTTTCCATTTCTTCCTCTTATTATTATTATTATTTTTCTCCTTAGTGCCAGAAAATGGGGAATCCCCTGTAGAGCTGGATGTCTTCGATTTTAAAGGTCCTGGGGTTGCACTTGCTATGTATAATGTTGACCAGGTTTCACCCCTTAACATTATTACCAACATGTATTGTTGTGAAGTACTGATATTTGAGGAACTAATCAAGCAAATTTTGCTAGTCTATTCGAGCATTTGCTGAATCATCAATGTCAATGGCGTTTTCAAAGAAGTGGCCTCTTTACTTGAGCACCAAAAATACAATTCTGAAGAAATATGATGGCAGGTTTGCTAACTGGTTCCTCTTGCCATCTAATTTTCCTTCCTCTTGGAAGAGAGTATAATTTCAGGGAACCTCAAAGTATTGTTTATGAGAGTTTAAACCTGCTACATTACCGCTTTGATCAATCAATGTAGGTTCAAGGACATCTTTGAGGAGGTATATCAAGAAAAGTGGAAGCACAAGTTTGAAGAGAACTCAATATGGTTGGTGTTTTCTTCATGATTGCCATCTGATTCTATTTTAATCATTTTATTATGGCTTGTAACACTTTGTGCTAAAAAATTCAGGTACGAACATCGGTTAATAGATGATATGGTGGCTTATGCAATAAAAAGTGACGGTGGTTATGTTTGGGCATGCAAAAACTATGATGGTGATGTCCAAAGTGATTTACTTGCTCAAGGTGATCAACTTGTAACTGGTTAATAATGTGGCTGTTTTTAGCTCACATTTGAGGAGCATTTGTTGATTATAATGGCTTGTGCCGGCCATGCTAGTTCTTTTGGGTTTCACTGTGCAGTTCCCTTGTCATGATTGAGGATTGAAAGCCGAACAATTGAATTACGAATTTAGTGTAACTTTGTACCACAGTGATTAGATGAAGATATGCATGTTCTTCCTGATCTCTTGATTGGCTAGATATCATAACAAACATTAAAAGCAATAAGAGTCAGAAATTGCAGTGCATTATATTTTTTGTCTGTCCTGCCATCACTGTTATCTGTATTTGATTTATCATTCCACTATTCAACTACATTTTTAGGTTTTATCTTGACGTTCTGTTTCAATGTGTAGGCTTTGGTTCTCTGGGCCTCATGGCTTCTGTTTTGGTATGTTCTGTTAGATTTGTGTGCTTTTATTCATTTTCATTCTTTAAAGCCAGTTGTTATGTGGGTATTGACAATCTGATGATTGCAAGTGGCTTTGCAGTTATCTTCTGATGGTAAGACATTAGAGGCTGAGGCAGCTCATGGTACTGTAACCCGCCATTTCAGGCTACACCAAAAGGGTCAAGAAACTAGCACTAATAGTATTGCTTCGATTTTTGCTTGGACAAGAGGATTAGGGCATCGGTTAGTTATAGTTCTTCTTGCTTGTTTTACTTTTACTGGGACTGATATGCCTACATTTGGTTAATTTGTTTCAGTAGTAATTACTAAATTGTTTAATCACACTAGTCTTGTCTATGTCTCTTGTAATTTCCTGATCTCTAGAATGGTTTGATTGACGCAACTGATTCTTTAGATCTTTCTATGGCAGTCTTGACTTCAGAGCTTGAGTTTCTTTTCTTCAGTTGAGATTGCGTGTATTAGGAATTAGATTTTTTTATTTCTCTGATTTTTCTTTCCAAGTTGGTTGTATCATTTGCTTAGATTGGTTACTAGAAAATGGCAAGAAACCTCCATACTATACTATGTTGTAATGTGCATGCAGTGTTTTCTGCACGATTTTTCAATTTTGTGGCTGTTAAACATTAGGAGATCTAATATTTTACAGTCTCATTTTACTGGTGATCCTGAAAATTCCAATTCATATTCAATATCTCTACAGGGCTAAACTTGACGAAAACGAGAAGTTGTTGGATTTTGTTCACAAACTGGAGCAGGCATGCATTGAAACTGTTGAATCTGGAAAGATGACAAAGGATCTTGCAATTTTGATCCATGGTTCCAAGTAAGTGTTCTTTCCCTATATTTCTGTATTTTTGTGAATGCGGGTGGGGGAGTGAAGGATTGGTGGTACACGTGGTTATACCCTGAGTTGCCTCGAGAACCTTTTTCCACAAAGTTACTAAAAGCCTCCGATTAATAAATGGTTGGTTTCCCCTTCAAAAACCTTCCATCAGATGTGCCTCAGGGCATAAACTATATCCAACTTGCCAGTTATTGTAGCATAACTTCTGAGGCTATAGTTTCTGAAGGTTATGATGTGTGTTTGCAGGGTAACAAGGGAACACTACTTGAACACCGAAGAGTTTATTGATGCTGTTGCACAAAATCTTGAATCCAAACTTCCGGCACCAACACTAGTTTAAGTTGGGATATTTATGCAACTCCAGGGTATTGGAGCAGCAAGGGCTTGTACAGCATCAAATTAGTTAGTAGTTCTTGAAGCGACATGCCGCAATGTTGATGTCATCTTAGAACCGAGTTTTGTTACATTGATTTCATCTCTAGAAGTGAAATACAGGTGATGGATTATTGTTCCAATTCAATTTTATAGGATCAAACAACTTTTGTTCTTTCGTAGCTTTGGTCTGCTTTGACACGGACATTTTGAAAATTTAGTGAACAATGCTCGTCCATGAGCAGCTTCCACTCTTGACCTTGCTAGTCTAATTTAATTATGGAGGGGAAATGGTTGAACCGTGCGATGCATTCTTTGTCGCATACTCTAATGGCTTCTTTGTTCGAATATTTCTGGCACCCCGTGGGAAAAGGCAGTTGATGTCAAAGGCTGCTGCCTCAGCATAAAGTGATAGATTTGCCTTGGCACCATGGTATGGAGTAATGGAAAATCTTCGGCTCGCTAGCTATATTTATTGGTATTTTAGCTAACAAATTTCTAGTGTGTATGAATCAAACTCGAACCTCATTAGCCTTTGTTTTGTATCACCGGGAAATGAATCAAGCCTGCAGACTTCTTTTCTTTTTTTTTTTAATTTTTACTATGTCTAGAATATAATTTTTGAATTTAACTTGCCAACCGTTGTCTAAAAGTCAAATTGGTGTTATGGACTCAATTTTTGACTAAATGTAAAAGGAATTAAACTTGGAAGGCTGTTGACGTTTACGGAGGATTTTGAATTTTTCTTTTTTCCCCTTCATTTATTAATTTTTTGAAAGGTTTCTTTCTTTCTTTGTCATGAATTTTGACTGTAACGATTTTTTAAAAAAAATTCTAAATACATCACAATTATATATAATATGATTCGATGCTCAAATTCAGAACTTTTTAGAATCATAGTTAAAATCACTTACTAATTAAGCTACTATTATTTGTATATATTTGTATAAAAAGAAAGAAAAGAAAAGAAGTTCCCTTTGTTGAGAACAGATACAAGGCAGGCAATTTTTTGCATATCTTGAAAGAAAAGAAAATCAACTTGTAGTACTTGATAATATTGGGCCTATATTGACTTGGGTTGGAAAATTTCTGCATATTTTGTGAGGAAAAGAAAATCAACTCATCTTATTTATTACAATAGTGGGCCTATATTGATTGGTCCACAATTACTCATATCCTCCATATATATATAGTAGTATAGAGACTATTGTGCGAAGCGGACGTAGCAAATAGATAAATCGGACCATCGGGGCATCTCTGAAATAGGTTTCTAGGGTCTGAAAGATAATCGATTGACCAGCGACATGGCTGCGACCAAGGCGAAGGAGATTGTTTCTTCCAACCCTGTTGTCGTTTTCAGGTTTTCCTGTTTAACCTCTCCTAGTTTTCTCCTTCCTTTTTTTGGTTTAAATTCCGAGGAAAAGGGATTAATTGAATTGATTGATGGGTCTTCGATGGCAGCAAGTCATACTGCCCGTTTTGCGTTGACGTGAAGAAGTTGCTGAGCAAGCTCGGTGCCTCCTACAAGGCGATTGAATTGGACACTGAGAGTTCGTTCTCTTCCCCCCTCTCTATACGTCACATGAATTTTGATAGAATGTTACAAAAGCTGAATCCTTTCTGATTGTTTAATTCTCTATGTGATTTCTTCTCCGTGGGAATATAATCAAATTTCCTTTCTGAATTCTTCGTAAAATCAATTTGTATTAAATGCATTCTACATGATTATTTCAATCAAAGTTGGAGATGCATTAATATTTTTTTCCGTGTTATAACTGCTATTAGAAGGCATAAATTGCACTGCAATTTTTGGGAATCTTTCTAGATTCTCCTAATAGTTTCTCTGGCCCATGATCCGACTAGGCGACTACCGTTTTTCCACTATTCCGCCCACTAGGAAAACCATATAGATCTTTTTCTCTTTCTTCCATCAAGCCGAAGCATGTAAAGTTTTGTTTCTTTGTTGTGGAAAATCAACTTCTAAACTATAGCAGTGCAAAAAGAGGACGATTATTATTATTATTATTATTAATTTATTTTTAAAATTACCAATTAAATTGCTTCAACTGATCTAAAGTCATCACGCATCACTTAGTTGGGCACCGCCCATGCGGAGTAGGATATGAGCTCTTTTGATCCCTGCCTTTGTGCAGATGCTTGTTTTGCTTCTCCTTTTAGTTTACTAAGAGGTTGATTATTTTCATATTTAAAGGTGATGGATCTGAGCTTCAGTCAGCCCTGGCTGAGTGGACTGGACAGCGCACTGTGCCCAATGTCTTTGTTGGAGGCAAGCATATTGGCGGTTGTGATGGTAATAACATTTTCCTTTTTTTTCCTCCTTTTTTCTACCTCCATAGATGCAATGAGAGTTTGGCTATCTTTCAGTCCTTGATCTTCGTGTCTTTCCTATGAATTTTTCCAGCAACAACTGCCATGCACCAGGAAGGCAAACTCGTGCCTTTGCTAACGGAAGCAGGAGCTGTTGCTAAATCTTCAACTTAGAAGCACTAAATATTGGATGTTTGATCCGCGAAATATTGTAGTACTCCACCTATTGGGCACATCACATATTCAGTGTCTATGATGTTTTCGGTGATGCTTATCTCAGTCTCAATTTGCATTCTATGTACTTTTGTATCTGCTAAAACTTGTGTCTTTCCCGGTGCCAATGGCAATCTTCCTCAACTGGGATGTCGATTATGCTTTTCTTCGGGAGCGGTGAGGTCTTGTTGGTTTCTCTTGAAGATGAATTATACTTTAATGCCAAATGTGGATGCCTGACGTATTTTAGCTGATAAACTATGCTTGTCAGCACGCGTCATTCGTGACCCAATGTTTTTACCTAATCTTTCTTTTGAATATAAAATAAAATTTACATGCTAAGTCGAGAAATTTGCTATATCTGTTCGAGATTTAATAGAAAGCAAAAACTTGTTGACTAGAAAGAAAATGTTGAATTAAATCTTTGGTAGCCGTGAAATTCAGTCACTTTCTTAGTAACAATATTTCTACCAACATTTCTAACAAAATGTTGAATAGGCATGAGCATGAAGTTGTAAACTACCAATTGAAGTACAGCAACAGATACAAGCAAAGCCTTCAAAACTGCCCTCGGATAATAACAGAAAAATTTCAACAGGGCTCCAGAATCAGAATAACGTTTGCTTGAAGCTTTTGAGTATTTTACATCTCTGCAACCCAAGTAGAGCTCATCTCCAGCGTTCTTGACGAGCCATATACTCAGCCAGCCAGAATGCTAGGTACTCAGATCTTCTATAGCAGTAAAGACACAAGGGAAGAAATATCAGAGAAAGTGGATTTCAAACACAAACTAAGGAATATAGAGAAATTTAGCTCACACTGGAGACATCAATCCAATGGTTAAGAGTATTTAGAGCTTTCCCCGATTCATGTGTTTTACGGGCTAATGCTACTCCTCCGGCAAAGGTGCTAACATGGCCACCTACAAATAACGCTGCAGCTGCATTTAGGATCTGAAAGCCAGGGAGACGAAGTTAGTCTAGACTCAAACAAGAAATTCATGTGCCTGATAAAATGATAGCAGCAGCATGCAGTGATATAATGCTATGCTAGCAGTAGCAAGCATGCAGTATCCAGATGAAAAATTACTAGTGCATCTGCAATTGGCCCTCCATCACCAGAGAGCACTCGCTCCAGGACAGTAGCATTGTAGCTGGGGTTCCCACCTAGCAAGTCTTCTACAGTACACCGAGGAATGCCAAAATCCACTGTAAAATAAAGGTCAAGAGTTGATTGTAATCCAATGAAGCAACATTCAGAATTTATCCCGTGTACCATGATTTTTGTAGTTTTATCAAGTTTGGGTCAGAGCAGCAGCATTTAATGTAAAAAACTTTCAGCAGCTTTATGGTTATACTGGCAATCTCTGGTTAGACATTTGCATTTTTTATAATAAAGTAATAATCATTCAGGCATGAAACCGAAAACGATAAAGAGCCATGATATACATGTTATTTGAAATTAGACTTGATCGTTCCAAAATGCATGCATGGTGGAGAATAACCAGACACTAGAGAGAAATAAAAAAATCCAGGATTAGCAATGAAGCAAATGCCATGATTTGCTTGATAATTTACAAATTTGCAACAACACATGTCTTTGCCTTTGCTAAATCTGGAATCTGAGATTCAACAGCCTTGATCAATTCAAAAAATGTCATGGTAATAGATCATCATTTTGTGCCCAGTCATAACTTGTAGATTTCATGTTACTAGCAATAACTTTTGGAAATTGGAGGAGATGAATAAAGCTTATTTCTCAATTTTTTGGCGTTAACAAGCCTTAAAATGGTAGTCCACAGTGGCAGAGAGATTTGCGATTCTTACAAGGATCAAAAGAGAATTTCTCAATCTGTTCAGGTGTAACGTCTAGTACCACTCCAGGTCCTGTCAACATTAATAACTCTGTAATGTGAAAGGCAAGAAAGCATGCAAAGGTTTCATGAGAAAAGGACAAATTCTATCGCCACTGACTTCGGATTCTTTGCATATCAATAGTAGGGAGGAACTCACCAAGAGGACTGATTTCGTCTAGGCCCTCAGAGTGAACCACTAATGCTCTTTTCATCCCACATCTTTGGAGTGCTTTAGCCATCTTATGTACCTATTAAAGTGAAACTAATAAAACATTTACAGCTAGAATGGCAAGGCAGATTGGGGTCCTGTTTAACAGCTTTAACATCAACTCCAATTCTCTGGAGTCATTTTAATTTACAAAAAAGGAATTTAACAAAAACTACTGATGCAGGGAATTATATAGTTGGAAAATTGGATTCCAATTACGCAGAACACACATGAAAAAGCTAATTCAACAATTTCTCCTGGGAGGAGCAAGAATCAGCCGTAAAAGATATACAAATGAATATCATGGCCTTAGATGTAAGAACTTCAGACTGTAAGTCTGTGCAAAGGTGCATTTAGTATAAGAATGCAAATCAGGCTAAATTGTGACCATGGTTGGTTAGGAAACCAAATGAGAAGCTTACCATGTCTTCTTCATAGACACCAATAACGGCAAAAGATGGTTGTGCTGGATTCAACATTGGGCCCAAGGTATTAAAAACAGTCTTTACTCCGAGCTTTTTCCTCACTGATGCAACTATCTTCATTGCTGGATGATAGTTAGGAGACATCATAAAACCGATTCCCACTTCTTCCACACATTTTTTAACACCCTGTAGTAATCTCCAACTTGAAGGTTAAACAAAATCCAATCAACACAACATACTGACAACCTTCAAGTACATATTGGTTTCACTATAGATAAACCAAGAGATTCACATCTTGAATATGGAAGAATGACCTTGCAGAGGAAATGTAGGGCATGAATTGATAAGTTAAGAAGTATTTTAAGTCATAATGAGCTTAACAATATGGCATGCTTCAAACCATTAGAAATATATTGAATGACATGAGGTAATCAGATATTTGTTTTTGTGGTTCACACACTTAAAAAGAGGTTCAACTCGTTTTTCAATTGTATGGAAAGGACAGGCATCCTTCACTTAGACAAATAAATATCATAGTTGCTTTTGATATCGCCCATTACATTCATACTATCACAATTCAGCGAGTCTCACAGTCATGGCATAAAAACATTAAAAACAACCACTAGAAGGCCGTCCCTGCAGACAAGGAAGAGCTAGTTGAGTTGGTTCTATTAAACACCCAGAAAAACACCATATTGTATATGCTAACCTAACCTCAGGCTCTAAGTCCACGACAACGCCCAATGCTTCCAGAACATCAGCACTTCCACAGGCAGAGGAACTAGACCGATTGCCTTGCTGCAAAGATATACACAATTTTCTTCAAATTGAATCTCAACCAATTAGCATTGACAAAATAGCTTGAAAATGTACAGAAATTTGTACTTTAGCAACTTGAGCACCACAAGCAGCAGCAAGAATGGCAGCCCCTGTCGAAATATTCACTGTGTTAGCCCCATCTCCTCCCGTCCCAACTATGTCCATTACATTCTCTAAACCCTCCACCTTCTTACAAAATCTCATCATGGCTCTTGCTAATCCTGCGATCTGCAGAATTTTAATACCCAAAAGTAAAAAGTCAAAATTCCTTCCATTTTTCCTTATTTGTAGAATTACGAGTAAATTAGTACACGGTTGGAACATAACAGATATGACGAGAAAAAATTAGAAAAAAATCAACACACGACTAGGTATTATTATTACTTCTTCAGAGGTTTCGCCTTTGGTTCTCATTAGAACAAGGAAAGAACTGATCAAAGCTTCACTTCCATTGTTCAGCAAGAAGTTGAGCGAGGCTTCAGCTTCCTCTTCACTCAAATCTCTACGCTCCAACAAACGTTCTAACAACTGAACGCATAGGTTAATTCAGAAAATTAAAAAGTTGTTCAGATTTTCCTGCAATACTTCCTGAACTTGATCATTTTTCTGGAAAGACAAGAGATTGTAATACCTCTTCGGAGGATGAAATTGGAAGTTGTGGTTGCCATGAAGAGCGAGAGCAGCGAGGCAAGAGAAGAGGGACAGCTAAAGATTTTGATCGGCCCGGAATTGAAGTTCCCAGGTTCTGAATCCCATAATTTTCACATAATTTCCTGTTGCAAGAGGAGAAAACACGGAGAGAAACCAATCCCCCACTGAATGCAAACACAGCCATCACGCCTACAGCATAATGCTACAAAGTCTGTCTAGCTATGCCGATCATTAAACAATCTTGCTTTGCTTTTGCAATGCTAAGAAGAAACTGTTGGCCTGAATAATCTAAATTTTCATGCACGTGAGCACTGGTGAATATGAAGATCGGAAATGGGTAGCTCTGTACATTATTGTAGTTCTTGATGGCTGTTACAGGCGGGTTGGTGTTGCCATAAATGCAGTTCTTCTGCTTTATTGGCAGCTGCCCTCCTTCGGCACCATCGACATTGAGCTTGCTTCCTCATTTAAGAAAACATGATATAGACATGGATCTACATGATTCGGAACGCTTGTACCGACTAAAATGGTTTCTAAAATTACTAGGATAAATTTCAATTCTACTCCATAATTTTTGTTTGGCCGTTTTAATCTCTAATGATTATTTTTACTTTCGTTTTGCCACAGATAATTTTTCCCCTTTTTGTCCTTCATATATTTTTAATTTTCTGTTTCAATCACTAATATTTTCTATTCTCCATTTTGATGCTAATACTTATCGTGATTTTCAATAGATATAGATAATTTTAATAACAAATGCATTCTTGTTTTTTCAGCCAAATTTAATACATAAACATGCGTGAGTTAATTATCACAAGAAAAATCAAAATTTCTAAAGAAGAGGAAATGTTCATGTCACAAGATAAATAACATAATCTTCAATGACTCTTTGTAATTAGTTGTTCGAGAAAATTTGATATTGATTTTGTATTGAAAAAACTCTTCCTTTGGAATGGGGTTAGGTTGGGATGGGCTTCGTAACAGCAGCTTCTTCCTTGTTGGGCTCTCACTGATCGAGGTCTCAAAAGCAAATCTTCCCAATGGATTAGTATTGTTTCATGCTTGGGAAAATAAAACGTGTTTGAAGGAGTTGAACCTGACGAGTCCTTATCATCTGTGATGAAAATATGACTGGGGGAACCATCTTGACAACAAGTATTGTTTCAATTTCACTATCAGTGCAAAAATAGCATAGCATGGAAGATGTAAAAGTGCCACCACCAAGTACCTGACAACAAGTATAACGAGTTCAGGAGAAAATGCTAAAAAATGTGTGCAAGCAGAATTAAGAATATATGACACTATAATGCTTTCCTTCCTAATTTCCTTTCACTGTTGAGAGGGTGAGGGATGGATGTTTTCCCAAGATGTAAGCAAAGGAAGTAGGCATCATTGGTTCAAACACAAGCAGGTTCAGGAGACTCCTCAAAACATGACATAAATTGTATAAATTTGGTGAGTTTCAGCAAATATATTCTGCTCCAGACGTCTAAAGAATTTTTTGATTATGCATGCATCACAGGTAAACAGAAGCTTTAGAGTCAGAAATACACACTACAAAACAAAGATGGTAACTTTAAATATACAAGAAAAAATTGGATATAGAACTATTTGATGTAATGTGTGGATGCATTATGATATAAATTGGTCAAATCGGTCCAAGCAGAATTTTCGTACTACTCAAGGATAGATTTTGTACAAAATGATTGTACAATAAAGAAGATATTCAAAAGACCTACCATAATGGTGCATACTGTCCAGACAGGTCAAGAAATGGGTATGGCCACCTGAAAGAGAATTAGATTAGAAACAAATGAAAATCAGAGCTAAGTCCTAAAAGAATGATAAATTCAACTTACCAAAGTTGTACAAAGGCATGGATGATCCACTGGAAGATGACATAACTACCCGTCCATAATATGAAGTAAGCAATCCGGAACCAAGGAAACCGCTAAATTGGGTTTCAAACATATACAAGGAAATTAACAAAAGAATCCAGTAGAGAAACTTCAAATTTCAAAAGCACAAGCAAACTACCAAGGAATTTAAAGCTGCATCCCCAAGAAGCACAATAACATTGAGTGAATGCGCAACAACTGTCAGCTAGCAAAGGAGAATCACAAAATGTCAGTTCAAATATACAATAATAAACACCTAATACACGTGAAGCACTACATTATTTAAGATGAGGCCAAACAAAATGCATCAAAACCACTATCCAATGCAAATGAAAGGAAGTAAAACAAAAAAAAAAAAACAAGAATTGAACAGAAAGAATTCCAAAAGTAATCTACAAAATTGAAAGGCGAAAGAAAAATTCAAGGATAAAAAATAAATCATCCCATGCCATAGATATTTGGCTGATGGAAACAAATTGGTTCTCTGATGCCTATGGCTCCATCCATATGAACCATTATGACAAGATTTGTCAAAACATCTTATTAGGATCGGAAAATTATGGGGGAAAACCTGGTATGGGTAAAACTAGTGTTTGAAATATGATGTAACTAGCATTGGTTTTCATCATGCAAATTAGAAACTCGAGGTTGTAGACTAGTGAATCTAAGAATAAAGAAAGCAGGTAACAAAGAACTAGATCTACAGATACATAAACTCATATAGAGCTGATGATATAAGTATCATTAACACTATCTCCTTTTTTCTTCCTATCGCACCTCACAACATTGTTTTGAAACTAATGCTATGTTTGATGGGGGTGAATCAATGGATCAGAAACGGGAAAGGAGACTATGAAAGGTGAAATGGAGGCAAAATTCAATGAACCTGCAGATAAAATGCAGAATGACAAAGTAGATGGCATAACAGATCTAGCATGAGAGCTTAATAAACAAGTCATCATGGCAGTAGTAACTAACTCAAGTAAAATAATATAAAAGTCAAGAAACCAAGGTAGGAAGTACTTACAAAACTCATCTCATATTCTTTGATGGTAAGTAATGGGAAAATAACAGACCAGTAAATGTAATCTGTAAGCATTACTGCTCCAGCAGTCATCTGCTTATGAAAGAAAAGAATTACCAGAAAGTAACAAAAGATAAAATTAAACTTGACAATAAATGCAAAAACATGATAGCATAGGAATGTCCAATATATGGTATTGGTAGTTGTGAAATTTTAAAATCCACATATGCAGACACAGAAAATATAAGCCAAGTCTAAAAATACTAGAGTAAATCTTACTAGCAACCAATATTCCTTTATCGTATTATACCAGAAAGATTCATCCCACAATGATCACATACCTGAAAAAGAATTTCGTGTAAGTAGCTCCAAATGCCAGCAAATCGTGAAATACAATATTTCTTTTCGTGATCCAAGTTTTTTACTATTTCTCTATTTGCTACATTTTCAGAAGTAAGAGGCAAGTATATTCCCTTCTCTGTATCCACGCCCAAAAGATTGCTAACATCATTATTTTTCTTGTTATGGTAGTAACACCCATAGATGGAGAGTAAAGATCCAACCTGCAAAAAGACATGAGAATAAGAGGTACACTAAAATATTCCTGCAATCAAAAAGACTAGATTCAAGATTTAATCAAATCAAAAAGTTTTTATAAGCAGAAACCACAAGTTTTTGCATGTAGAAATCAAATACATGGGAGAGAGAGAGAATCACAATCAACTTGGATAACAGAAGCCCTAAAGTGGGAAAGAACTGTGTACCGCAAAGTAGACGGTAACCAATGTGAAAGTCCACCTGCATACAAGCCAAAAATGTTAGAGAATCCTATAGTTCAAGAAAATCAAAAGTGTTTATCGTGATTAACTATAAAAGTCAATACCAATAATTTAGGAAGAAGTGGTTCAAGATACGTACATATATAAAATAATTTTGGCCTAACCACATAAATGAAGTCATTCAAAATAAACTTAGCCCTTGCAGTGTCGTATCATCTCTGATGCCAATGGCAGATTTGTGCTTCAACAATAGAATAACAGTTACAAATGTACGTAACCCTTATTAACATTGTTTAACATATTTCCAATGTTCTTCAAGTATGTGATATTGATGACCAAAATTTGATACTTGCATGACTAATCTACCACCAAATAATAGCTAGCATAACTTACTGAGTATAATAGTAAAATAAATCAGCACCATGAACAGCAACATCAAAGTTGAGAGCCACCAAGAGTAGGCAGAATGCTATAACTCGAAAAATCAACAAACAAATCGGTGGAATTTCTTTGATACATGGCCTCCAGGCATCTTCATTACATAAAATCTCAGAGCTTTCGTCCTCTGTCCCTGTGTCTGAATCTGAAAGGTTTGGACCTTCATATTTCCAAATAAGATACGATGCTAAACACATTGGTGCCAATACCCATATTGCACAAAGTAAAAACCTCCAATTAAACCAGTAACTCAAGCTTGTAGTATCATCAGTCACCAGAAGCCGCATTCTCTTCGAAGAACAGAGTAATTTTTCCTACAGCATCTTAATTTATTTAAACCCAATTCCAATTGGAGCATAAACCACACCCCATAAGATAATCATAATTAGTTCTAAGTACAACAACAAATAACCTAAGAAATGCATCATTGTGTTGTGTCTCCTCTTTTGCATCAAAATATTAAATTCAAACACAATCTGTTCTATAACAAAGCGTTAGAATCTGCACGTCAATGAACTCCAAATTCAATCAAGGCATGAGTTGTCAGGAATATTCAATACTGCCCGTTACATTACTCGACAAGTAATAACCATTTTCAACTAAATTCAGAAATCATAACAATAAATTGCTGTAAAAAAGAAAAAAATCATTGCAACTCGAGCAAGAAAAAAAGGGGAAAAAAAATCTACATTAAAAAGAATAATAATAAGATGCTGGTGACGGACGGATATAAGGAAAAAGAACTCACGAGACAAGATCAAGAACAGAAGCTGAGGGTGTTTGTTCTCTATGTAATCGATGCTTCAACCTAAAATACTAAATAAAAGGAGGCGAAAACAATGGCAATGTTCTGCGCCGAAGATCAATGTGAATCCCTCTGATCGGAATGGATGCAGGCGAGAAAGCGAGAGATTCCTACGAGGGCCTCTCGGGAAAAGTGATATAAGAAGTATAGATAGTACTATAAGATCAAAAGGCGGCTCGTTTTTTTGTAAGCGGACACGCCATGGGTGAGTCATAAGTAAGTTATGGATTTAACTCATTTAAGATACCGTTGGTTAGATCTGAAAGAGAAACGCTCAATTTTTTTGGAAAGTTCTAAAAATAATAAAGTATTGTTCGGTCGACTCCTGACCATAGGCTCCAAACAATTTGGTCATTATCATCTTAATTTTTTTTTTTCCAAATTTTCTAAAACATTTTTTATACCTAAAACTTCTATGATATTACGCACAATCATAGTTATATTAAATATTCATTTTTAAAATAAATATATTTATTATTTAAAATTTTATTAATAATCTTATTAATTTATATCACTCTACACTGCTCATTAATAAAATAAAAATAATTTAAAATATTTATATATCGCTAATTTATATATCTTACAATTTATTATATTAATATCGTACATAATTTGATAAATTAATTAAAATTTTAATCAAAGTTAAAAGTATATGTTCAATTACAGACGAATATAGTATTTAATTGTGAGATCTATTACATATCATATATTTAAATTTAAATATCATACTAAATTTTTTTATTCTCAAAATAAAGAAAAATATATTTTAAAATCCAATATATATGTAGATAAGAGAATAATAAATCGACAGTTGCTTCATATTTGATAGGAAAATAGAATCCCATATACTTGAAAATTAATTAAACTTCTATCTTGTATGATGAAACATTATATATATTTTTTTGAAAAAAAATTAGAAATTAATCCTTTAAAAATTAAGAGATAAATGAGAATATGAATTAGATCAACTCCAGATTGGACAATAACTTAAAAATGCTATACAATAAGATAAATATTGTATAAAAATTTCTCAAAAAAAAAAAAGAGTATTGTGTAACAAATCCATATTCCAAAAGTAGTATGAACCAAAGTTATTAAAAAATAAAAAAATAAAAAAATTATCCACCAATTTGACCGCCTTTTTTAGAGTCCATTTTAATTTACAATCATACACTTCAAACCCTTTTCAAGATATCATTTGAGCAAATGCAAATCCTATGAGCATTATTTTTTTTTTTTGAGAGGTAGTGTGAAAATTTTATTGCACTTAAATTTTGTTTAATCTTCTAATAATTCGAGTGACTTTTTCAAATTTTTTTTTAAAAGTATGCCCTTTAATAACTCAATTAATGACAAGTGCAATTTAGACTTTTATAGTCCATTTAATTTACAATCATACAATTATATGAGTAGTGTTAATTTTTTATTTTTTTGAGGGTCAGTGTGAAAATTTTATT
The DNA here is from genome assembly GCA_019593545.1 of Apocynum venetum. Taxonomy (NCBI): domain Eukaryota; kingdom Viridiplantae; phylum Streptophyta; class Magnoliopsida; order Gentianales; family Apocynaceae; genus Apocynum; species Apocynum venetum. The sequence goes on along the minus strand of SRSM01000123.1, from coordinate 3,957,079 downwards.
GCACTTAAATTTTGTTTTATCTTCTAATAACTCGAGTGACTATGCAGGTTTTTTCCTGTAATAACTCAATTAAAGGAAAGTAGAAAGTAAACAATCTCATTTATGTATATGGAATGACATGGTTTAAGTTATACTAAAAAAAAATGTAATATATTTTTTAAAAAATACTCAATTAACATTTAATGCTTCTAGTAGTATTTTGACAAATGGGTTCGGTTTGTAAATCAGTCAATAAATTACGATTCTTTTTATCATTTGCTGTAATTTTGTTTTCTTTTGGATTATTATTATTATTATTTGCGTTGCTTACTTTGCAGTATTATGAGTTTTGTTAACGTCTTATAATCAATTTTATCAGTTGTATATCATAAAAAACTACATTCTTCCATCAATAAATTGCTCTTTTTGAAGCCCAATATAGGAAGCCAAGGCCCAAGGACCTTTTCTTTCTGTTAAACTTTTGACTTTTAAGAGCATTATTATCCAAAGATAAAAGCCCGTATAAATTTTGTAAAAGTCGTTCTCATATCTTTAGAACTTCAACAAAAATTTGTGGCTGTTGGGGCTTTTTTCTGATTCCGTGGGCCCTCATAGTGAGGCCCAAATATATTTAACCCTTGTGCCATATACATGATCGACTGACCGTTAAGGTAGAAGGTTTAGGTGCCACATGCTTTTTTCCCCCCCTTTTTCTTTTAAAGCAAACAAAAATCAATGTGAACTCAAAATCAGTCTGTTGATCCACCACGCACCAGTCACCACTATTACAGATACACCACAAATTTTGAATATGAAACAACATGTTTTTTTGGGTGGTAATTCAATACATTATATTTAATAATATTTAAATTAATATATTATTACTATTCTATATTAATTTTATGAACTTTTATTAATAGCCCCTTTTTCATTTCAAATATCAAATTTATTTCAATAAAAGTATAAAATTAAATTAATCATTTTCTAAAATAAAAATATTTTTTTCCTAGAATTTCTTAAACTTCATCTATATTTTTAAAAAGAAAATCATATCTACCAATATACATGATTCTATCACTATATCTTATCAATTTGATAGACTTATTTGATCTTTAACATCGATTAAAAAAATATAATTAATGTTATTGAAATTTTTTATTTTTTATAAAATATTTCTAAAATATGTTCATCATTTATCAATTCAAAATAAATTTAATACATTTTTAAAATACAAATGGTATAACTTTAAATAGGTATATTTTCATCAATTAACAAAATCCTATATTTTTTTAATAAAGAAATTAACATATAATTTGAGACAAATAAAAAATAAATCTAAACCAATTAAATTGAAAATTTTAACTATTTTAAACATAAACTTGAGAAAAATATTGTCATAATGGAGCTTATGGTCTTTTTTAGCTACACTAACAAAAATAGTGGTCCATGACAATTTGCGTAGACTGTGACATAATGAAAACTATATGCATATTTTTTATATATTTATGAATAGAACTATCCACATATAAATAAGAACTTTCCGCATAATAATATGTTAACTTGTGGAGAAGAGATTTTTAAATTTTTATATTAAGTTAAAAATATACATTTAATTTTAAATAAATATATTTTTAACAAAGTTTAGATAGAGAAAATATTATAATAATTTTTTATTTTGGTAAATGAATGGTTTCAAAATTTTTAAAAAAAGGGTTCCATGCGTTGGTTTTCCACCTGCGGAAAAAAATTTTGAGATGCCAATTTTTGCTTCCATCCAATTCCAAGGTCATAGAAGGAACCTCACCGCGCTTCTGGACGAGGTTAGTTCGGTGGAGTGAAATGGGGAGCCCTCTGTTGGCTCTGTCTTCTTCCACAACGTTTCTCAAGCCTTTGAAATGGAAGCCCAATCATAATTCTAGAATAAGCTCTTCTGCTTTGCAATGCTACTCTTCTCTGAAGCCGGACGATATTTGCAAATTCCCAAGGACTGCTGCTCTGGTTTTTTTGACTGCTTTAAGCTTCAATGGAAAAAGTAGAAAAAATGTTTCATTATCTGGCCATGGACAAAAATTATCCGACTTTAAGGTCAAGTCTGCAGCAGCAGTTCCGGGTAGTGCCGATAATTCTGAAAAAAAGCCAAATGATTTGGGCAGGACTTTGCAGCTTGGCTCGATGTTCGTAATCTGGTATTTGTTGAACATATACTTCAACATTTACAACAAACAGGTCCCTTTTTGTTTCCTTAATCTTTGCTTCAGTTGGGAATTCATCTCGACTTTTCTCTCTTAGCCTAATAATGGGGTTCTCTTTCTTTGTAGTAGTACTCTCCGTAAATTCAGGACCTAATTTCATGATTTTTTCTATTAAGGGTCTAAAGTTTGAATAGCAGGTTATGTAAATTAAAAGAAAATTGAATGGTTCAGATTATCAGCTTGTCTGAATTGAATATCTAAATTTTTTTAAAAATATTTTTATAGGTATTAAAGACTTTTCCATTTCCAGCAACAGTTTCAGCATTTCAGTTTGGCTGTGGGACAATGCTTGCACTCTTAATGTGGGGATTAAATCTCCATAAAAGACCAAAGATTACAAGATCTCAGGTACATGCTCCTATATTTTTTTCTATTTTCTCCTAATTCAATGTTGTTTGATTATTTAATTCAAGAAGACCTGTTTATCGTTATAATATATATACTACGACTTTCAGTTTGGATCGGTTCTTTTGCTTGCTTTGGGGCACACTATTGGCAATCTTCTAACAAATGTCAGTCTTGGAAGAGTTGCTGTTTCATTCACTCATACAATCAAAGCAATGGAGCCTTTCTTCACAGTTGTTCTGTCTGTCCTGTTACTTGGAGAGGTATAGTACAACTTGTCTCACAGGTCAAGTTGTTAATTGGTTAGTAATGGCTTACCACATGCAAATTTGAAGATGTAAGGATTCAAGCAAATGGCATTGCTTTCCTCTTAAATCTACAGCATTGATTCTCTCTGAGAATGCTAATGCCTTCAGCTCCTCATTGACTCCGAGTCTTCTAGTACATTGTTTAGTACACCCATGATATCATATCTACGTGTGCATTTATTTAACTCTCTTCAAACTTCTTAACGATATAATCTTGCTTATCAATGTGTTAAATCTCTACTAATCCAATAATAAACTCTTAGTCTTTTGAAGTATGATCTTCGGTTTGGCCATTCTGTGAACACAGAAACCTTCTCCGTGGGTAGTTGCTTCTTTGGTGCCTATTGTTGGAGGAGTGGCATTGGCATCATTCACCGAGGCCTCCTTTAATTGGTATAAGCCAGTTGAGAGGATTCATGTTTACACTTCATTTACTGATATATCCAGATTCTGAAGTTATCTTCTGTCTCTCAAACATATTAAATTAAACAGGATCGGCTTTGGGAGTGCAATGGCTTCTAACCTTACCAATCAATCGCGTAATGTCTTCAGCAAAAAGGTCATGATTAAGGACGAGGTATGATCCAAAGGCCATTTCGTATTCTCATAGGAAGTGTTTGATTTATTTCAATCCCATATTTTACATTTGAGTGCACATTTGCCATTACAGGTTTTTCAGAATTTTGTAGCCAATACATTGAAAATTCCCCTTAGTTTTTTACATCTTTTCTGCTAATATTAAATCCCATTAATCTGTAAATGATTGCTGAACAGGAGGCGTTGGACAACATCAATCTCTTCTGCGTTATGACTATGACCTCATTTATAATGATGATGCCTATAGCCATTTTATTAGAGGGCTTCAAGCTTAGTCCCTCGTACTTTCACTATGCTGTGAGTGCATTGGATTAATTAGTAGTCATCGCCTTAAAATTGCTTCAATTTCTATCATTCAGATATCTTAAATTATCTTTTATACTTGATTCAGGCAAGTCAAGGTGTTAATGTTAAAGAATTATGTGTGAAAGGTCTCCTTGCTGGCTTCTGCTTCCACACTTACCAACAGGTAGACTAATCTTCCTTCTTAATCACAACTATTATCGCATTTAAGCGAAATTTTTATCTTCGAACGTTGAAGCTATTAGCAAGTTTTTCCTGGAAATCTCAAATAGTCTTATTTCGTGACCTTTTGCACGATGGCAGGTTTCCTACAATATACTTCACAAGGTCTCACCGGTGACCCACTCAGTTGGAAACTGTTTGAAGCGAATAGTAGTTATTGTGTCCTCAATTATCTTCTTCCAAACACCTGTTTCAGCTATAAACGCCCTTGGTAATTAAAACTTATTTTTATTTGGTAATCTTTATTCTTATTGGGTCCCTCTTGTTTTGCTGGAGAAATATTTATGAAAGGGTCTATGACTGATTTCAGGAACTGCTATAGCTATTGCTGGAGTTTTCCTGTATTCAAGGGCAAAGAGGATTAAATCAGCTCCAAAAACTGCATGATAAATATAATGCATTTTAAATTACGTGGTTCCTGGCCGATGAGGAATTAACTTACGTTTGAAGTAACGAGTTTCAACACAGAATAGGAATTAATTAATCATTTTCTTGATTAATTCCTAGATGTATTTCTACATCAATTGTGAAATACAGTACTACATAATTAGATGGAGCACTGTGTGTTCTTGTAATTATGTCGGAGAGGTAGGATGTCTTTTCGGTGAGTACCATGAAACAATGTAATCCATTTGTACAAAATCAACTTTTCAATTGATAAAGTGGAAATGATTTCACGGCAATTTCATACTGACCTTTCAGGATACTAAGAACCTACCACTATCAAAATAGGTTTCTACCTTTCAGGTAATAGGATAGAATACACACACACACACACATATGATAAATTTCCTTCTTTTTTTTTTCTTTGACAATTTTGGTTTCGATTTTATTTTGAACCTTTTTTTTATCTCAACATTCTTTTCTTTTTTTTGTGTGATTTTATTAAATCTTTCGTATACATATTTCATAATATCCATTCAAGTTCATCAAAATATTTTAAAATCAAATTTGGCTATAAAAAGTTATTTTTTTATTTATTAGTTATCATGCTAGTAATTGGGTCAACCCGTAAAGGGTTAAAGTGTTTGCCAACAAATGTTTCGATTCTCAGAGCTCAAGTCCGATATCTCTAGGTAAGGAATAAAAGTGTTGAATCACTCATAGCAATTGATGTTGGTTAAAAAAAAGAAGAAGAAAACAGTTTTGATTACAAAATATTTTGCATAATTTAGGTCGGAGCATGTGAGATTTGTAATAGTAAGACCTACTATTTCATACGAAAATATCAAAGGTTAAAAAAATTCAAAATAATCATCACTAATCAAAATTATTTATAAAAAAAAATTAATGATAAAAAATTTCAAAATAATTATATTGGATCAAAATATTATGAAAGAAAAAGAAACACGAGAAACTAAATAGGGATTGGCACACACGCACATATATGTATATATATATATATATATATATATATATATAAAATACTGTTCCATCTATATTGACCAAATTATACCCGAGAAAGATCAGTACATATATAGCTAAGAAGTCCAGAATATACTTCAATAAGCTACTCCTCTGAGAGCCTTAAAAGGTATCAAAGAGAACACAAACACATAAAAAATAACAAAAGTCTGATCAAGCACGATCTGATGACGCTATTAAAAACAATGATAATATGAAAACCAAGATATTTTATAATATTACATCATATAATCCTGCGAGAGCATTTCCAGGAAATCCATTTCCCTCTGTGCATCAAACTCATGATCAAGTGAACTCTCAAGCGAAGATTGCATTCCCATTCCAGTTTGGAGCTGTCCATTATCAGCAGCAGTACTTGAACCAGCTCTCGAGGGCACATCTAAAAGCATAGAGAGGAAACCATTTCCCTCATGATCTGCAGGAAACTCTTCTGTCCCGTAAGAAGAAGAAGAAGAGTTCCATGCAAGTTCATTATGAGCTGCTGAGTTGGTATTGGCTTCTTCAACAATAGAATCAGAGAGGAAATTATTTTCTTCTTGTTCATCAATATTAATATTGCTGCTGCTGTCTGAAGTAGAAGAATTCAAGCTGTGAATGTAGTTTTGCAAGAGAGGACTATTACTAGTGCTGCTGGCGCCGCCCTTACTAGCCCGTGGTGTTGGCTTTCTTCTCTTTGTTGCATTCCAATGATTTTTTATGGTATTTTCAGTCCTCCCAGGTAACCTTTTTGCGATTTCTGCCCATCTGTTTCCAACTTCTTTGTGGGCTTCGATCAGTATCATATCTTCTTCTTCAGTCCATTTGCCTTTCTGCAAAAATTCAACAAAGTTTGGCAAGCTCTGCAATTAATTAAGTTAATTTTGTCCATTAATGATTAGGAAGGTAAAATTGATCTTCTGTTGAACAATTGAACGAATAACATGCTGCTTCTTTTATGGGCTCTTTTTTTTTTTCTTGTTCTGGTAAAACATGAAACATTTTTCAGACTAAAGTTAAATTACACCAAAATGCACCTCAATTTTAACACATTTCGTTTTTTGCCCTTTAACTTTTTCTAATTTTCGTTAAACCTGTGTAACTCAATTAGTTGTGATTAAATTTGGCATATAAATTATTTAAGTATTTGTGTTTGAGACAGATTATTTACTCCAAATACCATATAATTTTTTTGGTATCAAAGTAATTATCTGAGAACAAAATCTTCACAAATTTGTTAAGTAACGAAATTATGATGAATAGGGAAACAATCACCAATTTCCAATTTGTAATGTATGGACAAGGCAATTGAAAAGAAACAGATCGAAACAATCTTTTTATGTAATTTTAGTCCTGTAACACATTGGAAAAAACAGAGAGATATGTGAATGTATAAACTAGAGGAAATAGACGTGCAAAAGAAATGTACTAGGAATACCTTAATATTTGGCTTTAGGTGGTTTTGCCATCTTTCTCGACACTGCTTTCCCACCCTTCCTGGTAGCATCTCAGAAATGTAAGACCATTGCTTTTCTCCATACTGATCCACCAATTTTTGCAATAGTCTGTTAAATAATTTTGAAAATTAAAAAAGAAGTCATGGTTTCTAGGTTAAGGAAATTAATTTTCTTACAAGTAACATCAATGATGAAAATTCATAAAAAAAAATGGAAAAGGGAAAGGGAAAAGAAAATTACCTATCTTCAATAGGTGCCCATTGCCCTTTGATGGTGTCAAATTCTTTCTCGGGATTTTTTCCCCGCTTTGTTTGTGATTTTTTATTGATTTCATTTTTATTATTCATCAAGCGTCTGTTCATCACTGATTTGTTATCAATTGTAGCATGTGACACTTCTTCTAAGCGATTGATGTTCATAGGCATACCTTTTTGAGAAATTGATGGAGAATAATCTGGGGATTCATTTACCAAATTTGGAGAATTTTGAAGAATAGGGTTCGGGGAGTGAATTTGGAGTTCACTCGGGACACCATTTGTGCTATCTAATTCAAATGTTGTTGATGTCTTTGAGGTGTATTTTTTTAGAATTTCCTCATCATAAGAAGTTTGAAATGGATCAAAAGGATCATAGAATGAAGAAGGAACAAAACATGAATCAATCAAAAATTTACCATGATTAGGAAAGTTTTTATGCAAACCTTGAGAAGATGAAGAAGATCCTGCTATAAAGTCGCTATTGGATGGTAAATTGAACAAATTTTCTTGAAAAAGCTTCTGAAATGAAGCAAATTTCCCTGTACAATTTGTATCGAACTCCATGCCTTGAGCACAAATGGTAAAAGCAGAAGCAAGAAAAATAAGCACAAAGTGAAGGCTTTTTACCAATAACAACAAAAAGGATAAAGCTAACAGGGAAGCAAGGCCTCTAAAGGTCAAGTAAGAACAAGTAATGTATGGGGAGGACTAAGAAAGTAAAATTCTAATAGTTAAGTGAAATATATTAATTTTTGTCTTTTTAGCCGTATAAACGTGAGAGAATAGAATCACAAAATCGAACCGTTGATCTAATAGTCAAATCAACGGTAAATAATGATAATCGAAAATGACGATTGAACATCATTTTAAGTTCTCAAGCTAAAGAGAAAAGGAAAAAAAAAATCAAATAGCCATCTAAAATTTCCTCAAACAAGAAAATGACACGTGCATGGCATGATATTCCCTAAAAAGCTCGAGTCACAACTTGCATCACTTTGCAAGCCAGTTCAAGTAATCACGTTGATAATGCATTTAATTATAAAATAAAAAGATCTAAGGGAAGGAAAATTCTCTAACAATTCAAAGTGGACCAAGTCAACTTAGTCATGTGGACCATCTTCTACTTGTTTGACCACATGGTCTTTCACATAAAATCACAAATTTTTTTAATAGGTTAACCTAAGAAAGAATAAGCCTAATTTGGACTTAGAATTTGGCAATTGTTTATTGTTTTATTTTAAAATTAGAATAATATTTTGTGTTTGAATAAGAATTTTTTGATTGAAAATTAAAAGTTGACATGATATTTTTGTTTCTCATATTTTGATGATAGTATAAAATATAATTAATAAATAATTTGATTATGTGATTTTTTATTAAAAGTGACAAAAAAATATGAAAGAAATTTTAAAGATAAAAATTTATTTTGATGCAATGCTTTTTATGGAAAACGATGAATTTGATTTTAAATTTTTTAACCCAATTGAAATATTTTTTGTTTTAAAATTTAATATAAACTTAATAAAAAATAATTTGAAAAGAGATTCATGTCTTAATCATAAGAATAAAATAATATTTTGTAAATTTAGTTTACAAGCCTTTTCCCTTCTTAGCTTTGGTCCTTAATTATTAGTTTAAACTTTTCTTCTGAAACTATTTTCAAACTATCATTTTGATACCATCATTGTCATTGTACCAAGAAATATATTTCATAATCATAAGGTTACAAAAACTTTCAAATTATACAACAACTTATGAAATAAAAATATCTTTACATTAATTAAAATCGTCTAAGAAAATAACTAAAATCCAAAACAAAAGCTCAAAAGCAAGTTTAATAAAATATAATAAATAAATAACTATCAAATCTTCCAATAACAAAAGTTCAAAAGTTGATCATCTATTAGGAGATAGCCAAAACATTAATCTACCAAGTGCACTCTTCATATTCTTCAAAGGTAGTCTCATCATCTGAAAATATAAGATAATAAAATAATAAGTATATATGAGCTCAGTAAATAGTTATGATACATATTCAAAATGAGTTACTACATAAAAAATTTAAAGCTTTAATTCTAAACAAATTATTTATGATTGAATTAATAAACATAAGCTAAATCAATATACATGTGTTTTCGAACTCATAGTTTTTATTGAAATTTAAATTAGAAAAGTAATGTTACTCTTTCTTTAACTCATAATAATAAATATGAATAAAATAGAACTCAAAAACTAATGAACAAAGAAAGTATAAGTGAAAAATAAAATAGTACTAATGGACATTTAAAAACATGAGAAAAAATAGACAAATCCTTTTGTAAAGTTACATAGTCAATAAAAATAGAAAATAATGGAATTGAAAAAGTTATAAAGGAATGATTTCTCTAAATTGTTCAAACATGTATTAAGGAAAAGCTTTGTTCCGGTAGATAAAATTTTATTGATTTATGTATAATGTGAAAAATAACAGTACTTATGGAAAGCTATTACTAACAATACCAATTAATTTCTATAGTGCGAAAAATATTAAACTATTACTTACGGAAAGATCAAAACTCACGGTATCCAAAACATGTTGAAAAAAAAAACATATCTAGTCTTATTAACTAAAGTATATATATATATATATATATATATATATCAAACATAATAAATAATTAAACATTAAACTCATAAGATGATAATATTTCATTGGTATCAAACTCTGACGTCAGACCTAATTGTATTTTCGCTATAACGGCCAAATAACAATCAAATTTTTCTGTATAAACGGAATTCATATTAATATTTGGAACATGTTCCCAACTTCAAATTATCCATATGAGTTCAATTTAACACACATACAATTTCTCAAATAAACAGATTAAATCATATATATGAATATAGATTTCTACGTCACGAAATACTCAAACTCATTCCACATTTTAATATAAGAAAATAACAGATAGATAAATATTCAATCTTTGAAAGAATATTTTTTAATAAATCAAGAAGTATTATAGACTACTTATCTCAAACAAATAATTCTTCCTAACTTAGATAAGAAAGAATTGGTCTCACATATTCATAAAATTCTCAAATTAAATTCATAATATACCTTTAAAAAATCATTGAAGTCATAGTAGTTTACTTTATTTAATTGTTTTCTCAGTTTCTTCAAAAGTTATTTTTAGATAAAATAACGTAAAATAGAATGATAAGTAAAGTTAGTCATATAATCATTTATTTATTCCTTAATATCTATAAAATAAAAACAACCCAAATATAAATGTGAACTTAATAAATAAAATAAGTTTATCCTAATAAAATAACCTATTGAGTCACCTATTTAGAGTCGTAGTTTCCAAAAAGAATCAACAGAGATGCGGAGTTCAATTTTGAGCTCTGACTTTTTTATGACGACCCCAAATAACGAAAATCACAACCCAACCCCTCTGACTTTTCCCCCAAAATTTTTCTCATCCCCAATTAGAGCTCTAGTGTAACAATTTTTATCTTTTTTTTAAAAAATAATTTTAACAATTTAAATTAAATTTAATCCTAGGATATGAAATATTTAAAATAACTAGCATTTTATTTACATGAAATAGACAAGACTGATTTTTCCTATTTAATCATTTTATTTTTTTTGACAAAAAATATCTGTATTTATATATTTATGGCACTTATATTAGGAATAATTTCCATTAAAAAATTAAGAATAATTCGGTAATGAGAAAATATTTGTTTATATTAATAAAATGGAGGAAAAATGGAAACTTAAAATAAATATTTTGTTTAAGGCTAGAAATTGTAGCTGGAAAAGGTAAAGAAACGATGGAAAGAAAAGGGAGGAGGAAAAAAAGGAAATTGGAATATGAGTAGTGAAGTGAATTGTTCAACTTAGATAAAATTTGAGGGCTTATTGACGTGATTAAGACTTTCATAAATGCAGCATTTTTGCATTTTGCCAATTGAGAAAGGAGTTTTCGATCCAAGGGAAAAAGAAATATACCAAAGTATGACCGTTCTCTTACCAAAGAAAAAGATAATGACACCAGTAATAAGGAATTAACTTAGTTTATTACCAAGTAGAATTATAAAACCAATACCTACCGATGTATTCCAACACTTCCCAGTCTCCTTTCAGACTGAATATATTGGAAAGGAAAAAAATAGGTTAACAATTAACATGAATAGTGTAAGTAAGTGAGTAGAGGTGTTCAAAAATCTATCTGAATAAAAAAATCGAATCGAATCAAAATTAAATTTTAGAAATTGTTTGATATTTTGATTTTTCAATTTATTCGGTCCAGTTAATAAAAAAAATTCAAAATTACGGTTCGATTTTTTATTTCAATTTTAGAAAATTTGATTAAATCAAAAAATCAAAAAAAAAATTTTTAAAAAAATTATAATTAATATTTAACTAAATTTATTTAATTCTTTATATTTTTCTATTTAAAGTGTTTTTATATTCATAAGATGATCGATTAAATATTGTAAAAGAAATTCATTATTCATAAAAGAAATTCATTACTCATGGTATATCATGAATCATTTTCGATATTTTTCTTATTGAAAATGTGTAAAGAATATAATAATATAATTTAAATGTGCTACCCAAACCAGACGTCTATATAATGCCTATGCCCAAGTTCAGAATTGCCGAAGCAAAAGTGACTCAACCATCACATAAAAATTGATTCACAAGATCAACCGAAACTGTAATACCCCCCTATAATAAATTTCTGTTGCTAAATTCAACCATCCTAAAGACGGACTATACAGATTATGGAATCTCAGCGGCAACTTAAAACCAATAGACAGAAGAAAAGGGAACTGAACACCATGTGATATCTGAATTTCCCGAATCAAATACCACATCAAATGGTGAGCAGTTCACATTCTTTACTGTCATCAAATCAACAAATATAAATTTGCACTGGAACTTTAAAAGCAGGAAAAGATATGAGAGGGAGGCCAACAACTGGCAAAGTTACATACTACTTTCTGTAATTATAAACCAAAATTAGTATAATATACACGATTACACAAAAGAGTTGTCCAACACATTGTCTTACATTGACATTGCAGTTTCTCTGCTTCCAAAACCTGTAGCCTTCTATGTTAAATAGAGGATGATAATTCTACCAAAACAGGGCTATTCACCTAAATTGCAAATGGACAATACAGGCAGTTCCTTTTCCTTTTGCGCAACTAAAAACACTGCTGCAAGCTACACTGCAAATAAAGTAATCTTAGTCCAGTCAAAAAAGGATAGAAGTTAGGTGAACAGATGCAACTTAAGTAACTAATCAGACCTCATAAGCGTGCAAGTGTTTAAGTTTGTCAGACAGCCACCAACCACTCCAGAAACATGCAACTTCATCCTGAGGCATTAATGCCTTCTTCTGCTTGAATCATTCCTTCTTCTTCCTCTCCTACATTCTCTCTCTGACCACCATGCTTTGGAGACCTTCTACATTCCCACAATTTATTCCCATTGAAAGATGAGAGATGCTGACTTCCAGATGGTGGAGGTGAGTGAGCACGTTGCATCATGGACTCATGGAAACTACGCCCGACAGGACGTTCACGAGCAGGCGCTGAATCGAACTTCTCAGTGCTGCGGCTCCGACTGCGGCCTTTGTTCTTGTTGTCACTCCCCCAACCAGAACCTCTGTTGGGGCTTCTACTACGACTTCTGCTGCGGCTAGGCTTCTCACCAACCCGCGTCATAGATTCATGAAAGCTCCGGTGATGGAAGCTTCCAGGAGCATTAGCATCATGTGAGCTGCGACCATACCTGTCACTGACAAGGAAAAGGGATATAAACCATGCCCAAAAGAAAGAGTCATCTTAAAAATAATCTAATGGAGATACCCCACATGTCATTTTCCGCTACACATCTAAAACTAAATGTCAAAACCTTATGGCAGAGAATGGCCAACAATCCAAATTTATCTCTATAACTTGAAGAGCAGATCATAGATGAAAAATGAAAAAGGGAAAAGAGACATTGGCAGGAGATGGATCTACACCTATCACGCGAGTCCCGGTCAGTACCACGGCCATACCCTCTGTCCGAGTACGAAGCAGACCAGCTGCCTCTTCCCCCATCTCTACCACTGTAATCAGAATCATAGCGTCCCCCACGACCACTATCACGTCCACCAGGACCAGATCCCCACTGACGCTTTGATCTCCCCATTCCACCTCCACGTAAAGCCATATCACGAATTTCAACAGGGACACGCTGATTTGCTCCTTCCAAAACTTTCACGAGATCAGAAGCATACTTTGCATCCTGATCACCAAAGAATGTGTAAGCTACTCCAGAAGCACCAGCCCTTCCTGTTCTTCCTATTCTGTGAACATAGTCCTCAACTCCAGTTGGAAAATCATAGTTTATCACCACCCTGAGAGAAGTGGAGCACCATCATTAAAAAAAACATCTGATAACCATGTATTGCAAAAACACAACAAATGCATACACCTATTTCACTTGGAAAACCCACCAAACTGAAATTCACATGGTGCAAGAACAATTGTTGACAATTTTTCCATTTTTGTGTGTGTGTCTATATATATATATATATATAGAGAGAGAGAGAGAGAGAGAGAATACAGTAAAAACTGTAATCCACTAAAAAGGTGCAAAGCAACTAATATCATGGGGATGTGTTTTTAAGTATAAGCATCACAAACTACTTTAATGAATTAAAAATGACCAGAATTCCCAACCTGATATCCTTTATATCCAGGCCGCGCGCAGCTACATCAGTGGCTACGAGGATTGGGGATCTCCCATTCCGAAACTGGTTCAAGACAAAATCCCTCTCACTTTGGGATTTGTCTCCATGAATGGCAGCAGCTCCAAATTGGCGAGTTAAGTTGCGGGCAAGCTGATCACACATCTTTTTGGTTGAACAAAAGATGATTATCTTTGATCCTGGCTCTTGAGATCTCAGTATCTGTTCAAGCCGTCTATGCTTCTCCATTGGTGGAAAAACTTCAACATACTGCAAGCAACAATTAAAATAAATTGTCGCACATGAGTAGTCTGTATTATTAACATCAGCTGTAAATTCAGAAATCACACAAAAATAACAAGAGCAGCAAATCATTTTTTTTTAATTCATTCAATAATGAATACTCAGATTATGCCAACAAGATGTGTGAGCACACAAACAAGACAAGAAGAAATAAAAGAAAACCTAATATGTATAGTGCATAGAAAGTCAAGAGAAGTTTACCTGGGTTATAGACTTGTTGGCAACAAGTTCATCCACATTTCCAATGTTAACCTGAACAGGATTAATTAGAAGATCAGCAGCAATTTTGCGAACCTCTTTTGGCCATGTAGCAGTATACATCAAAGTCTGCCGGCGCGTAGGCACCTCCTTCACAATTTTCCTTATCTGAGGCTCAAAGCCCATGTCAAGCATGCGGTCTGCCTCATCTAACACCAAGTATGAGACTTGATCAAGGTTAACCCTTCTCATCTCCAAGATGTCATTCAGACGACCAGGAGTGGCCACTACAACATCCGTACCTCTATCAAGTTCCTTTAATTGAGGGCCCTTGGGAGCACCTCCATACAAACACTAAACAGAAAAAAACACAACAGCCATAAATTTTCCTTCCTTTTTTTTTTTTTTTGGAGGGGGGGGGGGAGAAGGGGAAATGCAGGATGTGCTTTGTTGACAAATGAGACAATCCAGCATATGTAGTGTAATATACAAAACAGTTAGGCAACTAAATTGATTTTTGAACAAATCCTAAATTGATTATTGACAGGGAGTACATCATACCGTGCAAGATATTCTTGATGATTTTCCAAATTTTTTGGCTTCATCCTGTATCTGTGTTGCCAACTCCCTAGTTGGAGACAAAACCAGAACAGTAGGACCTAATTGAGGATTGTTCCGGCGGCGCTTTAAATGAATGAAGCCAGGAATCAAATAACCTAATGTTTTCCCAGAGCCTGTCTTTGCAATTGCTACTATATCACGTCCCTGGATAGCAATGGGCCATGACTGTGCCTGTATTGGAGTAGGGGCAGAGAACCCAGCAAGTTGTACCTGTAAAAGCCAAAAAAAAAAAAAAAATACACTCCTATAAGCTGAGATACTGGCTCAAGTTTTCTGATTGGTTCAATTTTGACTTATTTGGGTGGCCAATACAAGAATCATCATCCCCCAAATACAGGCAGCAGCTATTGCATGCTGCCACAAGAAACATAGGAGGGAACCCCTTCTTCTGTTCGGACCAAGTGGCAGACTGAATCATCACCAACAGCAGCCTGGCTACGAACTTGGATGATTCGGAAAGCCCCTCACAAAAATTGGTCCATGGAATAAGGGCACTCCAAATACATATGCAAGCCCCCAAGACAGGGTAGCACAGCGTACGACATTTAGCTCCTCCCTGGAGCAAATATCGCACCTGCGACAAAAGTAGAAATGGAAAAGTTGATCATGAGTCCTGGAGTTCAACAAAGGACCTCCAGTAATCACAGATTTTTGCATAAGAAAGAATTGAACAGAAAGCAACACAAGTGTTTGGTCTATCAAACTTTACAATGACATATCAGCACATACCTCCCGCAAAATCTCAGCTGGGAAGCCAGTGGAATCAAATGACATCAATGGTGGGGGAACACTGTCTCCCTGGGTTATTGGATAGAAAAAAAGTAAGATGGTTGTAACCAGAAACAAATAACTTCAAAAGAAATAAGAAATAAATTATGTAAGAATAAATTTGATATCGTTAACTAATTTACAACATTTAAGATGACAGAGAACTTTCATATGTAAGATACTTAAGCTGCACACTCTGTCCTGAAATTCCTTAAGAGGAAAAAAATAAACAAATATAAATAGTGATTCCCACTTTAAACATCAACATTTTATATAAACAAATTAGTTCACATGAAGATGGAAACAAAAAATAAAGCACCAAAATATTACAAGAGATATTAATAGGAATATCATCTAAAACTTGGTAAACAGTAGAGGAAAAAGTTTTCCAAACAAAACTCTAATAGAAATATGCTTCCAAAGAACAATAGAACTTGAATTGTCTTTTGGATGGTGTCCACTGAACTATTTGCAAGGAGCAGATGTAATGGAGTCCGCACTAGTTAAATCAACCCAGCCAAAGCCAAGGTAACCGAACTTGGGCTCTACCACATAGGACTCTTATTAGCTCACCAAGCCTCACCAAGAACTGAACAAAACCTTGTCTAATCAACCTCTCTTTATGCATTTTTCCTATTGGTAGTAGAAGCATCCATGGGAATTGCCAGTAGCATTTTTATTATTAAAGAAAAAAGAGCAGGATAAGTTTATGCTTAGATTCTTACTGTCACTGAAATTTCATGCCGCCGACGATAAGACTCCGGGGATAAACCACTTCTTGCAGTTAACGAGGATTGCCCCTTGGCAGTACCATCAACCATTGTAGCATTCGGAACATCACGAGGATGATCACATACAATTCTTGCAGCCTGCTGCAAGATAGTACAGAATGCACGATTAACAGAGAGAAACATGGTAACATGTGGCAGATAGGACTTCATATAACATTGTGGCATCCAAAACTAATGAAAAGCAACAAGATAATGGCAGAGTGGAACCAGAAACAATTACAAAAGAAATCCACCAGCCAAAAGGCATGCTTAGCAACCGAGATCCTAGTTATGCCATTAAACAATAACCAAGAATCAAATAACTGAATGCGATACAAATAGGTTTCCTGTACAACTTTTCACCCAAATGCCCCAACCCCCAACAAAAAAAGCATAAAAAAAGAAAGATTCAAAAAAGAAAAGGTAACAGAACTAATCAAATTTGTGAATTACAATATTATGATGAAAATAATACTTTTATTTTTATCAGAGTACAAACAGCTTGGACTAACAGTCCCTGCCACCAACTCATTTACTTTTGGAATGAAAAAGCCAAATTCCAATTAATGAAAGAAAATTTTGAACTTCATGGTCACAATCCAAGTATAATGGATGTAAATTTTATTGAGATACTGAATTAAGCCAGATAAACACAGGCAAGACAAAAGGTTCCACAGCATAATTATACTTCATAATTCTGAACCAGATCCAACTTGCCAACTTTTTATTTACTGTTTAACCCATTTTCAACATTTATCGGTACTTTCTAGTGTACCCTTTTATCTTTAGAATGAGTCCCACAATCAAGTCTAGCATACTCCTCTCTAGGACTGAATCCTGGTTATGCAATTCCAATCCAGGATTTTCTTTTCTCAAACTATAATAGCATACTCTTTTGATTTTTTTTTTACATGCACGATTCCAAAGAAGAAATTCAAGGAATAGATAATGATCAGATGCCAACAAACCATGGTTTAGTTTATATTTCCAAACACAAGCCATAAAAAGCTTAAGAACTGGGCTGAATCACTTCACCAACTAATGAAAATTTAAAAGTAAGCTCATGTTGCTTAAAAAAAAGTCCATGAAAGATCAAATGGCTGAAAACACCCTGAAGATTAATTAAAAGATAAGCTTAAATGTTTACAAGCATATGCACAGCAGTAGTCACGCAAAGGGGTAATTGTAGGTTGAAAAGAAAAATAAAATAGAAGGAAAACTTATTAACTAATAGGGGAAAGAATCTTGCTAAATAAACTTAATTGTTACAGTTAGTTATTAATTTATTCCTCTAAGAATGATCCTTAATTTGTCACGTATGATACTAAGAATGTTTCCTTAATTTGTCGCACATGACTCAAGGACTCTCT
This sequence comes from Apocynum venetum, assembly GCA_019593545.1. NCBI lineage: Eukaryota > Viridiplantae > Streptophyta > Magnoliopsida > Gentianales > Apocynaceae > Apocynum > Apocynum venetum. The sequence goes on along the minus strand of SRSM01000123.1, from coordinate 3,939,194 downwards.
CCCACTTCTATATCTGGAAAATATTTCAGTCTTTCATCTGAAAGAACACGACAGCACAAACGTATCAAGAAGGTTGACAAAAAACTTTGAGACAACATTGCAGACATGACATGACAAATCATAATTAATAATCTAATGGATGCATAAAAAAGGAAATAAAGTAAAATACCTCATAACTTCCAGTTCCAGAAAGCTTTTCTGCACTAGCAGTTTCTCCCCTGTTGTATCTGTCGTCATCATCTTTTGGGCTACTCTCACGATTTTGTCCTCGAGAGGACTTTTCAAAATGAACCGATGAACTCAGAGATTTGTAGGCCAGAGTGGGTCCAGCAAACAAGGACGAAACAGGCCTCTCATATTGCGTAACATTGGTCTCCGGATTCCAGAAATAAAGATATCCAGTCTTTCCATCAACTAGGCCTCTCCAAGGCTTGGGAAGAGTAGGGTCCTCAGGCGCGTAACGCACACTGGAAGCAGTAACAGTAGCAGCCATCTCAAAAAAGGCTTTGCAATTATCCTAATGAAGCAGGAAGGGTCAATAACAGGAATCATCCACAGAATAGGGCAAAAATTAATTAGCTGACATACTTAAAGAGTGCTTTAAAGAGACACCGTGTATACATAAACCGACAAACATAAATATATATTCTACAAATTTCTAAAAAACAAGAGCATCTTCTGCTTAACATGCAAGAAACATGTGCACGGCGGGAAGGAAAGACATTAATACTTAATCTAGGACCAAAAAACACAGCGACATAAATAATAATACGAGAGGAACAAAAGGCAAAAATGGAGCCAAAGCAATATAGTAGAAAACATTGGGTGCGTGGCACTCTTCATTTGGTGATCATTACAAGCAAATAAAGATTGCAACTCCAATTCCACATAACAGAAACAAGCAATATCAAGTCAATTACCAACAAAAGCCAGCAAATTTATCCCAATCCAATGATGTCAAAAAAGGCATCATCCTAATCTTTCTCTACGCATATATAAAAACAAAACACAGACTCAGACATCCATAAAGATAAACGTGAAAGAAATCTGCAAGTTCCCAGGTAGGAACAGAAAAATAAAGAAAATGCTCAAAATTTCCGGATCCGAAACCCTATAACATAATACAGTAGCAAATATCTAGAGCTAGTAAAAATAACACAAAAGTTCTCGTTCAGATCTGGAAGTTATTAAGAAAACCAAGGAAAAATACAGAACGATTTAGGGCTTACCTAACGACGTCGATTTGAAGGCCAAATGAGAGGCTTCGAAGACCAATGCGACGGAAGCGGCTACGGGTGCTCCACTTCTCCGGCGTACCTTGTTTCTCTCTATTTGAAATGCAATATTTGGTGCAATATTTTCCTACGGATACGGTAGTCGATGCCGTGAAAGAGAGGAACTACGCTTCTGAGGAACGAAGCGCAGGTTAGGAAAGAGAAAAAGGTTATGGCAGTATAATGGATATTTAAAGCAAGTACCCGCCAGCGTGGGGGCAATGAAAAGCACTACAGCGGCATTTAACCCCAGTTGGTACGTCGAGTTAACCATAATGGTTAATTCGGTACAACTGGCAAGCGGGGCGACTCGAGTCATATATGTCCGCCGCGTTCTTTTATTTATTCCCATCGGCGGGAGACCACAATTCCAAAACATGCGTGTTACATTTTAATTCCTAATGCAATTTTCACTCCTTGACATTTCTCGCCCTACCCTCTTCAAAAGTTCTGTAATGCAAGTGATTCTTACAGGTGGCGACGGAGTTAGGATTTCAATTTTGAGTAGTTAAACTAAAATTAAATATGTCACCTAAGTTTTTTTCATAATTTATCTAATATCATATAATTTAAGAAAACACATTTTTCTCGTGGTCCTTTGTCACGGTTTATAAAGAAAAGTGAAGGGAAAAATATCACAAATTGGATGAAATGGAAACCTTAGAAAACATATTGCATTATATTGTTTGAATTTAGTTTGAAATCTGAATTGCAATAGGCTGCATTTTTGTCAGTTACTTTTCCACTTCTCATGAGAAAACTATCTTTTCTTATACAAGGGTGGATCTCAATAATTTAAAATATTTAGAGTATATTTGAATTGAATTTTGAAAGTATTTTTTGTTTTGTTTTAAAATGAAATTTTGTTTGGATAAAAAAATTATTAGTAATTGAAAGTTGATTGATACGTTTTGAGTCTCACATGATTGATAATATTATATAATATAATAAATTGTTTAATATTGTAATTATAATTTAAAAAATATTATTTATGTGATTAAATGGGACTCATGTCCATGCGTAGGATTAAAAAAAAGTATTTTGAAATATATTTTTATGGATAATTAGAAAATTATTTTTAAGAATCAGTCCAATTATAGCCTATTTTTTAAAGGCAAAACCCAATTTGAGTTTCTCTAATTGATTTTTACTTCTAATTTGAGTTTAAAAGAAAATTATTCAAAAATATTTTTAAAATTCAGCTCTTATTTATGCTATTGAAACTAAAAAATCAAACTTACTTCTTACTTATTGATTAACCTTTTTGAATTAGAGTATTTGTTTAAACTCTTTCAAAGGACCTAAGAACAATTTAATTCACTCGCAAAACCTATGCAATTTATAAATTAGATGATTACCTAATCTCATGTTTATAAAAAGATAAGTAATTTAGATATCGCATATTAGTGACGAGAAATTGAGAACCTACGTCTCATATGTTGATGAGAAGTTGACAGCCTACATCTGTTTTGAGTGAAAAGCGATAAAGAAACAGCATCGTTTTGAGCGTCTGATTTATTTTTATTTTTTAAAAAAAAAAGTGCAATGGAGAACGCATTACCAAAAACGTCCTAGGAAGGAAACAAATCATTTTAAAAGCTAAAACTTAATCTATAGTACGTTGTTGAAGATCTAGTGTTAACCAAGCATATAAAGAGTGAAACCTACGAGTACTATAGCAATACAGCCCGGCCATGCTACAACTGCTCCGTTCCGCATCTCAACTTGATGAAATACAACTAGAATGTCGCGGTAGTGCGTAATCTATACCTAACACCACTCAAATCACCCAACAATGGAAATATTCGTTCACACGTCTTCATAAATTAAATGTAATAATGTTTCTTCATTTTTTAAGCTGTAATTCCTGTCTTCACGAGTTGGCCCATTGGGCTGTGACACTCAATTTTTTCCGTTACCTCTTCTGTAACGCCTCTGAGTTGTGATAACAAAATTGGTTAATAAGTATTAACCAGCCCAAAACAGGGGTGAACGTGAAAAATTAATGGGGCACAATCAAGCAATTTTAAGAGGATCCATTACACCACATTCCCCATCTGTCCTAGAAGTGGGTACAATAAGCACGTAAAGTTAATCACGTCCATCTGGCAAGAGTAAAATGACTAGGCTTAAACCCAAATACAAACAATACAACAATATTGTTTTGTTAAATTAAAAACCAAGCATGGCATACAAGAAGTCAATTCAGCTATACACATGCTACAAGATATCTCCAATAAAACCTACGACCCAAGGAAAGAACATTGCTTCCTTGCATGGTCTGGAATTAGTTTGGCAAGTAATTCCAAAGACGCTCCTTTTAGCTCTACATGGATAAAAGATTCGAGAATGTCAAAAAAATATAATTCAACTTTTGATAGGTGGAGAAAATATATATTATACTCTTTTCATAGGTGAGAAGAAAACAAGAATAAAAAAATATCTTGAAACGAAAGACAGTAATTAAGGACTGCAGTTCACAAACCTTGAGGCTTGAAGTTGAAAAGAGGAGGCAATGGGCGTCCATTTGGAAGCCGAGCATTAGGCTCACGAAGTTCGTCAAAAAATGAATGGACACAAGCCTCCAACTAGGATATGCAAAGTTAAAATGGTTACTAATATTATCGGATGGATATTTCATTCCAGACACAAAAGCTTATCCAATTCCTTGCAGTTTTGGAATTCTTTTAATAGCAATATTAAGTTTTCAGTTCAACAAATATCACCCAGCCGCATTAATTTGGTGGAGAAAGAAACACTTAAAACCAAACATATTTACATGCATGTTTTATCTGATCTAAAGAGTTAGGCCCCCAAATATCCATGGCCCAAGTAACCCCCAAATGATAGTTCATCGAGGAGTTGTTTAAGTTCAAGACTCGTTATTATGACCTTAGGATTATATAGGATGATTTAGAACTAGAATGGTACTCCAAATCTAAATTATGGGACACCATATTGTCCCTCACAGCACGTGTTTCCTTAATGCCTAGGTCAGCATTCATTACAGATGCAATTGAGATGATCAGAAAAAGATGCCACAGATACATCATTTCAAAACAAATTGCTTGTCTATTGCGTATACTTACAGCATTGCACCTCAAATTGGGCGAGTACTGAAGAAGTCTTGACACCAGATCTACAGCTTCAGGAGGCATCCGCTTGTGAAAAATCTATCAAAAACAAAAATAATGAAGATAATAATTTTAGATAATGATAAAATCAATGAATGCATCCAAATCATAATGAAAACATAACAGTGGGTTAGTTGAGTGACAGGATACTTGCTTTGTGCCATGGGTGAGCCTTGATTTGTGGGAACTTAAACTCTGTGTAATTTGGATTCATACACTTGATTTCTTCGCGGGTAGGGGTCCCGAGTACCTAGATATGAAGATGCAAAAAATCAGATTTTATCATCATTTTATGGAGGTAATGCTAACTAGCATCGGGCCACAGAATTACCTTGATGATTTCAACCAGCTGGTCAACTCCACTCTCTCCAGGGAAAAGAGGCTACCAAATTTGAAATTCCAGATGGGGTGGGGAGAATGCAAGAAATCATCAATTTCCACAACATTGATCAGCATTTTAGTAAACAATAAAATTTAGCTAGCTTAAAAAACCTGTCCAAGCAGCAATTCAGCAAGAACACAACCCACAGACCATATGTCAATTGCTGTTGTATATTCAGTAGCTCCAAATATCAGCTCCGGAGCACGATAATAACGAGAACAAATATATGAGATATTTGGCTCGCCTTTGACCTGTCAGAAACAATAAAAGCATTATATCCACATAAAATGGATATAAAATACTAGAGTATAATTTTTTCAAGTAATTATAAGAAGAAAAAGAAAAGGCTGAAACAAATTACAACATCAATTAGTAAATCAGGAACTTTCCATTTCCCCAACTCCCCCCTTGAAAAAAGAATCTCTCCTCGTAAAACAATACATTGTGTAAATATTTTGTGCATATATTCAAGATCAGATATGTCAGAACAAGAAAGATAAAAATAATATTACCAGAACTTTTGCACTCCCAAAATCACAGAGTTTGACCTGATGGGTGTGAGGATTGACCTGCAAGAACAGATAATCATATAATGAGCATCTGAAAGCAAATTACGAACAGATACTCAAGCAATAAATACAAACCAGTAAATTTTGAGGCTTGATGTCTCTGTGGCAAACTCCAATTCCATGAATATATGCCAAAGCTCTGAAAATCTGTAAAATGAACAGCTTTAGTTTAAGCATTGGCAGTTAAAAGCAAGATTACAGCTTTCTTCGAAGATGTAATTCTTTTGTGACAATTTTTGGTGTTCAAAATCATGCCAACAAATTTAATTTTGCTTCTCAAGTTCTTTCAAACTATCGTAAGGTGGTAAAAGGAAGGGCCAGTTTCAAGCATTAGTATAGAGGAAGTTAAGCATTCATAATTTCATTGCTACAGTTAACAATTGCAGATATCCAAAACTCACAAGATGGTATACATAATAGAACAAGAGAAAGTGGATCTCCAAAACATAGCATCTACTCCTTTCACAACTGAAGATGGTACATGCATACCACTTTGAATTTGATAAATGCATTGCTTGTGAAGTATGCATCTGGGTATGTCCTATTGATCTACCCGTTGTAGATTGGAAATTGGAAAGTGATATTAGAAAGAAATGATTATTTAATTACAGTATTGATTTTGGGATCTGTATATTTTGTGGTAATTGTGTTGAGTATTGTCCAACAAATTGTTTATCAATGACGGAAGAATACGAATTTTCGAGTTATGATCGTCACGAATTGAATTATAATCAAATTGCTTTGAGTCAGTTACCAACATCAGTAATTGATGATTACACAATTCATACAATTTCGAATTCGTCTCAAATAAAAAATAGTTAAACCTCTCAACAATTCACAGATGAAAAAATGGCAAAAAAAAAGCATCCACTCCTCCGGTATCTATAGTATTTTTGCCTTGGTGGCTTTCTCTCTCATTAAAAAAAAATCTGGAATCTTGGGTTACTAATTGGTGGAATGCTGGGCAATCCGAAATTTTTTTGAATGCTATTCAAGAAAGAGGTATTCTAGAAAAATTCATAGAATTAGAGGAACTTCTCGTCTTGGACAAAATGATCGACGAATACTCGGAGACACATCTACACAAGATTCCTATAGGAATCCAAAAAGAAACAATCCAATTAATCAAGATGCACAACGAAGATCGTATCCATACAATTTTTCACTTCTCGATAAATATAATCTGTTTTGTTATTCTCAGTGGTTATTCTATTTTGGGTAATAAGGAACTTGGTATTCTTAACTCTTGGGCCCAGGAATTCATATATAACCTAAGTGTCACAGTCAAAACGTAGTATCTACTCCTTTCACAACTGAAGATGGTACATGCATACAATATATTTGTCATCAGGTACGAGTGAACCATCAAAATCTGAAGGAAATTGAGATAACAGCAAACGTATGAAGATATCCCCCCCCCCCAAAAGAAAATAAAACAAAACTTGTATTGAGATAATCCTTGGTTGAAAAATACAAGCGCAAACACATCCAGCTTTACATGAAAAAAAAGAGAGCAAACAAGAGCAGGTGTCACCCAGAAAGAATAAAAATCACAAGCATCATCTTAACCATTAAACACTTGCATAATAAATATAAGCGGCAAACCTGATATGTATATAACTTGACATAAATCATGGGCATGCGTTGGTTTGCTTTGCTATAGTGTCTTGCCACGCGGTAGACAGTCTCTGGCACATACTCAAGAACCAAATTAAGGTAAAGCTCATCTTTTTCTGTCGTTGAAAAGAAGCAGTGCTTAAGTGAAACAACATTGGGATGATCAAGAAGGCGCATCGTCTGCAATTCACGATTTTTGTATCTCTTATCCTGCAAAACCTTTTTTATGGCAACAGTTTCTCCAGTTTCAAGGCACTTGGCCTGCAAGTAAAATTAACCGGTTAAAGTTCGTTACAGAAGCACCAAATCGTAGAGCCATCATATGAAAACATCCTATCTCCAAAGCCTTGCAGGATAAAATGTTGTTATCATACAATTACAAGCTATAACAGGAAAATGAATAGAAATATCAATCGCCCTACCTTATGCCTGGGGAAAGGAAAAGGATGGTTAGACAAGGATATATCGAAATGCCAATGCTTTTAGTTTGATATATGATCAGATGGTTACCAACCCCTGAATTTAGTAAAAGCAAGTGACAGCTACTTGAAACCTTCTAAAGAAAAATTATCAAGAATCAGGAAAAACGAAATAGTGCTTAGAAGATTACCTGAAATACAATTCCAAAAGAACCTTGACCAACAATGCGTTCCGCCATATAACTAATTGTCTGAGTACAAAAAAATAGATAGTTAAAATATAGAAACCAACTAAAAGGTTGATTGCAGAATCATAAACAATAGTGAAAGCAGAAAGTAGGGACTAAGAATAATTCAGGGAAATGAGGAATGCATGTAGCTTAGCCCAATAAAATAAAAAACACTATCAATAACAATCTGGCAACAAATGAACTGACATTTCATGCCAATACTTTGCAAGACAAAACCCATTTCCAACATGTACTCTAATCCGAACAACCGAAACTGAAGGTTGAACTTCTTATCTATTTGCCCATAACCTATGTCAAATTAATAGCACCATTTCAAAATTAGCAGACTAGTTTTCATGTCTGAGACCCACCATGAAACCCGCCACTTGTAGTTTTATGGGTTCTTCTAATGTAAACTGCTGGAGAAACTTTATTACAATTCTATCATCCAGTTTAGTTTTCTTCCTGAATAGTTGTTGCAGGTTCAATTAATGGAGATTGCCACCATTAATTCAATAACCAAGTAAATTAGTTGACTTTCGGAAGATGCCAATGAAACCGCAAAACCACTCCATGCTTAATGCCACACGCCCCAATTACCTGCTTAGGCTGATCATTTTTACCACCAATAGTTGTAACAATAATGTGCCCTGTTTCAGTTCCATTTCCATCCACCATGGCCGTTTCCATTTCCTTCCACAGGAACCAGTCAAACATAAGCACTATAAAAAATTTTGATAGTCAGAATAATATCACTTTTCAAATGAATTCTTGAATTTACCTTTTCAACCTTTTCGTCTTTGATTTTCATGTCATTAATTTCTTCTGGAAGTTTATCAACAAGCATAGCATCAGCTCTTGGTTTCCCAACTGATGAATGCACCATGCCACCCGAGGCCATAACAGCTAACGAGAACAGACAAGATATAACTTAAAAATTGGAATGGACACGATCAGGATACTGCAGCAGCAGCTTCAATTGATCACAATGCCACAGATCAGAATACTTAATAACAATTTGCATGGAAATCATAATAAGTTTATCTCCTATCCATCTATTGCATGATGTGGTCTATGTAGAAACTAAAAACATAAATGCACGAAATAGAAATCTACTTAAGTTTATATGAAGTCAATCAGCACACATTTGCGTATTGACGTATTTTTATAGTTAATACAGCTAATTCCACATTATAAGAATGCAATCACGCACATAAAGTCACAGAAATTCACTAGACGTGTCTGGATGCACAAAACAGGCAGGATGGAGCATGTGAAGCTGAGAAAGGATCATGAAGCAACACTGCCAGAGAGAGTCCCAACCAAGCGAAGATATTCTTTTATGTGGAATGTAAAAAGCTTGCTCACAACTCTGATGATCCACACATGCAAACATTCAATATCTTCCAGATACAGTACAGCTTCATACGGAAGCATGATCAAAGGGACAACAGCATAAAATGGTACATCACATGTTGAGAAATATCAATAAATCTCACGTTTTCTCAAGCAACGTTCACTTTTGAACAGAAAGGACCAACAGCTTGCACAATTATTATCAATTGAAGCAACTGTGACAGCTTTTACCAGCTAGATCCATACTGATTTTGATTATGTATCAAAGCTTATAGGTCAAGCGTATCTCTCGAAAAATCTCCCATGATCTTGTCTCGGATTCTATAATAAAAGGAACCAACACCAGAATCTGCCCGAGAATACTCCTACCAAACATTTCAACAATACATGATGAGTTACCAACCTTAATGGGCATTACATCCATCCTCGTGCTAAAGATACACCACATCTATGCGTCACAAGGAACGAGCAACAAAGCAAAGGTGGACCTGATCAAGCAAGAGCAGAGGTGCTGCTAGCAACTAGTGAAAATGAGTCATTCGCTATGGCTGATACAGGATACTGGCATGCAGCCCATAAACTCTCTTTCCAGTACCTCTGTTCCAGCTTTCAGGTAATTTTAACGAGAACGTCACTCATATTCCAACTTTCCGTGCCTCTAGCATAGACCAAATATATATCACCCCTGAGCTACGTAAACCAAAAATATTTATTTCCCCAGGAAATTATTTGACACCCAGGTGAACAAAGCCCTAGGATAGTGATTAAGTCAGTAATGCCTTCTGGGAAATCTAAGCATGATATCATAATTATTCCCCCGTAATAAATTCAGCAACGAAGCTTAGATTAGCAGAAAATACAGCAGAATGAAAGCATACCTCAATTTTCTCAAACTATTTCCTACACCTAAAAGGTATCTTCAACTTTCGTACGAACACACAAGCAGAAAATATCTGAAATAAATACAAATTTAAAGAAATAAGCATACCTCTAGCCGTGAATCACTTGCATTTTGTAAATAAACAGAGCTTCTGATCCAAAGAGCTTCGGAAACAGTGATCACAATAGTATCAAACCCTAGACCAGATCTTCCACGAAGGAGATAAAGGTAAAGTGAAATATGTTGAGTGAATGAGCCTTACTAGTTTCAAGGAGCTTTCCAACAAAGTTTTGACTATCCGAGACATACACACCCTCTCTCTCTCTCTCTCTCTCTCTCTCTCTCTCTCTCTTTGGATGCTCTGAGATTCTGATTGGCAGAGCGGACCCCAACCGATTTTATCAATTTCAGTTAGGAAGAGGTTCAGAGTTCGGTCTCGGTGTTTAACGTGAAACGTGGCAACTGCTGGTTGGATTTTTGTCTCAAACGTTGGACCATTTAAATTCAGAGCGTTAATAGTAGTTTGTATTTTTAAATTTGTCGCCATTTAAATAATTTCTCTAATAATATTTTATAAAAAATATACATTCCCAATAATATTAGTAAAAATCAAATAAACTTATAATTTGAAATGAATGAAGCATATTTTTATATTCTTTTACTCATCAAGTTATAAAATTAATATAAACTATATATTTTTATTGTATTATTATTATTTAATCATCAAATGTTATTTATTGTTTCGGATAAATAAAATATTAAAATTTTTTACTATTTAATATAATAAAATATAAAATTAAAAATATTTATAAATGGTATTTTTGTTTATTTACTTCATGACAAAGAAACTAAAAAGATTATTTCATTTTGATCCAATAATTAATTAATAGCTTTTTTAATATATTATCGCAAGTGAATTACTATTTATTTTGTTTGGGATATAAGGAATATTAGCCAATTTAATACTTGTACTATACTTTTAAAGCCAAATTTGATCATTATGTTTATTTTCTCAAAATTAGTCTTCATATTTATTATTTTCGATCAACTAGATAATTTCACATATTTTTAATGGAATCCATCAAATGAGGTCGCATGCCTCGCATGTGAATGTGAGTCTCCTCTCAAGGGCAAAATTGTCTTTTGATATAAATTCCCTCAAATTAAACCTAATAGTCAGATAAAAGCTTTCCATATTTTAATTCGTCCAAACCCCTCCCACAAAAGCCTTCCCCAAAACAGAAGCCTCTTAATTATTCTCATTCTCATCAGTCTCATCACCATATTGTCTATATTTCAACTCATCATCATCTTAGATATTTCGGCTCACTCCTATACCCCCAATTCATTCCCCAAGTTATCAAAGTTTCCAACTTGTCTAAAACCAAAACTATCAGTCCCTACCAACACTAGAAAATTTAAACATGAAGCATAGGTCTCTGATGTCCAACCAGACAACAATGATGGCGATGAGTTCCATTCCAATCACCACTTATTTCGGACACCGATTTATTTGTTCGTTATCGGGCAAACTAACGAAGACTTTCATGCTTGCAAGCTGATAAAGGGGTTCATCATCAGACAATCTCGATTTAGACATGTAGAAAGATTAGCCTGACATGGGTGCTTGCTTTGAAATCCATTTGTGATATAGTAAGGGTTAGGGGATTTTGGGTACTCTAATTTGAAACTAAAAGGGTATTGAAGTACGAAATTGAAGGTACTCTAGTGTAAAAAGGTGCTTGGACAAATTTGGGGGAATTAAAATATGAAAATTTGGAAAATTTATATCAAAAGATAATTTTGCCCTTGGAGGAGACTCACGTGCCCGTGACTTCATTTGATGGATTTAGTTAAAAAAATATGAGAAATTTTCTAGCTAATATAAATTAATAAGTACAAACACTAATTTGATAGAAAACAAACATAATAACTCAATTTGACAAAAAAAGTATACTACATGTATCATATTGGATAATCTTATGGAATGTAAATATTGAAAGAGAGTAAATGTGGAGGAGTTTACACATCAAATCCCCTTTGTATATGCATTGGATTTTTGGGCCTCCATTTTTGAAAGGATTTAGTAATTTACACTATTACTTATATTTTAATTATACACTATTAACCCCAACATTTTTTTCTTTTTTCTTTTACTTAATCAAATAAATTATTCTTCCTTCCCCTTTACATTTTAATGGAATCAGACAAAAGAAATTATTTATCTTTTACTCTCCTTTTAATCGTATAAAAAAAAAAAAAAGCAATGTGACTATTAAAGCACTTACAATTATTACTATCAAATTCACGTCAAATGAAACTTAATGAATAAAATGTCAAGTCACACTATATTACTATTAATTGAGTATACATTTAAATAAAAAGATAATCTACAATGCAATATTATTAATCTCCAATGTAAATTAACTAGAACTATTGATATGTTTAAATAGATTTACTTATATTTTCTATCAAATTTTTAGATTCTTTTTTTCTTTTTTTTACTAAGTTAATCTATAATACAAATATTTATATGTTAACCGTTTTCGTGATACTTTTAATACAAATGATTATCACTTAAGCATGACAAACTTTGTGTATTGGAGCAAAAATATTAATTACATTATCAACTTTATTTATGTGAGATAACTTTTACTTGACATTAACAATACAATTGGAAATGCTCTTATTGTTAGTAAAATTAAATGTTTTTTTTTCCCTTTCTTTTCCTTTCCATTTTAATTCAAAAACAAAACAAGACATTAACAAATTACTTATTAATTATCATAAACTATCAAATTTAATATTTGAAACTTTATCAATAATAATTTTTAAATTTTTTAAAATAAATTTTATTTGTAAAAAACACATTTTTTTATATGTAATTTTTTGCAAAATATATATAAGAGATAATTTTCACTATTGTTATAATAATGTTTTCATAAATAACTTTGCTTATCAAATACAACGAAAAATGACCACGCTCAAGCTATCTAACTTTAAGAATTGGCACATTAGTGTAATACTCCTTTCCTTCAAAATAGAATATCGCATTTGACTTTTTAAAAATTAAAAAGAACATTTGAAAATAGTTATCACATTGTTGCTTTAAAATGTTTTTTTTTTCTTTTCCCGGTGTATTCATTTTGCAGTAGCTTAGGATGATTTTGTGATTAAAATTAATTACTCAATATATATATTGATTAATAAATACTAAATATAAATTCAATAGTAGCAGGATTTTCCAACTTATGATTCATTTGAAAATTTGTCTTGACAATCATTTTTTTAAAAGAATAATTGTAAAAACAATTTAACAATTTTAAAATGTGACGAAAATGGCTGTCAATGCTATCTTCGGGTTATAAAAAAGAGTTCCCAGATTGAAGCAGATCAATCAAAGTTCATTTGGATAATGAAATTTAAAGACTAAAGTAATATAATTTAATTTATTTTATTTTTAAATATATCACCCATTTCATTGAAAAACATTTTTGCGATAAAGGTTTTCGCAGAGATTCTATTTTCAAACACATAAGCAATCCTCCATTTATATCATTTTATAAAATTTACCGGTTCCAACCTCTCCTAATTTTGCAACCAACATTTTACTAACTAGCAGGAGTCATATTAGAGTGTCACAGAAGTTAGTTCTTCAAATAAATATGTGATATTGATATTGATTATAAACTAAGTTTTAACTTACGTATATATAATTGAGAGTTTTTATTAATTCATTAAGAGTTGAGATTCTTATTATTATTATTATTATGATTAACATGATTAATTAAGTTTAAACTTCTCCAACAGTCAAATTGAACTTTTCTGTTAGTTTATTGGAGGAGTCGTTATGTTGTAATCTATTTAATTTTTTGTTTGAAAAAAAGTGATAACAATTAGCTTAAATAGTCATGTTAAGTTAACAAATAATATCAAAAGTGAGTAAGTGAGTATTAAACTTATGGGTTGGTTGTGATATTTTAAGAAAATAAATACTTCATTTCTCCTTTTAAATTTTTTGGTCAATTTTACAATTTATGTTGTATTAAATTTTTTGTCAATTTCATATATCAATACTTTTATTCATAATATACTCTTACTTTAAATCATTTAACCCATTAAATCATTTAATACGTAGGGTATTATAGTCACTTTTATTTTTTATTCTTATAAATCTTAATTTTATTATTAAAATTTAATGGTTTTTAAATTTTATATTTGGTAAAAATTTAACAAGATTTACTGATTTAGGGATGGATAGAGTAAAAAGGAAAAATAAGAATAAAGTTGGGCCAATGCTTTGGATCTTACTTAATTACTCAATATAGTTATTTATTTTAATTAATTTAAGTTAAGAAAAAGACCCGCAGTTATCATTTGACGGCCCTTTAAATAGCGAATAGAAGTGTAGAATTCCGTCCCCCTGAAATACGCAGCCTTCTCACTGCGGCCGGAAGTTCTTTCCACTCGATTCTTCTGCGAAAGCTTTGGACAGGTAATTCTTCCCTCCGTCTCCGTTGGTGTTATTTTAATTGCAAACTTTCCCCAATCCTTTTTTCTTTTGCAGAGTTTTCGCAATCAGTATATATTAATATACATTAATATTAGTGTATATATACATCCTAGATCTCTGTTGGTCTCTATTCGATTGGTAAGATCTGTTGAACATCGGTTTACATATCTCTGTGTATCTGATTGCGTATATCTGTATATCTCTGATCCATAAATAAGAATAGATTCCAGAACATTTTGCTCTATCGACCTGCATTGTTTAGTGTCATTGAATGTTCGCTTCGACAGAATTTGTTGCAGTTGATTATGCTTGATCTCAGATAGATCTGTTATTTTATTTTATTTTTCACACATCTGAGTTTCCGGTATGTTTTGTTTGGCATTCAACTGAATTTGCAATTTCTCTCACAGAGTGGATCATTTTGTCAATCTAGGATTTAAATGTTTGCCTATTCAAGGTTTTCATTTTAAATTCGATATATTTTATATTTGGATTCTCTCAAATGCTTATGCTAATTTATCTCGATATCTTATATGTCATGATTTTTACTTATTGCCTACCTACTGTATAGAAGATTCGTGAAATTCAGGATGCTTAGATTATGACGGGTTACTATTATTCTTTTCTTTTTATTGGAAAGGGATCAAAGTATACTAATACTGAGCCAAGGAGGTACAAGTGTTTCATACCTGAATTCACATCTTGCCTCATTTTCAGTTGTTTGTTTTATTCCATGATTTAGGCAGTTTTGAGTGGCTGATAACAGAGGCAAAGCAGAGATGGGGCTGACATTCACCAAGCTATTCAGCAGGCTCTTTGCCAAGAAAGAGATGCGAATTCTGATGGTAGGTCTTGATGCTGCTGGTAAGACTACCATCTTGTACAAGCTGAAGCTTGGAGAAATTGTTACCACTATTCCCACTATTGGTGAGTCCTTTTAGCAAATTTGGGTTCTATGCTTTCTGATGAATCTTAACTTGGTATTAATGTATGGCACTCTTATTTTTCGTTTTGTTAGTTAATCATACCGTTCGCTGTTTGCATTCTGTTCACTTAATTGTGGATAGTACTTGAATTTATCTTGAATAATGTTTCTTTATATTCTGTTCTTTTGTTTGTTCTGGAGTTGAATGCTATTTGGCTATTAGTAAGTACAAAGTTATGATGGTAAGCTTATAACTAGTAGTAAAGCAGAGGTTGGAACAAATTACACAGGCAATCATGATTGGCGCTCCACAGTAAATATAACCACATATATCCTTTGAGCACGATATGAATGACTCCTTACTTTTGGTGCTGGCACGAGCATATAATGATAATTTATGAGTTATATATATCATAGTTGAGAGTGGTATGGATTTTACTTATTTTCAACTTACCAATTCCCTTTGTGGTTATCTAATTTATTTAGTTGCAAAGGCACAATTATTGATCTGATACAGGGTCGGGATTTGTTTATTTCAGGTTTCAATGTTGAGACTGTAGAATATAAGAATATTAGCTTCACTGTCTGGGATGTTGGTGGCCAGGACAAGGTATTGTGCATCCTTTTTGTTCTTGTTTCATGAGTAACTCAATTAACAAGCTCATTTTGATGACTGTATCTTGTTTCAGATCTTCAGCGTATGACTCTCTCTAGGTTTCTAGTATTTGAATAATGACATGGTGCTTTTGAATAAAAATGTGGTGTTATCTTATGAAACATTCTAACTTTAACTTGGAAATTCTCATGGATTTGTTACTCATATTACCATCTTTTATCTGATTTTCTAATGCACTTTGTCAATTTGTTTAATGAATATTTATTTCCTAGTTGCATGATAGGCTTCTTTTGATCCTCCTGCTCTCTTTCTCAGTTGCCCTCTTTTATCTATCTTGTGGAAAGCTGGTAATATTAGTACTGTGAAAGATGGAAGAATTTTCTGTTAGAACTTAGAATTGTGTTCAAGTGTTTGGTGGCTTTTCAGGTGAGCACTTGGAAGTAGTTTTTACGTACTTTGACTGGCGCAAATAGATATATCAAAAGATGCAAATGCTGGCACTATTGATGCATTTATATATGTGCATGATTATGTTTGTTTGGGTGATTGATCTAGTTTCTTCTTAATACAGATTCGTCCACTGTGGAGACACTACTTCCAAAACACTCAGGGCCTTATCTTTGTGGTGGATAGCAATGACAGGGATCGAGTTGTTGAAGCTAGGGATGAGCTCCATAGGATGTTGAATGAGGTTTGTGACTGCCTTCTATTATTATTATTATTATTATTTATGCTTGCTGGGCTTGATCTTGATTTAAACTATCCTTCCCCTTTCATGTTGTGAACTCATTTTCTTATTTTACATTTCAAAAAAGGTTTCTGCTGCCCAACACCACTCTTTTGACATGACTGTAAAAGATAGGGAAACATTTACAAGAAAAGGGGGAGAGGATGAGAAAGATAGTACATTTTTTTTACTTATCATCTATTAAAATAATTGGTAATATTTGTCACTGGGATGAGAAGATATGTGAGATGATATCCATTCAGCTACTTGTAACTCTAATATATTTTTCTAATTGTGTAATTCTTTTGCTGATCAATTAATTGAATTTGTTACTGTATCATTATCTCTACTCTGACTGGTAGTTTAGAGCATGTGCTTCAATCCTCCACCTCTTCTTTCCTTTATCAAGATTATTATTTGCAAATGGAATGAATGTTAATCTTGAAGCTGGGATGTGGTTAGATGGACTTTCTGCTGCAGTCGTGAAATGGAATGAATTTTAATCTTGAAGCTGAATTTTGGATTAGATGGACCTTTTGCTGCTGTCATGAATTGGAATGGATTTTAATCTTGAATCTAGAATTAGGATTAGATGAAATTTCTGCTGCACTCATTCTGTAGGAGATATTTGACTGGTTTAGCCACTTGCCACTTCTTTTTGAGTATTTCATGTTTTGTTTTTAGCAGTGTACACTATTAGGTAGGATTGTTTTCTTCTTCGGACCTTTTACTTTAGTTACCACCTTGCAGTAAATCTTTTGTTATCTTACAGCCATGCTATGTAGAATGAAAGGACTAAACCACGCTGCGGTATGGATTTGGATTTTGGATGACCTTTTAAATTTATATATTTGTTTTTAAATTTTAAATAAATAAATAGTTTTTATTTTTAGGGTTTGTTTTTGACAGTGTTCTCTCAATTACTGAGAAATAATATTTGTTTAAGATTTTATTTACTTCATTCAAGGTGCATAAACTGTGTGGATCCACCTGAACAGCATAGATTATTACATGCCTTGTCTTATTTTTATTTATTGGGTTTCAGGATGAACTGAGAGAGGCTGTCTTGCTAGTATTTGCTAACAAGCAAGATCTGCCCAATGCAATGAATGCTGCAGAAATTACTGACAAACTCGGTCTCCATTCTCTCCGTCAGCGCCATTGGTAAGCTTTAAGATATATTGTGCTTAATATTTTACTTGTATGCACCTGTGATCTTGCTTGTTTTTCAATTTGTTTGTGTATACGTTGATTAAATGCATATGTTTTTGGTTGTTTTAGTTACTAGCAATAGGGTATTGTCATGCTAACCATTTAGGGTCCTTGCTTGATAATTAATTGCTTAGAATTAATTTGGTAACCTATTAGCTAATCAAATAGGTTTGATAAAGGATTTTATTTTAGTGTTTACATGGTTCAGTGCATTTGATTGCAAATTCTAGCATCTTTTAAATGTTAACCGCTAATGAATTTTAAGCAAAATTGAAGTTACTTGTATGAAATGAAATGATAGTCACGGAATGCTGAATCCTAGGAACTCTAGTCACTCATGAAAATTGTTTACTTTTTTATTTTTTTTAAAAAAGGACGAATTTGTTATCTCATAACATGAAAAATTATATCATAAAATGACTTAACATAAAAGTGTTCCCCCGCCACCCCCCCAAAAAAATAAGACTATTAAATATTTCAAAAACCTCTTTAATCCCTTATTGCTTTAAATGTTAACTTAATTATTTCTATGTATGAAATAATGTTCATTTCAAAGTTAATAAATTTAAATGTTCCGAGAAAAAGTCATAGATGAATAATATATATAATTGCATTAAATCAAAGGGAAATCCTATCATAGATGAGGGTCCATGTCAACCTCTACGAATACATGGTGGCTAATTGAGGATCACAAGGCCTACTAGAACTTGGTCTATATCAGATATTCTCTAATTAAATGTAGTGTGATTTTAAAAAAATTCTCATAGAAAATGGAAAAAATAAAATAAAATTCAGTTTCCAAACTTTTGTTTTAAACATGTACCACTTGCGCTTAGCCTTCTATTTCATCAAACTAGCCCTTAGTTTGGTTTAGAAGGTAGAACTTTGCCATATGCTTTTAGGATGTGTTTGGTATGCTTTTGGAGAATGTAAACTTTGAATCATTTCTAGATCTGGATCTGGTGGTCGATAGTCAATATGTATCATGAAGTAAAGATATTGCATGGCTGGACCATTTGTTCTTTTGCTGTCCATGATCTATCTATGTTTAATGGCTCACAACTAAGTCCGACATGCAGGCAATGTTAACCATAGTTGGAATTTGTACAGCACCATTCAATGATAATGAGTTTCAAATGTGATTGCACTTGCTCTTTCAATTACAAAAGATCAATTTTGGATGGAAAGAAGTTATAGGATACTATTTCTGCAATATAAAGCCACAAAGTCTCTTCAGAGCTTTCTTGATACTTGTTTGTTGTGCTGTACCCGGAGGAGAATTCAAAATACCTTCTAGGAATTTTCAATTGTCTACAATATTATGGGGATTGATAAAAAAGTTTACCTATCTCATTATTATTTCAAATTACACTGTTTATTTAATGCGTGGATATTCTGTCAGGTATATCCAGAGCACCTGTGCAACTTCTGGGGAGGGTCTGTATGAAGGGCTGGATTGGCTTTCCAGCAATATTGCTAACAAGGCAAGTATCTGCTTGATCTGATTGACTACTTGGTAGCTTAATAAGTTGGCATTTTGTGTGTCAAGATATGATGGTTAATTATTCCTTTTCTCCCCATAATTTGCATGCTTGTCTTATAGTGCTTGTATATCATATGCAGGCATGAAACAGGGAAGGAATTTCGTTGGTGGTGGGAATTTTGTGGTGTTTTTGAATTAGATATTTCCCTAATATATGAGTGGCGATTCCTAAATATGATAGTTTCTTATGGTTCTCTTTCTAGTCTGGAAGAGTGATATAGCAAAAGTTTCTTTTGAAGCGCTTTGTTGGATTTTTTGTTTAGTTGATCTTTTCAATTATAAGCTGTCATAATCCTTCATGGAATGACATTGGACGCTTTTGGCATTTGTCTGGTAGACTCATTCCCACTCATATAGCATAGTCCTCAACTGCGCAATGATATAGAATAGTCTCTTTCAACTGGGTGTCAGCGAAGAGAGTCAGACTCTGACATTAGTTTTTCTTTTCCCTTTTTTAATCAAAAGCAAAATGTCAGTGTCCTCCATGGTTGGAGCGCACGAATTTGATCAACAATACATGCGAAGAATTGACATTATAGTATTTTGGTGGATACTTAATGAAAACCGAGTAGAATAACGTAAACCCAATCCATTTCCTTTTCTTTTTTTTAATGATTACTCTTAGTTTTATAATTAATAGTCTTTTTGTGTTTAATTAAAATATGTATTTTATACCTTAGTTGTTAATGCATTAGTAATTAATATTTTTTTATTCCTCTTATTTATTGATTGGAATTTAATGTGTACGTAAAGTACTTATTAAGTGTATATTTAAAATGTGTTTTTTTAAAAAAAAGAATACATTTAAAATTTTATTACTTTTAGCACCTTAGTATGTTTATAAATTATTAAAAGACTATTTATTTTGAAACGTTGGAAGGTCATTTATAGTAAAAAAGAATGCCTTTTATTGTTGTAAAAGGAAATATTTCCAACATGCCACGACAATTCTGGTTGAAAAATGAAAATCAACCAAAGAGATTGGTTCAAATATTTAAGCAATTCCACTTTACCAAGTTCTCCATATGAATTGGTTATGTCATCTTTATTCTATCGCATTTACATTTTCAAATCATTGGGGATTCTTGTCCCTATGTTCTACCTCATTTTCATTTTCAAATCATTGGGGATTCTTGTCTTATAAACATTTATTATGTTTTCATTCCCGCGTATTCTTTTTATTTTTCCTTTTAATTTTCGTTTATATTTCCATCTTTGTTTAAATTGAAGAATTATTGTCCTTTATCCACTTTAATCGAAAATTTTGTCCTTTCTAATTCTTTAGCATGCGATAGAAGTATTAGTTTCTAATTAATAAATTTACTCCCTTTCAATCAAAAGCAATTATATGCATTTTTCTAAAAGAATCATAAAGGAAATTCTACAAACAAGATTTTCTCCCTAACTAATTTCTCATTGCATAAATCAAGATGGATTCCACAAAGAAGATTATCAGCCATAGAATTAATTAAATATCTCAAAGCATGACGCGAACGGTTCACAAGGCTAAGCACATGCAAGACGACTATATAAGCTTTTTCTTAGACTATAACCATTCAAAATTTAAGAAAAAGAGCTTTACGAAATTAGGTTGCTAATTTGTGGATGTCATTCCACTAAACTGGGAGACCAACCATACAAATCCACTTTAGTACCCCTAAGTGAGTGTGCGGTCAGGGTGAAACCTTCATCGGGAGAAATTCTGAAAGTTTGTGTAGTAAGTTGACAACTATTTTTTTTTTTTTTTGTTTTTTTGAAAGGGTTGACAAGTAATGACATTCTATCATACTTTAAGGTGCCTCTTCCTTTTTCACTTAAAGAAATAAAAATTATCCGTTTTTAGAAAGAAGAAAAGGGGAGATATCTTCTTCACTGGCTTTTCTATATTTGAACTGAATGATTATTTGATCTAATTATTCCTATAACATCAATGTAGGCATAGTCGGCAGCACTGCATGTGATAATCGCTTGGTTCATAATATAAGTCTTGCTAGTTTAATCATCTCTTTTTTTCTTTTCTTTAATGACGTTTTTCTAATTCAACACCATTTTTAGCTGTTTACCTTGTAAACTATGAGTGGATTTCCTGTATGGCTTTTACTTGGTTGTTCTGTTTCAGAAGCCAATTACTGATTCTTGGTTTGTTCTCGAATTCGACATATTATTTCTCACTTTGCATAAATTTAAGATTATAATATATGTTTTGAAAGTTCAATCTAAGATTTTTATTTTTTGTCTATATATATTAGCCAGAACTCAAACCTAAGTTATTGACTACTTATTGTTAAAAGAGTGCTTTTTTGGGAAGGAAAAAATACCAATTTAATCCATAAAGTATCTGTTTAAAAGTTATTTTCATCATCAAATTTTTTTCCCTAGTCATTTACACTCTCAATTAATTTACAGCTTATCAAAACACATTTTTTAATTAAAATTTTCACAAGTCGTAAAAATTGTTTGAGGATGTAAATGACAGAATTTTTTTTTAAGAATGCAATTTTGAGGAATACTTCAAGAACCAAATTGTCTATTTCATTCTTTTTAAGGTGGTCCCTTCTCTTATATATATATAACGAAGGGAAAACTAAAAGGGATCAATCCTTGAAAATGATTTAGAGGAACATTATTTAGACTAACCTTTTTGTTATGGGGTAATTTAATAGCGGAAGGAATTATTGTCGGACTTCTTGTTGGGACGGGGGCGAAATTCTTTGCGAATCAAATATCCTTCTCTTAACACCTTCATTAATTTCCTCAAAAAAAAAAAAAAAAACACCTTCATTAAGGTTTGGGTCCATTGGGGACACATGGACGCACAGCATGTAGGATTGGAGTAAAATTAATGTAGACGTAGGATGTCTGATCTCAAAAAGGATTGAAGAAAATAGCCTCAATATTTAACTGATCGCGGGCTAAAATTGTCCAATTAAGTGGGAGCTGGGGTGGGAGGGGCAGTAGTGTGAGCTAAACTTTAAACTTTCAACTTTCAAGTCACACTCAATTGGATGAAAATTATACTATAAGACATGCGAGTATTACTCTTGATTATACAAAGGAATAACCCGAGTGAATCAAACTTTCAGCGATTAATTGAAGGCTGCATTTCTAGTTACTCGAAGAAAGTCTAATTGGAACCATTACTAATTAAGAAACTTAATCTAAGATTAGTGAGACAAAACAATTAAACGTCCAAGGAGTTATAGCCACAAGTTAACACTTGATACTGCTTTGCCATGCTACTTTTGAAGAAGGTGTCATACTCTGAACAGTTGTTAGTGAGGATATTAATTAAAGAGACAACTTCATGATCTTAACAAAGGATGAGAGGTTGATAAATTTTTTTGCAGGGTCCCCGTTAGGAATTGGTCTCTCAAAAAAGGATGTTTATCTATTATCATTGCTTTTTATAACTTAGCTCTAGAAACGCAGCCCATAATATGCAAGATGATTACGTGATTTTGTCGTTTTTTATCTTCTTTTTTTTTTATTATTAAAAAAAAACAGATTTTTGTGTGGATAAGAGCTGTCTTTACCTAACTCAACACCATTGTAAGTCGTCTTAATCAGCCAATTCTCATCAGAAGATCTATGAAAATGACTAACTAATATGCACTGTTTACCACTACGAATATGGTTTTTTTCTTTGCCTAACCTCGAAATATACATCAACACAAAACTAGCTACCTATTTATTTGACGATACATTGATAATTATAATTATAAACTGATCAAATTGTTGGACCCACTAGAAAGGAGATATTATGTTTAAAATTTTAAAATTCAAGCCTTGTAAATAAATAATAAAAAAAATGAATATCGTGAGATTAATCTTCCAAAATGGTCTAATTTTCAACTCAACCTTTAATTAATTTTGGATAATAGGAGACCACAGTTATATATGCATATATAGATAATTGTGGATCATCATGATCATATCATAGGGTACATTGCATTTGTACTTTAAAATCAAAATGCCATCATCTTGATGATAATTAAAGTTCTTTCATAATAGTGGCACTAGGCCAATGTACATGAGAGTTGCCCATGGATCTACTTAAAGCATGCTTATAGTGACAGATATTTAGTAATTAGTTAAAACAAGACTTTTAAAATGTGGTAACGTACAAAACATGCACTTTGTGAACAATAATCATCGGAAAGCCCGGGGTTGAAATGATGCCAGATATAATATCACTAATGTCCCACACTTTTTTTTTTGAAAAACTTTCATCTGTTGCTTTATTTTTCCCAATGCATATAGTAGTGACTCATGATAACATGTGTGTGCCTAATCAGCAGCAATTGCAAAAAAGGTAACACATAAAAATAAAATATATCGGTAATATTGTAAAATTTAAATTTGATCGACAGGTTTTTGCCTTGGAATACCGCAAAGTTCAGTCAACATGTTACTATAAATATTAAAATATTATATCAAATGTACTTACAAATTGTAATTTCTGCAACGGTTCATTCATTAACATATTCACTAGATGTAAGATTAATTAATAATGCATATGTTGACGACTGTTTGTCTACAGGGCTTTATTAGTTGGGCTTTGCTCCGAAAGATTTTTCTTGATGGATAGCTTCTTGAGCCGGATAATCTATGGAAATTCACTCAAGTTGGGGACAACCGTGTATTATAGAAGAAGTATCTCATTGAACCGTCATTTTTGTATGATTGAACTTGTCATTTGCTTACTGTTCTTTTACTTCCTGTAATAGCAAGTACTTTCCAAAAAAAAAAAAAGCAAGTATTTTATGAAATATTGTCTTCTTTAATCAATTATAAGTGTTAAACGGTTAAATTCAATTCATTTACATCAATTTGTGAAAATTTAATATAGTATCAGAGCGAAATATTTTGTATTCACTTACTTTCGCTCATTTATCTTGACTAGCTTTGATATATTTATCTTGATGTTAATAAACGAAGATATTTATCTTGACTAGCTTTCTCACTCTCCTTTTAATTTCTCAGCCCTTTGATATATTCAAACTTCTCCAAATTCATGCACGGAAGTACTTTATACATGGTTCAATGAATTTCACTTATGTAACAATCTTGAATAACCAAGGCCTCGAACATTCAGCTGTGTGTGTGTGTGTGTGTATATATATATATAGTTTCTTGAGGACAATGAACTTGAACACAAACTATATCTTTTCTCCAAACAGGGAAACTCGTCCGTACGTATAGTAGATTTCTCTGACTTGTTACCCAATTAGTTTAATTAAGTGGGCAAAGATTTAATCAAATTCGGACAAAATTAATCTGTGTGTGCATGCATGCAGCAACTATTCATACTCTCAGTAGTGTGCCTTAAGCCATCAAATATTACTTTGTTTCTCATGTAACTTATAACTTCTTTTTCTTATTTAATTGCCAAACTTCTGGGATTTCTTTAGGAATTTCCGATGGCGGTAGAAAAACACTCTAGAGAAAGAGTGTACTTTCAGTATATATTTTGATGTTATATATTTCAACACGGTCAAGCCATAATTTCTTATATTTTTCCACAAAATTTTACATCAGGAATTGCTCAAGTAACTAAAAAATAATTAGTTATATCAAATTCATTTTTTTTATGAAGTCGAGTCGTATAACTTCTCATTTGTTATGCTTCGGCAGTTTACTTGCGTTTTCTAGAATAACTATCGGTATTTTGGAAGCTTGTAAATTTAAAAACTTTATTTTAAAGACGTAGAATTAGTATAAGAGCTTTATTTTTTTGCAAAGCTTGTCAAATTTCCATTCCCATTTTTCTCATTTGGGTCTTGATCGATCCATGAGTGGAGGATCCCTTCGATCTAATCTTTTCTCTATCCAGAATACTTTTCCTTTGTCCGAATTAAAAACGACAATGTCAACCAAACTCGTTGACGTCAGATTGTTTCAGTGTGGCGCTGAAGATCATCATAGCTTTTTGGACGTCAAGAATATTCAGATGGACGACCACGATTGGATCGTTGATACTAGGTAACCTGTAAATCTTCGATTTATTTTATGTACCTTTTGTCACGGCATAAGTTAGTAGTACGAAAGTATTCCCAGTCTCACATGGATAATCTACTGTCACATGGTCTAGCCTCTGGACTTACGTTTAATTTCCTCGTTACTCTTTAATAATTATTATTATTACTATAATTATTATTAATTATTATTCTATTTTTCTTAAATTAAAAAGATGGTTTCAAATTAATGCATATATATATATATATATATATATTTGAAGTTGATCGCACAAAATTATTATTTATCTGCACTTAAATTTTTTCAGGAATTTCATGTCCTCCAAAAAAGGGAAAAATGTAAGGTACAATATGAGAAAATATATATTTGAAGTTAATCGTGCAAAAATTAATCTTTATCTGCATTTAAGTTTTTTAAGGAATTTCATTTCCTTTTTTTAAAAAAAGAAAAGAAAAAGAAAATTGTAAGGATATTATGGTACATAGCCGATATGCGAATGTATTCCTTTTACTTCATTTCTGGAAAAAAGAAATGGAAAGAGTAATAAGGGAAAATCATGCATGGCTCAACATGCCACTCGAGGGTATATGTGATGCCCATCTTCTCTCATTTACACATAATTAATATTTGTGAATGTAATTATGATTTTCTTAAATGGAAGTTAGGTTTGTAGGCTTCTCTTTTGTGAGGCAGATTAGAAAGTTTAATTTCGAGAGAAAATAATCTTAGACGAGCTCTATAAATTGTGGTTGGCCTCCATTATCTTCCTTCAAAAATCTACATCTACCATCAAATTGTGCTTCAAAAATATCCTATCCGCCCAACCCCACCCCCACCTCCACCCCAGTACCCTTCCGGTTCCCTCTACCTCTCTTATCTCTTTCCTCTTCTCCACTCTCTCCAGATGGATAAGAAACCATTCAACTCTCCAGAATTTGAAGTAAGGAAAGGGCCCTGGACAATGGAAGAAGATTTAATTCTCATCAACTACATTGCAAACCATGGCGAAGGTGTATGGAACTCTCTAGCAAGATCTGCTGGCAAGTATTCTTAGCCTTCTAATTTCTTTTCCTCTCTCTCTCTCTCTCTATATATATATATATGGTATTTATCAAACACTTGATATATGACTGTGGAAAAAAAAACCCTAGTAACCAATTCTCTTCTGTTTTTCCTAGGTCTCAAGCGTACCGGGAAAAGCTGCCGGCTCCGATGGCTGAACTATCTTCGACCGGACGTCAGGAGGGGTAATATTACACCAGAAGAGCAGCTCTTGATTATGGAGCTGCATGCCAAATGGGGAAACAGGTGAGTTTCATGCTAGGGTTTTTCATGAAAAGAAAAACTAATTAAATAAAAAGTGGTTGTTGAGTCTTGTTTGTCCTCCAAGTTTTCGATACGCATCTAATTTATTGATGTCGTGGGGGTGAATCTTAGCCACAAACTTCTTTTGCCGTATGGTTTATTTGGGCTCGTGGATCTGTGATGCAAAGTTAGTCACTCAAGCCCACAACCAGCATCGAGAGTTAGATTTGGAGAGAGAAGAAAATGTTTTTCTCTTCAATTCTTTTCCCCATTTCGTCCAAGAGTGGGTAGCAAATCAACACGATGCTGATGGCTATTCCGAAGCTTCAATTCCCAACGTGGGGATATAATTTTGTGGCTACCATAAATTTGATTTTCATGATCCAGCTTTTTGTTTTTCATAAGAGTTTCTTCTACTCTTTTTCTTGATTTTACAAACCATACTTTCAAATTTTAGAGTTTTCTATACATGCTCCTTTTTTTTGCATAAGTCTCTTGAGTTTTTCATCATGATCTGATCTAGAAGAATACATTCCTTGAAGAGAAAATATTTAAAAGAATTTAGCAAAAACCAGTTTCATTTTTTTTAATTTGTTTCCTAAAATAAACAATCTTTATACTTCTCTCTCTCTCTCAAAAAAAAAAAAAAGTCTTTAGGACTTGATTTGAAAACTGCCTTTCCGATCCATATATGGGTTTCAAAAGTTCAAAACTACAATAAATTACCTTATTTTTCAGCTATAATTAGATCATGATCTAATTATAGATATGTGGCCTCCGTTACTTACAATAACAAGTCCAAGAAAAAATAAAAGGAAAAGTAAATATTCTACTCTCCACTGCCGTAATTACTTATATATATGTTGTACTCTTTAGTGAAATATATGTAGTGTTTATAAATATTAACATTATCATGGGGCGTACATCTTTTACTATAACTAGTAAGAATGTGCTTTGAAAGGAATTCTACCTCAAATAGTAGACAGCTGTTAATATAGGATATAACACGTTGCGAATGCGGGGCAAAACTAAAGTAGTAGGACCGTAGAAATTTTTCCATTTTAAGGCGGCCCCAGTTCAATTTCTCACTTATTGACACTTGCTGTCAACCTTAAAAAGCACCTCTCTCCACTCCTACTTGCATTGCCTGAAAACAAGGCAGCTTCTCTTCCATAGTACTACTGCTCCCAACCCCAGCTGATTCCTTACCTCTTCTCCAGCTGAGAGAGTGCTGCTCGGACTGTACGTAGTTTCCGTCCATGTCTGCATATTTCTAATTATTCAGAGTGTGATAAAACTTAGTATTTTGATCACAGAAAATAGTAAATGAATTAGCTTATGACTTAAAAAAGAACATAATTTTTTTTTTTGGCGGGGAAGGGATAATTTTTGATGAAGTGGCGGGTGTTAATAAGCAAGTTATCAAACCTTTTTGGTGCGATATATGTTGGTTCAGGCATGATAGCCTTAGATTTTCCGATGTGAAAGAGAGATGATCGGGACTGGGGGAAGGACGTATTGATGATTTCCAGCTGAAACTAATAATCTCGTCTTGATTTTCCCACCAAAATTTGAGTAGGGCTTCTTTCTTTTCTTTTTTTCCATTTTGGTACTTGATAGAGGAGTTTGCGACTGGGAGTGGTACTGGACCGATAGATCATCCATGAATAGGAAAGACTTAGGGGCTAGGAATTGAGTCGTGACCATTCAACGTTTTTATAAGCTGAGTTTCCTTTAAATAAAATTTTGAACTTGGAATTTGAACCATAGAACATGGATACCTTTGATTTTGTGGTGATCCAGCCAGATTCTACTAACAAATTTTGTGGGCCAGAATGCTTGCATGGTAGATTGTATCATCAAAATAACATGTTAGGGGTAAAAAAAAACATAATTAAATAAATACATATGTTTTCTATGATGGATTTCTACAACCATGAATATATATGGGCAAACAACAATGCAGAGTTTTCTTTCTCTTAACCTAATCACATGAGGACATAACAGTAAAGTAGGTTATTTTCATATATTATCATCATGTTACTCTTGACGAGGATATAAGAATTGATCAGGTGGTCAAAAATTGCAAAGCATCTCCCTGGAAGAACAGACAATGAGATAAAGAACTATTGGAGGACTAGAATTCAGAAGCACATGAAGCAAGCAGAGACTTTCACAGCACAAAGTTCTGAGCATAATGATCAAGCAACCTCAAGCCAAATGTCCCATGCAGCTCATCACGATCATGCAGTGGAGACTTACTCTCCTCCTTCCTACACAACCAACATGGAGACTTTTCAAAACCCTTTCCCCACGGAAACTACTGACAACATTTGGAATATGGAGGATATCTGGTCCATGCAATTACTTAATGGCGACTGAACTCTATTAATTATTTATAATTTAGCAGTAATAATAATATAAAAAAACGCAGTCAAATCGCTAGTGCATGATTCAGTAGCGTACGTAGTATTACTACTGCAGTACATATAATTAATAGTTGTTACATGTGTTTATATTTATCCCTATGGCGGTTTTCATTATAATATGCTAAGTACTGTATTACCTATTATCTCTGTCAATATATATAAGTAAAAATGAGACTACTATTTACTCTTTTGCTGTTTCTTTTTCATTTTTTGGTGAACACTCTTTTGCGTTTTCTATTTGCATACACATTGGATAATATGATCATTTAGATTAGGGTTACATGGCCTAGTAATCATCTGTATTAATATGTAAGGCGATGAATCCATATAATTTCTTGTGTTATACTGATCACTGTCGTTGCTTGGAGTGCAATCAGCCGCGTGATAGCTCGAATAATCTGGTACTGGTAATGGCTCTTTTTTTGCCTTTTTCTTTTTGGACGAAAGTTCAAGAAAAAAAAAAGAGTGGAGTGCAAAGATCCCACTCTTTTAAAAAAAATTAAGGGGAATTTTTTAAAATTGTTTTTTAATAAATGGTGGAATCCACTCTTTTTTATTCAGAACAATTTCTGAACACCACTTTAAAACTTTTCTGGATCCGCCCCTTAGTCATTATTACCATTTTTTTAGCTTAATTATATGTATATATGCATGTGTGATTGCCGAGGATGTGATGCATGTAAGAAGATTGGACAACTTGGAAGACATGAATCTTAGCGTAGTCATGATCAAATTAAACAGATACCGAACTGAAGTCACAGAAAACGGACACGCGTAAAGGAGCAGATACGTTTTTGGCAAATTCAGTCTTTACTTTCCATACATTTATCTATATTTGGTCATAGCCTCGCATTTTCTAAGTCGGATGTAAACCTAACTCTTTGAGTTTCCATATGGAAATCTTCACATGCTCTCCCTTAATTATATTACAAGCCACTTTTTCAACATGGTAAATGTATTGGTGTTTTCTCATGGGTTTCATGATCATCATATGGTCGACCATATATTACTTGTTCCCTAAGCATCATATATATATATATCATCCCAACAATCTACTATCTGCTGATTGTTGGTGGCTCGTGTGGGTTTTTTCTTAATTTCCATTCATACAACTTTTCTTCCATATGTATGTGTACGTGTGCAAACATCTTCAGAATAATATATAATTATTATATACAGTCTCTTATGTAATTTTAGTACCTGTTAAAATAAATAATTTTTTAAAAAAACGTGCGTGTTTGGATAACTCATTTTTTATATTTCTATCGAAGTAATATAGTTTACAAATACATTCTTATTATTCTCCAAGTACATATGCGAATTTAAAGGATGTTAATCGCCAGGGTCGTTAAAGTACCAGGCCTCTTCATCTATGCTCATGCATGTTGTAGGAGTATTTTTAAGAGGGAGACATGGAGTGGTGACGAATCTTGCAATTTATAGAGTGATGAGTGTAAAAAGGAGTTTTGTTGTGGGCTTTCGTAGTACTAAAGTTATACGAAAGAAACTTCATCGACTTTTGGCCGCCCTTTTTTTTTTTTGTCACGTTTTTTAAGTGCGAAATTTCCCACGTGAAAGATAAGTAAAAGTCACATGGCGGGTCGGCAATGAGTTGCATATGATAAAGATGAATAGAATGAGACCATTCGTCGACATCACTCGTCAGTCGTCCACATAATAAATTCATAGCTGGAAAATCATTTTCTTTTAA
Source organism: Apocynum venetum (assembly GCA_019593545.1). Classification (NCBI taxonomy): domain Eukaryota; kingdom Viridiplantae; phylum Streptophyta; class Magnoliopsida; order Gentianales; family Apocynaceae; genus Apocynum; species Apocynum venetum. Next base: position 3,908,376 of record SRSM01000123.1, on the reverse strand, counting down.
GTTGATATATTGTGATTAAGATGTTGCAATTTTTGTTTTTAAAATATATAAACATTAATTAAATTTTATATTATATACTAGTTTCTCCATTTATAAATAAATATATACATCATATTTCTTCTTAATTCTTATATTTCAAATGTAAACATTAATTTTAGATGGAGTGATAATCTATAAACATTAATATATTTTTGACTTAATATTATATTAAAATAATTTATCTAATATTACTAATACTTTTGGTAGCAATATTTATTTATTTTTTGTAGAAGGATTTGTTCTTGTTATGGAAATTTGATCAAGAACCAGTAGATCTATGACGACCATTTTAATGATGGAGTGTAGTGATCCACGTCGAGGGCTCCATGTCTAGTAAAGGCCTCAGCAAAAGGAAAATGATTCGGATTCGAAATTAACTTTGCATTTGGATATCTAAAGAACATGACGTTCGGGCAAATGCAGCTTATACTTCGAAACATAATTTGTTTGAAGGGTGAAATAAGGAAAATTATCAAATTACATCCACAAACTATTTTGGATTCTCATGATTCATCCTTTTTCGCTTTTTTTTTATAATTTTTGGTTCTCAAAATTCATCATTTTTATCTGATTTTATCCTAAAACTAATTTTGAGTAACAACTTTCGTCATTCCAATTAAAATCTTACCTAAATCGACAAAATCACCTGTTTTCTCTTTCTTTTTTATTGATAAGGAGTAAAAAAGGAATTTTAGAAACTAATCAAGTGACAAAACTCCTTTTCTTCATCACATTTCTTCTTCTTCTTTCTTTCCTATTTCTTCTTTCTCATTTCTTTCCCCTCACCCTTCTTACTCCTAATTAACTTTTAGCAAGAAAAAAGTTTAGTTTGAAAAAAGGGAATAGGCATAGTTTAGTTTGAAAATTTTTATTAGAAGTGTATAGACTAGAAATTTATACTAATATAAAAAGGAAAATAACCATGAATATCCTCTAATTATTTTCTTTTAATGAAATTTATGTTTCACCAGAAATTCCACTGATAGAAAAAATCGATCTATATTTCATTACTTGAAACAAAAAAATTGCAAATGAAAAGACAAAATTCTCCAAGGCCTTTCTCTCGGCATGTAGAGTACATTCACAATATTATCCAGGATAAGATGGAAACCGATAAATTTATAAGGTAAAGAAAAATAATCCTAAAAAAACAAAGATTTTCTCTACCACCATATCGGCTAAACGGCTTCCTCAAAAATAGAATTTCACTCTGTGGAAGTACAAAAATTTCTATTTTTTTGTTTCTTTGATCGAGAATTTAAGGCCTCATTTTATTTGTGATAAAATAATAAAGTATTTTTACTGTAAATGAGTTACCGTCTTACTTCTATTAATCTAACTGGTTTCACCTATGTCAATGAAATTCACGTCTCTTAAGTTCTTTGTAAAGTTTACATGAAAAATTAAAATATTTTTTAAAAATAAACATTTTTTTAACATTTTAAAATGAAAAATAAACATCCATTTTTAAATCAAATTAAATATTAAAGAGTTCATATGGGCATATATTTTGTCCAAATGTTTTTGGACTTCTATATCATCATTCAAAAACTCTTTTCTATACTTCTCGCCTAATGTATAGGCTCCATTTAATATATATTTTTAAATATTGTAAATTTTAAATTTCACACACATTCTCTACTTTAATAACTATATTTAGATTTTTTTTTAACTTTATCTAATATATGAAACCTGCAAGTCACTTATTTAATTCATAAAATTAAAATACTTAAATGAGTTTTTTTTTTGTGTAAATTTTGCATTTTATTCAAAATAAAGATGTTTTTCCTACCTTTCCCAAAAAAAAACGTTTTTTTTTTCTTTCTAAAGTTAAGTAAATGTTGAAATACACCCATATTTTGGTGGATGATATATTTGGTCATGTCATTTATACATCCAAATTATACAATAATTTTATATATACAACTCTCATGTTATATGTACAAAAATTATAAACTTTACACGGTTTATTATGGCCCTATCAAAATCATCTGAAAAGCAGTATGACCATGGATTTTATGTGCACCAAATCCCATTTCGCATTACTCCTTTATGCAATAATTTCTCAATAAATTGGGATATAAAAAAGGGGTAATTCAAACATTTGTTTATTTCAAACGTATATAAATTGCAAAAGAAATTTTACGAAGTTATATACCTTTCCTGGTCAGGGAATGCGTACGCAGAAGGTGAAGCTTGTACTCTTCATATTTAAATTATTTATTTTGAATTAATAAAAGACTAAATATTCTTAAAGTAAATCTATTTTTAAATATAATTCTTTATTTAAGGGAATCACTCTATATTAATACACATATTTAATCAGTAGTTTCCTTAATAATAAGAAAAAAGACTTATTTTGCCCTTAATAAAATATCCTTCTAAATTTTATATAGAGTAAAAAATAAATTCTATATCCATTCAAAAATAAATACATTCTATATTAGAAAGAAATAAAAGAAAAGGAAAAAGAATAAAATAGAGAACACTGGGCTGATTTTATGGGCCTATTACCCATAAACCAGATCTTCAGGCCGTAAGTGTTTCATTGAGTTCCATTGTAACTCTTGTTAGATTCAAACTGGTCGATTTATTTTAAGAACTGACGACTTGGCCCCCATTCCAACTCGAGGGTACGCATTGCCATGGAGAGAATCAGCGAAATATGAAACACGAAACCAGGCCCAACTAATAAAGGCCTTCTGTTCAATGGAAGGATTAATTATATTTTCAAGTAAATTAGTTGGGCCTAAAGAGGTTCTTCATTCTTGATTTCGGGGAAAAGACAAGTCAAGTGCCCCTAATTAAAATTTGAGCTCCGAGTTCAGTCTATTGAATTGGATGAGTCTTAAATATATTTATTTTTACTTCATATAAAAAAAAATAAAGAAACTTTTGACTATATATGAGATATCAATATTGTATTATCTCTGTTTATAAATGAATATTTACTTTTTACTCATGTTTATTTTAATTTCAAACATTTTAAAATAAAAATATTTGAAATACAATTATAGACAAATAAAGTATTGATGGCTATTATGATATTCATGTGTGAGTAAGATATGAATTATTTTTCAAATATAAACAAAAAATTTATATATATAACTATATTTCTAAATTATGTTAGTATACTAATAAGTTGCAAAAATGGTCGAAAGTGGATAAAAGGAGTAGAAACGACAGAAAAAATAGTGGTGTAGAAATCTTCACTCATCCGCAAAGCATTGGTGCTCAGGCAGCCCAGACACTTCCCAATCTTCCAATTCCAAAACGGCAAGCTTAGCCTTACGATCCTCGTATCATCCCATTCTCCAATTCATGACATTTCTCTGGTCCATCTCTCTAGCGGGCCCTACCCAACCATTAACCCAAAGCAACTAAAGATCAGAATCCCAGATTTTGTATAAATCCATGGTCTAATCACACCGGTCCAAGCTAAGATAAAACACATTTAACCCGTGGGACCCGTGAAGTTTAGATCTTAGGTAAAGTCCCCGCTACCAATTCATATTCGAAAATTTATCCCTTTTGCAAATTTTAGAATTTTTACTTAAAAATTTAATGGTTATTTAATTTATATTCAATACTTAATTATGTTAAAAAATAAATGTCTCATTTAATTTAGTTTAAATGATTTAGATATTATTCATTAAAAATGAATTACCATTTTATTAATTCGAGCCTTTAATGTATATAATGGATTTTGCATCTTTAAATTTGTTTGTTAATTTTGAATATTTGATAAAAAAATATGTTTTATTTTTTATTTTTTTTTCCATCTTTAAAAATGTGCAAAATTAAATTGAATTGAGGAGCATATAATTTTTTTAAAATAAAAAAAAAAGCTTTTATGGACTTAAAAATGGAAAATATATATCCGTAATTTTTTTACAGAAAAAATTATCCAAGTTCTAATCCATAATGGCATACACTAAGATTAGTATTTATTAAAAAGTAAGATTTGTTGGATTTTTAATAAAAAAAATCATTACTTTATGTGATTAATAGATCAAATCTAAACTATTATGTATATGGTAACAAATTTTAAATATTTGAATAGAATGATAGAGTATATTTATATACTCCGTATAATATTGTGTGTGTATATATTAGAGTAAAAAAGTCAAACTGAAACCTTTTTTATCTTATATAATTCAAAATCAATTAGGGCATATTTCTGTAAATGTTCAATGTGTTAATTAATTTTATAATTAAATAGTTCATGACTTACTTACTTATAGTTTTAATATGAAATAATATCAAATTTAGTTGAAATTTTCCATCTTTATTTCTTTATTAATTTGTTTCTCTATTTTCAAAATTTTTTAAAAAAGAGGAAAAATCTCTACCCCTCTTTTTTTTTTCCCATTATCCACAAATTATTTTACTTAAATGGATAAGGCGCGACCGCGATGAATGAATTATCCAAGGGTATAATGGTAAAATAAAAATATAAGAATTAGATGTTATTTGAGGAGTATGGGATTTCACTCCCCCCGAATATTTCCAAAGCCACGAGGGGTTTATCGGCTAGCTTTCGTCACGCTCCAGTTTCTCTTTTCAAGAAAAGAGAAGAAAGTCTAAGAGAGAAAAGTTATTTGTATTTATGTTTGAAACTTTAGAGAGAGAAAGTGCGAGGCGAGGGAAGTGCTCAATTCTTTTTGTTCTTAATTAAATTGGTAAACAAATGGGAAGGGCGTTTGTTTATGTGATATTAGGAGGAGGTGTGGCAGCTGGATATGCAGCTCAGGAATTTGTCAAAAAGGGTGTCTCTCATGGTGAACTCTGTATAATCTCCGAAGAATCTGTAATTCTCTCTTTCTCCATTTTACACTGCTTTTTATCTGTTATTTCCATAATTGGTTGGTGGGACGAAACCGTTTTTTTTGCTCTTTATCTTCTAAAAGAAGTCAATATATCTGCTGTGTATTGCATTTCTCTGGCTCCGAGTAATCCTGGAATGAATAAGTAGTATTTTGGAGTTCTATCGTTTGGTGTTTGGTTGGTATTTGCATTGGATGATCTGAAATATGCGCGCGCGTGTATATATATTTATATCTCGCTTTCTGTGGAATTTGTTTTTCCAGATTTCCTTTTGTGTCTTCCGATTAATAACTGGGTTTTGGGTCAGATTAGTACTTTAATATAAGTAGTTATTTTGTGGAGAATTCTCATTATAGCTATGGCTTATGGAAAAATTCATCTTGCATTCACCCTGTTTTTGGGCGACATTGAGTTGATGGTAGACTAAGTAATTTCTTATTTTGGTTTTCTTTAATCTAATCAATTTCCTCATTCTAGTAGAATTATTTGCTTGTAGGTTGTTTTTTTTAAAAAAAAATGTTATTGTTATTAATAATTGCCTTAGTATGTTAACATTTGAAAATTACCGCGTGTTTACCAAGGTGAGGTTTAAGTATTTTCATCATCCCCAATGAAGTGTTGAATGAGAAACATAAAAAAATAAAAAAAAATGAAAGAGAATTCTGTTCACGATTGACAGATTTTAGAAATCATAAAGCAATGAAGAAATAACTTCGGTCTAATCCGTATTAAAATAGGACATGATGATTATTGTATAAAAACAGATTGCTGATCTTCATAAATAAGAAACTGATTAAAATCTGCTTGAAATTTGCAGGTTGCACCCTATGAAAGACCTGCATTAAGCAAAGGTTTCTTGCTCCCTGAAGGTATCTTTCCTCTTCTCATTCTTGTGTCAACTTAGAAATTTTCTGATAATATCTTTGGTGATGATGGTGGCACATTAATACTATACTGTATCTTTGGGAGACAAAAGAGTGAATATAGTAAATGATAAACTACATTTTGTATGTTCTGAAATTTGTCTCTTTTAAATTTAAAATTTGCAGTTATCTTTATGTTTGATATGATTCTCATTGTTGTTGCATACATAGCTCCTACGCGTCTGCCTTCATTTCACTGTTGTGTGGGCTCAAATGAGGAAAGGTTGACACCAAAATGGTACAAGGAACATGGTAATTCAATTCATTATTTTTTATTCCTTCATTATTCTGTTCATAAATGTATTTACTGACTTTTACTTTTATGCCTGCAATTAAGCAAGCAGGTTTTCTCATACTGTTTTCCTCTTTCAATTATTCAACCTATCTATAAAATACTAAAAGTAATCATAATAATTTCTAAGTATCATATTCCTCCACTTACAATGGCATGTGCAATTTATAATCTCCATTATTCTATAGTTTATATTTATAATATTCTGATTTTGTAAAAGAGATTGAAGTATGATATGTTCGTTAGTGGGCTATTTAACCTGTATATCAAGATTGAGTAATGAACTAAAAAGGACAAAGACTCATTTATTTTGATTTGTTTTTTCAAATTTAAATAATGTAGTGTACTTAAAATGTAGTTAAAAGAATAAAATGGTATCAACAAGCCTCTACTTATTTTAATAAAATTAAATAAAATATTAGAAAATCTTGATACTCAAGAAAGGGAAAGAAATATATCATTAATGTACCTTAAAAGAATAAGTTACAGTCATTCCCATTTTATACTAATTCAAAAAATTGATTAAACGCTTTAAATAACTTGACGAATTAAAAAGTTTAATTAATTATATAGTTTTTCAAGATTAAAATATGTGGCAATAACACATATATAATGCTAGTTCAATTAAGGAGTTCCATTTACAAGTAAAAAAATTTTCGAAAGTGCTTTATAGACAAAGTACTAGTGTAAATATTTTATATTAGTTTCTTTAGTTTAGAACATTTTAAACACCAGTTTCTTTTCTTCTTCTTCCTCTTATTTTTTAAATTTATGTTTAGTTTTTACAAAATAATCTATATATCTCTTATATATGGTCTTGTTTTTAGGTATTGAGTTGATTCTTGGAACTCGAGTGAGGTCTACAGATACGAAGAGGAAGACTCTCTTAACTGCAGCTGGAGAAACTATAAGTTATAAGATCCTTATTGTTGCAACTGGTGCTAGGGTATGGGACATTTGTGAAAGTAGGCGATATAGAATCAACAATAATCACAAGTCTTTTTTTTTTTTTTTACAATGTGCAAATTTAGGGAATTCTGTCTTGTAGGTTCACTTTTTCTATTGAAGATAGCAAGAAAATTTCAAATCTGTGCATAGTAAACATGTTTTTTCGAATCAAATTTATTGGTTTTTTACCATATTCATTTGCCTTAAATCTAGAATTTCAAACAGGTTGTATCTTAGACATTTTTGTGAGCATCAACTATCCTGGTCTTCATGTAATTTTTTCTTTTTACTTTTTCAAGTAACAACTTGAGCTTTTGTGAGGAATGTGTACTATTATTTATAATGGCATATCTCATCTTATAGAACACGTGTTGTAATTTATAACTCAGATTAATGTACAACTTTTGGATGTAGGCCTTGAGGCTCGAAGAATTTGGAGTGAATGGATCAGATGCTGAAAATGTGTGTTATTTACGAGATTTGGCTGATGCAACAAGGCTTGTAAGTGTTATGCAATCTTGTAAGGGAGGAAATGCAGTTGTTATTGGTGGTGGTTACATAGGAATGGAGTGTGCAGCATCTTTGGTGATAAACAAAATAAATGTGACCATGGTTTTTCCAGAGGCTCATTGTAGTAAGTACTTTTGTCCAATCAATTGTACAATTTCTTTTTTTTCCTTTTTTCTTCCATTCTCTAGATTTTTACAAATTAAATTTACTTTCTGTCTGGGGAAGTATTCAAAGTATCCATTGACAGACGAAGACAATAACTGCTGCGATTCACAAATAGTATTAAGACACGTTGCCATTTAAATTCTAGTTCTTTGGATTCCTCAAAAAAAAAAGAAAAGAAAAAGAAACTCGTCCTTTGTAAAAATTTTTGATTGACATCATTTACTTTTTCCTATCGTCGAAGAAATGTCTTGCAAATGCTCTATACTTCCAAACCCAGAAAATACGATTAAACATTGTGGTGGGAATGTGTGGGGATTAAAAAGAAGTTCTTGTGTGAGATAATTGTAACTTGAAAGTTGAGCTCTTTATTTGGATTGGTCCAATCTTGGGACATAATCCCATTGTCATTCACATAAAGCCTATCTCTTTGAACTAATCTGTTACATGCATAATTAAATTAGTTTAAGTTATTATTGATATTAGAAATAAGAGTTTTGTCCATGCATTTCCTTTTGTTTTATCATTGTTCTCATTTTTTATTTTTTATTTTGGTGTTTTAGTGGCGCGATTATTTACTCCCAAGATTGCCAGTTATTATGAGGAATTTTACAAGTCTAAAGGAGTAAACTTCATTAAAGGAACTGTCTTGACTTCATTTGATATCAATTCCGATGGGAAGGTATGCATATTGCTTTGATTGTTTAGAAGGGAAATGTTTGGTCATACTTCTATTTTTAACAGCAACTTGGACTGGTCTCTTTGTAAACATTTTGGCTTAAATTTTTCTGAAATTTGATGCTGCAACATTTCCTGCTTGATTTTATTGTTCTTAAAGGCTGGACTAACTAACCTGTCACTCAGGTAATTGCGGTTAACCTTAGAGATGGGACTAAGCTTCCTGCAGATATGGTTGTAGTTGGTATTGGAATCCGTCCCAACACAAGTTTGTTCGAGGGACAACTAACTCTGGAGAAAGGTGGGATTAAAGTAAATGGCAAAATGCAATCAAACAACCCTTCTGTTTATGCTGTTGGTGATGTTGCTGCTTTTCCCATAAAAACTTTTGGTGAAACACGCAGGCTTGAGCATGTAGATTCTGCTCGAAAGTCAGCCCTACATGCCGTGGCTGCAATCAGGGAACCAGAAAAAAATGGTGAATTTGATTACCTGCCATTCTTCTACTCCCGAGTCTTCACTTTATCTTGGCAGTTTTTTGGTGACAATGTGGGGGAAGTTGTTCATTTTGGGGATTTCAGTGGAAATGTAATTGGAGCTTATTGGATAAGTAAGGGACATCTTGTTGGTTCTTTCCTTGAGGGTGGAACAAAAGAAGAATATGAGGCAATAGCTAAGGTCACCCGGTTTAGACCAAGGATTGAAGACCTGGGCGAACTTGAGAAGTTAGGTCTAGAATTTGCCTTGACAGCAAGCCACAAGCCACTGTCACCTCAGCCTCTTGATGATGGTATTTCTAGTCTGGCCGTGGAGAAACCACTACATGCTTGGCATGCAACAGCTGGAGTTATCCTTGCTGCATCAATAGCAGCCTTTGCCTATTGGTATGGCAGGAGGCGTCGAAGGTGGTGAGCTCGAGTTTTTTTCCTCTCTTGTATTGGTATAATATTTACCTTACAATTAATGCCATGTTGTACTATAGGTTGCTTAATGGAATAAAAAATCTTCTATGTTCAGTACTTCTGTAAGTAAGATAAAAGTGCTGGGGAATCTCACTCGCTCTTTGTTCTAAGTTGCTCCAAACTGAGATGCGTGTAGGCATGAGAGTTTGGAGGTATACCTCATTTTTCACGATTCCTAGTGGATATGAAGGCAAGGAATTGCTATTTGGGAGGGTTACATTACATTTTTCCAGTTCCAACTAAAACAACCTTAGCAGTTATAAGGTAGTGTTCTCTTTAGGTCCTTTCTGGGTTTGTACGAGAGGAAAGGTGGGAAGAAAGAAAATAATTAGTAACAAATCAACTTAATATTTTTTTTCCAAAAAAACATTAAGTATTTTTAAACATTTTAAAAAGAAAGAAATAAGTATTGTTATTTTATTCACTTTTTTACTTAATATAAGAAATTATATAGAGTTTTTTTACCATAAGTAAGGTAGTATATAATTATAAATATGTGGACATTCAATTTTAGATAGATAAAGTATTTATTAGCATTTAAATGAATTCCTCTTCTCTCCTTTTCATCTAGTTTTCTAAACTAAGCAAACAAAAGAGCCATATAAATTTATCTGGCCTTTTTCTCCCAATGTAAAAAGAAAACACTAAAATAAAGTAATTCAAAGTTAAGAATATCTGGGCATTTGGTCTAGTGGTATGATTCTCGCTTTGGGTGCGAGAGGTCCCGAGTTCGATTCTCGGAATGCCCCTTAATAAGATGAGTTGAGCCCAACTAAATATTTTTTCTATACCAGCCCATTGTCCATTTGTTTGTGCTTTTGTGGTTTGCCCGTCCAATGTTGCTTGCACCTGATAAAGCTAAGGCTAATCTTGTCATTGGATAAGTACTCCTTTAAATGGCATCTCAACCAAAGCAACCAAATGTAACTGAGTGACATGAGCCCAAATGAATTCTTTTTCTATGCCAGCCCATTGTGCATTTGTTTGTGCTTTTGTGGTTTGCCCGTCCAATGTTGCTTGCACCTGATAAGGCTAAGGCTAATCTTGTCATTGGATAAGTACTCCTTTAAATGGCATCTCAACCAAAGCAACCCAATGTAACTGAGTGAAGGCCCCTTATCCTATCTTCTTCTCTATACTCTCTTGCGTTGCCTTCTCCCCAATCCCAAATGGCCTCCGCTCTATCCACTGCAACTCTCCGTTCACCCTCTTGCCCTTCTCTCTCCACCATCCAGACTTCGGCAACTCCTCTTAAACCAACTCTTGGATTCCCACTCCGTTCACAGAATCCTCTTCTCCACCGCCGGGCGACTTTCGTCCGCCCCATTTCCGCCGTTGAAGCTCCGGAAAATGTTGTACAGCTGGGGAAGGAAATCTCCAACCTTTCTCTTGCTGACGCCCAGAAGCTTGTTGAATACCTTCAGGATACGTTAGGTGTCTCGGCGGCCTCCTTCGCCCCTGCTGCTGTAGTCGCAGCTCCGGCAGATGGAGCTGCCGGGGGTGCTGCACCGGCGGCTGAGGAGAAGACGGAATTTGACGTTGTCATTGAGGATGTGCCCAGCAATGCGAGAATCGCCACGATCAAGGCCGTTAGGGCTTTGACGAATTTGGCATTAAAAGAGGCCAAGGAGTTGATTGAAGGCCTGCCCAAGAAATTTAAAGAAGGTGTTTCTAAGGACGAGGCTGAAGAAGCAAAGAAGCAGCTCGAAGATGCCGGTGCTAAAATTTCGATTGCCTGAAGCTCGTTAGTTCAATTCAATTAGCGGTAAATTTCTTAAAATTTTTGTGTAGCTTTACGCTTCTCTTTAAATTGGCGAACAAATGGTCGTTTCCTTTGGTTCGATTTGTAATTTTCAGTTGTTAGTTGCAGATTGCAGTTGTTACATATGTTATTTGGATAAAATTTGAACTCTGCGTTAAGGATCTGAATCACCACCCTTTAGGTTATATATGTATGTCGATATGCTTGGGTAGTCGAGTCTTGCTTTTCTGCCTGATTGAGATCTTGTTATTTATACTTGTTCCTGCTGGTCGGTTCTTCTGTAGACTGTTTTGGTTCATACTTACCTCTTAAGAATGTGGTTAGGCGAGAGATGCTAAGTTATGATGACGATTCGATTCAAAAGAATTTATTAAAATGCTAATCTGTATGAGTATCTGCACCTGTACAATAGTTAGTGAATGAATCAAAGAATTATAGAGGGATTGAATATAGTGTTCACTCCATTGAAGCTGCCTTTGAGGCTGATTTTACTATTGGAAAATGGAAAAGGCACCGTTACAAGTCTAACTTACGATGTCCTCCTAAAATGTTTTTGCTCTGCACAATTCAATGGTGTGGTCCTTGTGGATAGAGGTCCATATATGGCTTTGAAGCTGCATTTGAGAAGAAGGACGCAATTGAATTGGGCTTCTTAAATCTTCACTTGGCAGTCTCAAATAAAAAAAGAAAGGAGATTGACATGATTCTTCTCTAGCCCTCATCTTTGTGTAGATAAGGAATGAGATGATGATCTTTATTACACTGAGTTCCATCCAGTAAGTCGAATTCCTAATGGAGCCTTTATTTATATAAGTAAAACCCGGCTTCCGAGAGATGAGCAAGGGATCAGTGCGCTTGAGAATGGACTGGGAAGTTTGCATACGTCATTCTACTGAATCGTGGAGATTGTATCTAACCTCTAATCGATTTGGATTATTCAATTTAGGAGGAACGGAGTATATCAGGGTCCGGTTGTGTTCAACAACAAATAAAGGTCTCTTTTCTTGGCTAACTAATAGTAATAATAAGGTCATTTGGAAATTGGAACCAATAATAAGGTCATTGGGCTTGCCATCAAAATATTGGGGATCCATCACTTTGGGTTAGCTGCCAAATGTATTGGATTATTTGCCATACTTATCTGTCCAGACATTTATTTCTTAAGGCCTGTTGTGAGGTCGAGCAGTTACACGTGTTTAATTGAATTGAAGATTTATATTTTTATTTTGAAATATTTAAATTTAAATGTTTTTTTAACAATTTCCTTAAATTTACCAGTTTTTCTCTATTGGCTTTATTAATATATAAAAAAAAGTATCTTTCTGCTTGGACTAGGAGCAACTTTGTTTCTAGAAATGTTCCAGTCCGTTCACTTCCTCTGTGTGATAGTGGAGAGAGGAGGTGCTTTTGATGTAATTGACTCTATTTTTGTGAATGAATGTTTAATACTCTAGTAATCAAAATAATAATTATTATATTAATATACTTCTTCCATTAAAAAATATAAATTTTTAAATTTGTTAGTCATTTGTATTTATTTTGAAATGTAAATTGTTTAAGAATTTTTAGTGATATTTTGTCAATTTTTTCTAATAATATTTTTATTTATTTTCATATTTTTATCACGTACTTTATTCTTGTAAAAGAATAAAAATCACGCTTTTAATAATTAATGATATTTTAAAAACAAAATTTATTTTTTTATTTGTGTAAAAATTGGTTCAACAATTTATAATTTTTTTGATGGAGAGGGTAGAAAATATTTGGATAAATTTCTTTTAAGGTCAAATTTTTTTAAAAAAATTAAAAGTCAAAGATTGTTTCAATTGTTATAATAATTCAAAAGTGAGAAAGAGGGAGGGAGTAACATTTTCAATTTTTCATGATGCGGTACTGTTGGGTCTCGTATCACCATTGACTATTTGGCCTCCGTATTCCAAAGGAGAGGTAGTTCCCAGTTTGATGATACCCCTTAATGGAGGAAATTAAAAACGTGAATCACTCCATCAGAATGAAATTCTTCCCCCGCCACCCTTTTTCCCCACTCAAAAAAAAAAACGAAAAAGAAAAGAAAATAGTGGTAATTTAATACAACAATCAGATCTTAAACTAATCTATAAATTGGTCTCCACTTGAGTTCATTCCAATGTAAATTTTAAAGTTTGATTCAATTTTTTTCTAAAAACAATGAAAATGAAAATGCAAATGTCAGGTGAATAATACTTGGAAGAAACAAAAGAAAGAATAAAAAGGGATTAAATAGAATCGCAAACTTGGGGCTTTCAGCTGCTTGCCTGCTCAAAAGTTCCAAAACCTCTCTCGTATTAGCCGCATCCCCTCGCTTCAGGCAGCGGTAAGCCAAACCATACTGCCAAGGACGACTTAGCCTACAGACAGGTGTCGGTTCTTCTCGCTTTTCCCATGGTACCATAAAATGTATAAAAACTTATCCGATTCTTCTTTTTTTCATCTCTTTTTGCTCCATCTGTTCAATCAGCGTCGCGAGGAGTATAGAGAGCACTGTACTCGCTCGCTCCAAGCACCACGCACACTCGTAACCACAATTCAATTTTATTTTATTTTTTTATAATAAAAAAAAAGCAAATTGGTGTATTTCATCCATTATCTTTAAATTTTTATAGATATAGTCTCTTATTTATTTTTTTAGTTCACATGATCATTTATCTTTATAATTTCATTTAAATATATTTTTATTCACATTTTTTGGTGAAAATTGTGCCAAATTCCACACATGTTTACCATGTGATAAAAAAATGTGATAAAAAAAATATAGGCAAAATGGTTAATTCATTGAGTTAAAAAATGACAATAATTTATTTTGCAAAAGTTATAAATATAAGAGATCATAAATACTAAAAAAAAGATGAGAGACTATATTGATCAAAATTATAAAGATAAATGACTAAATAGGTTAATTTGTCATCTTCTAATTAAGATTTACTTCTATTAAATAAAATATTAAATCTTCCACCAAATTTTAATTGACCTATTTTAATCAAAAATATCATATGAACTAAAAAAATTTGCAAAAAATATAAAGATTGGGACGAAATATGTCAATTTACCTTAAAAAAAAAAACACCTATTATCTTCTCTTCTTTCTTTTTTTAAGGAAATTATCTCCTCTTTTCAAGATAGAAGGATCAAATAAATTACTCTATTTTAATTGACTCATTATATAAATTAGATTCTATCAAAAAACATTTAATAGAAAATCTCAATATTGTTACTAAAACAATTTAATAAGTACAATTCAATAGGTAAAGAGATATTTTCACCAATAACAATAAAATCAATAATTTTGATACTATATTATTTCATATTTACAATAAATTTTAATTATATATATATATATCAAATATATTTATTTTTTAAAAGACAAAAATACATTCGATGTTCAAATAATCTCCTGGTTCAATTAAAAACATTGTACATGTTCTAGAGTAATTCTTCCTCCCTCTCTTTTTTTCTCTGTTTGTTTTGTGCTATTTCTAAATAAATATAGAATTTATAATTTTTAATAATTCTATGATTTTAAAAAATAAATTTTCAAATATGAAATTTCAATCATCAATGTGATTTTTTATCTCTTATATATATATATATTAGCCTTAGCATTAAAATATTCAATTAAAAATAGTTGTGCATTCACATTCAAATAATCCGGTTTTGGAGTTTAAAACATACGATAGATGCATTGTACATGCTTTAAAGCATCCCCATCTCTCTATTTTTTTTCTTTAAAAAAAAAACATTTTAAAAGTACCTATCTTTTTATGATAAATTAAAACGCCTATATATTCAGGCCTAAGTTGGGCTTTTTACTTTAAATACCTATCTATTCCAGTGCAGCTGGTATCAAATTATGTGTAATTCTAAATAAATAAATATAAAATTATGTTTTGTTAGTATATCATTATTCAAATATATAAAATTAAATAATTAATTTCAGACTCCTTTTGTCCTTAAAACTTTGTCACTAGACACAATTATTAAGAAAGCATTAAGACTTAGAAGACAAGAGCATAACATTTTATAATATCCTTCACATTAAATGGTTTAATAGGTCAAATGGTTTTAAGCAATGATGTGTTATGAATAAAATAAATTCATATCTCACTTTTTTTAAAAATAAATAAATATCTTATTAATTTGAAAATTGCAACAATTTTTGGGAAAATTTGAAAATTAACGAAATTTTGAGGATTTAGGGAGTACTGCTCTCTTGTTGCAATTTGGATAATTAATGTGACTTTATCTTTTATTAAGATTGATTTTTTAAAGCTCATTAATAACAAGTTTGGAGGGAGGGAAAGTTGTATTTTATTTTAAAACTTTATATTAAAAATATACTTGGACATCCAAAGAAAAAGAAAACTCAAGACATCTAATAGACAAAGTATTAATATTAGAAAACAGAGAATATCAATAAATGTATTACTTCATATGTTCAAAATTTAAAGTTGAAAAGTTACTTTAATGTCTTTATTAATACAGTTAATAAAATTAATTATGAGTCATAAATTATTTAATTTTTTAAAGGACTTAATATTAGAAAGTTATTAGTAATGTTTAAAATATGTTTATTTTAATTAACTTGGCAATCAACATTCCTTAAAAAAAATATCGATTCTTTGATAAGGGGAAGTCCCGAAGGCGAACCCCCCACCTGTACTAGAGGCCTCTTAAAAAAAAAAAAAAAAAAAAAAATATCGATTCTTGAATACTACATTGGGTGGCAAAATACCAAAGTAACATGGGTACCCGTCTCGTCAAGTTTAAATGGAAATAAGAATAGGTATCAAGTTAAGGGGAATGGGACAGATAAGAATAGGTATGAAATTAAGGGAAATGGGACAGGATGATGTTTCACTTGCTGGATATTCGCTCCCGTTTTTTGGGTATAGATTATATATTTATATATATACACACATATGTATATATATTGCATTATTTATTACGCACATATATCGTATATATAATTTTGTTATAAAATTTCTTAACAATTACTTATTACATTTATAGTCATACACACACGTGAACATATATATCCGATATAGATTTTATACATCTGTATATATGTTACACTATTTATTACACATATGATGTGTAATTTTGTTATAAATTTTCTTCACAATTATTTATTACATTTATAGTCATACACACATGCGCACGCACACGAATATATATATATATATATATCAACTATTTATAAATTTTATATATAGATATGGAGAAATGTGTCTATGTATAACTAATAACTTTAAATTATATTATTAATGATGTAGAATACAATGTGTTAAATATATCTCTAGTAGTATAGTATTATTAGTTATGTATTAATTATATACATTGAAATTAGTTATATTATTAAATATATATGTTAAAATAAGTTATATTATTAATAATGTAACAATATGTAAGTTTTGTAACTATGTAACAAAAAAAAACTTTATAACTATAAGTTATATTATTAACTATATTGATTTAAATGAGTTTATATTATTGATCATATGACTATCTAACTATGAATTATATTATTAATTATGTAGAATAAATCGAGTGATATTATTAATTATGTAACAAAAAAGATATTATGTAACTAAATAACTATAAAAAAAACAAATTATGTAACTATTAGTTACATTGTTAACTGTATAGATTATAATAAATTATATAATGAACTAAGTAATTATGAATTATGTATATTATAATAATTGCATTATAATCTATGTAACTACATGTGAAAAAACTATATAATTATATATATTATTCACTTATATATGAATGTACATTAACTAAACTAATTAATTTTATATATTGATATAGTGAGAGTTAAAAATAACAAATATTATTTATATTAAAAATTTCTAACTTAAAAAATATGTATGTAAATATATGAATTAATTTTTTTTATAAACATTACTTGGGCCGGATGGGTGGAGCCATAGAAGTGAGTTAGCCTGTGGTGTTGGTGGGATAATGGTTGAGAATGCGTATTAAATTAAAAGTAATTGTATAGATAATAAATTAAAAATAATATTCTTATGCTTGAATGGGGAAGTAGGCGTAGTAACCACCCCTGTTCGCACTTGCGCATGTTTTCATAATATTTCAATTGTCCATTATTCAGTTTTTGCTTATCCAATTTGAATGTTTTTATTTATATTTTGAGTACATAATTTTACAAATTACACCATATGAAATTATTAAAATATAAAATTTGAATGATTATTTTTAAATATTTTATCTTAAAATATGTTAAAAATTTATTAATATATTTGAATGAAAATGCTTAAAACAATTTTAGAAGCTAATAAAATAACTGTTTTACTTCAAAATTTGAATGCATTTCTTAGAGAATGTATAATGTTCATTATCTTACTCCAATTTTTTTTAAAGCATTATGATTATATATCCATAGCTATATAAGGGTAGTTTAAAAAGTTTTTTTTTTTTGCATAATTATAATTTCTTAATCCTTATGAAAACAGGAATGAACAATTAATTAATTCAATATCCAAATCGGTCCAAGACATATTTAATCATACTGGATACATCGGACACGAAAGCGAATAACAGGATACCGGGGCACCGCCTGAAAAGCATCCGCTGTACAAAATTTACCTGTTTATAAAGTAGAGTGGTAATTTATATTGCATAGCAGTACTCGCGTCCGCAGCTGGCTGGCTAAATGCATGTATGGGGTACTAGCTTAGCCCTACTTCCTTGAAGGCAATTCTGGCTCCCTTTTTTTAAATTTTTTTTAATGTTATGCTCAGATCCCTTATGCTTGTAAAGGAGAATCACCAAGGCGCCTGAGAAGAATTTATAAAACCCTAATAGTCTTTGCTCTTCTTCTTCATCAGGTAATATAGCCGACCCTTCACGAGGTATTTTATTTCTATTATTCAAATGTTAACCTCGTTCTTGCACGAATTTTTTAGTTGTTGTGGTAAATTTTTTTAATGGGTTTCACTTTCTTGATTATTTTATGGTTTTTCTGTTCAAAGTCTACATGTGAGAGTGAGGGCCGAAACCCTAGGTTTGTGGGGGAGAAATGATAGGATGAAGCTTTGATTGATGTTTTAGGTTTGAAGTTTAATTGCTTTTCCTTTTCACTTACAGTTTGTAAACTTCGAAGTCTCTGGACAGATTGAACGAGTAGTTTTGGTAAATGGAAACGCATCAAGACACATCCACGCTAAAAACCCTAGCCGATGCCGTTACGGAAACAGCAGCGGCTGAAAATGCAACGGAAGGTTCTGGTAAAGTCGGTACTGATGGCTTGGACGTAAACGCAGCTTTTGATGGCGGTGGTGCTGTGGTGGTGACCGAAAGAGTTGTGCAGACTGAGGCTAAGGTGGTGGGCCCCGGTGGGCCAGACTCTGTTTCGGGTGAGTCGAAAGGGAATGGGGTTTCTCTTGGTTCTGTGGGTGTGAGTGACAAGAAATGTGGATATCCGAATGGTCAGGAATCTGGTCGTGAAAATAGGAGTGGCCTAGATATGGGGTTAGGAGATGTAAATTGCCCTTTATCTTCTGAGGCCCAAATAGGTGATGATGGGTGGAACAGGAAAATAGACGATTTAAATGATGACGGGAGAGCATATACCATGGAAATGGATGGAGGAAACGAGGACAGCGACGATGTTGAATACATGGAAGAAGACCATAGTTATTCGGTGGGTGATCTCGTCTGGGGTAAAATCAAGAGTCATCCCTGGTGGCCTGGTCAAATTTATGATTCTTCTGATGCTTCGGAATCAGCAATGAAGTATAATCAGAAGGGTCGCCTTCTCGTGGCATACTTTGGGGATGGTTCATTTGCGTGGTGTTTGCCATCACAGTTAATACCTTTTGCTGAGCATTTTGAGGACATGTCCAAACAAAGCAGCTCAAAAACATTCGTCAATGCTGTACAGGAGGCTGTTGATGAAATTGGGCGACTTGTGGAATTGGAGATGACTTGCCCATGTATACCAGAAGAAAACAGAAGCGGGCTCACTAGGCCACTGGCAGCGAATGCTGGGATCAGGGCTGGAGTCCTAGTTCCTAATGGAGAGATAGGTAAGCTATTATCTTTTAGGTATGACCCTGTTGAACTACTTGCAACGGTGGGAAATGCTGCAGAATCTGTTTCTTTTGCCAGTATGCTTGAACTTGCAATCTTGAAGAGCTGGCTGTCTGCCTTTTATCGTGCTCGAGGAGGTTATGTGCTGCCTGTGTACTACGGGCCCTTGCCGATTGAGGGCCTTGAGGACAAAAATGGGAATGGGACTGTGGATATAAATGATTTTAGTGTTCCCATTGAGGTTCCCATCCACAGGCCGCTTGAAGAAGAACTATTTTCTTCTGCGGCAACTGGTCCTGCAAATGGACAGGCACCTCAAGAGGATAAGAATCATCATAAGAGGAAGCAAAAAAGTGTTGCTGAACTTATGGCGGAGGGGTCAGGTGCTAAGCATAAAGTTAGGAAGAGAAGTAGCAATGGAGAGGGAACAAATGCAAGCAAATCTGCCACTAAAAAACAGAAGTTTATTGATGAAGTCGAGAATTGCAGTGGCATTGTTGAGGTTCCATCAGGAAGGAAAAGTGGTAGGAAGAAAAAAGCTGATATTTCTCAATCTGGTGAACCTACAGCCTCTGATGCACTGAATGGTTGTCAGACTGAAGTAGGAATGCAAGAGAGGTCTCTATCAAGCAAATTGGGGAAGAACAAGATAACTATTCCTGATAGTAATGATGGTGAAGAAGTGAAGGGGCCTGAAGAGATGTCTTCTCCAAGGGAAAGGAAAAAGAGCAAGTACTTGTCCCCTCCTTACACAACTCCTGGATTTAGGGCTGGGAACATCAGTTCTAAGAAAGAAGATTTAGAAAGAGAACCTGAGAAAGACGCCAACAATGCAAGGATTGGTGAACGAATGACTAAGGCTGCTGGGAAGCTTCTCGAGTCTCCATCTGTGGTGAGGTGTAATTGCAAAACAGTTGAGAAAAGATTACGCGAAGGAGAATCTGAAGTTGGTGCAAACTTAAATTCTCAAACTGTAGGTCAAAAGAAAATTATTGGCACCATGGATGTCAATACATCAGTTAATCAGCTGCTATCTGGAGTTCAATCTTTTGCGGTCAATCCTCTGTTTTCATGGAATGGTAGATTGCTTGATTTGGTTGGGGGATTCATCTTGGCATTCAGGAGGTCAATGTATGTAGAGGAAGCTAGCTGGGAAGATAATAAAACAAATCATATTGGAAGGAAGAGAAAATCATTGAACTCTGAACCAGAAAAGCTAGTTAATGATCTGAATCAGACAGGGGAAAAGCCGCTTGGGGCTCGAACAGGTGCCAAAAAGAGTATTCAAGAGAAGTCAGATGCAGATACACCCAAAGTGAAGTCTAGCAGCAAAAACAGTACTCAAGAGAAGTTGAAGAAGGCTGCTCGACGTTCTGAAAAGAAAGAAGACAGTAAGAAAGTTGATAAAAAATCTTCTCCAGCATCTCTTATTGTGACATTTGCCTCTGGGTTCTCCTTGCCATCCCGGGATGATATAATTGGACTATGTAGGAGGTTTGGAGATCTAAATGAACCAGAGACAGTCATCTTACCCAACTCCTGCAGTGTTCAAATTCGCTATACAAGAAGTTCTGATGCTGAAGAGGCCTTGAGGCAAAAACCATTTGGCACTGCTAGTGTTGATTACAAGCTTTCAGCTGCTTCAGCTACTGTTGAATCCAGGTGTCAATTTTCTGAAACTGTGGGAGAAACTTCAGATAGACCAGTGATTGCTTCAAATTCAGCAGTTGGTGAGATTACTGATCTTGGCTCCATGAGAGAGAAACTCAAGATTATGACCTCAATGCTGGAAAAGTGTGATGGCAAAATTTCAACCGAAGCCAAGTCCAAATTAGATGGTGACATTAAGCTGCTGTTCGAGAAGGTTAAGAAGATTGCTGAGACTGCCGCAAATTAGATGGTAAGATACACATCTTGATAGGATCAAGGCCTAGCCAACTCTTTTGCTCAATTTAGGTTCTTTTAGCCAACTCTTTTGTTCAATTTATATGGATATTGATTGCAGCAATGGTCTTGTAAGACAAAAATTATGATATAGATACACTGTTTCGTGAGAATAATGGATGGATCAATTTAGGGCTAGTTATTCTCTCTGTTTCTGTTTGATGGAATTCTGGTCGGTCATCCTGCGCATCCCTCAGTTTAACTCATTACCACCTGCGTGTGTTTTCCCCTCTATATTTAACCGCATAATAGCATTTGGGTTGAGCATAATTTCCTAAACTTTGGATCTAGAAATTGCGAGTAATCATGAAATGTTAGACCGATATTCCCAATTTTTTTGTCATCCTGCTGCAAATGATGGCTTTTTATTGTTTTGGTTAAACCCGTTTAGATATCTACACCAACAGTCCCCATTGATCTTGGGTAGGGCAAGAGATGCATAAGTGTTCTGGTTGGCTGCTGGTGGTGATAAATTCTGGAATCTGTCATTGGCAGAATCATTTGTTTTTTTGGGTGCTATTGTTTAAAATGTTTTTATCTTATCCAAAATTTTGTTTAAAAGCACCATTAGGTTTTGAATATTTGATGTACACAGTTCAATTTTTATATACTCCCTCGCTGCAAGTATCCAGAATATGACAGATGTTATCTGGATATAAATGATGTTACTTGTTTCATTCACGTGGGACGATGACAGTAATGTCTACGGGGATAGATATCGACAAGCACTTAACTGTTATTTATTGTGTGTAACGAGCTCTTTCTGTTTTCAACTTGGGTACTACCTTGGACGGCATGGAAACAAACATTTAGGGATGTACTCTTTACCTTATCTTTGCTTGGTAGAAAGAGAAGAAGTTGAGGGAAGGGAGAAAAGGGGAAATTATTAATTTATTTTACAGTTTTATATATTCTATTTTAATATCAATAGTGAGATGGATATTGTCATTAATATCTTTTACCTAATTTTCTCTATTATATCTCTCCAATTTGAGACAAAAAAAAAATGCAGAGGTAAAGAAGTGGTGCCTTCCAATCTGTTCAATCTACCAACGTAAATATCACGTTTATTACATTATTCACATCAATCACAGCCGACAATTGTAAAGTATATACTCCAACTTTCAATTAATAACCACCCCACCCAAAACGAAATTCCTGGAACATAGATAACTATAAATTTCATATTTTTACAAATTTATTAATCTAAGTCTTCAGATTTTGAGAGAAAGAGTTAAAAAATAAATTTAATGCATTCATTGAATATGTGCAAAATTTTACTTTCACCACATTTAACAAATGACCTTGTCAAAAGAGAACGCAGTGTATTCTCGAAATTTGATGTTATTTATCAAGAATTGATTAAATATTTCAATTTTTTTCCCAATCACTAATCCCAAAAGGATTAACTCAATAATTGGAAGACCGTAGGAAGGGGACAAATGAAATTCTTTTGCAAAGAGAACTGTTTAATAAGAACCTAGTCGGAACTATAAAATTTCAACTCATCAGTCAAAAAACCACAGAAGGATAAACTCAAGAATTGGAAGAAGAAGGGGCAAAGTTTGATCTCATCTACACAATCAAATCTATATTCATGCCTATTGGCAGAATGACAGATAGGCTATACGTCTGAAATGATCTAGTCATCAACAGGACTACACAATCAAATCTATATTCATGCCTATTGGGAGAATGACAGATAGGCTATACGTCTGAAATGATCTAGTCATCAACAGGATCTTGTGGAGATTCAGCTGCACTGCGTTTGATTGCGATCACAGGGCATTCAGCATGCTTTGCACAGAATTCACTCACGGTTCCCACAAAAACCCTGCAAAATGTATTTTGAAAGGCAGGCTGAAGTCACCAGACAATAACACCAAACACAAAAAACTAGAGAATTAAAAGCAGCAAAGTCAATTATCAATCTCTGCAGATGCAACATGAGTAGAGAAAAGAAACAAAACTCTAGCAGGATAAACATCTTTCTGGAATGTATTTGGAATGAACAGAAAAAGACATGCCTCTGGAATGGACCGAGACCCCTGCTTCCAACAACAAGAAGGTCTGGTTGGACACGTCCAACTTCATGGCAGATGACTTCCTTGGGATCACCTTTCTTGATCCACGCTTCACAAGCAACCTAACAAAATACAAAGGCAACATAACAAGATGCAACTACAAATGAAAATGATTAACTTGTTTGAAAGGAGAACTTTTAGGTTCTTTTGATCTCCAAAGTGCGATAACAATTTACAGACAAGAAAAAAAACCACAAGAATAGCGTCTTATATACCCCAATCTCATGACATCGGTGCACAAAGTACTCCAACAGATGAAGTCCTCTGGTTTTGTCCCTGTGATTCATTCTCCTAAAATCTTCTGGTGATGCATATATGCTATCCATATCATCAAAACCTTGCAAGTAGACATTTTGAAGGAAACTCATCAGCTACCAAGCAATGTATATATTTTTTCAATATATATATAGGAGACCAATATTGGATGATCCTCAATTTCTAATTCACAATGCAGCAAATAGATAAATCGCAGGGCAAAGTAGGGCAATTAGTCATTTCATAAAACACGAGATATGTCATCCCATTTGGAATACTTTTTAGCAAATTCATCAATTAGGTGAACTTCTATGTTCTTTTTCCCCCCTTTTTGGGAATCAATCGGATAATATGAGAATCTGGTATTAAGGGGTCTGAGCTTCATAACCTCTTTTTCTCTTCGCAATGAGTAAATCATGTAGCTGCCATAAGCAGAAGAAAAATTAAACCAATCTTTCACAAATAGATGCTGTCTCATCTTTCTGCACAACATTATAGATAAGCCTGCACTTATTGGAGAGCTTTGCAAATGTGGTCAATGGATTCCTCTTACCAATGTACCTATAAATATTTGGGAAGAAATAATATGAAGCATACTAAGCTGTAGGAGAAAATTAGCTAGTTGTATACTTTTCCAGGAACTCTCTGGTTTCCTTGTATATTTATTAAATCTCAACGCAAAGCAAGGTCATCTCGCATATCCTAATGTACCATCTCTAATGTAATATGTAAATTACTCAGTTGTGGTAAATCAACAAAAGCGTATGGAACCAACCTTCATTGGCATATGCAAGTGTATGTTATCTGGAAAGTCCAGAACCTATCAACTATCGAATGCTTGTTCATCATGACTCCAATCTCCATTGACTTTCTCTTTTATAACATTGCAGAATAGATCTCACCCTGTTAGACACCTCACATCCTACATTTGTACATCAACTTTTGGGGACATGCACAGTGAAATACGAATAAAGTACATGAGATAAACGCAATCACCTTTGCATAGGAAGCTAATATGTTAAGCTGCAATGCAATACTCAAGATTCCTTTAAAGTTTACATGCCATAAATAATAGGCTCCTATAGCAACATGACATATTTGCTTACTTGAACATCAGTTTACTAACGAATGCATATAAATTGGCATTAAGTTCCATTTCAAATGCAAATCAATTATCACTTCTTGCCCAAATTTCAGCTCTACAAAGTTTTACCCGGGGAGATATCATAACATAATACAATAAAGCTAAACTTCCAGTTCAAAAGCCCTATGTCTGGACTTGTTAATACATAATCAATTAACTAAATGAGAAGTAAGAAAAAGTATTAAACAGAGTTGACATAAATTAGCGCAGGAAATATATATGATTACAAATAAATACACTGAGAAAAATGCAAGTTTACCATCTTCATCTGAAACTTGAACATGGAGGAAGAGAATTTTGAAGCCAGAGGTGTTGGAGCGAATAATCTTCTTCAGAATCCACTCGAATGCTCCTCTGCTACTTATGGATGCATGCGGATAACCCTTGATCGTCGACTCATTCACCCCAATCAATATCCGAGTAGGCTCGCCTTCCATTCCGTGATCCTCTTCGCTCCGATCTCGCTGGTTCCTGGGCCTCTGTTTTCCCTGAATTTTCTGGACAAGTCTGGAAACTAGACGGTAAAACTTGAGAGCACTTTTATTGGAGCGGCACACGTGACACGGGTCTTTTCAGTTTTACTTGACTAAACCTTATCAAAATGAGCAATTATTTGAGCTCGTCTCAGTAAAAGTTTGGACACTTTCAATTCAATATCACAGTTGTCGGCAAGACGGAACTTCTCGTAATTCTGATTCCATGGAAATGCAAGTGCAACCATAGTCACTTCTTGTAAAATTATTACTATTACGAGTAGTTTAGAACGATGATATTAAAAATATTTTTAATATTAAAAAAAATCACATTAAAAATTAGTAATAGAACTATACAAGTTAATTTTATGAAAATCTCTCAAAATAATAAAATTATTAATAGAGTTTTAAATGATAAAAAAAAATTTTTTTTAAAAAAAATTATATTTTTAAATATGATAAAATAAAATTATAAATATGCAAATTCAAAAGCAAAGGTTACTTATTTTTATCAAAAGCGAGGACATGGTTCGTTTCACTCTATTAGAGAAGGATACGTAAATAAGAACTCCTCTGATCGACATTACTTAACTTGCCAAGTAAATATGATGATTGATTTTTACCTTTCCCTCTCTTTCACTATTTATCTTTGTATATTCTTGTTATATATGTATTTTTATATTTATAATTTATTAAAATTATACCAAACAATAACTTTATAATTTAGAATACAAGTTTTTCTGATTTTCTGTCTATTTAAAAAATGATGTTAGATTTTGAAGGGACCCCTCTTTATGTATTTTTATGATTATAAATATTTTATGTATTTTTATGTCTATATGATCTGCAATAATTTTATATAGTTTCGTGAAGGGGGAATCTTTATTATTTTTATTTATTTTCAAAACGAATCAAAGCCTGGTTGTGAGTGTAACTTGATTCCCGTTGCAATTTTTTTTTTCTTCCCCTTTTGGTGAATGATTTTCAAAACGGACGTTGGATTGCTTGTCTGGTTTTCTGTCTTTGGACTTGACCAAGAAGAAAGGTGTGCCAAGCGGCCCAAGCCCACGGGATGGACTTTCAATTCTCTGGCTTGGTATCCTTTGTGACAGCCTCACAGGCTAATTTCCTCCTCCGTTGTTAACTTTTTATTAAAAGAAAAAAAAAATCTATGTGATTGAATATCTATATCTATTTATCGCATAATTTTTAGGGTTAATTACATTTGCCTTTCTGGATATTTAAAGGCTTAAAAATTGGATGTTTAAAATTTTACTTCAGACAAATAGGTACCTACCATTTAAATTATTTGGATGGGCATTAAAGAAAAAGATGAAAAGACTATTTATATTTGTGTAGATAACATTAATATTTTATTAATTATTGTGTTTTGTCAAAGATTAATAAGATTTTGAGGATAATATGAATATTTATATAGTTCAATTGTCCCCAATTAAGATAGTATTCGAGTAAACTCAGTAACGTTATTGAACTATTTAAATATATAAATAGAGAGAGTTTTTTATCATAAAAAATAGTAACTAGTGAGATAATTATAAGGGTATAAAATAAGAAGATATAACTTCGTATTTTGAATATTTTCTTTTGATTTGACAAGTATTGGAAAAACATTTTGACAAACCAGTTCAACTTTTCGTTTATTAAGAGACTCATAAATTACTAAAATTAATCTTACCTTTAAATTAGAAATTTAACAAATTACTCTCAAGTACAGAATTGAATGTAAATTTTAAAAAATTAATAATTACTTTTTACTTAAAATAAATTAATTATTATTCGTATTATTAATTAGATTAGCTTGATGTAAATTTTTAAATTGAGAAGTTATTAGTAGAATTTGAAAATAAAAATAAATATTTAATTTTAAATATTTTAAAATAAAAATGTGGACGATCTAGTAAGTAAAAAATAAAATAAGTTGGCATTTATTTTTTAAGATTATGTTTAATTTGAATTGTAAAAAGAAAAAACGCTCGGCCAGTCAATGTACTGAGTGGAGGAAATTCACCTCTCCACGGCCTGAGCTTTTTCCCCAATTTGTCGAGTCATACAGGCTTTGGTACTCCCTGCAACATTCACATCTGATTGCCAATGGAAAGTAGTGAAAAGGGAAGGTTTACTTACCACAGCTATTCAAATATTTTTGCTTTAATTGCTTCTTTCCCAAGTCTTTAATACTTCGGTCCCTTTAGACAGAACTGCCTTCTGTGTCCTCTGAACTCCAATGCCAATTGTAGAATGTTCGACAGAATTTCAACCGAGACATGGTGGGAAATTGGGATTGAAAGGTTTCTCGATGCAGATCCATTAATTAGTATAGTAAAAATGACAAAAAAAGAAAAGGACTCGTGTTCTTTTAAGACAAATAATTGAGTTCTACTTGTTGTATTCATGTTATGTGCAGTGAAAAAAAGGACGATGCTGCTGTTCCTGTCAATACATTTTACCGAGAAAATTTTACTCAATGGTAAATAAGAAGTCAAAAACAACATGAATTTGAGCCAAGAATAAATAACACACACTCTTGGCATCTCCGAAGTAGACAACCCATCAAGTTTGTAATCATGGAAGTTTGTGATGAACGTAATTTTCATATCTATTTTATACTGTACGTTGAATCTCTTCAGTGGAGGGCATTGCTTATTGAACTTTCGGGGCGCAAGGTAGTACTGAAAGGGAAATCTCCCAATCATGTAAAGCAAATTCTGAGGTGGTTAGATAACCACTCGGGCCATTTAAATAGAAAAAGAAGAAGAATAAACAAGTTTGGACGACCAAAGTTAGTCATTTTAAAATTTGAGAAAGTCTTTTTTTTGGCTTTTGGCTCTTAACCTCTGATCATGTTTTCCTCAGAAAAAAAAAAAACTTCTGATCATGTAGTATAGAGTACTATACTACTGAATAATTTTCGTTCCTCCGGACTAGCTAAGCTTCTTAATTAGTGCTTGAAGTTCCAATAGCAATAAGAAAGAGAAAACGCAAAGTTAGGACTCAGAAGGGCTGGCTTCATATGCCGATAAAGCATGCACTCCTTATTGATCATCAGAACTTTGCTCAGAATCGACCAGAAAACAAAATAAAGTACCAATAATCTACTAGCCCACTGCTGAAATCTGAGTTGAATACAATAAAACAAGAAGCCCGCCCAACCCCCCCTGCCCCCGCAAATTTTTTTAAAAAAGCACAGTTAGCCATTGCCTATTGATAAATTCTCATGCGCTCAAATACTCTATGTGCTTAAATCTATCTCCAATAATTTCTTTACTCCAATAGTACATACATAATGGGGGATAGCATATTACATGTAAAGAATTTGAAATTTCAGGTTCATCACCCATGAGAAACGAGACTATTCCCCTAATTGCCCTTTACATAAGGATGAAGGAATTCCGGTGAAAGAAACCCTGCCAAAACTCAAGTGACCAACCTGGTACAACTCGAACCAGAAATCTTCATCGTCCACCCCAAACCTTGCACTAAAATTGTTCTTTAGCTCTTCGGCTTCGAATTCATCACAGAATACAAATTCCGAGGTGCCTTGCTCCACCTTTACCGTTCCGTTCCTAGAAGTGCCACCATCCATGTCCTTTAATCCGCCATCACCCTCGAGGTCGAGACAAGTCCTTTGACCACATTTCCTCTTCCTTTTCGGATTCTCCCGCAATTTCTTTTTCCCCAGTTTCAGAGCTCTCTTCCCTATCGTCCATGGAACTTTTAAGAATGCAAAAGCCAAGATGTTCACGACGGCGCAGGGACAGCAACAGATGGCCACACAGTCAGCAATCAAGCCCACGGTGCATGATTGGCAAGACTTGCCAGTGCACTTGATCGGATCCCCGGCATCAGCCTCCATTACGTGCCGGTGATAATTTCTCGCCGGCGTACAGTTTCTCGACGCCTCCTGGGGTCCATCTTTACGTGGAACTTTGGATGGGTACTCATTCATTTGAGCTGCTAGCTGTTGATATGATATTGAAACTGCAAAACCTGCAAAGTGCAAACAAAAGATCAAACACCATTATACATTGCCACAGTCATAGTACATCGGCATCTTATTCCATATGCCTGTGCCTGTACATATCATGAACCTGAGTCCCCCAACCAAGCCTCTCTCACTCTCTCTCTCTCTCTCTATATATATATATATATATATATATATTCATAGAGATAGTATATAGTATAACTATAGTACCATGTTCAATAGATGTGTCTTATTATGTGATCTAACCTTGGTGTAGGATAGCCTTAATGAATCATAAAGTACAGGACTATTTTTTTGCATGTACTTATTACTTGCTTGCATTTCCAAAGGGTATAGAAGTCCATGTATTAGTGTGGGAAAGGGGAAATTATTTTCCCGAAAAGGATATACAGAAAACGAGACAAACGCTCAATTCACCTGCGTGGAAAGCACACGAAGGTTCAAAATGGAACTGGACACTGGACAAGGACAAGGTAAGGATTAAGGAATGACCCAGGCTATAGCCCTAGCTAGGAGACATGGATGATGGATCTCAGTTTAATAGTAAGTTTAGAGTAAACAATTCTGACAAAGCGCGTGAGCATGAATTTACCCGTAAATTACCCATATATACTTGTTTCGGCAATCTGAGTACTTTCTGAACACTGTACTTCATACCAACGGATGATTTTGATGGCGACCTGACGAAAATACCCTCCCGCTATTCAAGTTTTTAGAAAAAGCTAAAAATGGAAATGCCATTTCCCCCCCCCCCCCACCCCTCATCAAATACTCAAATGTTGCAATCTAGAATCCTTAAATAGGTATTCGAACGCTAAATTATAAATTTTATCACCAAAAAAGTGAAAAGAAGTGACATGTGAAAGGAAATGTTAATTTTGGACAGGGATGGGGTGATTTTACATTGTGCAGTTAAATTTTTTTGCTATTAGTATGAAATTAGGCAAGTAAAAAAAATGAGATGGGATAGGGACAAAGACACCACAGATGGAAACACAAGTTGGTGAAATAATTTCTTTTCCTCCGGTAGAATGTCTTCTTATTCAAATCGGCACTTCATGTCTTCTGCCAATCTAAGCTTTGGACCTTTGTCTTCATCAAACCTCACCCTTCTTCCTCTGCAGTGAATTGTCAAGGAATGAAAACAGCCATTTGTGCAATTACATTTTTTTATTATCACCATTACCATTTGCTGCAACTCTCCTTTACTTTAGATTTACTATTTTCTTATTACCTTTATAAATATAAGTTGGTGAATTCATTTTTAGATTAGACTAAATAATTTTTTTTTGTTTCTAAAATGTCATTAATAATTGTCTTGAAAATAAAAAAGAAAAAAAATTATTTTGAAAATAAAAAAGAAACTAGATGAAAGATGAAAATAAATATGTACAATATTAAAATAATCATAAAAATACTTTATTTTGACAAAAAATATATATTTATACAAGGGCTTATATATATATATGACGGAATGACTACTTTGTTTGCTCCACTGCCTCCTTCAAACTTCAGCAACAATTAGTTAATCTTCAATGCAGAAGTTTGTAAGGGAGATTCAACGATCTACAGAATTATATGTCTACTTATAATTTAATATTTTGATCTTCAAGAAGTTTTAGAAACTGTGAATAATTAATTATGAGATCAGTTGAGTAAAAAATATTTTTAATTTAAAAAGTTAAACATTCAAATTACAAATTTAAAATGAAAAAAACACATCTAATTTCCGACAAAAAAATACAGGATTAATCTTTATATATTTACAGTAGAAGGATTTTTGTATAGGAAACATGCAGCATGGAACAAGCAGGACGATGCCAAAATTTTAAATTGACTCAGAATCCCAGCTGCGTGCGATTGAGATTTATAAGCATAGAACTCGGTGAATATTTTAACCTGCTAAAAGGGAATCACACACGAACATTTATGAGATCTGGCAATGAGCATAGATTTTAAACTAATTTCTTCACTATTCCAATTTGCAGATCGAGAGTCCTTCGTAGACCGACTGCATAATAATGAAGCAAAACTGCAGTTTTGTCCGAAATGTTACTATATTAAGCATTCAAAACCCTGAAATACTAAAATAAACTTTTGTTGTTTCGAAACAATTTTCAAATAACATTATTGAGATTCCAAATTGGCATGTTCCCAGGTCTAATACCAGTAATTTACTAGCAACTTCATGGTCCATTCTGGTCAAAGAATATTCTGGGGACGTGTAATTACGTCATTCCAACTTGTTGAAAAATAGATTTGGGTTTAATATTTAAAAGGGTAAAAAGTGCATCTTTTTTAACTTTTACAAATTTTAATTTTAACATTTTAATTTTTTTATCGATATATACATCCAAATTTTTGAATTTTCTAAAAGTATAAAAAATTGCATTCGAACTTTTTTTATCGATACATACACTCAACATTTATAAAATTTTAAAAAAAATGTACTTTTATCCATCTAATTAAGGGGCATTTTTATCATTCAAAACAATAATCTAAATTCATTGTTTTTAATGAATTTATTTCCAATAACTAACCAATTTATAGTTGTTATTTTGTCAATACACTCAAATTTTAATTACTACTTTTTAGCTCGATTTGATTATTTTTCATTTTTATTCTTGCATTATCTCATATTTATCTTCTAGTTTTGGTTTAAATGTATTTTATGTATAATTTCTTTTCAAGTTATTTTATTGTATCATATTCTTTTACCTTGTAATAAATATTTTTTTTAATAAAATCTCTTTGCCTTTAAAAGAAAAAAAAATTGGAAAGTAATGAGTTTGCGTAGAATCTAAATAGAGGAAATGAGTTTATATGGATTAGATAACAATGAGTTTAGATTATTACTAATGATAAAAATATCTCTTAATTAGATGGATATGAGTGCAATTTTTAATAATTTTATAAAGTTTGAGTGCATATATTAAGAATAAAAAAGTTTTAAGTGTATTTTTTTTTATAGTTTTAGAAAATTTGAATATTTATATTAATAAAAAAAATCAAATACTAAAATCAAAATTTATAAAAATTTAATAACATCCTACACTTTTTACCCTATTTAAAAAGATGTTTTGAATTTTGAGTCTGATGGGAGTACTGTTCAGGCTGGGTTGGTGTTTTGTTGGGAGTTGTTTTCCTGTAGATTCTTATTTTTTCTTTATCTATTAATATCAATATATTATGCCTCCCAAAAAAATAATAATAAAGGATTACCCTGAGTAAAGTTTTCTCAATCTATCTAATCGACGTGGGATTCAACCAACTATTAACACAATTATTCATCCTTCTCATATTAGGTAATTAGGGTAATAAAAAGAACTAATAAAGACAAGAATTAAGCCAAAAATATCAAATTGCAGCGTTAATTTTTTCAAAACGAAAAGAAAACTAGTGTGGGAGCGAATGTCACCTCGTATGCCTCAAATGACAAATCCTAATTTCCCTAAGGGAAGTTTTAGACATTTTAGGTGATTCTTTTATAAGGGTGAAACTTCTACATATTGTGTGGTAAGAAGTTTATTGAGTGATCAATTAAATTGTAAATTTCACATGTTGTGTTATAAGAAATTTATTGAGTAAACAAGTTGTAAATCGAAAGACGTGTACAAAGTAAAAAGAATTAAAGAAAAAAAACCAATCAAATATGAATTCAAAATAATTTTTCATAATATTTCAATGAAAATTTAATTGGTAATACTTAAAACATGCTCAATGGAGTATTTATTCTCAACCACCTTAAGTTTTAGCAACTCCTTTACATCCTAGGCCATATTGAGGTGATTCCTCATTGTACCGCCAGGCGATTAAGGCAACATTCCAAATTTAAGCACCTTTGGCTTGCCTAAGCACATGCTTGAAGGGGATGACGTCTAATGCCTAAAACGGGCTGGTTGGGGCCTCACAGTCTCACATATGGATGAAAAAGTCATAAAACAACAACTTCAAACAAATTGTGTTTATTAAGATTGGTGTTAGAAATTGACTAGTTTTACTATTATAACTTAATTTTACATTGAAAGTGAAAAAAATTAGTTTGAGTTCTTATTCCTATAAAAGTATGATATCTCCCTTATATAGTTTTACCTTTTTAACATCTAATCTTTTATATTTATGAAAATCCTTTAATTTGAATATCTTAATTATAATAATTTGAGTATTAATTAAAGTGATTTGTTACTGCGTGGGGTTTGAAGACGTAGATAATATTGACCGAACTTCGTTATAAATTTCGATTTGTTGCTTTACCTATTAAATTGTTAGTATTCTTTTCATTATTAGATAATATTCAATACTTTTAAATTGGATTTTATTCTACTATATAGTGTAATGCTTATTTGTATTGTATTATTCTATTATACTACGTAAGGTTCTGAGAAATGTTTATGTTTAAGAAAAGACTTCAAACTTAAATAATTCATTTATAACTTTCCTTTCTTCTCTGAAAAATCAATTGATGCATCGATTAAAGAATAAGTATAGTACCATTTATTATAATATATTTTAGACACTAGATTGTTTGTTTTTTCAACAATTAGTTTATAATGTACACATCAACTATTCCGTAATACTAATGTATACGTACACTAATATTTAGAACTATAAGAGATCTGTGTCTTGAAGTTGCATATCTGTCAAAGTACTTATTTTTCTCCCACATAAAAGTTGGAGTGAAGGACAGGAGGAGTTTGTGAGAGGAATGCAATGGTTGAAGGTGGGAAACTAGTCAAAGACAGCAAGAAACATGGACAGAACGATCCGTCTAGTCAATACATTTACGGCAAAGAAACGTGAAAGGGTTCCGAGTACAGCAATCATGCAGGATAAAAGAACGTATATATATCATCTTACTTGTCTCGATTACTATCGGTTTTACATGAGGGATCTGCCAAAAGTAGCACTTATAAATAACCATCTCTGTATCTAATATTTTAGCACAAGAAAGAATTTGAGACTAAAATGACTTATATGACTGTTGCTCACCGCTGATTAAGGAAGGGAGGTTCGTGAAAATTGCTAATTAATGATAATTTGGTGCAAATTTTTCTTTCTTCCTGATCGGTATTAATATTATTCTACTCGCTTTTATACTCCCTCTGTCACGCAGCAATGCTTACGAACCATCCATAAGACCTATAGCAAGGATGCAGCATTCCTATTTCCTAAGCAGACACAATTAATATTTCTGGTAACAAGAGAAAAGGGCAAGATATAACCTACATCATTCCTGTTGACTTTGAATCTAAAATGAGAACTAAATGCACTGAAAATTGCGAATTATGAACAGATTTAAACAGTGTGGCGATGAAGGAAAAAACTTACCTTTAACGGGATAGAGTAAAAGGATTTCATCCAATGCACCACCGTAATGGATCCGCTTGCGTACAATGCCGATTACTGTGCTATGTGTAACAACTTTTACGGTATTCGACGAGGCAGTTTCATTTGGTTTCTGTTTTGAGGAGCCCTACAATATACACAGATTTCTCAGATAAGAGCAATCAAATTTTCGATCGGATCTAATTCAGGTACTTTCAAGTCGTCTAAATTTATGTGAGGGCATTTTCCAGAGTCCCTCGACTCACAATACTATATACTATGCAATACTCAGTGGATCACTCTCACTCTGATTTGTCTGACTGCTGACTCTGCTGTGTGTCATAAGTAAGCATATTTTAGAGATAAATTAATATTGAGTCTGGCCAAGTTTTTTTTAAAAAAATTTATCTTATAGCAAAATTTGAGAAAGTGAGTTTGTATATTTTTTATAAATCCCTTATTAGGCAGAAAGGGAAGGAAGGAGGATGATAGGACGGGAAAGGCGGGAGTTAGAATGCCTAAAAGAGTTATAAACATGTAACCTATTAATTCAGAATTAAATAATCGATTTTAACATAATATAAGAATTAAGTGTAATATTGGACTTTATTAAATTTATCGCAATATGTTAATAATATGGTTAGTGGTAAGATCACATAAATTAATAGGATATAATTTTTTAAAATTAAAGAATTTTTTATAAAATTTGTAATAAAAAATCTTTATTTTTAAAAAAGAGACATTTGATTCAAAATTATTCAAAATAAAAATATTGACATTTAATTTTGAACATAAAAATATTACTTATTGACTTTCAAAAAAAAGAAAAATAAAAATAAATATTACTTATCCTAAAATAGGGTAATTTTTAAAAATTTCACAGTATTTTCACTCTAATACATCAATTTTTTTTTCTTTTCATTTTGTAGAACAATTTCCATGTTGGATGAGTGCAATTTGACCACTTATCGATATCCCAGCTGCCAAGGTTTTAATTGATGTAACGCTGTATCGGCAACATGACAACTATGACTTAAATCCCCTTCGCCAAATACAAACTTCCAGCAAGTAATTGGCTTGCCCAGTCATATAAAAAAAGCATTGTTTTTCACACCTTTAAAAACGAAAAATCCTATTCATATCAAGTTAAAATGGATCTAAGAGAGAAAATTCATAATTTTGCTACTCCTTCATTTTAAATTGGTAGATCTCTTTAGTTTTTCACAAACGATTAAAAAAATAATGTTATTAAAATTATATATTTGTATATAATATAAATAGAGATAAAATAATTATAAAAATAATTGAACATTTTATATTTATAAACAAATAAATTTATTTGTTATATCTTATAAAAATAATATTATATTTTGAATAAATAAAGTGACTTATAATATGATATAAATTAAAAAAGAAAAATATATCTATTAATTTGAGCACATAAGGAGCATTAATTTTTGTGTTCATTGATAACATTACTTTGCGAGCAAAGATTCAAGTTTTAGTACTTTCACTTAATAATCTGTGTTTATAACAATGAAATCCTATTATTTCTTACAATAATTATCACATCACCTTGTAATTATAAAAAAAAGAAAGAGGTATGTACGGATTCGACTATCCACACGATGAGTGAAGCTCAAAGGGTACTACGACCATTTGTACTTGAGGAAAATCCACTCTTGCTATGTTGATCCCAGTCTCCCCCTCCCCGTTTTTCGTGATAAGGGAGGAAGTTTTGGAAAAAGTGATCTATGGTAAGGAAATGTCGATGTTATCGTGATGGATGATTCTTCTTAATAGCTTGAGTAGTGCCTTCGTCACAGTCTTTTATAGTACTGTTTTACTACATTTTCTTTTGCTATGATATGATGATGTCATAGAATTTTGTTTTGTTTTTTTAAAATAAACTTTCCGGATCATGTTTATTGAACCCAGCCCAAATCCTGGGCCGGATGGATGATGAAACATGGACTACTCCATATTACTTGGGCTAGATAAGTGGGTCTTTCATTTTTTGTTTCCTAGGAAATTTATAGCCCACAGGATGTATCTATTTATATTCATGGCGCAATCGTCTTCAAGATGTCGATCTTGCTGAAAACCCTAATTTTGATCTGCCGCTGCTAACATTTCATTTTCTGCCTCCTGTAATATTTTGCCCTATATTTCGTGTTATGCATATAAATATCAATGTATATATCTATGCGTCGGATGAATTTTGGAATACTTCAGATTGCATTTTGGGTAGCATGTTTTGTTCGTAGTCATTGTGATTGTAGTTTTTAGAGAAACAGATGGCCAAGATGAATATTGCTATTATTTCTGACACCTCTTGTATGAGAATAGCCTTCACGGGCTCTTCGTTGAGCACAGAAAGCAACTCTCTGAGCCTTTCAACCTCTGTTTCCGCGTAATTGTTTTATTGTCTTGTTTTCCTGGTTGCGTTTTCTCATCCAATTTTATTTGTGAGTTTCTATGATTGCCAAGCGAGTAGAAATTCAGGCAGCCTTCTTCCTCTGCTAAAACAGAATTAGGAAGGGAGGTGTTGTTCTGCTCGAAAACTGAACCAGCTTTTGCTCTTCAGACTTGCTGAGATTTGTTTCTCTGAAGCTGGTCTAGTAAGCTCAAGCACATTATTTTTGGAACCTTTTTATTAACTCATGAGAATGCTTCAACTTAATTTTTTAAACATTGTACTCTGCCTATGAGTAAGAAAGCCCAGGTATAGGAAGTGCCGTATGACACTTGCAAAGCCGCTGCAGTGCATTGTTCACCCTTTGCCACCCACCATTGCAGCAATATCTGTGCTTTTTGTAAGCGCAAATTTGTGATTCGCCTATCTACCGTTGCGTGGTTGATTTGAAACAGGTTTCTGAGGAATATATTCTTGATAATATAACTTACCAGAATTTTTATGGATTAGTTTTATGATTAATCAGACGGTAATTGGATGTAGTAATTATGCGGGCTAATTTTTCTTCTTCATAGAATCTGAACACCATCTAGCAAGAATGGGTTATACAATGTTACAAATCTGGATGTATCCTAATTCCCCTCCACAACCTCCACGGGTTCTGTGTGAACCCTGTAATAGGGTTGGTACCCCTGATTCCTTTTGTCAAAAAACATGTTTTGCGTTTACCAACAAGCTTTGAGGATTGCCTAGTACAAAACATGATATTTTGTTACAAATTTATCTTTTAAAATCTATTATTTTTAATGTGGCTGTATAAAAAATAATATGATACCTTGTTTTTTTAACGGAAATTCCGCATCCAATTATTGAGAATACAAAAACCATTTAGCATGGAGCCGAACAGATTGCCAATGACTCTAGATTTCTTGCTAAACTACGGACTAGGTTGATATAATGCTAAGATAGTTGGGAACTTGGATCATGCCAAAGCCATATCAAAATTATTAATTGTCTGTACATCTAAATCTTCTTGACATGAGCTTTGAAATCTTACTATTAAACAATTCAGATCTTAGTGGAGAACTAACTGAGAGGTCTTTCATTATGTTAATCCCCCTGCCTGTTTTTTGTGCCAACTCTTGGATGTCAACCTGGCTTTGTAGTATCTGATCAATGCAAATGTATCTCCCAGTTGCTGTCTTCATTTCTTCAAACAAGCACAGATGCGCCTTGGCTAATCTGTTTACATCAACTGAAGCCAAATGCCCCTCTTCGTACATCGCTTCAGCTCCTGAATTTTGACGTTATAAAGAGATAGGTTGATAAATAATCAATGGCTAACTAACTTTTGGTGCTTTAAAAGAGGCATACTAACTTTTGCCTACCTTTCAGATAGGCAATTGTAGATGTTGAATTTCTGCAGCAGAAGTCTGGTCCAGTGATAAGACCTGGGCAAATCGTGGCCAGCTTAAGGCCTCTCTCCTTAGCTAACTCCCATGCAGCTTTTTCCGCCCTCAGTTTACCCAGGGCATACCAAAGCTGTCAAAAGTTTCCCAAAAAAAAAGATAATAAACTTAGTACAGTATATTACTTTGAAAAGAATACAGATTTCTTTGTCTTGGTTTAAATTGCACATTTTTCTCAACCTCAAAAAAAAAGAAGGTTTAATTGAACTTGAATTGCTGGGTTCTTTGTATGAAAACCGACAGAGAGTGATATGTACCTTTTTGTTTAGACAAACGGATTCACTACTCCAAGTCTTGTGGTCAATTACGCGAGACGTGTTGCTTGCATTGTCGTGCCATATGCAGGCTAGAAGTGTGGATGTAAGTACGCAACGCCTAACGGATGGAGTGGCTGCACATGCTTCTATTATACTCTTACTTGCCTTGACTTCTATGTCAATCATTGATTTCTATAGAGCCAAATGTTTTTGTAAGAAATTTTAGGAAGGCAATTGTCGAATGGGCATGACAGAAGAACAATCACTATATATGTGAGATGAAGAAATAACAAGTATGTTCAGTTACTACAGTACCGAAATCCAAATCTCTTCGTTAAAGTTGACGAAAACTGTAAACATATAATTGGAGTCGAAGCCTGACCATCAATACTCGTAAAAAGAGAAGTGGTGAACCACATTTTTACCAAAACTACTATGGCATAATGATGCTAGCCAAATTTTATTCCCTTGTATCTTAATTTCTTATTGTGTAAGCATAAACTTCCACATCTATCTTCCTTTTTTTATAAAATAAAATAAAAATAGAGATGTCCTTTTTGGAATCAAATTCTCTAAAGAACCTTCAATTAATTTACCTAAGCAATTGAAAGTTAAAAGGGACTCATGAAAATAATATTAGCAAAAAAACTATTAAATGTTTATTAAATTTTGTAATATCAATTTATATTCTGAAAACATTATTTTACTTTAGAACAATTCGTATTTGGAAATTGAGTGGTATTAAGGTTCATTTGAGTAGACCATTGTTTGACGTAATAACAAGAAATGTATTTTCTGTCATTAAAAATGAATCGAATTCAAGTTTTGTTTCGGATCAAAACAAAAACGTAGCCATCAAAAGATGTATGGGAAATGAAAATGGACAAAGATTGACTCACTGTATAGCCAGAGACGCCAGCGGGGTCAATGAAGGCAGCAGTGTGAAATACGCCACGACAACCATTGAATGCTTCCAATAGGCTTTCAACTTCTGTTAACTTGGCCATGGCTGCTTCCACCATGCTATTGGTTCCTCTCATCTCTCCAGTTGACTGCATTTCTCTCAGCCTTTCCAAATCATCTGAAATGAAATTTCCATTTCACAGAGTCAGTGGCAGGCTCCATATAATTATAGCACTGCCTAATGCTATTATTATTCTAATCAAAGGATTTTAATTTGCATAATGTGGCTTCCCGAATGAAGTTAAGTGTATTGGACTTTTCTTTTTAAATTTTTTTATAAATTGTAATTTTTTGAAATAAAGAAAGGATTCATGATTTTTTTAAAAAGAATATTTTTATTTTTAGATATGCGGGGTGGATTTTTCAATACATTAATAATGGGATTTTTCTTGATTATCTCTATTAAATAACTAAGCCTATTTGCTACTCGCTAATGAATATTTAATTAAGATATATGGTTTTTTTTATTTATAAGAAGATATATTACTTTACACGTAATATAAAAACTTCTGAAAGTGAGTTTGATATTTTTTAAAAAGAAGAGGATAGAAAAGAGACAGTTCAAAATTTTATTAATATTGCTATATATTTAAAATAAAAAAGTATATATATTTTTTAAAATATATCAATATTTTATATTATAAAATTTAATAAATTCTTAATATAAATAAAAATATTTTAAAATAAAACATGTACCTAGCATAAAGTACCTGCAATGTATAGGGTGGGATATCTAATTAAAACGAAACCTACAAAAGACGGACTAAATTCAAGGATTAACTATTGTCTATGAGAAATTACAGGTTTCCTAACTATACCAACAATCAAACTAAAGAGTTAAGTGCTCGTTTGGCGTTCCAATTTACTAGTACTTGTTTTAGGGGAAGTCAGTCTACTTCTGAACCTGATGTGGCCGCAGACAAGACTTCAACTAATTATGTCCAAAGGCAGAATAACAAATTTTCCAATAATTAACATAGATTTTTTTTCTTGTAAAAGTCAGATAAGAACATCAAGTATATTCCGGTAGCCGGTTATTGGCCAGAGAATTTCGAAAGCTGAGGAGTGGAGAAAATGACAGTAGTTGAAAAAACCTAGGCTCAAATGTACCTTCATTATCAACGATGACACGAACAGAGTAGCCATGGAGCAAAAGCTGGTTGACTATAGCAATCCCTAGGTACGAGACGCCACTGGTGACACACACAAGTTTCTCCTCAGGATCTTCCTTTTCTTCTACGGTATTGATCGTCTCCCTCGGGTTTGGTTCCTCGTCTTTCCTTCGATCACCCTGTCCGGCGCATGACAGCAGCATCTGGCGGAACTCTTCGATCTCCATCCTCTGTCTCTCATCCGTCTGAACAATTCCCATTCTCAAACCTTGGATTTACTGCACGAACCAGCTGGAAATTAGTTATAAAGTGACCCTTTTTTTCTGCTGCTGGCTTAGTCTAATTTCCGGGGGAAGCAAGGCAGCAGAAGTCTAAAAGAGTCGCTATGCAATCGAGCACGTGCTAGCAGTTCATATATTAAATAGCGGTCCATATATAGGGAGCAGAAAAGTTCTAATGGGGGCATCGCACTTCGAACAGTCTGGAAAAACAGCATCTTAAAATTTGTACATCAATAATTAATGTAAATATATAAGCTCATCACTCATCAGCGCGGCTTGGCTACGAACGGAATCAATTTAGAAGAAGTATTTCCTAAAATTGTTTATTATTCTTCAATTATATTCTTTATTGTTTATTTTATATTTATATATATCCTTAAATTATTCAGAATTCTTTAATCATACCCTGCATATTCTAGTTTAACGTTTTATATTATCAAACTATTTATATTTTTTCAGAGTTATATCCTTTATGCATCTAATAACATATAGACATAAAAAAAATTTGAAAATAGTTTATGATATACAAAGATAAAAGATATAATTAATATATCTTCCTTTTCTTTTATAATAATTTAGAAAAAAATCATTTTAGCTCTGTACAGATATATTAAAATTATTTAGAAGATAAAGCATTAAATAAAAAGTGTCAAATTGAAAAAGTATTCTGTATTAATAATTATAAAATGATTCATATCTTTAAAATAATTTATATTTAACACTTGCTGCTTTCATTGACCCCGCTGGCGTCTCTGGCTATTGAGTGAATTACCCTTTGTCCGTTTTCCGTTCCCATTATTCTTTTGATGGGCATGTTTTTGCTTTGATCCGAAACAAACTTGAATTCGATTCATTTTTTATGGCCAAATCTCAATTTACAGTTGTTCGATTTGATTGAATGTAGGGTCGTCCCAAGGATGTTTATATCTAATTTTTCTAATATATTCTTTCAAGATTCAAGCAATAAATTCTCAAATTTCATTGTCAAATTCTTATATATATATGAAAGTTGTTCTATCCATTCTTTCTTTAGTATAAT
Organism: Apocynum venetum; assembly: GCA_019593545.1. Classification (NCBI taxonomy): domain Eukaryota; kingdom Viridiplantae; phylum Streptophyta; class Magnoliopsida; order Gentianales; family Apocynaceae; genus Apocynum; species Apocynum venetum. The sequence goes on along the minus strand of SRSM01000123.1, from coordinate 3,866,414 downwards.
TTTCATGTGTAACTAGTATTGTCAAATTGTTGAAAATTTTCAAATTTATCGCTCCAATGACATGTTTTTTATGAGAAAATATTATTTTTATTGAGATAAACTTAAAGCTATTAGATAATTAAAAAATTATAAAATAAATTAATTGCTTAACAAATACCTACTAATTACCATTAAATTGAAAAATAAATAAATAATGATAAATACAAAAATTCATCAAAATATATTAGAATAATGATCAATTATTTAAACTTATTAAAATTATAACTATCGATACCATATTTGATTTCATTTTTAAATTTTAAACTTATTAAAATGATAACTATTGATACCTAATTTGAGCAAAATCTTAGTCAAATGTCTCTTAATGATTGAGCCGAAGTTGATTGAATGCAGGTCAAGGAATGGCAAAAAAAAAAACATTTATTGTTATTACGCCAAAGGGTCTATTGAAATTAACCTTAGTACTATTCAATTTCCAAATATGAGTTGTTCTAAAGTAAAATAATTTTTTTAGAATATAAATTGATTTTACAAATAAATATTAATAAGTTTTTTTGTAATGTTACTTTTATGTGTCCTTTTAATCATCAATTCCTTAGGTAATTTAATTGAAGTATCTTTAAAGAATTTGGTTCCAAAAATGTCTATTTAAAAGTTTAAAACACCTTATATTCTAAAACAGAAATTGTAATAGTGTATTAAAGAATGACGGTAGAAGTGGAACTTTATGCTGAAACGACAAGGTATGGGTTCTCCTCCCTTCATATTTATGCTACCTGCAAATAAATGTATATAAAATTAAATGCCTAATAATTATGAATGCTCACATTTGAATTAATTTAAAAATTAATATTAATATGTGACCTTAAAAATTTTATTTTATTATCATTACTATTAATTAGATTAGTGGTGTAGACCATTAGTTAGTGAAAATAAATTCATTAGATTAGTGAAATTTTATATAATATATATATTAAAAAATTAAACATTTAATTTCAAAATAAAAATATAAATGTTGAATATGACTATTAGATAGATACGGAGTAGTTCAAGCAAAAGCTCTTTATTGGACAAATAAATTATGAGCGGTGGATAGCCTTCTTCCTTGTAAAGAAGGTGTGGGTTCTCCTCCCTTCTCCTCCCTTCATATTTATACTATGTTCAAATTAGATGTTTATAAAATAAATATGTTTAATAAAAAATATTAATTCTCCCTTCATAAAACTAGAATATGAAGTTACAAACCAAATAAAACAGAAGAATTACATTAAATGTTATAAATTTAAAAATCATTGAAATACGAATTCAAATGTTGCATGCTTCAAAAGAAAAGATTTCACAGAAACCTATATTTCAATAAAAAAAAAATAGTTATAGTTAGAATTAGTCATTAAAAATAAACACACACGGTATATACATTTAATTGTGTGTGTGTGTAATTAGTGAAAATATGTGTATAATTGGGTCGAATGAAATGGGAAAGTGGCAAATTCTGTCTTCCATTCTTCCCCAACCCAACCTTGTCTAAACTGGAAAATATCTGATTCAAATAGGGTTGGGAGAGGGTCCAATTTCACTTTTGAAAGGAAAATTATCATCCCAAATTGGTGTGGGAAAAGAAAGGAAAAATTAGAGCAATAAGAAGAGCTGGTCACCAATCAACTCCACGGCATGAACCTTGAAAGGACAGTAGGGGGGGGGGGGAAAGAAAAACGCAAGTCAGATTTCTCCTTAACCGTAAGCAATGGATTTACTTAGGAAACAAAGAAAAAGGAAAATATAAAATAAAGAAGAAGAAGAAGAAGTAAGCAATGGATATATATATATATATATATATATATATATATGTCTCCAGTTTGTTGATAAATGAAGAGTTCTGGAATCTCATTGAGTCATTGCATATTTTTCCTAGTCTAATTGATGTTGTCCTGCCAACTCAACACTTAAGTAGTTTGGTTCATGGATTTTTACTAACTTGGGGAAAAAAAAAACTATATAAACTTCATATTTATGCATTATGTATTTTAAAAGTTATATTTTTAAATTATACGACATAGAAATTTTTTTAAATAACAATCAAGATATATTTAATAAAAAAACAATAATTGGTGGTGGAATGTTGATTTTTAACTAAAATACCTTTTTTTAAAAATTTTCTTATCCAAAATAACATTGATTGTAAAAGTCTTATCAAAATAACACAAAACGTATTTATAAATTACATTATCACTATTTTATTTTTCAATGATGTAGAAGCCATTGACATAGTTAAGAGTAACAAAAAAATAAGAACAACGTATTTTGCCGGTTCAATTTTACAAATATGTTCTTAGTAATTTTTTTTAAAAATTGTTTTAATAACTTAAAGATTCACACATGATTCAATTTTTTATTATTATTTGATGAAAATTAACAGCACGTGGTTACTATTCTTCTTTGTTATTTTATTTTATTTCATCATTATTCTTTTTCTTCTTCTTGCTTTTTTTTTTAAACTAGTCTAGCTGGAAAAAAACCCAATTAATATTTTTTATATATAAACTAATTAGCTAAAAGAACTACACAATTATTAATTTTTATAAACTAATTAGCTTAACAAAAAATTAGGAAATATATTTTATATATTAAACAAAAATGACTAATTATGTAATTTTTTTGTTAAGCTAATTAGTTTATAAAAATTAATAATTGTGTATTTTTTTAGATAAATAGTTTATATTAAAAAATTACTAATTGTTTTTTTTAAAAAAAAAAAAAGCAAGAAGAAGAAAACAATAAAGATGACATGAAAAAAGGAAAAAGAAAAAGAAGAATAACATTAACAACCTGAATTCATCAGCTAAATTTTTTAACCTCGTGTCAATTTTTTAGTTAACAAAACAATTTTTTTTAACTATTCATCAGCTAAATTTTTTTAACCTCGTGTCAATTTTTTAGTTAACAAAACAATTTTTTTTAAAAAAAAAAATCAACAACGTATGCAAATATGCCATTCTTTTTTTTTTTCCAACAATGTCAATGATTTCTATTTCGTTGAAAAAAATAAAATAAAATAAAATGGTAAAGACACGATTTGCAAATATTTCATTGGGCAAAAAATAATAATATTGACGACGAAATTTACAAATATGTTTTGGATCATTTTGATTAATTCCTTTCAATCGATGTTATTTTGTATCAGAAATATATTAAAAAAAGAAGATAATATTTTGCTTAAAAAACTTTACTTACAAAACATCCAAGATATTAATTAATAAATTGATCCCCATACTCCATTGTATTCTTTATATATTCTACCAGATCAATCTATGATTATCTCTAGACACAAAATACATTTATAAGTTTTACAAATATTAATGTCTGAGTTAGAATATGCAAGGTTTCTACCGTAATTCTCATGTATGTAGCTCACAAAAATTAAGTTCACCTAATTCTTTCTTTTTAAAATAGCATACTTTAAAGTTTAAATGAAGTAAAAAAGTTAAAAATAAACACTAAGGAATGTTTTTTATTAAGTATATTATCTATTCAATTATCACCGTATAATATCTACAATTTTTTGTAAAATCTCTGTTTGTAGCTTCAAATAGAGCAATGTGGTACATGAAACTTGTCGTGGATGCAAGCTAATTCTAAAGCATGGGCCTTTGCACGTATAATTGCCTAGGCATCTACTACAAAATAGCTTAACTTTGATTATTGCTGCAAATAATATTTTGTTTGTCAATTAAAGGTTTTATATGCCCCAATTGTTCACATTTATCATTACTTTTTTTTTATTTAAAAAAATTAGTATAACATTGACAACAAAAAGAACATAACAATATAGGTTTTAAACTAAACTAAGAAATATAAGCTTCCCTAGCTAATATATAGGTCCCTACTAATCTATTCATTTTAACATTGATAAAATAATATCCTATCTACAACCAAATATTATATTCGATGTGTAATCTCGAAATTGAAAATATGAAAAATAAAAATAAATAAGAATATGTTTTGATTCGAGAAAAGTAGTCGTATAATTAGAAATTTCAAGCTAAAAATTTTCAACTTACAATCATTTATTAAAATGGATGAAAGTACAAATTAGTCTCTCAAAATAACAAAGATTTTTAGTTAAGTTTTTACTTCTTAAAAGTTTCAATATAGTCTTTGAATTTTGAAAAATATATATCATTTTAATCTTGATCTTAAGTTTTCATCCAAATTAGTTAAAAATTATTTTTAAAAAAAAATTTGGTGAAAAGGCCATCATTTTAAGTTTTCAATCTAAATTTTCGTCAAATTCATTCAAAAATAATGATTTTTTTTCCAATAAAGGACTTAATAGAGACTTTTGAAAACTCATAGACTTGGTTAAAATTTTTACAATTTTGAGGGACTAATTTGCATTCGAGCTATGAAATTTATACTCAAAATAAAAGAAAAAACGAAGCCATTTTACTGATGTATATAATTATATATATATATATATATATATATATATATATTCAGTGGCTTGGCTGGCTTGACCAGCGGCTTCTGCGGATTAGTTAGATATTGAGTGGTTTGGTGCCTCACGTGTGGAACTACCATTCTCAAGCACAACCAGAGGACTCCTCAGCTAACACAATGAGAATTCAAATTTGGATAGCCATTTTTAGGGTGGTACTATTGAATACGGTACCAACACAATAAAATTATAGTAATTGAGGATTGAAAGTTCGTAAAATTCACCATACAATCACAATAAAGTTCTAGCAAATGAGGATTGAGAATTCTGTAAGATTCACAATACAAATACAATCAAGTTATAGTAAATGAGAGCAATCCATCTATTAACCATTTAATTTTTAACATAAAAAGAATAAATTTATATTAAATTTTTAATGAATTGACATGTTAAATAAATAATTTAAGGAATTGACAAATTAATGTATTTAATATTACTTATTTTATTCTTGTGTCAAATTATATCTTATGAAAGTGCTTATTTATTAATTGTATTATGTTCCGTATACAATTATAATTACCTTATATTAACTTTTGGCACGGCACATACAGCCATTTGCCACCTTATTGTATATGAAATGTGTTTTGTTCACGCAACATGCTATTTTAAGAAATAAACAAATGGTGCCAAATTTGTCACTTTGCTTATGCGATGATAATTATAACTCATGTACTTTAAAACTTATTTTTTCTTCTGTCATTAATAAGATCTTCCTACGCAATAAATCCAATAGTTGAACAGTAATTTGATGATTTATATATTAAAAAAAGTCAATAAGTTGGTTGATGAATACAATTTCCTATTTTTAATTTTATCAGATTTAAACTTATTAAATAAGATTTGTTTTATACGAGATACATATTGCATAATTTATAGACAAATACTTGTTAATACCTCCATTTATTATTTCACAATTGTACGGCGGGCTAATCTTTATAGGATTAATCATTATACAAATTATTTCTCAAAATATAATTTTTTTAATGTAATTTCATAAGTATTTATTAATTTTTAATATTATATTTTCCAATCTTTTGTATTTCACAAATAATTTGACAGAAATCTTCTATCCATTTTCTTTGAACTCTTAATTTGTATGTAAAAATATAAAACAATTACTTCATCCGTCTCTCTTTATAAAATGTTTTAAATAATTTCATATAAATTAATAAATTATTTTTATTTTTTATTATATTCTTATTTATTTTAGTATTTTTTTAAAATAAAATATTTATCTCTTTTTCTATCTCTTAATAAATTTAAAAATAATAAAATATCTTAGAGAAGATAATTTACTTACTATATCTTATAAAAATGAAGTGATTGGACTAGTGCCTTATTATACATGTTTATTATTATTTTGGAAACTTCTACCGTATTTTTCTTTTTAAAAGTTTTTTTTGGTGGTAACTTGAACGGGAAAATATAAACGGCTGTAAGTTGTCCTACACGTGGACTCGGACTAGAGAACCGACATTCCGCATTCGTCTTCGTCATTCTCCCTTGCCCCGGACCCGGATCCAGAGATTAGATAGGGGAAAGTGTCGTGGACCGTGGTGGCGGCGCCTAAAAAGGATTTTAAAAATACAGCTATGGAAGTTTCTGCCGCGGCTTTCCCTGTACGCCAAAAGCAACTCTCGTTGGATATCAAGGCAAGTCCGATTATCTTCTTCCTTTTGTTGTTAAAATTAATAGTTTTTTAATTGCGATTACCTCATGATGGAATGCTGCATCGGAATCGTCTCACTGTGCGTATCCTTTTCGGCTTGTTGCAGTCGTATTCGTCTTGAATCTCCGATTGTTTTTTTTTGTATGTTTGGACAATTATCATTTTATTTTAGTTACAGATAGTATGTTACATTGGTTAAATGATCACGCAAATTGAAGGAGATATGAATCACGGGTTTTTCATGTTAAAGTATGATTAAATGAGAACAGAAGTTGAAAGGGATATGAATCACGAGTTTTTCACGATGCCTATAACTTGTTCGAGGAATTGACTAGGTAGTTCTTTTCATACAAATGGCTCAAACTTTGAGGTTATCATCCTTCTAGAAGTTTTCGCACCTTTCAAACGTCCATTTTATTTTTCCTTTCCACGAAGTAAAATATACCTTAGTTGCTAAACATGTTACTACTGCAGTAAGGTTGGACTTATATTGTCCGCATTCAATCCGAATCTTCTGCTTATGGCTGTTACGGCTTTTAAAATAGTTTCCAGCTTAAATTTTTTTCATTGTTCGTCTGCTATTTGTGTAATTCTGGTAAAAGGAGGAGTTTATAAAACCATAATCACGGTGAACTGCTGGAACAGAATCTAACAATTCCATCGTGACTTAGAACTAAGCCTAATAATGACTGACTCGTTGAAGGGGAAATGAGGATTCAGTGTCTTTATGCTGCAAGGACTTTTGAAGCTCGTATATATATTTGTGATTGATTTAAATTAACTGGTTGAAAAATAGAGGATGTGGGCGCAGAAGTCATATTGATTCCAAAATTTGGCGAAATATTATTCTGTCCTGATGTTTTTCACTAGTCTGTGTATAGAGCTTCTGAGTGATAATTGCCCTGGCAGGGGAACAAGACGGATATTATCATATGCAGCTATGATGATAATTTTTTGGTGAGTTTTAATCCTATGGGTTTATATTGAGTTGTTTATAAGCCAATATTTGATATTCTAAATATGTTTTAGGTTATGGCAACTCAAATAGGAAGCATGGGAACCATACTGCATGCCAGGTTTGTAGACAACTGCATTTCAACTACCTGTTTCTGCTTTTTAGAGTTTTGATGAAAAGAGTTGCTGTAGTATAGGATTTAATTTGCATAAAGTTTCTGTCATTTCTGCTCACTGTTTATAGAAATATAGTGAATGTTGGATTTTGGAATGGCAGTGAATCCTACGGACCCAATAGAAACCCCCTCCCCCCTCCAGTTGCAAAGACTACCAGATCAAACAAGGATTGAAACTCATCAATTACTAAATTCTCCCTCCCCCCCCCCGGGCAAACTTCCTCCATTTGAATAAAATAAAACAAAATAAAAGGAGTTTTTCTGTTGTGGGTTCAAGAATTTAGTAATTGGTGAGTTTCAATCCTCGTTTGATCTGGTAGTCTTTGCAACTGAAAATGCTGCCTATATATATGTGTGTGTGTGTATTGGATTCACCTTTATGAGCTTGGTCTTGTTGATTTATTCTGAAGTTTTAACTGTTTAATCAGAAAATGTTAATCTCTTTCCCAAAATGTTTACCACTCTCCCTATCAAAACTTTACTCCATCCCGCCATAAGCAACGTACTATATTTATTGTAATAGGTCAAAGACTTCTTTCACATTGAGAAAGTTTTAATGTTTCAAAGACACTCATCAAAATCCGATTAAATGTACTGAGTGAAAACTTCATTGGCAGAAAAGAGGAAGAGGTGTCTACAGATCCAACTTTCGATGTCTCTGTGATATTTGGTAAACGCGATGAGGTAAGCACGACAATTATGGTTCGTTACCACTTACTGTAGTATTAGGAAAATGCACCGCAGTGGAATTGACTTGATACGAACCTGCAGCCAATGATGATTTCATGTGGCCGACAGCTAATTGAGCATATAAGGTTTGTATTGAAAACACAATAAGCGCATGTTTTACAGAACATCCTTTTTCTTTTGTTGAGGGTCTGGTAACATTTTCTGCTTGTGTGTGCAGTAAATCTGGATCTTCAAGACCTCTGGTTCTCTCTCTCGGTCTCAAAGACCACTCTGTGGTAGGTATCCTTTAGAACTACTTTGTCATCTTGAAACTGACAATTATAGCACATTTTACTTATTCTGTTAACTAACTTGTCATCTTGAAACATTCAATTTGGCACATTTAATATTCTGTTTCATGCAGGGCACACTTAAAGAAATTGTTTCTGCTGTGATGGATAATCGCCTGTGGTAATCTAGATCTATAAAGTTATGGATCCCATGGCATCTCTGATTAGAAACCTGAGCACGGGAAGCATTCTGATGATTGGTTTGCATCTTTTGGGACGAAGCGAATTATGCAGTTATCTGAAACATTATGTCTTCATTAGGTTTGAATATTTTTCCAAATGGAATGCTGCATTTCGAGCGGACATAATCTTTTGTGGGTGAATGACGATGAACAAGGAAAAAGAAGGAAAAATGGCTGGGCAATAAGCCTAACTTTTTTTTAGACAAGGGCAGTAAGCCTTGCTTAATGATGAATAACGGCATCGTGGTTAAAGCACTGTTTCAACATTTTGTTCACGTTTATGTACAATAATCTAGCTTATAAACACAAATGCCAAAATATGAATACCTGAGAATGAAGATGCTCAATGGTTCCGATATAATCACTCCAAGTCTTCATAAGTGCTTCATTTCCCATTACCATATTACAGTTGTGGAAACCAACAGGGGGAAAAATTGAATTATGATAGGACAAAACCATATTACAACACCTGTTGTGCATACAGGGGTGGATCGGTCAAGTGCAATATTTTGAAGTAAATCTAATAATAACATCAAGAAACCATATTACAACAACACATTCTTGGATACTCGAGGAATAGCATTTCAAAATTTTGGCTAGCTGCTTTATATTCACACATGGTTGGATAGAAAGAGCTCATTCCAACTATCTAACCCAGCAGAACTGAAATCTCTCCAGGCAATAGAAGAAGGCGCGGGAGAAAAATCATTGCCATGCCGTCCTTTCATGTCTTTTCATCTCTCTTTATCAATGCGTTCAGTTTCTTTTCCAGCTGCAAAGTAGAGGAACAAACGTTTTGATAACATAGACAAAAAAGTCATGACTAATTAACTGCATGAGACTAATTGCAGATTTTTTTAAAAAAAATAAATTAATATAATATTTTTATTTTTAATAGCATCAATAAGCAAAAAGTGATTTGAAAAGCATCCCAAAGTAGCTTCTCCAAAGACAGTTTTTCAACTTTTTGCTTCTTTTTTTTAAAAAAAAAAAACTAAAAGTAGAAGAGAAAAGGAATGGAAAACAACTCAAAATAGCTTTAAGCTGAAAAAAAAAGCAGCAAATGAGAATAGCATAAGCAATTTGGTCAGTCAGAACATGGGCTCTTCCATTTAAAAAGACAAGCAATTCTAGCCATGATTGCATTGAACATGGGAGTAGTAAAAGGAGAATGATATGGCCCTTCTGCATGTAATCCAAACATGCGTGAACAAAATAACCATGACATTGTATATCTCACATGTTATTGCTTTTCCTTGGGAAAGAGTTCCCAAAACCCGCTCGAACTAACAATGTTATACTGCAGCTTTGACCTTTAGATCGTGTTAATCCACCCCTTCCATCTTTGGTTTTCCTCTTAAAACAATTTTCTTAATAATCTCACCATATAAGAGCGCTATGCCCTTCTTTTTTCCTCCTTACTCTTTCTAAAACCCTTTCCTCACATATTTTGAATTGGTTACCTCATCTTCAAGGAACAAGTGCCACGTAGGAGACCTCCAAGCTACCTAAGCTACAAAACAAACTTAGTTGTTTGTTTATGACAACTAAAGCAGAACTACATCTAGAATCTCCCTCAAGAAAGATCTCTCCAATCATAGGCTTAGGGTTGACTTGGGTCTGCATAGTCAATTGGAAGCTCTTCATCACTAGGTCAAGCCATAGAAGTTTGCTTGGCTTACAACCATATAGTATCCAACCCTTTCTCCTTCCTCAGCCTGCCACCAAATCACTTTCTCCCTCCCTCTCCTCCACCTCCAATAACCCCAAACCACAGAGTAAATGCATTCATCAATTAGCCATGTCAACCCCAAAAGAATAGTTATGAATTGACCCTTACCCAATTCATCCACCACTGGAGACATTTATCAGGAAAGTACTAAGACCTTTAGTTTAAATGTGCTAATATTCAACTACCAACAAGCATCAAACCCTGTTTGTGTCAATATATCGAAAAACACATACAATAGAAACATAGCTGACTAGAACATATCAAGAACCATGAAGTAAATAAATTTTAAACCACTCAGTAGGAGGTTAAAAGCTTAAGCAGTAACTCACGCATATTTCTGTCTACACACAACTAATAACATTTCTCACAAATGAACAACTACACTACTTACTCTGCAAAAATCTAGTACATACCTGAACATTTTTCATCTTTTGTCTCTGTAGTTCTTCAACCAGACTCCCAATGCTGAGATTTCAAAAAACTTGGCTCAATACAAAAAGAAGAAAAAAGTGCAATTCTAGTATTATAATTACTATTACCATGCCTACCTCTGTTGCAATTGGATGACCTGAGTTTGCAGCTCTCTTTCTCTCGCAGTAGTAGGAGGTATCTGCAGAAGGTTACAAGATTTTAAGTCAATGAATAATGAGACTACATATATCTCAAACTTCAAGGTAAATTTTCTGCACCCTAAGGTGATGTAGTAGCCAACTTCTTGAATGTCACAGATATGTTACACTAGAGTACTTATATAATAACACGGCTAAGCCCTACTAGCAAAAGATAATAATTCTTTGAAAGTGATCCTACCTGCAAAAGATCATTCGCACCTACTTCTGCAAATTCTACTGAGCCTGCATAAATAAATTGAATCGTTAATGAGAGAGGATAAAACTAGAAAAAAGTGAAAATAGAACAAAAGTATTGAGCGCCAAGTTTGTCCCAGCCACATAATTATCAAGCATAAAAGACATTACCAGATGATTGTTCCACATATTTGATCAATTTGATTATCTCTTCCTGACATTAAGGTAAAAAAGAGATTAGTAAAGTCCATATTGAAGAGAGACATAGCTCAGATAGAAAGGCCTTTTACCCTCTGCATAGTGTTCTGCTGCAGGATGCACTGTAATGATGGAAGAACTGAAGTTGCTGAAAGGCTTGAGGTTGTTGGACTGATCAAGCCTCCTTGAGGAAAGTTAAATGAAGAGTTTATAGGTACCTGCATACAAGAATGTGAAGGCAATGGTTACAAAGCCATTGCCTAAAATATAATTTGCTAAGTTTCAAAACTTGCATTTTCTGAGTCAAATATCAACAGGTGAAAATTTAGTGAAAAGTTTAAAAAAAAAAAAAAGACAAACATGGCAAATCAGCACTCATGTAGTATGGTAAATCATTCAACACTATTAAAGAGTATCAGCAGCATGAGCATAGAATCTTTCTGAAAATCTTTGCTCTTCAACACTTCACTGGCCTCCAATCAATAGCACAATCAAATTAAAAAATTTCTAGAAGAAGTGGCAAGCTTTTTAGCATGTATGTGTTATTGCAAGAGTTACACATATAGGTGAGTTGAGGACAAAAAATGATCATTTAAGACCAAAGAGAAGATGCAGGGTGTGCAACATAAAAGGAGCCGATAGGCACAATCATCTTCTTAGAGGTTATCAACTCATACAAGAACCTGATTTTCAACTAATTAAACATTTATTGTCTCGCACCACTGTGCTAGGTTAATAAACACACCAGTGTGCAGGATGCCCAAAATAAAAAAATGCAAAACAGTGCACCTTGCCGCACCTTTTCTATAGCTTAAGGCACTGTCAAGGCACACTTAAGTAAAAATTGTTTCTTGAACATCTGTTTTCTGCTGGAGAAGTCTAAAAGCCTCATTAGAGGCCTAAATCTTAATTAATACCTTGATAATAGTAGAGAAGAGTTTTTCAAAGGCCAACCAATTCTTGAAGAGGATTACAAAGAGCAAGATGCAGAGGGTTATAGTTCAAAGGAGTATAGAACTGAAGGAGACCTAAAGATTGTTTGACATTGACGACGATTATTAGTTGATAGGTCTTTTGAAGAGATTAGGGGATTGTTGATTTATCTTACGACTTAGGAAAAGTTTTAGATTAATCCTTCAAAATTGAATATCCACATTTCTATATTAGTTTGTCCGAAATTGAATGTGCAATTTCCTTAAATAAATATATTTTTTATACAAAGTTTCATTCATAACCTCCTTAATTTAAGATATTTATATCCAATTAACTCATAATCCCCCACCACTCACCATTTTAATTTAAAAATTTACATCCTACTAATTCATGAACCCCACCATCCATTGTATTAATATCAAAAATAATTTAGTAAGTTAATTAAAGTCAAAGACCTTCTTTAATTTTTAACCACATTAAAAATAAGCATTCAATTCCAGACAGTGGGAGTATTAGATTTAAATCTCCTATTTTGGTTTTGTTTAATAGAATTAACTTGTAAGCTTAATTTAAGATAATTTAATTAAAATTATTAACCTCTTAAGCATGTTATAGTATATATATATGTGTGCATGTGTGTGTGTAATCGAGCAAGCACTTTTTTTGCACCTGGCATCTAGGCTATATGAGGGCACTTTGAAGCTTGAGTGCACCTATTGCCCTTGACAACACTGGAACAGGCTGTAATTTCCTACCAAACCCACATGCATATGACCATCAAGTGCCAAAACACAGGATAGAAAATTTGGGATATGTTGGTTTTTAGCCAAGATGGTTAAAAAATATACCTCTTTACAAACTGTCAATTGAATTCAAAGCATTAGAGGGGGAGGGGAGGGGCAAGAAAGAAAAAATTGCAATGGAGGATGATTATCCAAGGACCTTTATGAATATAACCATAGATGTTTAGCATGATCAAATTTTGACCATACTAAATTGTAGATGGCAATGCATTGATCTTAAAGACAAGAGTCATAGGTCCAAAAAGAGACAAGAAATTAAAAGAGGTTAGTTTCCATTGAACCACAATATATATACTAACGATATGAGTCCATCCCACCCCCACCCCCAAAAGAAATGTCGATTCTTCCATGTCCCAAATCATTTGCCCACTAATCATATGCATTGATCCAATCCACTACTTCTCAAATAATACCTTTGGATTCTGATCTGCTGATATGACTTTAAAACGTCCCCTTCTTTGGAAAACAGCTCCATCAGATATATCCTCCCCTGCAAAGGAAGAGAACTCAGGATGTCTAGAGGGAGAGATGCACTTACCTTTTCTGAATCACAAAGCTTTGTTGAACCAAATTGGAGAAAGGACATTACATCCAAAAAATGATCAAGCCAAAACTATTACCTGAAGGTGAGTTATTCAAATCCTTCTTCTGACTATATTGCAATGGACCACTAAAATTTCGCTCTGGTTGGTACTTTGGTTGCGAATATTCCCTTCATAATAATAATTTACAATTATATCACTAGACTTTCAAAATAGGGATCCCCAAAATATAATCATAACTTGAGCAGCATGAAGCAGCCAAGAAGACAAAAATAAATATTGTAAAATAGTGAAGCTGAAACAAGGATTGCAAAAACACATACTTCAAACAGTTACACTTATGCATAATCAAACTACAGCAAACAGCTAAGCCAATATAGTAGACATACAAAAACTAAAAACTGAAACCAGATAGATGAAAACAAATTCTCTTGAATGTGGCCAACAACCAACCAAATGCTTCAGGCTTATGCGACAAAAGAAAGCATTTATTGCCACTTTGCTCATTTTTCAAGAACTCTTGACATCATGGATTTTAATACATGCTCAATTCGAATTTTGAACCAATCCTAGAACCACCTTAATATAATGAAGGTGTCAGAAACCGCAAAGTGGACAGCAGCCAAGAAGTTCATTCTAGTACTCTAGAACAATTGTCCAAACTGCATCATAGCACAGCCTGTGAATCCAAAGGTTCCAGCTCCATAACAATTGAAGTCTCATTACAGTTTAGTTCCCCTTGATACTAACACACCACGGGAAAGCCAACATAAAACTTCACACCATAATTATTTCTTCTATTCTGAAGCATGAAAAATACCTATTGTTGCTTTCACACTGGAAGAACTCCTAGTAGTAACTCAAAATAATTCCACCCATCATACCCTGGCTCAGGATCACAAAACATGAATCAAGTATATAATAATACTTTCTACAAGCAAGTTACAGATGATATTCAAGAAGCAAGACTAAATAGTTAAAGACTCATCTACCTTAACTTTTGTCCACTCTCAATAGATGATGTTGAACAGAAATTAATTAGCAAAGAAGGTCATGCATGCAGAAGTGCTAAAGGATTCAGTTTAGGTACACTAAGAGGCTATCCAGTTGCTTATTTTCTTGTTAACAACAAGTCACAGAGGAAACCTATAGAAAGAGAGAGAGAAACCTAAAACAAAATAATGCAAACAATCATTTTCATCCCCTACTTAGATTCAAGGGTTTTTCATCTTTTCCCACCAGGATGCAGGGCGGGGACTGCGTTTTGGGGAGAGGTGGGGCATTGAGGAATAAGAGGGTTAGGTTAGACGGGGAATCTAAGGACCCATTAAATATAAGCACGAAAGGATGCAAAAAAGAAAATACTAACTCGTGATTTGTATCACTTGATCAATACACAACAGTTAAAAGTCGCAACAAGGGTAACCATATAAATTCTACACCGGCATGAAATTATACATGGAGCTTAACATGAAACCAACAAATATACACACACAAGGATGAACTACCTGTCTCCATCACCAATAACCTTTTTAGGTGAAAGAAGATTATCCTGCATTAGTGAACCACTTAAGATTTTTTGGTGCCCGGGAACAGCAGAACGTGGCAACAGGTTAATTTGTCCCGGATTCTCTGCTTGGACATCATCCCTCCCTGATTCATGATTCTCTGCTTTTCTTGACAACTGTTTGTCAGAATCTGATTGGACAGCATCTTTCCAACAGGGACTAGAGGCATCCATATCATCCTCACAGACATCAAAACAACCTCTGAACCAAAGCAATATATGATTAAATTGAGAGACTAACTATATATTACCAATTGAAAGATGGCAATAATTAGGAAAGGCGTAAACTGCCATTCTCCTATTTGTAATCAATAATTCATGGAAAAACATCAACTATTTGAACTCATCTATGTAAATATTCATAGGTTACATAAGACAATGTACTCTTATGTTAGTATATGAAGCTCACTGCATATGAGGAGCACAATCACAAGAATTTTCTCATGATAAACCCTAAACAAACCATCCACAATGCCACCATCTCCATACTACGCGCATTTTGCAAGCGCAAGGGATTGTGACATCACTTAAAAGTTATCCTGCGTATCCAATATTCAAGAAACTAAAAAACATAAATTATTCTAGAGATGGGACAAAGAATCTTCATAACTGGATGTTATGTTAAACATATGACAAATCAAGATTCCCAGCTAACAAACCAAAGATAGGAAATGGTAGAATCACTTACTTGAGTGCCTGGAGAGGTTTGATAGGAAATGCAGCAAGCGAATTATCTAGATCACAGACATCATTGAGCCCACCCTGAAGTTTAAACAGTATACAAATCATATAATTAGAGGGACATGAGAACTAGCATTGTCAAGATCAGGTTGAAGAATAATCAACTACAACATGACTGTACCTCGCCATCAGGTGCAGAATTTGATATAGGCCTCTTTGCTGGAGAACTGGCAACATCATGTGTTTCCCGTTGTTTCCCACATGTATTTGGATCCTCACCATCCAGAACATCATCAGAATCTGGAATCTGCAAGCAAAATGGTTCACAGGAAACACTTGTAAAAAAACAAAAATCTCAAGCTTCAGAATAGAACACATTCACGAACTGGTCATGGCAGTGATGCATACAAGGGTAGCTTGATTCTTCAAATCCTCCAGATTAAAATTCCATGCACTGATCCCTCTAATATACTCTTGCTGCAAAATTAAGCAAAGGTTAGCACTTGAATTTTGAATATACACACACACACATGCATACATATGTATATATGTATCTGATTGAAAGCTAGATTCATTAATTTATTGATATCATCATTAAATTGGAGTTGCATACTCTCCTTTAATCAAGCCCAGAGAAAGAGAAAGAGTGATAAAAATATGTTTTCACCATTTCAAACTATAAACAAGTCTATGTATGCATGTACAGAAAAGGACTGACTGTTATGCTAATTTACAGAAATGCGCCATTATGTAGCCGTCCACTGAACATCTGGGAACACCAGCTTTGACATATTGCATAGTAGTTATACCAATGCTATATGCAGATCTCTGGGGGTACACACTTTTTATATTTACTGATTCTGTAGACAATATCAATTTGTGAAGAACCAAGTAGATGTCTGAAATGACTAAGTTCAGGTTTCTATCTGTTACGCAATATGTCATGTGGGTAGCATATGCGTGAGCCCTATATCTGCAGACTTCAAATGAGATGCCAGTTCAACGGATAACAGCAGATAGAACACGATTGCTTAAAACAATAATGTAAGGGCATATTCTTGCATTTCCTGATGGCTTCAATATTCAAGAAGTTGATATGTTAGACACATATTTTAGCTTATCATTCTGTTCCACATCTATAGTGGGGAAATCTATACGCGAAGACCATAAGTGGCTACAAAATGTAGTCCTTCCTACTTTTCATAACTTACTTTTGACTGAGTAAATTCCAAAGCAAATTACTATACAAGTGACGTACTCCAAGCCCACAATAAGAAGGGTAACAAATAGCATAAGATCATATATAATATACTGAGTTTTGAAACACATATCAAACTCTGTGTATTTCAACCTGCGATAAATGCTCCTTGTCCTCGTAAAGGGACCTATTCTGTACTAGAAAATCTGCTTCTTTTGCCTGAAACAGCAGCTTGATGTCAGGAAAGTTGTTGCATGAAAAGATAATTCACCAGAAATAAAATCATGCTCTCTCTGCAGAAATTAAGAAACTTGAAAGGCTTAGTGTGAGATGAGCACAAGACCTTAAGCATCCTAAAACGATCACCTAAAGGGGGAAGACCATCAAGAACTGCACGTGCCAAAAACTCAGGAGAACGTGCATGTTTGAAGAAATGATGCTTCAGAAGCTTCTCTGATGAAGGGCGTTTCTTTGGATCCTTGACAAGGCAAGCAGCAACCATTTCTCTGAAAGACTGCAAAAGGCACAAAAGTTTCAGGATAACAGAAAAAACTTGAGAAGAAATTTATTAATACACTACAAACCTTGGAAAACCTCTTGTCCCTTTCATAGTCCAATCCTGGAGGTGCATTTTGTAACGTCATGAGAAGAACCTAAATTTAGAAATAAGGAGAAAAATTATCTGGTGAAAATCTTGTACCAGCAAAGATGATTCCCCTGTTATGTTCATGAATAACTTGCTAAAAGAATAGTCAACCTTCATTGGCGGGTATTTGGAGAATGGTGCATGGCCATGAGCAAGTTCAAGTGCTGTTATTCCAAATGACCAGATATCTGCTCTGCTTGATTAAGATATATAGGCATAAGCAAATTTTGAAAACAAAATAAATTCAAAAAGAGAGAATAGCATAACATATTGTCCCAGATACTCACTTAAAGTCATATCCATGGAGTTGCTGCATGACCTCTGGAGCCATCCTGGCAAACACTCAGAACTAGATTAGTTCATTGGGCACTTACAGAAAGAGGACAATTGTGCAACCAAGGAGGAGAAGCATACCAGCATGGCGTTCCAACAAAAGTGTTCCTTGAACGCTGTCTGTCACCAGCATCAAACATGCATGCAGCAACCCCAAAGTCCGCTAACTTGACAGTGCCATTAGTATCAACTAATATGTTTCCAGCCTGGAAAAAATAACTTGGTCAAATATATTAAGTAAAAAGGAAACTTGTCTCCAAACGTCATCCTTCGATTGGAGGCTTATCACAGAGTATCATACTACAAACAGAACACCCACTTTACAACCAAAGATCAGGTATGGCATGTCAGACATCCCATATTTGATGGACAAATGAAAATTACTATCTTTTTATGACAAGCTTTGAAATATTCTTAACAATTTTCATGCCAAATGCAATGTAGTCCAACTTGACACAACATACATCATAACTACAAAAACAAAAATTAGAAAATTAGGTGACTAAAGTAAATTTACAAAATTCACCTGCATATAAGGACATGGAAAAAATCCATTCAAAAAGATGACCTGGAAAATTTTTTGAACCCAGAAAAGCGAGATCCTTTACCTTGACATCTCTGTGGATGTGTCCATGGGAATGAAGATAAACAAGAGCTTTAAGCACTTCCCGCAATAAAGTAGCAATAACAGGCTCTTCAAAGCCTTCTGGATAAGCAGATTTTATTATGTGAAGGCAAGAACCCCCAGCCATGTATGGCATGACCACCCAGAGATGGTGACCTGTAGTGAATGAGCAATGTGCACGCAATACATTTGGGTGGTCAATCAAGTACATTGTTTGTACCTCTCGACGAATCCCGTCCTAATAAAAGATAAGAACCAACTTAATAAAAGTTATAGCATGCTGTTACTAAAAGGATTTGACTATCAAAAGCAGCATTAATGGCAGATGCACACAGCATGGCCCCAACATTATACTAGCATGAATATTCCAGCCATATCCCAGATGGACCAACACTGAACTGTTCAAAGATGTGTTCCAAGAAACGAGTAAGATATATATTTCTGGTGCAGAAAAATAGGGCAAGATATGAGTGGTTAGGAGAGATTATCGGTCATTTTAAACAAAAGTTAAAAATAAAATGTTGGCAGGAAATCAAATTTTTATTCATCTAAACAAATGTAACCTAAACTTGCAATCATATTTTGTTTTTGCTCTAGTATCCCATCAATTCTAAACTTGACCTCAGTAGCAACTAAAAATATGGACTGGCATATGAAGCAATTCTTAAAGGAAAGTTATTTATAACAAAGAATAATGATGTTTCCTGTCTTGGAATGAACAGCAGGCGTGCTTACCAGGTAAATTAACATAACCAAGCAATGAAAGATAGCCTACTTACCAGGTCATTATTACATTTTTCCAGATCAAGAACCTTGATTGCAACTGTCTCATTAAGTGGAATGCAAAGAGCCCGATAAACAGTAGCACTGACACCTTCTCCAACTTCCTCATACAACTTGTAATCTTTCGCATTAAGAGAAAACTTTTTCTCTGCTGCCAGCTCCATGGATACTACTTATATAATAGCACTATAACCTCCAGTATACCGAGATATCCAAGTGAACAAGTAACTAATGTTGATGAAGCAAGTGGGAACCAATAGAATATGAAACGTTTTGAATAATATAACATTTTCTTTATGACCAGCTTGTAGTTTTGAATGGACCCCAGGAACTGGGGAAGATTTTCACCCAGAATTCTCCAATGGCGAAGCCATTCAAACTCCACTGATTTCCAGTCAATAAAACTCTTAAACCACTGGTGAAATAATCTCAAGGGTAGAGAACATGGTATCTCATAAAGCGTATGCACACACTTGGGTTTCTCGAATTCCTGCTCCAATACTCTTCCACCAGCATCAAATAACTTATAACTGGAAAATCACAAAAGTATGTTCAAGCACTTCAACTGACTATCTAGTGAACTACAAAGAGAAAACATTATGAATCGGACTTCAGTAGAATACAGACAGTGAAATGATTCAATACATCAAGTCAGCCACTGAACCTTCAACTGGAAAATTACTTCATGAGAACAAATTTCCAATAGCAAATAGAGACTTGTACCAAAAGGATTGCAGACAAGAAAAGTTTCACATGGCCAACGTCAATGGCATCACAACAATTTCCCATTTTCAGTCGCAGAATTATGAATTTTCCAAAGTAAAATGGTAAATATGACACATTGTTGCGCATTCACATGCCAGTAGTATCCACCTATTGTGATCAAAAGTATTCTCATGAACAGTCAAGGTGTTAACTAATTTAAACCACATCCAAATACAGCAAACTTGCAATAAGAAATTGGACGTTTTCCATTAGCTAAGAAACTAAATCAACCTTTCCTAAGCATTACTCCTCGCAAAGTGAACGACAGGATCGACAATACAACATTAACCTACTGAACTCATTTGATCAATTAAAATCCTGAACGAGATAAACAAACAAAACATAATTTGATTTTTTTCAAAAAAAAAAACGAATTACAGAAACACTAGTGCGTTGCTTACCTAGAGAGAATCCTATCAGCCCACAATTTAGAACATAATGGTTTACACAATAATGGAGCGAACCTAGGCTTTCGCGAGCACAGAGCGCCGAGAGAACAAAGAGATGAACCGGAACGAATCCTACTCTAACTGGTAACAATTAAAAGCTTGAAGATGGAAACTTAGTGGTTTCCAGGTGATGATAAAACTTTCGACTAGTCCGCCATGGACGAGTGCAAGGAGCATCAATAGATATACTTCTTCCCCAATTGTTGTCGTCAGCTGTTCGCGATCGAATCTACACCGTCAAATTTTACTTGATTAAACAAAATAACTTCCCAAGTCAATACTAATTTTCCTTTTCCACAATCCACATACATCAAATAGAAGCCGAGAATCAAATACGTTATTTATAATTAAAGGATACAATTAAATATATGAATTTATTAAATTTAGCTAGTCTAATAAAAAATTACTCACATTGAATATTAACATTTTTAAAATATATATAATAATAGTTGAGATTATGAATCGAAATCATTATTCTGAAATATATATATATATATATATATATGATATCGTTTATTCAATAAATTAAATTTATTTATCATTAACAATATATTAATTTAATAAATTTATATTATTAACTCATGTAATTGATCATTTATTACGATATAATTTTTTAAAAAATTAACGTATTAATTATTACTAAATTAAATCAAATACATATATTTAATTTTAGATAAATAGAGTATTTCTGATATTATTTATTATCAAAATGTCAATAAATATCCTAAGGTGCTGCATTTTTTCTCTGGCAGCTGAAAGGTAACGAAAAGAAAAGAATGCCGGGAAACAAACCAACAAATTGGAGTGGAAATTATGAAGTTAAATTGAGAGACAAAGGGAATACGACAGCGGAGCACATTGGAGTGGGGTCGAACCGTCGAAGCCAAAAGGTCTATGGCATTTAGTGGAAATTTCCATAGTGCAGCAAGACGGTGTCGTTTGGTAAAAAGAAGACCTAGGCAGGCGGGGCTCCGGTTATTCCTCGACGAGACAGATCACGAATGGTGATTGGCTGATTGCTGGGCAACCACCCATTTCCATGTGAATCAGGGATTTGTCATTTGAATTAGACAACTTAAACAAGCTGTACAAAAAAAAAACTTTATTTGTATCTATTGTAGTATGAAAAGTTAAATATTAAATAATAGATAAATATTGTTCTTCCTTAAAAATTAAATATTCATGATTTTATTACACGCCCAATACATCAAACAAAAACAGCTTCATTTTACCTTTTTTTTAAGGAAAAATAAAACTTCATTTGTCAACTTCTATAATTGGAAAATTTATTTTATGTTTTATTGTCTCGTTATACAATTGATAATTATATATTTTTACATTAATTAATCAATGAAAAGTACATATGTGAGTACACTGATTGTAGATCTATTAAAATTCAATCTCAATCAATTATTGTATATTAATCTGACGTGACTTTTAAAAAAAAAATTAAAAAATAGCCTATACGTGGGATCCAACTAACGTCATATTAATTAACAAAAAAAAAGGTCTAGATAAATTTCCCAACTAATATGGCCATTTCAAAGAAATTAACCAAAATTCTCTAAAAATGATCAAAACGCCCACAAAAAATGGCTTCTTTTTGCCCTCTAGTCTTAGGTCTAAAATCTGGTTTATGATCTCTAACCCACAATTGGGCTACACATCATTAAAAAAAAGCAAACTAATATCTTGACTTTCTTTTTTCTTACACACAATTGTAAAAATTATATTTTGAACACATAATATCTTGTCTTTCATTTTTCTTACGCACAATTATAAAAAGTATGTTTTGAACAATTAACATTTTGAATTTATTTTTTATCATGCACAAATGTAAAAAGTATGTTTTGAACATGTAATATCTTGACTTTCTTTTTATTACTCATAATTATAAAAAATATGTTTTGAACACGTAATATCTTAACTTTCTTTTTATTACACATAATTGTAAAAAATATTTTTTGAACACATAACATTTAAAATATGCTAAGTGATGTAATCTTATTAAGTAGATTACACCAACTTGTCATACTTTACCATTAAAAAATTTAAATATATTATTATATAAAAACATTTAGATTTAGTAATAACTAAATACGTTAATTGTTTTTTTAAAAATTATCTCGTAATAAATGATATAAATTCATATTAATAATAGGTCAATTATTAAATTCAGAGATGTTTTGAATTTCTTTTGAATAAAGGATCAAATAATTTAATTTCTGATATGTTTCGATTCTTCCTCAATGTTATTTTATTTTCAAATAAGTTAATATCATGTGATTAATTTTTTTTACGAGCTACTAATTACACTAATAATATATTTGTAATGAAAATCCTTTAATTATAACATAACGTTTGTATCGCGCTTCTATTAGTCGTCCAAGACTGAAAAAGTAAGTTAATCAATTAGCAATGATTAAAAAAAAAGGTTGAAAAAAAATTATTGAAGACTAAAATGGTAAAGAAAAACCAATTATAGGGACAAAATGGGCTAATTATCTGAAAAAGGCAGATGAAGAAGAAGAAAAGGGGGAGCGGGGAAGAAAAAAGGGCCCCTTCTACTGACTTCTATTTCCTCCGTTCTGCTCTGCCGTTTCGTTGCAGGTCTACTGGATAGAGAAGTTCAATTAAAACTCAAAATAAAGGGGGAAAATGGGGCTGGTTTTTCTTTTTCACTGTATCTAGGCCCAGTTATTGTGATAAAAACTTTAGCCTATTGGGCTTATTCATGCGGATAGGTTTCTTACTTTTATGTCATGGCCCACGTAGGATTATAAATCACGCTGAGGCAACAGAAAGTTAAAAAGATAGTGAAGTGAAGAGAGTTTTATCAATTGTAGCAAAAACAATGATGACAACTGTGGTCCCAGATTAGCACGTGTCACAATAACAAAACAAACAATCAAACTCTACAGTCCAATCATAACGACCCTGTCTGCCACAGAGTCTGACTAACGTCCCGGACCCGGCGGACTTTCTTTTTTTCCTCTGCGTGTAGAAAGTATCATAAGCTAAAGCTATAGAGTATTTTTGTAAGAAAAAAAGAAGAAGCTATAGTATATATATATTTTTAAAAATTCAAGTTTTATACTAAAATTTGAATTCATGAATAAAATTATTTTAAAAAATAACTAATATGTAAGGTGAAATTCAATTTATCAATCTTGACTTTGTTATTTTTCGATAAAAAGGAAGTGAATGAGGTGAAAAATGAAGAGAACAATATTGATTTTTTTTAATAAAACAAGAGAGTATTTTGAATCAAACAACTTATTTATAAAATTTAATAAATTTTTAATATGAGAAAAAAGCAAAAAAAATGAAATTTGATTGGAAAAAAGTATAAAATAACTCATTTATATTAGTCCATTAATGAAATGATATAAATTTACAACATATCTATTTTAATATATAAATGCGTAGTTTTATTGTAAATTTTTTAATTAAAATTTAATTTAAAAATTATAAACAGTTATTATCTAATTTTAATATTATCTTTGTTTATGTAACATTATACTGACGTTTTCTAAAAACAATATTATGTCTCACTTCTTAATTTTAAAATAATTAATCAAGATATTTTTTAAGTAATTTAATTTCAAATATATTATTTTTACACTTTATTTCATGTACAAATATTTAAAAAATGATTTATATTTTACACTGATGTAGTTATAGTTTTAGTCATTATTTTCTTTTGCCCATTTTCATAATATAATATTAAACAAACTCTCTTATTATTAATTATAAGTTATTTTTTATAAAATTTGTATATTATTTTTAAATTTACTATTATTTTATTAAAAGAAAGAGATGATATTTTTTAAAAATAAATATTAAAATAAATAAAAGGTATAATTATATATATTTTTTATATGTGTAATTTAATTTAAGTTGGAAGTACAATGGAAAGTTTCATGGTTTGAAGTTGACTGGACCAAATCATTCGCTTTGATTGCAGACCAAGAATTACCATCGCAGTCATATTTCCCAAATTTTCCACCACGGGGTCCACGTGATACATCGCGTCAATGGTCGTTTACATTATTCATGTGCTTATGAGATAATCTTGGAGAATTTATTTTTGCATTAGTTTAAAAAAGTCTCCGCAGCTTAAGTCATACAAAAAGCAAACGAAAATGAAAATGGTGTACCTTTCAGAATTTAAAAATAAAAATAAAAACGCACGTCCTTCACAAATCATAACTCAAATAATCATTTCTACTCTACCTTTAAGAGAATTTAGGGGGGCGGGGGGAGTGTGGAAGCAAGGTTTTTTTTTTTTAATATATATGGAGACATAATATTTATGTTTATTCCCACTGCATTATTTATTATGATCCTCTTAATAATTAGACCATCTTGATATGTTTAACAATATCTTATTTGTATTTAAAAATAAAATAATGTCTTATTTTGTTTGATTTCACATTGTGTACGTCTTATGTATATTCTAATTCTTATTAAAGAAAAAAAATTTATTAAAAAAATATTATAAAATTCATATTCAAATAGGATGATTCACGATTTATTATTATATTATTCTTGTTTGACGATGATGTTGGAATGTTTAAAAATAGGAAGATGAAATCTAAAAATAAAATTGGAAGGGATGCCATTCATAAAATTAGTCCGAGTACATTTTTCACCAATATGTGGGTTGGGTATTGAGTAATTTTAGAGTTGTTTGCTATTTTTTAAGGTTAAATAAAAAGTTTGTTACTCACATAATATTTTGAGAAAATTGTGTATTAACTACTAACTTATATTGGTCATAGCAAATTAATAACTAATAAGGTACAGATCACAGATCTAGTGATCTACCTGCCCTAATATTTCTCTTGAGAGCTGTCCATGCATTCCAGATGTCCTTTGCTTAATAAAAAGGGCAAAGATAAGTAGCAAAGGCAAGCCAACTACTTCACGACAAAATTCACTATTTTTTAAAAACTCTGTGTATTGAGATTTATTTTTGGGAAATTAAATCTCACATTTGTAATTATTAGATCTATTTAGAATTTAATTTACGGTAACTCCAATAAAACCAAATGAAAAATAGTGAGGAAAAACAACATTTTTTTAACGAGAAATATAGTAAGAGATTATCACAAAAAAGAAAGAAAAGTAAGAGAGAGATGTAGTAATTATCTTAAAGAAAATAGGGAAGAGATGTATTAGAGATTTGCCAAAATATACTTATTTTGTGTGCCTATAATATATGATTATATGCATAAGATAAGTTGGAAAAACCTTCTTCTTAATTATTATTTCTCTTCACTACATAAACCTCTCCTCCTCGATCCTTTGTCCGTGCTCATTATACATAATGCACGCTACCTCCTTTTTCTTCTCCTTTCGGTTGTACTATTAATGCACATCTCACTGTGGGGAAACCAATTGTGGAAGGAAGAGATTTCTGGGAACTTCAGTTGAAAGTAAGGAATTCCAGAAAAAGCCTTTATTTGAACTTCTTGGGTTTATCAGGTATTTGACCAGCTTAGTAGTTAGTATGGTTATTCCTAGAATTTTGGAAGCAGCTCTAGCAAGATCATCTGTTAGAGCTCAATTTTTGGAACGAGAGCACTGATTCAGATCGTATGGAAGATTAAGATACTTTCCTTTGGAATTCTCATTTACCGTTTTTTGGGGATTTCCGCTTCAACCTTTCAGTAGGGGGTGTAATTTAAATCCTGTCGTATGCTGTTAGCAGTGTTTGTAAATTCACTTAACTATGTTAAAGGGCTACCATTTCTGATGGAGAAATCAATTTAGATTACATTTCCTTTCGCTTTTGTGCACTTATTTGAGGTGGGATTTTAAGAATTTATTGGATTCAAATTTGAGAGAGTCAGAGTAGGCTGGTTAGAAAAAAAGAATGGCGGATGGGAGGAGGCCAAGGAAGAGTAGGATACGTTTCAGCAAACTCTATTCTTTTTCTTGTTTCCGGTCTCCGTTTAAGGATGAACATAAACAAATCGGTCAAAGAGGTTTCTCAAGGGTTGTTTATTGCAATGATCCTGATAACCCAGAACAGCTTCAACTGAGGTACAGGGATAATTATGTTTCTACAACCAAGTATAATGTGTTTAATTTTCTTCCCAAGTCGTTATTCGAGCAGTTTCGGAGGGTCGCCAATTTCTACTTTCTTGTCGTAGCTTGTGTATCATATAGTCCATTGGCACCCTTTACGGCTACTAGCATCCTTATTCCTCTGCTGGTTGTGATTGGAGCAACAATGGCAAAGGAAGGTGTGGAAGACTGGAGGCGCCGGAAGCAGGTGATCACTCAATTTCTTCTTGGTAGTTTTCTCTGCACTACACACGCCCACATTTATGTTTTTTAAATTTCAAATTGGATATAAGCCTTTTTTTGTTTCATCTTACTATGAGAAAGCCATTTGTTATCAAGTCTGCAGTCTGCCTCTTGGAATAGTCTGTAATTCAAAAACTCCAACTGAAGTTCATTTTGCAACTTAAGGTGTACTCGCGTCTACTACTTTTGGAATGTTTTAGGCATATGATGATAGAATATTGAATTGCATATATATAAGTTTGTGCACCACTTTTCTAGTTTGCAGCCTCTCAGATTGTGAAAAGTTCACATTCAGATGAGTAAGATGCATTTCTTAATGGTGCCTCGGTTTCATATCTTAATGTGTTACTGTTTCTGCCTCAATTTTGTTCTGTATGTACTTTATTCAATATCTCTATGGCAATTATTCCTTTTATTCAATATGTCTCCATGTCGATACATCACACCTTACATTTTTACCCAAGATATTTCAAGAGAACCTGAAACGACATTGACTAACAATTTGTTGGAGATATACCTAGATGTAAGCAATTTTTCCCTACTCTTGAAAGATGAGCTCTTGACAAACATGGAATGATTCAGAGAAGGGCAGGCCTGGCAAGTAGGATTGTGCCTGTGGGGGCTATGTTGGTAACGAAATCATGTTTCTGCATAAATATGTCACATTAAAGTTTTGTAAATGAAATACCAGTTATTAAAATAATAGTTTTACACCTGCATTATGCGATTGAAAAGGTCGAAATGGTTGATGGTACTCTGTACTTTTCTTATATCACGAGCAATTCAAGAAATGAATATGTTTTATGTAACTTCTTACTACTTTCCGCTGTGGTTTCTCATCTCTGTAATTAGTTTGCTAAGCTAGGCTCTCCAAGTTTTGTGAACAAGGAAAATCTGTAGACTGTAGGTGTGTTGAAACAGATTGAACTGTGACTTTCAGAGGGAACTCTGGGCACTTGGAGATCTGTTGCTTAATATCTCAAAATGTTGTGGCACCATTTCTTGTATCTCATACAATATTCATGAATCATGATTAATGCTGGCATCTTTTTTAATGCAGCTTAGGGGGGGGGGGGGCTTTTCGGTCTCTTCTAAACTTGAACAGAATTAAGTTGATCCAATTTTAAAACCCTTCTTTTCCAGGATATTGAGGCCAACAACCGCAAGGTTGAAGTTTACAGTAAAAATCAAACTTTTGAAGAAACCAGATGGAAGAAGCTACAAGTTGGCCATCTTGTTAAGATTAAAAAGGATGAATATTTTCCTGCTGATCTGCTTCTTCTTTCATCGAGCTATGAAGATGGAATTTGCTATGTTGAGACTACAAATCTTGATGGAGAAACTAATCTGAAGGTAAAGCATGCTTTGGATGTTACAGCCTCTCTCAAGGATGAGACTTTATTTCAGAACTTCAAAGCAGTCATCAAGTGTGAAGATCCAAACGAAGATCTTTATGCATTTATTGGAACCTTATATTATGAGGGACAACACCCTCTTTCCTTGCAACATATTCTTGTAAGAGATTCTAAGCTTAGGAATACTGATTACATCTATGGAGTGGTTATCTTTACTGGGCATGACACAAAAGTCATGCAGAATGCTGTAGATCCTCCTTCTAAGAGGAGTAAGGTTGAGAGGAAAATGGATAGAATAATCTACATCCTTTTCAGTACTTTGATTGTGATATCTTCAATTGGATCTCTGTTCTTTTGGATTGAAACTAAGAATGACATCCATGATGTAAAGCTTAGAAGGTGGTATCTTCGACCAGACAAGACAACTGTGTTTTATGATCCTAGAAAAGCTCTACTGGGTGCCTTTTTTCATTCCTTGACTGCTCTTATGTTGTATCAATACTTAATTCCTATATCTCTCTATGTATCCATTGAGATTGTGAAGGTTTTACAGACCATATTTGTTAATCAAGATCAAGATATGTATTATGAGGAAACAAATAAACCAGCACGGGCACGGACATCTAATTTGAATGAGGAACTCGGCCAGGTTGATGCTATCCTTTCTGACAAAACTGGTACTTTGACATGTAACTCCATGGAGTTTGTTAAATGTTCAATAGCAGGTGTTGCCTATGGGCGTGGCATGACAGAAGTTGAGAGGGCTTTGGCAAAGAGAAAAGGAGAAAGGCTTCCGGAAGTTGATGACACTGCCTTAAATGCAGAAGGCTCTAATACAGAGGATATGGAGTCAGGAAAATCAGTTAAAGGTTTCAACTTCAAAGATGAGAGGATTATGAATGGTCAATGGGTTAAAGAAGCATATTCAGAGGTGATACAAATTTTTTTCAGAGTTTTAGCAATCTGCCATACTGCTATACCTGATGTCAATCAAGAAACAGGAGAAATTTTTTATGAAGCTGAGTCCCCTGATGAAGCTGCTTTTGTTGTTGCTGCAAGAGAGCTTGGGTTCGAGTTCTATGAGAGAACACAAACTAGCATCTCACTGCATGAACTGGACCATAAAAGTGGGAAAAGGATTGACAGGTGAACATTTGCAGTATCTTTTGACATTGTTTATTATTTCCAAGATCTGATGTTCTGGAGCTGTATTTGCAATATAAAATCATTGGCTTTCTTATCTTAATGGCACTTGGCTGCCACATTCTTGTGATTGGTTAATAATAATCTGTAATGAACAATTTCTAGGAGTAAAAGTAATGTGGAAAGTTGAACAGAGAATGAGCTTCAACCTAATAAATTGATCTTTTGGTTCCACTTAAAGCAGTAGTTGAATGATACCAACTTAAACAAGAATGCATCATCTATTTTTAATACACTGTTGCGTTATGTAAAGAGGTTGTTGCTTGGGGTTTGTTCAGTAAAATCTATTGAAATTTATTGCCTCTATTTTTCATTTTCAGATCATACAAGCTTCTTTATGTCTTAGAGTTCAGCAGTTCCAGGAAAAGAATGTCAGTCATTGTAAGGAATGAAGAAAATCAGTTGTTGCTCCTGTCGAAGGGTGCAGACAGGTTTGACCCTCATGGTCATAGATCTCTGAAATGTCAATAGATTTTCAAATTACTGATAGAATACTCTGTTGTTTCTTATGTTTACCCTCTATCAGTGTAATGCTTGAAAGGCTCTCAAAAGATGGACGAGCTTTTGAGGATGTAACAAAGGATCATGTTAAAAAGTATGCAGAAGCTGGTTTACGGACCTTGGTAGTTGGATACCGTGAACTTCCTGAAGAGGAGTTCAAATCATGGGAAGAGGAGTTTCTGAAGGCCCAAACTTCAGTGACTGCTGACCGAGATTCACTAGTGGATGCTGCTGCTGATAAGATTGAAAGAGACTTCATTCTCCTCGGTGCTACAGCAGTAGAGGATAAACTTCAGAAAGGGGTCAGAGCAAACTGTTTATTTATAATTTTTTCTGTTAGTTGTTATATGCACTGGTGTAGCAACTTATATTATGCAGCCTATCAAAACCCCAAGAAAAATCGACCGTGTCATTTGAAATTTGAGTAGTTGGGAGATCAATTTACCCTTTTCATAATATTTCCTGATGCAACTGTCCTTCTGACATGAAGGTTCCTGAATGCATTGAGAAACTTGCAAATGCTGGGATTAAGATTTGGGTCTTAACAGGTGATAAGATGGAGACTGCAATCAATATTGGGTATATGTCCAAGATATTGATAAATTGTCATTTTGTCATTCTCCTTCTCTACATGCTTGGCTAATAATGCACTATTTCAATATTATTCTTCTGAACTTCCTGCAGGCATGCTTGTAGCTTACTGAGACAGGGCATGAAGCAAATTGTGATAACTTTAGATTCTCAAGATATAGTTGATCTGGAGAAAAAAGGGGACAAAGATGCTGTCGCTAAGGTACAAAATTTGGATTCTATTTCATTGAATGGAGTCAATTATATGCTTTGACATGGTTAACTTTCTTAGGCCTCGGCAGCAAGTGTAAGGGAGCAAATAGGAGATGGAATGTCACAACTTAGTTCATCTAAAGAGAGTTCTCTTTCCTTTGCTTTGATAATCGATGGCAAGTCCTTATCCTTTGCCCTGGACAAGAATCTGGAGAACTCATTTTTGGAGCTTGCACTAAGTTGCACATCAGTTATATGTTGTCGCTCTAGCCCCAAGCAAAAAGCCCTTGTAAGTGTTACTGCCATGCTTGTTTTTCTACTATGTGAAAGGCTTTTCTTATATATTTCTTTGTGTATTTTCTGATCCTTTTTACTTTATTTTGTGAAGAACTCTTTTAGTTGCTGTTTTAGCTACATCCAGGTGATCTGACTAGGATTTTGAAAATGTGCAGGTGACAGGATTGGTGAAAAGAGGGACAGGTAAGACAACATTAGCAATTGGTGATGGGGCAAATGATGTGGGCATGCTTCAAGAAGCCGATATTGGGGTTGGTATTAGTGGTGTTGAAGGCATGCAGGTCTTATCCATTCCCTTTCTTTTACATCTTGTTCGGTTTTGGTTTCTTTCTATGCTGCAATTCTTAAATTTGAGGATTTTAGATATTGAGGAAAAGGAAAGATCAGATACATAAGACATCTAATAATCAACAATGCTCAAGATCCTCTTCACTGTATCAACTTAATAACGGATATTTATCATGGAGTTTATTGTCAGATCATAACCATTGGTTGACAGTTGCTGTGAATCCTTTTGTTTAGGCTGTCATGTCAAGTGATTTTGCAATAGCTCAATTCCGTTTTCTTGAGCGGCTGCTATTGGTTCATGGCCACTGGTTCTACAGGCGAATATCCATGATGGTAAAGATTCACTACCATGTGCTCTGCAACAATTTATCACACTAATTCCTAAAATATAGTTCGGGATCAGAAGAGATATGATCTTGTCCTTTCGCTTTGGCTGTTCTCCATTTTCTCTGTTCTCCGCTTGCCATTATAATTTGCAACTACTAGTCCTTTTTTAACATTTCTCTAGATGATTATGACAGATATGTTCTTTTATCGGTTTAATGCAGATATGCTATTTCTTTTACAAGAACATTGCATTTGGTTTCACCTTATTTTGGTATGAGGCTTATGCTTCTTTCTCGGGCAAACCTGCTTACAATGACTGGTATATGTCATTATACAATGTATTCTTCACATCACTTCCTGTGGTTGCACTTGGAGTCTTCGAAAAAGATGTCTCTGCTCGGTTTTGTCTCAAGGTATGCTCTCTATTCTTGAAAAGTGATATCTTTAAAATGTTTTTCTAATTCCAATTCCATATATGAATAGATAAACGGAACTGTCAAAATTGATATAAAGAGAAACAAAAACACTGTAGATCCATTTTCACTGTATCTAAGCTTAACGTGGAGGCAATTGTAGATCTTTCAACTCAGTTTCTCATGGTCTCTAAGAGACTGATTTTGAGACATTTTTGTTGACATCTGCCTTTTTTGAGGCTTTATTTAGCTTGTGAAAGGGTCAAGTCAGAAGAACATAAATTGTCCTCTATTACTTCTGTGGAAGAAAGTAGTACCAGAGCATGTAGAAATTGGTGCAAGATCTTGAAATATTTTATGCTCTAATGCAGACATCAGCCTGAAACAAAAGGACTTACTGGTGCTAATAATGTTTATTAATGCAACGTGGAGCTTTTATGGCATTTTGAAGGTTAATATTTAGGTGTTTTCTTTTTTCTTTTGTAGTATCCTCTGCTATATCAAGAGGGAGTGCAGAACATTCTCTTCAGTTGGCCACGCATTCTCGGTTGGATGTTAAATGGACTTGTTTCCTCTGTGATCATATTCTTTCTCACTATGAATGCAACCTTAAGCCAGGCCTTCCGCAGAGATGGTAAAGTGGTTGATTATGAAGTCCTTGGAGTGATGATGTATTCTTCTGTTGTGTGGACAGTGAATTTCCAAATGGCATTATCTATCAATTTCTTCACCTGCATCCAGCATTTCTACATCTGGGGTAGCATTGCCTTTTGGTATGTGTTCTTGATCGTCTATGGCAATCTATCACCCATTCTATCAACAACTGCATACCGGGTATTTGTCGAAGCCTGTGCTCATAGTCCATTCTATTGGCTCATAGTCTTGCTGGTGTCTGTTTCAGCTCTTTTACCATATTTCTCGTACAAGGCTTTCCAGATTAGGTTTCATCCTATGTACCATGATATCCTTCAGGGTATACGATTGGAAGGCTCAAATGCTGAAAGCAACAGAGAGCCTACCCGTTCAACTCATCAGGAACTGAGAAACAATTAGCTATGATGTTCATGTCAGCTGTATACCTTAGCTAGTTAGTTATAGGGCCATCATCCAATTGTCTGTTGTATCTGGTATTCGTTTTCTAATGTAAATTACAAAAGAGGGAAAGGGCATTTTCACCAACCTTCCCTCAAGTATTTCAAAGCTTCTACTAAATTTTTAAAAAAATTATGTCATATCATTAAATTTTTCTAAACAATTTAAATGTCATGAATTAATATATGATGACATGATCTTTATAAGATAAAAAAAAATATCTTTTTATATTATTTTGACACGTTCTTTATAATATTAAGAAAAATGTCTATCTTTTTATATTATTTTTTATATATTGATTCATCACATAGAAATAAATAATATTAATTTTTAATAAATTCATCAATTAATAAATGATAGATGAGCAATTTAATTGATATTATGTATTGAAAATAAATTTTAAGATTGAATATTTATTAAATCTTAAATAAATATTATATGAATATTAAATTGATATTCATTTTATGTGTTACATTTAAATGATCAATTATCAGGTATCATATAATTTCTTTTTAATTGATATTGTGTATTAGAGATATGTATGTTGTCAAAATGATATATTATTACCCGGGACTCCAAGATCGGAAAGAAGAATTCTAAAATCTTTCTTTCAAAAAATGTTAAATATGCACACGTAGGAAATGTATTGTATAATTTATTAAGTAAAAGATTCGGGAATCTTCCTTTCGATTGCCTCACGTGCTAGACTCAGTCCGCAGCCGTGGATCGTCATGAACATGCAGATTTACGAAACTTGCTAGGATTTTATGACACGTTCATTAAAAAATTACTGAATAAGGAAGTTTATTTTCTGTTCATTGACTCACCAAAAATAGAGAGATACGCATGAGCTTCCTAGATAGGAGAGATCGTAATCGTGGTAAAAAGGGTTGAAGTTACCAATAGATGAACCGATGCCTTGCTTTTTAAAATAAAAAAAAAATTATATAGTTTGTGTTGTGTATTTTTTTTTAAATGCATCAAATGTAAAGTATAACTCAAATTCAAGATTTATAGAAATAATCATAGGCCAAAATGTATTACCAATCAAGTTGTAATTAATAGCCTAGTTTATTAGGCAAAATTTATCTTTTATACACTTTTATTTTATTGTCATTATTTTTTTTTTAAAAAAGAGAGCAATTAATTGATCGATGCAGCACATAAACAAAATTCAATGGGATCCATCAACATCGGGTACCTGGACATTTGTCCCACACTGCACTAATAAATTCAATAAAAAAAGTTTATTTAAAATTAAATATTTATATCTCTATTTAAAAATAAATAACTACTTTTTCTATAATAAATATATTTTTTGTATTGATTTTTTTTATAAAAAAGAAAAGAAAAGACAATTCTATGGAATATTAGGCCACCGTCGCTTCTCACAAGTACATATCAACATTATTTCGGGATTAAATTGCTTCTCGATAAAGGCTACACTATCTCCTTCGACGTCATGCCTGCTTTTGTTTATCTCTCTAGAAGGTCTACGGTTTTCCTGTTCTGAACAAAAAAATAATAATAATAATCTACGCTTTCTTTTCTTTTCTTTTTGTTTTTTCCTCAACGAGGAAACAGTTTTTTTAAGACGCCAACTTTGTAGAGCATTTGTACAGATAAACAGGGATTATGTTTATCCTTAGTTACATTGACCAAATTTCCTCATCTGAAAAATAGAAGCATCTTAAAAGACGGCTCTTTTCTTTCTCTGTTAACAAATTGACCCGTCTAGAACGCCCACTGTACAAAACCATATACTTATAACCTTGGATGTATTCACTCGCGTTACATCCATTATCCATACGAGGCCATTTGTTTACTGCTTACAGCCATATTTTGAACTATTTTTAAAAAATGTGTAGAAAATCTACTTTGAGTGGCTTTACCGTTAGATGATTAAATTGGTTGCACTTTGGATGAGTATAGGAAGACTGATTGAATTAGTGATTAAAAACCTATTACTTTTGTCATATAAAAATCGTTATATCTTATCTTAAAATATTAATTATTTTATAATTATCAATACATAAATATGATAATTTTTTAAAATATTTTCTTCTCTGGTTAATGTTTTATCTCCAAAGAAAATAAAATTTATAATTATAAATAGAAAAAAAAAGAAATTTAAATATAAATTTGTTAGATCATTTAAGTATTCATAATATCTTTGTGGAGGGTGTGAGCGCGAATGAAGCAGCAGTATTATTTAATTCAAGTAACTCATTCGTAATTGTCCTTTTATTTCAGCATACTTCGAATAATTTATACAATTATTGGGTGAATTCTTTCTATAAATTAAAACTAGAGAAATAATTATTATTTCTGTATTACCTCATATTCAAAACAGATAGAAAATTACATCATGGGTGACGAGAAGCATCTCTAAAACGTGATGAGCAAGCACAGCCACTGTAGAATCCTTAATCCATGTTACCGTATCTCGGATTCAAATTCAATACAAGGTGGAATATACGTGGAATTTGAGCAACACAGTGGAAAAAAAAAAAAGCCCTCACCGCACGTGTGAACCAACCACCGCTCGGGTGTTTGGGATCACGGAAAGCTACTTTGCCTTAAATGAACTTCTATTAGTACTACTTATATGAAGTAAAGGAGAACGTTAACAAAGTTGTGGCATTCCCAAATTCGGTCACTTCATCTTTCCAAAACGGCTCCATCATCAACCACATAAATCCCTCCTAATTAAACCCCGCCTATCTCTCATCTTCCTCCTTATCCCTCTTCATTTCGATCGGTTTTATCATCAGAAGTTATAAAGTGTGAATTAGTATTGATGATGGATCAAATGCGAATTGAGATGATGCATGAAAATCAAGAGGAGCTGTGTGTGTGCCCAACTTTTAATAGTTACTCCTCGGATAGATTGGCTGATATCGCCGAAAGAGTCACGGATGAATTTTCGGAAGACAAAGGCAGAGACCTTAGAGAGGACGATGACGATGGTTTTGAGTTTTCTTTGGTGCGCGATGATCCGGAAGTGTTTTGTGATGGTCAAATCGGGCCGATCTTCCCGATCTTCAACCGTGATCTTTTGTTTGGTGATTCTGAGGTTAGTAATAGAGGCTGGCAAAGTCATAAGCAATTGTCTGAGAATGAAATCCAAATTCCGTTGAAGGACTTGTTCCTTCGAGAAAGAGAAGAACGTGATCCTCCGTCGTCGTCTTCATCGGAAGCCGATGAATTGGAGAGCGTACCTCCGGGTACCTACTGTGTGTGGAGGCCAAAAGTTCCGGAGTCGCCAAGTAAGTGTAAGAAGAGTAATTCAACTGGATCCTTATCAAAGCGGTGGAAATTTCTAGATTTGCTCCGCCGAAGCAATAGCGACGGCAAGGACAGTTACGTCTTTTTGACTCCTAAAGACAGGGAAGAAAAGCCAGATAGAACGGAACGTTCTAAAGTGCTTCTGAAGCAACGCTCCGGTAAACCGAAGGCCAAAGGAGTACCAGCGTCTCCGTCGTCGTCGGCCCACGAGGCGTTTTACGTCCGAAACAGAGCTATTAGAGAAAGTGATAAGAAGAAATCATATTTACCATACAGGCAAGACCTTGTAGGGTTTTTTGCTAACGTCAACGGCTTAGGCAGGGCAATGCGTCCGTTCTAGACGACGACGACGCCGCCGTACGATTAATTTTGCCAGTTTTATTAAACAAATGACTTATCAAAAAAAAAAAAAGAGGCACATTTTTTAGTACGATGCTATCTCATCAGTTTATTTTTCCTTTTTTTTAAAATTCTATGTATATATATACTTATAATTTGATTTTTAAGTTTGATTCAATAGCGGATATACCATGTCTGGTCTGGTTTTGCACATTTAATGTCTTTTTTTAATCCTCTCTTTGATAGTTCCAAAATGGCCGGTGTTGAAGGTTAAAAGGTACACGTAGATTTCATGCAAATCAAGAAAGATTAATATGTGAAACCATTTAATGACCGGAAAATGCCAGAGTTATACCTGTGGGCCGGTATTGGTGAGCGGAGTTAATAGTGGGGACTTTAGAACTGCAAAAAAGGAGTTTTTTTTTTTTTTTGATAAGTTGCAAAACAGGAGTAACAAGAGGAAAAACAGGAATGGCTTGATGCGGTTGAACGCGGTTAAATAAATAAATATTTTTTTTTTGAAAAAAAAAGCTTAAAGAAACTTGTATTTTTTTTTTAGGAAACTTGTACTATTACTACATTCTTTTCTTCTTCTTTTTTGAAAGCGTACTAGTACTACCTAAAAAAAAATCGTTTCAAATTCTTTACTAGAAATTGATAGCATACGTAGTCTTCTATTATTTATAAGTCTATTCTTTTTCTTTATTATTTTACGCATATTAAGGTTTCATCAAATTATATTATATTTACTATTATTTTACGCATAAATACCTAGAGAAGATATTCCCATGATTTAGTTTTTCTTTTTTGTTGTTAATAATCAAGGCAAGTTAACTATTCTGTTAGTAATTTTTATGCAATTCTCAGTGAGACTATCGTCTCCCATTCAAAATATATTAGTGATTAAATATTTTTCAGCTAAACTACTCATAGAGTCGCTGACCAAATCATTTAGGAAATAAATGAGCACCTTATGCATAATGTAACATAAAGATAGTATTAGAAAAAATCAATAAATGCTCTATAAAATTTTGTAAAACAATTCATATTGATTTTTTTTTCACCCTAGACAATATATTAAATTATTTAATTTTGGAAAGACTTTTTTATCTTAAAATAATATATATATATATATATATATATCAATTGGAACATAAACTGTATATTTTAGAAAATATTTTTTATACTTATAAATATTTTTATTATTATAAAATATTGGAAAGGAAGTAATACTGATGAAGAAACAAAAAACTTTGTGATTGCCCAAGTAAGCTATTTAATTATACCTATATTACTAATGTCTGAACAGTGGAAGAGTTTCACGGTTAATTGTGTGACAAGAAATATTTTCCTTTTCTTTTATAAAATAAATTAAAGGTAAGTAGGTGTATAAGTTGATTTATTTACGCAAGAGATGAGTTTGATCTTCAAGTAAGGAATGATTATAACTTTGAAATTGACAAGAATGAGTCAATTCTTAATTAAGAAACTTGCAAAGCTGGGTTCCTGAGATCCGAAATTATATTGGGTTGTGATCCATGAGATCTACTGTGCAAAATGGAGAAAAGGGAAGGAGGAAATCACTTCTTGCCACTCACCTGGACCTTTTACATATTTACTCATCCTCTCTTTCAATGATGAAAGCCTTAAAGCTTTTAATATCTTAGTTTTGATTAAATGACAAACATTGATAAGGACTAATGGCTTTATTGTATTAGTGATGATCTTTTAGGATTCATATATCTAATCCTTGCAAGATCAAAGTTTCAAATCTTCAGGAAAGAGCTTTTGATGTCAAGCCTTGAAGATAAGCGTTTCTGAATTAGATAGGATCTAGAGGTGTAGCTTTAATTCTTTATTTATCTTTGGTTATCTCTAGGTCTATCCCTTTGAGTAATGAGTTCTATAGGTTGCTCAATAGAGTGAAATGATTTTCAAAATGCATTTCATTTAGATAAAACATGAGTTGGGTATTTGAAATGATTTTCAAATACATGCACATACTTCAAAATTCATAAAATATGGTTTGCAAACTCTTAGAGTTGTTTGGGAACTTGTTCTGCATAGTTTTAATGCATTTGTGGTCGACCTGACAAAAGTGTGGACGACCACAAATCATGCGGTCGACCAGACTTCTCAGAGTATCGTCCGCAGGCTGTCCAGAGTTCTCTGGAACACTTGCGGATGATGGAG
The DNA here is from genome assembly GCA_019593545.1 of Apocynum venetum. Taxonomy (NCBI): domain Eukaryota; kingdom Viridiplantae; phylum Streptophyta; class Magnoliopsida; order Gentianales; family Apocynaceae; genus Apocynum; species Apocynum venetum. The sequence goes on along the minus strand of SRSM01000123.1, from coordinate 3,827,461 downwards.
CGGTCGACCGGACTTCTGAGCTCATCGTCCGCAGGCTGTCCAGAGTTCTCTGGAACATTTGCGGATGATGGTACGGACGACCCTCTTGATTTGCGGTCGACCGCACTTCTCCTGAGTGGGATTCAAACAGCCATTTTATGACCGTTGGTGCATACATATAAATACCCAATCGTTTAAACAACTCCAATTAATTACTTTTTGAGCAAAAATCTGATCCTAACACTTCATAGAACCTCTGGAGATTATTTTGAAACCAAATCTTAACATTCATATTGTGAAATTCATCAAAGTGAGATTTATACAAAATCATTGGGGTTCTTGAGCAACTTACAAGAAAACATTACTCAAAGAGGTATTTATGCTTTACATTGATATATCTTCACATTAAGGTGATTTCATATATCAAACTCTTCTTATTCATATCTTGATTGATTTGTTCAAGGTTGCATTGAGCTTAAAACTCTAAGGATTAGAGTGAGCCTTGAACCATAGAAAACTGTGTTTGTGTTAAGAGCTTCTTTTTCATTAATTGTTGTAATAGAGAAAGGTGTGTAGACAAGGTTATATTGTAAAACTCAAAGTGTTGAGTGAACCTTGGTTGGTTAATAGGTTATGTTGTAAAACCCTAAGGGAATTGGGTGAGCCTTTATTGTATTCTCTCTACTATATTAGTGAAAGGTTTTGTGAAATCCTTGAGTAGATAGCTCAAGGTAGTGGATTAGGTTTTGTTGGATAAACCGAACCACTATAAATCTTTGTGTTCATTGCTTCTTTTCTTGAACTCATCTTTTCATACTTGGTTGAACACCAAGTGTTTGATATTGTTATCTTAGAAAGCTTGTTTAATTTAAAGGGAAAAAAAAATCGGTTAAAACCTAATTCACCCCCCCTCTTAGGTTTTTCAAATGATGATGCCTATAAACAGACTATGTGAAAGCTTGTTGCCTGCCAAGTGTGACATTTCTTCCTTTTGATTTTCTAGTTCTAGATGGATAGTAGTATTTCATTTCCGTTCCTAATGATTTCCACTTTGTTGTCCAGTGGGAAAAGAAGTCATTGTTTTCCCACAAGTGATTCAATCATGAAACAACAACGAAGAATGTGAGATTGGAAATTGGAATCTTCCGTTTCATATATAGATATATAAATATTTGGATAGTGATCCACTTGAGCATTTTATCTCATGCTCTCTTCTTCCTATTCTTTTTGGTATAACTACTGCAGCCTTCTAGACTTCTCAAACAAGGTCTAGGTAGGGAATTTTTTACCTTTTAGATGATTTAGTTTTTATAAGTCATGTGCATGAATACAATGACGTGTTATTTTTTTTTTCTGTCATCTGAAATTTTAATTATAATTATAAGATTCTTAAATTGAATGTTCATTTTGATAAAATAACTATTTATATAATTTTATTAACAATCTTTTTAATTTAAAAATATATATCTACAAATTTATATGATATCATTACTAACTACATTAATAATAATGATAATGTGATAATTTTCTTAAAATTAAAAGTTCTTATTTCTCGTAATAAGTTAAAATTTAATTTTGAATGGAAGAAATATGCTACGACTTTCAAAAGGTATAAATTTCTTAAGTATATCATTAATGTAAAATATCCTATAATTATAAAGAAGTTGAGATTGGAATCTTCTATTTTGAGAATTATCTTTCATCCTAATTTTATTGACTTTGAATTAGTGGTATTTTTGAAATTTTAATTATAACATTCTCTTAAATTTAATATCCGTAATTATTCGTGTTAAAAATTGTTCAATTAAATGCATATGTAAATAAATGAAAGCAGTCCTGTATCTTATAATACTAATATGTAATTTATGGTAACAAGGATTGAATGTGTGAGTTTTTTCTGAATATTTTCATGGTAAAAAATTGAATTTTACGTTTCATTTAAAAAATCAATATTTAAAATTGAATGTCTTTTATTAAAAAAAACTTGAATTTGTATTTTCTTAACAATAAATATATTCCTCTTACAAAGTACATTAATACAAAAAATGTACTTAAATTTAATGGATTCATTCTGTCTAATACATAGAGTCATGGATATTATATTAATTATATCGATATTGGATATTTATATACTCTTTTAATTTTTTTACAAATTGCAAGAAGAACTTTTTTCCCCCAAAGAACTATACTCCAATATGTTCATACTGTATATCTAGTATTAAACTAGTATAAAAATGAAGGAAAACCTTTGGTTGGTTATAAGTATGTTATTAAGTTAACATTGTAAGTCGCATGGTAATTTATTAAGTATGCCTAGCATAATATACATATATTAGAAAAGGACAAGATTTTTATTTTAATAAAAAAGACAAGTTTTTAATACATTTCTTTTATGAAAAGTCTTTTTCTTTTGAGGGACAAGAAAATCAGCCTGGGAATCTTTTTTAACCATTTTTCCATGGTTGTATCAAATCAGAAATTTCCTTTTGTTATACTACAATAAACTCGCCATTCCGAGTTCCGACCCGATTTGATCATGCCCATTGAATTCTGCGGTTCTACCCACACGCGCCAACGAAAATGATCGCGAGCCACGTGGAAGTGGATCCCACATAAGCTCACGTGGCTAATTGGGCCCATTACTTAAGCGGTACATCTTTGGATAGTTATACTATAGCCCCAATCTGTGGCGCCACTCCGCCTTGCTCCGCCACTCACCTTCCCATTTCACACTCCCCATAATCAGCTCGAATCCCACTTCTACTTCTACAGCTGCACACATATACATATACTTATGCTATACACTCTTTCAAATCCCACTGATTCAAGTTTTTGAGCATTTCCGCAGATTCTTTATTGGAACAGATACTGAGAAATCATTGAGTACTGTATCTAATATGGCTGTTTTTGTCGAAATGTGTTCTTGGCGATTGGCCAACTGTGGAGGTTTTGACCAATCGCAAATCGGATGCAACTTCTCTTCGGCGGAGAAGCAGCTGAGCAGTGGCGTAGCCTTTTATTCTCCGTTTTCTGGAATAGATTTGTGCTTGCAGAATGGCAGCTCGAATATTCTTAATTCACCGGAGAACCGACGCTTCTTGCGGAGGAAGAGATTTTTTAAGGTTCTTGCAATGTCCTCTACCAATGGTTCGGTATCTAAAATGAATTTGAATGAATATTTGGTGACTCTTGAGAAACCGCTTGGCATTCGCTTCGCTATATCGGTTGATGGGAAAATTTTCGTTCATGCTCTCAAGAAAGGGGTAAATTCTATTGAAATTACTCTTTCGGTTTTTCCTTTTTCTTTTATGTATTGTGTGCATGAGTACGGTAATTTTATAAAGCGTTTGACTTTATAATTTACAGGGGAATGCTGAGAAGGCTAGGATTATAATGGTCGGGGACACATTGAAGAAGGCAAGTGAATCATCAGGTGGGAGGCTTATTGAGATGAAGGACTTCGGAGACGCTGAGTATGATTTTTCTATGAAAGTGATTCAATTAATCTAGTGCATCTTTGGGACTTGCATTGCATGAGCCACCATGAACTTGCATTGCTTACTAATACCCGTTCTCATTCTATTTGAAAAACGTTTTTATTCAACTAATCAATGAACAATATGAAATATTATTAGTTATACATTCATCCGAGTAGTAGTATGCAACTTCAGTTTTCTTTTTTTCTTTTTTTTTTCCAGGAAGATGATGATGGATAAGTCAGGATCCTGCACACTTGTTCTTGAGAGGCCATTTTCCCCTTTCCCAGTTCATCAGTTGTTTCTGATAAATGATCTGGATATCTTATTTAATAGAGGCCGTGTACCTGTTGCCACTTGGAATAGTAATTTAGTAGTATCAAATTTGCGAACATCTGATAATGGCAGTGGGAATTCTGGGTTTGCCACCTTTTCCCCCAAGTATCTCACTGCTCTGGGATGGAAGCATTTGAATGGCCAGCAAATGATCAGCAAGCAGCACATGGACATTACTAGGAACAATAGTCCTGCTTTACCAGTTAGTCCAATTGTTGCTCTTTTTACTACGGAAGAATCAGCAGATGCTGAATGGGCCCATGGGAGTTTCCCACTGGAGGATTATGTCAAGGCATTGGATCGTGCAAAGGGAGAGCTCCACTATAATCATTCTCTTGGCATGCGCTATAATAAGGTACAATTTATTGAGCTTACCTTCTAGAATACTTTCTTCATATAGATATCATAGTTTTCACTGATTACTTCTTTTTTTAAAATGAAAATGTTCTAGGTAGGCATATGGATTCACTCAGAGAAAACTTTCAGAGCAAGTATATTTTAAAATTAGCTTATGTAGTTTGAATTACTGGAACTCGTCTTATAAACTTGAAAACTGAACGCATCTGTGAATTGTTGGTGATTGTTTGTCATCGAAGTAATGAGTTTGTATCCTTGCCACAAAATAGTATTTGTGTCAGTAATCCTTCTACCTGTTTCATTTGTAAGATCACAGAGCAAATATATGTGGGATCATGTATACAAACAGAAGTTGACGTTGAGACTTTGGCTACCATTGCAGTGAGTTTTCTAACTTTTGACAGAAAAAAGCTGAACATTTATGTACATTATTCTATTTATATTCTCCATGCTTTTCATATCATGTCTCTACTTCTCACCATCAACACTGGGCAAACAAATAATATTTTGGATAATTTTGCAGCTGAGTAAATAGTGAAAGCACGATATTACCCAATGATTCTACATATAAACATGCATCTTCTATCAATTGTAACATTTGACTTGAATATTCTACCATTTTATCAGAGTACAAATCAATTGTTTGATCAAGATAATGGTCAATACTCTAAATTTTACAGTTTTTACTTTACGGAGTAACTGTCAAATAGTTTTACAATTCCCTATGAGTGTTAGACATGTGTTTTGGTTCTTGCTTCTCCCCTTGCTATATGCATAACAGTCTTGAAATTCTCAGGGAGTAACAGCGGTGCTGAATTTCCAAAGTGCAACTGAAGCAGGAAACTGGGGGATTAATTCAAAAGTAATAAATGAATCATGCCAACAGAGTAATATCCTTATGATCAATTATCCTATAAGGTACTAATACTTTTCATTGTCACATTAAAAAAAATAAAAATGAAATAACATATTTTTCTTGTATTAGCACTTTAATGAGCAGTACCATGTTACTGCACATAGAATACATATACATCTTGAAATTTCTCTCCTTTTTTACCCCCTAAGCATATGAAAGCCTTTTGCTCTGTATCTAGAAGCGTAGACCTGCAGATATAAGCGAATACTTCCCAAGTATGATGTATCATCTCTTGGTTGGTTCCCCAAAGTACCTTTGTCACCCTTTATTGTTGAGTTTTTGATTCTCTGATAGTATGATACACCTGGTCATCACAGCCGCATTTAAATGGACCTGTAAAAGATGTACTGCCAAGCAGTGCTCATACTCTAGCTCTTGTAGAATTTTACTTTAGATGATATTGTAAGTATTCTGGTAATTTCTTTTGCAGGGAGCAAGATTCTTTTGATACAAGAAAAAAACTACCATTCTGCGCAGGCCTTCTTCTACGCCTGGTCAAAAAGAACCATCGTGTCTATGTTACTTGCACCACTGGTCTTGATAGATCCCCTGCGTGTGCAATTGCATATCTGCACTGGATGACAGATATTTCACTTCATGCAGCCTATAATTATGTTACTGGGTTGCATTTATGCAAGCCCGACAGGTATTTCTCACTGACCCTCATTCAAGTCTTTCTATTATTTCTTCATTCCAAAACTGAAAGTCTAATTTTTTGAAATAAACATATTTTCAACTAAAATTTCACAAATTACCTCCTTGTTCTAAATGATTTATATTCCACTCCTATAACTAATCACATTAATAATAAAGATAATGTAGTGATTTACTTATTGTTAAAGGTTCTTCTTAATTCTTATGCTAAGTCCAAAGTGGACATTCAACTCTGAATAGAGATAGTAGTATAATTTTGTGAGTTTGATGCATCTAGAATTTAAAAATTCAAATGCTTAGGGGACCTAAATAAGCAAGAAGCATGACTCCAGGTTGCTAGCTTTCTTTGTTTTTTTAGGAGTTCAAGACACTAATATTCCTAAAATGGTTATCTGTTGATGTTATGTATGTGCACTTTAATCTTTTGGGACATGGACTTGCTAGAACAGATTCTCCATCACATATTTGAGACACAGTAAACGAAGATAATCTCTTCATTAGTTAGTTTGACTGCACATTTTTATTTCTGTTTTTTTGGATCTTTAGGTATATGAATTTTTAGTTAGTTTACCAGCTTATAATTGCACTTTTGCATTCTATTACAGCCTCAGCTATCTTCTTCTGGGGCATCCTTTGTATTAATGCCATTTTCTCTATTGTTAAGAACATACACTATGCTGGTTCTATAAGCCTTAGAAACAGATTTTGTTTTTCAGGGCAGCGATTGCTTGGGCAACATGGGATCTAATAGCAATGGTGGAAAGTGGTATTAATGAAGGACCTGCAACTCATGCTGTGACCTTTGTGTGGAATGGCCATGAGGTAACCAATAATTTTCTGATGCATGGGTCAAAGTTTAAAAATTTATCCTTTCTTGTCTTTCTTCCTCTGTTGGGATTTTAGAACTTTCGATCTATGGAGTGAGTAGGTGAGGATTTCCCCCTTTATTATTTCTATTTTTAAACTTTTGATATTCTATTTGGTGGCAAAGATGTATGTACCTCAATATTACAGCTTTGACCATGTTGGCCCTAATTACATTTTTGACCTTTTTGCCTTTTTAATTGCAGGGAGACGATGTGTCTTTAGTTGGGGACTTTACTGGAAACTGGAAAGAACCGATTAAGATGGTCCATAAGGGTGGCTCAAGACATGAAATTGAAGTTAGACTTCGACAAGGAAAGTAAGTGATATTTTTCTTTCTAGTCATGATTGTTTTGACAGAAGCACTAGCATATAAGGGGAGGTGGGGAACCACTGTTGATCCCTTTTAAAAAGAAAAAAAAAAAGTATAGCTTGAGTTTTCAAGTGCAGGCCCTTGCTATTCTGTCTTCATGTATGAAAGGTCTTGTCTTGATGCAATTCTTCAAAATTTTGATAAATTTGTCTTCATATCCTACGATTTTTGCTTTCCTTTGACCATGGAGAAGTTTTGCCTAATTACATTATTTTTATATGCAAACAATTTTTATTTTTATTTCCTATTTAATATATTTATATGCATGTATACACTTGCACACACTCAAACACATGCATTTTTCCTTCTTTTGACTCCTAATTTCAGGTCCAACTTTCTTTCTTTTTGGATCTGCCATAGAATATTTCTGAGTGTTAAGAGTAATTTCCTTCGTTCCTCAGGTTCTATTACAAATATGTTGTTAGTGGGCAGTGGAGACATTCAACAGCTTCACCAACTGAACGGGATGAGAAGAGTAATGTTAACAATGTTATTGTGATTGGCGACATTGCCAGTGTGAGGCCTTCAGCTCAGCAACCAAAAAAGGTAGGCTCTGTCGTAGTGACTTTTTACCTTAAAGAATGCAGTAAGCAGGATGAAAATATGTAATGAAATATTTGAACTATTTGTGTCAGTGCTGTCTTTTGTTATCAATTTACGTCAAATTGGGATGAATGCTCCTATAAGTACATAGAAATGATGTGTGTATGCGATGCTGAGATTAATGATGATCTACAAAACAAAAAAATGCTATTGATGCTCAAACTGCTCACATTTCAGGATGCCAATATTGTGAAGGTCATCGAGAGGCCACTGACAGAAGATGAGAGGTTCTTGCTGGCGAAAGCAGCCAGATGTGTTGCATTTAAAATTTGTCCAATAAGACTGACCCCAAAGTAGTTGGTCATTCTACTGTTTCTTCTCAATAATGAAGGTAAATTTAATGTAAATAAGTCTTTACAACATAGATATTGCTTGCGTACCTCAATACTTTTTATTTTCTTCATGTTTCATCGAAGTAAAATTGGACCACATATTTGTGCGATTTCACTTGATGTCTGGAATGGGAGACCCTATTTGGCATTGTATTGCATGAAAACTCGTAAAAATGTCAAGTGGATGCAGTCTCGATTTCTAAGAGGGACACATGTCGAATGGTCTCTACCAATACACAGACGAATTGTAAGAGTTTTAAGTTAAACAGATACTAATATTTCTATTCGCTTGTATACGGATCTCGTACTCATGCTAGTAAACACAAGATGTTCCAGATATCAATTCTCTGGGACTTTTTACTCTCTTTCTCTAGTTTTGCTGACCTGGGGGGGGGGGGGGTCTGATGATTTTCCTTTTGTACTCGTCTCCAGACAAATGTAATTGCAACTCGCCCTTGTTGGTTTCAATGTTCTTGTCTGCATTTAGCTACGGAAAAATGGTTCTTGACTCAGGCTGATGAATGATCGGACATTGTTCTCCCTTTCCATAATTATAAGTGAAATTAATGCGGTATATTATAGCCGGTATTCGTATCGCGTTGTCAACTATAGTTGTTCTAGCCATACGAAAGGACTTATTATTTAGTTTTTGCTTGGAAAAGAGTGGGAGACAAACTTATTTAGTGGGTTCAATATTTGGTTTGAAGCAAAATAATGAGCTGGATCCAATCGCTTTTTGAAATTATGATTGGTGTTTTTTTTTGAAAATTTTCAGTCCGATTCCCTTTCAAAAGAAATTTAGAATTTTGGTTATGAGATTAAGAATTCATACCGAATCGAAATTAAATAATTATTATATGTATTTTTAATAAAAATAAAAGATATTAAAATTCTAACCGCTACGCCAACCTAACCCTTCTTTTCTTTCTTCCTCTTGCATTTTGATTTGAAAGACTAAGAATATTTTTTTCTTCACATGTGCCCAAGTTTTTATTTATTTATTATTTTTAAATGAAATTTTGATTTTTTTAAAATTTCAATTTTGGATCAAACCAAAATAATTTGATTTTTAATTTTTTTATTTTATAAAAATTATGATTTGATTCAATTTTTATTGGGGAAAACCAAAAATCAAAAAATCAAAATTTTGAAATTGAAAAACAAATGCACACCCTAAACTTATTTTATCCATATTGCCTAATCTCCACCCCAACGAATAAAATTGAGTTTCTGCTAGGTTTTTTGAGCATCTAATTTTGATAGCGTAAATACCCAACCCAATAGTTTCTTTTATTATGATGGGCTTATTTTATTTATTAGGTCCACAATTATTTTATTAGGGTTTTTTTTTTATGTTATAGGGATTAGGGTATAAATATATGGTTATGAGACTAACCTTACTTCACTATTCTATTTTATGTTATTTTATATAGAGATAACATCCGGAGAAATAGAGAAGACGGCTAGGCAAAATAATCCTTCTGAGAACCACTCAACCCTAGGTAATGTCAATCTCGAGTAGTTTTATGACTTTAATGAATTAATATAGTGATATTGTGATTTTAATTTAAGGATTTTATGAGTAGATGAGAGCGATTCTTTTGGAGACTATCTAAGTTAGGAAGAATCATCTGTTTGAGGTAAGTAATCTATGATATTTCTTGATTTTAAAAGAAAAATATTCTTTCAAAGATTGAATATTTATCTATATGTTATTTTCGTATATGAAAATTTGGGATGAGTTTGAGTATTTTCTGACTTATAAATCTATATTCATATATATGATTTGATCTGTTTATTTGAGAAATTGTTTGTGTGTTAAATTGAACTCATATGGATAATTTGAAGTTGGGGGAACATGTTCCGAATATTGATTTGAATTCCGTTTATACGGAAAAATTTGATTGTTATTTGGCCGTCCTAGCGGGAGTACAGCTAGGTCTGACGTCAGAGTTTGGGACCAATGGAAGATTATCATCATATGAGTTTAATGTTAAATTATTTATTATGTCTGATATATATATATATATATATATATATTAGTTAATAAGACGAGATATTATTATTATTATTATTTTCAACATGTTTTGGTTACCGCAAGTTTCGATTTTTCCGTAATTAATAACTTAATATTTTTGCACTATGAAAACGTATGATAATCACAATTTTTTAAGACACAAAATCGAGATAATATTTTCCAATATTTGTTTACATAGTCATGCCCTCTAGTTCCTTTTCCTTTCTGATCATGACTTCTTTTAATTTTTCCTTCTCTTATTCCTTTCATGTTTTGATTTTATTTTATTATTGAACTTTTTTTTTTCAAATATTATTGATTTTATACACTAACTTAGCTTATGTTTGTTAATAAACACTGTTAAAGAGTTTGTTTAAGAATTAAAGCTTTGAATTTTTTATTTTATTTTTATTTTTATCTTTGTAATAACTTATTTTGAAGAGGTATCATAACTATTTACTGAGCTTGTATATGCTCATTATTTTATTATCTTATGTTTTCAGATGATGAGACTATTTTTGAGGAATGTGAAGAGCTATTTCCTAATAGATTATCGACATTTGAACTTTTGTTATTAGAAGATTTGATAGTTTATTAATTTATTACACTTTATTAGACTTGCTTTTAGGCTTTATTTTGGATTTTAGTTACTTTCTTGGACGATTTTGATTGATGTAAGGATATTTTTATTTCTTTGAATAAATAGTTTTATTTTATAGGATTGTGGTATAATTTGAAAGTCTTTGTAGCCTTGTAATTATGAAGGATACTTCATGATCACGGCGTGATGCATCCCAGATTTCGGGGCGTGACAGATAGCTTTTGGCAATTGTAGAACTTGTGCACTACAAAGTTGTACATTTCAAATTTTTGATACAATAGTCATCTATATTATCTACAAATTATAATTTGCCACAATGAATATAAACTTTTAGCGTGAGATACTTTGATCTAATACGATTTACGTCCATCACAAGCTTAATGATTTTGCATTCTTCCAGGTTATCTGGGATCTCTTTAAATCTTCCGTTCGTTGAAGTAATCAAGATTTATGAAATACTCTCTTTATGCATGTAATTGGGAAAATATCATTTCATGTTCATTATATTGCATTAGTCCTATTTGAAAAAAAAAATGTATTTCAAATTATTTATCTTTTAAATATTTAAAATGTACATATTATTCTCTTTTTAACATTACCTTCCAGTTCTTTTCATAATATACGCTATTGCAATAATTTATTTTTACTTCTTAAATTGTTTTTTTAAAAAATTAATATTGTTCCAAGAAAAATATTTCTTTTGAAGTTATAATGTAGTCATAATTACTATTTCTTCCGGGCCAGGGGAGAGGGGGAGATTGTTTGTGGACGGCACGTGACTGTTTGATTTCGGACAGAAGAGATGCATGATGATGGCTCGAATGGCATTTAGTTATCCATTACATTTTTTCATGTCGAAAATATGACCGAATAATGTTGACATTCTCAAATTGCTTGTGAAGGCTGGCTGTGGCTGAACAACTTCTTATTCAGACAAACGCACAACAGATCGACCAACCCCGCCCCCCCCCCCCCCCCTCGCTTTCCTTTTTCCCTGATTCAAGAAACAATGTATACTATAGATCTTTCAGTAATATGCTCCAACTATTTTAAAGATGGAGTGGAAGTCTATACGTATCAACACCGCCTGCAGGAGTCGGCAATGGTAGGATCGATGCAATATGAATAAAAGCTGCTCTAGCGGGGTACAAAAGAAGCATGAGCACCCCAGGTCCTGGGGTTTCCCTTCCTTTATTTCTTTCACTGTTTATGCCTAGTACGTAGTTAAGCTATTTGAGCATGCTTACTTGGTGCTAACATGCATATTTCCTTTTTCTTGTTTTGAGATATTCTGGCCGAATCCTATTCGATTCAATTAGATGATTGTCACCCCATCAATAATAGCTTGGTAAAAATTCTGAGTTCAAACAATTAACGAGTAATTTTCATATACTAGAATCGCCTGTAAAAGTAATCCATTTATTGGAATTGGAACTGCTGTTAGTTAATATATATATATATATATATTTTTTCTTTTCCTTTTCCTTATTCGATGCTTCTGCTAGTACTCAATATTCTGTTACTCTTTCTCCTAGTCCTCATATACTCAACCAGATCCCAACTCCCAACTAAAGAAACCAAACAAGTATCCCAGATATATTAGAATAAGCATCTTAGGAAGAGAATAAAACTAACAATTCTCATTGGCAGTAAATCGTGGCCACCTCAAAATTTGCATTTCTGATTTTTTTTTAAAAAACCAACCAAAAGTGTCTCCTAACAGACAAAGTAATATCCATAGAATGATCCGTCGATCACTGAAACCATGTTTTGAAGATAAAACCTTATCCCTCTCTTTCGACATTATTCGTTCATTCTCTGCGTTTCCTGGACCATTCGATTAGGTTTCATTTTTTATTATCTTAACTCTTTCTGCCTGCTCCTCCTCACCCTGCGGGTTCATTTTATCTTTTCAGCATTAAATCACGCCAGAATCAGCCAGACACGTGTCACACCCTTTTAGGAGAGGTTTTTTTTAAAAAAAAATTTGTTAATACGATTTTTTCTTTCTTTGAATAATCTCACCTCTAATCAACATGCAGAAGCAGCACCATCATATAAATGTGTCATTAAATCCCTTGAAAAGAACATTGGCAAAATTGAACAAAATCATCCAACGAGGGTACTCTCTTTCAATTTTTTTTTGAATAAATCAAGAGTCAAATGCAACTGAACACGACATGGAATAGGAATATAATAGGAGCGTTAGGTACTCTCTTTCAATCACAAAAATACAAGAATTAGGAAATTAGGTGATTAGAAAATCTTGAACATAACGAATAAAATGGGTTCTCAATCATTTGCAAACCACGATCTATATGCTTGGGTGATTAAAAAGATTAAAGGGTTGGGGAGGAACAAAAAAAAAAAAACTTGTTGGATGAGTACAAACAACACTCCAAACGACGTGGTGAATAGCCACTGTGTGCATGTCGGAACGAGACAAAGGAAAATACTACCACATACGTACGACAAACAAGGGGTGCAATGCAGCATTGTATAGTGGGATAAATCATGAATGACCCATATTGAAAACTAAGGATCGACGGAGTAGAGAGAAATGAAATCCTCAACGTCCAAACCTCATCTACAAGTGTTAAAAGCTCTCCTTTGCTCAGCTTTCGCTTTCATTATCTAATGAACCATATGATGGGGTATGTGAAGAGATCAGTTGAGTAGTTATAATATGTATAAAAGAGACTCAGCACGAAGGCCCCGTGCACAATGTCGACTGCTGCGATCAACGGCTGGTGTCTCACCTCAGTCGCCCCTGCCCAATCTTCTTCACTCAAAAGACTCACATTACGTCCCTCTGTTTCGGCAAGGCTTGATTCTTCTTCATCCAGCTCTGTCCCTAGTCTCATCAGAAACGAACCTGTTTTTGCTGCCCCTGCTCCTATCATCACCCCCATTGTGGTAATTATTATCGGTCCATTTCTCTAATTAATTAGACAATTATAAATTTGATGTGGATTAGAATAGTTAATTAGTTATCTGGCTGATCAAAGTTTCTGATATTTTCATGAATTCTATCATCCATTCCATCAGTCTTAATTTGTAGAATGCACTGTTGCGTTACCCAGCGATGCATGCATGGAGGGATAGGATTATTAATCCGCACGTGTCACAAGCAACATCACATATGTCAAGAACCAATAGTATTTGGACTTGCATGCATAAATAAATTAGAGAGTGAAAATGTGGGCACTTTTAATTGATATATATAGTGATACACATGTCAACTTAAGGGATTTTCCTTTTTTGAAACATCAGTGCTCAAATTCCACGTAGAGTACGTTCTTTGTGGCTAAAATATTTTGTGTTTCTCATGTAGTAAATGAATACTCCACGTACTCTTTTGTTTTTTATTTAATTTGACACAAACACAATGTAAATTAGTAAGTAATGTTTAATGCAAAACTACGCTCAACGTAACCTGTTTATATAGAAATTGGCATTTCCAAAGACTTGAGAGGGAAAGAAAACTGTAAGGATTGATTTTATAAGGCTGGAAGCTTGCTATAAATCCATCATTTATCTTCTTTTCTTTCTTTGTCTTTTTTCTATTTGGGCTTTCTTCTGTTATAAAAAGTAAAAACCGACTGAAGTTATATATCCTCCCGTTTGGCCTTGGGAAATTGCAGAGAGAAGATATGTTAAAAGACACGTACGAGGAGGCCATTGCTGGACTCAAGAAACTTCTCAGGTTTGATTCATATGATCGAGAAGATGACTTCATCAACTCATTAATTTCTACATGGAACTCTTCAACTTACTCTTTTTCTTTTCCTCCCTACAATGTGAAGTATAAAGAACAAGTTATTAAGCTGACAAGGAACTGTTTTTCTTAATGTGAAATGTCATAGACTATAGAATAATTACCAAGCATAGAAACACATTACTAATTGAAGTTACTTTTCAGTGAGAAGGGAGAACTTGGACCCGTTGCAGCAGCCAAAATTGATCAAATAACAGCAGAGTTGCAAAGCCCAGACAGCAAACCTTTCGATGCAGTTGAAAGGATGAAAACTGGTTTCATTCATTTCAAAAAAGAGAAATATGAGTAAGAAATCTATACATTTTATTAGGAAGTGATTTTCTACAGTAATTAGTGCTACTACACTTCCACATTCCCTGACATATTTAATGTCGGGGTGTGTGAAATTCAGGAAAAATCCAGCTTTATATGGCGAGCTTGCCAAAGGCCAGAGCCCAAAGGTACCGAACTTATAAATATTAAGGCTGCTCATAATCATATAATTACCATAACAATAGAAAATTTGGCAGTGATCAGTAGCTTCCTTGATTTTTCTTCTTAGGAGTAATTATATTACCTGATACTTATTCAATCATATGTGATTTTTGCGTGTGCCTATGCCAGTTCATGGTTTTTGCCTGCTCAGACTCCAGAGTCTGCCCATCACATGTGCTGGACTTCCAACCAGGGGAGGCTTTCATGGTCCGCAACATTGCCGCCATGGTTCCTCCGTTTGATAAGGTCATCTGAGTTGTTGTTCAACAAATCTTTAATTTACGGAGTATTTATTTATGGCTTTGGTATTAATGCCCATTTTCTTGTTTTCTCTCTCAATCAACAGACAAAATACTCTGGAATCGGGGCCGCTATTGAATACGCTGTCCTGCATCTCAAGGTAAAAATGAATTAATCAGTTTTCTTAGTTAAAACGAACTAGTACAATTTTAACTTTTTTTTTGGGAAAAAAAGAGAGTTAAATAGAGGGTAAAATTGAAAAAAAGTAATGACATATTGAAATGAAAACAAGTTAGTTATTGTTAATTTCCGGCAAATAACATCATTAGACTTTCAATTAAATGCGACAACATAAGAAGAATGGTGATGCCACAGTGAAAATTGACGTTATAGTTTTCCCACAGGTGGAGAATATAGTTGTAATTGGTCACAGTGCCTGTGGAGGTATCAAGGGGCTCATGTCCTTCCCAGATGAAGGACCCACTTCCACGTAAGATTCATCTGTCCCCAAAAAATTAACTGTACAAATTGATTCATTTGGCTCACCCTGTCTTGACTGGATTTTATAATTTAGCTCATCACACTTCTGGTACAACTTTTGTGTTTGCAGTGCCTTCATTGAAGATTGGGTCAAAATCTGTTTGCCTGCCAAGCACAAGGTGCTAGCCGACCATGGATCTGCAGCCTTCCCTGATCAGTGTGCACAGTGCGAAAAGGTAAATACTACTAGTAAAGCAGGAATGCTAATTAAGAGAAATTCTTGTGTTTTTGGGTATGCATGTATCTTAAAATCTTCACTAATATCCAATGCAGGAAGCTGTGAATGTATCACTTGGGAACTTGCTAACATACCCCTTTGTGAGAGACGGGTTAGTGAAGAAAACCCTGGCACTCAAGGGTGGTTACTACGATTTTGTCAAAGGATCATTTGAGCTCTGGGGGCTGGAATTCGGTCTTTCTCCACCTCTCTCTGTATGAACTCAGCCACTATATGAGTGACCTCCACCTCTGTTCTCTATAGTCTAACCCATTTTTATCCCAGAAAATGTATGCATGTATTACCAATAAAATGTGAAGGAAGTTTTCTCCAATTCTTCGTCTTCTTATTAAAAATGTTTTATTCTAAACTAGACACCCCTCCGTCATATCATATATATATATATATATATATATGAGTTAGAGTTGCCTTTATCTATTCATCACAGGGTTTTCCTTGCGTTTGGTAGGTAAGGGATGTTGCCACGATACTGCATTGGAAGCTCTAGGAACTTTTCATAGAGATAGAGGCGTCCTGCAAAGATGACATGTCTCTTCATTTTGAACTGGATAATATTAATGTACAAAAGCGTCCATAAGAGATGACTCGTTTCACTAAAAACTTTATTTGCTCTGCTCATTTCCAGCTGAACGTTCTTAATCGCTTCTTAGATTCATTTGATCACTCCATTGACTACACCAAGGCTGCAAACTAAACAGAAAAAGACACTGACGAGGAATTTTTTTTAAAAAAAACTGTAATAAAATTGACCAATTAAACTGTCCAAATAAAGTGCCTAGTCTTGCCAGCCAGACGGCATACGCCTCCGTTAGCAATTGGTAATCGAAGCATGCCCACTTTGAAATCAACCATCAGGAACAGTTGGTGCCCAACTATGCACTGCTTTGGTCCAGAGTTATAACCAATGCCAATACCGACACACCTATTCTGCGCAAGAGTTGAAAGCACTACCAAGTGGTAAGAATTCCTACATTCAGATAACTGGACAAATCATTCGATCCTTGCCAAGTGATGAGAAAATTTTACAATGGGCGTTCTACTTGAGATATGTCAATGCAACTCTAGTATTCCAGCATAAAATTTCCCCTCGCCTTCGCGCATGAGTATCTTGAAAGGCCTGCCAAATAAAGTTCCTACGAGAAGGCAGCTTCATGCCATTTTTCATTCCAGGTCAACGAAGGGCGATGAAGATTCCGTTGGCAACGCAGAGGTTACAGTTTCTTGATTTACAAGAACAGTGTACAAAAAGCACATCATTTTACAGGATCCCTAGGTGTCTTCCCCCACACCCGGTAGCAGGTATTTATTTTATTTTATTTTATTTGGGGGGAGGGGGGAACTCTTCTATTTCTGGTGTGGATAAAAAATATTACTAATCTTCAACAGGACAATGCCCGCATTTTCTCCCTAAAAACTTCTCTTCTATTTTCCTGTTCAGGAGACTACTATGATTACGAGCTTAACTGCCTCTGTCCATAGCCAAGGTGCCAAGCAAACAAAACATATCTCCCAGAAGCTTCCATGTGATAGTATAAATAGATTTTTGGTTAAAATTGGCGAGCACAGAGCTCCAATACCTGTACCGCTGTAGAAAAGGTAGTTTGTATACTACACAGACGCAGAAACTTATACGAGAATGGCCACAATCTACCGAATATGTACAATATCCGAAATCATGCTGCAATAATACATGAGACAAACAAGAAAATGGCCATTTGTGGGTGTATAATACGTAAAAAGGAGACCGGACAAGCATTATGTCTCGTCATCAGGCTTTGGTTCAAGGATTACAGGGATCTTCTCAATGTGATCACCGCGGAGAACTTCAACAATGACCTGTCCATCAGACAGCAATAGAGGTTATATTCTCATTAATTTGTACTACAATTTCAAATGCATATCAACACATTTTGCAGTAAAGCCAAAAGAAAAAGGAAGGGGGGAAGGGAAATTGAAGTAGGTACTCTCACCTTTTCATCTACTTTACATTGGTCTAGAATTCTATACAAGTCACTACCGTTTGAGACCTTCTTTCCATTTACAGAGGTTATTATGTCCCCCAGAATCAGTCGACCATACGAATCACGTTTTGTTGGTTTCAGACCCTGCAGGAGTATTGATTCAAATTTGTGACTTGGTGTTTTCAAGTTTCAAAGTCAGTCAGGCCAAAAGGGAAATGATTTTAACATACTGCTCCAAAGTCAAAGGGAGAAAGTTGACTACAGAACTCTTCTAACTGCTCTAAAGTCACTAAGGAGAAAGTTGGAAGAGAAATGAAAGGAAAGAAATTAACATACTGCTTTTCCAGCGGGACCATTTGCATGGGGCATCCAAGACAAGCACGCCGCTAACTCCCAGTTGCTCAACAGATTGATCGGGTGCAAACTTTATTCCCAAAATTGGTCTTGTGACCTTCCCAAACTTCACCAATTGATCAACAATGCCACCCACCTGGACAACTTTTACCTCTTCAGTACGTGAGATTATTTATCTGACCCTAGTTTAAATGGATACTATAACTTGGAATATTTTAGTTAGAAACACGTATCCAACTTTGTGAATTATGTTGAGAACAATCAATAACACCTAGTGCAACATGACTCACAGTGTCAACAGGAATTGAGAATCCGACACCAGAAGATGCGCCAGAGGGAGAATATATAGCAGTGTTTATACCAATAAGGTTTCCTGAACTGTCAAGCAGTGGTCCTCCACTATTACCGGGATTAATTGCAGCATCTGTCTGGATGACATCTTGGATTGGACGGCCAGTAGCAGCAGAACTAATTTCTCTTCGAAGTCCACTGTGTGGATGTGAGAGAACACTTAAACCACAACTACATAAGGTGCAGATGTACAAGTGACAAGAAGTATACTCACAATTACAAACAAAAAGGTTTATTCACGTTTGTTGATTTTGTCTTTTGAATAAATACAATTTGTAATTCATCTAATCCCGTGTACAATCTTTCCAGTAATTGGGAGGCATTTTTCTAGCACAAAATCACCACAGCCCAAACTGCATATGATCACCAATTAGTATATATGCTTACACTTCCTGAGAGACAACTTCCTGATGTGTAAGAAAGGGTGAAAAGACCTCTAGATAAACAAATCAATGAGCCATATTCCAGTGTCACCTCCACTGTTTTCTCTAAATCTTTTCATTAAATCTTTAGAGATTGGCTTCTGTTTACAAAATGTTACAGCTAAAAGAGCCCTTCTTCTATGGAAGCACAGCTGATGCAAGAATCCAACATCATCTTAGGATTTCCAGTACTAAACTAAACAAGAAAACATTTCCTTGAGTTCCAAAAGCTACAGAAGTTCAGAAACAATATTCCGTAATCCATACTAAGGTACAAAGATTTCCCCTCTCAATGAAGAAGCCAAGTATCTCACAGAAAAATAATCATTCTTTGAATTTATACTAATGGAAAGCAAAAATACCTGATAACGCCAGTTGTGAAGTGTATGGTCAAGTCCAAACTGCAGAATCACATATGAAAACACATACATCCCTATTAAACAAAGCCAGTTAAATAAACTCAAAATCAAAACAACAAAAGTGTATGGTCAAGTCCAAACTGCAGAATCACCTTTCAAAACACATACATCCACATGTCAAAAAAAGCCAGTCAAATAAACTCGAAATCAAAACAGCATCTTTAACAAATATATAGATCCGTATTCTGAGTAGGGGCGTAAACGAATCGATCTGAACTCAACCTCATCACAGCTCAAGCTTGAATATATTATGATAGTTCGAGTTTGAGCTCGAGGTTGGCTGGTCAAAATTTTAAGGATCTCAAGCTTGACTCGAGGTCGAATAAATGATAAATTTCAAGCGAGTTCGAGTTTGAATTTTTTAAAAATATATTTTTAATTTAAATTTTTTAAAAAATAAAAAAAAATATTTATGTGACTTGCAAACGGCTCGACCAGTCACGAGCCAATTAATTTTGAACTCAAGTGCAACAAAATTTTTTACTCAATTCGTTTACCCCTTAATTCTAAGTAGTGACCTGACTGATCTTCTGTTAATGATGAAGCATAAGTAATTGAGATGGGGATCAATAAGGTAAAGAAAGCTCTCTCATTTGCAGAGTTACAAATTCAGAATAGCTTGCTTAAAATTGTTTATTAAAATTTGAAACAGTTCAACATTTGAAGCTAGTATATAACAAGAACATGAGCTAAAATCTATATACTTTAAGCAGCTTCTTAGAAGTCGTCCTAGAAAAAATAATCAATGATTGAACTTAACTCTACTTATAGAAAGGGCAAGGAGAGTACTGAAGTTTATGAAGCACATATGAAATAAAACTAGCAGGTGTTAGGAGGCCCTATCATATCCCTTGACACTAAGATATTAATTGCCAACATTTGTCCACCCATTTAATGGGAATAGTTCTCTACTTTTCCCACCTAAGACAACATTCTTAGAAAATATTACAGAACCTAAACCAAAGTAGTATAATCTTAAGCAGATCTCCACCAGTAAGCCTATACATTGGAATCATGTCCTAGTAGCCAAATAGTTATGTACTTACAGGATTTCCAATAGCAAAAACTTTTTGACCAACAAGCAAGTCCTCAGACACACCAATAGGAATAGGCCTCAATTTTTCTTTTGGTGCACCAATTTGCAGAACAGCGACATCTTTATCTTGGTCAAATCCAACAACTTTTGCATCGTAAGTGCTCTGATCAGCTAGAGTTACCCTGAAAAAGACTGCCTCAAAGTTATAGGAAAACAATAGGAAGTAAATGACAAATAGGTAATACTTAGTATCATATCAAAAAGCTGTTGGACTTCCCATCTTTAAGGTGAATGAGTAATCAAAGTAACAGGAATTTACGCAAGTCCATTATAAAAGTTTTGAAGGCTTGGTGGTCACAGCAAACAGAAAAATCTATATGCAGCAAGATAAAAGCTAGCAACCTGAGGTCAGATGCACCTCGAATCACATGAAAATTGGTGACAATGTGACCATTCTTATCCCAGATAAACCCCGATCCTGACCCTTGAGGTACCTCAAAAATATCCAGAGTGAATGCATCCTGTCTGAAACACAAAATGTAATATCAATCAAACAGCTCAATGAGCCGCGTAAATTCACAGGACGTTTTTTACAGGCTAAAATTGCATTACTTTTCGTCAATAACTATAATCACGAATTCTGTGAATTTAGTTTCGGGAAAAAAACTAATGTAATCATAAACAGCTAGCCAACCATAACAAATAATCTGGAAAAGGATAAAGCTAATCAAATCAAGGGCGCTAAGAGTTTGAAAATTGCATACTTAGCAGCGAGATTGGTGATGTATACAACTGAAGGCGTATTTTCCTGGAAAAGACGAACTGTAGCCAGCTCATCGGACTGCAACTTTTTGGAAGGAGTTACCACAAAAGCGGAAGCACGATCGACATCGGTAACGAATAGAGCCAAAGACAAGGCCGCTGACGCACACGCCACCAAAATCGAGTCAAGTACATTGGTGATTCTGGAATTTTCATCAGACTCAGAAGCAACCGAGTTAGAGATGCAGGGAGTATTCTTCCGAAGAGCAGAGATCACTATATCAAGAGCACTGCAATTGCAAGGGATTCTGCGGTAAGGAAGCGATTTGGAGAGCGAGAATTTGCACAGAGAGCGCGAAAAAGTTGGAGTCGTCGCGGAGACGAAAGAATGGGAGAAAACAGCCATTACTATGGAGACAGCCGCTCACCTCAGATTTTATTTAAAACTGGTAATAATATGTGATGTACATCGCCATTTGCCAAAATACTGCGCGGGTAATATCATATGCAGGCTCGACCACACAGAGATGCAGCGACCTACCGTGACCCACAGCTTTTGTTTGGTGATTAACTGACTATTTAACCGTCCGTAATTGAGGATGCAGTGCGAACGGCGATTAAAGAAAGATGAGGAGGTATGGGAAGACTAACCTAACCATCCGCGCCACATCCTATCATTGGCAGCCAACGAACGTTCTACATTCGTCCACGGCTCTAGCCAATTGGAATCATCCTAATATACGACGCTGTATATCAGATAAACTGATAATTTAATGCCCCTTTTCATACTTTTATTATTTTTTCCCCTTTCTCAAGGATTTCGTCAGTTTTCACTGTTGAGACTAGAGAGCTGGAATCAATGAGAAAAGCTGACGTAAAAGAAGACCTAAATTCAACTAATTTTTTCAAAATCTTTTTAGATTCCAAAAAGGCGAGCGTTACAAAATTTTATCAAGGGGTCTCAACTCCCTGGGTACACCATCAAAGTTCCCAGAATTTACATCAGATTGTAGCATTGGCCTCTTTCCAATTTTCCAGTGAATGCCCTCCGCCAGATGTTCCTTGTTTGGTGTCAGCATAACAAAGTTTGGATCAGCTCTTTGGTAACTGCATTTCCAAGAGAAGCAAAACTTTTAAGAACCTTACATAGTGAGAAAGAAAACTTGAAACAAGTCATGCTAAGCACGGGATAATTTTAAAGGTTTTCTTCTTCCAGTTTCACAGCAGGCCGTTAGTTGGAAGGTTCTCTCAAAATTGGAAACTTGGAAGCATCTTCAGACCCTTCTAATTTTTCTAGATCAAGCAATGACAAGAAAAATAAATGATAACCACCAACCTTGCATCTCTAAGATTCTCAACACGAACACCAAATCCGAGTGCTGTTTCTCCTCTAATACGGTCTCTAGTAGCTGTATGAGAGAGAAACAGATTATGATTGTGATACCTATGAATAAAGTCAGACGCATGTGCATTTTTTCAATTCCTAACTAGTAGGAGGAATGTACACATGTAGTATAAAGAATAGTTTACCTGAAATGCTGAAAGTAAAAGAAGGTTTCCACCATGATTTGAATGCTAGAGATAGCGATGAGCTGAGAGGTCCAACTTTTCCCTGAGAAGATTAGGGAAATAGTCATTAAACCTGATACTTTACAAACAGAAATCCAGGTTCAACATAAGCCATACATTACCTTCAGCAAGAAATTTTTGTTGGCTTGCCAAGATGCAGCAACTTGAAACGTGGATTCTTGCATATTGTTGTTAGATGTTTTATCATCATCAATCCTTTATGTTCAAGGGGAAAAAATTAAATTAACCAAGAATTAACTCATTGATAAGAAGTCCACAATGAAACTAACAACACTAAATGATAATGGAAAATACCTTGTTTGTAACTCGAAACCAAAATCTATGTAATTAGTGATTCCAACTACTTCATTTTCCTCAAGCGGATTTTTCACCTACACCATAAACAATATCTCATAAATCATAAGAGTCATTTATGAAATGATTACAGTAAGAAAATTGTGATAAAGGGAGAAAATCAATAAAAATAAGTACAAAAAAACTCCATCCAAATAATGTCTCCACAGGTCAATTACTATAGACAAATGAAATCCTAATGATACTAGAAAAGCTGCAGGGGAAAAACATATCGAAGATTGTTGATCTTTGCAGCCCAGTTTAAAACGTGCTATGTAGACAAACGAATCATCCTTGCTATTTTTTCATTTCGTGAAGGGAAAAAAAAACCATTTGTCTATAATTTTAAAAACTTCATCATGCTTCATCAAAAATAATATCCACTACTGAACTAAAACTTTGTTTTCATGTTTTCATTATTCTCTGTTCCCTACCTTTGATTTTTACTTGAATGCCTGCTCACAAATTCTCACTCCAAAATGATCTCTAGGACAGGCGATGCTAATTTTTTTTTTGGTAAGAGGTGATGCTAATTCAAGAGAAATGACTCAAATAAATAAAAAAAAAGAAGATTTAGAATGTTGATTAAAATGTATTTCTTCTCTTACTGCCCAAGAATCATATCATAATTCTTGGCTTTATATATATATAATAGATCATAGGATGCTCGTAAACCACACTCTACTCAAAAATACAAATAAATATCCTAAAAATTTAAGAAGATAAAAATGATGAAAGAAGAGAAGATAGAGCCATACCCGTCTTTGGACCACCACATGCTGATAGAATGAGGCAATGAACTGCAATGTAGATTTTGCAAATAATTACATAACTTTCCATTAAAAAGGAATATATTGTTATGGAAGAGTGACAGTAGTATATGCTAAACTACCTAACAAGATTATCCAAATTTTCTAAAAATGTAGTTGGTTAGTTCTTGGTTACCACATAGATACCAGCTCGAGAATGTTAAAATTATAGGCTGCTAGTCTCCACCAAACTACATGCAACACAAACTACGTGCACAAGTAGATTGATTTATCAACACAAAATTCGTAACAAAGAATTTTCATCGGAAACAAACCTAGATGCAGCAAAGGGATTCAATCCCAATGCATTAATACCCAAAATTCCTCATCATCAGAAACTTGCAGTCTTTGTTCTAGTCACAAAAACTGTGGGCTTAGACATTGAAAGTTGTAATGTGCTCAATGAAAAATCACTGTGTGTGCAAATGGCAGTCCCAGGTTTGGTGACACTACATAGAAACCCTTTTACTATGTTTGCAAATGGCATTCTGGTAATGCATAATGAATTAGTTATGCATTACCAGAATGTATAACATAGCTATTTATAGCAAATGAAGGAAGAAAAACAGATCTCATATTTAAAACGTAACTGAAATGACTAATGTTTGTGTATAATAAAAGTAATAGGAATATGAAAGTAAGAAACCTGTGAACTTTTGGCTAGTTCAAGACCAAAGTTAAAAGATGGGCTCAAAGGGCTTCCTGAACCTAGTCCATACCCAATTGCACAGCTCCAATTTTTCAAGTTTTTATATTTTGGTACATCTTTGCTTCCAACTACATAACATCAACAGAAAAAGGATAAATATTATGTATATTCATAATATATGAATAAAAAGAGAGATCATGCAAAGGTAACTGGCATGACATTCATTGAAAAATCCTTCTTTATTTGAACCTTTGACTGTTTTCTCTACGAGTATACAATACAAAGATGTAAAGTTGGACCTTCATACCTCAAGCATAACATAAAACAAATTATTTTGGTTCCTCGCAAACTTACATTGTGGTTCATACTGCACCCCTGCTGTCAATCTTCCTATCTTGCTCACCAACCAAGCACTTCTTGGTAATTCATCTCCGACTACATGTAAAAAGAAATATATCATATATGTTCTTTATCTGAAATTTTAAAGGTACAGCTGTCTGATAATTAACCTCATCCATCATGTCATGATTTAGGTAGAATAAACAAAGAAAACTGCTTCCATTTCCAGTTTCAAAGCAAGCAAAAGGAAATACAGACCTTATTCTCTCGATCCTAGTGGATGAAGGAGAAAATTTATATAGTAAGCAATAAGGTACGGATATAGGATAAGTGGTTAAAAACACTAAGCAACTATAATGGATAAATTAACAGAAGTAAATGCATAATTAACACAGCAGTGAAAGTTACAGACAGGAGAAAGGCATCACTGTCGCTCCAACTGACAGGTTTGATGAGCCATATCTCAAACCCATTACCCCATAATCTTCAGAAGATACTCTGAAAGGTCAAAAACATTATCAATTTACAAAAGCAGTATTACAAGGTACAGGAATGAACCAATTAAGCAGAGATTGTTCAAGAAGTCAATACCTTTTCTTTACAAGAATTGGGAAATTACCAAATGCTCCTAAACCGAATTTAGGGTAATATGCACATGATCTGATTAGTAGGATCCTAGACAAAAATCACAAATCAAACGCATAAGAAATCCCCTATGATCAAAGTGATATTAAAATTAACCTGAAAGACATGATGCTTACGGTTCAGAGTTTGATACAAAAAGGTCCATGAAGGTATGAGGATCATCCACATCACTGCATGAGAGAGAATAACCATATTGAAAAATAGCAACTATGAATGACTTCCAAGCAAAAATGGTGCAAGTTATCAACTCAAAACGTACCTTTGCCACCGAAACTGTGCATTTCCAACAATTCTCTCCTCAGGGTTATAATCAAGTGGACCAGCTACCTGAACAGGCTAAGGACAAGCTTATTGCGACGCACCACTATGCAACCCCACCTCATAAAATAATAAGTTTAAAAAAAATAAAATTCTAGAACCTATATTCATCTCGAAAAAGGACTGCATGCCTCAGACAATCCATTCAAGCCGAGTGCTAGAGGCTCGAGGTTATGCTGTGAATCCAATTATTCCTCACCCATGTTTAGTCTTACCAACCCAAACATCCCTAAAGGAAATAGATAAAAGCTAAAAAGTTCTAATTTCCTTCATGATCTGGAAGTTACAAATTAGCTAACAGATATAGTCAATGACTTCATTAAAAACACTATTATTAATCTGTTCATTCAGTATTAACCATTTATTACAGGACATATTGACCCCAATATTGCCAGAAAGTGGTATCTAGGCAAATGCTTCACCGAAGGTAGTAAAATACTGATAACTGTCCAATATATTACAGCATTTCTGAAAATGACTGTGTCCCGTAGTTAATTAGTACATTCAAAAGCACAAAACAGTAAAAGAAAGCACATGATCATCCAGACGTTTGCACTTAAAATGCAGAGGGAAAAAAACAGCAAGAAGGCTCGGATACAGTAGCAATCAAATCCACGTGAGGATCATCAATTGGCTTAAGCATGATTCTAGTGCTAAAATGCCTTGCTTCTTCAAAATAATCCTCAAAAAGGCACCTCAAAGAAAGTTTCCCAAATAACAAATTGTACGATGATTCCAGCATCCTGCATCTCACCATTTGCCGGCCAACATAATATTCAGAAATTAAAACTGAGATAAACTGCAAAGAAGAGAGAAAAAAAGAAAAATGACGATCGAAGATAACCTGGTACGTGCAGCGAGCGGAGGGAAATCGAAGAGCGGCGGAACCAACACCATCGGCGGGAGGTGGTTCTTGGGAATTGGACCACCAGTTCCCCATTCTCTCTTCAATTAATTCTTATTGTTCGACAATGACAACCGGGAAGAAAAGTGAGTGCAGACTGTGGTAGCGGTGGTATAAGAAAAGAAGGAAATTGCCGTTAATCGGGAGCCGGAATTTGTGAAACCGCGCCCGCGCTTAATTCCTGGCTCCTCTGACCATTTCAACATCAATATACACACGCGGCGTCAAAATAAAGCCACCGCCAATTAACCAAGACTAACGGCTAAATAAAGGAGGGTATAACAGGGAATAACTAATAAGATTGTAAAATTGTAATCCATCCATGTTGTTTATGGTAATGCACTCATTCGAGAAACAAACGGACTAGTAGGTCTTACTTGACCAAAGATAAAAATTAAAAATTTTAAACTGTTTTCAAAAGTTTATGAAGAGTAATCCCCCACATGGAAAATCTTTTTATACCCTGTTAATGTTACATTTACTTGTGACAGTTATTTAATAAGGGTATCTGTGATATAATTGGAACTATATTTTATATGAGTATTCTTTAGACAAATACAAGAGAAAAATGGCAAACTAAATATGACCTTTTTTTTTTATAGAAACTAAATATGACCTTATTGAAAGATAAAAAATATGAAGTGCATAAGTTCGTGATATAAAATAAAAAGAAAAGAAGATTTAAATGTTCAAAAAAATTTACAAAGTTAATAAAGATTGAGCATAAAAAAATAACTAACTTCTAACCCAACATGTCTTCACCGTTCCTTTTCCAAAAAAAAAAAAAAAGTCTTTACCATTAATAAACCAAAATAATGTTAAAAAATTAAGTCAAGTCAATTAAATTTCATCCTTATCTTCGAGAAGAAAACCAAAGCATAGAAACTATTGATTATCATAATAGAGGTTAGCTAAGAAAATATTAGATGTTTTAAGTATTTGTATTTTGTGCTGACTCAAAATAGAAAAAAGTTTGCGTGTTAGAAAAATAAAAATAGCATCTAAAAAACATAAAACGAAGGGAATGATTGGCCAAATGCAGTCTACAAAATATACACATCTACAAAGATAAAACAGAAAAAAAAAAAAAATCTATAAGGATTGGACATTTGGACTTGGGCTCAATCTGGGCTATTACATGTCGGAATAAAACTGTATCCGTATTGAATAATTGATTTTTTCCGCAAAATAAGAGAAATTAAATACTTTATTTGGGGATATTCCCTAAAAAAAAAAAGATAACTCATAATTATATAGAATGATACATATAGTTATTAAATCATTGAAAGTAGTTACAATTATAATTGATGTGAAGTTAGGAGAAGGTATAGAATATGGATCTCAGTGAATATTTAGAAAATAAAAAGCATGTTAAGAATTTAAAAAAAATTAAGAATGAAAAAGAAAACAAAAGTTGAATGTCTACGTCTATTTTAAAATTAAAATGTCAAAGATTAAATCTTTCTTAAAATAAAATTTACAGTCAAATGTTTTATTTTAAGAAATTCATACTCCACTGACTATATTAATAATATAAATAATATTTCTTTTGTCCATAATTTAATGTTTCTATTTTACTTAATGTCAAAATTAAAATGAGACCTAAGCTAGAAGAAAGTTAATGTAATATTCTTATAATTAATGTAATTAGTCTTGAGACTACATAAGTTAAGTATATATAAATTATTAAAATTAATAAGGTTATTAATAAAAGTTTAGATAAAAATACTGTTTATTTTTAAAATAATATTTTAATTTTAAATATCTCAAATAAAATGTAAACATTTAATATTTAATAGAAGGATAATATGATAACTCTTACCTATACTTAAAACTCTTCACATTAAGATACGTGTATTAAGTATTTTAAAGACTTTTTTTGTGTTAATTAAAAGGTGAGACACAAATTTCGTGGGCGATTGCATGAACTATTTTGAATGTAACTTCAACATTCCCTCGTCATGCAATGAGTACCATGTGTCTATATTACTTTGACAAGTAAGATTAAATCTTTCGAGTTAATTTGATTATTTTGAGGCATGGTCAGGATTATCCTTTTGTCTCGGATTTGTGGTGAATCAGTAGCATTACATGACTATGGTTTCCTCGTAGAGCTTCGAATTGGATCCATGAAAATTTAGGCCAGCAAAGGTCATATCCCATGAAAGGAATATCAGGTAAATAATTTTAATGTTATATGAACGGTTTTTTAAATTTAGATTTTGCACTTAATTTTTTTTTAAAAAAAACATTTAAATGTAAGATTTAAACTTTCAAAATGTTCAACATTTGCATTTTCGTGACCTTAAACAGTTAAATAATAAAGTTATATTAATGATATGATTTTCGTAAGGACCATTTAGTCATAAACATTTTTTTCTTCTCCTAAGCTTTAGTCATAATAAATGAAAAATTAGGACTTTAACCATAATATAGTTAATATGTATTCTTCTTCTTTCAACTATATTACGTATGAATAAATAATCATATCAAACTCCTGAATATAAAATAATTTTTTAAATAAATACAATAACTAAATGATTCTGAATACATTTTCTAAATAAAGAGAAAATTGCACAAAAAGGTCCAATCTAAATACAAGCCTAACTCAATGATGGAAACTCTACTACCTGAATGATTCTGAGTAGCACCTAATTCTAATTTTAAATCCCAAAACGAAACCAGAACATGAGGTGAACCCAAGGGCATTTTCTGCAATCGTTTGAACTACAAAAAATTGCATTTTTAATAATTTCTAAACTCGTCATTAAAAACATTAATTTGATCAAAGTTATTAATAGTGATTATATTTTCAAGTAGTTACAAATACCTCCATCACTAATAAAATTGTGACAACTCATAATTACTTAATTCTTTTATGACACATTATTTTGACACAATTTTTTAAAATAAGTGGTAAAATTATTGGCCACAATGATTTTACTTATTTGTGTTTGTTGACACAAAAATTAACAAACAGTGTCAAAAAAATGTTACTTTAATATATTGTAACGACACTATTGACAATAAAAATAACAAAAATGGTGATCAAATTGATTGTCGATGACTAGTATATTGTCACTTAATATTTTTTAAAATTGTGGTAATAAAATTTGTCACAATAATAAAATGTATTTTTCAAATTATAAATATATTAATAGTGACAATTTAATTGTAATATACTTTATCTTGTTACAATTAATTATGTATTAATGATTAAAAAATAAATTATATAAAAATAATAGTGTCAATTACACTTTTTTATCACTAAAAAATTATCACTAAATGTCCTAATTCTTGAGTGAACATAGTTTGGTGCGCTATGGATGTCGCAAAAGAAGTATCACATATTTGTGTTTGAAATTCCTCAAAAAAGAAAAAGAAAAAAGGAGAATAAAAAAAGAGTGGTTTGAGAGGTTCCCGTTCAATATCCTATAGAATAGCACCACATGTAAAGCGCAGAATCCAGTTTGATTCTTGGAGAAGAATCCAACTTGTTCTTTACATCAGCCACGATAAGTAAGGCCAGAATCTCATCTTTTGTCTCCTTCAAAATTAAGCGAAAATGGCTGTTCATAAATTGGACTGCTATTGGTCCTCCACACATTATAGCCATAGGTCATATTACAACTTGGGCCACCGAGATATGACCTCTGACACTACCGATGAGCTCTTTTTTTTTTTTTTTTCATGAAACAGCGAGAGCTGTTTTGTGTATTTCGTTTTCGGACTCTATTATTTTAGATGTTTAAGAATTCGTTTCAAGAATGATCTTTAGAAAATATTTTAAAATTTACGTAAAAGATAATTTCAATTGAATTTTTTTTACTACAACAAAAAAGGTATAATAATAAATATTGCTAAATTATTTTATAATTTTAACTATTTAATCTATTAATAGATCGATCTTCAATCTCTTTATTTTACAGATAAGTCTTAATTATTTGAAGAAATATTCATGTTTTAAATTATATAAAAAATATGTAGAACTCGAATTTGATCAAGCAAGTACAAAAATGCTCCCAATTCCTAAAAAAAAAAAAGTAAAAAGGTTCCCAATGAGCTGATTAAGACCACAAACACAACTACTCAAGTAAGCTGGACCACCAAACTAAGGTATTGCTTGCATAGCTCTAAGCCTCTACTTCCACTCGCGGTTTGTCGGCTCTCAAATCAAGTCAAAACTAACGGAAATTCAAATTTTGAGGTTACGATTCGTTAATTCTTTATGGGCCACCGTTATTGGCGACTGTCATTTTCTGCCCAGTATCGGAGTTTTCTTTGTTCTCCTAATAAATGGAGGGGAAAAGAAAAGAAAAGAAAAGAGAGAGTACAAATACAAGAAGAACTCTTATTAGTCAAAGCTTGGCGACCTAGCCAGAGCCACCACGGCTGAATTGTGGGGTTCGAAATAATGCAAATTAAAGAGTTTCCTTTTCTTTATGAAAAAAAAGGTTAATTTAGTTTTTTTTCTTCATAAAAGTAAGATTCCCTCAAAAAAGAGAGAAAATATTATGTTATTAAAAATTATGAGAATTCTGACATTAGGTAGTTACAAAATTATCTTTGATATTATAAATTTATAAGTCTAAATAAATATTTTCTGCAAAAAAATTATAGATTCAATATTTTAAATAACCTAAAAAATCCTCAATTTTTTTTGATAATTAATCTTCTAATTAAATCACCTAAGAATTGAGTAAGAAAGATAAAATAGAAGTAATATTAGAGGAAAACAAAAACTGATCCACTTTCGTAAACAACATTTTTAGATGGAGGTAATAGTATTATTAATATTGTGTTTTGTGAAATTAAGAAGCTAGTTATGAAATTTATATTTTAATAAAAATAAATATTTTTTTAGATACTAAAAAGTAAAGATAATACATACATTTTATTTTTAATGGTTAAAGTAAATTATATGGATCTATGGTTTTATTACCTTAAAAATATAAATTTTGTGGTAAAAAAATAATGTCGTTGTAATTAGGTATATAGTAAACTTGATCTACGATAATACTAATTACTGGTATTAGAGTATAAAATGGTCTTGAGTGTGATATGCATTGTAAATGTAAAAAGTAAAAAACGAAAACGAAAAATAAACAAAATGCAATTCTAGAAATAAAGGAAAAATGTAGGACTCTGGAAAGTGGAAAGGATGGAGAAATAAGAAAAGAGGAAGGGGGTATGGCGCGAACTTCTATGGTGCTTGTGCTTCTTGAAATAAAAGTCAGTTGTGGCGCCTCGAGAATGTCATTTCTTCCCTCCTTCCTTCATCCATCTCTTCTCGCTTGATGAGTCTTTTTCTTTACCCTCATAGTTGACAGTGACGAATTTCTTCGAATATTTCCAAATTTCGTTATTCCTTCTCATTCACATACCGCGCAATCCCCTGGAGACCAGAACAAAAGAAGCTCACATTCCAAATTCAGAAGCATCAGAACGCTCTTTGCCTTTATTTCTTTCTGTAGTTCGTAGTTGTGAATCCGGAACCCAGAAAAGATCCGATGTGAGTTCGAATTTTATTACAGTATATTTTATATATCCTATGCATGCAAATAACTTCAACCGTTTGATTTAATGTCCGAGACTGACTTTCCAAAGATATCATTTTGTATTTTATTGGTTTTTTTCAGTGGCGCAGGTCTCTTCTCTTTTTTTGGGTTCTATTTTGATGGTGGGTAGGTGCTGTTTTGGTGAATCCCTTTTGTTTGGATTCCGTGATCGGTGGCTGCTTTGAATATGTTATTCATTGGCTGGAATTTGATAGAATTGCTAATCTATTTATGTCCATTCTTTCAAAATTTCAAAAGTTAAGTTCTTTATAAAAGTAATCATATTATATATTATATTACGTTATTTTGATGTTTAAGATTTAGTTTTTACATCAAGATCTAGTTATTGCTCAGAGAAAAGTTGGGGAGGGGGGGGGAGGTCATGAAGTAAAGTATAAAAAATGAGCATTACCCACATAAAGTTTTTTAATACGTTCTCTTGATTCAATTGTCTTGATGGTACTCAAGTATTTATTGGCTATAATTTCTGGAGAAAATTGGATAGTCAATCTGAATTTTCTGATCTGATATCAATTCCTTCTGGACTTCTCTTGAGCAGAGCAGTTGAATGGCGACAAGTGTAGCTCCAAGCCAAGGCCAACTGCATTTTGGAGATGCATTTAACTGGGGACATGGTTGCAAACAAGTTTACTTGGTTTCCAGGGTAGCTTTCCCGAGATGCACACATAAGGATCTTTCTTGGTATGTTTAAAAGGGTCAAAGTTTAAGAAATTTTGCTATTATATACTGTTTGATGGCCTAAGACTCATGTTTCTGTGGTTTCGTGATTGATTTTAACTTGGATGTTGAGCTATGTCTACCAAATGCTACCAAATTCATAGTAAGCAAGTAAAAAGCCATGTTTGTGATTCCTGCACCACATAACTTTGAAAGGCTTATTTGAAAAGCATTGATTTGGAAGCCTTTTCCATGAATATGTGCTTCTTATCAGATACTCAGCCAAAAAAAGAAAAAAAGAAAAAAAAAAAGAGAGTTGCTTATGAGATGCATGCTGCATTTACAGGTCATATGGGGTTTCTAAAACCTTCCAAATCCATAGACACCACAATCTCAAGCCAGTCGGTCAAAACTGGAGGCCTTGCAGAACAGCAATCTTATCGTGTATTAAAGATGGCTCCACAAAGTTTTTTGACTTCGTTGTTATTGGCAGTGGAGTTGCTGGCCTTCGTTATGCCCTTGAGGTTGCAAAACAGGGTACGGTTGCTGTTATAACAAAGGCTGAGCCCCACGAGAGCAATACCAACTATGCGCAAGGTGGCGTTAGTGCTGTGCTGTGTCCATCTGACTCTGTGGAAAGTCATATGCATGACACAATTGTAGCAGGAGCTTACCTCTGCGATGAAGAGACTGTTAGAGTAAGTTTCCTTAGTCCTAAATTTTCCTACTATTGTAGTTGTCTAGATTTTTTATACTCTTAGATGGTATCTCTATAATATTTGATGTGTTTCCAGGTACAGTGTACATCCTTACCTGAATGACTAGTTTTCTTTCTCAGTGAAGAGACAAATTTATCTTAATATTCTCATTCTAATAACTTATTTGCCAAACACGAAAAATTCAGTAACTAATTCGTTCTTGCAATTTCTCTTAAGCTCAGTCTTATAATAGATGGGATACTTCATTTGAGATGTATGTATGCTCACTTACTTAATTCTCATTAAATCATCCGTATCTTCAGGTGGTGTGTACTGAAGGTCCTGAGAGAATCAGAGAATTAATTGCTATGGGTGCTTCATTTGATCATGGGGAGGATGGGAATTTGCATTTGGCAAGAGAAGGTGGACATTCTCATCGTAGAATTGTTCATGCTGCTGACATGACGGGCAGGGAGATAGAGAGGGCATTGTTGGAGGCAGTTAGGAAGGATCCTAATATCTTTATGTTTGAACACCATTTTGCAATAGATTTGCTGACTTCACAGGTTCATTTTCTTTTTCCTATTCCTACCGAATTTCTCTCCAATTTGGTTTAAATTTTGGTGCTTCTGTTTAGGATTCATCTTTTTGCATGAAGCAAATATGGAACTAAAATGGCATTGCCTATGGGGATAGTTTGGATATTGGGTAGAGTGTAGCAGGACTAGTTAAAAGTCCGAGTTGACTGTTGAAAAATTGTGAATAATACAGAAATACGCTGATTGGATATATATCTGGTTTGCAGGATGGCTCTGACACAGCTTGTCATGGTGTTGACACCCTAAATACTGAAACACAAGAGGTAGGCAACAGTTTTCCATTCAATTCATGCTCTTGCAAATTTTTGGAAAATCCTGAACATGTTTCTCACTGAATACTTGGTTTTTCTCTCTTTTTTGAACTTGTAGGTTGTAAGGTTTATCTCAAAGGTAATTTTGCTAGCATCTGGTGGAGCTGGACATATCTATCCAACTACTACAAATCCTCCTGTAAGCTTGTCCTTTCTTTTCTCTCTGGTTAGTTGTTTATAACTACTGCAATATCCAGTTACGTAGACATTTATTCTATTGGCTATGGGTGTAGATGTTTAGGTGTTCTGGTGAATGCATGCCATGTTTAGCCCAATTAGGAAGAAATAGATAAAATAAAAACTGTTCCAAAAGGTTAAAATTGGTATTCCAATTCCAAATTTTAGTCTCAGCATTCACTTCTTTGATATAATAGTTTGTGCGCATCCTGGTTTACAAGAAAGCAATTTTAATTTTCCTTATTCCAATATGTGTTATTTAGGCTGGACATTTTACCCGAAAACATCTTCCAGCACGGAATTACTGAAATATGCTCACTTAGTGCTCCTTAGACTTGGAAGTTATATATGGAAACTTCAAATGTTGACAACATGGTGTCTCATGCATTGGTTTCTGCTTCGTATTATACCCTTATTTTAAGTATTTGTTCCATATCTTACCCAAATACTATCAGAATACTACAATTATTGCAATTTACTCGACTTTAACCAGCTTTTCTTCAAGTCTTCATTGAACAATTAATATGCTTATTGTTTGAGGTCTGATAGATATTATCATTATGACTTGACTCTTCAGTTGATTCTGTATTATAGGTTGCAACTGGAGATGGAATGGCTATGGCTCACCGAGCTCAAGCAGTGATTTCCAATATGGAGTAAGTAATAAATTCTCCTTAAACATGCTTCTCAATCTTCTTTTTATGATTTAATTACTAAATATCATGAAAAGATTGGGTTTCTTTTGATGTTTGCTTTTCTTTAGATTTGACTGATTTACTTATTTGTTTATTTATTTTGATATGTACTGATTTATTCATAGGGCAAGAATCTGTATAAGAAAACTGAAATATAAAAGCTCTCCCTGTTCATACAAACAAAGAATCTGCCCATGAATATACAAGCTGTTAAACTGAAAATAGACTGATCCAAGTCACTGCTCATAGTTAATCCCCAGATTAGTCCAAACCACAGCACTTAGTCAATGCTTTGTTTCGTTCTCGGTATTCTGCACCACTCGCTAGTAGCTTCAATGCTTTGAAACATCAATTGGACCACAGAGAATACCCCTTGGCCCACAAACAGACTCCTATCTCTCCTTTTGTAGGAAGAATCATACAAAGGCCAATCTGTGGAATATTGTTTGCATTCAGTGGGAATGGATGTAATGAAATAGAAAGATGATCATGAGATTCTTCATATTTCCCATAAAGAGCCTGGTAGAATTCAATCATTGGTGGTTAATCTTCTTAAACATGACAACCATGTGAATTGGCTAGGAATATATGTCCCCCTGAACAAACTATATTAATTCTTATGGTTTTGTTCCCAAATTGTGGCATTTTACTAGCTGCAACTGGCCTTAGATTGTACCTAATAATGTCATGCTGATATGGAAGTGATTTTGCCTTTTGCACTATGCACAAATTAGATATATCATAGAGTTACTGGATTTCCTCTCCACATGCATTTTCATTTTCCATATTTGTAGCATTGTCTTTGTGATCTCTCAATCTTATTTCTGCTTAAAGGCTTATGGGTTATGAACAAGTGTCTTGGGAGGACAAATTAGTAACTTATATTATTGTGTTGTTTCTAGATTTGTTCAGTTCCATCCAACTGCCTTAGCTGATGAAGGTCTTCCTATCAAACCAAATAAGGCTCGAGAAAATGCCTTCTTGATAACTGAAGCTGTCAGGGGTGATGGAGGCATTCTATACAACTTGGGCAGGGAAAGGTTCATGCCTTTGTATGATGAAAGGGCAGAGCTTGCCCCAAGGGATGTGGTAGCAAGAAGCATTGATGATCAGCTTAAAAAGCGTAATGAGAAGTATGTGCTTCTTGATATAAGTCACAAGCCAAGAGAAAAGATTTTATCTCACTTTCCCAACATAGCTGCTGAGTGTCTCAGCCATGGCTTAGACATAACGAGGCAACCAATTCCTGTGGTTCCTGCTGCGCATTACATGTGTGGTGGAGTACGTGCTGACCTTCAAGGGGAGACAAATGTACGAGGTCTCTATGTAGCTGGTGAGGTTGCATGTACTGGTCTGCATGGAGCAAACAGACTGGCTAGCAACTCGCTGCTTGAGGCACTGGTGTTTGCTCGAAGAGCTGTACAACCTTCAGTGGATCACATGAAGACATCTAGTATAGATCATAGTGCTTCAGACTGCTGGGCTCGGCCAGTAGTCCCCAAATCCCTTGGCAATGTAGTATTTTCTAATATAATCCGCAGGACAAGAGAAGTAAGAAAAGAACTTCAGTCAATCATGTGGGAGTACGTTGGAATTGTCCGCTCAACAAGAAGGCTGACAAGTGCTGAGAAGAGAATAGGGGAATTAGAGTTGGAATGGGAAGCATATTTGTTTCAGCATGGTTGGGAACCAACAATGGTGAGTCTGGAGGCCTGTGAAATGAGGAACCTCTTCTGTTGTGCCAAGCTGGTGGTGAATAGTGCTTTAGCTAGACAAGAGAGCCGTGGGCTTCACTACACCACCGACTTTCCTGACTTGGAGGAAAGCAAGAGGTTGCCAACCATCATCTTTCCTTGTTCACGAATAAATAGCACATGGAGTTCCCGGCAACTACATCAACAGCAAACCTGTTAAATATATGTTAACTTACCCATTTTTCCTGCCAAAATTGCAAGGGCAGGATACTCTCATCAATTTTAGTTCTAGAAATTGAAAAAAGAACACTGCAAATGTGCCCAAAGCAGGTTGGTTTTTATTTTTGCCCATCTTTTTAGTCTATTCTTTTCCTCACACCAAGAAGTTATTAATTGTACCTTCGAAGAAATAGAAGCTTGGTTAGATATATAAATATTGAACAATTCATTTTTCCTTGCGTGTTCGCATCCCATTCGTAGACAAAGGAGTCCTTGTGATCGACTCCATTCATAGATATTTTAATTTGCACTGCATCATCTTGAGGTACTGAAAATGCCATATAAAAAACAAGGACAATAGATCACTGTTGCATGATTGAACAACTGATACTTGCTGAATTTCACGACGGATATCAAAGGCAAGGAAATGGCGATTCTAAGCTTAATCAAACTCTCCAGGAGTTCTAAAAGTTGTTAGAAGGCTCTCATGGGCTAGCAAAGTATGTTCATAAATGTCGTAGTATGACTTAATCAAATCCTAATTGGATTCTGAAAATTTTCAAAAAGATATTTGATCAAATTTTAATTTATTATACAATTATTCAGTTGCTAATTCGCCACCAATTAGAGATTCATTCATTGATCATGTATTAATTACCTTACATAATTGAAGGTAATTTATAATTAATTATGACAAGCTACAGATTAGCTTTATAACATAAAGCTTCACTACTCCTAATCAAACTCTGCTTTGATCATAGATTGTGATAACTTTTATAGCAAAAAGCTACACTCTGGTTGGTAGACAATATAAGCCAACACCAGGGTGACCGAAAAAATTTGGGAAATTATTTTATATTCTTGATTATTTAAATTAAATTCATACTCAATTACTTTTTACACTGAAATTGGCTCATTCCAATTAAGAGATTTCCTAAATTGATTTTAGAGAATTGATAATTTTTGGAAGATACGCAGTCTAAAAATTCTTTTGGCAACTACTTAAATAAAGTACTTCTATAAAGACAAATTCATTCAAGCTTTGACATTCAACATAAAGGCAATCCAAGTTTTCATCAAATTATATATTTTAAGTGATCTTTAAGGCTTTAAAATATTGTTGATTGTAATCGAATTCTTCCTAAATTTTAAAAATATTTGTTTGTCACCCATGACTTTCAAATAAATTGCGGAGTGAAGAAACAATGGAAAATTCTAAAGGTCATCAGTTCGAATCAAATTATCCATAATTGCGGTGTATTTTTTTTTTATAAAAAAAACAAAATCATGAATAACATCTTATAAATAAATTTAACATGATATATAAAGTTTTATAGTAAAAAATCTCATTTTTTATGTATTAAATTAATAGTAGACATTTAGAAAAAGTTTTTTTTTACTCAAACAAACAAAGAGTGTAAAATTAGATTATTAAAAAAGTAAAGTAAAAAAGATCGAAAAGTTTTTTTTTGACATTAATAAAAAAATTAATATTGAAAATTTTAGAAATATATAATTTTAATTTTGTTTAACTGAGAACGTTTTAAGAAATCTATAGCTTATTGCATCATCTCATGATGCCACATGCACTTTCATTTTCCATTGAGATAAAACAAATTTATTACTTATTAAATTCAAGGAATTTTTCACAAAATATTTATTTAAAAAAATTTATGGATATAAAAGAATAATTATGCATATATGGTATAATTTTTATTAAATTAATAAATGCAATTGATTTTACTCAAATACGATTCATCTAAAAATTTCCCAAAAATAAAATTCTGCCACAATTGCGGACAAGAGCTTTAAAATTGTCGGTGTATGCTTCGTGGAGATGCCTCGATCAGTATTTTGTATATTTCATGCTTCTTCTTTCCGCTTTGCTTCAAATTCTATTTCAATTTTTTGGATATTATTATTTAGATTATCAGTGATAGTAGTGTCTCTAATGTCTAGAACTATTATTATAACTGTTATCTTTTCCTAATAAATTAATACCCATTTGTAAATTTAACAATTATTCTAATATTTACTCATTAGTTCATTAGTTGTAGTTATTATTTCATCTCTTTTTCTACTAATAACAGTGCATCATATTGAAATTGAACAAATTTCTATCTTCTCTCTCTCTCTAAATAATTTTGACAACCACATTCATATTTTTTTATTTTGATATATTTAACCATAAAATTTAAATAGATAAAAAAATAAAAATGTTCTAACAATATGAAATAAAATAATAAAATAACATAAACATAAAAAGTAGAAACATAAAGTGTAACTTCAAAAGGAAAATTTGTATACACAAGTCTAAAAGGTAATAACCAGTGAAAACATAGTACTCAGAAATTCAGTGACTTGTCAAGCTAAAAGTGAGACAAAATAAAATCTTCATTATTTATTTATTTTGATTGATATATATATATATATATATATATTTAGATATATGTTAACTTATTTTTCCTATCAAAATTGCAAGGGCAGGACACTGATAACTTTCGTTCTCATCATCAATTTTAGTTTCCGAAATTGAAAAAGAACACTGCAAATGTCTCTAAATCGGGTTGGTTTTTTTTTTTTTGCCCATATTTTTAATCTATTATTTTCCTTACACCAAGAGGTTTGTTAGATGCACCTTAGAAAAATAGGCATACAAAAACAAGGGCAATAAATTACTGTTGCGTGATTGTATCGCTAATGCTTGGGTATGAGAAATATGCCACATTGATTCCGGTAAGAGTTCGTATGGTCAAATTAATAAAAATTGTGATATTGGGCTGCTCTAAGTTTTTTTTTTCACCTCTCAAAAAAAAAATCTAAAATTAAATATTCATTTTTCTATTAAAAATATTTAGAATTGGATGGCTTTTTTTATTAAAAAAAATACTTTATCAATTTTTTAGTCATCATAGTTTGAATATTTCTATTTTTTTGCTTGTCATACTGTGAAATCTAAGTACCATGGGAGATTGCCTGCTCAGCATGAACAGAGCCAAACGTTGTCCATGCAATAACGATAATGTGAGCTTGGAATCTAAACCGGTACTTAAACAGTATTTTTTATATTTGTTTTTTATTCATTTTCGTTACAATTTGTAAAAATAGTTTCATTTAAAAATATTTCATTCAAACGAACATTAAAGAGCATAGATAGTTCATTAACTAAAGTGAAGATTGCAATTCGATCTAATTCATGTAAATTGTAAGTAGAGTTCGTTGGGGTTGGAATATCAATTAAAATGCACTTTTCATTGTTACTACATCTCCTTTACTACTAGTCATGTTTAAATTTTTTCATTGGGCTAGACTATATATATATATATATATATATCACATATTGCTCACGTGCTTATCATGTGACAAAAAAAAGAAAAAAGAAAAAAGAAGAAAAAAAAAAAAAACTGAGACCATAAAGAACCGTTGGTGCTTTTTATTCTTATCAAATACGGAGGAGAGAGATGACCGGATTGCGTTGACAAAGAGTTGAATTTCCACCCAATTTGAAAAATCTGAAACTGAAAGCATCCTACATTCCCTTTTCGGCTACTTCCATTTCGTCTTTTCTTGGTTTCAATTTGCAGTGCCAATATGCAACAACGGTGTTGTATGTCTCTCAAAAAGAGACAATCTTTTAAGATATCAAAATAGACCCTTTTTACAAATATATTATTTCAAACAAAATATTTATATTCTTAGCTTTAAATATTAAAAAATTAATGATAATCCTTTAAAATAAATATTTTTTCATTATAAATTACATTAACATTCTCTTAATTTGAAAATTTTATATATTTTATTTTTGACTTATATGTTTTACCACTCATCATTATCATGTTACTTTTTCAATGTCAATAACTTAATTTCTTATATATTAAATATCTAATTTTAGACTAATTAAGTATAACTTTCATAGTCTAAAACATTTATATGTAAATTCCATTAATAATCATAAATCACATTAATAATATTTTTTTTATTTACTTTTTTTTGTTTA
The DNA here is from genome assembly GCA_019593545.1 of Apocynum venetum. Lineage (NCBI taxonomy): Eukaryota > Viridiplantae > Streptophyta > Magnoliopsida > Gentianales > Apocynaceae > Apocynum > Apocynum venetum. Next base: position 3,786,165 of record SRSM01000123.1, on the reverse strand, counting down.
ATATAAAATTTAATAGACTTTTGAGTCTAAAGAAATTTTCATATTATTTTTCTTATTAAGGTGATTATTGATAGAGATATAGGTTAACGGGAAAGGATGAGATTCATTAAATTAGGGAAATTATTTATGAAATTTTAAATAAAAATATATTTTATTCTTAAAATACCAAAATTAAAATTTAAATATTTTAAATAAACAATATAAATATCTTATTTATTTCTAAAAAAAATAGTTTATGTTTATGTTTTGATTTTTTTTTGTTAACTTTAATAAAAATAAAAGTAAAATTTTCCTCAAAAAAAAGAAGAAGAAAATAAAAAAATACATCTCTAGTGAAGACAGACTCGGTACACCTCCAACCCTTACGGTCTCACAGACCTGGGTTTCTGAAGACGGATGTCAGCTACAAAACCTGCAACTCTGAAACTTTTTTGTTGACTCATATTTCAATGGGAGTTTTTTTATCTTTCTTCAACAACATGTACCTAGCTAGCCTCTTAGTTTTTCATAGAGAGAAAAAGAAATGTGAGGGAGGTGTCCATAAAAATGCATAGTAAATAGCACACCAACATCACAAAAGAAAAAATCAAGGTTTTCTTCCTATCCATTGCAAACTCTTGGAAGGTTACAGAAACTTGGAAGAAGCACATTACTGGCACTTGGAAGGTTTTGGAAAGTTGGAAGCACATTGCTAGCACTTGGAAGCATCATCAGAATACTTAGGAAGGTACTCTCACTTGCTTCTGTTAATGTACTTAGCTGATATGGGGTTCGTCATCTTTTTGGCCATTCGTCTTTTACCTTTTGCTTCGTTCCTTTGTTTGAATTGTAGTATATATGAGTAAGTGGTGTTCTACCAATTTCGTTGGTTTGGGCGGTTGTAGTATATATAGTCTTTTTGAAGAATTTCTGTAGTGGCTGGCTCTATTTTCTTTTTTGAATTGGCAAGAAGAGAATTAGGATTCCACTGCTCAGGAGATGTTAAAGGAGAGAAAATAAAGAATTGGGCTAGTGAGCTAATCTCAAATAATTCCATAACCTTAAATCCTATCTCTATCGGCATCTGGAGAGAAACAGATGGATTGTGAAAATGATAAAATTTGTGTTGATATTGGGTGAAGCTGTTGATATTGGGCAATCTTAATCATTATCAAAGGAGAAAATTTATCCATGAATCATATTGGCTGCATCCCTTCTTAATTCATTAATCTTCCTTTCTACTTTTTCAACTTTCGTGTCCTCAATACTCCTCTTCTCATGTCTGTATTTGTGTTCTCTTCCAGTCGCTGCAAACCCATTCTAGGGTGTCGGTGTTCTTCCAGAACACACATCCATGGTGAATCAGAAAGGAGTAAACTGTAAATTTAGAACACCTTCTCCTCAGTTCTTTCCTAACTCCCAACAAATTAAAGGGAAAGAAAAGAACTTTCCTTTTCTTTTCTGAACTCCCAAACTATATCGGAGAATTTACCTCATTCTCTTCTCTTTTCTTCTTTTTCAATCACAACTTAAAATGCGTCTTTTCTTTTCTCATCAACAGATTCAAAACTGGCAAACTAGCCATAAACTACACACCAAGTTCTGAGACCTAAAAGACCTTCCAGGTACACTTCACAGAATGAATGCAGTTGTGAAACGAAGATATTTTCTGAAAGATCTCTAACATGCAACCCTAATAGAATTTGCAAGTGGTAAACTGACAATAATGAAGCTTATGGTTTGGCAAAAGTAGTGCATTGTGGTATTGTTTAGCTTTTATCATGTTTTTATTTTTTTTTATTAGATCAATCTGCCCCCACTACAATCATGAATCGATTCGACAGAGCCCGAGTTGCACTTGGCGTTTTGGGGTATTATACTTCCCTTATGTTTTTTCTGACTCCTTATTCCAGGTAACTAACTATATTCTTATATTTTTGCCTCCAAATTTTTCTGATCATTAATATTTTCCTAATTATTATATACATAGAAACATATTTAATTCTAATATTTTTTTTAAAGTGATACTATCAACAACATATGGAGAACTAGAAATACAGTTGGTGCACTTTATTGCTGGGTCGGATTGCTATATGCTATCACCACCTCAGATCTATTGTCTAGAGAAATTGCTGGCATTATACTCTTTGTTGGGCTTATGTTGGAGATATATTACCTTTTTATATACATTTGGTGTTCAAATGGTGTAAATCGGGTATAAATTTATTTTAATAATATATTTCAATTTATTTACATATAACATTTTATTACTATTAACTTTTTAAATTTAATTTTACAGAGAAAAACTATCGTATTCACAGTGTCCGGAGTCTGTGGTGCAGTCATAGTAGGTGTTGCCTCATTCACAGTCTTTCATGGAGACTCAAGGAAAATTTTTTTGGGGATAACCAACATTGTTTGTCTGATATTGTTGTACGCATCCCCCCTGCTAGTAGTGGTAAGGGTATTTGTGTATATTTTTTCGTTAATAATTAGAAATTTCATAAGTTTTAATGAATATATTTTTATACTAACAGGTAGAAGTAATACAACAAAGGAATGCTACACTATTGCAATCTTTTGAGTGTTATGCAGGTTTTTGTAATTCTCTTGTCTGGCTTATCTATGCCTCAATTCCAGAGGAGAACGACATTTATGGACTGGTAAGATTAAAATAGTACTTTATGATTAAGATTAACACTATCTAATTTTTTTTTATTTTTAAAATTGTTTTTCAGATTGCAAATGGAGTTGGCATTATACTTGGATCATTGCAAATCCTCTTAATCAAAAAGTATCATAATGAAGGCCCAGCTCAAGGCCAGGAACTGACCCAAATTGAGACCCAAAACCAGTCCCAAGATCGGGCCCAAGAAAGGACCCAAGATCAAGCCCATATTTCTGGTCAAGGCCAGACCCATGAAACGGTCCCACCCGAAGAAACGACCCAAGGTCAGGACCAGAGATTGGTAGAAGATACGACCCAATACAATCAGGACCAGGCCCATGAAACGGCCGAAGACCACCAGGACCAGGCCTATGACACGCCCCAAGTACAGATCGAAATATTACCCCAAGTACAGGCCCAAGAACTGCCCCAAGAGATGGCACATGAATCGGCCCACTATCAGGCCCATGACACGTTTCAAGACTTGACCATTTATCAGGCCCAATATCAGACCCAAGACAGAGCCCATGATCAGGCCTATGAATCAGCACAAGACATGGCTCAAGTGGAGGCCCATGAAGAGGACCAAAACCAGGCAGAACAAGAGGCGTATGATGAGGGCCAACATATATATATATGTGTACATACATATATATATATATATCAAGACCTGGCTCAAATCGAGGCCCCAGACCTGGCCCATGGGACAGCCCAACTCCAGGACCATAGGACAGCTCGAGTACAGGTTCAAGACCTTACCCAAGGTCGAAGTCTTGTCCAAGATCCGTGGTATTATTGGAACATGTTGACTCAATCTTTCTTAACCTTTGAACTTATTTATGGAAACTTTAAATGTTGATAACATGGAGCTCTGAAACTTAGTTCTGCTTTGTATTATACACTTATTTAATTAAGTATGGTTGAGAGTTGTCATTGAACAATTCCTATAATCATTGTATTTCTACGATGGACAATTCTTTTCTGTTATCCTTTGAGCACTTCTAGCCCCAAAGGTTTTCCCTCGTGGCAAAGCATCCACTGCCACAGTGAAGTGCTGCACCACAACCACAGAACCACTATTTCTTGCAAGCTCTATCATCTCAAGGAGTGCATGAATTTTCAGTTCACGTGGTTGCACTAAGGTTGACCAAAGTGCAGCAGACCACCATAGCCTGAAACTCGCAAAGAACCAGACATTTTATCTCTCAACTATGTAGCTTTGTCAGAAAACCTGAGAATTGACAAGAAATCAATACATAGGTGAATGTGAAATTTTACCAAACTTTTAGAGAGATGGTGCCCACAAAGATATCAATCGATGGTGTAGGAGATGTTCCTCCAGTTCTCTGCCCAAATCTCCTGGGTATCTGGAAGCAAATGTTTCGAGGTCAAAAGCCTTTCTATACTTTCAGTAATAAACATATACAGGTTTCAAATTAGACCTTATTTGATGTCCACTCAGAAGGAACAACATTGTTCTCGTCATTCCTCTCTGCTCAAATACAAGATCTGCTATGTTCTGGAACAACCATGGACTGGAAAATTCACAAAACAAAATATCCTTTGAAAAACAATTACCCCAACGCATTCTTAGCCGAAAATTCTTTCGTTTTTGGAGGGAATTTCAAGAATTATTGTGTTGAAACTGGAAATAGCGAGATTTGCAGTCATATTCAACCAAACCCACCAAGAAAAAGAAAGAGAAGAACTGAAATTGGTTTTGTGGAGGAGAAGAATGAGATTGGGATGGGTTTTGCTGCTCTCTCGTGCAAATTGATGGGGAGTAGTACCAAGCGATACTTGTCTTCGGCGGTGAAAATAGGCGAGAAGAAGAGAGCAGAGCATTGAAGGTGATGATGATAGAAGCATGTGCTCGGTAACTTTGGTTTGCTAAGAGTTGATGATGACAGAAGGATCAGAGGAGGATTTTGACGCCTAAAAAAGCGTTAGTAAAGGACTATCAAACTTGGTTGACGACGAAAAGTTCTAAGTCTATAGTAGATAAAATTACAGGTTGCAAATGGAGATAGAATGGCTATGGCTCCCGAGCTCAAGCAGTGATATCTAATACTATGGAGTAAGTAATGAATTCTCCTTAAACATGCTTTTCAGTCTTCTTTTTATGATTGAATTGCTAAATATTGGGTTTCTTTTTATGTTTGCTTTTCTTGAGATTTGACTGATTTACTTATTTATTTATCTATTTTTTATAAGTGCTGAATTGTTCGTAGGGCAAGAATCTGTAGAAGCAAATCGAAATATAGAAGCTCTCCCTGTTCATGCAAACAAAGAATCTGCTCATAAATATACAAGCCGTTAAACTGAAAATAGACTGATCCAAGGCACAGCTCATAGTTAATCCCCAGATTGGTCCAAACCACCACACTTAGTCAATTACGAGGTTTGTTTTGTTCTCGAATTGGTCCATCTTCTTTCCTTGATCAAGAATAAATAGCACATGGAGATCCCGGTCTACATAACAGCAAGCCTGTTAGATATGTATATACATTAACTTACCAATTTTTCCTGCGGAAATTGCAAGGGCAGGATCCTCTCAAGTCTCATCAATTTTAGTTATAGAAATTGAAAAAGAACACTGCACAAATGTCCAAAGCAGGTTGGTTTTTAATTTTGCCCAACTTTTTAGTCTGTTATTCTCCCCACACCAAGAGGTTTATTAAATGTACCTGAGAAAAAAAATTGGTTAGATATATTAATTTTGAGTAGTTCATTTGCCCTTACGCGTAGACAAAGGAGCCCTTGTGATCTCTTAAATATTTTAATTTGCAACGCAACACATTGAGGTACTGAAAATGCTATATAAAAGCAAAGGCAATGGACCACTGTTGCGTGAATGAATAACTGATTCTTTTTGAATTTCACAACGAATATCAAAGGCAAGGAAATCCCGATGGACTTTAAGCCTAATCAAACTCTCCAGGAGTTCTAAAGTTGTTAGAATTTTCTCATTAGAGGCTTTCATGGGCTAACAATTTGATCAAATCCTAATTGGATTCTGAAATTTCTCGAAAAGATAATTAGCTACCAATTAGAGATTCATTCAAATTTTAATTGGTTCTATAATTCAATCAAATAATTGATCAATTATTAATTACTTTTTATGAAGAATGTATGTAATTCATGATCAATCATGTATGGCAAGGTACTGTAGATGTTGATTATATATTCTTATTAGGTTTATAAAGCAAGCTTCTCTCGTCCTAATCAAACTCTGGTTTGATGAAAGACTGCGATTAGATTTATAACAAACAAGTTTTCTAATCCTAACCAAACTGTGACAGGTAGATAATTATGATCAATTATGTATGGTAAGGTATTGTAGATGTTGATTATATATTCTTATTAGGTTTATAAAAAAAGCTTCTCTTGTCCTAATCAAACTCTGGTTTGATGAAAGACTGCGATTAGATTTATAACAAAAATGTTTTCTAATCCTAACCAAACTGTGATTGGTAGACAATATAAGACAACGCAATATCGTGACTTCAAATAAATTACGGAGTGAAAGAAACATTGATATTCATAGACGAACCTTAACTAGTATGAATGGGAAATTATATTCCATCAACAACGTCCAAGCATAGCCAAAGCCAAGAGGAAGCTAAACTCGAAAATTTTACATGCGAAATATGCATCGAGCCCGTGTTACGGCACAATACATCGTTCAACATCGGAGGCAATTGTGTCCACCCATTATGCACCGACTGCATAATCAAGTACATCCAAGCAAAACTTGAAGATGAGATCGCCGAGATCCGCTGCCCCGCTTTGAACTGCACTCGATTTCTAGACCCTTTGGAGTGTAAAGGACTCATCGGCCCAGAGTTGTTCAAAAGATGGTGCGATTTGTTGTGTCTAATGGCTTTGTCGGGTTATTCCAGGAGTTATTGTCCCAATATGAATTGTTTGGCATTGATTGTGGATGAATGCGATACGAATGTAAAGGAAGTGGTCTGTCCCAAATGTAAAGACAACTTTTGCTTCCAGTGCAAGGTTCCTTGGCACGCTGGGTTTCGGTGCGAGGAGATTGGAGATGAGAATGATCGTGCCTTTCGTGCCCTCGCAAAGGAGGAAAATTGGAAGAGTTGCCCTAGATGTCACCTCTTCATTGAAAAATATGAAGGCTGCAAAAATATCAAATGCAGGTATTGATCTCTTTTCTTTTATTTGACCGTATTAAATTCAAATTCTTCTTCTGGGTAATGTCTTTTAGAATTGGTTATTGGGATTCGTCTAATTCCTATAAACGGTTTCTTTAGAAACTTCATTGAATTTTATATTGGTCAGTGAAATTTTAATTTTGAAGATTTCGTGACTAAACTGGAAATCATTCAAAGAAAGATTAGGATAATCAACATAATCTCCCTATTATTCATTAAACAATTTCACAAATTAAACTATGGGCATCTATAAATTAAAATTTCTATTCGTTTGTATTGCTTCTCAACTCTTATGTATGACGAAATGACTAAACTTTACACTTATATATATATATATATATATATATATATATATATATATATATTGTGCTTTTTCTAGTTGAAGCTTTTGTTAGTTTTCGACTTATTTTCTTTGATTAAATTTCTTTGCAAAAACAAAAATTCTAGTAACTCTTAGCACTAAATCTAATGAAAAACAAAAACTATTAAGGTGCATTTTTTTCATTAAAGGATTCCAAGCTTGGTTTCCTCTTATGCCATTGTCTTTAGGTCCTTTTGAACGCCCAGATTCAATTTTTTTTTTTTGTGTTTCGGTTGGATGCAGATGTGGAACGCATTTCTGCCACAATTGCGGACAAGAACTTCAAAATTGTCGGTGTATGCTTCGTGGAGATGCCTTCCGCCGCTTTTCTCAATATTTTGTATATTTTGGGGTTCTTCTTTGTGCTTTGGCTATCATTCGCTTTGTATTTGTTTACTCATTGGATATTCTTATGTAGATTATCTGTGAGTGTCTAATTTCCTAATGAATTAATATCAATTTGTAATTTTAATAATTATTCTACTATTCATTCATTAGTTGTAGTGTCTAATTTCCTAATGAATTAATATCAATTTGTAATTTTAATAATTATTCTACTATTCATTCATTAGTTGTAGCTATTAAGATTATATAATATATCTTTTTCTACTAATAACAAATTTATCAATTAGCGCATCATATTAAAATTGAACAAATTTTTGAGCTTCTCTCTCTCTAAAGAATTTTGACAATCAGATTCATATTTTTTATTTTGATATATTTTAACCATAAAATATGCACAAGTCTAAAATTAAATAAACACTGAAAAAATAGTACTCAGAAATTCAGTGACTTGTCAACTAAAAGCGAGACAAATTTGGCTAGAAAGCTAAGCAAATAAAATCTTCATTAATTATTTATTTTATTAGATATATGTTTTTTTTTCTAAGGGAATTGTTCGATATATATGTTAACTTATCAATGTTTCCAGCCAAAATTGCAAGGGCAGGACACTGATAATCTTCGTTCTCGTCAATTTTAGTTTCCAAAATTGAATTTTTTTTTTTTACTGCAAAAGTCCCCAATGCCCCTATTTTTAGTCTATTCTTTTCCGCACACCAAGAGGTTCATTAAATGAACCTTTGAAAAACAGGCTTGTATAGATATATTAATAGTAAGTAATTCATTGGTCCGTTCCGTTCCAAGACAACGCAGCCCTTATGTAATTAAATGTTCGAATTTGTAACACAGGATCCTGAAAATGCCATGCAAAAACAAGGGCAATAGATTACTGTTGCATGATTGTACCACTTATGCTTGGGTAATGAGGAATAACTAATAAGCCTTCAACCAGGTTGTCCTGTGTCTGGAAGCACTTCACCATGTGTTTCTTCTCCATAAGAGCGAGATAAACCCTTTTGTGTCGATGATAAAAAAATCCACATTCATTCCGAATGTCTACGAGTATGAGTATGTCTGCAAGTGGACTAGCAAATTTCGACCACAAGTGTCATAAGTATGAGTATGTCTAAAAAGAAAAATAAAAGATTTGATCATATCCTAATTGGATTCTGAAATTTCTCAAAAACATATTTGATCAAATTCTAGTTAGTTACACAATTACTCAATTACTAATTAGCTACCAATTAGAGATTCATTCAAATTTTAAGTGGTTCTATAATTCAATCAAATAATTGATCAAGCATTAATTACCTTTTATGAAGGTAATTCATAATCAATTATGTATGCCAAGGTAATGTAGATAGTGATTATATATTCTGATTACCTTTATAACAAAAAGATCCTCACCTCCTAATCAAACTCTAGTATACATTGTGATTAGGTTTATAACAAAAAGTTCCCTAGTCCTAATCAAACTCTGGTTGGTAGACAATATAAGCCAATGCATAGAGTGACTTTCAATTAAATTACAAGGGAAAAAAAACGTTGGTTACTTGGTTTTCATAATCGAACCTTGGAATGGGAAATTATATTCAATCGTCTACATCCGAGCAGAAGCAAGCTGTACCCGAAAATTTTACATGCGAAATCTGCATCGAGCCCATGCTGTGGCCCAATACATCATTCAATATCGGAGGTAGTTGTGTCCACCCATTTTGCACCGACTGCATAATCAAGTACATTCAAGCCAAACTTGAAGATCGGATCGCCGAAATCCGCTGCCCCGCTTTGAACTGCACTAGACTTTTAGACCCTTTGGGGTGTCAAGAACTCATCGGCCCAGAGTTGTTCATAAGATGGTGCGACTTGTTGTGTCTAATGGCTTTGTTGGGTTATTCCAGGAGTTATTGTCCCAATAGGGATTGTTTGGCATTGATTGTTGATGAATGCGACACGAACGTAAAGGAAGTGTTCTGTCCTGAATGTAAATACCCCTTCTGCTTCCAATGCAAGGCTCCTCGGCATGCTGGGTTTCGGTGCGAAGAGATTGGAGATGAGAATGATCTTGCTTTTCTTGCCCTCATAAAGGAGAAAAATTGGAAGAGGTGCCCTCAATGTCACTTCTTCATTGAAAGATATGCAGGCTGTAAGAGTATCAAATGCAGGTATCTATTCTTTTGTTATTTGAGACTAATCGTATTATATTCAAATTCTTTTACTTGCTCAGAGTTTAATGTTATTTTGAATTGATTCTTCCGATTTGTCTAATTTTATATAGGTTTCTTTAGAAACTTTGTTGAATTTTATATTGATTGATGCATATTTTTATTGTGGAACTTTTTTTTATTATTATTTGCTCTTATTTCTGAAAAGAATACAAAAGGTTAGATGCCGTGAAATTTGGAGATTTCATGACTAAACCAAAACAGAAAGATTTAAGAAAGGAATATTGGTCAATTTAGTATTTTAAATTTATCTTTATGATTATTTTGCTCTATTTTTTGTTAGGCATGAATAGTTAGTTACAACGTATACTACTATCTTCTGTAAAATTTAATTCCAGTTCCCTCTTCTGAATAGTTAGAACAGCCAGATTAATTTTTTCCTTTTTGTCCCGTTGGATGCAGATGCGGGACTTATATCTGCCATATTTGTGGACAAGAAAAACTTCGAAATTGTCGGTGTATGCTTCGTTTAACTGCCATCCAACGCCGTTGTATATGTTTTGCATATTCCATGGCTATTATTTATGTTTTTTCTTTGATAGGCAAATATGTAGTCTCTCAAATTTTGAGTTAGTTACTTAATTTTTTTAAAAGTCTCATTTTTTTATTTTATTTTGATGAGATAGGTGCTTTCATTAATTTTTCTCGTTAAATTTAATTAGATTAACATTTTTTAAAGTATTTTTAATAAATTACTATTTACATTTTTTTTACGTTGCTTGACGTATTTGATCTTTTTTCTTTTTATTTTAGTGAAATGGATTAATCTTTTTTCTTCAAATTTTAAATTCCCTTTAACTTTATTCGTTCGATTAACTAGATAATTTCTTCGATTTTTTTGATTAAATATGACTTAGTCAATGCTTGTTGGTTTTTTCCCTACATGTTCAATGGTATTTTTGAAAAATCATTATTTACACTTTTCTTTCTATTAAATTTGACTAGTGCTTCACTATTAAATGAATTTGATCAAATTTAATTTTGATTGAACATATGAATTATATTTGAGATATTTAAATTATCTTATTTCATGTATGGTGTGAGTTAGTTATTATGTCATAAATAAATCATTTATATTGACATAATTTTCAAACATGAACACAAAGTAGTTATTATCCTTAATTTTTTTTTCCATTTCAATAATAATAATAATAATGAGTAGTTCATTGATAATTTTTACTAATCACACTAAATGAGTAGTCATGGCATTTATTATTTTAATTTTGTTTATTGAAAGAATGAGTTTTTTGTCTTTTATTTAATAAAAAATAATGTAAACTATGATGTTTTTTTCAAAAATAACCTTAAACATTTGAAGAAAAAAGACTAGCACACATTGACTTAGTCATTATTAATATTAAAAAAAATTGAGGAAGGAGACTAACTCACTAATAGGAAAACATAAAAGACTTTTTAAAAAAAGATTAAGGACTAATTTCACTCATCGTAGAAAGATAAAGGGCTAAATACGTCAAGCGACTTAATAAAAGAAAATTGTAAATATTAATTTATTAAAAATATCTTTCAACAAATATTGATCTAGTCAATCTTAATCAAAATTAAGAGAACCTATCTCACCAAAATAAAAAAATAAAAAAGACTTTAAAATTCGAAAAAATTAGGGCCCTAACTTACGGAACATAAAAGTTGAGGAACTAAATACCCCAATCTGATTTTATGATATTGTCAGTATTTTTTTGCTCTTTGGATCATATTGTTTATATTATTATTAGGTAGTGACTATAACTATTGTTTCTGATATCTTTTCCCAGTCAATTATTATTTTTTTTTGAAAGGGCTAATAAATTAATATGAATTTGTAATTTTAACGATTATTCTACTATTTATTCATTGGTTCATCAGTTGCAACTATTATATCATCTCTTTTTCTTCTAATAACAAATCTATCAAGCGCATCACATTGTAAATAACTAATTTTTTTAGCTCCTCTCTCTCTCTCTAAAGAATTTTCACAACCACATTCATAGTTTTATTAGTTTAAACATTAAATATAAATCGATAAATAAATACAAATGTTCCAACAGTATAAAATAAACATAAACACAAAAAAAGTAGAAATAGAAATTGTAACTTCAAAGGACAAGTAAAATACACATGTCTATAATTAAATATTTCCTCAAAAATAAGTCTAAAACTAAATAAACAGTGCTCACTTATCATGCTAAAAGCTAGACAAAATTGGCTGGCAATCTAAACAATGAAAATCTTTATTACTTATCTTTTTAGATATATGTTAACTTTCCAATTTTCCTGCCAAAATTGCAAGGGCCAGACACTGAGAATTCCATTATCATCAATTTTAATTCAGAAATTGAAAAAGAACACTTTCAAATGTCCCCAAAGCAGGTCTGTTTTTAATTTTGCCCATCTTTTTAGTCTATTCTTTTTCTCAAGCCGTGCCTTAGGAAAAATAGGTATATATATATATATATATATATATATATATATATATATATATATATACACATTAATGCATTAAGTAATTCATTGGTCCGACCTTGTTCACATCTCGTTCCTAGACAAAGCAGCCCTTGTGGTTCTTAAATATTTGTCATTCCGAATGTCTAAAGAAACTTTAGCCTAAAATAATTTATTTTACACTAACACAATCCATCTTTCTAACTAATTTTCCTCTATTGGCTTATTAATATCAAGTAATTCATTTGTCCTTGTGGTCCGAGTCTATGGACAAATTAGTATTATCAAAATTGTGATATTGGGCTGCTATAAAAAAAAAAATTCACCCCTCAAAAAAAGCTTTTTTCAAAAAGATTAATAAAGAATTAAGTATTCATTTTTGTATTTAAAAATATTTAGAATTGAATGACTGGTTTTTTAAAATAAATACTTTATCTATTGTTTAGTTATCATAAAAGAAATATTTCTATTTTTTTTACTTGACATATTGTGAAATCAAAGTAACACTTACCTTCTTCTTTTTTCCATTAACCTTCTAACTAACCAAATAAGTTTTATTTAAGAATTTAGTTTAAAATTTTTAACTCATACTCCATTTAGTTTAATGGTTCTTTTGGTCTTTACATACTGTCAGTATTTTTTACTCTTTGGATTGTATTGTTTTATTTATGTTATTAGTGATAGTGCCTAGAACAATTGTTACTGTTATCCTTTCCTATTAAATTAATATCAATTTGTAATTTTAACAATTATTCTTCTATTTATTCATTAATTCATTAGTTTTAACTATTATATCATCTCTTTTTTCTATTAATAACAAATTTATCAAGAGCATCATATTGAACTTGAATAATTTTTTGAGCTCCTCTCTCTCTAAAGAATGATGATAATTACTAAAAGTTAAAATAAAGTTTAGGGACCAAAGTTGAGAAAAAAAATAATTTGGAGATTAAATTCACTAATGTTTCATTCAATTCTAACAAAATGGAAATGTGGAAATTCTATTTCAGAGAAAATGATTAATTATGAACAGTGGAGAGTGTAAGTATAATCTATTGACTGCTGTTATTCTCCTATCAACATGAACAGAACCAACTAAACCGCATTGTCCATGCAATAACAATAATGTGAGCTTGGAATCTAAACCGGTACTTAAACAGTATTTTTTTTTTATTCATCTTCGTTACAATTTTTTTAAATAGTTTTATTTTTAAAAAATAAAAAATACTTCATTCAAACAAACATTAAAGATCCTTGATAGTTTATTAACTAAAGTGAGATTACAATTCGATCTAATTAAAATGCGCTTTTCATTATTATTATTATTATTATTATTATTATATCTCTTTTACTACTAATAATGTTATATATATATATATATATAGGAAAAATCTCGTTGAAATTCAATTAATTTTTGAGCTCTTCTCTTTCTCTCTCTCACCATAAAATATTAATAGATAGATAAATAAATAAATTCTAACCATAGATAATAAAATAACAAACATATGAATAATTTTTTTTTATTGAGAATTATAATCACAATAGGAAATAAAAGGAGAACAAAAGAGACTCATTCCTACCGGTCTTGCCCACCTTTCCCACTTCAAATGCAACCACATAGTACACCAAAAGTGAAGTGTTTAAGAAATCGTTGCCTTCATCTTCACAACATTTTATTTTGACTTAAGCATGGGAGACAAATTCTTGCAATTTAAAAAGGTTTGTTTGGATTAGGTAATTCAAAAGGTCATATTGTATTTTGAGAATTAAAATTTTTAAATGTGTGAAAAGACAAATTTGAAACTCTCACATACTATAGAACACAAAAATTAAGAAAAAGAAGAAAATGTGAGAGTTTAACCAACTTCCCAATACTGAAATTCGAAAAAATAGGTGATTAAACGAGCGATAGAAACTTGGTTCAACTTGTTAACTAAGAACAAGTTAACTAACAAAACTTAACTATCCGCACCGAAGATGACTATATTCATCCCGAAGAATCAACTACTTCAATTCAGAAGGTGGATTTGGGCCAAATACATGAAGAAAGCCTAAAGTTCAGAGTTGAATGGTGTGGTCAAATTAGTCTCTTTTTTTTTTTTTTTAATATACGGTCAAATTTGCATATCAAAATTGTGATAGTGTACCCCTCAAAAAAAGAAAAAGAAAAAAGAAGTGATATTGTTTCCTGAATTTTTATTTTTTTTTGCTATATTGGCTGCTCTAAGTTTAATTTTCCAAAAAATTAATTATCCATGATAAATAGGTGTAGCTTACTCGATAAATACTATCATTTATGACTGTAAAAATTATGGGGTTCAAGTCATACTTTCGACAAATGTTGTATATATATATTTTTAAATAATTATTCATGTTTATAATTTAAATTATTTAGAATTGACTACTTTTCAAAATATAAATAATTTCTCTATCATTTTAGTTATCATAATTTCAAGATTTCTATTTTTTTACATCATCACATGCTACGACATGCACTTGCATTTTCTAATGAGATAAATCAAATTTATTACTTACTAAATTCAAAGAATATCCATCAAAGTAGTTACTTTTTGAAAAAAAATTTATGGATATAAAAGGAAAAATGTATAATGCATATATGGTATAATTTGTTTGGATTATATATTGTATAATTTTCTAACGTATTATAATAAATATGATTTTAGTCAAACATGATTCATCTAAAAATTTATCAAAAACATAATAAGTCTGGTTTTTATTTCAAAATTGAGCTTTTTTGCTAGACTATATATATATATATATATACTTATTGCTCACGTGCTCATCATGTGACCAAACAAAAGGGCCAAAAATAAATCACCTGAGACCATAAAGTGCCGTTGGTGCTTTTTATTCTGATCAAATACGATTGGGGGAAAGATAAGTCTCCACTATGCCAAACTGAGGAGAGAATGGCCGGATTGCGTTGACAAAGAGTTGAATTTCTGACAAATTTGTAACTTTTGAAACCAACGCATATTTCCTTTTCGGCGCTACTGCCCTTTTTGTCTTTTCTTACATTCAACAACGTTGTTCTGTGTCTCTCAAAAACAGTACATCTTTAAAGATATCAAAATAGACCCTTTTTTTTTTCTGCATATTCACCTTTTTTTCCCTCACAATTTTGACACATTGGAAATTTAAAACCAAATATTTACTTTTAAAATTTATATTATTTCAAACAAAATATTTATTTTTTTAGCTTTATATATTAAAAATTAATGTTCATCATTTAAAATAAATATTTTTTCATTATAAATTACATTAACAATCTATTAATTTGAAAAGTTTATATATTTTATTACTAAGCTAACACCATTACCACATGTAACTTTCTTAATGGAACTAAGAAAAGTTATATGACATTAAGATTTAATTGTTCCTGTTGTGCATTACATGTGTTGGTGGAGTACGTGCTGATCTTCAAGGGAGACAAATGTAAGAGGTCTCTATGTAGCTGCTGAGGTTGCATGTACCCGTGTGAAGATTCCCAGAAAAATATTTATGGGCTTGATGATAGTATATCCGGACGAGGTCGACCGGGAACTGTGATGGTGTGCCAGGGATCCTTCAACCGGACGGCCTATTGGGAGGCTCAATTCCATCCTGGCATCACATAGATGGTGCACGCCATTGAGTGGGTAAAGAAGAATATGTGCAGGTTCAAACCAGCAAGGCAGCAATAACAATACTTGACACAAAGCTTCAAGGCTTACCAGATCAAATGGTATAAGAAATGCTTCAGACACTGGGGATTGCAATGTTTTGTGTAATTTCATCGCCTACTAAAAGGCTAACCATGAAGGATGTGGAAGTGAAGAGTCCACAGGAGGAGGTGGGAAAACTTCACAGCCTCTGATAAAACAGTCCTCAACTCAAACCCAATTCTTGGATATGATTAGATTTGTGGGGTTTTGGAATTGTGATTTTATGATACTTTGGGCATGGACATTTTATGATACTTAGATTTGAAATTGGAATGGAACATAGCAATTACCACATGAATAGCATTGACCTGTGTTGCCAAGGAAAAAAACGAAGTTCGTTAGAGATGGATTAATTGTCATGTGGTTAAATTGCTTCTGCTGATGCAATCTTCATTGTGGTTGATTCAAGAAGCTTGAGATGGATCCCTACTCTAAGAATATAAGAACATATATTCTTAGAAAGAAGAATAATTTTAGAGACAGAAATAAAATAAACTGTATAAGGGTAAAAAAATCAAAGAGGATGCGAGTAAATGATTTCGGTATTTAGTATTCCTATTTCTAATGCATGATTATTTTTTAAAATAAAATTCAGACGTGGATTTGGGCCATATACATGAAGAAATCCCAAAGGTCAGAGTCGTGTGGTCAAATTAGTCCTATCAAAATTGCGATATTGGCCGCTGTTTTTCCAAAAATTAATTTAAAATTAAATGACTAATTTTTAAAATAAATACCATATCTATTTTTTTAGTTATCATAATTTGAAAATTTCTATTTTTTTGTTTAATTGTCATGTTGTGTTTAAATTTATAAATAGATAATTTGATAATTTACTTCCCATTAACCTTCTAATTAAATTTATTTAAGAGTTTAATTAAAACTTTCAACTCATACTCCATTTAGTTTAACGGGTTCTTTTTTTTAAAAAAAATGGTTACAAGAATTTTTTTGTGTTTCTTAAAGAAATTAAGATATATTTTTAACACAATAAAAATATAAAAAATATAGTTTTATCTAATGTTTCATTAATAACCTTCTAAAAAATATAGTCTTGCTTATTATTCTAAAGGTCATTAGTTCAAATCAAATTATCCACAATTGTGGTGTGTGTTTTTTTTTTTAAAAAAAATCTCAATTTTTATGTATTAAATTAAAGTAGACATTTAGAAAAAGTTTTTTTAATCAAACAAACAAATAGTGTAAAATTAGATTATTAAAAAATTAAAGTAAAAAAGGAAATTAAAGTTAAACTGAGAATTTTACGTATTAATAAATTTGTTTTATATGAATTTAATAACTGAATTAAATTAAAGTTAAACACCGTAAGCCTTTCCTATTTCATTTTGGAATTAAGCTTTTTGGCTTGACTATATGGCCTTTTTAGGTCTATCAACCCATTACTCAGGTTCATGTGAGTCTGTGACAAAAAAATTTATCGTGAGACCAAAAAAGACCGTTAGAGCTTTTATCCTTATTAAATAATTACTCAAAAAAAAGAAGATGTTTTGGTCAATTTTATTTATATAAAAAAAAAAAGTAGTCAATTTTTGGGTTGGAAGGGAAGTCTCCCCCATATGCCAAATGGGAGAGTTGGATAGGGTGAGAACTGAAAAGAAATATGAGAGGGTTGCGCTGAAAAAGAGTCGAAAAAGCTGGTTGCTCCGGCAACGTGTACGAATTACTATGAATTTAAGTAAACTCAATTACCCTTTTCAGCTTCTTTTCTTTTCTTCTTTTTTTCCTTGATAAATTTTTTTATTCTTTTATTGCTAAGTTTGCATTTTGCAGTCCCAAAATCGTTGTCGTGTCTATGAAAAAAGAACATTTTTATTTTATAGGATTTTAAAAGGGAGCCTTTTATTTTTTATTTTTTTACTGCTGTCTTTCTATACACCATTTTGTTGACAATTTAGACGTATTGAAACTAAATATTTACTTTTAAAATATATATTTTAGTTTATCTAAAATTTATATTATTTAAAATGGAACATTTATAGTTTTAGTTCTATATTATTTAGAATTACAGCAACATTCCTTAATTTGAAAAAAATTATATGTTTTATTACCAATTTATATGTTTTATGAATTTACTTTCTTAATATCAATAATTTAATGAATAGAAGTTGGATATTCAATTTTAAACGAATTGATTATAACTTTTATAATCTAAATTTATATGCAAAATCCATCAGTAATCATAAATCACATTAGGAATATTTTATTTCTTCAAAATTAAAATTTTTCTTTTTTTTTAATGTAAATACTAATAGACTATAAAATGTTGAATATTGATACAGACTATAAAATGTATCCATCAGTATCATATTATATTATGTTATTAGTATGGTGAATATTAATACAGATATATGTTGATGGGACACGATGAGATTCATTCTATTTGGGAAGTTATTTACGAAATTTTAAATAAAAAAATATTTATCATCAAAATACAAATATTTTAAAATATAAATATGTTTAGGACTAACAAAATTTCATTGACCTGTTTAGTGATTATATTTACAATTAATAATTTTTACTAAATTTTATATTAAATTATTTATGGATATTTAAATTAAATTGAAATTAGTTTCTTTTTTTTGAATTTTTTTAAAATTAGTTCATTTACGGACAGTGGATACTTTTTATGTTATCAGAAGTTTATGTTGTATTACTTATTTAATTTTTTTGTTTATGTTTTTATTTTCTTTGAAAGGTATTTATGTTTATTTTTTTGAACTTTTCCAGTATTACATTAAAGTAAAGAAAAGAAAAAAAACACCGCTGAAAGTGGGTCAGTACTCAAACATGCAGTTTGCATCTCTGCAACTCAGAAAATTGCAGCCATGCAACAGAACTTGTTTGCTGAAGAAGGTGAAACAATTTCAAGGGGGGAGAGCATTTCACTGTTTTATTTCTTCTTCTAGCAACCCCCACCCACATTGCTTCTCTCCTCTCCTCTCACCACCGGCAGGTCACTTCTCCTCTCACTGTTTTTAGTTTCTCATAAAAAATAGATAGTGACTGGAAAAGCATTATCCAACCTAGGTTGAAGGGGTTTAGGAACCGCTGCTTAAAGAGTTTTTCATTGGAGGAGGGTTTTGATTTGCAGCTGTTCGAGGTAACCTTTTTTTTTTTATGTTGCTGTGAAGCGGTGTGGATTCTGTTGGTTTAGTTTATTTGACGTTTAGTCATTGTATGTTTTTGTGTTCTTTTGGTTGGTTAGGTGTGGCTCATGAGAACCTGTTACTTGTGTGTTTCTTAGCTTCAGTAGGATTTCGGTTTCTTTAGTCTTTAGTATTTTCGAAATCTTTTGTAGTTGGAAAATAGACACTCTATATTTTCCCCCTAACACAGAACAGAAAAATTGGACTGAAAACCTTAAAATTACTTGTAAATCCCAGAAAACATAAAGAGAGTTAACATGAAGATTCTTCTTCTAAACTTCCAATAGGTGCCAGACTAAAAAGTTTTTGTGTTGCTTAGCTTAAGTAGGATATCTTTTTCCTTAAGTCAGGGATTTTCGAAATCTTTTGTAGTTGGAAAATAGACACTCTTGTAAAGGTACTGCCGTGCAGTTTGAGTCTGCAATGGTGAGCTCAAGTCCTCAATCTTTGCCTCCCCAAAATATGACATATGTGTTTGAAGTCGAGCTCTTGAAAACATCTGCGTTTGAGATGACAAACAGAATATTCTTGTTTTTCTTAACAGTGACACGGCTGACCCCTAGGATAAGGCTTCATTCCCAGCTTTAGCATAGCCTTCCTGCTCTTCTTTTCACTTCTGCCATGTTTTGACCTTCCACTTGCATCTCCTTGTCCATCAGCATCATCGTCGTCAATCACTGGCTCATCATGAATTATTTTTGGCTCCTCCATATGGGCAGCTAAGAGTTCTTCCTAGACTGAGGAGTCGTGTCTATTTATTTTTAAGAGAGAGGAAGCGAGGAGTGAAGAGAAGGGTCTGAATTCTGTGGCTGGCTTTATTTTTATGTTTTTACTGGATCTGCTGGCAAGCTTATTTCTGTCGCTTTTTTTTACTCTGTTTTGATTTTATATTGGCATTGATTAGATTGGTTTTCTTCTGATCTAGTTGGTGTTCTCCTCACCTGGTTTTCTATTAGGCTAGACTAGCTTTGCTCGCATGGTTTGGTGGTTCTGTTTGCTTCTGAATCAGTTTCCTGATGTCCTTTCTTTCCTTTTCAATAAAGCTCTTTTTGCTCTTTGGACCACATCATACTGATAAAATGAGAGAATGAACTGCAATGTAAATTTGCAAATGACTACATATTTCTATTAGAAAGTACTACATTGCTGTGGTATAGTCGTGTACTACATATTTCTATGCTCATAGATAAATTACAGATAAATTACCTAAAGAGATTATCCTTTTTTTTTTTTTGAATGTAGCTATTTTTTACCTCTCTTTTTTTCCTATTTGTTTTTACACATTAGTGTTGAATTAGTGCATTGAATTATGCTTTATATTTTATCATTAGATTGAGTTGCTCTTCTACTGGGAACTTCATGGCTGATCAAGGCACCAAATATCTACATACGACATTTGCTTTGTTAGGGGACCTAGCTACGTGCATAATGTTTTTGTCTCCTATAATGAGGTAAGTATATCTTTATATTTTGCATCCTAAATTTTTTCTGATTATTATATAATTAGAAACATATTTGATTTTAACTCTATTTTAAAGCCGCACCATGATAAACATATGGACGAACAGAGATACAGGAGCAGTGCAACATTTCCCATACTTGTTTGGGGCAATATATTGCTTTCTTGGCCTCTTCTACGCGGTAGACATCTCGAAGCCATTGCTAAGCGGTGCACTTGCATTTGGACTTGTTCTCCAGATAGGTTATCTAAGTGTGTACATTTGTGTTTCTGCTGAGGCAAATAGGGTATAATTATAACATTATATTTGGTTTTATTTATTTATAACATTTTATTGCTATTAATTTTTAATATAATTTGGCAGAGACTAACAATTACATCCACTCTGCTGGGGGTCGGTGCTGCTCTCATTGTAGGGATTAGTTCAATGACAGTCTTCCAAGGTTCTTGCAGGAAACATTTTTTGGAGATAGCCAACCTGGTGGCTCTAATACTATTGTATGCATCTCCTATTCTTGTAGTGGTAAGTGAATATTTGTCAATATTTTATTTTAATAATTAAAATTTAGTGGTAAGTGAATATTTGTCAATATTTTCTTTTAATAATTAAAATTTTATACTTTTTAATAAATATATTATGGATAATAACAGGTAGAGGTTATGAGGCAAAGAAATTCTGCCCAATTACAATCTTTCGAATGTTGGGCTGGTTTCTTTAATTCAATGATCTGGTTTGTGGATGCCATGATTCCCGACAATGACACATATGGAATAGTAAGATTGATTATTAACATTTAAATCAGTATTTTTATTAAAATTGTCTATTTATTCTTTTTCAGTTTGTGTTTTTAGATTGCTTAACGGTGTTATTTTTATTACAATTGTCCAATTCTTCTTTTTCAATTTGTGGTTTTAGATTGCTAACGGTGTTGGACTTCTAATTGGTGTTTTGCAAATCACCTTGCTCCGTGTGTTTCCAAATGAAGGCCAAAATCCAGACCCAGAACTACCTCAAATTGAAGGGCCCCCAAATCCAGACCCAGAACTACTTGAAATTGCAGTCCCAAACCCACGTGAAGTTCAAACCTCAACCCTCCCATCCCCAACTGAAAATTCAACCCAAACCCCAACCCAACCTGGCACAACTGAAATTTTAGCCCAACCGCCAACACTGTCTACCTCAACTGGAATTTTAGCCCAAGCCCCAACGGTGCCAACCTTACCTACTACAACTGAAATTTCAGCCCATATCCCAACAATGCCTACGCCAACTGGACAAGCTCCACCCCATCCTACCTTACCTACCACAGATGAAATTTCTGTCCAAAGACCAACACTGTCTACCCCAACAGTCCGAAACCAAGATGATGATACTCGACTTGAAATTCCAGCCCAAGACGCAGTAATCGAAGGATTCTGGAATAGGATTTTCTGGTTTATCTGGTTTCTTTGTGCTCTAATTCAAAATATCTGGCAATCGGTATTACTAACTAATTTTTAAAATTTAAATTAATTATAAATTTATTATTAAAACAGCTAATTCTTCTTTCTTATTTTTGTTTTTTAGGTTGCTCGTAGACTATCCAGATGAAATTCCAACTTCAACTGACTGAGATTGAGGCCACCAAGCCGTTTAAGCCAGCCGATAAGAAGGATTGTTTTTGTTTCTGCTTTTGATCTATTAAAACATTCACTCTAAAGAATGATTTTCTGTAGTAGTTTGGCAGTAATATTGTTCTCCAAAAAACTTTATTTTGCCTAATGCTTTCCATCATTCTTGATCTTTTACTCTTAAGCTTTGCTTCTCCAATTTACAAAAAAAATTGACTAGGAAGTGCATTCGAACACCAAACATCAACCCCATAAATTTAAAAAGAAACAAGAAAAAGAAAAATCTCGATCATTTTACTTTAAATTACAAAAGGAAAAACAAAAGGAAAAAAGGAAGAGGCATCGCAGTATTATAATTTCATGAACTCTTGCCGTACGTGCGTCGCAGTGCAGTTAAAGTAGAGTAAACGTCCAGGACTTCCGATTTCTGACCCTTCCTGCTTCTTTGAGCAACTCTTCCAGTCTCCGCTTCTCGTCATCTACTTCGGGATTAGTCGTCCCAAGCCTCTCCCCCCCTAGCCTAACTACGTACTCCAAGATTTCAATTGCATCATCGATACTGAAGAGCATATATGTCAATAATTGACTCAAGCGTCTAATCAAACTCTGTAGGAATTCTAAAGTAGTTCGAAGGTTCTCATTAGAAGGCTCTCGCGGGCTAGCAAATTTCGTCCACAAGTGTCATAAGTATGAGTATGTCTAAAAAGAAAAATAAAATATTTGATGATATCCTAATTGGATTCTGAAATTTCTCAAAAACATATTAGATCAAATTCTAGTTAGTTACACAATTACTCAATTACTAATTAGCTACCAATTAGAGATTCATTCAAATTTTAAGTGGTTCTATAATTCAATCAAATAATTGATCAAGCATTAATTACCTTTTTATGAAGGTAATTCATAATCAATTATGTATGCCAAGGTAATGTAGATAGTGATTATATATTCTGATTACCTTTATAACAAAAAGATCCTCACCTCCTAATCAAACTCTGGTATACATTGTGATTAGGTTTATGACAAAAAGTTCCCTAGTCCTAATCAAACTCTGGTTGGTAGACAATATAAGCCAATGCATAGATAGAGTGACTTTCAATTAAATTACAAGGGAAAAAAAACGTTGGTTACTTGGTTTTCATAATCGAACCTTGGAATGGGAAATTATATTCAATCGTCTACATCCCAGCAGGAGCAAGCTGTACCCGAAAATTTTACATGTGAAATCTGCATCGAGCCCATGTTGTGGCCCAATACATCATTCAATATCGGAGGTAGTTGTGTCCACCCATTTTGCACCGACTGCATAATCAAGTACATTCAAGCCAAACTTGAAGATCGGATCGCCGAAATCCGCTGCCCCGCTTTAAACTGCACTAGACTTTTAGACCCTTTGGGGTGTCAAGAACTCATCGGCCCAGAGTTGTTCATAAGATGGTGCGACTTGTTGTGTCTAATGGCTTTGTTGGGTTATTCCAGGAGTTATTGTCCCAATAGGGATTGTTTGGCATTGATTGTTGATGAATGCAACACGAACGTAAAGGAAGTGTTCTGTCCTGAATGTAAATACCCCTTTTGCTTCCGGTGCAAGGCTCCTCGGCATGCTGGGTTTCGGTGCGAAGAGATTAGAGATGGGAATGATCTTGCTTTTCTTGCCCTCGCAAAGGAGAAAAATTGGAAGAGGTGTCCTCGATGTCACTTCTTCATTGAAAGATCTGCAGGCTGCAACACTATCGAATGCAGGTATCTCTTCTTTTGTTATTTGAGACTAATCGAATTATATTTTGCTTGCTCGGAGTTGAATGTTATTTTGAATTGATTCTTAAGATTTGTCTAATTTTATATAGGTTTCTTTAGAATTTTCAAAATATTGTGGAACTTTTTTTTTTTATTATTTGCTCTTATTTCTGAAAAGAATACAAAAGGTTAGATGCCGTGAATTTTTGAGATTTCATGACTAAACCAAAAGAGAAAGATTTAAGAAAGGAAAATTGGTCAATTTAGTATTTTAAATTGATTTTTATGGTTATTTTGCTCTCTTTTTTTTAGGCATGAAGAGTTAGTTACAAACTATACTGCTATCTTCTCTAAAATTTAATTCCAGTTTTCTCTCCTAAGAAGAACTATCCAGTTTTATGTTTTGGAGTCTGAAAAAAAAGAAAATGTAAAGTAATTGAAGTACTTGTATTTTTTGTATTACATTAATACAATGTGGAATGTGGCATTCCTAACATTACAATTGGTTTATATTTTAATGCTTTTTCTAGCTGATATTTGGCTTATAACATTTTTGCTAGTTTCCAACTTATTTGCTTTGATTAAATTTCTTTGCAAAAACAAAACTGCTAATAAATCTTAGCACTAAATGTAATGAAAAACAATAATTATTAAGGAGCATTTTTTAAAAAAAGAAAAGGCGTCCCAAGAAAATAAAACTTGTAATAAATCTTAGCACTAAATCTAATGAAAAACAAAAATTATTAAGGAGCATTTTTTTCAAGAAAAGGCTTCCCAAGGTAGGTTTCCTTATACCTTATAAGTCCGTTGGAACAGCCAGATTAATTTTTTCTTTTTTGTCCCGTTGGATGCAGATGTGGGACTTATATCTGCCACTCTTGTGGACAAGAAAAACTTCGAAATTGTCGGTGTATGCATCGTCCAACTGCCATCGAACGCCGTTGTATATATTTTGTATATTCCATGATTACTCTTTGTTTTTTTTCTTTGATAGGCAAATATGTACTCCTTCGTATTATGAATTAGGTCCTTAATTTTTTTTAAAGTCTCTTATCTTTAATGAGATAGGTTCTTTCATTAATTTTTCTTTAAATTTAATTAGATTAATATTTTTTAAAGGTATTTT
Organism: Apocynum venetum; assembly: GCA_019593545.1. Classification (NCBI taxonomy): domain Eukaryota; kingdom Viridiplantae; phylum Streptophyta; class Magnoliopsida; order Gentianales; family Apocynaceae; genus Apocynum; species Apocynum venetum. The sequence continues at coordinate 3,761,145 of SRSM01000123.1, read as the reverse complement.
TAATAAATTACTATTTACATTTTTTTTAAAGTTACTTAGTGCATTTAATCTGTTTTCTTTTTATTTTAGTGAAATGAATCATTAATCTTTTTTCTTCGAATTTTAAGTTCCCTTAACTTTATTGATAACTAGATCCTTTCTTCAATTTTTTGATTAAATATGACTTAGGCAATGCTTGTTGTTTTTTTACCTTCATGTTCAATGGTATTTTTGGAAAACCATTATTTACACTTTTCTTTCTATTAAATTTGACTAGTGCTTCACTATTAAATGAATTTGTTCAAATTTAATTTTGATTATATTTAAATTAATATATAAATTATATTTTGAGATATTTAAATCATTTTATTTCATGTATGGTGTGAATTAATTACCTTGTCATAAATAAACAATTTATATTCACATCATTTGCAAATATGAACACCAAGTAGTTACTATCCTTAATTTTTTTTCATTTCAATAATAATAATAATAATGATGAGTAGTTCATTGATAATTTTTACCAATCACACTAAACGAGTAGTCATGGCATTTATTATTTTAATTTTTTTTATTGAAATAATGAAATTTTTTATCTTTCATTTAATAAAAAATAATGTAAACCATGATTTGTTTTCAAAAATAACCTATCTCACCAAAAGAAGAAAAAAATAATAATGTCTTTTATTCAAATGTTTAGAGGTTATTTTTTTTGCTCTTTGGATCGTATTGTTTATATTATTATTAGGTAGTGTCTATAACTATTGTTTCTGATATCTTTTCCCAGTCAATTTTTTTTTTTTTGAAAGGGCTAATGAATTAATATCAATTTGTAATTTTAACGATTATTCTACTCTTTATTTGTTGGGTCATCAGTTGCAATTATTATATCATCTCCTTTTCTTCTAATAACAAATCTATCAAGCGCATCACATTGCAAATAACTAATTTTTTTAACTCCTCTCTCTCTCTCTCTAAAGAATTTTCACAACCACATTCATAGTTTTATTAGTTTAAACATTAAATATAAATCGATAAGTAAATACAAATGTTCCAACAGTATAAAATAAACATAAACACAAAAAAAGTAGAAATAGAAATTGTAACTTCAAAGGACAAGTAAAATACACATGTCTATAATTAAATATTTCCTCAAAAATAAGTCTAAAACTAAATAAACAGTGCTCACTTATCATGCTAAAAGCTAGACAAAATTGGCTGGCAATCTAAACAATGAAAATCTTTATTACTTATCTTTTTAGATATATGTTAACTTTCCAATTTTCCTGCCAAAATTGCAAGGGCCGGACACTGAGAATTCCATTATCATCAATTTTAATTCAGAAATTGAAAAAGAACACTTTCAAAATGTCCCAAAAGCAGGTCTGTTTTTATTTTTGCCCATCTTTTTAGCCTATTCTTTTTCTCAAACCATACCTTAGGTATATATATACATACACATTAATGCATTAAGTAATTCATTGGTCCGTCCGTGTTCACATCTCCTTCCTAGACAAAGCAGCCTTGTGATTCTTAAATATTTGAATTTGCAACGCAAGATCACGATCCGGAAAATACCATACAAAAATAAGGGCAATTGCAGCTGGAGGCGCGTCCATCCTTCCAGGGGGGCTATAGCCCGTTTCACCTTGGGATCCAGACTTCTCAATTCATACAGTTCAAATCTCGAAGCATTAAGCTCTATAAGCAACTTAATCACAACAGTGAGTTTTTCCTTCTTGGACATTTAATACTCTCTTCCTTATCTGATACAGGAATTATATGGCTGAATAATGCCTGCTGATGCTAAACCTTTCAGGGACAATTCCTCTTCTGAAGAGCAGCCTTCCACGGTCTGGAGACTTTCAGAATGCGCTATACACTTTCGACATTGGACCGAATGACCTCACTTATGGGTTCCAACACAGCACGGAAGCAAAGACTGAAGCGTCTATTCCAAAGATTCTTTATGGTTTTTCTGAAGCAGTTCTTGTAAGTTACTGAAACTCAATTCAGCAATGATACGGAGATATTCTATTTTTCTACCTTCAATATCGCATTGTACCAGGATTATGAGCTCTGCATCTCAATTCTTGCAATCCTAATTTCAGCAACTCCATAAGACAGGGGTAAGAACATTTTGGGTGCATAATACCGGCCCAATTGGTTGCTTGCCATGCAATGTTATATATTATCACCCTAAGGCTCCCAACTTGGACCGGTATGGGTGCGTAGAGCCTCAAAATAAGGTGGTTCGGGAATTCAATCGCCAGCTGAAGCAGAGGATCGTTCAACTCAGGGCAAAACTCCCAGGCACAGCTTTTTCATATGTTGATATGTTCTCTGCTAAATACTCGCTAATAAGCAATTCAAAGAATCTTGGTAATCTTGCCATTAAAGAGATTTGATTATTTTTTCTTCTTAACAAAATACGCTCAAAACACAAGTATGAAATAATGATTGTTCTGGGGGATGTGTACTTGCATGTTTTGAGACTCCATCGGCATTTTGCTGTGGGAGTTATTATGGATATCACATTGACCGTGGCAAGAAAGCAATAGTTAACGGGAAAGTCTGTGGTAATCCATGTCATATTCCATCCAGGCGCATCAGCTGGGATGGCATACATTACTCTGAGGCAGCAACTTATTGCCTTCAAAACTCATCTTAAATGGCTTACTCTCGGACCCTACAGTTTCCATTCAAAAGGCTTGTCATGACACCTCGAGAGATTAAACGACCATTAATGACAGTGACTCCTTTTATGACATTTTCTTTCTAACTCCAAATAAACTTTGTTGTTCTTATACTTTACATCAACAATAGGCCATATTATGTATGAATAATGACAATGTGCTAAGTTGTAATTGAAAGCAAGAACTTCAGAGTCTCAGCCAACAAGAATGGAAAACGAAATGCCACCATTAACTTGGACAAAAAGAGATGCACAGAGATATTTCCATTTGATAAATGAACAAAGAGCAACATTTTTTACATTCCCCATCCCCAAATCATATGATATACAGATAATTGCCTAATGCTTTCCATCATTCTTGATATTTTATTCTTAGGCTTTGCTTCTCCAATTTACAAAACTTGACTAGGAAGTGCATCTGAACACCTAACATCAACCCCAGAAATTTAAAAATAAAGAAGGTAAAGAAAAATCTCAATCATTTACTTCAAATTACAAAAGGAATAAAATAAAAATAAAAATAAAAATGGAAAAGGCATCACAGTACTATAATCTCATGATCCCTTGTAGTACGTGCGTTGGTGTCAAGTAGAGTTTCCAACGACCTGGACTTCCGATTTCTAACCCTTCCTGCTTCTTTTAGCAACTCTTCCAGTCTCCGCCTCTCGTCATCTACTTCGGGATTAGCCGTCCCAAGCCTCTCCTCCCTTAACCCAACTACGTACTCCAAGATTTCAATTGAATCATCGATCCTGAACAGCATATATGTCAAGGTCAATAATTGACACAAATGGTAAGGTTTTTCATCAGACAGCCAGAAGGCATAAAGTTAAGGAAGATGGTGCATACCTGCCCATGGCATCATAAGTCCCAGCAAGATTGCTGTAGACCCCCAATGTATCAGCATGATATGGTCCGCATTCAGTCTCCAAAATGCTCCTTGCTTCTTCAAATAAATCAGCAGCTTCATTAATTGCGTAGAGTTGCACGCATGCAAGTCCCATTTGGTTCAGAGCTACACCAAAAAGGGCAGATTTCTTCTCTCCAATGGCCCGAAACTTTGAAATTGCATTGTTCAAGGAGTTGTAAGAATCAGTGTAGCTCCCCAGGATATAATACAGAACTCCAATCTGGGCCTCAATTCCAGCAACTGTGCTTTGTTGACCCGGAGCACTCCCATATACTTTTATGGCCTTCTGAAGTAACTTAAGTGCTTGCTCAGGTTCATTCATTGATTCATAGATAGCTGAAACATCAACCAGACCACTGGCAATCTCGTCTGGGGAGCAACCAAGGACGTGCTTATTGTAAATACGTAGCACGTTTTCACAATATGATCTGCATTCACTGTATTTTCCTATCTTGTTGTGTAAATCAGCCAAACGGACAAAGATGGAGGCCACTGAGGGGTGGTTCTCCCCTTTGTTAGACTTGAACACAGCCAGAGCTTTCTGATAAGCACAAATAGCCTCATCGTAACGTGCCAACGCTAAGTATGCATCACCAATGTTACAGTCTATGGAAGCCACATCAGCTTCCTGGCCACTAGCAGCCAGGGCCATGCTTGCTAAAACGTAATGCTCAAGAGCAGCTTCATGATCTCCCTTGGAGTCACAGATAAGGCCCAAAAGTCTTCTATCAGCTGCTTCTTCTGGGGAAGCTGGTGATGCTTTCTCTCTGTGGATTTCAAGAGCCATCTGACAAAGCTTCTCGGCCTCATCAAATTGCAATGCCTGTACATGGGCTTCGGCGACGTACCTGCAGGTTTCACCAAATCGAGGATCATTTTCTCCAAGAACCTGTCTTTGAATCTCTAAACCTGCTTTATAGCACAGAATTGAATTCTCAATCTGGCCTGTCATTGCATATGTGTCACCAAGTTGCATGCACCCTGCAAATTTGGCAAGGGCATGATTATGGCCTAAATCTATCACAGGAATTTCAATCGATCTCTCGAGGATAGGAATTGCATCGGTATATTGGCCTAATCTGCTGTATAGTGCAGCAACAATATGCAAGCACATGACAAATTCTAAATTAGGCTTATTGTTTGCAGAAATCTCAAACATGCTCTTGGCTCGGAGAGCCAAGTCTAGAGCTTTTTTAAGATTATCTCCCAATGAAATCAAACCCCTCGCCTGTTTAAGCAAATATGGTCCAAAGTAAGCTGCCTCTGATGGATCCAGATTTCTATTCTGCATTTTGACCCCTGCCAGGGGGGAATTTCTCTCTTGCTTCATGGAGCCAAATGCACTTAATTTCCTTTGACTGTTCAAGACATGCTTCCCAGCACGAGGGATGCCGTGAAACGATTTTCTCCTTAACATTGGTTTCTTGGATACCTCAGACTCCAACTGCAAGCGCGATATCTTCTCTGCATGTGCTGAAGAAAAAGCATTATCACTTGCGAGGGGTGAACCATAAACTTGCTCAAACTTCCCCTCTTTAGATCTTTTGTCTTCCTCAGAATCCCTATCTCCAGCTTCTCTGTTCTCAGTCTCTACTTCTCCAATGTATCCACCAACTAGATAACGCAACTCGGAGTCAATTCTAGACTCCTCTCCGTATGATAAATAGCTCAGCATTGAAGGTGAATAATCGGAGCTCTGCATTTCGCAGACATTGTTATACAGTTGCTCGATAGAGGTGTCAACAGCCCCTTCTACGGCTAAATCAATAGATTCAGAGTCAGGACTATGGGTACTCAGGGGACTCCGTGGAGACCTCTCAGCAAAAATTCCTTTATTAGGTACATAGTGTCCGCCACTGATTTCTTTGGTTGTCACTTCCTCCATGACAAATTGAGTCGTTCAACCACCGAGTTATCACCACCAGTATTGCTTCTTGAAATCAAAACAGACGAAATTAACCTTATTTAAACAACAATTCCATCATCTTACATGAGAACAGTTCAATTCATCCACCCACCCCATTGAGAAATGGAAAAGGAGTCATATATCAGATGGTAACACATTGTGACGAAGGAAAAAAAGTCATTCTCCTATATAAACAACAAAAAGATGATGCAATCAAAAGAAACTTTCAATAGACAAAGCTCGTTTAAGCTTAGAGATGACGTAACGTATTGACGAGAATAAGAGCTATGAAGAGCAAAGCAGAATCACCGATTTTTAGTTTGACATAAAAACAACCCAATCCAATTCAATAACATAAAAAGATAGGCACCGAATTCCCACAATCAAACAAAGCAAGCAAAAGTACAAGAAGCAATAAGTACACAACAGAAATGCAAATGCCCACCACATTCAATCTTAACCACACCGCAATCCCAAGAACATTATAGAAATTGAATCATTTCAGAAATTCCCAGAACATATATCAAAGAGGAGCGCGCACCTTAAAGCAGGCTCCAAGACAAATGAAGGCCACCACCCTGTGTTGTCACAAGTTTCGGTAAAAGCACGGTAACAAAGAGAGATAAAGAGGGGGAGAGAGATGGAATGCAGACATATATGTATATATCCTGCTTTTGGCTTTCCTTTTATATGCGTATGCAAGGATGGGCAGAGAAGATGAAGAGACAAGAGGTGGTTGAAAAGGGGGGGCGGGGCAGAATTGGGAACCAAGAATCAAGATAAAAAATATATAATTTTGAGGAATCAAATAATGGGAAAAACATCCAGAAACTTTCAAGATAAAATTCACTCTAGCATAAATAAGGGATGCATGACGTGGGGTTGCACAGAGGTTGGAATGTTGAAGCATGAAGGGGACTTGTCATCTGCCACCACCACCATCACCGCCACCGGGCTTAATATTACAACCGCCGAAATTTTGCAGTTTTTCAGTTTCTTAAACATTAATTAAAATTAAATTTTTACCTTAGTAGCTAGTCCTACTTGGCGCGATTAACGGCTTTTCAACGCTGAGGAGCTAACAGTTAATCTTGTGACGGGACTGTGACCAGGATTTTGGCACAGGCCCACTCCACATTCCCCACGTAACCAATAATTTAGATGATACAGGACGTAGCTATTTCTGATTGGTTTGAACTGGTAGTGCGGTCAAAATACTATATGTGAATTGAGCATCACCCCTCAAGCTTTAGCCAGTTGGAACTTTGGAACCGGATCCATAATGATTGGGACTGCGTAGTATAATGTGTGAAGCGAAGAGAGGGGACTCCAGAATCCAGAGCAGAGAAATGAGCTGTATTGTAAGGCCAGCTTTTGCACTTTGGGACCAATGAAACATGAAACATGGACGATTTCTTTTTATCATTTTTTTTCCCCAATTAATCCATTTATTCTATTTTGTGGTGGACCAAATTTACATTACATAAATTAACTATAGTAATAAAAATAATAGTTTTATCCAAATTGTACTGTTGTAACAGTTCTTGATTAAAAAGTTCAAATGAACTTAGCTCATTAAAAATATCATTTTTTACAATGATATAGAGATATTTTTACAATTATTTTTATACGTATTTAATCAAAATCTTGAAAAATTATAACTCAACTTACAACGATTGTCACTTTTATACTATCTTGCACTCATGACTTTAAAGTTAAGATATTAAGAAATTAACTCATACAGTTGGCTTGAAATTCAAACATAGTTGAACAAAAGAAGTAGAAGTTGTGCACACAAGTTAATTGCCTAAATTGATGTTCAACTTACACATCGCATTCATCCCTCTACTTGTGATGCATATTACTTAACAAAGTTGTCTGCCACCTTTCTTTCTTATTCAGAACGGTAGGAAAATATATGACCTAGGAAGAGAGTCACTGAGAACGACTCTGCTCAGCCATTCACATGCTTTTTTAACTTGTGCTTTTGTCATTGCAGGAAATTCCATTTATTACTTCATGGATAAGCATTTACAAAGTTTATTAAAGAATTCCATTTTGAGGCATCCTTAAGCAACTTTATGTTGTTTTGTAAACAAAGCAAAGGGGGGTTTTTTTTTTTTTCATTCCAAAGCAGATAAACTTCCTTATTAGCCCTAGCCCTTTCATTATTTTGTAAAATTGGTGTAAAAAAGTTTATCCTACTCATAGCATAAAAAAATTAGAAAATTTTAAATGATAAATATATTATTACTAAAAAAATAGACAATTAATTTTAATATCGTAAAATAAAAATTTAGACATTCAATTTAATTTCAAGTGTTTATTTGTGGATAGTAAATTGTACCGTAATCATAGATATCTCCATGAAAAAAAAAAGGGGAAAAAGAAAGAAAGAATAGTTTCTTAGTATTTTGGCTAGTTGACGATGAAATAACGTGGCCCAGTGCACGAAATGGGCGTGACGGCAAGCGGAGCAGCACATGCACCGTAACCTTTACCCGTTAGTGTGTCATCCGTGACCGTGTCTAAAAAGCGACTTCTGCTAATTGACTAAAACCACAACTTGGCCACAGTGTTCTCTAGCAAACTTGGGCAATGATCCTTAAACTTTCAACCTCGGCTGGAATTTGTGATTCCTCGTCATCTGGAACTATAATGTGCATCGGATCAATTGCTTGAGTTACAAGTAAACAATTTTGGTACACGACAACAAAATTTAATTAACATTTTTCTTTTAACAAAACCTAGAATTACTACTTGTCACTGCACATTGAGCAAATTTTGTTTTGTGCAACTAGTTTATGAGTATTTATACAGGAAGGTAAATTAAATAAGACAAGCCTACACTCTCTTACCAAATCAAGAGAAGTACGAATTTAAATTGAAAATAGGAATCTCACTCTCTTACCAATTTAGTTAATTTTTTTAATAAGTTTTATGTTGAACTTATACTCCTTCAACCCTAATCTTATTAGTAAAACCATAAAATAAAAAAAAGAAAGATAAACTATGCTTAGCCAACTTGTTATATAATACTTCTTCTCTTCAAAATTGAATATGTACATTTGATTTACTCTAAAATTTAAAAATAATTTTTGACTTCAAATAAGTTACTTCTTTATTCTTATTACTAATTAAGTTAATAGTGTGTATCATTAGTTAGTGTATATAAATTTTCTAAATTAAGTAGATTATTAGTGAAACTTTATATGAAAAATATATTTATTTTAAAAAAGTGAATATTCATTTTTGAATATCTCAAAATATAAATGTGTAATATTTAATTTTGAACGAAAATAGTGTTTTAAGAAAGCTTTGAACTTCAAATTGAAAGTACCCGATTTCAAATAAATAGTAATAGTTTATTTACTTATTTTTAAAATATTCAAAAAACGAAGTTTAATCTCTTAAATTATACCCTAAGTACTTAATCATTGAATTCATATATCTTTGGATTCTTTTTATACATTGTCTTAGACTAATTTTCTTCTTTATAATTATCTATTATTTCATAAAACTAAGAAAGTATTTTTGTATGTTCTGATTTAATCTTATCCTTAACCAGATGTATTGATATTTTGACTTTCCGAGAAATTCCTACTATTTTCAATGCAAAAAATATTACTAGTATCTAATAGTAGCCTTTTATACTATGTCAATGTATATTAATGGTATTCTTATTGTAATTTCTCAAAATATAAGGTATTTTGGGTGTTTCACATATATTAAGGAGAAATTTTGCTTTTTAAAAATATCCTCATTTATACTTTTTCTTAGAAATTTGAAACTAAATTATTTATATTCTCTCTCTTCATTTAAGAGTATGAATAATACTAAAATATATATATATAATAACTTTCAAAAATCTTAAAATATTTTATATTTTGGAACAAATAATTTTTTCAAAGTATCTTCTATTTTAGGATGGATTGAGTAATAATGAATTAATAGTAAATAAGGAGTAATTTTTACTCTCCTTTTAGTTATAGTAAATCCTTATTTATGTGCAACATGCACAAAATTCTAATATTTATGTGCTTTTTAATAAAAAGATTAAAATGAAATATCCTTAATGATTTTTTCCAATAATATTTCATTTTGTAGTTGGACTATTAGATTAAACCTTTTAGATATTAATCTTTTTTGTATCGAAAATGATAAATAAAATAGCTTAATAATTAGATATGAATGGTATAATATGAGAGAAATTAATAAATGTTATACTGATTGATTTCATAAAGTGATAAGTAAAAAAGAAATACTTCATTTTACGACAATAAAATAAAATGGGGGAGTAGTTAATAAGAAATGGATAGTTCATTCCACTGATTGTATAATTAATTATATTTAATGATTGTCTTCTTTTATATGGAAAAACATTTTACATGGATATTCAAATTATTTTTGACCCAACCAATCTACTTATAATAAAATCATACAAGAGTATTGATGTGCATTATTTGGTTTAAATTGAAAAATATAATCAAACCAAATTGTATTTATAGCTTCAGTTTGATTATTTCAGTTATATAATTCGTTCGGTTCGATTTTGATTCATAATCTTAATAGTCAAACCGAACCTAGAAAATCAAATTAACAATTAAACATAAAAAATATTATATTGGAAAGAGAAAAATATAAATATCTAATAAAAATAGGGATATTTAAATATTTAATATATTAAAAAGTAAAATTTAAAAATAGAATTTTGGCTTTAAATTGAACCGAATTATATCAGTTTTTGGTATTTTAATTTCTTTAGAGCTATAATTCGATTCGATTTTGGATGTTAGAAAAACTAAGAAACAGAACCAGGCAGTAAATATGAGTGCATTTTAGTCTATTCGCGTTTATATATAAAGTTGAAACAAGGCCGCCGGCCCGCCATCAATAGATGGAAAACCGTGTAATTAGTCATAGACAGTACTACCCCTAAAAAAATTCATAGACATTAGGCAGTACTAAGGAGCTTTTCTTTATTACTGTTACTAGTATTATTTTAACTTTTAATTTCTATCTTTTCTAAAGAAAGTTATGAGATCTCACAAGAAGATCGAACAAACTAATGATTGAGCTGATGAAGGGAATCTAATTGTCTTTCAAATTAATTTTATGAACGTAGAAATGATTGATAAATTAAGGTATTAATTTGGTGCTTATAATAATGGTTTTATCATAACCACAGTATATTCCGAGGTAGAACGACTAGCTGCTCGGTTGTTAGGTCCCTCCTTTTAGTGCATTTGGTAAGTGCCCGTTTGGGATTAGTACTAATCTTCTTCTTAATGGTGTATTACTCCCTTTTAAAAAGTAGTCTGAGTAATCATATTCATACCTTAATCGAATTCGAATCTGGCTCCTATCATCCAATCAAAGTTGTTGAGGTTCTTCATAGATTGTGCTTAATTTATGGCCAAAAACGCTCCCCATGGACAAATAATACAATACTCATAGCCCCAGGCTCCTTTTGGCTCCAAGCAATCATCACAACCTACTATTTCAAGTCCACTTCCTTTAAAAACGCAATGCCCTTCTTCTTGGAATAATCATTAATTCTTTTTTTTTTTTGACCGCTGATAATCGGTTCAATTTGTTATAAGCCAATAATCTTGATGAACAAAGATGTTAGATTTAAAAGAATTTAGGATTTATTATTATAAGGAAACTTTGTAATCATCATTTGATAATGTATATTAATAAATTATTACCAAATATGAACCATGGTTCGAAATTTTTTCCCAAATATTAATAAATTATATCTCGTGCAATAGGGATATATGACAAATAAATGATTTACTAAATTCTTCTGGCAACAAAATCATGCAGAGAGCATTTCAATGATTGTTTTGTATCCTTGTGATAATTCGTTATCAGGATTAGGTGTTGATTAGCAGTCTTACCAAAAAAAACAAAAATTGCATTAGGCTGAGGGATGGATACCTTCTGTGTTCAACCAACCAACCAACCAAGCTTCAATTTTTGTCTCAAAAACACAATAAAAACTTCAATTTTAAATGGTCCACAATCAACATCTGTTGTGAACATCCTATTCAAGTAGTTGGAGGCCTAAGCAGCAAACAATTGCAATTTACCAACTCTTAAGAAAGTTAAAAGCCAAAAACAAAAGAAAGAAAATCAGATATCCACCTTTCGATATGGCCCAATATATATGGGCTTCTTTTCATTAACTCATTAAAGTGAAACGGAACGAACTTGATTGATCCATGTGGGCCGTGACCTCATTAATCAAGACCCGGTTTCATTTCAGAAACCCATTGCGTGTGTCGAGCACGAGTACTGCAAAATATGTGGTTTTTATTTTAATCACAAAACCTTTTGATGATGTAAGAATTTGGAAAGCAAAGCCTCATGTAAAAAATATGAACATTTTTTTCTCTTAATATATATATATATATATAAACCTTTCTTCAAGAAAAAAAGAAAAGAAAAGTGAAAAGAGTGAAATCTAATGAATTCATGCCTGTTTATGGGTCTCGTTGCAAGCTATATAATCGTATTGAAGAAAAAGAAAACACTATGTTAACACAAATTATAATGAATAATTTGGTCCAGGACTAACATATATGTTTTTAATATTCTCTTTATCCGAAATTGAATGTTTTCATTTTTATTTTAATTTCTTCATAATTGAATATTCACTTTCTTTAAATAAACATATTTTTTATCAAAAATTTCATTAATAACTTCTTTAATTTAAGATATTTATATACAACTAATTCATTATTCCCACTACTTACTCCATTAATTTTAAGTCATTTGCATTTAAGTATCCCATTAACTCATATATCCCACATTCCATTATATTAATATCAATGATAATTTGATAAGTTAATTAAAGTTAATGATTTTTTTTAAATTTTTAACCAAAATAAAAAATGTATATATACAATTTCGAACGAAATAAATAATTTAATGCAAAGAAAAGGTGAAATCAATCAAGAATTATATATAAGCACACATTCAATTATAGTGCTCTTGGAGTAGATATGTGCAACGATGAACTTAATTAAGGTCCAAGATTCATGTTGTATTTGGATTGAAACTTATTTGTGTTTTTTTTTTTTTGCAAATGTGAATTAGTTATTGTATTTGATTAAGAATTTTTTTAAATATATTCAATGTTTGATAGGATAATTCTTTGATCTCACATCATAGATAATATCATAAAATTAATTAAAATATAATTAGTAGATTATTTAAAGATGTAATCTTAATTAAAAGTATTTTTAAAAATATATACTTAATGTAAATGTCTAATACTCATAGGTTGAATTGATAGAAATTTTAATATTTTGATGTGATAAAAAATAAACCTTAAAGAATGCTTTAAGAAAAAAAAATTGCCCAAAATTTTAGCCTCAGTTTTCAAGTTGTAATTGCCTGCAGTTAATGGTCAGATCAATTGTGCCAACAGATAAATAGATTAATCCAATAGGCGCCATAGAGATAGAATACATTCGGGGATTACGAATCCTAATAGTTAATTACTTCATTTATTCACAATTTAATAGCAGGTTTGGAATTCAATATACATTTTTTTATTATGATTAAAAATTAAAGAAGATTATTGACTTTAATTTAATTTATAAAATTATTATTGATATTAATATAATAAATTATGAGACTCATGAGTTAATGATATGTAAATTCTTTAAATTAATATGTTAAATGATGAAGATCATGAGTTAATGTGATATAAAACCCTTAAATTAAGAAGGTTATTAATTGAATTTTGAATAAAAAAATATGTTAAATTTTGAATAAATTAAAATAGAAATATGAATATTCATTTTCAGATCAATGAAATAAAATTTACATATTTTATGCTTTTAACTTATTGCTATCCAAGCTATCTTACTTACATTTTATCATTTCTTATTATTGGGTTGAAACCTTTTTTAAAATATTTTAAATATTTTGTTACTTTTGCGCCATCAAACATCTAAAAATTTACTGGAGTTAAAAACAAATTATTCACGAAAACATTATATGAATCACACACACATACATACATATATATGGTCCTAGTGATTTAAAAAGTAGACAATTATTCATGGTCCTAGACCTCTGCCTTGCTTTTCATCTGTGCCTCGGTTGTCCCAGCATCTTGTGTTTCATAGACGTTTCTTTTTCTTCCCTTTGACTTCAATTTGTAAATTGACTCGAGGCCTTTTCCTCATGTCAATTTTGTGTCAAAGAAAGGGATGGTAATTTACAAGTTGCAATAGTGGGGGGGGGGGGGGGATTTTTTCTTCAAAGCCATTTTTGTTTCCTTTTCCTTTTTGGATAGAAAATGGACCTTAAAACTCAAGGAAGGCTTGTATTACATGGCTACAAGCAGAACCCCTCTTCCTCAACCAACCAAATGGTTACGTCTGGCCAATAGTCATCTAATCATCATCTATCATCTAAGAAAAAGATCCACGAGCACAATAGACCTGGTCCATCCGACCACCCGAAACAATCTTTTGAGTCCAGGATTTTCTTTCTCTCTCTTTTTTTTTCCCTTCTTTTATGTGTGTGTGTGTGGGGGGGGGGGGTTCTCAGTACCCAATTTGAAGCATACCATTGGATGTTTTGTCATTCACAAGGTGAACGGGGAACAAGTAGGGAGAGGCACCTTGAAATATGGCATAGATAGCAAAATGAAAACTTGAGTTCCATTTGAAAAATAATCAATTGAGGAACACAAGAATTCTAGATTTGATCTTAAAGAATAACAAACATATACATATATATTTTGTCATTCACAAGGTGAACGGGGAACAAGTAGGGAGAGGCACCTTGAAAAATGGCATAGATAACAAAATGAAAACTTGAGTTCCATTTGAAAAATAATCAATTGAGGAACACAAGAATTCTAGATTTGATCTTAAAGAATAACATACATATACATACATATACATATATATATATATATATATATATATATGCATATGCATGCAATCCTCATTTTCCATGTTAAATACAAGTCGTTCATGTCGGCTCTGAAATTTTGAAGGCTTGAACCTATTTTTAGAGATGGTCCTAATTTACTATGACATTTTATGTTTATATATGTACATATTATTGAAGATATATATTTTAAAATAATTAGAATAACAATCTATGTAGTCTCTTACAATTTCAATATTCAGGAAAATGCATTTTTTCTAATTTATTTTCAATTGATGCACCAATAAATTTAATTTAATTATAAGAAAAAAAATTAATGCACCAATCAAATAACTACTACAACAACAAATTGCATCTGATGGCTCTTGGAATCATTGGAATTGTATTAATGAAACCCAACAAAAAGATTGAAAATGAAAAAATTATCTTGAAATTGTAATATTATTACTTGCGAATGCACAAAATAGAATAAAGATGATTTTTCTTGTTGGCCTAGAAAGAGTAAATAGAAAGGAGTTTATGGCAAAGGGAGGAGTTATATTTGGGAAGTCCTCTTATCTTTCACTAATTCCTATTTTAAGAATAAAAAATAGAGAATTAAAGTAATGAATAAGTTAAATGTTAAATTTAGATTTAATTTTAATTCATGCAAATAAGATATTGACATAAGATAGACTACAACTTTTATAAATTTTTATATATAAATTGTTTAATGAAATATTTTTTTATCAAGAAAAATAAATGAAAAGATTTTTTTTAAAAAAAAGAATTGTGAGGCTCATGAAATGGGGCCGAAAGCAATTGCTTGCTTTGAATTGCTTCAAGGCCGGCCTCTGAAGTCGTCATCCCTGCATGAGCAGTAGTACTATAACAGAACATTTGCATTCGCCGAAGGTCAGCGATCTCTTTGACGAAACATCCAAAAGAGTACAGAAAAGCAAAGTAGCTTTCCAATCGTGTAAAATTATCTTAGCTTTTGACCATATATTTAGAGGTTTGAGGAATCTTATACCCCCTTTTTTTTCTGGTAACTTTTCTTGGGTGAAATGTGTTACGTGTGTCGAATAGAGACCCATGCTTGCAGCAAGAGAAGATGAGATACGAGGGGAGAAAGGTGCCCATTTGGTGTTACTCATCTCTCCCATTGAGATCTCTCTTCCAGTGGCTTTGTCATATTTCTATTTATTTATTGTTTAAGAATCATAAAAACGTATATTTGATCCAAAATAGGTTCGTGTGTGATTATTTGTGAATCCAATATGCATAAAAAACTAGAAGAATTTCCTCTAAACACAAATGCTACATTGGTATTGGATTTTTCTTTCTATTTAGAATGAAAATAAGTTTGATTATATTTGGATAATTTTTTTTAGTTTTCTATTTAAATATTTGATATGATACTAATTGAATCTCGTAAATATATAGTGATTAAATAGTTAAAATATAGATAGTTTAAGATGTAGTTTAATATAAAATATTTTTTAGAAAATTTAGAAGTAAAGATTTTTTAAGACGTAGCCAGGTCGAAAAAGTATTTGAAATTTAATTAAGGTCAATATCCCCCCTACCATTTTCTCCCTTGCGAGGAAGTCAATCATTTTTACAAAATGAAAAATTTGTCTATTTAATCCCTTATCTTTGAGTTGTTAGACATAAGGCCCTTGGTTTCTTTTTTTTTTTTTTTTTGCCAACAAAGTCACCTTATGTTTTAAATTTTGGCCATCATGGTCTTTTTTATAAGAAAAGGGGTCGGAATCCACTTAACCCACTCACATGATGCTTATGTGACGACTTATGTGGAGGGTAGAATTGGAATTAAAAACTTAAAGAAATATTCATCCATTTAGTTCCTTTATGTTTCACTTTTTAATAGGTTCTCTGTATTTTTTTTAGCATATGAAATTCATTATGTTTTCAAGATTTGGCCACTATGATCCTTTTTGCCAAAATAGAAGTCAAAATTCGACAAATTAAGATTCGTGCAACTAATGTTATAACTAAAAAAAGACAGAATCAAAAGGCAAAAAAAAAAAAATCAATTCTTACTATGAAATGCTAATCAATTTAGAACATGTACGCATACAAAACCATTGGAAAAAGAAAACAAAAGCTATGAGCCAATTCGGCTAATACCGCTAATTTAAAACACCTTATCGTAGAACGGCGCTCACAACTTCTTCAAACTTGGGAAAATTGCAAGTTGATTATGTGGTTTCAATCAAATGTAGTTTGTTCATACTAAACAAAAGCTATGAATAAACATCTAAAAATAAACTGCTTAGTGCAAAAGGAAATAAGTTAGATGAGATTAAGGAAGAAATTAGACGCGTTTGTTTAGACTTTTCATGTATTTTATATTATCTATTTAGTGATTCTAAGGTGTGAGTTTTATTTAGACTTATGCTTGTTGACCTATTTGTATACATTATTTCTATATTAATTAACTTTCCATTTACCTAGAAAGAAAAAAATAAAATATCACTTGAATGTTTATATTTTTATTTTTATATGTTTAAAGCTTAATTACTAAAATATTTTTTTCCAATCTAAATAACCCCATCAAATTAAATAAATCATATCTTAATTTCATATTGACCACATTAACAATATATCTTGCTTATGGTAACAATTTTTCTTCTACTCCTTTACTATATCAAAATTGACATGCAATCTTAAATGGTCCAGTTCTTAATAATATTCAATCTGTCCCACTAAGATAGATAAATATAATTTTCCAAACATGTTTTAAAAAAATATTTAATATAGTTGAAATTGTAAATTATTTATTTTTTATTCCTATTTTACTCTTTCACATTGCATTTAAAATTTAGTCAAATTCAAATTTAATTGTATGAAAAATTTGTGTACACATTTTTTAGAAATGCAATCTTTCAACTTATGTTTAGTATTCCAATAGTTTTAAAATGAGATTTATAATAACAAATGATGTTAAATTGAAGAATTTCATATATTTTAAAAAATAAATTACACTATAAAGTTTGAACCCAATTATTCATTCACCCACTATGAAATCAGACGTAAATAATTTATACACACGAAGATATGACATTCAATCGTTTAATTCCTTCTCAAGATAGCATCTCATATTGTCAAAATATATTATCCATTCGACTGTACTCCCGTCTCAAGACAACATATTGCATTGTAAGCTCTTGTTTGACTCTATAAATGTGATCTTATTAAATCCAGGAAAGTTTTGAACAATTTATCTTTGGTTGATATCCTTGATATTTTACTACTTCAAGTGACACCGATAAATCGAGATTAATTCAAAAAGGGATTTTCTTCTATAAATATAATTTTTGAAAATCGGTAGATGGAGGAGAAGACTGAAGTTAATGACAAAATTGCACTCCAACTTAACTCTACTTTTATGTGTTTAACATCTAAAATAGATAGAAGGGCAAGGATTTAACACTTTTAATAGTTAGATGACAAACTATTTTCATTTCAACATTGAAGAGTAAAAATTAGTATTTCTGAAAGTTAAAGGGCAACTGAGGCTATTTCCCCTTTTTTTAGGAGTATGAATTTCTATTTAAAGAAAGCAAATAAAGAAATAAAGTGAGCAGGAGAATCGTGCAAAAGCTGTGGGCCAGAATCTAACCAAGATTTTTACCTCCCATCTTTTCTCATGGGTATCTGCAAAGAGCGAATATGTAGACCCCACCTTGGACAAAGATAGTCTTAAATTCAAAAGTCAAACCTCTTATCTCTTTTTCTTTGTCTTTAGTGTTTCCCATCCTTGTTGGATATTCCAACTAGATTCCAAATCTTCTGCAGCATTTCACGTCATTTCCAACTGGCAAGAATTTCACATCAAAAATATATCATTAACTCTATTTTAAAATATTTACGTTTTTTTTCACCTTCTGGGAGGATTTTGTAAATAGTCAAGCGTTCTGAATCTTTTTTTTTTAAAAAAAATATTAATTCCATTTGAAAGCTTACCAATAATAAAAATAAAGCCAACTACAGTCAGATAGTACAAATATGTGAAATTTTTAAGAGTGCAAGAGAAGATAGTACAAAAGTCGGAGCCACTTGAACCTCTTTTTCATTTCCTAGTTACTGAAGTGTTATTAAAAGGAAAAATATTGAGTTATTCTATTACCAAAAATATTCTTTTTCTATTGAAACAAGTGGAAGACTCTTAAAAATTCTGCTTCAAAATTAAGAAATACATTAAACTTTTTTTTTCTAAATTGATTTATTATATTTTTAAAATAGAAGAAATATATTTTTAAAATTCATAAAAGTGTGGTTCAATATTTATTTAAAATATCCTCATTTATAAAAAAAAATTGAATCTGTTTTATTGTATACCTTTTTGACAATATTACTTTCATTAAAGAGAAAAATCATTCGGCGAGGAATCGGACATCCAATACGTATGTTGCCGAATTTTCTTGAATATGTGATTGGTAGGTAGTTCAAGGGTGCCCCGGGGGGGGGGGGGGTGATCAAGCATTGAAGTGGAAAATGGCCAGCTGTAAAACTACAAAAAACGGCCAGGAACCAAACAACCAAACAAACCACCCTATTTTAATTAAGGGTTAAGTTTCATATTTAACCCTTATATTTTTATTATTTTAATTATCGATAATTATTTTGAATATTTTATTTATTTGATTATTATTGACTAATTTGATGATTATTTTGAAAGCAATTTTATGTCCGACGTTTTCGAAGTCAAACGTGAAAGTTGTATGGAGGGCATATTTGATAGAGCACAGTTCACAGAGTGAGTTCAGTCTATTCCTTTAGATGATTACTAGTTGCTGGCTACGTACCTTATCTTGAGCCAGAAACGTCTAAGTACTATTTCTCTTTTTCTTTTTTTCATTTCATCATTATTCATTTCTTCTTCTTGATTTCTTTTTTTGTTTTTTTTAAAAGAGGTAATTAACTCAACAAATAAAAAAATCAATTTGTAATTTTTTTTATATAAACTAATTAGCTAAAAAAAACTACACAATTATTAATTTATATTTATTATTTTTATAAACTAATTAGCTCAACAAAAAAAATACACAATTATTAATTTTTGTTTATTATATAAAATATATTTTTAGATTAAAAATTAGTAAATATAATTTTGGAAATATGAAAATTGTTATAAAATTGAAAAATATTTTATTAATAAAAATATATTTCCTAATTTTTTAATCTAAAGATATATTTTATATAATAAAAAATAATAATAATTGTGTATTTTTTTTTAGCTAATTAGTTTATATAAAAAAATTACTAATTGATTTTTTTATTTGTTGAGTTAATTACCTCTCTTTTAAAAAAAAAAAAAAGAAATCAACAAGAAAAAATGAATAATGATGAAATGAAAAAAAGAAAAAGAAAAAGAGAAATAGTACTTAATTCGAAGGGCATTCACGTCCTGCTCTTTTTTTTTAATTCAACATTGTTGGGTAAGAAATAAAAAAAAATTTAAAATAAAGACGACGTGAATGAAATTTACGTTTTAGGTCATTTTGGTACGTCTTTGCAATCAAATATAAAAAAAAAAACAGATATTTTGGTTAAAAACTATTATTTTAAAGCAATTTTATGTCCGACGCAGTCAAACGTGAAAGTTGTATGGAGGGCATATTTGATAGAGCACAGTTCACAGAGTGAGTTCAGACTATTCCTTTAGATGATCGAGTAATTACTAGTTGCTGGCTACGTACCTTATCTTGAGCCAGAAATGCTCTTGTTAAAACTTTATATCTAAAAGAGATCAGTTCCTCCCTCATATGCATTTTCTGTTCATTTTGTTATCTCAACTCATATCTTATACACTGTGCAAAGCTTTATCTGTTTCCTGCTGCACCTTTTTTTTTTCGAGTTTATCCCTTTGAAAGTTTAGCATCGATCGATCCACTTGGTCCAATGCATCAACAGAAAGATTAATTGCAATTTGCACATATTGTTTACCATCGGATCACGTTGGAACCTCCTTGAGCGGCCCTGCGTCTCCGGAGTAGATCATGATCATAACTGAAACTCCGCAGCCATCGGTACATGAATAATAAGATTCCCAAGGGTGATAAGTGATGAATACGGCATCGCTTTAGATTTGATATTTTTCATAATATTCCAGTTCGATGAATCTGCTAAACCACCTAATTAGAAATTGGCATGCATGCAATAACCCAACCGCAAAATTTTCATTAGTTTTGTCGAATGGAAACCCTCAATATATCATATCAACCGCATGAGCACATGGTAACCACAAAAATATTCTACGTGGACCCAACCATGAACCAAACTGAATGGATTACAACGAATGTGAAATATTGTGATCACCTTGCAAGATATACATATATAATTTTTTTTTTAAAATAAAAAAAGTCCAGGGCATTCTAGTGTTTTTTGAGATGGATGAGTCTGGGCTATTGGTGAGGACTGACTTACTTTGACCCTGGAGGAATCTTTTTCTAACATCATTTTGAACGAATATTTTTTCCAAAATCATATATAAATACCTCATTACTCTCTCCTTCTTCCTCCAAGTAGTGCTATTTCTCCATCTTTTTTCCCTGGTAAAGATTTCCCTTCTTTTTCTCACTCCAGTCCTCCACTATAACAGAATATCTGCACTCATCATGGACAGCAGATTTGAGTCATCGGAGCCCCAGAGGTACTGTCCCATTCCTTAAACTGGTGGACCCATGCACCACAGCAATATGTCCTCAATCACTTTTCCCCCCCCCCCCCCCCTATAATTTTGTTTTATCTAATCACTAGTTAATTCGAAATCGGAAGAAGCAAGTTTTGTTACAATTTTTTTGGCGGGGGCAAATAATTATGGCAGCTGCAATTATGCTATATATGTATATAGTGCCCAAGATCACAGTGATTTAGTTAAATATTGATTGATTTGAGCAGGAACAAATGTGCTGCATGCTATCGACAGTTCAACAGAATGGAACACCTTGTGGAACACATGAGGACATCATACCATTCAGTTCACGAACCCATGTGTGGGAGTTGCAGAAAACACTGTCGTTCATTTGAATCCTTGAGAGAACACCTCATAGGTAGGTCTATATTTTTCCCCTGCAGTTAAAACTAATTAAAAGCTAGTCATGTTATATTAATTAACAGTAATATTTTGGTGGCAAATTAAAGCAATAAAAACCAGCTAGAAGTGATCTGATGGAGATTGATGATATGTATACTTCATCAACAACTTCAGAATGTAGATTTTTCTGATCACATTCACATGAATATCTTTTAAATATATTATTGCTCCGCAGGGCCACTACCAAAAGCAGAATGCGAGAGGATTTTCAAGGACCGAGGTTGTGACCTTTGCTTGAGTATCCTCAGCAGCCGTAATGCTCTAAGGGCTCACCGGGAAAATTGTCAACTTTCTCGCACAAACAACGTACTAAATCATTCCTCTCTATATAACCATGAATTACTATTATTATCACTATTTTTTTTTGAAAGAACAAATATTTAGTAAATGATAAAATTGGAAAAAAATATAATTTAGTAATTGTAAAATGATAATATTTTTGGAGACAAGTGGTTGAAATTAAAATGACCTTTATTTTGGAACTGATTCGGTACTTATCAAGAAAAATGAGTTATTTGGATCGTTTCAACTTTCAGAGCATTCTGTATCGCATGGCTAACCTGGGAATTCAAGATGAACTGAGGACTGACAATAGCAGAGGAAAAGTGGTCGCATTGGCATGCAAAATGGTTGGTGGTGGCAGTGATGGCTCCCTAGACCTCTGCGCAAGGGTTTGTCTCATTGATGAGTATGAAAGGATCATATTTCACACCTATGTCAAACCAAACCTTCCAGTCACAAATTACAGGCAATGATTTAGATTTCCACCCAATTCATCAATTTTATATATTGTAATTAACACGGACTTAATTACTCATTATGCTAGACAGACAGTTAATGTTGCTCGCTAAAATATTTGATAAAATCTTGAAATTTAACTCTTTTCAGGTATGAAACAACTGGCATACGACCAGAGTCTTTAAGGGATGCAATGCCGTTGAAGCAAGTTCAGAGAAAGATTCAGGATTACCTGTGCAATGGAGATCCAATATGGCAGATCCGTTCTAGAGGAGGAAAAGCTCGGATCCTTGTAGGCCACGGTTTGGATCACGACCTTAAGTGTTTAGAAATAGAGTACCCAGCAATGATGACCAGGTAAGCAGTGTTAAAAGTTTCACCTCACGAACAATTTATACATTTATCACACTACATCATGTATCGATAGACCCAATACACAATAATTTTCCTTTTTCTCTTTGAGAACACGCAATAACTATTTAAGATCTCTGTTATGATAGACGGATACAATGTTAAATTTTTTTACCTCGTCTAAACTAATAGAGATGAGTTTTAGTTCTGACATATACCTATTCAATGATTCTGCCCACAGGGATACAGCAAAATATCCACCATTGATGAAAACAAGCAAGCTCAGCAACTCTCTTCGGTACTTAACGAAAGTATACCTCGGGTATATAAGTCGATCCCTAATTAATTAGCTGCAAATTTTCTTTTTTAACCTTAAAATTTCAATTTTTTTGTGTAATCCTAATTAGCCAATTAACCATCATGAACTCCGTGATCTTTGTAGTTACGACATCCAGACCTCTATACAAGATCCTTACGAGGACTGTGTTGCAACGATGAGGCTTTACATGAGAATGAGGTCACAAACACACAGCGTGGAGGAATATCCACTCGCCACGGATCCACAGAACCGCAACAATTTTGCATCATGGAGACAGAATGAGCTCGAGAGAATGACTCCGGAGAAGCTGATGGAAATGTCAAGGTCCGACTACTACTGCTGGTGCTTGGATAATTCCAATTAGAGAGCAATTAACTTGGAGATGGAGACTTGGAATTTGTTGAGGCAAGCTATATATGAGCACATTCTTAAAATTTGATTACAATATTGAAAATTAATAAAATGCAAGCCATATATTATATATTATATGGTGCATGCATATTTACGCTTTCTATTAAGTTATTGAAATATATAGGCAGTAGAATGTTCTAGAATGTTCGAGTTGAAAGAGATATTAATATGATATGGCCTCTGATCTGAGACCATTTTATCTTTATTTTCTACTATATATGGGGAAAAGTTATGCTAATTATATTTATGATCCATATTTATACTATTCTTATATTGTTCTGATTTTGTTTAATCCTCGCTGCGCACTGGTAGGTAGGAAGCGGTCACTACGGGCGCGTGTTGACGATTCCTAAGTGGGAACCAATTAATATATAATTTGCCTTTGCCAAACTTTTTTTACACAAACAATAAAATTACAATAGCTAGATAGAACTCAAAAAAGAAATTCAGCTTAAAAAAGGTACTCCATTAGATCTATTTTATCTAAAAAATTTCGGACATCTTAAAAAAATGAGGAAGTAGTTCAAGCTGATCTTTTTTTAGTGAAACACATTTTCTATGATAGTGTACCTCTTTTTTTAAATAAAAAAAATACAATTGGACACTCAATTACAATCGCCAAAATCGATTGAGAGGTAATGTAAATTGTCGCAAATGCCTTTAAGGCTCTCAAGAAATAACATAAGTGTAAAACTCAAGTGTAATTTTAATAAAATCCGCACAACTAAATTGAGTTAAATTTAATTTTAAATTTATTTCAATTGAGTAATATTATCTTTTATTTCTGTTCTATCTAGTTTGAGTTGAGTTAATTAGATTTGTTAAAAAAATAAAAATTTTAAACATTATTTGATAAGTTGTCTCAGAAAGCATAAGGACTATCATTCTCTCTCCTTTTCTTTTCTTTTTTTTTTTTATTGATTTTGACAAACTTAATCTAAATAGTTTCACAAAAGAAAAATCAAATTAAACTTAGGTTAACAGAAGATTTTCAAATTGGTTCCTTTGGAACAAAAATAAGATTCATGTTAAAGAAGGTGAATTTATATTGCTTTTATTTTGGACTTGCTTTGCCAAGTTAAAGATGGGAAAATGTTTCTAAGGTGTAGGATAAAGAAAATGGGCTTTTTTTGGAAAAATGACTGGCTTGAGTTTCTGATGCTAAATGTATATGGGCCCAATTTCTGTACCTGCCTAATAGGATCCGTTTCAATTGAGAAATGAACTTTATTATGAGAAGGAGACTCCGACCAAGAATTCTCAACGCAACCCATCTTGTTTTACTGCATTCTTGGCTTCATCAATTCGGCCTGCAGGTTTTGCATCAGATACCAATAATTTAATCATTTCTTTGAAATTTGGCATCTTACCGACTATGCTGCATCAAATGTTAGAATTTAAATGGATGTTTAAATTGACCTTTTTAATCTCTCTCTCTCTCTCTCTCTCTCTCTCTCTCTCTCTATGTATATATATATATATATATATATATATATATATAACCAAACGAAATATATGAAATTTTGATTGTAATGTCCTCAAAAGATGACTTCATCTTGTAGTAAATCACGTACATATCTATGCACATCATGGTGTAATTATTACCCGCATTAACACAAATCTACTTTAAGAATAATTATTTTATAATGTGTTTTTCACTTAAAATTTTAATTTATATTGTTCCCCTCACAAAAAAATAGAGCATTAAGGTAAGTAGGTTAAAGGTATAAGTTGAATTCCAGATGGTAGATTATAAACGATCAATCAAAAGTTGGTTTCGTATCCATAATAAATTTAGATTAGTATTATCTTTTGAAATGATAAGTTGCAAATAGTGACTTAACCAATTAACTTGCATTCACAAAACTGCAGCCTGTCGCTTGATTTGTAATGCCAAGTTTCATTAATAACGGTATCAAGAGAAAACTAGGAATCACATTATTCAACTCTGCATTAGGATGCTGCTACATTATAATGAACCTCAAGCTGATCAGACCTGGGATTCTGGTACTGATTTGCCAATCAAGGAAATGGATATATGACCACTTTTCCTGTAGCTCTGCCAGTCTCAAGATAGGAAAATGCTTCAACAGTCTGAGTAAAAGGGAATGGGCTCTTTGGGTCAATCAGTGGCTTCACCGTCTGATTCTCTAAGAAAGGCTTCAGTTTCTGTAACATAGCTCCACTTGAAGTGAGCACAAATACGATATGTGGAGGAGGCACAGGGCCAAGAATTGACACCAAACGCCCGCCTTCTTTCACTGCCTTTACAGCCTTCTCTGTTTGGCCTGGTTTTGCAACAAAAACAAATGACACTATTAATTTTATTCTTTTTTCCCTTATAAAAATGATAATTTATTGCTCCAATAGAGAATAATAGTAGTATTTATATATTGTTGGATTCATGACTTAAAGAAAAGGATAATTATGTTCAATATCTTACCGACAGCATCGTATACCACATCAAATTTCTCTGGTAAACCTTCGATATTCTCCTTATGATAGTCAATAGCCCAGTCAGCACCTAAGCTCTTGAGTAGATCCAATTTTCCGGCGCTAGAGGTTGCTGCGACTTTACAAGCACCGAAGACATGCTTTGCTAACTACTCAAATGAAATGAGAATATTAGATCAATGACAAATTAGAAAAACCCATGCCTTGGCTTGCTAACGTACGTTGGTCATTTATATGAAGGGCAACTCGTTACCTGAATTATTAGTGATCCAACTCCACCAGCACCTCCCAGGACAAGAATAGACTGTCCTTCAGAGAAACCGGCTCTTTCAAGACCTTCATACGCAGTCTCAATGGCAAGAGGGAGACTAGAAGCTTCTAGAAAACTCAGGTTCTTGGGCTTCAGGTCTAGTAGTTTCTCTTCAACAGCAGCATACTCAGCCAAGGACCCGAAACGCTTGGGGTTCACCAAAGCATGCTCATTAATGTCTCCGTACACTTCATCTCCTTCCTTGAATTTTGTTACTTTGCTTCCCACCTTCACCACCACACCTGCTACGTCATATCCCGGGACAGTCTGCTTATAAGTTTAATTAATTTGTTTAGAATAGGCCCGGAAAGGTTCAGAGTTCGGCACGAAAATTAAACTTTACATTTCTCGTGTGAGTCAACATAAATTTTTAATAACAATATAAATTGAAAGATTAAAGGTCTCCATATTCTCAAAATTTAAGTTGATAGAAAGATATTGAATTTAATGTATGATAAACATTATTTGGAAAGAAAGAATTAGGAGGAAAGAGACAGAGGCTTACCGGTAAAGAAGAATCAGTGTCCTTGAAATAACCAAGCATGCGCTTGGCATCGACTGGATTCAAAGCTGCAGCAACGACTTTGATCAAAACTTGGTCATCATTTATTTGAGGAACAGCCACGTCATGTTCCAGTTTTAGGACATCAGCAGGTTTTCCATATTCTGTATAGACCCAGGCCTTCATTTTGGAAGGTATGGTATGAGAAATGACGGTGCTTGCCATGGCAGTAGGTATACCAATCTAAAATATAAGCATATATTTATATCCGAGGGATCAGGGATGGAAGTTGAAGTAATTGCCATTTGAGTCTGCGTCGTAATAGATGATTTCAAAGATTGGTGGGTGAGGATGTGGATATCATGATGGATTGAGACTGCAATAGTCTCTAGGTTCATTATGATTCCTCACGTTTTGGCGTTATGAGAATAGTAATTGCCGTATGAGATTTTGTTTCTCATTATTTTGACCGCGAAATCAAAAGCAGTAATCATTTTCGATTCTTGAAGGTTCTGGTACTTGTATTAGGAGAATCCAGAGAAAAAAAAAAAGAAATGGAAATTTTTTTTTTCCACTGGTTAATTTGTTATCTCTCCATGGCAAATTAACATTTTTCCCAATCTATTTAAGTTCGGTGAATAATTTTTTAAGAGCAGTGGATAAAGCTCTTTTGGCCTCAAAATTAGATTTTCCGGCATGATCAACAATTTTACACATATTTAGGTCAAGGGTATTTTTGTCCATTTACTATTTGTGCCTTTTAAAAAAAAGACAAAACAAAACCCCCCATAATAGATTTAAAACAAAAAAGACATCTGAAATCCTCCTCCTTTCTCCCTTCCATGTCCCAATCCAGAACAACTCATTTTTTGAGTGGCCTACTTGCTCCATCTTTTAGACGAAATGACCAATGGCTCCTCAGCAGAAAAAAGGGAGCAAATTAGATGAATTAAGAAATAAAATTTCCACAAATGTCGAAAACGAGGATATAATCGTGGCCTTTTTCTTGTTTCCATTCACTGCCCTTGGGGAGGGATTTCGCCTCTTTAGCCTTATCGAATTTGGACAATTCTTGAGCTACTTTTGGACCCATCGACTTGTCTTGTTTATTTGTTCTACACAGGTCCTTACACCAAAATGGTCAAGGAGAAATCACACTGAGGGAAGGGTATGACTGAGAGTGTTATCAGACGATATGCAGCGGCGGCGACGACTGCACTTTCAAGCGAGTGAACTAGAAGCTCCGACAACACAAACATTCGGCTATGAAGTACTTCTCCGAATTGATTTTGAAATTCAATTTCAACTGTTTCTCGTAAATCTTGCTTGACAAGCTGTAATTGGCAGACTCCGACATGGTCGGCGGTGGCGCCAGAGAATGCGTGGTAGGCTTCCATGGAAGAAATAGGAATGAGAAATAAAATAAAATAAAATAGGATGAATTTTTTTTTATAAATCACTCTTTTAAAAAATTCAGGTGTAAATAGTACATGGATAAAATGTCCTTGAGTTGTTGACGGAAATATGTGGAATAGTTTACCATACCAAAAAATTGAATTTTCCAGCGAAAAAGACCTTACCCGCAAACCATAAATGACCTTCCACCAATATTCCATGGAATGATTAGACAAATTCATTTAAGGTGGGTTTAGATGACATTTTTAAATACGTAGGATATCTAGAAATTAAAACACAATTAAAAGTTACACGTTTAAAATTTTTAAAATGTAAAACCTGTATATTTGTAAAAAACTAAAATTCAAATTACTCTAATAAACATTATAATACAGAAAAATATAAATAGGGAAAAGAAGAAAATCTAACCACTTTCGCTTTATATTTTTGACTGAAGAGAATGATTATAAAAATACGAACGGTTGAAATTGAAAAAAAAAACAACTATTTAGATAATTTTCAAATTAAAAATGTGAGGAGTTGAAAATCTCCAAAACCTAAATCATCCAAATTAAAAATTTATTATTTAAATTTTCAAAACCTAAATTAAAATAAAAACATCCTCTCAAACCAAACAAAAGATTCTACTTATCAATAAAAGGTTATTCGGATCGTTTCTACTTTCAGTCATTCAGAGCATTCTGTATCGCATGGCTAACCTGGGGATTAGGATTGACAACAGCAGAGGAAAAGTGGTCGCACTGGGATGCAAAATGGTGGGTGGTGGCAGTGATGGCTTCCTAGACCTCTGCGCAGGGGTTTGCCTCATTGATGAGTATGAAAGGATTATATTTCACACATGTCAAACCAAACCTTTCAGAATTTTAGGTTTACCTAAAAATTTTCGTATATCTTAGAAATGAGAAACTAGTTCAATCCCTTTTTTTTTTTTTTTTTTTTTTGAGTAAAACATATTTTCTATGAAAATACAACACAGAAACACAAAATGATCATGTCCCTCCTTTCAAGGGATTATTAATCCATTTCAGAGCCATGTATTGTTATAGAAAATTGAAAAAGGTGAACTGATTTATGTTAATGAAGGTGAATTTTTATGTATAGAAGTTTTGATAACATCAATTTAACGATTAGAAAATTAAAAAGGAAAAATGCTTTTATTTTGGACTTGCTCTGCCAAGTTAAAGATAAGAAAATGGGCATTTTGGATTAATGACTGGCTGAGTTACTGATTCTAAACGCAAATTGGCCCAGATTTTGTAACAATCCATTTCAATTGAGAATGAACTTTATATGGGAAGGAGACTCGGACCCAAGACTTCTCAACGCAGCCCAACTTGTTTGAGTGCTTTCTTGGCTTCATCAGTTTGGCCTGCAGGTTTTTCATCAGATAGCAATAATTTAACCATTTCTTTGATGTTCGACATCTTACCGACTATATCGCATCAAATGTTGACTTTAAGTGGATGTCTAAATATACCTTTCTTTTATAATCTTTTTACATATTAAGAACCCAAACGGAATATATGAAATATTGGTTGCATTAGTGTCCTCATGAGATGACTTTATCTTGTTTAGTTGTAAATCATGTGCAAATCTATACACATCACACTCTTAAATTAAATGTTTATTTAAAATAAAAATAAAAACACAATTCTATTTTAAATTTTTGAATTTAAATAATTATTTAAAAAAAAATATACATATTTTTCATTTAAAATTTTTATGACAATTTTTTTTTAATTAAAGAATTTATATTCTTTCACCCACAAAAGATATTAAGGAAATTAGGTTAAGTGTATAAGTTGAAACCAAAAGATTTATGTTATATTCTTCCACCCATAAAAGCAATCACAAGTTGGTTTCGTATCCAAATGATTAATATTATCTTCTCTAATGAAAACTTGCAGATAAGAGACTAGCA
Source organism: Apocynum venetum (assembly GCA_019593545.1). NCBI lineage: Eukaryota > Viridiplantae > Streptophyta > Magnoliopsida > Gentianales > Apocynaceae > Apocynum > Apocynum venetum. The sequence goes on along the minus strand of SRSM01000123.1, from coordinate 3,731,209 downwards.
TTCACAAAACTGCAAGCTGCGCTTGATTTGTAATGCCAAGTTTCATTTATTAACAGTATCAAGAGAAAACCTGGAATCACATTTATTCAACTCTACATTAGGATGCTGCACATTATAATGAACTTCAAACTGATCAGACCTTGGATTCTGGCACTGATTTGCCAATCAAGGAAATGGATATATGACCACTTTTCCTGTAGCTCTGCCAGTCTCAAGATAGGAAAATGCTTCAACAGTCTGAGTGAAAGGGAATGGGCTCTTTGGGTCAATCAGTGGCTTCACCGTCTGATTCTCTAAGAAAGGCTTCAGTTTCTGTAACATAGCTCCACTTGAAGTGAGCACAAATACGATATGTGGAGGAGGCACAGGGCCAAGAATTGACACCAAACGCCCGCCTTCTTTCACTGCCTTTACAGCCGTCTCTGTTAGGCCTGGTTTTGTAACAAAAGCAAATGACACTGTTAATTTTACTATTTTTCCCCCTATAAAAATAAGAATTTATTGTTCCAATTAAATTTTCACACAAGTTTTATACTTATTACTCATACAAGTTCAATGCATGAACCACAATCACTTAACCGGTAAAGTCTCCCTATCTCACATATGTTCCCGTATCCCCAATAGACAATAATAGAGTAGAATTTATATATTTATCGATTCATGACTTAAAGGAAAGGATAATTATGGTCAATATCTTACCGACAGCATCGTATACCACATCAAATTTCTCTGGTAAATCTTCGATATTCTCCTTATGATAGTCAATAGCCCAGTCAGCACCTAAGCTCTTGAGTAGATCCAATTTTCCGGCGCTAGAGGTTGCTGCGACTTTACAAGCACCGAAGACATGCTTTGCTAACTACTCAAATGAAATGAGAATATTAGATCAATGACAAATTAGAGAAACCCATGCCTTGGCTTGCCAACGTACGTTGGCCATATATATGAAGGGCAATTCGTTACCTGAATTAATAGAGATCCAACTCCACCAGCACCTCCCAGGACAAGAATAGACTGTCCTTCAGAGAACCGGCTCTTTCAAGACCTTCATACGCAGTCTCAATGGCAAGAGGAAGACTAGAAGCTTCTAGAAAACTCAGGTTCTTGGGCTTCAGGTCCAGTAGTTTCTCTTCAACAGCAGTATACTCAGCCAAGGACCCTAAACGCTTGGGGTTCGCCAAACCATGCTCATTAATATCTCCGTACACTTCATCTCCTTCCTTGAATTTTGTTACTTTACTGCCCACCTTCACCACTACACCTGCTACGTCATATCCCGGTACAGTCTGCTAATTACAAGTTTAATTAATCTGTTTAGAATATGCCCATAAGGTTGATTGAGAATTAGGCACAAAAATTAAACTTTTTTTTAAAAAAAGAAAAGAAAAGAAGCCCAAATAGAGAAATTAAGGAAAAATCTATACCACAAAAGAGGGTACGAGTGAGGCTGTGAGGGGGAATTATTTGGAAAGAAAGATTTAGGAGGAGAGAGACAGAGGCTAATTACCGGTAAAGAAGAATCAGCGTCCTTGAAATAACCAATCATACGCTTGAAATCGACTGGATTCAAAGCGGCAGCAACAACTTTGATCAAAACTTGATCATCATTTAGTTGAGGAACAGCAACGTCATGTTCCAGTTTTAGGACATCATTGGGTGTTCCATATTCGCTATAGACCCAAGCCTTCATTTTCGAAGGTATGGTATGAGAAATGGTGCTGCTTGCCATGGCAGTGGTATACCAATCTAATTTTAAATGTAAGCAGAGAATATATATGAAGAGGGGATGCAAGTGGTCATTTGGAGTGGCCTAATATATATATAGATATATATAGTCGTAAAAGATGAATTGAAAGATTTGGTGGGTTATGTGGATATCTTTCATGTATTGAGACTTCAATACTTTCTAGGTTCATTATGAATCATCACTTCTTAAGTTTTTTCGTTATGAGAATAGTAATTGCCGTCGGAGTTTTTTTACCCCGAAATCAATAGCAATAATCATTTTTTATTCTTGAAGGGTCTCTGATACTTAAGGTGGCAAAATTGATTGAAAATTTAATAAACATTTAATATTAAATGAATTTGATTTATTCATATAATTTAAATAATTTTAAATGTACATCCATTAAAATTCATTAAGATTTCATTAAGATAAAATCTAACTTGATCAGTTCATTAGTCTTAATTATACCTTGCATCCTTTTAAATTTAACTATACCATTCACTAAGATCAACTATGAGAGATGAAGTGAAAGTGCGTCATTCTAAGTAAAACTATACTTACATTTTTGTTTTTTATTTTTTTTCTTGTTTAGTTTTTGAGGATAAAGCTTTGCGTGTTGAACATCTAAAGACATTTCATGTTTAGAGTTACTTTTCCTCCTTAGATAGTTGGATTGGTTAAAATATTTTTCTCATAAAAATATTTATCATTTAAATTTAATTTAATCAGAAAATTCAATCACATACTTTTTTCTGTTTATGGAATTGTGATGAAATATTCATAAATTCAGACTTTAATTGTATTTGGATAAAATTTTAAATTTTTGAATTTTATGTTGAATTTTTTTTAATTAAATTGTTTTAATATGATCAATATAATGAGTCTAACTTAGACAAGTACTAAAATAATTAATTTAAATAAAATTTATAAATATATATTTTTAATATGAAAATTGGACTTATTGAAATATATTTTTAATTCCATTTTCTCCTTTTCAATTTTGTTTTCGCGTGGTTCCTTAATTGCAATTGTAAAATTTAAATGCACGTGATGTGCTTATCATATAAATATTTTATTCAGCAAACCCACATCCAACGGTGTGGGTAGAGGGAAATTGACATTTAATTTGCATTTAATGGATGGAAAACGGTGACAAATTCAGGCTGAATCGTGAGAATTCCCTGGAATATAACAGGAGAGAGAGAGAGAGAGAGAGAGAGTGCGATATTTAGCAGTTAAACCTTTAAAATTAAACATGTGTTTACTTTTTGAAATTAACTTGTTATAAATTGTATTTATATTACATTATTCTATAAAGATATTTTTCCACAAACTAATAAATAAATAATCATTTGAATAGAACCTTCCCAAGTTCCTGTAATGATATTGAAAAGAATTGAATATAAGTATAAATATTAAAAATTACATTAAGAAAATTAATTAAATATAATTATAAATAATTAAAGTTAAATGAATAAATGAATATTTATAAATCATTTAAATTATTTATAAATAGATCATAAATAATTTAAATTTATTCAAATGAATTTGAAGATTCACCTTTTAACCCCTCTCATGGTATTTAAAATTTCAAACCTAAATTAAAATAAAAAGCTCCACTCAAACCAAATACATATTTGCCTTTCTTCGGAAGAGATTATCCAGCAAATATAGACCGCGAATACCAATTTGGATATTATCTGTGTAATACCATTTCAAAATCATTATACCTTACTTTACATAAAAACTCATTTAATTACATTACTTCAATACAAACATAATTCTGAAAATCAAAATACTACAAATAGCAGAAAGAGCATCACAAAGTTTCAGACCAGCAAATATTTAACGCGCCTCAAGGGGAGGAATGTTTCTCGCTCGCCTCTAGAGGACATTGTTGCCTAAAGAATAATAACATCCTGAACCTTAAAAAATGCTCGGTTACAACTTAGAAATGTCTGCTCTCCTGAAACGTTTTTGCTCAAACATCTTCAGTAGTGACTTAACTTCAAAAGGTCTATCCAAACAACAGAAATTGAGTCCTGCATTTTGTTCTTTCCAAATTCTAAGCATGTGTAAATTACCATACCAATATCAAAACATTCCTTGGAGATTAATTTCTTTACAGATATTATACAAAATAAGGCTTTACATCTTTCATATTCTAATTTCCACTTCCTCAAAAATTCATTATAGTTCCCCTGCTACAGCTTCATAGGCATCCCAACAAGTAAAAAACTAGGTGAATTTGGAAGTGCAAAGTGCGTAACCAGATATGAGAGAACTGAATGCTAGTGCAGCAAATGCAAGGAACGACATAGATACAGCTGCGCTTGCCATATCTGGGAACTTATCACTGCCCCAATTGGATTTCCAATCATCAATCTGAGTGGTAGCAGAAGACGATGCCGATATCAGTAGATAAGTTACCATCTGCAATTTGAAAGTCAACCTATAAATCTTTAATTCCACAACCATAAGATAAAAATTAACTCTTGGAATTAGGTCCAATACAAGAAAACAAATAAGACAATTCTCAAGCAGGAAATATTTTGTCTAAATATTTCATGTTCTCCATAATAAAAGTAGAGCCAAGACCTTAGCAAATTTCTTAGTAATGAAGGTTCTTCATTAACGAAGAAAATTGAACAATTTGTACATGGTGGTCCTTTGAATATTCGCTTTTGATTCTATATCATAATCAATGTTAAAGAGAGGTTTTGACTATTAGCGAGTTACTTAAATAATGTGATGGCATCAGTGGTGTTAATAAAATATGAATCGTTTAAATTAAGAATGTTATTTGAGAAATTTTAAATAAAAATACAATTATTTTAGAGAATTAAACATTGAATTATGTTCATTCCAAAATAAAATAAAGAGGAAGTATATTACTACCGTAACATTGCTAATGTAGAAAAATCTCAAGAGTCAAAGGTTTTAGGTTAACATTCCCCCGCAAAAAGACTGCAACTGGACATATACAGAGTGGATTGACCCTATGTTCTAGGCCCTAGAAGCAATTGCCAACCACAGCTACTCAAGGGCAGTAAAAATCCACATTTCAATTAAACTCAAAACTTAAAAATTGAATTCAACTCAACCATCATAGTCCATCGGTCTCATGTATACTTAAAAACAGAAAACACTAATAACCATTCCTTTCCTACAAACTTTGATCCTCCTTTTTCCCTTTTTAATTGAAAAAAAAATGAAAGGGAAAGGCAAGGACGGAGAGGGTAGGGGGGCCAAAACGCCATGGACTGGTGTTTCAACTCTGACGTCTCGAAGGACAAATCTCCAACAATTCCAAGCTGCTTCAACATATCCATTTTCCCTTCTTTTCTATCTTCACAAATTGCAGAGTCCAATTAAGGTGAAGAACTAACTGACAATCCATGTTCCCACATATGACAAGACACCCCGATTCAATCTCCTAAATCACAAACTAAAAATCCTAGTAAATAAATAAATGACTAAGTATGGGAATGATCAGGCCTCTAATGAAATGAAGTTCTTCGAGGAAAATAACAATAATATTTAAAGCTCTAATGGAGAATATACACAAAGGAGAGATGACCATATATTCCAGGTAAACACAGATATCAATTTGAAGGTGGAAAAGAAAAGGGGTTGATTGACTTGCCTGATCAATGGCGAAATCCATGTAATGCCGGAGACGGAACATAACAATAGATTTGCCTGTAGCTAATTGGTGAATCAAATCAAAAGCCTGCGTAAGTGAGTACGCAAACCCTATAACATTCACTGACATACAGTACCTGAGATAAGAACTCCCTTAAACTAACCACCCGTGAGTAGAAAAAGAAATACCTAAAAAAATTATATATATATTTTAAAATAGGATTAAATACCTGAACTGCTTGTATCGATTGAATGAATCGAGAGCCCAACCTTGATTTTTATCAGCAGCCATCACAGAGAACGAAGCCAAACAGAACAAAAAACCAAAAACCCTAAACCCTAAGGCCGCCTTCTTCACCATTTGCTCTCTTTCTGTTCTCCTCAGAATAGAGAGGGACGGCCTATACCTTGGCCCACTTCCACTGGCTCCTCTTCGGGGATCCATATTTTTTGATAGGGCCGGCGGTTCATTCCGGACCGACCGGTTCACCACAGGCACCGGCGGGGTTTGCTTATCAAGAAATCTCCCAGGTGGGTCCTCAGGCGGTGACCGGCTGCTAAGCACATCCAGTGGCGTGGGATGCTTATCAGGTAATTTCCCAGGTGGATTCTCAGGCGGAGACGCTGGGACTTCCTTTTGTCCTTCGATTGGAGACGGGAAAGATTCATGAGAAAGAGATGTGTGATCTGAAGAAATCGAAGATCTTGCCGGAGAGTCTTCCTCTAATCTCTCCTGAAGCGTAGGTGGCTTAAGTTCTCCGCTACTGTAGTTTGATCGAGCTGGGGACGAAGCCAATGATATATGTTCGTCTTGTGTATGTAGTTTAAGTTCTCCGCTACTATGGTTTGATCCACCTGGAGAAGATGCAATTGATATATGTCCATGTTGTGATTGTGAAGTTGCAGTCTCAGGGTCAGAGATACTGCGGATTCTTGAGTTCTCCATGCTTTCGTTGCTGTGTAATTTTGCTGGTTGAGAAGCTGACTCCGAGAGCGGTAAGATGTGCGCTGAATGACTCACAGCTGTCGGTTTTGGCAAACACTTTTTATTTTTTTATTCGGTAAGGGATCTTTGTATTGCTTTTACAATAGGCAAGATGCGGTACAAATGCCACTCTGAAAGTAAGTATAGATCATGTGGTCCTCCTACCATGTGCAAACATTTTTTTTTTAGTAATCTTGAAATATAAATTAGCGTGAAATATATTTAGAAATTACTCTGAAATATGCAGTAATTAATTTCAAATTTTCACTAAATTTATACATGAGTACATACAAAAAGAATAAATCATCTTTAATTAATTTTAACAAAATTTGAATTCTCACCCATCTCATGTATACAAAAAAAGAATAAATCACCCTTAATTAATTTTAAAAGTCACAATCCTCACCCATCTCACTAGGAGTGTGCAAAAACCGAACCAAACCGAAAAACCGAACCGAACCGAACCGAAATTTTAAAAATGGATCGGTTTTATGGTATTTCGGTTTTTTCGGTTCGGTGAACCGAAGTTTACCAAAAGTTCGGTTCGGTGTTCGGTTTTAAATTATTGGTATTTCGGTTAACCGAAATACCAAAATTGTAACATTAACTAAAAAATTATTTTGTCAAAATCACCCCTAATTTTAATAAAAAAAACCCTAGCCTCTCAATTCTCTCAAGTCTCATCTCCGTCTCATCTCTGTCTCTCTCTGAATTGAGCCTCTAGCCTCAACTCCCAAGCACTGAATGGACCTTCTCTGACTCCCTCATCTCTCTGCCTCAAGCTCAACGCAGACGTCAAGACGCAGGTCGCAGGGCACAGACTCGCAGTGGCTCCCTCATCGTCAAGACGTCGCCAGTCGCTGTCCTTGCTTCCCTAGATTTGGAGCTCCCTCATCTGCACTCTGCACTCTGCAGTCTCTACCTCTCTCTGTCTCTCTCATTTCCATCAGGTTCAAAGAATTTTATTGTATGAGTAATGTATTGATTGCAAATTTCATCTCTGGGGAATAATGTATTGCAAATTTATGTGAGTGCTTACAAGTTACATCCGATTTCGATTTGTTGGTTGTTTCGAATTCTGACTGCATTGAATTAATTTATTTTTTTGCTTATTTCTGAATTTATTTTTTTTGCTTCCACAAGAGATTAAAACTGCAATTTATGAATATGGTTGTGAGTGAACATGTTTTGCAATTGTGTTTTAATCTGCGTTTCTTAAAATGAACTTAAAACTTGAATTTGTTTTAATCTGAGTAAATGAGACACGTCCACTTGGCTATCAAACTTCTGAGGGTGGACGCGTCCACTTGGCTATCAAACTTCTGAGGGTGGACGCGTGAGGTCTGGTGGACGCGTCCACTTTCTGGCCTTGCGCGTCCACTTCTTCTTTCTTCTAAATATCCATCTTCAAGTTTTCAATTTCTTCCAACATCGTCTAAATCTTCTAAAACTGTTTTTTATTTTATTTTAACAGGATGTCCGAACAAGCTGAAAATTCACTATCTCTATCAGATTTTGGAAATGAGAATCTCAATTTGGAACAGCAGTCCAACTCCAACATCTCAAAGTAGTAAAAAGAAGAGAAAAGCAATAGAGCCCCGTTCAGTTGTATGGTCACACTTCACTAGGTATACAAAAGATGAAAAACCAAGAGCCTATTGCAACCATTGCAAAAAAGATTATGCAGCTAATACATCAGTTAATGGCACATCTATGTTGAAGAATCATATGGAGGGGTGCATGAAGAATCCATACAATAACGAGACTCATGTAACTAAGCTAAATCAACAACCATCTTCAGTTGGAGGTAAGGTTGGTTCAATTGTTACTTGGAGATTTAATCAAGAAGATACTAGAAAAGCATTAACAAAAATGATTATTGTGGATGAACAACCATTTAGTTTTGTTGACAAACAAGGATTTAGGGATTTCATGGCTGTAGCTTGTCCATCTTTTCAAATACCATCTCGTACTACAATTACAAGAGATTGCTATCAATTTTATTTGGAAGAGAAAGCAAAATTAAAGAGTTTTTTGAAACATTCATCTACAAGGATTAGTCTTACTACAGATAGTTGGACTTCTGAGCAAAGAATTAACTATATGTGTCTCACTGCTCATTTCATTGATGTTGATTGGTGCTTGCATAAGAAAATTTTGAATTTTTGTCCAATTGATAGTCACAAAGGTGAAGCCATTGGGAAAGGGATAGAGAAGTGTTTACTTGAATGGGGTATTGAGAAAGTTTTTACTATCACAGTTGATAATGCAAGCTCTAATGATGTTGCAATTAATTGTTTGAAAAGAAGATTCACTAATTGGGGTACTAGTTTGCTTGGTGGTAAATATCTTCATGTGAGATGTATTGCTCATATAATAAATCTTGTTGTGAATGATGGTTTGAGGGAGATTGTGCCTTCCATTACTCGTGTAAGGGCTGCAATTAGGTACATAAGACAATCCCCAAGTAGATTGAAGAAGTTCAAGGAGTGTGTTGGAATAGAAAAATTAGAGAGTAAGAGGTTATTGTGTTTGGATGTCCCAACTAGGTGGAATTCTACTTATTTGATGTTGGATACAGCTTTAGGACTTGTCAAAGCTTTTGAAAGACTTGAAGATTTGGATTCAAATTATAAATTTGACCTCATGCAATTAGAGGGTGGTGGGCCACCTTGTGAAAATGATTGGAGAGATATTGCACGATTTGTGAAATTTTTGGGACATTTTTATTCTCTCACATTGAGAGTTTCTGGCTCATTATATGTGACTACTAATCAAGTGCTTCATGAACTCAGTGATGTGGTTAAATTGTTGAATACTTGGGCAGAAAGTAGTGACCTTGAGTTGAGGCAAATGGCAAAGAAGATGAAAGAAAAGTACAATAAATATTGGGGGAATAATGAAAAGCTGAATTTACTCATCTTTTATGCTGTAATTCTTGATCCTCGGTTTAAGTATCATTATGTTAGTTGGGTGATTGGGAAAATGTTCCAAGATGATCATATTATCCTTGAGGAAAAGGTAAAATCTGGAATTTATGTACTTTTTGATGAATATAAGAGGTTGCACACGTCTAAAGAATGTCAAGGATCATCATTGTTGCCTTCATCTTCAAATACTTATACTAGTTGCATTTCAAGTCGGAATTCTACTATGAGTGAATATGAAATGTTTATTAATGAAACAGGAGGAATTGATAATAGGAATGAATTGGACAAATACATTGCAGAAGATAGAGAAAGGAATGGAGATGAGTTTGATATTTTAAAGTGGTGGAAAATGAATGCACAAAGATTTCCTATTCTTTCACAAATGGCATGTGATATATTTGCTGTCCCTGTTTCTACAGTTGCCTCTGAGTCAGCATTTAGTATGGGTGGTCGTGTTATTGATTCATATAGGAGCTCTTTGACTCCAAGAATGGTACAATGTCTTATGTGCACTAAAGATTGGTTGAGGAATGAAGCTTATCCAATTAACATTGAAGAAGACATGGATATGCTTGAAAAGATTGATGAAGGTATTTTATTTACTTTAATATTTTACTATTTTTATCTTTTTATTTCTTAACCATTTATTCTTATTATTTAAATGTTTGACTTATACATATTTTTATGTTTTAGAATTTGGAAATCTTGCTAATGAAACATCTATTTTGGATATTTGAAGATGAAATACAATACAAGGTAAAATTTTTTATATTTGTCCATCTTTTTTTTCTTTAAAGCATCACTTGATTTTTCACATTATTTCTCTCTATCAGTATTCACAGATTATTGAGAGATAGCTTGTTTGGTGATGATGGTGCATGTGCTTTGTAGTGATGATGGAGATGAAGAATTTTGATTTAAAGTTGTAATTTTTATTTCAGAATTTTTTTAATGCAATTATGTTAATTTTATATTTTTTTAATGAGGACTTTATTTTTATTTGTGGTTAATTTTATATTTTTGTCATTTGTGAATGAGGATATTGATTTTTTGACACATTTAGTTTTACATTGGATTAATGAATTGTTTTTTTTTAAAAAAAGGATATTACAGGGTTTTTTAAAATGTTAACAAAATAAGATGAAACTTCGGTTCCAAACCGAACCGAACCGAACTAGTTCGGTTTTCGGTAGTTCGGTTTTAATAAAATTTCGGTTCGGTTCGGTTTGTCCTATATGAAAACCGAAAACCGAACTACCAAACAACCGAACCGTATAACCGAACGATCACCCCTACATCTCACTGCCAAGATCGGGGGCAAGGGTAAAGTTAAGATGGAATGGATAACACGTAAATTTCATGTCAACTAGGACCATTGTCTGGGTTCTTTATTCTTTTCAAAATGCTTCAGAGATAAAAGCTTAGCTATTAGCCTATTACCCTTGAGAGAATATATTCTTTTTTTAAAAGAATATTAAATCATTTTACACATTTTTTAATATCTTATATTTTAAGTTTTTATTAAAAAAAGAACATTAAACATAAAATTGAAAAAGTATCATAGTATTAAAAATTGTAAAATGACTAATATCTTAGAAAAAATTATGACTAAAATAATTTATTCTTAAAGAAAGAGAAACCTCTTTCTTCCGCTTACTCTCTCAGGACAATTTTTCTTGGTTCTATTTTCTAAATCAAAAGCATGCGCGTGTTTTGTAAAATTACAAAGACAAAACAGTTTATTATTATTATTTTTAACTAATATAACAAGATTGTTCATAAACCAACTTCCGTGAAATACAGTGAGCAGTGGGGTCTTGCCCTTCAAAGAGTAAATAAATGGGAAAAAAAACAAGCAAACTACTCCAAAATAAGGTTAGACAATCCAAAGATTAATGGCCTGCTATTGGAGCGCACATAAAAGAGAGAAAACGCCAAACTAACAATATAACAAATGCTTGAATTTAGCATGATAGTGTGATACAAAAGTTGCACCAAAAGCAACTTCATCCAGCCTTCAGGCTGAACCTACCTAATTATACAGACAAGCTATTTTGGCAAGGATAAAGTACAACATTCAAGATAACATGAGATGGTGGAAAAGCATATCGCCAACACCATTTGATGAAAAATGAATCTTTTTCCCGCCAACGAATGACAATAGCACTACAAATTTGAAAAAAAATCATATGCCTCCCGGTACCGGTCTATAACAATACCATAGAGAGGGTGGACTTGTTCCAATAGATTAGAGTAAGGACCCAATACATCTCTACATAACGGTGGAGAGTCGGTATCCTCTAACCAACAATATTGACAAATTGACAAGCCACTGAAGCAATAACAGGTATGATAATAGTCTCTGCGTTTCCCAGGTTTGTCTCTGAAACCTTGCTCCTCCTGCATTAACCATATTGTGTAAGGACCTAAACTTTCGAGCCAGAAAATAAGGCCAAGGATAAGGAGACAATGGTGGAGGAAGAGAGAAGACCAAATTTTGCGTAGTATGTAAATTATCCAAACTCAAACCACAGTCACTAGCAAAGCCTTTGAATACAAGGAAACCAACTCTTCGTAAAAAATAATGATTTGACACAACCAGCAGGGAAATAATTTCAAACACAGCCTTAATGTCACCCAAGCTTCCCATGTTTAGCACAAAAACCTAAATTCAACAAAGTCTAAAATCAGCATTCTAAACTATCTAGGATTAAGAACATGAATTAGTTACCCAGTAAATTCATCAGAGGCCAATTTTTTACTAACCAAAAGATTCTAGGAGAAAGTCATACAAAGCCATGTTCTCCAAATGAACTTCTCTATAACTTCTCTTTTGCAGTTCCTACAGCACGCTCAAGCTACCAAACTCTCCATGTCGTCTAAGCCTTGAATCTGCTTTGAAATATGATGCTAAGTATATGTCCAAGGAAAAGAATCCTCATGTTATCTAGGGTTTAGAACATGTCGATATCAGACCCTTGTCTGGAGAAAGCTTTCCAACACCCATTTTTCATTCGCATGGCTTGAACTCAAGACCTTGCTAAAGTGAATCGACCTACATTCCAGTTGGCCCAATGGTATATCTGGAGAATGATGATAGAAAAAGAATTCCATGAAATAGAAACTTCTACCTAAAACCTCTTCTTTTCTATCTTTCCTACCACTCCTATGCATGTACTTCTCATAAATGCAAGGGAAAATTTTTAAAAATAACAATAATAGGTAAGGGGTCTGCAGCTAAATCAATCCATGGGCAGAAATCAGCAACGGGACTCAAAGTACAAAAGTAATCATTGACAAAGCAGCTGATCTACTCGTATTGATACCTGTGAGCACAAAAGAAGATACTGCTGCAAAAGAATGCTGTTGAAAAGAGGTCTTATTGCTGTTTTTTTGCTAATAAAATTGGACCCAATGTGAGCTAAATTTTCTGGATAAGTATTATCTTGTCCTGCAGGAAGGCCAAGAATAGAACACAAATTATTCAAAACTTTAAGAAAATGAAGCCAAAAGCACAGTCCTCTTTTCATACATTTGAGTTTCTCCCCAGGAGGCAAGGGCAAAGGTGTTATAGAGTGAAAACTGACAAAAGAATCCTCAGGAAGACTAAAAGCATAAACCAACCAGACTGAAGAAATAGGTAATAGAAATTACTCCCATCAGAGTTTGTATACCTTGTCTAGGATGGCAAGCACTATCAATAGGATCTGAAGTGCTTTCTCCACATTCTTCTGTATCAGATAAATCTGATGCCACAGAATCACGGTCATTTTCAGAATTGTAACCAGAGTCTACAGTATCTGGCACTCCTAGTTGTCTAGCAATAACTGAATCCAAGTTTTGTATCATTACAGCCACAGCTCCCTGGTCAGTCACTTATAACTATTTATTGATTTAAAGTAGACATTACAAAAGACCCCCTCCATGAAACCCAAAATTTAATAATAATGAAAAAAAGGAGCAGTTACCTGCCAAAAGGAATAGCAGCCATCAACCAGTTTATTTGTTCTACCCTGAAATCCACCTTCCCAACCTTGTCTAAAAACAAGCCAGTCCTGGCAAATTTGTAGAAATAAAGCAACCAAGACCCACAATCAGATCTAATAAAAGAGATCCATGATAGATATAGATGCATATGTATGTTGTTCTAGAATGATTCCTAGAGCACATAGTACGGCTACTAAAAGGACAAACAGGATATCTTTCCAAGGAAACAAATCAGATAAGGAGTTTTTTGAGAAAGCAAGTCAACAATCACTTTAAACCAACAGTTCCAACCAAAAAAGGGAGATTTGGTAGGGCCCAACCAAAGTTAGAAATAGAATTACCAAGCAAGCTTAATCATAAGAACAAAGTTATCAACAAAACAACAAGAAGGAATAATTCCAGAGTACTGCAAGAGAGCCTCTCTCTTCAAACACATTATCATATAGTGTAATGCCATTAAGAAATACATTCCAAATGCTGAAGTCAAAAGAAGTAACAAAAACATAGTTAAAGTAAAATCAACGCCCAGATAGAACTTTTTGCCAAGTAAAACTTTATTAAAGGTAATTTCTCCAATTCACACAGCTTTTAGTATTAGACTCTCCTTCATGCTCCTGCGCCCATCATGCACCTTCTCAAACAAAAAACAAAAACAAAAAGAAAGAAGAAAGATAAAACCAAAACAGAAGAAAATGAAGTCAAATAAACAAACAGAGAATAGAAGAGAACAGCAGAAGACCAATCCTTGACATGAAACATGGAGAAGCACCATTGGCCGAATGTCTGTTGCAATTAAATAATAAAAAGGATACAATTTACCATTTTGTTCTAACATGTCCACATCTCACATAAAGAAATGCTAAACAGCAAGATAGTAAAATATAATAAGTGTTAATAAGGATTGTTCAACATGATGGCAAGGAAATATAGAGATCAGTGAGGTTACAGAAAAGGGGGGTGGAGCTAGATATGGAAGAAATAACTTACAATTAAGCGAGGCAAATCCAAACGATCAGCCTCATCAATCAGAATCATTGCTGCTAACCCACAAAATGCATAACTACAAACACACAGACACCAACATAGATAGAGAGAGGTCAGCTCATAATAGACTTCACTCAATGAGCATTCACAAACAAGGGACCAGCAGAAATTTCATGCATGGCACACAAACATAAAGCAAGTTTGCTAATTGTTTCAGTAAACAATTAAAAACCAATTTATGATGTAGAGATTCACCACCAACAACTTTTCTAATACTTACAAGAAACAACTCTCCTTTTTCTGATACTCGTCTGACAAAACACACTTTGCAAACGCCAACCACTAGCCTAACATAGATATAGTACAATAAACACCATTTTTAATACTTTATCATCCATAATACCTTTTCTAATCACATTACCACAATTTCTACTTAATGGATTCCTTATTTAACAAACACCTTAACATAAGAAAAAAGATGAGCGCGAAATTAGTAAAAATCATGTACAATCCACACATAAGGGGCTAATAGAGAGCTTAAATGTATAATTAGACTAGTATTTTAGATTAAGCAGTAATTGATTGAACAAATATGAAGTATAAGTTTCTTTAACAAACACATTATGCAATCATGTGAAAACACTTCAACAATTAGAGCAATATTGTGCATGTTACATCTCATTTCAATACGATTCTTTTTTTCTCTCTTTGTAATATCTGATCTTGAGTTAAGCCCTATGTTAACTGCTAACAAAGAAGATCACTAATTTTACCTAATAGGCTTGAAAAAGCAACAATATCACAGGAGAAAAAACATAAGCAATACTTAAAATTGAAATGTGTCAGGATAAAAATTTCCATTCCTATATCTATACATAAAATGAATGGCACTTGAGATTAGTTAGGTGGATAAATTACATCATATAAACCAACTGTCTTGAAGGAAGAACTTAACATGTCATACCCTAGCTCTTTGAAGCATTCTTGTTTATGTATTTGTCTGTGTCAATCATATATTTATTGGCTATAATCAGTTGATAGCAGAATCAATGTTAAACAGATAAAATGTTAAATACAAAATTCCATCCTTTATACAAAACCTAATCTTGTCTATCTTACCCTCCATGAGCTTCAGAACCAGGTTCCCCAGCTATTCCACCTTCATAAGTCTGACAACTAAATAAAAGAATCAACATTACTGGGGAAGATAAAATAAAATAAAATAATATAATAAATCAACTTAAAAGCCTCATGTCCTAAAGGATAACATCAATATGCAGAAACTTCTATTTGGATACAACTGAGTAAAAAATAAACTGACCGCAACAAGCAACTATATTAAATCCTCAAAGGTTTTTCAAACAACCAAGTCCCTTTAACCTAGTTTGAGCCCTATTAATAAATAACAATTCCACAGATAAATTTTGAAGCTAAACTTAAGAAGCATTAAACCTCAAAGAATTCTCACCAAAATTAGGTCACAAATATGAGTGGACGATACTAGGTAGGAGCAGGAAAATGTGTAACCAATTTACTCTGACATTAATGGTCCAGGGATATAGGGCAATCTCAACACTTTCTCAACCAAATAGGTGCAGCATAACCAGCCAAACCTACCATATTTTTATAGTGAAAAATGAAAATATGCCAAGTAATTCATGAAGGCCAGGTTGTATCAAGGAATCAACCCTTGTAATGTACTATAGCTCACACTTTTTCACTGTTAAATCCATATTTCAAAGTTGTCAGTATCTCTGATTCAGTTAAGAGTAATAAATACAACTCAAGTACAGGAGTCCAATGACATTCAAATAAAAAACCAGCCAACCCCGATGACAGATTTAGCAGGAGGAAATATTAGAACCTCTTGCTGCTTAAAACCAACCTTGAAATGTAATTTCCCAAATTCTCAACCAGCTTGTCGTCCAAAATGTTCAGAACACTGGCAACCTGATAAAATAATGTGTAGAGGAAATCATGATATGTAGAATAATTACTGATCCAAACAACTCCTAGAAGAAAATTGTTGAATGTCAAAGCAAAACAGAAAACAGAACCAAAGAAGATCACATAACACTTCAATCAACGAAATAAGAGTTCATTATAAATCACAAGTATAATATCAGAGCATAATCAAAGGAGGATCGATAGTCAGTCTGATACAATTTACAAAACTTGTTCATAAAAATCACAACAATCTTGAATATATTATCTAAGCATGATTTTAAACAATGCATTAAAAATTATTTGCACATACAAAGCCAATAAAGGTTTTAAACTCTTCCCAATTCCTAAATCTCCATCAGCTATACGATTCTGTTGCATCAATATCCCACATATACATACTGTCATATTAACAAGAACCAAATGTGCGAATGTTCTCTACTTGCAATCTCCACAAGGTGATTTGAGAATGATTGTGAAAATAAGCGATCAACTCACTCACCCCTTCCCCCACCAAAATTAGTTATAATAACCCTTACCCAAAAGATTTTTTATCAAGAATAAACTCTCCTTCGGTTCTAGCACTAAACAGTAATAAGGCCAAGTCAATAGAACTTAAGTGGGAGCCAGATGAAGAATTTACCAATGAAAATAACACATTCAATTTTGTCCTTGAACTGGCAAGTGATTATAATGGCAAAATACATAGGAGTTGTAAGCGAGATTGTGTGTTCACATTATAGAGGGAGCTCGAACTTACAGAAATAGCAGTATAGCAAGCACGGACATCTAATTCTCCGCCATCATGCATCCTGCGGTTAAACTGATAATTAAAACTTAGTCTGTTTTCTTGGAGAACTTGCTTTAGAAGCTAAATGACAAGAGTAAAACATTTTAGATTATATGTGAAGCATTTCACAATTCAATTCAACAATACTCAGATTTATTTCACACTATAAATCCTGTAACATGACATGGAAGAAAAATAAACAACCAGCCAAGAAAACCACATATATAGTTTCAGAGAGACACGAGGCAGAATCATACAGACCACAAATGGTTCAGTGAGGCATAGGGGAAATACCCCCCCCCACACACACACACACACACAATATATGTATGTTGTTGCATTTTTAGATCAACTTCAAAAACATGATGACATCTCTCTCTCTGAAACCTTTCATCTTTGCTTCTGACTAATCCATCAAGAGCAAAAGTGTTGAACCATGCATGAAAAATGTTGAAAAAGGATAGCCAAATGGCAATTAACCAATAGATGGTTCTCATGTGTATTTCATTTCTTTCATTCCAGGCATCTAGTCCCTTGCTTCTTGTGATTCTTCTAGCTGTCATGTCATAGATAGGTTGAAAACTGATAGGAGTTTGAAAGAAGTGCATCTTATGGTTCAGATGATCATCAAAGAAACTATTGAAAATTCCAATTGCCACAGAAATATAAATTTCCAACTTTCCAAAACATGTATTAAGCATTGAAATGAAAGACATATCAACCTGAAACCTCCACTTGTATCTTTCATTCTCAGCAAAAATGAATAGACTTTTTCCCTGAAATATATAGGAATTAAAAGATCAGCATCAAAGACAGCAAATGATACAATGCCTAATCAAGACATACTTGTGTATACCTATCAATTGATGACAAAGATCTCTGACCACCCAAAGTTAATAGTGAGTTGACTGCTGCATAAGTCGTTGCAAGATGAGGCACCTGCTCAAGTTGAGGAAAAAGGTTATTCCAGTCACAAGTACAAATAGTATCCGAAGAGAGGAGAAAGCACTTACCTGACAAGGTCCACCACCATATCCACCATCTGGATCCTACAAGGCATAAGAGGTTGTTACTGTAAAGCAAAAATTCACAGCAGAAAGAAAAATAAATAAAACGTTACTCTGCATTATGGTGGACATAGATGTCATCCTAATTTACATGGCAATGTGCAAACTCGTGCCAATAAACAAAAAAAAAAATAGCAAAGCAATAAAACAAGCAATACAATAATGAAGAAAACTTGAGATACAAAGAAGGAAATTAGAGACAGCAGAATTTGTCCATTACATTGGCTCCCTCCACCAAAGATTTAATAGTTCACTTGTTCTTTGGGGTCCCTGAACTGCCATTATGAAGACTATAGTGAAGAATTGCAGGAACCAGAATGCAGTTCTGACAGCTAAGTCTAGATCAGCAGCAATGCTATTTTCTTTTCCTTTTCTCCTTTTTTTTTTCTTTTGGTGCCAGGGTTGGGGGGTTGGTTCTATTATGAGCAGGCAGGAGGAGGTCATTTTCTTTTAAATAGTTTGACATTTACTCCCCTCTTTCCTTTCCCCATTTTAAGCTTCTAGCATTGCCACGTGAAATCAAAATCAGTTCATTGTGGATGAAACCTTTCATCACAAAAAATTCAAACAAAAAAACTTTTGTTTACTCTCCCATTCTCCTTTCCATTTGAAGTTTCTAGCACCGCTTTATGAAATTAATGAGATTCACATAGACAAGAAATTTATTAATGCTATCACAACAGTTTTACTAGATGTCATCCATCATCCATCAACAAGAGTTTACTCTCTCAGCGTTCTTTTTTTTTTTGAGGAACACACTCAGCGTTAATGATACTTAAAAGGATCGAAAGAAAGAGACCCGCAAGAGTCCACAATCAAACTGCAAAGGGTAACTGACGCAACAGAATTGGCGAAGAAAAGCATATTCTCAAAACAAAATTATCTCGGCCATTTAGAAAAAGACCTGGCAACGCTTGAGAAAGTCAATAATATTATTTTCCAGTTCCTCATCAACGGTCTCCCCCAATACCGCAATAGAGTGAAGGATCCAATAGCAAAGCCAAGGTCGACTGCAGACAAGCAAAATGTGGGTCGAATTACAGGAAAATTATTATTTTAAAGGGAAAGAAAGTGAAATCCCATTAAATAAATCTGCTACAAGGTTGCAATTCTAGCCAGAATCTATCTTAAACCCGAAAAGAAGTGTGGCAAACAAAAGAAGAGAGAGAAGGAGGTTAGTACTTGGCATCCAGAACTGAAAAGGCTGGGCCGAGTTGTTTAAGACCGTTGGTAAGATATTCTATGTGGTTGTCCCGCTGAATCTCCAAGCTGTCCCCAAAACATTTATTTCAAACAAATTTAAATAATTTTTTTAAAAAAAACGGTACAGAAAGCACACTAATCGTAAAGAAATAAAGAAAATAAAACCCTAGAAATTAAGTGGTGGAGAACTAACTGAGCAAGTCTGGCGTTTGGAGGAAGGCTGTCGAACTGCGAGTAAATGGTGTAGACCTTGTGGTTGAGCAGCCATTGATCTTCTTGAGTCTTGGTTCCCTTCATAACCGTCGGTTCTGTCTCCATGATCCCTGCCTCTTGCTATATAGTTCACTCTTCGACTTGGTACTCTTCGGATACGTTGTCTCCGATCTTCTCGGCTCCTCTTGATATGTTTCTCTTTTCTTTTAGTTTTTCTTTTCTGGTGGAGTTGGGCGTCCAAAATAAGCAGAGTTGAAACAGCCTGCTTATTACAACTTAGATTTAAATTTCTGATAAATTTGGGAATCAAGCTCGAACGGCTACAAGTTCGACCTAATTTTGTATTAAAAATTTTAATTATATATGTATAAATTTTTATCTTAAACTATAAATAAAATATAAATGTTTTTTTAAAGTAATAAATATAAATTTTAATAAGTAAAATAATATTACTCTAATTTTCATATGTATAGCAGTGCTTATGAGATTTGACTTATTTGAGAATTATAATATTATTTTGTTAGTTTTCTTAGATATCAGTAATGAATAGTATATCTCTTTTATTTCTATATATACATATATATTATCTAAATAATATAACAAAGAGATAATTTATCGTTTTAAAAATTCTATGTATTTTAAATTTTATTTATTAGAACTATTTTTGTGGAAAGGAAAAAAAAAGAAATATGTTAGCCCAAACTAGATTAAAAGTAATATACCCGTGTTATTGTTTGGGTTGAGTTCCGGCCCAATTAAGATATTCTTGCTTCCGTATGAGCTCTTCCTTTCTAAATTGTGTAAATCTTGAGTCATAAAGCTCAGTTGACACCCGTATTCTCAAATAAACTAAATGTGTAAGATTATATGGAAAAAAAAACAAGCATTTATCTATCTTGAGAAATAAAAATGGAAAACTAGTAAAACACCTCTAGAAAAAAAGGGGAAAAAAAGAACCACTAAAAAGACAAAAATAAAATTACCTAAAAAAATATAAAAGAACTAAAAGTTTAATGGTTAATGGTTAATGCTGTTTTTATAAAATAAAATAAAAAATTCTTTTACAAAAAAAGAAGAAGATAACTAATGTTAATAAAGCAATTTTGAAAGGGATTTGAATCCGGCACCGTGCACTGGTGAGAAAATGGGTGATTTTAATCCTTAATGTTTATCCGTTTATTAATATTGCTAAGGACTCAAAATCGAATTTTGACAATGCAATCCTCAGTCGGCGCACACGACTTGTCGAGCCGCCCATGAGCATGATTCATGATTCAGTATACAACAATACAAGGAATACTGGGCCCTACAAACTTATTTATCAAACAATCCAAGCCCATCCAATTTGAATTCGGCACGTCAGTTCTTTGGTCTCCATCATTTCAGTTTTCGGCGGCTTTAAAAAAATATAATATATATAGGCACTTCTTAGTTCTTAGCGCATTCAGTCAATGCAAATGAAAATGTGATTTTTATCACTTCATCATGTTCAGAATTTCACATAAAAAATAATGTAAATCAAAATAATTATTAAAAAAATGCATAGACTGATTAAGAAGGCGATACATAATATAATTAGAACTAAAATAAATTTTAAAATATTTTTATTAAAATTATTCTAGTAATTTACGTTAAACTCACCCTCCAAAAGAGCTCAGAAATTACATATTTTTTAAAAGTCAAATGTGTTGATTTATAAAAATAAAGTTTTTAAAAATTACTATTTCCTGTTTTATGGTTCGATTTTGTATACTTTAATCAAAGATTATTCTTAGGAATAATCACAGCAGTGCATCCTCACTGCCATATTCTTTTTGATAAATCTCACCAGAATATTCAATATTATATACTCTTGTAATTTCAAATTAAATGTCTATATTTGATTTATTAACATAATTAAATAGAGTTTAATTTTTAAAAATTATTATATTATGTTTGTTAGTGATAAAATATGTGCGTTATTAGGTGGATAATTTATTTAATACTTTCTTTTAAAAGAGAGATTGTAAATAAAATTTTATATGATAAAAATGTTTGTTTTAAAAAAATAAACATTTAGAATATTACAAAATAAGAATGTGAATCTTTTTTTAAAATAAAAATCTCATTTAATTAAAAGATAATATGAACATTAAAATAAATATTATTATTTAACATATTTTTATTTTAAAATTTGATATGTACACCTAACAAATTAATTGACTTTTGTGAGAAATTATTAGTCTTATTATTTTTCTTGAAATATAAAAGATAATTCCTTTGTCAAAAAAAGAAAAGAATCATCATCTTTTAAATTTTACTACGTTATTCTTATTGTTAATTTAGTTAATTTAATTAGTGAATGTAAATTTTTTAATTTTAAAAAATTATTAATGGAAAATATATTTAATCATATAAAAACAAATATTTTATTCTAAAGATAGTAAATGAAAATTTGATATTCAAATCAAGATAAAAAGGATTATTAGTAGATATTCGAAAATTATTTACTCAATAATAATTTCACTACAAAGAGATATTATTAGAAAATACTTCATTCAAATTGAAGGTTTATATTTTCTAAAATAAATATATTTTGTTTAAATTTATATTAGTCATCTCTTTACTTTCATGTTACTAATTATTAATAATTGTATTATAAAAAATAATATGATAATTTTATTTGTTGCACGTGTCTGATGTTTCGGGGCTATCCGGAGCGCTATGATAAATGAAATGACGCGAACTGGCGAACAGAAGAATGCAATTCAGCATAGTAAAGCAAAGCTGGTCGATTGTAATAATTACTCCATTCTGAAAGCAAGAGACATCACTCTTCTCCTTGAGTAATTTGCCTCCAAATCTCATCGCCGAGAGATGTCGATGATGCGGGCTGCTGCCTCTGCGCTTCGTGGTTTTGCTTCTTCAGGGAATTCATGTTCCTCGGTTCTCAATCGCCACCTTCATGTAAGTCCTCCATTTATAAGAAAAGTTGCAGAAGTACTTTCGATCCTACTCAACTCTGACCCACAATTCACTGTACTACATTTTGCTTTCCTTTTTTTTATTCTCCTTTTATTTTCTAAATCACTTCACAACTCTACTCGATTTTACTATCTACGGCGTCTTTGATAATTAATTATTTTTGGGGAAGAGGGAGGGGCATGGAGGACTTCTGACATGCGCATCAAGATCATGGCCGATTGAGTTCGGGAGATCATCATCTTTCTCAATTCTTCAATTTTTCCCTACCAATTACCCTTGAAATTGCGATAAATTTATACGCAGTAATGCAGTATCCACCTTATATTGTAAGATTTGATCATCACTCATTAGTTACGCCTGCAATCTGCATCTAAACTTACCCCGGAAAATTAGCCTCAATCTCGACCCCGGTAATTTTAGTCAGCAAGTCTGCTCGCATGTGGTGTCTGTGACTGAGCCTAGGGAGAAATGCCTTTATCAGTGCGCTTGCCTGATTGCCTCTAACTTCTTATGTTGCAAACAGGCTTCTCCTGGGAGCAAAAAGATTGTTGGCGTCTTCTATAAGGCAAATGAATACGCTGCCATGAATCCCAATTTTCTTGGCTGCACAGAGAATTCATTGGGCATTCGTGACTGGTTGGAGTCACAAGGTCATGAATACATAGTCACTGCAGACAAAGAAGGCCCCCATTGTGGTTAGTATGGTGCTATGGTACACATTTTGTTTTATTTGCTTGGTCTGTTTGATACAAACTATTAATTAGCCACTAGGCTTATGGCAGACCCAGATTCTCACATAAGTAAGATTATTGCTTGAATCTGCGAGTAGCATTTCTGGTCATATTCAATGAGTCAATGGTAACTTGTGCTCCCAAACACATACATTTATAACCTACCTCGAAATAGCTTTCTTTCAATAACATGCGATAAAGTTGGTAGCGCCTATGAATTATCATGAATAGAAACGGGATGTCAGATAAACTAAAGTAGATAAAGTGAGCTGTTAGAATATGTTTTTCTTCTTTTCTCTTTTTGAGATTATTCAGAAAATCTTCCTATAAGAAAGTCAGTGGCAGAAACGTTATGGCAATTGGAGTTTTTATGTTATGGTAGTTCATATATAAATGACTGCTCGACAATATATACAATAGACCATTTAAAGAAAATCAAAGTAGTAATGGGCTACCAATATCCTTGGTTTATTTGTATGAAATACTGCACACCGTGTTTTCCTAACTTTTTTTTTTTTTGTAGTGTCGCTGATTGTGTTTCTAAAAATCAGATAACTTTTGTTTGGCTTTTGTGGTGCTTATTTGCAGAACTTGAGAAACATATTCCTGACCTCCATGTGTTGATAACCACACCCTTTCATCCTGCCTATGTCACGGCTGAAAGGATCAAGAAAGCAAAGAATCTGCAACTATTGCTGACAGCTGGAATTGGTTCAGATCACATTGATCTCAAAGCTGCAGCAGATGCTGGGTTAACAGTTGCAGAGGTCACTGGGAGTAATGTTGTCTCTGTTGCAGAAGATGAACTTATGAGGATCCTCATTCTTGTTAGGAATTTCCTGCCTGGACACCATCAAGTGATCACTGGAGATTGGAATGTTGCAGGTATTGCTTATAGGGCTTATGATCTTGAGGGCAAGACTGTTGGAACTGTTGGGGCAGGACGTATTGGCAGGCTCTTGTTACAGAGATTGAAACCTTTCAATTGTAATCTACTGTATCATGATCGTATTAAGATGGACCCAGAGTTGGAGAATCAGATAGGAGCAAAGTTTGAGGAAGATCTTGACGCAATGCTTCCCAAATGTGACATAATTGTTCTCAATACACCTCTTACAGAAAAGACAAAGTAAGTCTGATTGTCTGATAATTAAGTCACAGAATTTTGAATGTTTATTCCTTTCTAGTGCATCTGCTTGTGGACATGCAATGCTTTTCAAAGTATGTCAAGACATACATCTTTATTGTAATGAAACTGACTTTTTCATGTGAGGAACCAAATGTGATTTATTTTCTTCTTTTCACTTCAAGATAATCAAGAAACAAAAATTGTCATTTGGTCTTTGCAAATATATCTGCTTTTGGACACTCCTTTATAGTATGGTAAAGCATGAGACATCTTATTTATAGAGATAATATTTGAGGAATATGGTTGAAACAAATTGGCTTGATATTATCCACAAAAGTGACATCAAGAAACAACTTCCCATTAATATATTAGATGCATGGATGTGATTATCGAAACAAACGTTCTACCTTTCAGCGTGCCTATTTTTGGTCTTGGGAATCAAATAAAGCTACTTAACATGTCATTCATTAGAACATGTAGTAGTTGTACTACATGTAAACTTCAGTCCTCTATTTCATTGTGCCAAAAAGGTGGAGGGTGCCATTTGCGGCAAACCTTTTCCTTAAGCTCATTTGAGTAGTACTTCTTATTTTTATGCATGGATAACATCATTTGTGGCCATTTAGTTAAGTTGTTTAATTTTGTGCTGTACTGACACAAGTTTGTCTTTTGTTCAGAGGGATGTTCAACAAAGAGAGGATTGCTAAGCTAAAGAAGGGAGTTTTTATTGTAAATAACGCTAGGGGTGCCCTCATGGATACCCAGGCTGTTGCTGATGCTTGCTCAAGTGGACATATTGCAGGTGAGATAAAAATCATTCGCACCTAACTATGATATTCATAAATAAATGATGTTTTAGTATTTAAACTTGTTGGCATTTTTTAAGTCTGTTGGCTCTCTGTTGTTGAGGAATTCAAGTTGCACACTTGTACCATGAATTAAAAGAGGGGGAAGTTTATCTATTTACTTTAATAAATAGGTTCTGGTGTTCTTAACTACAGAAATTCTTTAACTGCCACAGTGCTTTTCAACTTTTAGGTTACAGTGGCGATGTATGGTACCCACAACCAGCTCCAAAGGACCATCCTTGGCGTTACATGCCAAACCAAGCTATGACCCCTCATATTTCTGGCACTACCATTGATGCACAGGTTTTATTTCTTCTCTAGGCTCTTCTTATTTGTGTGCCATATATGATGTCCACATTGAGGATCAAAGATTGCTGCTGATCTTTGAATCCAATCTGCTCTTATTTTGTCTTGTACACTACTGACTGGTGGGGGATCAGTCAACACATACTCTGCATATGGCTTACTTCTTAGTTCACTGTTATTCACTGTGGTTTACTCTCATTCTGATTGCCCTTTCTATGGTTCTTCCTTTGTTTCCTTCCATCATTTTTTTTTCTCTTTTTTCTATCGTGTTATATTTGTTGGGTTCAGTCAAATTAAAGTCCAGGTTAGAATTGTGTTGGACTCACAATTGGATCTAGGTAAATGCATAAATAAACTTAGACCAATTTGTTTTGCAATCTCTATCTGACTAGCTGAGAGCTCATGTAAAACTGCAAAATTGAGAGACTGTTGGTTATATGCAGCTGCGGTATGCTGCCGGGGTTAAGGACATGCTGGACAGGTACTTCAAAGGAGAGGATTTTCCTGCTCAGAATTACATTGTCAAGGATGGAGAACTAGCAAGCCAGTACAGATAAATCAATGATCCTGCTGGTCATCGAGCTATATTTTGGAAGGATATGTATGCGGAATAAATTGGCATATGTCATGCTTGTTCCTTCCTGGATATAATGTAATAATTTAAAACTTAAGCTCTAATGAGGTGGAATTTAAGTTTTATTCTGCTAATGTATCAGATTATTATTGGAATGAATAAAAAATTATGTGCCATATCTTTTACAATTAAAAGTCTATATTTTTTAGATGTACAAAATTTTAAAATTAATTTTTTATTCCCCAACAAGTAGTTTTCTTAAATTATTGTATTATTTTTTTCTTTTGAGTTTGTTTTGGTCCTTATATTTCAGTGTAATATATTATCATCTTTAATGTTGGAAAATTTTTTTCATTTCAAATTTTTGGTTTCTGGATGTTTTTTTTTTAAGTACCATAATGATCCTTGAGTCAAAATGGAATATGAAATTAATTTGATACATTTGTAAAAATTTGAAGTATTAAAATGATATTTTTAGAAAGTTTGAGGATAATAATATATTGAACAATGATTTGTTTTTTCAAAGGATTATTATAAGAATAAGAATATATATATATATATATATATATGCACACACACAGTCTTAAAAAATATATATTGGAATAGTTTGAAATTTATAAAGGGTTCTATAGGTTAAACAAATTATATACAATTTGATTATGAATCAACTCAACAAAATAGACAATTGAAAATTATTAAGAAATCTTAATTCTTAGTTAAAAAAAACAGAAGTACCAAAACGATAAAGAAGCCAAACTTAGGGACTATTTGAAGGAATCCAATTAGTTCTTACCCCTATTGGACACAATTTAAAAACATATTTTTTCATCTTCCACAATTTTTTAAAAATATTTTCTTAACCTCTAAATTTTTGTTTGAAATTCAAATTTTAAATTTCCTCTCAACTTCAAGTATGAGTTCTATATTTTCACATAAATAATACTTTTAATTAAAATTATACTTTCTAACAATTTATTATTAATATTTCATATATTTTATAATATTATTAATAATATGGACTCAAAAAATAATATTACACTCTCAATTTTTTTTATTCAAACACAATAAACCTTTCTAATTTTATTTTACAAAAAATAATTTTAGAAATTTTATCCAAATATACGTTCCTAGCTTGCAAATTTTCAGCTCATAGGGTGGCTAATCTAGGCGGTTTTTCCCTTGTGATTAGCTTTGGATTCATAGCAAACCGCTTTGTGTTACTTTTTGGATGCTGTGGCTAGTTCGCTCTGGATGTCAATAAAAATATTTTATCTAATTAAAAAAAATAAAATTTATACTTTAGTTATTTTAATTTATTTCAATATGAAAAAGTCACTTAATATCAAATTATATAATTCTTCTGGAATTTAATATTGACATTTGATTTACTTTTAAAATTAAGAATACATTTTTACCTTAAGTAAATTATATCATTATTTTTGTTACTAATTTGGTTATTGTTAAGGATGTATATAATTATATTAAATTAATAAATTTGTTAATTAAAATTTAAATATAAAATATACTTATTTTAAAAAATAAATATTCAATTCAATTTAGAATATTCTAAATAAATATATATATATATATATTCAATTTTAAAAGGAGATAATATTTAATAAAGAATGAGTATTATCAAAATATAGTTTTGTTCTTCATATAAGCACAATTTACTACGTGGACGGTCTCAATTCTGTGAGAGAATGTAGAAGATCAACGGTGCACAGGCGAGCGACATTTGTTCTAAAGGCGACTTCCACGGTCTCCCCGGGACAATTTACGCAAGACTGTAGAAGAAAAAGAAGCAGATCGCTTCGCTCTATTCCCTTACTTTCTCAAACTGCGAATTTTCTAAGGTATTTTCCAGCTCACTTTTTGTTTCCGGTGAAACTGTTACACTGATTCTGATTTTTAGTTGTTTCGATCTTTCCGATCTACGGATTAGGTTTTGATTCATATCTTAGCTAGCATTAAATTCTCTGTTCTTTTTATTTATTATTATTTTCTTTCCAATTGTTATTATTATGATGTGGTGATGAATTCGTTTTTTTTGTTACACTCATTTTCTCAAATGATTAAAAGACAAGGATATTTGAGATTTTTACTCAATCCGAACTTCGATTGACATAATTGTTTATTTTTTGTTGTGAATAATAAATTGAATTCCGCGTATACATACATATAAATTCTTCTTTCGAAGAAGAGAACTTTTATCGTGGGATTAATATGTTAAGTTGTTTAGAGAATATCCAGAAATAAATAAATGCTGTTGATGTTTATTTACCATGTATATTAGCCTAGTTGTTTTTATTATCGAAGCACCTTAGATCCTCATATATTTTGAGATTTTAAGTGCTAAGGACTGATATTTGAAGAAGGTGAAATTATGCTATGTTATTGCGAGAGTATTTATTGCATTTGAGTAGCAATAATTAAGTTTTTTAGAGGACTAAGTAAATTATTTCTTCACTATCATGTAGGATTTCTTGAAATGTCAGAAACAAAAACCATGAGGAAGCCTGTTTTTATCAAGGCTGATCAACTACGTCCTGGTACTAGTGGACACAATCTGGTTGTTAAGGTGGTTAGTGCCAAGATGGTATTACAAAAGGGCCGTCCAGATGGACCCCAACTTCGACAGATGCGAATTGCTGAATGCTTGGTTGGAGATGAAACGGGGACAATCATATTTACTGCAAGGAATGAACAAGGTATTACTTTTGCTAACGCTGTCGCTTTGGTCCTTGTTAATGATTCTGATGTTTCATCTCAATAGTTAGGTTTTGGACATTATATCATATTACAGAGGACATTGATACTAGTCCAATACGGCAATAATTAGTTACAGCTCCATTCTTGAGCTGTTTTACTGAGATCTTTCCTTTTCCATTCATATTTTGGTTTTGATCAGGTGTCACCCTGTTGGGTCGGGTAGGTCCTTTTCATGTTAGTGTTGCTTCTACGCATAATATGTAATGATGGGAACATGACTCCTATGTATCCTTATCAGTTTTCTCACAATGCAAAATGTATCTCTCTCTGTTCTTCAGCTGAACATTTCTATGTGTAACTCATTCTTCAGTTAGCACTTCTTCATATTTGCATGGCTGATTGCACAAATTGGGGAATCCTGACCCATGCCACTTGAGAAGGAATAACCATTTATTTTAGTCTACGTAATTGCTTTGCTTAGGCATTTCTCTCTGATTCTCTGCCCTCATGTATGTTCATTTCATTTGTCTTTCATCTGATTTACAAATCTAGATTCTTACTTGTGAGGAAGGAAAAATGTCAAATTGGCTGATGTTTAGTTAGGCAGTTGTTTATGATGTTTACATTTTTTTCAAATACCGGTCACTAGTTGACACATATGGTATGCTAATGGAGCCTACACATTAGAGTACATGGTAGTTACCATGTCTTTCATCTTTCTAGGATGCTCAGTTGTAATGTATAAAGTATATGCTATCTTTCCTTCATAGAAAGCCAATTACAACCTTCTGTAGTTGATGCTTTCCATTTGGAAACTTGCTCATGTTGTCAGTTTAAAAGCCCGCTTTGCATTGAATTCTTCACACATGAAGTGAAGCTCTTCTGAAACACCTTTGTACTTGTGGCTGCTCTGATTTCATCTGTCATTTCTTATATGCAGTTGAAATTATGCAGCCTGGTGCTACCGTCACTTTGAGGAATGCCAAAATTGATATGTTCAAGGGGTCAATGAGGCTGGCTGTGGATAAGTGGGGTCGTGTTGAACTGTCTGAACCAGCCAGTTTCACTGTAAAAGAAGATAATAACCTTTCCTTGGTTGAGTATGAACTGGTCAATGTTGTTGAGGAATGAGTTTTTGAACGTGGTCCCCCTTCTCTCAATGAACCGGGAAGTTCTGGACTTCATGGTATTAGGAAGTTGGCAAAGTGGTAATATATTGTTCCCTGATGCTCTTGTTTGCGTGATGCAGAGTTTAGTAAGAAGAATCTTGAAGTTATCTTTTCTGCGAGGAAGTGTGAATTTATCATTGTCGATGTCAGGAGCTGCTGAAAACAAATAGAATCCTAGCACTGCTGCTGGTTATGCTATTCGGGCATGATTAAAAGCTTGATCGCATGGTTGTTTATTTATTTTAAGACATAAAATGCGTGAATTTATATCATATATGAATGAAGCGAAAATTCCAGCTTTTTGTTGTTTTCTATTTTCTTCCCAACTTATCATGAGTAGCATTCATTAATTTTTTTCTTCTTATACTCTTTTTTTTAGGTGGGGGTGGGGTGGGATGGCGGTGGTGGATAAATATACCCCGGTTAATTATTAAAGAGTTTGATGAACAATTTGCTCATCGGACACTATTAAATGCTTGATTCGATTGCATGTTTTTACTTTCTCCGGAAAATTCAAGACTTTGTCCCCAAACATTTTTTTTTTCCTCAGCATTTGATAATTTTTCTTTTATTTTGTCAATTTTCGGAAATTTTTTTTCATTCTTCCAGTCAATTTTAGTCGAAATCAGGCAAAATTATCTAAATTTTATTTAATTTTTTTTATTAAGAGGGCAAGAATGAAAATTTAGAGTGATTGGACAAAATTATATTTCTTTCTTTTTCCTTTTTCCTTTTTTTCCCCTTCTACCCACATCATGTCTACTTCCTCGCTTCAACTTCTTTGTTTTCTGTATTACTTTTTTTGTTTCTTCCACTGGATGACCGAAGCTCTCAATAACTCGTCTTCCCTGTTGAGGCTTTTGCGGATTCAAAATCCATAGTTGACTCCCATGTGGCCTTACTATGGGATTTGGGAATATTCCGACTACCCCTTCTGCTAGCATGACGAGAAAGAGGAAAATTTTGGAAGAAGAGAGAGATGGGTATGTGGTGTACCGTAAAAAAGGAATTGGATACTTCGCTTATTTTTTTTCTTTTATGCTCTACCAAATGAAATTGTGGTTTCTCTCGCATTTTCTTTTATTATTATTATTATTTAAAAGAGGTCTAGAGCTAATTCATCGAGTAATGATGAATTTTTTAGAACCTGACAACTATGGTTAAGTGTTCCTGTAATTTTTTTTATGATGACTCTCAATTTGCTTGAAAAGATAGAAATAAGTTGTAGTTTGATAGAATTTACTAGAACTAGCGCATAGATCTTTGACAACTATTAAAGAGCATAATTTCATTTTGATAACTTATTTGAATTATCCTACAGGCTTGCTTTGGCAATATTTGATGGGCATGAGCATAGAGGTGCAAATGCTACTCAATTTGTAGTAGAGAATTTACATAAGAACATTACGATGAAATAGACAAGTGGGAAAATGATGATATTGAGGAGGCAGTCAAGAATGGTCGATTGAAGATCTGACTCCAAGTTTAATCACTTGCGAGAAGGAAGAATGGGGGAAGAAGAACAAAAAGGGGAAAAATGCTTTAGGTCATGTGAGGACGTTTTTTATGGATGGAAGGAGATAAAATTACTTTATTATCATTTCCTTATATATATATATATATTAAAAAAAATATTTAGGATAATTTTGTTGGAATTCGGCGAAAATTGACCTGTCAAAGGACGAAAATTAATAAAATAAAAGAATAAGAATCAATACTGAGAAAAAATAAATATTTGGAACAAAATCCAAATTTTTTCCTACTTTCTCGTAGAAGATATTTTCCAACATGTGAAACTATTGTAACTATGATCAGGAAATCCTTAAAAATTCTCCGATCAGATCAAATCAAATCAAATGATAATTAAATTACGCATTTGCCCTGAAGTTCAGGATAATTGGATCCGGAAGGTTTGTAAATATCACTTCCGAACAAGTAAAGATTATTCTCATTTTATTTAAAATGGAATGTTTATTTTTATTTAAAAAGTAATTATCTAAATTGCATATGTTTTTAATTTTTTTTATTAATAATATTTTAAATTTAATATATTTACTTTCCACCAACTCATAACTAATTATAAGTAATAAAAATAATAATGATAAATTTTTAAAGTTAAATACTTTACTTAATTAGTAAATACCATATTAGTTAAAAATGTAATCATCTAATTTTTAAAAGGAAGGATATATTGTAACTATAGTTATAAATTTTTTTAAAAAAGCCGTAGAAATAATAAAAGCTACTGGTATCAGAATTTTCTTCAAGATTTAAAAGATCTAATTGGAACTTTTTCACTATTTCAGAAATCTACCACTGGTATTTCAGAACTAATTCAAAAACCAAGCCCACTGGTATTCACTATTTCAGGCCTTCCGTCCGTACTGTTGTCATATCAGTCGGCTCATACCCTCAGTGGCTCAGCTTAATCAGTCAGCTAGGGTAGGGTTGAACTGTTTAAGAAAACACAGAGCCCAGAGGTCTATTTTTTCTCCTTTGAACAGTGGAAAAATATTAAGTAGAAGAATTCTAAAGAAACGAAAATGGGATCCAATTCCGCAGGAAGATTAGCTCAGCGGTCCATATCCTATGCCAAGGCCTTCATAAAGTCTACTCCACGATCCGTTTCTCCCCCTTCCGTCGCCTCTGGACCTTCCAAGATCGGTGGACTGGCACCAACCATTCCTTCCGCTGCTCCTCGTCTCTCTCGTCGCCAAAATCTCTTCTTCACTTCCAGGTTTACCTTAGTATTAGATGTGCTATTACTGTGTATTTTGTTGTAGGTAATGGCCAATTCCTTAAATTTCTACGGTTATTGTACTCCTTCAATTAACTACTTCTCGGTATATGGGTGGATTTAGGCTGCCAAAGGAGTTGGGCTGTGCGGATTCATTGATGCCTTTGCACTCCGTCACTGCTTCTGCGTTGCTAAAGTCCTTGCTTTCTTCAGAACTTGGTCAATGGGGTTGCCTTTCTGAAGGTATCGACCAGTTCCCCTTACAGTCTTATCGAGTTATTTTCTGTCTTTCAGTATTTTATTGAATAAATCAACTAGTTAAGGCTTCTTAGTTACCATATTGCATCCCTCTTTACTGATTGTAAGTTGCAATTCTAAATGAGCTAATGTTCCTAATCATTTGCTCTTCAATATTAAACATTATAATGTGTTAGGAATTTTCTAATTTTTTAAGAGATTCCGTCTTTGCATTCTTTCCTTTTAATTTTAGGAGTTTGCATTTTGAAAGGGTAGAATTGAACATTCATAAGAAGGATATTTTAATATTCAATTAACATATCATGCTCTTTATTCGGTTTCCCGTGATCATGTCTTATGGGAAGAGAATTTGATCAGAGTGCTTTGGAAACCCCTTCAAGCCTTTACAGACCACTGAAGACACCGGTAGTGAAACGAGACCCCTTTGGCCCATAATATGTTGGGTTGTTAGTTAATCAAATCATTAACATTCTTTTGTATAACATGAAAGATGTAAATTCTTGAATCATATGGAATGTGAATACCATGTTACTATCTGCATCCGGCATAAAACTGAGATTGGTTAATTTTGTTAAAAGATCCATTTCTTGAACAATTGTGTTACTTTGCACTTGCTGATTAGTGATTATGCCACATGTGCATATGGCAAACTTTTCTACTTTCTTAGATGACAGTATTCAATATTGGACATCTATTCACTTATCTAGCAAAAGATAGCTTTAGCTGATCTGTACCTTTAATTGTGATTTCAAACTTGTTGGTCTGATTGTATAGTGCAAATAAGTGGCCTCTTGGAACCTTTTAATAAAAGAATGTAGGAGCTAACCTACTTTGAGTTTTGATGTGCCTATTAGAACATATTTCCCAGATGCAGTTCATTTAGTCTTTGGTTTCATCTATGCTGGTTGATTGTTTATTTGAGTGGATATATATGTAGGGAAATGTATGAATGATTGAATCTAATTATTTTCATCTGAAGCTCTATCTGTGGGAGTTAGTGAATCTTTGTCTTTCTTGTTATAATTTGATTGTCAATGGTTTGGTTTAATGTTGTAATGCTTTCTTTTGTTTTATGATAGGATTTGCAACACCACTATAGCAGGGCCTTTGACTCCCTTAAGGAATGACATAGCTGCAAGTTGTCTTCTCTTGCTCTTTTTGTCTCAAGAATAAGATACTTGTAAGTCAAAATGAATATTAGATCATGCATTTTTGTCATCAGGTGCCTTCTCTTGATTTATATACATGCCTCTGTATCTTTAAGAAATTTCATTCCTGTTACTGATGCTACTTGCCAAGACGAGTGGCTCTGGCTAATCGGTACCCCTGCCTTTGAAGTCATTTTGTTCTTCATTTTATTGGCTGATTAGATTCTCTAGCTTGGCATTTGAAAGAGGGATATGCATAATTGTGGTCATGATAAGGAGATTATCCAAATAATCTCACGGATGGTGCAAAAGGCTCGATTAGCTAGTCATTTCACAAGTGTTTCTTGAATCTTGACGATTGTCTGCAAGAAATTAGGTTCTTTTAGACGAGTATTGGACTTGCAATAAAAGTATTAAACCAAGGTGCCCCTGGATTCTCCCATGATCTAGATTGGATGATTGTCAAACATGTTGATATGATGTTGTCTTGCGTGTGGCATATCATCCAAGCCTTGTGTAAGGAAATACTCCCATTGATTCGTACAGAAGATTAATCCTTTACGTAGCAGAACAAAGTGATTTAAATTTGACCTAGAAAGCTCTTATTTTCTAGTAATTATCTTCTTTTGATCCCTCCTATTCATCCGTACAACAGGATTGGAATGGTTAGATAGTACAGTGTCTCTTACAATCCAATAAATAGAGAGGGAAGAGACGGATCAGATGAAGGTTGATTGCTCAACAAGAGGCCAGTGGTACACAACGCATTTTTTAACCCTGTTACACCTTGTGTCTAAAATCTGGTTTCAATAGCATTACCAATTTACAATGTGAACAGCAGATATAAAACATCATTATGTCTCGTTGCTTTGTTTGAGAAATTCCAGGTCTTTCATCTGCAGCTGCACAGCTTCTTTCGGCAGTGACTTTGGCTCTGGAAATTTTATCTCTTCACTTCCTTCTGCTATCTTCATAAACTTCTCTTTGACAATCCTTTCCATCTGTTGTTGCCCAATTGCGGGAAAGACAGCATTGAGCATGATGGAGAGTAATCTTTCATCCTCTTCTTCTATGGGATCTCTCCCAAAACAACTAACATAAATAGCTTCCAGAGCTTTCTCAGCTCTGATGTCCATTGGGATGGTAGGGGCTGGAGCTCTCGATTTTGACCGCCTCTGTCAGGGGAACACTATTAACATTCCCATGAGAATACAATCAACATTGTAAGACTTAACGACTATCTTTAAAGAAGCCTAGTAACATGAAAAATGAAGTTTTTGCCCTACATTACTAGAAGTTTACTTGATTAATCAAATTTTATTCAACCAATTATAGAACTGGTTCAATGAAAACTGGATAAAGAGCAAGACGAATTCATTGCAAAGAATTATGGGGAGAACCGGCAGACCTCTTTCGCTTCATTCATCATTGCAATAAAATTTTCCTCTTCAAATTCGATATCATTTGACAACCGAAGCCTTGCTACCCCTTCCAATATCTCTTCCGATTTGAGCAGGCCAGCACCAACTGCAGCTAACCAACAACACAACAGCACATTCCGAGGATCCCCTGACTACCGATAAACTAACCCAAATTCAGTTTTTGACTCCACCATAAATTGCATTTAAATTTTCTGAAATCGGAACTACCACAGTTCAACCCGATCCAATTGGAACTTGGAATAAAGACATAAAGATAAAGTGACTGAAACAGAACTGAACAACTAAAATAATTAAGAAATTAAAAATACCCAGATACCTGGCCTCGTCGATCTTGAAACTCATAGAATGCTCTCGAATCATTAACGGAACACTTCTTTCCAACCCTTCTTCTGAACTCAGCAAAATCGATTATATCACCGCCAACACCCCCTTCGTCGCTGAAAATTCTGGCAACAAGGCCAATTACGGGGAGTGCACCAATGACCTTGTTGGCAAAACCGGATAAAGAGTTCGATTCTTCCATATAAGACTTAACAAGTAATACCCCATTGCAGTTTGCAGCTTTGTGCCGTGTGGATACTCCATAAATATGCCGCAAGGACACTAGAGATGGTGAGGAGGGTTTGTAGTTGCAGCGATGATATGAGTATGCTGTGGAGTATAGGCTAGTTTGGAGGGAGGACACAACCACCATGGCTGTGTATTGGTGGAGGGTGAGCTGCTACTGGTTTAATACTGGCCTCTCATTTCTTTCCTCATTCCTGCCCGAGCTGGGTTATTATGTACGGTGGCAGTAGTAACCCTTTCAGTGCACTCCTTCAGTAATTTTTTTTTGTTTTTGTTTTAAAATTTGGATTGGTACACATAAGCCCATCTATAGCTCACAATACGAAGCCCAAGGAGCATTTTCTCCTTAAATGTTAAGCCTTTTATCTCAGAGACATTACAAACGTGGGCCTCTAGAATTTAGATTCCAAATTGGATTAACTTAATTTAATTTTTAAAGAATAATACATTTTTCCTCAAAAAAGCAAAAGAAAAAGGAATAGTACATTTTTTTTCAGTTTTGGAAAAAAATCAAAATGAAACTGATTCTGTATTATAAGATAAAGTCAAACTAAATTATCCAAAAAAAGGTCGAAATAGAAGTTTTTATACTTGTCTGGTTCAATTCCATTTACTTGGTTTAAAATGGATAATGAGCACCCCTGTCTCTTTTGCCACCACCAAGACTTCTCTTTTCCCCCATGTACCACCACAACTATTTTCTCTTCCTCCATGACTCTAGACTATCGCATGACTCTACTACTTATGTCATCATTATCATTCTTCAATTCTCTCCTTTTGAAAATAATATCCAGAAGAGCTCAGTTAGCTGTAAAGTTTTCCACAAGATGAAGAGTTTGTTTTTGTTACAACCTGAGTGAGTGTTATCTTCTTCATTCTTCCTTGCACCTCAGTCACATTGCTAATTTTGCTCCCCAAGCAGCCTTTTGTATTCCTTTTTAAATGGAATATAGTTAACAGGTAGCTAATTATCTGAATGTTGTTAGGGTTTATGGCACATATCCAAGGGCAGATTCATGAAGGAGCCAGAGACTGGAAATTGTTTTTTTTAGAATTAGTTAAGTAATTTTGCATTTAAACCCTTAACTTTTATAATTCTTTACTTAAAGTCCTTACTCATTTTTTTTATAAAAAAAATTACACTAAAACCCTCAAATGCCCCCAATGAGCTGAGCCCCTAGATCTGCCCCTGCATATATCCTTAATTCTTTTGAATTGGCAATTACACCACCCCCCCCCCCCCCCCCAAAAAAAAGAAAAAGAAAGCGGAATTATTGGGTACAATCCGGATGCCATTTTGTTTCTAACTCAACAAGGAAATAGAATCAGGAAAAAGCTTGTGCTATCGGAAATAGCTATATATTTTTGGGACTAGATCAAATTAAAAAGATGAATTATGCAAGCTTCACATTGATGATTAGATTTTGTATTGGTTGGGTGATTCAAGTCCCTTTTGGGAGAAAATGAAGCTGCATCGTAGAAGTTGGGAGAGTTAAACTATGCAAATTCATTATATCCGCTACGAGGGAATAACGTTAGTGGATTTGCTTAGGCAAATTAGAGGAATTATTCAACTTGCTATGTCATTTATATTTTCTATTTTACACTATTGAATCTAAGTAAACAATAATTTAACAAATATATTTATCTTTCAAATTATAGCACTAATTTTCTTTATTCGCCAATTAAATTTGTGACTTTGAATCATAGTTAAAACTTCTTATCTTCTTCTGGTTAGATTTGATCAAGTCAGACTTATTTTCACCTATTCATACAAACAGGATTTTAAACAATTTCATCATATTATTCCTATACTGTTTATTTTGAATTCTCCATTATTATTAAACTTCATAATCTTAGATGTTAGTTTAATCCTCTAGTCATCAAACTCGTAAGTCCTAACGCAGCTAATGATACATTATGCAAAATTGAATGATCGGATAATTAGATAAGCATTACTGCCATGACCAACACTTTCCAGGGTCGCATCTTCGGATCTTCCAAATCCAATTTTTGTTAACTTTTTTAAATTAAAAAAAAATGTTTTGAGTCTTATTGATTTAAGTTTTGATTTGATCTCACAATTTTAATAAAAAATGAAAATAAGATAAGAAAATACATATACATAAGGTCATGAATGACTCCATGTATAATTTTTTGAGATAAAATAGAGTTTAAAAATAAGTGAACTAAAATGACTTTGATCATCTATACTCTCATATGATACATATAGTTTAAT
The DNA here is from genome assembly GCA_019593545.1 of Apocynum venetum. Classification (NCBI taxonomy): domain Eukaryota; kingdom Viridiplantae; phylum Streptophyta; class Magnoliopsida; order Gentianales; family Apocynaceae; genus Apocynum; species Apocynum venetum. The sequence continues at coordinate 3,692,911 of SRSM01000123.1, read as the reverse complement.
TTTAGAAATACTAATTAAGTTCAAACTCATTTATATAGAACTATTCATGTTTTTAATAAAAAAATTTAAAATTTAACTTTACCTTGTGAAATAATTTAGTAAAAAATCATAACCACAACTATTGAGAACTTTAACTATATTAAAAACTATAAAAATTGAACTCTAATAAAATTGTGAATCGTCATAAATTATTGCTTTAAAATTTCGCTTTCAATTTTTTATTTTTATAAAAAATGGCAAATTCAGTCTCTTAATTATCATAGTTTGGTAACATTAGTCTCTTTTTCATTTTTTTGCACTATTAGATACCTTATTTATTTATATCTGACAATTTTGGTCATTCCGTCCAATTTGTCGTCCTCTAACGAAAGCAAATTGACTTTTTTAATATTTTAAATAGGGAGAAATTTGTCCATCCATTGTGCCTTGTGCCTATTTTTCATAATGGACCAATGTCACCAAAAAATAAAAGATAAATGATCAAACCCACAAAATGTATAATTTGCCAAAATTATTTTTTAAATCCCCACTTTTTTTTCTTCCTCTCTTATTGTTCATTTCTTCTTCCTTCTTTTCTCATTCTCTTACCAAATTTGATGAATAAAATTCGATGAATAATACAATAACTTACTTTTAGTTATAGATAATTATAAAAATTTGTAAGCTCATATTATCGTAGGCATAACACCAATAAACTTTATAATATCTATGAAAATAACTAATATATTTGATAAAAATATTTTTTATAAATAAATTAATAGCACTATCTTTCTTCTCAAAATATCACCGTCTTAAAATATCTCCGTCAATCATCGAAAAAAGAATTGGATTTGAAGTTTTATCTATGGTATGTAATTCAAATAAATTACATAAATGACAAAAGGTTCTATAAATCATCAAATCCATTAGACTATGGTTTAAGTCTTTTTTTTTATACTTATTTTGATCAAATAAAATATGAGAAAATGTTCATCCTCAAGAAATTAAAGGGAGAAAATATATCATTAAATTTCTAAAAATAATAAATAGTATTAGAACAACTATATTAGTTAAATTTTTATTTAACTATACTAATTATAGTTCATCAAACATTATAAATAACTAAACTAAGAAAAAGTTAATTAGTTATATAGTTTTTGCATATTACAACACGTGGAAATAACACATGTATATTACAACATGTGACATTTGTGCTATGTTTATGATAATATGAGTTTACATTTTTTTTTTTATAATTATCGATAGTTAGAAATTGAAAGTTCTAAAACTTTTAATGTCTTAATTTTGATTAATGACAAACATTAATGAAGACTAATATAAGTGCTGGTATTTTATGATTCATATGTCTAATTCATGCAAGATTGAAGTTTCAAGTCCTTATTAAAAATTGTATGCTATCAAGAGTTGAAGATAAGTATTTTTTGGATTAGATAGGATCCAGATGTTTAATGTTATATATTTATGTCACTTAGATATCTATAAATTTACCTATATGAATAATAAATTCTATAGATTACTCAATAAAAGTAAAACGTTTTTCAAAATGCACTTTATAAAGATAAAACATGAGTTGTGTATTTGAAATGATTTTCAAAGTACATGCATATGCTTAAATTTTATAAAATATATTTCACAACTCTTAGAGTTGATCGGAATATTGTGTTACATGGTTTGGACTAGTACACTTGAAGACTACTAGTTTGAGATGCGTTCGATCATATGTCTCTTGAGTAGGATTCAAACAATCATTTTTATGACATTTGGAGCATATATATAATTATCTAATTGTTTGAAAAACTTGCTACAACGACTTTTTGAGCAAAAATTTGATTCTGAATCAATATAGAATATCTCATAAACATTTTGAAATCATTTCATAACATTTACATTGTGAAAATCATCCAAGAAGGGTCTTTACTAAATCGTTGGTGTTTTTGAGCAATTTAGATGAACATATTACTTAGATAGGTATTTGTGCTTCAAAATTGATATATGAAATTTATATTAAACTCTTCTTATTCTTATATTGTAAGTTTCATTCAATACTGTATTGAGCTTAAAACTCTATGGGTTAGGGTGAGCCTTGAATTATAGATAATTGTGATTATTTAAGTGTATTTATTTAATTAATTGTTGTATTAGAGATAAGTGTATAATAAAGGTTAAATTGTAAAACTTAAGGGGTTGGGTGAAATTTGATTGAATAAGAAGTTTGTGTTGTAAAAAATTAATGTGAATTGATTAAGTCTCCTTAGGTAAATACTATAGACTTGAGAAATATATTCAGAATTTAAAAGAAAAAAAAAGGGAGAAAGAAAAATATGAGGCTAAGGTATATATTGATAGCTTCTTGGACGAAGACATCACCTGTCCGCTTCCTTCCTTTTGGCACTTCCAATTGTTTCGGCTCCGTACTTACTCGCAAAAAAGCAAATTGCAATCGGCAGCACTACTTTGCGAACTCCATACGCCTGTCATCCACATTTCTGCTTTCCCTTCCAGAGTTCTGGCAAGATTCAATTTTCGATTAAACTCCTCTTCTCTGTTGATAACTGCTCTTCCCACTCCCTTTCGTCTCTCCGACTTCAGAAACTGTGTAACGCTTTCAAAGTAACTTCTCTTCCCCTCCCAATCGTCTCTCTCTCTCTCTCTCTACAGCTATACACACACACACACACACACACAGAGGAAACGGTTCTCTTTGCATCAGTTATGTTTGAATACTTGTTGTGATTTTGAGTTTTGTGTATTACTTTCGTTCACAGTGTTGTCCTGAGAGATAGAAGCAGAGAGGCTGTTCGCTATGGGGGAGAGTGTGATTAAGGAGTTCATTTCCGCGCCGGCGAACGACTTCGCCGCCTTCCGAGATATGAGATTTTCCAAGCATGTTCACGATAATGTGCACGGCTCCATTTATCTTGATCCGGTAACCTCGTCTGTCTTTCCTTTTCCTTTATTCAGTTGAATTTTATCTTGTTCTCCGCTCATAGGTTGCTCTTACAATAGTGACATCAGATGTATTCTCCTAGCTATGCGGTTGTTTATTTTATTGGAACTTGTGCAATTTTGACTCGTCGCAATCTGTTTGCAGATATTCTTAAAGTTCGTTGATACAGAACAGTTTCAAAGGTAGGCATATTTCTGTATATGCCTTGTCTGTTATTCTTCTATTTCCAATTTTATTGTTTAGACACTGTGTAGCTCGTATGACAACAGTGATTCCCATACAATTGGCAGTTACTGACTTGGAATTTTTTTTGTTCCACTTGCAGGCTTCGTGATCTTAAGCAACTAGGTTAGGCGCTAAAGTTTCTTTAGCAGTGTTTTTTATGAAATGAAGATATTAAATATGTGCTATACATGTATTCTTCCTTGTGTGTTTTTGAAATATTTGGTATGATATATACCTTTTGGAAGGAAACCATAACAGAATCTCGCGTATATGAATAGGACAACTGTTTTCTTCCCTTCTTGATTTGGAGAATTCTTCAACTTCCAACTTAAGACTTTCATGAAAATGACATGGATGACGTTTCCTCTGGTTGCTTCATAATATGGAGAAGTATGCATTATCTTTAACTGCATGTGCTTACTCTCTTGCTATCTATGTATTCCCTTTACTTTCAAGTTGAAGTTCTTCAGCACATAGAGGCCGTGTTTATGATTGCTTTTTACACTCTTTATGAGCTTATTTGTTTTAGATACTGGGATAATGGTCTGTTGCAATGAAAAGTTACTAATAATTCATTATCCACAAATTCATGCTTCATTATGTTACTTGGGAAAACTTTGGTTGTTTCTTTAGGCGTGGCACATATGGTATATCCTGGAGCAGTGCATTCTAGATTTGAACATTCTCTTGGAGTCTATTGGCTTGCTGGTGAAGCTATTCATAAACTTAAGCTCCACCAAGTATGATATCCATATAATCTTTTACAACTACTGAAACCATCTCTGAGGAATTTTCAGATAACAATTCTGCCTTTTCCAGGGTTTGGAGCTTGGTATTGATAATTTTGATACACAGACGGTGAAACTTGCAGGTAAGGAATCTTAAGTTCTTTTTCTGTTTATAAAAAATACTCAAAATATATAGATACCCTATAGCTGAACAAAATTGTCGCCTCAAATTATGTATCTGACCATCCTATTGGTATTTTACTTTCATTTCATAGGGCTCTTGCATGATATAGGCCACGGGCCTTTCAGTCACTTGTTTGAACGTGAGTTTCTTCCTAAGGTTCTCAGAGGGTCTGAATGGTAAGAATATTAATTGAATGTGCTCCTAATGTGTTTAGTTATCTGCTTCAAGTAGAATTATCAGATGTTTCTGTTATTTCTGTTCGTAGACTTTGTTATTATATGCTCAACCAGATGATTTTCATTGTCACATGAGTTGAAATGCCTATATTTTGTTTCACTTGAGATTAATGATGTTGGCAAAATGTGGTTTCGCTAGATTTGCCTCTTCTTTTTCTTTCATTTCTATAATTGAATTCTAAAAGAATGTTTAATCAATCCCTCAATTAATCTTTTATTTGCTATACTTTTGTTTCTGTTGTTTAACCTCTGGAAATGATATCATTGGATACCTCATGTTTCCCAGTATTCTAATTCTATGCTTTTGTCCTTTAGGTCACATGAACAGATGTCAGTAGAGATGATTGATTATATTGTTGAAGAGCATAATATTGAGATTGATTCTGAAAGAATTAAGAGAGTCAAGGTAAATCAGTAGGTTTCCTTGCAGCGTCCAAGTTTACATGCTTGGTTAGAAGAATAATGCTGTTGTTTAATCTTCAGCGAAATACAAAAGATCGTTTTTTTATTTTGACCTTTTCATTGACAGGAAATGATACTTTCCAGTTCCAAACATGTACTGCCCAAGGTTAATGCTTTGCCTTTCCTCTTGTCTTTAGTTCAGTTCATTTCATTCTGTATTTTAAATCTTAAACAACAATTCCATAGATTCTTGTATTTAGATTGTCAGTTAATTCTGGTTCTTCTATTTATATTTAGCTTTTACTTTTCTTCTAATGTCTAGAGTGCAAGGGAAAAGCAATTCTTGTATGATATTGTGGCTAATGGACGGAATGGAATTGATGTTGACAAGTTAGTCTATACTATTAACTAGCTTTCTCATGCATCTTATACTTTTTCTCCTGATTCCAATTTCCCCTGTGAATTGAGATACATTGCTTTTAGATTTGAAACTGCTGTTATCCTTAGATTTTTATTGATGTACCTTGAAGGTTTGATTATATTGTCCGTGATTCCCGAGCTTGTGGTCTAGGATGCAACTTTCAGTTTGAAAGGGTAATAGAGGCTATGAGAGTTTTGGAAGATGAAATATGCTATCGTGCCAAGGAGTGTAAGTGTCTTTGTCAAAAAGTCAAATTCGTTTCTTACTTTGTTATCATTGTTCTCTTACTTGTGAAAATCATAAATTGGCAGATCGAACCATACACAAATTATTTGTTACTCGAGCTGATCTGTACAGAACTGTTTATACTCATGCAAAAGTAAAGGTATGGGATATTCTTCTTCAGTGAAGAACGTGCCTATCATGTATTCCTTACTGATGTCATGTAATCGAAAATGAGAAACTTTGTGATTGTCCAGGCAATTGAGCTTATGGTTGCTGATGCCCTTGTGCAAGCCAATGATTACCTAAACATAGCATCTCACATACAAGATCCATCTCAGTATTGGAAGGCTAGAGAAGCTCTTTGTATTGATTCCCATTTGTAATTTGTGGTCCTATATAAAGAACTGTCTTATATTTCATTTTGTGGATGCAGCTAGATGATGCTATACTAAAAACAATTGAGACAGCTCCAAATCAGGAATTAAGGGAAGCTAGGAATTTGATTCTCCGCATTCGGAGAAGAGACTTGTACCAGGTATATAATAGTTGTCAGTAAATGTATTTAACATCATGAGGCACATGTAGCATTTTCTGCTTCTAGAATGTGCATAGTAGTAGAATTTTACCTATTCTCTGCATTCAAAAAAGACCTGTACCGGGTATTGAAGTTTTTGGTTATCAGTGAATCATATATAACATCATGAAGCATACATATATTTTTGCTTTAAGAATGTGCATCGTGGTACAATTTTTTCTCTCATTTTTTTCCCTTTTGAAGAATTACTTCAATGCTCACAAGAAACAATTTAAACTTCTTTCTGTTCTCCTACATGGCAGTTCTGCAATGAGTATTTAGTTCCTAAGGACAAATTGGAAAATTTTAAGGACGTTACTGCACAAGACATCGTCTGTTCTCAGGTCTCAGTGATTGATTCTAAGATAATTTAATTATGAAGATTATTTCATTAGACAATAAATGCTGGATTTTATGCTGAGATTTATAATTCTTGTTTGTGTAGAAAAATGGTGGGGTGATACTTAAAGAGGAAGATGTCATTGTTAGCAATGCTAGAATAGATTTGACTTGTGGAAAGCATAATCCTCTTGAAAGGTATTTGAAAATATATGAAACTTTTTTAGCATAGTTATTCTTCTCTATCTCTCGCATACAAACATATCTGATAATTCATCCTTCTCTTTGGCATGTTTTCTTCTTCCAGCATCAACTTTTTCCAGGTATGGATATTTGGTACCTCAAATTTGAAGCATATGTCTTTGACAGATTTAATCCATTTTCTCTTTCTTACAATATCCACTGCTTTAGCACTTTGACTGCACTAAATGATTCAGGATTATGAAAGTGATGAGAAGTTCTCTATTCCCGATGGCAGCATCAGCAACTTGTTGCCATCGTCTTATCAAGATATGATAGTTAGAGTCTACTCCAAAAAGGCTGAACTGGTAAATCTGCATATGACTACTGAATCCATTATTGCTAATTTCTCTATTATGGTGTGAAAATAATGTTTGTCTTGAATAATTTGTAGGTTGAAGCAGTCTCTGAGGCTTTTGAGAATTTTCAGTTGAAGACTTATGGAATCAAAGTCCAGGTGCATGCAACACCTGAGAAGAAGAAACGCAGAAAATGACATTGCCAGTATGAGTATCTCTTTTTCTTTGGGTTTCCTTGTGCAGATATGATATTTGTAGTTGCCACAACCTGTAGGCTCTATTCTATATCTTGCCGTTAGCAATTGTGCAGGCTTCTCTAATGTGATTCTCGCTAAAACCCTCAACAAAATTTTTAAAGGGTTGCTTCCTATATGTAAAACTCCTAGTATAGAACACAGAAGTTTCCTGAAAATTGGAAATGCTTCTACCTATTGCCTGCAATCAACAACATTCTGATATTGGCAGAATGACTACATGGTGTATAGTTCTGAAATTTGTAAATTTTGATATATGGTATTTCGTTCATCTCTTGCCCATTTTTAGCTTGTTCATTCCTCATACAACTGTATGAGCTACCTGATGAACTCATCAGCATCAGCAAACTTCTCCAATCATGGAAATGTTAAAATTTTCCTGTTAAATTGTTTGAAGCTGATTTTAAATATTTGACTGAGCTTTGTTCTGAATAATCCATTTTAAACATGGCTGAATTACACATCTACTCTGATAAAATTGGACATGACACTTTAAATTTGTGAGGAATTTTTGTACTTCGATGACAGTGAGTGGTGCATCTTCCTTTTCAGAGAACATAAGATCTCCGGTTCCTCCCTGCTCCAGCCCACCTCAAGAAAAAGAAAAGAAATGAAATGTTTCCCCTGGATGTTTTGCCATGGTATTTGTATAGTCTATATTTCTTATTCCCTAGGTGATTGAATCATCATGCAAACATTTTTGCAGGTTGTTAATTGGCTTGTATTTCTATTTTGATAAACTTTGGGAATTTATTGCCTAGAGTTTCTTCCATGAATGATTGGCTACTTGGTTGAATGCATACCTGTTTGAGCTGTTACATTAGGCTTGCCTCCTTTTTCTTTCCTTGAATTTTAATCTACTTTCAGTTATTTTTTATACATATCAAATTCCAAGTGGTGAATGGGGCTGAAGGCTGAAATACAGGTCTATGACCTGTTCACCATTTCCAACTAGTGAAGCTTATTTTTAGTCATTATTGTCGGATTCCAACTAGTGAAGTTCACCAAGACCTGTTCACCTTGAATCTTACGTCTTTGACTGAGTTATCATTTCTTATATTATCACGAGCATAGTTAGTGAATAAATGTAAGTAAAAGCTCTTATATAGTATATTTAAAGTCATGTGAAAAGAAAAAGGCTAGCAATATTCCAGGACTGGGGCATAGATTCTGTTGATGATGGAGGTTGTTCACTTGTCCCTCACCATAGCATCAGAACATTGCCAGAAACTTTGGAAAATGATACAAAAAGCATGTAGGTGTGGCAATTGAGGCAAAAGAACTGATGGCCTTCACAAGTCAGACTCCTTTTGGGTTGGGGCCTTATGTTTGCTACTGGCACAGCCCGAGGTGACAACTGGAACCAATGCCGAAGGTGATGGGGAAGAAATGGTGCTTATTTCATTTTCCATTGTTTTATCTAGAAGTGCATTTTTGGATCCAACCTTCCCTATATGTTTACTCCCTTTATTATGCTATTCCAGTGCAATTACTCCTGTGCCTACGGATGCTGCTTTTACTAGCAAAAACATTCGTTCTCTTGCATTTTTGGCTTTAAACACGCGCCTTTCAATTCAAAACTCTTATCAGAACGCAATTTGAGGTTGAGAAATTTGGGAGACAAATCTGTGCCATCCAATACATGTGATTTGGTAAGGAGACTATAGACCAATAGTAATTTTCAAATCATGACACGACAATTGCAGTCAAATGGCCTTTCTAGACGCAGTTCCATCGACGCATTTCGCTATATTTAAGCAATAATACAACATGGAATAACATAAATCAGTTGGATAAAATCGTCCAAGAAAGAAGGTTAAAGGCTCGTAAAATAACATTTCAATTTTTTGCTGTCTTCGCTTTGTACATAAATAATTAGAGTTTTTATGAAAACTGTGAGAAACATGCTAGCAAATTAAAGATGGCGAACGTCAAGAGCTGATGCTTTTATTCATGCGCACACATAGCTTCAACTCCTCTTTCGTCTTGATTTCAACATATGTAAACAAACAGAAGGGAATGGGAAGAAAAATATTGAAAAATAAGATCTAATTGATAGAGACAGATTTTAAGTACTAAACAAAAAGAAGTTTTGGAGAATGAATCTTTATTAATTCTCTGTTTTACTAAGCCCATGAACCAAAAAATAAAATAAAATTGGACCGTCGTTTGCTTTGTTAATTTATCAATTTGTTTATTTTAAAATATCATCTTATGCAATACAACTAACCTTAGCCGAAAACTGAGATAAAGGATACTCGGAACAGATTTTTCATTTTCCTTTTCTTATTAACTTAAGAAGAAAAAGAAGGTGCTTCGGCCCTATGGGCCACCAGAAATAGAAATTGAAAAAAGAGACCCCTCAGAGAAGAGAACACCAGACTTATACGAGACTAGTCAAAGTCCAAGTCCAAAAGGGTGAAGTAAAGATCAACCGGAGATTCCAAATTCCAATACTGTTTTCCATTGGAGAAGTACTCGAAATAAAAAGAGCAAACTATTCTTCTCCTCTTTTGGCTTTGGCTGAGTCCCATTAACTGAGCCTTCAGTAGTGGCAGTTAGCTCTCTCACTCTCGGCGGTTGGTCCCATTTATTTCCCCCCTTACCCGTCTTCCTCCTCCTCTATTCATCTGTATCAGCATTAGCAAGTCAGGTTTTCCAGTTGTTTCCCCTACTGCTGTCACAGAATGCATATGTAAACCTGAGGAGAGATTAATTCTGGGAACGGAAGAAAGTTGTGGTGTGAAGATGAGTGATTGTGGGGAAGGCGTGGGGTTTGTTAGGGCGGACCAGATAGATCTGAAGAGCATAGACGAGCAGCTACTGAGACATCTCAGCCGGGCACGGACCATGGAGAAGCAGCAGAAAAACAATGATAATCAAAAACAAAGAAACCATGATGCTACAGGGGAAGGAGAAGACCATGATGATGGACGGTATAGGGATATAACCATCAGGTACGACTGGGAAATCGATCCCTCTAAGCTCACCATTAAAGCTGTCATTGCTCGCGGCACCTTTGGTACCGTTCATCGTGGAATCTATGATGGTCAGGATGTTGCAGGTTCACTTTTTACTTTTCTTTTTTCCTCCTTGCCTTTTCATTTGAAGGAAACAACCAATTTTATAGAGCTTTATTTTCATGTATTAAACCGTTCTACTATTGATCATTATCATATATATGCTTTTGTAAATTGTGTGCATCTTGTATCTTATGGACTTCTTTTGACGGTATATTCTGTGCTTGCCCTTCCACTTTACCATTTGCTTTAGACACCATTCTTTAGTGTGTCCTCGCAGGTAAAATAAGTATGTGCATAACAAATTGAAGATATCAAGTGGCATCAAGTCACGAGATTGAGCTGAATTAATCTTATCTACTTTAATCCTCCTAGTATAACCGTTTGAAGGAAAACGTTGTTTGCCCCCTACCCCGCTTCTTTTCTCGTGCTTTTTTATCTTACTGAATCGTGGGTTTTGTGTATATATGCCAAATAATCCGAACAAAAATACTGCAAATGGCAAATATAATATCAGAAACTAGAAATGATATATACTATGGAGAAAGGGAATACGAAATTGTATCAAATTATTTTGGGGTTGCTAACATAAAGTTTGGCAGGGACTTCCGCTCTTAAACTTCATTGTTTTCTCTGTATGGTTAGAATTTTCGTGTGAATATTTATCTAACTGAGACAGTTATGTTCTTGTTGTTCCCTTAGTAAAACTTCTGGACTGGGGGGAAGAGGGTCATAGGAGTGAGGCTGAAATTGATTCACTGAGGGCAGCATTTACTCAAGAAGTTTCAGTCTGGTGCAAGCTTGATCACCCTAATGTCACTAAGGTAACTGCTTTATTTCAATTATTGTTCGACTTTCCGTGTTACTATTTGTCCTAGATCATATGAAGTATAGTCATCAACAGCATTTTAATGATCCCAATCAGTTTGTCTTATCGTTTCTATTCTGATTTATTCCAAGTTTCATCAATCATGGCAAATTTCTTTTGCAGTTCATAGGAGCTACAATGGGCACATCAGAGCTAAACATCCAGACAGATACTGGTCATATTGGCATGCCGCGTAACATGTGTTGTGTGCTTGTGGAATATCTTCCTGGTGGAACTCTGAAATCTTTCCTCATAAAGAATCGTAGAAGGAAGCTAGCTTTCAAAGTTGTCATCCAACTTGCATTGGATCTTTCACGAGGGTGAAATGAAATTCTCTTCTCTTAATTTTATGAAAAATTTGATAGGGTATTATTGGATATATTGAGCTTCTGCTGAATCTCTCAAATGGTTTGCCACATAACATTTCTATAACTGTTCTGTGGAGTACTGGAGTTGGAACTGAACTAGCTCTGATCTGCAACAGATTGAGCTATCTTCACTCAAAAAAGATCGTCCACAGAGATGTGAAAACAGAAAACATGCTTCTTGACAAGTCTCATACTGTAAAAATAGCTGACTTTGGGGTTGCTCGTGTCGAGGCTTCAAATCCTAATGACATGACTGGTGAAACAGGAACCCTTGGATATATGGCACCTGAGGTATCCATTTACTTATCAAGAACATCTTTAGTTCCTGGCTGAGTTTGTAGGTTATATTGATCTTCTTTCTTCCCGAAATCCCTTACTGTCACCTCCCTAGTTACTCAAAATGATCAAGTCGATTGTTACTTGGTTTGCAGGTGCTCAATGGCAATGCATATAACAGGAAATGCGATGTATATAGTTTTGGAATTTGTCTCTGGGAGATATATTGCTGTGACATGCCATACCCAGACCTTAGCTTCTCAGAAGTTACTTCAGCCGTTGTCCGGCAGGTAAAGATCTATTTCTCAATAGATATGGTGATATTTTCGTACAAGTTCTGTCTGTAGAGATGAACAATTGATAGAAAATCTCTTATAAATTCCAGCCATTTGCTTAAGAAAATCAGTCTGATCCCAAGAATTACAAGGATTGAGTGATCATTAACTTCTTTATGGAACTACAGAATCTAAGGCCAGAGATGCCTCGCTGTTGTCCAAACTCTCTTGCAAATGTTATGAAGCGATGTTGGGATGCCAACCCTGACAAGCGACCCGAGATGAATGAGGTGGTATCTATGTTAGAGGCAATTGATACATCCAAGGGCGGGGGAATGATTCCTCTTGATCCATCTCAAGGTTGCTTCTGCTATCGCAAATGCAGGGGGCCCTGAGAGATAAATGCATTTCCAGTCTGATAAAGGTTTGAAAGTTGAAAAATTCCGAGGTCTAGTCTGTATTTAGTCCTTTAAACCTGAGTTCATAGTTCAAGCAGAACCTGGGGAGACATGTTTGTATAGCTTTTCCGCCTCTTTCTTTTTTCATCATCCTGTTCCTGCTGTTACAAGTTGATCGAGTGAATCCTTAATAGTTTAGGTAGACCACCAGCTCATTGCCTCTGAAGATTAACACTAATATTAGAATGAAATTACCCCATTGTGGGGATCTTGTTACATCATAACATTTTTATTGTTGGCGATGGCTCTCTATCGGCCAACATTGTTCACCAGTAGTCATATTTGCTTGCTGACATTGAGTGGTTACTTATCCGTCTGGTGTGACCATTTTGAGGTTTTTTATTTGTAATTGGCTTTATATTCCGTATCACTTCTCTACAAGTAATAATTGAGTGGAATTCCAGACTCACATTAATGGTTTCCGTGACTTGAAAGTCAGAATTTATGAAAAGGACAATGCTGCTCTCAAAATATGTTGGGGCTCATTCAATACCTTTGCACAGATACAGACAGTAGTTTCATACCTGAAAGGCCATCCATAAAAGATCCCATCCCCAACAGTAAGAAAGTCATCTATCAAGCAATCCTGTTGAGCGAATCCAGCATTCCCTGTCTTTCCATGAAAGTTCCTCAGTAAGTCCACAAAATTCCTTCCATTTCTTCAATTTCCTATTTTCCTTTTTACCAAAATTTTTGCAGGGCACCACCACCCTTATCATCCCAGTTAATAAATTAATTAAACTAATCCATTATGCACTGTAGAAGCTCTGCAATTCTAAAGTTGGAGGGTAGACAATAAGACAGTAACTTTAACATTACTAATTTCAGCACCAGTACAAGTTGATGGTACCCGAGACAAAAATCCTATTATAAAATGAATGCAGCAAAACTATTGAATTCCAAAAAAGATGAGCGGTACAGCTTCAGATTCTCGAACACTGAACTGATCAATGTGGACCTGATCAGGTTTCCTGCTACACAGTGCATGAGATATTCTAACCAGCAATTTTGTAGCTGGGATTAACAAGATTATCCAGGCCAGATACTACTTGAATTGATTCTATAGTGTCTCCAACTTTGAGATCTGCCAAATAATCCTCATTTTCAGTCACAAAACCAAAGACGGAATAACGACCATCCAGAATGTTGGCATTGCTTGGAGTTAGTTCACTTTCTTTCAACAGCCAAAATACCTGGCTTGAAGCAGAATTATTCTCAAACTCCTGTCATCATTCAGTAGTATCAGATGAAGTTCTCAGCCACCTGGATAAAACATGCCTTTACATTAAATGTATGAACACAATTCTGTGATTGAGAATCCTCACCTCTCTAGCCATGGCCATTGTTCCAAATGCGTTAAAAGGAAGCCTTGTTTGAGCCTTGTAGAGACCCAGCTCCTGACCAATCACAAAGCATAGCATCATTTTCTTCGAGCATAAATTAGTGCAACTAATGTATGTTATCAAGAAATTTAATAATAGGATTTAGAACTGAAATGTTCTCCAATTGTCTAATGTTTTTTATTTGGTTTGAGGGAATTTTCACAATTTTCCTTTGTAAGAAGTGATAATAACTGTTTAGAACTCACTTCCAAAGTAGCTCCATAGAAAGGTGCTTTCTCTCCATTAACCATAATTTCAAGAGGTATTGTACGGGTCTTCTCTGTACTTGGGTCAATAAAACCCTCAGCAGGACCTTCTGGATCGCCTGTTTGGACTACAAATCCATCCGCTGTAAAATGTCCACCAGAAGTATGTCAGTGTCGAGATTATATACAGAATCTAAACATGGCCTGAAATTTCACTGATCTTTTATTGACTGAAGTAACAAAAGTAAGCATGTCATGCCCTTGATGTGATACTGAAGATAACATTAATGGTCCATGTATCTTAATGTGACTTTACCTCTTTGAATCTCCATTCCATCATAAAAATGCCTTTCCACTAAGTCTACAAAATTTCCAGCAGTCACTGGGGCATTGTAACCATCCAGAACAATACGGAACACACATTCATCCAGGTTGGGATTGTCTTTCACTTTGACCTTCATATCCACTGTTGCTCTTCCCTTCAGTAAAGGCATATTTTGATATTCTTCAGGCACTTCATATGGGAAGCCATCCACCATATCTTCTTCAACACTGCAGAAACCCAATGCCCCAGGAAGATCTCAGCTGCAGTCAATGACAAGGGCTTAAATGAGAACAGGGTGTTTTAGGATGATTGACTTCTACAAGTCCCACCCAAGTTTTAAGTCCAGAATAGAGTTCGATTGAAACTTTTAATCATTACAACCAGCATATGAGTAGATTAATACATCCCCGCACTATCATCTTTCCTAAGGCCCCAAATCCCATTGAACCAAAAAGAAGGAACGTAAGTGTCAATGAAACATCAGATAGACACTGAACCCTCCGGGGTCTTGAGGAAAAACACAAAATACTTGTCGTGATGTCCATATGATGAATCCAATCCAACAATTATTTTGTGAAAAGAAATAACCTTCAGTGTGAATCACTTTTTATTTTTGGGCCTGACTCAATTTACAGAGAGTTGTGCATAACATCGAATTTACTGCACAGAACCAATGGAGTATTTTACTACATCTGAGTCTATTATTAATGAATGAAGAAAAGGAAGTTAGGAAGTATGCCGATTTGGAAAACATTATACTTGGTGGCAAATGGTAACTATGTCTTTCCTAAAAGGTTTGTGCGAATTAATAATATTTGTCAAGGTGCAAGAAGAGACCAAGGCGATTATAGTTTCTTCATACTCACCCTCCGACATAGTTAAGCAGTTCCTTCTGTTTAGGGGCAACTGCATCTCGATCCCTATTCTCCACAATTTGTTGAAGTTGGTCAATCCCCGTTTCCAGTTTGTTGAGCAATTCAATCCCGTGGTCCACTTTCGATTTTGCTAATCCTGAAACAATCATAGTCCTTCCCTGCTTCAAAGCTCGAGATGCTTGTCGAACATTCTACAGAAAATGACATCAAGAGAAAGCAATTTAAGCCCATTTTCCTTTGCGAACCAAGTGCAAAATCTGAAAAGGAAAAATGGAGTGGCTTCTCACTCTCTCAACAGAATCCAATGCCTTGACACCAGCAACCTTGAGACTTTCAGAAATATCTTCAAGCGGTTTTTGAACTTCCCTAATAGCCTTATTATCAATTGGCAAAGCATACCTCAACAGCGCCCCTGGGTCTTTAATTGGTGGCCCAGAAATCAAAACCGATACTTCTGGATACACTGAATTGCCGGCATTGGCATGGCCAGGCCATCCCAGTGCTGGCACTCCAGTTACCAATCCCACCGCTAATGCTAGCGAAATTGCACATTGCTTTAGCGAGAAGAATCCATTTTTTTGCTGAAACAATAGAATCCCATTAAAATTTCAATTACAAGTAGACCAATTCTCCCGCCATTTAAATTTTATACCGAATTTAAAAAAAGAATCAAAAGGGCATTTAGTGGGGATGAAATGAATAGATAAAATCAAACAAAATAATCTTTTCCCAAGAATTTGTATGGTTGATTACGAGCTTGCCTGCTTATCTTGAGACTGACGTGAGTCTGGCAAAGAACACAATGGTGCTAGTTGAGAGCGAGAACTACTTAGGGCACGACCAAGCAGAATGTTATTTGAGGTTAGCACACGGTTAGAGGGCTTATAGTTAGTGATCAGTACAAAAGAAGGTTGGTGGCAAGAAACAATGTGTACCGCCATTGAAATGATTGGTCAATGCTATTATTAGCAAATTAGTGACATTAGAGGTTGAAAAAATACGAAGAGTTGCAGAAATGAGGGCAGATATGGTTATGGATGTTGTTGTAGAGAGAGAGGGAGAGGGGAGAGGGGATAAGATTATTGGATCGGGAAGTAGAGCTGAAGAGGAGAAAGCAGGAGATAATTTTGAGTGGCCGCTGCCTAAGGTCAACCTCTCAGTCTGGATAAGATAGATATTGCTACCTAGACATTTTTTATTAAGATTTTGGGCCAGGCCCCTTAAGAGCTCTTTCTTGTGGGTCATTTGAAGCCCATCTTCTGTACAAACAATTATTCTAAGCTCATTTGGCTATTGGAAATAATCGCTGAAAACAGAAAAGAGTCAATCGAAACAAAAATAAATTATATCCAAACAGAATAAATAGAAATGTATCATCTGGTACTCTGCTATGGTTTAAAAATTTGAGAACAGAAAACAAAATCTGAGCAGGGATAACTCGGCCCGTCTGGCGGCCTCAAAGCATTTCAACACTCATCCAAAAATTAGCTCAAGACATCAAGATTGAAGGCCGAAGGGAAAAAACACCAGCAGCAAATTGGCAAACGATCTCTCTTTATTTTTATTTTTTTAGACCGAATGAGAAATGGCTTAGACCAAATTTATTTTTATTTTCTCAGATTCTTCAATGAGAAAAACAGAGGAAATTGCAGTTTAGAGAGAAGAAAAACTAACACAAAAATTATAGAAATGGTATGAAAGTCAGTTTATTTTCAATATTAAAAATAGAGGAAATGCAGTTTTGAGTGAAGAAACACTTGCTCAAAAATTCTAGTACTTGCGATTAAGGAGCTATTCTGGAATTCGAGAGAAAAACAAGGTTATTGAGGGTTGGACGAGAGATTTTAGTTTATGATGAAAACTTGGGAGACAAAATATTTTAAATTAATTCTTAATTTCTTATATTGATTTGATTGTCATATATCACATAAAAAAAATTCATAATAAAAAACATAAATAATTCTTATAACATGCAAATTTATTTTGTCATTTTATAAATAAGATCATGCAATTCAGTCGCCCGTTCCATTAACAATTTCGTGGTGTAACGGGAGCCGGAAAATCCAAAAAGATACTCTTCCCCCCGGTAGATTCAGAACTCTCTTGCTTCTTCTCCACTTTTTCCATCCACCCCTCCCTCCCCTCATCAGAAAATATCTAAAACTTACCGTTGTTATTACAAAACTAAACTACATTTCAAAAGTCACAACAACACATTTCAAAACTAATCCAAACTCCAAAATTAGCTCAAAAATATCAAGATTGAAGGCTGAACGGAAAAAACACCAGCAAATTGACAAATGAACCCTCGTTATTTTTATTTTTTTAGACCGAATGCAAAAATGATATTTAGAATTTAATTTGTTTGAAGTGACTGCTGAGCTGGAATAGGACTGGAATAATATTGGGACATATTAGATTGTAATAGAAAAAAAAAATTAGTATTAAAAATTTTAAAATTTTCATAGAATGTGTTTATACTCTCAAATCAAATAAAAATTTGTATATAAATTATCTACGTATATAAATAACAGTAATCTTCACCCTCCACCTAAAATACGTACATTCAATTTTGGACGGATGTAGTATTATTTTATTTAGTTTATTAACTAATTTTTAATCTTTGTACATTTTCATACATTTCACAAAATTTAATAGAATTCCGTTAAATTTACTGAACATTGAAAATGGTAAAATAATTATTTAAACAGTCTCTCAAAACAGAAAGGAGTCAATCATTCAATCCAAACAATAAAAAATAAAAATATCCAAACAAAATAAATACAAAATGATGCATCCTGTTATGTGCTTTTATTTATAGAATTGGAGAACAGAAAATAAAATCCGAGCATGGATAACTCGAGTGGCCTCGATACATTTCAGAACCAATCCAAACTCAAAAGTATCAAGATTGAAGACAAGAGGGAAAAAAACACCAGCAAATTAGCAAATGTTCTCTCTTTATTATTTAATTATTTATTTAATTTTGGAGACCAAATGCAAAGGCTGGAAAGATGCATTTAGAATTTACGTATTCAATCTAATCGTTCTTAATGGTTTAATGGTTAAGTATACAATATCTCATTTACAACTTTGTACAAATCACAATAAGCTCCTCTTATTGGATTTTGGATTAATATCCCTTATGTTGAAATCCCTTTAATACTCAATATATCGTGATGTAAAAATTTATTCTCTTGGAAAAAAGTTTGACCCATACATTTTTAAAGATGACGTTCTTTTCTTTTAGATCCGTAACTTTTTTTAGTATGATAACTTTTAAGAATAATCGAACTTGTGACATTAAGTTAGATTACTCGAAACATCACAAAAGTAGTATATTATAAATATGACTTTCTCATATATATATATATATATATATATATATAATTTGTGTATTTCGTTTGCACACCTTAACCTCTAACTATATTGATCCTCAAAATTTATAGATGATAAAATAATAAATGCATTCAAGAATGTCTTTAATTCATGAGATAATGGAAACACATGTTTACTAATCAATAAAATCCTTTAATATTATCTTCCAGCTTTCAAAAAAATCTTCAAATCTTCACTTACCAAAATAGTCTAATCATAATCAAAATAAATCAAGATGGATTGTCTGTAAACCTTTTTGGCAATCAATTTTCCAAAATCCAAGCAAATAAATTCTAACAACTTCTCTACATTTCATCCCTAACAAAATCTCATTCTTTCGTTGAGATTTGAGATCCAGTAGTCTCTTTTTTTTTCCTCTTGTTTTTTCAGTAAAAAAGGATAATTATAGTTTGTCTTGCCTATGGATATGCCTAATCATTATTTGCCCATCCATTTGCGTAAGTTTCCTAATGACTGAACAATGTTTGAACTATTTTCCTAATTATAAAAAAAAGGATGGATATAATATTTTCGAGTTTTTTCTCTCTCTCTTAACCAAAAGATGAACACAACGGAACAGAGTGGATCAAAAAACGAAGAATGAGCATATCAAAGTAACAAATGTATTAATTAAATGAGTTGATTAAGTTAGTAGTTAAGTAATCTAAATATATATATGAGTTTTTGCAAAAATTGATCTAGAGACAGACAAGCTAAGGGGGTTCGTCATCCTTTTCTCTTTTTTATTTTTAATGAAATTATAAATAAATTTTAAACTCGAAGACTATCAGCAATCATAATGATGACCTTTCTTGGAAAAGAAAAAGGTGGAAGGAATTAGGAAATTGGAACAGACTCTTTTTTTTTTCTTTTCTTTTCTTTCTTAGTCATCTTTGTTTTTTAAGTTACATCACTTCATACAGTATATTACAAGTATTTTAAAACCATTATATATACTAGCGTGCGTAGCAAAGAGAAATTGACAAGAAGAGCAGAATATGGGATTGGTGAAGGCACCAGAGAAGTCCCCACTTCATAAAAGGAAGAAAGCAGCACTACCTTATGTTCCCACTTTAAGACCACCATCTTTATTCAGCCATACACATTTGCTACACGCAAAAGATAACATATCCCAATCAATCAAGAGAGAGAGAAAAAAAAAAAGGCAAAAAAAAGAATTGTTCCTCCTCTACTCAGCTCAGGTGCCTCCAATTCCCCCTACGTCTCCCGAGGTTCTCTTCATTTGGATCAGTCATTAGAATACATTCTCTCTTTTGATTAGAACTCATATCAAAAGTCCTCTTAAATTGAATAATCTTAAATTAAATTAAATTAAATAATGTGTTTTAGTGACAGAAACATAAACGTACGATAGAGAGCAATCATTAACAAAGAAAGCAAACATAGTTTAAATTTTAAAAGAATCTTTATATTATTTCAATAAAAAATCGTTTGACGCAAAATTCGAATTCGAATACATTCTCACTGTAATGAGATCTACCATTTCCTTATTCAAAGGATTTCCTCTTAAAAGATTATCTTAATATTCTTTTAACTTTAATCCATATGAAATATCTTATGACAGTATTTAACTTAATGATATTAAAAAAAATTATACTGTAATAATCTTATTCATGAATACTTATACATCTTTGATATCTCTACAATGTATCACTAATCAATAGATAATAATATCTTACGAAAGTACTTGTAACAGGAAAAGAAAAGAAAAAAATTCAACTATGTAATAATCTTATTCAGTAATACTTACACATCTTTTATATATTTTTAATTTATTATTATCGTTGCAATCTAAGTTTTCCCAGTCTAACTTTTGATGAGGGAGAGAAATAATTCACCCTGAGTGATGAATATGAGAAAGAGTAAAGAGAATTCAAACTTCATGACAAATCTTCATAATATTTAAGTAAAAAAATTTATCTCATACGAAATTAAACGTGCATTATCGAAGGATTTCTCTCTCATCAACACCTTTCTTACCGACTCGACTATTCTAGTAAAAGATTAGTTAATCTCTATGTAATATTATGAGTTGAACTCTTATCGAGTAGTTTTGGATATATGAGGATTTTAACTAAAAATAATAATAAATTTCAATTAAAAACTAGGAAAAATATTTTAAAAATGATTTTTCAATAACTTAAAAAATGTTCTAACCCTTTGTTATTCGAGGAGAAAATGTTCTGACTACTGAAAATAAGACTATATTCCATTTCTCACTTCCCTCTAGACCCTTTCCAAAAGTTAAAAGCCACCCATCATGAATGAAGTTAGTCTCTAATCCACTTCTAGTCAAAAGATACCCTCCGCGTCCTTTCCATCTTCCCTTAGCACATAAGGAATTCAATTCAACAATCAAGAAATTAAAAAGCATCCTTTTTCCCTCCACCCCTCTTTGTCACGCACGCACTCCGGCGTACACTCAACAATAAACTCCAGTCGTCTTCCCAAAAAAGGTTCCTCCACTTTGATCGTGTGGTACTTTGGGTTGCATTTCTAATAGTAATATAATAATTAAAAATGCTCCTCAACAAAATTTAAAAATGGAGAATTCACAGAGAATATAAGAAATCAGTCTATCTGAATTAAATATTAATATTTGATTGAAAATAATATTTTAAAATTATTTTATCATATTAAATTACTAAATTATTCTTGCAAATTAAATCTATATGATTTAAATTTAAAAAACGGAAGATTAGATGAAGAAATTATGAATATTTAATTTGAAATGAAAGAATAATTAAATGATCAAATGTCCCCTAAATTGTCTTATATTGCTGCTAGCTACAAAAACAGTTATGAAAAAAATCAACACGGTACCCACTTAAAGTAAGTTAATTAAGCACTCATACTATTTTAATTATGTTTTCTTTTTATTTTCTAAAACTTAACCAGAAAAACGTTTCTTGAATCAAGGGCCCTAATCACACTTTAGCCTCCCGATCGAGCAATAACCAAGTTATACGTTTTTTTTTTTATCGAGAACCCTTTTTACTACTTGAAGCAATAAGGGAACAGAAATAGCAAAAACTCAAACCAGAAAAAAATTTCTACTACTACATCTACAAGTATGACGATTTGGCAAAAACTAAAAGGAAAAATGAC
Source organism: Apocynum venetum (assembly GCA_019593545.1). NCBI lineage: Eukaryota > Viridiplantae > Streptophyta > Magnoliopsida > Gentianales > Apocynaceae > Apocynum > Apocynum venetum. The sequence continues at coordinate 3,671,277 of SRSM01000123.1, read as the reverse complement.
GAGTTGTTCCCTTGATTCCAATAACTAATGAGGTGCAGAAACAATATTAATAAGATAAGAATATATGATCGGATGAGACTGTTAAAATATTACTAAAATGTTCGGCACCATCTTTTCCTCCTTGCCTCTAAAAGATGCTTTCGGCATCGCCATCTTTTGGGAAGAAGTGAAAGCTTTTGCTTCCTTTTTCTTGGAGTGGAAAATTGGTTCTTTTTATGAAATTTAAATAGAAATTTTGAGTTGCCTGCTAGATTGAAAAATAAAAGTATTATATTATTTTTGTTATTATTATTTTTCCCTCAAAATTTTATTATTATTATTTTTGAGTAAAATTAGATTTAAAATTAAATTTTAAAATAGTAAAAAAAACGTGTTTTATTTTTAAAAAAATTAAAAAACTGTCTTATTTTCTATTATTATCGTTACTCAATATAGAATTTTTATTGATGATTTATACATGACCGTGGGTTAATATATCATATCTGCATTTTAGGTATGCTGAAATTTGTGTTGATCTTGCGTGAGAAATATATGATAGCTTAATATGTTATTAAAAATTGAACTTACGTGTGTGAAAGGGGTGTTAAATATTCAAAAAATTATACGTATTTTAGATGGAATGGGTATTTTTATTTTATTAATATTGATTACTTATTTAAATGGTTAATGGAAATTATTTAAAATTTCGCTACAATGAACAACATTTGCAACAACTGGCTAACACCATGGAAAGTGGAATCAAAACTACTAAAAATTTTCTGGCTTCAACTGAGGCGATTCTCACACATGCTTATGTGTCGTTCATCCCACTAGGATCCATTCACGTGCCACTCTCCTGCAAAGCAGATACTCACACATGCTAACCGTTTTTTTTTTGTTTTTCTAAAAAAAGAAAGATAAAAAAGTTAGTTAACTCAATCAAGTATTGATTTAATTCTTGAATATATAATTTATAGTATAACTTCTTAAGATAGACAAGAAAAATGTTATATGATTCTTGGCATCCCAAAGTTCCCAATTTATGCGGTTTTTATGAACCTAAGATCGAAATTCGAAACTGTTTGAAGCATTCAAATATTCAATACTTGAGAGAAATAAATTTTATGCGTACTTAAAGTGCAAACTGTTTGAAGCATTCAAATATTTAATACTTGAGAGAAATAAGTTTTACTGGTAATTAAGTGCATACACATATAAAAGAATCAACGTACTTGTGCAGACACATATAAAAGAATCAATATTATTCAAATTTTAAAATAAATTTTTATAATATTTTAATAAAAATTTTATTTCATATGTGATTCGAACTTATATTAATGAAAGATTTCTTTTCACATCATGACTTTACCAATTCAGGTACGTCCTTATGGAACAATATTCAATACTTTATGTATAATTCTTACAAATTTCAAATAACTTTTTTAATTGTATATATATATATATATATATATATATGTTTTCATATAATAAGAGTTATTCTATATATTGAATGTCTATTTTTTATTTAATAAAAAAATAAAAAATTAACTTTAATAAAGTTAAAAATATATTATCTTTGTTTTAACAATTTAATTATTTGACGAATTTGAATGGATTGTTATTTCTTATTTGTGATGTGATACACATGATTTAAAATTTATAATTATAATTGCAAAATAATCACATAATTTAAATTTTAAAATGGTACACCTCGAGTTCGTGATTTGGAAAGCATATTTTCCGAAAAATTAAAATTAAAAAGCTAAAAAAGATAATATATTTGAAAACATTTAAATTGTTCAGATGGCCTGCAACGCAAGCAGCCATAAATTTGCTGCAATTTTAAGGCATCAGCTTCAACCACCTGGGCGGGTAAATAGTTTTGCGACAGCTTACTCCGTTTATTTTAAGTGGAGTCAACCCTCAACGGTGCTAGTTGTTTGCCGGACGGGGTGCGTGCAATGGCTTTTGCTCGGCGTAAATTACTAAATTAATAAAATCAGGCATAAACTGAAACGGAAAGTCTTTGCTAGATTCTTGCATAAATAAATAAATTAAATATTTACTTTTTTAAAATAATTAATTTTATATTAATAATCTTCTTAACTAAAGAATTATATATCACTAAATTCATACAATTCGTTATTCCCATAACACACAAAGACGCAGTAGTAATTTATTTTTAATGTTAAATAATTATATCAAATTTTATATTAAGTCAAAAGTAAATATTCAATTATAAATATATAGATTAATTAGGATTTTTTTTTCTTATTAGAGAATTACTCAAGTTAAACTACTTGATTATATATATATATATATATTTATAATTTTCTATTTATTTTGTTAATAAAAACTAGGGAGTTTTTTTTTGAATAAAAATATTTTATTAAGTATTTTGATGTTTGACGTCACAAGTTACTCTCACGGGATAGATATCGTCACAAAATAATTTTAGTATAGTTGGTATATTATATACATGATACTATAATGAATAAATGTATTTTTTTGAATTATGAAAACGCTAAAATACTTGTAAGTTTATTTTGGGGATGGAGAAGCCAGATGGAACTGTGAATCATTTTTCTTTTATCTTATTTCGAAATTAGTCCTGCCATCGTGTATCATTGAACAATTGATCTGCGGTAAAAGTAATACAAATTATAGAATATGCTATTGTAAAGTGTATATTGTTAAATAATACTCGTATACGATATAACTATGGTATACTACTCCTATTAAGCTTGATTTAGTTTAATAGTAATAAAAGTATAGAATTTATGAATTATATACGCATAATTCAACTGCACCACGACAGCTTCCCGACCGCAGAGAATGGATACTATTTATGGTGCTTTCTCGATCTGATCTGGCACTTCTTATCTGATTCCCGATGATCGACTTCAATTTGGAATCACCCAGACTTCACTACCGGCGTACGTTAGTGATGCACCAGCCAATCAAGCAAAACTTGGATTTACATGAATGCCCCTAGTCAGAAGAGAAGATATACTACTAGCAAAATCTCTCGGGACAATCCAGTAAATTCAAAAACTTCAATAACGACTATAAAATGAATCCATCTTACCTCTTCCAACTTTAGCTGCAAAGAATACTCATAGGCCCGTCTAAATCGAGCGACAAAAAAAACGGGTTTTTTTTGGTTTTGCGTACATAATTACCATATTATCATCGCCGGAATCTTAGCCCGCGGTCGCCTCCGGCCTTTTCTTATCTTCGTCCTATAATTTTTTTCTTTCAGCGGTTTATCAAGAAACTAGCTCTTGGTACCCGCACCAGAGTAAGTCAACTGCTGCACCTGAAAATCTTTGACGGACAGGTGCCAGGGGGAAAATCGGCGGAGCTGGGTAAGGTTATATTTGGCATGATGGGATTTTGCATATGTCCGTTGCAGACTCCGGCAAGGTTGCTATGGAGCACCAGTTTCTTCCGCCACAAGCTCATGCTCTTCTAATTACTAGTACTACCTAACCACGCCCTTATCTTCAATAAAGTATACTATCACCGTATATAAAATCCACTACTCTCCTTTTTCGCCAGATATATATATATATTAAAACTCCCCTGTGTGTGTACAATTCACACGGTGGATCATCTGCCGGGGATCTGTAAAAAAGAAGCTATCAATAATAGTAAATGGATTCCGGCAGTCTTAATTTCTTCAACTCATCATGCCACGGCAACATGTTGTTCCTGGGTAGGGGTGATCCCGTTTTCCGAGGTGATCTTTTTTCATCTTTTAAATTCTGTGTCAAGTCATTTTAAAAAAAAAAGTATATACGCCTGTTTGTCTTGTCGTTTACTTCCTACTGACACGAGTGGTAAATAATCAATGTATATTTTTTGCGAGAAAATTGATCACCTGAAATCATGAATGAATAATGAAAGATGCATGGCTTAAACAGTTTTTAAGTAGATTAGCCAGGTTGACTAGGGAGTATGTTTTCTGAAAAAGGAAAAAAAAGGTTAAAAACTTTTATTGATGCCGTATGGAGGTACTAAATTTTGGTCGGATGAGAACAGGAGCAAGATCGGTGATAAATATTGAGGATGCTTCAAAGAGGAAAACATTTTTCAGCTCGCCGGAAGAACTATTTGACGATGAGTATTATGACGAACAGTTACCGGAGAAGAAGCGCCGCCTTACTCCTGAGCAGGTTGTTATTGGTAAACTTACTTGATATTCCAATTCGCTACGTAATCAGTTCAAAATCTGCTTTTGTGAGTTCTTTTGACAGCGAAGTTGGAATCTGGGATATATCTGGCATATTCACTTTCTATCCGATATCAGAATCGAATTCCTTCAATTTTATTCGAAATTTGACCTGAATAAAGGCAATGGAATTGGAATACAGTTCGAGATAGTAATTGCTAGTAATATTTTTTTATGTTTCAGAAAAAGAAAAAACTATTGATTTTACCAGATATATACTAATTTATAAGTTGCCCGGGGAATTCTGATTGAAGGTGCACTTGCTAGAGAAGAGCTTTGAGGCAGAAAACAAGCTGGAACCGGAGCGCAAGACCCAGCTGGCCAAGAAGCTAGGCCTTCAGCCAAGACAGGTGGCTGTGTGGTTCCAGAACCGCCGAGCTCGCTGGAAGACCAAACAGCTTGAGAGGGACTATGATCAACTTAAATCCTCCTATGACTCCCTTCTCTCTAATTACGATTCTGTCGTCAAAGAGAATGAGAAGCTCAAAGCTGAGGTAAAATCATTCTTCTGTTCATCAAACCCATTTATTTTCCTATTGTTTCATGAACATATGTTGTCTTTATTCAAACCTGATAAATATACAATCAGTACTACACTTAAACTACAGGTATGCAGCTTCATCCAACGCACTAACTAAACGAATCTTGATCTATATTGTATTCATGATTCGTATATAAGTCAGTTCTATGTAAATTATACTAGGCATCATCCGCCTGTTGAGACTTGGAGATCTTGTTGAACTTCAAAAAAATGGAACTGTGCCGTAATGAAAGTTGGATATTAGTTTAATTGATCTCAATATCTTCATAATCTTACGAAAGCAGCTGAATGATTATTTAGACCTCCTCTTGAAGTCTGGTTTTGGTGTCGTACCCTAAGATTCGTTCTTAGCTGCAAAAAAATACAGTATTTGTCAAGCTCAATCGGTTCCCTTCACCTTTAAGTGAAATAAAATATAAATAGCATCTGATCTGGTCTTGACCCCACCTTGATTTTGTTATTCCTATAGAGGAATATACCTGGGTACCTCCTCTCCTCCATATATGCCGAGAATATAAAATTTAGACGAGGTACTCTGATGATATCAATGATACAGAAGCAAATAATTATGTATTTTGTGCTATGCCTGAACTACTTATAACAATAGTCAGTTGTCATCAATTAAACAAACCACTAAGCCAAGGGTAATTAAATTGATGTACTACTTGTATTTCAACAGGTTCTTTCTCTGACTGAGAAGCTGCAAGCTAAAGAGGTGGATGTGGAGCCTGTATTGGGTCAAAAGTCTGAGCCACTTCCAATGGATGAGGTCCAAGCATCGGCTCCTCTGTTGCATGTGAAGGTGGAGGACCGCCTCAGTACCGGCAGTGGTGAGAGTGCGGTGGTGGATGAGGATGGTCCTCAGCTTGTGGACAGTGGTGATTCCTACTTCTCCAATGATGATTACCCTGGATGTGTTGTTCCAGCACATCGTGTTCATTCTGAAGAGGATGACGGAAGTGATGATGGCCAGAATTACTTCCCCATCGTGTTTGAAGCGGCTGGACAGCTCAACAATGTAGAAGGAGAGCCAATGGGCTGGTGGGTTTGGTCCTAGCTAGATTCTATATTTCATCTGGTGCAAAAATATTGTGCCCATCACATATTTCCTTTTTGTCCTGTATTATAGTCCTAGTTGTTAAAAAGAAAGAAAGGAAAAAAATGGTCAGTACGATGCATATGGGCTATAATAATATATCAATAAATGAAGCTTTATATTGATATTTAATTGTAATTTTGGTCAATAGAGAGCAGTCACTATGGAGGAGTTTGGCATACTTGAGCGTCCAGCAACCTGATGAATCTCCCGTCACGTTCTTCCTCATCCAACACGAGATCAAGGATATCACCCTTGGTCTAAAACTGTAGTAAACCAGGCAATTCAGTACCACGTAATAGTATATATGGCCTCATATAAAATGATAACTATTTGAAATTTTGATATGATCATACTACTAGACTATATTTAGGCGATCATTGAAAAGAAACACAAAAAAGGACTTGGATTGAATTAAACACGAGGTGGTTTCACATCCTAGGCCACTAACAACATATATGATACCTTCTCCATTTATTAGATAACTCTTGACTTTCTAATATGGATTCTTTTGTCATCATCATTTGATAGCATTCTTTTGATGAAAGAGCTTTAAGTGAGGACAAGATCGTGGCTTTAATGAAGATTTTCATCGAAAGGGAGAAGCTCACTGATGCAAAGTCAACTCTAGGCATCAGAAGTCTAGAATCTGTGCAGGAAAATTGCAACTTGAATTTGTAGAAGGCTTGTTAACGGAAGTTTCTAAAGATGAAATAATGGAGCATCTGTCCAGAAAAAAAACACTATATAAATTTTCAATTTTAGAGGATCAAGTATTAAAAACACATGGAGAATTACAGTACTAGTAGAGGGATTTTAAATTTTTTGGGAAGCCATGGTTCTTCATAGCTGTGCCATTGCTACGATGGGCATTGGTGTAACAAATGGTAGGAGAACATTAGATTGAGGGCTGCAAATGGCTCGAGAGTTATCGATCAAAACTCAAGTTTGAATCAAGCTCAAGCGAGCTTGTTAAAAATTCGAGTCGATTTCGAGTTCAAAATTAGTTGGTTCGTGGTTCGTCGAGTCGCTCGCAAGTCAAATAAATAATTATTTTTTTATTTAAAAAAAATTCAAATTCGAGTGGAGCTCGATTCAAAAATTATATTTTATTCGAGTTCGAATCGAGTTCGAACTGATTAAAAACTTAACGAGCCGAGCTTGAGATTGAATTTTCAAACTCGATTGAGCTCGAACCAACAAAATATATTTAAGCTCGAGCTCGAGTTTGGCTGGCTCGTCTCGATTCGTTTGCACCCCTACATTAGATCCATCAAAGTGCATAGCTTTAAGGTTAAAAAGAAGAAGAAAAAACTCCTCTGAAGTTCATGATAATATCACTAGCCTCCCCAAAGTATAAGAAATATTACTTACTTCCTTCATATGCTCATTAATCTAATTATTTTTAAAATCTAAAGGCACAAACGTCCCTAATAAATCCAAAATTCTTATGAATTAGTAATAACTATAACAAAAATATACAGAGTAAAATGATATTCATTCTAAAAAAAATGTATGTTTTAGTCTCAAATATGTATAATCTAATTAAAAATAAGTGGCTAAAAATAAGTGGCACACACGCGCGCACACATATATGCCCTTTATTTGTAACATTAAATACGCCAGATCTGGTTAACACTTGACAGCTTTTTATTATTATTATTATTTAATAAATAGCACTTGACAGCTTGTAATATGATGGCTGTGGAATACAATCATAATGCAATCAAAAATGAAAGAAAAAAACAAAGTAAACGCGACGCATCTGGGTTCTTAAATCCCAAACGTTAATTATTATTTTTTTGCTATAAGAGAGAAATTTGAAGATTTTTGGCGCAAAAAATACTTTCTGTAGCCTGGCAAGGGCAAGGCCATGTGGCATGTGCTACGATCACAAATCGGGAGACCATTGAAGAATCATGCAAGTCCAATATTTTTTATAAGGGTGGGTCAAGACCGGTCCAACAAGTTTACTAGCTGTCTTGGATGATTTTCTCTCTTTTTTATTTTCTTTTTTTTCCTTTTTTGGAGGAGCTATATTGGACGATTCAATAACTACGTTATTTTCTTGCATTTACTTGTGTAAGTTTGTGAGGGACATAATAAAGCAAATAGTTTTTATCCTTTAAAATTGGCTATTTATATTTATATTTAAAATTTGAAAAATGAATACCTTTGATACTTTAAATTTAAATGATCATTTTGATATCTCTCTTTTTTTTTAGCCTATATTTTGGTACTCCATCTTCAACTATTATAGTGAATCTCTTATATTTTGTTTGAATACTTTATAAGTTATATGTATTTTTTTAACGATATTTTGATTCATTATTTATTATTTTTCAATCATTTTTTCCTTTTTATTCATGACCAAAATGGTTGAAAAACAATAATAAGAAAGATCAAAATGACTGAAAAAATACATATGAGATATAAATTACTCAAATAAAAAATAAAATATCAAAATGACTATATAGTTGAAGATAGAGCACCAAAATATTTTTTAAAAAAGTACTAAAATGACCATAAAATTAAACTTAAAGTACCAAATTATCTAATTATCCATTAAATTTATATATAATAATACTTTTTAAAATTAAATTATATCTTATTTTAAAATTTGATAGACAATTTTTAAATTTAAGGTATTCAACATCAAGACAACCCGTATTAATTGTATTTTCTTTTTCAAGAGTAGACTTAATTGACATTGACATCATTGTCTATCATACCATTGACAATAGATACTGATTTATTTAATTCACTCATTTAATTGGATTATTTTGTTAATAATTAGATCTTTTAATGAGTTTTATAAAAGATAAAGATTCAAATTCGAAATATTAAAAAAATAGAGAAAAAGGAAACCATTAAATTTAAATTAAATGGAAATACTACAACATTTTATTTTTTTCAAAAAGGAAAATATGAGAAATCAAAATGAATTCAAGGCAAATACTCCATTCATTCGGAATTAAATATATAATTTCAGACTTTGATTAAAAATTAAAAAAGAAAATTAACTTCAAATTAATTTACTAAATTATTCTTAATATTAATATAAAAAGATGTGAGACTCAAGAGTTAGTGAAATATAAATCTATTAAATTAATCTGATGAGGGATATAGACTTATGAATTAATGAGAATATAATTTAATTAAGTAAGTCAGATTATTAATGAAACTTTTGATAAAAAATATATTCATTTAAAGAAAATAAATATTAAATTTTAAATAAATAAAAATAAAAATATTAAAATTTAATTCCAAATACAGGTAATATTATAAAGTTTTTTCACTCGTAGTACTATGTAAGGTCCGGAAGTTTTTTTATTTTTTGAGAGAATGGAACAAAAAATTGAAAAATGATTAGTAGGAGAAAGGACAAAAAGTCATCTTCAAATGATGGAACAATTTATTGGTAATTAAAATTTCTTTTGTAGGAGCGTCGGTTCAAAAATCTGACCGGTAAACCAACAGTAAATACTACGTACATTGGTCGCAGCTGTCTAGAATAGCAATATATTTATGGGTAGACCATTGAACAAATAAGTGGTACGCCGGTTGAATATAATTTGACCGAGGGGCAATTTTGACAACTTATTGACGAAATGTCCACGAATTCTCTCCTCTCTGGCGGTCATATTGTAAATTTTCCCGTGCTTGCCGGCCCAAGTTGGGTAGCCAATTTCGCCGTCTAATGTCTCTGCGCCTTTCGCCGGTTACAAATACTAAATCCCTCCCAATCGCTCTATAAATTTAATTAAAATCCCACCCTCTCTCTCTCTACGCATTGCGCTCACCATTTATACTGCGCACTGTGGGGTAGTGGTAATCTGATCTACTACATTCATCACTGCGAAGTCGATCACTTCCTTTTCTCATTTCCCGGTAATTTCTCTTTTCTTTACATAATTTCTTGTTCCTGTTCGTTAATGTTGCACAATGTAGTGGAATTCTCGAGGAATTCATTATTTTTTTTTTATATCGATTCGTAAATTCACTGCTTAGAGTTTACTTAGATCTTGTGCATTTGTATTCCATTTTGTTTTGTGTTGTATTTTCGAATTCCATTTTTTTCCTTTAGTGCGGAATTAATTTATTCTGTAGTGGGTTTTCCCCCTTTTTGGTAAATTTTAATTCTGAAAAATGGAAGAATGGCAGATCTTGTCGTTGGATCTTCCTGATGTTATGCCTTGTTCGCTTTAAAGCTTTATGTCAATGCACTTTCATTTGTTTCATAGTTTGGATGCGACTAGGTTATCCATATAAACGATTATGCTGGCGGAAAGTAGCAAAATGAGTCATGATTAACTTTTCTAATAACGTGTTACTGTAATTTACAGCATGGCTATTGGTTACTTGATCTGGCGTATCCAATATTATTACCACCTTAATTCCAGTTTAGGGGAGTTGGTTACTAGCTAAATTTTGTGGTAGGAAATCTGGAGATCTGCTTCTTTCTTTATGGAAAATAATATAAGTTAGCAAAACACGTTATTATTCGGATTTATTTCATTTTCTCATTTCAAATTCCATGTGTTAAAATGTACGCATATTGTTCAGTGAATAGAAATTTATAAAAACATACCTGAGGAGTTTTATCTGGGTATCGCTGTGTTTATTTCGTGAAGAGATAGTTTATCTCGAAAGGATGCTACACTTATCTGAAGTCAGTTGGTCTCATTATTTTGAATGGAGCATGAGAGCATCAATCAGAATGTGATGAAGAAAAAAAAGGACAGATCCAGGAGACTAACAACAAGATGAATTGATCTGTGAATTGACTGTCACTGCTGTTTTTCTAGCTCAGGAGTGTGCCTTCTAAAATAGAACAATTGAATGAAGAAAAACAAAAGGAGCAGAGAAATTGGCCAAATAAATTGTGTAAATATTTATTTGCATGAAGTATCAGAAGGATTTGCATAAGGTATGGAATATTCGTCTGTTAATGTGAACTTATACATAAATTTGCAAAATGTACCCTTGTTACCCATGATTTCTTATTCCTTCTCCCATACATAAGCTGGTTTAATGGTAACAGCCCAGCCACTATTTTTTTTCATTCCTATTGCATAGTTTCATAGATGGTTAGTTGAATTTGAAGTTTTTCTTGAAGAACACTATTTGTTCTCAGTTCAAGCAGTATTCCAAGTATGCTGAAGTGGGATTGCTGGACATCTTACCTTACTCATGTCCAGTGATGTTTAAATCAAGTCCACTGTGCTTGTCATACAGTTCTACTGATAAAAGAGTTACCAAAGCATTTCTGCCTTTCAGTTAATCCTGAACGTTTTGAAGCCTGCTATTATTTTCTTGGTTAAATCTGTGATTGTTGCACTTTCACATTTTGCCACCACTGATCTGATAACTTATTCAAATATTCTTATGCAAAAAAGTTAATGACTTCATTAAATACTATGCATGGGAGCAAAGGCTATAGAATGAGATATATTTGTGTGATTGGTCCAGCAACTCACCAAAGATTGTTTTACCAGAGTTATATGATCTGCATATTGACAATGTTGTTTTATATATTACAGACGAGGAGGTTTTGAATTTCTGCAGTCCTCTTTTCTGTTCTGTGCTTTTCATTTTCCTTCTTGAGGGTTCTGCTTAGCAGCTTTGATTGTACTTATGGTTTTTAGTTTTGTATTTCACAAGGTGTCATGTCAGAAAAAGCTCTCAAGGGTCTTAATGCACTTCCCGAGGCAGAGAGAAATAACGAAACATTTAGTAATGGGACCTTTACTAAACCTCTGAATGAAAATGTTGGTGAAAATCTTGGAGAGGGTCAAAGGAAAAAGCCTGCACCAATTGTAGAAACCCCTCTCACTGCCAATGGAGTTGCAAAACCTGGGCTGGATGTGGCGGTTGTAGAAGTGGAGTACATAGAATCTGAAAATTTGATTGATGTAGAAGATGTGGACATGAGCCTAAAGGTAACACTTTCCTTTTCCCTACTTGCATGTGCTTACCTTTATGTATAAATATGTGTGGATAATCTTGTCTATACCTTATCACATATTAGTCAGGTTAACTTGTGCAACACCTGAGGCTTATTTTATGTTTGTTTCTCAGACAATCTTACCAGGACTAGACTCTAAAGACTGGGTATTAGTGTGTGACGCACTCAATAATGTGCGTCGGTTGTCCCTATTTCACAAGCAACTGATGCTTGATATGTTGTAAGTTTCAATGCTTTATGGAGACATGAGTTGAAATTAATTGATAGAACTATCTCTGTCTTCTGTGCTAAGATCTCTTTGCAGTTTCTTGATGATGAGTACCACCATACTCACTTACTTCTGATAAAATAGGGGGAATGTGATCTCTCTAGTTGCGAAATCGCTGAAGAATCCAAGGAGTGCTGTTTGCAAAACTGCATGCATGACATCTTCTGACATTTTCAAAGCATATGGTGATGACATGATTGATTCACTGGATCCACTGGTAAAACTTTTTCTTTGAAATACAAAAGCTGATGCTTAGTAATTCTCTATTGTTTGTTTTCCCATCAAAGATGTTGATGTTGTCTTTTTACTGGCTTTGTGATTATGTAGCTAGTGCAACTTCTTCTCAAATCTTCGCAAGACAAAAGATTTGTTTGTGAAGCAGCTGAGGGAGCTCTAATATCCATGACTACGTGGGTTTCTCCAGTTTTACTGTTACCAAAGTTGCAACCTTATCTTAAGAATAGAAATCCTCGGATTCGAGCAAAGGCTGCAATGTGCTTTTCCCGAAATGTGCCAAGATTGGTAAGGGATTTACTTTCTTTATTTTTACTTCGATTGCTTAGAATCCTTCATCTTTTTTTCAAGTTTATATATTTTATAAATAAATTTTAAAAGCTCGTAACTTGTGAGTTAGATTTTTTCTCTTTTTTCATTTGCGTATTCTGACCTTCTGAACTCAACTATGTTTTGGAAGACTGCCTCAAGAATCAAATGCTAGTAGTATGGAAAAGTATTTTATGGATTTTTTTTTGAATATCCTTACATGCAGTGGGTATCCAGCATATAGAACACTATACATGGTCTTAACAAGTGCTTATTTCTAATGTTAGATTGTCTATGGAGATTGTAGAAACCAAATATTTTCTATGCTGTGATTTTGCTCTGATTACCTTGGCCTGATGTTAGTATATGAATCTTGTCTCATCTTATTTTTGGTATATGACTCTAGTAATTTCTCTCCTAGAAAGCTGTATTGATAACTTTTAAATTCTTTTAGCTTGTAGTTCTGATTAATCCTTTTTTCATCCTTTGCAAAATCTTCAGATCATTTTGTCATTTTTGGTGATGCTTGGCCTCTTTAGGCTCCGATCATTAGTTAACTTTAGTAATCAGGTTTTGGTAAATCCAACTAGTTGAAATTTTTTGAGGGGTGTGTAGATTCTGTTTGTTTTTCTTCCATGTGGACTCACTTTATCTTTTGATGTAAGCAGGGTATTTAACTCTGTTTTATTACTTTATGGTACAATTTTTGGGCAGAATTTTCTTCTGTGTGCTTGAGATATACTGAAAAGGCGATATGATAACAGCAAACACAAATGTAGAAAAGAGACAAGAATTCTTGTTCTCATCCCTTGTTGCCAACTCATACTCTTGACATGGATTTTTACAAGTTCATACCAAAAATATTTGTTTGCTTGTATGATGGTTAACTCTGGAGATCACTAATGTAATAGTCCTATGCACTATTTTCACCCATTCAAGCAGACTTTTAAATATTTTAGGAATATGGTTGTCATTTGGAGTTCAAGCATAAATTATATTTTTTTAATAAATTTTTATTGTGGGTGCAGGGTATTGAGGGGATCAGAGCATATGGGATTGACAAATTGATTGAAATAGCAGCATCTCAACTAAGTGACCAGCTACCTGAGTCCAGAGAGGCTGCTCGGACTCTGTTGTTGGAGTTGCACACTATGTATGAGAAATGTCATCTCTTGAGTACAAATGCTGTATCTGAAGATCCTGAGGTGACCTCTTGGGAACATTTCTGCCAAACAAAGCTTTCACCTATAAATGCTCAAGCTGTCCTTCGTGTGACCAATGTTGTCCGAGAGGGTCTTGTACTTGGTTCCTAGCATCATATATATCGTTTCAGTGAGTACTATCTTTGGTCATTCCCTCCCTTCGCTTTTGTTCCTCATATTACACTTGTAAATACCAAATCGAGATGTCTGGTGAGGTGGTCCACGTTGTAATTGAGCTATAGACCCTACAATGATTTAATTCTAGTTATAGTTAAATGAATTGGAGTTGCTGAAGAATCATGAGTTGACTGGGGAATAGTACTTAGAAGTTATTAGTCTAAATGATTAAGACTTTAGCCACCGATGTTGATGACTACTACTCAGCATAAGTTATGCAAGCAAAAAATACTTTTCAATTAGCAGCGGACGTACTGAGCGTTGGCATCTTCCCTGCACCGCGCACCGTGTAATTGCAAGAAATTGTAGATGAAGATAAACGATCAAAGTTGTCTTTACAACAATTAATCACCTAAAAGGTGGTCTTCTTTCCAACCACTCCGCATGAGTAACTTAATCCAATTGCTTGCTAACAATAAACAATGGTTTTCTGACTTGAATAGATGAGGGGGTTTACTCGTCAGCATTTAATGCTTGTGCAATTGGAGGCATTTTATCACTGCATCAAGTACTATGTAAAACTTTTTTCTGTTATTCCTTCACTCTGAACACTTTTTCTCTTAGCCTCTAGGTTTCCATCCAGTACAATTGTTAGCTAACTAGCCTATTTGGCTAAGGTGGTAGAAATTTAGTTAGCGAGATAAGCCAGCAGGGAAGAACATTTTCGACTACATATGGATTAAAATTCAGGATGAAATCCCGAGTTTTGGCTATTGCATCAAAGGTTGTAATCATGGCTATTGTGATATCCGTTGCCTTCTTATTTCTTGGCATTGGTGTTCTAGTCCTAATTCATATCTGTGTTATCGGAAGGGCCTTCAGAAGAGGATTCACTAACAATAACAACAATAACATAGTGGAAACGAGCGGCTTCAGAAGCACAAGCATGTCCCGAGATGATTTAGAAAAACTTCCCCGTTTTTATTTCAAAGCTAGAGAGAAGGGCAGTAGTCCTGTGGACTGTGCTGTCTGCTTGGAGAACTTCAAGGCTGGCGATAAGTGCAGATTGTTGCCTCTATGCAGGCACAGTTTCCATGCCGAATGCGTCGATCTTTGGCTTCTGAAAACACCCATTTGCCCTGTCTGTAGAGCCAGCGCTGGACCAATACCCGGTGAAGAAAGTGCCCGCTATAGCGAGAGTATAATTGATTTGAGTCATATCCAGGCCACATCAAATGTTGGGCATGATGAGTCTGCAACTGCAATAGAGTTGAGAGAGAACCAAGCCAGAGAAGGTATGGATGATATATTGAGCTGAGACGAACACAATTGACCGTACCAATCAAGTTTTGCTGAGAGAATCAAACGACTTCTTGTGGCTGTCCTGTTTCAAGGAAGATCATCTTATAGTTTTGATAGGAGGAAGGCCAGGAAACGATCTTTCGATGTACAATGAAACTAGAATTTTATTTGTTTCCAACATTACGAGTTACTTGAATTGTAAAAATTAATTAATCTTGTACAAAGTTACTACTCTTTTTTTTTTTTCTTTTTTGAAAGTCATTTACTCTGAGCATGGTACGATTTTATTGCAAATTTTGTTTTGCTTTCATCCTTTCTTTGTTATTAGGTTTTCATAGCTGCGGGTTTGACAATTATACTCTATTGATAGACTACTTTGACGACAACCAATAATGTAAAACTAAGTCAAACCTTCTTAGAAAAATAAATTAGTTTCTCTTTCAAAAGCCACTTATCACACATTATTCATATCAATTGGAAATGTAAGAGGTATGTAGAAAATAAGTTTATCAAATTACATAAATGATCAAATAAAGCGACTTCTTAACAACAATAGTTGCTTAGTTACTTAAAATTAAGGACTTTCCTATCTCAAGAGTGATGATTTCGTTTTCATAATCCTTCTTCGAAAGTCAAAGAATTCTACCAAATTCAAATTTTTTTTAAGGGTGAAATGCAAATTAGCCCTTAAAATATTGAAAATTATCAATTAAATCCTTGAAGGCTTAAAAGTTTTAATTAAATCCCTCATTTTTGTAAAATATCATAAATTTGATCCTTTTGTCCAACATTTTTATCCAAATTTATTCAAAAATAATGTGCTGAGAATGTATATAATTCATTCAAAAATGACAAGAACTAATTGAAAATATACATATACACATTATATACATATCCCTATATTCAGTTTGAATTATGATGCATAATATTTTAAATCAAGTAATTTTTCATTATTAAAATTTTCAAATTAATTCAAACCAATCAATCAATGAAATTATAAAGTAAAGTGGAATTTAGATGGATTAGGTTTATCAATTTTCAATTATCTTGACCATCCAGAAAGTAGTAAGGTCTCTCCTTTCTTCTTCGAGCCAATGAACGACAAGCACTATAAAAGAGGGCCTCTATTTAGGTTTGTTGGACTTTACGTTTGTACATTACGTGTTGTTTAAAGGAGACACGTCCGAAATATATGGACCCATAGCCGACTTTGTCCAAGGAAAGGGCAGTCGCCAGCATCAGCCCGCTGATGGAGCTATCTTACTTTAGAATAAGAAAGAAAGGTCAGTTATCCCGGGACAAATTTTCACTGAAATATTGTGAAGATTTATTCTGGTATTTAAATTCTATTGACTCTCTTTCACATGTTTCTGTCACTCGGGCACTTACAACCCGCCTGATCAAGGGACCTTTGATACAAATGGAAGGTCTCTCCTCTTCACTCATTAAAAAAAAAAACGGAAAGAAAGGTCAGCCACTAGTTAGACAAATGAATATAGAAAATTGTCGAAAAAAAAAGAATAAGTTAAAGAATATAATTGAAAATAATAAAAAAAGATAAAATAAAAAGATAATTGAATAATAATAGACAGTTTGAGAATGTTTCGAGATTTTATTTTTATAATTATAATAACCAAAAAAAAAATTGCACTCTTCTTAATATTCTTAATCCTTACACTAAATTAAAAGTATTCATTTTTTTTACTGAAAAAGTATAATATATGTGAGACTTAATTAGAATAAAATTAAACATTCAAATGTGTAAAACTGTAAAATTTGATATATACATTTTTTTTTATTCTCAAAACAAAACAAATTTTCATCAATAGAAATAGAATATAAATGGCATATAGGTATTTTCCCTGTATCATTTTTTAGATTGGTCGTCGACCAAATGGCCATTGCGGAACCTGATGAAACTAAGGCCTGAACACTGGGAATTATTTTCAAAGAAAGTGGTTAAGTTTATTTACAACTTTAAACTACATTCTCAATTTTACACTTCGAATTATAAATTTAATCGCTTAGTTACCATAGAAAATAAATTACTTGTTCCTTAAACATTCACTCCTTGATCCAAAATTAATTTGATTAATTAATTGTTTTATTAAAAAATATATATATTACCTGTTATTTCTTCACATAATAAGAATATGTTAAATACATAAGAAAATATCAATATACTCTTCTTTTTTTCTCAAATATATGACTTTTTATTCTTCTTTGAAAAAATCTTTTTTTATTCAAAAAACCAAAAATCAAAATAAAAGGGAAAAAAAGAAGTCATTTTTTATTAAAAAGAACCAAAATCAATATTAGTTATTAGAACGCAATATAAGTATAAGTACTATTTTTAAAAAAAAATGTCATAAATGAAGAAAAATTTAAAGAATCATAAATGCTTCATTTATTTAAAAAGATTACAAATACTTATCAATAATAATAATAATATGAAATACTTTATTTGTTTCAAAATACATGTCCTATTTACCATTTTGATAGTGCCTCAAAGCACGTATTCTTTTCCTAAATAATGAGAGGATTACTATTTTTTTTAAAAAAAAATACCCCACATTTAAACCTTGAACGTCAATAGTAATAATTTTCAATATCTGTATTGAATTTTAGAATTTTTTTTTTTAAAAAAAAACAAATTTCAAAAGTTTGACTTTCAAGGTAAATTACTCATATTCCAATTATTTCCACTTATTTAATTAGTAAGTAAGAATTAAATTTTATATATTTGAAAAATTTTTATATCTTGCGTCATAAAATTTTATGAAATATTATTAAAATACATGACAACCTTTATTTTAGGAGGCATGGAGCACGTGGAGGTTGGAACGCATTGATGGTAACCGTAAGCTAACCACTTTCTTTTCCCTCTCTGATACTTAACTCGCACAGGAGTACCAACTTGTCGGGAAAGGTCATGACCAACTGGTAAGCCGTAAAAGTTTGAAAGAGTTGGAAAAAAAATTTTGGCATCGAATCTACTACTGTAGTAGGAAATGGCCCTCTTTTTAACAAAAGAGAAAAAAAGGTAATGGTCCTCTTTCTAGAAGAAAGCCATTGGAAGACAACTATGTTTTCAGCGACCTGCAATGGCTGCTTGCCACCGCTAGAGAATCGGGGAGGGAGGGGACCCATTTGCGAAAAAAGTTGAAGAAAGGTAGCTATTAAAAACAATAGAAATTCTGGTCCCTTTCTAAATTTTTCTTTTTTTTTATTTTATTTTTTTATATCAAGTTTTTCTTGGTCCTTTCTATATTTTCAGAAATTCATCAACGTTAGAAGCCTTGATTGATAAAAATTGTGGTAGTAATTCTTTATTAATATTCAAGTTTTTTTTATATATAAAAACAATATGATAACTTTTTTTGTTGAAAGGGTGTAAAAATAATTTCTTACTAGCATAATCTAAATACATGTAGTAATTAATTATTCATTGACAAGGAAAAGCAAAAAAAAAAAAAGAGAATTAAAGAATAATACTAGTATTAACATAGTAGTACTAATCTAGGGGTACTATGAATTACCAGCTAAACATGTCAAGGATTTAGGAAATAGATCGAAAAACAAGTAACACCTACTTAAATATTTAGTTTATACTCTCTTCATTTTATTTTATTGCTCACTTTTCTATTTTAGGGTGTCTCATTCTAATCGTTCAATTTCTAATTTTAATATGTATTTTTACAATTATACCCTTGTTATTAATGAGACATTTTTGATAAGTTATCAACTACTAATTATTAAATGATGTCAACTTAGGAACTTTAGTTATATAATTATTATTTTTAATATTTATCTTAATTATTGTGCAAGTACAAAATGAACTAGAACGGATGAAGTATTATTATACTAATAAAAACTAGTATTTTTTATTATTTATGATTTATAATTATGTCTATCATGTATCATTGACATGTTAATATTAATCAGTAAATATGATCATGTTTAAGTAAATACATTGTTAATCAAAGTTTAAAACAAATACAAATCTCCAAGGTATTGAATATTGATCATTATAGAGAGTTCAATACATTATAAATAAAAGTTGGAAAAATTAGTTTAATTTTTATAGTACTTCATGGTATACAATGTTAGAAGTGATAGTACATGAATTGCCATAATTGCAATGTTGTTTTAATCACCCATATATTTTGACATTAGTCATGGTTTAACAATACAAGCTCTTATTCTTTAGTTATTTACTAATAAAGTAATATCTACAATGCGATCAAATCTCACAACTATTTTTAATTTTGAGAAAGTTTGATTTTTATTGGGTACGAAAGAACAAAAAAATTGTTAAAACAATGGTCATAATTTTTTCGTAATAGTTTTTTATGATAACAAACTAACTATTTATACCATAAAATTACTCAATTTGATTTTTAGGACTTGTTTTAATTAAAATTGTAAAAACAAAAATTTAATTCAAAGCACTAATATTTAAACTATGATCATCCTTTAAGGTTTGAATATTACTCGAGATAATATAACAATTTTTTCAAGAAACTCAATTATCGACTTCTTTTATGGTCTACAGACGCGTAACTCTGACAATTATTTGAGAGATTCATTGCTGTCATCCAAACTATTTGGCACTTGCCCTGACCTCAAAATAGATGTACTTGTATGAATATTTTTATCTATTGCTCTACTTATATATATCAATAGCACGCGAAGTAAATTTTGATTCATATATTCAATATGTGAGTAATTGATGACAACTTCATTATCGAACGATATAGTATTATTGAATGACTTTAATTTGAGAGATTGTTATACCATATACAACTATTACTTATTTTTTGATTTTATAAAAATAATTTTACTTCAATTTATAGAGTATTCTCAATTTTAATAACACGTGTAGATATAGTGTGTATTGAATGAGCTTCAATTTCAAGAATTGCTATGTAACTATTTCCTAATTTTTAAGTTTTTTATATTATAGTAAAATCTTTTGATGACGTGTACATAATGAATTGTCTCATAAATATTGCATCTAGTTTCATTATTATTAATATTTCTAAACAATTAATGTGGACAAGTGTTACATTGAAGGGAAAATGAAAACTACTTATATATATAGAGAGAAATATTGACTAAACATATATTATCTTTTAATATTTAATTTATGTACAAAGATCTAAAAGTAATAAGTTAATGTAAAAATAAAACAGAACCATCTTAACTTTTAATTCAAAGTTAGTGTAAAAACTAATAACATTTTGGATTGTGTCCCATAAAGTTATTAAAATATGATAAGTAATTGACACAATTTTAAATAAAAAATATAAACTTATCTTTTGAAATAAAATATAAACATTCTTTTTATAAAAAAATTACAAATTTATACTTCAAAAATTAAGCTATTATCTTGTTCCAATTTTTTTTTTGTATTACCATTACTTAATTTCAAGATACATTTTCTTTGTCCTTTAAATATTTTCAAGAGTTGATAAATATGAATCTCGACCATCCAAACAAATAAGCAATAACTACCTTCAATAAGCTATCATTTAAACAGAAGCTGGCATTTGATTTTATTATTATTAATATTTCTAAATAATTAATGTGAAAAATGAAAAAAGGAATTACTTTTATATAATGAGAACACGCAGGTTATTATTAGTAGTAATGAAAGGATTGACGGTCAACGTTTTAATACTCATTTCATCAATCTAATTATATTTAAATTAGTAGGAAAGGATATCTAGTTCATACATTGTAAGGAGAAGCTTCCAATAACTTCTTCCCCGAAACCATAGTCTAAGCGGACAAAGGTCACTTGATTTTTTAATTGTTGTGCATGTACTTTAATTAAAGTAATTCAATCGTTATATTATTTTTTATTTTCCACGATGATAAATAACTTGCTTAAAACATTGTTCAATAAAGTCACTATAATACTATAAACATATTACAATAATTGTTTAGCCTTTAACTATTATGAGTCAATCATTATATAATAAATATCATATTTAAAATTGAATATATAATTTTAACTTAATTTTAAAAATAAATAGTATCTTTAATTTTAAAGAAGTTATGAGAGAAAAAGAAATCAAGAGTTTCATGCCATTCCAAAAAAAAAGAAAATGTGACAACCTTCAAATTATCTTAAATCCGCATTTTAGGCAACTAATGACCTTAACGCTAGCATCTAAAAAAAAATTAAATTAATTTAATTTGTAGTTATTAATTTTCAGTAATATCCTTTAAAAAAAATATAAATGGAATGTCATTATTTATTTCATTTTAATTTAATCACACTCTCCAAGAGCGGCCAAATATGGGGACGACTTTTATTTATTTATTTACTTTTCTTTTACAGTAACCTTTATTTTAGGAGGAATGGAGTTCGTGGAGGTTGGAACGCATTGATGGTAGTTAGGAGGAATGGAGTTCGTGGAGGTTGGAACGCATTGATGCTAACCGTGGAGGTTGGAACCCCTTTGTTTTGTACGAGAGAGAGAACTCCAATAAGTATCAGATTCACATGTACACATAAGAGAAAGTCAATAAAATAAAATTTAAATTATAGGACAATCTTTATAAATAAAAATTTGATTTGTTTTACACGTGATTCGAGCATGTGTTATCATACAATTTCACTCCACATCCACATCAACACGTGATTTACCGAATCCACTATGCCGGACTCCTTTGTTCTTTTTCTGACAGTTAGCACACACAGTAATGCCGAAAGGTCATAACCTGATGGGACCTGAAAGTTTGAAAGAGCCGGACTCGTAAGGAATCTCACGGCCATGGCAAAAGCTGCAACGGAATTCCCACATGCTATGATCCTGGGTTGCAAAGCCATGGACAGACATGTCATCAAATTAATCAATGCCGTCCATTACCCACAATTCCTTAGTCTGTCAGTCACCACCACCAACAAAGAGAGATATTTTGATAGACCTTTCATCATCACTACCACTCACTCAGACTGCTCCTCTCAACTATACTCTTACTATGCTCAATTCATGCTTAAAGAATAAACCCCGATTGAAGGTCTTCAAGTCCGGGAGGCAATTCTGGAGCGGGCAGAGTCCCTACGTCAAAGTAAAGACCTATGCTATACGCAACGGGTTTCATTGGTCTTTCTTTATATGAAATTATTGAAATAGTAAGCTTCGTAAGCTTCTGATATCAGAAGTATATCTTTTATATCAGTTCATGGATATTCTGTCTGTAAGCGTTCCTTTACCGGGCACTTGCGACTTGACCGATGAAGCCCTAGGCCCCGAAAGGGCATATCTTTGACAGAGAAAAAGATACATAAAGAAGCAGACATGCTATGCCACTGCACCGTTGCTCTTTCTTTTATTTTTTGCACCCTTTCTCATTTTAAAGCTGATGTAAGTAGTGTAATCTCAAGAAATTGCTGTACTTACCTAGACTGAACATGGCCATGCCAAGACCAGCATCAGATAGTATAGAAATGAACTGTGCTATTATAGCAGGAATCTGAACATTCCACCTGCAAGGGAAAAAGATTACACAATATATATATATATATATTGAGTCAAAACTTTGTTCTTGTTCAAGAAACAACACCAAAACAGAAAAAAGAAGTTAAAGAATAAAAATATGTACATCCCAAATAGAATAAAGAATCAAATGTTGAAGATTTGGGTGAATATCATTCAACAAAGAAAAAACAAGTTTGATAGTGACAAGCACCTGAATGAAACTAGAGACCATGTAAGCCCAATTAAGCTTGAGTAAGTGTTTGGATTCCTGATGAGTTTTCTCCAGACCATGATCAATATTAGCCTTGTCATTACACTCGTTGGAGACATTACTTTTACTTTGTTATCTCCTACTTTCTCTCCTTCATGGTTGTTCATATCTTTGTTCCCAAAACTGAAATCATCTCTCTCCATGTAAGCCTCTTGATTATATGGTCCTCTTTTTATCCAAAAATAAATAAATAAATAAAAGGAAATGGTCCTCTTTCTAGAAGAAAGCCATTGGAAGACAATTGTGTTTTCAGCACATGCAATGACTGCCTGCCACCGCTACATTGGGAGAATCGGTGAGGGAAGGGAATCCATTTGCGAAAACAGTTCAAGAAAGGTAGCTATTAAAAAAAACAGAAATTCTGGTCCCTTTCTAAAGTTTTCTTTTTTTGATTTTTTTTATATCAAGTTTTTCTTGGTCCTTTTTATATTTTCAGAAATTCATCAACGTTAGAAGCCTCGATAAAAATTGTGGTAATAATTCTTTATTAATATTCAAGTTTTTTTTTTATAAAAAAAAATGTGAACTTTTTTGTTGAAAGGGTGTAAAAATAATTTCTCACTAGTAATTAATTATTCATTGACAAAGGAAAAGGAGAATTAAAGAATGATACTTGTATTAACATAGTAGTACTAATCCAGTGGTGTACTATGAATTACCAGGTAAACATGACTCATGGATTTAGGAAATATATCGAAAAACAAGTAACACCTACTTAAATATTCAGTTTATATTATTATACCAATAAAAAATATTTAATGAGAACACGCAAGTTATTAGTAGTAGTAATGAAAAGTTTGAAGGTCAATTATGATGGTCATTGTTTAAATACTCATTTCATCAGTCTTCACCTAATTATATTTGTATATTAGCAAGTATATTTAAATTAGTAGGAAAGGATATCTAGTTGAAGGAGAAGCTTCCAATAACTTCTTCCACGAAACCATAGTCTAAGCGTACAAAGCTCAGTTGATTTTTTAATCGTTGTGCATATACTTTAATTAAAGTAATTCAATCGTTATAGAATTTTTTATTTTTCATGATAATAAATAACTTGTTATAATATTATTCAATAACGTCACTATAATACTATATGCATATTATAATAATTGTTTATTCTTTAACTCCTACGAGTCAATCATTATATAATAGACATTATATTTGAAATTGAATGTTTAATTTTAACTTAATTCAAAAATGAACAGTACCTTTAATTTTAAAGAAATTATGAGAGTAAAGAAATCAAGAGTTTCATTACATTCCATAAAAAAAAGAAAATGTCACAACCTTCAAATTATCTTAAGTCCTCATTTTAGGCAACTAATTACCATAACAGCTAGTATCTAAAAAAAAAAATCAATGTAATTTAATTTGTAGTTATTAATTTTCAGTAATATCCTTTTTTAAAAAAATCAGTAATATAAATGGAATGTCATTAATTTTTTCATTTTAATTTAATCACACTCTCCAAGAGCGGCCAAATTTGGGGACCAATTTTTATTTATTTATTTACATTTCTTGTATACTCATATAAATAAAAAGGGATATATCATATCTGAAAACTTCGATTAGGTTAAGGATGTTTTTAATGGCTGAATCGACGAAATTGATGTATGTGCAGAATTATCTGTTATTTTTTTTAGCTCCAGATTTCTCTATTCATAATAAAAATTTAAATATTCTTCCAACATAAGTATTCTTATTATATAAGTTCTTTTTAAAAATTTTATGCGCAAATCAAGAATCAAGAAAATAAGATATCCCATTATTTACTGTTCTTTTTTTTAATCTCAAATTACATATTCTCTTAATAAATAAAAAGATTATTTATTATTTTTCAATTTTATTTCTATTTAAATTTTAAACTTTAACTTAATAAGTAATTTTTCGAAATGCTACTTGCCATATTGAATTTTAGAGTTTAATGATAATTTTTATCTTTCAAAAGTTGACTTTAAATGTAATAAATCATACTATTTCATTTATTTTCCTTAACGAGATGATAATAAATTAGTTTATACTATTAAATAAGTATACTTAAATAATTATAAGTACATTATTTTATGTCATAAAATTCTACATGTTTTAAGAGTTAAGATGCGCGCAATCAACAAATGCAACATAAGCTGCAAAAAATTAAAAATTAAAATGAAACATATAATTTAGGATGGAAAAGGGCACCAATTGCCACGACAGTTACATAGTGACATCATTAATCACTATATTAAGAACTTTAGTTAAAGGAAAAACTAAAATATAATGAAAAGAAATTATTGAATATACTTCATTTTTATATTAAATGTCATTTTAAGATTTACACATTTATTAAGAAAGTTGAAAATAATATTAAATTTTAAATATGCAATTAATAAATATTGATTTCTTTTCAAATTAATTATTATTTTTATTCTTTCTTTATTTAAAAAGAAATAAAATTAAAATATAATAATAAATAAATTAAAAAATTTAGTACGAAACAAAACAAAACTTTTAGAATGAAAATTAATATAAAATGGAGCAGAGCATTGATTACTTGGTCCCCAACAAATTCAAAGATTGATTTTTCTCCTGCTTTGAAATATCTTTGTTTTTCCAATGTTTGTGTGGACAGAAATTTCTGCCTGGTAAGGGGCAAAACCGATTCCCGTTCGTTCAATCCAAAGAATCATTTTACTTAAGAAAAAATAAAAACAAAAAAGTAAAGAATCTTTTCTTTTCAATTAAAATTGTTTTGGTTGTTCAATCAAAATATTTGATTCCCTACTACTATATATATTTCCCACAGGTTTCCGTGGTTTCTGTCAAACTCAAGAAAGAGAGAGCAGTAAGGAATAGAAGGGGAAAATGGATTCTCCTCCTCATGCTGTGCTCTTCCCATTCATGTCCAAAGGCCACACTATCCCAATTCTCCACCTCGCTCGTCTCCTCCTCCACCGCACCGCCACCGTCACCATCTTCACTACCCCAGGAAACCGTTCTTTCATATCTAATTCCCTTTCCGACACCAACGTTACCATCGTCGAACTTCCTTTTCCCGAGAACGTAGATGGTGTACCCCAAGGCATTGAAAGCACCGATAAGCTTCCGGAGATATCTCTCTGGCTGCCTTTCGCCATTGCTACCGAGCTTATGCAACCCAACTTCGAGAAAGCGTTGAAGACTCTCCCTCCCGTTTCATTTATGGTAACAGATGGCTTTCTCTACTGGACCCTTGACTCAGCTACCAAATTCGGTGTTCCCAGATTTGTGTACTATGGGATGAGCAATTTTGTCTCCACTGTAAGTGCACATACGGGCAAGAGCGGAATTATGAGGGAAATTGAGTCCGCCGATGAGTTATTTACCGTCCCTGATTTCCCTCGGATCAAACTTACAAGAAACGATTTTGATCCAGTATTTTCAGACCGTCAACCCAACGGTTTGCATTTCGAGTTTATTATGAATTGCACCGCTGCTACTTCTAAAAGCCGTGGCGTAATAGTGAACAGCTTCTACGAGCTCGAGCCAGATTTCTTAGACTACTGGACTCGTCATTTCGAACCCAAAGCATGGCCAGTTGGTCCTCTTTGTCTAGCCCATCCGCCGACAGTGAAAACTCAG
The DNA here is from genome assembly GCA_019593545.1 of Apocynum venetum. Classification (NCBI taxonomy): domain Eukaryota; kingdom Viridiplantae; phylum Streptophyta; class Magnoliopsida; order Gentianales; family Apocynaceae; genus Apocynum; species Apocynum venetum. The sequence continues at coordinate 3,644,663 of SRSM01000123.1, read as the reverse complement.
GACTACAAAATACCGCCTTGGATTCAATGGCTGGATGATAAGCTAGAGCAGGGAAAACTGGTCCTGTACGTGGCATTCGGGTCTCAAGCAGAGATATCGGCAGAGCAATTCGACGAGATCAAGGCCGGATTGGAGAAATCAGAAGTGAATTTCTTGTGGGTTGTCAGGAAAAATGAATCGCAACTGAACGATGGTTTTGAGGAAAGAATCAAAGATAGGGGACTAATTGTGAAAGAATGGGTTGATCAGAGAGAAATTCTTGGTCATCCGAGCATTCAAGGTTTTCTAAGTCATTGCGGTTGGAACTCCGTGATAGAGAGCATATGCGCAAAAGTGCCCGTGTTGGCATGGCCAATGATGGCGGAGCAACCACTGAACGCAAGGATGGTGGTGGATGAGATTAAAGTTGGGATTAGTGTGGAGACATGCAATGGGTCTGTGAGAGGGTTTGTAAAGTCGGAGAATTTAAAGAAGAATATAATAGAGTTGATGGAAGGAGAAATTGGTAAGGAAGTGAGGAAGAAAGTGATAAAGCTTGGTGAGGCTGCGATTAAAGCTATGGAGGAGGGTGGATCCTCATGGAATACATTAAATGAGTTATTGAATGAGTTTCATGCGAAGCAACAGATACAGCAGTAATTATGTGTAGATGAAATATTTTCATCTTTTGACTCCTCAGTAAATCCACTTTTACCGCTACTTGTTTACCTCATCGCCCATAGATAGATCAAGAGAGCTTGTATGATTGTATCATTGCATGCAAAACTCTTGCTTGAACCTCTTATATTTTCGGGAATGTTTCTATTAAATGTTTAAATTCAATTCATATTTATCAACTTAAGCTTTAAGAGAGTATATATAAATTTAAAATAATATCAAAGTGAAAGCGCATTTATTCTGCTTACACCCGTACGTAAGGTGACCAAAAAAAAAAAAAAACTGAAAATGGGTAAATGCATATGATATGCCAAAGCAAAATACACATCACATATCTTTTCCTAAATTAGGTCAAATAATGGAGGGAATAATTCCTAACAGTATTTGCAAAGTTCGAGCTATGACTAACTTCTGGTGAAAATCCACGTCGGTGTATGAATCGTATTGGTATCGTTCGTTGGCCCGCAAGGGTGAGACTTGAGAGCCAAGACACGAAGGGAATATGCTGAAATTTGAGGAGAAGAAAACAATAGTTTTTATATGACTTTTCTCTCCACAAATAGGATTGTTCTTCGCGAAAATATATTCAAATCTATTAAATCAAGACTCAAGATTAACCTATTGCATTTTATTAAAATTGCATGTGGAACAAAAGAGTTAAAATTATCATTGTCAGATTACTAGACCATATGCATTAAATTCAAATTATTATCTTCACTACCATTGAATAAAAATAATTATAAATATTTTAATAACCCTACTAGAATTAGTGTCGAATCTTTATTTTCATACATTTAAGTATTGAAATAAAAAATTCAATCCCGAAGACGAAGAATGTAGAAGAAAGGAAATTTAAATGACAAAATTTTAGTATCCTACTCTGCATAGGCCGGCGACAACCATATATGTTTTGTTTGTGTTCATGGCGCTCAAATGAGACAACAGTTAGCATTTTAATCTGGGCGATGCATCCAAATGATCACCACCCATCTACCGGCTGCGTCACCATTATTTCATTCATGTAATTATTTAAAGACAAAGACTTCTCTTAACAGCAAAAAGCGCAATATCAAGTTTGTCTTCAAAGCATTAGGTCAACATCACATGCATATGACGTTCTAATTCTCTCTTTTTTCCCATTTTTCCCCCAATCTATTTCTCTTTGAATATCTATTTCTAACATCTTGATCTTGTTACCTGTAAATTTCTTCTCAGGCAGCCAATGTGAGATAACTTGCATCACTCCTTTCAGTTGGTTAACCAGATGGTAACTTTCATCACGCACCCATGACAATGACCGTTAGAAATATGACTAGTCTACTTGGGAAATGAATCCACATTGAAAGTTTGATGAAATGATGTGGTTTCTTAGTTTTATAAAATGAACATAGTCCCTTAGTTTTAATTTTATCTCATTACTTCTTCAACATTTAATCTTCTATATTATGAAAATTATTTAATTAGAATATCCTAATTATAATACTTTGAACATTCTTTATATTTTACTTAATTATTAAATTTTGAATTGAATTTTATTCCATTGTATACTCTTTATTTGTATTATATTATTCTATTATATTATATTGAAGCTAAAGAGTAAACTCTACTTAATAGTTCAATTGTGACTCTCCTCTATTTTCTATAAAACTCACTCAAATGGTGTATCGATTACAAAATAAATAATATTTTAATATAATATTTATTCACAAGTAATCTACTATTTATTAGAGCATATCTTAGATATTAAATTTATTTATTTATTTTCCCAACAATGACTGCATGGAACATGGGGATCTGAAATAATTTCTCAACTCTGAACAACTGATTACTATGGAGTGGCATGTATATGGAAGCCAAAAACTGATCGCCGATCTTTTACATACCTGTTTTGAATAATACATTCAATGCTGGGGTTTCTTATGTATTTGCCAATGGATACATCCTTGAGTTGGGAAACTCCTCAACGCTGCATACAACAGGTTGTGAAGGAGCAGGCTGGGGTGGTTTTTTGAACGAAAGCTGCTGCAGAGGTGTGTTTGAGGAATACATTTATGCATTGGGAATGTAAGCAAATAAGTCAGGAAAGATATACCTGGATGCCACGGAGCAGAGCAATTGCTTGAGTAGAATCGAGAATCCAGATGTAAAGGTTTCAGGCTGTCGTTTTAACAAGTTTACAACAAGCTCTGTTGGCTGCTCCAATTTTTCTGTTAGTGAAGTCAATGAAAGGTTGGAAAGGAATGTAAGAAATTTAAGAGAGGTGATTTTAATGATGAGGATAAAGAATGGAATCAGAGAGGCATCTCCTGTTTAAAGAGCTGACAAGATCAGATAAAATTAATGCAAACTAACAGTGCCGCATTTACAGATGCAGATTCTGATATATGCAGGCTGACAAGTACTAGGATTAAGGATTAAACATGGGCTAGGAAGATTTACAGTTGCCTTGGGAACCAACAGAGTCTCAAAGGCTAAGTAAAAAATGAGCAGTTTTACATAGTTCCCTATTTAAGGTTGAGCAATTTTCCTACATCCTCTGATTAAGCATCTTAATTTGAGATTCTTATTTCTATTACAAGTCATCCATCAATAGCATTTATAAAAGAAAAAAGGACAAAAATTATCCATCAATAGTTGACTTCATTGATCCTGCAGATAGCATGGCAGAGGATAATGCAGAAAGCAAAAAAAACCTGGATCAGGTGCTTTTCCCCTTACTTATAACCTTGCTAATATTGTTATAATGCATTCCACCTTATATGACGTGTTAATCTTACTAACAGAATTTTTTCATGACATTAGGCTTATGGATTCTGATTGGCGCCGTCACTGGGTTTGTGGTAGTACTAATCTCTACATGCATCTTATTAGGAAGATAGAAAATTTCAACTTTCCGAGTGAAGAAAACTGGTATGAAATTCCAATACCTAATATTCCCCAAACAGGAGAAAAAAAATTATATGGTACATTCAAATAGAATCTAATTGGACTATAAAATTCTCTCTTCTTGACAGCATCAAAACCTGAATTGCTAAAGGAGTCTGGTTACTTAAAAATCGCAGTAAAGGATATATATATTCAGCTACAAACAATCTGAACAAATCCAACTTCATTGGTGAAGGAACAGCAGGTAAAAAAACATCTGGATACTGGACTTCCTATTGCAAAGATTGTTATAATATTGTCCCCGATGAACTTGTTTAATTCAGATGCCGAAGTCTTGTTGCAAGCCACTTTTACTGCTATAATGGACCAAATAATCATGGCAGAAAAATAACATCTAAACTGGAATAAGCAGCCAATTGATACTATCATCATTCGCGAACACCAATAACAAACACTAGGAATTCTGCATGTAAAGTTATGCACTTGACCATGAAAGTCTAATTGTGAATGATGCACTAGTCTAAGGCATAATGCATGCATGTCTTCAGAATTTGAATATTCCTGCTATCGAATTATTATTTTTCCAGGAAATAATGACGATGTGAAATGATTCAATCAACAAAGACGGGTAAAAAAGATGTGGTGATCCAAGCATTAAGGGACAGACATGCAAAGCTGAAATGATGACTTCAGACTGCTCTGATTTGTTAGCAAAGCAATGTTATAACAGCTAGAAACTTCAGTTCCTTTTATTTCTGCACTTGTCAAAAAACACGTATTTTCCAGTTACTAATCCACAAACATATTTAGCTACAGTCATTGTCATGTTAAGAAAGTAGTGTACAGAAAATAAGAAATAGAAAAAGGAATGGGCTGGGCACCTATTGAATGGAAACTGAAATATTTCAGGCAATCAATTGAACATGAAATTTTTACCTTTGCAGTCCAAAAACATCCTTCTAGGAAGAAACTTTGAAGCTAAGCTTTCTGACTTTAGGTTGTCCAAGGTCATTGACGTTGGTGAAACCTATGCAAGGTCAGAAGTCCAAGGAACCTTTGGTTATGCTGATCCTGAATATCAAAGCAATCGTCAGGTAAATTCAGCTGGTGATGTCTACAATTTTGGAGCTGTACTACTACAGATCCTCTCTGGACGGAAGGTCCTAAATATGAACACAAGAAAGCCAATGCAATTAGACAAAATTGTAATCTGTACCTCTTTGTACTCAAATATGTGTTATTTCTCCTCAGAACTTAATTTTGACACTAATCTTCCCTGTACATTACTTGTTTGTATAAATGATCAGGCAAAATCTCTTACCAGAGAAGGCAGCACTTGATTTTGCTGATCCTAAACTTCATGGAGAGTACTCAATAGAAGCTTTTGAGTTCACGTTCAAGTTAGCACTCTCGTGCACCGCTCCCAAGCAACAACTTCCTTCCATGGAGCAAGTTGTTGCAAATTTGGTTGAGGCTCTTGACATATCAATGCAGGCAAAACAATACACTCCTCTAATTGCATCAGATTGCTCATCAATACCCTAACAGATAGTTATTAAGTTATGTGGATAAGGTAACAATTGAAAATGAAATTAATCCCATCTATTCTGTCATAGAAGCCATATGTAAAATCACAAATTTTCAAGTGAAATCTTGAGATCAATCAAATCATTCCTTAATATTACAAGGCAATGCCGCTAACATTGACTTGCTCTATTTTTTTTTGCCAGTAACAAACTTGGAGATCTTAAGATCAAATGTCCCCCCTGAAATCCTTTGAGGCTACACCAATCAAATTTCAATAAAGAAGAACAGACAGCTTCCCAGTAACATCTATAAACAAAAATGATGCACCTAAATGGTGCCAAATTTTGATTGTTAGAGCACCAATTCTAAGTAACAAGTAAACAGTTTATGTAAAATATTCAATATTATCACTGCATAAATGTACAAAAAATGTTAAAACAAATTTCCTAACTACTCACTAACTAAACCTCACTCTGAAGAGAAATCAGGTTCATCTGGCTTCAACAACTGGGGCATCTTTGGGCTGGAAGAGTAAGGTTCAACAACCTGGACCTTCTGCATCATCCCTCTTCTGGTGTTTGCAGCAAATTTCGAAGCCAAAACTGTAGCTCCAAGGTGCTGAGCATTATTTGCATTATCTTTTGAGGAGTTCTCCCCATTTCCACCATTCAATTCATTGCCGATTTGCTCATAGATAAAGTTAGCATCTGTGTCAGGGATTTCCCTGTAATATAGATTCTCTTGTAAAGCTAATTCCTTTGCAAGCTTTTTCTTTTGATACCTTCTCCATGCAGCTTGTATGAAGCAAGAACTCCATGTTCTCCACTGATGAGAGTAGTACCTGAAAGCATGCTGAAGCTTCTTGCTATGAAGACGTTTAAATTGAACAGCTACATATTTAAGGTCCTCAGCTCTAAGCGCAAATGCCTCAACTTCAGTAAGTGAACGAACAGTTCGAGTTGAAGAAGGCAGGTTTAAACTTGAGTTAGGAACCAAGGCCCAAGTCAACAACTCCTCACCACAGAAATCACCAGGTCGAAGGGTGATGGAATTGAAAAACCCTGTCCTTCCTCCATTTGTTGTGGAGCTCTCTAGCTGTCCTCTAATGATGAAAAGCATCTCGCTCACTGGATCTCCTTCCCTAACAATGTAAGTACCTTCTGTGCTCAAAGATGACACTAAACGTTCACATATGGCATCAAGCAGCTGATCATCCATTTGTGAGAAGAATGGGACCTGCAAGGAGATAGTAAAACATAATACCTGGATAACTACCAAAAGTTCACCCAAGCAGTGTATTCGACTATTTGATACAAAGTGCAGATGAATCTCCTGGCCAATTAAAGGCACAGTACACATACATATGTATTGTTATTCTGTCATGTCCTTCCATTTGCAAGCAAATTTCAAAATGCTTTTACAAAATTCATTTCAGAAGTACAAAAATCCATGAAACTAAATCTACTCAAAGCCCTTTCCCCAATGAATAATGAGAGGTAAAAAGTAAACCTTGTCCCCAAAAAGACCTACCCGTCGAACTAGGTTAAGACATAGATGTTGTTGAATTTCTCGACGAAGATCCAAAGGCAAGGACTGAAGGATAGATTCTTCATTGACTCCTCTAGTGGCAAGCCATTTATACTCAACAAAACAACGAATGCGTTCTTGCAATTTTGGAGGTAACTGGCGATGCCTCATCCACTCTTCAGTATCTCTTTTCTTCACTCTCCACTCTTCAAGCCTAACCGTCATAGATTGTAAATAAGTCTACAAGGGAAGAACCAGAAAATAAGTTCCAACACCACAGAACCTTTCTAAGCACCAACAACACTAACAAGAATTTCAGATCTGGCCTTGCATATGTTACATGCCAGAAGGGTTAATGAACAACATGTTTAACTTCCTAAATTATTCTGCTTTAAACAACAATATCCTATTGCCTTCCAAATCAATCATAAAGAAAGTCTTACCTGCATTTGCCCAATCAACCTTGCGAACAGAACCAAGCCCCCAATACATAACACAATGCAAAATGCTGTCTCACCTATATAAATGCTGGTCCGCAAGTTTTGCCCATATGAACTGCACATAGATTTTAAAAGTATATCAACATCAAAGACTGCAATACAATGATAAAAGAACCATTTAACATTAAACAAAGGGATAAATTACAAAGCACAATCAGCAAGGTAGAATGAGTTGTCATGAGTATTTACTCAACAAATGATATCAATTTTGATAGGAACAAAATCAGTTCTTCCCCAATAAAAATCCCTTATAGGATAGCATTGGTTTACAGGAGTTTTAATATGCAATTGGCATTAAATTGCATAAACTATTATTGATTATGAGGAGCATGTGATCTTCAGCATACTGATATTATATGATAGGATGTTAGAAAACTGTGGCAGCTCAAAAGCCTGTTAGATGCCTATGATTCATGATGCAAAGGTCACAAGTTTTTTTCCATTTTCCACAAGCAGATCTATGTCTTCTTTTATCAGAATTTGGATAGGTAAACAAAACTTTCTATAATTGCCTCTAAGCTCTGTCCTAACTGACCAAGGGTCTGAGGAATCCAAAACCATTACATGCTCTAGAAATGCTACCCCATTAAGAGAACAACCAAACCTAAAGTATAAGGCACTCAATAAGTAATTTCTGAAGAAGAGTTTTAAATGTTTTTTGCATGCTGATTTAACTCATAACAAGTTGACAACCATAAGTTTAAGAGGAAGATATAAGAAAGATAGACAGCCACAAATTAGCAAACATGTGAAAATAACATGTGTTGGTGGTGCAGGAGTAAAAGGGAAGAAACATTTACAGTCTGAAAGATCAAACCTCAAGTTTCTCAAACCCCACCAAAGGCAATAGAGATACTTGTCGATGAATTCAGATGAAGCAACTTGGCTGGTGAAAGCATCAGCAAACATTCCAAATTTAAAATTTGAATCATCCTTTTTAGCATCACATTTTGTTATAACATCTGTAGCATTCACCCAGTATTCCCTTTCAGAGACTCCAAGACTGCTACAGTCAAGAAATATATATTTGCATGCTAGACCTCTACGCTTCTCAACATCACATTGCTGTTTCCAGCATGAATGTTGCCGCCCTATAGATGCCAAGTACCACGCAGCACCGATTACCTGTACTAGTCAACAGAAGTTTGTGAGTTTCTTGTCAGGATGCAAGGAATTGGCAATAATCAGAAGGCAGAATCTGTACATGACTGGCTAACATGTAGAGAAGAAGATTGTACGCAGCCCCTGCCCAAGCAGTTTTAGCAATAAAACCGGTAGTTTTGATGATCTTTTGATTTAAAGGGATGATGACAAACAATCTTGGAATATACTGAATTAAAACAATAAGAGCTAGTGTGTTGTTAGCTTGACCAGATCCATTGTTTCTTGTTGCTGGAATTACATACCAGATGACAATCTGCATGGAAAGAAGTTTCAAAGTTGAACTCCCAGAGACAGAATATGACAAGAATTACTTCAGAAATGGCAAATAATTAATAGAATTTATCACTTATTTCATAAATAACAAACAAACCTAAGAGATGTCAGCATCCACATTGATATTGAATACAAAGTTGTCACATACAATCTTGCAGTATTTATACGTGTAGAAGTTATCTAGCGTCGGATTTCAATCTCTCCGAGGGGAATACGTCTCACAATAAATTTTTGAATAATATTAGCATGCTCCAACAAAATGGATCTGAATTGCACAATGTAGTCTCATAAATGAACTCAAGGGTATGCAAGCAGAAAAATGACTTGTCCCAAATAGTTCAGTAAACAAATTACTGGCTAAATAGCAGCTTGGTTCGGTTGCTACATCGGGAATTGGTTATCATGTGACAATAACAAGAACTGCAGGACGAGACCAATAATTGCTCCCAAAACACGTCAATGAGATTAACAACAACAACGCCAGTTGATCACAAAGAATGCGACATCAGAAGATTTCGCATACACATGAGAATATAAATGAGCGTAGAGGGGAAAATTGATATATACCTGAGGTAAGGGAAGCGTAGCGGCTAAATCAATGATGAAATCCGATTTAAGATAACGCATAGCAATTTCTCGAGCATCCATGACAAGTTCTCCCCTACCAAAGACCCTAGAACTTGGGGCTACAAAAGCAGTGCGGAATTTTATGATCATGTGGAAGAGGTAAAAGAGGTCGGTGATGGTCCGTAAGTAGGTAATGGCAACAGAAGTATCGTTGTCGGTGGACATGCAGGCAGGACCGCCGACGTAGGGGAGGTAGAAGTAGAGAGGGTCGATGAAGAGAGAGATAATGCAAGTGACGAGGAAGACGTGGTTCCACCAGTTGACAATGTCGCCGTTTGGGTCGAGGATTTGGTTCCGCCATAGGGCTTCGACGAGCTGCGGTTGGTCGTCAGCGAGTGTTGTATGTTTCGTATTACGAGTGGTTATTGTTCGCCTGATGTGGCGGAAGTGGGACGCCGGCCTCGTAAAAACTCTATTCATCTTCCATGGCGGAGCCCGATTGTTTTCGGATTCCGCAGAATTTCTTTAATTCCGTCGACTGAACACGGAGAAAATTTGACAATCACAAGAACAGCACAAATTGCGGCAAAGCAAAATTTCGTGTAAAATTGGAAGAGAGAAAGTATGTGAAACTGTACGATGACGATAATTTGGAATTGAGATGAGTAGAAGTGAGAACGAGGGATCTGCTTGCTAGATGGAAGGGGCTGGATGGGGCTGCAACCTTGAGGATCGTCCATGGCCGTTGAGATTTTTAAGGAGAATAGAGAGGAAATGCGGAGACCACGGGGGTTTTGTCCTATAAAATAAAAGCGCGGGAACTAGGGATTGAATGCAGAATGCCCCTCCCGTTGAAGGATACGTACATAATTTCTACGTTTTGATGGTGAGCAATTTTTATGGACAGACCTGGGCATGTTGCTAAGATGATTTTGGGCCGTACTAATTGGTGCACAGAACGATACATAGAAGGCCAAAGCCCATAATATCTACTAGTATTTGGGTTTCCATCTTCACCCAACCTCTGAACGAGTTCCCCATGGGTTACACTTATAATTCTTAATTTTTCTACAAAAGTTTTAAACGAATTATGTATTTTAAAATTGATGGAATAAAATATTTAACTTTAGTGCATCGTTTTAGACAAAAACAATACTAACATACGTGTGTCTTACATAAACATAAGTAATTTAATGGAATTTATAGTTAATCATTACAAAAATATAATGGAATTTGATAAGTATCATTGACATTTTTAAAATATTATTCCTATTAGTCTTCTCCATTATTTATCAATTTAATTTCAATGTATTGTATTTATATAATTCGACTGAAGACATTGTTACTAAATGTTGCATTCGTTTATTAAATAGTTTGATAATTTATTTTGTAGAAAATTTAAATAATTTATTTTTAAAAATAAATATCACATGATATGAAATTATAGTATCAATTGAATCACTAAGCTAGGAGTCGTGATTCTAGTTTTATTCTCGTCTTCACAAAAGTAAATTTTCATAATTTCTATTTTGTAATATTTTAAATTAAATTATTCAAATATTCTTTAAAATAGATATATTTTAATTTAATAAATCATATTCTATTGATTTGTATAACTCTATTACTATTACATTAATAATATTGTTAATACAGACTTATTCATAAACAAAAGATACAAACATAAACAGTTTTTATTTTAAAATTTCTAGATAAACCAAAAATGTAATAGTATATACTTTTAAATGTATACAAAATATTTACGAGGGACTGAGGTTGCAAGCTGCTCTCTTTTCTCTCTCCCTCTCTCTCTCTCTCACACACACACACATTATTTTGTGGATTAGCTTGCTTGTGAAGTTGTGTGTGTGTGTATAGATGCTTGCCATTTCTTTTGTGGTCGTACTATGTGACCTTCTTGCGGGAGTGCTGGTCCTTGTAAGCACCCAGCACAGAAGTAACAGGCCACTTCTTTTGTCTGCTATTTGATGTGTTGAGGTCGAGGTTACGTTCTATTTTTATTTTTTTTTATGATTCAATTTCAAGGACTGGGACTATTTGCGGGATAATAACATCGGCTTTAATGTTGTTATTATGTAAATCGATATATATTTGAATTGATTATAATTTATGAATAGATCAATTAATTACGATCAATGTCAAACACTCAGTAAAAAAGCATTTTGCAAAGAAACATAAATGCCTAACCCACGTTGTGCTTCTATTGTTATTACTTACCTCACTGAAAGGCTAAAGGGGGCAATGATCCTTATTCTAATTAGGGAATTGCTATATTATTTGTCTTTAAAAAAAAATTGACATAAATATTTTTTACTATAAGCAAATTATCATTCAATTATTAATAATAATGAAACTTATGTATTATTAATATTTATGTAATGAAAGTTATTTCTGATTTTTTTTATAAAAAAATAATTTATTTATATAAATATAAATATAAATCGCATTGATTCTAACTAATCTCTAATTATTAGACACACTAACCAAGAAACTTGTTGAGCAAAAGGTAATTGATGACTTGATTTTTAACAAAAATATAGATGAGAGAGAATTAGACATTATTAATACTTGAAATACAATTGAGAAGAGTCTTGATATATTTGGATATACTTATTTTTCCTTTTGTTCGAGGACTTTAATTTTTTTTTCATTTACTCATATTTTTTACATATTTTGGAAATCAAGTTTATATCTCCTCATTTCTTATATTCCGTTTTTTATTTATGAGATTTAAAAGTTTTCTTTCCCCTTTTTTGCAAAAAAAAAAAACAGTCCCCAAGCAAGACATCAATATTTTTTAAAATATATTTAACCTCCTTTGAAATATCGACCAAGTGCATGGTGATAAAGCATAACTCTTCAAAATTTATAATTTATAAAATGCCTAAAGGAGCTTTCAGAGAGCATTGAACCAAACTGAATGGAACCAAATTGATTACGAACCAAGCCCAGTTTTTAGAACCCTATAAAAGCACTGCTTCAATGAACTGCAGGCTTTGTCAATTCTGGACTGCATGAATATAAATTATAGAATACTCATCCGGCTTCTTCCGCTTTCCACCATATAATTTAAAGGTGGCGGCTAGCCTACACAGAAACAAGAGAAGCATTATTTGAAGTGTCACTCTTTTTGATTGATAAATAGGACTGCTTTTTTTATAAATAAAAAAAAGAAAGAAAAGAAATAGGACTGCTTTTGCTCCTAGTTAATTACGCTTCAAAGAACCCTAAAAAAAAGAAAGAAAGAAATGCACTATCAAGGATATCAATCAATTCAATAGGTTCTTGTCTTGTAAAGCAAAATATGCCTTTGTGAATAATAATAAGATTTAGGGGACCAGCTGAGAAGACCTCCTTTAATTATATATTTGACATCTGACATGGTCAGTCACTGTAATTTCATCAGAAGGAACTTATCAACCAAATTTCAATCAATCTTAAAAGTATGGACGGCCCCTTTCTAGTTTTTCTAATCAAATATTACTCGATCATTAAAAACAAATGCAGAAGATTACTATTATTACGGGGATATAGTTTAATTTTGAATTTTACATTATGGTGAATCCTAGAGAAAAAAAGAAGAAAGAAACGTTATATAATCATCATATTAGTAGTTTAATTATATTATAGCTAATACTACTTAATTTACTTCGATGGTAATTTTTAAATCTTTACTCATTTTTGGTCGAAGGATTACTTCTAAAAAATATATCATTTTAACTTTTTGCACATATAATAATAATTTTTAAAAGCAATTTATATTTAAAATACCATTTAGTTTAACTTTTTCCCCTCATTTTTACTATAGTATTTACTTTCCCAAAATGAGAGAACATTAAATAAATAATAATATTTTAAAAAATATTATAATTATGTATTAATAATTATAAAACGATTAATATTTTGATATAAAAAATTAAAAATAAAACAATATATTTTTTTAAGACAAATATAGTATTTTTTAATTGAAATATCAATTTGAGCACTAAAATCTAATAGTAACCAAACAATAGATAAAACTATTTTTCCTGATAAGCATAAAAATTTAAAAACTAAAACTATAAAACTTAAACACATATATACATCAGCCTTTCAAGGGGGGAAACAAACTTAAACACATGGGAGTTTTTTAGCAAGATCGAAAATACGACCAATCGAGAATAAATTCTCATCCTAAGACGAAAATAGTATTTTAAACTTAAAAAATATTCAATCATGTTGCCTGGAGATACAAGATTAGCAGTTAAATAGCATTTGCACGTGAGGTGCTTGAACTGCGCTATGGTCTTAATGTGCTTCAGATTTAGGATTTAATGACTAATGAATTATGATCATTCGATTCCTAGCAGAATTTAAATATGCATTCTTAAGGAGAAACTAAAGAATTTCATAATAGGTCTGAGTATATACAGCATTTCATTTTTATTTTTTTTTTTTAGAAATTAAATGTTCACATTTATATTTTAAAATGTTAAGAATCTCATTTTGATCAAATAAATATATTTTTTATTTAAATTTTCACTAGTAATATTTTTAATTTAAATAATTTATATTTTACTAATTAACTAATAGTCTCATAAATAACTAAATTAATAACGAAATGGAAAAACTAATACGGTGAGTTAGAAGAATATTTTTGTACTCTCAAATGTCAAAACTTTTTAGTGAATGACTGTTCGAGGAAAACTTCTTTTTCTTTTTTCTTTTTTTTTTGATTGAGTTAGAGGAAAACTGTAAACAAAGATATGATTGTTTTAACTCTATTAACTCTTTTTTTTTTCTTCTAAAAAATAAAGACAGCCTGTGTCAATGGAACAGAGATTTCTAATGTTCATGAATCACGATTAATCATTTACCAATCCAAATATTTGTTCAACTAAAATATCTAAATATAATATACGCTTCCAATTTTTTTATTATTATTTTAAAAAAAAACATTAAATAGCACTTCAACTCCTTTCTGCCCAGTCGTGCTCCTCATTTATGGCAACAAGAAAGAACCCGGATCCCATGGAAATGCTCATTAGTCCTCTGCGATCTGGAAGAGATTCCATCGAGGTATTATATATAATCGTGAATGGGGACTTTTGGACTTTTTGGCTCCCTTCTGATATGCTCCACAATTTACCCCCAAATAAATAAAAGATTCTTCGATGAGAAATTATATCAATCTCCTAGATGGTCCTTGTCTCTCTTATGTGCCACTTGTTTGATAACATTATCATTCCAAATCAGTTTTGCCCCATTTTTGGTATGATGCCAATGTTCGTATTCATCTAAGCTTATAGAAAAATACCCATTTTGGTTAAAACACTTCGTCTTATCGCTAGTTCTTTTTTTTCCTAAAAAAACTGACCAAAGAAAACAAAGATAGGTGCTGCGTTGGAGCAGTAGATAAGACGGAAGGAGAACCATGGGATGGCTGATGACTGAGTACGTAGGCAGTAAGAGAAATACTGGTGAAAAATAGAAAGTGGAAAGCCACTCATCATTACTCTTCAACTCATCGGTAAAGGACTAAAGTAACGTGACAATGTTGATGATGAATTCCTACCCTGGAAGCCTTCTCGCATATGGACACATGTTTTGCTCATCACCACAATGCGTTGATGGCGATGGCTTCTCTCCCTCTTCATCAATCATCGCTCTTAATCAAACCATTCTTCCATATTTTTCGAATAGCGTATCTCTCAAGGAAATAAAAACAATGGCGAAGTGTATCAACGAGCGGATTTCACGATCTTATCTCCACTCTATGATATTGTTGTTTAACTTATTATTTGTAGTTTTAAAAGGTAATGGCAAAAAAAAAAGGACTAATATTATATTCTCAATTTAGAATTTAATATTTACTATATTTTTTAAATATTCAAAATTAAATGTTAATTTTTAATAAATGCATATTTTTTTTAAAAATCATTAACAGTATTCCATCAATTTAATATATCTCACGCTCTCTATGCTAACTGTGAAGGTTTTTTTCTTTTTGTTTTTTTTTTTAAAGGCAACTACTTGGTTTTCTTAATATCAAAAGTTCTTCCTTAATTTTTATATTAAATTAAAAGTAAGTATTTAATTCCAAATAGTTCTAAAAATCATTAACAATATTCTAAATTTAAATTTATATGTCTCACAGTCTCTAGGCTAACTGTGAAGGATTTTTTTTTTGAAAGGCAACTACTTGGTTTCCTTAATATCAAAGCTTCTTTCTTAATTTTTATATTAAATCGAAAGTAAGTGTTTAATTTCAAATAGAGAAAACAATAGAACTGAAATATGGGTGTAGATTTATGTTGTTCAAAAAATTAAAAAATAATAATAATAAATGACTTTCTTTTAGTTAGGAGGAAAAACTAAAAAGTAAGGAAAATTAGATTCATTCAATTACAATTATATACCGTCTCTTTATTAAATAAGTTGTATTTATATTCGATATTTATGAGAATATTTGATCATTTCAATAATAACCAGTCAAAGTTAATATGGTTAACTAAAGCAACCATCTCTCCCTTTCATTTATTCTCAAATCTCTCCATCCAAACCGGGTAGAAAGAGGTGACTAACCACGTCAAGAATCCATCCAAAAATTTTACATTTGGGAATAATCGTAACGTAACGTGTTTGATTTTTGTTTCTACTGTGTTGAAATAGCTTTGAACCAAACTTTATATTCCTTTCGTCTTAAAATGTTAATTATTGAAAGACTTTTCACACATAATAATAAAATATTTTACTTTTTAAATTA
This sequence comes from Apocynum venetum, assembly GCA_019593545.1. NCBI lineage: Eukaryota > Viridiplantae > Streptophyta > Magnoliopsida > Gentianales > Apocynaceae > Apocynum > Apocynum venetum. The sequence continues at coordinate 3,628,799 of SRSM01000123.1, read as the reverse complement.
CTCTTATTTATTTTGTATTGAAAATAAGAAATAAGAAATAAAATAGAAATACTTTATTTTAAAAATAAAAAAAGGTGAAAAATTAGAAGAAATATGAAAATAAATAATAATAATATTATAAGTCAATAAATAAATATCTATAAAAATTTGTAAGTTCACTTTGCAAAAATCATTTTTAATTTTAAACGCCTAGTTTGGAAATGCATTTGATCCTTTTTATTTGCCCAATTTAGAGAATCAATAAAGATGCTTTCTTTCTTCTTCTTTCCCCCTAATCTTACTCTTCAATATCCATTAATTAATTAATTCAACGCTATCCAAAACTTGAACTTAAATAGTCTATTTCATAAAAAAAATTTACATATTCTAGTGCTTTTCATTCTAATATGGCAATGAGAGATAATGAAAGAGATAGGAATTAATCAATATTGGCTGCGAAGGTTAAATTCGTCTAATAATCGTATAATACCTAATTACATTCTTAATGTGAAATAGCTACAAGTAGAAATTTTAAAAAGATAGAGGAGTGTAATTTTCTCGTATTGTTAATGATAAAAGTACTCTCTCTCTCTTAAATAAATCTTTTGAATTTTGGTACAAAAATTTAAAACTAAAAAATGTTACTCTCTTTGTTTCATATTAAGTTTAATTATAGAAATTTAGTTTTATTTCATATTAAGTGTATTTCTAGTATAATTTATTATTATATTTTTAATTTTATTCATATTTAAGTGGAAATAAAACGTGAGTAATCATTAATTTGGAGAGAGATAATGAGATTGATTTATAATATTTATTAATGGTACATTTGCAATTTAAATTAAATTTTGTATTATTTTCAACACCGTTAATAAGTGTGCAAATGTCAAAAATGACATTTAATATGAAACGAAATGAATATATCTTTTGAGTTAAGCTTAATTATCAAATTTAGGATATTGAAGAACCCAAAACTATTAGAAGTAATAAGAATAATGTAATAGTAGTAACTTTTTAAAAGTAAAGAATTATTCTTAATATTTGTACTCTTTTCATTTCATTTTAATTGTTCATTTTGAACTTAACATAAGAATTAATATGAGTTTTGAAAATGATAATTATACTATTAAACTTCATAAATTACTTTCATTTAATAGGTATTGCATAAATATTAATTATTCAAAAAAAAAATGTACTATCTAATAAATTATAAACAACTCATCCAAATATTTCATTAAGAATAAATGTAAAAGTGTAAAAATACATACTAAAATAAGTAAATGAATCAATTAGAATGAGACATTCAAAAAAAGAAACGTAAATTATTGAAATGAAACGAAGATAGTATTTAATAAAAAATAGACATTCGATGAATAATAATATAGTCACAAGCTAACTAATGACATTTAATTCACACAAAATCAGAATAGTAAGTAACGTTACAAAGTTGGAAATGTAAATTGTAACCTACCATGCATCTCACTGGCGAATTTATTACTTGGTTAATTGAAATTAAGCGGAAAATGTTGGCAAATTTACAGATATTGTGTCACTGGACAATTTATTGAAATTGGAAGTAGTATTAATGATTGTTTATTGCTTTTGCATTTTAAAAAAGACAAATTTTGCCGTTAAAAGTTATCATTCCAAATGGATCCTTTATATAAGTACTAGACCCAAATTAGATGAGGAAGCATCAAAAAGCATATCCCGCCATTTTCTCTTTGTTTTTGCCAGGTAAATTTTGTTTTCTTTACATGCAAGCTCATCCTCTTTGGAGCCTTTTCACGAACAGCTGAGCATTCCTTAGACAGAATCCACCGTATCTCCACTTGGACAGATACAAAGGTAATGCGATTCGCACTTTCAAGGGTGTTCATTTTTGTCTCTGGTTTTCACGTTGGGTTGGTGCTGGAGAGTGTTGATCCCGAGTTTAGATTTCCTATTTAAAACTAAGATTTTGTTTTCTTAATTGATCACTATTAGTTATATAGTTCTATCATAGTAAAAATAATCATCATTTAAAAATATAAGTGATCGATAAAAATATTTTTGAACAGATAAAGTATTATTTTTATGATAATTTGTACTATTGTGGCTTATTCTTAATCACAGGATTTACAAGTTCTTGCTTTGTTTTCAATGGACGAGAATAAAATTATTTTGAGGAATGATCTGATAAATTTGATTCATGCAGCTCGTTGGCAGCCATGAATTTCACTGTTTTTTGTTCCTTAATTGGACAAATTGACTTCCTATTATTGCTTTTACATCTTCATTAACTACCATAAATAGTGGCTGATTTCATTTCAATTCTTTATTACTTTATGTCTCAAAATATAAATTATTGAAAAACTTTTTACTCATACTATGAAAATATTTTGCTTCTTAAGCTCTTATTCTTTATTATATTTTGAAAATAAGAAAAAGATAAGAAAGTTTGTTTGTAGGGAAAAAAATATATATAAAGACTTTGTCTTGAAAATAATAAATAAGTAAGATAAGAGATAAAAATGAATAAGTATAATATTATAAATTATCAATGAAATATTTATAAAATTTCGTAAAACATTTTATATTTTGAGATAAAAAGAATATCATACAACTTTATAGTCACGGTTATAAGTTTAGTAAATTTGTTTACAATTATACTTCTATGTAATCTTGTAAATATAAAATTTGAATTCTTATTTTTAATTAGTGTATCTTAAAAGTATGCTAAACATCTATTGATATATCTAAATAAGAATGCTTAAAATAATTTTTTCACTCTAAAATTTGAATGTATATATTTATTATTTCATATCAAACTTTTGACTATTATGATTATATACCATTAATTCTATAAGGATAATTTTAAAAAAATGTTTAATAATTATTATTTTTAATATATTTCTTAATAGTCTTCGTAAAAATAATAATAAAAAAGAAGCAAAGTTAAGAACTTGAATGCGATGGAGGGACTATTTAAAAGCTAGTACTTTTTCTTCTTTTTATTTATTTATTACTACTTGGTATATCCATTTTATTTATTTATTTTTGTAAATGTTGGGTATAAGTCACGAAGCTACATCAAGCCTTCATTTCAATCAAAATCCATTAAAGGAGTAGTGCAAGTGCCTAGTGACTCAGGGACCATACTCCGCTGCATATCTTTACGAAATTATTAATCAATACAATAGTTAAGAGGTTAGTTTTCGATTTAGTATGCTAATTTTTTTTTTATTTTAAAAAGAAGCGTCTCAATCAAGCCTGCTAAAAATAGAGAACTTTATCTTCAACTAAAATTTGTCCGTTTTTGTTTATTTAACTATGACTGCCTTTTTAGAATAATCCGTCAATAAATTATTCACAAATTGTTTGGATTCATGACTAATCAATATTGATTAACATTGCTAAATAATTGTTTGATTAAACTCAATTAATACGAAGCACTCCATTGATATGTCCTCAACATTCGAGAAGATAACTTAGAACTGAAAATAATTTTAAGAAGTCACTAGAAAGTTAAGCAAAATCCCCATTAAACTATAGAAAGTTCGAGGAAAATATATAAAGGGTTATTGTTGGATTTACTCTCTAAAGTTACCACTACAGGTAGGTTTGTTTCCTAATCTTTTTATTAAAAAAAGTAAAAGGAAAAAATAAAAAATTGTCACTAAGATTTTTACAATTGGGAGGTTTATAGTTTTCTAATCGGAATTTGATGAAACTTCAACCACGTCGACGAACCGACGGGAAAATTCTAAAATCACACATAAAAATAAAAAAAAATTTAATTTGGTCTTATAATATTTTTTATGGTTGGTAAATCTGGTACCTAATGTTTATTACGGTTGCATTTACATATTTTTTGATGTCTTGGTAGGAATTTCATTGGATTACAATTTTAAAAAATCAAATTTACCAATTGAAAAAATTTAGAAATAAAAATAATTTTAAAAGTATTTAGGATTAAACATAACATGTAAAATAACGTTAGGACTAAATCCAACTATTATTCAAAATTTAAAATATATGCCCATAATTAAATACTTCATCTCTTAAAAAATATAAATCGAATTATTCTTATATAAAAATATAAGTTATTTTTATAATTTTATGAATATTTTATCATTAATTTTTAATATTATATTTATTTATTTACTTATATTTTTTATTTTTAATACATAATAATTAAAAATAAAAAATTGTCACTAAGATTTTTACAATTGGGAGGTTTATAGTTTTCTAATCGGAATTTGATGAAACTTCAACCACGTCGACGAACCGACGGGAAAATTCTAAAATCACACATAAAAAAAAAAAAATTTAATTTGGTCTTATAATATTTTTTATGGTTGGTAAATCTGGTACCTAATGTTTATTACGGTTGCATTTACATATTTTTTGGTGTCTTGGTAGGAATTTCATTGGATTACAATTTTAAAAAATCAAATTTACCAATTGAAAAAAATTTAGAAATAAAAATAATTTTTAAAAGTATTTAGGATTAAACATAACATGTAAAATAACGTTAGGGACTAAATCCAACTATTATTCAAAATTTAAAATATATGCCCATAATTAAATACTTCTATCTCTTAAAAAATATAAATCGAATTATTCTTATATAAAAATATAAGTTATTTTTTATAATTTTATGAATATTTTATCATTAATTTTTAATATTATATTTATTTATTTACTTATAATTTTTTATTTTTAATACATAATAATTAAAAATAAAAAAAATTACTTGATTTTTGTAAGAATGAATTTCAATTACTTATATTTCTGAAATAATATTTTAAAGTGTGATATAAAAGATAAGGGTGTTTCGCGGGGATAGGAAAATTAAAAGAATCAAATGGCTTGATTGAGAGATTTAAAAGTTTTGCGGGGCCCATAGTCAATATCGTTACCAAGAAAACCTACTGTTAAGCACTACTGGGATTTTCTCCCCCGTACGTCCAAAGCTGATGAACAAGAGTAGCCAACTGAGTCCACGTCTGAGTCGAAGAGTTTAGCGAGTTGACTCTCCTATATGCCTCGACAAGTTACTTTCAATGTCCACTGATACACGTTGCTCTCACGTATAAGAATATCAGTTAGTGAATGCACACACATGGACAGAATTACTCCCCTCCCACAGAGCCCTTCTTCAGTTTTTGTTTCTCTTTCTTACTTTCTTTCTTTCAGTTATGAATTCTTGATAGGTAGAGAAACCAGTAACTGGGCAAAGTGCTGAAGAAGATAATACGCAGCCTCGAATATTCTAATCCCAAATTTGAGATAAATCAAGCAAAAACAAAGAGAAAGTGGAAAAGAATCGAAATATTCCCCATTATTAGACAAATAGATACACCAGAAACACCCACGCATAGTTAAATATTCGCACAACAATAGTTTCTTCGCAATTGTTTTTTCCACGAAGTAGGCCAGACTTCTTGTGCTATCAAAATCTATTCGGCCTAAAGCTGGTGGAATATTGTTTTGAAAAAAAAAAGGTATGATGAAGGACTAATGCACACGCATTCAGTCTTGTATATATTCCAAATTCTCACCAACTTTTCTCGTTGGAACAATTTTCTATATCTTTGTGTTTTACATTGTGGTGTTTCGTGTTTGATCTTCAGATGTCAAATTGAATTGCTCAGTTGTCTGACAAAGAAAGGGCATTATTTCCCTCAATTTTATTTTGTTCTTCTCGAAGTTTCTTGAACTGAAGTGTTTGCCCATCTGGGCCATCTCCGAGTTTTCTCAAACTGATAAAGGAGATGGGGTTTTCTTGATTCCTAGAAGCTCTTGATGGATGTTGAAGGTCTGGGAAATCCTCTCAAGGTGAGATGTGGCATTCAGAATTTTGCGGACCATTTTTCACGTTTCTTATCTTTTTTACTGATTTTGATATTGTTGCAGAGGGAGTCATGGAGGACAGTCTTGACTTTGGCCTATCAGAGTTTGGGTGTTGTATATGGAGATTTAAGTACTTCACCTTTGTATGTTTACAAGAGCACTTTTGCAGAGGACATTCATCACTCGGAATCTAATGAGGAAATATATGGAGTCTTATCTTTTGTATTCTGGACTTTAACTCTTATTCCGCTTCTTAAGTATGTCTTCATAGTGCTTCGAGCAGATGACAATGGGGAAGGTGGAACTTTTGCTTTATATTCTCTGCTCTGTCGCCATGCCCGGGTGAGCACTTTGCCAAATGGCCAAGTTGCAGATGAGGAACTATACGAGTATAAGAAAGATGGAAATGCGTCTGCTAATAAGGGTTTTGGATTGAGCTTGAGATCAACATTGGAGAAACACAAAGTGCTGCAAAGGATTTTGCTTATTTTGGCCTTGATTGGGACGTGTATGGTCATAGGCGATGGAGTCCTTACACCAGCAATTTCAGGTCCGAGATATCGCTAATTCGTTGCGTTTTCAATCAATAAATGAGGAAAATAACTAATAATTTGTTTCCTTTTATTTGCAGTATTTTCTGCAGTTTCAGGGCTGGAGCTTTCCATAAAGAGAGAGCATCACCAATGTAAGTTCCTTGTTGGATGGCTTGTTTCTTCACTAGTTACTGTTTCATACTGATTTTCGTATACAAAAACTATAGGAGAATTCTAGAGTCAATGAATCTGGCTATACAGCAGACATTCTATAGTTGACTGGCTTGGTTGAAATTTTTTTTAAGTAACTATTTTGGCCAGTTCAGCTCTCTAGCTATCCATGCTATTTCAGGATACACACAATTTTCAATCTTGTGATTTAACTTTTGAAAATTATGTTCTCCTACATGTTTAAATTTGAAAATGGTTAATTTTTTTTAATAAAAGGATTGCATGGGGTTCAAGATTTGACTGTCAACTACTTGGGCTGGTGTCAAGCTGCTATTTTAAGTTTTTCAATTGTTGTTTCAGCATTTCTTCTCCTTTTGATGCTGTAAAAAATAAGAGAGTGGAAGTGGACCCAAGAAAATGATTTTACATTCAGTATTCACTATGAAGACTTCCTTGGAATCTTGGGATTGTTCAATAAACATGTAGTTTGTGGTCATAGAGAGCCTAACCAGAGGAAATTAAAAATATTTGTTGTGGGTCATTTTGATAAAACTTCAAGACAAAATTTTTCCTTCAATCACAGTCAAATCACATCACATAAATAATAAAAGTTAGGTCTCCAACTTTTTCTTTGTGTGGTACCCATGTTGAATCATCCTTCTTACAAAGTGAATATACAACTTGTGCCACAGATTAGGTTTTCGAATAAAAAAATTTAATACAATAACAGAGTTCAGAAAAGGGAAGTACTCATTTAATATTACAATTACCATGAATAAAGGGAACTTTCAATACAATTGAATGCCTTCCTGTTAGAATTTCAGAGGACAACCATGAAGCATGGGCATGATAAAGTGGTCAGATTGATCTGGAGAGCAGTATTACTGTATTAGTACTGAACAACTACAGCAAATAATTTTTAGGTTGAACATTTTAATTGATCAAAAGCGGAATAAACAAAATAAAACTACAGCAAATGATTCCTTCTGGGCAGTTTGGGTTCATACTTAAATGGGAGTGACATGTGATCTGTGTGCTTATGAATAAGGGACTTGAGTGACTAAGAAATTTCTAAATTCACATGTTTTTATCTTGTAATACTATTGTGACAGAGATCTGTGTGCTTATGAATAAGGGACTTGAGTGACTAAGAAATTTCTAAATTCACATGTTTTTATCTTGTAATACTATTGTATCTCTGTCATTCTTTTTCTCTGATAACTACAACAGTACCAAGTTGTTTCGTGTTAAACTGGGAAACTTTCAAATATGGGCTCTCTATATGCCTTGTTCCTATCATGATTGAACTTATATTCTTGCGTGGCAAACTGTTGGTAAGTTGTCTTCTCCTGACGGCTAACTTGTATCTTTTCAGTGAAATATTTCGTGGTATTGCTACAGTTGCGCCATTCTTCTCATAATCTCATTTGTCATTTTGTGCCTTTGCAGCTTTGATTTTACAATTTGACTGATGTTAATACTTATCATTTCAAACACGGGATACTTGAGCTATATAAAAAAATAATTTTGAATTACTCAAAACAACTATGGATGTCTGCAATTCATGCTTCCTCCAAATTGTGCATTACCTCTTGGTTCTATTACACGGAAAAGCTTTAAAGAAAGAGTTGTCTTTCCACATTATGATTTATATTTTTTCAGTTCTAGGTTCCTCCAGTAGCAAGTCTGGACTGTTTTTTTTTTTTTAATTTCTTTTGCTGTTCCATTCATTATAACTAAAATCTTGTTTATGCTTGTTTATTCTTTTCAATTGTTCCTCTAAACTGGAAACACTTTTAATGTCATTTCTTTTTTCTATTCAGATGTCTAGCATTTGAGCACAGTTGTCTCGTTTTATACATTTTCTCTTGAATTTTGGGTGAAGACCAGAGAAATCTGTATTTCTACTTTTCTTCCCATGAATCCTTTTCAAATGCAAAAAATTAGATGTTTTCAGGAAATAGTACTCTCTTTGTCTAAAATTGAATGTTCACTTTTCACACTACTTTGAGAAATCTAAAAATGGATGCCTACTTTTTGATATAAAAATATTTTTCATTTAAAATTCCAAGACTAAACTTCTTAAATGATGGTATGTTCTAATAACACATGGGTCTCATATCTAACTAATAGTGTGGTAATTCTCCATGGTTAAATCCTCTTTTGAATCTTGTGTCAAGTCAAAATGAGATATTTAATTATGAATGAAGAAAGTATCCTATAATCCAACCATAATGAAACCAAATGGTTTGCCAGAGCTCAATGAGTGATCTTTTATATATCTGTATTGTTTGGTTGAGCATATCAAAGAAATGAGAGAGCATCATCATAGTTTTGGATCCCTTGAGTAATTATATTCTGTTGGCTGTAATCTGTTTGTGTGATCAGATACTTCTTTAGATACTGGATATTATACTAAAATACAAGGACATCATCTTTAAGGAAATGATATCATTATGTAACCGGAGAGTGCAAGAAGTAATGTTGGAAAAATAAAGTTCAAGGAATGTAATTCTTCTATCATTTGTTGCTTGGATTTGATGAGGAAAAATGCACCAAAATCTTTCAACTCTCTGGAATGAGTTAGTCTCTTGTTGCCAATGCTAGTTGTTTAGGGAGTGGATGGCTGCCAGAGCTTTGACAGGTCCCTTTTCTCCATATCCATCCATCTTCTGCTAAATCTTAACTAGTCCTTTGAAGAACTTGAATATGCTAAAGACTTTTGACTCGTTCAGTATGGTTTTATTTCCATTTAGTCTACCTATCAACACATTTTTATATTTAATTCTTCTTCTTGAGAAGTGTGGTACTATATACACTCAATGTTTTCTTCGCTTGTTTGATCATCTGCAGACGTGGAAGTACCAGTTGCTTGTATCATCTTGGTCTTTTTATTTTTTCTCCAACATTATGGGACCCACCGGATTGGGTTTCTCTTTGCCCCAGTAGTGATAACATGGCTCTTCTGCATCAGTGCTATTGGACTATACAATATCTTTCACTGGAATCCTCATGTTTATCAAGCGCTCTCTCCTTATTATATGTACAAATTCCTGAAGAAGACCCAGAAAGGAGGTTGGATGTCCTTGGGTGGCATTTTGTTATGCATAACAGGTAAAGTTGTGTGAGTAGACAAAGTGTGTTCTGTGTGACTATTTCCTGCTGGTGGTGTTTTCCTACCTATATATTTTCATGTTCAGGTTCAGAGGCCATGTTTGCTGACCTTGGGCACTTTTCTCAGTTGTCTATCAAGGTAAGATAAGATTGTGGTACCATAACTGAATTATTCATCTCTTTCTTTCTGAATATGAAGTTATTTGGAAAGAGTTTATTTCCTTGTATGTTGATGTGATGAATGATGTCTCACTCTGCCTGAGTCATTTGAAATAAAAGAAGAAACTTGCTCAGGTAACTGTAGCCATCTTTAACTACCAAGAAATTGATGTGAATGGTTGCAAGTGCAGCTTAAAAAATTGAATACTAGGGTAAAGCTTTCTTCTTTTTCTTTTTTCCTTGTGTATGTGTGACTGTGTACCTCAAAACATTAAAAATCATGCCAATTTATAATGGGTCACTAAATAAGAAAATAACAAACTCAAAAATTGTCATGATGCTGAGTGCCAATGAGCTCCAATTCTGATTGGCCATGATGTGCTACCAAGAGCTCCTCCATGATAAAATGGTTCAATCATTTTAAGTTGAGCCTCCAAATCTGTGGAATGTTTTCTAACTGGAAGTATACCTGAATCTTCTAATTTTCATCAATTTACCTCTACCTTCAAAACTTCTTCCCTCAGTGACTGATTACCATGTTCAGCAGGTTCAGGGCCAAATGTTATAACATATAAACCTGTTGATTGTGGTATTCATGCTAGAAAGTTAGATTATTCTGGTGTTGATTTTATTGTGAGTATAGAACTCTACATGTCTCTAATGAATTGGATTTATCTCTCGGCAAGTCATGTGTTCTGTCGTTGGTGTTAGCTTTTGCTAGCATTATTATTCTAGAGTTGTGTTAATCACACTCTTGCTGAAGTTGGTCTATGTGACCCTTCAGCGTAATGAAAAAAACTGTTGAAAGCTTCGACTAACATCTTCAATTGGACCAACTGCTATGTTTCTTTTTTGCAGAAAAAATCTGTTTGCTTGATTGTTAATGAATATAAAATATCTTGATATTCTATTTTTTCAGCGTGCGTAAACTTCTGTGAAAGAAATTCATGAAATATATTAACTCTTCATTGCAGATAGCTTTCACCTTTGTGGTTTATCCTTCATTAATTCTTGCATATATGGGACAAGCTGCTTATCTTTCAAAGCATCACATAATTGAAAGTGATTACCGAATTGGATTCTATGTATCGGTGCCAGGTATCAACTCCTCTTTGGATTTGAATTTGCAATAGAAAATATTCTGGTGATTGCTCTCATGGTAGCTTTTTTTAGCATTTCTAGGAAAGTAAAAATTCTCTTTGTGCCAGAAAAGATAAGGTGGCCTGTTCTTGCAATTGCAATTCTTGCTGCTGTGGTGGGAAGCCAGGCCATCATTACTGGAACTTTCTCCATAATCAAACAATGTTCTGCTCTGGGTTGCTTTCCAAGGGTTAAAATAATACACACGTCATCTAAAGTCCATGGCCAGATTTACATTCCAGAGATCAATTGGACCTTGATGCTGCTATGCTTGGCTGTTACCATTGGCTTCAGGGATACAAAGCACATAAGCAATGCATCAGGTACCATTTTAATATTTATAGACATAGTCCCAAAAGAGATGTTACAAGTTCATTTTATTAGTCTTTACAACTACAATTTAAGTTTTTTTTTTTTTTTTAATAATTTGATTCCATCTCTTTAATGTTTGGCAGTTTTCTGATAAAAAAATCTACGAGAATCATCATTTCCTGGTTTTCATATAAAGTTTTTGCTTTGCATATATGACCTAGCTCTGTATGCTTACAAATGGGAAAAAGAGTGTCTTCAGTTGCACAGAAATTGAATATGGATTTTCAAGATCATTCCACATCATCATGCTTCAATAACGACTTTAGTGATTCAGAGACTTCAGACTATTTAACTGAACAAATCTAAAACATAGTTGCTAAAGAGTTTCCCTGCAATGTATATGGAGTTTAATTGTGGCTTTACTTATGTTGCCTCCTTTCCTGGTGCAGGTTTGGCAGTAATTACAGTAATGCTGGTGACTACCTGCCTAATGTCTCTTGTTATTGTCCTATGCTGGCGCAGGAGCATCTTTCTAGCTATTTGCTTTATATTTTTCTTTGGTTCTATTGAAGCTCTTTACTTCTCAGCTTCTCTTATAAAGTTCCTTGAGGGGGCTTGGGTTCCAGTGGCTCTCTCATTTATATTCTTGATAATCATGTACGTGTGGCACTATGGCACAATGAAGAAATATGAGTTTGATGTTCAGAACAAAGTTTCCATCCAATGGCTACTTAGTTTGGGTGCCAATCTTGGTATTGTGCGGGTGCATGGCATTGGCCTCATCCATACCGAGCTGGTCTCAGGGATTCCAGCAATTTTCTCCCATTTTGTCACTAATCTCCCAGCATTTCATCAGGTTGTTGTCTTCCTCTGCATCAAATCTGTGCCGGTACCTCATGTGAGGCCAGAAGAGAGGTTTCTGGTAGGAAGAGTTGGTCCGAAACAATACCGACTCTATCGTTGTATAGCACGATATGGATATCGTGACATTCACATGGATGATGTGGAATTTGAAAAGGATCTCGTGTGTAGTATAGCTGAATTCATTCGATCAGAGGTGCCAGAATATGATGTTAAAGTCGACGATTTTGAAGACGACGAGAGGATGACCGTAATAGGGGCAACATCAGCAAACTTTAGAGGTATAAAATTATGTGAATATGATGAAGACTCATCCGAAATAAGAAGTGCCACAGAGTTGAGGGAGATCAGTTCACCGGAGGTCCCAAAGAAGAAGGTACGGTTTCTCGTGCCCCAGAGCCCAGAAATTGACACAAGTGCCCGAGAGGAGTTGCAAGAATTGATGGAAGCAAGGGAGTCAGGGATGGCATTCATACTAGGGCACTGTTATGTGCGCGCAAAGAGTGGTTCAAGTTTTCTTAAAAGAGTTGTGATTGACATAGGGTATGATTTCTTGAGAAGGAACTCCAGGGGGGCAACGTATGCGCTGAGTTTTCCTCGCGCATCAACTTTGGAGGTAGGTATGATCTACCATGTATGAAGGCCAAAGCCAACGAGTGTTCTGTCCCATGTAAGATGTAATTTTTGAAAGTTTTGTAAATTATAGATGAAATGTTTCTGTGTAAAGGCACAACTCAGACTCACCATGCAAGTGAAATATGTTAGTATCTGAGATGACGGATGTTTGTATGAAGATCCCGTGTTATTTTCCTTCCCTTTTACTTTCCCAGGTGACATCTAAAGATGACAAAGTAATAGGGCCCGGGCAAACTGTGTTCAAGATATGCTATTCGAGATTCGTATTATGGAAATGTGATTGCTGAATGGAAAATGCATTTTTGCTTATTGGCATTGCAGAGTTTGCCTCAATATCTTTATCCACTGATCATACTCGTCTTTTGAATGATCATTAATAACGATTTTCCAAAATTTCCCCTCAGGAAAAAGAGGAAAATAACAACATTTGATTACTTCTTGTCTTAGAAACAAAAGAAAAAAAATGGTGGAAACTAGGCCACGGGCCTGTGGGTGCACGTGCTATGAAGTATGGATCAGTGGATAAAGATATGGAAACGATCAAACGAAGACGAACCAAAGAAAAGCCGAAACTGCTCACATCAGCCTTCAAGAAAAAATATATACATGAGAGGACGCACCACTTCTGACTTCTGAACTTGTCGCCTTCTTTTCTCCAGCACGCCTTCTATTCTACTGAAGGACTGTTGTCACCCTCACCGCACCCTTACTTATATTACTTTTCTCAAGCTGAACGATCAAAGCCTATCTGTACTTATGTTTGTCCTTTGTCGGCCCAAGATCACAAATAAAACCGCCAAAATCGTAATTAGTTAAACAGAATAGAGAAAAACATGCATCTGTTTGTCTTCCCATTAATGCATTAGGAAAAGATGTGAATGGGATCAAAATCTTTTAGGGTTTTTATTACTAAGTAATATTGTGATTTAGGAGTAATGAAGAGATCGTGTAACTATAGCACTTGTTGATTAAAGTACAGAAATGAGTATTTGCATTTAAGACAAGAACAGAGAATATGATTCCCTCTTCTTCTTTACTTCTTTAATGCTTTACTTGCTGCATAGCATCAACCCTTTTGTACAGTATTTATTACTAACCTCCCTTTTAACCTTTGTTGAACAGAGCTCCCTTCTCTATTACTCTACTACTAAATCTTCCATAAATTTCCCCTTTGTTTTCTTTGTCTCTTTCAGGCTCCATTCTCTCACTCATTGTATGCAATGTGGCCTCTGATCTGTGTGTGTTGCTGTGTCCCCACCTCATGCCCTATCTCATTCATTACTTAAGAAAAAGTTTTCTGCTGACTACCATGTAAAAGGGGTGGTGAAACATTCTGTTGGAGGGGTCTCGTGTCTTTATTTCTCATAAGAAAAGCAAGAAAATGCTGTGTTTATTTGTCCTTGTTTAAACAACCTGTTCCGTAGTTAGTCGTGCACTGAGAACAAGAATCATGGGAAAGCGCTGGGTCATTTTACTTCTTGTTTTGGCGTTTCTAATTTCTGGGGCTTCATCAGCTTCAGCTACACCTGCTGCAAGTGAGTGCACGCTTATTTGTCCTCTTTTTCTTGATTCTTTCATGAGTGGTATCTTTATGAATTGAAATTTTGATCATTTGTTTTCTTTTTGCACTAACTAAACCTTGTTTTTCGCCTATGTCCAGAAATTGTTGGTGGAGTTGCCACAAATGTTGCCTCCGCTATTTTCAAGTGGTTGTGGTCGCTTAAATCAACTAGCAAAACAGGTGAAAGTTCATTCCTTTGATTCACATTTCAAAAATTTCTCTCTTCTGTGGTTGTTTGCAACGCCGCAATCCTGCTATTGATGGGATTCAATTGCGTTTGTTTTTTTCAGCAATTTCAAGCCGTTCTATGATGAAATTCGAGAGTGGGTACACTGTTGAGACTGTGTTCGATGGAAGCAAGCATGGAATTGAACCGTACTCTGTAGAGGTGTCCCCTTCCGGGGAATTGCTGGTGGCGGATTCTGAGAACAGCAATATCTACAAGATCTCAACACCGTTGTCTCGATGTGAGTTGCTTCACATTCAAAACTGAATTATTATGTTCTGTACAAAATTTTGTCTATTCGTTTCTCTTCTTTCGCCGATATCGAATTCCAGTCCCCAAAGCTGTGATTTTTAATTGTCCTTGCCATCAGTTTCTACAAGCATTTGTTAGGTGTCCAACCCATTTTTTGGCTAAATTCTCTCTCTGCATATCCAACATTCATCATGATAACCTTTTGTTTACACGAAGCCTCAACTTTTTGACGCGCTGTATAATTCCTCTCTTAGGATTATACTAGAAGTGATTCTGTTTTTTCGGAGATTTGCTTGCTTTATTTTTCTTTTGAGACTAATAGTATTTCAATTACTAAACAAAATATCTACTTTATTCTTTTCTTAAGATTCCTTGCAACTCTTTACCTTTTATAATCTCCCATTCCTCCCCCCACCCCCAGAAAAGAACAATTAAGTACTCCCGACCTCACCCTTTCCTTCTCCAGCTTCCAGCAAAACCCGAAATGAACAAGGAGTGAATGACTTGTTGATTTTCTTCATGAAAATGCGAAATTTGGTGGTACTTGCAAGTTCAGATCAAAAGCCTCAGTTATGGTTCTGCTGACATATTTGGTTCAAGATTTAACTTATTTTCTTGTGAGTTTACTTTGAGGGAAAATGGTCATTATGTGCCTTGATTTGAATGCTGATAAGCCTTTTGTTTGGAGTATTTAAGTAGCTGCTGTTGTTACCCAGCTCAATTTTACAAGTTAAATATCTCCTCAAGTTAATAAGCTCTCAAACCTTAGGTTTACATAAACCTAAAGATCATGGTGCTCAGTTAAGCCAATCTCGTTAAGTTCAAGATATGATATAGTAGTATATGCATTTAACCAAATAAACAAGAAAGAAAAAAGTCGTATATGTTGGTGGGGCGTTTTTTTTCCTCATTTTAGGCCTGAAGTATTTTGGTTCCCAAGAATGTAGTTTCATGAGCTGGTCCTGCAAAAGGATAGACTACTTTTTTTAATTCTCATGGGTCTTTGAACTATAAACTCTGGTAACTCTATATTCAAAGTTTCTGATCTTTGGAGTAGATTGTTCACACACACACATATCACATATATACATATATATATATATATATATTTTGGTCTGTTGCTTTGCATGGAATACCCTTTTTAGAAGTAGAAACTGTCTTGAAATTGCTTTTGGAATAATTTTTTAAATTATCTTTATTATTTTGTCTTTGGAGCTGCTTCACTTCTCTTCCTCGGAAACATTTTCAAGGCCACCTAATCCTCCTATGTGATCTTCTTCTCTTTTGCCTCTGGGAAGGGTTTGGTACTTTATTCTTCTTTACATTCATCACTGGTGAGAGATCAAAATTCATGATATTAAGACATTTAATTTTAAACTAATCTTCTAAACATATATTACCTTTGGGATTCCATTCATTGGTTAGGTTGTTTCTTTAACATATTATTTGCTGAAAGTGAATGGTTGGACTGCAGATAGCCGACCAAAGTTGGTAACTGGATCACCTGAAGGGTACTCAGGGCATATAGATGGGAAGCCAAGAGAAGCAAGGTTGAATCATCCCAAAGGACTTACAGTGGATGACAGAGGAAATATATATGTTGCAGATACCATGAATATGGCAATAAGGAAAATAAGTGATAGTGGTAAACATGCAAATGCTCTTATAACTACTGTGTAGTTCGACAAACGAAATTTTTTCCTTCACAAATCGTCAGTGGGTGCTTGATGAATTTTGATGCCACATTCAGTTGCAGAATCACTGAAATAGACGTAACTTCTGAATAATGATGCTCTTTTGAATATTACAGGTGTGGTGACAATAGCAGGAGGGAAATGGAGCAGAGGAGGAGGTCATGTTGATGGCCCAAGTGAGGATGCAAAGTTTTCAGATGATTTTGAGGTAGTGTATGTTGGAAGTAGTTGCTCCCTTTTGGTTGTCGACAGAGGAAACCAAGGCAATTCGAGAGATCCAACTCCAAGATGATGATTGCTCCTATGAGTACGACGGCAATTTGCATTTAGGTAAATTGTCGAGTCAGTAGTCACTATAACCATTATTTGACAATCATATATATCATCAATATTTACGAGTTGATTCCGCCATTTTCAGGTGCTGCTGTACTGTTCGCCGCTTGTTTCTTTGGTTACATGTTGGCCTTATTACAGCGTAGAGTTGTATCTATGTTTTCTTCTGACAGTGTAAGGCCTTCAAGAACTTCTTGTAGTGTCTCTGGTCTCCAAATTAGCTAGATTCCTTTTCATCCTAGTTTACATAATTTGAGACAGAGTTTAATGACATTGCCCTTGGACATTATAAATTACTACTAAAGATCTCAGGTATTTGATGATTGAAGCTTAATAATCATTACTTCAAAAGTGCAATTCATAGTGGACGGCTTGTTTGCAAACTTAAAATATTCTGATTATACATTTTTAGCATTAAATATTATTGATGCAGCCATATGAAGTTTATAGTATAATTTTGAGAATTCCTGGTAAGGAAAATCTGCTATTGATTTCTTTTTTAACTGCCCAAATGAGGAAGTGATCATTCCCATATAATCATCACCTTCACCATTATATTCTCTGTTATCTTAATTTAAATGGTTGAATTGCTGATTTCCACATAAAATGTTTATGGTCTCCCTAAATGTTTCCTTTCTATGTGCAGTATCCAAGAGCTCCTGCCAAGGGCATGCCACCTGCACCATATCAAAGACCTCATAAATCAGTGAGGCCTCCCTTAATTCCTCCAGAAGGTGAATATGAGAAACAAGAAGAGGGCTTATTTGGTTCATTAGGGAGGCTTTTTGCCAATACAGGATCATCTGTAGTTGAAATTTTTGGAGGGTTGTTCTCAGGTCGTAAGAAGCAGCCTTTCCACCATCACATGCAGCAGCATTACCATCACACTCCCAAACATGACTCTTGGCCTATGCAAGAAAGTTTCGTGATTCCGGATGAAGATGAACCTCCTGCAGTAGAGTCGAGAGATCCAACACCAAGAAAAGTTTATCCATTTATGAGCAAAGATTTGGAACGGTCCCGTCATTATAAGCAAAACCATCCATTCTATGGTGGATGGAGTGGTGAGGTCCAACAGCAACAAGAGCATCAGGTTCAACAATTACAGAAACATCAACATCAGCATCATCAGAAGCACCAATCTTCCAGACCTCAGACTTACTATGAGCAAAGCTGCGAAACAAATGAGATTGTATTTGGGGCAGTTCAGGTTCAGGAACAGGATGGACGGCGAGAAGCAGTGGTAATAAAGGCCGTTGACTATGGAGAACCGATTTATAACAACCATAACATCCGATCCAGATACAACTACATGGGTTATTCATATGGTTACTGAAACATCTGTACCCGATGTTTTCAAGAAGGGAGAAAACCGAGAGAAAAAATTTCAACAACTCAGCTGTTGAATGTAAGAAAAATTTGCTTATTTTTTAGGAAGGTTTTATTTAGAAATGAATGCTCAATCAACTTGCAATATTTATGATCTCAAAATCTACCCAATAGGGAAATAAAGGATGGAAAAACCAGAAACTCCCATAGAATTTGCATTACAAAAGCAATTAAACTAGACATGTCACGCCCTGACCCAATTTATTAGTTCAAAGTTTAGGATCCGCTTCAGACCATGAGTTGTAAATGCATCCATGAGTCTAGTAGTATTCAAATAAACTATTTATATTTTATGTTAAAATGAAGATTTTATATTGACAATATGAGTATTAAGTTTAGGGTATCAAAGCACGTTCTTATCAATGAAGCAAGGAACCCTTCATGGAAACTTCAAAAGACAAACGAAAAGATTAGGCAATTCGGAGGAGTTAAAGTTTGTTGTCTCTGTCGTCTGAAAATCTTTATGTGATTTGGTCTAAAGAAGACAGGTACGTCCCATCCCCAAGATGCCTTCCTTGTAAAGGAGAGTAAGCAAGTAAAGTGTGCCTCTGCAGCCCATTGCATTGAATGATAATATCGGAACACTGCACAGGCAGCTGTTTCCTTGAACTAGGAGCTCAGACGCCCTATCTGTTTCCTTATCTATGAACATTAAACAACAAAATGATAAATGTAGGTAGGGGACATTAGGTATTCAGTATGATAAAATTTGCGTTCGCACGAGCATCAAGAAAAGAGCAAGCTTCATCTTCTACCTGATTGATACAAGGAATACTAGCTGCAATGCAAGCAATCCCACTGCTTTTTATTTTTATTTTTTTCATTTCTAATGACTAAGCATGGTAATCTCACTACATTTAACCCTCTATTTTTTCTCTTAAAAATTAAATGTATTACTTTATCTTGATAAAAGATTGAACAAATTACCATTTTTGTAGTAGGATTTTCATGTTTAAGTAAATTAATAACCTTGTTAATTATAACATAAACTTTTTTAGAACATTTTGAAATAGAAATGCAGCATAGATAGTTTATACTCCATCCCTTTAAAATTGTATATTCACTTTCAATTTAATAGAATTATTAAATTTTATTCAATTTAATAAAATTGTATATTTAGCATAGATTGTATATTCACTTTAAAATTGTATTATTCACCTTCAATCTTTAAAAGGGTACTACAATATTCTTATCATTAATGTAGTTAGTATTAGTCTTTCAAAAAAAAAATGTAGTTAGTAGTAAAATCATGTAAGTTTTAAGATATCATTAAACTAATGAAGTTATTAGAAAAATTTTAAATAAAAAATTATTTTTTAAAAAATAAATATTCAATTTTATATATTTTAAAATAACAAATAAAAATTGTAAATATTTAACTATAAGTAGAAGAATTATTTGGGGTGCCAGAGGTTACCTTGGGCTTGTTATTTATACATAGATATTCAATGTATTGATAGCCAAGGTGGGTAACGAGGTAACTTTCTTTCTTTTTTTTCAGTGGAGGTTTTAACATAATTTGATTCCAATATAAAAATTATAATACAATTAACTATAGTGTTATTATATTATAATGACTAAATTCTTTCTTATAAAAAAAAAATTATATTGTCATGAGTTAGTGGGTTAAGCAGAGGAAAGTTTGAATCCAAGCCTGGACAAAAAAATATCTTACACATTATGAAGCACGCATGCTTAAACCAAAAATGGTTTGATTACATACGTTACGAAACGTGCTTGAGAAACAAAGTCCACAAGACATCACACATGGACATATCATTGTCATAAAATCGAATTAAAAAATGGGTTGCCCCGTTCTCAAAGCCCTTAGAGTTTCTCAATTATCCATTTATTCCTTGCAAGCAGAGTTCATTGTCCTACAAGCAACGAATCGTCCAGCATTACGATTCAAAAATATATAAAAATAAAATAAAATTACATGCACGTAAAAGAAAAATTCCTGCACGAGTATAATATCCTTTCTTTAGCAAGAATTGCCATACGTGATCGTTCATATACAAAGAAAGACAAAAGAATCCCAAAAAGACTAGGAAAAATCCAATTTCTTGGATGGTTTACCACCAAAAAAATTAAGAAATGCAACTAGGGAAAAAAAAATTTTGACAAACATTTTTGAAGTCAATGCTGTGTACCAAGGACCGAGGAATGTCCCTCCCCTGGACTCGGACCGGAGTTCATGACAGCTACGAGGGTCCGGCGGTGCTTACGAGCTTTAGCCGCCCCTTCATCAGCCTTCAATAATACAACATGGTGGTGGAGTTTGTTTCTGACACCGAGAGGGCGGGCGTTGACACGGATAGAAGTGGAAAGCAAGGTGAAGCAGAAGAAAATAGCTAAGAATGCCGTGCGATAATTATACCTTCCAGCAGCCATGAAGCTTATGATACAAGAATTATGACCTTAAGAAATGTTGCTTTTGTAGTTAAAAGAGGTTGTGGATAAATTAATTAGGTTATAATGGAATATGGATGAGGAAGCGTGCTTTTGTGTTCTAACTTTGCTTAGAGATATATAAAGGTGTGCTGCTATGTTTGTTTGAGCATGAATAAGAGAGCTCAATTCGAGTTGACCACGTTTATTAAGAAAACTTTTTAATTTTGATTAAATTTTCTTTCATATTACACTATATTTTCGTTGGGTAAATTTTAATAAATTTGTAATTAGTTAAAAAAAATTGACTTTTGTTGTGATATAGTCCAAGCCATTTTCTGTTGGGGATTTAAATCAGTGTTATGGGCCACAAAAGCTATGCAATTATAGCCCAGGTTCACTTCAGGTGATCCAGATTAGAGTGTCCTAGGAGACCAATCCATCAAGAACAAAGACAGATTACATAAAAGTGGAGCACGGTGCAGCTTATTTGAAGTTGAAAATGGGTTTTGTGTTGAACACATCCTATAAATTTAACCCTCCAACCACTTTTAATTTAATATGTAATTTTTTTTATCATATTAGCCTCAACAAAGCATTTAGTAATGGAACCACGTGTGTATACTATGTTCAATTTAGAAAAGTAAAATCAATTTTTTTTTTTAAAACATATAAAGAAAATGTGATTTGGAACCATTCTAAAAAAAGGGTATTTGAAATTTTATCTTTCTCTAAGAAATACAATATCTGTCTTTTTTCTTCATTTTTTGTGGTAATTTTGTCTCTTCTTTGTTACCCATATGAAGGTGGGGTTCGTTGATTATTCCTTTACATTAACATAACTTGTTCTGACTCAAGAAAAGATGTGTAATCTTAATTTTGATTTTTTATATAATTAATTGGTAAGAAGTAGCATATATGGATGATGCTTTTGTGATTTGTAAAAGATGCTCAAAATAATTTATTTAAGTAGAATAATATACATTAAGTAGTGAACCCAACCAAGTTTTGAGAATCAAACCAAGCA
Organism: Apocynum venetum; assembly: GCA_019593545.1. NCBI lineage: Eukaryota > Viridiplantae > Streptophyta > Magnoliopsida > Gentianales > Apocynaceae > Apocynum > Apocynum venetum. The sequence continues at coordinate 3,607,183 of SRSM01000123.1, read as the reverse complement.
CTTACCTTCTTAGTTCTTATTTCAAAACTCTACTGATTAATATATATATATATGTGGTCTAAAAAATAATTATTGAACACTTTCCGATAGAGTTTATTGTTATTGTTACTTACCAACAAACTTAATCATTCAAGTCTCCCAAGTGCAAATTATATATAAATTATCATTTAAAAATTTCAAGAGAGAAATCAATTTTTGTAGGATTAGTTTGCAGCGTATTTCTTTTCTCCTGATGGACCATCAGGTACTTAGGTAAGTGTTTATATTAAAACTTAACGTTGGACACCTATGAACTGGGAAGCAGTACGTTGTAATAAACAATAATTTTGAGTCAGCGCCGGCCGTCAGATTCTCCGAATCCGATATTTGGTGATCACACTGACCCCACCCCCTCCCAACGCGTTAGGTAAGCTTCTGAGCCGATGCAATGAAGCAACGGCAAGTTCATTTGTCGGCCGGGAGCCGGAGCTCCATATCTAGTCATCAACCTGAATCTTTATTTGGATGATTAGGTGTCATGAAGGGTATCTTTTACTTGGTGCTCTCATTCGTGGAGATATTCGCACGTAGATATAGCCTAGATGGGATAAACTCTTATTATTATTTTTAAAATTAGGTGTTTTAATGAGTTTATGGTAATGGTGTTATAAATAACGACAACTTAGTAAGTGAAATTTTAAATTAAAAAATGTCTTTTTTTAAATAAAGGGATATTAAAATAAAATTATCAATATTCAATTATGGATGAAATTATTGTTAATAACAAAATAATATTTTATTGTAGGTAATAAATATTTATACTGTATTTGTTTTCCTGTTTTAAATAGCTGTTGGTGGTAGTAATAGTCTTTAATTAGAATAATAAATTAGCGGCAAATACAGGAGAGCAACAACTAACACCCATTAATTTTAAATACCAACTCGGCGTCGACTGTCATCTGACTCATCTCTTTTAGCGCTCCTTCAGCGCGGTCACAATCATAAAGAATTGCCACTTCATGAGCCTAGTTTTGGAGCTGGCTACAACTGTAACGTTGGTCCTCTTTCACATTCTGCCGGTCATGAATTACTCATTTAACAGTTTAACTTTGGCTTTTAACGTCATCGGGGTTCGTTAAGTAAAGAGATAAACCCCCATACTTTCTAATATGTGCATGACTCTCCCCAAAATTTCAAACATGCTACTATTAGACCCCTATATTAGGTTATAGGACATTCGACTTCATAGATTGTGGCAAGCATTCCAATTATAGTCTTAAGCAAAAAATTTGGAATTTTAGATTTATAATACTACAAAACAAAGACCTTTTAAGATAAAATGATTCACTTTCAATTAATTAATAAACTTATAATGCTATATAAAATACTATTGCAAGTGTATACTTAAAGAAATTAAGTATCTTATCAAGATTATTAATAATAAAAATAATAAGTACAAACACCTAAAGGTCCATTTGCTAGAAGATTTTGGCACATTTGGTGCTAATATAGGCAAACTGGTTTTAGTTTAGGGAGACATTGTAGAGAGAGAAAGAAGAAGAAAATGTAATTTTGAAAATTGAATTTTTTAAAAAGAGATTTTATTTATTGATACGACTAAAAATAAGAAAGGTTTTTCTAACTTGTGATCCAAGAGCACATATTAATATGGATAAAGTAGTATATCTTAGATAATTATTGATTTTTATTAGATATTCTTGTTCTAATATCTATTGCCTTAAATTTATTTATAGTAAATACAACCATATAAATCTATTCAAATTTCCAATGATATATACACATTCATTTATCTCTTTTCTTCATCCCCTCTAAAATAATTAACATCTCTCTCTCTTTAAAAAAAATTATTCTTATCTCCCCACACAATTTTTTTAAAATTTATCTATGATAAGGGCGTTCTTCATTTAGAAGTTTTATTGATACAATCTTCAAGATTTCAAGAAGAAATGTTAACACAACCCTTTGGAAGTTTGAATAAATTTTCAACGAAAAGACATGTAATTTTATATGCATTCATAATTTGGTTGAATGGAAAAATATTTGTCTTTTCATTTTTATATTGTCTTTTTATTTTTATTATTTGAAATTCTTATTTCTATTATTTGGTTAAATGTGTAAATATACTTACTTTATTCATGTTAACACGTGTTCTTAGGACACAAGTTATAAAAATACAAAATATAAATATAATATTTTATCTGTCCGAAATTTAATGTTTACATTTTTATTTTAATTTGTCTGTAATTGAATGTTCATTTTTCTTAAATAAACATATTTTTTATCTGAAAATTTATTAATTTAAGAAATTTATATCACACTAACTCATGATATATACAACTTAACACGAGAATTACATTCCACTAACTCATGTATCCCACAAGCCATTATACTTATGTTAAGGATAATTTTGTAATTTAATTAAAGTCAATGATCTTTTTAATTTTTATTAAAAGTCAAAAGTGAACATTCAATTTTGGACGAATGAAGTATTAATTTTTAAAACAACATTTTCCATTTATGAAAATAATTCAAAAAAAGTTTTTTTTTTCTTCTTATGCCTAAAAAGAACTTTTGCAACCAAGAGCCACCTAACCTGTTTGGAAAAAAGAAAAAAAAAAAAGGGAGTAACCCTAACAAACTTCATTAGTCCCCAAACTTGGTGGGGGTGGCCTTGTAGCTCGATAAAAGAAGAGGGACCAATTCATAAGATGGGTGAATCAACATACTCCCACAGTAGCAATGACTGACATCTGTCGGTCACGATTCTTAATAGTTATGTCCTCCGATATTTCCGTTATTTTCTACTAACGGTCGGTCCAACTCCAACTCCTCCCGATATTTTCTCCTCTTATATGCCGCAACGAATCCCATATGATCAAGCACGCACTATCAAGGAAGGAAGAGGATAGATAATAGGGCTTGGTGTTCTAAAACCCACCATCTCTTTCTCCCTATCCCCTCTCTCCTTCTTTGGAACGGTGTGCCCATTTAATTTCTTGGGATGGTGGCGGCTACACAGACCGACAAAGTACCAGAGGTGGAACCCGACGAGGATTTGCAAGAAGAACTGGCATTCGCCAATCAAAGGGGCTGCTGTTGTTGGTTCCCTTGTTTCAGCTCCCGCCAATCGGACACCGTTTGGGAGCGAATTGCCTCAACGCCAGAGGAAGAAGAGACTACCAGTTTGACTAGAGAATGGTTGGGTAAGGGAATCAAGATCTTCAAGAAGGTCCGGGAGTGGTCGGAACTGGTGGCGGGTCCCAAATGGAAGACATTCATTCGCCGGGTCAACAAGAACCGTGGGGCCAAGTCTGGTGGGAAATATCACTATGATCCTTTGAGTTACGCCTTGAATTTTGATGACGGACTGGGACAAAACGGTCTCATCAGCGAGGATGATGATCGAATATTCCGTGATTTCTCATCAAGGTACGCGTCCATACCAATGACGGTCAAGCCCCAGATAGAATCAGGAAAAGGGCCTGCGTAACGACAGCGCCGTTGAGAGACGGCTTTGATTGTATCCACTGGATTCGAAGTTTTAATGGGGGCTGGCCTGAAAGTTCGGGGAGAATTTGCCAGCAAACGCTTAAGGCATAAACGGAGGAATCAGGTGCATTGATGGCTTGTCCCGGTCAAATGGTCTTTTCACTTTACTTTTATTTTTTAATATTCTTTGGGCAATTCATTCATAAATTCTTTTTTAGTCGAAGGAGATGAAAAGCAAATAGTGGGCATTGGTTGTTGGGTAAGGGCTTTCTTTTCTTTTTATTTTGTTTTTCTCTCTAAGGTGAGGGATTCTTTTGTTGGTTTTGATTAATGACTAAGTGTAAAGAGGAGTGGAAATTGGAATAAGATATTTTTTCCTTCTTTTTTAGGAAAATAATTTGGAATAAGTTGCAGTAGAGATAAGGCAATTTAACAGCCCCATTAAAAGTTACCTTCTGGGATTTTCTCTGTTTCTCATTTTCTTTTCTGGCTTTCATTGGAGTCCAACAAGAAACTTGAAAAGCAAGCCCAAATTCACTCTATGAAAAACTAGTCCAAAAACCAATCTTTGGCTATGTAGAGACTTGAGCATGGGTTACTTAAATCCTTTAACTATCAAAGGTTAAAAAAACGAATCATACTTTGAATTTTTTTAAACAAAAAAAAGTTATTCTGATAGCACTTTAAATATAATCTTTATTTTAAAAAAATAAAATTTAGATATTTAATTTTAAATAAAAACTATCATTTTTAAATATTGTGTAATACTTTCTCTTTCTCCCGATAATTAAAGTTCACTTAATTAAAATAAACATAATTTTATATTAAAAATCACTAACAATGTATTAATTTAAAAATTTACATACGAACTTAGCTTATTGTATTAATGACCATTGACCTCCAGCTTGCACGGTATATTAACAGTGTATGGGCATCTCGTTTACATAAACAGATACGATAGCACAGAAGAATACCCCTTTTTTTCCCTACCCTTTGGCTTTAGAAGAATACCCTTTTTATTTTGTTGAGAGGAGTCTTTTTTTATCTCGCAGTTTTAAGCGGTCCACTGATTCATTTGACCTACTTTTCCACCATTTTGGCTGTAAGATAAGGGACGCGCACCTCCTTTTCCTTTTCTTTTTCTTTCTTTCTTTAGCCTTTCTTTAAAAGTGGATCGCAACTTCCACAATCCAAAGCAGCTAAGACTGGGATTCATTCAAGCCCCATATTTACGATATTTCAAGGATATCATGCTTGGTTCCACAGGTTTTTAGACCTCACAACGAGAAAGATCCCAGCAACTGCATGCCAATCGTACCGTCTTCTGAGGATGTTGCCACTAATTTTTTTCGAGTGTGCGACTTAGTGGCTAGTTTAGATTCTGTTGTTTTTAATGAATAATGATTTACTTCTTAATATCACCTATAATTTTAAAAAATTATGAGTTCAAATTATATTTATATTAAAGTTTTTTTTATAAAAAATTAGGATATAAGAAAAGTTTGTAATATGCGCCGTTGGTAGTGAAGTGGAGAAAGCCCAAGATACCGAGCCACGGAATGAGCCCAAAAGAGGATGAGATGCATCAGATTCAGACCCCGTGAGTTGCTATGCTTAATACGCAGAACATAGTACTCGAGATGGGACAAATGAACATCAGATTCTACTATTAAAATAATATTAATAAAATAGTGATGGGAAAGTAGGTCATCAGTCAGTCACACAATGAAGTGGACCACTTAACTGGTAACAACCAACCATTGGACATTGAGGGGCGTCGACCGTGCGTGCTCTGGTTGTTCTTTGTTTGTTTCTTTCCTATAACAACAAGAAAAGAAAACTAATCATGCTAATCATTCCATTGATTCCCCCATAATTAAGATTTTTGATGCCTCACGACTGAAGGTGGAGTTGGTAAACTTGAATTTGACTGCCCCCACTGAGGATTTTTTTATGGGGGCCATATGCCACTTCAAAATTTGAAAGTTGCATTATAGAAGAGGTTCCTCCTCTTCTTTAACTGCTAGGAAATGAGACAAAACATCACTAGATGAATGGTATGATGGGGGGCACCACCAAAAACAAAAAAGTTTGGAACTCTACATGCCAAAAAGTTTCTCCAACAATGTATGCAGTATTGATGCCCTGGAACAGTCAAATGCTGCTACAGAGGACTGATCAGTGATCATACCACAAGTATGTATATATATAATTTCATAGAAAGATTAGCTTGCATATTGTATTCGGAATTTCAATTCAATCATTCTTTAAGACATGTACTTGTTATGTAAGTACCATTATTGTTTTGCGTAACTTAGATCTTTTCACATGCTTTGCATACTATTTGTATGAAATAAGACATGGCAGAGTAGACAGCGAGTTTCTTATCATAAAAAGAAAAGGCTTGGACTAAAAGAAAAATGTTTAAATCCCAGTAAATTTTCATTTCAATCAAGCCACTTGGGAGAACCAACATGAGCATTAAGCACACAATGCTATTTATTTGTTCAAACCAAAAGCTTTATTCAGCACTAAGGAGAAATTCATTAGTCCCTTCAGAACACAGTAATCCTAATACTTCCACAATATTACTAAACTATGGCATGATTCAACCAAGTTGAATTATTGGACCGCCAAACCCATTTCCTGAGGTTATCAATAATATACTAAGTGCAAAGGTGAAATTTTCTAAATTACTGTTACGTAAAAGTTACACTTGCATTACATCTCCATATCTAGAATTACTAATAAATGCAGGTTCAAGGAGAATTTTACTGCGCCACTCAGCTTAGCTTTAAATTTAATACATACTCTGAGGTACGGTAAGTGCCAATTCAGTCATGTTCATTATGCTAACGAAGTTATAGAAAATTTCCCACAAACAAAAACATAGCTCCTCAAAGAAAAGGACTTCAAGAAGACGATACTGGTGCAATATCAGAGCTTTTGTACCAAATTATAGATCTGCAATGCCATAGAATGTCCACCACATATTCCTAGATCATTATCTCAAAATTTCTAAAAATTATGGAAAATAAAAACACCATGACGACATACTAACAATTAATTAAGAATAAAATAATCACTTATCAAACTCCTGATCTCCGCATCCATGGTAAGTCTGTATCCAGAGGAGGAGGATTTTCGGTTTGGCTTTCTGAGGAACTTGCGAATTTGCCTTTCCTAGGCCAGAGCCAAATCTTGGAAACGGAGTAGCTATCAGTTTTTGCTCCAATGTTAATCTTCTTTCCATCTATGATCTCATTATCAACAGAATTGATGTTTTCACCGCCATTCAGAAGACTTCCATCCCGTCCATTATGCTCATGGCTCAAGGCTACTCTGAGGTGAGTATCGCCTACAACATATTCGTACGAACCCATCGAGTAACATCTTCTGGCGTCCAAGTTACTGCTGCTAGTCTCCCCTCCAGCTTCCACTTCTTCATTATTCAATTTTCTGAACTTACCAAGCCTGACAGAAAAAACTCCTTTCTCTATCACAATTTCCTCAATTTCAACTGTTTTCTGGCGATTTGGAATTCCATTCTCTGCAGTATTAGGATACATATCATCGTCCCTTAGATCGTCGAAATCAAACATTGGGTTTTCAATGGAGAACCCAGGATTGAAAAGGCTCCCTCTACAAAGAGGACAAGTTGAGTTTGTTAGGAGCCAAGTATCTATACAACTGAGGTGGAAAGCATGACTACATGTTGGAAGCAACCTTAATTGATCCTTCTCAGAAAATTCACACAAACATACAGCACAATCCAATGGCTCCTTAGCACCCACAATCTCTTTATACATGAAAACAGGTAACGCATCAATAAAAGCTTGATCCAGACCAGAGTCGTGTAGATGGAAAAGTTGCTGCAACTGTCTTTGAAGGGCATCAGAGCTGGAAACTTCTGGGTATTGGTTAGACTGAGAGGATGCAGAGGAAGATGGATGCTTTATAAGAAATCTAACGAGTAAGTGCAGAAGACCAGATATAAAGAAAAGAACAGCTAAGATTACTATAATGAAAAGAACAGCGGGACTAATTTTTGAGCCAGATGATGATGGAGGACTTGATTCTTTATGAAAATTACCACTAACGTCATAAGAAGAAGAAGAAGAAGGTGTTGAAGGGGAGAAGGGAGTAGGGTATGTCAAGACACCATCTTTCTGATTGACGTGATGAATCCAGGACATTTTCAAATGGGTATGCTCAGAAAGCCATCTTTGCCCTCTTACTTCTGACATTGAACAGATCATATTGAATACTCAGAAACCATAACCTTTCTTCCCCACAGAAGTAAACCCAGCTCATTTTCCAGTGAATAAACTAAAAGCAGGCATTCCTTTCCTTTTTCAGCAGAACAAAGACCAAATGCTTTGACTAGAACCCAGCAAGCACATACCTAAAGTTCACAACTTTTAACTCTCTGATTACACTGATAAACAGTGCGGTGATAAAAAGCAGCCATTTTCATCGCTTCAGACTGGAAATCGAGGTCGGCGATGCAGAAATCATAAAAAGAATATGACAAAGACAGGAAACGTAAAAAGCAGATTGATTCTTCACCTACCTTGAGTCTCAAAACGTTACCAAAATTGCAGCCTTCAGCAAAACCCTAGACAAACAGCTTTTGTAGGGATCTTGAAACCCCTGGTGTATCACAGGAAGATGAACACGGAATTTCCAAAAAGAAAAAAAACGGTCTCTGCTTCTCTCTCTCTCCCTCTCTCTCCCTCTCCCTCTCAGAATACGGAATCAGACACTGTTCTTTATATCTGTACTTACGTATACTTTTTTGAATGAGAGAGAAAAAATTGGGAAGTGAGAAAGATTGGATCTTTCTCAGTTTTTGAATATATTGGAAGTGGGAGAGTCATTGAAGCCGGTGATTGGCACTGGTTTTCTGTAGATGGTAAAATTTGCGCAAACAAAGGAAGTAAAGGGTCGTTGTAGTAGTTTTTGTATTTTCCATATAATGGTCCAGAAAATGTGAGAAAAAAAAAAGGGTACACAAAAGGACTTACTTTTAATTTCCAAAAGAAAGAAAGAAAAACAAAAGCAAGTAAATAGTAGTATTAGAAAATAAAAAGAAAAGGAAAAGAAACAACTTTTCAATGGTTCGACGCGCCAAAAATTGAGCGTGTGCTTTGTGGTCAACCCTCAGAGCGACAGTGCGCCTTATCGTATGGCGAAAGGATGGGCCTGGGCTATCCATGCCACTTTGAGACACTACAAATACTTTTGGGCCGATTGGCCAATCTAGCATTCTAGGTTCTACAAAATTTAAGTTTTTTTTTAAAAAAAGTTCATATGTACTGAAGGAGTTGAATGGAAAAGTAATAAAGAAATTTTAAAATTGAAATTTTTAGATTGATGAGTTTATAGGTGCAAGAAAAGAAAGGGAGGGGAATGAATAAAATGGTTTCAGTTAAAATGGTTTAATTTGATCTCGTTATAAGAATATACGAAAAATCAGAAAAACAGACTTTAATAAATATTTTTATTTCGAAATATTTATATTCACCTAATCATATAAATAAATATTTAAATAATGCTCCCTAACTAGCTGCTCTCCCATTCTCTCAAATACAAAACTAGCCCAAAATCTTAAAATTAGACGATTAGTTCATCAAGGGGGGGCAGGTAAGTCTCAAGGATTTATTGATAGGTTAAGCAAAGGAAAACGTTTGAATTTGGATCCTACTATTTTGCATACGTTACTCAGCATGGTTTTCCTCTTGAATACGACTTGCATAGAGACTTTTTGATGTACAATCGTTTTAAGTAATAGTTTCGTGTTTGAGTTTCAAAAGTTTTCAGACGTACGAAAGCAGAAAAAAATGACAAAATATTACAGCAAATTTCGTGAACGCTTTAACATAAAAATGCTGTTACTTATACTCTAATGCTGTTGAGAGTTGAAAATTGAAAGAGATAAATGCGCCTTTGAAGGAAAAATAAACATTTGTCATCCCTACGAATCTTTAAAGTCAAACTGGTTAAGATTTGGAAGGCAACATTTTTTATATTCGTATTCAAATAATAACTTTTTTTTATTATAATCATAAAGAAGAAGAATGTACATTCAATCGTATTCGTATTGTAAATTAAAATTGATTATCTTGTCAAATTAGACTGATGTCTTATCATTAGATCAAAACTCTCAGTGATGAGAGATTAAAATTACGAAAATTATAAGGAATCATATGCATTGTTATAAATATAGATTAGGCACTATAATTTGTTGAAAACTTTTATTGCCGTCTCATGAGTGTAGAGACCCTTGCCAATTGGAGATTTCTCAAATTTGAGGTAGGATTTGATAATCTGACAAGGGGTTATTTATTTTTTTTAAAATTTTCTTTCTCATAAAATGAGCGAAACAAACCTGTTTGTGTAAAATTGTCCTTGTCCTTTAGTTGCTGCAAGAGGAAGGGTGCCATTCATAAATCATAATTATGTTGGTGACTATTCTGTTTTAGTTTAGTGGCGAAGTTGTTCTTCTTACCAGCCAGCCAATGTGCCGTCAAATTCTTCCTTTGCGGTGATTGACTTCATTGTCAAATTGAGACACTGGTCAGTGGTCACCTCCCACTGAAAACCATATAATGGAGGATATCTAAGTAATCAACAAAATCATGGCAATCCTAGAAATCAACTCTGGTTCTCTAAAAGTTCTTGATCTGGTAAGTACGTGATTTTGATGTCTATAAGGTTATGGTTCATTCATGTGAAAATTAAAGAAACTTGTTTGTGGAGGGAAATTAGAGGATACACACCTTTACTTTGATTAGTGAATAATCATATTTACTTCTATTTTGTTAGGCAAGAGAGAAGAAGTTAAAGAATTACTATTACTTATTATTTTTATTCTCTATTTTATCAAATTTTTTAAAAATGCTAAAAAAAATGATATTTATCTTACTTTATTTCTGTATATATATATTTTCACATGTAAATAATACGTCTACTTTTACTCTTCTTCTCCAATTATTTCTTCAAAATACCCTAACCAAATATTGCTCAGATGATAGATCAATTGTATTTATATTTCTATCACCTAAAATTTAGGCATGAAGTAGGGTTATTTGCATCATATATCAGTAGCAGAGATCATCAAATAAATCACGAAAGCATATGTACCAAGAGTCGTGCTCAGGAACTTTTAGGTGCATTTTTTTACATAAATTTATCCTCAAGAATATATTTTTGCTTTCCATGCCTTGATATATGCCAAACAGTTTGAAAAGAACAAAGGCCATAAAATCTCATCAGAGAACAAAAGAATATTAGAGAAGCAGAGTAAAAGTTGGTATGGATACTGTACCACTTAAAAAACAGAAATACCTCCCATACTAGTACTATGTTGACCAAAGACAGTATGAAATACAGGAAATTGATGTGTCTATTTTGCACTATACGATGTAAGTACGTGACAAGAGAATTACTCAAACGTTTTCCCTCATACTTGGTAGAATGAAACGCTACTGGTCATGCCAGAAGCGTCCATGGATCTGTCTTCCTCCTCTTTCAGTGTCCTTATCATAAGAGAAACTTGGCTTATGTTAGGCCGTGCATCCGAGGAACGATTCACGCATTTAATCCCTATTTGAAGCAAATTAACCATTCTCTCTTCGCTGGCTCCTTCTTGGATCAATGTTCTATCAAACACCTCGACTGTCCACTCTTCTCTAACCACCGAAACAACCCAGTTAGCCAGGTCTAAATTTCCATTGGTTTGTGCCAGCTTTCCTGTGAGTAGCTCAAGAAGAATGATACCGAATGAGTAAACGTCTGCTTTAAATAGCGGATGATTTTCTCCACCTCCTTGGAAAAGTTGGGCATTGGGAATTAAAGAAGGATCTTGACTGTCCAGAATAAGGCCATATTCACTTATGCTTGCCTCCATGTTCTTATTCAGCAAGATGTTTGATGATTTCAAGTTCCCATGTGGAATCCCATATTCACGAAGCTCTCGATGCATGAAAGCTAAGGTATCAGCAATGGTAGATGCAACTGAAAGTCTGCTGTCCCAGTCGAAGTTTTTGCCCATTTCAGATCCTGAAATTCATCCAGAGTACAACCAGTTTCATTTAAACATTTTGTTCTCCAATAACTAATTATCCACTAAGTTTCCTGATGCTTTCTCCCTCAATACTTGAAAGGAGCTAATTACCATTGCGCCTTTTCATGTTCAAAATATTTGTCTACATGGGTAGCAAATTTTATATCAAATGTGAATGAGGAACTGCTCTGTGAATGTACCATACTACCAAATTCATATGTCCCAATGACCTAACTATACTAATCTCCCCTCCCAATTTTTATGACTCTGAAGAGTGTTTGAGGTATCAGATGACATGATGCACAAATTGGATTATATAAAGATCTCTCAGTTATAACTGTAAAATGGAAATTACCATGGAGAAGCGTGAAGAGACTCCCATTCTGTTGATATTCATAAACCAAAAGCTTTTCTTGTCTAGATGAATAGAAGGCAATGACAGGCAACACGTTCGAATGTTTCACCTGGCCTAAACTCCGCATTCTCTGTTTGAAATCATTGCTAGATATTGTCCAATCTCTGATCCTCTTTACCACCAGAGTTTTTCCAAGATCTTCAGAAGATACCTTGTAGACACTACCATGCTTTCCTCTGCCTAGTAACTCAGCCGGAGCTTTGAGCAAATTCTCAAATTTTAGTCCGTTCACCTCCGGGCTTGTTAGTGCTACAAGTGGCGATGAAACCACTGTGCTTTCACCCCCTGAACCATACGGGGTATCGGACTTGCTGACAGTAGAGTTCTTGAAATTTGTTGGTGTATAGCTAGATCTGCTAACGCTATCATCAACGGCAGCCACCTTTGTAACTGCTTCAACTGGATCTTCTTCTTTCTTGCGCTTTCTACATAGCCATAGACCAGCAATGATCAACAGAGTCAGGCCAATGAGGAAATAGCCTGAGAACATTAGAATCTCATTTTTTGAGACGCCACCCTTTGAATCATCATCTGAAGATTCTGACGTGGGAAAGGAAGAACAACTGTTTGGAAGCGGGCTCCCACATAATTGAGGATTATTGGTGTAGCTACTCACGGTAAAACGATCACCGCCACGCGGTATAGGACCACTGAAATTGTTGTTAGAGACGTTAAATATTACAAAATTGGAAAATTCAAACTTCGGAATAACTCCAGAGAAGCTATTGTCCTGGACTGATAATTCATTGAGTCCAGATATGCGGGACAAATCAGGCAAAGTTTCTGAGAAGTCATTCCCTGATATATCAAGCCGTTTCAGATTGTTTAATCTGGTAAAAGAGTCCGGTAACCTCCCAGTGAATCGATTTTCCCTGATAGATAATCGAGTGAGTTGTCTGCAGTTTCCAATCTTCTCCAAGCTTTCTCCCTGGAGGTTGTTATTATTGAGACTAAGGACAGTAAGTGATTCAATTATGGTCTGCACATCACAAAGAAGACTAGCATTGAAAATGCCAGAAAATTCATAGCCATCAAGAGTTATGTTCTTCAGCTTGCCCTGGTTGTCACAGGTGACACCATCCCACTGATCCTTGCAGGGCTCTGAGGTCAAGTTCCATGGTGAAGCTCGGCTGGGGACGCCACTGCCACTGCTGTCAATAAGCTTAGTAATAAAATTAGTCAGTACACTTTTAACCTCTTCCTCATCATCAGACTTTGCTGCATGTAAGAGGAGAAAGACTAAAATCAAGAATGCCCAGATGAAAGTTTTGTTCATGTTAGATAACAGAGAAGAAGATGAAGCTTGGGAAAATGTCAGTATTTCTTAGCTCTAATGGAGTCAAGACATGCAGCCAGTTGTTTTATGGTTAAAGGAGGGAATTCCAATGCTGGAACAATCGTTATTACTAGTTATAATTGCCAATTGGCGGAACTTTCAATGGAAGCTTGTTCCCTTTCGGCAAGAATATGATTGACACAGTCAAGTAACCAATAAAATAGACCACACTAATCGTCACGGAAACGTAATAAGTGCCGGCTCTGTGCTTTCATATTCTTGCACTACTGCCAGTGATGCGCGCCCGACAAAGAGAAAATAACAGACACGGGAACAAAAACTTGCAAAAGAAACACTGAGATTAAAGAGAGACCAATGCTCTTTTCAGGTTCTAGCTGAGATAATCTTTTTTATATAAGCGGTATCACTCACTTGGATTCTTGAATCACATAATATAACAAAATGTAGGCGAAGATTTCAGCATAGATGCAGGCGACATATTAAGAAATGACCATGGATATTTATGCAGATTTGTTTGTCATTTACTCTGTCCAGCTAATGATCTGATACTAGTATACAAGTTTCTGCAACTGTTCAAGCAAAATGGGAAGCTATCTGTACATGAAATCAGCAAAATCTCCATGCCATATTCTATAATGTGATTCTTTTCTATAGAATAGAGCACGAACTGGTCACATATGCTCCTGTAACTTGGCCTTCCACGTCCATTCCTGGATCTAAAGTAAAAGAACTCAAATGTCCCAGCACTTTTTGCTATTTTAATAGCAACAATCAGTTACATCTACGAATAAGAGGATCACCCTTTTATTCTTTTCTTCATTACTCTGTATGAACAACTATTTCCGGTTGTACAAAACTAAAATGAAAACTAAAATGAAAAATTCCCGGTAGCTCATAGGATAAAAGGAAAATATAAATTTGTCCATTCCCTTAAATATTACACAATTCACCATGTAAATTTTTTTTTGGGGGGGGGGGGGGGGGGCGGAAGGGGAGGAGGTGGGGAGTGAAGAGAAGAAGGGAAAAAATATATGTTCTCCACCACAATTTAAACCACTCGCTTTGCATGATTGAACAAAGTACTTATTCTCACACCCGGTAAGATAAATTCAATAGCACCTCATAGCTAGAAAGGTAATAGTTGAACATCATTCAGCAGACAAAGGAAGCAGGCAATACCAAAAGAAAGGGAATAACCACAGATAATCAAACCCTAGATTACGAAGTTATATTCCTCAGAAATTGCAGTCAGTCAGCATCACAAGAAGTTATGTTTATTAAGCTGGTACAATCTTTGATGCACAATGATTCCCGGATGCTGCTTTCCCAAGCAGAAATGCTCTGCCAAATCTTTGGAGCTGCATTTCATTGTATATAAAACAGGTACAAGTTTATTGAATCAAAGGCCACGAAGCTCCTTACATCAAAATGAAAAGAATAAGGACATTCGTACACAAGATATCTAATTCTGGCATGTAAGGAGAAAGTAACATATCCAACTGTAAAACTTGTGCAAAATCCATTTCACAGTCAACACTACAAAAAGATCACTTAGGCTTTATCCCCATAGTAGTAAGCAGTCCCAACCATCAAAGCAACTGTTGCACCTTGAGCAACCACTCGAGCCCTCATTAACTTTTGACCTAATTGTGATTTTCCCTGTCTGAAGCTAATAAGTCCTGCTGTAAGCACTCCTGCTGTAATAAATGCACCTGATAAAAAAAAAATTTAAAAATCAAACAGACAGCACACACATTCAGGAGATCAAGTGGTTGTCGGTCATAGAGAACAAAACTAAAAGGATCTTCTCCATAATCAAATGCATACAACATTTGAATAAGCAAAGTTCATCAATCATCGGGTGATATGGTTCAATTCATATGAAAACAAAAAAAAGATTCAGCAACGAAGTTTAAATACATATGAGATACATGAGCAAGATATCACTGATGCACAGTTAGGCCTGAAAACTTAGCTATATTCACAGACAAACAGGTTTCCTTCTATGTTTACTTTTAAAGGGATCAAACAAGGGAAATAGGAAATTCCCTTTACTGATGGCACCTCCAAAGGAAAAGTTGGAATCTATTTAAACCCCATTAACAATTACTCCTCTTCTATATTTGTTATGCCAATGTAGAAACTGCCAAATGGGGAACAATAGTCTGTCAAATGCAGCAATAACTCGAGTCCTGACCTGAACCCTACTCAAACTTTATTTCGGGAGGAAATGGGTTCTGAGTATCGTTAATATGTCAAAAAAAGAAAAGAAAAATGTAGAACATCAGTACGGCAGTAGCCATCTTTACAAAAGAAATGCGGAAAACTAAGGTATTAGAAGCCTATCTATCCCTTTGTTTTGCGAACCCTACTCAAACTGCACAGGAGACTACATGCTCTTATCTGCTCTTGCCTTGGGAACAGATCTGAAGAAACAGAGCAATCACTAAGAATTCCTACTCCGGATCCTGCATAAGATATGCTGATGAAGATGATCTATCATGTTGAACAAGAAGTGAAACATAGGCGCTGAAGTACCATTTGATTAAACCTATGTGTCAATTGTACACTTTCATCATAGACCATAAAGAAACTTTCCATATCTAAACTGAAGCTCGACATGCCCAGGGTTTACCAAAAGCACTTCAAACTGTTTAGGCGCCATAAATCAAACATCAGAATCATAGTTTCAGTAAGTGCATTCAGACGGGGGAATGAGCAATTCGGCTGCCACAGAACAGTCAAATACTGGAGGAAAAATGCAATACCAGTGATTTTAGTAACTTATTGTATTGCCTTCACTTTTAGAGAGTGAATTTGATCCGAGCCATCAAGATTTAGTTTCCTCTAACTCGAGCACTGTTGTGTGACGGACCACTCCTTTCCTTTGGAAGGAACACAAGCACTCGCTAACGAGGCTTTCGGTATCCCAAGAAAATGAAAATATGTAATCCAAACAGCCATCTTCCGGCATTCTTCTTCTTTGTTTTTTTCTTTTCCTTTTTGCCGTTCGTTTTTTCAGTAAATTGTAAGATCAATAGTCTTGGATAAAATTTGCAGGGGCATCCCAGATAACTCATCTAAAAAACCCTAATGAGCGCCCCAAAGCAAATAAAATTGCCGCAGTCGAGAAGAGTTGACGTTTAAACAAAGATACCAAAAACCCCTATGTTCACATTACCATCAAAAGATGTCAAAAATCAATCTCTTTTTCATGTAAGCATCAATTAACAATAGAATAAGCCAAGAAATGTACCAACGGGGACCCATGGATTTCTGGCTCGCTTCTTCTCCGGGAACAATTGTTCAAGCTCGGTATCGGCGGTTCCCATCTTTTCCATCTGCTACTGATATTACGATTACAAAGTCCCCGCTGTTGAGCGTCTCGCCACTGTAATATCAGATCGGTCGACAGCAAAACCACTATAACCTCCGGTGGATATCAGAGCACGTCGGCTTTTTAACTGTTTAGACCCATAAGAAAAAACTTAATACTCCAAAAAAGAAAAAGAAATTGAATGATTTTGACATATAGCGTCGGTAATGTATGTTGGACAAATCATATATAGTCACTACTTAGTAAAGTAGTTCATATATAAGAAAATGAATGTATAAAATTATTTTTCATAAAAAAGAATGTAAACAATTAAATTTAAAATATTTGAAATATATAGTAAATGTGATGTATGTGTTTAGTCGAAATTTTTAGGAAAAAAAAATATTGGAAGATGATTAGAAAGAGAAAAATTCTTGTCTAAGTACATTTAAAATTTCATTGTTTTTGCTTCATCATATTTAAAGATGAAAGAGAGCCCTTTTTCTCTAATATGTATGCTAGAGAAATCTATAGAGGGAATGAAGAAGATAAGAATCATGAGAGTTTGGTGGTGCTAACATTGAGATTTTTTTGTTGTAATATTATATTTTTTATTACATATTGGGGGATTTTGTTGTGATATTATAATAAAATTTATAGTGATATACTAATTTGATTGGTTTCACAACTATAATTTTTTTTTAAGTCACTATAAGAGTACAAGGTATTTTTAATCATTTAACAAGTAAGATAATACATTAATGTCTAAAATAATGCTACAAAAATTGCCAAGATTAGTGATAGCTATGAGAGGCAAAAATTAAATATTTTACTATTAGCATTTTAGGAAATTTTATACAATTGCTACAAATGAAATGGAATAAAAGGGAAAATAAAAAGGTGGAAAATTTTGGTGAAAATAAAGAAAATAGGAAATCGGATAAATGATGTAAAATTGGAAGTAAAAGGTAGACTTATGGGGACGAAATGTTAACCCCATAACTTTAGGATGGTTCGTATATAAATACCAATAAACGGTGCGAAATGGCTGCCACGAGATATCTCTGAATTAGGGATGCAAACGAGTTGAGCCGATCTCGAGCTCGACTATATATTGCTGGCTCTAGCTTAACCTCGATCGAGCTTAAAAATTCGAGCTCAAATTCGGTTCGTGGAATTTTTAACAAGCTCGAGCTCGAATAAAAGATAACTTTTGAGTCGAGCTCGAACTCGAGTCGAGCGGCTCGCGAGCTGATTGGTTCGTTTGCAGCTTTACTCCGAATGTATAAGTAAGATCAATACGCCATCGTTTTCCCAAGACCCTACTGCGCTAACGGACTTCCCCGTTATTTTCACTCCTTGGCGGCAACAGCTCAAACTAAATTCTTGATCGTTTCCAGAGGAAATCCAAGGGACGCAGAGCAAATAACAGAATGGGTGTCCACGGTCTTTGGGACCTCTTGGCCCCCGTCGGTCGCCGTGTTTCCGTTGAAACTCTTGCAGGAAAAAGACTCGCTATTGGTGCGTCTTCTTCCTTTATCCAATTGAATCCTAACCCTAATTCTAACAAATATTAAAGCTATCTACTGATGTATTCAGGCGACGTATTATAGTATACTTAATTAATTATCCATTTACTTGAATGATGTAGATGCTAGTATATGGATGATTCAGTTCATGAAAGCGATGAGGGACGAGAAGGGGGAGATGGTACGCAATGCGCATGTGTTAGGGTTTTTCCGTAGAATTTGCAAGCTGCTCTACCTCCGGACCAAGCCTATTTTTGTATTTGACGGTGGCACGCCTGCTCTTAAGCGCCGAACTGTGATTGCACGCCGCCGCCAGAGGGAGAATGCTCAGGCCAAGATTAGGAAAACTGCGGAGAAGTTGCTTCTTAATCAGGTGAGGTCTTTGAAACGATCTATACTTTATTCGTCCAATTCTATATCTATTTTGCCTCTGTTGTCAGGTATCGCACGTCATTACTGCAAGAGCGTAAGGTCGAGCATTTGGCTTTTCTTACTTAATCAGGAAATTTGTTGTCGTAGCTTTTAGTTTTACTACAAGAAAGAGAACCCCTTTTGGTATTTTGAGAAGTTAGATCATTTTCTTTTTTGGTTGGGTCTCACCCTCTGCAGTTGGAATTTTTATAGTTCAGTATACAGTTAACATGGTTCTTCTGTGTCAATTGCATTTAATATCTTTTGGCAGCTTAAACAAATAAAGTTGAAAGAGCTAGCCGATGAACTTGACAAACAGAGAAAGGATAATGATGCTAAGCATAAAACAGTCGCCAGAAGTGAAGAACTTGAGAAACAGAATAAAGGTGATGATTCCAAGGGTAAAAATGTCATCACAGATGAAGCAGAAATGGGAGATAAGAAGTCAGGAGGAAGCCAGTCGTATACGGATAGATGCAATCAGGAAGCAGTTGATGAAATGTGAGTTACTTTCTTTTGTTTTGATGGAATTATGGGTGTGAAAGATCTTACTTTAACCATTTTGACAAGATAATTAAGGTTGGCAGCGTCACTTTTGGCCGAGGAAGATGAATTTCTCACTGTTGGTGAGTCATCATCCGGTCTGCATGCTCAAGCTGAAGAGGAGGATGCTGATGAGGATGAAGAAATGATACTTGTGAGCATTTCTCTCTTTGGTGGATTATCAGTGCTATGTCACATCAACCAATCATGACATTTTGTGGCATCATAATTAGGAAAGAAAGAGGGGAAGGAGTGAACTTTTGAGTAATTGATTCAGTCTTTAATAATATATAAGAAATTATAGGAAGTGCTAGCAAATACGTAGTTAAATCTGAGTGCTTAAGTCATTGATACACTTTTAGGAGGACTGCCCATTTTATTTCAGTGTTTGTGCGTGCTCACGCGAAGGTTGTCCTTATAGTGTTGCTGTTGGATCCTTGAAAACTCGTCATGTAAGTCACTGAGGCAGGCAGCTAAATAACATGCTTATATATTTGTTGTCTTAGTAATTGTCTCTTGTTTTGGGAAAGTTATATTATGGGTAAGTGAGTTGTATTAATCCATTAAACTGCTATGCTTAACACGAGCATTTGTTTGATTGCACATATGCATGTTTCAAGTGAGTTCATTGTTCATATTTCTCAGTTTCAAAAAATTTAGATTGCAGCTCTTCATTTGATTCTGCAGCTCTTTTTCTTGATTAATGAACCTAAGACTGGATTTTTTTTTTTTTTAACTTTATAGTGATTTCTGAAAGAAACTAATTTGCAGCCAACAATGCATGGAAAAGTTGATCCTGCCATCTTAGCTGCTTTGCCTCCATCTATGCAACTCGATCTTCTTGTTCAGGTAATCTGGTGATATGCTCATCTTTCAACTGTTTTCAAGTGGTGTGTTTATTGAGCCTGTTCACCTTCTTCCAAGGCTTTCAGGGCAAAACAGGAAGAAAGCTTTATAAGGATGTTCTGTGCTTCATTATATGTAAATTTCTTTGCAGATGCGGGAGAGATTGATGGCAGAAAATAGGCAAAAGTATCAAAAAGTAAAAAAGGTACAATATCCTCTGCTTATAATAGGTAGATTTTATAGTATCTTTAGGTTACAATGATGTGTACTGCTTCAATGAGGTTGCTTCTGCTTTTGAGGACTGCTCATTCTTATTTATTGTATTTTCAAATGCTCATATAGGTCCCTGCCAGGTTTTCAGAATTACAGATACAGGCTTATCTCAAAACTGTTGCTTTCCGTCGTGAGATAGATCAAGTACAGAAATCTGCTGCAGGGCGGGGAATTGGTGGTGTGCAGACATCAAGGATTGCCTCAGAAGCCAATAGAGAATTTATTTTCTCATCATCGTTTAACGGGGATAGACAGTGAGTACACATCTTTTGACACAACCAATAATGCTTCTTGGTATATCATCTCTTTAATATGAATACCACTACATGGTGCATTTCTGATTAGGATCTCTTTTGTTACTATTACATCAGATATTTGTGTTTGACTAAATTGGAATGACTATTGTTGCTTGAAATGACTAGAGTCCTAACATCTGCTGGAGAAGACAGAAGGACGAGCAATGCAAATATAACTGCAACTTCTTCTGCAAATACTGTTGATGCCACATTGATGAAGAACAGCATTGGTGCAGTGGGATCTGCTGATAATGAACCTCAAATGGATTTAGATAATGATATTGAGACATATCTGGATGAGAGAGGACGGCTTCGAGTTAGTAGAGTGAGAGCTATGGGAATTCGCATGACTCGAGATATACAAAGAAATCTGGATTTTATGAAAGAACTTGAGAAAGAGCAAGGAGTTGCAACAAAAAATGCAATTAATGCATCTACTAGTGGTAGGAGTGAAGCTGAGGCCATGGATGATGCCCAAAATGGAATCCAGCTTTTCAGAGATTCTGATCACAATACTGATGGAATAACATATGTAAATAACAAGAATGAAAAGACAGCATTGAATACTGGATGTGCTATAGAGATATCTTTTGAAAACAGTGGTGACCATGAGCATGCTGCTGCTGATGATGATCTATTTGCTTTCTTGGTGGCAGATGATCCAGTAATGGATTTCTCTGTTGATAATTCTCCCTCAAAGAAACCACGCTCAGATTTTGCTTCAGAATGTGAGTGGGAGGAAGGTGATACATTATGTAATGATGTAAAAATTGATAGCGAACCACTTCTGGCAGATGGACGTATGGATGATGACAATGAATTGGAGTGGGAGGAAGGTGATGACTTTCCTATTGACGTGAAAGTGGACAAGACCACTGTGCCAGATGGTGGCATAAATCATGACGGGGAATTGGAGCTGGATGAAGGTGGTACCTTCGGTAACGACATTAAGATGGACAGCAAACTGCTTGTGGAAGATGGTGGGATGAATGGTGATAGTGAATTTGAGTGGAAGGAAGGGTCTTCAGATATTCAAGAAGAGGCATCCTCATGTCCAGCTGAATGTAGGAAAATTACTTCTAAAGGTGATTTGGAGGAAGAGGCTGATCTCCAGGAAGCAATTAGACAAAGTCTGCTAGATCTAGATGATCAAAGATCTCTTGGTGCACATCATGAAGAAGATCCAAACAAGCCAGAGATATCCTCAGAAGGTAAATTTGAGGAGCAAAATCCTGTTCCAGGACATTCTAAGAGAATTGATAATACAGGAGAATTGAACATCTCACAGACTAGTAGTCCTTTATCCCTACCTTTGGTTAATTATGAAGAGATGGAGGTTGGCAATGAAAAAACATGCCAAAGATATCCAATTGAGGGGCCTTTAATGTATGATGCTAGAGAGGAGAGGAATTTACTGCAAGAAGTACTTGTTGAGTCAGTTGCTGGGGTCCAAGAGAAGGATGTCAGCCAGATGTCAGAGCAGCTAACGTGCACTTCTGGGATTGGTAATGATGGTTACTAACAGTATTGGTTGTTATTTTGTCAATGCTTCTGTTACTAATTTAACATCTTAAGAAACTGATTGATGCTATCTATGTAGTTCATCACCATAATGGTTTGAATGCAGCAATGCATGGCCATTCCAGTGAGACAACAATACTTGGAAAAGTTTCTGGAAATGATTCAATGAAGGGTATAGGCACAACACAAGAAGTGTCAGGTGAAGAAGCTAGTGATTACATTCCAATGAAAGAGTTGGAGCCTTTTCATAAATCTTCTCCTTTGGATGGCAAGAAGCAAATTGAAATTACAGAAGCTAGTCTGGAGGAGGAAATGGTAATTCTGGGTGAAGAGGAGCGAGAGCTTGGAGATGAGCGGAGAAAGCTTGAGAGAAATGCTGAATCAGTAAGCAGTGAAATGTTTGCTGAATGCCAGGTGTGCGATGTTATTTCATGTATGATTTTATTGCTAAACTTGTGCTATTAAGCCTGTAAGGATTTACTGCTTGTGCTCTGTAAGAAAACAGACCGTGTTACGTCTGCAAGTGCACATCTTGGAGGTGTCAGCCTCTGAGATTTTTCTGCTCATTTAATGTTTGTGCATGGATTTATTATTTGTTACCAGAATCCAAACAAGCACAGAACATCTCCTCTGACCACTAACTGTCATTCCCCTCAGGGAAAAAAAAGAGGGGAAGAAAAGGAAAAAAAGGATAGCAAAAGGTGAATGCAAACGAACATATTACTCACCTGGATACTACACACGTGCACAGCAGAGATACTACTGAGAACAAAATTCAATATTTGATTGAGATGTTGTTTCACGTTCTGCAGAATATTGCATTGTCTTCCTTAATGGTTGATTATCCTGATTCACGATTATTGTCATTGCTGCAATCAAAATTTCAGTTTTTTCAAGTAAAAAGGATATTAGAAGCTTTTGCTTTAGTGTTCAATAATATATTTATTCTCGTCATTCTTTTCACTAATTTGACTAAATTGTGTTCCTGATTTTGTTTTGGCTTTGTGTTTATTTATCCATTCTCATTGAATTTTATCATTTCTTCTTATTCCTAGGAGTTGCTCCAAATATTTGGCTTACCATTTATTATTGCTCCAATGGAAGCTGAAGCTCAATGTGCATACATGGAACTTAACAACCTTGTTGATGGTGTGGTTACTGATGACTCTGATGCATTCTTGTTTGGGGCTCTAAGTGTGTACAAGAACATTTTTGATGATCGCAAATATGTGGAAACTTACTTTATGAAGGTGGTGACTTGCTAGGTTTTCAGCAAAGTTCACTGTTTTATTCGCTTTGATTCATTAAACTACCATAATTTCAGCTTTTCCCTGTTGATGATTGCTCATCATCTTATAGGAGCTTGTCATTGTCCCTGTTAACCAGTCCTCTTAGCAGTTGGATAACTTGATTTTGCATCACTATTTACTTGTGATTAAATTTCAAACAGAAACTTTATCTTGGAAACCAATGTGAACTATTTCTGTTTCCTTCTACCCCTCCCTTCCCTAGTGATTTATATTTTGATGTTATTCATGTCTGACCAGGACATAGAGAACGAGCTTGGCTTAAACCGAGAAAAGCTAATCAATATGGCATTGCTTCTTGGGAGTGATTATACTGAGGGTGTAAGGTAATAGTCTCTGGCTTGAAGTTTTGGCATGGAGACTGCCAACATCCTGGGTTTTTATCTTGTGTGTTGAGGCAAAAGAGTTTATAATTTCTGTGATATACATAATTTCATTTACTACGAGTTGTAATTTATTTCTGATCTGTGGGAAATTTGTCAGTGGGATTGGCATTGTGAATGCTATCGAGGTCGTAAATGCATTTCCTGAAGAAGATGGCCTCTGTAAATTTCGTGAATGGATTGAATCACCAGATCCATCCATTTTAGGGAAATGTGAAGCACAAGCATGGGTGAACTCAAAGAAGAGAGAGTCAAAAGTTGGTGACATTAATATGAGCTGCCCAGATGGCAAGGGGCTTGATGAAACTCAAAAGATAAAGCAGATTTTTATGGATAAACATGTAAAGTATTGACTCTCAATGGTTTTTCATTTTTATCCTCTTTTTTGGGACCCTTTTTCTATTTGGGTGTCCAAGCTTTTGCTTCTCCACTGTTAAATATGATGGTGCATGATTTGTGCAGCGAAGTGTGAGCAAAAATTGGCATATCCCTTCTTCTTTCCCTAGTGATGCAGTTATTTCAGCCTACACATCTCCCCAAGTAGACAAGTCAACGGAACCTTTCTCATGGGGAAAGCCTGACCATTTTATACTTCGCAAGTAATTTTCAGTTCCTTCCTTGGTAGTTATCCTGGCTTTGAGAAACTACTGATGTCCCAATTTCCTGCTGTCATATGTATTCTCACACATATTACATTATGCACAGATATTATGATTTGTACTTTTGGCTTGACATGCATCAGCTCAATTAATTTGAGTAAATGCCCTCTCATAACTGATTTTGCAACAGATTGTGTTGGGAGAAGTTTGGATGGAGCACCCAAAAGGCAGATGAGTTGCTGCTTCCTGTATTGAAGGAATATAATAAGCGTGAGGTTGATACCTCTTACTCTCTCTCTTGCAACCCCTATTCCTCTTATATGAAGGAAAATGTAGCTAGCACTGCATATTTGACCTACTTTGAACCATGCAACAGTTCTGTTGTATATTTGTTCTCTTTTGGAAATGCGAGGAAGAAGCTTTTTCAGTACTGGCTGATAAATAGGATTCTTGATTTGCGTATATGTTGGTAGAAACTCAATGTCAGTCTTATTCTTTGTGGTGCTGCATATGTCCTATTTGTTGTTAGATGCAGATAAGAAATGGCACATAAAAGAACTATACCTTTAACAATTTCACTTTATATATTTGAAGGAAATATATTTGTACGTATAGTATTTTATTTCTGGAGAGAACTTGCTGGGTAGGATCTAATTTGTGATTGACATTTGTTCTTATATTTTCAAATATATCATTCTCTATACTGATATATTCTCTTGTATTTTTGGATCTGATTGGTATAGACACAACTGCGGTTGGAAGCATTTTACACGTTCAATGAAAGATTTGCAAAAATTAGAAGTAAGCGGATTAAAAAAGCTTTGAAAGGGATGACGCAGAATAAATCCTTGGACTTGATGGATGAGCCTGGTACAAGAAGTAGTAAAAGAATAGTGAACCAAGGTGATGCAATTGAAGATGAATCAGAAAACGCTTTAGAAGGGCAAAGCTTTGAAGATGCTGGGAATGAACCCAATGGTACAGAAAAATCAATTGAAAAGAACTCAAGAAAGAAAAGGGCCCAGAGAGAATCTGTAAATGCTGTCAGGAGTAGAAAACGATCATCCTTTGAGACAGAAAACGGTCAAAATCAAAATGAAGAACTGATACGCAAAGGTGGAGGTAGACGAAAAGGGAGAAATCAATCCATTGGGAAAAGAACGAAGAAAAGTTTTTCTCCTCTCGAGTATGCTGAATCTTGCTCCAATGATGAAAGCAATAGTTGTGATGGAAATGAATCACAACTCAAGTTTGAAGGGCAATGTCAAGTGCGCAGGGTAAGTTCTGTGATTCGCATAATTTTCCTTTTCAGCTATTTTGCTTTGTTAAGAGTATGCATAGAAGTATAAGTTTTTTCAAGGTCTAATTGGGAGGTTGTGATGTGTTTATACTAATGGGAACACCTTAGGGCCTTGATAACTTTTAATTACCTGTTTGATAGCATGCACTTGCGTTTAGAAATCTCACAACAGGCCTCAACAACTTTGACTGCTTTAGTTTTCTCTTTTCCATTTGCAAAGTTTGGATTGCTTCTTACACTTCAATCAAGTGAACTTTTAGTTGCTGTAACCCATATTATGTGATAATATCTTTGTGGGAATATTTTGTTCAGATTCTTAATTCACCAATATGATCATAGTTCCTTCTGAAGACATAGCTCACTGGGTTCCAGCCCTTCTACGAAAATTAGAACACCTGTATTTGTGACGTGGTAATAATTTAGAGAACTGGATGCTCAATCTGTCAGTGTTTGGGTTACAGGGGACGCGGTCTTCTTATTCTCTCAGATTTTGAGTGTCATATGGGAGACCTTTCCTGTTTATTTTGCAGAAAATTTGAATATTTTCTGTCAATTATTCTGATTGTCTTCTTTCCATCTATTTGTTTTACAATTCACTTATGTGCCTTACAAATTTTCAGTCAGAACGGCCTCGGAAGAACGTAAATTACACGATGAGTGACTCAATCAATGATGGCTCAGATCCGGATGATGGAAACTCTGAAATTGAAAATTCAGAAAGAAGAGCAACTTCAACAGATTTTGTTGATGCTGGTGATGCAGTTACTAGTCCTAGTGAAATAAACAGGGGTGAAATTGTTGATCGGGAATTCCCTCGAGAATGCCTTGAAGAGAATGCCTGGTTCTGTACAGAGAAGACTGCACCAGAAACAAGGGTTATTGAGTCGAGCTCCAGTAAAAATGATGATATTCTTGCTGCAGCTCAGTTATCCAATGATTACGTAGCAATGGGGGGTGGATTTTGCTTGGATGAGGATGATGCCAACGTAAACTCTGGTGGACTAGCCAGTCCGACAAGAACAACAACATTAGATTCTGATGTACCCAATCCCTCTAGCTCTTTTGATGATAGAAATGGCACGAGCAAGCCAAGCCAATCAATTAACAACCCAGGTGGAACAGGAGTTCAGCAGGAACATAGCTCGAGAAGGGTGGATACTTCTCATACTAAGCAGAATGCAGATGATACCACAGATAATAACGGATGTTCCCTTTTGCAGAAAATTCCACTTGCTGGTGATACTGTGGATGAGTCTGTTGGATCTTTGCGAGCAATGCCAAACCTAAGGAAAAAGAGAAGAAAAAGATAAGATGTATGTTTGTTTGTATGGACTTGGGGAAAGACTACTTTTGCAATGGAAGTAGTCTGTTTTAACAGTTAATTCAAGTACCTTTTGTTTTTGGGTGGAGCTTGACTTCGATAAGGAAGGAGGGGGGTGTGATTACTTTCAAATCCTTTATATATATATACACACACGTACCAATCACAGGGAAAAAGAAAAAGAATGAAGCGGGGGCAGAAGAGGCAGACTCGATGGCATGTCTTCTCTAAACTCAAGATAATTTGAAAAAATAAAATGGCTCCTCCGTATAATTTTTACTGTAATACGAAATATATACTCAGCAAGGGTTAAAAAGTTGCTGCAAATATATCTCTTGTTGAGGTACTTTTTAGAGTTCAATTTTTACTCCTGGCGTTTGCATGCCCAGATAGTAAAAAAGAACCACCACGTGGAGCCTCAGCGCTGACCTCATCGACAATAAAAACCAGTGTACTCATTCTTAGGGAGAGGAGAGTTGGAGGTCTTTGGGGCAACAATGGTGATTGATCCTCTACCTATATGCAAATTACGGAATCAGATCCACTAAAAAATCAGCGTTTCTGTGTGATTACTGATTAGCCCTCCTGCGCCAAGCTTCCATTGGGTAATGTATGTATCCAAACCTCTCTCTCCGCTGACCTCATTTTTTTATTTCAAGAACCTGTTCTCTTCTTCTGTGCTTCTTCTCCTGCTTTTGAAATTTGGTACCCTCTCCACCGGGCGGCAAAACCCTTGCTCTCATAATGGGTAAATTTCAGTTTGAGTTGTTGAAAATGAATTATTTTCCATATTCATCTAAAATGAAAATGCATTATTTTTCGAAATGAAGGTCCAGAAGTTGATCACATGACCTGTAGGACTGCCAATTTGGTCGAGCTCAACCGGCTCAGCTGAATATTTTCAGGTGGAGCGGAAGATAAAGAATGGTGAGGGAATTGAGTTTAACTTTCGGACTCGAATTTTAAATGGGTTGAGACTAGGTTTGTTCAAGCTAGGCCAGTGATGAGTTGGATTGAAAAATGATATTCCTTCGGAATTGAATTGAATCCTTCTAAAAAGTTTATTTAAAAATATTTGAAATTAAATGTTAATTTTTTAAAATAAATATATTTTTTATTTAAAATTTTATTAATTATCTCATTAAATTAAAAAATTTATATTAACTAAATCAATCATTTTCTTTAATTTAAAAAAATTACATTTCACTAGTCAAATATAATTTTGTAATTTAATTAAAATTAATAATTAATTTTTATCTAAAATTAAAATAAATATTTAATTCCGAACATTATTTATAATACATTCACCTAGGGCATTCTAATATTTATAGATTTTATTTGAGAGAGTCGATATTAGATCAAACTGGATGGAAAGTTTAAAACCCATATTCAATTATTCTTGGTAGGGAAAATCAAAGCAATTCTTTTAGTTGAGTTTGCAGAATCGGTTAAGACCATTTGGCGCAATGCCCCCTATGATCTCCATCTGTTTGCTTGACGTTCGATCAAATCCTTGATTGGCCCATACATCCGAACAGTCCATCCCACTTTGCCCTAGATCAGGCCCAACATTGACAACGACAGCTCAAGTATCTGCCCCACTCTCTCCAGCTTTTCAACCATCGTCGGTTTAGATTGGATCCTAGCATTATCAATTCCTATTCATTCTTTCGGCCAAGGACGAAATAGTAAATACTACTGGGGGATGGAGGAACATGGCCACACCAAATGACACGCCTCGGCCCATTAAACCCAAAAGAGGATGTCCAAAAGAGGAAAAAGTATACAGCATCCTCTCTTTTTTTTTCTAAGATGCTCTGATAATTCATTATCATCATCTATCTTTTCTTTCTTCCTTTTGATCCTTCTTTTCTTTCCAACACAAATCCTCCATAAATAGCACTAGCAGAATGGAGTCTTACTCTTGTAAGCATTTTTTAGCCAAATGAATTATTTCATCACTCATGATATATTAGTGCATTATGCGTACATACCCAAATCTCATGCAAACTGAAGCATTTAATAAACAATAATGAACTATAACCTTTGGTAAGCTCTCGTACCATCCGAGAGGTCATTTTCACTAATGTCACAATTGTCCACTCATCAATTTACACTGAGAACAGTTCATTGTTTGTCTTGTATAAATTATTCATAGCGTAGCCAATCACGAATCCAACCGAAATTACAAGAGGGAAGAGTGAAGACTTCACCATAAACAAATAAGCAATCACTTGTCCAAAGAAAATACTTCTTAGCAGAAGTAACAAGAAATCATCAGGGTAGTCATTTTCCACTAAAACAGTCTAAACCATTCCTTCTATCTCTGATCCATCTGATCGGGCTATAAATAGTTCTACTTGTTTGTAATCTGAACTCATGGCTGATGTTACAGACAAGATGGCACCGGGAAGATACTGTTACAAAGATATGCTACCATTTGCAGCCATGGTTTCCATGGAGTGCACCAACGTTGGCCTTAATACGCTCTTCAAAGCTGCCACACTCAAAGGGATGAGCTACCATGTCTTCGTTGTTTACTCTTATGCCGTTGCTGCGCTTGTCCTCCTTCCTTCACCTTTTCTCTGCAACAGGTCACTCTCTCCGGCTCCCTTTACTGATTAGTATTGTTTTGTCCCAAGTATTTCGGACTTGGGATTTTGAATTTCTTTGAAAAGCTTTATTGGTTTCACTCCTTTTTCTGGCAGATCAAGAGGGCTTCCTCCATTAAATTTCTCCATCCAATTCAAAATCTTCTTGCTTGGATTGATTGGGTATCTACTTTTTTGTTCATTATTAAAGAGATTATTTTAAGTTTTTTTCTGAGTTGACAAAACCGATGAA
The DNA here is from genome assembly GCA_019593545.1 of Apocynum venetum. Lineage (NCBI taxonomy): Eukaryota > Viridiplantae > Streptophyta > Magnoliopsida > Gentianales > Apocynaceae > Apocynum > Apocynum venetum. The sequence goes on along the minus strand of SRSM01000123.1, from coordinate 3,577,425 downwards.
AAAATGTTGTTCTCTCATTTTTCTGAGTTCACGCTCCTTAATTATTTGGGAAGTTAGGTGCACATCGCAGATCATGGGATATACAGGAATCAATTATAGTTCTCCAACGCTTGCTTCTGCCATCAGTAATCTAGTGCCGGCTTTCACTTTCATACTTGCCATCATTTTCAGGTTTTGTCCTTATCCTTCAATCTTTTTCCCTTTTTCATCTTTTTTTTCTCCGCATTTGCCGTTACACTTTCCGTCCTTCTGTTGGCAGCATTGTTCTAATTTAAGAGTCAAGATTTACCTTATAAACATAAAAAAGAATGGCTGATGACCGTCCAATTATTGTGCCCCGAATTTTAATATGCGGGTTTGTGTCCTTAACTTTTAAGCTCAAGACAAGAGATTATCTATGCTCTATATGTCGAAATCACACAGTTTGATCTGCTTGTGTCGTGAAGGGATTGACTTGGAAACACCTCCATGAGCTAGTAGAAGATCTGTTGCACAAGGGGGTGGATACGGTGGAATAGAAAATTATTTTGTGTACTAGCTTGTCTCTAAGATAGTTAATGCATAACTTGTCAATGCACCAAAAGAATCTATTCAATAAGTTTCCTTGTCCATTGTCTTGAAAAGAAATTAATCTACGGAAATTGTTTTACCACCAAGTTTTCATAGATCATATATTTTAAAAAGTACAACATTTCAGCACCACATGAAATGCATATAGTATAGCTCTGTGTGCATGTAGTCTAGGAAGACAAAGCATTACCAACAAATGTTCCTTAATCTAATAGTTGTCATGCAGTATCATCATTTGCATCATTGCATGATAGCATTGCTGTGGCTAGGTAACTTCCCTTCTTCCAGGGGAGAAACATGACTGATTTGAGTTCATATTTTGATGCAAGTCCCTCCTAAGGTAGAGAGTTTAACAGTTTTTCCCTTGCAACCTGTGGCAGAATGGAAAAACTAGAATTCAGAAGTTCAAGCACCCGGGGCAAAGTCTTGGGGACCATAGTCTCAGTATCGGGTGCATTTGTGGTGACTCTCTACAAAGGTCCAAGGATCACATTGACTCCAACATCGTCCATGTTACTACGCCTACCTCTGAAAACTTCACCGTCGAACTGGACACTTGGAGGGTTGTTTCTTACAGCTGAATACCTTTTGGTGCCAATGTGGTACATTGTTCAGGTCAGAAGTCTCCTGCAACTATTTCTTGAATGTTATATTATTGCTTAATATCACCCTGTAAAAAGGAAAATGGTACTAAACTTTATTCCACTTATGACAGACACAAATCATGAAGGAGTACCCTGCAGAAGTAACGGTAGTATTCTTCTACAACCTATGGGTGAGCATTCTGGCTGGAATAGTAGGCATCTTCGCAGAACCAGACTTGAGTAGATGGAAAATTAAGCCTGGCATAGCTTTAGCCTCTATCCTGTGCTCAGTAAGTAACAGAACAGGATGCATTTTTTGGCATAATTTTCATTTGTATGATGATGACCTCTAACAATTACCAGAATGTTATTTGAACTAATAATTAATAATGGATAGGGAATCTTTGGCTCTTTTCTGAACAACACAATTCACACGTGGGCCTTGAAGTTGAAGGGGCCGGTCTATGTTGCAATGTTTAAACCATTGTCAATTGCAATTGCAGTAGCAATGGGAGTCATCTTCCTGGGTGACACTCTGTATCTAGGAAGGTACAGCTCCAACTCTAAACCCCCACGCAACGCCCTCTGATCTACTCTTCTCAAAACAATCAAGAAAAAGGGGAAAATAAGAAAAGAACCCATAAATTCAGACACTAGAATTTCCAGTTTTTCATTTTACCTACCTTTCTTTTGGTCATTGCAGTATTGTTGGAGCAACAGTCATAGCTATTGGATTCTACACTGTAATGTGGGGAAAAGCAAAGGAAGAAATGGAAGAAAATGGTGAGACTGCTAACATTTTAGAGTCCTCTTCAACGGAGAAATTGCCCTTGTTGCGAAATTTCAAAAACGGGTACAATGAAGTCCATGCACAGTGCTAGTTGCATTCTGAAACATCTAAGCAATTTAGTAGTTCTAGATTTCTAGTAAGAATAGAAATGTAGAATTACAGTAAGAAATTTCTCAAAATTGATAGTTATGAGAATTCAGGAGGAAATGTCTGTGTATATTTTCTGTACGAGTGCAGTTGTACAAAATCGTGTAATGTCCATGTAAATATAAATGTCATATATCGTATCAGTCAGTGCTCCCATTCAACTAATTACTTCTTTCCTTAGCACAACATTCCAATGTGTGCTAAAAAATCTTCCACACCGGAAACTAATCAACTATGAACAACAAAAAGATGATCCTCTGCATGAGAAAATGGAGTCTTGATTCTGGACAAGCAAGGGTGATATTGATATGAAAAAAGATGTACTGTGCATGTATTTTTAATCAATTAAATACATGCACATAAGATCATTGCCGAGCATCTCACTGCCATGTCTCTACTATTCTTAAGTTGCTTTTTATCTCTTTTTCACCCTTTTAGTACATCTCCTCGGTAACCCACTCTCTTCTTCTCTATTTTTCGGCTAATAAATTGCAATCCTGCGTATTTTCTCAATACTGTAAGCTGTTTAAACTCTTTCTCCCTTCTTCCCCCCCCCCCCCCTTCCACCCCAATTTAAAGCTTGCCTAGCCCACTAAAAGAATTTCTTAATTTTATAGCTATTTTTGACTGGTTAGTTAACAAAATGTTTGTGTTAAAATAGTTCGTGTTTAAAAATATCTTATTCAAATTTTTTTAAAAAAAATTAACAAAATATTATATATGTAATTGTTTTATAAAAATTGATTTTAAGGATACTTTCTGTAAACTAATAAAATTGACATTAAAAAATTTTGAGCTATCATTAAATTATTGGAGGAGTCGGTTATTTGGTAGTATTTCATTGTTAAATTGATTGGCAATGAAGCATTGCTCGAGGAGGTTCTCAAATTATCCCGATTATTAAACCAAGAGTTGTTCGAGGTTTCTTACCATTGAAAAATCTGTGGACAAATTTTCCAAAATACAAAAAAATATTTTAAACTTGAAAACGGAAGATTGCAAGAGAGAAGAGCCTGGCAATACTATGTCTTAAGTGGGATTTCCTTTTGATTTTTTCTTTGTTTTTTTTTTCTTGCTTTAAAAGTAAAAAAAAAAAATATTGTTTTCATTTTTCTGTGGTAGGAAAAAGGAAGGAATTTATTGAAGTACTTGGCCAAATTAGTTGAATAGGCAAAAATCGTTATCTAGGATTTTAACTTTTATTAATGCATACACGAGTTATGTTATAATACTTTGTTCTAGAATTGAACGTAAAAATCTTAAACTAAATAAAAAGGTTGTTAAATAAAATTTTAAATGAAGAATATATCAATTTAAAAATTTAAAATATATTTATTTAAAATTATGGACATTTAATTTCGAATATTTAAAAATGGAAATACATATATTAATTTTGGATGAAAGGAGTGTCAAGTTTCTCTAATATGATTTTTATTGGTTTTGTGAATTTATTTTTTCATTTTAAAAAATAAAATTGGCTAAAAAGGCCATTCAGCTATTTTATTTATTTAAATATATCTTTGATTTTTATTTTTATATTCTTACACTATTTTAAAGTATACAAAAAAAATACCTTAAACTTTTATTTCAGCCTATCGCAAATGATAAATAAAATTCATTATTTTGGAATATGGATGGTAGAAATAAATTATAAATATAGCATAAAGATGAAAGAAAAGTTTATAAATATTTGTCATAATTAAAAATAGTATAAGGATGTAAAATATGAAAATAGTTGAAGGGCATTTATAGTTTATTTTCCAAAAAAAAAAACTAAAAGAGATTTGTTTCATTAGCCAGAACCAATTGAAAGCAAGTAAATTGAACACCATAGGTGTATGATAAGTCGATCTCCTATTTTTCTATGCTTTTTAGGACAAACATGTAGGATATGACCAAAGTAAGATTAGGCATATTGTTTGGAATAATTGAAACATTATAGTGAGTTGCTTTTTTTTTATTTTTATGATATGGGATAGTATTTTCGTTCTCTTATAAATTATTTCCATATTAATCATAGTTATACTTACTAGTAAGATTTTCGTAATTAATTTGTACATTATAAAAAAAAACATACAATTGTTTTTTTTCTTTTACATTGGGGGTTGGGAGCAGTTACCATTGTTAAAGAAACCTATTTGTTCCTTACCATAAAATAAAATAAAAACTTGGCGAAGAAATGTCAAGCCCAGCCCAACATATATGGAAAGAACAAGAATTAGGCCCGATGTTTTTGCTCCTAATTCAATTTAATTGTTAGATTGTACAAATCAATCTAACGTTAGCCCGATTTGTCACCTTTAATAAGAATGCACTTTACATGGAATAATAAATGTTAATAATATATATATATATATATATAAAGCGGACGCATTTAGTTGCCTTAAAACCTTTTGCTTAGAGACATCCACGCTGTTGGCTGTCCTTGGACCTCATAAATCTCCTCCTCTATCTAAGGAGTATGATTGTTTCAATTACTCCCTCAATTTCTGTAGATTTTTGTAGGAATTTTGAGTAAAAATTTATGAAATTTATGTGACTTTAAAATAAAAACTTTTAAATATTCTTTTCTAATTTTTCATAATTTAAAATATGTAATATTTCACTCTCTTTCTAAATATTATGTGATTAATACATTAAGTAGATTATTAATGAATTTTTTTAGATATAAAATATATTTATTCAAAGAAAATATACATTTACTTTTAAACAAATTAAAATAAAAATACAGACATTCTTCGAATGAATGGAATATTTATCGTGACCCTTTTCATGAATTGTGATTGAAAATAGTCCAAAATGTTCATAACATTAGCAAATGCGAAGTTTGAGTAGGTATGTATTTACTTACCGTCTTATATTAGTGCGATAAATTAACATATTTAGCACATAATCTATCTATTTTGGTCTAGTTGATTATAACACTTAAGTATTTTACTCCTTTGATGACCAAGGCCATTGCAAGAACAATAGAATTTCAAACAAAATTGTTATATTTTCGACTAATCATGGCCAAATCAAGCATGCTCATCACTGTCTCTCATCAACCCACATTCAGACACACCTTATGTGCCTTATCACAAAACTAAAACAGTTTATGCCTTAAATATGTCAATTTGCTTCAAGAGATAAAGTGAATGGACCAAAATACTTATGGTAATTTAAAATAAATAACTACTTAACAATTTTAATAACATCAGTACTCTAATCATAAAAATAAAAAAGTTAAAGTATCTTAAAAATTTAAATTTAAAATTAAATGTCTTAAATCATTGTACCAAAATAGTTTGTGGGCTAAATTTAACAATTTGACTTACATTGACACATGATTAGGGGAAAAGAAAAAAGGACATTGGCACAAGATGTAATTCAATGAACAGCTACAGATTTGTAATTTTTGGGAAATTCATGTTCTATTTCGGCCCTTTGCTCGGCCAAGCTGCTTTGTATAGTTTTAATTAAGAGGTAGAGGTCAGTTTCCATTGACACCATGTCATATTACAAGATAGTAAAAACTGCCATATGCGTAGCTATTCTTGATGGAAATCTAAATTGGAAAAAATACTTTCTTATAATATAAAATGGTTAGCGTCTGCCTCTTAATTACAACTATACCAAGCAGCTTGGACGAGCAAAGGGCCGAAATAGAACCACAAATTTCCCCCAAAAAAACAACGTGGCAATGTCGTTACCATTCTGGATGTGACGGCTCCACATCCCCCAGTGCCCTAGACGACACTCTCAAGTCTCAATACATTGTTTTGTTCCACGTCTACTCTGCCACGGGCATTTTAATCCATTTTGGAGAGCTCTCCCTAAAGAGGGTCGATAATATTTGAGAAAACGACGGCCTAAACAGTCCCTTACCATTTTAGTTTAGTCCCTTATATTTTTTTAAAAACATTTTTTGTCTTTCGTGTTTACTATTTTAGCCACTGGTCCTTTATATTTTTTAAATTTTTTTTGTCCCTTATATTTAATATTTATTTTAATTAAATTTCGTCAAAAAGTTATCAAATTTGTCATTTTATTTTTGGAGATAAATTTTGTAAGCACATATTTAATATTTTACTGTTAAAAAAATATAATTAGTTTAAATACTAAAAATATATTTTTTAAATTCATTAATAATCAAAATAATTTCAATAACAGACTAAATTTAGTAGAAAAATAATTTCAGTAGTTTTAAAATAGTCATTTTTAGTGTTTAAATAAATTAATTTTCTTTTAAACAGTAAAATATCAATATGCACATAAAAATTTACCTTTAAAAACTAATTTTTAAACAGTACTATAAAGAAAATTTGATCAAAGAAAAAAGTAAAAAAAAAAATATAAAGAACCAGTGGCTTATATAAAAAAAATATAAAAAGTAACTACAAAAGACAAAAAAATTAAAATAAAATATAAGGGACTAAAGTGGCAACAAAGACAAAAGATTGTTTAGGCCATTCTCCCATAATATTTTTTATAAAAGTGTTCATTTCAATAAAAAAGCTCGAATCTCTATAGCCAATCTTGTTGTATACAGTACTTTTTAAATTTTTTTATGAGAATCAATCTTGTTGTACTTACAAAAGGCAGTTGGCGTCTATGGCCCACCGATCCTAGCACGGAGTTATCCTATGTCGTCCAGAAGCCGTATTGCTCACCCCAGAGACCTTCTCCATTCCGTGAATCTAAACTTCTTTCTCTTAATACAAAAATAATTAAGAAAGTAAATATTTAAGTGAATACAAAAATGGTATATAATATAGGAAAATTTGTCTATTTCTTCTCTTATCTTTGCATTTTTTATGTTTTCGTTCATTATTATTTTTTAGTTAATTTGATTCTTTATTTTTATAATTTTATTTAAATTTAAGAACTTTTTAGAATTTTAATCTATATTTCGAAATGTGTAGATAATAAAATTCTTATTTTTTATATTTAATTGTTGAACATAACGAGTATCTAAATAAATATGAAAATAAAATTTTAAAAATATTTTCAAAAAAAATATTGATAATCATTTTAATTTTTTTTAGTACAAAATATGCATCGACCCAACTTTTAATTAAAAATTTTAATTATGATGAGTTTAATAAATGTTTGGTTAGAGATTCAATATTTTATTTAATAGAAGTGAATATTAATTAGAAGATAACAAATTAGAAATTAGCATATTTTGAAATTTTGATTGATATGGTCTTTTATATTTTTTTTAGTCATTCTGATACCTTATCTTTATAACTTAAGCTAAATAGATTCTTAACATTTTTTTAATTCAAACTGAATTTATCATTTTACTTATGCATTTTTATCATATTACAAGCACGTGAATATTTCGGTGAAATTTTCATCATAAAATAATGTCAATGACCTATTTAAATGAGATTATAAAAATAATGAATCAGATGAGCTTAAAATAATAATAATAAGGGACCAAACAGGCCAACTTGCCTATAATATATGATGTCTTAAATTACAAATGAAATATTTAAGTGATAATTTATTATTAATTTTCATTTAGAGCCTATTGCATTTGATCATGATAATAAATGAGAGCCATTAGAATTAAATGACTCTTTTAAGTCCATTGAAATAAAAAAATTCCAACTCAGGTCTAGATTATATTAGGCCCTTTTCTCACTAAAAATAAATGTAACATATTGAAGAGATAAGAGAAAAAAAGTTGCATAATATTTATACTTCATTTGCACTTATTTGTGTAAATTTATTATTGAATAGATTCTTTCTTGCCTTCATGAATTGAATATATTAAAAATAGATAGAGTACTTTTTTTTTTAAGGTACTGATAGACGTAGTTACTACCTTCGTTGCTTTTTACACAATTAAAAATTTGTGATTATTCATGTTGTTTTGAAAATCTTTTACAACTCCACCAACAAATGTATATGTAATACTTAGTGGTATTCCCCCCCCCCCCCCTCCCCTCTGTCATACAATTAAGAGGCGTCTAGGCTAATTGAGCGCAAGCCATGAATAATTATTGAGCGATTAAGTTGTATACTGGTCAATATTATCTTTTAAGACAGATGCCCTTATAATAATTACCAGTTGAGTCCAATGCCACTTCTAAATAATATTCTCTTTGGAAAATTTCTCACGAACATGAAGAAAGAAGATCCGATCTAGCAGTAGCTTTCAACACGTTATAAAGAAAACTCAAGAATAATATGCTTGGAATTCTTTGTCACAAAATTCCATCAGAAAAAAGAAGAGTAGTGCCATGTGTTTTGTTTTTTTTTTCCTTCTTTTCCCACATTTCCTAATCAAAGAAACTACAAATGAAAATTTGAACTCTCTTATAATATTCCCTTGTTTTGACATTGTCTTCTTTGTCTCATATAACAAATTAATTGCAAGATGAAAGGATTGCTCTTGACTTTTCCAATTTATTCTCGAAGGCGGCCGGGAGAAAGAAACCCATTAGAGTAAATTGAGTAATACTGAAATTCTCAGCTGCTAGAGCAACTTGCAATTGCCTTCCATTCAATAATAATAATTACACGCGAAAAAATCGTAACAAATAGAGTTAATTTAAAAGCATAGGAACCAAACTCAATTATGGAACTCCACTTAAACAATTGCACGTTCAAAGCTATAATTAATTATTAATGTCTACTTATTTAAAGGATGAGCCACGTTAGGTAGATACACAAAGGTTTGAGCAGTCCAGTATCGATCTGATGACAATGCTAGGAAAAATTAAGTAGGAGTATTATTTGAAGAGTTTTTATATGTATAATAGGAGTATCGTGAAGGAAAATTTGTATGCCAATATTTCAGTATGGATTTCTTTTTCAGAATGGAGTTTTCAAAATATACAGAACACGTGCCTTGTACCATAAGTAACTTGTAACTATGTATGATTTGCGAGAGGAAGGAAAGGAAAAAAAAGGGGGGGGGGGCGGCACGGATGACTTTTGGATCAATTTGGAAACACTCTAATCATCCACAGTTGATATTTTAAAAATATTAATTTTATTTTATTTTATTTTCCTCTACAAGTCATATACTTAATGATAAGGCAAATTATTATTATTATTATTATTATTATTATTATTGTCATTAAGTCCACACAGTATATATCTGTTTTTTTTTCCTATATTTATTTTAACAAATCATTATATTTGTTCAGACATACTTATGAAGATTTTTACTCATAATTGTCCTTTTTCTCAAAATGAGATCTAGTGTGGCTTCGGTGGGTGAAGATATTCCAAATTAGACCCTGTATGGTTGGTAATATTGGATCAAAACGAGAAAATTATCTTTCTCATTAGCAAACACGAAGTTAGGTGAAACTGAGAAAATTATCTTTCTCACTAGCAAACACGGAGTTAGGTGAAACTTAGTGAGATTCGTCATTAACAAAGACAAACTCATGACTTATATTTTATTTTTTTTAAATATTTTTTTTAGGATTTGTTGTTGTAAAAGACACATCACTTTAAAATAATTAAAGTTCATCTTTTTCAAATGTATACGTTGATCATGTAAATAAGGAAGTATATTCTTGTCAAACACTTTTTTTACATAAGGTTAGTTTTATTTAAAGACAAATTTTTATTCAAATTTTATGAGGTCTTTATTCAAAAGTGCGAATCATTCTTATTGTATCGATGTTAAAGACGGGCCTGGTTCAATTCCGTATTTATCAATGATAGAGTTATTTTTCCATTTGATATTGCGAACCATTTTGAACACTCTCTACCCTAGGGATATGCTAGATCTCATTTTGAGAAAAAAGACCTTTATGGTTAAAATTCTACTTTAGTACTGGTTTTAAATTTTATTACTAGTTGATTTTAGACCTTTTTTTTTCATTTTTCATGAGCACTTGTTGATTTAGATAATTATATGGCCATACAAATAAGAAAGATCATTGTATCGTACTCTTCTCTACCTTTTTTCTTTCTTTCTCCTTGTAACGTGTGCAAAGTGGTAACTTTCATTTTTTTTTCCTGCTAAAAAACATGAAAATGATATCTTTCAAGCAGGTAATCATGTTGATCATTGGTGGACTAATAATATAGGAAAGGTCTACTCAATGAATAGTCAACCTTACTGAAATCAACTATAGTTTTGTCTCGTGCTAATAAATTGCAATCTAGCTATTTTTGACTGGCTGTAGGTAAAAAAAATGTTTGTGTTAAAATAGTTCTTGTTTAAAACATATCTTATTCAAATTTTTTTAAAAGAACAAAATTCTTATATTCGTAATTGTTTTATAAAAATTGATTTTAAGGACACTTTTTGTAAGCTAATAAAATTGACATTAAAAATTTTTGAGCTACCATTAAATTGTTTGGAGGAATGGGTGATTTGGCAGTATTTCATTGCCAAATTGATTGACAATGAACCATTGCTCGAGGTGGTCCTCAAATTACAGCAGTGCTTCATCTATTTCGTCCATAAATACAGCAGTTCTCGGCAATTAGAACCTCAACTCAGCTATCACTTTTTGTTCCGCCCCCCCCCCCCCCCAAAACACAAAAAAATGTCTCACATTTTGGCTCCCCTCAAGGCCATCATAATGGCTCCGTTTCACAACTTCATTCACAGAGACTTCCATCAAGTTGTCTCCAGGATGACACTCGTCGATAAACTTCTTTTTCTTGTAATAATTGGTCATAGCCTCTAAAAATATATAATTACATAGATTTTAGCATGAATATTAATTTTATTTTGTTTGATGCAGATAATTCACTTTGTTGATAAGCTGGGAATTTGGCACCGTTTACCTGTGTTCTTGGGCCTGATTTACCTCGCCATTCGTCGCCACCTGCACCAGGAATACAACTTGCTTAACGTTGGTAAAACGCCCACGGGTGTCCGTTTTAATCCGGCTGATTATCCTTATAGAACAGACGATGGAAAGTTCAATGATCCATTCAATGAAGGTGCTGGGAGTGAAAATTCTTTCTTTGGCAGGAATGTTCCTCCTGTTAACCAGAAGAATAAGGTAAATTATTATTATTATTATTATTATACTCTATCCATTTTAAAATATAAATCATTAGAATGTATTTCGTGTCTGTCCAAAATATAAATCAGTTTTAAATTCTTTTAGAAATCTTTTATCGTTTATTTCCAACATTAATCCTATTAATAAATAATAATAATTAGAAAAATAAGAATAATAGAGAGAATTTTAAGAAAATAAAGAAATAATAATTAAACACATTTTAAGGAGAAATAGATTTTTTATTTTTAAGTTTTAATTAAACTATTTATATTTTTTAAGGGAGAGAATATTATTTATTTTTCTGGAAATATATCACGGTCCGCCACTGCTGTTGGAAATTCCTTTCCACAACAAGGACATATATATTAATCATGTTATAGCCAGTGGAGATGCTTATAACATATTGTGTCGTGGTTCTCCCAGTAGCTTGTCCTCTTGCATGGAAGGACGTAGATGATGGATTCTCTTAATTATTGGGATCATTAATTATTCCTTTCAATCTATCTAAACCATCAATTTTAGGCAGAAGTTTGAAATCCCAATTAACTTTGGCCGCCCTTGATCTGTTCAGAAATATCCTAAGATTAGTGTATCAAATATGTATGTGTCTGACGGAAAATATATGGTACAGGATTCATAGATGACATTGAAAGCGAATTAATTAAATGGCGTTCTTAAAGGTTCAAAACTAAAACCTAGTAGTGATGGAAAAGAAAAGAAATAAATACGGCAATTCCCTCTCTCTCTCTCTCTCTCTCTCTCTCTATATATATATATATATATATATATATATACACATATTAGATTCTTTGCTACTAAAAAATTTAGGCTTGTTATTTAACAACATTTTTTGGCCAAAGAAATGATTTTACCATGAATCCATGCTGGTAAAGCTTAATCACTATTTAACATGAACTATCAATTTGTAGGTGAATTAGGATTTAAACCTTCTATAAAGAAAACATATATATATATATATATATTATATATATATATATATGTCCAATTCTTTTTCTTCTTTTTTTAAAAAATCTCTTTAGAATCCTAATTATTAACCACAAGATGTTTTTGTATATGTGCATGCAGTTACTGAAGCCAGATCCAATGGTTGTTGTAACGAAGCTTCTGGCACGCAAAAAGTTGATAGACACCGGAAAGCAATTCAACATGATCGCCGCCTCCTGGATACAGTTTATGATCCATGATTGGGTTGATCACTTGGAGGATACTCAGCAGGTCTCTTCCCTTTCTCCCAATCTTTAATTATCTTTGTTTTTGAAAATATTTTTCATGATCTTCTAGACTTGATTTGTTTTAATTTCGAAGACGAGGGAAAACTGACGTTTTCCTTGTAAAAAAATAAATAAAATTGATCATATGTATATATAGATCGAACTGACGGCACCCCTGGAGGTTGCAAGCCAATGCCCTCTCAAGACCTTCAAGTTTTACAAGACAAAAGAGGTTCCTACGGGGTTTTACGAGATTAAGACCGGCCACTTGAACCGCAGAACACCTTGGTGGTAAGAAATACAATATCACACGTCAGTATTTTATTTGAGGTTATTGTATGTACGTCGTGACAACTCATGTCAAGCATTTTTTCCCCCTCTTTCTTAAGCCCAAAATGAAAAAAAAAACTATTAATATGGAATTAGTTAATTAAGTACTATAACTATTCTGGTTCTGAAATAAACTAGTATAATATATAGTAAAGACAAATTAGTTGTAGCAATTTATAAGGTTGTTAGTTCTTGGTTTCTTTTGAATTAGTGGTAGACTTTTGTAGTTATTCACTAATAATAAAAAAAAAGGTAGACTTTTGTAGTTTGCGTTTTCTGTCTGTGCAAATAGTTGTTTACTCTGAACCATCTTGACGGCTGTGTACCCTCTGACCTCTCATTATATATATATATATATATATATCAGATCGGCTTTCAAAAAGAAGATAGTAAAGAAAAATACTAGTCCTTCTCAAATCCATTCTCAAAAAATTTCAGAAGAATCAAGTTATTTTTACTTCAATATGAAACCGAGATAAATCAGTTTGCTCCCTTCTCATTTAGAACAAATTAAGTGTTGTTTTCTAATTATGAATTATGAAATAGCCCTTTTGTGCATGGTTAATTTTATTTTATATTTTTTGAAAAGCTGATATTTTATAAATAGAAATCCAGGATTTATAGCTATTAGCTATTCAAAATATATGGTTAGTGTAAATATATTGATCTGTTAGCTATTAAAAATTGAAGGGATGGAAGTGCTATATACGGAAGTAATACAGAACGGTTGAAGAAAATAAGGACATTTAAAGATGGAAAGCTAAAAATATCAAAAGATGGCCTTCTTCTTCACGACGAGGACGGAGTTGCCGTATCCGGCGATGTTCGTAACAGTTGGGCCGGTGTTTCCACTTTGCAAGCCCTCTTTGTCTTGGAGCATAATGCTGTCTGCGATACGCTAAAAAAGGAACATCCTGATATGAAGGACGAGGAATTGTATCATCATGCGAGATTAGTCACTTCTGCAGTCATTGCAAAGATTCACACCATTGATTGGACCGTTGAACTCCTCAAAACCGACACTTTACTCGCAGGAATGCGCGCCAACTGGTAATAATTTATTATTATTCTATCACTACGAAATTAAATGTTTTATCAAATGTTTACATTTTATAAATTAAAGATATTTATCATCTATAATTTTATTAATATTTTTAAAATATAAAAGATTTATATTTCAAATAGTCACACTATTTATTATACTAATAATAGATATAATGTAATAAAGTTATTTAAAATTTAAATATTTTTAATTTAATTTTGGATGAATACGAGTAATATATCAAATTACACAATGAAGATAACTTTGCAATTTCAAAACAATATAACCTTGTACTTTTTTTGGTGATTCTATATTGTGCAGGTATGGATTACTAGGAAAGAAGTTTAAGGACACATTTGGACATGTAGGAGGATCCGTATTGGGTGGTTTCGTTGGGATGAAGAAGCCTGATAATCATGGGGTACCTTATTCATTGACTGAAGAATTTGTGGGTGTTTATAGGATGCACTCACTCATGCCTGATAACCTTCTCCTTAGAGACGTTCATGTTGCCCCAGGACCCAATAAATCACCTCCCTTGGCTAAACAGTATGATTCTTTCAATTATTATTTTTTCAGTAATTATTAATTTAGCAACAATTTATTGGTTTAAAGGGGTGACTTATTTTATTGTTGTTTTTTATGTGGGGAAGGATTCCTATGGTCAATCTTGTTGGGTCAGAAGGAGAAAAGACCCTGTCCGAAATTGGATTTACAAGGCAAATGGTATCCATGGGCCACCAAGCATGTGGTGCCCTTGAGCTTTGGAATTATCCTCTGTGGTTCAGAGACCTTATTGTTCAGGATATGGATGCCAAAAACCGGCCTGATCATGTTGATCTACCTTCTCTTGAAAGTAAGTACTGATTTGAAAAAAGAAAGAAAGAAAGAAAGATGCTAATTAATTATACTTCAGTATAAAGCAGTATCAAAACAAAAGTTAAAGTTCTAATAAAAATTTGCATCAATATTGGTTAATGTAGTTTATAGGGACAGAGAGAGAAGTATTGCAAGGTACAATGACTTCAGGAGGGCACTCCTTTTAATTCCTATCTCCAAATGGGAGGATCTAACAGATGACAAAGAAGCTATCCAAACACTCGTTGAAGTTTATGGCCATAATGTTGAGGAGTTGGATCTCCTAGTGGGTCTCATGGCAGAAAAAAAGATTAAGGGCTTCGCCATCAGTGAGACAGCATTCATTGTTTTCGTACTCATGGCATCAAGGTAATTAATTAATTCACAACAAATACAATAATTTTTTTAGATAAATTTGATTTTGTCGTACGAACATTTCATAAATAATATTGTATTTAAAATGAAATTAATAAACTCTGCAGGAGACTAGAAGCAGATAGATTTTTCACAAGCGATTTCAATGAAGAGACATATACAAAGAAAGGTCTACAGTGGGTTAACACAACAGAAAGCCTTAAAGATGTTTTGGATCGTCACTACCCTGAGATGACAAAGAAATGGATGAATCCCAGCAGCGCTTTTTCTGTATGGGACGCCCCTCCCAACTCTGTTAATCCCATCCCAATTTATCTCCGGGTTCCTCAGTGATCGATGCAAAATCATAAAGCAAGATAAATGTGTTTTCCTATCTGTAATATGACCCCATATCATTGGCTTGTATTTTTTTTTCTTCTGGTAATTGGATTGTACTGCCTCATGTATTAATGTTGGTCCCCATTTTCTTTTTGGTTAGCTTGTTTCAAATGATTTGACATCATTCTATATAAAGGAATCATTTATATGTGATTTTTATTTCCAATCTACCTATATTTAAAATCTTTGATGTTGAAAACTTTTCTTTCTTTTTTTCAAGCATCACTAATACCCATATTTAAAATCTCATAAATTAAAGTTAACTTTGCTAACATTAATTTTTAAAAAATAATCATTACAAAAAAAATATATGAAAAGAAAGACTCACATATTAACTAATTCCCTCTATTTACCATGAATAACTTAATTGATAGTTAAAGTTTTTAACAAAATTTTGGCGAATGCGACAATTATTATGAATCGAAGTGTGGTCAGAGAGCATTGATAATTTGATTTGCACAAATTTATCGATCAAGATGCAAGTTGGTGTTCTTTCTTTTATTTATTTTTAATAAATAAAAAAATAAGTTGGTGATTTGGAGCCAAACTTTTGCATTTACTACTTTTCAGCTTTCATAGTTTCTATTTCAAAATCAAGTTATGTGGAGCGGTGTTAATTTCCAAAATAGATAAGTATAAATTAATGCTTGCACTTGGATTAACTCAACCTTGCTTATAAAGATAAAGAAAAACTCGATATTTGGCCCAAGCTCTTTCCTACAACTCTAGCACTTCTTCCTTTCTTTATACTCATTTTCTTTCTTCTTTTTTAAGGAATTCCAACCCGCGAGTCTACTCTTCTGTATTCCTTTCATTCTTAAATATTTGTCATAACTTTATTTTTCGTCCTAAAAATACTTGTCAATATATAAAACTAATGAAATTTTTATTTATTTTCTTATTTTACCCTTATTTTTTTAATAATTCTGTCATATTTCTGAACAATCATTTTTTTTTCCATTCTAAGAAAGGTTAATTTAGCCCTTTTTTTATTCAAAATTGTATAGAATTTAGTACTATCATTTAAATATTCTTACATTTACTAATTATCAACTATAACTTAACTATTTAATTAATTTGTTCAACGTATATTATTCATTTAACATCAAATCATCATCTAGCTCAAAAAAAAAAAAAAAAAAAAAAAGAAGAAGATCTTAACACTTCTTTCCATTCTCAATAGAAAGGCAACATTCGAACTTAAACTATTATCCAAATACAATTCACGGCCTAAATCATAGAAGAAGGAAAAAATTACAATTTAAAGAACCTTTAGCATTTTGGTGGTAATGAGTTTCAAAAAGAAGAGAAAAAAAAAAAAACAGAAGAAATCACGCGGTCCTCTCACAGGCTCTGAGGAAATCACCATTTTCTTTTCATTTTACTAAAGTACATAATTTTGGAGCGGCCCTCTCTTTATTCGCATATTTGAAAGTTCAACCCCAAAATCTCTTGAATGCGTTTCAATTATTTTCTCTCTCCGTCGGGACAGTCTTGACAAGTAGGGATGTCAATGGGGCGAAGCGGGGCCGGAGTCCCCTACCTCTGACCCCGACCCCGCCTTAGAACACTCGTCCCCGCTTTAGAATGTTTGAATAAACCCCGACTCCGACCCCGACCCCGCTTTAGAACACCCGTCCCCGCCTTCAATTCAGCTTCATTTTGACCCCGGTTTGACCTCCTGTTTGACCCCGGTTTGACCTCCTGTTTGACCCCTGTTTGACTCCACTTCAATTTTTAAATTTTTCTTTTTAAAAAAAAAAAAAATTTCATCATACCACTAAAATCTAAAATAAACTAAATGCATATTCCATCATAGTAAACTACAAATATTAAGACACAAGCTCATTTAAACATGTTTGTCTCATACTAAAATTTTTTAAAAAATAAAGCTTCCAAACTAAAAACTTCAAATACAAAATAATGAAATATTTCATATATCAAATACAACCACTAATATAAATATAAATCATTATCCTTAAAAACTATAAATACAACAATCTTCCAAGTGGACGCGTCCACCTTCTTGCCTTGCGCGTCCACTTGGTCTCCCTGCGCGTCCACTTTACTGTCCAACTTCTGAGGGTGGACGCGTGAAATTTGGTGAACGCGTCCACCTCCTGGCCTTGCGCGTCCACTTGACTGTCCTGCGCGTCCACTTCTCCCTTCTTCTAAATATCCATCCTCAAATTCCCGATTTCTTCCAATTTCATTCCAACATCTTCTAAATCTTCTAAAGACCTGAAAACAAAAGTAATAGTGTAAAGAATCATTAAAATCACCAAAACACATAATTAGCTAGATTTAAACTTTATAAACATCATAATAACCCATAGAAAACTAAGCTAATTATGGTTCAATCATATAAACTCATTTTAATCTACATAGTTAATAATATAAACTCATTGAATCAATACAGTTAATAATATAATTCATAGTTAGTTAAGTATATATTTAATAATATAAACTCATTTAAATCAATATAGTTAATAATCATAGTTTCATAGTTCTTTTAACATTCATATATAGTTATATAAATAAAATAATATAACTATTTTAATTTACATTCTTAATAATATGATTCATAATTACTTAGTCAATAATATAAATTCATTTTAATCTACATAGTTAATAATATAAACTCATTGAATCAATACAGTTAATAATATAATTCATAGTTAGTTAAGTATATATTTAATAATATAAACTCATTTAAATCAATAAAGTTAATAATCATATTTACATAGTTTTTTTAATGTTCATATATAGTTACATAAATAATAATATAACTATTTTAATTTACATTTTTAATAATATAATTCATAATTAATTAGTCAATAATATAAACTCATTTGAATCCACATAGTTAATAATATAAACTTATAGTTAGTTAGGTATAATAATGTAAAATCCTTTAATAATATAACTCAATTTATTTTAAATTTTTTTTAAAGTAACCAAATGGATAAAATTGTTTTCTTTTTAAAAAAATACTAGGAATAAAATAGTATTTTTATTAGAGATACCGAAACCGAAGCCGAAGTCGGGGATTTACGAAGGCGAATCCCCGCGGGGATTCAGTGGGGACAAATTAGTCCCCGCCCCCGCCCCCGCCCCCACTAATCCCCGCATTTTAGAACCCGCCCCCGCCTCCGCCCCCAGTGAAGTCGGGGAAAAAATTACAATTTAAAGAACCTTTAGCATTTTGGTGGTAATGAGTTTCAAAAAGAAGAGAAAAAAAAAAAAAACAGAAGAAATCACGCGGTCCTCTCACAGGCTCTGAGGAAATCACCATTTTCTTTTCATTTTACTAAAGTACATAATTTTGGAGCGGCCCTCTCTTTATTCGCATATTTGAAAGTTCAACCCCAAAATCTCTTGAATGCGTTTCAATTATTTTCTCTCTCCGTCGGGACAGTCTTGACAAGTTCTTTTTGTTTTCTTATTAAATTCTTCGGGACCCTCAACTATCTCTCACTCCTCTTGCCATTTTGGCGAATTTCTGTTTCTTCAGATTTCTCAAATTGGCTTCTTTCTCCCAGTTCTTGTGCCTCGGCTGTCTCTAATCTCAATTGGGTACGTTGTAA
Organism: Apocynum venetum; assembly: GCA_019593545.1. Lineage (NCBI taxonomy): Eukaryota > Viridiplantae > Streptophyta > Magnoliopsida > Gentianales > Apocynaceae > Apocynum > Apocynum venetum. The sequence goes on along the minus strand of SRSM01000123.1, from coordinate 3,558,557 downwards.
TTTTGCTTTTCTGTTCTTGGTTTTAGGGTTTGTTTTTAAATTTGAATGCTTCTGATTTGCTTTGAGTTTGTGATTTTCCGTTAATTTGATTGCTAATTATGATGGGGTTGCTTTAATTATCTGTTCTTTTAATTCTTTACTTTCCTCTCTATTACCGTTAAGATCTCAGTTATTGCCGTCGGTGTTCTTTGGCTGCCTACTTTACTTTTGTTGTTTTATATTTTGTTTAATTTTTTTTTTTTACTACTGCCGTTGCGCTTGGTTATAAAAAGTTAATAATTTGAGCATTTAATTGATAGGAATTTGGATTTAGAGGCAATGTCACAAGGCTATGCACTGGAACTTTACTTTGATCCTGCACTTGAAAACCAAGTCTTGAAGGCCTGGAATGTGCTGGCTCGCAGACAAATTAGCACTCAGCTCATTGAAATTGAATCCAGACCTCACATTACCCTATTCTCTACCCCATTTCTGGACATTACTAAACTTGAAAATGTTGTAAAAAGTTTCTCTTCAAAGCAAGAACCTTTGGCGTTGTCATTTTCTTCAATCGGGAGCTTTGCTAATGAAAACAACACTCTCTTTCTTGCTCCTACTCCATCGCTGTCTCTGATTCAGTTCCATCTTCAACTGTGCGATGCAATGAAGAAGGATGGCATCGAAATTGGGGATGAGCATCGCCCTGATTCATGGATTCCGCACTGTCCAGTGGCTGAAGAAGTGCCAAAGGGTCGAATGGCTGAGGCATTCACTGTCTTGCGGGATTTGAAGTTACCAGTTACTGGATATGGAACGGATATTGGGTTGGTTGAGTATGCACCAGCACGTGAATTGTTCTCTTTTGTGCTTGGCAGTTCACTGGAATCTTGAGACTTCAGACATGTTATTCTGGTAAATTGCGACATTTGATTAGGAGTTTAAGCTTTTTCTATTAATACTTTGCTATTGTACAAACTGATTGTAGATTGCACCGTGGCTGCTATAGTGGATAAATCTTTGATTCTCTGTGAACTTCATGGGGAAAATTTGTTCTAGTTAATTGTGCCTTTCTCATGAAATTAAATGAGTCATGTTTCCATTTCCTTTTAGTGGTTTTTTCCCTACTTGCTACAGAATCTTGCGCTTGAGTACTGAGGTGCTCCCTTTTTTTTTTTTCATTAATTAAGTCTAGGGTTATGTAACCGCTGAAATGTAATCCCTTTGAAGAAATGATTTTATAGGCTTTATTGCCCGCTAACTGCTAAAGGTATTTGTGATGTTGAGATGAAACAGCTATACTCTTCCTCGGGCACTAGTGTCTGATTATGTCCGTGGTGCTTGCATCGATTTGCTGGTTATTATATTTTTGAAATGACTCTGCTTCACTTGATAGTTGGTAAATTTTTCTTGTAGAAGCATCATAAGACTTTTAGTTGAATTGTTTTAGTTGTAAATAAATGGCAGTATGCATGAAAAGAGGGCAGGAGTTCTAGTTGCTGCCAAACTTGACATCTGCTGAATTTTTCAGCCTCTGATGAATATTAAAGAACAAAAGGACTTCAAATTTGTGGTAGTTAATTTTCAGAGTTTGGGGGTAAAATGTTCTGAGATCAAATTGGAAGCTGCTTTTTATTTGTTTAACAGCACAAGGGCAAGACCCATACAATAGGATTCCATTTGCATTGAACCTATGCTAGTATTCCATTTTGATGAGCCTACGCTATGCTTTAGTTTCTACTTCAATAAGCAGTATTTTCAGGTGTTGGTTTTTATTTCATAAAACAAAAGAAGGAACACTCTTCTATCATGCATTCTTGGGATATTGGACTCTGTTTTGAAAGAGATCAGAATAATGTTTTATCAATTCTGATTTTATATATATGTATTGTATTAACATTGTACTGGTACTTAAATTAGCAAGTCTTCTTTATGAGCATGAAAAACAATATTGAAATTTACCTAATGGAGGAAATGGGGCATCTGATTGCTTCAGCCGAATTTTGGAGTTATGAAATCTCGAGATGCTCTTACCAAGACAGTAAATAAATTGTTCTTGGATTGTAATTGATAATTGATTACATGGTTGTCGATAATTTGTCCAATAATCATGCAATTTACAGTGCAGCAATACTTCTTGTATTATGGGTAAGAGGAAATTTCTGAGCTTTTAGTTTTCAGATTTAACAGTCTCAGCTTCAGCCGTATCTTGATGTTAGGTTAACTTGTAGGCTGAATACTTTTTTAGTTTTTCATATCTAGTATTGCATTTGCTCGTTTTTCTGGAGATTAGTTGTGACTTTGTTCCAAGTTAGTCATAATAACCCCTGTCCTGACACAGTAACTGCGCGTTATTAGATCTCCTTGACTATTTGCTGCAGAAAAGATAAAGGCAATTCTGAGCAGTTTTGAAGGCGTTGTGGGAAAATACGAGGGACACATCTTTTACTCAAGGAAGCACTTTCCCCTTGAATATTTGTATGACTACAATTTTCTTTTTCATTTTCTAGAAGTTGAGCAACCAGGATCTCTGTTATTGAGTGGATCTATATGTTTTCTGTAGAAGTTAATTGAATTCTATCAACGTTAAAGGCTATGGATGTGAAGAGTTGAAATAGTAAAATGGCAACAGGAAGACCTTGTGACTTTTGTACAAGAAAAAATGGACTCTGATGAATTATCTAATACATTTCATAATTGCCTCCCTTGAATGAAGGTGCCCGTAAATACCACTGGTTTGCCACTCTGCAAAGGAAGTGACCTCAAAAGCATTTCTGTTGGCGCTTTTCCACTCCTCTTCACGTGCTCCAGCAGCTGCTTCCATATTTTCTTTATTTTCACCTATGCAAACGGTACATTTTCATGCAGAAAAAATTTGGAATCCTTTAAAGAGGTGAAACAGTTGCGCGAAGGCTGTTAGCTTCGGATGCTGGTTCCCAAATGGATACCTGCAATTGTCACATTTGGTTTTGCTTTGAATTACCTCAAATTCTTCAGTTTGAACTCTAGCTCTGTTATTTTGATCTCCTGGAGTTGGGTGTTTGTCTCCTAAGCATCTCAAATAGAAACTCATTCCATGCATCAATTGGACCGGGCAAGCACCAGTGGATGCAATCATTGTAGCCTTTCATCCACTTGTTTCCCCAGTATAATCCAGGGTGGCCGTCGGGTCTCAACTGCATGGCTCTAGTAATATCCAAAACATCAAATGTATTCCCTCTTTTCTTTCCTTTCTTCCTGGCTCGTTCCATTTCTTCTATTTGAATGTCCCTGAATTCCCAATTATTTGTATTATCTACTTCATTTAGGGGGCTTGTTCTGTTGCAGTATCCTCCCATGTTCCATGCCGCATTCTCAAAGTGCGATGGTGAGTATGTTCTCAGGAAAGTTACGATACGGGAACAATGCTTGCAATCATTTATGTGCTTAAACGCCAACCGAAATGCTCTTCTGATGGCATAGCCAGGACCAAGGTCCGTCACATTCGGCACCTGACAATAAATACATCCAATAAGCTTGCCGCCTTCGTATAGGTAGTTCTGCCTAAAGAACCAGTGAGCATCTGAGAAAATGGCGTAATCCATTGTGGGAAGGGTTTGTGCCCATTTCTGATCAATCTTATCGAGATGCATATGAAAACCCCCGGTTGTTGAACCATTGACTACTATCTCTGAGGAAGTGACTAGGAATTGGGACCAGAAAGCCATCACTGTGAAGTTGTGTTTGGGAAAGTGCCATTTTTGGAATCGATCCCCAGCCTCCTTTTCCACTTCAATTGGAGTTTCTTCCTGCAATTGTAAGACATTTCTAAATATGAGGCGGCATAAATCATTAAATTGACGTCCAAGCACCAAGCGATAAAAGATTGGTGGATCAAATTTCTGGTCTTAACAGATCATATCACTTCCTCAAAAAAAAAAAAAAGGTCATATCACCGAAAGAAAAACAAGGCTAAAAGTCATACAATTATGAATTATGGTAGGGGGAATCATGAAGTTGACACATTGTCAAATTAACAAAGAAAAAGTGAGGGACACCCCCACCAATAATTCTGCTACTAGGGAGAATGTTCTAGTTTTGGCACCTCAAACAGGGGAAGAGCTCTGTAGTCGATATCCTAAAAGGAGAATTTTACTGCTAATTTAATTTGATTTGGCCTAATAAATTCATATTAAAATCAGTCCACTGCAATCCCCCAAATAGCCCCCTCCCCCCAAACAAAGGAAAAAAAGGGGAAAAAAAACTGTATGAAGTTGCAAAGGAATTGGTTGGGATTCAAATGCTAAAGAGAAGAAGGAATTGAAAAACTAACCACAGACAAGAGACAGACAAGCGATTCCATTTGATTCCGAGCAAGTGAGTCACCTATGAATGCCATCGTCTTTCCTTGAACCATGGCAAGAAAGTTTCTGGGCTGAAATCGCGGGAGTTCGCACTGCTCAGGTTTCCATCTCCAGTGAAGGAAATCCCTGTCCATCCTTCCATGCAAGAAACAGTTCCTTAAGTGGGGAATCGTTCTGCAGCTGAAATTCGTATAGTATGAATAACCTTTGGCATCCTGAACCCATCGACCCTTAAAGAAATCGCACTTCTCCTTTTCAGCAGTGCCTGCCCTTCATATATAGGTCAAACGTACGCACTCAGAAACCAAAATAAACAAAGAAAATTTCTAACCCCAAATCTTTATAATCAAGAAATGAACTTGAAAATTCAACAGAATTAACTAATTAGACCTCTTTGGAGCAGATTGGATGAGTTCGTTTGCCCATAAGTTTCTTGAATTTGAGCCGGGTTAAAAGTGCGGACTAATGTATCATCGCCGTCACCCTCGTGTCTTGGAGTGAATTTGACGGAGCTGGGAGCAAAGTATACATAGAAGATGCAAAATGAAGCGAAGCATAGCAGGTATAATAAGAAAAATGGTCGGGCTCCAAATATGAAAATCTTGTCCTTCTTGATGAAAAACTGGTGAATATTTTCTCCAGAATGTGGAGTTGACTTCATCTTGGCCGGTGGCATTAGATTAGAAGCTTACCATCCAAATAGCTAGAGATGAAAGACACGAGGAAATTAGGATGCTCTGCTCAGATACCACTCCAGGAGTAGTACTTGCAACCTGCGAATTACATAACTCAAATAAGAATTAAGAAGAGGGCAATAGATCTCTCATTGATGATTGGGAGCACGTTTATTTCCGTCTCGAAGCGCTGGATGTTTTCCGTTGAATTTGGATCCCATCCTTCCGTCCGTACTCAATCATAACCGTCCGCTTTTCATTTTTCTTTTTCCCCTTTTCATGACTAGGTATTAAATTATCTACACGTAATAAAAATAAAATAAATAAATAAAGATCTTTTTCTTTTTCTTTTTTTTTGGGAAAATTATAGTCATCATTCATGAATAGTGGCTCTAAGTTGTTTTCTCTTGGTTAAAATTAGATATTTATATTATTTAAAAAAACTTTCACTTCTTTCAAAAATATTACCTTAAAGAAATTTTATTAATCGACTCATTACTAATCTATAATAACTTTATTCATATTAAAGTGCATTCATTTTTTGTTACATTGAATTCTACAACATACAAGTATAAGAGGAAATTCTTATAGTATATATTTGATCTTTATGAGTTGCAAGTTAAAAAAGTTATATTTTCATAGACAATACAATCCACAATCCAAGGCATAACTTATAATATACTATTATTAATATATGAATTTTATACAACTAGATAAGTCAATCCGTAGTTATTGTAGGTGAACCACCCAATTTTGCCAGTTCATAATATGGTGATCCACGTGAATAATTCACCAAATTTTGGGTTTGCACTATTGAATCCATGTTCTCCAGAATAAACAATTGGAGTACTGTACATTACATCAACGTAAAAGGAAGATGATATTCTGTTCATTTTTCCTTCACCGACGCCCTGTTTGTTAAGTAGATTAATTATTGCTAGTTAAGACAGTTTGCTTAAATAATTCGTCTAGAGAGTGTCCTGGGGAAAAGAGAGTGACCCACCAGCTACTCAATTACTCGCAGGAGGAAGGAGAACTTCTCAAACTTATATAAGAGGTTCACTTATATAGGTTCAGCCGAATTTATAGAAATGTTTTTAGTTGACCCTCAATGTGAGATAAATCTCTATAATATTTCAATAAAAATTTATTTTATATAAAATTTCAAAATAAATTTAATTATTTTAATTAGTTAATTATTTTCAAAATAAATTTGTAAGTAATCAAGGTGACTTTATATATAAAGGTATAATAATAAAAAAATCTAACAACTTAAATTCTGAAAAAATAATACTTATTTAGAAAAGACAAAGAATACAATATAATTATTATTGTATTGTCCCTTAAAAATAATATTATTGTGTTGTAACCAAGCGGGAAAATAATTTATAGAGTCCAATTAATAGGTGGGCTCCAATATGAGCCTAAGTGTGCTTGTGTGTTTGTACCCTATATTGTGGTATATTCTCAATGAAGCCCATAGTGCCTAGAAAAAAACAATTACTGTTAATCTTACAAAATAATTTCCTGCAACCTAATCAAGATGGTAATCATACTCGCTTCTGCAGTATTGCCATCAAAAAGTCATTCCAAGTGTCAATTGGGCCAGGCAAGCACCAATGAACACAGTCATTGTATCCCTTCATCCATTTGTTACCCCAGTAAGAACCAGGATGTCCATCAGGCCTCATTAGCATGGATCTCGTCACATCCATAATTTCATACCTCACATCTTTCCTTTCTTTGACTGAATATCGATTTGCTCTTTCGATTTCTTCCAACTGAACAATCCCAAGATCCAAATAGTTCTTCCCAAATTCATCCACCATGTCCATGTTTGATTGAGGACTCGTTCTATTGCAGCTTCCTCCGTCATTCCAAGTCCCATCTTCAAAATGGGCTGGTGAAAATGTCCTCACAACTGCAGTCATTCCCTTGCACTCTTTACAATCGTTGAGGAAACCAAGAGCAGTTCGAAAGGTCCTCTTAATTGCAAAGTCAAGACCCCTATTAGTAATGCTTGGTTCGTTGCAATAAACGCATCCAATGATTTTATCTCTTTCATAAAGATAAAGCTTACGAGAGAACCAATGACCATCTGATATTACGGCATAATCTATGGAATGGAGTCCTTTAGCCCATCCATCATCCATTTTGTCGATATGCAAATTGAAAATGCCGGTGCTTGATCCATTTATCACTAATTCCTCCTCTAACACTAGAAATCTCGTCCATAGCATCTCCAGAGTAAATTCATTTCTTGGAAATTTCCATGTTCGGAATCGATCCTCTGCATCCTCGTACATGTTCACCGGAGTCTCCTCCTGGAAGAAAAAAAAAATGGTCTATGATAGAGAGAATATTTACTTATCAAAAAAAGAAAAAGATAGAGAGAATATTCAGGATAACACAATAAGGTCTATTACTATCTATTAACGTTATTGCTTCTTTAGTGTATGACTCACTTTTTTTTTTTTATACTGTTCTGTTTACTAGTATGAAAGAAAATCATACTGAATTTCCTCTAGATTGCTACTTTTTCATTAAAGTTTCCAATTGCTACACTAAACTAGTCCTTAGTATCTTGACAGGGAAGACAAATATTTATGGGAAATTTTGTAGGTACTTCCATGGTACCATATGCATCAAATATTGTACCTCTTACTCTCTCAGAAGAATAGTATAAGTATTTATATGGTTTTCAAATATAAGATTCATATAAAAAAAAATTCCCCTATTCACCATTAGAAATTAATACTTAGTTGAGCGTGATTTTTATGCACTATAAGCATTAAAAAGTAGTACGACCTGCATTGCATATTATACGTTCTAAAAGTATAACTGTTTTAAACTTTGCACAAAATCAATATTTACATAAGATTTTCCTTCACTTTGAAATCTATACATTTAAGGGTCGTAACCTTCTAGGATCATGCATCTTTTAAACTTACTATCTACAAAGACAGTAAAATAATAATAAATAAAATTTAATATTTTCACTTATAGAGACGCTTATTAAGGAATGCAGAACTCTTGGATATATTTCTTTCTTTTTCTGGAGGATGATAGAATTCTCGCACATCCATTACATAATTGTCGTGTAATTGAAACGCAAAATATGTACACGATGTATCATAAACCAATCATGAAATAAAGAACATGAAAAAATGCTCCTAACAGAAACGATGATCAGAGGATGTGTTCCTTTCCATGAAAATGGAGGATATCACGTTTTTCATGCAAAATAACAATAACAACGTAACGGGAAAAAACGTAATTAATAAGAGCTAACATAGCACTGACCTTGGACAAGAGACAGAGAAGTGATTCCATTTGATTACGAGCAACTGAGTCACCTATGAAGGCCATTGTTTTCCCTCTTACGATTCTGAAGAAAGTCTTAGCATCAAACTGAGGGAGTTCACATCCGTTTGGCTTCCATCTCCAGTGAAGAAAACCATCATCATTTCTTCCATGCTTGAAACAATTCTTGGAGTCTGGGATTGTTAAACAACTAGAATTCGTGTACAGAGAACCATTCAAGTTAGGAATCCATTGACCAGTAAACAAGTCACACGAATTTCGATGATGATTATGACCTATATATTCATGAGGATCAAGGGCTCCTTTTGATGTGGCTCTGAAGGGCGGTCGCACGGGAGAGTAGAGAATGAATAAGCAGGAAATTGCGCTAATGCATAGTGCAAACAACAGAAGAAGCGGAGCCATTGATGATGTTCCCAAGTTGAGGCAGCATCTATCGACCGTTTTGCAAGAATGGAGTTTAAAGAAAGTGAATAAGTTTTCATCTTTCATTTGATGAATACTGCTGATTTTCTTCTCATACGAATGAATGAAGTAATCATATGTAGCGTGGGCTTTTGAATAAGGTGAAAGAAGAAAATAATGATAATGATGGTATAATTAAGGTCAAGAACGGTTTATATATATATAAGGATTTGAAATTTTGATTTTGATCTGCGCCGTTAATTTTATGATATTGTTTTTGTAAGTGATTTGGTATTTTACGAATTTTCCCGTGTGAAATACTCCTAATTACTGATGATTTTCCGGCGTAATGGTCTCTTCAAATTTGGACTTAAAATGGGAAGAGAGCCCTTGATGCTTCGTTATTGAATCCCCCAGTTATAAACCAACATATGGCTGCCGCGTGATCTTGGGCTTGTTAACTTGAAAAATAGTTTTAATTAAGTAGGAAAAATTTTAAATAATTATTTTTTCAACAATGTGTTTGGATGTATATTTTGAAGTGTTTTCAGAATTTTAATCTAGATTTTGAAATATGTAAATAATTAAATTATTATTTATTATATTTAATTGTTTAACTTTATGAATATCTAACTAGATATGAAAATAAAGTTTTAAAGATATTTTCAAAAGAAAACTAATGATTGTCATTTTAAAATTTTTTAATACATAATATGCATCAAATAAATTTTTAATTAAAAATATTTATTAAAATAAAGTTAAGCAATATTTGGTGGGAATTCAATATTTTATTTAATATAAGTGAATCTTAATTAGAAATATCAAATTAGTTTATTTAGTTCTTTATCTTTATAATTTTTACCGATATTGTCCCTTATAATTTTTTTTTAATCATTTTGATTATCTATCTTTATAACTTTAGTCAAATAGATCATTGTCATTTTTTTAATTCAAATTAAATTTACCATTTTGCCCATACATTTTTATCACATGATTTTTACCGAAACATAACTAGAATAATCTATTTGGCGAAGATTATAAAGATAGGAAATAAGAACAAAAAGAAAAAGATAAAGATAAAGAACAATATCAATCAAAATTATAAGGATAAGGGACTAAATGAGTCAATTTGCCAAATGGTTTAAAAAAAAAAACTTGAATCCTTCAATTTCCTTTTTCCTTGAACTTCCACATTGAAGTTTCCAGTTGGATAATGTTACGCTAATGAGAGTCAAATGACATTTCTAGTAGCAATAATGCAATATATGGTTATTTTTCTTTTATCACAGTATTTTTTTTAAAAAAATAAGTCTTGATAATTTGTCTATTTACAATATTTAAATATCTTGATTTGATAAAGTAATTATTTTTTATTTAATTTCTCTTAGCAAACAAGTTTATTAATTTAAAAAATTTATATATCATTAAATCATATTGATCGCTAAATATATTTTTTTCTTGTTAAAAAAGGAAAATATACCAGCTCTTACAATTTTAGGGACAGATATTGCACACTATCTTTATTAAAATAAAATAAAAAAGTATTTCAAAACTATCGCACGGTGCGCAACTTGCAAGTCCCATGCGATCTTCAATGCGAAAAATTATCAAATCAAATGATAAATAGATAATAATAATAAAAATATTTGTAAATAAAAAAAGAAAGAGAGAGATAATAATAAAAGAAAACTAATAACTCATAATTATTTAACTTTGTTACTATCCAAGGTTTTGTCTCCGGAGCAACTCCAATAGAAGTTCATTCCATGCATCAATCGGACCAGGCAAACACCAGTGAAGGCAATCGTTAATATCTTTTTTCATCCATTTGTTTCGCCAATGTGATCCAGGGTGCCCATCAGGTCTCAAATGCATTGCTCTCGTAATATCTAAAACATCAAATTTATTCCCCCTTTTATGCCCTTTCTTCCTGGCTTCTTCAATTTCTTTCACTTGAATATTCCTGAATTCCAAATCTCTATAATTACTAATAGTATCTTCGTCAATTACTGGACTCGTTCTGTTACAATTTCCTCCTGTATTCCAAGTGCCATTTTCAAAGTGAGATGGTGAATATGTTCTTAGAAAAATTACAAGCCCAGAGCAACCCTCGCAGTTTTCATTTATGTACTTAAAAGCCGCCCGATATGCTCTTCGGATGGCATAACCGGGTCCAAGATCCGTCACGTTAGGAACCTGGCAATAAATACATCCACTAAGCTTGCCGCCCTCGTATACGTAGTTTGGCCTAAAGAACCAGTGCGCAGCGGAGAAAATGGCGTAATGGACGCCCGGCAGCTTTTGTGCCCATTTTTCATCAATCTTGTCTAAGTGCAAATCAAAGCCACCGGTTGCTGAACCATTGACTATTCTGTCTGAGGCAGCGACTAAGAATGGGGACCATAGAGCCATAACTGTGAAGTTGTGCCGAGGAAAGTGCCATGTTCGGAATCGGTCCTCAGCGTCCTTGTTCACTTCTGTTGGAGTTTCTTCCTGTAAGAGTGGCTTTTCAGTTTTCAAGGCCATATGAGGAGTGCTTAAATAATTAAATTTTTGACGTCCGAATCTAACAATAGCATTTTTTTTTTCCCTCTAAGGTAAATACTGAAAATGCCTAAGGTTGTGTTTTGAGGTAGGTAACACTCTCTCAATTGAATATCTATTTTTAATTTAATATAAAAAATTTAAAATAGTCTTAACTTGAATTTTAAAAGTTATAACAATTTGTTTAAGTTAATAAGATATAAATTAATTTTATTTTAATGAAGCTTTAAAAAAATATTAACATTTAATTTTAAATATCTCAAAATAAAATAAAATTATGAACATAACTGAATGAGTAAACAATATGTACTGCAAGTAAACTAACAAGGCTAGATTGTGATTTGAAGAAACTGAAGTAAAAAGTAAGAGATTTGAAGAAACTGACCACGGACAAGAGACAGAGAAGCGATTCTATTTGATTCCGGGCGAGTGAGTCACCTATGAATGCCAATGTCTTCCCCTGAACCATAGCAAGAAAGTTTGATGGCTCAAAACGAGGGAGTTCGCAATGGTTCGGCTTCCATCTCCAATAAATGAAATCTCTGTCCTTCCTTCCATGAAGGAAACAATCTAAGAAAGTAATCGATCTACAGCTGAAATTTGTGTATAAAGAACCCTTCGTGTCCCGAATCCAACGGCCCTTGAACAAGTCACATTTTTCACCTTCTGCTGAAGCAACATCTACACAAGAACTAGCACTTCAGAGTTCATATATATATATATATATGCATACAAATTCACTATTACTTACTTTTTTCAAGCTGAATCGTTGTGTTTGTTTGTTCGCGATTAATTTCTTCAACCTGTATAAGATCAAAAGGGCGGAGGAACTTATTTTTACCGTGGGCCTCAAGGGATTTCACGTAATTGGGAGCATAAAAGTTGAAGAGGTAAAAGCCGAGAAATAGAGTGAGGCATAAGGTGTAGAATAAGAAGAATGGAGGGTTTAAAGACTTGTCCTTCTTGATGAGAAATGGTGAACATGTTCTCTGGAATCTGAAGTTGGCTTCATCTTTGCCAGCATGAGAGAATCGCATTTTATGGCTAAAGGTTAAAGATGGAAAAAAAAAAAGACAGCTCCTCAGAAACTACTCTCGAAGTTAAGTTCTGACGATCTAACTGATGAACTTTGCCAAGGACGAGATGGCCAACATTTACCAGAATCCCAACTGCATCATGGTCCAAATTGGGTCTATTTGAGAAGTCAAGAGAAGATCTCTAATTCATTCCCCGCTTCTTTTTCATTCTCAAGAGAAGTGGGACCTTTTTCCTTTGATCTCGCCTCAACTCTAGTAATAGAAATCGTCTATCGTTTGCATTGCTAATGAATTTTTCTTCGTTTGGTGGAATTAGGTTCAAAGATTAGCAAATTGTCCACAAAATTCACTGCAGCTTTTTCTTTTATATTTAATTTCAAAGCTTTTATTGATGAGACTGAACTTTGGTTAGAATCTAAAATGATAGAATAATATTGTAAATTGACTAGTTATATTTCCATAAGACTTATAGGTGAGAATGGACCTTAACTATTTTGTTTTTGGTAGATTTGATCTAAACTTTTATTTAGATCTGATCTAAATTTTTATTTTGTTTTTGGTATTTAGATTTGATCTAATTATTTTGGTTTTTTTCAGTCTCTATGTTTTTTTTTTTTTTTGTGGAATTGATCCTTAAATGTTTCCTTTTGCATGTTTGATCCTTATTTTAAAATGTTTTTGGTAAGATTGTCCCAATATTTTTAATTTTCACACAATTTGGTCATGATCCATATCGGATTTAAACACAATTTTGCACAAATACATTTTTGTGTTAGGGATCAAAGCGTGTAAAAAAATACATTGGGACCAATTTTACTAAAAAATTAAAAGATAATGACCAAACATGAAAGGAAATATGTATGGATCAATTCCACAAAAAATACAAAAAATAAAAGTTTCTATAAAATACACCAAAAGGATAATAGTTAAGGGTCATTTTCACCATTAACTCTATTTCATAATTAAATGAGAAAAAAATAGTTTTTCGTTCATAATTGTACAATTTTGATTTAATATAATAATTTTAAAAATATTTTGACTTTAAGAAAATTATCATAATATCATTTTAATTAATATGTCTATTTTAGATTCATATATATATATATATATAAATAGCTTAAATTAAAAATATTATTAATGAAATCTTTAGATAGAAAATATATTAATTTGAAGATAGTGTCATGTAATTTAAAATATTTTAAAATAGTAATATAAACATTTAATTTTGAATGAGGAGAGTAATAAGAAAATAAATGAAGCTTTAACAGTATAAATAAATTGAATTTTGTTTTTTGAAAAAAAAAACAATAGTAAGAAATTGAGATGAGAATTTAAAAATAAAACAAAAATAGGGAAGGGCTGTGCATGTTGTTGTAAAAAAGCCTGCCGTGGGAAGCCACGACTGGGATTTTGGGCATCTCTACTAAACAATTTTGCTTTCGGGTCTATTAAATGTATCTTCATCAGTCCATCATGGAAAGCCCAATGGATCTATTTACGAGTTTGATTGCCTTGGTCTCCTATGACGCTTTCGGCTCGGTTGAAAATGAGGGTATTTGTATTGGGTTTTTAAAGTAAAAGTTTATTTTAGTTATGAGAATGTAAACAAGGAATATAATTAAGATAAATTAATGGGTGCACTATATTATTTATATTAAAATATAATTAATTATTTGTTTAAATATATATATATTTAACGTAAATATGTGAAATTCATATGTTGGATTGGGAGTGATTTGAATTTAAATTTTTTTGAGAGAATTTAAATTTGATATAAATGGAAGTTTTTCTAAGAAAATATCTTTGAATTAGAGAATAAATCGTGAATAATTTTGATAAAAAGCCCTATGCAAAAGTAAATGTGATTGACGCCTAAAAAGCTTCTCAATTGGTTCTTTATTTATTTTATTTAATAAATAATTGACTTCTCAAAAGCTTCTCAATTGGTTATTTATTTATTGTATTTAATATCAATTAAGTTCCTAACTGTTGAAAATTTAGATAAAAGAGATTTAAGTGATAATTTTTTCTTTGCAACAAAGTCACCCATTCTTGGAAATTTTTTTCAAGAAAGTAAGGTGAAATACTAAAAATGACTAAAAATACAAAATAAAAAAAGAGAGCAAAAATTAAAATGTGAATGGAAATTTGTTACATCTTGACTAATTAATTGCACTTCAACTTTTTATAATTGGGCATTTACATGTCGGATGACTTGTAGTTAAGATTCCTTTCACCATCCACTCCCCTTCTCTGAATACTGGACTCCGCGCTGAATCTTGAGGACACTCACTTGAAAGAGGGATACAACGAAGGTTTTGCCGATGGATTGGTCTCTGGGAAGGAGGAGGGTCGTTAGGTGGGCATCAAAACTGGGTTTAAAGTGGGCGAATAGTTGGGTTTCTGCAGAGGTTGTGTCGACCTTTGGAACTCTGCAATTCGAGTCGATCCTACTTACTTTTCTTCACGGGTTCTGAAAAGCATTACAGTGATGGATGATTTGCTCCATAATTATCCGATTGCTCATCCAGAAGACGAGTTTGTGGGGGAGATTTTGGATTCGTTGAGGTTGAAATTTCGGGCTATTTGTGCCACGTTGGATGTAAAGCTGGGTTATGACTTATGATGTCTACCCCAGGGTGTCTGATGCTGAAAAGAAAGAATTTTGGGGCTAGTTTTCCCTGCAGCTCATGTACCTTGCTTATCCTTTTACTTCGTACAATGAAGTGTTTGCTGTGTACATTGATTTTTTTTTTCTGTAGTATTAATTGGCTTAGGTTCTTTGATGAATATGCTGCGTGTTAGAGAAATTTATCTGTAGAATTTTCCTTTTCTGAGAGAATGCAAACTCGTAACAAATTCGACATACTGATTTTATTCTCACTCTTGAAATGCATTCTCCACTTCAGTTTTATATTTGCCCTTCTCTTTATATGATGATAGAGGAAATAAGATTGGATTTTGAACCAGCATCTATAGAGTAGTTTCTCTAGGAGCCTTGCTAATTAAAACTTCAGGATATGAGATTGGAAGTTTCTGTTGAATGCTATTTGGACTGTTTTGGTTGGACGTCATGAATGCTGCAGAACTTAATTGTTTGGCCCAAGTGTAATATTATGAGGGGAAAAATGTATACATATTTTTAGAGCACACGTTAATAACTCATTCTTAAACAGTAGAAACGATGTCTGCATTTCAACATCAAAGTGATGGCATGTCTTATACTGCCTGGATAATGTTTGGACTATAAAAGATAAGCAAGTTTTAAGGTTTGGACTATAAAAGATAAGCAAGCTTTAAGGTTTGGTCCTGGCTTGTAGAGAAATATTTGACAAAATAGATGGATAATCTAGCAGATAACTCATTGGTTTTCTTTTCTAGAGGTTCCATACCTACATATGAAGAAACATGGTCACAGCACCTTGGACAGCAGTTTTTATGAGGAGATCTGGAGGAGTTCACCGCAGCAGTCCAAGTTGCTTCCCTAGGTCCTATGACAGAGCTACAAATGTAATCCTTCAGATTTAGGAAAATTAAAGTGTTATCCTAGGCCTCCCTCCAGTAGACTTTAAGCTGCGCATCTAACTAGATAGAAACGTGCATGTTTCAAGTGGAATTCATTTTTTTTTTCGGGGGGTGGGGGAGGGAGAGGGGGTTAGTGTTTCTGTTTCAGTAGACGGACAAAGAAATAGTTGTAGAACCGAATTCTTTGTATGTGTTTCCTGGCTTTTAGTCATGAAGGAATGTTAAGTGAGGATTTGACAATTAGGAACGATTGTAAGGTGAAGAATGATGAGTGGTAGACTACGGAGATATTTTTTAAAATAAAAGTGTATTGTTTACGTTGAAAATATCAGCTATGATTAGTGCACTGATGTTAAAAATTATCTCCACTCATTCTTATGTTAATATATAAAACTTGAACGAGTAAGAACTTTATAGGCATCCTATCTAATTGGGAGGAAAATAAAGAAAGAGAACTGTTTTGCCCAATTAAGAATTGCTGGATCCTTGACAAAGAATACTAAGGGCCTGGAAACACTTGGTATGCTTTCGCATGTGATATGTAAGTGAAGTCTCTGGATGATCTAGGAAATTACTTGAACATGACGTTATATGTAACTTTGTCAAGTTTATTCCACCTGAGCCCTGTATCATGGATCTGTCTAAAATAATTTAGGTGGAGAACGGTGTTAGTTTTACACATCTTAGCCTGCTTAATATCTGCCTTCATGGGACCAATTTTTTTGCATTTGCTTAAAATCTGTACTAACACGGAAGCTAATTGTTGAATGGCCAAAGTCAGATTCAACAGTATGACATTTATCTACATGGCTAGAAAGATTGAAGTGTTCTATTCTGCTGACAGAAGCTTCTAAATGTTAGATCTTTGTTGACTTAATAAATGCTCATGGTAGTTTAACTGCATAAAGTTGTTATATCTTTTGGATAGTTGAATGGGTAATCGTCTCATTTTTTGCTGATGAAAATGGTTAAAAACCCTATGTGATTTTCTCTGTAGAAGATTGGTTAATATATTTGATGAAAAATGGATTGTTACAAGTCTATAACATAATATAGGTTCACTTATGAAGATGTTGATCTACAAATTTCTCTTGCATGCCGGCACTTGAACATTGTTTTCCAAATTGTGGTTAGTCTAAAATAAATGGTTTACTAGTTGAACAGAAAGTTGACCTGTTAAACCTGTTGATATTAATTCTGAGAGATCTTGTATCTAGGTAATTTAAACAATTTTACATGGTTGAGCAGATTCATGTTCTTTGCTTTCATTGTCTTCATTAAGGTCTAATTTCCAAGAGTCATTCCAGATAACCTTTCACATGCTCATGTTGGTTACTGACACCAAAAGATAGAAAGAATATTCTCCTGTTTCTTGGCTACGTCAAGTGGATTTCTGGACTCTTAAATGGCTCATTTGTCATAAGGAATCTACTTTCACCTGGCAGCGGCTTTGCCTTTAGAACGTTTAGCTTACACTGTGACCTTGCATTTTTTGTACTGAGAAGAATGTTTGCCTTGACTGAATTATGATAGTAACTTTTTGGAATTTAATTTGTTTAAGCTTCATGGATGAGAATTTCATGCATAAGTAGCTTCTCTGTTATATGCATGCCTTGAATACATATTGATCTTCCCTTTTGCTGATGATCTTTGCTATCGTGAAAAGTTACTGGTTTATTCTACATCTACAGTTATAACTGCTTTAATGTTATGCTGGATATTTTAGAGTATAACTGCTCCATTATAATGATAGATCAAAGATGAGTATTTGCCTTAATGGTCATGCCTGTTTCAGATCTTTAGCCAAAAAAGAATCTACTAGAGAAGGAGAACAATTAGCAACTGTAGCTGTGGTGGGGATCTCTGGTGTTGAGATTTGCCCTGCTTTCGTAGTAACATGGCTTATTAATGATCTAATGTAGCTTGCATGAAAGTGTTGTCAGATACCTGAAAATGATTAATTCTCTTGCTTAGATCAGTGATATAGTGTTTTAGCATGGAGAAAATAAATTGCACACACAGTCCTAAGATAGTGCAATTTAAAATGCCCCTATACAGCCAGGACCAGGGTAGCCCACATGGGACAATATAATGGCGACATAGCCATCAGCATGTGGACCTCGCTAACAGCCAAGACAAAGAACGTTCTTGAGAAGCATTTATGTGCCGCTCCCACTGCAAGTGGGTTCTGCCGGGAGAGCCCTTGGCTGCAATGCATGGTTGCTGGGGTGCACCCCCACTCAGTCCCATATTACTGCTAGCCCAACTGTGTTTCCCTGACAGATTCTTAGAAAATGACATATCTATGGGTTTTTTTTCTTCTTTTTTTCACTTGATTATCGACGGGGTGATTTTACTGGTGGCCGATGGTTTTCTGTTTCAGTAGTAAATTTCCTTTTTCATAAACGTTGGCTGACTAAATTTAGCAGTTTCATTTTTTTATTTGAAAGTAAATATATTTGGAGAATAAAAATACAGCTTTTGGTGGGTATATGTACTTGTCACGCGCTCAAGATTTAATCATGGCGTGAATCCAGCGGGATGGTCAATATAACTTGCATGACTTGAACTATCTTAATCAGATCATATTAATCAAATAATTGAGTTCAGAGTGATCGTATGAGGAAACAGTGCCAAGAAAAAGTATGAATATCATATACGAGGATATGATTTGATGCTTAGGCATGCAAATACGTCCGAATTATGGCATTATGTGAGATGAGATGAAACCGTTTTGCATTCCCCAGGCTTGTTCCGCGGGCTAGAATAACCACCGGGAAGACTTGATTTGTTACCTTATTTTAAGCCATTCCAGTTTAAAATTTTATGTTTAATGAAATATGTGGAAATTCTTGTAATTTCCTAATTGTTGCGTCATGCTTGATAATAACCTGGTACTGTGTTTAATAATTTTCTGTTTGTTTTTGTCGCACTTTCTCTCTTACTGGGTTGGGGATCAAACAAACTGCGTGCCTATAAGATTAGTTTGTGTAGCTATGTCCCTGATAAATTGGGATTAGAATTATACGAACCCAAGCTGTCTTTGTTTCCACCCGCGGGGTAAGCCCTACACAGAGGATAGGCTACACTGTTGCAAAGGATGAGATTTTCCAAGTCCTTATCTTTACCAAGTGAAATAGTCAGAGAATGTTTTTAGCATTTAGATGTTAATTGTCACGGTTAATTTTCTCTTCTTGAATAGTCCAAGTCAATTTCTTGATCTCAACATCAGAGGTGATCAAAGGTAAGAGTAAATCCTGGACAAGTGACAACGCTCCAAACGTTTTCATATTAGGGTTGGATTAGATGTGATGGAGACTTGACTCAGCCGTAACAAAGAAGAAGAGTAAATAGACTTGCTCTTTGCGCTCGGTTTGTCGTGGGTAAATCCACAATCATAGCAAACAGACACGGTTATCCAGTTCACTACGAACTGGTTGGGTTTCACATATACTTTTGGCTGTACTTGTGCTGTCACTTTTTGGTTCCGAACTGGTTGTTAATTGGCACCATGATGAATCTTTGTGAGCTAAATTGATATATTTGACAATTAAGCATAAGATGCTCTATTTCTCTTCTTTGACCATATCTCAACCAATCTGGTGAAGACATTTTTCATGTTCATAATGTCTGATCCCATCTGATCAATTTTCTTTTACATTTCCAATTTTCTTTTAATAATATCTGTCATTGTGAGTTGGACGACCCTCAATTTTTATATTTTACACGAAACTTCTATGGGCCTCTCTCCTCACTCAAAACTGCTCTCTTCAACTTCACCTCCTTTATTAGAAAGTCGCAGAAAGCATATTCTTCTTAAAGCTTAATCTCCTTAACTCTTCCCTTTCTTTCTCTCTCTCCGTCCTCCCTCGGGCCTTGGGCTTTTGACTTGGGGAGTTAGTTAAAGCGTTCAAATTGCTTTCCGAGTTCTTGGATTCTGTGAATTTTGTTTTCTGCAAGAATTTTTGGATCTTGAATTCAGTGTGAAAATGCACGATATATAACTGTTCCATTGTCCCTTCCACCATCTTTCTGCAAAAAATTATGGCATGACAGAGTTAGCAATCTCAAAATTGGATTTTGAGGTCAACCCATTGTTTTGTTAGCAAAATCTTGTTGTGGGTTCGTCTTGTGATAGACTTTTCAGGAGCAACAAGGCAGATGGCACCTAGCTCTTTAGTCGTCTCAATTGAGAAGCCAAATTCCATCGCCCTTGTAGAAATAAACGACTCAAACTCCGCACTACTTCAGGACAAGCAGAAAGCTGCACGTCCCAAACAATTTACATGGGTTCTGTTTCTCAAAGTACAAAGAGCTCTGGCTTTCATTCCATGGCTAGCAACGGGTTTGCCGGCAATGTTTGTTTCAGTCAAGAAACGTATAGCCTTATCAGATGTCACTGATGAAGAATTAAAATATCGGGGCAAGTTGTATAAGTTTATAAAAGTCTTTCTTGCTATTTCAGTAGTAGCCTTGCTTATTGAAATTTTTGCTTATTTCAACAAATGGGACTTGAGCTTGGTTCATCCTTGGGAGGTCCAGCAGAATATTGTGCAATGGACTTATATGGCATGGCTGTCCTTCAGAGTTGATTATATTGCTCCTTTGATTCTATCACTCTCCAACTTCTGCATCGTACTTTTCATGATTCAATCGGTAGATCGACTTGTTCTTTGTCTTGGTTGTTTTTGGATTAAGCTCAAGAAGTTGAAGCCAGAAATAGAAGAACCATATGACATCGAGGATGCTTCCAGGTTCCCGATGGTTCTTGTACAGATCCCAATGTGCAATGAGAAAGAGGTAAGAAAACAATTCCTTATCTTCCTAATCGATTTTACACTTCCTGTTCTTTCATTTGATTTGCCCAATTATGTCCGTCTCCTGTTTTAACCATTTCTTGAATCGATTTCAAACTAACTAGAGGTAAGTTAAATTAAAGCCAAATAATTTCAACATTTTGCAGTTCCTTTGTATCATATTTTATTTGTAAATTTGTAAGCATTCTCTACGAGGACATTCCAGAAAAACAGTAAGCTTTTTGTAAGCATATCAATGTCTGTATGTGTATTATGTAATTTAGACCCTCCTTAACCTCATTTTCCTTCGACACATTCTAAATAAAATCAACTCGGTCACATCAGAGTACCCCATTGTGATTGCTCAAGTTATCTTCCCCTTTTCATGAAACAAATCCTGTTAGTTTTGTTTTTATTGGTCATTCTTACATAATGTTCTGCAGCATGAACAGGTTATCAACATTCCTAAGTACTGTTTATAACTTATTAAACTGTGGGTGTAATTATTGTACTTTGGTTTTTCCCCCTTCTGCATTCTGACACACTTCTGGTATAATATTCTTGTAATTAAGGTCTATGAACAATCAATTGCGGCTGTCTGTCAGCTAGATTGGCCAAAAGATCGATTTTTTGTCCAAGTTTTGGATGATTCGGATGACGAAATTGCACAGCTCTTGATAAAAAATGAGGTCGCCTCATGGAAAGAGAAAGGTGCCAACATTGTGTACAGGCATCGGTTCATTAGAACCGGATATAAAGCAGGAAATCTAAAATCAGCAATGGCATGTGATTATGTCAAGGACTACGAGTTTGTTGCCATATTTGATGCAGATTTTCAACCAACTCCAGATTTTCTAAAGCAGACAGTTCCTCATTTTAAGGTAAACTGAACATGACAATCAAATGTATATATTTCTCTAACTTATCATTTTTATGTTACTATCTGTAATTCTTTCTGTATTGTAATTTGTGATGATTCTATATTGGAATTACGTATCCTTAGTTTTGGACAATGTTGATTTGTACACATTACTTGAAAAAAAAATAAAGAAAAATGAAAAGATCGACTCTAAAACAAGAATGGTACACAAAATGGTAAAGAGTACGTTAAAGAAGACTTGAATTGACCTCTTAAATCTAAAAAATAGTTGTTCATTGTTTCAGGGAAATCCTGAGTTAGGTCTTGTCCAAGCTCGTTGGTCCTTTGTGAATAAGGATGAGAATCTACTCACCAGGCTCCAGAACATCAACTTGTGCTTCCATTTTGAGGTGGAGCAGCAAGTGAATGGATATTACCTTAATTTCTTTGGATTCAATGGCACAGCTGGTGTGTGGAGGATCAAGGCTTTAGAAGAGTCTGGTGGATGGCTTGAGAGGACAACTGTGGAGGACATGGATATTGCAGTCCGAGCACACTTGCATGGATGGAAATTTATTTTCATCAATGATGTCAGGGTGATCTGTGAGCTACCTGAGTCTTATGAAGCATACAAAAAGCAACAGTACCGTTGGCATTCCGGTCCAATGCAGCTGTTCAGAGTGTGCCTTCCTGCAATTATACGGTCCAAGGTAATCTCTAATTTATTGCATCAAATCTTTTTATGACATAAAGTATTATTTTCCAAAATTCCTGAGAAGATGATGCAGAGTTCTTCCATTTTATTCCTGCAGATGTCATTGTGGAAGAAGGCCAATTTGATCTTCCTTTTCTTTCTGCTGAGGAAATTGATCCTTCCCTTCTACTCATTTACATTGTTCTGTATCATACTTCCACTAACTATGTTCGTACCGGAAGCTGAATTACCTGCCTGGGTGATATGTTACGTTCCAATTGTGATGTCTATATTGAACATTTTACCAGCACCAAAGGCTTTCCCTTTTTTGATGCCATACCTACTGTTTGAGAACACAATGTCTGTGACAAAATTCAATGCTATGATCTCGGGTCTATTTCAGCTGGGAAGTGCATATGAATGGGTGGTGACTAAAAAGACAGGTAGATCATCTGAGTCAGACCTATTAGCCCTTGCTGAGAGGGAAACAAAAACTTTTAATGAAGAGAAGATTCAAAGAAGACTCTCTGAATCTGGCCTAGAAATGCTTGGCAAAATAAAAGAGAAAGAGACCCCTGTTATGAAGAAGAGAAATAAAATCTACAGGAAGGAGCTTGCTCTTGCTTTCCTCCTCCTCACGGCAGCAGCAAGAAGTCTTCTATCGGCTCATGGAATTCATTTCTACTACTTGCTTTTCCAGGGATTGACATTCCTAGTGGTTGGTTTGGATTTAATAGGAGAGCAAGTGAGCTGAAGCATAACAGCCAGTTTTGCTTTTACTCTACGCAACGTGTGTTTCTTGAAGATGGTTTATTTCAGTGGAAAGAACAAAATTTCCAGTTCTTAAGGCAATACGAGTTTGCCATGAACTGGTTGTCATTACTGATATTTACAGGCAAAGATGTCAGAGGTAGCATAGTAGATTCTTTTCTTTCTTTTTAAATTGTATAATTGCGAGGGTATAATAATGATATATTCAATATAAACAGATCACATTCCATACAAATTTTGCCTATTGAAGGAATATATTCAATTTAGAGATTGTGTACATTTTCTGTACAAGTATTTCTTGCATTATTTGGATTACTCGTTTTACTCTCATAATGGAAGATGGCTGGCAGAGTCCAACTTCTGCCGGCCTTCAACAATCCAAACTGAAAGAATGCAATGATTCATTTTTTGATCGACGAAGGGATCTTGTAGTAAAAAGCCAAAAAGCTGTACAATATGATTACCCAGAGCATTGAGGTTGGGCTAAAAATAAATTTACAACCTGCGTCAAGATATGTCAAGCTATGGCTGTTAGCGAAACAATTAGTGTGGTGAAAGTTCATGCTATTATAATACTATAAAGTATTATAAAGCGTGAATCCTCTCTATCGAAAAATTAATCTTTAATAATGAAATTCAATACTTAGTTTTGTGGTATTGTCTCTTTCCATTAAATCTACATATTTTTTGCATAGTAATTAGTATCATTGTCTTATGAATTGGTGCATTTTAAAATCTTGGAAAATAAATAATCATTCATTGATTAGAAATAATTCTATTATTTATCAAGACGATGTTTTTTTTTTATATTTTCATATATTTATTATTCTATGTGTATATATTTACTATGACTCATGTATATACATATATTTTGTGAACTTTTGTAATAAGTCTGCCGAAATTGAGAACCTAACTTCCGTAACCCTTGATCCCTTGAATAACAAATTAAAATACAAATTTTAACTCAACTTTATTTGCATAACAACATTAGCGAAAACGTTAGAAATAATAGAGTGTCAAAGAATTTGCGTAACAACATTAAAAGTAATTTTAACTTTTAATTATCCAAGTCCAACAGATAATTGATCTTTTCCTCTTCCTTATTTGGATACTATTTTAAAAGGAAAGTACTGAAATGAGCAGGACCTTCTCTATATATATATATATATATAACTTGTGAAAAATGCGGAACAGTGGAACTCCATAAATTTGGAGATTCCCCTCTTCCACGCTTTAGACGGCTGTACCAACTTCCCTCAACATGCGTTTATGAGGAATGCAAAGCCATTTTTAGCCATGGCTCTAATAGAAGCAGGGGAAGTCCTTATGACAACACTCACAAAAGAAGCCATGAAGAAGGGAATCAGCAATTACGTCTATGCTACCCTTTACAACTCCCTCGGTGTTCTCATACTTCTTCCCTACTTTATTTTCCACACCATCAGGTATATATATATATATATATTCCCTCTATATTATGTGCATCTTCGTTAATGAGTTGATAATCGATGTTTCTGATCTCTTTCTATAGAAAAAGGAGTCTCCCGATCACTTTCGCCTTGCTTCGTAAATGCTTCCTCCTTGGCTTTCTTGGGTATGTACCAGTTTTAATTAATCACTCATCAAATGTAGATATGCTTCTTCCTAATTTTACCAATACTGTTTGAAGTTCAATACTTTCAGCCCTGTTCTTGATTCTAATTAAGATAATTTTTGGTATGCTTGCAGGAGATGTCTGCTGATGTTTTCTTATATAGGTATAGATTACAGTTCTCCAGTTTTGACAGCAGCTCTAGGAAGTCTCACTCCAGTATTCACTTTCTTGATCTTACTCGTCTCCAGGTTGGTAATTTATTGCAATGGGTCATCATTTCAATCTCTCAACCATTTACGATTTACTAGAAGTTGAGTATGTTGTATATGGCCTAAAGGTTGAATTCTTCATGGAAAATAATTTGGTTTTTGGGAAAGTTGATTGGTGTGAAAATTATAATACCTAAATTTTTTATTAATACGTGTATTATTTTCACTATAAATAATTAACTTTATTATTTTAATTTTTTATCCCAATCTTTCTTCATTCTAACTTACTCTATTACTTTGATTTTTCATCCTAATCTTTCTTCATTCTAGATAAAGAATTTTGTATGTTAAGAATTTTAAGCCCGATTTGTTTGGGAATTTTTTAAGTAAAATATTTATATCCAATTTATTTTCATTATTCTTAATTTTAATTTAGTTGGGTGAAAACTATTTTAACCTAAAACGATCCTTATATTTCTCAAACACTAAATACCAGTAATTGCTGCTGTAAAGATATTCTAAGCTATTAAGATTCGAAGAAATTACTATTATTATAACGTTCATATATTGCTCAGGACGGAAAAGCTAAGCATAAGGAGTGCAAGCAGTCAGGGAAAGTCTGTGGGCACCATCATCACTGTATCAGGAGCATTCATCGTTACTCTATATAAAGGCCCAGACTTCCTTTCAGAGAAGATTTCAAGCAATCCAAATCCTTCGAATCTGCTGCTTTCTATGTCGAAACAATCAAAATGGATTTTTGGTGGTCTCTTTCTGGCATTTGGTCATCTCTTTCTTGCAATATGGAATGTGTTACAGGTAACATATAGGTACAAGCATAATGCGTTTGCATAATTAGCATATACTACGAGCGAAAAGAATAATGTAACAAAGTTATGCTTTCAATTTCAGGCACAAACTGTCAAGAAATACCCAGATAAAACAACCGTTGTATTTTACTTCATGCTCTTTGGCAGCATCCAGGTTGCTGTATTCTCTTGCATATTGGAAAGAGACTTGAATGCTTGGGTTTTGCATCACAATGTTGAGATAATCGCCATTTTATATTCTGTAAGAAAGTACTTATTTATTTACTTTTTCTGTATGTTTTTGACTTATTATCGAAATTTAGAAAAAGACTTTGACTTATTATAATATACTTACAAGTAAGACTGAGTGATTTATTGATATTTAAATTTTTATAATTAAGGAGTTTAGTAGAATTTTACAAAAAAAATATACTAAGTGAGTGGATATTTAAGTTTTGATATATCAAAATCGAAATATTAACTTTTGTTGTTTCCTACCAAATCATCTCTAAGGCGTATGCTGTGATTCTTGCAGGCAATCTTCGGGACAATTCGTCACAGTGTTATAACTTGGTGTCTCAAGGAGAAAGGACCTCTGTACGTGGCCCTATTCAAGCCCTTAGGAATGGTTCTTGCTGAGATTGGTGGAATATTTTTCCTCGGTGACAAACTTCATCTTGGCAGGTAGAAAGTATACAGATTAGCAAATAGCAATGCTCATAGACTATTATTAAAGATTGCTACAAATTCTTTAAGCTCTAAAAATAATTGCCTCGATTCAATCCTAAATAATTGCAAGAGGACAATACAAGAAAGTGCAGCACTGCCGCGACAGGATATGAAGGACAAGAAGTGGAAATATTAATAATAATATTTGTGTCTTTTTCACTTTGGCAGACTCCCAAAAAAAAATGTAGAGTCAACAAGTAAATCAGGTGTGATTAATCAGTGGATATATTGAAATTGAATGGGTAATAATTAAACATGGGAATACCATTCTTAGTTTCAAATGAACGACGGCATCATTACTTTGATTTGATTTTCGTTTATGTTATGGTTATGGTTTTATTTGCAGTATAATAGGAGCAGTTACAATTTCTGTCGGATTTTATATTGTGATGTGGGGGAACGCCAAAGAGGAGAACCAAATTGACCCAGTGGAATCAACCGATCAAAGCACCCCTCTCCTGCAAAACAAGCCTAACTCAGATCAACTCGTATGAAGATTAGAATCTCAGGGATTAGGGTTTGTTTGAATCACTATTTCTGAAAGTGAATTATTTCTTTTCCAAGCGTGAGAATTGTCAAGATAATTTATCCTAGCAAAGGATGGCATGACAGGAAATGGATAAAACTTATGCTATTACAATTCTCTCGTTGTTTGAAATGAAATGTTTACATTTTTATTTTAGTTTGTTCGAAATTAAATATTCATTTTTTTAAAAATAAATATATTTTTTATTCAAAATTTTTATACAATTAATTCACAATTCCTATCATTTATCATTTTAATTTAAAAAATTTATATTTCATTTAATTATGAGTCTCACAATAATTTGTTAAGTACATGATCTTAATTTTTAGTCAAAATCAAAAGTATACATTTAATTTCGGAACCAAAAGAGTATTATAGATGTGCAATAAGACTAGGAATATTTTCTACTTTAACATATTTTTTGTTATTATTATAATTCTTATATAAAAGTTTCTGTTTAATCTAACTTATCTTTAATTGTAAGAAGCCAGCATACATGCTCAAATAACAACATTCTATTCCTTTTGAAACTCATTTTTTCATTAAATTAAATTCCATTTTTCCTCTACATTTTTTTAAAATAAATATTTCTATAATATTTCCAGAACTATCGTTAGCCGATTGCTAAGGTTATAAAATCAAATGATCATCACCACTATATTATTCAAATGAATTAAAGCCACTTCTTGTTGATAATTCATAGTTGTGAGGAAATAAAAAAACTATTGTTTTTATCTTTTTACGTTAAAAACTCATGATCTCCATACATTTATAAATATTCTTGGTTCAAACTTTATAGTGGATTAGTTTTTTTTTTTAAGACATTCAAATTTTTTTGTTTACTCTTATCTTGACTTAAAATAAATATTTAAAAGACTTATTATTTAATCATAGACGAGTCACAACTTTTACTTATTAGTTAGTGATAAAACCTATTTATATACATATATCTTAATAGAGAATATATTTAAATTGTGAAATTTAAATACAAAAAACTCATATTTCTTTGGGCCCATTGAAGTCACTGGGCTCTTGAAATCTATGGCCTAATAAACTCATTATCTTTTCCCGCCAAAAAGCCCAGATATCTCTGTTGTCTTTGGATTTTTCTCATTTCCGTTCAACGGTTCCAGAGTTACAGTCGGGTGCTGACTGTTCGTACTCCCAGAGACCAGAGTTCTGCTCCTCTATCAGACAGATAGAGAAGGTAAGCTATCTGTCTTGGTTTAGATATTAGTTTTGTTCTTCACTGTTTCTGCGAACAGTCTTTCTTATTCAATCTCAATTTCCGTTCTAAAATTAGGGTTTTTTTAATGGAAATTCATTTCAAGATTCTGTAAGCATCGTAGAAATTTCTGAAATTGATTGTTCACGTTGAGTGAATTAGTAAACTCGAGGCCTTGCATGTTGATCGCTTACGGAATTTCGAGTAAGGAGTTTCTGTATTTTATTTTTGGTAAATAATTTATTTTTTCACTTTGTTTGTCGCAGTGAACTGTAAGGAGTTTCCTTTTGTGAGTTGAGAAGATTCTAGTAGAAAGAGAACTAATGGCGGATGAAAGGGATGCCTTTTATGTCGTGCGAAAGGGAGACATGATTGGGGTCTACAAGAGCTTAAATGATCTTCAAGTTCTACTTCAATCTTCTGTAATACAGCATTGCCTTTGAAGCTAATTAATTTCTATTTAAACTGAGTTGCTTCTTTTTTGTCGGTTCTACTCTTATTTCATTTTCTTTTGTTTTGTTATGCATTATTGGGATCTAACTTCTTGTACTGTATGTCATTTTCTCACATCCGTTTACAAAAAGAGTGGATGTTTTTCAAGATTATTAAGTTCTGTGCTTGGCTAAGCAGCAACTATACCCAACTATAAATGAACGTCTTGTAAATTCCACATCTTGGACTGTTTAAGCTAAGAATTTATTATAATTGGATGACGCTGAAACCTAAGCTTATATTCGCTACTTATTGGATGCAATGTGTCTTATGTGTAATTTATATTTATTGTCCTTTATCACAATTAGAAAGTAGAATAACTGGAATACCTTGCTGTAAAAGTTGCAGGATTTCAACTTTTCTACCTTTTTGGGAAAACATGGCATAAAGAAAAGTTGAAGGTTTACAGTTTAAAATTTTCTTAACGTGGAAAATTGCTAATGGAAAGTCTCTGCTTAATATAGGCGTATCTTGTTTTCATGTTAGGGAGATAAACAAAATGAGCTTTTATGATTGATTCTCTTTATGAATTTGCTTCCTACTTTGAGAGTTCTGAGAGGGACGGTTGACCTTGAACCCAAATAACTGAATCATCTGAGTGAACAAAATGACGGTGTATTATGAGTAACAATCTAAAAGAGAACTTTTAGAACCCCATCATTGCAGGCGACGTAGTGTAATTGCACATCAAGAATTTTCCTTGACAATGTCTTCTTTTGCTCCCTTACACAAAGTGCCCCTTTTCTTCATTTTTTCTTTGAAAAAGTCCTTTTCAAGTACTGCATAAAATGCAAATGAGGGGATGTCTTAATACTACCCCAATTTTGAATTTCTTATGGGATAGGCAGATAATTCTTCCTTATTTTTCAGGTGGCTGATCCTTCAGTGAGCGTGTTTAAGGGGTATTGTCTGGCTAGAGAAGCTGAGGATTATCTTGCATCACAGGGACTTAAAAATGCAATTTATTCTATTGATGCCAGTGATGTGCAAGAAGATCTATTTGGACAAGTTGTCCCTTGTCCGTTTCGGGTTAGATGTTTTATCTTCTAGTATCTTGAATTAACACTATATTCTGGTTCACTTTTTAGACTTAGAGCATAAATTATATTGTGCTGTCCTTTGCTGCGTATGCTGTAATAACAGTGACTATGCCCTTCTGGAGCGTTGCCTTGGAGTTTTCTCTTGAAGATTTTATGCGCTTATTAGTGCATTTTATGTTTCAGCAACCAAATTCTACAAAAGAGAAAACAGCTGTCAAGTCTTTCCCTGAGAAGAGGTTGCAGGTAACCATTCAAAATTAAGGTTTTTTTTTTTTGCATTAGCCATTTCATAAAATTTGTTGGAGGTCAAATATGTCTTACTAGTTAAATCTGGAGGGAATTTTCTAATGCACTGTTTGATGGACACTAATATTGTCCTAGATTGACAATTGAAAGGTATTGTTTTATCCAATAAGTTTTAAAGAGCTAAAATAGCTTGAGGACAAGCATTCATAGATGTATGCCTAAGGACAAGCATGCACTGACCTCTAAAAACGGTGGATCTTAACATATGAATGGTATATTATATGATTATGCATTCATAGAAAGGATGCCTAGTCCTTAACAGGTAGACATTGTCTCGTCCCTGTCATCCCTCCTTATATGGAACTGAGTGGGAGACTTGTCCATTAGGAACTGTCATGGGGTTTATATATGCCATTATTTCTCAAGGCTTGCAGCATTGATCTCATTTTCAGTCCCTTTTGAGCTTTTTGATGAAATTATACTAATTTATACCATTTTCTCTCATGGCCAGGACATTGCTGGATCATCTTCATTTACAGGCACTCCTCTGGAAAAGCAAGCCAAGTTAGATAATTTCCTTAAGGTTCCACCAATCTCTTCTTATTGCGTAAGTTTCTGTTGTGATATAAACTGTTTACTGGAGCCACCCACCAATACTCTAGCATTTTACATGCTTAGGAAGGTTCTCACATAGCACAGTGGCTCATGCAACTTTGACATGTCCCATTGCCTGGATGAGGAAGCAAAATATAAATGGGACATAATCTGAATATTATTTTTGAGAAATATTAAATATAGATATGAACAGATGAAGAAAATATATGCCTAATGGAACACGAATGAACTTCATTGTTTGGTAAATGGTGTTACTGGAAATGGTCACTTGCCCTATTAATTGCTTCCAAATCAGATATCTTGATCTCTGACTATGAGCACAGTGTTCCTGTATTGTTGAGTTTGATGGTGCTTCAAAGGGAAATCCTGGACTTGCTGGTGCAGGGGCCGTGCTGCGTGCAGCAGATGGAAGTATGGTATGGCCGAAATATTCCTTGTTTCACAGTCTAGGCATGGTTACATTTGTTAGAAATATGACCTTACAGATTTGAAGTCAAATTATTGTAGGTTTTTCGATTGCGTGAAGGTGTGGGTATAGCAACTAACAATGTTGCTGAATACCGGGGTATAATTTTAGGGCTGAAATATGCTCTTGAAAAGGGATTCAAGCACATACGTGTGCAAGGAGACTCCAAGCTTGTTTGTATGCAGGTGTGTTCTGATTTCATCATATTTGCATGCACATTATGCTTAATGATACTTTTGTTGAATTGTCTTTCTCTTGTTTCTTGTTTATTTTGCTCTCCTCTGCATCCAATTGGGCAAATTCATTGTTACTTTTCAATGATGAACTGCATATGAGTGTGATTTTGCTCATTCTTTTCATTCTGACGTTCACAATGAATCTCCAATTTTCTAGGTAATACTCCACTTTTTAGCAAACATGACCTTGTGAACCACTTCTGAATGTACTAGCTCATCTAATGACCTCCTTGTCTTCAATGATGATGAGTCAAGCATTTAAAATGTCTGCTTTCTCTTGGCATTTGATCTGTGGATTTAAGGCCTCACTCTTTCTTTTATTGACTCTCTAAATTAAAGATGAATATGGATTTTAGTTTTTTGTTATGACTGTTAGCTGATTTGAGAATGCTAATGTACTATCTGATGCAATGTGTTAGCTTGAGCTCTTGTTTTGAAAATCCTTTTGGAGCAGATTCAGGGTATCTGGAAAACCAAAAACCAGAACATGGCTGAGTTGTGCAAGGTAGCTAAGGAGTTTAGGGATCAATTCATGTCATTTGATATCAGTCATGTTGAAAGGGTACGAGTCATTTCCTTCTCTACATTTTGTGAGCTTCATTTGTCCACCCTATCCGCCTTCTTCATTTTTGTTTTTTTTTTCCCTCCTTTTTTTGTGCAACTTGAAAGAAAAAAAAAAGATGCGGATGCCAGTTGGGTTTAGACCTAAATTAAAAGAAAAAAGAAAAATCTAAATTAGAACTAGAGCTAATAGCCTTAAAAGTATCCTGGTGCTTAAATGGTTTATCTCATCATTTTCAATGCAACTAGATCACTCAACTTGTTCTAATCCATGATGTGTGGAACCAAAATGTGCACCTAAGGGATATTTGAATATGATTATCTTGATTGAGGAATCTATTTTCGTAGCTAAGATATAGATGAATCAACTTGTGCAATTTACACGGCACACAACGTGCAATTTGTGCTTAACACATTGTATTTTGAACAAACATGTCAAATTGTTTGCCCCATAAGACTTGCACTTTTCTTCAAGGGCATGAACAGGATTACTTGTGTGATTCTAGTATCCATAAAAAATGAACGTGATTACTAGTATGTTTGTTAACTTTCAGAACCCAGATTCCACTTTAGCCCCTTGTGCATTTGAACGTTATTCTGCCTTGTTACTCTTTTTACACGAGTGTTGTTTTATCCTCCCAACTGGTGTTCCTTTTCTGTTTATTAGGACTATAACACGGATGCCGATGCCCAAGCAAATTTAGCTATTTACCTTAAGAGTAAGGCCACTAAACTCTTCCAGTGTTTTCGTTTGTTTTGCAATAGTTCGTTCTTTTCTTTGTGTGCCCTTTTGGAGCCCAATGAAATCCAAATCTTTTGCAGGTGGAGAAATTCAAGTGGAATGTGATATGAAGTAGTTCAAACCCCTCAACTCCAAGTCGTTAACAGCCTTAGGCTTTTTGTGGGAGCAATGTGGCCAGATACCAATGCTTTTGCTATGTTCCTTTGTGTATATATATATTATGCAAATGTGTGATTGTAATCACTTAAGTTATTATTACTAGTAAACTGCCAATTTGGAACTCCTATTAATGTTTCCTTCTCTTTAAAGGCACTGCCAAAAAGTTGTGTTTTTAAAAAGTTTTTAAAATAGTTTTTCTTTATTGATGCTTTTAAAAATAAAATGTTATTATTTTAAAATACTTGTTTTCAGCCGTTTAAGAAAACACCAGCTACAGATTACAAACCACCTAAAGCGTAACTTTAATTCATTTTATTCACAGGGATTTTCGGGCATTACTGCTCGAGAATTTTTATTTTTTTTTTACATTTTAGGTTTTTTTATTAAAAAAATGAATAGTTTTTTAAAAAGAAAATGGATATATTTTTATTTAAATTTATTACAATTAAAATAAACTATTTTCTTAAATTATTATTTGTCAAATTTATAAGCAAATATTCAAGATAAACCGCGGAAATATTTTCCGCTTTAAAATGACTGTCGTATAGTTTTGATGCATTTACTTAGTAAATATGAAACATTTTCACATTATCTCGGTCAGAAAAGTAAAAATGCTTACAAATAGTTTTCCTAAAAAAATAAATGTAAAGAGGGAACTGATAATAGTAACTGTAGTCTTGTCCCGTTTGATAAAAGATAAGATAGACAACTCTCCTCCTCCTCCTTCCTCCTTCCCAGTGTAATCTTGACCAAGGAGAAGAGGTAATACTATGGCTGCGACTTCAAACGCTGTCTCTGCATTTTCAATTTACAAAGCTATCTCTCCTAACTCTTCTGGTCGGTTTTGTATTCCGGTCCAATTTCTTCGGTTTCACAATGCCATTCGCCTTCCAACTTCTTTCTCCTCCAACAATAATTCATCCATTTTCCAAAAAAGCCTTCCGAGGACGACAAAAAGCTTGAGGTGTTCTTTAGCTGCAGCAGAAGAAGAAACCCTAGCTCCTGAAGCAGACGAAACGTCGATTGCGTCACCACCCGCTGATCAGACCGTCTCTGTTTCGGTCTCGCCTTCCGACATCCTTACCATGTTCTTTCAGGTACTCTCCATCAAATTTGATCTGCTGTATTGGTACTAGTACAATATTATAACTATTTCTATTAAATATCTGCAGGCAGAAGGTACAATGAACGAGACGGCAATTCCTACCGTCACTCAAGCGTTGGAGGTCCGATTCTTTCCCTCGCATACTTTTTGTCCTTTCAATTTCAACCTCCTTTTAAGCGCTCAGATTTTGCAAATATTGTTCCCTGCCGTTATGAATGTGATGTTTTATCATATTTTTTAGGCTCTCTCTGTATATGTTAGAATTTTCAATATATAATAAGGATTCTGATTTTGATTGTGTTTGAAATGCAGTTGAATTTCCAATTTCATTCAGTTTGTCATATAGTGCGATTTCACCGTCATAAAATTCAAATTCTTGTTAAATTTCAAAATACTTTATACTTATGAATTAAAATTCCAGTTTTCATGAATCGCCAAATAGAAAATCTCAACTTTCATTTCATGGCTGATGCCTTTTCCAGTTAGTGTCATGATATTTGAGTCTTTACTGTGTCTGTTCACAAGAGGACATAGGAACTTCTGTACATATACAAATTTGAAACTCCTGAACTTGAATTAGATTACATAGTTTGGTTCTTTATCTGATCTTGTATTCACATTCTCTATTTAAATTCATACTCTTTTTAGAAGTTTATATATCACGATACATACACCAGGGTTCTTCAGCAAACTCCACAATAGGGTTTAATTTCATTAGTGCAAAATGCAATCCAACAACTTTTTCAATCTGTCTTGAGAGATAGTTCAAAGATTCCTGTTAATCTAAAATTTCGAGGTGGAGGGAATTAAACCGTAATAAGATGATGTACAAGGAGCTCGAAGCCATCTATTATTGTGTTTTTCTTATTTAGATGTTTGATCGCCTATACTAGGTTCTATAGGGTATCTTCTCGTAAGAAAAGAGTAGATAAGTCAAACCAGCTGCTAGGAACTAAGATCAAGCAGGCAAGAAGTTAGACATTACTTTGTTTGGGTTCATTTTATTCTTCTTGTTATTTTTTTAATAGTTTATTCCACCTTGTTACAGAAATTAAGCAAAAATTTGGCCATTCTGAAAATTCACAAATTAAATTATTCTATCTGGCTTTGGTTTTCTGACACATGTTATATACCTTTTACCTATGTTAGGAAACTGAAGGTATTACAGATCTCAGAGTTCAATTGGTTGAAGGTATTGCAAGTGTAGAGGTGAGTATACCAGATGCTTCTTTGCTCATCTTAATTAGTTCAGAGTAAATATAAAGCAAGTTCCACATCCTGAACTTTGAGGGGCAGCTTCTGCTTCTGGGCTTAGAATTTCGAAGTCCAGAGGTCTCATAATTGCAACGATTTCCATGAGTCATTTATCCACCAAATTTTTTGAAACTGAACTTTCGAGAAGGGCTGAGTATACCAACATTTACTTTTTCTATCCTTGTTGATCTTCAAAGAACAATTTTTTCTTAAAAATTCCTTCCAAAACTCAAAATTTAAAATTCCAACTCATAGATTACACAATACATATATATATATATATATATATATATATATTTAATTAAAAATTTCACATTTCTACTGCCTTATTAGCAAATTTTAATCATATTATTAAATTA
This sequence comes from Apocynum venetum, assembly GCA_019593545.1. NCBI lineage: Eukaryota > Viridiplantae > Streptophyta > Magnoliopsida > Gentianales > Apocynaceae > Apocynum > Apocynum venetum. The sequence continues at coordinate 3,523,242 of SRSM01000123.1, read as the reverse complement.
TTCAACATATGAAACTCATCTAATATCAATCGTTATCTAACCAAAAACAATAGATCGTATCCAAATACTTTTTCTTCTTTTTATTTGCAACATAAATAACCTCCATTCCCTTTGTGTAGTTAACAAAGCAGACAACTGTACAAGCTACAGGGGTGGCTTCAAGCTTGGTTGAGATAATACAAAGTAAAGGTTTCAAATTACAAACATTGAATTTGAGCTTCCAGGATGAGGAAGACATAAACTAGACTTCTGAAATTTGCTCACTTGCCTGTATTTGTATTCTGAAGTCAAAAGGTTATTCCAGGAGGAACATTTTTACCGTTACTGCAGATTTGTGTAATGCTGTACTTACGACATTGTGGATTCAATCTTGTCATCGAAGCTCTTAACTACGTTTCTTTGTTGTCGTTGAGGTGATTGGTGCCTTGTACACTGCACTTACTAGTATCTAGCCATGGGCACCAAGTTTAGCATGGGGTAGATACATGGTCCATGACTGAATTAAGAAGAAGAACCTTACTCAGAAATAGACGATATACTATGTATTGTTTTTTTTCCCCTGACCCCGATCTCTGCTCCAGCTATTTTCTTGCTTCCTTGAAAGAAAGCCTGCGGTTAAAACTTTTTAAGTTCAGTTTGATGAAACTGTGTGCTGCCTAAACAATAGAGGCCAAGTAAACTAAATAAATCTAGTTCTGAAAGTTGCTTGCAGCCGTCCTCATGTGTTCTCAGTAAAAGTAACGGATCACTAGAAATGGTCGTGTTCTGTACCAGTTGGAACGACGAGTGTCAATTGACTTCTGGTAGGAAACACTAGTTCTCAATGCTATTATACCATTTGCTTTCTACCATCCACCACCAGAGGAACGGTGAATGCAATTTAATGCCTTGATTTGCCACCTCAATAGTTGGGTAGGAAACAAAGTTTTCCTCGGGTTACGTGTACCACGTTCCCCTTCTAATATTAGCATCAGTTTGGACATTTCACGCATCAGTTCCCGTGGAAGCTTCGAGTTGCTGCCTTCTGTTCATTCCCAATTTCCCCGTAAGTAGATGACAATCCCAAAAGAAACCGAAATTCAATGCGCCCTTTTTATGTGTCTTGCATATGCATCAAGTTTTGCTAAAAATAAGTGGAGAAGGTTTAACTGATTGAAGGAACATTTTGCCGTGAAAGAGGCAAAAATGAAGGGATCGAGTTCGAGCCCTCTTTTTTTATATGCTTTTGTTTATTGTTTTGCGGAATTGGGTCATTAATTAGTATCCAGATAAGACCATGCACATTGCACAGGCAGGCTGTCATTTGCTTTTCTTTTCTTTTTTTGGAAATAGACGCTTATCTTCTGAGGCAAAAATGGGACATGGGATAATTTTAAAGGTGCTTTTGCCTTACAAATTTGCCTACCTCCTCCTGCATTTGGTTATTATTTTCTACTGAGTATCACAAGTTCAATTAGATTTTACTTTTTATTATATAAGTGAATAATAAAAGCAGAACTAGTGAAACTATTTCACGTCCCAATTTCTCCTAACTCCGTGTTGAGACCACACCAATACAGTAATCAAGTACTATCAAACATGTTGCTAGACATGAAGGCTTGCGTACTTTCCGTAATTGGTTCTCTATATTATTACCACTAGGTTGCTTGATTGCTACACAAACCAGTTAAATCTAGGTTGACTACAAGGTGAACTGGAGTCGGCATTAATTGAACGCGGGGGTTGACTTACAAACATAAATTCATGTCAACCTGTCTAAATAATGTAAATAATTCCTTCAACTCTTTCACCCAGACAATTATTATAAAATAAAAATAAAAATTCTCTGTTGAACTGCAAGTGACTTTGGAATCACCCAAGCGAATATTCAATAAATGCGAGCAAATTCTTCTCGGTATCATGAAGAACATATGAAAAATCAATTCAGAAATTTTAGTTATGAGGACGCATTAGTGACATACATTAATTTTTTCTATACAAATTCATGTCAAGTAAGACATATTTTATGGATTTAAAGAACTGACCAATCCGATAGGTAACTCAATATACGAAGTATGGACTAATGTGCCTGGGTGGTGAATGGTGATGGACAATTAACAAAAGTTCCCCTATAAAGATTGCGTTTTAAAATTACTTTTAAAAGGAAATTTATTTTTGACTTAATTATTATTAATTGTATATTTTAAATTAATTATACTCTTTTAAACTATGTACTAATATGTAATATATATCATATGATTTTTTAATGCTCATAGATCACAGGAGTCAAGTTTACTTAATGATTTTTATTTTTTTTTAAAAAGGCCGGGGTTCCCAACTCAAAACTTCTGAGGTTCCGACAGAGCCACACACTAGCCGTCTAGCGGCAAGCAAGAGGGTCGAGGAAGTCAAGATTAAGAAATGAGAAATAAGAAGTGAAGATTTCTTCGACGAAAACCAAGAAATCTAGCATCTAAGGCACGCTCCCTTGGACGTAAATCTCGTACTACGATTCTTTTTTAATATACTATTGAAATAAATAAATAGTATTTCGTACATTCAAAATTTTTAATATTTTTATTTTTATTTATTTAAAATTAAAAATACATTCTCATTAAATAAATATATTTTTTATTTAAAATTTTATTAATATAATTTATATCTCACTAACTTATAATCAATATTTTAATTTAAAATATTTACATATTACTAACTCTTAAATTTCACAATTCATTATTATAATATCAATAAAAAAATTATAATTTAATTAAAGTTAATGACTTTTAAAATTTTTAATTAAATTAAAAAATGTACATTTAATTTTGAACGGATGAATTATTATTTTCTTCAAGAGTTAAAATTTATTTTTGAAAGGTTTCTAAATGATTTTTTTTATTAAAATCAGACAACGAATCATGTAAATTTAAGATAACATTTCACTAACTCATATAAATTAATTACATTAATGAAAATAATATAATAGCATATTTATAATCTCCTTAAATTTTATACTCAATGAAAAATAAATATTCCAATTTTTACACAAGATTATTTTATATACACACATACCAATGGTTTAGCATTCTTTCGGGTCAAAATAAATAGTTTTTGACCATTTTGTTTTGTTAAAAAAAACAATCATATCATTTCATTTTTTTTAAGGACATTCATATCATATTTCTAATATATTAATAAATTGTATTTGTTATTTTACCCCTATGTACAATAGATGTGATGTCTTTTTAGCTAATTGATACTCACCCCATTTCAAAAGTATTTTTCCACATTTTCCTTTTGGTTTATTTCAAAATATTTATCCTATTTTTAATGAAAGTAATGATTTATGATTACACATATTTAAATCTCTATTAGAAACCTATTTTTCAATAAGACTCGTATCTAGACTAAAAACAGTGAATTAAAATTGACTTTCCTTTTATATATAGAAAATACTATTAATTGACTCATTTGGTCCCCTTTTATTCTACTAATTTATCTCAGTATACTCCTTTGATTTGTCCATTTCTCTCTAACTAAAGTTAACTTTACTTCTATCAATAATTTTTTTTTAATTTTAAAAAAAGACAATTAAAGATTTTCGGATGTTTTTAACATAATTAAATAAGGGAGTACTTTTATGTCATAAAATTTAGCCAAAGCTTATATTGAAGAAAAAGAAAAGACAACAAGGCTAATATATGCATAAAAATAATAAAATTTTGAAAAATATATTTAAAGCAGAGGAGTAATAAATAATGCTCTTATCCGGGAAATATGGCATCGACAATGCAAATGTAGCACTTGCTACTTCCCCATTTTCACGCTTGGATACCAAGTTGTGAACATGCATGCTCTCGGCTACAATTCCTATTTATACCGCACTGATCCAACCCCTACTCATCTCATCGGTGGAGAGGATCTACTACTATTACTACCAAAATTCTTCACTTCACAATGGCTATGAAAGTTCAATTGATATTTCTCTTGGCCATTGTGCTTCACGTTAGCACTAAGGTATGTCTAATAACACAGCTGCTCTAATCATCATGTTCATTATCATCTAGTTTATTTTGAAATGTATTGATTTATTTTGGTTTTGTAGGTCACATCTCTGGAAGAGGAAATTGTCACAGAGGTAATTGAAGAATGATTCTGCATGCTTGCGCTTTTTTCAATGTGAAGCCAAAGTGGAAACTGCAAAATTGTCTTAAATGAAAGAAACAAGAATATATAGAGACTATTCATCAAACTTATCCAAGTGTATTTTGAGTGGAATTATTATTAATGATGAGTTAAAGATTGATAAAAATAAGGAGAATTTCATTTTTTTTTTCCTTTCTTTTTGGCAGCGTCATCATCATCATCATCATAAGAAAGTCCAAGATTATGCACCAGTGAAGCCTCCAGTCTACGCCCCCTACAAGGCTCCAATCCGTCCCCCGACGAAGGCTCCGGTCTACCCCCCAAAGAATGCCCCCGTCCAACCCCCAGTGAAGCCTCCAGTATATCCCCCAAAGAATGCACCTTCACACTCGCCAGTAAAGGCTCCGGTCTACCCTCCAAAGCGAGCTCCTACACACCCTCCCATTGCCCCGCCCCCAGCCAAGTCCACCATTCCCCAAGGTACTATATACTTTGGACTACTATCATACGCGCATATTCTCTTCATTCTAAATATAAGCCTTTTTAATGTTTCAAATAATTATAAGAATATATTATATATAAAACATTCTTAAATTTAATTTTCTCTTTCTCATTTTATGACTATGTTCACTCTTTAAGAGACATTAAATAAAAAAGATAAGATTGGAAAAAAAAAGTATTATAATTGTAATTGTAGAACAACATATATTTAGATACAAAAACTTGAGACTAAAATGATTTGTAGTATTTAGGAACATAAAGAGCTAGCATATCTATCTGATATAATTACCTAGCTATAAGTAAAGATCGCAGTGCCCTTCCTCCTGAATTTGTCATTGATTTACTTTGGCATATGAAATGCAGGTAATTGCTTGTCAATGTGCGCGACTTACTGCAAGCCCCACCACTCCAAAAGACAATGCCTGAGGACTTGCGTTCCTTGCTGTGGCAAGTATAAATGTGTGCCGAGAATTTCCAAGCGCTGCCGCAGCTGGGATGTAGTAGTCTACCATGGCCAAAAAACCAAGTGTCCTAAATATTTATTTTAATCCATCGTACGTACTTTTGGCATGTGATTTCTCTTCTTAGTTACAGTGCTATTTCTGTTTACTCGTGTAATAAATGTAGCACTCAACTGAATAATGGCTCCCTAAGGATAGTATTTCCTTGTAATAGGCAGTTCTTCAACTAGTTCATTCTCGGCCAATACCATGTATTCATTCTATTATATATGAAATGACAAAGGAATATTGTTTGGCGATTCAATTTTGTTATCCAATATCGGTTTTACCAAATATATTCTAGACAAAATGTATGTACAAAGTGTGTTTTGTTCAGTCATGTTAAAAGGGATAAAGTCATAATAGCATAAGATATAATTTTGTCTTAGGAAAGAATGCATAGGTTCAGACTATATTCCTAAATTTCTCTTGAAATATTTTGTATTTTTATTTTCCTTTTCAAGTTTCGTTGATATAGGAAAATTAAGCGTAGTAATCAATCAGTCTCTGAGGTATTTACACCAATCATGAAATCTGTGATATTGTAAGGTAAATATAACGTGGACACAGCTACATGCATGGGAATGCTGCTATGTAATTAATGTCGGTGAAAATGAAATTAAAAAAAGACACATTCTACTGTACATTATTTCCAATAATATAATTTCAATGTCAAAATTATATGTCACATGATACTGTCTTTATTTTTTTATTTTTAATACACAAAAATTTAATTCAACGTGATGTTGTTGTGTCTTGACATTGTCAAGAAACTGTCATAAAATTATTTTTTAAAATTATTATTAAATAGAAATTAGATTTATATAAAAGAATTAAATGACAAATAAAATTATACTGAATTATTGACGATATTCATTAAAAAAAATTATTTTTTTAATTTGACAATGTAAATATATAAAAGTTATATTCTAATAATTTTATAATATTTGTTGTATTACTTTTGATATTTACATGTAAATGCTATAAGTAATATGAAAGTCAGTCTACTTATAGCTTACAACCAAGCAAAAAGAGTAGTTTAAAATAGTGGGACACAGTGACAGTGGTTGATTATTTGGACAGAATAGTTTAAAGGCCCAACAGCCCGACTCCAGTTTTACGAGTGTTTGGTTCTCTAGGCCCACTTAAAATGATTCCTCCGCTTCAGGCACGTTTTTTGGTCCCACTGTCAGACCTGGGCTCGCTTGCTCAGAAATTTCAAATGTCCATTATTTGTAACTCTATACACTTTCTTTCATTAAATAAAATAAATAAAAGAAAACACTCAGCAAAATAGATGATACAAAATTATTTTTTCCAGCTATCAGAATAAATTATCAACTAATATGAAATCTGATGTTTTCCCTTTCAACATTGATAAAAATTAAAATAAAATTGAGAAGTCAAAAATCCGAAAAGCCTATTGGAAATTGGAGAGTAGGTCAGATCAGACTTCAGAGCTCAGAGTCAGAGGTAATATCCAGGAGTTGCATCTGAAGTGCACGTGATTTCACATGTCCAATGGTTTAAGAGTAGTATCTTACTGCAAGCAAGAAACAAATTATTTACTTGTACGAAACGATCCAATGAATACTCTACAGCCATGACAATTTTCTATCCAATCCTCATCTCTGGCCCCCGACACTATTAAGCATTGCACCAAACATCTCATCATGCACCCCAATTATCAAGTAATGCTGAATTCACTGGATAGGTGTATTCTTTTAAATTTAAAAATATTATGAGCAAAATTTTAACAAAAATTATCCTTTTTTCTTACAATTGAATATTTGATTTTAAAGAATTTGATATAATTTTTTTTTTGAGGGAATAGTGTTGTTTTTTTTTTCTTGACTAGAAATGCCTTCACCCAGCATTAGCACTCAGATCTGTGTCCTCTATGTGAACATGAAGGATGTAAAATGATGAGGTAAGTCATCATTTGCCAGGCTTTGAGCTGCGTTTGCTAAAAATAATACGACTAGATCAGATTGCCAGTTCCAAAGGCAGATAACAGGGAGGCAGTGTCGGTAAATAAAATTATTGTACTGCCTGTAGTATTAATCTCATAAACTAGAATATTTACTAACAAACACACAAGTGACAAGTCCTATGGCAAGTGGCTGAATCCTACCCTAGATTTTTCTTTACACGACTCCCCATGAGTATTGTCTCACTGAGGTACTACAGCTGTAGAAAATGCATTAATATCCACACTGAGCAGCCTTAGCAACCCCTGCCCCTGCTCTATCTATATATACTTCCCAAACTATCACTTTCTTCTTCACTGGTAATTACAAACAACAAAAAAAATGGGTCTAAATGCTCTCCTCCTAATTTTGATTCCTTTTCTTCTGGTCAATATTACACTGGTAAAAAAAAAATAGTCTCTTTTTGTCTTATTTTTTAGCATAGCAAGTTTGTTAATTTGTTCATGGTTTTCTAACTTTGGTGGAACTTCTATTGCTTTCACAGGTTTCATCACACAGTGAAGAATATTTGTTCGTGAAGGTAATAATATATTCTCAAAAAACTTGTATACGATTACTTTTTTAGGTAATATATATATATATATATATAGTGAAGCTCGGAACTTGACTCTGATATTCTTGTGTGTGTGCAGGAAACTTCTGTAAAACCTCCAATAGCAAGCCCCAAGAGGTCACCCTTTCCAGCCCCACCATTTTATAAACCAGTTCCCACTCCTCTCCCATCACCACCTAAGGCTCTACCTACTCCTCCACCCCCAGCAAAGGTTTCACCCCCTCTGCCGGTTAAGAAACCAACTCCTCCTCCATCTCCTCCGGCTAAGGTTACTCCACCACCTCCACCAGTCTATAAACCAGTGCCTCCTTCACCGCCAACTAAGGTTTCTCCACCCCCTCCGCCAGTTAAGCCATCTGCCCCTCCTCCACCATCCCGGCCACGAACGACAAAAGGTGATGCCTAATTGAACCTAACACAAAATTGTTTCCTTCCAAGTTTAATTTTCTTGCTTTGATATGCTGAGCTTGTTGAGTAATTCCTGCAGATTGCATCCCCTTGTGTACGGTGAGGTGCAAGCTACATTCGAGGAAGAACGTATGCTTAAGGGCATGCGTTACATGCTGTGATCGATGCAAATGTGTTCCTCCAGGGCATTATGGGAACCGAGAGAAATGTGGAAAATGCTACACCGACATGACCACCCGTGGTGGCAGGACTAAGTGCCCATGAAGAAGATTGAGATTTTGGAGAATTCCTCCTAATTGATTGGAAGAGAGTCCATGGACCAACAGCTTAAATTAGGTCTAAATAAAGAAATTAGGTCACGTGCATCTGAGTAATTTGCTAGTATCCGTGTGGCATAGGGAACGGTTAGGTTTTGTTATATTAATGAATGAATGTCCTTATTGCCTCTTAAGTCCTTCCTTCTTTTCATATGATAGCTTGATTCGTGAATTTGGAATGATTGATCTAGAGGACCCATTACTTAATTGTCTTTATTGTCAGTGTACATTGGCGCAAATCGCAATGTTTTTTTTGCTATATTTTTGTTCTTTTTACTCACTTAAAACGTGGTGTGATCATGGTGTTTTTTCACTATTTGACTGTAATTTGAACTATGTTATTTTTAATACAGAATACCTTTATAATAAAAAAATAAAAAAAGAAGCGTGCCCTATTGTAAACAGCGAAGGTTCTGGATACAACCGAACCACTGGGACAGACAGATGCTATTTTACTCTTTAAGATATCTTTGAAATCCAGATACAGAAACAGGACAGCTGCAAACAGTAGATACTCCATGAAGGGTGTCTCTTGGTTGGGCCCTAACTTGTCCATTTTCATTTTGTTAAACCCGAGATATAAACAGTCTGACAGTCGTCTCGTCTCTCTCTCTCCTCCACTGCTACTTAAGAGTCCTAGGCATTTCAGTCGGCCAGTCAAGGATCATTGTGTTGCCTTTGTTGCAGCAGTATCTACTAAATAATTACGAGAATTAGACACGAGATTGCGCTGAACATTTCCTTCTTTCTTGGATACCGAACTTAATAGCAATAACACTCGTCAAAAATAATTACAAAATATGATCTCTTTATTCTTTATAAACACACTTCTTAAAATACATTTTTACAAACAAAATTTATATTATTTTATAATTTTTTTTCCTGACCGCCCTATCTATTTACAAAATAAAATTTTATTAATTATATTTTATAATATTATTGCTAATATAAAATTTTAAAAATATTAGTATATTTTTTCTGTTTCAAAATATAAAATATTGTAAACAAATTCTCTAATTCTAAATATTTTGATATTTTTAATTTTATTTTATATATTGTTTCTAGTATTTCTCTTAATTATTTTATCTTTCATAAATAATAATATTTTAATTCTAAAAAATAATAAACACAATAAATGAATATATTTTAGGAATTAACATATTTTCTAACTCTTAATTCTTGAATATTGATAGACATATCTGGTCAGGAAATACACGACTCGCTCTCAAACTTTTGTGGTTTTCACATTGCGGTTCTCCTTCAGAGCTGTGCTAGCTCGTCTCGTGCACGAATGGTAATAGTAATGCCACCAAACGCAGCTCCCTCTTCTCCTCCAGGCAGCTCATTTTCTTCTGGATTCCTTTCGCTCACCTCGATCCTTTTTACTTGGAATCATGGCCATGGGTGCTGTGCTTTCGCTCTCCATCCCATTGGACGTGACAGTGTCCCTGGTGCTTTTTCCCTAATCCCAGGCTGTTATAACACACTTCCCTAGTGTGCTGTTGCATTCTATCACTGCATCGTAACTCGTAAGAATCATTATCAATAAATTACCATTTATCGTTTTAACATGTCCTTACCATTTTTTTTTTATAAATTAGTTTTAAAATTTGTGTCTGTTAGGTTGTACATATGTTACTATCCATTTAAATCGCATAATGTTTTAATTGACTAGTAATTATGAGTAAATCACTGAGTACTATAAAGATCTAATACTAAAAAGAGACAAATACTCGTCTTAAAAAATAATTAAATCCACATTTAATAGAATAAAGTATCTTTGCATTTCAATCTTCACCAATTCAATTATGGCTTGGGGAAGTATGCACCATTTTCATTTAATTATATTCGAACACCTTCCAAATCCAACATGTAGTAATAAAATATCTTATACAGGAGTCATTTTACACTTTCATTTGGAATATTGCAACTCTATGGTATGATGTCCATGAAAAATCTAATTGAGATTCACATTATTGGGGGAAAAGTCATGTCCACAAACCTTTTCTTCTCCCTAATATATATATATATATTGAACTTGATGTTGGATTCTGGAATTTAAGCTACTCTTGTATTGGATTACTAAGTCTTTGCATACCCAATTGAATGAAGATTATTAGTAGTAGTTTTGACACGATTCATTGAAAGAATAACGCTATGAACACAGGCTTATTCTATTTATAAAAATAATTTATATTTTTTTAAGTCATTTTAATTTATTATATACATATTTCTTTCGAAGTTGATGTCCACTTAAATAGTAAAAATTTAAGAAGAATGTTTAATAAATTATAAGTATTTATGAATAGTTAGGATCTGTTTGGTTCGGAGGATTTGAAGGAGAAGAGAGGGACTTTTTAAAAAATTCCTTGTTTGGTTCACTTTTTAGAAGGGGAGAAAAAATAAAATTTGTAATAAAAATCTCTCTTCTCCTCTAATCTTCTTTCCCTTCAAAAGTGGGAGAATTTGGAAGGAAAAAAAATATAAATATATATAATTACTAAAATATCTTTATTTACTAAAAATATCATCTTTCACTGCAATAAATATTATAAATATTTAATAATTAATTTAAATATATTTTCCTCCCCTTCCATTGTTTGCTAACAAAAAGATGTTTTCTCTCTCCTCCCCTCCCTCCTACCTCCCCTCAGCTCCCCTTCCCTCCATTAAAATTCCTCCCCTCCCCTCCCCACTTTTGAACTAAACAGACCATTAATGATATGACATAAATGGTGTAGCATCAATTTTTCAGATTATTTATAAAATTTGAAGTTAAAAATATGTTTATTATAAAAATCAATGAATGTTCATGCTCGACGTAGTGGCGCGAATCAATCATAAACATAAACAAAATTAATTACACTCCCTACATTCTAAAATAATAGTAGTAGTTTGACAATTTTTGTTTCAAATTAATTTGTGAGGAAATTCATAAACCTTTTCTGTTTTCCTTTTTCGTTTTTGATTCGTTCATCTACAAGATCGTAGTCACGCGAAACGTATTCGAGTTCCAGAGATCCCGCTTCAACCATCACCGTCGTTCCGGAAGCGAGATTTAGCTTGCAGTGAGCGAAACTGTGGAACCCTGAGACTTAAACAAAACATGAGAATCAATAATAGCGATGGGATCTTGGGAGCACGAAAGGGATCAGAGACAAGAACCGCAGTTAGACAAAAATGGCTCAAAGGGAGAGAGAAGTGGCTGGTGGTTCTTGGGCTGGTATTGCATGCCGTCTACATGCTCAGCATTTTCGACATTTATTTCAAGACCCCAATTGTCCACGGCATGGAGCCCGTTACTCCCCGCTTCACTCCGCCCGCTAAGCGCCTTGTTCTCTTAGTTGGTATCTCTTGCACGCCACTTATTTGATAATTTTTCCCAGTGAACTCCGATGTTATTATTGGGCATGTTCTTAACTTAGCAGAGCTTATTCAATTCTGTAGTTTGGATTTGTATTAATCATTGACGGGGAATTGTTATTGCAGCGGATGGTTTAAGGGCGGACAAGTTTTTCGAACCTGATTCAGATGGGAATTACAGGGCACCGTTTTTGAGAAGCGTGATTAAGGAACGCGGCCGCTGGGGAGTGTCACATGCTCGTCCTCCTACCGAATCTAGGCCTGGGCATGTGGCTATCATTGCCGGCTTTTATGAAGATCCGAGTGCTGTTACAAAAGGTTGAATTTATTTTCTTTCCACATATAATTCGAAAGCAGGACCCGCTAAGGCTATGGCATTCTGTTTTCTTAGAATATTTCAAAATGCGTTACAGGGTGGAAAGCAAATCCAGTTGAGTTTGATTCAGTATTTAATCGGAGTCATCACACCATTGCTTACGGCAGCCCTGATATTGTTCCGATATTCTGTGGTGCCTTGCCACATAGCACATGGAAATCCTATCCTCATGAATATGAAGACTTTGCTACCGGTTTGTTCCATTCTCGTGTTATTCCGTTTGCATGCCTTTTGTGACGTGAGTTTAATTTATAATCAACTTAACTTCTTCTCTTAAGAAAACAAAACTCAAATTTAACTTCGGAAGCTTTAGAAAAATGAAAGATATTCTGGACAGCAACTTTGAGATTAGATATACATTTTTGGTCCAAGGAATAGTGCCTGACCACAGGACATCTAGATTGTTGTACACAGTGAATCCAGTTAAACGATCTTTGCATGCTGCCAGATTTTAGGCATTACTTCATAAGTTTCTAACAGGAAAACATCTCTCCTTGTAAACAATGTTTCCCTGCCCATAGAAAAAGAAGCTCTTTTTGGTACTACGTTGCACATTCATTAAAATGAAACATGAATATCATGTGTTTTACAATCTGACTAATTGTGTTTTTCACACACACGAGTATTTTATAAAAATACCAAGATATAGAAGTCTTTACTCCTTGTTGGAGAGGATTAGGATCCAGCGAAATCCATATTTTATATAGGCACTGGAGATTTAACTTCAGCAGATCAACCTCAATTGAGTTTCACCTTAATTCTATGCTTTATCAGTTCACTAGTTTCCATGCAGATGCATCTTTTTTGGATGAGTGGTCATTTGATCAACTAGCGAGCCTTTTGAATAGGTCGAATGAAGATCCGAAGCTGAAGAAGCTTCTTCAACAAGACAAACTCGCCATATTTTTGCACCTGCTTGGTTGTGATTCAAATGGTCATGCTCATCGGCCGTATTCATCCATTTATCTCAATAATGTTAAGGTTGTTGATCATATAGCTGAAAGAGTTTACAATCTTCTCCAGAGTTACTTCAAGGATGACTTGACAGCCTACATTTTTACAGCTGATCATGGAATGAGTGACAAAGGTTATATGGCTTTTAGAACTCGTCTGCGTTTATATTACACTATGCCCTATTCTTGGCTGATGCATACTGAAATTTGGAAAAACCTAGCATCCATTTGTATTAAATTATATGCAGGCACATGGAAACATGTTTAAAAAAAAAAAAACAAAAAAAAAGCAAATAAGAAAAAGAAGAGAAAGAATCAAGTCACTTGTATCAGATCGCATATGTCCTCTTTTTCTTTCTCTAGGCATTAATTATACCCGATAATTTTCTTACCCTCGAAGATATTTCCAGGTTTCTTGCCCATTAGATGTTTTCTTGATCAAATATGACTCCTTATCTGTTTTATCTGTCTACTAAGTCACATTTTGGATTTTATGTGCACATTTTAATCCTCGTTTTCTTTCACGGTACACTGTCTCAGAATAATTTACCCCATGGGAGCTTCTTATTTATTTTCTCAGCAGAGCATGCTGAATGTTTTCTGTGCTTTTGACAGGAAGCCATGGAGATGGACATCCTACAAACACTGACACACCACTTGTTGCCTGGGGAGCAGGTATTAGACATCCCATGCCCGCTATGACCAGTGAGCATCCAGATCATGCAGTTCGTTTTGTTGATGAACATTTGCATGACACACCAACGCCTTCTGAGTGGGGACTTGATGGTATTGAGAGGTTGGATGTTAATCAGGCTGATATCGCACCACTGATGGTTGTACAGTTGTTCTTTACTGGAATTGAGACAAATCTGCTTTTATCTTCAGTTATACTTCATAAGTTTAGTTCTCACATTTTAATGAAATCTTATGTAGTCAACTGTCATTGGTCTGCCATGTCCTGTTAACTCAGTGGGAAACTTGCCTCTTGGTTACCTTAATTTGGACAAGGTGAATTATCTTACATATTGCCCAAAAGTTCCAAATAGTTCATATTTTCTTTGACATTGATAGCAAATTTCCTTTTGTAATCTTTTATGCCTTTTCAGATTGAGATTAACTTGAGAAGAACTATTTTGTTTAATTTATTATTTTTGTTTCTAGATGGGAGAGGTTGAAGCTGTATTAGCAAATACAAATCAAATTCTCAAACAGTTTCTCCGCAAATCACGTATCCTTTTGTACTAGTTATTTTTCTGTCCTGTTTGGTTCATATCACACCTACTTTATGCATGTGGATGATTGGATTTGAGCTCAGGAGTACGATAACCATGCTTTTTTCTTTGACAACTTTTAGAACTGAAGCAGTCTGAGTCATTGCATTTCAAGCCTTTTAAACCTTTGGCAAACTATTCATTGGTATTGAATCAAATTGAGCATCTGATTGCTGTGAGAGATTATGAATCTGCAATAAGATTATGTGAGCATCTAAGAAGCTTGGCACTGGATGGACTCCACTACTTTCAGACTTACGATTGGTTAATGCTGATGACTGTTATTACACTCGGATATATTGGTTGGATGATTTATATCCTACTTCATGTCTTGCAATCTTACACCTCCTTACCAGAAAATCTTTTTGGAAAGGAGCGAGTTATTTATTTGAGGAAGAATACTGGGAAGGTAACCCAGATTTAATATGCCTTAAGCCTCTTGCTTATAGTATGAAATGTTTATAGGGCATGCCAGAGTGATAGAACTGTTTTCTATGGTAGCTATTACAAACCTTAAAATGCATTGGATGCAAGAATGATGCTATTGTATATTACATAAGGTTCACTTATATATAAACTTGAAAACTGACTTGAAGGGCTAAAATGATCTACTACTTTGGGATTGGATTTGGGGTTATCTCTATTTACTACTCCCTCCATCCAAAATTGAATGGTCACATAAAAATTAGTGTCATATTTTCTAAAATAAACTTTTTTAATCTATGGTTTCACATCTAGCCTCCTTGAATTTAAGAAATATGAATTCCAAAAGCATGGGTCCACGACTAACAAATTTAGTTAATAAGGATAAAGTGGTACCCATGGTCGAATGCTCTTCTAAATATTATTGACAAGTCAAAATAGGATATTCAATTTTGGACAAGGTGGTAGTAGTTGTTCAATCAACATACATAAATTTTCATATTAAAAGAAAAATGGATGCATGAACATGAAAACATGGAATAAGAACAGGAGTAATCGCCAGTGTTCCGTTGGTTGATAAAGACCAATTTTCCCAGTATGTATCTCTTGTATATTTATGTTTGGAAGCTTGGAAATTCAGTGATTAACTGTTTGTAGATATGTATGTACCCCTGATTTGTTTTGCTCAGAACTATTAACTTACTATCCTTTGAACAATAAGGTATTCTCATTTCTAAATTGATTTTCCTTTCACGTGCCAGGTATACCTCTCTGGATGTTTCTTCCTATGCCTAGTGTGCACTCTGCTGCTGCTGCAACACTCTCCCCTTCTTTATCATGCATATGCTGCTATGACAGTATTTCTCTGGACGCAAATATTTAGTGAATATCCGTTTCTTAGAGCATTATGGAGTGGCTTATTGAGGAGAGAATGTTCTTACTTTGTTAAACTTATTGTGACTTGTATTATTTCGGTGCTCATCCTCGAAATCCTGGTACCTCTTCTAGCATATGCTAAGTATTTTTCTTATTATCTTTGGAAACTGGGGTGTGGCTGAGTGTGAATTAGTTTGTTTTAGAAAAAGGAAAGACATCTAGCTTAATCTAATTCTCATGCAGGTAAAAAGCTTCACAGACAGGAAGCTATATTCTTGGTGTTTCTTGACAGTTGGGATTGCTGCTGCTGCTTATCTTATCAGATCAATGCCTTGGAAATCTGCGGTGCCATTTTTCATTTGGCTGGCTTGTTGGTTCTTGTCCATTTTCACATTGATGCCTGCTGAAATTCCAGATAATACTCAACTAGTGTAAGTCAACCGTTTAATAATTGGTCGAGATTGTTTGAGAAGTTAACTATATATTTAAGCCAAGCTCAAGCAGTAGTTGGCTCAGCCATTTCATGGTCACGTGTAATGTACCTAGAGGAATCACAAAAGAAACATTAGATAATGGCCTAATGATATATCTTCCTGTTGGATAAGAGGAGTCCATGGAGAAAAAATTTATTTCAGAATCTAGAAGCTAGAGACATGTTTCTACCAGAATTATAATTCATATCGATTCAATTTGGTATTTTGAAGTCATAACTAATTCTCAAGGTATGTTGACAATGTACTCTGATGTTTACATGTCACAAAGTTGTGTATTTCTCAGCCTGGTCTTTTAGTATAAAATTCAAATTCTTGTGGTTAAGCAGTCTTTTGTTTTTGTTTGTCTCAATTACAATTCTAAACACAATCCTTTAACCTTTTTATTTGATAACTTCCAAGGGAAATGCAGAGGTAGAGCAGCTTACCTGAGAGTGCCTCTTGCTCTTGAAATCCTATAGAAATGAGATTTGGATATGTAACAAGTTGCATGTAACTTGAATGAGTGTTTCTGGAAGGAATTTTTAAAAATATTTTTAATGCAATTATCTGCTTATGTAGTGTTGCCAGTGGAATCATTGTTATGGTAATTGGAGGTATTGGGAGGTATCTGGATCTTCATGCTAAACAGAATAAATACTGGCGTTGTCTTCTTAGTCATGACAATGACAAAACGAAGTTCCCTATGCTCTTTCACTTGCAGGTATTAATAGAGCTCTTAACTAGGCTGACCTTTTTCTTTGAAGTAGTAATCTTTAAAGTTAATCTTTTGCTGTGGATGTAGATACTTTTGGTTGGCTTGTCATCAGTGATGGTGCCCTTGTCAACATCTCACCGAACAGAAAAGCAAGAATTGCGTACATTACACCAGCTAATAAACTGGTCCATTTCTGGTATCAATTTTGTTCTTATGCTCACATGTTTGTTTTGCTCTTGTTTGTGTGTTCATGGAATATTGCATGGTTTGCCACAAAATTTTGCATCCTTGCACAGGGTTTTTACTTGTGAACTTTTTTTATTTTTCTTCCCTTAATTACAGTTTGGAAGTTATTTTGTTTATTAGATCTATGTTTCTAACAAATTTAATTAGAAGACTGAAACATAGTGGAGAAACTTAATTTGTAACATGTCGATCAATGTAATTCAAAGTTTAATGAAGCTATATGACATTGAAGTTCAGTTCAATGGATTCAGACTAAAATTTACCCTTAAATGTATTACTTTCATGAAATTATGGTCTTTGCCTTTTGGATTTTATGTTTAGTTCTAACTGGTTAAAGCATACATATAGAAGATATTCACCATAGTTCTATGTACAATTAACATTATCATTGATGTTGGCCCTTTGTTCTGCTGTAGTTTTCTCAATGGCCCTTCCACTATTCTCAACTACTGGTCTGTTGTCCCGGTTAACTTCCATATACCTTGGTTTTGCACCAGCATTTCTACTTCTGTCTATTGGGTATTTCTCTTTAAAGTTATTTCAAACTTTCATTGAACTCCTAATATTGATCTACTGCAGATGTATGCTATAATACTTACTTGAAACTAATGCAGATATGAAGCTCTCTTTTATTCTGCTCTTGCTCTTGCATTAGTAGCATGGATGCTGTTTGAGAATGCTTATATCTACATAAGCAAGCCGAACATATCTTCAACTGTAATCAAGATCATGGAGGACAACAGCATTCTCAAACACGATGAGAGATGCCTGCAGCTTTCTGATATGAGAATTCCATTGTCATTTGTATGTAACAGCCTTCTTTATTCCTGTATTCCTTGATAAAATTTGTCAAAATCATACACTCCAAAAAGAGGGGAAAAGGAAGAACAGATGCAATTTTCTTCTTTCAATTGATATTGTGCAATGAGGGTTATCCAGGCTTTCATATGACATAACTTTCAGGTCACCAGCATGTTCTATTATTCACACTCATTTTCCACTTTCTCTTTAAGTTGTTATATTCTAAGCTCTTCCTTAATAATGTCTCCACTGGAACAAACTAGTTCATTCATTTAAAACTGGAGAGAATATTTAATTCCAATATTGTGTTAAGTTTCCAACCAAACTAGATTATTGCTTTTAAAGTGGAGAGAATATTTAATTCCAAATGCTATGTTGCCTAGAACATTGTACTTTGAGGTACTATAGGGGAAATTTAAACCATTGCCCCTCACGCTTTGTTTGGGTCCTTGCTTTCCCTTATCAACTCAAGTTATGGTAATTATACATGCTGTAACTGTGTGCTCTTTTTGTCCAGATGGTCTTCTTCAATATTGCATTCTTTGGAACTGGTAATTTTGCTAGTATTGCAAGTTTTGAGATTTCGTCTGTTTATCGATTCATCACAATTTTCAGTGTAAGTAAATACTAAACAAGGAATGGAGGTTCTTTATCCCCTATTAGTGTTTTGCAGATCTAATGTTTTTTTCTTCAATTTGCAGCCATTTCTTATGGCAGCCCTCCTAATTTTCAAATTATTGATACCTTTCATCCTTGTCATGTAAGTATCAGCAGTACATTTATTTCCATTGCTTTATTGTCGTAAATCCTTATACTGTTCTATTCTTGAAGTCTTCTTGCATTACGTGATGTAAACCAATGATACTTCCAATAGGCTTGCATAAAGCCACTGTTCAATCTCTTCTCTCTCCCTCTCTGAACCAAAAATCTTGAGTTGGGCCTGGGCAGTTCATTCCAATATGTATAGAATTTTATCAAAAACCATAATGGGAAAGCCTGAAACTGAGTTTCTATTTCTACATTTACATTCTAAATTTTAGAAGCTATGGCTGATATCTAAGAAAGATGCATCTGGATGTGGTTCTAACTTGTCCTCCAGGTAAGAGGAGGCATATAGGAGAAGACGGATTTTTGTAGAAAAACAATTCAAATGATCAGGAACTTTGAAAAAAGTTTTGTGATTGGTTAAAATTAAAGGGTTTCTAATGCTTCCTTCAAATTATTGATGTGGTCTTTTGTATGATAATATTCTCAAGTATATAATGGGATAAGTAATTTTAACATGTTTGATTTCATTACACACTTGTTGGCATTTCACTGACGTGACATTGCATTAACAATTCTACTCTGGACATGAATGCAGATGTGTGTTTAGTTCAATAACCAAGCTAATTCGGGTTCCACTGTTGGGCTGTTATTTTCTTGTGATATTGTGTTCAGATGTAATGACAATTCATTTCTTTTTCCTGGTAGGTCTCCACATTCATCTGATGCTTCAATTTTCCTTATTTATAACCTTTAGTTAATCAGCCAGTCCAGCTCATAGGCAAGCCTGTGTATATGTCAATGGGAACAAGATCTATTTTCTGACTATTGCGGTGGATGACAGGTCCGAAATACAGGAAGCTGGATGGAAATTGGTAACAGCATTAGCCATTTTGGGATTATGAGTGCCCAAGTTGTGTTTGTACTCGTGCTTTTTGCTGTGACGAATGTATATACAAAAGATATCCAAACAAGATCCCCTCAGCAACTGTCCCGGAAAACTATGTGATTCTTTTTAATTTTGGATTTTTCATCTAGACCTTGGAAATTCTTATAAATTTCTCAAGAATTAGTCCACTTATTAAAGCAAGTTTGTACGATGACTAATTGCTGAAGTATGAATTTTGATTTTAGAGAATATTTTTCCATTGAAGCAATAGTTTTGATATCATGTAAACCTTTAGAAAAATTTTGCGCTGGATTTTCACCGTTTGGTTGTCTTCATTGCTATTATCCTCTCTGATTATTTTATATGTGAATAATAATCAGATATCCCTTTTCCGCATTTCCACTGCAGAGATTGTGGTTCAGTGTTTCTTGTTCAAGCTCTTCTGTTTTTTTACCTGCTAATTGTATTGAATTAAGAGGCTTTAGGCCATGGATTGGATTTCAGTTGTCCTGTTTATTCAATGATATGAAGTGTTTATTCCGCAACAGGGTAGCAGTTGATAATTTCATTAATCAAGATGAACTAACATTAATGTGATCAATCATTGTCTTGTTACATGAACATAATAGGGAATCGGTGCTTGCTCGTGTAAGGTAAATAAGGGCTGGAAGTAGCATGGGACATTCTTTCTGACAGTTCATACGATTTAGAATGGAACTTGTACTGCGGCTACTCACTAGACGGAGATGGTTGTATATGGGAAAGGCGGCAGGGTGAAAGTGAGAGACCCACTTGTTAACGTAAGGAGTAGAACATGGGAAATTTTCTACCCAAGTGAGATTTATATTAATACGAATACAGAATTAGAATGTGATCAATAAGTTTAAGCTGGGAAATTTTTTTCCGTCTTGGCTGAAATTAGCTTCGTTCCTCCCAGAACACAGGAAAATGGAACAATTTTGCATGTGAGAATTGATCCGCAGCTATGTCTTTCGATTGTCTGATGTTTACAGAAAAATTTCTTCAGAACATGATGTTCTGTTTCTAATGGCAGCAACAGCAATAAAAAGGTATGATATTTATAGGCCCTCTTGCTGCAAATGTGTGGAAGAGGGCGGAAAATTTCGAAGGCACAAGAGGAATGCTATTGAGCCAGCCAAGGAGGATACTACGAACAGGGATGAAATCAGAAGCAGAGAAGAAACAGTGAAGCTCAAGAAAACCGTGACTCACTACTGGAAAAGCATGGCAATGGAAGTATATAAAGTTCCCAAAAGGAGAGGGTCTGTTTGCAGGCTCGTTGGCTGCACAAAGTTATCTAACTCAAGGAAGACCTGAACATTACACATTACTGGAGCAATGGTTCAACGAGGACAATGAACCTAGGGAGCAAGGCCTGTATTCTAACAGAGGATTCTTGGTTTTGGGATCATGTGGAAGATGCATTTTTATATTGGGCAGCTGTAGTATTAGATAGAGAAAGCAGCCCAGAAGATAAAAGATGATGGAGCAAAGTGAAATCCATCCACAGTACCGTCAATAAATAATCTGAGTGTAATGTCTTCCTAAATCAGGGTGATGTCCAAATTAAATACAAATAAATAGTCCCAATACTATTCGTTCTTTGGAGACTGCCCAGCTCTACACAAAAAACAAAATGTTCTTTCTCATTGGACAACGGAGACTACGGGGCAATTATTATTTTAGACAACAAATTGAATAAAAGATGGGCGATCATGTGATTTTAATACATTCATGAATTATTAGGACGCAGCGCTCACAATTCACGCCCCAATCTATTCCTTCCTCTGCCATTTCTTATTCTCTCAAACCCATGGACCGGATGCTAATACTATTAAATGAGTCACATATTTAACTTGTATTTGTGGAGTTAATAAAATTCATTAACTTTGCAAGTATATTTCAAATTGAATACGAATTGTAGTCTCATCAAAGATTAGAATGGCAAAAAACTTTGTGGACATTTTCTACTACAGCTGCATCGTGCAAGAATTTGCTCCATCAATTCACTTTTGTGCCTGATCTAGATTGCTCAACTTTCTTAAATAGCCAGATAAATTTTTTTTAAAAAAAGATTGTTTTAAAAAGTAATATAAACACTCGTCATAAAAAAAAGTAATCTAATATTAAAATTCTTTTACATTAAAAATAAAAGTGAACAATAACAGAAAAAAGTTCAAAATAACTTTGAAATTATTCATTTTAAGCAATTTTTGTCAGATGAAAAATTCTTACCTGAATCACAATACATGTGAATTTCCATAAAAATCAAAATAACCCAGAATTTCCGTAAAAACCTATTTTGCATTTTTGAGTTTATTTGTTGGTTATGCACCACGCGTAACGTTTCGGGCGGGAGGAACGGATCAGCAATCAAGAAAAAATCCACACACATTAGAAGGAACATTTTCAAGGAATCAATGATTCCCAGTGAATTGGATCAGTATTGTTTCATTCAGTTCATCTTTTGCATATTTGATCACAACACCACGGCTAAGTTAGGTGCTAATCTGTCTTTCTTCTAGCTGGTTTGGGCTTCTCTTGTTTCTCTCCTCCAAACAAGCACATGCACCACCGACGTGAATGCCAAACTTCTTCCGACCCCACTCCCCTCTGGATCCCTCCTTACCTCCCCCAGCTCACACTCACACTCCCCGTGATTGGTGCTCCTGTCTTCTCTTCTCCCTGCACATGCTCACACCCAAACACCTACTCCCTTCCCTTTCATTCACTTTCCCTGGGCCTCTGCAGCATTGCTCTTCAAACAAATAGTTGCACAAATTAATTGAAAACTTTTTCTTCAGTAAATTCCCTCTTTCACTTAAACCCACTTCTCAATCCCTTTTGATGCCCTTTTCTTTCTCCTCCTATTCTCTCTCTCCATAGAGTTTAGAGAAGCACACTTTTTCCTTCATCTTTGTTTAGAGAGAGAGAGGGTGGCTAATCTAATCTAAAGGGAGTAGCTAGCTCAAGCTGTATCTCTGACAGCACAGTCCTCGAATGGATTCAGCTTTGGCACTGTTTGTTTTGTTATCACTGTTCTTCACACCCTCACTTTCGCAGTCCCATTACCGTCCGCCTCAACTCACCACTAACTATTACCAGAGAAGATGCCCGAGATTTGAGCAGATCATGCAGGATACCACCACCAATAAGCAGATCACCTCCCCCACCACCGCTGCCGGCACTCTCCGCTTATTCTTCCATGATTGCTTCGTCCTTGGCTGCGATGCCTCCGTCCTCATTTCTTCCACTCCTTTCAATAAGGCCGAGCGTGACGCCGATATCAACCTTTCCCTCCCCGGAGATGGCTTCGATGTTGTTATCCGGGCCAAGACTGCCCTTGAGCTCGCGTGCCCTGGAGTTGTCTCGTGTGCCGATATATTAGCCGTCGCCACTCGGAATCTCGTCATCATGGCCGGCGGCCCTTTTTACCCTGTGAAATTAGGCCGCAAAGATGGATTGGTGTCAAAAGCTTCGACCGTGGAAGGAAATCTTCCCCGACCCACAATGTCGATGGATGTAATCATTAAGATTTTCGAGCTCAGAGGCTTTTCGATTCAAGAAATGGTGGCACTATCCGGTGCGCACACAATTGGTTTCTCACACTGCAAGGAATTTAGCACAAACATTTACAATTACAGCAAGACTGTACAAATTGATCCCTCTTACAACCCGAGGTTCGCAGCTGCTCTGAAAAATGCTTGTGCAAATTTCCAGCAGAATCCCACACTGTCCGTCTTTAACGATGTAATGACCCCAAACAAGTTTGATAACGTATACTTCCAAAATTTACCGAGGGGAATGGGGCTTTTATCATCGGACCGAGCATTGTATTCGGATCCAAGGACGAGGCCTTATGCAGAGATGTATGGAAGGGATCAAGATGCGTTCTATAAGGCATTTGCTCAAGCAATGCAGAAGCTCAGTGAGCATGGTGTCAAGACCGGACGGGAAGGTGAAATAAGGCGAAGGTGTGATGCTTTCAATCACTGATGATAGTAATGAAATCAATTAACGCATTTGTGTTCAATTTTTTGTTTTATTTTTGTTCTCTTTTTGGATGGTTTTGATAAATTTCATAATTTATATGTATACGGGAGACTCGTTTTAGTTTATTTAGCAACAAACCAAGTGCATATTACCTGCAATGTGTATATTTATATACTTGTTGATACGATGCGTCTTCTTCGGTGCCAAATATGAATATCCTTCTATTTCAAAGCTCTCCTGGTAACCTTAGTTTAGTCTCAATTAAAAAAAATGTTTGTTTAGTCCAAGAAGCATTTGCTGCCGTTGATACGCTTAGGAAGTCGAATAAGTCAATACTAGTAGTATTGATCTCACCGTCCACATTGATTTGTGGGAGACAGTGTGTTATAATTTTAAGTACTGTGGAAATTTTGTCTCCTGTAACTCGGAAGTTAGTGCTGTCATTAAAATATTACTACTAGAAGTGAGCCATAGCTGGGTTGGAATGAATGATGAAAATAAGAAAGTTGTTTTGACATTTTTAAGCAAAAGCAAATTAGTCCATTAGATTGTGATATCACTCTCGATAGCTAAGTAATTAAGTTTATCCTCTCCTCTCCCACTGAGACTGAGGGCAACATCAAGCAAAATATGGCTAAAAGCCTTCTCCGATGCTTTCCTGGCTTCTAATAACAACCTCGTCCTGATGAACAGATGTGCATTTTCCTCAAGTAACAAAAGCCACTATGGAAAGAAACTACTTTCCCTTGCATTGATAGCTTTCGATTTGCAACTGGAAAGGAATGAACTAGAAATTTCCAGCTGGAACTTTTTCGTAAAAACTTGAGAGCCCACCCAGCTGGATCCTAACAACATCCTTAGACAGAAAAGAGCTGCATCTTTGGGTTATTTTGGTACATAAGCCGCGTGCCCGTGCAGTCCTCTCGAGTGTTTGGGCCAAAGAATTTGATAAAACTGAAACTAAAGAAGCTGATTAACGAACCGAAGAAAAAGTTGAATCTCACAAGCTGGAGGAGACAATGTATATCAGTCAACACTTTTTAGTTTTTAGTGCAATTGACTAAAATGTTTTTGTGATCTAAAATATTGGTTGAGAAACCATTAACTTAAATTTGAGACCTGACCAATATAAAAATCAAATTGAGTTTTTTTAAAGAAAAAGATCATTCTTCTTCAACCAGTATGGTTTAAAAGTTTCTACGGAAAGCCCTAGTATTTTCATCCATGACATAGAGTTGCTTTCCCTCGTGTTGAATGATGCACAGGGTACACCGTGCAGATTGTATATACCAAGAAGGGTTCCACTTCCACCACCCCCCTGGGACTGGGTACTGGGTATGCATACTTTGGCTTTTTCTTTTCCTTTTTAACGCCCTTTTTTTGGATAAGTTCCTTCCTCTCTTTTGTTTTCCCAAAAGATACTGGACGACCATGATGACAACTGACAAGCGCTCCAGCTACAGAGACAATCAAAGCAGGACTTTTTACAGAATACAAAGAAAGTAAAGTAAAGAATACTGAAAAGAGAAAAAGGACAAGCAGATGAGTACTATTTCTACAATACTACAATGAAATCTATATAAAATCACCTCATCAACCCTCTTTCATCGTAAAAAAAAAATAAAAATGAACACTCAAATGCTCTTTTGATATCAAATCAAAAGTACATCATAGCATCACGCTTGTTATCGGCATACGAGAGAGCATCTATATGAATTACCCATGCACTTTTTTTTTCAACAGATTTTAACTAATGAATGTGCAAGCAAAAAAAGAACCAAACCCTGCCGTATGCATATAGTGACATTCTGCTTTTGCCGAATAATCGTTATCCAATTTCATTAGACTCGGTATCAATCTCCTCAGACGGAGTTACAAACTCAGTTCCTTCTGATGCTGGCCAGAGGATAAGGGGAGGGGGAAATTAACCATTAAGAGTTAAATTTGGACGCCCACTGACCAGGTAGTGACTTGTGAGCACGCACATTACAATTTCTAGGATGCTACTGCCATTATCAATGATGTATATTCCAGTATTCAATAATAAGAGTGTTGACACCATTGAGTAATAATCCGCCATTTATATAGCAGTCTTTGCAGCAAATGGAGAAGATATATTGGCAAAGAAAAGAAAAGAACGGATAGATTTTTCGAACTATTAATAACTAACTTATGTCACACTTGTGTTGCCTTTAGCCTATGCTGTTATGCCATTCTAGTGCCACTCCTAGTGAAATTTCTCCTTTCCACTTGCATTGTTGCCATTCGTAATTGGCTAATTGCCTCTCTCTCTCACACACACATACACAAACACAGAGAAGAGGGGAAGAGGGAAATTTTAAGTAAATCCCAAACAAAGATAGAGATAGAAATGATAATACAGAAAATCTGAAATAAATATGCAGGACATCTTTTAATTCATAATCTTTTTCAATTATGGAATTTCCAATACCATTAAATCATATTTACACGACCAATTGCAGAAGCAGAAGTTAATTTTTCTGATCATTGTGATTCCAATTGAGCACTGTTTGAACGTTAGACCTTCTTGGAATGTCTCACAGAGATTAATGAAGTTACTAATAGAAACCATTTTAAAAGAAACAACTAAATTACCTACATGAACTTGACAAATCAATTAGCGTAGCTGTTTATTGAAGTCAATAAAGATAAAATTGCAAAGAAAGTAATAAATGTCTTTTTTATATAATATTTTAGACTAAAAAACGTTCAAAAAAGAGGACAGTAATCTAAAACTAGAGGAAATTGCATTTTTAGATGAATATCCAGACTAGATTTTATTGCTGTTACTTGGTAAGTTGTGGATGAAATGCGCCAACTACTATTAATATCACCAAATCAATAGGAAGCAGTAGAGAATGTACTCGTACCTTGCTGGCTTGCCATCTTCAACTATTCTCAACACTTTGATCTGCTTAGAGAGCCAAAGAAAATATTTCAAGCAGGGTTGCAGAAAATTATCTTCTCTAAACTTAAGAGAGAAAATGGTAGAAACCTGATTTTGGTAAGATAGTCCAATAACATACACCCTCAAGGTCAAAGGCTCCAGGAACTTCCTCAATTGCAATATTTTCATATGGCATCTTCAGTAACATTTTTCAATTGCTGATTCAAAGGTATCCAATGCAACCACTAAGAGATGAAAACTGGTACATATAGAAATTCTATTTTGCTGTCTATTGTAGTACCTCCGTATCATCGTGGAATCCCTTTCCAATCTCGTCACCGGAATGAGGAGAAACATGAGACCAAAGAAGAGAAAAGGAGAAATCGCAAACTCATTTTCGATTTCTCCATTGGTACAAAGGATATTACCTAGCGTATTGCCTGTATTAACACCGTTACTTCCACAAAATAGAGCCAATAATAGTCTCACTATCATGTTAAAATCAAAACCAGTACCGGCATCTGATTCTCAACCCTGAACCCACATCAAGAAAAAGGAAGAGGAGAGCTGACCCAAAAACCAGAGAAGGGGAAATATGGCAGCTTCCTACATCTCAATTTCTCAATGGCTATAAAAGCTAGACCACAAAAAATTGAAGTAAATAAGAAACAGAATCCAGTTAATCAAATATAGAAAAGAATACTTGTACATCAAAGAGGAAAAATTATAAGTTCAATATTTTTCATCTCCTTCAAATCCATTGTAACACTCGTTAAAAATCTTTATTTACACCTGTGCCTTCCATAAAACCAATGGCGATTGTGAGATAAACAAGAAGCATCAAGAGAAAAATAAAATCTGCACAAGCTTAAAACAAGAAAAACTCGCGCATAATTACAAACCCACACCCGGAGAAAATTAACTTCAAACACTCAAAATTCAGCCAGGTTTTCCCTGGAATTGCGACCTAACTGAAGTTACATACGAACTCTTATCATTGTCAGAATTGAGCAACTCTTCCCAGTCCACCACCTCCTCCTCCTCCTCATCCTTCTCAGTCAGCACCTCCAGAATCCTCCTCACCTTTTCTCGAGCTCTCTGGCTTTGGACATCCTCGAATTTCCTCAACACTTGCTCAGCATTAGCCTCCTTAGCCAATCCCTTAAACCTCAAGCCACCATGGCTCAATCCGTACAAAGCCACAAGAAAACTTTCTTGAGTCGAATTCGAGTCAAATTCATCCCGGGTTAGAATATCCACGAAGCACTCCACTGCACCGCCGTCCAGCATTGCTGTCCTTCCTTCCAAACTTGCCGCCAAATTGCATAGTACCAACATGATTCGACCCACCATGTGACCCGATTTTACCATGCCCATCAGAACTTGGACAGAGCCGAGCTTCACCAATTTAACCCGGTTGCTTTGAACTAGGGAGAGATGATATAGAGCTAGAGTCGAGTCATGCCGGGTGCGTTCAGATTCGGACCTCAGAGAATGGAGTAGCGGGGGCAACGCTCCTAAGACCCCAATTGCAGTCTTGTTCTGGTCGTCAAGTGCCAAACTGAAGAGAGCACCTGCTGCATGATCTTGGGCCTCGGGGAATCCTCCCCTTAGGACATCAATTACAGACGGAACAATCCCTGACCGGACCATTTTGACCTTATTTTCATTTTCTAAGGACAAATTCACCAACACTGCAACCGAATTAACCTGAAGGGACGCGTATCTCGAGGTTATCAAAGAGCGGAGAGCCGAAAGTAGTCGAGGAGTACATAGTTGAACCCGGGATTCTTCACGGGTTCGGGTCAACTTTCGAAGAGAAATCACTGCCTCCTCTTGTTCGAAAACTTGAGAGCTTTTCAGTTTGGCGACGAACTCGTCGTCTTCAAGCGAATGAAGGCTCGAGTTTTCTGTATCAGAGAATGACGAAGAAGAAGAATAACAAGAGGGTCTGGTGGTTAGAGACAGAGGAGTGGTGGGTCCGTTAACCGCAGCCGCCACAGATTCCTCAGAACTTGTGGAAACGTGACTTGGTATCCGCTCAATCTTTTCTGCAGAGGACAAGGGGTTGACTTTTTCCACTTGAGAATTAGGATCTTGGGAGGGTGCAATTAATTTTCGAACGATTTTTTCGGCAGAGTAAAAATCCAGAGGTTTTGGAAGGTTTGAGAGGGAAGATTGACACCAATTGAGGATGGTAGACTTGAGGGCGAGGTTGGGGATGATGGTGGAGAAATCAGGGGTGGAGCCATCAGGGAGAGTGGGCTTAAAGTTAAGGGAGTTGCAGACATTAACACAATTGCGCTCAAAGGTGTGGCCGGAGGAGACAATGACTGGGTCGGCCATCAGGAAGCCTGAAATGGGACACACAAATTCCTTAGGAGGGGTTTGCTTGGGGGACCTTTGAAAGTATATTTTCCACCTGTGCTTGCCACTCCCCATCACTCAAGGCCTGCCTTCTCAGAACTACCGGAATTGTGATACTGGAAATACTCTGGTTTTGAGAAAAACCATTTTAGAAATAGGAGAAATTAAGTCGAAAATTGAAGAGGCAAAGGCTTGAAGGAGGGAAATCCATAGATTGTGGGATTGTGAATATCAGCTGAGAGATTGTGTATATCCATAAACAGAACATAACGAGATTTTTGCTCAACCGAATGAGGATTTCCAAGAGAAGTAGTGCGAGGGGAGGAGTTCGTACGCAGCTATGCTATATTGCAATGGAACTGAAAGAGATTCAGAAGCAGCAGTGATTCTCGTAGATTTTTGTTGTTTGTGGGTCTTTCAAAGTCACGAGTTTGACAAAAGACTTTCGGTGTTGGCCGGGAAAACAAAACCACAGAGATGCTTTGAAAGAGAGAGCAATCATTCCGTTGAGATTTCACGTACAAGGTATTCTTGTTTGTCTTTCACGTTCCTTATTTAAACGTTTTAGTACTAATATAAATGGCCATATAGTCGGTCATTTTTGTGTAATGATAATTTTCTTCTCTTTTCTATATATATAATTAGAAGAAAAAAAATAAAATTGTGGCTCGTTCTTGTATGTAGTTTTTGAATAACACACTATTTGAGCTTTAAAAAAAACAATCCTATAATAGAAATGGTAAGAAAATTATTGTTTGATTATTTAAATAAGTTTATATTTATGTACATATAAAACTTGCATTTATATATTCTTATTAGGGTCGGACGATTCAAACTAAAGCTTGATCGGCATTACTCATTATAACTCTGTACGGAGAAATATAAATTTGGATTTGTATGACTGATTTTATTTTTTTGAAAGGAGCTGTGAGTTTTATTTTATTTTATTTCAAAATTAAATACTCATATTTAATTTAATAAAAGATACGTAGCTTTTAAATATAATTAATTGTGAGATTTTATAAGTTAGTGATGAATCATTTAAATTAAAAAGATTATTAATAAATTTTATATTAAATTTTGAATATCTAAATAAAAAATTTGACATTTAATTCTGAATAAGAAAAGATTAAATATCTCATCTTAAAATTACTCTTTTGTTTTGCCTTAAAATAATGTTTATTGTCAATGTGGCTAGTAATAATATCACATGTATTAATGAAAATTAATTTTTAAAATTAATAAAATTATCTATATAATTTTAGATAAAAATATGAAAAATTATTTTTTAAAAACAAATTAATTGAGCATTTTAAAGTAAACATAAAATATTTAATTTAAGACTAAAAATGAAAATGAGGGAGAAAAAGATCAGCAGCATAGAGTCATGTAGATATCTATATAGGACAAAACAAAACCTGGATAGTGGCCTGAAGCGGGGCCACATCTCCTAATTTTTCCTTCTTTTTTTTTTATTGACCTGAATGAAATCTTACGATTCTTACGTGACGTAATATCTTCCCATCTTCACTGTCATATATCGCTCATAAATCTCTGTTTAGGAAGTCATCAATGCTGTTTTTAATATAAAAATTTTTAAAAATTTTAAAACAAATATTTTATGAATTTTAAAAAATAAAAAATGAATTAAAATACTTACAATTTTTTTAGTATGGATGATTTAAACTCTTTTTTTTTTATTATCAAATTGAATATACACTTCCACCTTTAACATAGTATAAAAATAAAGTAAATTTTGTTTACTATAAATAAGTTATTATAGTATCTTTATTATTTAATATATTTTAATGTGATTAAATGCCCTTAAATTGAGGAAGTCATTTATAAAGTTTTAAATAAATATTTTATTTTCGCAAAGGAAAAATAATTTATTTTAAGAAATAGATATTTAATTTTAGATAAAAAAGACAAAAATGAGATGAATACCTTAGTAAAATTATTGTTGGGATTACTATTTACCCTTTTTTTTTACGAAGAAACCTGTTTGGTTCTTCGTATACTGATCAGACTTTTTTCCATAGTTTATTTTTTAAAAAAATAACTGTTTGAATATTTTTTGCTTTTAAAAAAAATATTTAGATTCTCCCATTACAAATATGATGGTTTTCCACTAAGAGGATCATGTGAATGTCACCAGCATCAATCGATAAAGGAAAAATGATGCTCTCTAATATATATATATAGATGATACCATCTACTATTTTGTTTTTTCCATTAAAAAGACATTTTTATTTTAAAATTTCTTAAATAAGATTATTAGTTTGAAAGACTTACATATATAATTTTAAGTAGTTAATTTTTTCTCTATTTTGCTTCATTTTCGTTCTTTCTGTTTCTGATACCACTAAAAAACCCGTGGGCCGTAGCCTTCTTACCACGCGGTTGTCACCAGTACGTCTTTTCCTATTAATCGCTTCAGCTTCAACAGTGATCCACGGTGATTTCAGTTCTCTCTCTCATCTCAATTTCTCACCGTTGATTCAGTGATAATTATTTCGCTGTTCTTGAATTGTGCTTCTGAATGGATGCTAAAATAGTTGTGTTGTTTATGTAGGGTTAGGATGTTATTCATTTTCATAATTGATTTATGCTAGCTTGTTTTGAAGGATTACAATATTTTATTTTTTACGTAATTTTGACTGTTATAATTAATGAATATTTCTTTTAAAAAAACTTATAACAATGCAGATTATTTATTTGTGTAGCCCCTTTCTTTTATGATTTTATTAAATTTGTTTTAATTCAAATGGGTCAATTGATCCATATTCAATACTTCACCTGTCTCATTAAAATAAATAATTAAAATTGTTCACATAAATTCAAAAAATATATTTAATATTATTAAAATTATAAAATATTTCCTTTCCCTTTCTATTCTGTCATTTCCTTGTAATTAAAATTTGGTTAAATTTAAATTTAATTGTGTGAAAATTTTACTTTAAAGTATATAAAAAAATCTATGCAATTACCTTTGAAAAATTAAATCTTTAAATCAATGTGTATTATTTTAATAGTATGAAATAAGTTTTATAATAACAAAGTATGTTAAATAATAGTATTTTATGTAATTAAAAAATAAATGACATTCTTAATAAATAAATTGAACTATACTTTGAAGCATACGAAAAAATAATATAACGGATAGTTATGCTCTTATTAATTAGTAGTTTTAATTTTAATTCTAAACATTCAAGTTAAAAGCATGGTAAAAGTTAGATTTATGGATTTTTTTAGTTAAACTGAAACAAATGAACCATTTACTTACAAATTCATAGACTGAAACAATTTCTCGATTGTTATAGGTGTATGATGCTCTGAGGATTTTGATTAAGCCTAATTGGCGATATATCATTTTTTGAATTCTTAATTTGTGTGTAAATATATAA
Source organism: Apocynum venetum (assembly GCA_019593545.1). Lineage (NCBI taxonomy): Eukaryota > Viridiplantae > Streptophyta > Magnoliopsida > Gentianales > Apocynaceae > Apocynum > Apocynum venetum. The sequence goes on along the minus strand of SRSM01000123.1, from coordinate 3,491,003 downwards.
ACAAAAATACTAGCATTATTATAAAAGCAATATGCTATATACTAACACCACTTTCTTAATTTGATAAGATATTAACAAATAATTCTATTTTTTTCTTTTAAAAAAAATGATATTTGAAAGTTAAAAATATGAAGGAAACCCTAAATTTCAAGTTAATCATGTAGGAGTAGTGTTTTCTGCTGTAAAAGGCAAAGATAGAAGTGATATTCTGCCTGCCTGCCAGGTATGGAGATACTCAACCGAGTGTGGTGCAATTATTGTTGTTTCTGACTTAATTGTTAAGGTTCTTTGCCGCACTAAGATGGAGATTAATTAGGTGCTCTAGGCTGTCTTTGATTTCTCTTTTCGCAATTTAAATAAAGCTTCCATATCCTCCTGTCTAAATCATTATCATTCATTTTTACTAAATGTAAAGAGTAATTTTACTTAGATTTTTTTCTTTGCTTTGAGCATTTTCAATATTTTATGGGACTATTTGGTTCAAGTCTTGTTGCACTTTTAAAGTCTAACTTTTACATAGAAAAAGGTTTTAAGTTAGAATTATTTCAAGAGTACGCTATATATAGGAGTTGAACATAAAATCTCGTTTTAATAGCAATAGTTTATTTATCAACTATGGTTCAAAATTAAACATTAAGTGACTGAGTTAACATAATCACTCCGAAACTGGTTTTCCTTTCTTATTCTTACACGAGTTAACCAATGATCAAGTTGATTTACAAAATGGGAGAAAGAAGTGCATGTGTTTGACAACATATAGTAATATTACTATTAGATTTGAATGAGTTAATTACACATGAGGAAAGCCACACAATATATATAAGTACAAGTAGCGCAGAATTAATGGTCTAAAGCAAATGATATTCCATCGATTTTTCCTCCTTTTCCACTTTTGTCTGTCTCGCATGTATCTCCTCTAAAGTCCATGAAGGCTTCTATTCAAATTAGAAAAAAATATATACATTGCGCAGATTCTTTTTTGACCATGCAGACAGTTATGCATATATTATGGTTTCTTCTCAAAGTTATCCATGATTAATATGGGGAAAAAACAATATCTTATCGATGGAACTCAATATCTTGTCAAGTTACGTTTCATTTAGTCAAGCTGTAGGCCATCCATGTACTGGTTCTAGAGAAGAATCATGACAATGCCACCCAATCATCCTATATTTCTGGTTATATTCACAAAAAAAAAAAACTAAAGATATACAGCTGCAATAAATATCAAACATCAATTGCACTTTTACCATGAATTAGAGTTCTATTGGGGAGAAAAGAAAGGAAAATAAAAACACAAAAGGGTTTTTATTTCTTGTTTAGTTTCAAGTTAAAAGGGGGAAAGAAGAAGAAGAAGAAAACTTGTGCGTAATGTTTATATTGTTCACACTGGATACATATTTATAAAGGGGAAGGTGGCTGATATGTGTCTGAAGTGGGTCTTTAAAATGGGATTTTGGGTAGTTTTGGACGTCTCAAAAGTAAGGTATTGCAGTGGCCTTTCGAGAAAAGTAGAAGTAGAATACGCTGAGAGAGAGAACCAATGCTTTCAAACTTTACAAAAAGCGAAGATAATTATGCTTTCTTTACAAATTGGCATACCCCTTTTTCATTTGTTGCTGTCGAAATGAATATGCTTTTAATCATCTTCTGAGCCAATCATGCGTTCCCCCCCCCATGCCATGTCCTGTGTTACTCGGCTCCTCCGTCATCATGCTTTGATGCTTCATAAATTCTTGCATTTCATGAAGCTAGGAGTATGATTACACGTATCGATGATTTTCATTCTTATATCAAAATAGAAATTATTTTCTGAAGTTTTATAAATATTGCATTATTAAATTTCAATATTAACTTTATTTATTTTTTATCTCTTTTCTCAATTCTTTTTTATTTATAAGACAATGTCTTTACTGTTTTATTTTTCTCAAATTTTTTTACTTTTCTTATTTTTAATACACAATAAATAAGAACAATTTAGAAAACAAAATAATTTGTTTATCCATATAAAAATCTTATAATGACTTATAGTTAATTGTAATAAGACATTTACTTTGTTGTTGTTTGATAGTTTACTCATGCATAAAAAATCTGTTGAAGAGTTCTATCATTGCACATCTATTTGTTATGAATAAGATAATTTAACTAAAATAATAACTCAATTTTTAATATTTTGATCCAAAATAACATTGTTTAGTGAGCTTGTATCAAAATAACTCAAAGCGTATTTGATAAAAATGTCTAAACAATTTTTATATTACAACGTGTTTAGTAAAACCGTCTACCTAAAGACATGTTTGGCAATCATGTATTTAGCAATAAACACGATTGTGAATCATGTACATCACACAATTACGTTTTCCTATTTAAATTTTTTTTAAACGTTTCTTTTTTTAAAAAAATAGTGAGTAATTTTTTTAAAAAAATTGAAATAGTGAGTAAGAAAAAAAATTAGGAACTTTTCATTTTTTTTAATGAAATGGTGAGTAAATTTCTTTTAAAAAAAAGAGTTAGCCACTTAAATACAAATAAAAAAAATTTCACATTAGTTTTAGATGTTTAACTTTTTTTTTAGACAAATTGACTAACTATTTCATTAAATAAAGGTCGAGTTTTAAAATTAAAAAAAAATAGAAGATCATTTTTACACCTAAAACTAATGTGGCAAAAATTATATATTTTTTAAATTTTTAAAATTTTCATTTATTTAATGAAATAGTTAGTCAATTTGTCTAAAAAACACCTAAAATTAATGTGACAAAAATTTTATTTATTTTTAGGTAACTAAAATTTATTTTTAAAAAAGGAATTTACTCACTTTTTCATTTAGAAAATAAAAAGATTAAAAAAATAAAAACTTAGATGTAATTCATACTCACTATTTCAAAAAAAAGAAGTCTTAAGACTTATTTTTTTAAAAAAAATTTACTCGCTATTTTTAAAAAAAGAAACATTTTAAAAAAAATTTAAATAGGAAAACAGTAATTTACAATCACTTCTATTGCTAAAGATGTGATTGTCAAACGCGTCTTTAGATAGACGATTTTATCCAATACGTTATAATGTAAAAATTATTTAGATATTTTTATCAAATACGTTTTGAAAGATTGTGGTACAATCCTAAATAAACAAAGTTATTTTGAATTAAAATATTAAAAATAAAGTTATTTTAGTTAAATTCTCAAGAATTCGTGAGACCCAAGCAAGTTTGAGCCGACTTGGAACCTTGGTTCCAACTACAAACAAGCATTTTACTTTAATTTCGGAAGATATTTGAATTTTGCATACTGAAATTATGGCATAATGTCAATTGCCAAACCATGAAAGCTAACTTTTGGGGAAGAAATACTATGAAATATAATGTTATCACCACGGCCTAATCAAACTTTTTTGCTCCATTATTACCTTTAGAAAGGCTCGGGCCCCTTTTGATTTATGAAAAACTCCGTATGTATTTGACTGTAATGACAGTTTTCTCGGAGTTCGTACTTAAAATTAATGAGGTAGAATTCAAATCAAGTTTGGACTTGAGGGTGGGGCTTGATTTAATTTATATATTAATTGAAATATTAATAACAAAAATTATAAGTATAATTATATAAAAATTACATGCAAACATTTTTTTTCCTTTCTTCTTTATGAGTTAGTTTCTACGATAAAATATTTTGCATTCTTCACAATTTTTTTTTAATATTAGATGCTCAAGAAAATAAACTTAAACTAAATACTTATGCTTTTGGTTTGAGATATCAAAATAATAAAGATTGAATATTTTGTAAAATAAACATATATTTCATCTAATTTTTCATAACTAACAAAAAATTTAGAAAATAAATTAAAGGATATAAATACTAGCAATACATTCATCTTAGTACTAACCACTAGAATTAATGAAAGGAAGCATTAATTAATGCCATATCTACATAATCTTGTTATATTGGGCTGAAAATAGTGCAATAACATTTCACTTCTGGATAGGCCCAAAATATTCAAGCCCTTCGCCCATTATTGACCCAACCCAACTAAGAACGTAAGAACCCATATACTCTGGAACAACATGGTCTTTTCCGACCTTGCCCATGACCCACTTCCAGGAAACCAGAAAAGGCGCGTAACGACCAGATGACAATGGTGCGTACGCAGCTATGCGGAACCGGCACACGGATATATATATATTTAAAATAAAAAAGAAGAAGGAAGAAGAAACATATGGAGAATCTTAGGCTCCAAGCCAAGATGGGTTTTGGATTAACCATCATTATATATATGGCAAGGCAGAGGTTTTTTTTTTTGCGTTTGAGACTTGTGGATTTCTTGTTTGTTCAACAACTATATTATTCTCTGATCAAATAGTAACTCTATCATTACTGCGATTCAATCACAAGAGGACGAAAGTTGAAAGAAAAATATGGCAGGAGGAACAGAAGCTTTTCCAGATTTAGGAAGACACTGCCAACGCTCTGATTGCAATCAGCTCGACTTTCTGCCCTTCAAGTGCGATGGCTGTCAAAGGGTAAATCACTCGACCTTCTGTCTTGGCTTTTTCTACGTTCTCTCAGTTTATCTTTCCAACTAAACTTTTTTTTTGCGCCATTAATTTGCAGGTGTTTTGCCTTGAGCATAGATCGTCCAAATCCCACGACTGCCCAAAAGCAGACCGGAATAGCCGCAAGGTCGTGGTCTGCGAAACATGTTCCATGGCTATTGAGACCACAGGGTACCACGGAGAAGATGAGAAACGCTTATTGGATAAGCACGAGAAATCTGGGGATTGTGACCCCGGGAAGAAGAAGAAGCCCAAATGCCCAGTTAAGCGGTGCAAACAAGTTTTGACCTTCTCCAACAATAGCACCTGCAAGATTTGTCAGATTAAGGTTTGCTTGAAACATCGGTTCCCAGCGGATCACGAATGTCAGCCGAAGTTATCATCTTCCGTATTGACCAAGGAAAGGAGGGAGGCTAATAATAAGTTTTTGGATGCCTTGGCTTCCAGGAATGGAAAGGATTGTGCAAATAAGGGCCGCGCTACGTCATCGCCTACTGCCCCTTCTGTCAAAGCTTATTGATGAACCATAGATAGGAAATCAAGAATCAATTTCCCATAATTTGATGCATTGTACATGTAAATAATGTTTGCTTAAAACATTGTTAAGTCAAATTTTAAACAACACCAGAGGAACGGACCGATTAGTTGGGGCTGAAGGACCGGGCACCGAAAATCATCTGGCACATTATAGTGAAATTCCATGTATTGAAAATAAAATAAAATAAATAAATACAGGGGCTGCACATTTGAAGACTCACCATTTTACCTACCTAGACTGGAAAAGAATTCATCTTTCATCTCAATTTTCATAATTACACAGCAGAAACAAAATACTGCATACGACAAACTTTGTCACGCTATAGGTCGTTTTGCTCTGGCTAACATCGCCAAGATAATCTTCTTTCTCGGTCCCTGCAAATCAAAGTTACTTAATTACAATTCTACTTGGGGATTCAAAATAACCATGGCAAAAGCAATACTATAATGTGTACATCCATATGCATTCAGCCAACAAATACATGAACCACACCAAATGAGAAGGTTAAAAGTGGCTTTGAGTACTGTATAGAGCATAGATTGGAAAATCTTCTTCCCTTTTTGTACAATAGAATCGCACAATAGTGAAACCACATAAAACATGGAAAATGTTACTGATGACAAAGACCGTCAGGAAGCACAAGAACATACAATGAAAATGTACTGCATCGCATCCTTGGACAGGGGGACCGATCAAGAATCAGGATATTCTCTTTAGACAAATAAATAGCAGGAATGTTCTTCCAAACTGATTGGTTGTGTAAGCCAGAACAAATTGAAATCTTTGTTCTACTAGAAATATGTTAAAACTGATTGTTTTGCATTCATTGGCAAAAGAAGGCTTTCCCTATATACTACCTCTCTCAATTCAAGGTGAAACAGCAGGGAGAGCACTGATGCAAGCAACTGGGTGCCAATTATTTGAGACGGTTAGGAATTAAGGGAAATTTCATTGGATTTCTCCTCTATTGCATACAAAACTGTGGATGGAAGGAAAGTCAATGGAGAATGTCTAAATAGAAAGTTAGAACTCATCCAGAAGGTGCACTTTGAATAAAACAAGTATCAATTTCCACAGCCAAAATGAACAAGCACAATTTGTTATATGCTTTCCAGAAAGTACTGTACCATTGGTATCCCCAACTCCTTCAGATCGCGGTCTCCCATTTGTTTCAGTGCAGCCATGTCAATCTACAAAATAAAATAAAATCATCAAACCATCAAGTAAATAGCATCTGGAATTTACAGCCAGTTCTACACACACAGGTCTATGAAGGATAGCACTTTTATGTCAAGTTTTTCTCACCCTTTTACTCTGATTACTACTGATGTATTTAAGAATTAACACGAAGAAATAGAACATACCAATAACCAGTCATATAGCACCAATAAACTCCCATATGATACCCATATGATAATCTCCCAGCATATTTGGAATATCCCTCAAATATATCAATTCCCCACTCCACTCACACCCCCTCTTCCAATAGCTACTTAATTTCAGCCAATGAATAGAGAAAGATGAAGATATTTTTCTGAAACTCCAGCTTCTAAAAGAAATATACGTAAACAGGAAAATGAACATACTCTTCCATACATATAAGCAATGGAATACATAGCAAAACCTTAAAATTGTCCAACAATCTTCAGCTATATGTATATAACTATAACCATTTCACTGAAACACCTTACCTCCTCAGCTTGAAAATGGATGACATACTTCCCCAAACCAAGTGAATGCAACAGGCTACTCACAGTGAGAGGTTCTTCCTATATAACACCAAGGAAGAATCATTACAAAGACAACAAAGCAGTATAAGAGGCAGCAAATGCAGGGCCTTTTCTTTTCATTTCATTGTTTTTTTCAGATAAAAGGAAGGACACAAACGGTTCTACTCAGGCACATTAACATCATAGCATACTAGTTTTTTTGGAACTAAAACAAACTGATTTAGATGAAGAGACAGATTTTGACAAAGCTAAAGTGGTTAAGTTTGGCTGATTGTCAATTTAACATGGAAGTAAAACTGGTTTCCATTCAATTTCGAATGCAGGTTGCAGAGGTAGGAGATATACAGGATATGCACTCCTTGGCATGCTACTACTTGCTGGTGGGAATTCCTTCAAGGGCTTGCACACATCCATGTTGGTTTTCATGCTTGAAGGCGTAACTGACATAGATGCAGAGCCTTTTGGACGAGAAAGGTCCAAGAGATCAGCACACATCATATAACCAGTCCTTGAAGCATCAATTGGCCTTGATGGTGGCAGTCGAAGCACTTCATCAATAGACCTTGAGGATGATATCCTACCAGAAAATTTATGGATGCTATCTGGGGATTTCGTTCTTAGTCTATCCATAGAGAGGGAATTGTGAGAACTTCGCAATGATTCCATCTGTAGCGGTTCACCTGCTCTTCTGGATGGTGGAATATTCCTCAGCAGGGATCCTTGAGGCCGTTCTGAAGATTGCATGGTTCTTGGCATTTTCTCCCGTAGTTCAATCCTCCTCTGCTCCTCCAGTTTCATTTGCTTATCCATTCTCTTGTGCAGAAGTTTCAAACGGAGGTCATTTCCACTGATCCTTGCTTCTAAGCACAGTAATAACATTGGAGATCACACTCAAGATTTATATACAAACATATGAAAGGCGGCAAGCAATGTGGTCAATAGAACAATTAAGGTCTTACCACCAGGGACACTGTATCTAGAACGCCCCGGGATCGCATCCCCTGGAAGTCTGCAAAATGACCGAATATCAGCAAAGGCAATTAAAGAAGATCAGCACCATTAGTCACCTACCCAGGATGTCAGAAAGCTTCCACCAGATAATTTCACAAAATGCTAATATTTCAAATGCATATACAGAAATTTGCTACCATTTAATGCTTTCAGTCAATTTACTTACCATGTGGCAACCCCCCCCCCCCCCCACCCCTTCTTTTTTCCCCAAGGCAGTAAGCCTATGGTGCTAAGTGAAACCAGTTATGGACATTCCCAATACCTCCAATTTCAGTACACACTAAGCCAAGAATAATCCAAGCTCTACATAAAAATAAAAATGCACCTTTTGTTGGCGGAAAATAAAGAGTCCTCAGCATTTCTATCTGCCAGAGATCTTTTGTTCCCTGTTAACGTCGAGGCTTCACCCAAGAAACTATCAGAGCTAGGCCACGGCCTCTTTACTACCTTCTGCACATTAAGAACAACTAAAATATTAACAGCCTGGAAGGAAAATTAATTTTTCGCCGACTAAACCAAATGGATCGCTTCGCAAGTACAAAGTTGAACATTGATTCAAGCACATAGACAACCCACAACACTGCCGGAAGAGCAAATTGAAAACGAATACTTAGGTCAAGACCCCAGATTATATCCCAAATTGGAAAAAAAATAAAAATTAACGTAATAAAGGTATATACCTGACCCGAGCTCCCCAGGGTGATGGTCACCTGGGGTCTGGACATCTTTGATCTTTTTCCTCTCCTCTGAAAAGCTCAAGAAGCTATTTTTTCCTCGAATGAACTCAAATCCAACAACGAAAAGTTGCTTGAAGAAGAACTAAATAAATAAACGAGACATTACACTCTAGTTTCTATCGATGATCCGAAGCGAGAAATTAACAAAATGATTATCATCTTTCCGAGCTTCTCCCAAAACCCTTCGAGTGGAGAGTAGGAAGAATGAGAATTGTAAATGAAAGAGAACGGTGAGGACTCAAGAGGAGTCCACAGTAGTGATTGAGGTTAAAGAACGGAGTGGGACTATGGTTGCCAATTTACCTGTTGAAGACGTGTCAACTGGGACGGGTACGCTGCTGAGATCGAGCGAAATTCTGTTCATATTCGCAAAAATTATGTTAGACGTTTTTACTTATATTTTTAATCTTATAATTAAATATATTTACCTTCTAAAATAAATATATATTTTTATAATCACTAATTCTCTTCTTAATTTAAAATTTTACATGTTACAATTAATGGTCACTAACTAAATATATTAATAAAAAGTATAAAGTTGAAGTCTCTCATTTATTTTTAAATTAATCAAAATTAAACATTTAATTCTAGAGGAAAGAATACTTTTTTAATACTCTTTTAAGACTATTTAAAATATTACTATAGACATAAATAGAATAATATTTTTTTATGCAACAAATAGAAAAAAATGCTAAATCACCCACTTTTCTTGGTAAAAGGGTATTGTTTAGTGTTTAAATTTTTAAAATGCATAATTAATAATAATGTGCATAATTTAGCAAAAATGTTTTTTTTTTTTAAAAAATAAGATTATTTATTCTCACGTTAAGGTTGTAAACCAGTTGAAGAGTCTGCAAACACATGGCACCGTGGATAAGTTACAGAGCCAGTAATCCCCCAAAATAAAAGTATCAGTAATTCATAATATCGGTCATTGCTAAAGGATTAAGTGAGGCTATTGAGGTATTAAGTGCCAAGATTCTATTGTACATATTCAGCTGCATATTTATTATTTACACCGTCTGTCAATCAACGAAAGAGTAAGTAATTTATGTCAACCTGTCTCGTTGCTACATTCATGACTATAGGTGCTATGAGATGTAGCTTGCCAGTTATGTCAATTACTGGTGAGATTCTCATCATTGCTTCAGCTTGAAAGAAAATCAATTTCATACACTGAACACGCGATAATAGTACTATTCTTTATTCAAATGCATTTACATGGATGACAAGATTGATAAAATACAGCAAAAACAAGGAACTAAAAGCTTCAAATATTTGCCGTTGTTTCCTTTATCTCCTCTAGCGAGATGGCCTACAAAGCAAAAACCATTTAACACATGAGATGAGAGAGCATGAAGCAAACTCAAAACAAAAAACAAAGGGAATTGCCCGTATTGCAGTAACATCAGGCCCCAAGTACATAGATTATATGAGACATAATTTAGCTGCACAGAATGAGCTGCTGACTGTTACCTGTTCATTGCCAGCAAAGTCGTTCTCAGGGGTCAGGAAAAGCATGCAGTGACATTCCTTCCTGCCAAAGTGATCTTTTCATTAGAATCTTAAGCCAAAGGGACATGACAAGGAAACATGGCTTGCACCAAAGAATGTCAGATGGGGTAAATTATAATTTATAAAATAGAAATATGATCAGAGATTCCTACTGCATTAAGATAAACGTGAACCAGCCTAGAATTCATTTAATCATTATCCATAGACAAGAAATGAATTGGATTGGAACAAATAAAATCAAGGTCTCATTATTGTTGACCAAGAATTGGAATAGAAAATTTGTGTTAAGCTATTGACATTAGTGTTGGACTGCCAAACCATTTAGAAGATTCGTGTAACACAATCTGGAGTAGCTAGTACAGAAAGATGGCAAGTTTTGCAAGAGCTACTAGAGTGAGGGTCATGGTTACCAACAGTGCATGAGGAGTTGCCAAAGGTTTAACACAACATATGGCAGTGCGAGGTCAGAGGCCAGATAACAAAATAATAAAGATCTATTTATTGCTTAATGGGATAAACAATATGTCATATACAAGGATCTCTTAATTCAGCTGCCATTACTTGCTCCTACATTGAATTTGCTCCAATTAAGAATCATGCATTATAGCCCAAACCCAGACTACCAATCACAAACCAAACAAGTTGGATGGAAGTGAATTCTGGCATCACCAGTGCAATTGGCATCAGCAACCTATACACTGTGCATGAATAAATCGTTGACTGCAAAAATTAGACACTTTATCAAATGGGACTGAAGCACTTGTTTATCATAAAAAGTCCAAAATTGATTTTAAGGATGGTTGTTAGACTTGCAAGTTCTGATGAAAAATATTGGATGATCACAAGGAAAAAGGAACTACATTTGCAAGAAAGAGAACAAAGACCAAAACAGATGACACCAGCTAATGTATCAAGAATGTCAAGGCTGAAATCATTTATGAAGATATGCATGAAAATGGAAAGGAGAAGAAATTTTGGCATGTTACCTCTCCCTCATGGGAACACATGGGCAATTCCAAAATCCCTGCCGAGCTTCTGCAGCTTTATCATCATAGTGCCTGAATTAAAACAATCAAAACTATATAGAGAACCCTTATATTTTACTTTCAAGTTTGCAACCAGTAGACACTGAGCAAGGATATCTTAAGGAAAGTTTATGAAAAAAGACCTATACCTGCAGGGGCAAAGTGGTGCACCCAATGTATCCCTGTGCTCTGCCAATCCCTGTTAATGATCAAGAAAGAATCTAATGAATATCATCGGCAATGATCTCCATTTGACAAGAGTACGATTTCTTGTGAGGGTGAAATTCATAATTGCAAGATTACAAAGAAATACCAATCAACAAAAAATCAAATGTATCTTAGTTCTCAAAGCAAACACATAAGAAAAACTGACTGCAGACCTATTCATCTCCTACCAATCAGTAGCACTCAAGCATCTGGAGACTTAAACCAGATGCTCTAGTATTGTTTGGTAAAAATTGCTCAGAAAGTAAACCATTAGCTTATTTTCAACAAGGACCACATTAAAAAATTTTAGAATATCAAGTGTTTTAAATAAGGCCCAACAACAAAAATATTCAGTCCTACTGTCTTTTTCTAGAAGCTAAAGCCAATTCTACCATGAGTATGAATTAATAGAAAACAAAATTCAATTCTGAAAATCCAAACTGAAGAAAGTGGAAAAGATTTCAATTTCACCACATTCTTCCATTTATCGCCTTCTTTTCGGTTAGTGAGAGACATGTACCATCATGCCAGCCCAATCTGACTTGATTCCCACAATAGGAACTAGATTACATGCTTTATAACCATAGGTCAATTTAGGTTTACTCATTTCTTCCAGTCATACATTCAAGATATTATTCATCTATGCTAGCTCAAATTCATTTCAACACATGAAGTTCCTAGTAGTTAAATGTTGAACATGGGTCAAATTTTAACCAAAGCAGAAGGAATCCAATTCCACCAAGGAAATTCATGTATTCTTAATTTCTTGTGTTTATGACAAGAATAAAATGCTGAAGATAGAAAGAGGCTATCAGAAAAATATGTCACTCATGATCCAATCAATAGGACAAAGACTCTTTTCTTTCCTAAAAATCCTATAAAGTTCAACACGAGTTCATCCAAAACAAATACCAGAAAACATCCATGGATACGTTCTTTAATCTAGAGTAAAATCTTCAAAGTTGTCATTTGTAAGCATCAAATGGCATGTACTATATATATACTTTATGTACTTACATACTAGTCTCTTAAATTTCTTTCACACATTCCCAAGCTCCAGAATATCCAGGAAATACTTCTGTACCTACTCCTACATATGCACACCACAGGGTTCTAAGTGATAATCCATTTCCTCCACACTAGTAAGGTAGCAAGATAAAGCATAAATATATATATATATATATATATATCCCTCTCCATGCCATAGAATATAACACACTGCACAACAGAGTTTTCTGAAGTAAATCAACAGCCAGAGCACACCGAGACAAATAGAAGATATACCTTGATAACAACAGAAGTAACGCCTTTGTCCACACAAAAGTATGTATTAGACTTTCGCGCATACTGCTCCGAGAACTTCCTCATTATTTCCACAGATTTCTCCGTCGGTTCAGCTTCAAAAATATCAGTAAACAAAGAATTACAATGCTAGAAACAGAAAAACATCCATATTCTTTTATCATTACCGTGGCAGAAGATAGAGGTTTAAAATCATAAATAGATAAAAGAAGCACAAATTACAACAGCCACGCATTTGATATATATTTGGTTAATGGTAATAATTTTGAAATCGTTCGTCCAATTACAAAATTTCACGACTAAAATTACCAACTAAACGATTTAGCCAAGAAATCCAGAGGAAAAAAAGGAAGCTGCCAAGATAATTGGAAGCTGAGGATTAAGAGTAGCAAACTGATGCATCGAAGCGAAGTATCTTAAGTGCACGGAACAGTACCTTTAGCAAGGATGACACGGCGGTGAGAAGAAGGCCTCGGAGGAGCAGGGAATGATGAGACGGCAAAACCGACGCCGTAAGAGGTGGAGGCTTGAAGAGTTGTCATGGCGGAAACGGCTTCTGTAATTTTTATCAGGCAATGTGTGTATATATATATATATATATATATATTCTGGCTATTGTTACAATACGGGAAGGAAAGAAATATGAAATATCTGTTTCGGGAGTGTGGAAACTGGAAACTTAGAAAAATTAACTAATTTAACCCCTTAATTAATACTAATTATTTTATAAAAAAAAACAATCCGATAATGCCATCCCCATCTGAAAGTTGTGTGGTTGACTAATAACGGGAGAAAAATGGTTTGAAGTATTTGAGGAAGATAGTGAGGTCCACTCGTTTTTTTTAATAAATAAATAAATACGTGAGGTCCGCTCGTTGCTACTTGCTAATGCTAATAGAGAGCCACTGGTTGCAGTAGCCAGTCCCAGTAGGTCAGATCCTTACCCTCTGAAGAGGCTTGGGCTTCGTTCTATGTCCGGTCCAGTCTACTTGGGCTAATTTTTCCAACTGCAAATTAATTGGAACCTTTGGCCTTTTCCTAATTTTTCCTTCCTTTTTTCTTCTCTATAATCCCTCCATTTGATATGAATGATTTCTTTTTTAAAAAATTAATTCAAGAATTAAAAAGGATTTAATCGTAAAAAACTTAGTTACATAAACTAATAATATATGAATCTCTTGAATTTAAAATATCGTTTATAAAATTTTAATTTTTTATAAAAAAATAATTCTAAATATCCAACAATAAAAATAAAAATGTAATATTCAATTTCCGAACGCGTCTCTGGATTACATTGTGTAGTCATTTTTATCTATCCAAGTTATGGGCAGTCATATGTGTAGTCCGTCGTCTTTTTAAAATATATATATCCATTTAATAATACCTATACTTAACAATTGAATTACCCTGAAGAAAAGAAAAGAAAAAGTTTGTTGACGAGGGTGAACCGGTACATCCGGATTTTTAATTTGATTTTGGCAATAAGGGGCTTACTTCACCAGGATCGGGAAAGCACTCTTGCACAAAACGGTCTTGTACTCTCAGCTTAGTTTAATATTCAGATTAAATAGCTATATTTTCATTATAAAAATATTTCAAAAATAACCCTCACTATTTCACAATTGGCTGTTGATCCCAAAAGCTTTCTATGTCAAGGTTCATTTTCTTTCCCCTTCTATATATTTTTTACTTCCCAGAATAGAGTAACAAGGGGATACAAGTACTCTTTCTCCAAATCCATTTTCTCCTACTAAAACTAAGAGGCAAATTATGATATTGAGAATGCCTGTCCCACAGCAGCAATCGTGAAAACAAGTTTCACCAGAGTTACCTCAAACGACCGACCATGAATCAGGCTAGTGTTAGACATTTTAACGGTGAAATTGGCAATTATTGATAGTCTGCTGCTTTTTTTTCTGTATATGTAAATTTCCCCCTTGATCTCCCCAGAACCGTATAATATCAGAACCACAATTTATTAATTAAGCCAAATATACAAGCTCCTCGGGACAGGGACAGGGACAGGGATTGTGTTGACTCTCATGTCTTGGGCTTTGTTTCGCTCCCCACCCATTTTAGTTGTATTCTTCTCTTTTCACTTTCTCCACCCATTGCTTTTCCCAGGGGCTGTAATCCAAAATTTAGAAGGAGAAACAAAAAGGGAAACAGTGTACACAACCATTGTCCCTCATCACTAATTATAACTTTGAAAAGGACGAGGGCTCGGAAGTCACTGCATGGCAAGAGAGGCTTATGTTACTTTCCTACGTTTTTCAGATGAAAGTACAAGCACGCTCCTAAATAGGACTTGTCTTATGCCACTCCTATAGTGAAGAGAATCGCTCATAATCGAGTCATTCCATGGGTTTTTACATGACTTTACAGAATATATAAAAGCTAGAATCAGCCAAAGCTCTAGATTTAAGATCCATGACCTGGTTCCTTGAAAAGCTAAAGGCTAATGCATATAAAACTTGTTCATTACAATTACAATAGAAAAAGCATCCTGTTGTTGATTTAAGCATTTCAGAAAAACTGTCGCCAGCAGTTTAACTCCACTGACCTGGCTCATATTTCACCTCGCAGGATCACCTATCTACCACCCTATCTTTGTATCTATTTCATTCACAAAAAGCTACCCCGACTACTTTTTTCTTTTTTTCTTGTTTAAAAAACTATTACAGGAGATAAATGAGTGATCCTAGAGCCTCGCTCCAATTAGTCTAATATTAGGTTCATTCAATTTCACAGTAAATGTATGTAGCTAAGAACTACGTGCTCCAGAGGATTAACAGCAACATGCTACTTCTAGAAGATCATTTCTTGCAAAACCCACATAACACTTTAAATCTAATTGTGCACGTAGAGCCCTAAAAAGCAAGACAGTCCATCCTACTAAGTTGTCATGCCAGCTCTCTTTCCAGGGTCTAAAACAGTGCCTTTACTTTATATTCACTGGAATGATGCAACTTTCTGATTGAGCTTAGGAAATATACCCATTTTTCTCAAATCGCAGGAAACAAAAACATACGTGCATAGATGTATAACAACAGAATAACACAAAAAGGCATATATATGCTACCTATCTAATTTCCATCTTTCTCCTCTCTGGATTTCACTATTGGTACGTACCGTGACTTGAGCTACCTCTCGACTACTTTTAACCAAATACAACTCCATTGTCTAATATTGATCGTTGTATGAATATATATATACACACGAGCAATGAGAAAGAAGAGCGATAGTTGATCCAGAGAATTTTGGACCACTATAATGTTTTTGTTGCTTCATTTAAGTCGCATTTATGCAAGGGGTGCGGTTCTTGGTGCTAAAACTAATCTGGTTTGTGAAAATAGAAAAAAAGAGTTGGACCATGTATTTTGCAAACTGCAAAACATCCAACAATGATAAGGTGGGGAAGTGCATTCCCATCAGTGTTCAAAATACTCCATGTAAGATTTTATATACAGAGCTGTTATAAATTGTGGTTTTAATTAAACCTCTTGTACTTTTATGTTCGTCCATGGCTGGACATCGAATGGTAGAAGCACTTGCACACTTAGAATACGAGAAAAAAAAACTCAGGTACTACGTCCTTCCAACCAAAGTTAGAGAGAGAGAAATGCAACTGATCAAAGAAGAGAGAAGGAAGAAAAGATTACTTCAAAGTTGAAAAGGAGATCATTTTTAGTGATGCATCCGATCATCAACTCTTGGCCCGGCAGCTTAAGGCCTAAAACCGTAACCGGAGATGATATAGCTGACGCTGTTGCTTTTTTTTTTTCCCTCACGAGCTAGTGACATAAATTCCGTTAAGTCACACAATGAATGAATGAAGGATCCGAGAGCAACAGAAGAAGTTCAATTATCTTTGAATTTTTTTTTAAAGTAAAACCCTAGCCTAGTTAGCCAATGCTCCTTGGGCATCGCAATTCACAGATCGTCTCAAGCAAGAACACATTAGAGTGTAAAGAGTAATATATAAACAGATGGAGTCAGTTCAGTTACTAGCGAGGGTGGGGTTTCGGTGGGAAAGAAACTAAGAGTACTCATGAGGAAGTAATGCGATCTGAATACAAATAGGAAAACCCACATATGTGATAAATTTAATTAGTATCCATAAATATTCATCCAGTAAAAGTATAAGAAATCAAACATGATGAAGACATAAATAGAAGACACAAGCAACGTACGGATTCATAAAATGAACAAGCACACACAAACACTCACAGACCATACTCTATATATAGCGGTCTTCTGATAGCTTCCTAGAAGTTTAATAATCAAATACACAAGGCAAGATCTATATATTACCTTCAGGGTTACAGCGAAAAATGGCAGCTGACACACATAGTAGAAATCTAGGTAGAAAGAGAAAGAGAAAGAGAAGCACAGTTTATTTGCTTGATCTAGCAAAATATCGGACCACGATGCTTGATTCCCCAAAAGAAAGACGACTTTGATGGAGGCCTTATCTTTTCTTTTAGAAGAAAGAAAAAGAGAAGACTCCCTCAACCCCTTTTTTTTCTTCTTTTTCTTCAGTTGATGAAAGCAAGAAGAGTTTCAGTTTCTTCCCCTAGGAGCAGTTGTTGGTGGTCTTCATGGTTGGCCAACACTTGTACATCATCAACAACACCTTTGAGATGTTGTTTATCTTTCTTTTTCATCTTTGTCCTTGTTGTTGATGCTGATAATAATGATGATGGTTTGAGTTTTGCTGCAGCGTAGTTGTGGGAGCAATGATGGCTTTGGAGAAGAGAAGATGATGGTGGTGACACTGCCACAGAAGACATTATGATTACTTTTGATTTCTGGCGTTGAAAGAAAGGGCAAGAAAGACTAGAGGCCGTAAATAAAATACAAAAGGCCAAGTAGTACACCATCCCCCCCCCCCCCCAACGCCAAACCCCCAACACCTTCGTTATGATTCCGATGTTTTTCGTGCCGTCTCTTTCTTGCTTTCTCTCTCACTCACTCACTCACTCCCCCACCCTCAGTTTCAGTTTCATATTGCGGAAAGAATTATTAACTTACTTCTTTTTTTTTAAGACACATGTTAGAGTATGGGGCACTATTAACTTCTTTTTTTATTATTCCCAATCTAATCCCTATTTTGGAATTTGAATTAAATTTATAATAAACACAATACGATAATTCTATTAAATCAAAATATTTTTTAAAATAAATATATTATATTCAAAATAGTTTAAACATAATTTTTTACTCTCTTTAGGAAGAGAACATTAAAAATTAAATTGATTGGGATTTTTATCTCTACCTTAAATATAAGCCTTTTAATCTCAATATCTCATTTTAAAATATTAATCATTATTAACAATGCATAATTATACTACTTTTCAATCTTACATTCTTTATTTAATATATTCTATCTTTAAAAATATTTTTTGTTGTAAATATGAACAAGAAGATTAAATTCAAAAAAATAAAATAAATAAAAGATGCTTATATCTAAATATTTATACTATATATACACGCACACGGATCTGATTTATATGTAAGGTGGAAGAGTAAAATGATAAATGTCTTCCGAACAAGGTTGTGACTAGTGCCACCAGTCTCATGCGGGCTGGACTGGACCCCAACCACCATGCTTGGGTAACACTCGACTAAGGACCGAAAAAATAATAATAATAAATACATTGAAATTGAAATTTTATATTTATATTTTATTTTATTAAATTTGAATGAATATTAATTCATAAATTTAAAAATAATTTTGTAAATTAATGAAAATAAAAAAAATTAATTTTTAATCAAAATAAATAATAGCATTGAATTTCAGAAAAAAAAAAAGGATTGTGACCAGTGCCTGTATATATGCATTGCTGTCCTCCCCATCATGATTTGTTCGTGAATCAAACCCACGCTCCCCCATCAGTAGAAAATCAGACATCTCCACCTTCCTCTTTGGCGCGTGATGAATAAATATCAATCGTAATATTCTAATAACAATGTCATTTTATTTTTCTTAAGAATATAAATATACCAAAATGGCTGGTCATCTCTTAATTAGTCACTATTCAAATTGTATTTTTTCATTTTAATGGTATTTTCAAATGTACTTTAGCTGTTTTAGTTAATTTTTCATCTTAATGATTTTTAAAAAATAATATAAATATACTATGTTAAGAAAAAAGAATATAAATATACGATTTTGCCTAATATGATTTTCCACCAAAGAAGAAGTAAAGTTATCTAACAGTCAAAATATAAGCTTTAGTTTATTTTTTTTATATGGAGTTCTCTTGTTACAGAAAAATAAAATCCTAATATTTTTTCTAGTTTTTTATAACTAAAAAATTGGTCGTTTCAAAAGGAATAATAATAAATAAAAAAAAGCCACTACTTCGTAATATGACTTTTTTCCACTCTTGAGATTCTCTACTTTTTTGGGCGGTCAAACAAGCAATTATTTTTGTATTCATCTTACCCAGAGCTTTGCTTTTGAGATTTTTTTTCCTAAAATTTTTTCTCCTCTTTTAGGCTGGAATTCTTTTTATTACAACTATCACTCTTTGTCTTTGGAAATGCATTTAGTAAATAGTCTTGTGAGTGTATAAAAGGGTATATCACAAGGATAAGGGGAACAAAATATGGAGTTTTTATTTAAAAAAAAAATTAAATTGCTATTAATATCTCCCCCCCCCCCCAGTTCTCATACATTTGACTAGATATTTCAAAAAAATACTTTTAAAAAAGTTATTATATTATCATTTTAGTACTAATGTTAGATAAGATCATAAAAATTAGTAAGATATAAGTTGATTCAATTTAGGAGATAGGGAGTAAAACTTTAAATGATAAATAAATTTAATTTATAAAAGTATATATATAATTTTAAACATTTTAAAATAAAAATATAAAAATTCAATTTCAAACAAAGTACATTATCAAATGTAATTTATCAAATTATATAAAGTTCATACTTTCATTAAGCTTTTTATAAATAAATAAATAAAAAAAGAAAGAAAAAAGACACCTTCATTAAGCTGACAAAAGGAGGATGTTTCTATATCTTTGGTGCCTTTATTAATCATATTAAGTTGTTGGCTTGATCTGATAATAGTGTAGACTTTTAAAGTATAAGTTTTAATATATCAATTCAAAGTTAATTTTAAAATAAAAAAAAAGAATGACATAAAGATTGAAAAGAGTTTGAATATTTAATTTTAGACAAGACATAAATATAATTGATAAAGTTTGAATTTTATGTAAGAATGGGGGAATTTTTGAAAGGAAAAAAAAAACTGTTATTCTAATGCGTTTTTAATATTATTTGTTGTACAGTTAGAAGTCTATTGTAAATGTAATAACAAGGCAGCATAAGAAATTTGTTGTAACTATCGAGGACTAAGGTAAAGAACATTTCGGAATTTGGGCAGAAATTCCTCCCTTCTGCTTTCTGACACAAATTGTATTTCTGACGTTTTGTTGGAAAACGGAAGCATGCCACCCGCTCCGTTCGTTCATCTCGACTCCCTTCTTTTTCTTTTTCTTTTTCTTTTTTTCCTTAGCCTCAGGTCTCTGTATTCATAAAATCAGAGGAGGACCCTAAAAAACAGAAAAGAAAAGCCAAAAAAAAAAGAAAGAAAAGGGTGTCGTAACTTGCATGAAAAATACTCATAGCCCTCCTGGGACGTTTTATCTTGTCCGGTTCAAGGTTGCTTACCTATAAATGGCAATTTATGTATCTTTATGGTGGGAAAGGGAGCACAAGTTGCACTTTATTCGTTTTCTACCATCTAATGTTGACAAGGGTAAAATTTGTCTATTCAACTTTTAAACCGGCCAAGTCACGATCGGTGAAAAGCATCACTCCGATACAAACAGGAGGGCGAATTACCTTTCTCACTTTCACACTGCTGTTTTAAATTTTGCTTAATAATTACTCTACTTCTAAAGCACATAAACTAAATTTTGGCGCATCTCATATCAAAGAGGTCATTTTTTAAATGTGCTCGCATCACATCATCTCCAGCACTCTAATACCATCTGTCAAAGGAGTTGATCAAATTTATAAGCAAAATAAAATAAAATTTTGTAGTTGATGATTGAAATAAACCTTCTGTAACCACAAACCTTTTACATTCTAGCAGTGCAACTTATATCTACTGTGAAAGCTGAAGAGTCCAATATCATCATTGATGTATTTAAATTAGAAATTCAGCCTTGAATAAAAATAGAGCTTGAACAGGTCATTATGCTTAAATATATATATTTTTTATTTGAAATACAGTACAAAATTTTCCCCATGTACACTTTTGATATTGGTTGTAAGCTCCTCAAAAGAGAAGAAAAAAAACAGCTTCATGATGTAATTTTTTTTTATTTTTGTAGAAATTTTTTATTTTATATTTAAAATTTTAATATGATATTTTTTAAGTCTTATATAGTAAACTATACAGTAATGAAAGGGTAATTGTTTCTTATTTAAATATGTAATTTTAATTTAAAATATTCAAAATGTATATTTTAATGTTAATAGCCCATAAGTAGGATTAAAAGAAATTTTTAAAATATTTAATATTATAGAAATCTTGAAGTTTAAAATCATGTTAGAAAATTGAAAAAGAAAAGAAAGGGTAACCAAATAGAAGAACATTGTATTCCTTTTTTCTGAATTTTTTTTTCCGACATTTGATCGTACTAGGAGTCCAACAGCTTAAAATTAATTAATTTTTAAATCTACTGCGGTAAAGAATATGTACATAACCAGAAAAGGCTGTGAATGTGATTCCCCACAGCACAGAGGTGGTAGAATGGGTGATGTTGACCTTGCAATAAATTAATATTGCTGCCTATGTCCGGTCTGATTAAAGTCTTCCCACAGGTGCTGGGATGAAGAATCAGCTACAATTTTGATTGCCATCTAAACTGATTAGTGACGGGACTTTAATTATCCAAGGATCTTCCCACAATTCTTGCAGTAATCCGTGGTTACTGCCTAGTGCCATATGATAATGCTGGCACTAATCAAATAAGTTCAAGAAGATAACGACCTTCAAGAAAAATTAGGCCTCCTCAATCATGCCTAAACTGCGGATCTCCGAAGCAGAACCTGCAACATTGACTGTGTGTGAACACATACGTGCTTCTAGATGTCATGAATTTGCAATTAAGGGTGTACTATAAGCAATTCACCCAACTCCGTACCAAACCAACATTTTGCAATTGGTGCATCAGCTAAGCGGCCAAATCGCGCATGCCAAGACTCCTGGTATTTGGTCTATAAGACAAAAGTCTTAGCCTACAGAATGGACTCCTTACTGCAAGCCACATTCAAGTCTGATTGCCGAAACTAACTCAGCAGATATAGCATGTGCGGCCTCATTCTCTCTTCCTGCTGAAGAGCTCAAATTTATTTTAGTTCTCCCCTTGCTATGGTTTGATTCCTCTTCTGCTCCCCAACCCCTATACAGTATGACCTTGCTTGGTTCTTGAGAAACCAAAACAGCACCAGTGGCTTCCTGCAAGGAGTACTTACAGCAGTGAAACACTGTCATACAATGAGATCTTTATCTGTGCTAGTTGATACCAGATCAAAGGGATTGCTGTAAACCAACCTCCAGCTTCATGACCACCTCCTGAACAGATGTCCCCTTGGCTCTCCCTTTAACATTCACTATAGCAAGAGGATGCCTCTGAAAGTGGGTCTTGATAGATTTAGCAACTCCATCAACCCGGTTGCTCTTCCCTGAAAAAAGCGATGGTAGAGTAGAAGTAATCTTTTATAAGTTCAATGAGTTGGCAATCATAGTTCCTAAGAGCTCTCATAAATAATCTGGCTAGTAGAGTCATTGTGTAACTCTAAGATAAAATTCACCATCCGGACTTGCAACCATATGAAATCAAATTCCAAAAGTGATACTAGAAATAAAACTTCAATCTACAATCATCATGACACTGAACAAGACCAGTCCTTTTCTGTACCAGAAACTACAGTCAGTCCAACAGCAGATGATTCCAACAATTCTATACAGAAGCAAAACTATCCAGCTAGCCCAATTGAAAATCGCATTGTAAAATTTAATGAGTAGGAAACAACATTAATCCTAAAAGAGTAATAAATAAAAAAAAGAAAGAGAAAATTGCAGGAACATAAACGTTCAAAGAGGTCAAGGAATAATCAATATTACCTATGGCAAACAGAGGATGCTTTTTCATCTTGAGGGCTTGTTTTCGCAAAAGTAGCCTCTCTTTATTGGAAAGACGTGCAACTCCAGGAGAGATTGGCTTGACACCACTCTCCTCAACACTATGAACTGATAATTTTGAATAAACTTTCGGGGAATCTGGCATTTTGATATCATGAAGTCTAGGCTCAGCATCACTGATGGCCGAAAAGCTTGTCTGCCTGCTAGCCTAAAATCATTAATATGCATGTCAGAAATGAACCAAGACACAAGTTCTACATGAATCCTTATAACCAAGGTTAAGTTAAAAACAAAAAAGTTATTATGTACAGAAGAAATGGTTTCCACTTACCTTAGAAGAACCAGAAGACGACAAAGTTACCGTACTTTCATCAGCTCCATTAGTAAGTGAATTATCTTCTGTATCTTTTATGATTGATTTAGGTAAGGGCTCTGATTTATACACACTTATATCTCTTGGTGAATCTTGTGAAGCAAAATCCAGAAAGTTTCTTAGTGCTGCATCATTTGGCTTAGTAGAAGTTGAATTGTCTCCATGGTTTGTAGTAACCTGCACATATGATTTAAAGGAGGAAGGGAAGAGTTAAAAAAAAAAAAAGGCAAAAAAGGGGAACCTTGTCAAGTCAATATTCACATAAAAATTCCCACAAATGGAAGACAAACGACTTCTGATTCATACTACTAGGTGCACAACCATAAGCAAAATGAAATTTGAATAACCTAGCAGTGAGATAGATGACCCATGTGGAAGAGGTAGCCAGTAGCTAGTAGTATGAATACTAACACCTTCAGCAAACAACATCCTTTTGTGTTTGTGAGCGTGTGTTATCCAAGAAAAAGTTATAGCAAAATAGTTCATCATATGACCAGTTGAAGGGATAACAGAAACAGAATGAGATGCATATGTATATCAGTTCTGCATTAGCATTATCTAGGATAGTCACGTGTATAGTAGCACAGTTCTTCTCCAAGTAAACATTATAATTATGCGGCTTAATCAAAATGGAAGATTGGAATAAATGTTTCCTTTTCACCTCTTGGTTGCATTGGCTCCCCAAAAAGGACCCTACACAAGTTTCAGGTGTATCTACTGATATCCTAGGCTCAGCAGATTGCATTTTGTTCATCTGCTGTTCTTTGCCCTGGATCATCAATAACATGTATTAAGCAAGATCACAGACCATCTCAAAATCAGTTGAAAGACCATGATGGTTGAAAGGCTGAAAGAAATTTCACCAGTTCAAGTTTCAATTCGTTGGCCAATTCCTTGGAGCCTTTATCTTCATGTTTGTCCTGGTTGAAAAGAATGCTGGTCATTTATTATATTTTATTAAAATCAATAAGAACTGTAGAAAAATGAGATAACCCACCAATTGAAGCTTCAAGTCATCTATCTTTCGTGTAAGCTTCAAAACATGTAACTTTAGAGACTGCCAGAAAAAAAAATGTTATAAGAACAAGTCAAAATGATAGAAGTAATATTGTAAAGAAACCAACAATACATTAAATATGAATTTTCAGTGTGGAACAATTAACTGTCATTGAACAGCATGACTCCACATTTTTAATAACAAAATATTGCAAATTAAATAATAATAATAATAATGCAAAACAGATTCCAATTAGTGATCTATTTCACCTGAGCTACAGGACAAAAGTGAGTGCTCTTTTCAGAAGTACATAAACTGAGAAAACAATTAGTAACCAATGGGTTCCATTTATATCAATCCTTTTCCTCTTGGAGCCATAGTGTAACAAGAATTAGTTAGGAAAATGAGAGAGAGAGAGAGAGAGAGAAGAAAAAGAAGAAGAAGAAACAGTTAAAATTGAATAAATTTTGCAGGCTTCCCTCCTATGCAGAGAGATGAATAACAAACATAGACAGTTCCTCAAGTGCTCTGGGAGACAAACCCAAACATTACCTCACGACGCTGTGCCTCTATTGAACGTTTCATTGCTTGTCTCTTATTTAAAAGTGATCGCGGTCTCAATGAAGAAGGGCGTGTATAGTTCTTTCCACGGTACATAATAATAGCATATCCTTTACTAATTCGTTCAATGGATATTAATATTCCACCACTTTCTGACTCTAGGGTTCGGGCTACATCATGCACTTCCTTAATGCTTCTTCCTCCGGTTACAATCTTCACCAGCTCCCTATATTTCCAATGAAGATGCATGTTTTCAACTGTGCCAGCAAATACTCCTCGTCTACCTGAGCATGAGAAAATAATATTTATATCCAGAAAACAAACCAACGGTAAAGAGTATATAATTTCCCTGCTTAAGACTCCTAGTAATTGAGCACTTACCCATGAGTAAGAAAGGTTTCATTCTCAATGCAACCTTCCTGAGCATATATTTTTCATCTTCAGTGATACCTTCTTTATCTATGACCGGCTGATTAGAGATTTCATCATGCTCCAATTTAGCTAGAATCTTCTCTGCCTGAGCTTTCTTTGCCAATGCCTGTAAAACCATAGTTAATAATACTTGGAAAGGACATAAGAGCAGGCAATATAACTGGGCAACTATAGCTGTCAAAGACACATGCCTCGGACAGTCTGCCATGGGTTCTTTCAATAGCCACTTCTGTGGACTTTAGCTTCCTTTCGTCAAAGGAAAGTTCAAAATCCTCGTCTTTCCTACTACTATTTTCATCTTCACTAGCATGATCCGAGGTCTGCTGCTCATGCTCACATACAACAATACTGGACAAATTCTTATCTGTCGCCTTTCCCTTGTTATCAAGTTCATGCTTCCTTCGTTCTTCTATTGCTGAAGAAACTGCAGCTGGCAAAAAATCCTTTCCTCTGTAGAGGACAATGAACTCCCTATCCCTTGAAAGCAAGACTCCTCCAGTTAGGAGCTGCAAGGGTTTACTTTCAAGTAAATAGCAAATAATAATTAGCAAAATACATACAGAAAATGAAAGTCCTAAACTAATTTTACAGCAGGTAGTTAAGATGCTTTCAAAACATTTTGTTGATTTTACTGCTGCATAGAAAGTGAACTGCATTAAAGATTTAAGATAATCTCACAAACCTTTAGCTCTTCAGCCATCAGTTCACTATTAGTGTTCTGGACTCCTCTCTTAACAGCAATTTTTGCAATTTCACATTTCTCCCATAGCTTAATAATAGAAGCAGCCAACCCCTGAAGTTTTTTATTTCTGCCTGCAAAGATGTTTGTACTTGAAAACTAAACAGAAAAACTTCTACTACAGTAACATTTGAAAACTGGGAAGACATTCACCTAGAGCAAAATGGCATGGTAAAGGCCGACCAAGCCTCTTTAATGTTGTCATTTCATCATTTGTCAGTATAGGTTTAACTCCGTATGGAAGCAGCCTAAAAGGTCTTCTAAATCCAGGAACTACTGCTGGTAAAAGATCAGCATCAACTGGCAAAGGTTCATAACCCCACCAATCAGTAAAGCGTGGTCCAAGTCCTTCTAAAAGGCGATCAGCTTCTTCAGCTAGTTGTGCCTCGCCAGGCAGTTGGAAACGTACTCTGTTTTGAGTGCCTACACCTTTTATCAAAGGTGGATGTGATGTTTTGTTGTATGAGCTGAGACTGGAACGTTTCCCAGCAATAACCTCGGATGAACAAGCCACTGCTTCAACATGAAGCGAAGTGTCTTTTGTAGTCTCATTCCTTGAAATTTCCTCAGAAAGGAAGTATGGGTACTTATAATCAGCTCCTCTGTACAATATTATATTACTTCCAGATCTCCAAATAACTAGGCCTCCAGTCTTCATCTGAGAATCCAACATCACACACCATTCCCAGGAAAAAAAAAAGGAAAAATCGAAAAATGAAATAAATAAAGTCATATAATACAGCAAAATTCTTGTGGAAAAGAAGCTCTGATATGGACCCAAGAATATTATATGTAAGCAACTTCAGAAACACTTTATAAATTAGAAATTTTCCTTGAAACATAAACTTGAGTGCAACATTTAGACATTCAGATACAATTACTTTGCAGGAAAGTCTACTGCTTTTAAATAATAGCACCGCCCACAAATAACTACTGTGTTCTGAGCTTCAGCCCTCTCTTCTAGACACAAACAACATACTCTTGTAAACGCCACCGACAAAGATAGATCATCTGGGGCAAAATGGTGAAGGTAGCCTTATGATACCAAAGTGTTATAGATATGAAGCTGGTACTGTTGTAGCCACCCAGCCATTACAACAAAAACAAAATGCAGTATGGATTAATTAAAGCCACACTGTAGCCTTATGCCTACAAGGAACACATGTGACTAAATACTAGTGCAAAGTTTAGTGAATATGACTTCTACCAGGGAAAAAAAATGTCAATCATCTGTCATTTTGGGATCATCGTTTCAAAACCAACATGAGCTGACCAGCAGCAGCAGTAGTAGGCAGAGCCTCTTCAGAAAGAGCAAATTCTTTAATTTATCAGTTATTAGGATCAGACACACCTACGAAAACATAATAGAATCACTGCTTGCATATGTAATATTCGGCCAGAGTCTTTTTAATCGAGTAAATAAATTGACAGCTTCAAATATGGCTTGCATAACAATAGAAATGCGTATAAATGCAACTACAGAAAGAGCAATCTAACCTCTAATAATTCGTGAGTCCTCTTCATGTTCATCCTACAAATATCCTCACAGATAATTTTTACCAGTTCAGACCGCCTCCATTGCTCGTGAATACCATTCACAATTCCCTCCGTGATCCCAGCTTTCCCGACCTTCAACTTCTTCTTCAGGCCAATTCCAGCCGTCCTCAGCCTCCTCAACTCCTCTTGCGGCAATGTCAGCTCAGCCAATGAGGGCACGTTCTCTTTTTTCTTAGACCTCTCCTGAATCCTCTCCTTAATAACCACACGCCTCAGCTTGTGATACCTCCGTATTGCATTTCCAGAACCGGGCTCAGGCACAGGGTTCTCGGGCGTGCTCCAACTCGGGTCAAGCGTGTGTCCGACACGGTACTTGGGTAATTGGGTAGGCAACGGAACAAATATTTGGCCAGGGGACGGTCCATTGTTATCAGTAGAGCTACCTTTATCTCTCTCCTCTTCGACGTAACCAAGGCTGCGAAGCTTCTCGGCAATCCTTTGGATGGCAGACTGGGGCAGAGTTCGGGTATCAGCCTGACCGGCAACAGCAAAGGTAGGTAGAGAAAGCAGATATCTGGATTGAAACTTTTGGAATTTGGAGCTTTGGCTGGGGAAGATGAAGAAACTGAGAGGACGCAAGGGGTCAGAGAGGGTTTTGGGTTTGACTGATGGGAATAAGAATAGTTGATCGTTGCGCAGAGAAATCAGCATTTGAGCATTGAATTCAGAAACGGAAAAAGCTTCCTTTCCCCGATAATCTCACAACGGTCTTTCCAGCGAAAGGAGTTTGCGGTGTCTCGGCAACCAACAAAATGCTTCCGAGGCTCGCACCGTCGCACGACACTTGACAGTCATCTATTATCCGTTCTCTGTCCATTTTAGAATTTCTAAATTTTAAAAATTGCCCCCTAAAAGCAACTAATTTTTCATAATGCCCCAAACATATCGTCTCAATCAAAAAATTCTACCAACTTGAACTTGACCCTGATAAGATTCACAATTATTGTATGGTAAGCCATTTGATTCACAATATCCACCTTAAATTTGTCCTTTGAATTGTAATATATTTCATAAATCACAATACATGGTTAAATTTAAATTAATATCTTCAAGTTAGGATGTGTTATGTATTGTCAAGATAATTCTTCTAAAGTAATCAATTAGAAGTCAAATTTAATCATATGCAATTTCTAAATGATATTATTGTAAATTTTCAAAACTAACCTTTTAAATCATTAAAGAATGGCTTATTTTTCTTTTGTAATTGTTATTTTGTGTCTCTTTCTATTTTCTTTTATTTGACAACTCACTATTTTAACACTACAATTACTACAAAACAAATATTGATCATTTTCAAAATAGTTTTTTGCTTATACTCGTGAAAGAAAATATGCCTGCCTTCTAATATAAAAACATATGGCCAAGTTTACAAGTTTCAATAATAAACAAAAACACATTATTCAACTTTAAATGATAATGGAAGAAATTCGCAGTCAACAAAGTTATAAAATTTCACATTACAAATGCTAAGTTAGAAATTTTGCATTTTAGTAGTAGAATAGTTTTGGAAAACTTTATCTCAGAATAAATGAGTTTTGAACAAATCTTGAAATGAAGGTGGCTGTAGCAAAGAGAAAAACAAGTTATTTTAAAAAAACTATGAAAAGAACATTAAAAAAATATTACACATTTTGTTCAATTCTTTACTGCTAATTAGGAATTAACCCCATATAATATAATCTTAAATTAATTATCATGAACATTGCCATACTTTCATTTGTAAAAGTACCCTATATACTTGGAAGTTGTGAGGCTCTTCATAACATGTAGTATCCAGTGATAATTATAAATCACTTAAAGTGTTACTCTATAAGACTATAACAACAATAATGCATCACATTTTGGAAACTTATTTTTTTACAACAGCATGGCCAGAAACACATGTTGACGATGACAAATGTAATCAGATTTACAGTTGCCTTTTGTAATATTTTACACAGAATTAGCTAATGTGCTGGATTCTCACTTCCATCAAACCAAGCAGGGTATACCGATGACAATTTGACATAAGTTACATAATGAAGGTGCCCTGATTCCTGCAGACAGCAGAAAATCCTTGTTCAGATCAAAATCGGCTAACAAGAAGGCAAGACAAACAATATAGTTGTTTTTACATTTGTATTTAGGATTCTTTTCCTACAACAAGAGTAAAGAATTCATAGCACTGATACTGAAATACTCACATATTGCTTTTCAGGTATTGATCCACAGTAAGAGGTTTAGGACCCCCAAACCAATTGATCAAAAATATGTCATCAATTTCCAACATAAAGAACAGGAAATTGTGACTCTTAGGCCAGCCTGCAAATGATGCAAAGGAAAAAAGAAAAAAAAATTATTTGAAGGAATTTCTCATGAAATAAAGTATAGCAAGACAAGAGCTGAAACACTAGAAACATCAATTACACCAGACAAGGCATAAAGTACCTTTCATCTCAGGATGCTTTGTGAATAGGGCAGTTTGTGCAAACTCAGCTTCCTTGGAATTTCCATCAAGTAATTTCAACTAAACACCACAAGTGACCAATGTCATGTAACATTACAGACCATTTTAGGTATCCCCAGTAAAAAGGAAATTTGAACAATACATCAAACTAGCCTTGAAGGTTCAAGCAGCAGAGACTAACAGAAAATGTTTACTTCTTCCTTTTTCTCCTAAACAATGTCCAGTAACTTGCTAAAACTAACAATTTTGACAAGGGTTTATTTTGAAAATATCCAGAAATAAATTGCAACCTGGAGACATCTGACACTTCAAATCCTATATGCCAAAACAAAATAAAGCTAAATGTGTAGTTGCTACTAGATATGATCGTTTTCATGTTCCTCATTTGGCCAAGTAACAAACTGTATTATCTTGGCCAGTTAAATCAGATGTCCTTACATATGCATACCATAATTTTCTCTAGATTTATAAGATCTATACTTCCAGATTTAACAATGCAATAACAAAACTGCCTGATTAAATTATGAAAAATTTAATACTCATGCTAGACATATTAGACACAATTAATACTACGTAATAGTAATACAAAATCAATTTTGAATCAATGGGAAAGTGGAAGGGGGGGGAATCTGCACATGAAAATGAAAGTAGTCATCAGAATGACAGAGAAAACAAGCAACCATCAGTGATTAATATATACTAGTTGATGTAATGTAACTACCTCTCCTATAAGTGTGATTTTAGCGCAAGAAGGGTTTTCAGGGTCCTTGCTCCCGCAAGTCCCAATAGAATATTCACTGATTGTGAAGGAAGACCTTTGGTCCCTCAAAGCATAGCTTGCAGTAGGGTCAAGTGTTGTCAAATAGAAGTATGGGATGCCACTACCTTTTTCTGGCTGCCCATCACTAAATGAAACCACATTCCTGTATGGTTGTAGAAACCACATCAATAATTGCAGTTGACAATAGGAAAAGGATACAAAAGCTCCTTCTATTATGCTGTACGGCATTACTAATGGACATCACAGCAATGATACAAACTTGTAGTATGTCATATGGAACTAAACTTGACTCAGTACGAAATAAATGCAAAAGACTCGACCATTTTAAGATACTGCTGCTAACACTTCCAGAAGATTCAAAAGGAAAAGAAATCAATGGCACAAGCATGACAAAATGGAAAGTTTTGATAGTCATGCATCCAATATTACTAACGAGTGAGAGAAACCAAACTTCTTGAAGTCAAACATTTCAAAGGGTAGATAACTCTGATCTGCATCCACACATTTTAAGAGTTCACCAGAAACTTCAGTGATAAATAGTGAGACTTTCCCTACACTTCATGTAGTAAAGTATTCATATGCTCCATGTGCAACTTATAAGTATAGATATCTATCAATGTATATTTAGCATAAGAGTAGAAGTCATGAGACATCTTTCCTCAATTGTTAGGAAAAAGCATTTAATAGAATGTGACAGAACATACCCAAAAGGTGCTCCTCCCAAATCACTCGCTATAGTACTGCAAAAATAAATTCAGCATTTTAGCATTTGATCAGATAAAAACTTAGCATGACTTTTTAAAGATAGTAGAAGAACATGAAGTAGTAGTAAACTTTCTACCAATCTCACACATGCAATAGTAGTACTTTGGCCTTGTGGCAGATATTGCCTGCTAATTTTCTTGAAATTCCTAAGCATCAGCGCCTAATTTTCAAACATGAAGATAGTAATCCTTTGCCACTTCCAAAAATGTTCCTCACATTTCACAAGTATACTAAGATGAGCTCCGCCTTCCCAAAACCCAGCCCCCTCGTTTCTTTTGATTTCAGCATAGTTGGTCATATTACTCCAATCTCAGAAATTAAATCTTGTTATCTTTGCATATGCTAGAATTACCATATAACATAGTGATTTCCAATCAAAGGGATTTTCGACTCTTATCAGTTGTAAGTAGAAATAACATCCATATGACCAAGCAAATAATCAACTCTGTAGGATTACTCCGAATCCCTACAACACCAACACGACAACCCCCGGGCATAATATTGGACAAAGTGAGGAAGAGTGATTAGCACAAAAGATGTTCTATTGTCGAAATTCTTTTCTTGCACAAAGATACAGAACCAATCCAATCATTAAAAATTAAAGAAGATTCTTTCACAGCCCATTAGGTACGGAACTATTTATGAATTAGAAAAATAGATTAACAAGATGGACACCCCAGAGAAAGTGACAGAGAAAAAGAAAGGAAGCATGCCTGAGGACACCCCAGGAGCTCTGAGAAACCAGCCACCGAGCAAAAGGTGCAGCGTCGTCAGGGCGTGGCCTGGGCCCGCGTAGTGGCGAGAGTGATTGTAGAAGGCGTCCATCTACTGGTTCTTGAAAGGATCCCAATATGAATAACACCAAAGAAAGCAGCATGACATGGATATTAACCCTTTTGACTACCATCTGCGTTTTCTGAAGCCTGCAAAGACAGTATGAAACTAGTTATAATTTATTCTTATTTATAGTTGCCGTATTCGGATGTTTACAAAGTAATGTAAAATTGCTTCAATCATTTAGTACCCATCAGTCTAAAATCAAAGTCATTCTTTAAGATAGAATATTATTTTCTCCTTTTATTCAATTTAAATTTGAATAATAATTAAAATAAATATTGAAAATAATAATTATGTAACTAAATTTATTCAATTATTTATATTTTTTAATAAATAATTAAAAATTAATCCAAATTTTTTATTAATAATAAGATTATAATTATAAAAATACGTACTAAAATTCTTGACAATTAAAATGAGATATTTCGAAAAAAAATATAGATAATTGAAATGAAACAAAAATAATATATATTTATTATAGTTTTCTTATTACTTTTTTTAAAAAACAATTTACATCTTATGGATAGTTAGTTAATCTATGTAATTTCATTACTAATAATAATAATAATAATAAATATTTTTTCTTAATTTGTGTATTAAGTCAATAATAATAATAAACATTTTTTTCTTAATTTGTGTATTAAGTCAAATATTAATATTTAATTTAAACTTAAAATATTTATAAATATATACAATACTCAATTCAAAATTTCATTTTTATATTTTGTATTAGTTTAAATGTTAGACTTAATGACTGATTATTTTGACCCAACAGAGGGCAAACAGCTAGTTAACGATAAAGTACATTTTGTTTCATAATTAATACTTCATGTGACTTATTTCAATTATATAATTTGAATTTGAATAATAATTAATACAATTATTGTAAATGATAATTACACAATTTTTAAGTTATTTTTATTTAATAACTAGTGTAAAAATATAAATTATCTTAAAAAAGATGTATTTATCAACAAACATGAATAATTCATTCAAATTATTCATTAATAACAATGATAAAATTTAAAAAGTACGTACTAAAATAAAAAGTAAATAATTAAAATTACATAAAGATTACATTTGAACTCTTTCACAAAAAATGAAATGCAATATTTGGCAAGAAAAGAAAAGAAAAAACTGAAATATTTGTATGAAAATCCGATCCATTTAAGAATATCTCAAATGATACTGTTAGAGTCATAGATTTTTTTTGTCAAATATCATTTAATGAGTGAATGATTAATTCATATCATATGAATATTAAATGAATATACATCAAATTTAAAATTTATCTCTAATGCATGATTTAACCATCATTCCGTTGCTTACTTGTCAATTTGATTTTTTTTTTAAATGCTAAGTGATTTTTTTCCCCATAAACATCTCTCAGGGCAGTCATGCTTTTTAATCAGTTGATCTGATTTAACCAGAATTTGTTTTAGTAAACGTGCTTTTGATTAAATTTTGTTTAAGTTTTCCCGAAAAGAAAATTGTTTAAGTTACAAATTATACATTCACAAGTTCATAGGGATGCGAAGCATTTTTTTGAGAAATGAATATTAAACATCATATACTCGGGCTTCAAGAAAATTTTCTCCAGAGATTTCAATCAAGAATCTTAGTCCCCCAGCTATAATCGATTTGGTAATCAATTTTGTAATGCACATGGTGATGCCGGAGAAATTCTCCGATAATGCTTATTTAAATTTTATATGAAATAAATTTTTAGTGAAATATTATAAAAATGAATCCAATAAACAATGTGGCGTTGGCAGCTAACTCCTTCCCCACATTGTTTATTATCAAACGCTTCATTCAAGACATGTACGGTTTTTTCTTTTTTCCCCCAAAACTTTTGACGCTTTTTTCCCAAAAATTTTATATCCTTGCTAAGTCTACTTGTAATATATGTATATTTATCTATTGACCTTTTGATTACATTGTTAATACATTTTTTTTGGCATATTAGAGAAAAAAAATGAATGACAATTTTTTTGATGATCCAGGTTAATTACTAGGACAATAGTTTTGATTTCTAATAACTAATTTCATATTAATTATCAATTATGCAGCAATTAATTGTAAAATTTTCATTAAACCTATATATTAATATGTAAAATGAGAATAAATTACCAATAACTTTTATTAACATATTTGAACCCTCAGCATATCTCAAAAGACAATCTTTCGTATAACTTATAAGTCCAAATGAAGAGAACTTCTATAACCAAAATGAATGGGTTAGGTTGAGTAATTGGCTGTGGATAAAGTAAAAATTGTCCAAACTCCAATAAATACAATTGATAAGATTATTCGACAAAATGATGTAGTCAATGGGTATATTTAATTTAATACAAAAATTAATTAAAACTATCTTTTATTATATCAATGTGGTAAGTAATAGTAAGATTATATAAAGTAGTAAATTTAAAACATTTAAATTAAAAATATTATTAATAAAACTTTATAAGGAAAATATATTTATTTATAAATATTTTAAAATAAAAATATAAACATTTAATTTGGAAAAAAAAACTTACAATTAAAGGGTATACACTCCGGAGAAGTTGAAAAAATCTATTGCAATTAACTGAGGAAAAACTGTAGAATTATCCTCGTCCAGTGAAACTGAAAGAGGGAAAAGAAAAGAAAAAAAAAGGAGCATATTGATCAGTGACTGACTTGTCACAGCATATCGATCGCGAATCTCTACGGTCATGAAGGGAAGGAAAAAAAAATGAAAAAAGGAGAAACATTAGGACCTAAAAGGCTAGGCGTGAAGTGATGTCCATTCCACGCGGAGAACATGTACTATGTACAGTGTACTATGATATGTATCTAAAAATTAATTTAAATATTTATTGTGAATATCTTATGATTATTAAATGATTAATAATCATTATATTTTAGATTGAATATCTATATTTTTAAAAAATAAATATATTTTTTAATTTAAAATTTTATTAATAATTTTTTAAATTTAATATATTTATATATAATTAATACATGTTCTTCACAATTTATTATATTAAAATTTATATTTATTAATTCATGAATTTCGTAATATTAAAAATAATTTATTAAATTAAAAAATGAATATTTAATTTTTTTAAAAAAAGAGAAAGTAATATATATATATATATATATATATATATATATATTCGCATACATATTCATACTATTAATTTTACATTTGTGTCGCCAACCTCAAGGCATAGGGCATGACAATATATTTTAATTGAGAGAAAGGAGAGGAGAGAAGCTCGAGAAAAACTTTTTTAAAAAAAATGCTGTGAGATTGAGTGCTTATATAATTGGTGCAAAATATATTTTAAGAAATAAAAAATTAATTTTGAACAAATGGGAATATTGGAATCAAATTGGCACTATTAATGTGTATGTGTATATACATAGATTTATTTTTCAAAAAAATTACACATAACCTTCCTTCCATTTCTCTTCTTTCCCAAAAATCAAACAAAAACATCTAAAAATAGCTGAGGCTAAAATGTCAAACATCTGAATATGCCAAAATGTCGAAAGTTCCAAATCGGAAACAATGAAATAAAAGAAGCTGCGGTCTGCCATCGTTGAATTCAAGTCCGACTTGACGACAAGGCATACAATACATACTAGAGAGTCGCATACCGTAAACAGTCCCTCCGGCCTCTTCCACCGACTATTTCAGACCTTCTGCTCTCCGATTTTTTTTTTTTTTTGTGAATTCTGCTCTCAGAACTATCAGATCCATTATTCGCGTTAAAAAAAAGAAAAAAGAAGAAGAAAGAAAGAATTCTCCTCATTCCAACAGCATAGAAAAAGAGTTGTGTTGGATTCAAGAAAACCGAAAATCATATACGTACTTCACGTATATAGAGAGAGAACAGGGATCGCTTCCACAGACAATTGTCAAACAAACGGAGAATGGGACTCTTTACCTATACCATTGCCGCCATCGGATTCATTCTGATCGGTGCTTGGGAATCGTTTGTATCTTCTTCCGAATCCTTCAAATCGCACCCATCATCTACCTCCTCATCACCGCTGCAAACTCCGGCCTCCATTTTATCAACCCACAACAGGCCTACAAAGACGTCGCCGACCGGTTCTTCTTCCCTGACGTTTGCAGCGATATCTGTGCTATCTGTCCTCTTCGTCATCAATTCTCTCATTTCCATGTCGGATGCACTCAGCTCCAAAGACCGGATTGGTTTCGTCCTTCAATTAGAGGTCATCGTCATCGCTCTCCTATTTCTTTTATACTCAATTTTAGGTTTGTCAATGCATGTAAAGAAATGGCTTCGATCTCCTTCAGCGATCCTCAATATGCTATGCCTTTTCGCTTTTGGCCAAGAATTTTGTTTCTTTTATATCCGAAGGAAGGACCCGAACGGGGTTGAAAACCGTTACTATGATCTCTTCCTCGTACCGATAGGCATCTGTGTATTTTCAACGATTCTTGAATTGAAAAATCCCAATTCGAATTATGCGAGATTAGCAAGAGGGGTTGGTCTTATTTTTCAGGGGACGTGGATTCTTCAAATGGGTTTCTCCTTTTTCTCCGAATTGATGGCACAGGGATGTTCATTGCAAGAGAAAAGTAGAGGTAACTATACTGTGAAGTGTAAAGGTCATCCTGAATATCATAGGGGTCGCGCCATTGCAACACTTCAATTTAACTGCCATCTTGCTCTTCTAGTATCCTTAATTGTTGGAGTGTATGCAGTTTTCTGCAAGAAGCATGGTATTGGGCATGAATCTTCGCGGTACAGGCCTCTTGGCACAGAGATGCAACATGTGGAAGTCCAAGCTCAATTCACTTTGGATTCTGATGACGATCTCGATGATAGTGAGAATGGGATTAAAGAAGAGAAGAATGTGGAAATGCAGAAGGCTGTTATATCAGTCCCTGGATCAGGGGTCAATGGTATTCCAGCAGTTCTTGGAGCAGGGGTCAATGGTACTCATACATGAGGTAATTCAATGGTTATATTTTTTATGAGTGAAGGATTTAATCTATCATTTTGTTATAGTTAGATGCCATAGAACTTAGCTTTACTTTTTGTAAATCAGTTGACAGAATGTTCTTTGGGATTAGAGGAACAAGGATTGTGCTAATACGATTTCTTGTTTTTGCTCTTAATTGCAATGTGTATTAGTAGTGAAAAGTGAATCATTATAAGTTCTCCAATTCTTAATATTTTTCCATTCTCCTTTGATCTATCTAACTTGACATGAGAGAAAACACATCCAGAAAGTTTCACCTATGCACTTAATATCAGTATTTAGCCTGCTTGGAGTGAGTCTGTCTACCTTGCAGTTAGGATATTTTGTTCATCCTTGGAGTTAAGCTGTGTATCTTTCGATTAGTATTCTGTGTTATATTGTGCTTGATAAGTGTACTGCTATATAGATGGAAAAGAGCCACAAGCCCATCAATTAGGGATTTATAGATTTGCTGAATAAGTTGTCCAAGTGGCGGCAAGTTATTAAGTAATTTTATAAAGATACTACTGCCACCGTCCCAAATTTCATAATCTTGTTTGATTTATAAAGCATATTATTGAAAATGTATATTTTTCATAAAATATTTCTAAAATATTTTCCTTATTTATCATTACAAATTTAATTTAATATATTTTAAATACAAACATTCTCACTTTAAATAAAAATATTTTAATTAGCTAACAAATACATATACTATAAGAAAAAAAAAATGAAAGCATGCCTTTAAAATTTAGACATGTCTACATTATAGCTACTATGTTTGCTTTCTTAAACAAACATTCTTATTGATCGAAATCTGTGCTTTTCAAAGAGAACATCTCATCCCATTCTCCTTCCTTTAGCAGTATACTTGAAGAATCGGATGGTTCTTTTCTTTTGATCATGTATCACCTTTCTTCCACTGTAATGCTATACTATTTCTGAAGCGTTTTTCTTCTTTAAGTTTAGAACACGGGATATAAAACATTAAAAGAAAAAAACCCTTGTATGCCTAAAATAATTCCAGATTGCTGCTCCATTTTAGGAATTGGTAACCTTGATCAGAGCAGTCTTTACATTTGATGGAGGCAAGAAAATTTCCGAAATGATCACACAAACCCAGTCCACCAGGACTATGAGTATTGCTCCTAAAGTTCCTTTAGGAGATACTATGGTTGGAGAACTGTGGTGCTTTTTCTTTTATAATTTATAATCAAAATATATTTGAGAGAATAACTGAGAAGGAAACTCAATAAATTCGTGTAAGGATCATTTACACATTTGCACTAACAACTTGTCTTCTCTAGCTATGGCATTGTCTACTTTCATAAAATCTGCAGAAAACTACAAATGTCAGAAAGCTTATTGCACTTAATATTGCTAGCAGCCAGTAGTAGTTATCAAGCCGGGCCTCTCTCATGTCATCAGTGAACCAGCCTTGCCCTCTACCTCTTGGGCTAGTGAAATATTCAACAAGAGAAATGAGCAGGGCGCTGACAAAGCTCCCAACACCAAAGACGCTTGTGTACAGAGCTATGCCCATGGTTCTCATTTGCAGAGGAACTTCGGAGTAGAAGAACTCTTGCATCCCAACTACCGTGAATATGTCTGAAATGCCCAAGAGAATATATTGGGGAAGTAACCAAAAAATACTCAATGGAACTGTTTCCAGCTCTAATATATTTCTACTCAGTTGGAGCCTTTTCCTTTCTGTTACAGCAGCAATCACCATGGCTATTATCGAAAGAAGCATTCCAATGCCCATTCTCTGCATCACATTTATACCTTTCTCATTTCTTGTGAGGACACGAGTCAAGGGTATGAAGAACATGTCATAGAAAGGCATCAATAGAATTATAGAGACTGTAATTGCACTTTGAAGTGCTGCTGGCGGTATCTTGAATTTGCTTCCAATGTTCCTCTCCATCGTCATGCCTTGCTTGGTAAAGAAAGTTGCTGGTTGCTGAAAAATCACTGCAAACATCAGAAGCATGGTCCAGACTGGGAACAGAGGCAGTACTACTTTCACAATTTGAAGCAGATGAATGCCATCCTCAGATTTCTCACGCAACATTTCTTGAATTTCCTCAGGATCCTCATGACAGAGTGGTTTCTCCTGGAGCCTAAGTTGAACAAAACCAGTCATTTCAATTGTACATCACCTTAAAGCTAGAAAAGTTGCTAAGTTTTACGGAAAGACTTACTCTAGTTCAACCTCGTCCGACTTGCTACTCAACTTAATCCTGCCGCTTAGCATTCTTGAGAGTGTTGCTTTGGCAGTCTGAATTAGGTTTTCATGTGGTTTCGTGTCAGCATGTCTAGCTTGCTTATTTTTATAAAATCGGTTACCACATGTAAAAATTCCCATTGATGCCATAAATGCAATTGTAGGAATGGCAAATCCCAGACCCCATCCCAAATTATCTTGGACGTACGACAAGAGGGATACCCCAAGCAGGCTGCCACAACAAACCCCAAAGTACCACCATTGGAAAAACAGTCTCTTGTTATTGGAGTTTTGTTCAGTTTTAGTACTCGGCAATTTATCGTCGATTTCAAGATGGTCTGCTGCAAAGCTTTGTAAGGAAGGGTTATATCCACCCTGGCCTAGTGAAATCAAATAAAGTGACCAAGAAAGCACGGAAGAGGAGCTTGATTTTTGCATGGGGATCCACGGCCAGCCACCAGCTGTGGATGTCAAAACCAAGAGCCCCTGACCAGGAAAGAAATCGTTAACCAACCATTATGGGGATTCTACCCAGCTGCCAGTTTGTCACGGTTGCTCTGGTTTTCAGGTGCAAGGATGGCTCAGTAAAGAGTGAAAAAGCTAAGAGGTCGAAATAATTCAAACTTGTAGTAAAATAGATTGTCACGTCAAGAAAGCTAGACATACTTTTTTTGTTCCTTTAAACAAAAATAGAGAACCGCACTGCATTAAAAAAGTGGAAGATGATTCAAATTCCATTCCACCAAGTCCAATTCTCCTTTATTAGCAAATTAATTCCATTCACTTACAGTAACTCTTTGGTTATGCCTTCTTTTTTTCCTTTTTGGGGTGGGGGGGGGGGGGTTGGTGAGGGGGGTCGGAGGATAGTTGAATGTAGATGTAGGTGGTGTGGTTGTGCCTGAATCCTGATCATCTGCCAAACTATTAGAAAAAAATAATACTTCATTCCCTCTTCTCTCCTTCCTTAAGGTGATTAGGCATTGCTGCAGCGCTTAGGAATCATGTTCTTGATTTCTTTTCTCCTAAGGTGTTAAGGTAATGCAAGAGGTCTAGAGCGTTTTAACTGGAGTGAATAAGCTGACTCGATGAATGTAGTAACAGGCAGCGGACAACGATGCACAAAGAACGCATAACAAGAAATGAATCAAGTGAAACCCTGAAGGGAAGAAGAAAAACTAACCAGAGCATAGAGGAAAGAAGAAACTTGTATAGTGGAATATCTGTCCCAGTAAGAGTCGGCAATCGGTGCTACTAAGAGCGGAAACATAGAAGTAAAGCCGCACCAACTGTTAACCGTCTTCGCTGCTGATGAATTGCTCATTTTGACTACATCTGTTAGATAAGTCACCAAATTGGATGCCACCCCTTTGAATGCAAACCTCTCTATTCCACCTAGCACTGCATGTAATTAATTAATTAATTATAGTAACACATTTGAAATGAGCAGATGTCTACCTACGTAACTGATAAAAATGAAGATATATGGACGGAGATGAGCCAATACATGTTGAATTAGTTTTTTTACGTACCTATAAGGAGGACACAAGGCCTATTCAATCCTGCAAATCGTTGTCCTGATCCAGCCATGACAAAGAAATCCTCTGGAGGAGAAGAAAAGAGAGAGAATAGCCCGAACCCAAAGGGAGGAAAAAGGCTGTTAAGAATCTAAAGATACTGCTACTACTATACTGCAATTTTGAGGAGAACCTGTTTTCTGTTGTTTTTAACTATTTTCATTCTTTGAATAAATCCACACAACACAGTAGCTAGCACACAAAACTTTCCATATTCCAATAAAGTTTTCTTTCACTATAATTGTTGGCTGGTTTGTTACTTTGTTTCCACCACTGGAATATCCGTCGAAAACTATAAATAATAGTATTTAAATTTGTCGTTTTATAGGGGTTTATTGGA
This sequence comes from Apocynum venetum, assembly GCA_019593545.1. NCBI lineage: Eukaryota > Viridiplantae > Streptophyta > Magnoliopsida > Gentianales > Apocynaceae > Apocynum > Apocynum venetum. The sequence goes on along the minus strand of SRSM01000123.1, from coordinate 3,449,602 downwards.
ACACTGGACAGTCACTACTTAAGTTTCTTGCCTTAGTTGCTTGCTGATGAATAAAGTTCGTTCGTTGCTGGAAAAAGGGTTTCTCCACTTTTATCATCTCGACACCGGTAGACTGTAATTCACATTACGTCCCCTGGGGTAACTGAGGTTAATTAGATTATCATTAATTACTTTCCTACTCATCATGCAGGATTCGGGAACCATGCTTACTTGCTGATACTGGACACGCATCCCAGCTTCTTACACGCCAGATGGGCAGTCTATGAATCAGCCACGTAGTGTTTGTAAAGCAGCCATGTCGCCACCGGACCTGGGAACCCAAATTCTGATTATGACCTGACAATACCAACCAATCAATTACTTAATAATTATCTAGTTATGTAAAATAAATGTTTAAGTCGATAGTGCTTATACTATCCTTATCCATCATAAAAATAGGGAATCACTAGCCCACTTGAATCATAATTGAACAGGGTCAAAAGCATCACGTAGAATACTTTTCCTTTCTAATTGCTTGTGGACTCTGGTAACTTCATAACCTGTTTATTGGAATTATCATAGGGTTTAGGGTAACTACAGAAATAGGGTAACTCTATCTTCACAGGGGACATTTTGTAACTACAGAAATTTATCCAGGAATGAAGTTCAAATCTAATTAATAAAAATTGATGGAAAGAAACTCGCAATAACAATTTCTAATTTTCATTCTTTCAAGTCTGCCTAATTTGAATAAAATGAACCTAAACATTTCTAAAACTTAATTACTGTTATATGTTCAAGCATATATATATATCTGCACACAAACACACGTTCAGAAGGCATGCGATTGCGAAGGAGTGTGTCTAAGCCTATGCAAGAATGTGCACATCGCATGGTTTATATGGCTAAATAAGCACACTTTTCCTGAATTATTATGGAGATAGGATATGAAATGATTGAAGAAAAGGAGAAAAAAAAAGAATACATTCAGTAGCATTCCTAAACAAATTAATAAGATACTAGTAAGCAGAGCAAAAATGCACTTCCTTTTCAAGACAATCCTAAATGCAAGAACAGGATATCCCCTGTTCCCTTTAAACTTTTTTGGTCACTCCACAAAATGGATGACAAGGAAATCACTCGCCCCACTTTTCTCCCCAAAAAAGGAAAAAAAAGAAGAAAAAGAAATCAATTACTTGACTCAAGAACCTGATAAGTTTCTAGAGTAACATTGCTACTATGCATATATTTGATAAAAGTCCAATAATCAAAGCGTAAAGATCCAAAATTCTGCACCAATTTGGCTGTGAAATGCGCATCAAAATGATTATCTACTGCAAATAATACAATCAAAAGGGGATAAAAGATAAAGTTAACACACCTGTGCATTAGCTTACAAGAACATCAAAGCGACACGGCGTACACGCATCGCTTTATTGGAATCCTCTTGTACATTTGCAATAAAAAAAGAAGCTATCTTCCTCTTTTTCTTGTCCCCCTAATATTCACGGTATCCATGAATAACTTCTGATATCTTCCTTCCAGTCATGCACATATCATAATAAGCACGATAGATCCATACGAAACCAAAACAAATCACGCTGAGGTTAGAGAAAAAAGGGGCTCCCTAGAAAAACATACATTACCTATGAGAAGGCTCAGCTCTATTCTACTCCTGCAAGAAAATTCAAACAGATTGCGAGTGTTCATCAGTTTAAACCTCACGTACAATGTAAGATCATGTGATTTAGTTCCCAGAATGTCACTCGTGTTGCAGTGTAATTGCTATCCGATAAGAGAAAGGATACTCTGAGGTCACACCAGAAGAATTAGTTAGAGATTGTTACGGCTTGATATGGTTCATCTTTGGGATGATCTTAATTCTCTGGCCCTTTCAATTTGGCCAAGTTCCATCCCCCCAAAAATAAAAAAAGTAAAAAATAAATTTCTTTTTTTCTAGTCTACTATTTTTTTTTCCATTTTTTTAAATACACGACATTTTATGAAGAATATATAATCTCTTAAATACATAATTGAGATCATTTATCAACCAAGCAAAACCTAATTGTCATTCACTTAAAAATTTTTCTGAAAAACTCAAATTTAAAATCTCACCATGTAAGTCACATACTACACATTAAAAGAAACTTTTAAAATTTTCACATATTCACTAATTTATTAATATATTTTGATGATTTCATTAATTTATTAAATGTATGAGCCTGCTCAACATCGAAGTATTATCAAACTCAAGCAACAATAAATGCTAACCATCATTTTCCTTTTTCATTCTCAATATAAAAGCAAAACTCTAACTTAAAACGTTATCCGATTATTAAGAAGTAAGAAGATTTATTCTTTCCTTTTAAATTATATATATATATATATTATATTATTTATTTATTACATGGGGTAAGGGGGTGTGGAACGTCTTATCGAGTGTTCATCAATTTAAACCTGACTTATGTGGTTAGTTCCTAGAATATCATTCGTGTTACAGTGTAATTGCTATATGATAAGAGAAAGGATACTTTGAGGTGACACCTGATGTATACTTTGCAGTGTATATTTTTGCACATGATATATATCATTCATCCTCCTTTAGATTAAAAAAAAAAAAACAGAAAAGATTAGATTGTAGCTTGATATGGTTTATCTTTGGGACGATCTTCATTCTCTTGCCCTTTCCATTCCCCACCATTTTTTTTTCATCTTATACTCTTTTTTTTATTATTATTTTAAAAATCACTTAATTTTTTTATCTAAAACTCAAATTAAACACATCTCACCATGTAGGCCATATACTACACATTAAAAATATATTTTAAAATTTTCACAAAGTCAATAATTTATTAATATATTTTATTTATTTCATTAATTTATTAACTGTATGCACCTGCTTAGCATCGAATTATTATCAAACTCAAGCAATAATAAATGATAACCATATTTTTCTTCATTCTCAATATAAAAGCAAAACTCAAACTTAAAAAGGTAACCAAGTGTTAAGGAGAAGTTAGAATAATTATTTTCTTTTAAATTACACATAACGTATGTATACATATTAAAATTTCCAATATATTTTAAAATAATAAATCTTATCTAAATATATATATATATATATATATACTTTTTTTTTTCTTTTTATTCTGAACAGAAGCACAAACAAAACAGAGAAGCTGATAATGTCACTTTGCAAATGGGCCTGCTCTATTCACGAGATGATAGATGAAGCCTCTTGTTATTGTGTTCCTATCCTCTCAAGCACTATCAAATCCACTAAACAGATAGTCAAAATGCTCTCAAGTGGTACAACATCCAGAAGCCCATCATTCTCAAAGCCCAAAAGTATTCGCAGACTATTCACAGACGAAGACCGGGTCTCGGAGACTTGGTTGACTCGTTAAAACTCCGAACCAGAACTCTCCAGATAGAAGAAGGCAAGATTTGAAACGCCCAGTACGACTATGGCCGACCACCACCACCACCACCACCACCATCGTCCAAGTCGCCTGTCACTTCCGCCACGGACCTTCCTTTCAACCACCAAACCAACCACCTCAAGAGCCGGGTCCTACCCTGTGTTCTCTCACACTTCAGCAACCCCAACTCCGACCCCGTCCAAAAACCGGCTTTCTTCTTCTCCGTTCGCCAAATCTTCCAGCTCTAGAACTTCATCCCTCTCCTTTCTTCTCCTGCTTCTCTTCTCTCTTCGCTCTCTTTACTCTCTGCTCCCTTTCCTTCGGTCTTCTCCTTCCTCTTTTTCCCTCTTTCCTTTCTCTTTCTTGGTATCTCTTCTTTCCTTCCTCCTTGCTCTCTCTTTCTCTCTTTTCACTTCCTCAGCATCTTCTTACTCGAAGCTGTCTTTTCATCAAAAGCAACGCCAATCCATTTTCTTTTTCACTTCAATAACCCAATCTCAGCAAAGACTTCTCTTCACTAAATCACTCATCCTAGCTATTGTTTTCCTCCTTCGCTTCCAAGCCCTCCGTTACTGCGGCACGGCAGCAATGATTCTGGCTGAATTATCAGGCAATGTGGCTGCCAGGTTTGTTGCTGAGGGGAAAATTCACAACTTCATTGAGAACAAATCCGGATCGTCTAAATTTCGTGGGTTTATTGCCTTGTTTTGCGGGTTGTTTTCGTTATCTATCAGCTGGGATCGTATTGAATGCTTTCCTTTATCTTCCATGAATGTTAATAAATTTGGATTTTTAATTTTTCCGGGGAAGAATTGTTTAAGGATTTGGCCTATGTTGCTTCCTTTCATGTCTGGGTTTTTAGGTTGTTATGAACGAATTTCAATGAATTGGGGAAATATTCAAGAACTGGGTCGAAGACGTGTTCGTTTGATTTCATTGTTCTTCACTACTGTTGTGCTTTTCATTCCAGCTGTGATTAGCATGTTTGTGTTTGAGGCAGAGGGGGATAGTATTTCTATCATGAATCTTGGTTGGCCTTTGTTAAACACTGTTGTTTTTGGAGTTCTTTTAAGCGAGAATTGCATTGATGAGAAGCCTGCCACTTCCAAGGATTTCCAAAGAGAGTATCTTGTGACTTTTGCTTGTACTGTTGTTTTAGAGTTATTCTATTTTCAGGAGCTCTCACTTTGGGGACTGCTGCTTTGTGGATTGTTGTTGTGGATTTCTGTAAGGGAACTAGATTCTGTTTATTCTAGTAATCTTGAGTTAGGTGTCGAATCAGCTGACTCACTCATTACATCTATCATGAAGTCTATCCGCCATATTCTGAGTGAGAGAAAGTCTCGAAAAATTGCTCTTTTTCTTTTGATAAATACTATTTACATGGTTGTAGAATTTGTTGCTGGGTTCATGAGCAACAGTCTTGGATTGATATCAGATGCCTGTCACATGTTATTTGATTGTGCTGCTCTTGCAATTGGACTCTATGCTTCCTACATTTCGCGACTGCCAGCAAATAGTCAATATAATTATGGTCGAGGAAGGTTTGAGGTTCTTTCAGGCTATGTAAATGCTGTTTTCCTGGTTCTTGTTGGAGCATTGATTGTGTTGGAATCATTTGAGAGGATTTTGGATCCGCAAGAGATTTCCACAAGCAGCTTATTGGCAGTTTCTGTTGGAGGACTTCTTGTCAATGTAGTTGGACTAATATTTTTTCATGAGGAACACCATCATGCGCATGGTGGTTCGTCATGTTCTCACACTCACTCACATTCACATGAATCACATTCTGACTCCCACTCTCATTCACATCCTAGTGTATCATGTTCTGACTCCAACTCTTGTTCGCATTCGCACGGATCATGTTCCAAATCCCACTCCCATTCACATTCTCATGAATCATGTTCAGATTCTCACTCCCACCACCATTGTTCCCATGATCATGATCTCCAAACTCACAACAGCAATGAGGGAAGTACTGTTCTCCATGCCAGTCATGAGAAATCTTATTCTGGTCATATAGGACACTCTACTGATGATCATGAACAGCGTGGCCGCAATAACTGCCAGAGCAATGTCAATAAAGATGGTGAGAAATGCGAAAGTACGGTAAGTCATGAACATCACCATGATCATGGTATCCAACATTCCCACAATGAGCATCATCATCATGATCATTATGTCAACCCTCAAGTTCATGAAAGTCGTGTGGGTGAAGGCTTGCATATAGTTGAACACTTTCATAATCATGATCATACAGGGAGAAAGGAACAAAATAAGCATCACCACCACATTGACCATAACATGGAAGGCATCTTCTTGCATGTTCTAGCAGACACCATGGGAAGCGTTGGGGTCGTTATTTCAACCCTCTTGATCAAGTATAAAGGATGGCTTGTTGCAGATCCTGCCTGTTCAATTTTTATATCTGTGTTGGTTATATATTCGGTGATACCACTGCTCAGAAATTCTGCCGAAATTTTGCTACAAAGGGTCCCTAGAGCACTTGAGCTGGATCTTAACAGATCTCTGAATAAAATTATGAAGATGGATGGTGTATGTGGAATTCAAAATGTACATTTTTGGAGTTTAACAAACACTGATGTTGTTGGAACCCTACATCTTCATGTCTCAACAGAGGCTGGCAAAGCTTCTGCAAAGGCTCAAGCATCACACTTGCTCAATGATACTGGTATCAAGGATTTAACAATGCAAGTGGAATGTGTAAAAAACAGTTAGAGTAAATAAACTTTGACAAGTATCTGTCTTCTTGACATGTTTGGAGGACATGAAATTTTGACTTTGTAGATATTCAAAGGCATGAAGCAGGCTTGCGCCCTTGCTGAATAATTTGGCATATGATTTCCATATGTATGTGATCTTGCTCCCTTATGTGTTTGAAGTGCTCTATTTATGTGCACAGTCATAATGCTGTTAAATTTTTTTCTGGTGACATCATCAGTTGAATTATGTTACTTTCTCTTTTTCAGTCACTATTTTTTCATTGCTTTGTGGTTTAATTTCCTTGGGTTAACAGTGGTAAAGTGGTCCTGATTCATAGGAGGATATGATCTTTTGGAAATTTGAGTGAGAATTGTATGTATAGAATAACATTGCAAGTTCAGATATACAGAGTTGAGAATGTCATGTAAAACTTGTTTGGTTTTCTACCATCTCAAGAAAGGGAACGAGACAAAAGGTCATAGATGTTTTAATGTATGAAGCATGAGCCAAGAAACAATTTTCCCAGAAGCCTATCTATTGATGTGCAGGTTGACTGATTCTTGTACTGAATTTTGTTATTATGGGGCTCGTTTTATAACTTTGTCATCTATTATTGTATTGAGTAGTGTATGGGCTCATCAAAGTTACAACATAAGTTTGGTTAAATAATGTCTGGTTTGTATTCCCTACAAATTAGTTGGGTTAAGTAATTTTCTTTACCATAGGCTGCAGATGTTGTATAATATCTTTTTATGGGGGTTGGGGGATTTTTTTTATCAGAATAAGTATCCTATGTCATTTCTTTTGGTAAATCCTATCTCTTGTATCATTATCGTGTTTGATTGGATCACATTGTTCATATTGCTGATGTTTGTCTAAACAGTGGCTTTTTCTCCTCGGATTCAGGTTTTCACCATTAACTCGTAATTCCCTGGAAACGGTATGATTTTCTTCTGTTTGAGTTGGATCTTATTTTATCCAATATACTTGTCAAGGCTTGAGGCAGAGATCTGAAGACAAATAATCAAGTATTGGAGGTCCGATGCTGTCACGAGTTCAGCATGCAAATCATGGAAAATTACTTGCAGACAAGACACTTGAAGGGATATTTATCGTGCGACGGCAGAAGATAAGCTTCAGTTGAAATGCCCTTGGCAATATTGAGTTGCAAATAGTGCTATTAGATTGCATTGATCTTTCCGCTAAAATCATATGAAAATGCAAATTAAAGGCTGAAAAGTGATATATTTTGTCGCTTGTTATGATATTTAATGTAATGATGTTTATTTATTGTTCTGCAAGTGTGTGTTTCTTAACCTTAATGATATTCTTTTGGGTTATAAATTCGACAATTTAATCAAAATTTCTAATTGTATTTGATTCGCAATCATTTATAATGCTCTAAATATAAAGACATAATTGTTAAACGCCATTGTCAAACAATGTTGTAGTCTAAAAAATATTTAGACATTTTTCTTAAATATCTTTTAGATTATTTTGGAACAGTCTCAAAAAATTAGATTATTTTGAATTAAAATGTTAAAAATGGAATTATTTTGATTAAATTCTCTTAAATTATGGGGACCAGTATCAACCTGATATTGTTGGTATATTCTCAATTCTCTGAAGCCTGTGTTCTGCTTTGCATGTACGAGGTATCTAATTTAAAGATAAGTCCAAGAGTAGGGAGGATAAATGAATTGAGCATCTTTTCTTATTATTTTTACTATTAATATTATTAGTAAGTAAAATCTATGTAGTAGTAAAATTTTAAGAGAATAAGCATTCAATTTTTGGCCTTTAGAAAAGATAGAAATATAAACCTTTAATTTTTTTGACCAAAACACAAGTTTTTTCACTAGGAGGTCTGAATGGATTTCTTCAAGTTGGGAACGATCACAACATTTTGCTCCCCCGCTGCAGTACTGGAGCTATTACCATGATCAATCAAATGCAGTATCACAATTGTTTTATATCAAGTTTGGAGAGATTGCAAGGTGGGATTGGGTTTTCCATTTGATTACCACCGCGCGCACAATTTAACTAATGTCAGTTTATAATCTTTCTCCAAATTAGCATAACTCTGGGCAAGTATAAAAATCAGAGGAGCGAATTTCAAGTAACTGAGGGAATAGAATTGATGTTCAAGGATGTTTTACATAACCTATCAAATAGGCAAAAACATTTAATAATTCTCTCATGGAAAATAATAGCTTCGGTACCTAATGTGATAATACATTTCTAACACCTAAAACTGCATTTGAAATTTCAACGACCTAACTAAATTTTTGGGTCTATGGCATTGTACCTTTGTATCTTCAAGAGGTAGATTCAATTACACATTATTGTTCCGGGAAGAGGGGCAATTCAAAAGACGTGGTATCGATAGAGTTTCTGGACAGCCTATTCTCAACATCAGTAAAAAGTTGTTCTTCTATATACCCATTTCAACTTCTTGGACGGTCCAACTTCCCAACAAGCCAGTGTCTCAGGGATCGGGTCCGGCCAATATTCCTATCACAGGAAGAAATAAAATCAGTGAGTACTCAACTTCAACTTTCCAACTACAAAGCACAAAAGAAAAGAAAAACATCTTTCGATACCTTGAGTTGGAGTACTCAACTTCAAATTTACAACATCAAAGCACAAAAAATTGGCAACTCATTGATGGGGCCGTAGATCCAACTTGTAAGCCTGTATTTCCATAGGAGAAATCAGGACATGTCCTTCCTTAGCACCTTCTTCAAACTGCTCGCTATAGCCGAGTATATCAGTTTCATCATGTAAAAGATTTAAAGATGTGGCTTTTGCATTCAATACCGCGAGCCCCTTAAACATGTCAAACAAATTGACTGGCTCATCAGCTACACTTGAACACTGTGACCTGCCCTTCCGACAATACGAAGAGTCCCAATGTCGCCTCTGTAAAGTCAGAACAAACCTAGGCATTCCAAGGGGCTGCTGTGGATATTTTGAAGGGTGAGGAACCTTGAAGCTTACTACATGCAAATCACAGGGCAAGGAAACTGTCAAAGGAGAGAAAGATCTAGGAGGTGGCTGGACAGATATTTCCTGAGATTTCTTAGCAATGAATACATGTACTGGATAGTTGAGGTGTGCACCAACCAAATGAGAGAGAAGAGAGGGACTCAAGGGATGTGAGTCTGAGACAGAATGTACAGCCGATGAAATGTTGGATTCCACAAGGATATGGAAAACTATATTCATAGGCCGATTATCCATCACTCCTTGGCCAAGACCACGTCCATCATCTCTCACCAAACGGCGCTCAAGCATTATTTCTAACCATCCATTCTTAAGGCTCGCCACACCTAGTGATTGGCGAGAATGGACTGAAAACCGTAGTCCATTTGATCCTTGCATAAATGCAAGAGAGGGCATTGGATAGTAATTTCCTTGAGGAGGGATCTTATCATATGTTTCTCTGCGACTCATTTGGAAACCATTCAAATCAGTAAAGAAGATCCTTTTGTTATCAATATCAGTCCTGTACCTAGTGATCAGCTCCCTGTCATTGAATTCATGACCAAGAAGTTCAACATGGTACTCCTTTTCAATGAGATGTTCCTGTATGGTATTTTCACTACCATAGATGCGAGTGCTATGGGAAATTGGACCTCTATTCCATGCTGTCTTTGGATAAGAGTAAACTTCCTGGACCAAGTGTCCCTCTGAGATCACCATTGTCCCGCCAGCTCCAACAATTGGCTCAGCTTCACCATTTGGTTTAAATAGGTAAGCACCACTTCCTGTGCTCGAGTACATGCCAATTTCCTCGCCAACAACATTTTCATAACCATCACTATTTGTTATCTTCTGCAACAGCCCAAGGTTGACACTAAATGTGAGCCTATTGTGTTGATTATGGATTTCAACTGTGTCCCCTTCTACTTTTGAGCAAGTATAGGGAGCAGGGCAAGGTAAATGATCAGGATGGGAAACTTTCAGTTTGGCTGGTATAGCCTTTTCACATCCAACAAACCCATTAGCAACATAGTAAGTTTGCAATCCCAATGCAGGGATAGAAGCTTTCCAGTAAAGACGATGCCTTCCAGAAAATATTTTGCTTCTATCCTGCTGTAATTCAGGAGATATCTGGCTTTTCACACATGTCCAGTTTGAATCAAGAAGAGTTACATCTGGTCGTTCAACAACCACTGTGACCACCTCATTACGTGTCTGTTCCAATGGATTAAATAAAACCACAGTTTGCACTGTCCCTTCCTGAGCACTGATTGCTTTTTGTACAGGTTGAATATCATAAGCAGATCTGACTTGGGTTGGCTCAAACTGAGCTGGACCCTGATCATTTTTCTCAAGTCGGATGCCAAGCAATACCTCAATAGCCTTGGACATGAAAATTTGGAGGTCCTGCAAAGCTATATGCATTCGTTTACCATAGTCCACAACAACATGATCTTTAGCCGTACCAGTCACCCCATCATGATGCTGAAATAGAGCTAGGTTTCTTCTAGCAGCAGTCAGCTTGTAAGAAAATCCAGTGGGTAACTTTTCACACTGTGCTCTCTGGCAATATCCCAGCAAAAAAGACATCATAATTTCTGCACCCCGAAGCGTCTGCTCAAGTACCCGATCAACCGCCTTAAAGAAAGGCCGGGAAACATAATAGCCACTCCAGTAATCTTGCTGTCTATCAGCATAGGTAAAGAAATCACCTGATAAAGAAGGGAAACCCCCAATCTGAGCAGACCCCACCTCAGCTGGACGTGAATAATTGATTTTGTCAGTCTCTTCACGCAGAGTTTGAAAGTAATCTTCTAGAGTACCAAACTTTGCTTCAGCATTCAAGCTCAGATCTGAATTTATATGATCGAATAACATTTGATAATTCTGAAACTGAGATTCCGCTTCATCAATGCTGACGTAACGAAAATCATCTCCAAGTGGAACAAGCAGAGTATTAGTTCGATAAAGTGTTGACTTTTTCCTATATTGATCTAATAGCATATTAGCTCTCTCCTTCACATTTTCCTGGGTTGTCTCTACTGGATATTGCCCCCAGGGGCATAGCTCATACATAAACCCCTGTTTTCGGGCAAAGTCAAACTGACAACAAATTGCTGGTTCTGGTCCACAGGTATGCGGGATATCATAGGAATAAAATGGCATCGTGTGAACAAAAATATCAGTTGTTTCTGCAGCATCCCAGGCCTGCCTCCAAATATATTCCAAATTCTTACTCAAAGCAAGTTCCTTCTTCAATTCATAATGTGTTCTCTGTATAAGCATGTTCTCAAAACCCATGCGACGGAGAAGATACGCCATAGTTGATGAATAACCAAATGGATCGATTGCCCAGGAGTTTTTAGGAATAACTCCAATAGTTTCATTCAACCACATATTTCCCTCAGTAATCTGCAGCATGAATTTTAAAAAAAATCAGGAACTCAATAAATCTTTGTTGCAATTTTCTAGCAACTACCAGCAAGAAAAAGCAAAGTTCCACAAACATATTGTATATATGATCTTTTGAATAAATAGGAATAATCAGAGTGATAAAACAGAACATCATAAATCTGCAGCAAACTACATATTCCACCACTTAGTGTATTAAGCTTTTATCAAAAATTCTTTCGTTTTTTTTTTTTACGTACATTTTCTAAGAGTTAAATCACTGAGACATACATGATCTTTCAGCGTATGCAGATTAGAACTAAGCAAATTACAAAGAACAAATTGGCTATGCAGTCCCTCTTTTTCTTTTTCTTTCCATAAATACTGGTCATCTTATAAACCAATATAACATTTATTATATACTTTTTACCATTATACCCTTGTCTCATTCCATCTGTGCATTATTACATTTTTCCTTTTCTTTTTTATCATTGACAAAACAAACTCATACAAAGTAGACCAGTTAATGTTGAGAAGATCTAGAAAAGAGTATCTTAGCCTTTTCTTAAACAAATTCCATACAGCTTAGTTTTCTTAAACAAAATGCAACTTCAAATTGTGACGAGTTAAAAGAAAACAAGGGAGAATTAAATTAAGTCATGCATGAACACAGAAAACTATTATACAAAAGCAGCAGCCACTTTACCTGTTCAATGATTGCAAAATAATGTGAATTAGCCTGCATGGAGAAAGAAATTTGACCAGTTAGACAAATAGGGATTAGGATTTATAACAACAATTTAAGTTCTATGGATACTAAACAAACGATGGCCAAGATATTGTGCTATTTTTTCCCCTGTAGCAAACACAACAATTCAACCAATTCACATGCCATGGCCTTGTGTACAGCTACAACAATCAATAATTAGATATTTTAAGAGCTTCAAAAAACATGGTCATTTATCAAGAAGATACACAAAACCACAACCTTAATATAAGTAATCAGCAAACTACCCGTCTGGTTGCGTTTCCATAAACACAAAATTCAATAGATTGAAATATGATTAAAGTCACTTGGATATCCTTAAATCAACCTCCATACCTGATTGCTTGACCAAAAACTAGAGTGCAAGGAAACAAGGCTATTAATCATTCTTTTGTCATAGACATCGAAATGAACTTACCTCATCATTCATCACCCAACCACCTCCGACGATCTCTAACTGACCATTCCTTACTAAATTTTTGAAAGACTCCTTTCTCATTTCAGAGGCGTCCCTCCACCATCTCTCCAGATAAGACATCTCTTCCCAAATAAATTTGCGCCGAACGTCCTGTCCAGGTGTGCAGATGTCAAACAAGGAGGATCAAGAAGAAAATTCTGAATGTCAAAAATAAAAAAAATTAATATACATTTTTTTTTCTAGTTTCAAGTTAATTCTAATAAATCTAAACACAAATGTAAAAGGATAATTTAAAATTATAGAAAGCAAAATTTAAGAGTAAACTGAAATTATTACGGAATCAAAAAAATAGTACCTTAGAGAGTGTCTCAACAATAGTATCAAGAATATGTCTGCTCTGTCTATCATAATACTCTTCCACAGTTAACTTCCAGCCAGGATCATTGTGTGAATGTGGCACCACAAATATTTTTAATTTCTCGTTATCCCATTCGTTACCTTTATAAGTGACCTTCCAACCTTGTTTCCAGGCCCCGCCATCCTCGTCCAGGAATTGGATCTTATCGTACAAATCCTTAGTTGTTATGTCGACCAGAGCTCCAGAAACGGCGTCGCCAGCCGGAGATTTGCGGTAAACCGGCTTTCTGGGCCGGGAGAATCGGTTCCTAGCGGCGTGGAGATGCGAGGATATGAGGGGTTTAGGGACGCCATATCGGAAGATAATGAAGAGGAAAAAAAAGAGAGAGAATGAGAGACCGATAGTGAAGAAGTTGGCGAGAATGAAGTCCTTGAAAGCGGTGCGTTTGCGGGACTTTCGGGGATGCTTGGGGGAATGTTTTGTTGTGGGGAGAAGACCGTGAGCCCACCCTCCTCCGCCGCGCCGGGAGGAGAATGCCATGATTGATCGGTGGCAGTGGCAGTGGATTGAGATCTGTTGAGAATTTCAGCTCAGATTCCTTTTGGGTAAGGACGATTTATGCGATGAAGGGTGAAATGGGAAAGAGGTGGCAGGTAACAGGTGACCACCGGTGTCGTTGGCGGGTGAAGTCCTCCTCCAAGTCAAAGTCATCAGTGTGCAACATTACCAATTAACAGTTGCCAATTCAAAGTAGATTTCTCCAAAGTTTCGAGCCGGTTGGACCTAGGCATCCTATCCAAATTTAACATCTCTCCAGAATTTCTTTTTTTTTTTTGTGGGTAAAATATGGAATTTTGTTGAAATTAGTGTTATATATATATATATATATATATTAATGTGATATTAAAACACATATTATTATCAATTAGCATGATTATTCATTTCTATATTTGTTAGTTTACTACATATGCTGATTACATATTTTTAGTCATTATATCTGTTTGGTTTTAAAAAATAATAATTAGTATCCTTACGAATGTTGTATTGAATGATCGCAGTTAATGGAATATTTTCCTCATTTGAAAAAGGAAAAAAAAAACAAAAAGACATAAAATATCATAAATGGAACTAGGAGTTATTAAATGGACATGCATATTTCTTTCTTTATTTTTTTACTTTTGTATTTTGATAATCATCCATTTAATTTATCTCTTAATTAAAAAGGCATATATATATATAGTAGTTCATTTGAGAGACATAATATTTTTTAATACATTAACAGAAAAAATGTTGATCAAATTTCATTTTATAAATGAGTACCAGCTAAAATGTCAAAAGAGTAGACTTAGGATAGAAAAAATCATAGTTTCTTTCAAGAGATCAAAGAAAGTTAAATATATTGGGTACCCCATGCCAAGTTTGTAAAATGAGGTTGAGGTTGAGGGTTCATGTTAGTAGTTATCCCCTTCCAAGTTTGTAAAACTAGGTTGATAACACATTTATATAATGCAATCCTCAAACAACATATTTAATTAATATAGATGAGATTAATTGTTCACAAAAAAAAGAAGAAGATGATGAGTTTAATCAATGGATGATTAAGTTTAAGATATTTAAAATAGAAATTTGACAATTCGTATACATATATAAAAAGAAAGCTCGAGGCAGTAGTGCATCCCCTCAAAAACCCCTTTTTATTGGATTTCCTGTTACCCTGGTAAGGCTTCCGAGTAGCTAAATGGTCTTCTTCCCCGAATCCTTTATCCCATGAAGTGTCTTAGCTCACAATTTAATTTGATAATTGAATAAATTTTCTATTTAGCCTCAGATTTTTTAAAATTTATTTTGATTTTTTTTTTGTCTTCAATATATTTTATGGTGTAAAATAGTAGATCATTTCGTTACAAGTTTGATCTGTGCAAACAATCCTGAATTTGCCCTTAGAATATTAATTGACATCAAAGCATTTTAATTGACCTGGACAAAGTAAGCAAAATTTGTAACATAAAAAAAATATCAAATTCAAAATAATAATAATAATAATCATCGATGAATAAAATGATTTTTTAAAAAAATATTAGGGACTAAATAAAAAATAATTAATCTTTAAGAAATCCATATAAAAACTTTGAGGTATGGAGGCATTTTTTTTGTACTCAACAGTCATTGTCAACACACCATTAAACACAGGGCCTCTTCCATTTAATAGGAGCACATCCTTCTCAATGGAAAGAGCCTCAACTTGCCCTTTACCGGAACCTTCTTCCTCTTTGTCGTTGTTGTTGTGGTATTTTATTTTAGTTTTTCATCTATCTAAACCTTTTCCTCATGTATATCTTTTTCTTAAGCAAACTTTATGGTGTTAATACGCTAGAATCTTCTGAGTTTATACTTATAGATTGAGATGGAACAAAATTTTCACTCAAGTTTCTTATCACTATCTAACTCAAATTTTTGGCACATCCAAATTTGTGTTGAACAGTAATACTTTGGAAAATATTTTGTGAAATCACAAAAAATTATTGTCATTTATAAGAATAAGTAATTTATGTTAAAAACCAGTCATGAGAAAATTTTAAATAAAATCATTGGAGATAGTCAAAATTCCCAGAACTTTAACTATATAAAATTAATTAATAAAAAGTACTTTATTTTTCACTTTGAAATCTTATTCAAATACAAATTCCATTTAGATATTATATTCATCTCAAAATATAAAATATATTTTAAGTAAATTATTCCTCTAAAAATATAATATATTTTGAGAATTTTGATAATTAATTTATATAGTTTTTTTCAATATTACTCATATTCTTAAATGATGAGAAAGAAAAATTAAATAGTTTAATTTCAAATTTTTAATAAAGTATTTTTAAAATATATAATATTTTCTTAATATATATATAATAATATTTTATATTTTAAGACGGTGAAAATATAACAAATATATTTTTCAATTGTAATATGTAATCCGGTTAAGCAGGAGTTCATCGAATGTCTCAAATCAAAGATGAGGAAACCTCGCGAGTCATAACTCTCAGCCATCATCGCGCCAAGTAGTACCTAATAGCCTTTGGGCCCAAGTGAAAGCCCTTCTTCTCTTTCCAGCACTCGGATCGCAGAATCCGAAGCCCCTATTTTGAAATCGTTATCCCGCCATTGGAATGTCTCATCTCCCTCCTGCATTTGACGGCCTCTATCCCTCTCTCCCCCGTTGATTCCCCGCATCAAGTTCAATCTGAAATCGTGTTTCCAGGAACTTGGCTGCTTGTTGTGAGGAAATGTCGTCGTCGTCGTCGATGATCTCTTGCGATTCCGAAACCAGAGGCTCTTCTGCGTATTCCCGCAAAGAGAAATCTCTCGGCGTCCTGTGCTCCAAGTATATAATTCTACGTTTACTTTACCTATCGACAATCATCTTTACATATCCCAGTGATTAACTTTTGAATTGATTCATTAAATTTTGGACTTTCATTTAGTTTCTTGAAGTTGTATAACAGAGATGGCGTTGAATACATCGAATTAGACAATGCTGCATCTCAATTAGGTATATCCGTTGTCTTTTATATTTTCCCGGCAATAGTTTTTGTTTTTTTACCCGAGAGGTAAACTAAAAACGCAAAATCTAAATCTCTTCTGATGAATTTGCGAGTGCTTGCAGGTGTTGAACGCCGACGAATTTATGATATTGTCAATATTTTAGAAAGCGTTGGGGTATTTATTTAAACTTTGTTTTATCTCACAAAAAGTTTATTTTTTACTATAAATTTTGCTAAATTTATTACCCTTTGTTTATTCAAACGATCTAACTCTTAAGGTTTTAACTCGGAAAGCTAAAAATCAATACACTTGGAAGGGTTTTGCTGCAATTCCTCGGGCTCTTGAAATTCTAAAGGTAGTCAAGAGCTTGGTTGGTTCTGTCGGATGATTGAAAAAAAGATAATTTCTGTATTATAGTGCATTACTTCAGAATTCTGAAAAAAAAATTCTCAATCCATTCATTTATAGGAAGGTGGGCTGCAAGAGAAGTTCAATGCTTTTATTGACTGCAACGTGGTAAATATATATTTCAGAGCATTATGCTTCGTCCTTTTCATGTAAATTTCCTTGTAACAGATGACATTGATCATAATCTCTTTTTTAGGCTCATTTGTTTCTTATCTTGAATTAATTCACCTTTTTAAACACGTAAATAGTTCTACATTCCCAAAAAAGAAGTATAAATAATTCCATGCACATTTAGTTTCTCAAGGATAATGGATCAAGTAATTATCTTAATTGTTGAGTTCATGCCTTATGTTTTACAGATTTTACTGGTTTATGTCTTCTGTTTATAATGCTCTCAATCTAACATAAACATCTTTGACTAGCTTTCCGATGCTAGCGTACACAAACAGCCTCTAAACTCAAAGATTGGCAAGTCTGAGAAAAATTCTGAACTACAAAAAGTTGGTAAAACTTCGCCCATCTGAACTCTGTTTGCTTGCATATGCTAGTGAATTGATTAAAACTAGATAACAGGATTTTGTCTCCTTTTGATTCTTCTTGATTACAGATGGAAGAAAGGAAAAATCTATGGGGCTTCTTGCACAAAACTTTGTGAAACTTTTCATCTGTTCTAATGTGGGTGAATGTTGTAGTTTTCTTATTTTTGTCAGCTAGCATTTCTGTCACTGGCTTGATCTGAAGCCCAAATATATCTTATACAGGAGGAGTTGATCTCTCTTGATCAGGCTGCATCTACTTTGCTGGGTGATATCCGTGATCCAACATCCATGAGAAGTAATTCGACATCCACATTATCTTATTCTGTTTGGTCAAATATATGGATATCACGCCTGCTCTGCTTACTAACATCTTCCAATTTTTTTGTTCACCAAAAAAAAAAAAACTACAGCAAGGCTCAGACGATTGTATGACATCGCAAATGTGCTCATATCCATCAATCTTATAGAGAAGGTTAGTCATGTTTTGGTATTTGACTGATTAAGTGGATATACAGAAGAACACTCGTTCTGATTTTCCCAAACGGCATGTCTCAATCTAATGTTCTAAGTTCTAACAAATTTGCAGATACGTCATCCCGACAGTGGAAAACCAGCATTTAAGTGGATTGGAGTGTGGGGACATTGCAAAAATGGATCATCTGCTGCTTTGAATGTGCATGAATCCAAGAAAAGAGTCTTCGGGTCAGATGTCACAAACACGTGTTCAAAGAGATACAAGGCCGACTATTCATCTGATAGGAAGTTAATGGAGAAGGAAAATGTTCAGAAATGTGCACTTTATCAGAACATCAAATATGGCAGTGACAAGAGCTCTTTGGGGCAGCATCAGAAACGCGCTTCTAAGGATTTTGTATTTGGTCCTTTTAAGCCTTCAGGTGCGCTCAAAATGAGAGTTTCTAACAACAAAAAGGTGGAGCAGACGCAGGAGTGGGAGAACCTTGCTTCTGTCTATCAGCCAAGATATTGCAATCAAGGTATTTTTTAAATCAATCTAGAGGACCCCCGAGCCAATAGACCATAATGTATTCACTGCTGAAAACTTGTATGTATTTACATGATTTTTTAGCTTAATGATGCAAACATAATGTTTGACATTCTTAAATTGTCAGCTCCATTTAACAAATTGTTTGGTGATGTCTGTTTGTGGCTCGAATTTTAAAAACTGGGGTGGGAGGGGGGTAGGGCCTTTGAGCGAAATTAAGAGGGAACGATTAGTATTTTTCTTTTCCTCTTTTGGTGAAAACAATAGGAGAAGAACTTAGTTCAGTAATAAGCCTTTTGCTTGTGAATCAGAATCTTCTTACAACCGTCTAATGTTGTCTTGCATGCTTTTAGATCAGTGTCACACACAAATCTTACTGCTATTTGAGACCTCCTTGAGGTTCTCATAACTCAATAGTTCTGTGAATTGAGGTATACGGATCCTTTTAGTTCTTGCAAAAGAGAATATAGGAATATGCTGTTTTCAATTGCTCACAGCATACAAATGTTGCAGATAGTAACCGTTGGGTTTTTTAATACTGTGACAGCAATTGCCAATCTGTTTGCTCATTACGTTGAGTCATGGAAGTTGTGGTTTGATGAAGCTGATGACAAGGAGAAAAATCGCCTATCCTAATGCTCCTTTCAATCCACAATGCCTCAACCAACCAACAGCATTTAACAAGGAAGCAACTTGGCCGCTCATGCTCTTGCTCAGGATGTATATCCTTAATGCATTGTTGAAACAGTCTTTCCTAATGACAAATGTTTTCAGCACTCACTCTATACTTTTAAGCTCTGTACATCAGTCTAATGAAGAAATTTCTCAAATTTTGTAGGAAGTGATATCTTTGATGTTATTTGATCTATGTTTAACAACATATTTCTTGAGGTGATTTCACAAATTATTCTGCATGTAAAAAGCAAATGGCCTAAAGAAGCTTCACGAAAACACTTATTGTCCCTTTAGATGTTTGTGAAAGCCCCCAGCCAACTGGCAAGATGCCATAAAGCTTATTACTCCTAAAGATATTTTTGTTCTCTTACCAAATGTTTCGAAAGCTAATTATAAGAATGAAAATCAGGAGGGAGGAAAGAGACTTTAGTAACACCCTCCTTTTTCCTTCCTACTGAACACCGTATATGCCAGCAAAGTTATTATTGTACCCTGATAGATTCATACCTGATGTGAAAACGTTCTGATTGTTGTAGATTCCTGGAAACATTAGTTCTAATACTGGCTCTAAATTTGTAAAATAATAGCATGAGACAAATGAGAAACTGCTTGCATTATGTTTAAAATCATAATATCGTTACAAGTCTGAGCAAAAAATGCTGTGATACAATTATTTAATTTCACTTGGGTCTCTGATAGAAGCTTCCAAGTTCCTATCTGAATAATAGATTCTCACAATCACAACCACATATAGCTAATCAATCTAATCCGAAAAGAAATAAGTAATGGGAGACATCTACTATTTTGGGTCTGAGAAGAAACTGTTGATAGATGGCATGATCTCTGGCGCCCTATTGCGAACATACTTTCTAAGAGAATGTTCAGCATACCTCTCCCCTTCAGCAAAATTTTCAAGAATGCCTGCGGCCCTGTTTTCCTTTGTTACCCTAAAATTGGTAGAAAAGTCAATGTCAAATCACATGTGCAACTTAAAGGATGGGCCCCTCCCCAACCCAAAAACAAGTTCAAATGGAAATCTCCATGCGACTTCGGATGCGAATTTTAGGGAGAAAATCAATAAGAAAGCCGTCAAAGTCATTGCAGTGGTAAAATAAAACGATGTGGAATCTGGTTGCAGTGATTCTGAGTATATGTGATTAAACTCAAGAAGCAATTCATGGGAATAAGAAGCTGAGAGACAGATTATTTTGTTATACTTTGTATTAATGGCATGCTTTAAAAAAAAAAAACAGAGAGACAAAAAAAGATACCTGACTTCAGGATTGGTGCAGATGTTACGGACCAATTGCATTCCGCAAATACCGACGGCGACGCCAACGGCTGCGAACAAAGGGAAAACCTAAAAAAAAATAACCCCATGATTTAGATCTGAGAATCAGAATCAAACTTATGAATCCGTAACAAACCCATAATCGTAAAAGAATACTACAATGACCCCATAATCCGTAAAACCCTATTTAGATGGCTAAAAAAAAAAAAAACCAAACTGAGAATCTGCTGAAGAGAACCCCTAAAGAGTGACGAGTATAACGGATGGTACCTCGGGACGGATCCATCTCTTGAGAGTAGACGAAGCCATCGGACGTGTATGGTAATATCGTTGGGACTGTGAAGGAAACGTGTATCGTAAAATCTATGAACACGGAAGGAAACGTGTATCGTAATATCGTTATTCGTTGGTCTATTAAAGTACAAACTTATATAGGATGACCACTGACCTGTGCGCCGCAATCGTCTCAATATTAAATTCCCCGAAATTGGTAGGAAGGCGATTGTTATTAAAAATCTAAACAAAAACGTGTTTATTTTAAAAAAGGTGAGCACTAAAAAATAAAAAATGTAAAAATTAAATTTTGAATAGAAAGAATAATAATAAGATTTTTGTAGACTAAAAAGGAAAAAAATACATAAAAAAGGAACAAAATATTTTTACTATAATATATAAATTTACTTTATTAGGACTTTATAAAAAATCAAAAAGGAAAAAATAATATGAACATGATATACAAAATGTTGTATTTAGCCTTCGCTGGACAAAAACTCGCTAAGTCTTTTTCCCTTCTCCAAAATTAAAATAAATAAATAATTGTTTCACAATGTATTGGCAAAAATAGAGAGGTTAATACCATATAAATATGCTAATGAAACTTTTTTAGTGCATATAATGAAATACATTTCATTGTGTCTGCAAAAAAAGAAAAAGGGATTAATTCTGATATTCGTTTGAAAAGCTTTCAAGATTATATAATGAATTTTCTTTGATATGCAATGAAGTGGAATTTAAGAGAGAAAAAAAACTAAAAGTTACGATAAATCGGAGCGCAAAATTCATCTTTTGCTGATATATATTTTCTGTCCAAACTAAATCAAATATCTGAATGAACAAAAAGTATAGCCGACGTTTGAATTATTCAAATATTTTGCACTCTGTTCATCTTTGCCATTAAATAGTAAATACGGATAGTCATATCATATGATAGACCATGCTCTTTACTTATCAAAAAATAAATAAAAATGACCATGATCTTTTCAGGATAATTTATCATTAATGATTTTTTATTAAAGTTTTAGTCATAAAAAATCTAGAATTTTAAGAAGGGACCAAATAAGTCCTTATATCTTCTTCTTCTTCTTCTTTTTGGGTTAAAAATCAGACATAATAACCTAATTAAGTCACTTTTAAAAATAAAATGACTTAATTGTAACTAAAATTGAAAGTCATTCCAGAAGTATGTAATGGTAACTTTTAGAGCATGAGAGAGCCCTAGAGATGGAAAATTATAATGGTTCTACATGTGCCCTCATCAAAATATTTAAACTTTGAATTGAATAAAGATTTCAGCAGTAAAAATTGTGTTGAAAATTTTTAAAGTTAGAGGGAAAAAAACAGCGAAATTTTCAATACAAAATTGAACTATAATCTGCACATCATACTACAAAAATGGGAAATTCTTACTTGGAACGCTGATTTGGAGATACATATACTTAAAAAATTTTATAAAAAAATCATTAGATAAAATGTAGTTTTTTTTTTTAATGCATAAAATCTTTTTTCCTTTTTATCCATTTGCCTAATTATAAATTTTATTCTTTGCGTAACTGTCCCACTAAATTTCTGCTTCCTTTCTTCCATAAGACAAATCAGTTGCCAAATTATTGTGTGTGTGTGATTTTTTTTTTTTTTTTTGGTTCTTTAGACAAATGTGATAGCAAATTTATGATTCTTTATTGGCAAGAAAAATATGATTTAAGTTGATTAATTCGCATGTGACACTAATTGTAAGAGAAACATAATTATAAAATTGTTCACACAATTGTCTTACCGGATACAAGAGGTGATATAAGAAAATTGTTGCATACCTAACCCAAAAAAATAATATATATATATATATATATTGTTGAAAAAACTGTCGCATAAATTGTTCTACCAAAGTCATGTCAAAAGGGGAGTATTTTTTTATTGGTTTTTTCCCCCTTTCGACATGACAAAATTTATGATTTTTTTTTCCCAACTTTTTTATTTTATTTATGAAAGTATCGCTAATCATATTTTTCCTAAAAAAACAATTGGTGGCGAAGACCTAATCTTGCATTACTTAATTGCACCACTTAGTACAACTCCTCCATGCTTCCACAACGACACGATCATCCTAATATTAATATATATACCTTCATTGACAGCCATAACGGGTATGGGGTATCGCCCGTACCAATTTTTCCTAGTATTTTTTTTTTTCCAGTCGCTAGATTTTAGTTTTATTTCGTTTG
This sequence comes from Apocynum venetum, assembly GCA_019593545.1. Taxonomy (NCBI): domain Eukaryota; kingdom Viridiplantae; phylum Streptophyta; class Magnoliopsida; order Gentianales; family Apocynaceae; genus Apocynum; species Apocynum venetum. The sequence continues at coordinate 3,426,605 of SRSM01000123.1, read as the reverse complement.
CTTCTCCAGCCGGCCAATTTAATAGCACATTAGCACCACTTTTTCCTCCTATTTGCGGATTAGGCAATTTGAATTTGAAGCTGTCTCGCAACTCTAATACCCGCCCCACTAGTCACTATCTTCTTTCCCTTTAAATTTTTTTTGTACTTGTGCTTGACCCTACAATATGAGATTTTTATGTATTTTATAAAATTTTAAGTGTCTTTTATGTATTTATTAGGATTTTACTGAAATTTTCATTTAAGACTTTTTTGAATTTGTTTAGATTTTATAGATTTTTCATTTTAAAAATAAAAGAAAATTCACATAACAAAAAAGTTATATATTTTTAAAATAATTATTATCATGTCAATGCAAATTTTTTTAAAAAAATTCATAAAACAAATAACATTTTTTTATTAATATAATATTCATAATAAATTTATAATGTTAAATATTATCAAAATTATGAACATCGTTCGATCATTTCTCATATTTATTGCAATATAATATAATTTATCTTTATTATTTGATTTTCAAAATCTTTGAAGTCTTTATCATCAAATTCTAACATAAGCTTCTACCTCATTTATCAAGCATTTTCTTTCTTTTTTTTAATTTAATTCTTTGAATACTCAATAGTTTATATCAATAAAATTCAATTCATTTTAAATTTCAAATATCTATATGCAAGCAAAATTGATAGCATAAAAAATGAAAATTTCAATCAAAATAACGTCATTTTGATCGTTTAAGTCAATTGAGATTTGACTAGGCTTGACAAAATGGAACACTCAATACAATAAGATTTTCAATGACTTATAATTACATAATACAACTCAACTTGAATGGTTAAAATATCATTGCGATTGTTAAATAATAATAATAATAAATTTACCTAAGAAATAACTTGATATGATGAGCAAAAAAGGAAACATGATCAGATTGGATTGAATTTTTACATGTCTATAATTATGAAATCTAGGCCCTTCTTACACTCGAATCAAGATCCAAATTCTCACTTATAAATATGACCAGGTCATTAAGTTGTAATGGACTTTAATATTTTAAATCAAATTAAAGTAATACGAATTATTACATCAAAAATCTATATAAATTTCATATGAACATTTGAGATGGGATGAGACATTTTTCTTTTAGATTTTCTATTTAAAGTCATAAAAGTTTTATTTTTGTATAATTCATTAAAAAATATTTTTAAATTTAATACTTTATGATTTATTCAAAAATTTAAATTATCTTAATTAAATAACTTAAAATTTTTAAAAAATTTCAATTAAATACATCTAAAATCATAAAAAGTTATTAAAAATCTCATTCAAATACAACAAAAATACCCATAAACGAAGAAGGTTTTGAACGGACCGGAATTTTTCATATATATAATATATAAAAGATGCGCAACCCAATCCGGTGTGAGAAAGTGGAGAGGGTGACCGGGTGAGAGAGAATCTGGAACAACGAAAGGCATTGGAGGGCGAGCTGTGTGAGAGCTTCGCCGGAGGCATCAAGGTCCACACAATCCCACCCCAAAGCTTCGAGAATTCAGATAATAATCTCCTCAATCTGTCCCTGTTTTTTCCTTAATTCTCTTTGATGGCCGCCTCTGCCTCATCCACTAGGGCTCTCTTTACTAATTTTGCACTCAAGCCCCACAACCACCACCACCTACAATCACCGTCCCCTCCGTTTTCCCACCACCTTCTTATTCGACCGTTGCTTCCCTCTATTTCCATCGCCAAACGTCGGGGAGTTTTATCCTCTATCCCTGTAGTTAACTGTTTAATATCGGGCGTTGACGGTGGCGGAGTCTCCGACGATTTTGTATCCACCGAAAAGTCTGGCTTTGGGCGTGAATTCTCTGTTATTGCTAACTTGCTTAAGCGAATCGAGCCTCTTGACACCTCCGTCATATCCAAGGGAGTTTCGGATTCGGCTAAGGATTCTATGAAGCAAACCATCTCTAGTATGTTTGGGCTGCTGCCCTCCGATCAATTCTCTGTCACTGTTAGGGTTTCTAAACAACCTCTCGATCGGCTTATCGTTTCTTCTATAGTTACTGGGTAAGCAAGCTTAATCCATTTGCCAGTTTGTGTAACTGAATTGCAATGTCGACTCAAAACCTTAAATCCCGACTGATATGGATGTTAATATCTGTATGGTTGTGATTGAAATTCGAATTTAATTTGGTTAAATGTTTCAGGTATACTTTGTGGAATGCGGAGTATAGGATTTCGTTGATGAGGAACTTTGATATACCATTAGATAATTTCAGAAATACTGAGTTTTGGGAGGAAAATGGAATTTCAGAGTTGAAGCGTGAAGAGAGCGAAGGTGGGGGACTTGAAGACAGTACTACTGGGTGTGTAGAGGATCTGGAGAAGGTAAACCTAGAGAGCCTGGGGCATTTGTCTCCTGAAGTTTTGAACTACATTCAACAATTGAAATCGGAGCTCTCAGCCGCCAAGGAGGTGAGGACTGCTGTCTGGATATTTCTGTGTCTGTTATCTTCTCTCCACAATCCCAGTGTATGGTTGAGATGATATAATGGAGTTTATGGATAAGAGATGGGATTTCATGGCTGAAGATGTAAATGATTTTTCATTTCTCTTGACAGTGAACTGTATTTAAGCACTCCTGCTTTAGTTGGATATCTTCACTTACACGTGTTTTTTTTTTAAAAAAAAAAGGAAAAAAAGATGTTCTTAACCTTAGCAGTGATATGGTTTGTACTATAAGATTTAGTACTTCCTGCACTTGATAGAAGTTAGTATCAGCTATAATTCGTTATCCAATGATATAGAGCACATAACATATCAAGAATTCTTAGTTGGCTGCAAGCAGAAAGGGATTTCTGGGGAATATTGAGCTATCCTCACAGGTATCCTCTCAGGTAGTGGCTTTAAGTTTTGGTGCTAACTCATTTAGTTATTGACGTTTCAACATCTAGTGAAGTTGGTAACATAAAACTTTGAGGTGCAAGATAGCTACGTAAACCAATTTGATTTCTTATAAGTTAAATGTGAACTTGTACCATACTCTCAACAACCATCTGTTAAGGAAGAAAAACAGTTGAAAATCTGTCAATTTCTTTCCCTTTGAAGATAGCAATTCAGAAATCCAGATTGTCCCTGTAACTATGATAAAACTACAGAGTTGTTTGCTTCCTTTAGATTCCTCACGAGTATGGATAGTAGGATTCCTAATTGCTCGAGGGGAAGGAGTGACTATTTTTTTCTTGTAATTATTTCTATTTTGGCAACTAAAGCTTCTGTAGAAGGCATACCATGCTGATGAAGAATAGCTTTGGATTTAGCTATGATATATATTCTCTCTGGTAAATTAAGATGTTAATGTATCTTGCATGCATTGATTATTATTTTGCTTTGGGATTAGCCCTGTGCATATGATAAATCGTTGGTGAAGTTTTTTGTTGATTGGCAGTAGGTTGGAGATTATCTAGTTCTGTCGAGTCTTTGCTATTTTCCTTTCAGGTGTGGTGTCTTTTGCTGTCCTGGAGCTAGATATAATTTCCAACCTTCCTTCCTTTTGACATTGGTAGAGGATTTTAGATGGGTACCTGGGCTGCAGATGTTATCTTGCCAATGTTATGTAGGCATGCTAAATTTTGAATTTTGGATTTTGAAATCTTGACTTCTTTTATTCACATGTTGAAAGTTCTCATGCTAAAGAGCTTGGTGCTTTCCTGTTGAGCTATTAGATGTGACATGTGAGACCTTTGATTTTTTTCTTCATGTGGGATCAGTATGAATAGGGCTCGTATAATCTTTGGCCGATTATTCTGTTTTCATTTCAGGAGCTGCACACAAGTAAACAGGAAAATCTTAGAATGGAGTATTTTAGAAAAAGTAACAATGACCTATTGGATTATTTGCGGTCTTTGGAGTCCGATATGGTAATCATCCATTGTCTCAGACACCTTGAACAATGATTTCCTATTAGGTTTCCTGCTTAATAAGCTTCTCCCCTGGCTTGCTTCAACAGGTTACTGAACTATCACGCCCATCATCATCTGAGGTGGAGGAAGTTATTCACCAGCTTGCTCAAAGTACATTGCAGAGGATTTTTAAAGAAGACATTACCTCTGGGTTTAACGAAGAGATTCCAGGGAGCGCAAAAACCTACAGTGATGCTGAAGCCCATTGCAATACCATTGGCGCTTCACGGGATTACTTGGCTAAGCTTCTTTTCTGGTGAGTAGTTTCCCAATCTTTTCCTTCACATTTTGAAGTGAAAAGAGGCGTGTTATGTTTTTAATTTAAAATAGGCCAAATATGTATGATGAGTTAAATCTCCTTTGTAATGACAGGTGTATGCTACTGGGTCATCATTTAAGAGGCTTGGAGAACAGACTTCGTCTGAGTTGTGTTGTGGGCTTGTTGTAAGTGGAGGAAGTAGGAGGAGGGATGTATATTCTTCTTTTTTCTTCTTTTTCTATTTCCAAATTTTGTTATTTATATTATTTGGGTTTGTGCATAAGAAGTTACATAAATAGCATTTACAGTTTACTTTGATATAAAATATTGCAGCGAAGCTGCATCTGTTGACAAGGCCATACGTGTTAAATCTTGAATCCCAAAGTTCGAAAGGATGTATTTCGGAAAATGAGATAGTTGTGTAGGTTTGTTACAAGGTTGATATATATATATATATATATATTCGCATATGTGAGTTCCTCGCTTTTAATTTTCCTCGTGGTTGGCTTAATTAATCTCTTCCAGAATCCTATCGCCAGGCAGTACCGTGAAATGATGCAAATGTTATTTGCTATGCAGAATCATTACGAGTTTTTAAGCGGGATGATTGCGATTTCATTTTGGGTCCACATGTAATTCTGTTTTTAAAAGTAAATAAATAAAATTTACTGTGGTTTTTTTAGTTGTACAATGAAGTTTGAGTAATTAGGCCTACTTGGTTTTCCCGAGTGGTGATTCGTACCTCTTAAATCTATAGATAGTGTGAGTAAAGGTTGATTCTATGAAGAATGGAAATTAAATTAGTCCCCAAATTAATCTATAATGAATTTAAGCCAACGTTTTGTAGATAATAGACGTTAACTAGTCCATTATTGTCAACCCCCGTTTATTACTACTTTTAGAATTAATGATCGATGAGCAATTTAATTCTAATTTGCTAAAGACAAAAAGTTGATTATTCATATAGCTTAGATTGAAGCTAGAGACAAAAAGTAAATAGAATTGGTATACCAAACTCAAGAAATCATAGCTCCATTACTTGCATGATATAAGTTAAAGTCGTGTAATGTATGTATCATATGCTGCTGCCTCCGTGTAAATATATACACAAAAGAATTGTTGAATGTCAAAAACAATGAGAAAGAATAAATAATATCCGACACTATTGTGGCCGATGTCTAGCGTGGCCGTGTTTACTTCTATACAAATCATAAGGTGCCCAAAGATGATCCACCGGACACGTGATTCCTTGGTCAATCCTCACCCATGGCTTTCCCTTCCCGCTCCAATGCAGTAAACTAACAGGACCTGGATGCAAAGATCTGCAACTATTTACCAGATTGTCCCCACCCAATCCGTGTTGGTTCCATCTATGATGGATTGGCTCGATATCGCCACCAAAGACCAACAAAAAGGGGGGAAGAGAACCCAAATCGTATATCCTTCTCTCTTTTTGTATCTCCATCCATTTCTCAATTTTCTTATTGAAGTCCCCACTTCTCCACCTTTCCAATTCCATGACCATTACCCCTGTGTTGAAATAACACGGTTGCTTTCCTTCAAAAACCTTGGGAAGTTCAGGATCGGACCAGAACTCATCGGTGAAGTACTTGGTAAAGTTGGCATGACAATACTGAGGGGCTCCAATTACCTTGGAATCCTTTAATTTTACGGACCATAGTTTCTGTATGTCATCGACCAAGACGACGTCGGAATCCAGATAAATGACCCGTTTTGCACACGGATCCAATATATCAGCCAAATGGGTCCTGGCATAGTTCAATGGGTTATCCAGAGCTTGACGAATGGAAGACGATATCAGGCTCTTGACATGCTCTTCTTCGTTAAATGGATAAACTCTGAAAGCTAGATATGGGAATGTGGCTCTCAAGATTTCACGCAATTGATCAGGGCTGAGCCGGGAAGCCGGATCCGAAGAAGCGACGAAGTGGAAGTAAATGTTTTGTGGGCAACAAGTGTGCCTGAGAATGGAATGCACTGCGGCCATGGAACCTCTCAAATACACTGAATCAAGCGTCATGGCCACATGAATTAGGGAAGGATCACAGGCACGCAGCGAAGCGTCCGGAACTGCAATCCCGCACTTGTTACCATTCCGATAATACGGTGCTCTAACATATTCTGTATATCTGGGAAATGATCGGCTAGCATATACAGGACTCAGAAACAGAGAAACAAACACCAAAACGGGTATAATTCCGGAGTGAGCCATGCTACAAAACTTCTGGAAGGAGAATCAATCAATCTTATTTCCCTTCAATTGGCCTTTTAGGTATATATGTTTCAAGCTTGGGTCGTCAATATAGACACTTCAGAAAGCTGAATCGGAGGGCCAAGGTCAAGGTGTGGAAAAGAATAGTCAGAGAACAAACATGGGTTGGCTACAACAGCGTGTCTTTGTAGGAGGAAAGCCGAGTAATAAATGGTATTATTAGTTACTTTAGACATTAGACGACGAATATGATGAGAAACGCGTTGAGCTGATAGAGGAAGACGGGAGACCGACAGCACATTCACGGAACTTTCCTACAAAAATTTCAAACTTCGTAAAGCTTCGAGGAAATAATTATAAGATTTATTAGAAAAACTTTATTGTTACTCACGTTTTGTTAATTTTTAAAATTATTATATATATTATTTTTAAATTTATTTTTATTTATTAAATGATTCAATATTTTTTTACTTGAGACTAATTCAAATCACATTTGTAAAGTTTGACTTTTGCTTAGAGGAATGGCGATCGAATTTGCCATAATTATTTATTTTATTAATAAATATTATAATGAATAAAAATATAATGAAAATTAATAAATATTTAATGATATGCGAAATTGTTTAAAATATGTTATAAAAATGAATTGATGAAGTAATAGAAGTAAACGATTGGTTCAATTAACATTAAATGGGGAATCCTAAGCGGTAAATTCTTGGGAATCCGGTTCACGGCCCCACAAGTGCACCGAATGCCTTTGTGACCCATGGCTTCCCTTTCCTTTTCTCACCTTCGTCCTCTTACTTTCTCACCCTCTCCCATGCTCTCTCATCACCCCAAAATGAAAAATAGGAGAAAAGCCATGGCATATCCATTTGAAAAGATTGAGAAACTCAGCGAACCAAGATGTCTTTGACTCCTTTCATTACATACATATGTATATCATCACGCAAAATATTCAACACCTTTACAAAATACATTATTCGTTACATTTTTAAAATATACTTTTTTTTATTAAGAAATGTCAAATTTACACAAATGTGAAGGTTAGATTATTTTTCTTTACAAAATAATTTATTTTAAAAAAAATCAATAAAAATTATAGGTACATTATTTTGCCAAAATAATTCAACATTCTTCATTTCCAAGGGAAAAAATATATTTAAAACTATATTCTTCTATTAAGAAATGACAAATTCACACAACTTGAAACGTATTTGCTAAACAAGACCACTCATCTCTAGGGTGAGTATTTAATTTTCAATTTGATATTCCTTCTAAAAATTTAATCTATTCGTTCTTCAATTTTTTCTAATGAGACTGAACTGAATCAAATCGTAATATTTACATAAGATCAAAAATTAAAATATTCCTATTCAATTCAATTTGATTCGATCAAAACTAAAATTTCAATTTATATATATTTAAAATAAAAGAAATTTTTTTCTAATTATTTTGTAATTATATATAAAATTTACATATAATTCATAAAAAATTTTAAAAAATCATCTCATCATATAAAATTCTTGTATCATTTACAAAATTTTTATCAAGAGAAAAAAAATCATGAAATTAAAAACAAAAATAATTAATTATTACTATTATAAAAATAAAAATTCAATTTTCGATCGAGTTTGATATTTAAAATTAAAGACTAAATCGAAATAAATTCCTTTTTAAAAAATCAAATTGAATTGAATTGTTACATAAAAAAATCAAACCAAAATTTAAAATCTAATCCAAACAGACCGATCAATGCCCACTCCTACCCCTCGCCATCCCTTCAAGACCTGAGAAATTATACAGAAGAATTTTGCTAAACATTAACTGGACTTGAGAAACTAAAAGGACTCAAACTCGGAATACAAGGAAACACGGTGAAGAGAGATGTTAAAATCACTTCAGCGGTACTATGTTATCACTATCTCATACATAATTTACGAAAAAGATTCGGCCACAAGGCTTCGTTTCACATATAAAGACTACAGTGATGCTGCTACAAGACAAAACATCAGGTTCCCTTAAGAACCCACAAAAATACCAATACAAATAATAAAAGACCAGCTCTACATGTGATCTCATGGGTGACCCTATATACAGAAGAATGGCTCAGATGCCATCACCAAGAGATCTAGCAAGATACTACAATCAAGAAGCTCCTTCACTATTACAATCTTATTTGGCTTGACCTGAAATCACCAATTACACTGAACACTGCAAAGCCTTTGGCGCTGGGAACAATTATGCCAGCTAGGATCTGCACCAGACACAAACCAAGTTGTTATATAATACACCTAAATATAAACGTGCTTGATGCAAAAGATTCAGCTATGCGACTCCCCCCCAGCAGACTATTCTAGAACAAAAAGTGCAGTATCAACCTTGATTTATAATGGTATAACAAAGAGCAGCAGAGTATATCACAAAGAGGCCATCAAAAATTGTTGAAAGCGTTGCACTCTTGACAGATGATGACGTTTATCTGACATTTCTTTTCTTCTTTTCCTCCCCAAACGGAAAAAGAAATCCTCTGTGTCAAGTACATAAAAGATCTGCAAAAGACATTCATGATTACTGATCTGAATCAAAGATGTTCAATTCAATTTTCAAGAAGCTGTTGTTGCTTCTAAAGGTACATCATCCACAAGATGGGGTATTCGTCACACAAACAAATGCAATTTCTGTTAAGGGCCAAAACTAGAAAAATTTGCATTATTCATGGTTACGAAGTTTAAAACTTGGGTGCATACCTTTGATGAGCTGGAGGCCATCTTACACTCCAAACCATTCCACACTCGAACATTTTCCATAGCCTTACAAAAGGCAGAATCTTCATCCAGGTTCCCATACTTATGCTTATTTCTAAAATAAAGATTACAAGATCATGTTAAGTTCTGGAACTATCCTGTTGTATTCAGTAAGTTTTCACAAAGCCTATAAGCAAATAAGTTACCCCCTGATAGCAGCTAAAAGTGCCTATTTCACCTTAAGCACGTATAAATGGCGAATCAATGGAGAACTGTGCATCAATTTCTTGAGTAAAGAAAAAATATAGGAATCAAGAATGAGCACAAGAAGCTAGAAGCCCTGCTGGCAATTTTCCTCTCCTTCCCCCCACCCCCAAAATTCCTTTTTGTCATCCACTCTCAAATGTATCTTGGTTGCATATTTGGTATATAGAATCCAATACCTTTTCAAGAAAACTGCAGAAGACTCCTTCTTTCCGGAGTTTACTGATAAATAGTCATTGTGAAGATAGGCTGCAAAATTTGGATCTACGGATACAGCAACTACCTCAGACTTCTCATTCCCATCATCCATCAGTTGGATGGTCAGCAGGGTCGGAGATGATGTCTGGAAAAGCACAAGATTCCTTAGTCTTCACATGCACTTCTAAAGTAATAAGATTTGCTGATAAAAGTTGGAGAAAGTAAACCAGAAGGAACATGAGTTGCAGAAGACATACACATTCAAACCGATATATATTCTCCTCATACAGGAGCACATGAGCATTCTCATAATACACTGAGTCAACAAACTTTTCGGGCTTACGGGATTTTTCATACTCGTGTAATTGAAGCAGCTTGTTGTCAAGCTCATCACTTGAAACAGTTTGAAGCTGAAGCAGAAACGTAACAATCAAAATAATTGAAGGGCAAACAAATCACAGAAGACAAAACCAATTATCAACTATGATGGATAGAGCACCTGCTTCACCAACTTATATATCAACTTGTCCAATGTAAATAGCACATAAGATTGGTTTCCAATTATTGATCGGCAGTCATCCTCAAACTTTGTGTTGTCAGCAGATCCATCAAGCAAACTGTACAATGCACTCATAAATCTGCACAAGACACAAGCTTTTGTTTAACAAGTTCACATATGTCAAGGGAGCTGCAAGATCAATTACGAAAAGAGCATAATGTTAACTCACCTGGCATAAGGGTCAGAATCAGTATCTTTGGTATTTCTCCATTTTAATTCAGATGATGCTGAATTCTGCTTAGCTGATAGTAGTCTTTCATATAATATCTGGAAAATATTAGAAAACAATTATTTTGTTACAAAAAGGTTAGACAAACACCTGTTTTTCTGGAAGGCATATTCATGGTGAAACTGGGAAAGAATACATCTGCTACATCCCTCTTCTCAATCCCAAAAGACACACCAGGGAAGGGATTCAGCAGCAATTGCAAATCAGAGGATTGGACAAATGATACAGAATCCTAAAGGTAGTCAAAGTCTCCTAGTACTTGGCTCAAGTTCATGGGTTCATTTGCTATCTTGAAATGGGGGAAAAATGCAACTTCCTCAAAGTCAGAGGGATCCATATTTCTACATAGCAACATCCACCCAAGACACTATAAAGCCAAACCATAATGGAACATAAAAGAGATGTATGCTTACTTGGTGAAGCCTAAAAAGCACATAGAAAGTGTCATTTCCATAAAAAATCCGACGATGTTTCTTCCCGTTATCACTTGACAGTGACGCTACAAGCTTTGCAAGGGGTTTAGAGGTCACCAGAAAGCGTTCTGATTGTGGCACTGATGTACCTTCCCCAGTCGCAAAGTGTGCTTCACTAGTGCCCTCAGCTTCACCTTCACTCTCACCTTTGCCATCAAGCTCATCGTGTTCTCCATCTTCCTCTTCCTCATTCTCTTCTCGTGAGCACTCATCAGCTGCAGATTCACTGCCTGAGACATCTTCACCAGCCTCAGATGCATTTTCACTGTCTTCATCATCAGCATCAGCATCATTTTCACCAGCAGCATCCTGACAACTTATCTCTTCACCTCCATTTTGATACTGTGTGCTTTCATCACCATTATTTGGGTTTGGCATGCTCTGCCCACCATCTCGGAAGCCAACAAAGTTGTCCTCCTCAGAATCACCATTAGGTGATAACTCACCCTCCTCTTTCTCAGTTTTGGAGGGATCAAGACATTCCTTATTATATGCGGTCTGTCTGGAACCTTCTGAAAACCCTCCATTTACCAACGGAACTGATCTTGAAGTATCACCTCCCTGTGGTGCAAAACCAGCTTATTCTCAGATACAAACACATGCAATGAAGCTGACACACAAGGTAGAAATATCACATGCAGGCCCACATTCAGGAAGAGAAGTGGAAAGAGAATTAACTCAGAAGGCATAATTAACTGCACCCTCATAACCCAGCTCCACCCTTCCCAAAAGGGAGCCTATGAAGCAGAAATGGAAGGAAAAAAAAAAAAATCTTACCTCTGATGGAGGTATTTCACCCACATTTGTCTTCACTCCATGAGCATCCTCCATGGCACTGCCATTACTTAGTCGTGACAATGTTGCAACACGCCCTTGTAGATGACAAAGTAAAATTAAGACATAAAATTAGACAAAAATATCAACAATACTCAGAATAAAAAAAATTCACGAGAGAGATTGTGGACAAACCTGAACTTATGTCCAAGTTGATTCTTCCATGACCAGAATCAACTGCAGCAGCATCTGTATTTGTGAGCCGTTCACCAGATGCTACAGCTACTCCATCTTTTGGAGGAGCATCTGCGGTTGTGAAGCTAGTCCTGCAGGAAGTTATTCGTGGCGGTGAAGTGTCTGTATCCCCATTGCAAACAGGTTTTGATTGCTTAGAATTCATTGCAGCAGCATCAGCACTTGGGCTTCCATCACTCTCAACTACATTAGTCCCAGTGCCTTTTGTAGATCGACGTTTAGAAAGCACATCATCTTCTGTAACATCTGAACCACGAGGCCGAGAAGGAACACCCAACATTGGCTCAAGGAAGGTAATCCAAAGCCTCATGACTTTGTTTAATTGTTCTTTTGTTGAACAGACCTCTTCACAAGAATATTTAATGAGTTTATACAAGTCTTCATGAATTTCTGTATCAGCATATTCAAATTCAAGATTTGGAACAATGGGATGTCTGCTTCCTGCAGCAATAGAGAGAAGCACATCATCCTCTTTCTGCTTTTTCTCCTTAACTTCTTTGATCTCTGCCACCAAGGCTGTCCATGAAAGGAATAAAGAGGATTAATAAGAGGAAAAACTGAAAAACAGGCACCCCCCCCCCCCCACCCAAAAAAAAAAACAGAAGCCAAGATGCTAAACAGAACTGGTTATAATTCCCCCAAACACGTTAAGCTACCACATATCTAAAAGCATAAGCTTAGTTTAATTCTACACTTAAAAAACGCCCTCTCCTACATGGTCTGGACAGACATTTAATAAATGGCCAAATCATGGGAGGAATAGATTTTGAACACAAGACATCCCATAGCAAAGTACAGATTGAAGGGGATTCCGTAGTCCATATTTGATCATACAACAAACATCTGGGGGCATATGTCATCTAATAAAGCCACAAAAATAGAAAGGAAAACTAATAATTGAAAGAATTAAGAGATTATCCCAAATCTCTCATTATAATTAAGTTCTAACTATAGCATAGTATACAAGCAACAGTAAGCATAATTCTTAGATTATAACCAATTCCATTCCTTGTTAACATGGTATAAATAACAAGGCCATTTCACTGCCACAGTTGCAAAAGCACACCAATGTAATCAAAGCTTTAATATCAAGTACACAGAGAAGAGCAATTATTTCCCCCACTGAAGCAACTTAAACCTAATTGAAAGAAAAAATAATATTGTATTGGACAATGAAAAACATGTGAAACACCATAAACCTTTAGCTTACATTTAGTGCTCAAGTTCTTTGAATCTTGTTGCTTGAAGTAGAAGCTACGATGGTCCAGTGACTTGTAATGGTTCTTGGCATAAATTTCAGCCCAGACTTTGTTAAAATCTGAACGACACTTTGTCCACTCCTCTTGCTTCTGCTTTAAGCGTGTCAATATGACAGGCAATGCCAGCGATGGGTTTTTGCGAAGAATGTCCATCACGTCAAGGCCATGATCACCATACAGACGTTCAATGCATCTTAAGTTTAGGGCTGCGGGAAACAAGAGAAGAACAAATAAACAAGTGAAGATGGTCGTAAGATTTCTGAATTCTGCTTTAACAAACCTGTGAAGTGGTCTTCAATGCGGATTGGACTATCTGTGCCTACTGAATTATCATTCAAACTGTTCAGCAATTCCTCAGCTCGTTTAGCAGTTGAACTCACAGATTCCAGTAACATGTCCAACTCAAACCTAAAATGTCAAAGGAAAGAGCAGGATTGCAACTAGTGATACCAAAGAATCTTTCTTGGAGAAAGACTAAATAAGAAAGAACTAATTGATCTCTGACACTGCAAACTAAATAATTGACAAGGAAACAAACCTATTGCAAAACTTTTAAGAAAAATTATTCAAACATCTTGAAGCACATATTCCCTTCTCCATTTTTCCTCTTGGTGTGCAGAAGGAAGGGAATAGACAAGGCTAAAGTTAAAAAATATTTACCTATCATCTTCACATCTGAAGAGACTTTCCTCGTACTGGTTTCTGCGCATATGCTTGAAAGAGTAATCCTCACTTCCAGATGTCACAGATACCCAATGATCATTCAAGACTTGAGCACCTAGCTCAGACCTCTGGCTAGCTGAAGGTATTGGGTACTACAGAACAAAAAATACATGAATATAATTTAAGTCAGCCTAGAATCAATACCTTAATAAGGTAAAGTTTCAGTTAGACCAGGCATATAAAACAAAGGTAAGGTACAATTTCTTACATCTTCAGGAAGTAGACGATAACTAGGAGTGCAGCGTTGACAGTTCGAGAGGTCAAGCTCCTGAATAGACTTTCCCCAGTACTTTTCCTTGTATCTATCTTTTTCTTTAGCTGCATCTAACTCACGCTTTGGTTCCTTTTCCTTGTCCTCTGGTTTCAATGATTTGGAGCCATGCCCCTCATTCCACAAAGATTCTGCTATTGTTGAAACCGATTCATCAGATTACACAGAAGAACTCAAGAATCAGATAACTCGGAAGTTTGAATCAAAACAATGACAAAATTAGATGAAAAACCTAGAGTTGCATTAAGTACTCATTACAGGTTAACAAAAGTTTTCCTTGTTTACTTACTTTTGCTCATAACACCAAGAAATCCATCTGCAGAGAAAAAGGCCCAAGTTAGACTATCACATGGATTTATAGCAAACTACTCTACCAACAGTAAATTCAAAATCTTTACCAATTTTTTCACAGCGCTCCAAAAATTCATTGAACCCTTCCATAAGATCAGGATACTTTCCAAGTAGATCAGCTACCTGAAAATACACACATTACAAAAACACTTAGAAACACGACTAGTTCAAAAGTGGTAAAACGTGGACTAACTTTGGATTGGATTTTGAAAGTGTTTTTTGTTTTGATTTTGAATTGAAGATGTGTTTAGATAAGGATTTTTTTAGTGGAAATTGAAATTTTGATATGACATGTTTTGTGTCCTGCATTATTGATAATAGTATAAATGTATAAAAATATAGTTAATAAATTGCTTGAGATTGGGATTTTAATAAAAAGGTAATTGAAAAAAAATATTATTTACATGATTGAGTGAGACTTGAGTTAGAAGAAAAATTAAAAAGTGTTTTTGAGAGAAAATGTTTTTTTGTAAATACAATCCAAATATAGCCATGCATTCTTATTAGTGGATCCTAGTCTGAAACTGGTAAAACATCCATTGTTGAAACTGGACCCTAGTCCAGACCTGGTAAAACATGCATTGTCACAGCAGTCCATATGCTGCTTCATTGGAAATAAGCGTGTAAAAGTTCCTTAAATTTCCTAAATAACATAAGCTTAGTGAAGAGCTTCAATGCACCAACATAAAATCATAATTCATACTTAACTAGAATGATTTAGATCCAACTTCTAACATCTTTCCTTATAAAGTTTGCCCAAATGCTCAGTATGAAATGCAACATTTCCCAATGAACAAGTCCTCACGCCATCTCAACAAATTGATAAAAATGTAAACAAAATGATAAGACCAGGAGACAGTACGCTTGTTCAGACACATGCAAAAATTGATAAGGGAAAACAAAAAACAACATAAATGACCAGCTGCAACTTAATAGAATAAAGCAGACGATTATCTAGAAAATGTTAATCTTGGGCACACAGACATTTGAAATTTGATTATCCCCATCCGCAAACTTGAGCTGAAATTAAAAGTCAAGTTTAATTACTATGCACATGCTCCACATTATTGTTCAAATAATGAAAAGCAAAAGCTACCAGAGAAAACAGAATCAAATTGGAAATTCAAAACCTAATTGTCAGATGACAGGAAAAATTTTGAAGGTATAATCAGATTCGTTAGTAACACATACCAAACTCTGTAACTCTTTTCTTGTTATAATCTCTGTGCTATAAATATGAAGGCACTTCAAAAATGCCTGGTAATCATCAGGATTACGTAATCTTTCCTTCACTTTCTCACAGAAAGAGAACTCTTGGCTGTACATGCCTGAAAATCAACAAAACCAAATACCAAAAGGCGGATGATCAGTCAACAAAATTCAACTAAAGTATCACCACGAATGTGCCAAAATAAAACAAAGCATCTTGACATACTAAAAAGGTCAAAAGTATTATTGATAATGCACATTAAAAAAAAAAAAGAAATATCATGCATTAACAGCAAATGAAACAGTATATGCCAACTCACTCTTTAATGCATCTTTATCGTCGTAAGAGGCTGAAACAGTATTCCCTACAAAGTCATCAACTTTGCGGGCAGATTTCCGTTTCTCTGCAAGCCGATGCATGCTTATATCCCCATTATTTTCATTCTCAGGTTCTCTGTAATCCTGATCACGGTTTCTTCTCTCCCTATTCTCCCTTTCAGCACGTTTTTTCTGCTCCTTGTGGAGTCTCAACATTGTTTTATCTTCATCAATATCTGGATGCTCAACACTAAGGTCGCGCTCACCATTGGGACTAACAATCCTATCCCTGCGGAAACGCTGATAAAGAAAGGACAGAAGATATTTGTTAAAGAGACTGTACAGATGATATGCTAGCTATTGCATTTTATAGAAGTTCATTTAACTAATAAATTAAACAGACCTTGTCCATCTGTGACTGACGCAAAGTGGGCACACCAGAGTTTCTTTCATCATAACGTTGTTGAAAGGGCCTACCACCAAAAGCAGCATGAGGTGCTGATGCAGTGGCTGAAGTATCAGGCAAAAATCTAGTGAATTCATCCAGCAAATCTTGGTGGTCCTCAAAAAGTGTAGCAACCTACATTTAATGCATACAGAAACATCCTGTGAAATAATAGATACGCAGAATAAACAGCTAAAATGACTGGCATGTCATCGGAAAACAAAACTATTACCTCCTGATAAACTTCAGAAATGCCCTTGTGTTCTTTCCTATACATATTCAAGATATCTAGAAAAGATTTGTACACATGATCATCATTTTGGAAACGCTTCTGCAACTCCCCAAAAAACCAATATATTAATATCAAAACCTGATTAGGAGACAAAAATCAGGAAAGCAATGCCCTATAAGTCAAAGGAAAATATACCTTTATCTTGTTAACAAAACTTATAGCCTCTTCAAACTCAACGGTTCTCTTTGGTGGAGCCTCTTCCTCGTCATTGAGAGTGATTTCATAACCTTTGGGCAAGAAGGTGTTGAAGCCAAGGATTAGGTTGGGATGCCCTTTAAATAGTTCTTTAACCCTCGCAATAACACCAGCTGTATCAATTCTGCAAGAAATTCATTCACATAATCACAAACAAAATCTAATGATTCACAGTCACAGGATTCTCAATTCAAAATTTCTAGAAAAACCTGACATACCTTTGAGCCTTAAAATCCTTCATTACATCAAGGAACATATCATACTTTTCTCTTTGATCTTGGAACATATCCTTAACTTCCTTTAAATAAGTTAAAGCATCATTGGTTGTAAGCTTTTGGGTACTACCACCTCCGCCTCCAACAGCACCACCGCCACCAGCACCGCCGCCACTACCTCCTCCGTTGCCACTAGGTGCTTGTGGTTGCCCATAGCTGCAAATCAGGGAATTGAAACAGTACAAGCAATCATTCTCAAGTAAATCCAACACCCATGAAGAATTGGTTAACCATGCTAAGATACTCCAAGAGTGTTTCAAAATCATATCAACTCATTTTGGCAAATACAGTTTGGTTGGTTACTAAGTGATCTTTACTATTGGAAACCCATGCCCAGTGGAAATGGAAGATAATAGGGACAGATTAGGGATATTTGACCGTTCCCTCACCCAAAAAAGAGGACGTTGAAAACCTAAAGAGCTAAGTTATACACAAGAAGAAACAAAGAACCACCACACGCATAAAGCAGAAGACTTTATTTACAGTAATCAGTCCTGAGTTTTGTGATTTAAAAACAAAAAAAAAAGGTATCAGAAAACCTAAAAAAATTCCAAGCAAGGGCAAAATAAGGCACTCCGCTAATTCTAATCAAAGACGAGGTTTTGGCAACCCAGAGAACACGTGATAACTAAATTAAAGTAAATTTACTAAAGATCACCCTAAAATCCAATCACAACCGGTGGAGAGAAAAGGTCATGAAAAAACACATTTTTAAGCAGAATTTATCGACAAATCTACCGACCCGATCAAACACATAGATTAGCAAAATCGAGACATGTGATATACTAATTAACCACCGGTAAATTTTTAAAAAATACGGGTAAAATTCTTAAAGACATAAAATTCAACAGAGCTTACGATTCTCCGCGAGAAGTTCCAAATGGCCGCTTATATTGAGGGTTTACATAAGCATCGTCTCTTAGGCGCTTCATCTATGCAAAAAGAAGAACATCATCTCAAAAATTGAGAAACCAAAAACAATAACAATAAAACTAATTTAATCTTCTATTTTTTAAAGAAAACTGACCTCTGAAGTTTTCCTCAGAAAATCTGAGGAAAAGAAAAAATACAACTTTTAGTAGATCTAACTAAGAAACGAGAAAATCACTTCAATAATTTGGATAAAAAAACATCGAATCAATTCTATCTATTTTCCTCCTCCAACTATACAATGAAACGCCTTCTCTCTTCCCCTAAATATATTTCCCCCTTGCTCTTCTTTTCCCTCTCTCTCTCTCTCTCTTAATTCTCCCGTGGTTTTCTTTCTCTCTCTAACGTTGGGGAAACAACAACACCACCAACGCACAAGTATGAGAAATGAAGAGGTAAAGAAAAAGAGGTGAGAAAATAAAAAGAAAATTTTGAATGTTGTAATAAAACACAGGCATCTACAACTTACAAGGGATGCGAGAGAGTCCGCTAATCTTAATGCGTGACTTCTTTTTACAAAAAAAATGGTATGAAATATGATTCAGACGTCCAGTCTCTTTATCCTCAAATGAAATGAAATGAAATTATTCGAAATTGTTTTAGATGGGTTTCTGAGAGGGTTTAGTTTTTATTTCAAAAGCTTTCGGGCTTTGGATCTTTTCAACCCCTTGCTGAATTGGGCTTCCAATTGGATAGCTGCAGTGCTGGTGAAGAATTTTGAGCCCAATAACTTTTATATCCCGGCTGGTGCTCAGCTCATTGACAATTGAGTCATTAATTGTTAGGGTTTTTTACTTTTGTTTAGTTCAATTGTTAGGGTTCTTTTTCCTTCCTTTTCCTTGTCTGATTTTCTTTCTTTTTAAAATAAAACTATTTATTTTTTATTTTTTCATTTAATAATAAGAGTAATAATGAAAAATATATATAAAATAAATTTCAAAAACTTCAAAATATCTTAGATTTTAGATCTTAATTAATCAAGAAGTATATATTTTTCCTCCTAATAATGTAATTAAAAAATTTAGGTGGTGATTAAGAGATAATGCAACTTTTTGTGATAAGAAAGTTAGTACTAGTTACTAGATAAGATAATATAAGTCTCAAATATTATAAAGATTTAGATGTTTCATATGCTCATGAAGTTTAGAGAAAGAAATCACTATTATTTCAAAATCATCGCTTGAAATAGTTTCACTAATTCTAGTTCTCCCACTTAAAAAAAAAACTTAATTGAGAATTTAGATTAAAATTCCCTTATTTATTTACATTAAAGAAAGTACACAAAATAGTTTCATTTGTTCTAGTTCCATCACCCAGTTGAATAATAAAAAAAAAGAGGCGGTTGAGGGATATAAGAATAATATGTATATATATATATATATAGAGAGAGAGAGAGGGAGAGAGAGAGACTTTGTTTTTTCACTAATAAACAAATTGTAAGCAAATTTTTAATCAAATTGTAGAAGTCGTGCAATATCGAAGAGGCAGCCACGGCTAACCGCAGATCAGATGTGGGCTTATGTCTCGGTTGGGGGCTGCCATGCCCGCTGTAATTTGGCAGTATTAAGCCATTACAGATATCAGTTGGATTTAGCCTAACATTTTAGTGAATCTGTGGGCTGTTTTGTATTAAGAAAATTAGAAAAGTGCTGTCAATTGAAAATATAAATGGAGCCCATGTTAATATTTCATAGCCCCAACCCAATCAAAGGGAAAAGTTGGTTTTTAAAATATTTAACTATAAAAAAAAAAACTAAAAACAAAGAGTACTTCATCCCTACTTCTTTTCTTCGTTTTTTTTTTTCTTATAACAAAATGAATTCACATTTCAATGTTTTTGACCTTGACATTTTTTGACATCAAAATAGCATCAACAAAAAAACTTTCCCAGCATAGTCTCATATGATATTTCTAATTAAAGTTTAACTAATCTATTAATTCATGTGTTTGGTATTTTTTTAAAAACTACATAAATTTTAATATTTTCTTAACGGCATGAAATCACATTTTGTGACAATTTTAAAGGAAAAATGAAGTACTAAAGTACTAGGAGAGGTAATTAGCTGGTTTTTTCAATAGAATAATTTAACACTCCAGTCCAATTGTTATAAAGAAATGATTGCATTAAGGAAAGAGGAGATGATAGTTCGCGTTGGCCTAATATTTGCTCCTAACCTCTGCTCCAATGCCACATTACATTTACAACAACCCCTGCCTTATTTGTACTGTACACTTGCAAAAGAAGAGGCTAATAATACAACTTCAAATGTGAAGCAAAGCATTATTCTGGTTTTAAGGACTCTTAGCACCGTGCTTTCTCTCTTCAAGTGAGTTCAGCAGTTGATGGGGGTGTGACTTGTGAGCGTTATTTCTGAACATTAGTCGAATATCACCATCTCAGTAACGGAAAAAATATGCATATATAAATGCATACATAATAATGATTGATTCATTTTATTGTGTTGTTTGTGGAGTTGTTGGGTGTTCTTTGGAGGTTGACGAGTGAGTAGTATGCCCCAGTTGATCCTTTTGCTAGCAACGAGGAATGAGTTCCCCTTTCTACTATTTTACCTTCGTCCAACACAGCAATCATGTCGCAATTCTGCATCGTACTAAGCCTGTGAGCTACAACCACACTTGTTCTTCCAACCATCACTCGTTCCAGTGCATCCTGCACCACCTTTTCCGATTGACTATCAAGGGCGCTTGTTGCTTCATCTAGCAACAATATGGCAGGATTTTTCAGTATTGCTCGGGCGATGGCGATCCTTTGCTTTTGGCCTCCCGATAGCTGCAATCCTCTATCCCCGCACCACGTGCCGTATCCGTCTTTTAGTCCCGCGATAAAGTCATGAGCATTTGCTGCTTTAGCTGCCTCGATTATCTCTGATTCATCAACTTCCTCTGATGCTCCATAGGAAATGTTCTGACGTATGGTTCCAGCAAATAATGTGGGTTCCTGGCTAACAAGTGCAATGTGTTTTCTTAGACATCTCAAGTGGTATGATTTTATGTCGATACCATCAATCTTCACTACACCTCCAAGGGGATCATAGAATCTCTCAATGAGGCCAATTATTGTTGATTTTCCAGACCCACTTTGTCCAACCAAAGCCGTTGATTTTCCGGCATCAATTTTTATTGAAAATCCCCTGAAGATAATAACGTCAGGCCTGGCAGGGTATGCAAAATCAACGTCGCGCAACTCCACGTATCCAGTGATTTTTTCGGGCTTCTTGCCCTCTGCGTCCTCGGGTTCAATTAAAGAGTACCTATCCAGAACCGCAAAAACAGAACCAACAGAATCAGCACCTTTGGCTAAATCATTGGTCATGGTTCCAGCATCAGCAATGACACGTCCAGTGCTGACAAGAATCATGAAGGTCTCCAAAAGAGCTTTCACTCCAAGAGAACCAGCTGCGAGTAGTTTGCCACCGTACCAGAAATCTAAAGCCCAAGTTAACGTCATGAGGCTTTGGGAGGTGCCGAGACCAATGCCAGCAAACCAAGACTGCCGAACACTCTCTCGTCGAGGAATTTCCTGGGCATGTTCGAGCATTTGCAGAATTCGGGCTTGGGAGCTGAATGCTGTGATTGTTCGAAGATTAGAAACAGCTTCTGCAGCTATCTTACTACTTTCATCTTGGGATTTCATGGCCTTCCGGGACATGCTTTTCAAGAGAACACGCTTGCAATAATAGCAGATTATGATGAGGGGTTGCACGGCTATCATTACCAAGGCAAGCTTCCACGCAATTACAAGGCCCATAGTACATGCAATGGTCACCGCTGAAATTGTCTGGATTAGTAATGCCATTCGATCACCCACCAAAGACCTTACCTGCATAAAAAATATAAGCCAAACCATCCATTAGTAATTAAAATACATATATTTTAATTATGAAATTAAACAGAACCTTAAATGCCATTTCAGAAAACCAAAATTGAAAGCTTAAGAATATCAATCCAAGTGTGTTTCTTGTACATACCACATTGGCATCTTTTGCCAATCTAGAGCAAATAGAACCAGTGGCATTTTCATCCTGATCAAACCAACCAATTTCAAAAGTGAGCATCTTCGAAAACATTCTTTCTCTGATCCTCTTTGTCAAGTATTCCCCCATGGCTGCAAAGTTATAATGTTGGCATATGTTTACTGCAAGTGAGAACACTGCCAGCCCGAGAAAACTTAAGGCATATATTTTTGTCTTCTCCTTTATCTCTTGATGATCTGGTAAGAAATACACTGAAATCATCGACCCCATTGCGAATGCATAAAGTGGTTGAACCGCACCAAATAGCACCGCACTAATACTTCCAACAGTTGCTTGCCTCCACTCAGGTATATTCATAGCTAGCAGTCTTCTGAATGAAGGTACGGGAAACTCCTGCTGATCACCAGAGGCTGTTACA
Organism: Apocynum venetum; assembly: GCA_019593545.1. Classification (NCBI taxonomy): domain Eukaryota; kingdom Viridiplantae; phylum Streptophyta; class Magnoliopsida; order Gentianales; family Apocynaceae; genus Apocynum; species Apocynum venetum. The sequence continues at coordinate 3,403,975 of SRSM01000123.1, read as the reverse complement.
TTATCCCTATTGTTGGCAGCAGTAGCAGAGTTAGCAGAACTTGACCTGCTCAGAGCTGAGAGTCTTTGACTACTTGTGCTGTGCCGATCGCTGTGTACTATGGAAGTTGATGACAAAGCAGCAGCAATGTTCAAGTTTACAACTTCCTTGCTTTTCTCGGTTTGTTGAATCCGGACAAGTGATGCATACAAACCATTTTCATCTTCAATGAGCTCATTGTGGGAGCCAGTTTCCATGACCTGTCCGTTTTGGACTACCGCAATGAGGTCAGCGTGTCTGATGGTAGATAAGCGGTGGGCTATTATGATAGTAGTACGACCAACAGCTGCCTTGTCAAGAGCTTCCTGAACAACTCGCTCTGATTCTGCATCCAATGCACTGGTAGCCTCATCAAGGAGGAGAATTTTGGGCGACTTGATTATGGCTCTTGCAATACCTATTCTCTGCTTCTGTCCACCAGACATCTGAACGCCCCTCTCACCGACCTGCTCTAGTATATGATTAGCTTCTTTAATTTATGACTAATTATCAAAAGAAAATGAAATTTGTATGAGGAGCATATTGATGAAAACCAAGAATATTTCCAGGGGCAACAAGAATCTTGCAGTGGAATTGTACTCAGATGATATTTATTCACATGACTTTGACTACTCAAATTAATTATTGATTACTTCGAATCTAAAAGATGCCAAATGCGCTTATGCCTCCCTTCATCCTGATTATATCCATCCCTATTAAAGAAACTTATAAATGAATAGTTATTGGGAGAGATCCTAATTGGAAGCCATGGATCAAGAAATGAGGCATCAATTATTATTCTTCACAAAAGTAGGAAGGCCAATCGACATTTTTATATAGAAAAAATTGTATAGTATTTGTTTTCCTGATATTTGGGTGTTAATGGTTCACAACTTGAGCAATAATGGTAGCATCTGTCAAAAGATCGTCGGGAAAAAAGGAAATACTCGAATAAGAAGGTAGGGAACACACAGCCTGACTTGTGTGCAATAGATAAGCACCAAAATCAGTTATATGAAATTAATAGAGAGGAAATTCAATGTCATTTAATTTCTGCACTGAAATTGAAAGAAAACTGGGATAAGGGACTGTACTAGGGATAAGCAAGAATAAGACGAACCTGAGTATCATAGGCCCGAGGCAACTGACAAATGAAGTTATGAGCATTAGAAGCTTTGGCAGCCTCGATAACCTCTTGCATGGATGCATTTTCCTTGCCAAAAAGTATGTTTTCTTTTATTGTGGTCGCAAAAAGTGCAGGCTCTTGACTCACTAGCCCCATCTGTGACCTTAGCCACTTGAGCTGCAGTTTATCAATGGCAACACCATCTAAAAGGATCTCTCCTGCAAGTGGGTCATAAAATCTCTGCAGTAGAGCAATAACTGTAGACTTTCCGGAGCCACTACCTCCAACCAATGCCACCGTCTTTCCTGCTGGGACTTTGAGGCAAAAATCTTTGAAAATTAAGCATTCAGGTCTTGATGGGTATGAGAATTCAACGTGCTTTAATTCAACTTCCCCTGAAACGTTTTGCAAAATTTCACCGTCCATGTTGTCTGTATCAATCTTTGGCACTCTTTTTATGATTTCCAATATGCGTTCTGCTGCTGCATTGGCTTCTGAGAAGTATTTCAAGTTGGATAAAGCAGAACCTAATGACCTGTTCAAAATCAATATGGTAAGGACGAGACAATTCAACAACAAAAGCTGCTTAATTCATCTAGTACTAGACTATTCGATTAGAGCATGTGGACAAGCTCATTGTAAAAGACTCAAGTTTCAAGAAGTTAATGAGCACTCAAACATAATTTAGTGGTACTCCGTCTTGTTCTGAGATGCACAGCACAAGCATTAATTCTAAAGGGCCAGAATGGGACTGTTGACAACTTTTTATTATTATTTTTTATGAAGCCACTGTTGACAACACCCGACATAAACAAATCCTATCGCTTACCGTTTTTACTCTCTAAACATAAACAGGCTTGAATTGCTGCTTAAATGAAAGAGAGTGCATCTCAATTTACTTTAAAGAGTACTGATCAATTTAGCTGGAGCAAGATCCCTAAGCCCCATTGCTCTATTTATTGTTCTACTAGTATTTTATAGCCTGTTTCATGCGAAAGAATGAAAGCAATAGTTTATCTACTGGAGAGAGTTGAGATGATTACAATCCACCAATGGCAATGGCAGCACCAACTGCAAAGACAGTGCCTCCTTCATAACCATGATACATGACCATTCTGCTCCCGTAGTAGGACATGAACGACCAAATTGCGAAGACGACACCGTTGCTACCAATAGCCAATCCCTTTGCTAAACCTTGCCTTAGTCCCAATTTCACTGTCCCCTGAAGAGCAGCAGAGTACGAGTCAATAGTTTTGGTTTCCCCAACAAATGAATAAACCGTCCTGATGGAAGAAATGGCCTGCTCCACTATAGTATCGGCCTTATTGTACTCTTGTCTGGTTTTTCTAGCAATGCTCGTGAGGGCCCTGCCGTACATCAAACCTGGTATCACAAGTAATACCAGGAACGGAAATCCCACGATTGCAAGTCTCCAGACCATCACAAACGCTGCAATATAGGACCCCATGAATGTCGATAAATTCATCAAGAACACCGGAACCTGTTGTTTGTAGAGAAGTGTGAGCCATAATTGTCCACCCACCCCCCAAAAAAAAAAAGGCAAAACTGAATTCATTAAATCGCAATTTCAATCGAAGATAAGTAATTAGTGAATCAACAATGGCACCGACCTTTTCACTTATGACGTCTTGAATTACAAGACTATCGCTAGAAACACTTGTGATGACCTCAGCGGTGCTCGTCACATGTAGATCAAAGTAACCGACTTCTTGCCTCAACACGGCTTTTAAATATCGTGCCCTCAATGTAGAGGCTTGCCTCTCCGCTGTTCTTGTCCAACAATATCCCTCTAGAAAACCCCAAACAAGTGTGAAAAAAGGTGATTTGAATTGTTTAAAAAGAATAGAAAATTACATAAATGAACCCACCAAGAAAAGAAGCGATGAATTGTGCAATAGCCATGTAGCAGAGAGCCAATGCATTCTGCATTTATTCAAATCAGACTAGTAAGTTGCAGATAAATAACCTAGTAAGCCTTCATCCAAATTGGAGAGAAGAGGGGACAAAAAGAAAAACCTTGTTAATATCATGAGTAAAATTAGTGGAAATGGAAGTAACAGTATTGCCAATGTTATTCATGAGTTTGCTAGTGACGGTAAGCATCGCAGGCATGGAAGCACCGTCACCGATAGAGCCGAGGAGGCCGAGAGTCATTAATAACACATCAACACCGTCTGCGTGCATGAAAATAGCCCAGAAAGATGATCTACTCTTCTTGTGTCTCATTGTATCTTTCTTACTATCCATTTTCTTTCTTCTATATATTTACAGTTGAACCAAAATTAAACACCGGATCCTGCTGTTCTTATTTGTTCTGCTGAAAGCCTTTTTCATTCTTTAGTGTATTTGTACTGTGAACAAGGGGGACGATAAGGTGAAGGAGAGAAAGACGAGTTGATAAAAGTGAAGGTGACCTTGTGCTTATATATATAGTAGGAGCTTTTTCGGTGATGTAAGATGGTAAGGTAGAGCACCCCCCGCCCCCTATTGGAAATTTTAATGGAATCTTTTTTTTCTTTTCTTTTCTGGGTTCTTTAGCTATACCTTTTTTTGTTAAGCGAGCCCAACTAATTTAGAAAATTCCTTTGGAAAAAAAAGTAGCCAAGAGAGTCTAAAAATCTTCTAAACAATATTATGCATTTGAAAACGACATTTTTTCTTTTTTTTTCAAATATAATTGATAAGAAGACAAAATGAATAATTATTTTAACTTAGTTGTATTGAGTTAGTATTTTGAACTTGAAGTATTAAACACAAAAATGGGAGGAATAATACAGTAATAAAAAAGTAGTTACCTGGTTACCAGCGCTCTATTATGTGGCTGTTTTAAAATGGAGGTCATTGTAGAAACGGTGAGGTTTTAATTGTTTTCTTTTTGTCTAACTTTTGGTTTTATTTTATTTATTTGAGTTGTCGTCATTAATGACGACAATAGTTGGGGCATTGAGTATCAATCCATGTATTGGACTCAAGGATATCAATTTTTATATTTTCTGGTCAGCACAAAGCTTGTTAATATGGAAGTTTTTATTAAAAACATACTCTTACACTACTGTAGTTGTTTATTAAGGACAACATATCTTCATGATTGTAGTATAGATTATAGAAGCTTTAAGATTAGTTAACAATTCATTAAATTGAGTTATAAATTATATTCCAAAATACTTTAGATTATTTTAATATCAACTATTGTTCAGAGTATAGAATATGTTTTTTTTATTCTAATCCTTTACTTAATGTTTTATCTCTGTAAAAAAAAAAATTATACTTATAAATGAGGCATTAAAAAAATTTAATTCAATAATATTTTAAGTATAAAATGCTCGCATTTGGTATCTTTATTATATGTGAACAAAATTAAATACTCCCTATGTCCATTAGTATAAGTGTCTACATCCACTTTTAGTCTTTTATATGTACAAAAAAAAAATTGTTTATTTCTAAGAAGCTCTTAATTATTAGGTAGGTGTGTTTATTGAAATTCATATGTATTTTTTACAATGATTATAAATGTGAGAGTAAATATAAGAATAAAACACAAATTACTCTAATGACCTTATTTAATGGACGAATGGACAATTTATAGTACTCGTTTGAACTGGAAGCAGTAATGAATTACAAAATAGATTTTTCTTCTATTCATTAATTATCATGTATACTTCAACTATTTTTGCATTAATTATAATACTCCAATAAAATTAATTTTTGTTTTCATTATAGACAGATTAAAGATATTTATATTTTAAAACTTTAAAAAATATAACCTAAATTAAAGCAATCTAATTGAACTTTTACCCATAAAGGGATAAAATTTTAAAAAAATACACGTTGAGGGATAATTTTTAAAGTCATTTCTCAAACTAAGAAAATACTCACTTTTTTAAATAAGTTACTCATTAACGCACAATATATCCATATAAGTTAATTGTACATTTGGAAAATGAATTACTAATTTTCCAAATGCACAATATACTTAATGTCATGCATTTCTTTGTATGAGTTAAATGCACAATAATAATAGAAGTTAAAGAAAATAATATGTGTTTTTTTAACTAAGAATTCTTCAAAGATGGAAATAAGATGTGTATTGTCCAGTTTTTTTAAAAAATATCATTAACAATAATATACTAAATATAATCAAAATAATTTTGTTCTTTACTCATAATATTTTTTTTCTTCCTTTTTAAGTTTCATTAATAGCAATAAATTTTTAAATTTACTCTATGAAACTAAAGATATTTTACGTGTAGACATAAAATATCCACCTTTTTCGATCTACACCGTAAAATAGCTTCAGCTTCATATAGTATATTTAAAAATTTATTAATATTAATTAAATTTAATGCAAATAAATATTTTATTAGTTTGGAAAATAATTTTGAAAATCACCACTGAACAAATATTTTTAAAATTTGTTCAGACCTTTTAAGGGAAAAAGCTCCAATCTAACTGCTCCAATAAGAAGATAGAACTGGCAAAGTTCCCAAATTCCGAGTAGCCGCCCTTTCCTCTTTCTTTTTTTATTTTTAAAGACTCCGCTTGTCTTCTTTGCGCACTGAAAAAGTGGCGTTCCCAGACATTTAAGAATTCGACCATGTGCTTGGAAGTTGGAATTGGAGATTATGGCGTGGGTTCATTTTCTGATTCATAAAATACAAATGGTAGCAGTAACGTACAAGTGATTTGACTCATATTTTCCGGCCTCACCTTTCAATCTATTCGTCCTAAAATTCAGAGCACATTGCAGGTCCGAATGTGATGAGTTTCTTTCTTTTTGCTTTTTTTTTTTTACCAGGCTTATATATATTGCTAAATTGATACCTATAAAAAGAAATATATATATATATATATATATATATATATTGCTAAATTGACCAAAAGGGATACTGTAATGGCTCCTACCCTGTAATGGAACCGGTTTATGATACTGTTCTAATATTTTTACTTTTTTCTTACTTTTTATTCCTTAAATAGTGAAAAAACAATTATTCCAAAAGGGAAAAATACTATTCATTATCGTATTTAAATATAAATTATTTAAATTTAAATTTTTTTTCTTAAATTAGTCATTTTATCATATCAATATACAATTATGATACTACATTTTTAAATAATTTCTTTTATTTAATGTTTTCTTCTATAAAAAGAAGGTAAATTAGCTAATTTTTTTCCCTTATCCTTATATCTTAATGATGTTGTCCAATTTGATCTTTTATTTTTTTAACCTTTATCTCTCTCTAGCTATATATATATAGCCGCTTTGAATTTTTTTACTCAAATGTCGACTCACAAGTTCTGAGTCAACTTATGTGGGAAAAAGATTAAAAGATCTTAAAAAATACATAATTGATCAAAATGAATTAAAAATATAAAGGATCAAATTGACTAAAATATTAAACATAAAATGTCAAAATGACCATTTTGTCCTAAAAAGAATTATAAAAGTATTTTAACTATAATACATCCACATTTAAGAATTATTTTATATATATATATATATACAAAAAATAAAATAATTTATATTTAGAAATAAAGAAGTATGATTTTAAAATAAAATATTATGAAAATTATACAGAAAAACTCAAGATTCAAACCAATTATAATTTTTTATTTTAAAAAATATTTTAACTAAGGTACAATCCCCTAAAAAAAGCTAAGGTTACAACTATACTGTATAAGTCAATATCAAACCGTTTTTCATTTAAATTTAATAGCAGTAGCAGTATTTTTTAAAAATGAAAAATAAAAACAAGATATTTACAGAATCAATCACAGCATCATATACGCACGCTCAAACATCACGGAATGTACAAGCGGGCCATTATTCGACCAATAATTTATTATTTCCCAATTATTAAATAAAAGTATGGCACGAGTCCATTTTTGGAGAAATAAAATTAATAGTAATCGATAAATTCAGTATAATTATCTCGGCGTAAATGTTTTACTAATGTAAGTTCAATAATAGAAAACGCCAGGGGAAGGGGCCCTTACTTATCCGGCAGGGTCCTGAATAAAGGTAAAACAGACTGAAAGCATGGCAGCTTTTGTTTAGGACAGGAAAAAGCGAAGGAGCTTCACGTCTTCACGAAATGATGGAGTGAGCAATAACTCTCTTCAAGCATCTTTTTTTTGGATCCTGATGTTTTGTCATGCAAAAATCACTTTAAAAAGTTGGAATCATTAGCAATTTACTCCCATTTAATAATGTTATCACTTTCAAGTTTCATCCCCCTCACTAATACTTTAAACAATTTAATATAATTGAGAGGACATAAAGATAAGTGAGATAATTCAAGTAATTTTGTATATACATACGTTGTTCGCTCGAAATGTAATTAATCATTAAAGATTATTTCTCAAATTAAATTGACAGCTAATAAGTCATGTCCTTATAACTACAAAACTATTTTGAATATTGATCAAACAGCTGATCTAAGTCCATGAAACAATTTTAAAAGAGTGAAGAGTGAGTTCTTGAAGTTACTCTAGAAAACTTTCAAATTCAATTGAACAATGCAAATCAATGACTTAAATGTAAATATTTGCTAACTCGAAATGGATAAATTATATTGAAGTTGATGGGAACAATTCAGCTATTACATGGGCAAGCATATCTCAGCTCATCAAACTCACATAAATCCTAAACTCAAAGTGAAGCATGGATTTCAAGCTATAAGGGAAAGTTATGACTAAGACTAAACTTTGAATTAAGCAATACAAAGGAGTTTAAAAGGCTGAATGATAGCTGAACAATAAAAACTGAATTGGTTGTTGTAGTGTTGTGAATGGTTGCAATGATCATGCCCTTGCCCCTTGTTCCCTTATCCTCCATTTATAGATGACAATCCATCCATTCTCTTAGCCCATGGTTCCCATGAAATCATGTTTTTTGAATTGCAATACCCATGATTGCCTTATCCCCCATGATCAAAATTCTATTGGAAGAACTCTTATGTTTGAGGTCGTGGTCATAAAACGTTGAACAAATCTTCAATCAGCATAAACTCCCTAGTCACTATAAGTTGATCGAGCATGTAATAATCTCTCTTGTTTGAAAATGATACTTTGACTTGGCCTAGTTCCTCAAACTAAGTTTACCATTTCCTACAGATGAGACATCTTTTCACCTGTTGAGCTGATACCTCTTCTTGACCCAATTGGTACTTGAAACATTATCAATAATAATCAACTGATTTTTTAGGTGTCAACAATATATAAAGATGAGTAAACTTGCTTTGAACATGTGGTCAATTGTATGGAAAATTAAAATTTATCCACTATGTGTTAAGCCTAGCAAGTGTCTCATTATTAAGGGCGAGCATACAAATTGAAACTCCATCTTATAGAATTATTTTGCTCTCAATTTAAAATTGAATGTTGTGATTTTTATTTTCACACTGTTTTAAAATTAAAGGTCTAATTTTTAAAATCAATAATTTTTTAAACTACTTTTTAAATTTAATTGTTTCATATTCTACTCGTGCATGTGATTCCACTGTTAATCACAAATGTAATAACTTATTCATAGTATAAAAAAAAACTCTCATTAATTGTAAATAAAATAAGTATAATTTGTTTTAATAGTTCCAATCTTACTAGCTAGACAGAAGAAAAACCTCAAGGACCAAAGCAATATCGACCGGATTTTAAGTGTATTTGGCCTAAAGGGGAGTGGAGTACTTTCTTTGTTTTATTGATAATCATTCGATAGTGGAGTACTAAGTTAGCCTAAAATGAGGAGGAAATACGAATGACTTAGGCTAAAAGTGACGGATTTCCTCCACGCCTTACGCATGATGTTCTCGAAAGGGTTAGGTGGTGAAGCACCTTGAAATTGCTCTTATTTAACACCTTGTTCGTTAGAGAGAAATTGCCATCAGAATCGCCCTATATGATGCAAAGCAAATAAAGTATTTTGGTTAATTGCGTGATGGGATTTGGATCTTTATAATTACGTTGACTAATTGCACTACCTCTATTATTAGAAGATTTTTTTTTTTCCAAATTAACAACTGTCAATTAAAAAACACTTTGTTGTTTTTAAAACATTTATTGATTTATTAAACTACATTATTTTCTCATTTCTTAAATTCAATATGAGATAATTTAATATTTTCATTATTAATGACGATCATTTGTTTTGAATTCTTATGCACGATTTAAACGTGACTACTATTTTAATCATAATGAAATGTTGATTATAACTTGAGATTGTGAAAAAGGTGATTAGTTTATTCAGGCACTGTGATGTTTTCTTCTCAGTAAAAGGCAGTAGTACTTTTTTGGGATTTCTGTAACTTAACGACAAATTTGAAAATTTCAACAAAAAATAAAAATAGAGAATTGTCGTCAAGCTGAACTCAGTACATCAAACTGTATAAGTTGGTAATACGTGTGTGGAACGAGATGTGACAATTGACGAGTCAGTTTTACCAATCATTCCTCGGTGGCTCGGTGTTGGTGGTCAAATTAAATAAATTTGTACATATTTTAAAATAAACCTATGTTATATTTAAATGTAACAAGCAATTGCATTCCACTAATTTATTAATTTCACAACTCATTATACTCATGCTAAGAATAATTTTGAAAGTTAATAAAAGTCAATGATCTTCCTTAATTTTTATCTAAAATTAAAATTAGATATTTAATTCCAAGAAAAATGGAATATGTGTTTTAATTTGATATTATGGGTTGCAATTGAAAATATTAATATGAGGGTAAATATAAAAAATAAATGTATAATAGAAATACATTGAGTTTTTTTTTAATAAAAAAATACATTTGAAAGGCAAGAGGAAATAATTTATTTTTTCTTTTAAAAAAAGCTCATTTTTTCTCAAGAGGAAAAAGGGTATTTTTAAAAATTATGGGTGGCCAATAGCAACCCTTTGCTTCCTTCATTGATCTTATTCAAGAATAAAGAGGAACAGAATATAGAAAGACATATATAATACTAATATAATCCTGGCTTTTATTTTTTAGGTAAAAGAGAAAATCCGTAAGAAATGTTTGAGAATTTCATAGAAATAAGTAGATCCAGCGGGCGTCTACAATCCCTTCCCTGCCTTTAATCATTGTTCGCTTTTATTGTTGCTTTTTTTTGGGGGGGATAACTTTTATTGCTGTTAAGAAAAAGAATATCATTGCATGAGACAAGGCAAATTACGTCTGTGCTATTATCATTAAATAACAATTACAAATTCTCTTGTTATAGGACTCGCGTGCTAGAATAACTGACCAAATGACTTCATGTTCATACTGAGTATTCAGATTTGAATCTCCCTCCTTCATGCATATAAAAAAAAAAATCTCTTATTATAAAGAGAAAAAAAGTATTATTAACTAGTTTTAAAAAAGGAAAAAAAACAAAACTTAACTATTACATTTCTACACCGTGTTTATATTTTTTTTCAATCAGATAATTCTTTTATTTTTGCCTAATGAAATAAATCACATTAATATATTCGGTAGAGTTAGTTTCATCTATAGTGAGAATTCAATTTTCAGTCCCAGGTGCTTTTTTATTGGCTTAATTTTCATATGTTCTGTAGAATTCAAAGGTATAAAAAAGTAGATTTAAAGATCAAACATTGTTGAAATAAGGACAATATAAGAATAGTTGGATATTCACATTTCATTAGGACAAAGAATCAGAGTTTAATAATATAATATTTTTTGGAAAAATGAATCTATTCATAAATTATCATCATCAATTTGCATAAAGAATATGAGATATACACCCAGGACTACATTTAACAGATTCCAACTCCCATATAAATTATCAACTCCATATAATGCTTTACAATAATATCACGTTGTTATTATAATAATAATAATAATAATAATAATATAATAATATATTATTATTATTATTATATAGTCTTTCGTTTCGATTTACTGCAGAAAAATAGAAGGGAAAAAAAAAAACCAGACTGTAAGTATCCGTGCTATTTTACTCTTTAGATAGTATTTGACACGTAATAAAAGACTTGCTCAGCAGAGAATGCAGTGACGTACTTGCATACGAACTGAGGTATTAATTTAGTTTGTTTCATTTTTTATCAACTAATAGTAGCATTAATTTTTTTTTAAAAAACTAATAGAGTTTTATCACTACAAGATTAGTACTAATTATAACAATGACCTTATTCTCTCGGCTCTTTAAAAAAAATAAAATGATCTCGACCATTTTAGGTGGTGTACTCGATGAATCGGATAATGGACGCTAGTGCCGAGGTTACTTCTTTTGTTCTTCATCACAAATCAAAGATAAGTCTATGCAATTATTTTCCTTAGAAATATCATCAAAAATAAGGTAAATATTTTCGAATTATGAGAAGTCCCAACTTGAAATATAATTGAAAGAAATATATAGGATTGAAAGTGATTTAAATGTGATCGAGTATTGAAAGTTGAATAAATATCATTTTTCTCAATTTGCAATAATGACTTCTAACATTTTGAGCATCTCAATAACAACAGTGGGTTTAGAATATTTATTTAGTATTGATTGTCGAATCATAAATAAGTATAAAAGTTGTTTGCTTTCAGAAAACGTGTAACCTCTTATTTGTACACATAATTAATTGTATTGTTTCAAAAAAGTTAAAAATTTCAGTAATTATATACTAATAATTATCTTATTTTTTTTAACATGGAATTTGTTGTTTCCATATCATTATTTTAATTTTAGTTATTAACTTTTTCTTTTTTTAAAATGAATTACAGATGTACGAATACAAAATGTGGAGAAATTATAGGTGTCTAAAGCTAACGAAGAACTTATGAATTGTGTGAATTGATGAATTGAGAATTTATAAATTGTGTGAACTTATTTTCCTTTTGCAAATTTTTTTGTGGCTTGAAAATGGTTGGTTTGTGTTTTTTTTTTTCTTGTGTTTTGGTGTAAATTTATTGATGTTTGAGTTTTGACAATGAATTTTTTTTTTTACAAAATCACAATAGGTTTGTATAATTGTATTGAATGCATAATGCATTGCTTGATGTAAAAAAATGTAGTATATTGGTTTTCAACTTATTTAGTAGACTTTTCTTGGATGAATTTGTTTTTATGTCAAATTTATGTCTTAAAAATTTTAAAATAATTGAGTCATTTCAGACCGTGACCCGTATAATGATAGAGTTAGATTTCAATTTTTTAGATTTATGTAATTTTGGCCCAGCCCACTTGACACCCTTAGCCATTAGGCTCGATTCGGTCGACTATTTTGCCACCCATGATAATTTATTATTAATTTTTTTTGCTGAAAGTAGAAAAAAAAAAATTCTAGTGCTTACTCATGTTTACGGTTGATAGTATTTTTGTGGCTATTTGATGAAAATCATTATTCCCCCCGCCTTGGAACTTAATTCCATATTTGACTTACAAGGTAAGAATTAAGGAGAATATTTGAACTTGATAGTATTATAATATATTATTTTTAATATAATTAATAGTGATATTACATGAGTAAAAATTTTAAATTTAAAAAGTTATTAATAAAATTTTGTATAAAAACATATTTATTTTTAAAAAATAAAGTTCAATTATTGACATTTTATTATAAATATAAACATTTAATTTCAAAAGTAAAAAATATATTGTATATAATAACTTAATAGTTAAATATATGAGTCGTAATTCAAGAAGAAAATCGTTATGAACTTAAACAATTCGAAAAAAGTAGAAAATAAGAAATTACTATGAAGAATGTGGTGGTATAAGTTCGGGATCAGATTAACTGAATTTATAGAAAATAGTTATTTTCTCCAGTATTGGAATGAAGGCGATCTTTTGACGAAAAGGAAGAAGCTCAAGACTTAGTGAAAATAAATTCATATTAGACGTGTCAATTTAGTTGCCAAGGGGCAACCCACTGAAAGGAATAATTCCCTTTCATTATTGACAAGCCAAAATATATAACTATTTTCTATATATATATATATACCTTTTCTATTTCAAGACTGCCAAAAAAAACAAACAAAGTACTTTCACCTTTAATCTGCGTTATTTTAACTGTCCATTTGTTTTGTGACTAGCGGTTTCAATTTCTTTTTCGGTCTAATGAGGTTGTTTGGTAGGCATTGTCCGTGTAAAGGAGGGACCGGGCCAGTAACAAGAAAGAAAGAAAAAGAAAAAGGTCAAAAAAGAGAGTTGAGGCAAATTAGAAATTTCAAAAGGTCGGATAGATTGAAAGGACAGTCTTAATTAAGTATAATTGTTTGAAATTAAATATTTATATTTTTTTATTTTGATATGATTTAAATCAAATGTTTAACTTTTAAAATAAATTTGTTTAATATTTAAAATTTTATTATTAACTTTATTAATTTTGAAAATTATATTCCAATAATTTATATAATCTCACAATTAATCATTTTAATAACAAAAAAATACACTAAATTAGACTTTACTTAATTTTTGTATTGCGTCAAATGTGGACATTTTTAATCCTAAATGAATGAAGTTTTTTTTTCTTTTTTTCTAAGATGAGAGATCTACCATTGTTATTGAAAATTATGTATTAGATAATGTTTTCACTATATTTTGTAGATAAACAAAAAAATTAATTTAAAAAATATATATTTTCATAAAAAAATTTGTAATTTAATAATTAGCTCATCTCATTCTCTTGTAAAGATCAAACGTAACGATTTCCCAATATAATAAATAAAAAAGTATGTAATACTTTCATTAAAATAATTCATTTTTTATTTTTAAATAATTGTATTAGGAAGAGGGTAGAGGGGTTATGACTTAAAATCATAATACAGTTGCTGATCAAGCATTTGATAGCTACACTTCTGAAGACTTTACATTGCAAGTGGAAAGTAATTAAAGTGTATACATGAATAAAGGCATTACCAATCAAGTGGAAAAAGTGATCCTCTTTTGCTGAGCTTATAAACAACGTGCCTCATTCTCATACTTTCCATGTCTGCTCTAATGCTGCGTGACAACGACCTCCATGGCATAGCTGCTTAGTTATAAATTATAATGACTGCTCTGAATGAATAATAAGTAAATGAATTCTCATGAAAAAGCATGACAATTACTATTGAAATTCAGCCTTATTATGAGATTAGAGAAATTCCTTTTTCAACTCTAAGATGAAAACGAGCTCTCATTGGCTTATTGTGTCCTTTTCCATTCTTAGCTGTCTTTTTAGTTATCCAAAATTGAATCCAATTAGTATTTCTAGATTTATTTAATGTTAAATACCTTTGATCAAAATAATACTTAATAAATTAGGACAGAGACTAGTAGGATTAAACATCATTGATACCCATTGAAACTACTGATAATAGAATTGAATATAAGATAATGCACACAAATTTTTAAGATACTAAAACTGGAAGATATATATATATATATATATATATATATATATATATATATATATAAAGTCGCAATGATTATAAATTTAGGTGTTTCACATGCACACAAATTTGGACAAAGAAAACAATAAGTATTATTTAAAATTTAGGGTTTGAAACATTTTCATTGATTCCAGTATCATCACTTACTTACATTAAAAAAATAATAATAGCATTTAATTGAGTGCAACGTAGGGGGTAAAACAATATACTTATGATCTCAAACTCATATATTTTCCACAATTATAGTGGACTTTTTTATATATAAAAAAAAAGTAAGATTCAATTGAGACAGTGAGATTAATGAATAACTACCGACCAAATATAATGAGCATCTGAATTTGTTTTTTATTATTATTATTATAATGAGGGATGGGGAAACGGGTTTGATCCAACAATTCCATTACACCAATGCTGCCATCATCTGAATTTGTTGGAGACTTGGATTGGTATTAGTGGAACTCCGGATGTCCCATTTTTCCTGTTCTTAAAACAAATATGGAATTGGCACATCGGTTTCAGATAGACCTTTGGTGCAAATTTGGTGATGGAGACATATCCTTCATCTGCAACAAAAAAACAAGAAACAGAAGCCACTACATTTTATCATGAAGAATAATGGTTAAATGGAAGCATCATCACTTCTATCTGATAGAGAGAAGCATTCTCCATGGTTCATTTTCAATCCTTCAAACAATTCCTCATGCCTTGTATATCGTTATTCCACAACTTTTTCTCATTGTCAACATGTTTATCGGAACCTTACGTTATACATTATGCAAAATAGATTCCCTTGTTAGAGGTGTTAAAAAATCAAATCGAATCCAATTAAATCAAAAATTTAAAAATAGTTTGGTTTTTTGATTTTTTGATTTATTATTCAATTCGATTAACTAAAATTTTTAAAAATTATGGTTTGATTTTTTTTAAAAATGACATTTTAATTCATGTTTAACCAAATTTATTTACTTCAAAAATTATTTTATTTTTAATCTTTTCATATATGAATTATTTTTGTTAAAGTATTGTAAAATAAGTTTATTTATCATATTTTGATATATTATGAATAATTTTCGATATTTTTATTATTAAAAATATGTAAAGAATATGATAATATGATTTAATTGTTTAGAATATAATTTTCTTTCATTTACCTATTGTTTGAATGTGTAGGTGTACTTGGCATTATCATTTCATTTAATCATATTTTTTTAACCTCATTTCAGTTTAAAATCAAATCGAGCTGAATCGAAAATTTAAAAAACAAACCATAATATAGGTAATACGATTTTGTTTGATTTGTCCATTTGAAAAATTGAAAATAAAAAAACCAAACAGAAACCATAAAAATCATACCAAAAAATCGAATGAAATGGAACAATTTGTAACAGCAGCTATCATACATGGTTACTCCTCTTTACAAAATTGTTGACAGTGTTATAGTGGTGGACTTTTAGTTTATAATGGCAAAATTAAATCGTGCACTTCACTCCTTCAGTATCAAGCCAATGAGATTTTTAAAAAGCGATTAAAACTTGTGCCAATTTTATGGCCTCTCATTACTCTTATTTCTAGGTGGCAGAATGAAAATTCAACAAACATTCAAAATTATCTAATATTAAATGTATTTGATTTATTCATAAAACTTAAATGATTTTAAATGGACATCTATTTAAATTCATTTATTCTAATGGATTTTAATGGATATTCATGAAATCCAATAAACATCTATTTTAAAAAGTCTAACTTGATCAATGTCCATTAATCAAATTTAATTAATCACACTTTAATCTAATATATATTTTAAATTTAATTTTAACTTTATAACAAAATTTTCATGCTTGAAGAAAAAACCTCTCACTCTTTCTCTTTCTAGAACTATCATAATTAATAAGTGATTCATGAGTAAAAGTTTTATTATGTATTATTAATTACATGTGGAGTTTTCTCCAAAAAATGGAAAAATAAAAAAAAAAAAATTTCATATATAGAATAAAATTTTCAATATTGATTGTGATGATTTTCTCTGAATGCATTCGAATTTATTGCTTAATTTTATTTTAATGATCAATTCAACATTAGATAAAAATACATATATTCAATTCAATAATGAACAAACAACACTATTATTCAAACACACACAGGACTCAATAATTAATTTTTTATAAAATTCTAAAATGAACAATTTGTACGAAAATTTTAAATTTTATATTAAACTAAGTTTTTAAAATAAGTATTATTATTTTATATCAAATTTTAAATTTTATATCAAACTAAGTTTTTAAAATAAGTATTATTATTTTTACAACTTTATTTTTTTATTTTTTTATTTCTTTACTAATTCAACTTTTAAAGCTCACAACTTTTTATTTTTGTACATAAATTTGCTAAGTTGATTTTAAAACTCACAACTTTACCCATTTTATGCAATTTGTTGACAAAAGACAAATTTTCATTTCATTTTGACAAAAAATGTTTTTTAAAAAAAATAATCAACTTATAGTGTAGTTATTATTTTTACATGTTTATAATACATATGGAATTAAATATTAAAAAACTAAATTGAGGACAAGTTTAAATAATAAAAATTAAATTAAAAAATTTAATTGAATGCAATTACAAAGAATGATCTCTAAAAAAACAAAATTATATGGATAAATGGATGTCAATAAATGTCCATAAACCATTTAGATTAAAACAATTTACAAATAAATATATATGATTAGTTAATTAAATATTTTAAAATTTAATTAAACATGAGGTTAAATAATAAAAAATTATATCAAGTAATTTACTTGAATACAATTATAAAGAATTGACTTTTTAAAAAAAATCAAAGGTATATAAATAAATGGGTATTCATGGACATCCATAAACTATTTATAACCAAATCATTTAAACTATTTATAAATAAATAATACATAATTTAAATTTAAATAAATTAAAACTTAATATAAATTTATCTAAATGAATTTGAGTTAAATTTTGTCATCGTGGCTCATTACTCTCTGTCGTCAGTCCATTCTTTGTCTTTCCTGAGGAATACCTAGAACTAGAAGGGACCGCAGGAGCACTTAAACGGGATTGAGAGAAACTATAGAAATTGATAGCCATTTTAAACAGTTCTGATCACCCAAATAGAAGTACGAAATTGCATAGTCCTCTCACATTCTCTCTCAATTGATCAATTTCATTTCAACTTCTTTCTTCTTCTATTTTTGGATAAGAGATAAAGTCTAGGGATGGCAATGGGGCGAATCGGGGCCGGAGGTTGGAGACTCCGGCCCCGCCCCAACTTTAAATACTAATCCCCGTCCCCGCCCCGCCTTCACTTCAAAAATTTGAAAAGTGGCCCGTCCCCGCCCCGCCCCCGCTTTACATCATCCGCCTTCGCCCCATCCCCGCTCTCATTTGACTCCGCTTTGACCCCATTTGACTCATGATATCAATAAATACTTAGTCAATAATATAATCTTATTGTAATCTACAAAATTTAATAATATAAATTCATAATTAGTTAAGTATATAGTTAATAATATAAAATTATTTAAATCAATATATTTAATAATATAAATTATAGTTACATTTTTTAAAAAAATGTTCACATATAATTACATAAATAATATTATATTAATATAGTTAATAATATGAATAATAATTATTTAGTCAATAATATAAACTCATTTTATTTAATTTTTTAAGTAAACAAATGGATAAAATGGTTTTCTTTAAAAAAAATTAGAGATAAAATAGTATTTTTATTAAAAATATAACTGAAGCCGAAGTCGGGGATTTGCGGGGCGAATCCCCGCGGGGCTTCAACGGGGAAAAATCAATCCCCTGCCCCCGTCCCCGTCCCCGCTAATCCCCGCTTTTTAAAACCCGGCCCCGGCCTCGGCCCCATTAAATTCGGGGAATCCCCGACTTCAATGGGGCGAATTGAAGCGAATCCCCGTTAATCCCCATTTTATTGCCATCCCTAAGATAAACTCTGAAACTTTCTCCATTTGTATAAGAATCTTTTTAACTACATGAATTGTAAATCGATAAATGTGGTCGAATGAAAGATTTTTTTATTTATATCCATTTAGAAATGAGTTCAACTAAATGATAATGTAGATTTATTTTTGGTCTCCTTCTGGTTTATAGAGATATTGTAATTGAATTAAACATGTTGGAAATTCTTTTCATAATTAATAATTCCTGAAATGAATTTTCATGTTTTTTTATATCATGAATTAAAAGTTCATTTTTTAAAATAAGTATATTTTTTTATCTAAAATTTTACTAAACTTTGAATCTCATTCTTATTAACTAATGATTTTCACATATAATTTAATTAATAATAAGGATAATAAAATAAATTAATTTAAGTTCAAAAGATATTTTCAAATTTTAAATTAAAATAATTACAACATTTAATTTAGAATAAAGAATAAAGAGAATAATAATTATATTAAAATTACCTGATAGGATTTGTTTGCAGTACCTTCTGAATAATTTAGCATCATTTTTGTATGGGAGTGGCAGCAATCTTTTCAGTTGTGCGTTTATCGTCATTCCAACTAAAGGGGACATGGTTCTGTTTTGAACAGGATTTTGGATACTACACAATAGAGATGAGATTTCAGAAGTCCAATATTAGATCCGTATCCTATTTTTCGTCGTGGTTGGATGCCATTCTCTGAAAAATCCAGGATCACATTTGGTTTTCTGGTATGCCTAGTCTAGCTCCATTTTTTTATGTTTAATGAATGAACTTCAACTCAAAAGTGGGGAAGCCCAATAGTCATTTTATTGGCAATGAATCGAATTGCAAGAAAAATTTAGCAGAGGTGAGAAAACGTTAAAAATTGAAGCAACAGATCTCTGGTTTTTTTATTGCTTTTCTCAGCAATATCTGCCGAATTCTCTTTCTGAGAGAGGCATTCGACCGTCGAAACCATTGCCTTGTAGTGGGACCAAGGCACGTGGTGTCAATTCGCTCGTCTTAATATAAAAAAATAAAAAGAATCAGAATGCTTCTATTCTGCAACTGTGTCTCTGACGTGCTTAAGATCATGGAGATTGAGAGAACAGAGCGATAACATATCGCGCATCCAATATGTCAAGAAAATTGAAAAGATCAATGAAATTGCTTCCAATACATGGAGTTTGTTTTCATTATCTTTAAGGGGTGTATCTATTAGAGAGAGAAGCAAATAACTACATTTATGATTTACCTTGACATAATTGGTGCCAGTTTTCATCCTGGCTCATTGGTTCAAAAACACAATGTGTAAGAAGATCCTCATATCTAATCACACCCAAAAATGTCCTTCAGGTGAGGAAAAGATATTGCAGTGCCCGATGTTGCATACGACCATCAAATGTGATCCAATGTTACTTTCGGTCACAATGTTTTTACGTTTTGCTCGTATGAACACTTTTTTGAACGCGGTCTTTATTTGAACTGCAATACTTACAATTTGAGAATGGTCTAATTCATTTATAAAAATAAAAAAAAAAGAAAAGAGAATGATCTAATTCAGCATATTCTTACTGTTTTCTTTATGGGCAAAATTATTGTGGATGTTTGTGAGTCAGCAACTGTAGTTGGTGGATATTTTGATGTTTCATGTTTCATATCTTGGTGGTCTTGGGAGATTGGAGAGGGACTAGACTTCCCATTCCAAAAACTTCAGTTGGCCGTGCAATTATAGGTTTGGGCCGGGAGACAGCTACGACGGAGTACAGGCGTGCGATCGAGCAAAATCCATGAACTCTTTGATGGCAACGTGCGGCCCACGTTGAGTCGTTGCCACTTGCCATTTTCCTTTTTATTTATGGGAATTTGTCATTTTCCTTTTGATTTATGGATTTTGCTGCGGTACATTAGGGTGTATTTAGATTCGAATTTGAAGTAAATTTTTTATTAAAAATTAATTTTTTTTTGTAATACCGATATTCTTAGTACACAGACTCGACTAAATCAATTATAAAGATTTTAAGAATAAATCATCACATGCCAACAACATATGAGTGACTTTAGCTATCTAGCATAAGAGTTGAACTCCCATCACTCACTGAGCAATCATGTGAACGGATAAAGGCAAGCCAACTGAAGCAATGACTTTCCTTATCGATTGAAAGTTTGATATTCCTTAATATGCTTGAAATGCCAATGTATTTTTATATTTTTTAATGAATATAATATAATATATTTTTATCTCACATTATTGATAATAATTAAAAATATATAATATATTAATAATTTGTTTGATATTGTATTTTTTAAAAAATGTAATGAAAAAATATTATTTTTTCAATACTAATACTTAAATGTGAAGTTGGAAAAAATTTTAAATTTTGATATGATAAAAAAATATTTTTGAGTTTTATTTTTATAGGGAAAGATGAGTTTAGTTTTAAATAATTGAGCCACTAGCTGTCTAATCATTGGGGTGCCAAATTGTCAATTCTTTTATAATATTATTGAATGCTTATATTATATATTAAAATTAAATATATATTTTCAATTAATTATTTTATTATATTAATAATAAATAATACAGTAATTTTTTATGATTAAAATTTTTTACATTAGAAAGTAAAAAATGAATACATATTTAATTCCGAATAAGCATTGTACTTATTAGGTAAAGTGATGATGCGTATAAGACATCGAAGTGTTATTTCCAAAATTGTCCAGAAGGGAAGAAAGAGGAGTTAAGGCAGGTAGTTGCTCGGAGGTTAAAATAAGGGAAGAGAAAAAGAAGGGTTGGGCAGAAAAGAGAGTTGAGGGAGGAGAAAGGCATATGAAGTTGGTGGAAAAAGGAGAACTGAAGAGAAGAATGAGAGGATAAAAGTGGTGCTCTTGAAGAGGAGGTGAGGAAAGAGAAGGGAAAGAGTTGATCGTTAGAGTCTTAGGGAGAGTATCAAATGCAATCTCACTAACAATCCTGTTACCCTTTTAACTCTTTCTTAAAGTCTTTTACCCCATATTGTTAGTGAGATTGCATTTGATTAACAGGAGGGACAAAATTGTTACCTTCACCCCATATTTGTAGTTTGAAGATGTTGAGGAAATTTTTGTAGTTATTCTTTAAAATTATATGCAGTGCATCCACTAAATGTATTGTTGGAAGATCGTTCAAGAAAAAAAATAAAAAGAGTATTGTTCTAAGAATAAAAATCATTTACATTTACTAATACCTTTTTTTAAAAACTAATTTACTAATACCTTTTAAATGGAAAATTTTATCAGGGTTAAAACATGTAATTTTAAATTAACTAAGATAAAAAAAAATTGTGACTCTACCATAATTTCTATTGGCTCTAGTTTTGAAATATCCAATTGCAAAACTGATTAAAAATGTCATAAACCCAAAACAAACCATCAGTATGTTGGGCTTATAGGTTATATTGGCTTAAGATTAGGATCCTAAACCCTGCAAATTATCTGTTGTTGGTTATCGGCCCACTTGTAAAGCAAGCGCCACTACCTTCAAAAGGAAGAGTTTACAGACCAGGAACGGGCAAGCGCAAATTCTCTATCAATCCCCAGAGCAATGGCGGGAAACGAACCACAGAAACAACTGCTATCTCTAATTCGAGACTTCGCAACTGAAAAATCTCTAGGAGGTATAATTTTATCATGTGAAAGTTTACATTTCGAAATCATCGGAGATTACTTCGAAAGTTTCTGTTAATTTTCTCTTCAGTAAATTTGTGATTTTGAATTTGACTGCATAATCGAATGATTCGTAGAACGCCGAATCGAGAATCTGAAGAAGAAAATTGAACAGCTTAGATCAGAGGTATACATGGGAAATGTGGAGCTCGATGAGGCCAAACGTCGAAAGGAAACCACCGTACAGGAGTTCAAAGGCCACGAGGTTGAAATGGCTATGATTGATGCTTCAATTCTAGCCCTAGAGGTGAAGTTTAAACTCAGGCTGATTTTATTTCATTTCGTATTAGGATTGTTGTTTCAGTATTTGCACAATCCATGTGCGGTTCCGATCGATCAAATGACAATGTGTTAGATGCTGATTAAATTTAGTTGATAACTTATTTAAAATTCACATGTAGGCAAGGATTTCTTCTACTCAGGGTGAGATATCAGCGGTTGGATCTGATTTGGAGTCTCTAAGAGTATGCACTAGGCCCTTGTTTTTTTATTTCAGACGTAAACGTGTGTTGCAATAATTGTATCTGCTGCTGATGTTTATCTTCCGTTTTTGTGCAAAAGAATGAAGAAGGATCTAAACGGTACATTTTTCAGTTTTTATTTTCTCATCTAAATTTTGTCCTTTGGATTTGAAGCAATGGAAATAATATTTTGTTCCATCTCTTTCCCAAGGTTTCTACTAATTTTCATTTTTTGCTCGTGTTGCTTGTGCAGAGATGATTTTATTAAGAAAATGTTTGCGCTGAATCAAGATATAAGGTAGACATTATTTGTAATTCATGTATGTCATTCTATCTGGTATGTGGTTAATGTAGAATATTTACTTGATTGGGGTTGAATATTTGAATTCAATTTCCTTGAAGAAGTTTTTGGACTATGTCTGAGTTGTCTTTTTACGTGATATGTCTAAACTATTTTTTTCCTATTTGTGTGAGTAACTATTATTTTGCAAATGATGCCATTTTTCAATTGGATTCACTGTTCTTACCGCCATTTAGTAGTTTCTCAAGTTTGGTTTTACCCATTCATCTTCAATTAATTTCAGTAAATTAATAGGTAGTATTTCATCAGTACAAGATTGCAGTTTCTGTATAGTATAAGTTTGAACTTTAGGGATGTTCTGCTTGCTTGTATGCCGAACATTACATCTGTTTTCCATATAGATTTGTTGACACTTTCATATTATAAACCAAACGCTCAATTCCTGAGTTTCATATGTCTATCTTTCTATATATATAAAATAGTGGCTGCCATTGTATCTTACTTGGTCCAGCTTTATTGTAATATGGTTTATGATTGTTAGTCATACCTTTCTATTGATAAGCTTATTATCTGCTGCTCGGTTTATACAAATAGTCTGTAGAATTTGACAGATGCCATATTAGCAGTGGCTTGATGACTAACATGAAAAGGTCGTCATGCCAAGAAATTTTCAGTAAACTAATTGTTATGTATCCGACCCTGTATGTGCTTTGGGCAATGCTATATTACTCCTTTATGTGTTGGATAGGATTAGAGACTCTTGTTCTTCCTGGATGCAGGGTGTTTCAAGCATCAGTTGCCGCTCTAAATGAGGAGTATAAACGGACAGGATCAACAAGTGGTCAGGGTTTCAGCACTAATTCTCCTCATTATAGAAGTTCATGCTGAACATTAAATTTCATCTACTTTGTTGTATACTCGCAGACAATTTTTTTGGCTTTAGATAGTCAATTAGTGGCACACAAGACCACTTAATTTTGGCTACTTATACCCTTTTAAGATTCTGTGAAGATGTCAATGCAGATGATGCTGAAGTCTACGAGAATAAACTTGCAGAAATAATTTCGCAGACCAACTTGGTGGAACAAGAATATCAAACTGAACAGAAGATTCACGAACTGGTAAATGCATTTTGATATGTAAGGACAGCGCTCTAATGCTTTTATCAATCAGAATCAATGGTCAATTCTGAATGAAAAATTTAGTTGCTGACCTTTTGGCCTCTATTTTTACATATGAACGAGTTTAAATTTTTGGGGGATCTTGCAGGTCCAGATGGAATTGAGTGATCTGGAAAGAAAAGCCTCACTGATTGAGAAAATTATAAATGAAAGCAGTGAGATTCAGGACTTAACTAGATATCCTTTAACAACTTTAATAACTTTGCTCTCTGTACTTAAATATGTTGGCAGAAGTCTGATAATGCACCAACATCTTAGTGGGAATTAATCCTGAGTCGACTACTGAATGGGCTTTTCTGGATGTTTGCATGAATGACTATAGTGGTGACTTTGACTGAAAACAAGCAGATTTCTGAACAGGAGGAGAAGTGTGCTTCTGTCGGTGATGAGTTGCAGAGGAGGTTTCTGTGCCCCAGTTGTCATCAAGACAATTCGGAGTCACTGGATGGCATTCTCCAGACTATCTGAATTAGTATTTGTAAGTCTTTATGGATGACAACTGTTATGTTTTCAATATATTGTGTATAACAGAGTTCCTTATTTACTTAACACTACATTTTACTTGTAAAATGGCTCCAATTGACTTCAGGTAGCTGAGATTTTTGCAAATCTTATATTTCCAAAAAATAATTTCTATGGTGACTAGTTTGATTGTTCCGACATTTTCTTTCTTGACTCAATTGTTGAATCCTAGAGACTATCAAATCTATCAAATAAGAAATTTTCCTAATCGACAGAAAATACGTACAGTTGCTAGAGATGTTCTCAGATGTAGAATAATTACTTTGGTTCTTCTTAAGTAATCCTTCTGCTTCACTCTCCTTTTCCCTTTCCTGCCCAGCATTGAGGAGGGGGTCCATCCAGTCTGGAGTCATCCAAGTATCCTTTTAGCTGCGTAGTTTGTCAACTATTTGCTTTATAGGTTTGCTTGTTTGGAAATGCTTCTACACCCTCAACAATCAAGGATAGCAATGTTGTTTTAGCTTCTTCATCTGCTTTATCCTGTCCCTGTCATGTAAAGTCAAAATTTTCAGTTTATTTTACTGAATATTTGTTATTTACTAGTATACCAGTTCTAGTTTCAGCACATCTTTTTGAGAGGGATATAAAATCATTGAATGACTCACAATTTTGCTAGGAAGTTTGCATGAGGCAGCAACTGGTTCTGGTGCAACGGCTCTTCTGTTGGTACGCTTGACAACCTCTATCTTTGTAGAGAAAAGAGCAGAGACAGGTCGGTGATCAGAGAACTTGCTTTCACTGCGGAAATAGGAAATTTGCTTAACTCCTTTGCCATACCATAAAATTCTGTCGCACCTGTGATTGAAAATTTATGTCACCTCTGTCCTTATTACCGTGAAACAATCTATTAAAGGGAAAGTAATGAAAAAAGGTTTCATAAGTGAAAATGGAAAATGAAACTAACAGGAGAAATGCATACACAGAAAAATAAAAGAAAAATATGTTCAGTTTCTGTGGTTAGGAACATGTGCAGGCCATATGCTCCACACTTTTAAACCTTAGAATTCCTAGTGTATTCGATCTTTAGAATTTGGGCGGAAAAAAACCTTCAAGAAATACTAATGTTATCGTACCATGCCGGAGTCCGTTGTTTCTCTCCCACTCTACTTGGGATTCCACCTGAATATCTTTCACAATTGGTTGATGAATACTTGTATGTGGGTGCAAATTCAATGTCTCCCTCTCGCCATCCTTGGAATACTCCACCATCTAGTTCCTTCTGCAATTGATCAAACGTCTGCAATGCTCTCCAGTCTTTCTTCTTTATAAACTGCCTGGCTAAGTAGTCTTCTAAGTATAATCTGTAGTTGAGATCTCCGAACCAGAATACCCTACTGTTGCAAAACACAAGGATCACCTTCTAGTAAGTAAGAGGAAATGGTACTCATTCCATTCATATACATTCATTCAGGTTTTTCTTCAATTCTCAAGTCTTTTTTATTTCCCGTCATGGGAGCAATTTTACCTTTCATTTATGAGGGAAGTCTTTGATGGTGTAGGAAATACAAAAAACCTACTTTTACTTTGCCAAAATTGTTACTCATTTATTACTTCAGTTGATCCATTTTCATCAGAAGAAAAAAAAACTTACTCGTGCCCTAATATGGTTAGAGGAACGAAGCCATTTCCATCTTGAGGGAGCCGTGGGAAGGATGTTCTCCGGAAAATCTCTGAGACCTGGTGATTTCTTTTCCCCTCATCACCCTTTTTCTCTCCTGAGGCCAAGTGGGCAACTACGAAGCAAAAGCTAGTTCCTCCAATTGACATGCTCACCGAAACTGATCCTTTGTTCCCTAAATAACCCATTATACCACAAGCCACTGAACACACTCTCACACCTGAAATGTCGTATCTCTTCAGCAAAGCCCCTCTTATCCAGACACTTATGAACACACCGACCATCTTCTTGCTCGCTATTAGTTTATACCTACTGCTGCTATTTGACTGCTCAGCGTAATTTCTGATTGGAGCACAATTTTGCCGGCTAAAACTAAATTGCCTCTGAGTCTCTGAGTTTTCCATGTAGTGATAGTGCTCACTGTTAATAGGATTTGTCATAGGTGTTAACCAAGGGCATCCATACTTTTCATTTAGAGTTCTGCCGATGAGTAGGTTCCAATTCGTAGCCTCAGTTTGGTTTTCCCCTCCTATTATGGTTTTGGCCTTCAGAGGAACAATTTCCTGAAATCTGCACGACACGAAAATCAATGTCCATAAATGCCCAAAGAAAGTAAATGACACTTTTGTGCCAGTGTAATTACGACTTCTGCTCTAACGTACCCAAGAACATAAATGTCTGCTGAATCTTTAAGATTGAGCCACTCATCCAAATCAACTGCTAGACTCCCCACCGGAGATCTTCCTGCAACGTTCCAAGTGCCCACAAAGATTCTGTATAACGAAGATAGGTATATTACTCGGCAAACATATACTATTAGAAAATGTAAGTTCAATGTTATCCATTGCTATCAATATGACACGAATTATCCTCGTTCTTCAGTTTGCAGAGGCCTTTACCTTAATTCATCGGTGGCAATGCATGGATCCATCTCCGACGAACTACTACTATCCATGTACTCATCTTCTTCATCCTCATCTGGTGATTGCGTGAACGCTAAATATCATCAGCCAATTACAAAGAAGATTAAAAAATGGTTTTATCCGGAAGAGATGATTTGATAATAATGTCGAACCTGAAACTTCTCCTAAACTGTTAAAGGGATCTGCTTTTTTCTTTCTTGCGAACCACCAGCGAAACCTTTTACTTTTCAAGTTTCGGCTCCGGACGTCCATTGCTGATCAAAGAAGAGAAATTCCCCACAACATGATCAAGATCCTGATCCGCTGAAATTATTCTTGTTACGATATTGTACGTCTTTCGTGTTATATCAAGGAAAGCCGCTCGCCGACGACTAGTATTGCAGGACGACGGTCATATCGAACATTAGATTTCTTTATGAAGCTGTTGTGTAGATCGCCCAACTGAAGAAAAATGTATTGGGCTCAAACTCAATGAAGGAAACAAGGAGAAGAACTTGTGCAACTTATTATAATTTGAACGACAATCCCTAGAGAGAGAGAGAGAGAGGGAGAGAGGTCAAAGGTGGATGAAATCTTAAAAAGGCTTCCCTTGTTGTACTTGGTACAATTTACCGTAACAAAAAGCAGTTTTCAAACCTTGAGGAGAGACAGATAAAAAAAGGTCATGGACCTAACGTGGGTCTATCATTTTCTTCCTTTTTTTGTTTTTTTTTTTGATATAATTTGCTTCTGTGCTTCATAATTGATAATCGTGTTCGCTGCTCGTCAGGGGACGGGAGGACTCTTTTTCTTTTTCTTAAATTAGTCTTTTAAAATATTAAATATTTTTAATTAAGTATTTTAATTTAGGTCTTAATTTTTTAATATAATTTGCTTCTGTGCTTCAATATTGATAACCATGTTTGCTGACTGGAGGACTCTTTTTCTTTTTCTTAAATTAGTCTTTTAAAATATTAAAATTTTTAATTAAAGTCTATT
The DNA here is from genome assembly GCA_019593545.1 of Apocynum venetum. Lineage (NCBI taxonomy): Eukaryota > Viridiplantae > Streptophyta > Magnoliopsida > Gentianales > Apocynaceae > Apocynum > Apocynum venetum. The sequence goes on along the minus strand of SRSM01000123.1, from coordinate 3,375,771 downwards.
TTTTTTATAAAAAAATTTAATTTAGTTTTTTAGTTGTGTAAAAGATCATCATTTTAGTCATTTTATTTAATATTTTTAATCTAAATTTTAGTACAAATTCATTCAAAATAATAAATTTTCAACAATAAAGAGGTTATATCTTAAAAAAAGAACTTAATTAAAACATTAAATTTTTATAATTTTGAGGGACTAATTCACATTTCTCTTTTGCTTAGGGCTCTGAAGTTTGCCTCGGATCTCGGCCAAGCCGTGAACCGTCTGATACACGTTGCGGGGGATTCTAAAAAAAAAAAAATGTTTCCTGAAGATATTTCTATATCTTTTTGAAGAAGAATCAATGATTAAAGAAAATAGGAAATCATTTTTTATGAAGAAGGTAGGAATGAGATTCAGCCGTCCTTGGAAAATTCAGAAAGCCTTCATCGTTCTGTTTGAAGGTCCAAAAGAATTAATGGAAAATTACGCGTGGAGAATAATGTGGTAAAGAGGTCGAAGTTTGCAGGTATTGAGACACACTTTTTCTTGATGTTGACGAAATTTACAAAGAAGGCCAGAATTATGCTAAAAAACATCACCGGATATCCTTCCCAATTTTTTTACTATTCCCTTAGACCAAAAATACTTGGCTAGCTTAACTTTTGCTTGCATATAAAAGAATTGTGTAATTCCATTACTAAAAAATATCATATTTGCTCTTAATTGGAAATCGTGTGATTGATCTTAAACAAATAAAACTTAGTTTTTGCAATGGTAATATTCAAACCTAATTAATTAATGCGAAAGTTGGTGTATGGGTATAATTGGAAGAAGAAAAAAAATAAAATTCAAGTTTTAATTAGAAATAGAAACAAACGATTTAAGACAAATCGAAAAGAAATTTAAGACAAAAATAATTCAAAATTAAACGGGACGGGGTGATATTGGTAGTGCAATTCAATATCCAACTCCAACTCCGTCACATGGATATGTTTTCGTAATGTAATATTTTATACGTTTCAATTTGATAGATTTTTTTTATTTATCTCAAATTATAGGCGTGTTTCTTATATATTAGAGTAAAAATATTAAATATACTTTAAATAATAATTGGTGACTACATTGTTGGAAAATATATCTAATTAATAGGAAAATATTATCTCAATAATTTATTATTGTTTCTAATATTCAAGTTTTCAATATTAAAGAAATATTTTAGAAATATTCTAAAAAAAATTCACATTTTCAATGACAAATATATTAATTTGGAATGAAAGGAATACTTGTTAACAAAAGAAATTTGTTTGATTACAATATTATCATTTCAGACATGTTTCCCAATTCCGCACCATACAATTCGCATAATTTCGAGTTCTATATTGCTCATGTCTTATTCCCGCTTTGATATGAGCGGCATCTTCATTGCTAGCTTTGTGGGAATAACGCTTCGAGTATTGGTGGCAGCCTGGCCTTGTGGGGGTAAAAGTTATTTCCATCCTGAACCTCCACCTCTAAGTATTAGCGAATCTCCATTAAGACCCTAACCCTGATTAGGATTAATCATCTTCACTTCGACCCATCTCCATACTGGAAAGTGGGAGAAAAAAAATGTACTTTTACAACAAAGTTAAATCAAATCGATAATATATATATATATATTGTTTTGTACTAGGTAATTTTTAGTAAGTGTAATATAATGAAAACAAATGTAGTAATCCCTTCTAGGTCAAGCTGGGCCAGAGTTCAAAAGGATTTTCCCATTTTTAATTAGAAGTTATTTATGTAGCGTGTTAAACTCATAACATGTATGGTCGAGGAATATTACTTCTCTATTTCTATTTCTATTTTATTTTATTATAAAATTAATGAGAGATTTTGATCATAAATAATTGCATTATCCTTCTTATTATTATTGTAAGTAATGAAAAAAAGTCTTAATAGAATATGAATTCTTTAATATTTTTTTTGTGAAAATAAAAAATAAAATATTACATTTAATTTAAGAAAGTAGATATTCAATTTTTATATTTTTAAATTTTTTATTGCGGACTTGGAGCAATGCATTTTAAAGTGTGGAATGGGGGATCCCTTTAGGGAAATAAAACTGCAACATTTGCTAAAGTTACCCACTGTAGATTACATGACAACCGGCAAAATACGAAAGCTGACCGTGAAAAAAGGCTGGGAGGTCCCCTCGAGATTACATGCATAACGGGGAAAGCGGCGAAATTTGTAAATAATTGTTTAAATGTTGAAAATTTTATAACAAAATTATATGTATAATATATATATATATATATATATATAATAAATCTATATGAGAAAAGTCAGGATGGGTACTTAATAAAGGAAATTTCATCTTCATAATCTCTCATTCGCTCTCGAAATTACTACAATTTAATACTTTGTCTTCGTTTAATTGAGAAATCATGTTATTAATAGAGTGAATATTCTCTATTTAAAATTAAATATTCATAAATATATTATAATTTATTCAAAATTAAATATTTACTTAAATTGTTTTAATTTAAAATTCAATTGATAACTTTTTAAATTTAAATATTTGATTTCTCATAATTTAAATTATTTACCTCTAAGTAATACATAAATCTCACGATTCATCACGTTAATATCAAATATAATTTGATAATTTAATAAAGTCAAATAATCTTACTTATTTTTTTAATAAAAGTTGAAAGTTCACGTTTGAGCCTCAAAAGTGAGTATTCGAATTTGTCAAAATATTGAGAAAGAAAAAAATGAAAAAACTTCAAAAGTGAAAAGGTCTTATATCTGCGAAGGCATCCCCAATCCACTCCCAAGAAAAATAGCAAAATCCTTAGGCTGCATTTGGCTATGGTTTTAAAAAAAATCAATATTTTTAAAACAAATTTATATCATCAAAATTTCGGGAATAAGAGTTGAAGCTGGCGTGGGAATAGTAATTTATTGTTTGTCTAATAGATATCATATCACACTTTTAAATACAGTATAAAATGTCTTATCCAATATAATAATCAATTCAGCATTCACCATATAAAAGAGACGACTATTGTTTAATCCAAATGCCTTAGTTACATCGAATAGAGAATTAGTGCGTTCTTTCAAGAAACCAATAATTCGAATAGTTCTTATGACATTTGGAATTCTAGACACACCCAATTGTGAATATTCCTTGTATTTTCTATTATTTTCTTCAACTTCGGATATATTCCAAAATAAAAGTAAAATAATAAATAATATAAAATAAAAAAAACATGCGAAGCACACAAATGTCCATATTTTTTGTCAACTCACGGTTCTAAATATCTCTCAAGTTGCACCCTTTAGTCCACAGGTTGGAATCAACCAACAAGGCAAACCTTATGGTAAGGAAATGTTCAAAAGTATTTGTCAATGTCAAGCCATTCCAAATTAAAAATTAAAATAAAAAACTATGCTAATATCCTACGTGTTTTTAATGCCCCGCAGAAGGGTCTCACCAGCCACAAATCTGCAAAATCTTCACTTCCCTAAACATTAAAAAATAAGTTTGAGCTAAATTGAACGGCCCAAGAGATGATGAGATTAAATGCAGAAATGATTAGTACACATAAATTAAAAAAAAAAATCATTGGATAATTAAGACCGAAAAAGGCTCCATCACATTTAAAGCTGTTGCTTTCACTGGTCGCGACATTCCACCAAAGTAGATGAGATTGCAGGATTTGTAGAAATCTATCAACTTCATTCATCAATGCACTCCATCACTTTTCTTTTGCGCTCCTTTCCAATAATTTCTACATTTTTTTCCTCTTTTTTTTTTTTTTTTAATGAAGGAACTCGTACTAAAGTCTATGGCTAAAATCCATATTGAGAGCAAAAAATTAAACTCATCCATAAAGTTAATCAACTTGCATGACAAGGAATTATTATCTTTTTTTTCTTCTTCTTTGTAATATGGTGACTTGTGGTTAGATTTATTGTTTTAATTCTTTGTTAAAAAAGGAAGATGTAATTAGATATACTAATAAGATTAGGGATTGAGGGAGAATGTTTCTTTAATTTATCCGTAATTGAATATATACTTTGCTTTTAAAGATATATATTTTTGTCTAAAATTTTATTAATAAGTTTTTTAATTTTACACTCATCACCTTAATTTAAAAAAGCTAAATTTCATTAAATATCGGCCTTAACATTAATATTAAAAATAATTTGGTGTCAATTGACATTTCTTAATTTTTTAAACTAAAGTTAAAATTGAACATTTAATTTTGAATTCAATTTTGAAGGATGTAATGTTTGTAAAGTAGATGATATTCGTACAGTGTTAATTTGGTTAGATTTGTCGTTTTAATTCTCTCTTTTTTTTTTTTTTTAATGATTCATATTGAGTTTTGGATAATCCCGTCCCTCATAAATTGAGGGAGAGAATTGCCTACTTTATTATAGTTAGAGATTATATTATAGTTATAGTTATAGAGAAAGAGAAAGGCATGGCCACCCCGAGCCAAAGCCATGGTTGGTCTCAGATCCGACAAGGAATAATAATTTAGCAATTTACCGGTCAGGTGGTGATTTGGCAGTTGAGAAATAATGGTGGAAGGAGGCCACGAAATCCTCGTCTGAGCATTATTGTCAACTTTGACATTTCAGCATCTGCTATTATGTTTTCTCAAACATCCGGCGTTTTGTACAATTTAAGACTTTAGAAAACCCACCGGCCACCATCTATTACAAATGTCCCCCACAACTCCAATTTTCATTTATTAGGATTTGTATTATATCCAAGGAAAATTCACGAAAAATACTCGTTAATTATCTTTTAGAATTTTAAAAGATATATTCGGAAATATTGAATTGAGAAATTACTTATGGGCAGTAATTTCCATGAATTTTATTTTTGTTTAATTTCTTTATGAAGCTCGGCACAGATAAAAAGAATAGAAGCCCACGATGAATATGCTAACATATTTTTTTGACTTTTTCACAGTAGAACATAAGATGTTGTTATTATGTTAACGATTTATTTTTTTAAAAAATATATATTTAATTAATTTTTAAATAAAAATTTCATCTTAATCATTAATGAAATAAGTGACAAAATAGATATTTAGTTAATTTACAAGAATTATTACCAAGTTATCAATAGAAGCGTTCTAACTTTTCTCGTCCCGTAAGCAACTCTAGTCTCTGCTCAAAACACATAATTCTAAGGCCCAGATCTTACAATCCTTTGGAAGTGGTGTAAATTGAATTGGGCTAGTTTACTTTACATTGAAAACGGAACTCACTGGGCTGAGCCCATTTCTTTAACTTGGACCTCCGTACCAAGAGAAAGTGGATTGGTTCAATGGTAAGATATATACAGTTTTGCTTTATCTTTACTTTCCCATCCTGACCTCGCCGGAATCCTATAATCCTTTAATTCTAAAGTTTTGCAAGACCATGGCAGCTCAGATCAGACTACTTTTAAGGATTAATGGATCTGAGTTGCGTTGGAAATTGTTTTAATTGGAAACATAGTTTACTTACTCTAACAACAATTACATTATGTAACCAAAAAAATTTCAACTCAAGAATTTAACAATTAGTAACTTTGATAATAGAATTATGTTACCATCTTCCTCTCAAATCTGAATTGGATCTAGTGCTATGTGGTGCTCTGCGTTTGGGCATACTTTCACCTCCTTTGGCATGTGAATAATGATGAACCCCCCTGCAGTTCTTGCCCACCTTTGCATCAGACAACAAATGTTGTCGGAACATGGCAATGAAGGCCTCAGCTCTCTTGTTCAACTCTTCCTGAGAGAGCTCCTGATGGGCTTCATCATTCTTCACATGATCCCCATTTTCAACTACGTTTTCTATTTTGCGGCTACTGCTAATTATTTTCAATGTACAGTTGATACTGCCATCTTCTTGGTTTTCTTCAGGATCTGGGGAGATTGAAGATATTCCACTCTGTTTCCTCCACTTCTTCCCATCAACATCCAATTCTACACTACTACTATTACAGCTACCGTTGCTAATTTCTTGGCCACTTTCGTTTGATGAGATTGAAGTAATTGGATTATGTGTGGAAGTGAAGAGAATCGCCAAAAGCAAGAGGTTGAGAGCCAAAAAAACCAACATCCGCCACTGCTCCATGAATGATACCAAGACAGCCCGTTGCAAGCATGCCATGGCTGCAGCTGTTCCTGCTGCAAACCACATTGCTTGTAGCTGAACATCGTTCTTCTTCTCCTGCATCGTTTTCTTTGGGCAAGTCTTTGCATCCATGAGATATATTTTATGAGATGCTAAATTAAGGCTTCTTATATGTATGTATATATAGTGGGATAAAAAGAGGGAATACTTTTTTATGGTTCTACCTTAGTAAGCGACCATTGATGATAAACAGTAGAATCTGTTCTTGAGTTGGGGTCAGCTTTGTAATAATCAGAGACATGACTGAAGAGTGTGTTTGGTGAGGGACAAAAAAACATTCTCTCTGCAGTCTGCACTAGCATAAAGCATCAGCAGCACCTTATCATTGCTCCAACATAGGAAGGTTTTTTTGGGTCTTTGTGTGCCTTGAGCTGATCAGGCGTGCAGTGAGCATAGCTCCATGGCCCTTAAGCATTCTTATATGTATGGTGGTATATGCTTGGCTCCTGATACCCTCCCTCTTACGTATCTCTCCCATTGTACTCTCAAAAACAGTGCTAATAAACCTTAGAAGATTTTTTTTTTTTTTTTTTAAAAAGAACCGTCAAATTCCAGCACTGCTAACGCTGATGGCAAAAATTATGGTGATTCCCGTTTATGGTATATTGCCCTTATTACTATTTACTACAATTAGGCAATCTCTCTTCCAAAATTTTGTCCTCCTCAACCCCACGCCACCACCCCCCCCCCCCCCCGCCCTCCACTTTTCGAAGAAAAGGCCGAGTAATAAACATTTGATTGGGCGTGTCTAGTGATGGTTGATTACACATAATAATTTCCCCTATTAGTTAGATTTCCTTATTTGTGAACGAACTGTATAATATACTCCCCGAGCGATCAAATTGCATCCAAAGAAAAAGAAGACATTTCGAATAGCGGCAAAAAGCAGATCGAAAAGTTGGGGAAGGTGTGACATATCAGGAATGAGAGCAGGGATAGTACGAATATGGTTTATTCAAGTTCGCATGCTTTTCGATAGAGTTGAGAGTCGAGGATGTGGGCCTTTGGCGGTGGTTTTGTAGTTTATATTGTCCACATGGCGGGTGTTGAGCATGCATTGTTTTGACCATTATAACGGCCCCACCAGCTCCAGTCTTGAGTGAACCATGCTTGAACCCTCGGGCCTACATGTTGATGGACGTACAGAAATATGTTTGGGTCCTACCAATTTACTCCTTTTCTATAATGGGCCTGCAGTCTCTGGAGTTCAATAGTCTAAGGGATCCGGCCCAAGCAATGGATCCAAGGAAAATAGATCTACAGTTTAACAATGTGGAATTCCCCGTTGAAGCCCCGCGGGGATTCGCCCCGCAAATCCCTGACTTCGGCTTCAGTTCTATTTTAATAAAAATACTATTTTATCTCTATTTTTTTTTAAAGAAAACCATCTTATCCATTTGTTTACTTAAAAAATTAAATAAAATGAGTTTATATTATTGACTAAATAATTATTATTCATATTATTAACTATATTATATAATATTATTTATGTAATTATATGTGAACATTTTTTTTAAAATGTAACTATAATTTATATTATTAATATATTGATTTAAATATTTTATATTATTAACTATATACTTAACTAATTATGAATTTATATTATTAAATTTTGTAGATTACAATGAGATTATATTATTGACTAAGTATTTATTGATATAATGAGTCAAATGGGGTCAAAACGGGGTCAAAGTGGAGTCAAATGAGAGTGGGGATGGGGCGAAGGCGGATGATGTAAAGCGGAGGCGGGGCGGGAACGGGGCCACTTTCCAAATTTTACCTTGCCTCCGTTTCTCCCACAAAAGACCTTCCCGCCACAAATAGCTTCCCAATTCAAACCCCGGTCTCTACCATGACTATCTACCCAGGAAAGCGTAAAAAATATAAATCGAGGCAAAAGCAACTGAAATGTTGGTGCTAAAGAGATATTCACCCAATTTCAGATTTGTTTTCAACACCCAATTTATAATATATTCAGAAAAAGCAGCAATCAAGTGAAACACAACTGCCGAACCCCAAAAATAATCCCATTTTGAATGGGGAGATAAACCGGATTTCTTCATATGAGCTAAAATGCCAGAGGAGATTACATATCAAGATAAATAATTAATTACGAATGCTTATCCACAATGACACAGACATTTGACTGAGGTTTAGCAGCTACACAAGAAGACCATTCTTCAATGTAATTACCACTTATACTGCCAATATCGATTAGTCTCACCCTCTTTGTTCCTAAAGTGAAGTCCCCATTGTAACTTAGAGACGATTATCTTCAAGATCTCTTGGTTTCAAGTGAGGGTACAGTTCGTCACTCTACTAGCGCCTGTTCCCAGACAATGAAATGAGCTGCAGAGGAAGAGAATAAACAGGTTATTAAACATTTTGGCAAATCAAGATAAACAAAAAAAATTTATCCCTCCTCATCCCTTAAGCACATTGTTCTAATTTTTTTTTTCTTGTTCGCTCAATTACAAGGGAAGCATTTTGGAACGGAGCAATTATGGATACAATTGCCCATTAAGCTACTCACTTATTAAAGTATTTATTACTCCAATTAACTAGATTATATTGCCATTGGCACCATTCATGAAGAGAAAAAGGACTAACCTGACGAGCAACCTGTACCAATCGCCTACCATCTCTGGATGATTCATAGACACAGTTACTACCGTCTGATGCTAGCACTTTGTCAGTTTCATCTCTAGACCTTTTCTTTGTAGAGCTCTGCTGAAAAGAGTTCATCTCAGCAGGGTTGGTCAAGGCTACCTTGCGCTTTCTGGAGAATGTATATTTAAGAGGCATATTGCTATCTTTCTGAATTGGAGCCTTGTCGGTCATTTCAGATGTTTTTATGTCTTTTGAGTCAGTAAGAACCTCTGATACATTTTCCAATTCCAAATCTGAAGCAAGTGCATCCTGTTTTTCCACCATTGACTTATCTATCATTCTACTATCCTTCTCTGCAAAATCTCCAAGAAAGGTAGAACCTTGCACAGAGTTCATGCATGTTGTAAAATTTGCAGATGCTGCTCCAATGCAAATACCTTCTTCAATATTACCTTCATCTTCTACTTCCAACAGATCCTTACACACTTTCTTGTCACATTTAACTGTTTTATCAGTTTGGCAAGGTTCATCATATCGACGGGAGTGACAGTCATTCAGCCTGCATGAGGTAGCAAAATCATCCCAATTCTTGGTTTTCCTTTTCCTAACACTTCTGCGGATAACAGAAACAGTTTTCTCTTTTGCAAGATGCCCTTTTTCCTCCAATCCACAAGTAAAATCAACTTCACTAATACTTCTAGTATTGGTGGAAACACAACCAGGTCTACCAATATCAATGCTAGTATGCAATTGACTTTTGCAACTAGAAATTGCAAAAGATGTTCTCCGCAATTTCAAAACTTGACCAGACTGGTATTTGCATGAGGTAGCTTTGATTCTGCTGTAACAAGTTCTTCTTCTGTGCATCTTGCGGAGCTTAACAGGCTGATCATCTGACGGATTATCATTGAGGAATGCAGCTTGTTTTATGGAAATGTCCAATTCACTGAATTTATCAGTTCCAGGAACGGGCGTAGAATTGATCACTCCATTTTGTTCTTTCCTCCTAATTGTTGATTTATTTTCAAGCATAGAAATTATTTCATCTGCAGAGTGCAACTTCACATCCACCAGCCCAGTCTCAAATGCACGAATTCTTTGGGTGCATCTGTTCCTAAAGAGTTCAGGCTCTTTGCTTCTACTTATAACAGAAGCAAGAAAAGGTTTGTGAATAGGATGATGATCAAGTTCAGCATTTGGTGCTGCAGTTTCTTTTGCTGATATGAAGCACTCATGATCCAAAATGCTCTGTTCTGAGGTGGAAGCCAGAACCTCAGAAGTTAAAGTTTTGGATTCCAGTTCTGAGAAGGATTTGAAGGGTGCAAAATAACCTTGATCCTCCTCATAAATCCTATTTTGATTAGGTATGACTACCTTTTCTGGTTGTCTCAAAGAATGCATGTACTTGCTTTTCATTTCATCCAACTGATCCTGAACCTGGCTTAGCTTTGCTCTAAGGTCAATTATCAGCCCTTCTGTTTCATCAAGTTGCGCTTCAAGCTCATTAATCCTCTTTTTCTCGTTTAAGGATGTAATTTCCACTTCCCTATTCTGCAAGAATTAGGGAGATGATTACTGCTTCTTCAACAAATTGAAATCCTCAGATCAATGTATTGAGTCAATCACCATAAGTTATAGTTCTAGGGCAAGCGTAAAAGTTTCAGTGAGAAAATTCAGAAGGTTCAACTTTTGTGCATCCAGGTCTGATGATAAATGTAATAAAATGTCCTAACAGATTGCTGAAGCATTGCGTAAGGGCTCTGCACTGTAAATCATTTATGACATTTTCTCATTAATGCAGTCATAGACTCATAGTGTCTGAAGATAGTATTACATGAGATAAAGACATTGTCACCTAAGTGCAATTAAAGGAAAAACACACATTTTTAGTGTAAGTCACAATGGGAAGATTTAATTGCAGAATTGTTTCATTGGAGGTTCATAAAGTAATTACTTCATTCATCCAAAATTGAATGTCTACTTTAAACTTAGTACAAAATTAAAAAGTGCATCTAACCATAATTAAATTACTATATGATCTTTATTCTTAATGTAATTAATGGTTAGCCACGTGTGTAATTGGAATATGAATTCCTAAAATTCCAATAAGCTATTTATGACATTTTAAATAGAAAATATATTTAATTTAGAAAAATAGACATCCAATTTTGGATATCTTAATAGAAATGCACCCATCCAATTAATGGGGGCAGTATTAGAGTAATTGTATCTGAAATATGATTGCAACCAACCATAGGCAATAAGCAAAATAGTTAAAACAGCAGTGCTCCAGAGTCACACTGAATGAGAGCACTAGAAAAAGTATTCATTTCGCTCCAAGAGGCTGCTAATATGCAATTTAAGAGGATTAATTACTATGATGTCCCTCCACCATATACCATAATCAACAGACACTTTAACATGCTCCACGGCGCATTGTTCACCTTCAGCATAGGAACATTGAAAGGAATCAACTCTCGAGTTGGTCCAGGATGAACAAAAAGGCAACTAAAGTTTTATTCAACTTCTGGATATGGCCAAATTAGTAAAATTCCGTGCCCCGTCGTCCTATAAAACTCAAGGGAAAAAGGGAAAAGAACACAAATTTATCTCAGTGTGAAATCCTTTAGAGTACATCGAATTATTCACGCGCCAATTATTACGACAACAGCAGTACGAAGACTATACCTTGCAATGTTATCCATAGAACAGAAGAATCAACGGAATAATAATTATAGTTGCAATAAAATACATGGAACAGAAAAATCAACGGAATAATGATTCTTACGTCGTTAAAGAAAATTTATATTTTGAAAAAGAAACAATACCTTGGAATCGATCATCTGTTTCATGCGAAGCAACATTCGAAGTGCTTCCTCCTTCACCGAAAGCAGATCCTGCTCGAACTTCTGAGCTTTTCGTTCAGCCGCCATCACGCGAGCCGCCGCCTCCTTCGACGTGTTGAGTATCATCTCCGCATACGCCTTCTTCAGTGCCACCATTCTCTACATTCAAATTGGGAAAACAAAATTAACACACATTGAAACAATTCGGAAAATTTCAGTTCAAATAAATTCACCTCTGTTTCTTCCATGGCCGTTGGGAACATCTCCGCCGACGGGCGGCAATGAACGATGTGGAGCTTAATTCTGACGTTTTCAGAGTGGAGACTTGACCAAATGGTCCTCTTCACACTTCACTCTGAGGAGGCGATCATGCGACTTTTGTCAGGACCAAATTAGCCATCCAATTGCTCAATTACCAGTTTGGTACAGGGTTGAAAACGACGCCGTGCAATGCGCTGATACTGGCTGGTCCTACGACATCGTGTGGTTTACTAGTCCTACTGGTCCTACACAAGGCGCGCTCGACAAAGAAGGGGTCCAGTCTCCACTGGGAAAATTTCAAGAGAGGGAAAAGTCCCTGAAATTGCGCGGTTAACATCACGCTGAACTTTTAAAATTTGAAAAGACAAAGTGATGGGGCTGGTTTCTGTGAGCGGCCCAAGTAACAAATGTTAGTCAGAAATATTGGGCTTATGTTGAGTAGTCCGGTTTATTTTGGGGTTACATCCTCCGCTCAATCACCTTACTGGGCCAAAAAAAAATAGTCTAAAATCTGATTGATTTAGAATTTGGCAAGAAGAATATCATTTTTATTTGTTAAATATAACAAACATAAAATGAAAATATTTTTTTTATTAATAAGACATTGTCTGCAAACACATCAAATAGGTTGATTTGCAATTCACGATTAGAAACGCAGTCAGCATCACAATTAACAGAGTGGCCCCTCATTTCAATTTTCAACCCCAATTTGATTCTTTGACCAAATACGTCCATAGCGAGAGCAAATGCAGAAACAGTGCTTCTGAAAACTACAAAATGCAAAAAACAAAAACCACTTTTGTTTTGTATCTTTGAGTCCTGGGATTGGGTTTGGGCTGCGATGGAATATCCTTTTCATGACCATAAGATTGCTTTGAGGATTTGACCATTCTATCCATCCGTTAAACCATTTCCTAAGTTCCTCACCCTCGTGTCGGGCCCAATAAGAAAATTCAAAGTGATAATGAACAATGAAAAGGACACGACTAGACATTAATCCTAAATTATCAAGCTTGATTAAGAAGACCCTAATTTATTACTGCGTTGTTAGTTATTAGTAGCACTATAAAAACAATGGTATTCCCTTAAAATTACCCATTAATGTCTCATTATGCAAATGCATTCACTATACCAAATAAGGAAATAAAATGTAGTCACAGATATCCAAAAGTTTAATAACTTAATCCACATGTTACGTTTAATAATTTTATAATTCGATTGATTAAATTTCTCCATTCAAAATTAAGTGTTATTCCTATATTTTTATTTCAAATGTCAAAAAAATAAACATACTTCCATCTCATGGACAACTTATTTTATTAATGAACTTAATATATTTATAGAGCACATCTATTGTAAAATTATACCATCAACACATGTTATATATTTAAAAGTATAAACTCTTTTTTAAAAAAGCCCCTAACGGTAAAAAGTTGCATTTGACCACCATATGATTTTTTTTTTTTTTTGTTGAGGACGATTTCTTTAAATTTCTTAAACTTCAAAACCTTTATCATATCTAAAAATAAAATTTTCCACAAACAAAAAATGTCAAACGAAAGATATATACACATATCTTGCTCTTAATATGGATATATATATATATATATATATATATAATATATATATTAGATTAAAAAAAAAAAGATATACTGTCCAAGAAGATAAATGATACTCCAACTAAAGATCCTTTCATTGTGCTGTTTATTAATTTTCAAATGGCAAAAGATGTTCATAGAAAATTTCCAAAAGATCCTTTTCATGAGAAAATCAGTCTTTTTATTTATTTATTTCGAGAGCAAGAAAAATCACTATGTTAGCCAATCATTCTTGAAATCCCAACATTTATTTATGTACTTTTTTAAATTTTTTAGCTGGACTTTCATTCATGCCAAACATCCATCTGATCTAAGTGGAGAAAACAAAGCCCACTCAGACTCCCAGTCAACTCTCCCCTTAATCAAACCAAGTTTGGTCAAATATACTGCAGTAATTATATTAACAGTAGTATCATCTCCCCTACTTCATTACTTCTACCCAATATTCCACTGGCTACCTCCTCAATTCCCAGCACCCCCAATAGCCCCCACTCTTAATACCTAGAATTATTTGGCTGCTCTTACCACTGGTAATTCCAAGTCAATGCATCTCTTCTCTCCTCAACCTCCTCAACCACTTGACATTTGAATCTCCAGAGCCCTAATTTCAACTCTTTCATAGCTCTAAAGATAATGAGGATTTCTTGTTCAAAGCTCTTCAACTGTCTGCTGCGGATTTCTTTCGTGACCCTTTGTTGTTTCGCCAGTTTTCTGGTTGTGGTTATTGCAGAGGATGATGTCAGGTGTTTACAAGGGGTGAAGAACTCCTTGAAGGACCCAGATGGGAGGCTTAGCTTGTGGAACTTTTCCAACTCTTCCGTGGGATTTATCTGCACTTTCGTCGGCGTTTCGTGCTGGAATGACCGGGAAAACCGTCTCATCAGTCTCGAGCTTCGTGATATGAGCCTTGCTGGTGAGGTCCCTGGGGATTTACAGTATTGTCAAAGCTTACAAACGCTTGATCTCTCCGGTAACGGCCTCTCTGGTTCGATCCCATCTAAAATTTGTGAATGGTTGCCTTTTTTAGTATCTCTAGATTTGTCTAGAAATGCTTTGACCGGTCCGATCCCGGAAGATATTGTCAAGTGCTCCTATCTGAATACTTTGGTGCTCGATGATAATAAATTGTCTGGAAATATTCCCTATCAGTTTTCTAGTTTGAGTAGGCTCAAGAAATTTTCTGTTGCCAACAACGGTTTGTCTGGTAGGGTTCCCTCATTTCCGTCATCTGGTGTAGAGCTCGATTTTAGTGGAAACAATGGGCTCTGTGGTGGGAACTTAGGGAAATGTGGAGGTCTGAGCAAGAAAAATTTGGCGATTATAATTGCTGCTGGTGTATTTGGGGCTGCAGCTTCTATGTTGCTGGGTTTTGGGGCATGGTGGTGGTATTTTACCAAATCAAGTCCAAGGAGAAGAAAGAGAGGATACGGTATTGGGAGAGACGATTCTGATAGTTGGGCTGAGAGGTTGAGAGCTCACAAGCTTACTCAGGTTATGCTTTTCCAGAAACCGCTTGTGAAGGTTAAACTGGCAGATTTGTTAATTGCAACAAACAATTTCAGCACGGAGAATGTTATTAATTCAACTAGGACGGGAACCACCTATAAAGCTATTTTGAGGGATGGTTCTGCTTTGGCAATAAAACGTCTTAGCACTTGCAAGATGGGAGAGAAGCAGTTCCGGGTGGAGATGAATTGGTTAGGGCAACTTAGGCATCCAAATTTAGTGCCACTGCTGGGGTACTGCGTGGTGGAAGAGGAAAAGCTTTTGGTCTATAAGCACCTGTCCAATGGGACATTGTTTTCTTTGCTGAATGGAATTGCTAGTGCATTGGACTGGCCAACTAGGTTCAGGATTGGTTTGGGTGCTGCAAGGGGGGTTGCTTGGCTTCACCACGGTTGCCATCCTCCAATCTTGCATCAGAACATTAGCTCTAATATTATTCTCCTTGATGAAGATTATGATGCCAGGATAATGGATTTTGGCCTGGCGAGGCTCATGACATCATCTGATTCCAATGAAAGTAGTTTCATTAACGGGGATCTGGGCGAATTTGGCTATGTAGCTCCAGAGTATTCCAGCACATTGGTTGCATCACTGAAAGGTGATGCTTATAGTTTTGGAGTGGTGCTTATGGAGTTGGCAACTGGGCAAAAACCTCTCGAAGTTAGCACGGCTGAGGAAGGATTTAAGGGTAACTTGGTGGACTGGGTAAATCAGCTCTCTACTTCAGGGCGAATCAAGGATGCCATTGATAAGAACTTGTGTGGGAGAGGCCATGATGAAGAAATTGTGCAGTTCCTAAGAATTGCATGTAATTGTGTGGTTTCTCGGGCAAAGGAAAGGTGGTCAATATATCAGGTTTATGAGTCTTTGAAGAGCATGGCTGAGAAACAAGGATTATCTGAACAGTATGATGAATTTCCCCTGCTTTTTGGTAAGCAGGATACTGATTAGTTTTATTTAACTTCTAAAAGAAAGTGGAAGTGCAAGAGTTGGACGTGTATTGCTTTAACTTATTTTTGCACTGAATGGTAAGTTCCCAATTGCTCTTGGTGCAAACTGAGTGATATCGGTTTCTATTAGCTTTCAAGATATGTTCCACATTGTCAAATATCTCTGTATAATAGGATAAACTTGATCATTGTTCAAATGTTTAGAATGAAAATCAACTTGGTTATCGTTGCTTGTAATTTGTTCATCAACATTTTAGCTTATATCGAAGATTAATCTGGATACAGTTTTATGACATTCTGTGGTTTCCTGGGACTTTCAATTCTTCTTTTGTTTGATCCACAACGCAAATTAGTGAATATTTTCTGATTTGGATTAGTCATTTACTCTCTTCACTTGTGTGCTCTTGCAAATTGCCAAATGTAGCATGTGATATGGAACACTACAGGTGCTTGTTCGATGCTTCTTTGTTCTTGGTGATCTGTGTAAAAGATGGTTTGTCTATTTTTTATCTTTTAGTCTAGTTCCTTTGATTGAGTTCTTACAGTGTTGTTTTTTTTTTCTTTTCTGAATTGTTTTTCTGACGAGAATGTTTGTTACTATCATTGTGAAGATTGCCCGCCCCTTTACTAGCTTGTAGGTCTTGAGCTCAAACATAATTCTTGCCCTTCAGCATATAAAAAACAGTTTTATAGTTGAGTACAAGTATAAGTTACAATTTTACGGGAAAAACACACAACAGAAGTATTTGCTCACTCTTTAGCATAATTTGTTCTTATACAGCAATTACCATTTTCCCTTGTCGACCAAAAATTGCCCCTTTTCATCACATTTCTTGTCATGTATCTGAAGGCAGGGACACTCTGCACGTGACTTTGCCTATATGTGTCTTATAGCTTGATTTATTAGTGATACTGGCCAAGTTTTTTTCTGTATTCATCTTTATTCTTGGCAAATTGGAGGGGTAACCGTAACCATCCCCCGCCGCTTTAAAGAAAACATCTTCCAAATTGAGGAAGCAAAATCGCATGTCCCACTCTGCCTGATAACTTGATATCTAAGTTCGTATTTTCTGGAACACTTCTTGACTATTCTATAATGAATTTTATTCAAAGTAAAGAGATGCGGGTCAAAAAGTATGATCGAGGATTCAAAGTGCTTATATTAGAGTAATTATATTTGTATTTATCTACAACTGGAAAGATCGAACTGTTTCCTTAGGGAAGGAGATTTTTCCTCGACTTCCAGCGGAACATGAATTCTTCTCAAACATCAATTTCTTTTATTTACTTAATGGGTCCAGGAAGTAGGCAAGCCCTATAAGGCTCTGTGGATGATCTTTTGATGAGGCCCTCCTAACTCAACATGCTTTATCAAATCGAATATGTCCGAACCGGGTTAATGATATTTCTAATTATAAATGGTCAAATCATTTTTGGTCCGCCAAAAAGGGCTGTTGGTTCCTAGAGTAACGTTTACTTCATTATTCTTCATCATATGGTTAGGTAAAGAGTATGGTGGAATTTTACTGTCCCCCTTTCCACGTTAGACGACGCGGTAAGGGTCAAACCCACATTATACAAACGATTGGATGGCGGCCAGTCTTACGGCGGACCTTTGAAATTCTTACAGCGGACTAATGAATCATATCTTCGGCCGTCATACTGAAGACTTTGAAATTCCTCCCTACTGTCAAAATTTTCTATTTTGTTGTCTCAATTTAAAAGTTAATAATTCCTCAAAAAAAAAATTTAAAAGTTAATAGTATAATTTTTAATTTTATTTTCATTTAATTTCAACTTAAATATGTTGACGACGAGAGAAGAAAAAGAAAACGAGACAGATGCAACATTATTTTTGAGGCATAAATTTATTTTAATCATTTTAATCTATGCTTTTGTAAATTTTAAAAATTCCTTCATTTATGCCCTTGTCTTAAACTGACACGGCGAGCACTAATTTGGACACTCCTCATAGTCATGTGTCGTATGAGGTTTTTTATTATTATTATTGTTTATGATAGATTAGGTTGAATAAAAAACTATCATATCTTTTTATCTGATTAGTGGGGATGATGGAAAGGTAAATATCTGATATAATAGGTAATGTAAGATTATTGCTTTTGATTATTGGTTGGGTTTACCTTTGGCAAAGCCCAAGAAGAAACTGTGCGGTAAAAGCGAGACTTTGGCCTTTACTGTCAGTCCTTCTGTGCCTGTGCCTGCGCCGGCCCTGCATTAGTAATAAGGTAAGGTGTGTTTTTGTGAGTGGTGCTTAGTCAATTTATGAGTAAAAAGTATCAAAATAATTGAAATAAATAAATAAAACATTAAATTGGTTGAAAAAAAAACAGAGACGATGAAAAACATTAAAGATAAAGAGATTGAAATGATTATTTTGACATTTTAAATAATTACACTTAAAAATACTTTTAACTTTCTTTCTCATTTATGATCATGATTTTTTTAAAAAAAGAAAAAACATTAATTTAAAAAGTATCATAAATAATTATAAAACAACTTACAGATAGAAGAAGTTAAAATAAAATAAAATAATGTATATCGAAAGAGATAACTGTTCACAAGGAAAGCATGTTAAAATGAGTGCACATGAAATCTGGCTCAACCAAAAGGTCTTCTGGCGTCTGAGTGATTTAAGAGATCATGGTGCCCAAACATAATGCAAATTCAAGTCCACATATTCAATGCGAGGAAAAAAAAAAGCTGAGATAACTTGGAATTCAGTGACCAAGTAACTTGATATTGCTTATCAAAAAAAAAAAAAAAAAAAGTAACTTGATATCAGGACAAAGTACGACAACTCAGATTCTGTAAATGATGAGTATGGGTACCCCTTGAATATTTTCTGCCAATATTAGTACCATTGCCATCCATCTCTGTGAACTGTACCCATGCTTTTTACTCTTCATTTCTTAAACACAATAATGTATCTATCAAATTTTAGAGATGTGTACATTGTTTACAAAAAAGTCTAAATTTTACAAAGCTTTTTAGAGAAAATAATTTATTTAAATTTTAAAAAATATATTTATGAATTGAAAAAAAAATATACATATATATATATATAAGTAGTTTCTCTTTTTCTCTTAATTTGACACGTGTCCACATTAATTATTTTCTTAAAGGTAATTATCGCTTATTTAATGGGACCGTCGAGTTTCGTATTTGACAATTCTTGAAAATATTCAACGATAAAGAAAAAATGTATATTTGAGATTATGTAATCGTAATGCAAAAAAAAAAAAAGGAACAAGATGATAGCTTTATTTTTTTAAAGTATAATTTTATACTTTTTTTTATAAAAAATATGTTTATATTTTATTTCAAAAGATAAATTTATATTTTTTATTTAAAATTGTATCCATTACTTACCATATTTTAGTAACTTTATTGGACACGATTCAAAATCTTTTTATTTTTACATTAACTTATTGTTTTTAGATCTTTGCACAATAAATTGAAAATTAAAAAGTAATATTTGTTCAATCAATCTATATATATATATATATATATATATATATAAGCAATTCTCATTTTCCCCTCAAGCTGATAATTGTTCACATTAATTATTTAGAAATATCAATAATGATGAAATCATATGTAAGTTCTATGAACAATTCACTACATACACGATATCAAGATGTGTTTCCTATAATATGAAATACTTTTAAAAAAATAAGAAATAGAGGTAGAGCAATCCTTGAAATTGAAGCTCATTCAATAACACTATATTCACACGTGTTATTAAAATTGAGAGTACTATATAGATCGAGTTAAAAGTATTTTTATAAAGTCAAAAAATATATAATAGTTGTATAGGTTAATCAATTCCTCAAATTGAAATCATTCAATCATAAAGTTGTCATCAATAATCCACATATTGAACATATGAATCAAAATTTATTGATATTTGTAAATAAAATAAGAGATAAAAGTATTAACACTAGCACATTTATTTGGAGCGTAAGACAAGTGTCAAATAATTTGGATAGCAGTGTTGAATCACTCGAATGATGGTTAGAGTTACGTGTATGTAAAGCAAAAGAGGAGCCAATAATTGAATTTTTTGAAAAAATGTTCTATCATCTCAAGTGGTATTAAAAAATTGAAGGATGAATATAGTGTAAATATCATAACTTTGAATCAAAATTTTTTTTTACGATCTTAATTAAAACAATTTATAGAAATCAAATTGAGTGATTTTCTTATATAAATAGTTGGTTTGTTATTATAAAAATTATTACAAAAAATTTATGATCATTGCTTCAACAATTTCTTTGTTCTTCTGTATCAAAAAAAACTAAATTTTATCAAAATTAAAAATAGTTATGAGGTTTAATTGTATTGCATATATTATTTCGTTGATAACTAACTTGAGAATAAAAACATTTATTGTTAAGCCACGATTAATGCAAAAATATAGGAGTAATAAAAAAAACATTGCAACTATATCAATTCATATACTATCCCTTCTAATATTGTATATCAGAAAGTACTACAACAATTAAACTAATTTTTTAATTTATATTTATAATACATTGAACTCTAATAATTATTTATATTCAATACTTTAAATTTTTTATTTATTTTAAATTTTAATTAACAATGTATTTATTTAAACGTGATCATATTTATTAATAAATATTATCATGTGATAAATATAAATATAAATAAAAAATAATACGTGCATAGTGCATTACTAATTAATTTTAAATAGAGTACCAAATAAATATTCAAGAACGAGCAAATAATTGCAAAAATGGCGGTCATAGGGACTATACATGTCCCTCATGCATCATGTACTAAAAAGAAGGATCTCTTATTTGAATCTCATCTGCTTTAGACCAGTCTCTGCGCTTCTTGGGACAATCAAAATCACTACCCGAAAAAGAAGCGAGAAAGAGAAAGCGAAAGGAAATTAAAAAGCCCGACTGTTGCTTTGTTTTCACTGTTGATAGCATTGTTAAAGTAATTTGTGTAGTAGATGGATTTCTTTATTCTTTGCCCGTCAAATTTGAAAATATATCTTTTTTTTTTGTTTCTTTTAAAAATACATTAAATTATTGTCATTTTATAAAATTAAAATGAAGATATTATTAAAGTTTTTTAATTGTACATTTATTTAAAGTAATGACATTAATCATTTTAAGATTTTGATTAGTAGAATCCTTCCATTCTTGAGCCTTGAGTATAGTAAACTATTAGTAAGTGATGTATTATATTAAATATCATTTTAGATGTTTTATTTTGTTTCACATATAAAGTGTATTTATAGTTTTATTTATTATTATATTTTAATTTTATTTATATTTAAATAAGATAAAATGTGAATAATCATTTAAGATTGATTTATAATATTTATTAAAGATAAAATTTTAATTTAATATTAAATTTTGTATAATTTTTAATATTCTTAATAAACATTCAAAAATTTTAAAATAACATTTAATATGAAACGTTCAGAATACTTCACATCTTTGACTTGTATCATTTTTTAAAATTTATTTATTAGCGTGATGCAGTATAAAATGCTAGTTTTAGATGGATTTCTTTTTCTTCAATCTTGAGGGAATTTTACCCCAGTTTTTTTTTTTTAATATATAGATAAATTCTTTGGTTCATGAAATGACATACTATCATTGCACAACTTCAGGCAAATTTTTTTTTTTGAGGAAAAGAGTACTTTTAGAGCCTTTAACCCGTGCAAATACTTTATCTGGCTCTGGGGAACACAAGCCACTTAAGAAAAAGAAAGCTAATCCAATAAAATTGCAAAAGACAACCACCCTTTAATTCACAATACATGCCTACACAATCTTCAAAGACAACAACACTTTTCTTGGGATATGCTTGATTCTTCTTCACACAACATTTGCTTGTTTCTGTTGTTCATTTGCATTTTGCACCTACCTCACATTCAACTTTAAAAGCAGGAAAAATAAAATCTGACCATACTGGCGAAGTACTTCAAAACTTGAGCTTCGATCATCTTCATGTCCAGTGGAAACTTCATGAATCTGAGGCCGAAGGAATCCTTGAAAATAGTGCTGAAAAGAAAGATATGATAATCCCTTAATCATATGTAAAGTTCGATAGCATTTGGAAAACCTAATGGTATAAACACAGAGATGCAATGCCTACCTTATCAATGCTGACCGTTATTAGTCCTCTTAACACTTGAATATCATCTATGCCCGAGTAGTCGGTTCCCTGGAATTCCTTGCTCTCCTAAAGAAACATTGGATAGAAGAAGAATATCAAGCACATGCAAGAGAAACAGAGAGATACATGGGAAATTGCTCATCTGGTTTGGATGAATTGAAATTTAACCTAATGAATGCTACGACATCTTTTACATCATCTCAATTCAGCATATATAAGCTCAATTAGGTAAACTCTAATCATATCTTATGGATTCTTGGTAAATAGCTGCCTGGTGGCCTTTCAGGAAACAGGGTATATCAAATTGTCGCTGGCAAAATTAGAAAGTCATCACATTTTCCCCCTGTGAGATTAAATTGTCTGTCATTTCCCTACAATGATTTCCTTCTTTCTGTTTCCTTTGAATATTATTTTGACGCATAGAGACATCTCACATGCATGCGTGATGGATACAAATGACTAAAACCAAGAGGAATATGGAACAACAGAACGGGCATCGGCATTCTATTTGCATGGAATTTCAGGAGTAAGTACATGAACAGCTCAAAATCTTAAAGCTGTATATAAATTTCTGCAGAAAAAGGGAATATATCTACCTGTTATGTATAGGATCAGGTCCATTTGGTACTCTTCTCTTGCTTACAGACTGTAGGTTGGGGCTGCCGCGATGAAGAGGACGCTGTTTACTTCCTATAAATGTCAAAACATTGAGATTTATTGCTGATGAGATTGTTGTTGCTGCCTTTTCGGTGGCCTGGTTTGCCAAAATGCATATAAACAGAAACCAGAGGAGACTCGCTAACAAAACAGTTCCCACTGAAGCCCGCATAGCTCTGCCACCCATTACTGTAATTCCACTCCTAGACAGATTCTCTGGTGCTCAATTGTTCATTATCAGAAAGCAAGAACCAAGAAGCAAGATGAAGTTAAAGGAACCATATATTCCCAAATACAATTCAAGGAGAAAGAAATGATGATCCACACTAAAGAATGCAGTAATACAAGGCAATCACAAAAGAAAATGGCTTCACCAATAAGGAGTAGTTCTTTATACTTAATCTATAGCAAGACTAAGAGGGTGCAAAGCCAAAGCAAGCAATTTTGGCATGTAGTAGATTCTCTCTCTGGCATAAGAAGAATTTAGGAATTTTGTGATGTTGGAAAAGAAAATGAAATTCTACTAGAAAACATAAAAGTTCAATACACCCCATTCTGCTTTATATTAGTTGGTCCAGCCCCCGGAAGTGTTTACTTTGTTGTGTGCACATTTTCATGCAGCAAGCAACCAAATGGGACCTCACTACGTCCCTATTTTTTGCATCTTGTATTATTTCATACTTTCTAAAACTCCTAAAATAAACATAGAATCTCGTGCCGCATCCAGTAATTCATTGTGTTAATAGTAGTAGAATTCATTAATATGCAGATCTGCAGTAATCCAAGTTGATTAAAAGCATCAGTGCATGATTTCAGACAATGCACGAGAGGAAACCAAGTATAAGCAAAGAAACATCAGCTTAAATCACGGGGAAGTAAAGGATAAATGAAGGCAAGGATCAAACAATTGATGGAGGTTAAAGGAGCAAGAATGGAGAGACAGCAGTTGAGAACACTACCCTGGTCAGACAAACATAATTATTGAAGTAGGAATTCCAGCTTCCACGAAAGACAATTTAGTTACCATTTGTTCATATGTTCCAGGTTTTTCCCACAGATACAGACTTTATCTTCCCTTATCAATGAATGATAAAAAGTAGAGGTTTTCCCTCAGTATTACTCAAGGTACCAGATAGATTGGTCCACCATCCAAGTTCGAACAAAGAATGCTGCAAAAACATTTTCAATTGATTATTATAACATGGGAATTTAAACATGCAGATTCCTGAGACTCCAGTACTTGATCTATTCCTCAGAAATTGAAAGACAAACAACTCAACAAGCATGGTACTTTCCTTTTCTGCTGCTCTTTCCTTTCTTTATCTTTTGCTGAAAAAGGAGAGAAACCTGATTAAGAAGGCGGCCTATACCTTGGGTAATCAAGAACCATAATCATCTAATAATAGAGGAACAAAAGTAGTTCTACAGCTCCGGCTAAATTGCAGCATACTGTCGGGTCCTTCACTAAGCTTGAAAAGCCTGCTTGATACAGTGCATGCATTAGGAGATATTAACCCAATACCAATAATTATGAACAGCTGTTTGACAAAACTAATACACAAAATTCTCTTAGAAATTGACGCTAAAGTTCAAACCAAGATCCTAGTGCATTAAACTCATGGCCTGTGAGAGAGTTGGTGAGGACAAGACTAACCAAAGTTACGGCATTCTTCTCATGACTCATGCGTCACTGATTCACCAAGATTTGAGAAAGGCAATCAGATAGACAATAATATTCTTAATAAGACAAATATATATCCCCGGCAACAATCTCTTGTTCAGGTGGAATTGGGAAACTTTAGGGCATAGGCCTTAATCTTCGTAGAATATTGCTAATTCTTAAGTCTTAAGAGCGGGCATCAGAACAACCATAGGCGCCAAATGTATGCCGAGTCTTGTTTCCAGGTGGTCAACTTTCTGGGTTAAACATTGTCATGTAACTCAACTGAACAGGATTCAACTCAAAACTGAAGAAATGCTTCGAATTAGGAAAGAGATGACGATATGCAACAATAGTGCTGTTACAACTTACAAATATACAAAACAGCGAATAGAATAAAACCAGTCTTCATGAGAGGCGCTGCAGTATCATAACCAGCTAACAATCAGGTAACGCCAGTGTACAACAGATGGGAAGACAGTGGATCTATGGTGGTTTTAAAAACTAGATACATTTTAAGCTGCTGCTAAGCAAAATCTCCCGATACTTAGACTTGTAATATCTTTCTCATTCAGCTGAGGCTGACATTTGATCTTCCTTCTCCTATTCAGGACATTGTCCTGCAATCATATGGAATCTCACAATTATCAGTGAACCAAAACTGCCAAGCAATGGGTCCATTGAAAAATGTGGTTCAGGTCAAGACTGACCTACCATGAGAACATACCAAACTCCCCATTGTCATAGGAATAACACACAGCAGAGATGTCACTCCTCCATGTGAAGTATTAGATTCAAAAAGTGCTTTTTGACAAAAATATTTGAATTTTGTTGGCAAACTATTTTGGTCTGAGATTTTCTTCCACGACCATATCTGAGCTGCCTAACTATCTCCTTTTCTGTGCCCACTTTGGTCCATAAATTGCTAGATGTGTGCGACCAAACCGCCTATCAGCTATCTGCATGTATAAGATCGTAACACCAGATGGTCACACACAATATATCCACACAAGAAAAATGAGCAGTCCATAGGATGGGTATCTCAGTTAAAATCTTACTACAATTAAACTTGAATCATGAAATAGTCTGGAATAAAATCCATCAACCAAACATTACCATGTCTTGCACATGCTTGGAAGCCATTCTTGGAGGTAAGGTCTAACTAAATACTTTTTTCTTTAATAGCAACGGAATAATCCATTAGAATGAGTAAGGAAATGAGAAACTAATGCTTTTTGAAATATCTTGACAAGTATTTTTTTTCCCCATAAGGGATGGTTGGGGGGGGGGGGGAACTATCTAGGGGAAAGGAGGAGGGGGAAACCCAGCAAATGCTGGAGATCATGTTTGAGCCTCCAAACTATAGTATGGAAACAAGAGCCTTAACTAACTGCACCAACTCAATCCTCAATACCTTGACAAGGCATCCACATGAATCCAGCATGTCAGTTCCCAAAGGATATTCCACTACCTAAAAGACACAAAAAGTTTTCAAAAACAAATTGGAAATAAAAATGGAAGGCAAGACAATATTCATTCAATGAACACTTACAATAAAAGAATCTGCTCCAACTACTGAGGAACTTGAAATTTGTTTCATCAGTGTCCCATAATTCACTTCCATATATGGGGGTGTAACACTTATATAATCAAATGTTTCCCCTTTACCTACAGACTCCAATTTCCAAACATCAGTAATCCATAATCCACCTCCATATGTTTTGGGGGAGAGGAGGGGTTGTAACACATATATAATCAAATGTTTCCTCTTTACCCATATATATAATAAAACTCTATATGCAACATGTCACTATAAAAATGAAATCAAGTGAGTTTATGATGGATAGCCATGATAAAACTTGCGCTTTCAATACTTTTCTTCATTATCCACTTTAAGTATATGCAGCATGTTTCAAATGCTGTATTATATAACTCTCTCACTAGACTGCCCAAGTATATACTGCTTCAAAACTGCCTTCTTCTCTAATGCTAATATCCATTACTTCCAATAATTCTCATTGAAACAGACACATTTTCTGGTGAATATAAAATATCAATTGGAGGCAGCAGCAATATAAATTCATCATGATGAGAAATATTAGAAAGCATTCAGCTATGCTGCTTGCAGAATTTTCACAGTATGGGCATGAACTGCCAGGTCCATAAACACAAAAGTTCAAGATGTATTACATATATCAACCCAAACTGCATGTTGTAACTCCAACTGTAGTTTATTAGTTAATAATGATAAACTCTTTCCTCTACAATATAACTCCTCTCAACTTTCCATTCTCCATAAAAATCCTGAAGTATGCAAAGCCATTGGACCTATCTTTTCCATTCATCACTCTAAAGAGGACTAAAGCAGGCACCATTTTTCTTTCTCAGGTTAATATGTAATAGGATATGTGGCCGCCCTTTAACTTTGTTTCAATTTCAGTTCCTTAGAGACACAGTAAAAATTGCTGGAGTCCTAGATACAAGTGTGCATGCCTTGCATTTGGCCGAAAATAAAATTTTAGGAAGATGTGGAGAAGCCATACCCATAAATTTTTCTGCTCGTGCCAAGAAATCCTCAACACGGATAGTATGTATAACAGATACATCAAGAAAACCGGTCCATTCTAGATTTGGCTGAAGAACATCTGAAACAACCCAAGGGTCCATCTCAACAAAATGCACCTGCACGATTTATTAAAAAGTACAAAGGGGGAAAAAAAGCAAAGATTTAAGGAACAAAATGTTCAGCTGAAACAAGTATTGTAAAATGATCTAATCTTAAGGTTGCTGCTTAAACACTGACTTTTCAAAAGTACTGAAAGGTGGAAGTTGAATGCAGATATGGAGATAAGTAATCAATAACAAATTAATGAAAATATGTTTTCCAGACTTCCAATACTAACCTCTGAACATCCTCGGCTTATCGCTTCAATTCCAACTGACCCTGTACCACTATACAAGTCTAGCCAACAACCAGGCCGTAAAGATGTCGGGCACCCACCAGCCGCCTCAAAAAGGAAAAACAAAAGTGTTAACTTCTTTCAAGAGTTTCTGTATGAAAATGATCCATCTCCACAAATAATATTCAAGTGTGCAGAAGACCCATAATATTCCCAAACAATTGTAGTGAATAAATCAAGAAATGCAAAACTCACCTGCAAAATTCCAAATGCAGCACCTTTCACAACTTCCATCATGGGGCGCACATCCATGCCTTTTGGTGAAAGCAATTTCTTCCTCCGAGCCTTTCCTGTAAGCACCTATTAGCCAAGAAAGTTTGTTTAAGATACTACAATGGATATGGACATTTCAGCCTTTCATGCAAGCAACTGTGCATATTTTATAGTCCCCCCTCCCCCCGGGGGAATAGTATGAAATAAATTCCCTCAAACATTTACCACCAGAATGTTGAACTGGTTCCATCATTTTCAAACCAGGATGAAAGATTAGGTAATATATATTTAAGTCATGTTTCCGATGAAAATGTATGAATCCTTTACCATATCCTGTTCATAATTTTGTACCTAGATTATTTAGATTTCAAAATTACCAAATAATACCATTTATTCCATCTCCATCCTGATATTCTTATACTTTGCTTGAGGATGCAACAGTAAGTAATCAATCAAACTTGGAACATGAATCAATAGGGGAAAATTTTAATTTCTTTAAACCCTTCAGGCACCATCCTAATCACAAACAATCAAATTGTGATAGGGATTGATATTCTACAGAAACATCAAACTCATATTGCTGGGGATCACAGACCTTGTACACATGTATGATACAACATACAATGTCAAATAAAGGTTAGGATCACGCGTGCGGCGTAACCATAACACAACAAATAAAATGTATAGCTTTACACATGAATAAAGGCATAAAAACATCTAACAAGGGAGCACAAAGTGCAAGTACCTGAAGCAATTTATGGGTCTCCCGAGAAGACTTGGGTTCCTCTGTAGTGACCTGCCTACCCTTTCTTCCTGTATTTCCCAGCTCTTTCCTCCTCTTGGTCTATAGAATCAAAACCCTTTAACAAGTGCTATCTGCTATCTAATAAGAATACTGACACGTACACATACATAAAACTCTAAACCCATATGAACGCTAACCTTGGGAGAAGGTTCAGATAAGAATTCGTCCGGATTGAGACCATATTGTTCTAGCAGCTCTCTTTTCCTCTCAACGCCTTGTCCATTCTTGGATTCTGAAAGCAACATATTAATTAAGAATTTGACAATAAAAATGAGATGTGATGAGCCAATACAACGAATTTTCAAGAAGAAAGAGTAAGAGACTGAGATTGAAATGAAACAACTCACTGTAAGATAATGTGATAATGAATGGGCGGCCTCTGTTAAGTGTTCTCAAAGGAGGATAATTGACGAAGAAAGAATTGGAATAAAAAGAACCACCGTCGATGACGACGCTGTTGTGGCGGATAAGAGAAGGTGGCGGAGGTACACGACAATGAGAACTTAAGACCTCCATTACTCTCAGCTCAAGCTCTCAAAATCTTCGCCAATATAACAAGCACTCGATTCGAAACCTCGTTTTTCCTAGATTGTCTCCTCTCAACACAAATGCTACAGAGATTCTGAGATTAACGTCGGATTTTTCACTGGATAATATTTAGCCCAAAAATATACCCCGTCCGTTAGTGTCGTTTTAAACATTGAATACCTATTAATAAACATTTAATATTAATTTTCAAATATACTCTTAATTAAATATTTTAAATAAATTTTTCATTACTTCTCTTCATTTTAATAATCAATTTCATTATCTTCTCATTTAAATATAGATAAAATTAAAATATAATAATAAATCATGTTAGAGAAACACTCATGTTTCCAATATGAAATTTAATGGAATTTTCTTGTAGATTTTGATGATTTTTTTTATTTTAATAGAATTTCATATAATTTAGTAAATTTAATAAAATTATATGAAATTCTATGCCACATAATTTGATAGGATTTTGGTGAATTCTTTATTAAGTTTTAACAAAAATAAATAGAATAAAATTTGTACATAAAAAATATAAGCAAATCAATATATATATATATATATATATATAAAATCGACACAATCATTTATAAATTTTTTAATAAACTTTTTGTTTGATTTTTCATTCACTTTAGATTTTATATATTTTGTTTGAAATATGTATATATACTTTGTAAAATTTGATAAATTTTTATTGGATTTTTTTAAATATAATAAATTGTACATATAAACAAATCAATATACAATTAAACAAATTTTGATGTGGAAGAAAAAAATATAAAGTTATGACAATAAAGTTTAGACATATACATGATATTTTGTTCTTTTTATATTTTTTTATTTTTTATTAAAAACAAATAGATAAATTCCACAAAATTTTAAAAGATCACAATTGAATTTGTGAAATAATTATTTTTCTTCATATTTTTTACTTCAAATTTTATTAAAAATATAATTTCATTAAAATTCATTCACTTTTGAATACACTGAAATCTTATGAAATTTATTAAATTATATATTTATGACTTTGAATTTTAATGAATTTAAGAATTTGAATTTTATAAAATTATAAATTAAGAATGTTATATAATTTAATATTAAACAAAACTCTTAATATGAGACTGCGCATGCAGTGGAGTATATGTAATAATGAGGATGACGATATCACTAGAGATGTCCCAAATAAGCCACGTACACCAAATTTGAGGCCCAATTATGTTTACCAACCATTGCAAATATATCTGCAACTTATTGCCTAAATACTTTTTCTTTCTCCAAAAATTCATTGTCAACACACAGGCTCCCTTTACACAATTAATATTCATTCTTAAATAATCTTCAATTTAAATTTCATGTATTCATTAATTTAATAACTATATTTTAAATATTCCTTAATCCATTCAACACGCGAAACTCACACTATGCATAACATATTCAATCAATTCATAAAATAAACACGCACAGACATTTTTCAAAAAGAAAAATATTTTTGTCGTACTTTAAATGGCTATTCAAATACACTCTAAATAAATTATGAGTAAAATGTAAATTAGTTCATTCAAATATTTTAAACTCTAAATATTTATGATCTTAATTAGAGTTAAAATTGATATTGTATTGTAATATTGTATTACGATCTATCAATTTTTATAAGATACGTTAAATAAACTTTCGTATCATTAATTGTAAAATGTTTATTATTTTTTAATATTATTATGCATGTTATTTTTAAAATTATTTTTATTTTATTGAAAGAGTGTAAGATATTAATAAATACTTTTTAAAAGAAAGATTAAAATAAATAAATAATAAGAAAGAAATAAATTATTAATTTGTATAAATTTATTTAAAATATATTATAAAATGTGAGGGACAGACTGATTAGCACTTAAAACATT
This sequence comes from Apocynum venetum, assembly GCA_019593545.1. Lineage (NCBI taxonomy): Eukaryota > Viridiplantae > Streptophyta > Magnoliopsida > Gentianales > Apocynaceae > Apocynum > Apocynum venetum. The sequence goes on along the minus strand of SRSM01000123.1, from coordinate 3,344,925 downwards.
TGCTTTCATGATTAGTAGTAGATAAAATTAAATTCAAATTTGCAATTTGCCAGTTATCACACCCATTTTGCAAGATGGTTGCATTGTAATATTCATATTTTCGTAAATGTATCAACAATTCTCACTAGTATTGAATGAATTCGTTATTGGGAGATTAGAAAAATTAAAATCAAATAAATAAATAATTGGTTATACTTTTCTTAAAATAATAATGAAAAACTATAAAGTTCTATAAGCGGTCAAAATCATACCCTCATCATAAAAAAGTGGCTTATCATGGGCTCAAATATTGAACAGGACCAAGCCTACAAAAGAGAGTTCAAATAACCATCATATTCATCCCAAAAAGAAAAAAGAAAAAGAAAAAGAAAAAGAAAAAGAAAAGTTTAAGAAGCAACAAATGCATACTAGACAGTAGCGACTATGTGTTCTGGACGCGTAACAATAAGACCGGCCCAGAGTTCCACGTCGTGGGTACCATTAGTACCACCGACCCAACAAACGTGTCATCGGATTCATGATTACGCAGGCTGCTTTTCCGTCCACGCTCTTTCATCTCACGTATTATTCAACCCCGCCTCTGATTGGTCACTACACTCAATCTTTTCTCGCGTACTATCTACCGTAACCAGATTTCTCTTCCTGCACTCTCATCAACAACCACGTGGCAGCCTAAGGGTACAGTATCTGGAAACTGCATAAGCGATAATCTCTAATGATAGAATGACAATATAAAAAATTAGATGTGATATCAATAAAAATGATAATATTTTCATTTTGTTTTATTTTCAATGCATAATTTTATAATTTAATGTTATATTGACATTGTTGATAATAATGTCATCTATATTGATATACTTACTTAGAAATTAGATAATAAAATTATTTTTTAAAAATTATTATTAAATAAAATTTGAATATATATCAAATAATCAAATGATAAGTAAAATTATAATAGACTATTGATTATATTCATTGGAGAAGATTTTTAGTTCGGCATTGTAATTATATGACATTTATTGATATTTCAATAATTTTATGACTTTGACATATATTTTTGAGATTGACATTATATAATTAAAGATACTTTAAAAAATAGTTTCATTACCAAATTTTTTGATTCAATATATTAAATACTCTATCAATAAATAACATCTTTCTTGATTGTGTCAAGACAAGGCATGTCAATATGACATTGAGTCAAGACTTTGTGCATTGAGGAAAAAAATGAAGATAATGTCATTTTGTTGATATGAGATATGACTTTTGATATTAATATTGTACTTATCTCCAATGTCAATGTCAAAAAAAGTATAAAAAGTTTCAATTGATAATTGAAAGGTTAATTCACATAATATGAAAATCAAGACAATTGACATTCAATTTTAATAAACATATGCGTCATGTCAACATTTAATTATATTATACACGTATCATTTGCTAATTTATTAAAAAATATTATTATTTATTCATATATGTTGAGTTAACATGTTAAAGAGTATGTAATTAACAATGTTAAATATGACAATGTTAATGACACATTATCATGACATTATCTCATGACATTTGAATTGAAAATGAAAATTTGATGACACCTTAACTTTAATTACGTGGCATAAATTTTTTTGACATTTACATTGTATATTGAAAATGCTAATAGCATCTCTTCAAAGTTATGTCACTTCATCAAAATCAAGGATATCATTAATTTTTTTTTTATAATATAAATATTATGAGATAATGTAATACTTACGTGTCATTGATATTGTCAAGAAAAACATCATTTATTTACATCTTTTTGACACACTAATTCAATATATATAAATAAATAATATTATTTTTAATAAATTAAACCATTAGTAAATGATGTAAATAATTTTTAAAGGTAAAAATTGAATATCAAATGAATTATGAATTGTTAAGTATTTGTTAAGTATTAAGATGCTCTAACCAAAACTCTATTGTATCGTGGTTGACCAATCCACCCCTAATTCGTCATTGATCATCAGGAATCAAGGAGTTGGGAAAATTAATTAAGTACTTGTATTTATGAAAATCGTCTGTGTACTATGATTACAAATTTGTCGCCTAATCCCCAAGAATTCGTAGTTTGCAGAGTTTTTTGTCCCATTATTAAACTATAAAATCAGTAGTCTTACGCAATATTGTGATAGGGAAGGGTGAAGAGGTGATTCTGGGTTGATTATCTTGGGGGCGGAGCGGTTTTAGATTTTGTTCGAAAAATGGGATCCTGTGCATCGAGACCCAAAGGCTGTGTAAGGGTTGGAAGTGGCTTAAATCTTCGAAGGAAGCATCGGAGACGGAGGAGGATGGCAAAGACCCAATCTTTCTCTAATAAGCTCAGCAAGGTTGAACCTTCTCATTCTACCGACGTTTCGTATCGCAATCCTACATTTCAAGGTGCCATTTTTGTTTTCTTTTTACTCGTTTTTTGCTGCGTTTTTTCTCTCCCTCTTGGTTGTTTTGGTGGATTCTTGATTTGTAGGGATATTACAGTGGGCGAAATTGCTGTTACTGCAGCTTTTACTAAAATTGCTGAAAGAAGTTATTAGCATTCCATTTTGTGGGCTGTTACTGATGCGAGATGTAATCTACGGATTTTACAGGAAATTCCGAGGCATGGTATGATCCGGATGCGGTAATAGATTCTGATTGCGATGACGATTTTTATAGTGTTCAAGATGGTGAGCAGCTGGCCTTGGTGATTATTAATGTGTCTTTTATAATATCCAAGCATTCAATTTGCTGGGTTGAGAATTTGAGTTGTGTTTGACTCCAAAATGTTTCAGATTTGTCTCAACTTGGAAGTGGTTCAACTGTTGTTACTCCAAGATATAGTGAGAACAAACATTTCAATGTAACTGTTCCCTCTGATACTCCGGCAAAATTTGGTGAACCATCATTCCGAAACTTGGAAACAAACGATGCAAGAGAAATCTGCCTGTCCAATTCCCTAGGGCAAGCTGATGATAGTTGTAATGAGGTGAAGGATCCATCTCAAGTTGATAAACCCTCTGCTCATTGCATGGATGGAAGTCCTGGAAGAGGTGAACCAGCGACATTGCACAATTGTGGGCTGCTACCTAATAGCCTTCTGCCTTGTCTTGCTTGTTCTGCCTCCTCAGACGAAAAGAATAAGGCAACAGGCTTGCATTCACCCAATGTAAAGAAAAGATTGTCAATAAAGCTTTCTTTCAAACGGAAAGAAGGGCAAGCTCATTCTTCACTGTGTAAGTATTTGTTTTTCTTTCTTACACTCCTATCACAAATAAGCATTTATGTCATTCTTCACTATGTAAGTATTTGTATTTCTTCCTCGCATTCTTGTTTCAAGTAATCATTCGCGTATCCCACACACATGACTTGCTCAAAACTTATGATTTCGCTTATAGCCAATTAGATTAGTTATATGGAGAATTAGTTGATGACTGATGACAGTTTGTCCACCCAGATGAAGTTTTACAATAAATTGTAGTATAGCATTCTAGTAGTTTATGTTTTTGTATCACTATCACCTGTCTTTACACCACTTTAGCTTCTTTCTATGTGTCGAATTTTTATCAATGCATGATCTAACAAGTGTATTCAAATATCAATTCTGTGCTACCTGTTTGAGATGGATATCCATTGGCTAGAGCATGTTGGTTATGAAAAGGTAACAATCTACGTTGGTTTTTTTTTTTTTAGAATAGCAGCTCCAAGATATTTTGCAACTATACATGTTAGTTTCTTGGAATAACATCATACCTGAAAAATAAGTTTTATTCTGGATTGCTTAGATTTTTATTTCTAATTTTACTTGCAAATGAGCCTTTGGATAGCTTGTACTATGTTGATAACCTCAATCAGTGCTTCCTTTTACTTTCATCACTTACGAATATTTTGTCCTTCTTTTGAGCTAATACTGTCATTTGTCTGTTTCCTGTCAGTATCACCAAGAGCTGTTCTGCAAAGACCTATAGCGGGTTCTCAGATTCCACATTGCCCACTAGAGAAAAAAATGTCTGGATGCTGGTCAAATATTGCCCCCAATACTTTTAGAGTTCGTGGGCAAAATTATTTGAGGTGAGAATTGAGAGTATGCTATGATTATCTGCTGGAGATGCATCTACCAAGTTTCTATTCTTTATCATCTCCTTTTGGTTCAATTTTGCACTCCTGCCTATTTGTTTGTCAGGGATAAAAAGAAAGAATATGCTCCAAACAATGCTGCATTTTATCCTTTTGGTGTCGATGTTTTCGTATCACCTAGAAAAATTGACCATATTGCACGTTTTGTTGAACTTCCTGCTGTGGAGTCATCCGGGGAATTTCCTCCAATTCTTGTTGTAAATCTTCAGGTATGTACCCCCCATTCCTCTTATGTGATTTTCAAGTTCATTATCTTTTCCTTGGTTGAACTACAATAACCAGAAGCTATTCAACTCTTACACACACACACAAACATATATACACACACATAAACACATATATGTATATACTAATTTTCTAATTACTCATTTTCCTTTAGATTTCATCATCTCTGGCTGCCAAAAAAATAGTGTAAGAATAGGACAGTTGAGCATGCTAAAGAATGTCTTTCTGTGGAATAAATTGCATACTTTAGTTGACTTAAGCTGAGAGATATTCATGAATTGAATGTTATGTTCAATTCTGACACTTTCTTGACACCAACTTTCTCAGATACCGCTCTACCCTGCAGCATTCTTTCAAAATGATCATGACGGAGAGGGAATGAGTTTTGCTTTCTACTTCAAAATTTCTGATAATTACTCAAAAGAGCTTCCGCGTCAATTTCAAGAGAATGTGAAGGTGAGGTGGAAAATTAAACGTACACATTCTTATGGTTTCTTGATTCACTAGTGGGGATGATCTTTAGCGCTTATCCTCACCTTCACTGTTTTCTGCTTGAGGCAATAATCAATTGTTATTGTATGTTATGATGCAGAGGCTAATTGCTGATGAAGTTGAGAAAATCAGAGGCTTTCCTATAGATACAATTGCACCCATCAGGGAAAGATTGAAAATCTTGGCTAGAGTGGTGAATGTAGAAGATCTTCAATTGACTGGAACTGAGAAGAAGCTTATGAACTCTTACAATGAAAAGCCTATTCTCTCACGTCCTCAGCATCAATTTTACTTGGTAAGGAATCCTAGAAGCCTCCTCCTGTACTTCTTTAATGAGCCATATTTTAAGATGGTCCTTTTATTTGTTTCCATCCTAGCGAATGGTGCCATATTACAACCTGAGAAGGGGGGATTAAGTATGATTCTGCAATGTGCTATCTAGTGCTTGGAATGAACCTGATGAAGATGGACCCCTGTTTATCTTCATCCTAGTGAGTAATGCCATACTACAAACTGAGGGGTTAAATCTGAATCTGCAATGATCTGTCTTGTGTATGAAAGGAATGAATGATTGTGGAATAGGACTTGTTTAGTTACTGCAGCAACCCAGACAGGGGAAACATTTTGATTTTTTCACATCTCTCTCACCTATCTAGACTCGTAAATCTATCAAATTTTTAACTGATCTCCTAGTTCAATCTGTACTACCGATGATTTCATAAATAAGCAAGAAATATCAAATCTAATGTTCCACTCTGTTTTAATACTACCTTCATGGAGTAGGGGAAAAAAATACCAGTAGATAAACATCTGCGAGGTAAAGTTATTTCAATATTTCATTGTGCTTGAACGAAATGATTTAGTTCTTGAAACTCTTGCAGGGAGAAAATTACTTCGAGATTGATTTGGATATGCACAGATTTAGTTACATAGCCAGAAAAGGTTTGGAAGCTTTTCAAGACAGATTGAAGCATTGTGTTGTGGATTTTGGTCTAACAATTCAGGTAGCTATCAAAAGTTCTATTCTAAAAATGCAAACATTTGTTGTTGAAGTCCTTATCTAACATGTTCGAACTTTTTCTTAATGCAGGGAAACAAGGCAGAAGATTTACCTGAGTGTATGTTGTGCTGTTTAAGACTGAAAGAAATCGACTATACTAATTACAACCAATTGAGTTTTTGAGTCAACACGCCCCTGCTATAGTACAGGGAAATTTTTTGTTCACTTATTTTAATTTTTTTCTAGTTTCAATGTTCCCATGCACTGGGAATGATATCTCTTACTCTCCAATTGTTAATCTTTATCCAATTATTTTTACAATATTTCCTAGCTCATTGGAATCAGTGTACATATGAAGGCGATTTAAGCATCTTATTTTGCCATATTCTCTATTGAATAATAAATAAATAAAAACTAAACCTATTTATTTTTTCCTCAACCACATAAAGCAAAAGCTGAATAAGCCATTTCTGTATTCTCCGACATTAGAAGCAACAGTTGAAGCATTCAGGGGCCATATATTGATCGTGAATGAAATTTTCATGGCAGTCGATTTTACCAGAGAGCCCTTTTCATGATTTTTGAAAGAAGAAATCAAACAATATTGTATTCTATTAGCCATAACAGCTGCATGCAAAGAAAACGTACAAAAGATTAGAACCCTAGTGAATTATTACAAAAGAAGCAAGAATTCAACATTGTCTCTTCACATAATAAAAGTAGCAACTTATGAAGGAACTTAAGAATGGAAGAGCATCTCAATGTAAACTGTAAAGGTTGAAGAGATCGACAAAAACGAAACTATAATGGAAAAAGGGAAACAGAGGCCTCTAGGAGGCAGGTGTTGGTGACCCTAAGCATCGGCCAAAGATGGAAACAAGAGCACGCTTTTGGCCCTTATTTCCTGATCCAGAAGGCGCAGGGGAGAGATTGGTATCCACCTTTGGCTGCGGGGATGGGGGTTGCTTACCATCCCAACGATTTGGGTCTACAACTTGGTGTGGGGAAATTTTTCTCTCTTGATTACTACATTCATGATCTGCTCCAGAGGCCTTTTTCTCCGGTAGTTGAAGCCTGTTATTCTCCCAAATTCGGCCTGAAGATCCTTGTCGCCGAAATGAGTACGATGATCTCTGCAATGTACTCATGGATTCATCAATGGTCGTCGCTCTCCCTTTCTTTCCTCTTATATGGAGATTTCATATTCATCACTGCTTCCCCTTATTTTTTGGAAAATTTCCCAAATTATTATCCTTCTGTCGCCTATTTTCTATGTTAAAATAGAAACTTACCATCAGCCGTTCTCGAGATTCCGGGTTATAAATATGGATGTGATATCATACCCTCTTTATTCAAATGCCTTCTTTTTTTTTAAGAAAAAAATCATAGTATAAATCTGTTATTCTCAGCTCGTTTTAACTAACACAACAGTTTCCTGGCTTTATTTAGTCCTTCCATTGTAGCCATAGGTTCTTTTATTTTGAAGTTGTCGCTTTACTATGTTTTGCTTTATTTATGTCAGGTCATGTAGTAGTATGGATCGATTGAACATTGACGCCTATATAAGTTGCCAATGAACACATGCACATAAATGTTGATCGTATTCTTGTACAACTGAAGCTCTCCGTTCTTTGTTTCGTTTCAGTAATCAACGTAATTTATAAATGGTCAGGTAAATAATTTATCTCATAATAGTGAAAAGATAGGAATGTGAACGTGATATAAGATCTTAAACAATAACTGGTTCACCTTTGGTCTGCCCCTTAAATGACAAGAACTCTGATCCTACGAGTTATTCTGCAAATGCTATGTCATCTATATAAGGGCAATGAAAACAGGGAGTAAAGTAATCAGTAATCGAAACATCCGTCCGGAAGTTGAGGAAATTCCAACTGGATCTGGCTATCGCGAGCAAGAATGGACTCCACAAATGAATCTGCAGAAGATGAAGGACCTTCAATGGTGTAATTTAATTTGATTTCAGGCATCTGCTGATGAGACGATGCGCCAGCGTTTTGATTACCAGTGATGTTCAAGTCATTGACGATCTGCACTGAAACAGGGGAATTATTTGGTGACAAAATTCCTTGGAATGAGCAGTCTTCCTCTCCATCAATATCCGTGGACAAATAAGGATCTACAAGGAAATAATCGTTACGGGAAGAAGGCGAAAATGGTGCAGTTGGAAGCTGAGATGCTTCATGAGCGTAAGATTGAGAGGCAATATGTGTGATGCTACTGGAAGCTGAAGAAGAAGTAGAAGATGAGCCTTCACCATGAAAATATGGCCAGACCATTTCTTGATTTATGGCTTGGAACTGGGACACAGTACCACATAAGAAATGGTTCTGATCAGATTGCTCCATCATTTGGTTGTTGAATTTTTTGGCATCTGAAACTTCTGGTCGCACCAAAAACGGTTCTGATTTTAGAACTGGTTCATTTTGGCGAAGTCCATTATGGGTTCTGGTGCTTGGGAGACAACTGATCCTCTCAAATTCAGTTATCATTTGAGAGAATGGTTTGTGAGTTATAGGGTCTATGCCCATGTTGGTGAGCTTTTTCTTTAATTTAGTATTCCAATAGTTTTTCACATCATTATCAGTTCTCCCTGGAAGTTGCCTCGCTATCAGAGACCACCTACAACACCCAGGCATTATCATGTTTAAAACATCCCATTGCAAAAGGCAAAATGGATTATAGAGTCTCAGAAAAGGAACTTACCTGCTTCCTATAGTTTTGTGAAGTTCAAGAATGGATTCTTCCTCTTCAGGTGTAAAGTCGTCGTGATTGAGGTCAGGCCGCAGATAGTTTGTCCAACGGAGTCTACAGCTCTTGCCGCATCGGTTGAGTCCTTCAAAAACTCATGTAAAGAAAGTAAATATGATAGTTTTCACTTGACCGTCGTGGTAACTAGAAGAATCTACCAGTACAACTTATTCCAGATTTTTACCTGCTTTTTGGGGAACCAAAGTCCAGTTGCCAATTCCATGACGGGAGACATATGCAAGAATTTTAGCATCTTCCTCAGCCGTCCAAGGGCCTCTTTTCACATTTGCTTTGTTACAACAGGGAGGTCTCCCCATCTTGAAGACGACAGAGCGCCAGCCGCGTGTGACTTAGAAAGAGAAACTCAAAGGAAATTGTGTAATTGATATAATGGTGATGCAATTACAGAGCCTCACAAAGTACATTTCGAGATGAATCATTTTAACAATTTAGAGGGCATGAAACGCATGCTATTTGGCTCCCATTTAACAACACAATTGCATGATTTTAACAACGAAATTGTTTGACGTGACATGAAAAACAATACCTGCGTTTCACCATCCCTTTTCTCTCTCTCTCTCTCTCTCACACACAGATTCTTGGCTCCAAGATCATTACAATACTCAATCTGGTGATACGAGTGACTTATTTTATTAATCCTAAAACAAGCCATAAAAGTACTAGTAATTACCATTGCGTTAAGGCACCCGAACCAGGTTCATCTAGAAGGTTTAAGAAGAGAACTTGGCATACTTCGCTCATATGCATTGCTTCTTCACCCCATAATTTCAAAAAAGTCCCCCAGATCAAACCCTTCAATAACAGCCCCTGAATTTAATGAAAGCCAGCTGAGTAAACATGGGGTAAAGGGACCCTGAAATTATGTCAAACTTGGAGGGACAATGGTTAACCACCAAGTATATGTCCAGTCTTAAGGTACGTTTGTTTGTAATTACTGATAGTATAATGTATATAGTTGACAAAAAATCCTTCCATCCGAGGGCTGCAGGCCTATAACCCCAGATCAGAATTACTCTGCCCATTCTATGAAAGGGCTAACAGGAGGCAGTTTAATGTTTATATACAACAACAAAGGATTACTCGGCACATGACATTCAAGGTGGTATTTCTATGACGAGCACACCTTACAGCTCTTTCGACAATAGCCAGCGGCTTCTTCAGTGCCTACCATGTAGATGGGATTCTTTTTACATTCACCTGAAGCAGCCCACTGGGCGCAATTAGGATTCCTATCGTCGCAATCTCCGCTTTCAATAATAGGTGATAAATCAAAGGACCTCACATGAATCCACTTTGTAGCAGACCACTTCTCCCCTTCAATAACAGGGCAGCTCCCATGCAAGCTCAGAGGATCTGTTGTAGCATCAGGATGAAGACTGAAAAACAGCAACGCATCACCCTTCCTGGGTTTTACTGCAAAGCGACACCTTGGTTAATGGTTATCAGATGTAGAACATACAAAATCTAAAAGATCAGACTTTTACTAAAAATCTACACAATACTCAAGTAAACCCAAATTATCTCAAATTTACTAGTACAAACATACACAAATAAGATACTTGATATAGGGGGTTAAAAGTAATTTCAGCTTACCAGCATAGCCTTTTTTAGCACAGTCAGACCAATCATCGCCTTTTGGCTGTGTTTCTCCTACCTGGAAGGATTAGAGAGACATGAGGTAAAGAAACTCAACTAAACAAGATGAGAAGATGGAAAAACAAGTACAACACTTTCAAAATATTTCATTTACCTCTGAATTGGGAAAAACTGTCTCTCCCCCCTTCTGAACATCTGTTAAGTACATGAGCACTGTAGCCACTCTATGACCACCCAATTCTTGATTGGCCTTGTCATGAAAGTAATCAAAATGTGGCTCATACTTCTGACCATTCTCATAACGCAGAATTTGTATAGCTTCACCATTTTCTGGATACCAAGTTCAGCAATGAAATAACTCGTAAGAAATGGCTTTCAATCCAACCGCAGACACAATTGATAGAAACATTGCAGTGACTACTCAAGATACCTGCAGGAAGGAAGGTCCACGCAGCAATCCTTTCCTCGATGCCAGCAACAACTTCATCCTATTTTAAATAGGAGGAAAAGTCCATTTATATTTTATCAATTTCAAAGAAAAACTAATAAATAAATAATTTTACAGTAACATCTAACTCTGATAGAAAGAAGATTCCTGAAAGGAAGAGAAGAAGTCAAAATATATATTTCAATGCATTTAATTTTCTGGAAAAAATTGGATATTTTTTTGTGCAAATAAATTGCAATTTTTCCATGTATTTGAAAGAAAACTTTCTGATATTGGAACAACAAAGTATCTCCAATCAAGAACCTTTCATTCTATATTTTAATACCACACGTACAAGGATCTGAGGACATTTGAATAGTGAAATGTTAATAATATGATGATGGGGGAACAAATAAGATGTATAATTTTCATAGGCTAATCCACTTAGGTTGTTATTAGGTCCGGAAGTCAACACAAATGATGATCTAATGTGCCAAATGAGGCCCTGAGAAACAAGATTTAGTACAATCAAGTGACTTTAATTGCATTGAACAAACACATATCCTCCTTTAATATATTCCACAAATTGAACTCCTTCACATTGAGGCAAGCACTGGAAATGTCCAACAGTGTCACCCTGTTGGCCTAAAGGATTAATTCATGTTGCTAAACATGACTAAGATTGTGGAGGTTAGTGGAAGCAGTGTCTGACTTTGTTCAAGTTTTTGAGGAGACCACACAGAATCCTATTGTTTATCAACGAATTGAAGGTGTGGGCATTATTTGCAGAGAAGAAGCGCTAAATTGAGGTTTATCAGGACCAATGTTATGGGCTTCTGGAATCCAATGGAATCTTCATAAGTTGATCATTATGAGTGTTATGATGAATTTGATTTGGAGTTCAAATGCAGAAAAGGAGATTCGTTAGCTTATTATTTAAAAAAAACTGATAAAACAAAGGTAAACTACTTGAACATCAGAAATAAGATGATATAAAGTAAACCACTGAACTAACCAATTGAAAGAGAAAAATTGCATAGTATAATGTCTCAATTAGATGAGACATTCCCAAAAATATTCCAGTTGGATAAATACAGATCTAATTTATTGCAGGATTTTTACCATGAGACTAGTGACCAAGCTTGGCACATACAAGATCTTTCATGAGAAGAATTATGAATGAGGGAGGTTAAATGAATTCTAAGCTGGTAAATTCTGTAGCGGGTAGCCTATCTTGGGGTCAGTACATAAAGCTAATTGGTACCCCAGTAGTACAACATTAGGAATATTCCACCTTGCGTTCGGTCCATCTTTTGAAGCACGTTCAACATGGTAACACTTTCAGATTCATGTAGGGTGTAAAGCTTAGCTTACTAGAAGAAAATTATAATATTTTGGCAGCATACCAACAACTCAAAACTTAGTTTAACCTATCCCATATGTTAGCTAAATTTCTGAAGAATTTGACTTTGACAAAACAATGCTGGTCTGCCAATAATAGATTCCCAAGGCTTCTGAATCGATTTTAACCTACATTAGACAGCTTTTGGATGTTACTAGCCACACAATTAGCAAGCCAACTATTGCAAAGAAGATGAATTTGTCAAAAGAAAGTTAAGTTTCTTTGTCCACTTGGGAGCAAACTGGAATCCCATGTTGGAAACATAACATGATGGCAACAAAACAAAGAGGCGTCAATGGATGATAATGATCCAAACAACAATTAGCACGGAGAAAACATGGTAGAACTAATTATATATAAGGCGTAAATGCCTCCGTGAATTCAATGAATAGGCATACATTTGGGAATTACTGACCTGCTGCTTTCTGAGGAACATTCCTGAACTCGTCCGCACTTCACTTGCTATACTCTTACCAGACTCGTTGTCAGCCACCATGGATTTCTCAAGCTTGTCCTTAGCCTACTCAACCAAACTCAATCAACCAGAAACCAAGTCAATTGCCAGTCCCCCTTTTATTTTCTTTTTTCTTTTCCTTGAATAGTTTTAAAGTGAAAATCCAAAATCAAAACTTTATTTCCCTTTCAACACAAAAGGCGATAGATACTAACCAGAGTGATAAGATGATCGCACTCCTCATGTGTCAAAAAACCCCTGTATATAAAGGCCCTGAGTGATCCCAATCACCAGAAATGTCATCTGATCAGCACACACACAAATACTTTACCCCAGAGAGAGATAGAGAGAGAAAGCGCACGAACCTAGGCCGCCAAGAGATTTGCGTAACCCGCGTCGGATCAAAGTGAACCGATGAAGCACCCGTGGTGAGTTTCAGCACCGACCCTTTTCTGATAAAAAGAGGAAAGAAAATCAGGCATTGATCTACATTTTCAAAATCTGCGCAGAAACACAGGGAAGGATACAAAGAAAATTAAAGTTATACGTTTCTTATCTGCACCCCACCTCGAAACGTGAAGAGCAGAGACATCAGGGAGAAGGCATAAGAGACATAAACAAGAAAAGAAGAAAAGAACCCGACATTTCATCATCATTTCATCAACCAAATGTTTGCCCAGTTTCTTGAATGACAAAGAAAGAATTAACCCAGAGAAGGTAAACCAGGAAGGCGAGGACTAGGTAGCTTTGTGATCTCTAAGGTGTGGAATCTTTAAGGTGCACTTTTCCAGAATTTTGTATGCATAAAATGACTTGAAATTTTGAAGCAAATTAGGCAATTGGCTTTTAGGTTTTAGACTTGGACTTCTTCCGTGCTTTCCCACTAATCACTCCTGGCCTTCGATTCAATGGTTTTTGCCCACCGAATTCCAGCTCCTGCTATGTGCCTTTTTTCTTTTTTTGCCTCCTATTACTATTTTTTTTTTTTTTTTATGAGCTTTCACCTATGACTATTATTTAAATGTTCTTGAAGCTTCTAACTAGAGTAGTAGCAACGAGGACTGTCTTGAGTCAGGAATTTTTTTGGAGGAATTGGGTAAGGAATTTATTAATCAAGAAAATCTTTATTTCTTTCTTTCTTTATGATAAAGGATCTATTTATTCTTTAGGGAAAAAATTATAGATTTTGATTTTTTCTGGTTAACAGAAAAAGTGGGAAATTAAATTATCTCAACGAAATGTGCTATTTATTTATGATATTCTAATGTAGAAAGTAAATAGTTTTCCAAAAAAAAAATTGTAGAAAGTAAATAAAATGTCACTGAATCAGACATCTTGCAGGGAAAAAAATGTTGGCGAATCATCTGAAAAGGAAAAGAGAAAAGACAGAAAGTGTTAGGTTATGGACATTAATTAAGTTGAATATTCATCAATCAGCTACCCGTTACCACACGGTGTGGGTAACTGGGTATTAGTCATAGGAGATCACCTTCAATGGCGTGCTTGACCATTGGTGATTGAATATCACAAAGAGCTCTTCCATGCTTTCATATCGATGTAATAAGTTGAAAATTTTGAACCAAGTGAAAAACTTGGGATATATGTGGTCTGATATTTAAAATCAAATTTATTATTCCTTATAAAATTATGTCTCAAAATAATATTTCAAATTTTTTATTATATTTAAATTTTAAATTTTCTCATAACTTCACATATGAGTCTTATATATACATATAAATAATATTTTTTAATTAAAATTACAATATCAAATAATACTTGAATATATTTTGTATATTCTATAATATCATCAATAATGTACTCAAAAAAATCACATCAAAATTTTAATTTTTAATAAAAAATTATTATAAAAATACAAAAGTCACTTCTCGTATCTTTTTCTTTTCTTTTTTTTTATGAAAAGAAACTTAATCATTGATACTAAAATCATCTTGAATACAATCATTAGCGGAACATCATCCCTGTCACAAAAGCTCCACTTGGGAGAGAAGTAGAAATAAAGTCAAAATTACATTGTGTTTTTGCCCATTATACCATATTATTTGTAGCTCTATTGCACTGTTTTGTTATGTAATTGATGTTTCATTTTCGTTTCATGGGCTTTCTTAATAATTTCTTAACTTGTTCTGTGATTGGTCTAGCTTGCCAAATCTCATAGTCTTGTATTTTTGACTGCCAAAATGACCCCAAGAGCATTTCGAAGCAATACAAAAAAAAACTCTTAAAATTACAATATAAATACACTGTGATTTTTGTTTTGAAGGCCTGTTTCCTGCCATGAGGAGTTTTAGACAGGATATACATGCAAATTTGACTATGCTTGTACAACCCTTTTGCTCACTTATTAATACATTTTTGTTCCAAAATTTAATATAATATATTTTGTTACATGATTATTTTGTGTATTATTTTTTAATATTGTTCATACTTATTTTTTTATAAATAAGAGTATTTTAATTTTTAAAAATAATAGACATAATAAATAAATATATTTTAATAACTAAAATACATCTTTAATATATTTGCAATTCATTTTAACCTCTTATATCAATTGAGTGTTAGTAGTAGTCAAAATAAATGAAAATTCAAATAATGGGTCTTTTTGGGTTTTTCTTTCTTTCTTCTTTTTTGGAGAAAAAGCCTCTTTATTTTTCTGATTTGTAGAATTCTTAACATTTCTTTCATTAAAGAAGAATGACTTGTTTTGGGCCTTATACTCATCACGCATCCCCAAAGCAGGGGATACAATTTTTTGAGTGGTACAACTACAAATTGGCAGAATCAGGCATGAAATTTCGCAAAAGTTCCATTTTTAATCCACCACAATATCTAACAGCCCATGATCTTTTTAGCTACCCGTTTAGGTTTTTCAACCACAATGCCATCATTTCCGGCCAAAGCTTTGTACTTATCCTTCCTGGTGAAGCCGGTGCACTCGTACGATAGAGTTGAGGCGATCAGCCTTTGTATGTAATTGGCGACTTCATGGCTTGATTTTCCGGCACCACAAGTTAGGTCACGCGGTAATTTATTCAAGAATGTTACTTCGTATGCAGGGCTAGGATTCATGAAAAAATAGAAAGGGTCCATCCCTTTCCAGCCTCTGGCAGTCGTTCCGTGAAACATGCTCATCCTATTGCTCATGGCCACTGGAACCAGCTCGTCGGTTAATTCCGCAAACAACGCTGAAAATCTTAGCAAAAATGGTTCTCTACATGTGGTCCCTTCTGGGCAAATTGCTAAATCCTCTTCTTCCAGAAGCTTCTTGATCATCTCCGCGTCCTTAACCCGGTCGCGGTTGAGCCTGACGGTTTTAATGGGCGAAATGATTTCCGAGAGGCGTGAAAGTGAGTATGTCACTGCTGGAATGGGACGGCCGAGGGCAGTGGAGAGGAAGATTGGATCCAGAAGTGTTCGATGTGAGCACACGAATAAAACACCCGTCCGACCAGAGGATTTCTGGACGGGTGGAGGTGGGATTCCTTTGATGGTCACCCGGACACCGAGTGCCCAGAAAGCGTAGTAAACAAGTGGCATTGGAAGGAGCGCACCCGCGGCAATACGCAAGCATGCCAAGGGGAACCCA
Source organism: Apocynum venetum (assembly GCA_019593545.1). Lineage (NCBI taxonomy): Eukaryota > Viridiplantae > Streptophyta > Magnoliopsida > Gentianales > Apocynaceae > Apocynum > Apocynum venetum. Next base: position 3,328,783 of record SRSM01000123.1, on the reverse strand, counting down.
ACTGGGATCCATAGAATGGTGAGGAGTGCCAAAAGAGGAGTCGGTTTTTGCACAAGTCGCCCATCGTGAAAGACTATTGGCTTTGGCAATTTGTCATGGCTCAGGGGCTCGACTCCTTCTTTTGCGGGCACAATGTAACTTTCCTGTATAATTTTATAGACAATAATATGAGATAAATTAAACGTGAATCTTTGAACGTATTTGAAAATTGTAATGTAAAAATTGAGCAAATTTAACCTTGCAGAGCTTCAAGAAGGGTAAATCAGTTTCCCTATCACCAAGGCCAATATCTGGTGTTGATGTCGAATTAAAGGTCTTTTGAAGTGCCGCAGCTTTCTTTGGCCCGACAAGTACTCCAGGGCCAGTTACCAATCCAGTAGCTCTGCCCTTGAATGTTCCAATTTCTGTTCCCAAGACAATATCTGTATCCAAATAATCCTTGAGAAAGGCCTCTACCATAATTCTGGGATTTGCGGTTAGTACACATCTCTTACCACATGAAGAAAAGACTCGCCATGTTTCTGGATGTAAATCACTGGAATAAAATTTTGGCAAGACAGCTCGTGCCACGGACTCAATTTCCGAGACTTTCAACCCGGAAAATGTGGCGAATATGAGAAGGCGAATTCCGGCGGATTCAGAGAGAAAATAGTACAACAATCCGGCTACGGGAGCTACCAGAAGTAAGAAGAGAAGCCGGAGAACACCACCGGCTTCAAATGCCACTAGTGCGAAATAAGGGAATGCGCTACGGCCTATGAGCAATGTTCCATCCATGTCACTCACTACTGTATGGTCTTCGCGTCCGCTGGATTCACATTGGTCTATAGCAGGCAAGTTACAGACAGAATCTACTTCTGGCTTTGCCATTACTAGAAAATTTTGTGTTCCTTAGACACTCACTCCGAGTGGAAATGGTTATCTGGGGAACTGAATAAAATTCTGCATCATACATTTATATCGTGTGATTATAGGGTGCGGCTGCGCCTATAGAAACCGACAAATGTTTGGGCTATAAGATCAAGGGGTGCCAAGATTTCCAATGTTATGGGTCAATGTTTTGAGGTATAAATCCTCTTGGAATTACCGACCAGGTTGACGTTGATAACCCTGTTCACTTTCATGGTTGATGTTGCTGTCAAGCCAAAAGAAGCTACTAGTTGTAACAAAATGCTAGTACTAGTGAATGATCATTGTCACGTTCGATGGTTTAGAGGATCATGAGAAGCTCTTCTGCAGATTCGGAATTTTGTTCTTGATTTACTCGGAGAATTGTCACAAGCTAGTTAAATTTGCAAGAACTTATTGGGAATCAAAATCCTACTCGTATGGTATGATGAATATTACTACTAGGCTGATGCGTTGAAGGATTTTTAAGGGCTTCAACTTTCAAGTCTTCTTTAAATCCTAAAAGTATTTTGATACTACTAAATTTGGACTTTTGAGGTTGATCTTTTTCTTAAACAATCTTTAAGCAAGTTGAGGTGAAATCAATAATTTTTTTCTTTCCTTTAAAATGCTTGTAGACGATAATAACAGTACTGTAGAAATATTTATGATGTATTTTTATTTTCCATGCATTTTATGTAACCTATTTCTAGTTTTAGAATGTGATCGTTTTTCTTTTACTATGAAATATGAGCATTTGATTTTTAAAATAATTTATTTGGTGTAATTTATCAAACAGGAAAATCTTTTTTTTTTTTATCCATGGGGGAAGGGGGATCAAAACCTGAGCACTCAAATGGACATAATGGCATTTAACCTGGTATACTATCACCCCGATCCGGAAAAAAGATATTACTACTAGTATTTCTCGCTGCTTTTAATTCCAAGAACAAAATGAATACCTAAACCTCTGCCTGATTATTGAATGCCTTAAATGACTGTGATTTAAATGCATCGAAAAAGGTCACCGTCATATGTAGTACGTATTTCGTTGCTAGGTCCTACCACAGCCTTGCACGTTGAGCATCCCATCAAGTCATTAACTAGTACGTCCCAAGTAATTTTATCTTTGTTTTTGGCTTTGACTTCTATTTTACTAATTTGTTGATAAGTTCAACAGCTTTGTTATTCACAAAGAGAAGATATAATATACCCCCTCCTTTTTTATTTTCTTCTTTCTTTTCTCATCTCAATTTAAAAAATGCATAAAGATCCAGCGGAATTGTATCCAAAAAGGGCCATTTTATTTTTTTGTAATTGACCAAGAAGTGGTATTTCGACAGTACCAATGAGAAAAATGCCCTTGATGGTGCTTATGTAATGAGTGAAGGCTGAGCGACCAAAATAAGTACAAATCTTGGCGTTAGACAACGACATGAGAGTATATCCGAACTATATCATTAAAATAAAAGGTGCTATTAAACTTTTATTTTTAATACAAATTTCACGTTTTTTTTCTAATATAAAAATATTTTTTAAATATATTAATAATATATATAGATAAATAATAATATTTTTAATAAATTAATCAATTAGTAAATGATACGTGTATAATATAAGTGATTGTTGATATTATGTATTATAAATGATTTTTAAAGTTGAATGTCAAATTATATAAATTGACAATTCAATTATCAATTGATAAGTATTATATTTTTTTTAATATTGAGATTGATGTATTGTAAATGTTATAAGATTTTGACAACGTCTCTACTTATAGGTATGGTTTAATTTCCATTTTTCAAAATCTCTTGTTTCTTAATCAAATCACAGAAAACTGAGGCTTTTGTCTCATTTGTTCCAGCCTACGGGCCATCCGAGGTGGAGATAAACACTTTCATAGATAGGGTTGTGTATGCTATGCTTTCCCTTTTTTCATGATTTCAGTTACTTCATAAAGGCATTTTTCTCTTTCTAGTTTCTTCCCCTTTTTCTCTTACATGAGCAAAGGTCAATGTATTAAGATCAAATATATGTAAATAAATTTCAAGCTTTAAGTGTATTTGTACAATTGCTGTGAGTGTGTGTCTATACATACACACACGTACATACACACACACACATATATATATATAGAGAGAGAGAAGGAGAGTCGTTTACATTTTTATATACACAAAGAAAATAAGGTGAGCCAAATTACTACTTAAAAAGTCTATAAAAAATTTGTATAGGAAATTGAGAAGTAAATATTACTTCCTCCATATATATATATATATATATATATATATCAAAAAACACATGTTACAAAATATATTTTCACATATGTTCAGAAAATACATAAATTTATGTAATTTTTTATACAAATAGACAAAAATACCCTCCATAAATCTTTTCAATAATATTAATTTTCTCGTTCTTTCACTTAAAAGTGAAAAAACAAAAGACTACTTTCTTTGTGTTTCCTTTTACACGTAACATTTAAAAAAAAAACATTTTTACTTGTCACCTTATGAAATCAAGGTAACTTTTACTATTTTTTTTTATCATTTTAACCTTCTTATTAATCATAAAAAAAATTCATTTATCATTTCCAATACAAACAATACAAGTATCTAGGATGTTTAATTAAATTTTCAACTTGTACTTTTGACTTTTTAGAGAAAGGAAGAGAAAATAAACAATAGTGAGAAGATTTATGGAGGGTATATTCGATTTATCTATAAAAAAATTCACATTAATTATTGTATTTTTCTAAGAGATGTGAAAGTATGTTGTATAACAAGTAAGGGGAAAAAAAGAGAAATTGAAAGTTTTACTAACATCCTAGATGCATGTACGTTTTGTACTAAAAATGATAAATATAATTCTTATGATTATAGGAAACTTTTATGATTAATTTAAAATGATAAAATGGAAAAAACATTATAGTAAATATTTCTCATTTTGTTTAGAATTCAATGTCAACATTTCACTTGGTTTAAAAATTAATAAGAAAATTTATTTACTTTTAAGATAATTATCACACTATCATTGTTATTAACTTGATTAGTAGTAAGACTATTAGTTAGTGTAATGTATATTCTATTAATTAAGAAGGTTGTTAGTAAAATTTTAAATGAAAATTATGATTACATTTAATTCCAAATGTAAACATTAAATTTTAGATGAATGGAGTATTTTTTTGAAGCAATAGTAAATATCACATTTGTTCCATTTTAATTGTCTAAATTTATTTTTTGAATTATCACATGTGAATAGTATTGTTTCTAATTTTAGTATATGTTTTTACAATTATACCCCTATATAATCTTGAAAATCTAAAATTGAGCTTCTTATTTTTAATTTGTTTATCTTAGAAATATAGTAAATATTTATTGATATATTTGAATGAGAATGCTATAGACAATTTTCTAAGGTAGCAAAAGAAAAAAAAAAATCACCTCAAACTTTAAATTATTTTTTTGGAGAATGTTAAATGTTTATTATTTCACCTCAAACATTTGAATCATTATGATTATATATTACTAAATAAGGGAAATTTTGCTTCTATAATTGTTATTTCTAATACATTTTAAATTTATTTTTAAATAAATAGAGTGAATAAATGGATGAAGTATTATATTGATTTCATAAAATGACAGGAAAAAAAAGCGCACACACACACACACACACATATATATATATATATATATATAGAGAGAGAGAGAGAGAGAGAGAGAGAGAGAGAGAGAGAAAAGGAGAAGGGATGAGTAAATCAAACTTCTATTCTGATAAGAGTCGGGATCATACCGCCATCAAAAACTGATACAGAACTACTATTGAGTAATTGTGATTCTGTTGATTAGTCGAAATTTGGCTTCCTCTTTGGTTATAACTCTTTAACTTCAGTTTTGTCCCGAGACCTTTTTTCAACAAAATGCTCCTTTTGCATTTACAGGAAAAGCGTTACATAAAGTACAGTGGTCATTTGGATTCCAGACAGCCAGACAAACGCTAAAATCTGGAAAAATGACTCTGAAAAGCGATAGAATAGAAAAGAGAGTGGAACATAGGAAATATTCTCTCTTTTTTGTCAGTCTCCTAAAGATTTTTTCTTTTCTTTTGTTTAAAAAGTGTACATTACAAAATGAAAGTTGCTTTCTTCTGATTCCATTATTTATCACCTTGCAAGAACCAAAGGGAGAATAAAGCTGATTCAACCATAATTATTTTGTAAGAAAGAAAAACTTGCAAAGAGAAAAGAAGGTTACATGGATATAAATACAAGGGAAGGGAGCAAGCCAAAGCTACTTGGCTCAAAAACCAAAAAAGGTGGTACAATTTATGATATCCCATGAAAATTGATCAGAAGAATTCAAAGTCTAAGTAAGGCCCAGATGACCTTTCTGAACCAGAATCTCCCTTGTCATTCTGGGGCAAGGTTGATTTCAATGTTCGATTGAAGAAAGAAAGATCTACAGGTTTCGGAATTTCTGGAGGTTGAGTGCCACGAATAAGAGCCCAGTTAATACTCTCGAAGAATGGATGTTGTTTAATCTCTGTGGCACCTCTTTTATATCCTAATCTTTTCTGTGGGTCTTTGGCAAGTAGACCTCTGATCAAATCTTTGGCAGCAAAACTTACAGAGGAACCCTCAGGAAACTTTAATGGTTGCCCAACTACATTAAATAATGTCTCTCTGTTTCCATTGCCTTTAAATGGTGTCCTCCCGTGAAGTAATTCATACAAGAAAATACCGAGTGTCCACCAATCAACAGCGCTCCCGTGGCCATCTCCTCTAATTATCTCAGGGGCTAAATATTCATGAGTGCCAACAAATGACATAGAACGGGCTGCTGTGGGCTCTGCAATAAGCACAGGGAGAGAATCTGAAGTAACCAAAGTGGAGCGTTCACTGCGAGCTTTTATAGCTTTGGAAGTGAAAATACGAGGTTTAAAGCAAGAGGGTTGGAAGCAAGAAGGCTCTACACATACAGGTAGCCTGCATGCTGGATCAATACATGATGGTTCCATAATACAATAGGAAGAATTTGCACACGATGGTTCGTTACTGGACTTAACAAGGGTTGGACTGACATAGCATCTCAGTGATAAATCAAAATCTGATAGCATAATATGACCATCTTCCCTCACCAAAACATTTTCAGGCTTCAGGTCCCTGTACACCACTCCCATCATGTGTAGGTACTCAAGAGCAAGCAGAACTTCTGAAGCATAAAACCTACAGGCACAGAACAAATCAAAATTAGTAATTGCAGTTTCTACATTTGACATACTCTTATCTAGTTGCCCAATTTCTTCAATAAAACATTTTTCTTCTTCTCTTTGTACAACAGAATGCTAATAGCATATTGGAGGAACGTAGTGAAAATACAGAGTCAAAAGCCTAATAACAATAAACCTTGGAGCTTTTAACGAAACTTTGTGATAAAAAGCGAACCTTGCTGCTTGCTCTGAGAAATGCCTGCCTGGTTGACGCTGCCTAAGAAGATGAAGATCCCCACCACTGCAAAATTCCATAAGCAAACACGAAAACTTCTCTGTTTCAAAATGGGAATACAGGGTTGGAAGAAATGGATGATCCAATAAACCCAAAATTTCCCTCTCAGTTTGAGCTCTCGCCAACTTCTTCCTCCCTGCTAACATCCCTTTATCCATTACCTTCATGGCAAACAAACAACCCATCCCTCTTAACTCTGCCAAGTAAACGCTCCCAATATCCCCAAACCCCAATTTCTTCAACAGCCTAAAATGACCCAAACCCAACTCACCATCTTTAGCCGTGACAGACTGTATGGCATCCCACTTAATATCATTACCCTTATGAGGTTTTGAAGATAAATAGCTTCTAAAGCTAGACTCATTTATATCCATGCCATTAGAATAACTAGCTGAACTAAAACTACTCTTGACGCTTTCCTCGCATTCCTCACCTTTGTTCAATTCAAGATTCTCCGTTTCTTTCTCCACAAACTCATCAGCACTCCATTTACTGAAGCAACTACTACCAGACACAGTGATGGTACTAGCACTGCAGACTTCTAGACTTGTACTGCTCTTGACACTAAGGTCCTGAAAGCTAACCTTGAGAGAATTAGCATCACCATCAATGTGGTCATTATCCATTGGCTTGCTCATGTTTGCTGGGACAGAAGAAATTAGTGATACTGTTTGATGAAATGTGTCAAAGACTAGGAAGATAGGTAATAAAAAACGGTTTAAAGTAATTGCAGAGGGAGGGAAAAGGGAACAAATGGATTATGGTCAAAATGGGGTTTTGGCGACGCCGAGGTGGTCAAAGAGAGACGAGAGAGATGCGGGCACCAGAAGGAGAGTGAGCTTGGGGACTTAAAAAGGGTGGTGTTCAAATTTGAAATGTAGTGTGATTTTTGGTGAGTTGCCCAATGAGAGGATTGGGTTGGGGTTTGGATAATTTCCATTGGCCCAGCTATTATTTGCACAATGTGGAGGTTGTGAGTTGTGACATATGAATATTGAGAGTTCCAAGGCGACAAAAGCCTACCAAATCTTTGTAAACCACCCAACACTACTTCAATTGCTAACAGCCAAAACCGTTATGCATTCTCAAATAATACCGCAGCCGCAGTGTGTACATTGGTTTTTATTTGATTTTTAGTTTAGAATTTATATTGCACAAGTTTTAGGTAAAATTAAATTTAATTATTTTTAAAAAACAAAAGACAAAATCGAATTGAATTTTAATTAAATCGGACTGAATTTCTAAACACCAAAATGTAATACTCAAAATATTAAATAGTATATATAAATAAGTGGATTGTTAATTAAACAGTAATGTATTATCATTAATTTTATACTTTTTATAATTTTATTTAAGTCCATTTTAGAGTTTAAAAATTATTTTAAAATACTAAGTTTTTTACATTTTTTTTCTTCTGAAAGGTAATCAAGTCCATATTACTTTTTTACAAAATTTGATAAGTATTATTTTTTTAACATTGGCTCTATGTGTCTTTTTAAAAATTAAGTGATTCGACTAAATATTTTTTATGTAATTTTAACTAAAATATATATTTTTTTTAAACTCATAATTTGTACTCATATAAAAGCCTAAAAGAAAACTCACTCCCTCTTAATCATAATATAATAGTTGGTCATAATTTATAATAGTACTATAAAGATTCAAACATAGCATTAATAAATGGTTATTTCACTCAACGTGCCAATCACTTATCATGTCTTTTTTTTTCTCTCTCATTTACATCGAGTTATTAAATACAAGAAAAAAAATGGGAAAAAGTTATTGATAAATATAAATGGCCGTCTGTTTTAATATGGCCAAAAGATCTAACATGGACGGAGAACGAGAGGGAGTATATGTTACTACTATACTAGTTCACCAAATATAGTACTTGTGCTAGTCACATTTTTAATATTGACAGGGTATATTTCCACAAGCGTGCTATAAAGACAAATTAATTTATTTCTCCATTAAAGGCAAAAACAGAATAAATGAAGAGGGGACCTAAATGTATTTATTGTTACATTGATAAAGAAACTTTTTTATTGCTCTCATTATTATTAAATGGTCAAATATCTATTTTGTAAGTGCAAGACAGAACTTTGAGTTGACTCATTCGTTTGATTTGTGTGTGTATAAGTGAATGTTTCATTCATTTCATAATTGTTATGTTTTGATAAATTAAGAAGTCTTTTTTTTTTTTGGGTGTATTTTAAGCTAAATTTGTATTGAAAACTATAAATTAATTCATGTGATATTTCAGCGTTTTAGTAATGTAGAAGAATGAAAAGGTTTTTAAAAAAATCAACTACAGTAATACTTTTTTTATAAAAAAAAATCCCAATATCACGATTATTTTGAAATTAAAATTTAGTCAAAATGTTTCTTACTAAACTATGTGAAGCAGTGAAGTGTTTATTTTAAAATGCTCAGCATTTAGTTCTGGAAAAGATCCTTGTGAGGTTGTCACGTGTTATAACACATATAGGACAAAATTCAAATTCATGCCCCTTGGAGTAATTTTACAGCATCTATCATAAATAATTACATTTCAAAATGTGCTAATTGTTTTGAAACCTACTACATAATTAATATTTTTTCGTCTCTTAAATAAATTATTTTATTTCTAAATAAAATATTATATATTTCTTTTACTTTTTAAAATTATTGTATGTATTATTTTTAAATTTACTATTACTTTATTAAGAGAAAAATATATAATAAATATTTTTTTTAAAAGAAAGATTAAAATAAATAATGATATAATTAGAAGTAAAATAATGTATTAATATGTATGAAATAGTTTGAAACATGTAATAAAAAGGGAGGGAGTAGTATACAAGATTTGAAAAATAAACAACTCTTGTGGAAATCCACACGCCAAATCGGAACATTTTTTTAAATAGGTGTAGGTCTAAAATGGAATGTGACAAAGACTTGAAGGACTAAGGATTATTTTTACTTTAGTGAAATATTCAGGGACTGAGTTTAAATTTTATAAATTGCATAGGACCGACACAATTAGCAGTAAAAATATTCTTATGGTTAAACTGCTAATATCGAAGCACTCTTCTCATAATGCTGAAGTCTGAACAAATATACAGTGCTGGAAGAATAAGGTACGCATTAGGATATGTTTCCAGTGTTCCAAGAATCGAACTTTCACTCCCTTCTTTTAATTTTAAAAAAAAAAAACAAAAGTACATTCAGGAAATTCAAAAATATGTAATTATGTACAAACGAAAGGATAATAAAAATGGGAGTGAAAAAGAAACTTCTATTTAATCATATCACGTTTGAGCTAATTTACAAAAAAAAATAAAAATAAAATAAAATTGGGATGCAATGAGTAATTTTTTGAATTCTGGCTACGAACAAGATGCAAAAGGATGTTTGTACATAGATTCTTGATTCCATTATTACATGAACATAAGCAAATTTGAATTTGAACGAATACCTAATCCTATTTTTTTGGATGAAATCCGTTGACACATGTCTGCTTGATCCCATAAAATCTCACTGTCTTGGCCAACAACCACATAATAACACATTTTATGTTCTGCATCCTCTGTAAGAATATCATAAAGAACTGCAAAAACCCTACGACGAGTTAGTTTATTTATGATCAATCGCTAGTTAGATCTATTTTTGTTTGAATTTTGGAATAACAAGCATTTGAAACTAAATCTAAGTAGTTTAGGAGTTAATCTGGTATTTTGAAACTAAACATTGCTAGTTTACAAGTTAATTGGCTATCGAGATCCGATCCTGTCATTTGTATAACTGCTCTTGGATCTGATGCTATTTTTATCCTCATCTTTTGTCTCAATTATTACAGCATATCAACCAATCAGACTCACTAGACAATATAGCAACTGAGATACTCTGACACCAAAAGCCAACACCCCCTCGGCCTATCCCCAATTAAGAAAGAAATTGGGATGGACTAAATTAATTAATTTGCTTTATTTCCCAGCAAAAAGTTGACAGATGGAGGAATTTGAATGTTTTTCTTGGGTTTTTCTCCCTCCTGCTTGAAGCAATTAAGGTAGCCGATCAATTCTTGAGTGCCACCTCGTATGTCTGTACTCTATGAAATAACCTTCTTTGTCAAGAAGTTAATGAAAAAGTGCGGGCTTCAGTTAATATTATATCACTTTGCTTATCTTCATCTTAAAGAATGTAAATTTGAAAACTTGAAGTGCAATCAAAGAAGAGGCTTACCTATTGCTATTTGATTATAAGTGAGGTCTATGATCATCATATCCCTCCTACCAAATTGTTACCACAATGAACTCGTCAAAGACATTCGTAGCTTGCTTTCTCCTCCTGATATGGCACAGCATATCTTCTGGTAATTTTCTGGTCATCCAAATTTTCTAATACCGGATCTTTGTGGATTAGTATAGCTTAAGGAGATCAGCACTTTTAAACAAAATTTAACATTGATGTTTCCAGTGAAATTTTCTAATGCTGCTGCAAATTTTACTACCAAATTCTTTGTTTTCTTTCTTTCTGTATTGTTTTGTCTTTTCTAGTTAGGTGTTAATAATGTTTCAATGCAACTTTATACATCAAGAATTAATTTTTTATGCAGGGGATATAGTTGTAAAAGCATGCACGTTTTATGTAATTAACAAATGCCCCTTTCCAATATGGCCTGCTACTGCCCCAAACCAGGGGCAACCGGTAATAGCAAACGGTGGTTTCTATCTTCCCCCAGGTAGGTTCGGCAAAATATCACAGGTTCCAGGAGACTGGAGCGGGCGAATTTGGGCAAGAACAGGCTGCAACTTTGACTCCTCCAACCACAAGCCATGTTGTGAAACCGGTGATTGTGATGGCCAACTCGAGTGTAATGGACTAATCGGGCTTCCTCCAGTAACATTAGTTCAATTTGCTTTACAAGTGGATAAGAGCAAGCCAAGTTTCTACGATGTAAGCTTAGTTGATGGTTATAATCTGCCAGTGTCTGTCACAGCAAGGACCGGATCATCTAAATGTAACATTGGGGGTTGTATCAAGAATTTAAAGAGCATTTGTCCCCAAGAATTGGAGGTCCTGAATGAGAAAGGAGAAATTGTGGCTTGCAAAAGTGCATGTTTGGCATTTGATAGGGATTCTTTCTGTTGCAGGAATGAATATGGGAGACCAGACAAGTGCAAGCCTAGTATCTACTCTAAATTGTTCAAGAATGCTTGTCCTTCATATTACAGTTATGCTTTTGATATGCCTCCTCCCATTGTTAATTGTCCGGCAGATGAGTATTTGATCACTTTTTGCCCAGACAAATGGGGTGCTGCTGTCATGTCTACATAGGACATATTTGATAAGTGTGCCGTGCCCCAATTGCTGCCTTCCTTTTGGTTGTCAAATTGGAATTCTAGCATTGTATGGTGGTGCATGGTTGACTCTCTCTTGTTTGTCCAAATAAACGATTTCATGAACACATTTCCCAGTGTTTACCGAAAATGAGTGTAATTTTAAAAACATTTCCAAGAATGACTTGGATTTTTTGTGCGCTTTCGAAAATAAGATGATTTGTTACTAGGAGTACCAAATCATAACCTTTGGAGTTATTCAATAATTACTATTTTTTAAAAAAAATCAGCAGTATCTTTGCCAATGATTTCTATTATGTTAATTTGACAGTACTATTGCCGTGTCATTGTATTCCATTCAAAGGTAGTGGCTTCATTGTTTTTGTCTTTATTATTATTTTTTAAAAAAAGTCCCAATTTTGTTTTTAAATTGAATATTTACATTTTTCTCCTTTGATTTTTTTTTTATCAGAATGATCTCATTCTTTTTATTTTATTTTAAATATTGTTGTTGAATTACCATGTTGTAATCCCTTAATGGTTTCCAAAACAGATATATTATTCAATTTGCAATAGAAAATATAATAATGATAGGTTAAAACTTATTATTCAATTTTTCTTTCTTTTCTTTTTCTAATTTCCAATACAAAAAACATGAATATTGAAATTTATAACTGAATAATAATTCTAAACCAATCATATCATACTTTTATATTACAAATTAAAAAAATACATATTTCAGTTACAAGTATTTTTTTTAAAAAATAATATACATAGATGCATGATGGAAACCATTAAAAAAATTTACAAGATGGTTCTTTAACAATAAATTTTTTTTAATAAAATATCGTTCGTTATAAGAGAATTGAAGAGGAAAAAAGCGTTTCAAATTAAAAACAAAATTTGGAAAAAAATTATAGAAAAAAAAGAAGAAGAAACAATGAAATGAGTATACTTCCGAATTGAGAAAAAACAACAATAGCATTGCTAAATTGAGAGGGGAAAAAAAAAATCGGCAACGGTACGTCTGATTAAAAAACAACAATTTTTTTTTAGTGATTTGTTATTGTGAGAAAGCTGGTGATAGTGCACAAAATAACGCATTTCTGGAAATTTATTTAAAATTTCACCCATTTTTGGCAAAAAGCCCACATTTCCATTATTCCATGACATAAAATTTCAATCATTATGTATTCTATTTATATTATTCGTGAAAGATATTTATATTTATACTGAACAAGTATTTTTGGTCCAAAATAAATAAATATTTTTTTAAAATAAATATTATTTTATTTTAATATCTAAATATTTATTAAAAATATTTTTAATTTTAATAAATTACTTACATTAACTCATATAGTCCCACTATTAATCATAATTTATTTATTTTTTAAAAATTAAAATTCAATTTAAATACAATGCATCCATATAACGTGTTCCCTTAGAATAAACTTTTAGTTTGTTTTTAAAAATTGAGTTAAATTTATTAAAACGTAGCCATGTTCTTTTAGTTTATTTTTGGACTTAGATATCCAATCTTGAGAAGTAACGTTCTCAATATATTTAGGGAGCTGTAATTTTAAACTACAACTTAAAAAATATTTATTAATTGAACAAAAGAAAGGAAAGAATCAAGAACAACATAGAGATTAGTAAGATTTTCGGCCCACATCTGGAGACTATGGGCAGAAAGCCCAATAAACATAGATAATAGTTGGCTGTGAACAGATACGGGCAAAGTACTGGACCCATGCTCAAGCCCAGACCTCTCAAGAAATAGGGTTTAACACCTAAATGGGTGCCGCTCGATTTAGGGTTTTAGAATGATTATGGACGTTAGATGTATTCCTTTATAAAACCTGGTGGAGCAGTTGTTGCCCCATCGTTCATTTTTCTGCATTTCTTAGCCTCTTTAAGTCTCTGCTCAGTTCGCTCCTCTCCGATTCCACCATCTGCAGTCATCTTTATTCTTGTTTCTATGTCATTTCAGCTGTATCTAAAATAGTGTATCGAAATCATTTGATGAGAAGAAAACTGCAACAATATGATTCGTAAATTCCGTGATTCGTGGTATTTAAGTCTCTGATGATTTCGAAATTATTTTGATTCAGTTTGTTCTTCTAAGTTTTCCTTTTTTAAAAAAAGAAAAAATTATACGAAGGGATGTGATGATACAACTTTTGGTCCGTGTTTCTGAATTATCTTTGTGGATAACACAAGCACTCTCTGATCCCTTCTCTTTTATTTGTTTAAAATGCTTTTTTAAAAATTTTAATTTCAGCCTTGATTTGCGTTAGATATCTCAGCGGCTCTGTGATTAGTTGCCTTTTTTGGCATTATACGCTATTCTGATGATTCAATCGTGAGTGATAAGTTTCGAGTCTGAGAGCTGCTGATTTTTCATTTTTATTCTAGCTTCTGCTATGATGAACCGTGAAAAAAATTCACATGTCAGACTTCAGAGATTTCGTGCAGAGATCTGTGAGAAGAATACTTCATGTTTCCTGAGCAGAATTTCTGCAGAGCCCTATTATTGCAACAACAATATTAGTATTTGGGAATATGATTTATTCAATTTGAATGCTTAAATGGGTAATTAATTGTAATGTTTTAAAAAATACTGTATTTGAATTTAATAATAATTTTTTTGGGGTGAAATTTGAAATAATTAGTAACTAAATGATATGAATTGTAAGTTTTCTAAATAAATATTTTAAAATATTTAAAATTTCTCTAGTTTAAAATATTGTTAATTTTATGATCAAGGTGCTTTAAAAAATGTAAAAAGTTTTGTATTGACGAAATATTTAAATATGCGTTTCTCATAAAAAACAAAAAAGTAGTATTTAATGCTGTATACTCTCAATCCCTATTCACAAAAGAAATTCTTTTAATCCTTTTGGGTAATTACTATTAGTAGATGTCCCATGACATATACACACCCAATCTTAATGAACATCTAATTTTAGATGGATAGTACATTGCGTTACTAGAAAGTTATTGCATGGTAGAATTAAAATATGCTTAATTGTTAACTGAATTGGAATTTCCTGAAATCTGAATTACTTAACCTTTTCGGAAGTAATCTGTTAGGATGTGTCCCATGACATATTTATATCTGATCTTGTGAGTGTAAACCAAAAAGTTCTAATCGTTTTCGGAAGTTGCCTATTAATAATATTATTGGTTAATATCCCATAACTTGTAGATAAGAATTCTTGATAATATTAACCAGGTAATTCTAATCCCACTTGCAAAAGGTGTGCCTGGAATTGTTCACTCATAACATGTGGATATCTAATCTTGTAAATATTAACAAAAGAGTTTTAATCCTTGTTGGAAGTTGCCTATTATGGGATAGATATGAAATCATGTTAATATTAACCAAGAAATTCTAATCCCACTAGCAAAAGATGTGCTTGGAATTGTGTATATATATGATATTACGTCAAATTTCCTGGGCATTGTTTCTCGTAGCTGCAAATTTCTCTCTTTGGGGATTTTGTATGAAATCTCCAAAAGGATTGTTTTTGTGCAGCCTTTTGATCAAATTTTGGAGGGGCTAGCTTCTTCCGCTCTAAACCATAATGGGTTTTTCCATGAGTCAATTAGGATCAATGATGGGCACTATAATGTTCCTATGTACTTTTATGAATAACTGTGTGCCCGACAGAGTATGGAGTTTATTTGAGACATGGCACAACAAATTGATGGCTTTCCTTTTCCCCTACATCGAGATCGCTTTTCATGAACGCGCAGGTGATTCTTTCGGAGTTCGCGGTAGAGCTTACACTGCAATTGAGACCTATCTTGAGAATACTTCTTCTGAAAGAGCGATGCGCCTTAAGGCTGCTCATGTGAGGGGACGTCGAACATTAGCCCTCAGCATGGATGATTATGAAGACATCATTGATGTTTTCGATGGCATTAAAGTGACATGGACTTTGATGAAAAGACTCCCTAGTTCACAAATAATTACCACTACTTGTGGTAGTAGTGCAGAAAAGAGGTACTATCTGCTCACCTTTCACCGAAAGCATCGCGAAATCATCACAAAAAAATATTTGCAATATGTATTGGATGAAGGAAAGGCAATTGAAAAGAAAAACAGAACTTTGAAACTTTACACCAACCTTGGAGGAGAAGATGAATCTTCTTGGGAGGACAATAGTTTGTGGAGTCATGTTTTATTTGAGCATCCTGCTACTTTCCAGACGCTAGCTATGGAACCCAGTAAAAAGAAGGAAATTATGGATGATTTGATCACTTTCTCCACATCTAAGGAGTACTATAATGAAATTGGAAAACCATGGAAACGTGGGTATCTTCTCTATGGCCCTCCTGGAACGGGTAAGTCCACTATGATTGCTGCCATGGCAAATCTTTTGCAGTACGATATCTACGATCTTGAGTTAACATCGGTTGATGACAATATGGAGTTGAGGAGGTTATTAATTGAGATTGGGGAGAAGTCCATCATAGTCATAGAAGATATAGATTGTTCTTCGGATGTTACAGGCAAAAGGCAAGAGAAGAAGGCTAAGAAAAGTGGTAGTGATGAAAAAGAAGTGGAGGACATCATTAAGGAAAAGCCAAAGGATGCAAAGGATGATAGTAAGACTAAGAAAGTTACACTTTCTGGGCTTTTGAATTTTATTGATGGACTTTGGTCATCTTGTGGCGGTGAGAGAATCATTGTGTTTACCACTAATCATGTGGACAAACTTGATCCAGCACTTATTCGGAGAGGTCGTATGGATAAGCATATAGAGTTGTCATACTGTTGCTTCGAAGCTTTTAAGGTTCTGGCTAAGAATTATTTAGGCCTGGAAGAACATGATTTGTTCCCCGAGATTGAGTCCTTGCTACTAGAAACTAAAATGACTCCGGCTGACGTTGCTGAAAATTTGATGCCTAAATCTCTTGGAGATAATGCTAAAATGACTCCGGCTGACGTTGCTGAGAATGCTATGCCTAAATCTCCTGGAGATGATGCCAAAACAACTCCGGCTAACGGTCATGAAAATTCGCCGCCTAAATCTCGTAGAGTTGATGCTAAAACGGGTCTCACTTGTTTGCATAATTTGATCAAAGCTCTTGAGACAGCCAAAGAAAAGCAGGGAGATGAAGACTCTAGTTCAAGAAGTCATGAAGATGAAGACTCTAGTTCAAGAAGTCATGAAGATGAAGACTCTAGTTCAACAAGTGAAGAAGATGACGACTCAAGTTCAAGAAGAGCAGATGAGAGCAATGAACAATAATATTAGATTTACCGTGGGAAGCTTTGTTTTTCTTTTTGCCAAGTTTATGTGTTGCATGTACACAGAACTAAAATATGACATATAGTAGCTTTGTTATTTGTCATTCACAAAGACTAAGAACACCTTATAGTCCATGCAGTTCTTTTGCAATTTTTCTTTCTTTCTTAATTGAATTTGTGGTATTTTTAACTTGTATCAAGAGTGGTTCAAAAATAAAAAATTTAATTATTTCGAAAAACTAATTTGCATGTTACCTTTTTGTTTCCGATTGGTCCTGGTCGATAGCATTGCAACAGCAATCAGCATCATACATTGAAAACAAGGCCAAGTTTTAATCACGTTTTTCTGCATATTTTCTTGCACTAAGGTTGAATTTGCTTGCGAGTTACGATCTCCCCTAGTAAGCCAATGATGACCAAAGAAAAATTGTAGATTTCTGTGGCAGTATTGTTTCCTCGTTCAATGATCTCCTGGTAATACAAGAGATCTTCCATGGTCCTTGAAAGGAATTTTGTTCAAAGACAGTGATATCTTGTGGTTTTTCTTTTTCTTCTAAATCTGGAAGAGTCAAAAAAGAAGTACTACTACAATAAATCACCCCCACTATAAGAATGGAATCACTTAGATATCATCATTTTCATAACAAAAAAGAAAGAAAAAAAGGGACAATCAAACGTTAAATGCCAGCTAAGGGAATGATACTCACTACATTGACTGGCGAATCAGCAAGATGCGAGTCTTTTTTGTGAGTGCTGATCAGCTATATACTTACTACCCACATTTTATTTAACTGTTAATATACGACATGGTCTTCAATATGAAAATCCCTTAATTTAACTAACAAGCCAAATCTCCGTTTACTCATTCAAACTTGTGACTTGTGGACTAGTTCGACCTTTTCACATTGAATAATAAGCGCTGCTTTGGTCTTTCTAGACGGTCTATGGCATTACCAAGACTGTGAGTCTTTGCAATTTAGAAAAGGTTATCATCTCATCTATAGACCAAATAAAAAGTATGGTAAATTTTTTCTTTTCACCGAAACAAAAGAAAAGTGAGACAGACAAACCTTAATGCTTCTATATATAGAAGACTGCATAAGAGAAATAATACATGTGTAGATTGAAAGATGAGTACGATGCGAGAAGGTGAGGGACCTTTGTCGCAGGAGATATGGCGCCTGCGGGACTCTGCCTTAGACTGAGTTGTTAATAAGCATGCGCCATTGCTCCTGTGACAAAAGACCCTCTAAACTTCTCTATTTATTACTATCAATTATAGAGTATCATTCAATTCTGGCGGAATTTAATTAGCCAAAAGAAATGGTCTGGTGAAATTTTGCTGTTCTTGGTTTGCTTTCTTCTCTTCTCATTTGTTTTATGCATCATATCATCTATACAAAGTTTTGTATGCACTGTTTCTTTGGCTGACTTTTCAATGTCATTCTTACTTCTTTTCTTCTTCTTTTTTTGAGGAAAGAATTTTTAGTTTATTTTTAGTCCAATAGCATGGGGGTGTAGGAACCTTGCATTGCATTTAAGGTATCAAATCGAATCATCAATCATAGATTGAGATTAACTTTTGCTAGAGCTTTTATTCAGATGCTGCCCATGGGGGATAGGAATGGGGTACACACTGCTTAAGAAAAGTTGACCGAATAAGCTATAGATGCACCAAAGTTTTGTTAATAACAAAACAATTATCTGTGCCATTTTTCCAGGTTCCATAAAACCAGCCACCTCGAACAAGCATTTCTGGCCAAATTAAAGCTCCTGAGAATCCAAAAGTGAAGAGAAGAGAAGAGAGAGAGACAACTTGAGGATGAAGCTTCAACTGATGAAATTGAAGGTAAGCTATGGTTTTTTTTTGACAGCTACACACCCCTCAACGTTAAACTATCAAAACAATTTCTTTTTCTTCTGTCGAGATTATGTTGTTAATTATTTGCAGGTCTAAAATTTAGCTGTCTATCGGAAAGTAAACAAGAAAGGTATTCCAGATTGAAGAGGTGAAAGGCCTAAACAAGACGGTTCAGTTTCAAGGTGGGAGACCAGAGAATGATTTGTTTATTTGAAAGAGCTTGTAGCCAAATATCCAAGCAATCAATGGCATGCAACTGTTAATGTTGGTTACTAAAATACAAGTTTTAGCTGTATTCCAAACTAGTATAAATGATGAATATGGTTTAGTTCTTATTGGCTATAGTTCTTCAGGCTTTGCTCAGTTTCGCATTGTATGAAAACATTATATGCAATCGGAAGCAGAGGATTCAGGGTAGCTAGATTGCCATAAATGCAAAAATATTGACCGACTAGCCACCAGAAACTATAGCATTTCTGCTTTGTCATCAAGACAATGCAGTACGACTACAAATTCCATAAAACCACTAAAAATTCTTCACACAATCATCACGCTAAGACCCCATATTGAAAAATTGGAAAGCATCAAGTTTGTGACAAGATGACTGACAAATCAATTCTAGTGTTAAGGAAGCCATTGCCCGAAACTCAATCTTGGACCCTTCCAAATTTTTATGATCTGCAGAATCTGAGCGCATGCTTACTGAAGAATTTCACTCCCCTAAATCTTTAGTTGTTCAGAATCGCAAGTGTTAAATGTGCTAAAACAAAATAAATCAACAGAATAACTCAAAACACTGATCTCCTTCACCCAAGGCGTTTATAAACCAAGAATTATAACTCAATTGCAGATACCAAAGAATAAATACAAACACAGATTAAGCAGAAAAGAATTATTCAACCAATGAAGATGAGTGTTATTTTAGATATTATACATTGTTGACGAAGCACAAGAGAGCAGTATTTTAAAGCTACTGCATCTCGATTCATCAGCACTAAAAGAAACCATATCTTGACAAATAGATATGTGGAGCAATATAACAAGTCTTCTTCAGTTCTCTCCTTTAAACATTCACCTTGCTCAAGTGCTCCATCGTCACCCAGTCAATGTTTAGCTAACTGCTTGTGAAAAAGGGAAACGGCAAACTTCACAGTGGAAAAGGAGAAAATTGATCATAGGCAAAAAGCCAGGCCAGATCTGTAGGTAAACTGAATGTAACTTCTTTCCACTAGATATGGCACATCACTGTCACTCTAGAAGCTAAGGGGCTATAACTCTGCACAATCATTGCCCATGTGAACAAAAGCTCCCTTCATTGTGCCATTACCCATTTTGGAATAATATCCTAAAGGAAACAAAATTGATTTGTAGAGGAACTCGCTATTTGCATTGCCTTGGAAGGAAATTCTCACTAGATAAAAGAGACCTGATCAGATTTTCCACCCTCTTTGCACCAGTGGTAGGCTTGAGGACTGTGATATTACCAACAACAGAACATCGATCTGTACCATTTTCCCCACTTCCAATGCACCACCCACCAGGAACAAGCATTCCTTGACCACGCAGCAAGAGTTCAGAATCAATTCTGTCCAGTATAGGATCATCTTGGTGAAACTTTCTTGCGAATGGAGCATTACTCTCAACCATTCGTTGCATGTCATCAACGGTAAGGTAATGAGGGTGCTGCTTGGGAGGATTATCCCAAGAAATGAAGTGGAGATCGCTATTCACAGTAGTATTAAGGAACTCCTGAGCGTTGCAAATGACAGTGTGGAAATATCCTTCTGGAGAGGAAATGAAGTTTGCATAGTACATAAGGACTGTTCGTGGTAAGTTGTCCCATCCCCATATGCAGAAGTCAACAAAAGGACGAGAAAGTGCCATCCATGCAGAGCCTGTAAGACAAGGCAGGAAGTTAATTTCCATATTAACAAATACTTCATATGTCCTATTAAGATAGACAACTACCATTTTTCATATAGATTAAGAAAATATCTTTAATATTATTGGAATTGTAAAATTGTTCTATATATTTTTTATTTTTCCCTGTAATTTTGTCGTGTTTAGTATTCCAAAAAGTCTAACTTGAAAATGAATATTGTTAATGTCAATATGCGTTAAATAAGGGTATTTTAGTCCATTAAAAAATAAATTATATTCTAAATAGATAAATTGGACTATAATTTGGGAAGAACAAAAATGAAAAACAAGACTACATTAGTGGGATGGAAGAAGTAGTTTAAAGTGTGAAAGTTCAGAAAAGGCCCAAGTTATAATGGTATCATGTTGACCATAAAAATAGTCTTCCAAAGATTTAAACGCTGCACTGGGCATAAGGGTTCTAATACTGAAAATGAAAAGATTTTATTTTTGGTAAATATGTACGTATTGTACAAGTACAACATGCTGTCAACAAACTTTCACATGTATATCTGTGCTGAACGAGAGTGACAGAGAAAATTCAGATGCTGACTTTCAAGCTAGTTAAGCAAGCACTACAGGAGAACTCGTTCTGACTTTTATGCTCATACTAGCAGGACACTGAGGTCATGCATATTTCTTAATGGAAGAACTGAAGGAGAGAGGAGGTGAGAAAAGAATTCAAAAATCTAGACAAAATGGATACATGAAGCAGCAAAACAAACAAATTCTTATGAAGCAGAATTTAGTGACTCATTATCCTTCTAAACAATCTTTTACCAACTCTTCACAAGGTACCCTTAGGCCGTAATAATTTAATTTCTCTTGTGTATCCATAGAAAATCTAATACCTATGAAGGTATATTAAATTATTTTTTCCATTGGCTGCATATTTCATAAGAGGCTATATATTTTGATTTTTCCTTCAAGCTAACAGGGTACAGTAAAAGACCATAGATGAAATTTTGTTGAACGGGAAGGCATAAATTGAATATGAATTTGCCTGCCTGCCTAAATTTTCCATTCTTACACCACCCACCCCCACCCCCTCAAGAAAAAAAATGGTGCAGGTTTTCCTTCAAGAAAACACTATTTTATCCGTAGGACCACTCACTTCAGATTTCCAACAATGTTAACTGATAGAAGGGGGGGGGGGAATACTGTCATGTTTCCCATATCTTTTGTCAAGAACATGTCATGTGCATAGATTTGAAGTCTCATATTTCAAACTCCTGATCTTGAATACAAAATGAAAGACTTTTCAAGAAAAGAGATACTAAACAGTGTGAGGCAAAATGGTACACGAAGGACATAAGAGCAGATAATGAAGAAAGAGATAAATTTGTTTTCATTGACATCACAGCACAACTGATTGACTGAACTAAACAGCCAGTTACACTTGCAGCCCATCTCCCTAAACACATTAACACTACAGGTCAATACTCCTAAAACAAAACCTAGTCAAACCCCAATCTATGAAGATTGCTTATTGTGACCAGAGAGAAGGAGTAGACCTAGCCTTCCATTCACTATTGGTGGTCAATCACACGACCCTGCTTAAGTGAAACAATATAATAATAATAATAAATAAATAAATAAAGCAAAAAGAGTAGAGATGCTTAATTCCATATCCCTGATCTAAAAATATGAAATAAGAAGAGAATCTGCTGGATACTTTATTGCCTCTACTCTGATTCTAAGTAAAACCAGATTTAGGATAAGCAAGTCTAGCAATAAGAACACCAATTTTTGTAGCATTCTATGTATTTGAGCATTCAAAGAACTAATCATCTTATACGAGATCCAACGGTGAACAGTTGCCCAAAAGAAAACTAGTGGAAAGAACAGAAATAACACAATATCTAGTTTTACTCGCACAACCTATGGAAACCAAAGTGAAAAGAAAGAAAAAGGTGGACAAGTTTGCTACAGGGAATCCCAAGTATCCCAAAATGCAAGCAAACCAAATACTTGAGGAAAAAATACTTTCCGTATGTTGATCATTGCAATAGAAAAGGGACAAACTATAGAGAGAAAGGCGGAACACCAGGACTTAACATTAGTGTCTACATGAAAGTTGCAAGTTAACCCATCAAATAGTAAACTAGACATCAAGAAAAGGAAAGCTCTAAGCTACAGCTACTCCAATAGTTGATGCCAAATCAGACCTGTAAAGAGCTTAAAGGCCGTGGGCACGCTTCTTCTCTGTGTAATCCAGAAAACGTCGGATTTCTTTGACACGTACAACCCGGGATCAATGATTATTGGCTTTGCTCTTTGGAACCTGCATAGTCAAGATTAGAAACCAAAACTTTCAGATGCCAAAAACTCAAATTAAAAGAAAAAGGAAAAAGAAAACAAATCACTCACTCTTTCCATCCAATATTACTGGTATGGTCAATGAAATTAAGATCCCGCGGCAAGTACGAAAATGCGTGAAGCAGATCTATTGCATCAAATCAATTTCAATCTAATTAACCCGTTAACACAAATCCAATTTAACAAAACAGAAATTCCACCAGTAAAACAAACTCTAAGGCCAAAGGAACCTACCGTCTTGAGTAACAAGGGGATAATCCGAAGCACTGAGATTGATAAACCAGTCCCAATCCCCGCCTTCTTTAAGCAAGATAGCGGCGGCGTGGAGAGTGTTAGCCACCATAGTAGGCCCACGGTAGGTGACCAAATTGGCCTTGGTGATCATTCTCACATTTCTAAATTTCGTAAAGATGGGGTGACTACCGACGAAGTTGCGCAAATCGAGGCGTTCCTCCGGCGAGGACTCGGCGTCCAGATGTACTACGTACTGGTTATTAGGATGGTAAAGGGCCAAGAGAGTACGCTTGAGCATATTTCCATCCCCAGCAGAACCGGATATAAGGTAAGCAAACCGCGGCGGAGGAGGCTGCGACGAAATGGGAATGGGGTGAAGCTTAGATTCAACAAAAATGGAGGCGGCGGAAGCGGTGGTGTAGTAACGATAAAGAGGGAAAAGTGGGGTGCCGTCCGGTGAGGTTAAGGTTGTAAGGAAAAGAAGAAAGAGAGAAACAATGGAACCTACAGCCAGTGGAAAGATCCATTTGCGCTCCATTGTTTGCGGATGCCTTAGGTGAAGATAATAGTTCTTTAGCTTCTTCATCTTCTCTAAAATCCCTTTATCAACCACTGAAACAATGAGAAAATTAGAAACTATCAATGGAGGGAATCGAATCAAAGAGATTTCTCTCTCTCTCTGACAAGAATTGAGATTGATTCGTGTCTGTGTCTGGAGGGAGGAAGGAGAGAGAGTCAGGGAGAGATTTCAATTGTCTTTGTTTCAGTCCTGAGAGCGTTGGAGTATAGTTGGAGAAAGATGAGGCCGCTTTCTTCCCTTAGCTGTTGGGCTTCTTTTTTGTGTATATATATATATATATAAGGGTCACTATACACCTCTAATCTTCTTCCAAAAAATACCAAAAAATTAGGTGGCACTTTCATCATTTAATTGAAACACTATGCCCTTCATCTATTTAAATTTATCAAATTACTATAATTAATAAATATCAAACCCATACATCTCCTAAAAAAAAGAAAAAAGAATAGAAAAACCAACCCATACCATTCGCAAAAACATTGCCGCCCGAAGCTCCCACAACCAAAGCAAACAAAACCACTGCTCCAAAAAAAGGCTAGTTCACCTTCCTTACTTTGAGGTATAACATCTGAATCAGTATCATTTTTTTCTTGGGGTTTCGTTGAATATTTCTAGCCTTTTATGTTTGATTGATGTGCAAATGTGATCTGGGAAATCTGAATTATGTTATGGGTTGTGGCTTTTTTCTTTCTTTCTTTTCTATTGTGTGTGGATTTCAGATGATAAATGAAGCAATAATGGCGTTGAAGGAGAGAATTGGATCCAGTCAGTACACAATCGCCAAGTTCATTGAAGAAAATCAAAAGGATTTGCCATTCAATTTCAAGAAGCTTTTGCTGGTTAAGTTGAAGTAGCTAGTGGTGTAAGATCACGAAAGTGAAGAATTCTTTCAAACTCTCTGCAATCCAAAAGCCAACCTCTGCGGCATCTAAGAAGCCAAGTAGTTGTGAAGGCAAAGAAAGAGCCCACAAAGAAGGTCGTTCCAGGTACTGGGATAAAAAACCCAATGCTGCTACCTTTGGGAAGCCAAAAGGCAGTAGAAGTTGCTGCAGCACCAAGAGTATCAAGTCACCATCCATAGGAAGAAGTTTCTTCCACTTTGTTCTTAGAACATATTGGGTTGATTCAGATGGTATGGGTTGGATTTTTTTTTTTTTTTTTTTGTAGAGGATGTATGGGGTTTGACAATAATTATACTAATTTGATATAATTGAATAGATGAGGAGATATATTGTTTCAATTACAAGATGAAAGTGTCACTTTATTTTTTAGTGAAAAATTAGAGAGATTTAGTGAAATTAAACTATATATAAAAATTCAAAAAATGTGTCACTTTGAAGCATTTTATTTTTAGTCTCTCCGTGACATGTGAATACAATATATATATATTATTTTTTTATTGGATATTTTGCAATAAAACCGAAACACAATACGAACTTCTTTTTTTTATCAAAATAAATTACTATATTGATTGTATTTGTTTGTGTTTTCGTTCATATATTCTTGCAAATCTTTTATGATCAGAAAATTTGAAAGTACTGGCAAACTTTGTCTAAAATAATAGCTTGAAGCCAAAAGTTATATATAACAAGTATATGTTTTGGGAGCTGTTTGAATCAGAGGTGTGAAAGATCTATTTGACTAACTTCCTATTTCTTTAACTGGGCAAAATATTTCAACATATTTATAATTTATATAGATAATCTAGAATTTGTGATAGTTTGACATGTTTGTTCTGAACGTGATTAAACGTATCACGATTCCCAACTACCCTTTATAAGGAGGTATTGAAGAACGTTGGATGTGATACGAATAATTTATTTAATAATCAAGTTAATTGTTAGTGGCACGAAGAAAATCATTGCATACTTTGTTCGGGATCATTTTAACTCAATTTATATATTAAAAAATTTTAGTTTTAAGAAAATTATAATATTATTATAATTATTAAAAAAATCATTTATCAATTAATATACACTTACTTATAAATTAAATAAGTTATTAATTGAATTTAATATTAAAAACATGTTTATTATAAATAATTATTTATTTTAATAACTCTAAATATTTCAATTTCGAACATATAAAAACATTATAACTCAAACAAAATTGCTACTCACACCTTCATTATCATAAGGTCACGGCGGTAACTAACCGGTGGCTTTTCTTGGTCTATCACCGCCCAAGTTTGCATTTAATTGCGTGATGACTTATATTTTTCTACCACTGTTACAATTTTTTAAGTCCATAGAAGTTTTTACTCAGTCTTATGACTTTTTAAGATTTTTTCACCATTCTTTTGATTTTTTTTTCATTTCATTTATTTATTATTCTCAACATGTAATTTATCTTTTCTCCTTCTTATATCTCTCTATCTCCCTTCTTTTTTAAAAATTTATTATTATTCATATCTCATATTCTCTATTTTCAAGACAATAAATAAGAGTATGTTATGACAAAATATCCTCATTGATTTATGTGAATATTGTTCTGCCTGACTTATAAAAAGAGACTAAAAAATTACTAAATGCTAATGCACCAAAATGTTTGTCGTCAT
Source organism: Apocynum venetum (assembly GCA_019593545.1). NCBI lineage: Eukaryota > Viridiplantae > Streptophyta > Magnoliopsida > Gentianales > Apocynaceae > Apocynum > Apocynum venetum. The sequence continues at coordinate 3,302,343 of SRSM01000123.1, read as the reverse complement.
TTTTATTAATATGATTATTGGTGAAAATGGAAAAAATAAAATTATTTAAAATTTAAAATATTATTCTTGTGATAAATAATTTAATTAGTAATAGAAATGTTCAATTTTAAATATATCAGTATAGAAATATAAATATTAAATATAACATTCATAAACATATCAATATATATAATATAATACTTAAATATTTTTCATTTTTTATAGTTGAAAAGACATTCAATTTTTAGTGGAGAAATATTTTAGATAAAATAGGAGATTCAAAGTGATAATGAATTTCACTGTTTTATTACCCATTTAAGGGGTCGAATAATTTGAATTTTACAAAGTTTTTCCAGTAAGTCAATATGAAAAATTAATTAAATGTATTTTAATTTTTAAACAATGAAAAATATAATTACTGAGGAAAGTATATGAAAAAGTGACTGTATTAATAATTTTAGTGGGAATCTGAGGTCAGCCCAGTGGCTGAATGACTCCCTGACGGTGTGGCGTGGTTGCGCTGGTTCAATTCCCATCAATCCCCCTTTCAAGATGTTAATTAAAAAAAAACTTTTAATACCAAAGTAAGCGATCGTCTCATTTTTAATTTTAAATATTATGAGTTTGTATCATATATTTTTATAATTGTATTATATTTTTAAAAAATAATAACACTAAACATATGAAAGTTAATTTTTTCTATTTGGATAATTATTCAAAAGTGAAAAATGCATTTGAACAAAATGCACGACTTTTCTTTTTTTCTCTTTTTTTTACATCACTTTTACTAAGTTTTATAAATAAAAAAAAAAAGTAACTATGAAAATTAGGAATCAAACAAGAAATGAACATATATTCTCCTTTATGCCCCTGATGGATCTCATCAGCGACGACTAGTTCATTTAAAGTCAATAGTTAAGTTCTATAAATAGTTTTTTTTTTTTTTTTTTGCAATATTAACTATGGCTTACACAATACCAAACTATTGAAAAACAATCAAGTTATGAAGATCGAAAGAGCAAAATGGAAAGAACGTAGAAATAATTTACAATATTCAGATTAAATATATATTTTAAAAATCGTGGATGGTAGGAGGGAGTAGTATTTCAGAGAAGCTAAATGATATGGATGCTTCTAGAGAAATAAGGTGGTAGATCGCCACCTAAATGTGGACCCCCATATCTAAAGATTTCTTACCCACCATCAGACAGATCAGCAAAATCATGCATTGCCAATCATTTTTAGTTTTTTATTCACCAGATTAAATATTGAATGCGTCAATATTAACTTAATTTTAAAAATTAATGAAAAATTTTCAACTTTTAAAGAGTTACGATATTAATTTTTAATTAATTAATTGATAATGAGTTTACATGGGTTGACTTAATGAAATGTAATTTTTTTATAAAAAATAAAAAATTATTAATATAAGTTAAACAAAAATATATTTATTTTAGATAAATAGACATTCAATTCAATTTTGAATGTGAAATATTTTACAAAAAGTAGTTACAACTTTTTTCTTCCTCAACTAATAACAACTCCTCAATTTATTCCATATAACAACAAAACAACCTTCTTTAACTTATTCATAAATTTATAGATTCTCCTTTTTTCCTCTTTTTTTTGGGATACATGCTCACCCTCTCTCTCAAAGCAAAATAGAATTTCAATGCAATGCTTGTATACAATATATTTTATACGTCCAAAATTGATATACTTATTTAATTTTTACATTATAATTAATTTTATTATAAAGTTTTACTAAAATACTTTAACTATTTATCATTTTAAATTAAATTTAATGCATTTTTTAAATACAAATAATTTCACTTTAAATAAGGATTTTTTGTCAATTAACAAATACTTATAATTTTAATAAGAAAGTATCCTATAATTTGGTATAAACAAAAAAAAAATGAGCATATCAAATTGAGACAAAAATGAGTAAATGAATTCTACATGTCTTTGTATATAAATAAATTATTATGTTAGAAACCCTCTATATTAGATAAGAAATTCTTAATTCATTCTATAAACAAAGTACAATATACACATTGTGAAACCTTCATTTTATCAATACGGAGTTGTCTAATTAGTGAGAGCAAAAATAATAATTAGGTGAAATTTCCCAAGGTCGAGAATGAAATGGGAAAAGTAGCATTTGTAGAGGTGTCAATTTGAACTCTATTCATATGTCATGATGTTTAGATATAGACTCATGAAAATTCAGTCTGTCTTGCCATTTATCTATAGTCAATCGAGCTGACCTATAGACCAAATGAAAAAAAAAAAAAGTTTAAAATTGAAAGAATAAAAAATAGTTTAATCTTTTGAGATGAAGTATGATTCACAATTCATAAAAAAAACCTAGCTTGGTTAAGTTTTCCCTCTTGGCACGGATGGTATGACCTATTTTGACACCCCTAAAAGAGTTTTTTATTCTTTTCTTTTTTGGTTTAAATTCATAGCAATATTTTTTTCTGCTCATTTTAAGCTCAAAATATCATCCAATCTAAATTTAAATTCTTTTAAAATCCTATTTCCCACATCTAACTTTAATATATATATATATATATATATATTTCCCATTTCTAACTGAGATTGAGAAAATAAAGATAATTTCACTTGGATGGACAATTTTGTAAAATATTAATAAAATGCACACACACACACACCTCTTCCACCCAAGTCTCCTGCAACTCATTATATATTTACACCATTAAATTGAAAAGTGTTTTCGCCCCCCAAAATAGTGATACCCGTTTTATTTTTCTCAAATACGGACTAACTAACCTATCTTTAAATTATTTTTATTTGAAACATTATCCAATTAGGACACTACCATCGTATATTAATGATGTGCAAAGGAACAATTTTGCTCATCTATTACGTTAGAAAGGTAATTTTGCAAGAATAAAGTTAAAATCGATCAAATCTTAGTATTTCACCACAAAAAATTGATAGGACAAATTTATTGATTCAAAACTAGTAATAGTTTCATAAATTGTATTTTTATTTATATGGATTAAATGCATTTGGGCTGATTTTTCCGCTCAAATCCGCGGAATGAGCTATTCTGGGAACGTTCATCACTGTATTCTTCTTCCTTCATTATTCCTACTACACAATGAAGCAAGCATTGGCATATCTTTAGGATTTCTAAAGAAAGGCAGCAGGTTACGGTGCCGCCTAAAATTCTCCATATCTTATTCTACCAAAGATATCTGGCGAAGAAAACCAGAGAGGGATCCATCTCAACCGCACCATCCTAGCTACCGCCGCAAGCAAAACCATGGCATTTTCTTGGACCGGAGTGTTGACATGGAGGAGCTCTTAGCGTCTATTGGGCAGACCAACAATGCGGACGAACTTTATGATCTAATGTCGGCGTACAAAGACCGAGCGCTTTCCATCCGTTTCATGGTCACGCTTCTCTCGCGTGAGTCGGACTGGCGACGTTCACTTGCTTTGCTGGATTGGATCAACGAGGAGGCCCTTTACAGTCCCTCAGTTTTCGCGTACAACGTTGTGTTGAGGAACGTACTCCGCTCTAAACAGTGGCAGTTGGCATATGGGCTGTTCGACGAAATGCGGCAGAGAGGTCTGTCCCCGGATAGGTATACATATTCTACTCTCATTACACATTTTGGGAAAGAGGGCCTGTTTGATGATGCTTTATCTTGGCTTCAGAAGATGGAAAGCGATCGGGTCTCTGGTGATTTGGTTTTGTACAGTAACTTGATTGAGTTATCACGTAAATTATGTGACTATTCCAAGGCTATTGCAATATTCTCGAGATTGAAAAGTTCAGGAATAAGGCCTGATCTTGTTGCTTATAATACCATGATTAATGTGTTTGGAAAAGCTAAGCTTTTTCGTGAAGCACGGTTGTTGATTAAGGAGATGAGATTAGATGGAATTTTGCCTGACACCGTCAGTTATTCCACACTTCTGAGCATGTATGTTGAAAATAAGAAGTTTCTGGAGGCTCTGATAGTGTTTAAGGAGATGAATGAGGTGAAGTGTTCGCTTGATCTTACAACATGTAATGTTATGATTGACGTGTATGGGCAGCTTGACATGGCCAAGGAAGCCGATAGGCTGTTTTGGAGTATGAGGAAGATGGGGATTGAACCAAATGTGGTAAGTTACAACACGCTTTTGAAAGTCTACGGGGAGGCTGAGCTTTTTGGAGAAGCAATACATTTGTTTAGACTGATGCAGAGGAAGGATATAGAGCAGAATGTTGTCACTTACAACTCCATGATTAAGATTTATGGGAAGACAATGGAGCATGAGAAAGCTAATAATCTTATTCAAGAGATGAAAAGCAGAGGGATTGAGCCCAACGCCATTACGTACTCAACTATAATATCCATATGGGGCAAGGTGGGGAAATTGGATCGAGCTGCCATTCTATTTCAGAAGCTGCGGAGTTCTGGGTCTGAAATTGATCAAGTTCTCTATCAAACAATGATAGTTGTTTATGAGAAGGCTGGCTTGGTTGCTCATGCTAAACGCTTGCTCCATGAACTGAAACGCCCTGACAATATTCCTAGGGATACAGCTATCGCTATTCTTGCACAAGCTGGTCGAATAGAAGAAGCCACTTGGGTTTTCCGCCAGGCTTCTGATGCTGGAGAAATTAAAGATATTGCTGTTTATGAGTGTTTGGTTGATCTATACTCCAGAAACAGAAAACCTGCCAATGTCATCGAGGTGTTTGAGAAGATGAGAGAGGCAGGGTATTTTCCTGATTCTAATGTTATTTCTCTGGTCTTGAATGCTTATGGCAAGTTGCAAGAGTTTGAGAAGGCAGATGCTTTATACAGGGAAATGCAGGAAACGGGATGTGTTTTTTCAGATGAAGTTCATTTTCAGATGCTGAGCCTTTATGGTGGAAGAAGAGATTTCAAAATGGTTGAAACCCTCTTTGAAAGATTGGACATGGATCAGAACATGAACAAGAAAGAATTGCATCTTGTTGTTGCTAGTCTATATGAAAGAGCAAATAAACTAAATGATGCATCTCGAATTATGAAACGATTGAGTGGGAGAGGTAAACTCTAAGGCCACGAGCTTCTTTGCATGTTACTATGCACATTCCATTCTCTAGAGTCACTGAGCATGCCGTAATTACGGCTTCTGGGGCTATTTCTCTGTAGATATTGTTTCCATACGCCAAATTGATGTACCTCTAAAGCATTTCATGGGAATGGATCATGGTAGTCTTTTTCATGGGGCAACTATTAAGTTTTCTTCCTGAAAGTACCTGAAAATTACGTTGAGAAAATATTTTTGAGAAAACATTACAGTATGCCCTTAATTAAATGGACCAAATTTCAAGGATTCACATAAAGTAGAATATTCTTAATTAATTTATTTACTATCTAGTAGTGCAAATGGGTAGAGGGCTAGCCTCGGCAAATTATTCACAGAATTTACACCTAAAAAGAAATTGGATTTCTTTTTTTGCGGGTATGCTATATATATATATGAACAATGTTCAAAACCGTGTGACAATAATATATTCCAAAAAACAAGAAATTGTCTGATTGTAATGATAAAAATAAATACGACTCCTTCTGCTAATTATTTGATGTTCTTAAGGCTGAAGCACGACGCAGCATTCCTTAACTCAATCTAGGATACCAGATTTATTGGCTGCTGAAAATCTCTGAACGATGATTCGGAGCTGCCAGCAAACAAAATTCACAAGTTTAATTTAAATGCTTAGTAATTAGAAGAAGAAAAAATTACGTACATGACTATGCCATATAACATACCTTGATTCACAGGTCTCCTTGGTTTCAATATAAGATTGTCTGTCATCGGCCGTTGTGTCGAAGACCATCTCTCCGAAATCCTGATAAATCCCACCACCCGTATTTGAAGGAACAGTCGAATTGTTATTATTTCTGGTTGAATCATAAAATGGTTCAAGTCCTACTAAAGGTTTGCCTAGATGATGATCATCATATTCATCTATAGTAAAAAAAAAGGGTATTTCACTGCCTACAGATTGATGATGATGTTGATGTAGACCTAGTGGTAATGGAGTATCGCTATTGATGCCCAATTGTAAATTAGAAGAAGGAGGAGATGAAATCTCTGAAACAATTCTCCGATAATTGAACTGTTCCCCTCTATAAGTATTAAGCTGTGCATAAACATAATGGAGTTCCTCAATAGCTTGCCTGAGTTGTGTGCGGAGTTGACAAATGATCCCTGCACATCCATAAACAGGGTATCTTTCTCGCATATCAGCTTCATATTTTATAGATTTCATGGCTTCTTCCTTCTGTTCATCAGTACTCAAATGTTTAAGTATCTTCATAATATTGGCGACTCCAAATAGACGGTGCGCATTTCGGAATGCCTTGGTTTGATTGGCTGGAAAATACGGAGCAAGAACGCATTCGGAGCAACATCTCCTTCTTTGGTATTTGCACGCAGCACAGGCAGGACTGGTGCCGCCTTTAACAGTCATGCTATTAAACTACTCCTCTGCATTCTCTTACCTAAATCAGAGCAAAGGGTTTCGCTAATGAGGTATTAAGCATTAATTGGTGCTTGGTTTAAGGTAATTAATTAGGAGGAGGAACTTAATGAAAAAATTGTGTGACACGTGGGAGATGAAAAGGGTAGATGGAGACCTGGTAAAAGGCTATGGAATCCGCTTCAGAGGGATGATTTGTTTCAAGTTTGAAAGAAAAATGGATATTTATATTGTATAGTTAGCTAGTAGAATTGAGCAGTTAGTAGCTGTTGAGATTGATGTTGAGAGATCATAACCTATTTGATCCGGACATCCATATGGGGCTGACCAGGTCAAATGACTCAAAGCCTGGGATATAATATAACGTTCAAAAATAGGATACATATACTTTCTAGATGTTTTTTTAGAGAAAGAATTATCATACTTTGTGGTTTGAGAAATCAAACTTAATTTTATTTAGTTTTTTATTAGCATTTATTGAATTTTCTTTTTCAATATTACACCTACACATACGTTCCTACTTAAATTTCTTAAGTAATTTTATTGAAAGCTTTTTTAGTAATTTGACTAAAAAAATGCATTATTTTTTTCACTCTTTCATTCATGTGCAAACAAATTGAACGGTTTATATTTTGAAATGAATAAATTAATAATCACGTTATAGATCTTCATGGTTATAATTGTTTTTTTTATCACAAAATCTACCTGATTTGGCTTAAATTAAAACCTTTTAATAATGATTGGACTCAAAAATAGATAATTAAGTTAAATGGTTCTCAAAATTTATGCTATAATTTTATCTTATCTATTATCATTCTTTAAAATATAATTTTTATTTGATTTATCTACTTTTGATTTTTTTCCCCCTTTAAACAATGCTTATCATTTTGCAAGTTAGATTAGGAGTCTAAACTTGACACTCTCATGCTTCTCTGATATTTTAAAATTAAATGTCATTCTCTGATATCTGAATGACCTTTTTTTCAAAATTAAATGTCTTTTTTTAAAAAAATTTAAATATAATTTTATTCCTATAAAATATCATGAGTAACCCTTTTAACTTAAAAAAAGTAACTAAAAAAATCTCTTTAATTTAAAATATGTACTCTAACCAAACACATTTAATTACATTAATAATAAAGATAACAGAGTGACTAAAATCTATATATGTTTCCTAAAAAGTTAATCATTAATTTCAAATTGAGATGAATATTTTATAAAAATTTAAAATATAAAAATCATTTTTTTATTTTAAAAAAGAAAACTAAGGATAAAAGTTTATAATACTTTCATATTCTTTAATTTTAAGATTAGCCAGTTCTTTTTAGTTCCTCTCGTTAATTTTGTTCTTATTCTAAAAAAATTAAATTTATTTGATTTACTTTTTTTTCCTTTAAAAAGATTACAATAATCAAGAAGTTGTCTCAAAATTTTAAATTTATTTGTTTTACCTCTTCTTAAGAAATATAAAGTAGTTAAGGAGTTCGTTTTAAATGCAATGAAATGAAGCTGCCCATAATTTAGTATGTTGGTCATTCTTCCTATGTAATTTTGGCTATGTACCCTAGTTCTTTAATTCTCTTCTTCCCCCAATGTCTTGTGTGATCGGAGCGGAACTTGTAACTTAAATGATCTTTGATTTTAAAAGTTAATTTTCCAATTATATATATTTTTTTAAAATAGTTGACTAAGTTAACTTTTTGTACAATATAGTATAATAAAAAAATAATACTTATTTTGTTTGAAATTAAATATTCACTTGTAACTTTTGTTAAAATTTAAATAAGACTTTTGACTTTTAATTAACTTATCAAATTATTAAATTGTGGTGTTAAAATAGTGAGTGATGTGGGTCGTGAGTAAATCTATTAAATTAATGAATTTATTAATAAAAAATTATTTATTTTAAAAAAATAAATATTTAATTCTGAACATAGTATAATATAAATTTATAAGTTAACTTATAGTATTGATAAGAAAAATTATGCACTTTGCAACATAAATTATTGAACGAGATAAAATATTCAATGTATACTTTGAGATAGAGAATGTGAATTCAGAATTCCATTGTTATATTAGTCAGAAAATTTCTCTATTAAAAAAATAGTAACTAAAAGTCTAAAGATGGCTAAACATTTGAGTTCTAACCATCTCCTATAAACATATCCTCCTTATAGTTGAGCTTGAGGAGAAATTCTTCCACATGGATTCATGGATGAAATTTTCCAAATTATGATATTTAATATAAAATTTTTATAACATAATATTAAACATATTTTATTAATACTTATATTTTATATTATATTATCATATACATATAATATTCCTTAAATTAAGTATCAACTTGGGAAAATCATTTATTTATTTGTTTTATATTATGAATTAGCATGAGATATTGGTATATGGAATGCAAATTCATTAAAAAAAAAATTGTTCTTGTAAGTTGAATTTACATATATATTATCCTCAGAAAGGCCACAGAAATTTAACTATTTTGCAAGATAAAATATTTTATCCCCTGTATTTTTCACTCCAAAAATGTTGATCAAACCCACCTACACTTAATGTCAGGAATTTGGCAAAGGAACCTTGTCAATAAATGATGGTTTAGATTAGGAGAAAAAAAAAACTCTCGGCGAAATGAAAACCAGAGCTTCTTTAATCACCTTGCAATTAGCAATTAACATATCACACGTTATGGTCAACTAGGTGATGGAATGGACTAAATGAGCTATAAGCATCTTAGAATTGTCTTAGTCAACCAATTATACAAGTCAATGATCTTATTCTGCGAGAGCCTCTCTATTATTCCAAAAAAATTCCAATTATAGGAGTAACCAACAAAGAAAACAGGACATTTGTTCTTGAGAACGAAGGAAGTGGTAATCATGGAGTTTTTCAACAAAGCCAAAGCTGTTAGACTCAAAAGCCACCATGACAAATATCTTCTGGCCGATGATGACGAAGAAAGTGTCCGGCAGCACCGTAATGGCTCCTCAAGAAAGGCTCGGTGGATGGTTGAATTTGAAGAAGGGAATCCGCACCTTATTCGACTCAAGAGTTGCTATGGCGGGTACCTCACTGCCTCTGATGAAACTTCTCATCTTGGAATGACAGGGAAAAAGGTAGTGCTAAGTATTCCTGATTCAAACAAGGACCCTTCTGTTGAGTGGGAGCCCATAAAAGAAGGGTTTAAGGTAAAGCTGAGAACCAGAGGAGGGAAATACTTGAGGGCCAATGGAGCAACACCGCCATTTAGGAATTCTATTACGCATGATGTTCCTCATAGAACAACAACCCAAGATTGGGTTTTATGGGAAGTGGATGTGCTGGATATTTCTGTATTGGAGAGTACTCATGATCATCAGCCCATACAGAGCTGCTGTGAATCCCCTTTATCGAGTTTTTCCTCATTACCTGATGATTTTACAGATTCAAACAGTTTCTCCCCGTCTTATAATGGCTCTTTGACTTGTAGTAATCGTGCACCGTCCATCTCCACTGTCTCCCGTTGGCCTTCTATTGCATCCGATAGATCTGGATATTCAAGTAGTAGACAGGTACCGTGAGTTTGGTTTCCTTTTCTTTAATCAGCTCTCGTAAACGAATAAATTGTATCTCTCTATTAGTTGAAGATGATATATTATTAGAGCGGAAAGACTCGTAATTAACCAATTCCGAAAAATGTATAAATTTTATCATGGTATCATAACTAGGACTAAATATTCAGATTTTATTTCTGTCCATTAAGTAAGTAGTTATTGTTCATGGTTTTTAAGATGCTGATTTTAGGTAATTGATTCTATACATGTATAGGGAGGTATGGAGTTCTTTGACAAGGCTAAATCAGTTAGACTTCAAAGCCATCTGGGAAAGTACCTGGTGGCAGATGATGATGAAGCAACAGTACGGCAAAGTCGAAACGGCTCTTCACACAGGGCACGTTGGACAGTTGAAATCGTGGAAGGCAAACTGAATGCAATTAGACTAAAGAGTTGCCATGGTCTGTACCTTACAGCGACGGATGAGACATTCCTTCTTGGTGCGACAGGGAAAAAAGTCCGCCAGACTCTTCCTGCTAAACTAACGGACAATTCGATAGAGTGGGAGCCTATAAAGGAAGGATTACACCTAAAATTGCGAACAAATAGAGGAAAGTTTTTGAGAGCAAACGGGGGTACTCCGCCATGGAGGAACTCCATAACTCATGATATCCCTAATAGAACGGCTACTCAGGATTGGGTATTGTGGGGAGTAGACATCTTAGATATAACACTTATGGAAACAGACTCAGAGTTAAGTTGTTTATCCACAGCATCAAGTTTTTCTTCATTGCCAGATGATTATGTGGGTTCACCGGACACGGGTTCGCCGATGGCCTTTTCAAGCCGGAGGAACGGAGATGCCATTGTGGAGAGTGGAAATGCATCTTGTAAACAGGTATATAATTGCTTACTTTTCTCTTTTCCTCTTCTAATTTCTTCTTCCTCCTTAGTCGGTGTTTTCTGCTCCTTGTGAAATTACCATGAATTTATCCAAAATTGAACGCGGTTTAGTAAAATAAGGTAAGGACTGGAGGCTCTATCGAGAGTGAAAATGGCGGACAAATAATAAATTCCTTTTTTCCTGGGTCCATATTTTCTTCAAGCTTCAGTCCATAGGAGTTTAGTTTGACTAATCAACCGGATGGACGGTTGGGTGTCTATGAAAAGTCAACGTATATGCTAATTATCTGGAATCCTTAGGAAAAGAGATGATATATTACGAGTGGAATTTTCTTAGCATTGTTACTGCAATTTCCTCCCCGCTTTCTAAAAAAGTTTTTTTTTTTTTTAAAAGAAGAAAAATTCTTATGGAAGATTTTCTTTCCCTATACAATCAGAATCAAAGTACTAATGTGCAGTTATTCCAATTAAAACTAGTTAACCTTTTGATATAGTTATAGAACTTGTTTTTAATTAGGTAAAAGAATACCTTACTCGTAATTTAATAAAAAAATATATTAAAAGAATAACTGTTTTTAAAAGAATTAATTTTTTTGAGGGGATTTTCAAATAATTAAATAAAATATACTAACTATAATCATTAAATACAAATAAAAACTATAATGATTAGAAATTAACTCCTTCATCCATTTCAATTTGATAAATTTATTTTTCATGTTAGTTTGTCTCAACTTATATATCATTTTTTAAAATTAAAAGTATAATTATTTACTAGTTTATCAAAATATATATTTAAAATGAAATTTTTTATATTTAAAAATAAATTATATTCACTTTAAAATGATAAATTGTGAATAATAATTTATAAAAAATACATATTTTTAATAATATTAATTTATTTTTTTATCGATAAAAATTTAAATAAATCTATCAATTTGAAGGATGGAGTATAAAAAAAAAAGTGTGCAATTAATTAATCATGACTAATTAACTTCATCTTCCTTGCTTGAAGAAGTGTGTAAGAAAAATAAAAAATATAAGAAAAAAGTGTGCAATTAACTAATCATGAGTAGCTTTTCCCAAAAAAAAAAAAAACTAATCATGAGTAATTAACTTCATCTTCCTTGCTTGAAGAAGTGTGTAAGAAAAAGAAAAAAACTGTATACATTTTGGTCCGGTATTTGTTGGACTAGATTTTTCAACTCATTTAGTTTATATCCATGAACCCAGTTCACTTCTCCCCACTCCCAAGGTTCTTATTAGGAGGTGTTCACCATTTAAGTTGGGCCTATCAAGTCCTTTAGTCCCTCATTCACGAGCCCAGTTCACTTCGTTTAACTTCAAAAGGTCATCGTTAGTTTTTTTTTTTTTTTGACTCAGGTTAGTTCTGCACAGTAATTTCGATTCCTTTAATCTCATGAATTATACACTAATTACTTGAATAATCTCATGAGTTATACACTAATTGCTTGAATAATTCTTATTAGATTAGTATAATTCCAACTCTCATCCAATCACCAGTAACAAAACTTTGGTGACTTTTGTGATAACTGTCAATTGCGTTAAGACCGGACCATAGTTAGTTTTTTTAACTGTACTGTTTGGTTAAACGAAAAAGATACTGGGTGCCGTGCTACGTGAATTGGCGGTGAAATAAAGGCAAAATTGACCATGCGAAATCAGTTAATGATGCGGACCCCTTATCTACGCGATTGAAACACATAACGAACACAAACTAAAAAAATTGTTCTTCAAAAAAAAAAAAAAAAGGTAAAAAAAGAGGAGTTGTTGATCCACTTTTAAAATCTGAACACCAGCCCAGCAGTTTATACAAATCGGAATCCATTAACATCTGATCCTAAAGATCTCTGTCTCAATTAAAACATTATTATATCTTCAGAAGATCGGAGAAGATAAATAGTTTTGCAGCAAAGAAAAGATTAGTATTAAATCAATAATTTGTTTGATTGCAGAGCTCTGGAATGGAATTCTTCAGAAAGGCTAAGATCGTTAGGCTGAAGAGCAACCATGACAAGTTTCTGCTGGCCGATTCCGATCAAGAATCCGTACTCCAAGATCGACATGGCACATCGAAGCAAGCCAGATGGACCGTTGAATTTGTGGAAGGTATTGACAATGTCGTGCTCTTGAAAAGTTGTTACGGCAAGTATCTGACGGCCATGGATGAGCAGTTCCTTCTTGGTATGACTGGTAGAAAAGTTTGTCAGAGTATGCCAAGAAGGTTGGACTCAGTAGTTCAATGGGAGCCCGTTAGAGATGGCTTCCGAGTGAGGCTCAAGACAAGATATGGCAACTATCTTCGTGCAAATGGGGGTTTACCCCCTTGGAGAAATTCAGTTACACATGATATACCTCATAGACATCATGGTTGGATCTTGTGGGATGTTGAAACCCTTGAGATACGCCCAGACTCACCCAAAAAGGTCGAACGTTCTGAATCTTTAGATGAAGATTTAAGTTCTCCCTCTTTTCATCTCATAACACCCGGATCATCCAGTCTCGAGGTACGTTTTCTGCCTTTCTTTATGATAATTTGCCTTCGAAATTTGATCTTTATTCACTTCTTTATTAATCTGAATTTTTGTACATTGGATTTTACAACTTATGGCTCTTAATAATATTATGCAGTCTTCCAATTCTGATGTTTCAACGGTGAAGTATGAAGGGCGAATGATATATTACTATGTTGCCGATGATGATGGGAATGTAAATGATGCAGTTGAAGGGCCTTCATTCCATTTCAAGGGACACTGTTTGGAGGAATTGACAGAGAGATTGGAAGAAGAAACAGGGTTGGAAAATATAATTGTCTGTAACAAAAACAAATTAAATGGGAATATTTATCCACTGCGGTTAGGTCTGCCTCCCAACAATACAACTATGTATGTAGTTGTTGTTCCTTCAAGTTCCAAATGTAAGTCTCAGAAACTCTTGTCTTCAAAACTAGCATTCTGGTGTCTGTTAATTTTCGCATCCTATTTGATGATACTCATTTTTTTCTTTTTGTTCTTTCTGAATTAACTCTAAATGCTTCCATCTGCAAAAGAGTATTACAGTTCATACTCTTTTCCCTATATCCCTATATCCCAACTGGTGATCTAGATGTTGGCAGTTCATAATGCCTTGCTGCTATGCTTTCGCAGTTTTAAGGAATTAGGATATTAATACATAGATGCTCTTCATATTACCTGCAAATATGTACATTTTAGTGGTAGCAAATTCTAACCTGATACTTTAAAGTTCCATTTAAATCTTGAGGGACCAAGGATGTCACTACCTTGCTGAGAAAAATGTTTGCCCGACTGGTTGCCATAAAGCTTGTAGAATACAATTCAAATAGCATTATCTGTTCTTGTACTTTTGAATAAAAAAGAAGCATAGGAAAGAAGGTTTTTGGTTTCAAACATGTGATGGTTCTTTGAAGAGAGGCAGAAGGTCAAATAAGTATTTCTTCAAATTATTGTAAAAGTTACCCATTTTAATTTTGTTCACTCTTTCTGAAGCCCATATTATGAAAACGTGCAAAATTTAGTAATAATTCTACTAAGAGGCAAAACATTCTACTTCTAGTTCCTATTCAGTGATGTCCCTTAGTAGTTCTACATTTTGTTGGGGAGAGTTTTTATTCAGTGATATGTCCTTTAGTTTCCACCACTGGCTCAATTGAATAGAAAAATCAAGAAAAAGACTAGTGTTCATTTGTTGAGAACATGATTCTAGCGGTAACTAATTTCTGAGAAGAATTCAATTTATTTAGTTTTCTGTGAGATTTTGTTGTTCACCTCATGCTTATAATCACCCAGCACTGCTTCAATGCCAATTGACATAGCATTGTTCTGTGTTCGTAATGTTATTTCTGTTCTTGTTTCTGTTTCCCCTGCTAGCTGAGTTTGAAAATCTTGTTCTCTTCTACAGTTGCAGTAAACTTCATGCCTTCAACATAGCCATGATGCAAAAAATATGCAAGGATTGCCTCAGAATCTTGCTTCTACTTCAGCATATTCAGCAATAGTATTAGCTAAGCAAAGTCGGAACTTCTTTCCTACCCTTTTGGCAAAGAAAGGAAAAGGAAGAAGATAAATAAGGAGAAAGAATACGACCTGGCCAGGGTTTCATTTCCGGGAGCAGAGTGGTCTGATCTTTCTTTTATTGCTAAGTGCAGATATTAGAGTCAAATTTTGAATGATAGTTTTTCTGGAAGATTTTTCATGTTCTATCAATCAATTAAACACCTTACTAATAGCAATGAAGTGATCAGAACTGTTATACTATTGCTTTTTTTTTTCTTTCTCTGTTTCTTTCTTATGCTATATTTTCAACTGAAGCTTAACTTTTGGGTCAAAAAATCAAAAGTGGAAGTACCTGCAGTAATCGAGTTGGCCAATTCCAGTTCTAATCGACATGCTTAATTTAAAATGAATTTGTTGATCGATCTTTATTTTAATTGAATCCTAAGAATAATTGTCTATTGGGAGGATTTCTTATTTGTATTTGTAATTTAAATAAATTAAACCAGAATCATTCTTCATAGTATATTTGTTTTTTAAGTCCAGAAATGCACTGATCATAACACAAATACTCCTACCACTAAATCCCGCCCAAAGACCAGAGACTCGGTTATTACTCTTCTCCCAGAAACAAAGCGAGCAAAGACTCTGTGCCCTGATAATGCTTGCAAATTATGCGTTTAGCGAACTTACAGGACGGCCTGAGTGCTATAGATACCATTACCCATCGCAGTATCAAAGCGTGGAGGTGGTGTATGTCCTTGGTTCAAAGCTGCAGCACCATGGACCAACTCAAAGCCATTCACGGCATCTTCATTACGCATGGTATTCACCGCAACTCGTATGCGATCGGCAAACTCCTATCCTTTTGTGCACTTTCAGAAAAAGGTGATCTTTCCTACGCATCCCTCCTTTTTAGCCAACTCCCCAACCCAAACTCTTTCATATACAATACTCTTATCAGAGCTTATTCTCGTTCTCCTCAGCCCCATTTGGCTCTTAAATGCTTCAATCTCATGTTGACCAGTGCGATTCGTCCCGATTGCTTCACATTTCCCTTCGTCCTCATTGCTTGTTCCAATCGTTTTTTAGAGTTCGAAGGCAAGCAGATACACAGTTGGGTCATTAAAAATGGCCTTTTCGAAACGAACGCGCATGTGCAGACAGCACTGGTTCGATTTTATTCAGAGCATAAAGTATTGGATCATGCTCGGAAGGTGTTCGATGATATTACCAACGTGGATGTTGTTCAATGTAACATACTCATCAACGGGTACGTGAAATGCAGCAGCGGTTTGAAAGCCTTAGATGTTTTACGGGTTATGGTAGTACGTGGAATTGAGCCTGATGAGTTTTGTCTGACTACAGGGCTTACAGCTTGCACTCGGTTGGGTGCTCTTGAGCAGGGGAAATGGATTCATGAGTACGTTCGGAAGAGGAACTCGATGGTGTCTGACGTATTTATCGGGACTGCACTTGTTGATATGTATGCCAAGTGTGGGTGCATTAACATAGCTGTGGAAGTCTTCAGGAGCATTCCAAAAAGAAATAAATTTTCATGGGCTGCAATGATTGGAGGATATGCAGTACATGGGTATGCTAACGAAGCAATTCAGTGTCTAGATAGGATGC
Source organism: Apocynum venetum (assembly GCA_019593545.1). Lineage (NCBI taxonomy): Eukaryota > Viridiplantae > Streptophyta > Magnoliopsida > Gentianales > Apocynaceae > Apocynum > Apocynum venetum. Next base: position 3,285,757 of record SRSM01000123.1, on the reverse strand, counting down.
AGGCGGAAGACGGAATCAAGCCTGATGGCATTGTCGTTCTTGGAGTTCTTGCAGCTTGTAAACATGCAGGGCTTTTGAAAGAAGGCCAAGTTTTGCTAGAGAATATGAAAACTTTATATGGTCTTATTCCCGAGCATGAACATTACAGTTGTGTTGTAGACTTGTTATGTCGAGCTGGTCAGTTAGGCGAGGCACTCCAGCTCATTAGACGGATGCCTATGAAGCCTTTGGCTTCCGTTTGGGGTGCCTTACTGAGCGGTTGTCGTTCACATAATAATGTCATTCTTGCAGAGCTTGCTGTAAAAGAGCTTTTGGAAGTTGAAGACGGAAATGAAGCAGAAGAAGATGGTGCTTATGTGCAGTTATCGAATATATATTTGGCTGCACAAAAATGTCAGGATGCAAGGCGAATCAGGAGGATGATTGGTGACAAAGGGCTTAAGAAAACCCCTGGATGTAGTGCGATAGAGATTGATGGAGTATTTCATGAGTTTACTTCAGGAGATGTGTCACATGCTCGACTGTCTGAAATACATATAGTGCTCTATTTGATGTCTATTGATATATCAATTGATCAGAACATGTAGGGATGTGTAACCGTCCAGCATCTGCTGTACCTTTGGAAGAGCAACGGCTTGTTATTCAATGTAAACTGCATTCATGTTTCAATAATGCATAATGAAAGTGCAACTTGAACTCTCAAATGTGGCACATGAAATCGGGAAGTGTTTCATGCCGGCAATTACTTTCTTGTTGTTTGCCTTGGCAGTGTACTCTTCGCAGTCAGAGAACATACCCTTTGATCTGGATCCTACGGTGCCTACTCTCTTTCCCTGTTTTTAGCCTCTCCCTTTCACTCATCAGCTTAGTTGCTCACAACTGGTATTAGTTTTTCGACAAACAGTATACTGCAATATGGAGAAACATAATTCTCGGAAGTTTTTGATGAACCTAGTTTCATTGCTCCCCGCCACCCCCCCCCCCCCCTTTTCCCTCTCCAAATCCATTGGCATGCCTGCCTCCTTGGATTGTAACTTCTAGCGGGTCCAGTTCCTGCCAATAATCCAATAAAGCAAGATCAGCTCTAAAAGCCCCAATCATATGCACTCGATCCCCCATCTTCATTTTCTCTTTATGGATACTAGCTTGAGATGAAATGCATAAATTTCTTGGATTTAACAATCCCGATGGCGCCTCAAAAAAAAAAAACCAATCCCGATGTAAGAATCACTAACCTCAAAAATCTAGGTAAGCTCGAGTCCTGTGCTGTTTATTCAAACCATTTTTTATACCCACCTCTTCACATTGTCAATAAACGCAATCAGAAAAATTTCTGGAAAGTCTTCTCATTTCTATCATAACCTAATTAACCAGTCACTTACCTCCTCGTCATTTTTACCAAAATCCTCTTCTCATAATAACTACCATTTTCAGAACCATTCTTTTTCTTTTCTAGCCTATTCCTCTCCCTAGCCTCTAGCTAGATTTACAGGATGGCAAAAGCTGCTCCAAGAGATAAGACGATATGACAGCAGGAGGTAACGTAAAACTAAAAACTATGGAGCAGTTTGATATTTCTACTATTGCCTTTTGGCGGCTGGAGACAAACATGTCAGTTGAGTTAACATTTTTCCATCAATGGGGAAAAATGCATGGATGTAGAGCAAGATTCTTTTACCATTGCTTGGTCTAAAAGTCAGAAGTGGTGCATGAAAAATCCTAACCACAAAGACAAGATTAGGGGGTGAGTTCGCATATTTGTGTTGCCTTTCACATTGTCAATAAACGCAATCAGAAAATTTCTGGAAAGTCTTCTCATTTCTATCATAACCTAATTAACCAGTCACTTACCTCGTCATTTTTACCAAAATCTTCTTCTCATAATAACTACCATTTTCAGAACCATTCTTTTTCTTTTCTAGCCTATTCCTCTCCCTAGCCTCTAGCTAGATTTACAGGATGGCAAAAGCTGCTCCAAGAGATAAGACGATATGACAGCAGGAGGTAACGTAAAACTAAAAACTATGGCCAACTAGTTAGCTAATTGCTCAAAGGATGGACTCATTGAGGTTGTGGATGGTGGTGGAACAAAATATAAATACCAGGCAACACAAATATGCGAACTCACCCCATCAAACTTATAGTACAAGCATTTGCATGAAAAAGGAGAATTTCATATATTTATGCCTTTGAATGCAGATTAGTGAATAAATCCAAGTAATGGTCCCTAAAATCAAAAGCAGAAAGGATTGCCTACGAAGATAAGTTATTGAATCAAGCCAAGTAATTGTCCCTAAAACCAAAAGCAGAAAGGGTATCTATCCTGAGACTATGACATCCACAAACCTGGATTGTTTGGGCAGATTAAAGCATATCCAGTCACTGCCATGAACAAACATTGGCAATGCCTAAAGTGAGCCTTTAATTCTTCTGCTTCAGGGATATATGCTTCCGCAACTGGTTCTCCATAATTTCTGATACAACATTTAAAAGAACTTGCAGTTTCACAAGAAACTAGCAAAAATAAGTGTAGTATCTTTGCCAGTGAAATATTGCACAAAATAAAGTCAGCTAGAATAGGCATCAGTCTCACAAGATATGTAAACTAAATTAGGAACCAAGGTAAACGATGAAGTTACAGACCACCACAATCAAAAAGTCAAATATTCCACCAATTCCTATATTACTTGTCAAATAAGTTGTAGAATAACATAAAGAAAAAATTGAAGTTGGTAATTAAAGTTCAACTGAAATTGTAATTAACATGAGCAGATAGTTAAAATCCAGTAGAACTAATCATTCATCCTTCAATGCAGAGACTGGATCCCATTTATAGAGACAGGAGGAGTCAGGTTCATAGCCAACAAGAGGATTTCCTGAGGGAATGCATTCTGTTGTCACCATCATTTGGCTGCCCTCCCTGGGTGTGATAAAGCCTCTGGCAAATCCACCACAGTTAACTTAAACCTCCTCCCAGAACCTCCAAAGAGCACATATCTGAAATGTAACACCCCCCACCAAATCCCATGCACATTACAAATGAAACAGAACACTGCAATCACTTACCCATACTGACTCCCAAACACATTATATTACATGAACTTGCTGAGTCACTGACAGCCCAACAAGAAGATAATGTTATCATCTATATACTAGTATTAACTGCTATTAGATTAAATTAAGAAAGAGCCAAAGGTAGAAACCTCAGATACTATCACAGAACAAAGTAGCTGCAATTTTTCTCAAGTTCCTTATTCACAAGTGTATCTGGCATGTGATTGTTCAGCTGCCTGAATGCAGAATTTTCAGCTTTCCGGCCCTGTCCCTAATGGTCCCTTCCTTGCGCTTTCCACCTCCTTTGTAGCTGCTGCTCCCAGCTACATTCTTTGAGTTATTATTGTTGCTGCAATCTCCTTCTGAATTAACATCAGCAAGACCGTTTTCTAATGCTTTCACCAAGTTCTCAAAGTAGTTTTTGGTTACAGTGGTCAGACCAGCTAACTTTATTCGATACTCATTAAAACTATCAGAAGATTTTTCCTCTTTGAGGTAATCATCCAATTCCTTCTCAGCACATTGATGAAGCCTCTCCAAACCAGCTTCTGCCTCACCCTGCAAGTATTCAAAAAACTGCCTTTTGGTCACTTCATGCTCAGGGAGGTAATATCCATATGCATATGTCCACTTTAGCACTCTCCGGCATTCTATTATCTGAAGCCAAGCATCAAGAATGAACTTCAGCTGTGTCTCCGGTTGGCTCTGGATTTGACTAAGCTTCAAAAGATGCACAGAATGCATTTCGTCCATGTCTTTTATTGCTTTTTGCCTGGATGAGTGATTGGCAGCCCATCGCTCATAATAATGTGTGTATCTCTCCAAAGATTTCCTTGCCATCTCCCGCCTCCTTTCAGCATCATCAACAGGTCCTTCTTTCTTGCGGATCTCAAAACCATTGCAAGCATAATTACCACCTGTCCTATCATTATGTTTTCCCCAAGAACCAAGGCACAGCCAACAAAATTCATACTTGCAAGGTGCTCTGCAAGTCATGTGCATACAACCTTGGTTCTTCTCAATTGGTCGATTGCATTTCGGACAAGGCTTAGTATAAGCTAAAATCCAATTGGTGTTCTCTGACTCTGCATTATTTTTCGAAATCCACTTGGACACAGTATCACAATCCACAGGGCGATGAGCCTCCTCCGTACAATTCCAACAGAAGCCGTGGGAGCAATGGCAAGAAACATCATAACTCCCGCTTCCAGTCACAAATTCAACCGCAAAGCCACAGTCCGGAGCAGGACACCACTTAATCTCCCTATTTTCCTCAACATAAGATCTGAGCAGGAACTTACGATATTTCTCCTTATGCTTTCTAGATACCAAGCGATCAATCATGTCCTGACCAACAGCAGCATCACAAGAAGGCTCAGGACATCGCAGCATCAAACAGCCCGGGCCTTCATCGATTGATGTTGTTAGATACCCTTTCCAACATGATTTACAGAAAGGATGCCCACACGCAACACTGCTAATCCTCTGAACTGAATAATCATCAAAACAAATCCCACAAGTCACTTTCTTACCATTAGGAGATTGAACGATCGGCTTCTCCAGTAAACCAACGGCCTTGCGAACTCTTTCTTCATCGGCGAACCACTCGTCGTTGACTGTATTCACACTCCATTTGTAATGGGATAACAGTAAACAAGCAAATTCCTCTGGTATGGAGAGAATGGTGGAAACTCTACTGACATCATCCTCCTGACGAAGTCGAATATCCTCTTCCTTTAATACGGTAAAATTTTTCCGGTTACCTTGACCATCAGGACCAAAATGGCTTCCAAGAAATCCTTCATCGCGGTCGGAATCAGAGTTGAAGACGTAATCTTGGTCGCTATCCATGGCGAGGTTGTCGTTGTCGCTGCAGCTACCGGCATAAAAATCGTCATCATCATCGCCCGAATCCACATCGATCACTTCGTGCATGTCATCGTCTGACCCCATCAGCACTGGGCACGGATAAAATTAATCAATTTGTCAATCAAACCCAAACATAAATAAGAAAAATTAAAGGGCTAAATAAACACAGAGTGAGATAGAGGGGTAGAAGAAAAACCTTGCAAAACCCTAAATTACGGCCTGGGGATGAAATCAGAGAGGTAAAGTAAGCAGGGGAGAATGATCGCTAAGCAAATAGATGAGGGGGGGGGGGTGAGGGAATGGGGAGGAAACTGGGACTGAACAGGATCACCCGGTTCCGGTTTCCATTGCTGAATGGACTTCGAACTTATATAGGGAAAGAAACCGGGCGGTTTTGGGATTAATCATAATGCAAGAATACAACGTCTCTGCAAAATGCGTTCCATCATATAATTGGAAAAAAAATGTCAATTTTGTATCTATATTCATAGTCAAAATTAATTTAAATCCTTAAATATTTTATCTTTTGCATCTCTAAACATATTATAAATGTCGGAACAGAAAAAAAAAATCATAAGTTTTTCTAAAATTGATCATTCTCCGTTTCTCCCACGTCAAAAAAAAACTCCCAAAAATCCCCTTTCTTTTGGATCCATATTATTTTTAATCTATAAATATCTAACAATGCCTTATACAAAAATCTGTATACCATATGGCTCGAATAATGTAATTTATGAATAAATTATCATTTTTTAAAATAAAATTTATTTAAATAAAATTTAATGCTTTAAGAAAAAATTAAATTTTACGTGTTTTCAAATTAAAAAATAAAATACATCTTTATATTCAATGCATCTAATTAAAAAAATTCCTAAAAATTAGAAACTAATAGTTGTAAAGTTTAATTAGTTTTTTTAATATGGATACTATTCCCCCATTCCAATTTAATAGATTTTTTTTCTTTTTTTGTTTAATTATAGATCAATTTTCTTATTTAATGTACAATATTTATAGTTGACTAAAATATTTCTATTTAAAGTAAGATTATTTGTATCTAATAAATATATTAAATTCATTTTCTAATGATAAATTATGAAGTAATTTTAGAAATACTTTATGAAAACTATATATTTTCAATTACGTTAATTATGTATTCTTAATCGATGTGAAAAATCAAATAAATTTATAAAATTATGGTGGAATTAATAGTATTTGTGTACACTAACGATTAGATAAGAAATGTGTAATAGTAAATTAATAAATATTATCTTGATTTCCCCAAAAAATAAAATGTATCTTGATTTCATTATGCAATAAATACAAAATATAATAAAATTTATATCTTGTGACATGTAAAATTAAAAAGTGAGCATTTTTTCTTTAAAATTCATAAATGACCTTTTTAATTAATTTAAAGAATTTATGTATGACTAAATACATTACTAATAAGAGTTAATAAGAAGAATGATGCAATAATTTACATACAATTAAATATTCTCATTAATTTTTATAAGAGAATACGAATATTCTAACATTAATTTTTCCAGATATTTTTCTAAACGCTATGGATAGCCCATTGCGCTCCTACATTGTCATTTGTCATATAATAACGGCTATACCTTTTGAACGGTGTGAATTAATCTAATGAGAGAGTGTTTTTTTTTTCCATGAATGTATGAAGATTTAGAGTCTATTCTACCTAAATCTATCACATCAAAATTGTTTCTTCAATTCTCCATAAAAAATCTCTCAAAACATTTTTTTATAGTCTCAAATATAAGTCTCATTCAATTACATAAATAATATTTTTTTATTACATTTTAATTAAAATTATAATATCAAACAACTTATTAATTATATTTTATGCATTCTATATTATTATCAATGAGGTATGACCCAAAATATATCAATCAATTTTCAATAAAAAAATTATTATTCAAGCATGACTTTATTCCAAAAAAAATAAAAAATACTTTAAAAACTCAATTCAAATATAACCTTAATTTTTTCCCTAACTTAATAAATATGTCTCACATAATCAAATAAATAATATATTTTCATTACTTTTTAAATTAAAAACACAAGATCAAATAATTTATTAGTTATATTTGATATTATTATCAAACTCTTAATTACCTAACTAAAAAAATAATCCATTCATTTCATAAAGATAATTCATTATTACATTTTTAATTGTTAAAAAAAAGATAGTTAACTTTTTATATAAATCTCATATTTAATTTTTCATTTTCACATTTATCTCTAATTACTATTTCTTATTATCAACCACAAATTAATTTTATATTTGATTCACACCTTGAAACTAAAATATAAAACAATTGATAAATAATTCTTTATAACTAACTATTAATATTAAGCCATAACGTTGTTTGAAATTGCACTTTCAAGAAAAAATTCATTAGTTTGTTTGTTTTACAATAATTTAAGTAATTAATTATTAGTAATAGTATATATGAAAAAGTGTATATAAAATTTACATTTTAACTAAACTAACAATCGTTTCATAATATATGTGAAAAAAATTAAATGACCATGTTTGTAGAACAAATGAAGTATTCATTTCAATTTTCAATAAAAAAATTACTTCATTTGTATCATTTCAATTGTCCAGTTTTTAATTGAGTCCATAATTTTACAATTATACAATTTGTTATTAATAAAGAATTTGAATAAGCTGTTAAATATTTATTGGATAATATATTTTTTTTAGTATGATTAATACTAAACACTAATTATTAAATTATGACATTTTAAAAATTTAATTGCATAATTATCATTTTTAATATTTGTCTCAATTATTGCGCAAGTTAATAATTAGACAATTAGAATTAAACAAAATAAGGATATTATCCAAACAAAAAAAATATACTTTATCTGCCAAAAAATGTATTAAGTTATTGAATGATTTTTTTATTGTTTTAAATATAAGTTATTTTACGAAATTTTATGAATATTTCACAATTTATTTCCAATATTACATTTATTTATTTTCATCTATTATCTCACCTCTTTCTTATTTTCAAGACAAAACATCTATGTTTTATTATTGTCAAAACAAAATTTATTATTTAAAAAACATAATAATGAATGACATTTTTTTTTTAAAAAAAAGTTCATTGATATGCATAAAAGTTGACAAATGATTTATATTCATTGACGAATAAAATATTTATATTAAAAAATAAAGGAAGATTATCGATTTTAGGCCATAAACTATTTTTGATTTGTAGACCCTTATTTTTTATTTCAGTTTTTAATAGTTTAATATTTTATTTTATTTTTTTATTATGAGACTTATCTTTTATTTCAATTTTGAATAGTCTAATATTTTTTATTTTTAATTATGAATCTTTCGATGAGTAAAACTTTTATTTGAACCAATATAATGTCTGCCCTTAATTATTTCAGGTGCATTTTTTAGAACATTTTTAAAAGTGCATACCCATGACTTGTTCAATAAGAGAAATGAGTTAGGAAAAAAAAAAAAAGAAAGAAGAAAAAGGAGTTGAAAAATTCATAAGGATGAGTTTTAAATTTTTTTTTTCTCAAAAATTACCTCTTAAATAATTAAGTGTAGATATTATCTTGGTTGGAAGAGATTTTTTACTCATCAAAATGTTCATAATTAAAAAAAGAATTTGATTTATTAACAATTAAAATAAAATATAAGAACACGTCACAAAAAAAAATTTAACTATTAAAAATTAAAATAAAAAATAATGACTCATAATTACAAATCAAAAATATTTCATAACCTAAAATCAATAATCTTTCAAAAACAAAACAAGAAACTAAATTCAAAATTACAATACAAATTCTCTCTCAATCATTAAAACCATCTTCACAAGGATGGTCAGTGGTCAGTTCTTCATTATTAAATTAATGGAATTCCTTTTCCTTTTCCTATGTTCACATCTTTGGATGAAAGCTCTGTCCTGAACCTTTCTGCTCCAGAAATAGGCCTTCTCGTCGTCTTTTCTTTTAATCACTATATATCAGTTGTTCAAGAACTTACACCTTCAGCAAGAAACGAAGAGCCATGAACTTCGCTTTTCCGCGGTTTGTCCATTCCCCAAATCTTGTCTTCCGAAATATAACTGCTTGCCCAAATGATAGTTGTTTTCTTTTCTTCACCAAGAAAAGAAGGTTTTCTGCAATTACCCTCTCCTCTTCTCCAAAGGTAAAAATGTTTGTACGCGCCCACACTTATCCTAACTTTGATGGGCTCTTAGCATTTTTCCTCCCCTTTCATTTTACGGAAATTTTTTGTTTGGTTTTGGTGATTAGTCAAGCGAAGAGCACCTACTGGTGGTAGGTGGAGGAGCCGCTGGAATGTTTGGAGCAATCAGGGCTAAGACTTTGGCGCCCAATCTTAAAGTACTTGTTATTGAAAAAGGGAAGCCTTTGTCCAAGGTTCTGTACTTTCTTTTGTGGTGATTTCTTATTTTATTATCTTGTTGATTCAGTCTTGTAAGTTCAACACGACTATGTTATGTTTGGCAGGTTAAGATCTCTGGAGGTGGACGCTGTAATGTGACCAATGGCCATTTTGTTGACAATGTAGTAAGTATTGCATCTTCAACATTATTCTCTAATAGGGGTTGGATAATTTTTGCAATTGTAATGTTATAATATTTCTGAATGATTAAAGCATTACTCTCACGTGTAGTATAATACATTGAGAAATTTAGATCAATTCAACTTTTTTGGTTGACTTTGGTTAATGCTTCCTACTGATGTAAGTAACAGTAAAGAAAGTTAATTCAACGTAAATACGCGAAATACAATATGATGTCATGTTTTCTATCTTGCAGTAGTTACTGGAACACCTTTTCCTATTTGAGTAGTAGGCTAGTCGTTTATTATAAATCTATCATTTTTACATTGTTTATTCTAAAACTGCGTGAAGACTTTGGGAGAAAAATATCCAAGGGGACACAAGGAGCTCAGAGGCTCATTTTTCAATGTGCACAGTCCAATGGATACTATGGCATGGTTCTCTAATCATGGGGTAGAACTGAAGGTAATAGCAAAAGCTGCACGTTTTTCTTTCTTTTATATTCTGCATAGTGCTATAAATTTACTATGAAGTTTGACTGCCCTATGTCAGACTGAGGATGATGGAAGGGTATTTCCTGTCAGTAACACCTCATCCTCTATAATTGAATGCCTTACGTCCGAGGCAAAGAAGAGAGGAGGTAAATCAACTACTTTAAATTCTTTGTGCCAGGTTCTTTGAGTCATAAATGTTTGTTTATTTGTATTTCCCATCATTTCTGGCAAAAGAATAGTTTTTTCTTTATCCTTTATCCTTCTTTTATTTATTTATTTTTTTTGGGGGGGGGGGGGATGGTGCAGGCTAGACAATTGGGCCCTTATGAGATTTTTTGTATATCTGCAAGAAGTTCTTGCTGATATAGTTTATTAATCAGTTCTATTGCAGACTGGAAAAGTTGTTACAAGTGCTTCTTCTACTGCCAGTGGAAAATTCACTGTCAAGTTGGAGAAACGTTCAGTCGATTATGTGGAGTATGTGGACACTGATTATCTGTTAATTGCTAGTGGAAGTAGTCAGCAGGTAAATGTTTACGCTCAATCTATGGCATCGTTTCGTATGCAAAGAAATTGTTATTGACTAGTAGAATTTGATAGTTCAGGGTCACAGTCTTGCTACTCAGCTTGGTCATTCAATTGTGAAGCCTGTACCCAGCTTATTCACTTTCAAGATTGATGATAAGCAGTTAGCTGAATTGTCTGGGGTGATTCTCTTTTTTATACTTGATATAATATTTTAACTCCATCTTCATGTCTTTTCAGATAAAGCTATAAAATTCAGCATAATTCAGTATGTAGTGAAGTTCTAATATCCATCGATCTCCTGTAACTTTTCTTTAGTAACGACATTGATGTCACTTCTCTGTTTCATAGAAGATTTTGAGTCACTCCTCTGTTTCATAGAAGATTTTGAGTTTGATACTTTTCATCTTTTTCTTGACTAAGATGAATCTCTGTCATTGCACGTTTAGATTACTTCATCTCTGCCAATGCCTTGTTCACTTCAGTTTTAAATGTTGTTTGCCAGTGCTAGGTTTCTCTAAATATGCTTTTCATTCTGTTTGTCCTCAGATTGTTGAATTCAGAGGCTAAATGTGTTATATGACATTCCATTTGTTCTCATAATCTTTTTCTTTCCCTCTTTTTTCTCCCTCCCACCCCCAACAAAATGATCTCCTATAAGCTTGTAGGGTATTTGATCTTTCCTAATCTGTATCTTCTGACATTTAAATCTTATGGGTTGATTGACAGTTTCTAAGCTGCTTTTGTCTTTCTCAACTGTTTTGTTCTCAGATTACATTGTCAAAAGTAAAAGCAAAGTTGAAATTAGAAACCAGTGAGAAGAACATCCCACAGCTTACACAGGCAAGCTCTGATAATGATTTTTCTTGTGATATATAGCTGAGTAATGCATCACTAATATTGCAAGTTTAGGTTGGACCAATGTTAGTTACACACTGGGGGCTTAGTGGGCCTGTGATTCTTAAGCTATCTGCATGGGGAGCTCGTCATCTTTCCAGTTCAGATTATAAAGGTTGTTAATAATGAACTTTAACTTCCCTTTTTGTTTTTACTTCTTATACATGTTTTCTGTCTGTATAGTTGTCTTTTTTCTTCAGTTTGACATCATGTTCATCCAGGATCACTTCATGTGGATTTTATACCTGACCTGTGTACTGAAGCTGTTAAATCTGTTCTCAATCGACACAAGAATCATTTTCCAGTAATTATCTTGTCTGACTAAATACTACCATGTGTCTTTGGAGTGCACTTTTCTGCTTATATATATATATGTGTGTGTGTGTGTGTGTGAAAGTAGATGATGCCAACCAAGTTGGTTAAACATAAAATTTTCAAGAAAAGGAAGGAAATTTAAGCGTAGAGAAAGAAATGGTTGATGTCATTTGCATGTCATCCACTGGTAAAACCTGTGCAATAAACCAAATTATCAGATGCCTGTTTTAACTTACAATTACTTGTACAAATCAATGAGTTGTACTGAAATGCTGGTCTTCAGAAAGGAGGATGTCTTGTAAAAGTGGCCTTTACTTAATATAGGGTTTGAAATTTTATGCATTCAGATTGAAAGACTACATTATGACTGCTTTACACACTTTTTTGAGGAAGTTGCAACTGCCTCAAGTATTTCTCACTCCTACTTCTGAAACTTTTGTTGTAAATAACTTGGCAACTGAGATTTCATTTTGATATTCTTCTTTCATCCCTTCAGAAGCAAAAATTGCTTTCTTGTCCTTCAGAACTTGGCCTTGCAAAGAGATTTTGGAAGTATATGTTAGATCGCGAGGTTGAGTTGCGATTTCCTGTCGTTTTATTTTTGGGTTCTGAGCTGCTACTGGTTGATTCATCAGTGATTGATTTTGTATAACCTTACACAGGGGTTGAGGGGGGATGTCCTGTGGGCTTCAATTTCCAGCATCTCACTATCATCTCTGGCCTTTCTGTTAAAGAATTGCTCATTCAATGTCATAGGAAAGGTGATACCTGTTCTCTAGCATTAAAAATGTCTGCTTAATATTTGCACATCTATATGTGGAAGTTGAATATATATATTTGCGCATGATGAAGGGCCAATTCAAGGATGAATTTGTCACTGCTGGAGGAGTTCCTTTGTCTGAGGTGGCCTTTTCTCTCCTCCCTATCTTTATGTAGTTTCTTCTCGCTAGTCTCCATTCCCATGCACTTGCTTGGATGAATGCATACTGTGCTGCATGATTCACTATTTATCCCAATGAGCCTTCCTGCAGATAAACCTGAAAACAATGCAGAGTATGATCCAACCAAATCTGTTTTTTGCTGGGGAGGTATGTCATGTTTTGATATCTGTCCTTTAACAAGTAGGGGACATCCTGTTTCTTTTAACTGAATAACACATTTCAGAACTGTATGACTTCTAATTGCCTATATTATGATTATAACTTGAGTACATCTCTTTTTTATCATTTTGTGTTTTATCCCAAAGAAGAAGGCGTTGACTTGGGAGAATATTTATACTTTCTGTAGGTGCTGAACATTGATGGAATAACTGGTGGTTTCAATTTCCAGGTAACAAACATATGTAGCAAGACATCAGTGTTTTGTGTACTTTGATCACAAGTATACATCTTATTCACGAGTTTATATCTTTGCACATTTCTAATATTGATTCAAACAATTGCTCTTCTGGCCTTCTGGGTGAATGGGTATGGCTACTGAATCTTAACGCTCTTAGCTTTTCCATAGTAGCGTGTGGGAGAATTTCACGTGGTGGAGAGATGCTCTATCTGGCATTTATCATCATTTCACTGTGTCTTCCAGAATATAGGACTAGAAAACGGTTCAGTACATATATGAGTTATGCATACACAGAAACATGCAGAGAAGATATTATATTTACAGAGGAAGAGTGGCTAAGAAGTGGTCTCAAGATTTATGAAGTAAATATTGGCTATCATGGCTTACTTAATTTCACTTGTCCTGTGAAACGGACTATGAATCATACTTTACCATTCTAGTTCCTTGTTTGCCTTCAAAATTTCCAATCCTAGTGGAAATTTCAATTGATTCCGTTATTCTGAATCCAGTTGCTTAAGCTGTATATTTTCCAGTCACAAGAACTGATTTTCAATTTCCATCATTTTGTTCAGAATGCCTGGTCAGGTGGTTATATTGCAGGAACGAGTATCGGTAACCTGGCTACTGGCACTATCCAATCAGATATAAAGAAGTTTGTTACAAAACAATGGGAAATGCCATAGTTAACTGCTAGTAGCAGTAAAGTTTGGCACATACGGTAATACTTTTCCCGCTGAATTGGACTCTTTAGGTATGAAGGCGCTGAGTAAAAACTGACTCTGACTTCTTGCGAGAGTATTTTGCAGTTTATAAAAAATCATCAGATGCCATAAGATGCGTTGAACCTTTCTTGAGCTCTAGATATCTTGAATGTTGTTTCATGGAACAGAGAAGTGATTGAATCATAGCCAAACACATCAAAAGCATTGAAGAGAGCGATTTGTAAGCTGAACTTGCTATTTGCTAAAAAAGCTTTGTCCGAAGGGTGAATTCACAATAGAGCCTTCTGTACAAACAAGGAGGCCATGAAGCTTCTTCAAATGCTAATTTTATATACCTTAATCTGAGTAACATGGGACCACTGATTCCATTGCTGGTCAAGTCATGACAGAGGCAGAGATATCCTTCGTAGTCACTCAATTGTTATTGATTTTAGTCTATTACCATTGTGTCAGTGTACCTGTAACGTCCAGGGCTATATATATATATTTTTATAATTATTTTTTATTATTGATTTTGGTTGGCATCTTGGTATTGTGTTTCTGTTCTGCTGCATTTGGCTTTCAAGCAATGATTTAGCTATTAGTTTGCTTATTAATTATCTATTAACTTTTTTTTTTTTAAATTGAACCGATTAACATGCTGATTTTCTTGGCTGAGTTTCATTTCATACTTGGGTTAACAAAAGATTTGAAGCGATTGATTAGGTCTTCTAATGTGAACAGGGTGGGTGTGAGAAGGGCATCCGTCTCATAATATATGCCGAAAGAATGACATGCTTATTAAGAAGTTATTTCAATTTTGAATATATCATCATTAGGAGTGTGCAAAAACCGAACCAAACCGAAAAACCGAACCGAACCGAACCGAAATTTTAAAAATGGATCGGTTTTATGGTATTTCGGTTTTTTCGGTTCGGTGAACCGAAGTTTACCAAAAGTTCGGTTCGGTGTTCGGTTTTAAATTATTGGTATTTCGGTTAACCGAAATACCAAAATTGTAACATTAACTAAAAAATTATTTTGTCAAAATCACCCCTAATTTTAATAAAAAAAACCCTAGCCTCTCAATTCTCTCAAGTCTCATCTCCGTCTCATCTCTGTCTCTCTCTGAATTGAGCCTCTAGCCAGCCTCAACTCCCAAGCACAGAAGCACTGAATGGACCTTCTCTGACTCCCTCATCTCTCTGCCTCAAGCTCAACGCAGACGTCAAGACGCAGGTCGCAGGGCACAGACTCGCAGTGGCTCCCTCATCGTCAAGACGTCGCCAGTCGCTGTCCTTGCTTCCCTAGATTTGGAGCTCCCTCATCTGCACTCTGCACTCTGCAGTCTCTACCTCTCTCTGTCTCTCTCATTTCCATCAGGTTCAAAGAATTTTATTGTATGAGTAATGTATTGATTGCAAATTTCATCTCTGGGGAATAATGTATTGCAAATTTATGTGAGTGCTTACAAGTTACATCCGATTTCGATTTGTTGGTTGTTTCGAATTCTGACTGCATTGAATTAATTTATTTTTTTGCTTATTTCTGAATTTATTTTTTTTGCTTCCACAAGAGATTAAAACTGCAATTTATGAATATGGTTGTGAGTGAACATGTTTTGCAATTGTGTTTTAATCTGCGTTTCTTAAAATGAACTTAAAACTTGAATTTGGCAAGTGGACGCCTGAGTAAATGAGACACGTCCACTTGCCTATCAAACTTCTGAGGGTGGACGCGTGAGGTCTGGTGGACGCGTCCACTTGGCTATCAAACTTCTGAGGGTGGACGCGTGAGGTCTGGTGGACGCGTCCACTTGGCTATCAAACTTCTGAGGGTGGACGCGTGAGGTGGACGCGTGAGGTCTGGTGGACGCGTCCACTTGGCTATCAAACTTCTGAGGGTGGACGCGTGAGGTCTGGCCTTGCGCGTCCACTTTCTGGCCTTGCGCGTCCACTTCCCCTCTCTGCGCGTCCACTTCTTCTTTCTTCTAAATATCCATCTTCAAGTTTTCAATTTCTTCCAATTTTATTCCAACATCGTCTAAATCTTCTAAAACTGTTTTTTATTTTATTTTAACAGGATGTCCGAACAAGCTGAAAATTCACTATCTCTATCAGATTTTGGAAATGAGAATCTCAATTTGGAACAGCAGTCCAACTCCAACATCTCAACCTCACAAAGTAGTAAAAAGAAGAGAAAAGCAATAGAGCCCCGTTCAGTTGTATGGTCACACTTCACTAGGTATACAAAAGATGAAAAACCAAGAGCCTATTGCAACCATTGCAAAAAAGATTATGCAGCTAATACATCAGTTAATGGCACATCTATGTTGAAGAATCATATGGAGGGGTGCATGAAGAATCCATACAATAACGAGACTCATGTAACTAAGCTAAATCAACAACCATCTTCAGTTGGAGGTAAGGTTGGTTCAATTGTTACTTGGAGATTTAATCAAGAAGATACTAGAAAAGCATTAACAAAAATGATTATTGTGGATGAACAACCATTTAGTTTTGTTGACAAACAAGGATTTAGGGATTTCATGGCTGTAGCTTGTCCATCTTTTCAAATACCATCTCGTACTACAATTACAAGAGATTGCTATCAATTTTATTTGGAAGAGAAAGCAAAATTAAAGAGTTTTTTGAAACATTCATCTACAAGGATTAGTCTTACTACAGATAGTTGGACTTCTGAGCAAAGAATTAACTATATGTGTCTCACTGCTCATTTCATTGATGTTGATTGGTGCTTGCATAAGAAAATTTTGAATTTTTGTCCAATTGATAGTCACAAAGGTGAAGCCATTGGGAAAGGGATAGAGAAGTGTTTACTTGAATGGGGTATTGAGAAAGTTTTTACTATCACAGTTGATAATGCAAGCTCTAATGATGTTGCAATTAATTGTTTGAAAAGAAGATTCACTAATTGGGGTACTAGTTTGCTTGGTGGTAAATATCTTCATGTGAGATGTATTGCTCATATAATAAATCTTGTTGTGAATGATGGTTTGAGGGAGATTGTGCCTTCCATTACTCGTGTAAGGGCTGCAATTAGGTACATAAGACAATCCCCAAGTAGATTGAAGAAGTTCAAGGAGTGTGTTGGAATAGAAAAATTAGAGAGTAAGAGGTTATTGTGTTTGGATGTCCCAACTAGGTGGAATTCTACTTATTTGATGTTGGATACAGCTTTAGGACTTGTCAAAGCTTTTGAAAGACTTGAAGATTTGGATTCAAATTATAAATTTGACCTCATGCAATTAGAGGGTGGTGGGCCACCTTGTGAGGATGATTGGAGAGATATTGCACGATTTGTGAAATTTTTGGGACATTTTTATTCTCTCACATTGAGAGTTTCTGGCTCATTATATGTGACTACTAATCAAGTGCTTCATGAACTCAGTGATGTGGTTAAATTGTTGAATACTTGGGCAGAAAGTAGTGACCTTGAGTTGAGGCAAATGGCAAAGAAGATGAAAGAAAAGTACAATAAATATTGGGGGAATAATGAAAAGCTGAATTTACTCATCTTTTATGCTGTAATTCTTGATCCTCGGTTTAAGTATCATTATGTTAGTTGGGTGATTGGGAAAATGTTCCAAGATGATCATATTATCCTTGAGGAAAAGGTAAAATCTGGAATTTATGTACTTTTTGATGAATATAAGAGGTTGCACACGTCTAAAGAATGTCAAGGATCATCATTGCTGCCTTCATCTTCAAATACTTATACTAGTTGCATTTCAAGTCGGAATTCTACTATGAGTGAATATGAAATGTTTATTAATGAAACAGGAGGAATTGATAATAGGAATGAATTGGACAAATACATTGCAGAAGATAGAGAAAGGAATGGAGATGAGTTTGATATTTTAAAGTGGTGGAAAATGAATGCACAAAGATTTCCTATTCTTTCACAAATGGCATGTGATATATTTGCTGTCCCTGTTTCTACAGTTGCCTCTGAGTCAGCATTTAGTATGGGTGGTCGTGTTATTGATTCATATAGGAGCTCTTTGACTCCAAGAATGGTACAATGTCTTATGTGCACTAAAGATTGGTTGAGGAATGAAGCTTATCCAATTAACATTGAAGAAGACATGGATATGCTTGAAAAGATTGATGAAGGTATTTTATTTACTTTAATATTTTACTATTTTTATCTTTTTATTTCTTAACCATTTATTCTTATTATTTAAATGTTTGACTTATACATATTTTTATGTTTTAGAATTTGGAAATCTTGCTAATGAAACATCTATTTTGGATATTTGAAGATGAAATACAATACAAGGTAAAATTTTTTATATTTGTCCATCTTTTTTTTCTTTAAAGCATCACTTGATTTTTCACATTATTTCTCTCTATCAGTATTCACAGATTATTGAGAGATAGCTTGTTTGGTGATGATGGTGCATGTGTTTTGTAGTGATGATGGAGATGAAGAATTTTGATTTAAAGTTGTAATTTTTATTTCAGAATTTTTTTAATGCAATTATGTTAATTTTATATTTTTTTAATGAGGACTTTATTTTTATTTGTGGTTAATTTTATATTTTTGTCATTTGTGAATGAGGATATTGATTTTTTGACACATTTAGTTTTACATTGGATTAATGAATTGTTTTTTTTAAAAAAAAGGATATTACAGGGTTTTTTAAAATCTTAACAAAATAAGATGAAACTTCGGTTCCAAACCGAACCGAACCGAACTAGTTCGGTTTTCGGTAGTTCGGTTTTAATAAAATTTCGGTTCGGTTCGGTTTGTCCTATATGAAAACCGAAAACCGAACTACCAAACCGAACTACCAAACAACCGAACCGTATAACCGAACGATCACCCCTAATCATCATGTGCTTACTGTTTTTTAAAATTAAAATATTATTATATATTATATACACAATAATCATATAAAATAGTAAAATATTTTATAATTAAAAATAAGAAAGATTGCTTATTGCAAAAGTGACTTAGAATGGAGTAAATATATATATATATATATATATATTTTTTACATGATTTCTATATCTAGCACTTTTTTATTTTTTACATATTCCCCTTCCCTTTCTGACCCATTGGTTCAAATCAAGAAGCAAGAAGCATTTTTTCAGGGGAAAAGCTTGCAAAAACTGTAAGTGAAGGAGGCACGTGGTTAATTAGGCCTCACATTTCAAGTGGGAGAGTGGCTCTCCGGATCGTGTGGGTGGTGTGAGTCTGTGGCTCAGAGGGCGTGCGTCTGACGTGGATTGTAACTTTGAGAGCCGTGCGGATCACGTGTGACTTCAAGAGTCGTGATTCAAAATATAATGTGGCTTCAGGGCCTATTGTGCTATTTTGATAAGGGGAAGTCCAAAATATAATGTGATGCTTTCGGAGTTATGACTCAAAGCATAACGTTTAGCTTTTGAAATCACCTATTACACAATAGGTCTTGACTTTTGAAGTCACGACCTAAGATCATGTATTTTAAAATTATGTCTATTTTTGCATATTACTTCAAAACATAATATATGAATTCGAAAGTCATATATAATTATACAATATACGACTCAAATTATCATATATAATTATATTTGAATTTATAATATGAGTATTTTTGACATTACACAATAATAATTAGTGCGATGTAGTTATTAAAATGTGATAGCAACATTTAGTACAAACTGTTTTTAAGGGGAAGAAAATCTGGTTTGATGCATGTTGGACTTGATACAGCGTGCGAGATAGACTGACTCTGAATGATTTTATAAGTCAAAGTCTCAAAGGCAAGATTACGTAAAAATGTGTTTTCCCGCATGCGTTAGCCATAAGTTTGTCGGAACAAAGAAAAAGAATGCTCAAAACGGGGTACCGGGTTGACTTGATTCTTGTTAGGCCAGCCAACTAATGCTATGACAGATTCATTCCATGGGACCATCGCATTGCCTTGACTCCCTGATCAACGGCCACCCATGGAAAAATTGCAATTTGAGTGCTGTTTAATCTAGAATTGGTAAAAGATTAACCCATGATTGAATAGTCCCTACCAAGAAAATTATAGACCGATCTATGCTTAGCAACCAAAAACGAGTTTGAAAACCACTCCTGCGTTACTTTTGACCAACGTGAAAGCATTATCAAACATATTAATCTACTCAATTTTTTTTTTATAACTTTCGTTATTCTTCAATCATATTTGAGTTTGTTTTATTACTATTTTATAAAATTTTGGTGGTTACTTAATCTTCACTTCATTTAATTTTACAAATCAAGTTTTTAATCATTCGATTAAATTCAAGTTTGAAATGATTTACCATATATTATGTAAAAAATATAAAAATAGTTAATGTTATATATATATATATATATATATATCATAATATAAACATAAAAAATAATACTTAATCCGTCTGTAATTGAATATTCACTTTTAAATTTATTTAAAAATTTAAAAAGATTTTTAATTTTAATTTACCTATCAAATTATTCTTAATACCAATATAATAGATTGCAAAACATATGAATTAATGAGATGTAATTTCTTTAAATTAAAGTGGTGACTAATGGAGATAATGAGTTAATGAAATATAAGTTTATTAAATTAATGAGGTTATTAATAAAAATTTAGATAAAAAATATATTTATTTAAAGAATATGAACATTTAATTCCAAATAAATTAAAATAGAAATGTGAATATTTAATTTCAAACGAAGAGAGTGTATTGTATTAATTATATTTTTTTATGAACATTTGAATTTATTCATAAAAAGGAACATTAATTGAGATAAAAGTTTTAATTGAATTCTATTCATTACACGAGCAAATTTTTAACAAAGGTGACAAAAAGGCAGCAAACACAATTTTGCATGTCCGATAAGAACCAAAACATATTGAAAAGGATAGTAATGCAGACATTTATATTGTGATTAGGATAATGCATTTGAGCAAAATCATGGTGTTTTAATAGTATAATGTTGATGGGTTTGTCATTTGTGAAAATGGTCTACGTGTTTGGAGATAGTGGAGTTCTGGAAGACACTTTGGTGCTAATTATAAAATTGATTGTTTTTTTTTTTGTTTTCTAAAAAATATAGATTGATTACTTTTCTTTATCACCCCCACTGACTAGTTGAAGCTCCAAGCGACAAAGATCATGATTCGTTAAAATATACACCTATTCGATCTATATGCCTTGTAAATACTAAATTAGAAAATAATTATTTATTGATAATGCTATTCTTAATTATTTTTATCCAAATAAATCATACTTATACCATCTAAAATAAAGTAAGATAATACTTAATTCATTCGTTCTAAAATATAAGATATTTTGAATAAATTATATATCATAAAATATAAGATTTTTTACTACTTTTAATCATTATTTTATATATTGTTTTAAATAATATCAATTCTTTTAAATGAGGAGAAAGAAAATAAATAGTTTAATTATATATATTTTTTAAAAACATGAAATAATAAATGAAATTATTTTAGAAAATTAAAATTTATCTTTAATACGTATAAAATGTTTAAAATATGTAATATTTTTAAACTAATATAAAGTAAAAAAGTTAATTATAAAAGTTAAGAAGTCTTGCTTTGTAAAAGTGTAAATAAAAATGAACTTTATAATTAAGATTCATTTTATAAGTGGTTGCTTAGTTTTTTTTTATTTATTGTTATGACAATTTAAAACAATAAGTTCACTTTAGAATAGATTTTTCCTTCTTTTTTTTTTCTTTCAGTACAATCGATAATTATTTCATTTATTTTAATTTTTAATCTAATTTTTTATCGGTGATAAGGCATTTCCATTTATGAGGCTTATATTTGAGATCGATCCTTTTCATTTCATCTCCATTTTTATCCAAGACCAGAAAAGGGTAGGAAAAGATTGACAAGCTTTTTGATGTTGTCGATACTGGAAAGTGACAATAAAAGGCCAAAATAACGATCTACTTTCCACGTCCCCCCATTTCAAAACCCTTAGATTTAAAATTAACTTTATTGTATATTCTAGTATCCCAAACAAACCCATATCTACAAGTGGGATCTTCTTGCTGCTGTGTACTACCACTGTAATCACCTACTTATAAAAAATAGTATAATAATAATAATAATAATAACAATAATACTGTTATCACCCTGTGTCCAACGGCTTCCCGTGTTTTTCCTCTCTTGGCTGCTTCTACTCCAAGTCCCAGCCTGTTCCCTCCTCCAGTCCCCACCGCCACTGCTTCTTCTCTGTTCGTGACTTCATTTATATTACTCGCAAAAGAAAAGGAAATAAGAAATCCGTTACTTCAAGAACTAACGGAAAACATCAGCATCTTGATTTGCTTATGATATTCTAAGTTTATTTCCCGATTTTTTCGGGATTCTGTAACGGTTTCGACCAGGTGGACCTTTTTTTTTTTTTTCTTTCAGTACAATCGATAATTATTTCATTTATTTTAATTTTTAATCTAATTTTTTATCGGTGATAAGGCATTTCCATTTATGAGGCTTATATTTGAGATCGATCCTTTTCATTTCATCTCCATTTTTATCCAAGACCAGAAAAGGGTAGGAAAAGATTGACAAGCTTTTTGATGTTGTCGATACTGGAAAGTGACAATAAAAGGCCAAAATAACGATCTACTTTCCACGTCCCCCCATTTCAAAACCCTTAGATTTAAAATTAACTTTATTGTATATTCTAGTATCCCAAACAAACCCATATCTACAAGTGGGATCTTCTTGCTGCTGTGTACTACCACTGTAATCACCTACTTATAAAAAATAGTATAATAATAATAATAATAATAACAATAATACTGTTATCACCCTGTGTCCAACGGCTTCCCGTGTTTTTCCTCTCTTGGCTGCTTCTACTCCAAGTCCCAGCCTGTTCCCTCCTCCAGTCCCCACCGCCACTGCTTCTTCTCTGTTCGTGACTTCATTTATATTACTCGCAAAGAAAAGGAAATAAGAAATCCGTTACTTCAAGAACTAACGGAAAACATCAGCATCTTGATTTGCTTATGATATTCTAAGTTTATTTCCCGATTTTTCGGGATTCTGTAACGGTTTCGACCAGGTGGACCTTTTTTTTTTTCTTTCTTTTTTTCCTTTTTCCATTTTTTTTTCTTGTTTTATGTCGTAACTATATATATATACAAGCGCTTCGTGATTTTTGATTTTAGAGAGGACAGCGGAAGAAGTGACTGAGAGTATACACAGACAGAGAGAGAGAGAGGAAAAAGATGGAGGGTGAGGAAGAGAGTGATGCCGGAAAGAAGATTAAGATTGGAGTTTGTGTAATGGAAAAGAAGGTGAAATGCGGCTCCGAGGTTCTGTACTCATTTCATTTTCATTATGATTTTCAGAACCAGAATCTCATGCAAATCTTACCGCATTATTTGATGTAGTAATCACTTCATATAAAGATGCCATTGATTTCCTTATTTCGATTTTAGGCTTTCTCCGCGCCGATGCGTCAGATTCTGGATAGGTTAGAGTCGTTCGGTGAATTTAAGGTATGGAGAGCAACTTGGTATGCGTCAAATTTAATTTCTCGAGTTACAGCTTTATGATGCATTGGAATTGGTATACTCTGAGTTCGTTGTTTGAAGCATATTAGGCGACTGCGAGCAATTCTTTTTATGCTTTTCTTTACTCTTCCTGACGAGGATATTATTCTGGTAGATTGTGTATTTCGGAGATAAAGTTATTCTGGAGGACCCAATAGAGAGGTATTATTTATGGTTCTGATTAATTGTGTATTATTCTATCACTGTATGAGTATTACTTGGATCTTTGTTGTTTATGTGTTTTTAGGATTTGTTTTTCTATCAATTATGAATTCTTCGCAATTTATACCGAGTAATAGCAATGCGTGAGAGTGATTGAGTGTATCCCTTTTTTGTCTTGGCCCCTTTTTCATTTTTTTACTTTACTTAATGAGCCAAATTGAGAAAAGATTTAAGGAAGATATAAAAAATGCTTTACCCAGGATTTCTTTTTTTTTTTTTTGGTGGTTATACAAAATATAGCAGTTTTTTCCTTTAATTTTGTGCTCAGATAAAAAATTGAAAAAGATTATATCCCTTTTGTTTCTTCCCATTTATTGAACTTACATAACTTTCAATGCAAGATTTAGTTTGTGGAAGTTGTGATAATTGTGATGAGATGATCAGAAGCAGTGAACTCTGTGTAAAGTGTTCATGGAACAAGATACAACATTTACGCTCTTGAGTAAATGGAGGGGAGGGGAAGGAGGGAGAGGATTGGACTAGCTTAGTGTTGGGAGTTGCCAAGCAAAGTATACTAAATTATTTGGTGTCAGTTTTGAGTCTGGAAAATTAATTGTTTTGGTGCAAATTATATTTGAAATCAACCAAATGGACCACAGCATTTATATCAGTGCAAAAACTTGGTATCTTGTTCAATCTATCCTGCTTTCAAATTTTAATTATTGCCATCATTTTGGACAAATGATTTGTTCTTAACTCTGATCATCTTCTTATGGTTCTTATATTTCTAAGCTAACTTTTGAGTTCCTGAACAATTGCAGCTGGCCGATATGTGATTGTTTAATTGCCTTCTATTCCACTGGGTACCCCTTGGAAAAAGCTGAAGCATATTCAGCACTAAGAAAGTAAGTTTTATCCTCCTAGTGTATGTGAAATGTATAGGTGTTGCAAGTGTACCAGAAACCTGAAAAAGAGGCATTTTATTGTAGTGGTACTTAGACCATGATTGAAGATGGTGGACTGTTGCTTCAGGGAAAACATTGTTTACCTGATACAACATGTGCTTCTCTAGGTACCTTGGTTCATGGTTGTACTCTCAAGCTGGAGTAGCCTATATTATGATATAGTTATTTGGCATTGAGCATTATCTCTGTTTTATCTCTAGTATGCTTGCCCATATAATTTCTATTTACCTTCAATACCTCATGACACAACTAAGAATCTGCAGTATTGTTTCTTGAAGATTTCTAGCATCAGTTCCATCCGAACTTAATCTTATTTCTTCATATTTACATCTGAACTACTATGTAGAGTCTCGGTGAAGATTCTCCATGGGGGTGGGTGGGGCATGTATAGGATTTTGAATTGGTTTTTATGATAAATAGCTTTTATAGATCTAGCTTCTCATAAAATTGTTTCCATTTGAATATTTGCTGTGGCCTGCTTTTTGTTTTTTTTGGGGGTCTGATTGGTTTTTCTTTTCTACTTCACTTCTTTTTAGGCCATACCTCGTAAATGAATTAGAGCCGCAACATCTGCTTCATGACAGAAGGAAAGTATACGAGGTATACACCTCTCAAATGTTGTCTCACATTGTACAAATCAGTTAATAGGGAAAAGATTTGCAGATTTTCTTTTCTTAATTGCAAAGCAGTTTTAGTCAAATAGACCAGATATTCACTTTTCTTGTTTGGCATTGCTTTGATTTGAAATAATGGCTTGAAAAATATATTCTTACGTTTTCTTTTTTCTTTAAAATAAAGACTTTATGCCATGTATGGATCAGTTCCTTGAGATCTGATACTTTAGGTCATGGATCAGTTTCTTGATACATTCAATCATGATGCATGATTTACGTGCACCCATAAAATACATCCATCTTTGGTTATTTCTTTTCATTTCCCAATCAATGCATTTCTTCTTTTTGAATGAATTGGCATGTTGTGGACTTAAATAACTTGAACTCCCTGGATCCAAAATTAAATGTCTAATTTTGACTAATTTAGGAGTCTTTGACTATGAGTGAGGTTATTACCATTTATATTATTAAAGTTGTTAGTGGCGGGACCACAAATGTTAGTGGAACATGAATTTTTTAACTTAAAAGAGGTTGTATATAGAATTTAAGATAAAAAATATGTTTAAGGAAGTTTACATCAATTTTGGACAGGAGTATATATTACCCCCTCTCTGAACATTTGTCACATTTTGAGTTTTTCCCCTAAAAAAAAAATATAAAATTTTAAATCATTTGTCACCAAAATAAAATCAATATGATATTTATTCTATATAATTTTTCTCATTGTACCCTTGTCTCATTCAATCCTTACATTATTTCTTGTATCATTTTCAAGACACAGTCATCTAATATCAAAGAGTTTCTTAAAACCTTTCCACTACATGCACAGTTTCACACAATGGAAAGTAAAAATCGTTTTGAGTAAAACTGATATTGAGTAACCCCACAAAAGATAGTTTAGTCATTTTTTGAGAAATTTCATAGAATTTAGGCCCTTATTGTACAATGTGCTTCTCCAAAATGAGATAACTATTTGAGAATGGACATAGGTTGAGAGACTTTCCATTTATCATTGTCCTCTTCTTGTCTTTAATTAACTCTTCTTATCTTATAATTACTTCCTTTGCTGGAAGAATTGATGAATACTTAGAGGAGTTGGTTTCCTCTCTCCATATATGTTGTATCTAATTTGGCAAGGACATCTTTGGGTTTAAAGCTATCTATCTCTTCTTAATATTTGAAATTTGCCTAGCTCCACTTTTGTGCCTCTGCTCTGTAATTCTATTTATTTAGGATTATTTTTGGACTTGCATTTTTCTCTGTAACTTAGCCTGAATTGCGGGAGCAGGATAATTTCCTACTCAGTAAAGTTAAATCCCACTGTACCTTTTTAAAAGTTAACTTCTGTCCATTGTCTCCCTTGATGGTCAAATAATTTTCTGTTTGCCTCTTATTGGTTGGGATCTTAGCGCCTTGAGATGTATGGAATTCCTGTTCCAAGATATGCTCTTGTTAATAGAGAAATACCATATCAAGAGCTGGATTATTTTGTTGAGGAAGAAGATTTTGTTGAAGTTCATGGTAACCGTTTCTGGAAGCCGTTTGTTGAGAAGCCTGTTCATGGTGAGATCAGGATCTTTCTCTAGCTGAGCGTTATCTCTGTTACAGATAGTCAATTAAAGCTTCTTGCAAAAGAAAATATTTAGGATTTTAGCATCTAGAATCTTTTAAACACTTCTGATGTCTGCAAGGCCGACACACACTCTCCTATATATAACACAGATGTAGGTATGTATTTGTTTTGCTTTTGTTCTATTAGAGGTTGTGCAACCTCCTTAAAGGTGTTCGTCCTTGCTGAATCCATTTCCAGAGAATAAAACCCAATTTTCCTATTATTGAACTACAAAATTAAACTTGAAACGTGTTAATAATTTTTGTGTGAACTGTATGCTATATGCAAGATCACCTGCTTCCTTAAATGTCTTCAAAATTTTGTTCCCATTTTGCAATGTTTCAAAAGTAAAATATGCTTTCTGTTTTGCTTACTTTTTTTATAAACATCACTTATTCATGCTTATTGAATATCTTTTTCATTCTCCTGCAGGTGATGACCACAGAATAATGATATATTACCCAAGTTCTGCAGGTGGCGGGATGAAAGAATTGTTTCGGAAGGTCAGAATTCTAGTGCAGTCTTTTAGTTCCTTAAACTGATCGGAAATTTCTTTTCCATTTTTCCTTAGGCAATGTCATTCTGAACATCATTGTTGTATGATCAAAGATGATACAGGGCTTGCATCAGAACTTAGTAGCCTTTAGTGGATCTTGCTCTGTGAAACTTCTTTTGTTGAAAATGGCTCCTTCAATTGTTCAGCTAGAATCTATACTAATTACACTTCACCATCTTTGCTTCCACACCTTATGTTTTAGCCATGATATATTGAGGTTGGCTATTATGGTCCTATTATTTGGTCTCAGTCTCATGTTTGGTCCTTGAATTGGCTGCAGTGTTAAGAAAAGCAAATCTGTTATTTGTTGTTTGGTGCATTCTTAAAGAGTTTATTTATCTCCGTAGTTTTGGATATCTCTGGAGAGAAAGTTCATTATTCACTATCAACTAATAAAACTAAATATGTGCTTTGCAGTTTTGCAACAACTGCCTGCTGTTTTTTTTTTTTCTTTTAAAAACATTTTGTGCCTTCTTATTTCATATACGCTTTGGTGTTTCTTTCTTGCCTTTTCTCTTGTTTTTTCATCCCTGCCATGTTTTACCTCTTAGAAGTTCTCAACACTATGTTGCTATTTAATCATTCCCCCATATCAATTATAGATTGTGGACAATTAATTGAAAGAAGATATCTTCAGTTTAGATTCACCTCCTAGTTGCTTTTCTTTCAGGTTGGTAATCGTTCAAGTGAGTTCCATCCAGAGGTTAGAAGAGTTAGGCGTGAGGGGTCATATATTTACGAAGAATTCATGCCTACTGGTGGAACAGATGTGAAGGTCTGTTATGTAAAATGCTGGTACTTGCTTTTTTGAAATTGTTATTTAGTTCCATTTGATTAATATGGTGCAAATTAAGTATTTAATGTATTGAGCACCAAAAAGAGAGCAACTTTCAGGAGAAGCATCTCAATAACCAGCACAAGATAGCTGTTTCTAACTTGTAGATTATGTTCTTTGTATTTAGGCTACCTTCTATGTTTGATCCAGCCGTAGCCAAGTGCAAGAATTGTCATGCTTTCCAATATTTTTTTGCCTATTGTTGTCTCACTTCACCAGCTGGCAGCACTCCAATGTATCAAG
Organism: Apocynum venetum; assembly: GCA_019593545.1. NCBI lineage: Eukaryota > Viridiplantae > Streptophyta > Magnoliopsida > Gentianales > Apocynaceae > Apocynum > Apocynum venetum. Next base: position 3,257,434 of record SRSM01000123.1, on the reverse strand, counting down.
TACTTTCAATTTGGCCAAAGAGAGGAAAACCAACTTTGACTACTCTTCACTAGTAGAAAGAGGGTGAATGTTTGAGATCAATTCCCTGCAACATCTTAGACACACAGCACACGTATTTTTACAATCTTTTCTCTGCTTCTTAGAGTTTTTTAAAATCCAGAAAATTTTTAAACAGTGCCTACTAGAAAGGACTTCACATTTCCAATATGCTTTCCATGGAAACAACGAAAAATAGATTTCTTCATTTGCTTTCATCTAAAATGGTTGGAGATTGAAGATATCCTGAGAATAATTTTCCCATCTCTGCATTATTATCTATTGTGTCTCTGTATGCAAAATGCTCTAAGAGCCATTGTTCTAATACTACACTATGTCTATGTTGCTTGGAATTCTAGCTCTGAGTTATTTGGTCCTCTAGAGTGGTCTTCTTTTGTTTCTTAAGTTGCTTCCGTTTCATTCTTTGTGCTTACTGTAAAATGTGTCTCCTTCTTTAACGCTCTAGTTTTAGAGTATATTTAGCTTCAATGCACACTATGCAGGTGTATACTGTTGGCCCTGAGTATGCGCATGCAGAAGCAAGAAAATCTCCTGTTGTTGATGGTGTTGTTATGAGAAATCTTGATGGAAAAGAAGTAAGCTTATGCAACAAAAGTATCTAGAGAATTTTGTCCTTTTGTGTGTGTGTGTGGGGGGGGGGGAGTATATGTTCTTATTTTTGAGAAAAAAGATCTCAAGGTTATTGTAAAAGATGTGCATTTTGTTGTTTATGTTGATGTCCTTCAGATAAATGGATATTCGAAAAGGTGAACTGGCATATTTTCTTGAGGAATAGGTTTGAAGTGTAACAGTTTGGAGAACCACTGCATGGCATGAATCATGAACCGTTGAATCTATCAACTCTATACAATTTTCTCCTTTATCACAGTTCAGATTGGCTTTATATGATAATTTAATGTTGCATCAATGCAGGAGTAATGTTTAGATCCAGTTGCCACCTGTTAGTAAAAGGTGTCATGTTCTGCTTGTTGAGTGTGCTTGAGAAAAGTTTGTCTAGCCCACCTGTGAGGGGGTATTACATGAATAAGCAGCACACCCCTCTAATGGTTTAAGCCTTTGGATGATATGATAATTTAATATGAATCTTCAATATCTCTTAGTCTCTCTCGGAGTGGCTTTGGATATGAGACTAAGACACTAATGATTGGTTATGGTATAAATTCTTCTCTTGTGTGACCTTCACATGCCGAACAGCTTAGAACTCCAAGAATGCTTGTCCATTATTCATTTGACTTAGCCTCATGCTCCTAATATGAAAGATTTGATTCTTTGCTTGCCTTGCTTCCTGCATTGTATTAAATGCGAATGCGTTTGTTTGCTAGCTTGTCCTGTAAAGCATTATTTAGCAACTGATAGGTTACATTTGGCTTACAGGTTTGTGTTGGAAATGTGTTTTGAAATGTTTTAATAAATTTGGCAGGTCAGGTATCCTGTTCTACTTACTCCTACAGAGAAGGAAATGGCAAGGGAGGTGTGCATTGCTTTCAGGCAATCTGTAAGTCAAGTACACTTCTCTAGAGGTCATTATTTATTGGTCAAATTGACTATGCTACAGATCATCTTATCTATGACGATTCTCCTTCTACAAATGCCACTGGAAAAAGACACAGAAATGAAATCTGAGGGAAAAAAGTTTAGATGAGAGGAGGCGTGACCATTTTTAGATAATTCTGCTGCTGTAATCTGTAATAAAAATCTGGGTATATAACAGGAGGTGGGTTTGTTGAGTGATGGTGGACAACTAGTGAGAGGACTGTTGCTGTTGTACCTGCTGGATTCTACCCGGTTTTCTTTCCTTAACCATTCAAATGAATTTGCTATCACTCCAGATGAAAGCTTCTACAAAGTTCCATAGTCATAGTTTCATTAGTGTTCATATCTTTATGAATGAGTTTTAACAAGATGTGAACTTTTCCATTGCTTTTACCTGAATTTTTCTAACTGAATCTTTTTTTTTCTCTCTTATGGTTCTTCTGCTTGCTTATGTTCCGTTTTCCTCTTCTGGATGGCTGTTTTCCAAAGAAATTGATATCTACCAATTAATTTTTTTGAAAAAAGTTCCGAAGTTTTCTGGTTCAAATGACATCATTTAGGATTTAAGGAATTTGGCTATAATATATTTTGTCCGGTGGATTCTGGCTCACAATTTTAGCACAGATTCTGGGTAAAGAAGATGCATTAAATGGAAAATTCTGGAGCCAACAGTGATCTTTCTCTGATTTCTTCACATTCCCTCCTATTTTCAGGTGTGTGGCTTCGACCTCCTGCGCTGTGAGGGGCGTTCATATGTCTGTGATGTGAATGGGTGGAGTTTTGTGAAAAATTCATACAAGTACTACCTTTTAGTTTCCTGCATGCTTATTTTTATTTTTTTCTGTTTTTGGTTGGCTAATGAAAATTGCTCAAGGGTGGTAACAGTATCAGGAAGCTATTACGCTTATGATCATCTGCCTTATTGATGCTTTTTCTTCTTTCCTTTTCCAATCGCAAATTTCATGGTGGTGATTTGAACTTCATTCTACACATCTTGCATCTGGAGACAACTGAACCTTTTTGGAATTCAAAATTTAAAATTTGTTAGCAGCGTAGGATAGTACATTACTCAATATACAATTTTCGTATGTAGATACTTCATGCCATTGCTAGAATAAAAAATATATAACCTACCATGAAACAAAGAAGAATGGATGTTGACAATACGTGCATTTGGATTGATAGCTCATGACCCAAACGTGTATTATTTTGGTAAGCCTCTTGTCTTTTTCTTACTTCTCATTAGCCTTTTCAGTCATTTCTGAGCTACTACTGTAGTCTATTTGTTAACTGATTCAATTTAAATATTTTTCCCACTCAGTGAATGATTCTCTTGCAATTTGCTTTCTGCGTTTAATTTTAAATTTCTGTTACTGTTCATTACCTGTTTTTTCCTTGCTTCTGTCATCAATTATTTTTTTATCTTTGTGAATCTTTATTTTTCTGATAATTTTTTTTAATCATTGTGAATCATGGTTTCTATGGCCATTGACAATTTCTGAGGTGCCAATTGATAAGAGATCATTTCCTTGTTCTTTTTTCTTTAGTATATATTTAGTTTGGGAGTCTATCAACGTATGCGATCATACCTCCTGGAGAGAATCTGTTGGTCATTTGATATATATGACAAAGCATGGGTGATTTCCAGATTTAAACATGCATAAGAAAAAGCGCCTTCTGCTCTGTGTGCATGTCAAGGATTTAAGAACTTTTTGTTTTATGCCTGACCCTTTCCCCCCTCCCCCCCCCCCCCTTAATTTTTGGTACTCAAAATATCTTCTTTTCACTGTGGATCAATTTGTGATATTAGGTACTATGATGATGCTGCTTGTGTGTTACGAAAAATGTTTCTTGATGCAAAAGCTCCACATCTTTCAACAACAATTCCACCAATATTACCATGGAAGGGGAGTGAACCAGTTCAGCCTTCAGAGGGGCTAACACGGCAAGGAAGTGGGATAATTGGCACATTTGGTCAATCTGAAGAGCTTCGTTGTGTTATTGCTGTTGTCCGCCAGTGAGATTTCCTCTATTTGTTCTTCTTTCTCCAAGTCAAATTGGTCCTCTCCTCAGTAACAAGTTCTTGTCTGGACAGTGGTGATAGAACTCCAAAACAGAAAGTTAAGCTGAAGGTCACTGAAGAAAAGCTGTTGAATTTGATGCTGAAGTACAATGGTGGGAGACCTAGATCAGAGGTTATTTCTTGAATCTTCTCTGATGTCTTTTATTAAATCCACGAAAGAACTTGACAGATTCCCATTTTCTATCATCTCTTGGTGCAGACAAAGCTGAAAAGTGCTGTCCAATTGCAAGATCTTTTAGATGCCACACGAATTCTAGTACCCCGTATCAGGTTTGGCGAAGAATATTTTCCTTTTATGCAACCTAAAGTAAGCAAGGCATGGACTTAAGCCTTTCGATTGTGAATATGGTGGAAAATTTTGCTTAAATGTGATCACTCAAGTTTTGGTTTCTCCATATAGTAAGATATCTGTATATCAGGACACCAAATTGTCTATGTTGTCTGATTGGTTTCTTTATCAGACATTTTAAAATTTTGTTTCAAAACTACCAGTTTTTCTTTTTTTTTTTTTTTTTTTTTTGTGGAGGTGGGGTTTTCTAACTGAATTTGTACTGAAACTGACTATAATTATGTGCATGATTTAATTTCTAATTAGACCTGGTCGTGAAAGTGACAGCGAAGCAGAAGATAATGAGCATGCTGAAAAGCTTCGCCAAGTTAAAGCAGTACTCGAGGAGGTTCATTAATTCGTTACTCGCCTTTAGCCTGTTTAAAGTTTTCATTTGTTACCCTGGTCATTATGTGGCTTTTATTTTCCTTTTATGTTTTGTTTGGATTTGCTGAATTGCATGTTACTAATGTACAAAACTATTGTTAATGGTTTTAAAGTTTTTGCCAATGTCTATTTTACAATATTTGGTTTCACTAAGCCAACATACTGAATAAAACAGAACTGACTTCTATCAAGCGGCACACGAGTTTCCTGCAACATCAATGTTTATATTTATGCAAAAGGGTTAAGGCTGTTTTGGTAGAGTAATTATTTTCAATCATTCAACGAGAATGAGATGCGCATTTATGGAATATTTTATGCATGTCAGATGTGAAATTGGAAAGTAGAAGGCAATCTGCAATACAAACTTTTTCTTATGATTTTAGTTAATCTTTGAAGGGAAAATGGACAATTTGGCCCATGAACTTGTGACCAGAATTCATTCATATCCTCGAAGTCCTTTTTTGTCATTTACATCCCTAAACAGATTTCGACCTATTGAAATGGTTTTCCATCCATGGCTTCTGTTTACTCCATTAAAGAAGGATCATGTGTGAAGTGAGTGACTAAAAAGAATGGGCAATTTTGTCCCTAAAGTTATGGCCAAAAGACATTAACATCCTTGAAGTTTTTTTTCTACCAATAAGGGGAGGAAGAATGGCCATAATCCATACCCAAAAAAGGAGAATGAGATGTTAATGAATTTTGGCCACAATTTTAGGGACCAAATTAGCTATTCTTTTTTCAATGGAGCAAAGGGAAGCCAGACAACCAAATTTTTCAAGTTGAAATATATTTAGGGATGTAAATGATAGAGGAAAAAAAAGAAAAACTCTTGACGATGTAAATGAATTTTAATTTTATTTATAACTTCAAGGACCAAATTGGTCATTTTCCCATCTCTGAAAATGAATAAGGCCTGGGTGTTTCAGACTATTCTTATCCTGTTCTTCCCTTTTGAGCAAGTTTCTCTTAAGTTGCTAATTTTTTATTATCTGTTTTTCCATTTGAAGCAAAAGAAATGCAGTTTTGCTACTTTTTCCTTGTTCATTCATGTATACAGAGATTTTCAGGTAGTTAATTATATAGAAGGGGAAAAAAGAACGGTAAAGAAAGTAAAGGATCTTCATGCACTTTACCTTTCTTGAAATGTTTCCTCAAAAAGCGAAGATTGGATTATCGAACTTAAATGGTAGTTTGCCCAGCATACTTTTTGGGCCTTAGTTTCATTATTGATTTATCAGATGAGATTCTCTTCATGCAGGGAGGACATTTCTCTGGCATTTACCGGAAGGTTCAACTAAAACCGCTGAAGTGGGTTAAAGTTGCAAAAGGCAATGGTGAAGGTGAAGAAGAACGTCCTGTTGAAGCTCTGATGGTTCTCAAATATGGTGGTGTGCTTACACATGCTGGCAGAAAGCAGGTGATAAATTTTATTTTCGGCTGATAATCAGGTTCTCTGCAACTTTCATCTGTCAGAAAATATTTTCTTATGCTTCATTTTGTGCATACTTGAATCATCCCTGGTTTTCTCAAACATGATTTTCCAACTCACTTAGCAGGCTGAAGAACTGGGCAGATATTTCCGGAACAATATGTATCCAGGTTAAGATTATTTCTATTCTCAGACAGGACTGCAAGTGGGATTTGCTCAAATTTCCTTTTTGTTCCCTTTTCTCCTATATGTAGATTACTAGCTACTAGCTAAAACCTCTATCAGTTTCTGCATGTAGCATTTGTTCTTTGAGCATGTTTAATGGGCGCATAAATTGCTTTATGTCAGATTAGCATTGACCTCCTAAAGTTTGAACTAATGTCGCAGATGCACGCCATTGCTTTATGCAATTTCATGCGGCAAATTGTTTTTGTGGCAATTTGGCTCCTAATTTCTTATTACTTGTTTCTGGCTGCCTGGCATGCTGCTGCTTATTTTTATCTTCTACTATTTTTCTCAGGAGAAGGAACTGGCTTGCTTCGTCTCCACAGCACTTACCGTCATGACCTAAAAATATACAGCTCAGATGAAGGCAGAGTTCAGGTTATACCCTGATAGAATTTAGAGCTTTCATGTTATTTCCAGCTGCTCTTATTTTAAATAATGGTTCTATTGCTTAATCTGATATTAGAATGACCATTGTAACTTTCACATTAGCTTTCTGATTTTAAACTATGTTGAGGTATTGCACTTGATATCTGTGAGATTTACTTTTGGCAGATGTCGGCTGCTGCATTTGCGAAGGGTCTCCTTGATTTGGAAGGGCAATTAACTCCAATTCTGGTGTGTCACCTTGGTAGCTGAAGGATCTGCTCATTGATTTGCATTATGTTCCTTTAATGTGCATAATTTCTCTCTCTCTTTCTCTCTCTCACATACACATTACTTTCTCTTTTCAAGGTTTCACTGGTTAGCAAGGACTCTTCAATGTTGGATGGACTTGACAATGCCAGTATTGAGATGGAAGAAGCTAAGGTTTCTCTCTTGTTCCCATATTTTCTAGATGTTCCGTCATGAAAACAGGGCATCCCCTATTGTTTTACGGGAAGTTGAGCAAATAAATGTCAAAATCATGGCCATTGTAGCTATTCAATCAACAACGATGTGTACTACTGAAAATCCATTTGGCTCCTCCTGACATGATTTTTAGGCATAAGCTTTCTTGAAATTCACAAAATCAGCATGCTATGAATCTAGTGGTTAAGCAGTTATGAAATTTTTATACGCTTTGCTAACATTTTCTGGAAGTATCTATTTCATGTGTTCCCTCCCTTTTATAATTATCCCAATTCTCAGGCACGATTGAATGAAATTATTACTTCTGGAGTAAAGACAGTTCACAGTAGCGGGTCTGCAGAAGAACCTTGGATGGCTGATGGTGCTGGACTTCCTTCAAATGCATCTGGACTTCTTCCCAAATTGGTTGGTCTTTATTCTCCTACTTTTGAATTTGAGAATTTTTTGTGCACTTGATACTGCTCTTAACTAAATACTCTCTGATCAGGTGAAGTTGACTAAGAAGGTAACTGAACAAGTAAGGTTACTGGCAAAATATGAAGACGAAGAACTTGCAGAGACAAATTCATTCGATGTAATTCCTCCATATGATCAAGCTAAGGCACTTGGTAAAATAAACATAGATGTGGATAGGATTGCTGCAGGATTACCATGTGGTAGTGAAGGATTTCTTCTCATGTATGCTCGTTGGAGGAAGCTTGAGAGAGACTTATATAATGAACGGAAGGAGTAAGTTCTGGGCTAAAAATAATTAGTTTTGTTTGCTTGTGGTTTAGGGTTCGGAACTTAGTATCTAGATTCAAGTCATATTAACCATTACAACTAGAAATAATTGTTCACATGGTTATTAGATTTTATCAAGCTGGCATGTTTTATTGACTGCTTTTATTATATTTGCAGTCGTTTTGATATAACGCAAATACCAGATGTTTATGACTCAAGCAAGTAAGTATTCACTCAGTATTCTTTTTGTCAGAGGCATGTTCATCTCGATCTTAAGTTTCTGAGATCCTTTTATTATCCAATAACATATTATTTTCATTCTGCGAGTCTCTGTATCTGACTATCTGAGCCATTCTTACACCATTCTTGGATTGTATGTTTGGTGCATGCTTTTTTTGTTTTCTTTTCACTTTGGTAATTGATGATTTTATTAGAGGCTCATGTGAAAGAAATAACTTTGCTTGGATGTAATTCTATATGATTATTCACTCTTCTAAAAGTTATGCATGCGTTAACATAAGCATGAACTGGCATGTACTCTTCTAAAGTCATATCATGATTTGGTTGTTGAAGGATTAAGAGTATATTTATGATATTGGATGAAACTTCTATTGTTTTTTGACAGGTATGATCTCTTGCACAATGCACATTTAAATTTGGAAGGGCTGGATGATCTGTTCAGAGTTGCTCAGGTAAAAACTTATTACCATTTTAATTGTAGGTTCTTGGATAAGTTTTGTTATACTTCTCCCCCCTCTTGAGGTTGTAAACTCCTCCTCTTAGCAGTGAATTCCTTTATTGCTGGAATTCTATCCCCAATATCACCAGAGTTCTATGCAAAAATGATATCCTTGCTACTCCAAGATAATTCTAATCTGTTGTGAAATCATTGAAACACAATATTTAGTCTTAAAAGACTCTTCCTTTTCCATTTTTTTCTTGAATGTCCTCTAACAGAAGAAATAGAAGCATAAGAAGAATAGTTCGGCTGTAGAATTTGATTACTCAACCTACCCTTCAAAGCCTAAATACACGTATGCATGTTTACATAGTAAGGAGTCATATGTCAAGTAATGCATTAGTAGATTTTTTGCTTGGCATCTAATGACTCTCGTGTCTTTCAGTTGCTTGCAGATGGTGTGATTCCTAATGAATATGGGATTAATCCAAAGCAGAGGCTAAAGATTGGTTCTAAGGTAACCCTGTCTAATGTTGTCTGTTGTTTGTTTTTGCTCATTAAGGGCTAAAAATGTGCAGTCAATCAATTAAAGAAATATCAAATTTATTAAGGAGGATCCTCTTTTCTTCACCATTTTCAAACATTAAAATTATTATTGATGGACCACTGCTTCACTTTGATTTACAAATAGCCAGTTGAAATTCATTTTATTCTGTTAGCCATTGCATAGTTACTTATAAATACATCACCAGGTATTTATCATCTTTCCTGTTGCACCACATATGTTTACATACCATAAAGCAGTATTTGATATCAGCAAATGAATGTTGAATTTTGTGTGCTCAGATTGCTAGGCGTCTATTGGGTAAGATATTAATTGACCTGAGAAATACTCGTGAAGAAGCTATAAGTGTAGCTGGATTAAAGAGTAGTCAGGACGACGAATCAGCAACCAATATCACTGGAAAGGAAGATACAGAACTACCCAAAAAAAGGGGAAAGGATGATACAAATGGTTATTCCAAGTCTAGCTTAAGAAACGAAGACACAAGGAGGACAAGTTTCACTGGTGAAAAACCAATAAGTCAGGAGGACGACGATGGTAAAGAGACTGAATACCGTCTAGATCCAAAGTAATTATTTAATCTCCTTTTGTTTATTTTTTTCACATGTGTCGGACGATGTTTGCATATTTGTCATAAACTACCCTCCCTCTAGAGTTATCATAAGCTTGGAGGAATTAAAGAATATTTACCAGTCCTTCCTATTATGATGAACCTTTTTTACTTCTTTTGTTAGATATGCTAATGTAAAAACGCCTGAACGACATGTCAGAACCCGTCTTTATTTCACATCGGTGAGTGAACATTAACTTTCATCACTTCCATCCTTACTGTTTGTGCTATGTTCTGTTTCCAGAAGTGTGACCTTGAATGTGCTATCCTCAATTTTTAGTTTAGCATCAATGCCTGAATTTAAGATAGAGGCATTTCAATACTGGTGGCTTTTATTTTAAGGAATTGAATGACAGAAAATATCTTCACCATATATTTTAATTGATTTTAGAGCAATTACCAGTTAATATGATGACTCATAGGATTTGATTAACATGCTCATCTTTGACATTTGATTGACAGGAATCCCATATTCACTCCTTGATGAATGTTCTTCGTTATTGCAATTTGGATGAATCTCTTCAAGGAGAGGGTAGCCTTGTTTGTGATAATGCTTTGGAGCGCCTCTTTAAGACGAAGGAGCTTGACTACATGAGTTACATTGTGCTGAGGATGTTTGAAAATATCGAGGTTGGTTCTTTTTGCATTCTTTCTAGATGGAAAATGAGAAGCACCTATATAACCAGCAACAATTTGAGCACAAATGATACTTTGCCATTATTTTATATGCAATGTTCATTGCTGATGTCCAGGGACAATTTCATTTACTCACTTCAAAGCTGAATACAGTTAAATTTTCACCACTAGATATGCTCGATGCTTTGAGCACTGATATATCATACCAAACGATGCATTTCACCTTTTAGAGAGATTGAAACTTTTTGGTCTGTTGTAAACTATTCGGTCAAACTATTACAGGCTATGGAAGATCTTATCTCATGGCTTCAAAAATATTTAACACGCAGATCTTTTTATTTATGCTGACAAGCAATGCAAGGACCCAGTACTACCAAGAGAATTTTATCTATTATTTATAACTGATTTTACATGGATGCAGGTGTCCTTAGAGGACCCAAAAAGGTATCGCATAGAGTTGACTTTTAGCCGTGGTGCAGATTTATCCCCATTGGAGGTAATCCATTCTTGTCGTTTAGATTTAACTCAAAATAGCTTTGAAGATGATGATGTAACTTCCTAGGAATTTTTCCTCTTTCTATCACTTGTTAACCTTTAATTTTCTTTTATTATCTCTTCCCGGAAGTCTGACTTCTCACCACTTCTGTATAAGGTCAAACAGAGATTTCTTGGGTTTATATTTGAAAGTAGCTTTGGACAGTCTCAAAGGAAATCCATCCAATTTTAGTTAAACTAACGCTTCATATTTATGATTTAAGAGAAGTAGGCTGATTTTCCTACTACATAACGAGTGATTTTGTTTGATATGATTTCAGAAGAATGATACTGAGGCTGCCTCATTGCGCCAAGAACATACATTGCCAATAATGGGTCCAGAGAGGCTGCAAGAAGTAGGATCTTACTTGACTTTGGAGAAGATGGAAAAGATGTTTCGTCCATTTGCCATGCCAGCAGAAGACTTTCCTCCACCATCAACCCCCCAGGGATTTTCAGGGTACTTCTCAAAGAGTGCGGCAGTTCTGGAGCGCCTGGTGAACCTTTGGCCTTTCAACAAGCATGGAAATACTCATGCAAAATGACTGGTTTGGCACATTGTTTACGTCTCTCATAGGTTTCTTTCTTTGTTTATTCATTGATTCTCTATACCTACCCGAGTTTTGGGGATCTTTCCTCGAAGAAAATTTTGGCCCTCTTAAAATTCAAGCAATCTGGAAAAAGAGCATCATTATGGAATCAACCTTGTGCTGCCCTTCCTATGTTTATCCTCTTTTTCTGCCTTTCATTGACAATGAATACCTGGAATGAGGTTAGTTATATATATATATATATATATATATATATATATATGCGCACATAAAGAGTGATTTTTTATCGGGCGATCCTAATGAGTAAAGACAACCTTTGTGGTAATATACTTCTTAGGTGCTGGTTCTAGACTTTAGTCTTCTTAAATTTATCCTGCATTGGATTTATGAGTCAATGCCTTCTTATTTATTTGCTTAAAAAACAAGAGAAGTACCGACTGTCAAGTGAGTTTCTGATCCATCTCAATATTAAAAATTCGGTTGATCCTGGTGCTGACTTTACATGTTGGGCTTAAATCTTCATGAGGCCTGCCATACCATTACATTCGGTAATGGATAGGGCAATAGACATTCAATGTCACTGACCTAGTTTTTGGTTCGAAACAGTGGAGGTGGGGAGGGGTTTTAATGGAGGGGAAATATTGTTTCCTAGCTTGGTTTGGTTAGATAGGAGGAGAGGAGAGAAATTCTCATTGTTTGATTTGCGAAGGGATGTGAGGGAACATTTTAATAAATAGACTAGGTCATATTAAATAGAGTTAAATTGATTATTAAATCTTCATAATATTCATTGTAGCAGTGGATGATCTTTTTTGATGATCTTTTTTATTAAGGGTAATTTAGTAATTATATGCCTATAGTTTCCCTTCCCTCCAAATTCCTTCAATTTTGATAGGAAAAAAAAAATGAGGGGAGGGGAGGGATTTTTATCCCAAATTTTTCTTCCCCTTCATTAGAAAAAATGAACCGAGATTTTTTTTAAAAAAAATCCCTCATCAATCCCCTAACAAAACAGTGGGGGTGGGGGAGAGAAGGATAAAGGTGATGTTTTTGTTGTGCGTAGTGTGTTGGAAAGGCAGATGGTGTATGGCCGACTCGAGCGGTTTGATTAAGGAACGAATTCTTCTGGGCCTTAATGTTTAGAAATGTTGTAGGGCCCAATAGGATTGTGTTCTCCCCGGACCAACTGACCTCTCACTTGATTTTCCGAAAGGCCGAATTGAGCTTGATACTGTGGCACGGAGATTTAATCCCCTATTATTTCTTCATTTTTTATACGTAATTGAGAGAAATGTGAATCAGACTCGTTGATTTAAATAATTGAATTGTCACTTTGCCTGTGGTCGGGTCGGACTTTCTTGCTGCAAGAGCCCTTACACGTGTCAAAAAATTGCGTTATATAAATGTATTCGAGTGCGTGTGTGTATATATATATATATATATATATATATAATATTTTAACTGAATACGTTACGTCAAAAATCAAGTACGGGTAAGAATTTTGAAAGCATAAGAAAGAAGAAAATCAAATTATTCCGAAGAGACATATCAAAAGAGATGAGGAATCCCAATGGATATATATATATATATATATATTCCAAAGAGATGAGGAATCCCAATGGGACATCAGCACTGTACTAAAATTCCTGAGATTCTCTGGGACTTCAATGTGCATCTGTCAGTTAGTTATTTATTCTCTTTAACACGTCAGTGACCCGAATGGCAAATCATATTCCCTTTTGCCAAAATGAAAATCTATTCAGTTATCTACACAATCATAGTAAAACAATAATTTAATGGATAGATAAAAGTACCTTTTACCAAGTAAATTACCTTAAAAATTACATCAACGCTACTTATTTACCAAGACTATCATTACATTAAATAAATGTATGATCCCACGTTATACTTTCTAAAAATGTAATAGTACAGCATTTTAAAACCCGGAGGACGTTCATAAAATTTAGGAAAATTTTACCATTGTAATAAATCCTATATATATATATATATGGGTAAAGGAGGACCAAAAATAGAAAATGGAAGAACCCAGAGGCAAAATCGGAGAGATGAACATACAAATATAACTACACCAGATACGAATTCTCCGTGATGCTGATGCGGGGTTGAACTATAAATAAGGGCACAACTGGTTAGTGTACCTTTCTGGGCCATTTTTTGGGAGTGGTATTGGTACTTACAATTGGCAATTTTCAAGTTGAAGATGGAGAAAATCAATATTCAAGACGATATGGTGTTGAAAATAGGGGAGTGGAGTGAGTATCACCATTCATCCCTCTTTCATGGTTTACAGAATTTGTCTCTGGACTTGATAATGATTTATTTAGTAGTAAGTAATCAACTTCTTTGTCCGCATCTCCACATATTATTGGAGGTTGGAGCTTCCACATGTCCATTAGAGGAAAGCAGAGAGAACGGTGATATCTTTACTATCTTGAAAAAAATGTGGAAATTGGTCAAAGTAAGGTAGCTTAGTGCAGTGACGGAGTCAGGGGAAAACGGGGGGCCATGGTCCCCAAGAGGTTAGAATTTTTTTTAGTATTACTACTAAGTCAGTGGCAGAAGCTGGGGAAGAATGGGTTGTTGGTTGCCCTCCCAAAATTTTGGAGAAATTTTATAATTCTAACTATGCTTTTTTTATAAAAAAATGTAGAATTTTTTTTTGTTTTATAAAATATTTAATTTTTTTATAAATTGTATATCCTAGCAATATGTCTATTTTTTATTTAAATGCAAAACAATTACAATGATTTACATTGAAAACAATTTTAATTATATAAAAAAGTTATGAATTTACATCTTTTTATTCTTTTTTTAAAGGAGAGAGACCAAACATAAAGTTTTTATTTATTCAAAATATATTTAAATAAAACATAAAAGTATATTAGAAAAAAATAACATATACAAGCACTTATGATTATGATTGTGACTCACAATCAAACACATTTTTAGTAAAAAGTAAAAGATGAAAATAAATGATTGCTTGAAATTTATGCTTTTCAAGTACCATTAATTTAGAATTAAAATTTAAAATTTAAAATTTAGTAATTGATTCATATTGAAAAAATATTAATAGTTGAATTGAATTAAACTATTCGAGTATAGACTTCACAAATAATACTTTGTAGACACTATTCATGTTGCTCTCAATTTCAAATTATTGACTTCGTCACTGGTTTACTGATTGAACGTCTTTATTCACACTCGTGAATTCGAGTCTTATTCTCCATCTTCTAATGCAATAATAAATAAAAAAATGTTGGAATCAATTTATTTGAGGGGTGCTTTGGTTGCTCAAAAGTTTATTATCGATTTCTTTTATAAAAAAGTTTATTTAAAAAATTAATATGATATCTAAAATTGGTAGCTTGATCCGTCTTCCACCCTTGCTTCTAAAACAAGGGCTTTAGATTTTTTTATGTTTCCTACAGTCCTCTCCTTGATTATTAACCTAAACTCGTAAAGACAGAAATAATTAAGAATAAATCTAAATTTCTTCTTCGATACATGAAGTCAGTTTAGAGGACTTTAGGCAACATCAAATTGTCATCCTGCCCTTCTGCCTTGATGCTTGAACAGCATATCCAACAAAGCAAGAGGCCATCAAATATGCCGATTCGAATCTTATTGATTTGGTAACTCAATAAATGAATATTTGAATCGTAACTTAAAAAATTTTAAATTACTCTACATAAAAAGTAGGAATGCAAGACTTGTTTTTTAGTTGTTGGTATACCTTTTCAATGGTACTAACTTCTTGAATTATTATCGCCTTGGTTGGGACATCTGTAGTTGTTAAGCATGGGATAACATATTAACATAAGGGTATTATTATCAACTTAGTTGGTAAATATTCTAAATAATAATAATAATAATAATAATTCAAACTTGTAGTCGTGCTTTCCAACTACGTTTTGAATTAAAGCCTTGATGATTGCAACTAACTAGTAGAATTTAAATTCTATTCAACCATTAGTTTAGTAGTTGAATATATCACTCATCATAGTTTAAGGAAATCAATTTCATGTCATTTCGTTATAAGTTTAGCAAAAAGACTAAATTAATTCAGCATAAATTACCAATATATCGATAGGAGTTACTATCTTCAGTGCAAGATTTTTTTTTTTTTTGCAGAATTTAATAAGCATTTTTTTTCTATTCTTGCCCTTATTAGTCAGTCTTTCTTACTCTAATTTCCTAGGTGATTTTATGAAAGAATACTTAGATAGATTGACAGAAAAAAAAAACACATCATTTTTAAGTCATGTGCAAAGATCTAAAATACATATATATATATATATATATATATCAATTGATTTCATTAAGAAACTTGTCCAAAAAAAAAAAAAAGATTTCAGTAAGAAATATCTTATGTTTTTCTACAAACTATCAAATACGATTTCATTTCTTCTCTCTCTCTCTCTCTCTAAAAGTAAAATTATCCAATGCTTTATGAGTACATCTCATTGGGTTTTGAAGGTAGTGATCACAAACGATTATTCAATCCTTGGAACTGTAATTCTACACCGAGTGGAGTATTTGGAAAGGGTATAATTGACTTTTCAGGTTCCATGTGATTGGGTGTAAGTAAGTAACTGTGAGGGAGGAGTGTCAATAGTGAAGACCCATTTTTGGGATTGTCACGTGAGAGTGAGACGGTTAGACTGGTCGTTACAATAAGGAAAGTTTCCAACACGTGTCGACGTTAAGTTGAAAGGAAGAAAAAAAACTGTATTATTCCATCACGGAAGGGAAAATTGGTCAAATTTCAGTACAATATAAGTGGACAACTACTTACTCACTGTCACTCTCAGTGATTTCATTTTTCTAGATAGGATTTTGGAAGGACAGAAATAGAAAGTTTCCACTTTCAATTTTAAAATACTCCCTCTCCTATCTAACTTATTTTATCTATCTGAAGACGCATAAAATATATTTAAATATAAGCATCTTAAATTTAAAATACTATATAAGCCTCCCCTTCATCCATATGTAATAATATTATATATATAAAAAGGGTTTGGTCTAATTACATAAAGTAAGATACTTCTATGTAGTTTCACAAGAAGAACGCTGAATTAATTTTCTCTTAAATTACCCATAAAAACTTTATTTTCAATACAATAATCATATATGTAATTATTTGATAAATATGAAAAAACAATAAAATGATATATGATAAATATTTCATGATGTCATGAGTGACGAGTAATTCTAGCAAAAACAAAAAAGGTCAAATATTATTTAAATGTGACTGGTAAAAAAAAATAGTGATACTTGTACAAAATCTATAATTTTAAGATTGTTGAATTTTGCTACTTCTTTTTATTGAGTAACAAAATTTTCAAGCTATAAAATACTGAAAATTAAATAAATATTGGAGAATGAAAAAATATCTCACGATATTGCCTTTTTTTTTTTTTGCCATTAAGGTCCTGTTAGGCCCTTTCTTTTGTTTATTAATAAGGTCTCCTTCATTGCCTATAATAATAAAAATTAAAATATTAAATTTCAAACTGAATGAAAAATTTTTAAAAAATGAGGGTTAGAAAAGAACTGACGCGGTTGAGGACTAGGGACAATAGTGTAATAACACACGGAGCTAACAAAAGGACAATGCTCGGGCGATTGCTTCCAAAAAGTTGTTGCAGTTGGAAAAATCAATATTCCCAATATACATGAACCACACTTTACTGGTAAGACATTTTACCCCACAATCACATAGATTGTGTGTTCGAGTCCATTCGATAATCTGGTAATATAAAAAAAAAAAAATAGACCGGTCAAGGAGGGCAAGCCCAACTGTACGCCTTGAAGAGAGGACCAGAATGCCAATATTAGGATTAGAGGCTATTAGCGTGATATCGCCGCTGTTTTGGAGGACTTTTCTTTTTTTTTCTTTGTTTATACCCTCTTTGCTTTTAACAGAAGGACGCTAAACTTCAAGAACCAAATCATCTTTGGGGTCTTCTTCAACTTTTAATCTAATTTGTGCATTTGTTTTATTAGATGATTGATACTTTTCAAACTCAATTACTTCTTCTTCTTTTTTGTCTAAACTTAAAACTTTGTGTTTTTAAAAATGTTCAAAACTATTCATTTTTATTTTTTATATTATTTTTTAAAAATTATCACAATAGCATTTTTAATTTCATTAATGTGTAATCCACACTTCTAACTAGAGTATATTATATTGAGTACTTAAACATTCAAACTATATTTTAAAAATAGTACTATTTTCTTCTTTCAAAATTAAACGTTCATATTTGATTTAATTTAAATTTTTTAAAAAATTTACTTTAAAAAATTGCACTTGTTATTTATTTTGTTAGTGATAAAACTATTAGTTAATTAGTAATATATACATATATTAAATTAATAAAGTTGTTAGTAAAATTTTAAATGAAAAATATTTTTATTTTAAAAAATAAATATTCAATTTCAAATATATAAAAATAAAAATATAATCATCCAATAAATTTGAAAGGTTAAGAGTATATCGTATCATAACCTACAACTACACTCTTTGGATATTTGTTCTTATTCTTCAATGAAACGGCTTAATCATTTTGTCTCTAGTGGGAAACAAAGCAAATAAATAACAATCACAGCATCGTTTATGATCGTCTGAGATGATGGTGCTTTATCAGACTCAATCACACATAATCCAGACAACCTTTCAAACACCTTTTGTTTTGGTATAATGAAGAATTTTAGCCCGTTAGACTAAACAACTCATAAAACATTGTACTCCATTTTATTTTATTTTTTGGGAGCAAATGTTCAAGCCAGAGTAATTGTTTCAGAAATTTCTATTTGTTTAAATAATTATTTATACTTTTAGTTTCATAACTTAATATCCTCACACTATTTTTAGTTACAACAATATTCTTGAAATTTTATTTCATTATTTTCTTTTTTTACCCCAATACTTTTCTAATCGACATTATCTTTTTTTTTTTAAAAAAAAGAGAGACAAATCTAAATTATTTTTCCAAGCTTTTCATTTTTTTCATTCCAAAGTAAATCGTAGAGTTTGAATATTTTATTTTTTAAAACATAATCTACATATTTTCATAAGAATGCATGTTATAAATCCTATTATCAAGAAGAATTATGGGTGCGCTATTACTTTTTAGAAGAGAAATTAAATAAAGTAAGAAGTGTTTCGAGCATAGAAAAATTGATACAATTTAATTAACGAAAGTATTTTTAACCGTGACAATATGAGGATTCAAATTCAGTTTCTGAGAGATCGAATTTACTGAGCTCAAAAATTCAATCTGGATTATAAAAAATAAAAAAAAAAAGTAAAGGAAGAAAGAAAAAGGGTTGGAATTTTAATGCTAAAAAATAATAGCGGGTTGAAGAGAAGAGTGTTATGAGTAGGTAGGAATAGGAGACTTACACTACTAATATGCCAAGGCTGTTATGCTTTCAAAGTCAAGCACCACGGAAATGTATGTACTCAGGAAAAAGAACGAGTACCACGGAAAAAGTACACCTTTCTCATCAATATATCATGAACTTATTTTTTGGTTAATTTCAAATGCACCCCTTTAACTTATTTCTCGATTTTTACGCCAATATCCCTGTGGGCTTTTTTTTCAATTGTATAAATTGAATACAAATTTTTATCATTTTTTTAAAAAATAAATAAACTCATGGTTTTGGAAATCAAATTTGATCTTCAAATTTCTTCTACTACTATTAATAATAAAAGATATGGCAGGTAGAACCAACGCAATAGTAGCACTAGTATGATTCTTTTTTTTTTTTTTTCTTTCTTCCTTTCATTTCTCTTATCTTCCATTTTTTCTTCAATAACTAACGACTTTGAAGTTTTTTGACAGTATTTGAAAATAAAATATGTTTAAGTTTTCTTAAACATAAAGATCATAAAAGCATTTGTTTTAAAATGTCAAGTCAGTTCACAATGAAAACGGTAAATGGTAATAAAATTATATTTTGTTGAAACATTTGAAAAAAGAGAAGTAAAGAAAAGAAAGGAAACATTGCGACAAACAAAAGATTTAAGGGAACTTGTAGAAGTTTAAGGGATTTAATAATTAAATACTTTTATGAATTTCATATTAAAATATAGCATGCAATTTAATTTAATATAGTTTTAAGAATTACCAATATAAATAATTTTTTCATATGAGTGGTGAGTGTGGTTTTTAATCTTTTTAATTACTGCAAGTGAAAGTACTCAATTTTTTATTATTACTTTTATAATTGATGTTATTCTATTTACTCGGTACACATATTAAGAGTTTTGAAAATAATTAAATTTTTATGCAAAATTTCAAATATAATCGTAATAAACATTTGTAATTGTTTTCTCTTATAATACTAATAACTCCCCAATAAAGGAGTTTTATATGAAATTGAGTTACAAAAGAAGTAAAATAGAAATAAATAAATTATTAATGTATAAAAAAGTATAAATTGTTAAGTATTTTAGTACAACCCAACATGCCCGGAAAATCATCTAGTTTGAAGCGATAAATTAAATAAAACGCGAGGCCAAATGTTGTGCAAAGGTAATACTTCTAGTCATGAAATTAAAAAGGAAGTTTCCAGGGGTTTCAAAAAAGGAAAAAAAAGAAAAGAAAAGGGGAAGTTTCCAGGAAATAGAGTTTGTAATAGAAGAAGACATAACTGCTACCACCATTTAAAAGGGATGAGACCACCATGCTTTACATGGAGTCACGAATTCAACTCACATAAGTAGGTTTAAACGTTTGCTAATTATTCATCCAATAAATTGATTAATTTTTTTTATTTTAAAAATTTCAATTTATGCTTCCTTTTATATACTTAATCCACTAGCCAGTAAAGTGACCGAAACCTTAAGAACGCATGGATAATAGTAGCGACCATAAATTTAGAGGGGGGGGGGGGGGTTTCTAGAAAGACAAATTATCACGGGAGATAAATAGGTTTGAGGCAAGATGATTTTGAATTGTAGAGATTTTATTGTTTAGATCTTAGTATTTGAAAATATTTGATGGCGCAAGCGTTGAGACTCCGAATCCCTACATCATAAAATTATACATTCTCTCTCTAAAATAAAAATAAAAATTATACATAAAATCTCCACACAATTTAGTCAAAATTGCATCCTCACACGTTTTCATAGTAGTTGTATCCAAGTTTTACTAAAAGTATTAGTATTTTTAAACATAAAATACCTATCATTTCAAGATTCTCCGTGATTAAAAAATGACTCCCATCATCGAGCAGTGAACTTTTTATATAATCAACCAATCCTACACAATGAAAAGACATATCCATCAATAACCATCTCGATGAAATTGAGCCGGCATAGGTTTTCACCAATCAATGCTTGATACAAATGGCAAAATTGTGCCCCAACTTTATGAGGTGATGTTTTCCAATTTGCATATTTGTTTGACCCAAAAAGAAAATAAAGAATGTGTTCTAAAAAGAAAAAAAAAAAATATATATATATATATATTTGTATGAAAAAATCTTTCTACCAATATTGCAGAGAAAAGAAAAGTACTATCATCTATATAGGTAAATAGGTTAGGTGAGCACAATTTGCAACAGAACTCGCATGTAAATTGGTGGGGTGGAACTTCTTTTCAGGTTTGGACAACATCGGTCCGGGGTAGAATAGTCAGAAAAGAAAAATCAAGAGTGCTCCTCCGGTCTTCGAAGTTCTAAATCATGCCAAACACAACACAACCTGAAAAACATTCCTCTTTGGTGTATATGTAATTAAAAAAAGGGAGAGGTGGAGTTTGGAATTTAATATAAATGTTTTCTATAGCTCCAACCAATTAAAAAATATAAAAGAAATCGGAGTGTACCTTCAAGTACATGATCTTCTTTGATGAGAGATAAAGAGGGAGGAGAAGACAGAAGAAGGGTGCCCTCTGCCTTTCAAAAAGAGTCTAATTGAGCCTGAAATTCTGCTCATACTGCTGACATTAGTGGTGTATATATTATTTAGTAGCTCTACAAAACCCGGGGAGAAAAAATAGGAAGGAAAAGGGGATACGGAGAGTCCTTTACCCTGCGTACTTCTTCTTCTTCTACTACTACACCTGTCTCTGTTTCTTGTTTAATCAAATCTTTTTGGTGGGTTTTAATTTTTCGTTATGAAAGAACCAACCTTGTGTATATACATGTGGGTTTTGTGGGGTTGAGCAGATTTCTGTAGTTTTCCTGATAAATTTTTTTTTTTGTCTGATACGAAGACAAGGGGCTGAGACATGGCCGCCAAGGACGAAGCTATGGAAGCCCTCAAGAGGGAGGCTGTCGACTTGGTGGGTTTATATTCTGTTACGTTTGAGTTTTATGATTATCACACTCTGTGTGTGTGCTTGTGTGTATTATTTTTCTGTCTTCTCCTGCTCTTCATCTAGGTTTCTGTAAGCCGTTTTTTTTTTGATTGTTGTGCTGGTATTATATTTTTCCCTGGTAATCCCAGTTTCATATTAATGCGTGTTAACGAACTGTCCTCTGAGTTTTTTATTCTGCTATACTATTGATAAACTCTTAGTCTTTGTTGCATATTTTAATTCTTGATATTTCATACAGGAAAATATACCACTCCCGGAGGTTTTTGAGAATTTAAGGTGTACAAAAGAAGGACTCTCAACTGAGGATGCCCAAAGGAGACTTGAAATTTTTGGGTACAATAAACTTGAGGAGAAAGAGGTTAGCAGTTAGCTTTTTCACCTTATAACGACTGTCTCTGTTCCGTTAATTTTCCGTGCTACTTTAAGCTCACATATTTTCTTCTCTATTTGATCGGTAATTGCAGGAAAATAAGTTTCTGAAATTTTTGGGGTTTATGTGGAACCCGCTTTCATGGGTCATGGAAGCTGCAGCAGTTATGGCCATTGCACTTGCTAATGGAGGAGTAAATGCTTCTTTACCGCTGCTTATGCACTTTTTAAATATTATTATTTATTGAATTTGAGCATAGGAAGAATTTTTTTTCATGTAGTTATCATAGACAGGGTGTTGTTTACTTTTATCAGTACTTTTGGGTGGTAATTTGATCACCTTACATATTACACGAAGGTTGTGTCTAAGAGCCTCTCTAGGATTCCCCCCCCCCCCCCCCCTTCTTTTACCTTGTAAGAAATGTTTCAATCTGCTCTTCTTTTTCATTTATTTTTTCCACAGGGCAAACCGCCAGATTGGCAAGACTTTGTTGGAATTGTTGTCCTCCTTCTCATCAATTCAACCATAAGTTTTGTCGAGGAGAACAATGCTGGTAATGCTGCTGCTGCTCTCATGGCTCATCTTGCTCCCAAAGCAAAGGTGATGGAAAACATTCAGTTTTTTCTTACTTCATCACCCCTCCTTTGGAAGCTTAGTTTTGGAATTCCAAATTTCTTGACCATAGTTTCATATGCTATAAATTTCTGTCCATTTTGTCCCTTGGAATTGATGGACGAACATTACACAGGTCCTTCGAGACGGCACTTGGAGAGAGGAAGATGCTGCAGTTCTTGTCCCTGGCGACATCATAAGTATAAAACTAGGGGACATTGTTCCAGCAGATGCTCGTCTCTTGGATGGTGATCCATTAAAAATAGACCAGGTTCTTTCATTACTTTCTTTTCATCTGTTGTTTGATACTCTTTGATCTAATATTCTTTTGTCTAATCAATCTCCTTGGCTTTGCAGTCTTCCTTGACAGGGGAATCCCTTCCTGTGACAAAAAACCCTGGAGATAGTGTATATTCAGGGTCCACATGCAAACAGGGGGAGATTGAAGCAATAGTGATAGCTACTGGAGTTCATACCTTCTTTGGGAAGGCTGCTCACCTTGTCGACTCCACAAATCAACAAGGACATTTCCAGAAGGTACTAAATGGTGATTTTGTATATTAATGTCCTTCCCTTATTTCCACTCAATTTATGTTTCATTTATGGGCCATCTATTTTTCTCTTGCTCTAAAGGCACTACTAAACTACAAAAATAATTATAACCTTGTCATTTTCTGTTGCTGTCGTGATGATGATTTGAATCATAGAGATCACTGGATTTGAGTTTCTCAGATTTAGCTTCTTTATTTAAAATGTCCTTTTCATTTCTCCATATAGGTCTTGACTGCCATTGGAAATTTCTGTATATGTTCTATTGCTGTGGGAATGATCATAGAGATAATAGTGATGTATCCCATTCAACATCGACCCTACCGTCCAGGTATCGATAATTTGCTTGTGCTTCTCATTGGAGGAATTCCAATTGCAATGCCAACGGTTTTATCTGTTACCATGGCTATTGGTTCCCACCGTCTGTCTCAACAGGTTTTTCCTTTTCTCATAATCTTGAGCTCATGTTATTCTTTATCAATTCAAAGGTTTGGACATAACTGTTGATTTCATTGTAATTACACAGGGAGCCATCACCAAAAGAATGACTGCGATTGAAGAAATGGCGGGCATGGATGTACTTTGCAGTGACAAAACTGGAACATTGACATTGAACAAACTAACAGTTGACAAAAATCTTATTGAGGTTGTTAGTAGACAGAAAAAGGAGAAATATATTCATGTGAAAAAATTTCCAGCCATATTTTGTTTAATAAACTTTCCCTGATATGTACGTCTAGGTCTTTGCTAAAGGGGTGGATGTGGATACTGTTGTTTTAATGGCTGCAAGAGCCTCTCGTTTGGAAAACCAAGATGCAATCGATGCTGCTATAGTTGGGATGTTGGCTGATCCAAAAGAGGTTGGTTGAGTTGTATTATGAATTTTAGTTCAGATTTGGATAGCTAATATGATTTTAGCTTGTGATCTCAATTATTCAAAATCAATGGTGTTAACAAAATTGTTTTCTTCTCATTATTAATATTCCATTGAGAGCTGAACTCTTTCTACTTCTCCACTACATTGAATGATAGGCGAGGGCTGGAATTCAAGAGGTTCATTTCCTTCCATTTAACCCAACTGATAAGCGCACTGCCTTGACATATATAGATAGTCAAGGAAAAATGCACAGAGTCAGCAAGGGTGCCCCTGAACAGGTAGATCAATAAGTGTTTTTGTTTGTTTGATATAACTAACGTCCAATAAACATAGTCTATCATAATTTCTTATATGTATATGTATGCATTTTCCAGATTCTGAATCTTGCACATAACAAATCAGATATAGATCGTAAAGTTCATACTGTTATTGATAAGTTTGCTGAGAGGGGGTTACGCTCTCTTGCAGTAGCATACCAGGTATTGAATCTTATTTATTCCTTAAGTGCCCTACTCCTGCAATAATGGTGCCTTAATGACTTCTGCTTGTTAATGGTGTTGAAACTCTAAAGGAAGTTCCTGAAGGAAGGAAAGAAAGTCCAGGAGGGCCATGGCAATTCATTGCTCTCTTGCCTCTTTTTGATCCACCAAGGCATGACAGTGCTGAAACAATAAAAAGGGCATTGAATCTTGGGGTCAATGTAAAAATGATTACTGGTATGAAAAATTTCCAATATATCCTTTAATATCTATTTATATATACTGCTGTAATTATTTGAGATAAATCATTTACAATGTTTGCTTTTTTTTTTTTCTTTTTCAAAAGTTACTATTTTCTTCTTTGCTTTAGATGCCTGTTGTTAAGAAAAATACACTTATACCGGTAGTTGATCTCTTTCAGGTGACCAGCTGGCAATAGGAAAAGAAACAGGCCGTCGTCTGGGAATGGGGACCAATATGTATCCTTCATCTGCTCTACTAGGGCAGAGCAAAGATGAAGCCCTTGCTGTTTTACCTGTGGATGAGCTGATAGAAAAAGCTGATGGTTTTGCAGGTGTTTTCCCAGGTAACATCTTTTCCCACAATCTGTCTAGAAATCAAAAGGCTCTAAGTATGCTTATTTTGTATTGGTCCCTGCGTTATCTTACATTATAGATGAGTTCCAAGTTTTTCTATGGGTTCCCCTCCTGATAAAGGTTGTTAAAGAAAGCCAAATATCCCTTGTTCATTTGTTATACCTTGTGCACACTTCCATGTGATTTATTTTCTTTAGCTCAATGTTCAATCCATTAATTAAAATCATAAACTATAAAAACTGTTAGTATCCGATCATCTTGAGTTGCTCTTCTCTTGTTGATTGTGAGATTTCAAGTGCTGATGCAGAACACAAATTTGAAATTGTAAAACGCTTGCAAGCTAGAAAGCACATCTGCGGAATGACTGGTGATGGAGTTAATGATGCTCCTGCACTCAAGAAGGCTGATATTGGCATAGCTGTTGCTGATGCCACTGATGCTGCTCGTAGTGCTTCTGACATTGTACTGACTGAACCTGGTCTGAGTGTTATCATTAGTGCTGTGCTAACTAGTCGAGCAATCTTCCAAAGGATGAAAAATTATACAGTAAGATTTGTTCTGACAAAGGATATATTCAGGCAGCGTAGTAGCATCTCTGATAATATTATTCATCTAACCCATGTAATCTTTTATTTTCCTATTTTTTGCCAGATTTATGCAGTTTCCATCACAATCCGTATTGTGGTATGTTCATTTGATTTGTTAATTAAAAAGTGAAGCATGATCTTTGATGAATTAGCTTAGATCTGGCCTATTTGAAAGAACCAATTGTCTTTAGTTATTTGTCTGTCTTCACTATTTGTTTCTCTGTGCATCTCTACTTACTTAAACTTTAATACGACAGCTTGGTTTCATGCTACTTGCCCTCATATGGAGGTTTGATTTCCCACCTTTTATGGTGCTGATCATAGCCATTCTTAATGATGGTAAGTACTCCTATTTTCGCACCATTATTCTTCTGAGCTTAACTGCCAATAGTGAATGAAATATTTATATTATGAGCTAATTCTTTGTCATGTAGGTACCATTATGACAATATCGAAGGACAGAGTGAAACCATCTCCTTTACCAGACAGTTGGAAGCTCTCTGAGATATTTGCTACTGGTATTATTCTTGGTGGTTACTTGGCTATGATGACAGTGATCTTCTTTTGGGCAGTATACAAGACAGATTTTTTCCCGGTATGAAAAAGTTCTGTTATCAAAAGTATTCTGTGCCATTGGGAATCACAGTTTTAACTAATCGATTGCTTATAATTGGATAATCATTCTAATGACACCTTATGGTTTTAGATTTTCAGCATATATAAGATTTAGATCTTCAAGTCTTAACCTTCTAATTTCCATCCATTGGCTGCAATTTCACCATTCTGGCCTTGTGCTTAGCATTCACAGTAGTCCTATCTTGGGGTCAATAATGGGGGCGCGCAACTTAATTATTACATATGCACCTTTTGTCCTTTCCAGAAGGAATTATTTGCATTACTAATCATCTCCATCCTTTTGGGTTTTAAGTAGCAGTTTTTCCGCAATTCTTTGGTAGAGAATGTTGGGATCGTTTCAGATCTGTTATGCATCCCTTCTTTGGTTAAGATAAAGTTTCCCCTGTTTGACATTATTGAGGTGGTTGATTGGTTTACTCCGCCCCTTCTCCCCTTCTCTTTGAAAATGTGGTTGCTCTAGTAAAAGCAAGATAATTACAGTTTATGTCATCCTTAAGTAATTTCTTCTTTACCAACTTATGCCAAAGCTGCACTTGTGATTTCTGTCAATAATAAATTTGCTAGACCTAATGGCCTTAGGAATAATTATTCGTTATTTAAATTTCTTGTCTTCAGGTATTGTTGTGCAATATTCAACTTTCCATTGCTGTGAGGTTGATTATACTGCTGCTTATTTTGGGCATGCTGTCTGATACTGCTTTCATATGCTACATGTTACATATGCTTCAAACTGTTCCTGTTTCTTTTATTTCCTGTTAGTGTGCTAAGCAATTACTTGATGATCCACATTTTTTGTTCCTGATGAAACAGCGTGTTTTTGGTGTTGCAACTCTTGAGGCAACTGCGCATGACGATTTCAAGAAACTTGCATCAGCAATTTACCTGCAAGTAAGTACCATCAGTCAAGCCCTTATATTTGTGACCCGAGCCAGGAGTTGGTCTTATGCTGAACGTCCAGGACTACTGCTTGTGGTAGCTTTTCTAGTTGCGCAGCTGGTAAGTACATCTTCCTTTCGTTTTGCTTGTGATGTAACTGCAGAGGTCTCTTTTAAATATTTTCTGCTCTTTTTCCGAATGAGCAGGTAGCAACACTGATTGCTGTTTATGCAAATTGGAGCTTTGCTGCCATCGAAGGGATTGGATGGGGATGGGCCGGGGTCATCTGGCTATACAACATAATATTTTACATACCCCTAGATTTTATCAAATTCTTGATCCGATATGCCTTGAGTGGGAGGGCTTGGGACCTGCTCATCGAGCAAAGGGTACGAAAAGATAGAGCTCAAATGAGTAGTTTAGTAGGTAAATTTCTGCTCGTTGTTTCTTAATGGTATTTTGTGTCCTTTAGGTTGCATTCACAAGGAAGAAAGATTTTGGGAAAGAGGATCGGGAGCTTAAGTGGGCACATGCACAGAGGACCCTCCATGGGCTGCATCCACCCCAGACTGAATTTGGTGATCGCAGTCGTGTCAATGAACTTAATCAGATAGCTGAAGAGGCGAAGCGTCGTGCAGAAATGGCCAGGTACTTTTAAGACTTACCATAGGTGGAACATTTTGTTAAATGTCCAAAGTTTCCCCAATTTTGACTTCATTTAAGTACTCAGATTTCAAATAACCACTTTTCATATGCAATTATGCATGAATCCTTCCATAATCTGTTACCATTTGCACTCTTCTGTGCAGATTGAGGGAGTTGCATACTCTGAAAGGCCATGTTGAATCCGTTGTCAAGATGAAGAATCTTGACATAGAGACAATACAACAGTCATACACAGTTTGAGAGTGACATATATTAACTCCCTTTTAATATATGTACTGCGGTACTATTGATTAAGGTCTGCATCCCTTGGATATCACTGGCCCTAAAACAGGGTTTCTTTTTTTTTCATCATTGGAAACGAGAAGTTTATTTTTGACATCATCTGCGGGGAATGTCAA
The DNA here is from genome assembly GCA_019593545.1 of Apocynum venetum. Classification (NCBI taxonomy): domain Eukaryota; kingdom Viridiplantae; phylum Streptophyta; class Magnoliopsida; order Gentianales; family Apocynaceae; genus Apocynum; species Apocynum venetum. The sequence goes on along the minus strand of SRSM01000123.1, from coordinate 3,229,238 downwards.
GTGGAAGGGTGGTGTTTGTGTATGAAAGGGTGTGTTTTTCTGCATTACCTGTTGACTGGTGCTTGTCATGCTAATCTCTGTTCATCCTTGGTGTTTTGTTCAAGGTGGCTTTTCTTTTAAAATTTCCCATGATGTGTTTTGCAAAGATCTGAACCCCATGGCGCAATCCTCTTTTCATCTCTCCAAGATCACTCCATTCCTGTTCCTGTAACAAATTTTTTTCTCCCTATTTTTCTTTTTCCAAACAGAGGATCAATATAAGAATTTGTTTTGAATTTACCGGATTGGCAGTTAGAAGCCCAGATCTCTAAGTTGAAAATGCATTGGCCAAAATTTACGACATGGTGCGTTACCACACAAACAGGAGAACCTGCTTGCTAACACATACCATTCATTAAACAGTTGGAAAGCAAAGCGAATTGCGAAACGATCTACAAGTAAAAGATGCACCGGCAAAAGCCAACAGCAATAATAATAATAAAAATAATATCACCGTAATTCCAAAGATTGGAGCTGCTTCACAGACGTTCAAATTCTAAAACAATAGTTTATCATCAAACCCCAAATTTAATATCAGGTTACAAATCTTCCATCTCCTTTCACAGGCAGCAGTTCTGGCATGGTTCGTTTCGTCAGGCAGCAAATTTAGGGGCTTCCCTGTGCTTGACAATCTTCTTCTCCAACTCATCTTTCTTAGCTCCAACAACTCTATCCACTTCCTTCCCTTGCTTCAGCAACACAAATGTTGGCATAGCTTGCACACTAAACTCTTGAGCCACACCCTACCATTGCCAATATCAGGTTATCAATCTCTAATTTCCTATTTTATTAACCAAAAAAGAAAATAAAAAGAAGATAAAGAACACAAGAGATTCAGAACGAAATACATACGGAAAGTTCGTCAACATCGATCTTGGCGAAATCTACATCGGTGTATTTGGCAGCCATTGCTTTGACGGCTGGCTCCATGAACTTGCAGGGTCCACACCAGGAGGCCGCAAAGTCAACCACCATCTGTTCAATCAGATCGATAACATCTTATGAAATCAAAAACCTAGAGCAAGGAAATATCCATTTTTTAAAAAGAGAATTGATAGTTCATCGCCATCAATCACAGCATAATTGAAATTGAACAAGGACGAACCAGTTTGTTCAATTCTTTGGCGGAGTTGAAGTGGAGCTGCCACCGGCTGGCGGAATGGAAAGCCATCACGGGTGACGGCTCAGATGATGATTCGGCCGCTGTGGATAAATCCTCACTCGCAGAGTAGCCTAACAGACTTGATAGAAACGAACCCATGACGATCGATTTACTCTTGCCTTTCCTCTCCTTGTCTTGATGGTCTAATATCTTTTCGAGCTTTAAATGGGGGTTATTGGCCGAGTCAGGCTTTTTGACTCTGTGAGGGGGCTAATGGATTTGAAAATGGGTTGACCTGCTCCGAAAACTTCAGATTTGCCCCACCCGTATACGTAAAAACACAGCAACGTTATAATATTGCAACGCAATTTCGGTTTTTTCCAAAGGGTAGTTGGACCACTCCTCTTTTGATTTAACTTGTGTGCAAACTGGTGTTTATCACTACAGTGGCTGCAAGTTATTTTTATCATAGAAAAATAATAAACTTGTATATTTTTATTTGTTCATTACCGGAACATACAAAAATCTGTCTAAAGTGCTGAATTAGAAAATTTTTCTTTTTTTTTTTTTTTTTGGAGGGGTTAAATGAAGCCTCGTGTTCAAAGGGAAACTTTGCATATTCTTAATCTTCTCTTGACCATGAAATAGTTCAGAACAGGTATGTCCTCATTTCAGTAAGAAACAAAAGAAAATTTAATTGCAGCCCTCTCTAGAAATATATTGTGTTGGGTAATTGAATGACTTGTCATAGGAGTACACCAGTAAAACAGCAAGACTGGGACTTGCAAAGAACAGACCTCTTACTCTTGATTGAGCAGAATATAGAAGGTGAAGATAACAACGAAGAAACACAAATTTATGGAACAAGTTTAAAATTGGCTACAACATATCCGCCGATTTGATTTATTGAAATGGAACTGGAACACCCTGTTTCTTGTTCACAATGGCCATAGCCAAATACCGATTACCCATCCCTATCGGTGCCTGCTCATCAGGTCCCTCCCAGAATGGGGCTTCACCCTCACCAACCAAACGCCAGTAACCTGTCCTTAGAGACTCAGCTTGTTCTTCTGTACAGTTCTCTAGTAAACCTTCAACCCGGAAATTAATGCCAAGAGAACCAAGAAACTGAGACTGACTCATTGGGCCATGGACCGACACATTCTCTGCAAAATTAACAGCATTCAGAAACTAGTCTTGATATTAACTATGCACAGTGCACACTGATGTCTTCTTTTCTTATCTAATCCCCCAAACCCCAAACAACACATACACATCAATAAACCGTATCCAAGCAGAAATGATAAGCTAGGAAAACCTGAAACTTCTTCAGCAGAGTGTCTAACTGCTGCAAAATCCACATATCCACTGAGGTCAGCGGACCCAGGATTATCCAGTACATGAACAAACTCATGTTTTCTTATTGCCTGCAAAATTCATAAATGAATCTCAAACTACATTCCAATTATCGCAGCACTGCACCTTGTAAGAAAAATTGGAACTTTTCATGGATAATATTTCAGTAACTCATTCCAAATTAAAAGCCTTATACAGAGAATATAATTGGAATATGCATATACAGGGGGGGAAGGAAGAAATGTGGAATTTCAGAAGAAGCATAGTATGGAAAATTAGAAACTCCTTCAAGAAAAAAATTTTGTTTGGAAGAAACTTACCTGAAGACTATCTGAGATTATTCCATTGAGCCCATAATCAATGATGAGAGCCCCACCCCCATCTGAACCTATTCGTTCAGCTATAGTTCGAGTCAAATCCATTGCTCTGGGACAAATCTCTAATTGATCAAATTTAGCTACCTCTTCAGCACCAGCCCACTTGCAGCGTTTCATTAGATACAAAGTTGCAGGTGTAGGCTGTGGAGATAAAACAAAACGAAACCTAACCAATGAATCAGAAAAGTATTATAATCTAACAATAGAGATATTTTTCACAAGAATATATCGTGCTGACAAATCATGAGTGGAATTAAAGAATTTACGATGAATCCTCAGCAACATCAATCATTTTTTCACACCAGCCACGAGAAGATTTCTGCAGAAACCAGACAGATGTATATGAGCACAAGAAGTTGGTCTACAAAAGCTTCATCAAAAGCAAATAAATTTTAATATAGCCTCTCACTGCAGGATGCTCGACAAAATTAAGCAAGTATAAATACCAATATAAAATAAGCCAAATGAAAAAACCAAAAAGAAAAAAAAATCAATATGAGAATCCATCACCATCATCATACATTAGGCCAAAGTAATCAACTGCCGCATTTTGTTACAAACTTTTACTTCTCAGGGTGATTGAAAAGGAAAATTGTAGAATGCCCCTTAAAAAATCTAGTAAATTCCTGCTCAGAATTCCAACATCAAATGCCTACAGTTGTGCTGAAAGATTGCACTAAATACATAATCAAAAGAAGTTGAAGAACAGGCACATGAAAGTGTAATCAGACAAACCTGAAATTGATGAACCGGTAGAGCATCATAGAACTCATGTGCAATGATGATTATAGGCACTGAAAGAAAAGATAGTTGGAACAGCTGTTTAGTTACCTTCAAAAACTTTAGTCATGGAGTTTGAAGGAAACAACCAAGCAATCTCCCAGGAGAAAGAGATATCCTCCCAAAGGATTTGCAAATACAAGAAAAGATTTTTAAAGAATTTTTGAAGAATTTTAAAATAATTCCTCGAGTACAGAAAAGAACTCCAATCATAGAATAGAAAGAATAAAAGCAGTATGTGCAGACCCGTGCAAGCAAGCAAACACTTATACATGATATCTGATGGTAGTCAAAACTGATTACACTTGCATTCCTCAAGAACACAGAAAAGTAAGAGAGTCGCGATGCAAAATCTTACATCCAGTTGGAACCTGCTCTAGTGTAGCATGCCATGATATAGGGGTTCCAGCCAAACTACTAATAATTTCTTTCTCTGTATTCTCATCAGCATCACCCTCACACTTCAAGTTCTGATACTGGATTTTCTTAAGTGCAGGGCTGCATTCAACCAGGTGAACGTGCAATGACTCTGTAAATTTTTTTATCTTGGATGCACCCTTCAATTGAAATTATCCACAAATATTAAAACTTTCAGACACTTATAATTCTACTTAAAAGGAGTATAAAATCCAGGCATTGGATCATACTCGTAGAAGATCAGCCAAGAGTGTTCCTCTCCCAGGTCCCAGTTCAACTAAGTTCACTTTTTCCGGCCGTCCCATTTGCTCCCACAAACACATTGCCCATACACCAATCATCTACAAACAGTAGAAAATGAACCGGGATAAGCAGCCCAGAATTGCTAAATGCATGAACTTAGGTTGAAAAACAAGATTAAAAAAAAAAGGAAAAAAATCAGCCTTAAATTAGAATTACCTCTCCAAACATCTGGCTCACTTCGGGAGAGGTGATAAAATCTCCTTGAGCTCCGAACACATCGCGATTAATATAAAATCCAGCTTTTGGATTCGTTAACACTTCCTCCATGTACTCAGCAACGGTAATCGGGCCGCCTCTGAATTTGATGATCCCTTTTAGATGCTTAACGAGCTCGGAATCCGAAACCGGACCATGAGAATGCTCTGAAAATCCAAGAAAAAAAATGTTATTCCAATCAGTGTAATTAGTATGAGGCAGTTCTTTTACGCCAATTGGGTACAAAATTTGCTACCGGGTGGGTTATATAAGTCAGAACGGTCAATGGAGATTTTGGCGGCAGGTCTCGAAGTGGAGTCCTCCAGGTGTTCGACAATAGTATGGTCTGGAGTCTCTGAATGTGTAGATGGAGACGAGGTAGAGCATTTTCGAAAACAATAGTCTCCATGGGATACTGAGCGAGTTGGTGCGAAGAATACTCGGCACCGAGCTGAAGCGTCTATCACCGCTCTTCTCAACATTTTCTACCAGCAGGTGCTACGGCCATCCGACCATGAAAGAGGGATATAAAAAGAAAGTATAAAAAATATATTATTATTTATGGTTGTCTAGATTTCTCACGTATGGGGATGTAGCTCAGATGGTAGAGCGCTCGCTTAGCATGCGAGAGGTACGGGGATCGATACCCCGCATCTCCAACATTGCTTTTTAAGCATATAAACTTCCTTTACCATAATAATATTTCAGATGATCACTTCTACTTGGAAAATGATACTCTATATACATAAATTTGTAAATGAAATAAAAACATACACTAAAAATGGAGGGACATACATATAAATAATAATTGACGATATATAATTTACATAAAATAAGTAAAATATATATCTTAAAGAAATAGTAGAATCAGATTCAAAATTTACATACGACTTCTTCGGACTTATTCAATATTAGAATGACATTTAAAAGTTAAATACTTCCCACCAATATGAAATTCATTACATGACTGTTTATATTTTAGAGGGAGAATCGCAACTTTAAGACTACTTAAGACTTTAGCTTGGAGTCGAAAAAAGGATGATTTCATACTTTCTCCAAAACGACGTCGAAATGAACCTCGGAGAATACAAATTTTTCATCAGCGTGGGAACTCTGGTCAACACATTGTCTATTACCGTGTATTATGTAGAAGTAGAATATGATGGCGCTGGCTACGAATACAACAGCATATAGGATTACGTCAAAGACCAAGTAGGTATGTGTAGCGAATTGATAGGCGAGGGCGAACACGACACTAGAAAACAAAACCCAAATAGCTACAGCCAGCAATTTCTTTTGCGGAGAATTCTCGTTGCGGGGAAATCGTTGATATACGATGAAGCAGTACTCTAGCAAGAAGAAACTGGAATACATGAAGATGATAAAAGCTAGAATTGAACGGTTGCCGGAGGCGAACGCCCTGAAGATTGGCCCGACGGAGTTCATTGCTATCAGTACATAGAGCATGGGAGGGGAAAATATTGTGGTTTGATGCACATTTGCTTGATGTTGTTGGTATTCCATGAGCAGAGTTTTTACACTTTCGAAGTGAACGAATTCGGAGTATGGTGTGTGCTTGGTGATTTGAGGACTGGAGTTTCTGATACTTTTATAGTGTGTGTGAAATGAAATTGCAGAGAAGGATACTGGAAAATGCTATGCGAGATTGGTAGGGCCATCTATTTGAAAATTTGTTTGGCGGATTTTTCTACGAAACTTCCAAGAAAACTAAGGGAAGTATCGTTTGAATATTAAGTGACAATTGGAAAGTTGCTTTCACTTTTATTTATTAAAAGAAGCGGACAACAGGTACAGGATGCACTCTAGATGCTTTGGAAAAAAGTGAAAGGGAAATAGAGGAGAAAGTGAGAGGTAATGATAGTGACTTCTGGGTCCGTTTGTTTTAAGATATTTTAACTAAGTTTTAAAATTAAATTCATCGTTCCTTATAAAAATTTATCACTATTATTAATAATATGAAAAAAAAAATCAAATTAAAATTTCAATTCTTAATAAATTTTTTTTATACTAACACAAAAAACACTTTACATTTTAAAAAACAAAACAAAAATATTTGGCAATTGGTTATCCTGGGCAGTAGATGTCATGCATTTATTCCTTCCCTGCTTTTGCGTCCTGGGCTCCGGAAATCACATACAAATCAACAAGCGACAACAATAGAAACGCGTCAAGATTTATGTAAGAGCTCTAAGTTCGGAACGTGATACTTTCACCTAAAAAGTTTAGAAGGAAAAGATATACTATCTCGTTCAAAATAAGTATCATATAGATTATTTTTTAAAAAAGAAAATGCAATTTTATTATTGTATAAAAAAAGAAAACAAATAATATATTTTTTAAAAAAGATTAAAATAAATAAAAGTATAAAAAGAATAAAATAATTTCTATGGAGTTACCTACAACTTTTTATAAAAAAGGATGGAAACTGGACGAATGAAGCAATTAAATTGCTATACAATCAATGATCTTTCGTTGCGAAAGATGTATTCCAAAGGAGGATGCCCAAACTTAAGGCTTCACATACATCAAGTTTGGAAATTGCACTCATAAAGGTCTTAAATAAACCCAACACCAGCATCTAAGAAATAGGCAATGGAGCGACTACCCTTGCAGTCGTGAACTAAATGCTTCCCACCCTTCACAATACCTGGCTTGTACTTCAATTTTGTACCTGTTCCACAAATTTCCCACTCCCAAATTAACATTCTTTTAACAATTTACCTTTCAAGTAACGGAAGCCAAAACCCCCAGAACCACAGCCAATCAAGCAATCATCACAGACCTTTTCGAGAAGCTCGAGGAAGGAAAACTCGTGATGCCGTAGGCCAGACATCGTAGCGTCAGCTCGTATGTTCTCTGTGAAGACAGGGGGGACGGAAGTGTAGATAATAGAAGTCGCAGCTTCAGGTTCTTGATTCCCTTCCTTCCGGCTTTGTAATTTTCCTCTGCCCTCTGAGCTTAGCTATTGGAAAAATAGCACAAATTCAATTGATTCTGTGGAGGTTTTGTGCGTTCCTAATTTTGTTTTTTGTTTTTTAAGAAAAAAAATAAAAACACTCCACACCTTCTTCTTTTCCCTTGTTGGGAAGTGGGACTGGGAGTTTCCGTCCAGGGCCTTTTTTGTCTGGGTAAGGAAGGATATACCACCTTTTATTTGTATTGCTTCTAGAAGAAAAAAAATTATCTTTTTTAAACAAAACTGTCTGCACAGAAGTATATCTTTACTTATATTATCTTCTTCGTCTTGAATATAAATACTTTTATTTTAAAAATATTTATTTTTAATTTAAACATTCATTAATGATCTTTTAAATTAAATTTTATATTCCACTAACTTAATTAATATCAAAGATAATAATATAAATTTTTTAATATAAAAAATATTATTAAATTTTAAATTAAATAAAAAATACATTTAATTCCAAAGGAAGAGGGTATTATTTTGAAGAATTGATTAGTTAAGATACAATTTGAGTTTTTTTCCCCCCTCGCGCGGATAGAACAAAAGGCATGTATTATTCTTATGGGTGTCGAATCGAATGAGATCAGCCATATGTGAATAAATGGTCCCTGAAACAAATCCTAACAAAGAGAATCCTAACAATGGATTTCCATTGAATCTTTCAAAGAGAGATTTATACAAATCAACTATAATTCAGAGGAGATCTTTATTAGAATTATCATAATTTACTTTAATAAACTGAGGCAAGCTAATTACATTTTTCTATATAAAAAAAGAAAAGAAGAAGTAAGCGAATTGGTTAACATTTAAATTTCAAATTGGAAGATTAAGAGATGAAGAAATTAAGTTTCAATCTCCAATGAGTTAAAAACCTGTTAGAGTAACAATAATTCAAAAACTGATTATTGACATTTCATATTGAAATATAATTAAAACAAGATTTACAAATGAGAATAAACTTCTTTAATTGTAGAATCTATAGGAGAAGAATTCCAGTTCAATATCTCAATTCATTCTTCTTCCCGATCCCGACTCTATAAACGCAAAGGCAAACACAATAAATCAAGATTTTTTTTTCTTCTTCTTAAAATTCTTTAAAAGGCTCAAGAAATTCCCGGAGAGGAATGCGTAGAAATCCCAAGGGTAAATTTGGTAATTTCCCTAAAAACGGATAAACGCGAAGCAAAGAAAGATTTTCGGGTGTGGCCCCCATTCCATTGGAAAGCAATTACCCAAAGTAGTAAGCTTGCCCGCTGTTTTCTGTGAGTCCATGCACATATACATTTCTGGCAGTGGATTTGCTTGCGATTCTAATATTAATCTCTCTCACGCTGTGCATATATATATGGGTGTGTGTGTATGTATCTTCGCTCTTTCTAAGCCCCCACAATTCACAAACCCTTGCCACAACTATTACTGTTACTGCCCTCCAAGGTTCTTCTTTTTCATCCGGCGATACTTATTTAATTATATGGTTGCTCCGTTTTGATCTTTACTTTTATCATTTTTTTTTCTGTAGTACGTTGATTTTTAATTTATATGCTTGCTCTTTTTTCTTTTTCTTTTTCTTTTTTAATTTGGAGTGGCATTTCTAGAATTCGGTGTAGGTTCCTTTTAAAATTTCTTATTATTGGTTGATTAATGGTTTATTTGCATGTAATCGTTGGTATATTGATGATTTTTGCCTACAATGTTTAGTATTAGATTAATGTTTTTGCGAAATTTCGAAATTTAGGGCTTCGGTGTCAGCGTTGCCTTTGTAAATGTTTCAAGAAATGGCCTCGTTAAGGCTACGTGATTGTTTGTTTTTGAGATTTTTCACCTTAATAAAGATGTTTTTTTTCCCCTTTTCCTTTGTTTCTTATCTCTTTGTTCTTTCAAATTTTTGTTTTCATGATATTTGCTTGAGATATGCATATCTTTGGATATTTTGAGCATTTTGTCACAATCCATGAAAAGGTCTTCACTTTCTTTCACTTCTTTCTGGACCAGAAATTACTGTAAGGACTTTTAGTTACAAATAATTGATTACTAGTTTGTCACCCGACAGAAATTTGTATATTTCTTCATGTAAATTTTCCATGGAAAACCCAAGTTCTTTTTTTCTCCTTTTCCTCCCTCTCGTCTGCTGATTGCTTCTGAAACAAAGCTTATTGTGCTTCTAGGTTTTAACTATGGGTCAATCATTTGGGTGCATTCAAGTTGATCAATCTACAGTTGCTGTAAAGGAACACTTCGGTAAGTTTAATACCGTGCTTGAGCCTGGATGTCACTGCTTACCTTGGTGTTTGGGCTATAAGTTGGCTGGTGCACTATCTTTACGTGTACAACAGCTTGATGTTCGTTGTGAAACAAAGACTAAGGTTCGAGATTTCTTTATTTCTGCTACCTAGGCAATACTTTCATTCACTGTATTTTATACAATCGCTTCTTTTTTTTTCCATTCAATTTCTTGTAAGTTTCATTTGGTGCAATTCATTTGAACATATATGCAAAGTTTCTACAACAATTTCAGAGGGGAAGAAACATGTATTTTTAATTGTAGATTGTGTTGTTGCCTGTGAACTTTGAGAAATTGAACTTCCCTGCATACTGAAATGTTTTAAGAGGCCAACCAATTTTTTGTTCCTCTCGGTGAATTTGACATTTGACGCCCTAACTCAACTTTCCCTTCATTCTTCTATTTCTTGCAACCTCAAATCCCATTTCCTCCTAAAAAGGGAAAAAATAACTAATAAAGAGGAAGCCTCATTACTTTTGTTGGTCATTTTCATTACTTCTACTGCTTCAGGACAATGTCTTTGTGACCGTGGTTGCTTCAATTCAATACTGTGCCATGGCAAAAAAGGCTGCTGATGCATTTTACAAACTCACGAATACCAAGGCACAGATCCAATCCTACGTTTTTGATGGTACGTGGTGAACTCTGAACATAAATAATTGATAATGTTTGGTATATTAATAGGATTCTTCATACCATTTGGATGTTTCGCTGCTGTTCAAAGAATAAATGTCAGGCTTTCCTCTTTTTATCATGTATTTTGATCCATTTTCTGTATTAATATAGTCTATTCTGTATGAGCATTTATCAAAGTTTTCCTCGAGTAGTCTCTGACTTTGGATCTGTTGCATTTTCAGTTCCTTATCTTTTATTTGTGGTATCCTGTCTTTCCCTTAACCAATCAGCCAACCTGTTTTGTGTTTTTACTGATGGGTTATGCTTCAATTAATGTCTGAAGTGATCAGGGCAAGTGTGCCAAGGTTGGAATTAGATGCTGTCTTTGAACAGAAAAATGAGATAGCCAAGGCTGTGGAGGGTGAACTTGAAAAGGTAATGTATTCTTTCAACAACTATAATTGATATATTTCTGGATTTCATCTAGTATCTATGTTGACATTCGATTATGGTTTCATGCATCTACTATTTTGTAGGCAATGTCTACCTATGGTTTTGAAATTGTTCAGACCCTCATTGTGGACATAGAACCAGATATTCATGTAAAGAGAGCCATGAATGAGATCAATGCAGGTGAGTTTGTGTTACATAGGCTGAATCAATAGTGGATTGGCCTTGTCTTAAGTGCTTTGCATGGCTATGTCTTCATTACAAATTTGCAATGCATTTTAAATTTTCGTGAAAACCTTTCAGCTTCATGCGTTTGTTGAAATCTTCTGTCCTGTTTGAAAATCTTTTTCTAGATTTGATTCCACAATCGAAAAAATGTTTTTTACCTTATTAGTATCAGGGACAGAACATAATTGCCATTTCGTTGGAGCTCCATTCAGTGTTTGTATTGTTTTTATGATATTTCTGCGACAAACTTGCAGCTTCTAGGATGAGGGTTGCTGCAAATGAAAAGGCTGAAGCAGAGAAAGTATTACAGATCAAGAAAGCTGAGGGAGAAGCTGAGTCTAAGTACCTTTCGGGCCTTGGTATTGCTAGGCAGCGCCAAGCTATTGTTGATGGGCTGCGGGACTCTGTGCTTGCCTTCTCAGAGAATGTACCAGGAACTTCAGCCAAAGATGTTATGGACATGGTGTTGGTGACTCAGTATTTTGATACAATGAAGGAGATTGGAGCATCTTCTAAATCATCTGCAGTGTTTGTCCCACATGGACCTGGTGCTGTGAGGGACATCGCCACACAAATCAGGAATGGTCTTCTTCAGGCTGAGAGTGCATCAAATTAGTTATATCATATTAGGTTGCTTGATAAGCATTGCTAAGAAAAAAAATTTCAAAAAAAGTTGGACGGTTACTACTTACTAGTTGCTTTAAGATGCCATGGATTCTGTCTAGATTAGTTTTCTCCAAGCGAGCCAGCATTTTGCGCTCCTCTCTTTAGATATTTGCCATATAACTGTAGGCTTTGATTTCAAAACTTGGTTTAACATGTAATGACTAGTTTAGCCTGGAACATTTTCTTTTATGTGGTTAATGCAGAATTACCATGGTTGTGAAAAGTTTGTTGCTGCACAACCTCTCTCTCTCTCTCTCTCCCCCCGAGAAAGAATCATCCTTTTCAATTAAAATTGCTGGTCAGTTAAATGGGATATGTTTGCTGTGATCAGAGAAGATTTGACTCACTACAGAAACCAGTTACAAGATAGTTTAGGCCTCTTCTAAATCCAAGTGTCTACCTTCCTATAACAATTTAAGATTGATTTATGTGCGTCATGATAGGTTTACTCCTAAGTTCTTAAATCATATGGTTATTGTGGCAGCATTGCTCATGAGAGCAGGAAACTTAGGCGTAAGCTGTGCTCTCTGTGTGCGCGCAAAACAATTGTCGTCCATTTGCACCCTTGTTTTATCCTAACAAACAAATTTTTGAACAGTTAATATGGTTTGCAGGATAATCAAATTCAACGGATATCTTGAACATAGGCTCTAGGTTTGAATTGTTCCTGCTGCTCATTTAAACTAATGCTTTCATTGGCAAAAAAATCAAAACAAAGATAATAATAAAAATAAAAAGAATCTACTGCTGTTTCTAGGTTTTCTCGTCAAATTAGTAGTTTGTACAGGTGATAATAGGTTCTGCAATTTGGATAATAAAAAACAAATATGAACACGTATTGAACTGGGGGTCGTCGTGTGACTGTATGAGGGTGAAAATCATATACCGATACACATTACCTTTGTATTAAGAAGCAGTGTTATTTGTTCTCGATATATTTGTGGCTACAACAACCTCACCAAATTATCCTCGGATGGGAAATATCTAATGAAGAGTGTGATTGGCCGATAACCACACCACTGCGATCCGGAAAATGAAATAATAATAATAATATTTACATAACTCCAAAAGAAATCCCAGAATTTGTAAGTTAAAAAAAAAATTAAGGAAAGAAATATTATACTATGTATATTTAAAGATTGCTAACTATTTGATCTGCTTGGCATACTAATTGTTCTGTGAGAATTTTCTATAAATTGTTAAGAGGGAAAATTTTAAATCCACAATAATACGAGAAAAAAAAGAAGAAAAAAAATAATAAGTTTCGTCCTTATATTTGTATTGAACCTATTATTTTACTTTGTTGATTTTTTAAAATTATTTTTAATCAAGAAGGATAAAAAAGCAGATGTAAGAATTTTAATAAAAAAAAAACTTGCGAACCACAAATACCCTTAGTAACGCTTAAGTCAACGGCACCAAAATCGACGGCACCATTTAGAAATACAGAGTGGATAATCATTCCAATGTTAGCTGTGTGGGATTAACAATAAAAGATTCTGTCTTTCCCTTTCATTCCCGGCTTTCCAAAACTGTTCTCCTTCCCTCTCTAAGGTAAGCCATCTCGCTGCGTTTCTATACGCATAATTTAATGTCAATTTTTCGTTTTCTGGATCATACAGCATCGAACTCTTGTTGTTCGATATACCAAAAGCTAATTGCACATGCCCTGCTAACCCTTCGGGTTGTTCTTGTTCATAACAATTCTGGCTGTATTCCGCATATAAATTCTGAATATTTTAGGGTAAGGGTGCTTTGTTGGATAATTTAGCTTATTGCATTTCTTATTCGTAAATAGATTTCTTCTCTCTCTCTCTCTCTCTGATTTTCGAGCTCCTTATTTTAAAAGGGTTATATTGCTTTGTTTTTTCTTTTTTCTTTTTTATGGAGATATTTTTAGCCGTTTTGTTGAAAAAAAAAATTCTTCTTATTTTACTGGTGTTCTTACAAGGCCATTTGAATCAGCTTTGGATTCTTATTTCTGCTAGTTGATGTGATGTATTCTGTATGTATTACTAACAGCAAGAGAAGGAAAATATGAGAGATGTGACTCTTTTTATTGATCAGAATCCATATTATGGGAAACCTATTATGCTGTGTGCAAGTTGAGCAATCCACTGTTGCCATTAAAGAGACATTTGGCAAGTTTGATGATGTACTTGAGCCTGGGTGCCATTGCCTTCCATGGTGTTTGGGAAGCTATATTGTTGGCCATCTAACTATTAGGGTGCAGCAACTGGATGTGCGTTGTGAGACCAAGACAAAGGTTAGTTCAAGTCTTACATATTACATATTACATATTACTCCATCCGTCCTTCCGTTTGAAATATATATTTTTCATAATTTATTTTAAAAATAAATAAATTCAACATTAATTATTTTAAATTGAATTGAATTTAATATTTTTATATATAAACATTATCAATTTAAATAGAAATATTTTATTCAATTAACAAATAAATACTGATTTATAATTTTAAAAAAATAAAAAATAAAAACAAACCTATTAAATTAGTACGATGGAGTACCTGGGTTCAGCGTGCAACCCTGATTTCACATTCTTCCTTATGCTTAATACTCCTAATTGTAAGAACATAAACTTGCTCATTTAATTGTAAGGAAGATCATATTAATAGTATCATATTTTGGGATCCTGATGTATTATCTCCTATCTAAAAGAGACATTTCACATTATTCTTTGGTCCTTTCCGCAGAAATGTCCTCCTCTTGGACGAATTCTGGCTCCAGAGCTTTCACATCTTATGGGATCTGCAAGCGCATTTCACTGTGTCTGAAAATGATTATTGTCCCTCTTATTGATTGTTGTGCAGGACAATGTGTTTGTCAATGTGGTGGCATCAATACAGTACAGAGCCCTGGCTGATAAAGCAAGTGATGCTTTTTACAAACTCAGTAATACTAGAGCCCAAATCCAAGCCTATGTCTTTGATGGTATGAATCTGAGCAATCTAATGCTGATCAATTATATTTCTGGTTTTGGAAAATGTTTTTTAATTTCCTTCTACTGTTTCAGTCATCAGAGCGAGTGTTCCGAAGCTGAATCTGGATGATGTTTTTGTGCAGAAGAATGAAATTGCAAAAGCAGTGGAAGATGAACTTGAGAAGGTAAATTATCTCTACTGAGGAGGTTGGATGTTTATGCACTACTCTCATGTGGACAGTCATAGGTATTCTGTAAAATGTTATGCAGGCTATGTCAGGTTATGGGTTTGAGATTGTTCAGACACTTATTGTTGATATAGAACCAGACGAGCATGTGAAACGAGCTATGAATGAAATTAATGCAGGTAAAGTTATCCTATGTTTTATGGTTAAACTACTCGATCTCATCACAACTAAATTTTAGTAATTTATATCGTTTTAGGCAGGTTATTTGCTTTTAGAGCTAAGCAATATGCCCATGTTCTTTGCATTTCTAGACAAATAAGTACCATTTGAAGAGAGGTCATCATTGATTAATTGAAAATATGGACATGCCCGGAAATAATTGTTTCCGGAGACAGGGTGCAGATTATTGAAGGTCCTATGATTTCCATGTGGTCCATACTGATTTCTGTAATGCTCTTGCTTTGTGACATTGAACTACCTTCTTGCTGTAGAATTCTTAACAAAGACATGTAATGTTGGCAGCTTCGAGGCTTAGGGCCGCAGCCAATGAGAAGGCCGAAGCTGAGAAGATTATTCAAATCAAAAGAGCTGAAGGTGATGCAGAGTCCAAGTACTTAGCTGGATTAGGGGTTGCCAGACAGCGACAAGCAATTGTGGATGGTCTAAGGGACAGTGTGCTTGGGTTCTCTGTCAATGTCCCTGGCACTACTGCCAAGGATGTTATGGACATGGTCCTCGTCACTCAATACTTTGATACCATGAAGGAAATCGGTGCATCCTCCAAATCCTCTGCTGTGTTTATCCCACATGGACCAGGTGCTGTTCGTGACATTGCCCAGCAGATACGAGATGGATTACTCCAAGGAACAGCTCACCAGCAACCAAACCATATATAAATAATAAAGGACTTTGATGCCTTCCATGAACTATCTTGATGTCCATTTGTATGTCGAGGAGGTATTTTATGTGAATTTCTCTTAAGATATCGCATCACAAAGAGACATACTTGTATTTATGTGTGAAATTTGTTCAAAGATCACCACGCGGAGACATAATGTTTGCATTTTATGATTGAAGAGATACATTCTATAGGTGTACAAATTCATCTGCATTTTCGGACAGAACAAATTTCGGGTTCTCTGATAAATATTATTCTTGCATTTACCTTCATTTATTACTCAGTCTCGAATTAAATATTAACCTTTAAACATTATAAAGGTTATCAATGGAACAAAATAAATAAAGCTCTTAAAATTATTTTAAAAATTTAAATACAAAATATATTTATTTCTAAAAGTTACACACAAAAATGCAAAAGTGTTTTTTATTGAAAGATTTTTTTAAAAAAATTAAGAAATTGAAAATTTAATAATACATTTTTTTAAATATAACAGTATTGATAATAGTATATAATATAATTAATAAATTATTTTAAAATGTATTTTAAATAAAAAATATTATTTATATTAATGTGAGACTTATTTATATTAAAAATTTGTTGAGATAAGATTTTATGAGAAATGATAAATTTGAGAACAAATGCTAGACACATTGAGCCTAAATATTCAGTTCTAGATATATAAGTTCAAAAATTAAAATTTAATCCTAAACAGAAAAAATATCAGTTTAACATTCTTTTTCCCTTGCACATTACACTACAAAGGCAAATATGTAAATGACGCCGAAATTTGAACCCCACTCTTAACTAGTGATTGATTTTGCATGGCAAACTTCAAGGAGTGATTTTCAAGCATCTAACAAACAGTGCGAAGTCCTAACCCGCAAAGCACTAGTTAGCACACCTCGCTTATCGAGCTTATCTATACGGAAAATCTACGGCCTACACCAACCTGCACAAAATCAGAAGATAATGCAGGAAATGAACTTTAACCAGAGGAAGTACTGTGGTAATCCAAAATCGCCCATTCAACTGGGTGAGAACACCTGAATTCAAACAAATTGACAAGTACTCTTGGTATCCTTTACCAGCAATGAATGAGAATATAGAAACTAAGTATGATTTCTGTCTAAAATTATTTTTACAATCCAAAAACCACCAAAACCAACCGCCAAAATTCAAGTTTTGAAAATGTTCCTAGTATGCTTCTCATCCCAAATTTATTGCTCCACCAAACCCCAAAAGGCTAACTTCATGGCTTAAGGGCCAAGGCCAACCCAAACTTGGCACTTTTATCAATAGATTTGGTGTCTACTTCTCCGGAAATGGTGAAAAGAGACTTAGGACGCCATTCGTGTTGGATAAGGGCGCTGGTTTTACCGAAATTATTGACTCGCCCTTTGATTGTCGTCAATGGATCGAACTGATGCTGAGCACCAACAGTGATGGTATTTTCATTGGTGGAGAAGCTATGTGTCACCTCCGCACCAACTGCAGTGTTAGTCAAGGGGCTCACAGAATGGTAGTATGATGCACTCAGACTGTCACCCTTCTCATTCCTGAAGCATTAAAACAATTAAAACATCCCTGTCAGCATCCTTGCCACAAACAATAATGACACAAAAGAACCAAATTATAGTTGCTGATATGACAAAAATTAGAGTTCCGTTGTTTTTGAAAGACTGTAGTACTGTAGTAAAAGTGAAATAATGAAAGAAAATGGTTAGCAATGCAATGATGCCGAGATGAATTAGCATTAAATATCTTTTACCTGCAAATCTAACCTATAGACGAACAAGTCTTCATAAACTTCCCCACCTCCTTGGAAGTGGTATTCTCTTTTATCCTTAAAGCACTATGGTAAACTATCTTCAAACAAGAAAATGGATGAAAGCAAGAGAACTAACCTAAAGTATCAAAGTTGATCAGTCAACTTTTATCTATCGTATTTGTCATCAATCCCAGAAATTCCACTCATTGATAGAAAATGTGCAAGAGCTACTAATGTTGGCAAATTATCAGTTTCAAGCTATCCTATTGATAACCAATCAATTTTACAAGGGCTTCCTTCTTTCTATTTCATGTGAGGGTCTGACGATGTCTCTTCACATGATTCTTAGGCTTAAACGTACATTTTTGGGTCTAATCCTACATAAAGTTTTGAGTTCGGAATGGGAAGTCCAAACTACTGAAGCAAATGAGCAAAGAATATGAGGCCATTTGATGAATGAACTCAAAAGAAACTCAAGGTGAATAGAAGTGGATACATGTTTAATTGAACCCCCCATTAGTGAGTATTAAGCTTTTCTGATTGGCCAAGTTTAATACCACTATTGCCCTATCATAATAGATAGAATCTCATGTTCGCAAGCCTTTACTTTCTAAGAGAAATGAAATGAAGCAACTTTATTATCTCAAGATCCCACTTACAAGGTCAACGCAGCAATAAGGTCTGAATTAGTGAAGCTCAGCCCAGCATTGCACTTGGTGAGGGTCCCTGTTTTGCTGTCAAATGACACATCAGTTCCAAGTGCAAGCAAATTTGTTCCAACCACACCAGAGAAGTTGATAACAGGGTTTGCTGTCAGCCCCACACTTGAGCTTACACCCGCATAATCATGCAAGTATTGGACTTCTAACTGCAAAGTAAAGAATTACAACTCATAGGGCATAAGGCAAAATATTAAAATTTTGAAAGTTAAAAAATGCAGTACATGGTCTGACAATTATTACATCCCCCTCTTTCAGTTGTAGTGCAAAATGCATAATTAAATCTTTCAAGAAGTTCTTCCAGAATTAAAATGAAGAAAAAAATTCCCTGTGCCATGGTTAACCACAGTAAGGGCAGCAACAGTGGTGCATAATGTCATGTTCAAGTATCCAAACAGGCATTTTACCTTTCCAGACCTCTGGTCAGGCACTCTAAAGCTAAAGATTGTCTTCATCCCTGGTGCAGGCTCATCAATTGTAACGGTTGTGAAGAGCTGTTGACAATAAATAGTAGATTATAACTTTCACAGTATCGATGAGTGAAATGAACCATAAAATGGATGGCATCATTCTATCCTTTTATTGTACAATGAAAATTTGAAAAAAGGAGGAGAAATGCACAATAAAACCAATATTCCAAAATGGGCCACTATATCCTCAAAACATTAAAACTAATGCAGAGAGCAAGAAATGGTATAATAAGTTTGCAACCAAAAATTTATAAAATTATGATTAAGCAAAAGGGGGGGAAAAATCTTAGGCAGGCACCCTAAGCTGAAATCTAATAAGCGTATATATCAAATTCCGAACACAAATTTATCTATAAATTTATGAACAATTCAATGCAGGGGCAAAGGCGGTTAATAAATACCATGAAGGCAAATAAACATGTACAAGAATAAAACAAGAGCATCCATGCTTACATTGGAGTTTGTATCCACTTTAATATCAGTAGTGACATTCCTGTTCTTCAGTTGAGTGTTCACATCAGCCAAAAACAGTTCACCCTTCTTTAAACCTGATGATGTTATTGCCTAAAGACCCAAAAATTAAAAAGAATAGTAAGAAAAACAGCAGAGATAGGCAGAATTAGGAATACAATGTATACAAGGAAAGACCATACGAATTCAGACAACTCAGCAATTTCAAAATTGCACTTAATAAACACGCTGAATGGATACTTGACAGCAAATATACTCTCTGCCACACATGCTAATCGATGCAAATAAGATAGAAAATTTTTAAGTTACATATATTTAGTGCAGACCTCACAAACAAAATATAGGAAGTAAACACAAAAATGGAAAAACACATACATATTAACATATACAATCTGAATAATACAAAATTGTTAAAGTCAAAATTATCACTTATCTTGCAATAGTATCAACATATCCTCAAAGTATATTAAAAAATATAAACGTGCATGTTCCCGAGGCAACTTCGTTTATTATATCTCTTACCTAACCGCATAAAATGATAGAACCTATACCATAATTCTCTCCGTCAATAGTAAAACCCCAAATACAAAAAAAAAATGTAACAAATCCTGCAGCATGTGCTTCGAACTGTTCTTTCTACATTTGACAACAAAACTGAAACAGATCTAGACACTTACAACTCCGGTTGACGAATAGGTTGTCAGGGTGACCTTGTGGTCGGTCTGGAAATCCTTATAGAGAAGATCTATTTGACAAAAATAAACCAATAAATACCAGTACAATATAATCCAGAAAAAAAAAATCAAACAGTATTTCAATTCTACATTGCAACGATACATGCATACAAGTAATAATATCACTCATTGTTCATTTGCATACATATCTATATAATCAAAATTCCCCCAAAAAAAAGTAATAGTTCATGGATGCAGACATACCTCTGGCTCTTTTGCCGATGTCGGAGTAGAGACCGGGACCTTTGGCCATAGCAGCAAGCTAGAAAACAAGCTGATATTCCAAAGAGGGAGAATTGGGGGGGAGGGGTTTGATGCAGAGGGTGGTAGAAGGAGCCGAAATGGAGTAGGTAATATATATATAATAAGTAAAGCCCTAAATTGAGTCTATTTTGAACGGTGCATTGATTCGTGATTATGAGATCTGGACCGTTAGATGGATGTAGGCAGCTCCGGGCGGTCTATAAGTATTCTTGGAGAGGAGGAAACTTGTTTATCAAAGAGCATTTTTGGGACACGTGGCTTCTGGTTAGGCATTGTTCTGGCTACTTTATTTGGGCTGCGGCTAAGCGCGCGATTAAATGAACGAAATTTTGAAGTTTTTTTTTCTCCTCTTCTTTTCTTTCCGCAATAAGATAGAGAAGGGTTTATTGTTGTTTGTTCATCAAGAAATATTTATTATTCATCAAGAAATGTCTTGGACTTGGACCAGACTTTCTTTCTCTTTTTACTTTTTGATTTATACACAAAATTAATAAATACAAAATCAGCCAGGGCCGCCTCAACTCCGACTCAAACACCCATATTATAAAATACTCCTATTAGTTAAAAGCTGATTGTACAAAATGTATGCGTCCTTCAAATATCATAATAGATGAATATATATATATATATATATATATATGAAATAAAATTTTAAAATTAAAATATATAACATTCAATTATCATCTCATTTAAAAATGTAAAATGATATAAAAAGTTAAATTAAATATTTAATGGCATACATTAAAAAAAAATTCTCTCCCGTTGCACTCCCACCCAAAAGTAGAGAGATTTGAAAGATTGAGATAATATAAGTAAGAACATTACTAAATTGTTCTTATTATCTTTTAATACTTCCACTTATATTTTTGTTTTTCACTCAGCACATCATCTTCCTCATCTTTTATGTTCCTTCATTATATTTTTTCATCTACTAAATAATGTTGTATTCAAAAGTAAAAATGAAAATTACAAAAAATAAGTGTTATAAAAATACAATGCACAATTTAATTATATTTTCTTTCACCTTCACTTAGAAACCATACAAAGGAATTTCACTTCACCTCCTCTCCTTCCTATCTAACTAAACTAAACTAAACATAATAAAATTATTTTACACCTCTTCACCTCCTTCCCTTACCCTTTTTTTGAACCAAACACTAGCAACAGTTGTGAGATTTAGAAGAGAAGTAAAATGGTAAGTATTATATTAAAAAAAATATCCTTGTTATACTTTGATAATTCTACGTTATCTCATCCTCGTAATTCTCCTTCAACTTCATCTTTATCTTATCATATTTTCTCATGTTCTTATCTCCAGTTAAAGTCTTCCCACAGTGTTATATCAAGGGCAAAAAGTAAATTTACCAAACAAACATGACTGTCAACTGCCTACACATTACAAAATCTCTAATAAATATCAGGAACTCATGAGAGCTTTCTCGATAAATTCTTCAATCCACATCCCACGCATTTAAGCATGACTGTTCCTGTTGATGGCTCCGGATTAATAACAAATTTAACACCCAAAAAGTCTCTGATATGCCTAAGTGCTTCTATTCCATAAGGTGAAAGCTTCCCAACTCGGACCTTTGAGACATCTTGCGGACACAATGCACAGAGAAGAAATAACAAACCCTGCAAAACAACACTCCTCAAAAACTGGCAGATATGTATTGTAATGACAAAACAGGATCACAGAGACACAAGACACCCATTAGTAAAGAAATAAGTAGGGTAGTACAAGTAAATTAACACACCTGGTGACTTGAATCAACCACCCCTCCTTGTTCAATCTCCTCAAGCAGTTGAGAAGCAATTTGCTCACCCACATCTTCTGGAGGAATCAAATTTTCTCTCTCATCACTCTCAATTTTGCCCTCATCCCCTGGGCCATAACAAACTGCAGTATCAACTGAGATAAAGCAACCAGAGGTAGTTTCTGCAACAAGAGAAATTCCATAACCTGGTGACCTGCAACAGAAATGAAGATATCCAATCATGTCTCCAGCACCAAGATAAATAATCACAACATATTTTTTGTGTATCTACCAGACAAGAATATGGAGAAAAAAAAGAGAGGAATCTAGCACCACTACTTCCTTTCTTTTTAAGATGAACTTACTTTCCAGCCAATGGACCAGCTTTATGATCAGTAAATATATGAACATCGGGAAGCAAACGATTAAAAATTCCACGAGCTGCATGTATCATTGTATTCTCAAACTGGACAGACACTCTAGTTGAGAAAGTAACTCCTCTAATGCGTTTCACCATTCCCTCATCAATCCAGGTAACTGCCTTTAACATTCAAAGCAAGTGGCATCATTTGATACAAACTAATAAGAACATTTCCGGGAAACAGGTAAACAAAAAAGAAGAACCATAGTACAATATGAACTCACTTTTAAACTATCTTGGAGAACAGGAACCGATAGAAGAATTTCTCCACCACCACCAGGAGCAACGCCCCTGCTCTCGATTTTAAGCTCCAGTCCTTCTGAATTAACTCCAAAACGTTTTAAAATGTGTAAAGTAGTTGACCTGAATGTGTCAACAGAGGGATCCTGAGGATCATTTGTGATCCCTGCATTGGAGGTTTCATTCACAGTAAACTCATTAATAGGTACAACTACAAGCAAATATGCATATAGAGATTGACATTAAGCATGATACAGAGACGTGACTACAGTAGCATTTAGATTAGATACTGTAGAAGGTAAAAGTCCTGTTCACATATATCATAATGCACCAATATGACATCTTCAGTTGTCTAAGGTTCCTATCTAGGAGAATCCAGCTTGTTTAATGTATCATGATAGCATTTGATAATCCTAACTTATTTCTCTTTTACAAGCGACAGACAATGTTGATTACAATTTTACAACTTCAGAAGCTGATTACAGCATTTTCAGGTAAGGCATCCTTTTGCAACTGAATAACAGCATACTTCCCATAAGAAGTATTGGCATATGATATCTACATGAGTTTGTGACATGGCAATATTTTTCCTTTTTTTTTAATACAAATAGCACCAAGCTGATAAGACAGGACCAACGGATCTTTTTGGTTGAGGCACTTTTAAGGGTTGCACCTTTTTTGTTCTCCCTCAGGAGAAGGGGGAAAAAACCAAAAAACCAGCACTCATAATTTTTTTTATTTAAAAAATCAAGAACAGATTACTTAAATTGCTTCTGCAATCCATGGTCCTTCATTGATGCATTCCAAAGGAAGATGCCCAAACTTAAAGTAATCACACAGGAAAAAAAAATGATAATAAAAGGGAATGAGAAAACATATTTTGAAATCTATTAAACAATGGATTTTAGTTGCACTACACCAGAGAATATTCATAAGGCTTCATATACATCAAGATTGGAAATTGCAATCATAAAGTTCTCAGAATATAAACTTCAAGCAGTTTAAGTCTATAAAACAAATCAATTTAGCAAGGGTATGCATTTCAAACATTCTCTTTTTTTTTTTTTTTACAAAAACAAAAAAAAATAGGCAAATATTTTAAAAGAAAAGAGTTCACTCCTCCAAATTCTCCGAGAAAAAATGTTCTAGTATTGCAAGTACAGAGACCAACTATTCTAAAGTCCACTTACATTCACATTTAATACATTTTAAATGTAAGTAAATATTTAAACTGATATTTAAAACGTAAATATTCAAAAATTTCCTTCTTTTTTTTAATACAAATAGCAAACAAACTGATAAGACGGGACCAACAGATCCTGACTTAAATATTCACCCCGTTGGTAACCATCTTTCTTGGAGCCTGCTTCAGTCCCCACGGTTGGTATGAGAATAGATGAACAATAAATGTTAGGAGGCAGAAAAAGGAGTAAAAATTCAGTACCTCTTAGTCTGATATTGAGGGGTTTCTTCCCAAATAAACCCAGCACAATCAAAGGCTCCAAGAAATAGCCAATGGAGCGACTACCTTCGCAGTTGTGAACTAAATGCTTCCCACCCATCACAGTACCTGGCTTGTACTTCAATTTTGTACCTGCCCACAAATTTCCCACTCCCAAATTAACACTATTTTAACAAATTACCTTGAAGTAACCGAACAAAAAAAAACCAGCACCATAGCCAATCAAGCAATCGCGAAACAATATTTACATAATAATTACCGGTATCGTTGATTATGACGGCGCAATCATCAGAGACTTTTTCGAGGAGCTGGAGGAAGGAAGCCTCATGGCGCCGTAGGCCAGGCGATGTAGCGTCAGCTCGTATGTCCTCTATGAGAACAGGAGTGGACGAAAGTGTTGATAATAGAAGCCGCAGCCTCAGGTTCTTGCTTCCCTTGAGCTTCATGTATGATATTTTCTCCATTATATTCCTTCCCTCTCTGTATTCTTCCTCTGCCTTTGCGCTTAACCAATGGAGAAACCGGACAAGTCGGATTGATTCTGCGGAGGTTTTAGAATTGTTTGCTCACGACTGTCCAACATTGCAACGATACATACATGCAAGTAATAACATCACTCATTGTTCATATATATAAATACAGGTTCACAATAAAAGAAGCTAAAGTTTATAGACGGAGACAGACCTCAGGCTATTTTGCCGACGTCGGAGTAATGACGCGGACCGTTGGGAGCAGTGAAGATTTGCAGCAGAGGATGGAAGGAGCGGGAATGGAGTCGGTGATATGCAATACTGATCGGTTATAGCCCTAATTTGAGTCTATTTTGAGCGGTGTGCTGATACGTGATTGTGCGATCTGGACCGTTAGATGGATGTAGGCGGAGAACAGGAAACTTGTTTATTAAAGGGCTCAATCTAGTTTGAGTCTATAAGTAATTGTCATTTTACCCTTAACAGACACGTGTTCATATGAGTTATTTCTCCTTTTTCTATCGACCATATTAATTATTTAGAAATATTAATAATAATAAAATCAAATGAAAACTTCTATTTAAATGGTAATTTTTTAAAGATAATTGTGGCTTATTCTTTTATCGTTGATATTCATATTTGTTAATTTTTGAAAATATCTTGAGGATAAAGAAAAAGAAATCTTTGAGATTAAGTAATGGTAATATAAAAAAAAATCTTTAGGACAAGATGATAGCTTAATTTTTTTTAAAGTATAATTTTGTAATTTTTTATAAAAATTATGTCTATATTTTATTTCAAAAGATTATTTTTTATTTTTTATTTAAAATTGTGTACGTTATTTACATTTTAGTAACTTTATATGATACAATTCAAAATCTTCATAATTTTTACCATAGTTTTGAATCAAAATTCAAGAGAATTCTGCTTTATGTTTAAATTAACTTTTTAATTTTAGATCGTTTTATATAAATTAAAGATTAAAAAGTAATATTTATTTAGTCAATTCATATATATATATATATATATAGATATCATTTTCCCTTTAGAGTGGCACCTATCCACATTAATTATTTAGATATATTAATAATAATGAAATCATATGCAAATTTTAAGATACAATTCACTACGCACGCATCACCAATAGTTATAATATGAAAAACTAAAAAAACATAAGATATACTTACTAAGCAATCATTGAAATTGAAACTCATTCAATAACATCATCTATGTAAATGTTATTAAAGTTGAAAACACTATATAAATTGAAGTAAAAATATTTTTATAAAATTAAAAAATAGGCAATAGTTGTATAGGGTATAACAATTACTCAATTTGAAGTCATTCAATAATACTTTATTATTTTATAATGGAATTGTCATCAATTATCCACATATTTAATATGCGAATCAAAATTTACTTGACGCGCTATTAATATTCACACCAATATATCTGTTTGGAGAGCTTAGTAAGCATCAAATAATTTGGATGACATGAATTCTTCGAATAACTGTTATAGTTATGTCGTATATAAAGTAGAAGAGAAGTCGATAATTAAGTTTCCTATAAAAATGTTATATATTCTCTATTGATATTCAAATATTGAAGGATAACCATAGTTTAAGTATAAGTGTTTTGAATTAAATTTTTATTTTTATGATTTTAATTAAAACAAGTTTTATAAATCAAATTGACTAAATTTTTAATATAAATAGTTTGTTTGTTATCATAAAAAATTATTACGAAAAAGTTATGACAATTGATTTAATAATTTATTTATTATTATGTATAAAAAAAGTCTCAATTTTAAAAATAATTATAAGGTTTAATCGCAATACATATATTATTCTATTGAGAATTATTAGACGATAAGAACAAGTATTGTTAAATCATTGACTAATGTCAAAATATAGGAGTGATTGAAACAACATTGAAATTATTATGACAATTCATTTATTATTACTTTTAATACTATATATCATGAAATACTACAAAAAACTAAATTAATTTTTTTAACTTATATTTATAATATATTGAACTTTCTATAATGTTCCATATTTAATACAGTAGAGATTTTCATTTTTTAAACATTTTTATTAATAATACATTTATTTAAATGATAAACATTAACATTATAAATAACAAATGATAAATAATTTTTAAAAAATTGTGCATCACACATGGCAATACTAGTTATATATATATATATAAAAAAAAGAAAGGTTTTCGGACACGTGGCTTTTGGTTAGGGATTGTTCCGGCTACTTATTATTTGGCTAGTTTACAAAGGACAAAGGTGAATGCTTTAATAGTGATAGATGATCGGAAGGGAGCAAAGGGGTTGGCGAAGTGGGAGGAAAATGTTATGATTTTTGGGGCGTTCCGTACCCGGATGTGATCAATTCTATTTCCACTAGAAACAAATATTGAAGAGGGGGTGATGGCGAATGGTGATGGTGAAAGGTCTTCTACATTCACTTGCTTCACTCTGAGGTGTGATTTCTACTCTCAGTGTGTGCTCTTTTGCAAGAAAAATCATCTAGTACTGGAAATTACTATGGTAGTTAATTATTTCAGGATTATTTTGGATTTTTTGCTCAATGCATTCAAGTTATAATTCCGGCATATATAGTCAAGCTGTAAAGGTTGGATCTTGGACGAGTTCAAATTGAGGGCATTTCGAATCTCCACGATATTGCGGCTATCAAGTTAGTATAATTATTTTTATTTTTTTCATAATATGTTATAACGATGATCAATTGAAAATGGTTTGATTCAGTCTGTTGGTACTGTTTTTTTCCAGCTCTATAAGTTCACCTTATGCACATTTTAATTATGAGGCTGTCCATAGAAGCCGCTATGTAGAGATAATTTTTGTATGTAGGCGCATTAGCAACGTTGGTATCTGACTCGTTTGTCAAACAGATCTTTATACTTGTGACAAAGAAAATAGTCAGAGAAACAGAAATGTTTGATGATGTTTGTTTCTTATGTTCATAATTTGGAAAACAAAATAATGTGCTGAGTTTCTGATTACTGGGGAATTTTTGCATGGGCAGAAGAGCACTCACATTGTGATTACCAAAAATTGTACTTCTTCCTGTGATCAAACTTTTCAAGATGATTGTATTCAATTTATGTCTTTCCCTACTTGTTTTTGGCCCTCTCACTCTTACATGCTCAATTTTTTCTTGGTTCAAGACAGGTCCAAGGGTTATAATATTGTAGAAAAACTTGCGATAAATGTTTACTTCCTATTCATTGTCTAACTCATTTTCTTTTGATCATGGTACTTCACATGCTGGGACATTGGGGAGGATGATTGGCTCGTCAGAACAAGAATGAAATGTCAATTTCTTTGTAGGAGTGCGGTCCGCTCTTACCTTGAAATTACTTGCAGAAAATTAAAATATCTCAAGTGAAAACCTAGTCCACTGGTATTGATAATAAAATTTTCTGAGTTACTTCTCTCATACAAAATGTAAAGATTAATAACTGTCCTCTACAGATAGGTGCCAAGAGTTAGCAGCTACACGTTCTTCCACAATGCCAATAGGTAGAAATATGCCAATGCAATTGGCGTGGCTATTAGCAAGCCCAACATCACCCTATAACCAGAGGAAAAAGGAAGAAGTTTAAGCATGTAATTTGCCATTTTTAGAGATCCAGTCACTAAGATTCACAAGTTTGTTTACCCTGTGCTCAGCACGGCAGGATGTAGATTATACTCCTTGGAAAATACAAATGGTACAATTCCTTGAGGTAGGGCTGCCTGTATTATGCCATTCACTTAGCAAATCCACACCTACTAAAAGAAACCAATGTTTTGGCTCCTATATATGGATTACAGAAAGAAGAGCTTATCTACCTGCACAATCGCTACTTTGAAAAATGTTCCTCGTAGTCCAGTTGCAATGGAGCAGATTGCCATTAGGCTTGGTCCTACAAGAAACTTCATTGCAATGGCTAATACTGCCTTTTGGGTTCCGCATGCTATTATACTTGGCTGTGAAGCCATAAAAAGACCTACCAGAGAACATTGAAATATTGAAGACAGTTGAATGAAGATTGAGAGATTAGAATAGTAGGGTTTTGATACTTCCATTGGTTGTGGCAAAAAAACACTTATTTTTGTACACACCTAAGCTGAACATAGCCATTCCAAGTCCTCCATCTGATAGTATTGATATTGATTTATCTACAATCCCTGGCAACTGTAGTCCCCACCTGCATCACATTTTTATCCCATGGCAAGACAAATAACTGATCCATAATGCTCTGAAAAAACTTTTAGCTAAGTATTTGGACATAACCTTTGGTATACTGTTTGTCTTACCTGAAGCGTATGCATGCCCAGATAAGGCCTGCTAGAGTAGCATGAGTATTAGGATTGGTTATGAGCTTCTTTGCCACTGTTACAAGATTGAGCCTGATTTCGGGCTGTTTCAAGATTCTGTTTTCCACCTCGTCCTCTTGAGGGGCATCCTGCTCTGGTTGAACATCTACAATTCAAGCATTTTAGTGTCATTTTTCTTTAAAATAAAACAAAAAAATCTTCTTCGTTTTTTTTTGTTGGGGGTGGGGGAGTTGGATAATAACTGCCATTTCATTTGTCATTGAAGTCAATTTCCTACTTATATGTTATGCCTGAATCTGACTAACATTCATCTTGAGAA
This sequence comes from Apocynum venetum, assembly GCA_019593545.1. Lineage (NCBI taxonomy): Eukaryota > Viridiplantae > Streptophyta > Magnoliopsida > Gentianales > Apocynaceae > Apocynum > Apocynum venetum. The sequence goes on along the minus strand of SRSM01000123.1, from coordinate 3,199,964 downwards.
TGGCAGTTTATCTCCTTACTTTTGGACCACTTGTTTAGTTATTTTTCATGTGGATAGGAAAGAGTACTATAGCAATTCGTGATGGTGTTCACTACAACAATTAATTTATGACAGTGGCCTTATTTTCAGTTGTTGCTGTGTTCTCCTGCTACGTGATCATGGTAATCATAGAAAGTGATGCTAAGAAGAACCTCTTAAGGATTGTGTCCAGGTCTTTTGCAAGTCGATTCTTAGTGTTACATTTCTGGTTGTTTTATTCTTTTTCTTTGCAATTCTGTTGTCTCACAATCATCAGGTTCTAACCATGACATACTATTATTTTGTTTATAGTTTTTTTGTTGAATATTTATTTTAATCCATTCTTTATTTTGAAAATGAATTGGAGAGAGTGAACCAACTAGAAACATTAATATATAAACACTTAGAGGTCCAAGCATGTTGCAATTGAGGAAAAAATTGTGGGCCCAGCAATGATCCTCCTTTATACTTGAAAGAAACTGTGATAATATGCAGTCCACAGATAAGCTCTTCATGTTCAAATTAAGAAGCTTGAGAAAGTAACTATTTTTTTAATAGGAAGAAAAAGGGTTGAATTTTTAACACAATCTGGAATCCCGTCCTGTGCAGGTATTATTTAGACGTACCTGTAGCTGCTGATGGTGGCTTTTCATGTATTTCTCTTGTGACATTGAGCTCAAATAAAAGCAACAAAAGGTTGTACCAGATTAAGCTTTGTAATACAACTATCTGAGCAAGGAGCCCTGCAGCTTCAATCCCATACATTGCCCTCAGTAGTGGGATTCCCAGGATTAAGGTGTTTGGAAGCGTTGATAATGAGAGACCCGTGATGACCCAACCCAGTTTTCCTCTGGAGCTTATTTTGGAAATTACTGCCAAAAGAAAGAAAGCCAGAAGCTTTTGAAGGATATCGGCAGACACAAGCTTAAGATTCATTTTGTAAGGGTCGTTTGTTGAGATCACTTGAAAGGACAAGAGTGGTATTGAAAATTTTGCAACAAACTTGTTGATGCCTATGCATTGATCTGAAGTGAAGAGTTTACAGCACTTTAGAGAAACATATGCTAGAATCATGGCTGTGTATAATGGGCATATGGCTTCCACGACATGGTAAAGGTCAGTTAGGGGCACCATGGCCCTCCTTTCGTATCACAGTGACCTGAGCGTTAAGGCCCTTATATACTTTCCCTGGTTATTTTTTGGATTGCAAATCTGCTTCTTACAGAAGCTTCTTTAACTATTTTTCTAACAGCTAACTGGATCAAATTACTAGTTGGATAGACCGCAAGTGTCTCCTTTTTCATAGGTTAGTAGGTTGATATCTTTCAGATCAATCTGTGGATGGTGTATAAATTGTCTAGGATACAATTCAATCCTTTTGAAGGGCTTGGTTGTTTGAGTTATCCAAGGCAGAAAGGAGATTCCAGGTTTATTAATGTAGTTATTTCTTCTTAATTTATTGTGTCTTTAGGCCTAAAGCAGCTGATGTATTCCCCTAAAATGCAGGCTTTAAATATTCCTACAACGAGGATTCAAAAAAAAAAAAAAAAAATTCCTGCAGCAGGTGATAAGAAATCCACGTTATCCTGCCTTCATATAACTAATTTTCCTCTTCAAATTACGTAATTTTAAATCCTGGAGAAGGTAATCTTGTGGGCACAAATTCGACATGTTTAAATGTCAGAGAAAAGACTGTTTTCTTTGTTTAAAGAAGCTACTTGTCAGATGAATGTTGCGCTCACACTACCTCTGCAATGCCATTTGTCTTTCAGGAAAGAACAAGGAGGAGGAATAAAGAAGTGAATTGGAGAGGAAGTAACCTGAGGTAATGAGCAACTAACAGGGGAGAAGGAAGCATTTTTCCTAATATGGTCAAAAGTTTGAGAATAAGTGTTCAGGAGATTTTGCTTTTGAAATGTGAAATTTTACCAGAAAAAGCCTTGCTTTCTCTTTCTCCAAGTTATCTTTCGTTATGCCTTTGAAGCTTTTAGAACTTCTATTAATTGATCATCTTGACAATGTAATTTACTGCAAAAAACTGTTTGTTTTTCATTTTATCGCGAATAACAACCATCAAAAAAGAAAGTCCCTTTTCCCTGATTTATTTTAATTTATTTTAATCACATCTTATTTATTGATGCCTGTCATCTTGTTGTCCCATAGAGTCAGTAGGATCAATGCTAGTGTTTTGATTCTTCTTCCTACACTATTCGACTTATAGAAGGAAGGAATTTATTTCTTTCCAAAATTCCAAATTCCTTTCTGTGTAGTCTTTTTTTTAGCTACTTCTTAATTGTTAATTATTATCTGTGTAGTAATGGAGTTTGACCAATCCTTTCTGTAGAAAATCTGTTCTCATTTTTTTTCTTGCTTTTCTAATGAATTTTTTTTTTATCACCTCCATGAATTGTACTCGTTTATTTATTAAATTTTTGGCCGGGTGGGATGGGACTTAGGAGATGAAATTCATGTTTTAAGGAGGTAGGCAAACGATATTTTGAACATCATGATCCATGGACTAAACTGGACTTTGGGCCAACCTAATTTGGGCTTAATATCCACCCTAAACCCTAAACAAAAGAATTTAACAAGCTAGTTCTTTTGTTATAACTGGTCTCATATAAGTGGGACTTACTGAAGTATTAGCCTAGCAACCATCAGTCTTTCTTTATTAAGAGAATTAGCTTGTTAAATTAATAAGTAGAATATTTTATGATTAAATTAATAATAAGAATATTTTAGGAAAAACATTGTGATATTATTCAATAATTTATACATTTGACTCAGTTTGACTTCAATTGTCAATATCAAAATCAATAATACTTAATTGGCAAGCTCCCATGACATTCTAAAAGTTTTATATTAGATTAAGTTTAATCATGAATTTAGGTTTTGTGAATTACAAATATGAAGGGGTTATATAACTTATATTATATGCATTAAAACTCGTGATCCGAACAAGAATTTACCGAGACTTAAAAAGTGACACCAAAAGCTGTTTTGATGAGGGGTGTTGGCTTGGATCCACGTCGATCCGGCAATCAGTACGTAACCATTTCTAGGAAAAACGCACCAAAGTTTCAGGATAATAGACATACAAAGAGCTTATGAAAAGATATACATGAACCCACCCTGGAGGTAAATTTTGTAATGCCATGAGAGGAAATAATGACATAAAAAAAAAAAAAGTGAATTACATTTCGTGAAGATTTTTCTAGCGGCTGAATAAAATTTTCCATTCTAAGGAAATTAATTTTTTTCTTAAAGCCCTTTTTTCTTTGTCATTCCAAATCATGTAAATGTTTCAAAGATTGACTTAAAAAACGGTGATCCGCATTCTTAGCGTCTTGTCAATCCTCCATTTAAGCTTGTATAATATATAGGCTATTCGAAGGAAGAGATGGTTATCCTCTTTTTACGCAGGGAAAAACCTTTATTTTCTTTCTTTTTTCGTTTTTTTCTTTCCTCCACATAATAGAAGAATTCGTTCGTTGAGAAAGTATTTAAAGGACATTGTGGAAACCAGAACAGGACTTTAAAGTGATCAGCCATATATAGACGGTTCAATTTGGTCCAGAGATAGTCTGGACCCAGTGTGACAAGGGTTAAGCCGTGCATTTGCTGAGCCATAAAGAAAGAAAAAAACATTGACGGCCAAGATGGTTGGTGCTTACCCCAAACTTTGTCTCATCTTTTTTATTAGTTTTGGGGTTGTGGTACCGACCCTTCTGGCCCATATTGCCGAGTGGGATGAGGTCTGGCAAAGGAGAGAACGAGAAGCATGGAACAATACTCTCCAGGCCTACGAGCCAGACCCAGAAAAGGTTACCATTGAATTCAATAAACACGCAAACAGGTTGGCATGCCCTTTGCATGTGAAGTATTTCCATGTTAAATTTAACATATATTCATCATATGTGTCAAGCTTCAACACGTGACGAAAGGCTGATAGAAATGAATTTAATTTATACATTTATCGTCGTTCTATTCTCAATAATGAAGAGGCTGTATATGATTAATTAATTGCTCCATTTTGTTCTTGTCTAAATGTTGTGGGATTGATTTTGGGACAAGAAATCATTTGCATTGGTTTGTACTTTTGTAACGTAGGGCTTTAGGGGAATTCTGGGATGAAATGTCAAAATCCAACACCACAAGGAGGCAGCTTAGAGGGAGAAAGTGGAGTGGAGCATGCATGGCTGCCAACCCCATCGATAAGTGCTGGAGGTGCCACAGAAATTGGGCTAAAAACCGGATGCGACTGGCTGATTGTGGCCTAGGTTTTGGGCGCAGGGCAACTGGTGGGAAAAATGGGCGAATCTATGTTGTAACGGACAATTCCGACAATGTTATGAATCCTAAGCCTGGAACCCTCCGCCATGCTGTCATCCAAGATGAACCATTGTGGATAATTTTTGCAAGGAATATGTGGATAAGGCTGACAGAAGAATTGATCATGAAGGGTGACAAGACAATTGATGGTCGTGGAGCTAATGTTCATATTGCTAATGGTGCTGGAATCACTCTTCAATTTGTGAACAATGTCATCATTCATGGTCTTCACATACATGACATCCATCCAGGGAATGGAGGCCTAATTAGAGACTCGGTTAATCATTTTGGCCTCAGAACAGCGAGCGATGGAGATGGAATTTCCATCTTTGGAGCTACCAATATTTGGATTGATCATGTCTCCATGTGGCATTGCAAAGATGGGCTCATTGATGCAATTGAAGGATCCACTGCTATCACCATCTCTAACTCCCATTTCACCGACCACAACGAGGTATCTATAATATTTGATAAATGTATAAATTGTGTGGTACCTTTTTCTTTCATTTTAAGATGTATTATCATTAACCAGAGTGAGCGGAGGTCTTGGATTCAAATAATTGATCGAACGATTGATATTGATATTAATTGCAGGTGATGTTGTTCGGTGCAAGCGATAGTTACACCAAAGATAATCAAATGCAAATCACGGTTGCATTTAACCATTTTGGCAAGAGGCTAGTACAAAGAATGCCTAGATGCCGATTTGGATATATTCATGTGGTCAACAATGATTACACTCACTGGAACATGTATGCCATTGGTGGTAGTCAACATCCTACAATTATAAGCCAGGGTAACCGCTTCATTGCTCCTCAAGACGTCTTTAAGAAGGAGGTAATAAATTTAGAATTTGCTCTACTTGAAATTAAATCTTTACGTTTCTATATTTGAAATTGAATGTTCATTTTTTTTAAATAAACATATTTTTTACTTAAATTTCACTAACAATTCTGAGGGATTAACATTAAAACAACTAAGATTCCAACATTAATTAATAAGAATAATAATAAGATAATTAATTTTTAGACTAATTATGAACATTCATTTTCGTATCATGGTAAGACAAATTAAACAAGAAGTTACTTATAAACTTAGGATTTTGGACCCATGGCACAGGTGACCAAGAGAGAATATACATCTGAAGATGTATGGAAGAGTTGGAACTGGAGATCAGAGGGAGATCTATTCATGAATGGAGCATTCTTCGTTCCATCTGGGGATCCAAAATATACCACCAAGCACCCGCGACTATATGACGGCATAGCACCAGCATCAAGTTCAGCTGTTACGTGGATAACGAGGTTTTCGGGCGCACTAAACTGCATGGTCGGAAGGCCGTGCTAGAATTTATAATGCATGCGCATATACACGATAAGAATTCTAGTGTATGTGTGATTGGTTTTTTCTCTAATATCAAAAGTAGAGATCAATCAGGAGACATCCCCATACGAGGAAAATATTTGAAATTTACAAAAATTGAGTATAATCGAATTTTTTCCACTGGTTTTAATTATGTTATCGATTAGTGGCATGTTTCTTTTGGTTTTTTTATTTATTTATTTTTTCCCATTTTAAGAGGTAGTTTAGTACGTCTAGATTATGGAAATCACTTTTGCTGATGGCTCGTTCCATTGCCATTTTCTCAAAAAAAAGAAGAAGAAAAAAGCAAGGAAATTAGACCAAGTTTGTCATTTGAAATGTTGTAATCAATTTGTCAAATGTGTTCTTGCTGTATTTTGCTTTTTCGTTGCAATATTGTTAATTATCAAGGAATGATAAAATTGCCAAGTATACTAGTCTATTTGATTGATATCACAAATACCCTCCAATTGGTGATTATGTTCTTTAATGAAGGAAATGAGAGAATATACATACTATATTTCCAAAAACTTTTAATGAATATATTTTTTAAAGACAAAATACAGTAAGAAATTAGAGTACATTTTTTAAAAACATGTAATTTATGGAGGCCATACAAATCCATGAAAAAAAATTCCCACTATTTAACCCTAAACACAGGAAAGAGGAAGGAATTTCAGATACTTTCCACCCCAACTTTGTAAATTAAATAATAGAACTTCAACACCAAAATCCAGGCTGAATTTTCATATAATTTAAAAATTGAAACAAAGTGAACTTTGCTGAAACTAAACCAAATTTTTTTTTATTAAAATTTTATTTGCATGCTTCCTTTCCTATAATAAACATATTTTTATCTATAGTTCTACTAACAATGCCTTTAAATTAAAGAATTTATATACCACTAATTAATGTTTCTCACAACTAACTTAATTAATAACAAGAGTAATAAGATAACCTTCTTAAAATCAAATATTATTCTTAATTTTTAAACTAAGTAAAATGTAGGTATCGTCTTGTGTTGGCAGTTTCCCTTTCAGCTATTGTTGTTTCTGTTGCTATAGTTTTTTTTTTTTTATTCCGGTGGAGAGTTGGTGCTTGTGTGCCAAATCCAGTTTGTTTCTGTGCCTTTGTTCCTCCTATTAATAAATCACGTGCCTTTAAAAAAAACAGAAAGTAAAATGTAAAGATTCAATTTCAATTAAATGGTATACAAATGATTAAACACTTTCCACTTAAAAGAATCATTTTAGAATTAAACCCCTTCATTATGTATCTTACCCAATAGTACATGATGTTAGCACTAAGCCGCAGCATTGAACATAACAGTATTAATTACCAACCAATTAGTTCTCAGATTTTATTAATCATGTATTGAATTCGCCTAATCATTTCCATAGATTCATGCCAAGTACTTATGAATGATATTGTTCAGTCATACGGATACCAGACACAGGCAGCATATACGATTTGTGTTCAGAAATTATGTAGTAATTTTATGTCGGAATGCTACTATAGGTACACAATTGTATACATATATTATATATATTTCTAAAATAACCTTATTTTGACAACTTGCAGGCTAATATTCAATGTAAAAGTTAATTTTTAAACTTTTTTTGAAAGGCATAAATTTATTAATGTAATTGTCAAATTATATTAAAGAAAGGAATTCTGCGAATCCCTCTTCCAAGGAATAATTTATACGGTTAAGAGTTAATATTAGTTATACTAAAAAAATATATTATAAGGAGAATATAAGCAGGCCGATCAAGGGCGAGTTCTCGGGATAACACTCTTGAGAGGACATACTTATAACCATACAAAGTATTGTAGCAAGGTAGTTTGTATGGCTCACTTATTAGAAATGGGTGGAAACTGGAAAAGCACATGCACAAGAAAAAAAAATAAAAGAAAGAAAGAAAGAACATCAGCCCTGAAACATAGCTTTGAGCGTGGTTAAAATAAATCCACCTTGATTTTCTACAATTTGTTAGAGACTTTGGTGGAATGGTTCGCCAAATATAACGCTTCTTAAACCTGGTATTTAAGATCAAAAGCATTCTTTAAAGGTCAAGTTTCTTCTTATAGGAGTAATTTGGCTTGCATAGGATCAACGAGAGTTTAAATTTTCTGGCGGGTCTAGGCTCTAGAGAGGTCCGATCCCAGAGCAGAAAAGGGGTCTGGCTCTACTAGCCAGGCCATTAATGCCATATAGCAGCACCCTTAATTTTGGTCGGGTCAGTCCTTCCAAAATAAAATGGGGTCATCTAATATTAGTTGGTTTCTGCTCTTATCCTTCGCATTGGCTTCCATGATACCCACCCACACTGCCACCGTTGCTCAATGGGATGAGTATTGGCTGCAACGAAAGGCTGAGGCCCAAAAACATGCCCAGAAAGTCTTTGATGAAAACTCTGATGAGGTCCTGACCAAGTTGTACAAGGAGAAGGTCGAGGCCAAAGCCGAAGCTGAGGCGGAGGCAACGTTGCAGGCCAAGGTCGAGGATGAGGACGTGGCAATGCTGCAGGCCAAGGCTGAGGCCCAAATCTTGGTCAAGGCTGAGGAGGAGGCAATGTTGAAGGCCGAGGCCAAGACAACACAAAAAAAGTGGGTAATTGGATCATTATTTCTGTGTCTCCTATACATAATAAACCTTCCATGACAAGACTTAATAATAGCATACTGGATTTTGATAAATATATAAATTGTATCTATTTTATAGGATATCAAAGACGAAGGTATGAATCTTGTTTCTTTCTGTCCATTAAATAGTTATTGTATCGTCACTATCGATTTATACTTTTAGATGCTGAGGTGAAATTTTTTAAACTCATTTCAATGCAACGCAGGAGTAAATTGGCAGCCAAAAGCAAGCCCCTAAGGGCAAGCAACAGCACCAGAAGAGCACTAAAAGGGAAAAAGTACCGAGGACCATGCGTGGCCACCAACACTATTGACAGGTGCTGGAGATGCGACAAAAACTGGGCTCTTAACAGAAAGAAGCTTGCCGATTGTGCCCGGGGATTCGGAGAAAAGGCTGATGGTGGCAAGAACGGCCGAATCTATGTGGTGACAGATCCTTCCGACAATGATGTTGTCAACCCAAAGCCAGGGACCCTTCGCCATGCTGTGATCCAATTGGAGCCATTGTGGATCATATTTGCCCGCAGTATGACAATTAAGTTGTCCCAGGAGTTAATCATGACGAGTCATAAGACCATTGATGGCCGCGGTGCCAATGTCCATATCGCTTATGGCGCTGGTATCACCATCCAATTCGTACGGAATATCATCATCCATAACCTACACATCCATCACATTTCCGAGAGTAGCGGAGGCATGATTAGGGATTCCGTGAACCATGTTGGAGTTAGGACTCATAATGAGGGAGACGGAATCTCCATCTTTGGGTCTAGGGATATTTGGCTAGACCATTTGTCCATGTCTCGTTGCAAGGATGGGCTCATCGATGCGGTACAAGGATCCACTGGAATTACAATTTCAAATTCCCACTTTACAGATCATGACAAGGTGATGCTATTTGGTGCCAGTGATTACACCGACGTGGATGACAAGATGCAGATCACGGTTGCATTCAACCATTTTGGGAAGAGATTGGTACAAAGAATGCCAAGATGCCGATCCGGATTCTTCCACCTTGTGAACAATGATTACACTCACTGGGAAATGTATGCCATTGGTGGTAGCCACCATGCCACAATTATAAGCCAGGGTAACCGATTCATTGCTCCTCCAGATCTTCCTCCATCCAGAAAGGTAATTATTAACTTCAACTACTTGGTACCACTACCAATTGCATGCCCATGTATCTTTTAAATATATACCTTACCAACAAAACAAAATTGCACCATACTTGTCTAATATATATAAATAACTTTAAAAAAATAAAATAAGAATGGAATAAGACGAAATAAAAATTTAAAAATTGTACAGAGAAAAAATTGGGGGCATTTTATTCCATTTTCCGTATGCAAAACATCTTTTTCAGTGAACTTTCTACCTATTAACGATGTGCATTATTGGTGATATTGCAGTCCATGGTTGAGATTACTCACAGGAATTCAGACCCGTCTGATGACTGGAGAAAGTGGACATGGGTTTCAGACGGAGATATTTTCCAGAACGGAGCTTTCTTTACCCCATCTGGAGATCTGAATGGGGCTAAGACATACGCCGCATTGGAGCTGATTAAACCATCTCCTGCGAAAAAAGTGGGGAGACTGACCAGGTTTTCAGGTGCACTTCCTTGCGCATTAGGGAGACCATGCTAAAGTTAATCAAGACATAATAACAGCCAACACTTCTCTGGAGTTGACTACTATTCAAGTCCAAGAGAAGCTACACATTTTTTTGTGTGTTTGCAGTTGTTTTTTGCTCGACTGGTAATTCACTTTTGTGGTGTACTCTAAATAGAGAGATCCTGCAGATTTCAATTCGAAGACAATTGAATATATTCTGCACTTTCTCCTCTTTTATTTTGCACCAACGATCAATGGAAATTATCCCCATTCATTTTCATGCATTCTATTTTTTATTTTATTTCTTTTCTCTTTTTTGGGGAGCCGGGGGGGAAGTGAATGCATTATTTGTCGCTTATTTTCAATTACTCTGTCAACGCATCAGTTCTCTACTTCTCTCAAAATTCAAGATTAGAACAATTGCACCTTTAGAAATATGATGATATATACCAACTAGATTCAGCAACATGCCGAGAGGATGAACTAGTATATATTCCTTTCCCTTTTCCAGTCGATTTCTGATCCAACAAAAATCTATAGACAAAACGGCTACCCAAGCATAGAAATAGCAAACTGCTTCCTAATTGACGGCTCCTGGCTTTGGGACTCAAGTCGATTTATGTACCTTTTTTTAAAGATAATCATGTATGTCTCTAGCCCCGACTCTTAACCCAAAATCATATTTTCTTCCCAAACTGACTCAGACAACAAATCTTCTCCCTTACTAGAGTAGAGAAGGAAAGATGATGAAGTAAAAGAATGTCTTTCTAGCATTAATTTTTGAGATTATTCAATTTATTCCAATACAAGTGGAGAGACAATGAAGGCTATTAATTTGAAGAAACATAATTGATTTAAATCATTTATTAAAGGTAAATTTGTACCTTAATAATACTAAAATTTACATTGTTTTAAACATTCTTAATTAGTGCAAATGTATAAAATGATATTCTTTTATTCTTTTTTTATAATATATTTTAAGTAATTTTACAAAAATCAATGAATTATTTTATATTTTATTATATCATTATTTATTATACTTTAAATAAAAAGTGTTTGTTTTTATCTTTCTCAATAATATTTATTGTAATTGGAATAGAAAAAATAAATAAAGATAAAAAATTTATAGTATACAAAATAACTCTAAAAAATATTTTTAGAGATAAATAAACTTATTTATAAGAGTCAAACAGAGTACTTATTTTGATAGAGAGTATTTATGGGAAAAAGATGATAAAGTAAAAGGATTGCCATTGAATTATAGAATTTAAGGGAAAAATATATATTGACTTTTTGTAAACCAATAGAAGAACAAAGAAATTGGCACGTTCCGACTCTCTCCATCTTCCAATGGAGGGCCGACCAACCGGAGACAGGACCCAAGAAGAGGCAAGACAGTAAATCGGGCAACAAAAATATTATACGGATAGATGTAATTACGACTGGAACAAAAGACTGCACCCCGTGTATTGTGGTGCACAATCATCATGATATCCTTACAATTCTGAAAGTTAAACTGCTAATTTATATAGGCTTATGCACTGTCCGAATCATGTCCTGAATCTACATTGCCAGATGGTGGATTTTTGTACCCACTAATCTCATCACTATAACGTTTCTTGTCTGCACGAGCCTTTGCTTCATAAGGTGCTTTTTCCTCCACTGTAAGAACAAATTGCAAACATTCCAGTAAGCCATTGCCTCCGCATTAATCTCACAATCAACCTAGGACAATATATTAAGGTTTTGTCAGAGTTGGCATACCTGACATCTTATTCCATCTATCTCCAAGAACCTTCCCCACATCAGTGAATGATATTCCTGGATTACTTTTCTTGACATTCTGTGAGATAGTAAGCAGGATAAGGAACAAATCTCGTCATAAATAGCTCATAACTGGAAAAAAGTACATAAATCAAGGGCAAAGGCACATGCGAGACGAGTAATCACATAATTACATGAAATCAAAACATAACAAAACACAGGGAAGTCGGAAATCAGACAAATAACAGAGGAATCTCATCAGAATCAAAAACTTTGAAGAAAATTCATGACCATCTACACACCCAGATCAGTCTCCCACAAATATCAGTTATGCTTAATCTTTTGTTGAAGATGGGTCCTAGAATTATTATGGAGGCTTATGCAGGAATATATATAATCAAAACTTCAAAATACCAGCAATAATTCCACGCATAAAGAAATACTAATAGAGAAAAATAAACAGAATTAAGGCCTAATTTGAAGAATAAAACATCAGAAGATGTAAGATCTACAAATATTTGGACAAATTGACAGTACAGAAGAAGGCACGATTAAAACTAATTTATGATGAACAAAGACTGACCTCTCTTTCAGACTGTGAGAAAAACATGAAAGCACTGATTGCTCTCTTTGGAGCATTTGGATCCTTTTTCTTCTTCTGTTTCTTCTTCTTGGTATTATCTTCATCACCAGATTTTTTCCTATTTAGTGGTGCCTTTGAAGCAGAGACCTCCTTTTTAGGTTTCTTCTTTGCAGGTTTCTGAATTCATAGTAGATAGATGTCATGAAGCCAGTAAAGGTTACCCCTTTCCCTGCTGGCCATAAAGGAAAAAGTGTATTTCTTACCTCCTCATTTCCACTGTCACTGTCATCAGATTCTCCTTCCCCAGAATCATCAGTTGGGGATCCTCCATCATCTTTGTCAATAACAAAATCTTCGTCCTGTAAAAGATCACCAGATTAGGTTGCCCATTAGCGAACAATTGTAAAAATAAACACAATCCAGATAGGAACCTATCATGGCCATGAAGTATTGAATGAGAAACCTATTATTGAAAACTTTCCAGGGAGAAACAAACTGATCTCACTCACCATTTCTACCTTAGCTATGCTAATCTAGTAGGAAAAATATAACATCTCCCAACATTTCTCAAAAGTTATTAACTAGAACCCTCTTGTACCATTAGCATACATGGGGAATGAACTTACAAATTGTTCAATCAAAAGAAAAACAATAGACAGCTGCTCAAACTTACCTCTTCATCACTCTCATCTCCACCAGCTTCATTCTTAATGCGCTCAAGGTGTGGATCAACAGCATCATCATCGTCCTCCTGCAACACAGCTGCAATTGCATCTGTTGTCTTGATATCTCCGAGGTTCATAATTTTCAGGCCCTTTGAACTGCAACAAGTGATAAAATTATCAGGAAGTGTATATTTTGATTTCAAAACTCAGAAACTCTAGAGGCTCAAACTAACCTGATGAAGTCAAAAAGATTGTGGTATTCATTTCTCTGAATATTTCGGAAGAGATGCTCTTGCTCAGTCTTGAGTCTTATTAGAAGATCAAAATAATGCATATTGGAACCTCCAGCAGCATGCCTCTCGAATTCCACATAATCAATCTGCACACAAAGTCACAAGTCAAACTTTCTGACCTAACAACCAAGACGTGGATGCCCTCCATGAGAAGACAATGAGGCCATGCAAGGCATGATATTGAAAAGAAATATGATAATACCTCCTCGTGAAGAATAAGAGTGGGAGGCTTGGGCAAAAAGAAAAAGCTCTTTTCAAGAGGATAGAGAACCCCATCTTCAGCTTTCAGTGATGACTTGACAGCATAACCATCTTGACAGCTACGGAACTTCCCTGGTCTAGTGACTTTAGCACCAGACAACCCGCGAAGAATCATAGTGAATACCTCATGAATAAGTCCCTGATGTATGAAGATAGTCAGCCAGATATAAGTAGCATGCCAAGACCACCAAACAAATCCTTTGAATGCTAATAAATCTGTATAAAACCAAGAAAAAGAAAGTAGGTTATTAAAAAACATAAATTGATGGTCCAATCCAATTACCTTATATGCTGGTTCTAGCTTGTCCTTGTACTTTGTGTTAAGGAGATCTTCACTTATTGAAAGGGAGCTATCCACAACAAAATCTGTTTCAAACTGCAATAGGAAAAAGAGAGAGAGAGAGAGTTAGGAACTGTGTATTTTAAACCGAATTCCCCCCCCCCAACCAAAAAACATAGCAATTTATACCTGCAACACAATGTGTGGATACAGAGTTTGGCCTTTCCGGATGGGTGGGTCAAGAGTGACGACAACAAAGGTATGCGGTTGATTAGACTGCAGTTGGAAAGAGAACATAACTCAATATAGACATTTTTGCTACCGCAAAATGTTTAAGTCAGGTGTGGAGAAATAACTAAAAGAGTGCAGCGCAAGAGCCAGAAAAATTCAGAGAACCTTTGGCAATAAAAAGAGGCGAACAACACTGCTGTATTGGATTTTGAAATCGTTGGCTTGTCCTTGCAGACGCAAAAATGAAAGATGAAGTTCCACATTATATCGACCCCTGCAAAGAGAGAGTAAGTTAAATATGCTGAACCAAAGATAAAGACAGACACTTAATTAAATTGATTGCGTCAATTACCTAGGTGTAAGAATGGCAATACCCTCAAATGTAACAACAGCTTCCTCACCTCCAGCTCCAACATCTGCCATTGACATGATTTTGTCACGGAAGACCTAACATGGAATCCCAATCATATCATTCCTTCGGTGTTGATTAAGGGAATATGAAGAAGCTCCAGCAGAAAGAATAATCAGAATAAACAATAATACCTGAGCAGGAGGACGAGCTTCATCACCAACAAATTGTGAGTTTGAATTTGGAATATGAAAACTTATTTCCATCAGTGAATCTTTCTGCAGTAGTACAAGTTGCACAGGTCAAGAATATGCCTCATATCACATGCAAGATATATATACACAAATCCATTTTTTTCAAAAGGAGTGTTTTGATACAGATCGTGAACCAGAAATAGAAAACAAGATAATTGTAATCAAATCAAACCTCATTTGCTCCAGTAGTATCATCTACATGAAACTCTAACATGACATCATTTTTCCCTTGAAGTTGTGTTTGCGCTACATCAGCTAAAGATACTTCAAATGCTTGCTTAGAACCAACAAGAAATGTGAGCATATTTCCTGCAAAGACAGAATACACAGAGATGAAACACAAAATCCTGATACAATTTATTGGGAGAGCAACATGCAAAAAAAATTTCAACATTCACAACACAATAGCCTTTTTCAAAGCCAACCACCACTTAGATACATAGTGTGTCAATTAGCAAAAGACAACTCCAACAAAGTAAAAGAAAATGGAAGCCAATAGATATCGCTGACATGCTATGATAGGACATCCCATGGTACATAAATGATAAAACGCTTCGACAATGTCTAAAGAATAAACAAGGAGCTTAGTTAGGAAAGTAAATCAACAACAATATGCAAAGAATTTATGTTGTAAAAGAAAACAACTAGTAAACCATTAAAAGTTATGATTGAAAATGAACAGAAATGAGAGAACACTTGGCCAAGCAACAACAATATCTATCCCTTGTTTGTAAAACACGACAAGACAATAAAATCATTCACCAGGTCCTACGTAAACAGATTGATGTAAGATTTTATAATCATAAGATGGAACGATGTTGCCACTTTCTAGTCATGAAATAATCACCAGTAACTCACTCAAAGGTATAGGACATAATACTACCTCCGTTCCATCATAATATTCTTATTTGTATTTGGCAAAGAAATTAGTAGAGAAGACTAAATTACCCTATATATGAACTTAAAAGATATAGTTACGTAGATCAATTAAGGAATAAGGAATCAAATTGGAAAATAAATAATAAATGTGGGACTAATTTATGAACTGGAGCTAGAAACACTGAAGAACCCGGAGGGGGGGGGGGAGAACATGTTATGCAGAGCAATCCACTAACCATTAAGATCAACCTCCCCCCAATTTTTCCCGCTTACAGAGAGTTGCTTCTCTTCTGGCGTTATACCACACGTAGACAGGAAAAAACTGGTCAAACTGGCTACATCCTGCAGAGGAATCACATCATTCAGACTGTAACAACAGGAAACACTAAGGAAAAATAAATATTAAGAAAAAAATCCAAACCAAAGATAAGCAGAAGCACATGATTTTTAGTTAAGATAACACTTCCATAGATGTTATATTTGCCAGTTAAGACAGGAAATGAACATAAAACCATAAATAAAGCATCGAAACCGGTAATAGAGCATGTCCAATGAGCTTAGAGAGAGCAACACGTAAAACTATCTGAAACATTGAAAAATCCACCCTTATACATAGAGAAAGAATTTGCTACTCCACTCCCCCACCCCTTTTTCCCCTTTCTTCTAATTAGCTTATTAAGCACTTAAGACACTTTTCCCTGACACTTTTCCCCATTTATTGAACTTAGTCAATAAATGTAAATTCGGTTAAGGAAAAGAAATATATATAGACATGGTAGAGAAGAATACTACCTGGTCACGGAAGCCAGTAAATTTGTAGAAAAGGCCATCCCTAATGCGAACTCCAAGCTGATTACTTCGAGGGACTTTCATCCAGGTAAGTCCCACCATATCAGACTTATCCACTTCCACTGCCTTACCACCTCCTTGTTTCTTCCACAGGATACCCCCGGAATGAACCCTAAGTTGTCCTGGATTCTGCATTTTTTCCAATCACAACGTTTAAAAGTGATAGAAAAATAACAACATTAATTAAAACCATAGTGTTTTTGTCAAACGAGGAGGAAAATTGCAAGTTCTATGTCAACAAACAGTAAATCAATTCCCTCCCAACACCCCCCCAAAAAACAGTGTATTTAAAGTTCAGGCGATGTCACCGATTCACTAAATCAAATTGCAAGAAATGAACAATAAGAAAGAAATGTTTGATGCCTCGTGCAAAACCCTAATAACAAAAATCTCAAAACCCTAGATTTCTTTTTTTGTCCTCTCTCTCTTTCAACAAATCGAGAGAAAAATGAATGCCAAAAATCCTTTTGGGCCCTAAAAGAAAAATCGACTCACATAGTCATTCAACGATAAACGCAAGAGAAAAAACGTCAAGTCGAAGGAGAAATGAATAGAAAAACACAGTTTTCCAGTTGTCAGCGCCTAAAGCAACATGGTAAGCACTAGGGCTAGGGTTTGGGGAAAAAATCAAATAAATAAAACTGGAATAAGATCGGCCAATTCGATTCTGTCAAAAACAAATTAACAAAATTGAGACTAAAGCATCAAATTACAAATAAATAAAAAAAGAGGAAAAGAATAATAGAATGATGAGGAAGTACTTACGGTGCCTCCACGGCCTCCAAGAGAGATATTGTTGAACAAGTGACCGTCGGCCATGGTTTCCGACTTCCTAATACCAGACACCTATCTGATAAATGAAATGGAGAAATAGTAAGAATCTCCCGCGACTATATACTAATACTAGTAGGAAATTCGCGTCGCAGCCCGACTCCAGTGGCGCGAAATAGGTTTGTGCAGCTAAATATGCTGTTTGCCCGTTGCCGGTTGCCCTTGTTCTTTAACCGGCTTTGGCTGAGCGACCACGTGACAACTTTTTCGTGGTGCTGCTGTTTGAGGAATGACTCCCCGCGCCAATTAAAGGACAAAAAAGGAAAGGCAATATTTAACACCTTGTTCAAAAAGTTTTAAATTCTCTTGCACCTATTCACATAACTTAATGAAGCATTTGCTTACAAGACACATTTTTACAATGATATTTTTCAAACTGGAATAATTTGAAGAACGATTCTTTAAATCATAACCAAATAAGAAGCATTCGTTGTTTATGATGTGTGTGTATATATAGTAATATAAACTAAGGTTTTTCTTTTTTTAGTGAAATACAGAATAGATGAAATATTACTTTGAGTCAAGATTTTAATATTATGAATCAAATAAATGATTTGATAATGAGACTCATATATTCTCTTTGTTTATTAATATGAGTAATTGAATCTACTTTTACACAAATTGATGATTTTTTAAAATATTTCTTAATTATTAAGAGATGTATTGTATTGTAATTGATGCTTCTCTTTTTACAATGATGAAAAATGTGATATAAAAAATATATGAATAAATGATGATATTATAAAAAGGAATAGATAAAATATTTTTTAAAAAATCGTAAAATAATTAATATTTAGGAAGAAAGATAAATAGCTCCATAAACTTATATTAATGGATAAAGAGAGTATGAGATAAAGTAAAATATAATTTTTAAAATAGTGAATGTGTGAAATTTAAAATATATGGTAATTTAGAACACGGGAATGACATTATTTGAGAATATTCAGAAAAAATGCCAAAACTTTAAAAACATTTGGACGAAATATTTATTGGCCTTAGTATGCAATCTATTGTCTATTGTTATTGCTTTTTTATTATTTTTAAATATTTAAAATTTATTTTAATAATTAAGATTGTTTATATATATCATAAGATGAATTTCTTCAAAAAAAATTGATAGTTAAATTTAAGAAATTGTATTTTTTTTAAAATAAAAAAAAAGAGGCAAATTTCAAGGATGTTGGACAACCGTCGTGGTTTCTTAAGTAAGCTATTGGAAATTGAATTGGGCCGAAAAGGGGGAAAGGTTTGAATACTAATGACTAAGCAACAAATGAAAGGAGGAGCAACTCCAGAGTCCAGCCTTCGACCATTGGAGCCCAAACTTAAGTAAATATTCTGTCAAAAATGGCATCCTATTCCTAGGAAATGGTCGGTCGAAACTGAACTGAGCTCTTAAGGGAACACATTCTCCTCTGCAGCAGCAAGCAAAAATACAAACAAATTAATAGTCAGCCATGGGGGGGGGGGGGGGGGGGAGGCATCATATTTGTGTCTGATTCCATAGAAGAAACCGCCTCTGAAAGCGACACGAGGACTATAATACAGATACAGTAAATTTTCGCATACAAAAAAATAATAGTAGGGGACACTAACTACTTAGTGAAAATAGACAAATTAAATTATATTAAATGGACGTTCAATACAAGGAAATGCTCGAAGTTTGGATGCATTCTCAAACATAACGACAGCCGCAAAGAATTAGGTACATTTCAAGACAAACCACAGCCACTAAATTTGCACATATAATTCTTTAGTTCCAAAATAAAATATATTTTGAAGAAATTCTTTATCTCAAAATATAATATATTTTGAAATTTTTAAAAATTATTTTGTAAATATTATTCATATTTTTAAATGTAGAAATAAAAAAAAATATTTCCTTCGTCACAATAAGATAAATTTGTTTTATTTTTTATCCATTCCAAATTATAGTTTAGATTCTTTATTAATGATGCTATTTAATTTTTAGTTACATAAAATACTCCTATTTAACACATTTCATTATTATAAAACTTATTTTCAAACTATTGAAATAATATACATTAACTTAAATATTTTATTTCTCAAATATAGTTGTATAACTTTTTATACACTTTAAACCAAATGTGTATATATTTTCAAATAATTAAATTTAAATTTGATCAAATTTTAAATGTAAAATGAAAGGAAAAAACAGTAAAAACTATAAAATATTTTACAATTTCAACCACATTAATTCTTTTTTTATTAATTTGTGTAAAAATGTCTATTTACCTATTTCAATTGGGCAGAGGGGGTATTTTAATTCTAATTTTTTAGAAAAAGAATATGACATAATAAATTAAAACATTTTTAAAAAATTAAAATATCTTAATATATATGAAATATTCAAAGTATCTTATATTTTAAGAATTAAGGTGGATGGAGTAATTTTTTTAATACATTCACTACTTATAGTATAAAATGTGTTCTCATTTTTAAAATACTAAAGATTCAACTCCTTAATAACGTAACTAAAAAAACTTAATTAGAGTTTCATTAATGCAAAATGTACAAGAGAATACAATAAAACTAAAAAACATTAATAGAGTTTCATTAATGCAAAATATACAAGAGAATATAATAGAAAATCTATAGGGAAAAATAGCAGGAAATGCACATTAGGGGGTTTATGCTACGAATTACAAAAAAGCAGATTTAGATTGGCTAAATCTCTCCCAGATCCATTCTGTGACACAAAAGCCATGAATGAAATCCAAAATTCATTCCTTTGGGCTGGCAAACAGCACAGCGACACAAGTATTTCATCCTTGCCTTGCTCGCATCGCCTTTTGTTGTTTTTTGTCATAAGCCAGTTGTAACAGCAAAAGGCAAAGACATAATGAGACCGACGAAAAGGAACCCACAGATTATATAAGCTTTGATGAGATTGCATTCTCAAATCTCAAACGGGCAAGCAGAACAAGAAGGTATATGTGTGGAGTGGATAAAATACTCAATTCATACAAGTAGGAGAGGGAAAAAAAAAGAAGCACCTGAGAAATATTGTATTGCAATAGCAATGGTGAAAAATGAAGACAACACTGGAAGACGGCGCATGTGCACGGTGGTGGATGGCGAAGCTCCTGAAGGGAGAAGCGTGAAACGACGTAGAAGAGACATTAATCTGGCTGCAATTAGCGGTAGCGCTCCACTGATGCAGCAAGAACAGAGTGAGCAAGTGGATACTTCTTGGACTCCAACAACCGTGAAAAGGAGTTCGAGATTTCGCGGCGTAAGCAAGCATCGATGGACTGGTAGATTTGAAGCGCATTTGTGGGACAAACTATCCTGGAATGTGACACAGAAGAAAAAAGGAAAACAAGGTACTTGATCATTAATTGGATAACAAAATGATTGTACGTTTTCTACCAGAATGTGGATATCTAATATTGAAAATTTTCATGTTCTTTCTACTGATCGTGTACTTCTGGAATGGAAAAACTTGGGATGGTGCAGTTTATCTTGGTGAGTTACTGAACTGTTTTTACATACTTCCATCCCATAACTTGTGCTTAAACCTTAATTACCTTTACCCAAAATCATCAGGAGCTTATGATGAAGAAGAATCGGCAGCAAGAGCATATGACTTAGCTGCAATTAAATACTGGGGGACATCGACTGTCACTAATTTTCCGGTATGCGTTAGGAAATCTCTCATATCTCAAACCGTCTAAGACCTCCTTTTACTGTCCATCTTCTTAGCAATCTAGTCAATGATTTCTGCAGATTTCTGATTATGAGAAAGAAACAGAAATAATGCAGACAGTAACAAAAGAAGAATATCTTGCTTCGCTGAGAAGGTAACTATCGTTTCCAATTTTATTGATCGTCATAATTCATAATGTTCTCTTTCATGGTTTGCTAATCACAGCCTTCATCTTGATTTTCTTCATTACAGAAAGAGCAGTGGCTTTTCAAGAGGGGTATCCAAGTACAGAGGGGTTGCGAGGTATGTTCAGTTATTGTTCACCAGATCACAGAGTGAGAATGGATAACTATTCTGGAAACTGATACAGCCGCTTTTCTAAGTGGGTTTTTTTCCTGCTATTCTGCAGACACCATCACAATGGAAGATGGGAAGCAAGGATAGGCAGAGTTTTTGGGAATAAATACCTCTACCTGGGAACTTACAGTAAGTCAAAGCCAAGAACTCCTACGGAAGCAATAAGCAAAGTAAATTTGACATTTGACACCATGTCAATTCTCAAGGAAAATTAGTATTTGTAAAGGGATCTAAGTCATCACCAAAGCAATAGCACCAGGTGTTTACTGATCTATTTGATCAAACATGCATACAATTATTAAAGTTGTAGAACATTCACAGGTACCCAAGAAGAGGCAGCTCGAGCATATGATATTGCTGCTATTGAGTACAGAGGAATCAATGCAGTGACCAATTTTGACTTGAGCACTTACATTAGATGGTTAAAACCAGGAACAAACAATCAAGTTTCTCAGGAATCGAAGCTAGGCAAAGATCTGCAGACAGCTCCATCCACTGATTTCCATGCAGCAGAGAACCCGCAATCCTTTTTCTTCCAAACAAAGTCCTTTGGGGAAGCAAACCTAAGTAAGGAAGAAGTTCATGAAAGAATATTACCTGTTGTTTCTTGCAACAAATCTTCTTCACCAACAGCACTTGGCCTACTCCTCCGATCTTCAATCTTTAGAGAACTGGTCCAGAAAAACTCAAACATCTCGGAAGAGGAGAATGATGGTGAGGATGGAAAAGACAAGCAACAGCTGGCCAGTAATGAAGATATTATTGGGTTGTTTGATGCCCCAACTGAAGATATCCCATTTGCTCTCTCTTCCAATGGTTATGGCATAGGGATACAGGATCAGTTTTGTTTCAATTATGACTGTCTAGAAAATCCACTAGAAACTACTTTGTAATCAGCCATCCTTTCTGGCTAGCTAGAAACATGAATTGGGGGTTCCCTGTTGTCTGAGCAATGAAAAAATTGAATATGTGCACACCCCTTACATAATTTTTGTGTGATTATGGATTTACCATTTATATTGGAAGAATTGCTAGGCTTAAATTAAAACTACCGCATGAAATCTGCCTGGATAAACAATTGAGGTAGTGGTAGCTAGGGATTACATGACTAATCTATATAAGAAAAAGTAAAAGACTGAGGAATCAAAGAGAATTACTGAAAGAAATAAGACTCCTGGATTCCAGAGCCAAACAACATCACTACTACATTCCCAAAATTTGTTTATCAAAGTCAACTTACAATTTTCAGTCATTGTTCAGCACAAGCAAGCAACTACTCAGATCATGTGTCTCTCAGCTCCTAAAACTTTCCAAATACCAGGCAGCAGGGTAAAGGATATTACCACATTCCTGTCAAATCCTAGAGATTAGTTACAACAAAAACAGAAAAATAAGAAATGTTTTTTTTCTGACATTGCCAAGAAAATTTATGCCTTCACCACTATCAAAATCCCACAACAATGAGAAAATTTCAAATTAATGCATCAAAGGAAAATAATATGGTGACTATGTTAGACACAAACAGCTTAGAAACCTCTCCACTTGTTAATACATTAACCAATTGTACCTGTATTACCCTTGTTAACCAATTGTTCTGAGTAACAACTTTCCACAAGGGCCATGATCAGTTCAACGTTTTGCGTATCACCCTTGTTGACGAATTGCTTCAAATAACAACTTTCTACAAGGGTCATGATAAGTTCGACATTTGCCAATATATCCCAAAGAAACCAAATCATGTCACCTAAACAGAAAATGGTGCTTATGGCCATGTCACATGGTTATGCCATAAACCCAAATCAAATCACACTTATTCAGCCCACCACAGTAGAAGAATTAAAACAATTCATTAGGAAAACAACAAACTAGAATCAAAATCACATAATATGGTTGTCAAACAGAAAAATAAAACTAACAAGAAACTGAAAATAAAAAAATTGCAGAAGTAAAAGGTTTCATTGTCTTTGCAGCAATTCTTTCTAGAGAGGAAAGAGAGAACTTCTTGATCTTGCAGCTTAACTTTCTTATGGAAATACAAGTGTTCTATCAATTGAAAACTAGGAATACCACGTGATTTTAAGATTTCAAAACTGTTTTCGTTTGCTCCGAAACAAATTCTCTCTTTTTTTATACACATATAGGAGAGTGAAGAAAACACCAACAGACATACAGACTGATGCCCAGGGAAATGGTGGGTCCTTGAAACAAAGAAGCGAGGCCTCCAAATCTTGAGAAGCATGATAAACCAGTGAGTGGATGGCATATAAATCATGGTCCGATGATCTGGCATAGTACAAAGCCATCTCAAAGTCAAAATGTGATAGAGCAGAAATGGCTTTGTCAAGCTTATACTTGAACAAATGCCACCGCTGTCTGAACTCCTTCTGTTGATTATTTCTGAGCAGCTTTCCTTCCCCACCATGTGCAGATATAGATTCAAGAACATCAATAGCACTCGTAATACTGTAATTCAAGGATGTTAAGAGAACATTCCTTCTAGCAGCATCCTTCTGTACAAAGGATAAAGAAGAAATCTCTGAAAAAGGTCCAAATGGTGTCTGTCCAACACTCCACGTATAATCTACAAGAGTGTTATTATGCCTAGAGCTCCAAACCAAATGGCTTGGTGATACTCCCCACATGCTCTGCAATATAGAACCCACTAGAGGTCTTTCAAGTTCTCGAGTCTGTGTAAACACAGGACGACCATTACAATTATAATCACTCACAGTCTGCGAATTCTTTGTCCTGACAGCAATTACCATATCTTTGAAAGCAACGGACTGGTGATAACGATCAAGCAACAAGATGCCATTGACATCCAAATCAAAAATATACACAGGAAGAACCCTTCCAAAATCTTCCTCAGGAAGTCCTGACAGCTTCCTGAACTCTTCAGTTGATTCAGAAATTGTCTGATGTAGACGTTTTGAGTCCAGATGCTCGCTAACAATCAAAGTATAATTTTCAAACAGGTATCTAGAGGTATATGAAGTAGTCGCCCTCGAAATGGCAAAAGAACAGATAGAACAATCCGAGAACTTCACGTTGTATTTCCTAAAACTCAAAGACTGATCGCCCACCAACAATCCCTTATTGTTAACCTCATCCATAAAAGTATACTCGATTGACTTCCAATCCAACCCAAGACTATCCCCAGAAGAGGAACCATGTATGTGTATAAATTGAATTATCAAGGAATTCTCAAAAGGCACAGGAATTCTTAATGAAGGAACCAACACCACCTGGTATGCACTCCAGACCAACGATGCCAAGTCAGCTAGCAGTGTTTTTTGCGACTTGGGTCGCCCGTGCATTACCGCCAGAGGATGAAACTCGCCTCTAGGCAAAACGCCATCACCAGACAATGCTGGTCCATAGTCCACCGGACCAGCCCCTAAGTCGATCCACAGGTACCGCTCTTTTCCTGTCCAGATACTACCCAAGCACTTGGTGGTGCCGGGAGACGAATCTCCCTGAGTGTAGCTATAAGCATAAGGCTTCGACTGAGAGCCCAAATGCAAAATGTATATGTAAATTTCCTCGTAGGATTTTACCTTTTCAAAGTCTTCTTTGATAATTTCGTCAACAACCGAGTAGGGGACGGAGGAAAGTGGGGATCTAAGGGAGGAAGGAACGCTCGAGATATGGTTTTTGAGGGCTTCAAAGATGTGGGTTGAGAGAGGAGAGGAAGACAAGGACACGTCAAGGTGGAGATTGTGAGACAGTGAAAGATGGTGGGAGCTAGAGGAGGAGAAGGGGGTGATGACGTGGAAATGGTCGGAAGAGATCGCGGAGCTAAGAAAGGATTTAAGAAGGGCAGGGGAGGAGGAAGTGAAGGTGGAGCCAACAAGCTTCACGGTGATGGGAACGGAGAGTTGGAGGGATAAGAGAGTGGTGGGGGTAGGTGGAGGCAGATGAGCGGGGTTGCCGAGGCGTGTCTTGAGTACGGCAGAGAGTGAGAGAAAGGAGTCGTTGGTGGCTCGTGGATCGACCCGATATTGCTGGGCTAGGAAGGAATCTAAGCCCCCGACTTCGGCGGAGCTGTTAGGGATGAAGCGGAAGCTGTGTAGAAAGAGGAGGAGGAAGATGGCGGAGAATGCCATTTCCGGTGCGATGAGGAGGTTTAGGGTTTCAGTTGACCTCGTCGAGACAAAAGAGTGAAGAACTGACGCAGGTCAAAGCTCGCATATTGCATCTGGCGGATCAGTACTGCCGGTTATTGGCAACAATGTCACTTGTAGTACTGGACTCCTGGCGCAGCGAGATTTTGGACAATAATATAAAAAGAAAAACAGTGAAGGAAAATATTAAGTCATTTTTATAATAATTTTATCATAATTAATAAATTATTTTACTTTTAATTATAACTTTATTTATTTGATTCTTTCTTGAAAAGAAAATGACTTTTTCTTTCTTTCTCTCTCAATAAAATAGAAGTAAAATTGAAAACAACATATACAATAATAATAAAATATAAAAAAATATTTTATAATTAAATATAAAATAATTTATTTAATGATCTTATATAAAACGGAGGGAAGGAGTATTAGTAATTTGAGAGTTTAAAAAAGAAAATAAATAATTTTATTTTATTTTGATTGTGAATTTGTAAGAGATGCGAAAAGAAAGGAAAATTGTGCAAGTTTTAAATGTAATTACATGATTATTTTTTTTTATACAAGGTTTGTTTTTTTGTACAGACTTTTTTTTTCGTTGTATTTAGTCATTTTCATTGTAGTCATATTATAGTGATTTAGTTATTTACCTCTTTCTCTCTACCTTTAAAGAAGGTATATTTATCTCTTCTATTTAGTTTTATTTTTTATCTTCACCTATGCTCTCTACAAAATTTATCATCAATTCCTCCTAATTTTCTGTCTTCTCTCTGAATCATTCTCCCATATTAAGGGGAAAAAAAGTCTTCAAAATATGTTAATGGAAATTTTCATTGCAATATTCTTAGGTATTTCTTCGTAGTCATTAAAAGCTTGTATCATATATGCAGTGTATGCTAAGACCTACAAAAAGTTACTTTATATATAATCTACAAAATTGTTCATGAAGTACAATGACCAATGTAAGAATTTCCCGTTATGTATGAATAAGAGATAATTTGCTATGTTTGGATTCAGAAAAACTGAGAGGAAAACAAAGAGGAAGGAGAGATTGAGTTTTACATGAATAAATCAATATTTTAGAAAATAAAGGAAAAGAATGACATAGGAAAATGTCTATTGCCAAAATTACATTACCGTCTACAAATAATTCAATTATTACTTCCTGAGCCGAATTTTAGAGCCCTCCCACTGGAAATTCAGAGGTGCAACAAGAAGGCCTGCTGAACCAATAAATTAGCCACTCCTGAGGGCAACCTTGCAAAGTACTCGTATAGGGGGTACTATAGATCGAAGGTGACAAATTTTCAGAAGAGAAGCTTAGCTACTAGCAACCATGCTGCAGTGCTCAAATCACCCAAAAGGAGTGTAATAAAGCCCTGGAAACTTTCTTACAGATTTAGGAGTGTAATAGTTATCCTACATAATTTCATTCAGCAAGAAAGGGGGGAAAGGAAAAAAAGAAGAAAAAAAAAAGCTTACACATACAGCAGACATTCTATTCTAGGGCCCTGATTAATTTTCTTGAAAAACTAGTCATCAGTTTCCTCAAAATCACTGCAAGTTTGCTGGTCCCAGAATTTCGAGACAGGTATGCCGGAATGAGATGATACATGGTAACAAGCATTGTTAAAGTCCCTGTAGCGGAGTAGACCAGCTTGCCCATCACTGCCAGCAGTAACAATCCTGCACCCTTGTACAGCCATTGCTGAACACCCAAAGACAGAACCACTATCACTTGGACAACACATTAATGAATTTACAAGTCCACCAGTCTGAACTTCCCACACATTCACAATGGAATCATCAGGTCCACCTGTAACAATCTTATACCCATCCATTTGTAGGTGTTTAACCGGGCCTACATGTCCATCCAACTCAGACATGGGTTTTGCTTTCATGTCAGAACTTCTCCTAACGTCCCAAAGCATTGCACTGAAAGATTTCCAGTCTAATTATCACCATATATATCTTCAAATTAGCAATTATTACAGAGCAAGGAGCAAAAATTTCTCATGCCAATTATTTTCAAGCAACTTTCCAACGAGAGAGCAAGTGGAGATATAAGGTCAAGATTAACTAATATGTAGACATTCTTCTGAAGCTAAACTTATTTCATCAAATTTTACCTGCCAGTTCCACCAGTACAAATCAAGAATTTTGAAGGCAGGACATCAAATGAATGCAATGGTGATTTTTGTGTCAAGGTGAAAACTTGGCGCATTGTCCTTAGATCAATTGAGGTGACAGAAGAACCAGCAGCAACATAGAGCAACGACTCATGGGATCTCATGCCCACAGGAGCACCACGAACAGAAGTCATTCCAACACAGCAAGAAGAACGAACAGCTGATGACGTAGTGGTGTCCCATACCCTTAACTGTTTGGCAGAACTCGTGGGGGTAAAGGCCAGTCAGAAGCTAATATAGACCCTCCAAAATATTATGATAAGTATTTAGGAAACTAGAATGCTCTGATTTAAGTAATTCTTCCTCAACACCATTTCATCATATACACTCTATTAGGATAGAAATCACATGTCCTCCTAAGAGATATGCAATCTTCAACATGGCCTCCACAAGTTGTCCAACAATAAACTGAAACATGATAATTCAGAGCACATTCCAGTCAAAAGATCTCCCTAAAAAATATTGCACGTCTTCTTGTGGGCGCAACAATAGTGGACAACTCAAATCAGCAATAAATATAGCTATGATAAAATTCACCACAATCAGCATATGCAAGTAAAATAACCATTGGCTATGACAACTTCAAGATCATAATTACAATAAATAAATGACACCATCAAGCAGAAGTCTAATATGAGAAGATGAAAATACCTTGGAATCCTTCGAAATGCTCACCAAAAGTGATAATTTATGGCTGCAAAAGGAAGAAACAACAGGCTTCATTATAGTTAAAAAAAATCTTTCAGTAAATTACTAATAAACTGGCTAGCCCATTGAAGGAAACCTTTCAACCAGAAACACATGATCATAAAAGTGTGCATCAAAACCATGGTCTGTATGGGAACAAAGCAAGAAAAAGTCTTTTTGCTTATTCTGCTACCCCTTTGGGGTTACACATAGGTGATGCAACACAAATGCACAAGCAGAAATATACCATAAGAAATCTTTAACATGAATGATTGTTAGTCTAAGTGAAAATCTTGGTTCAGCAACCGCAAGTGACAGAATTTGGCAGTCAAAATAACAAGAGTGCAAAAAATTAAAAGCCCAATTTCTAAACCCACAAAATTCTTCTTCACTTACTCTGCAACAGATATTAGCACAACAGGTTTCTCATGCCCATAGAGTGTAGCCTTTAAAGCATGCTGACCTCGCTTCCCATTAGGATTAAGAGACCATAGGCGAACAGTACCATCAATGCCTCCACTAGCAAATATTGTCCTATGACCATCACCCAGCAGTTTATCTGAAAGGGTTGTAACTTCTCCATTATGGCCCCTGAAACATCGGTAGCAAGAACCCTGCAAATGAGTAGATTTGGTGAGATTCAGAGGCAGCTACTAGTGATTTGGCAGAATACATTCAAATATATCTGTGAACAGAAAGTAGATAGCATAGTAATATGCACTCATCTAAATGTCCCTTCTAGATCTGAGCAACTGAGAACACTCCGATGCTCTTCCAACATAGTACATTGGACTGGTAACAGATTCTTTACTAATATTATTGCTGTTATCGTTATAGTTATTGTCATTATTTGTTTGGATTCACAGAAGATATGTTTTCAGTAAAAAGGTAATAACAATACCTTCCACCATAGACGTATTGAATGATCAAGGCTTGATGTAACCAAAATGGTATTGCTTCTCTGCGTCTCATTTTGATAGAAGTGTGCATCATTCAGGGAAAACAATCTGCAGAAGGACCAGTTTCAGGAGGAAAGAGAAGGGGAGAGAGGAACCAGGTCAGAGACAATCAAAATGTCAAATGAAGGTGAACAATGTACGACCGGATTTAATTCACCCAAATGTTAAAGAACATCTAATGAGTCGTAAAAATACCAGAAGCAGCAGATAGGAAGGTTTAGCCCCTGCTTTTCAATTTTACATCTAAACTTTAAGCACACAGGTTGTTCTTTCAACCAAGAATATATTTATTTATTTTCAACAGAAACCCGACACAACTAGAAAGCATCACAGGGATGACTTCATCCTTTAGCCATTATGTTCCCCTTGAAAAGAAAAATGCAAACAAGAAACATATAAATATCATGCAGGCATATGCAAGGATAGCATAAAAAGGCAGAATAGGCTTAGCCAACCTCATACAAGTTACTCTAGCACGGTGATCACGAAGTGTTACCATGGAATCCATCCCATTTAAGAAGTTATCCATCTTCAACAAGTTTATCAAGGAACCCTGCACAAAGAGCATCCACCAAAGAATGTAAACTAAAGAAAACTTAATACCTGGACCACAAAGCAGCCATTGCCAGGCTCTAAAAAGAAATAAGGGAATATGAGATAATGTGCAGTATATCAAACCTACTTTTTGCTTTGTTGATTGATAGCCTAAAACCTATGAACTGATAAACCCTCCCTGCCTGAATATTGTCTAGAAGGATATGAGTGCATGATAAAACCATAAATCATCACAGGAGAAGAAAAAACAATGTCCAATTTCCCTAAACATAGAGGTTGTAAGTTACTTAGTGTAGCTAGAGAGGAGGGGTGGGGGGAACAGGTGTAGGCCTTGTAAATTAAGTACCTGTGAAAATATGATTTCATTTTTGTCCAAAATTACAAGATCAGGAGACTTGACATCAGTGTAGAAGTCAGCTACTAAAGGATCTTCAAACTTAAACTGCTGAAGAGCAGAATGTCTGACCAGGTATGCTTCCCTGACACTCAACGTTTGAAAAGAGTAATAAGGTATTGGTGGAGACCATCTCTCTCTGCAAGTTCCAGAATGAAAGACAAAGAGAGCAAAGGTATCTTCAAAGAGATGAATAAAAAGCAGGATAACAAAAGCTCATATCAATCTTCCTAACAGCACAGACAAATAGAGACAGTCATCTTGACAATCAAAGAATTTGGCCTGCTTCCTAACAGTACAATGAAAATTGAGGGAAGCTGCTCCCTCATTGTGCAGACGTGCATAACCTTTTGAAATCTCAAGATGAAAAAAACAAAAAAGATTTATACTTTATTTCCCAAAATAGACTGATGTCCAAACTAAAGAGTAGTATACCCCTTCATCAAATATTTAGGCAATTGTGCGTGAAAGTTTAGTAGACTATGCTTCAAAGCAGAAATGAAACCTAAGCAAATTAAAGAGAAAGTGGTTCTCAGAATTTCAACAAAAGAAAAAAATTACTAACAGACAAGCAATAAACTTTTAATCAAACACGCAACAACAACAATAATAATAAAGAATATTTTACCAAAGGTAGGAAGAGAGACGGGGACCTGAAAAGTGATTGCCAGATGGGATCAGAATAGGCGATGTTCTGAAGGCATTTACAAGACATGGCCATGTTAGATAGGTCTCGGAGGCTGAGGCGGCTGGCACAGTGGACAAGCGAATCCATATCTAACTCCAGTATGCTGGTGGGTTTCTGCTTTGATGATGGAGAATGCTCCGCCATCCTTCTTCCAATGGATGGATTGCCTTTTCTTAGATGTTAAACAAATTAAAACAAATATATGGCCTTTATTTTCTTGTATGGGGAGACTCAACCGACGATCAATGAAGGAAGGAACAAATACAATGATCCAACCCAAATGAAATGATTCGACCTCATATTGTTCATTCAGCCTTCTTGCCGAAATTCAGGACACTATATCCACGTCGCAGTCCTGTGAGCCTTTTTCAGGAATGCGTTTGAGTTGAAAAAATAATGCGCACTTTGCTAATGAGCCACCGATATCTAAATTAACCCCAAAAATAGAATCATATGTACAGATTATGGTAATAGAAGCAATTTATCAGACTCCGCATTTTATTTATAGTAAATAAAATTCATCAGACTTCACCATTCTCAACCCGCCAAATAACAATTTTACCATTTACATCGGTTTGATGTCGGCTGGATGACTGGATCATTATTATTATTGATAGTTTTTTATTATTATTATTATTAGTAGTAGTAGTAGGTTGGATCATTTTGTTTCTTGGGCTTGCGCAGCGCGGCTAGCTATGTCTTTCTCAGGTGACCACTAAACCGAAAAGATGTCAAATTTACCCCTTGCATTTTGGCCCTATTTGATGATGAAAGAGCCCAATGAAACTTGCCAAACTAGATATTGAAGGATACTCTTGTTTCTATAATCTTTCTTAAAAAAATATAACTCATGTAATATTTTACGCCCGTCTCAAATTGATAAATTTATTTGACATTAATTAAAAAAATATAATTAATGTTATACAAAATGTATATTTTTTATAAAATATTTCTAAAATAACCCTTTAACATTAGGAATGCTTAAGCATTTTAAATACTAATAAATTGTTATGAAAATACTTTATCATTAATTAAATATATTTTCTCAATAATCTATTCAACAATTGTTATTTAAATTGTGCTTAATACTCTTATTTTAAATAAGGGTATTTTAGTCAATTAATAAATATATTATTTTTTAATAAGGAAACAAGCTTATAATTTGTAACAAACTAAAAAGAAAACTAAATTATTAAATTGGGATAGATGAAGTAATTTACTTATATTTACAAAAAAATAAAACAATACAACAAGTAAAATCATATATTATCAATCTTGTCAAACTTTTATTGTTTGATTTTATGCCATTTCATCTTTTGTAATTACTTTTATCATCTAACAATAATTTATTTTTCTTTTTTAAAAAGTAAAATGATATATTTCATCGATTTAATCAAATACAATTATTTAAATAAAAATTTTGATATATTTGACAGTCACGCAAATAATGGAGAGGACTTTTGGATTTATAATTCAAATGAGATTAAATTGTAAAGAGACACAAATGGAAATCGTACATTAAGCTCTTTTTTATTGATAAATATTATTATTAATAGACAGATAAATAAGTAGTCGTATCTAATATTTATTATTTATTATGTTCCAAATTGATAGATTTGTTGATTTTTCAAATGGATTAAGAAAATATAATTAATGTTATTGAAAATTTATATTTTCATAAAGTATTTATAAAATACCCTTACCATTTATCCTTTCAAAATTAATTTAATGTATTTTTTATATACAAATAATATCACCTTAAATAAATATATTTTGATTAACTAATAAAGACTTATACTTTGAATAAGAAAAGTAACATGTAATTTGAGACAAATAAAAAATAAAAATAAATATATCAAATTATCATGGATGACGTTTTGAGCATTTTTTTTTTGTTTAAAATAATTTTAAGATGACTTAAAATTGTAACATTATGATAACATTAAGTCATAGTTTCATTATTGATCATGACTCAATTTAAATCATATTACTTTCTCCATATTTTTTGTATTTTTTATAAGTCATTAGAAATTTTTTTATTTGTTTCTAGTTATGATTTGTTTTATGAAATTTTTAATTTTAATATTATCCTTATTTAATCTCATTTAATTTATTATTTTAAAAAAATAAAGAGAAGGAGTATGTTAGGTAAACCCCCCATTTAGTATGTATGAATATACATTTGATGACTTATAAAAAGCGCAGGGTGTACATTTTATGTGCATTAAATTTGTTTTTTTTGAAGGAAATACGCATTAAAGTTAAAGATGCAAAATTAAAGTATTCAATAAAATAATATCATTGCATGATGGGAAAGATTTATTGGACTAATGTCATTTAAGAAATCCAAATTGATGAATTCAAGTTTTTTTATTTTTAAAGAATTAAAATAGTTATATTACGATTGAATTTGTTGAGAGTTTTTGTAATTTCAGAAGTCAAATTATATTATTATCTTATCTAATAATATATATTAAAAAAACATATAATAGTACCTTAAAAAATTACATTTATATCCCCTAAAAAAAAGAAATTACATTTATCTGCATTATCATATTTTACTTCTATTACGAAAATAATAACAATACTAATAAAAAAAAGAAAGATGAGTCCACGATTCAGTGATGCTACTATGCTAGGGACTTAGTAGAAAATAATGTAGGGTATTTTAGCAATAATTCAAGGATTCATGGACTGATAAAAAAACAAAAAAGAAAAGAAGAAGCGGTCACACAATTTGAAGAATTTTCAATGACATTCCTAGAGTTCCTACCAATTGAAATCTTACCCCAATCAAAAGTAAAATACCGATTACCGAAATGCACCATCAGTCAAGAACAAAAAAAGGAAAAATCTTTTCACCGCCGTGTTAAAATTAAACCGAGTAGTGTCGACGTGACAACAAATCTGAAATCAATGACCTCCGATCCGATTATTTTCTCCACAATCATCGATAACTCTAACAGTATCCCTTTCGACTTCGAGAATACCTCTAACGGCTCTCTCTCCCTGATTGAGTAATTGTTAGGGTTTTCTGGTAGGGATTGATTTTTCAGATCTATTATTGAATCTCCAGAGGAACTGGAACTGATAAAATGTACGGATTCGAATCGTTAACTTTCAACATTGACAATGGATATCTGGAGGCAATCGTGCGTGGCCACAGATCGGGATTGCTCACCGCTTCCGATTACAATAATCTCTGCCAGTGTGAAACGCTTGATGACATCAAGATGCATCTCTCCGCTACGGAATACGGTCCTTATCTCCAAAACGGTTAGTCTAGCTCCTCCTCATGTTTTCTGGTTTCCATTGCGTTTTGCACTTTAGCGTTGATTGAATTCGAGTATTGAATCAACTGTTCCTTTGATACGCAATTTGCAATTTGTTGGATCATATTTTGATTTATGCCTAAATCTTATCAAGATTATCTGGAATTGTTTCGAATTGCACTTGATTGATGTCAATAAGCTAGTTACCTGCAGCTTTTGTGTATGTATGGAAAGATAGAAATAAAATGACAATGAATAGAGTTCGGCACTGTATCATGATAGAGCGCTTGTTATTTGATGCTGTTCGTATTGGCAATTAGGTTTTCTGATCACAGCTTTAGTTAGAGATTATAACTGGTTGTAGATGTTTATCGAGGCAGCGTACCTAAAAATGTTTCTCTGTTCAAATTCTGGGCGCGGATCACTGTACTTCTGTATGGGCATTGCTGTATGTTTCCATTTGTTTCACTGAGTGTATTAAGTGTGATACTTATAACACAGCTTAAATATTTTTGAATTTAGGTATTTAAGTGGATCAACTGGAATATTTGCCACAGCTATCAAGTTTTATGGTTCTTTTCTTGCGTCTTTTATGCTTGAGCTCGTGAGTAGTATTGATGATTCTATTAAATTGCAGAACCTTCCCCTTTGCATACAACTACCATCGTGGAGAAATGCACTCTGAAGTTGGTTGATGAGTATAAGAACATGTTATGCCAAGCCACTGAACCATTGTCAACCTTTTTGGAGTATATCACGTATGTTGGATTTCATTTTTTTTTCCTAATGTGTCGATTTATCTTTCCTATGCCTTTTTTCTTTCTTGACCTCTGATTTTTTTTTTCTATGTGTGTGTGGGGGGGGGGGGGGAGTGGTTTGTTGTTTAAAATTATGTAATCTTGTTATATGTTGTCCTGGAAGTATGAATTATGATATACATGCAGAAATTTGATGTCTTTTTCCTTTGCAAACTGGTGTTTGTTAGAATTACAATTTTACAGGTGTATGAATTATAGTTCTAGAATCCAGTGTTTATCATTCCTTCTATGCGATGATAAATGTTTCTCTTTTGCACAAACTTTATGCTTATTCACCTGAAAATAGCTTAGTTGGAACAAATTTCTTTTTACAACCTTTATGCTAATGCTTTATAATGAGTACTTCATATCATCTGCCTACTGTGGAAATTAATATGTGCCTCTTCTTCAGATATGGTCACATGATTGACAATGTGGTCCTAATAGTGACTGGAACTTTACATGAGAGAGATGTTCATGAATTGTTGGAGAAATGTCATCCTCTTGGGATGTTTGATAGGTAAAACTGTCTCTAACGCATCCTTGGGTTTGAACTGTTAGTGAAGCAACATTGACCTTTTTCCGTAAACAGTATTGCTACACTGGCTGTTGCACAGAATATGAGGGAGCTTTATAGATTGGTTCTTGTTGACACACCTCTGGCTCCATACTTTTCTGAGTGTATTACTTCTGAGGTAACTAATTTTTCAGTATTTTCTTCTATTTTGGCATGATTGACATTGGACCATGTCAAGCTTGTTCTTGTAGAAAATAAATATTAGAATTATGCCTCTTGAAATATCGAAATAATATCTCGGTCATGTACTGGTAAATCTATAGTGAGCAGTTACAAAACATGCTCACTATATATGTGTTGGTTGTCATCTCTATTTCTCATACTCTTCCGTCCCAAATATCTTATCAATTTTAACTACCTTTGTTGTATTAAAAATCTTGCCAATCTCTTAAATTATGAAATATTAACTACTTATAATTCCTAATATACCCTTACTTTAAACCATTTGACCCTTTAAAGATAATTACATTTTCAATAAACAATTTGAACTATTTGATTCATTTGACCCATTAAACCATTTAATGCAGATGGTATTATAGTCATTTTCTATTCTTGTCTTTATGAATCTTAGTATTTTCTTAATTCTTGTTTCCGGTAAAAAATTGACAAGATGTAAGAGGTTGGTCATTCAAAAGTGATTAGCTAGAGGACTTGTTCTCTTTGCAGGACTTGGATGATATGAACATCGAGATAATGAGGAATACCCTTTACAAGGCATACCTTGAAGATTTTTATAAGTTTTGCCAGGTAATGTTTGTGCAAGACATTAAGCTCTCCCTGCTTTTATATTTCAAGTATTGGGATGCCATTGTAACTTAGTCTAATATAAATGTTTTCTGATAGAAACTTGGAGGTGCTACAGCAGAGATTATGGCTGACCTGCTTGCTTTTGAGGCCGATAGGAGAGCTGTCAATATCACCATTAACAGGTGAATTCACTGCTTAGAATTTTGCATATAGATCATTTAAGGGATGCTATTAATTAGACTATGTATAACTCTATCTTCTGCACTTTGTTTTTTTGCAGCATTGGCACTGAACTTACTCGTGATGATCGTAGAAAGTTATACTCCAATTTTGGCTTGCTGTAAGAATTTTCACTATTTTGATCGCTGAGTGTCAAAATTCTATGGATCTTCTCTTGCTTATATTTTCTGATTGGTGCATTTGTTGAATAGGTATCCTTATGGACATGAAGAACTTGCTATTGCTGAGGATATAGATCAGGTATGCTATACTTAAGAATGACCTTAATTCCTACAATTGAGGTCAGCTATATAATATCTTTTCTAATTCACCAGGATATCACATCCTTTTTTATTATCTTCAATTTATTTCACTTCTAACTTTTGCTTGTATGATTTTCTCATACTCATTCAATGTATGTAGGCTTCTGCATATACTATGCTTTTCCTCTACCTTTCTATTGAGCATAATTACCTTGTAAAAATGTTGTTAGGTGTTACCTATTTGAAGAAAGAAAAAGGTCTTAGCTCATTTGCTAGTTCTGTTTGGTAGTTATGATACTCTTCTCCCATAAACAAAAGCTCTGTGCACCTGAAGGACCCCTTGCTACATCTCATTTTGGTGAACTGGGGAAATTTTTTACTTGGCTGTATCAGATGGCTTGTGCTATTTTTCTTCCCACAAACTGACAATCATTCCTAAAAATTATAAGACAATTATTTTTTATAGGGAGAAAATGAAGGCTGTGCATGGAGATGAAGATTGATTTACGTTGTGTCTCTTTCTTTCTATGGTCTAGCGCTAAGATGCTGACTCTTGTCCTGTTGCTTTTGTAGGTTCGTGGTGTCATGGAAAAGTACCCTCCTTACCAACCCATTTTTGCCAAGTTGTCCTATGGAGAGAGCCAAATGCTTGACAAGGCATTTTACGAGGAGGAGGTGAAACGGCTTTGCCTTGCGTTTGAGCAACAGGTTTGTTTTGGCATGGCAAGAAGTGTAACATCACTGTTGTTTCGTTGAAAGTTCCTAGCCTGCATAAAAGCTTGTGTTATTGGGGGTGGGGGTAACAATTTTGTTCACAAGAAAGTGGCAAATCTATTTTTTTAATTATGACTTCATCTGTTTCCAATAATGTCATTGCAGTTCCATTTTAGTGTGTTCTTTGCGTACATGAGGTTGAGGGAGCAAGAGATCAGAAACTTGATGTGGATATCGGAATGTGTGGCCCAGAACCAGAAGTCCAGGGTGCACGATAGTGTTGTTTTCATCTTTTAGTTAATTTACAATTATTTTCAAGATACTCTTTCCCTCCCAGTTTCTTCTGTATGTTAATATTCCATTTTGTTGTCTTGACGTATTATAAGCCTTGAAGAGTTTGTCCCTTTGCATTAGCCGATTTCAAATAATTTATTTTTGCGCTTGGTCGCTGGATACCTTGTATCCTGAACCTTCGAATATTTGTTTATGTATGATACTTGATAATAATACCCTTATTTCCTTGATAGCATATTGTTTTGATCACCGGATAAAGGGGTATTGCCTCTATAGTTTTTGTTCTTGTAGTGGTGCAAGACACAATATCTTTTAGTT
Source organism: Apocynum venetum (assembly GCA_019593545.1). Lineage (NCBI taxonomy): Eukaryota > Viridiplantae > Streptophyta > Magnoliopsida > Gentianales > Apocynaceae > Apocynum > Apocynum venetum. Next base: position 3,161,933 of record SRSM01000123.1, on the reverse strand, counting down.
ATCATGGTTGTGGGGGTTTCTATGATGTGTGTACATGGGTGTTGATCTTTGTTAGACATACGATTGTCGGTTTCTATTTGTGGTTGATCTGTTTTTATATTAGAAGGTTCTAGGGTTATATTCTGGTGGTTCTTTTGAAGATAACGGGAGTAAATTACGGTTTCAATTTCTATATGATTCGATAAAAATGTTTATTATATTTTATTAACCAACTAAAGACTTGGAAATTAATTTCTCAATAACAAAAATTCAGAGATTGAGTGAACTTCAGTTTACCATAAAATCTTTGGTCAAATAAATGGGAATAGAGTTAAGAAAGCTGGAGCAGCAGGATACCTGTGCCGTGCATGATTGGTTCTAGTGTAGATTCGAGAACTTCTAGAACCACTCTCTGCGTTTCGACTGTAAAATGATTTAGACAGCGAGCCCACCCATCTTTTCATCATTAGGTTGTAACAAATCCTAATAACAGCAAGGGTCCTGTTATGTTTAAACCTGATCGACTTTAGAGACTTTTACCAAAATTCCATCTTTTTTTTATGATTCAAAATAACATTGGTAGGAATTTATCAAGATTTAAAACGTATTTGTAAATCACTTTGCCAATATTATTATTTTTTTGCCCAACAACACGTCATCACCATTTTATTTTATTTTTTCATTTTTTTTCCTAGCATCGTAGAAGGCATTCATATCGTTAGGAGTAAAAAACCAAAAAAAATGGATCGATGTCACATCATTGGGACAAAATCTTTTTAAAAAATGATTTTGCCAGATTGGCACGTGGTTAATTTTTTATTTATTTGATGAATAATAACAACGTGAATTTGTTACTCTTCTTCTTTTTTTTCATTTCATCTTTATTGTTTTCTTCTTCTTGCTTTCTTTTTTTTTAAAAAAAAAAACTAATTTAGCTTTAAAAACTACAATTAGAATTATATATATATATATATATATAAACTAATTAGCTAAAAAAATTTACAAAATTATTAATTTTTATTTATTATTTTTATAAACTAACTAGCTTAACAAAAAATTACATAATTAGTATTTTTTATTATATAAAATATATTTTATATTAAAAAATTAGAAAATATATTTTCCTAATATTGAAATTGTTATCAATATATCTGTTAATAAAAATTAGGAAATATATTTTTGTTAATATTTTCCAATATTAACAAAAAACTAATTTTTTTTGTTAAGCTAATTAGTTTATAAAAATAATAAATAAAAATGAATAATTGTGTTTTTTAGCTAATTAGTTGATATAAAATACTAATTGTTTTTTTAGTTTTTTGAGCTAAATTAGTTTTTTTAAAAAAGAAAGCAAGAGGAAGAAAAAATAATGATGAAATAAAAAAAGAAAAAAAAAACAGTAACAACGTTGTTACTCTTTATAAAAAAAATTGCACCATGTGTCAATCATTAAATTACCATTTTCTTTTAAAAAAATTCCAACAACGTATTTGATTTGCAAAATACATCACCCTGATTTTTTTTCTTCCAACAATGTCAATAGTTTCTATGTCATTGAAAAAAATAAAATAAAATAAAATAATGACGACATAATTTATAAATATCAAGTTGACAAAAAATATATATATATATATATATTGACAAAGTAATTTGAAAATATATTTTGAGTTATTTTGGAAAGTTCCTTATAATCAATATAAGAAATTTTTAAAAAATGGTATTTTAATTAAAAACCCTGCAAACTTGGAACGTAATGTTTAACCATTTGAAGTCAGGTCAGGGTCTGAGAGGCGACGTTAGTATTACGCTTTTTATCACCTTTGATTACTCGATAGGGTAGGAAGATTTCCTGTTTGTTCGTTTTTGCCAAAGAAAATATAGAAATGAAAATTTATCTGAAGTCGTAGAAATCGACGGCCCTAGTATTTATATAAAGATTATAGTTAAATATTTATAAATTTATTTGTCGTTAAGAATTTATTAACTTTTTTATTTTAATTTAGAAAAATTATGCATTAATAATTCATTATCAATCATAATAATAATAAAAAATAATGTGATTATTTTTAAAATTAAAATTTTGCAATCAAGTCAAAGTTCAATATAAATATTTAATTTTAAAAAAAAGTTTATTTTACTATAAAACTCTAGAGGCGATGCAGCGAAGTGTTGGCGCCTTTTTCACACTTTTCTATGATTTTTGTGAAACTTTGTTCCATGATTCTGCGTTATCTTTTTATCTGAAAAAGAAAGCAAAGAATAATGAGGCATGAGGGACATTATCAGCATGCTGATGTCATTTTTATTTTTATTTTTATTTTTTAAAATGACTCCTCTAAGTTAATGCTGAGATATTTTTTTTAAAAAAAAAGAGTCAATGCTAGGAGCATCGAAAGGATCGAATTCAGGTTATATAAATGTAGACAACAATAGATGTATTTTTATATGTAAAGAACATAAATAATACAGTAATAAAATAAAAGAGATCCTATATTTATAAATATAAAAAGGAGGAGAATTGGCTAAAATGAAAGAGATCCTCTATTTATAATTAAAAAAGAGAAAAATTAATCTATTTAGTCCTTTATCTTTTATTTATTAGCCATTAAGATCTTTTATATGTTTTTTACTTTATAAATCCCTTATGTATTAAAAAATGACCAATAAGATTCTTCATGTTTTTTGTTTGCCTTTTAAATATAATTTTTTTTTCTTGAAATCGATTATTATGGTTCTTTAAAAAGTATTTTATTTATTAAATTTTATGGTAAAAGAACTACAATAGCTAATTTTTAATATATAAGGTAAAAAAAAAATAGTATAAAGGACCTTGATGACAAAGGAGTAAAAAAATAAATGATCTACAAGACCAAAAAAATAAAGAACTTTAATGACCTAAAAATGAAATATAATAGACGATTATATATGTCAAAATTATACACTGAGAAAACGGAAAGATGCATAGGAACTGGGAGTCCTCTCTCCGTCTCTGGCGTACATTCGTTTTTGTCAGTTTGAGATAAGAAAAGCCTTCTCAAACACGCATGGTTTCGTCATCTTGAACAATCCCACAAAGCTGGCTACCCCGTCCCCGTGGCAGCTCCACGAGAAGAAATCTATTTTAGACAATTTATATAGGATAACACCTAGTAAGAAAATAAAATAGACAAAAATAATGATTAATAAGATGGACAAAATAACTAATATATTTTAAAGTAAAAAAAAAAAACCCACTTATATTATGAAGTGGGAATAGTACAAAATATCAGAAAAGTAATGAGCCTACACCAGATATTATATATATATAATATATAATTCAACGATGCAGCCGGTTGTATACGACGAGGATTTCCTCTAGATTTGCTTAATCTTTTGAGACAGATACGGATGAAGTGAACTATGGAGTATATGGTAAGGTTGGTACTCAGTTTAATGAAAACTACTTATCTGGAAAGATGAATTAGATGAGTTCAAATGGCATTAATGGAGTATATTATAGTTCTATGCAACAACAAAAACGGATTTTTTTTTTTTTTGCTTTTAAAAGGGAACCTTTTTCACCAGAATAATTTGATGTCAATTTTCGGATATATATTGGAGGAATATTGACCAAAAATATTTTGCATCTATTTTTTTCATAGTTGGGTTGGGACAACCTAGTGGAGTTTGGTTTTTCATTTAATAATTTAAAAAATGACTTAGGGGTATGCCCTCTGACTATCTTTATATTCTTTAAATATATCTTTAAGCTTTTATTTTTATAATGATATTATTGTTAATTATACAAAAAATATTCTTGATTTTTTATTCATCTTTTTTATCTTTACTTTTATTTATTTCTTATCTAAAATAATAATTCTCGCTCATCATTTAAGATATTTGTGGATAGAAATAACTGATAAAAAAAATAAAATGAAAGTTAAAAAAAATTGTATAATTAAAATAGTATAAAATTTTGAGTTCAAAATCATTAAGCCAAAAGAATACAAGATTTAAGCTAGTAAATCACCGCATAAATATATTTTAGGTTTAAACAAAAATCCCTTATTGTTATAAAGATTCATTATTTTTAACATATCTGAGTGATAAAATTCAGATATAATAATTAAAATGATGATTTTTTACAAACACAAGAAACTTAATTGACATTTTAAAATAAAACACTTGAATTTTTGGACATTTAGAATGACGAAGTACAACTTCGTAATAATAGTTTATCTAATTTGTAAAATGAACTGTTTAGAATTAATGTATTTAGTCTATAAATTTATCTAATTTTACAAAAATGAGAATTAAAAAAAAAAAAGAACAAAATGTTCACAAAAAGATAAGAAAGATGTGGAAACCTTTGCTATTTATCCCTACAATCAAACAATGCCACGATAGGGGAAACACAGAGAATTGTTGCAATGAATATGGAATCCCTTTTCTTATCACTGAAATAGAATAGACACAGTATAAACACGTGAGTTGGGACTTAGGAGTGATATTTTTTATTTTTTATTTTTTTAGATAATCAGAAATCATTAAACTGATTATTTTAGCATCTTCCTCTCTCAAAAAAAAAAAAAAAAAAAAACTGTAACGTCTATTTTAGTTTTTTCAATTGCATCCAATTGCATATGTAATTAATAGTCCCTCAATTCATAATTTAATGTTCATGTTTGATTTAAAAATTAAAAATAATTAAATTACATAATTATTCATAGTTTGTGAGTGTAAATATTTAAATTAAATAAATTAATGAAATTTTAAATAAAATATATATTTATTATAGAAAAATAAACTTTTATTTTTAAAAAATTCAAAATATAAATGTAGGCATTTACTGGGAGAGTAAATTACACAGCACAAGTAGCACACAGTTTCATTTTTTTCCTATTGAATGATTATATTATACCACAACTATTCTGACTATCAAACTGTTGTAATCAAACATATTTTCAAGTAGCATTGTTTAGGAATCTTGAAAGCAAAATATGATTGCAAACCTTTTCATTTTCCAGCATTTTTTTTTTTTGAGGAAAAAAAAATTCATTAGATAGAAATATCAGCAAGTTGAGAAACAAATTCAAGTTTTATTTTTGTTATTTTAGATGTGTTTTTGGACACTTTATTTCATATAATAGCTTGTAAATAATAGATAAACATTGTGTAATATTTGCTTATGTTTTAAGAGAGTATTGTTCCTAATTTGGTTTAAATATATTTTAAACTTGTACCAATTAGCCATTTATTATTCAAGATATAATTCTATTTTATTTTAAAAAAAATATTACAATTTTGATGATGTACTTTTGCCTGATAATTAAATTTTACAACAAGCCAGTTTATAAGTATAGGTTAACAAATTGGTAAAGAGATTAATAGAATTAAATATCACCCCATAAAAAAATGAATTAAATCTTAAACACCCATTGAAAATACGGACAAATGAATGAATATCTATTGAGAAATATGTAAAATAACTATATTTGGACAAATTTTTTTTCGCAAAAACCTTTTCATATTAAAGAATTCCAAATGATGTTTTAAAAAATTAATATAATTTGAATTGCAAGTTTCTTCTTTCAAAAAAAAAAATGCTAAAAGTTTCTATTGCATATTTCTCATAGTAGACTTTAATAAATTTAATGTTTATACGTGTATCAAATAAAAGTAAAGACATAAAGATACATGCTTAAATTTTTTTTATCATTTTAAAAAGTAGTATGAGCTCACGATGCTGTGGCTCATGAATACTTTGGATTACTAAATTATTTTCCCAAAGATACGGCACTAAAAATATATATTTTTTCTTTTTTTTTTTGGACACGAGATTTCTATTTTCTGAGAAGAGAGTCAAGGTGTGTGACGAATCTTTGTAGTAGGCTGGGAAATAGGAAAAAGAATTTTATATTATTATTATAATTTATTTTTCTTTGAAACTAGGAGGAAAAGGATTAAAAACAAGAGAATTCCGCTATCGAAACAGCCCATTGGAAAGCAATGTATGGCCCATGGTTTTCTTCCTCCCTCTCTTGAAACCAACAACTATCTGTGGAGAGCACTACCCACGCCCTACCCCTCCTTGCTATATGTATACATTTTGTGATGTACACCACCCCTGAGCTCCATTTCCATCATCATCATCATCATCATCATCCAAACCGCACCACATCAATGATGCAATATTTCACATCTTTGTTCTTCTTTGGGACCTCTGCACTTTGTACATATACAAACTGTACATATTATAGGGACTAGGCACAGGATTATCGTTGTCTACACGAAAATATCCCATAATCCAAAATCCACTGTTTTTTTTGTTTCTTTCGCTCTGTATCACCTTCCCTGCTTCACCAAGAATTTGCCATCTTGTTTGGGATTATTTCTTTTTTATCTTTGATACCCAGATCACAATTTTGAGCTTTCTTGCATTTGAATAACTTTTCCATCTGCCAAATCCCAAATTTCATTGCTCTGTTGTTTTTTTTCCTTTCTCGATAGCAATTTTGAATTTTGTGAAAAAATTGTGTTCTCGGTAAACTTGATAGAAATGTGGATTGAGCAAAATGCCAGTAAACCAAAAGGTAAGGTGTACAGCGAATCCAAGAAAAACAAACGAAGGCAGAAGAAAACATCCCAAGTTCAGAGACTCTATGAGACTTGCAAGGAGGTCTTTGCCGATTGCGGCCCCGGTATTGTGCCTCCAACCGATAAAGTGGAACGTCTCAAGGAGGTTTTGGGTATGATCATCTCCTCCTTATCCATCTTTTGGTGTGTTTTTTATGAATTTCTATCCATGTGAACTTGTAACTGGTAAAGCATTCTTGAATTATTGGTAATTGCTAATTGGAACAAAATGTCAATCGACGTCAGTAGAATGTGGGTCTATGACTTTTCTGCCATGATTGGATCCTTCATTTGTTTCATTGATATTTTCCCCCATCCATCATTTTGTTCCAAGTTTTTGTTACTAGGAAAATTAGGAAAATTGACCTTGTTTCAGCAAGGTGCAACCTTTTTGTCGTAATGTACCTTTTTGAGGTACAAATGCACAATTAACGCCTGTTCCCCGCGAATATATAATGCCATTGTGAAATTGATTGTCTGGTTTCTTCGTAATTTCACTTATATCTATGATGTCAATCATTATTGGAAAGTCTCCAGATTTTATGGCTTTGTGCGTCTGAGGTTAGTTTCAACGAACCTTGATGTTCGTGTTGTTCTATCCACCCGAGGGTCCTTTCGTTAGTTATTTACAGACATGATCATAAACCATATTCTCTGAATCTAGTCCGATTAATCTTTAAATATTCAAGTTTGTGGGCTTTTTTTAATATTATTATTAATACCTAGAGCTGTTATTGTTTTCTCAGAAATTTGGTTGAAAAATGACTGTAGTTAAACAATTTAATTAGAAATAAGTGCCAATTTGCTACTATCTTTACGATCAAGATCAATGGGTCTCAGCAGGACTTTCTGTTCACTGCATTCTGGGTTGGATATTTCCGCGGCAATGCCATGCTGTCTGTTACTCAAATTTTCAGATTTTGGGGGCTTTCATTCTCATTCTTTCTGTCTCTTCAATCGCTTTTCTTTTCCCATTTCATATTAGTTCTTTAACTAATTTTCTTTAGAAGTTAATTTGAACTCAGATTTCTAGATTGAGCGCCCTGAGCCATCATTGATCTGATTGGTGATTTGTATTAAATCCTCTAGTTGTTAGATTCAACCTGCATAAGTTTGCAATAAAATGACCTTTTTTTAAAAAAAAAAAAATCTGAATCCTTGTATTGCACTCAAGTTGCTGCAAAATAAATTCTGTGGGAGCACTTCCTTCGACAATTAACTAGGTACTGGGAAAAAGATTGTTGCAGTGTTTTGATTTCTTTTGCTCTAATAGCTTTGCCTGTTGCATATTTGCAGACAACATGACTGAAGTAGATGTTGGCCTCAAGCCGAACATGCCATTTTTCGGGGCCGAAGTAACTGAAAAACCTCCTAGAATTACCTATCTGCATCTTTATGATTGCGAAAAGTTCTCGGTATGTAATCTACACTGTTTTGTTTCTAAACCCCTTCCTAGCCACTTCACAACCCGTATTTCTTGAATGCTTACTCGCAGATAGGAATCTTCTGCTTGCCTCCATCGGGTGTAATTCCCCTCCATAACCATCCTCAAATGACAGTTTTCAGCAAACTCCTTTTCGGAACCATGCACATCAAATCATACGACTGGGTGGATAATACACCAGCTGGCACAGCTGTGGATGTTAATTCTCCAGAAGGTATGTACTGCCGAATTCCGATGCATGAACGGGACTTTTTCTAAAGTCTTCCCACTTCTTTTGATTCGTTTGATAAAATATCTTTTATATCTTATCTTCTATTTCTAGCATGTGTCAAACGTGGTGCTATTACTGTATGTCTGGATAGATATTAAAAGCTTACCTAGTTTTTGCGGTAAATGATTCTCGATTTGAGAAAATGAAAACAGGAACCAGAATCCTTTCTGTTTTGTCTGGCCTAGTCATGCTTCGTAGAACTATATTGCTTTTATTTCACGTGTAAAAGTATTGTCCTGCACACTGTTCTTCTACCCCCAGGAGTAAATAGCGTTAGGAGGGCCTAAATAAAGAAACTTGCCTGTCTAAAAAAGTCAATTCTGTAATTCAAATAGTTTCAGCCAATGCAGAGGCCTGTTGTAGATCTGCCAATGTAAATTCCTCAGTAGTTCTTGATAACAAATGAGGGGGTGGCGGATTTTTCCCTTCTTATATCTTTTTATGATTGCAGGAGTTCAGCCCGGACGGCTGGCAAAAGTGAAGGTCGATTCGGACTTTACTTCCCCTTGCAACACCTGCATTCTCTATCCTGCTGATGGTGGTAATATGCATTGCTTCACAGCAAGGACTCCATGTGCGGTGCTCGATGTGCTCGGACCCCCATACTGTGAGTCCGAGGGTCGTCACTGTGAATACTACTACGACTACCCCTTTGAAGATTACGACGGTAATGCATAATTTGATAGGATTAGCTTATGCTGCCCCCTTAGATCTCGGGTAGGATCCCAGCAACTTTTGTCTCCCACACATGCTTGGAATCTGCTGTAGGAATTTAATATGCCATTGAGTTATTCTTGACTTGAACTTTCTCCGTACCTCGTTCCCCAATCTATTAGGACATGGGCATAGAATGTAGAAATTTTACTTATCTCAATTAATGGGGCATCTTCTATAATTCTTTTAATGAAATATGCTTTTGGTTTACAAAATTTCAGTTGACGGGGTATCGGTGCCTACGGAGGAGAAAAGCTCATATGCATGGCTTCAAGAGAGGGAGAGACCTGAGGACGTAACGGTAGTGGGAGCTGTGTACAGCGGACCAAAGATAGTGGCCAAGTGAGTTCGTTAATCACCTCAGCAGTAGAAGAAACTTGAAACCTGAAACTTGTTAATGAAGGTGGCAAAAGCTGATGATGCAAATGAAGCAAAGAAGAACCAACTTTTGTTTCTTTCATTTATATGTTTCTAATTCCTTTCTTACTTAGGTAGGGGAGGGTGTATTTTCCTTCCCTCTTTTGCGAACAACATTTGTGTACATACTCAGATGTATCGGGAGGAATTGCTCTAGACTGTGACTTTCATCAAGCAACTTTTTCCTTCTTTGGGGATGAAAATCGGGATTTTTTATTTTATTTTATTTTTTTTGCTTAGATTCATGGATCATCATCAAGGAACCTTTTTCACTCTTTTAGTGACAAATAAGAATATTAACTAAAAACATCTTGGCAATTAATATAACTTAATATTAATTCTTAACATTAATAAATTTTGACTTAATATAAAAATTAATAATAAAACTTGAAATATAATACATTTTAAATTTAACATATGGTTATTTAATTTTGCACCTGAAAAATATATTTTTAAAATTTTTACTCTTAAATTTCTTATTTAATTTTTTTTATATTGAGTTAAATGTGGAATATATTCACGTCATTCATTCAGAAATATGAGTTCTCATATTTGGAACTACTTTTACATAGAATAAAGAAACTTTTTTTTCTTCTAAAATGTTTTAATTATTATATTTTAAAAATAAAATAAAATGGTTTTAACAAATATATATATATATATATAAAGTTTTTATCTTGAAAATATAAAATAAGTGAAGAAGTTTATAAAAATAAATAAAAACAGTTTTGTAAATTAGAATTAAAATATTTATAAAATAATGTAAAATGACATGATGAATTAATCTAAAGATTTATATTTTTAGATGGAAGTAGTATATATATTTATTTGACAGCTTTAGATATCGAAATTTTCAGTCGAGCTTTCTGTAGTTCCTCTACCCCGGGAATTTGAACTCAATACAAAACTGTCTGAATATGGAAATGGATGGCGAAGAGGTGTTTGACCATTTTGGGATTTTTTACGAATGTTAGAAACGACCGACAATTGGTGGCAATGGTTAACCTTAAATATGCTATACTTTTTGGATTCTTCATTTGTGGATATCTGAGTCGCGGCCTGCCTCTCTGGTGACCATTTTCCCTTATTCTTAGGTGGAAAAAGGCTGCTTTGACTTTATTTTTGGTGGAAAAGCACAAGACAAGACACCTTTTTTAATTTGAAGACACGCCGACACCTGGAATTTTATGCCGAGATAGAGAAGCAGAACAGAAACCACCTTCGATGGCTATCTTTACAGTCAAGATACCCGCCTTCAGTTTCATTTGAGATTTTTCAAGAAAGCGATTAAGTTGTTTCAGTACTATCTAATACTCTATTTGTCCCAAATATCTTACAGAAATTACTACATTTTTAGTTTTAAAATATTCACTCTCTTTCAAAATATATTATATTTTGAAACTTTTAAAAGTTATTTTGTATATTTTTTTCAATATTACTCATATTTTTAAATAAATTAAATATTTTAATTTCAATTTTATAATAAAAAAATATGACATAATAAATTATATTTTTTTTAATACATCTGAAATACTCAAAATATCTTATAGTTTGTAATTGATGGAATACTTGTTATTATTAGTCATAAGATACGAGTTTTTTTTTAACATATATTCTAATTTTAATTTATTATTTATTAACTCACTAAATATGATTATATTACCAATAAATCAATAAAAGTTTTTTTAAGAGTATATTAGTCATTTTTATATTTCTATAAGTTTTAGTAACTTTAGGAGGAAAAACCCTACATTGAATCTTGAGAAATAAAATAATTAATTAATTCATTTATATACAACAATAAAAAAGTTAGAGGTTAACATTTTTTAAAAGATAATTAATACATTCTTAATTTTTAACTAGATAAAATATTTGTAATAAATAAATTCTTCAAATGTAACTATTTTTAAAAAAAATTGAGGAAATAAAAAACTTGGAAAGTACTACTGTCTTTGGAAAAAAAATATTTCTCGAAGTTGATCCTTTCTCTCACCTTTGTCTCATACTATAAGTCGTCAATCATGAAAAGTGCTAAGTGAATATTCACTAAATAAGTACATTTCAAAATAGGTGATAGCAGTATTAAAAGGAATTTATTAATGGAGAAGATTACTGATTAAAAATAAGCTATTTTCATTTAGAAGCAAGTCAATTGATTTGAGACAAGTAAAAATAAAATTAATTAAATAAATGTGGCCCGATGCCCGATGCCCGATGGAGTACGTTGAAATCTCATGGAGAACCTATAAGAATTACTAATAAAAATAGCTCATCCAAAATAATTACAATAAAAATAATAATTAAAGCAATACCTCAAATATTTACATTCTTTCCTCAATAGAAAAAGGGAAAATAATATTATGTTAAAACTTCAAATGATTCTCATTTCTTAAATTTAAATTAAACTAAGCTGATTAAACTTTCTTTCTTCTTTTTTTTTTAAAAATAAATTTATTTATAAAACTTTCATTGTTAATCACTTTTCTTCTGTATAACAACGAAAAAATAATGATGCTTCTGATGATTTAATAGATTAAATTTACATTTAGATAAAACGAAAAACAAGAAAAATGAACTTCCACAATTGAAGGGGCCTTGTAGGCCTAGACAGAGGCAGAAATTTTATTTTTAGTCTAACTGAAGCCCACAAAGGCCCAATTCTATCAAATTTTAATTACTGAATGCCCGGTCTCAGTATGGACCCTTTTTAAGTTTAACAGCCCATTCTATTTTTGTGTTACCAAAAAACCGAGTTCCAACTTTTCCTTTCAAACTATTATTACTACCCCTACATGTCTATATTTTTATTTATTTAAAATTAAATGTTCATTTTTAATTTTATGAACATATATTTTATCTAAAGTAAAATAAAGTATCTTTAATAATTTTTTAAACTTAAAATGTTTACATCACACTAAATCATGAATCTCACATTCATTACTTTAATTTAATGAATTTATATTTATTAACTTATGAGTTCCAATCATTTTTAACATTAATATTAATGATAATTTGATAACTTAATTAAAGTAAAATGACATTTCTTAATAGTAACAGTAACATTAATATCAATGATAGTTATTAAAGTCAAATGACATTTCTTAATTTCTAGAAAAGTAAAAAATTGACATTCAAATCTGAATGGAGGAAATATGTTATATTTATTAAACAGGATAAACTTCAATGTAGTCATTGAATATATGAAAATTTTCAATCAAATTGGACCTTCCATCCATTTCTGTTAAAACAAAAAAATAAATTAACGGTCAATGTAAAAGCAGGCAAAGAATAATTTCAATCTAATCCTTAAAAAAGTTAAAAAATTTGCAATTAATATCTCAATAATAATCTTATTTCATTTAAATGATTTAAATGTCAAATTACACTTAGCTTTTGATAATAATAATAAAAACAATAGAAAAACGGAAAAATGATAAAATTAGTTTTATCTAAAATATACTATTACATTATTAAATATTTCATTTTTTCACAAATCATTGAAAATGAAAATAATTTAAACTTCGACGTTGAGGATATGGATTATGTGAACTTGAAGTTGGAATTATTTTTATTTATAATGTTTTATGGTACAAAACAACTAGATATTTGATAACATTAAGAATATATATATATATATATATATATATATTAAAACTAATTTAACTATTATGTCTTTGTATATTTTTTATTTTTCACCGAATTTTAGTGCAATTTGACATTTAAAGAATTAAATTGAAACAAGAATACCGTAAGGGACTTTATTGCAGAGATTGTACATTTTTAGGAACTAGATTGAAATTATTCTTTGATTGTTTTTATTTTAAACGTTCATTTTTTTAAAACATAAATGAATGGAAGGATTAATTTGGAATTTTTTTTGATATTTTGTGGGATAAAATTAGAATAAATATAGTATTAAGGATTTGATTGGCCTAATTAATAATATATCAAAACTTATCTTACTATAATTGAAAATACGAATCAAATATATCATTTTCTATTGAATAAATTTATCACCATAGCCTGTATAGTTTTGCATTTGAATATTTGTCCAAATCATACCTGATTAACTAACTAACTAATGCTGGCATAGATGAGACTATATATGGCATTCTAAAATAAGTCGCCAGAAAATGGTTGGCAGCTAATGGCTAACATGCTCCGGTCAATGCTCTTATTGCTTTTTAATTCTTTGATTTATGACAGTGCTCATGTTAATATACTACTCGTATCTAATCTCAAAATTTTATTCATTGTATAATCTAATTCATTGACTAAAATATATCAAATAATCCTCAAGTTGCCCTCAAAGTCTCCATTTTAAGTGATTCATATAAGAAAACTTGTCCAGAAGGCAGAAGAGGGAGTGTGCAGGTCCACTTTTTATACATTTCAAATTTGTGTTTTAATGTGTCCGACTATTGATCGTAATACTCTTTTTAATGATTTATAAAAAAGAAGAAGAAAAAAAGAAGCTTACCTTCATTATTGATTGCTAATGAGACCTCACACACGTATGTATATATGTGTGGTTTGTGATACATTGGATCTCCGATTATTCAATTATCTTAATAAACACACATATATACACCAAGAGAGAAGTAATACTATAGTAAAATTACATTTTTATCTTATTATAAAAATGTATTTATAAAATAGGCACATTCTTTTGATATTTTGTTGAGACATGTATATATATATGTAACTAGTAGATAACCAAACTCCATACCTTCCATTTAGGAAAAATTTAAAGAGATTTTTTTTTTATCATACATACGTAATTCTTTATTATTAATGTAGGTAAAACTCACATGCTAGTCAAATATGAATCTAATCAGGTTATAAGCGAAACTTCTTTAAAAAATTGATCATGCGATCTGATCAACCTTGGTTGATTGTGTATTATATTTGCAATCGGTAGTTGTTTGCCTAACAGAGCAGTAAAATAAGTTGTGTTAGGCATCAAATGATGTTTGAGGATTAGAGAAATCAACTTAGATAAAAAATCATTAAAAAAAATTCCTAAATAAAAAAGACTTGATGATTCATGTTACTTCCTGGTACTGTTTTCTTTTATGGATATGAGAATCCTTGGACTATTTCCTCTTAACTACTCTTAGAACAACGTCATACGCAATCTATAGTATTTATATGATCATGATTATGTTGCAGAATGGGCTCTTTGAAGAGTACATTATATATTTATATTTGTAACTACTTGAGTATTTAAAAGTATGTCAATGGCAGCATCCACTCTCGATTAATATTTAATCATAATTTGAGTAAAAAAATTTGTCAAGCGGCAATAAAGTCAATCTGATCCTTCCATAAGGTCCACGAGGATTAAATTTAAATAAGCTAATTCCAAGTCTTTGCTAAGAAACAAATAAATTAAATTCAAGTCTTATTTGTTGAAGGTCCATTAAGTCGTGAATCCTCTGGTACATTGTTAATACATATCTCTTATACTAATAATATACTTCATACGTTTAAAATTAAATGTATATTTTTTTACTTTGTTAAAAATTAAAAAGATATTTGACTTTAATTAACTTATCAAATTATCCTTGACATTAATGTAATGGATTGTAGGACTCATAAGTTATTAAGTATGCAAATCATTTAAATTAAGAGGTGAGTGATGGAGACAATAAATTACTGATATATAAATCATTTAAATTAAATAGATTATTAATGAAACTTTAAGAAAAATGAGCATTTATTTCCAGACGTAAAGAGTATTATTTAAGACATCTTTTATAATTGGTATCCCAACTATAATAATTTCACAGAAATATTTTAGAGCTATTAAAAAAATGAAATAGTTTATTGATTTAAAATTGAATGTCTATTTTCTTATTTTCTCATACTTACTTTAATTTTTTAAAATAAACATATTTTTATCTAAAATTTTACAAAGAATCTCCTTGATGCATAAATTTTTTATAAAAAAATATTAAATCAAATAAAAAAAGGGACATTTATAAATTTGAACAGGGGGACTACTATATATTTTCTCCCATTGATTTATGGAATTTCTTCAAGTTCAACTAGTGGAGGAAGAAATCTAAGACGTTGAATCCATAAGTCAGGGGGAAAATGAATACTACCAAACCAACTAGCATTAAAGTAATGAGACTCAGTTGACCAAAAAAATTAACTTATTTACATATTGGTTTGTACTCGGATGAATGGGTTTGGAGATCCCCAAGAAATTTTGAGGTCAACATAACAAAAATGTACAGTACTCAGATATTATCTGGTGAATAAACAACCATATATATATATATATATATATATATATATATATATATTGAGGGTTTACAAAACTAATGAATCTCCTAAATTTTTATAATAAGGACCAAACAAGCACGGTCATGAGAGGTTCCCATGAATACTCAAACGAACGAAATTCACTTTGTCTTTCTTCTGTCTCGTTCGTGAAAAAATTACCCTTTTTTTATATTCATTTAGAAATTATCAACATCGTTTATAGTACATAATAAGGTGATTCATAATATTCCATCCGCCTACCTTTTAAAAATAAACTAACATATTATTTAAATGTTTTATTAATAACCTCTTTAAATTAAAAAAAATTACATTTTACTAACTAATTATCTCATATTACTAACTAAATTAATAAAAATGATATTATGCTAATACTCTTAAATTTAAATATTTTTATTAATTTTTAGATTAAATAAAAAATAAATATTTAATTTCGGATGGAAAATATTTTATGGAAACTGCTAGTTCCCAATCTCCGACCATGAGTACCGAGAGCTCTTCTGACTTGGAAATAAAAAATGACGAATTGATATACGTTATGGCTTAATTATATACGAGATTGTTAAGGCAGCCTCCTGATACCTTAGACCAGTTGGGGAATGGTTTCTTGGTATACTGGTATGCGTACCTCCGTCTGGTATACTAACTCACTGGATATAATATTATATATTCTTTAACAATTTCTATATTATCGCTGACCGCCGAACTTTGCGTTTAGATAGCTCGTCTGTCACTGTCATCAACGTTGAAGTTGAATCCTTCCTTTAATTGTTGTTTTTATGTATTGTTTTATTTTTTTACTATCACCATTGATCACCAGTACTTCTATCTCTCTCTATATATAAATATATATGGAGTTAAATGTGGATAGTTGACAATTTTGAAGTCTGTGTACGTAATGGTGAATTGGATTCAGTTTATTCTATATAAAAGATTAATAGCAGTTTAGAAACAACCAATATTAAAGAGGCTGTATGTGAGCAGTACTAGAGAGGTTTCAAAAAGGACTTGAAACAAATTATGTTCTCTCTGCATGATATCTTCTTCTTCTGCTAATAACTAACATTTTTTGTTAGCAGAAATATATAGAGGGCATGTTGAAGATGGCCTCTTCCGTTGGTGCAACTTTAGATGATAAACTAGCTAGTTATAATCATCAATCCATGGGCCGCCATGAAGATGAAGAAGAACATGAAGAACAAGAAGAATGCAGCAGACGAGTTTCCAAGGTAATAAATTAAAGATCCTTTTTCATATTATTGATGATCTAAATTTATATGCAATGCAGATTGATCTTTTACTATAGACTATACCTGTTCTTCACTTTCTCTGTAACCGCAGATTCTTTGTTTTGGATACCTGATTATGTATACTTAATTTCCATTGGGAAGGGATCAGATGGATATTTCTTTTGCATTAAGCTGATCATAATTGTGTTTAATTCTTCATTGTTAATTACTCATTCCGTCTATAAATATAAGTCATTGGATTCATTTTTACACTGATAAATTTATTTTTTTATTCATAAAATATACTTAATTATTATGTCATTGAAAATAAGTTCTATAAAAGAAAGTTTGTTGGAGAAGAAAAAATATAAAGATTTTGTATTGAAAATAAGAAAGAGGTGAGAGGAGATAGAAAAATAAATAGTAATATTGAAAGTAAATCATTAAATATTCATAAAATTTTGTAAAATGATTTATATTTTAATACAATAAAAAGCCACTAAACATACTTATATATTTGGATAAAGAGTACAATTTAATTTGATCAAGTGAGAACTCATGGGATTCTTGTAATTCATAATCAAGTATAGAGAGAGAGAGTGTGGATTGTAATTCAAATACTTTTGACAACAAACTTGCACCTATCTTTGATGCATTGAGGTCGACTACTCTCTTGATGGGCTGCAGTTTTTTAATTAATTAGTTCCCACCTCGAAGCTATCTAATTAAATCATAGGATCAAGGAACCTGCAGGGTACTTGTCATTAACAAGTCCTCCTTTTTTCATGTGTTTAATTCATCTCTGTCATTTCCTTTTCTTTAAGTATATGATAGTCTTTTAATATATAACTTGGCTTCCATTAATCTTTTAGTAGCTGAACATATGTTTTGATTGGTGACAAAATTCATTAATTACATATTCATAGCAGGAAGGTGATCAAATTGAATCAGCTAAAGCCAAAATGACTGAGGTTAGGGAAGAGAATGCAAGACTGAAGATGTTGTTGGACAAAATAGAAACGGACTACAAGTCTCTTCAGATGCGTTTCACAGATGTTTTTCAGCCACCACACGTCGGTCAAGAACGCATTGATGAAGAACCCGAACTCGTGTCTCTTAGCCTTGGAAGAACTCGACGACGTGATGAGGCGCCCAAGAAGGAGGGCAGTTCAGGCATCGCAATCAGCAAGGGAAGTGAAGACGAAATACATTCAAAGGAAGGTCTCAAGCTTGGGCTTAAATGTTACTACGATTATGAAGGGCCAAAACCGGAGTCTACAGAGAAAACGAGTCCAGAAAACAGGTTAGTGGAAACCAAAGAAGAGGAAGCAGGAGAAACATGGCCTCCCAGTAAGGTTTTGAAGACTGTGAAATCAAGTGGAGATGATGATCTTTCACAAGCTAGTGTTAAGAGAGCTAGGGTTTCAGTTAGGGCAAGATGTGAAACTCCAACTGTAAGCAAATTTAGTATTATTATTATTTCTTCTTCTACTACTACTACTACTACTTCTAGCTTCTTAATTTAATATTATTTCTTATAGTCT
This sequence comes from Apocynum venetum, assembly GCA_019593545.1. Taxonomy (NCBI): domain Eukaryota; kingdom Viridiplantae; phylum Streptophyta; class Magnoliopsida; order Gentianales; family Apocynaceae; genus Apocynum; species Apocynum venetum. The sequence goes on along the minus strand of SRSM01000123.1, from coordinate 3,143,429 downwards.
GAAATATTTCGCTTCACTTACAGATGAATGATGGATGTCAATGGAGGAAATATGGGCAAAAAATTGCAAAGGGCAACCCATGCCCACGTGCTTATTATCGCTGCACAGTTGCTCCATCGTGCCCAGTTAGGAAACAGGTAATTTTTCATAGATGCTAGATGGAGTTTTTCAGTTCTATTTGCATAAATACCACTTACAATTTTAAATTATTTATTTATTTTATAATATTATCAATAATATTAAGCTGAAAAAATATCATACTGTATCCAATTTTTAATTCTCTCGCATAAAATTCTTATTTAAACATCAAACATTTTTCTTTTCTTTTCTTTTCTTTTTTTAAAAAAAAACTTGTAAAAATCCAATACAAATTACACCCTCTTTTACTCATCTGTCATCTCTCTGGCTGACCTTTCAGGTGCAACGATGTTCGGAGGACATGTCGATCCTGATTACAACTTATGAAGGAACCCATAACCACCCACTTCCAATCTCAGCCACAGCCATGGCCTCAACTACATCCGCAGCAGCTTCCATGCTTCTGTCTGGCTCTTCAACTTCTCAATCCGGACTTGGATCCGCATCTGCAACTAATCTACCAAGCACCTACCACGGACTAAATGCCAATCCATCCGAGAATTCGAAAACTCGATCCTTTTACTTGCCCAATTCTTCACCTCCATTTCCCACCATCACTTTGGACCTCACAACTAGTGCTCCAACTACTAGTTCCGCTCACTTGAACATGTTCTCCACAAGCTTCCAATCCACCTCAAGATTTCCTTCCGCAAGTTTAAGCTTTTCATCCTCCCAGCCAAACGTTGTTCTACCAACTGTTTGGGGAAAGGGAAACCTCAATAATTATGGTGCAATACTGCCCTATAACAAGACGACCGGCATTGTCTCTAATTTGCAACCTGCAGCAAGGCCATCATCTCAAGAACAACAACATTACCAACCCAACTTGCAAAAGAATTACCAAGCATTCCCACCGCAGGTTTTGACAGATACATTAACTAAAGCAATTACTTCTGATCCTAGTTTTCGGACAGTGATAGCAGCTGCACTTTCAACAGTGGTTGGTGGAGGTGGTTCCATGTGTCCAGCCCAAGCAAACAACAAGGCAGAAAGTTTTGGGACACACCTCAAGTGAGATGGACAAACTAGCATTGCCGCCCCCTCCAATCCGCTTACTTCCAATGGAAAACCAACCTGAACCTGTCTTTAAATCCGCAGAAAGGGCATTTTCTATTACAAACGATGCAACTCCATAGATAGCTCAGAAGTCAGAATAGAGATTGAACCAATAAAAATGCCTCTGTATTTCGAGAAAAATCAATATTTGCGATGAATTTAAATTTTGATCGCCGAATTATATACATAAAACATCTTTTTTTTTTATAGGTAACATAAAACATCTCTTGACGTCTTCTATTTTGTAAGCATTCTCTGGATAGCTTTTGTCCTATAGCAGATAAATATATTGAGTGCATATGACGATTTCAGCTGTATCCTCCACTGCATCCTACTAAACCATCTAAATAAGACACAGAATGTTGTCAAGGGATCCATGTTTCTCCTGCTAACTTAAAATAGAATAACGCTGCACAAAGTAAATGCATTAGTATTATTTAATTATCATTTGTTATCAACGAATAAGATCAGAATCTACATTTCACAAATTTTCATTCATCAGAGCATGCTCCACAGTAATATTTTCGATCATTAGGATTTTATGTTTAAGATTACAGAATGTAACATCTCTTGAATCGTCTTTCTGAAATACTATCCCCAGATCTCAATGTCTTATTCCCACAGGAACTACACCACCCCCCCCCCAACAAAAAAACAAAAAAAAAAGGAAAAAAATCGTACAAGAGATTGATCTTCAGTGGAAACAGAATCCCACCACAACCAACCTCTCCGTCTACTCCACAGCATTTCTGCAGCCAAAAGACCCTTTTTATTTTGAACCTTCAAATACTACATGAAAGTCAGCCTCTTGCAATGTCATCAATAAAGCCAACAAACTTCGTGCAAAATTCCTTCTCATTCAAGAAACCTTCAATAGCTCATGGAAAGCCTCTTGTGGAATATCAACAGAACCAACACGTTTCATACGCTTCTTCCCCTCTTTTTGCTTTTCCAACAATTTTCTCTTTCTAGTAACATCACCGCCATAACACTTTGCTAGAACATTTTTCCTCATAGCCGAAATCCTAAAACACAAAGTCAAAATGAAAAGTTCTTTTAAGAGTCAGTGTTGCATGTCCAAAAAAGCCTTGAATTAGAAACATCTATACAATAATTCACCCCACATGTCTAATAATTGCAGAACATGCTTACACCAGCACATAGTGTTCAAAAGCTACATCCCTCTCAATTTTGATGCCAATATCGTCAGTTTGGTTACTTAAAGAATATATAAACATATTTAAAAGGCAAACTGAAGCAACCCAACATGAGAATAAGGAAGTGATATTTTCTAGAGCACTAGCAGTTAGATCTAGAAAACTTTAGGAATGACAATTTAAAGCCGATTCGTTAATGTGACACGATTATAAAAAGTAATAATTAACATGACACTGACATATTTATTGACAAAAATTTTTCGTTCAAATCAAATTAGGCATTCTTGTTTAACTTATAAAAAAAATTATCTTTTATTTTCTATTTAGCTCTATAAAATTTGAATAGTAAATTTAACCATTCAATCCTTAATTATAATGAATTTTTAAATTAAATTTAAAAATATTAAAATTTAGTTATGTTCAATTGTAAAAATTATAATTTGAATGTTTAAATTATTTTTGAATGATTTTCATTTATTAATTATATTTTATTTAAATTAATAATTTTCTCGTAATATAAACGAATTGACACTGAGTTTCCACGATCCAATAAATTAACACGATAGGCACCCCTAAAAAACTTACGTCTCCCGGGCAATGACCTTTGATCCAATTGCAGCTTGTATGGTTATCTCAAACATTTGCCTGTTCAATTGCCAGGGTGAGAATACTAGAACTTTCTAATTTAAACTAAAATGAAATTAATTGGTCTTTTTTCTGTCAGCAGACCTGTCAATGAACTTCTTCAGCTTGTCCACAAGTTCCCGACCAACTCGCTGAGCCTTCAGTCTATGGACAATAGTTGCCATAGCATCAACAGATTGTCCATTTAAGAGGATATCAAGTTTCACCAAATCAGAGGCCTGATATCTGTTACAAGAAAATTTGAGAATTGTTATATGCTAAGGTAGAAGTTTATTTTCTTATGTTGGGTTGAGTCAGAGAAAGGAGGAGGGGGCAGGGGGGATCTGACAGCAACTTACTCTGAGTCCTCATAATCAAATGATGCATATCCTGATGTGATACTCTTTAATTCATTATAGAAATCGACGACAATTTCCCTTAGAGGTAGGCGGTACTTCATAAAGGCACGTTGACTGTACATAAACACCAAATATTTTATTAGTATTCCAAAAGCAACAAAGATGAACACATGAGTTAATACCAACCAAATCAAAGTTTAGTTAGCGAACACCAAATATGACTTCTTTTCACAATAAACAATCATAATAGCCAATGGATGGATTGCCCTACATTCAATTCCTAAATATTTATGGTTACCTATCAATAAATGAGTACTCCAATTGCTCTCCACGCCGCTCAGAGCAAAGAGTTATAACAGAGCCCACATACCTTCAAGTGAAAGAGAAAGTATAATAAGAATTTGATGCCTGAAAAAAATTTCACCTGGCACCAAAAAGGGGATGAATGAAGTCTCTTGCTTGCTACTTAACAAAGAAGTGGAGTGGATAATATGCTAGAGTATCAGAGCTTACTCACTAGGAATAATGATTGTAGATATTACAGTAGGTTCCCAGCAAGCAGTCAAACGATGTTTGGGATTTGAAGGCAATGTAGCAGGATTCTGGACCACTACTTCGCTAAAAGATCAGGAAACACAAATTAGAGGTCAGATAATGCATAACAAACATAACCTTTTCATATTTAGTACGTACCTTCCATCTGAGTACTCAAATATATAGGGTACAGTAGGAACAGTTGAAATGACATGAGCTCCATGTTCCTATCACCCATAAAATAAAAGTATATGATGACACGTAGCAACTATATCCAGTAATAACAACACAGATAGAACCTTAAAAACAATTCTGCTAAAAAACATTGTAGGGATTAAAAACTTTGAACTGGTTCTATCTTATATGATACAAATGTCTTTAAGACTTTACTAAAACAAAGGTTCTTCAAAGCTACAACTAGGAATTTACTGCCAGCAATACAATGGATGCACTTAAAGATCAAGCTTCACCAATGAAGGTTTAGATTGTAAGTAACTGAGAGAGTACATTTGAAGCCCTCCTGCTGGAAGCTTGCAACATTTGAGACATTTCTTTTAACATTGAAAGTAGATTAACTCTAAGGGTTGAACTCGTCTAATAAATTGGACAACCTAAAGAAGCCAATTCATTTTGTAAATGCACTATGCATTCCACCCATCTTAGTGTAATGTAACTCAAGCTCATCATTGACTTTTTTGGGAGGAAGAAGAAAAAAGATGACGCTCCTTCAACTGAAAAGTACGAATGCTTTAGACTTCTGACTTACAAAAGTTTCAACAAGAATTTAAACTTTCCAAAATACAGATGTAGGCCTTATTCTTCAAACAAATCTAACTTGTTCCTAATCAATTTCAGAATCCTCATGGAAATGATTGAGTTTTACTAGAGGTGCTATCGTGTCATGTCGGGTTTATGGGTTACTAACATACGAACCTGATCATGACACAATTAATAATCATGTCTAATCTGTGACACCAAACATGACAAATTAATAATTGTGTCAACACGACATGACACGCGAATCCGTCAACCAAAAAATAGAAAATCATCATTATTATGTCGGGATAAATGGTTATTAAATAGAATATGGCCAATAAACTCACTGATTCTCAGAAATTACAAAACAAAAATTACCCAAAAAAATAAAATTCCAAAAAACAGTGCTCATTATATTAGAATAAAAATAAATAAACAAACAAATAGGGTTAAACATTAGATAGAATAAGTTAACTTATGTTTAGGGATGTAAATGAGAGTTTAAAAAATAATAATAAACAAGTTGACGGGTTACACGGGTTCAATCCATTTACAACTGACACGTTTAGCGTTAAACGGGTTGACCCGCAAAACTCCAATCTGCTAATATCGTGTCGGGTTCGTTTGTTGCGTCCAATATTAACACTCCTAATTACTTTACACACATAATGAGTGCTTTGATCAATTTGAGTAGTAGCATGCTAGATACAGTAATTTCCAATTAAGTGATCTTTTTAGCAAATAAATAGAATAATGAAAGTAATACCTGTTCAAGCCTCTGATGAAAAACATCCATGTGAAGCAAGCCTAAGAAACCACATCTGCAGGCAGAATCAAAAGCATGGATAAGGAGAGGCAAAAGAAGAATTAAAAGAGTTACCAAGCTTCAATTAGGGAAAGGAAGGTAAACCTGAAACCCATGCCAAGTGCTGTACTACTCTCCTTACTAACAGACACACTTGCATCATTGCAAGTCAGTCTCTCTATGGCATGGTTAAGTGCTTCAAAATCAGATCCATCAGCAGGGTATAGGCCAGAAAATACCATGTGTTTTGCTGGCTTGAAGCCTTCCAAAACAAGAAAGAGAAATTTCCGGAGTCAATAGCAGCTAAGGAAAGACCATATTAGAACTCAAAAAACCAAATGCAAAAATTTGCCAAAACTTCGCTAGGTTAAGGGACAGATGCTTTCAAAGGTAATGACAGAGGTTAGATCAATTCATCTTTAAGGACCAAAACCATAAGAATGTGTCATCCTTCACCTCCTCGGGAATAAGGTTAATCCTCATAAAATTTAGAATATTTTACTGTTCAACACTAACCACTCGGAAATGGGTTAAGCACACTTTCATTTCTTCAATGCATATGCAAAGGCAAAATATTTCTTAATGGCAAGTCTAAAATGCAAACATTACATCAGAGTAACCATGACAGTGAGACAGGTCAATAGCTTGATTCTTTCCTTTTACGTTGGACATCCTATCTAAAGCAAGAGACTAATTTGAAGAGGCAACCAAAGTTTGAAATTTCAAATGGAGCAACTCTGTGGCTTTTGCATCAACATATAATAAATTCACCAGATCGACAAGACAAGAAAAAACATAGGCCAAAAAAAATTCGAATTTAAAAAGTACCAGGGAGGGGCTCTACAGTGCTTCGAATATGATACAGGGTATCTCCAACGCGGGCCTCTTTTGTCGACCTCATGCCACTGACTACATATCCAACTTGTCCAGTTAAAAGGACTCCAGTCGGTGTGAGTTCAGGATGCATGATACCGACATCCAAAATTTCATAAGATTGGCCAGTGGCTGCAGATGAAATCTTATCACCCTTGCGTATAGCACCATCAACAACTGCCACATGGCATATAACACCTTTGTATTCATCGTAATAAGAATCTAACAGAAGCATGCGCAGATGTGTATCACTCCTCCCAGGAGGAGGAGGTATTCGCTCTATAACAGAAGGAAGAACCTGCTCTAGACCTTGTCCTGTTTTGGCAGAAGTTAAGAGTACGTCACTTGGATCAAGATCAAACATGGATTTTAACTGTGCTTTGACACGATCAGGATCAGCAGTTGGCTGATCAATTTTGTTGATCACGGGGATTATCTTTAGGTTAGATTCAAAAGCTAAATAGAAGTTTGCAACAGTTTGAGCTTGAACTCCCTGGGCAGCATCAACCACTAAAAGGGCACCCTGGCAAGCTGCCAAAGACCTAGAAACTTCGTAGCTGAAATCCACATGACCTGGTGTATCAATCAGATTCAGTAAAAAGTTTGTTTCAGTGCCATGGAAATTGTTCCTATGGAACATAGTTGCTGTCTGAGCTTTAACGGTTATTCCTCGTTCTCTCTCTACCTATGCCAACCAAATTTAACTCATAAACATATATAACAAAGTATTTGGGGTTTGGGAAGGAGGAGGAAAGAGCAGTATGGAAAAAAAGTAAGATATTAAGTAGACCGTCTACTGACATTAATCCAACCAATCTTCAAAATTGGCACAAGCATATGAAGCAATCAACTTGATGGTGATGAACAAAAACTCTAAAACAAAGTTAAAGAACTCTGCCAGAAAAACACAATCTTGGCGATAGTATTCTGCATATTAAACACCTCATAAGACTCATATTTATCATGTTTGCTTTTGGTAATTTCTCTTTGTTCATGCCCACAGGCTACAACAGCTTCAAAACCTGATTCTTATGGATCTAAAGCAACTAAAACGGGTATCCAATAAAGTGCTTATATCGCCATTCATTACCAACAGCACATTAATAGTTGATTATACTAGCCATTCTAAACGTAGGTTCTCATGGTTGCAGAACCTCTTGGAAAGTGGGTTATGACTGTTCTACTTCGGTTATTTTTCTATAGATTGACATTAAAAAGTAAAATACATCCAAAGGCACAAAACAGCTGATAATGGAATTCAAACTAAATATGTTTTTCCCTGAAATATAAGATATAAGATTCTCTGAGACCAGTAAAATCACAAACTTTGTTAGGAAGCATATTAAATCAAATTTAACTTCATTATTAAAATCTCAAAAGAAGAAGTAAATAAAAGGCGAGAAAAAGTACGGCACATAAACAATCCATTATCCAACTTCTTACTCCTGCCTACTGAAAGCACATCAATTCAGCCAAGACTAAAAAACTTTCCTCAGCAAGAAGCACAAGTGTCATTGTTTAAATCACAAATAAGCACTCACAGATTGTTCAATCAAAATTTTAAAAATACCTGAAGTTTATCGAGGTACTGAGGTTGACCATGGCCTTTTTTAATGGTGCCAGTCAACTCCAAAAGTCGATCAGCTAGCGTGGATTTTCCATGATCAACATGGGCAATAATCGAGAAGTTGCGGATTTTGTCTGAAGGGTACTGACTTAAGTCAATGATTGAACAATCTTTGCAGTTTTGACGAGAGCTTGAACAAAATAAAGCATTTTGAGACCAACCCAAGTGACAATGGGGCGAAACTAATCTACAACTGTTCTTGATGCTTGTGCCCCTTGACAAAAGATGGGAACAAAGAATGATTCTTGATTTCAGGGTTCTTGAGGCTCTATAGAAAGAGCCCATTTTGAAGGTTTATTGCTGGAAGGATTTAAGCTAGGGCTCTGGTATTTATCGTCATCATTGTGAAGGAAAAGAACGACAGCCGAGATAATCCCCAACGGCCGTGCGGGAGCGGATGCTTCCCAACTTCAGCTTCTATTGACCAATGGCCACTTTGTCTCTTCCTGAAGCGGGTTAGTTCGACCCGGAAACAACAAATGATTCGGGTAGGTCTACATTTTGTATTTTAATTTTCGGTTTTAAAAAATTATATTTATATATCAGTTTTATTTAATTTTCGAGTAACATTTTATTCATTTATATTTAAACTATAGAAGTTTCTTTAGACACACTGATGTACTAAAAAAGAATATTAATTCTTTTTTCTCTATTTTCTTTCTATCTCTTTCCTTTACTTTTAGAAAAGTGTCAAACTTAATAATAGTAATTATTCAATTTTAATATTATTATTGAAAAAATAATTTATTAATGTAGAATATTAGAATGAGGATAAATTTAGGGGAAAATGATAAGCAATCCCTTAATTGATAAAGAGGCTTTGAGACAATTAAAAAAAGAAAATTATGAAACTTAATTTTTGTCGAGGGAATACTATGTTTAACTACACTCCCTTAGTTCAACGTGCATAAAACTTGTGAGAAGATGAAATGATTCCCGCTTTGCTCATTGGCATCCATGATGAGAATTCTCTTTATGCAACTGACTCAAATAAACTACAAAATAATAAGTTATGTCGAAGATTAGAAATCCCTCTCCTCTCCTTTCATAGCAAATCTAAGGTAGTGTATGGTTCAAAAGTGGAGAAGGGTGAAGGGGGGGGGGGGTGGGGGAATGTACCTTGTTTGGTTTGGATATACATGAAGGGGGAAGGAAAGAATTATTGCATCCGTTTGATTTATTAGGGAAGAGAAAAATATAATTAAATTAATTATTATATTATTCATAATGCTTATTCTTTCTTTGTTTAATTTTTTTGATAATTTTTATTTATTTTTCATGAATATAACATTATTTAATAGGTGAAAATTTTTAGTAGATATTAGAATAAGAGAAAATAATTGAAAGATGAAGTTGAAGAAAAAAATAGAAAAAATAAATTAAATTATTAAAATGTAGCAAAGATAATTTTATAAATATAAGATTTATATTTTTCCTGCCTACAAAATCTCCCATTTTTTGAGGTGAAGTAAATGAGGAGATAAGAGGGGTTTTACTCCCATTTTTTTTTTTTTACTCCCCTAAAAACTCTAAAAAAAAAGTGAACCAAATAATTAATTTTTTAAAAAATCTCTCTATTTCCCTCCCCTTCAAATCCCCCAACCAAAAAGACCTAAGAAAAGCATTTCCTAAAAGCAATTATATCTTGAAGACTTGAGTTGCTTTGCAATGTGGATGAAGCAGTTGCTTCTGACTTCTGAGACCAACCCAAAACTTTAATTGCACTTATTAATCCTAGTACCTTTTATTAATTTAATAGCTTTTGATGGATGACATGATTTGATTATAAAATTAGTGTACATGTGCTTTTTTATTCAAGTATGAAACGATTACTTCTCTCTCTTTTTTTTCCTTTTTTAAGATAACTTCAAATTTTAATAGTTATTATTCTTTTTCCTTTTAAAAAAAAATACATTGCATCATCGTATTCTTGGCATATGAAAACATTAAAATATATAATATTTGCATGCATCATCATACATAATATGATTGTGAGAGATGGTCGATAAACTTATAAAGTAAATTTTGATTAATCATAAAATGCTCCAAATAATGGTTTATAAACAACAAAAGTATTTAATGGAAAGCATCCTAATTTTGATACATACTTACAAAGCATAACTAATATTATAGCATATTTGGAAAGAAGATCATTTGTTCATTACAAGTAAATCCATCGTAATCTTCAAGCGAATTTAGCGGAACACATTCAAAAATGTTTTGGACATCAATTTGAAAATCAAAATTATAAGTTATTTTTAAAAAATTATTTTATGTATTTTGCAGTTGAATTTTTGTTATTTGTTTATGTTTGTTACCAAATAAAATTTCATATTATAATAAGATTTGTAGTTTTTTATAAAATTAATTCTCATTCGAAATAATAATTTAATAGCATAAAAATTAATATATTAATTTAGTATTGTATTAAAAATATTAATATAATAAAAGTGTGATGTAATCTTTGTAAAAGATGAAAAATAATGTGAAGCGATGAAATTCACAAAAATTGAGAGAAATGCAACTTTTAGGAATTGCAGTGATGGAGATACTCTAAGGTAGGTAACAAAATGTTAAAGAAACTAAAAGCAAAGGATTATGATTTCAGCCAGTATTCGCTACATTTTTTTTGGGCCCTCAGGTAATTAAATCAAATATTAGGGATATTCATTCTACTACAAACATGAAACTTTCAGAAATTAACACCAACTTTTCAAGAAATCCCGAGATTAACCAAACCATCATCCCTCTAATAATGGCATACTTTCTGGACATCATTTTACTGTTGAATCTTGATATTCTTTTGCTTTGCAGGCTATTTATTAGGGTGGTAAAGTGGATGAAAATTCAAGAAACATCCAAAATCATTCAATATTAAATAGATTTTGTTTTAAATGAATATATATTTAAATCCATTTATCCTAATGAATTTTAATGGATGACCATGAAATCCAATAAACATCCATTTTAAAAAGTCTAATTTGATAAATGTTCGTTAATTAAATTTAATTAATTACACTTTAACCCAATATATATATTTTAAATTTCACTTTAACTATATAAAATTTTTTCCATGTTTGAAGGAAAAAAAAAACTTGCTCTTTCTCTCTCTAGAAGTATCATAATTTAGAAGTAGTTTATGAACAAAAGTTTTATTATGTATTATTAATTTTATATAGAGATTTCCTCAAAAATGGAGAAAGAAAAAGAAAAAATTTCATACGTAGAATGGAAACTCTAATCTAGATCGTGATGATTTTTTCTGAATGTATTCAAATTTATTGTTTATTTCTTTTAATGATCAATTCTACATTGGACAAAAATACATCTATTAAAAAAAATTCAATAATGAACAAATAAAACTATTATTCAAACACATATGACTCAATAATTAAGTTTTTATAAAATTTTAAAACAAACAATTTCATATCAAACTAAGTTTTTTATATAATTATTATTATTTTTGCAGCTTTATTTTTATTTTACTTTATTTTTTACTAATTATACTTTTAAAACTCATAACTTTAACCATTTTATGCAATCTGTTGACAGGAGACCATTTTTCATTTCATTTTGACAAGATTTTTTTTTTAAAAAAAAATAACTGATAGTGTAGTTATCATTTTTTACATGTTTCTAATACATATGAAATTAAATATTAAAAAAATGAATTGAGCACGAGTTTAAATAATAAAAGTTACATTAAGAAATTTAATTGAATACAATTATAAAGAATAACCTCTCAAAAAAAATTATATAAATAAATGAGTGTCCATAGATATTCATAAATCATTTACAAATACATATATATATATATATATGATTAGTTAATTAAATATTTTAAATGTTAATTGAACATTAGGTTAAATAATAAAAAATATATTAAGTAAGTTAATTAAATACAATTACAAAGAATCACTTATTAAAAAACATAATCAAAATTATATGAATAAATGAGTGTCCATGAATATTCATAAATCATTTACAACAAAACCACTTATAAATAGATCATAAATGGTTTGGATTTAAATGGATTGACACTCATATAAATTTATCTAAATGGATTTAAACATCCATTTTGCCACCTCTGCTATTTATATACAACCAAAACACGCCACAGACAACAAAAATAGATATAAGATAGGCTTTACCTACAACAAATTTTGGTATTGAGGCTGATATTATCCTTGTTGTAAAATGCCAAAGAGTTCAAGAAAGCTATTAGAAATAGGGACAACAACTAAGGCTGCAAACGAGTCGAGCGGCTCACGAGCGCTTGGTCAAAGCTCGATTCGAGTTCGGTCAAACTCGAGTTCGAGCCGAGCTCGAGCCGGCTCGTTAAAAATTCGAGTCGAGCTCGAGCCCAAAATTAGTTGGCTCGTGCCTTGTCGAGCCGCTCGCGAGCCAAATAAATAAATATTTTATATATATTTTTTAGGGTTTTTTTTCAATTTTTTAATTATTTTTTTAAAAAAATTAATTCAAACTCGAGCCAACAAAATATAGTCGAGCTTGAGCTCGAGCTTGGGGTGGCTCGAGCTCGTCTCGGCTCGTTTGCAGCCCTAGCAACAACCATGAGTCGAGATATTTCGAATGGTATCAAGAGGATACTGCATCGAGTCTATGACATTCTTTTGAAGCCAGTAAATGTTTTATTGGTCTCTCAATTATAATGATAAGATGAAAAATGAGTGTATTCGATGCCCAAAAATATGTGCACGATCCTCCTTCGATTCTCCGCTAGATTTGATTAAATGGCAATTATGAGTCTTTAGAACACAATTTATTTGATAAAGCTAATCATGAAAGTCCTTTTGACAATAATAAAGTGAGAATTTTATTATTAAAGTGGAATATAGTATGAAATTGTTCACTTTGTATGCATTAGTGCACAGAGTTAAAGGAACAATGTAATCAATTAGACATAACACATAATTTAATTTGAGAGTAAATTTTAAATAATCAAGACAAATATTCCATAATTTAATCGGATACAAGTTCAAAATTTGAACCATAAAAAAAAAAAAAGGCAATTAGATGACCTTAGGCAAAAAAAAAAAGGTTAGCCCAGTATATCAATCGTGACAAAGTTGTTGTCATGCTTCGAATGGTATGTACATGAAAAAAAACACGATGTTTGGAGAAAATGTACTTTTTTACCCAGTCAAACACACACACACACACACACAAAAGGTACTTTTTCCTTGTATAAGAAAAACATTATATTCTAATTGGAAAGGTTATATTTGATTGAAACGGGCATGGATACAGAAAAAGAAAAGAGAAGAAAGTTAACCCACAAAAAAAAAAAAATCTAGATTTTTTATGGAAGTTTGAATTCTAATAGTTATAACATCACATATGAAAAAAACATTTTCATTTCACTTATTAACATAATTGGCTCTCACATTTTCTTTCAGTTTCTTTAAGGTAGATTTTTTATGGAAGTTTGAATTCCAATAACTATAACATCACATATGAAAGAAAACATTTCATTTCATTTATTAACATAATTGGCACTCACATTTTCTTTCAGTTTCTTTAAGGTTTTTGATGAGAAAATGGATTGACGTAACCTAATCTAATGAGTAATGAATTTGATGTGTAAATATGCATGATATGAAATAATTTGACTTTGCAATATATTTTAGTTTACAAACTCATGATAACATAATTTTTTTAAACAAAACACACACACACACACATATATATATGAATTGTGTTATTTGCATATTTGAGGCCGTAATGTTCTTGGGAATATATGAGGTATTGGAATAAAATAATAAACAATAAATATTACAAATTTTGAAGAAATCCACTTGTATTTATCTTTGATGATAATGATAATAATAATATAATAAGTTACTCAATTAATAGACTAACTTATTATTTTAGATATTTATTTTAAAAAATCAAGTTATTATCCATTTAACATTGAATCAAGATTGAATTACAATTTACATTACAAACATGTGAAGAATTAAATCCAAAGAAATATCAAGTGATGCGTAGACATCAAATTTTCCTATATATTGGGCACTCAAAGTGAGAATCTGCCAAATATTAAGGGGCTAAAAGTGATATATAAGGCAAGTGGGAGCAAGAATCCAAAATACCACTTGGGAAGACATGACGTGGGCCCCTCAATACAGAACCATACACATACGTACACACGCTTATAATATGCCTCTCCAGCTTATGTATGACGCAACTCAAAATCTACCTCACGGTATAAGGGCCGACGTATCCCACACTGAAAGTGAAGAACTAGTCTCAACTCTCAAGCGGTCGAGCTCAGTTTCCGGTTTCCTCCCTCTATCTCTGAATATCTTGCCCCTTCTGGTTACAGGTAATCTCTCTTTTACCTTCCTCAATTGTACATGAAATGTTTTTGTTGGAAAGAGATTACGCGGTACGTGTTATTGCGATATGTATATATAGGTCAGAGTAATATTGATTTGTGCATATTAACGAACTTTAAACTGTGGGTGACTACTTGTTTGCGTAGTCAGGCTGTTTAGAGCCCCCAGTTTCGGTCATTTGATTCGCGTGTTGGAGATTTAGGTATTGTTCGTGGATCTAGGGTTTCGGGATGGAATTGTTTGGTTTATGTGGTTTTGGAGGAATTGAAATCTGATGCTGTCATTTCTAGAGCTTGAATTACATAATTGTGATTTTGATGGACGTGTAAATTTGTTTACTACTAGGTGGTGGTGAGGAGGATGTCGACGCCGTCTAGGAAAAGATTGATGAGGGATTTCAAGCGGTTGCAGCAGGACCCTCCTGCTGGCATCAGCGGTGCACCTTATGATAATAACATCATGCTTTGGAATGCTGTTATATTTGGGTATGTCAGATTTGACTTTTTGCCTATGTTTACATCAAACTTTTGTTTAGAATGGCATTCACTGATTCTTCGTTGGTTAATATTGCAGTCCTGATGACACTCCATGGGATGGAGGTAAAGCATCTCTCTCTGTCAGAAGTTTTATTTTAATTATGAATAATTGATGCAATGATTCCCCCCCCCCTCTCCACGAGCATTTTGTCTTATTCAAGCCTGCTTCTGCACATGATTGCATCTATGATTTTAGTTGTATTCCAGGGACTTGGGGTAGTGATTTACTTTTGCACCTCTTTTAGTTTTCTGTTACGAGTATAATGAAGCTGGATTATAGTTTCTGTTGGAATTTGTAGGCTTACATTGAGAAATTGAGCTTGAGTGGGGTTGGGTCAATATAGTTTGATTATACATATGGCTTCCTACTTTAGTGAGTCACGTTATGATATGCTAATAGCTCTTCTGTGCATTTGGTGTAGGGTCTCTGGTGCCCCTTTTGGCTCCAACAGTTGGATTTTGTTGATATGGTTATGACGCGTTCTTAGTTAGTTAGTACTGGATATAGACTATCATAACTTCTTGATACCATGATGATTACCATTGATAATTAAATTTATTGCTGTGAGCTATTGCATCTGGTTCTTGTCAGCAACTTTTATTGCAAATCCTTAGTGGGTTATTCATTATATCCTTATAACTTCTTGTTTAAAGTCAGATTATGAATCTTTCTTAGATGTTTGGGTATCAATTTGTTTGTTTCTGCAGGCACGTTTAAGTTGACCCTTCAATTTTCTGAGGATTACCCAAATAAGCCTCCAACAGTGCGGTTCATTTCCAGAATGTTCCACCCAAACAGTAAGTCATTTGTTTAACTTCGGATGCCACAAAAATCATAAAATGATGTTTTAATAATTTATTTGGACAGATTGTTAGAATTTTACGCATAATAAACCCTGGGATTTCTGTGGACAAGCTTTTGAAGAAGGCCTCAAGGTTCAAGTTTTATGTGTTCTTGTATGTAGCAGAAGTGCAGCTGCTCTTCTAATCTTTATTCATGACATTTAGGATTCTAAGTTATAGCTTTACTTATATGGTGAAGTGGGGTTTTTCTTAGATTTAGGGTGCATGCTAGTGTGCAGGAATTCTTTTGGGTGTCATCTATCCTGAGCATTTTACTCTCTGAGACGTGAGGGTAACATAATTTCTTGGTTGGAAGATCTCTTCTATGTGTTGCAGGAGTTTCTTAGCCTCCTTTGTTATTGAGATTTTTCCCTCTACTTTTGTCATCAACAATTATTAGATACAGATAATAGCCCAATAGGACTGCAGTAAAGCTGACTATATTTCCTGATAATAGTGAAATTTCATGTTTTATATCACTCCATAGTTCAATGCTGCCCCATTATTGAATTCCAAAGCGCAGCTTTTGAGGAGGAAAAAAAGAATCATAAGAAAGTGTGCTTTAGATGATTTTCATTCTTTATTCTCTGTAGTGTCTCCCTCTCCCTCCCTCTTTCTTTCTTTTTTCTTTCCTTACATTCTAGAATAAACCCACCATCTCTACATTCTCTTGTTAAAACCTGTCTGGCCTTTTATGGTAGCATTTCCTTGTGAGATTTTTCTGGGTTGTTTATTTCCTTCTATTTTAGCTTCATCTTGGAAGATATGAAGACTGCTTATGGAAAAAAAAGTAAATTATATTTGTCAAATAACTCCTCTTAGAACCTGTTTTATATTTAATGTTACTTCACAACTTCTGTCTGAATTATGTGTTTTACTTGTATGCTATTCTTATGGATTATTTAGATGCACAATAGAATGTGTGCAAGGACCGACATACCTTTTTTTTTAGATATGCCACTCGTGTTTCCTGTTAGAAGATCCATGGTAGCCTTTTACAATGTTTATTTTTATTTTACCTTATCTTATATGATGGTTCTCTGTTCCTTATTATCAGGCAATGACTTGAATGTACTTTGTTTTTTAGATTTTTAGAGTTTCAATTGATGATGGTATAAATTTGTAATATATGGTTGCATATATTCATTCACTTTCAGTTTCTTGAAATTTCCTTCTGCATTATTTAGATTCTTTTATTGTGAGTTTAAATTATGGTGAATGGCAGTTTGTGTAAGTGTTAAATCTCTGCATTCTTGTTAACCAGTTTATGCTGATGGAAGTATTTGCTTGGATATCCTGCAAAACCAGTGGAGTCCAATTTATGATGTTGCTGCTATACTTACATCTATTCAGGTATGATGTGGTTGTATTGTGGTCTTATAAAGATATGTAGAATTTTCTGATCCAGTCATTGGTTTTGTGTGAAATCAGCACTATTGTTATTAGTTACACCTTAGGCATGTTTTAGTCATGTTAAATTAGGAATTCTCTGTTAGATTTGAGAAAACTCATTCTTTGATATGATTTCTTGGATTTATGACCTACTCAAGAATCAAGTGGTGCAGTGGTGAATTTCATTTGCCAACTATGTTTTATTTTGGCCCTAAATACATGTTGAAGCATGCTAGAATGTGTTGACTTGGCAGTCTTGTTTTGCAGTAGCAGTTTAACTGCTCATGGTTTGGCATTCTGATTGTGCATGTTTTGAGTTGGGCTATTTTATATTTTTTATGGGGCCATACAAGTTTCATTTCTTTTCCCCATTCTCCTAACTCTGCAATTATCATCGCTAGTTCAGTAACTTGAGTGACAGTTGCTGTTAGTTCTGTTTACTGGTTATCATTACATGAGTAAACAAAAAATGCCAACATTTGATTGGTTAGGTATTCTTACTCTTTAGAAATAATTTATGTCCAAAAAGGATGAGCTTTTATTTTGTTCTGGGGCCCTGACACAGTTTTTACTTGCAGTCACTTCTGTGTGACCCCAATCCCAATTCACCAGCTAATTCTGAAGCAGCAAGGTTATTTAGTGAGAACAAGCGCGAATACAACAGGAAAGTTCGCGAAATAGTTGAACAGAGTTGGACGGCAGACTAAAAATTGCATACCAACGAATTATAGGAGATTGTTGAGCATTGAGCGAAGCTTGATATTGAAGCCCTTTCTCCTGGTTTGCAATGCCATTAATAACACTGGTGTAGTTGGAACCATTTTTCCAGTTTGTGTTGTCTTGTAGGGACTTTACAAGTGTCATTCACCTGATTTCTAGTTTGTGTGCGAATCTATGTACATAAATGATCTCTCTTGTACTTGATTGGTTTGGAATAGTATGATTTTTTTTCTGAACAATCACTTTAAAGGCTTTACGGAGTAAACTTGGAGTTTTAAATCAGCTCAATCTAACTTTTATTATTATTATTATTATTATTTTAGCTTAATCTAACTTGTGACTGTATAATTATATGGCTAAAATTGCTGACTTTAATGTAATTTTTTTCACAAATATAAAAGATCACTTAGCATCTGCAAGGAAGAACAATGTATTTTATCCTTGTCATTTGCCATCATGTAAAATAATTAGTCATGTTAATAATTAGAATTTTGAGTTTGATGAATGTTATTTTTTCCCCTAGAATATAAGCTAAAGGATGATAGAATGTAGAAAATTGCAATATATGGTTAAATGCATTCTTCAGGACCTTCTTGTCAATATTGTTCTATTTATACACGGAAATAGCTTTACCTCATTCTCAACTCAGTTGCCTGATCTCTTCAATTGGTACTCAGGAACTAGATTTTTCCTCCTTGATGTTTAAATGACTGGATTTCTATCAGATTGTTCTCTGGTGAGATTTCTCCTGTTTGTTCCCATGCACCCCGGAATCAACTACTAATATGTCTAATCTGTCCTGTCTAAGTGGTTAAGCATTGCTATTTGCTAGCCCTATTTCTTTTACTGTGTCTGATCTTGTTAGAGTGTATTTAGTCGACAGTTCAAAAGGTTTCTAGGTTCTTATTGGCTGAACAAGGAACTTGATTTGTTGAGTGAGCTGGTGGTTTGGTGAATATGCAGCTTCTTGATGATACTCCAGGAGGCGAAGAGACTTGCTAGGGTAGCTGAAATGAAATTGAGCAATTCCCTTGCAGATTTAACTAGTTTGAAGCTATTTATAAAAATAAAAAAAAAACTAGTTTGAAACTCAAACTGTCATCCTTCATTTTGCCTAAGGTTCTAGATTCATTATAGCTTGCTATGTTGCATAGTTCAACTCAATTCTAGGAAATGCTTCCTCCAAAACTCTTCCAGAGGGCCCTTGCCCTGAAACCAAGAAAGAAGAAGATTAAAAAATTCCAGTGGGAAGGTAGTACTTTTCCTGGAGTTGAATCGTGAGCCTGCCTTATGGTAGGCAGTGTGGAGTCTGATTTAAAGCTGGTGATTGTTTTGGATGTTCCCTGTGTTCCAAATGCAGGTATAACTCAGTTGTGTTGTGGTGCTCCTATCTTGTTGAGAATTAGGAAGGAGGTTGCCACCTCTGGCAGAGGAATGGCATCAAACTTATGGAAGTTTTCCACATTCTTAATATCCAAGCACTTGGGAGAGAGTGATGGCTCCGTGCCCCCCCCCCCCTCTTTTTCTCTATTCCTCTCTCTACGGTTGGGTTGGAGAGCCGACTACGATGAATGTCTGTCTTTCCTTTTCATTGGGTGTAGTGTAGGAGGTGCTATTTCAAGAGGTTTCTTGAGTTCTCCCTACTTTTCTTTTTCTAGCTTTAAAATTTGGAGGAGCTATTTTTGAAATGCACCTCACCTCCTAACAGTATGATTTTAGAGAGGCTTAGATATAGCAACAGGTGCTTTTTGAACAGATGTCTAATTACGAAGTAGGGAAAAAGGTGGGTCTCTGAATTTCCAGACCTCTGCCTCCCTAAACAACCAATCACTGCAGTCTTTGTTGTTTATCCAATCTGGACCCTGAGACCGCAGCAGTGCGCATTGACAAGATATATATGGCATCCCAAGTACTGCAAGATATGATTTATCAGATTCATTATTTTAGCAAAAGAAGAAGGATGTTTGGAGTATCGCTAATCACCACTGCGGTTTAAGTATCGCTATCATGATGGTTGTGACGATTTTGTAGTCAGTATTTCTATATTTTTACTAGTATGAGGAATAAAACTACTACCATCCCGAAGTGGCATGCTACATATTTTTTTACAATGTCAGGAGGAACCAGGTCTTGACAGAATTCCAAGCCACGAAATGGTAGTTGCCCTGATATACCGTTTTGATTGCTGGGGTCATTTCTCAATTCTTAACCTTTGTCCTTTTTTGTTTCTTCACGGCTTCACCCACAAATGTTTGTTTGTTGCTTCATCACGCCTACACCGACACATCTTCACTTAATTTGATGACAACTACTAGTTTTAAAAGATCTTGCCTGCCTGTCTGAATCCTTTATTTATTGAGAATCATCCTTTCAGAGGGAAGCTCTTTCAAACTGCATTCTGAGGTTGGATTCTTGGTGTATTTATGTTTGATTACTGCAGTTTAATGGGTGAATATGACTCCTAACATCTTTTTGAGGTTAGCCGGGGTAACGTTGCATGAAGACAACATAGGTGCCAAAACATTAAACATGGTTGGTAATTGGTAAGGAAAAGGGAGATCACATCAAATGGCGTCGGTAGTTTGAATTTGTATATATCCTTAACAATTCTGTGAACAGAGGTTTCATAATGAATTAGTAGGCCTTCTCTAATAAAGAAGGCTTTTAACATTATGCCGTCATATCTTTGTAGCTGGTGCTGATCATTCTACCCACCAGGGAATCCCTGTGCCTTTATCTTTTAAAAATTCCCCCTCTTCTTCTACTGCCTTGTTCAAATTAAATAGTGTCAAATTTTGTCTTTATACAAAATTTAATGAGAAAAGTTTATCTAATTTAATTATCAAATCATATTTTTTTGTTAAAAATTAATTGTTTACTTTTTAATGTTGAATTAAAATAAAATAAAATAAAATATTTAATTTTGAGCGAGTTAGTAATTTAACTTTTAGTATAGAAATACCAATATTCTATCCATATGAAGGAAATGTTTATTATAACATTTGAACATTCATGAAAGAAGTTATTTATAAAATTTCAAATAGAAAGATGAATATTTTATTTCAAATAAAATAAAAATGTGGATGATAAAATTCAATTTTAAGTATTTTAAAATATAATGAAAATATAAACGTTTAAATTTGGATGGCATAAAGTATTTCTTATCCTGGAGATCATGATTAAAGTTGTGTATTAGTAGTATTTAGATAGACATAAGATTACTACTAGTTGTGGTATCGATATTTTTCTGTTTTTTTTTTTTTTTTGTTTGAAAGAGTGAAGCAATTCGGACAATTATATTTATGCAGCAAGAAAACAATCATTGAAGAGTAGCGAATAAGCATCCCGTGGCAGGTAACTTAGCCAATGTTTGTTTTATCTGTTTGCCTCCTGAGAGAGAGTTACTTTATTTAATCATGGAGAAATGGATCGATGCCCACATGAAAAGAGAAAAAAAGTGAGAAAGATGATGTCTCCTTATCTCTTTTATTTAATAGCAGTATTATTATTATTATTATTTTAATTAAAGACATATATTTTCTGTTTAAACTCACTTCTGTGGGGTCCCCTAATGCTTATGCCAAGTGTTTCAAAGAATGGTGAAACGACTCCTCCTATCCTATATATGATGATTTCATCCATTCATGAGAGTGTCTGGTGCACCTAAGCAAGGTCTGGGCCCTTTACCTTCAACATTTTTCAAACTGGAAATTGTTCCCGTCAGCATTTCTCCGTACTTCTTCCTCGTGTAACGCCATGCTGTAATTTTGATGAGCCTGGCTTGGGTCCCTCCACAGTTTCTGATCAGACCAACGACGCCACATTTTCCAATTAAATTATCGTATTTTTCTTTTTATGTTTGAAATATTTTAAAATATATATTATATTTGAATTGATATTCAAAATTATTTTTTCAATTCCAATAAAAATATGACTCAAAATATTTTTTTAACTCTATATATATATATATATGATCTTATTCAATCATATAAATAATATTTTTTATTACTTTTAATATCAATAATACTGAATCTAAAACATTTAAATTTACTTTCAAAATAAAATTCAAATACATTCATGATTTTTAAAAATTAAAAATTCTTATTAATTTTAGTATTAGTTCAATATGAATATTAATTTTTGAGTCAATTTATGAAAAAAAAAACGTTTTAAGATGAAATATTCGTTAAATGAACTATGCAAACAAACCTCATCCATTCCTTCTATCTAAAAGTGGTCCCACACCGTGTGCGGTACATTTCAAGGCTCCAAAAAGATATCAATCGACCGACTTATTATCTTTATCTTTATAATAAAAAGGACTGTAATTACATGCCGTTAATCTTAATTAGAGAGAGTATCATAACCTGTAAAGTTTTTCTTACTGAATAAAAAATTATGGTATGCGTGTGATGTTCACCAAATCCAAATGGATACACTTCTCTGAACCCTGGAGTTCAAATTAGACCATCTTCATTATGGTAGTTTTATTTTTTCTAAATGATTTTAATTAATCATTGAACAAGTGTATATTATAGATGGAAGATGAAATTTAAAATCAATGATAACTTACCTTTTACTGTACTTTTAAGTAATTATTATAAATTTCTTTTTTCTTGTTAATTAGAAGAAAAAACAAAAGGAAGGTTTTACTTTACATTGTGCAACATATACTAATGCTCTCCATAAACAAATTAAATGCAACTACTAACACTAAATAAAAAAGAATCACATGATTTAATGCAACTATGAATAGTATTACATTTTTCTCAAAATATTCATAATTTTTAGAGTTTAAAAGTTATTTCAAGTTATAAGATTTGTTCTAAATAGCTGAGCTATGACCATTCCACAATTTGTTATTGATTTTTTTTGGTATTCTGCATATCTTTTTATGTGTAACTCCCTCGCTTTCAAAATAAAGTATAATTTTTTAGATATTTTATTTTATTTCATAATAATGTCTTTTTAACATAAATGATTAATATTTTATAATTTGTTCTCATTTAAATGAAGAAAAAACGAGAGTGATTAAGTTGGAAAGAGAAATAATAAGATATTAATTTATAATATTTATTAATAATAAATTTGAAATTTAATACTAAAATTTGTATTGTTTTTAACATTATGAATATTTGTGCAAATATTTAAAATGATATTTATTTTGTAACAAATGAAATATTATTATCTTTATTTTGTTTTAAGAAGTTATGATATTTATTTGTAACAATATTTTATGAATCTTAAAATCTCGATAATTTTTTACCTAACTCAAGAATTAAAGAAGTGTTAACATTTATAAAAATATAAAATAAAATAACTTAAATAACTTTATACACCATAATTAATAAGTCATTAATTTGATCAGCTATTTTTTTCATCTTTTACCAAGTGCTATAAGATGTAAAAATAATAATGAGTAGTTAAAAATGTATACTATATAAATTAAAATATAAACATATTTTTTTGAGGAAAAAATATAAACAATTAAGAATAAAATTAAAAAATTAACAATTATTCTTAGTATGAGGGAAAAAATATCCTAATATTACAGAAATTGACAAGTATATTAACATAATAATAGAATTTTTGTAAGCAAGATTTGTATTTTTCAAACCGTTTTCAACGGCGTTTTTCAATGGATTATTGCATCCGTTTTCAATTTTATAGGACTCATTTCAAATTATAGTCCAATTTTCTGTACTCGAGTCTCACCAACTCATTGCTAAAGCGACTCAGCAACGACACCACATAGTTCCCTATACGCACTGTACACAGTAGAGTGAGAGAGAGGGAGAGAACGGTGGAGGGGTCCATTCCCCAAGAGTTCTTGAAGCTATTCATGGTAGGGGCCGTAAAGATTTTTTTTTCCCCCATTTTTTCAATTTCTGTTTCCTTAATTCATCTTCATTTTACTTCCATCTCAATCAATCTTTCACCTGAAATCTTCTTCCTTTGTTCTTACAATACAGCCAATATATGTTTCACTTTCTTTTCTCGTTTATCTATCTATCAGAAAATAGTGTCTGTGCAGCTCGTCTCTTGCTTGTTCTTCGTTCGTGACAAATTTTCTCAATGTTACAGGAATGCTAGTTTTGGGATCTCTATAATTACTGAAAAAACCCCTTCCCTTTTCAGGTACATCTCAGATCTGAAGCACATTGCCCTTGTGCCCACTTCAATTCAGTGTATCCGTGTGTCCATCGCTTTGCTCGTTTATTGGTTCCCAGTTTTTGCTCAATTTTGTGCAGATCTTGCTAAATTATAATCTTTTCTTAGTTCATCCTTAGCTGTTTCTTGAAGATTTCAGTAATTTCTTTTCAGTGTGATGCATTATCGATGTTTTCTAAGATGAATTCTACAGTCTAAGGGTATGAGTTCTCTTTTGTGCTTTATTGTTTCTTTATTTATTTTTTCTTTTGCAATTGATTTCAGCTATGAGGAGTGATGGGCGGTGCTGCATTTTTCTAATTAATTTCTTGAAACTTCCATTCTGAGTGGTTCAGCATTTAATTATTTATTTTAACTCAAAACAATTAATATATTTAAATCTGTCAACTGGCGTATCTATCTATAACGATCATATTTAGGGGCATCTTCTGTTTTTGGTTGATATGCAAGTTTTATGTTACTTATATACTTGTCATCGACAAATCCTACTCATGGGGACATATATGTTACTGTGGCTTCCTGTTTATGTATACATTTGGATGGATGATTGAGTTTTTTGACTTTGGCTTAATTCTGGAAATAACGCAGGGCTTGAACTGAATTCCCTTCTCTTCTGATATTGGCCGTATAGCAATGGGGAAATCTCCTGGAAAATGGATCAAAACTATACTCTTTGGGAAGAAATCTTCAAAATCCAATCTATCAAAAGTAAGAAAGCCATTCTCTCTCTCTCGCACCCACATAATAAAATATCTGTAGGTTCATATTCCTGCTTTCTTTCCCATCTTGACACTTGTGGTTGTTGAGTGATGATTTGTTGCTTCTTCTCTACCTTCTATTAGTTCGTGTGCTGAGATTGAATCGCTCAATGTTTCCTTAAGATGAATATTTCTTTTCTGGTTTTCTGTGTGGTGCCTGACATTGAGATCCCTTGGATTGTAATGATGATGATCATTGGCAAAAAGTTATTGAGAACTAAGAGTTCATATTAGCAATAGTTTTTGTTACTAGTTCTCATTTTTCATATTCAATACATTTGTAAAATATACAGACCATGTTGCATTGATTTTAAACTATAATCACTTCTGAAGGGTGTCCCGATTGAGAAAAAGGCAGTCTCTGAGCCAGCTGCAGGGAATTTGGGTCTGAGTCATTCAGTGATTTCAGATACAACATATCCGAGTGCTGATAGAGGTTTTGAGAAGGTGGAATTTGAAAAAGGTGTTGCTGATGATGCACTATGTGACCCAGCTACCTCCTTGCCTGCAAAGCAGAATGTGGCTTTGCAAGACACTACAGTTTTGAGCTCAGCTGATGTTGAAGAGAGAGCAAGGCAAGAGGAAGCAGCCACAAAAGCACAAGCAGCTTTTAGGGGCTACTTGGTAATAACTAATTGCTTCTTATATTGTTTCTTCAATGGATGTTTACATGTAATAAATAAGCATTGCTTGTTCTATTCCATTTTATACTATGAAGCTTTTGAACCTTTTGGTGTTATTTCAGTTTGTTTATGATTCCTACCTCTTTCTCTTTGTCCTCCTTTCTTTTTTTTTTTTTTTTAGGGGGGTGGGGGTTTCTGGAATGATTAGTCTGCATGCAAGTCATTTTCATCAAACCCACAAACTATGCATGTGCTTATTTGTTTCTTTGTTTTATACTGCTTCACATTCTCTGTTTATGAGTGGAAAAAAAGGGGTGGGGTGTTTCACTGCATTCTCTGCATATCGAAGATTTTTTGTATATGACTAGATTTCTGTTGTTGTAAATATGTATATGATATGAGAGCGTCACATTTTTTTTTCTTATTTATTGTGCTGGCTACAACTTGTAGAATGGCTTTGACTACTGAAGAAGCACTAACACATTTCCCTAACAGTTTACAGCAATGTATCTATTGGAATTTCATGATTTGATTTTGATTTTTTTTCCTGATGTAATCATTTTTAAGGCTCGCCGAGCATTTTGGGCTCTGAAAGGCATTATAAGGTTACAAGCGCTTATTCGTGGGCATTTGGTTAGACGGCAGGCAGTAGTTACCTTACGCTGCATGCAGTCCATTTTGAGGTTGCAGGCACTGGCTCGTGGGCGAAGGGTAAGGCTTTCATATTCTGAGCTTTAACTATTTACAAAATGCAGGCTGCTTGAAGTTCTTAAAGAGTATGCCAACAATGTTTCTGATGCACCTGCGTCTTATAAACTATGGGAATCTTATGTGTTTTTGTGTCTAGCATACTGATCAGAATACTTCACAGGTGGGCTTGCTTGGAGTGACTGTGTCAGGAAAACTGGCAAAAAATGCATTTGCTCGTAAGGTATTCATGCCTTTTCCCCTGCTGCCTTAAGTATGTCGAAAATTGAATAGCACCTTCACTCCTTACCTGTGGGTGTGTCTTTCAAGTGAAACTTTCTAAGAATATTTCATATATTCTCGTTCAGATCTTTTCCCATTCAACCCTGTGTTTCTGTCTTTTAAAAAGGAAAAAGGGAAATCTCTGTGCAGATTTTACCTTTATAAAACAGATTGAAGAAAGCATTAAGTTACAGAAACTACCATTGCTCAGTTCATAAATCAGAAAAATAATTTATCTCAAAATATAGATGATATTTACTTGTTGAAACATTTGACTAGATCAACAGATTATTGTGGTTGAGTGTGGTGATGATTTCAGTCTTCCAAGATTGCACATTCTCTTTTATGAATATTTTAAGTCATGTAAAAGATTTCCTTCTACCATGCTCTCCTTTGTTAATTTGGGAAGAAGCTTCTCCTTTTTCCTATTAGGGTTGGTAATATTGGTAAAGATAGTTTTTGAGTCCCTTTCCCAGAATTGTTACAGGAAGCCAAGATAAAATTGTGCACATTTTAAGATCATTGGCATCACACTTGAACAATTGGGGCAATGGTGATAAATCTCTCTTTTATTTCACCTCACTACTTCTCTTTCCCTGTTAGCTTCTTGCCTCGTTGCCAACTGCAATGCCTCTTAGCCTTCAGTATGATCTGACTGAACCAAATTCAGCTTGGGTTTGGTTGGAACGCTGGTCACTGCTTCGCTTTTGGGAACCAGTTGCACCACCCAAAAATGTCATTGATGTAAAGTTTCAAGGAAAGCCGACAGGTGCCCATATTCCTGATGCAGAAACAGGAAAGTCTAGGAGGACCTTCCGGAAGGTAGCTGCTACAGCTACTGGTGACAACAATGCATTAAATTCTTTGGATGTGGAAAAGCCTAGACGTAATGTGAGGAAATTAGTGAGTCCTCAAATGGAATCACAAGAACAACCAACAAATGAACTAGAGAGAGTCAAGCGTAACCTTAGAAAAGTTTCTGCTTCAACAACCACCGTATTTAGTGAAAAACCAGAAACAGAAATCGAGAAGCCTCCGCAAAATGTCAGAAAACCTTCAAATGTTGCAGCTTCTGATGTGTCTGAACAATCAATTGTTGATGTTCCTGAGAAGCCAAGTGATTCTACCCTTGCAGTTGATAAATCACCTGAAATGGAAATTCCTCCAAAACCATTGAGTGTGGATGAACATATTGATTTGCCACATGTTGATCATCCTGCCATTGAGCAGCATTCTGTGGAAAATGGTGCAAATGTTGATACTAGTGCAACAGTGCAAGAGGAAGAAAGCACAAAGGAAGACCAAACTGGCAAAGAAAACCAGAGAACCAGGAGGAGGAAATCTTTCCCTGTGAAGCAGGAATTTCCTGAGAGCGTATCTCAGAACACACCAAGCTTGCCTAGCTATATGGCTGCGACTGAATCTGCAAAGGCAAAACTCAGATTGCAAGGGGCAGCAAAGTTGAGTGAAGAGGGGGTTGAAAATGGTTTTATCCGGCGTCATTCTCTCCCATCCTCAACCAACAGCAAATTGAGCTCATTGTCACCTCGGATACAAAAACAAGCTCAAGCAAATGGGAAAGGAGGAAGCAAAATTAACAAATCCTTATCATCTTCTAAAGATGGTAAGATTAATATGTTGTCCAATTGAAGCCTCTCCCATACTCTTGTTGACTTGCCTGCTTTTCAATGAAGTCCATTTCAGATTATTTATAGGGTATAAAGCTATGGTAGAAATGCTCAGTTAGTGAAATTCTCTAACCATCTAAAGAAAATGTTTGCATTGAGATGGGATGATTTTGCAGTGCATGCTCTTATGTTGAAAATGCAAGATTGCATCCTCTAATCATTGTCCCTTCCCCCTCACCTTCATTTTCTATGCATGTGCTTTGTAATGCATATATGCATTGTAACTATTAAATCTCTACACCCTTTTTAGGACATTTGCTTCTTACTTATTCTGATTATCCTGTGCAAACTAATGATATTATTTCATTTTGCGGCATTTCAGAGAGGGTTCTTCAACCTGGGTGGAGGAGATAAATTCTGCAATTTGCTTGTCTAGAAAATTGTTTGAGGCGTGTGTAACTGTAGCTGTTGTCTAAACTCTGTAAAACATCAGAAGGATATTATGAACGATTAACATCGAATTTCATATATCCTATGATTTCCCATGCAGGGTGTTATGGAAGAATGTATAGTTGTAGACCTAGAGTTGTGCTGATTTGGTATAACATGATTTTGTGTGGTTTGCTCCCAAAGTCTGTTTTATTATTCATAATGTAATTTGCACTTTTGCTTGATTTGTCTCTGGCTTGTTGAAAATGTTTTCCTCTCCGATGTGATTCCTTTGAGCTAATTCTTTTGAGGAACCTTTAATCAATAGTTTCAGCTTAGAATTTCATCCTAGCTATTCCATACACATCACAGGTTGCATTTCCAAGTTTAAATGGCATCTACTTGATGTCATGTTTACGAAATCTTAACAAAATTGAATAATACTTTTACTCAGTTTTCTTAGTTTCTTATTACTTTTTTTATGCCGTATTAAAGTCAAGGAAGATAGTTTTTCGTTTTTGAGAATTTGAGTTTACTAAACTGTCTTGATAAAAACTGATATTTTTTGGCCGGGAATTATCTTTGACATGGTCTACAATGCTCCCTGAATATTATGTGGTGTGATTATTGATTTCGAATTTTACATAATATTAGAAAGCTGCAGGTCATGATCCGTGATATTTAGAGGGACCTCTGCTTGCAGGCTTGCTAATAATAATGATTTCTAGTTCAATGAAATTCAACGATAACTTTTGACTTAATAAAATAATTAAAGAAATTATCATAGATATATTTTTGGTTTGTATTAATTTGGTTAGTGTTGAAATCATTTGAGTTATAAATTTTTAAAATTTTATTAATAAAAATAAAAATTTAAATATTTATTTATTTTTAAAATATAAATATTTAATTTTTAAATATTGTAAAAATAAGGACGATTAAATCGTAACAAACAGAGGAAGTGAATTTTTATATCTTTTTGATCTTCCTCCTTAATCAGTTGACATTTAGCAGCTGTGTTTTACAATCTAACAAGTAACAGCAAAGCACTTTAATTCCCAATGATAACCCAGTCACCATAGGACTGAAATTTGAAATCTAAACAAGGAAACTAAAATATGTATCTTTATCCCGTATTCCAGAAATGCAATTTGAGAATGGGAAAATATTTCACAGATACAAATACTCCTCTTATTCAACTGCTTTTG
Organism: Apocynum venetum; assembly: GCA_019593545.1. NCBI lineage: Eukaryota > Viridiplantae > Streptophyta > Magnoliopsida > Gentianales > Apocynaceae > Apocynum > Apocynum venetum. Next base: position 3,113,861 of record SRSM01000123.1, on the reverse strand, counting down.
CCTACCTTTCATATCCCAAGAATTACATTACAGAGCATGCTTCAAGATTCAGGCCACACAAAAGGCAAAGTGGAACGTTCCCAAACTTACCTTATAGCTATGGCCAACGTATTTGCATCCATTGCTTACTGATACGCCACCGTATATGCCACCTCCAGTCTAGTATGACCACAGTATTTTTCCAGTTTTTGCATTGATGGCATAAACAGGTCCGGTAGCATTCGTTGAACCCCCAAAAAGAACATCATTGGCCAGTCACCGGATTAACTGTTACATTCTTGGGATCACCAGTTGCCCATAATATTTTGCCTGTTGAAGCATCCATGGCTACCCAGCCTCCACCATTTGTGACTCTATTAATTGGCGGCCCGAGAGTAAAGTTTAAACGATTACTATGGGTTATGTTAGTATAGATCCTTTTCTCGTCTGTTGCTGCCCCCCATATTCCACCTCCAGTTTTGCCTCCAGGACCAGCATTCTACATAAACCCCTTTTCCAGTTAGACATACCAAAAATCAATTAATCACTTCTTGTTGATTTATAACGTTTACCAATGAATTCTAAAGCCAACCTACCGTAGACCAGATAATGTCCCCATTGTCGCGATTCAGGGCCCATGCAATTCCACTTTTCTGAACAGCTGCAATAATGTCTCGATTAGATCCATTAATGTGTAGGCTCAGCATCATTGGAGCCTCTCCAAAATCAGCATCCGAGCTGGGACCAACAGGGTAATTGGGGTTTGAAGAATTCGAACAGGCAACGAACCAGACATCATAGCCTCCTAGTTGCTTGAACCACCTGATTTTCCCTCCAGCATATGGTTGTCAGGCAGCATATAAGTCTGCCAGAGAATATTTGTGACTTATTTTGATATTCTCTCTTTCTCTCAATTCTTTATATTTTCTTGAGATTAACAATCGATTTAATTTGAGTTGAGAAAGGGAGAGTAGTATAATTATTAAAACGTGTAGTCAAAACTTTGTTTTTTTTTACAAAAGAGAAAAAAGAAAAAATTGTAATTGTTTAATTTGAGTAATTGTAGCAGGGGAAATGAAAAGAGGGAAAAAACAATACCTTCATTTTCAGAGACGCAACAAGAGTTGAAAGCCAAACATTTGCAAGGTTTTTTTTTTTTCCTGAAAAGGAAAGGTTGAAAGGTTAATGGTGAAAGGCCGTTCATTTTTGTTTTTTTTGAGGAATGTGAACGACCATTAATTAATTAGAGCTTTAGAAGTGGACCGGTAATGGGAGTATTTGTCTTTGCATGTATAAAATTCAAATGTTTAGACTAATATTATTTTTATTGTTAATTAGTAATTTGTAGGAAAAAAAAACTCTAGAATAGAAATAATGTAGCTTTGAAATTTCAAAACTCTTTTTGTCGTTTGGCAAACTCCTATAAATTATCCAAATAGAATATTTTGTTATTTTTGTCTCTCCCTTCAGAACATTTGCTCACAAAAGTTGCGGATGTTAGCTCCGTTACACTCTTTTTTATTTTTAAGGAGTAGCTCCGTTATACTTGGTAATGCTAAAAGTTCTAAAGAAATTCTCAATTGGGCCATCATACCCAATGCGTGGCCCATGAATAACCAAGAAGAAATTATTGGCCTGTTTGAGAATTCCTGCTTCCTCGATCAAAAACATGGCAAGGCCCAGAGGTATCGACTACATGGACAAGAGTTTTATAAAAGTCCATCAATCTATTACCTTGGAAGCTTTTTTCCGTGTTTTATTTATTTAAAACTTTTGAAAGGGGGTAGAAAATCAGACCAATTAGCAGCATGTATTGAAATGAAGTCCTCCTCTTTTGCACCACGCAGATAACCATTATACTTGTGCTAATTTTAGCACCCACTATCCTCTTTCCCTTGTTGAGAAATGCTGAAAGTAGAAGGAAAGATACTCAAGAACACACACTTGAGAGAAGGCCGATCAAGATTCCTTGCAGCCTTGCAAAAATAATAATAATAATAGTATTTTCCAGGTAAAAAGGGTTGCCATTTGCTTTTGTTTCCCATTTTTTCTTCTCTAATAAACCAAATAGAAGTCATGCTGGATTTTAATGAGGATGATGTTCAAAGAGTAGTGTAAATGAGAGATTAGAAAGTGTTAGTTTTGTTTTAGCTTAACTGTTTTACTTATCTAATTTCTAATTTTATTGTGGTGATTTATTTTCTATTACAATAAATAATAGCCGTGTCATATGAACGTTCCCTTCATTAAAGTGACGATTATCTAACAAAGTAGATTTACTCATCCAAATGACAGTATATTATTATACAACAACTTGTTTGACGGTTTGTCCTGACCCGGAGACTCCCAACTCATCTTTCTCTATTTTAATAATCCAAAAGACAGAGAAAACAAATTTTAAACTTATTTTGGGTTGAAAAAACAGATTTTTCTCTCTCATCACTTTGTTTGAGGATAAAATGAAAATTGATTGGCACATGCTTTATTTACAAGTGTTCGCGTCCTTTCACGTGCTGTTTCCGTTTACATCTCCACTGGGCACGGCCGCGAGTCGCTATATATATAGCTAGGCCATCATTGACCCAACAGAAGCCCTTCAATTTTAGAAGTCCCTTCTGAAACCAATCCAAAAGATGTCCAAGTTTTCATTCTTGTTGTGTTTCTTCATTGTTGCTTTTGGTTTTTTCCCGAATGGTTCGGGACTCAAAGTTGGGATATATGAGCTCAAGAAGGATGATTTCTGTTTGAAGGTTACAAACTTTGGTGCTCGAATCATTTCCGTGGTTCTTCCTGACAAGAACGGTATGTTTCATTTGCCTATCTCTTTGTTAAAAACATGCAAGGAATTCCCACTTCTTTTTTCCCTGTTTTACAGATTACAATATTAATTGTTCATCTTATTGTCCACAGGGAAATTGGGAGATATAGTTCTTGGTTATGATTCTCTGAAGAGTTACATGGTGAGTTCTCTTGCATAGACTATTATAATAATCTTTTATGGACATCCAATTTCGTTCTGCATAGTTCAATTTGTGGAGCAAAACTTAAGGAGGACGAGTTACGGGATCCACCTATGGTGATAAGCTTCCTTCCTTCACACCATATCTCTATTTCTGAAAATGTAAGACATTTTATATAAACGAAAAAGAAGAAGGAAAAGTCAGACTTTTAGGCTCGCCTATAGGGGTACCTTTTGCCTATTTGTGCCCCAAATGAATCACATTGTGGAGGATTAACACCTTCTTCTTGGTTAATTATAAATCACAAGCGATGTAGCTAGGTTTGGAATTTTAAGGCTTTTAAGGAGGATCCTTCCAGTTCGTGCACACCAAAACGAGGGGAACTTCAAAAATGTCTTTGTAAATTTCGTGCAATAATGTTAGTTTAGTCAATATTGCTAGCTGTTAGCGATTCCCTGCCGTTTTTAAACACTCCGATATCATATTACGAAAGGTGCCAAATTGAATTTGCAACTTGAAATTAAATATATTCTAGATGGTTTTTGTCTGGTATACGTACTCTAATTTACGTATGATATATTTTTTTTCTTCTACTAAGATTTATGTCTTAGTCCCTCTATCGTTTTGGATTTCCGCATGGTGCTTTTTTTTTTTGGGGGGGCGGGGGGGGGGGGGGGACTGAAATGTGCCAAGGAGCCAATGTGGACTAGTTGTGGCTAGAACTTTCTTTCTTTTTCTGTTGATTAGTCAAAAAAATGGTCCTTTGAGCAAAACAAAATGATTTCCATTAGTATTGCCCTTTTTTTCCCCAAAGCTTGTCATATTGGATCACGCCTTATATCTATCAGTGTCCTACAAAGACTTGCTCAACTACTTTTTTTTCTTTCCCAAAATATAAATTATTTTAAAAATTTTTATAAATATTTGAGGTTAACTTTCAATATTAATCTTATTTATTTTTATATTTCATCTGAGCTTTTTCTTATTTTCAAAATAAAATATTTTTTTCTTATCAAAACAAACTTTATCTCCTCTTTCTTATTTTCAAAATATAATAATTAAAAGTATTTTGAAAATAAAAAAGAATTTATTGATCTATACAAAATCTGTTTTCAGCAATTTATATTTTTGAATATTTACTTTTTTAAAAAAAATCAATTAATAATCGGCTTAATTTAAAAAATTAACAACTAACTAAATATATGAGTTTCATTATTAATTATATTAATAATAAGAGTAGATATATTAATATATGTTATTTTTTTAGAGTCAAAATTTTTCTTAATTATTATTAAGTCAAAAAATAAATATTTAATTTTGTAAAAAAGAATAATACGAATAAATAAATAAAGATCTCAGTGGCACAATACTAATGCAATTAACTTTATGCCATCTGCTGCAGAATGATACTAGCTACTTTGGAGCAATTGTTGGTCGAGTTGCTAATCGAATTGGCGGTGCTCAGTTCACTCTAAATGGAAAACGCTATAAGCTTGATGCCAATGATAATAAAAACATGCTTCACGGTATGGTATTTGTATTTGTCTCCCCATGTTTTTCTTTTTATTTTTTTCCAATGGAAAATGAATATCGATTACAGCTAAATCTTTAAATGGATAACTCTGCCCAGGTGGATCAAAAGGATTTAGCCAACGCATTTGGAAGGTAAAGAAGTATGAGAAAGAATCAGCCACTCCCTTCATTACCTTAACGTATTACAGTGCCGATGGTGAAGAAGGATTTCCCGGTGGTGTTTTTGTCTCCGTCACCTATGCTCTAATGCATCCCTACAAATTGAAAGTAACAATGAAGGCAAAAGCTTTAAACAAAGCCACTCCAGTGAACCTGGCCCAACACAGTTACTGGAACCTTGGTAATCATAACAGTGGTGATATTCTTTCAAATCAGATCCAAATTTTTGCTTCACACATCACGCCCGTGGATCAACAACTCATTCCTACTGGAGAAATCTCTTCTGTGAAGGGAACGCCATATGATTTCTTGAAACCCCACATCATAGGAAGCCAAATCAATGGCCTTCCTAACGGCTATGATATCAATTATGTTCTTGATGGTCACCGCAAGAAGATGAAGCTAGCAGCCATCGTGAAAAGCAACAAGTCTGGAAGAGAGATGAAGGTATATACAGATGCACCGGGTGTGCAATTTTATACTTCGAATTCTATGGCCAGTGTGGAGGGGAAAGGTGGATATATTTATGAAGCTCATGCAGCACTGTGCTTGGAGACTCAAGGGTTCCCTGACTCAGTGAATCACCCCAATTTCCCTTCACAGATTGTGAATCCTGGAGAGACTTATGCCCATCACATGCTGTTCAGTTTCTCCATTGGAAAAAAAGAACACTAGAAGCTTCTTAATTTTTATTCATGTAACAAGTGAGGCCAAATTAATAACTCGAATAAAGTACGGCTGAATCACATGCCTTCTCCAGTTTTCCACCGTTGTTTTTTCTCCCCTTCAGGCTTCACCTTCAAGTACTAATAAATTTCCCTACTATATAGCTACTAAAGAATCTGTGCCTTCATTCATAAGGCCTTTTTGGGCCGTTTTCAAATATAACTTTAATAAATTATAAAAAAATTGACTTAGAATTAGTTTTTTTTTTGGGGGAAAGGAACCTAGAATTAGGTTGTTAAATACAAGTAAAATAAAAAATAATTATTGATATATTAAAAATAAAAATTTGTAATAAATAAAGAAATATTTTGATATAATATAAAATTGCTAAAAGACCATCTAATTTCATCTCATATGATAGAATTAATTTTAATTTTACACCAGCAATGGGAAGAAAATATAAAAAGTTTTTAAAGAAAATTATGAGAAAGGAGACCTTGTTCAGAAAATAGGTTTTTTTATATATATAAATAAATTCGCAATCAAGCTACCCTAGTTTAAAAAAATATATTAATGACAGACATTAACGCATAAATGTATTATCAAAATAAGTTCTTTTATTTAAAAAAAAAAAACGTTTTCCTGGAGCCTAAAAACCCACAAACACGAAAAAATAGGAAAATGGGCCTGTCGGATTACTGCACATGGATCTTCTCCTCCGCTCTTCTTCTCACCTCCTTGCCGGCGTTAGTTCCACAGGTTCACTTTTTTTCCTCTGTGAATTGTGATTCATGTATTCTAGGCAAGAAACTACTACTAAGTTGAAATTTTAGGGCTTAATTTGTTCGTTTGAGAGTCCCCAACTGACGAAAGGATTGCAAATACTATAAACAATCTCCAGGCAAATTTGATTGCTGCAGATTGGTCAATTATGGATTGATTGCCTCTACAACAAATTACTGTAATACCACCATCAAGAAGAAGAAGGGGTCGCTTTTTAGCAATCTCCGTCGTTCTGCAACTGCAATGTGTGCTAGTATCAGCAGTAATGCCTTGAGTCCTTCAACGCGGGGGAAGAAATTAGTATGGATTTGGACGGATAACAAGCAAGTCATGACTGCCGCTGTAGAGAGAGGCTGGAACACTTTCATTTTCCCCTCAAATCATCGAGACCTCGCTGCTGAGTGGTCATGTAACTCCCTGTCTCTGTACTAATTGCTTGTATATGCGAAATGTGAGTTCTGCTCTGTATGTAAAGATTTGAGCTTTATTGCTGTGTTATTTGGTATGAAATTGAACTCAACATGGTCCGTTTGTGATAATAAATTGGTGTGGTATTTACTATGCTTGAGGACTCGGAGTCTATAATTTTCAGATGACAATCTGCTTTGGAATGTACAGCAATGGCGTTCATATGTCCTCTCTTCCTTGAAGAAGGAGAGGTCTTTGATAGTGAGCATAGAAGAATTGCTGTATGCTCTGACATTTCATCCCCGCAGCAATTAGAGAATCTACAACCATTGGATGAGCTGGCAGAGACTATTATTGTTAATCTTCTGGATTGGCAGGTAACTTAGCCAGCTTCTCTTCTGAGGAATAGTCTTCCCTGACAATATACTTGTGTCACTACACCATTTGAAAATCATGCAAGCAACATCATCTTAAAACTGATAAGTCTTCCTGCATTGTGCGCTCATTGTTACTAGCTCTGCATGAAGCAATTTGGCCTTGTATGATAAGATACCTTGCCGCTATTATGGGCCAGTTGGTTGTCCTTTATCTTTGTTGATTTATGGAAAGGGGATTTATGAAATTGGTCAAAACTTGAAACCTATAGGTTAAGCATCATTACAGTTCAAAGTCTGAGAATAGCTCTGCCCAGCGTCAAATTTTCTCTGTTTTCCAACTCTTGCTGATGTCACAACTGTAATTCTTGCATATTTTGGATTGTTTTGATATCACAACTACCACAGCATTGCTAATATAATTTATTTTGTTTGTTCTTTGTTCTTCCGTTTATCCATGTTTCTAGGTGATCCCTGCAGAAAATATTACTGCCACATTTCAAGGAACAAAGAGAACTGTTTTGGCAGTCTCCAAAACAGCATCTGAAGCTCAGGTTTTTCTTGAGGTAGTGCACTCTTCAGATGCTTGGATGTAGGCTTTTTAAAATAATAAAAAAAAAAAAGTTAGATTCTAAAGAAAACAATTCATTGTTTTCATCTATATTTTGCTTTAATAGGCCTTGGAGCAGGGATTGGGTGGTGTAGTTTTAAAAGTTGAAGATGTCAAAGCAATCATGGAGTTAAAGGTGATGTCTTCTGCTAGGATTTCCTCTTTTATGGCACTATTCCTCACGTAGCATTATTTACAGGACTACTTTGACAGAAGAAATGAAGTTAGCAGTCTATTGAACCTGACTAAAGCAACAGTGACCAATGTTCAAATGTCTGGAATGGGTGACCGTGCGTGTGTGGATCTCTGTAGCCTCATGAGACCTGGTGAAGGTCTTCTGGTTTGCTCTCATGATCCTTTCTACGTGTGCTATAACTTTTTGGTTGTACTATTGAAGGACTCCTTGTTGGCAGAGATAAGAATGACATTCTTACTGCAGACCTTTCTTTTCTAAGGTTGGATCATTTGCTAGAGGGCTCTTCCTTGTTCACTCAGAGTGCTTAGAGTCAAATTACATTTCTAGCAGGCCTTTTCGAGTAAATGCAGTAAGTTTTAAAGCACTTGTTCATATTGCCTAGCAAAACTTCAGTCAAAGAAAGTGTAATTAAACCTTCTTTTTTCTGTTGGGCTAGGTAAAGCAGAATTAAGTTATCTTACTTGAAACGTGCAATCATTGGAAACATTGTGGTAATAAAATATAGAAAATTGGGTTCAGATCAATCGCTTCCCTCCCTATTGCGATATCTATACTTCCTTTTTGTATAAAATCTTCAAGTTTCACACTTTATGAAAAAAAAGGAGATTGAGACATCCCTAATACCATTGCTTCAATGTTTTCAGGGGCCAGTTCATGCTTATGTTGCTGTTCCTGGAGGCAAGACTAGCTACCTCTCTGAGTTAAAAGCAGGAAAGGAGATTATTGTGGTGGATCAAAGGGGTATCCAGCGGACAGCTATTGTTGGTCGAGTAAAGATAGAAACTCGACAATTAGTCCTTGTAGAAGCGAAGGTCTGTATGCTTCAGCATTCCAGAGTTCTACATAATAGTGTTCCAAAATAAGCCTTGGAATTGAAAACGTTATGATTGGGAAGTTTTCCCTCTATGTAGTAGAAAAGTCCAGCTATTTATGATTTTAGAAGGAAAATGGTGGAGTGCATGCCATTTATACATTTAGAATACCATAAAATTTAAAACATTAGCAAATAAAAGAATTTTGGTGCTTACATCAGGAAGAAAAAAGAAAAAAAGGTTTTTGGATCTCCATACTGCTATCCATGTCAAGTAAACAAATGTGACGAGAATTTGGTTTCTAGTGTAGATAAGATTTCTTCCCATCATCCCTGCATATCAGTTGATGTTATTTGTGGACTTGTACTGCTGCGACAGATAGATGGTGACAATCAAACTTACAGCATTCTTTTACAAAACGCTGAAACAGTAGCTCTCGTCTCCCCCTTCGGAGGTAAATTTTCTCTTGTCTATCAAGTTGTTGATTTTGTAACTGCTGGAGTCTTTAAAATGCACGATCTGGTTACAGGAGCGGGAAAGCAAGACTTGGCAATTCCTGTGACCTCACTCAAAGTTGGAGATGCGGTTTTGCTGAGAGAACAAGGAGGAGCTCGACACACTGGAATAGAAATAGAAGAATTCATTGTAGAAAAATGAGGACCTTGATTCTCATGAAAGTTACGTAGTTTTGCATGGAGTTCGCTAATCTAGTCTTACATGCCCTGTGAAGATCAATTCATCTCCCTATTCTTCAATTTAATGACATTACAAGTATATTAATGATATGCATTTGCGTTGGATGCTGTACTTTTAGTTAATTTCGATGATACCTCCCTTTTCTCTTTTTCATTTCTATTGTCTATGTTGTCTGAGGAGGGCTTTGGGGAGAGAGGAGCTTTCCAATGGAAGTCAAAAGGGAAAGAGATCAACACAAGGCAAAAGTTTTAACAGGCCGATTTTTCATATGTTGTGCAGTAGCTGGCAAAGATTTTTGCAGCTAAACAAAAAGCTTCAGACATTTAACATTAAACTGAAAACAAAGAGCTGGAAAAAATGCTGCACACTTTATTACAAAAACAGCGACAAGGGCAAGAAAATTAAAAGGGGGGTTAAGAACTTCTAAGTAAGAGGGAGACCATTAATACAAAAGGTGCTATAATTTGAATCAAGGTCAATGAGCGGAATGATTTGTAGTTGTGCCTGTCTTCTTAAAGTCTATCTTATCAACTTTCACCTCCCCATCGATGAGCTCATAAACATAAACTACCACACGGAGGCCGTCAATATCCATTAGGACAAAACTTGGGTTCACGTCATAGGTGATGCTGCTATATGCACCAGTGGCTGACCCGGGATTTATTACAACACCAGCCTCGTGCTTGTAGGCCTTGAACTGGTGAGTGTGGCCACTAACAAGAATATCAACGTCTAGCTGTCTTTGAAGCATGGCTAGAGAATCAAGATCTCCCCAAGGAACAACCTTTCAAACGTGAAAGACCAACAGTTTTATCAGTAAAAGCACATGGAAGTATAATAGAGCTTTTTCCTACAAGGATGAGTAACCCATGTTTTTACAACATTTGAAAGACAGGAGTCTGATTGCATAGACTGGAAGTTTCCCTCTATGTCCTGCACTCCCCGCCAACCATCAAGCGAGAGGGAAAAGGATAGAGAAGAGAGGAAAACAGGATGCCATGTCCATGCTAAAATTAATTCTCTATAGTGCATAAGATCAAAGCAAATATAGTGCAGAATGCAGAATAAAATGATCAGGAAACCAAGGAAAGAAAAAGCACATCCAAACAGCTATATTGCAACAAAAAGAAATCTAACCTGGTGACCATGGCATAAACCAAGCTTAAATTGTCCAATTGTAAGTGTTTTCGTCTCTGGATATCTAGAGTCTTCATCATACTCACCTCTAGTAATGTGCAAATTGGGGCATAGGTTCTTCAAGTAATCATGAACTTCCTGCTGACAAGAGAAGATGATCATCAAGTGGAAGAGGCTATTAAAGCATCAAAGACCTTCTTTCAGATGGCACAGACTGACTTGCAAATATTCAATCTATGACTACAATCTTGAAGGCAAAATAAAATTTAGGAAAACAAAAATCCTCTCACTCACGACTATATAGGATCAGGAATTTTCATGCAAACGTGCACAAGTAAGATATGCTTACAAACTGAAAGAAGATAAGATAGTTACTTTCGCTTTAATCTTGCTATACTAAACAAAGAAATACGGTATTGAGGAGGTTATGAATTAAGTTCTATTGCCTGAAAACTTTAATTATTAGTCAACTTCAGTGTTCCCTATTTACGGCAACACTCATTTAACCATCTGAAGCATAGCCAAAATCACCAGGACATGGAGAAAACCAAATTAAAAGCATTTGGCACACCTGTTTTACATGGTTTAGCTTCACATGTATAAAATGAAGTTAAAAGATTTGGAATTTAGCTCATGAAGGAGGTAAAAACCCGGAAATACATTGAGGAAAAGCACCCAAAAAAAATATATACTTTGATACAGAGATTTCCTGTGCAAATGATATGCTGAATCTTTCCTGGAACCAGCATAGACTTGAACTTCGCTGGAAGATCAGGTGCCCTATTCGGGATGTGAAGATCCCCAATAGCCAACACCAAAACCATTTCTCCAAATTTCCCCCAGAATCACGACCGGCCCACAATCACCGCTCTGCTTGATCAATTCAACAAGTCAACAAGACAAAGAAACAATTATCCCACTCAAAAGGAGAAGAGAAAAAAAAAACCCCTAAAATCATGAACATAAAGAGGAGATTATTAGATAGTTACAATATCAACAAACAATTCCTATAATCATACTAAATATTAGTACTTTCGATCTTCATACTATTGGTCAGTCACTGGTCTTGGTTCGTAGGTTGCAATTGCAGATGTCGATTTTCGATTCGATTAAACAAGGAGTTTCTCAGTTGGAGCTTGAAGTCTGGACAACGCCGATCAGAGTACTGGGAATTTTATTTTATTTTTCCTTTTAACACTTTTTCATTTTCTGTTATTTTATTGGATTTTTTGCAATTGGGCCCCTCAAAATTTGTTCTTTTCGTAATCATGCTCTTCATTTTAGTAAACCTTCAATTTTAGCTGAGATAAAACATTTACAATTATACCCTTTTTTGAAGATTGTGAATTTTACCATTCAAATATCAAAAAAGTATAGATGATACTTTTAAACAAAAAACGGGGAAGGTTTACTCAATGTTATCCTTTTATGTTAAATTTAAATTAACATCAAGAATATTATTATAAATGAACTTCTTTGGATCCATTTTTCTTTGTGTTTGTAAATGAGAATTAAATTATTATGTTTGGATAAAAATATTTGTTTTGGAAATGATAGTTTGGTATGATTTCTTTTGTCTCCCATTATTGATAAAATTATAAGATGTATACATTATAGTTAATTAATTATTTGAAATTGTAATTGTAATTGAAATTATAGTTTATGTGAATAGGCCACACCTATATAAAGGTTTAAAAAATAAAATTTAAATGCAATAGAAATTTTAGGGGTAAAAAATACTTTGAATTTTTTTTGGTAGGAATAGAAAAAAGTTTTGGAAATAGTATCCAATTATTGACTTAATTATGCAAAAGGAATTATGTCATTGAAAAATAATTAATTATTATAACATACTTTCTCTATCTAAAATTGAATATCTATATTTAATTTAATATAGAAATTAAATATATTTTTATTTTAAATAAATTACAGCATTATCATTATTATTATTAATATGGTTATAAGAGTTAGTGAAATGTAAATTTTTTAATTAAGAAGGATGTTAATGAAATTTTAGATGATAAATATATTTATTTTTAAAAAGTAATTCAATTTCAAAATAAAAATATAGACATTTAACTTCAAATGGAGGGAGCAATATAATACTTTATTGCACTTGAGTAATATAATACTTTAAGAGTAAAAATGAAAGGTTCTATAAAAATATAATGTTATTAATGAAACTTTAAATGATAAATATATTTATTTAAAAATAATAATATTCAATTCTATATACTTTAAAATAAAAATATGCATATTTAATCCATATTATGGAAGTATTAAGATAATACTTTAAGAGTAAAAATGGAAAGTTCTATAAAAATAGGGGTGTAATTAGAAAATTTGCAACTTTTGGAGGCAAAATTATTTATTTTAGCCTCAAGGGTCTAAATTGAGAAGCCTTTATAGATTGAAGGCTGAAATCTGAATAACATATTTTAGGGTCTAGAATCATTAATAATAGTTGAGAAGAGCATAGGGGAGAGTATAAGAACTTAAACCATAAGTTAACAGCTAACATAAAAAGTTGAAATGATCGACGAGTTTGCTAATAAACTATCAAAGCTAACCCTCACCATTCTTCTTTTACAGGTTTGGTTGTTTAAGTAAGGAAGATCAAGCTTACAGAATCATTGACCAACATGTTGAAACTGAATGCATGAGGGGCTTTAAGCTGGAAAAGTAAATAAAGGAATATTATTGATTTTCGATCATAATTTTTTTTAATTTTTAATTATGAAATCTTGTCTTTATTTCAATTTTGAAGATTCCAATACATTTTTCGTACTATAATTTTGAACCTTTCAATTTGTAAAACTTTTTTTTATCAAAATGACGTTTCTCCTCAATTTTTTCAGATGTATTTATAAATTAAAAAAATTAAAACCCATCTCCATGACTTCTTCATCAGCTCTTTCTTCTTCTTCTCTAACTTTTTCACCTTCTTGGTCTTCTCTCGCTTCCCAATCCTCACATGTCTTCTCCTTACTAAAGTTTAAAACTCTATTTCCCACAAAAAAAAAAAAAAAAATGCTAAGGGGAAGGAAATAATTGATCTTTTGACAAACTAGGATTGGGAATGGAATAAAAGAGATGCCAAAAAGAGGAAAGAGATAGGAAAGAAGAAGAAAGGGCTGAAAAAGCCATTTGGATGATTTTTTTTAAAAAAAAAAAAAAAAGAAGCCCCAAAATGAGAGCAGAAAAAATATTGAACTCTTAAAAGTTTAAATAAAATATAAAAATTCATAACCAAAAATAAAAAATAATTTAGAGTCAAAAAAGATAGCATTCCAAGAAATAAATATGTAACCTCCACAATCGATATGGATAACAGGAGTAGACATAAAAAGAAGAAAAGAAATAAATATAAAAATCGAATAAACGATTCTCTTCAAAGAGGTGACTGCAAAAATGCTTTATAGTCATATCATGGGTTTAAAGTTAGATTCAACTATACAATGAGAAAAGTATATCTTAATTCTCCCCACAGAAAATCTGCCCCCAACAAGAATCACCAAAATTCAGAAAGAACCCAGGAAATCCCATCAGCTCATTAAAGACAGGAAAAAGAAAAGAAAAGAAAAGAAAAAGAAAGCCCTAAAGTTCACTAAAAATTCTCAACTTTACAAAAGGATGTTTCGCCTGTAGCAGAACAAGAATACAGCGAAGGAAAAGACAATGAGGGCAGTATCAACGCCACTACTGATCTAATCAGTTTTTGGTGATCGATGAGGACGGTTTTGATGGTATGGAGAGGCATGCTGACCATTTGGTAGAGATAAGCTGCGATTTGGTGGTCTTTTTCTTAGCGCTAATGCTTCCTGCATTCTAGCACCATTTCTGGTCGTCTGATTAATAGCTGCACGCTCAGCTTGCATAGCCTGGAAGTAGGATGAGGAACAGGCCATATCCTTGAGGTCAGGAAGTGGCTTCAGGACTTCAACAACTTCACTCATCAGAGGCCGGGCTTTAGCATCACGAGTGAGGCACTGAGCAGCCAACTGAACTGTTTTCTGTGCACCTTTAAGCGAGAAGCGACCTTCAAGACGAGGATCTATTAACCTGTAAAACCTACGCCTCTCCCCTAGATATGGTCTTGCCCATTCCACCAAATTATGCTCCCCATGTGGCCGGGTTTTGTCCATAGATCTTCGCCCTGTAAGCATTTCAAGTAAAACCACTCCAAAACTGTAGACATCACTTTTTGATGTCAGATGTCCTGGCAAACAATCAACCATCTTAGTATGTAGACAATATGATTCCATAAGGAAAATAGATACCTACAAGCAAAAAGGAAAAAGGCAAATCTGAACAGAAGAACAAATACAGCAATCTATGCCCAAGAAAACTAAAGACTAGATGAGAATGGATGATCAATAAATAGATGCATCTACTTCCAACTAACCAAATTATTCAAAAGCTTACCCTCAACACAGGAAAGGGAATATGCATTACAGACAAGTAAGGATGCATGCAAAGAAAACCTCTCAATTGGAAAGTAACTATCAATTATGTAAATAGTAGTCCAGGTTAAGCACCTAAAAGAAAGTTACCTCACTTTCAAATTAGTAATAAGCTTTTAGAACCAAACTGCCTATGCAAAGTTGGACATTACACAAGAACACAAAAAAGACACAAATAGATCCTATTATATTCACCAGGGACATTATCAGGATTAAAAGTAAAATAAACAGTAGAAGGGAAAAGGAAAGATCTAAGCAAGGAGGAAGTGTTGCAATTTAACTAAGCTCACCTGTCATCACATACTCAGGGGCAGCATAGCCATAGGTGCCCATAACCCTTGTAGACACATGTGTCTTTTCTCCCTCTGGGCCATCTTTAGCAAGTCCAAAATCAGAAAGCTTTGCATTGTAGTCCTGCAATGATGTTACAAGAAAAAGACACTTAGATACGGAGTTAACCAAACAACAGGAAAAATAATTTATTTCCATTCTGTACCGCATCCAACAGGATATTAGATGTCTTAAAATCTCGATATATAACTGGCTTTTCAGCTTCTTCATGAAGAAAAGCAAGACCCTTTGCTGCACCCAGCGCAATTTTCAATCTGATTGACCAAGGAAGAGGAAGAGACCCTACAGAGTCATGGAACAAATTTAGTAGTAAACAGAACAAAGGAACTCCTTACATATAGTTTTGTCATTGAAAGAAGAAAAAGAAGAAACAAAAGAAGTAGAGTTTCAATAATCCCTACCATCTCTAGGAAATAATCTGAGAAAATAAACAGCCAAAGACCTTAGGAGCAGGTGCTAAGTGAAAGAAGATAAATTACAAAAATAGTTTTTTCTTTACAGGGAAAGAATGACCATTCTGACAAGTTTCACTTATTATCATGCCAAAATTGAGTTCTAGCAAGTTAAAACTTTTTTTATCTAGGATTGGGAGCAACAAGTTTTAAGATATTAAACCTCATGCATTAGATTGCCACCATTTTTACGTCTCAGACTGTACATACTTTTATTAGCATGCATGAGATTAAAGTTACAATTGCGTAGCATGAATCTTATGCCAACCATGCAAAAGCTTAGCATGTAATTTCTTTAAAATGCTGGCATGCATGCTCATGCATCGGAGAATCAATACGTATCTCCGACTGAGATATATTTATTTCAGGCTAAATCAAATCACCTTTCAAGTTAAAATATGCATGTATTCTCTTACTTGACATCTACTTGGGAAATCAAGATTTAATAATCAATCAAATTCATTTCTTGATAATGTTGCAACATTTCTCAAACAAAAGGGATAAACTTAAATCAGCTGAAATAAACTTCTCTGACCTGCATGTCAAGAGATACATAGACCGTTCTTGCTTGTTTATAAATTGTGATGTCCATCAAATTCTCCAACAAAAGCAAGAGCAAGCAAAACTAAAACTAGTATAGAACAAGTAATTATTCATGAAGACCAATGTGTGTACCCTGCTTATATGCTTAATGCATGATGAATGGTAACACATTAAACCAACAAACGAACAAGCAAAAAGATCCTCTTTTGGATATGAAACCTTATGCATGGAAGAAAGAATGACTTATTTACAAAAATAACAATATTAAAGAATCCTCAAGAGACCGCTTAAAAACATTTAACTAAAAGAAACTATCTGTTCCAATCTATCTATATATATATATATATATATATATATATATAACTTAATCCCACCAGAAAAGTGTGAATGTGTGACCCTCACAGGAAAAATATCAAACAAATTTATCATCAGGATGAGCGTAATTAGGGAAAAAATAGCGGTACATACTTCTGAACAAATGGTTCTCCAAACTCCCACGAGGCATGAACTCATACACAAGCAACCTCTGATCATCCTCAATGCCGTATCCTATTAACTTGACCAGGTTAGGATGGAGGAGGTCACCTAGATAATGTACCTCAGCCTGCATATAAGGATGAATTGTATGTCAAGAGAAAGAAGTAGACAGCACTAATCTATGAATCTCATGATTAGAAAATCACATGCCAGCCACTCTTTGTGACCCTGAAGACCATCATGATTCAGGGTTTTTACTGCAACAGCGAGGCCTGAACCAGGTTTTACCGGTGCTGGACCATCCTCATTGATCCAACCTTTATAAACACAACCAAAACCTCCCTCGCCAAGGAGATTATCAGGTCTGAAATTTCTTGTTGCATACTTCAGCTCATTAAAGGTAAACTTCCGAAGCTGAGAAGCAATTTTCAGTTCTTCTACTACATTAGGAGTGGATGGTGTACTTCCTATATTGCTAGTAGCTGAAGATGATATGACTGGAGCAACTGGTTGGTCCATGCCCGTATCATTTGATGACTTGCTCTCTTCTGTAACAAACACATAAAATGAATACTCGTACTATTTTCTTAAACAAAAATTGAATACTAAATTAGCCGGGCGTATTGTATGACAATTTGATTTTAGAAAGAATAACCCTAGATCAATACAAGAGCTGATAAAATCAGATTGAAATGTTTGAATGGGAGAATTCCAAATTAAATAGAACCAGATAGAACGACACATTCTCAAATCAAGAAATTATCTGAATGCAGAAATTAATCAATTTAAATTATAATTGTTATTCAGCATAATAAATGCCATTCTTCTTTACCATTCAGAGATACAGGTAAAAGAACAGAGAGTGTATTTTGCATGATCCGGTTTTAGGGTCCTCTTCACCCGGAATTGCAAAATTATTGAGAGACGGATACTAGAAAATGCAAATATTTCCTCAAGATCATAAAAACCATTTTTTGGCAGCAATCAGATACCATGACTACATGTGTGTTTGGGTCTAATAGAGCCCATATCAGAGGGCCAAGAAGATACCTGCTACCACTTGTATTTAAATAACCCAAATTGAACACAAAGAAGACTTATTTGCCCACGAATTGATCCGCCTAAAGAAAACTAGAAATTCAATCCCCTTCCCCGCAAATACAAATAATTAAAAATGTAAAAAATGCACGGCTGACGGGATGAAAAAAATGCATTCAGACAGCCACATTTGTATGACTATATACAGATTAACAACTATGATATCTACAAATAATAGCGAGATCATACGAGAAACTAGTGCAAAAATTTTAAAAAAAAAAATTGAAGAAGCGATACCAAATTGTGTGCTGGAGCCACTGACAGAGCTATCAACCTTGGACCTTGAGGAGATGCAGCCCCCAAAAAGCCTGAATCTCATCCAACATCCTGACTCCACGACATCATCATCATCGTCTCTCTTCATTCTCTCACCCAATTTCCCCGAACTCAAAGCCCCCACACTCATACTTTGAGCAGCTAAACCCATTTTCAAAGGAGGCCTAAATGTGAATTCTGTTATATGCCCAGAAACTAAACGCTCAATGCCTCAAATTTCCCTCCTCTATCCGCCCTAAACCGCAGATTCTTTTCTTTTTCTGATTTATATCTTTCCTTGGTTGGGCTGGTTACTGAAAGATTCCAAACTCATTAAATATGGCAAAACAGGGATACTCCAAAACCAACTAGAAACATTTAACATCAAGAACCACCAAATAGAAAAAAAGGAAAATCTTGAGAGCCACCACAGACAAAGAGACTTACTTTATAGAATTTCAAGACTGCATATAAAAGAAAATTTGAACAAAGGCTATAAAGAACAAAACTTTCATTTGAAAAAGCTAAGTTCAAGTTAAAACCGTAAGGAAAATTTTGGCTGGCAATAGGAAATGCACAAAATATGAAGAAAGAATGATGACTGGTTCAAAGTAGAAGGGGTTAAACTCACATAAACGACATGCAAAAAACGTGACCCCACAAAACTCAGAATTAATCTACGGCCTCTTCACATTCTCCATTGGAATGTATGTAGAAAATCAGAGCACTGAAAGCCCTAAAGAAAGGCAAAAGATTCAGAAAATGGAAATGCTGTTCCAATTGTCAGTGAGTCCCATTATATGTAGTAGTAGTATTATACTATCTATACACTCTTACTCATACAGACATACTCCCCCTTTCCTACTTTATATAGCTCTGTAAATAAACACAAAAACCAAAAAGAACAAATCAATGTCCCTTGTCCTAATTCCTATAAGCCTATTTATCTATACTTAATGCCAATACCAGTATGTGTATGTCTAATGTAAGAAAAATCAAAGAAAGAAAAAGAGAAAAAGATTTCTAAACAAAGAGACCAGACACGGGTTGCTTTCGAGGCCATGCTAGAGGACAAAATAAAGGAGGAGAGAGGGAGAGTAGTAAGTTTGTGTGTTTATAGAGTATGCAGTGTGTGAGAGAGAAGGGCAAGAATGGTGCGTTTTGCTTCAAAAGTAGTGAGGGAAGCGGGGTTTCGTAAAAGAACCAATTATATATATATATATATATATATATATATATTAAGGTGGAATTTGGGGATTGTGTTTGGTGAGGAGAGTTACTCCAATGTGAATTTTGATGGGTTAATGTATGGATGTGACATCGGATATTATTCAATCAATCCTGACACTTAAGAGTGTCGTTCTTGTTTTTTATCCATTAGGCTATTCATTGATTAGCTAATACGATTTGTAATTTGAGTCAGCTGTGGAGAAGGAATTGTTCTATGTTAAAAAAATTGGGTTTCAATTTTTATAAAAAAAAAAATCAAACAACTTTTTTCCAAATAAATAGCTTCTTTAAATAAATAAAAAAACAATTAAAAGAGTGCAATTCTTACACCCCACTCCTATCCAGGTCATCCATCACTGATTTGAGTGTGACTTTTATTTACATGTTTTTGTTGACGTTTTGTGAAAAACAAAATTTAGAAAATTTTGATTGATATTTTTATGTTTAAAATAAAATATATATTTTTATTTTACATACATATTTTTTAAAAAAAAGAAAGAGAAATATAGTAAAAATATCACATTAGGTCTAATGTGTGTAGAAAGTGTTAAGAATAGATGTTAGATACGAAATGTGGAGATTAGGTGGAAATTTTTAAGAAAAAATAGTTTTTTGGATATAATGTGGAAGTTCAAAAAATATTTGGATGAAATATTTGTCCAAGTTATGAAATTTTAATAAAATTTATATTCATTTTAGAAAAATAAAACTAGCTCAAAACCGTTTACAACTATTTTCCTTTCATTGAATATATTCTTAAATTTTTAATATTTTTTATCTTTACACTATTTTAAAATGTGAAAAAACATTCCAAAACTTTTATTTCATCTTTATTTATTCTTATATCATTTATTTTTAAACCACTAGTACTCTAAACAATATTTTTTACTAAAGAAAGTAACGTTGAAAGTCTATTTTAGAAAGATAAAATATTTAAAACAACATATGAGTTAAGAGAGGTGAAAAAATTATGGAGAATGGTTTAGTTGGACTTTGTGTTTATTATTTATATGCTCAATTTAGTAAGAAAATTGAAAAATATCACATTAATCATTTTCCCAACATTTTAACGTTTTACTTCTCAACCTCTAGCAAGGTAGTGTCAAGCCAAGGTGAGGCATGATATAAGAAAAATTTTCATTTTATAATTTTAGTGCGTAATTTTATAACATTACATTTACTATTAAAAAATCTATTAAATAATTTGTATGATTTTTATTATTTATTAAAAAATGTATTTTTTAAAAGAGAATTAATATTTCTACACTAATTATTAAATAAGTGTAACTTTATAAGTTTAGTCATGTAATTAACATTTTTATAATTTATCTTAATCCTTGTGTGAATTTAATGTGAATAATTAGAATGAAACTAAAAAAATATTTTTTCAAGGAAATTGTAAAATTACTTATTAAAGTTTTCATATTCAAGTTGTCGTATTATATTACTTTTACTAAATAATACACCTAATTTATTAAATCTATCTCGTAAGATAGCTGATCTCAATTAATATCTTTGTGATTTTAATTTTAATTTTAAAAAACTCTTTTCAACATATGTACGGTTTAAAAAAATTATAAGTAATTCATGAATTTGAAAGAATTACTAATAGTTCTATCTAATTCAATACCTCAATTGAAGTATTAATTTCTATGCTATCATTTTTTTTAAAACACTTTTAAATCCGAAAAGCATTTTATAAGCTAATTAAGAAGAGCTAATTAATTTCGATTTTATAGGCTTGTAATTATCCACCATTTCTAACTCAATAACTCTTTAATGTTTTTTTTTCTTTTAAAAGAATCAAACCTCATTCTTTCTTCTTTTTGTAGACCTCTAATCGACTGTTTTATAATATTAAATTTCATTAATTATTTACCTAATCTTTTAATTTTAGAAAAATAAATTTTAAATATGAAAAATTAACTTTGTTCGTTCTTTTTTTTAGTCTCTAATGAATTGTTTCCTAATATTAAATCTCATTCATTATTCATTTAATCCTTTAATTTTAGAATACTTTTTTCACATAATAACATTATATATACCCACATGCGCGTGCATTAAAGACCTTTCCAAAAATTAACTATTCAAAATTATATTTCTTTATTAATTTCTAATATTAAATCTAATTAATTATTTATCTAATCATTTTATTTTAAAATATTTTTTTCATAATAACTTTATATATATATATATATATATATTGAAGGCCATTCAAAAAAAAAAAAAATAGGGCCATAATTTGTTGGGGAGCCAGAGGCAATTGCCTCATGCCTCAATTACCTTATCTTGCTCGATGCTATCCAAAATCATCAGATAAGGTTAGAGAAAGTAGTTTATCCCATATAGCCCGTGCTCAAGTGCACGAGGGAATTCTCAGCCTTGTACCTAGGGGTGGCAAAATGGGCGGGCCGGGCCGGCCCGGCCCAACCCAACGGGCTAAATGATTTAATCGGGCCGATTTGGGCTGGGCTGAAATTGTGCGGGCCTGGAATATTGAAGCCCAATCCAACCTTTACATAGCCCACGGGCCAACGGGCCAAAATAGCCCGAAAATTTATAATTTTTTTAAAAAAGTTATGATATTATATTGGTTGAAAAAATAAATCTATTAAATTATTTACAAGCAAATAACACATTTATAGTCTTATTTTGGCCTAAAACAGTCCACTATGTAATTTAAATTTCAATAAATTTAAATCATAAAGATAAACACAAAATGTTACGTAATATTTATATCTATAGCCTGTAGTATATTTACAATTTTACACCAAAACTTCTAAAACAAATCAACCATCTTCAAGCAAATAAAAAAAACATTTAAACCATCAAACACAAGCATAATGTTCATTCATTTAATACATTAAAAATTAAAAAAAATTAGAATCGGGCCGGCCCGTCAACCCACGGGCTAAAATGGCCCGAACACATTTGGCCCGCGGGCCAAACGGGCCGGGCCAATTAGGCCCGATTTTTTCGGGCCACAAATAATGAAGCCCAACCCATTTATTTTTCGGGCTTAATGGGCCAGCCCAACGGGCCGGGCCGATTTTGCCTCCCCTACTTGTACCACAACTCTAACACGTAGGAGAAGTAATCATGTGATTTTTCAATCGACCACGATTTAAAAGAAATAAAGACATTGGGGAGGGGCGTGTTGGGCCTGGAAGTTTCCAAAGGCATTGCCATTTGAAGTAAGACTCCTCCCAAGCAGCATCATCTATGATTTTCATATATAGGCAGATTTGGTACAGAATTGGTCATTACTTAAACAAAGAGGAATGTATTAGGAAAAAGAAAATATCATTGAATGATAATTTCTTATATGGTGGGCCTGGGCCTTCTTGTTGTAGCACCTGGATAGTTCCAACGGTACTCTGCACTATTCATTTCCACTTTTATGGCCATGAAATAGATTAAAATTTACGTGATTGATCTTTGACGTAACATGAGCCTGACAATCATTTTACATCATGAGAATGGGCTTCTGTACGAAAATACACACGACTCTAGTTCTGGATTTGAATTAGAATAATTGGGCCCGACATACTATTTCTCGCTTCATAAAGTAAGCCTAGAGGTAGTTGCAGAAGCTCATGAAATAGAGTCGTACTTATTTAAATTAAATACTTTATTCTTTATTTCGTAAAAAATTAAAGAGAGTTTTAATTATGGATGAATTATAACATTAATACCTCCTTTAGTCATTGCATTGGTAGTCATTACCCACTCCTTCCATATAAAATTAAATATCTATTTTTATTTAATAAAAGAATTAAAAGAAGTTTAATTATTACACTATCTTTATCATTAATGGAAGTAACCATAAAATTATATTAAATGGAATATGAATCCTTTAATATAATTTAAATATTTGAAATGAAAAATATAAACATTTAAAACCATAATGAAGTTTAACTCAATGTGCTTGGAGAGCGCTGAGTTCGTAACAAAAGGTAACCCATTCCCAAAGAAACCCTTCCTTGTTTTGTTTTCTTCTCAATCCCTATCTCTCAACTCTTTGGCTTCTTGTCCTCTAGCTACCTCTAGCTAGGAATTTGCGCTTCCACTTGTTGCTTTCTATTCCATTTTGATGCTTTTAAAATTCCCCTCCTTCTTTCCCCTTTGTTTAAGCACAAATCCATTGGCCATCATCATCGATCGCCAATAGATTTCTCCGACCTCGTCGACGTCACAAGAACCTTCCACATAAAGTATTTCGATCAAATGTTTTTAACAAGTACGAAAGTGATGCCTTCAAAGTAATGGAAAGCAACTGAATAAAGCTCATAAACTAATGTAAGAAGGAATCTTTTCGCTTATATATAAAGGCCCCCATGACAGAAGGGAAGACCCACTCTCACTGCGCTTGTAGAGCATTGCATGTAACATGGATGGATCCTTTTTGTTATTCATATTCCTATTACTAATTATACCACTAAGTAATAATTAATATAATCTTCTTCCCAATTTGGTCCAACCTTGCAAAATGTCTCACAAAGATGGGAACTAATAGCTTTGTACGTACTTGTTCTGACCAAACTTACATTTTGAGAATTGGGTGCTGCTGTATATCCATGTACCTACTGATTTGAGAATTTTGGAAAAATGGACATAATTATGTTTGATTTTAATGAAAGTGTGGTTGCTCCGACCATGGCCAAAAACCTGGTTGTTCTTCAATGCCGGTGTTGAACATGTTGCAAAAGGCGCCGCCTTCGTCCGTAGTAGTAGTAGTTTGATCCATTAATCTTGGACCTTGGAGATGATCTGGTCTCAAGGATCCCTGGAGGAGATGTGTTAGACTTGTTTGTCCAACTGTAGGAGGGAGGATAGTTTTATGAGTGGGTTGTGAATTGAGTGCACTGTCTCCTGATGTTGTTCTTCTCGTACCCAAATTGACATCAATACTGTTTTCATCACTTCCATTGCTCCATGTTGCCTCGTTCTCTCTGTTCAGATTGATGGGTCCAGTCCCAGTTGATTCTCTACTTCGCAAAGCCAATAACTGCAGCATGAATAAATGCAAAACAAGATCTAACATCTGTATCAACAAATCATAGTACAAAGGAATTGAATGTCTAGATGCCCATCAGCATAATTGATATGAACCTTAGATCTTATTATACATTCATAAAATAATTACTAAATGCAGTACCTTATTATTAAAAGCGCCCACCACTTACTGAAAATTCGTGAACATATAGAAGATGCAAGAATAATCGAGATGCGGATCGACAATAAGATCGTGTGAACTGATTAAGTGCACTTAAGAAACACAGATAGGATAGTAAAATATAGGCATCAAGAAGTTTCTTGCAATCATGCAAATATGTAGTATATACTGAGTAATTAATTAAGTGGGAGCAAAAGAAGATTTACCTCAGATTGAAGTTTCTTGTTCTGAGACTTGAGAGCATCATTGTCGGCCTTAAGTGCCTCAAATTGTCGCTTCAAGATGTCATAATCTTTTTCCAATTGTTTAGTCTTCCACCTTGCTCTTCTGTTCTGAAACCAGATAGCTATTTGCCTAGGCTGCAGACCTAAAGCCCTAGCCAACTGCATTTTCCTTTCGGGCTCAAGTTTATTACCCAACTCAAAGCTTTTCTCCAGTGCCTTCACTTGTTCCAAGTTTAGCCGCTTCTTTTTCTCCCCTAATGGAACTCCGTCGTCAGACATTTCATCATCAGCCCGGGCTTCCTCACACCTATCGATGCCCGAAAACGACACGGATCTCCTCATTAGGACTGAAGAAACACCTGCAAAACCACATGAGAGAGAAAACCCATCAAAAATAATTTCGCATCTTTCAATTTAACATATAAAAATAAATAAAAAAGACAAAAAACTAGTAAGAAAGACGCGACTACAGAACCGTGGAAGTCTTGAGGGGCGCATGAAGTGAGGGAGGTAGAAGGAAGGTTGCCATCTTCATGGGTTGGAAACATGGACCCGGGCGCCGGAATGAAGGACATACCACCGTAAATCATGCCACTGGACCTCTACAAATTAAGAGAATTGGATCATCACAGAGTTGATTGTATGGTGGGAATTGGGATTAAAAAGTCTGTGTAATTAATTGAAGCTCTTAATTATGATGGGCTATGGCGAGAGAGACAATGGAGGAGGAGGAGGAGGAACATGGGGGGTGGCAAGACGGGGAGCCAGCGATTATATGTTGAGACAGAAAGAGAATGTGAGGTGGTACTTATTACTCAAAAGATTCTACTTACCTGCAATGTGACACATGTATTTCTTAAATTCCCAGCATGTTTTTACTTTCTGAAAAATTTAATCTAATGACGTGCTTGACAATTTTCATTTTTTCATTTTCTTTTCATTATTTGCCAAGAAAAAATTTAAATGATGAAAGAGTATTTGATCACCTAGATGAGATTTTATTCTTTAATTTTGAATTATTTTTTGTTCATGATTAAAACTTCTTAAGATTTTAATTTATTTGTAGAATGAGGAAATATCAAAAATGATATTTTCATCTTCTCTCATAAAATCCATTATGGGTGATCTTATATGGACTTTAATATAATTTCACATAATCTGGCATATTTAATAGAATTTTACGTAATTCTATGTTATTGATTTTAGTAAAATTTGATGAATTTTTGTTCTTTTATTATAAAATATAATGAATAAAAAGTTTTTTATACTAAAAATATATAATGCATATATGCTCTCTTTTTTCAATGTGATTTTTTTATTAGAGGTAGAGATAAATTAAACAAAGTTATGTATGTACTTCACAATCATAAAAAAATAAATTTTAACTATATCATTTAAAAGTAAAATAAAAATCTTATATTTTACTACTAGAAATCAAAAGGTACCAAATTTATTAATTTTGAGAAATAACAACTCATTAATTGTTTCTAATCAATCTTCATTCATTAAATGCATCTTTCTACATATTTGAAACAAAATTATTTATTCATTAGTTTTTCTTTCTTTTTTTGATAATTCAAAATCTATGGAAGTGTCTCTAATATGAAATTCAATGGAATTTTTGTTTTGTGTATTTTCATGGATTTTTTTATTTTAATAGAATTTTATAGAATTTAGTATATTCAATAGAATTACATGTAATTCTATGTCAAAATTTGGTATAATTCGATGAATTTTTATTGAAGTTTTAACAAAATAGGTAGAAAAAAGTGTAAAAAAAAAAGGCAAACCAATATTCGTCTAAATTCGACTCAATCATCCATTATATTTTTAATGGATTTTCTAATTAATTTTTCATTCACTTTAGATTTTATACTTTTTTGGTATACTTTGCTTGAAATATGTATATTTGCTATTATATATATTTCTGCATATAAAATTCTTAATAAAAAATTTCTACTTAATATTCTACTACATATATTCCTACAATATTTTTGAAGAGGAAACAAAGAACAATTTTTTTTTATATCAAATTAAATTCACGTGTGAATTATAATATAAGATACCAAACCAAGTAGATGGATTACATGAAATTTTATGTCATAATTTTTTTGTGGAATTTGATAAATTTTTATTAGATATTTTAAAAATAGAATT
The DNA here is from genome assembly GCA_019593545.1 of Apocynum venetum. Classification (NCBI taxonomy): domain Eukaryota; kingdom Viridiplantae; phylum Streptophyta; class Magnoliopsida; order Gentianales; family Apocynaceae; genus Apocynum; species Apocynum venetum. The sequence goes on along the minus strand of SRSM01000123.1, from coordinate 3,087,122 downwards.
TTATTGAAATTTATGACCGTTTGATGACACTAGAATCTTATGAAATCTATTAAATTATATATTGAGGATATTGAATTTTGATGGATTCCATAGAATTCTAAATTAAGAATGCTTAAAATGTCATAAAATTTTAAATTCTACCAAATTAGATCTTAATTTTCTTTGAGGGAAAAAAGAAAAGAAAAGAAAAGAAAAACTGAATCTTAGACTGAAACTTTTTTTATATATATAATAAAATTATTAACTACCAAAGCCAGAAGTACACAATTCCTCAATAGTGCCCTTATTACACCTGATTGCATGGGGAGAAGAGGAACACGATGACTATTACATATTATTGGGAACTAAACTTTATGTTATTAAACCGTTCGGGCCTAGAATAGCGATCAAGATCATAGATTCGTAGTCAAAGAATACATTATGCAAATTCCTTCAAAGAAACCTTGGACAGTTTATTTTGTCAATTCCGTGGTGGATATTTTGTAAAAAAAAAAAAAATCTAAAGTTCATTTGGTCCCAATTCTTATACAGAGGACACATAGGGCACGAATACTAAAATCCTGCCTATATCTTTCTTTCTCTTTTCTTTGACCAGATTTTGTTTTAGGGGGAATGGGGGCTGCCTACTTAATAAATGAAGAAGAAGAATGTGTGATAGATAAAATTAGTAATGAGAGGCTCAATTCAATAATTTAATATGTAATCATACAAATTATTACTAACAAGTCGAACACGAGAATAATTGAATAATAATTAGAGTTTGGATATAAAATCTCTCACTCACTCTAAAATATCATATTAAGTTTTTAAAAAAAAAATTTAAACCTAATAAAGAGATTAAATTTAATCATTTAATAAACTTCCTTTTAAAACAATAAAAAAAAATTAAATGAAAAGGCTGGCTATCATTCGACTGTTAGTTACTAGGAATACTGAATACATGACAAAAAGGAGCACCAAGCTAATTGAAGTAGGATAATTTTGTTTGTGAGTCACAGAGATAGGAAAAACCGTGCCCTAGATGAGCACGTTATTGTCAACCAGTAGACAACACGTTACATCACTGTGTATCCAATCTAAAGCATTACTTGGTAATCCTAACTGGAAAAATGCGAAGATTTTGCAATAGAATATCATTAGCTGGAAAATAAAAGGAATTTTCAATTTGCAAGAGAACTAATATTAACTGTCACCGGGGGAAGGATAATAACTTAAGAGTTATTAATTTGAGTCCTTTTTTTTCAATTTTTAAATTTGAAAATGTTATAAATTTTGAAATTAAATATTTATATTTTTATTTAAAGTTTTCTATATAAACTCTGAGGCGGAACACGGGATTTAGAGGGAAAACAAATTTTTACTAAAAATGATAGTAGTATATGTTCTTCAGTATCACAAAAATTGGGATTTCTCAAAAGGGAAAGCTACGTACATAGCTTCTGTACTGTGACCAAAATCAGAGGTAACTACAAAGAAACTAGACCTATAATTATTGAAGATGAATAGGAAATTGAGCAAATATGATTACTTAATGAGTGACGTCCTAACTAAAATTTGTACCTATGAAGTGATCGTACCTACTCACCCAAGTGCTTTATGCATATTAATCCAAGTGACATGGAGAGCGGGAGAAATGGTTTGCAAGAAATTGGTTTGGGTCTGTAACCTGGTGATGGAGACATGGTGGATTGGCTTTTGGGTGGAGTTTGAAGTCATGGGATGGAGACTGGTGCCCCACAAGGCCACAATTATGTATAGCGCCCCTATTCTAATTTGCCTTAATTTTATAGTAATTTTAATCGCTCTTGCATTTAGTTGGTTGATGATTTTTTATTGCCTCTCGCTTAATTTTATAAGTATATTTACTTTTTTATTTAGTTAATGATGTCTGATTGAGATTTTTATTCATTATTATCGTAAGTGAAGAGTGAAATCGAGTTAGTAAGATTGAATGTACAGAATTCAGCACACATATACAGAAATCACTTGTTTGAATGAAACAATGGGTGGGGATAGAGATAGACTATAGAGGATGAAAGGAAAGGGGTACTTGAAACGTCATGGGGGTTGGCATTTGCCTAAATGAGATATTTGAGGAGGGAGTGGGTGATGGTATTCGGCATTTTAGTCTGGCCTAAAAATAAGCTCCTCACATGGACATGGGTGATCTTAGTTGGAATGTTTATTAGTTCTGGATTGGATTGGAATCAGAATCAGAAGAAGAAGGCAGCCAGCCAACCAGCAGGGGTGGCTCCACGTTATTTCTTCCCCTGCTTCTTCTCACATGTTCCACTGTACCCATGTGCTCTCAGCTCCCCCCAGCTCTTTCCCTCTCTCTCTCTCTCTGCTTTGTTAACTTTAACTGGATTTTCTTGGCAATGCTCCTGAGCCTGGTTCCAAGTATACCCTACCATCTTCAACAATCTTCTTATCCTACTATATTTTTCTGTCAATAATAGTACCATGATCCACGTTCTATTTTAATTTTTAACACTGGTCAACTCAAAAATGATTTGTAAGAATAGGATTAATTATCTAGTGTGGGCATATGCATATTCTTTTGTTAGAGATCATTTCACTTGAGACTTTAATTTTGTAATGTTCACTCCTTCCATCTGAAATAATTTTTATAGGAATCAAGTATAATTTGGTTGTTCTATATGTATAATGAAACTCACATACTTCTCACCGTTTAGGTGATTTTACTAGTATTTCATTTCTTTTGATAAATAAATAGGTGATTTTAGAATTATCTAAGAGATTTTTTTTCCCCTTTATAAATGGGCCGGACATCAGATGAATCGCAGGAAGTATTAAGTATATAGCAACATATTTAACCTGGTAAAAACTCTGCTGTGATTATCAGAAGAATAATGAGAAATTTTAGTTTGACAAAGTGAATTCAATGATTAAAAATGTGAGGGTATCTCATTATCCAGATTCTTCAGATGATCATTAGGCAACTATTATGGCCACCGTTGTCTCCTGTCTCCACTGCGAGTATTTTCCTTTCTTCTTTTCATTTGGTTCAAAAAAGTAGCCCTAACTCTTTTTTCCATCTCTTCATCTCGAGAAAGAGAGAGAAAGAGAAATTGATTAAGCATCATTCTGGAGATTGAACAAGAAAGACATGTCTAGAGGCAGAGCACAGGATTTTTTTGTCCACCAAAATAAAAAAAACTGTTAATATTCCAAATTGATTAAAAGTTTGGATAAATTATACTACTGCTACTATTTTATAAGAATCGAATAATTCTCCCTTTTGATGTATCTTTAGGAGATGATTTAGGTTTAAATTTAATCTCTTTTCAAGAATATTATTCTTGACATTAAAGATTAAGTTGATTTTTGTTAATTGGAGATGGACAATTATATGTAAATCTAATAAACATCCAAGTTCATTCATTCATAGATGGGATTTGGATGGCCTAGAGGCTTGAATTCGCATTTTTTTTTTTTAGAATATGACTTAAATTGATTTAATTGGCTTTACATAAATATCCCTCAAATCCAATAATATCCTTTTAACAAGTTAGAATTTTATATATTAACATCAAATTTAAGAACACATAACTGAGTAACAATTTTATGGTTAAACTAGAGAATTTAAAGTGAAATATATTGGATGAATAAAATGAATAAATAAATGTTCATAGAGATTTATAGTCCATTTAAGTTTATTCAGTTAAATATATTTATAGATGCATTTAAATTGATCCTCATTTAATTACGCATAAATAGATATTAACTCGTTTTTGTTATGCTACATCCTTAATAAATTTATTTTTCAAAAATTCTAAAAGGGAGAAAATATTTATAGCCCAAAGGGCATATTCGGCGAAAGTCCATCTGAGCTAGTGGTTGGATTGATCCAGTGAGAAAAAATGAATTGGAAGAACCCAGTCCGGGCCTCATGGAGGCTCAATTTTAGCGGTAGTATTGGGTAGGGTTTATGAGGCCTATGGGAAATGCCGGTACAATAATCCTTAACAAGCCCAATTATTTCACTGTCAACTTCCGCTGTGGTCGAGAGAAATGCGTTTACTATTTTTATTTTATTCTTTTAGGAAAAAATACGTTTACTATCATCTTCTTATTTTTTAAAAAAAGTTCAAATAGAATATATATCCATTATCACGCCTACATATAAATTCTTATTCCATATAAAATGATTAATTTCGAATTGATCATGAAACTTTTTTGTTCCAAGATATTTTCCAAAACAAGACCGAAGGGTTTGTAAGTGGCAATAGGAAGTAAACTTCTCCTACGTGTACTTTCACTTTATATTATAAGGAGGAATTGGAAGGAGTTTTTTTTTTACATATGGAGAAAGGACAACCTCATATTGAGAAATGTGCTTTAATAGTAAGCTATCTTACTTTTGACCGAATTGAAAAGAGTTTAAGTTAATTTTCTAATAACAAAAAAGAGTTCTTCGACCAAAAAGATTGAATATTTTAAATAAAAAAATTAGTTACTATATTGGGCAAGGGAATGAATAGTATTTTGATCATCCATTTTTTTGTCATCACATAACATTTACGAAATGAATTCTTAAAGGAAAAACACATTTCATACACGAGTGCTTTTGCTCACCAATGTATAGTGGGACAAAACTGTACAAGAATTAAAATTTTATCTATTTGAAAGAATATATTTCCATAATGTGTTTATATGCTAGCGTGCACTAAACTATCTAACTATTACTTATTCCGTTTATAAATATAAGTTATTATATATATATAGTCATAAAATACATTTTATGAATATTTAATTATTAACTTTTAATATTATATTTATTTATTTTTATTTTTCATCTTACTTTTTTTAAAAAAAATTAATCCAAAATATTTATTTTTTTCTTCTTATTTCTAAAGAATAATAATTAATAATATTTTTAAAATAATAAAGCTCATTAATATATATAAAAATAAATCAAATAACTTATATTCCTTGTGAACAAATTAAATGCCCCATTTATTTATAAGGGGTGAAGAAAAATGATTTTGATTGTTGGCTTGTATTTGAGATGATGGTGGAGGACATGCAAAAGGGCCGGCCAAAGGCTGAGAGGTTAGCAAAAAGCTGCAATATTTTATTGTGGCAAAGCCCGAAGAACAAGTAATGGGAGATTTGAAGGGTTATAAGAGGAGTTAGTGGAAGTCCATGAAACATACTTATATCGAAGACGGCTCCGGTCATAGCAAACAATAGGCGGACAGATATTCCGGCGAATAAGGAAAGAAGCCGCGTCCCACCAAATTTCTCTACCTCTCTAGTTTAAATCTGCTTCAATTGTACAACGATTATTTAATTCTCCCCCTTTTAGGCTTTAGCAATTGCACCTTTTATCATTTTGCGCGCTTTCGGGGATACAGAAACACACAAGATTAGGGCAGGTCACAGCTGGAAAAGCTTCATCTTACTGTGATTAGTGATTACTTATTGACTCCTCGTACTTTTTTAGTTACGATTCTGCATCTAGTAGGAATGTAAGTACGGTAGCCCTTAGTTTTGTGAGTAAATTCTCATCTCTATTGTTAGATATTAATAATTGAATGTTTATTTTTAAAAAATAAATAAAGTATTTTTTTATTTAGAATTTTATTAAATACTTTTTAAATTTAATATATTCATATATCACTAATTAATTGTCTCTTTAATAATAACTTAATTACTAACAAGAATAATGTAATTTTTTTAATTTTATTATTAATTTTAAAATTAAATATTTAATTTCGAATAAAATTTTTATTTTATTAATAAGAATGTTATTTACATTGATTAATTCATTTTCAGGAGCGTAACTCCGTGGGGCTGTTATGCGGCTATGAAGAAGAAAAAAACCTAAAATTGAGCGGGGGTCTATCATTTATATTATATACAAAACATATCTTTATACATTGTATTATTACTCTTTTTTAATATTATAATAGGTTATATGACCCCATCTCTTTATGGCTTTATTTAATTAGTGGGTCAAAATAAGAAAATTAAAACATTTTACTACTTATATTTATATAAATCTAATTTTTTAAGATTTAAGTGGGTACCGATTCCATTGACCTTGTGTATTCAATATGCAGCTAAGTGACATGAGCTTGTCCAAATTTCGAGAATTAAAGAGTACTCCCAAATGTTGAAATTTAACCCCTCACCAAAAAAATAGATTATATTGTTAATGAATTATGATTGTCTTCTCGTCAAGTGGTCAACTGGATATTAAAGAAAAAGGTTTGCTAGAGTTTGTGTCTCGTGAGGAAGGAGGAAGGATAGAAACACAGTCGTCCATAGCCTTTGCTAAGGAGTTCGAGTTCTCCTAACAACGTATATAATGATATTGAATATTTTCAAAATATATTTTATACGCGTAGGGTAAAGTGATTTTAACCCGTACGACAAATCGGAGATGATTTTTGGAGTATGAAAATGCAATGTGAAATCAGTCATTTAAAAAAATTTACTTAAAAAGTGATTTTCCATAGGTATAGCCGAGTTGGTAAGTCATATTATGATTTGAAGAGAAATTATTCATTAACGTAAATTTGAATCTCGTATGATTTAAATTTTAATTGAAATATTGTGAAAATTTTATTTTGTAATTTGAATTTGATTATATCTCTCTCATATTTATGTGTCACTCGAACACGTTTTTTAATTTACAATATGAGATATCTATATAGACGAATTTACTCTCTCCCTCATCAAAAGGATAGAAACACAGTCCGCGGGCAATCACGTGGATGAGGAACGCCTATTATCTAGCTAAGAGCACCCACTGAAATCATTGGTACGATGCAGTTCCCCATGCACGTGTCCTCCCTGCTGCTAAAGAAGCAAAACTTCTTGGTTACCTACCCTTACTCTATTGTTACATTATAATGGATGAGTTTTACTCAACCTAATGTGATGGATTTCTTTCCAATTTACAAAAGATTGAAAGATTTTTGCTTTCCTATTTAATCATTGAGAAACTTGGCAGGTACAATTGCAATTGAAAGAATTTACGAATTCTTCTAAATTCACATCTATATTTTTTGTTTTTATTTTTACTTTTATGATGTCAAATAATGTCGTATTTATTAAAATAATTATTTGTTTTGTTTAAGGAAAATTCTTTCACAAACTAGGTTTAGGTGAATTTTATAGTTTTAAATTAGTCACGATGATGAAAATAATGACTCTAATATAATTATATTAATATGGTTAATTCTTAACTAAGATGTCTATAATCCATATGAGAATTTATCTTTATCAAATATATATATTTTTTAAAAATTAAGAGATATGAATCACATTAACAAATAAATTCATTCATTAACTGCTCATAAAAAAATATTATTTTTTATTTAAAATTAAATATTTATGTTTTATATTGAAATACTTGCTCTCATATATATATATAAGTTATGCCACTAAATCACACATGTCAGCTTAACATTTTTTTATTTAAAATAATCTCTAATAAAATCTATGAAAGTAATTCACATTATCTTTAGATTTATAAATTTGTCTTCAAATCTAAAATCAATTTTTTTAATAAAAAACTGATTTTATTTAATTTAAAAGTTTATTTACATAGATAAATTTTATGATATAGCTAAATATATCTACATTTTTTTAAAAAAATAATATATTTAATTAATTAATTAATAATTAAACATATAAAAATAATTCAATTTTAGGCAATTATATCATACAGGATAACATTTTTTGAGTTAAAATAATTTCTATTAAAATCTATAAAAGTCAATTCACATTATCTTTATATTTTTAAATTTGTCTTCAAATCTAAATTCATTTTTTTAAAAAAATCAGATTTTATTTAATTAATAGGTTGGTTATAGAGAAAAAAATTAAGATATAGTCAAATATATCTAAAAAAATTAAACAGTTTTTTTATAAAAAAATCATGAGTTAAAATTAATTCCTTATGAAATATATATATATTATAAAAGTTGTAAACTTATCACTTTTTTGTTGAGTCTTTTTTTTCTTTGCAATTGTTTTGGACATAATTCTTAGCCTCAATGCATGGGGTATAATTTTTTGTCTTCCTTTTAATTGTAATTGTATTGTTTATTATAATATGTTAATTATATATTATAATCTCATGATTACAATTATATAAATCTAATTCTAATGATTTCTCATAGTAAAAATCTAAACACGGTCGTAAACTAGTTAGTCCAAAAATTAACACCTTTTGTAGCCAAATTGAACCTCATATGTGATAGGGGAACTACTACTAAGGTTTCATCTTGTACAAATTTACTTCTTGCAATAGATAATATTGAATAAAAGGAATCAATATCTGAATTGAATATTGACTTGTTTAAAATAAAACATCTCTTTTCATATGATTTTTTAAAAATAATTTAATTTAAGAGGTTCACCTTCTACTACTAATATAAAATTTTACAAGTAAAAAATATAAACATTAATGATAAATTTTTTAGTAATTTACTCCTAATCAAAGTTTATCTTTAATTTTATAATAATAATAATAATAAAGGAGGTAGGAGTATGACAACGAAAGTTCTCGTAACTGAGACGTTAAGTAGTAAAAAGAGTGGGTTTTACAAGTAAAAAATAAAAACATTAATGATAAAAAAATTTAGTAATTTACTCCTAATCAAAGTTTATCTTTAATTTTATAATAATAATAAAAAAAAAAACGAGGTAGGAGTATGACAACGAAAGTTCTCGTAACTGAGACGTTAAGTAGTAAAAAGAGTGGGCAGCCTTAACCTACATAATTCAATCAAATTTATGGTAGCTGCCCGGAACTGATGACGCATATAAAGCCCTTTAAAAAAATCTAGACAAGTATATTAGTATATTTACTTTTTTAGTATATTATTTATGGTAGCATTAAGTATATTGATTTTAATATAAAATAAGATCGCATCCATCGATTTACAAATTGACTGATTAAAAAATCGGGAGAATTCTTCTCTCTCCCTTATCAAATCTATATTAGATACAATGAACCTAGAAAATAGTAATCTATAGGAAGAAAAGAAAATAATTATTTCAATTCTTAAAATAACTTAATCTCTCAAAATTAATGTTGTATTAATTTGTTTTCCTTCCTTTCTGTCTCGTTCTTTATCTACCTTTTCATCCTTTTTAAGTTTTCTATATATTTAATGAATCTTTAAAGATTATATAAAAAGTAATTAATGGGTACTTGGAATTGATAAATTTGATAAGTTTCAAAGACTCACACATAATATTGATTGAGAAGATAGAAAAAGAACAAGGATAAAATGAGAATAAATAGTAATTACGCTATTGATTTGTGATATTAATGATATCTTGTGTGAAATAACAAAAATATAAATTTTTCCTAAAAAAAAAAAGAGTAAAAATTTTTTAATTCTAAAAAATTGAACTGGAAGGAGTAAATTTTTTGCCGAAAGGATCATTGTATTATAATTTTTTTTTAGAAAAAAACCCACAAAATTACACCAGGAGTAATAATAATACAGAAAAGATGGATTAATTTGTTGGTCACAGAACTTATAATATTGCTGGATTGATCTTCATTCTAGAATAAGCCACTGGGAAAGAAAAACAATTACCAGTTCTTTATCATGATTACTAATAAATTTCACTACATTTTTTTTATTAAAAAAAAAGAAGACAATTAAAGGTTCAATCATTCGTGATTTGGCAAGTGCTGGTGAATAATGAGACTTATCTTCGAATCAATGGTAACATTATATATATCGTTTTCTTATTGTTGCCAAGTCTTCGTCTATTGTGGCATTAGATGCATTCAATTACTAGCAACCAAAATTTGATCACCATTTTTCTAGAGGAATAGATCTGCGTTGCATTAATAAAGCAAACTTAAAAGTTAACAATTTAAGCCAAGAATACCACCGAGTTATCCTTGGCATGCTGCAAACTTTTGGTTCATATATATATATATATGTTTGTAGGTAGTGAGGCGAAGAGGAGGCCTATTTTTGGAGCCTTTTGAAGCAATAATTGGAGATTTGACAACACTATTTGCTATCATAAATTTTGATTAGAAAGATACAACACACATAAACGCATTTATGTCCCGAAATTTATCACAAATACCAAAATAGTACTAATGTCTTTTTCTAGAAAAATACATTATTATGATTTATCAAAATGACTACATTATTATTTTTATAGGGATGAGATAGAACAATAATGTACTAATTGAATCATTTCCAATTGAATGTTTGTATTTAACTTAATATAATAATTAAGAATACTATTTGACCTTTTGAAAATTATTACTCCATCCGTTAAGAAATATAAATCGTTTGATGAGTTTATTTTTGTATAAAAATATAAGTCGTTTTATGAAATCTTATAAATATATCAATATTAATTTCCAATATTACTCTTTTTAATTTTCATATCTTTCTTATTTACAAGACTAATACTTTATAGTTTTCTTTTTTCTCAAAACAAGTTTTATTTTATCTTTCTTATTTTCAATACATAATAATTAAATGTGTTTTAGGAACAAAAAAAACTTGATTGATTTGTATAAAAATGAATCAAACTACTTATATTTTTTAACGAAGTGAGTATAATATTTTGTTATTAATGTTGTTAGCATGCATCGTATGAATTAGTAACATATAAGTATTTAAAATTAAAGAGATTGTTAGCGAAAATTTAAATAAAAAAATATATTTTTTTTAAAAATAAACATTCAATTCTATGTATGTTTAAATGAAAATTTAAAATTTTAATTTTGAATATAAAAGTAATATTTTAATTAATTCGAAACAAATCTTATTTACACGAAACAAGTTGAATTTGATTCACTTTCTCATCTTTATAAATTAATACATTCATTTAAAATTAAATATTTTTATTTTTATTTTGAAATATCTGAAATTAAATATTTATTTTTTAAAAAATAATTAATTATATGCATATAAAGCTTTAGCAACAACATCTTTAATTAAATAATTTTACATTATATTAAATAATGGTCTTACTACTAATTAAATTACTAACAAGAACAATGATAGTAACTTTATTAATGTCAAATATATTTTTTAATTTTTAGATCAATAAATAAGTAAATAAATATAAACCAAATATTAAATGTATAGCATAAGATATATTTCTAACTAAGCCTGAATCATGAGCGAGCTCATGACTACTAACCAGTTGGTGGAATTGCTTTTTCCGGTTTCACAGGGCAGATATCAACTACTGCTACTATCACGGACGGATGTTTGTTCGGACCAGTGGGTTTCAACCGACACACAGACATCGGAAATAGTATTTCATAACGTCACCATCATTTGACTCTTCGGCTACTCCGTGTGCACTGTGCAGATTGGTCCAGTGGGGGATGGCTCGCCGCAAAGGCAATCTGTGTCTATCCCTGGGAACAGGAAGGTGTTCGGAAATTTCTTTCATAAATAGTAAATGAAAAGGTACTCTTTATGACTTAAATTAGAATCTTAAAAATTATTTTTCAAAAGATGTCTTAAAAATAAAAAGAAGAAATAAAATTTGTTTTTAGAAGACAAAATCCCTTTGTCTTGATATAGGAAGATGTGAAATAAGAGATAAAAATAAATAATATAATATTGAAAGTCAATGACTTATATTCATAAAAAAATTATATTTTGAGACATGAAATAATACTATATAAATCAGAGTTTATTGTAAGATAAAATAGTCATTTTCTCATTAAAGAATGTAGAAACTAAAAAAGTATATTCTTATTCCAGGTGGAGTTTATTTTTAAGAACAATGAAAAGATTTTTCACTGTTTTCTACGATTTCATAGCATGTTTTTCTTTTCTTTTTCCTTTTTTCCTCCCTAATTCGGGAATTACTCGTATGATTTTTATCTTTTAACTTTGTGATTTTTTTTTTTTGTTGAAATTAACTTGTTCTATCCTGTATCATCATGAGATTCGAAATCTTGGCAGACCAAAAGTGTTGACATGGGAACAGAAGGGACCAAAGTTGCATTGCTCGGAAACTATTATCTCGAAAGCATAGAATAGTAATTGCAAATAACTGAATAAGCCTTCAAAATTAAAATTAAGAACGAAGGAGTAAAAAGAAAACAAATCATCAAACAATAATATAACATCACTTATCCATAAATAGCCACTTAATGGCATTTGATGTGTTACCAAATGTTGTGTCTAGGTATAAATGGATGAGTTTACAATATACCGTTATGGTTCTTACCTCTTAGTACTACTTGGGCCATTCTAATAATATAAAAAAGCATCAGTGACTCTAAATATATCAAATTTCATTATTGTTTTTTGAAATCTCACTATTTTTAATGGGAATTAAAAGAAATAATAAGATTGCTGTCAAGATTACAAGAATTTGGTGAATAATGTAATCAGTAAGCTTAAAAATATTATAATTATAAAACTAATTCCTATTTTAAAATAATTAATTAATACTTAAAACTACTTACATTTAAAAATAAATGGCTTCTATTAATACGGTGGGGGCAGGGTAGAGCCATCGTAGGGAGACGGGGCCAAAGGCAGGGAATGAGTCAGCCATTCAAGCAATAATTTCCGCATTCTTCGATCCTTCCTTCCACTCCTATTTGCTACCTTTTCACATAGCTTTATGCCGTAGTCTACAACTCGGATACTCTGTATATCTTTATTTCTTTCTTTATTTATTTTTATAAGGTACAACTTTATAGTCATAACCACAACCAATTCACAAACTTAATCATATTTATATCTCCTCCGTATAAGTTGGCAAAAAATATATATATGACACTCCTTTTATTAAGGCAGGATTTGGAAGTCCTCCTCACCGCTCCTTTCTATTCCCAGCCAATAGGGGTCTTTTGATTTTCTTCATTTTTCTCAGCACCACCATCTGGGTTTGGATTGGAATTGGGATTGGGTTTTTCTTCTAGATTAGAGAGAGTTGAGGTGGGGGAGGGGGGCAAGAACCTACTCAACGGTCTTCTTCTTCTTCTTATTCCGGTTCGCCCTCTTCTTTTGACTTCTACAAATTCTCTCCCCTTTTTGTCCTTTGTTTTCTCTACGCAATTTCCAATTTCATTTCATATAGCTCTCTCTCACGATCTTATTGATCCCTTGTTAATTGCCTGCATTCTTGTTTTCATTGGACTCTTTGAAGCTCTGTCATTTTGCTGGTGACATGCTTGTGATCTTGGTTCCATGTATTAACTGCCTCTGGTTTGCCTAATACGTTTGTCTAGGATCGGAATACATTTCTCGGTCCTCTGTTTTTCAGAGGACCATTTCCCCTCTCATCGATCTTGGCATTTCGCCTTGATTTAGAAGAAAAATAAGCATTATTCTAATATAGGTTTCTTAATCTCTGCAAATGCAGGTCCAATAATCCCTGTTCCATTTTTATATTCCTCGGTTCTGCATAATTAATCTCGGAATCTCTACCCAATCTTCTACTTTATCCAGCTCATTCCTTTGAGAATGTTCGTTTAATCCATTCCTCAATCCCCACATCGCCTTGACGGCCCCATATTTATTTATAAAAAAGCTTCCTTTCTTTCACCAGACGATCTACTACTGTTTGGTGTTGCTCTCTTTCTTGCTTTGTTGATAATTCTGCTGTTTGCAGTTCGGTGATAAATAATGGGTTGCGCGACATCAAAGCAGAAGCATAAGGTATGCCGGAACTGCCAGACGCCTTATTCTCCGGTTCGGCGGAGCTATTCTTTGCACGCCCATCACCGTCCTAAAAACGTAGACGACGATGACTGTCATACAGTGGCTCTCACCTCGTCCACATTGGGATCTTTAAGGCTTGATTTGCTGGATCAAAATTATCGAATCAAAGAAGAAGAAGCATTTCCAATTCGTAAAGGAGATAATCCGCCGGCAAAATTGAGTAAGGAGGAGTTTGCAATGGGTGTTGTTGAGGCCATGAATTGGTCAAAAATGATCGATGAGAAAATCCCCAAAGTTATCCCCAGAACTCCCATTAGAACTCCTCCAGGGGAGCCAGAAACTATCAATGCTTGGGAATTAATGGAAGGGCTTGAAGATACTAGTCCTCTTCTGCCTCCTCCTCATCATCGTAGTTTTTCTTTCCATGTGGTATCCAATAGAATTCAATCCTTGGTTGATCAACCCACACCAAGAGTACGAGAGAATGGCGAGGAAACACCAAAGCCTATATGGTTAGAAGCGGCGGATGATGACTCCAATTCAAATTCAAATGATACATCCATTGTGTCCGACTTTGATCCCGAAGTGATTTCTACATTTAGGCAAGCACTGGAGGATCTCCCACCGGCTAATCCATTTCATCTCAAACCACTGATTAGTGAAAAACAGCAGGCCTTGGACGGCAAGGATGAGGCATTGGACGGTACAGAAGATTTGGAGCAATTACATGGGATTACAGAGGGATGCAAAACCGTGCCACGTGGTAAGGACAAATTAATCGTGTATTTTACAAGCCTAAGAGGGGTGAGGAAGACTTACGAGGATTGCTGTAATGTTCGGGTAATTTTGAAAGGATTAGGTGTGAAGATAGATGAGAGGGACGTGTCAATGCATTCAGGGTTCAAGGAAGAGTTGAAAGAGTTACTAGGGGACGGATGGTACAATGGGGGTGCTTTGCCAAAAGTGTTCAGTGGCAGTAAATACATTGGTGGGGTGGAGGAGATAAGTCTGATGCACGAACACGGGCAGCTTGAAAAGCTCGTAGAGGGTTGCGAATTGGCGGATAATGGCGGGGCAGGTGGCGTTGGAAATGGCGGGACATGTGAAGCTTGTGGTGATATTAGGTTTGTACCTTGCGATACATGTTCAGGGAGCTGTAAAATTTACTGTGAAGGTGATTACGAGGAAGAACTTGAGGATTCTGATTATGGTTTTCAAAGATGTCCTGATTGCAATGAAAATGGGCTTATTCGGTGTCCAATGTGTTGTGGTTAAACTTAGATTTTGGCTTTTATCATTTTGCGAGTTGTTTGTTGTACAGTGATGGGATTTTGTTCCCTTGTTGAAGAGTTTGGTGAAATCGCGCAGGTATATTAATATTAGGTGGTCGTTCCTAATCTAGTGTGTTAGAATTACCAATCAGAAAGCACATGCAGTAATTGGTTTCCCCGAAAAGACCACGTGTCTGCCAACCCAAGTGAAATGAGAGAGGTTTGTACTTGTAAGTTGTTGTATACTCTTTTTTTTTTTTTTTTTCCTTTTTGTGGAAAAGTTAAAATATACACTTTTATAGCTTGCAATGATGTTTTCAATTGATTTGCCTTTTGTCCACACACACCTCGGGAAATTGATGATTGCTAATGAATCATCATTCAATGTGCGCCCAAAATTATGAATATGGCAAGTTATGCTATGTTTAATGGGGTTGAAGCATAGTGCTAAGAAGTAATTGAATCTAGTGAAGGCCAGGTTCTAACTTCAAGTCGAGGGCTTTATGGTTCCTTTGCATACTAGGACAACTTTCATTCTTCAAAAGTTTGCAGCATTTATCCGTGTAGTTGGAAGATGAATTCTGCCCTCGTGGGAAAAAGGTGAGAAATCAGACGTGCAAGATGGGCAATGAATCAGAAACTTTTTATCGGCAAACTTTACCAGTTGTCCTCTGGCTTTTCAGTGTTTTTAGTATTTGAAATATAAATATTATATTCTCTCTTTAGTATAATATTAAAGAATTGTATGTATTTTAATGACTGAGTTGAGTGTTTACCGCTTTAAAATAAAAATAATTTTGACTTAATGATTTTCTGAATTTAACATATTCATATTTTTATTCCACCAATAGTACCAAAGTTAAGCTGTGAGAAATAATGCGATTAACTTAGGTAAATCAAGACTTTTCTTTTGTTCTTTGGAGAAGGCAGTGATACTTTCTAAATTATGACTAATTAGTTAAATAATTCACCCCTATTTTATTACGCACTTTGTTCTTTGGAGTACTGGAATTGGGGATTCTAAATTCAACAAAAAGTATCTTTTTCAATTGTGAGATATCGGCGTTCGGAAAATAAAGAAATAGGCTGTCGCTGAATTCCTGGATTACCAAGTCCAACTCTTTGTTTTGACCGCTCCAACGTCAGATGAAAGAAATGTCCATGACATTTATTTCACCTATTATAAAATTACTAATAGTATGAACCATGAACCATTTTTTTAAATTTTATTTATAAACGCTACTATTAAAAATAGCATTGACTTGAAATCTTCAATCATTCTCGTGACGCCGATTGACTCATTGTTTTTCAAATAATCTTCAGAATCCGTCGCCTATGATTTCAAAGACTCGTTCACGAGTGGAAAAAGAAAAAGGGATTAGGTGAACAATTCTAAACTAATTAATAATTATTTACTACTGTATTTCCTAAAAAATATAACTATGTAGGATGTACTATAAAAATAGAACACTCAGATTAAATTTTTTAAAATTAAATTGGTGAATGACCTACACGTTATCTTATTTATGGATCAACTGTCGATGGTGGACGTGTGGGGGTTGAAGTTTTTGAAACAGAAGATTCTTGCTCTGAGAAACCAAAATTGAATTTGATTTTCATTATATATATAAAAAAACAATTTTGAAATGTAGAAAATGTTCATCATTCTTTGAATATTGACAATTATATGCATGACGAATCGTACATAAGAAGAATTTAAATTTGTCAAGAGAAAATCAGACGCCAAAATGATTTCAATTAAAAGGTGAGCAGAAATATTTCCTCTATTTTAAAAGTATAATTTTTTAAGCAAAAAAGTATAAATCTTTATAGAATTTATTTTTTAAAAAATATAAGTGTTTTATGATTATTTATTAAATTTTTTTCCAATGTTACTCTTACTGTCTTTCTTAATTCAATTTTCTAAGTGATTTAATTAAAGACTTCTTCAGTAATTTAACAAAAAAAAAATGCATTAATTTTTAAATTCTTATTTTTTTTAATAAAAATGCTAAAAAGACTTATATTTTGAATAGAGGAAATCTCTCCCTTCAAAATTGAATGTTTCTATTTTTATTTTAGATGTCTAAAATTGAATATCTATTGTTTTTTTTTAAAAAAAGAATACATCTTCCATTAACATATGTGTTTTCATCACAACTAACAAAGATAATGTAATAGTAATTTGCATACTATTAACGAATGCCTTTATTAAATATTCAATTTTGACCTTTCGATTCCTAAATGAAAAAAGACAAAGGAAAAAGGATGAAAATGGGATTCTCCTCCAATTAAAATAAGGAAACTGTGAATTTTCAAGATGAGGAATTGTTGGTTGAAGCCATTCCAGTGTGGATATCGGTGGTTATGTGAATGGACAATTGGTTTCAGGCATTCCAGTTCATGATGAAAAACAACAAATAGCTAAAACATATCCAGCCACGAGTCCTGGACATTGGTGGTCCTAAACCTCATTCTCTAGCATTTGTTTTCTTCCAATTTTCCATACACTAAACATCGTGAAATCCACACTCTCCACTGTGTAACTAGCTAGACTAAAATGCCATTTACCATCAAGTGATAAACTCACCGGGATAGTACAACAACTAGTTTAGTGCCAAAAAAGTCTTTTCTTTGATTGTCTCAACTTTGGATCCCTATCCTATCATTTATATCTCATACCTACGAAGCTTTAGAATCAACTAAACTAAATATACATGAGCTACTTGGTGTTGTGTCTGATCAAATCTTGAGTGAGTGAGGAGGAAACACAACAAAATAATTGAATCCAACCTATCCTGCAAAATAATCATCTGATAGTTAACCCAGCTCCTTCCAATGAACCACAGGTCATCATATACATGATCTTGATTATTTTAAATCATTCTTTCAATTGCTTTGCCACTTTCATTTTTAAGTTTAAAAACCTGGAATTTTGCATTAGAGATATTTTTTAAAACAAATGTTGTTTAATGATACTGTTTTAAAAAATTATATTCCCATTAAATTATAAAAAAAAAACAACCTTTTTGTTACTCTTCTGCAGTTGAAAAAGAACTTCAGCAGCCAAAACAGGCTCATAAATTTTGTGTCATCAACATATACAGCAGTGTAAAATGGATAGCAACTCAAGTCAGTGTTGGGTCGGCCAAAATTTCGTCAACTTGAGAGTCACAAATATACTGTTGGAGTCATTATTTTTGCTCACTCATTGGAATATAGGGTTGATGTGAATTTAGTCCACCGTGAATTTTTGATAAATTTAGCGAGCAATAATTAATTATACAGCATCTAGAGGTAGATAGTGGTTGCACAATTTTGGCAGTGGACTGCAATATTCACAATACACTACACTACTAATAAGCTCTATCATCTTACTCCAACCGGCAGGACGCGGACGCGGTGGTTGGGAGATGGGGCAGTTGATTAATTATGTTATGTATTTATTCTAAAAAAAGTCGGCACACAAATTACATAACGAGAAGAATTGTCAGCAAACTTCCTTCTTCCCCTCTTTGAAGGCAAAGCTGTCGGAACCTTTCCTTTTACTAGATAAATTACTGTACTTGAAATGTAGTGGGTAAAATGTATCTTTAAATTCATTTTGATAATTTTATATGAGTGTCAATCCATTTAAATTTAAATTATTTATGATCCATTTATAAATGGTTTAAATAGTTTGGTTCTAAATAATTTATGGATGTCTATGGACACTTATTTATTTATATAACTTTGATTATATTTTTTTAAAAGGTAATTCTTTGTAATTGTATTGAATTAAATTAATTAATATAATTTTTATTATTTAATATCATGTTCAATTAATTTTTAAAATATTTAATTAACTAATCATTTATATGTATTTGAAAAATGAAAAAATAATAAATACACTATCAATTGAATTTTTTTAAAAAAATAAATTCCTATTAAATAAATTGAAAATGGTATTATGTAAATTTCTAAAGTTCAAAATTATCTAAATTAGCTTTAAAAAAGTCGATCATCTGACAAATTTGAAAGTTTAATATATAAAGCTATTAAGAATGACGATATGATTACTTATTTTTGAAAACTTTTCTTTTGTATTTAGTATAAGATTTTCAAATTTTTGCATTAATTATATGGAAAAGTTTTTAAATTTCGTTGACTTTTTGGTGAATGTGAAAGAAAAGATTGTTAGTAAAACAATTAGAAGTTGTATTGCTTTTATAGTGAGAGTTTTACAGAAAGTGTGTGTGCGTATGAGGGAGGGAGATCTAGTGATTTAGAGAAAAAATAGATTTTTGAATAAAAGTGAAATTTTCATAAAATGTTGAGGTTAAAATATAATTAAATAAATTTAATTAATGATAATTGACTCGATTTGACTTTTTAAATGGATGTTTATTAAATCTTATGGATATCCATTAAAAATTATTTAGATAAATAGATTTAAATGGATGTTCATTTAAAATCATTTAAGTTAAATTAGTGAATCAAAACCATGTAATTATGGATTGATTTGAATGTTTATTGGGTGTATAACTATTTTGCCACCCCTATAAAAATGTGTACACCCTCCTCTATATCAAAATACTTACATGTTTTAGACAATTTCACACATAATAATAAATTATTTTATTTTATATTATACATTTATTTATTTTAATCTTTATTAAAAAATGAGTATTTATTATTTATTTATCTCTCAATAAAAAAATAACTCTAAAAAGTAACAAAACATCTTATAATTAAATACAATAAAGTTTATCTAATATATTTTATAAAAATGAATGGAGGGAGTATAAGGTACTTTGGCCATTTCCCACATATTAAGAATGAATGTTAATTCTTTAAAATACTATCATTTATTATATCATACTATTTCTTAAAAATTTGAAATTAAATCGTTTATTTTCTCTCATTTATTTAAGAGTAAGTGTAATATTGAAAAGAAATATATAACATAACAATCAAAAGTCTCAAAATATCTTATATTTAGTGACAAAAAATTTGCTCAAAATATCTTATATTTTGACACTGAGAGAGTAAATCAAAAGTTTGACAAAATAGTCTCCGGTAAACACAAGAAATTGTCACGGTTTCATTTTTCTATTTTATTTATTATCTTTATTAGTGGTATAATTATAGTTTTATAGTTTTGCCCTGCATCTTGGAGCAGAATTGTTGTTCCTGAAAATGAAGTTAGCCGTTAGGGTGGTGCAGATTATTTTGTAGTTCAATTCAAGAAAGACAAAAGGTAAATTTTTTTTTCTTAATATCCTCATCATCTTTCATTACTTGTATGACAGAACAAATTGGGAAGTTCAGTGATCTTGAATCTGCATCTTTGCAACTCAGATGCTTATAGGAAGGCATTAACCCATAGGTGTAGACGATGAAGACAATTCCAAATCTCAATTACATAATTTTACCTTTCCGAAAATCGCATCATCTATATGCTTTCAGAATACATACTGACACAACACAAGCCTGATCTAAAAAACCTTATTAATATGCATCGGTAATCCACTCGAGACTCTTGACTATGATTACATAATATAACTTCCTTGATTAGAAATATTTATTTTTGCATACCTTTGTTAGCCAAATCAGCTGCAGCTTTGGAACCACGGTCTAGAAGTTCTGAAGCCCAGAGAGCGCCTCTGGCAAAGCACCTGGTACTGGCCACAGCGTTTGCAGCGGCTAGAGCTACTCTCCCAGTATAACATGCAGCTGTTGTGGTAATACTGGAAATATTGTACTTTTCATCTATAGATTTGGCAGTCTCGACGCCTGAGTTGATTTTATCAGTAAGCCCAATTCTCTTGCTAAGATCCACAGCCCTGGCTGCTGCAGCAGATGAGACTTGGTAGGACTCATCAAATTCTTTGGCTTTCTGTAGTGCATCTTTACTCAGTTTAAAACCTTTTGATATCATGGTGCTGACCACTTGCTCCATAGCCATAGCATTTCCAGGAGGAGTAGAAGAAAATGGATTTGTATTGATTGCCTGCTAGTATGGAAAGTAAGAAGTTAGCACCACAATCTCCCATTTATGTTTTTACCAGTTACATATAGTATACAACAAAAGATTATACAGAATCTTGAGCAGTAAAGCTCTGATCCCATCTTTTTGCTCAACCAAGATGGATTGATTATGGTGGACTTAATTAATTCCATCTGTTTGATCACAATTTAATTAAAGAAACTTCAAGATCGCCAAATTAATCAGAATTAGTCACATAATAACCACATACCCCAGAACTGCTTCCACCTTCAGCCTTCGGTGTATCAACACTCCCGATATCAGATTCTTCTATATGCGCCTCTGTTATTCTCACACATTGGTTCGCAATGGTAGCTCCCTGAAAAAAATTAAGGAAACCAACCAACATATTAGATCAAACAAGGTGAAAGGGGATGTCCGTGGAAACTATGCAGGCAGACATCTTCAAATAGGAAACACACAGAAGATGCAACGTCTAATTATCACACCCAACAAGAAAAGAGAAGGAGAAAATGCTAAAAGCAGTTGCAAAGAATATCTCCTACCCCATATGCACTTCAAACAATACAAAAAGTAATGATATCCTTAGCATTTGTGATCTTCAGTTGGTGATCTACTGAAATAAGAACAAAAAGTAATGATGCATTTGACCAGGCAAGCTTGGTTTCTTAGAGATCAGGTAAAGGGCTCAACAACCAGGAACCTGCACGCGTCCTAGATTGATATCTTCACCTTAAAAGAAGGAACTCTCTCAGCTTATATGTTGGTCATTTTCATCATCTTTTACGTCAAGCAGACTTTAATTTCTAAAACTATTTTTAGTACAGAGAGAGGGATAGTGAGAGTCAATCAATCTTACTGTCTGATAGTCAGTAACTCAGTATAGCAAGTCTACTAGAGATGGAAAAGGAGTGAGGAGTGTGATTCTAAAGGACTATCCCAGAAAAACCAGCTATGAGTATTCACAAAAACTAAGGACTTACACTGAGCAAGGTGGCAGTTTTCAGTGCATAAGCATCTTTAAAGGCAACATATGCATTGCAAGTGTTTTCCCTCAACCTGCATATGACAAAACAGCCGCAGAATGATAAAGATAGTTTACAAGATAAGTTAGAAAATTGAAACAAACACCCATCTAGAGCTTCAATTTGAAAAATTCCTGAATGCTTGCAATAAAATAGTACCATGAAGGAGATTGAAAACTTTATAACTTTGTTTTGCTTATGAATTTGCATATTTTTTTAAACAAGATATTATGAAGCTGATATTAGCATATGGCCCTGAACCTGAATGCATCAAAGAATTGCCCAAGTTGAGCTCACTAATACACCCAATGAAAGATGATTTTTCACTCTTTGATAATATAAGATGAGATGTTTTGCTTACTGCTCCTAAAGCCATGATGACAGAATCCTTTCCAAAGATATTATGAAGTTCTAAACAAAATAAGAGAATATGACCAAGTCTTTATCAGACATCTGACACTATCTTACAACTCGTGGCAAATAGAGGAGATCATTCCAGAAAATAAAGCATACTACTCTAGTTATAAATTGAGGATAATTCCCACAAGCTTTTGCAATGATAGGTTGACTACACTAGAAACAAGATAAGAAATTAGGATCTATCTATTGTTGTAGTCAAGCAGGATTACGAACATTACCTGACGATTTCTAAATGCTCAACTTCACCACAGTATGAGAAAAATTCCAGAACTTCCCTTTCGGTGATGTCAGGAGAAAGGCCTGCAACTTCTGCTATATAACCACCTAGAAGCATTTCTACAGGGTGTAATTTGTTACAGTCAAGGAACCTGGTTTACAGAAAATAATTTCAGCAGCCTAAAAGAAATTAATACAGTGATCTAAATTAGCAAAACACATGTACGTTTTGCTGAGAAATATATGTTACGGAAAAATTAGGATTATTCCTAAATCTAAATTGGAAGATTGATGGCAATTTATTTTGAAGATAAAAAGATATGCTATATCTTTTTATGAGCTATCTTTGGAGATAAATCTTTATTGGTTAAAGATTAGGAAGTCTACATGGACAAGAATATTGGAAGATATTGGAAGATATTGAAGTATATCCTTGATTGATTCCTATTAGGAGAAGGATTGTTTGGAAGAGATTTCTAACTCTATATAAAGAAGGTGTTCGTGCAGATTTATGTAGAACCGAATGCAATCAGAGAAGAAGGTGAATATTGAGAGAATCGGTTCAAAGGTTGTGAAGCAATAATCAGTTGCACAATGCTGAGAAATTGCTGAGCAATAGTTCGAGTTTATTCTATGTCTATGAGTGCTTATTGGTGATACTCGAACAAGTAGAAGATTATTCTTTGTATTGAACAAGTCCCTTAGTTGTTGAAGGGCATTTTCGAGTTGACTACTTAATCAAGTTGTTGGATTAAGTAGTTTATTGAATGGTGTGAAATCGAGGCTGTTTTATCAGCAATACTATAGTGAGGAGCTATAGTGATCGAGTGATTAGTTTGCAAGGAGTAGTCATAGGGAAAATTGTATTGAATCCCTTTGTACTTTTGAAGAGCAAACTAATCTGGGTGAGGGCCCCGCAGACGTAGACAAGAGGATTGTCGAACTGCGTTAACAAACGTTTTTGTGTGATTTACGTTTTGTTGAGTTGTTTTTCAGGTTAAGTCCTAGTTATAACTTTCAACGAGTTATAACTGACTGTTTGTATACTCAGCGTTTTCTTTCAAGTGGTATCAGAGCAGAGTCACCGACGTTGCAGTTGCTGCCAATTGGTGAGATCGTGGGAGAAACAGACGTTGAGTTATCAACATGAATACACAAGGACCGCCTTCATCCAAGCCTCCTATTTTGACAAGTACGAATTATCCTTTCTGGAAATCTCGTATGTATGCTTACATCAGTGCACAGGATAACTATGCTTGGAGAGCAGTTGTTAGTGGATGGACAGAACCAGTGGAGACTGAAACTACTGCTTCAGGTGTCATTGTTACTATGGCAAAAACTCCAGATAAGTGGACTGAACTTGAGCATGGCATGTGTCATGGAAATTTCAAAGCATTGAATGCCATATTTGGAGCTGTTGATCAAGACCAATTCAGACATATTCAAGGATGTAAACTTGCAAAGGATGCATGGGAAAAACTAGAGATCATACATGAAGGTACTGAGTTGGTTCGTGATGCAAAACTTCAACAATTAAATGCTGCCTTTGAAGATCTGAAGATGAAAGAAGATGAAAATATCGATGAGTTCACACTCAAACTCAGAGATATGTCAAATCAAGCGTGTGGATTGGGACAAAGTTGGGATGAATCTAAGCTTGTCAAGAAATTGCTTAGATCCTTACCCAAGAGGTTTATTCCAAAAATTGCTGCTTTGCAAGAGATCAAGAAGACCGATGACATCAAGTGGGATAATTTGGTTGGCTCTTTACAACAGTTTGAGACTCAATTTTACAGTCGTAAAGAATCAAAGGGAATTGCATTAGTTGCTGAAGCTATGAAAGGACTTAATGAATCAGATTTGGATGATGATGAGAAGATTGCATTGATTACCAAGAATATCTCAAAATTTCTGAAAAGAAGGAATCCAACAAAGAAAGGCGATAAAGGCAAGTCAAATTGGAAGGAAGAGAGATCATCAAAACCCAGAGAAGATAAACGCAACTACCCAAATGAGGATAAGTCTGGAGAGAAGAAGAAGCATTTGTCAAAAATTCAGTGCCATGAATGTCATGGTTATGGGCATGTTCAAGCTTTTTGTGGAAATAAATTTATGAACCAACAAAAAGAAAAGTCTTTGAATACTTCTTGGAGTGATGATAGTGGGAATGAAAGTAATAATGATGAGCAGCAAGATGATGATGTGAGCAATTTTGTTGCGTTCACTGCTGCAGTTGGAACTGAGGGTACAGTTGAAACTGGTAGAACAAGCATTGAAACTGACAACTTGTGTGTCACTGATGAAGCAGAAGCTGACACTGATGATGAAGTTAGTGACGCTAATATTGATGAATTGGAATTTGCCTATGAGAAGCTTGGTAAGAAATATGTTGAACTGAGTAAGAAATACACCTTGCTCAGAGAAGGCTATATGAAGTTGAAACTGGAGAAGAATGCACTGGAAAAGGAGCTATTTCAGCAGAATGAGGAGTATAAAGTCACAGAATCAAAACTCAGAGAAGCAGAAACTTGTATCAACCGTTTGAATACTGGAAAGGCAAAATTGGATGAAGTTATGTCATTTGGGAGGTCACCACATAATAAAGCTGGATTGGGGTATCAATCAGATCAAGGACAAGGTACTGTAGCTGTTCAGAAAAGAAATCAAAGAGCTGTTCATACTCGAGTTGCAGTTCAAACTACGGATGGTGCAAAACATAAGGTATTCAATAAACCTATATGTTTTTATTGTTCAAGAACTGGTCATATCCAATATACTTGCAAAGTTAGATATTCTGATTTGTTGAGTGGAGTAAGCTTGATATGTCCTAAACAGAATCAGAAATCTTTAAAACCCTTGATGAAAAAGATGTGGGTTAAAAAACAAGATTATCTAGTCTTTGCTGCACATGTTGCTTTTTCAGTTTGTACTGATGATGTATGGTATCTAGACAGTGGATGTTCTCGTCATATGACTGGTAGTAGACATCTGCTTACAAATTATAAAGCTTGCTCATCTGGTCATGTTACTTTTGGTAATGGTGCTAAAAAGAAAGTTGTTGGTAAAGGAACTCTCAATGTTGATGGTTTGCCTCCGTTGGAAGGGGTGTTGCATATTGATGACATGAAAGCAAATCTGATTAGCATAAGTCAGCTTTGTGATGAAAATTATTTGGTGAGTTTTAACAAAAACAAATGTATTGTTAATAATGAGAGTGATGATTGCATATTAACTGGAAGTAGAACAATCAACAACTGTTATAAGGCAGATGGTACTCGGAGATGTTTGTTAAGCACTTCAGATGAGTTTGATTTATGGCATCAACGATTAGGGCATGTTAACTTCAAACACTTGAGAAATCTGAGACATCTTAATGCTGTACGAGGAATTCCACAAGTCAGAAATGCTGTCAAAACTGTTTGTGGTCCATGTCAGTTGGGGAAGCAGTTGAGAACCTCGCACCAGAAGGGAACTGCAGTTTCAACTAGCCGCCTGTTAGAACTGATGCATATGGATCTTTTTGGTCCAATGCAAGTGGAAAGTTGCAGTGGAAAGAAGTATGTATATGTAATTGTAGATGATTTCTCAAGGTACACATGGGTTGATTTTCTAAGAGAAAAGTCAGATGTTTTTGGTTCATTCAAACGACTTTGTGTTCGGCTGCAAATTGAGAAGAGTTTGACCATTGATCGAGTTCGAAGTGATCATGGACGGGAGTTTGAAAACAGATTTTTTACTGAATTTTGTGAAGAATTTGGAATTAAGCATGAATTCTCAGCTCCAAAGACACCACAACAAAATGGTGTAGTGGAGAGGAAGAACAGGACAATTCAGGAAATGGCCAGAACTATGTTGCATGGAAAGAGGGTTGCACAACAATTCTGGGCAGAGGCAGTAAATACCGCTACACACATCATCAATCGTATTTATCTAAGGCCAAATACAAACAAGACTGCATATGAACTTTGGAAAGGTAAGAAGCCTAATCTTTATTATTTTCATATCTTTGGCAGTGCTTGTTATATATTGAATGATCGTGAATATCTTGGCAAATTTGATGCAAAAAGTGATGAAGGAATATTTTTGGGATATTCTTCAAATAGTCGTGCTTATAGAGTTTTTAACAAAAGAACCAGAGTAGTTCAAGAATCTGCAAATGTGATTGTACAAGACTATGAAGCTGAAAAGATGATTGAAGAAGATGATGATAGAGATGATGTCCAGCACACAAAGGAAAAAACAACAGTTGAAACTGAGGCAGATCAAACTGAAACAACAGAATCAGAACTGGTGCCAGAAATCACTGATAGACAACCCTCATCTAAAGTGAAGAAAAATCATCCTCAAGATGCAATTATTGGTAACTTGGAGGATCGTATTCAAACTCGAAACAAGCCTAGATTGAATTATAGAGAGATGGTTCAGTTTGCTTGTTACACATCAACACTTGAGCCAAAGAAAATAGATGAAGCTTTGAATGATGAATTTTGGATTGCTGCAATGCAAGAGGAGCTTGAACAATTTGAAAGGAATGAAGTATGGACATTGGTTCCACGATCAAATGATTTAAATGTCATTGGTACCAAGTGGATTTTCAGAAACAAAACAGATGAGATGGGAAATATAACTCGAAACAAAGCAAGACTGGTTGCTCAAGGTTACACTCAGGTAGAAGGAATTGATTTTGATGAGACATTTGCTCCTGTAGCAAGATTGGAATCTATCAGATTGCTAATTGCAGTTGCAACTGTAATGAGTTTTAAGTTGCAGCAAATGGATGTGAAGAGTGCTTTTCTGAATGGATATTTGAATGAGGAAGCTTATGTGGAACAACCAAAAGGGTTCATTAATCATGAATTTCCAGATCATGTTTATAAGCTCAAGAAGGCTCTTTATGGCTTAAAACAAGCACCACGCGCATGGTATGAAAGATTGACTAAGTATCTCTTGTTGAAAGGATACAAAAGAGGTGGAGTTGACAAAACCTTGTTTATTAAAAGGTCTGGAAGAGAAATTATGATTGCACAAATCTATGTAGATGATATTGTTTTTGGATCAACATCAAACGAGCTTGTTGCTGAATTTGTTGATTTGATGCAAAAGGAGTTTGAAATGAGTATGGTTGGTGAACTGAACTTCTTCCTCGGTCTTCAGATTAAACAGTTGAAGGATGGAATATTTGTGTCTCAAGCAAAGTATGCTACAAATTTGATGAAGAAATTTGGGTTACAACTGAGTAAAGCAGTTAGATCTCCCATGTCCAGAAATGAAAAGTTAACTAAAGATGAAAAGGGGAAGTCAGTAGATCAACATCAGTACAGAAGCATGATTGGAGGTTTATTATATCTGACAGCAAGCAGACCGGATATTCAATTCAGTGTGGGAATTTGTGCAAGATATCAGTCAAACCCAAAGGAGTCTCATGTGAAAGCAGTAAAGAGAATCTTGAGGTATGTAAATTCCACTCTCAATTATGGAATTTATTTTACTAAAGATACAAGTTCTGTTTTGGTAGGATACAGTGATGCAGATTGGGCAGGAAATGGTGATGATAGAAAAAGTACTTCTGGTGGAAGTTTCTTTCTGGGCAACAATTTAGTCTCATGGTTTAGCAAAAAACAGAGTTGTATCTCTCTGTCCACTGCTGAAGCAGAGTATATAGCTGCAGGAAGTTGTTGTACTCAACTTCTTTGGATGAAACAAATGTTGGAGGATTATGGTATTAAGCAGAAAGAATTGATCATGTATTGTGATAATCAAAGTGCTATCAACATCAGTAAGAATCCGGTTCAGCATTCTAGAACGAAGCACATTGACATTCGTCATCACTTTATCAGAGACTTGGTGGAACAGGGAGTTGTAACTGTGGAGTATGTTGAAACTGGGAAACAGTTAGCAGATATATTTACAAAGCCACTTGAACCAAACCGTTTTGAAGAATTGCGAAATTCTTTGGGCGTGTGTCAGATGTAGATTGAGAATTTTGTAAACCGTGTAAATAGTTGTATCAGTTGGTTGAATGAGTTTGATTTAGTTGTTTTGAATTTAAAAAAAAAAAGAAAAAAAGAAAGAGGGGTTATAACGGTTGGATTTTATTGGGAGGAAATCTTTCAATTAAGAGGTGCGAAAATTAAGGAGTCTGTTCGGTGTGTTTAAATTGATTGAGCATTCACAATTGTTCTATCAATTGCATCTTGCAGTCAAAGTTCAGACTCTCTTTCTCTCTTATAGCAAGCATATTATCTCGGTTTTCTTTCTCTCTGAAAAACCCTAGTTGCTGTGTCTTTCTTCTACATCAATGGCGAAAACCAGAGGATCTTCAAAATCTCAATCTTCCGAAGTTCAAGCAAAGAAGAAATCCCCTGCAAAGAAAACAAGGACTTCTAAGAAACAACAGGAAGAAGTTGTCCCTCCTCAAGATCAAGAAGTTCTGGAATTGATTAATCAACCATCACAAGTTGAAGATACTGGGACTCACAAAGTTTCGAAGAAGAAGGAGAAGGTTAGTCATGTCAAGAAGTCATCTTCTCTGACCACTACTCCGAATCCCTTAGGTTCCTCTTCGTCCACCACAAAGACAAAGAAAACCAAGAAGAAGAAAAGCCCTCTACCTACGATTGCGGAGTCCTTGGAAGATACAACTGAAGCTGAGGCTGAACTTCATCATTCTGATGCGGAATCCCCTGCAAAAGATGACTCCAGTGACAAAGATTTCTCGGATGGTGGCAATGGTGAGTCTGAACCAAAATCTCCTGCATCTAATGTTCCAGGTATTTCTGAAACACTGCCTTCTGAACCGGTTGTTGAGTCTACTGTTGGTATTCAAGAGTCGGTTGCAACTGAAAAGAAAATTATTTCTGAGAGTGAAATTTCTAAAAGAAGAACAAAGGCTAGAGCAAATAGGGGTGATTTTAATCTGTATGCATCAGATGAAGACATTGTTGAAAATCTGATAGTAAGAGAAAGTCAAAAGATAAGGGCAAAAGAAAAATCACTGAAACGATTCCGGTTGTACCTGAGAAGAAGTCTAAAGTGTCTGGAAAGAAAGTAATTGAGAGGTTTCAAGATACTACAAAATCTGAAAGATGGTCAAAGTTCAAAACTCGTATGTTGTTGCTGGAGAAACTTATTGATAGGTCATCTTTTGAGAAATATGATATGATAGAATTCTTTCAGAATGCTCGGTTATTGACTGCTGGAGAATTTGCTACAAGATATATTACTTCTGTTGTTACAGAATTTTATGCAAATTTAGATAATACAATTTGTGATGAAGACAGTGAGTCCTATCACAAGGTATTTGTTCGTGGAAAGTTGATTGAGTGTTCGCCAAGAATAATTGCTGATAGGTTGAATTTGCCATTTTATCCATCTATTCAAGGCAGTGGTTTGCAATTGGTGGAGGATTTGGATATGGTGATCAAAGAAATTACTGGTGGGCAAGTTCAAACTTGGCCTGAAATGGGACTGGTGCAGTCAGCTTTACTTGTTGGGCAGTATTCTGTGTTTAATAAGTTTTCTCTCTTCAATTTGATGCCATCAGGGAATATTACTTGGGTTAAACCTGATCGAGCTAAGTTAGTTTATGCCTTGGGAAATGGTGTAAAGATTAATCTTGGTCAGCTTATCTTTGATAGCATACTAACTTATGCCAATCTGAAATCAGGTACTTCTTCTATGTGTTGTCCCTGTTTGATAACAGAAATTGTCTTGCAGAATGAAGTTGTTCTTGGTCAGGCTGATGTGGAGCTTTCAAATATTAAAAATGTGCATCGGATAACCAAGAGAAGTTTGCAAGGATCTAAGGCTGGTATTCTGGGTACTGCTCCTCCTCTTCTAACTGTTGATGATGATTCTGACAATGAGGATGTTGCTGCAGTTGATGTTCAAGGCAGGTCATCCACGAGTGATGCTTCTCTGGCAACTCAAGTGAACCATCTTGCTGCTGATTTTATTTCTTTTAAACAGGATATGAGTCAGAAGATGGACAAATTGTTTGAGCTTTTGTCGAAGAAATCTTGAAGTCTTGGCATTTGATTGTGACCAAAAAGGGGGAGTAGTTAGTTGAGACAATTTGTTTTAGTATGGATGACTGTAACTGCATATTGAGTATATTGCGTATTCTGTATATAATTCTGCTTATCAGTTCTATCTGATGTGAACTGCTCTTGTGATTGATTGATGCTGAAATGTTGTTTTTCCAAAGATACAACTCAGGGGGAGTTTTAACTGGTGAGATGCTGTGCTTGATCTCAATGGTGTTTTTGTTCAAAATAAAATGCCAAGGGGGAGATTGTTACGGAAAAATTAGGATTATTCCTAAATCTAAATTGGAAGATTGATGGCAATTTATTTTGAAGATAAAAAGATATGCTATATCTTTTTATGAGCTATCTTTGGAGATAAATCTTTATTGGTTAAAGATTAGGAAGTCTACATGGACAAGAATATTGGAAGATATTGGAAGATATTGAAGTATATCCTTGATTGATTCCTATTAGGAGAAGGATTGTTTGGAAGAGATTTCTAACTCTATATAAAGAAGATGTTCGTGCAGATTTATGTAGAACCGAATGCAATCAGAGAAGAAGGTGAATATTGAGAGAATCGGTTCAAAGGTTGTGAAGCAATAATCAGTTGCACAATGCTGAGAAATTGCTGAGCAATAGTTCGAGTTTATTCTATGTCTATGAGTGCTTATTGGTGATACTCGAACAAGTAGAAGATTATTCTTTGTATTGAACAAGTCCCTTAGTTGTTGAAGGGCATTTTCGAGTTGACTACTTAATCAAGTTGTTGGATTAAGTAGTTTATTGAATGGTGTGAAATCGAGGCTGTTTTATCAGCAATACTATAGTGAGGAGCTATAGTGATCGAGTGATTAGTTTGCAAGGAGTAGTCATAGGGAAAATTGTATTGAATCCCTTTGTACTTTTGAAGAGCAAACTAATCTGGGTGAGGGCCCCGCAGACGTAGACAAGAGGATTGTCGAACTGCGTTAACAAACGTTTTTGTGTGATTTACGTTTTGTTGAGTTGTTTTTCAGGTTAAGTCCTAGTTATAACTTTCAACGAGTTATAACTGACTGTTTGTATACTCAGCGTTTCTTTCAATATACATCTTCAGAAATTCCAAGCAAAAGAGTTAAGATCAAGGAGTGAATTTTACTTCTCTAAGGTTGCTAAAATAGAAGGCCATTCATTTCATGATCCTTAACACTTCATGGGGCCTGATAGTTGAAATAGGAATATAGCACATAGAATTCCAATAACTATATTCAATTACCAATTTTCCTAAAAAATAATGGAATAAAGATTATGATATGGAACGGTCATTAGGTAAATATAAACGACAATATGTGACAAAAGGATGAGTGTTTCATACTAAAGTTATTCAAACAAAGGCCATTCACTCCTATCATCTCAAAACTAAGGCTATTTCTCTGTTTCAAAATCTAAGAACTAAACCAATGCCTTCATAAAGAAATCCAAAATCACACAATACTGTGATTCCAGCAAAAGATTCAGAATACAGATTGACCTTTTTAGGAGATTCTCAGTTCTGCCCTGATAAGAGCATGATAAATACAACTGTCACATCTACAGTCAAGGATTATCAAAATACCCCTCTGTCCAAAATTGAAGAGTCTTTTAAATTGACACAAAAACTGAATATCTAAATTACCACAGAATTCTTATTGATAATATTTTTGTTATTATTAGTGTGGTTAATGATGGATAACTAAAGAGGTTGTACTGATACATTTACCTTTTGACATTCTAAATAAAATAGAAATGTGAATGTTTAATATAAAATAGCGGCAAAACCATAAAATCAGAAAATAGAAGCAATAGCATCACGAAATTCCCGAGTTAGAAAACATATGATATCATCTAGAAATATCAGGCAAAGAACATGAGTTTGCTTCACAAGATGATCAATTGTTGGACGTAATTTAAATTAAAGTACTACTATTCATCAGAGTAAAGAGCTCAAAACAACAGTAATGCATACGAAAATTTCTAAACTTATGGAATTTTTTTTTATTTATTTTTTTTAGCCAAACGATTTAACAAGTCTTCAAAACCTCATATTGCTCAGTCCCAAAACAACTAATCCCTGAGAAAACAACAAACACCATAATTTCAACTGTTTTCTACAACTTAAGCCCATATCATATCGGACGCAATGCCTATGAGCAGAAGGAACAAAGGATCACCTGATTCAGAGAAGAGATGAACAAACTTCGGAGAACGCGAGAAAGAAGTGGACACAGAGGAGTTCAAGTTTGCAGAATCGCCACCGAACAACCTCAGTTTCCTGTGTTCTCCACTTCCAAGTTCCAACTCACCCTCTATATAACAAACCGCGAATAGACCGCGGTTGCTATAATGTACCTTGGGACAGTTCCTTTTTCACGTTGTTATTTCTTTTTACTCCCTCTATGGCTCTATTCATTTTCCTTGACCCCCACATTTTCCTTAAAAATTCTCTTCAAGCTTCAAAATTTCTCTCAACTCAATGTGATACATTGCACACTTTTAAAATATTTTTAATTCAATATTTTTATTACACATTTCCACTTATTTTAATTTTCAAAAAATATATTTTAGTAATTTATTTAACCTATAAAATTCACTAAAAATTTATACAAATACCTTTTCCTTCTTTTTGTTTTTATTGTAAACACAAAACCAAAAAAACTTAAATATCCAATTATTTTTTTCATTCCTAACTTCCATGAAATTTCCTTTTCTTTTATTTCTTTAAATTATAATTTTTCTTTTCAAAATTAAATATTTACTTTTAGCTGAATATATGATAAAAGGAGATTGTTTGTTCATAATTAAATTACTATATTAATTTTAGTATTATTATTGGTAGAATCATATAAGTGAGAATGATTTTTAAATTAATGAAGTTAGTTATATAATTTTTGATAAAATAATATATTTATTTTAAATAATAAATACTTGATTTTAAACCTTTCGAAATTGAAATATACAAAATTTAATTTCAAATGGAGGTAGTAATTGAAAGAAAACGTGTAACAAACTCTACCTACCACATTATATTGGAATTGCTAAAGTTAGCTTCTTCTTTTTTAAGAAAAAATAATAATAATCTAGTAAGATTTAAACTCATGTTTATTTTCGTACAAAAAGTATATAGGAAAAAATTATAAAAACTATTTTTTGCCACAAAAAAAAACATTTTAAATAAAAAAATTAAAAATTAAAATCATCAAGGGATGAAAAGAAAGACAGAAAAATAAGGAGGAAATAAAAGAATAGATGAGTTTTTTGTTGGTGTCAAATGCAATACTTCAGTCTAAATCAAAATCTTATTCACTATGACAGATAATTTCAACGTGTTCCACAAAATGCCTCCTCTCCTTTGCTTAATGTAGCAGATGTATTCTTTTCATTACGGAAAAGGAGATGTTTATCTTGAGAAAATGATAAAGTAGTTGCTTCGTGCCTTTGCATTTGACAAAGAGTCATTTTCTGGTTTTGAAAATATAGTTTGTATGGTACTTTTATCTTTCTTCATTCGTATTTTTTATAGATTAATTAAAAACAAATTATATTAATGTTCAATTCTTAATTTATGATAAAAATTTAAAATTAAAAAGTATCTTTGAACATAATTATATTGTGACGAATGGTGATACAATATGTACGCGTGTTACATTAATCACTTAAAGTATAAAGTTATTCTTTATATTAAAAATATATTTTAAATAAAAATATGAATATAAGTTTTTTTTCTTCTATATACTTATTCTTTTATCTTTGAATTTCATTATCTAAAATTTCAAAAATAATCTTTTTAATTTAAAAAAATTATATCACACAAATATATATAATTATACAGCTAATCACATTAATAATATAATTTATTTCAAAATAAAAATAAATAGCATTTTTAAAAATAAAGATTCTCTTTAATTCTTATATAAATATATATATCAAATTGAAAGTAAATATTTAATTTGGAACGCAGTGAACGTTCAGCAGCATCTATGCACCATTGCACCATCATGACTTGTGTTTTCACGCCAAGCATTCGACTCAAAATGGTGTATGGCTGTTAATTTTTGCTCACTTATTATTAAAAGAAAATGAAAAGAAAAGAAAGCCTCATGATTTATATTTTCATGGTAAAAGGATCTCCATCACTGTCCGAGGTCCCATATCACATCCGCCCAAACAAACGTGGGCTGAGTGTGTCAATCTAAACCCAATCTTGATAAGCCCAATTGTTAATTACTTCTTCCCCAGAATTGGGCTTATTGTAAACTTGGCAAGTAAGAGGAGTTGTTATCCATGTGTTTACTTCCTTCTTCTTTTTTCAGAAGAAAAATCTGAGATATTTTCAATTATGAATTAAGCATTCAACCTTATAATTATTGTTTAAATGATTAGTGAAGTAGTATTATCCCTGCCTTGATTACTTTTTAAGCAAGGAATTCGATGATATTGTAAGGGAATGTGAAGATAAACGTCAAACTTAAATACCTTCATTTTTTTCATCTATAATTGAATATTTACTTTTAAATTGATTAAAAGTTAAATGAGAAAAATAAATATTTTCTCATCTATATTTTTCTCCCAGTCTATATTTGAATATTATATATATATATATAAATATATATATATATATATATATATAAAGAAGAAGAAAAAAAATTTAGATGTGATTGTAGATTGGTGCTATATATATAGCTGGTCCATCTCAAAGTTACATCGTTATCTTCGGCACAACGGGAGCAGGGAGTGATTTTTGAATACTGAGAAAACAAAAGGTGACGTACTTTGTTGAATTTTGGTCGAGGCTTGAGGTAGCCATAGGCATATAAAGTAATAGTGGCTGTATTATCAGTGTCTTAATCTTAAATAATCATCACTGTATCTGCGATTGGGACAACAGATTCCGTTTGGAGATCAGAGATCAGACCCTGGCATTGTCCCTTTCTCAGTTTCCCCTTTCCCTTCTCAAATCTCAATTAGCTAGCAAATTTCTCTCCCCGTGGGACTCATTGTCGTCTACACATATTACGAGCCAGCAATCGACCCTGTCATTCCTCAACACCTCCAGCTTTATGCTGTTATATAAGTCCATCATCATTGACTACTTAATGCCTAAATCATTCATACGCCTGCAGGGACACGAGTGTGATTGAATTCTTTGTCATATAATCAATCGCTCGACCATAAACTGTGCACCATTAGTAAGTACATCATAGAATTTGAACATTTTTATCTTGATAGTGAGATTAGAGACAAAAGCCAGCTCTGATTAATTTAAAAAGGTTGGAGTTCCCCCGTCATCTACTTCTGCTCATATCCTGCTAAAAGGGCACGAAATACCATGGTTTTGTACGGCTACGCAGATCACTATATTTGATAACTCGGAGGAAGGAAACCAACCTTGGATACATACATAGATTAATTTTACCCATTGTTTAAGTGCAAAGAACTACTGCTACTTTGTTCCATCCCATGTACTACAGTAGTAGTATAATACTACATTGCATTAAAATCCTCGAATATCTATCTGAACATAATTGAAAATTCATCAGCAGACAAAGTCGCAACTCACGCGATGGATGGTTTTCCTGTCTTGTTTCTTGCTTGGATGAAAATGTATGGCGTGAGTAACACCGTCATTATTTTTTTTTTTTATGAGGAAGAGGCACGTGTATTAGGGTCTTTTAATCATGTGTATTGAAAATAGAGGATGTGCATCGAGTGCCAGACACAATGTAAAATAAAGTTAGCATAACAAACCCTCAAAATATTTCAATAAAAATTTATCTCATACGGAATTTGAATCTGCCTTGCCGGAGAATTTCTCCCCACATCTAACCCAGATGAGATGCCTTACCTGGGGACAACACCGTCATTTATTCATATTGGTATTAGTGGTAGTAGCCCCTGGATCTGACATCTCAAGTTCTGGCCTGGCATTGACTTTCTTTTTGTTTGTTTCTTTTCTTTCCATTCCTTAAGTTGACGGACTAACTTCGAATTTCAAACAAACCGATCTCCATTAATATCGAATTATAACTAATTAATGAAACCAAGGCTATATATATATATATATATATATTCTCTTAAGTTTAATATCAGAAATGAAGTTGGGAGTACAATAATACTATATATGATGATTCATTCGTACACAGCTACACGAAAGGTGTTGAAAATACAACAACGCCTTTTATTTTACAGCAAAATATATAGTTAATTACAACAGCTCCCAACAACATCATATATATATATATATATTTTTTTTTTTTGACCGATACTAATACTCTCAAATCCTTCTACTTTTTTTTTTGAAAACATCAAATCCTTCTACTAACACACTAAAGTTGCCCGGCTGAAAGTCAAGAGAACACGGGCTCAGGAGTAGCACATAATGTGTTTGATAGATTGTCACACAATTAAACTTCTGATGATGGCGGCCTCGGGGCTATCGGCATCAATTGTGGACAGCAGCTGAGACAGTCGATCGCTAAGGTCCTCCACCTCTCTGTGCAGGTTCCGAATGTAGTTGCAGGTCTCTTGAAGGACCTTCGAAGCTGAAGCCTGGACAACAAACTCAACCGTTAAGAAAATTATCGCATTATACAAATTAACATTAATGTAGGTGAGTACGGAAAACAATGAACTCGCGGAAGCATAGCAAAAATGAAAATGCTGATTAAATGGCAAGTCTACTCGAGAAGAATCTCTTATAAATGAGTTCAACCACTGTACATTTACGAGGGAGAAGTAATTGATTTTGAACAAGTCCTTTTCATTTGTTCTTCTTCGGTGTAAAACTCTGGCAGTTCGCCCAAGAAAATAGACTCAATAATACTCTAAGTAGGAGAACCACATTCATGCCATGGGTAGAGAATTCCGGATTAGGCGGGCGGTTTTAGGAGGATTTCGACAAAAAAAGAGTATATATATAACATTTTTCTTCTCCTGCATATATATGATAAACCGTGTCTATCAAAAACAAGAAAATCGAACTAGAGAAAGTTCAATGATTTCCTGATGTACAAATTGTACGTGCGTGGTACATACAAATAAATATGTCCAACATAATTACATTTCATGATGTTGCGCGCACACTTCATGTATTGCCCCCTGAAAAGTGTATTTGGCGTTCACTTGTAACATTATTACATCCAGCTGATATATTCATAAATTATAAACCACGTAACTACTACATATACAATATATATATATATAGAGAGAGAGAGAGAGAGAGGATTAAGTAGTAGTAGTGGGCAGTTATAAAGTCTCTACATCTTTGGAGTGGAATGCAATCATAAGCATTGTCTAATGGTGCAGTAGCATGGGGGGCAAACAACAGCATGCATGAACACGAGAAGAAACCAAAAAAGCAAAAATACTGGAGTATACTACCTTGCTTGAGCGCCTGTTGCGAAGCTCAGGAAGAAGCTGCTGTAACTTGGAGACAAGTTCAATGATCTGATCATCTGAGATCCTTGAGGAGCCCGCAGCTTGCCTCGACCTTCTGCTCGACATTGTTAGTTAATTATATCTAAATAATAACTCCAAGTATATAAATAATAAATAAATAAATAGAAGTGAAATGCAGTAGTACTGAAGAGGAGCTAGAAAAGTGCAAGATTTGCAAAAGAGAGAGGTAGGTAGCTAGCAAGAGTGTGAATGAGGAGAGAATTAAAGGAGAAGAAGGAGAAGAGCGACTTTAGGTATAGATATAGACTAAGGAAGAAGCTGATAAGAAAGCTATAAATGGGGAAAGGACCACCCAAGGGAGAGAAGGGGGAGAAGGGAAAATGAGAGTACAATAACACTAGACAGCGATGTTGGAGGCGAAGAAGACAACTGCATTGGAGAAAGCAGGCCACTTATGCACTAGCCTTCTATTTTAAGATCACACAACGACGAGAGAGAGAGAGAGAGAGAGAGAGAGACTTAGGTAGAATGCCATGCCCTTTCAAATAGTAGTAGTATTTGTGTTTATTTACAAGACATACATTACATGTAATCTGGGGTTTGGGTTTGATCTCAATCCTCTCAAGTGGATATTATTTTTAATTAAATACTCTCTCCATTCCAGTGAATTTGATAAAAAGAAATTCATAAATTATAGATCAGTTTATTTATTCAATTATTTAAAATGTGTATTAAATTTATTTTAAAATATAAAAATATAATGATATTATAAGAATATTTTATGAGAAATATATATTTTTTATTTTATTAATTAATATAAAAAATTAAATAAGTATACCAAATTTGGACGGGCTGAATAACAAAGAAAATATATGTTTTTTTATCCTGTACTATAGCATGGTGGACCTTCCATGTGTGTGTCTCAATGCACAAGACCATGTGATCATTCGACACTGATCACGTCTAATAGTTATGGAGAGTCTATATATGTGATAGCAATTTGTAGTCCCAAATACTACTCCCCATATGCATGCCCACGTATCTTTTACTTTTCTCCCACAAATTCAGTTCTCTCCTTCAATCTCTATTCAGAGATTAATCAGTATTATTTACTATACACCTTTCCTTGACAATGACTTTTCTTACTTTGACGGTTCAAACTGAATCATTCTCTTTTTGATAAATCAAACTGAATCATTCTTTGTTAGTTAAAAATGTTGAAATTTAATTAATGTCAGTTAAAACAAAAAAAAAAAAGGTAAATAAAAAATAGACACTTGCGGGTCGTTGAAAAGAAGCATATCTTATAAAATGTTAATATATAAGATTATGTTTCATACTTAATTGACAGCAAATGTACGAGGGGGGAGGGGGAGAGGGTACCATATAATCTGCTGCCATACTTAGGATCTCGAAAAAGAGAAGAAAAAATCCAAGCCAAATTCTAAAAATTTCATGGGCAAAGAAGGGGTCACGTGGAGATCACGTGAGGAGGAATGGATAATTAAAAATAAAAAAATGATGACACGTGACAGAGAGACCATATGATTACAAGTGCAACAAATGTAGAGTACAAAAAAAGCCTCGCAATTAATATCATTTCCTCCTTGTTAGGGACATAAGCACGAGTGTGTTTGTCAAAGTAGATGTCACATGCTTTTCCCCTCCATCGACGACACGACACGTGTCGTAGTACATATATTATTTAGGAAAGAGATTTCTAAACGAAGGCAAACAAATTAAATAACCATGCTTTTGTCGACCGTACTCACATGTCGAGCCATTCTGCTGACCCACGGACCAGTACTCAAATCCCTTCCCTTCCTTTTCTACCTTCATATATCAATTTCCCCAAGTTCTACGGCTGCTTAATGCTATTTAATTTCACCACTTACCCCCCCCCCCCTCTCCCCCTCCCCAAATAAAAAATAAAATTAAAGATGATTCATAATATTATAAAATATATAAAATATAATTAATAAGTTGTTTAATATTGTAATTTTAATTAAAAAATAATAAAAATATATTATTTATATAATTAAGTGTGACCCATGTGTAATATTAAAAAAAAGTGTTCTGAAAATATATTTTTATAGGAAATTGAAAAACTAATTTTAAGAATCATTCCAAGAATTTTCATAAAAAAAAGAGACTAAGAGATTCTAGTCTTTATCCTGTATATATATATAAAATATAGTTATATAATACAGAGATGTGTGGGTTCATAATTTTTAGATCATTTTTTCACATTTCTGTTTTGTAAGAGCATAGTTACATTTACATTTACTCTAATTAACAAAACTAAAAAAGCTAAAGACGGTAAAAATATTAAAAGGATTGACTATGGACCATTTTGAAACTTTAAGAGATATGGGAAAAAGTAGTGAGGAATGAGATTAGAGAATAAAAAATTAGAAACCTTTACGAAAAAGCTCAATTAAAAGAAAGGGGTATTTGTCGTTTGGACTTATTTAAAAATGCGTAAATTTATATAATGTATAATGTTTTAGGCTAGATATTTCTTACTCTCATTGTCCGGTCTTGACCGTGCTCACTTGATATAAAGTTAAAAAAATACTTTTATTTTAAGAAATTTATATATTTATCCTTATTATTAATTAAGTTAATAATAGATGAGACAATTAGTTATTCGATATAATTTTTTAAAATTAAAGAAGATGTTAGTTAAATTTTAAATGAATAATATATTTATTTTTAAAAAGTGAATATTTATATATGAACATTTTAAAATAAATTTATGCAAATTTAATTTTGGGCGAACGAATCATTTTTTAATACCCTTGCTCTGTTTATATCTTTTCTTAACTCTTAAATACTTCAATTAATTTGACTTAGGCCTTTAGTTAGTTTGACTAAAAATATTAAATATTTATTTAATTCTTATAAATCTATAATGAAGTAATATCAATATAAAAAAAATTATATCACATGATGATAATTTATAATTCGAGTGTCAAAACAATACATAATGTTAATAATAAATTATATTATTTACGCATTATTTGCTAATAGGTAAACTTATTAAAAATTACTATTAGTTATGAATCACAATGTAAAAAAAATGTTAAGAGATGTAATTCTATTTGACATGGTTAATGAAACGTTATCATTATATTATTTCATGATATTTGTATTGAAGATAAAAAAATGATAGTATAAAAAATACAATATTATATATAATAGATATTATTATGTCAATTTCAAAATATAAAGTCACTTCACATTTGTACACACAAATTAAAATTTAAAAGATAATGATTTTTTTAGTCAAATTAAAAAAATGAACGTAAACTAGACTTGAAAGGACAATATTTAAAAAAACTAATATGATTTCATAAAATTCTGTAAAAGTCTTACATTTTTAAATAGATTGTTTTGCCTAAAATAAAACTCATGTCTTGAGATTGAAGTACTTACTGCACGTTTCAGGGGCGCAGTAATATTCTAGTTCAGTTAAAATATGCTAGTTTGAAGAAGAATGAATGATTAGATTCCTTAATGGTAAAAGAAGTTCACATTGTCTCCGTAAACAGCAAGAATGAGAGTGGAGGGAGTTATTTTTCCATAAAAGTTAGATGGGATGCAAGTATGAATTGGTTAGTTGTTATGATCTCAGAAATGGTAAAACAGAGAGCGTCAATGTTTTCTTGAATTTATGTATGGCAATTACCTAACTGAGATAAGTCCCCTTTGTCCTTGCTAATTGTCCGGCCGATGGTTAGGCAGTCACTGTCCAAATTAGTGATTCCAAATTTTGTTGCTCCCTTAGGCAGAGCCATCAACTACGCCACATGCTCCTCCCCACTACACTGCCCAATTTTGTTCCGCCATGGGCGCCAATAACTTTACCGTAGTGATTGCGGACAATGGCCGCCTCA
Organism: Apocynum venetum; assembly: GCA_019593545.1. Classification (NCBI taxonomy): domain Eukaryota; kingdom Viridiplantae; phylum Streptophyta; class Magnoliopsida; order Gentianales; family Apocynaceae; genus Apocynum; species Apocynum venetum. The sequence continues at coordinate 3,045,195 of SRSM01000123.1, read as the reverse complement.
ATCCCAGCTTGCGTCGGTGACCACATTCCCCGCCGCCCACATTGACTTGGCACATACGACTCACGCTCCGGCGAGTCGATATTGGTGTGCTTCATAACTGTTCGATAAAATGCATGTGTTTCAAAAAGTTCAGGATAAATTTCACAGCTGAATCAATTATCTTAATTATGTTTCTTAATCCTACTACTGTACTACATCGGTCATAAGGTTGTTATGATCTTTGAATCAGATTTTGAAATTGAATCAAAAGTCTTATTACGCATGATTGTGTTTGAATTTGGACCTGATCAAATCGTTTTACACCGACCAAAACGGAAGATTGTAGGTGTAGGAGAATTGCAAGGAATCCGTTCCCATGAAGTCAGCTTCACCTACTCAGTAGCTGTTTCTGCATCGAGCAATTATAGGCCAACTCCGTCCGTAATTATATCAATTAAAGATGATACTCGAACACCCCAAATTTAAGGCTCCATCAGTTGTTGAAATGATTGACGTTACCAGAAAATTTGGACCAGAATGATTTGACCTGTTGTTCCACAAGGATCGAAAGCTTATTTGTTCGTGAATGCATTTGAAATGAAAAACATTATTATAAAGAAATTTCTTGAAGGGGTGCTGCATATTGTACAAGCAAATTTGTGTGGGTAAATATAATGCTTGTTCTGTATTGGGGCAATTTATCGTAGCTAATGGATTATTAGGCAAGAAATGGAGAGGAAAGAATACAGGTCAAATTTGATTTGATTTGATTTTTTAATGAAAAGGGGGAAAATTTGAAAGAAAAAATTTCAATCTTGGGAGGAAAAATAGAGTGATTAATCAACACATTATATTTTTTAAAAAAATCAACCAATTTATAAAGCGACCCCTTTTTCATTCCGAATTAAATGAATTGAATGGAAAGAAAATTGAAGCGAGGTAAGATGTTATGGACTTAGAGCCATAAATGATGGTCCAAAAGGCCAAAGAAAACCGTACAAGTTGCATGTAATTAGTAACATTTTATGGCCCATATATTAATTCAGTGGGTCAAAATCATTAGCCCAGTAGAAGTAAAGAATTCTGCAGAATACTGTAGGAACAATTTTTTTGTATCTACAAGTAATAGCTCATTCTAGTCCAATACAAATATACTTGGGACAAAAGAACCAAACTCAAAGCCCAATTTAGTTTGACTAAAGTCCAATACCTTGAAAGCTCAAATATTCTTTCTCATTTTCTTTTATCTTTGGAGGAGGAAGTAGAGTTAGCTTAGTTAAGACGAGAGGATTTCACATTAATTATATTCGGATAGGTTTTTCCTTTTTGGTGAAACAATTATATTCTAACTTCCTCTTTTTGAGGTTTTTAGTTTTTATAATGGTATTTCTATAATTTTATAAGAGAGCTTAAATACTTTGTTAGTTGGTAGACATTACAAATAGAGTAATTAGTCAATTTGGTATATGTACTATTATTTTTTTTTTTGTTAAAGTAGATCATAAATTTTATTCCCAACCATTTTGGGTTCTTATGTATCTTTTTACGATCAAATTGATTTTTTCACAAATTTTTTTTATGAAAATCGATAAAAAAAAAAATCAAGTGACCTTACTTCAAGGGGAAATAGTATTTTTGATTTATCCCCTTCCAAGAAAAAACAAATCCTCCAAATCTGTCTTTGAGTATACACAATTCTGGTACTAAAGACAAAAATGAAATGAAGAATAGATCTACTAGAAGTAGGAGTGGTAAAACTGATTGTTTGGCTCGACTGGATCAAGATAGAAATTTTAGTCATGTCAGATCAGTTTGAATTTTTACAGGTTTAAAATCTAACAATCCAGCTTGAATTCATACATAGGCTAGCGAAGCCTGAAATTGGCAAATAATGTTATTTTTATCTTAAAAGTAACATTTTTTTATTTTATTCGCGAATAATCCAACTTGCTCAGAATTCTAGCCCAACTAGACCAAGGTAGAAATACAAGTCGAGTCTAGCAAATTCGAATTTTGACAAGCCTATTATTATAAAGTCCAATTTGATCTAAAAAATAGATCACTCATATCGATTGTCACCCCTTATTAAAAGCAAGGAAATGACAGTAATGACCGACAATTACTCAACCTTGAACGCTTCAGAATCAACATCAAATATGTGCATTGCTGATAGTCATTGCATATATCAGGAGGGTTTAGTTTCTACAAGTAGTATATCAGAATATTTGATGGAGACTTTACCCGGATGGCACGACCAAAATTTTCTTGATCCTCCATCATGTTATCCCTGTGGTTTCTATAAGGTTTGCAATGAAACATACATGTATATAATAAATAAATTAGTCACTATTTCCCCCCCTCATTTAGACTATGAACATATTGTTGTCCATGACTTCTTTTATACAGTGTGAAGAGGGAACGTTCTTCTTTGAAATGATGTATTCACTAATGGGGTTGTTTCTTTTCTTCATTTTTGTGCTGGTTTTTGCTTTTTTTTTTGCATTTCCTAGCATTCTTTATGCAAAAATTCAATATTTTGATTTTCAATTCCCTCATTTTATTGTGTCACATTTTTATTTTGCTTTTCGGATTTTATGAACACTATTGGTTTTCTTTTGAAGCAGACATAATGTATTGATGATAGGTGAATTTTTATGGTAGTTCTAGGTTCCTCAAATAACTGAAAGTAAATACAATCAACCATAATGGTTTTTAAAATTTTGTTTGCAAATCTGAAGATTTTTTTTTTGGTGGTAGAAAGAATGGAAATGTCTGTAAGTGAGATGGAAGAGATAAGTAGTAGTGAGTAATTTTGTTTTGGCCTAAAATTGTTCGAGATAAGTTTGAAAAGTTGTCCTTTTTAGCATTGCCACTACCAAAACTATTTTTCTTTGGGTTTTATGATTTTGGTATGTTATTTGGTCGAAAATGCAATAGACTTTGTTGCCTTGGATGTTAGGAAGAGTTTAGATGGTGTGGCAATGCAATAGTCTTTGTTGGCTCGAAGGGTGCAGTAATTGAGTCGAGTCGAAACAAGTCTAAGAATTTTGAATTCGATTTCGTTCAACGGTTAATCGAACCCTGTTTGAGTTCGCGCTTGTTTAGTGTTCTGTTGAAAATTAATGTTTGAATTCTTTCAATTATTTGTTCGTACAGTTTAAGTTCGTTCGTGTTTAGTTTATTTAATTTAATGAGCCCAATTCAAATTGTTTGATTTGTTCGAATTTAAATGTGTTTTTTTTTCTAAAAAAATTCAATACATGCACACTTTTTATACTCGAAGGTGTAGATTTGGCTGGAAGTTGCAAGTGTCATAATGGCTGTTTGAAGGTTTTTGATGTGGTTCTCGATTGAGTTTTGGAACGTGGTTAGTATGGTTGGCTTCAACATTGAAAAATGGATGTCATAGTGTATTCCGATCGGCAGTGGCTTGTTGAATTTCGACGACATAATCGGAAAAATGCGATGGTTTCGTGGCAGTCAGGTGGCAGTGCCAATAAAAATATTTTGGGGAATTTGTTTAAAAAGGGGAATAATTTTTTTTTTAACGATTTCCATCTAAAAATCGTTGAAAAAGGCATTTTGACTCTAATAACAAACATAAAAAACCAAAATTAATGGAATTTTTTTTTACAACATAATGTGACAAAAAATTAATAGAACAAGTACTAAATTGGTCGTATAATTATTTGTACATATACTACATCTGCTTGGGTAAAATTATTTATTTATCTTTGTTATTCCCTTTTTCTTCCTTAAACTACCCTTAGGTTTTTTATTTGAAGCACGTGTTCAACAAAAAACATCCTTCTCTCTTCATTCTTTGCACCAAATCCTACTCATTTTTTCCCCCCAAATTTTGTTGATATCCTCCGTTGCCTCTCAACTTCCAGTGTTGGTCTCCATCTCCTCTCTTGATTTGTAACGCAGCTTCTTTTCCCACACTCCTTAATCCACCATCAAAATTCTTGTAAAAGTAAATATTTATTATACTAAATTAAATATATTTTTTAAAATTAATATATATGACACCAATAGTCTATATATTGTACGTCAACACATACCATTAAATTTTGTATTAGATTAAAAGAGAACATCTAAATTTAAAAGAAAACTTTTGTTTGTGTGTTTCAAGTGACAAAGTAGTTAAGTTTTTATAAATAAACTCAAATTTTCATTTAAGCTCAATTTTCTTATTTGCTAAAATTTTAAAAAATAACTTGACTGATTCTACCCTTTCTGGCTTTCTTGTCTGAACTTCAGTTGGTCCGAATTTGGCATCCACATGGGTCTGACCTCTAAGGCTCAAGTTTACTCCGATGGAATTTTCTTGCACCTAAAAGAAGAAAGTAGTAAAAAGAAACAAGAATGATTGTAAAAAGAAAGAGTAGAGAGAAAAAGACAGAGCCCTCCAAATGAAACAAAAGAATACGGTCTGGAGTCTGAGAAATGAGTGTGGAAATTGCACAAATACTGAGACTATCTCATGACCAATAGTCAAAGTTGGCAGAGTCTCTCTCCCCACATACACTTCACCTCCACGGCTCCACCCACCCATATAATACAAAGTACCTATCGCCATCACTGCATGAGAGCCAAAAGAGGCCACAGTAAACTGTTAATAATGGTTGGTGAGGACAGGACACAGAAAAGAATCCCTCATAAAATTTCTAACTGTGATAAGGACGCCGCTTCTGTAATCTGCAAATATTTGTTTCAGCAAACTCCAAAATGGTTTCTGCCATTTATGTTTTCTCTGCTACTTCCACCATGTGAATTGTCCTTGTCCATCCATAACCATCCTTTGCTAGCTGGCTTTGCTCCTTAGTCAGTGTGAACATGGCTGAGTCTCCATTTATCCTGTGAAAATTGGAGGACTTTCATGTGGATGCAAGACACAGAATTAATCATGTGAAATAGGACCACTTGAGAGCGCTGTACAATGTAGAGATCAAGATTATTATTTTTCATCTTTACTTAAATTTAATACTTCTTGCTAATCATACAAATCCACCTCAAAAGATTATTCCTATAAAAAAGTTTAAAGAATGCCCAACATACATTAATTTTTTAATAGGCGACTCTTGTTCAAATACCATTCATTTAAAAGAATTTATATACTCCTCAGTCAATATAAATTCTCTTATAAGAAATTTTAGTAAAATTTAAATTTAGTTTTAGGAATTAAATATTAATTCCGAACATTTGAATATTTATTTCTTATTTAATGCAAAGGGAAAAAAATGAAACTGCTATGATCCACCATCTTGAAAGTTGAAATAATCTAAACTCACGAGTTTGAGACATGTGATTTGTGGTTAATGAAAGATCGCAAGTGCGATCTTTTGTAAGAAGAGTGTGTTTAAATTGTTTTGAATTATGCTTTAATGCGAGTAAAAATCAAACTATGTATATATGATCCGTAATGAATTCGAATTAGTTTACAGTGAAAAAATATCGGAGCTCTCAGAAAAAAAAAGTTGACATGATCTCTTGATAAATAAATGTTTTTAAAAAAAATCAAGAAATCATACTCGATCCACACCCACTGGTCAGTCCTCTGAGACGCTAGGGCCAATTCTGGACACCATGTGAAATCTTCAGGAATTCGCTTTATCTCTTATTTTCACGAGCAAAATATCTAGGAACAACTATTTCACTGTACGTAGAATATCAGCTGGTGAAGGAACCTCCACGGTTCACTGGGGGCTTCTGAGTGTGAGTTTACCCTTGACAGAGCAAGTACACACATGGCAGCCATCTTTTTGTAAATGCAATTATAATCTTCCTCATGCATGCTGGAGAGTAGAGTTATTGTTAATGGGACACAAGCGAACCTGCGGACTTTATGAGACAGCATATAAAGCGTACACCATATTTTGCATAAAGTAAGAAACAATCTTCTACCTTACAGTTCTTTCTAACTTTCATAAGCTTCCATACTAATAATTCTTGATACTACTCGTGCTTTATTACAATAATTTCAATCCCTCACTCGTTTCTAAAAGTAAGCTTCCAACCCTTTACACAACCAAAATAATAATAGTGATTCAAGCCATCTTTATAAATGGCATTGTTGTCCGAATAACTTATGTCGGCCTCAAACGCAAAAAGCAGACGCATGGCCCTCTCTATTATCTGAAAATTATGAGAACATGAACGTGTTCTAGAGATAAAGTGAGAAAGGAAGGAAAAAGCCCTGGAGCTGAAAAGGGAAAGGCCAAACCAAAGCCGGAAATTTGCCAAAAAAGCCAAACAGATAATAAACACAGGCTTGTACGTAGGTATTACAAATTAATATCTAATCACGTGCATCTCCATTAGAAACAAAGTTGCAAGAGTTCTGAGCTTTCATATCCATCCCCCATATCTACAACTATCATATTCCAAAAGAAATTCAAAGCATTGGTTAATGGGTGCCCAATATCAGCTCATATCACTGACAGGGGAAAAAAAAAGAAGAAATCAACCCTCATATGTGATTGTACTGCAATTGCAATAGCCTAGAATAAGCTCCATCAGGACGGCTGATTAGTTCGGCATGGCTGCCCTGCTCCACAATACGTCCATCTTGCACAACTCCAATGCAATCCACTCCTCTTATGGTTGATAACCTGTGTGCCACAAGAACAGTGGTTCGACCTCTCATTAGCCTTTCCAGTGCTTCTTGTAGCACACATTCTGACTCGGCATCAAGAGCACTGGTTGCTTCATCTAGCAGAAGAATTGTTGGATCCTTAAGAACCGCTCGTGCAATTGCAATACGTTGTTTTTGTCCTCCGGAGAGTTGAACTCCTCTTTCGCCAACAGGGGTTTTGTACCCTTCAGGCAAACCACTAACAAATGTGTGCATATTTGCAGCACGAGCTGCTTCGATTACTTCTGCTTCGGTAGCAGCATCTTTACCATAGGCAATGTTATCAAAGATGCTTGCTGCAAAGAGAGCTGGCTCTTGCTGTACCAGCCCAATTTTGAGTCGTAGAGATTTCAAGTTCAGCCTTCTAATGTCTTTCCCGTCAATCATGACTTTGCCTGCTATTGGATCATAGAAGCGCTCTACCAATGCAATAACAGAACTCTTTCCTGAACCACTGGCCCCGACTAGTGCTTGACTTTGGCCAGCTCGAATTCTGAGGTTGAGATCCTTGAATATAGTGATATCAGGCCGTGAAGGATAGGCAAAATCAACATGTCGTAATTCAATGTCACCGCGCATTGATTCAACAGGCTCAGCTTCAGGATCATCGGGATCTATCCTCGTTGATCGATCAAGAATAGAAAATATGGAACCAACAGCATCTCCACCCCTAATTATTTCCGGGGCAAGGCTAACAGTCTCAGCAACGGAATTAGCTGTAATGACTAACACCACAAAAACCTTAATAACCTTTGAGAAGCTAGACATGCCCTTGTTTACAAGGTGTGCACCATACCAAAGAATTAAAGCTTCTGAAGAATATAGAGCAAGCTGGGAAAGACCAAACAAAAACCCTGAAGTTTGACTTTTGCGGAGACTGCGGAGCTGTGGGAGGCGAAGTTCCTGGCTAAATAAGGAAAGAATCTTTTCTTGGGCATTGAACGCCGCAACAGTTCTGATGTTGCTTACTCCTTCCCCTGCGATCATGCTGGTCTTGGCATGGGCCTTAGCCGTGTCCCCAGCAAATCCTTTCATTGCCAGTTGCTGTAAAAATGCAACAATAACCCGATAAATAAAAATCAAGATTTTTGTTCAAGTAACAGTTGCACTACTGTAACTTTTGTCATCTTCCTTCGTGCATTTAAATGTCTTGCCCAAGTGGTCTCCTTTATCTTTTTTCACAACAAATTCATTTAATTCTCACCAACAAAAGTAGATATTACTATTAGTATCAACTAGTTAAACATAGATACGGGTCCAACTCCAACATGGGGTTTCCTTCTTGCCTGGACACCACTAAACACAGAACATAGACATGCAGAGATGTCCAGAAGCAGTGAACTTGATGTAGAAGGAACATGTAGAAAGATAGCCAAGTTGTACAGAGGAACAGTAGCAACTAGGGGTTTCAATAATCATCGAAGTTTAGGTTCCTTTTTTATATTACGATGCTGGGGTAGCCTTTTGTCATTCCTGAACAGACCTGACCATGCCACCAATTCACAGACAACCTCTACCAAAAAAATCAGTAATTAACCCAGAAGAAAACGAGAAAGAGAAGTTGGAAGCCAATTATGAGTCGTTGTAACGTGAAAAAGTTAAAAACGTTCACGGTAAAAGAATATTTGAGCCCTGGGTTAAAAATTAAACCAAAGAATGCAAATGAAGCAATCAAACTTGATTTTGCTACAAGTTCCTATGTAAAGCGGGAGAACTACGAAAGCAAGCAAACAAATACGTATGATTCAAACTTGACAAGAATTATTTCAGTTAAAATTAAAAAGAAAAAATTGATTGGCTCGAGAGATAAAGTGCAGAATAAAAAATGGTGAAGGCTTGTGATATCATTGAAATTGATGGTTGAAAAAATTTTGATTGGATGATTTTGGAGTTACAAAGGAAGTATGATGGACGGGAAAAGCTGGAAGCACGTGCACCCCACCAAGAAGCTATCCGCTACCCACTGTGTATACCTCTCTGTTTGTCGTTTAATGTTGAGGAAAAAACTAAAGAGGACGGATTCCCCCAATCTTTCGTTTTCTGAAGAATCAAAAGACCCACAACATCCGACAAAGATTAAATAATTCCTCTAGTGATCAAATTCCCAGAATGCTTTATGGGCAACAGCACGTGCTCTCAAAGAACTTTTTTTAATGGGTTAATGTTTCTATGTTAAATCATATATAATATGCTGCCGTCTCTGAAAAGGTCATATTTATTTATATTAATATTACTACTTTTTTCATCCCTATGAAACTATTCCAAAATTCCATGGTTTCCCCGAAAGATTCCAACCATCTTAGTGTGCAATTTACATAAATAACCCCAACTCCTGGCCCCCCAAAAAAGAATTGGTTAGATCCTGGAAGTGGCTCCACTGCTGCTATTCCAGGTTTTTTCTTTCCCTTTCTTTTTTTTTTTCTTGTAGAAAACAGCATGTATTGTACAGGGATATCTGAGTTACTAAAGAAGCTAATATGGGGGAATGCTATAACTATTTTGTAGGAAATTCAGGTTAAAAGAAATATTTACCTGAGCAAAGTTGGCCAGGACTAGAAGTGGGAAGGTGGCTAGGATAAGCAGTGAGACTCTCCATTCAACTACGAAGGCCACTATAAATGAAGTAAGGAGGGAGGTCATATTCTGCAGGATCACAGATATCCTCTCGGCAATGGCTGATTTTACATCTGCAGCATCCGTGGCTAACCGAGCTGCCAATAGGGTTGAATTGTTCTCCTCTTCATCGAACCATCCAACTTCATTCTTTAAAATTGCTGAAAGATTGATGATGTGGTAAACAATTAGTACAAATTTCTTTAAGAGCTTACCATGAGGTTGAAATGGAAATGTGCAATAGTAACAGTAAACTGTAATTACCTGCAAGCATCATCCTCCTTACTCTGGTTGTAAGGTTCTCTCCCATAATGCTAAAGAAGTAATGTTGTATCAAATATGTAACAACAGCATAAAGACCAGCTCCGATGTAAATGAAAACATACTCCTTCGTCTTCCTCTCCATGCTAGCAGCATTTTTGTAATAGAACACTTCAATCATATTGCTCATTACAATTGCAAAAGTTGGACCTATAAATCCAGAGAGAATTGATCCAACAGCACCCATGATGGAATAAGGCCACTCAGGAGCATTTAGTTTGAGAAGTCTGCAGAAGTACCCTTCTGGAGCTGGATTTTTCCTGTCTGTTTCTGCATTGGACACCATCTCAATGCGACCATCAGCACCGGTGCTGTACGAATAGCTCAAGTTTCTTAAACTGCCAGAGCGAAGGCTTAGAGATTTAGTTGACAGTGAGTGGCTTAGCCGGGATGAGCGTGAGCGACGAGTTGAAGGATTTGAAAAGTCTCTGTTCCCCACCATTTCCTGGAACCGAATTAGGGAAGCATAAGCCCCAGCTTTGGCAACCAGTTCTTCATGTGTTCCAGTTTCAACAACTTGTCCTTGCTGTATAACTGCAATAGAGTCAACATTTCTTATGGTCGAGAGGCGATGAGCAACAACCACTGTTGTCCTTCCAACCATAAGACGGTCCAGAGCTTCCTGAACAATGCTCTCTGAACCTGCATCGAGGGCACTGGTTGCTTCATCAAGTAGGAGGATCCTGGGGTTTTTTAACATTGCTCTAGCAATTGCTATTCTCTGTTTTTGACCACCAGAAAGTTGAATGCCACGCTCTCCTACCTAATTATACATTATAAAGTCAGTTATAAGATGACTGGGATAATTGGTAGGAAAACAGAAAAGCAATTTAATTGACTCATGTGCTAGAGCAGATAAATGCTAGATCAGCTTGATTAGAGAGATGCTTATGAGTCTTAACCTGAGTGTTGTACCCATTAGGAAGCAAAGTAACAAAGCTATGAGCATTCGCAGCAGAGGCAGCAGCCTCAACTTCAGCCATGGTCGCATCAGGCTTCCCATAGAGTATATTTTCAAGTATGGTGGTGGCAAAGAGTGCAGGTTCTTGGTTAACCAGACCAATCTGATCCCTCAGCCATTGCAATTGCAGTGTTTTTATGTCACATTGTCCAGAAGAATTTCACCTGCCAGGTTAATAAGAAAGAAAGGCACAATCACTTTTTAGACAACATAATATCATTAACACTGTTAATGACACATATTTGCAATTACCCTGATTAGGATCGTAGAACCTTTCAATCAGGGATACAACAGTGCTTTTTCCTGAACCACTGCCGCCAACAACAGCAACAGTCTTTCCAGCAGGGAAGAAAATAGAGAAATTCCTGAAGATAATGACATCAGGTCTGGAGGGATAGCTAAACGTCACATTGTTTAACTCTATGTTCCCATTGACCTCATTCAAGCACTTTCCATCCTTGTGGTCTTGCACTATTGTTGGCTTCTGTTTAATAATCTCCATTAACTTGTATCCCGCAGCTTTACCTTTGCTGAATGCCCCTAGGTTTGAAAATGATTGGCCCAAACTCCTGCAAGAAATAAGCATGAGTACCCATGATAGCAGACAATGGATGTTTAAGGTAATTTGCTTTGGTGCAAGTTCTTACATGCCACCAACAATAGCAGAGAAAATAGCAGTAAAAGCTTTCCCACCATCTGTCTGCCCTTTCCTGATAAAAACACCAGCATACCAGAAAACCAAGGCCCATGACATGCATGCGATTCCATAGGTGCATCCAAGTCCCAGGCCTTTTGCCATCCCGGCCTTGTAACCAAGCTTCAAAGTGTTCTGTATTGAATCTGAATAAGCATTGAGGGCCTTACTCTCACCAACATACGAGTAAACTGTCCTAACTTGTGCTATGGCCTACACAGACAAGATGTCTTTCAGAATACAGGAGAATTACTTTTACAAGTTTCGATCTCTAGTTCTATTAAGTTAGGCCATCAATTGATAATATCAGATGCAGATTATTGCTGCAGAATAAATTTCAGAAAGGGAACTCATTAAATAAAGCATTATAAAAGTGACGGAAAAAGCTTCAGGGCCCAAGTCCAGTGAAGGAAAAAGCCACAATAAAAGTGACTCTAGGATGACAGCAAATGTAATATCATCATTTCTTGTTCAAGGCTCATAAATGACTAAAGCTAGAGATAAGATGAGGGACCAGTATCCGATTTGTTAAAGAATGAGATTTGCGTGAAAAGATAGAGATGATGTGATATAAAAAGAAATTATTTGAAGCAAAAGTAGTTTTCTCAAAGAAATTAAATTAGAAATAAAATTCAATCAATTGCAGACTATAAGCAAAGCAAACTCACCTGCTCGGCAATTATACCAGCATTGGCATAAGATTCACTACTTTTGGATGTGAGACCTGTGAGTGTGTGAGAATACAACACACCGGCAAAAGCAATTCCCGGAATCACTGCCACACTGAGCAGTGCTAGCCTCCATGCTGACACAAAACCAACCACCAAACCAGCCATAAACGTCGAAAGATAATGGATGAAATTTCCCACCTGAATTTAAATCATAATCAATCATTTACACTCTTTCATGACTTCTTGAGAATAATTATTAAAGTGCACCCTACTATACCCATCCGCCCATAATTATATGTGCATAAAAACTGGGGCCAGAAAATGATCACTGGCATGGCATTGCTACTAAAATGTTTATAATTAGTGTCTCGAGATTCACAACAAAACAAAAGTATTGCCCAGCACTGTGAGGAGGGAGGAGGAAATGGTGGCTCCAAGTAGAAACTAAAAAGATGAGGAAGAAAATGAAAGGCAACAGGTTAGCCTGTTGCTGGCTAACGTGTGCCATTAAAGCTGAGATGTTATGGGTCCCTCATTAAACGTCTACCAACAACCAGTGTGATCAAAATTTTGCCTCTTTTGTGTAAAGACTGCTGCAATACTAGATTACACCGTTACTACAGTGCAGAGATACTGAATGCAAAGAAAGAGAGAGCGGAAGAGAGAGAACCCTCTCGCTGATGGCATCTTGAACAAGAAGAGTATCCGTTGAAACACTGAAAACAATGTCTCCTGTCCGAGCATCTGTATCAAAGAATCCCACGTCCTGTTTCAACACTGCCTCCAAATATTTCTTCCTCAGCGCTCCCGCTTGCCTCTCTCCACTGTACATCCAACAAGCTATCTCTGCACAGTTTGGTGTTCACATCCAACAAAATAACTAAATTACAAGTTCGATCGTACTACTAAAACAGATTTTATTATCAATTTATTAACTACTACTAATGTTAATATATAATCACAGGAGAAAATTATACAATCCTGAAAAGCCCGGTCCACTAATAATCTTTTTGTCAAAGTTTTATATAATATATACATATATATATGCCGAAAAACAAAAATATTGAGAATTTCGATGTATGAATAGTGATAGAGATGTGTGAGGATAATATAAAATACAGTAGAGAAATATTAAGAAAATTGACCATTGAAGTGGAAAAAGACGAAGGACAGTCCACGGACCACGTGCAAACCCAGCTATCTATGGATCCAAATTGGCTCACTCAACTAGTGAGTTTCGTATGCCTAGAACAAATATACTAACTACTGTGCGAGAGACTCTTCTGTAACTCCAATCTGTAAATTTCCTACTCACTCTATGACTATTATGCCAAAATAATGCATATCCATGAATAATAACACTAGTCAGGAAAAGGAAAAAACAAATACATGAAATTCTTAGATAAACAGTAGTAGTAGAACGGCAAGGATTCTAGAACTCACCGGCATAGGATGAAACACACACTACCAAACCAAGGTAGACAAAGTATAGAGCATACTGCATTGGAGAAACCAGAATCAGATCTGATGTTGCATAAAAAAATTTTAAAAAAAGTAAATGTGTGTTAAAAATGCCGTATGGAATCACGATGTGTACCTTTGAGACTTCGTGGGTCATTTTATGCAAATCAGTTTGGTTTTTGCCGAAGCCATTCACCATCTCACCAAACAACAGGAAGAAAATAGGCATAGAGGAACCGTGAACAATAGCTCCAATACTTCCAGAGACCATCAAAAGATAATCGTATTTATCGGCAAACGAAAAAAGCTCGAGGAATGGTAGACTTTGCTCTTTCTTTTTCTCTGCTTCAGGCATTGCTTTCCCCTCACTATTCTCAGCCATTTTCACTAGTCCCGCCTTCTCAACCACCCCCACTCCACGGAACAAAACACTGTCAAAGAAACAGTACAAGAAAAAAACACCTCCGCAGTAAAATTATGAGTGCCAAGTTACTAGCATACGATCCTGGTTGTTCTGGAGTTTCACCATCTTATATCATCACAATGCTGCAGGCTGAGCACACTGATACGTGAGCAGGAGATGATTAAGAGAGAGAAAGAGAGATCTGAAGAAGTGATTTGTTTGTATTTATTCATAAATATCGGATTCTTTCAATTTCAATATCACAGTGTTGAAGAACTGACAATATGTCGGCTAGTATTTATGGGTTCAAGAAATCATGAAGAAAGAGAGACGTTTGTGAATGTGTGTGTGTGACTGTGTGTGTACCAGCCCGGATTCCGGAAGCGACTCTTTCTTCTTTACCAGTTGGCTCATCTCATCATCAGAGAAAGAGAAAGGCTCGTTTGCCGGAAAGAGAAAGTGAAGGAGTGGGTATGACCAATGGTCAAAGGAGATGATCGAAGTGGAAGAAAGATAGAGAGAGAAAGTGAAGTTGGAGGAGAGAGTGAGAGGGTGAGCGAGTACTTTATAGTGGTGAGCTTAACCATGGGTTAGTAAAACAAGTCTTGTCCGCGGTTAAATGGAATCTGGGAATTCTTTTTTTAGGTACTTTACATTTTTACATAGCTCTGTTGCATTGAGTGCTGTGCGGTGAAAGGGGGAGACTCTTTACGTATATAAAATGGGAAATTGGTTTTGCATATTTAATGTTAGAAATTTTTAATTTCTCTTTTCTCTTTTTTTACACAGAAGTTAACTTTTCATCTTTATCATTAAAGCTTTTTTTTTTTTTTAACAATAACTTTGGAGAGGACAAGCTTTTCGTTTTTGTTGAAAAGCTGATCAATTTCTGTAAACAATTTGGTATGGGTTTTGTTTTTTTTTTTTTTTTTTTCCTTTTGCTAAGGAAGCCATCTAGCCAGAATGAAGATGGCTTTTTTTTTTTTTTTGGCAATTTAATTAGCTCTGCTATCTAAAGCAAGATTTTGATTTAGTGTTTAGATGGTTCAATTGACAATTTCTATTTCTTTTAAAAAAGTGGTTGGTTGATTTGGATGTTGTGTAAAATTCAATATTTATTTTTTATATTTTAAAATTTCAGGAAATTATTTTTTACACATAAATATATTTTTATCTTAATTTTATAAATAACTCCATTATATATATATATATATATCTCTTACTAATACATTGTTCACTTATTAACTATATTAATTATGAATTAATCTATTACTCTTTTTGCCACACAAAAATAGACACTTTCTCTTTTTTTCAAATGTCTCAAATTATAATTCACTTACTAATTTAATAGTATTTTTTTTTTGCCTCCTGTTATACATTTGGTCATACAATATGAAGTAATAAATAACTTTTCAATTCAATTACTAATTTAATAGTATTTGTTTTTTGCCTCCTATTATACATTTGGTTATATAATATGAAGTAATAAATAACTTTTCAAATTCTCATATTGAAAATTATCTAAATGTATAATTCAAATGAATTTATTCAATTTTAAGTCTCCACTCAATTAATATATAATATAGTAGGCTTTATTCAACAAAATAATAATATTTTTTATTGTAATAAACTAAATAGGGTATAATAGAAAGAATGATTTTTTTTTTTACCTTTTCAATTACATTAGAAACAATTACTTAATCCATATGAAAAAATTAGTCTATCTATGTGAAATGGATAAAATAATGTTTTTTAAATAAAATAAAAATACAATTACCGTTCACATAAAGTTCAATTAACAATTTTCTTAATTAAAGATAATTATTTTACACTATCTTATATAATCTTACTATTAATCACGTTTTATTTTATACAGAAAAGCCTTGAGAATCAAACATACAGCCATTTGGTTGTGGTAAGAAGGTTTTATTAGTAAACTCACTCCTTGTTCCACTATTGACCAAGTTGATAACAAGATAATGTCACATCTTATTACTATCAAGAACTACTAAATTTATATATTAATTAAAAATAGACATTCAATCTCATACAAATGAAATAATAATTTTCCTTCAATAAAAAACTTTCCTTGATTTTTGTACAATTAATTAGCTAGTGATTCACATTAAAAGATTTAAGACATTTAGTGGCAATTTTTTTGTGACCAACTATCTCTCCGTCATAATTAGTAATATTTTTAGTATATAAAAAAAATGTTGTTGGTACTATTATTTTTATAATTTTGATGACTTAATTTTTAATCACTAATGCATATTTAATTGTGACAATTTAATTTTTGTCACAATTAAATTGTCACGTGTTCAAGCAAATAAAAAATTTCATATAATTTTATTTCTTTTAGTAATATTTTTTAAAAAATTTATGATAGTTAATTAAAAAAGATTAATTGACAAAAAATAAAAATTATACTTAACTAAAATAATTAAAAAATATTATGAGACATATTAAGATAATTAAAATATTGATGATAATTTGTTTTTTCATGAAAAGTTTAAGAGGTGGGATAAAATTAATCAAAATTTTATCTTTTGAGAAACCAAATTTATTTTTAAAATGTAGTTTACTTATCATTGTTTCGATTCAAAAATACACTTTATGAATGCTTTATAAAAATAAATTTTTTTCAACTTTAGTTTAATTTAAAGAAACTAAAAAGTTACAGCATGTAGTTGCTTTTCTTTCCAAAAACTCCCTTTTATAAGCGCTTAAGAATTGTATCTATATTACATGAATTTATAAAGATATTTTTCCACAATCTGAAAAAAAGAAAAGAAAAAGAGATCGAGCCTCAATGATTTTTTCCTATTTTTCTTAAGGAAAAAAATTCATTTGCATAGCAACTTCCCAAGTTCTTCTACTGAGATTAAAAAGATTGATTGAAAATAAGTATAAATAATAAAAATGTCATTGAGAAAATTAATTGAATATAATTACAATAAACTTAGTGGTAGGAATAAATGGATGTCGATCCTATTCATAATGTTTACTTGATAAATAGTACGACGTGCATTTAACAAATTGAACGCCTACATTAGTGCAATAGCATTTAACACGATTGTTTAATTTTTCTTATTTACCAAAAAAAAAAAAGGCTGATTAATTTTTCCTCACTATTCTTTTTTAACCAAATATTACTTTAAAAGTAGGAAAATTAACCCAAATTTTCTGTATATTTGAAACTTTAGCTTTTAAAGTTTGAAATCTTTAATAATGATTTATAAAATCTCGTATATTTTAATATTAGGCTAACAAACCCTTTTTTATCGGAATTATGCCAGATTCCAACAAAAAACATGAGTGTTAAAAAAAATTGATCCGAATATAAAATTTTTGTTTGATATTTCGATTTATTCAATTCGATTAATCGAAAATTTTCAAAATTATGGTTTGATTTTTTATTTGAATTTTAAAAATTTCGATTAAATTGAAAATTCAAATTCTTTATAAAAAAACTTTTAATTATTGTTTAACTTAAATTTATTTACTTTAAAAAATTAGTTAATCTCTTGTATATTTCCTATTTTAAGTGTTTTTATAATCTAAAAAATGATAATAATGTATTATAAAATAAATTCACTCGTATTATGAATTATTTTTATTGAAAATATGATAATATGATTCAATTATTTGAAAGATAATTTTTTTTTCTTTTGCCTCTTGTCTGAGTTTGTGAAAAAAATGAAATTTATATAAAACTGGATCGAAAACTAAATTTGAAAAAATCGAAACGTAATATAAGTAATACAATATTATTCAATTTGTGTAGATAAATCATTGAAAATTGAAAACTCTAACCGTAATTTTAAAAATCAAACTGAAAAATAGAATGCGGTATCCTTAATAAAAAAAAATGTTACGCGTTTTTCACATGATTACTGATGGCAAAACACTATTCAAATGTGTAAGTTAAAAAAAAAAAAATCACTCGTTTCTTCTCCATTTTTTGCCCCCTCTCTCTTTCTTCCCCTGTCTCTTCCCACTTTCCAGTTCCTCTCATCTTTTCTCTTTCTCTCCGCTTCATCTCTTTGTATCATCTCTCACTATTTCAATCCAGCTTTCCTTCACCTTCCATTTTCCCTTTCTCCATCTCTTATTTTTCTTCCTCTCAACATCATCCATCATAGCTTGAAGAACTAAAGACACCAGAACAACTCATGCAAAGTTTGATCTCCAGAGAGGTCGAAAGAAAATAAACGGAAAAAAACCGAAAAAACATGCACATGATAACGGGTTAAAAAGGTGTTGACATCAACATTATCTCAAGTCATTTGGCATACAGTATCACGTCATCCAGAAAGGATGAATATTCAAAGCACAAAATTGTTTTGTTCAGATTTTTTACTTCTCCAAAAGTAGATTGAATTTTGTGGAAGATATCCCTATGCCTATCTTACACTTCAATTTTCTGAATGAAGTAGTGATATATCTCATCATACCAAAGGAAAGAAAACTCCCCAGTTAACGTATAAGCAATCAAGAACTGATTCCTGAATAATGCTAAGGTTAAAATCTGACGATTAACCTACCATAAACTCAGTATTCATTCCTCTACTCTAACTAGTGTTATCTATACTTAACCACATTTCATACCAATTTATACAAACAATGAAAATTACAAGCTTTTAGCACCATCATGTGACTTCCCGATGCAGAGGATTTAAAATTTCACCTAAATTTGGGAAATGCCTTAAATTTTGAATGAAATGAGACTCAGTAGAAGATTTTGTACAGAGTATACACAACAACATAAGAGGGAGAAGAGATAAGGGTGACGAAGTGGAAAGAGGGAAGAGATAAGGGAAGAATGAGAGAGGGAAGAGAAAAAAAGATAGAGAAGAAACGGCTGAAGTTTTTTATTTTTAAGTTAAACTTTTGAATAGTGATTTGATATATATACCCTTCATTAGTTAGCAATCATGTGATAATCACGTGACATTCTTGATCAGAATCCGGGATAGTTCCAATTAACAAGACTTTGTTGAATTAATATTAAAATATATAAAACTTTATAAATCATTATTAAAATTTTTAATTTTAACTGTTAAAATCTCAAATTATCAGGTATTTATAACGTAATATTCGGATTTAATGTGTATATTTTAATTTTAAATATTTATTTTTATAAAATAATCATAATTTTCATTTAAAATTTCATTAATAATTCATTTAAATTAAAATATATATATCTAAACAGTTCTTTTTTGTGGGGAAATATAAGCGGTTCTTGATTAAAATAATTTATTTTACGGTTGTCTTCATTAAATACTTTTTTTTATTGTTTATAAAAAAGGAATGGAAAAAGCAAGCGAATATATCAAGATCAATCTTTTGTCCGATCACCGTTTGAACGTTTTAGCTAAAAGAATTTAGTTAAATGATCCTCCCCTGACCAAAAGTGGATGTGAACTGTGAAGTCATGGCATGTTTGGGTAGATCAAGTGGCAATATCAACCAAGCACTTCTCTCCCTATCTCAACAGTTTCATCCAACCTTGAACGGAAACATCTTTGTCATTGCGAGAGACGTGAGGTAAAAAAAAACATGTGCCTCCAAATGAATTCAACCCAGGCTTGCTTGGCTTCTTCTAGGTTTCAATCATCTTAGAGTTCTCTTTCATTATTTTCATGAATAGGGTTTTTTTTCTTTCTTTTCGTTCAATCTGATCGTGCTCCAATGTCCGGGATGGAACTAAACCTATCAAATGGATTGGCCCGAGACTTCCAGCCAGGGTAAATATTCTCTACTTTATGTATATGCTATGTCTCCCTTTTGAATTTCCAATTCAATGCCTATTTAACAAGACTGCGTAACATGTGTTTGATGTTTCTCCCCAAAAGGAGACGGTAAATGTACATAAACAGATGGTTTTATTAGTCCCATTTTCAGAATTAGATATAGCAATGACTGCGATATGCTTACAACCACCGGGATATCTATTGGGTAGGATTTGACTTTTAAAATAAAATAATGCTACAACACTACTATTTATTAATATAAAGAAGATTTACATAAATATCTAGATTTTTTCAAGTTAATTGTTAAACTTTTTACAAAATGATCATGATATAAATATAAATTTGCATGTACTTATCATTATATATTGTGTGTATATGTATTATATTCCTTTGCACAAGGTTGGGAATGTGATGGACCTATCTGGAAAGGAATTGGTTACTAGTTATATTACTTGAGCCATAGCCTTGAATTCACCATGAACTTGCACCAGAATGATGACATCCGCATAACCGTGCGATTTTCAGTGGCACTGGCACTTTTAAAATAAATAAATAAAATTAATGGAGTCATGTGATTGCGTTCTCATTATACACGAATAAATATTGCTCTTTGTACGTAATTATAAAAATATACAAAATTTACACTATATTGTCAATAGTATAGAAAATACAGAAATTTTATTTTTTTGACCCCTCTTTATGTTTTTATTTAATTTTGGTGAGGTTAAAATAACAAATATAGTATGAAGATTGTGTTTCAAAATTAAAACTTATCAATATGAAATAACGAATTTAATTACAAGGATTCTATTAATGGGATCCAAAGAATTTTTAGTCAAACCTTTAAAAGACGCTTTGGCCCAATTGGGGTTGGATGGATTATTTCTGTGTCCACTTTCTAAAATCGCATGACTGGTTGTTAGCTTTTTCGCTGATAGAAACACTTCTCTATCTGTTCAGTTGCTTTCTGTAGCCATAGGCCACGAAAACTTTACTTGACAACGCCACAAAGAACAGACGAAGATATGCCCCATTGTGCTTCCATAGTGGGTATGGCTTTCCTCCTCCGCCGTTGCCATTGATGATATGTGAGCCTTTTCGATCTTCCTTTAACTTTAGAACCAAAGCCGTCAATCACACTTTGATTATTAAGATCATATGGTCATTTCTTTCTTTCTTTTTCCCCCTCTTACTGGGGGGTAATTAAATCATGTGGTCATATGCTTAGAATAGAATGGTTCTAACAGCTAAAGAATACTACGTAGCCCATAGCCGTAGGCCTAGCAGTAGCATCACCTCGGAAACAATGTCTCAACCATGCACGTTGAGTGCTACTGTCATATACCTAAACTAAAGGTATTTGTCAGGGCATGCATTTAACGTCCGAATTCATGTTTATCTTTACATTGATAAATGAAAATGGTTAAACTATCAAATCAATCATCAAAATTGATCAGTTAATCAAAGGTTTTAGATTACTTTCACCTTTAACAGGTTACTGGATGCGAAAGCCAGACAAATCCAACCCAGTAATTTGGCTTCAAAACCCCATGTCCATGTGTGAGATAATCATAAATTTCAAAGTACTTAAATGATTCAAGAACGTGTTTAAAGTGTTTAAAAAGTCGGAAAATGAGGCGAGGAATAGTAAAATGGTCTGCTTATTCTTTGGCCGAAATTGTACTACTTAATCTGTGATCGGCCCCTGACGGCTCCAAAGTTAGGCACTTCACAGTTAAGTATTATAGGTCAAGGATACACTATAAAACAAAGCATATTGTATATGAGCAATGGGATTTATTAATCAAATGAAGTGGCTTTGGTTGTGTTGTAGCCGCTTTCGGAGACAGTAGATCCATTTTCACCAATTATTTAAGGATAGTTTAAGTTCGTCTTAACAGCAGGTACCACGAAGCTACTTATGTAGCCATGTGATGTGCTGGTGCTATCTTCATCCATCTAATTGCAAAGTTGAATTCCACAAATACTCCCAATATTATCAAATTTTGTCGCTTCTCTATCTTTTTCAATATCAATCTTTCTGAAAACAATATTTTTCTATCACATAAAAAGATAACAATTCAATTGATAAACAATTAAATTCGAGTGTTTTTTTTTTTTTTGGTGGGCATTTGGATTGATGGGGAGGAGGCAGAGCTCCATTAATTTGAAGAAAAAATTGATGACCCACAAATACAATGCTAGAACTTTTATGATCCAAAACTATTATAGAGAATTTGGTTGAGCCCATTAGTACCAGGGAACCACTAGGCAAGGGAAAAGCTCAATGCCATAAAAATATATGAAAAAAAGAGTGTCGATAAGTAAAAGAGAGAAAGAAAGTAGCAGTACTAACACTAATGATGTATCAAAATTCCAAAATAAGAGATAGCATATAGTGATGGACCACCACAAGCAGCATGGAGCAGTTGAGTTCGGATGATCCGGTCCTGGACCACATTTGGACTCCTCTTAGCCTGTCTACGCTCAAAATTGCAACATATCCTTGTTGCATTTAATAAATAAAATGAATACGCACCAATACTCTTTGCCAGCTTTCGTACCTAATTCGCATCACCAACTCGACACAAAAAAAACCCCTCCTCAGGCCTCAGCTTAGCAGTAACCAATGAAACGATTGCTCCCCAGGAGCAAAACAGAAACTTCAGAGAAACAATCCACCAGTTGATCATGCGATTTTCTTGTTTTTCCAACATCGGTAGCACTGGGGGATTGTTTTGTTGATCCAGTGCAAAAAATATTAAAAATACTAGCAATTATATTTATTGAAACTAAACTCAATTGATAAATAAAGTAGCATCACTTATAATTTTAAATGTTCGTTGTTCAAGTTATAATTTTCACCAATGAACTCAAATTTTTTTTTTATATAATTTTAAATGTTGGTGGTTCAAGTCATAATTTTCACCAATGAACTCGATTTTTTTTTTATATAAAAAAACTACCTTTTTTTATTGAAATTTGAAAAAAAAAATTGTAGGTGGAGAAGACAATCATATTTCTCAAATTCAGCGAAATAGAACTGGCATTGGCCCATCTCCAAAAGCAGAAATTTGCCGGGAGGCAACCAGAGGAGACTGGCTATTCCAGTAAGATCAAGATCAAGATTTCCTTAACGTAATGGTACTACAGTTCAAATTCATAATAGTTTTGTGGAGCTTTTTGTTATTCTTGGGGGACCATTTTGAATTTGCACAAGTACAAATGATAATGGATCGTCAACATGCGCGCCTTTTTCATACATGAACAGTTTTTAATGCAGTTTTATGAGTTGTCATTAGCTTGATATGTGACTGGTCCTCGTGCCTTCAATTCGCTGTTCATTGCCAGTACAAATGGTCCAGCCCAAGAATTTTAACATAGTCAAAATTCAATCATTTTAATAGCATAAGGAATTGGACTAAAAAAGAATTGTTACGAATTTTCGATCATCTTTAATTATCTGACAATTAGAAGGACAGAGATAGAAGCTAGAGTAGGAAGAGATAATTTATCAGAGTATGTTAATTTGCATTTATATATTGAGAAATATGCGTTTGTTTCATTCATTATTACAAATAAATACTAAGAAATGCACAAATGCAGGGTCAATGTCCAAAGTCTAACAATTGTTTAAATGGGAAATCAGGATATTGGGCCTCCCATCGATGATTCTTTTGGAAGAACTCTTTGGGCCTGTTTATCTTTATCATCATGTGTACACAGATAGTTAGTAACTTACTATCCTATTTTCTTTTGAAGTTGACCCAACATATACTTCATCTGGTATTCGTTGGGCTCAAGCCTAGGACAATCTCTCCCTTTAGGTATCCGACAGGTTCACATGAGATGCTCGAATTATTGAGACGAAAAAGACACCTTTATTTTAAACTCCAACAATAGTTTTGGGCTTGTTGGGCTTGAACAGAGGGAAAATGCCGAAGACACCAGCATGAGATCCAATGGCTACGTTAATATCCCGGCTCCATTTATCACAAAAAGAAAAAGAAAAAAGAGATCAAGGATCATCCTATGAGTGTGTGACAGTGCTCTTGGCAGCAACATCTATGCTTTAATAAATTCTCTTTCCTATTCAAATTTCTTTTTAAAAATGTTTTATTTTAATTATTTTTTTTTAAATTTTTATTTTTACTATTAATGAAAATTTTAAATAAGTTATTTATAATTTATTATAAATACATTTTTTTTAAATGATTAATATTTATTTATTAATTATTAAATTAAAATAATTTTAAAAATTTAGTAATATAACCATGGAATACGAAATCCAGTTCCTTAAGACCACCGTATACATGTGGTCTGGCCGTCTGGGGCTTGAATAAGTCTATCCTCCACTTGGGAATGGCTTTGCAATGCTACCGCATATTAAAGTTACGTTACTGATTTAAAAATTGTCTACCCTGTTCCATGTTATTCACCTGTTTGATCAATTATTCCTAAAACGCCTTTACTTGCTATATTTTAAAAATAATAAAGAGAAAAAAACTTCATTTTTTGAAGAATAAAATATCAAAGTTTTGTCTTGAAAAAAAAAATGTAATAAGATATATGAAAGTAGATAAATATAATGTTTCAGCTCAATTGCGAAATAATTATAAAATTTTATAAAATAATTTATATTTTGAAATAATATAAAAATCATCAAATGACTTCACGGATGGAGTATTAAATTTTAGCGTGGCAAGAAATGCATTATTGAGGAGTAATGTGTTATTTTTTATATTATATAGCTTGTCTTCTAAATGGTTAATAAAAATACAGAATGTAAATGATACATAATGTAATATAAAAACGTATTTATAAATACATTAGGCCAATGATACTCTTTGGTTGATAATACCATTTCCTGAGCAAATTAGCGGAACAAGATCAAACTCCTATTTATCCTCTTCTTATTCCAATTTGAGGATGGTGGTCTTGTATATTCTTGTTGTGACGATCATTTTAATTTTAATAACTAATTATTATTTTATTTTTTTAAAAATAATTATTATATATCCAGTAGAAAAGTGGGATCAATTGGGCTTGCCTGTAAATTGTAATGCCCATGGCAAAAGATGTTTAACTCAAACTCCTCCAATTTTAGCATATGGAGCCTACATTTTATGTAACGATGCCTTTCTTTTTTCAGAGCACTCAATACCTACTTCATATTTGTTTCCCTCTAAAAAAATTCTTGTGCACGTTGGTCCCGATGCCTTAGTTTTTTTGGGCGGAACATACATCATACACTGATATATTTATTATATTCATTACAAGTTAGACATTTGGTACCCATAGAAAAAGAGAGAGGAAAAAGGTCAGACTAATTTGTAGTTGGAGGTATCTTAATCACGACCGAATTGTTTTGAGTCCTGACTCTTTTTAGAAAAATTCTAAATTTTAGATAAATCTTGTCCTAAAAGCATGTCCAACTCTATATATTGTACTACCAAATTACATATATATATATATAATAATAAAAAATCTATTACAATCTGAAATAAATTTACTTGCCATCCATTTTTATAATATGTTTTAGGTAAAATTGTACAAATTAATAAATTATTTTATTTTTTATTATATTATTATTTATTTTAATATTTATTAAAAATAATATTTGTCATTTATTTTTTAATAAAATAAAATAATTAAAAATAACATACATAGTAAATAGTAAATATGAAAAATGAAGAAATGATGGACCAGGCCAAACATTTCTATCACAGGAGAGCAGTGAAGTCCACATTGTCCGGGTTTGGGTCAAGTTTTTTTAAATTCAAATTCTCGGGCAGGGAGCAAAGCGCCAACGGTTCCCAGCTGGAAAATGTTTCAAATTTCAAATTGTTTTTTTTTTTTTGGTGAATAATTTCAAATTTTTTTTAACCGTTCAAAGTATTGGAACATTCTTTTCCATCTGTACCCCTCTTACCCTAAATCCAAGGAGCTCTATAAAACAAACTCTGGTTCTTCAATTTCTTCATCTTCAGATCTGCAGCATTTCTAGATCCAGAGGCGTCTTCGTATACGGCTCTGGTTTCTATTTTCTCTCTCTCCCTCTTCTTTTCCTTTCTTTTATCTTTTCGACCAAATCTATCTACGAAAATGAGAGAGTGCATTTCAATCCACATTGGTCAGGCCGGCATTCAAGTCGGAAATGCCTGTTGGGAACTCTACTGCCTTGAGCATGGCATTCAGGTCTGTACCTTTACCCTCACCGGTTAGATCTACTTTTTTTCATGTTTGGTTTTTTGTGCAGATCGCCAGATCTAGAGTCAATAATTTGATTTATGAGTTTATTTCTTCAAAAAAAAATCTGATTCGTAAAATTTATGTGTTAGCCTGATGGGCAAATGCCGAGCGACCACACTGTGGGAGGTGGAGATGACGCCTTCAACACTTTCTTTAGCGAAACCGGAGCCGGCAAACACGTCCCTCGTGCGGTGTTTGTGGATCTGGAACCAACTGTCATTGACGAAGTGAGAACCGGAACCTACCGCCAGCTGTTCCACCCTGAGCAACTCATCAGCGGCAAAGAAGATGCTGCTAACAACTTTGCCCGTGGCCACTACACAAGTAATTACTCTTTTTTTGACTCCATTTTTTATTTTCTTCTCAGTCATATATTTTAATTTGTTAGATTTAGAATCAGATCTGTATGAATATGTTATGAGATTGTAATGTGTACGTTCCTATACTTAGATCCGTGTTAAAAATATTTTGTAGTTGGCAAGGAAATTGTGGATCTCTGCTTGGACAGAATTAGAAAGCTTGCAGACAACTGTACTGGGCTCCAGGGATTTCTGGTGTTCCATGCTGTTGGTGGGGGTACTGGATCTGGTTTGGGATCCTTGTTGCTCGAGAGGCTTTCTGTAGATTATGGAAAGAAATCCAAGCTCGGGTTCACCATATATCCATCCCCACAGGTGTCTACTGCTGTTGTTGAGCCATACAACTCTGTGCTCTCTACACACTCTCTGCTGGAGCACACTGATGTTGCCGTTCTCCTTGACAATGAGGCCATCTATGACATTTGCCGCAAGTCATTGGACATTGAACGACCCACTTACACCAACCTTAATCGCCTTATCTCTCAGGTATACCTGACAATCATTTCGTATGTGTTCTGATTTTTACATGCTGATTCATGTGTTTGATTATTATAACTTTGATTATCTGTTTGCAGGTGATTTCCTCATTGACTGCTTCTCTGCGATTTGATGGAGCTCTGAATGTGGATGTCAATGAGTTCCAGACTAACTTGGTCCCATATCCCAGAATCCACTTCATGCTTTCCTCATATGCCCCTGTTATATCCGCTGAGAAGGCCTACCATGAGCAACTCTCTGTCGCAGAAATTACGAATACCGCTTTTGAGCCTTCTTCCATGATGGTCAAATGCGATCCTCGCCATGGAAAGTACATGGCATGCTGCCTGATGTACAGAGGTGATGTTGTCCCCAAGGATGTTAATGCTGCTGTGGCTACCATCAAGACCAAGAGAACTATCCAATTTGTGGATTGGTGCCCAACTGGTTTCAAGTGTGGTATTAACTACCAGCCTCCTACTGTTGTGCCTGGTGGGGACTTAGCCAAGGTCCAGAGAGCTGTTTGTATGATTTCGAACTCCACCAGTGTTGCTGAAGTATTCTCAAGGATTGATCACAAGTTCGATCTCATGTATGCTAAGCGTGCCTTTGTGCATTGGTACGTGGGTGAGGGTATGGAAGAAGGAGAATTCTCCGAGGCCCGTGAGGATTTGGCTGCTTTGGAGAAGGATTATGAGGAAGTGGGTGCAGAGTCCGCCGAAGGGGAGGATGATGAGGGTGACGAGTACTAGGGGTGAATGCTTGTTTGAGTTTGTGATCGGTTTGTGTAATCCAATGTTCTCATTGGTCTGAATGTTGAATTGCAGTTTGTTTTCCCTTATAAATTGTGATTTGTCATCAAGTACTTTTAATATTCTAGTCTGTGTTACGGGCGTGGTTAATAATAAAGTCTAGTTGTTTTTCAAATGCGTAACCCTGTTTTTTTTTAGTTTGCTTGTTAGTATTTATGTTTATGGCTATATACTGAATTTGAGTGTCTATTTTTAAGTGATCTCAAAATATAGGATAGTTTTACATTATTCTTATAATTTTGTCTTGATTTCTAATAATTTAGACAATAATTTAATAACATTTTGAAAAAAGGATTTTTTAATCGATTAATATTTCTTAATGGAAGAAATATCATTTATAAAATAATATTTTAAAATTTCAATCCAAATACAGCGGTGGAGTTGAATGTTCTAGACTTGCTTCTCGGCCTTTTAATTTGTTGAATGTACCAGTCTACCTATCTAATTGAATGTTGGACCTCTTTCATTGAACTCTGTTTGAATTTGTTGAGTAGAGCAGGACAGCGAATCTGGTTTGTGATAAGAACAAGGATAAGGTCCCTTGCGGGGGATTCAAAAGATATTAGGAGATTTGAAATAATACTCATTCCTGTTTTCTTAAAAGACTACTACATTTCAAACTAATGTAATAGTTTTCTAAATCAGAAAGGTGTTTTCTAAAATTAGAATTTTATTTGTAATTGGGACGATTTCTTTTTTCATTGACCCCATTTAAAAGGGTGAAATATGGGGATTTGGCTTGAAGAAAGAAAATATATCTTGTTTACGTGGATTAGGAATTTGTAGAGAAGGAATCGAGAATAATGCACAATGATAAGTGCGGTGGAATTTGTAGGTTAGTCTGGCGTGCAGTTTACTCCAAACTTCATCAAAGTGGTGATGAAAGAAAGAAAGCGGCATCTGCACGCATGCTCCTCTGTGTTACTCATTTGTTTGTGCATTCTTCTACTCTACTCTTCTGATAATTTTTTTTCATAAAGCGAAACATTTCTAGAAAGCTAAACACATGAAAAAAAGAAGAAAAAACTGATATGTACTTTTTTATTTAAGTATTCGGATCCCTAACAACCACAGACAAACCATATAACAGAGTATCGCGCTAGTCCGTTGTTTTTTACTTCTATTCACTACTGCATACCACAGGCGGATAACACTCTCTTTTTACTCTTCTTCTACCTTCCCAGCATTCTTTGCCCGCAGCATACCCTGTTTAATGGAACTCCAGTAATTCAGATTCCTGCTCATCAGACTAAACAATGAAGAAACACACATTTTTTTAGCTTCGGTAGGAGATTATGTTAGCTCCTAACAGATCATACGAATCATGTCATGTCAAGAAATTTAACAATTGTGAAGTCTAATCATGGATGGACACACACAACCTCCTTAATTTCCTCCAATAATGTTATGAGATATTTGGATATCTTTCCCATTCTAATAATTGGACCCAACAATAAGTGAAAGTGACGGTGCATCAAATAAACAAATCAGTTAGATGATAAATTGATAAGCTGTCTAAGAAATCTAGGTGAATAAGAACTTCAAGTAACATGGTTTGCCAAATTGGTTATACAAAGAGTAATTTTTTTTTCTTTTTCCTATACTTTTTCTCATCATCTTTTATTTTTTTGAAAATCTTGCAAGAGAAACGCAAGTGATGGAAATTAAATCATGTCTACTTTCTTCTATAGAGAACAGCAGAGGAATTGAAGAAAATTGGGGAGGAAATGCATACCATATGTTTGACAATTAATCCGAACTCTTGATAAGGGTCTTTCCACCTAGAGGCGAAGCAGGCAGGATTGGCTTTGAAAACACCACCAGAGAGCTGGGAAACTGATATTGTTGTTTACCATCAGCCTTAGTAAATAAATTCAGAACCTCAATGCTAAAGTCCTCTCCTATATGAGAATCCTCATATCTGATTCTCAGAATCTGACTATGCACAATGCCAGCCGTGTTCTTCTCCTTGTTGTCACTCCATGATCTTCTCATTACCTTCACCACAGACCTCGGTGATTCCATCTCCTCCGATGATGATCCAGTGCTCTCCTGATCCATATCCACTTCTCCACCGAATACTCTCTTGACCATCATTTTGCCTGCTTCTTTCACCTCAAAACTTGCATCTTCATCCATCCTCAATAATGCACCGATATTTATTAAGTACAATCTTCAAGAAGAATAAGTATATGAAACCCCTCACGTTAGCAGCGGTCACCAGCAACAAATTATGCCGCGATCACCATGTCAGCCCCTCCTACAAATCTGATACCGTTATTGCGTTTTTTTCCCCCTTTTTGGATATAATTCTTGAACGAATACTTGGCGCTCAGAGATGATTAAGTACTTAAGTTTGCCTTGCCCCCGGCTGCGTTTTGCGCATTTTATGAGAGGAAGCCGCTTCACGAGCTTGACACGTGTCCCCGTTGGTAAAAAGGCACTCCTGTGACTATTCGTCCGATTCATGACGTGTTAGTAATTAACGGATGGATTTGTACAACCTTCCAAAGCAACCCGGTTCATGGGGTGGTGTTGTTTGACACGTCAACCCAGATCTCTAACTAATAGTAGCTCGTTATGGTGATTAAGTCACTAACCAAGACCACATTGTTTGTAACGCTCTTCTTCGATTCATAATTAACGGGCAATATCATTCTATATTTGTTATACAAATATGCATAAAACAAATTGTTCCAAGACGACATTATTTATCATATGAGGGGATGAATAGTAATACTTCCTTTAAATATAAGTGTCATTTTACATATATTTGCATACTTATTAATAATTTTAAAAATAATACTCTATTTATATAAAAATATATAATACTTTGAACATTTTTTACATATTAAGAAAATATTATAATTTTTTAAAATACCATAACTTGTTATGTCATATATTTTCTTTAATATTTGAAATTAAATTATTTATTTTCTATTTTCATTTAAGATAAGAGATAATATTAAAATAAATTTCAAAAGTCTCAAAGTATTTTATATTTTAAAATGAATGAAATATAAATTTTAATATTAAATTCAAAATCTACATTTAATAAATGTTTTAAATCAAATTATCATTGCTCACTCTCATTCTCTCCCCACTTAAATAGGAATAAGATTGAAAATAATAATAATTAATACTAAAAAAACACTAATTTTAAACAAAATAAAATATCTGAAGGAGTGTATAAATCAAATATTGCACGGAATAAGATAAAAATAAATGTAATTTACTTTTCTCATAGAAAATAAAGATATCCTTAAAGTTTAATAAGATTTTTTTAAATAATAAAATAAGAAGATTGTGTTTTCTACAAAACACTTTCAAGGATTATTGGTAGTGGGTATAAGTGGAACAAGAACATTGGATCCAAGGTCCAAATCAAATCTCAACAGTTTCGACATCATTTGCCAATACATAAGAAAAACAAAGAGAATTGAATCGATGTTGTGCCCACGTGGCAGGTGATTCACATGTGAGCTTGAGATAATGGCCATGTATGCAAAAGCACCACCGCAAGAGGTACGGCAGTTGAGAAACAAGTGGCGTCTAATTTGGAGGCCATGACTTAGGCGTCGGAAAGTCGATGTTGGCAGGTCTCAGCTGCCCAGAAACTGGACATGACTCAAGTTGTGCGATCGTGATACACGTGGTAAGATTCAACGTGATCATATTACCACAGTAATGACAACTAGCAAAAATTTGTAGATTGAGACAACCACTAAAAACTTATACAACTTTGAAAAATTATTAAAAGAATTTTCAATACATAATATCAATATAAAAAAAAATTATATTACATCATAAAAATTAAAAAATATTATATTTTTTAATATATTTTAACATTTTATTTGATATACTAACTTAATATATATAGATTAAATAATATTATTTCATACGTTTCATATTAATTGTCGTTCTAAAATTTTATTTTAGTTTAGTTTTATATAAAGTATTTTTCTATCATAATTAATTATTATATTTCTATTTAATTAGAAAGAGAATGAGAATAATAATTAATTTGGAGAGAGATAATTATAAATTAATTTAGAATATTTATTAATAAAATATTTTGAATTTAATATTGAATTTTAAAATGACATTTAATATGAAATGAAGATATTATTTTTTAATAAATTCAATAATTGGTAGATGACATGCATACAATAAAATATAATTGATTATTGACATTATACACTAAATATGATTTTTAAAATTAAATGTATATTTATTTGACCTTCTATCTTAGGTGCCCAACAAAAATTACAAAACACAAATGTCCCCATTCTGGGAAGAGAGAAGGAAAGTTAAGTTCGTAACAAATTATCGCACTTACTTGACAGAGACAGAAAACTAATCTCCTGCATGCTTCTGATGACAGAAAAAGCAACCCCCATGTTTGGCAGTTAAAGACCCATAATCAGATACAAACTAACGATGTTGAAATAGATTGGCGAAGTGCAGTACTAAAGCAAAATAAGGGAACAAATGTGCAGCTGGTAGGATCACTAAAGCTAATTTTAAATTATTGCATTATGAGGGTTTTGGCTCTGCAGTTAAATGTAATCCATACAGAAGTTACAAGTAATTTTTTTTTTTTTTTACAAAGACAATTCTAGAAACATTAGGTACATTTTAACATCCTAATAGGCTAATATCATTGACTCCTATAACCACTACTGGTGCCAAAGCTATCGCTAGTTTGTTGGATAATCCCAGCTGCATTAAGTTATCTTTCAAGAATGTGAGATGCCCAAGAATCTGAAGCTGAGGGGTAGCGAGGTCGTGGCTTTCTCACATTGGAAGGCAAAGCTTCGGCTGGATCTGACTGGGGCAACACTTGGGGTTCATGCTGTAAAGGAACAATTAAGAGAGGACCAACCATAGAGGCTGCTTGTGATGAATTATCAATTGCTGGCACTCCGTAATGATCTTCACATGGTTGTAAACCCGCAGCATTGATTTGTGACTGGGAAATATTTAAGTTCATTGAAGACTGAGAATGAGCTCTCTCCTCTATGTCACCATGAAGCTTCTGAATCTGAGCCTCGAGGACAGAATTTTCCTCACTGAGCTCAATCTTCTCGACAGTCACCTGTTAATAAACAAGCATTTAGAACATCAAATCAATTACGGTTGCAAGGGGAACACAGCTGATAGCATATTGAAGGAACTAGAAGCAGCTCAGATAACTAGCATACAAGTGTATTAAAGTACGCATGATAAGACGTCAGCCTTAATGAAAAGATCAGCTTATAATAGACATACATAGAGAATTGACACAATAACAAAGGAATGCTCAGTTTCAGGGAGCTTACATAATGGGATTCAGATAAGAGAGCAGCATTCTCCTCTTTCAGAGAGTCAAGCTGAGTAAGTAATTCCTTAACTAATCGAATAGTATCCTTCAAGATAGAGGCCTTTCCTTCCGACTGATTGGCTGGTTCTGCGCATTCATATACAAACTTTCAGGAAATTTTGTTATAGAAACATTATTGATGTTGACAAACTTATGATGGTGATATAGCAACCAAAAATTGATCCAGAGTATGATATACATATCCTGAGCACATAATATACAATATAGACCTGACAGAAGGAAGAAATTACCAATAGCTTTGCTGAGCTCCAGAAATAGGACATTCATATGGTCACGTTTCTGCTTCTCCCTCTCAGCTTTATGAATTTTTCTTGAAACCTTTCCCTGGTGCTTTTTGCCGGAGGAAGGCCTGCACCATGAATAGCTCCTTCATACTCCAAATGTTTCCATGTAAATATCTTCTGAGCACCCATAAAAGGTGCTCTTATTTGTTCAGCAATTATTTGCATACATCATTTCTTTCTTTTGACAAATTTTGGGAGTATTAAATCACAAAAATCCACTGTTTCATCAGAAATTATACATGAATGAACCTCATTCCCTTCATGATTAAAAGATGTTTAGTTGTCATGTAAGCCTATTCTTTCAGATTGATTAAAAAAATTGGACAGTTGGTTTCACAGGGTTTACTACTTTGCAACTTGGACTGTCTCTATTCATGGAACAGATGCATTGGTAGTTTTCATTATCAAGATTTGTACATAAAAATGAAGGCCAAACATTGAAAACAATCAAAAGTTTCTTACTTCTCTCCATTAGCACTATTTAGAAAAAGTTGAACTGTATCAAGATTTTGTCAGGAAAAGAAGCACTTCAACCCAAATTCTTTTGCATCATGACTCAATCAAGACACTTGGATGGCTAGCGAGAACACAATAGCGTATTTCATCATGATTTGAATATTTGATTGCTACGGAAAGATCAGATTTAGTTAACTGCCATTAAACTGGTGGCTTTCCACTGTTTGTTTTCTATTTCATTTTATGATATTCACTCTAAACTGTACCGACTAGCAAATTAAACTACCATTGTCGGCAAAAATAAAAGATAGATAATCAACAATATATACCGAGATAAGATAAATTAGCCAAAAGCACAGATTGATTAATAAACCTAACCTGCTAACCACATTGCCATCATCATCACCTGCTGATGCATCATTTTCCGAAACCATTCTCGGAATTTATTGATCAATTACACTCGAATATCTATTCAGCAAAACTTAAATCCTGAAATCAAACAAAAAAAATGATATTATCACATCTAATTGAGAGAAGAGAGAATAGGAGAGCAATTAAAAGATGTCAAAACTCGAAACTTCATGTCTGAATCATTAACTTGAATCAGTGAAGAGAAAAATCGATATGTATCAGGGAATCCTAGCTTGAAAACATACCTTAGAGATTCAATTCAACGAGAGTTAAAGACGATAACAATTGGAAACCTTTAAACGCCTAAGAGCAAAGCAGCGCACGGCGGAGACTGTGGCGGAGGTTCTTTTCCACGGGAAGGCGTGTGGTACGCACCAGCATTTGTCAATCGCTGACTCCTACCACGTAAGCACGTCGGCTTGTGGAGATTCCTTTAAGTGTCAACGATGCCCCGTTAAATTATTGAAAATAGCTAAGATTATCTGAATAAGAACCTTAGTTTAACGAGGGCATATTCGTAAAGTCGAGCACGTTGTAGGAAAGTTTTGCTATGTGGAGCCTATGGATGTTGTTTAGTTGAGGCATATAGTCACGTGCATTCCCCGCCGCACTGGACCCCATTTTTCTTACATTATTTCCTTTTCTTTTTTTTCCTCGTTTCTTTTTAGCGGTAATCAGGACGTCTTCAGCATTTTCGGAGCCTGAGGCGAAATTCTAAAATGAAACATTTTATATTTATTGTTAAATAATAATAATAAACTAAAATTTAATTTTATATGTAAAAATGTTGCTTAGATTTTTATATTTTAAATTTTATAATATATTTTTTAATAAATAATATAACTAATCTATTATTTTTTTTATTGAAACAACTCCTATCGATATGATTAATAATATTTTATAAGTAAAAAATAATCAACTCTTTTTATATGGTTAGTTACTGGGAATATATAATTTCATTTTTTGTAAAAAATCTTTTAATATTTTTTAATTATGAAAAATAAATCGAAACCATGACACATTTTAAAAGTAAATACTTTTATTTTTATTTGAAAGTATTAAATATAGTAGATAATAAACATGGTTAAGAATAAATAAACATCACAAAATTTTAAATATAATAAGTATTTTAAAATTAATTAGACCATGAAATTGAGATAAATCTTAAAATTAGTTAAGCTATATAAATAAAGATTGATATATATATATATATATATATATCTTAAAGTCATTAGATAAATAATTT
The DNA here is from genome assembly GCA_019593545.1 of Apocynum venetum. Taxonomy (NCBI): domain Eukaryota; kingdom Viridiplantae; phylum Streptophyta; class Magnoliopsida; order Gentianales; family Apocynaceae; genus Apocynum; species Apocynum venetum. The sequence goes on along the minus strand of SRSM01000123.1, from coordinate 3,010,019 downwards.
TTTTATTATAGAAATAAATTATAAATTATTGACAAATTAGAATAAACTAGACCTTATAAACATAAAATAAAATTTCATATTCACATTTAAGGCCTGACAATAAGAAATATATGAGTCCTAAAATTGTGGAGGCTTTAGGTAACTATCTCACTTACCATCTAGAGGTAGAGGCAACCTTGATGCTAATGCATTTTTTAGTTTCTCCCCCTCTCCAGGGAAGGAGAGTGTAGTTTACAAATTGGAAGCCAAAATCCATTAGAAGCATTGCTATGGACGACTGAGGGTTGGCAAAATTCTCATTCAAATAGAAGTTCTGCTTCGTCCTATCCGAGGACATTGAATTCTCCTATTTGAATGAGAATGGTTATAGCTAGCTAGGGATTGATGGGGATGTAGATGAGAATAATATTTGATTTTCTTGTGTTGAGGATTCGTGGGGCCTCATCCCCGCTTTGTTTTCATAACTTACATACATACATATATAAATTTATAAATCATCAATTATATTTTATCAACTAATAATCCATATCATACATGTAATTATGTTATAAATTTCTTAATACTTAAATGACTATTATGTATATTAAAACAATTATATTAGATTAAAATATGTAATACCGTGTAGACTAAAATAATTATATTATTATCTATGTATTTATATGTGAACAAGAAAAATTATGTATTTATAAGTACGTTATTAACTATGTTGATTAAAATTAATTTATATTATTAATCATATAAATATCTAACTAATTATGAGTGATATTATTAACTATGTAGATTAAATAGTTATATTATTATCTACGTAATTATATGCGAACAAAAATAAAAAAATTATGTAACTATAAGTTATGCTATTAACTATATTGATTTAAATTAATTTATGTTAATAACTATATAACTATGAACTGCGAGCTACATTATTAACTATGTAGATTAATATAGTTTTATTATTATCTATGCAACTATATATAAATAAAAAAAACTATGTAACTATAAGCATGTTATTAACTATATTGATTATGAATTACGTAATTAATTATGTATATTAAAATAGTTATATTATTATCTATATAATTATATAATTATAAGTTATGTTATTAACTATATTGTTTTAAATTAGTTTATATTATTAACTATATAACTAGCAAACTATAGGTTACATTATTAATTATGTAGATTAAAATGAGTTTATATGTTCATAATTACGTAGTATGAAAATTAAAATAATTATATTATTATTTATGTTACTCTATGAAAATTTGTGTATTTAGATTAATCATTAGACTTAAAAATAATTATATGAAAAGTGGGAATAATCAAGTATAAGGATGATAATATCCCGTGAGGGATGAGAACAAAAATTCTCGATATATTTGAATTATGACGAAGATGAAAATGAAGATTAGACTTAATAATAGGGATAGGGATGGAGAAGTGATCCCAACCCCGCCCCAACCCAATAGTGGACCATAACACATGATATATGACTATGATTTTGGTCATTTTGCGATGGACCCAAATGGTACATTTATGATTGAAAATAAATTTATATTTAATATAATAAATATTTTCTTTCTCTTCTCACTCAAATTAGTCTAATTATTTTTTTGATTGATTGAAAATTTTAATCCTTTTGTTCTTAAAAGGTCATCAAGCAAAAATGATGTCATGCTTTGAATCTTAGTTGGGAATTGAGATTGATTGAGAATATAAATAAAATGATCCGTGCGTAACAAAAATTACTCTTAAAAATTTAAGGGCCAAAGAAAGATGACAAGTTAGTTCAAGGGCAAAATAGAAGAAATAATATAGTTCGAGGGGCAGCTGCATAATACACCCAAATTTTATACGATGGCACTCCCACTTTGAAATGAGTAGCCCCCGCTGCCTCCGCCTGAAGCCACCTTAGTCCTTCAGCAAGCAAGAGCATAAGCCTCCAATTGACGGCGGTTCATCTTCCAAATCCTTTTCTTGAATCTCTTTGGAAGCATGTCCGGTAAATGGAGAACCATACAGCACCGCCACCGTTATACATATAGCTCCGTCATATTTCCTCCATACTTCACTGATGCATTAAGTCAAACACCATCTCTGCCATTTTTCTCTGAACTCAAACAACTGTCTTCCCTTAATTCTATATATTCCCAGGTCGAACAAGCGAAAAAGCTAGCCTCTTCTTTCAGTAGCTTGCTGTCGCAACCGAATGCTGATGAGAACACAGTTTTTCTTGCATCAAAGTTCTATGTAGAAATTCTTCTCCTGGAAAACTCATTACCGGTGCACAAGACCTTAGTTTCTGTTCTTGCAAAAGCAAAATACTTTCAGGGCCTCATTAAGAATTGTTTTCGGGAGCTTTGTGAGGAGTACGAGGATGGAAAGAGTAAAGCGAAGGGGAGGAGGTTTTCTGTTTCACGGGCGGCGTTGACGATCATGAGCACGCCCAAGTTGGGATATTTGGTGGAGGTAGTCGAAGAATGCGCGGTTTTGGTGGGTTTGGATGTAGTTTCTGGTTTGGATGCTGTTGTATCGGAGATCAGGGAATGGTCTAGGCCTTCTCCGCTGGTCATGGAGCAATGCCAGGAGGCACTCTCTTGCATGTACTACTTGCTGCAGCGCTTCCCTACGAAGTTTGTTGACACAGGTGAGGGTCAAAATGGCTCAGGTTCCAATGTGTTGAGGATGGTTCTCAGAACCATGTTGAGTATTTTCAATTCACAGGCGTTTTCTAGGGACTGTTTTGTGTCGGCTGGGGTGAGTTTCTGTGCGGCTCTGCAGGTATTTCTTGATGCGGACGAGCTTGGCTTGTTCATTATGGAAGGAATTTTTAATCAAACTTCGGTTGATAGTTCTAAGATTGAATTTAAAGATCTGACTAGCAAAATTCCATATCAAGGCAATTTCATTTGTGAAATTTCTAGTTTTACTCCCCTGAGTAGACTTTGTTTGATTAGAGGAATTCTTACTGCAGTCTCAAGAACAGTTCTTAATACTCACTTTGTGGTGTCAAGGGATGGTTTGAATGGTGATCCTGCTTCTGGTGACCATAGTTGTTTAAAAAGGAGTATACTTTATGATGGAATTTTACCAGAGCTGTGTAACTACTGCGAGAACCCAACTGATAGTCATTTTAATTTCCATGCACTCACTGTGATGCAGATCTGCTTGCAGCAGATAAAAACGTCAATACAAAGTAATACTGGGAACTCTGCTGAATGTGATCATCCAGTCTCAGAACACACAGGAAGCAGGATATTGAGAATTGTGTGGAATAACTTGGAAGATCCTTTAAGTCAAACTGTTAAACAAGTTCATCTTATTTTTGATATCTTCTTAGATATTCACAGTAGTATTTATTGGTTGGAAGGTGGTGAGAAAAATAAGTTATTTCTCAAGGAGATTGCTGCTCAGCTTCTTCGCTTGGGTCCACGTTGTAAGGGCAGATATGTTCCCCTGGCATCCCTTAGCAAGAGGTTGGGAGCAAAAACGATCCGTCAAATGAGTCCCGACATACTATTTGAAACAACAAAGGCATATATTGATGATGATGTGTGCTGTGCTGCCACAACATTTCTTAAGTGTTTTCTTGAGTGCTTGCGTGATGAATATTGGAGCAGTGATGGTGTTCGAAATGGGTATGATAAATACAGAGGTGATTGCTTGCCAGCATTTTTGTGTGGCCTTGCTTCTGGAATTGCAAAGCTACGGTCAAACATGAACACTTATGGTTTACCAGTGTTACTTGAACTGGATATGGACAGTATATTTCCATTGCTTGCTTCTATTGGTGTCAGGCTCAGTGAAGAGGATACTGAATTGGTGTATTCTGATCTCCGTTATACTCGTGTTTCTCTTGGACTTGAACAACAAATAGCTGTTTTGGTTTCTTTATTGAAGGTTTCTCGTTTGCTTGCTTTGATTGAAGGGGATATTGACTGGTGTGACAATATTCCTAAATCTTTGCAAGATGCAGTGTCAAATCCAGGAAATGGTGACGTCTATTCTTTTATATGCATAAAGGGGATTAAAGTTAGAATCCCAGTCAAATGGCTTGTTTTGGCTCTAACCCACACTGATGATTCACTCCGCATAGAGGCAGCAGAATTTCTCTTCTTGAACCCGAAAACCTCTAGCTTGCCATCTTCTTTGGAGCTTAGCCTGATGAGAGAAGCTGTGCCGTTGAACATGAGATGTTGCTCTACTGCATTTCAGATGAAATGGAGCAGTTTGTTCCGAAAGTTTTTCTCCCGTGTTAAAACAGCCTTGGAAAGACAACATAAACAAGGAACCTTCAGTCCCATTGGAGTCAAGGCGACAAACAAAATTATAGCTAAATGTAAAAATGGAGGGACATTAGTAAACTTGGCAGAGGATCTCTTCAATTTAATGAAGTGGTTAAATTGCTTTCTCTTTTTCTCTTGCTATCCTTCTGCTCCTTATGAAAGGAAGATAATGGCAATGGAGCTCTTGTTGATAATGTTGAATGTCTGGTCTACTTTGCCTCTGTCAATTGAAAATTCTGATGCCATTTCTACTGACAGTTGTTTGTATCCTTACAGTAAGGGGTTCACATCACCTGATTCGACTTTGCTATTGGTTGGATCTATCGTTGACAGTTGGGATCGGTTGAGAGAGAGTTCTTTCCATATTCTATTACATTTTCCTACCCCAATTCCTGGCATATGTACTCCAACTAAGGTCCAGGAAGCAATTATATGGGCAAAGAAACTTGTCTGCAGTCCACGTGTGAGAGAGAGTGATGCTGGAGCTTTGACTTTACGTCTTATATTTAGGAAGTATGTGTTGGAGGCTGGTTGGATGGTTAACCTATCACTTGATGTGGTCTCCTGTCATTTGCCGGCAAAGCTACCAAATGGCGAACCTCATATTTATGCATGTCACTCGCCTGTGGTCGAATACATAAGCTCACTAATTGATTGGTTGCTAGGTTCTGTGGAGAATGGAGAGAAGGATCTGTCTGAAGCATGCCGTAACAGCTTTGTCCATGGTGTACTGCTTACTCTTCGATATACATTTGAGGAACTGGACTGGAATTCCAAGGCAATAATGAGCAGTATCACTGAAATAAAACTTGCACTAGAGAAGATATTGAGTTTGGTTATGCGAATTACCTCCCTGGCTCTTTGGGTGGTCTCAGCAGATGCTTGGTATTTGCCAGAGGATATGGATGATATGGTGGATGATGAAGCTCTTCCCCTGGAGGTTTCAGGTAAGGAGGTTTTACCGGCACCTGAAGTGGGAAATGAGGAGGAAAACCCAAAAGTCACTCGGGATGACAGGTCATCTGAGCAGATTGTCATGGTTGGTTGCTGGCTTGCTATGAAAGAGGTAGCTTTAGTAACTCTGCATTGGTGTTACTTGTTAAGATGCATCTAAACGCTTTAATGGTTTTCCCCTCACAGCAGCTGCTTCCTTATAAAATCTTATTCAAATATTTATTTGTAAAAAGACAGATGTGTTGACTTTTTCAATGCATAATGTTTGGGAATAAAATTTACTTCTACTTTCCTCTTCCAGGTGAGCCTTCTTTTGGGAACTATAATAAGAAAAATTCCTTTGCCTACTTCAGATGTATCAGAGTCTGGGATCCTAGATGTTAATGGCAATAATGTTTGCATGGTGACATCTAAAGGCATGCTTGATTTGAAGCAACTGGAGATTATTGGGACCCATTTCTTGGAAGTTCTTTTGAAAATGAAGCATAATGGGGCAATTGATAAAACTAGGGCTGGATTTACTGCCCTTTGCAACCGGCTACTCTGTTCAAATGATGCAAGGTCTGTTTATCTACTTTTGAATTACCAACTCATCTAAGTGCTTTTAGTAACTAAAGAGGAAAATAATTTATATACATTCATTTCTATATATTATTCTCCTCTCTATTAGCTTAAACTTTTATATAAAATGGTAATTCGACATCTACCTATGCAATAAAATTGATAACCATCTACTCATTCTAATTTCTGGTTCCACTGTTATTTTCAGTTTCAGTTTCATGTGCTAAATTTATTAGGATTTTCTGTCTAATATGAAAAAGTTTTGAACTTACAAGAGCAATGTGGAATTGGTAATGGGTAATATTATTATAAGGGAAAAGAACAAGAAAGCTGGAGCAATTTGTTGTGCGCTTAGTTGTAAACGTTGTCATCCATTAAACTATTTTCTTTTGTGGGTTATTGGCTTGATAATAGATAGAGAATTTGTTGATAAATTTATCTACAGTGTATGGCTATATGCCTGGTGGGTCTCTGATGGGTGAAGAACTCGCTTATTGTTTAAATTAATGATTTCAGTTATTAGCTTAATGTGACATTCACCAAGGGAAATATATAGATACACTTTGATGATCACCTAATATACATTGTCTTTTTGTTCTGGTGCTGCATGAGGACAAATATGGTTCCCAGTGGTTGTGTTTCTTTTGGAGTTAAAGGCTGGATGCTTTTTCAGTATGTTGTGCAGTTGCCTATGACTATCATCTAAATGATCTTCCTCAGCCCTAATCCTCTGTGACTTGCCTTGTTTGATTCAACCATTTTTCTTCTTCTTCAATATTATTTTTGTTCAAGAATGTCTTTGTTTGTGTATGGAAAGTAAGTTTTTTATTGTAGAAATAATCAGTAGTGTCTTTCTCTAAAAGTAACAAGTTGATCTGAAAAAAAATTGGCCTTTTTCTGAAGCATTCAGTTTCTTTATGGTTTGAGCTTTTAACATAAGAACTGAAATTTTTTATTTATGAAGGAATGGAGAACGTATTCTGAGTCCTTTTCCTATCGTTGCTTTTCTCATTCCAGACTTTGCAAGTTAACGGAATCATGGATGGAACAACTTATGGATCGAGCAGTGGCCAAGAGACAAACAGTGGATGATCTACTACGAAGAAGTGCTGGTATTCCTGCTGCATTTACTGCTTTTTTCTTGTCAGAGCCTGAGGGTTCCCCAAAAAGACTTCTGCCAAAAGCACTACGATGGCTGATCAATGTAGCAAACATGTCATTAATGGAACAGAATAAAGTAACCAACTTTGACAATGGCTCTGCTGGTGCCCTTTTGACAAATTCAGGCCAAGTAACTGGTTTACCAATGATCACTGAGATGCATGAAAATGAGAAAATGTCAAAAGTTCGGGATGAGGGTGTTATTCCAACTGTACATGCATTCAATGTCCTTAGAGTCGCTTTTAACGATACCAACCTAGCGACTGATACATCAGGTTTTGCAGCTGAGGCTTTGATTATATCTATACGTTCTTTCTCTTCATCATACTGGGAAGTCCGGAACAGTGCCTGCCTTGCATATACTGCCTTGGTTCGACGCATGATTGGGTTCCTTAATGTACAAAAACGAGAATCCGCAAGGCGTGCTCTAACTGGACTTGAGTTTTTTCATAGGTATTCTCTTAGTCTTATCTTTGTATAGTTTCATTTAAAATTCCTAGCTTATATTTTGTAACATTTTTCTTTCCCCTGGTTTTAAGTCTTCACATATTTAGATTGGTTTCAAGTCTTCATGTATTTAGGTTTTCCCATTGTCCGCCTATTGGAATATATACATCTTTGGAACTTAGAGCTTTTACAAGTTCTCATTTAATGCATCTTGGAACATTCTTTTGTTTGCTTTTGCATCTTCCCTTAGCTTTTCATGGTTAACTTGATTGATAATATTTGCATGCAATGAATGAAAAGAAATTTCTTGATTCACATATGCCAGCCTACCAAATTATTTAGAAGTTCAGGATTCATGTGCTGACTGGTTCTTATGTGACGACTGTGCTCATAGATTGAGTAACTTTGCCAAATTGACTGTAATCATCTGGTTGTGTTGTGCACTAAAGTATATTGTGTTGTTTTGTACACAAACTGGGATATTGGGAAATCTTAAGCATTTGAGATAACAGATATGAGGTTGGTTACCTCCGTTTTGTCTTTTAGCTCTTTAGGATTTATTGTAAAATTAGATAGATCCACCTCCCAAGTTATATTGTATGTTTGGACATTCTGCGTGAGGGTCTCCCATTTCTTGCTATACTATAAAAAGTTTTGAACTTCAAGGCAATATGAGAGTCGGATGTCCTGAAACTTAATGAAGGCAATAATTGTTAACTTCTTTGGGGGCCTTTTCTTGTAATCTTAACTTTTAGCATATAATGTCAGCAGGCAGTGTCATTTCTTTTGACTAATGTTTCATTGGATCTTCTGTCGAAGGTACCCTTCACTGCATTCATTCTTATTTCATGAACTGAAAGTTGCAACAGAGCTACTTTTGCGTGAGTCAGGGGATTTAGGATCAAACTTGGCACTAGTTGTGCATCCGAGCTTGTGCCCAATGCTGATTCTTTTGTCTCGGCTCAAGCCTTCAGCAATAACAAGTGAAACAGGAGATGCTCTAGATCCTTATGCATTCTTGCCATTCATCCGAAGGTGTTCAGTCCAAAGTAATTTTCGAATACGTGTTCTTGCTTCAAGAGCTATATCTGGTCTAATATCTAATGAGAAACTGCCTATTATCCTTCTGAATATTGCCTCCGAGTTGCCTTGTGCAAAGAACATTTATGGTACTTCATATACTTTTAATTCCATTCATGGGATCCTGTTACAGCTAAGCTCTCTTCTGGATACCAATTGTAGAAACCTACCTGATTCCTCTAAAAGGGATAAAGTCCTCAATGACTTGGTTCAAATTCTCTCAAAGTGTTCTTGGATTGGTAGCCCTCAACTGTGCCCTTGCCCCATCCTGAATAGCTGCTTTCTCTGTGTACTGGATAACATGCTCAGCATTGCAAGAACGTGTCAAATGGGCAGCAGTATTGGTGCTATTTGGAATCTTGTATGGAGTCTGTCTTCAGAATGCTTGGATGTAGAAACTTTGCAGAGGACTTCATATCATGACCCAACCAGGGCAGAACTTCGAAAGCAAGCAGCAATTTCATATTTCAATAGCATTTTTCAAACATCTAAAGAGCTTGCTGAAGATCCCTTGATCTTGATGAGCTGTCCTCAACCTTCTTCAAATCCGGTAGAAGTGTTTGATTTGGGCATTGCTCTCTACAGTTTTCAAGAGAGGTTGATATGCTGCATATCTGATCCATCATATGAAGTTCGACTTGCAACCTTGAAGTGGCTTCTTTTGTTTCTAAAAGCGTCTGGGTCTAGGATTGAGGGCAGGAATGAGTCTTATTATGATATCAGGTCACATTGCTTGAACAATTTTGACCTCCAGACAACACTTATAGAACGTTTGGCAGCAGAGAAGAATCATAAATGCATGAATTATATTCTTAAAGTTCTTTACAGTTGGAACTTGTCGGCATCTGAAGAAAACAATATACTGCATGTGAAGCATAGATCTGTTGCTAACATGGATTGTGATTCCCTGTGCCAGTTCTGGGACAAGTTAGTTTCTCTATACAAGGTTACAAGACATTCAAAGACTAGGCAAACAGTTATTTGCTGTATGGGAATATGTATAAAGCGGTTTTCTGGCTTATTATTGAGGTTGATTTCTTCAGACATTGGAAAGAAAAGAATAGTTGAATCTAGTGAGTCTGATTCCTGTAGATTGTCCAATTTTTATGGCTACATTAGTTATTTTATCCACCTAATAGGGCTACATAGTGATCCATCAGAGCCTGTAAATATGCGGAAGGCAGCTGCTGAATCTATAGTAGCTTCTGGTTTGCTTGAGCAGGCTAAGTTGATTGGTTCGTCAGTCTCCAACAGAAGGATTCCTGATGAAAATCCATGTTCTGATCTCAAAATAGAGGAGGTTGTTAACCAATATGGCCGTAAGATACTAGCTCTATGGTTGACGTGTGTAAAACTTTTGGAGGATGAAGATGTTGGACTTAGAAGGAAGCTTGCCGTTGATGTCCAAAGATGCCTTACTTGGGGAGAATGTGGTAATGAACTTCAAGCTGCAGTGGTTCCAAGTCAAGTGGAGAAAGTCATTCAACTAAGTATTCAGCATCTATCATCAGTCTTCGGTCACTGGATTGATTTTTTTGACTATCTCTGCCACTGGATTGCAAGTGCTACGGACAGTGTAACCAGTGTTGTGTCGAGGGGAGACCTTGTGAGACGTGTTTTTGACAAGGAGATTGATAACCATCATGAAGAAAAGCTATTAGTATGTCAGCTTTGTTGCTCCAATCTGGAGAAGATTCCAATTTCCACATATTGGATAGCCAACTTCACTGAGAAACACAACGTAGTGGAATTTTTACATAAATGGAGAAGGAGATTTTGCCAACGGTTAATATCATTTGCAGATGATTATGTTGGCCAACAGGGCGGAGTTGATTGGATTGGTGGTGTGGGTAACCATAAGGATGCCTTTTTTCCCTTGTATGCAAATTTACTTGCCTTCTTCACCTTGTCAAATTGCATTTTTCATGGAGAGCTGGAGAATAGTAAGTCTATGCTGAGTGAAGTCTCGGAACTGGGCAAGAGTATTCATCCCTTTCTCAGAAATCCTCTGATCTCAAACCTATACTTCCTAGTGATTGATGTTCATGAGAAAATGCTTGGGGCAGGTACTAGCCATTTGACCCAAAATTTGGAACGAATTGATTCTGGTTGGGATTATTATAATCCTTATTTTCTACTTGGATGAAACTTTTTTAAAACATTGCTACACTAGCTGTTTATGCTTGTAAAAGAGTCTTCATTAGACTTACTATTTTTTTAGCGGGAAAGCCGAGTCTGTCCAAGATATGTTTACATCTTGAATTCCAGTCTAGTTCAAAAACATTCACTGCTCCTTGTGCTATTAGTTTAAGATGATATTAGTTGTGCCTTAGTCTTCGTTGACATGTAGCTTTATCATTTGAGAAGGAAAAGGATCATTGGCTCTGTTTGCCGCATCTAGAGAGTAAACAGTTTATGGATTTGTATATGTAAGCAAACTGTTTATTCCAATTGGGATTTATCTGTCTAGGCATTCTCTATAGCCAACCCTATGTACTCTTTCAGAATGTAATTTACTAATTTATCAAATCCTAGAACGCAGAAACCAACTCATGTTCCATACTTTACATTTAGAATGCCTTGACACGCCAGTCTAGAAGACTCATGAACAATAATGAAGCTCCAAAATGCAGTTCAAGAACATATAAAACAACTCAGGATAACTGTGGCTGTAAAAGTTTATATCAGTAACAAAAAGAAAAGCTACTCGTGCCCAGCTAGGTGGATGCTGATATTGCATTACGAAAAAATGTAAGATGAAGAATAGTGCCCAGCTAGAAAATTCAGGCATTGTCCTTGCCATCCTCATCCTCATCCTCATCCTCATCCCCATCCTCATCCTCATCATCACCCTTGTCCTAAATAAGGCATAACAAAAACAAAAGTAACTATTATCATAAAATCTTCCAAGTAATCTAAAGCCATTGGAAATTGGATGAAAATAAATGAGAGAAGTGGAAGATAATACATGCTAAGGTAAGGATCAAAGGGAGGAAAAATAGAGGAAAATAATCAGTCAAGAGATCTATGTAACAGCAACAATCTAAGATCACCAACTACCACCATAACTCTATGAAAAAGGAACCATCATGAAACACCTGCGGTGGGACTGTGAAAAAGATCACCCAATACCGCTGTATACTAATGCATGAACTTAATTCCAGATATATTTAGTCTCAAACTCCATCCGAAACAACAATAATTATAAGCAAGCAATCCTGCATACTTATAAGGGCTGCTGTGGAAAGTAAATGGAACTGAGACGAATTTCTAACCTACTAACCAAGAGGTAAACTAATCCATCCAACAACACCACACCAGGAGATGAACACCAGCTGAACCACATAATTGTTCACCATTCTAGTTCTATCAGCAATCCAAACTCTCAAGTGATATATATCACTTTATCTCTTAATTATTACAAACTGCAGTGGTTTATTATATGCCCTAGAGATTAGAATGTCATAATGAATGGGTAAATATGCCCCCACTAACACAAAACATAAGCCTGATGTAAGCACATGGGAGAGAGAGAGAGAGAGAGAGAGAGAGAGAGAGAGAGAGAGAGAGAGAGAGAGATTTTTAGCATGCTAAAGATAAAGAGTGTATTTTGCCCATGTACCGAACCAATGTTTGAGCAAAACTGAAACAGACAAGTTGAAGATTGAGGGCTTGGGTGTCAATCAGCTATTCCAACAAATTACAATATACACTAAGTGACCATTAGGGAATTTTCTTCGAATGCAAACAGGTTCCTGAACCAGTTTAGAAGGAAGGATACTACTTCTGTTCAGAATTGGATATTCATTTTTTATTTTGGTTAAAAATTAAAGATGGCCTGTGATTTTATTTTACTTGCCAAGTTATTATTAACATTAATATAATGGATTGTGAAATCCATAAGTTAGTGAAATGTAAATCCATTCAATTAAGGTGGTGAGTGATGGAGATAATGAAGTTATTAATGAAACTTTGTATAAAAAATATGTTTATTTAATGAAAGTGAACATTCAATTTTGGACAAATTAAAATAAATATCAAACAGAAGGATTAATTCAAAATTACGGAAGGTGTCAAATTTCATGTCTACCTCTCCATCATCTTCTCCCTCAGATTCTTCCTCATCAGCTTCCTACAACAATAAATTGCAGTTCTGTCAATGGAGAGAAATAAAAGGGGGACCGAGGGGGGAGGGGGGGGGATCTGAATGAAGATGATAGATGAGAATTTTACATTGTTAAAATATTTGAGTGGATTAGGCCATAAATCCTCCTTGATTATCTCTCCCACCTGCAGTTTTTAAGTGGATGATGGACAAGATGATAGACTTGTCTTAGAAATGATACACAACCAAATGTGCGTTCCATGTATAATTTGCAAATATTGTGAACCATTATTTCAGTTGGCAACTGAGTTTTGAATTACATTATTATGAGCAAACATCGTTGCTCATAAAGAAGAAAATATGTGACAATTGCATCAAATCTTTGCTCTCAGATATAGGATTTACCTCATCAGTGGGTCCCTCTACCTCAGAAATATCTTTCTGTTGTGTTTCAGAAAACCAATTAAAGAAGCTGCATTGATAAAAGTGAGAAAGAGTGAGGACAGCATATATAGCATACAGTGAATCCAATTTACATTTTCTGTAAAAACTGGGATATCAGGATATGGGATCAGTGGTTGTTCTTGATTAAACAAAAGCATTTAATAAATAAGGATTCACAACTTAAATTATAATGTGTAACTATATATAATTCTCTGAAAAAATGAAAGGAAGCAAAAAGCAAACATGCATGACTGTCAAATGGATAACACCCGCAAGATATCCATTTAAAGAATCACCATTGGCAATAAACACATTTCTGGTGACGGTCATCATCGCAGATAAATCTTAATGCAGTTTTATAACTCAATGCAATTTGAAGGAAAAAAACTTGACAAGATACTCAACTAAATACAATTACACACAGCTCCTGTAACTGAAAGTTCACAGGTTTAACACTGGACTAGGAGGATGAAGACATCAGTAAAACTTGAATTTTCATCAGCATCTATGAAAAAAATGCAAAAATGTAGTAAATGAAAATGAAGAGCATTACTTTGTTTACTAGAATTGCAATCATATTAGCATGCATTTAGACTATTGAATGAACACCCAAATTTTATCTATATTTTTCCACACAAATCAATTGAAAGATAAGAGGGATGTAACTCCACACATGTTACCTTTAGCCAATTGTCCAAACATCCAATTATCTCAATGCAAAAGTCTGAAAGAACAGGAGAAAACAGCAACTTTACCTGTCATCAGGTGGTGGTCTTTTGTTTCCTTTCTTCTCATGATTTCCTCCATTCGCAGTGCCCTTCACATTGAAATTGCAATGTTTGTGATTTTTTAAGGGAAAAGGGCTTAATTTTGTCAAGAAGGTATCTCGAGACAACTGTTTACCATGCCTGCCTTCCACTTGATATCTGTGCCAGTTATCTTTGTTGTTCCTTCATCTAAGAATGTAAAGGTCTTTGTCAGCTTTGTATCCCCAAAATAAGGGTTTGGCTTGAAGTTCTGAAAGTTAAGAGCAGTATCCCATTAAATAAAAAGTGGACAAAAACTCTCACATCAGCAATACACTTTTTTGTTTTTCTTTTGGGAATAGCTTGGCATGAGAGGAGACTCACAAATGCTATTGAGTAGCCTGATTTTACATCCTTAAAGTCCTCCACATCTAGAGAATCTAAGTACTTAAAGACCTGCATACAAAGTAATGTGCCAATTAAACAATCAGTTAGTAATTCAATTCAGATGCTCAAAAATAAAAGACCCCATAAAACTATACGCAATGAAAATGCAAAATCGATCAGACACTAAGTAAAAAGGTAATAAGAAGATAGTTTATAAGTAAAATCACTAACAAATATGCACTTGGAACCACATAACAGACCTTCTGATCTTCCTCATTCAACAGGTCACCAAGTGCTGGATGACTTAAGAACTGCAATGTGCACATAAAAGTCGTTCACGTGTCACATTCCTTGAATCAATTTTTACTAATCACTCACAATAACTGGAATCGGGAATGCAACAGTACAATAACTTACTGCAGTCAACCAGAAATCAGGGATAGATTTAATAATCTCACTTCTTCTAACATACACAGGCCTCCTTATTTCATTATACTTTTGTTCAACCTCCAGCACCTTGTCACTTGCTTCTTCATTGACCTGCAAGCAACATGAAGCCTTATGTTCTCATGTATTAACTGCGATTATTATCAACAGATATAGGTTCAAATTAAGAAAACCATACATCAATCACACAATATAATGCTAAATGCTTCACATAAATGTTTCAGTGAACCTACAGCAATTAAAAACTATAATGTACAAGTCAAAATGTAACAAACTTAATCTCCAAGGATGAAGACAGTTGCTAAATTTATACAAGCACCCTCGGCAGGCCCTAGGCCCTGAGAATTGATTCCATCTCCCCCGCCCCCTTGGGGAGGCGCCCTATTGATAAAAATGCTTGAATTCAATACCAAAAAAAAAATGTGGAGCCTTTGAATTTTCTAGAAAACTGCTTTGAGGTCAAAGAGCCCACATATTGGAGGTTGCACTTAAAAGGATATATATTCACAGTAGACCCTCAGATTACTCCAGTGAAAAACATCTAGAGAAATGTATAATTCCTAACATTACATGGTTGGCAAGTAAACCAACAATTAGATAATTATGGATTTCATATATTTGAAAACAAGATATGTGTTATTACTACTTACTCCATGTACTTAAGCAGTTTAAGAAAGTTTCCTAAAGTTTAATCTTCATGCTTTAATGGGGACAGAGAGTTGTGCATACTCCTCAAAATTGATATCATTATACGAGAGGACATAAGGTCCAATAAATTTAACTTAACCATAGAAGAAATCTATGATGAATTTTGGCTTCAAATCAGATTGATTAGCAAGATACAGGGAAATTGATAGATTTAACCCCTAAACTATTTTCGACTGGCAACTTGAATCCCTAATTTTTTTTTCAAATTTTAAGGTCCCTTACCTTTTTTATTTTGATAAGGTAGGTCCTTCCATTCATTTTTTTTTTTTTGTTTTTAATCAGCCAACATTTGATGAAGGATATTTTTTGAAATTCAATATTTACAGTTTTTTTTTAGACAACTTGACATGTTTAGTCCCTTATTTTTTAAAGCTTAATGATGAGTCCTTAATATTTTTTTAAAAAATAAAAATTAAAGTCCCTTATTTTTTTCCGTTTGGTGAACTAGGTCCTTTCCTTAATTTTTTTTAATTAAATTTGACCAAGTTAATGCTTGATGAACTTTTTTATTTAAATGTTTATGTATTTTTGAAAAGTCACTATTTACATTTTTTTAACAATTTTTTCCCTTCTCTCAATAAACGAAATCGAAATAATAAATGTCATGATTACTCATTTAGCGTGATTAGTAAAAAATTAAAATGAACTATTAATTATTATTATTATTGTTATTGACATAAAAAAAAATAAGGGTAACATCATGTTAGTAAATAATGTCAATATAAATTAATTACTTATGATTAAATAACTTACTCACAATATACATGAACATGAAAGAAAATAATTTAAATATCACAAAATACAATTCATATGCTCATTCAAAATTAAATTTGAACAAACTCATGTAAGAGTGAAGTAACAGGGAAAAGATATGACTAAGAGTTTATTTTTATGAATTAAATGGGTTGAAATCACTTTTTATCAACAATAATATTGTTCACTAATTTTCAACTCTAAATAACTATTTTTTAGTATAGTTTCTAATCTTTTAGGAAATATTGTGAAAAACTATAATAAAGAGAAAGATCTTTCGAATTTTTTTAAAAAATAAAATAAAAAGAAAAGTGTAAATAGTGATTTTATAAAAAATACCAACACTTGGGAAAAAAAACACAAGTGTTGATTTAGTCAAATTTAATCAAAACATTGAGAAAAGGACCTAGTTCACCGAATGAATAAAAGATATGAAACTTTAAACTTTAAAAAAGAAAGATTAGGGACCCATTTTACCAAATGTAAAAACACAAGTGACATGCCAAGTTGTATAAAAAAAGAAAAATGCAAACAGTGAGTTTCTAAAAATACCTTTTACCAAAAGTTGACCGATTCAACTTAATCAAAACAGAAAGACCTATCTACCTAAAATAAAAATGATACGAGACATTAAAATTTGAAAAAAAAGATTAGGGACTCAAGTTGACAGTCGAAAAAAGTCTAGGGGTTAAATCCGCCAATTTCCCCAAGATACACCATCAATCAAATAATATAATCCTAGCAATTGCTCCTATATGTCTTGAGTGGATTTTTTAATCATATCTGAGCAATAGAATAATAAAAATGAAACTACAATCATGAGAATAACTCAGTCAATGGTCCTAGTAACAAAGGCCATGTTTTAGGATAACCATAAACAAGATATCTTTCATCACCTTGGTTATATCATTGTCAACTTTCAACTGAATCAGTGAAGGTCCTTTGTGGCATTTAGAGAAGTTCCAAACTCATGTAACATATATGTATGATTTGCAAATACAATGGAAACAAAGCAAAAAAAAAAAAAAAACCAGTCCTTATGCATAACAAATTCATCAAGTAGTTAGAAAAGGAAAACATTGATTTCAGTAAGGAAAGTGTATTACAGGATTTTATTTATTATTATTTTTTAGTTGTGGATAAACTGCATCACTAGATATTTCCATGATGAAAAGAAACTCTGTTGAATAAGGCAACAGTATCTAAAATAAGATTCTGCATGTATGCCAATATGTGGGCAGTAAAGCTCACATACAAACTGCATGTATTTAAGCAGTCAAAGTAACCAAAAATCTCTGTAGATTGCCTTGCAGACGAACTTTGTTAAGGTTCACAGAAGGCTCAGCAAAAACATCTTCTTTTTAGATTTTCTTGCAAAGGTTGTTCCATTTTTTCCCCATTATTTTTGCAGAACTTGCAATAATTATGATAGAGATAGTGAAGCAATTTATGGTTATTCTGGCAATATAAATCATGGGTTTAGGGTAGAAACAATTACGTGAAGAACAGAGACTGCAAAATGACTTGAGGTTTTGGAAGAGTAAAGTGGCTCCCATTTCAAGAGAGAAATCAGACAACAACACATGGAGACTAAAAAAATCACGAGACAAATATACAGTATTTACATGGAAGGAAGATTAGGGTAAAGAAAAATGAAAACTACCACCACCTATCCCTTTCATAAAAGACTAAGAGTTTGGCAGAAAAGAGAAAAATATATGAATTTGGAATTTTACCAGTTTCATTATGGTATCATTACTAACATACACCTTATCCCTTAATTAACAAGCCTGCTTAATTTGCATCAAAAGTCACGTGGTAAAAAATGGTATGCCATTCATAAATGGTCCACTTCACATAATAATTCATGGCTCAAAAATGTGTAGCATGTATGTAAAATTTATATGCATATTATGGTGTAAACTTGTATCAGCATTATTGTATTGCATGACACCGTCTATACAGTAAATAGATGAATAGAGAATAAGACAAGAGTCCGAAATCATTTCCTTTTTGCAGTATACTCCTGCACCATGCAATCTGACAAAGACAACACATTTCTTTAAACGAGAGCACTAAATGCAAATGTTTTAGAAGAGGGGCCTAGGAAGATGGAAGAAGTGCACATATCCTTAGATAAACCTAAAGATTCAAAATTTTCTGAATAAGGGTAAACTGATAGGGGATAGTTTGAAAAGTTACTTAGAGTTTAGACATTTAATAGATTTGGCATAAAAAAAAAGGATATGGAAGAGAAAGGACATAACTTGAAAAGTGAAAACTTTAAGCCACCATGGGCTGAGAAAGCCAAATTACACAAAATAACATCATCCTAACCTACCAGTTCTTTCTAATAATTCAAGCTCAAGGAATTCAGAAAGTGGAGCCTTTCCAAAAACTCAAGAGCATTTGATTAGCAACCCATTATACAACTAAGAAACCGTCTATCAAAAGAAGAAAATGTGAAAAAGATCCTTTATTTGCTACATTTCCATTTGTATTTAACCTAAATAATTCTGGAGGGGGGGGGGGGAAACCTAGGTCAATGACATTTTGCTATCGCCATCTATTTCTCATTGTGAACTTACTGTTCAAGAATTCAGAACAGAAACCATCTCCGTGCTCCATTATACCACACAATACATATCCCTGAACTTTCAAGATGCTTTTAATTTCGCAAATGCAACAAGCAAAAGAAACACCTTGCGTCTAGCAAAATATTAAAATTTTAAAAAAACAATTTAAAAAAAATCTTGCCCAAAAAGTTCATTTGTTGAGAAAATTATTTCCATATTCTAGTTGCAATCCACAAAGGGGAAGCCTAAAAGAAAAATTAATTGACAATCACTACCAGAAACAGTAACCGCCGCTAGACCGTCTACCCTCGATGAAGAAACCAAAAAAAAAAACCCTACCGGCGCAAATTGACAGACAGACATGTACAGAAAAAGCAACTCCGACACACATAATGCTGTTTACAGAAAAAAAATATAATCACTTTCCACAAACAAAATCATCATAAGCGAAAAAAAGAACAAGAACACTCGCACATTTAGATTTTTTATAAATACGTAAAAAAAACGTAACCTTTTCAAGTTCATCTTGAACTTCTTGAAGCTTCTCGATGGAGAGAACAAGATCGCCATCAATGTGATCGGAGTCTTCCTCAGGTTCGGCAGACACCTTGGATTTCTTTCCACGCTCGACCAACATGTTGTTTTTGAGTTGGAGTAATCTAATGGTAGTAGTTGTTGGTTGAACTTAAACCCTAGTTCGGATTGGGAAGCGAAAGGGAGAAGGTGAGAGCAACGGAGACTCTGAGGGGCTTTTGATGGCTGATTTTTGGTATGTAGGCGAAGCCGTCTAACATTGTTCAATCAAAACCAGGTGTCTAGTCTGGGTTGCTAAAGCTTATTAATATTACAATAATAATTTAGTAATGTTACATGGAAAATCTTTTCAAAAAAAAAAATGTTACGTGGAAAATAAAAAATAAAGCAGTACATTATACGAACAGTACATTATCATGTCGAAAATGTATAAACAATAAAAAAAAGTGCGACGATTCACCAAAAAAGAAGAAGAGCGTTCCCGGAATATAATATACTATTCCCCCAATGCTTCGCGGGAGTAGTATTCATTTTAAAAAAAAAATACACTATACAAATAAATTCTGGAAGATATGATTCGAAGAATATATGAGGAATTTCCTTGTTAAAAACAAGACAAAAAAATGAACTGTTTTTAAAATTAGTAGAATCAAACTTATAAAAATGAGATAAGTGAATGTAATATTTGTGAATATGAAATATCATAGAAATATATTAGATATTATATTATATTTATTTTTAAAAGGTAAGAATATAGTTTGTAAGGAAAGTCATTCGATTTCTCATATGCCAACGAACTTGTCATTTTTTGTAGAGATACTATTGTGAAGGCAAAAGAGATTTTAAACATCTTTAATACCTTTTTATTCTTATATTGGACAAATGATTAATCTTGACAAGTCTAGCATTCATTTCATAAAAAATGTGTCTCAAAGCCTTTAATATGATATGTACAGTTATGGAAATGAAACATTGTAACTATCCTCAAACTTATATTGGTCTACCCTTTTACAAAGGTCCTTATAAAAAAATTTGCTTTGAATTCATCTCTTGAGTTAGGAACCTTTCCCAAGATGGTAGGACTGTGTTACTCAAATGTTGTTGCTCAATCTATTCCCTTATATCCCATGCAAACTTTATCTCTTCCTGCATTATCACTAAAAAAATTGACTCTTTATTGAGGAATTTTTGGTGAGGTTTCAAGGAAGATAAGTCTAGGCATCTTTTTCTTAAAAATTGGGAATCAATTTGTGCTCCAAAGTTGGCTGGCGGTATGGGGTTTAGACCTGCGAGGGAGTGAATATGGCCCTTATTGTGAAATTGGTTTGGCAGGTTATCTCTCTCCCTAATCATCTTTGGGTTAAATTGATTCGTGCTAAGTACTTAAGAGTGAGGAAGTCGTGGGATATTGATAAATGCTCTAATGATGCCTCTTTGGTGTGGAAGAGTATTGGGGGGGTTAGATGTGTTCTTACACAAGGAGCTTGTTTGAAAGTTAGAGCTAATCCTGAATTCAATATGTGGGAGGAACCATGGATTCCTAATTTATTATGTTTTACCCCTCGTGGCCATATGAAATCAGAGAATGTTACCATTAAAGTCCAAGATCTCATGAATCCTGGTACTAATGTTTGGAACATGGAAATTGTTAACAATATTTTCCCTTATCCTATTGCTAATTCTATACTTAGTATTCAAATTCCATATTTTGTGGAACGTGACAGGTGGATTTGGACTCTCTTCAAGTCAGTGAGTTTTTTTGTCAAATTTGCCTATAGATTAATTAACCAACACTGTTTTGAGTCTAATTCTAATCTTAGCTTAAATATGTGGCACAGTAGCCTCTATGGTGGCCATAAACATCTTTTGTGGAAGCTTATCTCCAATATTCTCCCTACAAGTTCAAGACTCTCTCAAATTTTGGAATTAAATGAGACTCATTGTTTTTTCTATCATGAAGATTTGGAAACTATGGAGTATATATTTTTTGTATTGTCCTTAAACTCAGCATGTATGGTTTTTTTCTAAATGGAATTTGAAACATGACTCTTTCGATCATTTGTCTATACTTGAATGTATTGGTTTCTTACTTGATTATTCTAATGCCTTGTCATTTAATCTTGTTGTTAAATAAGATATCCTCCATTTCGCTGCAACTTGTATGGAACTCCTTTGGTTATATCGAAATCAAGTGAGATTTGGTGGCTGCTTGAAATCAAGTAAAGAAATGGGTGAGTTTGTTGCTAGGAAAGCTGAGGAATATTGGAAAGGAAGAAAGAAGACAAATGATTCTGCTATATCTAGGAATTTACATATGGTGTGGTCCCCTCCTAATCTGTGATATTTGAAGATAAATTTTGATGCAGCATTTTCTGGTGAGGCAGCCTATATTGCTGTTTTGGTGAGAAATTCAGAAGGGTTTATATACTTTTTGCTTCGACTGAACCTGCTTTCGCAATTGAGGCCTTCACTGCATAAGCTTTCGCTTTGGTTTGCAGCCTCCATATTGCTGAAGAGAAAGGTTTCAAGGATGTTGTGTTCGAAGGTGATGCATTGGGTGTCATACTTGCTGCTAGGGGATTGAATAATTATGAGACTTGGCAATCCAAACAGCTTACTGATCAAGTAAATATGCTGCTTTGTAATAGAATTGATAGGAATTGGTCTTTGAATTATGTGTCAAATCATTTTAATAGATATGCTCATAATGTTGTTCAATGGGCTAAATCATTTTGTATATCTGGCTTATCCCCCATTTCTAACTTAGCTCTTGAGGCCTGGTGTGATTTTGAGGAGAATTCACAGAATTCTTGTAGTCAAAGTTCCCCTGATATTAATGCATGAATCTTATTCATAAAAAATAAAATAACATGAAGAAGAATAAGAGCAGCACTAAGATACTGCACAATCACCCCAAAGAGCTCTAACCAAACAGAGACGTGTACAAAAATAAGGTGATTAATAAAGGTAAGTATCTAAAACAATATCTCTACAAAATCTTTTAACTGGTCTTACTATAATATTTCTTTTCCCTTGTTTATTTCAAAGAAAAATATTTTTCCCTCAAAAATTACTCAAGTGTGGTTAAAAGGGAAAAAAAAGAGGTAAAAATTGTATTTTGTTATTGCATTCATTATTCTTTTTGCTTTTTAGGAATTGAATTTATTATCCTTAAGTGAGCTGTAATGAAATTTAAATCTATAATCAAATTCTTAATAAGAAGGATTAATTAATATTTTTTATGTACACACCAGAGGATGAATATATATTTTATATATTTAAAAGAAATATTATCCTGCAAATAATTTCGCCAAATGATAGTTGGCCAATAAAAAGAACTAGGAACGAAAAAGGAAACAAATAGAAAAAGAATAAATTGCCTTAACAAGTCAAAAAAGATATGTCTTTCAAAAAAAAAAGTCAGAAAAGACACGAGTGATAGAATATTTATTTAGCCAAGCCAAGCCATGCCCGAGCTTATTTAATCCTCATGTAGGAAGATGGTCCGGGCCACCTCTCGGCCCAGACACCTGCATGGCTATTTCCAAACTCTAAATCTCAAGATATTTAAGAAAATAATCACATGAAAGATTCTGTGCGATTTGAGGTTATTTTACTTTGAGAGAGAGAGAGAGAGAGAGAGAGAGAGAGAGAGAGAGAGAGAGAGAGAGAGAGAGAGAGAGAGAGAGAGAGAGAGAGAAAAGAGTTATAATATAACCATGAAATATTATTTATTCCACTGAATGATGCTCATGCATGGATGAGCTCAAACATAGACTGTTACATAACATGACCATAGTTGTATATCCATCCATGTATAGCGTGGAGATGGCTGACTGCCTAATCTTCCAATTCTATTCATTATTCTCTTGCGCCCAGTCGTGACATCAAGCTCATGGAATGCTGAAAACAAAAAATAAGTTAGGACATTATTAATTAATATTTACAAGATCATCAAGATCAAAATGATCACATAGAGAAGAGAGAGAAAAAAAGGAAGATATATTTATCTATATATATATATATATATATATATATTACTTGTTGCAGTTAGTAGTGGAAGATATTGGAACATTAAGCGCAACGCCACATTTGGCAGGAAGACTAGAGGCAGCATCTGCCCTAATGTTGTAGCGGGAAGCGGCGTTCTTGATACAGTTGCATGCAGTTCGCCTATCTGGTTGGTTGGTTAACGCACCCGTCAATCTCTTTACACCATTACAACAATTTTGCGGTGGGTTTCCTCCTGATGTGAGGTACGACACACATGGAGCAAGATAACTAGTAACTTGGCCGCAATTGATCGCTGCCACATTTGGCATTGCCATGAACTGCACAATGGCTACCAACACCACCAAAGTCACCACAACTCGCTTCATCTTAATTCAACTTGGAGTATAATAATAATATT
Organism: Apocynum venetum; assembly: GCA_019593545.1. Classification (NCBI taxonomy): domain Eukaryota; kingdom Viridiplantae; phylum Streptophyta; class Magnoliopsida; order Gentianales; family Apocynaceae; genus Apocynum; species Apocynum venetum. The sequence continues at coordinate 2,986,422 of SRSM01000123.1, read as the reverse complement.
TATATGCTTGATGGATGATCAAATATTGTTTAGAAGTGATGGAAATTCAATTGAGGTACAACTAATTTATAGTAGGTATTGAGAATTGCTTATAGAATACGAAAGTTGAGAACGCTGTCGGTTGTGACATCAAAAGTGGTAAAACTTGGCATGTTTCATTAACTTTAGACTGCCATTTGTGTCACCAAATTTTGGTTGCAATGTTTGAGAGAATAAGAAGTCTTTTTTTTTTTTTTCAAATGGTTCAAAAGCATATTTTTTGCCTTCAAATTTGGCTATTTTTCAAGCTTCTCACATGACACATGCAGTTGCGTCTAACACCTTTTCCATCTCAAGTCTAAGACTTATTGATGAGAAACATAAGCCGACAATACGAACCGATACAGTACTAAGTAACAGCTAGCTAGAGAGGAGTGACAAAGTGCAACACGGCATAGCTACCATGTAAGCTCTCTCAAATTTCAATATTTGTTTTTTTTAGCGATATTTTCTCGACCGAGACCGACTTGTTTCGCCGATATCAGTATATATTTGATTAGTTGAAATGTGATAAAAATATAGGTGATAAGTCATGTTAATGTAAATTTATAGTGGTTAATTGAAACAATATGGAAAGAAATTTATTGTACGTTTCATCTATATTAGTTAGGTATTAAAATACTTTATAAAATAGATTGGTTACTTTTTCACCCATAATAAGATATTTCTTGGTATGAAATTAAGTCCAAATTTAATCAATCTAATACTTTATCTTAATTTGAGAAATATTGTTTAATTTCTTAAGTATAAAATTCACCTCTCTCAAAACTTTTTATTTACAAACATTTTTTTTCTAAAAAAAATAACATTAGTTTTGGGCCAAGCTTATATTGATAGGATAGGACACTTATGGCCCAGGCTAGAATTCTCATCAAATGGGCTGTATCTGAAAAGTATTAGTCATAAAGTGGGCTTCCACTGCCCCATACAGTTCCAGTCCAAAAAGGGTCAACGTCCTAAAAGCGTGAACTCACAAGCTAAAAACGGGCCATTCAAACAGATATTTGAGTGTGCAAGCAATTGTCAAATGTTATCAGTCTACCACCACTCTATTGTTGTCCCATGTATTCTTCTGCCCTCCGCAACACCCATTTCTCCCGAAAATGCAATTATCAGTGGTAGCTACATGCAATTATCCCATCTTCCCTCCTCAAAATGGAAATGCTAACGCCTCAAGGTCCTCACTGATGGGCCGTCGGGAGCTTTGCTTCGATGGAATTTCTTCAGTATGCAGCTCCGACCATTCCCCTTCGGGCAGCGCCGTTTGTCCTAGCCCTGCTCCAGTTCCAAATCCATCGTAAGCATCATCATACCCACTTCTCCTGTGTCTCCTTTGGCCTGTGTTTTTGGCTCTGATTTGTTTGTTCTTTACTGTACTACTTGCTTTGGAAATGCAGGGCTGTTGAAGAGCAGTACAATTTCAAGGACTTTGGTGGGCTTAGAAAAATCTTCCCTTGCGCAAAACGTCGCTCTCTGTTTGCTAGTTGGTTTATGTACTCGATTTGTAATGCTCCAAGGTACTTTTCAGGTTCGGACATTTCCGCTTTCTTGCCTTCTATCTTCCCCATTTATGCCTATATTTACAGAAGTACCCAAATTTTGAAAGCACAAAATTTTTATTAATCCCATCTCTGATAGGATTCTTGATTTTCATTTGGACGCATTTATTTTAGGTATTAGTGCACAGATATATTCTAACTTTGGCACCTGTTGCATTATGTGGCATTAGATAGAGTTGTCTTGATTAAGTGAAATGTCCCTCAGGATCTTGGTAAAACGGTATAGACAATTCTTTTTCATGAAATTTAAAAGGAAGAAGCTGCAAGCTTGATTAGAAGTTCAATCTTACACCATCTTTATTCATTACTCCCACCATACATAATTGAATGTCGAATTTTTTAATTGATATAAGAAATAAGGAGAAGCTTTGAACCTTGTTATTAATATGGTTATTGGTGGGACACATGAGTTAGTAATCATATAGTTGATAGTGAAACTTCATATGACAAATATGATTATATTTGGAAAGTTGTCTTTCAATTCTTGACATACAAAGAATTTGTTGACATGGGAGTTTTATTTTGGGGTTTGTTTCTCAGTATATTTACATCTGGAAATGTATTTTGGAAATTAGCAATGCAGCGTATGCTTTGGGGGATCCATCCGTGACAGTTGAACAAGTGACACCTCCTGTTTTTCCTTCTGGACCACTTTTCCCTGCTGAGGTCCAATTTCACTTGAGTTAGTTTTTCTGTTTTCTGTACATAATTGTAATTTGTAAAGTTCACTCTTATCCACGGCAGTTGAAATGGATCTCTATTGATTGACAGGATAGGATTGTGCAGCTCTTTGAGAGAAATACATACTCTGTTGTGAACATATTTGATGTTACACTGCGCCCTCAACTTAACGCTACAGGTGCTGTTGAGGTACTTATCTTTGCTGTGTGCAAAGCTTAATTTTCTCTTATTCTCATCCTGGTGCTCAGAACATGCATGTGATCCTGAAATACTCATAAGCCCAATGATTCTTTAAAATGCCATGCAGAAAAGCACTAGGAGCTTTGAATTTTATTCTTATTGCTCCCCTGATTATAGGACAACATGTCAAATGATGATCGCATTTACACATAGATGATGACAGGTCCCTGAAGGAAATGGTTCTGGAGTTGTCTGGGATGCACAAGGGCACATTGTTACTAATTATCATGGTAAGTGCTGAAGATTTGTGTCTGTTTCATCGGGAGGGCACTGAAATTTTTGCATCCTACATTATGCCGCTGTTTTCATTTAGCAAGATGCTCATGTTGTACTGTTTTGACCATTTTATTTCCTTCTGATGGATGTACTGCATTGGTCAACAGTTTATTTCTATTCATTGTTACCAATGCTTACTTGATTGATTGCAAGTTCCACATGATGATAGAAAGTCTTTCATCACTAATCTGAAATTTGTTGTTAAACATGTAGATTTATTAGAGAAAACAAATATGGTGATAACGTATTTTACTTCAAACTCTTGTGTTGATTAACTTGTTTTGTATTGCCAGTAATTGGTAGTTCTCTATCAAAAAATCCAAGCAGAGGGCAAGTTGTTGCACGAGTTAACATTCTTGCTTCTGAAGGGTGAGAACAGCCTTATTATTATTATTTTTTCTTTTACAATAATGTTATCAGTTGGTTTGCCTTACCGTGTGATATTTCTCAGAAAAATTACTTCGTCTATTTTCTTTGATGTGTTTTTTTTTCTCTGTTTCCTTTTGGAAAGATTGCAAAAGAATTTTGAGGGTAAATTAGTTGGTGCAGACCGTGCTAAGGATCTTGCTGTATTGAAGGTATATTCATTTCTATGACTATGCTTTTATATCTGTAAGGATCTAGTTTGCTATCTTTTTGAACCTAGATTTTTTCATTTTCTATTGCATCTCTTCCTCCTTCTACATTCTAAAATAACACCGGCTAGCTCGTTGGTGTGCACATGCATTATTTCATGACGTTACTGGCAAATTGCTGCTAGAGAATATATTCTGCTATCTGCAGCTTTGTTCTTGATTTTGTACATGATTCCCTGCCTGAAATGCAAAGTCTCATGATCCAAAGACACTGATTTCATGCCTCTTAAAGCTTTAGCTGTTGATTTCATAATCAGCACTTCATCTCTCTTCTCTAGCTGGGTTCTCCAAGCAAGTTTTGTGGGTATATATTGGACCTTTGGAGTAGAATCCCTGATGGCCATACGTTTTTCCTTAGCTGAACATCTGCATAGAAGTTTATTCGGACTAGCATCATGGGAGTCTGCCATGTGTCATTGACCAAATTCATTTGCATAAAGTTTAAAACTTGGACAGTGGGTATTCTTTCAATTCATTTGTTTGGTTGTTGTTATTGTTTTCTAGGAATTTGATAGTGGTTATCCTTATGAATTGATTCTTCTGCTGCGTTAAAGTTTATTGACACCATCTAGAGAAGGCTTCATTTCTTGTGCCAGATTTTTAGTGTTTGTGTCTGTTATCTATTTGAAATAATTTTGCACCGTGTTGAACTTCGAGCAGCTTAGCTGAATTTTTTTAGAAGTTCCTTTTTAAGCTAGTGTCTTTTAAAATTGCTAGGTGGAAGCATCTGAAGATCTGTTGAGGCCAATCAAAGTGGGGCCTTCATCCTCTTTAAGAGTTGGTCAGCAGTGCTTGGCCATTGGAAATCCTTTCGGATTTGATCACACACTCACTGTTGGTGTTATCAGTGGTCTAAATCGAGATATACTTAGTCAAACAGGAGTTACTATTGGTGATGGAATTCAAACAGATGCTGCCATCAATCCTGGAAACAGGTTATACTTTAATTAGCAGCAATGGCTGGGCCAAGTTTTTGTGGATGCTATAGAGTTTATACTTCTTTCATTTTTGCAGTGGAGGTCCTTTATTGGATTCGAAAGGAAATTTAATTGGGATTAACACTGCAATATTCACTCAAACTGGTAAACTTTTGTATACATTTTAAAAAATATGAAGTGAACAAGATGCATATATATATTGGGTCTTGAATGGTGCAAAAATGTTTTGTCGGTTTGTTACAAATTTCTTCCGGTTTTGACAGGGACATCAGCAGGTGTTGGTTTTGCAATTCCATCATCTACAGTGCTGAAGATAGTCCCTCAACTTATTCAATATGGAAAAGTATGTTGTTATTCCTCTTTTGATGAAATTCTTCTTTGTGGATGTAGTCTACTAAAAGTCCTCCTCTTGCCTAACTTGGAAGGAAAGAAGGGTAGAGCAAAAGAAAAGAGTTGAAATTCTACCTTTCCCTTGCTTGAGTGTCATGCTAGAAGAGGAGATAAACACTTGAAGTGATAATTAGTTATCTTTCTTGGAAACATTTGTCTTTGAATTCACTTCCACCATCTTCTGAAATAAAACAGTAGCTAGTAGATTATTATTGAACTTCTTTTCATCTGTTGTTGACATATCTTTGTGGTGCTTGTTAAGGCCATCCGAGCTGGTTTAAACATTGAAGTTGCTCCAGACCTAGTTGCAAATCAACTTAATGTTCGAAATGGAGCTCTGGTTTTGCAGGTGTAACTTCATATGCTATAACACAAAATATGGTGATTGCCATAGGTTGCTTTTGTGTCTTTCTTTTTGTAACTACTGAAAGGTTATTCTTATTTGGATTGCTTATTTCTTTTGTACCTTAGGTCCCTCAAAACAGTCCTGCTGCGAAGGCAGGGCTTCTTCCCACCACAAGGGGCTTCGCCGGCAATATTGCACTTGGTGATATAATTGTGGCAGTGGATAGAAAACCTGTAAGCTCTTATATCTAATTTTATTATCTTTTGCTCCTCAAATGATTGAATTATTCTAAGAGAAGTTCATTGGTGCACATGACATGCTACACTTGCCACATCTTTTCTCTTATTTGTTCATATATTCATGCATTTTTGTGGTTGCAGGTTAGGAGTAAATCTGAGTTAAATAAGGTCCTGGATGACTACAATGTGGGAGATAAAATTCTTTTACAAGTACTAAGGGGCAGTGAGAACTTGGAGCTGCCAATAATCCTAGAGGAAATGGCATGATGAAATTTGTGTCTATCTAAGATGTTATCATTTTAATTTTTGTGGCCTTCAAAATTTTGAAACAGCCAGAGTAAGGGAGATTAGAGAAAAGGAAATTTGTTTTTTTTTATGGTGAACTGGGATTATAGCATGGATTCGTGGATATAATTCGTTTGCGACTGAAGTCTGCTATTTTATGTGAAATGGTTTTGGAGATTGATGTTAGGCTATGTTTGGATCGAGAGGGTTATAAGGGAAAGAAAGGAAAGTGGACAAATTTATGCGTCTCAACTAAATTTTGTAGAAAAAGAAAAAGGGTAGGGGAGTAGTAGACTGGATCCGGGTCAAATTAAGTTCAATACGTATCACTTTTACAGATTTTTCTTATTTCTTTTTCAAAGATTTACTCATCAAGCAACGTCTATTAATAAATAGTAAGGAAAATCTTACTTCCCTTTTCTTTCCTCTCAATCCAATTCGTTTCTTTTAGGTCTTATTGTTTGCTATCACAGTGATTGAGATAAGTAAGAAAACCAAAAAAGAAAAGAAAATGCAAGTAAAAAGTTCACGTTCACCCAAATGGTTCTGGCATACCGAGGAATTTTGATTAAAATAATAATGAAAAAAGGTCACCGTTGGCATGAATCGACGTTCTAAAAATGCTCAATTTTCTTGTGCTTATAAGGCTTGAAATATCTATACCCCAAATTGTAGGTATTATTATTCCCAAGCAGATATGAATCTCCTAACATAGAGTAGTTTTGACATGAATTCATTTGTATAGGGCATCCCTATAATTTGTACATGTTCTTTTTACGGATCCCGTTCAAACAAAAGAAGTGGTAGGAATTATGCCTGAACACTCTTCTCTTCCCGTGAAATATTTGCAGGTCTTTGTCGGAAGCAATTTTCTAGTAAAGCGATGCTATTTATTATAAATCTTAGTTTTTGACTAAATTAAAAATAGACATTAAAAGTGGTAGAATATAACAATACTGTGTATTTTCTTTTAGAATTTCGAAAGATTAATATTATTTGATTTAATATTCAGCTCATCCATAAACTTCAAGGGCACTAATAATTTGGGATGAGTTGGATAAACCCGATGTAAACATACCAATAGTTCTATATGAATCCCTTTCAAGGAAAAAAAAAACAAAAAATTCCAATTCAAGCAAAGGGAGTCACTAGGTAATTATACATATATTAGGGGCATATTTTACCCCATGTTTAGAGCATGAGAAAAGAAGAGAACAAGTCCAAAACAATTTAAGTAAACTATTAACTAACTTGTTTCATATCAGTTATAAATTTGAAGTATGATAGTATTTTTATTTGTCTATACTTGAAATGAATAAGCGAACAAGCGAACTTTATTCATTTTGGAAGCTAGGGTATTTTTATTTATCTAATATAGGAAGAGAACGTTATCGTTTCCTCAGTGTCGAGACAAGATCAACAACCATTATTTCAACGAAAATTGAGTATTGGAAGCTAGGGTATGTTTGGTGGGTCATCCAAGATTGCCTCAACCTAGTCATCTGCAGTTCTTTTGCAGTGTTTTTGAGTTTTTTTTTTCCTGTCATATATATACATGTAGAAGCAAACAATCAGTCTTAATCCGCGAAAAAGATTGGCCTGTTGTGGATTGTTAGGCGATCCTAATAATTTCATGTTATTTTCTTTTTTGCATCTTTAAAATAAGATTTCCAATTCTTTGGGAGTTTAATTATATATCTCTAGCAATATCTTAAGCTCGAAGATTCTAAATTTTTACCAGAATTGATTAGGTAGATGTTTACATGAATGCATGTCTCAGAAACTTGCTTCTGACATAGGAGGATAACGTGGTGGCATTTCCATTAATTAGTTGAATGTGAATAGGACTTGTTGGATAGGGATTCCATTCAAGTTAACGTCAAAAGTTGAAAAACTATGGTCTTTGGGGTGCAATTCTTTTATCTTTTAATATATTGCCTTTGTTGTGATCTATTTTGGCTTTTGGCTTAAATCCTTTAGCTTCAGTCTGCTCTCGTGGTTCGTTTCAGTTGCGTAATACATGTCAAAACAAAGCTGTATTTACATGTCAATTTAAAGTTCAATTAGCACCAAAGGCGACTGAGAATAGGGTTGGTACTTTTTATCAACTCTTCCATTTATACATATGATCTGCTTCATTTTTTCTTGGTGTAATGAAATGAAAGTTTTAGTTTCTTTTCGGAGTCACTGCTGTTCTAGCATAGTATTTGCTTAATTTTATCATGAACACAGTATATATATATTTGTTATTCATTTCCTTGTCAATTTATCATTATCACCATCTTTGTCTACAAAAATATTATAGTGCTACATTAATGTTATCTTTCGGCTGTTCGAGATGGCTTTCAAATAGAAGTCATTTTGTCTCCAAAAACCCATCAGTCGTTAATAATTCTTGTCTTGACGCGAATAGGCTCCCAACGGCTTTTCAAACCGTAGCCAATTAGATGAGCCGTGCACATCCTTTGGATTTATTTCTTGCTAATTAGCTACTAATTTATATGAGGTCTCAAACACTAACATAATAATTTAAAATCACAATCATACACCCAAATTAATTAAACACCAGACCTATATTTTAATTTAATCCATCATGTAGTTGTCCTTCGCACTTAGTTTGTTTCATGCATGAAATTTATATTCAGACACAGAGACATGTAACTGTATGCTGCTAGTTGGAACAAAATTCCTATCTGCATCAAGGTTTGCCATCTTTTCTGACCTTTCTGGAGAAAAAAAAAAAAAGAAAAAAGATTGAAACCCACATGCCGCATTCAAACATATATATGTACACACTACGTTTTTACTACTCTTCTGATCATCTGGAATTGAGCTTTTGTTTTATCCTATTTGCAATGAGAATGTAAGTATATATAAATCAGCATTTTCTTGGCATTTTAGGTAGGAAAATTCTTTAAGTGAACTCGGCGCCTATCACTTGCCGACCGGATTTTCCTATAAGAATCAAGTGACCTTTTTTAAGCTGAGCCTGTCATGGTATTAATTTGCACTGTGTCCCTTGATCTTTCACCAAAGAAGAGGTTAATTGGAATAGCACGTTAACACGCCAGCATGTATAGAATTTATTATTGGATACTATTAGTAATATTAAAAATATTTTTATTTAATGTTGCTTTCGAACAGATTATGGCGAAAAGGTCATTGGTCTTTATGCATATACATACACATTGGCTGAAGTTATTGTTTCTTTCTAACCCAGAATGATTAATTTCAAGTAGTATTTTCTTTCACTGGAGATATTTGGAATGGCATTCACATTAGAATTATGTTAGAGATAGTGAAAACCTCATTTTTTATACTGAAAAACTATCTTAATAGACCATCCCATTGCTGCCATTGTTATGTGTGCAGAAAGTAAAAAGATATTCCTGAGATCAGCATGGCATTTGTTGTTATAAAGTGAATATGCTAGTAGTTGAACCGCTCGTATATAACAGTTTGGTGAACTGTACCAGGAATGGATTCACCATTAATAACTTTATGATCCGACTCACAGGTAGGGATGTCAACGGGGCGAAGCGGGGCCGGAGTCCCCTACCTCCGACCCCGACCCCGCTTTAGAACACTCGTCCCTGTCCCCGTCCCCACCCCGTCCCCGCTTTAGAACACCCGTCCCCGCCCCCAATTCAGTTTCGTTTTGACCCCGTTTTGACTCCTGTTTGACCCATGTTTTGACCCCTGTTTGACTCACTTCAATTTTTAAATTTTTTTTTTTTAAAAAAACTATTTCATCATACCACTAAAATCTAAAATAAACTCAATGCATATTTCATCATAATAAACTACAAATATTAAGGCACAAGCTCATTTAAACATGTCTGTCTCATACTAAAATTTTTTAAAAAATAAAGCTTCCAAACTAAAAACTTAAAATACAAAATAATGAAATATTTCATATATCGAATACAATCACTAATATAAATATAAATTATTATCCTTAAAAACTATAAATTATAAACAATCTTCCAAAATTGAGCTTTCATTCTTCAATTCAACACATGCCATTCCATGCAATGAGGTTCTTATAGTTAGATATATAGTTATTATATAATTTATGGTCACATATTTTTTTTATATTCATATATAGTTAATAATGTAACTCATAGTTAGTTAGGTATATAGTTAATATTATAAACTTATTTAAATAAATATAATTAATAATATAATTTATAGTTACATAGTTTTTTTAATCATCACATATATATATATATATATAACTATTTTAAGTATATCGTTAATATTATAAACTTATTTAAATTAATATAGTTAACTATATAATTTATAGTTATATAGTTTTTTTTAATCTTCACATATGATTCATGGTTAATAATATGATTCATAATTACTTAGTCAATAATATAAACTCATTTTAATCTACATAGTTAATAATATAAACTCATTTACTCAATAAAGTTAATAATATAATTCATAGTTAGTTAAGTATATATTTAATAATATAAACTCATTTAAATCAATATAGTTAATAATCATATTTACATAGTTTTTGTAATGTTCATATATAGTTACATAAATAATAATATAACTATTTTAATTTACATTTTTAATAATATGATTCATAATTAATTAGTGAATAATATAAACTCATTTGAATCCACATAGTTAATAATATAAACTTATAGTTAGTTAGGTATAATAATGTAAACTCCTTTAATAATATAACTCAATTTATTTTAAATTTTTTTTAAAGTAACCAAATGGATAAAATTGTTTTCTTTTTTAAAAAATACTAGAAATAAAATAGTATTTTTATTAGAGATACTGAAGCCGAAGTCGGGGATTCGCCTTCGTGAATCCCCGCGGGGATTCAGTGGGGACAAAACAATCCCCGCCCCCGCTAATCCCCACATTTTACAACCCGCCCCCGCCTCCGCCCCCACTGAAGTCGGGGAATTCTGAATCCCAACGGGGCGGGACGAATCGAATCCCCAATAATCCCCGCTTCATTGACATCCCTACTCACAGGTGAAAAAAATCAGAAACCCCATTGAACCCATGCACTTGTTTAGGGTGTTTGCCTAACACCCTCACTTGTAGTTAGCTGAAATCAAATCACGATAAGGGTTAGATTCCTTTTCTTATTAAAAGTATAAATATTCGTTATTAATTAGTTGATCAAAATATTTATATTTAAAGTGAAATTATTTGTATTTAAAAAATATATTTAAATTCAATAAAAATATATTTTATTAATAATATTAATTATATTTTTTTTAATCGATATGAGAAATCAAACATACTTATAGATTTGAGATTGAGTAATACAATCTCGTAATATAAGTTTCTCTTTTGGTAAAATATGTATCACACAAATTAATTAAGATATTCACAAAATTTTACATAAAAATATATTTATTTTTAAAAAATAGACATTCACTTTTTAGCATTTTAAAAGAAAAAAAGTATAAATATTTAGTTTTGAAAACAAAGTACGTAACATCAAATGATGATGAAATACCATAATACACGACACAAATGCAAGACAAAAAGAGAAAAAAAATTAAATGAAAAAATAAAAATAGAAAAAAGGAGCAGGAAAGTGACGTGATTTTGAGTCGTGGAAATGAAAATGATTTGGAGTTATCCACTGTTTTTCCCCTTTCTAAGAGAGAATGGAGTTGTCCACTTGTCACAATTAATAGTCAAATCATTGTTTAATTATCTTTAATGCACTAATTATTCGTGGAATCTGCGGGAAGCCGATATAATTCCCAGACAAAGGTGATGTGTTCATATCATGTGGCACGAGAATTAAGTTCTATGCCAGTATGAAATAGTATAATAGAAGCTCTGAGAAACTGGGAGTTCCAAAAACGATATTAAAAGATAAAACGTCAGGGATTTCAAAGGAATTTGCCGTTTGTCTGAGTGAATTCATTCATATTGAAAAATGAAATCATGGCAAGAGAAACAAAAAACAATTCAAACAAAGATTATCTTAACATTAAGTCCATAAATTAACCCCCAAAAAAAAAGAAGTCAATAAAGAAATGATAATAGAAGATTGCTTTGTCATTTTGTCTTGATTGCAGTAAATTACTGTATCAATGATGGATGCATCCAATGGAAGAGCAGGGAACTGTGTGAAAACAAATCCCCAGACACAATTTAGAGATCGTAAATTTGGATTTAAACAAACCCCAATGGATTTAAAAAGGGAGGGCGAGCTTCTTCATTCCAAGTCCTAGTCCAAATCCTTCAGTTGGATTCCTTGGTTGAGAAATTTGAGAAGGAGCTTAGCTCAGCTACAACCCATTTCTCTCGCCCAAACTATCTTGATTTCACTCTCTTCTGCAAAGAAAATCCCAAAAAAGACGGCCGAAGCTTCGGAGGCAGACCCCTTTTCAGGAAACAACAATGGCTTCGAATTTAGTGATTCTAGTTTCTTGCTAACTTTATTGCTGTTGTCTGTTGATAAAACATAGAAGTGGCCGAGACTTGTCTAGACCTTCTGCTTCATCTCCCAACTCAGGGCTCCTGTCTCTGAGGGAATAGTTCGTGTTTTGATAGAATTCGTATAAGTAAACTTTTAGTTTTCAAAGAGCTAGAACAGAGAGATGAATGAGAAAAATTATGCAGATAAGATTGATGATGTGATGATGCCTGGTTTTCGATTTCATCCCACAGATGAGGAGCTCGTGGGGTATTACCTCAAGAGAAAGATTCAGCAGCGATCGCTTCCTATTGAATTAATTAAGCAAGTGGACATTTACAAATATGATCCATGGGATCTTCCAAGTATGATAACTCTAGCAAGTTTAATTCCGTCCATTTTCATCAATACTCAAAGCGTTCTTATTATATGTACTTCGATTGTGAGAGAACTCTTCTCTTCAATTTGGTATTTTCTATGATGTTGGTTAGGAATTGTAATAACTTGGATTGTTTTCCTTTCAAATTACAGAGCTTGCATCGACTGGGGAGAAAGAGTGGTACTTCTACTGCCCAAGAGATCGAAAGTACAGGAATAGTGCACGCCCAAACCGTGTTACAGGAGCTGGTTTCTGGAAAGCTACTGGAACTGACAGGCCAATATATTCCTCAGATGGCTCCAAATGCATCGGTTTGAAGAAATCCCTTGTTTTCTACAGAGGCAGAGCTGCGAAAGGAATGAAAACTGATTGGATGATGCACGAGTTTCGGCTTCCTTCTACCTCTGAATCAGTTCCCCCCAAGAAACTCTTGGACAAGGGCCTTCCTGCACATGTAACTTCCCAATCCAATTTGTTCTTCAGCACCCTTAAAGATCAAAATACACTATCGTTTGTGCTAATTCGACTTTTTTTCTTTAATCTCTGCAGGAATCATGGGCCATTTGTAGGATTTTTAAGAAAACCAATTCAATCGCACATAGGGCACTTTCTCATCCTTGGATGGCACCCTTTTCTGAACCTGATATGTTCCCCCAAGGCACAGAATATGCTCAATTCAGTTCAGAGAACATATCATGTACCACGGAGACTGGATCCAATGTGCAGCTATTCAGCAACAATGACTTACATCCGCCTTCTTCTGCTACATTTTCGGCTCTGAACATTCCATCAAGCAAGCCCCTAAATGCAATGGCTTTCAAGCCATCATTCTGGGCAAATCCAAATGGAGATCTTCCCTCTAACTTCATGTTTTCCCCTGCAGAAATATCAGGACCAGCCAACAAGTGTACAGTCGATGATTCTTCAATGCTTTTCAATCTATCCCCTACCTTAGTGGGAGATGCAAGTAAGGCCACCTCAGAGAACATTGAATTTGAAGGCTCACAACAACATTTCAACAGTTTTTCCCTGAGTTCATCGCCTGAAATTCAAGGAGGAATAAGCTGGGAAAATGAGGAAACTGGGTTTAGAAAGCATCAAAGTGATAGTGATGCTAATAACCAGTGGGGAAACCTCCGGACAATTGGATTTCCTTTTAGTTTGCCATCAACAATTATTGGTGATGGATGGAAGCCTAATTTGCCATGGGACTCTCCCAACTGTCCCAGTGAAATTTCCACTACTAATTCCACAAACAAGTGTTATACATGATCCTATTTGTTAGCTGCAACTAGTCGCCCCAAGCACATGTATTGAACAATTTACCCCTTTTTTTGCTTTTGGCTTTCTTGTAATTATAAATCTTATGTTCAAAGCTACTGTACAGCTATTTTTGCCTTCCTATACGTATAATATTGCTTTATATTTGAGTGGAAAACTATGCACTTAATATCTTAGTTTTCCAATTTTCACACACACAAAAATGTTTTAGTTAATTATAATGTTATATTATAATTAAATATCTAATTCACTATACACGACTGTCAAGATGGCCGAGTTGGTCTAAGGCGCCAGTTTCAGGTACTGGTCCGAAAGGGCATGGGTTCGAATCCCATTCTTGACACTTATCAATCTTTTTGGGTACCTGATACATGATTTTTAATCATGGGCTGTTCATCTGATGGCCCAAGCTTTCCTTTTGCTCCATTGGTCCACAACAATAGGCATATGTATAATAATATAACATACTTCTCTGCTTCAAAATTACTTGACTTAATTTTCTTTTCCAATTTATTTATTACTTCTTAATTATTTTTAAAAAAAATAAAATTACATTTATATCAATATTACTCATTAATTCACTTTCAATTACATACAGTGAATTGTATTTGACCACAATTAGCTAAAGACTTATATTTATAAATTAATTTAATACTTCATTAATCACAAATAGGACCATTTTTTTCGTTAAAATTAATAATATGATAAATTTAATATTTCAAAACTTTTAACTATAAAATTATATAATTGCTATTATTATCAATTGAAAATTTTATGATCATCTTGGTTGGACTAAAAAAAAATGAAGCATCGAATCTCTGCAAAGAAAAATTATCTAAATTGGTAATCTCTAGTGATTATGAGTTCAATAAAAAATAATTCAATCGAGTTGATCTTAGACCAACTCCAATGGAAGTTGTAAATGGAATGAACTTGGAGGTGAGTTGCACACAATTGGAGGGGATGAATTTCTCTGAGCACACTCAAGCAATGATTCCAAATGTATTTTTTTGGTGTCCAATTTTTTTTTTTATGCATGTAATACGTATGGTTATTTTGATATTTTGAAGTATGCAAAGATTTATTTTAACATAATTTTTGAAGTGTTGGGTTATTTTAATTTCATTTGAATATCAAAATTAAAAGTTAATTTTAAAATTATTTGATGTATTTTGCTTTGTAATTTTCATAGTTTTTTTAAAATAAAATTTTATATTTTTAATAATTTGAATACTTTTGTTTAGAACATTAATTATTATTTTAAATGACTAATTTAATAACAAATATTTAGTAGTATGTTAATTAGTATTTTATTAAAATATTAATAAAATATAAGTGATATACTATATGAATCCTAAAGATAAAAAATGATGTGAACTGATAGAATTCACAAAATATAAGAGAAATGCAAGTATAGTTAGTTGCATGAGTGGAGTTAAACAGTCAGTGAACAAACCGGATCAATCTATAAAAGTGCAATAAAAAAAGTATGAAAAAATCATAACAAAAGGAAATGGTAATGCTGGAATGCTTCTTCCTTATGTGCAAATCCTTATCGGGCTTTCTTGCTGAAATAGATAATCCCATAACTTCTCGTTCATAACTAAAAGAAATGCCATCTAGAATTTTCAATATTCAGAAACATTATGGACAGTGAACAAAAACCATCCCCATTTAGACATGTTCGCATTTAATGCCCTTAATATAAATATGCTCTCATGTTTCAGAACAACAACATGATTTCCACCACTGCAGTTTCATTTGACTAATGTAAGTTCAGTACAAAAAGGAACAAAATACTTCTGATTACTAAAGAGTTCAGGAACAAACTAATAGTTGACACATTTGTTAAGACGTAGTGGAAGCAACTTTTACAAGCTCTTGCAACATCTTTATCGTCATCATAGAAATCAAGAATGTTCCAAAAGTTCAGCTAGACCATCATATTTCAGCTCTTTGAAGCTAGCTTTTCCTTGGCTTTTTGAATCTTTAGAACCTTCTTCACAATCTTTTGTTCTTCAACCAAAAAGGCACGGATTATCCTATAGTAACAAGGGAAAAGCACAAATTCACACACTATTCCATAATGAATAAAGGTGAAAATTCCTGATGTAACCAAAATCCTAATGACAAATGTAAGATACCTCTCCCTGACAGCACTTCCTGACAAGACACCACCGTAGGCACGATTAACTGTCCTACGGTTCCTGGGCAATCTAGACCTCTTGTATTCTGCAGGTCTCAGATGAGGAATCTGCACAAGTATCCAGAAAGGTCTAGTTAATAGTTAATATGAAGACATTGCTCATTAACAAATGGTAACACAAAAGAAGAAAAAAAATACACATTTATCCCAAGTAGAAATAACAGTACCAGAGAAAGGCAATGTATTTGATTAGCAATAGCAAGCACTTCACATTATACATCCAATATTAGTCACAATGAAGCAAATCTAGTAGCTAATTCAAGATCATGTACCAATGGACAAGTTTTCTTAACTTTTTCTGATATTAGCATCAAGCAGAATTCCAATGGGATCAGTTTCTTAAAAATAGTAACCATGTTTATTAGATTTATATCAGCTATAATTATGATCACAGGACTTGGCATCATCACTAATGGATGTTAAGTAGTTTGACAGCATACTAGCTAACTTCTAATTTATTTCACGATCACAATTTTCTGCAATGCAAATAGCAGCAATACATCTTGATCGTTCCACCAGCCAAAAACTGAAGTGTCAAGATATAAACCAAACTGAAATAGCAAACAGGAATCTTCCTGTCACAATGCATTTCAATTGTGACATTGAATTTGACATATCCCATGACCCCTATACCATTGATTTGCATGCCCTTCAACAGTAAAATCTCACAAAGCATTCAGTTGAAAAGCTAGCTTTAATCTTCTTTTCAAATAAATCGCTTACCTCACTGCATGTGCTTCCAAGAATATCCTTTTTTTCCTTTTGGGCACATTCAATTTACAAACTAAAAGACAAGCAATGAAACCCAGCATTCACAAATCAAATAAGTGCATGATTACCGGAAAAACATGCTATATTCGGAACATTTTATATAGGAGAGTAAAAACTTCAAATGGCATACCCCTTGGATCCTTTTCCCGGTAACTGGGCATTTGGGTCCGCTGGCTCTCTTCTTGGTGCTTTGGTATACGAGCTTGCCACCTAATTTGATATCAATCTCAACCACATCAGCGAAAACAGTCCAATATTGCTCCACATGAATCAGATAATGGAATGGAGGAGAATGTCAAATGAAACGAAAGAATTCATTCTAAGACAATCACATTCGCTCCCAACCCCAGATTGATTCGACAATAGGTTCAGATAAAAACTAACATACATATTCCAGTGTTGAAATTGCATAATTGAATTACACCAAAAATGAAAGCCAAAGAAATAAATAAATAGAAGATGGATCATATAAAATCTTTTATTCATAGATAACACAAGGAACAGAACCGCGATCCCTCGAAAACATAAATAGAAAAGCGAAAAGCTTACTGTGACTGAAACTGAAAAAATTACGTGGTAAAGAAAGTCACCAGGAGTTTTGACGACCCTATGTTGGTTGGATTTTGTGGCGTAGCTATGTCGCTTTCGATATGTGAGTCGCTGGACCATCTTCTCCGGCCAACCAGCACAAAGCTATTCCTATTCTGTATGACTGAAGTAAGATACGAAGGAAGCGAAAGATTTTAAAACTGCAAGAGATAGAATTTATATATGGAGTATTATTTTTTGGCGAACCCTAGATCGAAAACTTAAACACACCCAATTCTCCTTTTCTTTTTCTTTTTTTGCGGTGATGCGGCGCCGCTCGGGGTCTTTTTCGTGGAATAAAGGTTTTTTTATTTTTTGGACAGAAAATGGATAAAAGAGTATATTGGTTTTAACTAATTTATTTGTGAGTAAAAGTCGTGCATATGGTAATTTTATTCAAGATGTTTCTAACTAGTCATAGAGGTTGATTAACAAATGAGAGAAGGGAAGAGGTCTATGATATAGACCTGTTTACAGAGTAAACAAGAGCATTTACGACTTAGATAAAAATAACATTACAATGTTGAATGTGTTTCAC
The DNA here is from genome assembly GCA_019593545.1 of Apocynum venetum. Taxonomy (NCBI): domain Eukaryota; kingdom Viridiplantae; phylum Streptophyta; class Magnoliopsida; order Gentianales; family Apocynaceae; genus Apocynum; species Apocynum venetum. The sequence goes on along the minus strand of SRSM01000123.1, from coordinate 2,968,619 downwards.
CTATCAAATTGTTTCCGAAATTGGGTTTAATCCATTCATGCTACTTGGTGAAGGAAGAAGAATTTGGATGCAAAATGAAAAATTACTATACATTTTGTGACAGTTTTAAAGATACTTTGAGAAGATAGATATGGGCCAAGAGTGCAATTAAGTTGAGATTAATGCATAAAGTGATGCGCTCATAATGTTGTTTTGCTGAAAATTGAAAAGATATGTTTATATGAAATCTATACTCTATTTGTTTTCTTTTTTCATTTTTCATGAATTTACAACTTTATTTTATTTTTTTTAATATTGGTACTGTAATACATTGTAATTTATGGGATAAATTGAATTCTTGCAATATCCCTGTTTCGATAAAAATAAAAAATCTTGAGAAGTTGGGGGGGTGGGGGGAGACCATTTTACTACCATTGGTTAATTCGAGGTTTAAACATCCAATACGTTTAACTTCAGGGAATGGTCTCAAAATATACACATCATCTATTAAGCTTAATATCAGGTTCCTGCATCAAAAGCAAAAAAATAAAATAGCAATATATGGTAAATCTTAAATCCCTCAATACTTAGCAGTCAACTTTCTTTGTCGTGGCAGTTATTTGCACATTAGTTTCCCATGGAAAGATATAAGTTGAATAAATTCATATTCGCAGCTACATAAGAAAGCCAATAATAGTTCACCAAGACAATATAAGAAAGCCTTGGTCCAGGTTCGGTCCCCAGCACAGACAGAACGAGGCGGACAACGCATTAGTAGCAATCGCAGAAACCACCAACAATTGAGGAAATTTCCAAGTATTATCCTAAAATAGTACTATATTTTGATAATCCTACCAAATGAGTCCACGGATACCGTGCTCAGCCAGCGACACATTAGCCACCCTTGAATGTGGATACAAGAAATGCAGATGTCTTCTAAAATATTTCTTCTATACAAACTGCCTCAAGAGTAAGAAAGCTACAATATTAACATGGGAACAACAAAAATGAAGGTTCTACCTGTATTTTCCTCTGTTCAAAACTAATCTTGCTAAGCTTGCTATGGCACCACATCAGTTGCTCTGTTGTTATTTTAGACATGTTTAAGACCCTACATACCAATTTGACTTCTACTTGGGAGAAAAAGTAAAGAACTTGATCTGAATCCTCCGCCCTGCACTTGCGAAATCTATTCAATATGCAGTTTCCACTTCTCAGAACTTCTTTAAGCTTCCTCTCCTTCTGCATTACAAAGGGAAACAAAAATGGAAATTAGTTGACTATCAATAAAAGCCCTTTTGAAGTACCATTCTCTGGCATGAGAATTTAGAAATGAAGTTGAGAGACAACCTTCTGAAGAATATTTCTGACTTGTATCAGCAGCTCAAGATCATCAGGGTTTTGAAGCTGAGTTGGTTTTGGCTTGTGACCTTTACTCATTGCACTGCAGCTATCCATATCAGCTCGAATAAAGCGCCACAAAATTCGTATTGATTCTTCCATCATCTCTACTAGCATGTCACTTGTAATGGCATGCTCCGCTCCGTTACCTGTTCTGGATCTCCTTCTGTCCTTTTTGTTTTCTGCAGAGACCAAAAGTAAATTTCTGACCTATTAATAGAGGAGTACAAGGAGCCTACTAACATACTAGTTACATTACACTTAATCTCAAAACATTAGAAATAATCAACTTAGGGAATTTTGTAATTTCACCTCTTATAACTGGAACTTGAAGAAGGTATCTATTGACACATCGACACTTGGTATAGTACTGTACTCGCGGCCCTTGAAAAGGTTCATCTTCTATAAATCTTTGCATGAGCACTTGGAACTGTTGAAATTCCCCAGCAACCTCATTATACTGATAGATTAAACGCGGGTCAGAATCCCACAGGTCTAAGGCCTTTCCATATTGCCAATGTAGAATTTCCCATGAAAGGCACATCTGTCCAACATAGACCACTTCGAGATCACTCTGCAATTCTTTCATAAACTTTACCATGGGATCACTGTCGCCGATTCTATGCTTGTGATGCCAAATTTTTTGTGAAAGTAGGGTTTTGAGTGCGGGACCTGAAGATTTCCTACTTGAGATTGGCTGAAGTGGATCTTTCAGTTGGAGAAAACCTGCAATGAGATGTATAAGCAAAGGAAATTAAAAGGTATATCCATGTTCAATTGTTGTATTTCTCTATCTTCTTCCATCCCATGCTTAATGTTGAAGTCCATATAGGTCATTTCAAAGTTCCAAAATCAATTTTAAAATTTACTAATGTTCTAGAAATACAGTCGTGCAAATACAGAATCACTTGATTCCCAACCTCAAACCTCAAAACTAGTAGCATGAAACATGTGTGATGTGAACACCTATCTCACACCCTAGACTTTTCCTACCTTTTGGACACTGCGAAAGAGTTGTTACCAATACCAATGACAAGGACAACTAATAAGGATTTCCTAAAGCTACTTAATTGCAGGCTGATTATTACTAAAGCAATTAATATAAAGAAATGAGTAGATAGATGGAACTTGTCTCTATTAATGGGTGAAGGTGAGAAAAATCGATTGCGATGGCGGGCAAAAGTTTTTAAGTTCAAAGTAAGGCTGAAATGGCTTTATTCTTACTTATAATAAGTAAATATAGGGGACGAGAAACTTCGCAAAATCCACATAAGCAGAATGCAACATAGCAGGAAGTTGCACTACAATTGGTGATTGGAAGGGTCCATAGTAGCCACTTAAATATTACTACATAAATTCCCCCCTTTTCTCAGAAATTGTTGAAGGGAAACGTAGTGAGAGGTTTCTCTCTAACATAGGACAAGGATTTAGCTCCACGAGCTTATTCTCTTACTACACTCTTATTTCTTCTGCTTGTTAAGGTGAATATATACAGCATTACAAGAAGAACGACGATATTACTATTTAATTATCAATATTTTATTATCACATCTAAAGAGTATTTTCAGCCTCCTAAGAACCAATAATTTAAACTAGTAAGGCTTAAAAGTATTATGCATGTAGCATTGTTAAATGACAACTAAATCAGTCAATAGCTCATAAATCTAATGCTTTTCACCTGAGCAAGATTCATCTATCTTCTTTAGGACCCAACTACCAGATTTTGTGGGTCATAGTTGTAAATCATGAAGGGTAGGTTGGGTATTTAAGTCAGTGAATAAATTGGTTTAGACGGGCCATTCATGATAACTATTATGAGAATAATCCTAATGCTCCTAGCAAAAGGAAGAGGATCTAAAATGAATATGATGACAATTATTATCAGTAATGACACTTATAGAGCACTAGTAGTTTTAAGTAAAAAATGGTAAAATATGCTGATTTGTGACTTACCTATTGCGTACATCTTCTGGTAATTGAAGATATCCAACTTCCTCATCCTCTCCCTGTAACTCTTGTAGAATTTGTGTAGCTCGTCCATGCATTCTTCATGGTGGAACTTTTCTTCAATCTTCCACGGTTTCAAGTCTTCCGTTATTTTTGGTGACTCAGATTCCTCTAGTATGGTCGGTAGACCAGTAGCTCTGACCTTTCTAAGTTCCATCTTCAATTGTTCTATCAATTCTTGATGTTCCCACAGAGTCTCCAATTCATTTGCATCCCCTGACTCTGATGAATCCTTTAAGACCACCTTTTCAGATTCATATGAGCCATCCATTGCCTTATGATCTTTGCCGTTAAAATGATCATCGTTTGCCTGGTCTAAATCTTCATTAAAGCTTTGCTCGGACAAAAATTGTAACTTCAACCCATCGGTATCATTTGACAACTCTTCTAGTATGTCGCTATCTTCTTCATCAAAGTCCTCAGATTCCTCGTCTTTCTCCAACCCTGACATTTCGTTCCATGAACATTCTGCCTTTTCACCATTAATGTCCATCGAAAAAGCATCAAACTCAAATCTATCTTCAAAATCTGCATCTGATAAAAAGCCATCACTATATGAACCCATAGAGGGACTCATTACATTCTCGGAGGTAATTGACTCAGAACCCCAATCAGAAGCCACGGGTTCCTTCTGAGGATGAAACTGTACCTCTTCAATGAAGTCTTGATTCGGCAGAAATTTATCATATTCTTCAACTGGTTCCGCATTGTCTTCAATAGAACGTGTTGCCCCCTCGCCTTTCTCTCCATGTATTCCCCTATTCTCATCATTAAGAACTTTTAAGGCTTGAGAGGGGCCTAATTCCACAATTCTATCGGAATCCGAACAAATCTTATCACCGGCATGATTTTCCTCTTCTATTGAATCAGTGCAACTCGAATCGATATTAGTAATTTGTTTGACATCAAAATGTAAGACCTCGGGCTCCTCAACAAAGCCGCTATAGCTCTTCCCTGATATGAATTCATACCTGCTAGTAATACTCGTGGAAGAGACCAATTCAGAGTCGACAAGGTCGTTGTTCTCCTTCTGACTTCTGCTGAATTCTTCAAATGTTGGAAATCTGAACAGGAAAGAGAACTCATGTTTCTCTTCTTCCCTTTCTTTCTCTGAGTCCATAAAACCTAGTACAAACTGCTCTGTTTTTGCCTCGGACTGTGGCTCAAATTCGGAACTTGAATGAATAACCTCGGAGGCCTTTGGATTGATTTCTTCCGAAACAACCTCCGAGTGATCAAAATCATTTTCCGAAGAGTCACCAATACCCTGCACCCTGAAATCAATGGAAATCAAAATTAATCTCTCAAACAAAGAAGCAAAAATTTTGTTAGCGGGGTCAAAAAATTTACGATTCCCATACCTGAACAGATAAGTGCAGAAGAAACTGAACAGAGTAAGGAAAACTCTGGAAACAGAAAATGAGAAGGAATTCACAAAAAGAACAATCCTTCTGCACGAGAAGTGAATTACAGAGCGCATGATCAGACCATCAACTGGACAGTGAACGAAAAATGTGTCTCCATGGGGTTTAAATCAAAAGGAAAATTGGGTTCAAAGCAAAGCCGCTGAGAAAACAGAGACTGGAGCGGTTCGGGTAATTCATGGCTCTTTTGAATATTTCAAAACCAGAAATCGACCTCGTACCTGTAAACAAGAAAGAAGCTGTCAAAAATCAAAGATTACAACGTGGATTTCTGAGTCAGAAGAAGTTGAAATTCGACCTAAATAGAGAGCTTTTAGGGAGATTTCGAGATTTTAGAGCAAGAATCAAGGATAGATAGTTACCTGCGAGCGACTATGCCTAAGCAACGCCTGGTTAGTTCTGTTGGTTTGGTTGCTTAGGCCTTTTACGTGATACACATATAAGGATTGTATGAGCACAACAACAGACAATACTAACTTTTTTCTTTGGTTTCTCTTTTTCCTTAAAATGGTGTATTAAAGAGTGGGTTTAGGCTTTAGGGGGGAAGTTTTGGGTTTTTTCCCTTTCTTGTGGGGATGAAAAGTTTGGGACGGTTTCTGGGAGATTGGTTTTGGAAAGATGAAAAGGAAGAGAGTTTATTGAAAGTTTACGTCTTGGGAAGGAGAAGGCTGGGAATAATATGTATGTTGAAATTTTACGTCAAATTGACATTGATTCTTATTGTGATTTTAATTTTTTAAGTCTGGGAGGATATCATGGTAGGACCATTTCTCATACGAGTTTCCTTGTATTCATAATGTGTGCCCACAATTTGCCTTCTTCCCGTGATTTCTTCTCCCTTCAAATAAACAGGCTAGTGCTGTGCTGCCTACCATCTATTTAGCGCCTTAATAGGATAAAGTGTGATGGCCCCTCCGAAGTGAAAATTAATCATTATTAAAAAAATTATGAATATTTTATCTTATTACTTCTAATATTATCCATAATAATTTTTTATCTTTTCCCCTCATCTATTTCTTATATTCAACACAAAGTCTTTATATTTTTTTTCAAGATATAATAAATAATGACAAATTAGAAAATAAAATATGTTCTCAATATATGTAAAAAGTCTTCTAATAATATATATTCTATTATTAACATAATTAGTGATACTTAATTAATAATAGAACTAGTAAGGTTAGTGAAATATATATATTTTAAGTTAAACTAAAAATTGTTCATAAAGTTTAGTTTAAAATATATTATTTTAATAAAGTAGACATCAATTTTAAATGTTTAAAATATATGTATGAATATTTAATTTTAAAAAAAGGAGCTTTTATATTAACATTTTGAAGAGCTCTTTTTAAAATTATTTTTCATTTAAATAATAAAAATGTATTAATTATTATTTTTAAAAATATATAGATAACTATATTAATTGATTCCTTTTCGGTCAAACTAATATAAATAAATTAAATTTTCTAATATTAACTAAAACAAACCAATCATTTATTTCGTTATAGTGTAAGTTTGAAATGTGATTAATATTGTAGAGATAAAAAATTTTAAAAAATACTACGTTACCTCTTATGATTGTTAATATTTAAATGTTAAATTCTTTTTTCACACACTATTAAGAAAATCATCAATTTATCTACACTATGACTTATTACTCCAACAACAAAAAAATTACACTGTGATTTAAAATGTCAGCAATCTCTTTGCATTTCACTGGGGAGCTGTCAAGGTGGAACTCATCAGCCATGAAGTCATGTGCTCATGGCTGCTCGTGTCTTCTGTTTTGTTTTCTTTATTCGATTGGGTGTTATTTTTGTCTGAATTCCAAGCAGTCACGTGTTTAACCTAGTCCCACCATGTTTACGCGTGACCACGAACCAGGTCAGTATTTATAATTCAAACCAAGGAAACAAATATAAGTATGAGGTTTACTATTCAATTAGCCCAAACATTCTTTACATGATTATATAATTATTTCACAACCTCTGAGACCATTCCATGCGTCTGCGGTGTGGGATTAGGTTTTTTTTTTTTTTTGGTCGAAATTTTAATTTATATTTTTATAAATTTTAACAATATCTTGATTCGTTTGTCAAACTTAACAAGTTAAATCTAATCAGATAGTAATAGGTGGTGAGTTGATTGGATGTTTGCCAATGCTGATCAGATCAGTAATTAATCACATAACAAACGAAACGAGGATGGAGTGAAACCACAAACGTTGTCTGTATGGCAGATACTACAAAAAATCTTGCCGACGGTAACTTAATTAGGTAAGCAAAGAAAATTTTGCATCTGACAAAAATCTACGCGTTGCTTTTGCTCTGGAGAGAGACTACCAAACATAACAATATTCACTTTCTTAGACGCTTCTTCCATTATTTTTTTCCAATTCCACATACCCCTATCGACATTACTTTATTTAATTTTTTATTTTTTTCCTATTTAAAATGTTTTTATTATTCATAAGATGATAATTAAATATTGTAAAATAAGTTCATCAATCATCTCTTGATATATTATGAATCATTTTTAATATTCTTTTCGTTGAAATAAGTAGAAAATAGGATAATATGATTTAATTATTTAGAAGATAATTTTATTTCTTTTGGCTATTGTTTGAGTATGTGGATATATTTTGCATCATCATTGAAAACTTTTTGTGAAAAAAAAAGAAAAAGAAATTTTGATCTAAAATCGAATCGAACTAAAATTTGAAATTGAAAAATCGAAACGTAATATAAGTAATACAATTTGATTCAATTTGTCTAGATAAAAAAAATTAAAAAAATCAAATCGAATGCACACAAAGTTGGTGAACTAATAAAATGAAAATTAGTTGGATTGTACCCTTTAGGATAACTTTATTAGTAGATTTTTATTTTTATTTTTTGTAGTGCACTAATTATGAACCCCAAAAAAGAAAAAGAAAAAGAAGGGATTATTCATCCAAAAAAAAAGAAAGAATGATTCACACTTATAATGACAACCCCTAAAGTTCTTTCAGAAAAGCAATCCAAAAGTACAATAAAATTCCGGGCATGGAAAGCTGAAGGATGACAAATGTGGGGTCAAGTTGACTTTCTATAAAATGACAGAGTTGATAAAAAGAGAGATACGATAAGCGGAGACTAACGGTCAAAATTGCTCCCCATCTAGATTATAAGGCGGAGTCGTGCCCGTGGACGTGGTGGTGGAATAGTACAATCCCATTGACCGACGTTCGTGGAATCCGGGGATGGTTCATTCTCACTCAATTAGTTTATTAGTTCCTCCATTTCTTTAACATAGATTTATTTTCATGTTTCATTTATTTTAAATTATAATCTAATTTATTTATTAAGAATGTTATTTAATTTTTAGTTATCTAAAATACATTTATTTAACATACTTTGTTAAAATAATTGTCAAATTCATGATTTGTACTATTTTAACTTTTCAACTTTGATAACATATTTTTATTTTGAATTTTAAAGTAAGTGTAATTTTTTACTTTTTCAATTTTGATAACATATATTATATTTTAAACTTTACAATACCAGTAATTCTTTATTTTTTCATATTTGATCAATTCAACCTTTTTTTTCGCCAACATTATGCAAAGTAGATGACTCATATTTTTATAAGGGTATATATGTAATTTTCATGAACAAATTTAATCATTTATTAATTTCACCCATTTCTTTTTCTTTTTTCTCCTCATTCCTTCATCTTTTTCTTATTCAAATTAAAATTTGTTGCAAATTCATGATCATTTGTTAATTTTACAATTTCCTTTTTTTCTCCTCATTACTTATTATTTTTTTTCTTCAAATTAAAATTTGTTATAGACCCATGATCATTTGTTAATTCAACTAATTTCTTTCTCCCCCTCATTACTTCCTATTTTTATTCTTCATACTGAAGTTCATTGTCTCATGAAAATGACATATATATACCCTCATAAAAATGTAAGTCATTGATTTTTTATAATGTTGGCAAAAAAAATGACCGGACTGATCAAATATGAAAAAATAAAAAAGTACTGGTATTATAAAATTCAAAATATAAGATATGATACCAAAGTTGAAAAGGTAAAAAAGTAATGGTACTTTAAAACTCAAAATAGAAAACATGTTACCAAAGTTGAAAAATTAAAATAGTACATACCCTAAATTTGCTAATTTTCCAACTTTGTTATTATAAAATTTATTTTCAAACTATTGAAATACTACACATTAAGTTAAATATTTCATTTCTCAAAGATAGTTGCATGGTTTTTCATACATTTAAAATTAAATTCGTATATATTTTCACACAATTAAATTTAAATTTGACTAAATTTTAAATACAAAGTGAAATGATAAAATAAGAACTATGAAATATTTTACAATTTCAACAACATTAAAAATGTTTACTTAATCTATTTGAAAATATCTACATGCCTATCTTAGTATGACACAATAAATGCTAATCTTGTTCCAAAATATAAGTCTTAATTCAAGATTACACATATCAAAAAATTTCATTATTTACTAAAATGCCCATTATTTGATTTTCTAACATTTTGTCTCCTCTCACTCAAAGGAAAGAATGCCAAGAATATTTAAATTATGAAGCAATGATAATATTGAAAAATAACAAAATATGTATAGAAAGTAGTAAAACAATTTATGTTTTGAAATAATACATACACTCATTTATCTTAATATTTAATATTATTTCAAAACATAAATTGTTTTACTACTTTATCAATTCGGAATTGAATTTAAATTTGATTTAGTATAAAACCTAATAATAAATTTGGACTTTAAATTAATTAATTTATTATTCTTGTTATTAATATGTTAGATGCGGGATTATTAGTTAGTGAAATAATTTTTTTTTAAAATAATGAGATTGTTATTAGAATTTTATATGAAAACATATTTGTTTGAAGAAAGTGGACATTCAATTCCTAACATCTCAAAATATAAATATGATCATTTAATTTTGGAGGGATGAAGTATCTTAATTTAAGTAAAGAAATTCGAACTGAAATTTTGTCCAATTATTAACTTTATAATTTCCAAAACTGAAATTTTGAAAAAAAAATTATTTTAAAAACGTAAAATTAAGGTTAAATCTGTACAAGTTATTTATTAATCATATGTAAACTAAAACATTTTGGTCATTTCAGTTCATTTTTTTTTATTAAAAAAAATCATTTTGGTTCAATTAAAATGCAATTCAATTTTAAGATTATATAGAAAATTAATTCAATTTGATTTTGTCCAAATCTATGAATTCAAAATTATAACTGAAGATTTTAAATTGAAAACCAAATCAAATTCACACCCCTATCAAAACAGAGGAGCCACACTGCAATTGACTGGAAATGGACAGACCCTTCTAGAAGCCATATGAACCTTGAAGGCGATGGTTAAAGCAAACTTTTCCATGGACTTTGATCAAGGAAAGGTTTCTGACCAACATTTCTCAAGTCCAAACTACCAAATCACTCCACTGCTCCTTACAATTAGATGCACTAACTCCTTACCAAGTGCTAGTGAATCAAGCTACTTTTCCTTTATTACTTCTGTGAATACATTCTCAAAAGCTTATTTGCCATATCCAACTTTCTTTGGGACAAAACAAACTTTTATCCCATCCTTCTCTTTGAAGAGAGATAGTAAGATAAATTTTTTGTATTCGATAATCACGAAAAGCATATTGAATTTGGGAGCTTAAAACCCATCTTAACTGAGGTTTGACTTTGTTTTCAGAAGAACTGCAGAAACAAAGTCGTGGCGGTTTGTTTTCAAACTCATCTCTTGTCCCACATTTTCTTATTACGAATCACAAGGAGAAGAAAACTAGTATAAATAATGCGACCCAAACGACTGAGAATTCATACCTTTCTCGGCCTTTTGGCTAAGATCAAGTGTAGTATCTGTTCTTATCAGTTTAATATCTGATACGTGGGCCATCGGCTCACATGATATTAACTTAATTTTTTTAGGGGGAGAGTCCATTTGGTAGCTTGCTATCCGGGCTTTCGCGAGTCGCCTTTGGCGTTGCACTATAGCCTTGGCCTGGCTCACCCCACCAATTTTAGTCCAAATTTATTAATTTCTTATGAAGCCTGTCCTGGTTCCATCTTAACAGTCCAATTTCTGATCCTAAGATTGAAATTAGGGTACAAGCTATCATTGTTTTTATCATAGGTGTGTATGTATTTCATATTTTTCAAATTTTATCATCCCTTTTTATTTTCTAAATTGAAGATACGTTGATGAGATGAAGTTACTCTCCTGTATGTAAAGTCAATTAAAAATAAAAAAATTTATTTGCTTAAATATAAATTATTTAAAAGTTTTTAGAATGTTGAAAAATAAATAATGTTATTTGAAGTCTCACAAATGATCTTATTAATTTAATAATTTCATATCTACTAACGCAAACTTTATAATGGTGGAAGACTTTCTCATTTTTGTATAAAATTAAAGTGAGCATCAGAGTATGTTAGATAAAATTTATTTAGTTGATATTGACATCTATACGGCTGTTACCTAAAAAGGGGGAGGGGGGTGGAATTAGTAGGATTATGCGAAGAATTAATAGAGTTGTATTAATAAATAATTAATTAAAGAAGAAGAAGATTGATGAGGTCCATACAAAAATTATAATAAGAAACAAAAATATACGGTTGGGCCAAGCCCAGATGAAAATTAAATGCAACATTTTTTGTTCAATGGATTTTAATTATTCATTCACTGGTCTCGTTATTGGCTGGCGAGGTCAGCAGGAGCATTCAAGACTGGTCGGTGGTTGTATTTCAAATCCACTCTCTAAAAATAATAAAAAATACATCTCTTCAACAAGTATTAAGACGAGCCACTTTCATTGTAATTTAATATTAATATTTGTCAAGCATTTATTTTCATTAATATTTGTTGTTCTCTAAGTAAGTTGATACATTATTAAACTTAAGGGAATATGAATCACTTGAATGAATGAGATTATTTATAAAATTTTACATAAGAAAATATATTTATATTTACATATTTAGTCATTGATATCCTAAAAGAGAAATTAAATAATTAATTTCAAATAAAGAAAATAACTACTACTGAATCCTTATGCTCATAATAAGAAAAGGAAATTCTCATATATATTTACCCTGTATTAATTCTGCCTTAATCTTAAGTACAAAATTTAATGGATTATATGTACAAATTTTGTTTCTTTTAGGAGAAAAAATGAAATTGGTATACCCATGAAAGGCCAAAATTAAGTTTTGTTCTACTCATCATCTTAATGGGTAAATGAATCATGTGTATATGTAACACACCGACACACAAAAGAATGTAAGAGTTAAAGACTAGGAGCGGAAAGGAATATAAGGAAAGAATTTAGTGTTAAAACTCAAAATCTAAATTTTAAATAATGATTTTCTCATTGCTTGGGCATCCCATTAATATCTCATTCCCCCCTTTTGCAAGGATATATTGTTCTTCATTCAAATAATTGAAGCATACAAATGTCAATGTTCTAGAGATCACACCGAGAGGTAGGTTTCAGAGCACATGACCTATGATCTGTTCCTCATCCAAAGTCTTAAGCTCAAGCTGGATCGTGTACGTATGGACCGCAAGCATCCATGTGGTTGAATTGCAAATTCATTTCTATTAATATTACTAAATTTGAGCAGTAAAAAAAAAAATAAAAAACTTGACAACTATTTCAATCCCAAGAAGTAGCTTCTAAGGCTGCATCGGCTTTAAAGAGGCACATATGGAGTCCATATTTGTTTTTGAAAAAATTGATGAGCTTTGTGATAAATACTTAATCCATATCTTTTTTATAAAATGTTTTTAAAAAATAAAACATGCATTAATTTGAATTATACCCTTATTTATTTAGTTTTTTTAAAAAATAAGTATTTGTTATATCTTTTTTATATTAATAAAATATGCATTAATTGAAAATAACATACAAACAATCTTAGAAAGTAATAAAAATATATTATAAGATATAGAATTTACTGGATACATTTTATTAGTATTTATAAATAACTACACATATATCTATGTGCATTATTTTCATATCCTTGAAAGGTCTTTGATTTATTCAGCTTGGCCACTGCAGAATAAGAGCAGATGGAAACAATTGACGTAATGAATGACACACAAGGTTCATCTTGACTCCATGGCTCATCCAAGACGAGCAGAGCTCCATATCTTCCCACTAGATTTCACTGTTATTTTTCTATTTATAGTAATAACTTTTCACTTTAATCATATAATATTAAAAAAATTATAAGCTTCGTATCGATGTCAAATGTGAATCCCACCAAAGTTTAAATGCAAGCGTCCCTATGTGCCACAACTCTTGGTCCACGGTGGCTTCTCTTTATTAAATTGTGCAACTCAAATTTAGTCGCATTGTCTATAACACTTTGCATTTGCACTCCACCATTGGATTTGGCCTTAAATCAAGCTCCTGAAGAAATCATGAGCTGAAATTATCAAACCAAAACAGATTCTCCGAAATCAGGACTTTATTGGACGCATTTCTCTAAAATAAAATGCATACATCAATCCGCAGATTGCCCCAAAAAGTCACCAATTTAGTAAAAGCAAATCAAAGTAGTATCGATGAAAATATGACCAGTCCTAATCCAGTGGCCACTGTCATAGTATGGCAACGTTGCCTGGGGCAGCTAAGCAAAGTAAATACGCCTAAGACAAACCTTCCATTGCGACAAATCTTGATCTCCTATTCAATTTGACAAAGCTACATGCATTGTACTTCTTGATCACCGTTTATATTCCTTTTGAAAGCTAGTGAGAAATTTTGCCAAATTGGAAGAGAGCTAATTAATTCGCGATGCATGAAGGGGGATGGTCCCTACATAACGATGGACATTTAATTGTTTCACATGCATGAGCTATGAAAATGCAATTTTGGGAACACCATTGTATGATTATGTTATTAATGATGGTTTCTTTGGCCATGACGATCTAAGGATTTTTATTTTCCCCTTTTTCTGATAACTGAGGAGGGCGATGTCTAGCAATAGCATTCAGAGTGGGAGAGTAACAATGTCTTCCAGCTCCGATCACATACTGAGACAAAGCTAGATCATCTAACATGGGAAACCATTGAAACCTGGAAGGGAGGGAGTGTGCAATAGTTATTATTACTACCATGTAGAAGTAGTATTTGTAAATAGTAATTTTGACATGGGCTTTAACTTCTTGGGATGGGATGAGGATTAAGGATGAAAATTAAACCCCAATTAGGTACTGTGTTTTGCAGAGAACAACCACATTGAATGCTACGCGGTTTTGGAAAGGCAGGAAAGAAAAAAGAAAGCCATAGACACAGCTGACTTTAGCTAGAGGCTAGAGCAGGCCATGGAGTAAATGCTCTTGCTGTCACCTTTTGACTCTTCGAACACCCCCTTTACTTCTTTTAGGTCAGCGTCCTTGTGTATCAGGGGAGTCTCATAATCTCATTTCTATAAATGCTGATCAATGGACCCTGGCCTTAGACCATTGTCTTAGCTTTCCCAAGAAGAATTAAAGAAAGTGCAAAAAGCCAAAACAAGCTAAGAGGACTCCATCGGATAAAGCCCGCATATTACTCCGAAAGCGTACACACTGTGGAGAGACTTGAAACTTGAAAGAGTAATATACGACTACTAGCTAGCACAGTGGGAAAAAAACAGGGCGATATGGGGAGACCTCCTTGCTGTGATAAAGTGGGAGTGAAGAAAGGACCATGGACGCCTGAAGAAGATATAATGCTGGTCTCTTATGTTCAAGAACATGGTCCAGGAAATTGGAGGGCTGTTCCAACAAATACAGGTTAAATTCCTCTCTGGTTTTAACAATTTTCTTTTCACCGTCGGTTTTCCTAGCTGTGGCTATGTATGTAGCTTATTTGGAAAGAAATTAGATCGGATCGGGAAGTTTTTCTTTGCCTAATGTCTTGCATTTCTCAAAGATATTTTGTGTTTGTCCATGCATTTTTTAGGGTTGCGCAGGTGCAGTAAGAGTTGCAGGCTTAGATGGACTAATTATCTCAGGCCTGGGATCAAGAGGGGTAATTTCACCGATCAGGAAGAAAAGATGATTATTCAGCTTCAAGCCCTTCTAGGCAACAAGTAAGCTCTTTCGAGTCCCTTCACATTGACTCATTGTCATAAGCTCTTTCCAGGAGAAAGGAGGCTCTTTTGAAGCTCTTTTGTTGTTTAATTTCTCCTGGAAAATCTTGAAAGATTCTGGTTTAGTGCACATCTAACCGAGCTTCTGGATTCTGATACAGATGGGCTGCCATTGCTTCTTACCTTCCTGAGAGAACAGACAATGACATCAAGAACTATTGGAACACCCATCTCAAGAAGAAACTAAAAAAGCTTCAAACAGGCTATGAGACCTGCAACAGAAACGGGTTCTCATCTTCAGAATCTTTATCTAAAGGCCAGTGGGAAAGGAGGCTCCAAACGGATATCAACACCGCAAAACAAGCTTTGCAGGATGCGTTGTCACTGGACAGATCCAGCACCGTGTCCGATTCTATTCCAGAACTGAAGCCGAGTAATGGGGCTGTGTCTTTCGCTAAGCCTGGCGAAGCAAGTGCATATGCATCAAGCACAGAGAATATAGCAAGATTACTTAAAGATTGGGAGCAAAATTCATCATCGAAGCCCAAGCAATCAAGACCTTCAAGTACTCGGCAATCTTTTAACTATCCTGCTAATGATTCTACGTCAAGTATCGGGAGTGCTGAAGAGAGCAAAAGCAGCATTGATTTGCCCGAAGCTTTTGAATCAATTTTTGGGTTTGAGTCCTTTGATTCTTCAAATTCTGAATTTTCACAATATTCTACTTCTCCTGAGGCTAGTCTCTTTCAAGGGGAAAGCAGATCAGAACGAACCAAAGTCCCATTGGCAATGTTTGAGAATTGGCTACTGGATGAAGATTCCATTCAAGGGAAAGATCTGACGAACTTTTCTTTTGATGAAGATGCTGATCTATTTTAGCTGAATATTTCTTTGTTTTTTATTAATTATTTTGTTCGATTTTTACCTCTATATATGTTGACACCGAACGTTTTTTTTTGGTTGAGGCCTCGGGAAACAATATAGTGATTTCATAGGATGAATTTTTAACTATCATTCATTCCGGTGGTTTTTGACAAAAGCTGTAAATTGTCCATTGTCATAGCGAATTTTGCTTTTCTATGGAATTCTTCGGCGATGGCTTTGATTTTCTATTTTATTTCACCAAAAACGTTATCCGCTGGGCGGTGGACATTGTGGTTTTCCTTTTGTTTCTCTAATTCTCCCATTTAGAAATCCAGTTCTTGCTCAAAGACAGACTTGTGAGAGGTATTTTTGCCCAGATGATGGGTAATCAAAATTGAAGTAGTTTCAGATGTAGAACTGATACGGTGTTCCAATGCAACACAGAGGAATAAAATTCCTCAATAGCAGAGATCAAACAATTAAATAGAATAACATAAAACACAGAGATCAAACAATTAAATAGAATAACATAAAACACAAGTTTAAGACAAAACACGTATTAACACCCAAAGATAATCCAGATCGCAGTAAACTCCAACAATAGCCCCAATCAGGGGAAAAACACTCACACACACAGGAAAATACCAGGACACATATACGAATGCCTCTATGGGGCACGCGTCAAGCCTGGGTTTTGTTCGATTTGAAAGAGAATAACCTTGATTAGCTTATTCTGATTTTGGAAAAATAAAAGCCAAAAAAAAAATGATCGGGCACAAATGAGATTTAGGGTTTAGCAATACCACATATTGGTTTACCAATTGCAGACCTAGAAAAGGTTGATAAGACAACCAGTATCAATCTGAAAGAGCCCAACCTTTTGAAGAGCCCTGATCGCAAATCGAACACTAGTCTCTGTCTCGAGAGACTCCAAAGGTAGATCATCGAGCAACAATAAGCTCTGATACCACTCTTAGGTATTTTTACCCAGATGACTGGTAATCAAAATTAAGTGGAATCGATAAAATAGAATAACACAAGACAAGATTTACGTGGTTCAGCTATTGTCTCAAGTTCTCAAGTACAAGTTAAAAGGTATACATACCTAGGTACCAGATAACAAGAACTCAACTATTCGAAGAAGAGAAAAAGAACAATCGAGTGAAAAAGAAGAAAACAGTAGAAATGGAACAACCCTAACACATTCTCGGCCTCTCAGGTTTACAAGGGAGAAAATAAAGAATATATAGTGGTTGCTAGGGTCAGGTCAATTTGACCCGATCGGTAACTCGTTAAACATAAAACTTGGTCCGATCTTCTTTTTCCAAGTAGATCCGACTCAACTAAGGCCCAATTACATGCTACATGGTCCAGCATCATTGGGTTAGAAATTGGGCTGTGGAAGTAGACATAGATCCAACAAGACCATAATAAAAAGCGAGGTACCAAACTAAATAGAAATCCAGTGTTTCCAAAGAAAAAAAAAATTTAACTAGCTCATATTATCCATATTATAGTACTACTATACTAGTAACACTTCTTGCTTTGAGGCTATGAAATTTTTGGACAAATCTTCAAGAATATACATATAATTAACGTATGTAATTAGTTGTTTGTTTAATGATATGCGTAGGATTGAACATAATAATAATAATAAGGGTGTGAGGAATCTCCTTATAAAGACTCAACACAAGGAAAAATAGGACATGGGAAAATCTCATTAATCTTGATTCTACAAATTCACACATTACTACATTTGGTTAGTAGTACTAATTTTCTATTGAATCTTATAATCTAAACTATTTTTTTTTATATTAACATGAATAAGTGAGAAAACCAAACTAATGAAACTATCTCAACCCCCGGATTTCCAAACATTGAAGTAGCAAAGAGACTAAGACGTGCACACAATCTTGTCATACTCGTAAGTATTTGTAACAGATGTGCACACAATCTTGCACAATAGGCTGGTCTATAAGAATCTTTCATGTGGACAATTACACCCCAGCTTATTCCCCCCACAGGGTATTTTGTGACTGGGAAGGAACTACAAGTTCAGTGATCTTTCTTCTTCTATAAAATATATATAATCTATTATTTAGAGAAAAAAAAGGGAAAATGACAAAGACCAGTTTTGGTATATCTTAGTCAATTTTCATAAGCATAGTTTTGTAAAAAAAAAATTTTAAAAAAAATCTGAAAAACCTAAGAGGGGAGTGAATTAAGTTTTTATCCGATTTTTCAACCTAATTTAATAAAATACCTCTTTGACAACAAATATCAAACATTTTGTGTGCTAGTTGTATGAGAAATAATGTGTTCAAATAAAATGCAGAAATTAGAGTAATGAACACAATAATTTATAGTGGTTCAGTTTATCCAACAAAAACATAATCCACTACCTTGAGTTACCTACTCAAGGATTTACCAAATTCATTCACTAATCAAATAAATGAAATTACAAAAGAGGCTCACTCAATTCACCTTTGAATTTTACAAATAACCTCTCAGTCAATTAATACTGACTCAACCCTTGAGTTTTACAACATAACCTTGATTATACAATAATCTCACAACTTTACTTAGTGAATCTTAATAATACAATTCAATTTAAGGTTTATCCAAAGGTTTTACAAACAAACCTTGAAAACAAAACAACATACAAAACGTTCACCCTAACACTTAGAGTTTTATACTACTTGCAATATTGATATAATTACAATCAATAGTAAGAGATAAAGAGTTTGATAGATATCACCTTAATGTGAAGATATATCAATTTGAAATACAAACACCTCTTTGAGTAATGGCTTGCCAAGATTGCTCAAAATTCACCTTTGAATGTAAAAACTCTTTTTGAATGATTTTAACAAGATTGATGTTTAGAAAGGATTTTGAAATGTTTTTAAGATTTTATAGGATCAAGATATACAATGTTTTTGCTCAAAAATTGTTTTAAGAAAGACTTCTGAAGGTTTTAGTATTTATAGTTTTGTTCATAACGGTAAAAAATAAAGCTGTTGGAAACCTACTAGCAATTTGCGGTCAACCGGTGCATCATGCGCAACATCATCCGCAAGCTCATTGGACAACCTTCAGATGATGATTTTCATCTTGCGGTCGACCTCACTTCACTGTGGTTGACCACATGATCGTCCACAAGTTGACAGATGAAAAATTTTGAAAGCACATGCATCCACAAGATAAATTAACTTGTTGACGATACTTGGATCACTTTAGATCGACTAAAACATGTTCATTTGTGTATCAACAATACTATAACACACAAATGATGATTTCAATCAACCATATAAGTTATGGTATCAATCCAACAAGAGTTTATGAACCATTTAAGTTTTGAAATCACGATGCATGGTTTTCGAAATACCAAAACATATTTTAACATATTAAAAACATTTTGAAATAACGTTTTAAGTTCATAGAGAAACCTTTAAAAACTATTACTCAATTAGAGGTAAAACTAGATATATCAAAATATATTAAACTCTAAAACTATACATCTAGTTCCTATCTAATTCAATAAAAGCTTGTCTTCAAATTTTGATAGTCTTGACTTGTGTACTTCCTTGAAGACTTGAAATCTTATCCTTGAATGGATTAAATCATGAATCCAAAAACTCTATCACTTGTACAAATAAGACATTAGTAATCATCAATGTTTATCATTAATCAAGTGAAAGTGTATTAAGCCGTCGGCTCTCAAAATTGTCACATGCTAGAATACACATGAACGTATTAAGAGAAAATTATAGTACTGAATGTTGCTACCTGCTATTTTTAGGAGATCTTTTGTTTCAGATTATCTATCAAATCTTTATTTTTATTTTGTAAAGGAGGTTTTCATAGTTCTATTTGTATCCATATTACTTATAGATCTGCACAGTTATGTTTTTTTTTTTTTAATCTTTAGCACCACTACTTTTTTTCTTTTTTCTTTTTTTTTTTAACAAACTCCACTACTTAAATTCATATCTCTTTTTTATATATTTTTTTTATCATTCTAAAATTATTTGTCATCTTTGTAATATTGCTTCTCATATTACTTAGTATTCAATAAAATTTAATTTCCTTCCACTGTCAAAATATATGGCCTTTTTATCCATTTACACACCTATTATTAATGGTGATAAAAATAACACTAAAATTTATATAAAACTCAGGTATGCTTTTAATGAAATATTCATAGGGAATTGGTGTATAGACTAAATTTAAATTATTAACAGAGGTAAAACAAGAAAAAGTAAATTATTAATGAATTAAAAAATACAAATGACCAACTACTTTGAAATGAAGAATTTAATCCGTGTGAAAATAACAACTAAGAAAACTAAATAATCGAGACATGAGTATTAATCAAGACTGCTTAATAATTTCCCTTATATTTATGTAAATATGAAAATTTTGTCACAGAGGAAATTCTTTTAATTTAACAAGGTGCGAATTGCTTTTAAATTAAAGAAAATTAACAAAAATGTCTAAAATATATAACACCAGATAAATAAAAAATGATTTGTCAGGTCTCTGAAATTGTGTGGGTGGTAGCAATGACCTTGGAAATATGCAAGTTTTAGCCTTAAATACTTACATGTGAAGTGTTTTGAATCATTGTAAAAGTCGAACCAGTTGATGCTAACCAATCACCTTGCAAGTGAAGGCAGTTGTAAAGGTCGGCTTAAATGTTTAATGCATAAACTTCTATTGCAAATTCCCCTCACAAATGATAAAATTTCCGGCTAAATTACTAGTCCGCAATAACAAGACTACTAGTCACTTGGTCTTAGTTTGAATTTTTATCCCGATTAAAAAAATATTATTGATATTATAAATGCATATTTTTTATAAAGTATTATTAAATTACTCTTATCATTATCATGGAAAAATTAATTAAATATTTTTTAAATACAAATAATATTATCTATTTAGAGATATTTTGATCACTTAATAAAAATACATATATTTTGAATAAATCAAATAACCTATAATTTATGGAAAATCAAAAATAAAAATAAATCTATCAAATTAGAATGAAGAGAATACTAATATAAATTATTTGGAGTAACAGAAAAAAGAAAAAGAAACCCGCACGATATAATACTTGGTGGTAAATACTTTTGTAAATATTTAAACACAAGGAAATTTTATTTTATAGAAAAATGTTCATTTCATATTCTCCACCCTATGGTATCTTTCATCAATTCTATGATTCTATCCTCTCTCTTTCTTTTTTTCTTTAATTTTTTTAATGTAAAATTGTATAAACCTTCCGATTATTTAGAGAGAACAAAACTAGAATTTAAATTACTTCGAACAAAACTGAGCCCAAACAATTTAGTAAAATGCTTGCTTTTGAGTACAGCAGCAACTTCGAGATTGTTGCTCTGCATACATTATCTCTTTATATGGAAATAGAAATTGAGGCCAGAAGCCCAGAACTTCCCCTATAGGTTGCCTAAGAAAAAATACGAATTTTTATTGTAGTTTGGGCGGGGGAAGGCCGAGTTGGGCTAAAGATAATTAGATTCAATTTTATCCTGAAGTAAAGTAATGGGTCCATTGGGCTTCATTTATACATATAAAAAAAATGAATAAAGAGACCGTCACAAATTAGCTTCAAACGTCAAGAGCATAAAATAGCGAGGTGCGATGACATACGTAAAGGCTGGAAATTGATGCTAAAATCTTTAAGCAGCATCGGCAATATAAAGTCATTTTAGAGCTTTTACGGAATTTAAAGTTTCTATGAGGTACTTTATGAGTTAAATGTTAGTCAAAATATTTAAGAAATTAAGCGAGGAAAAAAGAATTGGACAACTAGCATAAATACCTTTTAAATATTAACGTGGAATGTAGACCTATTTATTAGGTAAAAGTCCTTAAGAAAAACACTTTTCCAAACAAGATGGTGTGGAAATTAAAATATTTTAGGACATTTTTTTGTCTGAAGCCTAGCCTTTAGGACAGCATGTCAGCAAACTTATGTTTTTTTTTTTTTCTTCCTTAGGGAAAAAAGAAAAAAAAGAAAAGAAGAAAAGACTCTGAACTCAAAACAAAACTGATCGTCCTGATTACCAGCTGCAATAAGTGGTCCAAATCCACGGTCAAGAAAACTTTTCTTTCCAAATTTTAGTAAAAACATATATGTTTCTATCAGTTCTCCTTATAGTACATTGACATCGTCTTTCTTTCTTTTCCCCTGCAATCTCCTTTCTTGGAAAAAGTTTTTTATAACTCACGAGTGTAAAATATCATTTACATGAATTAACATATAGTTAAGGTTATTACTTACATTTTTAGTATGATATTTTCATCTAACCTCTCTCTGTTAGTCTAAGTTTTCCAATCAAGATTGCTTGGATAAGTACAATTAGAAAGCAACCAATCAAGAAGCTTAATCATTAAGCTTATTTGTAATTTATAGTTTTAAAATATCAAATTAAAGGAAAAGTATTAATCAATTCTTCAGGATTAATAGATTATTAAATTTCATAAAATAACTTATAATCTTCTTTATCAAAGTACTTCATATTTTTCGAGCGGGTCATATATAAGGGTCCACGTGAAATATTAGCATAATTCATTGGATGGTTTAGACCGAAGAAAGCTGTCAAAAGTGATAGAAATAGTAAGTGCACGATAAGA
This sequence comes from Apocynum venetum, assembly GCA_019593545.1. NCBI lineage: Eukaryota > Viridiplantae > Streptophyta > Magnoliopsida > Gentianales > Apocynaceae > Apocynum > Apocynum venetum. The sequence continues at coordinate 2,946,149 of SRSM01000123.1, read as the reverse complement.
CTCTGAGCCCTTGTGTTACTAATAGTGGTCGTCAAGTAGCATCAATCAACACCAACTTTCTCCATCTAAATAAGCATTTCCATCTTTACTTGCATAATTAAAACCATAATTATTGCCTTCTGTCAAATATTTTCCAGAATCTGAAAGAAGAAAAAGCTTGCTTATGGTCCCTAAGATGCTCTGTTAATGGTCCCCAAATGCCTATTAACGGTAATTCCTTTTTCTTTGGGTATCACAAAATGGGGTTGGGTTGGTAAGAAGCAAACTTGCCCTCATCTTTCATTATCTTGCCCAAAGCACAATAAATGTGCTTTTCATAATCCAAGTCCCCATCAAACTTCAACTCTGTCATCAATCTAAACTAACTTCCAGCTCATTAATCAAACCACCAAATCCTAAGTGATTTTCTTAGCTAGCTAGCTACTTGATTTCACTCATTCCATCTTTTATTAGCGCTTTAATAAAGTTAATCTTTAAAACATAAAAGTTTGAGATTGATTTAACTTCACTGTAATCAAATCCTATATAATTTTACATTTATCTATCGTCTCATTCAACTTGATTCTAATTAAATCTTATACGTTTTTTACATTTACGTTAATAGTTGATAACTTTTAAGTATTTGACACCTTAAGCATAGAACTAGGTTTCATTTTGAAAAGGAAAAAAAAAAACAAAGGAAGTAGATAAATTATTGCGATGACTATTTGAAGTTTGTATGACAACACGCATTCTTATATTATACCGAGTATGACAAGTTTTATACAAATATATGAAGGATGAATATTAATGTACGAGGATAACTTTGTCCAGCCCCTATCTGGAGCCCCATTGACAAGTTTCAGGAATTCTAGAATTAACTCAAAGTTGATCGCCTGTCCCCCTTATTTTTGCATCTAGCAAATTAGATTCGCCCAATTTTAGATGGAGCCATCACAGTTGATCATAACAAAACTTATTTGGGATAGACAAGCCGAAAACACTCAAATGTAATACCAAAATCATTCACGTTCTTATCCAAAAATAGATAAGGAAATTCGTGGACGTTCTTTACAAGATGTGCTGACGAAAAAGAAAAAAAAGGAGTGAAAAAAAAAATATATATATATATATAATATATATATTCTCAATGAACAAAAGACTAAGTGTCTAATCAGAGTTTTTTATGGCTTCTTTTTCCAGTCAACTGCTATGCGGCAGTAGTTTACTAGGCCAGAAAAATTATTTAATCAAATATCATTCTTTTGTATCCCTAAAATAAAATACCATTCTTTTGGTAATCGCTAATCTCTAGGAAAAGGTACAGATTTTTCGTTTCAACGACCAATTATCCCTAAAAGAAGGAGATTTCATTTTAACATTGGGCAGTGAACTAAGCACATATGGGCACACCCTCGCAAAAAGAAAAAGGAATGATTTCATAACCTTCTTAGAATTGTTTTTCTTTCTCTTTTTTTTCTTTCGAGGCAAAATGTAGTGTAGTGTGACAGTCATTGTTACATGTACTGAAAATTAAAGTAGATATTATTAGTATTTCTTTCCATTTTTTTCCTAATGCTAAAACTTTATACACGTTGAAAAAGCCTACTCTGCCAATTGACAATTGAAATTGCTATGGTTACTCAACTAAAAATTTGGCAAAAATACATTTCCCCATCAAAACAAGACTTTATTTGTAAAATTCGAGCTGACATTTGAAGTATCATTTCTTGGTAATGCAATTCCAAAGGAAAAAAAAACAAGTGAGATATAACCTTATTCTTCAAAAATTCACTTTGATTTATGATCAAAGTGATATATATATATATATATTAATCTTCTAAAAATTTTCTTTCTTCCATATAGTTTATTTGCTATGCCTATAAAGAAAACAAATTCGATCTGACAGAAAATTGATAATTTTCATAAAAGACTAGAGTAAAAACCATTTTCGGCTTTTACATTTATGCTTGAAAATATTTGATTTACTAATCGAACTCTAGTTTTAGAGAATAATCTTTTAGTTAACATAATATAGTCATGAATCATGATATCTAAGAAATTCTTCAAGGAGGCACGATTGCCTTTTTTCTTTCCTGTTGGTGAAGGGAAAGCACTTTTGTGTTTACTAAAGGGATTACTTTTTGTTCTATTGCTGTACCAGAAAAGAATGTATCGCATTGCTTTTCGTCACTGGATTAATCTGCGGTTGGATGTGGATGCATGCATCTATTTCCTTTTCAGGTAATTCAATACAGAAATGAACAAGATATGCATTATTTATTCCCCCTATATCGTCCCATAATATATAATTATTGTACAAGACTTGAATGTCTTAATAATTCATCTTTTCTTCTTCTTCTTCTGCGTTTATCTTCTTTAATAGTAAGACACAAAAATTTTGAAACTAATAATAGAGGGGAGAAAGCCAAGGTGTATATTTGTTCAGAAGTTGCCTGTCGAGATCAGTTTAGGGGTCAGAGACTATATATTTGGTGGTTTGTTTTGTTCTTTTTTTTTTTTTTTGAACCAGAAAGAATGTTTGGTTGAAACTAAACTTTATAAAACCAATCACTTTGGAGGAGCAAAATGATGATTTAAGTAAAAAGTTCATCGAACTATATTTTCTTGCAGATGTTGCGTTTTCTTGGGATCTGCCCCTGTAAATAGTAGCCAGGGTAAAACATTGAAAGTAAATTTTGAAAAAAAATAAGTCAATAGGAAAAATGGTTAACTGGCTATATAAGTATGCCCTCTAGGGTTAGGGTTTTCCGTGGACACAAAGTACGACTTATCAAGAACATATCTCTCTCTCTCTCTCTCTCTCCAAGGAGGAAAAAAAGAAAATAAGAAAGAAAATATCCTTTCTTGATTATTTGATTTGCTTCTGAATTAATCTGATATAACTCAGAAGAATTATCGAATCGACATGAAGAAGCGTCAAGTGGTGATAAAGAGATCAGAAGACTCCTCAAGAAATGCTACAAATTCATCTTTTACGGTTATAAATGTGAGGTACGGCGAGTGTCAAAAGAATCACGCCGCTAGTGTCGGAGGATACGCCGTTGACGGATGCCGGGAATTCATGCCATCCGGTGATGAGAGTAGTGGTACTGCTGCCCTTACTTGTGCTGCTTGTGGCTGTCACAGAAACTTCCACAGAAGGGAGGACCGAACCGAGGTAGTCAGCGATGGTTCTTCCCCTCCCCCGCAATATGGGACCTAATTAATACAAGAATAGTACGTTTTCCATCCATCACTGCTTATGAATGTGCTTTTTCTTATAGCTTTAATTAGGTTTGGGCTGTGTTTATGTGTGTTTTGTGTGTGTGATGAGGTTTCCATATGAAATCAAGACTTTTTTATTTGCTTATAGCTTTAGTGTGGGTCTTGAACTTAATTGTTTGAGTTTAAGAGGTGTTTGTATTCGACAATTATCCATATGGTTGATGTATGCCACTAAATTTACTAGTGATTACAAATTAATTATTATGAAGTGAAAGTATCCTTTTACTGATTGCGCATTCTTCGATCTTCCGAAATAAAAGGAAAAATAATCCTAAGATTATATTCTTGTTGCGTGTTTTACCTGGAAATCATGGTAATTAAAGTACTATCATGGCATATTAAACATATAAGGATGTGGTAGTAAATTTGTCAGTTCCTTTAAAAACTCCTGCATTATTATGAAGAAAATTCTCTGATAATTATTTTACCATTATATTTATTTAAAAAACAAAAGGAGATCTCGATCGATCGAGCGTTTATTTTTATTTTTTATCATGGTATAGAGCCTGAATGCAGCATTTTGATGATCACCCTGCAAGGTTTTTTGACTGCATAAGGTTGGATGAGTCATGCCTTTGTTTTTTTCTCTTCTACAGTTTAATTTCTCTTTTGAGATTTCCTTAGCCACAAATAAAGCTCCTTCCGTACCCAAATTACTCTTCAGTACATTATTTTGGCTTTTGCACTTTTGAACAAAGACAAAATCATACCGCTTCTTAGGGTTATGCTGTTCCTTCTGCTGAATTCATTGATGTTTAGATTTTAAGTGATGAGGAATGTGTTGGCCTAGAAGCAATTAATGACTAAAAACAATTGGAAAAAAAAAACTGGTACTCCCTGATAAATAAATAAGATGCGACAAAAGCTCATCAGAAATCTCCTTAAGCACATGTTATTAAATTAGGGTTTTTCACAGATAAGAAACCAAAGTTTCAAAGAGGGTGTTACCACACCAACCGCACCCCAATATTGAATCTGAATTGTCCCGATCATAATAAGCTGTAGCCGGAGTAACTAGAGCCACAAAAATCAAACTTTGGACATCAACAAACTAAGAAGAATTCAAGAAAAGGGGAAAATGTCCCGATCATATGCCATAGGGAAAAAAGTGCGAAACTTGGCCATCAACAAACTGAGAAGAATTCAAGAAAATGAGCACGTTAGTGCTCTTCCAAAACCATGCTCAATATAAGCCATGTGATGTGGATCAACAAAAAGTGCAGAAGTTAGGTAATTGAGTATGGAGGGAGCAAACACTTAGGTATACGTTAATTTTGCAATTCAGGTGGACGTCAAATCTGCAATGTCACCATTCCATCGCATATATATGTTTTCTAGTACTTCCCGAGGCTTTCTGGATGTAAAGAAGAGAACGCCTATAGCGATCCAGCATTGAAGGATAAACATAAGGCCATGCATTAAACACCTAGCTGATGGAACCCATTGATCGACCACATTTCGTTCCTTTTGTTGTTTAGCCATGTTTTTCCCCACAGGCAGCAATATAGAGGAACTCAACCAAGTAAATAGAACCACTGCAAATGTTAATCCCTTGTGATTCTTGAATATTAGACCTATAGCTAGAATATATATATATATATATATATATATATATATATGCAAGAACAAACAATATTTTATTGACGTTACTTGAATCGGGAGCTTGTTTGTTCAAGCTAAATGGAACAGTTATCCTACTAATAATTCACATGATATGTCTATACTCTTATCCAACTGTATAAATCATTGTTAAAGAAGTAGTTTAATTAAGTTTTCTTTAAAATGGAAAAAGGTTCGAGTTGTTTTCTGAGAGGTTAAGGTTTAAGAGGTTTTGATCATCCACTTATTGTTTTTAGGATTTTATCTTTTTAATTAAATCAATTTGGAAAATCAATGGAATAATTTGGCTTATTGTTTCCTTTTTACATGATCAACAATAAAACATCCTTTGACTATATTACATTACAGGATAAACTTGGCATTTGATTGTTTTGATTAAAAAATTTTAAAAAAATACTCCAAAGGGTCAAAAACAATTTTTAGAGAAAAAGATGAAATTGATGCTTCCACGAGGAGGATTCATTTTACACGGAAATAAAAACAGCCCGAAGGTAGCTTGGGAGGGAACTAGTCAATGGTATTAATTCATATCAACGTTTGAGGGTAAAAGAAAGTTCATTTTCTCAATGGGAATTTCTGGGCTGGTTTAGGCCCAGAACAATCTAAATTCATTTAAACAAAACTGAAGAACACATACTTTTTTCCTGTGGCTTTCTTTGCTATTACACTAAACCAAAGGCATTCTTCAGTGTAAGATTCTCAGAGTGATTTTTTTGTAATTTCCAAATAGCATTCAAGAATTAAATGCAAGCTTTTTAAAACGCTGTTGTTTTTCTCTTTCTTTTTTCCTTTTAGATTTAGACCAAATGATATGGTTTTCTTTATGGGAAAAAAAAAAGCCCAAGTACACGACTACAACCCCTTTCTTATGACATCCTTTTGTTGGGCCTGAATGAACTTTTGGTTCTACCAAAGCCCTTTTATACTTTGGGGCCTAGCTCCAAAAGAGAAAAATGGCAAACCAAAACATTATAAAATGCAACGGGGTCTAAAAGATGGGTAGAGAAATATATTTCATGGGGATTGTCTGATACGCCAAAATTTTAAATTAGAAACGAATATGTAGATTGGAGAAAAAAAGAAAATGAGAAGAGAATAAATTATGACGTCCATTATGAAAGCGTGTCCAAATACATCTCATATCATAAATCGGGTAATTATGTACGCATATATTCGACGAGAAAAGATAAAATTAATGTTTATTTATCACATAATTAAATCAAAAGACTAGACTACATGTGTCGTGTGGGATTTTGTACTCTATTCAAGAGTTATAACCCTGAATGATGGCGTGTGTGTGTGTAAGAAGAGATTTTGACTGAAACCTTATTATAACCAGTTGAATTACTACCAATTTTTTCATTCATATTGAAACACTCTAAAAAAGCAGGAAAAAATTAGGGGAAAACTCGATCCACCTTCGGTAACTCCAAGTGATCATTCTAGAAGAAAATGTCAGATTTACATTTTCCATTTAACAACCGACGTAGACATCGTGCTTGTGCTAATCTTGCTTCCAATTCTATTGAATCAAGTTCTGGAGAAGGATGGATAACTGGTCAGTGATCAGAGGGTCATCTTCAATTTCAACACGTGAAACACACTTGGGAACAATATAGCCATTCTAGCAGATAAGAATGAAATGGTACCAGATTTATCATGTGATTGTTATACTAAATCAAGCACTATAATAAACATATCACGATACATTTCGAATCCAAATTAGCCATAGTGATGGACAAGTTCTAATCAAACACTCTCACTAGAAATTTTGTGGACACCAATGATCGGACATTTTCCACCGGCAATTGTTTGTGACAGAAACGTGTAAGGATGAATATTTCCGATGGCGTCATTTTGGCAGACTACATTGTTAAAGGTCATGGCTACTTTGCCAAATTCACTGTCCGACTTAAAACATCAATGCAAATGATCTCTCAATAGAGAGAAAGGAACAAATGCTTTGAACCGCTTCTGGCAAGCCTTTTTGGTTTGAGAGTTTCATGTATGACAATATTCACCGTCAGAAGTGCAATCCGTAACTCAATTTTAGTTCAATTCGAAAGCTAGTACAAAAAGGGAAGACAACAGTTGATAGAATACCATGGTATATGTTGCCTAAAAAAGAACACAAAAAAGTATCAAGTCCTACAAATATAAATATTCCCCACCCCCCCCCCCCTCCCTTGATAAAGTTGCATATAAGATAAGATCCCTTCTTATCAAAATGAACTTTAAAAGTTAAATAAAAAATTATAAACTCTAAAATCATCAAAATTCAAATGTTGCATTTTAGAATCAATAAAAAATATTTTACAAAAATTTATCTTGTCAACAAAAAGGGTGGTGATTAGTAGAGACGTAACCTCAAGGGCCGAAGCGCAGGAGGGCAGCAAAATTCAACCCCGTCCTTATTTAGCAAATCAATGAGCAAGACGCATTCTAATCTCTAATTAAGTTAGGAAATCTTTGACACGAAGCGCCGAGAAAGACTAGATCTTTTTCTCTTTTTCTTTCTTTGAGGAAAAAAAGATATTAATAAATAATATGGTAAGAGGAAAAAAAGTTAATTGTGAACAAATAAAAAAATACAAACAATTTAAGGGAAAAGAATCAGGCCAAAGGAGTTCTGGAAATTTCAGGGAAAAGATTATAAGATGGAATAAGTTTATTGTCAAAAATTACAAAGGAGAAAATAAGTAAGAATGAAAAAATTCTCGCTAGAAGAAGGGCTTGAACCTTCGACCTTGTGGTTAACAGCCACACGCTCTAACCAACTGAGCTACTCCAGCTCTCCCGGAATCTTTTGAAGAACTAATTATATAGCGTAGTTAAAACTGTTATCCTCCTCTGATTCATTTGACCAAAAGAAAAATAAAAAAGGACATAAAAGTCATGAGTTAAATCAGATTTGAAGGGAAAGTGATAAAAAGGAAAGCTGCATAAAATTCTGGCCGTACCAAATGGTCTGCAAGCTATATGTCTATGAGTTCCTATCTTGGCTAGACAAAGAAAAAGCAGTCACTCATTTGGGCTTAACTCTTGGATGTTTAGGAGACACAATGTCAAGCATTTTCGTGTTTGTTTGAATTCCTTTATGGTCTGTATTTAAAACGTTGCCCAACAATTTCAAGATAAATTCACTCATCGAATAGTAAAGGTAGTTTATCAAAACCATTAATTAGTACAGCAATTAATTTTGTGTGTGCGTGTGTTTTCCTACCGGTAGCTCCTTCAATCCTAAGATCTTGAGTTGCTACATCTTATCACTGGACCACCCTGCCCAGCTGAAAACAATTACCTCAAATGAGACGCGCAATTATCTTCGGAACAAAACGCAATAAACATCCATGCAAAAGCATCATAAACGGCACCTCCCCACTTGATGGTATCCTTTTTCTTTCTTTCTTTTTTTCCTCAATTACAACCCCTATTAAATTGTAAAACATACCGTAGATTCAATACGACATATAAATACAGCAGCAGCTAATACGTTTGTTGAACCAAAATATACAACCAAAAAACTGAAGGAAAAAAAGAGACGGATTTTTATGGGGCAAATTAATGACGAGGTTGCAGGAGATGGTAATTTAAATACGTATATTTGGACTTGTTGATTGATCCAAGCATTTCTGCATCCTGTGCAATCAAACTAGAAAACCAACTGAGAAGAGAGCACATTTTTTTTTTTTTTCCTAAGACAGATAGGAAATAATATATTACAGCGAACAATTAACTTAGGTACTGAGCGTCTCATTCCAATTGCGGAGACTTATCAAAATGAACGGGACCGTTCTCTCAAGAATGCAATAAAGTGCACTGCTTTTTTCACTTGTAGTTGTAGGGACTCGGTTCGTACGTGGTCCTCGTATCCTCACAATCCGCTTCCGCTGATGCTTGCCTTGTTTGGAATATTGTCCCGCCATTTATCTACCTATTTACTTCTCTTGCACATCTTACAGGACTACCATATAGGAATAACCCGAATTAACAGTTTCTAGACTTTGATTATTAATTGAAAAATTTTAATGTTTTATTTAAATCATTCTGATAATGTGAATAAAAATTTCTACAGTTTGGAAGTTGTAATTGAATAGGAACGGACCCACCACCTACCGAATTTAAAATTTGGTACTACTGTAGTTTTCCAAGAGAATCCAACGAGATTTTTAGTAGTAGTTGTTACGACACGGGGGAATTTTTTTTTTTTTTTTTGGCTGAAAAAGTTTGGCCCGCTCATCTGCTCAAATTGATATCGCGTTCTGACATATCGCTTCTAAATTATGATTCTCCTCACCAAACGCATCTTCATTTCCTCTTGGCTCTCTCGTTGCTGCCATAAATATTGAATTCTTACTCGCGATTAGGTTACTTGGCATTTGGCAAGTACAAAAATGCTACCAGTAAAAAGCTAACATCTGGAGCCGCCGTTTTGCGGTGTTTGGCTGCTAATTAATCAGAACAGAAAGGCATATTTCCAACAAGACTTGTAGATGGCCTAGAAATTTCAATAATGATACATAGGCGTGTTCGGTTGTCCTATGAATCTCATATTCCATACCCACCGGCCATCTACAACGCAAAACATGCTACTTCCCTTGTTGAATCGGTTATCGGCTATCGGCATTCATTTGTTGAATTGGTAAGAGGACCAACCCAGCCCATGTTAAAGTTGTTGAATCTTGAGACTCAGACATGCTACTTAGTACTAATAATATATGCGCCGCTCCCCTCAAGAAAACTAAGATAAATGACTTCACCAGTGACCAGAACCCAAAACAACCCACAGATGGTGATGGACAAGACACCATGCTTTCGTCATCTTATTACACTATTATAATTACACAAAGGAATACTTCCCTTAAAAGGAAAGAAATATCACGAATTTTGATGATCTAAGGTCCGATTGTCTTTGTTAGCATGCAATTATTTTGTCATAATCTAATCTTTTTTTTTAATATATAAGTCATAATCTAATCAATTGTGTCATCTCCTAAATCAAGCACACCAAACATCATATAATATAATATATATTTGCACAATCTAAAAGAACTTAATTAGAGTCAAAGCACATCAATACTAAGGTTTACTTTAAGCAACCCTTCTGAAATAATATAGTTTATTATAGATCTTAAATTGAAGTCTAAGCCAGTCCGGTAAGCTTATTAACCATCTAAAGAATATTTTTTATCCACTAACCCATCTTCTAAAAAGACCCATCCTCATAAAAATAATAATAATAGGAAGAATCCTTACCTGATTATTATCCACTTAAAAATAGAGGCCAGTAATAGTGCAGTGTTGGATAAAAGGCCAAATAACACTTAAAGCACAATACTTGACAACACTATCAAATTAAGACAGAGGAGGAAAAACCGAAATTTAACTTGTGAAAAAGAACAAATGAGGTATTTGCTCAAAACCACTGAAATTGCGATAAGATATCAGATGAAGCTATCTTCACTAACATTATACACCCATTTCTGCTACTTTATCTCAGACAAGAGTCAAGAGAACGCTTCTCCCCCTCTTTCTCCTCCCTAATTCCTAACCTAAGGCACAGACTTGGGAATCAAATCCAATCTGGTCCATGCAACAAAGCCAACTATGAAAAGTTATAAGGGAAGGTGGATGTTCACTTTACCCATTATTGAAACATGAAAAAAAAATGGAATTACTAAATTCTTTGACAGAATTCTGGAAAATTATAGTAAAATAAGCAATTATATATGGCGAGAAGATGAAGAAAAATAAACAAATTTTACTTTCCATTGAACAATCCCTCCATTGTTATCCTCTCCAGCTCGGTCGATGACTAATCATTCAATAAGCTAAAAACAAGATTCAGAAAAGGAGAAGGAAAAAAAAAAGACTAATAAAGCAGTAACTAGCAATTGCAGCCTCTCTCTCTCTCTCTCTCCCTCTCCCTCTCTCTCTCTCTCTCTCTCACTCTCTCACTATCTAAGACTTATTCATCCCTTGTCAATCAAAGATCAAGAAGAAGAGGATGACCCATTAGTAGCCACAACGTGAGCACTAATACTACCACTACTATTATGCAGGTGGTGACTTAGGTCTTGACTGTGGTTGCTGTTTTTTTCGTCATTGTTGCTTTCATGATTTTGGTGGTAGTGAGTAGCAAAATCAATACTATTATTACCATTGTTTGCTGCGCCGACGGCCGTGGGGTTGGTACCGTTCGGGGTGCTGGTGGTGGTGGTGTTAGCTTGATCTTTCCGGCCAAAAGTGTTCTTATTGTTATGCATCCAAACCTTGAGCACCCCTTTGTCCACCCCAATTTCATTGCAGAACTCTGCGATCAACTCTTCGTCTCTCTTTTGCATCTTCCACCCAACTCTGTCTGCGAATTCAAGCATTTTGTCTTTCTGATCTTGGGAGAATTTTGTTCTGAATCGCTTTCGGCCATTTGGGTTTACCCCGACAGCCGCTGCAGGGTTGCCGGTGGGAGTCATCGGTAAGTTGCTGTCGTGGGGTGGACCCGATAAGCCTGCACTTAGGGCGAGGAGCATGTGGGGAGCCGAGGGATAGTACGAGGAGGAGATCGGCGGTGGAGATGGGGAACTGGGGCTACTGTGGCCACCGCTACTACGGTGAGGTGGAGGGGGAGGAGGGGGAGGATGGTGGCGGTGGTGGGGCTGGTACTCGAGAGCTGCGGTTGTGTTGGGAGGATGAAGAGATTCCTCAGGCTCACGGCGGTGGAAATTGCGGTGGCATCCACAGGCAGCGCATTTTAGCGAGGTGGGGTCGGTTGGGGTGGCAGTGGGGGAGGGCATGAACTCTCCGCAACCGTCCACAGCATGACCTCCCAAACTGGCAGCGTGGTTCTTGAGGCATTCCTTGTAAGCGACGACGGCGGTGTGGTGGTTGTTAAAGCCGTGATGTTGGTGGTGCTGGTGATGAAGAGGGTGATGGCGTTTGAGCACTCCGTTAGAGAAAGACAAATTAGGCTTAGTCGGTTGGATCCGAGTTGGAGTTTCGGTTTCAGCTTCAGGAGTTTTGACAGCAGTGGTGGTGGTGGTGGTGGCGGTGGTTATGTCCATGGCTGAAACATCTAGAGAGGAGCAGACTTTATCTAATAAGAATTGATAATTAAAGTTAGGGTTAGGGTTTTGTACAGGAAAGAAGCATCGTTATCCATGTGAGAGGAAAAGAAAGAAGAGAAGCTTAGGAAGAGAAAGAGAGGAAATGAAGTGGTTTTGCTTTGGTTGATAATGGTGATGATGAGTAGTGATGACTGTAGATAATAAAAATCTCGGTTTTGTGGTCGTCCTTCTTAACCACTTTGTTTTTTTTAACCCGGGTTCTAATCTATGGTTAACTTAGCTGACCCTGGCTGGTGCTTCTGCTGCTGTAGTTGTGGGTTGGGTTTAAATACGCTGCCATCATGTCCTCCTCTTCTCTCTCTCAGCCTGTGCCAATATTTTTACATCGAGTTAAATTTAAATGCATTTATCAAAACAAAATAAAAGGCAGGTTTAAATAATACCTCTTTTTCTTTGTACTCTTATTTTACATCCACAGTGATATTTGTACTATTATTTTATAATATTTATAATTAAATATTTTTAAAAAAATCATATTTCATTAATTAATGTATAGGTATTAATAACTACTTATAACTATATTAATAATATAGTGCATTAATAATAAGATGATGCATTTAAATGTTTGTCTTGATTTTTGTATTAGATTAAAAATAAATATTAAATACTATAAAAATATAATACTTTCAAAAATATTTATTTTAGAATAATATTTTTTTAGTTAAGTTATCATTACCAATCAAAATAGCATTTGATCAAAAAAATAATATTTTTTTTACAAAATTAGAATAATACATGTAGTTATATATTGTTTTAATATATATATAGTTTTTTAGTGAAAATAATTTATTTTAAGAATAAAATTTTGAAATTATATTTAAGGACACATTTTTAAATTTTATATTTAAATTAGACTCCACTTTATCTAACCCGATATCAAGAAGTATGTTAACCTAAGAGAATATTATTTACCCCTATGTTCGTTTCCTAAAGACGAGTATGAGTCTTGTCACTACTAACTAATTCTAAGAAGACTTTTATAATACTTCCAGTCGATTCACTGTCATTTACATAATTAAACAATTAGTAATTCTATTCCTAATTCGTTACAAAAGCACTAAATGTAATTTATTTAATTTAATACTTTTGTGTTATTCTAATATTTTAGGGATTTGCGCAGACACGTGGAATAAGATTAAAAAATATATATTATAATTATATTGAACATTTTGAGATAATATGATAAAACTAAAGTTTTTTAATAAATAAGATAAAATTAAAACGAGTTATTTTTTGAGGGGGAAGTTTACATATTGATGTTTTTTTTTTTTTTTGGATTTTTTCCCACCAGAAGTTACTATTTCTGTTTACAGGTAAACAGAGACAGGCACGACCTGCTGGTCTGATGCATTCACTGCACTGCCCTTAATTTGTCAAAGTTGACAGGATGATGAAGACCTTCTTTAACACACAACCTTCTCCCTCCAAAGTATATTTTTTATTTTTTATTTTTTTGGTAAAACCCACTTGTCAGATTTCATTTCGCCTTTAAAGACCAAAACTACCCCTCCCCGTGGACCCAGGCAGTATGTCACATGATATGAAGTGAGATTCAAAGTGTAGCTGAGTAAAAGTGTCATTTTGCTTGCAAGATGCACACAGTAATTATACCCTCAAAAAATTTAAAAAGACGTTTTGGGCCTGCTTGACAGAATTTTGAGACGTTGAGCGCGTTGTCTGAAATGGTACACCACAACAAAGACAGATTTCTTTCATACCAAGAAACGACATCGTTCGCGGTTGGATGTTTTTAAGGATCCCTTGGTTCCGTAGTACGTAAGCTTTTTGGAGTTTAGTGCATGAACAAATGAGTAGTTAGTCGATAAGCATAATTAAGTGGAATAAAGTCCAGCCACGTATATCTAAATATGCTTATGCGCCGACACGTGGGTCTTCTACTCTTGTTCTTCAGCTGCCACGTGCCATGTGCTTTGCGTGCTAAAACTTGAATTATCATAATATTGTCGTCATAGTTTAATTCTTTTATTTTATTTTTATATATCATAATTTATTACTTCATTTATCTGAAAATATAAAATACTTATAATATTTAATACAAATTAAAGAAGTTTTTTAGTTCCCTAAAATAACATATTTTATTATGTCATACTCATTTTTTTAAATTTAGAACTAAACAATTTATTTCTCTCTTACTATTTAAGAGTATGAATAATGTTAAAAACAACACAAAATAACTTTTAAAATTTAAAAAATATCTTATATTTAAAGTATATAATTTACTCAAAAAATCATAATCCTTTCATCCAAATAAGATAAGATTGTTTTTCTTTTTCGTTTATCTCAAATTATAATTCAATTTATTTATTAATTGTGTTATTTAATTTTTAATTACTTAAAATATATCTATCTAACATGCTTTGTTATTATAAAACTCATTTTAAACTATTAGAATAATACAATTTTTTCATTTTTCAAAAATAGTTGTATAATTTTTTATACACTTTAAAATAAAATTGTACACATTTTTACATAATTAAATTTAAATTTGATCAAATTTTAAATATAAGATGAAAAAGGTAAAATAATAAGAATAAGTAAATATTTTGTAATTTCAACAACCTTAAATAATGAGTATTTTTTAATCTATGTAAAAATGCTTACATTTTTATTTAAGTGGGACAAAATGAGTATATTTTGGGAGGAATGTGTTATTAATTATGCGTTTGGAAGCAAAGCCGAGGGAAACTGTTGTAGCTGTGCACTGAATGCGGTGTAAATAAGGATAGCACGTACTGATGAGTGGCGGGATTCATTAGTCCAGGTCCAACCGTCCAAGGGGGGCGGGGTACCAGGTGACTTCGTACGCCAGATCAACGGTTGAGATCGTCAATCCAATCATGAAAATAGCTGCAAAGGTTTGATCGTCGGCCTCTGCACCCAACTATAACATTGAAACTCGCAATACACATAATTTATGTTCCACTACTTCTAATGTACAAAAAAAAAAACTTCTACTATCTTAAAGGCGGTCGGTGGAAAATTGGATATGGATAGGGACTAATTGTACCTCGTTATTTACCCCTCAATTTCATAAATTTTTTTTTTTTACTTCTTTTGTCATAAAATATAAATTGTTTGAAAATTTTTTTACACATAAAATTACTTCTTCAATGAATACAGTTAATAACTCTGTATAATTTTACTTGTCATTTAATTCTTTTATATAAACCCAATTTATATTTAATAATAATTAAAAAAACAATATAATTATCCAATTTATGAATCAACATATCAAATACTATATCAATATATGACAATATTCTTAAGTGCCAAGACAAATCACCATGACATTTTATTAAAACTTTATACATTTGAGATAAAAAATGAAAACAATGTCATTTTTCTGATATGACATATCACTTTTGACATTAACATTATATTGTTGAAGATGCTGTTATTGATACTTTAATAATTTTATGATATTCGACATATAACTTTTTACATTGACATTATATCATTAGATGATTTAATAATTAAGGTACTTGGAGAAAATATTTCTCTCAAATAAAGTATTCACCGTCTCTACTTATGTGTGGACAGAACTAGTATTATCTCAGTCCTCCTTGGTTTTCACTGTGGAAGCGGAGACGTAGAATGGAACATGATACGGTTTCCATATAGATTTATGAACTGACATTACCACTAAGCTCCTTCGTTACTTTCTTCAGATGAAATAATATCATCTCATCATTTATTTCAAACTACTGCCCCTATTTTTATTTATTTATTTGAAGATAAAGACATTTCTATTTATAGATACTGTATTTCTAAGATTTACAAGTAAACTCTTTAATTCACCAAATTAAATAATTAATATTTCAATAATACATAGGTCCTACTAATAATATTCTCTCCATTTTGTTCTGATGTCACAATTTAGTAAAACTAAGTCTTTGATTTTTTTATTTATTTATCTAAGTTTTATTGATAAATAATATACCACTTATTTTTCTCAATATTAGTTATTCTACTTTACAAAGTATGAGTGTCTCTTGTTAATATAAGTAAAAATAATATTCCTTCTATTTATTAATATAAGACGTTAGAACCATTTATATTTGTTCATAAATATAAATCGTTTTATGATTGTTTAAACGATTCATTTTATTTTTTTCATAATACTCTCATTTATTTCTAATATTTTTATAACCTCTCTTACTCTTGTGAAAATCACGAGTTTCAATAAAAATACATGTTTAATAATTAAAGACATGGTATTAACAAAAAAAATTTTTGATATTTGTAAAAGTGAACTTGATTATTTATATTAATGGATGAATGGGGGATTGTAGTAGTTAAATAATGTTAGAGTATAAGAAGATACTCCACATGTCTTATTTCAATTATTCACTTTATAAATTTAGTACGTAATTTTACAATTATATTTTTATTATTAATGAAGGATTTTAATGAATTGTCAACTATTTATTGGATAATGCATTTTTTATGAAGATTAATATATATACAGTAACTATTAAATTATAACAACATAGAAATTTAGTTGAATAGTTATCATTTCAAATACTATTTCTAATCATTGTATAAATACAAAACCCATAATTGAAATGAGACAGATGAAGTATTATATTTTGACTCTTTTATACTTTTCTTGCTTAGTTTAGGCAAAGAAGTTTGCTTTATACTTAAAAAAATAATTACCTAATTTATATATTCCAATAATGAATTTTTGTTTCTTATATTTCTCTCTAATTTTTTATTATTAAATCAACTTTGAATGGTAAAAAATCCATTAAAAATGCCATATACAAAAGATCAATTAACTTATTGTAATACTTTAAAATTAATTTTCCTTTCAACAAAATTAGTGTATTTTTTTCTGAAAACAAATTATGAAATAAACTTTAAAATAGATTTAGATTAATTCATTTAGTGCATTTCATCCTAATGTTATCACATTCATCGGACCATTACCCCCAAAAATGAATGATATATATATATATATATATATATATACACCGAATGCTTTATCGTGGTTTGAATTTTGATGAAATGGTATAAAAAGTTATTTAACTTGCAGTAGAAACAATTATCATAAATAAAACATTACTTTGATGGTAATTCACAAAGATGGATATTGTCTGTTTTCCTTGATTGTTTGGTCCTTAATTAATACTCCCTCCCTAAAAAATATACAGATGATTTGCTCTATGACATATTATTGTTTTAAAATATTAGTCGTTTATGAGATTTTATAGATATTTCTTCATTACATAAACATAGATGCAAAATATTTATATTTGTTCTTTTTAAAATAAACTTTATTTTCTCTTTTTTAATTTGAAAACATAATAATTATGTACATTTTGAAAATAATTTTTTTTATAAAATTAAGTCCAACGACTTATATATATATATATATATATATTTTTTTTTTGTGAATGTTCCAATGTATTTTCGTGTGGTCGTCCAATTTCTAATGATTTTTTTCCTCCCTAATGTAATTTCTAGTAGACAGTATAGATCCTCTCGATGAAAGTTTATTTTTTGGCGAAATAATTCACATGGATGCATGAGTTAATTATCATGAGAAAAATCATAATTTTACAAGAGTTACTAAAAGAAGAAACCAAGTTTTAAAAAATGAAAAAATATATTTTTCCAGTATAAATACAATAATCGATGACGCTTCACATTAGTAGTTTGAGATAATTTAACAGTCATTTAGGAAGAAGAAAAAAAAATTGAATTCTGAATTTGATTAGATAAATATTTAGGTTATGTTTTATCATTTAATTTTGTCATGCGTGAGTTCACTTTTTTTATTTTTAAAAAATTGTTATGAGATTTTATTTTACCTCTAACGATTGACCCACGTATCAAGTATATTTGACTTGGATGAAAAATATTGTATTTATCGCGAAAAGGATTTATATGTACATTCAAGCCAATTAGAAATACATTAGGGACCAAAAAGATAAAAATTAATTATTAGGAATCAAATTGTTTAACAAAATTTAATAATGGACTAAATTGCAATTCATCACTATTATCATCCTTTGTGGCACACACAAAAATAAATAAAAGTGAAACTTATCTTTGTAAATCACAAGTTTGAAGAAGTTATAATATTGTACGACGTGCAAGTGCAATTCATTAACTTAAATTTTTTATACTGTTTTATTTCGCATGAAAGGAAAAAAATAAAATAAGGATTACTCACTTTTTATTTAACTATTCTAAAAGATAAATTACGAAGAGAATACTTTGCTAAATTTACTTTTATAATAATCATATACTTGGTCAACAAATTTTTTTTTAAGACGTAATAGCACTTCCCCAAAATAGATACGTTTGTTTGATTTGTTCAGATGGATTAAACATATATAATTGATATAG
This sequence comes from Apocynum venetum, assembly GCA_019593545.1. Classification (NCBI taxonomy): domain Eukaryota; kingdom Viridiplantae; phylum Streptophyta; class Magnoliopsida; order Gentianales; family Apocynaceae; genus Apocynum; species Apocynum venetum. The sequence continues at coordinate 2,927,760 of SRSM01000123.1, read as the reverse complement.
TTAAGAATATATATTTTCTATAAAATATTTATAAAATACATTTATTCTTTATCATTTCAAAGTGAATTTAATGCATTTATTATATGAAAATAAATTCAACTTAAATAATAATATTTTAATTAACTAACAAATGCATTATATATTTAATAAGGAAAGTGACTTATAAATTGAAACAAACTATTCAATTTGTTTTAAAATATAATTAGTTAAATGAGTTTTTTAATTAAAAATATAAGTAATTTTACATAATTTCATGAACATTTCATGATTAATTTCTAATATTACTCACATTTATTTGTATTTATTCACTTATATATTTCTTATTTACAAACAAAGTTTTTATATTTATTTTTTTCAAAATAAAATGTATATTATCTTTCTTATTTGTAAGACTTAATAAATAATTATAACATTTTATAAAATTATAAAATTATTTTATATAATGTCAATGTAAAAAGTTATATGTCGAATATCATAAAATTATTAAAGTATCAATAACAGCATCTCCAACAATATAATGTTAATGTCAAAAGTGATATGTCATATCAGCAAAAATGACATTGTTTTCATTTTTTATCTCAAATGTATAAAGTTTTAATAAAATGTCATGGTGATTTGTCTTGGCACTTAAGAATATTGTCATATATTGATATAGTATTTGACATGTTGATTCATAAATTGGATAATTATATTGTTTTTTTAATTATTATTAAATATAAATTGGGTTTATATAAAAGAATTAAATGACAAGTAAAATTATACAGAGTTATTAACTGTATTCATTGAAGATTAATTTTAGATTGACACTGTAATTATATGATATCAATAGATACTTCAATAATTTTATGGCATTTGACATATGACTCTTGACATTGATATTGTAAGAGCATATCCAATGATACAATGTCAATGTCAAAAGTCATATGGCACATCAACAAAAATGACAGTATCTTCATTTTTTTGTCTCCAATACGTAAAGTGTTAACGCAATATTATGTTACCGTATTTTAACACTGTCAAGAAGACTGTCATATCTTGTCAGAATATTTGACATGGTGACTTAGAAATTGAATAATGAAACTGTTTTTTTAAAAAAAACACTATTAAATATAAATTGGGTTTATATGAAAGAATCAAATGACAAGTAAAATTATACTAAGTTATTGACTGTATCCATTGGATAAAATTTTTAGTTTGACAATATAATTATATGACATTGATTGATATTTAAATAATTTTATAACTTTTGACATTGATATATTACAATTGAAAATGATCTCAATGTCATATAATTACATTGTCAAACTAAAAAGCTCCTCCAATTAATACATTCAATAACCCAATATAATTATACTTTGTCATTTGATTCTATTCGATAAATCCAATTTTTATTTAATAATTTTTTTTAAAAAATAGTTTAATTATCTAATTTCTGAATCAACATGTCAATCGCTCTCTCAAAATATGACACTGTGAAAACACGTCAGTATGACATTGAATTAAGACTTTGTGCACTGTCAGACAAAAAAATGAAGACAATGTTATTTTTGCTGATGTGGTATATAACTTTTGTCATTGACATTATATCATTGGATATGCTCTTACTCTCTCAGTTTAAAATTGAACGTTCATATTTAATTTTTAGTTTGCTTGGAATTGAATGTTAATGTATATTAAATGAATATATTTTTATTCAAAATTATATTATTAACCTCCTTAATTTAAAATATTTATATCTCACTAGCTCATGATCTCCATCCTACTCTACTTTAATTTAAAAGATCTTTATTCCTGTATTTCAAGATCAATTATATTAGTATAAAATAAAATTTAATAAATAAATTAAAATAAATTACCTTATTTAATTTTAGCCAAAGTAAAGTTAGAATGATGATTTGGTATAAAATGAGTCGAGAAAGAGAGAAGTGATAAATATTACGGATTTGTTTTTTTAAAATTCTTGTTACCGTTTCTCAATTATCCTGTCTGATGATGAACAATACGTGTTACTCTTTGACTTTCTACACCTGTTAAAAATATACAAAATTTTGTATAAGCTATAAGCAAAAATAATTAGAATACTGTTTTATTAAATTGATTAACTGTCATTAATATTAATATAAGATCCAAAAAGTATTAGGTAGTTTTCGTTTGTAATTTAAATATGAGTGTTTAAACAAATTAAATCAATAAAGAGTAAAGGTTTTTTTTTTAAAAAAGGGAAAAATAAAATAAAATCATTCATTAAAGAAAACATATACAAAAGGAAGGAAATATTCATACAAAACATGCAAAGTAGAGTGTTTTTGCGCATACTGGCCAAGGGAATGGACAGCTTTATTTGCTGCTTTGGAGGTGTGCAATGTTAAAACAAAACATTCATCTTGAAAAGAAATAAAATGGTGTATTAATATCTCTCATTAATTTTAAATTACAAATATGTATTTTATTTTAACTTTTTTTATTGGTATTATATTTGTATCTACTATTATTTTATCAATCAATTTATCCCTAGTAATTAATTTTCACTACCCATACCTTATTGGAATATGCAGATCAAATAGCAAGTTTGTTCGATATTGAATGAAGTTCTAATAATATAATCAACTTACTTTGATCAGAACCTCAATTCATTTGATTTTGAAGTGTATTGTTCACGATATTTAGTCATTATAATGTAAGAAAAGAACCCATCATTTCAATCATCGCAATAATGTAAGTGAGAAAGTGAACATTGATTTTAAACAAAAAATAAATTTATAAGTTGTATTTCATAACTGATTAACTGATAGTCGAAAAACACACATATTAAAAAGGAGAGAGAGAGCTAGGCAGTCGAGAAACCCGCCTAACTCCTTTTTTTTAAAAAAAAAATTTATTTATTAGGAAAAACCGCGCCTAATTCTTAATCTTTAGAACAGACCAAAGTCGTAAAAAGTTTGGTCTCACGACTTTTTGTTACCTGGAAACTGAATTTCAAAGTATATCTTAACCTGACTGCTGGAAATGTAGAGTTCCATCTCTCAAAGTCACTGTGAAAAATGCAATAATACAGCTGGACTATCCTCAAGACAAGAAAAATTCCTCTTCCTATTTCGGGAAAGCAAGGTTGTTCTTCAAAGTCATTTTTTTAATTACTCATAAAAATATTTCAAATTTTTTTTTTTATAATTTACGTCTCATTCAATCACATAAATAATATTTTTATTATATTTTAATTAAAACTACAATATCAAATAATTAATAAAATTATTTTATACAATTTATATTATTATTAATCATTTTCAATTTACAATAATTTTTTATTCAAACATAACATTATTTAAAAAATAAAATAAAAAATAATTTTAAAATCCAATACAAATATACTTTAAATAACTAATGCACACTGCCCATGATGCCTCTGTATAACGACACACTCCAACAGTTTAAAAAAAAAATGGTGGTAATAAATTTTTTTACATAATTTTATAAATATTTCATAATTGACTTGCAATATTATATTTATTTATTTTCATTCATCTTCTCATTCCTTTCTTATTTTCAAAATAAAGTCTTTATTTTCCCTTCAAAATAAACATTTTTCTTATTTCTTATTTTTAAAACATAATAAATAAGAACAATTTATGAACTTATGAAGCATAATATTTTATTGATTTGTATAAAAATTATTAAATAACTTATATTTTATGCCGAAAATAATAATAAAAACAAACACCTAAAATAATCTCAATGCTGCCAGAGTTTTAATGTGCCTAAGTGATTTTAATAGGAAAATATCAAATCACAGCCTATATTTAGGAACAGAAAGTACGAAAATTCAACATATATTGGACTAATTATTAAAGTTAGTTTGAAAAAACATTCGTAGTTTTGGATTTATGACATCAATGAATATAAACCTTTTCATTTGTAGATTGATGATTTATGAAGTGGTCAGTTTGAATTTTGACTTTCCTGCGATTAGTTTTTTTAAAGAGCAATATGGGTGGGCGGACCATACCTCCACTGTATGACTGACAATTGACATGAAAACGATGTTAAAAAAATGGTTGGGAATAATTATGCAATTTGCAAGGAGTTGTGGACCTCATGGGTGACTAATAATGGATATCCACGATTACACTCTCCATAATGAGATGCCGTGGACCCTATTCGTAAGGTAGCGCAAGGGTAAGGAAGCCCATAACTCTTCCATTGCTCCGTAACATGGAACTGCATTCATTATCATTATTTGCTAAAAATAAAATAGCTAAATAGCATCTTTATAATAGTTTCAAGGTGATAAGTATTTGTAAAAATTTGTTATAATATATAAAATATATGCGATGCTCTATCACCAAAGGTAGTAAGTTTTAATTGAAGTTGGAAGTGTTTAATCAAACACTGCAGTCCTCCACCTTGATAGCTCATCCAAGACTAACAAGACAAAACTGAGTCATCCCACAGTCAATGTTGTTTTCAAGTTACTGGATATGATTTACTTAGAGTTGAGATAAGAAAGTGGTAACATATATACAGGAAAAGATTACTACTGTGGAACCATAATTTTGTCCTCTTACGAAGAACCTATTTATAAAATGTGTTATTTTTATTTTACTAAGCAATGCTTTTTTTTATTTATTTTAAATATGTATTCTAAAATTTTACTAAAACTATTTTTATTTTGAGAAAATGTGTGGACAAATCTAACTAGCTATTAATTAAATTTACCGCCCTATCTGTTACTGTTGGATGATTATTAAACAGCTCTGAAGTCCACAGTCTTGCCCATTTACATATTTTTCTCTACTAGTTCTAGCACCATCATTCCATGCTTGTTATCAGCCTAAGACTTACACATCATGACTTGCATTGCATGCACCTTTGATGGACTGAAAGCTTCATCTTCATCTCTTCAGAATCCTTTTCTTTGTTCAGTTTCTGTTACTGTGTAAATATAAGATTTCGTGCTAAAGCGTCAAAAAGGAATTCATTATAATTAGTGTATTGGTGAAATTATACATTCTCAATCTAACTTTAAACATCTTCAAATCGTATTTTCTTCTTTTAAAAAAAAGAAAAGAAAAATAATTTTGGATTGTACTTTCTCTGACTGTAAGAAAAAGATAAAACTATCTAGCCAAAAAAAGAAAGAAAGAAAGAAAGATACTAAATATTAAGCTTTTATTACAATAAACTTTGCCAATACTGTTACTTGGTTGCCGTGATGATCCTTTTCTTTCCCCGTTTATCCATTATCGTCTTAAGCCTCGGGTTGATAAATGAAGTCCAACTTAAATATAGGCCTGAATGTTCTGCCAGCAGTCACTGGTCCTCCTGGATGGCTCCTTTTCTCTAGTAGTCCACTTGTCTATATTTCTTGGACTTTTCAACTGATCCAAAATATTGAATGTTGGACTTCTTCTTCGGCTTTAAAACCAAAATCTTCAAGGCCATTACACAATTTTTAACTTTGAAAGCCCATTATAATTTCGAAATATCCAAGGTCGACGGTGTAATCGAGTAGATTGAACAAATTGTAAACTTATAAGGCCTGTTTGTAAAGCGTTGAGCTCCCAAACATTGGTTCGTAGAAATTCTTAACCCCTCACAATTTAGTAAAGTGCATGAAACATTAAAAAAAATTTAAAAATTAGTCAATTCAATAATTTAAATTTAAGCTCATTTTGATATTTTTTAAAATTTATTTTCATATGCTATCTTTAACTATTACAGTCATTTTGATATTTTATATTTTGTTTGAATCATTTAAAATTCATATATACTCTTGTTTTACTGTCATTTAAATTCATTAATTATTATTTTTGTTTATTTTATTTAGGATCAAAATGAATGAAAAACATAATAATAAAGGCCAAAATATTCAAAAAACAATACATTCAATAAAAAATAAAAATAAATTTCGACCCTGCAAGGCTGCAACTACCTCCGCATTGCCGCCGCTCTGGTTTTGTCATCCTCCAGTTAAGAATGTTAGATTTAGTAATTCATTTCTACCATACGCCGGTGTTCGTCTTTATGTGGGAATTACCCTCCTTTCCTTTTGAAAGTCGCATCCAAAGTGATTTACGCCATTCACATGCACTATAATGATGGTGTCTATCACTCAATGCTTTCTCAAGTGCCACGTCGGCACATGTTACTGTTTTGTGATTTCTCAATGTAGCATCAATAATTCAAACTTTTTCTTCCATTCTCCCAAAAATGATTATCACATGATCACAAAAGCCCTTCATAATCTAAAAAATTTAGTAATATAATTATAATTTTTAAAATTTATATAAATTTTTCTACGAACTCAAAATGAATAATTAAAATAGAACGAAAATAATACTTAGAATCTGATATTAAGACCTTGATTTTATAATATATCATTTAAAAATTTAACAATAACACTGATTAAGTATCATAATCATAATAAAAAAATTATTATATTCACTCACAAATGAAATTTTACATTTTCATTTTGAATAAAAAGAAAAATAAAAGTTGATCAAAATAAGGTTATTGTATAAAATAATACTACTAGTTGCACCGACTACAATTATATTGTCGATTGCTTAAAATAAAAACTTTAAGTATTAAAAACAGCCTACTCATTCTTCTCCCTGAGGTGTGAGGAGGAATTATTGCAGGAGATAGTTGAGGCAGCTTATGACACAGGATTGATTGTTTTTGCACGAATAAAGTCCCCCAACCAATTTTTACTGTTTTTGGGATTCAATATTTTGAACAGAAAATAATGCAGTTGAAGGATGGAAACGGGGCCCAGGGATGGGCAGGGTGCGCACTTTTTGTCGTCGACCCGTCTCCTTGTATCATGTGCTCCACAAGGCTATGCACATGTTCTGATGTTGTGAGTTTCAGCTTTTATTGCCTTTTTTTTTTCCTTTAAAAAGCCTCTTTTTGTGATATTTTAATGTCTTCTCTTAGTATCATTTTCCATTTTTTCACTTTGGTATAACTATTTTTATTCCCGAGAAAGTTTCCTCTTGGGGTATGGTACTGTCACTTTGTTGTGTTCTGAGTTTCCTTAATGTCCGCCCATTTAGTTAAAGGTCGCATTGATCTACACTATAACCTCTCTCATCCATAAAGTTAAACAATGATCACTCACGCCTTCCTAATTCCCATTATGGCGAAAGAAAAAATTATTTTGTATATAAAATATTTTGCTTCTAACTAACAAACAATCAAATTCTAAATAAAATTAAAAATAAACAAAATATATCTACCATGCCATATTTAAACATCCTATAAGTTGCTTTTTACTTTCGTGGTGCGATTTCAACTAGAATATCGAATGTGAAACAGCGATATCGAAAAAATGTGTTCACCTTAGCTTCTGTCTCCCTGCAGGAGTTGAGCTAAAAGTCCTAAACCCCTTTCACATTATCCGCTGACAATATTGAGCACATCACATGGCATCTGGTCCAGTGGGCCTATAAGCGTGAATCTAGAGTCGAAAAAGCAAGTGGGCTATCAACAATAAATGAGCCCACCGTATTCACAAATCATAAAGACCTCTATTTATAGCCTCCTCACAATACATACGCAGCCCCCTACCGACCCGATCTCTTCTTATTGTGCTGCATCTCCTTCTCCTGCTCTTGGGCATCCTTTACTTTTACTCCCAAGTACGGCTATGGCGAAGTTCTTGGCTATGGTGCTTCTGGCAATCATTGGCATCTCTATGTTTCACGAGACTTCTGTGAGTTTTCTTATTACATTCTTACTCTAATTGAGAAAAAAATGTGCTTTCTTTCATCATTCATCGTTTCATAATTAATGGCGCATTTTCTGATGTAAAACGTCGCAGGTTTTGGCATCACAAGGAGGTCATCGCTCAAAGAGGGTAACCTTTACAACCCTAAATGCTCTGTTCTCCTCATTCTTTTGTCTTTTGCTCACATTTTGGCGTTTGGTTTCTTTTTTATTTTTCAGAATCCCTACGGTCCAGGGAGTCTCCATAGTTCTCGTAAGTGCCCATTCTTTTCACTACCAGTGTAGCTTTTCCCCATCATTTTCCAATTCAACCCCATAAATATATATTATATGTAAATGTATTGTTCTCTGAGAAGTGTAAAAAAAAAAACAATTAAAGTGAGAAATATATGGAAGCTTTTACCTGACAGGCAGGGTAGAGTCTGTAAAGTCGAAGTAGATTGACAAGTGGTCCAGATGGATGGTGATATTATTACTCCCTGGTAGTTTGACACGAACCTTGACCGCTGGTCAAAAGGTATTACTTGTAGTGACTCACTGACCCATGGTGTTGGTATTTGACATTTTGACCAGAATGCTCACCACAGTGCTCGAGAAGATGCAGCAAGACCCAGTATCACAAGCCATGCATGTTCTTTTGTCAGAAATGCTGTAAGAAGTGCTTGTGCGTTCCACCAGGTTTCTACGGGAATAAAGCTGTGTGCCCCTGCTACAACAACTGGAAGACCAAGGAAGGAGGACCCAAGTGCCCTTAAAAAATTTTGGGCATCTCTCATTTCCCTTTGCTATTCCTATATTCCTATTAATACCAGCATAGTCAATGACTGTGACTTCTGGATCTGTAATTGTTGGTCTCACTTTATTAGCTGGCCAATGTTACTGTTGTTCCTCCTTAATCTCAATCATTGAATGTATTTCAATGGACTATTATAATTATATATCTAGTATAATTCTCCTAATGACAATATACAACAGTCTCCATAAATTCTGGTAAAATTGTTCATTTGATCTTGTACAATCACGGTGAAAGTTTATTAGAAATGATAATTACATGACTATAATTTTCTAAGTTCATTTAATAGCTATCGTAGACTTATTTATTATCTTAAACATAGATGTAGTGCACATATTACTTAGATGTAGGGGGAGGAGAATGTTGATGTAGTATGCATTATCCTACTTGTAGGATAATATGTGCACTACTTGTGTAGGATATCACTAATTGCCTACACAATTTATTTCTTTATTCTTTTTAAAGAAAGATATAAGTAATAAAAATGAACCGTCGAATCACAGCAGGAGTCGGCTATGGAACAGATTACTGCGTTAGGTGATAAACCCATGGAAAAGGGTAATGATTTGCAGAGTGTGAAGTCCAGTTATGAAGCCCTAGAAGATTTTAAACTTCAGGGTTTGAGCTGTCCTCCTCAATTACTACATGGTCTTGTTTTGATGCAAGTGCATACCAATGTGGAAAGCTCACTGTTTACCGGCTTCCAACCCATCAAGTCGACCATTGGGCATTGGGTTTCACGCGGTTAATTTTTTTTTTCTTTTAAAGAAAAATGGAAATGTGGGTAATGTTTGTGTACTTTTTCCCCTTAAGGTGTTAAATTCTCATTCAAACTTCCGAGAATTACCGTGTTCTAGAAGTTCCATTAATTTGTTCTATGTTTAATACACCATGATGCTTTCCATATACCAGATATACTTGTGAATCAATTTAAACGCTTTGAAATATTATAAGTATTTTACATGGCCTATAAACATATTTATATTTTTAAAATCATAACGTCTAATTTTTTTTTTTTAGCGCACACTTCCCCTTCAACGACAAGGCTTAATTGGTCAATTGAAATAATGAATGAAGAGAAGCATCAATATTTTCCTTATCGATTTTTTTTTTTTTGTTTCTTGTGAGGGGACCTTATTGAATTTTATGAATTATATTTTTTGCAATCTCATCTGTACAAATATTATTTTATATTATTTTTTATGACTAATCTATTTAAATATCGCGTTGATCTAAATCATAAACATATGCTACCACCCATATTACACAAACAGTGCAACATGATTGATTTTTTTCAAAAATTATTTTTTATATCCACAAAAATTATTGGAAAATGCCTATTGTGCTATAATCTGAGATTGATTGAGTAATGTTAGTATATATATATCTGAGGTCATTTCCTCTAGTTTCCTCCTGGCACTTGTGATTAAATGTGATCTTCTCAATTCAGTTGAATGGATGAAGTAATTAGATAAGCTTTGAAACAAGTATTTTATCCTTTTTTATAATGAAAATTAAAATTTATTTGTATAAGATTTGTTACCTTTTGTTTTGTGAAAAATTGATGCGATATTAGAGAGGACATCACATGTGAGTAATGTGTTAAAGTAGTAAGAATAATAAAAGAACAAAGTAGATCCGACTTAAATTGAAAATTAATAAAATATATAAGATAAATTAATATTTTTCTTTGATAATTTTTTTTTAATGGGAAAAAGGTGTCGTGGGATAATATTTTTTTTTGATTAAAAAATTTCAAGAAAAATCTATTCAAATGTAGCCTAATCTTATTTTAAGACTGTAAGAACCATGAAGCTCAGACCAACATTTTAAAAGCCCTAGTCTGGTTCAGTTAGGGTTTATTATGTAGAGGCCTATCCTGAGCCTCAGACTGATTTGGCTTGAATTTGGACCACTAAATAAGGGTAGATGTCCAATGGTAACATTTAGGATGGCTCAAGAGCCCAACACACGAGCCCATTTATTATTCTTTAATTTGAAACTCTGAACGGCTTAAAAAAATCAGAGTGAATTTCCCGCCCAAATATTTCGCTCCGTTATTAATTTTGTTTTTTCCAATTTCTTCTTTTCATTCTTTGTGGATGACGATGGTGGAGGTAGAAATGGAGTCCACGGTCACCGACGGCGAGGTCAGGGCCACTGATGCCGAGTCAACTCAGGCGGGATCCAGGGCTCCTAGACTCTTCATTAAAGAAATGGTCATGAGAAACTTCAAATCCTACGCCGGCGAACAGCGCGTAGGTCCTTTCCACAAGGTTAGGGTTCCTTTACAATTTTGTTTTTCCTATTTCACTTGTTTTTCGACTATTTCAAGATTCAGTGATTTCTGATTAAGTTAGAAATTTCGGTCGCCAGAGTTTCTCTGCCGTTGTCGGGCCTAATGGTAGTGGGAAGAGCAATGTAATTGATGCTATGCTCTTCGTATTCGGAAAGCGAGCCAAACAGGCTAGTGTATACTGATTTTTTCCCCCTTTGTTTCCTTTACTATGATAATTTAAGCAATAATAAATTGACCAAGAAAAATTGATAATAGCTTTTATTTCTGTTGGATTTGTTTGCAACATGCGCAGATGCGTCTCAATAAAGTTTCGGAGCTCATTCACAATTCAACCAACCATCAGAATTTGGACAATGCGGGTGTGTCCGTACATTTTCAGGAGATCATCGACATGGTATTTGAATATATATATAAAATTTTCATTTTAGATTGCATTGCTGTGTACAAAATTTTATAACAACAATTGCTTATTATAGGACAGCGGGACATATGAAGTTGTTCCAGGAAGTGATTTTGTGATTACTCGTGTTGCTTTTCGGGACAACTCCTCAAAGTATTACATTAATGAGAGAACAAGCAACTTCACTGAAGTCACAAAGAAATTGAAAGGGAAAGGAGTGGACTTGGACAATAATCGTTTTCTGATTCTTCAGGTTTGGTCTTTTGAACCTTTTATTGGAATTAAATAAATGAGTTTCTGGAATGGCTACAGTTACGATGTTTAAGAATTTTCTCAGGGTGAGGTTGAGCAGATATCATTGATGAAGCCAAAGGCACAGGGACCCCATGATGAAGGTTTTCTTGAATATCTCGAGGACATAATTGGAACCAACAAATATGTTGAGAAAATTGATGAATCATTTAAACAGTGAGTTTTGCATGTCATAAATATTAGACTCTCTAAGTTTTTTTTCGCGTGATCTTTCGGACTATCATCCTCTTTTTTAAAGGTTCAGTTAAGTTGAGTTATAGCATTTGTAAAATCTATACTGAAGTAGCTAAAGTTAATTTTTGCATCTTTCTGTGCACAATGAAAATAACTCAGCATACTAACCCCATTCTTTAGTTGTATCTTTGGACTCCACTCAGTTAACGGTCCTTAGTTTGCTTGATTATTCATATGCATTACCCTAGATTTGTGTAAAAAATATATGTTTTAAATTCTTTTAGGCTGGAAGCTCTTAATGAAAGGAGATCTGGTGTGGTTCAAATGGTGAAGTTAGCTGAAAAAGAAAGAGATGGCTTGGAGGTATATTTTGAAATGAGCCCTTGTTTGTTTGTCCTAATAACTTCTGAATCACGTATTTTATATTCTCCCAGGGTGTAAAGAATGAAGCAGAAGTTTACATGCTTAAGGAATTATCACTTCTCAAATGGCAAGAGAAAGCCACAAATCTCGCCTCTGAAATTAACGCTACTAAAATTTTGGAACTGCAAACTAATGTTTCCAACCTAGAAGAAAATCTAAAAACTGAAAGGTAATCTTTTTCAAACGATCTTGTGCTAGTTTATGCATTTCTTGCAACAAATTCTGCTTCTTGATAAAAGAATTGTTTCCATTTATCAGGGAGAAAATTCAAGAGAACAACAAAACATTGAAGGAACTAGAGGCTTTGCACTTGAAGTACATGCAAAAGCAGGAGGTCTGCATCCTATCTTTCTAATTCTTGTCTTCCAATGATTAACACGGTACTGTTAATTTATTGGACTTAGAAACCTATAAGCTCTGTAATGCTTTATGACAATTTAATTCAGGCTCAACATATTTTACATTCTTTTATTGAGGATACTAGTTTTTTAATTGCAACCTAGTAATTAAAAGGTTGCATCTGATATGTTTTGGTATCTTAGGAGCTTGATAGTGGACTCCGGAGTTGCAAGGATGAGTTCAAGGAATTTGAAAGGCAGGATGTGAAATATCGTGAAGATTTAAAGCATTTGAAGCAGAAGATCAAGAAATTAGATGATAAAATTGAAAAGGTAGATTAGAAAATATAATACCCTATAAGTATGTAGAAATACTAGTTTTATTTATCTGTCAACTGTCTTGCTTTCTTTCACAGGATTCCAAAAAAATAACTGATTTCACAAAGGAGTGTGAGGAGTCAATGAATCTGATACCAAAATTAGAGGAAGATATACCGAAGTTGCAGAAAACTTTGTTGGAGGAAGAAAGAATTCTAGACGAAATTAAGGAGAATTCTAAGGGTATGGTCTTCTTTTTTCAAATATCTGGTTACCAATTTCAGTGCTGTGCTCTGTTTTTCAAGTAGTCCTGTTTGAGGCTACCTTCATGATTTTCCTTGGTGTTAAATCTTTGTTAAACCTTAGTGAACATACCATTGTCATCTTATGTACTTCATTCTGATTATTATAGTGTGTATAAACTATGGTATAGATGCTGAAATTTTTTTCGTTTTATGTTCACAGAGTTTAACTAATTGATTGTAAAAATGGTATCACTGATCATATTAACTTACATATATTATATTGCTATTTGGAGACCTTATAGCATTGAATAATTTCTAAACCATATGTCAATTGATGAGCTTCTGATTTGTTATTACCTGAATAATTCTTGAAATGCACTTTCTTTGAACTGAGTTTTATGTAATTTGATTGTCAAGCAGTTGAAACTGAGGTTTTCTGCAATGAACTTGCTCAAGTTCGCTCTGAACTAGAACCTTGGGAAAAGGAATTGATTAAGCACAAGGGAAAGCTTGATGTTGCAAGTACAGAAAGCAAACTTCTGAGTGAAAAGGTGAGGGTCAGTTGGTGTTCAAGTTATTGTTATCAGCATAAATGTGATTGTTCCTGTTTAGGTTGTGTTTTACTTAATTCTTTTTTTAGTAGAATAAAATTTCTTTGTAATTTTAAAATCACTACAGCACATAATACTTTTATATGAAAGTTGAAATGAACCGTCACATAGCTCTACTTTCCATTGGTAATTGTAGCATACTCCAAACAAGATAGTTTGAAATTGAGATTGAACTTTTATACGAATGCAGTAGATGTTTTCCTGCAAAACTAGTCACTTGTGCATATTGATGATTACACTGAAATTATGTTTGAAATGTCAGAGAAGTTTATTTTTATCCTATCTGGAATAAATCCAGGATTATTTTGGAAAGCTAACTAATAGTTAATCAACATGAAAATCAATGCCAAAACAGTAAAGTGGCAGTTAAAAGATATAAAATCAAGCTCTTCAACTACTTTGGATATACTTATTACCAAAACTAGAGTTTTAAGAGTACTAACAGTTTTTAGTTACTCTAGTCATGATGCCCTCTGTTTTGGCAACCTATACCGAGGTTTTATCTGCAATTCGATTGTCTGAAGAACCTTCTGGTTTTGGATGGTTAAGTTCTTCTATTCCAATATGTCACTAAAACTGTGTTTGATGATGTTTTTCAATTGTCTTGAATTTGATCTTTTACCATTTCAGCATGAGGCTGGTCGGGCTGCTTATGGGGATGCTCAAGAGCTGATAAAGGAGATACAGAGGACGATTGAGGCTAAGACGTCAAGCATAAGCAAAATTCAAAGTGACTTGGAGAAGAAAAAGTTTGAAGCATCTGAAGCTCGCGAAGTTGAACAAGTGTGCTGTCTTCATTACTGAATTCTGTTTTCTCCCTTGCTTTTGTTAACATGATTCAAAGTGATAAGTTGTTTGTGAATTGCAGAAATGCCTTGAGGAGCAAGAGAGATTAATTCCTCTTGAACAGGCTGCTAGACAAAAGGTCATAGAGCTTGCATCTATTGTAGATTCTGAAAAAAGTCAGGGATCTGTTCTAAAAGCAATACTGCAAGCTAAGGAATCAAACACAATTCCAGGAATTTGTGGTCGAATGGGTGATTTGGGTGCAATTGATGGTAAATTCTTTTTAAATTCCGGCATGTGTTTTGTAATTTGTTATTTTCTATCTTTTCGTTTGATGAGTGTTCTTTTTTTTTTTTTTTTACATTTGATGAGTAATCTTATATAAGTCAAAATGTGACACTTATGATTGGCAATGATATATGACATCAAGTAATGTTTAAAAAGAGCTAAAAGGGGTATCTCATATCGGAAGGGCTAAATGAGGGAACATTATTCATTATGACTTTTTTGCTACTCTAGTTTTTAAATAAATGAATTGCTTGGCTTAATTGATGTCCCTTTTTCTTTCTCCCTTGGAATTTTCTACATGTTGGTTGAGCATGCCTTTTCTTATTTCTGGCTATGCTTTTGCTTTCTTTCCTGTTTTGTCATATATCTGTGGTAATTAGAATATCACTATCTAATTTACTTTTTGATACTTTTTCTTATTGGGAACTTTCCTTGCAGCAAAGTATGATGTTGCTGTATCCACGGCTTGTCATGAACTTGATTATATTGTAGTGGAAACAACTATAGCAGCACAATCATGTGTGGAGCTACTTCGTCGCAAAGACCTTGGTGTTGGAACATTCATGATTTTGGTATATTTCTTAATCATCTTCGTCGCAAATACATTCATATTTCTTGCTCTTGGAAGTTTCTACTCTTTTTTTTATGGATAAATATGTCTAACTTGAAAGTTTCTTGTTGAACGTTCATACATGCTTTGTATTTGAATGCTCCACAGGAATTATATTCTCACTTTTTTGTTGTTCCTCTTTAATGACAATCTCTTCAATTTTCACCTGCCAACCTGATCCACATTCTTCTAGAGAATTGAACTACCTGCATAAAGTAGTTATTGATTGATTTCAGATGCATTAGACTAAGCTTGATTTTGTTATATTTACATAACTGTTTATGTTTTTAGTTTGATTGGTACATAACATGACATTAAATTACCATGAATATGTTTGCAAGCCATGCAGGCTCATGAAAATCTGTTGAAGAATGTGTACTCTGCTTTATAAACTTTTCTCTTATCTCTACCACTCACATTGCAGGAGAAACAATCTTACCTATTGGCGAGGTTGAAAGAGAAAGTAAACACACCCGAAGGAGTTCCACGTCTATTTGATTTGATTAAGGTTCAGGATGAAAGAATGAAACCTGCATTTTTTGCAGCATTAGGAAATACAGTTGTTGCAAAAGATATTGATCAGGTAAATTTTCTTTGGGAAATTTGTAGAAATAGATTTTTTTTTTCTTTGTGTTGTGGAAGAAAGTTTACATAATGTAGGCGAACAAAACTAGTTAATTAAAAACATGGACAAGGTTAAAAGATCTGATATTTTGAGTGTGCCAGCATCTGTATGGACTGTAAAGCTATTGTATTCAAGTAAAAGGAATATAGGTTGCTTTTGTTTGGCCATAGTCCTAATTGTTTTTTACTCTATTTTGATTTTTGGAGCTATTTCCTCTTGTGTTTGGCTCTAAAGAGTTGAATTGCAAACGTTTAGGCAACACGAATTGCATATGGAGGAAGCAAAGAGTTTAGACGAGTTGTTACTCTTGATGGAGCTTTATTTGAAAAATCAGGCACTATGAGTGGTGGTGGGGGTAAGCCACGTGGTGGTAAGATGGGAACATCTATTAGAGCTAACAGTGTTTCTGCTGAGGTTATTGCTGAGGCCGAAAATGAGCTCTCTAGGCTGGTTGAATGCCTGAATAATCTAAGGCAAAGAACTGCAGATGCAGGGAAGCAATATCTAGCAGCAGAGAAATCAGTTTCAAATTTGGAGATGGAGTTAGCAAAAAGTCAAAAGGAGGTGGCAATCTTCTCAATATAGTTTTATTTTGTTTCAGTTGTGTAGATTTTTCTTCCAATGATATGTTACACTTTATTCATTTATATAACAGATTGAAAGCTTGAAGTCACAACAGAGTGATCTGGAAAAACAGCTTCATTCTTTGAAGATGGCCTCAGAGCCAAGGAAAGATGAGGTTGATAGACTCCAGGAACTCAAGGAAATTATAGCTGCTGAAGAAAAAGAAATAGAGAGGCTTACAAAAGGTTCCAAGATGCTAAAGGAGAAGGTCTCTAATTTTTTCTTTAATACTACTTTATAGAAAATCGTCTTGTGATTCCCACTCACTCATCCCTGGGGTGGGGGGGGGGGGGAGGCTGAGGTTTTTTCTTTATCTTTTCTCCAGAAAATTGCTTAATAATATATATAAATGTTCAGGCAATGGAGCTTCAGATGAAGATAGAGAATGCTGGTGGCGAAAGGCTGAGAATCCAGAAGGCAAAATTTGATAAAATTCAGTCTGTAAGTGGATAAAATGGCTTCATTGGATATTAGAATCACTAAATAAGCCTTTCCAACAACTCAAGCTTCCTATTTGACAGGATATTGATAAAAGTAATACAGAGGTCAATCGTCGCAAAGTACAAATAGAAACAGGTGAAAAAATGATTAAGAAATTGTCCAAAGGGATTGAAGATTCGAAAAAGGAGAGAGAACGGCTCATTGCAGATAAACAGTCATTACTTGCTACCTTCAAAGAGATTGAACAAAAGGCGTTTATTGTTCAGGAGAACTATAAGAAAATTCAGGAGGTTGTGCTAATGTTTTCTTAGTTTGACGTTTAACATTTAACAGTTTCTATCTCTTTTTTCTGTTACCTCTCTTTGTTTGCACAAATATTTTTACTAAGCTGCATGTGAATTCTGTCCTTTTAATGCAGCTAATTGATCAACACAAAGATGTGTTGGATAAAGCAAAATCTGATCATGAGAAACTCAAAAAAACTGTTGATGAGTTGAGGGCATCAGAGGTTTGTGTAGCTAGATTCCTAGTTTGTTGCTCAATTCTGATGAGTCTGCTTAATGACTTGAGTGTTCTTGCAGGTTGATGCCGAGTACAAGCTGCAAGATATGAAGAAGAATTATAAGGAGTTGGAAATTAAGGGTAAAGGATATAAAAAGAGAATGGATGATTTGCATGTTTCTCTTTCCAAGCATATGGAGCAGTAAGCCCTTGAAACTCCTAAATAGAATCATTCACACCACTCCTTTTTGTCTGGTATTAGTGAATGCTATATATGCACAAATGATATAACATAAAATTTGACTGTTGTCTGTGCAAACCTCATCTGCTTCTGTACCTTTTCAGAATTCAGAAAGATTTGGTGGATCCAGAAAAACTTCAAGCAGTGTTGTCAGATGAAAGTCTTGGGGAGGCCTGTGCCCTTAATCGATCTCTTGAGATGGTGGCTATTCTTGAAGCTCAGCTGAAAGAAATGAACCCAAATCTTGATTCAATCTCAGAGTATGAATCCTGCATTAAAGTTGTGGGATCTCTCCATGTATTCCTTTTGATGATTTTAAGTAAGATTAACTATTCTCATCAGGTATAGGAGGAAAGTATCATTGTACAATGAACGAGTTGAAGATCTTAATTCCGTTACCCAACAGCGTGATGAGATAAGAAAACTATATGATGAATGCAGGAAGAGAAGGTCAATCTTTGTTTTATATTTCTATTTTATTCTGATAACCTCTGCTGTGCTTGGATACAAGTCTCTGATATTTTATTACACTTGTTTCAGGTTAGATGAGTTCATGGCAGGTTTCAACACAATATCATTGAAATTAAAAGAAATGTATCAGGTCTGTCCTGGTAGCATTTTTTCCCAATCTCACGTGCCTGTAGTATGTGGTATCACCAATTACATATTTCGCCAGGTTTTCTCTAATGTGATAATAATCTTTGTTGTTATAGTATTGCTCGAATTCATACACAAAATACAGAGACATTCACAATTACTGTTCGTAGTTGGTGATATCATGGTTGCAATACAGAATCTATACCGTATTATTTTGCTTTATAATCTTGTAATTTAAAATTAGTGTTTCCTTGTTTCCCCTCAAATCTTCAGTTAATGGTCAGTCTGATTGTTCTACAGATGATAACTCTTGGAGGTGATGCAGAACTCGAGTTAGTTGACTCTTTGGATCCTTTTTCCGAAGGTGTTGTTTTTAGTGTGAGACCGCCTAAAAAGAGCTGGAAGAATATTGCCAACTTGTCTGGCGGTGAAAAGGTAATCAGTAATGGATATGGACAGTTTTTGTACCTTAAAGGTCTTCTGAACAAAATAATATCCATAACAATCTTTACAACGTATGTATGGATATGTCATCGTCATCTAATGCTAGTGAATTTCTCTTTAATTTCAGACTCTGAGTTCCTTGGCTCTTGTTTTTGCGCTCCACCACTACAAGCCAACTCCACTTTATGTGATGGATGAGATTGATGCTGCTTTGGGTATGTTTGCGGAATATATGGTTAAGTTCTAGCTATTTGCCTTGAAATTCTTCTTTAACCTCATACTTCATTTCTTGTTTTATTTGTGATAGATTTTAAGAATGTCTCAATTGTGGGACATTACGTGAAAGACCGCACGAAAGATGCTCAATTCATTATTATAAGGTACATTTCATTGCACAATAAAAGCTACTTCAAAAATTTCATGGGCATGTGCACTGACCCCCATCCCCTCCCTTTTTTTTTTTTTCTGTAATTTTTTTTGCAGCCTTAGGAACAACATGTTTGAGTTGGCTGATCGACTCGTTGGTATTTATAAAACCGATAATTGCACAAAAAGTATTACAATCAATCCTAGGAGTTTCGTGGTGTGTGGAAAGGCTGCATGAGGATTTTTCTGTGCTTCCAGTTGCGTTGCAAACGGTCTTCTCCCATGTCTGTATTGTCTTCTCCTGCCTTAGGATGTGGTAGAAGGCAATTAGATGTTCTGTAGATTATGATTGTGTGTATATATATTTGTTTTCTTATCATTTAGAATTTGCCTGTATAATTTATTCAGCATTTGCAACTGTGTTAAGGATACAATACTCAAAATTATGGAAATGTCAGCGCTTGCTATTATTTTGTGGGTGTGTAGCCAGGAAGTAGTTTCGTCGATTTATTTTTGGGTTACAGTCTTCTGCTAACTTATATCTCAATTATATAAGGCCTTGCCATTTTATTTGGAAAAACTTATTCTTGAACTATTATCGTCTTTTTCTGAGAAGAAAACTTCAAGCGTTTCCATATTTTTAATCCTTATTTAGAATAATGAGAAGCACGTAAAGAAGAGAATCATAAAAAAGAGGGATAAGATAAGTATGTCTTCATAATTTATTATTTAAAAATAAATTTAATAAATCAAACATTTTTATTTTAAATAGAAATATTATGGTAAACTTAACAAATATATATTGTATTTGATTTTTTTTAAAAAAAATTACTATGAAAACATTACTCTTGCGGGGTTTTTTTTAAAAAGAGTTATATGTCAGACATTAGTCAATATATAATTATGTGTTTCCAAGCATTAATTTCTTATACTAAATAGTTAATTTATTTTTAGATATTATATATTATATATAATGATTCCTATTTTTTTGTATAACAATATTTTTTTATTAAATTATATAAATATTACGAACTAATAACTTTTTATATTGGATGCGAGATTTGTTTTTGAAAAATGGCATAAACATTACAAATCTTTATACAAAACTGTACCATAATCACCATAGCTGGACGATAGCAGGATGAAGGACGATATATAATAATAGTAGATCATCCCAGTCATCAGACTTCTATTAGTATGACCGGATTAGCTTAGTTTTTGGAAGTCGAGAGAGTAGTAGTTAGTCGTTACTGGCTCTTGTGGTGCAATAGTCGTTGACTGGGCTATGCTTATTATATCTTGTAGCAAGAAGCAACTGTCACGGATGACATATTATTATTACGTTAAGCTTTTTTGTCCTCATTTGATATCTCTTAGTACTTGAAGTTTTCCCCAAGTCATCACTTTGTCAATACACCTCATCAGAAAACTTCAAACAATTTATGTACAACAACTTGAGTTAAAATTAACGTTTATATTATATTGCTTTTCAACTAAAATGTCATTTATAGAAGCATCTAAGCTTGGTTCCACACTGTGCATTATAGAAGTATACTTTGGCTCGAGAATGACTCTGCTAGGTTCCTGCTGGTTAATCATTGAAACTATCATCATTCCTGAGGGGTATCAAAAGTGGTTTTATTTGAGCATCTATATTCATCCCATTCTGCTCTTTCTCTGTCAGATTTTCCTGTGGTTCAAATTGCTAAAGAGATGGCTCTTTCTTCTTGCTTTCTTCCTCTTCAGAATGATCACTTGTGTTGTAGGTTTATACATCCTAGTCCTCAGAGTCTTAAAGAACTGCATCGTCCATTTTTTGCCTTCCCCTAAAGTAAATAGTATCAGAGTTCCCTCTGATCAGATGGTCTTAGAGGATCCCGAAATTCCCCATTCTATCCCATGTATTCAAAATCAAGTTGTCATACGCTTAACAGGCATGCTATGCTATGATTCACATGAACTGCAAAGATGGAATTTTGAAGAGGAGGCCTGGTACGAGCTTGGGTTACATACTGAGGAAATTGATACCGAAGATTCTGAAACCGGAGTTAGTGATGGTTCAGACTTGAATTCCGATGATTCCTCTGGTTTTTGCACCAGTCCTCCAACCCCAGCATATGATATGCATATGGCTGTGAGTTTATCTCCTGTTGATAGCTCTATTTCAGCATCGAAAAACACGGAGCACAGTCTTGAAGGTGAAGAAAATGCTTCCCTGCAAGATTTGGATATAAACGAGCAGTTACAAAGTGAGTCACTAGGTACCACCGAGTCACCCTCAGAACAAGAGTTGATCAATAAAAGGCCAGAGCAAGAAGTAGATGCATTCTATGAAAGATATGCAAAAAGGATGAAGTGGTTTGATGTTCTCTGCCGGGATAGATTATATGGAATAGGTGGATCCCCAACTCTACTTCATATGCATCATCAGGATTCACCTTATCTGCACAGTGGAAGAAACGTTTTCAAATATAAAAATAGTATCAAAATTTTCATAAAGTTTGTGTATTCATCTACTAGTAGAATTTACTCCTAGTTCTAGAATTTTGGGCTGTATGTATTAACTATGGCATTGGCATTGTGACACATAATTCGGCAGATGCAATCCTAAAAGACCTTGGGAGATCAAGCAATCTGGTTACCTGGGAAAAAAGGGCAAGAGAGAAGCTAATAGAGAGTTTAAGAAGTGATTTTGAGTTGGTTTGTGTAGCCCAATCATGCCTATCTTGGGAAACACTGCAGCACCAATATTGGAAAGTCAAGACTGTTGCAAGCTGCAATTCTGAAGATGGATTCTTCCACAAAGTTACTGCAGATGGATTCCAAAAGTTCCAAATACTACTGGAAAGGTTTATGGAAGATGAACCCTTTGAAGGAAAACAATACATGAAATATGTCCAGAAAAGATTTTCCATCAAGAATCTTCTTCAAGTACCAGAAGTTTCAGGTATACATAATACATCCCAACTTCTAACCATGCATTGAACTCGACGTTTGACAGCGATACATAAACTTTTTTATACTAATATTTGCAACTGGATTCATTTTTTCTTTTTTAATGCTAAAGGTAGTGCATTTCATAATGCGTTGTGCTTATTTGTTATTTGACAAAGAATTTGATATTCAAACCAAATGAAAATGGATAAGTTTCCACGAAAAGGTCCCCATGGATCAAACCGGTCACATTTGGTTTTTAATCTGATCCCCTTACCAAAAGCAGAATCTCAGTAAGCACGCGGCAATTTTTTTTCATATTCTTACTTCCTTGTCTACCAAACCCATCATTTACTATTATTGTTATTGATCGTCTAGCCGGAAAGTAATAAAGGATAACTGAATATTTTTCATTTTCTTTCCTATAGGATATGTGGAGGACAAAAATGAAAGAATGAATGGAGAAGCAGTGAAGGCTGCTGAAGTCCTCAGGACCATAGAGAATTGCATAAAGGTCTTCTGGCTATTTGTTGAGGCGAATTGCAAAAAACCCATATGGAAGATCTATAGCAATATTTGTTGGACTCGTCCACCTGTTGAAGATCCTAGAGACTTGGAGCTATTTTATGACTTGAAGACGATGCTCAAGAAGGTACTTAATTTAATCCTTGCTCGTATTCTGGTGATTATTCAATTCTATTTTCATCTTGAAAATTTGATCAAAGGGTAAAAATGAAGAGCTGACAATGAACAATTTGTGCCATTTATTTCTTTTTTTAATAACCCTCGAGAAGGAGCTATTGGTAAAAAGGTTGAAGGCAAAAAGGAAGTGTTGGCTGAAGAAATCGGTGAATCCTCTTGTCACTGAATCTGCCAAGTTTGATTTGTTGTTCACAATGATTGACCTGAAGCTAGTGAGGAAGGTGTTAGGAATAGCTGCCATTTCAACTTCTCAGCTAAAATGGTGCCACACAAAGCTCAATAACATACAGTTCATAGAAGGCAAAGTGCATCGTTCTCGGGCCTGTCACCTCTTCCCATCTTCCTAATATAAATTGGGGGTTGGTCATTAACTCTTTTTTATGTAGATATTTATTTAATTTCAATGATGTATTATTGGATAATATCATTATTATATTTTTAATGACTGTTTTTGTACAAATACTCTCAAAATGTAAACAGATCCTCTAAATTATTATGTTTTGTCTTTTTGGAAAAGGATAACAGAAGAGAAAACTTTCTCACCAACCCTTTATAGGAACTTGCAATCATTAAAAATGACACAGTTAATTTTCAACCGAATAAAAATGCAATTAATCAAACATTTGGCGTCTATATTATATTTTCTAATAAAGAATAGGTACCTTTATAAAATTATTATTTTTTTGGTGAATACCTTTATACCTTTATAAAATTATAAGCAGTCTTATCACATGCAATTATTTTTTTGGTCCAAAACTCCAAATAAGGGTCTGGCTATTGTTTCTTCACCTGCAATTTTATAGTGAGTTTGAAGGTCCTATAGAACGTGAAAAGCATGTGCTAGTTCTGTAGGTCCGGCCGTTTTTCCATAGCCACTCATTTGAGCTTCACACCATCATACCTCAAGTTCCTCTTCAGCTGAGCCTGAGGCATACCCAGACACGTGGTAAATTGCAGTTGTGTCACAGACAAGAAGTAGGCCAAGCAAGGGAGGACTAGGCAGATCGAAACATACAAGGTCTTAAGTTTCTGGTTAGAAGTGTGAGTTTGCAATTCCAAAATTGATTCAAACCTCAAAAAATTGGAGGTCCCATAGTTTGGTCAACATTCTCGATCGTTTTTATTCATGGTTTCTCCATTCTTTCCGTTCAAAAGTCCAAACCCCAACTTCAGCATTCGCAGATTAAACCCACACACTTATACTTATTGATGCATAAAAACCTAGACCAAGAACATATCCTCTCAAAACAACAATCGGGTTTGCCTGGTTTCTTGAACTAGGTGTGCATTCTCTTTTTCTTTTCTGGGCCATTTATACTTTCTTGAATCTTGAATTCTAATCGTCAATCCGTCGAAATCTGTAATGGCGTCAATGGGATCCCTTCCATTTGTAATTGACACTGTTATAGACAGTTCAGTGCTTAGTAATAGTGGGAATTCTCGTATACCCAAGTTTCCTCCGTTAGCTTGGAGGTTGAGTAGATTTCCTAGTGATGCGACATCAAGGAGTGCAAGAATGTTAGGTAAAGGTATGGGAAAGCTGTCTTTGTGCTGTGGCTTCAGAAGACATCGGAGGTGGTTGGTTAATGGCGTGACCGCGACAGGTACCGGCTCTGGGGATACGCAGAGCGGAGAGAAATCGGAGGATCCTTTACAGGCCACGATAGAGAAGAGCAAAAAGGTTCTAGCCATGCAGAAGTGCCTACTTAATCAGGTCCCTTTTATCATTAACTTGTTTTTGCCTTTTGGCGATCTTTTATGCATGTTCTCTAAGATTAGCCGCGAAAGAATTTTTATTTTGGGATTCTTTTTCTTTTTTCATTGACAAAAATTGTGCAAGTTTCAATTATTTGTAAAGATCCTTAGTCATATGCGTCAAGACTCTGTTAAATCAGTGCGACACTCATTTGGCTGGTTCCCTGAGGCAAAGCAATGAGTTCAATATTGGTGGTGAAAGTAAACATTTATTCATGTTGCGGAACTGCTCTTTGAGCATCATTACAAGTGCCATTTTCTGATTCTTGGTGCTTAAGGGATTATGGTTTAATAAGAGTGCTAATGATACTTAAGCCATTTTGAATATGATTCTCCCATTAAATTGTTAGTAAATCCTTCAGAGAAGAAGAGGTGCTATTAATTTCCTAAATCTGTTTCTAAGCATATTATAGCTACAGTTTCTCTGATGTTAAAGCAACGCAATGCCAAAACTTTAGCCTCTTTCTTGAGATCTGGAGCTTATGAAGTAAAACCTCTGTACGTGTCTTGTTTGAGGGTAGTTTGAGGGGAATTGAACAGCAAGGCCATGTATAAAAGGGAGGTAGAAGACACCAACCAGGATATCGTTTATCAGTAGATGATAAAGCTATGTAATTAGAATTCTTAGGTCACTCCGAAGGCTATAAAAAATGGGAGATGAACCTTACTGAAAAGTTCCAGGTTAAATTTTCTGCTACTGATCTCTGTAGACAGAGAGGTTCTTGGACCTCTCTGTTTTGGATTTCCTCTAGTATGTTAATGTGAATAGAAGTTTAAACTACTAAATATTTTCTATTTGTAGATGTACAGGAACTTCCCTAATAATCTAGTTGTAAAAAGGCGTTTATACATCAGTGTCCCCAGCTGGTCATTGAATTTAATTGTAATGCATCGAATCTTTTCGTCTGTTTCATTCGTTAATATTCATCTTTACTTCTTACAAGCAATATATGCTTACAAAATACAAGCAGGTGTTTTGTCTAGATTTTCATGATTTCAGTTCCAACATCATGGAGGTGCTTAATGTTTCATATGTGGCTTCCTTCTGAAATTCATTTCCCCTTCAATGTACTCATTCCACTCTATTTACTACTTATGTACTTTGAATGCTCCACCATCTTTAAAAATGCATTGGGAACTCACTCCAGAGGTCATCATACCTTATCATGTAATATCCAGTAATTCACTCATTTTGTCCCTTAATCATTCTGGATAATGGTTGTGCTTTGTTTGCCAAAGCTGATCCTCTCAAGGCTTTTCCTTGTGCTTATTTTCATAATGGGTTCAGATATCGACATCATTGAGCTGTATGCTTTGCAACAGATATCTGAAAGAAAAAAGTTAGTTTCATCAATAAAAAGTAGCATTGTCGACCAGGAGAGCAATGGATCGATTTTGAGTCTTGATACTGCCTCAACTGATGGAGGTGACCATGATGAGGATCACACTAGTATTTCATCTAGCAGTTCTCCTTCTATTGTACAAGAGGCAGAAGAAAATCCGCGTGCAGCTAGTGGAAATGTTTTTGCAGAAGATGTAAAGGATCCAGGACAAGAGCTTCTGCACAGGGGAACTTCTTCTAATGGAAATTCCCCCAGACAGTTCAAGGACTCTACTAAAGAGAGAATTCAATCTTCCGCTAAAAGGGAAACTTCAAATTTAGGTTCAACTGATCAATTAAAAAACATCTCTCTGGAGAGAGTAACAGTCAATTCCAAAATTTCCTCAGATGCAGATGGAGACAATCAGTCACGAGATAGGACAGTGACAAATCCTTCTAATAAGCCTGCATCTCTCCCAAAACCCAGTGCAGACTTGCTCTTAGAAGCTGAAAAGCATGAAGATTCTGAAAAATCAAGTCCAGAGAAGATGAAGATTGATAGCACAGATCTCAAAAGTGTAGATGTGAAACCTCCTCCATTGGCTGGAATCAACGTCATGAACATAATATTGGTGGCTGCAGAATGTGCCCCGTGGTCCAAAACAGGTATTTGTTAGATAAAATTTCTGTTTGGAGTGCTCTCCTGACACACACAGAGAGAGAGAGAGAAGGGGGGGAGGGGGGCACTGATCATCCTTGCTTTATATTTCTTTTCCAGCAATCTCCTTTTCCTGGACTTTTTTCTTTTTATTTGAATGAAGAAACTTTAGTAATTAGTTCAACCTCATAATATTTTTCTTGATAATCTTTCTGTGTTCTGCTTTGCAACAAAAGTTTACTCTCTCAAACAGTTATTTTGTCTGTGCTATGATCAAAGTCACTTTCAGACTTTCTACATCAGTAAATCAGTAATATTCTGAATGCTCAATAAAGTGTTCATTTTGGTCCAAGTGCATTATCTATTGGGTCTAGGTTGCTTTCAAATCTTGAGAGCAACACGTTTCAATTATTTAGGACAAAAAGCACCTGAAACATTGGATAAAAAGAAAAACTGAAATCAAGTTGACGTTCAACTCAAAATGCTAAAAAGGATGCAGATGGACGACTAAGAGCCACTTTTTGTATTATACTTCTTAGGCAAGCTTTAATATGAACAGAATTTCATAATATAAGTTCAGAGGGTGGAAGAATGGGAAGTATGGTACTTGACGTTGATCTTTCTTGAAGGCCCTGCTTTGAAGCAGGATATTTTATGGGGTAATCTTTTAGGGGATATACAACTCAAAAACTTATGCTTGAAGATTACTTTACCATTTCTTTCCAGTTTTAATAATCAGATCTTGCTGTGTACTTATTGGATTCATCTATATATTTCCAATATTTGTTTAGAAAATTCCATATTTTTAGAAGTCAAAGACTATAAATTAGTGAATCAGAATCTATGTTTTCTCTTGATAAAGTAGTTTATCCAAGCCAATATTTTTCTGAAAAGAGTAGAAAATAAGTTTATCAAAGTGAATAATTTAATAATTCCCAATTCTATGTGACTTGACAAGTTCGGTGAAGGACAATGCCATGCTTGTAAGTAGAAAGTGATGGATAACCTACAATACTCAATTTGAAAGAAAGAGTTAGAACGAAAATGAATGCTTGTGCTTTCTTCTTTTCCTCCTTGCTATTACACCCAAATCATATCTTCAGATGTCTGCATGTCTCTGTGTTCTACTACATGTGAAAACTAATTTATGAGGAGTTTGCCTAGGTGGGCTTGGAGATGTTGCTGGAGCTTTACCGAAGGCTTTGGCTCGGCGTGGTCACAGGGTTATGGTAAGTTTTTACCAACTCGTGCCCCCAAAACATTTGCCAAGATAAGTGTTTATTCTGGTGCTCAGGAACAGACTGAAGCGTATCTGCTAATATTTTCTTTCTCTTGCAATTAAGCTACTGCTCTGGCTTTATATCTCTATTACCGACACATTGAGTTGTACATCATGCTCATTATGACCTCAACATTTCCATTGAGAGGATCATTTTCATTGGTCAAAAATCAAGATTGCAAATCTTCTTTGTTTCTTTTCTTTTTCTTTTTTTTTTGGGGGGGGGGGGGTAGGTGCAGGGGAGTTGAATTGGTGGTAATTGAGTTGTGCAAATGGCATAATTTTTCCTTTTCAAATTTTCAGGTTGTTGCACCTCGCTATGGTAATTACACTGAACCTCAAGATACAGGAGTCAGGAGAAGGTATAAAGTAGATGGTCAGGTAAGAAGCATTGGAAGTATGTCAATCTTACATGTGTATGACTTCATTTCTAGTGTTTGTTCAGTACATAATTATTCCAACTTTGCAGGATATGGAGGTGAACTACTTTCAAGCCTACATTGATGGTGTAGATTTTGTTTTCATTGACTCTCCTGTGCTCCGACATATAGAAAACAATATATACGGGGGTAATCGTGTGGTAGGTTATTTTTCTTTAGTTTTTATCTTTTATTCTCTCTTCTCCAAATTTTGTTTTGTCTTATTGGCAGACTGCATTTAAAATATGCTTTGCGATTATTTTTTCCTTCTTTTTAGTTGTTGTACTAATTATCTGTAGCATGATGAGTTATAATTAGAGGATGCTGCTTCTTTTTTAATGTTCCTATGCCAATTAGCTACTCTAAAACTTTAGTCTTATCAATTTTTTGATTCATGAATGCTAATATTTCTCTTCCGGTGTTTCATGTGTCAGGATATTTTAAAACGCATGGTTCTGTTCTGCAAAGCTGCTGTCGAGGTATGATTTGATGAAGCTTTAAGATTAGTAAAAACTACTGTAATTTGTTACAGATCTAATCTGCTGGGCTTCATACTTCTCAAACCTTCTGTAATATTGATTGAAAAACTGAAATGTTTACACAGTTGACTTTAATTCTATTTTAATTACAATGACTGTAGAGGCATTCTCCGACTTAAGCATTGAGATGCTAATGGTTGGAGTTGTAAGGATGGGTTTTTCAGTCATATTAGAGTTGGTGGATATTTAACTTGCAGAAGAATGTAAAAAGTTTATTTAGCTGTAGACAAAATGCCACCAAATCTTGATCCTATAGTTATATTTTTTTCTAACACTTTTCATTCATGTTTAGGAGCCGGCTTACAACTTCCTTCATCTGATTATATTCTATTGAAGTTCTGAAAGTTTTTGTCCAGGTTCCTTGGTATGTTCCATGTGGCGGGATCTGTTATGGTGATGGAAATCTAGTCTTCATAGCTAATGACTGGCATACAGCACTGTTGCCTGTGTATCTGAAGGCATACTACCGTGATCATGGACTAATGAAATATACAAGATCTGTTCTTGTTGTCCATAACATAGCACATCAGGTTTGTACCTAAAGATCCTGTTCCAATATATTTGCAAACTAAACTCATCATAGACACAGTTCACGTAGCCAAGGTGTAACATCTCTATCCTTGTGAATATCTGACAAATGGTCAGCAGGACTCTCTCTCTCTCTCTCTCTGCAGCTATTTGTTTTAACACATACATTAGGCTTTGCCCATGGCATGATGGTTTATTTTCCTAATGTCATTTCAAGTGAGCCAATACTTCCCAAGTCAAATGCATAGGTTCCTTAAACTGCACTTTAAAGGAATATTTTTTTGAGAAATATTAGCAGTGAGACAGAAATAAGGAACGATTAGTGCTGAGAGTGAGCTGCCTTCACTGCATCATGCTTTCAGATTTTCTTAGGATATTGCTTCACTGTACGAATAGCCCAGGGGCATAGCAATGAAGGTTTGTAATGCTTTTTCTTTAGAATTTCTCTTTCAGGTGGCTTATGTCTCTTCTTTCTGTTTATTTTCTCATGCTGGCACATAGGGTCGTGGTCCCATGGATGACTTTAACATTGTAGGTCTTCCATCCCACTACATGGACCTTTTTAAGATGTACGATCCAGTTGGAGGTGAGCACTTTAATATATTTGCGGCAGGTTTAAAGACAGCTGATCGTATTGTCACAGTAAGCCATGGATATGCATGGGAGCTCAAAACTCAAGAAGGTGGCTGGGGCCTGCATGGTATAATCAATGAGAGTGACTGGAAATTTAGGGGCATTGTGAATGGTATTGATACAAAGGAGTGGAATCCCCAGCTGGATGTTCACCTTCAGTCTGATGGATACACTAATTACTCCCTGGAGTCTCTGCAGACTGGCAAACCACAGTGCAAAGCTGCATTGCAAAAGGAGCTTGGTTTACCTGTTCGTGCTGATGTCCCACTAATTGGTTTCATTGGAAGGCTTGATGGCCAGAAAGGTGTTGATCTGATAGCTGAAGCAGTGCCTTGGATGATGGGGCAGGATGTGCAGCTGGTCATGTTGGGCACAGGTAGGCCTGACCTTGAGCAGATGCTCCGGCAATTTGAAAGTCAACACCATGGAAAAGTAAGAGGATGGGTGGGCTTTTCCGTAAAGACAGCTCACCGGATAACAGCCGGTGCAGACATTCTGCTAATGCCATCAAGATTTGAGCCTTGTGGACTCAATCAGCTGTATGCTATGACCTACGGGACCATTCCAGTTGTTCATGCAGTAGGTGGACTGAGAGATACTGTACAGCCTTTTAATCCATTTGAAGAGACTGGGCTGGGATGGACATTTGATAGTGCCGATACAAATAAGCTGATCCATGCATTAGGAAACTGTTTACTGACTTATCGCGAGTACAAGAATAGCTGGGAGGGAATTCAGAGACGTGGTATGATGCAAGACCTGAGTTGGGATAATGCTGCTCATAATTATGAAGAAGTCCTTATTGCTGCTAAGTATCAGTGGTAAAGATTATAACTCAGGTCTCACAAAGATTCCAGCAATTCCTTCTTGCCTCTTGCCAGATGGATGATGATGAGTTGAAGCCTCTTAGTTCCACTTACAGGGCACGCTGCAGAATGCTTAGTTATCAAGGATTGTTACACTTGCTTTTCTCAAGGTGGCAAAGATTTTCAAGTTCCACAATCAGAGCAGCCTTCAAAGATTACATTATATATTTCCAATCGAAGTAACATGTTTCTTGGTTAGAAGGATATTTTCACTTCATAGAATGTGTTTCTTGCACCGGTTGTTTTCTTATGGAAGATATTTTATTTTTTATTTTTTTGGGTATGATATCTCCAATTTCTTCTATCGATTGTATATCAAATTTCCAGTATTTTGATAAAAAACCGAAGTGCCCGTTTAATGGATATTGTTGCAGTCAAAATGTATCAAATGGTCTGGCCAGGATGTGTCACGTATTGTCTTTACTTAATTATATATGAATCTGCACATATTGCCAATCTCCATCTTACAATATCCAAGACTGTACAGCTATTGCCGAGGTTCAATATCTTTTGCAAGCCTATATGGCAAATATTTTCTAATTTGCAGGAGCTGAACTACGAGTGTGTTGTACATTTGAACCAACCATTCTCAGGTTGCACCAGAAGAATTTCTTAAGCGCAAGTCACAAAATAAGAACAGCTCCGAACATACATACAACAAACATAAGATCAACATATTGCACTTAAAT
Source organism: Apocynum venetum (assembly GCA_019593545.1). Classification (NCBI taxonomy): domain Eukaryota; kingdom Viridiplantae; phylum Streptophyta; class Magnoliopsida; order Gentianales; family Apocynaceae; genus Apocynum; species Apocynum venetum. Next base: position 2,896,273 of record SRSM01000123.1, on the reverse strand, counting down.
GAACTATAAGAATATTGAGATGCCTAGGATTTTATGAAGCCAATTATTGGTCCTGTAATCTTGTTTAGGAGACCCTCCTTGCCCCACAAAATTGCAAACAAGGCCGGCCAGAGAGGAGCCCAGAAAAGCCCTTGGACAGGCAGCCTTCAATGGAACATGGAGACTTGGAACAACCAAATGAGCCATCATGCTTAAACATCTCCGTGCAATCAGCAGCAGCATTCACATAAAGATTCTCCTCGTAATGAACATATGCACTGGGGGAAATTTGCCTTCTCTTGGACATTGTGAATCCAGCTACAGATTTATTATCCTCCTCTAGTTGGTCATACAACTTCCTCTTTGAACAAGTTAGGTTTGAAAACCCTGCACCACAATTACAAAGTGAATCAGTTAAGCACCAGCCATGTGAATACACAGAATTGCGTCTATCAGGTGTAACATACTAGAAAGAGGATCCTCAAGCGGTTGAGAATGAGAATCTGAATCACCGCAGTTGCAGAATGAATTAAGAGAATTGCTACACGCCCTGCTCCTGTGGCATCTAAGATAATCAATGACATGTGAGTCGCGAAGAAATAAATGAGTACAACCTGCAACAATTCTTTACCATAAAAAACAAAGCAGGTAGATAATTGCTGTACAAAAATGATAAGATGGTTCAAGGAAAAGCATAAAATCAAGTTAAATATACAAGTTCAGATAACAAGAATGTAAAATTAGTTCAACTATTCAGTATTTTTAAGTTCAAGCCAACTCTACTCTAAGCACCCAAGTTGCACAGCTAGAATAGTTCTCATACTCCTCAAGGATCATGCACTAGAACAAAGAGTGTAATTGATCATCAAGGAATCAAACCAAGAAGATGCAGTTCAAGTAATAAAGCATTATTCTGCCAAATGACTTTCTTTGGATTTTTTTTTAAAGAATAAAAAAAGGAGAGAGAAAGAGAGGAGCATACTAGAGTCTGATTAATCTGCAATTTTTTTATAAAAAAAAACAAAATGCCTTGTTTAGATCAACAAAAATTCAATTTTGCCCAGCAATATCCAAAGCCAACGTTCAATCAGTGTCATTAACATCATAGGTCAATAAGTACCACAAATACAGATTCATGTTAAACTCTAAAAATATAAAACTAAATATTTGACTGTTCTCAACAAGGAGAAATTGGACCGACTGAAATTCGGATAAGTAATTGTCCTTTTCCTAGACTTGCTTAAAAACTTCATATCAATGAAATCAAAGCTGCAATTATAATATGAAACTCAACAGTAGTACCGAAGACCTAGGAGTAAAAGTAGTACTTGTTAATTTAGAACTAATGCAACAAACCTGTACATGTACTCAACAAACTCATCAATTAAAACAGGCCAAGCTCCTGCAGAGGGAAAAGATTACTTCATTATTTGAAATTCAAAGGCAAACAGAAGGAACAAAATGAATAAGACAGATATTCACTTGCATGGTAAGACTAAATCCTACAGTTAGTTTTGCAAAGAAGAGCATAGTTTTCTTTTGGTAAGTGGTAAGCTTGGTGTCTAAGGAAGCAACAGAAATTATCTTAAATCAAAATTATTGAGAGAGCAGTGGAATTTTCTGCAGTTAATAATTAAAGGTTGAAATTATCTTTAACAAAACAATGATTCTGATAGACAATTAATGAATTACAGAAAATACAAGTACCTTCAGGGTCATACCCTTCAAGATTGTCTTGTATACACCGACTAAAGGACAAAACTTGTCTCCATGTATCCTCAGATATATTGTGTCGCTGATTTTCCTAGAAAAGAAAATAAATAAATAAATTCTTAGACACTTTAAGAAGAATCAGTCTATCCATCGTTGTTTACGTGCATGGAGAGTGGGTGGGGCAGCGGGAGTACAGGATTGAGATAATCATCTTACTACCTCAACAAACTTGCACCACTGATTAAGCAGTTGAAATCTACCTGCCAAAACCAATTTCCAGGCCATGACAGCCCTGGTCACAGCTGGAATTTAGTTTGAAAGAGGAAAAAATGAATAACGAATCACTCAAAGCTTGACCTTGTAAAGCTTCAAGAAAGCGCAAGAGTACAAAAAATGCATTAAGCACTGAGCTATTGCATTATTAATCCACTTACTGATGTTTTTTTGACCATTTTCTCGACAAATGAAGAAAACAAAATCATAGAATCGTGAAAACTCAGAAAAGTCTGCCTGCTAAAAGAGAGAGAATATTTAGAACTTGTTGTAGAAGCACAACTTAATGTTACTAAAAGAAAAGAGAAAGCTAATTGACAACTTGCAATGAAATAAAATGACTCACCATTAAATCTAATCTCAACATAAGCTTGTAAATTTCTTCAAAAATTGAGATCCTGAGATAGGACAAGAAATTTCCATCATCAAGTGCATAAATTCTATTCTTCCCAATCAAACTTAGGATTAGATTTCTCTTTTCAAAAAAAATATATATCATCATTAGTTGTTACGCAACGATTCATTCTTTCTCTCATTCCCTAACAGATCGCTTGTATTAACTACTAGATAATCTTCAATTTCACAGACATGCATGTCAGGGAGATAGAAGAATAACAACTAAAATAACTCGATATTCTCTATTTCTTTAGTAGTATTACTCTTTGCCTGGACCAAAGTCAGAAATGAAACCGGTTCATGAAAAGCTTATCAAATTTAGTTGCCAATCCAAACCTAAAATATGAATAATCTTTTTATGATTCAACTAGTTAAACTGGATCAATGATAAGCTTTGATCCCCGAGATAACATTCACGGTATAGTAATGAGGGAATAATGCAAGCTCTTAAGCATATTTTAGATGTATGCAGCAAGACAAGCCCACCCAATAAGTTTCATAATTCAGACAAGGCCAATAGGACAAATATGGGTTGTGTACATTCCAACGACATAGACAAACGTACCTCGCATGTAATCTTGTCTCTACCAGTTTCAATACTTGGTTCAATGCCTCTCTTGAGAATCTAGCATTCTGTGGCTCCTCATTTCGTATGCAACCTTCACTCCCGGGAGCATATGCTGCTGATGTAATATCTGAAGCAGAGTCTCAATAACATCAAATTATTTTCCACAACTACTTGTAAAAATCTTAGAAATGTTATTTGGCACCATACTAGTTATACAATACTGGACCTTGCCCACTGTTTAGCACAAAATGCACTTAACAAAAATGAGAAAAGAAATCTGGGAAGAAATATAATTAAAGGTGCAGAGATATAGATCCCATAAAGATGACTGAGATCCAAAGAGAGTTCAGGTTTCAACTCAGTGCTAAATATCAGGAATAAAGCTTGATTTCTTCTTCCTTTCTTTTTTTTTTTTTTAAATTTTCCTAATACAAATGCTACAGTACAAATTGCCAGGTTGTTCAGAGAATGCTTATGCTTCATAATACTGCTGTGAAAACACTTTCCATCAAAATGTCATCTTCCTGATCACTTTGCATGATAGATTAAAGGTCACTTATCTAACTATGTAACAAAATGCACTTTAGACTACTGTCACAAATTATTTTACAGCTATGGATGTACACTGTAATCACAACATTTGGTGCCAGCAGTTGCAAATGTTGGATGAATAATTCGAACCACAATTAGGTAGGTTGAGAGTGACTTGATGAGCAAATGCGAGAGGGTGAAGGTACTCAATACGGCAATCAAGGAGCTGGTTGAGATAATGAGAGAGCCTACCTTTCCCCTCTGCACGTCACTAAGTTCTAACACTTCATTCATAAATAAAATTCCATCCTTTTACTAGGCAGAGAAAGAAAATCAGTCTTTTAGAAAAAGTTCTGCCAATGTTTGCTTAAACGGAAATGGAAATGGAAATAACTTCTAATTAATAAAAAGGCTAAAGTTCTTTCAAATATCTACAAGAAGCCGAACAAACTATCACTTTCTTGCGTGCATTCGTCTAGGCTCTAAGTGACTCAATTGAATCTCCAAGAAAAACCCGTGGTTTGATTATCACCAAAATTTCGACCCTCAACGCTTTTGCTATATCCCTCTAAGTAATCCACCAAAAGAAACTATATACTGGAAGTATTCACCTATGCCCATCTTCAAAATAATTCAGATAATGGAATAATAACAAACACCGGTAAATTTTAACCATCGCAAGCATAAAAAAGACATATAGACGCATAATCAAAAGCACAAATCCAGTCAATCAAGAACTCAAGATTAGAGTAAATAGAGACAAAGTACCACAATATTGACGGTAAATTTCGAAGATGTCAAAGCGGACGGGAGCGAAGGAAGACTCCATATCTGTACAAATGGAAGCTTAAAAACGAGCTGAAGAGAGAAAGATTTAATCTTTAACACAGAAGAAAACTCAACAGGGTCTTTCCCGGGTTCAGAGGCTTGTTGTATATATAAAGCTTGAGTGCCTGATAACGCAATCTGAGCTTCAAGATCTGCTTTTTCTGTGCATTTCTGCCATGGCTTACTCGTGTTTGTTAACTCGTGAACGGCACCTTCTTGACAACGATCTTAGATGCGAATCGGTCATACTGTGTCTGCCTGGCTGGACCCGCTTAAGAAATTGTCGGACCCAAACGGAATATGGGTTGAAAATTCTTTCTTTTCTTTTCCCTTTTTTTATTTTTTTATTTTTGGAAGGTCGGGCCATTTATAATTTTTTTGCTACATGAAAACCCATAATATGTTTCAGAAAAAAAAATGTATTCTCTCTATTTTAAAATATAATTTTTAAACTAAAAAATTGTATTAAAATTTAAAAAATTTATAAGTATATGGTTTTCAATATTCCCTTACTGGTAGTATTTCTTAATTTTATTTCTTAAGAAATCTGACAGAAAACTTTTATGTAGTTTAATTTTAAAAATACATTGTTTTTTTTATCTTTAATATTATCAATAGTTTTTAAAACTTTTAAATCAATTGTAGTAACACGTGAAAGATTGATCGAATTATTAGGCCAAAAAAGAGAGAGTGGGGAAAGATTAGTATACGAATTAATTTTTAATAGATTACGTGTGTTAAAAGTATAATTTTTTAAAAGTATTAATATATGTATGTTATATTCACTTAATTCTTTGATCTTTGCTTGTATATAACAACTGGAATCGATCCTTTTCACAAAGAAATCCAAGTTCAAGTTGACACGATTAATTAATAAAAATATCAATTACTCATTTAAAATTTTTTATTTATTACAAAATATATTTTCAAGACTTAAAAAATACATAATCATATGATTTTTTTATATATATCAAAATATCATTCACCCATCTTTTAATATTTTTAGTTTTTTATTTTTTATCTCCTCAAAAATCTAAATTATAAATATTTGATTTTTTTTATATTAGAAACGACAAATAGAAACTTTTGATAGTTAATAAAAATTAAAAATAAAGAAATATTCAATAATGCATTGATTTAATCATGTACAAATAAAAGAAGTGGAAATTAAATAAAATAAGAAGGAAGATATTGAATATTACCATGATTTAATAACGTGACAACTAAAACAAATATTAATAATTTAATATCAAAATAAAGACAAATTAAAAGACACAATAGAAACTACTAAATAGTAGTAATTCTAAAATTGAATGGTAATCCATTTTAACATTTTTTATTTTAAAAGTCCAAGTTTAGTTTTGTGAATAATTAAAGAAGCAAAAAAAAAACAATAAGGCATTACTTATGAACCACGTATAATAGCTAACTTTAAAAAGAAAGAAAATCATTTAGTACTAAAATCCGCTCTAATACAATAATTTTAATTGGGAAGATGCATAGCACCCAAATCCCTAAAAACAATTTCCATATTTTTGGAGCATAGCGTTTACAATGTTACTATATGCTTGAAATACCATATGTGTTTACTTATAAATAAAAAAAAAAAGGAAATACCACATGTGTTTAATTATAATTAAATAATAATATGCTCATTCTTTTCTTTTTATTTTTTGGAGGAATTACATCTGCTGACTTCATTCTTGGGCTAATCAGTACATTCTAGAAAACTCAGTAACCTTCTCCGCCGCTATATAATATCATCATCCAGCCGCGCGAGTACTTTTTCTTCTCTTTGGCTTTCAATCGGCGGGTAGGAACGAAGATTTCTTCTTTCTCGTCTCCTTTACTTTCATCCGACCGTCTTCCATCATCTGAAAAACACAGGACGAAAGCTAATCAAATATGGATTCAACACCGAGGGAGACATCGACGGGACATTCTTCGCCGCCCAACGTCGAAGAACTCACCGCACAAACTGCCAGAACGATAATCATCCCTTATATCCTCGGCTATGTAGCCCGTACAGCCCCGCTTCCGGAAGGCCGCGAAGTAATTGTCATCGTCAACGCACGTACACGGTCCATGACCATGATCGAAGGTGGCGTTGAATCGGAGATGTTCATTGGGGGGAAATTGGGTCAGTCACCGGCATCGAAGGCATCAATAGAGGCCATGCCGATTGTGAAAGTGGAGGAAGAGGGAAAGGAGTGTGCGATATGCTTGGCCGAGTTTGATGTCGGTGGCGAAGCCAAAGAGATGCCGTGTAAGCACATGTATCACCAGGCTTGTATCGAAAAGTGGTTGGGGATGCGCGGATCATGTCCGCTATGTAGGTATAGCATGCCGGTAGAAGAAAACAAGATGGAAGGTGAAAATTACACAGTAGGCGATGATGGGGTGGCAGAGAACGAGGGTCGGGGTGAAGGGGAACGGGTGGTGGAAGAGGAGGGAGATGGCAGGGGACCCTTGTTTGTGTTTCGTGTTTACTATGCTGGTCGTCGCGTTCGGAGACGGCATAGGTATTCCGAGACGGAAACCGATCCGGCGTGGAATTCTAGTTTGGGCGGTGAGACCGATGGCGAAAATTCGGGTTCATCAGCACAAGATGAGGAGATTGATAACCAGGTGGCCACACAGGATATTGTCACCGACGAGAGCAGTTCATAGGCTTTATTTTTTAAAAGTTCATTAGGATGTCTTGATAGGAGTAGTGCTTTTTATAGTATAAAACTGGGAAATATCTGTGTAAACAGAAAATAGTTTAATTACAATTTTGAAAATTCGAAGAGAAAAGAGGAAGGAGAAATTGTTGTTCTTTTTTCGGTGGATTTCTTGTTTTCTCGTTCGGTTTCGATTTCTTTGGCGTAATCGCTCTTCGTCCTTCTTTCGGAGGGTCGTGGATCTTCTGGGTTTCAAATTTTCAATGGGGCTGGTTTTCCTCGTCATTTTTTTAACCCAATTTCCAGGCTAGCTGAGCTGTGTTGGGGGGCGTTTTCCTCGTGATTCTTTTTGTTGGTAGGTCATAATAATTCGTCGGGTTTTTGTTGAGTTCAACGCCGTTACGGATAGTATTCGAATTTTATTCAAGTGGATAGCTGATGGAGGATTGAGTCCTTGGAATTAAGCTCTCATATACTTAACGAGAACTCAAGGGTATCTTAGAAAAAAATAAAAATTACATAAAATATCGTATTACATAAACTTGATGGTATTTAAAAATAAAATATTACATAAAATGTCGTATTTCAGATAATCCTTCATGAGAATTTGATGTCACATAAAAAAATGTGTGATTATTCTAAATAAACATGTTTGTTTTAATAACAAAAAATGTTAACCTACATTAATTTTAACTTATTATAATTTTCGTCTATAATTGTACCTTTTAATTTTAAAATATTAGATGTTTCTATACTCATTAATTTATAATTATAATATATTTTATTCTTATTTCTAGAGTATATTTTTGCATCATAATTTGAAGAATACCAGTTTTCATTTTCCTCAATTCAGCTGACAAGGACTACTTGGGCTTGGTCCGTGTGAATTGACTTGGGTCAGCCCAGGTCATTTATCTATCTCGAGTTCAAAATTTTTACTTTCATTTTTAAAATTATAATATTACTAACATAATATGATTCCCACAATATTTCTATTTTCCATTCATATTATTATTCCTATTTAATTTTTTTATAAAAAATAAATTAATCTGGTGATTCTTTTTCAACATTATTCTCCATTATATGTCGATGCATACAACTCATTAATTGGTTATTTATTTTTAAAGTTGTAAGATAAAATAATTTAGTCCTTTATTATTTTTTAAGAGCATTTTAATTATTTTATTAATTTTTTAAGAGTCTCGAATGAGATTACTTTTAATTTGATAAAAAATTAATGGAAAATTTGACAGTAAAATTTTATTTACTAACACAATATATATATTATATATATATATATTAAATTAATAAAATCTTATACAAATGTATTCATTTAAAATTTTTATTTGTTATACGTTTTAAAAAATGTAACATTTAATCTCAAATGAAAAGGCATAATTATCTTTTAATTTTTACGTCAATCGTCTGTCTGCTAATTGGAATCGTTTGAAGATTGCAGTTTGCTAGTTTGCTGGGACCAATTCCACCAACGTGTGTGGACAAAAGGGATAACGCCTTGTTTGAGTTCTTTAACAAAACATCCATGACAGTGACACAGGCGAAAATGCTTTGTTCAGATGATCACATACAACTCCAGTGTTTTTTTTTTTCTTTTCTTTTCTTTTCTTTTTCTTCCAGCTATTCTGTGTCCTTTGTTTTTGCATTTTTTTGTCCTGAAATTTTTTTAGTCTATTCTTTTTTATCACTCTAGCAATTTTTACATTTGTTTCCAGTGATTACATGCACGAATCTTGTATATGAAGTCTTTTTAAGAGCAAAATAGGCACTTTACTTATTTTTAGATTTGTATACAAAAATTAAAATTTTAAAATCAAACTATTAAAAAACTAATGTCGAATCATTTAAGAAGTAAAAATAAGAAATATTAGTAACAGTAATACGAAGAAAATATAATTATTAAATTCTGTAAAATAACTTTCTTTTGAAGGAATTTTTTTTTCATAAGATATTGTTTAAAAATACATAGTCAGAAACTTGTCCAAACCAAATAATAGACTTAATACGAATCTCTAGAAACGTGTATAGTAGTAATAGATTTGTAAGCACTTCCTAAATGATCCCCCTAACTCACATTAAATTATGTAAAGTAATTTTAAAAACCTTTTCCTAAAAAGAACTTATATTATATATATATATATATATATATATATAATATAAGAATTATATTTTGAAAAAAGTAAATAACAAATACTTATTATTCATTTCATTCAAAATTAAATGTTAACTTCTTACTTTTGTTAAAAATTTAAAAAACTTTTGAATTTTAATTATCTAATCAAATTATCCTTAACTTTTATATTCATGAATTAGTCCGTTAGTATAATATAAATCTCTTAAATTAGATTGATAAATTTTGAGAATCACGAAATTTAAATTTATTAAATTAAAAAGTTTATTAATGAAATGTTAAATAAAAAAATATATTTATTTAAAATAATTAAACATTTAATTTTAAATAAATTAAAATATAAATATACAGACGTTCAATTCCATCATTTCAATTATCGAAGTAATTGATGGGTACTCTCGAAACCCATGAGTAGTTACCCAGGCCGGGGGTCTGACACTTTCTATACCGTTTGTGCACGGCCATGGTAGATAGCTCAATCCCATGACCCCATGGCCAATCATCGTGGTTGCTTCCTCCCAATCCTTAGTTCCCAGTGAGACACCAGTTTGATTCTGTGTCATGCCCCAACACGAAATATGCTGTATGATTAGGTCTAGCAAGTCTTAACATTTATTATTACACGTACCCTTTCTTACTCAAAGTTACCATCTTTCTTACTCATGTATCTGCCACAGAGGCTATTCATTCCTTGACTACTAGCTCTTACTTTTCTTGAAACGTATGCTTTTTCTGTCTTCAATTTACCAAGAAAAGATTGCGAAAGATGCAGTATTTCCAGGCATAAATGTGCAAATTCACAATCCAACAATCAGGATATACTAGTCCTCCTAATGAACCATAGGGGGATTCTACCCAATCACATTCGATGGTTATAAAATCGAATTCATGGATATGTGAATTCTTAATTTCCTTCTTAGATCCAAATCACATTTAAATTTTAGTCAACAACAAGCATGCTAAAGCAAATTTGTCTTCACATTCCTTTCAAGAGAGGAGCAAATTTGTATCAGCACTCTGTAGCAAAGAGGGTACCAAGATTGATCTCTCTGGAGATGGTTAAAGAATCAACCCTTAGAGAAAACAGTTTAAAAGTCTCGCTACTATCAGGACTAAAAACCACCGAAACCCAAAATCTTGAGAATGGTAGAACAGCATTTCAAGGTCAAAAGCCAGCGGTGGTTAGGTCAGAGGGAAATGAATTTCTTGAAATCGGACCTGTTTGGGACATGAATTGCCAAGACTTCACTGGAGTAGCTGTTGAAAAGAGTTTCACTCTATGACTCCTTGAATTGATTGAAACATGAAGATTATGTAGCACACTTGTATATTATTGCTATGAAAGAGAATTTCCCAGAAAGAAATGAGGCATTACTGCAGAAAGCAGCAAACTAATCTAATTCTCCTAAACATCATCATCTAAGAGTGAATCTTATGTGTCTAGCTCAATGAATACATATCATTGTATTTTTTGTGAATGTGGGAGGTTAAAAAGCAAGCTCAATACTAATTATCATCCATCCTCTCCCCTCTCCAATAACTAAAACTCGGCAATGCTTCTATGGATCATACCAACAGCTAAAACATCCAAGGGCATCTCAAGCCACAAAAACAACCACAGCCCACTAGCACTGAGGTGAAGAAGGGCAGCAAAGATGTGGAATTAAGGGGGGGAGAAACATAGAACTAAAAATGTTCATAAAAATGTATCTCGGACCTCACAACATGTTTCCATGAATATAGACCAATGTAAACTCATTCTAGACATCCCAGCAAGGATGAGAAAGTCTCAGAAATGCTGATCAACCTTTCGTAGATCAGAACAAATACTGCACTGCACTTACAAAAAATACAAATCTAGTTCCTCTATAGGCTGAAGTAGATAAGTGTAAACTAAAACCGTCACTAACTGATGAGAGGTGATTGGTCAATAAGAATTTTTCAATTTTAAGGCTCGATAGAAGCAAGTAGATCCACAAAAGCTTATATCCTAGACAAAGAAAAGCCATAGAGGAAGTTCGATAATTGAGAATTTGCAACCTTCAAAGTTATAGACGAATTGTAGTACATGCCAAAGAATGGAAAACGAATGGAATAATGTCTTCAAAAATATATAAGTGAATAAAGAACCTTAGCACCAAAAGAAAGTAAAAAGAATCAAGAATTCTAGATTCTGAAATGGAATGGCCAGGGTAACAAAATTTCATTTTAGCAAGCTCAAAGAGATAGGAGGTGAAATAAATATATCATCAGATTGCAGTGTCTGAATTCATAACCCAAGTAATAATAGAAGCATATCAAAAGCAGCTTTTCTAAAAGCCCATAGTTCAAAAGTTATTCCCAGTTGGAAAGCTAACCAAAGGTGAATATCAGAATCAGAATATGAAGAAAATAAATATCACCCAAAAAGTATATCTATTAAAGGAGTAATTTCTGTGTTTTCATTGTAAGAAACTGTATGTATAATTCAAACATTTGATTATGCCCACTTTATTTGGAGTTTTTGTAATTCCAGAAAGGATTAGCAAGAGTATGTATTCTATCATAATTATGACGACTCTGTATATATGGGATATACTTCCTAGAATAAATTTATCATATCAACACTACTTCTTCACCTTCCGAAACTTTCTTGGTCCAGGAACTTCCATTTTGCCAACAGAACATCCACATCTTGCTCGAAACACCAGAACAGCTCTTCCATTGGGCGGTGCCATCTTCTTAAGTTCCGCTTCCAATTCTCTATGATGATCGCGAGGCAACTGAAATAGTCCATTCTTTACCCCAAAATTACCTACAGCAGCTGAATTTTTCACACACTCCTCTGTCTCCAGTTGTATATCGAATTCAGCAGCCTTCCGAAGCCCACGGCATCCAGGTTTTCCACAAGTCCTGCTTGCGTACACTGCAATTACCAAAAGTGCCGATAAAGCAAATAAAATGCTAAGGCCAAAACACGCATACACCATCGGAGCATAACAAATTTCCTCTTTGAAGACATACACAACTTCCTCGAAAAATTCAGCACTAGCATGGACCAAAAGCTTCACATACGGATACAACAGAACCCCACAAGCACCAATCACAGCAATCGAAATTACCACATCAATCACAGCAGAGCGGGATTGCTCGCATGCCGGGATATTCAAGTGACTCTGGGTATTGGAACTGATCTTTTTCTTGTGTAGCTGATTAATTTGCTTCAATTTCAAAAAAGGGTCGTTAGAATTAACAGATTTAGCCATGCCTAAGTGTTGGTCAACCAAAATTGTGTCGTCGAAACAGACCATTGGATTGAAAGAAACGAACCAGGAAAAGATAGAGATTCAATCTGGATTCAAAACACACCGATCCAAATCAAATTCTGAATCAAACCCACAATTCTAAGATCAAAACTAAGATTAACACAATCGGAAGAAATCGTGTGAGCTTTGACTGCACCTGATCTGAAAAAATCGTCGGTTTGCCACTAGGTTTTATGTGATTTTCCTTCATTGATCAAATACAACTCTCGGTATACCCGGATACATAACAGATGACTGAATCAAAAGGTCAAGAAACAAAAGATTAACTGATGAAAATGGATAGGAATTTGGCCGGCTTGTTCAGGGATTTGGGGATCAGAGACGACAAGGCAGAGTCATTATAGTGAAATTAGTCCTTTACTGGATGGCTTTGTGCTATGCCTTCCCTTCTTCCATCGGTTACTTATCTTTGGAAGTCTTTATTTGCTTACGTGCGTAAGCTCTTTCTGAGGAATGGTTCGCGTTTTCTTCAGCCAACGCAATTTGTCTACTTCAATTGTAGCTTTGTGGGCTGTAATTTCTTTGGCCCATTTAATTAGTTTGAATGATTTGTGAATCATTTCTATAAGAGGTTGGTTTGGTCCTACATAAATAATTAGTGTTATTTTTAAGTGTACCGAAATTTGTTTCGAATTTTATAGTCAAAATTTGTATGCGTGTGGCATTCATTACATGGGGGGTAACAAATCAATGCGTTGTAGAAATCCTTCCAAAAATCGAATGGGTTCAATTTTATTTTATACATATTAAAGAAAAAAGACGATTTTTTTAAGAATCCGAATAAGATGAAAGTGCCTTACACGGTTTCCTAAATGTATTCATTTTGCCTTTTGAGGGCAACTATCAAAATAGGTCGAGAAAGTAATATACTATGTGAAAAGCTGACTAAAGGGTAATTTCTTACCTAAATGGATTGGAAAATAAGACAGTGGCTCGAAAACGACTGCTTTTAATGCGGTAGTTATTGAACAAATAACAATGTTTCCTCGTTGATTCCGGGAAATGTTGTATTTGACTTAATTGGTCACTTTCGGACCTCTTTAGACGAGGGAATCAGAGTGCGCATTAGGTCGTGTCAACCACTCATTTCTTTTTCTAACCCATAGTTCCCCTGTATCCCAAGTGTGCTCCGGCAATTTATTCGCGTTAGAGTTATGATAGATATTTTTGTGCGTGTTACATTAAAATTAGTATAATAATAAAATATCAAATATATTTTTATTTTATTTTTCTCAAAAAAATTGTAGCTTTATTTAGCTTCTCTTTTCTCTTTCCTCCTTCACACTCATATTTCTTTTTATTAAAATAATTGAAAGTCAATGTTAAAGAAAAAATATTTGAAGACCATTTTTTTAGGTCCATTCACTTTGTAGTCAGTCTTTGTATTCAGCTATCAATGCTTCTGTACACAATTTGACACGGTATGCTTAAATTCGGCGCTCTGGCATATGCCTTAGTAGTTGGGTGGCAAAGCAGACGGTCCGATCAAGAAGAAAGGTGGGATCGAGTCAAATTTTTATGAATATATAATTATGAAATTCAGTATAATTTGATAGACGAGCCTGGCCGGACCCGGGGCCAAAACAATAGTATTTGGACTTTAAAACAACGTTTTTTTCACTTGGTTCAAATGGGCCAACTCCGACGGGCCAAAGTAGAGGTCCACTCTTGCTTCTTATACTTTTTTCATTTTATTTTAATTATTCATTAAAACTTGAATAATAGATAAAATAAGTATTATAAATAATAATTATCTAACTAAACTTAATAAATAATACTTACTTAATAACTAATATATAAGTATTAATTATTTTTAAAATATATATTTTTTAATAAATAGTTAACCGCTTATACAAATCTTTCATTTATAACTATGGGAGTAATTTTAAATTTGTAATCGATATATAATAAATTTGTAATAAAAATACAAAATAATCGACAAGTTAATCAAATTATTCACCTTTTTATAATAAAAAAAACCAAATCCTTCAAACTACTTAAACTTGATTTATTAAATTAAATGAGTCAAATATGAACAAATTTTAAATTTTACCCAAAAAAAAAAAGAACAAACTCAAACAAAAAAATTAATCTAAAAATAAGAAATTAAACAAACTCCAATAGTATTCAAGTTCTGAGTTCATGTTTCTTAAGATAAATTTGATTGGATGCGATTAAAATTTTATCCATATATCTATTACCTCTTTACTATTTGAGTTGTGTCATGCAAATAAGAATTGGACCCATTCTCAAATTTTCATTTGCTTCATAGGTAAACATTGGCTACTAATATATCCAAAGTTTTTTAATTTCATAATCTATAAGAAGCAAGTTTCTGTTTAAAAAGTTTTATGCAACTGTTGTTTAAAGATGGCAAGGAAAGTGCCAACTGCTAAATGGAAGGTATAGATAAATTTGTTTATCCTCTACTCATAGAATGTATTATCTATCTAATATTATAAGATGTGGTATATTTTCTATCATTATGTGTTCTAATTCCTTTATGTAATTTATTCTAGAATTGTGTTGATGAATATTTTACTTATTAAAAATGACATAAGGCTCCTAGCCGAAAGATTAAACCCATACATAACCAACCAGGCTTTTTAGTTGGGTTTCCATAAATGATACAAAAGATATTGTGGAGACCCAGCTAAGGGCAAAACCATATTGGCCTATCTTCTGAATTGCACTTTGGGCCCGTTAGTTTAGTTGTAATATGCACCATTTATTTTTATTTTTTTTTCCCCTATCAATTTGTTTCAAACTATTTCTTATTTATAAATAAAGGTTTTATTTTTAAAAATTTACCTTTGTAACTCTTTTTATTGATTTTTAACGTTATCAGTTATCACTACCAATACTAAAGTTTGATTGACCAACAATGACCAAACGAGTTAACCTTTTCCCCCTCTCTCTCTCTCTCTCTCTCTCTCTCACTTCTCAATCTGCGCAGCATCAACATCTAAAGTCTTCTTCGGGATCCGTGGCTTCATATTTTTACATCAGAGCTCCGTCAAATATCTTGGCTGAATTTCTCTTTTTTCCTTTAAGTATTTCAAATTATTTTCAATAAATATGAAAATCTCTTAATGAATGATTATTTTTTTCTCTTGACTGTTTAAGAATTTCTTATTCATTTTCTTTTAATTTCATCAATACTCAGAACACAATGAGAGATGAAGTTTATGTGTTACCATGAATTTATAGAATCATAGTTGAATTTGAATGTGAATATTAGATTTATATGCTTGATTAATTTTAATTTTAAGATTTGTGAGTATTATTTTCTTTGATGTAATTTTAGTTTTTATTGCCAATTCATCTCATGTAATTTTGATTTTTATTACCAATTCATCTTAATCAAAATTTTCTTTCATTTTCAAAAAAAAAAAAAAAAAAAGAGGACCAAGCACTTTTTAATATTGATTTCAAAACTCTATTAATCTAGCGAAGAAAAGACACGAGAGAGAGGATAGGAAATGTAAGAGAAAAGGAGTTTATGAAGATGAGAGAAATAGTAATTATTAATGTCTATTAGGGAATTGTTTTTTTGTTAAAATCAATAGAAAGGATAAATTTGATATTTTAGCATTTTTAAATTATACTTACTGATATATTTAATAGTTTTGAAAAAAAATATTATTTCGAACTTCACGGGAGTATGTTATCTATATCATCCTGCTTCAGTGTTTTGAAAAAACGTAGACTATTTGAGCAACCAAATTAGTCATTCTTTTGAACTTCCATCTAACAAACTTCCCCTTATTCCAACCCCCCCCCCCCCTTCTAAAAAAACCCCCATCGAAGATGAATATTTTGAGTTCACCTTTTACAAATCTTGATAAATATTATTTGTATTGGCCTTTATATTTAAATTTTAAATGTATTTTAATTGAAGGCTTTTTAAGTCATTTGTATTTAAAAAGCATTAATTTATAATTATTAATTTGTATGCAAATATTAAAAATCTATAGTTTAAAATGAAGATGAAATACAAAATCACTATTTTTAAATTCGAGACATATCATTTTATCGAAAATGCCGGACATATCTCGCGGTATGCCAACCTCATAATATAGCCGCCTGTTAGTCCGCTTGGATAAGTATAATGGACTAAGCAATTCAATTTCCCAACTTACTCCTCCTTTGTTTCTTTGTTTCTCCCCATAAGGACAAAGAGATTTATTATTTTTTATTTTATTTTTTGGAGACAAATAGATGACTAAGCTTAAATTTTCTAGATCGCAACATTTTGTGTACACGTGTTAGATAGTAAATAGATCAAAAGTCCACGTAGATTAATCTAGTGCATATGTGTTTATTTGAAAAATCGGTAGTTCTCCTAGTATTAAAAAAAAAAAAAAACTATGGAAATTAGGTGATGCAACATTTACTAGGCGATATTTGATTGGACTTCTTTGGTAATTTTTATTTCTTTTATATATAAGTATTAGTTATCGCAATCGTATAATAAAATTTTCATTGGAAATATTAGTTGGTATGATAATTTTTAATATTTAATAATTGATAAAATTTTAAATTGTATAAAATCATATTTATTAAATTATTTGAGTGTGTGATTTTAATTTTAAAATATAAATTATATGAATAGTTGGAATTCATATTGGAGAGGTAATAGAGGAATTTAATATTTGAATTTCAACAAAATTTTAGAAACAAAAAAAAAATGTCTTGAGAATCTTATTTTATTTTATGAAAGAATAGGGGAAAAAAGCCTTAAAAGAATATCCAAAATGTAGCCTTTGAAAAATATACGCGTTGAAAATAAAAATACGGAATCATTTGGCTGCGTTGGCAGATGACGAACTCGTGTGTCTCTTGGCCCTTGGGATTTATGCCCTACAGATCAGACACGTGTCACGTGGATATACGGGTGAATGGCACGGTAAAGTTCGACGGTATCTTTTCATCCAAATTCTCGAAATCAGGCCACGATATAAAAAACACACAAAGTAGTGACTAACTTCTCTTAAAATATATATATATATATATATATATATATAATTACTTTCACAATTCACCACATCTGGAGTCCATCTATCTATATATATTATATAAAAGTATAATTTTTATAATCTTGACAAGTGTTTTCACTACATTTTTTATTATATTTTTTAAAATCAGACCATTTTTTTACTTAATCATTTATTATATAACTCATTATTTTTTAAAACTATTTTCTTTCTCTCTCTCTTTATATATATATATAATCTTGTAGTTTAATATATTTCTATTGAGTAAAGTGATTTTTAATAAAAAAATTTAAGCTAAAAAAATGAAAAGTTAAATTTTCATATAAACAAAATTTATGTCACAATTATGTTTTCATCTTCAATAAAAAAAATTATTTCCATGCATTCATAGGTGCAAGAATATATTGAAAAATATATCATTAATTTTTAATTATAATATATGTGAATTTTATACAACAATTCACTTCATATTCAAATTATATTTGATTATAAAAACATCTTAGAGATTATAATGTATTGAAATTAGCTATTATATTTATACATGAAAAATGTTAATGATCATATAAACGGATTTTCATTCCAAAAGTAACAAACTTATATTTCAATTTTTGTTAAAAATAACTAACAATGCATTGTGTGGGTGCAAATAATAGAATTAGATTGAAATAGCATAAATTATTTTTTTATTCTTTTAATTATTATTATAATTATAAAATTTCAAGTATATATAAATTATAATTATAAAATTTTAAATATTTCAAACACTTTAAGTATATAAAATCAGTGCGAAGGTGAACGACTAGTTAATAAAGAAAGTAGTGATTGACAATTGTGTCCAATATCAAATTAGATTGTTTTTCAATCACAAGTTAATACGCTATACAACTTATTAGAGACATATGCACTGTATTAATGTTAATGTAAAAAAAAATGTCACGTATTGATTAATAATTAAAATGTCAATTTATATAATATAAATGTAAAATGAATAAATATTCAAAATTAAAAATCATATTCGATGCATAATGTAAAAAATCAATGACATTGTCCACGTGTCATTTACTAATTGATGAATTTATTAAAAAATATATATTATTTGTCTTAATATATTAAGTCAATATGTCAAATATATGATGTCAAGAGATGATATGTAAACATGACATTTGCATTGTATAAAAAAATTTGATAACACCCTTAATTTTATACTCTTTCCTTCTCTTTTGATAATATATAATAAACAAACTTTCTTATTCTTAATTATATGATATTTTGTTATTTTATATGGTTATTGTTTATGATATTTTTAAATTTATCCATAATTTATTAAGAGATAAAAAAAACTTAATTATTCAATAAATATTAAAATAAATAAATATATAGTGTGAAGTAAAATTTTTTACATGTGTTAAATAGCATTATTGGAGAAAAACAAAGTTTTAACTTTTGGCCAGAGTAGACCATTATGTTTTTTATTGACATTTTTATTCCATGTTCTATTCAACGTCCAACTACTTCCTTCCGTCTGTCTTTTCAAATCCTTTGCCTCTCACAATTTTTCTTTTAAAAAATGAAAGAGAGGAAAAAAAGTCAAACAAAAAAATCCACCCATCTAACTCAATCTAACCCAACTACTCCTGTCCCACAATATATATATTATTGGCATTAAATCCTGGTAGTAGTGCTTTTCCCTTATTTATTTTCCTAGGAAATTCGCCAATTTAATCCATTATTTTTTGTAATTTTGATTATTTTGGTTCCTTATTTTTAAACTCATTTAGCTATTTTATATATTATTTTCAACCATTTCAGGCCCTTGTATATTTTCTTAGGCATTTTATATTTATTATGTATTATTTTTGTTACGCATGCATTGTTTTTTCAAATGTTTTGTACATTTTTACTCATGAGTAAAAATAATTAAAATAGTTGAAAAATAAGAGTAAAAAAACAAAAATATGTGAAAATATAATACATAAAGAATCTAAATAATTTCTTTTTCCTTACAAAAATAAGAGTTATTGGACTAACTTTTATATAGACCAATTAACTTTTTTTATTTCTAAAAAACCTTTTGAATTGAGAGAGTGAAAATAAAGTTTGTTTTGAGAAAAAAAAATATAAAGACTTTATCTTGTAAAAAAGAAAGATGTGAGATGTGAAATGATAGATGAAAATAAATAAGAATAATATTAAAAGTTAATGATGAAATATTTATAAAATTTCATAAAATAACTTATATTTTGAAACAAAAAAATTATCGAACAACTTATATTTATGGATGAAAGTAAATTTTTAAAAAAGTAATTAAAATGAATAAAACATAATATATAGGAGATCTAAGTGATAAAAAAAAGAAGATAATAGATCAAAGTAGCTAAAATCATAAAGATAAATGATGATATTTTGCCTTTTTTATATGGATAGAGATAGATTTAGATCCTATTCTTTTTTCTTTTCTTTTCTTTTTTGAAAAAAAAAACATTTATTTCAAATGCGGGAATTATCTTCTTATAGAGCAATTGGAAATTTTTTAACACTTTATGTGTGGGGCCAAACAAACGTGTACATGTAGGAAGGCGTTCGAGTTGGATGTGCTTTGAACTTTTGGACATCATGGCATTACCGATTTCATCCCTTAGCTGTTGGCGGCTTTAATCTTTACCCACGCGCGCCAACGTTCCATTCCCCAGGAATAACTCGCCAAATACTGCCCCCCCCCCCCCTGATGCGTCATTGAAAAACTACTGCTAAGTACTAAGATTGTCAGGCCGCCCATCCTACTAGTAAATTAAATAGAAGTTTAAGTAAACGGCTATAATTTCAACCTGAATAAAATGTATTTTACTACATTTTTTACCATGTTTAAAACTGAATTTCGTTTAAAAATCAAGTTCATATTTTGCTTTAGATATTTGTATAAATATTAATAATGTTGAAAATAATAAAAAATTTAATTTTATATTCAAAATATATTATTAATAAACATTTTAAATTAATCTCACATTGTCTCTTTTTACAAATGAATCATTCTCATTTTATTTTCATTTAAATATGAATAAAATTTTAAAGAATTAATCATGATTACTAAAAGACACTTATTGTGAAACAAATAAAAATTTAAAATGATTATTTTTTTAGAATAAGTATACAGTTGAAGAGCCATATAAGCCTCTCAGTACAAAAATAAGAAGAGCTCTATATGCAATGGCAGTTGTAGCCCCAAAAGGACTTTAAATTAAAATGGTTTAACTTTTGTGCCAAAATGAGGGATAAAACAACATAAAATTTAACCAAAATAAATCTATTTTAATATTTTGATCCAAAATAATATGATTTATTATGAGTGTACCAAAATAATTAAAATGTAAAAAAAAAACGGTCTAAATAATTTTTACATTACAACGTGTTTGGTAAATACGTTCACGTTAAGATATGTTTGATAATCATGTATTTATATTTGGAGCAATAGATGTTATTGGAATCATGATCATTAGGAAATACGTGATTCATAATCACTTATTCAACAAACATTTTTTTTTGAAACATTTTTTTTAAAATAGTGAGTAAATAAAAAAAAAAATTCAAGTCTCTTGTGTATCATGTCTAAAAAAAATTCAAGTCTTTTTTTTTGAAACTTTTTTTTAATGAAATAATGAGTAAATTTCTTAAAAAAAACAAAAGTTAACCACCTAAAAATAAATAAAAATTTTACCATATTAGTTTTACACTAATATAAAAAAAAAAATTACACTTAATTTTTACATTAATAGTATTAAACATGATCTTCTATTTTTTTTAAATTTTCCTTTATTTAATGAAATAGTTAATAAATTTGTTTTAAAAAATGTTAGACACCTAAAAACAAAATAATAATATTTATTTATTATATAAATTTTGGAATACACATTTTTTAAAATATTTTTAGACTAATATTGAAATTTATTTTGACACTAAATTTTTACACTAATAGTAGTAAAAATGATCTTCTATTTTTTTTTTTTTTAAATCTGCCTTTATTTAATGAAATAGGTAGTTAATTTGTCAAAAAAAAGTTAGACACCTAAAACTAATGTAATAAAAATTTTATTTGTTTTTAGGTGACTAATTTTTTTTAAAGAAATTTAATCACTATTTCAATAAACGTCTTTACCAAATACGTTGTAATATAAAAATTGTTTAGACTTTTTTTCAAGTACGTTTTGAGTTATTTTCATACATTCCAATAAACTAGATTATTTTATATTAAAATATTAAAAATTGAGTTATTTTGATTAAATTCTCTAAAACAACATATAAAAACTAACATGCTATACAAAATTGAATGTCTGCAATACAGTTTTATGATGAATATATCAATTTTAAACTATATACTACCTCAATTTTAAAATACATAATATTTTAGACGAGAGAGAGATAAATAGAGATAATATGGATGGAAAAAAAACAAATTTGATAAAATAATTTTAATTTAAGAAGACTTTTTAGCTTAAAAATAACTTTAATTGATGTATAATATTGAAAAAAGATGGCCGCAAAAAAGATTCTTTTCTTACTAGAAAGAAAAATGCAAAATTCTTCTTAAAGTGAGCGTTCCTGTTTTATATGGAAAGCGGACCTTATATGATTTTGGTCAATGAATGACAAGGGGTACCTATTGAGGACGAAATAGGAACCAAGTGTGGAGAATGTGGTAGTGAACAAAAGTAAAATATGCGAAGAGATTACCAGGCAGAGGTGTCAGGCAAGGCTGCTCCAAGTGGACCAAAAGAAAAGCAGAATCGATTCAAGTTCTCTGAAAAGAAGCACAAGTTGATCGAACCAGTACAAACTCCATGGCCACGAATCATTATTCTACAGGAAAAAGTGCTAATTAAGCTTTAAAAGCCAAAGAAAATAAATGAAAAAGCGATCAAGTCGAGGGACGTCTCTCAATCCACAGCGGTTGCATATGGCTGATTTTGCTTGTTCTTAAAGTGCCCCCGCATTTTGGAAGGCAAAACACAACAATTAAAGTTCTTATATATATATATATATGTTCACGTATCTCTCTCTATCTCTTTTTAAATTTTTTTTTACAAGTGATACATATTAATTTTAATTTGATACTTTTTATAAAAAATAAAGAAATTTTTTCGAAATATACTATTAAACTATTTACGATTTCTTATTTTATATTATTATTTTGTTTTAACTTTTTTTTTTAATATATTTTTAAGTAACTTCATATAATAATTTTTGATGAGATAGGTTGAGAAAATGCAATTTGTCATTGAAAATTAATATTTATAGCGATGATGAGGTTTGAAAATATATTATTTGTCACTGAAAGTTAATGCTTAAAGCGACGATAAGACATAAATAATAAATTTTGAATGAACTTTTAAATTTTGTTAAAAATTAAAAAATTAAAAAAATATAAAAATATAAATGATAAGCTATACATTTCTTAATTTTTTTCTTAAAATAGGAAATAAGATAGTAGATGTGATAGTTGATGCAAAGTACGAAACGTTCTATCTTGGAATGGATTGCGACGTGTATTTATTTTCCTCTCTCTCCCTTACTTTTTTGTTTAAGCTTAACTTTGCAATTCCATCCACAGAAAAAGAATAAAGAAATGGGGTTTATGGGATTTAAGAAGGAGAAAAAGTTGGGCGACTTTTTTAAAAAGTGTGGATAAAAAGATGATTAAAAAAAAGAAAAGAAAAGAAAAGAAAAAAGATGAGTAAAAAGCAAGCGGCCGAGGAATTGAGAGGGTGCTGAGTCAGATTAAAGACTCGCCCACTTTTTAAAGAATCATATAAAAAAGAGGAAAGAGAAAGAGAAGATCTCAAAGCCACATAGAACTTGTGGCTGAGGTTCGCTTTTTCCTGAAGACGTGGCGTTGCTTACCTGGGGCTTCAACACCTTAACACCCTCACGACCATGATCAATCACAAGTAGAGCACTAGACTCCAGAGTCAGAGAAGAGAGCGAGAGTCCGATACGCAAAACCCGAACCCGCCTACGAAACCCCAAAGCCGGAAACGGCCAAATCCGAGGCGCAGCGTGTGTCAGATCTTAGGGCGTGGGAGACCCAATCCCCAAAATTAGCGGATTTAATTTTGTATATTTCCCTTTTTTCTTTTAATAACTATTTATCTACAACCGGTAATGTCGGAAGTAAAGGACCCTGCGATAAAGCTGTTTGGGAAGACGATACAGTTGCCCGATATTCCGGTGGCGGCGCCGGCGGAGGCCTCTGAATGTGGTGTAGATGCTTCGGTTCAAGATCGTCCCTATTCGCCAAATTCCTTACCTGAAGATACCAGCTTGAATAGAAGTGAAGCAGAACAAGATGTCGATAAGGTACGAATTTTGGGTGGTTATTCTTCATTTTGAACAAGAGTCTTCAAATGGGTATAGTGAAAAATTGTGGGTCGGTCTCGATTTTGAACCTGTTTCATGTGAAGGTTGACTTTCTATTTACGTAGGGTTATTGCATACTATAGTTGGTGCGAGCTGGAGTTAAAATTGAACTTTTATATATTTGAAATGGTAGCTTAATTTCCTGAACCGGTTCGTGCTTTTGGAACTGTGAGAATGAATTTCTTTACCAAGAACCAGTTTTTCTTTTAGATTCGGTTTGTTCGTTATTGTTTGGTGATGTAATTCAAATTTAAATCTACCCATGTATCTCACAAAAGAGAGAAAAGGCTTGATTTTTTTTTTTTTTGAATTAAGCCATTCACCTCCCAAAGGAGATGCTTTGGGTTGACCGGTTGTGATTTTAAGAAAAAGTAACTCTAGGTATTGGTAGAGCGTATATAAGACTGGAGTTTGAGTGTGTTTCCAACGAAGTCCACTGAAAGCCTTCTTTTGCTTTGATAGGAATCGAACTAATGACGATGTATCAACCTATGTAGTTTTAATCATACCTTCTTGTTAATCCAGTTCTGCCGGGGCTCTTTTTCTTCCTTTTTTTTTTCTTGATAAGTATCAAGCTCATTTCACATATGTATTTGTGGACAAATTTACGAGAAAGAGATCTAAATGTTATATATCTTGTCAACATTTCTTTTCCAAGTCCACCAGTACTACCTCTTGGCCTAGTCTTAGTCTTACGCAATGATGACATGCAAGTTGTAGCTAATAGTGGTTCACAGTAGCCAGAAAATGAAGAGGGAATTGCCATTGTTTGGATTAGGCGACTAACACAATATAGATAAATACGCAACAAAAGAAACAGGGCAACACTGAAACTTTACATGTTTTGACTTTGCCTATTTCACGGTACTCAATCGAGAATTCTCTCACTATATTAGGTTTGATTACACTCTCTGAATACAGCCTCTAAGGCATCTCTTAGTATCACAGTTACACAAGATCAAAAGAAGATTATAGAAGTAGATAGAAAAACAAGTTCAGAAGAGTGGCAGAGGAGAGAATAGAGAATTCTATAGCAAACCTTAACTCAACTAGGTTGAGAAAGAGAAAAATACAATAGATGGTAGAGTCATTCAAGGTGCAGGTCAGGTCAATTGAGACCCAAAGAAAGATGTGCCGTCAGTTAGGCTGAGGCCATTCCCATCCCACCTTAAGGCACGTGCCTTTAATATCACGCATTGACTCATCGAAGTGAGTATGCTTAAAGGTTGTTAACGCCTCTAATTTTATAACTAGACATTCTCTTTATTTTCGTTTAATGACTTTTTTTGTCTCAAAATATAAGTCATTGGGAGGATTGTTAGTTCTTTCTATTTTAATCTTATTATATTGAGTTCATATTGGGGACTTCAATTTTTTTTTGAGGGAATGTATTCAGACTCTGTCATTCTATTTGGCCAAGTGTAACTCTTGTCCTTTTTGTGTTAGAATCTTTTACCAAAAAAAAAAAAAGGGAAAAGATTTGGAGTATGAGAAGAACTTATTCACTAATTTTATTTGGGAAATTCAAACAGATTCTTATTATTTATGAAGTTTTACTTTTACATTTTGGTTCAGTGAATGACAAAGTCCTAGTTTAGTATATGTTATTTTGGATTCTGGTGGTAATTTAGCTCTCCTTAGGTAGTTGAGTTCTAATTGCTTTATAGTATTCCTCTTGTTTAATCCCGTTGAAGAGCCAGATGCTCTCTGGTATATGTGGTTTTCAGGGGCTTCTTGGATTTTGTTTCTTCCTTTTGCACACTTACTGCCACGTGATCCAACTGTTTTCTGCCTATCTCAAATGGTCTAAATTGTATCCACAGTATCTTCTCTGATTATGTCTCGCTTGAAGTTTTTTATGCTTTATGTTAAGGAAAAGCTCACTCAATTTGCAAACTGCTGGCAGCATGATTTGGATGTACATTTGTTAATCTTAAAAAAGAAATGCATCACATAAAAAATCAGCGTCGAGATTCTCGAGATGTTTTAGATTCAAATTTGAGCAGTTATATTAAAAAACAATAGCTGGTTTACGTAATTGTACCCTGTTATCCTGTTCTTCATTCATGAATTTGTGTTATTACATAAGTGTGCTCCATTATCACTTTAAGCTTTCCTGATTTATGTTTTTCTTAGTTAAGAAACAAAGCAGGGATAAGATGCTTTGGACCTCTGGAGATGATTTTGAGGTCTTGACAGAATGTATCTTCTTAAAATGATCTTTCATATAAATTCAGGATTCAACTGGGGATGATGGTAAAGCAGAGGATGGCGCTGGATCTATGTTGTCTGAGGATGTAACAGATCCTGGATCTATGATGTCTAAGGAAT
Organism: Apocynum venetum; assembly: GCA_019593545.1. NCBI lineage: Eukaryota > Viridiplantae > Streptophyta > Magnoliopsida > Gentianales > Apocynaceae > Apocynum > Apocynum venetum. Next base: position 2,870,132 of record SRSM01000123.1, on the reverse strand, counting down.
TAACTGATCCGAAGGTAGTGAAGGAGAATTCAGGAGCAGCATCTGCTGATAATGTAGCAGTGTCAGCAAAAGCTTCAAAAACTGAAGAAGAACAGAATGAGACAGATAACACACAGGATAAGACCCCAAAGAAACCAGACAAAATACTTCCTTGCCCACGCTGCAATAGCATGGATACCAAGTTCTGTTATTATAACAACTATAATGTGAACCAGCCTCGACACTTCTGCAAGAATTGTCAGAGATACTGGACTGCTGGTGGGACCATGCGAAATGTGCCTGTTGGTGCTGGTAGGCGGAAGAACAAGAATTCGGCCTCCCAGTACCGTCATATAACTGTCTCAGAAACTCTTCAGACTGCCAGACCAGATCTTCCAAATGGTATCCACCATCCTGCTTTGAGGCCCAATGGCACTGTTCTCGCATTTGGCTCCGATGCACCCTTGTGTGAGTCTATGGCTTCAGTTTTGAACATTGCTGACAAAACAGTGAGGAACTGCCCAAGGAATGGATTCCATAATGGAGAAGAACTGATAGCTCCACAGCCCTATGAAACTGGAGGTAATGGGGATGAGCGCTCAAGTGGATCGTCACTCACTGTTTCAAATTCAAAGGATGAGGCAAGTAAAGATGGGTTTCCAGACAAGCCGCTAACAAACTGTCCAAGCATTACTCCTCAGATACCCTGCTTTCCAGGGGGTCCTTGGCCTTATCCATGGAACTCGGTTCAGTGGAGCCCTCCTGTACTACCAGGTGCCTTCTGCCCTGGTAGCTTTCCAATGCCTTTCTACCCTACTGCACCATATTGGGGTTGTGCTGTACCGGGTACTTGGAATGTCCCTTGGCTAAACCCACCTACTGTTTCGCAAAGTCACACTACCCCAACATCTGGTCCTAATTCCCTGACTTTAGGGAAGCATTTGAGGGATGATAACGTACTGAAATCTGTTGACTCTGAGAAAGAGGAGTCGCTGAAAGAGAGTAATCCTGAGAAATTCCTGTGGGTTCCAAAAACTTTACGAATTGATGACCCAGGAGAAGCTGCAAGGAGTTCTATATGGGCGACACTAGGGATAAAAAATGACAAAGTTGATTCATCTGGTGGAGGTGGTCTTTTCAAAGCCTTCCAATCTAAGGGAGATGAGAAGACTAATGTTTCAGAAACTTCTACAGTATTACAAGCCAATCCAGCAGCCTTGTCCAGGTCATTAAGCTTCCATGAAAGCTCATAAGTTGATAAGTAGAGAATTTGGTAAGTGCCTTATTGTTGTATTACAGAACACAGAATCTTAGCGATCCGCATCACTTCTTTTCCCGCACTGTTGACTTCTGAGTCATCAGTTCTTGGCAGACCAACAGAGATGAAGACGAGAGTCAAATTCCTATATTGGTTGAGGATAGTATAGAAGACTAGAAGTAGCACTTTTTTGGGTGAAAAACCCTGTGGACATTTTTTTGTCCTTGTCGCTTTTGTTTTTTTGGGTTAAACCTCAGGTAGATGTTTGCTGAATTCCTAGCCCTTGTACATACTAATATATGAAAGAGTGAGACTATAGGATGAGTATGTGTATCCATGTCCAGTATGCCACTGATTTTGGAAATAAAATTTGAGGGGTTTTCTTTCTTGCTTCTCTTGAAAAACCTTATTTGCTCTTGATACCATTGTGACCATGATTGGCTGCCACATTCATTCTTCTGCCCACCTGATGTGCTACTGTTGTATTATTCTTCTGTTACCTGCTGTCTATGCCTTCCATCTTCAAACCTGTGTTACTTGCTCTGCTTAAGGGTTGGAATCACCTCAAGAAGCAATTGTCCGATATTCATTGCAGAACAATACTTGAGAGATCAAAGTACCTACCTAGTTTGTAGTCCATCAGGTAAGGCCTCTTCAATTCTTGACATGGTTACCTTATTGACTTTGCGCGCCGCCCCGCTCCCCTCCCCCTCCCCAAAATAAAAAGAAAAAAGAAAAAAAAATATTCTTTCCACAGCCAGGTTTACCGGAGGTGGATGCATTACATGAAATGCTCTATGATCATTTAATTCGCCAAAAAAGTTGTTTTTTCTAAGAATGAATTCCATTAAGTTTAATAAAAACATGAAATCCCTAAAAAATTAGGGACAGCAAAGCCATTGGGATTGGGAATTGAAAGTCAACTCTCTCTTTGCTGCTTTTTAGTATTTTTTCTCTTCATGTTGGGAGTCTTCAAAGTAGTGAAAGTTTTAAAAGCAAATATGCCTTTTCCCAAAATTTGAAGTTTTATCAATGGGATAAAATGACTTTTAAAGCATTGCGTCACATGTGAGAAAAGTCAGGAGTAGTTTGTCAACGTGAAAGTAAATCAAGATGGTTTCCACTACACTTGGGAATGGTACTTCTATATGTATAAAAACTCTTCCTGGACAACCAGTGAAGGAAGGTAAAAAGCAAAGAAAGGGGAGACATTATGCTTAATGACCATCTAGTGGCGAACGTGGAATGAATTCAGCTCAATTTGTCACCTTTTGATGCATGCATGGCGTGGACTCGGCACTTCTTACGTATTCACTTTCTCTGCAAGAACCTGCATCATTTTCTTCTTTTATAACATATGGGATCGTCATTGACAGTAATAATTGTTTTAGAGTTTATGTCTGCCTAGATTTGCACATAAAAGACCTGACTGATACACGCAATGGTAAAAGCAAAGTGCACCACGAATTCGCAACTTCATCTGCCTAAGTTTCCGAGGCTCTAACTGAAACATAGGCACGAATTCGCACCACTATCTTCTCATTATCCATTTAATAAAATTAATTAGTTTCTAAGTGAGTTGACTTCCACCGCCTGTCATAATTAAGTGTTAAAACTTGTCCACTCGTGTGGGATTATATTAATAATTCGTTCAGCATTACAGTATTGTTATGGTTTTACTTCTAACAGTTAAGGTAAAGAAATTGGAGGACAATCAACAAGATCCAAGGTTCTCTCCTTCAAGATTTAGGCATTGACTTTTAGTATATGAAACTGGGATTTAAATTTTAAATAAATTCTTTAATGATTAAAAGTGAGAATAATTTTTTACAATAAGGAACTTTTAACTAGTAACGCTATTTAAGAGTGCACGTTGGATATTTAACAGAAATGATAAAATCTAATTTAAGATTGATATATTTTGCTGCTGATAGAGATGAGAATTGGGAGAATCCGTACAGAAAATGTCTCTTTTCGTTTGGTTACTAATCAGAGGGAATTAAACCAACCCCGTTTTTTTCTTTAGCTTCTTTTATAGTCTGTACTTTCCATAACATATTACAAAGGTTCAGATCAGCCCTATTAGTTGGCCCATTTCCACAATTCGCATAAAGATCTATCATCATCATTTATAATGAAATTACCCTCTTGCTTTCCTCTGTTGCTTCTGGTGGCTGCTCTCCTTCTCCTTTCTTTTTCTCATGGTAAAACTCTAGTACTCTAAATCATGTAGTTATGACATCAATTTTGGATATTTTTCTTTTCATATATTTGATGCATTATTCTTTGCTATTTTCATCTTATATGCACAGGATGTTGCAGAAAATTGATGGTGGAAAACGTTAGCCACCAAGACAGTGCTACTGTTTCATCATCAGATGACTCAAAGGTTATGATTTTCTTTCTGCATTTCCCTAGTAATACTTTGCTTTGTCTCTTAAGTTCTTCTGTACCAACTAATTAAGCTTTTCTTTTTTATTTCCTGATCTTTCTCAGTTAGCAGCAACAGAAGTGTTTAATTTCCACTTGGACTACGTAGATGCAGGGCCAAACTTTAACGGCAAATCTGGTTTTCCTTTCCCTACTCCGCCACCGCCACCGCCACCGCCACCGCCGCCGCTGCCTCTTCCACTCCCAACCCCACCACAAGAAGCCTGAACCTTTTTACTTTGCTTTAGCAGCGATAGCCAGAAATTGTTCTTTACATGTTTTGTGATCTATTCCTTTTTTTGGGGGGGGGGGGGGGATTCTAAAGTGTATTTGTATTTTTTTTTCTAGCAATTTTATGTTTGTTTAACGTTAATTTCGTTGTTCTCAATAAAACTTTAAGACAGACTCTTCCTATACCATTGGCTTAGCTTTCCATGGAGAGAGCGAGCATGCTTAATTATAATTCTCAACTATCAGCTAGTTTCCAACTCTGAAGTGCCACAATTTCATATAGGGGCATCTTTTTTCTTCTTGTTTTTTTCTTTTTCAAGAAAATAAATCCAACAGTTTCTGAAGTCTGATCATTGCATGATCGAGGAAATCTGTAGACAGCCGAAGACGTGGGGATCTTGAGAAAAAAGGGAAGATATAATATACAGAACAGAGCAAATGAAATGATCATAGGAAGAGTTATTCCACACAAACATAAAAAAAGAGAAGGGGAAAAAGGTCAAAGTCGTAACTCGTAAAGAAAGGGTTGTTTTTTTCCCTCAAAGTTTTGAAGGGTTCTCACTACTCATTTGATCTTAGCCACAGGGCCTAGAAAGGTACTGAATTTGAAGGGTTCTCCTGATCCATAGGTTTCCTTAGAATGCCTTTGAATCGTCAAATTTTCGTACCCCACATCCACTTCGTGAAATGCGGTGGCAGTGCCTCGCGTCCCCATTTTTTTGTTGTTTATAAATGATTTTCAAGTTTTTGGTGAATTCGGGCAAATCGGCATATATATATATATATATATAGCACACTTTAGGTTAGGTGAATATGACACCTAATTTTAAATTTTAAGATACTTAAATTATTTTATTTTAATGATTAAAGTACTTTCATAAAAAAATTAAATGACTGTTTGTCTTAAAGTTTTTTCAATCCCTTTTTTCACTCCTCCCAACAACCCAAACCCGTTAATTAAGCTTTGGGTTAGGTCTTTTTCACCCAATTAACCACACCAAATCCTCATTAATTACCCATCATCAACAAACGCATCTGAGAAGATGAGTCCGAACTTTGAACCTTCTGCTTTTGCCCAAGGAAAATTTCTTAAAGGAAAAAGGATTTTGAACCTAGATATTTGGTGGAAGTATGATCATCTTTTCTTTGATGCACCTTGAAAGTTCTCAGAGTCAGATAAAACACGTTATGGGCATTTCCTTTCATTAGCTCCGCCATTGCTCGGATACGTTTTGCAACAACAAAGAAAAAGATGGGAGAACAATGGATGCTCATATGCATGGTAGATACAATCCGAGACAAAGGTTAAAGGTTAAGGGTCAAGAAATCCGTCAACTAGATGCTTTTGTGGAGCTGAAACAATGGTGCATGGACTGATCTTAATCCGGATGGAGGTTAATAGCTTGGCTTCGCGACACAGCCGCCCTCAATTCAAGTACCATTTAAATCGGATTCAAGCACACTGGAAGCTACCCACACATCACAACCTTCTTCTCACATTCAGCTGCATCTACCTATGATTTTTTAAGCTCAAAATTCTGCCCAAAATTTGCCAAACACGCAGGTTCTCACCGCCCCATTTTACCATTTTTTTCTCTCTCTTTTTACCCTTCCCATGGCCAAATCACTGCTACCCATTCATTTCTCACACTTCCACAAGCGGTTTTACAGCCTGCCCAACATTACCCAATCCAAAAACCAAACGAAAATCAAACAATTTTTTTTTCAAGCCGTGACTGAAATTACGAAAAAAACCAAAATAGACAGTTTGAATCCTCATTTTTTCTGTTCTTGAAACAACCCACTATCCACTCTAATCCCCAAATCTTACTTCACGACAGCATTCACCCACCACGTAAAAATATTTCAATGCTTTCTCATATGCGGTTGTTGATGATTGGTAATTACTGATGATTTAGTTTTCTAATTGGGTGAAAAGCCCTAACCTAAAGTTTAGTTAGCGGGTTTGGGTTGTTGGATGAAGGGAAAAAGGATAGACGAAAATGATCTTCATGATTTTAATCACAAAATACCTTAATCATCAAAATAAAATAATTTAAATATTTTAAAAATTAAAGTTAAAGATTAAAATGGGAGAACTCAATATAGAATTCAATAAAATTTTTAAAATTTGTGAAATTTTATAGAATTTATGAATTTAATAGAATTTATGAATTTTAATAGAATTTTACGAAATTTGTCAAATTCAATAGAATTCTATATATATTGATTTTAGTGAAATTTGATAGATTTTTATTTTTTATTATAATTATAATAAATACAAAATTTTTTATACAAAAAATAGAATACATATATTCTCTCTTTATTTAATGTATTTTTTTGTGAGAGGTAGAAATATTGAACAAAGTTATGTATGTACTCATTATTAAAAAAATTGTAAAAAAATAAACTATGACTATGTCATTTAAAAGTAAAATAAAATATTGTACTTTACTATTATAAATTATAATATAATCAAATTTATTAACTTTATAAAAAAATGAATTATTAATTGTTTCTAATGAATCTTTTCACATATCTGAAATAAAATTATTTTTCCATTTTTTGTGTGAATAATTCAAAGTCTGAAGGGTGTCCGTCCCCAACATGGAATTTTTAAGTCTTCTATGTTTTCATGAATTTTAATAGAATTATATATAATTTAATATATTCAATAGAATTATATGTCACATAATTTGATGAATTTTTATTAGAGTTTCAACAAAATAGATAGAATAAAATTTGTACATAAAAAATAGACTAATCAATATATGTATAAACTCAACTCAATTATTCATCAATTTTTTAATGGACTTATTGATTGATTTTTCATTCACTTTAAATTTTATATTTTTTGTTTGTTTTGTTTGAAATATATATATATATATATATATATATTATTACATACAATTCTACATATGAAATTCTTAATAAAACTTTTCTTATCAATATCATATTTTTATCGCCTAGTAAAGTTTGAATAATAATTTGAAAATGAAATAAAGAATAAATTATTTTACATAAAATCAAATTTATGTGTGAGCTATAGTATAATATACTAAACCAAGTGGATGGATTGTATGTAATTTTATTCCATAATTTTTTGTGGAAATTTGGTGAATTTTTATTAGACTTTTTAAATAAAATAAATATAATAATTTGTATATAAAAAATTAATAAATGTAAAAATTATTATTGTAAAAGGAGAAATATAACATGATGGTAATCAAGTTGAGAGATATATATATGATATTTTATTTTTTATATTTGCTATTTGTTTTTTTTTATTTTTTATTTGCAATAAAGAGATGAATTTCATGAAATTACAAGGGATCATAGTCGAATTTGTGTAATAATTGTTTCTTCATGGTTTTTACTTCAAATTCCTTTAAATTTCATTAAAAATAAAATTTCATTGAAATCCATGAATTTGTGAGGATTTTAAAATTTTATGAAATCTATTAAATTTCATATTGAGGATCTTGAATTTTGATAGATTTTATAGAATTCTAAATTGAGAATGTCTGAAAAGCCATAAAATTTTAAATTCTATTAAACTCCATAATAATGAGGAGACCCCTAGTATCATATTCAACATTACCAAAATACTTTGCTAATTTGCCTCAATTCAGAGAAAAAACAAAAAGGAGAAAAGTCTTGCAGTGGGAGAAAAAATGGAAAAGTCTGCACTTGGCACTTGCATATAATTTCCACTGTGATTCCTTAAAATAAAAACAACATTGAATGGAGTATAAGTCAAAATAGAGTATATTATCAAACGTCTTTCGTGTGAAGAGGTGGAGATTTCTTGCGGTTTTGTTACGTTGAAAATTAATCATTCTTATCAAAGAGTTGAGTTCCTTTTTTTAAAATCTTTTAAGTTGTAGGATGTTTTGAATTAGATAATAAATTGTGACTAAAAAACCCCTAAACCACACACATTTAAATCTATTGACTATTCTTGTAGTCCTATTAAAGTTTTTCCTTTCTCGTGAGCGAAGTAACTTTTAAATAAATCTCTAATATTGTTCCATTGAGATCACAAACAAATCTCAACCCAAGTGGTAATTTGAAAAGAATTATCGGGTCAAATGAGGTATAAGTGAGATGCCTCTTTCAACAAAAGTTTTCTTCTCTGTGATGCCGTATAAATAAGTAAAAGGTTTTGAAACAGTTTCAGATCTCTATACAACTAATCTCGCCAATAAGTATTAGGAAGTTTCCATACAAGTGACCGAAAACCCTGCCTACTTTGGGCAGGTTATCGTTGATTGGATCTGACCGACCCCTAACTAGTAAAAGAACAAAAATTATTTTATCCCTCGTCAAATTAAAAATATAAAAAAGGAAAGTGTAGAGAAGGCCAAGATTTCATAGTATTGAACTGTACACAATCTCATTTTTGTGTGCAATGAGCAAGAGATTACAAAAAAAAAAAAAAAAAAAAAACGTAAAAGGGAAATTTAATTAAAGAATACATTCGATTCAAGTGATATAACCCATCAAAGGGGGAAAACTCTTTGCATTTGATGCGTAACTAGTAAGTAATTCCTAAAAAAGACTAATTTAGCATAAACTGCTTTCCATAAACTTCAAGAATTCATGGAAATCTATTCTCTCATCTCCATTCTCATCGAATGCTCTGATCATTTTCCTGCAGTTCTCTAATTCTGAGCCTTCTTTGAAGCCCAGAGTGCAAAGCAATTTTTGCAAGTCGTTAGCATCGATGAATCCATCCCTATTCTCATCAAACACATCAAAAGCTGCTTTCGCTTCTTCCTGAGTGGGTTCTTTTTCCTCAAACAGATTACAGAGGTCGTTGCAATCAAACCTCTCTTGGAGTTTTCCAGATTCAGTTTCAGGGCGGCAAAAAAGTCCAAGGCTTTTCATCACCACTTCCACCTCTTCTCTGCAAATACTCTCATCGAGTTTCTTTTGGTTGATGAGGGGCTTGTTAATTGACAACAACTCAGGATCATTCTTCTTCCCTTCAGCCTTAACCTGTAAATTCTTCAAGTGACTTTTTGGGTCTTTGGAAGCAGTAGGAGAAGACTTAGATCCCAAGAAAAAAGAGTAAATCTTGCTATCCCAGTCAAGAACTATGTACAAGGAAAACTGAAATAGCCCAAGAATCATAAGGGCCAGAGGGACGGTTGTATCCAGGGAGATGTACTCAATTGGAAAGTGATTGACGCCATTGAGAGACATGATTAATGTAACGAATGATATTACTATACAATGACTATCTGCAAATACAAGGAGGTGAGGTGAATTGCCTCTTTCTGTTGCTGCTGAAGTTGTAGATTTTTTCTTCTCATGCAGGATGCAGGGGAAATCTTGTTTTGCAATGGAATGATGGATGAAAAGGGAACTTGGAAGGCTTATTATATAAGAGGGTGATTAAAGTCGGCTTCAATTGTGGAGGTGCAAAGAAGCGGAAGGTGCCTGCGAGTTTCATTGAGTCCATGCAAGAAAATGCCGTGCAAAACGGTCACTATTGAGGGAAGTTTCTCCGCTTCTGCCAGACAAGAAAAGAGAAGCCGTCTTTAAAATTTGGAAACTTGTGATTCCTAGTGTGAGATATGGTGGGGTAGCTGGGCTGGCTGCTTTTTTTCTGTCTCTTTTGTATGGGGAAATATTTTAATTTTTATATGGGAAAATTCCTGATTTGGTAACCTTCTTCGGGGATGGGTATGACTGAATCTAAGGGAGAAGGGAGAAGGGAGAAGGAAATTTCTTCTCAATGGGAATTGAAAATTCTATGACAGCAGCCTTTCTAATAGTCATCCCATTTTCCAGGTGGCGTCCTGTTGATTAATACTTTGGAGTTTTTTTGACCAAATTGTACTTTAGTTCTGGGTTTCCTCGGAAAGAGTCGAGTAAATTTTTCCCAAGGGGTCCTTTTCTCTTGGAATTCTCCTGCCTAATTTTCCCACTACCCTTTCTCCACGAAAAGACCGGCTTCTTAGTAGTTTAGTACTTTCAAAGGTGGAACTCTTTTTACTTTTTTTTTTAATAAAAAAAATAGTATTATTTTTACAAGTAATAATAGTCTCAGAAAAGAAAAGTAAAATAATATAAATAAGGTCCAGAATTAAATCAATATGCACGTCTCTCTCTCTCTCTAAAATACAATATGCATTTCTTTAATGGGAATATTTTGCATAAGAACGAAAGAAATTTCAAATAAAAGGATAAGAATTTTAAAATTTGAATTTTGTATTTATGTTGAGAATAAAAATGAAATAAATTTACTCTCTTCAATTGAATTGATTTGTCAAGGATTTCCATTTTTGTTATTTTAATTTACATATCAATCTCGTGAAATAATATTGTAATTATTATTTTTATTTTGTTTTATTCTTTCTTTTTCAATGCTAAGTTAAAATTTAAAATATTCATTAAATATAAATACTCCCTCACTCATAAAATATTTGTTCCAACTCTCTTTCTAATTTGTCTCAAATTTAATTAGTATCTGCCCTTTTTTATATAAAAAAACAAAGGAATAATCAACCATTAGTGATTTTTTTTTATAAAAAAGTTATACCCCATTTAGCCCTCTCTTTTTTTTTTTTTAATGAAAAGCCCCTAATATTAATAACTTAAAATAACACTAAAAACTGTTTTAAAGTACTGCAAAACAAATTTGGCTTTGCTTTTATTGACAAAAAAATCAATGGCTATTAATTGAATACTTCTCTCCATTTAGATAAAGAATTGAAGATTTTTTTAAAAAATAAGGGTATTATAGGAATTTTACTAGAATGTAATTGAACAAAAATATGTATAAATGTAGCAACTGAGACAAATATTTTTAGGATGGATGAAAGGAGTATATCTATAATTCTTGTTTCCTTTTCATGTAAACGTGCACTATTAATGCGTCATTCATCCCTTCATGAATGCGACACGCATAATTAGAAGCTAGTGGTGTTAATCTTATAAAATATGTACATAAATATGTTTATTTTAGATATGTACGAGAACCTTTACGAGACAAGGTTAGATGATTAATCCAATTAGCGTAATGATACAATAATATTAAAATTAATTTAACCACAAGATAATAATATTACATTATTCTTATAATAAAAAACAAAATTTTAATTTTTTTAAAGATATTAAAAAGGTTACAATAATATTTTAATGATTAATTTTTATTGTATTTAACATTTTATATAACATGTAAATGTGTATCACATAATTCTAATTAATTAGTCGTGTTAATTATATTTTACTCCGTGTTTGACATATTTAAAATATGAAATAAACTAATCTTAAACATTCTTATTTGTATTGAAACATAATACTCCCTTAATCTATTTTTATAAAATGTATTGAGAAAAATATTTTGTTCAAAATTATGAGTTATTTTAATACTTTACATGATTATGATTATTGTTTATATTATTTTCAAATTCATTCAAACTTTATAGAAAAATAAAAAGAGAAAAAAGAATTCATTTTTCAATAAATTTTAAAATAAATAAAAATATAATGTAAAATAAAATGATTTATCGATGGATTTGAAATTATTTAAAATATTTTATTAAATAATGACATGGTAAGATAAAACAAAATCACACGATTTTATTCGTGTTATTAGACATCGTGTTCAAAATTGTCAAAGTCTCCGACATGACTTTAAAAGCTAATTAAACGTACTAAATCCGATATTCCATGATTCCATCTCCCTTAATTGTCCTCTTTGCTCAAATTTGGAGACGTCTGAGGTTGCTTTGAGCTTCAGGTTCCAGTAATCCTTGTCTGAGTCTCTCTTAACAGCACTGCGTGTTCTCATCATTATTACGTGCTCCAACTCCAAGGAAATCTATAAACCGTGGAGATATTGCATTGCCCAAATGCTTAGCATCGACGACTGTGTTCCATTGTTGCGATGAAGATGAAGATTGTTGTGCGATGGAAACCCGAGATGCATCCCATGAAACCGAAGCACTATTATCTTTGGACCGTTGATTTCCCATCTGTGTAAATATTGAGGAAAGATGGAAAGTATCCAATGTGGACTCATCCTCAGGTCTCGACCCATAACGATTCTGCCTTCCTTCTCCTGTTAGGCTGTCCATCCCGTGACCTGAAAGACCAGAAAATTCCTTCTTCAATTGTTTTTTTTTTAATCTGAATTATTTTTCGCACATTATGATTATAAGCTAGCCCAATAATTAATCTAGTAAATTAAATTAAAAATGAGCGAGCTAAAAAACGAACCATAGAGACTACGGAAGTAATAAGCTGGCTTCATGAAACTACCGTTGCAGAGAGGATTGATCAGCAGATCATGGCTTCTACAGTTATTGACTGTTTGATGTAATTTTTTTCTCGTACAAGAAGAACTAGATTGCTCTCTGAATTTCCTGGCTATTATAACATGCCAGTGATTTTTAATCGCATTATCAGTTCGACCCGGGAAAAGCCTCGCAATCATGGCCCATTTGTTACCATACATTTTATGAGCTGCCATGAGCCGTTCCTCCTCTGCTTCACTGAAAGCTCTTCTGTCGATCCTTGGGTCCAATTGGTTAAACCATCTCAGTCTACAGCTCTTACCTTTGGAATTGGTAAAAAGAATACAGATTTTACAAGATAAAATAACGTCGACATTATATATATATATATGTGCATACAGAACCGGAAATAACCTCAATTAAATATCAGTGTACCTGATCTTCCTCCAAGCTTTTCTGCTATGATGTTCCAGTTTTGAGGGCCATGAATGGCTACAAGTTCTCTAAGCTTAGAATCCTCTGAGGGTCGCCAATGTCCTCTAGAACAAAGCTTTCTTCGGCCGCTATCCATTTGTTTCTTGTTGGCTGAATTTGGGTTCTCTAATTTGTTTATGTTAACGAGGAGGCCAATGCAATCGCTGTTGCTAGCATTGTCTTCGGGACCAATATTATGGGTACAATCAGGTGGTGGTTTAATTCCTTTACAGTTAAGAATTGTAGGAACACAGACTCTGTCCTTTTCAGAATCCCTGTTATAGCGAAAAACCTGCAGTAGAGCATCATAATTAGGTTTGGTTGAAAGAAAATCCATGTGAGCACAGAGTTTCATTGATGAAGCAGGGGATGCCCAGTTAATGTACAGGGCTGTAGTTGGCCAGGCCATCACTTTCTTGCTGGCAGAAGGTAGCCTTTGTACTGTAGTATGGCCATACTTTAGTACGTATCCCCAGAAAGAAAAAAAAAAAGAAGGCAAAAGATCGCCAATGAAAAGAGTCTAAAACCTCTCATAAAACATGAGTTTATCGTTCAAGACTGTCTAGAGTTACTTTTCAATTCGTGTGTTTTACAAATTATAATTATTAGTATACAAACCATTCAGTAACACCTATATAATAACGACTGCGAATTATCTTGTCAACAAAAAGAAAAAGAGAAGGGAGTTAAGAAGTGTCTAGTCTCTATCCTCTAAAAAAAGTGCTTCCTACCAACAGAAAATCCGCACGATCACACATCTATGGGAGATCAGACGAGGTGGTGAGTCTTCGATCAGTACTGACCATGACCTCTAATTTGACCTTTTATGAGAAAATTAGAACAAGGCTCCACTTGAAATCAATCAGAGGAGAGTGGGAGAACTGACACAACTGCATTTGGACTGGACTACACATAAATGAACTCCAATAAAACGACATTGTAGAACTTCAAAATGAGAATGCAAAGTGATATCTTTTCTTAATTTAGGTGTCTGTTATCACACGTGCATCTGCGTTGTTCCATCATTTCATGGTGTGAGATTGATCCACAAAAAGCCTAAGTTCCATCCTCTGTGCTTTTGTATGCATCCCATTGTACTCACTAAATATATATTGTTCCTATCCTAACTACAGCTTCATCTCTACCACAGTGACGCAACGTTGGGGCCTCTGATGAAACTCTCCATGCAATTCAACTTCAACTTAAGGAGGACAGATATGAAGCCTTGATGATCCATCTTTCGTCCTTCCAAAGTAAATAATTACCTACAGTATCATTCATTGAATGCATGCAATTCTAAACAACAGGCGCAGGTCGGTCCTTCTACTGTCCTCTTGCGTCCACCACAAGAAAATATCCATATATCCCAGTGTCCTTGCCTTTTACTGCCTTCATTTTCAAAATGTACTCATTTTAACTTTTTACTGATCATCTTATTTTAAAACCATTAGAGAAAGAAAATATTAAATAGAGTAAGATTTATGAAGAGCGGAGACATAGGGTGGTATGCATACATATAACATATTGTAGAATGCAAGCAAGAGAAACTTATATTGCAGTGGACCTAAGCAACAGTGAGCTGAGTAGGATGAGAAGTAACTAGGTTTCTGTTGCTCCTTTGACCTTCTTTTTCTAGTTCCAAAGCATCTTTTGCCAAATCTTGAGAAAATTTTCTCATCCATTCACAAAATTTTTCTTTGCAATTAGTACCAAATCTTAATGATTTCTCCGGTTATTTCTTCTTCAGAGCTGCCTTTTCAGCCGGTCGCATTATTACACACTAGTTGGCGGCTTTTCCTTTCACTAAAACTGCATTTAGCGATATACATTACTTCCCCCCCCCCCCCCCCAAAAAAAAAAAGATTATATATTAATAATCAAACAAGTTGCTACTTGATAAGTATAATTAATCGTCAACTGAATACAAAGAGTTTAAAAATACTAAAATTCATGAAGATAAAATTACATTATTCTTCACATTATATGTCCGAAACATATACGATATGAATTCTGTGAAATCATATAAGGAATCTTAAGATATATTGGGCCTACACTAAAATTAAATAAATAGAGTTATCACATCAAACAAAAAGAGGTGGTGTGAGCTTTATTGCAAAATGAATCCTGAAACTGAACCCATTAAGCCTCAAGAAAGACGTCCACATCCTGAAATCAATAGACTTAGTCCATGAACAAGTTGGGCTCTGTACTTTTGAAGTAACGAAGTGTTTATGTTCAATATAGCCCAAAAAGTTTTAGTCAAGATGTTTTTAGTTAGCCTAAGTACTTGCAGGATGTTTAGGCATCTTTTCATTCTCGAAAGTTTTGCAAATTTTTTTTTTTGGGGGGATAATCAGAAGCTTTGTAATTTAATTATTTATACATGTTTGGAAATTAATAATTTTATATTTAACAATACATGCATTAAAAATAGGAACAATAATATTAGACACAACATGATTATAACGGATTATAATCAATAATTTATAGAATTTAGTTGAATGAAGTTATCCATTTGTGCTGACCAGTTAACTTATCAAATCGTTTTCTTTTTCTTTCTTTTAAACTATCTAATTAAATAGATAATTTAACAGATTAGTAGATTAATCGATTACCTATTCAATTTTTCATGTCAAATCATGTTATCTTATGTAATTACTTTACCTTGACATGGCTGGAGAATAGCCACCCTTTTAAAATTCCTAAAATATGCACATTGGACCCTTTCCTTTTCTTTTCTTTTTTTTTTTTTAAAAAAGAAAGAATATTGGCCCCTTCATGAACCTGAAAAGACTTGAGTAATTAACACGTGTGATAAATAACATTTTTACGTATTACAAATATAGTAAATAACTTCTTTTTATGATTTTTGTCATTAACGATTTTTTGTTTTGGAAATTTTGGTAAATTTCCATCTAAATTGATCAAAATTGTAAAAAAAAAACATTTATTTCTAATAATTTTCCCTTTTGATTAATAATTATTTTTTGATAAATTAAAAGTTAATTTTTAAAAATAATTTTTATTTTTAAATTTTGTTCATATCGATTTCAGTACGATTATGATTACAATTTTAATAGGTTTAAATTTCGATTTCTCTAAACAAATATTTCAAAAATTAAATTGAATTAAATATCTTTAATTTATAAAAAAAATTATTAGATAAAAAATATTCTTTTTGGCAATTTTGATCAATTTAGGCGGAATTAGTCAATTTGAATGAAAATAATCAAAATTGAAAAAAAAAATAATGATAAAAATCGCAAAAAAAAAAAAGAGTGATGTACTTATATTGCAATTCAAACGCACACGAAATTCGAACCAACGAATTTCATTTATCCTCCTATCACCCATTCGACCCTATGTTAATTACTCTTATAAAAGGGTGAAGGTTGCGGGGCCATTACCCATGTGAGAACACGAGCAGCATAGTACTACACAAAAGCTGCCGACGAAGTAAAATTAAGGCATCCCTTCATATTGTACGACGAACAAAGTGGAGTCCCTCATTCTCCGATCCTCTGTCTGCTCTCTTTCAAGCCTTAAACGTCCTCATAGCCATGAAGTTTAGTTTGATGAGTGTGTAAACTACCGATACCCCCACTTTCTTCATCATTCCCATCTTCCTTTTCTTCTGTTTTGTATTTGCTGCATGCTTTTATTTGACCAATAAAGTTTGTTTCCAAAGTGAAATTCTCTGTTTTGTATTCTTTTCTTCTGTCTCCCCCTTTGTTTTCTTTTCTGTTCATTAGGTAATAATTCTTTAAATTTGAACTTTTACTGTGTCACATTTATAACAAGAGAGTAGTATAATATTTTTTAATTATGATATTCAATCAAATCTAGATATTGAATTTAAAATGTACATAGAATCGTAAAAGAGACAATAAATAGAACAAAAGCTCACATTTTGCTTTTAATAATTTGACTCGTGCCACAGACTACCATCCTTGCATTGGAAAAGACGATGAACATGCTTTTTTTTAGATGATGTCGAGATTTTGACGTCATTGTGATTATGGCAAATGAGCTGAGTTAAAAAATGATTGTATGTTTTTTATATTAATGAAATTTTATTAGCTAGTAAAGAAATTTATAAAAGAAAGCTTGCACCATGAAGAGTTACAACTGCCTCTTTTTACTGGGATTATATATAGTAGTAAAACATTACGACTACTGTCTCTCACAATCATAAGAGAAATTACTTTTACAATTTACCTTTCTCTTTCTCAATACCTCTCACACTGGGCTAAATTGGTAAAATGGGCAAGGGCTGCTTACAAATAGGAAATAATTTCCCTCAAAAAAAAAAAAAAAAACAACTAACTCAAATGTTTTAAGTTTACACAATAAATAGTTGGAAACTTTGATGTATATAGTTATCATGGCTTATGTCCACTTACTTAGGTTTATTATTAATCAAAAATTAAAATTAAATAGCAATTTAATCCTAGCGGAATTGAGCCCCTGTATACGTCTGCCCGAAATTCCAACCAGCAGGAGCCGCATTGTAAGAGACTACACTGCGACCATCACTTGTGATCACCTTGAAAGACAAGCTTTGGCCATTCAAGTAGCTGTTACTTTGCCAATTTTGCCCCCAGTTTCTGGACATTGGTTGCCACCGGGTTCTTGAATCCCTTGATGTACACAGCATGAACATCTCCGGCACTTCCAACGTTGGTTACAAGGACAAGGTTGAAGTAGGAATGCCCATTGATGGTGAATCTAATCCCTCCTCTTCTCCTACAGGGTACCCTATACATAGAGAAAATGGAACCAATTGGTTAGTCACATTCAAATACTGATCCTAATTAAATTAGAGAAATAGCGCCGCACCCTTCTTTGATTAATAAAAATTACATTACCTTCTATAAGCAACTGGAACAATCCCTGCCCTGTATTGAGCAATCTGAAGGAAAGCTGGCTGGGACAGATCAAAGTGATGGTTGGGAGGGTCGCACCAGCCACCTGGTGGACAAAAATTTGTGGCGGTGACTATAATGCTGCCACGAACGCACCACTGTGGATCATTCGTGCACACAAGCTGGAAACATGCTCCACAGCTTAAGCCATTATTGAATAGAGCTGTACTCAATGCTGCTGTAGCTGTACCATAACCTTGGCTGTACAGGTTTCCATATCCACAAGCCCCACCTACATAATTTTACAAATTCTATCAAATTGACTGCAGGGTTCTTCATCATTATTCACTAATAAAATAAAAAGAAAGAAGGAAGAAAAAAAAAAAAAAAGTACCCATTGTTCCAGAGGCATCACCACCACCATAGAAGGTGGCATGAGCATTAATCCAACCACCATAATATCCATGGACAGACGAGACCGTGGAGAGTAATCCCACTAGGAAAAGCTCAATTAGGAACATAACCATTTTCCCTGCAGAGTGGAAACGGGTAAATCTGATCACATATAATTCAAAAGGCTGAACTATGTTAATCAGAAGAAATTATGAGTGCAAAGGAAATAATAAATTACAAGAAGATATATAATGAGGTTCCTCCGAGAGTAGTTGTGAGGAGAGTGAAGAATGAAGAGAGAATTTGCTGGGAATAAATAGAAGTTAGGACATAGGAAGCAGGGGTAGATAGCTATATTGCAATTCCAGGGCCAACAATATCTAAGCTGACAATCTGAAATTGGAGCAGTTGTTTCTTTGGGACCAAGCAGTTCTTGTAGCGTAGTTTTCTGGCTGTTATGTGGAAACGATGCATTTGTACTGCGAATGAAAATGATTTTTCTGGATAACAGCTGCACAATTAATTAATTGTTTGGTGAATAAGTCGTATTGGGATTTCTCTACACATTTTCAATCAAGAAGTGGGGGCAGGGCATGCGTAAAAAACTTGCCTTTTAATTTAATTTATATCAACCATATATGCATTGCAATTTGCAATCCAGAAAACTAAGATCCGGGGAACAGACTTTCTATTCCCATGTGATCTATGAAAGCTACCTCGAATTACTACTTATAAGGGCTTAGCGGACAGAAATGGATATGACTTTTTTTTTCTTCTGTTTTTCTTGATGTTGCATGTAAATTAAATACAATAGATAGATTGTTGCTGTCGACTAGGTTACTATCTGAAGTGATCGCTATAGTTTAAGAGCTAAAACTTTTACTACTAGTACTACCCAGAGTTACAAGTTTATATAGGTTAGGATTAACCTCAGTGAATTACATAATTTTGAGTCAATATTTGGGATCAAGTAACTAAAAAGAAATTTAATTTACATTATTAAGTGAAACATGGAAATTTCTTGGGGGGGGGGGGGTTTAAAAGTGCTGTTATCGTCTTCATTTAGAAATGGTCTTTCATTCCTTTATTAAGGAATATTAAACGTTGATTGGCACCGAATCCTTGGAAATCATGTCACGCCGTGATCAGAGGCGGAGTTGCCTCGAAAAGAAAGGGTTGAATTCAAATCTTCTTCTTAGATTGAGTGGGTCATTATGTCTATATTCACATTCCAACCACCACCACCTTTCTTTGGCTAAACCTATTCTTTCATAATATCAAGAATTATCCAATTTGAAGGTATGGAGATTAATTATAAGCTAATCAAATCAACTCAAGCCTTGCTCTCAATCTCATAATGATTTGTGTAATCAAGTGATATGCATAACAAATTTGTTATCCATCTGCTTTTTACATAGTACACTCTCCATTATCATAAGGAATTTGAAAATTCTCAAATGAATCCAAATTTTGTAAACTTTTTCCATTATTTTTTTAACACCCTTATTTATATCAAGACTCTTTTTATATTTTCCCTTTAATTTCTGTATTTAATTTAAACTTATCCAAAACAAGAAGCATTGCTCTAATTACATAGATAATATACATTAAGAGATTAATTGCATCACATACATCATAAGTTATACTTATATAGATTGGAGTATATCTTAAAAGAGTATAGTTTTTAAAAGATCAGATTTCATATAAAAATTTCCCCAGATGGACAGGCAAATAATTTGCCAATGGCTCTGGGTTTTCCTATGCAGAATTTTGCCTTCTATCCTTGTTCATAATAATGATCAAGGAATGCAAGGTTCCTAAATCCTTCTTCTTCTTTTTTTTGACGGGTCCTAAATCCTTCAAACATTGGGCGTGAGGAGTGGAAAGGATAGAAAAGTCTAAACGACGATTATCATCGAGTTCAAGAAAATAACAGTAATGATTATGATGTAAAGCCAGAGCATCTAATCACCAATCAAGCATCTAATAATAAAGATGCTGAATTAATGTTACACGGTTGAAATGACAAAAAGAAAAAAGTACCAACGGTATTTGAAATCTTAGTTAGATTCGCAAATGGGGCAGATCATATGGTAGAAGCACATTGGCCCTTTGGTTCAATTTACTTGGAAACATTGAGATTTAACTGATAGTAAGAACTTTGCGTTGGAGATCCAAGATTTACTTCTTATTTTTTTCGCTGAATTGATCCACGAATTACTTGGTAATCAATTAATGCAGCCCTTATGGATAGGATCGAATGGGGTAGTAAATGAGAATTAGTTCAAATAATACTACAAAGAAAGCGACGCAAACAAAAGCAGCACATGATCCATCCTCAACCGTGTTCCTTTCATCTCCTTCAGAAACTGCACATCCTTACGTTATTTCACATCTATGTCCGGCTATACCCCAATAAGTTTACCTCTCCCCGAAAATGACATGAGTTTTTAACTTCATCACTTTCATGATAACAATACTGTAGTTATTTCTCTCCATATACCAATCCAATCGTTAACATGATATCACATGGACAATAATCAAATACCACTTCGTCCACAAAAAAGATCCTATTAGTAAAATGACACAGTATCCATTCATTAAAGCCATGACTGCACAAAACCTATATTATTTGTTTTGTTAGAGCTGTAGCCTATAGATACGAATAGATTCACTCCAGGCTGATGAGTAATGCCGCGAACAATAGAACATGTCTGCAGCGGAGTACGTATGAGTATGACTTCGTTTTCTTGTAGATTTGGGTCCAGAAGACGAGTACCATTTAATTGCTACTCGGACACCAACCAGCATCAAGAAACATTTCCTGGACGGTTTGAGATGTAAACGTCAGTGACTCAGTTACGGTGATAAATGAACCAACGGACTACCATATCACAGGACGCACAGTAAATATTTTCTTTTCTTGGCTGACTAGGTGGACCATTACCAAACGTGTATGAGTATGGCAGACAGATTTAATAGAGTAAGCAATATAATATAAATATCCGAGCTTTAACTTAAGAAATTGGCGACGTTGTGGAAGAAGAGAAAAGGGGTTAATTGCATACAATTCATTCACAGTATGAGCGTCGGTGATTGGTGATTCTATAATCTTCATTATCTAGCAGTAGTACTAACGTAGAGCTTGGTTTAAGAACCGGTCACTATGGAAATCGAAAGGGGAGAAAATGACAGTTAGGCACTTGTTTGGTTAAAGCGTTAGGAGATAACGAAACGCGAGAGTAAGAATAAATGCATCCAGCTCCAAACCACTTGTTGTGCACTTCAATATACGGACCATATGTCCCCCATTGACAAGATGGCAGTGCATCATAATTGATAGACATGGTGGACTCCTCAAGATCAAATCACCACTCTCCATCTCATGTGGAATAAATCTTTTGGGGTAAATCCCATTAGTTTGATGTTCAACAAATTACTCCCTCCATTCATCTAGAAATATTACAGGTAAATGGAGAGTAACCAGGATTGTTGGGTATAAAATGTGCAATAACGAAAATCCAATTGCGGGTGATAAACTCTCAAAGCCACTCAATAAATTTGAGGCCTTTCGCGTCAAACTGCTTTAGTACAATTGATGTCTATAATAACCCTAACCCGGCTCTGAGCTATTCTATCATCAAGGCAAAAATATTTCAAGCAAGAAGAATTTACAATTGTTGTTAGTTTGTGGAGGACAGGATAAGTTAGCACATTCACAAAAGGAAATGTTTCAGTTGCCCGTTGGTACCTAGAGTTCAGTCAAAAAAGAATCCAAAGCCAGTAACTCACAACAACGTTGTTACAATTAATCATCTTTGTAAAAAATCCAGTCAGAAAGGGTTCGGGGATGCAAGAACAGAAATGATGAAAGTATTTCAAATTTCTGCAACCAGGTATAGAACACTTCAGTATAATTTGCAAAGGGTATTAATTTCTATCAAGAATCATTACACATCAATGACTATAGTAAGGGGGATGACCGGGAGGAGAAACACCACCAGGTAACAAGCTCGGTTGATGCACAGGCTGAGTTACTCTCATGGGTGGAACATATGGAGTACTTTGGTGTGTTTGAGCAACAGGCGATGAGCTTGGCATTACTGTAGTTGTATATGCAGGGGCAGGCGCTGAAGCATATGGTTGACCGGGAAACGTGCTGGGCACTGAGACAAAATGTGGCCTCCCTATCTGCATTCTGGGATCCCAAGAGGAGACTTGGGATATAGGAGTCTGAGCCTGCACAGGACCACCAGCTGCAAACCCACTCCCAGGGTGCAAAGCATTTGGCCGAGTGTCCTGCCAAACTGTTGCCGTGGTAGTGAGACTAGAAGCTTGCTGTGCAGCAAGCAATCCTGATTGCGGAACTGTGTAATCTCTACTCTTGTCACTGTATGCCTAGAGAAGCAGATGTAGAAGGCAATGAACATGTCGAAACAGATAATATATACAAATTCAATACACAAAGAAAGTACCAAGTGCATGCTTCCAAAGGCCAAGATTGTTTTTCTTCAACAATGAGCCCATATTTTGGCAGGCTCTATATTAATGCATCATTTTTTCACCGAGGAAAATTAACTCAAAACACATATTGATACCTTTACATTGAGTTCAGTATGACGAGAGTATGTAAGATGAAGCTTACAATAGCCACCATCATATATGCAATGACCCTCAAGAGCATCTTTAGCAACAGCAGCAGTAGCAACATCTGCAAATGAAGTGGTTCATCCATCAGTAGGATTGAATGAGTATTATAGCAGCTTCATAAAAGTAATACTCGAGACAGAAAATGAAGGAAAAAAGACATGCATAGATCTACAGCGTATGCCATTGGTCTTTCCATTATAAATGTGTAAAAGGTGAGCTCACAGATTGAAGCATTCGTGTTTGCTAAAACTCAAGCACAACAAATCTCTAGAGGCTCTGGACTCGAGACAGGAATGTAGTCAGCATGCAGATGACAGTTCAATTCTCATACCTTAATTTTTTTTTTTTTTTTTTTGGAGGGGTGTTCATTTAAACTGAAAAGAAATATTTTGTCAAGCTTCATTGAAATTGAGAGAACACCACAAAAACTTCAATTCTACAATACACCAAGATGAATCACCCATAACAACAGTAAAATCTGAAAACAAAGTTTGCATGCAAATTAATAAACATACCAGGATATTGAATCAATGCCTGAGTTCCACCAATCTTCTCAAAAATAGCTATCTTTTGAACAGTACCAAATGCAGAGAATACCTAATGAACCAAGTGAAAATATTTATACAACTAAAATTTGCTTTTCATTACTTGGGCATGGAGAAAAAAGAAATACACTAAGAACAATAGTTTACCGTATGAAGGACATCAACCGTCACAGCATACTGCATATTCTCAATTGATGCAAGAAGCACATTGCTCTCAGGTTCTTTTTTCTTCCCATCTGGCCCTACAACAGGCTGGAGGTAACAACTTGTTAGTGATTTCACAGTGCAAAAAAGAATATGAAAAGCGTCACTTGTCCAGAAACATACCTGAACAAACCCTTCCATTGCCGTAGGGTTTACCGGAAGATAGGGATTGGTATAGTCCCTGAAGAGGAAAGAAAGTAAACTAATGAGTATTTATGATAAATACCCTCCAAATGACATCAATCCTATTGAAAGCTACTGATATACGACAGTTTTGACACCCCATCTAAAATCAAATACAGAGAAAAGGAGAGAGGCTATTTTCAAATGAATCTATTAAATATCCAAACCTGCATGATATATGTACAATATCATTAATCGTATCACCACAGGGTCAACTACAGTTCGATAAATATCACTAAATCATCACCACCAATTCAGAGTTCAGACTCAGTTTCTAACTTTGCCGGGAAAAAGTTGGACACTAAAGATGCAAGAATAATAATGCATGAACAATTAAAAACTGCTGTAAGTCCCTACCAAGACACATCAGATATCTATTGTAAACTTTGCTAAACGAAACTGGAGAACATCAATGTAACTACAGACCACTCCTAAGGTTGCCGACTAATATACTCCCTCCAATCAGAATTGAATATCCACACTTTCATTTTGATATGTTTGAAATTGAATGTCTACTTTCCCATTATAAATATATTTTTCATCTAAAGTTTTACTAACAACCTCATTAATTTAATTAATGAATTTACATTGCACTAATTAATGGTCCCCACCCCACTAACCTAATTAATAACAAGAATAATGAGGTAATTTCTTTAAGGTCAAAGATTATTTTTAACTTTTAGACTAATAAAATGTGACATTTCCAAATGGAAAGAGTATTAATTTGACTACAGTTCTTGATCTAGGCTAAGGACAGTTTCCCAAAATCTAAAATCATAAATATGAGTGAATGAATTTCAGCAATAATGAAATTCATAGAGTTTACCTATCAAGAGGATATATGCTTGCTTAAAGGTCTCAAAGATTTTAACTCCTTTGATTGCGGTAGCAACAAAGTTATGAGAAACAGAATTGGGAAGTTTTGAACCAATCAAATAATAGATCAATCACATATGAAGATATTCCTCGAAGGATGGAAAAGGAAATACTGGGAAAAGGACACTTGCTTCTTCATTCAGAACAAACATAACAAAATCTTTTCTTTAAAAAAAGGAGAAAAAATGCAAAAGGAATCACAAAATAAGATGAAGGAAATTACTACTGAGCCATGAACAAATACATCTTTGCCCTAGCTGCCAACCTTCACTAAACCCTAAATGACAACAGCACACATAGACAATTAGCAGGAACTCAGAACTCAAGTGCTAATGTAAATAAGGGATCAAAGAGATAAGATTAAAGAAACATTCAAAGTAATAAGTATGAAAAGCTCTCAGGTCATCAACAAAGTTACATGAAAGATTTAATAATACCTGCTCCGATGAGATTGAAACTTAATATTAAGATCTGTGTGTGCAGAGTACGAGATACGCAAGTGACATTGATTAACATGCGCTGGAAGCAGGTACCTGCAAGTATGACAATCAGGTTTGGTCTATGCAGAGAAGGCACTTTATTCCTATTCTCATTCAAATGTTAACTCCTAAACCATCATTTGCAGAAAGAATCTAATGACAAAAATCAGAGGAGAAAAAATATAAAGAACAGAGAAAGGAGTTGAAAAAAAAAGAAGCATACCCAGGTATACTTCTTCCATCCAATGATTCCCTTGCTGAAGAAGCAGTTTCAGGATCACTGTACTGAATCAGAGCCTGCACAGATGAGCCCTAATTCCTCAGAAGGTTACAGGCATTATACACCAGTAGTAAACACCAAAATATAAACAATTAGAGGAAAACATAATAATACTCCCTCCGTTCTAATTTGATAGGCTTGCTTCCTTTCATTTTTTTGTCCCAAATTATAAGCTTGTTTCTTTATTAAGAAGATAATATATTTATCAGTTGATTAAAATACCTTTATTTAAAGTGAAAGTATTAAATACAGTTTGAATAACAATTGGTGAATACATTGTTGGAAAAATGCATCTAATTAATGAGAAAGTACTTTCCCAACAATTTATTAGTGTTCTTAATTCTCAAGCTTCTCAATGTGAAAAGGATATTTTAGGAATATTCTATAAAAAAATACACATTTTCAACAAAAATTAATTGCATTTTCTTAATCGGCAAGCCTATCAATTTGGGACGGAGGGAGTAATACTTAACATCAAACCTGAAAGCCTGCAGCCTTCTCAAAAGTAGCAATCTTGTGCACAAAGCCAAAAGCGGAGAACACCTGAGAGAAAATTTATCTGGACTTGAGCAAGCTGAGCAACTGATCACAGTTAAAAAAGATAAAACAAGTGATTGGTAAACTATTTTAGCAATAGTTACCAATATGGGAAAAAAAAATGCAGCATATCAGATCAAGGTGCAGAGTAACACCTGTAAGCCAGAAGATAAACCTTATAAAGGGGTATGACGCACATGACAATATATCCAGACTGTCTCCAACAAAAGATTTAAACAAGTAGCATCTGTGATTAATGGATCTCAGTCAAGATTGAGAAAAGTAAACAAATGTTCCATTTCTACTGGAAATTTTTGAAAAGATAAGCAGTAGGTGTGTTTATATGAGCTAGAATTAGTGCTTAAAAATTCACGTTGGAGCTATCAATGTCCAGTATTGCTCAAAGAAAGTGTAGAGTCTTCATTATTCAAGATATTTTGCTAAAATAAGATCTACAAAATCTTAGAAGTCACTACCTGCAATGAAAACTGATGGATTAAGCAGGCAACGGAGTTTTGTAGAGGCAAGACAGGAGAGAACCAAGAAATGTAAGCACTTACCAAATGAATGACATCAATGCTGACATCGCCAGCTTCAACACCTTCAATTGTCACCAACAAGACATTTCCCGGAACATCACCCGGACTCTTGTTGTTAACTATTTCATGCCTGTTTGAATACTGAATATATACAGTCTTGCCTCGTATTTGTGCAGGTTCAGAAGATGAAGCATAATAGGTTACCATAGTAATGGCCTGATTAAGGTCCGCCTGCAAAGAGAAAACAAGTGTCAATACTGCCAATATGAAAATGCATGTAAACCAGAAGCACAAAATTAGAGGAATGCTACCACTTCATCAGAAAATCTGTCCCAGTGAAAACGAACGTAGATTAAAATTTGCAGTCTAGCTTATAACTTTTCATAAGAAATCAATTAGTATACGTATTCATGACCCTTCCAATTGAATTGTCTTATTAGAGAGACTTCACCAGTACTGCTCCAAAAAGAACAGCAACAAAATACAATAAACCGGGGTCTAAACACCTCTACAAACACACAAGCATATGAACATAATAGAAAACAAAACCTGAATGTATTGCCTGATCTATTTATTCGTATACTTTAAGCTTATGGATAAGGCAGGCAACGTGATACCTCACCAATTAGCAAATCACCGCCAAAAGTAAACCAATTCAATATATCATGAATCGGCGGCAATAGTTTCTCTTTCCCCCTTTCCCTGCGAAGCCCTAGACTAGTTCACATCGATAAAAAGGGAAAGAATGATAGAAAAGAGAGCATACAAATTCGACAAAGGCTTGGTTGTGATTGGCCCCGACGTTGCACTTGGTGTTGACGATCTTGCCAAATGGTTTACAGAGTTCGATGAGCTCTTCTTCTGCGCACTCCCATGGCAGGTTCCGCAAGTGCAGCACCTTCGACGGAGTCTGCGTATACCGGAACTGAGGCTGTGCTGATGTCGACATAGGCGGAAAATCTAGGGTTTTGCAAATTTTCAATTCACAGAATTTGTCTCTAAAATCCTATCGACACAAAAGGTTTTCGCATATGCCCAAAATTCAATTGAAACGGACCCAAGATTTAATCTGGTGGTTTGCAGCTGTTTTGTAGAAGAAACTGGATTTTTTTTTTCTTTGTTTATTTTATTACTTAATTTGTTTTCTTCTCGATATTTTATATATACACTTGGACTTTGGACTCCGTAGCAATACTACTGTTCATATGGCGTCACTGATTCCTTCTTTCTTTTTCTTTTTTTCAATTTTTGATTCCACTAATTCATAATTTGAATTTTTTATGAAAAAAAAAGTCACAATTTAATCCAAATTATATATATATATATATATTATATTGAAAGCTACTTTACTAACATAAATTAAAATTACTTATACCCTTTATATCGCTTTTATTCATTCTTTAGGGATAAAAATAAAAGTAAAATAAGAAATATAGTACTATTAGTTTTTTTCAAAAACAATATGGCATGACAAATGGTTTCTTCGAATGCAATAAAAGAATATGCACTTTCATTTTGGAGGGAATTAATGAAATACTGCAATAGCATGAAAACTAAAAGTATTAAGCATTTATTTTATATATATTCCGGATCATCTATTTTTTTAATTTGTCTCTCTTTTCATTTTATACCATGAATAAATTTCACAAATTTATATTTTTAAAACCATATACTACAATTAACTCTTTTTGCTATTAAAAAAATAAAAGAAAATCCCTCCCCCTCCTACCCATCTCCTCATTGTTCATCTAGACGCACTTATGAATGGCCATGGGGCATGGGCCAAGAGATCAATCATTATTGTGTTCGTTCATGTTGTATTGTATTGTACCTTTTGAAATCCAATTGCCAAATTCATGACCACTTTTGATAGGCAAGTGTAATAACAGCTCAATTTCGAACCAGAAGAGTGGTAAGATGGGCATATTCTTTTTTTATGTATGACAGCATTTCCCTTCTAGTTTTTTTTTTTTTTTTGTTTTTTTGGTAAATAATTTCCCTTCTAGTTGAAGACTTGAAGTTGTCGATTGAATGGGAAGATTGTTGGATTTAGTCCCTAAAATTATCATTTTTGTAAGTTTGGTCATTAATCTTTTGATTCTTAAAGTTTCTATAATAGGAGAATTTGATCATTGTGACAATAATTTAATTTAGGTCAAGTCTACTATATCAGATAAATTTAAAACAATAAGGGTAGTTTTGGAAATGCATATTAAAACAAAATTCCCAATTCATTTTTGTTTATTTCCATCCCAAAACAAAGAGTTTCAATGGTGAATGGGTTTGGAATTGGATATGGATAAAAAGTATGATTTCAATCCCACCACAAAATTATCCCAAATCTCTGACAAAGAGTGAGCCCAACCTCAAGCGATGACACCTTCCATGGTGAATGGGTTCTGGAGTTGGGATATGGAGGAAAGATTTGCTTTTGATAAAAATATATGTTGAAAATTTTGGAGTAGCAAGACTTGTGAGATGCTAGAAAACAAAAGAGCTTCTTGTTTTCAAATATATAGAAAGAGTGAAAAAGATAAATTTTTATTGAGTTTTAAAATATTGTGCTAACATTAATAATTTTGGTTATTTGTAAATTTCTTCCATTTCACCAATTAAAATTAATTTCAGCTTGTATCCATGGCATTTTGATAAGAATTTATGAATTTTCTAAATTTCCAAAATTACCCCTATTATTTTCACTAAATTAATGTTATATAGTTGACTTGGCTTAATTTTTTTCATATTCCGCCCAAAAGGGTCAAGTTCACAATTTGTACAAATCTTAGAGATAAAAAAATATTAAGGACAAAACTTACCAAAGTGATAACTTTAGGGACTAAATCCAATAATCTTTCACAAAGATCTCATATAACTTGAATAACGAATGTTGCATTTCCATCCCCTAAAAACACTAAGTTAGGAAATGGCGTTGCATTTCTAATAAACCTCCCTAATTCCTTAACCATCAGCATTGTTACGAATACGTGGTTGAATGTTTAGAATAACATTTTGTATAAAATTGAACTTAACTTTTATTTTTGAAATATCTAAATTTTAATATATATTTTTTAAATAAACATTTCTACATCTATAATTGTACGAATAATTTTATTTATTTAATAAAATAATTTATTACTAATACATGTAATTATACTAGTACTAATAACATTAATAGTAAGAATAATTGAATATTCTAATAAATTATAGCACTAATAAAGTATTCTCTTTAAATTTTGTAATAAGTTAAAAATGCATATTTTATTTCTTACCAAAAGAATACTATTTAACCATTGTATATTTATATGTTTTTAATTTTTACAAAACACCTATATATATACTTAATTTCATAAAATTAATTTTTTATATCATTCCTATCACGTATGATGCTATACTATAGTAAAACATCTATAAATTATTATTCGATAATTAATAATTTTGATATGATCACGAAGTATTTTGAGAGAGGACCTCAATCGAAATACTTTTTTGAATAATCACACAACGTTCAGACTAATTCCTACTCATATCAAACTAGATCGTAAATGTGTAAAGTGCTTACCAATATAGTGTTTCTATTCGCATGGTTCGAACATGAGACATCCACTTAAAAGATGATAGTGTCGAACCATTCACCACCAATTTATTTAAAATAATATTTTTATCTTGTTCCAATTTATACGAGTTCAAGAGATTAGCAATTTTAATAAATTAATAAGCTAATAATTTGTAAAAAACCCCTTATAAAATTATATCGTCTTGTCAATATTATAAACTAATAATTCTATAAAATTACAAATATAACTAAGACAGTTTAGTAAAATATAAATATATTATTTTTTGTTTTTCTTATGAAATTGAAATCTCAATGATTTCATTTATAATTTTTCTCATTGCATCTAAAAGTTTTGATATCGTGTTCTAAAATTGAATTTTTTTTTGTAAAGAGTTAGTCTCTATATGAATTATTTTTATCATGATCGATTTCACAATACCTTTTAGAATAGCCATTGTTATACATGATTTTAAGATTTTTTTTCACTATGTTGTTAGTATAAGACAATACTTGCTTGAGTTTAAGGAGTTATCAAAAGGATTTTAGGAAATTTGTATATTCAAATAATAATCAAAAGTGTTTTCGGTAATTAATTTTAAAACTTTTTAAATATTTTAGGTATATAGGCTACAATGATTATAATAGATTAAATAAATACATAATATATATAATTATATTTGCTGAATTGAGAAATAAATCTTTAAATTAATAATTTATTGATTAATTAATACATTTATAAATCAATAAAATTTCATAGTCATTATATTAAGAATTTATAGAGGTTCTATTATATTTGCAATTTGTTCTTCATAAAAAAAAAAAACATTGCTCATATTTTATAATAAAAAAAACACAAAATGCAAATCATGATTACTAAATATTACACCCTCTGAATCAATATTACACCTCTCAAATGACTAAAGTGCCCCTAACACCATATATCCCATTTGACCTTCTTTCTCTTCCCTTTCTACTCTCTCGTTTGTTGCTGGAGAAAAAGGCTGCTTGATCTGATTTGAAGCCCATTTTAATTGTTTTTTTAAAATGCATATTAAGATTATTTTTCACCCTCTTTTCATGTTTATGTATGTAGTTCAATTAATTTTACATGTATTTTATGTGAATTTTTTGAGAAATATATGATTATACATGTACATAATTTTATGCAAATTTTTTTTATCGATTTGTTGTTAAAATTGGGTAAAATGGATTGTAATGTATTGAATAATGATATCATTTTATTTCTTGATTTGTATTGAAAATTAGTTGGAAAAAACAAATTTGAGGTATGTTAGGTCTCTAGAGGTTAAAAAAGTATAAAAAAAAAAGTGAGATATTGAATAATATGATATTTAGCAATTGCAAATGCATATTAACTCAAAAATTTCTTAAAATGAACGTATTTCCCATGAGTTAGAAAAAAAGCCAACGACCGACTTAGAAAAATCCAGTACGTACCACCATAAGCATGCGCGTGTATAATACTCGCTACGGTAGAAAAAAGGAAGATTAATGGAGGCGCGTATTTGATAATTGCTATTTCCCGACTACTGAGTATTTGGTCAAAACCCTAAATATAGATAGAGCAGACTCATCCGTTTGCAGAGTGGAGACCGTCAGCAAACGCAATCGTCTCCGTTTCTTAATATATTTCACTTCGTGTTTACATTTCTCCGATTCGCTTTGGTACCACACTGAAAGATTTTCCACAGGCAAATATTCAAAATCCAGTCTTTTTATTATTTTTTTACTGTTGTTTCTACTCTCGCCTGTCAATTCCGAATCTGCTATGCACGGAACATGAACAAAGAAAGAAAATAAGAAACCAAGACAGTGTAATCCTATCTATTTTTCGTCCGTGGTTGAATAATGCTTTGTTTAAAGGTGTCCTCAATAGGGTTTGAGTTCTGTATTATTCTGAGATCTAAATCTGTTCATTGGTCAATCTTATCTTGATTCGTCTTTCGGTGGCAAAATCTTTGGTTTTTGATTCTTTAGTGTGGTGCCATCTATTGGGATACTGTAAAATTCGATTTTCCTTCGTTACATAAATATCTGTTCAATTTAGTTCTGAAGTTTTTTTTGGTTGGGGTGAGGTGGGGTGGCAACTGCCGTTTTGGGATAACGAAATTTGTGAATGAGAAGTTAATATTGAGTTATTATTTCAGGATGGCTGGTCAAAGGAATAGTTATGGAAAACGTTCTCATGACTACGGCGATGGTGGAGGGAACAAGAGGAGGAATGCTGGGAACGATAAAGACCCATTTTCTATTAGTTCTGATGATACTGTCTACCGCTACCTGTGTCCTGCAAAAAAGATTGGGAGTATTATTGGGAGGGGCGGAGAGATTGTTAAACAGCTTAGGGCAGACACAAGGTCGAAGATTAGGATTGGTGAAACTGTACCCGGATGTGATGAACGGGTTGTCACGATATATAGCTCCAGTACTGAAACAAATGACGTTGATGGTTTTGAAGAACGTGTTTGTCCAGCACAGGATGCTCTCTTCAAGGTTCATGACAAAATTGTTACTGATGAAATTGCCAGTGATGATGATCGTGAAGAAGTTGGGAATGTTACTGTCAAGCTTCTGGTTCCATCAGATCAGATTGGATGTATCATTGGGAAAGGTGGGCAAATTGTGCAGAACATTCGCACTGAAACTGGAGCACAGATTCGCATCTTGAAGGATGACCATTTGCCTACCTGTGCTTTGAGCACTGATGAACTTGTGCAGGTAGGCGTTTCCTACTTTTATTGCCTATTTACTCTGTTTTTTTTTCTTCTCCAATCGCACAAACAACTTGCTGGTACTTGGTATGGGGCAAATGGCCTCTGTAGAAAAAGTTCAGAATCATTCACTGTAATTTAAAATTCTTTCATATAGTGTAAGTATGTTTTATTTTCTCCCTCTTTTTTAGGTTTTTCTTTTGGAGAACTTGTTTTGTTTATAATGTCTCTCACTTTATGAAATGAAATCAAGGAGGCATCTTACGTTTTTTTCCCTTTTAATTTACCTTTATTTTCTTTCGTCTCTTTCATTGATGTTTATATTCAATTGGGGTGGAGTTCTTAGATTTGCCTGTACTTATCTTGGTTTTAGATATCTGGTGAAGGTTCAGTTGTGAGGAGAGCTCTTTATCAGATTGCATCACGTCTCCATGACAATCCATCAAGGTCTCAGCACTTGCTTTCATCAGCCAGTACAAATACCATTTCCTCTAGTGGTTCACTTATGGGTGCTGCAGCTGGACCCCAGGTGATGGGATTAACACCATTGGTGGGACCGTATGGGGGGTACAAAGCTGAGGGTGGGGACTGGTCCAGATCATTTTATCCAGCTGCCAGGGATGAAGCATCTTCAAAGGAATTTTGTCTTCGTTTGGTATGCCCAACTGCGAATATTGGTGGTGTGATAGGCAAAGGCGGTGTCATAATTAATCAAATTAGGCAAGAATCAGGTGCAGTAATTAAAGTTGACAGCTCTGCTGCTGAGGGCGATGATTGTGTAATTTCCATATCAGCCAAAGAGGTAGATGATTTTTGTCCTCATATTTCTATCGCTGCTTGCGTCCACTTGAATAGCTACTTGACTAATTTAAGTGCTTTTCATAATTTCTATTAGTTTTTCGAGGACACATTTTCTCCAGCAATCGATGCAGCAATACGGTTGCAACCCAGGTGCAGTGAGAAAGTTGAAAGAGACTCTGGGCTTATTTCATATACAACACGGCTACTTGTGCCGACCTCTCGAATTGGCTGCCTTATTGGGAAAGGAGGATCAATAATTACAGATATGAGAAAAATTACAAAAGCTAACATTCGTATTCTCTCAAAGGAAAACCTTCCTAAAGTTGCAGCTGAGGATGATGAGATGGTGCAGGTATAATTTCATTCCAGAAAAGTCTTTTCTCTGTGTGAAATCTGGATTTTGTCTCTCATTTTGTTTACATTTGTGCACAAGATATGCACAGGAAATGCCAACTGTAGTCTGCATTGTATTTGTTAATTTAATCGTTAATATTATCAATGGCTTTCAGATTTCTGGAGATCTGGATATTGCCAAGGATGCACTTGTGCAAGTTACCTCTCGATTGCGAGCAAATCTCTTTGAAAGGGAGGGTGCTGTATCCGCATTTGTGCCTGTTTTACCCTATGTTCCAATGTCAACCGATGGTTCAGATAGCTTAAGATACGAAAGTAGAGATGCTAAAAGGCATGGTCGTGGGCATTCTTATTCTAGTGGGTATGGTAGTTCTAGTGATTTACCACCGGTTGAGGGGTATGGGAACTATGCTAGTCTCCATGTAAGTTCCTTCCTATTTTTTTATTTAATCACGAAGTTACACTACTGGCTCTGGGACTTGTCTACCTGTGTTACGATCATTTTTCTGAAAGTTGATTGTTTCATATTGAATTCATCTGCTTATGTATTGAATATGCAGTTTCTCTTTTGATGTACATATTTTTTGGCCTTATATGCAGAGTGGTACTAGCAGCACAAGTTATGGAGCATATGGAGGATATTCATCTGGGCGCTCTCCTGGTTCTGGGTAAGGCTGCTTCTGCAGTTCCTTATTTTAACTATTCCTTCTTTAGAATACACTTTGGGTGTTTTTAACCCTTTTTGCATGACTGTTAGGATTTCTTTTTCCCTTTTTATGTTAATTTCTGAGGTTAGTTCATACTGCCTTCCCAAGCACTAGTTACTCTTCATTTTCACTTAGGAACTTTCTAGTGGACTCTTCCTATCTGTCTCCATGTATTATTTTTCTTTGGCAAATTCAGCTTTAACTCTCTTCTTTCTGAGCTGGAGTTTTGATAACTCTGAGGTGTTTGGGTAGTTCCGAGTTCTTAGATAATGCCCCTGTAGATGATAATGTACAATATGGCTAACACACTGTTGGAATGGTTTTTGGGTTTAATGGAGGGAAGGAAGGGAAGGGGATGTAAAATAAATGTACCTTGTTTGGTTATACTAGATAGGAGGGGAGGGGAGGAAACATAAAATTCCCTTGTTTGATTTGTAAGGGGAGGGGAGGAAAAATATAATTAAATTGACTATTATATCCTTCATAACTCATTATTTATTTATTTTTGTAAATTTTTAATCTTTGAATATAATATCCTTCAATAAGGTAAAAATACAACAAATAGGAGAATTGCAGAAAATAAGAGTAAGATGAAATTGAAGAAAAAATGAGAGAAAGATAAATTGTAATTATTAAAATATAGTAAGGGCAATTAAGTAATTACAAAGCTAATATTTTCCTTCCCCCTCCAAATCCCCCACTTTTGGAGGTCAAGTGTAGGAGGAGAGGGGAGGGAAAATCGCCTTAAATTTTCCTTTTCCCTCCCCTCCCATCCAAAAAATTGAACCAAACAAAGGATTTTTAAAGACCCTCCCCTCTCCTCTTCTCCCTCCAAATCCCTCAAACCAAACACACCCTTAGAGTTGTATTTCAATGCAATAATCGATTCAAACATTCTCCAATATTCTTGATGATTTAGATTATTCTGATTGGCTTCTATTGGCAGGTTATCTGGACAGAACCCTGTTTCAAGGAGGAAAAATTATTATTAGAGGTTGATAGAACCTGCAGGTAGATCTTTGTTCCTCTTGCACACCTTCTCTTCCATTTGAGTAGTAAATTTTAAGTGCTAATCTCACATAATTTTCAATAATAGCCTGTCCTATGTCTACTACCATTTTTAAAACTGATAATCTTCTTTTCCCCCTGTTTCCTTCCCTTCATAACAAAACAGCTGAAACTGAAGCCTGAAGCCAGCCTCCTGCCTAAACCAGAAGACCAGATGAATCACGGCTTGGAAAACTCATGGCCTACCCTGATGCTTTTGTTTAAGAGGACCAATATCTGAAGATCTTACCTATTACTGAAATTACCATGTCCTGTTTAATAGATCACCATGTTTAAAATCCTCTGGTCCCCAGACCTGTGTACCCAGCACGCCTTTCTCCATTCATACTTATCCTAGCTGCTGTATTAGATGATAACTTTCATCTGAGCTTTGTGCTGATTTCTATCATTTTCATTAGACATGTTTTTTCATGATGTGTCTGACTTTATCTAACTACTTGAGCAGTTGAAAACCTTGTGATGCTGCTATTCAAGATTTATAGAACATATAACTGTTGTGCTTTGCAAATATTGTTTCCTTTCAATTATTCTCATTAAGTAGTATTGATGGATTTATGTTTTCACGCTTAAAAAGAAATTTACTCTAGTGTGGCTTCATTGTTTGTGCAAGTGATCAGATGACTGGGGCACTAAATGGCTTCACTCTGCTTGTTCTTCTGATTAATTTATACCATTGCAATTCTCTAAATATTAGATTGTTCATCTGGATGAGGTGCTTGCATCTCTAGTTCTTCAAACAGCATGCTGCCACTGGCAAGACGGCATCTGTGTGCTGGGCTTTTGAAGACTTTTGGGTGACTGATCTCATTTGGCTTTTTATTAACTTTTATGGTAGGTTTTGAATATAGAAAATTGTGATCCCAGTATTTGGGCTGAAATTTTTTAATCTTCTCAGATTATTGAGATTCAGAAATTGGCAGGTACCATGGAATTCTTTTCCCTGTGGAGCTTCAGGTAACTTGTTTCCTTTTCTGAAAATAAAAATATCTTGAGCATGGGTTTTTTTTGGGGTCAAGCACGTCTTGTTTTTACTCTTTACCATGATTCTTTTTTCGTTGGTTAACAATAATCATAATTTTTCCAATATCTGCGGGTTCCTCAATTTTGTCTCTCCCATAGGGGAAATAAGGTCTATATTATATGTACATGTCTTCTAGAAGTCCTTTTAACAGCCTATATATACTTTTTCAAGAAAAAAAAAATAAAGAAAGGTCTAAACATACTGTTATACATTCCAACCGGACGATGCATTACCATTGATCTCTCTCTTTCTATATCATGTACATATATATATATATATATATCCTGCTACAGACACAATCATGTAGCCTTAGATTGGCAGACATGCTTGCTTTTCATCCTCTAACAAATGCTCTGCTTAAAACAACTACAAGTTCCTATTTGTGCATGTAATTACTGATCAATGCTTTCACATGTTCAGATGTTAAAATAAGCTAGGAAATATTGGTCAGCTCCTAAGAGTTTCCTGAGTTCTTAGGCCCTGCATCATCATCATCATATTATTATTATTATTATTATGTTGATGTTGTCCTTGTGTGATAGAAGGAAAGTGCTATGGACTATTAGGTTGTCTATGATTTTCTTTGGCATTGTTTGGTTCTAGACGGATGTTAAAACAAGTCCTAAGAGAGGATCCTACAGAGCTTGTAGTAGCTTTTTTAATTGAAAAAAAATACATATATTTGCCTTAGGAATTTCTTTTTCTTTGGTTTTGTATTGATGGAAAAACATTAGACTATTAGGTTGCCTTGGATTTCCTCTGGATTATTGCAGGAATGCCTTGGGTTAATGAGTGATTTTCTGAATTTAAGGTTTTAAACAAAAGGGATAGGGGCTGTAGGTTCTTCTCCATCTACATTTAACTTTTATTGGAGAATGAACTATATTGATGCC
The DNA here is from genome assembly GCA_019593545.1 of Apocynum venetum. Classification (NCBI taxonomy): domain Eukaryota; kingdom Viridiplantae; phylum Streptophyta; class Magnoliopsida; order Gentianales; family Apocynaceae; genus Apocynum; species Apocynum venetum. The sequence continues at coordinate 2,832,831 of SRSM01000123.1, read as the reverse complement.
ACCAGTCTGGAAGGACCTGAATGGTGCACGCTATTGCAAATTGAAGATGTGGTGAGTGATGTAAGATGGGCGCTTAATATGATCGCATGTGGTGTGTATGCTGTTCATAGCTCAAGTTGTATTATTATCTCGTATAGCCATATGTGCTCTGTGGTTGAAATATTGTCTTCTGTTCTATATTCTGCCTATTTTTTTTCTTCTGAGTGGATTTCCAAATGCTGAAAAAGAGAAATGAAAGGTCACCATTTATTTATTTAAGGTTGTGTTTTTTAAACCAAGTTCTATGTGCAGCATATTTTCCTTCTGTATTGCATTCTTCGTCTTTAGGGACAAGAAACTGAAGAAGGGGAAAAAGTTGACAATATAATTTGCTGGTCATATATATATTCATGGGAGGATGGCAAGCAGCATAGCTAATAAAATAACGGGGACAGTGTGTACAATGTTTTCAACTGTGTAAAATTGAACTTTTACATGTATATTTTTGGCATTGATGTTGGGTGGCTCCGAAGTCTTGGTTGATTGAGACCTATTTGACAGACCCCGGAAGTCCAAAGAAGAATATGGTTATGAGTATTAAATTTACCAAATTATTGTGGAGGAATCGATGCGGTTTTGCATCATCTATTAGATGAGATTTGCTCAGAGAAGGTACTCCAGAGTTTTTGACATGTGAGAGTACGATGTCGAGAAAGGGAGTGGGTTCGGTAGTCTCTTCAGTGACGCCATGGTCAAGTCAAGAGAGAGGAAAAATGTGCGAGACAGCATTGATCCCAAATGAAGAGGTGCCACAGAGGGCCGTGGTTTGATGGGTTTCTGCGGTACAGTTGGCTCCCTGGGGACGCAATATTTTCAGGGTGGAGTTGGCTTTAAGTCAGTTAGCGGTTTGTAATATCAACTGTTCCAACCTTTTGGGTTAAGAAATATTTGGTTGAGGAAGCAGTCCCACTTTACTAAACTTTATCAGTTGGAATGGTAATGAACAGATTATCGAAAGAAAGAAATTTCCAGCACAAAACCCATGTGCAACGCCAATTGCTTGTCTGCTCGGAATTTCTGTGAAGCAGGAGGACCAATTCACCCCAAATGAAAAAGCGCAAATAAATGGGTGGAAGTGATAATGTCAAGGGAATGAATGAATATGTGGGAATAACTAGAAGTAGATTTTTTATTATTATTTAAATTGAAAAGAAATTGAACCTATTTAATCATTTAACAAATGCACATAATTTTGTGACAACCATATGATCATCCAAGGTGATCAGTAGAAGTTATATTACTGTAAGAAGAGGTGATTGAATATGGTTGAGAATTTTTCTTAAAGACTCTTGTGGTGCATCTCCATCTTCTTGTTCTGTTCTAGTTAATGGTGGTTTTTATTAAAGAATGAACTAAATTGATGCTACCAATCTGGGAGGACCTGAATCGAGGACAAGACTTTCAGGCTATTGCAATTTGAAGATGTGTTGTAATAGAGGTGGGAGGTGGTGGTTGATGTAAGATGAGGGGTGTCTACTGTCTAGGTGGCTTGAAAATATGTCTCTTTTTTGGTACTCACTAGTCTTATATTCTTCTCAAGACAGCCTGAGGAACCCTATTATTTGGTCTGCCTTTTTTAATACACATGATGAATTATGAATGAGTAAAAGCCGCTTGACGTAGGTGACCAGATAATTTTATTTGAATGGGTGTTTAATGCGAGTACCTGATGTGGTGCAGTGCATATAGATATTCGTGATTTTCTTCCATGTGCATCAACATGGGCCCTTTTCTTTTTCTTTTTTTTCTTTTTTCCCCAGTGGTAACAAAAAAAAAAGAAGAAGTAAAAAGCATCCATTGTTTTTTTTTTTGAGGAGTAAAAGGAAATTTCAATAAGAAAAGAAAACATCAGCTTCATAAGCTGAGATTAAATAGTTACAAAAATCCGAAAACCATTCAAAAGAAGAATAAATAGAAAGTCCGCAAATTCATGAATTGCTTTATTGTCAGATCTACAAATAGAAGAAAAAGAACAATATTTAAAAAGACATAGAAGACAATCAATGAATGACTTATACAGGAAAGGTTTGATGAACAAAATTTGTTCATCACATTAGAGCAATCTCCTTCAAAAACTACTTTTGCATAGTGATGAATTGCTGCAAAACGTACAAAACATATAATAATGCCATGGCTTCAACATATTCTACAGAAGGGCAAAATGGAATAGGAGAGGCAAAAGCACCAAGGATTGAACCATTGTGGTCTCGAGAAATCACTACTGGTGCAGAAGAAGTATTCAAAGTTCCATCAAAGTTGAGTTTAATAACAGATTCAACTGGAGGATTCCAAGTGGCGGGAATATTTGAGGAAATAGCTGGATGAAATGCTGATGAAGAGTGGGAAATAAACTCTTCAGCCATAGTCATACTCGATTGAACAACTCCAGCCACTTAAATATCCTTCTGATAAAAAAGGCATTTGTTTCTTGCATTCCAAATAGCCCATAAAACAAAAACAAACTTAATCACATCTGTGATCATAACCTCTGTCATTGCAAAGTGAAATAAATCCATAAAAGAGTGGAAGTGCCTAGATAGTAAATCACTGCAGAAAGGAAAAAAACTCCACACCTGCAACACATAAGAGCAATCAAAAAATGTCTATCATTTTCCACCATTGCACAACATATCCGACAACCAGAAACAATTCCAGTACGTTTACTAGTTAAACCCCGTGGGAAGGCTATGATGACAAGCCCTTCACAAAAAATGATGAAGCTTCGGAGGAAGAGATAGCTGCCAAATCGTTGACCTTGTGAAACATCCAGTAGAGGACGAAGTAGAACCATTTGCCAAAAACTTTTGCTGAAATAAAGCATGATAACCACTCTTGATTGAGTATTTACCATCTTTAGTGAAGTGCCATATAAGCTGGTCATCAACATCAGTAGGACAAAGAGGAATAGGAAGGATGGAAGAAACTTCAAAGGGTAAAAAAATCTGGTTTAATAAAGATTTCTTCCACAAAACTGTGACATCATCAAACAAATTACAAACCAAGACTTCAGTGGAAGTAGAACTCTTGTCAATAAGAGGTTTGAAAGCATCCATTGTTGAAAAAGGAAAAAAAAATAAAAATGAAAGGTTTGCATTTATTCATAATAAAAATAAAGGAAAGGTTTGAGATTGAAAATATAATTCTTGTCTTCCTTTCTTAGGTAAGCACTGATAACAGATCTTCACCTTTTTACTCTTTTGGCTTAATCAAGAGGTTCAAGAACCTATACCTTTCTTGGGTAAGCACTGATATTTGTCCACATTCTTTTTTTAGAAGATTTGAATAGCTAAGCTCTATATACTAATTAAGAGGATGTTGAACAAATTGAAGGCTGTTCCAACCCTTTCTTTTGTGAATCCTTAAGGAGTTATTTCATTTTGCAAACACATTCTTTTTCTCCAAACATTCTGATTTAGACTATGTTTATGTGGACCTTATAGTTGTAAATCACTCATGTCGACATAAAATTTTTCTTCCTCTTCAGCTACAAGAAGCCGTGAAGTAGGGGGTAAAAAGTCAAGAATTGTTTTGTTTTTCATTTTGGTTGAAGAAAAGGTCATATGAAGTTAATTCATTCACCTAACAAACGATCCAGAATCAGCAAAGGTACAGAAAAGAGATTAAATGAAGACAGGCCTTTAATGGAGGAACTGAGAACTACATAGTACGTTTGTGATGGAGATGGAACTCTGAGGTTGAATTTATCTTTAATGACAGACAGAACCAATGGATACTCACGTTCAACACTAATAGATTTCCTCACTCCTAACCCGATTCTTTCTTACCATTGGACAATGCAGGGGCAGGTGGGACTATGACAAAGGCTGCCTATGATTTAAATTAAAGAAGCTATTCTATTTCTATCCTCATAAATATAATTGCCCTTTCAAGACAAAGAATCACTTCTTTTATAAACAACTCTCAGGAGACCTCATATGTCCTGTGTGCATGCCCTGTCAAGAGGTTTCTCTTGTCCAATCGGCTTCTTTTTCTCTACTGCACACATTTCTTTTAGGCTTTGCTTGTTTTTTGTTAAGAGTGTATAGGAAAGATGTTTTGCTTCTTCTTGCAATAGAGAATGTTTATATTTCTCCTTTGGGAAGGTTCTCCCTACCAATCATTGAGTGCTAGTTTAGGGCAGTGTGTGCAGTGTGCTCTATGGGATTGGACAATTTTTGTATTTCATCTGAGGTCCTTGCATGAGGGAATGACGTGATGAGATGCAGCCAAGGATGACTTGCCGGTGAGCTTGTTTTTAAGTATATATGTTTCTTAATTTATGGATATTAAAAATAAATAGTACGTAAACTATTTTTCCTATATGTGAACTGGCTTAGTCTCATATAATATAAGCAAGTTCTCTGGCAAGTCATCCGTGGCTACGTTTCTACGTCCTCCTCTCATGCTAGACCTAAGATGACAAAAAGGAAGGCAATTTGATGAGCAGCCATGGAAATGAAACGAATTCACCTTTTAGGTGGGGACCGGAGGGAGGCCATTTGTTAAGCACACTCTATGCATATACTTCCCTTTCCTCTAGTTTTTATTTATTTTGGCTCTTACTAATGCTCTTTTTCTTCTTTTCCAAATCTCTCAAAGGGTTTTTTGGCTTTCGGGGAATGGATATTTTTTGTTGTGATGCAAAAGTGAAGTTTAAGAAAACTGGAAAAGATCCAAGCTAATGAAAACGGGCTCACCATTCACCATGTTATGGCACTTGGTCGTGGAAACAGAACAGTCTCTTGTATTTGGCAAAAGTTTGACACGAAGAAAGTTTTCTCGTGCCAATTCGGAGTCTTTTCTTTTAGTCTGGATATAGAAAGGACTTTCTTATTCAAATTTTAATTTTGTATTAATACTTCTTTTATGTTGTCCGTCCACCTATATTGTTTCATTATTTGGGAACAAGAAGAGGACAGATGATGTAGTGTAAAATGAAACAAAGATATCTTGACCTAGGACTCCATAGGCATAGTCAGAGTGTAACAAATACGACGATGTGATAAGAAATCTTCTGAAAATATAGATTCAAATTTCCGTGTGATATAAATTAAATATTATCTAGATTTATCATAAAATTTGAACATTGACTCTTTTTATAATTCGTATGTTCCTCGTTCACGTTCTTCAATTTATAATCCGTTTCGTTAAGAAACATGAATTTATCGAGTCTTCCTTATCAATAAAAAAAAAGATATGTTGACATATTAACTACAGGGCTTAATAATTATTGACATATCAATGGCACCTCCCATGGATTCGCGAACAAGGATAAGTAATCCGATATTTAGAGGTGTGCATTCGTTTTGTGGACGGGTTTCACATAAAAATATTTGAACAAAGTGATTTCTTGCATGTTTAATCTTACATTTACCGGTTCCTAAAGACTGCAAAAGTGTCAAGTAGTGGCATTCAGATGGTAAGAAATGACTGTGTGTTCTTGCAAATACACACATATTTACTCTCTCTCTCTCTCTCTCTGATAAATCACACATATTGACTCTCAGTCTCTCACCACGGTTAAATGGGGTGGGAAAATATTTCTTATTTATATAAACAATTTCTTTCATGAGACATCTTCTGGAATATAATTAATCTTAAACCCAATTTTCAACATATTCCTTTTGAAATGAGCCCCTCTACAGATCCAGCTCTGCTCTTAGATAGACCATGCTTAAAGAAGATAATAGATTCTTATTTATGGCGATTAAAGAAGATAATTGAAGCATATACCAAATGAAAAGGTCAAATGGCAGAAGCCATCTATATTATCAACTAAAAAAGATGGTACATATTTATTGATATCTTCTAAAGAGCAAAGAAGATATCGGAGCGGAGAAAGCGAAAGAGAAAATTGCCAAAAAAGAAGATTAAAAAATTAAAAATGCGAAATTATCAGTGGAAGTATCCATGGAGCTAGATAGATATAAGACCTTCCTTGACAAGGAGACCGAAGACGAGAACTAGAAGCCCAACTGAGATGCACTGTGTTGGAGATATAAAAGTCTGCGAGTATGCAGAAAGCGTGATAGCAGCACCAACGATTCCAATCAGAAGAGAACTCACGTTGGGATTCATTTCTTAGTTCTTACCCTTCCTTCCTTCTTCCCTCTCAGCTCAGCCCTCTTTCTACTATGTTCAAGAAAACTGAAACAGAGTACTCTGTTTTTTGCTGTTCAAAAGTCGCCTATGCCTGTGGCCATAGCCAGTAGAAGACAAAATGATCTGAAATCCAAAAGTCAACTCTTGGAGAACATGTATCTGGGTTTGATTAATTAAATTCCTCCTCCCAATCACCTAATAATTTTTTTGCCTTTTTAATGATATTCTTTATTTGCCTCGTTAACATTCTACTCTTGTTGCTGGGCAGTGATTTTCATTCGACTTCCCCAGTGGGCTCTTTTCTTTTTAATCTAAGACCTGAATGGTATTGAATATTCCGATCCAGACGCGAAGTTCAAAACAAGCCTGGTCCAATAAGGCTTAAACAGTCCATGGGCCAAAGACATGTTGACCAACTATTCCAGGCCGGAGCCATTTTCACGACACCAATAGTCAGAAAAATGGGTAGCATGTTATCATGGGAGTGGACAAAGAAGCAGCAGCAGCAGAAGATTACGAAGGCGGATTGGCAGGAATCGGATGATTCAAATCCTCCTCAAACTCCAACCCCATAAGATTTGCGGCAAACAGGTCCGTTCTTTTCTTGCTGAAATCAGTGATTTCGCTGCATTCACCACTTCTCTTGAGTCGCCTGATCAACCATTATCACCTTATGCTTCAAGAACAAACGAAGCAGGCCAAGATTTTTCTTCAGTTAACTTCGCTAATATTGCAAAATCAGTGATATCAAAGTGTTCTCATCTTCTTGATGCCAGTCAAAATGTTAAATCTGGGATCTTTGGAAATCATTCTCTCAAAAATTATTATTTGACGCTTTCTTGTATATCTCCTGAAATTATTCGTAGATTTTTTAGGGTTTCTGTTCTGAAGCCCCAAGATGTCCTTGAAATATTACTGGGTTTTGATTGCGATAGCGGGAACTATGACACTGAGCTTAAAAAGATCTCTGCTTTATGGGGGCTTTTTAGAGGGGCTAGCGAGCAGATTAGGGATTTTGAGCATCTCCCGCAGTCTTGCAAAATCATGGCCAAAATGCTTGTACGGGTGGATTTGCATGAGGAAGCTGAATGTTTGCTATCGAGGTTGGATGGTAAAGGAATTCTCATGGATTATCAGGAAATTTTCAATGACTTGATTTTAAGGTATAAGAATGAATGTGATTTTCAGGGGGCTATTCTAAAGTACAATCAAATGAGGAGGCTGGGTTTAGCTCCATCGTTCTCATGTTGTTCGCTGCTGCTTGAATTTTTTGTACAAATGGATGAAGTAGAGTTGGCACATCAACTGTATCTGGATATGTTACAGTTTGGAATGGAAAGTAGTCTAGCTGAAAAGAGTATCCACGAACATGTTGTTCGTCTTCTATGCATGGATGGAAAAGTTCAGGATGCTAGAAATCTTGTTAAGAGCTTGTTACATTCTGGAATCCAACCTAGTAATGTAGTTCTTAATGCTATTGTTAGAGGGTATTGCAACAAAAAGGACTATGAGGATATACCGGGCTTTTTCCTTGAAGTTGGTGTATTACCTCATGTTGCAGTTGGCAACATGGTCATATATTCGTTGTGCAGAAATTTTGGTGCTGAGGGAGCAATCTTGTTCATGCAAAAACTTGAGCAGTTGGGTTTCTGTCCTGATGAGGTAACTTATGGGATTTTGATTGGTCAGAGTTGCAGAGAAGGGAGACTGAGAAGTGCCTTCATTTATTTGTCAGAGGTTCTGTCAAGAAACCTCAAGCCTCCTATATATTCCTATAATGCACTTATGAGTGGACTTTTTAAGGAGGGAATGTGGAAGCAAGCAGGAGACATTCTGCAGGAGATGGATGACTCTGGAATAATACCCAATTTGTCAACTTTCAAGGTGCTCTTGGCAGGATTTTTTAAAGCTAGGCAATTTGATAAGGTCAAAGAAATAGTTGGTCGGATGGCAGATCATGGCTTGATTCAGTCCTCATTGATTGACGATCAGCTATCCACAGCATTATCCCTGCTTAAACTTTGTCCCTTAGCTGTGAAGGTAAGGAGGGACAATGATATCCAGTTTTCAAGGACAGAATTTTTTGATAAGCTAGGGAATGGTCTTTATTTGGACACAGATGTGGACGGGTTCGACAAAAATATGGATAAGGTTCTTGGTGATGCCATGATACCAGATTTTAATTTCCATATATTGGAGGATTTTGCAAATAGAGATATTAAAAATGCTTTAGGAATGATGGATGAAATGGAACGATGGGGACAAGAATTGTCTTTGTCTACCTTCTCAACCTTACTACATGGGCTTTCTGCATCCCATATGAATATTAAGACAATGAGCCGTCTCTTAGAGAAAACACCCAAGTCTTTAGATCAGCTTGATCAAAGAACCCTAAATCTGCTAATTCAGAAATATAGCAAAAGGGGATTAACTTGCAGAGCAAAGATGATTTTTGATAAAATGAGAAAAATGCAGATGGAAGTTGAGAATGAAACCTATACTGCTCTTTTGATAAATTTAAGCAAAAAAGGAAACTTGAAAATCCTCAAAAATTCCTGGAAGTTTGCTAGAGAAAGCAATTGGTCACCTGAGCCCAATCATGTCAAACCTCTTCTGGACTGCTTCTGCAAGCCAAAGCTGCTGAATGTGGCACTAGAGTTACTTGAAATCATCCTACTGAAAAGCTCTTACAGACCCTTAGATGTGATTCATGCATTCCTTGAAAAGCTATGTTGTAGAGGTTTGACGAGAGCTGCTAACATTCTTGTGGATGAACTTTCAAAGCTGGGCCTGGTCTTGGATGACATGACTTGCAGCTTTCTCATTAGTGGCTTTTGTAAAGAGCAGAGAATTGCTGAAGCATTTATGATAATTGATGTTATGGTAGTGAATAACCTTGTTCCACCTTTGGATGTAGCCCTGCAGTTAATACCTCAGCTTCGTAAGGTTGGCAATATGGAGAAGGCTTTTACACTACAAGAGATATGCTCAAGAGGTCAACATTCTGATTTGCAGTCAGTTTACTGTGCTCTAATAAATGTATTTTGTAAGTGGGGAAGAATTGGAGAAGCTTCCAGTTTATTCCAGGAGTTGTTTATAAAGGAGAAGCTTCTAGATTCTGAAAGCTACAATAGCCTGCTTCAGGGATATTGTCAGGTTGAGAACTTCAAGAGACGTGGAGAGCTTCTTGGTGTCATGATAAGGGAGAATTTAGGCATCTCAATCTCCAGTTATCGCGAGTTGATTCAAAAGACTTGTGCGGATGGAAAACTTTCTGATGCATTGAACTTGAAAGAGCTAATGCTTAGAGAAAGCAGCGTTCCTGAAATAGTTGTATATAATATTTTGATCTTTAATCTTTCCTCGGCACAAAATACCATGTTTGTAGATACAGTGATCAAGGAACTTGAGAAGAAAGGATTGCATCTTGACAGAGTAACCTATGATTTTATTATTAGAGGAGCTTCTTACCCACGTTCTTGGCAGTATTTGGCAGCTATGATATCACAAGGCCTTAGACCAAGTAACCGGAGTTTGAGACTGGTAATTGCTAGATCTTGTTGTCATGGAGAGCTTGAGAAAGCTCTGGCACTTGGTGAAGAAATGGAATCAAGAGGATGGGCTCATGGTTCAGTCATTCAAAATTATCTTTTTGAGGCCCTTCTTAAAAGGGGAAAGCTTCCAGAAGCTGTGGAGTATTTGAACCGGCTGATGGCCAATGGTCTTACCCCAGAAAATATCAACTACGATTACCAAATTAAGCGTCTCTGCCAGAATGGTGAACTGGAGAAAGCAAGCGATTTTCTGAACATAATGCTAAAGAAAGGAAATGCCCCGGATTCTACAAGTTTCGACTATCTTATCCAAGGCTTCTTTATGAGTCATAAATTAGATCGAGCTCTGGATTTTCATGCAGAAATGTTACATAGAAACCTTAGTCCAAGCATCAGTACATGGAAAACTCTTGTACTTGGCTTCAGTGAAGTTGGAAAAGTTACAGAAGCAGAAGGGCTCCTTCATTTGATGTTTAAGATGGGTGAAACTCCAAGCAAAGAGATGTATTCTTGTATGATTAGCAAGTATCGTTCTTTAAACCACCTTAGAAAGGCAACAGATCTCATACAAGCAATGCAACAGAGTGGATATGAGCCTGATTTCGAAACTCATTGGTCTCTCATAAGCAATCTCAACAATCTCAACAACAAAGAAGATGGCAGCAAAAATCGCAGGTTTCTCTCAAGGCTACTTTCTGGAATTGGATTTACAAAGGGGTGACAAGCATTCTTAACTTGGACCCTTCCGGATTTAATTTTATTTGTTTATTCTTCTTGGATTTTCCTCATAGTGAATTCAGATCCAAATGGTCAATTTATTTTGGTTATAAACATGAAATCCTTCCAAATTTTTTATGGTTTGGTATGAATTTGCGATCTTAAGTCTGAAACATCAGCCGAAAATAGGAATGGCCACAGAGCAGGTGGGGATGGGAACCTCAATTCCCCATCTTCCCTTTCCACTTCGAAATTATTGAAAGTTATTGAAGATTTGTATTCCTGTGGGGATGAACTCATCCTCGTCCCTAAATGGGAAAATAGGGTAAAAATATCCTCTCTTTCACTCGTTTTTACTCGAATTTTCTTCAAACTTGGAAGTTCCCATTCTCCGACAGAGCAAGGAGGCCCAAGGTCCGCTTTAATAAAACATCTTTGCCATTAGTAAAAAATACCAATGTTCATCCGAGCCAAACTAGTACCCGGTTGTTATTATAGGCCCAAAGTCATCCCAATAATGGCTCTCCAATGTGGAACAGAGGCCCAATTCGTTCATATTTCTTCTGTACCAAGGAAATGGACCGTATCTTTGCAGTCTTGATTTTCATATTTTTTATCATTGACATTGCATTGCAAATATAAATTATGAATTTTAAAATTTTGCATAATTTTAATACATATACATATTATATAAATAATGCATGATACTATTAGTTTAATGTTGTGTGTGATTTATAAAGAACCTGCTTATATAATTATTTTTCTTTATATGCAGTAGAAATCAACAGTATTTTTCTTGATTCTCACACATACCGCGCATATATATATATATATATATATATATATATATATTCATGTATCAATAACTATATTTAATGTGTGTGAGATTTCTTCTGTTAATGGTAACAAAATTATTACTCAAGATTTAAATTTTAAATTGAACGTTGAACGAAGGCCCATAATTTTTTGTATTTCCTTCGTGGTTCCTAGCTCTCTTCCCTTTCACCTTTATATATATATATATATATATATATATATAATATTTTGATTAAGTCAATATTAGCGCAATGTAGGATTTCATCGAATTCGATATTCGTCCAGATATAGTAGAGTTTAAAGATTTGGGATTGAATTATTTTGTTCTGACGCGTGTCGATAGGAAATGGGTTTTTTTGAGGGAAGTGGATTAGGTGGTCAGATTCTACGCGTTCAATAAGCGTTTTCGTTGCATGCTTTGTGTAGAACCTACAGGGACTTCCTTGCCTGCCACTACTCCAACACAAAACCTTTAAAAGTTTTCCATAATTGCAGGGGTCATTAGTTTCCAAAGTGGGGAAGTTTGCTGGAGTTGGAATTTGAAGAAAACAATGAAATAGGAATTATATGATATTCTGTAGATAAGAGAGCAAGTACGGGCAGTTACAAACTAAACTTTAGTAATGCACTGACCCCATGCTAACTTATCTCATCCTTTTTCTTTCTTTTTTTTGTTTTGATACACATGTTAACTTATTTCATCACCTTATCATTGGTTCGACCTTATAAATTCCATGCATTCCCTGCTTTGCATTCCACAGGTACAAGTTTTTGCATCTTTCTAAGCAAAGCTTAAGTACTACATCATTAATTAGCAATCTAAAACTAGCTAAGCAAGAGAGAAGATGAAGGCTGGTGCTCTTGAGATTGGTGAGGCAGCTAAGGGCTCAGTCCCGATCAACCCGAGGGTGAATAGGGGTGCCTCTGTGGTTGACTTCTTCCTGAGAATTATGGCCATTGTTGCCATCTTAGGGAGTGCAATTGCCATGGGCACGACTAACGAGACACTCCCCTTTTTCACTCAGTTCATCCGCTTTAGGGCTGAGTACAATGATCTACCAACGTTCACGTAAGTGCTAATGAAAGCCATTTATATATATGTTTCTATGTCAATTGAATAATCACATTTTTATTTTGAAATATTTAGAATTATGATCTTTTACTTTTTAAAAATAAATCTATTTTGCATCAAAATTTTCACTATCAACATTTTTAAATTAACCAAATATGTTTGTTGACGTTGCATAGAGAAATGACGAAAGATCTTTCAAATTCTTGTAAATTATAGTATGGCACGAAAAAAAAAGGTTACTTAAGGATGCTGAGGAAATTTCAGTGTTCTTTGCAAGACATGCATAACTTGACTAATAATGCTTAATTAAACTGCAGGTTTTTCGTGGCGGCAAATTCAGTTGTGAGTGGTTACTTGGTTCTTTCTCTGGCATTATCCATCTTCCACATCATGAAGAGCGGGGCACAGGCCAGTCGGGTAGCCTTGATATTTTTTGACACGGTAAATAATTATAATGTTTGATCAAAGTTTTTTTTTTCTGGCTGCACTATTTAAAGTTGTTGGATTTTACTTATTGTTTAAAAGCACTAAAATTTTGTGTATTAATCATCGGCCTAATTAAAGGCAATGCTAGCCCTCTTGACTGCGGGAGCATCTGCAGCAGCAGCAATCGTATACCTAGCACACAAAGGCAATACTAGGACAAACTGGTTTGCTATCTGCCAGCAGTTCAACTCCTTCTGTGAACGAACCTCCGGCTCCTTGATCGGCTCATTTGGTGGAATACTGATACTTGTGCTGTTGATCTTGCTCTCTGCTGTGACCCTCTCTCGTCGTTGAATGCCCACTTTATTCGTTTGATCAATACTCAGAGTGATAGGATGGATCTCTCGTTTTCAATCACTTATAAGTTTCATTTCTTTTGCCTATTTCCCTTTTAAAATCCATGTCGTATGCAGTGATGTGAATGATCAGTTACTTATTCTTTCTTATTTCATGCATTCGTGAGAGTGTGCTGTGTGATATGATGGTCCAAAAGTATGTGCAAGCGTAAACAGTGATATATTTAATGTTCTTATCAGTTAATGAAAACTTCTTATATTTTTAGCACTCGCCTGTATTTTTTAGCTTTAGTTCCTTTGCTCGATTAAGAAACTAAGCCTTCATATTCATAAGTCTATTTCAATTGATATTTAACAAATGATAGATAAATTCTTAATTCCCAACTGCAACCTGTATACACTTGGTTCTTGAAGCCTAGAGAAGAGACATTGTGCAGGTCTCTTTATGTTTGACAGGGGAATTGCAGGGAGCAAGAGTTGCTTCAAGAGAGGCTAATTAACCTTATTGCTAGAATTTGATCCTTAATCTTTATTTCGGTATGCTTATAATTAAAGAGTCACTTTTTTTAAGAATAAAAAAAAATTATCTAAAATTTTATAAATAAATTTTCTAATTTAAAAGATGCACATCCAATTAATACATGCAATCTTACTAGTAACCATATTAACAATAAAGACAATATGATAACTTGCCTTTATTTTCTTTTTAAAATGACAAGCGATAATTTACTCTAATAAGAAAACTTCCTCCTCAAAAAAAAAAAATCTATTAATCTTTATTTTTATATTAAATAAGAAATGAACACGACAATTTTGGCCATGAGGTTTGCCCACCCCACGCGAGAAAAGAGTCTAATTAGGCAGTGGACTGTTGGATTCCCTCAAAAGGGTGGGGGGAGAGGCGGTGAACTATTGGAGTCTGCCTACTTTGAAGATCGTTAACACGACCAAGTATCGTTAAAAGGAATAAATGAAATTATAAAAAAAGTAAAAAAAATTTTTTTTGAGGAAAAGTCAATATGTTATTGATTCTACAAACTTTCCGACCTCTAGAGAAAATGCATAATGAAATCAGCCTGAATCTAATGTTTGGGAGCCATGCACTCGGAAAAGCCGGTATCCTATCACCGGCAAAATGGTTAGTTATTTCGAATGGAAAAGATTTGACCTCCAGCATGCATCTCTATCTTTTGCTGGATCAGTCAAAAGAACCTCTAACACAACTCAATTTATAATTGATGCCACATAAAAGTAACTATCATAAAACATGATTTTCATAGATTGTGTATTAAGAAGTTATCTCATAAACATTGCATATCATGTCTTTTAAAATAAAATAAAAAATACAACTTTCTTTAAACACGCAGTCTATCGAAGAATTTCTCTTTTTGGGACTACTAAATATGAAATACTATGGGAATTTTATTACTTTGCAGTGATATACTAACGATATGGTATGACCTAGGAATGTCGACTGTGGATAAGATATAATATTTTTTATTTAACATTTTTGCCAATAATGGAGGGCAATTCTGTTTCCGGGGGAATGCGAAGCAGCACAACTTAGCTGGTTATCCAAAAGACAGGAACAGAGCAAGTAGGGGCAGGTAATGTGGACAAAACGGTCACTTCCTACAGAGTTCATATTGGCTTTAGTAAATCAACAACATTATTGGTACATACCCACTTGGCATTCAGGTGGGTCAAAACTCAAACAAATGGAATTCTCCCTCCCTCCAAGCCAAGTCCAAGCCTGCCAAACCACAAAGCCCAAGTAAGAAATTAAGTAGATTCTGAAGCACGTATGCTGCCAAGTACATACGAGAAGTATATAAATTGGCACAGAGAGGAACAAAATATAAACTCAAGCTCCTATTAAATCCCCTGGAACTTTATATTACCAAATTCTTGGTAAAGCAAGTTTCTCAAGAAGATGAAGCTTTTCAAGAAGACAAAGGTAGAAAATGAGGAGGCTGATGATGACCACGAAGTCGAGGAGGCTGAGGATTCTGCTGCAAAAACTGGGCCAACGAGAGGAATGTCTGTAGTGGACTTTATTCTGAGAATAATAGCAGCTGTTGGAACCTTGGGATGCGCTATTGCCATGAGAAACACAAACGGATCACTTCCAGTTTTCAAAGAGTTATTTCGTTTCAGGGCTAAATACAACGATCTTCCAACTTTCACGTAAATCTTTATTCTGGCTAATAACTGTTATTGATTTAACAAGCACATGATAACTTCCTGTATCATTTGTCACTCGTACATTTTTACATATATATATATATATATATATGACACTGTCTTACTCATAAAAACAGGTTCTTTGTTGTTGCCAATGCCATTGTATGTGGCTACCTTGTTCTTTCACTTCTCCTGTCTATCTTCCACATTGTGAAGACTGGTGCTCGTGTAACTAGGGCAATCTTGATCATCCTTGACTCGGTAAACAATTTTCTTCAGATTGCTGAACTGCATTCTCATTCTAAAAAGGCATGTATGCTCTTATATAGGACCTTCTAATTCTGTGTTTATACATTATTAAGGTGATGCTGGCATTTCTGATGTCTGGAGCTTCTGCCGCAGCAGCCATTCTACACTTAGCCCACAGAGGAAATTCTAGGGTAAATTGGAATGCAATCTGTCACCAATACAACTCCTTCTGTGAAAGAGTCTCTGGCTCCTTGGTTGGCTCCTTCATAGGAATTCTTCTGCTCCTGCTCTTGATTATTTTCTCATGCAGTTGCACTTTCTCGAAGTTAACGTGGGAGAAGAAGATGCTAATGGTGATTTGTGTTGGCTGAACTACAACAATTTTACAGAATTGAGAAGAAGATCAAGCTTAATATTTTCTTCTAGTTCACTATGTATTTTGTCTAATACTTTCCAACTATTAAGTAATTTTGTTTCATATGACTTATTTATTTTGTAATCTTATGTGAGAGCCGATGGTGCAAATAAAAGATTCATTGGGGTAGTGGTCTATGATCACAAATTCTACTAACAGAGATTTCCCGGGATTCATATTTCATACCGTTACCTAGTGTAATACTCCAATCAGCTATATTACGATTATTTTTAGTAAACAAAAATTAAATAATGGGGTGCGCTATCATCATTCCAAGATTACATTGCCTAAAATCATTTAGGATAAGGAACAGGAATTAAGAAATCGTTTACATTGCCTAAAAGTCCCTCAGAGACTTATATGCTCACAATACAGTGAAAGGACTCAATGTGTAAAAGATAAAAATATATTTGAAGTGTTGTTCTGAGGTGAGGGACTAACCCAAGAGAGCCGAGTACGTAACTTGAGACTCAAAGCTACCATTCCATTGTTTTCCATCTTAAAATACAGTGGGATGGCAAGCGATATTTGGTGCTCTGTTCTGATCCCCCCAAAGCAAACGAAGTGGCTTCGACAAATCTTTTTTTGAGGATAATCTCAGACCAATCAATCAAATATTGATTAATAAGTAATCGATCAAACATTACTTGCGCAGTGTGTTCTTTATGAAGAGGTCTAGTTCGGAAATTTGAGCAAACACATGGTGAGCATGATCAATAGCGGATGGTACGACCAACGCAGGGGCATAAATGAATTCTCTGAAAGCGTCGTTGTTCGTTTGGAAGCCATTGATTATCATTGAAGCGTGAATTGTTTTAGCGTTCGGAGACTTGAGCAAATTTACCATGGATTTGATCCTCGATTTTGGCGGGAGATATCGTCACCACACCGTGACTTCAGAGTAAAAGCAGAATTGCAAATACTATATGTAACTTTGTGGGTCAAGTCGATTGGACACGAAGATTAAGCCCATATAATATGGTCCAGATCTGCCTGTGAATTTAGAATCCACTTTAAGAGCCCAGTGTATGTGTTAAAGCAAAACCCATTTTATCTTCTTCCTTTTTATGCAGGAAAGTCCACTAAAGAAGATCCCAGTGAATGCATCAGACTAACAGACTTCACCGGTTTTTCCCTTTCTTTTACATTTTTTTTCCCCTAAAAATCTAAGGAGGCTAGATATAGGTGACAGAGTGATACTGCGATAGATGAGTTACTCAGAATCACCTCTTACGAGGTGATATTTATAAATTATGAGTTTGATTAGTGTTGTTTTACTAATGTATATATATTTACAGTTTTTGAAATATTAAAATAAGTAATAATTTCATTCCTAAATTAAATATTCATATTTTTATTTTGAAATTAAATATTTAATTTTAAAAAATAAATATATCTATTATTTAAAGTTCTACTTATCACATTAAGTAATTAGTCTCATAGCTAATTACCTTAATTATAAGAATAATTTTTGTTACACTTTCTCCTTAGTTAAAATAAAAATAAAAAGAATCTTTTGATGTGTGTATGCACGAATGCGTTTCTATGATGGATTTATGAATCTGTCACGGAAGAATGAAAGAGTAGTTGAAATACGGACTCGCAATTTACGTGTGCTATGTAACAACATGATGCACTGTGAATGCTGACCTTTTAGGCACTGCAGTTTGAAATCAAACGTTTTCCACTGCATAATTTTTCCTTAATTTGGTAGGTTCTTTTTTTGTTTATTTGCATCAAAGTCAGTACTCCAAGAATAAACAACATGCGCGGTGCTTTTTTTCAGTAATGTTTTTAATTTTTATGTGCCCATTCTTGCATAATTCAAAAGTCATAGCGTAAAACTATGAAATTCATTGCGGGATGTCCACATTTTAAAGATATTTCGATGTAGACATCATTCTTCCCATCTACAAATTTTGTTGTCATATCATAATTTGCAAGTTTTCAATTTTTTTATATTTATTTTAAACTTGTTATCTTATGAAATTAAATTAGCATTAACTAATGCAATAATAAAAAAAATCAATTTAATTCTTCTTTCCTCGAGTAGTATTCAATCATATTTTCGGGATTTATTAAATTACATAGACATTAGAGTACTCTCTTTGTTTTTTAAATTGTGATCTTTTTGCATATAAACGATTCGTTGAATACAATACTCTCTTTCAGTTTATAAATATAAGTCACTAAAACTATTTTTACACAAATTAATAAAAAAAAATTGATCATAAAATACTCGTAATTATTATATCTTGGAAATAAGAAATAAAAAATAAAATTTGTTTTGAGAAGAAGTAAATAGAAAGCTTTTATTTTGAAAATAAGAAAGATGAGAGATAAGAGATGAAAATAAACCTATAGAGTATTATAAATCACTATATTACTTGACATTTTTTTATTATTTAATTTATTGAAACAAATACTCCTTAATTAATTATTTTTCTCTCCATTCTTTTTTTGCATTTATTTTCTTCCATTAATGACTTCAAAAAGTCAAATTTGAAAAAAAAAAATTTCTCCCTTTGTTCAAAATTGAATATTCACTTTTGACTTTTGATAAAAATTAATAAAATAATTGATTTTAATTAACTTATAAAATTATCATTGACATAAGTATAATTGATTGTGGAGCCCTTAAGTTAGTGAAATAATTCATTTAAATTAAGATATTGGGTGATTGAAACCATGCGTTAGTATGATATAAATATTTTAAATTAAATAGGTTATTAATATAATTTTATATAAAAAATATGTTTATTTAAGAAAAGTAAATATTCAATTACGGACGAAAAATGTATTTTTCATAAAAACATCTTTCAAAACAATTTTTTATAACTTCACGTATGAGTCTATTTCAATCACATAAATAATATTTTTTATTACCTTTTAATTAAAATTATAATCTTAAACAATATATTAACTCTATTTTATATTATTATAAGACTCAAAACATATTAATAAATTTTTAATTAAAAAAATATTATCCAAATATAACTCTATTTAAAAAATAGAACAAAATACAGTTCAAATATACCCACTATCTTTGAAGTATATATTCTATCAATTGGGTAAATTTAAATGAGGTTAAAATTGAAGAAGAACAATATAAATAATAAATCTATATAAAAAGAGAACGAGTACAAAAACACGCGCGGTGCTTTTTACAGTACACTGTATAGTGACACAAGCTTTGTTTTAAAAAAATATATGTGAATAAGTGAAAAGAAAAAACAAAAGGAATAATACATTTTTTTCAAACACACATGCTATAATGTTTTTTTTTTATTTTTTAATGTAGATGTATATCACATAAGGTCCAATGAACGACATCGCCGTTGAAGATGGGTTAATTGGCAAGTCAGTTGAACTTACTTAGCCCACGTCACAGGATATTATAAACAAATCATAGATTAGGAACGGCTTCGATCTCAGTCGTTATGGTATTTACCAACCGTTATCTACCTCCGCGCTTACAATCGTTAGTTGCAACTTGCAACTTCCTCTTCTTCACTATATCAATACAGACGACAGAGTATATATATGCTCAATTCAAGATTTATTATTTGATAAAATATATTTTTAACTGATTTATCACTTTGTCACAATAATATTCTTATAGGTTAATTATTTATGCACGTTTTAGATAAATCTTAATCCATAAAAAAAGAATAAATAGTGTAAACAAATTTGGATTCGCTTGTTAATTGCTAATAATTCTCTGTATCTTTTAGAAGTAAAACAAATATTTTATTAGTAGTAGTCCAAACCTTAAGTTTCAAGAATTGATAGTGTGTCACATTGATAATGATGCAATTAATCTCAAGATCTTGAAGTGATATAAAAAGGTATATACAACTAAATAAACTCTCACATTTCGATACTTTTTTGTTTTTTGGTTTTGGTTCCAAAGGGATCTACATCAAATTAGTCATGCACTAATTACTTATTCATGTTTTGGAACCATTTAAGTCTTAACTACTTAAAATTGTCCCCGCATGACGGCATGGTGAAAAGGTACTAAATGTTCAAATAATTTTTTTTTTCAAAATTAAATATTTATTTTTTATTTTAATTAAAAGTCATTAACTTTAAAAGTCACGTATTGCTGCAAGAAACAACAGTCTGCCATTCTATTTCTATTTTTGGTAAGAAAAGAATTCATTCTTATCTTTCCATAACTCATGAGAACCAAATTAATGTGATTCTTTGAACTTGCTCCCGACATGTACTGCTTTATAACACTGAAACAGTTAAATATCTTCCACTAATCCTTGATAGATATTTTTCTGCCTAATTGAAGCTTTGAAAGCATATATTTTCATGTTTATCAACTCCTAACTTTCTTCTTCTCTCCGGGATGGAAAAAACATAAAGTCTAAATTTTGGATTTCCCTTTTAGGAAACTGCTTGTTGTTTTCCAACTAATTAATCACAAGCATCGCCCTTGTCCTCTTTTTTCTTTTCCTTTTTTTGATACTCAAAAAAAAGTTTGGGCAATTAAGAATCTCATTTATGGATTTGTTATTCAGGATGGAATGCTATATAATTATGTGCAATTTAATGCGTACATTTTTATTTTGATATATTTAAAATTGAATGTTCACTTTTTAAAAATAAATATAATGATTGTACTACTAAATAAGTTAATCATAAAAATAATGCTGCAACTTTATTAAAATTAAAGATTTTTTTTAAAAAATTAGACTAATTCAAAAGAGTATAATTTTAAAATCTTCTTTTAAACATTTGTATTAATATATAAGTATGAACAGCAAATAAACACGCCTCTCTTACATTTCTTTTCAAGAATGAAATTGGCTCGTTGAAGTTGTCCATCACTTTCATTGGTGGTTTCAAGATTATCTAATTTAAACTTCAAACCCAGCCAACAATAGCATGAATTATTTACATAACTTTTTGCCTAACAAAGTAGTAGTAGCAGCGCAAGAAGTTTAGTAGCAGTAATCAAAATTGACAAAATCATATTTTCTCAGGCACGCAATTTGGACTTTCTACAAACCAAATTCCGCCACGTGCTTGCTCCCCATCTAGCCTCCTGTCGGGAGGAACGAAGCAAGGTCCCACACACACCATATTGCCAGTTCACTAAGAGGAGAAAAAAAATAAAGAATTCAAAAAAAATTAAAATTGTCAAAGCTTTTGTGTTCACGTAGCACGCAAAGTTAGGTCCAGTTTTTAGTGTTTTACCATAAATAAAAAAATAAAATAAATATTAATAAAAATAAACTAAGAGCCAATAAAAATTGGTACAGTGGAAGATTTGGTCACTAGTCGACAGTGGCGGCACGGTCTATTTCTTTCTTTCTTCTTTTTTTTTTTTTTTCCAGCTCTGATCTGACATTGAAGATTGAAATCTTAGTCTTGGGATTGAACTTTCCCCGCGGAGATGAAATTCCCAAAACTGGTTAAAATGCAGACAATCATAATTTTCATTTGCCTCATTTGGCAATGGGGGTTGCTTTAGTCATTTCTCATGTCCTTGTATCTTGATCAACAATTAAAATCTTGGTTATGACAATCCAATTGTTAAGACAATTATGCCCTCGCGAGTACGGGAAGGTGAGTCCAATGAAAGGGGCATTTTCGGATTTCAGAAACTGTTTTGGAGTGGAATTCCGAATTCATGATCCAGATTCCACTCCCCCAGAGATCAGATGTGTACTTTGGAGTGTTTAGGCAGGCAGCATTAGGCACTAGCCAGCCACCATTTGATGGATGAAGATGTCTTCGCAGCTCAACCATTGGATTACGGATATTGTAGGGTTGGTATGTATAACTCACGCCCATGACTGTGGCATTCCATGTTCAATATTTCCAATTCACGCCGCATTCTACTTTTGTTCCAATCATTTTTCACTTTCGGATATCCATAAGTTACTTTCTATTTTATCCTTTTGATTATCTTTTCCTTTAAGTAATAATTCAATAATTGAGTATTTGTTCAGAAAATATATAGTATATAATCTATAATCTTGTCTAGTATATTTATAATTAAGTAAAGCCTAAGAAAAAAATATTTTTTCTTTTTCTAAAAAGGGAGAGAGGGAAAAGATAAAAGAATGAAATATACAAAATTGAATATTCATTTTATTAAATAAATAATTTTTATTTTAAATTTTACTAATCACTTTTTAAATTTTAAAAATTACATAATCACCTACTCATCAATCATGTAATATAACTATTTAATCACATCATTAATAAATATATTATGATATGTCAGGAGCCATGTGCCGCAGCAAAGACATGATTGAGTTTCTCCTCAGATATGGCTCTCAATAGCATTAGTTTCCACACGACAGCATAAAAAGTTACAAGGCCTTGACACATCCTCAAGATATTGAGCCATTAAAGTATTCAACAAATATTATTATACTGGATTTACACTGCATGTTTTCGCTGAAAATTTGTGTACAAGTGAACAACGCAACTCTATACTTTATTGTTCTTTGAAATGGCACGCGGGGAGAGGAAGATGAGCTGGACAAACTGGAAAGTTTTCCCGGTCTAATACCATGGCTTCTTCAGCCATTTGGGCACCGACCTTATTGGTTACACAGCCTATGATGTCGATGATAAGGTTTCCACCTCAGACTTAGGATAGCCAATAATTGTTCGTCAGGGATAATAATAATAGTAAACCTGTAGATTCCCAATCTTTAAAAGGGACGAATCGTAGCTGAGAGGTACGATTGGCCTCTCGCGATCAAATTCTGAGATTTCTAAGTATGAACGCAACGACATTACCTTAGGATTATGCTTCTGAACTACATCACCGCAATATTTGTTGATGTATACCAAAAGAATATGAGTATGAATCTCTCAAAGGTTGACTTAAAGAAAGTCCTGAAAATCCCATAAACAGAAACCAAAGAAGTCTGAACAACACGGTGTCAGATGTCTAATCCCTTGGTCTTGTCAGAGCTTTAATTTGCGAGGGTGAAATTCAAAGATTATCTCAAATGCAGCTTATATTCACACATAATTTTGCTTCCCTTCTAAACAATATTGAGTTTGTAACATGAGAAAAAGTAGGATCAGTATAGGCGGAAGTGGCCACATTACAGTGTTGCGAGTAGATAACTTTGGTGAAACAAATAGCAACTAACCAAGATATTTTCAATCTTTAAAATAACCATCTTCACCTAATAACTACACATGTGATAGCAACCTGTCCATTAAATTAATTTGATTCAAGAAGAGTTAGTGATCCTATGTAGAAGCAGAGTATGGAGATACGGTATTAAAGTGTAGAGGAAAAACAATAATGATCCGCAACAAGGCAAGGAAAGGACTAAAAACCCAGAAACTGCCAATCAAGTTGCCTTACAAACCACGTTTCTTTCTCCCACGAAAACCACTATTTATGGACTTCTGTTTCTCGTAATGCCTTTTCTCTCAACAACACCCTCTTTTAATCTTTCTGTTACAAAGATATCCTTCTGCCCCCAACCTCTTCCTTCCTTCAGTTCTTGCTCCTTTCTACTAGGACTAGGATAAATTCCTCCATAGTCTAACCCTTTTTCTGTTAATACCATTACAATTAACAGATTGAAAATTCTCCGTTCTCAGTTTAGTTTCCTCTGTTTTTCTCTCTTCCATAAGGGATTTAATTTGGAGTTGGGGTTTTGAGTTTTGGGGTTTGTCCTTCTCGGTATCTTACTAATAGGTTCTAAGCTTGTTTTCTAACCAATTTCCTGAGAATTATTGGGGTAAAGCTTTCAACTTACACCTGAAAATGCAAAGAGTCTCAAGAGATGATCAAGAGATTGATTTGCCCCCTGGATTTCGGTTTCATCCGACTGATGAAGAGCTTATAACTCGTTATTTGTCCCCAAAAGTTCTTGACAACAGCTTTAGTGCTATAGCAATTGGCGAGGTTGACTTGAATAAGGTTGAACCTTGGGATTTGCCATGTGAGTATTCTGCATATTCATTTGTGTTCACTCTTTTTTAGCTTTTTGCTCTGTTTTTGTGCTGAGATAATTGATGGGAAATGCAGGGATGGCAAAAATGGGTGAAAAAGAATGGTACTTTTTCTGCGTCAGAGATAGAAAATATCCAACAGGTATGAGGACTAACAGAGCCACTGATGCTGGATACTGGAAAGCAACCGGAAAAGACAAGGAGATTTTCCAAGCAAAAGCACTCGTTGGAATGAAGAAAACTCTGGTGTTCTACGGAGGCAGGGCTCCCAAAGGAGAGAAGACCAACTGGGTGATGCATGAATACAGGTTGGAAGGCAAAAAATCCATCCATCACACCTCTAGAACTGCTAAGGTATTACAAAAAAAAAAGTGGAAAATAAAAATAAAATAATAATACTCTGTTTTTCTTGGTTATCCTTTCTCCTTTTGAATTGCTTCCAAACTGCTTGAAGATGAGAATATTCATTAGCAATTTTTTCATTTTCTCCATTTTCTTCTTCAGAATGAATGGGTGATATGTAGAATCTTTAAGAAGAGTTCAGGAGGGAAAAAAGTACATATTTCAGGGTTAACGAAGGCGAACAATTTGGGAACTTCAAATTTGCCTCCATTAATGGATTTGTCCTCTGATGAAGCCCAAACAAGAACAAGAATTGCGGAGGTATCTCACGTGACCTGCTTCTCCAAGTCAATAGAGGAGGATCAGAAGACTCAACATCTCGTGATGCTCAATAGCTCCCTTCACATGCCTGCTTCATCTTCCAAGAACTCTGATTTCTCTACAGCTTCATTGCTCTTCCCAAAAGTTTCGACCCCAAATTCACTTCTTTCCGCACAAATCATGCCTTACATGGAAAATTTTCAGTTCCCAGATTCTGCTAGTTTCACGCAAGATCACTCCATATTGAGGCTTTTGCTTGAGGAAAATGGACCAATCGCAAGACAAAATGCCAACCCAGAATTCTCCCAAGACACGGGCATGAGCACAGATATGTCATCACCGGTGTCGAACCATGAAGATTGTTGGAGGCTTAGTTATGAGGATCTAGAGTTTCCAATCACCTCAGCAGGGCCAGTGGACCTTCATCGTCTATGGAATTATTGAACTTGGATTAAAGGGTAGAGATCGTAGTAGGGACTGATTGGAAAGGAAAGGAATTTTTATTGCGAAGATAATATTTTAATTTTGGTTAAAGGTTGTTTCTAGAACAACTGTGTACAGATTTTGAAATCAATTATTGCGCAAGAACAAAATTGTAAAATATTGACCTCGATTGCAAATGTTATCCATCACATCGATCTCCCCTTAGTTTTTGTCCTCTCCAAGAATTATATGTTTTGATAAATTAAATAAAAAATTAATAGTATTACAATAAAATAAAAAAATTATGAACTATCCAACTCAAATAATCACCTCGTCATTCCTTCGATAACTTCAGTTTTGAATTTTAATTAGGACGCGTGATCATAATTCGTTATCTCTTATTTTATGATCCCATCTTCTTATTTACATAATCCCATAATTTGTTTGATTTAGAAAATTCATCTTTTCATTTCAATTTTTTTTTCTTCTACAAAATCAATTGAAAGTGTATGTAAACAAACACAAAGATAGACACTGAAAGTACACTTACAAACATTCATGTGGGTGTTGGTAATGCAAATGTTATTATACACAAATACAAATGTTCATCTCTTTCCTTTCTTTTCACTTTTGCAGATGAGATTTCGATTTTGGATGTTGAAATGACATTGCAACTTTGAGGATTACACATTATGGTAATATGTTTCGACTAAAAGAGGATTATAGGGATAAAAAACTCATTTAAAAAAATATATATAATCTATGATTATTTTAATTTCTCTTTTTAGTTGGTTAAAAGAAACGCAACAAAATAAAGTAGTCAAATTAATAAAAACGCAGTAACGAATTGGAGGTAAAGCTTTGACTGGATAGGAGCAGTCCCTGGAATTTTAAGTACTTGAAAACAGTCTAAAGTAACATTCTAGACATTGAATATTGTCGCTCTCTAGATATTATATGCATTCGTGGAGTGTCATAACATCCATCGATACTTCCATGTTAGGCTACCAAACCTACTCCAGTGGCTAGACAAGAATATTTGACGAGACTCCAAAGTCAGTTCAGCTTGGCAAAACCCACAAGAAAAAAAAAAAAACAAAACAAAACTACTCTAAAGATGTTTTTCCTTCTTAAAACAAATAACGTTTATTTTGAAAGTAAAATTATTATGTTTAAGTTGCAACCCACAGGCAGACTACTGCTTACATTAATTGTAATTATATATATAAAGTTCTACAAATAATTTCTCTTAATAAGAGAAAATTCTATCATGAATCAGTCTTCTTAGTAGATTTTGTGTGGTTTTAAATTAATTACAATAATATAAATTATTGTAAGAATACTATTTTTGCTATTGATACAAATTTAACACCACAATATTCATAAAAGTATTACACTGATTTATAATAATTATTTCAATTAACATATAAATCTCACTCTTAATTACATTAATTATAAAATGTCACAATAAAATAACTTTTTAACATTAATAAATGAGATAACTTATATAATTAAATAGAAAAACGAAATGATAATATATACTCCATAAAAAATAAAAATAAAAAAGTCTACCTAGTACCCTATGATTCTACGGAATATAAAAGAACAGAGCAGTATTCCACTACTATGTATGTGGTGGTTCATTTCCTGCATGAATCATGAATGGCTAGAATTGCAGCAACAGCCCATGCCGCTGTTTCAGTTTCTTCCACAGTTGGCGTCAAATTTCTAATTTCCCATGTGATTTATTTATTTTTATTGAAATAATAATAAAAGAACGTATATGTTCTAAAGCTAGTAACTACTTTGGTTGACTATTTTGTTTTTATACACTGCTCCTAGAACAGAAGAAACATCAAATGATAGAACAGCGATGCCCTGGAATTGCGCCATCTGGCAAACTATCTGATCTCTTCACGTTTTCGATGAGCGTTAATTAACAAATTATATTACGGAGAGTTCAAGACAGATTCTCTAACTAAAAATAAATAAAATATATTTTATTTGATATAAATATTTAAAAGGGTGTTAACATGATTATGAGTATCAAAGTGATCCTAGTTATAAAAATTATGAGTTCAATATCCCTACTTTCATATAATAAAAAACAAATAATCATGAGTCCAAATTCAATACTTTAAATTGATATTGTAATTATTTTTATTTTTTATAAGTTATATTATGAGTCCTTTAAAAAAAAGGAGTTATATTATGCGTAATATGATTTACTTTCAATGTGAAATTAGGATTATCAGAAAGAGTGTTTAAATTAAAAATAACTTACCACTTTGCTCTTATTAATGGAAGCAATTGTAGCAGAGAAATTGTATTAAGTTGGATTTATGCCTCTTAAATTTTGGAGTCAATTGAAAGACGTGTTAATTCTTACAGATATAGTTTTATTTTTTTCTTAATTTTAAACCATTAAATAAAATATGAATGTTCAATTTTGAATAAAAATGAGCCATAGTATTACATAGGTTACAAAAAATCCTTACAAGCGAACAAATTTGTATAACATATGCCTAAATTCTTATGTTAATGTATTAACATGTTATGTACGTGTTTCAATCTTTTATAGCATTTAGTGCATCTGTGAAAACTAAGTTAATTTAAAATTAAAAATGCACTTTCTCTATATATAATTAAATATTTATATTTATATTTTAAGATATTAAAAAATTTATATTAATTTTTTTAAAATAAATATTTTTTCATTTAAAATTTTACTAACAATAACTAAAGATTTCAAGTATAATAAAAAACTCTTATTAATTGTTGGGATTAAGTTTAAAAGTGAAATATTCAATTTCATAATTTCTTATTGAATTTTACTCATTCTTTTAATGTAAATGAGTGGTAAAGTGAAAATAAATCGAAACAATTTTTAATAACTCATATCATCCGATAATGTTGTAATAACATTTTTATTTTATTTATTCCCATAAATTCTGACTAGCCAAGGAAGTAGCCGGTAATTCGAATAGTGGCTAAGGTTCCCAGGCCTTTTGTTTGATTCCTAAGATTAGAGGTCGATAACATTTCATGGAAAAGCGTGAGTGGGCTGGGTCCCATAACACAGAGAGTCTAGGCCCACGTTGTGACCTCGTTCACATGTTTTGGGGACTTGTGGTTATATCAAGCCGCCATTTTACACACGTCATCTTCGTCCTTGCGAAAGGGAGAGTTTCTGACGCATTTGGCCCTCGGAGGATAATGGATATCAGGATTCAGGATAGGGCACATGCTCACCAAAGTGGTTTATTTGGTTTAAAGGAAAAAAAAAATTATATATATATATACTCTATCTCTCTATAAGATATTAGAAGTTGTTTTAGACAAATAAAAAAAGATTTTAATTTCGATAATACATTTATTTATTTTATCTTAGAAATAAAAGAGATAAAAGAAAACTTTTGTCTTGGAAATAAGTAGATGAAGAGAGAATAAATTTTTGTGTTGGGAATAAAAAAATGAAGATAAATCAAATTCACTTCTTGAAAATAAAAAATTAAAAAAACTTGAGGAAAGAGATAATGATAAGTAAAGGTAGTATTGGAATAAATTGTCAAATACACATCTTATAATTAGATATAATATAGAAAACTTCTAACATCTTAGATAAATGGATGAAAGGAGTATTTATATTAAATATAAATATTCAATTTTGAACCTTTCAAAAGAATTAAAAAATTTATTTTTAAACAAACCAAAACTTATTTATGAAAACAAAATTTCAATGATTAATTTTTTTAGATTAATACTTTAAACTTTTGTAGACATTTTAGCTATGTTAGTATAACTGTATAAATTTCGATATGTTGACCTATGAAAATTAAGTTATGTAAATATTTTTTAACAAGAAAGGTTATGTAAAATATTCTCTTTATTTAGAAATTCAACCTCAAATGGTTTCACGTTTTAAAAAAAAAACACAGAACCTAAAATCTTGATACATGGAAAATTTGGAAGGGATAAACAAAAATTGCAAACTTTTTTCCTTTCTTTTATTAAAAAGAAAGAAGGTTCCTGAGAGAGGGCACAAAGGAACCACTATTTTTAACAGGGCTTTCTTGATGTAGCGTGTCACTGTGCTGAAAAACCCCAAAGGCCAAGCACTAGATAAATTAAGCAAAAAAGATAAGCACTAAATTCATAGACTAACTTCAGTGTTCATCTAAATGCCTCAGGTACATGAATCATAAATTCTAAGTGGTCTGTTTCTGACATTTTTGTGAGAATGACTCAATTCTGTGGTCACGATGAGATCCCGCATGTGCCTTCTGTCTTACGTGATTATTATTAAGAGTGAAAATGTGCAAAATTAATTATATGTTGTGTACTTTGTTGTTATCATCCATTTAGATACAGGATAATCACATCAAAATTTGTCTATAATTCATTTGTTGCTAATTAGTACTACACGGTTTCAATTAATGCTGCCACTGGAATCATTCTTCTATTAAGAAATTTTTGTTTTTTTTTTTTTAAATATGCTTTTGCATTTTTTTTATATGATCACAAGATATTTTGATAGAGGGTTCCAATGGGAGGCTTCTTTGAACACCATACAATACTCAAACTAATCTATGCTTACATCAAGTCAGTTAGTAAAATCGATTTCCAATCAAAAACTTCACACAATATTCAGACTAATCTTTGCTCGTGTCATATAAGCCAATAAAGCAATAGCTAACATTGTTTCTATTGTGAGGGTTCGAAGAAGAGACAATGTCATATTTAATTACTTTGCATGAAAGCGTACTCTCCCTTAGTCTCTATTATCATTTATTATTCCAACACCCCATCAAGAATAAAAAAATTAATTTACTTTTGGTCTTTGATTATAAGTGGGCTACGTGTCCTCTCCTTCAGAGCCCAAGCTCGACTACAACATGCTAAGATTGAAAAAATCAACGTGGTAGAGTTATATATATATTAAAAAATTATGTGCCAAACCCTAACAGAATTCTTTTGGTGGACGACAATAACCCATCAAACTCAAGAACAATCTGTACATTTTGAAATTGCTAGAAGGTGTGGTACACATTTATATAGAATAAAACATGCTTATTCTGTTATTCATCCATCAAAATGTAGACGATAAGATAAGATACGAGTACGTATGTAGTATACCCAATCCATCAAACTCAAGATCAGTGTATAGATTTGGAATAAGAATTAAGAGATGCGTACGTACAAAATGTGGAACAGAAATAACTAAATACCAACACTTTTATTAAGAATGAAAAATTTGAAACTCTCCAATATTTGGATAATCTGACGATTGGTTTGGTAAGTGATCAAGTCTGATGGGAGACTCAAAGACTGAATGAAAGCGAAACGTGCATGCATGCATGTATTTCATTTTTTCCCCCTTTTCCATTACTTTGATTATATTATTTTATCCTTTCCATTATAGGGGACGTATGCGATGATTGATGAGGGATGCGAACCCTTTGGCATTTGGACAAAACCAAATAAAAACACACCTTAAAACGAAAAGTACCACATTTGTTTGCATCATATATCTGTATATGTATATAATTCTGTGTCTTTTTTTGTGGCTATATCTATATCTATTACTATTCAACAACTCACTGGGCAAAACACATTTACGTGTATGTACAGTGAATGATGATAAAGATCCAAGTCATTGGGGAAGCAAGATTTACCCTTGAAAACTGCCTAACCATGACGTGGTGATCGTAGGTTCAACATGTCTCAGTTGCCCCCCCTATCCAGGTGGAGCGTGGAGGCAGCTGAGCCGCCAAATTGATGTGTCTTTTAGCCTTAAGGGACCTTGGTTGCAGCAGAGATGAGTGACAAAGACGAATTGAATTGTACAGGTGATAACGTTTTGGGATTGGAATTTTAGTGATACAATAAAGTTAGCTCAACTAATGCCGGTTTTGCTGATGGATTTTCTCAAACTAACGAACTACATTTTTGCTTTTTGATTTTTTGTAATAGGATTGGATAAGTTTAACATTACAATTTTTTTTATTTAAAAAAGATGATGTAAAAATGTAATCCAATCAATAGTTTTCTACCCAAGAAGATTGTACCTACATAATCATCTCACTTCTCGATAAAAATATCACTTCTCATACCTCAAAGTACTTTCAAATAGATTAAGGGAGTATATTTTTCTTAATATATCTTTATTTACTTTGTCTTTAGAATAAAAAGGAAGAGAGATAATAATAATAATAATAATAATAATAAAGACAGAAAAAGAATAGATAAGAAATAAATTACAGAGAAAAGAGAGCAAATATAATAATAATATTGAAAATAAATGGTAAAATATCCTCCTTTTAAGACGAGTATGTTATTGTTTTTATGTTTTCTGTGATTATTCTATTTTTAATAATAAAGAACTTCTTATTCTTTTATTTTAAAACTTTGCTAAAATATGATATTTTTTCCCTAAAAAAAACACTTAACTAAAATATTTGAACCCCACCAAGCCCAAGCCCAGGTAAAATTGTAAACTACCATAGCTACCTATGGTTGGGCCTCAAAGGGCCTCGTGGGACTGTCCATAATTAAGAAAATGGTTGTTTATGTTAGATCTTAAAAGCTGTGATGATGTGACAACCGAAATGACTCTGGGCCTCTTTTGGCCTCAATTTGGGGAATAAAAGAAGTACAAGTCATGGTACGTTTTTCATTCTAAAACATTCGGGTATATTTGAATTGTATTTTTAAAGTGATTTTTATTTTATTATTTTGTTTTGAGATGAATAGATCTTTGGATAAGAATTTTTTAAATTTATTGATATATTTTGTGTTCTACATTATTAATAATATTATAAAATGTATAAATTATATTTAATAAATTATTTGATATTGTAATTTTAATTAAAAAGTAATAAAAAATATTATTTATAAGATTAAGTAGGGTCCATGTTTAAAGTTAAAAAAAATATTTTGAAATATATTTTTATGGAGAATTGAAAAATTGATTTTGGAAACCAATCCAAATATATCATGTCTTCTTCCTCCCAAAAAAGATAAAGCATTTATCTTTCTTAAATGTTCCAAAATACATTATGTTAATTTTCATAATCCGAGTCCCAATCTAAGTCTCAAAAAAGGAAAGTAAAATGTAAAAGATTTCCAATTATGACTAATCAAATACTCTATCAATATTTGCATAAGGTTAGATATAGTAATTTAATGTGAACTAGAAAATTTTTATTTAGAAAAAAAGAAGAAAGAATTAGTACAGAAATGTACAAACTAGCTCTCTTTTCTTTTCTTTTTTTCGGAAAACAAACTAGCTATATATTTTTTCTTTTTCTTTTTCTTCTTTGGGGGCCCAAAAAGAAAAGGATTTATCATCTTATTCCAAGGAAGAGATTTGAGGTCTTTAAACATTGTCACCTTGAGGTTTTTAACTGAATTTAGTTTTTTTTTATGAATTATTTACATTTTAAAAAATTAGATCATATATATATATATACGTATTAAATATATCATCATCTACGAAAATGCAAAAAAATAATGTAGAATAGAGTCGTGGCTGAGGAGTATGAAGTTTTCAGCGTCTGGGCAATGAAGAAGCTAATTTACGTAGTCTCTGATATTTTGTATGGAGTATGCAATTTTGCATTCTTATCTTTTCAGATTTGTCAGAGATTAAAACGTAGCGATAAAACTTCAACTTTACTGGTTGCTTTCAACAATTCATCTAAAAGAAAGCTCG
Organism: Apocynum venetum; assembly: GCA_019593545.1. NCBI lineage: Eukaryota > Viridiplantae > Streptophyta > Magnoliopsida > Gentianales > Apocynaceae > Apocynum > Apocynum venetum. The sequence continues at coordinate 2,800,151 of SRSM01000123.1, read as the reverse complement.
TTAATCATTTACGGTAACTTCTTTAAAGACACCGAAATTAAGTTAATTGCGGATTATGAACATTAAATTTTAGACGGAGGAAGAAAGGAAATATGTTTCCTAAGCTGGAACTATCTATGGGAACAGCTTGCTTCAAAACATACCTATTACCGTCTCATCACCATTGTCTCTCTACTACTGATAGATCACTTTCATTTTTTTAGCTTAAATTTTGTATTTGCTCTTATAATAATCACTATTCCATCAATCCATTTATCATCTCTAATGAATTCCATAGTATCTTTATCTTAAGTCCCTAAATTATTATTTTTTTAGCTAAAGTAATTCGTGATGGTTATTTTCAATTATAGTAGTCTTTGTCAAACTAGTCTCTTTTTTACAATGATTACTATAATTAAAAAAGATATGATAAGTTTAGTATATTAAAAACAAAGTAGCGCGATACTACCATAAATGAAAATAAACATCAAGAACTACTTTTGTTAAAAAAAATTAATATAAGTATTAAAACTGCCAATTGTCCTATCTTATATAATTACAAATTAAAAATATATATATAATTATAAACATGCTAGGAGAAATTATAGTCTTGTTCCAATTCTTATTCTTTCCATTTATCCGCATTTATTGAATTCACATGACCTGCTTTATTTACGTTGATAAGAATCAAATTAGTCGCTCTCAATAGGCCTTGCCATGGTAGCATTTTAGGGGTAATAAATCTTTTTCATACGTACATGCAAGCACATGCAGAATTATTCTGGGTTTTCACACACACTCTCTCTCTCTCTCTCTCTCTCTCTATATATATATATATATATATATATATCACATGCAGAATATATAATGACAAATTTTCAATATATAAAGGACTAGTAAGACTAAAAAATATAAAGGACCTTATTGGTCATTTTAAATACATAAAAGACCTATAAAGTTAAAAAAAAAGACCTTAATGACCATATAGTGAAAGATAAAGGACTTAATACAAACATTCAAACATAAATAATGTATTTTAGAAAAAACATACAAACATATTTATCTTAATTTTTATCAATCTTAATTCTTGTGAATAATCTTTGAAGATGCAAAAAGGAAAAAAAAAAAAAGTTGGTCACGTCAATTATAATCATTGATTTCATCGTCTTCAATTTCTATTTTACATGAGTGGTAAGTATATATATGAGTGTGTGTGAAGAGAAATGGCCACGTGGAAATTTAATCGACAAAGTCTTGTGGGGGTGAAGATTCATAAATGAAAGAATTAAGACGATGTTGGACCATCTAGTAATAAGGCTGAAGGCTGGAGGTGGCAGAGATGGAAGAGAACTTTAAGGAGGGAGACCCCATTTGTCCCTCCTCCTCCTCGCCACGCACGGCTGAGGACTCACCATTCACCACCGCCAACATCATTTGTTTCTTTTGCAACCTTTCAGTTTTGGGACACCTTCTTTTGTCATTTTATAACCGGAAAGGTCCACAGAAACAATCCTTCCTCGATCCTTCGCAAAATTACCATTGTGACCCTAAGATTCTTCATTCTTCTCTGATTTTTTTTTTTTTTTTTGTTTCTTTAGTGAAAATGAGACCTTTATTTGAAATAGGAGTGGACCTTTGGTTTGGTTATCGGTTGAAGTAATTTGGTGAAAAAACTTCTTTTAGACTATGTACTTCCTCATTTTAAAAATTGTCTTTTATTTTGTTTTTAAAATGATAATAATTTTTTGTGTTTAGATAAAAAAATTATTATAAATTAAAAGTTCAATATAATAATTTTGGACTCCATATTAATAATAAAAAATTATATAAAATATAATTAATAAATTATTTAATATTATATTTATAATTAAAAAATATTGTTCGTGTAAATATACGAAACTCGTATGTTCGGTTAAAATAGAGATGACAAGATGGGCACATCATTATAGAGCCATGTCCATCTCCCAGGGTCATACTTACCTAGCTTGACTCGAAAGTATATAAAAATAAAGTATTGTTTTAGCTTAAAACGTCATTTTTTATTTGATCCACGTGTAGGTCAAGCCAGGTATTTGGGCTATGAATTTTGAGGCACAACCTAACCTAAAGATTCGACCACCACATGTTAGGCTCAAATTGTTACTTATACACATTAGAAGAAAATTTAAAATTTGAATGTGATAGAAATCTTTAAGGTAAAAAAAATTAGTTTTGAAAAATATTTTTATAGGGGAATGATGAATTTTGTTTTTAAATGGTAAACCAAGTATAGGAAAATTAACAAATTCAGAATCTATACTATTTTATTTTTTCAAATTTGATAACATATATTATATTTTGAATTTTACAATATCAATATTTTTATATATTTTTAACTTTGGTAACATATATTCTATTTTAAATTTTATAGTATCAGTACTTTTTTTTTTCATGTTTGATCAGTTCAATCATTTTTATTTGCCAATATTATGATAAATCAGTAGCTCACATTTTTATGAGGCTATATATGTCATTTTCATAACCATGGATTTGCAACAAACTTCAATATGAAGAAGAAAAAGTGGAAGGAAAGAGGAGAAAAGGAAAAAAAAAAGAATAAAATTAACAAATGATCATAAGCTTGCAACAAACTTCAATGTGAAGAATAAAAAGATGAAGGATGATAAAAGAAATTAATGGAATTAATAAATAATCAAATTTGTTCATGAAAATAACATATATACCTTCATAAAAATATAAACCACCGGTTTGACATAATGTTGGCCAAGAAAAATGGTCAGACTAATCAAACATGAAAAAACAAAAAAAATATTGGTATTGTAATCTATATAAAATAGAATATATGTTACCAAATTTGAAAAAAGAAAATAGTACAGATCCTGAATTTGCTAATTTTCTCCAAATATAACATAATCTTTCTAGACATTTGCACATAAATTAAGGATTCAAAAAAATTCAAAAAGAACAATACATTATTTTAGTTAAGTGACATGAAAAAAACTCTCAATTAAATCATCTAAAAAGTGGTATAAAAAAGAAAAATAATAACCATAATGGAAAAAGGACAATGACTATTTATTAAATTTCATAAAATGACTAATATTTTAAAATAATAATTTTCAACTCTTGATTCTCACTGTTTCCTAATAGATATCATTTTGGCTATTTGTATATATTTAAATAATACTAAAAATGATTTTAAAAAATTATATAGAATTTAAAGATTAATAAATAATATTTTCCTCTATTTAAAAAAAAGATTTTTTTTCTTTTTCTAAATTAATGACTTATTATTTATATTTCTTATATATCTCCTACTTACACAAATGACTAAATAGGGGTAATATAAATAAAATAATTATTGATATATTGAAAAAATAAAACGATACTATGTGTTTAAAATAACACAAGGTAGTCAAAATATTATTTATTACTCCATCCGTTCAAAATTAAATATTTACATTTAATCTATACTAAAAATTAGGAAGATAATTTGACTTAAAGAAGTTACATATGGATGAGTATTTGGAACGGAGGTGGCAAAACAATTCTTTCAGAATCTGTGCAAAAAGCTATTCTTTCAAAACTAAGGAAATTGATTGAACATTGGTAACAATATTATTTTATTAGGTATATGGGTATATTAATTGTTCTTTATGTAATATATGAGACTATGACGGCCTTAAAATTACCTATTAAAGAATTTTTGGTGGTTAGGAACTCCTATTTAATTGTATTTAAAAATAGTACCTCCGATTTTATTGGAAGTTAATGGAATACCAGAGTCGACCTAATAACCAAAAATATAAACAATGACATTCTCCCTCGTGCAATATTATGTTAAAACTACTCCGAGAAAATGTGTCACATTTTTATTTTCTACACAAATTAGAAAAATACTCAATTAGGTTAATTTTGAATTAGAAAGACTAAAATACTTTTTTTCTTAGTTTGTTTTTTGCAGCCATACTTTTGATTACTACTACAAAAAAAGCCTATGTTACTTTATAGAACTTTTTAAAATGAAATAATAATAATAATAATAATGCAGGTTAAATTATCATCTTCTTTACTTTTTAAATTGGTGAATACTAATTTAAGATTAAAAAAAAACTTATGATATATAGGACCATTACGGTATTATGAAACAAAGATAGTAATACTAATAACACACTTCATCAAATTTCATTCTTCAAATGTGTGGAATCTTCACTGTTGTTACCCAAAACAGATGGGCTAATTTTACACATATTGGTAATTGTAATAAAATTAGAATGAAAAAGAAAAAAAAAATGTACTCTTGCTTGTAACACACAACATTAAATAAGCTCTAGGGCAGCCTTTCATGTACGAGTAGCCGAATGAGCCTGAATTCATATCATCAAAGATTGGGAGATAATAAGCTTACGCATAACCCTTAAATAAAGTTTATGCATACAGTATAAATGAAAGTAACTTTTCGTGTGCAGAGAAAGTCATTATGATTTCAAGAAACGATTTCATGAAACTAAATCCACAACCTTAAGATACCACCATGGATTCTGTTGCATCAAAATGTTCAATTTTCTAAACCAAAACGATTAGGTATTGCAAAAGGGTAGCTGAAACGAACAATTTTTGCTTTATGATCAAGAACTCCTTGGCCGATATAGTCAACTAGTTGTACCCCTTTGGCGACCTTTCTTATATCCTTTCCTGAATTTTACAAGTGCGCCTATAAAGTCACGTACCTAATTTACTCTAAAGTTGGAATGACCCCAGAAGAAAAAGTCACCAGTACAAGCAATAATTTATTTGAATTGATTTTCTTCTGATTTTTATGAAAATTTCCCCTCATTCGTAATCATTTGGGCCGATTAATAAGAAAGATTAGCCCCGTGAGAACCCCGTAGAGCATGAATATTAGATACTAAAATGAAGCTCGGATTCAAATTTTTTTTAACATAGACATCTCAAATAAGAATCGAACTTATGATTTCATTCATACATTAATAACTCCCTTACCACTTGATTCAAAAGCTACCAAGTTCTAAATTATAGTTAATTTTTCTGCACATATGGTTTGATACTTATACCGAAAATGAAAAATATCGTAGCAAAAATTGAAGAACAGACTTAAGAGAGTGCAGGGCGGAGTACTTGAATGATCTTGACGGCGAAGGAGATGCATTGATTGAGTGGGCTAACAGGGCAGGGATAATATAAAGGAAGTGGTGCCGGTAGATGCAGTATTGGCCTGATGAGAGTGATGAAGGAAAGGACCAAGCTAGGTTGACATACTTCCGTGAAAATACAAGACTATAAATATATATATATATATAAATACTGGCCTCGTGTCTAGTTAATAGTTAGTACTACTGGTTATCATCACAGTAGTGTCCCACTTCCGTTACAAAATTGGAAAGTAGTAATGGATGCAAACTGCATTTGGGTTTTTTCAGTCCCGACTGAATCCAATTGGCATCCCACTTGTGCCTGCGAATCAAATCATCGATCAGAAGATTGCATTTATGAGAAAATTTTCTTTTTTTTCCATTTTGGAGTCTCTCCATCTAAAGGTGGAATAACTTAATACCTTTCCTAGCATGTAGAAAGAAAAAAACATGTTCTGAATGAATATAAAGAGTTGCATGCATGAGGCTATATAATATTAATCTCTGTTCTTCCAAGTAATCTTCCTAGACCCTAGATGAGTAGTGTTTTTACAATTAATATATATAAATATTGCATATATATAATGTTGTCTATAGTGAAAAGAAAACTAAATTAGATGTAAGCAATAATACTAAGCATGCAATGGATCGAGCTTTAATTGACTATATGGGCCAAGCAGTTCTTGATCATATATTGCCAGTCTCATCATGCACGGTGCACTAACCGACAATGAGGGATACTGGAGAGCCCTTGTACAATATGGTTCAAAAATCAAAAGCAAATTAATAAAGTAATGGGAATTAAGAACATTTGTCAACATAATTTTTCTGAATTTGTCTTTTAATTGATTGAATTTTCAGATTCAAACAGAAAATATCTACTTGACGAAAAGGAAAAGGAAAAGGAAATTAATCAGAGAGGTATGGCAACAATGACGAAATGGACGATTTGATTGAATGCAAATAAATAGTTTTCTTCCGTGAAAAGAAAGCAGCATTAATGTGGGATAATATTAGGGAAACAAATTAATTTTATATATGACCAAAATGAATATGTGTAAGGTACAAGTTGAAAATAAAAATCATTATTTCAACAACATCATTAAATATGAATGTACCACTAATTTTTTTTTTATTTTTTATCGAAATCTACGATATTCGAAGATAGTCAACAGAGTTTGTTTCTTACTAAAGAGTGATCGAAAATTTCAATATCCAAAGATAGGATGAAGACCTAAGATAATGTTTTTTCGACATGGCACATCAAGCAAACCGTGACCTTACTTAAATATTATTAAACACGTGTGAGGGGTAAAAAATGGAATGTCAAAATTTTAATGCCCTATTAGTCCCTCGTCTGTACATTTTTTTCTCAATGTGATCTCAATTCTTTTCAATTAACAATTTTAATCCCACATATTTACATATATCACCCAATGTAATCCTTTTGATAAAATTAATGTCGAAATTTGATAAAATGATGGACTCAAAATGAATTGAAATTGGGAAAAAGTAGAAAGATAAATGACCAAATTGGACGATTTTTTCCAAACTATAAAAATATAAACTTTCAATACTTACATCATTCATATCTTGTCATATACCAACTATATCTACTCATTCGATGACTCTAATTCTATCTAGTAAGATACTTGTAAAAACAATTAATTTTCACAAGTATCTTATTAGAAAGTTGACCATTTATTGCAAGTATCTTACTTATATAGTTGGTATATGACAAGATAGTTTATATTTCAATATTTATTTATTTTGGAAAAATTGCCCAATTTGGTCATTCATCTTTCTACTTTTCCCACTTTCAATTCATTTTGAGTCCCTCATCTTACCATATTCCAACATTAATTTCATCAAAAGGACTACGTTTTGTGATATCTATAAATATGTGGGATTAAAATTGTCAATTGAAAATAATTGGGATCACATTGGGAAAAAAATGTATAGATGAGTGATGAGAGACTAAACAAGGCATTAAATTTTTCAAAATTTCATTTTTGTCCCTCGAGTGTTTAATATTTATAGGATTCCAGCATTAAATTGGTCAGAATGATCACATTGGGTAATATCTAAAACTGGTGTGGGACTAAAAATTCTAATAAAAACTAAGTGAGACTACATTGGGAACATTTTTAAAATGAGGGACCAAATATGGCAATTATCCATAGGTTAATTAACCTCATTTTGGGCTTGTGCTCCTTTAAGCTGGATACGCATTCTCACTTTGTAATTAAAACCTAGTTAATTTGAACAATTCAAACTAGCTTGTAAACGGATTCACACGGTTTAGGCTCCCAAACCCATCAAGATCTATATTCGACAAAAGTTACTAAGTAGTTCGTGTTCATGTTTGAACGTATACATCCTGACCTCCATATTATTTGAAGTCTCGAGTCATGTTTAGCGTTTATCCATATGAAAATTTCACGTTTTCCTTTATCATGCTTCTCATGTATTTTACTCAATTTCCTTTTATACCTTGTATTACATAAAAAAATCTAAGAGGAAGGTCTGACATTTTTAGATTTGGAAAAGGAAAAGCATTAAAGAAGACAAAAGAGTTTCACTATTTTTGAGTTCAAAAGTTTACTTCAATTTATAAACGAAGGAAACACGGAAAGAAAAAACATGCAATGTGCCAACCACAAATGAAAAACTTGAATTTTCTTCTTCTTCTTTCCCCTCGATTTAATTATTTACATTATAATGCTTCCTCTATATTAATTGAACCCACTTTTCATACTTCGTATTCTAGGTCTATACTAAGTCCAAACTGGTTTATATAAAAACTAATTGGGTTTGGGTAAGTTCAAGACCGATCTTTAAAAAATAAAATAAAAAAGTTCAAGAACTAAACTCCAAATAAAGTGTACTAAACCCGTTATAAGCAGATCAAAATTGAATCTAAAATGCCTCAATGGCTAGTCACGGTAGCTTTGTAGATCATTTTAATCCCATGTGCACAATGCTTGTAAAATTTAGATTTACCCAATAAATAGAACTGAAAGTGATTGAAATTCGCTAGGATTGGATAGAAGTACCCCGATGAGGGGCTCTGTCCAACTGTAAAACGGACCAATTAATCAAAGTGGCAGGCCAAGGGTACTTCTGTCATCTGCTACAACATATACTCTGGTCTGATCCAATTAAATATCTTCGTCCCATCCATGTCGCTGACCTTTCTTCTATGCCCATCTCTTTCCTTATTTACCGCTCTTTCTTTCTGTCCATCTTTCTCGTGGACTACACTCTCATCTTTCAATCTACAAACTTTTTCTTTTTTTTTGGTTTATAGACTTCAATGACTATATAAAGTGCCAGAGCTACATTGATCTTTTCGTTGCTGCTCAAATCATCAGTCGCCAATGGGACGATCTCCGTGCTGTGATAAAGTTGGATTGAAGAAGGGACCCTGGACACCTGAAGAAGATCAGAAGCTCTTGGCCTATATTGAAGAACATGGTCATGGAAGCTGGCGTGCCTTGCCTGCCAAAGCTGGTCATCATTTTACATTACATACTTAAATCATGAACCAGAAATATAATTTTCTACCTTTTTTATTTTAATTATACCGATAAATCAAGTTAATTCTCGTTTTGCAGGCCTTCAGAGATGTGGAAAGAGTTGCAGATTGAGGTGGACTAACTACCTCAGACCTGATATTAAGAGAGGAAAATTCAGTTTACAAGAGGAACAAACCATCATTCAACTCCATGCTCTCTTAGGGAACAGGTAAATAATGGTTAATGGACTGAATGCTATTTTCCGCCTCCTCTAAAATTTAATTTGACAAAGATATGTACAATTTATACATTTTTATTACGCCCCGTCATGTTTTCTTTTTGTGTCAAAAGGTGTAAAACATGATAATGCAGATTCTTCGTTGTTCTTACAAGAATAAGTTATCAGAACATGAATTGGCTTCTATTATTGGAAAATCAACCTTTCCGGCTTCTTTAAGGTCGTGAATAAAATTGCTAATGTGTGATCCCATTTAAACTCAAATGGGACCCTAACTACATTCTGCATCGCATGCAAGGAGGCCACACTGTCTTCACCGGAAATCTTTGTAATTGTCTTGGACGTGCATAGCTAGACAAGGAGTTTTGTATTTTTCTACATTGATTTGGGACATTTTGTCGCTACAGCCGTAGGAGAATCGAATGTTTCATATTTTCCTATTGATAATATCAAGTCTTTTGTTGTTTTGTAGTACTGAGGCATTTCTGATTACATGTTATGGTTGTCTTGTTCTCAGGTGGTCGGCTATAGCCACTCATTTGCCCAAAAGAACAGATAATGAGATCAAGAACTATTGGAACACACATCTTAAGAAAAGACTTGCTAAAATGGGAATAGATCCAGTGACCCACAAGCCCAAGAGTGATGCACTGTTGTCCAGTGACGGTCAGACCAAGCATGCAGCCAATCTTAGCCACATGGCTCAGTGGGAGAGTGCCCGGCTAGAAGCAGAGGCAAGGTTGGTTCGACAGTCAAAGCTACGTTCAAATTCTTTTCAAAATCCTCTTGCTTCACCGGAATTCTCCTCACCTTCTAGTCCTCTTAGCAAGCCGGTCGTGCCACCGCGTTGCCTTGATATACTCAAGGCTTGGAATGGGGTGTGGACCAAACCAAATGAATCCTCCGCTGCAAGTGCTAGTACTACCGCCCCTGTTTCAGTTCCAGGACTTGGCAGGGACCTAGAGTCGCCTACTTCTACACTTAGTTATTCAGAGAATGCACCCCAGCTCTCGTCCAGCGGAATAGGTGACAATTCCACTGCTTTCATCGTAATTGTAGGAAATTCTTCGGGTTCTTGCGAGGGTGGAATCATGAAAGAAGAAGGTGACGGTGAAGAGGATTGGAAAGGTTTTGGAAGCTCTACTAATAATTTGGTCGAATACAAAGACGGCATTGAGAATTCAATGTCCTTCACATCCGGGCTTCATGACCTCACAATTCCCTTGGACACTGATAATGTTCCCTTTGTGGAAAAATTCACAGACCTTCTACTAAGTACTTCTTCCGGTGGTACCGATCGGGGTTTCTCCGAAGGCTGTGACGAGTCCGACAACGGTACTGGTATAAGTGGCAATGGGAATGGCAGTGGCAGCAGCACTAGCGAATATTTGGAAGATAACAAGAATTACTGGAATAGCATTCTTAATTTGGTGAACTCTTCACCTTCTGATTCAGCAATGTTCTAAAGTCTACGAAAGCATCATCCGAAAGCAAAGATAAAAAGTCTCAATCATCCTATGTTGTCCATTAATTGTTCTTCACAGCCCCGGAGATGCTACCAACAACAGTACTACTGTCATTAGAGAAGTTAATTATTTCTACTACAAGGAAAAACAAAACCCGTCATCAATCTTTCTCTTCTTCTTTTTTTCTTTCTATCAATATGTGCAATGTCAATATAGCTCGCTCTCTGTGTTTCATCTCATGTGTCTAAGCTCGTGGAAACTGTCTTTATTGAGAGTATTAATTACTATTCTTTCGTGTCAATCCATGATTTTTTCTTTCTTGATCATAAATGTTGTTTTCTTAATTACAGTTTCCATCATTACTTGGTCTTTTCTGTTTTTTTCGCCTAATACTGGACAATTTTTCAATATTGATCACATATATGGATGCAAGATGCTCTGCAGATTAGAGAAAATATTTATTGATATAGAGAGATACAAAAAGATTCTGAAATGCAATTTTTCCCTCAAGGGATTAGACTTTTTTTTTTGGGAGGGGGGGTCCAATATATAAATGCCTACGTTTATAAGTGTCCCCCCAGTGAAAGTTGTATTAATGGTGGACTGACTGCCGTTGGTTACATGTCTTATTCTTGCTCGAAAGAAAGGTCCCAAAAACACAAATCTATGTAATTCTCCATTAGCTATATTTGTATTTGTGTCGTGAGTATATATGAATTAAAAATCCCATAACAAGATTAGCCTAATTTGCTCTTATCAGCTTTAATAAATGCTGATATATGCACAGAAATGTCCTTTTAGAATCCACAACCACACGTCGAGCTATAGTCGTTCTAAATGACGAATTTAATACTCGATTACTAAATCATTATCTTTAAATCGGGCTTTGCGAGTTAATATGCGGAGCAGAGCAGTTCGTTTCCGAGCAAGGACACATGCTGGGTCGGTGTCTCTCAGTCTCTGGTATGCTTCATGAGAATGAGAGATCATATCCAATAAGATGAACGTGGACTGTATACAATCACAAATCAAAACTACATTAATACAATTAATAATCAACGAGTTCATGTCCAAAGATTCTCGTAGTAATTACGAAAATTCTAGATAAAGACTGATTATGATAATGGCAATGCCTGCGAAATGTTGTAACGTTCCATTTACGGTCCAAATTCTGGTCGGTTGGGAGTTGGGGACCTTCTTCCTCATAATTTACTATGAATGAGAAGTTAATTAATCAGAAAGAACCATTAAGCTCGTCCAAGTAGCTACGAAGATGTCCCAAGGAGGAGAGCGTTCGTATTTTTACTCAGAAATAATTTTGTTCGCAAACTGTTCAGTTACCTAATCGCCATAAAACGAGCCCTTTTTTTTTGAAGTAGTTAAGTGGCTCGCGTGCACTTTCTCCATACGATTTTTCTGGAAGAGTAAAGCAGCCACACAAGTTGAATTTAATAGCCTGGACCACCAATATCGATACCCGAATAATGAATACATTTTCTTTTTATAGCACCGTTCCAAATTTATATTCGATCATATCATAAAATAGTAGTATCGATACCATAAAAATTACTTTCAAATTAAATCAAAATATGATTCAATTTATTGTCTGTGTTCTATAAAATTTGTACTCAGGTGCGTACAAATAAAATAAATATGTATTATATTTTATCTTATTAAAATTTGAATTTTGATCGTTTCGCTTTCATGAAAACTTTTGTTATTATATAACCCTTTAAACTATTATCAAAGGATTTGATATTTGATCCCAAAAAAGATTATGATTTGATATTAAACTGCTAAATTATTAGTTCTTACTGTTCATCATTGAAAACTCACTCCCGATATTACTACTCATTGATACATTTTCAGATGTGACATTTATGTATCAGATGGTACTCATGTACTATTAATTGAGCTTTTTGCAAAAGGTTTCTATAGAATCTAAAGACTATACTTCTGAAATTGAATTGAATGGATACAATTTTATTTTAATAGATGTATAATAGAATGATCATTTAAAATTTTGCAAATAAGCACATAATACCACTAAATAACTCATGTAATCTATTAATAATAAGAAATTTATATTAAATTTATCAAAATAAAAATAATTATAATTATTATATTACATTAAATATGAATATTCAATTTTGAAAAAAAGAAAGTAAAGCATAGTTACTATTTAGAAGCCTATTTGATTTACATGATAGTACAAAATATTAACAACTCTCAACTCTCAACTCTCAACTCTCAACAATCATCACATACAGGGCATATCCATATGATAAATTCAATCCATAATTAGTGCATCATCATGACCTTAACAGAAAGGCCTCCAGATATTAGCCAATACGGTGCCCCCATCTCTCTGACTTTCTTGAGCTTAGATGACCCAATGCCTTGATACTCTGTGACTTCATTGACAAAGAAAATAAGTAAGGGGGGAGAGTTTCTCCACCACGGGGTATTAATCAGTTGCAGTTCAAAGAAATTTCGTTTTGGGAACGCCCGACACAATCTTGAAATCATGCATGTTACTCTGCAAGTTTTTCAACAACTCTCCATATCTCATCTGGGGTTGAGTTTCAGTCCATAGAAACACCATTTATACACAATTAAAACGCGTGATATAACATACACGACACATGTATCTATCTATAGCTAGCTAGACACATGATGCTCTGTTCTAACTCCTATGGGTGGTATGATATCTTTTCATGCTTCCAAATTGATATTACTATTCCGCTCCAAAATATAACTCAGCTGTATAATTTTTATTGTGTTTCAAAACATAAATTGTTTTATGATTTTTTTAAGAATATTTTATTATTTCTTTTCAATATCACTTTCTATTGATAGAAGAAGAATAATTTGAAAGTAAAGACCAGTGAAGATAATTTTAAGAAAACAAATTCATGTTGAGGTAATTTAATGGTATATTTCTCAAAATTCTAAAAAACTTTAGCAATGGATTTTAGACCATTCAAATTTTCTACTATTTAAAAATCAAGTATTTTTTTACAACCTTCACTACTAATAAACTAGATAAACTCTTTCATTTTATACCTTTTTTTATATACTTTTGTATTATCACATTTATAAGATTTTCACAATTTCAAACATTATAATTAACAAAGTTTCATTTCTTCGTACGTCTACAAGTTTTATTTCTTCAAAAAAAAAGTTGGAAACAAGTAATTTTTAAGATGTATCTTTCTAAATTGCCTGATTTTTAAATACCATAAGAATTTAAAAGAGGTTTTAGGAAATTGGCTCAAGAAAAAAGTGAAAATGAATTATCAAGTTCAAAGTTTACTAAGTCATAAATACAAAGATGACAAAATTATATATGCATTGGTGGAAAGAGATGTTTCAGTTTATGTTTTTAGTCTGAAAAGCCAGAGCTATGCCGTGCTCAGGATGAAACATGAGCTTAGCTGGACTCAACGTGATTTCTCATTTATGTGGCAATTCTTGAGGACTTACTCATGAGTCATGACCCTACTCCTTTAGGGTCTGTTTGGTTGGGAGATTCGGAGGGGAGGGGACGGGAGAATTTTAAAAAAATATATCTTGTTTGGTTTTTTTTTTTTTTAAGGGATGAAAAGAAAATTTGAAATAAAAATCTTTCACCCCTCCTCATTTTCTTTTCCTTCAAAAGTGGGAATATTTGGAAGAAATGGAAATTATAAATATATAATTATTAAATTACTCTTAATAAAAATATCATTCATCAAGATAATAAATATTATGAAGAATTAATAGTGAATTTAAATTTATTTTTTCCTCTCATTCCCTTATAAACCAAACAATGATATTTTCTCCCTTCTCCCCTCCCTCCCCTCCTATCATTTCTCTCCCCTCACCTCCCTTTCCCTCAATTAAAATCCGTCCCTCCCCTCTCCCTATGTCCCTTCCAAATTTCCTCTACGGAGAAGAAAAAGGGGGAAAAAGGGGGGGGGGGGCAGCAAAATGGTGAAATGTGCCTGGAAATTGTGTTTTTTCAGAGTTAAATCCGATCTGGAATTATTGATGCAGCACGCAAATTTTTGTTGATTTTTCCCCAGTGAGCTTGGAGAGGAGAAGATCTCCAATCATTGAATATTGCATTTTAGTAGTAATATTTCAAAAACCAACTGCTAAATTGTTGGATGCAATATGATTGGACCCTTTTAAAGCAACATTAAATCGAGAAAGAAAGAAAATGGAGTACTAAAAGAAAAGGGGGCAATAACTTGATTTCGCATTTAATTGGTGAATAATGAAGCCAAGCTGTTTGGAAAGTTGATGGTGGTGAAAAATTGGCCACATTGTGGATATGGATGAGTGGCACGACCTCTTTTGGTTTGTAGATTTTCTTGGAGCTCTGTATTAACATTAGTATATATGGTGCATTTATATCACTGCATATTACTATTACATGTCCTTTTAGTCATGGTGGCCAGCCCCAAATCAACTCCAATTTATTGTAACCTTTGCTTTACTGTGTCGCATGCCTTCTTCCTTCTTTTGTCAGTAAATCTACCCAAAGTCTAAAGCTTAGGGTACTAATCTCTTTTTCATTTAGGGACACCTCCGGAGGATGAGCACGTAATCTGAATAATAAAATTACTAAACTGTTGCTTCTTTAACTACAGAATGCGTTCCACATCTTGTGCATCATTTGTACCAATTTACCAAGGAGAATTCATATAGCAATCCTCAGACTCGGTACTAGAAAATCTAGCATCTGTTCCTGTCAAATTAAAATCTTATGTTCGACTTCTACTAATGTCAGATTGAAAAAGTTGAAACTTTGTTCTCTTCTTGTATACATCAGTGTTCTTTTCAACCCAAATCAGTGCCACTCATTTGATTGCTTGTTTGCTGAGAAGTGCAGTAAAAAACCTCGTTCCCTTTCTCTCAATTAATGGTCTTCGCCATTCAGAGGACGATATTGACCAATAGTGATGTATTCAGGACTTGAAACTATATGGCATTCTAAAAATAGTGCAGCCATCACCAGCTTACATTTAAGATTGTCCAAACTACAAAAGGAATAAGTCGAACAGGATTGTTCAGATCGCCGGTGGGTAACATTGCAGAATAGAGAAAAAAAACCAAAATTTGTTTCCAAAGTGTCAGCCAACTCTTGTTCTTTTTCCTATTTTCAAACTAGTCTCAACTAACAACCATTGTATTGTAAATAAATTTTCAAGGATGATGGTAGCTGTCAAAAGATTAATGAATCTCTACCACAGTGCTTCCCCAGCAGATAAAATCTCCTTATTGAGGAAATACTTAACAGAGCATCCTATTAACTTCCATGCTATATAACACTGCAATCACCCACCGTCGGTCACTCACCCGTCATCATCAGCAACCATGGAATCCAACGATTACTTTTCTATTTGACCTCTACCTTAGTTCCAGGAAAAAAAAAATCCATATATAGCTGGTTATGGCATGAAGGATGTAAGGGCATAACAGGCAGCATATACATTGAAATGTGTATCCTGCAAAGCGAAGCCCATTAATAAAGTTCAATTTTTGCACACTTAGATTAGGCATCCAGGGCATTTTATGGCCACGGAGCCTCAGTACTTAGTGCAACTTACATGTTTGATATTTTTTAAGGGAGTCCGCTCTATGATTTATCAAACAAAATGAAAAAAGTATTCTACATATGAGTGAACGTAGATACATAGTAAGTGATGAATCTCGCAGATGATCTCTGAAAGAGAGATCATCGCCGACGACGACGACAGCTTTCTCGGCTTTAGTTCGAAGAAGAGGAAGAAGATGATAATAGTGGATTTCTTAGGCTAGGGTTATTGCGTGACCCTATTTATTGTTTCTGCGAGTTGTGGATTCTTTCGTTTAAGTGGGCTTTATCATTTTCAGAGTCGTCCTCTGATGGGTTTATTTTGGGCTTTGAGGTTTTCGGCCGTAACATTTAGAAGTCACACTCTGGAGCCCATTGCTTCTGAAACATTTCCATCGGATGAGTTCCATCTTCATTATTCCGCAACTGAAAATGAAGTTCCCTCCCTAGCGTAAAATGGAAAATAGAGAATATTTATTTATTAATATGGTATTTTTTTATAGCTAAATGAAATTATTTTTAAAAACTAACAGACTACGTTGCCCTTGAGAAGCTAAAGATATTACTTTTTACGGACTGAACCCAATTTCGACGGAGAAACACATTGTTCATGTATACAACGGGCTTATCTTATCCACGATATTGCTGGACCTATTGATTCAGCCCATTTAAATTTTACATATTTTCTATTTGCACACTTGCCCATACCTTTAAGATTTACTATAAAAATAATCTCCTTTGATATCAAAATATTTACATTTTTATTTTACTTTTCTATTGTAAATGTAATTTTATGGGAATTTTCATAATAAAATTTATTTCAAAAAATCATTAATTTAATTAAACTTTATTCTAGTAACATATAAATTTCATCACTAATCACTTTAAGAATACCCTATTGCTTTTGGTTTTGTAACATGTCAAAAGAACATTTTCCTTCCATTTAAAATTAAATATTTACAATTTTTATGTTTAAATTTGATATTGGCTTTTAAAAATAATTATATTATTATCCAATATTTTATAAATTATGCCATTAGTTTAAAAGATTCCTACCTCAGTACTCAATTGTACATATAATTAAAAATAACGCAATAAACTTGTTATAGTCAAAATCTCTTTTAAATATCATATCAAAAAATATATTTAATATAAACAGTGAAGATATTTAAATAAGTGATATACGTTCAGCAATAAAATAAAAAGGCACAATATTAAAAACGTCTATGGTGCCGGCGGTTGCCAAATTGGATCTAATGTCCGTAACAAAAGCCTGTATATATTATTGGTCATTGAGTGCTCCACGCGGAAAGTTGAAGATGCTGGTACGAGAGTGACCCCACTCTCTACCCACTATTCGATAACAATTTTGACATTATATATATTGTTCCTCAAATTGGCTTTAATGTCATGTGTCAATATAATCTTTTTTGGGTTCACATAAATTTCTAATAAAAATATATAAATTCACATTATCCTCAAATTAAACTCCTAAATAATTTACCTGATTTTCAAATTTTAAATATGGTAAGTGTATCTGGAAAATCATCTTAACATATATATAAAAATTCATAATATCTTTGAATTCTTAAAACTTGGCAAGTATATATATATTTAAAATTTATTCTTTACATAAAATTCAAGTTACTATGTTCAAATTTAAAAAGTTAGCAAATATATCTAAATGTTATTTTTTTAATAAAATATATTTCTATTTATTTCTTTGGGAAAAAATCTCTTGATTTATTATATGCAACAATTCATATTCTTTATCAAATTAAAAATTGCAAGAAGCAGTGCCCTCATTATGAAATTTGATATAATTTTAAATTATATGGCATTTCAAGTATCCTCAATTTATAATTCTATGAAATTCATCAAAATTCAATGTTCTCAATATGTAATTTAATGGATTCCATAACATTTAAGCGCCTTCAAAAGTTCATTAATTTCAATATAATCAATTTTCATTGGAATTTAATAGAATTTGAAGTGAAAAATATATAAAAAACAATTATTTAACAAATTTGATCGTGACCTCTTGGAATTTCTTGAAATTTGTCACTTTATTGCTAATCAAAAATAATAAAAAAATCATGTATATTCTCAATTCGATTGCCATAATATTATATTTTTTCTCATATGATAATATTTTTTTACACATAATTGATTTGTTTATATGTAATTTTTTTATTTATTTTATTTAAAAAGTTCAATCAAAATTCACTAATTTCCACAAAAAATTATGGCACAAAAGTAATGTAATACATATACTCGATTTGGTATCTTATACTATAAATCACACAAGAATTTGGTTTGATGTAAAATTTTTTATTATTTGTTTCATTTTCAAACTATTGTTTAAACTTTATTAGCGATAAAATTATGATATAAATGTATGTAATAGCATATATATATATACATATTTGAAAGAAATCATATCAAAAAAATATAATCATCAAAAGTGAATGAAAAATAAATAAAAAAATTCATTAAAAATTTATTGAATGATTGAGTCATATTTAGACATATATTGATTCATTTATATATTTTTATGTACAAAATTTGTTATATCTATTTTGTTGAAACTCCATTAAATATTCACCAAATTATGTGATATATAATTTCATTTAATTATGTTGAATCTATTAAATTCTATTAAAATACATAAAAAATCACAAAAATTTAAAAATTCCATTGAATTACAATGTTGGAGACATCTTTTTAAAGTCTCATTCTTTAAAAAAAATAATGAAAAATTATTTTTCTCTCTCTCTCTCTATGATACTTCACTAAAAATCCTAAAAAGACATGTGTCATAATATGATTTGTATATGAGTAAATCATAATCTAACAAATCCATTCAATATAAATCCAGTTGTAAACCCTTCATCATTCTCATATTGACCCAACTGACCTCTGATCTTATGTTCAAATTCTTTATAACTGCAGAGAAGACACAAAGACTAAACAAAGGCTGGATGAACTCGCAAGATAGTCCTACGATGAAGGTAGAAGAATTCCTATCAGAAATCTATTTTCCTTTTATCGTTCTATATTTCACCATATGATTATCTATGCCATCTTCTAATTTACCAGAGTTAACTCAAAAGGAATTCACCATGAGAATTCGCAAGTCAACCGAATAGAATTCATCGGTGCGTTTGGGAGTTGGTTTGTATAAAAGCAATTATGGCACAGTGAAAAAGAAGTGGCAAAGAATAATTTATTACTTCATCTTCAAGGGAGCCTTCATTTCCTAAGAACTTTGGGCACAAAAAAGATTCTGCCCATATCAAAAAAGGTTCTCGTCATTCTCGTTGTCTCACCGGGTACAAATTCATGTTATGCAGATGTCAGAGGAATTTTTTTTTTTTTTTTCCCTTCCATTTGATGGTATTGAACTAATGGATGACAACATAGTTCCAGGTTGATGGGGTGAAATGGATCGTGGTCTTCGTTTTGTTTTAATAGGGGCTTTCAAATTCTTTTTGTTTATTAATAAGTATTAATTATTATTATTCTTGTTAATTAATTAATAATACACGGAAAAAAAATAATGAGTAAACAAATTTTAGGATAATTTATCATCTTAGTTATTATTATTTGAACTTTTATCCATTTTCATTCCTATTTTTTATCCATTTTTTTAGTTTATAATCTTTTAAATATTGTACAATGTTGTCATTCCAATGAAGTATAACATTTGACAACTGTATCAAATGATATGGACAAAAGAAAAGAAAAAAAAAATATGGACATTGGATAATCATTCATAGATTATGGACATTTTTAGACAATTTTACTTCTTTTTTTTTTTGAAGAAGAAATTACCTTGCTTCCTTTGTGGAGAATTGAATTTCACGGTTGTCTTAATTTATTAAGATGAATTTTTTAATTTTAATAAGTTATTATATTATCTTTATTGTTAATTTGTTTAGGGATGATACTATTACTTATTTATATGTAATTTTTTAAAAATTTCAAATATCCTATAATAAAAATATGTACATTTAATTTTTTATTTTCTAAACTAGACATTCATAATTTATATGCATCTTTAGGGAAGCGTGTTAATGTATATTTCAGCATTATTCTATTGTATTAAGAATTGGTGTGTATATATACTGAGTTATTTTGTTAACAGTATACAAAAGATTTCCCAATATTTGTTGTGTTTTACTTTCTCTATCTAATTTTATAAGATGTACAAATAATTTCACACGAACTAATGAATTATTTTAATTAATATTATAACCTTATTTATTATATTGTAATAGATAATATTTGTTTCATATCTCAATGAATATTTATTGTACTTTAAAAAATAAGAAAATAAGTATGAATAAAATAGTTAATAATAAATAAAATAACTATAAAAAGTATAAAAAAAATTGTTATATCTAAGGACGAGTATATACTCTTTCTATTTCATTCAAATTGTCCACATTTATATTTTAGGTGTCCCAATCCAATTATCTAAATTGTAATTTTAGTACTTATTTTTACAATTATATCATTATTATTAATGAAATATTTTTATGAGTGGTCAATTGTTTAGTGAATAATGAATTTTTCTAGGAGAATTAATATATATATATATATATACTAATTATTAAATGATGGCAACTTAAGAACTTTAATTGCATAATTATCATTTACAATATTTGTCTAAATGATTATGCAAATTTAAAGTGAATAATTTGAATGAGACGAAGGAGTATATTTGTTGCATCTAAAAATGGACAAAGAAAGTGTTACTTTGTATTTGTGATAATATTTTATACGTCACAAAATATAAATCATTTTAAGAAAAATTATGAACATTTCATTATTGATTTCCAAAATTACCCTTATTTATATTTTCATCTCTCCTCTCACTTATTTATTATTCTTAAAAAAATTTATAAAAATAAACATAATTTTTACTTTATTATTTTCAAGACATAATAATAAAGATAAATTTTAAGACATAATGTTTTTTTATTTGTGCAAAAAGTTTTCCAAATACTTACTTTATCCATTTCATTTCAATTGTTTACTTTGGACTTGCACAAGAATTGAAACAAATACTGTAATAGGTAGCGTATAAGTATTAATCATTATAAAAATTCGTTATTTAATAAATAGTTTACACTTCATTCAAATTATTCATTAATAAGTAAGATATATTTTTAAAAGTATATATTAAAATTAGAAACTAAACATTATATCCAAAAAAGAAACGTAATGAGACGGAGGAATTATAATTTTTTAATGAGTAATAATGACAAGAATATTAATAATCCAAACTTAGCATGATTTGCTCTCATTTTTATATAGAAAAGATAAAAAAACACATTAATTATTCAATTCATTAATAAATATAAGTTGTTCTATAATTTAAAAAAAAAATATAAATAGTTTTACATAATTTTATATATATATTTTACTATTGATCTCTAATATTAACTTTGTTTATTTTCATCTCTCTTCTCATCTCTTTCTTATTTTCAAATCGAAAGTTTTTATATTTTATTATTTACAAAACAAACTTTTTATTATTTTTATTTTTTATTTTCTCAAAATATAATCATTAAAAGTATTTTATGATTTTGTTTATCTTTGTAAAAATTGACCTAAATGCTTATATTTATGGACCGATACAATATCAATTAGTAGTACTTCCGCGTGGTTATGGGCACGTACCAAACTTGCATTAAAGGCAAGAAACAGCCGCAGTTGTTGATTTCTTTCTAAGTGAACATCCACATTTAACACAGATTAATTAATTGATCGAAGCAGCACTTTTGACCTTTGTGCCCCTGTCTGCCTAACCTGAAACCTCAAGGCTGAAATCCAAAATAAAAGAGTCAAAGTGACTGAAGGGTGACTTTTCTTTTTCTTTTTTTACGTATTGACTGAAGAATAATTCAATTAATTATAAAATCTTTCACAAGTGGTTAAACTTTAGATTTGATTTATAATATCTTTTAATAGTTGTTGAAAGTTTTGGTAGAGAATTAAAGAAGTTAAATCTATAATATTGGATGAGAAAATAAGATTAAATTGCATTTTGAAAATTAGTTGAGTTTTATATTTGAAAACAGGTGTCACTCAACTCCCTCATTTGCAAAATTTACTCTTCGCACTTTGTGATTGTTAGCAAGAATCTAGTCCTCTTAAAAATTCTATGAAATTACAACAAAAAAAAAAAGAATTTCCCCTCAAAATTTTAGCTAAAGTAGAGAAATAAACATAGATATAAAGTTTCAACAAATAGTAATAGTAATTTATTTTAAAAAAATTAAAATGTTAATTAAATTTTGATTAAAAAACAGTTTTGGTTTATTTTATGTTAGGAGTGCATATTGCAATTAGTTTATCCTGTAATATAGTTCATAACATTATTTGTGTTAACTTTTATCTACAATATAATTCTGATTAAAAAATTTCACAGCATTGTAATAAAAAAACTTAGTATAGAATTAAGAAAATAATTAAATAGTCTGAATTAGTAATAAAAATTAAATTACCTATACAAAAATAAAAAAAAGTCATCATTATTTGGTTGGATTTTTTTTGTCCCAGGGGCACATATAAACAATGTGGATAAAGTAACATATTTTTTTGTAAGTAAAATTTACCTTAGATAATTATAGATTTTTATAGATATTATTGTTTTAATATCTATTTTCCTCAAATTTATATACCCTAAATACAACTATAGAAGTCTATTTAAATCTCTAATGATTATTTACTCATTTAACCTAAATCTTAAACCCTAAATATGTTATTTTTGTTGAAAATTTATTCAAACTTTCAAAGAGCTGTGTTAATATTTCCTCTCAAAATCTTGAAGATTGTATTGATTAAATTTCTAAATGATTTCTTTAAATTTTTTAGAAGGAATAGGAAAGAGAGATAAATAAGTAGATATCACTGGAGATTTGAATAAATTTGCATGGTTGTATTTAAGATAAATTTATTTATGAAACTAAATATTAGGATTAATACTAATATCTAAGAAAATCTCTATGATTATTTAGGATAATATTTTGTTGTCAAAAAAAAGTACCTAATCCATATTAACATGTACACTGTACAAGTAAGAAAAAATCTGATAAGAAATGATTACAACTAAGGCAAAATAGCCCATTTTTGTTTTTTTAGTCTCATTAAATTAGTTTATCCTGTAAATAATGTATATTAACAGGCCCTTCCATGCCATTTTCCAGTCAATGTCAGCATCAAATCCCAGGTAGACCCCCAAACACTCCGCCAAAAATATCAATATCAGAGTCCACAACTTGCTAAGGAGTAAAGACCCACTTTGCCACTAAAATCGCCCCCAGGAGCATATGCATATTATATTAATTAAATTTATTTTAAATGAATATGAATTTAATTTTGTTTTTTTTCAAAATATAACAAGCGTAATTAATTAAGTCGTGTGCTAAATGTAGCACTCATAGATTTTTTAAGTCCAAAATACCCTTAAAAAAGGCTTAACAAAATTATCTTTGTCAAAAACTTGGATAAATCTTCAATTTTTACAAAAAAAATTAATTTAATGGATGATGAAAACACATATAAGGGTTGCAATGTGGAAATTAAGGGGTGTGCTAAATGTAGCACTCATAGATTTTTTAAATCCAAAATACCCTTAAAAAAGGCTTAACAAAATTATCTTTGTCAAAAACTTGGGTAAATCTTCAATTTTACAAAAAAAATTAATTTAATGGATGATGAAAACACATATAAGGGTTGCAATGTGGAGATAAAAGTCTAACTTTTCAACTAAATATGCTTCATTTTGTAAAAAACTTGATTTTTTTTAGCACATGGACGACCTTCCCGCAACCCCTTCCTGTCTCCGCGGTTGAGTCACCTGCACCCCCTTCTATATGCGCTGTTCAGCCTCCCACACCTCTCTTTTTGTTATTCATAAACACAATATTTTTCAATTTTTAGCTTTAAAATCTAATGGGATGATACCAAATTGAGGAAGAAAATATGTATGAGGGAGAATAGAGTGGGTGAGAGGGAAGAGAGAGATGAGTTTTGAGAGGAGGGAATATTTTGGGAAAATATGTTATTGATAGGGGTATTTTAGGAAATTTAAAGATATAGAGTGTTACATTTAGTAATTTGTGACATTTAGAAATCGTGTTAATTAATTAATTAAATATATAATAAACTGATTAAGAATTATGAGAAAATGGACATTTTTTACCTGACCTATTTCGTTCAGATTAATCATCAAGGTAAAGCGAGGTTGTTCGGATCTGACCTACTTTGTTTGGATTAATCATAAGGACAAAGTGAATTTATCTGAGTTGACTTTTTTTAACAAATTCATATTATACAAGTTGATCATTCTAACGAAGACATTTTCCTCCATATGCTAAAATTCAAGATAAAATATGAAAAATATATATTATTATTTTCAATGTATGGATTAAAAACAAAATCAATTTTTAAATATTTCATTTATCTTTAATATATTGAGAGAATTTTTTTAAAGTGGAAAATTAGAAAGAAAAATAAGTGACAAAATTGATAGAAAGAGCATGCACTTATTAATTTTGAATGGGTGTTTAGTAATTTTTTTTGTTTCTAAAAATCAGATCAATTGTCTTCGAACATGAAACAATTAACATAACTAATCACAATCAAAATGACAATGTGATAGTTCGAATCATTCTAATAGTAATCTAATAATAATTTGTTAAATTTGTATGCACCCATCACAAATAATTTTAGGATCAATTTGCTGCTGATAGTTCAGGAGGGATCAGACTTTTGGTTCAGGACTGGTAAGTTCGGAACGGGTTCATAAAAAAAAAAAGCGATCAATTTTCCATATAGAAAAATGATAAAATCAGCGAATTCATTGGGTGCCCCTTCGGAGTCCAAACGACCAGTAGACCCCTTATAAAACGACAGCGCCATCGCCCACCTATTTTTGAAGGTTCGTGTGCAGGGCGGATTCTGTTTTTCTTTTCGAACTCTTCGGCGGAGAAGGGCGGAGCAGACCTTAAGAGTAGATTCCTTTCTTTTCTGGGTAAATCAGAAACCCTTAATGGCTATCTCGAGCTGCGCTAGGGCTTTCCCCTCTTTTGAGTGCCGTTCGGATCCCGACTTCTCCGGTGGTATTCCCCGTCCGGAGATCCCCACCTCTGGCGGACGATTTACCTCCAAGGTCAATTTCGTCAGTAACGGATTGTCGGCTCATGGTCTGTCTTCCTCCTCGATCTATAGGTTCCCGCCGAACTTCGTTAGACAGCTTAGCAACAAGGCTAGGAGGAATTGCAGCAATATCGGTGTCGCTCAAATCGTTGCGGCTTCGTGGTCCAACAACCAGCCGCCATCTTCCCCCTCCACTCCGGCGGCCAAGGCTATCGATGCAGCCTCCGCCTCCGCAGCTATTGCTGCGCCGGTTGAGATTCCGACTGTTGTTGAGGAGGAGGTGGCTGCTGTGGTGGAAAGTGGTGGTTCTATTGAAAAAAATGTTCAGTTTGAGAGTTTGGCCGGTGCCAAATACTCTTCATTTTTGGCCTCCGATGGCAGCGTCGCCGTTCATGCTGGTATGTATGAGTAATATTCTTTAAAGACTTCAATGATGCATGCATTAATTTACTTGATAATTATGCATATATTCTTTAGTGACCGGATCTTCCCTACTTTATGCCTTCAAATGTTTATTCAAGGTGGGAATGATGTTGGGCGCTACACTGTTTTAAAAATGTACCGTGGCTTTCTTTAATCTTTTGATTAAGCATTTCATTTCTCCAGTTGCTCCTGCAAGGGATTTGCTTTAGCACGGTGGAAACAACATCTTTGCAAATCTTAGAATCACGTTTTGCAACAAAGATGGATACTTGTCTACTGAATGCAATTTGGTTATTACTTCATTTCTGGGAAATATATATACATACCGTTGGAACCCCAGCTTCAAAACTCCTATTCCTAATCAACAAAGGTTGTGTTCTTTGATTAATTAATTAATTAATAATAAAATATTATAATTTCGAAAATTGAAATCACGGAGCAATTACTTATGAGCACATCATATAATGCAACAAAGACCTGGAAAAATATTGTAAATAGTTGCAGAAAGAAAATGAAAATTCCTAAAAAATAATGTTGAGCCAAGGGTCAAATAAAATTTTGTGAAACTTTTTCTTTAAAATTGCATTGCAGCGGGAAGTGGAAGTATTTAAAAGTTATAAGTAAATTCATTGTACTTTACAATTTTTTTTCTTTCACAAAATTGCTGGGATGGTAGCCCCTACCACCCCCTTCCTGGCTATACCCCTGCTATGATCTAATGAAGATGTCATTGAAGGAGATTGCATGTTTGCACATGCCATTTAGACATTACTAATGGCTTTACTGTGTTTGGCTAGGTGAAAGATTGGGTCGCGGGATTGTTACTGATGCTATAACTACTCCAGTTGTCAACACGTCTGCTTATTTCTTCAAAAAAACATCTGAGCTAATTGATTTTAAGGTATTTTGCCTGAGTTGCATCTTCCATTTCTTGAGTGTTATTATCATCATTGCTACATAGCATTGGATCGCAGGGATGGAAGAAACCTTGCATCATAAAAAATAAAAACTTTTCTTTAACTTAAATCATCACTGGCTCGGTGAATTGACGTTTGAGTTTGATATATGTCAGGGGGCTAATACATGATCGAATTTGAGTCCTTTGAATTTCTTGTTGCTGTAAAAAACCTGTTACATGCTCAATGGTGGAGCCATGAATAGTGTCTACGAAGTCTTCTATGTGAAATCTGTTTCAACTATTGACATCTTTTTAAAATGAATCCCTAAAAAAAAAATCTGAGCTTTCAATGTTAATTCTAAATTAACAGTAATTGAAAAGCGTAAATTTCAAGCAATCATTTATTTTTTATTAAAACTGCATTTAATTTTGAATCACAATCATGACTACTTGTATATATATATATATATATTTTTTTTTCTGATATACTTTTGTGTTTTATTTAAAGCATTTTTGAATAAAGAAAAATTTTATGTTCAACTCTAGTCTCTCTCCTTTATAAAAAGAATAAAAGATGTAAATTCATATATTTTTATATAATTAAGTTTATTTTCAATGCAAATCATTGAATAAAAATGGACATATAGGTAAGATATACAATTTATAAAAAATTAAAGATTTTATAAAATAAATAAAAAAATTCTACATTTTAAAAAAAACACAGGTAGAATTACAAATAAGCAGAACTTGCCCTAAAAAAAAAAAAAGAAGTAGGAACTTTAAAAGGTAGACTTAGAAATAGAAAAATATTGGTGGATAAAAAAATCGCTCTCTTTCTGGTAGTATTAAAATTTCCCCAAATTTTTTTTCTGGTAGCCCCCTTCTCCCTCAACTACTGCCACTGACAAGTAGTAATACTAAAATTTTTCAAAACTCTTGCCCCCCCTAGCTCCACCATTGTACTCGCTGTACCAACTTGCTTGCGTTTTTTATCAAGAATTTGTTCATATAGATAATCTATATTCTCTTGTTTTGCAGGAGAAGCGACGTGCAAGTTTTGAATATGGGAGATATGGAAATCCTACAACTGTTGTTGCAGAGGAGAAAATCAGGTCAATTTCTTATTACTTTTGCTTTTTGCTTTTTGTGCCTTTGGTTTTGGTTAATGTTAAGCAATTGTTTCTCTGAAATGCAACAGTGCTCTGGAGGGAGCTGAATCAACTCTGTTGATGGCATCTGGAATGTGTGCTAGTACTGTCATGCTGATGGCGCTGGTACCTGCTGGGGGGCATATTGTGACCACCACAGACTGTTATAGGAGGACTAGGATATTTATTGAGACTATACTGCCCAAAATGGGGATTACGGTAGGAGTTCATCAAATCATTTTGTTTGTTTCATGCCTAGTGTAGTTTGTTGCCCAACTGCGACAACACATCATTTCTTTTTTAGGGGGAAGAGGCTCTGTTGGATTGAATGCCATTTCAAATATTGTTCATCATGAATTTCTCCATAATGATGATAGTCATTGTTGTCAAAATAATCCTCATGTAGGCCACAGTGATTGACCCTGCAGATGTTGGAGGTTTGGAATCTGCATTGAATGAGAAGAAAGTAAGCTTTCAATTCTTTGCATGTTTCAGGATTTGATCCTAAAGTTACAGGTTGAACGAATTGGCACAATTACTTTGTGCAGGTGTCTCTTTTCTTCACAGAGTCTCCAACAAATCCATTTTTGAGATGTGTTGATATTGAGCTGGTTTCGAAGCTTTGTCATGAAAAAGGAGCCTTGGTGTGCATTGACGGAACCTTTGCAACCCCTCTCAACCAGAAGGCACTTGCTCTTGGTGCTGATATTGTTTTGCACTCTGCAACAAAATATATTGCTGGCCATAATGATGTATGTTGGATCTTCTTTTTGTTATTTATTTATTTTAATGAATGCTTAGAAGTATCAACATCTGAGAAGTTGAGCAATTAAAGATTCCACTTCAATTCTGCAGGTACTTGCAGGTTGCATAAGTGGTTCTGAGAAGTTGATCTCAGTAGTTCGTAACTTGCATCACATTTTGGGTGGTGCTCTGAATCCTGTAAGTATTGGCTGGCTGAAATCTGTGGCATATGCTTCCATCTTATTGGGATTAGGCTGTATAACTCAAAATATGATATAGTGGACGAGATAATAACTTTGGTCACGACTTGTCATATCATGGATATGCTCTAGACTTGCATTGTGCAGCTTGAACTTGTAATGTATTTTAACACTCTTTTCTGTCTCTGATCAGAATGCTGCTTATTTGATCATCCGAGGCATGAAAACGCTGCATCTTCGCATACAGCAACAAAATTCAACAGCATCGAGGATGGCCGAGATTTTAGAGGCACATCCCAAGGTATCAACATTTCTTTGAACATTTTTTATTTATTTTAAAAATTATATTATAAAGTCAGTCTGAATTGCATATGCAAATCAATTGCAATGTATTGTGCTGACGGGGTCCTTCTGGTATTTTCTAAGAAGTTATTTATGAGATAATTCAACATTGGAAAGTGCTCTATTTTCCGCCCTTTATATGACATCTGGTTATTGCCATATCTACCAACTGCAGCAGATAGTCTTTCTTTTACTTTCCAGTTTTTTAAAGTGAACTGTAACTAGTGGAAGACAGCATTTCTGCTCGAACCCCACTCCCTTGGTACCAGAATTGACACACTCATTGTTATGCTCCCTCTTGGTCTGTTTTCCTTTTCACTTGGTTCACAGAAGAACAATGCTTAGCTGCTTATGGTTTTCACATTTCCATATTTGGCATCCAATAATTGATCTCTTTTTTGTTTCCCGAGTCCCTTTGATTTATTCACTTCAGATATTTTATCCTATTCTTAAGCTGACAATCATGTAATGCAGGTGAGGCGTGTCTATTATCCAGGCTTGCCAAGTCATCCGGAACATGACCTTGCAAAGAAACAAATGTCTGGTTTTGGTGGCGTGGTTAGTTTTGAGGTCTGTATTTTTATTCCTTACAAGATTGCTAATTCTGTCATGGTCGGATTTTTCCTCCACCCCTTTGGTTGGGTGGTGGGGTGGGATTTGAAATTTCTTTTAGAAGGTTAATAATTTTTCTGCTTACCAGGTTGATGGAGACTTATTGACCACTGCAAAATTCATCGATGCATTGAAGATCCCATATATTGCCCCATCCTTTGGAGGATGTGAGAGCATTGTGGATCAACCAGCAATAATGTCTTATTGGTATGCTTTTTTCCTGTCTTTGCCAGTATTTTAATTTTATTTATTTGTGAGACCTTATTCTGTGTAAAAGAGTGTTTTTACCCAAATGGGGATTGCAGTTATTTCAAGTTAGTTGTTGTGTGAACTTTACTGGTCATGTAGCTGATTTTGGCCAATTAAATTTTGGACTCCCACAATGGAATATTAATAAATTGGGATCTCTTTAGTGGGGATGGAAATATCCGGTAACCATTATGGCGGAGAAATATTTTGTTTTTACTAATTATTGCCTTTTGCTCAGTATGTGGTGGTGGTGTGGCATTCCTTTGATGTGTGAACATACTGTCCCTGTATCTGTGTGTCGCCAATTTTTTCACCTTGTGTTGTTGCCACGTGGAATGCCAAATACTACAAATAGCTAATGCTATTTTATTTGTCCATTCTTTTGGTACCAGGGACCTTTGCCAGGCTGATAGGGCCAAGTATGGAATCCTGGACAACTTGGTCCGATTCAGTTTTGGAGTTGAAGACTTCGGAGATGTAAAGGCTGATATCCTTCAGGCTCTGGAGACTATATAGAACGTCTGACCTGCTGCACCATTTTTTCAATTTCTTTTACTTTTATTACACTTCATCATTTAGTGGATTTTGGCCTGCAATAGCTGTTAATCAGGCAATGTACTGATTTGCTGTCGCTGAAGGTTGTCAATGGTCAATGCTAATAATAATAGTAGTATCATCTTTCTCCTTTCTTACTATGTATTGTTCTTGATGGAGAATGACTGAAGTAATTTCTGTTAGTAGTCAGCTGTTTCCACTTTTCCCAAATCATAATTGTATTTATGATCTTAGTTTGAGTTTTGGGGAGGGGGGAAGGCTTGAGGTAAATTATTGGTTTTACCATCTCGGGGATAGTGCTCTTACACGAAAGGTTAGGGATAGTTGAGGTTTGAAGAAGCGCACATCGGTGGGTTTTTCTTTGGACCGTAAGGTGCAGGAGCCTCTGGATTCGCATGCCTTGATTGGTGTACCTTGTTTTAGGATAACGCATTCCTATTCTAGATGTACGATATTTGGACTGCTAGTGTACTGAGAGATGTTTGATCTCTGTTCTGCCAGAGTATGGAGTGAAGCTGGAGAGAAGTGGTCAATTGTGGATCTAGCAGTATTGGACCTCTTCCATGCAGCTTTTTGTAACTTGCCTATCTGGGTGGGGGCTTTTAGGTACGCAGAGCTCTAGGTGCTTAGGAATGTGTGCCAATATTATTTGTGACTGCATTATGGAATTTTTATATGGACGAGAATCCATAGCAATATTTGCATGGGATATTTATTTATGTGAACAAACCATCTTTATTCGATAAAATAGTTTAACACGTTCGCTAGTTTCTTGCTCGCTACGAGTAATCTTCTATCATTGGCCTTTATAAGATGCAGCATGCTTGCAACACGATATTTATTTATAAACCCTATAGCCTGTAAAAAGGAAAAAACAAACAACAAAAGGACACCATAATATACCCCCCCCCCAATGGAAGACGTGCATTGCAGCCCTCTGAGTCCCCACAACACAGCCGGACCGACCTCTGAATCTGAATTGAATATTCTACCATGCACTTCTGGACAAATACGGACTACGATACCTCCACATGTGTAATGAAATTACAGCTGTTTTGCTTGCATGCCCTCATCAAAGGTCATAAATCAGATCGGATAATTTATCAGATTCAACTCCTCTCATAAACCCTCTTTGCCGAATGAATTCATCATAATCATTATCTTTTGTCCCAAAAAAGTTTCTGTCCTTCCCATAACTCCAAAAAACAGGTCCTAACACTTCCAACCAAACGCTCTCCTGCAAGTACTATTAGTAATGCTCTCTCTTTTCATTTCTCACCATAATTACATCAAACAATGTCAATATGCGCCCATCTTTTTCATGTCTATCCTGAAACGCAGATCGCATTACTTTTTGTCTTCAACTAAGCTATTAGATTCTCTTATACCCAAAAGCAAAGTTCTTTCTTTACTAGTACTTTCTTATTCTCTCTTTCTCCGCAACCTCAGACTACATGCATTTATAACATCAACATAAACTTTTCCTAATAGATAAATCATTTTAAGCATCGATTGTTTCTTTTTTTTCTCCTCCTTTGCCCGGTAATTTTCTTTCGGACACCATTGGAGTTTGGTGTTCCGAGAGTTCTAACTTTGTGCCGTTAAATTAGATGAAATTCGGGAAGGAGTTCAAAACCCATTTGGAGGAGACTCTTCCTGAATGGAGGGACAAGTACTTGTGTTACAAACCCTTAAAGAAGCTCCTCAAAAACATCCCAACTTCTACTACGGCCGATTCAGCTCTCAATCCGCCGCCCGCTGATGGGGATGACCCGGCTGCGCTTTTGACCGAGCTGCAGGACTGGTTCATCAATATTCTAAACCATGAGCTTGAAAAGTTTAACGATTTTTACGTTGATAAAGAGGAAGAATTCATCATCCGTCTACAGGTATTTTCCGTCGCAAGACAGTTTTTTCTTATATAAATATATTTCTTCCTTATATTTGGTGTTTCCTCTGTTTTACTTTTTGAAGTTTATTTGTTTGACTTTTTAAGCGATTGAAAGAGGGTCTGGATTTTAGGGTATTGCTGTAAACTTTTCAAGATTTGGCCTTTTCTTTATCTTTCTTCTTTTTCCTTGTAAAAAATATGCTGAGAATCTTCAGCTTTTAGATTAGTTTGGTTCAAGATGAGGAATATGGAATACTGTTGTCGCTTTGTAACTGGAGTCAACAGTGAGAAGATAGGTTGTGGGGATAGATTATTATGCTAAAGTGGCTCTTTTCTTTTTTTGGGGAGGGGGGGGGGGGGAGGGAATGGACTGAATATGACTAATCTTTGGATGGTGTTTCATATTGCTTCGAGATAACTTTTCCTTTCTTCAAAGAACGGAAATGGTTGGATATGGGGTACTTCTCCTCCAATGAACTACACTTGTAGCATTGAGGGTAATGAGAATTCAAATTATAGTGATGGGCGACTCTGCTGTGGTTAGAAAAGGGCTACAAGATCGTATCTTGACCAGAATTAGAGAGAAAGAGGTGCTTTGAGAATTCTTCAGACATCGTAAACAAGAAATTAAGTCACTGATGACATATACCAGAGAACAAGATGCAAAGTTGAGGTGTGAGCCTACTTGAATGTGGCTTCAGCAAGGGAGTGAAAAACCATGTCAAAGATTTTTAATTATATTAAGGACATGGTTTGTGATTTGATTGCAGATTATTCTTTAATATAGTTCTGATAGAAAAGAATATCAACAGCATATATCATCTGTAACACTAGAACCTGGATAAACCTAATACGGTATTTGTTTAAATAAGGTTCATCTGTGTCAAAAAAGTCATTATTTTTTCCCCCATGCCTATGTTGATTGTTTCAATGTCCTCGCTAGATCATTGACATCCATTGAGAGGTGACGAACAAGTTTGACCCCTATGTTTGTTGGTTTTGTACCTATAATTCAAAGAAACTAGATTAAATTGATTATTAGCATGTTTTTGTCTTTTTTTGGAAGTAGGCCTATCTACTACAATTAATTAAGCAAAAGTTTGTTTTGCCGTTTTAATTTGGAAATGTAATCATGGTGAATCATTCTAACACAGGTGTTGGGTATCCTTTGCTTTTGTTGGTGGAAATCACTAACATCAACAGTCTAGTTGCAAGGGTACATAAATTACATTTAATTTTATAATTCCTGGTTAAGTTGTGATGGATCTATAAAAGGCTTGAGCCGGTCACATCCTCCCATTTATTGGAGTAGGCGTAAAGTTTGCTTGACTTATCAGGTTTCCTTTTGTGAAAATCTTGAGTTTCAGTCTCAGTATGGTACATTATCCTTAGATCCTTGCAACAATTATTCCACAATTGAGAAACCTTAAAATAGAGAAATCCAACTACATTGTCTTTGGAGAATATATAGGACCTCCGTAACTCATGGTAATCAGAACATTAAGAATTTAAGATATGGGCTACTTCATTAACTGTACAAATTATCTTTCAGTCACTGCAGGGGTGTGCAAACATGGATTTGGCTGGTTTTACAAACACAGTAACAAAAGTATGATCATCCGTGAAATTCAGTATTTAAATTACAGTTAAGAAGGATATGTACTTATTAACTAGGATCCTTGAACAAAATAATGCATAAGTGAATGTTACTACCTAAAAGTGATTAAGGGAAACAAAAAGGATGTATATGGTCTATGTAATAGTGCTACAAAGTTAAATGTACAAGTCAGAATGTCTTCTGATGATGTGTTTCTCTTTCTCATTCCTCAAATTCATGAGTTGTATTGCCATATCATGACGTCCATCTAGTGGTATTTCATATTTGGTAGAGTTCTAAGGATGTATTTCTATTAGGTATTCATTAAGTTTGTCACTGTATATGAACTATCAGTATCACCTTAAAAAAGGAGGCACTCAGTCAAACTGCCTCATGTTGTGCAAAGCTAATTGTTAATTGGCGTTCTGACAGGAATTGAAGGAAAGGATTGAACGGCTTAAGGACAAGGGCAGCAAAGATGGGATGTTAACATCAGAAAGTGAATTCAGTGAAGAGATTATGGATATACGCAAGGACTTTGTTTCCATACATGGTGAAATGGTCCTTCTGAAAAACTATAGCTCCCTAAATTTTGCAGGTACTCGGAGACCTTTCTTTGACACTTAATGTAAGATGTTGTAGTTACTCTGAGAAATCAATAAATGATGTTTAATAGGTTAGAGTGTAGCAACCATGTGTTATAATGATTGATTTCTTTCAATCATATTTTATATTTACATGGCCTAAGAAAACTATTGCTGCGTCCCAGGTCTTGTTAAAATTCTGAAGAAATATGACAAAAGAACAGGTGGATTGCTCCGTTTACCCTTTACTCAGCTTGCTCTCCATCAGCCTTTCTTCATAACTGAACCTCTCACGAGACTAGTCCGTGAATGTGAGGCAAATCTTGAACTTCTTTTTCCCTCGGAAGCAGAAGTTATTGAATCAACTGCTGCTCCACAAGATCAAATTGGAGAAACATCTCATGACGAATCAAATGTTTCTGCAGAGACAAGATTGCCAGTAGATGAGGAAACTGTTGATATATATCGGACCACCCTAGCAGCCATAAGAACTATACAAGGTCTAAAAAGGGCAAGCTCTACATATAATCCTTTGTCCTTTTCTGCACTCTTTGGGAACCAGGACAATGATAGTACAGGCGACGTAACAGCAGAAAATTCTGCTGATTCTTTAGCCTCCTCGCAGAACGGGGAGGAGACAAAGGATGAAGTTTCCCATTCTCCCAAATAGGTGCTCTGGTTGCAATACTTGATTTTTATGAGGTTATTGACTCTGGAAGCTGAATGACACTCCTCTTTTTTATGGCCCAGTGTACAATAGGTTTGTAATAACGCGCGAACCATATGTAATGAGTAGCAGTAGTGTTGGTTCTGACGGTCCTTGTTTCTTTCCTTTTTCCAGGATATAAAGTTTTTTCTTTTATTGAACTCACATGCTTTCTTTTTCCATTTACTCTGTTCAAGACAAGCTGCTCTGGCATTTTTCCACAGCCAAAGATATTTAGGTTTGTTCCATGACAGACCGAAAGTAAAAATATTGTGAATAAAGAAGGAAATTCTCGTTAGTTTCCATGTTGAATGCACTTGATTTCATATGATTTATTGTTCATGCTTACGGCTTACGAGCTGTGGCAGCTCCCTTAGGAATAGTAGTTGGAACTCTAGGTAGAAATTTATCCATATCTGTTGCTAATCTACCTCGTCCAATGGACTTCTATCACATCAAACTATTTTTGTTGCATATGTATTGATTGATTTTCAAACATACCAACCGTTTTAATAAATGCAACACATTTAAATTTTGAAGTACTTAAAATGCTCCCTACCCTCCCAAATATTATCTCCCATCCTCACACCATCCTCCACCAAAAACATCTCAGCCGTCACTCCCCTCTCCCGTCTCTCCATTGTTCTCAAATTGGAGGAGTAGTCAAGGCAGTAGCAATCAATATCTTCCTTAGTTGATGAGCAATATAAAATCAAAATCTTCCTTAGCTTTGAAATTGATCAGAGGATGAAATGAATTTTGGTTGAATTTGGGACCGGAATGACGCATGCCCCAGCGATATACTCCACTCGGCAATACACGCGGTAATCTGGGCCGTTGATGGTGATTGGGTCCGTGGTGAAATCAGTGGCACATGAGGACACAAATAGCGGCTTTCGGAGCCGCGGGATCAGGCATGGAGTATGGCATACTGGCTTACTTGTTGGGCCCCGCGCATGAGGGAAAGAAAAGCGACTTTCTGAGCGGTGAGATTGTGCATGAGTCTGTGTTTTTTTTTTTAAAATTAAATTTAAATACCAAAATAAATACTTATATTTATGATTTGAAGTATTTAATGTTATATGTATGTTATTTGATCTAAATTATTTGTTAAAAGTCACTGAATATCTCATTTATAGTTAATAAGTAAATGTTATTGTTAATTATTAAGATTGATTTTTTTTAAGAGAATTTGTAGACTAGTTGAAAGATTTTTTTTAGAGAGAAACAATTACAATTTTAAGAGAGGTATTTTTGTCATTTTACACTTTTAAAACAATATTTTTTCTTTAAATACTTTGAATATGAATAAAATAATTATTTTCAAGTAATATATTTTTTACTTTCATTAAATTATATTAGAAAAGTCAAATTTACTTTAAAATAATTAAAATATCTTTTAAACATTTACATTTAATGAAAGTCAAATGGTTAAAATTGACTACTATTTTAACTCATTTTTTTAAGATAGATATTTTTTGTCAAAAAAAAAAAAATGTGACCTTTTATGAAATAATGTGGAAGTAAAATGATTTTTTTTTATCATTCATTCTCATTAAAACAGGTGATGCGTTTAATACACATCTAAAAATGTATTTCTTGTATAGAACCAAGGCAGGGATGCATGCTCTTTATACACGCTGTTACAAAACAATGACCTAGCAACTAAGAAAGCAGCTGGTTGATCTCATTGTGTATATATACTGTCACTTTTATATGACCATTCTCGAGACATGGAGGTGTGACATTTCCTGTAAAGAAATTGGCCTAGACACTCTTGTCTTCATCATAGTAAAAAGGCAGAGGAACTGATTTAAACGCCCGGTAATTCTCCACATTGTTTAAGTGCTCATTTTCCATCCTGGACAATCAAACAAGTTGAAATCACCATCAGTTTAATGAATAATTCTCAGAAACGAACTTTGGATGCCATACAAAGGAAAATCAAACCTGAAGAAGTTCCAAATGCCTCGGCGAAGGATTTCCAGAGATACTACGACTGCAACAAGGGCTCTCCTATGGAGGAATGGTGTTTCTTGAAAATCAAGAATCAGTTGCATCCACACAAGCCTCAGAATCACATTGATTACCATAGCTACGAAGTAAACAGACTTCCTTGTTACGAGAAGCTTATCTCTGAGCCAAGGGTTATTCGAATTCCTACGCAAGAGACCCCAATCTATAACAATGTCCCAGTATGTGTTATAAATTGTGGTAACTCCGGAAGTAGCAGCAGCCAGGATTTTCCATGTCGTTTTTCCTCCTGCATTGGGATTTGCCCTGATGAGCTCGTATTGTGTCCTCATGACAAGGGCAACAATTATTGAGAAGTACTTGAGGGCGTTAAACCCCTGCTTAGAATCCTTTTCACCGATCAGACGACGAAGGCACTGTGGTACAATTTCGTGAGAAAGCAAAGCACTCTTTAATTACAGGTACACCAAATGCGGAAGATAGAATACAACATAGATTTGCCAGTGATTGATTGTTTACCTGAAGAAATCGAGACCAGAATGGAAAAACTGCAATAATTATATAAAAGATTTTATAAATATCATTATTCTGGAAAGTATTTGATCTTTCTCTGAAATGGCCCCAGGCGTAATAGCACACATAGAACTGTACACTCCTCAAAGCTTGCACCTGCATTGAAGAAGCAGATGCAACTATGAGAGTTAATTCACACTCAATTGATGTTATATATCTGTTGCAATAGGCAGGGCATTGATCGAACCTGGCTGGTTAGCTGATCAGCCAAGAAAAAGTCTGCAAAAGTTACCTGTGACAAATATGATGAAAGAACGTGACTAAAATAGAAATGTAAAAAAGCGTTAATTTTCAATTTGGCAAACATATACCTTATAAAGAGGAGCCCAAATGCAACGCCATATGGTTCGAATGAGAAAGAAGCGACTTGAGCGGTATATGATGTTGAAAGGACAGAATAATATCAGAAGCACAAGCTGTGGGTAAATATTAAAGTCATTAACCTCAATAAAAACAAAAGGGTTGTTCTTGTTTCCTATAATTGTTGTAAATAGGCAGGAGAAAGAGAGTTTGTGAACTTACAGCTACCAGGGCTAATGGAACTAATTCAGTTAGTGTCTTATATTTATTTGTTATTGGGTCCATGTCCAAGTCCAGGTTTGTGAGCGCAGCAGCAAATGAAAGTACAGAGAGACCAGAAGCAAGGAGGAGCACTTCTCTATAACTCAATTCTGTGCCTTGCTTGAAGCCGAAGATGAAGGGATAATTTACTCGAATACGCCTCCAAAAGTACACATTTCCCGAATACATGATCATATGCAGGATGAT
This sequence comes from Apocynum venetum, assembly GCA_019593545.1. NCBI lineage: Eukaryota > Viridiplantae > Streptophyta > Magnoliopsida > Gentianales > Apocynaceae > Apocynum > Apocynum venetum. The sequence continues at coordinate 2,761,778 of SRSM01000123.1, read as the reverse complement.
ATAAATAAACAAACTGCAAAAAATGATATATACATTAGTAAGATTCTCAATCTCATTATTATGCAGGAAGTGATTGGAGAAAGAAAAGAATTGAATGACTTCTCAATTCAGAGAACTTTGGAGACATACCTATAAAGTGGGAATATGCTGTTCATATACTGATTTCCTCCCCGAGCATTCTCAAGAAGATCTCTGGCATGAATGGAAACAATGAGACCACCTATCAGGGCAAGTGTGCAACCAGTGAAGAGACCTGCAGTTTATGGAGTAGATTTTACTTTGTCAGAAACATAAGAAATCATTTCCTTTTCCTATCCAGATACATGTATTAGATGTAGCAGGATGCATTGCTCCAAGAAAATCAGAAAAGATTTTTTCCCTGACATACCCAGGAAAAATGTGACTCTGTGCCTCTCTTTCTTCGTTCGTAGCCTTAAAAGTTTCATTCCTTGCCTGCGATTTCCATTGGAAAAGTGCTTTATGAACGTTGCTTCTACTCTTTCTGTGAGTTTACTTACCTGATGAAATACAAGATAAAATAATACAAGGAGCAAATTGTTACTACTAGATCTGTGATTTTCCCAAGCAAAGAACGTGGCAGGAATCACGTTAAAACCTCATCAGAAGTCCCAAGGTAAGATTTGTCAACCATCTCTAAATATGATTTTGATGCATTTCTTGAGGTGACCTGTTGCATGAATCCATGTAACGAGCATCAATGAAAATGGGAAAATTTTGAAGAGAACTATAGAAATTTATGTTGACTGTAAAGTTCTCATACCTTATCATACTTCTTCAATATCTTGGAGAAAGCTAATAGATTCAAGAAACTGAAAAAATAGTACGAATATCTGGGTCAAGCTCAATTTTTGTTCAAATAACTTCATTACTTGTGATCAATAGATGCACAGCATATGAAACATGAAACAGAAAACACAACGATGTTGTTATTTCTACCTGTAGCTTTTGAGTAGTCGAAGCTTTCCGTGGAATTCAACCAAAACCTGTACCATTTTCTCCTCTGCTTTCTTTAGCTCCTCCTTGGTAAATTGTAAATCAGATGTGGAGTTGAGGATATTTTTCAGAGTTGAGATTGGAGTTTCTGGTTCCACATTGATTCTTACTTGGTCCAAAACTTTCAACCGAGTAAGTACAGTTCTCTCCCCCTCAGCTTTTCCTTCAGATTCTTTCTTCCTAGGATAACTGTTTGGTTCATTTTCTGCTGTGGATTCATCCCCTGCAGTTTCTCTATCAATCATCTCAACTTCTTGAATTACATCCATTCTTGTTCTCCCTGCAAATTTAAATCCAAATAAGAGAAACTTTAGGGTAAAAGAATTCTAATTTTTTTTTATCAATTTTGGATGATTTAATTAATTACTTGACAGTAATAATTTTACCTTTATCTCTCTCATTAGGGGAATCGACAACTGAATCTGAAGACAAAGCTCCAGTATTCATTATTCCATTGGCAGGTTTTAACTCTATCAAGGGCTTATCCACCTTAATCCGAAGAGCAATTAGAGCATCCATCTGTCTGCTTATTTTCTCGGCCTCATCCTTCACCTCTTCCACCTTTGACTTGTAGAACTGCAGAACTTTGTTGAATTCATAGTCCAGTCTCCTGAAAAACACCAGCTCATTCTCTCCCCCCAGTTCTGAGGCCATAAGAAACATGGTCTGGTAGTATCCGTCCGAATTCTCGTCGTCCACTGCACTCACAAGTATTACTTCATCCTCATTGTTCTGATTTCTCCTGGGTGAATTTACCAGATTGTTGTACCGGTTCGTCAGCCCACTAAAGGCTCTGTACAGAGAGCGCTTTCTCCTCAATGGAGTTCTTGGGGTCGCTGCAACAGTGGAGGACGCATTCCTCCGTCGAAAATTCAAGATATCTTTCAATATTCTCTTGAGATTACTGTAGTCCATATACGCTTCCCGCCATTCCTGCACCATCTGGGAAGCAAATTCCTTTCCGAACTTCATCTTGTACAAACTCTAGAAGCAGCCCTTGTTCTCTTCAGATGATTTCCACAAATCTAGCCTAGTTTCACTTCAATATTGGTATTTCAGATGTGTCTCCGGTGATTGTGGAATAAAGATCTTTCGGAAAAAACAAGAAAGATGATAAATTGTTTAACCCCGATTTGCACCTAACATCTATTAATGTATTTTCTTTCGTACTTAATTTGGAATACCGCTACCCACTTGACATCATCAACGGTGCTGAAATGTTCATAACTTTGAGTGCTATGGATTAATTCCCTTTCGCGAGTAAGAAAAGTGCAGTTTAGCATTTGACTATTTAAAAAAGTGTTGGGGAAGAACGCCTTGACTAGAGTTGAGCCATGTGGTGAAGATTACAAAGAGAAGAACGCGTCCCAGCCATGGGTCTAAATATCTGGTGACCTATTCTGCTCTGTTCCTTCCTGCCAGCCTTTTTCCTCACAAAGTGGGGTAAAATAATTTGTGACCCTTTTAATTATCTGGTTTGGTCCACCTTCAGAAAGAAGAGAAAGGCACCATGATGGAGCTGGACCCTCCTCAGACAGACAATTCATAGCCATACTGTTTTGTTTTGAATAAGAAAGTTAGATATACTCATTCCTGCTTTCCATTTTCTACCACATTCCCAGCTGTAAAAAAGAAAAAAGAAAAAAGAAAAACGAAAAAATGGCAGCTCCGGGTGCATACATGGATTTATCAAACTTTTTCAGTTTTCCAAGATTCTGACTTTTTACAGTGTTGGTGTGCACGGGCAACCAAAAAAAAAAAACAAAACATTTAAGAGGGAGAAGCTATCGTATATTATATCTCACATTCTGTCCCCACCCTCTCTCGCAAGAATGTTTCATATGCCCTATATAATAATAGACACATGTCCAATTATGATGAATTAGGAGGGTAATGGAGTTGGATCTGAACTCCTTAATTTTTTAATAGGATCAAACTTCAGTCAAATTTGATATTCCTATTTACATCTTATACTTTCAACGTAAAATAAATATTTCATTAATTTTATACAAATTAATAATTTGTTTTTATTCTTTCATAAAAAATGAAGTATATATTCTTTCTTTATCTCTTTCAATAAAATATGAAAAATAACAAAATATCTTATAATTATAAACAAAATATTTTATTTAATGAATGTTATAAAAAGGGATTGAAAAGACTAATATTTTTAAGAAAAAGATTAAGAACAAAAACACATGCTTGATCATGAATTGAAATTAGTTCATCATTGAAGTATCATACTATGAATTGACTTTTTCTTTTTCTTTTTTTAAAGACATAAGAAAATTAAGAAATCTTCTACAATTATTCTCCATCTAATTGTTTTTGTTACTTGGCACAAGAGAATATTGATCATATATAAATTATCACCTCTTTTTTTTTTTTTTTATCAATTAAAGATGAATTCATCAATAAACATGATTCCCGCAAGACTAAATCGTTTCAGAAAAATAAGAAGACCTGATCTCACTGTCGACTCTTCTTTTTTTTCTTTGATATTATTATATTGTAAAGAACGTGACTCGCCGCCTATTCGTATACGGACTTTATTCAACTATTATTGGAATTATTTATGCCACCTCACGCGAATTTAATATTACAAATTAGATTGAAGTAATTAATTTAAAATATAAGTAATTTTTTGAAGCATAATTGTAGTAAACATTTATTAGTGTTTTCACTTTAAATTTTAAAGTAATTTTTTTGAAGATTCTTTAATGTAATTTAACTCAAAAGTATATTATCTTTTGAATTCATTAATATATATATATATATATATATGTTTTGCAGAAAATGATTTTATTGTTACGTTATTTCCGCATTATATTTCCCTAATGCTAAATTGAGCCAGAAAACATTAGAAAATCGAAATAAGAAAAGAAAAAACAGATCTGATTAAAACATTATTCTGCAAAAGCACTCAAATCTTAATCAAAACAAAGAAATGCGGAGAATAAAGATAAGGATGAGGATGACGACATTAATGGTGATGATGGGGGATTGTCTCCTCGCACAGTTTTGACGAAATTAATGGTGATGATGGGCTATTGTCGCCTCGTACAGTTATGTCCATTCGGATGGATATTTTTTACCATAAATATACAATTTCTTAATTTTTAAAAATTGTGGCTCGTCATTTATCTCTTTCAGTGGTAAAAGTCTAATCGGTATAAAATAACAGACTATTTTGATAATAAGAATAACAGACTAATTTTTTTTAAAAAAATATAATTAACAATCAAATGACATAACTATTTTTTTAAACAAATAAAATTCATGGTTCAATTCTGTCATTGATATGAAATATTTTTTTTCAAGAGTTAGATCTTGTCAATGGTGAACCTATTTTTTTTATAAAATAAAAAAAAAAGTAGGGATGATCATAGCATAGCATTGGCAGACCCTTTTAAGTTTAAATATAAAAAAAAAAAAATCAAAGGTTTTTTTTTTACTCAACTTTCTCAGTCATTCATTATTTCCTTTCTTTTTCCCCTCAGCTTTGTCAATGTTCTATAGGTCCGCCAATCACAATGGCGGACTTTGTTGTAATTAATTTTTTTTTTGTTTCATTGTTATTATGTTTGACGAATCTTTTATCCGTTCTTTTCATTGACAAATTTATAATCTATATTTCATGTTCGTATTTTGAAAAAAATGGAGGGGCTTTAACATGCTAACTTCTCATACAGGATATATAACGGATATATTTTTTAAGAAAAATGTACATTTCGAGTAAAGATGGAGATGATATCAGCGGTACCGTCGGCAAATATTCCGTCGTCAATCGTAACCAAGGCTATCCTCTTCCCGGCACCCATAAGATCACTGTCCGGGTGAGTCAGTCAGTATTTTCCAATCACTTTCCAATAATTCACATTTATTGCCTACTTAATTATTTCTATCTCACCTATTAACTAACTACTCCTTTCAGTAGGTGGCCATATATAATATGGAGTATCATTTTTTTTTAGTTGACTAATCAATTGGGTATAAATTTACTATTGTGTGGGTTTGGTTTGGCTGAATAATGGGAGATTTGGTGTGGTGATGGTGATGGTCGTGATCGGTGAATGAGACTAGGTAACGTCGCCGTACGGAAATAATTATCATTACTCGAATCGAATGGAAACTGATAAGTTTGGGTTTACGTCAGGGGAGGCCGGAGATTACAGGCTGTGTTTTTGGGCTCCTGCACATAAGCCGGCAGAAACACTGTCTATTGAGTTGGAGTGGAAGTCTGGTTTTGCTGCCAGAGTAGTAGGTTGTATAAATCCAGGCAATGGAAATTGAATTGAAGAAATTGTTTGACACGGTGTTGTCCATTCATGAGGAGATGTCTTCGCCGAAGGTATCATTATAATTAATTATTAATATTGTTGAAACTGATGCTTCTTTCTTGTTCTGCAGGGAGGAGGAAATGCAAGCGCTGAATACATCGACCAATGCCAAGGTTGTAAGCTTCATTTCTCTTTCCATCCTGGTTTGCTCCTCTGTGGCTGCTCTCTAATTATGGCATCTAAAGGGATTTTTTGAAAGCAAAAAGCTCCTCTAGTTTGACTTCTCTTTTTCGCCATAAATACTTGACCAAGAATTGGTTTAGGATTTTTTTTTTTTTCTCTTCTTTTTGGATTGTTGTCGACTGTGGTTTTGAGAAATCGCGTCGGAATTGTAAAAAGTTGTTCGATTACGCACTTATTAAATAAATTAAGGTTAGGAAAGGAGTGATGAATGGCCATAAATTCGCTCAGGACAATTTGTATGTGGAGAGTTTCAGATGGTTTGTTTACTTGCTCACTCGTTGGTTGTTGGTTCGGTTCGGTCAAGACCGAAATTCTATTTTATATATATTTAAAATATAATATTTACATAAAATTTATATTTCATTCATAAAAATAAAAATAAAATCATCTCGTTATATGAAATTCTTGTATCATTTGCAAGATTTTTATCAATAGAAAAAAAATTATGAAATTAGAAAAAAAAAAGATTAATTATTATTTTATAAAAATAGTAATTCGGTCTTCGGTCTAATTCGATCTTTAAAATTGAAGACCGAAGACCGAACCGAAATAATTTCATTTCTTCAAGACCGAATTGGATTGGATTGTTTGATCGAAAAACCGAACCAAATTTTAAAATCCAATCCAATCCAATCCAAACAATCAGTACGGACCGAATAGTGCCCACCCCTAGCTATAACAAGATTTCCCAAAATAATTTCCATCCAGCTTTTCACGCCCCCATAGATAATGAGTATACGACAGTCATATTCTCCATTGATTCCCAGATACTTTTCTTTTTCCGTTTAATGTGATGTGGCTACGAAGGCATAAGATAAGGAACATTTTATGATCAAGGCGTTATATTATTCCTCACCAATATCTAATCATTTTGGAGTTAATTTTGAAAAGAAGGCTGGACTTCTTATCTAATCAGGTCTTTGCAGGCGCTACTTCAATCACTTGAACAGTGAGTCAACCAGGAGGGCAGGTGCCAAGTAGTTTGGCTTGGATCATCGAAGAACGTGTTCATTTTATTATTATTATTATTATTTTGGCGACTGGGGCGGGGGAAAATTGTGATCAGGGTGAGCAGAAAACTCCATGCTAGCTGCGCAATGACAAGGCTACGACTATCCGGATGCTCAAGCAGAGAAAGGAGGTCCAAAAAGGTCTAGCACCATCAACCTAATCATAATTCACCAAACAAGACGAAAAGGGTAGTTTGCAACTTTGGTACACAACATACGGTACCACCCAACAGCTTGGGACATTATATTTATTATCATATAATAAATATGCAAATCAAAATAATCCAACACAGTAAATTCGGTCAACACGTCCAGTGCAAGATCATTTCTTAGTTCTTACACACCAAACAGGTCAGAGAGAAAACAAGGTTGAGGAATACAAGCCCACAACTTATTTAATAGCTAAATAAGGCATGAATCCTCCTGAGAAACCAGTCTGCCTCCTGCTTATTCATCATCGGAGTGCTTGCGGTGGTGGTGGTGATGATGCCTGTGTTTCTTCTTCTCATCATCATCAGAATTGTCATCTCCCTGCCAACACAACATTTGATTAGGCAACAAGCTAACTTTCAGGTGTGAGAAGATCTCTGTACTCAGTATGCTACTAACTCTTCTGACTACACTACATACTCAGAGCTACAGTCGCTCTCTCCCTCCCCCTCTCTCTCACACTCAGACACAGGCACACTGACACCATCCATACACAAATGCATGCAATCAATTGCTTCTTTGATATTTTTGGCTATTCTTTTAGCGATACTGTATAAATGTCATCAAACCATTTCCAGGAATCCCTTGAATAATCAAATCACATGAAAATGTGAAAGGTGAAAGCAACGGCATTCATTGAAAAATATAGGCATATTAAACCCAAGAAGTTATCCCAGAAACTCAAGAATCCCAAGCAAATTATCCACAGAGTTCAAACATAGAAGCTTTGATTCATTAATTTGGTTAGGATGGTCACGGGAACGAATGACAAAGAATTTTTCCACTTTATTGGGATTCCATCAGCTTATCATGCAACTTATATGTTAGGGAAAGAGATTCCATCATATCGAATTTACCTTAACAAATACCACCTATGCCAGCCTAATTTAATATTTTCCTTCTCTATATTCGTAGTAGACATGCAAGCAATGTTGGCCAATCCTTGGCTCCATCAATGTATGAAATAAGCTTGAAAACAAAGATCATCGTGCTTGTACTATGCTTTCATGCAGAGACTCAACATGGAGGCACAAGTGTAGCTACATATTGAATAGCGGGGTCATTGATCTCAAGAAACTAGGTTCTTATTTTAGCCTACTAAAATTAAAGTAAAACATTAAGGGAGTTATCAAAAAAATAAAATTTCTGCATTTTTATAATATTGGCATTGGGTAATAATGTAATGTAAAAAGATATGTACTCGTTATAATGTGTATGCATGACCCCACTGAAAAACTTTTTCTAGCTACACCACTAGGGAGCATTTGAGCAATGTCATCGCATACTTTTAACCTGGCATACAGTCACCAGTGGTATTTGATACAGTTATAACAATAGAAAGGCATATCCAAATTGATGTAATGGTTACAGGTTTATCTTTTAAAGTTTAAACTATGCATGAATAGTTATATTTCTGGGTCAATAATTTTCTGTATGCAAACAAAAAGTTGATATTTCCTCAGTAATAGCAGACTTCTAACAAGAATAGCAGATTTGTAAATATACAAGTAATGAAGACAATTCTCAGAAAAGGGACTCGGCTAATAGCTAGAATACCAATATAACAATCTGTTGACCACTAACCAAGTCATAGTAAAAAAATTTCAAAGAAAAAGGAAAATCACCAGACTTTAAAAACTAGAGGACGAAATGCTTACATATTTCTTGCGTCCATATCCCTCATCCTCATCATCAGGTTCCCCATAGCTGGGCTTCCTGTAGTCCTCTTCCGTGGGCCTTCCGTAGCTGGGTCTCTCGTAGGATGAACCACCGAATCCTTCACTCTCCTGGGTTTCGTAACTCTGATGCCCATAGCTTGGCCTCTCAGACCTTCCACCATAGCCGCCTCCACTCTCCTCCTCACCATAGCTGGGCTTCTTTCCATAACCAGACCCATACTCCGAACTGGGCTCCTCATATTCACTCTTCCTCTCAGACCCATATCCGGATGATTTCCTACCATACCCTGACCCGTATCCGGGCTCCGGTGTCTCATACTCGCTCTTTCGCCCGTACCCGGATCCATATTCCGAACTGGGCTCCTCATACTCACTCTTCCTCCCATACTCTGTCCCGTATCCGGATTGTGGGGCCTCATACTCGCTCTTTTGCCCGTAGCCGGATCCGTATTCGGTACCTGGTCTTTCATATCCAGATCCATATTCCGAGCTGGGTCTATCGTACTCGGGTCGCCCACCATATTCCGAAGTAGGTCTCTCATAGCCAGATCCATGCTCCGGCCTCCGGCCATAACCGGATCCAACCACTTCTCCTCCACCGTACTCACTTTCGCCCCCATATCCACCGCCGGGGCTGTTCATCCCAAGCTGGAACCCGTAATTGGGCTGAGGCTTATCATAGCCATACCCTCCTTCCTCCGAGGGGGTTTCGTATGAAGGACGAGATTCTGGCCTGGGTTTGGGTCGGGCATAGCTCCTGTACTCGTTGTCGAGTGCTTCGCCAGCGTAGGCGGATGGCTCAGCAGAAGAAGTGTACTGAGGGCGATCGTAATCAAAGTCGTCAGAGGCTGATGAGGTGTTGGGATAGCAGGTTTCCTCGGAAGGCGGAAGCGGACGGCCGTAAGTCAAGTTGATGTCGTATCCTCCTCCATACGGGGTGGGATCGTACTCATCGAAGTCATCGACGTCGTCGGCGCCTCCGGCAATGTGACCTCTCGAGTAGTAAGACATTGTGGAATTGCAGTCTGCAGATCGGAGCTCTTCCTGTATATTGTGATAGGTGACTAAACACGTGTAGCGAATGGACGCGTAGTTATATTCCTCTATATTACGGCGTCGTTTCTTATTTTATCCATATGCATGAAAATGCCCTTGGATCTATCCAAAATAACGTTGCTGGGCACCTTCTCAAGTCTCGGTGGGACACGTCAGATCAAGTAAAACATTCACATATTGGAGCACTCATTCAAAATTTAATTGCCGAATACTAATTCAAACCATGGCTAATATATTTTTATTTACAATTGCATGTTTCTTTTTTTTTTATATATTTTAGAATACCTTTTTTTAGTAATAGTCTAATAGAATACTTAATTTTAAATGTTTCCCCTTCAAAAAATAAAAAGGTTTCTAATATAAACATATTTCTACTTAAAATTTATAAATAATCTTCTTAGTATTTTACTATAAATATACTTCTTTTACTTTTTTTTTAAAAAAATAATATACTTCCACTTATCATGTTAATAATAATATTAATATTGCAATTTATTATAGTCAAATGCTCTCTTTAAAAAGTATTTTTTCTTACTCCACTTTTTTTTTCAAGTTGACACTATACTCATTTTCAATTAAATAAATTTCACTGAAACTTGAAACTCAAAATATAAAATCTTACACTTCACATTATAAATATTTTTATTTTTTTATACTAAATATTTTATTAACTTATCAAACTTTATTTTAAAAAAACCTTATCCAAATATATTGAAAATTTAAATTTTTTAACATAAATACAATATCTTATCCAAAAAATATTTTCTCATTTTTTTACTAAATGCAATATATATTTTTCAAAAAAGCCACTGATCTTAACGAAGTATAAATAATTATTTTTAGTCTCAATATAATTAAATATTTCATATAAAAGAAATATCATGTATTTATGTGGGTTATAAACAAAAGTTTAATAAATGTAATTAATATTTTAATAAAAGTTAATTGTTGAATCAATTATAGTATAAAAGTAAAGTAAAAAATATATATAAAATATTCATAATTTTAACACCATTAAAGATGTCTTCTTAATATTTGTAAAAAATGAGAATTTCCTAATCTCAATAAGGCGTAATTAGTATTAACTTAATGTTTAAAGAAATAAGTACGTAATAAACAAAAAATATGTTAATTCGTAAAGAATATCTTAACCATTTAATGAGATTGATTGTACTAAAAATAAAAGGCTAGGGACTACATTTATTAATTTTTCAATTTACGGGGAGTGAAGATCAAGATTCCATAGTTGTTGCCTTTGCCTCGCACGTCTGCTTGTGCTCGCTCCACACTCAATTATCGATTCTCCACTGCGTTTTGTCTCGTCAACTTCAATTGATTCCACCGCCCCTTCGGGAGGTTTCTGTAATAAATTCCGAAAACTTAAACCGTGTATTTGCTCAAAGTGATAGAGAGAGCGATAACGCCTATAGTAAAAAGAAATGGGAACCGTGGTACTGTCGGTGGCACAGGACGGGAGTGGAGATTACAGGACGGTGCAGGAAGCCATAGACGCCGTCCCTTTCTGTAATACTCGTCGAACTGTGATTCGGGTGTCTCCGGGAATATACAAGCAGCCCGTGTATGTGCCCAAGACCAAGAACCTTATTACCCTCGCTGGCTTGTGTCCAGAAGACACTGTGCTCGTCTGGCATAATACTGCCTCTAAAATCGAACATCACCAGGTTCATCTGCTTGGCTTTCTTCTCACTGAAGAGTTAATTTTATGTTTTTTTGTTTAATTGTCTTTTCTTGGTGGGTTGTTTTGGTTAGGCATCGAGAGTTATTGGAACAGGAACCTTTGGATGTGGAAGTACTATTGTGGAAGGAGAGGATTTTGTGGCTGAGAATATCACTTTTGAGAATTCTGCCCCGGAAGTAAGAATCATTTCTGATTTTATTGTGCCCCTTTATCCATTAATTGCTCTTTCTCGCTTCCGTTCTATTGTGTTGATTGGGGGGGGGGGGGGAGGATTCAAATTTAGTTCCTACTGTTAGTGATCCCGTGTTCACTGAACCTTTGGGTTTTTGGAATATTGGGTTGGTTGTCTGTAGTGGATTATTGTGTCAAACTTTCCCTTTTGTTATGGCTTTTTTAACATAGTTTGAGAAATATAAGAATATGTCAAAAATAAAAGCAAATCACGAAAGAATAAGCCACAATGGCTGAATATACTTCATTTCAAGTTTAGTGAGTTGAGTGTATTTCTTATCTCGTTACTATATTTAGGATTGCTTACTAAATTTCTGTAAATTTTCTCTATTTACTTTTCCTTTAGGGTTCAGGTCAAGCTGTAGCCCTTCGAGTGACAGCTGATCGCTGTGCATTTTATAACTGCAGATTCCTTGGATGGCAGGTATATACACTTAGAATTGCAAGTGGATAGCTGGTTGGTGGGAGCTTAATTATTGGTATCAACTCAAAGTTACTTACCTAAAGAGGCCTATCCAATGCCCAAATGAGCACAACCCCTATACTCTACACCCCTGTGTGATTTTCACTATAAGCTGCATTTTAAAGTTGCTAAAAGTTTGCTCCCCATATTCGCTAACAGCATCTACATTCTCCCCTGCACATTTACTGTTTATTCATTGACCAATCCCTTGCCAATCACTTATTTTATGGAAAAGGAGAAGGGCAAAGAAAATATAAGTTTTTTCTCTGAATAAGTAGATACAATGCAATTCAAGATTTCCACATTTTAGATATGTATTTTATTTTGTAAATCTATGCAGGATACGTTGTATTTGCATTATGGAAAACAGTATTTGAAAGATTGCTATATTGAAGGAAGTGTGGATTTCATTTTTGGCAACAGTACTGCTCTTTTGGAGCATTGTCATATCCACTGCAAATCAGCAGGATTTATAACTGCACAAAGCCGTAAATCTTCTCAAGAGACAACTGGATATGTATTCTTGAGGTTAGCTATTTGCATGGCATTATAACTGCATTAACTACTAGAAAGCCTTTTAGTTTGTGAACACTTGTTCCCCCTTTGATATTTGGTATTCAATGTTACTTGATGGAATTCTGTCAATTTGGCCTACATAACAGCGCTCTTTGAGGTCCACTATATGAGCTGATTTTATGCATAAGCATATATTTATAATCACGGCAAGCAATGAAACAAGGGCAGAACATTGTGCAGTTGAAGAATTGGCTGTTGTATTCTTTGACTGAAATGTACCGTTGTACTATGTACCTGTAATATTTCAGGGTTTATCTTCAGTCCTGATTTGAACAATTACTGTTTCTTTCTTTGTAGGACTGTAAATGTTACTATATACCTGTAATATTACTTGATGGAATTCTGTCAATTTGGCCTACATAACAGCGCTCTTTGAGGTCCACTATATGAGCTGATTTTATGCATAAGCATATATTTATAATCACAGCAAGCAATGAAACAAGGGCAGAACATTGTGCAGTTGAAGAATTGGCTGTTGTATTCTTTGACTGAAATGTACCGTTGTACTATATACCTGTAATGTTTCAGGGTTTATCTTCTGTCCTGATTTGAACAATTGCTGTTTCTTTCTTTGTAGGACAGTAAATGTTGCTTATCTAATTGGCAAATATCGTAATTCATAAATCAAGTTTATTCTGATAGCATTTCATGTGGCTTGAGGATGGTAATATTCTTCTTTGAATGTAGATGTTGAGTATAAAGATGTGGTAAGATCTTTGTATTATTACTAAGGAAAACATGACATGCATCATTTTTATTAACTGGGAAGTATTTCCCTGCTTTATTATAAAATTTTCATTATGATGACCAAGATGGCAACATGTAGAAAAGCTTTCGTTCTCTATAGCAAGTATGAGGGGAGCTTTAGTTTTCTTATCTGGGTTCTGTTTTACCTTCGAGAGACAACTAAGAAACAGGTTCTGATTCAATGAGCTTTAAATAATTTTCCAATTCCTTGTTAAAAGTCTGAATCCATTCTCCAAGTTACTATAATCTTTCCATAGTTTCTTTGGGTATTTTTGGCTGCAGCTTTAATTTTGCTTCTAAAGTTGAAAATCAGTTTTAATATGTAATTATTTGTATTTGTTGGTGCCAATGCAGATGTGTGATTACTGGTAATGGTGGGACGTCTTACATGTATCTCGGAAGACCCTGGGGGCCTTTTGGGAGGGTTGTCTTTGCATACACATATATGGATGCTTGCATTAGACATGTGGGATGGAACAACTGGGGTAAAGCTGAAAATGAAAGAAGTGCATGCTTCTATGAGTACAGGTATCCATTTTTGTACCTTTGCAAAATGCCTAGATTTTTTCAATGGGAGATCACATACATGCAGAAAGTGGTATGTAAAAGGGGGGGAGGGGGGTGTTGGAAGAGATCCGTAGCAGATACCCTAATTTTGGACAAATAATCGTTTCCCACTGCACCAGCTATACCTTCCTAAATGGTTGAGTGGCATTTAACCTTTCCAGCAAAACAATAAACTGAATGTTGCGTTAGGAACTGTTTCTTCATTGAATTCCTTAAAATGTTCTATAACTAGTGTACTAAAGAAATTTAGAACATGACCTCAGTTTCCGATCATTCTTCCTTTCCCCTCTATTTGGTTCAAAATATGAGAGGGAAGGGGAGGTTAGGCAAAATAGTTTTACCTTGTTTGATTTGGTTAGATAGTAGGGGAGGGGAGGGAAAAGAAAATATTTTTGCTTGGTTTGCAAGGGGAGGGGGAATATAATTAAATTGATTATCGTTCCTCCATAATATTTATTCTTTATTACTATTTTTTTTAAAATTTCTTCTTTTAGCTCTAAATATAACATTCTTAATTTATGTGAAAAGGTAAAATAGGGAGGTAAAGAATTGAAAATGAGAGAAAGATAAAGTGTAATTATGAAAATATCATAAGGACAAATAAGATATTGCATACCTTTTAATTTCCCTTCCCTCCAAATTCCGCAGCCAAACAGACCCTAAAAGAAATTTAAAAACCCGTCTTGATGAAAAGACCAAAATCCTATTTAAAACCACCACCTCCGAACCACAAATTTTCACATCAACCCCATCTCACCAAAGCCATCAGAAAACTCTATGGTCTCTCTTTCTGTCTCTGTTTCTATTCTATATTTGTTGGCGGGAGGAAAATGCTGAATGTAACAAGAATATAGATGGCTTTCTTTTTTTTTTTCTAAAAGTTACATAGCCTTCCTGGTAAAGTAAGCCTAACCTGCTACCTTTGGAATTGCTACCAAGGACTAGATAAATGTTTATGCTTACCTGATTGCCGATACTAACATTTGCTTTATTTGACGCTATAATTCGTTAAATTCTTCAGGTGTTTTGGACCCGGCAGTTGTCCCTCCAAAAGGGTGACGTGGGCTAGAGAACTAGCGGATGAAGAAACTGACCAATTTCTAGCACATAAGTTCATTGACCCCGATCCAGAAAGACCTTGGCTGGCTCAAAGAATGGCTCTAAGAATTCCGTATTCAGCTTAGTTATGAATGATTGAGAAATGGGTTTGGATCAACTGAATGTCAAGACTCAAGAGGAAATGTCAACATGGCCAAGAAATTGTTGGAGAAAGCTACACTGTGAGATGTACACGCTAGTGAGGAAACGATCATTGTTTGCTAAGGCATCCCACATTTGATGAACAATATCTTAGTGGGTTGCTGTTTCCCTTGTATCTTAGGAAGAAAGAGAAATTTTAATAGGTGATCTCTAGTTGTCTACAAGAAATTTGTTTCCTCCTCTTATAATAATGGCTGATGAGAGTGTTCTGCAATTTATATGATCCAGTTTTTTTTCCACCTTATATTGCTTTATTGATTGGTTCTCGATAAACTTAATGGTTCGTTCTTTTAAAGAAGATCTGATACCATTACAAGATAGAACACAAGCATGTGGCCGTGAAATGGAACATCCAACCAGTGCCACTTCACCTCAAGATGGGTTTTATGTATTTTCACCGTTAACAAACTTACTGGCAACTGCTACCGCCACGTGCGATTTGGGCTCCTAATAGATGGGACCCATTTTGAACCTCTAAACCACTAATCTATTGCCATATCAGATAGATTAGCGCCAAATTCACTCAACCAAGGGGACAAAAAGTTGTGGCTCTCGCTATCTCTTTCTCCCGCCAGCCCTGTCCTCACTCTTAAAACCCTTTCTTTCATGGTCGCACCCCTCCCAGAGGCAGAGCAGCCAGCAAAAGGATCAAAATGAGTGATGTACTGGTGGTTAGGTCTTGCTGTATCAGGCCCTTACTGGGCAAAGGCTCTAAAATTGGAGGTGGTGAATGGAAGCAGAGTGTGGTGGCAAGAAATTGGCAATGCTGCACGCCGAAGGCCCAACAAATGCTAAAGCCGATGATCGTCAAAGGAAATATGGTGAACCCTTCAACTTATACTTCCAGAGTCTCCACTGATATACCACTTTACGAAGTTCCTTGGGTAATGCGAATTTTTCCTCACAATTTGTTCACCTTCGTAATCTTCTGTGCAGTGTCAAAAAGAGACGTAATAGATATGACTTGAGTGGAATATACATATAAATTGAACTTTATGAGTGTATTATCTGAAATGCGACAGGCTTCATTCGATCAATATCTAGAGGATAAACCCAGAGTTTTCAAAGCCATGTTTCCTGACAAACAGAGAAGCCAGCAACTCAATGAGGTTATGTCTAGTACTGAAACTATGAGTATATTTCTGGACTGGGGGCGTGTGAATTGGCTGCTGTGTTTATTGTTCATTACATATTCATATCAATTCTCATAAGAGAAATTGATATCAGATGTAAATTCACATTACATAGAGATTAATTTAATGACTCTTGCTAAATGAATAAAAATAGACCTAATGAGCTATATAGCCCGTGAAGGAAAATATGAGATTAGAATGTTTGATGAAAGTGTGACGTAATCAGAATAAATCAAATCTTGCTAGTCACTTATTGAGACAAAAGGGAAAAGATCTGGACCTCTATTTTTTTTTCCTCTACTAGATGGGGTTTAGGAGAGTATGCTACTTTGTTTTGCAATTCCATGAATGCAAGGGTGTCCTTTTTCTTTTCAGTTTTCATTTTTCCAAGTATTTCTGCTCTCGTGCTTCACATTGTGAGTGCGCCACCAGCACATATGTCCCCATATAATTCTTGACTATGATCAGTGCCATGCAGGAAGAATGGAGGATCCATATGCTACCTATAGACTTCCTGTTCCTGACCACCAGGCCAGTAGTTGATGTAAGGCTAAGGTGTAAGTCTCAAGGGATTGACTATCCGCCTGAGGTTCCTCTTGATATAACGAGGGTTATTGAGCTTGATATTGTAAGTAAATTGAAGAGAAGAAATATTATCATCCTCATCCTGTTTTTGTCTTTGCTGTGCTTCAAACTTTTGAGTTAAGATCACTATCTGTGACTATTGCAGATCAGATGGAAGCTTGACGGGCTAGATGATATACTTAAGCCATCTCATTTTTCACTTAGTGTAAATGGACTTCTTTACCCTGTTAGACGGGGACCAAGAAGCAGGCTCATAGGTAGACTGCGGATGACTATCAGCTTCATACTACCTGCTCTACTTTCTCTTGTTCCTGAAGGAGTTCACCAAGAAGTTGCACAGAATGTTAGTTCCTAATTTCCTTTAGAAAGTTTTATTACGAAGTGTTGCTTCTGATTTTAAAGATGATAATAGGAAATATGGAAAGATGAGGAACTGACTAGCCTGTCTACCCATGTTTTTCTTCTAGGTTCTAAAGACATTAGTGAATAACATGAAGAATAAAGTCAATAGCAGCTTGCTTGCTGATTATAGTAAATTCAAGAGGGAAAGATCCATCGAATTAGTATAATTCTCAATGTTGTCTGACAGCAAAAGCAAGCAAGCGCTGATTACATGTTATGGACAGAGCAGATACTGAAGTTTAAAGGATGACATAACATGACAGAGAAACTTAGAAAATCTTAAAAGAGACTTGGCATATTTGGACATGTAACGTAGCAGCACTTACCTGATGTGAGCAATTTCATCTTACCACTAATGGTTATCCTTTTAGGCGTGGATTTACACGTTACTAGTTGAACATGTGCAGACAGTTTTCTCTCCTATTTTTTTCCCTTTTTTTTTCGTATCTGTTACATTTATTCAATCAGTACACAGGAATGTAATCAATCTTTAGAGAGATTTGTGGTTACTGTCGTGGAAATTCACTCTTTTAGTTGGAGTTGTCTGAGGTTTATTCTTCTAAATTTAACTTCTTTGTTGTGGGATGGAAATGAGAATCTCCTAGTTTGGCATTTTCCTCTCAATGCATTCCTCTTATTTGAAAGTTTTACATATAAGCAGAATGGATCCTTTGCACTCAGAAGTTGAAATGGATTCAAAGGACCAAAAAAATTGATCTTAGTGGAGATGCGGGGGAATCTCGCATGCAAAGCGAGGATCTACTATTTGAGCTGCATCCCATTGGCAAGAACATTTCATAACATTATAAGAAAAGATGCATTCCAAAAGGAGTATATACTATTTTTGGTCATTAATTAGCATGCAGAGTCTCGAGCTTTTATCTTAGATGAAAGTTTCTGCTTACCTGATGGACGATGCTACCTAGAACTTCGATAAAAGTTTGGAGGGACCCGATAGTTGTCCCTTCAAACGGGTGATGTGGGCTCTGATGAAGAATCTATGGCATAACTTCATTGACCCCAATCCAGAAAGACCTTGGCTGGCTCAAAGAATGGCGTATTCAGCTTACCTACGAATGAATTATTGAGAGGTGGATTTGGATCAGGACTAGGAGGAAACGTTACTTATCCAAGAAATTGTTGGAGAAAGCTACATTGCGATATGTACACGCTACACGCTAGTGGAGACAGGATCATTGCTTGCTTAGGTATCCCACATATGATGAATACTAGCTTAGTGGGGTTGCTGTTTCCATTGTAACTTAGGAAGAAAGAGAAAACTTTATAGGCGATCTCTAGTTGTCTACCAGAAATTTATTCTCTCCTCCTATCTGAATGTCTGATGAGAGTTTTCTGTAATTTATATGATCCAGTTTTTTATTTTTTATTTTTTATGTGATTAATAGAGACATGAGCTCTCGTTTAATTAAAAAGATTGATAATGAAACTTTAAATAAAAAAATTATTTATTATAAGAAAATAAATATTCAAATTCAATTATAAACACCCAAAATAGAAATAAAAACTTATATATAAAATTCTTTGTTATTAGTATTTTCTTTGATACATTTGATGGATAATGTGAAATCTTTGAGACTGATTGATCAACAAATTGTGATTGCTATTTAGTAGAGGTGTTTTACTTTTGGACGGATTTCCAACCTGTTATTCTACAAACTCTTGTAGTTCTTGACTATTTCACTATCCGTTGCCATCACCACATGGATTAGCGCCAATTTGAGTTAATTGCCGGGACACAAAAAGTTGTGATTCTCCCGCCAACCCTTTCCCCACACTCTTTAAAAACCCTTCCATAGCCGTAACAGCAACTGAGCTGAGCAGCCAGCAAAAGAAGAGACAAAAATAAGTGTACTGATGATCAAGTCTTCCAGCATCAGGCCCGCCCTTGGGGGTGGCGAATGGAAGCAGAAGGCGGTGGCAAGAAATTGGCAATGCCGCATGCCGATGGCCCAACAAAAACTAAAGCTGATGATGATCGTCAAAGGAAATATGATGAACCCTCCAACGTATACTTCCAAAGTCTCCACCGATGTACCACTTTACGAAGTTCCTTGGGTAATCGCAATACGAATCTTCCACACACTTTGTTCGCCTTCGTAATTTTCTGTGGAGTATCGAAAAAAGAGACATAAATAAATAAATACTTATGACCTAAGTGGAATATATATAAATTGTACTTTATAAGTATATTATCTGAAATGCAACAGGCTACATTCGACCGATATCTAGAGGATAAATCCAGAGTTTTGCATGTCACGTGTCCTGACAAAGAGAGATGCCAGCAACTCAATGAGGTAATTCTAGTGCTGAAACTAAACTGTGAGTAAAAATTAGCAGCTGCGTTTATTGTTCATTGCACTATATGAGAAATTCATATCAGATGTACTTTCACATTACATGGTGATTAATTTTTAATAACCCTTGCTAGATGAATAGAAGTAGAGCTAATGAGCTATATAGCCCATAAAGAAAAATATTAGATTAGAATGTTTGATCAGAGTATAGCATAATCAGAATAAAACAAATCTTGCTAGTTACTAATTGAGATAAAAAGGAAAAGATCTGGACCTTTCGTTTTCTCTCTTTACTGTATGGGGTTTTGGAGAGAGTATGCTTTCCATGAATGAAAAGGTGTCCTTTTCTCTTTACTGTTTTCTTTTTCCCAGTATTTCTGCTCTGGTGTTTCTCATCCCATATAGTTGTTGACTATGATCAGTGCCATACAGGAAGAATGGAGGATTCATATGTTACCTATAGACTTCATGTTCCTGACTGCCAGGCCAGTAGCTGATATTAGGCTAAGGTGTAAGTCTCAAGGGATTGACTATCCACCTGAGGTTCCTCTTGATATAACAAGGGTTATTGAGCTTGATATTGTAAGTAAATTGATCTTTTGGTTTTTGCTGTGATTCAAACTTTTGAGTTGAGATCCACCATCTGTGACTGTTGCAGATCAGATGTAAACTTGATGGGCTAGGTGATACTATTAAGCCATCTCATTTTTCCCTTGGTTTAAATGGAGTTCTTTACCCTGTTAGACGGGGACCAAGAAGCAGGCTTATATGTAGACTGCGGATGAGTATCAGCTTCACACTACCTGCTATACTTTCTCTTGTACCTGAAGGAGTTGGCCGAGAAATTGCACAGAATGTTAGTTCCTAATTTCCTTTAGATAGTTCTAATACAAAGTTTTGTTTCTGATTCTGAGAAATGATGGAAATATGAAAGATGAGGTTCGCTAACCAGCCTGACTACCCTTCTTTTTCTTCTAAGGTTCTAAAGATACTAATGGATAACATGAAGAATAAAGTCAGTACCAGCTTGCTTGCTGATTATGGTGAATTCAAGAGGGAACGATCCATCGAATTAGTATAATTCTCAATGTTATCTGACAACAGAAGCAAGCAAGTACTGATTACTTTGTATGGACACAAGCAGGTACTGAAGTTTAAGGGCTGACATGAAATAACAGAGCAAGTACTGATTAGGTCGCAGCACTCACCTGATCTCAGCAATTTCTTCTTACCCACTGAATGGTTGTCTTCTTCTTCTTTTTCCACAGAAGAAATTGCTGTCTTCTTAGGTGTGCATTTTACATGTTACTCTAGGTGATCATGTCTTCTTAGCCCCTTTTAATCTGTTACATTTATTCAACCAATATACATTGTCAATCGTTATATCCATCGCAACTTGCGAGGGCTGAAGTTGAAAAAAGAAATTGAAAATTGATCTTTATAAAACATGGAGATGCGGGGGATCGAACCCCGTGCCTCTCGCATGCAAAGCGAGCGCTCTACCATTTGAGCTACATCCCCTCATGCCGTAACATTTCTTAATGAATTAAAAATGAATCTATTCAATTTTAATTGGTTATTATTTATTAACACGTAGGGCCTATCATTTTTATGATGAGCCAATGAATGCCAATGGGTCGAAGCTGAGCCAGAGTTTTCGACTCCGTTTCGCTTCTAAATAATTATCTTCACCCTACCTTATTCTCACTTTAAAATTTTTAAAGAAATTTCGACTCCATTTTAGAATATACGTCCTTGCTCTCAATTCACCTTCGTTTTAATCCTGTTTTGACTCTTGTTTGACTCAACTTCAATTTTTAATTTTTTTTAAAATTATTTCATCATACCATTAAAATAAACTCAATGTATATTTAACCAAAGTAAAATTCAAGTAAACTACAAATATAAAACACAAGCTCATTTAAACATGTAATTCAATAAATTTAAAGTAAAAAAAATAAAGTTTCCAAGCTAAAAATTTCAAATACAAAATAATAAAATATTTCATATATCAAATACAACCACTAATATAAATATAAATAATTTCATCCTTAAAAGTTAATAATATAATTCTTAGTTAGTTAAGTATATATTTAATAATATAAACTCATTTAAATCAATATAGTTAATAATCATAGTTACATAGTTTTTTTAATGTTCATATATAGTTACATAAATAATAATATAATTATTTTAATTTACATTTTTAATAATATGATTCATAATTAATTTATTAATAATATAAACTCATTTGAATCTATATAATTAATAATATAAACACATTTAATCAATACAGTTAATAATATAATTCATAATTAGTTAAGTATATATTTAATAATATAAACTTATTTAAATCAATATAGTTAATAATCATATTTATATAAGTTTTTTAATGTTCATATATAGTTACATAAATAATAATACAACTATTTTAATTTACATTTTTAATAATATGATTCATAATTAATTAGTCAATAATATAAATTCATTTGAATTCATATAGTTAATGATATAAACTTATAGTTAGTTAGGTATAATAATGTAAACTCCTTTAATAATATAAATGGATAAAACTTTTATTCATAGTATTTTTATTAGACAGAACTGAACTCAAAGATTTACGAAGGCTATAATCTATGCGAGAATTTCAACGGAGACAAATCAATCCCGACTCCGCCCTCACTAATCTCCACATTTTAAAATTATAATCTCCGTGAAAATTTCAGCGGTGACAAATCAATCCCGACTCCGCCCTCACTAATCTTCATATTTTAAAACTATAATCTCCTCGAGAATTTCAACGGAGACAAATCAATCCCGACTCCGCCCTCACTAATCTCCACATTTTAAAACAAGTGGATAACCTCCACCTCTATTCCTCTATTGAAGTCAGGGAATCCTGAATCCCATCGATACGGGCAAATCGAATCCCCAAAAATCCTTGTCATCGTAGCCACTGCAAGACTCCAATAGCAAACTTGCGCAACAGAGGCATTTCACTCTGTTAGTAATGCTTCACCAAATCTCGGCATCAAGAGAGCCTCGAAGAAACTTACAAACAACCCGAGACTCAGAAACCCAATGTATCTCCTACCATAACTTCCAATCAAATCTGGGGATGGTCAAGGATAGTCCAAACTCCAACGTCAATCTGCAGCTCGGTAGTCCTCCCACCATTGATGGTGAAGCCAGCAGTATAAATCCCTGTTTTGGAACTCCTTGATGCACTTCATGACATAGATTTGCCATGACCAATCAAACAGATAGCCTTTAACATTCTCAGAATCAACTGCCCTAGGCCTAGTCGCATGTTAAACAAAAACTGGCCATCGAGTTTCATAGTGCAATTCAGAAGGCAAAAAATCAACATGATGCATTTAATTCTTAGGATACACGAAGATAACAATTTTAACTCCGGAACTATTTCTGCAGATAATTGAAATTCATTTGTAAAAGTAATTGTATAACCAAGATCTCTAAACTTTATTTGACATGGAAATAATTGCTATCTCAAATGAAAATGCCTCTGTTGTGTATTTTATAAAGAATCTTGAGTTGACAATCATAATCTTTATAAATTCTGGGAAACATCTTGAACCATGCCAGCTTTCATGCTGATAAGTCCAAAAGAAACTGCCAACTTGCAACTAGTAAACAATTCCTGAGAAGATTTCATATTTGAAGTCAGAATCACAGAATGATTTTGGAGGCGGGGTTCTTGAGTACAAGGATCAACAGATAAATCTTAACCTTTGCATCATTTCATTCAGCACATACTCTCTCAAGTGTGCTGGAGCAATTTGTCCCCAGCAAAGAACTCGTTCCAGGCACCTTTCTGATACCCCTAACTCTAAGAACTCCTCTAAGAGAATTGGCTTTATCATGCTTGCCCTCAGAAGCATACATATTAGAAAGCAAAATGTGATATTCTGTATTTTGTGGGTATAATTGAAGCAGCTCTTGCATAAGCTTTTCCCCTAGCTTTAGTTTATTGTGGAAACTGCAGGACCCTAAGAGTGATCCCAACACCATTGGATTAGGTTGCTTTGGCATTCCCCGTACTACAGCCTCTGCTTCCTCCAAATGTCCAGCTCGACCCAAGAGATCTACAATACAAGCATAGTGTTCAATTGAAGGCCTTATCCCATACATGTGTTGAAGATTATAAAAAACGGATTGGCCCTCATCAACTAGACCTGAATGGCTGCAAGCACTTAACACAGCTGTGAAGGTCACATCATCAGGTTTGAACTCCTCAACCATTTGATCAAACATCTCCAATACAATACCACCCATTCCATGCATCGCAAATCCACTTAGCATAGCATTCCACATGATCACATTCCTGTGAGGAATCACCTTGAACACTCTCAAAGCATAATCAACCCTCCCACATTTAGAATACATGTCAATCAAAGCCGTAGCGACCATTACATCCATCTCATTCTCCATCATCTTCAGTGCATATACATGAATCCACCTACCCATTGTTACATCCCCCAGCTGTGCACAAGCTGATAACAGTGAACAAAGTGTAACAAAATTCAATCCTAATCGACAACCAAATATCATCTCCTCAAGCAGTTCAAAAGCTTTACGCACAAGCCCATTTTCCACATAGGCAGCAATTATGATGGTCCAAGCAACCTCATTTCTGTCCGGCATTTCTTCAAACAATAAGATTGCTGTGTTCAAACCTTCCCATTTCACCGCACCCTCCAATCGCACAGTCCAGGAAACAATATTCTTTTCGTTCATCTCATGAAAAATGCTCGTCGCTTCACGCACTAATCCGCATTTCACATACATATCCATAGCCGCATTACAAGTTTTCACGTCGCACCCAAACCCCAATTTTATCATAAAAGCATAACCTTGATTACCGAAACTTGCATTCCGCGATTTTGCAGATGCACTGAGGACAGAAACCATCGTAACCTCATCGACTAAAACAGCTAATTTCCGCATATCAATGAACAAACCCAGAGCTTCATTTGGCAGATCAGTACGGTTATAACAGTTCATTAGAGCAGTCCAATCAACTGTGTCTTTAAAACCGCAGGGAATTTCGTCGAACAGTTTGCGCGCAGACCGAGAAACCCCACAAGCAGCATACACGTGGACGATGGTGTTGCGGAGGAACGCATTCGGTAAGGACAGAGCCAAGAGACCACTGGTGATGGCAGTGGCATGGAGCTTCTGACCCATTTCCAAAGCTGCATCTCGTGAACATGATCTGAGAAGAATTCGGTAGTAGCGTGCGAGTGATGAAATGGTGCAAGACTGGTTCAGCCATATCATAAGTCAGAAACAGAAGTCCTAAAAGGTAAAAGGAAAGAAAATCGAACTGTCAATCAGTGAAAAAATTCCCTTTCTACAGAAACTATAAAGTCGTCGGTTTCGTCGCACTGCCTGATTTCCTCCTTTGCGGCCTCTGTTCCGTAAACGACGCCGGTAATACGAAACTGTCATTTCTATATCAATTTCTTCTCTGCCATCTCTGGGGGCTGGCGCTCCTTTGACGTCGGGATGAGAGAATCTGCTTTATTCTCAACTTGATTTAAATTTATAAATTAAAGAGCCTCTTAGGTAGGTTTATCATTTTTTTGAAATACTACTAAACAAGAGATTATCCAAAATAATGTAAATCAATTAAAAATTCTCAAAATGGTGTGATGTGGGGCTCCCAAATTCTCTCCACGCAATGGTATTCTTTGTCTAAATAGTTAACTAAATCCACGATTAAGTTTTTATTTGAAATAAAATATTAATTTGAGTTTACACCACTTATGAAACATAATTAATATTTTTTTCTAGCCACTCTTTAAATGGTGAATATAACTTATTTTATCATATGAAAATGATAATTGGACATTAAAAATTATAAATTGTGTTAGATAGAATAAAAATGAACACCTATTGATATTTTTCGTTTTTTATTAAAAAATGTTTATTTTTTATTTTGATTAAAAATTAATATAAAATTTTAATTTTAATTTATTTATTAAATATATGTAAATATTTTAAATTAAAATTTAAATGTTGAGTTATAGAATTTATAAATTAATGATATATAAATTTGAATTTATTAATAAAAATTTATATAAAAAATATATTTATTTTAAAATATTAAATATTTAAATTTTAAACAAATTAAAATAAAAATATGAATAATAATTTTGGTACTAATGTATTATATTTATTCTTTTCCCATTATTTTTGGATGAATTTGCTAAGTACGAAGCCACGTAACAACAAAAAGAAAACAAATCGAACTGTCACTTCGCCTTCGCCACCAAAATTTTCCCTTTAAAGAGAAATTGTGAATAGAATCTCCGGCCGGTCTCCGCTCAATTTAGTGATATAGCGAAACCTCGGCACCATCACTTTGACTCTGTGTTCTTTTCCCCTGCTCCGGCCTCTGTTCGGAACTGATACAGGTAATTTAAGTTATCATTTCTTTGTATATTTCTTGCCTGCCATCTCCGGCGGCTGGCGTTTGAAAATGGGCTCTTCTAGGAGGAATCAAGCTCAGTTGTTCTCGATTCTATTGACATAAGGAGAGCCTATTGTGTATTCCTTGACATGCATTGTGGGTTCTTATTTAAACTCATTGGTCTATTGCAGTGAAAGCTTGCATAGTGAGTATAAAAAAGACATTACCTTTCATCTGGAAACCAGTTTAGTTTTGAAAAAGGTACAATCTTTACAAAAGGCCGTGATATTGGTCCCAGATTTACATGACCCGTTCTCATATTTAAATAACTTTGAGAGCTCCCAAAGGATTCTAAGGTACTTCTGTCCTAAATCATAGGAAGAACTTGAATTATTATTTGGTATAATAATAAATTAGGTTATCCTGTTATGTATTGGTTGTTTTCGATAAAACATTAGATGAGATTTTAGCAAAGCTCAGGCTTATATTTAATGCCGTTTTATCAAAGAAGAGTTTGAGAAGTTGTGCTTCTGTCCTAACTACAACAGAATGCCCCTCCAACATAAATCATGGAGAAACTAACGGGGAATCAGAACAGTGGTGATGTTGTGATGTATGGATATGTTCTCACCCAGTCCGTAGTAATTCTATATTTTTGCATTGTACGTGTTAGTTAGTTAGTAAGGTGCTAAAGAACTCGCAAAGTTATTCCTAGTTATGACACTTGGACAACATTGTATATGAGATATTGGGACTGTAATCTTTTTCAAGATTGCTCTAATACAATGCTTCTGAATCAACATGTTTTGCATGATATACAGGAATCATGAAGCAGAAGCAGAGAAAAATAACAGATATCAACTTTGATGTGTTAAAACATATCATGCTTCACTTGTCAAAGTCATCCAGTGGAGCAAAGAATCTCTCAAGGACATCAGCCGTGTAAGAATTTACTTTAGCAAAACAGTGATTTCTGGCCATCCACTCCCCCCTTCTCTTTTATTTTGAGAGATACCCTACTGAGCCAACTAACACTGCCAGAAATATGAATTTGAATGACTTTGATAACATTTCCAACTGAATATAAAACTAAGCTTCATAAGAAGTTTGAACATGTAGGTAAGCTAATTCTGGAATATTTCTTATAATCCTAATTACTAGAAGACGATAACTGTCAACAGGTACTGTACTTACTTTTGAAATTGATTTTATCAAAGTCTTTCTTGTGGCAGGTCATGTGAAATTTGTCTATTATAGTGACCATTTTTATGTAACTATGGTGTCTTATTACAGTAACTTCATTGCAGCTGCAGGGTTTTTAAAGAACTTGTGGAGGATCCCATGATCTTGGAAGCTGTAACTTTTGACGATGTTAATCTTTCTGAGATTCATGAATCATTTTGGAAATGCAATGGGTTGTTATTTAAATGCATCCGAGCTGGGAATCTCAGTGCTTTCTGCACAGCGTTTAATGTATGCTTTTGAAAGTTGGACAAGTATCTTCCTATAGGTCAATTGCACACCTGCACTGATAGTCACTTTAGTTTACTTATTCATAATTAACATTCAGTATAAGTGGTAACCTGGATTGCTTTATATCATGTACGTGTCCAGTATGCAGAAACATTATTTGCTGCTTCTAAAACCATTCATGGCAATTTCCACCAGGCTGCAATGGAAAGTATTATTACCCATTTCAGTCTTCATTGATATGCTCTGGCTTCCTCAAGTCCCCAATCACTTTTTGTTATTTTTCTTATTTCTGTTATAAATGTGCATATGCAGACTCTTAGAATATCATCTATGGAGGTTCAGATCGTAAATACAAGAGCAAGGCTGAGGGCTTTCCTTCAAGCATTTGATGTTAGTAGTTTAATTTACAAATTTTGCTTCTTGTTGCACTTAGATAACAGGTGTTCTGGCAATGGCATGATTAGACTTGTTTTTTTTTCAGGATTTATGCAGTATTTATTACTCTGCTGACGAGTGTTACAAGAAGATGTCAGCATTTTGGTTGGAATTGACAGAGGCTATAATGTCTGTTCGTGCTTGAATATTGATATACAGCTAAGATTAGTGCTCATTTTGTTGCATCTGTTGATGATTTGCTTTTAATAGATTCACGTATTATGGGATTAGGTTTTCGAAACCCCAAAGATCATCCTTGCCCGCTGATGGCCAGTAGATGTTCTTGAAACGGGGTGGAATATTCTCCTGGAACTTCTTTTTCGATGATTGATCTTGGCATCATTAAGGCATTTAGTAGCCTAGGATTTGCTTTTAAATCAAGCCTTCTTGTTGAGTTCTTTTATGGAAGGTTCCGAAGGTAATCTTCTAATTTGGAATCATTGACTATGTTTGAATTGATTGAGGGAAAGAAGAGGAGTTGCTCAAGTAATGAGAAGATTGAAGATTTGATAGTTAATAAGTGGAAAATGAGAAAGAAGTTAACTTATATTTGTCTTTTCATAAATATAAACACAATAGTTTAACATGTAAAGTTAGATACCAGTAACAGCCTCGGCCTCATCTATGATTAAGAAAGTCACATATTTGAGGCATATGTGGTGTATTTATTTTTTCTTCTAAACAGTAAATTACCTAAGAATTGTCTCCCCAGACTGTATCAGATGAATGCCATATTGAATCTTTCTAACTACTAAAATCACGTTTATTTGTTCTAATGTTTTGAAAAGTGAAAATTTTCATTCTCTCCGTTTCTTCGATCTGACCCAGCGAAGAACGAAAAGCGAGTTTTGCCACTCTATATCTGGAACTTTCTGAGTTGAACTCCAGGAGAGACCGTATACATAATGCAGTAAAGTACAACTGTAAGAGTTTGCCTATCGCTGGCACCAACCTATAACTAGGGTGTTTTAGGAAATCATGCCAAATACGACGTCAAATCACCATCGCCTCTGTCTTAAGATGTGCTCTTGTCCTTCTTTTTATCTGAAGCTCACAAAGAATGCCCTTGCATTAAGTTTAACAAACAAAATAATTAAAATTGTAACTTGGAAGAACTAGGCGCCAATTTCAAAACGGGTACCCCTGTAGTATCCAGAAATGGAACCAAGACAAACCTCCATCACTTCATCAAATTACATTTCCATTCAGCAATCGTTTGCACAAGCACATGGCGGGGGGAAAAAGACTCCCCAAGAAGGGGAAAAAACACACACTAAAATTCATAAGCACATCCGTTCAGATCAAGCGAAACACCAAAAAGACAAGGCAGAATAGTGGAAAGGACAAATCACCCCAGAAACCTGCATCTTGGCTATTAGGATAGTTTGAAGTACAAGATCAAGATGACAGCAATAACAAGGATTGTGATTATAGCACCAATAAGCCACTTGTTTCTGCTCATCCTCCTCGACATGGCAGTCAAAAGTTTTTTGCTCCTGCTTATGTTGTCATCCACACCATGAAGCTGGTAGAGGAAAAGAAACTCATCAAATTGATTGATTTCAATATTCTATTCCCTCCTTAATTTGCGTTACTGCATGGAGGGGGGAGAGTAGAAGGGGAGGGAAATAGGGAATGAGGGTCACTTCATATTGTTGAAGTTCATGATCAATGTAATGCGAACTGCAAATAAAATGGCCAATTGAGTAGTACCGTGTTATTAGTATGTAAAAGAGATTGTCGCTGTTGGCTCAGATCTTGGAGGAGTGAAACGCCAAGATCTTCTGTCTCTAGCATGGTCTTTCTGCTTTCTCTAATCCTGCCACTGGACCTGTCCAACCTTTCAGTTGATGTTAACAGTCTTGTCCTTTGGTCTTCTGATACCTAACAAATTTTAGGATCAACTTCTCACTGATCAGTAACAAAGGGAGTAGAGAAGAAGATAATGAAAGGCTTACCCATTCAAAATCTCAAATATGAGAATTACATGCTTCCTTTCATCTTCTACCACCTAATCTTTTAAACTTTGCTCACAACAAAAATGAAAAAAACAATTATCTATAACATCTGCAGTCATTGGTTTTTGTGCTGATGATTCCTCTAAACTAGATCCAATCTCCACATAACTGAACCGAGGAAGTGATAACCATTTCTGACAACAATTGTTCATCACTTCTTTTCTAAATTAGGCTTCAGCACAAGTAGAGACTGTTTGAGTTATTTTTTTTTGAAAAAAAGAAGAAGACACTGTATTCGTTGGTCTTAGAACTCCTGTGAGACAAACTTCTCTTCTTCATAATAAGAAAGCATTTTTTCTATCAAACTTCTCTTCTTCATGTAAGAAGCATTTTTTCTATAAAACTAAAATTGTTAATGAGCAGTAATTGTCCCTATAAAGGACTTGTATGAAATAAGCATACCGTTAGTGTATCAGCCATCCCAGATTCCAACAACTCATCACGTGCAGCCTGATTTAAGTTAGAAGAAGCAATCCGTTTGATTTCACTTTTCAAATTGTTAAGGTCAGATTTGTATTCCCTTAGCTTCGCAAGTAGAACTGCCCTAACATTTGGCTGCAAACTTCGGGCTTCAAGATCCATTTTCCGTATCTAAATATGGTTAAGTCAAGTCAGAAAAAACCCCAAGCAGTCAAAAGCAAATGACAAGGATTTCAGATGTACAAAAAGAATAGTACCAAAGATTCTGCTTCATCGACACCAACTTTTATTTCAGACATCTTCTGCTTTTTTTGCTCTGCAACAAAATAGTTATGATCATCCTCAAATATATTAATAGATGAAAATATTATATATTTACCACCATTTTAGTTAGACAAAACAAGAAATAGGAACACGTGAACCCACATTGATAAGCTAGACTGCTAGAGTAGCTAATGCATTATCAAAAAGTTATTATGTGCCTAAGGCAGTGTGTTCTGTTTAGGGCCTTCAGGATTTCTCTCTGGTGAAATGCTGAGGAGAGGTTGGTTGAGGAAAATCAGATCAACTCCGATTTTCAGCTCCTTAAAAGAACAAAGCAACAATGATCAAAGATGCAATCTTTTTTTAACAGGTAAGACCCATCAGCAGCACCTCAAGACTAGAACGAACTAGGACAGAAAAAATGCATACAAACAGATATATAGCCTTTTGAAGACTAAAATCCAATCTTTCAAACTCCGAAACATATATATATATATATATATATATATATATATATATATATATATATACATAAGATATTATTCAAGGCGCATGCCAATGATCTCCCACAATACCCCAAGAATCATTTTCCTACTTCTGCTAATGATTCTAGTCAAAATCCATTTCTGGGCGCAACAAGAATTTGTATTATAAAATGATATCAGAGTGCCAATGATCACCCCCAATACCTCAAAAGAAAATCGCAATTATCATAAGAAGAGTAGATTGAAAACAGATAAAAAGCATTAAGCAACTATAGAAATTGTTTTGCCGACCTCCATCAAGGAGACCTGCTGAGTTGCTCTTCTTGGTTAAATTCGCCGACAACTCGCAGTATTGCCGTTCATTTCTGTCGAACACCTCGCTCATCTTTCGGAAGCTCCTCCTGTCCTTCCAATTTAACTCAAACACTTCTATATCAATTAAAGAATTGAAGAAAAATTATCGATTTAAACTATAATCAGAATAGGAGATAATTCCTAATCCTACACCGTAACGAATCCCCACCTTTTTCTTTCTTTTAAGATAATTCACAGATTCTACAATTTAGAGACTGCTACCTGATATGATCTCTGTGTTGTTGCCGGACGCAAGAACGTACCGGAGACTTCGCCGGCTCCCTAGTCAATATTTTTGCTTATTTTATTATTCACAAAAGAGTGGAAAACGTTGGAATATTCGCAACGTTGTCTTTTTCTCGGGCTTTGGGTAATTTAACTAATTTATAAACAGAGAGAACTGAATTAGATTATTGGATTTTTTTCTTCCTAATTTTAGAAAGCGGCAAGGGATGAGAATCCAATAAAAACATTTAAAAATATGATCTCTGGCCAAATGTGCAAGAAAATGAGGAATAATTGGCTGAAAATATTAAGTAAGATTAGTATTGTTTTTATTAACATCATTAATTATTTAATTCATAATTTTAAAAAATTAAAATAATACTTCATCCATTTCATTTCATTCCAATTGAATATTTTTTACTTGTAGAAGGATTAAGACAAATATTATAAATGATAATTATACAATTAAATTTTATAAATTGTAATAATTTAATAAATAATGTATAAATATTAATTTTATTATAAATATATATTTTTAATAAATAGTTAATAATTAATTTAAATTCTTCATTAATAATAATGATTAATTGTAAAAGTATATATTAAAATTTAAAAATTAAATAATTAGAATAAAATTATATATATATATATATAAACAATTACAATGTGACAAAAAGAATAGTGTACATTATTAGGGAGAATATTTATATTAGGTGCTAAAGTACATGGCCTTTGGCACACTATATCTAAATCTATCTTTCATCTCATAGGGAAAAAAAAATCAATCTATTTTCTTTTGAGACAGTGTTGCAGTTTTTTTCTTTTTTTTTTTTTTTTTGAGCAAAGTGCTGCGGTTAAAAGATGAAATACTGAAGCGCTTTATTTTCCTTTATGATTTTTAATAAAGAAACTCATTAAAATATTTTGCAGCAAAAATATTTGTTGAAAGTCAAATATCAGAAAATCACTTGAGCGGGAGTTCTTTTCAACGTAGATTGATTATCCTACCCGATCAGAGCACCAAAAATTCTTCATCCCAATTGTAAGCAAAATAAAGGCCAGAAAAAATTCAGCATTATAACACAAATTAGGGAGGGGGGGGGGGATCCTTGGGGACTAAGAATTATAATCCAACCACAAACAAGACACCACATACTTACTCAAATGTGTCTCCTGCCAAAATTACCAGTTTGTCTTTTTATCTCCCCCCCCCCCCCCCCAAAAAAAAAGAAGCATTCAAGAAGGATCTGTCAAAAAAATCCATGGTGAGTGTCCATGGTAACCTACAAAATCCTCATGGAGGCTTTTGAGACTTGAAAATTAAATCATATTGTTACAACCGGAACCTAATGAACCACTTATAACTTTTGTACAAAATGGACGAGTGAAACTCTATTTTATTATTGCTATAGTAACTATTTTGGAGGCACAGAAAACAAAAGGAAAAAAAATTTAATGAGCTAATTCCTCTTCTAATACCTTGGTCGGAGCTGGCCGCACCAAATGCCCTCCAGGCCTCCTTGTAAAACCTGTAAGGCCACGTCAAAGCATGTGTCAGCCTTCACACCTGCAGAATGTAGCAGCCTGTCCATCAACAAAATCAATCTTTAATTTTACTCTCAGCTGTAAAAATCATCATCCCCTTCTGGGGAGAACAACAAAGATGTCCATTGCTTACGAAGTTATACACGGCAAGATGAATAAGTTAAGATCCTCAACTCACTTTCCCAAGCCTCAAACTAAAATCTGTCTTCATGCTGCTGTTTCACTAGTTGGAACTAAAACGTTTCCATCCAGAATAGGACTATCGCTACTTTTGGAATGCTGTTTTTGCAACTCCTCCAATTCATCACTAGAAAAAACTTCTGACTGCAAGGAAGGGGCAATGTTTTTCACATTCAACCAAGTTAGTTCCCAAAAACTATCTTCCCTGACCACATCCACTGGAACAAGAATTCCACTTGACTTCATGACAAGTAGGGTGTTCTTCAAGAGCTCTGGGACTAATTCATGCATCTTTTCACTGCGTTTACCCCTGAATTTCACCTTCATATATCGTTCCATACAACTAAGAACACCAAACCATAGTTTGCTGAATGATGCCAACTGTGATATATCTTGCAGTGACTGTAGAAAAACTTTTGACAAGAGCTTCAGTGAAAAAACTAGTGTCCCTTCCATGTTACGATAGTCCTTAGGAGAATGCTGCAGTGTAATTTCAAGTAAATCATCAAGTAATGTAAAGATTACTTGATCAAAACATTGCGACCACAGCTCCTTTGGAATATGCATCACCTCAACTCCTATTAAGCACCTCTGTAACATCAAAATAGCATGATTTCTGACCTCTTCTCTCTGGTCCACACATACTTTCCTCACTCCCTGAACCAGCCTCAGCCACATCTCCCAAATGTCCTGTGCCATTTTTAGACCAGCCTCCTCTGTTACAGCTTCCTTGGTCTTGTGAAACCATCTTAGCAAACAGTCAAGTGAACCAGCCAAGAGATCCAAAGATTTTATTGATCGGTCAATGCTTCCAACTCGTGACTCAGCAAACTGCCTCGCTGCATTGACACAAAGCACATAATTTGCAGGCAGAAGGTGGGCCCCATCAGTCATTATAAATGATAATGTCTCAAATCCTGCTTCGGATGCTTCTGGATGTCGAGCTGTGATTGAAAGCAGTGATATAATTGTGCGCCAGCCCATATGAGATCTTATTTGCATTGCATTTGCCTTGATGAGGTGCATAACTTCCTGCGTAATCTGTTCACAATATGCATCGGCAACCCGAGCATCAAGTTTCAGTATTAGTTGCAAAGACTTGAGAAGCTCATCAGTCAAGTTTTCCTTGTAAGGGAGCAATCGTTGGCATATACGTAGCAGCCCGAAAACAGCCTTCTCCACCAGAGCACAAGGCATTACAGTTGACCTCACAACATTGGCTATGTGCTCATAAACACCTTGCCACAAAAGCATGATCCTATCTCGGTTGTTTAGTGTGATAGCAATCAACAACTCCAGACAGAAAATTGCAGTCACTTCATCTTCCAGAGAATTATTTACCTTACGAGGCCGTTCAGCAGCCAAAAGAAGTGCCTGAACAAGATGCATTAGGGACTCAGCTTGCAGAAATTTACTCTCTGCAAAGATGCTATCTAAATGACAATCTTGAATTGTCTGAAGGGTCCGCTGACGAGCAGCAAGCTGTTCTTCAGTAGGTTGAGGTGTAGGTTCTTCTGTATCAAGGTATAACAGTTGACTGAACCGACCCATTAGGCCAGAGGATTTCCTGGCTGGTGGCATGGATACAGTAGCTGATGATGGGGAACTTGCAAGAGGTCTAACAAGGTGTTGATCAAGTGAAGTTTCTGATTCATCAGCAGCATCACTAGCAAGTCGAGCAGGAAGAAGTCCCATTTTGTTCAAGCTTAAAATGCAATCCACAATATTTTTCCAGCCTGAGTGAATGTGATCACCATACCCGTTTGCTATGGTGAAGACAGCTGTGGTTGCCATCCTAGCTTTGGAGTCATCACCAAAAGATAGAATAAATGCTTCATCAACAAAAGGGGGGAGCAACAAGTTTGTGAATTTACAAAGCGACACAACCAGATCATCCAGCACATCAATAAGATTATAGGCTGCAGAAATTTTAGCAATAGCTAAAAATCCATCTATACAAGTCTGCAAAACCTCTTCCTGATCAACATGGTCAAAAACCACAGATATAGCAGCTATTGTGGGGCCTGACAAAATAGCAAACATTTCATAATCAAGGCGCGGCTCCGAATCACAGAAAATGTATGCAGCTGATTGCTTAGATTTGTGCACCAGGCCAATCCAATGGCTTCGCATCATCACTGCGACACCAGTAGCTTGTTCAGGAACCATCCGTATTTCATTCTCACAGATTGAGTGGTAAAGCTCAGATAAGAATTCTCGAGGAAGATCATTCCCTCCATTTATTCGACGATTGTTGCGGATGAAATCTTCTTCAGTCATCTTCTTCTTCACCTGTGCATTGTGTTGATCTGTGTTGAGCATTATCAAAGAATATGATAACAGCAGTGCAGCATCTTTGTTAGCCAGAATATCAGGTGATTGCTCATAATATCTCTCTGCAAATGCATCTAAGACCCTCTGTATCTTCTGAGATTCTCCCGGCAATCTAAAAGTTTCCAAGAAAATGCGCAATGCAGTGTCTAGGTTCATAGCCCGAAAATCAAATGTCTTTGAAAATTCATGAAGAACTTGAATACAAAATTCGTCATGACCTCCAAGGAAATCCCCTACAAGATTCTTATCTAAACCAGTTGTATATCTGAAGAAACATGCTACACTTCGAGGGTCATTTTTATCAGGCAACAAATGAGCAGCTTGAAGAAATTCCAGACCCTTCTTTGGTTCCCGGTTGAAGTGATCAACTCCAATCATCAACTTCCTTTTAATTTGCTTCATCTTGTGGGCAAATGGGACCCAGCTATCAGGGTCATTATGGTTTTCACTTCTGGCAGTCCAAAATGGCTCGTATTCCTGAGGATCTAGTGAAGTCCATTCTGGAATTGATGACTCGTGGCCTATTCTCTCGGCCATACCCTGAATCATGGCAATCAAACCCTCCAGAGCAAGAGTATTCATTGCAGACAAAGGGCTGTTTACAGGGAAGGCACTTTTGGACAACAGGTTGACAAGGTCTTCAAACACATTACAGCAGGATATGTCACAGTCAAAATTCGCATACATCTCAGACATAAAGAAATGCTGCCTACAAAAGTCAACAAGGGCCTCCATGGCAACCTCCTTCTGCTGGTACGAAGAGTTGTGCTTGCTTCCTGCAATCCTCAATAACACACCAAAGAAAAATGCTTCAAGCTGTAGTTTTAACTTAATCCGCAGATGATGGTACAGATTAAGAACTATGCTACACACTGTTGAGAGAATTAATGGACTCATTGACATGCCAAATTGCATCAGATTATAGAACAATTCCTCTTGTATTAGAGCCAATAATTTAGGATGATTCCCTAAAGCAGCTCCACTCAATTCTATTGCTGTGTTAATTAAACCCAGAGCAAACAGTGGCACATCTTCATCATATGCTATAGGATTGGACCTTGGACCAGTTTCAATGTCTTCCATCACATTCAAAAGGGAACACAGGAAATGAAATATTTCGACCATGCATGGAACACCATATGGATCCATCATAAAACTCCCTCCATTCTGAACAACTTCCTTCTGACAAGATGATGTTGATTCTTCATCCACCTCACCTGGCAATGTCACTGTGGAAACACCCGAATCAACAAAAACAGATGCCTGATCATCAGATTTGGCACTGCCATTGGCATTAATGGTTTGCTTATCTTTCAAAGACTGATTCTCAATTGGCACAAAAACCTGCCCAAAAATCATCACACTTCAGGAAGAAAATAGGAGTTGCATGCCACCCTCAGAGACTAATAATGCAAGACTAGTCAAAACAGAAGATTTATCCATGGCATCACTCCTCTCATCAACTGATTCTTCAACAAAAACGAGTCAAAGCCTCAAGAAAACTGAATAAAAACTTTAGTCCTCTAACTAAAAGAACATATAAAAAAGGTGACTGACAAGATTAACAGTACATAGAATGAAAGAGAAAAGGAGCCTATGAGTTTTGATAGTAGCAGGAGGCAAAGAACATAATCCTAAAAAAGCTAATTTCATTACAATTTGGGGCAGCATAATTTCTAAACCAAAAAATGTTATCATAAGAAAAAGAAAATGAATAATTATCACACCTTTTCCTCAAGAAAAAATTATCACACCTACCTCTTTGTCAGCAGATCTGCTTCCCTCAGCCAATGATTGTTGTTTGTAGTCGATAACAGGCAGGTGCAAAAAAATACACTTTATTAGTTCATGCATAGTATGACGTGCTATTCTCTGTAGGAGTTCACCTTTAGAACTTGCTTGATGAACTATCCGGAAGCAGGTGTTGACTATGTTGCACACGTGATGATTACTTAAACGAACTGATGCTTTATTCTTCATGCAAGCCAAAAGAACATGAAGTATCTTCATCAATACCACTTCTTCAGAAGCAGGATCAGTCACCTCAAACCGGCAGCTTGTTACAGCATCAACTATCTGATGCAAAGCATTGTCTACATTCACAGTGTCTGAATCAAGTATTTCTAGAGTTAAGATTTTATAAACTGAAGATAAAGCAACACCAGTGATTGGTGCCCCAGTTTCGTCAGATTGGATGACATCCAAAAATGGCTTAAGGTAAACAACTGGATCAATAACATGCCATTGATGCTTCCATGAGAAAATATTTTTACGTAGTTCCTTGAAAGAGTGGATCAGAGAGTGCTCTATTTGATCATCATCAGCATAACGAACTCCCCAACGTACATTTCTTCTCATCACAGCCAAAACGGCACCAATTTCTGAATTGACCATACATGCTAAGGCAACCCTTGAGGACCTGAAGCAACCACCCTTGGGTTCTCCAGACAAATCATTCATTACAGTCTGCTGGTTTAAGCAACCCATCTTTAGACTTCTAAATTAAATGGATTTGAACCCAATTCACTAGCTACCATGTGAAAAAGGCACTGTAACCCTGATCAAAAGATCATGCTCTTCTCTGCAATAAAATAAAAGAATCAATAAAATCCATCTGATCAATTTATAACTCAATTTTCATGAGAAAATACAAAAAAGAAATACAGGTAATTTTCTTAATGCACTCAGAAACTCAAGATAGAGCAACTTGAAACAACAAAGGACATTTTCATATACAATAGGATGAAAAAAGACCAACCTACATTCAAGGGCAGAGCCAGAGTCAAATTATAGAAAATATATATTGTATAACAATGTTAGAAAATTTAAAGAATATTTGGGGGACAAAAGGTAAAAAGACAATTATTGAAATTTCAGAGGACCCTATCTACATTGGATATAACACAAGAAAAGACCAATCGTTGAAAACATCCTTATCGTCTTCTTCCAAAAAACAGCTAAAAAAGCAGCTAAATATTTCCCAGATATACAGTCCAAAAGACAGTAATAAATGTGAAAGAAAGCTCACTAGTAATGTTAACCATTTTTGTGCTAAGCAAAAGACTGAAATTGTGTAGGTAGAAGAGAAAGAACATAAAACAGAATTTCTAATTTGGAGCATAAGTAAAGCAAATCTGCAATAGATATGCTACGATATAAGCCTATAGACAACATGTGGATGTACATGTTTGGAGATGTTCTAGGTCTTATCACCTATGGGGCCAAAAGATCCCCAGATTGTAACCTCCTTTTAAATATGCAAACAAGTAGGTCTCTAACTGTACTTGAGGAAGAAATGTCTGAACTAAAGTGGCAGGAAAAATATGTTGATTGATATCCTTTTCCCCTCTGGCAAGCGGATCTCAATTACCCAGTATTTATGTTCTCGCTTATCTCAAAATGTAGAAGGTACGATTGGTCAATCAGCAATTAGTGATCAACCATTTTCTCATCCTCCAATTTGTTGATGACAAACTATACTGATAGGAAATGAAATTTAAACAAGGCCTCAGAATCTTCTTAGAGTTTACCAGTACCAATCAGCTGCTATGAACACGAACATAAGAATTATGAATGCTGGACAGCTGTTGCATACGGAATAATACCAAGAAAGAACTATACTCTTCCGTGGCGCCATTAACTAAAAAGCACCTTTTTCGTTTCCTTCACTGTTTAGCACTAGATCAGAGATGGGGAAAGCAAATACTCAGATTACCGAATCCAATTCCTATCAATCTACAAACAATTGTCTAGTTCAACAACTTCGCCAACTGTTTCCGAAAAAATAAGTTCAGAACATTAATTAAGAAATCAAAACCCATTCTCCATCAGGACACACGGAATATCCAGACATTGAATCGAAAATACTCCACACCACACATCTACCAGTAACTTAGTTTAAGGCACATATAAAATTCGGAAGTATCCGTAGCTTCAAATCTGAAGCACCGGATCTAACTTGATAGGAGTTCAATTCAAATCGGATACTACGAAAATGGTATGAATCAGAAACAGAAAACAACAATGATAAAGAAAAAACACAGATATGAAATCAGATTGCAAAGAATTGCATCCATGAAACGTACGGATCAAGGAGGAAGGCAAGTTGAAGAATCCAAACCCCCGGCGAGTCGAGAGCAGAGAGTGGTTCATCAGCCGGTCCTCGCAGAGGCGACCGAGGGACAATTTTGGCATTTTATTTCTTTATTTGTGCCTTCGTCAACTTATATCAGTGGTAGACCGGCCCAGCGAGTTCAGATTTTATATTTACGCCGTCTCTCTCCTCCACCCAGGGAATAAACGGGAGTTCTTTGCGAACCCTCGCGCTTAGCTGTCACGCTTCTCATTTCTTATATTAGCTTTTTTTTATTTTTTTAATGAATGAATATTAGTAATTTTACACAAATTAATAAATTATTTTATTTTTAATATACTTCCATTCATTTGTTTGACAAATGAAAATTTATTGTCTTTTTCTTTCTTTAATAAAATAGTGATAAATTTGAAAACAATATACATAATAACTATAAAAATTTGTAAAATATTTTATAATTAAAAATAAAAAAATTTACTTAGTACATCTTATTTAGAAATTAAATATTAATGAATAAATAAATAAATATTAGAGTTCATTTGCTTTTTTTTTTTGGGAGGGGTGTGGTTGGCGTGGGGAGGTGGGCCTTTTTACTTTGCCAAACAATCCTTTGCCTTACTAATTTTTTATTCTTTTTTTTTTTTTGCCTTGTATAACTTAAAGTTAGTATTATAACATTTTATTTTTATTTTTTTTTGAGGGAACTATAACAACTAATGTTCATCGCAAAAAAACTGCAATATCCTTTTTCTTTTGGAAAAATAGTAATTATATTACAATTGAGTTTTGTTTTAACTTTTTTCAAATTAATCTTCTCTATTAAAAATATAAATCTAAGTATAAAAATGCATTGTTTCATATGTTCTCAATTACTAAATACTTTTGCTTCAAAACAATTACTATTTGAACTAATAAAGGTTGCACGGTGAATGAAGCAAGATTTATCATTACAAACTTTTAGATAGCACTTGACATTCTATTGTCATTAAAAGGAAAAAATAGGTGATATTCATTTTTTTAAGAGAGGAGTCAAATTAAAAATATATATTAAATATTTTTCATTTCTATATTTAATATTTAATATTAAATGATTGTTTTTTGAAATTAGAATTCTATAATTCACTTCATAAATTTAAGAATTCACTTTTCACAAACTATCTTAAATATAGGGTAACTGAATATTTGATAATTTTTTCATAATTATTATTTTTTAATTCTTAGAATAAGTCAAAATTGAACTGATGGAGTATAACTTTAAAATTATTTTACTAATTCCAGTATTTTTTCTTAGAAAAATAAGAAATTCACCATGAGTAATATATAATGAATTTTAAGATAATTTTTGTTGTGATTTGTCTTTCTTTTTTTTTTCAAGTATTTCTAGTGTGATAGAGAAATTTATATTGAAAAATATCATTGT
Organism: Apocynum venetum; assembly: GCA_019593545.1. Lineage (NCBI taxonomy): Eukaryota > Viridiplantae > Streptophyta > Magnoliopsida > Gentianales > Apocynaceae > Apocynum > Apocynum venetum. The sequence continues at coordinate 2,720,626 of SRSM01000123.1, read as the reverse complement.
CTATTTAAATTCAACAAAAATAAATGGCAACATCCAAAAAAGTAAAGGATTGAAGTCACATATTAAACTTTTACCATAATTCTTCTATATCTAGTTAAGATTATTGTAAATTATTGTTTATATACTTAATATTTTTTATCTATTAAACAATAAAGTGGGTAAAAATTATATTTGAAAGCACGCTATTTTTTTTGAGGGGTTTGTTCTCTTAATTCTTAATATTATTGTTAGATATTGATGGAAATGTGCACACTATTGGTCTTTTTAGAATTTATAGGTTTTTTTTATTCGAAGTTTAATGTTCATTTAGACTTTAATTAAAAATTAAGAAATATTATTGATTTTAATTAAATTACAAAATTAATATGCATATTAATATAATGAATTTCACAATTCATGAGTTAATGTGATGTAAATATCTTAAATTAGGACATTAAGTGTTGATGGACATGAATTATTAATATATAAATATTTTAAATTAAAAGGATTATTAATATAATTTTGAATAAAAAATAAATTTATTTTAAAAAGTAAAATATTTAATTTTTAAATAAATTAAAATATAAATGTAAATATTCGGAATGAAAAAAGTAACTATTTAGAATTTACATTTAATATTATCCCCATTTTTTACTCAACTATCTAAGTTATTTAATTGAAGATTTATTTTAAATAATTTGTAAAAAGGACCAAGGGGTATTTTACGTGTGACGTCCGTTATTCTTTTGCCAGCAGTGGGCGCCGAAAATGGCAAGTTGGCAACTTTTTGAGTTTGGGGTTACATCCCCTGAAATCCTTTTCGTCCCGCACTCTGATTCAATCACTTGACGCTAATCTTAATAAAGGCATCGATTCTTCTAGGTTTTTCCGCCTACTTTACTAATCATTGATAATTTGATAACTTTCTCAAGCAAATTCTTCTTTATCGATTAGAGTTCATCTTTCTTTTGCACTGAACTCATAATTCGAGGCATTCCACCGACCATGCTACTGCTGAGTTTCCCGCTTATGCTTCTTTCCATTGTTTGCTGATACAAGAACCCGATATTATTTCAATATTTCTACGAGTTCTTGGCTGATTACTGCTATTGCAGATGGGAATTTTATGAATTAGTTGCACTTCTTGAATAGACTTGAGATGGGGAAGAGTAAGCGCTTGCTTTGATTTTCTTTAAAAGCTTTCTGGGATTTGTTATTACCTTAGGGGAAAAAAAAGAAAATGAAGGAACCATTAAATCTTGGAGAGAAAAGAGCCCATCTTTTAGTTCTATGTCTGGGTTCTCTACTGCGCCTCTATTGGGTGATTTTCGTGGGCGATGTGAATTAGTCTTGTCAATTCTCTTTTGCTATTCTTGATTGCATAATCATGTGTTCCAGTCATTCATTTATTTTGGGATATTTATGTTTATCACTTCTAATGTAGTTCATCACCTTTCTGCTGGGTGAGACAACAGCTCTGAAAATCTTTTTTTTTCTTTTCCACAGCCTAGTTGATTTGATATTTGATAAGACCTGTGAGGGAAGGGACTGTTGTTGTGATCCTTATCTAGCCAAGTAAAGCATATGAAGGGATGATTCTCTCTGCACTCTTAACTGCGGTTGGAATCAATCTTGGTCTTTGTTTTTTGTTTTTTACTCTATATTCGATATTGAGAAAGCAGCCAAGCAATGCTAGTGTGTATGCACCTCGCTTGCTTGCCGAAGGGGAATCCCAACAGGGAGGGTATTTCAACTTGGAGAGGTTATTACCGTCTGCTGGTTGGGTGAGAAGGGCATGGCAGCTGTCGGAAGATGAACTGCTTTCAACTTCTGGGTTGGATGCCGTAGTCTTCATGCGTGTATTTATATTCAGGTTAATTCTCTATTATAACTATTTCTATCACTGTTATTCGTGGAACAGTTGCTCAGTGTTTCCTTCAACAGATGCCCAAGTACATTCTAGAGTAAATAATGCCTTTTGCATTCAAGCCCAGCCAGAGTGTCCTTAGAACTGGGCCAGTAGTATTACCTATGCTATAGTTACATTGCTATTAATACCTTGTAGTGGTTATGTTTCTGCCCACTTCTTAAAATTTTCTTGTTATTCTCATTGTATACTGCCTCTTGCTAATGTAGCTTCTCTGTTTTTGCAGTTTGAAAGTATTTTCTGTTGCTGCTATTATTGGGATTTTCATACTTCTTCCTTTTAATTACATGGGAAATCAGCTGAGTCTTGACTTCACTGGCTTGCAAAATAAAACTCTGGAGTCCTTTACTATTTCAAATGTTGATGACGGCTCAAATTGGTAATTCCTAACGACCTAGAATTTGCACTTTTGTCGTAATTTTGAACAATGGAATTTGATTACTGAGTAGTCTGATGCTAATGTTCATTGAAAGGTCCCAGAGGCACACTAAATTCTTCTATTTATTTGTTTATTTTTTAAGCTGACATTTGGTTAAGAATTGTGCAATGTCTTGCTGGAGCTGAAGTGAATTTTTTCAATCAGTTTCCTCTTTCTTGATTCTTTGTGTTCTGCTCCAATTTTTCTGAACCTTATATTAGCATTTGCATTCCATTAACTGCTTGTTGCAATAATGCCTCCTATTGTAGCTTTAAGATCCATTGTAGTTCCAGATTTCAAGTGTATGCTAAATGAATAAATAAATAAAGCTATGGCTCTCTGTTTCCCTGATAACAGAACAGATGACGATTATTTTAGCTGCAGCTTTCTAAAAATTGTTGAATTTATAAATCTTTTGAATTTCTGAACTAGAGAAATGAAAACGTTAAAAATTCTTTTTACCTCTTTTTTTAATGAATACGATCATCTCTCCTTTCTGCCATGAGCTTGATTGCTGAACTTTCAAAATCTCATAGTTCTTGTTTCCAGAGATTTTTAAATGGATTTAACATTATTCTTTTGAATTTGACTGATGATACGAAATCAACTTGCAAATTATTTGAGAATTGTACCTCTTGTGCTCTATCTTCTCAAATACCTTCTGCTAATATATAAGTATATTTGCTAAGTGAGGCTGTTTCCAGTTCTATATCGTTTTCTTCTTCTAAATATTGTAAGGAGTAGAGAGAATCTCCATTTCTGGCTAGAGGTTTAGAAGGTTGTATTTTTTTTGTAGCTGAAAAGGTGAAAGCTAACAGTTTGATTTGGCCTTTTTAAGGTTATGGATTCACTTTTGTGCTGTATATGTTTTCACGGGGATTGTGTGCTGTCTTCTTTATTTTGTAAGTGAGCCATGTGCTCTCTTCTTTCTGGTTAGTTCTTTTATAGTACATTAACATGAAGTGAGATAAGCCTTATAAAAGCTGAACTGTAACTATATGTGCAGGAGTACGCCTATATTTCATCAAAAAGGATGGCTTATTTCTATTCATCAAGGCCACAGCCACGCCAGTTTACTGTTTTGGTTCGAGGCATTCCTGTAACCTCTGGGAGAAGTGTTAGTGAAACTGTTGAGAGCTTTTTCAGAGAATATTATGCTTCTACATATCTTTCACATTGTGTAGTTCGTCGAACAAGAAATCTCGAGAAACTCATCGTAAGCAGTTCATAAACGTTCTATTTTTAATAGCCACCACTTTTAGGAGATGATGTGTTTATATTGATCTTCTAGTTTCTTAGTAATTCCAAGTATGTCTGCCTAGATGTGATTTTAGAGCATTTTTTGGTTCAATATACATATTTTTCATCTACAATCCCATAAACCACCTCCTTAATTTAAAGGAATTCATATTCCATTAAACATGTGATCCACTACATCAATAAGGGGACAATGGGGTAACTTAATCATGGTCAAAGACTCTCATGAATTTTTATACTTAGTCAAAAGTAGACAGTCTATTTTGGACAGAGGGAGTATTTCTTTGTAATGAATCCATACTAGCTTCAGGGAAATGAAAACCATTCTAGAAAGTAGACATTTTTTTAGAAATGCATGAAACTTGAAGATACGGTATGAAACAGTTGAAGTATCTTTTTCATTCAAGCAATGTTGTGTGTGCAAAGTTACTTGGATTGGTATCTTTCATGTTCTAATGTCTAAGATCCTATGGGTTTAGAAGGGATACAAATGTGCTGTTATTATTATTATTATTATCATGAAATCTAATGACATTTATATCTGCAGGACAATGCCGATACATTGTACCGTAAGCTTGTTCATTTGAGATCAGAAAACCAGATGGGACAAAGGTTGAAGCGTCCGGGCTTTATGGGACTTTTTGGACACAAAGTTGATCTATTGGATCACTATGAAAAGAGGCTAGGAGATATAGAAGAGGATGTGAGGAAAGAACAATCTTCTGTTGTAGTAAAGGTAGCTTGTCTTCAATCCTCCCCCCCCCCAAAAGTAATCTATTGCTTGTGATAAGAGCTGCCTTATGTTCCATCCTAATAAGTGCCTTACAATTTCAGCTCTTATACATCTCATGAAATGGAAGCTTTCTAAGTAGCTTTGAGCCTTTGACTTCTAAACTAGCTATGTTACATGATGCCTCATATCATGTCTAAGTCAAACAAATTATTACTAATTTTCTTGCATTTGAACTTTGTCCCTGATATTTCTCTATAAAAACCAGAGAAATGAGGTACTTTGGCATACCAAATCTGTGTTATGTTTTTATTGATCAATAATATGTTTACAGTTACTTGTATTTTGATCTATTGAACAACCACATTGTTAGCCTTAGATTGAACTTCATATTACAACATCTTTTACATTTTCTTTATCGGTTTTAGGTAGGAAAGTTTTCAAATCGTGCAGTGGCTTATATAATAGGTAAAAGGAAATTAATAATATGGAGCAAAACCTTTGGTACTGTTTTGAGTATAGGTTCTTGGTCATTTTTCTATGATCTATGGGCACAAAATTTTTGGAATTGTCATCTTCACTTTATTTTTTTTTTTTTGGTGGGGGGGGGGGGGGAGGGGATGGGGGGGGGGGCGTTCAGATGTTTATTGGAAGTCTTTAACTATCAGTGTTCTTAACTTATTTGGTGCAAGAATAGCATGTGGTTATGTATCTATCCATGGTACTTGTTATGTTTGATAGGAAGTTCCTGCTGCCTTTGTGTCTTTCAAGACACGGCTTGGTGCCGAATTGACTTTAAATATCAGACAAGGAACAAATCCCACGGAGTGGGTCACTGAGCGAGCTCCTGATCCGCAGGATGTGTATTGGCCTTTCTTTTCTTCATCTTTTATCAAAAGATGGATCTGCGGCCTTGTAGTTATTGTTGCAACCATCATTCTCACGGTTTTATTCCTTATACCTGTTGTCATAGTACAAGGTCTTACTCATTTGGAACAGCTGGAAGCTTGGTTCCCGTTTCTGAAAAGCATTTTGCGAATGTAAGAGACTGTGCTTCCATTTTATTTCCTGCAGCATACTCCATTCCTCACTTACTCTATTCTAAGCATGTAGAAACCTCTGCATGAGATCCGATGACATTATAATAAATCCTTTGATCTGGCTATTTTATTGAATGGAAATGCTACTGTGGAAGATCCCTGGAAGTTACAAGACCCACTAGTAATTTGACATAAGTGACATACTGCTGCTATGCTTCTATACGGTTATCCTGTTATGCATGTGTGACACTTGTGAGCACATGCATCCTGAAGTGTTGGACAACTGATCCCACCTTCCATTATGATCTTCAAGTATTCCTATTTTGTGTCTAAACATCGATTGCTGATTAGTAAATGTTAGGAACTTGAAAAGGAAAATGTAAAAGATAATTATAGAAACATGAAATGATAGAACTGTAGAAGGACATGTCATTCACTTAGCTTAGTCTGGCTTCTTCGATAGAACATTTAAAACATTTCATCTGTATTTTTTTAGTGTGATGCTTGATTATTACCATTTAAATTCTATAGCAGAATATGCCCTCTTTCTTAAAAAGTGAAAAATCATCTTGCCTTTGTGATTCTTTTGATGAATAATTAAGTAATTGGTTATCTCGTAGCTAGCTGATTTGCTTTTGCCATGGAAGTCAATGCTAACTAAATGAGAAGAACAAAAGTAGGATTGTTTTGGAAAATTATCGAATTTAGTCCATGAATTATTTTTTTTTTCAATTTTGGTCCATTGTCTATTTTTTTATCTTTTTAGATCTCTAAACTATTTTTGCTTTTCAACAAAGGTCCTTGACCATTTTTTTTTATCTTTTTAGATCTATGAACTACTTTCATTTTTTCAACTTTAGTCCTTGATCATTTTCTTTTTTATCTTTTTTGAGCCCTGAACTATTTTTTATTTTTTATCTTGGAAGGACTAAACTTGAAAATAAAAAATAGTTCAAGGATAAAAAAAGAAAATGATCAAGGACCAAATTTGAAAAATAAAAAAATAGTTCAGGGATCTAAAAAGATAAAAAAATGATCAAGGACTTAAGTTGAAAAATAAAAATAGTTCAGGGATCTAAAAGGATAAAAAAATAGACAATGGACCATAACTAAAAATCGAAAATAGTTTGTGGACTAAATTCAATAATTTTCCGATTGTTTTACAAAATTATGTTTGGGATCTTGACGGGTCACCGCATAGTACTTGTAATATTAATCATTTGACAGCTACTACTCTTTATCAATTATTAACATAAGCTTTTTGTCTGCAATGCAGGAGAGTCTTTAGTCAAGTGATTACGGGATACCTTCCTAGTTTCATTCTTCAACTGTTTATATCTTTTGTTCCGCCTATCATGTTCGTGTTTTCCTCTATACAAGGCCACATTGCTCTTAGTGAGATTGAGAAAAGTGCATGCATCAAAGTATTGTATTTCACTGTGTGGAATGCTTTCTTTGCAAATGTGTTATCAGGGTCAGCTCTCTACAGGGTTGATGTTTTCCTTGAACCTAAGAAAATTCCTGGCTTATTAGCTGTAGCAGTCCCAGGACAGGTATGTGCACATTTTTTGCTCCTAAATATCAGGTTAAGTTCTTGCTGTAACTGAAGGGATGATTATTGTTGTAGGCTTCCTTCTTTATTGCGTATGTTGTGACATCTGGATGGACCAGTATTTCTTCAGAACTTTTCCGACTTATGCCACTTATTTCCAGTGTTATAAAAAGACTTTGTTGTGGGAATTCTCAAGAAAAAACTGAAGTGCCATCCATCCCCTATCACGGTGAAATTCCTAGGGTTCTCTTTTTTGGCCTTCTTGGAGTAACATATTTCTTCCTTGCACCCTTGATTTTGCCTTTTCTCTTGGTTTACTACTGTCTGGGATACATTATCTACCGTAACCAGGTTAGTTATTCCGTCTGGCTCATTCTAAGGAATGAGATCCTGAGATAGAAATTCATTTTACAGTTTCTTTAGGTATAAAGAATCATTAATGCTTGTTGGTCTCTGAGAAAAAAATTGCCTAAGTTCTTTAATTTTACAGTTATAAAATTCTTGCTGTATCTGCTGTCTGGTATGATAGCTAGACAATATCAAACCTTGATGTTGTCCAGATTGAACTTGTTTTGGGTTAACTTTTTGACTCTTATCCTAGTCATATTGAGAAAATTGCTTGCCCCTGCATTCCAGAATCTGTGGTTTCCTGAAATACTAAATATTACATTCAGCAATTCCAGCATATGTGGTTTTTTCGTCTGCACAAGCCCCTGCATTCCAGAATCTGTGGGTTCCTGAAATACTAAATATTACATTCAGCAATTCCAGCATATGTGATTTTTACGTCTTCACAAATCATGGCTTATCCTTTCTCAATCTTTCAGTTTAGAGTCTTTCTTTATCCTCAACCTTTCCTATTCCTAGCTTCCCTCACATTGAAATAGTTTCCATGGAGGTTTTCACCTAATTCGGACCTGTTTGACTTCTGCAAGAACAAAATCCATGACATATTAGAAACCAAACCTATAAATGGGTTCATTTATCAATTCTACATTCATTCAGTTCTGCTTGTAGATGGACCTGCAACATCTAGTGTAGAACTATGTCATTATTTTCTTGGGAAGAGTGTCATTCCTAGGGCATAACGAGAATATTGTGAAAGGTTATAAGCTGAAGTGGAATTGTTACTAAAGTGACGTATCCCACTACCCTCTTAAAACTTTCAGCTGAACTTGGGCAGAATTTTGAATTATGAATTATGAATTTTTGTGTTTATTTTGAGAATAATAATAAAAAGGAAGTATTTGGATAAGATTTATTGTTTTTTAGTTTGATGTGTGATTTGATGTTAAATGAGTCCTAGATGTTGTATAAATCAATAAATGAGTTAAAATATAGTTAATAAATTAGTTAATGTGTGAAATTTAAATTAGTATTGTATTTGAGTTTTGGAGGAATTTTTTAGGGAAAAATATTTTTTAAAGATGATGAAGAGAGGAAGAGAGGGGGGGGGGGGAGAGAGAGAGAGAGAGAGAGGAGTTGGCAAAAAATGCTGGGCAAATACGGTTTTTTTGTTTGATATCAGCTGCATGCTTCACAAATTTCATTTAATCAGGATATGGAAGTCGGATGGATGCTATATGTATTCATACTCTTAGTTTATGCTTTTAAATGTATAAGGCTGTTCTTTAGAGTTTTATTGGTTGTAGTTGTGAGTGGCTTGTCCATTACCATTCTTTAGCATTTCTTTGGAGTTTTTCAGAAATTCCAGGACTAGATTTCTTGGGGCCCAAGATGGTTTTCTGATCTCTGAATCTTCTTCTTCTTTACTCTTTGAGCAGCTATTGACAGTTTATGCGCCCAAGTTCGAGACTGGTGGAAAGTTTTGGCCAATAGTGCATGATTCAACTGTATTCTCTTTGGTACTGATGCATATAATTGCCATTGGAATATTTGGACTAAAGAAGCTGCCGCTCGCTTCCAGTTTCATACTTCCTCTTCCAGTTCTAACACTAGTATTCAACAATTATTGCCATAGACGTTTCCTACCTATATTTAAGGCTTATCCGGCTGAGGTAAATTTACCATCATTCTAGTGGAAAAAGGCTGGATAGGTCATGCTCTTGCCAAATGTCTTGTGTAACCCCATCAATTGTGCAATTAGTTACTGAAAGCAATTGGATTGGTTTCGATATGGGTCCAAAAAGTAACTCAAAGGAATATGCATTAGTAATTGATTTCTCTAGCTTGTAGCTTCTTAAAGAAAGGCATCTTCCTGGTTGCTTGTCAAGAGTATTTTGATAATAGTTTTTAAGTATTTATAATTTATTGAGTACTTAACATTGTGCCATCCTTGGAATGATTTGTCGTGTCCCAGTACAACTTCTCATATTTGTGATTAGAAAGTACTCAAATATTTGATAATACAATCATGTTTTCTTGAATTCATAGCATGCTTATCGACTGCTGTGAGTTAGTGACTCTGTAATTGTAATTAGTAAATAAATTTATAGCATGATATTTCAGCTGAAATGGATGTTGATTATCTGATACAGTCCTTGACATATTATACAGTATATAAAAATGGACGGGTCTGTCTGGATGAACATTAAGTTTTATTTTCATCTTGTTACATTATATACTCTTGAAAGTGCTATTTTGACACAAGGCGCTATGGAAGATTTAATCTCTGTTTTATGTTGGACAGAGTTTGATAAGGAAAGACAAAGCTGATCAAAGTGATCCTACCATCTCTAGCTTCTATGAGAAACTTGCAACTGCATATCAAGACCCTGCTCTGATGTCTGTTCTCTATTCTAGAGATAAAGAGAGGATAACCTCTCCCCTTCTTCATGCTACACAGCCTTGAGCTTGGGAGGTAAATAATCATTATTGAGCTCAATCTTTCCAACAGTACAATAATACAAAGACGGTTTGCTAGTTTTGAAAGTGTGGAATAATCTTTTTTCCTCCTACATGTTAGGAAATCTGTTCGGTCTTTGGGAAATCAATTTTCGTTTGTCAACCAGTAGTTTATGTATGTGCCTGTTGTAAATCTACCTCCGTGATTTTTCTTGCTTTCCTTTGGGTGCTGAAAACAATTTGTACACTGCAATACCTCGTGTTTTAGTTGGTATTGCAGAAGGTTCGATGTTCAAATATTTTGGCTTGTTATTCCTTTTAATTTTCTTCTTAATCATGACTGTTGATGTAGCTTCTTAATCATGGCTGTGATGTAGCTATTGATTGCAACTATAGTGCTTTTCTATGTTAATTTGGGAACGCGGTGTGAAGAGCTTGCAGATGATTCCCCTTGAGTGCTTATTTGCAGGAATTTTGGTATCAAGGTTACATTTATCAAATAGCATCTTATTGGTTTTCTCTGTCCTCACTATGCTTGGTCTATTGTATAAATCCCGGTCCATGACATGAACATTAATAAATAATTAGATTTCATGCTGCAAAAACTACTCCTTTTGTTATATGAAGCTATCTATACTTACAAGATTGCTTCCGTTGTATCTGGTCCTAAAACCTACTTCACATCCTCCTTTGTGCAACTATATTAGTGGCATCATAGCCCTCCTGGAATATGCTTGGTGGATAGCTGAACTTTGTCAAATTCTCTGAGCATGAATTGTTAAATGCACGCCTCAAATTCCAATTTTACCCAATTTTATCCTTGAACCTTTTCTCTCTTATTTGTCAAGCTATCCAAAATTCTCTCAAATTTTTTAAAAAAATCTTGTAATTTGATGCATGAAACTTTATTTTAATAAATAGATATTGTTTGTATATGATATATTTATGTATATATAGATTAAATTTGGTGTAAAATTGATGAAAAATAGAAAAAATAGATTCTGGATTATTAGTGTGCATTTTGTTTTTTAGTTGATTTAAATGCCTACATTTATTTAGTTAATTATTTTTTTTGTTTTAATACTTAATGTTAATTACTTAAGTTTAATTTACTTTAGTTAAAAATAATTTAGCTGAATAAATTTTAAATTAATGTAATTAAATTTAGAATAATTTATTTTAATTATTTAAGTTTAATGAAAATAAATATGAGTCTAATTTAATTTAATTAGTTTAGTAATGAGTTTGAATTTTGATTTTTTAAAAGTTTTATTAGTTTAGTGATTGTTTAATTTTAGTTTTTTTTAATTAAAGTAAATATTAACTTAAAACAATTGATTTCTAAAAAATATAATGTATAATTAATTAATTAATTATATAATAAATGACTAAAATTAGAAAAAAAAATTGCCTTTTTTAACTAGCATGAATTGATCATTCGGTCAAAGTGAATTTGTCCTGATTGATTATTTGGATAAATTCATTTGTTTCGATTGATCATTCAAACGAAATCATTTTTTTTCACATTCGTAAATTCAAGAAAAAAATGAAAAATATATCTCATTGCATTGAAATCAATATCATTTTTTAGATTTATCAAATGAGTTGAAATAGTTTTTTTAGAGTGATAAAAAGAAGAAAGGGAAAGATAAGGGGTAAAATTGATAAAGACAAGATTGAATGTGCGTGTAGGAAGTCTCTCTTTTTTAGTAAGTCTCTTTTCTCTTCTCTTCTCTGCGTTCAGTTGACATACGTGTTGTGTAGTCTTTAATTATATAATATTCGGAACCCAGTACCGTAGATATTCTGAAGATAGTTTCTGTTTAAGGCCAAAATATGGCAGTTGTTACTCTCTGATGATTACATCATTGATGTGGAGAGACTATAGAATATACCGAGTCTTATCTTGGGAGTCAAATCTTGTCAAGAAACGAACAGTCAGGTTACTAAGAGGGAGATTGAAGGAGCCTCCTACTTTCTCCTAGGACTGCCATCTGGAGGGCCAAGACTGGCTATTCTATTGACTTGTTGATGTATTTCTTTAGCTAGAATTGAATTGATCAGGGCCTCAGGCAGTAATTTAGCCCGTTCCAAGTGGCAGGTAGAACAAAAGGCTGTCTATTGCTTTCTGGCGAGAGAATCAACATAAATAAACCACTGCAACGAACGCAAGCGAAAGGTTGGATTTTGTCAATACTTGGAAGTCCTGTCTGGTGTTGGCCGCACCTTTTCTCTCGCACAAATCTTTTCTGTCTCTTCCATTGTCCCTTCGCCTTCATCCTTCCTGTTGATAATTGCCAATGGGAACCCATCATAAATTCAATCATATCTCAGTGTCAAATCTGGTTTTTCATTGTTCCACTTCCGTAAAAGAAATGTCTGAACTTCGACCTTGTCTAAAGATCCCGATTAAGGAATGCCCTCAATGATTTAGTAAACACGAACCATTTTCTTCCAAATGCTAATGGCATTCATTAGCTTTTTGGTTCAACACGAAACCTGTGTATTAGTATTGATTTGGTCATCTTCCTTTGGTTACACAGAAGCTGCAAATGTCAATATCATAGAGAGCTACAGATACTAATTAAATATATATAAAAAAATTTGTCCCAAAAGATCATACATATTAAACTGAAAAATAACGGAGATAAAGCCATATTTTATTTCATTTGCCTTAGCGTTATTGGTTTAGAAATGCTTATTGTCGATGGCTTTGTAGAAATCACATCTCTCGAGCTCTGCCAAAACACCTCTACAGACGTAACCAATTCGATATTTTCACTGTCTCTTGGTTAGTTATCCAAAGCAATATGTAATAGACTTTTTGGAAACATGATTGAGTTGGTTATAACACTGCATTTCATTTTTAGCCCATGAGATATAATTCATAATACAAAGGTCACTAATAATTTCTTTCCTAATTCATTTTTATTAGTGACCTTTGTATTATGAATTATATGTATTAAGTAATATGGTTATAACACTTGCATCTACTGTGTTATTTTCCATAATCTTGGAGAAACTATTTCTGTTGCAAAAAGGATCCAAAGAAATTAAATAGTTTCAACGCATTTAGACATCAAACAGCATCTAAAGCTAGAGATCATTTTTTTTTTTTAGCCTCAAATTACTCTAAAAAGTTTTCATACCAGACACGCAACCTTTTGCAACATTGTCGTATGATTAGCACTGCAAGGTCAATTTTTTAGGAATTCATTTTAAAAATTATTATTATTATTATTATTATTATTATTTAGATAGTGGTTTTTGGCTTTTTTGATAGATTGTACAGTTTGGATTTTTCTCGAGTTTCTGGAACTAATTCATTAACAGTGTACCATAGATTTCACCACGTCTTACAATCAAAAGAATACAACGAGTCTCTTTCACGAGAGTGATGAGTTCTATGTGTTTGTTCTTGAAAAATTAAAATAAAAAAAGTCACTAATTTGTTTCCCAAACCACTGAGAAACCAAATTTACTTATGTCCTCATAGTGACGGTATATTTTGAGATATCCTCTTTGGTAAATAAAAAATCAAAATCAAGTGGAAGAAAAGCAACAATCACCAACTCATGCTCACGTATATTTCCTACTAGAAAATAAGGAGAAAAAATTAATATAATACTATTCCAAAAAAGAAGAGAAAGAAAGAAACTGTATGATCTTTGGCTGGGTCAAAATACATTAAAAATTTCAAAAGGAAATGGAAGCTAATCAACCTCTCCAAATGTTAACCATAGGATGCTGAGTGTTTATTATAAAGAACAACGATATGTGAACAAGCAGGAAAAGATCTATTCACTCTACGTTATGTAGGGGTATAAATAGGTGTGTATCAAGAAGATCACTAGCTCAATTTAAGCAAGTAAATTATAATAAAGAGGGATCCATTTTAATGGGAAGGAAAAGGAAAGCAGCAGGAGATGGGGTGGATGATGAGAGAAACTCGTGTGATGAGGGAAATGTAGCAGCCTGGGATGAGATGGTGAAGGAAGCAGCAGCTTCTGCAGCCTTAGGAGGAGCCAGGAGGGCCCGGAAAAGATTTGTTGGGGTTAGACAGAGGCCATCAGGAAGATGGGTTGCTGAAATAAAAGATACAATTCAGAAGATAAGAGTGTGGCTGGGCACATTTGATACAGCTGAAGAGGCTGCAAGGGCTTATGATGAGGCTGCTTGCTTGCTTCGTGGTGCCAATACCCGAACTAATTTCTGGCCCTGTTCTTCATCTTCTTCATCTACTCCTGCTCTTCCTTCTAAGATTACTAATCTTCTCCTTAGTAGACTCAAGGCCAGAAACAATTCCCTTGCTTCTGCTTCTGCTTCTGCTTCTGCTCCCGTGGATCATCCGCGGAAGCAGATAAATCATGATCAGGAGGAATATCAAGATGAAGGGGCTGAATTTCAAGATACACAATTCACGGATTTTCTCAATGATCTCGATGAATATTCCCCTGAAAATTGTGTGATCAATAGTGATCATATGAGTGCAAGCTCCGGATCATGTTTGATACAAAATGATAATCGTGGTATGGAAGGAGAAGCTAGTTTAGAATTAGACTGGGGAGAAACGGTTCAAACATCTCAGGGGGAAGGTAGTACTGAAGAGGAAACAGAGGAAGACACTGAAGAACCGAACAATGTACCAGCGGTGGACTTCCATTTCGTGGACGAGATAGGATCGTGCTATAACTGTTCTCCATTTGAAATTGCTGGAGAAATGGAGGATCGTCAAATGGTGTATGGAGATGATCCATGGAAGAGGATGAATTACGAGAGGAAGTTTTCGGCTTCTCTATATGCATTCAATGGCATAACTGAATGCTTAAGGTTGAAGCTGAAATCAGGGAGTGTAATCCAGCAGGAAAGGTCTGAGCAACTGACCAGACTCAGGGTTGCATGTAACAGCAAGAAACAAGAGGACAGAGTTGAGGAAATGGAGAATGAGCACGGGAAAGGATCAGAAACTGCCAAAGAGACTACTGCAGGTGCAGGATCTTCTTCTTCAAGTTTTGATGGTGAATCGTCACTTTGGAGCGATCTTACTCCAATTTGCTTCGTGAACTAACTTAATACATGACCTTCAGGAATCAGGACCATGACAAATGGAACATTTAATTAGTTGAGCAGTTTCTAGCTAGCCAATATGGTATGGCATTTGCTATTTTGATCTTACGATTTGGTTCTTAGAACAGGGAATTGCTGTGTTACTTTACTTTCTGATGTTCGGATATAAGCATAGTAAAGAATGAGTAGTACATTTCCTGAGTAGCAATGGTGGAATCAAGAGTTACATTCTCAGACAAATTCTTCGATTGATATTCAATTCCGGATACATCAAAACATTGATGAACTGTTGTTATATCTAAGTAGGATTTCTCCCTTTGATCAAAACATTGAGAAAAACCTATGGTCTGTGAAGCACATGTTTGTTTCAAGGTAGAATTCAAAAACATACAATATCCGTCGCTTACTTTTGGAAGACAGCATTTACGTTATTAGCTCTTGCGAAATGATACCTTGCCATGAAGGATGACCAAAAGTGCAATATTTTTTAAAGTTTCCAACATCAGGGTCACCACTTGACCTTCAGACCCGTGAATAATACTGCTGGTACTTATGACTAGAAGTTCATCCATCATGATAGGAAATTACAGTTACACTTCTGCAATAATGTTTCAATACAATGACAAATATTTCCTTTGTTTTATATTTTTACAAACACTGCCTCAGTAGAGATGTTGAATTCACGGGTTCACCTCCAACCTCAGTCCTCCCTCTGTACTTCAAGACCTCCAACTTAGAAATACCGGCGGTAGAAGGAAGATTGTCAGATACTTTATAATAGGCTGTAATCAACGAAGCTCTACCATGAATTAACCTCTATTAATATGTGATGGGTAGTGAAATTCAAAGCATTTTTGAGCCAATGCAATTAAAGCAAGAACTTGACCAAAACAGGCTGTATATGAAGCCAGAACTCCAAGAGAGTCAACTAAAAGACTGGCTTGGCACAGCTGGTGAGTGGTGACAAGTTGGAACAGGAAACGTTGGACGGAAGCTGGCAGAATTAACTTGGAAGTATGTACACTAACTTTCCTCCACAAGGTCAACAGATCTCGAGGATATGCTAACTTCAAAGTACACGAAGCTGAGCAAGGAAAGCTGCACAAAGATCCAGGAAGAGTAACTGGGGACCCTGGACCCTCTGTAGGTCAAGCAGATACTTATCTTCACGAGTCTTGTAAAGCTGCAAAAAGCATAATGGACAGAGATGCAATGCAAATACCATGTTAAGTAACTACATAATCTTAAACTTGTATTAAGAAGAGGAAATCTTAAATGGGAAATATACCTGCACTTCAAACTTAACTACATCCAGCGACCTTGTACTATCATCATTTTCAATGATTGAAGAATCATCCTCGAAGTAATGATTACTGTGCATAGAGTTATTAACCATGCCTTCGTCATGAGAAGGAATGCCAGGAGTCCACCGGCATTTCATGTTATAATGTCCAATCTTTTTCCAAACCACATTCAATTCCTGAAGTGCTTTCAGAACTTCTGTCATAATCTCACGAGGATGGGCTCGAGACTGTTAAAAGGTCAAGAGAACAGAAGCAAGAATTATGGTACAGTGAGAAAGCAAAGAGTGGACAAAGTAAAAAAATAGGACTAATTCCTGCGGGGATTGGACTTCCAAATTTGCCTCGTAAGTTCATTCAATCTCTTCAACTTTTGGCATGCAGTAAAGCTTGCTTCTTTTTCTAATTCTTGCAGGGATTGGACTTCCAAATTTGCCTCATAAGTTCATTCAATCTCTTCAGCAACTTTTGACATGCATTAAAAGCTTTCTTCTTTTACTATGTCATCACTAGGATAAACACAGAATAGCTCAACAAACCTGGAGTCCAAGAGCCCATTTTCTGTCAACGGGAACCTGCCTGATACCAATTTGTTGATAATCTGCAATTCCTGGAAGCCGTTGCCCAACCGGAGAGACAACAGCTTCATTTGGATGCACATGGTCAACACCCACTTCCTACAAGTATGGGTAAGGATCTTCATTAAGCAGTATGAATTTTAGATAAAAGAGCCTCAATTGACTGAAATGAAGATGGAAAACAAACTACATAATGAACTTAAGAAAAAACAATTAAGCGCACCATGGACTCCTGAAATTCAGCACCAAGGTAACCACTGGAAACCCGGAACCTATTATCCAGCAGCAAATAGTATGCAACAGTGCCCTAAAACAAGCATAATGCATCAGAGCATCACAACTTACAAGAATACTATTAACAGTTAAAAAGAGAAAATACCTCATTTTGAACCCTATTTCGAAGAGAATCGATAAGGGTGTTCCTGTCAAATCCCATCTTAATCACTTCTTGAAGAATTTCTTCATCAATCTGTAAATGAAGAATTACTCATTATTTAGATGTCATTGATAATATGTCACTGTATGGTGACAATAAGCAGTAGCTATTAATTCTTGAATTCATATTTCATTTATATTTAATAGGCAGATTAACTTGGTAAATAGTACCAAACAAAAAGTAGAAATCATCCGTTCTATATCAGCCATAATGTTAAGCATAGAAAACAAGACAAGGAGAAAATCAGAATAAGTAAGAAACACATAAATAACGGACAAAATACAGACAGACACATAACATAATGGACAAACACAGACAGCATACCTTTTTAGCTTGCTGTATTGTATCAGGCGGAGGCACAGCTAAATAACGAGGCAAATGAGCTTGGAACCAGTGGTGCATACGAATTTCAGGAATAGTCATTCGTTTCATAGGATCAACAATAAGCATCCTGGGGATCAGATCTCTTGCACCAGCTGATAAATGGCTGGGAAGTGTGTATATTCCACCCTGAATGTGAGATTACAATGGAATTACCATTATGTAGTTGTACTCTCTAAAAAATGCTATTCCTAATTTCCTAGCATCAGTATGAATGACAAAAACAATTTTACTCAGATATGCAGATTATATTGGCTGGAAAACATGCTAGACCTTCGTTGCAAATTTTATGCACCTTTATTTTCTTAAAAAGGTTGGGAATATTCTCATCATCAAATGGAAGAGTGCCACAGAGAAGGGCATATAGAATAACACCACAGCTCCATACATCTACCTCGGGTCCAGCATACAGTTTCCCAGATATAACCTAGAGAGAGGAGCACAAGTTAGAACTTCATAAATTCAGCAAGTAACAAAGTTATTAAGCACAAACTTGACATTTACAGGTTAGGGGTAGCTAAACTTATTTATTTTCCTATGATACCTCTGGTGCAGCATAATTTGGGCTACCACAACTGGTCTTTAGGAAATGGCCATCACGCATAATATTGCTCAATCCAAAGTCAGCAATCTTCACGTTGCATTTTGAATCCAAAAGCAAATTCTCAGGCTTAAGGTCCCTATGAACTACCATATTTCTGTGGCAATACTCCACTCCTGATATTATCTGCTTTCAGAGAACACCCACACTGTAAATTTCTTAATTAAGAACAAGGAGCTCAGAATATCAGCATAATATAGCATCTTTACCTGCTGAAAGAAATTGCGAGCTTCATCCTCCTGCAACCTACCCTTCTCAACAATATAATCAAAAAGTTCACCAGATTTCACGTATTCCATAACAACATAAATATCTGTTGGGGTCTCTATAACCTCATAAAGCCGAATGATATGAGGATGCATAAACAATCTCAATATCTTGATCTCTCTTCTAACTGCAAAATCATCAATTAGATTTACAATTTTTAAATGAAATTCGGAGAATAGACAAACTAAAAATAGCCTCAATCTATACTAATGCTGAGTGAATGGTACATTAAGATAGATTAACAATATTGATCCAACAGAGTTGAACATCTGAAAGAGGCTAAATACTGGATGCTTATAAATAAGAAAGCTTGATCTAGAAGATGGTGTTTACACAAGATGATTTAATAGATTGTACTGCAAGGCGGCAGCAACAATAGCTTTAACCTTGAGTCAATTATTACATTTTTGTTAGTGATGAGCTGAAAATTACATTTCTTGCAAGGCGAGTGATCTTCAGACCTCCCTTTTAGCTTCGACACTCCCCTTCTCCTTATTTATAATGCAAAAAAAAAAAAAAAAACATCTTTCCCATAGAAGTAATACCAACTTGGCCCTTAATTCTATTGACTAATTTGCCCCCATGATCTGATCACTAAGTGACTTTTATTTTTGCAAAGATACCTAATAATGAAAGTTAAAAAACCAATTCTTCCAAACTAGTATGATATTCTCTCCAAATTGATTGTCCATATTTTTATTCTAGGATGTTCCAAAATAAAAAGTTCACTTCTTTAAAATCAACATTTTTGTTATTAAAGCTTCCATAACTAACCTTCTTACAAGAGATACGAGTTCTATAAACACATATATCCTAATGCTAACCTCTTTCCTTAAAAGGGAAAAGTGATAACTCATCTTACTGCACGGTCTGAAACAAAGACTCTTACTTACCATGTCCATGTGATGAAAGGCTCCTGACATTAGTACTAGTCTAGATGCCCAGGCACAAGTCGTTAGAGCTTCACATTCTTTATCAAGGGTATGAGGAAGACCTATATGATCTCCCTTGTATTGTTTCTGGTTTTTTTTTTTTTTTCTCTTTTGACTCTGGAGATTAGAAGACTTGATGAACTGATGAAGCAGGCAGATTTTCAATCTTGTCTTTAACTACTTCCTATTTTGTAAAAGCATATGGAGGGAAATGCTATTAAGATCAATCTAAGAGTTTCTTGTTTCTTGTCATAAGCGGGAGGAATTGGAAGAAAACATATACAGATGAATGAAATTTTATGTAATGCCTAAGATATATATTCTCATTTGACATATAAAAAATATTTCATCTGATCTTTTGAGTTATATTATTGGCAACGCAACCATTTTACCCTTTGCCTCATATCATTGGGAATATGTGTTAAGTTAAAGGGGGAAAATTAGTCTATGGAATTATGTGGGCTCATCTTTATATTAACCATGGCTAAGATAGAATATTGCATCAGCAGTAGAAGGGAACTCCGTGAAACTGTAAAAGGGAATGCAAGAGTCGCTCCCCTTAGAGAAATGGGAAACATCTAACGTAAATGACTGAACAATGACTCTAATAGATAATAAATAATAGATTGAAAGGGA
The DNA here is from genome assembly GCA_019593545.1 of Apocynum venetum. Classification (NCBI taxonomy): domain Eukaryota; kingdom Viridiplantae; phylum Streptophyta; class Magnoliopsida; order Gentianales; family Apocynaceae; genus Apocynum; species Apocynum venetum. The sequence goes on along the minus strand of SRSM01000123.1, from coordinate 2,700,719 downwards.
ACACAACAATGGAGGTAAAATATCTTCCTAATTGGCAAAACAAATAAGAAATTGCATGCGCTGGTGGACATAAAAAAACTTGCAAAAAGTTTGAAAGTCATGATGGTTTTACCTTTTTCTTCCATTTCCATGTTCTTTATTCTACGGCGGTTGAGAATCTTGATAGCAACTTTATGGCCTGTCAATGCATGCTCTGCAATTTTCACTTTCCCAAAAGAACCAATTCCAAGAGTTTTTCCAAGCTTATAGTTTCGTAAAGAAGAATCCACACTGCCAGTCCCATGGCCAGCTGATCCATCCATTTTCCTGCATTCATAGATATATTGAGGGAATGAGCAAGGTACTAGCATGGATATTACCAGAGTACTCTGTGCAAAGTACAGAGAGCCAAAGAAGGAAAGTAAGAGAATGGCATAATAGCCAGTAGAAATGGTTCTCTTTTCCATGAAAATTGAGCCTTTTGAAATTTAAGAGCCATCAGCAAGGAGCATATTCTATCATGTGGTAAAAGGAGAGTGATGAACAAATGGTTTTGTTCAACCATCAGAAAGACACTGTTGGCATCAAAATGGCAGTTAGAATGCAACGCAAACATGATATTTAGGAAGCACTGGCACAACTGACAGTTAGAATGCAACGCAAACATGATATTTAGGAAGCGCTGGCACATGAATTTAAAATCTTTATTACCTACCAGAAAAGGCTATTCATGCAGTCATGTTATCCCAACAGTACAAAACAATAACATTTCGTGAAATTGTAAGTCAAACTCTTAGAATATGTGTGATTAATTAAATCAAACAGTAATTCGTTCATTTTCTCGCACCTTTTTTTGATATTTGCTAAACACTGGAAATTGCCAGGATAATTCCTCTTAAGGAACTAAATTTAGCAAGGAATTAAATGAAAATCAGCCAATCTTGCCAAGAAATTGAAAAATGATGCAAAATAACAGAAAAGGAATACAGTATAATAACCTAGACATTTAAACAAAAAAAAAATCTCTAATATATTTAAACGCGCTCTTCCCAAGATAACAACATCTAAATCATAAACCCTAAGCTACACAGATCTAAGCATTCTGAGACACTCGAGGATAATATCAACACCAAAACGCCAAATTCAAAATTTCATGGACATATTTATTCACAAATGGACACACGCAATGCAAAATAGATAAACTTACAATTACAAAAATGAGAAATGAAACAAAAAAGCTTCGGCGAAATTGAAAATTGCAAAGACGAAACGAAGTCAACAAATTTTCACCAAGAGGTGTAAGCGGAGGATTTGGAAATCCAAAATGCAATCTCACCGCCTACAATTGATCGATAAAGGAACTGCGCAGAACTAGGAAATCAAAACCCGCTCTCGAACACGAGGGCAAGAGGTGGGGAGAGAGTGGTGATGATTAGATGGTACTTGCAAACAGGGGCCACAAACAAAAGTAAACTAAGAACAATGAGTAGCGGTTAAAGGCTTTTATATTCTGTTGATCTTCCCTCTTCCCCGTACAAGCAGGTGTTTAAGGCAGCGGTAGAACTATGTTTAATGTCTTAATTTGTTACTAGTAATTGCTAATGACCTATGATTTAGTACTGTGATTGAGCTAAAAGGGTAGGGGATAGGGAAACGACTCAGGATCAATGGTATTTATTTTTCTTCCATAAATGATAAACATTTGTAGAAAAAAAAACTTGAAAAGGAATTGTATTTCTAAAGGGCAAAAACTAAAAAGACTTGTAATGGAATTTTCTGAAGTGGGTGGCCGTGTACATTATTAAAATAAAATAATATTAAAATATACTTTTTTATTATTTTTTATTTCTTTTTTTGTTATTTTAATTTGTTTCGTTTTCAAAACTTGACTCTTTTTTTTATTATATTGAGAAATACATTAGAGAAGGGTGAGCATCAAAACTTTAAATCTAAACTAAATATGTTTATCACTTGACCTACACCCTGGTTGACTTCAAAACTTTTGAAATTAAAAAAAATCACATTTCTTCCATTTTTCTACATAGACTTATATGATAATAAGTAAAAAGAATTAGTTTCTTTTAAATATAGATATTTGGAAAAGTTAAATACTAATCTATGTTATAATATTTACCAAAAGATGTGTGCAATAAATAAATAAATAATATGACAAATGATATGAGATGTACCAAGTAATTACTACTCGTAAAAGAAGAATCAATTTGAAATGAGCATATATGAATAGAGTTGGAATGGATATTAGGCTTTAAAGAGTGAGAATTGTGGAGTGTGATTTCAACTCAAGTTTTCCAACTTTAATATAAGCAAAATAGAGAAAAAAAATCAAAATTTAACAGAGTTTTGTTTTTACTTATTGATTTCGACACTAATGTGAAATGTCAAAAGATTGTTTAAGAAGGGTTAGCAAAGTATTTGCTAGAAAGTTAGTTTGATATCAGATTAATATACATAGAAGATCATAGGAGATACGAATTTTTATGGCTTATTTTATATTATGAATTACTTGACAAATATTCTCACGAATTATGTGATCGATAATGAAGATTATTTTATATTTACCAATGTCAATATTCCAAAAGTGGGATGGTCCCTTTGTGTTGTGATCTTAGTAGTTGCGCCCCCTCTTAATTATTAGGATCTACTAAATTTATATTTATCAGGTTTATCTTCAAGGATTTTTATATTCTCTGTTTAGTAAACAACTTATATCTACTTAGCTGAAATTCTACTTTAAAATGTAGTCTATCAAATTAAATGTTACATAAACAACTAGATAAGGAGTCACATATTGTGAGATAAAAAAGGATACTAGCTTTTGATTGCAAATAGGTAAATGATGAGTATTTAATGAGAGATCAATTTAAACTACCTGTCAAATAAATACAATTAAATGTGAGCTTTAAAAGATTGAAAATAGGGATCACAACCATTTTTCTCGTTTACTTTTCTTCTTTTCTTTTCTTTTCTTTTCTTTTTTTTTTTTGGTAAAGTTACAGTAGTTATTGAGAAATTTTTCCTTGTATATTTTATACAACGTCTAGATGGTTAACAGATACAATGTAAAAAAACCTTCCTACAGATTATCTATAGACCACAGACTTTGGCAAAAGAAGTTGCAGAAAATTCCAAGTATGAGCAATCTGAACATCATGAGCTTCAGTAATCAGGAATAGAAGAAAATTGATAACCTTGGGCGCCTCTCCAGGAATAGTATGCAATTCGAGTCTCGTAAAACCCTGCAAAATATGCAGAATTAGTAGAGTGACCAAATGATTGACGGTTCTAAGCTCTTGAGGAGCAAATATAATGTCAAACAAATGAATTGCCGGTTCTATGAGACTGTTGTCAGGAAAACTTAGAATAGGACTTGCTCATTATGATTCTGTGAATGGGAATCTACTCTTATCATGAAGAATCTTCAAAAGTGAATGCATATAAGACCACTTTTCTCTAGTTCTGCTATTATCAAATCTTTGACATACCAGGGAAAAAAGCAAGGATACCAAGTCCAAGGAGGCTATATGCTTGGGATGAGTCTCCTGCCATATGACCAGTCAAGATAAAGAAGGCAAGAAAGAGGAGCAAGCATCCAAGAACTAACAGGAACAGTGCCAGGAAAATGGATTTCCATGGGATCCTATTGTAAGACTTTGGCCAATAGTCGAACCTAGAGTCATTTTGCCGTCCACCACTATCATAATCATCTTCATCAGCAGAAAGCCGGCTATAGCGAATGTGCTGCCTAGGTGTCATGTAGATGGCCAACTATTTATCCTTGACAAAGCTGCTCAATAACTCTCGAAGATCTACAAATCAAACTGGACCAAGCTGTTTCAAAAACAAGAGGGGGAGGTACATGAGAAGAAAATTACAGGACTCAAAAACAGCAGTTCTTTCGAGATTATATCTTCAGCTTGAAAAGAACCCAATAAGAACACAGCTGTTTCTGATACTTAATTGACCTCCCAGAATAATCCATTTCTCTAGGAAATATACCAAAACCATATTCACTGGTAGAAACCAGATTGATATTGATCTTTATCACAAATCCCCATTTTTCTAAAGTAGGAAATGTGAGGTCACTGAATTTCATCATCATGGTATGTACTCTTCCCACAAGCCACCCAAAATGACCACAAACAAAAGAGAGAGATTATGCCAGTTGAGACTTCATCTTTGTGATGGTAAAATAACATTTTTTCACCAAAAAAAAGAAGAAAAATAATGTATCTCATTCAGAAGAAGACATGTACGTGAAAATTTTCACCACACTTTCTGCAATACAGGCTCTTCAATTACAAATAAAGGAAGTGTTTTCATAATGCCAAGATTCTATGGCCGCACAAACTTACTCCAGACTATTAAAAACAGATTTTTTTTTGTTATAATTTTGTCTTGATATATATCTGATTATACAAATATATCTCGCATTAGCGATCAGGAAATAACTAATTTAAATGTGCTCAGGAATCCCTTTTTTTTCTTTTAACCTATAACTTAGTCAAAACCTTCCGAAGACACCAAATACACCCAAAAGTGTAGTTGAAGCAATCAATTTGAGATTTCGTTCAGAACGTATCATTCACCGATATAAAAATATAAATTTTCCATCACATTTCAAGTAAGTCTTGATTATTTCTTAGAGTTAATAAACATCTTTAGCTATCTTTGGGATGCCATTCAAATTTTGTTAGAGTACTACACATTTTCTTTTGTACTTTTAGATAAGATATTTTCGAATTATTAAGGCATTTAAAAACTATATATACTAGAATACCTAAAATTGATATTTATTATTTATATTTTTCAATATATGGATTAAAATGAAACACTTCTTAAAAACTTCCCTATTCCACTAAAAAATATCCCTCTAAATTAGAAGTATCAAAACGGGTTATCCCGGCCCAACCCACTTGAGAAGGGGAAAAGTAGTGTCGGGCCGAACTTTCATGTGTCTGTGATCATGAAGGCTCTGACCCATTAGCAACTAAGTATTCCAGAGCGTCAAATCCTGGGCATTAACATAAGATATCTTCAATTGCAATGCACAAGCACCAGAGAACATTAAGAAAGCGACATCATATTATTCAACAGAATAAGGAGGGAGATGGAAGACCCAATAAAGCAATGCAACAAACAGCAGACAAAAAAAAAAAAAAAAACTCTGAAAAACATGAATTTGCCTAGAGTCATCTGGATAAAAACAAACGTTGTAAACATGCCTCCAGTTTTTAACAGTATCATTGTTACGCTTCCAAATTACCGACATAATCATTTGATACTCGTGGCTGAAGGGAGAGAAAAAAAAAAAATGAACCACGATTATATAATCGGAAAGTATGTTCCAAATAAGTATTTTGAGCTTACTAGGTTTTTTTAGGCCTGTGCAGTGCAATATCAGCGAGGAGAGTTCCATGAGGACCCCACGCTCATTGCTGGAGGCATCAATCAAGCACCTGATAATACAAGGAAAAGGAAGATTTATTGGTTGCAATTACTAAGCCATCAGATATTTAAAGGATCAATGCAAGGAAAATCTTAACAGCAGATGAATGCAACAATATTTTTAAACTCATAAGGAAAACAAAGTGAAGTTCTAACATGGCACATCGTATTTAATGGTCAAAATGATAGTATTTTAGTTTTAAAATGATATTTTTTTAATATTTGGTTCAACTATTATTCAATATTTAGTTATAATGGCTCTATCTTATTAGGGTCAAGGGAGAAATGAGTATTAATTCGAATTTTCACAAATATATGATTATTAAACTTAATTTAAATTTAAAATCACAATTATTCAACGAATCAAAGTTAAATCGCCATCCTTATTTTAAACAAAGATCTATTATGTATTCAGTCGAACTTTATCGCATTACTAGTGATTAAGGCAAAATTTGTTAAGAACTAATTCAAGATATTTTTGTATATACTCACTAAATAATTTGTATAATCCTTTTGCGGACTTGGAACGAATAAAATCGCTTGTAACATTGGGGTAAATCAGTCAATTACATCACGGTGATTTGCATTTTTAAGTCTCCTGATATCTTTTTAAATATATATATATATATATATATATATTTTAAAAAAATAAGAAAAATAAGAACAAATTTTGGTTGTCAAAATTAGGTCTGTCGATCCTTAGGGTCACGAACGCCTTGAGTGTGGGCCGCACAAACCTCGCAGGTGGTTCACATTAGATAAGTGTACTTTGACCTATTTGTATAGCCACAGGGCACAGGCCCCTATCCAGTTGTCCCCATAATAATTCATAATCCATATGGCCCATTGATCCAACATGTCCAGTTGTTCTTCGGGGTCCACAAATGCTACATTCAATATTTTTGTTAGTTTTTTCCTTATATATATATATATATATATATATATATATTCTAGCTTTGTATTTGTGCGGGTTGTATAGCTTTATGATTTTATTTATTATTTTAATTCAGAATTAAAAACACGATAAAAGATTACAAATTCGATAATAATTGAAGAACCCATATATACTTTCAATATGGTATCGAATAAAGAATAAATAGTATCACTCTTCTTTTTTTTTTTTTGGTTGGAATATAATATTACTCTTTATTAAAAAAGAAACTTATTCTATTTTCCCACCCAGTAATGTGTAAAATGAATATATAAACCTTTCAACTCTTAAACCTTTTTAGGGATATTATTTTTAAAATATTTCAACTTACTGCACCTCTTTACCTTCTTTTAACATTATTTTATCATCCCGATTACCTAACGTTTTCAACTTCATTTTGTTCTCAAAATAGAACAGATGAATATAATTAATCAGTGCTAGTACTTTTGTTATGATACACGATTTTTAGTACTTAAACTTTTTCGTGAAGAAAGAAAAAGGAAAAAGGGCGACCAATCTAAAATTTTGTACCTCCCAATCGGCCCTAGATACTGCCCCCCCCCCCCCCCCACCCCAAATGACTACCTGGAAAACCATAAAGAAATCTGGGTTTAAGAAAATAAAATTGAAAGGGAAAAGGGCGGGGGGCGGGAGACCAAATTATCCCTGGCATAACTGTAAACAAAATATATTTGATTTAATTGAAAAGGTTAAAATAAATTTTGATCGCAAATAGATTATTTTATTATTGTTTTTTATTAATTAAGTTAGTGATAAAGATAATTAATTAGTAAAAAAATTAATTTAATAAGGTCATTCATATAATTTTAAATAAAAAATATTTATTTTAAGAAATCAGCACATTTAATAGTAAAAATGTGTAAATTGATGAATGAAGCATTTCATATAAGGTTTATTTTTAACTTTAAAAAATATAAATGTGAATATAATTTAAAATGAAATAAGTGTCCTGTATGGATGGTTTACTGTACTCGTACAAATGTCAAATCTCAAAGGTATTTACTTTCCATGTGATTGCGTGCAAAATGGCAACTCGAACACAATATGGTGTAGTTTACTAGATACTATATCCTAGATAGTCAATAATGTTAACTTTTTCAATTATTCAATTTTATTTTTTAATATATTTTATTTTAATTGTATAATTTTTAATTTTAATATATTTTTTATAATTATATTATTATTAAATTATTTAAATAAATTATAAAATATTTATTAAATAATATTTTTAAAAACATAATTAATATATAATTTTAGTTATTAAATTAGAATAATTTTAAAAAGTTAACTATATAATTATTATTTTTAATAAAAAAGAATATACAATTAAAATAAAACGATAATATTATTTGGCATCACCATTATTATATATTTCTTGGAGTTGCATATTTAAGGTAGGAAGTTGCCCATGTGCTCCAGAGGTTGATCCATTATAGTAATGGCCAACGAGACTCGAGAAATCTATCTATCACATGTTGATCTTCAATTCCAAGATCTCAAAGCAAATTTTAGTTACTTATTAACTTCTCTTTTTAGCAAGTTAATTGAATGAAGCCCAAACTTTTCCTTAGTGTCATCTTTAAGTATTAGGAATCTTATACTTAAATCTATGTTTTAGTAAGTTAAATTTTTGCATATTTTTTAAAGATAATTCTATCAATTAAGTTGATATTTTATAGGTTGTTTTTGCTGAAGGAATACTTTATAGCTTAATGAGTTGAATTAATTACAATTTTAATGGAAAAAAGAAGAAGAACTAACTAATCTTTTAAGAATATTATTATTGTCATTATTATTATTTTTATCTAAAAAGAGACGTGGATAAATAATAATTTTTTATTATTTATTGCTTATTAATAAATATTTTTATTAACTAAAGTATAAATACATTCATTTTATTATATAAGTTACTTTAGAAATATATTTTTAAAATATAATTCATTTTTATTTAATAAATATCTATTTACCTTTTTCAATGTCACCTACAAATATTTTTTTTAAAGGTAATTTAAGTTAATTGAGAAGTCTTTATATAATTTAATTGAAAATATATTACTCTTTAAAATTTTAATTCATGGGTAAAGATTATTATAAAAAAAATTATGGGTAAAGATTCAAAATAGATATGGACTACTCTTATTATTTTTTTATTTAAATAATACTTTCATTCTAAAATTTAGGTTATTTAACTTTTATGCATTTATTAAAGATCAATGAACATCTCATGCATACAGTAAAATACCTTAAATTTATTTTTTTTCAATTTATTACTATAAGATTTTTAAAAGTAAAAATATTTTGGATATTGAAACTAAATCATTTATATTTTTACTAACATTTGAAACTAAGAGAGCGATGACGTGGAAATAAAGAGAAAACCGGAGACAACGTAGGAGGTTGCGAAGAAGTGTCACCGATCCGATCCCTCTCATATCCTCCATTTTCTGGTCGTCGTTTTCGTTCGTTCAAGACCTTCCCTCCGTCACCAGTAAATTCCCGACAAAATTATCGTACCTTGAAAAGAAGAGATAAAAAAAAAAACTTTTGAAAAAGAAAACGTATCCTCTCCGCGTCTTTCAGCTTCCTTCCTCTCCCTTCCATTATTCTGTAATCACTTCTGTAATTCTCAAAATATAGACGTTCTTGAAAAGGGAGAGTTCGGATCCGACACCCGTCGGGCTCATTCATTCTCTCCCTCTCCGGTTCCGGCAATTGCTTTTTATTTATTTATTATTCTTTCCAGAGAGGGAGACCCACTGTTCCTTTCTTCCATTTTCTCCAGGTCCCTGTACTTGCATTCACTTGTACATATGTTGTTTGGATTTTTCTACAAATGGTTGTGTGCTATAATTCTTACATTATGTTAGGTACTTTATGAAGCAAAGACCGTTTCTTGGTTTGTCATTGAAGGCTAAGATTTTATTGTTCCTTGTTTATTTTATGTTTTTCCCATTAACAATATAGAGTATTATCTATTTTTTACTCAAAATTATGCTCATTCTGGAGCTTGGAAATGGGCATTTCGATGGTTTGGAATTGGACGTTTGTTTTGCTTTTGATGGGGTCGGAGATATACCTATTTTCTTTTATCTTATGAAATGCTCTCATACCTTTTCTTTTCAAGTAGTCTTCTTGTTCTTTCTTTTTTTTATTTATTATAATTATAAAAAAATCAATTTCCATTATCCTGTTTGTTTTCTGTTCTTTTTGGTTGTTCTAATCGTGGTCTTGTATACAATTTGGATCCTCTGCTTCCATCTTCAGTCAGTACATCTTATTACGGCAAAACTCTGCTATTTTTGATCGATTTGTTTACTTATTAGTGCCTCGATAACGACCTTTTCGTTTCCATTTATTCTGTTTGTATCTGATATAATGTCGGCTCATGCATTTCTTGCACAAGCACCCAAATATTCATTGTTCACCTTTTCTGGATTTTGTCCTCTAATGCTCTTTGATGCGGACCCGCATATCCCCCTCCTTCCTCTTTTCTATCATCTGATATCTTTTATTGATTTTGTCTTTGAAAAGTGAACACATCAAGGTCATCATGTTCATCCCACTCCTCCTCTCTCTGTCATGTTTACATTTTTAATAGAATGAAAAAGGAAAAAGAAAAGTAAAAAAAGTCATTTAATATATTGATTCCTGGATTTCTCCTTCCATTTTTCTGTTTCTAGTTCTACTATTTTAAAAATGCATGTTGCGTTTCCAAGTGTACTCATAACTATTCTGCCTTGGCAGCAGGTTCCTCTTAATATCTTTTTGTTCGTCTTTCTTTCGAATTTAGATGAATTTTCTTTTTACTTGAATTTCTTGATTCTGCTTTTTAAAAGAGTGATCTTTCTTGCAGGTTCTTTTTGGTATTGAACCTCAACACGTATTAGTTGCAGTATAGCAGGATTTTCATTTTCTTTGTTGACATTCGGTGTATTCCGGCTCTCATCCATCACAGTTTACTTGAATATGCATGCTTTTCACTGAAGGTAGGCTCTTTATACTGTTGTAACAATCTGGAAATATCGACCAGAAAATAAATAATTCTTTATCTATTTTTAGCATGAAGTCCCATTCTGAGATGGACTTCGATTGTGCAGAGATGTAGCTCAGTCACATTTCTTCCAGTTCATACTGTCACAATGTCTTTGCAGCTCTTACTGCTTAATCATGCCTTAACTTTGAGAAAGCTGAGGCTTTCGAATTTTGAATTACATTTTTCTAAAGGATTAATGAATTGCATATCCTGCAGAATTTATTGGTGGGGTTGGCGTCGTTCATGCTCTGATTTAGAATTTATTGTTGATTCATTGTAATGGGTGCCTGTATATCATCTCCGGCCCATACAATTAAAGTACGGAGAAGACCTCGTCGTCGGTCTAGAAAACACTGCATAAAGCTTTCAACTTCTATTCCAGATGCAACCAGAAAAAGTGACGCAGGATCTCGAGTGAGGGATTTTGCCCTGAGTGAGTTTGTTCACACAACCACCACTTGCAGAGGATCTGAGGTTTCTAATTCAACTTTCCAAATTACTCAGTTGCAGTGGCACCATAGTCAGATTGATGCAAATGGTATGTTGTATTCTTTGTAATCAGAGAGTCTAAATTAATTTCCATAATAAGCTTGATAGATGTATCAAGAAACAACTTAACAATATGGTAGATATTATACACACGTAAAAAGGACTTGTCACTTAACCTTAGCTAATCAATATTATACACACAACTTATAAATTATATAGTAGATTCTTTGGTCATAAGTTTGTATAATCTATTCTAGATCCACTGACTCTCTTGATGGAATATTGTACAATGCAACATGATTAATTCAGCTGTTTTTTTTATAATCAAACTCGACACCTTTAGTATTGAGTTGCTTAATTCCGGAAAGCTTAGTTGTTTCAGGAAGTTTGGAATCATGTCACGTAAGGGGAGTAACATGAAGCTCAGCTCCTCCACGCCTAAGCCCCACATGTTACTACCTTATGTTTACCTTCCATTTCATTTGTTTTATTGTTTTTTTTTTCCCTTTGCTAGTAGAAATTAAATTGTCAGTTAGCTGCCTCTGCTCTCTTCAAAATTTGAAGTCTTCCGACTGAAGTATTTAATGGTCTGTGTCATGACAGATGTCAAGATTTATTTATTGCTGCAAACTGCAACTTAAATTTTCTCTTGGATTTGTTGAAGATTGCATTTTAATACTCAAAGCTGCAATTATGTGGTCAATGACAAGTTCATGTCCTTGATACTGTACACCCAATATTATAGAAGTCTATTCCATACATTAATATCATTAACTAATTGACTTTTGATTGATGTTGATTGTGAAGTAATTTCATGCATTTACTGGGCGAAAAAAATTTCAAAGCTCAAATAGTTACTGTTAAATTTGCTCCTTATTACAAGTCCATTATATATAATTCCTTTTAATTAACGAAGCGTTCTAATGACTAAGTTCTATTCTCTTGCCATGATTGCTCAACATTTGGTTTTTATCAGTTCATTATGGATTTCACTATTTATTTATTTTCTTAATTTTTGTCACCAAGAAAAGAAAAAAAAAGATGCTTTAAGTTGTGATTGCTGAACTAGATATTGCATGTGCTTGCAGTTATTTGCCAAGAAGAAGCTTGGTTTGATACACACAGCTTTCTGGAATCTGACTCTGATGATGATTTTTGTAGCGTTCATGGAGGTAATAAAAGGGACAAAATTTTCACTTCTGGGTCAATGATCCAATCTGCTTGTATCCCACAGGGATTTGTGATCTTGCAGTTTGCTTTCTCTTATTTGTAGAATAGAATAATTAACCATCACTGAGTTGGCATCATGTGAACTCCAGGGAAGAGTAATTACCAGTGACGTTTTGTTAATTTAGGATTATCTTTGATTAGTTTTTTATATTGTTTTCCTCTCCCTTAGCATCTATTATATTTATTGTGTTGAAAGGTAAAATTGTCATGTTTAGCTTGAATTTGAATATTGAAAGAAGACATTATTGTTAATGCCATTTGCAGGACCTTTATCTTCTCTAATCAATCTTATTTGTTAGCAAAGATAACAAATAAAATAAAAGAAAATGAGCTATAATAATGCATTCTGTGTCACTCCTGCTGCTCCTCCTAATGGTGCCAACGTTTTTGTTGTGCAGTATATACAAGAGACACACATCACAGAGGAAGTTAATGTTTTTTAAATGTTTTTTGTACTAGCCAAATATGTAAATGCAAAATCAATACATAAAAAGTAGTTTAAACTCCACATTTTTTAAGTGCCAAAATATGATGATAATCTTGCAAACCTTTTATACTAAATTATGATAGTGTATAACAATCTTGTAAAATATACCATGTATTGGTAGCTATATAAGTTCATACTACTAAGCATTGGTCGTCAAAAAGTCAGTCGGGGTTGGTGAGCCTGCATCAACTGCTTGAATTTTGGAAGCCTGAGTCAATCTGCCTGTTTCAGTTGATCATTAGCTGCTTAGAACATCTCAATTTTATGACTATAATTAAGTAAATCATATAGAACAATAGATGTTTCCTTGTGAACAGTTCAAGTGACAGAAGTTTCCTCATGACTTGTTATTTTGCAGACATTTTACCAAATATTTCAAGTGGACAAGTACTTCAATATGAAACCTCATCATGCTTTGTGGATAGCAAATGTACATTCAAAGAATACCATGAGAGGTACTTGAAAATAGATAATGGTAAAACAGAGATGCTCCTGAACAAAGAGGGGATCAAGGAGCCAAATGGGTTTGGACTATTAAGCACCCAAGGTTACGAAATGCCACAATTATCAAGAACTGATGAGTTTGAAACCAAAAGGATGAAAATGCTAGATCGTGCCTATGGAAGCTTCAATTTTATGAAAGAAGATAAACTTGATGCAGAGGAGAAAAGCCAGGAGAACATGTTAAAGTCGGTCTTACCTAGACTAGTTCCTTCTGTAAGCTTTAATGAGAAGATTATCACTGGATCAAGTGCAAATGGGAATTCCCAGAGAAAGAAATCTGCTGTAATCAGGCTCTCTGTAAAGAGAGCATCTGTTGACAGAGAAGAAACAAATGAATTTCGTAAGTGTATTTTAGACTTACATTGTTTATTAGTATTTATGCATGTGCATGAACTTAAAGGTAAAATTCCTCAAAAATCTATGCAATCAGGGACTAATTTCTACTTGCTGTATGATCAGCTATTCTAGATGTCCTTTCTGTTACTTATTTGCTTTCTTATGCATCTCAAAAATGAAAATAAACATCCTGTAGGATGATATAATGTTACTGCATTGACATAATCATTATTTTTGATAGGCAAATCCCAAAGATATCTCTACTGCCCCAGGGCTGGACTTTTAGTTCCACGTTGTGCAGAAGAAAAGCCCACCTCAGGATCTTGGTCTGAGATTGAACCCTCAAAATTTAAGCTGCGGGGGGATAACTTTTTTAAGTACTACTATGACTCCCATCTGTCAATCTCCAGCAATTTTCTACGGATTCTTGTTCATTGTTCTGCTATCTAATACTTGCTTGCTTGACAATTACTGCAGAGATAAGAAGAAGTCCCCTGCCCCTAACATTTCTCCATATACTCCAATTGGCGTTGATATGTTTGTGTGTCCAAAAAAGATTAATCACATTGCTCAACATTTGGAGCTTCCTTCTGTAAAAGCAGATGGGAAAGTGCCTCCTCTCCTTATTGTTAACATCCAGGTATTTCATTGGCCATCTCAAATCAAATTCCAAGAGGTCAAGGATCTATCAAAGGTTCATGATGATTCTTTTTCTTTTGTTGCAGTTGCCTACTTATCCTGCTCCTATGTTCCTTGGTGATAGTGATGGGGAGGGCTTGAGTCTTGTACTATATTTCAAAGTTTCTGATAATTATGAAAAAGATGTATCATCTCAATTCCAGGAAAGCATCAAGGTAATTGTGTATCTGGTGTACATAAATTATTCTCCCTCATTCTCTCTCCATTTGCCAGAAGCTGATGTGCGCATGCACACACACACACATGCACACATGTATAGCATGTGTCTTCCCTGTGTCTCCATTAGGCCCAAAAAAAATAAAAAAACCTATTCAACTTGATGCATAATTTTTCTTCTTTGGTCATGTGGTACTTTTATTTTGCTATGTTTTCCCAATGTTCCCCTGACATGGAAAAGTAATTAGTAGGGTTTATTTTGGCATAAAACCAAAGATTTTCAACCTGATGGTTTTCTTGCTACTTCTTTTGTAAAACTGATGCAATTGTTTTGTGTAAAGCATAAACCTAGTTCTCTCACACATAACAATTGTTAAAGGTTACAGTACTGTGACATTTACAGAAACACGTAACTGGAAATTTCTTTCTCTGTTACCATTATTGTCTTCTTGTTCTACGCATTGAGTGTCTATTTTTTGTTGACATGCAGAGAATGGTTGAGGATGATATGGAAAAGGTTAAAGGATTTACAAAAGAGTCAAGTGTTCCTTTCAGAGAAAGGTTAAAGATTATGGTAGGGGTGGCTAATCCAGATGTAGCTTGTCTCAACATCTACTGAAAGGAAGCTTTTAAATGCTTACAATGAGAAGCCAGTCCTTTCTCGCCCTCAACACAACTTTTATCAGGTGAATAGTGATTGACAATTACCATGGACAAAAAGTGTATCTGGTACCCCTAACTCCCAAGATATGCTTTCAAGTCCTGTGATAATTTTTTTATGCTTTCATCAATGCAGTTTAATAGAAACCTTCTTGTTGTTTAACTCGTTTTCAACTGTAAACTAATAGGCCAAGGATAATTTTACTGGAAAAACATGAAATGACTCTGATGGGACTCAGGATTCGAAGACACTAGTGAGTTCATATAGGACGAGTCCACAGAGCATACACTGATTAAACTGAATAATGCCCCAAAATTTCAGGTTAGTCTTGTAATAGTCAAAGCTAAACATCAATTTGGTGATCGATCCTAGATAAACTTGGATAAACTTTTAATGGCCTCTTTGGTTCTTGAATCAATTACTAAATTTTTGGACCACATAAGCAGGCTGTAGAAAATAGGCAACACTTGTCTATCATGTTCAGTATCTTTTCTCTTATTCTGAAACTGAATGCAGGGCCCCAATTACTTTGAGATTGACCTTGACATTCACCGATTCAGCTACATAGCAAGAAAAGGGTTTGAAGCTTTTCGAGAACGTTTAAAAAATGGAATCCTGGATTTGGGATTGACTATTCAGGTTCACCTTGTTATTACTTTCTTCATTGTTCTTTACTCTCATAACATATTAGTAATGTAGTCGAGTTCTTCAGTCCAATCAAGACATACTGTTCATTATTCATATACTGGTCCTCAAGGTGGTGCTGATCTTTTTTCTCCTTGTACTACTCACAGGCACAGAAACCAGAAGAACTCCCAGAAAAAATGCTCTGCTGTGTCAGACTGAACAAGATTGACTTTGTTAATCATGGACAAATACCCACACTTATGAGGCTGGAGGATCAGTGAATCCAAGGATGACCAGGTTGGAATCTAGTTTCTTAGTATGGTAACACGGGCACGTTGAGGAGATTCTTGGCATCCCTTAAATTGTCAAAATTTTACACACGAACAAATAAAGATTGGGAACCAAATAATAGGAGACGAGCAAATAATAGTAGGTCCAATGTGCATGTAAAAATACACACTATTGTAATGAATCATTTCTGTTGTATAGCTTGGATGTAAAAAATTGTTCATTAGACACTGTCATATCTCAACATAAATGAATATATATGAAGATTTCATGAAATTGTCTCTGTGACTATCTTGTGATACATTCCCAGTATCAACTGTACCCTCTGCAGTAAATATATTTAGACGTGAGGAAAGTTTTTTTTTTCCACCTTTTTCTTTCTTTTTTGCCTAGAAAATAAAGGGGGGGTTTGAGATGGATTAAAGGTTGCATTATCTTAAAAAGGAAAAAAAAGGGGGTAGCGGGTTGAACTCTCTTGATAACTGACTCATGGTAAAAAATCATTAGACGGACCAAAAAACCGTCCATCCTGTGCCTGTCCAGAATAAATAAACAAATAAAATTGCATCTGATCATGTGCAAATTACAACTTTATCCTTATTTTTTTATATAAGAGTAAAAAATATGTCAATAAGAGTAAATAGAATTGAGAGTATAGACGAATGCGGGATATATGAAAATCCCAATTAGGCCAAAAGCCTTTGTTTGAGTTAATCCTTTTCTTTTTGTTAGTTTTTTAGTTGAAATAATTGCCAAGTTTCAAATTTGTTAAATAATAAATTTACACTGTGATCTTATAATAATTAAAATCAAGCTATTTTCCAAAAAAAGAAAAACTACAAATAAAATCCAGCTAAACTAAGGCATCAATAAGACTAAAAAAACATCCAAAATAGAATTGGGTCAGGAACTCCATGGATCAATCATTGGATCATCAATAAATTGGAACAATGCAAGATAACAGCACCAAGCTTCACCATTCTGAAGAACAACTTGAGGTTCTTCAACTTGGCCACATTGGGAAGAATCAGCTTAAACTGTAGTATCTCATTGAATTCCAAGTTCTTTTTAATTTGTCCACTTTGTATATGGCAAATTAAGAATGAATTTGAAAGCTTTCCAGTGCTTTTGATGCTTTGCAGGATCATGCGTTCCCAGAATTTTTCCACTGGGGATCTTCAGGTATGGAAAAATAATAATCACTTAGCGAGAAGTTCAGAAGAACCTATTCAATTGGAGGAAAAATGCAATGAAAAAGGCTGCGTGCTTTCTTATAAAAATTGCTTTTCCATTTAAGTGCAGTGAGAAGTTACTCTAATGATGTTTACCTCTGGAAAAACAGGATTTATGAACAGTGTGATGACTGAGGATTGTTACTCGATTCAATTCTACGATATAGCAAAGGTCCAGATATCACATTTCCTGGTTGACCACCAAAATCCTGATGCATCTCAGACAAAGAAAAATATAGTTCAATATGGATAAACAAAGCATATGTTTATATATATATAAGAGAGAGAGAGAGAGAGTTAAAATGCAGGAGAAAGTAATACTAAGACACCCTTTTCATCATTTTGTTAACCAGTACGTATTTGCGCTACCAGAGAGAGGAACAGAGCTTACCATCAAGAATTCCTGAGGTTCATATAGATCAGATGAATCAAAGGATTCCTGTCGTTTTCGCAGCATTGAATGCTTTTGCATGGCACGATTAGAAATCTCATCAGAATCTCTGATTGAAAAGCGATCTTTCTCTTGAGTTTCTGAGTCCTGAAAAGCCTCTGCTTGTAGCACACTTGGTGGATCAAATGTGTTCAATCTTCGCATTCTTGTTGTGCTATGACCACATAACCTTGCAGATCCATTCTGTTTTTGCCTTTTTGCCCATGCAAAGTTACTAGATGCTGTCATATCTATGGGAGATGAGAGGAAACTGTCTACTTGAGACTCCTCTGTCATTTGAGAAGCCTCTGAAACTGTGTCAGATGGCTTAAGAGACTTCCTAGATACAGTCGCTCCTTTGCCCCTTGAAGTATGGCTACTACCATTATTTCTGCCAGCAACTTGGATATTGGATTCTAACTCCTTTAAAATGTACAAGTAAATATTAGCTGTAAGCGCTGTTAGATGCATGTTATAAACTATATATAGGTAGACACAGAGAGAGAGAGAGAGAGACCTCAGTAGGTACCACTTTACAGGTGTTTGGTTCTTGAAGATTCTTGCGTACTCTTGTTAGATTTCTTGAAGATCCAGATGCTCTCACAGCTCCTCCAATCTTTTTCCTGCAATAATAAAAGTCCTTTGGTTCAGCAATCAGATTATGAAAAGACAAGAATACAAGTTGTAACTCGATGCTCACTGCCTACTATATGTTTGTAAACATATTGAACTTAGATCTTGACACTGATATGGCTTCAGCTAAATTATGTTTTAATCTTTGCATAGTATATTTCTTGATTTTGACACTCAAAAACAAAATACCCACGTACAAATGACAAGATTAAGGTTTCAATGACGTTAAAGCCAAATTGGGTTAAGTGCCAGGTTGTTTGGTTCGATATGCAACAATTAGCTAGTCTATTGAAAAGCTCAATATTCATTGACATTAAAAAAGCTCAAGATTCAAAACCTATGACTTGGTTCACATAAGCGCAATATGAGCTCCAAACAGTGGAAAATATCCACTGACGTTGTGTACTGGAAATCACAAGCTGCAATTATAAATTTCAAAAAGCTCAAGGTTCAAAACTAAGTTGACTTGGTGCACAAAGATGCAATGTGAGCTCAGAACAATGGCAAAGCCCTTTCTTCCCAGACACAGTTATGCACATGACCTGACTATGCATTTTCGCCTTTGTATGTGCAGAAGGAGAGAAATTGGAACCTTATATCCAAAAACCTTAATTTAAAGAAGAATAAGATATTTCACCTTCGCGCTTCTTCACGGAATTTTGCATCAATCTCCTTGTTGGGTGGGTACTTTGGTAAGCTTGATGGATCACATGCATAAGGCTTTGTACTGAAGTACTGAACAATAAAAGAAATATCAAGATATGAGCTTATGTCGTGGAGACTAAAATGAAAAGTGATATGTGTGAGCACATTTAGGTGAATTAGATGTGGGTTTTCAAAATGGTAGACTATATCGATTGATGAAAATTGCATATAATTTGTCACATGAACACTTCGATCAAAGTTCAATGTACTGCTGAACAAATCATCAATACCAAGCAGTGGCTTTGCATATTCTCCAGATAATAAGAACTCAGAGCTGGACAGCATTGACATTAAGACTAACCTCGGACTCAAGGGCAACTGAAGCAGAACCACGTTTGAAAGGTTCTATAGAAAGGAAGGTTTCTATAAGGTTCACAGCAGTCTTGGGGAACTCTCTACATCTTTCTCGAAGTGCACTTTCATAAGGATGCTGAGGCTTAAACATTGCTGCAAGAGGAAGTTTAGACAGTTTCCAGTAATCATCTGGTGGAGAACCACAGAGTTTGAAGATTTTATGCAACTGTTCCACCTGCAAGAAGTGCCAGGTAAAGGCATATGTTAGAAATGGCTATAATTGATCAACCAATTGAATTTCAATGATTAAGGCATGTATAAAGGTATCTGCTGGAGCTTTATAAAATTGAATCACAATTAAGAAAGAAAATTACAAGCACGACTAATTCAACTATTGACTATTCCTTTACTTATGCAGCTCTTTCTCATCTTTGTTCTCTTTGTTTCAGCTAAGTTCTTGATCCACTTCAGCGCTACAAAAATTAGTACTTCTGCTGAAGATTAGCCTTGTCACAGTTCATATTGGAGCAGCAATAACATGTCCTTTATAGGCAGTGAAAATATCGAAGCTTATTGGTTACTCATGGTGTCTTCAAACCTAAATCTAAATCTTAATTCGTGAATGGAAAACTGTAGAACTATAAGCAAAAAGCATGAGAAGATGAAACAAGTGAAGGGAAGTATACAGACAACAATCTGATGTTGGACTTCATATTCACATTATACATTTTTCTGAAAACAATATGTTCATGGGACAAAAAGTTTTTTTTCTTCATTGGAAAGTGCTAGCGTATATACCTCATGCTTTATGCTGTCAATATAATTATGCACTCAAATGTGAGATGGAATAAACTTGTAAAGGTGCCTACCTCAGTTCTCCCCTTCAGGAGAGCCCTCCCAAGAAAAAGCTCCGCAAAAACACATCCCACACTCCACAGGTCCACAGTTACATCATAGTTTGTGGAACCCAGCAAAAGTTCAGGCGGCCGATACCATAAAGTGACTACTCGACTGGTCAATGGATGCTTATTCCTTCCACTAAGAAAATTTGCCAGACCAAAATCTGCTATCTTTAATATCCCTTGATTATTCACTAAGATATTGGAAGACTTAATGTCCCGATGCATTATCCCTTGTGAATGACAATGCTCTAGTCCACAAAGTAGTTGGCGCATATAGCATTTAATCTATTTAAGAAAGAGAAAAGGTGAGTATAAAAATCTTCAACTTAATACATAACTGGCAGAGAATTATAAATCTATAATCAGTTTTGCAAAACATTGTCTATGTAAAAGACCCTAGAGGCAAGAATTATTTTCCGTCTGGTAATTGTGCAAAAGCAAAGCAAGAACAAACCTGTGATTCTGTAAACTTGATGCCAGGACAGGATAGGAGACCAGAGAGGTCATGTTCCATGAACTCAAAAACAAGGTATATGCTACACGATAATCTAGAAGTTATTATGCCTTCCAGCTTCATGATATTTGGATGGTCAAGTTTGCGGAGTATCATTATTTCTCGAGCCATGAATCTGACACTCTCTGGTTGGAAATTGTCAAATCGTACCTTCTTCAAGGCAACCATCTTACCAGTCTCAACATCACGTGCGCGGTACACATAGCTGTATGTTCCTTGTCCAATCTGTGCATGAAAATAGATAAGATAAAAATCCTAGTTACAATAAATAATTAGGTATGGCTCTCATATGCAAATGGTAAAGTATGCCATGCTTTCATTAGAATAGATCGTAAGATACTTACAAGGATGATATGTTAAGTATTTACACATAATACTAGTAACCTGTTTGCATGCAGTTGTGCACGTAATTAAGTAGATTATTAAATTTTTGCATCTTGCAACATATTTAGCTGTCATTGGTTAACAATAGTAAGTCTGGAAACCACAACCTTCACCTAAATTTATGTACCAAACAAGAACATAGCTCTGCAAAGGTTGAAAGGGGGATAACAAGAGAATTAAAGGAAGGTGCCCTGGCTCAAATTTTAGCTCAAGCAGAGGCTATAGAAATTTTCTTCATTTACTGCAGAACTATATAAGAAAACAATAAGTTAGGCCCCCACAGAGTAGCAACGCTTTTAAAATACTACTGATCAGCTGAAATACAGACTCTCCTATTCATCCAATAGTCTTCCATATGCTACTTTGAAGAGTATCTATGTTCATCAAGAACAACAGGAATACATGATTTCTGTAAATATTGATGCCCCGAATTCATCCCCAGATGGAAGAGGAGGCTACAAAGATAATGTCATATGATTCAAGTAACATCAAAAGAACTCCTACATTTCTTAAGCAAACATACAAGTATTAAGCATCATCATTAACCATCACACTAGATATCTTTCTGGGTTTCTAGCAGTCAAACAAACACCTTTCCCTTTGGGATAAACCTTGGTGATTACGTTGATATTAAAGATTTTTACTCAAATTTAGGAGTATTTGATGAATTGTTTGTTTGTCGAGCCACGATGAGAACATTGATTACCTTCTCTAATCTCTCGAATGTGTCGGATCGTAGAGGCAGCCATCCTTCAACGACCTCCCCAGCCACAGCAGAAAGCCAAGCCGGCCAACCGGCAGCAACATGTTCACTTTCCGTTAACCTTTCAAATCTAAAGCTGAAGGCAGCAGCCCTTTTAAGAGAAGCCCCCTTCTTCAAGGACGACGCTTGACGACGCTCGATGGAATCATCCTCTTCTTTTTCAGGTTCCTCTCTTATCTTCTGCAACGGTCCAATCCGAGCAGGAATTTGCAGTGAGGAATCTAAAACTTGTTGCACCATTGTTCCCGACAGTAACCGAGGAATCGAAAGCTGCAGGTGAATTACCAGACCTTGCATGTTTCGAGCTAATGCAACCCATGAGACCCCAAAACCCATCAAAGAAATCGATCAGTAATTGGGGAAAAGCATAAAAACAATCCCCAGATCGATCACCCGATGGAAAATGGGGTCAAAAGTTCTCGAAGGAGGGGATCAATGACCCCTACATCGGCACATTTTCCATTTGTTAAAGAAAGTAAAAATTCCTCAAAAACAGAGCTTAATTTTTGGATTGGGGTTGGCAAAAGAAAGAGAGAAAAGAAAAAAGCAGTTGGAGGAGAGAGTCAAAAAGATTTTATCAGTCGTTATATTGCTTGTAGTATTTCGCGAGATATGTGGGATAAGAGCAAGAAAATTTTCAGTCCGAAAGCCGAGGAACAACCCATATATCAAAGGGAGACATTCATGGGGTCTGATGTTCTTTCGAATTTTCTATAA
Organism: Apocynum venetum; assembly: GCA_019593545.1. Lineage (NCBI taxonomy): Eukaryota > Viridiplantae > Streptophyta > Magnoliopsida > Gentianales > Apocynaceae > Apocynum > Apocynum venetum. The sequence continues at coordinate 2,678,238 of SRSM01000123.1, read as the reverse complement.
TTATCTCTCTCTTTATTAGCTTTGTGCTTCGTGAAAAGGTGGAAAAAAAAGGATGATTTGCTACAGTTTTGCAAGAATATCATTCTTTCCATTTCTCTGCACTGAAAGAAAAGAGAAGAAATGGAAGGCGCCAAGTAGCCGTTAGGGAAGTGTAAGTTCTAAATTTCGGTGGTTGAAGGTGGGATAGAAAAGGAGGGAGGAGGAATGGATCCAGGACCATGGTCCATGGGCCATGGCCTATGGGCCCAGTTGGTGGCTGCAAAATTTTAGGCCAACTGCCCAACCGCACACACCACTGCAGGTGGACATCTTATCTTAATCAGGTGTATAAAGGGTTAAAGGGAAATAATGAAAAGATGATTAATCTACTTAAACCACTAATCAATTATTGCAAGAATAATATGTGCTGTGTGTGGCGGGCCATCAACTTCCCTCTTTCTCTTTTTCTTTTTATTGCAAGTCCTAGATGGGGGTTTTTTTTTTTTATAAAAATTTATTTCCTTCTCTTGCGCCACAATGCCATTTTATGATCCTATGTGGTTACCGGTGGTGGTGTGGGATATTGATCCTCCAAACTGTCCTGCTCAAATATCTTTACTTTTTTTTTTTCCTTTTAAGAGTAAAATGTCTTACATTCCTGAGATTTTGATGGAATTATTCGATACTCCAGAAAATACTTTAATTCTATATTAAAATAACTATCCAAATTGAAGTATAATAAACATGCAAATTATCGAGGCTATAAATGTCATTTGCCAAGAAAAGACAGTATAGTGCAGTGGGAACTCTGACTGCCCTTTTTTTTCGATAAATTGACTCCTCACTTTCAAAGAGTGGATATTTGCGCAATTCTTCTATAAGAAGGGGCCCTGACATTATTTTGGAATTGCCTCGTTGATGTTGTCAAGCTCTTTTATCTTATTATTTACCTTCAAGTCATGCATGGCGCTTCAAGCTGTGCCCTGTGCTTATCTTACCAATCCAGGATCAGAGGGAAAAATGTACTTTTTCGTGTTTATTTCTATATCCATCACCTTCAAGTACTTAAAAAACCATTGAAAATAGCTACTACTTTCTATATCTCACAAGTGAAACCCAAGAAGCCAAGAATGTTACCCAAAATAGAGCAAGTTAAAACTTGTTTTTATCAATCTAACACCAAACCTTTGACACTCTCCCATAGACCGCCAATGACTTGAGAATAAGATGCTAAATGCCACTGCTGATATCAAATTAAAAGGAGATCCAAGCTCCACTTCACCCCAGAACAAAGACCAGACTAGCAAGAAAGAATCTTAGGAAGGAACAGGTCACGGGCAATACATTATTGGTTGTTGACATTCATTAGCAGAATACGCTTACATAAGATTTTTCATTCAAAATTACAAAGATACAGCTTCATACAATAATGCCTAATTGTATAGCCATCTGACTATCATATGTTACAAGTATTTATAAAAGCTAAACTCAAAAACTCTGCCTTCACCATTTGTACCAAAGACTTCAATTGTACAATCTATGCAGCAATTTCTTCTTTCAACTGTGAGAGAACTTGTATTTGATCTTTGTTTCCAAAATCCCTTCCTCTGACTACAGAAGGCTTTCGGGCCACCTCCTTTTGTGGTTTCAACTGCATGCTGCTACTGTTTGCAGCACTCTGGCTATTGTTTCGAGCTATCGGGATGTCATGATTATGTTTTCCCTCGTATGTAGTAATGACTGCTTTGGGGTCAGTTGAAGCTCTTTCAACATGCTTGCGGACATTGCATCCAGCATATGTACATCTGTAATAACTCCTGTACATGCACGAGGGAAGATCCATGCATAAGAACTCCAATTAAAACCGACTTAAGAGAATAAAAATTTATAAATAATAATGGCCATGACAGGAAAAATTCAGATGATCCAATTAAAGTTTCATCACAGGGAGGTATTTGCCTTAAGGTAAACCACAAACCAGAAAATTTGCAATACAATTATAGTAATATTATCACCAAAAAGTCCGCACAGCCGTTGGGGCACTCCAAGTCATTAAGGCATAACAAAATTAGCAGTATCAAACTTAAAGTCATAACAAAATTTAACTACCCCAGCTATTCCCTGTACTATCTCAAAAAAGAGGAATACAGATCTGTTATGCTATCCAAGTAACATCTCATCCTTTTTAGCTAGATAAATATTCACAAGTGCACATAATATCAAGAACTGCCAAAGATCGAAAAATTCATAACCAATATAAAGACAATAGCAATACCTAGGGTGAGGATTCCCCTTGACGACTTTCTGCCCATACTTCCGCCACTTGTACCCATCATCCAAAAGATCAACTTCACTCCTTGTCTGAACAACAATTTTTGGTTCTGTGATTGTTCTAAGTGATGGAGCAGGAACATCTGCTCCAACGCCAGTACTCCTGCACATATCAGATAGATATTAACTCAAAAGCTAAATAGAAAGCACGCTTTATTCTGGTTTTTTCCCTTTTTTAGAATTCATAGTGTATGATGGGGTATTTTACACACAGAAAAAAGGAAGAGTTTTACCTTCTTTTAGCATTTGGTTCATCATCATCATTTTCCTCATCTATAACTATTGCGGAATCTTCCATTTCGTCATGTTCACTGTTATCAGGAAGCTGTTCGGGGAGCAACTGGGTGGGTGCCATGTTTTTCCTTGAGCTTGAGTTAGAAGTCTCAACCTCATTCAGTGAGTCCATCTCAGTCTGACCTTTTGAGCCAAATTCAGGCATCGCCTTAGAACCATCTTTTGCCCGAATATTAGGTTGAGGCACCTCATGATTATGCTGGCCTTTATATGTAATCTCAGTGATGTGACCATCAGGCGCACACTCGACCTTCTTCTTCACAGGACAATTAAGATGCGTACACTTGTAGTAACTTCGAGGATGTTCTTTTGCTTTAACCAGTTTCTGACCATATTTCCTCCAGTTATAACCATCATTAGCTGGTTTACCAAGTGCAATGGCTCCAGCTTTCTTATCAGACTGAGAAGTCTCAGATGATACCATCTTCAAGCACTGAGGTTCTGAAGATACATTATCCGCATTCTGTTGCAAGGCTTCAGCAGGCACAGAATATGGCTGAAGTTCCAATATTTCCTCAAAAGTCACCGCCGAAGGATGCTGATAATCAGCCTGCATCTGCTTGAAAGATTGGGAAAATGCAGCCTGCGCAGTAACATGCGCTAGAGCTTGCTGGTGGGACATTCCAAAGGGACTCTGCATACGATCGTAAAAACGATGTCACCTAGGCTAAAACTATCACAAAGCCTACACTTTAAGGCATTTACAACACAGTAACAACTTACTTCTTTGTGAATTTTTTTTTTCTTTTTAACTTTTCAAAAAAGTAACATCATCTTACTTCGTTGACATCGTTGTCAAAGTAAAACTAAAATTGTACTGACGAAGACCATAATTTTCCGCTATGTGAGTAAACATTCATTTCTAACAATTTTGAATTTTCGTAGTAAAATTTTTAAGAGCTTCTATGCCTATATCTACTACCTTATTCAAGAAATTGACAATCCCAAAAAATTCCAAACTAAAAGAAAAATTCAAAATAAATTCACCCAAACAAAAAGGGGCGGGGGGGGGGGGAATGTTTCTATGCTACAGTAGTAGAAAACACCTTCTCAAGGGGGCATAAGATGAACCATAAATATGCAAATCGTGTGAAACTGCTACATCACCACCATAAAACTTCAGCCACGAAGCCCCTAAACACGATAATCCAAAAAAAACTAACGGATTCAATCGAATTACCTGAAGCGGCGAGAATAAACCGGGAGAATTAAGCAAGCCAGAAGGACTGAGCCCAGAAGGGACCAAGAACAAAGGAGAATGAGCCACCATCAATCCCATGGGTCTGTTCTGCTTGTACCCCGCACCTTTATCACTTCCATCGCCAAGGCTGACTTCCTTGGAACGATTTTCCGTCGAATTACTCTCAGGGTGAAGTAAAAAACTATTATTTGCAATAGGAGAAGCCATAGCTCCAGCAAGAAGCTGAGAGAAAGAGCAAGAATTTGAATCAGGGGAAAACATGGAGGACACCAAAGTAATGGGACCTGGACTAAAACCGGGTAAGGAACCACCCCCAAAAAGGGCTTCAAAGGAAGCCGGTCTGGGTGGCACCGAAATTGTTGGCCTTGATAGCTGTGCAGGAACTTTTGAAGCCCCATCAATCTCACCCATTTCTTGTAACAAAATCTCAAATGAAAGTTCCTAAAATTGAAATCAACAGAGGCTAATCCTACTTGCACAACAAGCGTCCGTTTATCTTTCTCGGCCGGTCGGTTGCTTAGTTAAGGCGGAGAGCGGAGGAGGAGAAGAAGAAGAAGAATGGAGGAAGGGAGGAGAAGAGAAGAGTAATTCTGTTATTAGCCTTATAGGCAAGCAAGTAGGCAACTTGACTTGCGTGCGTCCCTTGCGGGTGTGTGTGCTGAGTGTACACACAGTGTACGAATTATGAATTTAGGAGTCACTTCATGGGCCCACCCACTTTTCCTTTTTCTGCTGTTAATTGGGTTTTTAGCCCTTTTCGTATTTTTATTATATCTTTTATTTAGTTTTCAGACACATCACCCAAACCTACTGCTACTATTATTATGATTAACCAGAGACAAATTTTTAATTTTTATTTTTATAAGGGGGAGACGAGAAACTGCCATGCTTGATTACAATTTTGACATATAGAAAGTTGAAACTAAATATTCCCTTTTTAAACTAATTATATTTTTTTAATAAAAAAGTATAAACCTTTAAATTCTTGTGTTGAATAAAAATTATATATTTGATTTTGAGCAAATGAATTAGTATAACTTTCATAATCTTTAGAATTTTACATGTTAGTTTCATGTATGGAGTGGATACTTATTATGTTATGAATCTTTAATTTATTTAAATATTTTGTTTAGTTTATGTTTAAGAAGTGTTTTTTTCTAAATGGAAGAATATTTATGGTGTATTTGGATTGAGTTGGTAGTTTTATTTTTTAATATAATATATGTGTTTGAATAATTATTTTTTATTGTAAATTAAAATATTTTTTTTTGAGTTATATAATTGAAATGAATATTTTTTGGAGTTAGAGAACTTAAAAGAACATTTTTTGGAGTTATAAAATTGAAAGATTGATATTAATATAAAATATAATTAATAAATTATTTAAGATTATATTTTAAATTGAAAAGTAATGAAAAAAATATTATTTATGTACTTACATGGGGACCTATTTATTGTATTAAGAGAAAATTTTAAATTTTGATATAATAGAAAATTTTGAAGGAAAAAATTTATTTATTGATATGTTTTTTATGATAATTGATAAAATTTGAAGAAATTCTAGTCCAAATATAACAAAATTTTTAGTCATGAACTATTTTCGATTTTTATTTATGAAAATTTGTCTTTTATTTCAACTTTTTAGATTTCAATACTTTTTTTTTTGTTTTCTCATTTCGAGTCTTCTTATTAGTAAATTTCTTTTCCCGATCAAAATAGTGTTCACTCTCAATATTTTTCCCTGGTATTTTTCGAAGAAAAAAAAACTTAAAAATGCATCTCCATGGCTTCTTCAAATATTTCTTCTTTCCTTTTCATTTTATATAAAATTTAAAATGACTTAGATTTTAAAATTAAATTTGTACATAAAATCAGATAAAAGTAGGTTACAATAAATAAAAGATTAGCATATATGGTGTTTAGTTAATTTATTTGAGAAAGAAAAGGGTTGGGGATACTCATGTCGGTCATGCTCATGAAAGTCTTTCAGCGAATTCTAGTCACTTTACGGTCTTTTCCATCCATGGAAGAAAATCGAACCCAAATTTTAATGGATATGTGCGTAAGTTAACTTGGCGTTGACTCTATTTTTCCCGACTCCCTAGTCCCTACCCTTTAGACAATAATACCGGTGGAGAGTCCACAGCCACGCCATGACAATATATATTTTTTTAAAACTTACACTTTCACCTCCATTTTTTTTTTTTTTTGAGTGGAGTTTCACCTCCAAATTTGAATACCACTTTTGATTTAATTAAAAAATAACCTTAAGAAGATTTTAATATTATCTTTTCAAAATTTATTAGTAATATAATTATGTGAATTAATGAAATATAAAAATACTTAAATTAAAGTTATTGTTACTAAATTAATTTATGAGCATTACATAATATTCTCTCAATTTAGAATTAAATATTCATATTTTTATTTTAATTTATTCAGAATGAAATATTAACTTTTTTTAAATAAACATATTTTGTATCTAAAGTTTCATTAATAACTTATTTAATTTAAAATATTTATATACAATAAACTCATTTTATTCATCACTTATCATATTAATTAAATAAATTTATATCTCATTAATTAATGGATTCCAAAAATTCATTATATTTAATGTCAAAAGTTAATATTTAATTTCGGATCAGGGGAGTATTTTTTTAAAAAAAAAATTAATTTTATTGACCATGTATAAATTTTTAAAATTTATATTTTTAAAACAAGATAATAAATCCAATGGATATATTATTCATTTTGTTGTCCATTCCTTCAATCATACCTTTGTGGAAGCAGGGCCCATTGAGGGAAATTCATATCATATCGGCTATAGCTCAAGGTTTCGCACTAATGCACCCCCACCCCCCAACTGACCTTTTTCCTTTTCTTGGTAAACCATGGCTTCTTACTACCGCTGTTTTGCGTCCTAGTTTGTAAACTGTTTCCAATTGCCCGACTGTTTTCAACTCCTTCTGACTCATCTTCATCTCAATTTCTCTCTCTTTATTTTATTTTTTAATAATTTTGTCTGAAGGGAATTGGATTTGGAAGAAAGATGAACTGATTCGTTAGGCGCGGAATATAGTGCAAAAACCAAGTCAAAATAGCATAGCAACTGAGGCAATGGGACAATGCAATTCAAGTTAAACAATGGACCTAGGCATTGCGTGTTTCAACAAGCTCCTTTGCTTTCCTGCTACGTACCTGCCAATTGCTGATGGAAAATTTTTAAATCCCAAGCAGGACCCTTAAAAAGTTTATTTTCGTTCATGTGCAAAATAGCAACTAGGAGCAGCTGGCTGGATAAGTGGTGGGTCAATTGGGTGGCAGCACGAAAGGCCCAGGCTTTCAATGATAAGGATGCCGTGCACTGCCCTTGCCGGAAGAGTGCAATTGGGATCAGCGAACAGCTGGTTTAGGAATGTGACGGCTGTATGTAAAGATATCGTGTAGACTAGTGTTATGTCGGCATGCATTTCCAGCAAAAAGTAAACAGCTTACCGTAGTAGTGCAGCAATCAGGGCCAATATTCACTGACAATGAATCCATGCCGTGTGAAATGAAAACCGGTAAAATATATTCTAAATAGATAAAACCAAGAAGGCTAGCAATGCAAATGGACACAGCAGATATCAATATCGTTCAGTAAATTGTTGATAAGATAATAAAACATTTAACATATTCAACTGAGCCTGGGTGAAAAAATCTCCCCTTTGAAGGTTCTGAGCTCAAAGTTCAAATCCTTATTCACATACATATGACTGAGAAAATTTGTACATAAAACTATCTTTATATAGGACCACAAAGAAAGTGGGATTAGCCTTCATACTTTGGTTTCAAAAAAATATGTCGAGGAGACGGCCAGGCCTTCCATATCGTAAGTGCGAACTAATCTCTGTCTCTTGCCAGGTGACTCAAGCCAACAGAACTCCAAATGAAAAGACTTGGATTCTTGTACACTCTTTCTAATGTCACAAGGACATCCCATGTAAATGCCCCCAGGCAGCAAAGTCAGCTGGAAACCTCCATCAAAGGTGACTACATTCTTTGACATGTTACCTCTCCAATGTACGTTGGTAGTAACGTCCGTCCCATCTGACTTTGTACTGATGTCCTGCATGCAAGAATGATAAGGAAGATGACTTACCAAGTACAATGTCTGACTTGGCCAGGGCAAGATTACTTATCAACAGCAGGAAGGAAAGAATAGAACAAATTAAGGTAAGATTTGACCCAAATAAAAAACAACACCGGACTTGCATGATTTTGTTGGAAGAGCACACTTTAAATATTGAGTTCGATAAATAGTTATAAAGGAGTACAACTTGAAGTAAACATTTGCACTGGAGACAAAGCAGATAGTGTTTCCAACTCCTTTTCTTTCCTTCAAAATGGCCAATCTAAAGACTGAAAGACACCAGTTCTTTGTCATTCCAATCTACATAAACATTGATGCAAAAATTGTATCCTCATTACTTTTCAGAAAGCATGGATAGAAAATTATAACAACAGAATGTAAATTTGCATGTTCAGTAATTTAAGCCTTGAAAAAGATGGACAGCTAGAAGTGTCACAAACCTGAATAAGCTGACCCTCATTATTCATTTCAAGTACGGCAACTGTTTCTGCTTTAGTCAGAGTTGATCCATAGACGCCACTGCGTTTCGTTACAGAATGACCTTTCCATGTTCCAAGATAAGGATTTATCCTGTCTATCTCATCCTGAAATCATTCATGTGACCAGATATCAGCTAAATCTTTTAATATAGCAAAAAAGAGTTAGAGAAGGAAGCAATTACATAATTCAAAACAACCAAAAAATATCCTCTGGATTATAACTGAAGATACCTCAGAATCATCGAAAGAAGGTGGGACAAGTGTAGATTCAGGATTTCTTTCTTCGAGGAAGACAAGAAGCATATCCAAAAAGCCTTGGGGGTCCATAACATGGAAGGCCCTTACTCGCCTGTCGTTTTCAAGTGAATAGAGACAATTCTCACATACAATTGAAGGCCGGCGAGATGGAAGCTTCAGATTTCTGAAAAATAACAAAACCAAGGCCATTCTCAGACCATCAAGCACTGCAGTAAAGGAGAATAAAGCACTGCTTCAATTTGAAACAGTATAAAAGAACTTTCCCTGTAAAAGTTCATTAACATTAATGCCAAATCCAGATTGAGTTTCACATCTTTACATCTTATTTCTTTTGTGATGCTTTCTTTGTGTCACATATACGAGCTATGGATAATTCTTAATTGGTCTTGTTGCATAATGTCCCAATCATGTTAATTCCCAAAGTTTCGTGGTAACACACATTTGTAATGGATACTAAAATAGTATTGGACCTCAACAATATCCTCACCAAAACAGAGCTTCTGATTAAAAAATGACTTGACCACATTGAGGTTTGGGATATTCAATTGTTTTAAGCTTTGAATTAAAAATTTTATGATGTATAACAATCCCAATACAGTGATTAGAAACATGTATCTGGGCAAGTTCATAATTGGTGATGCTATCTTCCTCACCTAGTCTTACATAATGTACTTCCCCTATTTCCGTTCCCTGAAGCTACTAATTTTAGAAAGCGGTTCTCTACTTAAAAAGCACTAGAAAGATCTGAAGATTTCCTTTTCCTTTCTCTAGCAAGTATCATGGGCAAAAGATAGCATGAGCGAGAAGACAAAATTAACACCAAGAATAGAGTACTCACTTGGGTGATTCTTCTCCAGTATCATCCTCTCCTAACACCCCTTGTCTTAGAACTGTTTCTAGCATGCCAGCTGTCTGATACCTCAATGCAAATGCCCTCTCCTTTGGGAAGAAGCCAATCTGCAAACTACTTCCATTTGATCCTCAACAGAATTAAGCTCAAAGAATTTTTATTTTTTTTCTTTTTGAAAAAGGAAATAATACTTCTCTTTCAAGAATATAAATGAATTAACAGTAGTGCTGTCAAGGCTTGAACAGGCTCACCTGTTGATATTTGTCCACAGTAAACATGTTGGTTTCTTTAATCTTGTACTCAAACCATTCTGGTTCATCATCAACTCCAGAAATGGATGTTGTTGATGGAGGTTGTTTAATGTACAACCTAACAATTATAAGATCAGCAAGCTACCTGGCTAACAAGGTAAGAACTGCAACCCAATTTCTTTGAATTAGGTTTGCAATTATTCACTAATTCTATGCATCACAGGAAAAAGTTAAGCAGCAACTAAATGCATTTATCCACAGATACACATTCTGGACTCAAAGGCACGCGTTTTGAAACAAAAAAAAAGTCAGTTTATAAACGGAAATTTGCAGAAGTCAGTAAATTATTTAAATAAATATAAAGGGACATTATTTGTTTCCTTTCAAATTATGAAAAACAGGTATACAGTTAATATTATGAAAAGGAGCCTATCTCTCATTATTTCTCTCTTTTTTTTCCATTTCAATTTCAAAAATGAAATTTTGAGTTTAAACCTTTTGCTAGTACAAGAGAGACTAAAATCCATTTTACTTGACTGACTTCATTCACATGACAAATCCCCAGTCAAAATGTAGCAGTAGAAAATATGCTACCACAGATTTTATGCCCCCAAAGAAATTCTTAAAGAGGAAACACATATAAACCCGAAGAATCCAACAAAGCAAACCAGAAAGCAAAATCAGCTGCTAGCTACTAATTCAAGCTCATCCAAATAGACATAATCATGAATACTAGAAGCGCTCGAAAGTCCAATCAATAAGAATTACTGTCAACACCTATCCAATTATGAGTAACTATCTAAGAAGTAACTTACGATTGAATCAAACTGATGAGTTCATCTTGGCCATAAGAGCCAACTGCAAGCTTTGTACTGATTTTATGCATTAAATTACCCTGACAATCAAATTGCTGCAGAAAATGTATACAAAGAATTGTCACATAATCGAATCATCAATATAGGAATATACACCGCAAATTTCAGCGATTTTTTTTAATTAAAAAAAAAAACGCAGAAGAGAGTAGGAGAAGTTGCTGACATAGAAAGTGCCGGTCCACCTTCCCAAATTGAGTTGGATGAATCGTTGAAGGGAGTCGACGTTCATGTATTCTTGGCTTGGTTGTCGATTACCTTCGACTCTTTGGCTGCCGGAGGATGATGCCTTGGTTGATTGAGAAATGGGAATCCGAGATGAGAAAAAACGCCGATAAGACTGAATTTGAGTCCATGAACGGAATCTCTGGGTTTTGAACGGACACACTGAAGCGGGAGAGTGGGCAATTGAGATAGATGAGAAAGTCGTTGCCATTGAGGCAAATTGGACTCTGCTCTGCGGCTCTGCCAATGACCGATCTCCAAACTCGACCACATTATCACTTATTTTTATTTTTATTTTTCTTCCATTTTCAGCTTTTACTCGTTGACTGTGGGCCGAATGAATGGATCATAAGCCTGTATAGTAGAAATGAGATCACTGACCAGCAATATTTATTTGGGCTTATAACAACGCTGCACAGGCCCAAAATTATTCTCTTTGCCTGATAAGAAATTTTCAAAACCCCATTAATTAACCCTACGCAACAATTGAATTTTGTTTTGAAATACACTACAACTGTCACTGATATTATTTACCGACCAAGCTACATCGTCAAATTGAATTAAATATTTATATTTTTGTTTTCATATATTAAATTTTATTTTTTAAAATTAAATAATTCATTTAAAATTTTATTAACAATCTTCTTAATTTAATTTAAAGGAATATGAAAAAAAAGTATGAAAAGCCAAAGTTCAGCATTTAAAACCATGAAAGCTTCAAATACATCCAATCCATAGTTTACAAGGAGAGAACTGCATATATATTATAGTTTAGGAGAATTAGTTCATGTTGCTTAACAGCTCCCGGCTATAACTAAATTGGGCACTGTTTTTACTTTAGGAATACTACGAAGCACAGAGTTACTACTGAAGCACCATACAAAGCAAAGTAATTGCAAGCATTGGTATCAGAACCGATAGGCTGCCTTTGTCTGATGCGGAATCACTTGACGGAGCTGGTGCTGGAGCAGGTTTAACTTCAACATTGATGGCCAATCTCATTCCTTGATAACAATAACCCCCACTGCTAATGAAGTAATAAGGCCTTGCCTCTTTGAGTTGATAAACGTCTCTGCCTCCCTTGGTTACATTTGTTATGAATTCACGATCATTGCACATTTCATAGTTTGTCATCTTCACCTCCAACACATTATAGTATCGCTTGTCAAATCTAAAATCTGAAAGAAAAAACGTCTGTATTAAATGTTTAAATTTTATTTCTTCTAATAGCTTATGCCTTTTAAATATTTATAATTCATGTATAATTTTGATCTCCACATGAGGGCATAGATGAGGTTAAAATTTAACAATCTCCAAAGGCAAAGATCATGAAGGGCTAATCTTGAATTCAAGGCTCCCTATGATTTTTCACAATCAGATCACGCTAATTGCGCACCAAATCTTTCCATACGATTTTAAAGAGCATGATTAAAGGGAGTGTGTGCATTCAAGAGGATTGCTAGTGCAAAAAGGAAAACTGATGCAAATGACATTTAATTGCTTGTGAAAACTGACAAATCTAAATCGATACATCATTTAATTAACAAAATTGCTTGAAACTTACAAAGCCATTCTCCAACATAGAAATGCTTCTCCTGACTCGTCCATACAGTATAATTTACATTTTGTGTCCAACCCTGAGGTCCACCAACATCATGGCGTTGGCCCACCGTGCATGCCGGAAACGCCGCTGCCGCCACCACCGCCATAAACAGCCAAAATGCAACCGCTTCCCTTGACCGCATCATACTTCCCTCCATATGAAATGTCATTATGGCAGTGCAAATTCTGTAGTCACAGTTAAATAACTATAAACATTTATACATTTTACACTACTATACAAAGTGTGTTGTGTGGGGAATAGAATTTAATTTCAATGTTTGCTTACTCTCTTACCTTTGGTTTTGTTTGTAGAGGGGGAATCGGTCTCGTTAATAGAGCAATGAAATACGGAAGAACATGAGCAATTTAGGCGAGGGAAAAAAAGAAACGAATTAAAGGTGGCAGAGAGAGAATGGCAGTGGGCTGGAACTGTTCAAACGACCCAGAAAAGTGTTTTGGGCCTTCAGACTCACGCTTTGCCGAACGTTATTTCTGTGCAACCCACATGTATAAAAGGGAGTCGGTCCAGGAAGTTAAAAGATCAGCACATCACGTTCCTTATGCTGTTCTTTTTAACTAAATTCCAGTGTTGTCTCTACTTTTCTCTGGCAATGACTCATAATTACTTTTTTTTATAAAAAAAATTTACCTATATTAAGTATTTTATTTCTCCTGTATTATTGTAGTATTCCCTCATTTATCTTTTTGCTCAACAAACATTTACAAAAGTATTTTATCTTTATTAATTCAATTGTAAGAGGTGGTACTTTGTGGTAGAAAGTATACTTATTTCAAAAAGGAGAATTTTATTTTTTGATACTATAAACTATAAAAAAATATATATATTTAATTTTAGATTGAGTTAGTAGAATATAAGATCATTAATTTTAGGGTCATATATATATAAAAGAATTCTATATGTGACAAAAGATAGTGTTTCCAGTTAAATGTTCATATTTTAAAAATAATGTTTAATAAGAATAAAATATGTAGAGTCAAAAGATTTTATCTAAAAAGGAAAAATAATGAATGTGAATAGTTACTGTAGTATTATTACATGGAGTCCGATCTTTGTCGGAAAAATGAAAAAGAATAAAATACAGGGCCCATCGGACCATTAACACAAGCGGTAAGGCTCGTAAAGAAATGAAGTGATCTGGGGCTGGGCTATTAAATTATTCCCCAATGAAAGCAATTGTATCCAGAAGTTGATTCGGACCCAACCAATAATTACTTCTTTTTTTTAATGGGAGCCAATAATAACTAGGCATTGATTAAAGGGCTAATGATTTCTTTAGAGAAAAAGAAAATAATTAACACAGAGTTGACGATAATACTTCATTTCAAATGACCAAAACCTATGAGGCCAAAGGCGTGTGATGGAATAAAAAATTCCAAACATCCGTATACCACTCTATTTACATATTAGGGGCCATGCAGCAGAATACATCAACAGATATTAACAAGAAAATTTTTCAAAACCCCATCCTCCCAAAGAAGGCAAGAATGGGCCTATCCTACATTTCCAAATTGTACAGAAAGCGAAATGATTCAAATCTTTCATGTGGGGCGGCTTTTAATGTAAGAGACAACTTTTCATAATAGAGAGATCACATGCACAGGGGACCAGACCTTATATGGTGCCTTCACTATTCAAAAATTAAAACCATTTCCCACTGTTGGGCATCATGAACTACAGAACAAAGCAAAAGTAAAATAAAAAGGTAGAAAAATGTAATATAAAACTGAACGTGTACTCAATGCATCACTATTCAGACAAGTCCAAGAGAAAGAACAATGCAGATCCGTAGTTCAAGCACTTCAATTTGAGTCAATTTTTGTTAAACATTCTCACAGACTACAACATCAATCATCCCACCAATTTGATCTGAAAAACATTAACTCTCAGGTCAAACGGTGATGAAGAAACAAGAGATCAATAAATGTGGAAAATTACAACTCATTCTTTCTTCACAATTGGACAAGGATAATTTAATCGTGGAAAAAAAAAGACAAGATTGTTGCTACCAGACCAGAAGAAAGGAATCCCAAACTGCTGCAATTGCAAAAAGAGCTGGTACCAAAATCTGGCCTCTGACAGTGGAAATTAGACTGGAAGAGCCACTCTTTGATGGCAAGGATGAGGGTGGGGGTGGTGGCTTTTCAACATGAATGGCGGCCTTCATGCCTCCGTAGCAGAAACCATTGCCACTAACAAAATAGTAAGTCTTTGTCACATTGAGAGGAACCACATCTCGACCCGCTCCAGTTGTCCAATTGTGCAGAGGATGTTCAGTATTACACGTCTCATAATTAGTCTTGTTTACCTCGAGCACGCTCTGTTGGTTCCTATCATAAACGAAAACTGGAAGAGAAGATAAAAGAATTATCAGGATTCCAACTAGGATAGTTTTGTATTGCAGACGAAGTTATGAATACACTATCAGGAAGGAGATTATACTAGAGCTGCCTGGATCAAACATCGTTTAGTTTGGTCGTTCAGTATTTAGGCTTTGGGCAGCTCAGTCATACCAAAGCAAAAAAGTCACCAAATATCTTATCATGTTTCATTATTATGTACTGTTAAGTAGTTATGAGTCATGACACCCAACTAACTACACATGACATTTCAGGAACAACGACCTCCCATTGTTTTGGCAAACATAAGAACAGAAAAGAAATGGAACCTGTATTCCTGCCAATGTAATTATTGATACATTTTGCCTTCCCAAAAATAAAAGGTCTCATCTTTTCCTCAATTACATTCAGTGTATCCATATTCTTCATGAACAAAATGCAAGTAGCTAAAAATTTAAATACAGGTTCCAATATCATATTTTAGATAATGGAAACACATAATTATGCTTCCATTTGAAAGAAGAAACTGAGTGAAACTGACATTTGATTAGGACTTTGATGAAGATCATTGAACTGTGTTTCTGCCCTACCTTCTTACCATTACATAAAACTACACATGTTTCTTCAAATTCAAGCATTTTAAGTGCGCCGGAAATCATGGCTGAAACTGACATTTGTGATCTGTCCCAAACTAAATGGTGTTCCCACGAGAAACCCAGAATATAATACAAATTAGCAATAGGCAGATGCATCAAAAGTCAATAGAATTACGAAAAGCCCGTGGGAATGCCGCAATTTTTGCGGTTCTAATGACATCCCCACTCCCCAACCGGTGCAATATTAAAAAGTAAAGAGATCTATAATGGAGTAACCCTTTTCCGTAATTTAGCAGTAAATAATGTAGGCAATTTATGAATCTACCAAATAATGAGAACAGAATTAGTACTAAATAATAACTAGTCAGAGCCAAAATAAATAATAGAGGACAAGAAACCATTGATTGCGGAAAAGGAAATTAGTTTGCAGATCTGAGAAACAATGAGCATCCAATGGGGGAAATATTACAGAAACAGCAGAAACATAATCATTATCAAGGTTTTTAAAAAAATAGACATCATTAATCAAATAAAATCTTGTGACAGAGCTAAACAAAACTTAAAAACGCTCCCAAATTTTCAGAGTGCAGCAATAAAACAACATCAGACAAAACCCATCACAGCAAAATACTCGAAGAATTCAGTCGAACATTTTCTATATCAAACAAGAAACCAAGAATAGTATAACCTCATTTTCCTCCTCTGAATGTTGATATACAATTACGAACAGAGCATATAAGCAGATTTAACGGGTTAAAAGAAGGAAAAGCAAGCTCAATCTCGCGAAAAAGCAGCACAGATCTAAAAAGAGAAAGATATTAAACTTACATAGCCAATCCCCGAGATAGAAATGTTTGTCCCTAGCCCAGATAGTATAGTTAACGTTGGAGGTCCAACCACCCATCCCTGATCCCACAATGTACCGAACCGATGAAACTTCAGGAATCATAACGAAAAGAGCGCATATTAGCACCACAGCAACAGTTGAACACCCAATGCCCCTCCTGATACTCAGACCCTCCATTGTTCGCTCTCTTTCAGTAGGAAAGATTTGCTCTCCGCTCTGTCTAGAAGGAGCTGGTTGCTCTTTAATATACGAAGGTTAAGGCTACGACCACAAGGGGGGAGCTCTAGCTGTAGCTTTTGAGGTGTGGGGTAGTATTTTACTGACTGTACAGTAAGAACAGATTCTTTTTCTTTTTTTGTTTTTTTGAGGTGAGGAATCTGTTTAACCGCCGAAAATATTTTTATTCGGAGAAGATAATAATATAATAATGAAAACCCCACTAGCGTTCTCAGATAGATGAGACCAAGGGAGGGCTCTGTCTGGGGTGCAGTCTTTGCGTGATTAAGGAACTCAAAGACAGCGTTACAACGTTATTAAACCATAATTTCCAGCTCATTCTGTCACTCTTTTGTACCTCTTGACAGGAGGGCCTTCTTTGGTTGGCAGACATTTCTAAAAAAGGAATATATTAAAAATATTTTCTTTAGAAAAAGAAAAAAAAAAAAGAGATTTCATTAAATCAAATTATTACACCCGGGGGGGGGAATTAGTGATTTAATTACAAATATTTTTTAAATTAATATTTTCTTAGTTTGGAATTAAACATTTACAACTCATGTTATATTATAAGTAAAGATAATTTTTTAAATATAAATTAATTACGCAATATCATATCATTAGTGTAATTAATGTTGTGTTACATAAAGTTCAATTAATGCTTAAATTAAATATATTTATTTATGAAATATTAAATTATGAAGACCACAAAATAAAAAATGTGAGCATTTAACTAAGTAGCAGTATATTTTTTTAAAAAAAAATAAAAATAAAAATATAGAAAGAAAGGGGGGAAATGAGAATTGGGCCTGAGTCATAACAGTGCATTCCGATGGGTATTCCATTTCTATTCCCCGTCCAAACACAAAAATCAAAATGAAACTTAAGAAAAGATTCCGATGAGCTAAGAAGTGAGCAAACAAATCGCAACAAACAAGCCATGGTGACACGTTTAAAAAACAAAGATACAATTTAGTAAAATTGAACCAGCAGCCTAATACAAAAATTGAAAGCTTTCTAATACTAAGACGTGTAGAAAATCTATTATACTGGAAACTAATAAAACTAATTGGTGGTTACAACCACTCCTTGCCTAGGAAAAGAGGACTAAATCTTGGCTCTCCACTATACGCATAATTCATATGCTTCTTTTGCCGACAGAACAGCCCAAATTTCGTTCCCACAAGTCATTAATTGAAAGAGACGCGGCCCATCCATTCTTTGACTCGTTAACTTGACAAGATCTGAGAAGGATCTGGTATACCCCACACACATACACAAGGGGATTTACTCAAAATGGTCTGATTCCATCAATAAAATCTAACATAAATATAGACTCCGACAGTAAAGCATGTCCAAAATGGATCCATCCATCTCTTGCAGTGACGGAGCTTAATATGTAGTTATGAATCACGCATCTCATAAAATTTAAAGGAAACAGATGTAATTTTGAAGAATTATCTGCCTTTGAGAAGAGCATATCTCAATTTAACTCTTCAAAAAAAAAAAATTTCTTAGACTTAGAAACAAATTATTTGTAATTACATTTTTCTCATATTTTAAAATTAAAAATATATTTATATTATTATTTATTAACATTGATTTTTAAAATTAGAGAATTACAAAAATAATTGTGAATATAATTGATTTCAATTTTCTCTAATCTTTTTTAAAAAATCAATGTTAATAAATAATAATATAAATATATTTTAATTTTTTAAAACCTAAGAAAAATGTAATCACAAATAATTTGTTTCATACTATTTATAATTTTTCACTTTTACCAAAGTCGAACAATATTAAAATTTTATGAGATTCTTTCTTCACAACAACGATGTATCACCCTTATCAAACGAAGCTCCTTCACAACCGAAGATGGTTGGCTACATTTTGAACCTTTCATCCCCCTCTTGGAATTTATGTCAGATCTTAAGATGGTTGGATACATTTTGAACCTCTCATCCCCTTGTTGGAATTTATGTCGGATCTTATGGATGAAAATGTGATTATTTTTTAAAACATTCCACCGACAGACACACCCAAAAAAAAAACAAAACAAAAGATCTTATGTACATTAATATTTTATAACATTAAAATTGCTATGAGAAGCTATATCAATTATAATTTACAGCTATTCCTTGTAACATCAATATTTTATAATCACAAATTTGTAAGCCTAAAGCCACATAATATTCTCTGGTTGCATCCACACTTCCATATAGTACGTACTCTATGAAATTCAAGATATAATTAGTCCAGTCTTCTCAAGAGATACTGAATCTGCACTTCCTTCGTTAATGGCATGATCCAATCCTCATACAGACCAGCAACTAAAGATGGACTGATTTTGTATGCTGGATCAGCTCCGTTTCCTCCCAAACCAGACATTACCTCTTGACCATAAGTTCTAGTTTTCATCTCTACTCTTCTTTTGATTACCTCTTCCACTTCTGGGTAGGTCAGCAAGTCCATAATTTGGCCGCGGTCCTGAAAAACCAATTACCATTATTATAGAGGAATTAGCAAATCATCAGAGAGCTCTCAAACATTTTGATAGCTAACATTCTAGTAGTAAAATTGGCAATAAGCATCATGGAAAAGCAAGTACTTGTGCCCTAATTGCAGCTCCGAAAACATCGGGAGAGCCTCGAAATTTTGCTTCTGCAACAAATTTACCATAATGAATTCTCTTTGAAAGGGCCTGCAAATGGAAATCAACAGTCAATCAAAGGCAAGGCGCCAGCTACATTGTTCACTACCAACTTCTTCTGTTCCATGGATTTATGAAGTTAGAAAGAGTTATATGAATGAATATATAGTCTACAAGCATTGAAGATTGCTCACAGCCATGCTCCAGATTAAATGGAATTTCGTATAAGATTTAAGTTTTCAGAACTTGATTGCTCTTGCTGATTTAAGAAGTCCTAGTCCATGAGATGATGATACCAGTTATGGCCCTTACTTGCTAACATCTATAAGAAATCCTAGTCCGTGAGAGGGTGATACCGCATTAAACTTTGTAATAAGACCCCCAGTATTTTAAATGAAAGTTCATGTAAGAGTCCTTCCCAACAGATTATTAGAACTACAGGTGAAGGATGAAAGAACTTGAGCTTGGACCACTTAAGGACAGATGATGCAAACAATCTCAAACAAAACCAGTTAACAATCAACAAAATATTACTGTTTTATACTTCTCATTCAACAATAGAGCCAACTGCAAAGTAATTCACCCAGATGTGTACCTACCTGCAAGCATATTGTATCACAAAAAGCAGATGATCCATAGTTTCCATCATCACCTTCTCTGACTAATCTAGGAAGAAGATTTCTGAAGTACATGTCCCATATTTTGACATTGATATTGATTGAATCAGCAGCAGCATGAAGGACCTATAAGTTTACCAAAAGTTATGTTGCATCAGGACGTGGGAAGAATCAGGATTAAGGAAGAAAAATGATTGAAGAATTTAGCACTAATGATTCGTTAACTGCACACGGAAATATAAGGATTTAGAAAAGGTCATACAGTAAACCAAGCTGCCCTGTGGACGGACAACATTCTTTTCTTAAACTAGGACTTCTGTGTTATAAAGTGTCCTTTTGTTAGATTATCAACATTATCTAAAAGCTTGTGCAGTCAGAAACAAGTGTAATCTATAAATTAAGCAAAAGACACTTTTTATTCATATGTTCAACGCGTGCACGCTTCCAACATTTTCATTAATCAATACATGTCAACATGTCTAATAGACTCAAAACCAAGCCCATCCAAAATAAACAATATTCATCGAGTCATCTCATGCAGTCGCTGCTACATCTTACCCGTGGATATTGCATAGGTGGCAACACTGGGTCAGGCAAATCAATTGGGAAGAAAGCATGCTCATCAGGGCTATTATATCTTCCAACCTAGAATGTAAATTCCATTAGAAAGACATACATAGACTAGTAAACCTCTGTATTTTTTATTTTCCTTGATTTTTGAAGTCTCAAGTTTCGGTTGCACATACCCTAGCGTGAAGCTTCTCAGTTTCTTTCAAAATGTACTCAACCAAAGAACATCTGAACCCATCCATGACAAGAGAATCTGGGTCATATGTTTCTGTATTGTAACAAAATTGAGCCCTCTCCATAAGACTGAATATTATACTATCCTCCTGCCGTATCAAAGAACTTCTGATACCATCAAGGGTATAGCTTTGGGTCTCATCTACTCTCTCTTTCCTTGATAACCTAAAAAGCAACGAGTGCATATAAAAAATGGAGACATACTACTAATACATCAACTGCAAAAATTCATGTTTAGTAATCCAAATCTCTAGAATAATTGACACCATTAAAACGAAAACTACAAATAAGAAAAACATCTTACTACAATAGAAATTTACTAAATAATATATACCTGCCTATTAGCCAGTTCCAAACACCAGAACAAATTATTGCTTTTCAGTATCTATATGAGATATAGCATAATTGATAATGAAACAAGATTGCCCTATGGCAACTGTCCCCAAACGACCATCTATAATTATGCATATTATCATCGGCAGTTAACCTGATAATTAAGTTTCATCGAGGAATATATCTTGTCATGAAAAAACTGCCAGCCAATCGCTGAAAATAAAAATGATGGGAAAAATTACAAGATGCATATCTTTATCCTATAATTGGGGATACTGGGAACATCCACTGCCCAAGGTTGGATTATGAAATTAGTATGAAAGCATTCGAAAAGCAGCAGTTTTGCGCATTTGGACAGGCATTAAGTTCGATAGACGGATAAAATAAAATAAAAAAGTCAAGCAGGCACGATCGGACCAGCTATCTGCTCAATTATTATTAGTGCATTCAACAATCTTTACCTAACCCTCCCAGCAGACACCCAGCAAATTGAAAACTCTTAGAACTATCGAAGACCTCCAACAACCCATGAGCCCAAGAATCCAACTTGTGCGGAAACCAGAGGATAAAATAAGTAACAATATACCCGGGGTTCATGGCAACAGCTCGAACCAAGTGAATGCCGTGTCCAGGGAATCTGGAGGTTACACACTGAACAATCCCAGAATTCTTCCGCCAATTTTCTTGAGGGAAAGTGGGCACAGGATTCAAAGATTTGAAACCAGACGGGATCAGCACGGCAGGTGAGGCCAGACCTAAGAGCTTCGCCACCATTGTTTGCAAAAGATGGTAGGAGGAAGAGAACTATTGCTGCCGGCTTCCGGTTGGGAAAAGCCCGGGAGTCGTAGCAGAGAAAAATAGCTTTAGAGTGGTTAGAAACGGATCGGCCACATGGAAAAGGGTAGGTGAGGCGTTTTGAGGCACTGAGTAGGAATATCAATATATACATCGCTGAGGAGTTAGGTGTGGGAAAGCGTAGGCTTTTTGGTAGGTTTCTTAGTTTCATTGGAGGCTTTTTCTTTATTTATTTATTTATAAATAATATCTTAATCATTTATAAAATCTACATCATCCGAAATACTATCAGAGGATTCAGTTCCTCCATTATTTTATTTTATTTTATTTTATGATAAATAAGTTCCTCCATTATGACGCCATATACTTGGTGGAAGATCAGCAGGAATCTAAAAATTCGGTCCTTTTAGGCCCATGCCTTTTTCATTTAGAACTAGGAAGGGACATTATATTGTAAAAGGATCTACTAATCTTTTTAAACTATTCTTTAGTGGGGGATGGGATGGCCCAACACCTTTTCCTAACGTAATAAAAGAAAAATTATGTCTTGTCCAGTCCCGTCACATATAAATAAATATATATATATATATATATTGTATATTTATTTTTTATTAACTGTTTTTTGTAATTCTAATTATTTAAATTTATATAGTTAGACATATTATATAGTTAGATGTTTACATTTTATGTTTTTGTTAAAAATTAAAGCAGTAAAATTAGAAGAAAAAAAACATGAAACAATGGAAATAGGACAGTGATATAATTATTTTATCTCCTCATGAACGTAATTTACAATATCTTTAATGAGACGGGAACAATGAATAATGATAAGGATTGGTGTCTCGACCTTGCCCAACCCGTTACCCTACGTAGTCTTTAAGTTACTTATTTGATATGCATAGGTTGCATTAATTTGAACCTGAAATTGAACTCCACAAAATGTATTTCATATTTTAAAATTTTTACTTCACTTTTTTAGGGTAATGTTTCTTTCGCTCTAAAACGAAATTAAGGTAAAATTAATCTTTTTTTAAAAAAAAAATGTACCCAATTTTGATGTAAAATAGCTTGTCATTTTAAAATCAAAAACAATTTTCCGAAATGCTTTTCTTCTATTATCCCACAATATTTAATTGATAAATTTTTTCATTTTATCAATTAATTAATTAATATATTTTTATCAATTAATTTTTTCTTCTGAAATTTTTTCTTCTATTATATATTAATTAATTAATTACGCATATTATATTTTTAACACAATTAAATTAAATTTCATATTCATTTAAATTAAATTTCAGTAATATAATATAATATATCAAACTCAAATATAAACAAAAAAAACCCAAACTTTTCATAACCAAATTCATCCGATTAGGCATGTTGAACACCAATAATTCATAACCAAATTTTTTTCTCATTTTCATCAAATTTACACCAATTTAAGTATAGAGAAAGTATTTAAGAATAAAATTGAAATTTGAAATGTAATCTGCATTTAACAATCATAAATAAGATTCAAATTTTATACTTATTAAAAGCGTAACAAAATCCCCCGGCAACAGTCAAAACTTTGTTGGAAAGATATAAAAACTATCAATAAAGAGTACTTAGACAGTCGTCATTCTTCTCTTACATACTCAACACTCGTTTTATTTATTATTATTTTATTATATATAAAAAAAGAAGTTCTGAAGAATGTTAAAGTGAATATTCAAAAGTTGTTATGTACAAATTATAGAGTTTGAGAAGAAGGAGATATTCCTAATCTATATTTTAATCATATTTATTTTAGAAAAAAAATTGAAGTGAAAATAATCCTCATAATTACATTTACGAAGAAATTGCATCGCATTATCATTTTAAAAAAAAAATACACTGTAATTGTGAATTATATCTTAAATGAAAAAAAAAGGCCTTTAAACATCCACGAAAATTGAGTTATATTCAGAAAATTTCCAATTTTTAATGGTAACAAGCAGAACTAATATTTCTCCTATAACTATGACAGAAAAATGATGTGAAATAACCAAATAAATAATAATACCAAAGACAAAATTTAGCAACATCACATCCTATATTGGAGGAGAATTTATCAATCCTACATTCATCCTGCCGGCCAGTGGCCTCCACCAATAAAACATAAAATAGAATAAGATACGCGAAGAAGCAAACTCCATCACGTCACCAGGTGACTTTTTTTTTTTTTTTTTGGACCAAAGAAAGCACCAGGAACCAAACAGATCCGAAAATAAATAAAGGGGAAAGTCACCTTATTTTTTGTGCGTTTTAGTGGTCGTGGGCGCAACAAAAGTCTTTTTAAAAATGGCATTAACACATTTAATAAATTAGAATGATTTGACAATTTTGTAGTCCTTCTCCTACTATATACTTTGAATAATTTTTTTATTTCAAAATATAAAATAGTTTGAAATTTTTGATAATTATTTTATCTGTTTTTTTAAAAAAAATTTAAAGTCAATAATTATATAGAAAAAACGATTTATCAATAATTGATGTTTGAGTGATTTAAGATATAGCATTGTAATTACTATTTAAGCTTATATATATATATATATATATATATACTTCTTCTTCATTTTTGTGATTGATCCTGCTATTCCTAATTGATCGTGACACAGTATGTATTTGGAAAGAAACTGCTGCTTATTTCTAAATAATTTTTGTGGTTTGTTCAAATAGTTGAGCGCTACAAGATTAGCTAGCAATTAGAAAGTGTATCAGCCACGACTCTACGATGCAGGCCGCTAGCAAGCATCTCACGCAGCATCCATAGTCGCCACCCACTCAACGAAATAAGACTTCTTGACTCATTTCTACCAGCCACCAAGAACAATGCATTTCTATATGTTTGTTTTGAAGGTTAATTTATAGTCATGTAAACAGTGAAATATAAATATATTAAATTAATAATTTTAAATAATAAATATATTAAATTTTGAACAAATTAAAAATAAAAATACGAATATTCAAATTTGAATAAAATGAATATTTTTTGTTTGTTCACTGTTAATTTTGATTAAAAAAATAAAAAATACATTTAACTTTAATTAATTTATTAAATTATCATTGATATTAATGTAATAAATTAATAATATGTAAATGTATTAAATTAAATCGATGAGTGATGAGACTTATAACTTAGTGAAATGTAAATTATTTAAATTAAAAAGTTATTAATGAAATTTAAATTAAAAAAATTATATTTATTTAAAAAAGTAAATATTCAATTTTAATTATTCAAATACATTAAAATATAAATATAAATATTTAAATTTGGAATGAGGAAATACTAATTATAATAATATCCGTATTATGTTTGAAATATATTATTTAGTGAAAGCTAAACTTTACTAATAGGTTCAAGATGTTATTCTTTTCATGGATAAAGGCTATAGTTTTTTTTTTATTTTTTAAAAAGAATAAATTAAGTATGTATTAAGCGAGCAAAAGTTGTATAATAAAACCCATTTTTGGGTGAGATTTACACTTCAGCACAGACCAATTCCCGGTCACCTACTAAGTAAGTCTATAACTAGTAATAAGAATCTCTTAACTAAACAAAATGGTTTGTGGAGTATTATTACCTCAACATTTTTGGGTGCCGTTGAATCAATCTAGTTTACCTTTTCTTTTTTCTTTTTTATGTTGAATTTATATGTATATCTAATTTTAGCAAATTATGTATTTAAACATATTTTTAAACGAAAGATATAATATGTAATACATTTTTTATTTATAAAAAAAATAAAATTCACTGTTTTTCGAAAAAAAAGGAATTATTTTTCAAAAAAAATCGAATCCAAAATTCCATAATTGATCGTGATCACAGATAATGCAAAAGGTAAATGAACAGAAGCATGTTCTTTGGTCCTCAAGTGGCATCATTTGGGTCGAGCCAGTTGGCAGCGGAGACGCGTCATCACAATTTATTATGATTCGTAGATGGATTGTGGCATAGGACTTAAGGAGTGGGGGTTGAAATTCTCAGAAACGTAAAATCAATTACGTGTAAATTGATTACTTTACTTACCACGTGGAGTAGTTAATAATCATAACTAGTTGAGCAGTCCTAATTGGCAGAGTGCTTTGTCGCTCTACCGTGCAGGGGTTCAAATGACACATGAGCCCCTCGCTTGGGTTTGACACTTTGACTAAAGTGATTTGTATGGTTTACGGATTATTATACATTGCATTGATTTACTAAATACACACAATAAGATAATGACTATAAACAATAATAAAAATAAAAATGACTAGTAAATATCAAAGCATATCCCTTCGTTTTAGCTAAAAAAATGTTTTTTTTTTCTTTTAAGGGACAAAGACCTTTAGATAGCATAAAACAAAAATGAAATATAAAGTAAGGAGAGAATATAAACATGATATTCGATATATGTAAAAAATATGAGTATATAAAAATATCTAAAGTTGCCAAACATAATTAAAGCCAACTCTATCAATATATATATAAAGGCTCTGGTTATCGAGTGAAACTTCAAATGTGCAAATAATATATAACTTTTTCATTTTTATCATTTAGGAGTCAAATTATTGATCATTTTTTTTTCTTTTTAAATATTTGAAAAACGGTGTTAAAATGAAGATTCTTGTTGTCGTGTTCAGTCTATTTTTTTATTTGTAATTTCGAGGATGCAATTATTTTATTTTTTATTGATTTGTGGTTAATTTGCCTTCACTGATATATTTTACGAATGTGCCAAAATCAGATTTGCAATAATTATCAAAAAAAAAAAAAGCAAACAGATTTGCAATAGGAATGTAGAATGTGAAGAGCACTGAATTTGGGCCCTGGGGGTAAAAACTCCCCCAACGTTCTGGAATTAAGTTTTTGCCATTTCTTCTTTCCACCAACCTTTTTTCTTTTTAATTTAAAAAACAGCTTTTCTTTAAAAATTATCTCAAAAACTCAATTTAAATCTAACATATGAGTGCCATGCTACCCTCGGTATTAAATATTCTACCGTCTATCCTTATTCTGCCACGTCAAACGGTAGTTTTTGGCTAAAAGATGTAATTTTTCTTAGAAAAATACTGTTTAAAATGATAATAAGATATAAATAATCTATCAAATTTTATTGAATATAAATATAAAATATGAAAATAATAAATCATATAATTAGTTTACGCGACAAATTTCACAATTTTCTATTTCTTTGCCTTCTGATGCAAAACAGTTAGATACATAATGGCTTTTCGAGAGTTTTTATTGATTCACATTATTACATATGGTCTTATCGGGATGTATAAAAACAAGGGATAGACGTTTGCCAAATGCATATAAATTCATTTTGTCTTATAATGCGAGGCCGAGTCGCTCGGGGATACACATGTCCGCGCCAACAAGAGCCCCGGCCTGGTTCTCCGCGCGAAGGCTATTTGAACAAAAACTCTCGGAGCTTCACAAATGCACAGACTTGAACCAAGTTAATCAAATCCACGCCATTATCTACAAATCCAATCTTCATGGGAATTCTCTCATTGCTACCAAACTGGTCTCCGCTTTCTCTCTTTGTTGTCAAATAGATTCTGCTGTCAAGGTTTTTAACCGCATACGTAATCCCGATGTTCATCTTTACAATGCTCATATCAGAGCCCACATTCGGGACTCTCAGCATTTTCAAGCCTTTGCTATTTTTTTCGAAATGCGGAATTGTGGTGTTTCGCCTGATGCTTCTACGTATTCTTTTCTCTTAAGGGCATTTTCAGCTCAATCTTGGCTAAAGGTCGTCACAATGATTCATGCCCATATCGTAAAATACGGCCTTTATCATGATATAATCATAAAGAACTCGTTATTTGACTCGTACTCGAAGTGTGGTTTAATGGGATTTTGTTTTGCTAAGAAACTATGTAGTGTAATGGAGGGGATAGATATTGTAACATACAATTGTATGCTGAGTGCGTCGGTGAAAGTGGGTCAACTGGAGGAAGCTAGGAAACTGTTTGACGAAATGCCCGAAAGAGACACAGTGAGTTGGAACACCATCTTGGACGGATATGTAAAGGCCGGAGATATGACTTTGGCATTTGAATTATTTCAGAAGATGCCATTAAAAGATTCTGTCTCATGGTCTACCATGGTTTTCGGTTATAGCAGATTAGGGGATCTGAAGATGGCTAGAGTTTTATTTGAAGAGATGCCTGCCAAGAGTCTGGTTGCTTGGGCGAAAATTATATCTGCATATGCTGCAAAAGGCATTGCAAATGAGGCAGTGGCATTGTATGATCGAATGCAGGAGGCTGCCTTGATGCCTGATGAGGGGACTATTATTAGTATCTTAGCCGCATGTGCTGCTTCTGGGATGCTGGGTTTAGGCAAGAGAGTCCAGTACACGCTTGAGAGGAGTGGGTGTATTTTCAGTACTCGGGTCTCAAATGCTTTCATTGATATGTATGCTAAATGTGGGAGCTTGAATAACGCTTTAATCATCTTTGATGAGATGGAGAGGAAAGATTTAGTATCCTGGAGGACCATGATCCATGGATTGGCCGTGCATGGTCATGGAAAGATGGCTGTACAGCTCTTTTCTGAGATGAAACAAAAAGGGTTTACACCGGATGGAGTGACATTTATTGGCGTCCTTTCTGCTTGTAGTCATGCAGGTTTGGTTGAGGAAGGGATTCATTACTTTTCTACAATGGAGAAAGATTATGGAGTGATTCCTGAAATTGAACACTATGGCTGCATGATTGACCTTTTAGGCCGTGGAGGACGTCTTAAGGAGGCTTTTAGGCTTGTTCAAAGCATGCCCATTAAACCTAATAATAAAATCTGGGGTGCCCTTTTAGGAGCTTGCAGAAATCATTATGCTGTTGCATTTGCAGAAGAGGAGGTCAAGCACCTAATTCAACTGGACTTAACAGATAGAGGAAACTTATCAATGTTATCACACATTTATGCTGCAGCAGGAGACTGGACTAGTTATGCAACTGCAAGGTTGCGAATTAGAAACACAGGTTGCGGGAAGCCCTCTGGTGCCAGTTCTGTCGCAGTGGGCGATGAATTTCATGAATTTACTGCAGGGGATCGTTGCCACCCTAAATCTGATATGATATATCAGATGATTGATGGGCTGACTCAGCATATTAAGAAGCTGGGTTATGTTCCGCTACTGTCTTTCTAAAAGATTTATCACCGACATTAGGTTTTGAACATATCTCAGAATTACGCTAAGATGTATTAACTGATTGAGAACATCGCCAACAGTGCTATATCAGGAACTTTGTGCAGATTCTTAACTCAGATCCCTTTGTCTAGATGGAAGGTAATGGCATATTGAATGCATAAAGTCATGAAATGGATTTGATTGCTTCCACATAATTGGATTTTCAAGAATCTGCAATCCTCTTTGCCTAGAATGGAACTTCTACATTTCTTTCGTCCTTCTTTTAGTCATGATGGTTTTACAAGAAAAGCTAGTTCTTACATTTTTTTTAAGCTTTGTATACCACTAATATTTTGACTAGATAGGCATTTCTTTCTTTTTAAGAATTTTGGGTATGTAACTCATATATGTGTACTGAACTGGTTTTCTCCTTATCTTTCTTCTAGCAGAAATCTACAACAGAATTCAGACTACTGATTGATGGTTTTTCTGAATCGTCATTGTGTTACAGATACTTTTAAGCAGAGGAATGACTTAAGCTACAATTGTGATGCTCTCATCTGCCGATACGAGTGTCATGAGATGATTTTCAAGCATTTAGGTAAATCTTCAACCTACTGGAAATTTTCAGTGACTATGATCTAAGTTCATAGGAGTGAACTGCTATTCAAGATCAAAATCTTTGAGTTTTTAAGCATGATTATATGCTCACTATAGTCAAGATCCAAAAACCTGAACATGTAGCAAATAGTGTCACCATCTTGGTCCAGTGTCCTCATTCAACCACGTTAATAGAATATTTACTTGTTGTGGCGTCATAATTACACACGTAATATCCATATGCTACCATAGGCTGATGACTCCATAATCACCTCGTGGCGCTCCTTCAACCTCCTACTTAGGTACAAATACTGCACTATTATTACTTCTAAATTCAAATGATGACAGTAAAGTGAGTATGAATCTCCTAAATCCTGGTACTCTTTTTAAAGAGGCAAGAGCGATTATTTTGTAATAAACCATGTATATCCCCTCATAGTTACTGACATGACAAATTAGAGAGAATGTAGCCATAATAATAAAAAAGAAGAAGAAGATGAATTTTGAGAGCCAATCAGGTAATGCAATGCTTACTCTACCATACTGTAACAGTTGGCAGGGCCTCATGTTGGAGCTTTCCTATTAATGGTACCAGTCCCTCGTAGCAATTAAGGACTGGTAGAGAACATGACACATCATCTGCGAAGTTCTTAAAATTTTTCCATGTAATCCATGTAGATAAATCCTTAGCCACTCGATAATCACTTGAACCCAAAATAGGTTGTCAATGTAGTACGTGTGACGATGTACATTGTTCCGTCTTGTATTATGTGTAAAGTTATATCCATCGGCCATACTTATGGGCTGGAAAGAGAAAAAGCGTCCTACTTGGATGGATGGGTTTGAAGCACCTTGTGGTGTACATTAAGTCTTCTACCACATAAATATTACGCTTCTGAATTTACATCTGAACAAACTTCTGCAACGAAGACACAGTGACAGTAAAGCGAGAGGAACATAAACCATGGAAGCTTGCTTTCTTTCTTCAAATTCTTTAATCAAAAGCGCTGAAGTGATCCCTTTTGTTCGAGCAAGAGTCCCCGTCTACTATACAAGAAAGAAGTTTGGTCAACATCAGTCTAAGAAATTGGTTCCATTTTCTGTTGCCTGTAAGTGCTTGCATTTCTTTTTCTTTATGATTTTTCTGTTTTTTGGGTCTGACTAGTGATGATGATTGTGGTTTAAGTTTCAGAATGAACAAAATTGTCGATACCTACTACCTTTCAAGATTTGAACTACTTGTGTTATGTATTGTTATATAGTATATTCTAAGTCAAGTAGCTGATGAACATTTTTATATGAGTTGGGAACTACAGGTTGCCAGCTAGGTTCTAAGTCACCATCACCCCAGGATGAGGATCGACCTTTGGTTGAAGTTGATTGGCGATCATTCAGAGCAAGGTTAGTAGCTGGAGAACGATTGGCCAATCCAGAAGAGCCGTATTCTGCAGTTGATCCAGATACAGTGGACCAACCTCCAATCATCACAATTGGGGATAAATGGGCTCATAGATTGCATGAACCGGAGAAGGGTTGCTTACTGATTGCCACAGAGAAGCTTGATGGTGTCCACATTTTTGAACGAACAGTCATTCTGCTTTTAGCAACTGGTCCTATAGGCCCAACAGGTATCATACTGAACCGGCCATCGCTTATGTCAATCAAGGAAATGAGATCATCGACATTAGATGCTGTTGGAACCTTTTCCGATAGACCTCTGTTCTTTGGAGGCCCCTTAGAAGAGGGTTTTTTCTTGCTGAATCCTAAAGATGAAAAAAATTGGGTTGGAGACAGTGGGGTGTTTGAGGAAGTAATGAGGGGTTTGTATTATGGAACTAAGGGGAGTGTAGGATGTGTAGCTGAGATGGTGAAGAGGAATGTAGTTGGGGTGAGGGACTTAAGGTTTTTTGATGGATATTGTGCCTGGGAGAAAGAGCAACTTAGAGGTGAGATAAGGTCAGGCTATTGGACTGTAGCAGCTTGTAGTCCAAGTGTAATCGGGTTGGCTAGTTTAGGAAGTGTTGGGCTTTGGGATGAAATTCTCGGTCTAATGGGTCCAAGAAAGGTATGGTAATAACTGAATTGGGCCATGAAACTTTGGCAATCGTGATTGTATTCGGCAATAGGGTAGGGAGGATCTGAATTTGTAATCTGTAAATTATGTGCAGGAAAACTCTCTTAAGTTCGAAGTCTATTTTTTCGTTTTGGTTTACTTTCGGTTACAAGTCCAAAGTCAATTATATGTTGTAAATTACAAATGAGGACATGCGGCAGTTCATTGCAAACCGATGATTATGGAGTTCCCGTCTCTCGAATTTTGTATTCACGTTTATGGAGTTTTTAAGCCTCGAATTTAATATTTATTTCAATTTAAGAATGGCTCTAACGAATCAAGTTAAAAAATTCTAACTCAAGTTTGAATTTGATTTTCAATTCTTAGAAAACGATCTTTTATACCCATCTAAGTTCAAATATGATGCATTTAGTTCAACATGTTCAAAATAAAAATTGTGAACATGTTTGGTTTATATATTGACTTAATTAGATAAATACCTATATTTAAAATGTTTCACATTATATATATATATATATATATATATATATATATATTTAAACAATGAATTCAAGCTTGATTTAATAATCAAACTTCAGGTTGAGCTTAAATTTTATGATTTTCACATTAAATTGAGCTCAAACTTAAGGTTAAGATTCAATTAATTTAAGCTTTCAACTCAAATTTGCATACAAATATTCAAGTTCGAATTTAAATTCAAAATCTTGATCCTTGGCCATCATGCTTTATTGTACTGGAGGACCCCAAAAATCCACAACTACTAATATAGGAAAAGTTTCCTTTTATTTTCTCAAACTGTTGGAATGACCAATGAGTTAAAGGAATGAACCACAATAACTAGGGATGGTAAAGTAGAAAACGACACATACCCAATTCCGCTGATGAAGAAGGGGGGCGGGGAACCACAATGAGTACGAGCAAATAAAAGTTGGGCACTATTAAAGCTTGGAACTAAACTCACGCAACCACTCTTCAATCCATTGGCACTTCTCAACTCTTACTTCCTAATTTCTAAACCAAAAAAAAAAAAAAAATTCTTTACTTTTTTTTTTTGTGCGAAATTAAATATTTATTTTTGATTTTAGATAAAAATTAAAGAAAATTATTAATCTTAATTAACTTATAAAATTATCATTGACATTAGTATAATAGATTGTATAACACATAAGCTAATATAATATAATTATTTTCAATTAAGATGTTGAGGGGTGTAGACGGTGATATAAACTTCTTAAATTAATTAATGAGATTATTAATGAAATTTTAAATAAAAATATGTTTATTTAAGAAAAATGAATATTCAATTTCAGACAAACTAAAATAAAAATGTGAAAATTCAATTTCAAATAAAAAAATACTTCATAATTAAAGTTTAAATATTTACTTGTTTTATTTCCTTGACTATACCTCAACTTTTTCTTCTTCTTTTATTTATTTTTAACTTGTTTAATTCAATTAAAATTAGACAGAAAAAATATTAATTTGTAATAATTTATCACAAACTCATAACTTTTCCATCATAAATCAAGTTATTTTACAAATTTAACTGCACTTAACTTAACTTTACTCCTAATTTTACTATTTCGTAGCAATTAGAATGAAGATTTTGGATAAATATTTATTCTTAATCCACGTGCTCTAATTAGAGGTGAGCATTTAGTTTTCTGTTCAACCTTTGATATAAAAATTCAATCTATTTGGTCTTTAATTTTAATTTTTTCTTGATGAAGATTGAATCAAATTATAATTTTTATAAGATAGAAATTTCAATTTGATCCAATCGAGATCAAAATTTCATTTTATATATATATTTAAAATAAAATACTTATTTTTTAAAAATTATTTTGTAATGTCTATATAAATTTTACATATCATTCATAAAAATAAAAATAAAAAGTCATCTCATTGCAAGAAGTTCTTGTATCATTAATAAGAATTTTGTTAAGAGAAAAAAATATAAAATTAGAAATAAAATAATTAATTATTATTATTATAAAAATAAAAATTCAATTTTTGGTATGATATGACCATTAAAATTGAAGATAAAAAATATGAAATAATTTTTTATATCAATAACGAATTGAATTGAATTATTATATAAAAAATCAAATCAAATTTCAAAATTCAATTCAATCTAAGCTATAAGTAATCAAATAATGTATAATTGGATGATAAAAAATCTGGTCTGCCTTTGCTTGGTCGTTGTCCATTCTCGTCGTACCACGTACGATTAGTAATAGAACATTATTACTATCATATATTATTACTCGAATCAAGCAAAGTGGTAAGACCACGCGCTATACCTAGTGCACTCAGAATCTCCGAAGCAATTATCCCCATTCGTACCCTTTGTACCGTCCGTCACCAAAGCAAAATCCAAACAGCTCATGCCAGGAAATTTTACCATAGCGTACATCATACCTTACTCCTGCACAATGTCTTGGTTTTTTTTTTCTTCATAAAAGTTGACATTTTTTAAATTTTTTTAATGTTTTAGAAATATTCAAATTATTATATTTTTGTGTCTATCTTTTTTTTTTAAAATATAAATTATTTTATTATAAATGAAAAAGATTAAGAAATTTTCTTTACTTTCTAAATTGTCTCTATTTATAAGTTTTTTGTTTTGTTGAAATTTTATTTACTAATATTTTCTCTTTAATTATTACTCTTATATTGATAAAGTAATTTTGAAGAAAATCAATAAAAGATATATAAAAAATCGTAAAGTGATTTATATTTTAAAATAATAAAATTTATTTATCTAAAAAATTATATTTATATTTTATGACGTTAGAGTGATATTTTTATTTAAAATTAGGATTCATTTTATTTTGATTTTTTTAAAGTAATATACTAATATAAATAATATAGAAGATGGTAATTAGTAAGAAAGAAGAAGAGGGATTTCTGTTGATACTCACACGCCCCGTGCGGAGTGAAGTGGACGGTTTTAAATGGCTTTTAGGAAACTGTCTCGAGCTGCGTTGTCGGTCCATTTTGGAGTAGATTTTTGACGAAAACTAAGAGAGACTTTTCATAAAATATATATATATATTTATAAAATACTATCGCTATCATGTGTGTCCAAAAAGCAAGATGGAGGAGAGAATCTATAAAACGAAAAAGAAAATTATACTATTCAAGAAATAACCATATCTTTCACATCCTCGAAAACCCATATTAAATCTTTATTAAATTATTATTATATATTATTCTTCAGACATCTTCCTGGTATTTGTACTTACAATTACCACCGAATGATACAACAGAAGTAGAAGCATCTTTCCTCAAAAAAAAGAGAAAAAAAGAAGTAGAAGCCTCAGCCTCAACTCACTGGTGATTTGAAAGAAAAAGTTGGTTTGGTTGTACCATGTTGAATACACACATATATACATATATATATATATATATATGTATATATATATACACTTTTATACTAAGATGTGGCCATATATGTGCTCACAAAATTGAAGTCATTTCTTTGAAAGACTTTTATTTTGATTTGCACTAATAGAGATCATATTGAGGCTTAGAATTTCTGTGTCACCTAAACTATCCATTTACTGATCAGAAAGTGGTCCAGGACAAGGGAATTTCTTGGCATTTCTTCTCTATCTGAGATGATCTCTTAATGGGCTCTTCGGTCTTAGTGGGAAGATTCTACTTTTCTCGTTCGGAATCTTCCAAGACTTGTTCTTTGACTGGTACTTCAATTTGAAGAAAGCGAGGGTCTTCTCGTGGAAATTTTTGTGGTCCGTTTACTGTGGTGAATTTCGAAGTTTTTGATGATTTCTGTTCAAAGGGAATAGCGTAGAGCATTCTTTTGCAAGGTAAATTACTGTTTTTCTTCTTCTAAATATCTTGTCTTTATACCATTTGCTCTGAGTTTGGTTTTCTACAATTTGATCCTCTTCTTGATTGATCCATTATAGGTTTGTGTGTGTGTTTCTTTTTCTCTGTAAGCCATCTGATTCTGCTCTCTCTGTTTGTGGGCATACATATATTTTTACTGTTTATAATTGTTGCTGTTTTATTATGAAGGCAAATGACTAAATTCTGTTGGGCAATGATGGTCCTCGAGCAGTGTTTAATTTTGCTAAATTCTTTTGAAATAGTGCTCGCTTGAACCATAAAATTTTCTGCTCCCAGTCTAGATTAAATCGATGAGCCTTCTTATGGCATTCTTTACGGGATTTTCATCTCCAGTTTAAAGAAAACTTTCCCTCAATGACTTTTCTGTGTTGCAAGCAACTGCTTGTCTTCTATCGCTTTTCTTACAACAATTTTAAAACTGAATTACAATTTTCTGTATGTGGAATTACATCTGTCTGCTGATCCAGTATCTTTTCCATGGCTTAGTGAAAAGCCTAGACAGTCTAGTAATCCAAACATATACGAATGCTTCACAACCTTCCAGAAACAATAGGAAATCTTGGAAAAGAAAAAGAAAGGGAACAAATTACTGATGCTCAGCTGTTAGATGCTGTTGTAACTTGTTGGGAATGTTCAACTAGAAATTTCTTGTCCCCATTGGCTATGCCAATCCATATTTAGGATAGCAAAGTTTCTGACAGAGGCAAATATTAACGTATTCCCCTCAGCTTGAAGTTTTGAGTACAGTCTTAATATATGGTGTAAAGTGTTTCATGTGTCTCTTCGACAGCTGCACATTCAGCATACTTTCAGGATGTACGGTCTTAATTTTATGTATTTTTCTTGTGCTGCTGTACTGAATATTGATAATCAAATATCTCCCCTCTTCCAATGAACAAAAGGGTTATTGCAGAAAACCTCTGCCAGATTCAGCTGCAGTTAGAAAAGCCTAATGTGCATTCTTATTTCATGATTTTGGAAGATGATTTTGGTGTTAATGGTACTTATTTTTGCTTTACACTGATAAATTATCAGTGTTTTCGCAATGTTCCAGTGTTTTGCGCAGTCTTGCTGATCTTGTCAATGAAACATTGCCTAAGTCCATGGAAGTTTAACTTTTGGAGTATGAGTCCTTCTGGTGTGAACATTCAAACTTGAGTCTCCCAGAAAAAGACTTTACATGCTCGGCATATGCCATATTTGTATAAACAATATTTAGCAACCTTAATTTCACTGTGAATACTTTTGGTTCTAATGTTACTTCTTGGTGATCTGACAGAAATGAATGACGATATTGTCTGTTTTTGCAGCGTTTGAATATTGGGATTTATTTGACATTCAAATCAGGTATTCTTGATGTTTATGCCAGTAGTATTTTTGTAGTTCTTCCTATCAGGTAAGAACTGAAGTTTACTATTTTAGGATAAATTTGGGTTGATTGCAGGAATGGGGACAAAGATACAATCCAATAGGTATCTATCAGGATATTGTTCCATCTGGGGCTCAAATGAGAGTGTGAACAATGATATATTGCCCTTATACCATGATGGCAATGCCCTGAAAAATGGCCAGCATTGTGACTCAGTTTTGCCTCAGAAATTGAGAATGGATGGGAATCTTGGATATGACAAGGAGAAAGTGAGGCAAATGATTTTAGAGCATGAATCGACTTTTAGGCATCAGGTATCCTTCTCCAGACCTTCTATTTATTGGGGAAATTAAGATCCAAGTTTGATACTTTACCAGTCCTTTGTTAAGTCCCTGAATCTTCATAAAGGCCACATCTCATTGGATATTGATTGTAATTCAAAAGCAAGTGCACCTTGTTTTGTTAAGTTTCTAAGTGTCATTAAAGAGTTCACTCATTTTGAATGTCATTTGGTGTTTCAGCTCCAAGAATTGCACCGTCTTTATGGAAGACAGAGGGAGATCATGAATGAGTTCAAAAGAAGAGGAGTAAAGATCAGTCAAAAGGAGTCAGAAACCTCTCATTCAAGTGGCTTTCCACTTCATATTTCTTCTGATGGTACCAAACCATCATGGCATGTCTCACATACTTCTTTGTTGCATTCTTTGCTTGATCAAGCATCAGCATTACAAAATTCTTCTCTCCCTAGTTTTAGGAAGGGAAAAACTATGTTGGGTCCTTTTCAATCTAGAGATGACAGAAGTTCAGAAATGTGTGCGCCTCCTAATTCCAACTGCAAATTGCTCAGCAGGGGAGTGTTTGATCTTGAAATTCCTGCTGATATACACACGAGTGATGAATGCAAAAAGCTAGAGAGTAAATTGCCTGGGATTGAAAATTCCTCTACAACCAGGATTGGCCAGATCCGTCATAACAAAGATATAAATTATCATCATAATGGAGATGCTTTTTGGTCTGACTGGTGTATTAAAAGAAACAATCAATTGGCTGACTTGAATGAATCTGTTCCTCCTAGGAAAAATTCTGTTTCAGCTATTGTTGGAAATTCTGGTGATGTTACTTCTTCAACTGATATTGGGCGGGACCAACTGAGAGTTGGTTTCAAATCCAGTAAGAATATTTTCTCAGATTCCTCTAGTTTATTTAGCTATTGATTTTAAGCATTATATTTGATTCTTTCCCTTTTTTCAGTTTGTTATGCAAATGGGACTTACGTTTTTTTACTTCTTTTCTGATTTCTACTACAATAGTAACCTCTCATTTTCATACCATATCTGGAAATTGCATTCTATATATCTTTGGATATTGTTTAAGCATTTTCAATATAGTCATATTGCATATTTTCTACTCAAATTTGATGCTCTAAGAGAAAGTCAGGTATCTCACATTTTTGTTAAGTTTGGTGGTAACTGGAGCCACTTCCTAATTCATATTCAGCATGATGAGAGTACATACGCCTCTTCTGATCCATGTTTGAATCATGAATTATGTTCTATTCTACTTTTGTTTTGTCACACTGCAGAAAAACCAAAGGTGATTCCAATAATAGACACACAGATTTATTTAATCCTTTTTCAATTACCAATTTGGTATCTTATGAGCTATTCTTTCTCTAAGAAATAAATGGATGGCTATTTCTTCTCCCTTTTCCAGTGGTAATGTCAAGTGATACCTGTCATTCCACTAGAGATGCATGTTCTGTGACTTGTGAAGCTGAGCTCAGGAGGGATGAGTTTTCAACATCTGATCAATGTATGGCAAAACAGCAGATTAGAAGGAGACTTTTTGGTGTAGATATTTTTGAAGTAGATGATAAACAACTGGTTACAGATTCTTCAATGGTTAATAACGTAACCAATGACAAGAGGGCTAAATATTTGCTGCCTAGACTCTCCAGAAAGGAAGCTCCCCCAAAATCTTTTGAGAGTTCAGCCTGCTTGAATTGGAAGTCTGATAACGTTCTTAAGACTGCCAATAAACTCAGTAATATTACTCAAGATGTTGTTGTTTCTGAACATAACAGTGTGATTGCAGATGGTCAAAGTGAGCAGAGTGATCCAAAATCATTAGTTTGTTCTATGGGAACTGAATATAGTGGTCAACTGACCAGAACAAATATAAAGCCTAATCACTGGAATCTTGATTCCTTGCAGTATAGTTGTCAGCAGTTTTTCCAGAAGAGTAAAACCACTTCACTTTCTTCTCAGAGTTTGATTCAGAAACAGGGAGCATCACTGCATATGGTCCAGGAGACCGAGCAAAGGAATACTGCAGTTGATGGGGACAATAGTGCTGAAATGACTAATCGTTTTTCAGTTTCCAGCTCTAAGGAACTAAGCTTTGCTGGCATTTCATCTGAGGAAATTTATGTTGGTTCTGATAGCAATAATTCTGGACATGTGTTGATGGAGAAAGCAATTCCTAAAGGCAAGCTGAAAGCAGGAGATAATGTTGTAGTGGACAGAATCAAGAACAGTATTTCTGGTTTCAGGCAACTAATTGATTTGAATTTATCTTTGACCGAAGATGAGGCTCCATCATTGCTTTCTCTTCCTTCAACCGTAGTAGAAATTGCAAGAACTGAGATAGACTTGGAGGCTCCCGTGACTCTACAATCTGAAGCAGATACAGACGCTAACTTATCACTAGATGAACTAAAGGGACCTTATGATGAAGAACTTCTAAGGATTGCAGCTGAGGCTATAGTTGTCATCTCATCATCCACTTTGAATGTTGTCACTCCTGAGCCACTGGAAGCTTTAACTAGTGATCACCTTAGTTGGTTTGCAGAGTTGGCATGCTTATACAATGCATCAGAGTTGACTGTAGATGGTGTCTTCTCGGAAGAGATGATCCCTGAGGGTATAGATTACTTTGAGTTCATGACACTAAGGTTGAATGATACAAAAGAGAATAATTATCACTATAGCCCACGAATCATAGAGAATGAGAATGAGCATGGTCAAGAAACCATTGTTCCCACGCAGTCAAGACGGCCCAAAAGGAAACAGGCAAGGAAGGGAAGGCAGGGAAAGGACTTTCAAAGGGATGTACTTCCTGCTCTCGTTACATTGTCCAAACATGAGGTGGTTGAAGATTTTCAGACATTGGAAGAATTGTTCAAATCCAGTGGTCGTGAATGGAAATCAAGTTTAGGGAGAAAAGCGGCTGGTAAAAGTACAAGACGAAAAAAATCTTCAAATTCAGGGGTTTCAACACCCTCTCAGGAAAGTGATGCCATTTGTTATTCCCTAGAACAGCAACCTGTATCTAAAGAAGTGCAGGTTGAAGAAAAAACATTATCTGGTTGGGGAAAGAGGACTAGGCGTTTGCCAAGACAAAGATACATGAATGGCTGTCATACTTTTCAGTTGCAACCCTGATAAGTTCAGAAATTTGGAGTGTGTATAGCAGTTCTCAAGAGAGGAACCATTTAACAAGGATTTGAAAATAAATGCTTGTTGTTTGTCTCTGTGAACTTACTAATGTGTTTCTTACAGAGATCTCCATGTACAATGTTGCTGTGCTTTTATTGTATACATACATGCTGGAAGCTTGTTCTTCGAATTCGTGGCATTAAGTTGTTTGTAATTTTGGATTGTTTTAGATTTTTTGTTAGAATAGGTGGATTTTTTTTTGAAAAAAATAAAAAACTAGTTTTTTAATAATTTTTAAACATATTTCTTGCTAAAATAGTTGCTATATGGCATCTGTTATGATGATATGAATACGATTGAAGTTTTTATTATGTCCGTCATCAAATAGCAACTGCTTGCAAAGGAAAGTTAAATCAACTTCGTTTCCCTCCCGCTTCTGAAACCCCCTCAATTTCCTTCAACTTCACCCTTCAACTCATCAATTCTCGATAACACACCGCCACCCCCTGCTGCAATTCGCAATTACCTTCTGCAAACTCCATCAACCCCTTGTTCCACAGAGCTGACTAGTGAGGGTTGCGCAGTCACCTTCTCCAAGAACAGGCCATTTGGGCAGTTGATATTATTTTCATATATCAGTTTGTACTCAAAATCAGACCTTTGACAATGTGGAAATGAGAAACAGAGCGCCGCATAACGCTATGCGTTGTGCTCGTTTAGTGTCGGATGAGATCAGAGTAACTCGGTTTCCGTACTTAATT
This sequence comes from Apocynum venetum, assembly GCA_019593545.1. Lineage (NCBI taxonomy): Eukaryota > Viridiplantae > Streptophyta > Magnoliopsida > Gentianales > Apocynaceae > Apocynum > Apocynum venetum. The sequence continues at coordinate 2,637,280 of SRSM01000123.1, read as the reverse complement.
AACAACAAGGGTCTAAGCAGGTGGATGTGGATGATCTTAGCCGACGCTGACGGCCAAGTATTACCCGGAACTTGAACTTTTCAGGTTTCAGCTGAGTTTATTTCATGATGATGGCTTTTCTCTGGTTTTCGGTGGCAAATGAATGGTGATAATGGAAGCCCTCCCTTGTAGAGTTCCCACATTAATGAAGAAATCCCGGTTGTTTACCAAAGCCCATGACCTCTTCTACGCTAACATATGCCTACAAAATCCATCACCCTCGAATCCATCATATCTTTCAGAAAACTTCGCTTCTATTTTAGACCGCTGTTTGAATATTAATTTTTTGAAAAAGGTACATGCTTGCATATTTGTACATGGACTTGAAAACAACAGCTATTTGGGCTCTAAGCTTCTTAATTCCTACGCAAGATTTGATCTTTTAACGGAATCCAGATGGGTTTTTAACAAAATTATTGATGATAATCTATCTCTGTGGAAATCAAGTTTTGCTGGTTATTCTGGAGCTGGTCATAATGATGAAGTCTTAAGGCTTTATCTAGAGCTAAGGCGAAGTAGAATTGGCATTGATAGTTCTGCAGTAACATTCTGTTTGAAAAGTTGTACTCAGTTGGGTAATTTTGAATTTGGAAAAACTGTTCATGCGGATACCTACAAATTTGGGCTAAATGCTGGTTGCTTTGTAGGTTCATCTTTGATTGGGCTGTATCTCAAGTATGATGACATTGAGGTGGCAGCTAAAGTGTTTGATGAAATTACCAACAAAGACGTTGTTGTTTATACTTCAATGGTTACTGGTTATGCTCAGGTTGGTGATTATAGGTCTTACAAAGCTTTTGAAGTGGTGCAGAATATGCAGGAGGAGTGTGAACCAAATCGTGTGACTTTGGTGAGCTTACTGCAGGCTGCATCACATTTGGGAACCTTAAAGGAGGGGAAGTCAATTCATGGATATGCTATCAGAAGAGGGATTGGTTGGTTAGACGAAGTCTTCCAAACTAGTCTAATGAACATGTATATGCGGTCTGGCCCTCCAGATAAGGCGGCCGTGACTTTTGGCAAAATGAGCAACAGAAAGACAATTGGCTCCTGGAATGCTCTGATTGCTGGTCATCTACAATCAGGATATCCGTTGGAAGGATTGCAACTTTTCCTCCAAATGCTACAAGAAAACTACATTCCTGATTTGATCACTTTAGCAAATGGGCTGTTGAGTTGTGCCCATATAGGGGATTTGGCTAGAGGGAAGTGTATCCATGGCTACATATTACGAAATTTTGTTCTCGACCTTGTGGCTATGACAGCGCTAATTGATATGTACTCAAAATGTAAACGCTTAAGCCTGGCCAGGGAAGTCTTTGATAGGATGGATACTAAAGACACTGGGACTTTTAATGTGATGATAGCTGGTTATCTGGAAAATGGTTTTGCCAGTCGAGCAGTAGAGAAATTCCATGAGATGATAAGTAAAGGTTGTAGGCCAAATGTAAGTACAATCTTGAATTTACTCGCTGCATTGTCCAATTCGAAAGATGCAAGACAAGTCAAGTGCGTACAAGGATTTGTGCTCAAACATGGATTTGAAGTAAGTACTGAAATAACCAATCAACTAATTCACATTTATACAAATTGCTGTTCCATAAGTTGTGCAAGGAAAGTCTTTGAAAGGGTACGAAATAAGGATATTGTATCATGGACGTCAATGATAACTGGCTATTTTATCCATGGACTTGCTGATGAAGCTCTGATCTTGTTCCAAAAAATGCAGAAAGAAAATATCAACCCCGATGGTGTCACTTTAGTAAGTCTGCTTCAGGCATTTGCTCAGCTAGGATATCTGAGTTTAGCCAGAGAAATACATTGTCATGTATATCGCACATCTCTGGATGAGGATATATCCATTTTGAATTCTCTACTTACTACTTATAGCAAATCTGGAAAATTAAACACGGCTAGAAATTTGTTTGATGACATGGCTGAACAGAGTTTGGCCACATGGAATACTATGATTTCTGCATATGGGATGCATGGGGACTGTGTTGAGGCACTCAAATTGTTTGAACAGATGAAAAAAGACAAGGTTGTTCCTGATGATTTAACATTCAGATCACTGCTCTCTGCCTGCAGTCATTCAGGACTTATAGATGAAGGTTTGTCTGTGTTTCAGTCCATGAAAGATGAATATGACATAATTCCTACAGATGAACATTATAGTTGTGTGATAGATTTGCTCAGCAGAGCAGGGCACCTAGAAGAAGCATGCAACCTTGTAAAATGTCTATCATCCACCGGAAGTTCTTCTGCACTCCGTGCTCTACTTGCTGCTTGTAGAGTTTACGGAAATACCAACATGGGTCAGATGATAGGAAGAAGGCTTCAGGAATTGGAGCCACAGAACGTGAGCACCTATAGTTTGGTATCAAATTTATATGCAGAACAAGAAAAATGGGAAGAAGTTGCTAAATTGAGAGGCAATACAAAGGAAAGAGGCTTGAAAAGTGTCGCTGGGTATAGCGTGATTGATTTTGGATGAGGCAAACAAATTGACTTGCAAGATTAACGAATAAGTATAGTATGATTTTGCTAGATTAGGATAATGTATTTATAATTTGCTAGCACACCCATGTCAATGGAATTTATTGTTATATTCCAGTCCTATTGGTTTTTATTCAGCAAGCATCCAACCACCACACTACCAAAAATGGAGGAGCAAACTAGTTACGTTTTTCGCCCATTAAAAAAAGTAGCAAAGCGAGAAGAAAAAGGTCCCACCGGGAGTCGAACCCAGGTCGCTGGATTCAAAGTCCAGAGTGCTAACCACTACACCATGGAACCGTTTTCGCTGTGTCGTCCTTAAACAATTATTATATACTAAATTATTTAAAATCTATATTTTGTGCAGCTTAATAATTTTCAAATAACTCTTATTTTTATTTTTTTAAAAAAATTTTAAACGAGTTGAAGGTATAAAATTAAAATATAAGTTATAATTTTCACAATATTTTCACGGGTATAAGTTACACTTGAACTTTTTAAAAATATAATTTTAGCATTCGAACATTTTAAAAGTTTACTTTCAAACTTCTATTCAAAATTTCGTTAAATTACTATTTTCATTTATTATTACATTTTTTAGTTCAATTTAACTCAAACTTTTTAAAGTTCCACTTTTAATTTAGGTGAATTTTTAAAAATATTTATCTTTATATAAAACTCATAATTTTTTTAAAAACAACAATTTTCATTTTTTTCTTCCTTGTAAATGTAAATTAATAATAAAAAATAAAAATTTACATAAATAAAATTTTATCAATAAATCTTATTTACTAATTTAAATTTGTCTTTATAAAAATGGTGAGTTTTTATTAAATCATAACATAATTTTTGCAGTCAAATACATAAAAACTAACGATTTATGATAACTTTGAACTTAAAAAAAAAATTAGCAATTACAAACTTATTTTAATAACACTTGAAAATTATATTATCGATTCAAAATTGTTAAAAGCAATAAAAAGTCACAATTTTTTTAATGTAAAATTTAATTTTCATTATTGATTTACATTTTTAAAATAAAAAATATAAAAGTTATTTTTTTTGAATTTTTTATAAATTTAATATAATGATAAAAATATTTTTAAAAAATCACATAAATTATATGCAATAAAAGAAAATAATAATATAAAAAAAATTTAGACAGAAATATAAAAAATAAACTTTTAAAAGTTTGAATGGTAAATTTGAATAAAAATATTTAATAACGAATAAAAATAATAATTTAATATAAATTTGGACATAGATACAAAGTTTGAACTATTAAAAATAGTGAGGCTAACCTTACAACTATAGAAAATTCAAATGCTAAAACTTAATTTAAAAAAAAGTTAAAGTTTTGCCAATTTTTAATTCTCGAGCGGCACACATTCCATGGCTTAACAATCAGAGAGAAGGTAAGATGCCATTTCTGAATAGTGTATAAAGATATTATCGCCCTCCCTCCGTTTATTTCTCAGATACCAGTGGTATTATGGAAGAAAAAAACTCAAAGCCCATCTACGACATAGTCATATTTGGAGCTTCGGGTTTCACCGGTAAGTATGTGATCAGAGAAGCCCTCAAGTTCCTCAATGTCCCTTCTTCCCCACTCAAATCGCTGGCTTTAGCCGGACGCAGCTCATCTAGAATAGCAGAGGCTCTTAAATGGGCCTCCCACCCGAATTCACCCCCAGAAATTCCTATCCTCACTGCTGATACCTCCGATCCATCGTCTCTCCTTCGCCTTGCTGCTCAGAGTAAAATCGTCCTCAACTGCGTTGGCCCCTTCCGTCTCTATGGCGAGCCTGTGGTGGCCGCATGCGTTGAATCTGGTTGTGATTACTTGGACATATGTGGGGAACCGGAGTTCATGGAGAGAATGGAAGTGAAGTACCATGAGAAAGCAATGAAAAAGGGCTCTTTGGTGATTTCTGCTTGTGGGTTCGATTCGGTACCGGCGGAGTTGGGATTGTTGTTTAACTCGAGGCAGTGGGTACCGCCGGGAGTTCCCAATCGGGTCGAGGCTTACCTCAGTCTGGAGTCTGCTAAGAGTGTTGTTGGGAATTTTGGGACGTATGAATCTGCCGTTCTTGGTGTGGCTAATGCAGATAAATTGCAGGAACTGAGGCGGTCTAGACCCAGAAAACCTCGGCCTTTGGTAAGATGTATCCAATGTGGTTAAACCTCATTTATTTTTAATCATCTAAGCCTCTTTGCAAGCTTTCGTACGGTTGTTGGAAAGTTGGGAAAAAAGGGGGAAAACAGAAAAAAAAATTTGAATATGGTTGATATTGTGTCCGTGAGGACCGTGACAATAACGTCTCTAGTTCCGCTAGTAGAAAAGAAGTGCTCTGTGATGTCTGAACCTTTTTCTGCCAATTTCCAGAATTTTTTTTTGGGGATGAGAAACACCATTTTTTGGGGGGTATTTTTAGATTTGAATACATTCTTGTTCTTTTACACATGCAACTTGGTTTTGATTTCATCACGATCCTTGTCTCACTGTCTGCTTTACTCAGTAAAGACATTTGAGGTCTAGAAATCTAACAGCAGCAAGTAACTTACAAGCATTTAGCTAGAAGATCCCTTATGCTAGTCTAATAAAGTTGCTGAATTATTTGTATTCCTTGCTTATTTCATAGATTTTTTTTCCTAATCAATTTTAATTACATTGAGCACAGATTCCTGGTCCTCCACCTTCGAAAGGGACACTCGTTGAACACCAGAAAAAAGTTGGTCTTTGGGCTGTGAAGCTACCATCAGCTGATTCTATTGTTGTTCGGAGAACATTGGCAACTCTGACAGAAAGTCCAAATGGGATCCCTGGTGCTAATGAAACTGCTGAACAAATTCAAAAGAGGAAGGCCTTCTGGTCAAGTGTAAAGCCAGCTCACTTTGGAGTGAAGATAGGTACAAAATCCTTGTTAGGCATCTTCCGGATTATTACTGTGGGAGTCTTCATTGGCCTGTTTGGTAAGATTTCTCTTGGTAGGTGGCTGCTTTTAAACTTTCCCTCTATTTTTAGTCTTGGGTGGTTCAGAAAGAAGGGTCCAACTGAGGAAGAAGTTTCAAGTGCTTCTTTCAAGATGTGGTTTATTGGGCATGGATACAGTGACAGCAGTTTGGAGGCAAGAGATAACGGAAAACCAGATATGGAAATAATAACAAGAGTAATGGGACCTGAGATTGGTTATTTGACAACTCCAATAATTCTGATTCAATGTGGTCTTATTCTACTGAATCAGCGGGAAAGTTTGCCTGAGGGAGGAGTTGTTACCCCTGGTGTTATATTTGGCCCAACAGATCTTGAAGAAAGATTGCAGAAAAATGGAATTTCTTTTGATGTTATTTCTAAAAACTCTCTCCCTGTATAAGATGTTGCTGCCTTTCCTAATGTCAGATAAAATATTGGTTTAGCTTTCTTCAGTTTTGTTATTTCAGCTGTGAAATTGCAATTTATTGACTATTTCTCTTGTTATTTATTTTCTCTTTCTTTCTTGAATGTGTTCAGAAACTTTTGCTGTTCCACGTCCCGTCTCCCTTTTTTCGATCCTAAACTACATTTGGCATAACTTACAGAATTCAGTTTGAAATTATATTGCTAGGGAAACACGTATAATCTAGTTAACAATGCACCCTTTTGCCTGTCCTGTCTTGACTGTATCGACATAGCACATTTTAGAACATAGCAAATAGGCAGCACAGCACACTACCATTATCTTAGTAAGTGCAGGATGGAGCCATTTTAACTTCAGAGGTGTCCACACAATAGGTTTAACCTAAATATTAGTTTGTCTCTGAGCTTTCAGAATTTGAATGACTCCCATGGACACCTGCTTTGAGATTCCTCAAATCACAAGCTTTCTCATCCTCTTCTTTCACCCTCTTAGCTTTACATGTAATGTGAGGCTTGAGTCTGCCATTATATGTTTCATCATGCCCCTTGTCTACCCCCACCCCCACTCCTCTTGCTAACTTTTCTCATCAGCCCAATCCCAATCTTTAACCCATAATCCTGATCCCGGATTTTCCGCAACTAATGCATTCATGTTTTGGTCTCTATCCCTGTTGTGGCATATCCCGTTTACGTTGATTAACGAACTCCAAGAGTTAATCCTGATCCGGAGGAATTCATGGTCTTTCTATCAAACCTGGGATCTTGATATCCCCATATCAGCCGGAAATCCATATCAGGAGAGAGGATGTCTTTGTGTTTAGAATGGTTAGATAAGCCACGGTTGAGTAGCACTTTGCTGAAGTGGCGCGACTATGCATTACAAACTGAGGTTCGGAGCAGTAATTGAGCAGAATTCTATATTTTGCGCGACATTTATTCTTATTTACATATCTGTCTCTTCAAATGTTATAATTAATGTAACTTGGTTGATAAACGGTAATGTTGTGTATTATTTTTTTAAAATAAAGACACTTTCTTTTAATTTTTTTAATAAGTTAAAAATTTAACAATCAATTTTGAAGAATGAATTACATAAATATTGCACTGTAAATTTTGTATAATTGTTAAAAGTTTTCTAGTTTGTTCAAAAAATAAAATGAAATACTTATTTAAAAATTTGTAACCTCATTGCTTGAATTTAGAAGTAACGCAAATTTCCTCTTTTTATTCGAATAAAAGTGACTCACCTGAGTGCAGACTACAAAGGAAGGAGTCTATCCTTGAAACGCACGCATTGACTGAATGGGTTCTATCTACTCACAGCGCAGATGAATGCAAACTAAGGGCAAAGGAGAGTATTTTCAAAGGCGCCCTTTTTGTGCGGTCCGTCCTCCGTCTTCCACGGCAGCAGGAAATGAGCGCTTGCAAAACCCTAGTCCTCACTTCACTCTCTCGCCTCGAAGCCACTGCTCGATTCCATTTCTCCGCTTCTTTTCCATGCCGGACTCCATTCTCAATTCCTCGTCTCTTATTCTCCTCCCTCCTCTTCCCTGCATCAGGTACGTCTCCACTTCAGCGCCGCGCTCGCCATGGTGGCGTGTTTTCTACTTTTCTTTTGTAAAAGCTTATGATTATGTTTGAATTGACACGTTCAGGGCACAAGGCTTCTTCATGGCGTTGTTATAGTTCTATAAGCGGGGAAATCGCATATGAAAACTTCGATTCGACAGAAGAAGCGGATCCCTGTTCTGAAAATGTACTAGAACTACCGAGTAATGACAATGTCGAAGAATTGCTGACCAAAGGAGGCGGTAACGATGATGTTTCGAGGTTTATGAAAATGGAGCGGAGTCTTGAAGTCGAGGCCCTCCAAGGTAGCGAACCTTGGTTCCCATATCTGGACAAGTTCAAGGCGGGGAATGGTGTGTATGCGAACAGTGGTCAAGTTTTGGAGGCGCTAAATCCGTTTATAATGGACACCAGGAAGGAGAGATTTCGAAATGCCGTGAAGAATCGGAGCTATTCTGTGTGTTTGGTGGTCGAGGGGCTTTGTGATTTCGGCAATGTTTCAGCTGCGTTTAGGTCTGCGGATGCCTTGGGGATTCAGTCAGTTCACGTGGTGTCTTTTGACAGCTCAAAAAGGTGCAACGACATCTGAGGTGAAACAATGCTCTGTTTGCATCTCTCTGTTTACTTGATTTTGCTGCTTTGGTTCCTTTTCATATCCTTTGATAGATTTTAGGAGATTCATCTATTATTTGTTTGATCACACAGCTTCCAGATAATACATAATTTGGCTTGAATAGACAATGAAGTTTGGGTGGCTCTGCTATTTTCTGCATAGATATGTCATTTGAAGCAAGATACATTCTGGATTCAAGGGATTTGGCTCTTTCCAAAGCACTTTAGGTTCTGTATTTAGATGCTTCAAGGCTGATTCTAAATCAAGTGTCTTTATGTAGATGAAACTTCCTTTTCTTGATACTTCATCGGGATAGTACCCTGAATGTTGGAGTCATTGTATCCCCGAGTGTATCTGGTCTTGCTTGAAGATTAACATGGCCAATTCCTAGTATTATGCAAAATGAAATGAAAGATTCACGTATAGAATTAATTTTTCTGTGGTCAGACCCAGGAAGGTAGTCTTTTGCTTTCTTCTATGTTCCATATGTTGCTTTTTTAATTAGTATTTGCTCATATATTTTGTAGGTATAGAGACAATCGTCATGTCAGCATGGGAGCTGAGAAATGGTTAGATATTGAACTTTGGGATTCCACCAAGGATTGCTTCCAAGTTCTGAAATCACGTGGTTATCGCATTGCTACAACGCATTTGGGTACTGATGCGGTATAACTAACTATCTCTTTTTGTGCTGATGCTTGCTATTCAATTAGTAGTATCTTACGTTATGTTCTGTTATCCTTGGTAATTTCTTTTCATTAAACTTCGCTAAGGGAGTTCATTTGTGCTTTGTATAGGTTTCCATATATGATATGGACTGGTCATGTCCAACAGCAATAGTTGTTGGAAATGAGAATAGGTTAGCTCATTCCACTCTCAAGCCTCTGTACTAATTCTATTGTCAGATTTTGCTCAACATGTAAATTCTTAGCTTTCAACTTTCAATTCGCTGATGCTTCTTCCCCAAACTTATTGAAGATGTGCTAAGAACACAAAATGCTGTTTTTCCTTTATATATATATGGCTGTCTTAAATTGAGTGGCAATTTTGCTACATTGCAGGGGAATAAGCAGTGAAGCTCTTGAATTGTCAGATTTGCACTGCAGTATTCCAATGCAAGGGATGGTGGATTCTTTCAACGTTTCAGTTGCTGCTGGCATTCTAATGCACCATGCTGTTTGTGACAGGACTTCCCGCATGGTATTAATTTTCTTGTGCTGCTGTGGTCAGGCTAGAGAATATTTTGTTGTCTACAAATATTTACTAGGATTAAGACTTTGCTCTATGATGACCTCTTGGCACATTTGTTTCTAATAATCTCGTTTATTTTGCTAGATTCTCATGCTATGATAACTGAACATGAGCATAGATTTGACTCTTTAGTTTTTTTATTAAACTTAGTTCTAAAGTTGCTGATGGTTCTTTCTGGCAGGGTTATCATGGGGATCTGACAACATCACAGAGCCAAATTCTTCTTGCGGAGTTCTTTTTGCGCCATAGCAAGAGTACAATCAACATAGTTAATGAATATGCCAAGCGGAAGATATCCCAGCCTTTGTCGAAGCTTTGAGTAAAGATCTTTTTGGCCGTGAAAACTTGCAATTTAAGCACCTTACAATGCTTTTGAATCCATCCCCCAGTCTCTTCACCTATGAGGGCTTCAAAGAGGGTGGGGCCTTTTGACGATCTTGTCTTCTGTATTGCCTGATATTCAAAGAATTCTTTTCATGATGTGCTGCAGTGCATCACAACCATGATGGAGATCTGAAGAATGCAGCTCGGCAACAAGCACCACACGGCAATGCTGCACTTAGATGTGTTTTTTCTTTTTCTTTACGTGTATACACGCTTGAAGATGTCTTTCTCCCTCTCTCAATACATCGGTAGAGGATACAGTATGAACGGAATCTTGATTTTTCTTAATCTAGTTCTGTTACATTGTCATGTATGTCTTCTTTATTGCCTTCATTTTTAGAGGCGAGATTATTCATTGAATGGCCTTATTTATATTTCAGAGGCTGGTTTTATATAATTCATATGTTGAATAGGCATTTTAATGCAGGATACTTGTGCCGCAGTTCTTTGGTTGTATTATTTCACCTCTTGTGCGCAGTAAGAAGCTGAAGTTCTTTGGTTGTATATCGGGTCCACTATGCAGAAAGATGCAAACAGGCCCATATCTAAATTTAAATTGAATAAAATTTTTAGATATCAAAGTGATTTTGAAATATACAACAGATACATAATTTACTAAATCTTGCATTTTTTGACCAAAATACCCTCAATCCTTTGATTAAGATAAAACAATAAATTATTAAAAAATACTTTCTTATTAATTACATATATTTTTTTAACAATTTATTCGTAATTTGTTATTTAAAGTGTAATTAATACTCATTTTAAATATAAGTACTTTAAGTCAATTAAGAAATATATTATTTTTTTAATAAAAAAATAAGTCTATAATTTTAGACAAATGAAAAAAGGAAAACAAGCTGAATGAGTAATTAAGATAAAATACTAAAAATATGAAAGAAAAATAAATAAATACCAGACGATAAAACTGAGTGCTAGATATCACATATCTTTTGATAACCAATGACGAAAAGTGAAGAGGTGGCATGCGGCGACGGTGCTCTATAGCATCTACTGATATTACTGTAAATTTACCCATCCAAAAACTAGAAGAAAAGCGTCAACTGAGATCAAATTGAAAAACTGGCCATCCATCTGTCAACTTTTTAATTTTTTTTTTTTAAAAAAATCCGAACTTTATATTAAAATTCCATAAAGATCTAATTTTCTTCAGATTTCCTTGCATCTTGGAAGAAAAGACGTAGACAACGTGGAGAAACTAGGCGCGGATAAACTTAGATGACGAATATAAAATAATGAATTGAAGAATGATGCCAAAGTGTGATGATTTAGAATTACCAAAACTGTAATATTATCCCAAACATAATTTAAGTGTGAAATTTAATTGTACACAACAGATAATGGAGTAATTTTGAATTTAAAAACTCTAGGACAGCAGGTATACAAGCAGCCTCTAAAAGTGAGATGATAAGAAGAAAAGGTAGAGAGCAAAAGGAACACTCTAATTCTGATGCCGCACTTGCACAACTGCACCCATTTATTGCTTATTGTCATTCGTTTCATGATATGGCCAGAACGGTTAGGCGACTAGAAAATTATAGGTTTTAGTAAATTACAATTAACAAGAGCATGAGGTTGCTAAGAAATTTTTCCCGCCTATTGCACATTCACAACAGAATAATTTACAAAAATCAGGAAGTTTTAAAATCATTTCCTAATCAATTAAAGAGGATGTATAGGTGGTCTGTATCGTAGCCTTGGTGCTCTGCATGCTCAAATCTTCTCCAAGCTGCTTCATTTCTTGGGACCTAATGAATTCTTCAATTTTTGCCTTGAGCTCAGTGTTGGGAATCAACATATCAGCAGTAAGATGGGATCGGTTAAATGGGTCCGTCTGCAATCCAAAACAGGTAAAATTAACCACAGTTTCGTAATTGAAGAGGTACTGAAATCAGGAGTTAAACTGAATTACACTATCACTTAAGAGATGCCTCTGAATAACTGGACGATCTATTGTAATCTTTGAAGAAGGTAGAATGACAGGATCCCTCATTAGCGTGTACTGCAATCCAGGGATCAAAACACAAGAAAAAAAAAGGAAAGTTACTAAACAATTAAGCAAATATGTGGTCCAAGTAATTTCATTCTGAACTGAGCAAAGATAAACTTACTTGAATTGGGTCAAGGAATTCATCAGGTATCTCTCCAAGAGCAGCCTCAGCATCCATAGCCTCTGCTGCTGCAACCTTGGCTTTTCCACCAAGGTCAAGGAATTCTTGTATAATCCTTGCATCTTCACCGATCCTCCTAAGGACATCAGCTGCAGCACTGAATAACTGGATAATGCAAAAAAGAGAGGAAAAAAGGTGCATTTCGTTAGGTTCAACTGTTAAGAAAGTTATATAGTAATGAAAGGACGCCAAAAAGAAACTGCATCTTCACTGAAAAATAAATACCTGCTCATTGTAGGATCTACCATCTTTTGTAATGGCAGCTGGGAAAATATTCTCCTTATCTCCCCTTGCCAAGTTCACATATATGTTCACAATCTTCAGAACAAAAGGAATTTAGCATAAGAACTACAGTGGAGTTAACGTCCAGTATCTTTTATCTTTCAATTAATAGTAACATGCTTATACAGGATAAACAAGCCAAAAAAGGTGGAAAACCTTTCTAAAAAATCATTCATCCACTAGTCACTAGAATCCTTCTATCCTTAGAATTTAGATTATAGTAGCAAGGATTCCAAACCTAGTTTAAACCCTTTTGAAAAAGGAAATGTTAGTTAAATTTTCATTGACGACTGACTTGAGATCTTTAGATTGTGCCAGCAAGGCTTCCAAAAGTACTGATGAAGTGTTACTGGTGCACGAGAAAAGGGTGCATCATGCTCAACAAACATCTCTCACACTAATTTATAAAAAGGCATACATAAAAGGCAAATGGGGGCAGGGTCCCTTCTGGATAACCTTAGGTTGGCGGAACTCCAGCAATGCTTATCCATCACCAGTCAGCATAACTAGGTGCACCACTCTTTCCATTGTGAGGTAGGATATCAAAGTCTGTACCAATAGGAAAAGAGTGTAGTATACTAACAAGAGGGTTAATTGAGTGAGCAAAAGGTAGTCAGGTTATTTGTTAAACTCAATTTGGATGAGAAAAGATGCCTAAAGTTGCTGTCTTGCTTACTCCAAGCTTTCCAGCAGATCGACCATTCAACTAAAGCAAGCATCCGATTCTATGCCACTAAATCTTCATGCCATTGAAGACCGATCTTTGAAAGGCTTTGATGACTCAAAGAGTATTAATCTTATGGAAAGGAGAGAGAGGGGAAGAGGGAGGCAGCGCTTGCATCCAATTTACTCTCCTCTTCATACATGTACTGGCAAGACAACCTAAGGTTGGCTAAAGGGTCCTTTCTCTTTACAAACATTGAGCTCCCCATGAGCTCCATATGAGAGTGTCATAGCAGTAAGTATACATAAGGATAGTATATATGCTACACAAATTAGACTACACAAGATGCCAGAAAGATATTTTCCAAAAAGATAATTTCAAGTCTAAATTAATCAGTAACCATGAAAACCCCTAATATAATAGATATTTTCCATTAAGTTCTACACGAGATCCATAAGACCATTGTTTTCTATCTTAGTGCGTTGATGTCATTCATAAATTAGAATTGACAGATATATGAGTGGGGTTTCCGATGCTAACCTGCTTAAGCAACTGTTTTGGACGAAACTCATACTTCTCAGGATCTTTCAAGCTAAGAGATCTCCTCTGGGGTCCCACTAGTTGCAACAAAAAATAATTCAGCATGCTGGCAACTCTCTCAACCTGGAAAATTGAAATCAGCATGATTAAAAACTGAGGCTCAAATTTTTTGGAAGTTACCACACCAAAGTAGGAGAGTAAAACTTCATCATAATCATATCATTGAAAATATTGTAACACCAAAAATTTATATATTAATAGAAGCCTTTTCCGCATGCAAGAGAATGATACCAACCATTTCGGGAAGTAAGAAAGGGACTGTAATCTGTTCTGAAGTGAATGCCAACATGCTCACATCTTCATTTGCCAACTTCATATCAATTCGAATGATCTAGAAGCATCCCAATGTTTAGTTATAAAAGGCCACATTAAATTTATATCTTTTAACAATAATACAATTGTGATTAAGTTTGCACCGACATTCTCTTGAGAGTGGAACTGTCTAGTCCTCTCTTGTCTCTCTTGAGCAGGTCTTTGCTCCCATTCTTGTGTATTAGACATCTCAGCTTCCAACTCTTTGAGCTCAAGAATTTTGTTCAGGCTTTCATCAAGAAGATAAATACTGTCATTGATCAAAAAGTTTAAGAAGTTCAAATAGACACCCTTCTCCTCCTCCTTTGCGATCTAAAACAACAAAGTTAAAGCATTTTAGTGAACTTTGGTACTCATGAAGTGCCATAGTAAATGTCCAAAAGAAAAAAGGGGAAAAAAAATCAATGGAAAGATCCCACCTGTCTCCATGCATTCCGGTGACTAGGAACCTGCCATAAGTACTCAAGAAGCTCCGCAATGTTATGACGGATGTTAAACTTGTCATAGAACTGCACATGCCAACAAGTAAGAAAGAACAAAAAACCATAAAACTGATATCTCCACCCTCCAATAACTAAGTATTAAATGCTATAAGTATGAGGAGAGGAAAGAAAAGAATTAATGAAACAGAGTAAATAGCATCAGTGGGATCTAAGTTTATCCAAGCCTTGAAAGATTGGGGGGTAAGAAAACAAGTAGTAGAACCAAACAATATTGAAATTCCTGAAAGATCTTTGAAGGATAATCCAAATCATCACCGAAAGAGAAGCATCAAGGTGCTTGGGTAATGATTCATAAAGCACATGTTCTAAAATTTGGATTATTTAAAGTCTGATGCTGTATCAGGAAATCTTCATGTATATGGAGCAATCACCTGAGTGTGAGAACCTGTGAATTCAATATCAACATAAACCTTCAAAAGATTTTTGACAAGATACTCAAGAGAGAGTTGGTGCCCTTCAAAGAGAGTTGCTGTTGCTGATGAACCACTGCAGTACGAAGTCAATTACCAGTGATTAGCCACAGAAATTTAAAATTTCTAGTAACTATGAAATAAGTAAAAGCATATATGGAAATTTTTATTAGTGTAAAGAAAGTCAAGAGATTACCTTCTGCGTGGCATCCAACAGTTCAGTACTTCTACCATCTTTGCTCTTAAATATGGGTTTCTTATGTACTCTGGACTTGCCATGAACATGATGATGAAGTTCAAGAAGTCATCCTATAAAGAAATGGCTAAAAATTGTTACCTCTGCTTCTGTTCTTTTTTTCTCTCTTTTTTTTTGGTTGTGGGGGAATTGGGGAAGGGGTTTGGGTTTGGACAAAGGAAAACCTTCATACACTTAAGGAGGTTGATTGTTATATACCAGCAATACCCCATCCAAAGCTCTGGGGATTCGAGATGCAAAAATAAGCAATTCCATGGCATCTTCCACAAAGTGCTCAGGCATAGCTGCAAATTCCATTGGACAATTTGATGGCAGAGGCATTTTAAACCCTCCTACGAGGCCAACCAACCAGACCACCATTAACCGGTAGAAGGACAATGCATGCTGAAGAAGCCCCCCATCCTAAACATACATAAGGCACAGTTAAAGAATAAGCATAAGCAAAAGCAGAAGATAATACTAGAAAGAACAGTAAATCGTGAGCAGCTAAACACAGTCTACATACCCTCAGTATCTGAGCTTCATAACAGTACTTTTCCTGTGAGTACAATTCAATTTCCTTTTCCATACGAGCTATGTCCTGCTGCAATTGTGGTGATGGTGCCTGTGATTGCATCGCTTTCATAGTGGATAGTGTATCTTCACATCTTGAAATGTCCTAAAAGAGTTTCATTTTAAAAAAAAACATTACTTTAAATGCAAAATTACAGTGTTCAATGGAAGGAATGAGAAGTGCAGAGGAAAGGAAATAGCACAGGGACTCAGTTCAGGAGGAGAGAAAATCTGAGATCAAGAGGAGCTTGCGCGGACACAAAGAAGATTGAAAGATCGACATCCCTCAGATACATTAGAACAAAAGTTCAATTTTCAAAGCACTTGATAAAACTTGTTATCATAACAGGCAAAATTAACAGAAAGGGAGGGTTAATCACTGCATCAATGAGTAGTATTACTTGTTAATTAATTATTTTAATTCAACATCAAGCTGATTTTTCTTTGCTTTCTGCCTACTTCAGAAGTCTAGAAATATTACTGAAGAAATTCCAACTTTCCACTCAGTTTATCCAGAGGAAAAAATCCCTCTCTTAATTGTCTTCCATCCATCCAATCTTTCTCCCAACAAATATAAGCAGGATAAAATGCTGATTCTGTGGCAAAAATCAAATTTAAAAAGGAAAATACACCAAAAATAACTACCAATGATTTTCTCAGATATACTTCAATACTAGTGGGTACCTGAACAAGATGCTTAAAATCTGAAAAAGCTTTTAATAGGCCCAGGTTCAGCACTCTTGCTGTCATAAAGAAGCATTCACAGATGAATGGGTATTTTGCTTTCTCAACAGAAGGCCCGCCAGCATTACTGCCGGAACTTGTAGCTTCCTGAGAATGTAACAACCGGTTTTCTTCATCCATTTTCTCCATATAGACATCAGCTTTAACAGGATTACTTGCATTTATCCATTCAGAAATTTCTTCTGATGATGCATGAAGAGCAGTCAATCCTCTGTTACAGTTGTTCACCAGGAGTAATATGTCAATGAAATTCATCAGAGAGAAAGAATTTAGTAGTGTGTACTGGTCTCTGTGGGGGAATTCAAGAGGTTCATACCTTAATTCCAGACGGGATCTGTTCAGTACATATTTGGCATCAATTTTGTCCATTTTTGTCAAATTGGCATCTAAAAATGGCTCGCATAGACGAAGTAAAACAGCACTAAGATTCACAAACATCCCCGAACTTGCACAGGATAAAGGATCAACCTATGAGAAAATTTCATAATTCAAGATTAAAGCAGAGATCAGTAGCAAAACAGTTGCTGAATCCCCCAGGAAAGCAAAAGAGCTTGAATACCTGTATATGACCCCTTGATGCATTTTTATTTATCACCTCAGCAAGATATTCAAGAACAGTCTCCCGGGTACTTGTATTTTTAAGGAGACATTTAAGGATTTCTGTCAAGCCATCATAAAGATTATTCATGACAGTTTTGATGGTTGTGAATGAAGATAAAAGATCAGCAGGACGACGAGTTGATGATTCTGAGAAGCATTGCTGGCTGATATTTTGAACAGACAAAACATCAGTAAGTAAAATGACTTTCCTATCCATAAAATTACGAAAGGAAAAAGGTTCAATGACCTTGTTTCCCTAGAACACAGAAAGTTATAGTCCTACCTCATCTAGACCAAGAATTAGATGGTTATGTAATTCAAATTTCTTTTTTCTAAATTTATTAAAGTGGAACAAGTTCTGCCATGAACAATAGCATAGACAATATCCATATTAATCTTATGAGTGAAGGTCATTATGAGGAACGAACTGGGTATGGTTTAACCAATAGAATTCCAGCAGAGACTGTAGCATGGACGATTCACTCAGTTCATATGAGTAATGCTGTTAAAGAATCAAGAAGGGAGAAAAAGAAAGGAAACAATGATGTAACCAAATATTAAACCTTCCAAAAGATTTCTCAATCCATCAAACTCACTAAACTTCATCCAAACCTGAAAAGTAAAAAGCACCAATTGGATTGGAAATGCAAACAAAGGCTCCTTAGACACTACATGCTTGTTTTTATTGTCGATGATTTAACTTCTTAGTTAGACATTTTTCTTTCTAGTTCATAATTGTTTCTTTAACTGCCTTAACCTAACTTGTATACAAGACATCAATAAATTGCCCCAGTGTTATTTATTAATTTTTTTAAAAACAAAAAGGAAATTGATCCTTTTAAAAAAGGAGTTGAATGAATTTATAATGTTAGTCAATCACAATTTAGCAAGCATATTAAAACTTGATTGGAGAGGTAAATCTCCACATTTCAGCTTCGAGCTGCCTGAATGATCAAAAGCTATATAAAGGTTTTGAAATCTAACAAGATAATCAAGCGTGATTGCTCTGTATATGGGAAATTAATATAGACAGGACAAAAATAATTAATATAAGTCATTTAAAGCAATATATCTGCTTCCCCAGTGCTGTTGCATAACAATAACTCTATAACTCTATATACAGCAATTAACTGAGAAAAAAAGAAGGGATGAGAAGAGAAAATAGTACAATTAATTTCAGCAACTCAAAAGGAATATCTTACCCAACATCAGGTTGGCTCTTGAATATATTGTGATCTGGTAAAGCACTAACATGGAAAAAAGGGCCAAGAATGCTAGTCATCTCAATGACTCTCCCATTTAAATACATGCCCTTAGGTATCCACCAAGGATGGTTCACCAATGTCTTTGCGCCCACTGGATAGTTTACCAACATCAATAGCGCTCTCAAAGGCGGCTGAAAATTCCCCAAAGCTGAAACCTTCAGCACCGACCCTCTTAAGTCCTCGTAAAGCTGCTTCATGATCGGCTCCATACTATCATAATCCCCATCTCTAAAGAACTCCTCCAGCAACCCAGGTGAACAAGACACTCCTCCACTGCTCCCACTTCCTCCAAAGGCATCCACTGCACTAGAAACCTCCGAAAAAATAAATGGCAACAAGGGGGAGGCATTAGTCTTATTTGTATCCCAATCCGGAAACATTCCAGGGTTCCCTAAGTGTATCCTAGAGTAGGAAACTGCTAACTTCTTGGCTTGCTTCACGACGGCCTCCATCTCGGACCTGACGTTTTTGTCCTTCATTGAAGCAATCTTTCTCCCCTCTTCATAAGCTCTGCGGTAACAATTAATCAGATAGTTAAACGGTGGTTCAGCAGCGACAAAATTGCCCATGAGACGATCAATAAGAATCCGCTCCATCAAATCCCTCGATAACCTCAAATCTTTTCCTTCACTGAGTATCTCAGCCGCTGTCATCTCTAAATACACAACTTTCTCATCCTTCTCCATCGAATCAATTAGGGTTACGAGAAAAATTTTCCGAAGAATAATATCCTCGATTTCCTCCGGCTTCCTCTGTGGCTTCGTCGCCATTCCTCCGACGATATACAACACAGACGAAGATTAGATTGCAAAACGGAGTTTGATCAAATAAGAAGAAAAATTAGGGTTTCAATTGAGAAGAGAAAAATACTTCTAAATCCCAGAGAGATAGCTGCCTATCTCTATACGCTTCTTGTTGAATTATGAAATATTCAGATAAAAATCATCAGAAGAAGGCAACCCAAGTGAAGGCTCTGAATATATTTCAACTTATTCTTCCATACGGAGAGGAGAGAGAGTGCGAGGAGGACTAGGAGGTGACGTGTTTTAAACGACGTCGTCGATCCGTATGAGGAGCAAGTACTTTCTATACTCGATAGAATTTTACTCTATTTATTTGATTTGGATTTTGACTCTTTATTTTAGTATCTCATCAAAATGCATTTTTTTTAATAAGCTCTATTTAATTCTTTACTTATTTTATTTTTATACCTATTAAGAGATAATATAAATTAAAACAATTCTTTATTAAAAAGGAAATCCCTAAATATATTACTAAATTATTTAAGATTTATAATTTATATATTTTATCTTCTATTTTAACTTTCATATCTTCAAGTAAAACAATTATTTGTATCAATTGTTACTCTAGGTTGTAGTTTTTTTTTTTTTGTGAGTAATTATATCTTTTAGAAGAACGCCATTGTTGGAGAAAATATATTTTATACTTAACATAAAAAGGAAATTTTCTTTTCAAGACTTGACATACATAATAGGCTACCTTATAAATAGACATAAATGAATAACTTAAATGAGTAAATATAATGTTTGAATGCGTACTACAAACCACCTTTTCACATGTTAATTATATAATCAAACTAACTTGCTTATATGAATAGGTTAAAAAAATTGCTGGAGTTAGTCTCATTTTACTATTCTTTACCATGCACATACATTAAAAAAAAAAAAAAACCTAAAATTCTAATTGTATCAAATAAACTGTATCACAGAAACTAACCAAACACACACGGCCTTTCTTATGGCTATTAAATTAAATGAATGAAAACTTCGGGCATTGCAAACCCCAGAGTCTTTGGAAGAATTAATACTGTAAGTATTACAAAAAGCTCTATTACAATATTTACAAGTTGATGAGAACCTTCTCACTAGCAAGTAAAACTTTTCTAGAGATAAATCAAAAGCATAAAAAGAAAAAAAGGAAGGTTAAGCCTTTTTCTTCCATATCTTGTGTGTAATAATGTGCTCTTGAAGGACTCCTCCCTAAGAGAAAAGAAGTTACACACTATATGCATTGTATAGTACTTGAATTCTAAATACAAAACTTTCAATGTTTCCAACAATGGAAACCATTTCCTATTCTCTTGAGAGACTACTCTCTCCCACAAGGAAAAACAAAAAATCAGTGTGAAGAAATTAAATGACCAAAATTTTGATAATCTCAAGGATCAATATCGCTTGATGGAGGTGGGAGTAAGAAGTTAGCATTTATGGGATCAAATAGCAACTCTAAGCAGAATGCTGAGCCACAAATTGATCGACCCTTCTTTCCAACTTTATCCATATCTTGTATTGAAAGCTGAAAATTTTCACCAAAAAGAATAAGTCTCGAGTATTTTACAATGGATTTTTATTTGTTCTTTTGAAAAAAAATTGGTTTTCTTTCTCGAAAAGAAACAAACAACCCTTAGGGTATAGATTCCAATCAATGTAAGAAGAGTTCATGTTTGTAAATATAGTAAAACTTGTAAAAGAAAATTTATAATTTAGGAATGTGCAAGAAAAAAAAAAGAAGAATTATAACAGACGGATATATAAATCATTATACCTGTAAGATGCTACTTCTGATAAAAGCTGTATTAAAACAAGCATAGAAGAGGCGGCCTCCAATTTGCTTCTCATAGAATATAATACGCACATCCCCAGTAACCTTCACAAATATTGCCAGAGTCCATTAAAAAATGCACAAACATGGAACTAGATCATAACTATGTGGAAGCACTGGAACGAAATGATAGTTTCTTTCTAGATAAGCATGACTCTTACTCTTGCTAGTTTGCAATAATATATGAATAAAGAAATTCTTGAAACTCCTACCATTCTATTTGATGTTATTTGGCTTTTCAATTTCATAAACATCTTGCAGATTTATTACTCCTTATCAACTGATTCTTCTATTGACAAGAAAAATCAACTTATTTAAATGTAATAGTCATTATCTTACTTGCAGTGGTTTTTCATAGTAGTAATCAAGACACGTTTTCTGGTCAAGGATTGATCTTTCAGTATCCATTTGGACTACCAAGCGTGGTGTCTGCAAGTCTGCTTTCTTTTCTTCTTCATCTTTCTCAATGAAGGAGTAATAATATCGAGGGCTATCTGTTTGCTGAAAACCTTTCTTGATCTGTCTGCAACGACCCCTGGACACTTCTGCAGGGAAATGATACCGCTGGCCTGGGATCTGTTTAAAATTGGCCTTTAGGTGATACTGAAACTCACATAAAAGGGTAAAAATATAAGAAACATATATGGACCCCATGCAAATCATTTTGTCTTTCTATCTTTGTTGAACCATTTCGAGTAAATGAAGAGCAGATGTAAGAATATTTCTGCCTATAGAATCACAACATTGTCATGAAAGAGCCAAAGGTTTCTGCTGCCAAGTAGATATGAAAAGGAACACTAAAACAATTAGCTCCAAGAATTGTGTTCAACAACAGATTACACAAAATCAAATTTCATGACATACTTTGCCACTAATTCACGTTTTGGAAGTAATGTGACAGTCTTGTACTAAATGACTGTCTTCAATTTGAAAAGGACTTTACCCTCCAAAAGAGAAAAGGAAAAAAAGGACTCACATTTTGCAACTCAGCGACAACATAGACAACAGATTGGACATTATTTGTATCATACAGTCGAATTCGTCGAAGTTCTCTGCTCACTGGTATGGGCAAGTTCACATCAGGAATGCCACGAAAATCTCCCTTTGGAAAAGAGAGTGTTTCCTCCCAATAGGCGACATAACGACGCTGGCTGGGTATAGAGACCTACAGTAACAAGGACATCTCAGCAATTTAAAATACACTGCTTTTGTTTCCAAAAAGGAAAATTTCATGGGGAAAGAGGGAGGTGAAGAATAGTGAGAAGATAAACAAGGCAATCATGCCCAATCTTATCTAACATATACTTTGGTACACAAAAGGGGGAGTGGGAGAGGGACAAATAGGAAGTAGTTTCTTTTTTATTTTTTGGAATGACAGGGGTAGGACGGGGGGAAAAGAGGAAAGATAAATATTTACTTAATATACATTTTTATTCAACTTTCTCTTAATTATTTTAAAAATATCAACCCCACTCATTCTACAAATTCACCATAAGTCAGCCAATTTGAATCCGAAATTGGAGAAAGCCTTGCAGAATCAGGTCTTTCTAGTGGGGATTCTTTTATTTATGTAATTTACTACCAACATAACATCTAATGGTTTCTCCATATAAAATTTACATATGTAACGATTATTGGAAATTATGAAGTTGATTACTATATCAATGAGGTTAGGGGTAGAATGTAGTTGCAGACTATTTGTGTAAGGAGAATGACTTAGTTTTACTCACTAAAACAGTAAAACATACTCCTTCATTATTGGTTGTTCGCTTCTCTGCATAAACTTGCAGGGCCTTCTCAGAGCGCATCCCAGCATAGACCAAGTAGGAAGATACCATCAAGCCTGTTCGACCTTTTCCTGCCTGCACAAGCAATATTCAGCCCCAAGAAAATTTATTTATAAAAAGACTAAGGAATATTGAATTTTCAAGTCCAACAGACTGAAAGGAGATGGTGTACAATCTACACAATCAGGATCTAATTCTTGAAGGAAACAGAATATTGACCTTATCTTTGAACAAAACATGATATGAATCTCATATTCTGGATGGAATTTCAAGTAAAACAACTTTCATGCCTTTGCTGCACCATGGCCAATTATTTATTCTGGAGAAATAGAAGACAGTACACGGAGGTTTTCTATAAGGAATTGTAAGTTATGATTTTTCAGTTTAATTACCAATTTGAAAAGTGTTGGCTACATGAAAAGGAAAAGGAAGAATGGCATAATTGAGAATTGGATTCTGAAGCATTTATATTTAATGCTAGTTAAGATGCTGAAGACTGTAAGGCTAGAATTAAGTTTGACTCACCACTGGCTTCAGCAGATGAGCAAGACAAATAGTAGTAAGTTAAAAGGGTATAAATAAAAGAATCAAACTTCAAATTCTTGTAGAAATAGCAAATGGGAATCATAGAGGCAACGAACCATGCAGTGTACGACTGCAATATTCTTGGGATCACTTGATAGCCATGAGTCTACATCTTCACAGAATTCCTTGATCATTGGGAGAGGTGGGACGTGGTTGTCATCAAATGGAAATCTCTCAACGCATCCATGAAAATGTGAAGGATTATAACTTTCTTCTATACATAAGTTATATACCTATCAGCGGCAAATTTTGCATAAGATAGAGTGAGAAAGCATAATGTACATATTTTGATCCATTTATTTTGGATAACAAAACACTAAAATTTAGACGAGTTTGACAACTATTGTTGACATAACAAACATCACAGTGGAAAGAAGTACAGGAACTAAGTGTATCTTAAGAAGGTTTGGCACTGATAACAAATTAAAGGCTAGCCTTAGCTCAAGTGCCTGGTCTTTTCGTTTTAGAACCTTAAATCCAGAAAAACAAGAACAAAACCAATTCAACCTGTTCAACCAAGAACTAGCAGAATATCATCTTTTATCATATTAATTAGCTAACTAATGACTCATCACTGTAGCAGCTTCAGGCCCTACACGTTTTGGCACATGCTAAGGATCACATTTACCGAGCAAGAACTTGTTCTTGAAGTTTAAACAATTCACTGCAAGTGGGAAAACTGTTCTGTGTATGGTGCAAGAAAATAAAAGCAAACATGAAAAGTTTGCGCAGAAATAAATAGAACATGGTGGCTCAAAATAGCTTTACGGACCTTATAATGTCCTGGATGTCTCATATCCAGCACAGACTTAACCTGCCACAAAGGATTACGGTAAACAGATCGCATGCGTTCTGCAGGAAATGACATTGCCAGTATCCGATCTGTTATGTAAGTCATATCAAGATCATACCCTCCAACAATCATTCTCCTCCTTTCTTTCGACACTAAGTTACGTATAAAGAAACTTCTGGAGACATAATTGATCAGATGATTTTGGACATGGACTAATTTCCCGCAATCCACTTGACATGGCTCTGGTTTTGTGAGTTTTAACCCCATCAATCTGCAGCCAAAATGTAACCTGTAATCTATAACTGAACAATACTTTCATTTGATCTACAAAATTTTGGCTTACTAAGAAGTAAACTGAACGGCATACTAGCAGGTTTTGAAGCAAGAACATTAACTTAGAGCCATAGAAAGAGCAACAGAGAAAGATCATAGAAGTTAGAACACAAATATTAACAAGTCAACATATGCAGTCACAGAACCTAGAAATTTCACGCTGGAGAGGTTTAAACAATCCATATTATCTCTGTGTTTCCTGTTCATATTTTACAGAAAATTCACTGAAAAAACAAGCTTTATGTTAAAGAAGGGTAGTCTATATTCTCAGGTTCCCACCAACAGGGTTATTAAAGAGATAATATCAATAAGAAGGCATTTAACACAATTCTCAATAAGCTGAGTAGCAATCCAAAATCACTAACAATAAATTTCCATTAGTTAATTCAAATTGAAATCCTTGACCACGAAGAAGACACATTTATAAATAATATATGTGCATAGGACATCCAATACAAACAGAAGGAAACACCACATTTCATGGACATTTTGACAGCAAGATTCAATTCCTCAATTTCTGTGCAGAAGAATATGAACCACATTAAGCCAAGATCATAGTTGATGGTACTTGAATATCCTGAAAATCAAACATGCATGGCCATAACATCCCAATAATAATGCACACTTATCACGCAATCTTAGTTAACAAAGTCATTCCAAAATTTGACAAAAGAGCAAGCATCAATCAAACAAAACGTAAATAACGAAATTCACATGCAAAATCCTAATCAAGTGTACAGCATTCAATAGAAACAGAATTTTCTTTGATTACTTAGTAGTGCTCCTTGAGATTGGGTATCTAAGATCTTCAGGGAGGATCAAAACACATTTCAGGGGAAAGAGAAGTGGTCCAAGAATCAAAAGTAAATGATTCCTGGACCAGAGCTGAAAATTGATTAGCTCCCAGAAAGTATATATTTTTGCAGAGCAGCTTTAAAGGGGCCTCATAGGAGACTATTATAATGTCCATCTTAGAAGAATAAGAAAAAGAGGGAAAAAATGGAAAAATCTGTTAGAATTGGCGCAAGTTATTCTGGTAATGTTTCGACAGCCCCAAACTCGGAGGAAAAGGGGCCGGAACACCAGGTCTCAGAGTTTGAGGTCCGATCGTTATAATTACGACGACGTAGAGGTTTTGATTTACTCAATTTTTAATTCCGGGCTTCTTTTTTCGTTTTTTTGCAATGGATCAGCCCTGGCTCCAGGGGGAACTGGTTGCTTTTTCTTTTCTTTTTTTTTATTTCTTATAAAAAAATTGTTTGCTGTTATTCTTTATTTTTCTTTTAATTTTATTTTATTTTCTTCTTTATTTTACACTTATTTCTTTATTACTTTTTTTTCAAAGAAGGATCATGGTGGAAGTAATTTACAAATATTATAAAAAGTGATTTAATAACAAAATTAGAGAATGAACAAATTCAATAAGAGTTTTAAAAACTAAGGCAAATTGACCGGTTTTTGTTCAATTTGGATAAGAATTTTTTCTCAAATTCATCAAAACACAATCTCAAATAATTTATTAATTATATTTTATAAATTTTATATTATTAATAATAATATGAGACCCAAAAATATCTTTTCAAACTTTCAATTTCTTAACTCCAAAAAAAAATTATTTCAATTCTCAATAAAAAATTTAATATCAAATTCCAATAACATTTTTCAAATTTCAATTCAAATACGCTTACTTATCTTTGTGATTTTGATCATTTTGGCTCCTTATCTTTTTTTTTAGCCATTGTATCTCATGTATTATTTTTCAGTGATTTTATTCTCTCTCTTTTAATCATTTAGATCCCTATTTTCAACGGTTTTGATAATTTTCACTCATAAGTAAAAGAAATCAAAATAAAAATAACTAGAGAAACAAAAGTAAAATGACAAAAAAAAAACAATACATAAATTATTTAAATAGTTTTAAAAAATAAGGAATCAAAGCGACGGCCATTTTGCCAAAAAGTAAATTCATGATCATAAAGAGCTTTTCGCCGACATATACCAAGCTGCCACATACTCTCTATTTTTAATTAATATAAAGCAAACTTTAATCTCTCATTTATAATTAATCCTCAATCTATTTGTAATAAATTTCTTTCAAAAAATTAATGCTATATAAATTAAAAATTATATTAGATGGTATCCTCTTTAACATACATGTAAAAAAGTCCCGTATTAGAAAAAACAGAATTTTGATATAAAAATGTCCAATCTTTGCATTAGTAAGAAACATAATTAAATCAAGTAAAGAAAATATTTAGCAAAAGAGAGGGGAGAAAAAGGAGGAGGAGAAAAGAAATAGATCGTATACAACATTTACTGAAGGATATCGTGAGGCCTGAGTGACATGAAAACGGCAGCACAGTGCCTGAGCCAACGTTCCCTTTCACAGCTTCCATCCGACAAACAACTTCCAAATCCACCAATGCTCTTGACGTCTCCAAGCAAATTGAATGTTGACTGCAGCTCAAGTTCTCCAATTTGATGAGTAATACCTAGTCATTTGTTTAGCTCTCTTATTAGTAAAATGGAAACGAAATGATCCGTGATGTACCGAAAGTCTTCTGCACCAAGTGCATATGCTTCCACAGGCTCAACGCAAGTAAATGTTGCAGATTGAAGTTGGAAGTCTATCTAGAAATGGTCGGCGAAGGCACCAGGAGAGGAGTTCATCGCCAAGAAAGCTTCCAGGTTCCAGCATGCTTAAGGCTATCATGCCTTTTGCAAGGCTTTGGCTTCTTATGATGCGTCCAATATCAATAAAAATCATTGTTTGGACCGGATCGCCTTCTCTGATAATCTGTCACATTCATGATATCAATCTATCAATTAATCTGTCTAATATAATTATGCTAGACATATTTTTATCTTCTTCTTTTTTTTTCTTCAAGATCTCATCAAGTTTCCAAATTTAGATTCTGAACCTTTTCATCTTTACAGTAGACAAGGGACTTCACACGGTCACAGATGTTGTCAAGGATAAGATTGTCCAAATTGGACAGCAGAGGCACCTGGAAAACAAAAGGCGAACTTATATCAAACAGGAAATTAGTCAATTTGATGATGGCATGTTAATTTGATGAAAAGGGAATCAAATATTGCTCAAGCACATTCACCTTTTTAATCAGATCTAAGCAAAGATTCCGCTTAATATCCCTTCTCCAGCCTTCTGGCAGGTCCCTAATCAATTCCAGCTCATCCTGCCCTCCCATCATTTCCCATCTCTGGTGTTCATATTGACGAACTCTTCTCTTCAGATGACATGGTAACTGCCTGTGCCTCATCCACCATTCTATATCTCTATATCTAAACTGTATTTGTCTTCTCCTTACCATGATGGCACGCAGAAATACCTTTTACAGTAAGATGAAATCATCAGTATCATGCTTTAACATTTCCAATTGCTTAATTTTAAGTACCATAAAATCAGAATTGGATAACTAAGAATGACCTGAATGTTCCCTATTAATAAAGTGAAGAGCATTAACCCGGCAAGCACCGTAAGTATAGCAAAAATAACTTCTGCACATTGGCTTGTGGGTTCAATATTGTTGCCCATGGTACTAAAAGCAAAGCCAAAAGACATTAGCATAAGAATAGACATAAGCAGATTTGGACTTCAGTGAACCATAGTCACAAAAGTACATCTCATTTCAATCCATATAGATACTCATTAACAGAAACAAACTTCCCGAGGCCTTTATGACTACCCCAGGAAGGAAATCAGACTTCCTCATTCTTGATATTGTAACTTTGTTTACCTTAGAGCCATTAGGCCCCAAAGATTGGAATAAAGGATCTTTGTGGTGACAGAATTCCTTGAAAAGAGTGGAAGGGACAATTTATATAGTCCATAGGAAAAGTATCCTTCTTCATCCAAGCAGAATGGTTTTTGAGTTGTCATTAGGTTACTACTGGCACACTCTGGCTTAGATGCAGGACAACAAGCATCTGCAACACAAGACAATGTCCAAATGCAATTCTGACGACTTCCACACCGCCGTGCAAGGCAAGATGTTATGCGTTCTACAGAAAGGATACACCAATATCCACCTAATACCTGCAAATAACCATGGTATAAAATGGTCAAAGAAAGCGATTGAAGTCAAGCATCGAATGAAGCCAGGTGAAGACCACGAAGCGAAGTACTCTAGGAAGTCTGATAAGACCTACATGGGAAGCAAGGAAGTAAACAATGAGAGGAAGACCAAAACCCCACCAAATGCTACCGAAGATGTAGCCTGTAACCTTTCGCATTCTTCGCATTAGACAAAAGCTATGATAAACCTTCGGTATAAACTGCAGCAAGAAGATGAGTTGCAACATTGCTGTTGTCAACCATACTCTCTTTTCCTTGAGCAATTTAGGCACCACCAGAAAATAGACTGTCTGCCAATAGTTCTTAATTATTGAGCAAGAATCTTACACGAAAAAAAAAGGAAGAAAATTTACTGCTTGATTAACAACATTTATGACAAGAAGGCATTAATGCAGCAATTATACAGAAAATTTATCGTGGCTTTGGCGAAAATAAAAAGAAAAAAAAAGGAAAGGAAGAAAGAAAGAAAAGCAATAATCCATCAGTCCTGAAAACAGCAAAAGCAAATTTTACCGTGGCATTGAAAATAGTTAGCCATGAAAATAAAAGAAAAGAAGGGTACTTGTGGAATGGGTAAGATGACAAATGCATCCAACCAGAACCCGGCGAAGGAGCGGAGGTAGTGAGAGGCGACGGCGCGTGCGTCCCAGACGAGTTTCCCACAACCAAGAACCGGTGATTCCTTGGACACATAAGCGACCCGAAATTGAAGCCACAAGTGCCAAGTGTGAACCAGGTCAACGAATGTGCGAATGACCTCCATGGTTGCCAAGACCCCACCATCCATGTAGATGCACGGCTGATTATCACCATTCCATCTGATCGACATAGCAAAGAAAAAAAGAGGATCAACCGCCAAAGCCACGCCACGTGCCAGTAAAATCACCCGGTTCCACCTCTGTAACCTGGCGCTACGAGGGTCTAAAACTCGACCGAGACAATCCCAACGATTGCCGGTGGGCAGTAGCCCGTGATTGCCATTTTCTGTTTCTCCGTTTTGTCCGATTCTTAATGGGGACCTGAGATGAACCAGCTGAGGACTCCCATTCAGGTTGCTGATCCAGGTCCCAGTTACTTGAGTGGAAAACCGGGACACCCACCTGAGTGCATGCGTAACATTAGTAAGAAAGATTACTCGCCGGAATACCTCTGCCATCCACCTGAAGATTGAAAAACGCCATGATTTAAGTAAAAACAATTAATGTGTAATCTTAATTGTTGCCAGATTATAGTTAATATTAGAAGAATTAATTGCAAAAGAAAATGATAGTACAACCTTTACAAAGCTCTGAAGAGCATTATCATGGAAATGGCAAAAAAGAGAAAAGATGAAATGGAGGATCCGAAAATGGAGTTCAATTGAACGAAATTTTGAAGAAACAGAAAATGAAGAGCATAGAGTGGAATGGAGTGAAGAAGGGATGATGACTCTGCAATGACAAACGATGCCCGAGAGGGAGAGGGAGAGGGAAGTGCCGGTGTATTGAGGAAATTAAATTTCGTGGGGCCCATGCTGATGGCGGGATGACGTGGAGTTTGAAGACTCTCTCTTCGTTTTGGTTAGGTGTTTCATGGTTTCTTGTAGCTTCTCCCAAGTTAATTTTGATGTTGTTTGGTGTCCTGGGTGATTAGGAAGTAAATTCTCTATGGTTTATTGCATAGTGGCAGTGCTTTTTTCTTTTTTTTCTTTTTTGATAAGTAGTGGCAGTTCTTTGTTGTTTTGCTTACAGATAGGAGTTTTTATTACTCTTCCATACTTCAATGGGCTTCCATCTGTCCACAGCTCCAGCTTTGTGCTTTGCCACATGAAAGATCGTGGAAGTTTTGGGGAACTGAGACTTCAGCTATCAGGGTAACAAAGACGAGAACTAAGGAGAATCTCGAATAGCCAACTTGATGATTGTGAAGAAGCCCGATTTTGAGAGGACTTTAGAGCACCTAACTCCGAGATAAATCATTCATTCCTAAAGTACTATGAAAGAATGCAGTTTGTTCTTTGCTGAATTCTTGTTTTTTTAACTGATTATTTGCTTCTCCCAAGCTGTCTTTATCCATTTTAAGTAAAATAAGTTTACTCCGAACTTCGTTATGCAAAGTTTCCTCCCTGTCATCAGCACTCAATTCTTGAACTATACATAATGGTTTATTTTCCTGCATCGGTGAGCAAACCCTGCATGAGACTAATTTCTTACTTGAATCCAGCATGCAGATAAATCTTAACAGGCTCAATCGTGAGCATATATGCACCGAACATAGGCATTTTGTTTTTGTCATTCATATCAGAGCTTACCTCTCTTTTGTCTTTCATATTACAAGAATCAACTGCATGTAACAATGTAGTTTGTAAGTCTGTCACAAAAGAAACTGGAAAGATTTGCAGAAATTGCTGCTACTCAAGATGATCATGAGGCCTAATTGACATGAACACGGCCGCATACTGCCTGAGACGACTCTCATCATCCCCGTTTGTCATGGCAAGATTCACTTGTTGTCTTGTCCTTTGCCGGTAACGGCGCCAAGCTAATTGTATATTCACGGCAGCCCAGGTTCTCCAATTGGATGAATAATATCTGGCTGTTCGTTTAAGTCGTTCGTTATTAAATTTATAGCGGAAGTGATCGGCAATATACCTTAGGTGGTTTGCATCAATACCAAATGCTTCAGTTGATTCAACAGAGGTAAATGTTGCCGAAGAAGCTGGAAGTCTATCTATAAAAGGGCGGCGAAGGCACCATGAAAGAAGTTCGTCACCCAGAAATCCTCCGGGTTCAAGTATGCTTGTCGCTACCACCCCTTTACTAAGGATTTTGACAACTTTTCACCCGCCCACGAACAATGAAAACTATCCGTTGCACAGGATCTCCTTCTCTTATGATCTGCTTTCGGTCAAGAAGGAAATGTTGATCATAGAAGTGAAAACAAACATCTGATTTACAGAACAGTAAGATGTAGTTGAATGAGTTCATACCTTCTCATCTTTAGAGAAAACAAGGGGCTTAACTCGGTCACAGATATTATCCAGAATGAGATCATCCAGACTGTGGAACAGAGGTACCTTACAAGATAGAAATTAAACTCAAAATCAGCCCAAAAATACTTGTGTCAACATTTATTGCTCAACATCATAAGTCACAGTGCTTCTGGGAAGGTGTTATTAGTCCTTAGATATAGAGTATAGTTCAACTCTGAGGACTAAACATTGCAGGCAATCAATTCATATTTCGTCTCGGAAAGGAAAATTTGTTCAATAATGATTCTTTGCAATACCTTCTTTATTAAGTCGAGGCAAAGAAAGCGCTTAATGTCTCTCCTAAGTCCTTCAGGCAGATCTTTAATTAGTTCCATCTCATCCTCTCCACCCATTGTTCTCCAGCTCTGGCGTTCAAAGTGGCGAACTCTTTGTCGCAGCTGTGAAGGTAGCTGTCTCCGCTTCATCCACCATTCCATGTCTCGGCACCTTAGTTGCATTTTTCTCTTCCTTGCCATTACCGCGTGCAAAAATACCTTTAAAAAAACATGCCCTAGTTGGTAATGCAGTCAATAAAATTTCTTCTTTGTACTCACATTGACATGGAAGTTCAAGTTTACCTGAATGTTTCCAATCAATAGGGTGAACAGCATCAAACCGCTGAGCACAATGCATATACTGAAGATCACTTCCAGCCAGTGACTTGTTGGTTCCAAGTCATTCCCGAAGGTACTACAAGCATGACAAAACACTATCAAGTGTAGACCACAGAATTTATATAAACCCTGATTTAGCCCATTTGACAAGTTCAGCATAAACATGGGACTTCTAAGCTTTGACACAAATAGGAACTCGATACATTTGTCGTTACTATTCATTAGGAAATGAATTTCTGCCTCACAATTAGATATGGTAATGGAGACGGGCCTGCAGGAAAGGCCTAATACCCATTCCTACTTATCTCCACTTTTTAATCTCCGTCTTCATTTTCATCCCCACTTAAACCAAGGAATCTGGGTCTCAACTGGGGCAAATCCCTTCTTTAACCATGGAGTTTGCCATCCCTACCATACTCACTATCAGGCAACAATTCCAATTTGGATTGTCAAATTCCTAGTTCATATCTAAAATATACTCTGCAGTTCATACTAAAGATGCAGTTGGCTACAGTTCCTTTCAAAGGAGCAAGCCATGAAAACAAAACTAAAAACTTTAGAAATTTAAAAAGTGAGCGCAGCTTTTCAGCATTTTGATGAGCACAGTCCAAGACAAAATGTATGCAAAAATGTTAGAACAAAAGATATTTCTATAACACTTGAAAAATGGAATCTATAAATTTAAATTACCTCAAACTCATTAATCCCCAAAAAATGGGATAAAGAATCTTTACAGTGGCAGATTGGCTTGATACAACAGGAAGAGCCCATTTATATATTCCATAGCGGAATGTTCCATTAACATCTAAGCAACGCGGTTTCCTGATCGCTGTAGTTGAGTTACCACCACATGGGTTTCCGAAGGTGCCTGCTGGTAACAGAAACTGGTAGCAGACTTCATCTGAGCATGACAAAGAAAGATTACACGCTCTTCTGCTATCACACTGCTGCCTGAGGCATGAAGCGACACGTTGTATTGCAAGAATGTACCAGCATCCACCAGCAACCTGTACAGATGGAAGTAGGAACTAAAAACTGGTGACAAACAGATACTGAAACAGCGATCCAGTATAATTGGAAATTCTAAGTTGCACCTAATTATATTAAACTTGGAAATGAGCATGGATGTGTAGGGACTTACATGAGAAGCGATGAAGTAGGCTATTAGATTGAGACCAAAACCCCACCAGATGGTACCAAATATATAACCTGTGACTTTCTGCATTCTTCTCATCAAACTTATGCAATGATAAACTTTGGGGAGAAATTGGAACAAGAACATCAGCAATAAAATGGTCATTATTAGCTTTATCTGCTCGTCCCTGATCAGCCGTGGGACAACTAACCAAAACACTGCCTGTAGATTAAAGTCGAGTGAAACAAAAAAAGGATGAGAAAACTCAGCTGAAACCACATTATATTCAAGAAAGTAAATTCACATCTGAATCACCAGAATCAGATAAGGCAGTAAATTCATAAATTTAATGAGTTTAAAATTAGTAACTATAAAATAAAAGAAAATTATTATTATTCCAAAATGCAACTGCAATAATAGAATTTCTATGATATTGTAAAAATATCTTGGTCCGCCATGCTGATGATTTTGACTTGTCAACCTCAATACATTTATTTTCTCATTTTCTCAAGAAAAACTTAAGTACGCATATGAACAGCTGTCCATCTTTCCCCCTACAGTCGTAAGCAATCAACCTCTTGTACCTAACAGGAATTTGTTTATGTGCATAAGCATTTTAGACTTCTGTCGCTTTACAAAAAATATTAAGATGATTCTATCTCATTATTGATCCTTTCAAAAAAATATTTTCTGATAAATTACAAATATAGGAACTCCAACGCCTACTTTCTAAGAGCATCTGGATTGTACTACAATATTATTCTATAATAATGCCTAAACGGGGAGCAACAGCAATCCTCCATAACCTGAGTACATCCCCACTAAGATGACGAACTAACATCTCAATCTAAAAATTCTTTTAAATAATATAACATGATAGTCATCAAAATGCACACGCCTAAAATATTTTTTAGACAGTACGTTAAGATGACCTCCCATATTGTAATTATATAAAAATAATATTTGTCAATAATAATTGAAATCGATATTGCTGTTATACCCTTTTAGATCGCAGCACGTATGTAATACGATCGCATTATAAATCATATGCATCAATGCTGATATAAACAAACATTAATAGTACTACTGCTTAGTACGGAGATTACACAAGTACTCCTTTTGTGTTTATTAAATGTGTAATTAAACAAAATGAAAATATAATAGATGTGTTTTGATCGAATGGGGGAAAAACATAGTTGAGGTCAGTCCAAAAATAGTCATCATTACGAACGGCGCCAGTTATGAGAGGATAATAATAACTGATAACTCCGTTCTCAGTTATGAATAAATTATAATTAAATTGGTATCAGTAATTAGAGGATTTTGCGAACCTGCGGAACAGGGAGAATCACGAAAGCGTCGAACCAGAAACCTCTGAAAGAGCGGAGGTAGTGAGATGCAATAGCGCGAGCATCCCACACGAGTTTACCACAACCTACGACCAGCGATTCTCTGGAAATGAACGCCAAACGAAACTGTAGCCACAAGTGGCAGAGGTGAACGGCGTCGAGGCAAGTGCGAAGAACGGTCACGATTACCGCTAAACTGCCATCCATGTACAAGCACGGCGAGCCACCACGACCGACGGACAAAGCATAGAAGAATAAGGGATCAACAGCTAGAGCCATTCCGCGTGTCAGTAAGAAAGCCCGATTCCACCTTTGCACCCGCTTGCTTCGAGGGTCCAGGACACGTCCAAAGACTCCCTTGGATTGCTTGTAGGAGGCGGTGGAACGGTTCTTACTCGGCTTTCTTGCCGGCCGATTCTTAATGGGGATTAACGAAGAACCCGCAGAGGCCTCCCACTCCGGCTGGTGCGCCTTGTCGCAACTGGTGGAGTGGAAAGCGGGGATTCCCATTTGAGTACAGGCGTAGCATTCCACTGAGTTTGGGATGGGGATTTCACCCTCGTATTCATCACTGCTGTCGGGTTGAAGTTGCGTTGGTCGTCGCCTGAATAATCCAAACCACCTACGTTTCAACAAGATACAAAACAATATATATCAGGACAATGGAGCAGAAATTTACAAGATGCACAATAAATTAAAAAATTTTATTAAAAAAAAATCCTGCAATTAAAGTACGAAATCCATGGTTGACCTTGAGAGGGAGAAGTGGAGGTCTGGACTAGAAGCCATCTTCGTGGGAAGGGAACCATGGGAAGAGAAGCAGGAGTGGGAAATAAAGAAAATGAGAGTTTAGGTGATTGAAGAAAGCTGTGAGAGAGAAGAAAAGGGCTTAGGCAAGGGAATATTTTCCAGTCATGTCCATGTGATTCTAATCAGTGAGTGAATAGGGTTGGCAAGTGACGGTTGTGGAGCAGAGAAGAGAGAAGGAAGAAGGGTAAGGTTTGTATGTTTTGGTCTGATCTCTAAGTCTCTAATGGCCCTGTCATGTAGCGCATGATGATTTGGGGTGGGGAGGTTTCTCCCATGGGGACTGACAACTGGTTAAGGAGTGTCACGGCGGTGGGGTCTAATGTCCGGTGTGGTGTGGTCCCATTTTCTGTGTCATGGTAAAACAAAAACTAATGAAACTGATTGCAGACAACGGGAGGAGAAGAAGAGAGAGGTCACCCCATAAGCATTGCCAAGGGAATTTGACATATCTTATATTTTGACATAAATATAAATTTATTAAAATATCTTATATTTTGAGAGATTGAAAGATATAAATATATCTATTTCTCTGCTTTGACTATTTAATTGTATTTATTTCATTAATTAATTCAATTATAGATCAATTATTTTGGGGGAAAAAACAAGGTACTCTAATAAGTGAAAAGTATATGATTGGAATGTAAATCTTTTGAATTAAAAAGCTTTTTAGTCAAAATTTATATATAAAATTTTCTTTTGAATTAAAATATATTTGTATTTTAAGAAAGTAAATATTTATATTTTATACTTACGCTCTTCAAAAAAAAATGATATTTACAAAATATAAATAGAAATATTTAATTTCAAAGAAAAGAAGTAATAACAATAGAAGGTAAATATGTTGTAGTAAATATATATAATATTAGGGATCATATAATCCAAAATTTAATTACTGTTGGAGAATGTTGTTCTGTTAAATGGGTTGGCAGAGAAGATGCTACAAATAACTTCTATTTGTGTTATGTTAATTTTTTCAGTAAAAATGGTATATTTTACTAAAGAAGTAGCAGAAACTGATCATATTTTTATATATTATTGTTTGGTTATAAAAGAGAAGTATCCCTTATCGCATAATATGTTTTAAGAATGATTATGTAGCTGTCTTCTTAATTTATCATAAGTAAACAACTATATATATAGCTTTTATGACCTTATGCAAATGGCATTCTGATTTTTTACTTCTTTTATTAACTGTCTAGGTTTACAGCGGTTGGTTGTCTAGAATCAAATTCAAATAAAAGTTTTATTTAAGAAATTCATTATGGATTCTTTTGCTAGCATATTATATACTTAAGCATTTCTATTAATTTTAATATATGTGTGTGTGTGTGTGTGGGACATGTGTGTTTAATTATTTTCTGTATTATATCTAAAACTTTTGATACATGACATGTAATCCAAAAGACCTTAATTTCGATGACAAAAAGAAAAAAAAAATTAAGAAAAAAGTAGATTAACTCTAACACACTATATATAAAATAACTAAATTATTTGCAAATTAGTCAGCTACATAAACATTAAACAATCGTGCATTAAAAAAAATCAACAAAAGAAACAAATATAGGAAATAGTGTTGTTAACTTGATCTAGGTAATTAAGCATTATACTTAGACACTTGGGTACGTCTTCTCAAAAAAGAGAGGAGAAATTCTTAGGTAAACTTGTTATCGACTACAACGTGCATTAAGGAATGTATTATATTTATGTATGTTATATATGTTTTAAAAAGTATTATAATTTTTTTATAAAAAAAAGATATGATCTACGGAACACCAACTCTATTTAATATTTACTATAAAAGAATAATACTTTTCCAAATAAATTCCAGAGACTTAAACAAGTTAATATCTTAAATATCAAGTTTTGTGTTTCTCATTATAATTTACTCATGAATATCTACTAGGGAAAATTCAAAAAATAGAAAAAAGAAGGTCCAGTTGACAGCATATATAAAAGAATAAGATATCATTTTATAGCATGCTTATCTTATATCTTATAAGAAGAAGATGGAAAGAAATTAACGACTTAGTTTTGCATATTCATGAATTCTCAGTTTTAATGAAACATCTCCTACATTCAACATTGAAATTTCTTGGAGTTAAAAATTACTATGATTTTTCAAATATTCCATTAAACCAGTATATTGGTTAGAATTAACACCCCTCGTCAGGTGATAATTATTACTGGAGATTGAATATGTATTTTCGTTTCTCTTGATGCATAAACGATGGGAGAAATAAAATAAAATAAAACAAATTCCCTCACTGGTGCTGGTGCATATGGTTCAGAAGAAAAAAAACCCCGGTTTGTGCAATAATATTTATGAAACTCAGACGATAAAATATAAGCATCTTCATTTCCATGCAGAATATGGACAGAAATAGAAAGATGGTATATAATTAATTACCCGAAGCTTAAGTAATCAGCCATCTTCTCTGATGATTAAAACCCTAAAGGGCCAACTACTCAGCTCAGAGTACTGACTCAGAGACCTTGCTTCTCCTGCTCAGACGGATTTAGAATTCTTCAGCTGAAGCCTAGCTTCCATGTTCTCTCTCCATTTTCCTCTTTTCTTGCAGCTGATATTCTCCATGAAAGATCATATATATATTATTGCGTGTATAGATTATCAATGTTAGGAGCAATGTTAATGGTTTAATTCGAGTTCGAGTTAAAAACGTGGGCAAGAACAACAATAGTCAGGGGTGGGGGAAGCTTCCTTAATGTAACTAACGACAATTTCACATCAGTGATTGTTGATGCAAGAGCAGAAAACTGTACATTCTCACGAAAGGTCCAGGACAAGGAAGAGCACAGTTTGAGAATTGAAACCAACGTATCACACATGTGGTACCCTTATCCTTGGACATGCAAGATCAAGTTCAAACTTTCCACGTACATAGTCATTATGAGTAACCTTCCAAGTAAATAAATAAATAAAGAGCTAGTAGCACTGTGATATATTCATCGGAAGGTCTTCTTTTCTTTTTTTCCTCTGATTTTAACTGTTTTGAGCTGACCAAAGAGATTAGGTATAGGATATTCCGATATAATGACAGATGATTTGATGCAATCCCAGCATAAGGCTCACGAAATAAAGGGTTAATTATGCTTAATTAATACCAAAGACAATGGTAAATTTGGACGAAACAATGTCAGCAAGCTATAGATATTTCTTTCAACAAACTCCAATTTTCACTACGAGACATTTAATATTACTAAAATGGATTAGAGCAAATTGTTTGAAGACCTAATTATATATAGGGTAGTAGCGAAATCGTCAAACCACAATAGCAACCCATGCGGAGACAATAATGACGAATCTTCACCATTATTCACAACATGGGTTGACTTTTACATTGAATCAAGAAAATATTAATTTTTTTCATCGTAAAATATTTATTATTTTTTTATTTTCTTGAAATTCTCTCTTGTATATATATATATATATATCTGTCCAACTATTACTCCCTTTCTCAAGATATCAAAATAATATTTTTGTTTACAGAAAGTTTTGAAATTACAAAAGTATAATATAAAGATAAAGGTAATATTATAAAATATATTAATAAAATCATAAAATAATTTATATTTATGGAGAATACAAAGTCATCCATTGAATTATATTATACTACTCCATTCAAAATTAAATGTTTATTTTTAAATTCATAGACATTTTTGCACACATCATGCCAATGGTTACTTATGATATTCCTTAATAAATTTGATTTTATTTCTAAAAAAAAAAACTCAAGCATACAAATTAAGAGACCATTTGCATCATAATAAGTACTTGAGATATTGCATTTATTATAGCTTGTTATTATTGATTTTAAGAAATTTATTCACAAAATTTTATAAATATATTCCTTTTAAGAAAATAAACATTTAAATGTTGAACATTTTAATATACTTAGAAATTAGATATTCCCACCGTCCCAATTTAATAGACTTGTTTTCCTTTTTTATTTGTCCCAAATTATATGTTTTTTTCCTTATTAAGAAGATAATATATTTCTTAGTTAGACTAAAATATCTCTATTTAAAATGAAAGTATTAAGTACGATTTGAATAATAATTTGTGAGTAAATTGTTAGAAAAATGCATTTAATTAATGAGATTTGTTTCCAACAATTTATTAGTGTTTCTAATGCTGAAGGTTTTCAATGTTAAAAGGTGTATTTTATGAATATTCTATAAAAAAAAATTCAATAATATTAATTATGTTTTCTTAATCGGGGTAAAATATCAAACAAACGACAAATTAATTATTAAATTTGGTAGAATGAAGAAAGTAGTATAGCTAGTATCATAGGAAAGAGAGAGGAGTGCCATCTAAACTAATATTTTGCCTTCCCCCAAAAAAGGAACAATTATGATTTGATTTTTGTTTGTTTTCTAGAGGAGGCATGAGCGATTCAATTCATCAACCTAAGCAAGCAAGAGAGAGGACAGGAATTGGCAACCAAAAGGTTCTAACTCATCAACGAGTGGCCAAGAAACCAGATACTTATAGCAAAATGGGGTCATCATAAAAGCATATCACATGGGTGAGTTTGGCCACACCCACACCACGCTAGAGAGACTACCCATGAAAATTCATTAGTATGACCTTTCACGGTCCTTAAGATTGAATAAAATATTCTATAGCTCTTTGCCTTAGCTTTCATTCTCTTTCTCAATGATACATATAGCTCCCCTCTATCATAATGTCAGCAGAGTCCTTTTCTGTGCCTGCTTGTAGTTGTAGCTCTACATATATTTCTACTTTGCTAAAATGATAGCTGCATATTTGATTAAAAATCACACTCTTAATGGAGAAGGATCCATCACAATTCCTCTTCCAAACCACAAGAACTTCCTATTGTAAACTGCGACAGATGCTTTCCCCACACAAAAAGATTTGTCAAATTTTGTCATATTTGAACTAACAATTGGTTTTTGGTGAGCAGGGAGTTCACAACAATATGGTATTTTTATTCAAGATTGAGTGAGCAATATTTGTGGATCGTTGAATTTCTATTTTTGAAGCATCTGTGGAATATTTTGTATAACAAATTTTGATTTTTTTTTTCCCCTTAATTAATTGGCTTTGAAGCTGGCATTCAAATACTTCTTTTCATACTTTTCTTGGTAGAAAAGGAAAAAGAAAAATCTTATCAAAATTAACATGCAGGAAAGATATAAATCCATCAGCAAAAGCATTAAATTCAATCATGAGTTCAAACCTTTTTAAGGCCCGTGACAAATTAACTTTTACATGAATCATATATGGTTAAAAAGTTAATATCATTTCATACATTATACTCACTTCATATTTTGAATATCTATATTTTTGTTTTGAAATCTTTAAAATTGAATGTCGTTTTCTTAATATTATATATATATATATATATATATATATATATAACAATCTACAACTTGTGGTTCAACGGCATCAAATACTTTCCTTTGTTTCAAAATAAAAAGCCTTTTGGCCATTTTATATTGTATCAAAATAGATGATCATTTAGGCATCAAATGACTAATGGTTTTCCTACATTATCCCAATTTAATAATTTTAATATGAGAGAGAGAAAGAGAGATGAAAAGTAATTAATTCAAAGAAATAAAAAAAAAAGATGTACTAATATTATACATTTAATATGCGTGCAACTGGTTTTAACCATTTGTTGTATTATAAAAAAGTACATTAATTCTAATATTAAATTAAAAATAAAATATTTAATTTTCAACTTAAAAAACACTCCAAAAATTATAGCATATCGTGATCTATGAATGATCCATAATTCATAGATTACGAGATGTCAATGTCAAAAAATATATATAATATGATAATTAATAATTAGAACGTCAATTCAAATTAATAAGATGAATGTCAAATGAATATATATATATATATATATATATATATTCAACTTTAAGAAACATTTTCAATACATAATTTCAATAATCAAATGTATTATTTACGTATTATTTACTAATTGATGAATTTATTAAAAGATAAATTGTTATATCTATTTGTTGAATAAACATGTAAAAATGTATGTTCGTCGATATATATTTATCTTGAAAAAATAATTTGATGATATATCATAAAAAAAAAAAATTACATTAAAATTATGTATTGAAAATGCAACATACATAATAGGATTCCAAAATATCTTGTCAGTCGATTCAAAATATCTTTATATGCATGCATAATAATTACAATAACAACGATGATAATTCGGCCCCCAAGTCAATTACGTATCTGAAATGTATTTGAGGCCTGTTTGGGTTTGGATTTCGTGGTAGGCGTGAAGCAACAATAGAACACGTCTCCTCACAAAAACAATTACAAAACTTGCTGACAAAATACTCTTCATGTGGCTGTCTCCATCAATCTGTGTGATTACCCCCACCCCTATCCCCACGCCCCCGTCCTCCGTACATTTCAAATTACCGTTCGTACAACGTTTATCTTTTTCCGTTCTTGTTTCTTTTTTTTTTTGTAAATTTCTTTTTCCGTTTCTCTCTCCCGTGATAATACAGATATCTATCTATGTACTCTTCCCGGATGTGACAATCAAATCAATGCACTCCTTTATTACTTCTTTTCTTTTCTTTTTAGGAATTTATTACTTCATCCCTTCGTAATTATTCATTTGTAATTGAATATATATTTTTTTAAAAAAAAAAATTTATAATTTAATATTTATTTTTAAAATAAATATATTTTTATTTTAAAATTCTATTAAAATCAATTATCAAGAATAATTTAGTAAGTTAATTAAAGACAATAATTTTTTTAATTTTTAACTAAAGTCAAAAGTGTACATTACATTCGATACAAATGGAGAATTATTCTTTTCCCTTTTAAAATATTCTGAAGAAGGAGATATGAGCACATTTGAAGATTTAAAAGTAAAATATACTGATGGCAGAATTATAAATGAAACTTTATAAATTTCTTATGATGTTTTTGGATGAAATTGTTATGGATAATTTTTTATTTTTGTATTTTATAAATGATAATTAGTTTTTTTTTAATAATAAAGTTTTATTTAGAAATAGTAATTTGATACATATTATGTTTTTTAGGTCCCACATTATTGATAAAATTATAAAATGTATAAATTATAATGAAGAAATTATTTGAGATTTTGGTTTTAATTAAAATGTATTGAAAAATATTAAATTGGAGTTGAAAGATAATTTAAATTTTGATATGATAGAAATTCGAGAGATAAAAAAAATTATAAATAAATAGAAACAAATTTGAAATATATGCTAAAAATTTTCACTCCAAGCTTTCGGATATTTAATTTATACCCTCCGCCCCCGCCCCCCCCCCCCCCCAAAAAAAAACTCACATTTTCGGATAGTGTAGGTCCCCTTGTCAACAAATAAATGATATATGAACGTCACATCTTCTTCCTTATTGATTGATGATATAGTGTAGGTGCCCAATTTCTCGTTTTTTTTTTTTCCTTTTTCTTCTTCTTTATATTAAGATTAAAAGTTGAAGCTGTTATGTCATGATGATCTCAGAAATCAAATAACACGATTTATAACTAACAATATTGTCATCGACCTCTGTTCTATTTTATCTCTCTTCTATAACAATCTAATAAGGTCTCTTTACGATATGTCATGATGATTGATTAACATAGGAATCAAACTGAAGATATATTTATAGTGCGATATTTTGAATCTATTATTGAATTCTTCTCGATTTTTCTGTCTCGTCCACAATAATTTAATGTCCCTCTCTAGTAATTTTTACTTAATATCTTAGAAAGTTTAATAAAAATCATATAATATATATAGTAAATTTGTTTATATGAATGAAGAAGAAAGGGGAAATAAGAAGATGCAGAAGTGAAATAAAGATGTACGCAGATATTGGATGACC
This sequence comes from Apocynum venetum, assembly GCA_019593545.1. NCBI lineage: Eukaryota > Viridiplantae > Streptophyta > Magnoliopsida > Gentianales > Apocynaceae > Apocynum > Apocynum venetum. The sequence goes on along the minus strand of SRSM01000123.1, from coordinate 2,594,120 downwards.
AGAATAATCAAAAGTTCAAACTCTTACCAAAATGGGTTGGACCTCAAATACACACATCAACCAACAATAACTCTTTCTGCGCTCTCATTGATATTACTGGGTTTATCTTTCACTCCTATGGCCCTGCAACTCACTGGCCCAAAGGCACCGTGATAAAGATTATTTGTTGAATTTTATATATAAAATAAATTTATTTTTAAAAATAAATATTTAAAATAGAGGGGAAAATATTTTTTCCTCTTTTTAAAACATTTGACTTTTTATATCCAAATGAAAACTCAAACTAAGTTTTGAAAAAGACACTTTATTCATTATGGACCTCATATACAAGTACAATGTGGTCTTAGTTTACCAACTTTTACAAGCTTTTAAAAAAGGAGAAAAGCAATATTGTTTAATTTTATAGTGGGAAGGAAAATATATAAAGATTTACTTACTTTATAGTATAAAATAACATAAATGAATGCATGCCTATTTTGTAAAGTAAAAAAAGATGTATAATCTTTATAATTGACCTTTATAATATAAGCAACGTGAATAAACATCTTAAATTAACAAGATTATAAGAATAAGATAATATTAATATATTTCTTGTGTCATAATGAAATGTTCAATTTTGCATAAGGGATATATTATATATTTGGTTGACGCGTGGATCCATATTGCTAAATACACTAATGAAGTAGTAACACTGTTGTAGCTAATATGTGAAGGTTTAAACTAAAAACATTTCTAAAATGTCTATTTAGCATATGATTCATATGCTAAACATTTAATTTAAATTTAAGAAATTTTCTCCAAAGAAAGCAGTAAAAGAAGAAAAATATATATGTGCAAAAATGCTTGGCCAAATATATAATTACTAACTAAGGTTAGTAAATGATTAACTAAAGTTAATATTTAGAAATACTCATTCCGTTTTTTTTTTAAATGTTTTGCCTATTTTATTTTATTTTAAAATATTTGAATTTTAACACAATTATATGCATAAATGATTTATAGTTTCAATTTTATATTTATTTAAATGGGGAGAGGACGTGATTGATTAATTTGGAGAAATAAAGAAAGATTGATTAAAGTATTTTTTAAAAGTAAATTTGAAATTTAATATTAAACTTATATTTTTTTAATATAAGTACAATGAATAAAATGAAATTTACAAATAAAACGTCATTTATGATAACAAATGAATAAATTTGCCCCACAAAATTTTTATTTTGGTATGTTTGATCTCAAACATTTAATTTAGTCACATTTGATACATAACATTTTTTCTTTTGATACGTTTGATTCATTTTGTGGAATTTCGATCAAAATCTTTCCGCGGTCAATATCATATAAGACATTTTCGGTACTTTAATTTTCATATTTTAAAAATTAAAATATTAATTGATAAATTTAGCTCAAAACAATTTTTACTTTGATATGTATGATTTCAAACATTTAATTTAGTCATTTTTGGCTCATAACATTTTTTTTCTTTCGATACATTTGGTCCATTTCGATCAAAATATTCTTGTTGCCATTTATTGGGGTTAAATTTACCAATCAATCTAATATAATTATAAAAATATTTTAATAATTTGATTTTGGTTCGGATAAGTTTCAAAATTTTAATAATGAAAAATCGAACAAAATTAATTTATTTCTCCAAGAACCGAATCCAATTGTATAACTAAAAAAAAAATCGAATTTGTAGATACTTTGGTTCAATGTGAAGTTTCAATTCAAAGGAAACAATCCTCCACACAAAATATTTCATTTATAGCAAATTGTAAAACGGTTAGATTACAATAGGTTAAATTTAGCAATCAGTCAAACTAAAAATTTATACTAGTTTGACCCGTCTAAACTTTATTTATGTTAAGTTTATTCCGAATTTACCCCCCTAAAAAAAAGAGTAAAATTTAGTCCGAGCAGGCTGAGCTCAGATGGGCTAAGCCCAAGTGGCAGTTGGCTGCAGTCGCAATTTCCACCCCACCCCCGGGAAGCGTAACGTTGGCACGCTACGGACCTACTGTACACGGGGACAAGGCAGTAAAGACTGTAGAGAGGTCGAGTAGGGCGCTCCAATCCGACCGCTTCTCGAAGTCTTGGACACTTTTAGTTATAGGGAAGGATTTACAGAGGCCTTTTTCCTCTTTCTTCACTGTAATCGCTAGCGGCGAGGTGAGTCTATCCTCCACACTTCCGATCTGTACGAGATCAGCACTTGAATTTCCTTATTTTGGTTGCTGATATAGATCGGTTGATTTCTCCTCCAAACGCTTTATCGATTTATTATTTGTATTTCACATCCACCTGTTCTATGATGATACGGCGTTCAGTACTACGGTTTACCTTGAATTTGTACTTTTACAAGTATTGAGCTTCAATTTATCCAGATTGAGCGCGCTAGATTTACTTGTATTTAGCTGTGACTTTGTCAGTAGTTGTTTATGGGAGGAGAATTGAATTAATCTTATTTCTTTATATTCTGGGGAACTATCTGTGTTTATAATTGGTACACACGTCATACGTGCTTAAGGATGGAAACATATTAGTATGGTATGCATTTGGAAATAGATACTGACATAATAAATTTTTTCCGTTCTTCTGTTTGATAAGTTTGGTTGTTTTTGTGAGGATAATTACCATTTCTACAGTAACCAGAAGTCAGAAAGTTGCCTGTCGGCTGTGGGTTTCTGCTAATGCTAACTTTTGCAAAAAAGATGTGTTAACTTGTTATTGTCCTTTCGATGATGTTGATTCTACTGTTCCTATACGTTTAGTTCGAGTCTCTAGGTGACAAAGTTATATGCATACTACTTGCAATGCTCTTATTGTTTACCTTATTATGCGTATCTGTGCCTGTTGGATGATTGTGCATTTTGAGAAATTGCTTAAAAGGAAACGGGTGAAAATGCACTATTGGCAAAAGCTGGGATTTATTTGCTTGGTATAAATTATGGAAGGCAGTGGGACGTTGGGGTTTTCGTGTCAAGCAAAGACATATAGAACGACTGACTCCTAGTGAAAAGATTTACTTTGACATCTTTTAAACTCATTTATATCTTTTTTTAACTATCACAGTTAATGTGTGCAACTCTCCTTCAGGTTTCTCCTCATGGCTCCCTCCACTTGAAGGAGTAGTTTACTGAAGAGTGTACCAGGCATACAATGTGGAACTTTGCATCCAATTGTATATCTGGAAGCATTGGATTGAAAAATAATCTTCCTAAGCCAACCCAGGAAGCAATGGATTCCTCGGATGATGAAGTTTCTTCTGTTACCAGCAGAGAGGAGGGACTGGAGTGCCCGATATGCTGGGAATCCTTCAATCTTGTGGAAAACATACCCTATGTCCTGTGGTGTGGCCATACACTCTGTAAGAATTGCATCCTGGGATTACAATGGGCTGTTGTCAAGTTTCCAACACTGCCTATACAGCTTCCTCTCTTCATATCATGCCCCTGGTGCAATCTCTTATCCCTCAGACTAGTTTACAAGGGGAATCTCAAGTTTCCTCGTAAAAACTTCTTTCTTCTTTGGATACTTGAGAGTATGAATAGTGATCGAGTGAATGTTCATTCTACGTTTTGTGGGGATCATCAACCTGTGTGGTCATCAGTTGGGAAAGTATTGGGAGGCAGTACAAGCCACTCTAACATCCGAAGGGGGCACTGCAGTAATCACTCAGAGTCATCTGGATCAAGCCATAGTAATACTAACATGAATAGTTGCCTTGCTGTTGAGAGACTTCGTGCTTCAGTGAAGAGATCCCTGGTTTTCTTTGTTCACTTGACGGCTAAGTTCCCTCTGGTGATACTCTTTCTTATGATAATTTTATATGCAATCCCAGCCAGTGCTGCCATCTTAGCCTTGTACATACTCATTACTCTTCTGTTTGCTCTCCCATCTTTTCTTATTCTGTACTTCGCATACCCAAGTTTGGATTGGCTCGTTAGGGAAATCATTACTTGATATGCACTCGTTGTCTTATGCCATATGAGCGGAAACTTCACCTGAAGCATGGAGATTCTTGTCCAGTCAAAAACTTGTTTAATATTATAAATAAATTATTCTACTACTGCTCTGGCTCCAAACCTACTACCGTCTAGCTATGTAAGAATAATTAGGCTTTACTAGTATATTTGTGGTTGTGCTGTTTCGAATTGTGGCAATTATTATGCCGTTCACACAGAAAGAAGGGTATATCTCGAGTGAGTGATTTTACCAGGCCTGATTGCCTGGGTTTCTTTTCTTGTATCAGAATTATCGGTTGAAAAATGCTAGTGATCTTTGACATTTTGTTAAATGAACGCTCTTTGGTTTCTTGATTCTTCAACCTAAATGTATAACTGATTATAGTGTTTGAAGTGCATGGAGAAGTCTTCAAAATTGGCATGACATTTTAGGGCAGGATTTTCTATCGTGATTGCAAAAGGTCAAGCGGGAAAGGAAATGATCATCATCGTAAATATTAAAAAATTCTGCAACTTAGATAAAATGAAAAATTAATTAAATGCAATCATCTAGCCTTGTTGACTGCCAAAGGACAAGGTGCCAAAAGTTTCTCGAAGCTTCTATAATTCTGTTTCCATTTTTTTTTTACATCCAAAAAAAATTCCCAAATTCCAAATCGAACATCTACTTGTACGTCCACTTGTCACGAACTCAACCTAGAATTTATGCTGTTGTTTTTTAATACCCAATCGTCCACCGGATTCTGATAACTACTATAAGCCACAAGCTTGCTATTGCTACTGCGACTTAACTTATGTTACAGTTTCTTCAAGCCCCCATCACTAGTGCCTGGTGGTAAAACTACTAAGACGAAGAAATGGTAGCATTGGCAGGCGTAGCATTGCCCTCATCAAAATCTCCTGTAAATCAGAACCCAGAACCCAATTCTAATTTTCTTCGTGGAGTACCTCTGAAAGGATTATGTCTACAATTAAAACCGAGAAGAATCAAGAACATCAGTTCGGCAATTACAACTGCAAGTGCCGTCACCGGTAGCGATAGTGGTGGCAGTTCTGGAAGGTTTTATGTGAATTTCACTGGATTTCCTTTCCCTCTTGGCCCTTTTCTCAATAGGCGGACTATAAGAACCGAGGTAAGTATATATTTCATATACTATTTTTGCAAGTTTGTGGCCTAATATGTTAGTGATTGGTGCTGCTCATTATGTGTTTCTGTACTAAAAGGAAATGATATGTGGTATAATTTCAAGATTTTGGTTCATCGAACACATTGATGCCAGGAAAAGAACGAGTCTTTACTGAATTTTTGCTTCAGTTTTGCTTGATTTGAAGTTGGAAAGTCGTTCGCGTGAAGTGCTTGTGCTATGATTTGGAGAAGTGTTGAACTTTTGAAATTTCTGTGCCTCTTCTAGCAACAATATCCGAAGTCCTCAATATCCCCATTGAATCTCCATGAGTTAAATTGCTAATAAAGCTGCAAACTCGGCTATCTCACCAAATGAAAAACAGGTTTTCATATCGCAATCACATACTCAGAAAATGCTTTTTCCAACACCTCTCTTTGGATCACTCTGGTCTCAGGGCTTGGATATGTCTAAATGTAGTGCCTTCATCTTGTTTTGTTGACTGCGGGTCCTTGACATGCATGGATTTACGTTTACCGGTTATGATCTTAAGGATAACTTTCTGTTCTTTTTACAATTGTTGTGCCCTGCGATGCTGCATGGACTTGCCTAATTGTAGGAGTTTTTGTCACGCCTTCAGGCCCTCAGGTCCCTGTGACGCGACTATGGGCTTGTCATCATCCCCAGGTCAACTAAATGATAACCCGAGTTGACAATAGTTGCTTAGGATCATTCTTTTATATATATATATATTGCATACATATTTTCACTTTCACGTGGAAAGTGGAAAGTGTTTTACATTCACATATTTCCATGTGAGATGAGTATTACATTTTTATCTACTTTTAACCTATTCCTTTAAGGAAGCATAATATGTATGGAGTTGAGATTAAATCCTTCTTCAAACTACAGGCTGTGAAAGATTGCATTTGGCTATTTGAACAAGAGCAAGCATTGGGTTTCAGCAGTGTCTCAACAAACATACGTATGACTGTAGTCAAGCTTAAATCTGGGGGATTATGGGTTCATGCACCAATAGCTCCAACCAAAGAGTGCATTCAGGTAGGTTTTTCTATATTCCTGTCGATTTTTGAAAGCATGATTAGCTTCACTTTCGTTGTTGAACTACTCTACTCACAATAATTTGTCAGAAATTTACAAGGGTTTTATTTTATCCAAGTGCTTTATGCACAGTTCCAAGCATGTTTAATTTGAAAATTTTCCAACAAATGTTAAGCAATTTTCCAAGAAAAAACTACTTGTTGAATAAAAGAAATGGAAGATCGAAAGTCTTATGGATTCCACACAGCTAAATAACATCATCTATTTATATGTGACCCATATTGGATTTATCAAAAGAACATCAAAAGAAGTACCAACTACTGAATTTCTTATTTGGATGATCCATTATCCAGGCTTCTTGAATTGCTCTTCGTTCCATCAATTATAGAATTTATTATTTCTCTTGATACTGTGGGGATGTTGTTAACTTATTTCTTCATCTCCAGCTTCTGAAAGAGTTGGGAGCTCCGGTGGAGTACATTGTATTGCCTACATTTGCATATGAACACAAGATATTCGTGGGGCCATTTTCTAGAAAGTTCCCCAGGGCTCAGGTGTGGGTGGCACCAAGGCAGTGGAGTTGGCCTCTGAATTTGCCACTTGAGTTTTTTGGTATTTTCCGTGCAAAAACATTGAAAGATAATGATTCCTTGACACCATGGGCTGCAGAAATTGAGCAGAAAGTTCTCAGCTCTCCTGAAGTTGGTATTGTACTGGACTTAGGTTTGGTTCTATTGCATTGTGCCCTTGCTTGGTCTCAGTTTGTTTCTCATTGATCCTTTCAGGAATTGGGCCATATGTGGAGGTAGCATTTTATCACAAGCCTTCAAGGACATTACTAGTTACAGATGCTGTGATATTTGTCCCAAGGCAGCCTCCTGCATGTATTAGCAAGGAGTCCTTGTTAGCATCAGCGAAAAATGGTTTAGCTGTTAAAGTACTCAGTAAGGGGAAGGAAGTCCCTGATGAACCAGTAGTTGACAACAAGATGAACAGGCAAAAAGGTTAGACCTTCATACCATAAATGCAGCTTTCATTGCCTGGCTTTTGAATCTACATGTGTATACCATAGAAGGAAGCCTTAATTTCAGTTTGTTGAACTGAACCTGATCTGCTTGTCAATCAGGATGGGAGAGAATGGTTCTGCAGATCCTGTTTCTTGGTCCATCTAACCTTTTGGAGCCAAATGCTAGCTTTGCACAGATGTCACAAAAGCTGATTGTTTCACCCATAGTCAAGACACTAGTCTTCAGCAAAGTTCCTGAAAAAGTAAGTAACTTGATTGAATCCTGAGTTCTAATTACTGTTTCATCAAGAGGAATTACATCTATTTTAGGATACTTTCAGCAACGTGATGTATTTATCCCTATTCCTTTAAAATGGCACAGATATAGTCCATCATATCTTGGTAATTAGAGGTGGATACCCTTGTTTCCTGTGGGAACTACGGTTATGCAAAATTACTGGTCTTTAATCCATCAAATCATATCCCATGTTAGGCATAATTAAACAGAAGTTTTATGTTTTCCTTCTATTGCCATGGAATGTTACAGGATCATATCGAGAAGACCTTAGGCAAAATTATTATTATTAGGCCTCGTGATGAAGAATTCTATTGAGTTTTATGATATTCGTTTATGATTGAGAAAATAAAGAATAATGTGAAGGAAAAAGATAAAAGGGCTAGTAGAACTTTAGTGAGAAAAGATAATTGCCTTAAAGGATTCACTTTTCCATGGTCCTTTTTCGTGACTTTGGCCCTCTAACTTTGAGCTTAAATGTTCAAGGAAAATAAAAGAGGAAAATGGGAAAAAAAAATAAAGTGCAGGTCTCTCTATTTCTTGAAACACATGTTCTTTTATTTTATCCTATTTCAAAAAAAAAGAACGTAAATAAAAAAAAGCTTTTGACATGGGGGTCTTCCCATAAATTGGGGTCTTAGACTGTCGCTCATTTGCACTGGAATGTTTCTTCATTTATTAGATCTTAATGTTCATTCTGAGACTGCAGATTTCTCAATTTTGCATGTGTTTGTTTCATATAGGTCAGAGATTGGGTTGACAGCATAGTTCGGGACTGGAGGTTCAAGAGAATAATTCCTGCTCATTTTGCAGCCCCGATAAATGCAAGCAGGTCAGATTTCTTGGCAGCATTTGCATTTCTTGATGACCTACTGGGTGAGCGCTATATTACTCGTCCATCGCTTTCCCTGCTATTCACATCACTTCTGGGAAAGGCTGCTAGTTATTTCCCACCTGATGATATGAGGACCTTATCATCACTAGATGAGTTCCTAGTCTCAGTTGGAGCAGTCAAAAAGACTGTCTCGGGTCGAAAACGTCAACAAAGCTTATGGTAAAAGCCAAAAGGTGGATAGCAATTAGTAAATTGTATGTAGTGTTAAGGTATAGAAAATGAATGGCTTTTTTAACTGGATATAGTTGTTTTTTTGCTTTTTTTTTGGAAATGCAATTTACATATACTATTTGCTATAGGGATCGTCATCTTCAAATTCAACTGATTGAGAACCCCCCTCCCCTAAAGTCTCCTTACCAATCTCTTTTCATTTTTTTGGGTCCTCTCTATCTTTTTCCACAGCTTTACTGGCCGTTTATTGTTGTCCTCAAAAGAAAAATCATATGATTTGCGGCCAATAAGTCAATGCATTTATAGTTTTAATGTACGAATTTTACAAATTCTATATATTGGCATCATTGATTTTTCGGGCTATGTGTATCACGAGCTTAAAAAATTTAAAAGTTATTGTGCTACAATATAATTTGTAATGCAAACCACACAATGTAAATACAAAACTAAATGGATCTAAATTTTCTCCAATATATCTTGAGCAATCAATGAGCTAAAAATATGTGATGCTTCAATTTGACATTGAAAGAAAAAAAACATTATCTTTGTTTAAAAATAAGTGTCGTTTTAGGTATTTATACATTTATTAAGACGGTTAAAAATAACATAAAATTTAATTTTAAGTTTTAAATTTATTTTTAATAAATATTATATTCGTCTTGTTTTAATTATTCACGTTTTTATTTTGTGTGTCACATTTAAATTGTCTAATTTTTAATTTTATAGAATTTTATTATTACTGAAGAATTTAGATGGGCAGTTAACTATTTATTAAAAAAAATTTAAAATAATTAATACATATACACTAATTATTAAATGAAGTCAACTTAATAAATTTATTTGCATAATTATCATTTTAATATTTGTCATCTTAATTATTGTAAAGGTTCATAGTATATAATTAAAATAAGACAAGATGAAATATTTTAAATTAATCTATCATTGTCTTTTTTCAAATTAATGATTATTTTTATTCTCTTCCCACTTATATAGAGATAAAATTAAAAAATAATAATAAATAATATTAAGAAACTTATTTTGAAACATATAAAATGACATTTATTTTTAAACGGAATAATTACTGCACAGTGGGATAAAAAAAAGATGATATCGTTGAAATCTCAAGCAAGAAAAATGTGCTTCATAATTGGCATGTTTATGCTATTACTACTCTTTAAGCAAAATTTGACGCTGAAAATATACTTCTCTATTAATCCAAATGGTTTGAAGTTGCATTGCATGTGAACTCTCTGAGGCCTTGTTTTCTTTTATTTAAAATAGATTAGGAGCTTATTAGAAAGTTTGCATATTAATTACCTTTTATTAAAAACAAATATACTTATAATTTGATATGAAAAAAAAAGAAAAAAAGTTTAATTTATCTTTGCAGAAAACTTAGGCTCATCCAACTTTGATGCTCTTGGAAAGTTGACTAAAATGGAAGTCTTAGAAATTAAGCCAAAAACGAAATCATAACAGCGATCATTAATGAAAGAGTAATGACTTAGTTGAGTAGTGTTTTGTGACTGTCACTGATGGATCTCATACACCAAACCATACCAGAACTCACTATCAAATTGAGAAAGACCGGCATCTGAAATTGATTGATGTTACAAAAAGGACTGTTTCAGGGTCCTTTTCCCAAACAGCAGAGAGTGGGGAAAAAGAAGAAAAAAAACGTCGAGACATCATTCATTGATAGTATTTTGCAGAAGAGAAGCACGAACCCTTCTATCGTCATTGACATGCTTAGATCTGAAAGGGTAGAAAATTCATATAAAGAGAATAAGCACGAACCCCCCCCCCCCCCCCCCCCAACAACTCAAACAAGAAAAAAAAGAAGAGGGAATCCAAGGAGGTACTACTTTTTTATGGCAATGGGGAAAGATGGTCCCAAAAAATAGCCCACAAGTCACACATGCTTAAGGTTTGGGAGGTGTGTGAGTGAGGGAGGGAGTGTGAGTGAGGGAGGGAGGGACCTGTGCTGTGCATGTCTTATCTTCTTTACTGCCGTTACTGTATAAGCTTCCTTTAGAGTCTTCTCTCCATGATTGATTGCTTCTTAAAGCAGCATTAGTTAAAACTCTTTAATATTCTTGTAAGTTTGGTTTTCTTATAACCCTTATTTATTTAGAATGTTAGTAGTAAGGTTCATGTAAAAAGAGAAGGTGATTCTTTATGATCCAAAAATGTACAAGGAACTCGAGAATGATAAATTTCCTTATAATGATATAGGAAAATAAATTTTCATGAATGATATGTATAAAATATATAATATATAACTTCTTTATAGATGTGATTTATAAATAAATATACGATGAAGTGGAAGTACCTAATTGATCATGTTTTTGTTGTATTTAGATGTTGTAGAATGCTTTTTCACTAGTAATTTTGACTTAAAAGTTTAAAATAAAATACTATTATTAATATGTTACTAAAGATGTTCTTGAAATAATTTTTTTACTTATTGATATTGTTAAAGAATACAAGAGATCATACTTTGTTGGTTCAAAACATAAAATGTTTTAGTCATATTGTGTTGGTTTAAAATAGTTGGCCCATTTGTATTTTTCAATGTATTAATGATTGTCTCTTTCTTTTATTTTATTCCTCAAAACATAATTGACTTTTCTTATTTTACCCTTATTTCATACTCCCTCCCTCTTAAAATTATTTGTCTACATTTTTATTATACTAATTGTTTGTATATATATATTTTCCAATTCTACCCTTATTTAAACCTCATGCATTAATCATTTGTTTCCTTAATAGCAGCATATTCATATTGAAATCACATGGAACAATATTGATTTTACTTTTATCTATTAATAATTACTCATAATGATTTAATTTTATTATTCCTTCCAACAACTTGATTGAATTATTCTCTTCAGTTTTATTCTAAATATATGTGACGATTTTGAGAAAAATTAAATAAGGTTAGGGCATACTTAAGTTTTATAGTTAGGTTATTTTTTATCATTATTATCAACTTTTGACCTTTCCCTTACTATCATTATTATTTTAAGTATTACTACTGTATAATTTTTTATAGACTAAAAGAAGTTTCCTAAATAACAATAAAAAAATGGACTAAAAGAAGTTTCAACAACAGAAAAAATAAATCAATTCAAATTTGGCATGATATCAGTTCAAACTTGATAATGATCATTCTCATAATTGTATCTAACTACTAACAAAATAGTTGGCCCTAACTTCGAATTATAGTAGCACTGGTCACTTTCAGATTATCTAATCCAAACTAACCCAAAAGAAGGAGAAGAAAAAAAAAGCTTCGTAAATTTTTATACTTTTACGTTCTAAAATATAATATAATGTGATCATTTTATATATATTAAGGATATATTTAAATTTATTATGTTATTTTTTTAAAAAAAAATTGAAATTAAATTATTTATTTATTTAAGATTATAGATAATATTGAAAAAAGTGTAGTATAAAATAATTCTAAAAAAAATCTTATATTTAAAATAAAAAATTTATTTAATATATATTATATTTTGAGACGTAATAAATAAATAGTATATTTGTAGTGGAAAAACATATCAATAGGAACATCGTCGGCGTGCGATCTTTATCTTTACGTAGTTTTCTCTGTTAGCAGGTAACCCAGAACGGAGCGGAAGAGATTTGCTGAATTTGACATTTTTATTAGGACAGCTTTCCTAGACCAATGTCTATCTCCCACGTCATCCTCTCGAGGAAGATAAGTATATATCGCGATATGTGTTGGTCTATTCTTTTCGAGCAAGTGCTCCAAAGACGCCATCTCGTCATAAATAAATTAAAAAATATTTTTTTTATTGAATGTTCATTATAGTAATAATTTAATAGAATTTCGAGATTGAAATTATAGATGTGTTTAAACCTTTTATACCTTATAAATATTTATTATTAGAGTTTAAATGTAAGCTTAAATCAAATATTTCAAAGGTTCAAGTTAAATAAATAATAATAAACTTTAATTTACTTTTCAAAAGTCAAAACAAACTTACTAAAAATACACAAATATATAAACATTGAATTCTTTCCATTAATCATGTTAAAATAAATGTTTTTTTTACTATGATGTTAGTAGTTATAATATTTATTTTGAAACGCGCACAATAATTTCATAAATGAGTAATTTATATATACTTTTAAAATACTTTTATAGATAAACAACTTACATATACTTTTTTTTAAAAAAAATGTTACTCTCTTTTTTTCTTCAAAATATTTATAATCAAATATTCATTATGTTTCAAAATATAATATTTTTTGAGAAATTATTTGTCTCAAAATATAAAATATTTTGTTATTTTTTAGAGTTATTTTATATATTTTTTCTAATACTACCATGCCCTTAAATTGATATATATAAAATAAATTATTTAGTTATAATTTTTTTAAAAAGTATGACATAATAAATATTAATATTTTTAGAGAATTAAAATATTTATTTAATATGTGTTAAATACTCAAAATATCTTATATTTTAGAACGAAAAGAGTATAAATCAAATATTTCTCTAATGCAACAACAACAAATATTAATTATTAAACATCATTTGTATCTCAAATTATTATGCTTAAAAAAAACAAAGAAATCAAAAGAGTAAAAAAAAAATATAGCACCTTAAGCAAAAAGAGGTAGATTACACCTTTTTTTTCTTAATATCTTTAAAGTTAGAGGTATATGATTTATTATTATAAAGGATTTGAAAGGTAAAATTTAAAATTTTCAAACTAGTTAATGAATTTTTTTAGTCAAAAGTAGTTAAATAATTTGATTTATCAAATTTTAAATTTTAAATGTCATAAGTTCATGTGCAATTGTACTTTGTATGATATGTAAGAATTTCAGTTTAATATCGGGGCCAATTTTCGTTTTATAAAAATAAATAATAAAAAATGCATCAATTTCACGCGATAGATTCACGAGAAGAGTGACTTGGCGGTCTCAACACGAATGTGAGATTTTCCTCCTCGTTTATCTCACTCCTTTCGCTTCTCTCTCTAGCTAAAAGATTCTGAAACAAACCAACGCGTAAACTCGCACGAAAAGAAAAGCTCCTCAAAAAGATGAAAAACCCAGAGAGAAAAAGAACCTTTTTGAATATCATTCATTCACCGTTGAGAGAGATGACTAAAAAGACGTTGCTTGCACGATCTCTGAAAGCTCCATTGATTCAAAATAAGATTGGGCGGTTCTTAGCTGTAGTATAGTAGTATTACTATTTCTCTCTTTAGAACTTTTCCTTCGCTTCGTGATTAAGCAGAAAGTCGCAGGGGTAAGAGTTTTATAGAGGGAAATTTCTAGAAAGGTACGCGTATTCATCAGTTTAATATTTTTCTCCTTTATCGTCTATGTACTGTACCATTGAAGAAAAAGTTTTTATTTGGTAAATTTCGATGTGGGTTTGTGATTTTCTTGAACATGGTTTTGATGGTTGATTAAATTTTTAATTTGGGGGAAGTGGGGGTGTTAGTGAATAATACCATTTTTTTTCTGGGTTTTGTGGTTGGTTTTGTGAAGTTTCTGGGTTCGTGTCTTTTCTGATTGGTTTTATTGATTTGCCTTTTGATTTTCGTTGGTAAGGTTCGCTTTCCGCTGGTATTTGGCAAATTCACAGACGAAAGATAAATCGGAGGTATTGTCTCTGTGTGGGTTTGCTTGAAGTTTTTGTTTTCCTTTTGATCTCTTATCGGAATTTGACACGAAATGCTATTGAAATTAGTCGATGCATATGTTCTGATGATATAGTTTCCCCTTGTTATAATTCGATATGTTTTTGGAGAATTGGCAATGTTTGTCTCCTCAGGGGTCAGCCGACCTATGTTTATGCTTTTGTTTTTCTCTGTTTGTGTTTTAGTATGATTTTACCGTATGCTTTTGTTCTTCTTTGTTATCAGTCTTTGTTACCTTGCGTGGGTGGGTTTTCTGATCTCATTGCGGATTCAAACAGGAATCTTGTAATTGTCCTCCGCATAAGTTCCCTACATGTTTTTTTTTGGAATTTTATAGATAATAGAAAAGATAGCTTGCCATGTTTTCCCTTAATGAGCAGTTGGTAGGTGACAAGTATTTGTAATCTGAATTCACCTAATTTTGAGATTGATAATGCATTTGATCTTGTAGATAATGATTGTTGGACTGCATTCTTTTTGGAGTTATCTTGTTTTGGATTAGGAGAGAGCAAGTATGGTTTTTGTTGAGAAATACTCCAAATGAAAGAACATAAGGGAAAAAAGAGAGACATTTTCTTGTCAACTTTTCAGGACCAATTTTGGAATATCTGACCCCTCTCAGAGAAAAGCAGTTCTGAATATCCTTTTTTCTTTTTTTTTTTTTTGGGGGGGTGGGGTTGGTTCTGATCTCCTATAATGTAAGTTCTTGCCTTCATTGTTATGCATCATTCTGCTTGTGAGGCTAAACTTATCAATTCATTATTGTATCTATTAGTATCTATATTACATCAGAAATGCAGATGCAAAGGTATTACTTATGCTTTTTAACCAAGTATCTTTTAGAAACATCTTGTGCCGAAATTTATTTATACTTGGCCACCTTGGTAATACTACTTCTTGAATATTTTATTTTCACATATCTTCAAGGGCTCTGGACATCAAAAGTTTACTTTCATTTGCTAGCCTGATGGCTAAGGAGAATGTCAATTCACTGGTCATCCGGGATGAAAGTGAGTCAGGTGGAAGCATTTCTTCAGATAATGGATGCGGCATTATTGGACATGATTCGGGAGTATCCTTTAGTTCAGGAGACAATGTAGACAATTCTAGAAGAAACTCCACTGGAAAATCAAGTCCTGTTTACAGCAAACAGAAGATTGTCCCACATTACCTTAGAGCCTCAACTGGTTCTTGCCATGACTTTTGTAAATATGGTCGAAAACAAGCCTTTGAAGAGGAAAAAAGGTCTCATTTATGGAAAAGAACCATGAGAGCACCATCTGGCAAGCAGAATTTTGTAGTGACCACAGCTCAAGGGGAGAGGAAGAAGTCAATGGCCTTCAACCCCTCAACTTCTGCTGACCATAAATCCCCTTCATTAGAACCCAGAGCTGCAACAGTTGTAGTCCAATCACCAGATCCTCCTGAAATCATCAAGCGAGAAGTCTTAACTTCTAAAAAGTTTGAAGTTTCTCCAAAACAATGTTTATCGGTTGAGAAGAAGGTGCTGAAAACTGAGAAGGGGATCAAGATTGCATCTGAGAAACATTCTTTTTCTATGAAGCCACTGCCAACAAAACAATCCAAGAAGAAGATCAATACCTTCTCTGAGAAGCTTTCTCCTTCTACAAAGCCACAGCTGGCAAAACTATCTGAGAAGAAGATGAATTCCATTTCTAAGAAGCTTCCTCCATCCGTGCGACCACAGCTAATCAAACAATCTTCTTCTTCTTCTTACCCTCTCGAATTGGGTATGAAGACACATAAAGCTGAGAAGGGGATGAAAATCCTGTCGGAGAAAACTTCTCCTTCATGGCGACAGCCAGTTACAGCAAAATCATCGCCTTCTTCTCAAGTTCCTGGGGATAATACAAACAGAAGAGGGAGAAGAAAAGACTATATCAAGACTAGCAAAAGTGTAGCTGTGTCCAAATCACCTGCAAAGAAAACATTGGTACCCCCAACTTCTTCCTTTTCCAGAAGATCTTCACTCGGTAGAACCATATCTCTGAAAGCAGGAAAAAGTGAAGGCTCGAAACTAATGCCTCCTCCTATGTCTCAGAACAGAACAAAGGAGACTGACGGGGAAGAACTCAACATTGAGAAGGTCCCTGAGAAAACTTTGCATGTAGTGAAGACAGAAACTAAGAATGATCTTCCAGAACAGACTGAAGATAGTCATTTCATTCAAATACTTCCATCTCAATCATACTTGTTATCTGATTCTTTGTCCCAGCCCCACTCCTCATCTTTGTCATCTCATGAGGAAGAAGAAGAAGAGGAGGAGGAGGAGGAGGAGGAAGAGGGGGAAGCAGAAGAAGTAGAAGAAGAAGAAGTAGAGGATGATGAGGAAGAGGACGTAGAAGAAGAAGAGAATGCATACTCTGATGATAAAGCTGAGGACTTCATCTCTGAAAATAATACAACTGTTGATGCCAATGATGTCAAAGCTGTAGAAGGAAATCGCCAAAAGCCATTGAGAAAGGGTACTGCTCTTTCTGAAACTAAAGATCCTACAGCAGTGAAACTAAGGTTTAGAAGGGGTAAGGTTGTGGATATTCGGTCTGAAAGTAATGGTCCTAGGAGGCTGCGATTTCGCCGAGCAAAAGTGATGGAAGAAAACCATGATAGGAAGAATGAAATAAGGAGGAAAACTTTCAAAAAGAGAGGAGATGACGGAGATGGAAATGTTATCAACCCTCGTGATAAAAAGGTTGTGCTGAGGCATCAAGATGGAAAGGAAAAGAGAGATGCACAAGGTTTGTTCAATAATGTTATTGAAGAAACAGCAAGCAAGCTTGTTGAGAGCAGGAAGAGTAAGGTTAAAGCCTTGGTTGGTGCTTTTGAAACGGTGATCTCCCTGCAAGAGAGTAAACCTTCTGCACAACCGGTTGTTTGAGTGTGAATGCTGTTTTTTTTTTTTCCTTTTCAATACTTCATACTTTGGTATCATATAGAAAAAGTTTAAGGACAAGAGAGAAAGATACAAAAGAAACTTGATAATAATAAAAGGACAATAGTTGAAGTGCTTTTTCTTTGTTGATTGGCAAGTGAAATTTTCTGCTAGTAATCCCAGCAAGGTTTGTGACCCCTTTCCTGTGTCTTGGGATTTTAGGGCATTTAAACTAATGAATCACAAGTCTATTGCAGTGACTCTCCTACAAAAAGGAAAGATAGATAGATGCAACAATCCTTGGATGACTGAGTTGTTTTCTCTTTCAGTTGTTTTCAGGATTTGACTGAATGTGTATATTGTTAACCGTTGGTTATGTTTCAGACAGTGTTTGATGATTTGGTTTGCTGGCTTGTAATGCAATTTATCCTTCTCCCTGTTTTAGATACTCTAAATAGTTGTTGATTACAGATACATGATAGCCGTGACTTATCATTTTGTTTCATTCTTTGGTGCTAACTTTGAACTGGAAATCTTGAATATAGAAGAGATAAAATACTCAGCATTTTTAATTTCTCTTTCTTTTTTCCCCCATATAACAGGCCTTTTCTGTTTCCTTTTAGAAAAGAAAATGCTAATGACGTCAAAAAATTGATCAATTGCAGCATTTGTACGAACTCTGTCTTTTTTGTTTGTTTCTTTTGTTTTAAACAAAGTCTGTGAAAATCGTTGGGAGTTCTTAAAATTCAGAACTGGATTAGAATACATTTTTTGTGAAACCTGGTGGCATTGGCAAATTGGCAACTGGCTACCTTCATTACGTGAGAAATTTTCAAGCAAGAATTTCTGCAGTGTCACTCTGATAAACAATACTACTTCTGTTTGAAATTAAATTTACTCATTTGACTTAATATTTATAATAAATATGAAGAGCTTTTTATCTTAAAAAATTATCATATTATGGTTTGTGCATACCTTTAATACATTAGTAGTAAGACTAAATGGGTTAAGAATATATAAATTCCTTTAATTTACAAATTTATTAGAGAAAATTTAAATAAAAATATGTTTATTTTATAAAAAAAATAAACATTTAATGATCGAAAATATGTACCTTCAGTTTGGTATAATAATAATTTCTGATAATGTGAGGTAGGTGAAGAACATACTCTCCAATTCTGGATGAAAAAAATGTAGGTGAAGAACCTGGGAAGCAATGCCCAATTGTGGATGAAATTGAAGTGTAATAATATACGAATCCTGGGAGGTATGGGCACAGACCTATTTTCCTGCGGGCACGTGAGAGTCGGGTCACAGTAACGTCTCTTTGTATGGTCCAATGCTACAGATTTCAAAGACTTGATATTAGTACCCGCAACTGCTCAGATATTATAACTTTCCTTGTTTTTAAGGAAAACGGATGGCCCAATTGAGCCCATCTAGATCTACGTTTAATATTCCATACTTCTTTTTTAAGAGTATTTATTAAAGTTATACTGGGAATTTTATATAAAAATTTCATTATTCAAGTTTTTTCCCTAGAAGATAATGCAAGATGCAATATCTCATGGCAGGCATAGAAAAATGACTTCACCACAAAATGAACTCCTTTGTAAGTTTTTTAGAAACAAGAAGGTAATCACTAAACAATATAAAAACGTTTGGTAATAATGCACGGAACCTTTGACCGTTGTTTTCAGTAATGCATACAGGAGATGTGGAATTATAACGTCATTGCATGCAATTTTAGCTCACTTCTGCAATGGAAACTCCAAAAAAAATCATTTGTCCTGTTCCCTATCTAACTAGATGTATTTTGTATCTGATTTCGCATATTTAGCTTGCCCTGACATTGTAAGAGTAAAAAGAAAAAAACAATTTCTTACGCATATGCTTGTGTATGTATATACCCGAACCCATCTCCCCTCAGAATAACAACTTCCTGACACCAACCTCTAAACAATTTCAAAAGTTTACCCTTCGTTATACCCGTGGTTTATATTGAATAATGACTATTTTAATGCTATAACTTCTAACTTTTATTTTTCATTATTTACCTTTTGTCATTTATTTTACTGTACATTTAGTGGGTAAAAACTATCAAATTTACTTTATGCAAATGTGGAGAATATCTTCATTCTTTACTTCTTATAGTTTCTATCGTGAAAGATAATATATATATATATATATATATAAAATTGTGTAATCATTTATTTTTATTTTGCATGTTTAACCATTCAATTTAGTTTAGTTATTTTTAGTCATGTTATTTATTAAATATTTTGAGTATTTATAATCCTACTATTATTTTAATAATCATGTTTAATTAATTAGAAACTCATTTTAATTCATGATTATTCAGTTAGAATTATTAATCTTTGATTGACAATTATACTAGCATCTATTTAATTAAGTTGTAGTTCATGACTTAGTTAATGTAAACGATAATTATATAATTTAAATTGTATATAATTGAAACTCATTTGATATATAATTTAATATTTGTGATATTTTATGAGCTTAATGCAATTTAATTAAGCATACTATTCACATTAGTTGGTAGTAGTGTTTAATTTAATTAGATATTAATCTTTTTTAGTTGATTTAGATTAATCTAATTAGTAATGATAGAAATTTATTTAAGCCGATCAATATTCTAAAATCATTTACTCAACAAATTATTTATCAATGATTTATCCCATTAAAGAAAAAAACTTGTAATACAAGTTCCTTATTAATGTCTTTTATAAATTTGGTTTAAATATCATTTATATAATTATTGTTTTTAAATATAACTTTTTAAAAATATGTATTTTAAATTTTGCTAAAATTAGTTTATTTTTAAAATATTTAAAACCCCACAAAATATTTTATTATTAAAAAACTTAAAATTAATAATTTTAATAAATCTATGTGAATACGATCATTACTTGCTATATATATATATATATATATATATATAAGAATATTTAAATTAAATTTGATAATCACATGACATACTCCTCACTTAATGAGTTATTGGAGTGGAGTAACACTATTTTCTTCATTTGTTCTTTTCCCTCCTAAACGACTTGGCTGAAATCAATTAACATTATGGCTTTCTTCAAAATCAAAGGGGTTTCTACTAGTCATTAAAGAACAATAATTTAATACAAATTCATTCTTAATGTCTTTTATAAATTTGTTTTAAAAATATATTTCATAATTATTGTTTTTAAAATATAAATATTTTTAAAAAAATTTCTTTAAATTTGTATAAAATTAGTTTTACTTTTTAAAACATTAAAAACCCCACAAAAATCTTTTTTATCAATAAACTTAAAGTTACAAATTTTAACAAATCTCCGTAAATACAATAATTATTTGCCCTATTTATATATAAATATCTAGATTAAATTTGATAAGCTAGTCACTTACTGGATTAATGGACTCGATTGACATCATTTTTTTTCATTTTTTGTGATATATAAAAATGGACCATTTCCATACCTCATTAATTATGATCACCCCCCCCCCCCCACACACACACACACACATGTTACAATTATATGTTCCACATTTTAATATAATTTTTTCAAAGATGGCGAGTTTCTTTCTTTTTTGGTTGGAGGAGCACAATGAGTATCTTCATTCTAAAAACTTTTTTTTGTTTTTTAGTTAAAAAATAAAACAAGGAAATCGCTTTCATTAGTTTAAGTGAAAAAATTGAGTTGAAGTGCAAATTAGACCATGAAATCTTAAATATTTTCAACTAAGTCCTTAATATTTCAAAGATTTCAATTGACTCCTTTATTTTTACAAAAGAACATTATTTTTAATCATTTTATCTAAAATTTTCAAGCAAATTTGTTAAAAATTTATGGTTTTTTTACCCTTTTAAGTATCCTTTTATTTTTTATATCTAATGTTTCATTAAAAAAATGATAATTTTTCAACAATGAAGAAATTATTTGAGACTTTTAAAAATTTAAGAAATTGTTTGAGAAACTTTGAAATTTCGGAAGACTAATTTGCATTTTACTCAAAAAAAATTCTACCATCTAATTTTAGCCACAAATTAAATATTTTTTCAGCCAATGAAATTTACGAGAGAGAGCAACTCAACAGCTGCCGTACTTGTCCATATGAAGAGAAAATAGCCTTTTCTGTCTAAAATACATGACAGTCCACTAATAAACCGCCACCTCATTATAAAAATATCCACCGAGTAAAGAATCCCAATTACAAGTCCAGTTACTTTCTTTATTGACAGACATGTGAGATTCTCCTATCCCATTAAATAAAATGATTTTATTGTTTTAGATATGGAGCCGCAGGCCCCTTTCTTTTGCTTCCCATTCCTGCAAATCGCTTATACTACAGCTCAGACAGAGAAGGGTGTTAGAACCAATTTTTCCCCCTTCATTCTGACCAAATAAACCCTTGTTTTCCTCAAATTTTGTACCAGTTCTTGAATATTTCCTGGCAATTTTTTTTATTTAATTCTGCCATAATTTACAGTCACATTTTTCCATGCAAAATTCCTCATCTCTGGTTTTGTTCATCTTGCATGCAGCAGGCCCTTTTGCCTGGGATTTGGAAACGGATGCTCAAAGTGAGCCCTCTTTGAACTGTGGTAAAGATTTGGGCCCCTTTTTCAAGTTAATTTCAATCTTCGTACTTGTCCGATTTTGGAATCCAGTTGTTACTTTTAATTACCATTATTTTATTTATTTCTTTATTTTGTTTGTTTCTAAGAAGAAATTGTGTTGTTTTGGTAGTAAATTAATGTCTTATTTGATTAGTTATGTGTAAATTGATGTGTTTTTTTTTTCTTCCAATGTTCTTGTGATTAGGGTTCTTTGAAGTGTTTATGCATACTAGAATCAATGTGGCTTCTGTTGACTCCTGAACTGAACTTGAAAGAGGAGAAAAAATTAGCATTTCAGAGTATTTCTTTTGCGGGATTCCGTTAAAGTTTCAGCTGATGCCGACAAATTTCCTCACTTCATTTTCATGATTGACAGTATAATGCAAAATACACTTAGAATGTATTTGAAAGTTTGAATGGTTTGCTTCTTGATATGGGCTCTTTTTTTTTCTCCCAAACTTCCCCCTTTGCAACCTTAACTCTGATCTGACTTCTATTTTGTGCATTCTGAATCTTTACTGATTACTTCTTTTGTTTCGCTGTGTTGGTGATGGGATGGGAAAGATGGCCCCTCTTGTAAGATTCGAGAACAAAAAAAAAGAAAAAGATTTAGAGTGGGTTTCCATTTATAATCTCTTAATGTGTTGGAACATGTATAGTTGAACTCTTCAAATGGACATAGAAATGCTGCTTTGTGGTTAAAAAAAACTATGGCCTTGAAATGTAACACTAGTCATGCTGAATTCAACTCAATTTATGGATCATTTTGGAACTTCTCAGTACATACCAGAGCTTGTAATTACCTGCTTAATTGGTTATTCTTTTCTAGGGACCTTGTTAATGTTAGCAAATTATGTGACGCTGCTTCCAACTTTGATGCATTTGCTCTCATTACTGGATTATTTGGAAACCTTACTGAGAGTATGCATCTAGGCATTCAGAAGCATTTGGTTGTGAAAAGCTTAACTAAATGATTGTCCCATCTTTTTACTGTTTTTTGTGGGGGGGGGGGGGTTAAGTTTTTGTTTGTGGCATTTGTTGCCATGATGGGCATCTCAAATTGGGACATATTTTGTGCAATTTAATTTGTCTTTTTTAGCCTAAGGGAGGAATGCGAGTATTTGCCAAAATTTGTATGATTGTGAATTCGTACCAAATTTTTTGTTCTAAATATGTCTTAACTACGATATTCAGTTTTTCTGTTTGTTTTCTTGCATCCTTGTTCAGTTACAGTTGGAAAATTTGTCAATTTCAGATACACAGAATTGGAAGATAACCATTTTGACTTTGTCAGGTTGCAATATTTCTGGGGGCGTATGATGATTATCACAAAGCAGTACCGCTGCATACACTCAGCGAGTTGTCTGTGCACTAAAGGGCATCTTTCAGAAGAAGTGATATTCCTAATCTTCCAGAACCAGAATTGGAACCCGAAATTAATTGCTGCTCTTTCTTGTGCATGTAAATGGTTTGATGATCTTGCTAAAAGAGTCCTCTGGAAGGAGTTCTGTAAGACAAGAGCTCCCAAGATGATGGTCGATTTGCAATCTAGCGGCAGTCACAGTGTTGATGGGAACTGGAGGGCTCTTGGCAAGTTGTTTATCTACTGTTCTGGATGTAATAAGGGTGGCTTGTTCAATAGTATTCACATTCCTGGCCACTTTGTTTACAGGACTCGGTTCTCCAGGACATCAGGAAAGAGTTTCCTATTACCACAATGTAGAACTGATGTTCTCTATGTATCTGATCCCTGTGAGCATCTTGATCAGGGGGAAGATGGGGATGTTGGATTTTTCCGTGGAGTTTTTAAATCTTTTGCTACATCAAAGGTACGGAAAATGCTTATTAAACGAGAAGCTCCACTACATCCAAAGGAGGTATGCCCTTATTGTAAAGCAAAGTTGTGGAGCATGGTGCAAGCTAAGATGATACCCTCAAGTGCCAGCTGTAGGCTGGGTGCGTATGAGGATTGCATTGAGTACTATGTATGCCTGAATGGCCATGTGCTTGGGATATGCACGCTCTTGCCCTTGTCTGAGTCAGATGAAGCGTCTGAATTGGAATGAGATTGAGTGAAAAAAGGTACTTCTTTTCTTTGATTTGGTTGATTTCAATTTGGTAGTGGAACTGGGAAGTTCTCTTTCTTTTCCTCTAGGCAGAGCACTGGTTGGGAGAAAGGTGTTAAATGCTTAAGATTTAGCAATAGATTTTTTTTTTCTTTTTCGTCAGAGTTAAAGCATTGTTTTTTACTTATTCATTTTATTCAACAACTTTATTCAACAACAGCTGTAGGTTCATTTTTATGTTGTCTAGCCCAGTACCTAATTTCGGATGTAATATGTGACAATCTGAGTGAGATATTTTTTTTGATGGCAGGATTGCGTATCTGGAATGCAGTCTTGATGAGATTTGGAACAATGTGAAGTCGTAGAAAAGGAGTTGCAGATTGGGCGAACTACACTTCTGACTTGGCTGTTAAAGAATATAAACGGAGTTGAACCCCTTGTCCCAAATGTTTGATACGGTGAATATGCTGCGCCACACCCCTTTCTTCTTATGGGGGCTAATGGAAATCCATTATCTAACCTTGATCAATATTCGCATTGTGAAATTTGTAATATTTTGTACATTTTTTTTACCTTAAACAACAATCTACAGTTTGAAATCTCTATTATATTGCGAGATTTGTTCTATTAAGAAAGCCTATTGATTGTTTCTAGGCTAACTGATTCCAGTTTATGACAAATTTTCTCTGGTTGTTCTAGGATGGAATTACTTGGAAGGTTTAAGTCACCATTTTTCTACTTCTTCCTTCTTCTTCATTTTTTTTAAAAAAAAAAAAACAAGGGGAAGAGCCTGGAGAATGGAACCTCTCTCCTTCTATATGACAGATAACCTCTTTGGTTTGTCTCTGAATGGCCTCCTGCGTTTTTCTTCGAAATGCTGGAGTTTCGTCTCACGGCACTTCAATCTGAGAACCTCTTTGGTTGTGACCCTCTTTCATTAATACTGACTCCTTAAATAAAACCTACAGTAACTCCGTAAATGGATAAATTCAGGTTGGATTTATAAAAAAAATTTAAAAGGAAAGATAGGGTTTATCATTTAAAACATCGACAGTACATTTGTTAAATTTGAGTTGTAAAAAGTTAATAATAGACCGAGTTAATTTTCAAATTGCCTCAAAGAAATGCTTTATTAATAGAAATATTATATGTGCATTAGGGAATATGTTGTTAAATATCTAATAGATTTTTTTAAATTACTTTTTAAGGTAGTTAGTGGATATAGCGAAATTATTTTATTAATTTCTTAAAAAATATTTTGACCACATTAAATACTTAATTTGGTGACTCGGACGATTACTCCAACGAATCAAATTTAATTAATTCCAAAATGGGTTCAACTCATTTTGTGCAAGATGACTCACTTCTTTAAAGAATATACTCAAATAGTAGTATTTGATAAAAGTGTTAATTGAACACAATAACTCATCAATTAAAATAATTTTTTTATAAAAAAACTCATCAATTAGATGCGTTATTAACATTTTTCGTATCAAATTTTCTATGATACATCTATTAAATACATTGATAGCAGTTTTAGAAATTGAAAAATAATTTCTCTTAAAACATACATAGTAATTATGAGTACAATATTTAATCGATACTTTAACAAATTAAGAAGAATACCTATATTAATTCAAATCGCTTGGGTTTGTAATATTTACTAAGAGTTATATTATATTTTTATAAAATTAGAAGATATATATTATTATATATCGGAAGATATTTCTTAATTATAAATTAAATTTTCCCGCACAAAGTTAAAAGAAAACTTTTGAATATAGAAAATTCCTTTTATTATTTATTAATGAAATATATTTTTAAAATTAAGAAATATATTTTTATAACTTTATAAATATATATATATATAATATTATTGGACGAAAATATAGTACACTGTGTATATATAGTACAAAATTTATATTTGTCAAAAAAATAAAAATTAAACAAAAGTTAATACAATAATAATATCTGAAAATTGATTTTCTTTTCCTTTCTTTCACAAAGTGGCAGAGAGATGCGGTGCGAGTTTCAAAAATCAAGACAAGAATGGCTAACGACCTCCTACGATTCCTTTTCTAGTTCTCTTTACATTGCACTGTACAACATTCTCTGCTTACCCCATAGCCTAGTTAAAATAGCTTCTCTTACAAGCCAAAAGCAATGCCAGGGTGGTGCCGTGGTGGATCTTGGATCAGGGGCAGCCAATCAGGGTATTCTAGGAAATTTATTTTTTTTGAGGAAAAATTCAATTTATTTTTTCCTTCTTATTTTTGGTAAATTTATTTATTTTAATTTTTATCTCCATTTTCACGGGAGCCCCATTTCCAATTTCAGTCTGAAGAGGAGGCAAATTCGATTCCTCGCTGGAAAATAGAATCCCAAAATTTTCTATTCACTTTTCCCCGCCATTTGCTTCTCTCTCCAAACTCATTTGGCCCCCTTATTTCTCTCTCTAGGGCTATACAATTTCTTCACTGGTAAACCCTAATTCCGGCAATTCGAGTTCTAATGAGGGCCTATTAATGCATATAGAGTGTGTATGTTTTTGTTTAGGTATTCTTTGATTGGATGGCCAATCCTACCCCTTCAAATGTTACTCTGCCTCGGGGCATAAGCCTCTCCAATTCAGTCCACACTGAGGTTGCCTCGAGCTTCTCGCTGCCGACGCTTCCGGTCTTCTGCGGCGCGCTTGATCAGGAACTTCGACTGTTTGATGAGTCGAGGTCGTTGAATCGCGCTGACGTTCTTAGCCAAGCGTCCAAGATTGCTGAACTGCTTCGGAACACTGATGTGTCTTTCTTGTGAGTTTTTTGCACAACTAATTTATTTCCTCATTTTGAGTTTGAATTATTATATTTTTCCACCGAAACAAGTTTAAACTTGGTTGGTAATTCTTCGGTGATCTGCTGTGTGTGAAACTTTAAATTTGTATCCACCTGTAAACAAATTGGAAGCGTTTAATTGCAATATTTATTTTTTTTTTTTGTATCTGGTTTGCAATGTTGCATAAGTTTAACGATGAAATTAGTCTTCTCCTCCATTCGTCCATAATAGATTCCATTCAGCCTTGCTTGAAAGTAAATTGATTAGATTAAATTATCTGTACAACCTTATATGTAATGAAGTATTAAATCAGTTCTTAATTCTATGCTCGTCCATCTAAATAGAAAATGGTAGGTTGAAAAATCAAATATCTTGGTTGGAGATATTGAACAGGTCAGTTTTTAGAAAAAAATGAGCATTTTTTAAACAGCACTATGAGTATGTTTTAGGATTCTCGTCCTTTAATTCTTAACAATAGGTGGAAGAAAGTAATGAGCTTGAAGCACCTAAGAGCCTTCCAAGGTTCCCTTCTGCAACAAAAGGTTGGAAGAAGAATAAACTGTGATTGCCTAAATTTGTCTCATGAGAGGTGGAAAACACTACAGTACTAATGATATAATGCTTTTGCTTGACTCTACATGAAGGTCTTGTTTTGAAGTAACTTAATGAAATTTAAAATTTTCTCTGAACTCTATTAGTCCTCCCATAAGCACAAGGATGATATTTTTAAAAACACTTTTTTTTCTAATAGTTTTTTCATTATTTTTTTTGGGGTGGGTGGGAGATGGAGGGGTTGGGAAACAAAAGTTATTGTGCTTGGCCTTATTGATTATTTTTTGGCAGGAATCTTAGAGCTGATGTGGATCATCAGCCTCATGGCCTGCTGGGGCATTTTGACCTTTATGACGAAGTTGTGAAATACAATTCTGATGCATTTGAATGCAGAGCTCTGGATAAACAAGGTCAATTGAACTATTAATAAAACCTTTTAGTTCTAAACTGATAACTTTTGTTAACTCATTTCTTCTGTATTTTTACCTGCACGAGTTTTAGGTAAACTTATTAGTCTTTTGAAAATTTATTGTGATCTTTAACAATCATATGATTTTATACCTTCCAGCGACCAACAAAGAAAAGAATGTAAATCAAGTCATTGGCCCAAATGGTGCATGCTGAATTCTAATCTGAATACCTCTAATTATGGGATACTTAAAATATCGGATGGCATTTGGCCCTTACCAAACATGTCTTGAACATTAAAAGCATTTCTGGATTGAGAACTTTGTAAGGCCTCCTGAGCGCTTGAGACATTTGATTGCCTGGCTGATCAGTTTAATGCATTTCTTCAAGTTTTTCAGGTCCTCCAAATGAACCTATTCAATGTGGTAACTTGGCTGAATCAAAGCCATTTGGGCAGAGCATAACAAATTTGGAGCATGGGCGGAGAGATTTTCCTGATACCCAGAATCATCATCATGACCATGTTATTGCTAATGTAGGTTTAAAAATAGTAATTATTTGGTAATCAAATTATTATTTTATTTTTCACTGTTAAATTTCCTACCAATTTCAGGATGTTACTAGTCATTCTAGAAAGCCAAAAGTCAGGAAAAAAGGAAAGGATAACAGTTTGTCTTCAGCTGGTCCTGATGATATTGAAACTCAAGGTTTACTTTATTTCATTTTAAATTTGTTTTAAGCATCTTAAATATATCATCATCTGTATTCATCTTGAATTTTTGAGCAATTTTTTTTGTTTGTTTTGTTTTGATTTTTTTTATATTCTCAATAGATGCGGTGATTAGACGGTTCTGTGAAATGCTGGAGGATTTCTGTGGCAGAGCAGAAATTTTTAGTGATGACAGGGATGAAGCTGAGTGGCTTCCGTTGACTGTTTCTGATCTCAAAATGGTCACCAATGAAATTTTTTCAATTCGAGCGAAGAAAATACTGCACTTGATTCCTGTAGATATTCTTTCGCGATTGTTGAAGGTTTTAGATCATCAGATTCATCGAGCAGAGGGTTTATCTATTGATGATTGTGAACATGTAAGTTCATGCATGTTCAGGCTTTTTTTCTTTTGGTTGCTGTGGTGAAATGCCATCACCATAATTAGTTGGAAGTTGCTAGGGTTTTCTTTCTTTGTTCCTTATTAGGGGTTGCAGTCTGAATTTCTTGAATCAAATTTTCAATGGATACATTATTATATGTAAAAGAAAGAAAAAGAAAGTATTATGTTCCTATATTAATTCCTGCCATTTGATTTTCTTGTATACTTGCTATGTTGTTTAACTATCGGCTTGCCAATGTGTTTCTGGTTCTAAACTAATCTTTCATTTTGAGCTACATCTACTTTGAATATTTAGGTCTTATCATGAATACAAGGAAAGGATTTTGAACAAATGGCCACGATCTAAATTCTGATAGTTGGTCACTTGCTGTAGATGGAGTGGTTAAGATTACCATTCTGAGTTCTTTTAGTATGTTAGGAACATCATGCTGGAAGTAAATAAGATTACCATTCCCAGTTCTTTGCAAGACCGGTGAGGGTATTGTCTGGATATTCTTGTTAGGTAGAAGGTCTTGAGCCTAGGCTTGCAAATCTTCATGACATCTTTGCCAAAAAGGAAAAAGAGAAGCACAGATATATGACTGGCGAAAATCTAGAAGGATGAAAATAGAGATTGAGTTTTTTCGTTCCTTCCCCTTTGGTTAATTCTTTACTTGATTGAGAAATACTTAAGAAGTTGCTTGTATAACCAAATTAATAACACACAAAAACACACGTATAACAATTTAGGCGCTTTGTAGTTTAAGTGCCTTATTAAATATTATCCTTTAGTGGTTTCACAATGTTCCTTTTTCCATGCAATTTGCTAAGCTTTCCTTCTTTTTGATTTTGGCCTCTTACGAGCCAGAACAACCATTCCTGTGAGACTTTCACTTTCTAAGACCTAACAATGAGTTCCTTTTTGTGTTGTTGGGTTCTTCAAAATTGCATTTTACCCTCATGTTCTTAACCTACAAGGGGAGTTTTGGTGATCACAATTGTGTTTCCAGCTGGAAACACAATGATTATACTCACTAAATCTCTAATTCTCTATTTCTTCTTAACAAAGGATATACTTCTCTATGACTCTGAGCTGTTAGAATGGAGTTTTTCATCAGTATAAGAGTTAAAAGTTATTTTGTATGTAACATGCTAATAGAGCATGGCCATTGTCCTTTGTAATTCACGAATAAACTTAAAATCTGAGTGTATTGTGAAAGAATGAAGCAATTGTTTCTCTGATGACCTGTTAAGTTAGATCCTCGTCCTTCCTCTTCATGATAAGCAAAACTTATGCCTCGGAATGCGGGATAGTTTTTCGCTTGGGGATGTTAAGAAAGTGGAGAAACTTTACACGTGGGAATGTTTTTACTGATTGTGTGATTAAATGCTCTAGTATTTCTTTCTCTTTAGTCCTTCCCACTAAGATTCGACACTATGATTATGCT
Organism: Apocynum venetum; assembly: GCA_019593545.1. Taxonomy (NCBI): domain Eukaryota; kingdom Viridiplantae; phylum Streptophyta; class Magnoliopsida; order Gentianales; family Apocynaceae; genus Apocynum; species Apocynum venetum. Next base: position 2,563,998 of record SRSM01000123.1, on the reverse strand, counting down.
ATTGAAGAGGACTGTACCATTCCCAGCTGCAGCCCAATTAGAGTACATAAACATGTAGATTTAGTGGGATCACTGAATTTTGTTTTTAAGATTTGCGTGACTGCAAATAGTACAGAGTATTTTAGAAGTATGTTTGGGATTCTAAACTTATCTTTTCCAATGCAAGGGACATGATACTGATAAAATTAGTTTTTAGGTTCCGTTACACATTTGACTTTTCTTATGTCATACTTGAGAAGGCTATGCTCTGTTGATGTTCTAAAGTGCAGCTGCACGGTATTGTCTAAAATAGTGCAGAGTATTTTAAGCATATGTTTGGGAGTCTAAACTTATATTTTTTAATACAAGAGACATGATACAAGATCTGATTAGTTTTTTAGCTTCCGTTACACATTTGACTTTTCATATGTTATACTTGAGAAGACTATTCTCTATTGATGTTCTGATGTCAATAGTGTCTTATCTCTCAACTACATAATATTCTTGAGGTTAAATACTTATTTTAGGGTTTTTAAATTTTTTTTTTAAACTCGCAAAATCTAGTCATCTTGCTTTTACATGTGGGTTGTATGTGAGTTCAAACTCTCATTTTGTCCTGTACAATGCTTGAGTGCAAGTAACATGGGATAACAATCTGGTGCACTGTATTTGATCACTCATTTGATTTCCAATCATGTTGGTATTAAGGGTAAATTTGGACTTTCATACAAAAACTGGTTTCATCTTGTTGGAAAATGGCTTAAATTTGGGACGGATAAATAAATTATCAATGGGATGAAGGAAGTAGATTTTTGGGGGTGCCTTTGGGATCTTGTCCTTTCGTTTTTCTAAAGTCTTGTAACCTTTGAGTATCCTAATCATTTATTATGGTCAAAATATGTATGGACCTTTGTGCTCAAGCTTCTATTTGTTTGTGCTGATGAATTTTTTGTAGGCCTCATTTATTGGCACTTAACTACCTTTGACATATTTCTCTAGAAGGGGTAGAGAAGTTTAGATGTGGGAAAATTTTATTAGGATTTTTTAGTGGTAATTTCTATAAAATTGAAGACTAAATTTGGACAAGAATTTGAAAAAATTAATCATTCCTCATAAAACATAGCTTAAAACAACTTTTTACCTTTAAAATTTCTATCACATCCAAATTTTAAATTTTCTCCTCACCCCACATATTTATATAAACAATACATTTTTCATTACTTTTTAATTAAATACACAATTTCAAACAATTTATTAGTTATATTATTATCAATAATGTGGGACCCAAAAAAATATCATATCAAACTTTCAAATCTCAAACAAAAATTCTTATTCAAACACAAAAAACTACTCTCATTTCAAAAATAAAAACAAAAAACTTTTCAAATTCCAATCCAAACCTGGAAATGTTCAGTTGTTTCCCTGCAAAATATCTGCCACAAGTTGACTCCACTCCTTGACGTAAAACTTAATAAACTGTTGTCTTGGATTTTCCAAATTCTTTGATGTGACATGAGCTGCATCTTTTTCCTTGTGTGGTCACTGAATATATGTTATATGTTTTCCTTTTTGGTTCCTCTCTACATAGGTTGATGAATTGTTGGATCGACATAATATTTCTTTTATTTGCCAGATAATTTATTCTGTGGTTAAGGTTATTGAAGATGATCTTTTTATTTATTTCTCCCTGGTCGCAGTCAGATTCAGATGTGATGGTTTCCATTTCTGTTGCTTTGGAATCCATTCACGCAGCTTTGTCAATTATGGCTTTCAACGGCATGCCAAAGAAACTATATAAAGAGGAGGTATGCTCTTTCGGCATATTGTATTCTTGAATTTGTTGTATTTTAAATTTTCTGCTTGAGATGTGGTGTTGCATTAAATTTTATATGTCATTTCTGCATCTGATGTAGATTATATTAAGGCTTTTTGAGTGATCACAATGTACTCATATCAGATTATTGAAAGGATTGTGGAGTTCTCTAGACATCAGATCGTGGATGTCATGTCAGCATGTGATCCAGCATTTCGGGCTTTGCATAAACCAAATGATAATGGCACCCTTGAAGGTAGCTCATTCAGCTTGTCTAGATGTTACAGGTCTTTTTGGACCATCAATCAAGCAATTTTTATGCAACTTATTGGCTATGGCAGCTTCTGGGACTTTTCTTCCTCTTGGTCTGAAGTGTAAAGCTTAAGATACTAATTTGGCCATACAGAATGCCTTTTGTGCCATTCATCCTATTTTTAGACAATCCTTGGAGTGTTAAATCATTAGATATGTGATAAATGGAAAAGGATTTTTTTTTTTTCTGGGTCTCAGTTGGGCAGGACAGCTACTTGTATATCCGTGTCAGGCAGTATACAATCTTAATCTTCTTCTTATTAGGAAATCATCAATAAAACTCCTGTATGAAGATCTGGAACAATAAGACTCGTATTTTTGCTTCTATATGGAAGTCATTTCTCATACTAATCTTATATCTTGATTTTTCAGGTGAAGAAGATGAAGAAAATGATGTTGACTTTGGTTCAGCTAGTAAGAAAAGGCGTACTACTAGGAATGTCAAAGCCAGAAAGTCAACTGTAAATAAGTATGATGAGAAAAGGCGTACATTTTTGCTATTTGTTTTTTTTTTTGCTATTTTAGTTTTGGCAACAGGCATGACCGTTTGGCTTATGTGCTGCTGTTGTTTTCAGAGCATCTGCTGCTGTAAATAGCATACTTCAGAAGCTTTGTACCATTCTTGGTTTTCTTGAGGACTTCCTGTCAGTGGAGCGCCTATCAGACAGTTGTATTCTCCAACTCATTCGAACTAGTTTCACAACATTTTTAGTAGATAACATCCATCTTTTGCAACTCAAAGCAATCAGTTTAATCAGTGGGGTAATAAGTTCGAACAACTCTACTCTCAGTTGTCTTTGCATGAAGTATGTGGTTTTTTCTAAATTTGTTGCATTTCCAATGCGGGTATCCAGATCTATTATACCTACACACAGCACCGTGCTTATGTGATGGATGAAGCTCTTCAGGTTCTTCTGAAGTTGCCATTCTCAAAGCGTGTGCCGAGGACTTATCATCTTGCTGATGAAGACCAGAAGCAGATACAGATTATTACTGCTCTGTTAATTCAGCTAATTCACTGCAGTGCTAACCTTCCTGAGGTGTTAAGGCAAACTAGTAGTATTCCTTCTTTGGATGTCTCTATAGATGGAAATTATCCAACAAAGTGCCATGAAGCAATCACAGAATCTTGCTGTCTTTTCTGGAGTAGAGTTCTGCAGCGACTGACTGGTTCAAAAAGTCAAGATTCAGCTGAACTGAAGATAATGATCGAGAATCTTGTAGTAGATTTACTTGTTACTCTGAATCTTCCTGAATATCCTGCTTCTGCTCCAATTTTAGAGGTAGATCTTCTGATGTCAACATTTTTACTTGGCTTAGTATTATTTTATGTTAAGAGCTGGTATATATGCAGGTTCTGTGTGTCCTCCTCCTTCAGAATGCTGGGCTGAAATCTAAGGATATTGCTGCTCGTTCTATGGCCATTGACCTCCTTGGTACTGTTGCTGCAAGATTGAAGCATGATGCTGTTATTTGCCGGAAGGAAAAGTATTGGATAGTTCAGGAGTTGATTAATGGAAACCATATCAGTTCAAGAGAAGCATGCTCTGTTTGTTTGGATTCAAGGATTGAGAAACCACTGTTTGTATGTGAAGGTTGTCACAGAATATTTCATCTGGATTGTGCGGGAGTTGGAGGAAACACAATTTCTACTCAGAATCTATATTGCCCTATTTGTATTTGCAAAAAACAACTTATTGTGTTAAACTCACACTGTGAAGCCCAAGGGATGGACCGTGGGAAAAAAATTTCTCGAAAGTCATTGCAGAGTTCTGATACAATTACAAACATGGAGATTGTGCAGCAGATGCTCCTAAATTATCTTGAAGATGCTGGTGGCATGGATGTTCATCTCTACACCCGGTGGTCTGTTGCTAACCTTTAATTTTTGGTTTCTTAATATTCTGTGCAAGGTTAACCTCTTAAAGGAAATATGAATATGCAGGTTTTATCTTTGCCTCTGGTACAAAGATGATCCTGGTTCTCAACAGAAGCTTCTCTATTACCTTGCAAGATTGAAGGCAAAAGCTATTGTTCGTGATTCTAGTTTGGGTTCTGTCATATTGACTAGGGATGCAGTGAAGAAGATGACTTTGGCATTGGGACAAAATAGTTCGTTCTCTCGAGGATTTGAGAAGATACTTCAAGTGCTTTTGGTTTGTCATTTATTGTGTTGACCTTGCTTCTTTATTACCTAATATGTCTATGCTTATAGTATTGTCGTTTGTAGGCTAGTCTGCGGGAAAACTCACCAGTGATTCGTGCCAAAGCATTGCGAGCTGTAAGTTAGGGGAGTTTTCATCATTGAAAATGCTCGGAGGGTTTCTTTTCCTCAGTAAGTACTTACATTCTATTGTTGTGTACTTCATGATGAGAGCAGGTCAGTATCATAGTTGAAGCTGATCCAGAGGTCTTAGGTGATAAGCACGTTCAAAATGCTGTTGAGGGGAGGTTTTGTGATTCTGCTATATCTGTCAGAGAAGCAGCACTGGAGCTTGTTGGTAGGCATATTGCTTCATACCCTGATGTTGGTTTAAAGGTATTGTGATCAAGATTATGCTCCTTGTTGTATCTTGATAATTCATTGCTTAGCCTGCTTTGGCCTGACTTCCAGTTTTTGTTTAGTATTTTGAGAAGGTAGCTGAAAGAATGAAGGATACGGGAGTAAGTGTGCGAAAACGAGCTATCAAAATTATAAGGGATATGTGTACTTCAAATTCGAGCTTCCCAGAATTTACAACTGCTTGTATAGAGATCATTGCACGTATTAATGATGAAGAATCCAGTATACAGGTAGAGTGAAATCAAAATGGTACAGGTTTTTAACAACGGTGTCTGAGGTTTATTTTGTTTCTGCGAGTTCTATGGCTATTTTTTGACTATTTCTTTGATCTTTCATACACATCACATGATCCATTTAATTTAGCGGTTTTGTTATCGATGGTTTAAGGAAGGCGAGTGGCACTGCTTAATGAGTTGTCAAAGGTATTTAGAGACCAATAATTATGCCAATATTAAGAATTTCTTTTAGGGGGAGGGAAGAATCGCTTTCATTTCCATGCAGAAGTACTCCCATTTACTTTATTTTGTTGGGTAGGAAGGGAAAAAGAGGTGGAGGGAGAGGAGATAAGAAAGAGCAATAAATCATCATTGTTTTATTTTATTCTTTTATCCCTTATTCACTATTTTATCAAAACTTCTAATGGTAAAAGTGAGGCCAATATTGTCATTAATGAGACTTATTTTCTTTCTCTCAATTTCTCCAATTTGGGAGGGGAGGAAATGCTGATGTAAGGGGGGAGTGGTGCCCTTCCTATTTACTTTCTATCCACATTTCCATCCAACCAAACAACGTAAATTCTATTTACATCCCGATCTGCTTCCCTCCCCATTTATTTCCTCAAAATACCCTAACCATAGATAGGCTTAGTTCTTGTGCATTTATTGTTGACAAAATATTTGTGCAGATGATGTTTGTTTTTTGAAACTTTAGCAAATCACATCTGTTTTAATTATTTCTTAGCATCATGGAAATATGTTATTCAGATGCCATTTGTACTCCATGTGCAGGATCTTGTCTGCAAGACATTTTATGAGTTCTGGTTTGAGGAACCTTCTAGTACACAGAGTCATTATTTTGGAGATGGAAGTTCTGTTCCATTAGAAGTAGCTAACAAGACAGAGCAGATTGTTGAGATGTTGAGAAGGATGCACAGTCACCAACATCTAGTAGCCGTTGTAAAACGCAACCTAACGCTTGATTTCTTTCCACAATCAGCTAAAGCTGTTGGAGTCAACCCTGTATCCCTTGCTTCAGTGCGTCGACGATGTGAGCTAATGTGCAAGTGCTTGTTGGAGAAAATACTGCAGGTATAGTTTTGTAATTATGGCATTTTGCCTATGCTCCCTTATATCCATTTGTTTGATTTCCATATATGTTGGTAAGTTCCTCTGAAAAGGTTTCGTGATTAAACTAATATTTTTTACTTCAGGTAACAGAAATAAGTACTGAAGAAGGAGATGTCCGCATGCTCCCATATGTGCTGCTTTTACATGCCTTTTGCATTGTAGATCCTACACTTTGTGCACCAGCATCTGATCCTTCGCAATTTGTAGTTACTCTGCAGCCATATTTGAAGTCTCAGGTTATTTAAGTTCTGCTTATAATTGGAAAATTCCTCTTGTTTCTCTAGTTGATATTCAGACATTGGCATCTGGTCTTTATACTCTAGAGTATTACCTTATTTTCTGTGCTTATATTCTCTGAATGGTTCTTGAACGATATATATTCTCCTGAAGTGTTACCCCATTTCTATGCTCTATGTTCTCCAAGTGTCCCTGAACGATTTTATTATTCTTGATCTAGTCTAATAACTTTAATTTACTCACTTTTGATCTCTAATGTTTTTTAATTGTCACATTTGTCAATAGGACTGACATTTTTCTGGCAGATGATGTCACAGTCCTCTCTGATGTTCCAATATTTTGGGGGTAGGAGTGGAACAATTTACCAATTGGAAGATGTGTGGTGTCATGTTTTGGAAGGAATTCTTAACTTTTGTCCAGTCCTATACCAAAAGAGGAGCATGAGAGGCTCGTGTAATTTCATTTGCTTGAGGATGCAAGTTGGATGGCTGTGATACATTTAAAAAGCAAGACATTACATTTTGGGACGAAAATTGAAGTTTGTGGAGCACATCTAGAGTTTATTAATTATTTAATCAACAGGAGAGTTATATATCTTATAGTGCAATGATTTTACCATGAGCTTAATAACCACTTACATTTTAGAACTCAACTTAGAGAGGATGCTTCTTTCACAATTAGTCTAAAATTTCATGTTCACTTTGTCCATATCCAAATTATCACTTTGAAACATTTTGTAGATTCCTGCTTTTATTTCCTTTATGTCATTCTATAAATTTGTGATCCAGCAAAAATTACAACATAGGTAGTCACTTTTGAGAAAACAATCATGTGCATTTTCATACTTTTACTCGAAATTATATGTGAATCAATAATCTTGTGAGGTTTTATGTGCCGTTGAGCAGTTTCCTTCTTCGTGTCTACTGGCTCTTTTCTACGTTTTTTATCCTCTCTGGAAATTATCTGGAAAGTTTAATGTAGCTGATGAACTCTGTGAAGAAGGCCCAAGAGCTTGAACTCATTTTCCTACTTGTGTCCAGGCTGATAGTAGAGCTGCTGCCCAGCTACTGGAGAGTATAGTTTTTATAATTGATTCTGGCTTGCCCTTGCTTCGGAAACTTACTGAAAGTGTTGTTGAAGAACTTGAACAAGATCTAAGACAAATGATTGCTCGCCATCCTTTCTTTGTTGTTGTACATGCTTGCATCAAGTACAGTTTCCTTACTCATTGACACTTTTTTTTTCCTTCTTTTTCCTCTTCTTTTTTCTTCCTATCCTACATGTTTTGTGTACACCTATTTGATAGGAGGATGTTATGTGAACAGTAATTTTATGTTTTGAATTTCAAATATAATAGATATGAATTAGTTGTGTAACTTGGTGCTTGACAATGTTGAATTAGTTGATACTTGATTTTTTTTCCCTTGATAAGGTTGTAGATAAAACATTGATCTTGACATGTTCAATGTGTATTTCCTGTTCAACTTCCTTCTTCCTCCATAGGGTATCATGCCAACATTAACCTGCTGAATAAAAATTAATTCCTCGCAGCACTCTTTTTGGAGCTTTTGTTTAATAAGGATCCTGATTGATGTTCTGTTTTTTGGTTTCAGATAGGTTGGTTATATTTGAGAAAATGAATAAGTGGTTTGTTATGATCTCCCCCTCCACCTTCTGTTTCAATTATTTTGCCAGGGATTTGATAAATTCCAACTGTAATGTTGAATATAACACTTCTTCCAAGTACCACTCAAAGGCCATACCTATAGTGCTGCATATATTGCATATGTTCAAGAGCATCAAGTATCGCTTAGGAATTCAGAATGCATTTCTTGCTGCATCTAATAAATTGCTTCTTGAGTTGTTTATGTGTGGGTCAGTAACTTCAATTGATTCTTCATACTATTCTTCTTCAGCTGTAGTTTGTTTCTCTGAAAACCTGTTTTGCTTTTAAACAAGCAGGTGCTTATGCACGTTGAGCAAAGTAGCAGGGAAAGGTGCTACTGCAGTTGAATATCTTATACAGTTGTTTTGTAAACATCTGGATTCCCTCGGATTCGACAATGAGAAGGTTGGTGACAAAACATTTCTGAATCAAAAGCATTTTGGTGTTAAATTGAATTATAAAGATCAGTGTGTTTTAAATTATTGTTGAGAGTCCTCAAATATTTACTGACTTCACTATATTTGTGTTAGACTGTGGTCAAAATTGGTAGGCTGGCCTTTATGAAGAATGATGCAATATTTGGCCATCGTTATTGTTTTGTAGTAGTTGCCCAGTGATAGGGTAGTCTGTTGGAAATGTACTTGTGTTATTTTTGACTTTTCTGTTAATTTCAGCAAGTTGGGCGATCTCTTTTTTGTCTGGGACTGTTGATACGGTATGGCAGCTCTTTCACTACTGCATCTGGTTCCAAAAGTATAGATGTCGTTAACAGCTTGAACCTATTTAAAAAATATCTTCAAGCTGAGAAATTTGGTATCAAGGTTAGATCGCTGCAGGTGAGTTCATTCTTCTCCTCTTCTGAATTACTCTTGTATTCACTGTCTACTAAAGTAATGTAGCTGTGATCTCTCCAGGCTTTAGGCTATGTTTTAATAGCTCGGCCTGAATGTATGCTAGAAAAGGATGTTGGAAAGATTCTGGAGGATACTCTTTCTTCTGATACTGATACTCGTCTTAAGGTAAAACTATTTTCATCAGTTTCTTCTTTTTATATATGATGCACATTAATCCAATTAATGTACAGATCCAATCATTGCAAAATATGTACGAGTATCTTCTTGATGCTGAAAATCAAATGGGAACAGATAGAGCTGGTAGTGGTGAAGATAACTCAACTGATGGTGGCCAGAGTGTGCCAGTTGCTGCTGGGGCTGGGGATACGAACATTTGTGGTGGGATAGTTCAACTTTACTGGGAGAATATCTTAGCTAGATGTCTGGATGTGAATGAGCAAGTGCGCCAATATGCTCTTAAGGTGAATATCTATTGTTTCATCTGTTACACAAAGCTTTTGGTAAAATGGAAAGGTTGCTTTCTATTTTTACCTCATTCAAATTGCATGTGCTATCTGTTAAATAATTCGTGTTTCTTAATTTCATAATTACCAAATCATCATCCTACATTAGCTATTCTGCTTATGCTTAACTCAGAATTGTCTTTTTCCCTTAAGAAAATCTCTATGTAGAGTTATCTTGGATAAATTTCTTGATTTTATGTGTGGACTTCACTTGTTGATTTGTGAACTTCATTTTTTTTCTAATAGCAGCGGATATTGAAATTCTCTACTCTTTTACTATTTTGCTAACAGATTGTGGAGGTGGTTCTACGTCAGGGTCTAGTTCATCCCATTACTTGCGTACCCTACCTCATTGCGCTTGTAACAGATCCTCAAGAGACAAATGCGAAGCTGGCTCATCATTTACTGATGAATATGAATGAAAAGTATGCAGCTATATATTATTTTATTAGAAAATAGACTGTCAATATGCTTAAGCCATCTGATTGGGTTTCCTCTACAGGTATCCAGCCTTTTTTGAAAGCCGCCTTGGAGATGGCCTTCAAATGTCATTTGTATTCATGCAATGCTTGAATCAAAACCCTGCTACCCGTCTAAACCAAAAAGGTCCATCAAAACCGTCTGCTAACATGAAAGGAAAATCTGATAGTGTCCCTTTTGCTCTTGGGAAGGCTGGGGTTTCTCGAATTTACAAGCTTATCCGCAGTAATCGAGCTTCAAGAACCAAGTTTATGGCCTCAATTGTGCGTAAATTTGACATGCCCAGTTGGAATGAAACTATTGTTCCTTTCCTAGTGTAAGTCTTGCTGCAGTTTGTTTAATTTAAGGTACTTTGCAACTCTTGAGTTTTGAACAATAGTTGCTCTTCTTTTCTCAGATACTGTACAGAAATTCTTGCTCAGCTTCCTTTCTCATTGCCTGATGAACCTCTTTATCTAGTCTACTCAATAAATCGAGTTATTCAAGTCAGGGCAGGGATGCTGGAGGCAAATATGAAAGCCTCTTTGCACTCGTTACAAGATGTTCCAAAAAGTAACGGAACTGGAACCATTCAGCCTCTGCCTTCCCTGCCTAATGATAGTATTGCAATCGATAATGGGAGACAGGGAGTCCAAGAAGACTTAGACAGCCACATAATATCTGGACATGTATCTGAAGATTTATATATGCAAACAATGACCTCAGGCAATTCCCATTGCATCTCTGCTGCTGATCTGAAGAAAATCCAGGCAAGTGCTTGTTATTGTTATTAATTGTTATTAATGATGAAATTGTATCTGGTTTCACTGTTTTTTTAGTTGGGGTTTATATTTTTTATCATTATTTGGCCAAATTCTTAGGTGGAAATTGTTATTCTAATAGTAATTTTATCTGCTGCTGTCTCCTTGAAATAATTTGGCTCTGCTATCTATTTTTCTGTTTATGATGCAGGCAGACTGCATTGCAGCTGGTGCTCTGCAACTGCTTTTGAAACTAAAGCGGTACCTCAAAATCGTCTATAGCCTAGATGATACCCGTTGCCAGGTATTACGAGTTTGAATTATTACAGTCACATCCCTTTGGGAAATACTGTTTGCAGTGAATGGAGTTTTCTATGTCCTCCAGGCATTTTCTCCAAATGAGCCGCCAAAGCCAGGCGAATTTCTTTCAAGGCAGACTATTCCTTTCAACTTCAATGAAATGTGTATAGATCCTCCTAATACTTATCAGGACTTTGTCCAGAGATACCAGGTAGATATAAAGTTGGACTGGGCATCTTGATTTTCTCATAATACTTCAAGAAAATTTAGTAGCTGTATGTTTGTCTATAACATTGGTGCTTTACTTAATATGATATGATTGAAATGGTCACAGTAAGTTTTCTGTCTATATACATTGGTTTGGCTGTGCCTAATCTTCCTTTTCAATTTTGTGTGTCATTGTTTGCTCATTTAAGACGTGTTTGCAGAACTTCATCATTAAATGAGCAGAACATTTGATTGACTTAAAACTATAACTCTTTATGTTGCGGTAGTATTCCTTGTGCTTCACTTTGGGGTGTCTTGAAATGTGTTATCGCTTTAAGTGTCATGGTATCATGTTAGTTGCTACTTTAATGTTATTCAATCCTTGGTCTTTTGCTTCAAATAATTTAGATTTTTAGGTTAAAAATCTATTTTGGAAAATGGATGTCCAGTATTACTGTTATATGATTATTATTCAGAAGTACAAAAACTATTTGAAAATTATGTTCTTTTCCTTTTGATGAAATCCAGCATTTGTGGTGGAGGAATTAGGATTTTAACTTGAATACAACATCGTGACAGGGTGGGACTACCTCTACTTCTTTTTGCTATTCAGTTCATCTCTTCCCTCTTCAACTATCACCCATAAGCTGAGTGCGTCCCTGATGCCTACAATCTTTAACTGTGGGAGTTGTGATATTTAATTTTGTTGAACTTTTATGATTGAGCACTTTCCTTGTTTATCTTTGGGTCTGCTTACAATCACAATGAGCAATTCTGTATTTAGATACTGCATTCATCACATCAGTGCAGCTGATTTCATCCTTTTCTCTGAGGTGAAGTCTTCTGCAGCAATTTAGCCTTTTGAAATTTGTTCCCGCCTATTCTAGTTCATTTTTGTTCAGGTTTCATTTTCTGTAGGACGTTAATGACTAATACCCATGACAGGATTTCAAGAATGCGCTGAAGGAAGATACTGTTGATTATTCAATCTATACTGCCAGTATCAAGAGGAAGCGCCCTCCATCAAGAAGGGGTGGGAGGTCTGTTCGAATGAGTGGTGCAGACTATGAGGGTGATGAAGATGATGAAGACTGGGCAAATGGAGCTAGGAGGCTAAACAACAGTGGTAGGAAAGGTAATAGCAGAAGTAGGCAGCGGTTGTAAATATATAGGTTTCAAACTAACATGTACAGTGGATAGGTAGAACAAGTCAAAAATAGGGAGAAGAAAAGCTGAAAGCATATCGTTGGTACAGAATCTGCATAACACCTAAGTGGCCAGGTCCTAGAAGTTGTGAAGCTTGGGAGTTTCTGGGCTGCTTGTGTCTTCTAATTTGCTAGGCTCATTTGTGTATGTATCCTTGCTTTCCCTTGGGACCTTTAACCGTGTAGTGCAGATGTCTCGCGGCATTCTGATTTGCAGGGAAAGGTGTGTGCCACCTTTATTGGTACATTAAGCTTTCGGTCGAATTAGCCGGGAAAGGGGGGGGGGGGGATTTTTTATGTCTGTATATTAACACAGTTTAATCTCACTTCAGAATGAAAATCATTCTGTCATTTTTTTGTATAGTATAGAAAATTCTCTCATCTTTTTTTCTTTTGAATTAAAAATTCTCTCATCTTTGAATGAGTAAATCCTGCATACTTTTAACTCCCTCGCGATTAATAGGTTTTTGCAGACTTTCTAGCAATAGAACCTTCCGCATTATTTCTGGAATATCTTTTGGAGGCTCTTTCTTTCTTTTCTTTTTATCCAAGCGCACACACGCACTCGCACAAATAATAATAATAATAATAAAGCCCCCTCGATGTTGCTTTACGGGAAATAAGTGCGTGGAAAGTTTTTCTTTTGAAGCTGTATGTAATCCATCCACTTAATTGTTGGGGCGAGCTGTATTTTGTCTACTATAACTACTCTTCTCGTTCCATTTTATTTTTTTATAAGATATTAAATAAATTTTTTTATTTCTAACTATAAAATATTTTTTAAAAATTAGTGTATATGTTATTTTTAAATTCATTATTACTTTATTGATTAAGAGATAGAGAGAATAAATATTTTTTTAAAAAAAGATTAAAATAATTTTTTGATCTATAAAATTGTTCAAAACATCTTATAAAAAATAATGAATAGAGTAATCACGAGCACTTATTATATTCTTGTAGAATTTTTTTTTATGATTGTTCTGTCAATTTACGAATCCATCTTGTAATTAACTCAAAAGATACGTTGTTTTTTGAGTTTTTGTTCGTAAGATTAAAATAGTTTATACTTTTGGAAGATGGGGAATAATTCTAGGAGAAAGTTATTATTGGTAACATAGTTTCACTTCCATTTTTCTTAAAGTCTGATTATCACATTATTTGAAGATTTGGACCCAAAAACCAGCTGAGTCATGACATAACCAATGCGGCAGATTATATATCAAATGGCAACTGATCTCGGATTTGACTTCAGATCTTCTGCCATTTTTCCTTTAATAAGTCTTCTCATAATCTTTCCTGAATGTGATTTTGGAATTGCATCCACAAATTGCAATCTTCTCACTTTCTTGTAGTGGGCTACATTAGATGCAACAAAGTCCATCATTTCCTGTTCGCTCTCTTTTGCATCTGGGCTCATCACCACGCACGCAGCTGGAATCTCTCCAGCTTCTTCATCTGGAAGCCTGAAATTCAAAACATTTTATCTCAGTTATTTTCCCTCTGAGGATAGACTACAACATTCTATGGCAATTCCATATCCATTATCCTGTGCTCACCCAACAACAGCAGCATCTTCAACAGAAGGATGCGTTAGAAGGACTCCCTCTATTTCTGCCGGAGCCACCTGCCAAATTATACCATAATATTAAATCTTTTTAGAAGATGGGGAATAATACTTTTGTATTAAATCTTAGTGCTATACGTACTTGAAATCCTTTGAACTTGATTAATTCTTTGATGCGATCGACGAGGAAGACATCCCCATCATCATCTATGTAGCCAATGTCACCTGTGTGAAGCCACCCGTCTTTGTCGATGGTAAGAGCTGTTTCATACTCGTTTTTGTAGTAACCTGAAATATATCAATAGCATCAAGAACTGGTTTAATGTTACTCGAAAGAAAAAGAAAAAACAAAGAATTCACCTTTCGTCACGCATTGGCTTCTGACGCAAATCTCTCCAGGGGTGTTCTTGGGTAAAGAGTGGCCCGTGTCAGGATCAACGAACTTCACTTCCAGATTCGGAAGAATGAATCCCACTGAGTTTCTCTTTGCAATTCCATGACCTTTACTGGGATCTCCATGGCTAAGAGTAATACAGCTGTGCTCTGTCATTCCATATGCCTCCTGAACCTGGACATCAGGGAATTTCTTCTCAAATTCCCTTTGAATTTCTGGAGCCAGGGGAGCAGCCGCTGTCATAACTGACTTGAGCTTGATCCTACTCAGATCAAATTCATCTACGATGGGATTCTTAACCAGGCCCAAAATGATGGGCGGCACAATCGGTGCGAAATTGACCTCATACTTTATCAATGCACCAAGAAATGCCCGAAGTTCGTATCTCTGCATCACTACCACTTTCCCCTTGTTCCTGAGGGTAGCGCAACAAATCCCAGTTAGACCATATATGTGAAAAAATGGTATGAGACCAAGTATGGTGACGTTCCCAATCAATTCAGGTCCGACACTGAACAGAGAAGAGCAGAGATTGGCCACTATATTCCGGTGGGTCAACATCACACCTTTCGACAGCCCGGTGGTTCCAGATGAGAAGGGAAGGGCGCATAAATCAGTTTGTTGCACAACTTCGTTAAATGCAACAGAGCTGACACGATCTCCAGCTTCCAGAAATTTTTTCCAGTTTATGCTTCCCTCTATTGGCTCTTCCCCTACCACTATAACTGGAACCCCGAAATCTTTCACCTGTTTTATTCCGCAAATATGTCAAGATTAATTTAAAAAAAAAAAAGAAAAAGAAAACAATTGCAAAGAAGGTGTTTTATTTTGGTTTATTACCTTGTCATGGGTAGCGGCATCGGTGACAATCAGCTTAGCTTCTGCAATGTCTACTTGCTTCTTGATCTCTGATGCATGAGAGTCTGGATTGGCACAAGAGAAAACACCACCAGCAGCCATAATGCCCAGAGCAATAACGGCATATTCCACAATGTTTGGAAGCACCACCACCGCCACATGTCCTGTGCTTTTGCCAAGCGTCCGCAGGGCCTTGGCAAACCTCCTGACGTCTCTGCTAACCTCCCCGTAAGTGTAAGTCTTTCCAGTTGCAGCATCGACAAAAGCCACTTTCTCTGAGAACAATTCTGCATTTTGAAGCACAAAATCGGGCAAAGTTACGTTGTCCGGAACTTCCACTGCTGGATAACGACTTCGGAAAATATGCTCATCTTCTGGCAAACTGAGGATGTTGGTTTCCATGAATTTTTGTTAGGTTTTAAGTGGCAAGAGCTATTCTTGAAACACAGGATTTTATAGGAGGAAGAGAATGGGTTTTGGTTTCTGCAAAATCATGAGAAGTTCGTGCCAACAAAAGGGCTCTGGCAAGTGAGGATTAGTTGAATCATTACTGTTGAACGTGTAATGATAATCTTTAACCAACTTGACATTTAAGAACAAATAGAACTCCAATACTAACAAGAACACAAACTTCATGGCTCACCTAATTCCCAGATTAATTACTGCAAAGACATACATGGTCCCATGAAATATAAATTACAGAGCTTTCTCCGAATTGAGGACATTTTCTTCTTGAACTAAGCAACTGATATCCATTGATAGTTTCTGTATGGCAAATGTTTGTCTGTATTTCTTAAGAGCCAAAAGACACCTGCTGAAATTATTTACCCTAATTTAAAACCTGTTCGACTTATCCATTGGCTGCCGCTGTTCGGAAGGAGAAGGCACGTGAACATGCTTCTCACAATTCACTGAATATAGAGCTCTGATTATTTCCATTAATTTAGCAATGTTACAGAGAGACAGTCATAAAATGAATAGGAGCCACCTCGAGATTCTTTCTCAAGAAAATGTGTGTTAAAATGGAAATGAAATGTCTCGAAATAGACACAAGTCGAATATGAAGCCATATCAATTTTATAGCCCACAAAAAAAAGACTAGTAACGAAGCCAATAGGTCCTTCGCCGGAACCAGTTGTAGTCAGGTAAACCCTGGATGGGCCCCAAAGCTGATATAGCAACATCCTGCAATTGTAATTTGAGGATGAATCAATCAAGTCAATCAGATAAATTTACGCAAAAATCTTTTGACATAAAATTTTCATGTCTTTATTATCCTTACCTTGTCAAATATAAATCGATTGGCCACACGTTTGACAGCGCTTGCATCTACGGCATCAATCCTAGCAAATAGTTCAGCATATGGCATCCTTCTGCCGTAGGTAAGTAGCTGAAACAAAAAGAAAGTAACCAAAAATAGAATAATATTTTAGAAAACTTGTTTACTCTACTCAAACTGATAATTCTAAATCTCGCAAGGGAAGAAAACTTGCACAAAGATACATAAAATCATAAATTTTCCCTGTTTAGATCTTTCCAAAATAGATGGCGTACTAGCATTAGCTATTTCATGCCCAGAATAGACGGCAAAACTAACCCATCAAAATATGGTAACCTAACACAGCCTTGCCCTACATATTATCTCATGCTACTGTACTAAGTATCCCAACATGAATTTAAAAAACACACCTGACGCCCAATATCTTCTGCAATGGGACTTGTGCCATCTAAGTGTAGCAGAAGAGATGATTTTAACTGCAAAACCACACAATGGAGAAAATAAGCAATGGACTTAAAAAGAAAAAATTTGTAATGTTCATCTACAGAAACATCATTCTCCCTAACTAGATCTAACAAGCACCAAAAAAAGACAAATTACTTGGTTTTGAGCACGAATCACATCCGCCTCTGAAACCCTATAGCATAGCTTGCTCATCTCATACATAATTGCATAGGCCAAATCATCCAAGCAATCGGGCTGCAACAACAGTTAAGAGAAACAGATCAATAGAAGGGCCATAAAAATATGATATCCCTAAATAATAGAACCATCTACTAGTCCAGGAATAGCAGTCACTGGTTTATCCAAAAATTAAAACGTACATAACAAACAATCTACATATACTATGAAGCATGAATCATATAGATAAAACAAGCAATGAGTAAACACTAATTACTGTATATAGAACTCCAAAGCATGTACCAGGATTTCAATCTTCAAACATAAAAAATGAAAAGAAATAGAAATAAAACATTTTAATGCAAGTCTCATACAAGAAAGTATCAGGGATGCAGAGCAGAAAAATTCCAAAAAAAACATTAAACAATATTGTTTTTATTTTCTTCCTACACTGGTCCCTTCTTTGTCACCCCAGTTCCAAACAATGTGAAAAATAAAATTGATGATTTGTTTTCTTCTTTTTAAGAGTGCACCTTTGCAACGGCATAAACACCAAAGAGGCCTGTATCTTTGTAGTTTGTGTTAAAGGCCATCATGCTCTCTGCTATTTCGTTGATACCAACCCTCTGAGCCAAATCAGAACTGCAAATGTATTTTAGAAACCAGTCAAGACATTAATTAGGTCATTAAAGTACAATATTTAAAAAGTATTTAAAATGTGAATCACTAACCCCAAATGCTTTCCACCTCCTGCGCTCTTATTCCAGGATCCTAGCATTGATTGCATCACCATTAAGGCAATGGAATCAGGATCCGTCCATGAGGCCCCTTCAAAAGCAACAGCAAATTGTGCGAGCTTAATGTCATCATCAATCATCCTAACCTGACAGGCAAAGAAAAGAAGATCTTCAGAAATGTTGAAAGGAGAATATGTTATGAAATATCCAAGAACAACAGAATACCTCAGAACCAGTAAAAACTGCAGGCTCCTTAGCAACTAATTCAGAAGTAGTAGTTGAATTTGTTGACAACTTTGCAAACAGCTTCTTCACTAGTTCAACAACTTCTTCATGCTTAACAGCTCCAGCAGCGGCAATCACCTAAAATAATGGCATCACAGAAACTCAGATAGCTTGGCAAGGAACTACCACATTGACCAAAATACACTATTTACAAGAGGAGAAATTGATTATTTGATTATTACCATCCTGGGAGCAGAATAATGAGTAGATATGTAGTCCTGTATATGCTTTTTGGAGATTGTCTTTATATTGGCGGCAGGTCCAAGAATTGTCCTAGCTAGAGGAGTGTACTGGAATGCAGTTGCATGTAAGTGGTCAAAAATAACTTCTTCTGTTTGGCCTTCCACCTACAATGGAGATAGTACAGGGCGTAAGTCTCAAGAATTCAACGCTAGCCTGTTTACAGGTGAGCTTAAACATGTATCCATAGGGCTACAACCTGTCAAAATGCAGCTTAGTTGGCCTGCATCTTAAAATTCTAATTAGCAAACAACTCACACGTGCATAAACAGAAGAACTAATAAGTGATAAAGATTATAGCAGCCACATAACAGCATCAAGATTATAAATAATGACAAAAATATAGCCAAGACACTGAAACAAGAATCCCAAGCATCCCCTTGATTCACATCTCACTTTCATTCTTATTGCTCTAACTGCAAATGCATTAGAGGACAATCACCAACCCAACCAGTATCAAATGGCCAAATATGTTGAAAATTCTAAAAACCAATATCTTACAGCTAAAATAGGACGTCAAACCCAGACTAGTGCCCTAATCCACCCTTTAATCCCTCAAAACCAATAAGATAAAAAATATCCAACCATCTATCATGATCTTATGTCAGGTAATTCTCTTAGACATCCAGAGTCAAACAGACAACAGACCATTGCAAAGAAAAGATACAAGACCCAATGAACAAAAAATCATCTCGACTAACATATATTTAACCCAATAATACACTGTAATTTTCTAAGATGATATCGGTAAACTTGAGCAGATTTATTTCTTTCAAATAATAGTTTTTGTTGCCTTGCTGATGCTGCTTTCATAGGGACAGTTGCATTCCATATTTCAACAACACCGAATAAAAGTTGCATTTGTGACTAAGAAAAAACAGTAAGACACAGAAAAGCATTTTGTAAAACTGAATCAAGTTTCATATTCTATATCTGTCCACTGAGTAAATACCTAGCTTAACACTTTTACTATGTGACAAAAAAAGATTCAATCTTTGCCCAGAAAAATGTAAATATGCTTGATCGATAAATAGTATTGAGAATTCAAAAACAGAAAATAAAACTTTTAGCACCTCCTCCATTTCCCTTAGAATGACATCTCGTTCGCGGTTGATTTTACTCTCTTCGAACTTTGAATTTTGAAGAATATCAGCTAGAATATCCAAAGCCTTGGGTACATCTTTATCTGTCACCTTTGCATAATAAGTGGTCTGCTCTCTAGAAGTATAAGCATTCAAATGACCACCCATGTTCTCAATTTCCTCCTCCAATTCCCTCGTACTTCGCTTCTCAGTACCCTTGAAGATCATGTGCTCGAGGAAGTGGGCAGTGCCATTGGTCTCCTCCGATTCAAATCTGGAGCCTGCATCGATCCAGACACCAACGGTAGCAGTACTACAGGCAAGATTGGATTCGGTGGCGATACGAAGGCCGTTGGGTAGGGTAGTAACGCGTGTAAGAGGGGCGGCGAGGATGGGAGTGTGGTCGGCACGGGTTGGGTGGGGGGAGCTGTGTTTGAGAAATCTAAGATCAGGTTCTTCAAGACGTTTGAGTTTGTTCTTCACGTTCTCAGCTAGACGGTCGTAGATCATGGCGTTTGGAGGTGGGGGCGAGGGTTTTGTTAATGGTGATGAAGTAGATGCAACGGCGGCGGCGGCGGTGGATTGGTGTCGGATTTGAGCCCGACGGGCGACCTTTAGGAGGTGGCGGATCGCCATGTTAGGGTGGGCTCTGAGCAGGGGTGATATGGTCTAGGGTTCTTTTCTGGTGGTGGAAGAAAAACAGAGAAGATAGGAGGAGGACAAGTCAAGAGGACTCACTCTCGGCACTCGTTCTTTTCACAGCGTTCTCTGAGAATTGGTCGATTTTTGTGATTTATGCGACGACGTTTTGGCTCAGCTTTCATGATCTCTTTTTCTTTTCTTTTTTGTTTTTTAAACTTAAATGGCAATAAATATTTGCCATTATCTGGTTTTTGTTTTGGTTTTGGCGAGAAATATTCCAACTCAACAATTGGGATGGAAACAAAAAAAAAAAAAAAAATTCCAACAGAACTTACACAATTCTTTTTGAGAAAAACAATATATTTTCTTCATTCATAATTAAATTTTCATATTTTTAATTTAGTTTATTCATAATTAATATTCAATTTTATTGAATAAAAATATTTTTTATTCAAAGTTCAATTAATAATCTCTTTAATTTTATATATTTATATACAATTAACTCATAATTTCATCACTTACTTCATTTAATTTAAAAAATTTATATTTACACCTCACTTAATTAATTGATAAGTTAATTAAAATTAATAAAACAATTTAATTTTTAGCCAAATTAAAAAATACACATTTAATACAGACCAAGGGTGTATTAGTAAAGAAATAATAAAGGCAAGAAGAATATTTTGTAACAAAGAAGTTTTATATTTTAAAAGGAAAAAAAGAACATAGGTAACTTTTTCATGGATCCAAAAATAACCCATTTAATTTCATGTTCAGAAGCCCATTTATTAGTAGGGGATGATTATCGTTCGGCCTCTTACTAAAGCCCAGCTAAAACCCTTCGTTATATATCACTGCTGATACTATATAAGACTCAAACTGAAACGGCAGCAGAAACCCTAGAAGATTCCCTTCGCTATCTTCAGCTGCTGCTCTTTGCCGTGCTGGAGCCATAGGGAGCTGATCTGCGGTAGTTCAGTTTGACAATGGCGACTCCGAGAAGTGTGAAAGATGTCTCTCCTCACGACTTTGTCAAATCTTATGCTGCTCATTTAAGGCGATCTGGAAAGGTACTCCTTAGTAATTTCCTCAATTGATTATATTTTGTTTCCTTAAATCACGTTCCTCTTGTTTATATGAACAAATGTATGGTAATTGAGAATGTAGTTCATCGTATAGTAGATAAATTCAGTGGATTTATTGCCATTCCAGGGCAATTTTGTTTTGGAAAATGTGCATCTTTGATAGATTTTGCTTGTGTATATATATATATATATATATACATATATCAGTTTTTCTTTACTCACTCCATTTTGTTGAATTCATTCGCTTCAGACTAGCTCGATAATAATCATGCAATTATTAGCTTTTGGAGTCTTGTTCTAGAAATTGTTGTATCGTGAATTTTCCAAATAAATGATTGACAGTGCATTTTTATTTGCGTATCTATATTTTTTTATTCACATTTGTCACAGTCGAATACACTTCATTTCATGTTTCTTTGTATTTTCCATTTCTAGATGGAGCTTCCCCATTGGGTTGATATTGTCAAAACTGGAAAACTCAAGGAACTTGCTCCTTATGATCCAGATTGGTACTACATCAGAGCTGGTATTACACTTTTTGCACTGCTTAAGTCCCCACATCTGAGTGTACCCTCACACAAATAGACAACTCGAAAAAATCTAGTTGTCAGTTACAAATGGGGCTACATTCGATGAAAAATATGTATGATTTTTTTGTTCTTTCGCGTATGCTGTCACATTCATATATTTGATATGGCTTGCAGCGTCAATGGCTAGAAAAGTCTACCTGAGGCAAGGCCTTGGAGTTGGCGCCTTTAGGAGGATCTATGGTGGGAGCAAGAGGAATGGGAGTCGCCCACCCCATTTCTGCAAAAGCAGTGGTGCTGTTGCTCGCCACATTCTTCGGCAGCTACAAAAGATGAATATTATTGATGAGGATCCAAAAGGGTGAGATGTTGGCCTGTTATACATTTGTCTATTTGAAATTGAAGGTGCTCATTATATCAATACTTTAATGAGCATGGTATAATTCTCATCTCATTGCAAGTGGTTGATCACTGTTTACTTGTATGCCTGAATTTTTATCCTGCTATAACAATCATGATTACTGGTTATGAATTGGTTATTTTTTATTTAAGTAATAATCCTTCTCTTTTTTTTTTTGTTTCAGTGGAAGAAAAATAACCTCCACTGGCCAAAGAGATCTTGACCAAGTTGCTGGTCGCATTGTAGTTACACCATGATGATGGTCAAATTCGTGAATGCTACTGCAATGTCTGTCAATTTTGTTAAGATTTAGGTTCTCTTTAAAATTTTACTTCTTTATGCCTAAGCTTGTAGAAGAGAAAAAAATATCCGTGTTCAATAGTTTTTGGTCTCAAATTCCTAGCATTTCCATGCTGTAGTGTGCACTCTGCTTTATGTTTTGCAGTTTCATACCTGAACTGTTGGCATAAGTTCTTATTCTATATGATTCAAACGGCGCCTGTTCCTAGTTTTTTTTTTAATAGATAACCTGATCCTAGTTTAACAAGATAATAGCTTTGTCAACTAGCTTATTTTTTTAGGCATTGCATTTGGAATTGGGCAGTCATTGATTTTTTTAATTGGGACACGGATTTTTTACTGTAAAACATCACCCAAAAAAATACAAGAAACTGTCACATGAAGCCTTTGCTTACTAAAGAAAAATACATATTTAGAAGCTCTGCAAATACAGCGAGATGTAAATTTGTGTAGTTTTAAATTCCTTTTGCTCCTTTCTAAAAGTGATTTGATTTCTTATGATGATTCTTAACCTGGAAAACTCTTATAAATAAAAGACTGATTTTCAAAATTAGTTGTTATACACCTACTTGTATCTTTTGTTTATCTTTAAAATTTTGTTTCAAGGTTTTTTGTTATTCTTTAACGGATGGAGGTTTTTTGGGTAAGATCCATTCATCCGAAGGGCAAATGTCATTTTGCGTAGTGGGTTAAAAAACCAATAAAAATTCATATTTGCGTAGGAGTTAAAGAATTTCAAATCAACCCCAATTCTACCCATTGCAATTGAACCTATCACAATCCACCATCTTGCAATCAAGCCCACTAAACCAATATTCACTCAACAATCGAAGGCGAATTTTTTTCCCCAAGCTTTCTGCTAGATTGCTTCATCGCCACCATATTTGCTCATGGAATATGGTAACCTAGAATTTATCTTGCCTTTCCTCTTGCTCATGAGATATGATGGCATACAAAATTTTAAAACTCTTCTTTGATCTGCAAAGAATATTTTTGTTCAATGAATGTTAAGAAAGGAAGTTTGATATGAATTTCTCTTGCCCCGATTGCTTTTTTCGTTTCTTTCTGAAGGATGAAAAGTTTCCATGATTCTTAATAGTGGGTACTAGAATTATTGTATGAATCAATTCCAAGGAACATAATAGGAGATAATTGGTTTCAAGAAGGGAAATTGGTCTTGGTGAAATAGTTGTTCAACATCTTTCTTGCAATAGTGGCTTCTTTGTTATTTCATTAGGGTAACACATTAACAGTGGTTTCTTCGTTATTTCATTAGGGCAACACATTAACCGCGGTTTCTTCGTTATTTCATTAGGGTAACACACACATTAACTGTAAGGAGAAGAAGAAATAAATTGAAATTAAGAAGAAAAAACAAAAACAAAAGCACAAATAAAAATAGCAATCCAAGAATCCAAAAAAATAACCTCGAAAAAAAAA
Source organism: Apocynum venetum (assembly GCA_019593545.1). NCBI lineage: Eukaryota > Viridiplantae > Streptophyta > Magnoliopsida > Gentianales > Apocynaceae > Apocynum > Apocynum venetum. Next base: position 2,540,339 of record SRSM01000123.1, on the reverse strand, counting down.
GAATCCTACAAAAAATAAAAGAAACAAAGAGGAAAAAAAACCCCCTTGAAATTAGTTGGGAAAAAGTGTTTTTTTTTTTCATCAAGGACTAACCTTCACCAATAATTTATCTATTTTTGACCTATAAGGACAAAAATATTTCTGAAAAACCTCCATTTGTTATTGACTAATGGACTTAATTGACGAAATGATTAAATTGATCTATTTTTAAAGGTAAGATGACTTTGAGGATTTTTAAAATAAGAAGATAAAAATACAAATGAGAAAATATGATGACTAAATTTAGAAATCACTCTAATTAAAATTACCTTCAAGAATATAAAAGAGCATATTATTGTTGAAGCGTTCTACTGGTTTTACACCCCCTGCATTAAGCATAAGGATAAGATGCCTCACGGTGCATCTCGGAATATTCATTTATCTTTGTTTCCATGTAAAAGTTTGAATCATTCAATGATGAGGAAAGAGTAATTAATCCGCTTTTGTTACAAATACATAATGTGGCTGCAAAAAGTGGAAAAGTTAATTTGTTCCCATGTCGTACAACCATTTCCCTCTTAAAGAAGGTAAAACACGCAAGATGAGGATGAAAACCATACTGCAATAATAAGATGGCATGCTTTTGTGCCAGCAAGACTACCACAAAAATACTGTTCCCGTCCCCCAAAATTCTTACAACTTTATTGCTTCGTATGCACAAGATGAAAGAATATCTAGTTTTTTTATAAAAAAAATCAATGAATTTGTTGCCGAAATTGCTTCGTCACTATTCTTTCCCCTTCACTACTACTGCTCTATGCAAAAGTCACTCCAAGACATGCAGGATTTTATCTTCTTGTGTTGAGGTAGTAAATGGAACTTGGGGTCTCTTGGAATGGTGGGATGCTTATTTGACCTAATAATGATTACAATAAGATCATACTTGTGAGTCTGATGTAATTAATTTTGTTAGCGAAAACATTAACAAGACAAATTTGCATATGCAGGGTCAGGAAATGTACCTCCTTGGGATGAAAGGCCTGTCAAAGTAGGGCATTGGTTGAGCTTTAGGAACAAGTTCCTTTCTGAGCCTTCTAATCTCCTCTTCCTCTGCTAACTGCAGTAAAGAATAAAACAAGTGTATCATCTACCTTCTGCTTTAATTAAGAAAACAAATAATCCAAACTTCATTCTGTTAGATGATCGTTTTACCTTCTGCTGTCTTTCCCTTTCCTTCCTATACTGTTCAACAAGGTTCATCTTTTCAGCCACCTATATAGAGAGGGAAATAGAAAGGAAAAAAACCATTAAGCTGGTTATATCAAATCACTTGCACAAACCATAGGAAATCTTCAAAAGCAGTTTGAATGTCTCAGGGTTCTAATTTGATGGACAAAAATGAACATCCTGAGGAAATTTATGAAGATGTACTTCCAAAAAGGACAAGATTAGAGCATAAGAAGAGAAAATTGGAACAGGAAAAAAAAGGACTATTTTTTTGTCTTTGACAATAACGATAGACAACATCAGTATAGAAATCCAAGCTAGTTATTCAAGATTTCCTCCTTGAGAAATCGATAGACAACATTCCATGAAAAAGTAAAATAAATGGAGAGCATGCCTGACCTGATTATCAAATTCAGAACGTTCGACAGCCCTAATGTCACTGTGCAGCACCAAATCTACTGGTCTTGTACTCTCCTTAACTGGAGGCTTCGCCAAACACTGTAACAACAGAAGGCAAACCACTTGTATCTGTAAGCTGAAACTAACCTATTCATAAACTTGGAAACATAAAATGAGGCCTATGGAAACCCCCACTTCAAAATATGAAAGATAAACACCAATCCACTAGAATAATCCTTCGATAAAGAAGTTTACTCCTTTCAATACTTTAAATGAGTTTAAGAACTTCCAAAATTGAGCAATTTTTCAATGTGGGTAGCAATTTAGAATGATGAGCTTGTTGGAAGTAAAATTATGGCATTTCGATAATTAATATCCCCTAATCCATTTTAAGTGGCATCTTATTATCTCTTCTTTCAGATGGCACATTTTATTTTCATATCCAATCATAAACTTCATTCAGACGAATTAGAGAAACAATAGCCACGAAAGATTTGCCTACCTCCGGCTGGTCTGTTGTCCAGGGAAGACCTTGTGCTATTGGTATCCGCTGCTTCTCCTCTTCTTCCATCATTTGTTGTACTTTCTTTACAAATTCTTCCTCTTTAGACCTTCCCCTTTGCTGCATGACAAATCAATTAAACAAATTAATAGGATGCAGGTAATTGCAACTGAAATTCTCCTAATATTCTAGTGATTTGAAGCACACAAGTCAAGAATTTCCTGTTTCCATTGGGGAAAACCATCAAAGATGACACGATTTAGCAGGGGTTGAAGAATCAACTGTTGAAGGACGTATCCAGAAATTGGGGAGGTGGGGAAAATTAACTCACTCTAGACCTGAAATCTCAAAGTGAATTGAACGTTTAATATTTTTCAATCACCTGGTACTACTAGATTGCTATATCAAAGTGTATCTAAAATCTAAAGGTCATTGGTATAACACTGACTGCATTGCTTTTGATTTTCCACATAAAAAATCATGAATGCACAGAATTAAGATCATTTATAACTAAGAGAAAAATCCTTAATACATATAGCAATTATCAAACTCAAACCTCTGTTCTAAGCTTGAATGGTTTCAGGGAGGTTGCCTTCTGCTGCTTTCTCTTCCAATGTCTTCTGGCAAATCCCCTGGATGATTCAGCACTCTGTACCATGACAAACGCATGCAAGATGATCAACAATGAACAGAAATAATTCTAATAAATGAACAAGAATGGGACTCTTACATTTCGTCTGCTTCTCTGGCCATCACTAGAGGTCCTACTTGAAATGCTAAAGCTTGAAACATCAAGGAAGTAACTAAATTAGGAACCAAATGAAGAAATCTAGTAAATATGTAATACAAATAAAAGAAAATCAAAATTCCATCGCAAACCTTCCTTGGCTGCTGTCTAATGAAGCAGAGCGACGTGAATCCAATCCTAAACTCTCTGAAGTGAGGAAAAAATCTGATGGGCAGAATGAAGATGAAGAGACTTGTGTCTCGGGATTCCCTGTAGGCTGCAACCCTGGCAGAGCCCACTTCGTTCCTTTCTTATCATCCTCAGACTCCTTCTCATCCTTTTCGTCCGGATCCTTAGATTTTGGAATCGAAAGAAGCTTCTCAAAGGCCTTGACTAAATGCATCACTCTTCCAGAACCAGGTTCAGGCACATTCTCCCTTGCAACTTCCATCAACTTTTCTCTTCTCCGCTTGACATTAGAATTAGAAATGCCCATTTCACCACCCCCCTCAATTTGATCTTGATCATTCATTTCGTCAAATCTGGAGGCTTCAGAACAATCATCAAATTCAACTTTATCTTCGTATCCGTTTACAACATCAGGGTTTCTAGCCATGGGATTTTCAATCTCTTCCTCTCCTTCAACTCCAATCTCGGTTCCATCGCATTTCTTCAACTCATTTTCACCTTCATGAACAAGGCTACCACGATTTTTGAAAAACTCTTCCTGTGAAGCCCTTAAGCTCTCATAAGCAACACACAAACACTTGAATGGTTTACCATCGCCCTTGTTATTGCACTTACATACCACAGTTGTTGAAGAGTTCACCTTATCTCTTTTCGATTTCTTCTTCGCCACCACGAACTTTCTCTCGCGGATCTTGTTCTTGATTGGAGGCGAGGCCACCGGATTAGGGCTAGGGTTACATTTCTTAGTAACGGACTTTTGGGATTTATTAGCCGATTTGACAGATGGTGAATTCGATGATTTCAAAGCCGGACTTGACACGTTGGGGTTGCAATTTTCAGAGTTCCTTGAACTCTCATTGGCCTTTGATCGGTTAAATTTTGATTCTTTTGTGGGGGTGGTTCCTCCGGCAGTTTTGCCAATCAACTCCATCGGATAAAGCTGGCGCCGGAAGTGGGCTAAACAGAAGGGTTTTCGGAAGATTTCTCGTGTGGAAAAGGAATTAGAAATGGCTTAGAAGATTATTGATTCTACTGAGAGAGTGATTCCTGCATTCCTTGAGGATGGATGGATATTCGGAACTGAAAGGGAAGGGGGGAATAGAAGAACGTTGAGCTTCGGCCGCTCTTGTAACGGCTAGTTTTTTTGTGGGCTTGGTTTTGGAGCGTCAGATTATGTGTTTAAAATTTATCGCGAATTTAGGCTGTTGGATATGATCTAATTCCCGAAGACGAAGGTGCAGATAATATTAATTACCGTTGAGGCAACTTGGCTCCGGACGTTCTGCCATTTCTAAGTGAGATCAGGCTTCAATATGGGCCTCATTTTTGGTTCATTAATGTTATCAGGGTCATGGACTCATCGCGACCAAATCATTTCTGCGTCGGCCCAGTCAAATAGTTGGTGAGTTTACTGTAAGAAGTACTATTTTATTTTTTCCTGATTGTGTAGATTTTTTTTGTTCTATTTCCACAAAAAATCAATCATTGCTATTTATTGTTAATATTGAATCCAATTTTGGTAATTAGTAGTAGGACCAAGTTTATTTTATTTAATCAAATACTTGGACTGTAATGATTTGGTCTTTTCTTACGACTCACTCAGACTCTTCATTGAGCCCACATGCAATTTTAATTCCTTGAAATTTAAGTCATCTATTTATTTATTACACACTTCTTCTTTTTTAAATTTAATAAAAGTAAGGTCGGTGTAATTACGGTTGCATTTGAGCATACATCAAAGTAATGGCAAACGTTGTCTTTTAATGGAAGGTACCACATATCTTTTTCCCCCATAATCTAGCTCATTATAGCTTCTTTTTTAAAATTAAAAAAAAAAATTAAGAAAAGGAATAGTTCTACTCCTCCAATGTTATGGCATAAATTTATTTAAGGCAATTATTTATCCACTTTTTTTTATAATAGACATGAATTATTTTCTTCATTTAAAATTAAATATTTATTTTAATTTATATATAAAAATTAAGAATATTTAATCGTTGTAGGCGAAGCTACGTTGGAGTACAATGCTTTGTAATAAAAAGTTTGGTTCCAAAATCTGATTATTTTTCTACCATTTAAGTAAACTTTCGTTCCATAATCAAAGTTCAATCATGTGATCAATTCATCTTTTAAACTAAGCTTAACATTTAGCTATACATAACCCTATTGTCATGTAAAATTTGGTAGAAACACGTGTGCCATGAGAAGGACAAAGAACCGTTATTATAAGTAAATTAAAATTAAAAACAGGTTAAGGGGTCTTTTCTTAATAATGCCTTTGGTTTGTAAATCCATCCCAATCATGGTTGTTGTCTTAAATATTTGTTTTATGTAATTTAAAACAAATAAAATGAGGGGAAAAACATTAAATACCTTATAAATCTACCATATTAATTAACCTTAAAGGAATTGCTCCCAAAAAAGAAAACATTAAAGGAAGAAAAGTAAATATATTGCCATGCATTCTTTTATTATTTTTCTTTTTTTTTTCTCCCTTTCAAGAATTAAATGGATTCAAAAGGATATTTTCCTTCTTGCACCATTAATCTCACGTGTTCCTTATGAAAATGACTTGTGATAAATAAGTTGGAAAGACAAACAAAATTTTATTAGTCGAACCAAATATAATATTCAAAAAAATGTTATTTAGCTAAGTTATGATTTTTTCATAACTTATCAAATTTTCATGCTTTAGACATGAGTTTAATTATATCTCAACAATCACAAACGGATTAAATTGATTACGTATCATTATAATTTCTTTATTTTGAGTAAATTTAAATATTTACATTTGCACTTTTTAATGTGAAAAACAATATATTTTAAAAAAATAAATAATTTTTTTGTGTAAAGTTTTATAATTATTTTGTTAATAAATGATTGGGGGGGAAAAAAAAACTAACCCATTGATTTGACTAATTTCTTTAATATGAGTAGAGGGATGATATGGCCACATTAAAATACAAATATCAAATTAAAAAGATTATGTTTTTATAAATTTTATATGAATAGCAGATTTATTTTTAAAAAATAAATAATTCAAGATAAATTGAAATGAGATGTGTCATTTAATTTCGAACCTAAAAGTATGATATACCATAATCATAGACATAAGAATTTGACGATCATGAGAGTTTTCAACGGCAATTTTAGAAAAGAATTCCCTCCGGCAACGGTTGCATTCCGGGGAAACAAACAATGTACGGCACACCGCTCAGGAAGACCACACGCAGTGAAGCGAGTGAAAGGAGGATGGTGCCAGATCGTAAAGTCGTGCTTGACAGTGGTGCATTAGCAGATCCAAATTTCTATAACGCGTAAAAAATCAACAGATTCTTTCACCATTCTCTCACCACATTCTCTTCCGGGGCGGATTTAGAAAATTCCTCGCGCCCCCATTCCAACGACTTCTACCAACCTTCCCCCACACTAGAGTCTACAGGGCTACTTTCGTCAATTAATTTCCCACAATATAGTTATTACTCCCTCCGACAAGGAAAAGATAATCGATAAATTTTTTCACTCATATTAATAAATTAGTTTAATTAAAATTTTAAATTTTAAATGATTAATTATTAATCATTTAAATTATTTATAAATAAATAAATAAATATTTTTTAATACAATTTTAAATAAATTTATAATTGAATATTAATGTTTACTTTTAAAGATTTATTTTTAATTATTTTATAATTTAATTTCAACGAATAAATTTAATATAAAATTAATTTATTATTAATAACTAAGGAGTGATAATTATAAGTAAATATAGAAATAAAAAATTAAATATTAAATTTATATAGAACAATTAATATAATATTTTTATAATACGGATGGGTGCTATTTATACTTCATTTTTAACCTATTATGTCCTAGCTCGTCAAACGGCTGTATTAGACTAGCTGAGTTGTCCACGTCGCAGCCTAGCAATTTTTTTATTTTATTTTAAAAGCATTTGTTAAAATGAGAGTACTTAATTTTTCACCAAATTTAATTCATTTTTTCAAAATAATATGAACGCATCCAATATTCTCAACACATTCTTAAAAATAACAATAAGACACAATTTAGTTACTAATGCGTGCGATCCATTTATTATTGGCTCAAAATACACTCTTAATAATTGTCATGCATTTTTTAAACCACATTCTTAAAATAATCAATTAAATATTTTATTACAAAAATATCAAAAGCAAAATGTGCAGTCTTTTTTAGTCTTATAAGAAGAAAAAAAACATGTAGCGAATTCAAATTTTTATTAGTAAAAGTTTATCTGATTAAATGATAACTTTCTTTACACACCACACAAATTTTAATCATACTTTGTTCCCTTAATGTAAAAAAAAAACTAATTAAATTTTCAACTAAATATTGAAAAAATACTATTATAATATAAGTCATCTTAGGCATAATTCTTTGTTCTATAATATTGGTTTTTTTTTTTATAATTATTACTGTATAATTATGATATTTTAAATTTTTTTTAAATGAGTGAATTTATAATTATAAATAAGAAAAAAATTAAAAATAATCTAGATATGAGAGAATTAAGGTAGTACTAGCCTGTTAATTAAACACTTTATTATAAATTTTTATTGCACCGCGTTTTACCAAAGGACTGAACTGAAAGGGTAGATCTTGGATCCACAACGACTATATAAGGAGGTGCCCGCCCTATCGGCTTTCATATCAGCAATACAATTCCATTTTCTTAACTCGGGAGTGAGCAGATCTTTCTCTCTTTCTTACAGCGTTGTCCGACCAATTCGAACGAGGTATTTTTGTTTTTCATTCTCTTCGTGACGTTAATTTAGCAGTGCATTTGCACAAGCACCGACACATGAATAGCGCATGAGCTCATTTTCTTTAGGTCAAATTTTCTGCCAATTTGATTTGATCGAGGAAAAATGCGTCGATTTTTGAATCAAATGATTTGAGCTTGTGTTTGAATTTCGGTTTTTGAGCATGATTTTAATCGGTTATTATGCTGTTTGCATTTCGACATAGTTGTTTTCTCTGTTTATCTGATTCAGCTGATTGAATTTTATGTAAATTGTCTGAATTCGTTAGATCTATATGCATTTCAGAAGATTGAGGCTTTGATCTGAAACATACGTCTATCAGAGTATGACTCAGCTGCGGTTACTGCTTTTCTGATCTAGCTAGTAACTTTGGTAATTAAATCTGACGCTGTTCATTTACGAATCACGGCGGATCTGTTTCAAGTTTTGTGATTAAGTGCGAGGAATATCGAAAATGAATAGCCACTCCGGTTAGGTTTTTATCAAAATAAGGCTTGTAGATGCTTTCTGCAGCAACTGGCCTGCGAACTTGTTTGATCTAAATTATTGACTATTTCTTTTTGTCTACCCAATACCAAATCACGAATCATGTTTGCTATCAGAAATGTTCATTGGTTCTGCTTATCTCATCTGATCCGATTTCGTCCCTGATGTTATATTTACTCTAGCTTTATCTTTCAACTGATGTTGCGCATAATTAGCCTCCCATTTCATTTGTACATCGAGTCTTCTTTTTGAATGGTTTTTTCTTCTGTTATTGAATTAACTTATTTATGTAAAAATTGAAGATCTGCCTAGGTGACTTCCATATATAATCATCAAACCCATAGTGTAATTATTCCTGAATATGCCTGCTGGCTTTAGAAAATATTTCCTCGCTTTTCCGGAAGCGCCTGTAAAACAGTCGACAACTTTTCATGGATTTACTGTCTTTTGAGAGAAATGAGTTTTTTATTTTTCCTCCCAGATTGAAACAGAGGGGGTATCATGGTGAAGATTTGCTGCATTGGAGCCGGGTATGTGGGGGGCCCCACTATGGCAGTTATAGCACTTAAGTGCCCTGATATTGAAGTTGCTGTTGTCGATATTTCTGTGCCTCGTATCAATGCCTGGAATAGCGACCAGCTACCTATATATGAGCCTGGCCTTGATGAAGTGGTGAAGCAGTGCCGAGGAAAGAACCTCTTCTTCAGCACAGATGTGGAGAAACATGTTTGTGAGGCTGATATAGTCTTTGTTTCTGTTAACACCCCCACCAAGACTAGGGGACTTGGAGCTGGCAAAGCTGCGGATCTCACATATTGGGAGAGTGCAGCCCGCATGATTGCTGACGTGTCCAAATCTGACAAAATTGTGGTTGAGAAATCAACTGTTCCTGTCAAAACAGCTGAGGCAATTGAAAAGATTTTGACCCACAACAGTAAAGGAATTAACTTTCAAATCCTTTCAAACCCGGAATTTCTTGCAGAGGGAACTGCAATTCAGGATCTTTTCAAACCTGACAGGGTCCTCATTGGAGGACGGGAGACCCCAGGAGGCCAGAAGGCTATCGAAGCACTAAAAGATGTTTATGCTCATTGGGTTCCAGAAGAGAATATCATTACCACTAATTTGTGGTCAGCTGAGCTCTCAAAACTTGCTGCAAATGCATTCCTGGCACAGAGAATCTCATCTGTCAATGCAATGTCTGCTCTCTGTGAGGCAACTGGGGCAGATGTTACTCAGGTTTCATATGCCGTTGGTAAAGATTCAAGAATTGGTCCCAAGTTCCTGAATGCTAGTGTTGGTTTTGGCGGCTCTTGCTTCCAGAAGGACATTTTGAACTTGGTTTACATTTGTGAGTGCAATGGCCTTGCAGAAGTGGCAGAATACTGGAAACAAGTTATCAAGATCAACGATTATCAGAAGAGCCGTTTTGTCAATCGTGTAGTTGCCTCCATGTTCAATACAGTTGCGAACAAGAAAATTGCTGTTCTAGGTTTTGCTTTTAAGAAAGACACAGGTGATACAAGAGAAACCCCTGCTATTGATGTCTGCAAGGGGCTTTTGGGAGACAAGGCCATGGTGAGCATATATGATCCTCAAGTCACAGAGGATCAAATCCAAAGAGACCTAACCTTGAATAAGTTTGACTGGGATCATCCCCTGCACCTCCAACCAATGAGCCCCACTACTGTCAAACAAGTCAGCGTAGTTTGGGATGCATACGAGGCAACAAAAGATGCTCATGCTGTATGCATTCTCACAGAGTGGGATGAGTTCAAGAGACTTGATTACCAGAGGATATATGACAACATGCAGAAACCTGCATTTATTTTTGATGGTAGGAACATTGTCAATGCGGATATGCTGAGGGAGATTGGTTTTATTGTGTACTCAATTGGAAAGCCCCTTGATGCCTGGCTCAAGGACATGCCTGCAGTTGCTTAAGCGCATTGCTTTGATGAATTGGCATGCATCGGTACTGGAGAGAACACATATGGAACAGTCTACTGGATTTTTATTTTATTTTTAATTCAAAATATCTCATAAATCAGTTTCTGATCTTTTAATTTTTCTTTTGTAGTCAGAGGACCTTCGGTATCGCTCACCGTTTTTTAATTAAAAGTCTGTTTACCAGTACATTGTATTTTGTTGTTACTTGTCAGGACCTGATTGTTCCTTGTTCGTTCTATAAAAACGATTATAAGTACTAGAAATTATTTCTTCATTATTTTATTGAATGGCCTCCCTTATGATGTTATAATTTTCTGCATTTGCTTCTTATTCTAATTCCACTATAATCTTCTTTTAATTGCCATGCAAGAATACATTCTGTTACCTCACAGGATCATAGCCTTGATTGATATATATATAATACAGTAACATTTCTGGTGTGGTGATCTTAAATTTCTTTTGTGTTTTTGTTTGTGATCATAGTTTAAGTACTCGAGCTTCTTCCCCTTGCAGACCGGTTCTGTGGAAAGATTTTAGGAACCCTTAAAAGTGTAATTTCTTGGTGCTCATTCATATATGTCAAGCCACTATCTAACACGGGGATACAATTTAACAATCCTTTTGTATTGCATGAATTGCGGTTCAAATTTGTTGTGGGCGGATGATGTTAACGGTTAGTGGGCTGACTGTTCTATATATTTTTCTAAAACTACTAGTATAATTCAATACAATACAATATAAAGATGTCGGTTGATAATTGTCAAATCGTTTTAGATCTGAACTCTGAAGAGCAGGTTGCCCACCGGACTTGAACCTCCGATTGCCAGAAGCCCTGCTTTCTCCGATCATATAACTAACTTCCCCTATTTTCCTGGGCTCTATAAATCTTACAAAACAGAAATACATTTCGTGAATTAAAATAAAATCTATAGGGGTCAATTTGGCACAACTAAACAAACTTGATTATATCATTTGTGCTTTTAGTAATCCTGATGATAGATAATTAAAATAAGAACGTAATGTGTTTGATAAGTAATGTGATCTTATATTAAAATAATAGAATAATAACTTTAATTATAAATATACTTAACATTTAATGTCTATTATTGTAAATGGATCCAGAAATTGCATTTGGAGATAGACCTTTTTAAATTTTTTATGATTACATGGGAAAATGAAAGATAGAGATCAAATGCACGAACTTAGATTAATTAGAGGAGATGTTATCAACTACTCTGTCTCCTTAATAAATAGTACTCTAAATAAGCTTTAAGCAAATAAAATTATAAATATTTATTTAAGAGTAAGAAAATGAATTGAATTCAAATCTTTCACAACACAAGGCGATTTTTACTAAACTGCTCACAGGTGGAACTCTAATGCCTTTGTATTTGACCACATTAAGTAATTATGTTGCATTTCTTGCAGGGTTTATAATTGCACATTTTTTCTATTTTGTCTTCAAATTTTTGTAAGGTCAAAGAGAATTTTAAACATTAATTTTTCTTTGTTTAATAATAACACAATGTCGATGGCCATTACGGAAGTAAAAATTAGTTCTAATTCAACTCAAAATAAATCTCAAGGTTAACGTTTAAAGGAAATATCTACACATTTTTTAAAAAACAAATGGGCATCAAAATGCCAGATCCGTATTTGGATAGAATGGCAATAACTATTGGGATAATCAGTCAATGGTACAATACTCTTTTACTTTTTATCCATGGTTTTTTTTGGTGGGGGGGGGGGGGGGGGAGGTGGGTGATGGTCTTTCTCTTCTTCTAGTCCTTTTTGTTGTTGTTAGGTGAAAATATTATTCAGCACTATTTGGAAATGTAAAGGTTTGAGATTGTTTTTCAGTACAAGTGTGAAAGGAGTAAGATTCAATCGCACGATCTGAAGTAACTGATCAATTGATCTGCACTTCTGATCTTTAAAGGATGGGAGTTACCATCTAAAATTTATTCAATGCATATTATGATTCACTTGAATTAAATTGGGAAGATATTTTTAAAGTCCAAGTAATGAGAAAAATGTTTCAGATTCAAGATATTTGTCATCATTTAGTGCTTGATAAAAATGTGGAGAAATTTCTTTTACCTTTTTATCTGCATATGTTTATTTTCATGTAAAAATCCTCCACTAAAAAAAGAAAAAAAGAAAAAGGAAAATCTTGGACTGATTACCCAGAAAATATTCCAAGTGAACTCTTTGCTCTTTGCTAGTAATAATTACTTGCGCTTTGCCTATCAAAGTAATCGAGAGACAAAAGCTTTTTTCCCCCCTCCCCCCCCCATTTTTCCTTGAAAAAAGAATGATACAGCTAAATTGCTACTTGTCCTAAACTCATAATGGTACAACTAAAAATACTTGATAATTACTCATTGCCAAATTCAGCTAAGTTCAAAAGGGTGTATAATGTGATCTCGAACATGGAAGGACCAACTTCCACTTTTGAAGATTAAATCTTAGCGCAAGACAAAAGCAAAGAATAGTGAGACCAGTTAGTTTATTCCTTTTCAATTTTAACCCAAAAAGAAACAAAAGAACAAAGGATTTCCCCCTTTTTTGCTTATTGTTTTCTGAGGTAGTTTCATCTAATAATACTAACTTAACTATGTTTAAAGCCACAAAAACATTACTCTAGCTAAGATTTCTTTGCAAAATCATTCTAAGGAGAAAAAAAAATTGTTTCCTATTCGTCTATTAATGTAATATAATAATTACTATTATTACTTTCACACTATAATAAGATTTCTTAACTATTAATATGTAATATAATAATTACTGTCACACACTCAACTATTAATGTTACAAAATACATAAAAATAAATATGTAAAGACAACTCTACCCCCCCTCCCAAAACAAAAAATGCCATGAGTAGTGCTTGAATTTGCCCACATCACCATTGAAATGGCCACATTCAACCGATAAAAAATAAAATTGATTCCCAACAAGACAAGTTGCAAGAAATTGGCCTGAGTCATTCAAACCTTTCATCATATAAGAGTTTGTCACACATGTTTGTTAGTGTTGATTGCTTTTAGATTATTGTACAAAATAAGATTTATCACGTCCCTAATATTTTTTTTCTTTTTTGAAATAATGTCCCTAATTAATTGAAAAATAAAAATTACCAAAATATCAATCCAGCGTGTCATGTCTTTGCTTCCATGCAAGGCTTCCTCCAACTAAAAATATATAGCATAAAAGTAGTACTAGCTATATGTGTGCGCGCCCCCCCGAGATGTGACGGAGAGAGAGGGAAATCAGTCATTTAGTTCGTGCCTATTTGTGATCCGTCTCTGCAATTCTCTCCATTTAGATATCCTAATTGTTTGGGTAAATGAAGAGCCCAAAGGTATGAGCTAGACTTCGATTTATTGTTAGTGCTCCTAATTGTAAGAGGGGTTTTTTTTTTAAGTCTCTAGATCTTGTTCTTGTTCATGAGTGCTCAGATATTTCGTATGGGCTTTTCAGCGGTCACTTGAGCGGACTGGTCGCAGTTTAGTTACTCATCTTGTTAGTTAATCTTGGGTTTTATGATCTGGGATTAATTTCGTTGGCTCTGTTTTCTTTAAATTCTTGAGCTTTCATTGATTGAGATGGACGGATTCAGAAAAATTGTGGTTTCTTTAGTTTTCTGATTTGGGATTCTTGTTTCTTGGATCGTGTCATTGATTTTTCTTTGCTAATTGAGTAGTGATGATGGAGGAAGTTCAGGAACAGAAGTTTGTGTGCAAGTTTTGTAACAAGCGTTGCTTCAGTGGGAAGTCATTAGGAGGTCACATGAGGGGTCACTTGGCCTTGATTTCTGCTGCTAAAAAGAACGAAGTAAAAGCTGAAAGCAACATGAATTGTGAAAATGGGGCTGATGATCATGGTGATTTTGGAATTGAAGAAAATTTCAAGAATGGCTGCAAAGTTTCAGCAGAGCAACCCAACAGTAGTTCGATTCAAGAAAAGGTCGAGGTTTGCAACATGAGTCTTGGAAGTGATGATCAAGAACAAGATAGCTATGGCCTGAGAGAAAATCCGAGGAAATCTTGGAAGATTTCTGATCCGAGGACTCTTCGAGCTCCAAAGAAAGCAAATCTTTGTAAAGAATGTGGCAAAAGGTTCCCCTCGGCAAGAGCTCTGGCCGGTCATATGCGGACTCACTCCATCAAGGGAAACAATCGACATCTCTGCAAGAAATGCAGCAAAGGGTTTGATTCATTAAGAGCTCTGTATGGTCACATGAAGAGTCACTCTAAAAGATCTAGGGTCTCCACTGAATATGCTGATGGCCTATCAGAATTTGATATTGACTATCCGAGGAAGAAGCGATCAGTCATACGGTACAAATTGACTCTTTCTGGTGCAAATTTATCATCATCGGTTGATGAGATTGAGGAAGTTGAAGACGTGGCTGTGTGCTTGATGATGCTATCTAGGGGTGTCAGGGACTGGCAGGAATCCAATTCACCTCTGGAGTCTGTTGTTGATAATGCTGTTGAATCAAAGTCATTTTTTCAGAGCAAGGAATTTTCTGAAATTGTTGCAGATGATTCTATTTATAACTCGGATGAGGTAAATGAGAAGAAGAATCTGCTGAAGAAGCTGGATTCTTTCATTTCGGGTTCTGCAAGCTCTGTATCTGAGCAGGATGTTTCTGAAAGAAAGGATTTTGAGTCTGATTCTGATAGTGACAATGCCAAGATGGCTGGAATGGAAGTTTCTGCTGATGAGCTTCCCCTTAGTGTAATGTTGAAGAAGCCTAGAGGAGTCGATGTATCTACTATTGAGCTTGATGACAACAAAATCACAAGGTCCAGTGATTCAACTCAAGGGGAAAAGGCCAAGGATCTGATAATGGTGTTTGGAACAGATCAAGATGATTCAGAATTGTTACATTCTGATCCCAACAAGAAAGTTATCTTGCTCGCTTATGATCCATTGTTAGAGGTAAAATTTTCCGATGCAGTAAAATTTGCCGATACTGTTACTGAGATCTTGAAGGATCCAGGGAAGAAGCGTGACTACAAGTGCAGGACTTGTAACAAGGTCTTTCCCTCTCATCAAGCATTAGGAGGTCACAGAAATAGGCATAAAATAATCAGCAGTAGCTCAGTAGCACTGAGTACTGAGACTGGACTTTTGACTGAGAATGAGTACAATTGCACTCCAGTAAAGCAGGAAAATGCTGGAATGGCCAAGACAGGTTTTGAGTTAACGAAAAGCAAGGACCATGAATGTCCTGTTTGCTTCAAGGTCTTCCCAACAGGTCAAGCTTTGGGTGGTCACAAGAGGGCTCATTATGCTGGATTAACTGAAAGCAAGAGCAAGGAAAATACTGTTGGAAATCATGAGCTTCATGATATTGAAAAGATTTTTGATCTTAATCACCCAGTAACCTCCAATCAAGAGCCTAGGGTCGATGATCTTGGCCTCAGACTATGGTGGGCTGGACATGGTCACGAGCGTGAGCCGCTGGTGATCTCTAATTGATCAACTAACTCAATCTACAATTTTTTCAAGTCCACTCATGAAGATTCATTTTCTCCATCATTTTGCAATAAATATTTCAGTGTTCTGAGATGTGGGAAGACAGCAGTTAGCCAAGCTCCAATTCAAGTTTCAAAGAAAAGCTTCTCTTAGTTTGGTAGCTTTTTAGTAGCAAAATGCAGTATGATTTCTGAATGGGTTTCTTCTTTTGTTAATAGTTAGTCATTTACCTGACTTGCAAATATGTCATAGCTGCTCCACTTTACTTCTTTCAAATTTACATTTGGCAAATATGTCTATGCCCATATTAGAATTGCAAATTGATGGTACTTCATTTTAATCATGTATATGATTCTTCCAAAGTTCCAAATAGAAAAGCAAAGAGTCTCTTGCTAAAGATTCATCCCACATTTCCATTGCTTTGAGCCTATTTGAGAGGACACACATAATTTAGAAAATATGCAGGTAGAAGAATGGACTGAAAGTCATTAATCAGTTCAGTTGGTTGGAAGAAGCCTACACTTGATGTCTCTCAAATCAATATTAAAGTGCAAAAGAAAAAAGGAGAAAAGGAAAAAAAGATGGCATCTAAGTTTTAAGGTGGTTGTTTAGTCACCTACCATATACATAAACGTGTCAACTCTCTTAAGTGCAATGTCTTTGTCCTAATAGTTGGAGATTTACAAAATTCATGGATCTCGGCATGATCTGTCTAGCTTTAAACTTTTTAAAGTTCATGGATCCCTTCTTGTTTCTCATTATCTATTACTATTTATCTCCTTTTATGTGTAAACATATTAGACAGTAAGATTAGGTATAATGTCTGGCCTTCCACTTGTTCGATGAATTGTTTAGAACAAATAGGGCCTTTTCTGAGAAGCATTAGGCACACTATAAAGGTTTAATTGTGTGAAGCGATATGGTGTTCAACGACTTCAAATCATCAAAGGCTTATGTATTTCCCTCTTTTTTGGTACATGTGTACCTTTGCAAGAGGATCCTCATTGTTACTGAGTCGGGAGGTCTATGTCAATTCTGCCTATCCCCACTGAAAGGTCCCACCGATGTCATGCCGCAAAATTAGCTGATCAGCCTGATCTTTGCCTCTCCTGTCAACAAAGCCCAACCCTAGCTAAACTTTTCATGGTTATATAGTTTAATAGTAAACGGAACACTTGTTAAAGACATTAGTCCTCCAAAAACGGCATCATAATTATCGGCAAAAGCTTCCCATCTTTTGTTCAATGAATAAAAAAAAGAAGGAATATGCCGGGTGAAGTCAACACTTGTTGGTTAAAACGGGTTTACAAGTCAATGAATAACTGAAATTCTTTACTCTTTAGTCTTAATAATATTAATATGTTGTCTAATCTAATATTTCTTTTAGCGGAATATTTAATTTAATATAATAATTAATGAGAGACTTTGATATTAAAAGAGTTACAATATTTATTTATTTTTGTTAATGTAATTAGTGGTGAAACCATAATACTTAGTGATTATAAATCCTTTAGATAAAATATTTTTAGTATAAAAAAATCAATTTAAATTTTCTAAAATGAAAATATGTGAAAATTTTCCAAATGACAATGACTTTGGCCTCCTTAAATTGGACTATGGACCCTAAAGAAAACTCAATTTGGATTTTGGAAACATTCCTTGGGCTTGAAAGAGTAACTCCCATTTACTATAATTACAAATCTCTCTAGCCCAATATATGACCCATTCATTACTTTTGATCCAAATCAAGAAAACAAAGCCAAAAAAAAAAGAGAAATGAAGATAGCAAGATCTCTTCTTACAGTCCTCTCCCAACTGACGAGCCTTGATCATATCTTCCAAGGAAGACTGTATGTTAAGTCCCCAATTCCATGGAAAACTCCACAGGGTTGGCTTTAATGCAGCAAAATACACCGGTGAATCTTGTAAACCGGGCACCGGCGGCACTACCTCCATACTTTCCGTACCCAAATGTCCACCATGATGCCTATTATTCCCACTCCCAAAACCCTAACCCCCATCCTCTACAACCATGCGATTCAAATTCCCACAATACTGCAATTCATCCACCTGGGGTCGAGCCTGCCACGATTAGTCATACTTCTTCTGGCCTTGAAACTCTACAATCAGTCCCGGCTTATACTTATCTGCAGGCCCAGACCGTTGCCTTTAGCTCCGTAGCTGCCCATCATTATTATCATGATCCAAATGTACAGTTCGCTTTGGATCCTTTTGGGACTGTAAGTGGTTTTATTTTCATTTTCATAGAAGTAATACCGTAAATTATTCAGTAAGAATTTCTTTCTTGTGATTCTCGCTGAAAGATATATTGGTTTTTTTGAAAAAATAATTAAATTTGTCTCGAAGGATGTGAGCTGTGATGCAACACTACGTAGTTTTTGTTTAAAATAATAAATTGCGTTCAGGACAAGCAATATAGACTGCATAGTGTATATACAGAACTTGAACGAGTAGGCTTTGATAAAATTCCTACAAACCTTCTTGCTTTGAGAAACTATTGGCAA
The DNA here is from genome assembly GCA_019593545.1 of Apocynum venetum. Taxonomy (NCBI): domain Eukaryota; kingdom Viridiplantae; phylum Streptophyta; class Magnoliopsida; order Gentianales; family Apocynaceae; genus Apocynum; species Apocynum venetum. The sequence continues at coordinate 2,522,065 of SRSM01000123.1, read as the reverse complement.
ATGGACAACATAAGAGATGTGCTGGTTGGATGGTCTTACATACATCGGATTCCCGTTTATTACTAAAGGGAATGAGATGGTTGGTTAGTGACCCTTTTAGCTAAACCTCTCTCCCTGGTATTGAGAGTTTTGCAATAAGAAGTTTGTAAGATGTGGTTTTGATCCGCCTATCAAAACTATGTTACTTTGGACAGTAATGTTATGGAATTGGTTTGTGATGCCTGCTAATCCTCTTACTTTACATTGAGCCAGCTAAAAGCACAAAGTCTCAGCTGAATTTTCCTTTTAATCTTGTAGAAAAAATGTTGCCCAAAAGAGAAAGTGCATTGGAAAAAATTGTGAAATTTATTGGGCCTGCATGGACACAAACTGAGAGCCCTATTCTATTCTTCAAAACTGAAATATCTAGTAAGGAAATATTTGGACAACAGTCGACATTGAGTTTTTCCAAACTTGAGTAATTTGGGAGCAGAGCAAAATTGGAAAACAACTTTCAGCTGTTTTCAGTTCCCAGTTAGAAACCGTGCCCCTGTGCTCTTAATTCTTGTCAAGCCATTGAGATCCATCAGTTGCAAGTAATTTCTTTCTCCATCACCGTCTTTTCTCCTCATTGTCCTCCCTTACTCCCTGCATTAGTTGGTGCCACTGCCAAGAGCGAATTTTTCTTTTCTTGCACCGCTGACCTCTAACTCCATCAGCAACTTCTTTTCCCATCTCCCTTTCATGTAGGGAATCACTTCATTTCCCATCTCCCTTCCATTTAGGGAATCCTTTCTTGCGGCAAAGGGAAAAGACATGAGGAAGCAAATTAATTGCATATATGAGAAGGGATTGCAATTGATTCCACATCTTCTTGTGATAAGTCTATTAGTTGACACTCTTCCTTCTCCGTCCCTTCTTTTGATGGGGTTGGAACCAGCAACAACATCTCATCTCTCTATCTGCCTTTCCTTTCTTTGTATCAGCATGGAGAGGGGGGGGGGGGGAGAAGTCCTTTTAAAATTTCAGTTGGAATGTACTTCATGAAATTCCTGGTTGTGTGTTGAGTATGGGCATATGATGTACTCTCTTAGCCTTAATACTTCTCAAAACTTTTTATGAAACAATGTGTGTTCAGAAGGCTTGGAAGTCATCCTTCCTGATATGAATAAACTTGCTTTGTCTCAATATGTGGCATGGTGTAGATCTTTTGCTAGTGAAGCTTTTGAAGATCTCCTTCAATGCCTTGTAGTTGATGATGAATCCTAGGCTTGAACCTCATAAATTGATATCTTTCTGGCATAATGGGGCTTCTTGTCTTGGTTACCATAACAATCTCAATAAAGATGATTTGCTAATCTCAATTGGCTATGTGTTCTGGCGAACACAAATTTTTCTTCAACTTGCATTTTGATGGGATAGATTTTGAGTTTTTGAAGATTTTGTTGATGCCATCTGATGAGAGTCTTCCATTGCTTTCATTTTATTTTTTAAAATTGTATGAACTCTCACAAGTAACCATCACCTGGTATTTTGTAGGGTATAACAGTACCTGCAACTGTTACAGAGAAATTGGTGGCTACAAATGCATCTTCAAACTTGTTACTCAATCAAACAGTCGGTCCACAAAAACGTAGTATTGGGAAAAAGGGGCCAAAGAAAATAAAAATTATACAATCTGCATGGTGTGAAATTTGTAAGATTGATTGCAATAGCAAAAATGTTCTTGACCAACACAAACTGGGAAAGAAACATAAGAAGAATCTGGAGAAACAAATAGCAGCAAACGCTTGTATATTGACCCAGGGCCCAGCACCAGCTCCAGCTCAGGTTCCTTCCTCAGCACATATTCCTGCTTCAACTTCTCTTCTGCCTACTGCGTCAACAGCTTCAGTAATTGGCCCAAATGGAAACCTTGATAAGGCAAAATCTGCAACTGGACAGAAAGCTAGGAAGAAAGCAGCCTTAGTGGAAGATCTGGACACAAAAAGGAGAAAAATATTGGAAGGAGGTGCTGCTGCAGAAGGTGTTAGAATGTGCACCGTATGCAATGTGGTTTGTAACAGTGAAACGGTTTTCAGGTATCATCTTGCTGGTCAAAAGCATGCTACCACGATGAAGAAGCGTGCTTCCATAACTGGAATGGCTGCCCCAACATAGAGATGGAAATCGTTAGTCTAGGAAATTTAGGTGGATCAATTGTATATTGCCTTTCTCCTTTTTTTCTATCTTCCTTTTTTGTTCGGTAGTTTGTTTATATTGTCATTCTCCTCATTAGTGTTAGATCTACTATGCAGCTTTTTTTGGTACGATTAGATTATATCTTTCGAAATAGGAAAAAGTGAGTCTAATATGAGATATATATCTCGTCTGACCAAGATGATCTTGCTCGGTTAAGATTATGCTAAAGTTTTTGAGGCTTGATTTTGTCAATATGTAATCAATGATCGAGTATCATCTCTACGTCGATATCGTTCTTGTGCACTCATTTCTCTATGATCGTTGATCTCGACCATCAGGAAGTGGTAAAGTTGAGGCAACCTTTAAAATTCATTCATTCTTTATTGCAGCATCGGTCCTGAGATCGAATCACAAAAATGAATCCTCCGCCATTCTTATGCTTGAAATATTTATACTGAAGTGGAATTTCAATTTCCGGAAGACAAGGCAATTTATTTTCTCTTTGCTTGCCTTCATATCACCCTCTTTCGAATCAATCTTGTTAATGCTTGGGAGAGGTATCCGGAAAACACATCGACTCCTCTCTAGGGTAGCATGAGTATAATGAACATCAAGCAGATTGGTGTTTTGAGTCTAGGCAGAAGAATATCTTACATGTAATGCAATGATGACATGGGTATCATAAACTATCGGTGATTCTTTGCCAAAACACAAGATCCGGCATCAGAGTGAATATTGCAATACTTAAGAGATCAGATGAAACCAAGGAACGAGGCAATTGAATCACATATCCTGCTGAAGTAGCTAATGCCCTCTTCAGAGTTAGCCCAATGGTCTAGCAATGAAAATAAAGCCAAGGAGATTAAGTGAATCAAGCATCCTGCTGAACTGGCTCGTTTTCAGATTCTGATTCAAAGTCCAGGCCAACAATCTTCATCCGGCCAATGTTAACTACACAATCAAATAAATCATCAGGAACATGAAAACGGTGGAGGCAAATCAACTTGGAAAATGCTCATCAATGATGCACTTTATACTAGTGCTTCAACAATTTAATCAGCAATGCTGCCACAAACAAACCTGACAGATATATACAGATCTATAGATTTCCTCCCTAGCATAAAACCATAACAATTGGTGTGAAGTATAGTAAAACTTAGGGACAGAGGGAAACAGGAATTATTGCATTATAAGTTTAATCTTGTGGACAGGAAAAAGGGGACCAGCATGGAGTTTGTGAAGTATCAAGGACTGTGAAGGACAGAAGAGAAATGGGCAACTATTTTTCAAATGCAAACCTCCATGAAAGGTTGATGCAAAATTATCCCTGGTCTAGAAAACTGTAGCTGACATAGCTACTTACATAACTTACAGGAAGAAAGAATAGAATAGATTTGGCACCTAGAAATTAAAGATTGTTTTCTTACCCACAGCATCCATTCCAGCTAATTTGGGCATGAACTTCTTGATGTGGTCCTCTGCTGCTTTCTCAGCTTTCAGTGTCTCACAGTCAAAGGACACCAAAACTCTGCGCTTCTTATCCTTCTCTTCAAGCATACCCACCACATCCCTTTCCCACCTGAAGAAAAACAGAGGCAAAACCAAATTTCTGTCACAGAAGCAGATTTCGAGATGAAAGCAATCAAAGATAAAGAACACGAGTGTCCAAACAGAACCATATATGCCATGATATCTTCGCAACATATTGCACCATTTGAACAACAATCTAGAATGAAATTTCGCAAAGAGATGACATATACACTTTCAGATGCAGAAGAGCACAATTAATAAAAAGTTAAATGTTAACAATTTCTTATTAATGCATTATCAAGACCAAGTCAGTCCAAGATTACTTACCCATGAGCATGATCAACATTTCGCATTCTGGCAGCATCGTGACCTCTGCACTCAACAACCACAACCTTTTCCCTTTTGCTCTGTCACATTCAAGTCATTGTGGAACAAAATTCAAAAGCCTGACTTTGTAGCATACAAGTAGCCATTTTCTAACAAAAGGGCATGAGAATAAACCAAAAAAACAAAAACCCCATATCAAATAGAATAGAAACAGCAGCCAGTGATTCTTACATTGTAGTCTATTATTGTGAGCTTCATCAATCGGTAGTCCTCTCCCCTACTGCATTCCCTTTCACAAGCTATCTCTTTTTTTATTCAACAGAGGAAAATAAAACAAATTAATACCACAATGCAGACAAATAGTTCGATTTTGCCTAAAATTAACATAAAAAGATTCCATAATTTTTTTGTCCTTCCAGAAGTATAGATGTTGCTGGCAAGAACCACATTCTAAAACTGAAAACAAATGGAAACATACCAGTGCCTTGAAGGCCATAGCAGATAGAATGGGGAAGTTCAATGAAGTGACCTGAGATGGACCCACTTGGTAATAACGCTATTGATGCCACACCTTCCATAGCTTTCTCTCTTTGCTGTTCTCCTCCTCCTCTGCTTCCTTCTATTTCTCTCGCTTCTGCAACCAGAGTAAGTACCAATTTAGAACACAAGCACACATCCACACACCAAGAAAAAAAAAACATAGAAACATCCAGTCAAGAATCAGCAGGAACAATTTAAGAAATTTTTTTTGATAAAAATTGGAAAAAGAACAAGAAAAACATACCCATTCGTTTAGGACCTCCACTACCAGGTTTTTCTTCCGAATTCTATAGCTTTAACAAAGAGGGATAATCAAAGTGTTCCTGGAATAATTGGAGAGGAACGAGAATTGGGAGGCACTAAAGTGACTAACTCCAAATAAATGAATATGAATACAAATTCAAAATATATATTTATAGTTACATTTAAAATTTATCATTTCTGTTCTTTCCTCTTCTAATTCACAAAATAATTTATCTTCTAAAGTCCCAAATGTAGATAAATATTACCTCTGACCCTAAATATTAATTATTTTAGTCCCCCAAAATATTAGTTATTTATAATTATTAATAAGTACCTATAATATTTTAAATATTATTCTTCAAAGAATGAAATTTATGATTATAAATGAAAGAGAAAAATTAAATTTAAGAATATTTTAAATATAAAATAACCGCACTAAAATATTCTTAATGTGTATCCACATAACTAAAAATTTATATTAAAGATTAAAGACACAGGTTGTATTTTTCACCTTCTTTTCTTTTATTATTCATCTCGTTCTTTGCTAAAAAAAGAAAGAAAATAAAATAAAATAAGAAACTAACTATTCTTTGAGGTGTTAACGACAACCGCCTTAATGGGTCAAACCCGATTAGGAGCCGCGGAGCGCTATTTAGACACCGGAAGCCTATCCATTTTGGAGCACAAAACTGAGAAATTCCAAAAGAAGCTAAGAAAGGACGAGCATTTGAAATAGAAACAAAGATGATATGGAGCTATGGAATGCTTCTTTGCAATTACAATCTGTAAGGTAACTGTCTTATTCTTTTGTTGAATAATGAACTTTTTCATATATAATTGTTCTTGTTGCAATTAGTGACGACTTTTATGAAGAAATGCTTGCAAATTTAGTAAGAAGTCTGAAGAATGGCTAGAAATGAATCTTGCTTTTGGATAATTGAGTGTTATTCAAACTGTAAAAAATTGAACTGATTTAACGTATTTATCAATGTCCCTTTTAACTGTTTACTTGAAAGTGCCAATTTCCTCTTTTTTATGGGCTAATTTTCTAGCTGTTTACATATGGTGTAATCTCTGCATTAGCATTTTCTCTTTTGATTAATAATTTGGCTGAGAAGTGATCTTTCTCCTTAATATGTGTCTCTTTTCTCTATTTTGTTTATGCAGGTTCATGTTTTTAGAGCTCTGGTTTTGATTGAATGAAAAAATTATCATTTTTTTGTTATATGCTTTGGGTATAAATATGGTCGAGGTAAAGATGCATCCTCTTTCAGTTGGAATCCCATCAAATGGGTATACCTCCCAGTTATTGTTTGAAAGGATGAACTTCAGAACCAATGGTCAATGCTTTACATGCTGCCCTTGTAAACTTAATAAACTGTCCATGAAAATCAAGGGCCTTCGAGTTGATTTTGAGGTATGCTATACTTTCTTAGAACTAGCAGAAGTGAGGAGAAAAAGGATGAGTATGGTATCTAAATCTGTAATGAGTAGAGATTTGCAAACTACTCCTTGCAAGATTGCTAGTGATGAATATGAATACTTCTGTGAAAATCAGACCATCTCAATTCCTAAAGAAAAGGAAGAAGTTTGTGAAAGTTCTGATGAGCAGAAAGTCTGTCCTTCCCAAAGTTTGACAAATGAAAGACACCTGATACATCAAGAAAGTGACATGTATCAGCCTTCGTTGGTTTGTGACGGAATGGTGAATAAGGTTGGGAATCGGTTACTTTACTTGGAAGAAAGGAACGAAGAGGTGCTTTCAAAAAGGATTTTGAAGCTCAGTAGATTAAATAAAGTTAAAAGTGCATTGAAGTTAATCAAGTCCATGGAAATTGTAGGCCTTCAACCTAATATACATGCATGTAATTCTCTTCTTTCCTGCCTCTTGAGGAGTGGCATGCTCGATGATGCCTTGAGACTCTTTGACTTTATGAACAAGAGGGAGATGGCTACTGGACACACTTGTAGCTTAATTCTGAAAGCAGTTGCTAATTCTTTGGGCTGTGATGCAGCATTAGGCATGTTTGAGGAATTAGAAAAAAACAATAATGTGAGCAAATCTTTTGATGCAGTTGTTTATAACACAATGATATCAATTTTTAGCAAAGAGAACAATTGGGTTCAGACTGAGAAAATCTGGAGAAAATTACAGGAGAAAGCTTATCCTGGAACTGCAGTCACTTACCGCCTACTAGTTTGCACTTTTGTGCGCTGCAGTCTTACTGAACTAGCTTTGGATGCCTATCATGAAATGATGCAAAATGAAATAACACCATCTGATGATGTTATGCATGCTATTAATGGAGCATGTGCAAAGGAGGGGAAATGGGATCTGGCACTAAATGTCTTTCAGAGTATGTTGGATAATGGATTGAAGCCTAACATGATTGCATGTAATACCTTAATCAACACACTTGGAAAAGCTGGTAAAGTAAAGCTTGCTTTCAAGGTTTATAATCTTATGAAATCTTTAGGTCATGCACCTGATGCATACACATGGAATGCACTGCTTGGTGCTTTGAACCAAGCAAATCAATATGCTGATGCACTACTGCTCTTTGATCGTATTAGAAGGGGTCAAAGTTCTGTTATAAATTTGCACATTTATAATACGGTTCTGGTGTCTTGTCAGAAGCTAGGGTTGTGGGAGAAAGCTTTGCAGCTACTATGGGAGATGGAAGCTTCAGGATTGTGTCTCTCAACTGCACCTTATAACCTTGTAATTGGAGCCTGTGAGGCTGCAAGACAGCCAAAAGTTGGATTGCAGATTTATGACCATATGGTTCACCAGAAACACTCTCCAGACATATTCACTTTATTATCGTTGATAAGAAGCTGCATTTGGGGTTCTCTTTGGACTGAAGTAGAAGAAATCCTTAATGTGAGTTTCAAAGCAATATCCAACTGTCTTACTTACTAACCCCTTTAGTCTTTTCCCTTGTCATTTGAGTATCACAATAGACAAACTGGATTCTTTTTTTATGTTCAAATTTCTGAGTGCTTGTGTGAATGAAATCCTTCATGCTAATAAGATGGAAGCATCTTCAGTTGTAGATATAGCTTGATGCACTTAACATAGTTCTTGACAGTTCTACAGCCACAGTTAATCAATAGCTTCCATTTTTCTTGAGTCTGGTTTACTCATTCCTTTCCTCTGTTATCATGTTTTTATTGGAAGGCTCCAGTATTCTCTCTTCTGATCGGGGTAGATATTATCTTCTCTCGTGTTTGTCATGCAGAGATATCCACCAAATGGATCTATGTACAATGCTGCTATTCAAGGACTTTGTTTAAGGGGAAAGATTGATTTGGCTATGAAGCTCTATGAAAAAATGAATGAGTGGGATCTCAAGCCAGATGGTAAAACACGTGCTCTGTTACTGCAGAAGCTGCAGAGGGACTCAAGAAAAGGAAGATAGATGTGCTTCGTGTCATTTACTGAATGCTGTGAAGTGCGCTTTACTTGGAAGTACAAAGGTATAACGTTAATCTTCATCCCTGGAAATGTCGTTTGGATACTAATGCCAATTCTGCCAGTGCTTGAATTTAGAATCCATGCTGATACCTTGTACAGAAAGGAAAGTTGCTCCATAGTACTAATCAAATGTGAAAGTCTGCTGATTCAGTTATACTACAGAGAAGTTAATCATTAAACAACGGTTAGTGGTGTTTTGTGGAGAAAATATGGCTTTCATCCTTCTGTTTCTAAAATCTGACTTGACTTTCATTTTTTTTTTTGAAATGAAGAAGATCCAGCTTTGCATGAGTTCAAATATCTTAGGAATATCGCCTACTCCCTGAAGTTCAGAAATTTCAGAATGACATTGATGGATGAGATGTAGGAAAGTAGTACAAAAGGGCATGTTAAGATGAACAATTGTACCGAACATGGTACTTTTATTATGGAATAAGATTATTTCTCATCTATACGTAATTTATTGATCACTGTAATACATAAGTAGAAGCATTCCATTATCATGTCAACAGGTTGATAGCACGTATCGGGTGATAGTGGCCGATGCTGGGTATATATTGAATATTTCTCTCTAAGGTATCTCAACAGGTTGAATGTCCCATATGTCCTTGGCATATTCATGTATTGTTCTATCACTGCTGAACTTGTAGGAACCTGCTGTATTCAAGATCGACATCCTTGTCCACATCTGCCAAACACCAAGATGACAAATTAGGCACTAAATAAACATAAGCCCTGTGACCATGGAACTTCAAAAAATGAGGGAAAGCACAGGCAAAATTATAGTATTTTAGAAGCAATAGAGAGTGCACTATGTTATGTTTAAACCCCCCCCCCCCCAAAAAAATAAAATAAATAAAAGGAGCAGTTTTTAATAGTTTATGCTAAATTACCTTTTGGTCTTGATATGCCTCATCAACCTTCTCTTGGCATTCAATGTAACTTGGGAAGTCCTTGCCAACAAGGAAATAATCTGCACGGCCAAAACCTTCATTTCCTTCCAATGATCCTATTAGCTCATCATAGTTGTAAGAACCAAACGCACCACTCCTAACAAATTCTTTGACTTCCTCAAAACGTTCATCTGGTACAAACTGCAGCAAAGTTCAAAGAGGGCAATCATGTAACATCCATCCAAGAACATAAAGGGGCAATGGAAAGTTGAGCATAAATCACAATTCTTGGGATAAATTCAGAAAAAATATGTCGGTTAAATTGCATTGTAATCTGTTACTATTACTTCCCAATTCATTAAATTAGGCTAGCCTAATGTGATTGAATGTCAAATGCCAGCATACCTCGCCCTCGGCCCTTTCTTTCCTGAGATCTGCAATCTCAGGAGCATAAGCACCAAAGAGAAAGAAATTTTCATCACCGACTTCCTCCCTAATCTCAACATTAGCCCCATCCAAAGTTCCAATCAAGATGCAACCATTCATAGCAAACTTCATGTTGCTGGTTCCACTGGCCTCCATCCCAGCAGTACTAAGAGAGATAAAGGCACAAACACAGATTCAGACAATTACAATTCACAATATGATATTATCTAGAACAAATAATTACCATGTAAAATCATTCAAGATTCTAAGTTGGGCTTGTTAAGCATATACAGGAACAGGCGGCACAGCTGAATTTGGTCCGGTTATGTTCCAGAAAATCAGTTCTAGATTTAGATTAATTGTTCAAAGGTGAAAATGATATGTCTTTATTGCAATGTGTAAGGTAGAAAAAGATTTCAACTTTGATTTAACCAGGTTACACAGATCATGAAAGAATCGGGGTAGAATTTGTATACAACTTCTTCTCACCAAAATACAAATATCTCCAGCATTATTCTCACTTCAATAACCAAAAGAGGACGCGATTGAAAAGTAGAAGACTTCAAGAGTGAGCTAGATACCTTATATGCTGCGAGAGTTCAGTTGCAGGAATTAGCAGTTCAGCTACACTGACATTGTAATCCGGAACAAATACAACCTAAAATCAATTATTAAAGGAAAATAAGGGTCATCTTTTTTTAATGAAAAAAAAAGGAGAAAGAAACTCAAAGAACAAGGGTGTGAAAGAGATTGCAGAAAAATATTCAGCAATAGCTGTTTTGAAGAAATCAAAAATGGCAATAAGAATGAATTCAGCAGACTTCTCCCAAGAAATGCAAAAGGTCAGCTCATGAGACAGTATGTAGAAATGGCTTCCACACTCTAGCGCCTGATATACATGGTAGCATTTTTTCCCTTTGATGCAAGCAAAAGTAAACTCGTACCTTCAACAGATCACCAATTTCTGGGTCATGATTTATTGTAGCCCCAACATCAGTGATAAATTTCACAATTCTCTTGGCTTGCACATATGTTGCAAAGGCTTTTCCTCCAAATATGCATACTCGAGGAACATACTTTGCTTTTCGTTCTACTGCACTCATTTCCTTCATTTTCTTATAACGGTAAACAATGCCCAAGATATTTAAAAGTTGACGCTTGTATTCATGTATACGCTTCACCTGAAAATTTGTCATTTTGAACCTCAGCTCAATGTATACTTGACAGGGAAACTAAAATGAACGGTACTGGATTGAAATGATAAAATTGGTGCTATATCGGTAAACTGAAGACTTTGTCCTAATGGAACCATTTGGTAGTATCAAGTATGAAACATGATGTCACACATCGCTCAAACAAACATTCAAAAAGAAGGGAAAGATAAAAGATACTATTGCATCACTGAAACAAAGGTACCACGTGTAGAATTGAACATATGACATTGTAAAGCCTAAGGAAGTTACTTGAACATCAAACATTGCATCAACGCTGACAGAATAGCCTGTTTTTTCCTTGATGAATGAAGCCACCCTAATCTTATTGCTTTTTTTGGCTGCCCTCCATTCAAGCTGAAGGTCCTCGTTATCAGCAAACTGTGGCAAATTTCCGAAATTTCAATTATACATATAGCATAAGTTCCATATTCATGTTCACGAAAGACCATTTAGATGAAAGTAGACATTGTTCATTTTCTATGAATAAATAAGATTGTAGAAACTCACCTACACATTCAAAGAAAATTATCCTAGTGCAGTCAAAATTATCAGTTAAAAACTTTGACATTATTCTATATGAGGATTTGTGTGTGAACGCATGTAGGTGCAGACATTTATGGTCTTGCTCTGTGCAAAGTATAGCAATGTATTATTACATCAGTCTTGTACAAAAAGTATTACAGCTTAGATAAGTTCATCTGTCGTTTAAATTACCAAGAAAGAAGCTCTCAATCATTTGAAAGACAAACATTCTGATCCCTTTAATAATGAAAGCATCACAAACGACTAACAAAATATTTCCAGTCAATAGAGAGAAATATTGCTTGTGAGACAGCAAAAATCACAAACCTTCCGCAATTCTGCCAACTTTTCAGCTTTCAGGACCCAGTCCTCAGAGCCAATCCACTTAGTTATAATACTGCTGAGATCTGGATTGCAAAATCGTATCCATCTTCGTGGTGTCACCCCATTTGTTTTATTTTGAAATTTCTCTGGCCAGAACTGCAAAAGTTTTGTAAAATACTGGAATGTATCAGAACTTTCCATTTCTCAGAAAAATAATACATTCTTATATCCACCAAATCAGAATAGAAGATGGGAAACTGACTGAGAAGTTTTACCTCATAGAAATCATTGAAAACATCATTCTTGACTATCTCACTGTGGATCTCAGCAACTCCATTCACCGCATGACCACCCACAACACAAAGGTTTGCCATTCGGACCATTTTTGGTGGCACAGGAGGTGGCTCCAATTTAACTTCTTTTTTCTGTGTCTCTTTCTCTTCAAGTTCATTTTCTTCATCACCAGGAACAATTGCATCGGAGTTTTCAAGTTCATTATTTTCATCACCAGAAACAATTACTTCATTTTTCTCATCACCAGAAACAATTGCATCAGAGTTTTCAAGTTCATCATTTAGATCATCTTTGGGGCTTTCTTGTGGTTTAGGCAATAAGTCGGTAATGCCTGGAGGAAGATCAAAATTCTCTAGAATTCTCATTGCATTTAATTTTCTAACCAACATATCTGGATCTGATGTACCGCATCTTGATACAATTTCATGAACAAACTGTATATATTATATTAGAGGTATTATTTGAATAACAAGAAATGAAGAGTTTGAAATGTTCCATTGATTCACATAGATTCTTGCTTACCTCCTCATCAATCATTTCTATAATTTCAACATGTCGAGGAAGAAGTTTCTGCATGAGTTCGTAACTCCATTTCTCCAGTGCCTCAGGCAAAACTGTGTGGTTTGTGTATGCCACAGTTCTGGAACATGCACACACCAGAAGAACCATCTGAATTGCTAAAACTGAATCTTGTACTAAGCTTATGAACAAATGAAATGAACATACAGCTAAGCTTCCTAAGAGTACCTTTGGGTGATATTCCATGCTTCTTTCCAACTCATACCCTTCAAATCTATCAATATCCTCATCAGTTCAGGAATACAAAGTGTTGGGTGAGTGTCATTCATCTGCACTGCTACTTTTTCAGGAAACTCATCCCATTTAACTTGCCCCTCTGATCTCCTCTCAAATCGTGCTATGATATCTTGAAGAGAAGCTGAACATAAGGTGTACTGTTGCTTCAATCGCAGGATCTTCCCCTCTGCTGATTCATCTCCAGGGTACAGAACATAGCAAATCTGGTCCCAGAGAAAAAGGTAATGAGGTCTTCCTTTTAACTAAATGCAATTTTCTACTTAGTAACTTTGCGTTTGACGATAAATGATAAAGAATGGCCAAAGAAGAAAAAAAAAATGATGTCAATTACAAAAGAAATATCCACTGGAAATGCACGATTTCAAAGAACACATCAATCCTACCTTTTCAGCATTTAATTGAGCTTCACATGCTTTGCTGTGATCTCCGGAATTGAAAGCATGTAAATCAAAGTCTTCTGATGGGACCTTAGTGGACCATAACCGAAGATTAATTGTTGTTTTTGTCTTGTATCCTGGTATTGGCACATCATATGCAACTGCTTTTATATCTTCTCCACCAATCCAGCGTCGTTTTCCATCAGAGCCCGTAACAACTTTGCCATAAAATTTCACAGGATATGAAACATCATTTCTTGCAATCTCCCATGGATTGCCCATCTAAAAGCAGAAAGTGAAATCAACAAATATGTGTTGAAGGTTTCGCATCATGAATGAGCTAAAATATAGCTCTGGGTGTGATAGGGTTAAGAGATGATAGAAACTTTGCTAACACTAGGCATAATCAATTGTCTTCTCATTCCTATGAAAACAAAACCAATAGAGATGACAACAAAAAGCCTTTATGTGATATATCTAGAACTTTTGATAAAAACACACCCCAAAAAATGAAAAATATTTATAGCATATAAATAAACACATCATAAAGGAAATAGGGAAATAAATTATCCAAACAAGCATACTTCAAGCCAATCTTCAGCGACCTCCTCTTGACCATCTTTTGTAATCCGCTGTTTAAACAAGCCATACTTGTACCTAAGTCCATATCCCCAAGCTGGATAATTCAACGTTGCCAAAGAATCCAGAAAACAAGAAGCAAGACGACCCAAGCCTCCATTTCCAAGAGCAGCATCTGGTTCCTGTTACAAGTCCAACAATTAGCAATATCGCATAGTGAAAGTTCATCTCAATACATGCACAATTGACACGGATGATAGATCAATATCACAATGTGAAAGTTCCTGTTACAAGACCCTTTTTGGGGAAGAATATCAAGAAATCCAACCTGTGAAGCTACATTTTCCAGAGTATGGCCAAGTTTATTCAAAGCTGCTGCATATGCACCAGTAAGGTCCAAGTTGCCTACTGCATTTAGCAATGCTCTACCCTGCACAAGTATAACAATTGATATAGGTATAACCTATGAGCAGATATCCATGTGCAAACAGTACATCTACATAGCAGCGAAAGGTTGTCACTGAAGGAAACTATAATAATGCATCAAGTGAACGAGTACAACGAGTTGCACATCAGTGTAAGTAGCAAAAATCATAGGATTGCACTGATTGATATGGAAAACAAGGAAGACACCATACAAACCTGTAGAAATTCCATTGAGAGATAGTATGCCTGCTTCACATTCATCCTCTCAAAAAGATCATATGTGGCGTTCCAGTTTATGATGAGTGAATCTCGTACACTATGTGCTGTGGCATGAAAAGCCTTGGGAAGTTCAAACAGCTCGGGAGAAAATGATGGTGTGAACTCCGCATGGTACTTGATACTTGAAGCAATAGATGAACCATCTGGTGTAAATGAGCCCAGGTCACTTGGAGCTCCTAAAATCATAAATAGAGTGAAACCTTCAGATGCACCATAATATGTTGCAGCATAAAACTGACAATGTTGTACAATACGGTCAAATGAAGAATTGAACTTTGACAAAAGTGATCCCTCTACAAACACAATAATTAACAGCAGACATGTCGATCAGTTCTCTCAGAAAATGGTATATGGTGGATCTTAAGCCTAATATACTAGTATCAAACTTTGTTTATTTTATGATAAGTTACTATCGTAATTAAAGTACCACAACTTCAGAAATCAAATTAATGCATCTTAGAAAACGAAATCCTAACCATGACCATAAATCAACCAGTGTCATTTCAACATTTAAAATGTTTAAATTTAAGAAAATTACAGCACCAATAAAAAATTTATTCCAGAAATAAAAAACAAGAAAATGCACAGATAATTATAATGAACATCTAAACCGGGTCAAAAATCAAGAATTCAAATAAAAATGTAAGACCTTCATGGGCTTGAGTGGCGGGATCCTGTAGTTTCTGAGAGGCCTTAGTGGAAACAGTTTTGACTTGAGAAGACCTTCTAGCCCAAAACAATTCTGGGGTTTTTCTAGTCAAGAACAGTTTAGAACTTCTGTTTCTTGAACTAAAACCGATTAATCCCGAAATTTTGGGCTGGAAAGGGGCCAAATTTTGTCCTCTCAGATGAGTAGGAGTTGTGGAACAAGATGAAGCAGCCATTGTTGTGTATTTTCAAATTGAAATTGCAATCATGCAAGAAAATGGTGAAGAAGATGAAGATTGATTGATAAGAGGGAGTGAGTGAGCGAGTGAGTGATGGAGTGGAGAGCGTCTTAAAGAGGGAGTTGTCCAGTTGTGAAGTCACGTTCCAAATCAGTCAAATCCTAATACATTTGATCGGGCCACATACTGTGGGCCTTCACCTTCAGATGCAAAGGTTGAGATATTCTACGCCCCGGATCTTCGAAATAGAATTGCACCCGCCCCTTGTGCCACAACAATACTTAACATCTTGATTAATTAAAGTTTTTCATCATCAAACCATATAATCTGGAAAAAAAATAATCAAATAATATTTCCATTTAAAATAATAAATATTTATATCTTTATTTTGTAATATTTGAAATTAAATTTTTATTTTTTAAAATAATAAAATTCTTTTAATAATATTTTTAATTTAAAATATTTAATCTTTTATATTAAATTAAATATAAATATTTCATGTCCAGTCCGAGTAATTAACTCACCATTTGCAAAGAATTTGAGCGTGGTGTAGGATACTTGCGGGTATCGAATATAGAGAATCACAGCGGAAAGTGGGATATTTTTAAGGTAAGAGTCCAAAATAATTATTTATTATTGTGAGTATTTTAAAATTAAAAATGGGAAACTCTAATGATTTGCCTAATTGCCTCGGCCAAAATCCCATATCTACCGTCCACTTTGAGGCACTGCATTTGACGCCATGTTTTTTTAAATTTATTATTTTAACTTTTTATATGATCATTTGACGTCGTTGATTTAAAATATTTGAAGAGTCAAATTTATGAAAACCCCCTGGACTTCATCCTTTGTTCATATTTCCCCCCTTGAACTTCTAATTGCGCAGTTTCCTGCCCAACCTCGTGAGCGTCGTACCACCTTAGGAATAAAAATATAAAACGATAGTAAGATTTTCCCTTTCCTTCCCCACAAACCCCCCCCCCCCCCCCGGAACAGAAAAAAAAACCCTTTTATTATATTACTAAATCTTATTCAAATTTCAGTATTTATAATTTTATTTTGAAATACTAAAATGATATTCACAAAAAAAATAGATTTCTTATTTACAGTTTTACATGATATTATTAATTTAATGAACGTAAATCTCATTAGATTGTGTTTCTATTGTTGACCATTAGAATTAATAATAAAAAAATGATAAAATCCTTATTGGCTTATTAATAATGTGCATCAAGTTAAATATATGTAATTTTGTAGGAAAAAAAGTAATGTTCTTTTTATTTCATTTTCCATTTTAATTACATAAGTATTGATTATCGATGAACACATGCAATTAGACAAAGAAAAAACACACAATCATTCTAAACTTAATATTTTTTATTAATTTTTTGAATACTAAGTTCAATAGTATCAAATTGATGAATAGTTTGAACTTTATGATCGTTTGCTTAAATTATCCATTTCATAATTCTAAATTACGTGGTTCAATTTGCAATATTTTTTTTTCTTCCATATTATAAAGACATTGAAGCGATACTGAAAATCACAAATTCTCCAGCGGGCGAAAGGGAGAAACTAAAAACTTATTAAAAAAATGTGAAGAAACTAAAGAAAGGATCACTATTGAACCAATAAACAGAGAAAAATTTGTAAAAAGGAAACATAAACACACAATTTAGGGGGTATGCCTGGTTCAAAATATGGGAGGGGAAGGGGTGGATTTTGAGGAGAGGTGAGGGGAAAGGAAGGGAGGTAAAAATGTTTTAGTTGGTTTTGTTTGATTAGATAGTAGAGGATGAGAGAGAAAATATAATTAAATTGATTATTGTCCAATCGAAAGTAATTTTTATTTTATTTTATTTGTAAATTTTTTCTTTAACTCTAAATATAAAATTATTAATTTAGGTGGATAAGTAAAACAAGAAGAGAAAGAAAATAAAATGAGATGAAAATGAAATAAATGAGAAAATGAGAGAAAAATTAAATATGTAATTATAAAAAAAACATAATAACAAATAAGATATTTTATAGCTTTTAATTTCACTCCCTTTAAAAACTCTATTTTTGAAGGTCCTTCCTCTCTCTCTCTCTCTCCTCCAAAACTGAACAAACAAAGGATTTTAAAAAAAATCCCTCCAACTAAGCAGATCCTAAAAGTCCAAAAGACCTTCAACACTATATAAGAAACTACCGCACCTTCTCGACTTTTTTACCCTTCCATGATTTTCCCCGAAGGTTTCAAATGTACTTTCAGGAAAATGGCAAAATGATAGCTTGAATAAACAGGTTGGGTCACGAGAAGGAAATGGTATGCATTCTTTAAAGAGACGCACATCTGCTCTTTCACTTTTGGGAGGCCTTGGGACAAGATATCCTAACGAGTATAATTCAATTGCTTCAAGAAGTTACAGTAGAGGATGAAGAACAATTGGGTCTTTCAAAAACTATAGTTCTGAGTCTCTGACTGGACAGAAACAGGGGAGAAAATTATGGTGCATGCAAAGCAAATGCAGGGGAGATTAATTATGGTGAAAATAGTATCATTTTGGGACGGCCATGGTTAGAGCAGCCTGTAAACATAGTTAAAACTTCTTTTGTTGTGCCCGATTGAAGGATCTCAGGCACACTTTGGAGTAGCTTGATCGAGCCTCCAGAGTTCACAACCATTACTCTCGGAAATGTTCGTCCAAACATCCTATTTCCAGCTCAACATTCACCCCTCAAAAATCCAAAATTCAACAATTTCGTGCAAAAATCAACCAAAAAAATTACAGATTTACAGAATAGGAACATAACTCATAGATATATAGAAGTTTTACACAACAAACTAAAAAAGCATGGCATTTATGCGCCGTTCAGTTCATACAGGAAAAACATTTTTGTGAAAAAAAATCATATAAATAGGCAAAATGAATGTCAAAATATAATGGCTCTTCAATGGATAAAGGAATCTAATATTTAGTTGCAATAATCCAATAGAAAATGACGAGAAAATCCAGCCAAATCCTTGATAGTGGCGGTGGAAAACGGTGGAGAAGAGAGAGAGAGAGTTGTAGATGGGTGAGACTAGAAAATTTATTAAAGGTAAAAATGTAATTTGAGAGGTGTGGTATTAATTAAAAGAATAATGTATTTAGTAATTATATTACTTTATGTTACTTTATCTTTTGAATGTATATTTTTAATTTATTTTAAAATTAATGAATATCATTTATTGAAATTATTTTTTATATTAATATATTAATGAATTGTGAGATTTATGTATTAGTAAAATGTAATTTTTTAAAATTAAGACGATAATAGATAAATATTATTAATTAGTAAAATATAAATGATTTAAATTAAAAAAATTATTAATATAACTTTCAATAAAAAATATATATTTATTTTAAAAAATAATTATTCAACTCAAATAAAATAAATTATATGTATATTAACTTCGAGTGTAGATAGATACTAAATATTCTTATATTAAATCCAAGGGAGTTGAAATTTAAATGAAGAAAAGTGTTTAATGATAATTTAACTACTTCGAACTTATTATACAATAAAATATATAAATATGATTTTCATTTATTCCTTGTGATGTGTTTAAATTTGTCATTTTAAAGGACTGAGTGGACTGTCCTTGATTAAACAATAGCAAGAAGCAGCTATCTGCGAGGTGCGAGTCCTTGTCAGCTCTCACGTGGGCGAGCCCCAGTGTGCTACTGCTCCCAAACCAGACAAACTCATTAACCCCTAAAGAAAAGAAAAAAGAAAAAAGAAAAAAAAAGAAGGGCCAGCACACTGATCTGATTATCCAATCAAATTGCACCTTTTCATCGTGTTAATGAGTTCTAGTTATCGTTACGCAGGTCCAAAACCTCGATAAGGCCAAAAGCCCGGCTAGATTCCTTCCCAAGATGGCCTCTCACCACCACCTCCCCGGCTGCTGCCACCCATCTACCGTCTGTTTTTGCTGCCCTAGCTACGCCACCTCATGTCACAACACTCCACAACTAGACCCGCATCTCCTCCATCACTATCACCCTTCTACTCAGCCCCATTTCCATTCTACTTTCTCAAATCTACCCTATACCACCCAAAGCTTCCACCAAAAACCCACGCAGTGCTGCCACCCACTCCCAGCTGATTTCCAAAGGGAAGATTACTTTCGGGAGTTGCACCGCCACCAGGAAGCTGGACTAAGCCATGCCCAGCCCATTGTTTCCTCTCTTCTCCGCAGAATCGCGGCTCTTGAGTCATCCCTTCACCTTCATGATGCTTCACGTTCTCAGTCTCTCCGTGAAGCCGCTGCCCGTACTATTCAGACCCATTTCAGAACCTTCCTCGTTCGCAGATCGAGAACCCTTCGTCAACTAAAGGACCTCGCTTCTATAAAGTCAGCTATCAACGTTCTCAAATCGTCGGTCTCTGATAGTAATCACCTCGATCCTCTGGCTCTCTCACACAAAACCTTGCACTTGCTTTTTAAGCTCGAATCCATACAGGTAGATTCGGCCACTTATACGTTCACTATTTGTATGTTGTGTAAGTAGTATGATTAGATGTATATTAGTTGCATTAAAATTTCTGCTTGAATTTGGAAATGGGCTTCGATTGCAGGGCGATGATCCAATGATTAGGGATGGTAAGAAGTCGATTAACAGAGAATTGACTCGATTGCTGGATTTCATTGACGGGGTTACTGTGAAAAGGTCCGAGCTTTCAAGTGGATTTATCAGAAAGAATGCAAGACAAGGGGAAAGTAATAAAAAGTCTAGAGATTTGTACGCTAATCAGAAAATGGGCAATACTAGTTGTCGTGATTTGGGAAGGGATAAAAGTCTGGAGGATTTAGTAAATAGGATTGAGGCATTGTACCATATGGTTCCCCGGCAGGAGGATGGAAAAGAAGATGAGGAAGTTGAAAGCCCTAGAATCTCTTTGACTGGAAAAAATGGGGTTCCCCAATCTAGAAAGGGTGGAATCAGGAAGGGGCCTGATGACAATCAAGCTAAGGTGAAGAAGAATGTGAAATTTTCAGAGGATGGGAATGTCTATTATGTTCCCAAAAGCAGGAACAGGCTAGTCGAGCACTGTGATAGCGATGATGGAACTGATTTACTCGATGGAAAGAAAAAACTTGACATTCTACGAAGAGAAGCTGAAGAAGTTGGGGGAATTTTATTCAAGGATACTGAGGATGATGAAGTTGAGCAATCGGATGATGGAGATGATGATGAGAGAAGTCCAATTTATTCTGCACCATTACCTCTGAAGATGGAAACAAGGTCTGATTTAATGGACCAAAAAAAGACTGTAAAACTAGTTGAAGAATGCTAAACATAAGCTTCTCTCTTGCATGATTTTTTGTTTTTTGGCATCTGATTGGTGGTTGCTTCAATTCTTTACTGCCAAATTGTAGTGTTGGTGTTGATCTGTAGGACTGCAGAACTAATGTAGTAACTATTAGATTGGAGATGTTTCAAGTCTTTGGTATGAAACCGCTTTTTCCCTGAAGTGTGAGGTTGAAATCTGAAATATTTTGACTAATTTCTGCTCCGTGTGTATTTTACCTGTCTTCCCTAAAAGAAGACAGCTCAAGTGTCCTGTTGCGTCCGAGTTCGGTGATGGCGGAGTTTCCACAATAAGGTGAATAATGCACCAAGAGAGAAATAGGACATTGGAAATCACTGCATCACAGGAGTATTGGGGATGAACGTAGAGTCAAGAGCAAAGAGTAGCCAGATGAAAAAAGTTTTTTCATATCCTCATTTACGCCTCGTGCTTCCTTTTCTTTTCTTTTTTTTGGGTTCTCCCCCGGCGGGGGGTTCTAGAATTATGATCCCTTATTTCGGCCAAAAACACCAAGGCCAACTGGAATCCTGAATTATATCATCTAAGCTCTTTCTATGTTCTGTCGAAAGAAAAAATACAATCAACGCGCCATCAAGCGGATCATGACAAAAGCGATATGGAAAATCTTGAAGAAAGTGTTCCCTTCGCATGAATGTCCTTAAAGATGTGGATGGAACAAATAAAATTCTCAATTATTGAATCTTTAAAATGTTCGGAACTCTATAATAAAATAAATGTTTGGCTTGCTTAAATAATTCAATTGATCTTTTCTTTATTGTGCAAGAAATTTTAATGTAAAATAGGTTTTTCATTCATAATTAAATTAAGTGTCAAATTTTATTTTGAGATGTGCTGTCATTGTCAAGCACCATTGCATTTTTAATCTTTTATTTTTATTTTTATAATTCACTTTTCAAACTTACTTACGTAGAACTATGAGTATAATTATGAAGTGAATAACAACTATGAATGTGAATAACAATTAGCGGCTTTCACTACCATATAAATTACGAAATGTTAGATTGAGTGATACAGTACTCGAAAGTGATGTTCCAGTTCAACTCTATAAAAAAAAAAACAAATTTTTAGTGATCCAAAGTGATGTTCAACTCCATAAAAAAACAAATTTTTACTTATACCTATAATTGAACACCGTTAGCATTGAGATTAAACTGGAAAGAGAACCCACAGGCCACAAGAAAAAAGGCAATTATGCTGCAAAGTTGAAACTTACAAACAAGTCAAATGGTTTATCTGGAACATTCATGAATGGCCAATCTCAGCCTTTGTCAAAGGCCTTGAAGCAGCTGCTCTCCGTCGCCGCCGCTCCCGACAAGACGATCAGCATAGCAAAATGCGAGTCAGTTTTGTATCATTGCGCCAATACCAAATCTGTATCAACCACCAAAAAAATACATGCTTACACCATCAGAACTGGCGTCCTTTCCTCTCACCACTCGACCCACCTCCTGTCGCTCCTTACGTCCGCATACGCGGTTAGTGGCCAGATATTACTTGCCGATACGCTGTTTGATAGATTGTCTCAGCGAACCTTACGCTCGTATAAGTCTATGATAAGAATGTATGCTGAAAATGGCTTACCGCATAAGGCTCTCAAACTCTTTGTTGAAATGCTTCAATCAGGCCATCCAGGACCTGATAAATATACTTATCCTTTCGTGATTAGGGCTTGTGGTGATCTGTTACTGCTTGAATTGGGTATTGCCGTGCATGGGTTGGCGCTTATAAGTGGCTATGGGTCGGATACATTTATTGGGAACTCTTTGTTGGCAATGTACATGAACTGTGGAGATATTAAAGGGGCTAAGCGGGTATTTGAGGCTATGAGAGAGCACACCGTTGTGTCCTGGAACACTATGATAAGTGGTTATTTTAGAAATAATAGTCCCAAGGAAGCTTTGATGATGTTTCGAAAACTGGTTGACGATGGGTTGGACGTTGATTGTGCAACAATTGTCTCAGTTCTGCCTGCCTGTGCATATTTGAAGGATTTGGAGGTGGGTAGAGAGGTGCATTTGCTGGTTGAAGAGAATGGTTTAGAGAACAAATTGTCAGTTAGGAATGCATTGGTGGATATGTACTGCAAATGTGGGAAAATGGATGAGGCACAAATAGTTTTCAATAGAATGAGTGATAAGGATGTGGTAACTTGGACAACCATGATCAATGGATATATTTTGATTGGTGATGTAAACGGGGCACTAGAAATGTGTCGACTAATGCAATTTGAGGGTGTCAGACCGAATGCTGTAACTCTGGCTTCTCTCCTTGCAGCATGTGCCAGTTTACCTGATTTGAAACTGGGCAAGTGCTTTCATGGTTGGGCTATTAGGCACAAAATTGAATCTGATGTAAATGTTGAAGCTGCACTTATCGATCTGTATGCTAAATGCAACTGTATTTCTCTTAGCCTCCTAGTCCTGTCTAAGACTTCTAAAAAGAAAACTGTCCCATGGAATGCAATTCTTTCTGGTTGCATTCTAAATGACCAAGCAAGAGAAGCATTAAAACTTTTCAAACAAATGCTATTTGAAGCAGTGAAACCTAATGAGGCAACCTTCAAGAGTCTTCTTCCAGCCTATGCAATGGAAGCAGATTTACAGCAAGCAATGAATGTACACAGTTACCTTATAAGGGCAGGGTTTTTCCTGAGAACTGAAATTGCAACAGGCTTAGTTGACATATATTCAAAGGCTGGGAGTTTGGAATCTGGTCACAAGGTATTTAATGGGATTCTTGCAAAGAATAGAGACATTGTTCTTTGGGGTGCAATTATAGCTGGCTACGCCATGCATGGGCATGGCAATGTAGCTCTTTCTCTTTTCTATGACATGGTTATGTCCGGAATCAAACCTAATGAAGTCACCTTTACTTCTGTTTTACATGGTTGCAGCCATGGAGGTTTGGTGGATGATGGTTTGACTTTATTTAATTTCATGAAAGGAAGCTATCCTCTGTGTCTTCAAACTGATCACTATGCTTGCATGGTTGATCTTCTTGGTCGTGCAGGTCGACTTCAGGAGGCTCATGAACTGATTAAAAGCATGCCATTTCAAGTAAGCCATACTGTTTGGGGTGCATTGCTTGGTGCCTGTGTAATACATGAGAATGTTGAACTGGGAGAGGAGTCTGCAAAATGGGTGTTTGAATTAGAACCGGATAACACAGGAAATTATGTATTATTATGTAATATTTATGCTGCAGTTGGAAGATGGGAAGATGCAGAAAAAGTTAGGAGTGCGATGAAAAATTTACAATTACTAAAATCACCAGCACAGAGTGTTTTGAGATGAGGATGTCTATGCTGTCAGTTTAATTTATACATGGAACCCTAAACTTGAGAATAGTTGCTGAAGTTTCCAACTGACATTAGCATCCATGGTCAATTCATAAGTCTGCCATCTTTAGGGATCACAAACTAATTTATTTAAGCTGCTGGACCTGACAGTTGAGATTATCTTACAATGTATTGGCTGGAAATTAAAGGCCTGTGCATTTGTACCAATAAAACTTTAAATGCTTATGGTATCAATACCTTGGCAATAACAGGAATCAAACTCTCAATGCTCCAAAGATGCTGAGACAAATCTTCCGTTGAAATGATGCTATTCTTGTTCTGAAAGACCTGGCATATGTGTGTGGAAGACATATAGGTGAGTTTCACCTTCAAATGTTGTTTTTGAATTGATCTTTAGATGCTACTTGAAAGTCATACTCTCTGTTTTTGCCATTTTTCTTACCATTGGCCTCCCCAAAATTTGTCATGTTGATACTATTTTATAGATGTAGTAAGTTATCATTTCTGACCACATTTTATCAAATGCATGACACCTCTGATCTCTCTCGAAATCTTTGTAATCTTTCTTGTCCTATAAATTATAGTGTTCCCTCAATGACCGAAAATAAAAACCCTGATGACGTAGTTATAGATAGGTAAGCTTGGTGGGCTTTTGCTAAGCATTCACTAAAATTGCTGATTAACACGTCAAGAATCTTCTTGCTGATTTATGGCTTTTCAGTAGTTTATCAGTCATGCACTTTGACCGCATCAGAGTTCCTGGATTGCTCATATCATCTTTCTTTTCTTCCTTAAACAGGGGATGGTGGCGTGGTTAAGCTAATCTAGGTCTATTCTGACATTTGTTTACATTCTCTAGTAGAGTTGCCCACTATTTGAGTTTGGGACATAGAATTCTGGAAGGCTTAGCTGCTTAGGTTCCCCATGGAAAAGCTCTGGCAATTATCTTCTGTTCTCTCAGGACATAGATGTATCTATTACTTGGGAAATTTTGATTCTTTGCTGAAAAGTCAAGATACATATCCTTGGTGTAAGTTCCAAAGTATTGCCTTTGTGATACCCAAACAAAATACAAGAAACGTTTTTTTTATTCATCCTGCCCAGGAGTCTTTTATCTGCTAGTACTCTACTCTATTTTGATTTATATAACCGGTGATGGGGGCTCCAAAATGGTCATGTAGCAAATAATTTCTGGACACTGGTCCATTGTACCTTTTCAAACAGTCTAGTTGTTATCTCTATTCATAAAGCCTCATCTGAAACAGAAACGATTAGATTTGGACAGTTACCAGCGAGATGAGCCAGAGACTAGAACAAGTATATTCCTGTTGGCATGTGCTGATTTGGTTGGCATTTGGTTTGGTTTTAGAAAATATCTAGATCCAAAGAAAGAAACTCATCAATGGAACTCACTTGACAAACCATTTTCCCTTAACATACTTTGTACATGCCATGTGCCATTGCATTGTTTAAAACTTTAAATGCACGGGCAATGGGGTCCTCCATATTTTTGTGCTTTTGATCACCTATGGCATTTTGCATAAAAATTACTACCGTACAGGGCCGTGGATTCCTAACTTCAGGTCAACTTTCATGTTCCCGTCGAATCCCGGATTACCTTAAATGTTAGGCAAGCATAGTACTTTTCTTTGGTCGAAACCAAATCATTGGTTTTTTCTTTTCTTTTTTTCCTCCTCCAATAGATGAGGTCGATGATAATTGTTGAGTTGGATAAGAATGTTTCTACCATGTTTTTTTTTCAGTTGTTACCACTTTATCTCCATTTCTATCTTATCTGCAATTGGGTTATTTTAGAACTACTTCGGATGACAAGTTTATCTGATATTGAATCGAAATAATTTGAATTTTGTCCTAATTGATGTGGCTCAAAATCATCTTATTTTTATTTACTGGTTTAACTGATTTAAAATCATATGACAGAATTTGCCGGATAGTATTTAATTTTTCTCCATAAGAATAGTATGTTTCTTGCACGATCAATCTTGAACAGCCCATGCTGTCTAGATTAGAACGGTCCTGAATGGTTTGCATGTTGCAAGGCAGGTTTGGGTCCACCGTAAATGGCATTCCTTTCACCTGTGGAATTTCTTGACATGAGGGGTTATCAATCATCATGTCATATATTTATGAAATAGGAGAAAAGTCAACACTCAGTACATAGTGGTTCTTAATCTTACAGTTCTATGGAAAAAAACAAGAAATTAATTAGAAAAATAAAGGAAAAAAAGATTATTCTACATATATTCTTCTGGAAATTCAGAGGAGTAGAAAAATAAAATTCTCTTCCTCCAAGTATATATAGGATTTAAAATTAAGTTGTATTTGTATAAAATTTTAAACTTGGAGTTTTGAATTTTGTATTGAGAAACAAAATTGTATTTTTGGATTTAATTTATTATTCCTTAATTTTTATTTATGATTCAATGTATACGATTCATAAAATTTGCTTTTAAAAAATAGATTTTTTTTATAAAGAAATGTCAATAATGTCTGTTTTAAAAAAAATTTTAAAAAAAACGACAAACACGGATGAGCTGCGCTTGCCGACACTCCAATTGGCGCAGGAGTCAGAGACTTATTCTTGCAATAAGGCAAACAGGTACTTGTTTGGCTTTCTTCTGTTTTGGGTTGTAATCAATTGGGTGACAGAAACAAATAGAAATTGCACTAATGGCATATCAAAATCTTCGGGTCAAATCAAACTTGTTATGACGCGTTCTTTCTCTTTCAAATCTCCTAGCACAATTACCATTCCTTTATGCCTCTACAAATCTTTTGTAATTAAAATAAATCTATTTTTATCTAAAATCTTATTAATATATTTTTTTAAAAAAATTAAATCCGTTTTTTTTCTTTTCATTTGATTTAAGCACTTACTTTGGAGGATATGCAATGTTTTGAAGATTTTTTTAAAATATATATTTAACTACATCAAATGAAAAGCAAACTATTAGGAACGAAAAGCAGCCAAATAACAATAGGAGATTCACTTCTAATGCGACTTTGGTAAAAAATATATTATAAAATGAATAATTATTTTACTTGGAACTAAAATAGTTTGATAAATGTAAAAAAAAATTATACTCCTTAAATATTTTATATTAAATGTTCTCTATCTTAAAATAAACATAATTATCTATCTATATATATATATATATTATATAAAGTTCTTCTCTTTATAATTTTGACAAGTGTTTTCACTATATTTTTTTATTTATTATTTTTTAAATAGTCAAGCCATTTTTTTACTTAAACATTCTTTTTAATAATTTATTATGTTACTCATTATTTTTAAATTTATTCTCTCTCTATATATAATATAATTGATTTCTAATATAAGCATGGTGAGTATATTTCTAATGAGTAAAGTGATTTTTAATAAAAAAAATTAAGCTAAAAAAAAAAGTTAAATTTTCAGAAAAACAAATTTATATCACAATTATTTTTCCATCTTTAATAAAAAAATAATTTCCATATATTCATGGGTGCAATAATATATTGGAAAAGATATAATTAATTTTTAATTATAATATATGTGAATTTTTATACAAAAATTCATCTCATATTCAAATTATATTTGATTTTGTTAGAGATTATAATGTCTTAAAATTAGCTATTATATTTAATGCTCATATGAATGAATTTTCATTCCAAAAGTAACAAAATTATATTTTAATTTTCGTTAAAAAAATTAAATTTAACATATTATGCGTATGCAAATAATAGAACTAGATTAAAATAACATAATTTATTTTTTATTCTTTTAATTATTATTTTTATAATAATTATATATATTATAAAATTATTGTTATATTTATATAATTTTAAGTATATAAATTATAATTATAAAATTTTAAATATTTCAAACATTTTAAAAATATAAAATTTGTGCATCACACACTTGTTATATAAATTATACAAACAACCTTATTATTTAATAAATATATATATTTCATCACTAAACACATTAACAATAAGAATAATTAGTAATTTCTTTAAAGTTTAAGACCATCATTAATTCTTATATTAAATAAAATGCATAAGTAATTGTTATTTAATATTTAATGTGCAATACATAAAATTGTTTTCTTTTTTTTACTTTAATTCAACTTAAAAAATTTAACTAAAATTAACATCTCCACTTTATGATATTGCCTTTGGCCTAAAAAAATTCCCTCTCTTTCACTTTATCTCTCTCGTCTCAATCTGTGTGGCGGAACACGGTGTTGACTATTAATTATTTCTACCTCTTTTAAAAATAAAATAAAATAAAAATAAAAATACAACGAGTCGTGATATTTGCAGTACTGCTGACTGAATAAAAATACTGATTAGTAATCACACCGTATTATATTTCCTCTTTAGAGTTTTTATTATTTTATTTTCCTTTTTAGTTCTCTTTACAGATCGGCGGTGATCAGCCAATCAGAATAAAGAAACAAAATTAACAAAATTAATTACTAACAATTGAAGGGCAAATACCATCTTTCCGGTTTCTCTCTCCATATTCACTCTTCCGATCCGGGGGAAGAGAGAAGCAAATCATCGGTTCGTCGTTGATCGGATTTCAAGGAAATTGCTGTAATTCTTCATTTGTTTCTTGGATTGCCGAATCTCATTTTGCATTGATTCGGTTTATTAGGAGATTTCGTATCAAGGCACGCATTTTAATTTGGTTGTTTGAAATATTGTGTAGGAGTGCTAGAGATTTGCCCTAGGTGAGAGAGTTATTGGTGGGAGTTTTGGTTGGGATTATTGGAATTAGGGTTTGTGGAAAAGGGTGATTTTAGGGAGTTAATGCATTGATTGATCCTGGAAGGGTGCGCAAACGACTTATGAGCGTGAAATCGATGCGAGAATATTGCAGCTGCGGAAGATCTGATTGGAATGTTGAGAGCTTTGGATTGTGTATATAGAAATAAGTTGGCAGCGAAAAAGAAGCGAATTCAAGGTAAGTTTGGTGGAGGTTGTTTGGCTTTTGAACCGGTGGTAGAGAGAAAGGAGGGGAAGGCTGCGGCGGTTGCGCTGGTGGTGGAAGAGGGCTGGGCAGGAAGATGCAGCTGCACTTCTCACCTAGCATGAGAAGTATAACAATATCGAGCAGCGGCAGCAGCGGTGCCAATGGAGGGTTTGGTAATGGTGGGGCTGATTTAATGAAGATCAAGGTCGCAGCTCGTCACATTTCCTACAGGACTCTCTTTCACACTATTCTCATCCTAGCTTTCTTGTTGCCCTTTGTCTTCATTCTCACTGCTCTTGTTACCCTTGAAGGTGTCAATAAGTGCTCCTCGCTCGGTACTCCTTCCGTCTCCATCCTTTTCTTTCCCCTGCAAATTTAATTTTCGGTCAATTCCTGAATTCTCTTTTTGTATTATTTTGTTGGGATTTGCTATGGCCTCACTTGGATCGCAATCTAATTTCCCGTGCCATTATTCTTGGATAAATTTTCAGAATTTTCTGTTTCATGATTGTAAGGTGGTCATTTATTTTTTGTTAATTTGGTTCCCATTTTGGATTGAAGAACTATTTTTTAAGGGCTGAGAGATCTGGTAGGTCAGCTAATATTATTTTATATATAATTTGCAACATTTTCATCACAATTCGCTTATACTTAATAATTGAATCTACTACTGAATCTGCTTTACATGGTTATTTATACTTTGGATGTATCTGCTGATCCGGAGATTATGTACTTGAAAAACTTTTTCACAAACAAAACTGTATTACTTCTGAATACAGGTCTGCGTTCAGATTGTTTGGAAGTGTCTACATCCACTGAAATATGTTGAGCTTTTCAAATAGAAAATCATCACTTTTTGCTTGACTGTTTTTAAACCATTTCCTGTCTTTCTGGGATAAGTTGAAACTGTGTTTTTTGCATACAGTTTGTAGATTAGGGAACACTTGTAATATGACCGAATAAGCTTAATATGTGGCTGATTATTGTAAATTCGTTGAATCTTCTGCTTCCTATATAACTTCGTAAACCTAAAATCTCATTTTGGGCATCTTAATTTTTGTGAAGAATACTTTTTCTGGCTTGCATGTTTAGGATATCTACTTGTTGTGGCCCTGTCCACCAATTACTTAAATTGTTAGCAGTTGTGCTCTTTGCTATTTTCATCGCAAGTATCATTTTGGATTCTTTTTCCTTTTTTTTTAATGTCTCTGAGGTTGGCAGTTGATTAAGACGCTAAATAAATTACCTTAATCTACAAAAGAGGGCCTGTTCATGGAATGATATACTGGATGTTCTTTCGGAGTTCACATGGATCTGTCTCTTTCTATGTTATCATTAGAATTTTACTTCCATATGGAATGGTATACTGGATGTTTTTTCGTTGTTTTTGGGTTTTAAATTGGAACTGCACATTCTCTTTCTTGTCATAGTACATCCTAACTGCCAAGCCCTGTGTCATATTGATTTCTTATGCAATTTCAGATTGTCTTGGTAGACGGCTGGGACCAAAGCTTCTTGGTAGAGCTGATGATTCTGGGGTAAATAATTTTGTTCACTTATATTATTGGTATTTTCACTAAATTAATTTAGTCTTTGTACCTGTAGGTATGATTTTGAGTTGCATTTTTCACATTCACATTTTTCTCTTCATAAGATCTCGATGTGTTTTTGTTACTTTTGTAGCAGAGGCTTGTCAAGGAGTTTGTTAAGATCCTCAACCAAGTCAATACTGAAGAAGTCCCAGCCAGGTTGAAGCTTCCAGAGTCATTTCGTCAACTTGTTTCTGAAATGAAAAATAACAAGTATAGCACAAAAGAATTTGCTTTAATCTTAAAGGGAATGGTGCGTACATCTGCCCTTTATCTAAAGTCATGTATATGTATGTGCTTATGTGTTTCTTGGTGTCATTCCTTCTTTTTCCCCTTCCCTTTTGTTTGACCTCATTTTATCTTCTATCTTTCCTGTGTGTTTTTCCTGGCTCAGCTCAGTCAGGAGGAACTCGGACTTCCTTCAAAACTTTTGTTGGGCAATTCTTGCATGTTGCCAGGTCTTGTTGACTGTATGCTTTAAAAATTTTGTATTATTCTTGAAGGGACAACATGTGATGCATGTAGTTCACCCTCTTAATAAATGTGGCCCAGGTTCATTTAAGAATTTCCCATATTTAGTTTCATAAGAATATCTGTTGACAGTTCAATAATTTCTTAGCAACTTCATTCACAAGTTTCTCTGTTCCTTTTGGTATAGAATCTTTCTCTGTTTTAAAATGCATTTTCTGATTTAGAGGAAAGGTTCACTGTAAGAGATCTTTATCCCAAGGCATTTAACTGGGAAGATAACTATTGTCATTCGAGTTCCAAGAAACTGATGGAATGGAGGAGAATTTGTTGACTTTTGTTGATGATAAGTAGGCGTGTTCAAATATGGTTTAGAGTCCATGTAAATGAAATTTTGGCTTTGGTGAGAGCAAGAAAGGGGAATACTTGTTTTTTCAATATTCTGTTGGTATGCAGATAAAGGATTAGTAGGATTTTGAAGAAAATTTTATGCCTAGTTTTTTTACTTTGGGATGATTTTCTCTCTCATAATTATTATCATCATTTATCTTTTGAGGGGGGAGGGTGCAACAGGCTCCGTTTGGGGATTGAGATTCATATGACATGCAAAAGGAAAATATTATAGGTTTACTGTTTGAACTTAGATTTTCCTGCATGTAAAAGCCAAGTTAAGTGCTACTGTTCTGAACCGCTTTTTCTTCCAGAAAAGGTGCATTATTCCTTTTCTTTCTCATTATGGTGGTTGGTTCAATCATAAACACAGAATTCCAAGTGCTTCTTCCTGTGCATTTGGACAGAATGCCTGGAAGGCACATAAAATAGATATTTTATTTATGCCATTGCTTTTGAAACAATGGCCGAGGTTAAATGTAAACATGTGATGAGTAAGCAGCTATCCTCCATTTATTATTTCCCTTAACTACATTATTTCAATTATCTTACCCAAACTAACTTTTACCAAGGTTATATTTTCAACTACAAAGTCTGAGACCATAAAAATTTAAATGCTTAGAAAGAAACCTTCTGTTCATGCCTGCCTGGTCTGCAATAATGGATGGAACCTTCATATGCATCAGTATGCTTTTTGACTAGTTTGGCTCTTATCAAATATTAAATTGTCAGAAAAATCGATAATATGTTTACTTATGACATTATCTTACCTAATCAAAACAACAAAACCTTTCTGTTTTGTTCACAGATGGAGAGATCAGAAAGGGAAATTAGGGAATCGAAGTTTGCTGAATTAACAAATAAACACTTTGCTGCAAGTGCCATTCCAAAAGGCATCCACTGCCTTACTCTACGGTTGACTGATGAATATTCCTCCAATGCTCATGCTCGCAAACAGTTGCCTTCACCTGAACTACTTCCTCTGCTTTCTGATAACTCGTATCATCATTTTGTGTTGTCAACTGATAACATTCTGGCTGCATCAGTTGTAGTCAGTTCTGCTGTTCAATCTTCTCTGGATCCTGAGAAAATTGTTTTCCATGTCATTACAGACAAGAAAACATATGCAGGAATGCATTCATGGTTTGCTTTGAATCCTGTCTCTCCTGCCATTGTTGAAGTCAAAGGTGTTCACCAGTTTGATTGGCTAACAAGGGAGAATGTTCCAGTGCTTGAAGCTGTGGAGAACCAAAATGTGATTCGGAAATATTATCATGGAAATCACATGGCTGGTGCCAATCTCAGTGATACCAGTCCTAGAGCATTTGCATCAAAATTGCAGGCCAGAAGTCCAAAATATATCTCGTTGCTCAACCATCTCCGAATATATTTACCAGAGGTAATTTCTTCTTGGAATGCCATGCATTTGCCTTGGCTGCTTGAGTTTCATTCTTGTGAAAATTGGTAAAGTATGTAGCTTCTAGAGTAAAACTCTCCACCCTTCTCTCCCATATATTCAAACACATCACTGCATCATACATTGTATGGCATGCAAATAGGTCTAGCTCATGAAAATTTTGGCCTGAAGTGTGAAGCTGATCATGAATTTGTGATTGCAAACCTCTGTTCCCTCAATGCTTTCTGGCTTCTACCTGCAAAAGAAAAATGAAAAGTTTAAAGAAGAAAAGATACGAGGCTCTTGTAAAAAACCTGTGCAATTTCATAGTGGGCTGAAGTCTCCACCTTTTTTTCCCAGCTCACCTCAACATAATTTCATTTGAGATCTTGTGTCTGCTTTTTCTTTATGCAATGGAGTAGTGAGAATCCTCTGTATTTGTGCAGCTCTTTCCAAACCTTGACAAGGTGGTCTTCTTGGATGATGATATTGTAATTCAGCGTGATTTGTCCCCTCTCTGGGATATTGACCTTAATGGAAAAGTCAATGGAGCTGTGGAAACCTGTAAAGGTGAGGATGAATGGGTAATGTCTAAGCGATTCAGGAACTACTTCAATTTTTCTCATCCCCTCATAGCAAAGAATTTGAACCCTGACGATTGTGCATGGGCTTATGGGATGAACATTTTTGATTTGCGAGCTTGGAGAATGACGAATATAAGAGACACCTATCATGCCTGGCTTAAGGAGGTAAACAACATATACTTGGTCGTTACTCTAAATAACTTTGCTTTTCTAGTCTCTTTGGTTCAGGATAGTGGCAGACCCTTGTATGAGACCTTGTACAATTTCATCATTGTACTGCCACATGCTGTTGATATTGCATGTGTTGGATCATATGAAAAGAATCTGTTGCGTTACACTATATGATAGCTTAATGATCTATAATATCATATGGGATAGTCTGCCTATTTGTTTGGGAACTCAGTTTTTTGGGTAATTGAATTCTGATTGTTAACAATTTCTTAAATCTGATTGTTGAATATTGCAGAATCTGAATTCAAACCTGACACTTTGGAAGCTTGGAACTCTTCCTCCTGCTTTAATTGCATTCAAAGGTCATGTTCACCCAATTGATCCCTCATGGCACATGCTTGGCTTGGGATACCAGAATAAGACCAATATTGAAAATGTCAAAAAGGCTGCAGTAATTCACTATAATGGTCAAGCAAAGCCATGGTTGCAGATAGGTTTTGAGCATCTCCGACCATTTTGGGCCAAGTATGTTAACTACTCTAATGATTTTGTTAGGAATTGCCATATCCTGGAGTAGAAATTTATCAGGGAATCACATGTAATGCAAAGCATGGACAGAAGATGGGAACTTAATAGATTTTGCACGAGAGATCTTTGCCTACTATGAGGAATTAGTGAGTTAAGGAAAATTGGAGCTTGGGACAAATTGGTGTTGCATGCAAATTCTGGAATTGCTGTCGTCCCTCTTGTGGAGAAGATGACCTGCATCACTCATGGATGTGAGATTTATTCTTTCTATCTGTATAATATCATTTGATCATCCTTTTTTCTTTTTTTCTTTTTATGGTTACACGAGGGACATTATTTTTGGCCTCCTTGCCTCTGTCTGGTAAGAAGGAAAGGAACATGGATTGAAATGTGAGTCTGGCCATTGGTTGTACAAATTGATCGAGGAGGCAGGGAACAGGGATGCAGGCCCTATTTGAGGCTCCGCCTTTATCCCAAAAGCTATAGGGATAATTCTTTCTTCTTGATATTCATTTTGTTTTTCTAATTAGATATTCACCCAATTTCTTCGCAACAAATCATTCTCATTTGCCGTTGTGGTGACTTTTAGATGGTAGGCTGTGGAGATTCAGTCAGATACAGGTTCTATTGAGCTATAGGAACCATCTTAGGTTATGTCGGTATTCGTTTATGTAAGATTCATGACAAAAGATTGAAATGTGCAGGAAATTCTTTTTCACCATGGTTACAATTATTGGTTGTTGATTTATTGCAACTTTTGGTATATGTTGTCTGCTTGGGGTGGATGCTGTATCTAGTTTTTTCAGGGGACTCTGATTCTGACTCTGCGTTCATCTGCTATTGGTTGCTACTCATCAAAGTTGACTTTTATACTTTATTCTTCCAATCTTGCTTGTTTAAATGGGTTCCATTTTTATTAGTGAAAAGCAAAGTTGGATTTGGTTGACAATGTGAATCTTTTTTCATAAGAAAAAAAAAGAAAAAAGAAAAAGGAAAGTGGATTCTTGTTATAGTAGGTAATGCTTATGCATATGTTGTTGGGTTGGCAATGACAAGAGATTCTTAAAGTTCTCTTCTTCTTTTTTCATTATATAAACACGCACATA
This sequence comes from Apocynum venetum, assembly GCA_019593545.1. Classification (NCBI taxonomy): domain Eukaryota; kingdom Viridiplantae; phylum Streptophyta; class Magnoliopsida; order Gentianales; family Apocynaceae; genus Apocynum; species Apocynum venetum. The sequence continues at coordinate 2,486,875 of SRSM01000123.1, read as the reverse complement.
CATGTATTAAAAAAACCTTTAGTTTTATTCTGAGGTATCTTTCTCTCTTGTTCTCTAGGCGAGGCATGTCTATCCGTTTGGTGATTAAAGCTACCTTATGAGTTGATGTTGATTTTTTGGTTTTACCAACAATATTTTAAATAAATAAAAAAGTAGGAAGTTGGCTAGGAATCTCAACCTTTACGTTGGAGTATGTATTATCACAATGGCAGAAGATTGACAATCATTATGAAATTTGCCGGGCAACAAATTGTGATTATCTAGATATTGAGACTATTGATTGTCTTTCATCAATTTTTATAATTTTCACCGGCTCTAACTTTTATTCTCTTTCTTTCTAAAATATTGTTCATTTTTTGCATTTTTTTTTTACAAAAAATAGTAGTAAAAATTTACAAAATTTTTGGAAGAATACCAATGTAAATCAAATAGTCTCCTGAAAATAAATTAAATGAAGGCCTCCTCCAGTTCTTTACTTAGTGAAGACCCTTCTCGGGTATCTTTCTTGAAAGTTAACCCACCAGAGAAAATTGAAAAACGGAAAGTAAACATATACATATAGTAGTACAAGGGCTAGGGCTAGGGCTAGGGCTAGGACTAGGGTATGTCGATTTTTCCAGTCTTGGGATCACTGTAATAGTACTAGTAAACAAATAGACTTTGAATTCTCCGAAACTACCTCGTTCGGCTTCCTCTTTCCCTTTCTCTCTTTCTCTGGGGATTTCCTTCCCTTCCATTTCTCCTTTTTTTTTTCTTTCTCCTTCCCACTTTAATTCCCAGTAGTAATAATACTTGTAGTAGTCAATTATCAATTATTTATTCTTAAATGCATTACGCGCATTGGCCGATTCTTCTCCTCCTTGTTTGGCTCGGTTCCTCCGATTAAAACGCTGTTGGGGGAATAAGGGAGTGACAGCAGGACTCAGATCAGTTTCTGAGCAGTGTAAGACCACTGGGATAACGCTTTATCTAATTTCTTAGCTCTAAATTTCTTTCTTGATGATCAACCCCTTCCGAATTTTTGTGTTCTTTTTGAAAAAATTATTTTTGTAATAGTTGTTTTGGAGGTGACCCAACAAATATAGAGAGGATTTTCTTTACCCTTTTTCTCAGTTTTTTTTTTTCTTTCTGGATGAGTAGTTGTTGGTAATACCTACCTTGTGGCTTGTATTGCCACTGTCTTTGTCTTGGACTTCACTTTTCTAATTGTTATCATTGTGGAACAAAATTTATTAGGTTTCCTTCGATTTTAGAGCGCACAATTTAAAGATTTGTTTGTTCCTGCGGTTGTTTGTCTCGATGACATGTATGTATATCTTATCTAGCTTCTGTGTAGTAAAATTCTCATTGCCCAGTTATGAATTTCGTGGTTTTTTTCACACTGCTCAAAGATTCCTTTTTTTTTCCTTTCTTTTTCCAAAATTGGAATTCTTTGTTTCCAGAAGGTGAAGCTTTGGATGAATTCGACAAGTCACTTTGGAGATTCGATTTTCATAATTCAGTTGGGGATTTTGCATAAAAGAATATTGGGGTGTTGGATATTGTTTATTGTTCAAGAGCCCAGTGAAAATTCTGGGTTTTGATATACTAAGCCACCGACATGTCTGTTTCACAAGATCAGCTAGAGATCAAGTTCAGATTGATAGATGGATCAGACATTGGCCCCAAAAGCTATCCCTCTGCTGCTAGTGTTGCGACCTTGAAAGAAAGCATCCTTGCTCAATGGCCCAAAGGCAAGTTGAATCTTTTTAGTTTATTATAATCTTCATCGGATATCTCTTGTTTTTATCGCTTCCTGTGGACGCTCAGATCATTGTTAGTTATAAAATCGTAAGAGCTTTGCCTGTATGTCAAAATAATGTTCTGTGATGGAAACTTTTGGTATGAATACGGTTTAATGGCTCTACCTGTAGAAGTGAGCCAATTTGAGAAAATGCTCGTGTATAGTGGATGCTTATAACATGAATGTCCTTCTACCTTTTCCTCACTTACTATTGATACTGGTTACTTTGAAGTCAAAATTATTAGGAGTTATGAAACGAATCATTCCTAAAAGGGTGGAAACTGACTGAAGATGAGGTTTTAGTTGGGGAAGAAAATTAATTGAGAATGCTTAATGAGAAGTATTAATGAAATGTTTAGAATTTGTATTAATATTATTCATGTCCACAGGCTGGAATATTAGTTCAAGCTTTGACCTTGAAGTTTATGTTGCCTATGTTCAAGTGAAATTTCAACCTCTCCAAAGGAAATTAGTAGCTTAAATATTTTGTTGTGACTTCAGAAAAAGTACACAATAGAAGTACAGGCTGAAAGCGATAAGACAAGTTTTTTATTTTCCTGCATTTTGTTTGGGCTGAAATGATTAAACACCATGAAGTGTATGCCATAGTTTATCAGATTTAGAAAAACTATAACACATTATTAGTATTTTCCTTAAGGATGCTAAAAGTATATAGTTCTCACTTTGAAGTTTTGTATATTAATTTGGCTGCTTGACATTGTATTCTTGTCTTATTTTATCACAAGTTTTGGGAATTTTTGCAATTTGGGCAGGTTGAAGCTTAAACCATTGCAACAGTTTTGACTGTTGAACATGTTTTTGCATTCAACCTTCTTGTGTTAAAATTGCTCTTTGTGATTCCAGATTTCTGTCACGTGTTTTTTATCTATAAATGTCCATATCTCCTTTCTAAATGCTTTATCACAATCTATATTGGCTAAGCTATTCCTATAGAGAAGATCCCTTGTTTCCTTGTTATCTGGAGAAAACTAATCGCTTTTCCACAGGTCATAACAATTGAAGCCATTCTTTAATTCTAGTGCAAACGAAAGTTTTAGGCTTTTAGAATTTCAAATGACAATGAGAGAGCCAATTGAAGTTCCTTTCATCTCATCAGAGCAGTGTAGGGTTTTCTGCAATGTAAATATGCACACACACACACACACATTTTCATACACCCTGAAAGACATGTATCATATGGAAGATAGCTTTTAATTCATTGGGTTATGTTCCTCAACTATCCAATATTGCATATAAATCATTTGTGTGGTTTAGATCAGTGTGACTAGATTATTTCAAATATTTCTCGACGTTGGATATGACTCATCACCATATTACCCCTTCCTGCCAATTTCTATGTGCTCATCTTTGAGTTACATATGAAAGCTAGCTTGCATGAAAAATGTGTTGGTGCATTGCATCATGAAATCATTTGGCCAACCTCTTTTGTCAATTTTTTTTTTTGGGGGGGGGGGGTTCTTCTCTCTCTCTCTCTCTCTACTCATTTCCAAAAAATTCCCTCCAAAACCCAAGATTTTAGATCTCAACATATGGGTCCAGACTACACATTCAATATACATTCTTAAATTTTTATAATGTAAACTTTTGCACATTTAGTATTTCATTAACTATATTTTAACTATTTTATTAATTTATCCAAAATATAAGACCTACTCAACATCCTGTCATACATTCAACCCCCAAAAAATAAACAAATACTTTCTTCCTTTTTATTTTTAACATAAACACAAAATTCAACACTTAGTCCAAGTACAAAAGCTGAAGAAAGTCCAAATTTGGCATTGTGGCGAAACTTTTCTGATAGAGTAACCTGGAATGACACTGAAGCGTTAGTGGTTATGTAAGTTTGTAATAAAATGGATGTTGGAGTTCATTCTATTAGATTCAATCTGGTGAAAGTTGTCTTCTTGTGGAGGATGAGCCTTCTCAGGAATTTTGTTTGTTAGTATTGGAATTGTATTTTCCTTTGGTTGATGACATCAGATTATCTGACTTATACATTTGGCTTTTGAACAGAAAAGGAAAATGGTCCAAGGACAGTCAAAGATGTCAAATTGATAAGTGCAGGAAGAATATTGGAGAATAGCAGAACTGTGGGGGAGTGTATGAGTCCATTGTGTGATATTCCGGGTGGGGTTACAACAATGCATGTTGTTGTTCAACCACCGCCTCAAGAAAAAGGTCAGGGGCTATGTTTGGATCTCATGATATGCAGAAGTCTGCTGAAAAATTGATGATGAAGAGTTATACTCTGTAGTTGAATGAGATCTAGTTGCTATATTTGTTCTTACTTCTCACAAAATAGACCAAAATGTTTCTTTTATATTAAGCCATTTTTTCTGCCCCAACAGAAAAGAAAGTGCCAAATGACTCGAATCAGAATAAGTGTGGTTGTGCCATATTGTGAAGTGTAGATGCTAAAACAGCAATTCTTGCAGGTTTGTAGGAGTTCAGTTATGCTCATTTGTAGCAGCATTATTTGGAGAAAACCCTAACTTTATTTTTTTACTGTCCATTATCTCCATGCACAGGTGCAGTTGCAGAATCCTGAGGTGGGTGAAGTTAAGCTAAAGTGGGGGGACGTTTGCAAATATATATATAGAGAGCCGTGTGTCCAAATATTTAGTTTCATGAATTATATTTTCATTTATTTTTGCCACTCAGTCCAATTTATGTATTCATGGCCTTCATATAATTCATCAATTGAAAATTTGCCTGCTTCAAATAAATTATCAGAGGTGAATTGTGAAAAGTACCTTGCTCAGTTTCTAGCCTACAAATCCTGCTCTTTGGCCAACAATCTGAGACAAAGGTGGACTCAGTCTCCCTCCCTCTCTTTGCCATTCAAATGGTTCCTTAACTTCTGTTATGGCTGAATTGTTCTGATAAGGACTATTATCAACTCTTTGGTGGATAATTCTATTCCGTGTAATTTTTTTTATTTTTTATGTCTACTCCGTATTTTCCTCCTTTGCAAGCGGTGATATTTTACTAAATTGTTGTTTCAATTTCAATAGACATTTGAAAATCAAATGTCAAAATTGTTGTTTCCTCCTTTATTAAAGTACTATAAGTAATTTTTAATGTAGGGGAGATTCATATTATTTATTCTTAATTTTTATACGCCTTTTCTTTTAAAAAAAATTATTTGTAATTTTTATTGAAATATTTCAAATTTAACATCCTTTTTTAAAATGAAGTATATTTTTCATATATGAAAAACCTTTTAAATTCAATGGCTTCAGATTTTACTAACACATAATTTCATTGATCAGAAAATTCACTTGAAATTTACAGTAGTATTAAATTAAAATGTGTATGTCATACTACATTAAAAATAGAATAAACGTAGAATATGAATCCCATAAATGATTATACATTATCATAAAACGTCAGAGAATATCAATCTCATAAATTGTTTTTTTTTCTTTTTTTTTTTCTCTCTCTCTCTCTCTCTCTCTCTCCGGGTAGCGCACCACGTGTACGGTGTATCCCCGTGATTTTGCGACGCAGTCCTTTCTAGCGTCCAATTCTACTAGCAGGAATGTACGAGAACACTCAAGCAGGTCCGGCTTTTCCACTTTTCCAAATTCCCACGCAACGTCCTCACCTTTTCCAATAATCCCCTCTGACTCCTATATAACGACTCGCCGGGGAAACCAGTACGAAGAGTCGCGGATATCTCCCAACTACGATACCGGCAAAGCAATGGCCGCTACCACGTCCTTCGTAGGCGTCCAATTCAATGTTTCAACTTCAAATTCTACTACCAGAGCTTCCTTGTTTGCTCAGCCGCCTCCTTTACTGTTTAACTTCACGGCCAATCCTAAAGTTCTCAAATCCCTGAGGTCGCTCAAGTTAAAGCCGAAAGATGCGTTTTCTACTAGAAAGGTTGAGAAATTGGGCGGGAGCTCAAGGTCATTGGTCGTGCGATGCGAAGCATCAAGCGGACGGGTATTGATTAGTGAGTTTATGGATTTTTTTTTTTTTTATAGTGTCAATGACTGTTTGTTATAGTTTGATTGAATGCATATTTCTTCAATGGCAGATAACGCAGACAGATTTTACGGAGATGGCGTGGCAAGCAATTGTGGCGTCGCCAGACGTTGCCAAAGAGAACAAGCATCAGATAGTGGAGACAGAGCATTTGTTGAAGGCGCTTTTGGAACAGAAAAATGGGTTGGCTCGTCGGATATTCTCCAAGCTTGGAGTGGATAATACTCGGCTTCTGGAAGCTACTGATAAGTATATTAAGCGCCAACCGAAGGTAACTGTTACCTTAAACTACTTTTACTGTCGTTCTGAATGTCTATCTTCATTAAGTAGCTTACCTTTTTTATTTAAGTCTGGACTTATTTTGACGCATGAATTTTTACTGAGGAAATCCGTCAATATGTGGGAGTTCATGGTGCTTGCATGAATTGGAATGTAAATTAAAAGTGTATTCTTTGGGTACTCAATTGGTCAAATTTTATTATTTATATATAGTAGTCCTGCTACAACTGCAGAGATTAAGCTTGACATTGGACATTCGGGAGAAGCAGTGTAAAATTGTGTAGATTCTGGCCACTGTTATTTGCAAGATATTGCAGTTGTAGTGATTATTAGTCACTGTTGTAATTCGCATCCATCTAATATGGCCAAGAGTACTGATCTTTTGTATTCTCGTGTATCAGGTTCTTGGTGAGACAGGTGGTTCAATGCTAGGAAGAGATTTGGAAGCTTTGATTCAGCGAGCCAGGGATTTCAAGAAAGAATATGGTGATTCATTTGTATCAGTTGAGCATCTTGTCCTCGGTTTTGTACAAGATAACAGATTCGGGAAAAAATTATTTAAGGACTTTCTGATTTCATTAACTGCATTAAAAGATGCTATACAAACTATACGGGGACGGCAAACAGTTATCGACCAAGGTAGGGTGTACATTGGTAACATATATACATGTCTAGTGGCTACTGCCCTATTGGTTCTTGCAGCTTTCTAATATACAATTTTGGCCTGGAGCTGCGTTTTTATTTGACAGGATTACCTGCTATGATGTCATTGTTGTGATCTATTCTACGTTGTTCTTCACATCATAGTTTTATTCACCTGGTCATAACATCACCATTAATGGCAACTTATGTTGGCCATTTTTCCTATAATATGCCAGAAGGTCTCATATATATAGTTTGATGCAGATCCAGAGGGAAAATATGAAGCACTGGAGAAATATGGAAAGGATTTAACTGCCATGGCAAGAGCTGGAAAATTGGACCCTGTTATTGGAAGAGACGATGAAATACGTAGGTGTATCCAAATTCTTTCTCGGAGAACAAAGAATAATCCTGTTCTAATTGGTGAACCAGGTGTTGGGAAAACAGCAATTTCTGAAGGGTAAGCTCCAGATCTTTTCAAGATTGTCAAGCAGATTAACTTTTATTGACTAAATACCAAGCAACATTGGCACTTATATCATTAGAATTGCACCATTAGGAATGATTACCATTTGTGTATGGATCAGCTTGTGTCATTTGATTCTTTTTGAGTCTGCTTCTTCTGTTATATTAATATAAACCAGGACAAATCTGGATACTTGCCCTTCTTGAAACCGTGAGAGAGAGAAAGAAAAGAAATGGTATTCACATATTCCTCCTGCTGTATCTTTCTTTATTGGGTTTTTATATTATGCATCAAGCACAAGTGCTACTGGTACAGCATGTTTGAACCTCTTGCTGTCTGTGGTGCAAGACAAAGATGTGTATGCATTTGAAATTTGAATTTGCCTGTCTCATATTTTTGCTGCATCTTATGACCTACTTAATGTTGCTATTTCCATTTTCTGGGCTTCTACTTTGTATTTCTTCTGGTTCTACCTCTTTATCAACCCCTTGAAATTAAATGTGGATATTTATTATATAAGAAATTGGTCTTCCTGTTAAATAAGAGCATATCTCAAAAAGGGCATATCAGTTACTCAACAATAGCCAGTGGAAAGTTCCCCACCCACCCCCCCAAAAAAAAAAGTACATTCTTCATATGACATCATGCTTTGCATTCTTTTTGGGTCTAAAATGGAATCTCATCTCTCACTTCTTTTTGGTTCCTATTTGACAGGCTTGCCCAAAGAATTGTGCAAGGAGATGTTCCTCAAGCATTGATGAACCGAAGGGTTTGTAATCTAGAGATTTATGTTCAACTTCTTTGTCAAAATATTCCTTCAGTTCTCCCTTAAGCTATGCCAAGTTTACCTTTTTCCTTTTTTCAATGCTTTCAACTTTTATGGAAAGCGTCATACACATTTTGTCTTAACAAATTTATTGTCCGGATGCAGTTGATATCACTTGATATGGGTGCACTCATTGCTGGTGCTAAATATCGTGGGGAATTTGAAGATAGACTAAAAGCTGTGCTCAAGGAAGTCACAGATTCGGATGGGCAGATTATATTGTTCATTGATGAGATCCATACAGTCGTGGGAGCAGGTAATCTCTTAGAACTCCTTGCATATTTGGTGTATTTACTGAATTGAAGAAATAATGTTTGGCTAGCCAGATTTTGGGGAACTTCTGCTTTTTGTTTGATGATAGTTGATACGAATAATATTTTCCATCTATCTAAGTATGAACAAATGATGGAAACAATTTTATTGCATTTCAGGTGCTACCAATGGTGCCATGGATGCTGGAAATCTCTTGAAACCCATGCTTGGCCGTGGGGAATTGCGGTGCATTGGTGCAACAACTTTGGATGAATACCGTAAATACATTGAAAAGGATCCTGCATTAGAGCGTCGCTTCCAGCAAGTTTATGTTGACCAACCTAGTGTGGATGATACCATCTCCATTCTTCGTGGACTTCGTGAAAGATATGAGCTGCATCATGGAGTTCGAATTTCAGATAGTGCACTTGTAGATGCTGCAATCCTCTCTGATCGTTACATTAGTGGACGCTTTTTACCTGACAAAGGTTAGTAGCTCAATCAGTATTTTAGTTAGTAACAAGCTCTTTGACTTTTTTTTTTTGGGTATATTAGCTGTTAAATATGGTATTTGAAAGGATTTTTCCAGTTCCAAGTTGAGAGCCTTTGGATTTTGTTCATTGGGAAGAATAATTGGGGGTAGTAGTTTCTCTAGTATTTGATGGCCTGTCAATTGTTTGCAACTTCTATTTGAAACTTGAAAGGTATGTCTGCTTTAATTTATCATTGTAACTGCAGGCATTTTCTTGTCATCATATGGTTTCTGCTATATTTTAGTTGCCAATAGGAAAGATTATCCAGGCTGATATTACGTGTTTGGTTCACTGCAAAAACATTCCTATTTCATATGGATGTGAAGTGTATGATCTAATATTTTACCTCAAATACAGCGATTGACTTGGTAGATGAGGCTGCTGCCAAACTGAAAATGGAAATAACCTCAAAGCCAACAGCTCTTGATGAGATTGACCGAGCAGTATTGAAACTGGAGATGGAGAGACTCTCTCTTACTAATGATACAGACAAAGTCTCAAAAGAGAGATTGAATAGGTTAGATGCTGAACTATCTCTATTGAAGGCTCGACAATCTGAATTGACTGAGCAATGGGAACATGAGAAGAGTGTTATGACACGTATACAATCAATCAAGGAAGAGGTGAGTGTTTTACTTATTATACAGGTGTCATCCCCCTCCCTATTGTTTTGCCTGGTCTTGGGGTTGACTCAACACTTGCTTTCAATGTATATGCGGCCTTCTATTAAGACTGTTTAGCAATGAATAATTATCTGAATTCACAAATGAGATGCCAAGACTAATTAGACAAAAAAGACTTTTAAGTGGACTGCTCGATCAACTTATTCAACTTCTGTTCTTGCAGATTGACAGAGTAAATGTGGAGATCCAGCAGGCTGAGAGAGAGTATGATCTTAATCGTGCAGCTGAACTGAAATATGGGAGCCTGAATTCTTTACAGCGTCAACTTGAAGTTGCCGAAAAAGAATTAGATGAGTATATGAAGTCTGGAAAATCCATGCTCAGAGAAGAAGTTACTGGGAGTGACATTGCTGAGATTGTGAGCAAATGGACGGGGATACCTGTTTCCAAGTTACAGCAGTCGGAGAGGGAGAAACTTTTGCATCTTGAGGAAGAGTTGCATAAAAGGGTTGTTGGTCAAGATCCTGCAGTGAAATCTGTGGCGGAGGCTATCCAGCGATCTCGAGCTGGTCTTTCAGATCCTCACCGTCCAATTGCTAGTTTCATGTTCATGGGTCCTACTGGTGTTGGGAAAACAGAACTAGCAAAGGCTCTTGCCTCCTATTTGTTCAACACTGAGGAAGCTCTGGTACGAATTGATATGAGTGAGTACATGGAAAAACATGCAGTTTCGAGGCTGATAGGAGCTCCACCTGGTTATGTTGGATATGAAGAAGGAGGACAGTTAACTGAAACTATTCGCAGAAGGCCATATGCGGTAGTTTTGTTTGATGAAATTGAAAAGGCTCACTCTGATGTATTTAATGTGTTCCTTCAAATCTTGGATGACGGTAGAGTGACTGATTCTCAAGGCCGTACTGTGAGTTTCACCAACACTGTACTCATTATGACTTCAAATGTTGGTTCACAATATATACTGACCACAGATGATGAAGACTCGCCCAAAGAAATGGCTTATGAAAGCATCAAGCAGAGGGTGATGGAGGCCGCAAGAGCAATTTTCCGCCCTGAATTCATGAACAGAGTTGATGAATACATAGTATTCCAGCCCCTAGACCGTGATCAAATTAACAGTATTGTTCGATTACAGGTATCTTTGTCTTCCTTGATTTAAATTTCTCAAATTTTCATAATCTCCATCTAGACCATCTTGTGCCAATAGGATGTTTGGTTCATTACCTTAACAGTGTGGAAACTGACTGCCTTAGGTCAGTGAAATAGGAATATGCCTGAGTTTCTTTTATTTAGAACTCCCTTGCATTTTGGCAACTTGACTAAGAATTTCACATTAGTATTACGGGTTCTAGGAATGTTTTGTCGATTGCATGATAAATTGATATTGATCCAAAGACTATTTGGATGAGGCTATAAAATTTGTTTTGCTAAATGTTATTTCGATATGAAAATTTCACCCGCCCCTATTTTTTCCTTTTGGAAGATGGGTTAGCGAGATGTTTCATGTTGTTGTTTGGAATTATGTCGCCCTGACATTTCAAAACATTGCCTTGCACAGTTGGAACGAGTTCAAAAGAGGGTTGCTGATAGGAAGATGAAACTTCAAGTCAATGATGCTGCTGTTCAGCTTTTGGGAAGTCTCGGCTATGATCCAAACTATGGAGCTAGGCCGGTGAAGAGAGTGACTCAACAATACGTCGAAAACGAGCTTGCCAAAGGTATCTTGAGAGGAGAGTTTAAAGATGAAGATACCATAGTGGTAGACACTGAGGTGACGGCATTTGCCAATGGTCAGCTTCCCCAGCAGAAGTTGGTCTTCAGAAGATTGGAATCTGATGCAGATATCTCTGCAGAAAACAAAGAAGTGGTGTCGAAGACATCGTGAGATAACTATGGGCATGAAAACATTTGAAAAGTAGATGTCTCAGAATTCGGAGCTTTGAAGAACTGTCGCTGCTGCACCCGCAAAGCTTCATTTTGTACACTTGTAACAGTACGTACAATAAAGATTTATAAGATTTTCTTGGGTTCTCTCTCAAATTCTGGAAGGAAAGGAGATAATATGATGTTCGAATCTGATTGTGAAGTGACTAAAGTTAATGCATTCTGGGACAGCTATTATCAGTCTATTAGTGTGCTTTGCCAACTAGTGGGCCTACGCCTCTTGATATAAGATTACATTACAGGAATTTGTTGGCGTGTCAGCGTCATGGATGTATATCTTACGTTTTTTTTTTTTTTTTTTGCAATGGCAAATTTTCTGGAAATTGGAAGCTGACTGTATATAAATGATCGGACTCTCAGTTCAAAAAACATAGTAAGCATATTTATTGATAAACCATATCAATGATTAAGAAATAATGCATTTTTCTAGTCAAATATAAATAGTTTTTGGTCAAATTTATATATGTTATAAAATTCTTTCACCATTTCATAATCTATCATCATCATATTTTTTATTATATATTTTTTTAAAATCAAATACTCTTTTTAATCATTTATTACTGTCATTCATTATTTTTTTACTACTCTCTCTCTCTCTATATATATATATAAGTGGTTCTTAATGTAAGTATTTTAAGTATATATCTAATGAGTAAATTATAAATACTCAAGTTTGTTGATTTTTAATAAATTTATATATTCATAAACTAATATACATATTTTGAAATCAGAAATTTTACCTAAGTAAGATTCTTCTTTGGGGAAATATGAGAAACTCAATTAGCATTAATTAATTGATATATTTCATAAAAAATATGTATATTTTTAAATATGAAATTATAATTAAAAAATCAATAAAAAATAAAAAAAATCAATCAATAATTAATTTAGGGAGTTTGAATTATATATATAAGTCAAACCTCTTAAAAATAAAAATTTTATTTTAAGAAATTGAGATTGTCTCATGGTTCATATTTCTCAAGATGAAAATTAGATTTTCATCTAAACAAATTTTTATTCCAAAATTAATAAAATTATATTTCAATATTTGTTAAAATAACCAACTCTTGTACGTTACACGAATATAAGATTAAATTAAACGAAACAAAATTTATTTTTTATTATCTCAATTATTAATTTTATAATTATTATTATATATTACTCTATTCGTTTGAAATTGCATATTTACATTTCTATTTTAAAATTTTTATAATTGAATATCCACTTTTTAAAGAAATATATTTATAATATAAAAATCAATTGATAACTTCTTTAATTTAAAGTATCTATATATTGCTAACTAATAGTTTTACCATTACCAAAATTAATAACAATGATAATATAGTAATTTCATTAAAAGTCAAAGAGAATTTTTTAAATTTAAATTAATATAAATGCGGACATTCAAATTCGGATTGATAAAATATAGTTTTATTATGATAATTGTATAATTTTAATTATACGATAGCTATAAGATTTTATTTATATGTCAAACTCCATAAAAATAAAATTTTTGTACATTGTACATATGAATAACTATATAAAAATTAATTATTATATTTGTACATCATTTTCAAAAATTAAGATTGATTTCATTGCTCATATTAGAAAATTGATTATCATCTAAACAAATTTTTATTTTAAAATTGACAAAATTATATTTCAATATCCATTTAAAAACCAAATTTCAAGCATTGCATGGTGTAAGGATAAATTGAAAAAGACAATTTATTTTTTATTCTCTTAATTATTATTTTATAATTAACGATAACAAATACCATGCTAATAGATAGATTAATAATAAGAATAAGATAGTAAGCATGCTTATAATAGTTTAACTATATATTAATAAGGATAGCATTAATAAGAATAATGTAGCAAGTAAAATCATAATTAAACCACCTTTTTATAAAATAAATTAAACCACCCTTTGTTGGTCTTAATTTTTCTCATGTAAATTAAAAATTAAGGAAGCAGTGCATTTTTTAGTTAAATCCACTTAAATAATCTTCAGTCAGATTACTTAAAAATTAAATGGGTCATACATATATAAATATGAGAGAGAAAAGGAATATACCCTTATGAAGTACTATTAATTAATTAATAATAATAGAGTTAATCATAACGATAATGTAGTAAGCATATACTTTTTCTAATTTTAATATCATAAAAAAGTATATTCAGTTTTGGATGAAAATAAAAAATTTATATCAATGAGTAAAATTTTTAAAAGAGTTAATTAAATATTTTTTTAATATTTTGAAGGACAAAATCTACACAGTCGTGGAACCGGGAAGGGTAGTTTAAGTAGCTCCAAACTAGGGTTTGTGGCAAATATAGCATGGTCAGAACACTCAGAACGCATTGCAGTCTGCTATTTAAGAGCGTATTGCGTATCTTTATACGATCTTAGGGATATAAAAGCCTCCGTGTTTGTATTTAAAGCAATAAGTCTATAAATTATAACCAGCCAAGGTTGGACAAGGGGAGGTATCCAGTTTTTGCTGATTGAGTTGCTAGGTTTCCGGTGGATTCTCTGCGAAGTCTCTATTTCCCGGAGTCCCGACGACGTAGGTGAGTTGTTCGTTTTTTGGCTCCGATTTTTAGTAAAGAAATGCGAGCAATCATATCCAATTGTCCATTTCGTGCAATGCACTTCAATCTTCATCTCTTTTCCGAGGAAAAGATTTCACCTTTCTCCCTTTTCTGCAGATTAATTGTTCCTGTTTGAAAATTTTATGCTGAATTCATTTTCTCTGAAAATAATTTGCTGAGTAACGTTTAATGAATTCAAGAAACTGCATCCTTGTCATTCTTTTACTTTTTTTATTTTTGGCCATTGCAAGAATGAATTAGAGCATTGGTTAATTTAATTTGTTCACTTGTTCAGGTCATGGGGTTTTCTGAATTAATTCCTGATTAGCTTTTTAAAGCACAATATTTAGGATAAAGAGGGACAAAAGGATTGGAATTTTTTATTTATGAAAGATTTTGCACTTAGTAATAATTTGTTTTCCCTCTTACTCTTTTGTTTTTCCTATCTGACTTCCTTTTCCTTTGCTATTTTGGCCAGATAAGTTTTCCAGCACCTTTAGAGATGAGCCAATCTCAGGAGCATCACAGTAAGTTTTGTCAACATTCTTTTTTTATAAAACAAATTTATGGCACCGCATTCGATACCCATTTATTTGATAAAGTACAATGTCACTATCTAATCACAAGTAGAAAGCTTTTCTTTTTTTTTTTTGTTATCCTATGAGTAAGCCATACAATCCAACTGGCGTTTGTGATACCATATGCTTCTTCCTTAAGGGTTCAGATTTTTTACATGTTGCGTGACCCTTATTTTCCTAGCTTGTTCATTATAATCAAAAATTCATTTTCTCCTAGTGTTGTTTCTTCCCCTGTGAACTGTGCTCTATAACATTACTGACATTTCAATCGCTCTGGAAAATTTTTGTTGGATGAAGAGCATGCTGTCAAGGGTTCTGAAGTTTTTGTTGGGGGTTTACCCCAAAATATTACTGAAAGCAAGATACGTGAGGTTTGTTATCTTATATGCTTTTCATTTCCAAATAAATATACATTTGTTTGCATATGTAAATTCATCTGATGCTTCTCTTTGTTTCTCAAGATATTCTCTCATTGCGGGGAAATTGTGGAAACACGCATGATAAAGGATCAGAAAGGCTGTGTGAAGGTTTATTTTGTTTTTATTTGAATGATACTGATGGCAGTTTTGATGTGGTGAAGGTTTTTCATCTCTCTCAATGTGATTTTTCTATATTGTGATAGGGCTATTGCTTTGTACGATTTGCGACAAAGGAAGCTGCTGACAAAGCTATAAAGGAAAAAAATGGGACTCTGGTAAAAATCAGGAATCTTCTAGAAGATACCCCATAATTTTTATTATTGCATTAAACGCTGATGATGGCTTTCTTGACATGCCTATTAACTGATGATTGATCAAAGAAAAAGTGAATGGCATTTAATAGCTGCAACCTTCTTCTCATGTTTTTTCATCTAGTTATCCAGTCTATTAGCAAAGTTGACTAGCAAATAAGAAAGTTATCTCCTTGGAAACACTTAAAAAAGTAATATCCTAAATGTTGGGAATGTGGTCTTTCTTTTGCCCCAATATAAGTTTGTGAACTTAACTCTGTTCCTTTTCTTTTTCTCTTTTTGGATTAATTGTTGTAAATATGAACCATTATCTTCTTTTTATCTCTTTTGCACTTAATTTTTCAGCTTGACGGAAAGAAAATTGGCGTTCTTCGATCAACAGAGCAGGATACTTTATATTTTGGAAACCTCAATAAAGGTTTGTTCCATCGCTACTTTCCAGTACAATTTCCATCTAGTACTATTGTCATAATCTCTCCTATTTCTTTCCTTTTTGTATCTGGTCATGACAATTCTTTCACCATTCATGTCAAGCTAACAGTAATTTCTTACATAGAATACCACTTACATAATTGATATTTCAATTAAAATTTTCCTTTATGTGGTTGTAAATGAACTTTTTTTAATTATTATTATTATTATTGCAACAATACAATTCCTCTGATACAAAGTTATAAGCTTCTTATAGAGGAATGTTGGTTTGTCTTATATACCTGGCTTTGAATTTCGGGAATTTTTTCATTTAGGTTGGAGTGCCATTGAATTTGAAGGAATTGTGCGGCAGGTATAGTTTCACTGGCTAAATGACAATTTTTTTGGATTGGGGTGGGTTGTTGGGGAGTTTTGGGTCAAAGATTCTACAATTTTGTTCTTTTACCTTTTTTGTAGGTTTTCCCCGATGTAGTTTCCGTCGATCTTCCCATGCCATTGAGCAGTGGAGAAACAGAACCAGTATGTAAACAACGGAATCGTGGTTTTGCCTTTGTGAAGTTCTCATCTCATGCTGTAAGATCTTCCAGGATCTGATCCTTATTTTAATTCACCTATGCATATATTCTAATTGCTTAATTGTTTTTGGTATTCTATGACATTGCCTTTACTTATTCAATGCA
The DNA here is from genome assembly GCA_019593545.1 of Apocynum venetum. Classification (NCBI taxonomy): domain Eukaryota; kingdom Viridiplantae; phylum Streptophyta; class Magnoliopsida; order Gentianales; family Apocynaceae; genus Apocynum; species Apocynum venetum. Next base: position 2,470,480 of record SRSM01000123.1, on the reverse strand, counting down.
TCTCAAATCATACAGGATAGAAGCTCAGGTTCGTGGTTTTGACTCTTGGTTGCAGCATGTTGGTTTTTGGATCATTTGCTAATGAAAAACAAAACTTTCTAAAAGTGATCAAAGAATGATTCTGAAATCAATTAATCCACCCAAAAAAGACAAATTATCTTCTGGCCTTGTTACTAAATCTGGGTTCAGAATTGACACAACTATATACGTTCAACTTAGTATTGAAATCTTATAAACCAGTAATATGCCATAAATATCTCAGTAATTAGCTGTCACAGAAATATTTGTTGACAATATGAGTTCATCTTTGTGAAAAGATGATTGCTGCCTTCAACTATGATGAATTTTGTACTCGCTTTGATTAAGCTCTTGTTTCCTGGAAGGGCTACTTTTTATCTCTTTCTTGCCAATATGTTGAATTATAACATTTAATGCCCCAATTGCAGGTTTCTTCCTAGTTATAGGCTTTAGCAATGACATGTCTGCTTTATTGGTGTATTGTGTTTTGTCCTGTCCTTTTTGATTGTTGAATTCTTTCACTACCGATCCTAAACATGTCTGTTCAGTCCTGTAATTTATGTTGTGACAATTTATTACATGCTGAAATTCGAGAGGGAAATTCCCTTTTAATGTTCAATATCTTATATCATCAATAATGACATATAACAAAATGATATCCGTAAGATGTTAGGATAAATACACTGATTAGTGATTAATAAGTTCTTCCCTTGGAACCAAAAGGGTAAGAAATAGGTTCTTCCATTTTAACTAAATCTTCTGGATGAGGATGAGGAAGAAATTTTTCATCAATATTTTAACTATAACTGTGCTCCTCTTATTTGGAACCATGAAATGTGAAAAAGCAAATCTTGTAACTTGGAACCAAATACTCATTGATTTGGATTCTATTGTTAGTTGTACCCAGTACTCTAGGTTCAATGCATTCCTTTCCAATTTCAGTGCAATTATCTCTGAAGATACACTTCTTTCACAACCTTAGCTGTTTAGAGAATTCTGTTCCTATGTGGTAGACCTTGTAGTCTGGACATTTCAAGACTTCTTTTGCTAGTTCTATTATTCTTTCCAGCAGATTCTACACTCACACTGGGTTGTAGCATGCAAGACTGAGAATCTGGCTAGTATTGCATTCAACCTCATAGTCAGCAATTCTAATTTGGTGATTCTACTTTGGTTTCCCATCAGTATTTCTAATTTAGAGATTGGACTTCAGTTTTTCTATTTTGTTTTGGCATGAGCTAGACTTTCTAATTTTTCTCTCAGTTCCTTTGAAGTCACTATTCCTGAGTTCTATTTTTCCATATGCACACTAGTTGTAGGTCTGGTCTTTGTTTTTAATCTGAACATCACCAATATTAACCATTGTCTTGTTTTTCATGGCATCCAAAACCTTCGATATGTTTCCCAGATCCAGAGGAAACTAATACAATCTCAAAACTAAAAAATGTCTCCTCCTCGGTCATCTTTGTTTTTCCTTCTGTCTGTGCCATGTGCTTTGCATTAGTGTATTGATATTTATCATCAAATGCAGTCTTTCTCTATACTTCTGCGTATCATGTTTTTCATTCTCAGGGGCTTTTATTCTTAGTTCACAAAATAGCCGTAGATATTCATTTGCTCCTTCTAACCTGTAATCTGTTTTTTCCTGCTACCACCTGTTGGCACTGTGTTCAGATTGTGAGAAGAGAGCCACTTTGGTAGGATCTGCCATCTTGCTGACCTTCCAGTTTCCTTGCTTAACTTTCATGTCTTCTTCCTGGTTTTGGAAAATGCTTTATTCAACCTTTGCTTCTGCTTGAATTGTTTATCATGAATCATACATTCCTTAAACAATCTGTAACAATTTTTTCATTTAATTTCCTTCCATGATATATCCTCTTATCAAAGAAAGGTATTCATGATTGAACTACTTGACGTCTGGTCACAAACAGCCTTTTCATCAAACATGGAATTCCTAAATGGTTCATCCCAGAAAATCCTCCTAGTTATGATGCATTAACACTGCTTTGCCATTCAAATCATGCTTCTAAATAAACAATCTTTCCATTTAACTTTATAATCTTGAACTAAAGCAGACAAACAGCAAAGCTTTCAAATCCTAAATTCTCAAAACTGCCTTAAAATTCTCAATAACAGGCTGCAGCAAGGGCGTATCGTGTGGGTTCTAAACCGGACTTTATTATTGGTGGTAATTTGCATCCAACTGTTCAGTGGGCTGAGGAAGGAGCTGAAGTAGATCCAACAGTACTAGCCAAGGTTGCTCATCAGAATATTTTGTTTGATCCTAAACTTATTATCACACTCTTATTTAAAACTGTTTGTTGGTTGTCAGATCAAAATTGCTTTTATCCGTAACCTTCCAACAAGTGCTGATGAAAATTATTTGAAGAAATTATTTGAGCCATTCGGAATGGTAAACAAATTGTGACTCTGATTTGGCTTTCTTGGTGCTTGATATAATAGTTTATAGTACGTTACACATTCTTCTTTCAGATAGAAAAAGTAGTGCTGTGGAGGAAGGCGAGTCCCCCAGTTGGTTTTGTTCATTTCACAAAAAGATCTGTAAGTTGGCCTTCTACTATTGTTTTTACTTGTGCCACTTGGATATATGCATGCACAAGATGGTTTTCCACATAGTTAGTAGATTCACCAATTTTTGCATCAAATTGCAACTCAATCCACAGTACCAGGTAACTCAGATTCCTGTGGGTGAACAATTGGTTCACTACCTTGAGCGAATCCAAATGACCTTCAAGGGAAGAGATGATGAAGTACAAAGGGGGTGTGGCGTGGCAATAAAGGGAAAATTGAAGATGGAGAGCGGGTGCGGCAGGGGGGGTGCTGTTGCAGCTGGAGTAGGGGTCTTTTTTTTTTGGGGGGGGGGGGGCTGAGAATTAAATGAGCAATTGTAGAATGAGTCTTGGAATTAACAATTGGTTATTAGTGGTGGAACTATGTATGTGACCTGGACAATGACTCACAGCATAAATAGTGTATCATAGAAACCTACACTAACGAATTCTGTTCTTTTAATTGATATATTCTGTATTATTTCTGTAGTGTGTACTTAATTTAATATCTTTGTGCATTTATCACCTTGTCCTACTTTGCATTAGTGGGGGACCTTGGGAAAGGGGGTAGGACAAGAACTTTTGCACTCCAATTTTACAAAAGTCCACGATTTGTCCTTCCCTCCATATGCTAATTTTTTTTTGGCTCATCATGTTTTTATTTATTTTTTATACATAATGCTAATTGGAAATCTTTTGAGATAATCAATCTTATGTACATTTGAATCTTATTTATTGAATGTGAACAGGATCTGGACAATGCTATTAAAGAAATGCATGATAAAACAGTTCAGGGACCTAATGGTGGTCCAATGTATAAGCTATCGGTAACTGAAGCTACTTATCATTTTAATATCAAATTTGGAACCAAGTAATTCTCCTGCGAAAAGCAGAAATCTACACATGTAGATGAGTAAAGGGATTGATTTTTGGAAGCAGGTTGAAGTAGCAAGACCCATGGACAAAACAAGGAAGCGCACCCGTGAGGAATCAGAAAGCAAAGTACCTGATAAGATCCCAAATTATCTCTCAGAGAGAAGTCCAAATGTCTATTCAAGTGTTCCTGCATCCCTTGGTCTCATATCCCGTGTTCACAAGGTTATGTTTGCAATAACTCTAGGCTACCTATTTTGTACAGACTTGTAATCTGGATTTTATTGAGAAACGTGTACACATGACACGAGTAAGCCAGTCTGTATTTATGTCTTGCAAATGCAATCCAGTTTACTGAATAACATGCATTCATAAGCTCCGGGTCTTGAGAAGGGAATACGTGTCACAGAGACCTATAGGAGAGTACTCTATCAAATTTTAGTTAAGCATTTACTCTCACAGTTTATGTACTGCTTGCCTTTGTTAGCCACAACTGCTGCTTTTTTCTCCTCAGTTTCTTCTGAAGAGGCTTTCTGATGAAAGAACTACCTTAGAAAAACAAATTGTCAATTCTTGCTTTCATTGCCCTATATAACTGGATACGTTTTCTTATCTTTTGCTTAGTACTATTAGAATTTATACTTTAAAGATCTGGATGCTTCTGCAATGCACAATCATGGAAGAAATAAACAAGGGATTAGGAAATCAAAGTAATGCAGTAAAGAAAATTTGTATGCACTTCATCCATGAACAAGCTAAACTCCAGCTGTATTTGTGAATCTTAACACCATAGAGTATTGCAATTAACAAACTATATTTACCTGACCATATATCTGGATTTTCTTGTAACAACTATATGAAGTTTATCTTTTCCAAATTTGGTTTCAGTGGAAAGGAAGGCAAATTTGTAATAGAATTGACTTCTCTTTGTTTGAGTTTTCATTTGTGTGATTAGGTCAATTAATAAACAAGCTCCTCTTTTGTGCTCATATTGGATTCTTTGTTTATTTCGTTTTCTCTCTTTCATTGTGCAGGATGTGGAATATGATGATCCTTATGAAGCAGCTGTATTGGCCTTACCTGCAAGTGTCAAAGAGCGATTACTCCGGATATTGCGACTTGGTATTGCAACTCGATTTGATGTAAGTCATTTTTAGTTTCAATAGTTATGCAATTTCTTTATTCTTGGACATTATGAATGGATATGGGAGAGATCCCGGCTGCTTAAATCTTTCATCTTTTGCATTTGTTTATTTAAGTGCATTAATGTCACATATGTAGCCAGAATCGCCCAGCTACGGAAAGGAGTTCTCCACTTGTGAAGTTTATTTTCCTCTCTCATGGACATTCAAAACATAGTCTGGAAAGACCTTTATGAAGTAAACAATTGGATAAGCACTAAAATTCACTATTAGTGACAAGAAGTGGAAGCCCTCTTCCCATAGCTAAATGTAGACAGGAAGATAATATATCATGCTAGTACGGGTATCAAGCAATTAGAAAATTATACAACAATCTATATAATCTTTACCAGTGGACAACAACGTATTGCAATACAGTAAAGTTTCCAGCATAATTTTATTAGGGGATGGATTTTGTGGGTCAACATATTGTCCTACCTAAAAGGGAACTTTAATGGAAAAGTCTCTGGTGATTATATGAAACATATTTTGGGCATGGAAAGAGTTAGCAGCTTTGTTTGCAGATACCAATAATTTAGTATGCTATTTGCATCTAATCTCACATCCAATTTGTATCAAGTGTCACATACCACCAGTAAAGCACATATCTCTGGGTCGCCCTCTTTTCATTTTTCTTCCCCCCCGCTCCCACAAAAAAAAACCATTTTTTTCCCTTTACTAATTACTGGGCTACTCATTTTCAAGTTGTGCATATGGAGCATCCATCTGACAATCAATCAAATAAAAGAGATACTCAAATTTTGATGTTGTTTGACAGATTGACATTCAAAGCCTCAACTGTCTCAAAGAATTACATGAATCTACTGCTATATCTATCCTTGATCAGGTATGGATATTTTAATTTTTTGCACCTATTAGATCATTACTTTTTCTGTTTTCTGTCTGTCATGGTCAGATTGGGTTAAAAAATACTGTGCTGCCTTTACATTTTTATTTTCATGACCATCTTATTATGCCTTCCTTTGTAGTTTATGTTGTCTGGAGGTGATTCAAAAGACAAGAGAATTTATCTAGCTGGTTTAATTTCTATGGTATGTAATTTGCAAAACTTGGAAAGGCATCTAAATGTTTCTGGCTTTATTGTTCTTTTCATGTGAATTTGCTTACTTGGACAATTCTTTCTTCTGCCTACAGCATCAAGTTGACAAGATTAGATCGAATAGGTTTGCTGGAAGTTTGTCAAGAGTAGCAGATAATGCTACAAGGGATTCAGGGCTTTACAGCTTCTCCAATAGAGTTCATGTAGACTCAACCCTTCCGAGGTTAGCAATTTGTGTTCTCAATCTCCGCTAATATGGCATATGGGCCTGTGGTACAGCAATGGGATATGGATATTATAAACTGTACTCAAAAAGAATATGGAAATGTGATGAGCAGCATTTGTATGTTTAGTCCTATTACTGAATTTATTTTATTTTTATTTGTTTGTTTGCTTTGCAGCTTCACTATGCCAGTGAACCTCTCTAGTGTTGATCCTGTCGCCTCTCCTTCAGGCCTGCCATTCACCAGGTAAACTTTGCTCCCTGTCCTTGTACCCAATTGACTCAATAGCAGGGGATAAGGCAATGATTTGAAATTCAAACTGTCAGTAGCTGTTGCTTGATTCAGGGCAAGTGATAGACACTTTGAATCTAAAACCCATTGCACGCCATCTTTTCCTTTACACTAAATTAAATAATGGGTGCTGGTAACTCAATTTTTCGGTCCAGTAGGCATTGTGAGATTCTAATGGTTGCAGTGTTCTACTGCTATTTCTTGCAGACCAGATGGCTACATTTCTCGCTATTCTGTTTTATTTTCCGACTCTCCTCTCTCAACTCAAGAGTCACTTGGAAGAATGAAGGAAAGGAGATCATCTCCGTTGTGGGCAACATCAACTTCTTCTGTACCTTATGACATGTTCAAGCTAAGTCCTCAGAAGATGGCGGCTGCAGTGGAATTCAGACCTTCCCGACCCCAAGTGAGATCTCACATCGGTCCTCAAGTCGCAGCTTCAATTGAACGTGGACCTACTCGCCCCCAAGTGAGATTTGATCCTTTCACTGGTAAACCATACAAATTTGATCCTTTCACTGGGGAACGAATTCTTCCAGATGATCTTCCACGCTGACTTTGAAGACATCATCATCAGAACCTAGCACGCTGATAGTGTGTACCAGTTCTCAACATCTTCTGGTGTAAATACAGGGTTAGAAACAGCTTTAATTTTATTCTGCCTAAGTTTTTGCCCTTTGTAATATTTTCTAGGACGAGTAAATTTAATCAATTATTTGACGGATCAAAACACTCTGTAACTGGTTGAAAACAGTCAATAACCTCTACAACCTTCTCTTGGAAACGGTAGTGCTGGGTTGAAAATTTAAATCAAGTTTGCTATGCTCGATGCTAAATAATAATAATAAATACTATAATTGCAATTTATTTTTCTTGTTTCTTGAGATGTAAAAATGTTGGCTGGTTTTTGTAATTTTAAAGGCCGTAGATAGTAATTGGGTGATCTCCAATTTTCTGAAGCATAATACCATGGCTCTCGAAGATCATCTGTGACTCCAAAACTGATGCATCTCAGTTTCCAGTACGAAATTATCAAGATCGCCCCTCTTGCAAACTAACGCTGCAAATAAATTGACAAAAAAAATACATGATTTCTAAATGTAACAGCAAAATTATTAAATGTAACACCATCTATCACTTCCAAATAAAATTCGAGCTACAATTTTACCTTAAAATCCCTCTGGAAGAAAAAAGTCTCCAAGTTCCCGTAGTTGGCAATTGATGACAAAACTGAGTCCATATCGAAGAACACGTGCTGCAATTCGCAGTGGAAGAACAAAGCATTGGAAGAAATGCTTTCAAGCTAAACAAAATGTATAGTAATAGCATCTTTTTAAAAAAAGAATTAATTGGGCATAGAGAAATGCACGGGAGGTGAGACAAGGATTCCAGCCAAGTTAGAAGGATAAAATAGTATTTTAACCATCTAAGTGAAAAGCCACTAAAACTAATGGGAGGCAGCCAAAGAAGCACCAAATATTTCATTACTCTTTTTTTTTTTTTTCCCCTGATAAGAGAGAAACATATCATTAAAGATACAAAAAAAAGTCACATATGTGGGTGTCTAAATCCCATGGCAACACAAAATTTATCACCCAGGGATGATAAAAGCAGTAAAAGTAAGACACAAATAAACCCTAATGAACTTCTTCGGAGCATCTTCTACCACATTATTGACCACCGTCTTCAAGAAAATCACTGCATCATCTCAATTCTCGATTCGTAAGCTACAAATTGAGAAACCCTGGGCGTATCACAAGCTTCACCCATTGTGTAGAAGGGAGGTGAAGAGTGAGGAAGGAGCCTAGATTTAGATTAAGATTCTCCAAGAGAAAGGAGAAAGAAACACAAATCTGAGAATAAACTTGGTAGATCAAGAATATAAATGAAAAATTCCAAGAAAGAAAGTTGAGTTTGGAAACAAAATAAGGGGAGAGAACATAAAGAAAAAGAAGAGAAACAAATCCAGCCAAGACCAAAGCTCTGGCAGAAGCCAGTGCTTTGATCTAGCTGGAATAGAGAAGACCTGGGAGGAGATGCAGAGAAGGGTGAAGACGTAGAGAGAGAGAGAGAGAGAGAGAGAGAGAGGAAAAAGAGCCGAGATTCAAATGCACAAGGCAGCAATGAGATTTCCTCCTATATTTACTCTAGAAAAGGTGCAGATGCAAGATTTATACACAGGACAAGTGGTTCAGCAATAAATATAATGCACAAAAATAATTCAATGGATACAGAGGACTGTTCTAGTCCTCGGGAACAAGCAGGACTACCTCCCCACACTTGATGACCCATAGGGAAGTGACCAACAAGAGTTCGACCAAATATGAACACCTATATGAGCTGTCCATACTACTTATTTGTCATATTTACAAACTTTTCGCAAAAGGGAAGTAACACCAGTGAAGATGGACTTGATACTCGGGGAGAGAAGAGTTCAGATCACAAATAGCGGATTGCCAGCCATCTTAATAGACCTGAACTGGCTAAGCTTCACTTCCAATCAAGCATGTCTAGTAACCACAGGACCTCTTCCTCGGAGTTGGCAGCATCACAGAAATCCATCTCAATACCAAAAACATCAATGACCCCTTCATTGCCACTATCCATAAATAGCAAAGAGATCCATGCCCGAATCTCTGACACAAATGGGTAGCTAGGTGAGAAATCAAGGTAATCAAATGCTAGGGCTCGGTATGCTGTTCGGTCTATGTAGTCAAAAACAGATTTATCAATTATGCAGGCAACCTTTTTGGTGTCTTTACGCCCTACAAGCACAGAAACACAAACTGATTGGCACAATGGAATAGTGAATCTTGGTTCAACAGGAAGAATCATCTTATATTCTGGACCCTCCAAGTGATACTTGAGCACATCACATATTCCAGGAGGAGGTATCCACATTCCTTTTCGGAGAGTGGGCCCAGGAACAACCTCAGAAAAGATCAAGCTTTCTTCTGTCCAAATGTCAATGTAAAATTCCAAATCATTCAAAGACAGCCTGGGAGGAAGAAGGCTTCTCCGATGTTGACGTTTATAAAACTTCTGAAAAAGTTTATAGTAGGTTACTGTGGGAGGACATGGCCGCTTACATACTGATGGCCATCTCTTGGCACACAAGCATTTCCAGAGGTAATCATCTTGAGCAATCTCTTGCCACTGCTTGCACACCAGCATGCATTTCGCAAGGTCAGTGCCTTCCAAAAATGGGAAAACAGCCTTCAAAATCTCTTCACATGGCATTTTGACAAGTTTAACTTTCAGGAGGGGATAATTTTCTCACAGCATCAGAATGCTAGAATTGGTTGACTGCCGTGTTCTACTGTGAAAAGAAAAAAGATTCAAAGTTGTTACTATAACACTATATTGTATTGTCAGTTAAAATTTACTTGTTACATAAGAAGAAAAGAGTAATATTAGAAACACACTAACAAATATCTTATAGGAATGACAAAGGACACAAAGCAAAATACCTTTAACAAAACATTGATACCTTTTCTACTATTTTGGGATGGTGCAAATTCTAAACAAATAGATGTCAGATCAGAAAGCAAGAGGATTACCAAATGCTAGAGATGAAAATACGTGATCATAAGTGGTGGAAGCTTCCCCTGATTTGATTCCTAATATAAAATAGTAACAGAATGCCAGAAAATACAAACTATCAACAGTTAACTAGTCACACCAATTTGTTAGTCAGAAAAAAAAATTTAAATATGATCATCATTCTGATATGAAAATCACCATCACTATGCTTTCCCAGTTACTCATCCCAGTTTTCTCACTCTTGTCAATACTTTCTAGTGATAAAGCAGAAAAATTATATTCTCAGATAAAAGTATAAAATTGACATGCCAAACCAATAATTAACTCAAAAATTAGAACAAACCACCTTTGTCAAATTAGCAGCAGTATAAATGTAAATTCTCCCTGCTACTCGTCCACATCCCCATCCCCATCTTCTTTCAAGTTCAAAGCCTTGAGGGGAAAAAAAATTTAAAAAGTTTCTTTGAAAATTAACCTAGCAGATATATATAATCCGAAAAATTCTAGATCTTGCAAGGACAAATCACAAAATAACTATTCAAATCTTATATAGAATTAGGCTGAAAAAAAATCAATTATTGCCCAAATAAACAAAAAATCTCCAGAACAATTTTTATCACTCTATTGGTAAAAAATAAGAAAAACCAACAGATATAGTTCCCTGAAATTAAATTTTAAGCCATAGCCAAAATGTGGCATACCTTTAAAAATCACGGAGACGATTAAAAAACCATAATAACAGCAACAGAATTGAATAATCTTACAATGATCTCTAAATTAAAGAAAAAACCAAAAAAAATTATACATATTGTAAACGATCGAAAAACACAGAAAGTTGTTTCGATTACCTTTCACTGTGAGGCGAAATGGTAAAAGAGATTGAAGCGAAACCCTAGAAGAAGGGCCTGAGTAGGTGGAGACTTTTCAGGGCAAGAGAGCGTAGCCGTTGGATACACTAGAAATGTCGCCGGGGTTTTGATTATGTGTATCGCAGCCTGTGATTAAGTTAGACGATAGGATAGTATAGTGCCTATAGGTCCCGCATCTTTGGTATTCTTTTATGTGGTCATCCGTTTTACTTTCATAAAAAAATTAAAAATTATATTTAATTTTAATTAACTTATCAAATTTTTCTAACATTAATATAAAAAAATGAAATTCATAAATTAGTAAATATATTAAATTAAGATAGTAATAAGTGAAGTAATGAAATATAATTTTTTAAAATAAATAATATTATTAATATAATTTTGAATAAAAATTATATTTTAAAAATAAATAAATAAATATTCAATTTTAAATAAATTGATAAATATGAAAATTATCAAAAAAAATATATTAAATTTTGTCATCATTTGATTTGAGAAGGCGTTGTATAAAAAATTAAAATAAAAGAATAAATAAATTTCAATTTTGCACAATTTAATCTATTGTCACATTATATACGTCTAAAACTTATTTTTTCTTTTAGCACCATAAGAAATTGGATAAAAAGCCCTAGTTGTTCCTGAATTTTCTAAAATATCAACTTTTGCTCTTCAACTTTGGAGGGTAAAATGTTTGTCTTCCAATTTTCAAAAATAATAAAATTTGATCATTTCAGTCAATTCTAAACATTAAGTAATGAGTGATTCAGGCTTTCACGTGTCAATTTTAAGAGGTTTTTTTTAGTATACAATTTCTCACTGAAAAAAAAAATGAAGATTAAACACACAAATTCCATAATGATGTCCAACATTGAAGTTTAATAAGGATCGAAGGGTCCTCCAGCCTTACCCTTTAATAGACCGTGCTGCCTAGTGCACATCGCTGCAACCGTGTCTGCCAAGAGTTCCCACTGCATTCTTTCTTCATCCATTTTAAAGCACTCTTGATAGTCGACATTGCTCGCCTAGTGAGTAACCATTTTCTAATTTCAAGCCATACCTTACTACTAACTTTGCATGTGAAAAACAGGTGATGGGAGGTTTCCTCAGTTGCATGGCATAGGGGACATGTCAAGTCCGGGAGAGTAGCCTTGACGTTCTCCTTCGTTGCCAATCTGTCTCGCACAGCCAGCCAAAGAATAAAAGAATGCCTCGGTGTTACTGCAGGGTTCTCATTCGTTGCCTTACCCTTCTTTCAACTCCCTTCTTGCCCACAACATTTGCCTCTTTTCCAATTCTAACTCCCTCGCCTCCAACTCTTCATCCATCTTGATCTCCCCAATCTCTCTTCTTAATTCTCTTTCTAACTCCCTTGCCTCCAGCTCTTCATCCTTCTTGATCTCCTTCATATCTTCACTACCAATCCCGAACCCCAAGCCCATCCCTTCCCCAAAAAATTCCGCGGTCCCTTCTTCACCAAACTCTGCACCCTCAAGACCCTAGTGCACTGGGTTAGCCCAACATGAAGTGCAAGAAATGGTCGGAGCTGGAAGAGCTGACCCTACTGAATAGGTACGTCGACCTGCTCAATTTTGGTGTCTTGGCTAAGTTCAAGACCATAGATAAAAAGTTTAAGCCCATCGCAGACCATGTGAATTCCGTTCACAATCTTCAAGACCCAGCCAATTTCCCATTCAAATGGACTTGGCAAGATGTGTCGATTAAGGTTCAAAACATGCGCCATCAGTATTTGGGTGACAAGCAGGAGATTAGAGTTTCAGACAATGAGTTTAATTGGGACAATGGTGAAAATCATTGGGAGAACTTCTTGAAGTATAAGGAAGTTTTTGGGTATGTTGGTCAATTATTATAGAATTTGTGTGTTTTTAACCTTCGAATTTTTTTTTACAGTGAAGAAGAAGAGGGGAAAGGCTGGAGAAGAAGATGGGAAAGTGATGTTTTGTCACAAGTTGTATGGGTTTAACCGTGAGTAATTAAATGGTCGAAAAAACCCCTGAAAATCGACATGTGAAAATCATGGGGTTGAGATCCGTACGCCTAAAATGGACGGAAATGGCAAAATAATAAACATTTTACGCTTCAAAGTTTGAGGGTAAAAATTGACATATTAGAAAGTTCAGTGCAACTATAACTTTTTACCTTAAGAAATTTCATATCGAGACAGATAATTTCTCTTCCAGTTAAACTTGTTTGACATCTAGTTTAGAAGGACCATCTTGCCCACTAATGTTAATCAAAAAGATGAGAATGAGAAGAACTATTAAAGAACATTAAATAGTTTTTGATACTTTTTTCTTTATAAATTGAACAGTTCATTTTGACTTTATATAAAAATTAATGAAATTTTTTTATCATAAGTTTTATATTATATTTATTATTATTTTGCTTAGTAGTGTAACTCAATTGCGAATTTATAAAATTAACTTGTTCAATTGTTATAATTTGAAATGAAAATATATTTATTTTAAAAATCAGATATTGAATTTTTAAAATATTAAAATAGATACTATTAGCCTAATAGTTACTCCAATGTAAATTACAAACTAATGTTTCATGAATTGTTCTTTGTCTTGTTTTATCGTTTATGATTATAGTTCTCAGTGCTTGATTTTTTATAAATTTAATTTCAAATTAATATTTGAGAAAGTAAAATTAATTTCAAATTATTTGTTGCCTAAAAAAATCAAATTATTGTCACATTGTGATATTAGAGTTCTACTTCTTTCTTTTATAAATATATATATCTATATATAAGCATTAATATTAGAGTTCTGCGACGTATATTGATTTAGAGCCTATTGAAACACAAGATTTAAATTTCAATTAATTTCCAAAATTCACAGAAAGAAAAAATTTAATCATTGGTCTCCAATCTCTCTTTTCAATGGCCTAAACAGAAGAGAGAAAAAATTACAGTGGACCAGGCCGGGAATTATCGTATATCAGAATCCTTAAATTTTCATCAGTTTAACGCTAATCACATCTTGCTGAATCTTTACTAGATTCTGATTGGGAATTTCACATTCCTAACTCTCGTTGATCTTACTCCCACTCCCACCGCTCCATTAAAATATGTTTTTTTTTATTTTTTATCGGTTCCAAATATATATATTTTTTTTTATTAATGATAGCTCTGCAATATTTAGTTATCTAAAGTACATCTATTTAGCCTACTATGTTATTATAAAATTTATTTTAAAACTATTAAAATAATACATATTACATTAAATATTTTATTTTGCTAAAAATAGTTACACATTCTTTTCATATATTTTAAACTAAATTTATATACATTTTCATACAATTAAATTTAAATTTTAAATGCAAAATTAAAGGAAAATATAGGAATAACAAAGAAATATTTACAGTTTAAATAATATTAAATATATTTTCTTAATTTGTGTAATTGCATAGTGTAAAGAATGAATGCTATTTAAACTTGTAACAAACTTGGGAAAATATGGATCGACCTGTGCACCAATAACAGCGGGGAGACACATGAAGAAAACGACAAATGGGAAGTTCATAAAATGTGCAAATAGTAACGTTGCATGTTAGACAAAACAAGTGGGTCATATGTTTCGAAACTGGCATTTGATTACTAGGGTTGCCAGTGGCCGGAGGTGGCTTCTGCGGACCGAAAAACAAAAGGAATAAAGCAAACTTTAGCACATGGATGCATGCAGCCGAAGCCTTACGCGAAAGAACCGATCAAAAGAAAAAAAGCTGTCTTATCACATCACCCCATAAGCTGGAAACGGCAGCTCTTTTTCTCATCTTGTCCCTTCTTTTGTTCTGTTCATGATTTCAGAATCCGACTCTTATTTGACCTCTTTGTGTGAAAGACAAACGCCTTGCAGGTGTTTGATCTTTTGCCTGTTCCATATTTCGACTGCGAAGATTTTTGTCATCCCACGCTTCACTTTGCGTTCATACATTTGTTTCCATTACTGAGGATAAACTTGGGAAAACTGCAGTTGACTATCTCTTATTTCCTGATTACTTTTTAGCTTTCAAGAATCAATCAACTAACTTTATATTTGTTATAATGGATATGACAGACTCGTAGTCTGGGGATCCTTTGGAATTGTTTATGTATTACCAGCCTGCAGAGTTCAGGAAATGATCAGAATCCTCTTTTATCATCAATTTAATAATACCAAGTAGATTAATCTTTTTGTTCTAAACTTGCTCTGATGCTTCTATTCTTTCTTTCAAAATGGCTGTTTGTGTCCGCATCACATTTTCAGTTAAAAGACTAGTGGTAGTAAACTTGTCCTGCTCAAATGTACCCAGCGTGTTACGGGTACCAGTTTTGGTTAGCCTGGACTATAGTTTGCGACCCAATTGTAGATATGAAAAGGCCATTTGCTAAAATTATTGCATACACCAAATGCTGTTTCGATTATGCAATATAGTGATCTTTTGCCGTACTACGGGAGTCAGGAGATCTGCAAGAGTACTACCACCCGAGGTCATTGCTATTAATATTGATCTTATACTCTCATCATTCTTTAAATTATTTATCTGGTTAGAAAATCAAGAGTAAATTAAATAAGTCATTTTATTATATTATCTTTAATTTTGATTGATAATTTGATATACATAATTATTTTATTTTAAAATTTTCAATGCAGGGTTATTTAATCATTCTCACTACTAATTAAAATAAACTAGTAATTTGTTTACATTTTTGTGCAAGTCTCAAATGATTTTAGAACACGTGGAAGGAGTATCATGGATCAAATCTTTATGGCTCTACGCAAGATGAAGAATGAAAGTCACTGTCTCTATATTTAAAATGGAATGTACATTTTAAATTTAAATGTAAATTTTTAAAATTATTTTTAACATATGGTAAGTTATTATTATTCTTAATATAAATGTTGGTGAGAATTGAGAATTTTGTATCGATGGGAATGTATATATATATATATATATATATATATTATTTAAAAAAAAATGAATTCAAAGTAGAAATATAAAAGAAAAGAGAGTAATATAGCAATAGTAATTTAAACGGTAACAATTACTCATTATGTGGGAGTAAAACATAGTGAGAAGGACAGTAGGGGAATTTTACCTTAAGATAGGAAAAGAATTAGAAGGCGCTAAGATACGGAATATGGATAAGTCACTGCTTCGATCCGGATAGAAGGAGAATCAAATCAAGTTTGGAAAGACAAACATATGTTTCCTTGAAAAAAAATACTATATGAACTGGGACTTGAGACTAGGGAGATCATACAGAGTGCAAATTGCAGGTTAAAAAAATGGAACCACGTGAGGAAGTCACACGTGTCACACATGCCGGATTGATCATGTGAAAACATGTGACAAAATTAAGTTTTCTATGCAATGATGATTTATGAATGAAGAAATTATCACATTACCCAATATTAAGAATGCCGCGTGGCCTGTCTCAAGCTCTTTGTCTGATAATTAAATACTCGTGTAATTAAAAGTATTATTTTTTCGAAGAATTAAATAAAAGTAATTACTCCCTTATTATTATAAATATAAACTCAATTAATTACTCCATCCATCTAATTGATCCTAACATTACTCATTTTCAATTATTTTTATTAAAATAAATATATTTTATTTAAAATCTAGATGAATTATATTTGTTATCAACCCATGTTATTGTACTCTCAATTAAATTAGTAATAATATAATATAATAACTTTTGTAA
This sequence comes from Apocynum venetum, assembly GCA_019593545.1. Lineage (NCBI taxonomy): Eukaryota > Viridiplantae > Streptophyta > Magnoliopsida > Gentianales > Apocynaceae > Apocynum > Apocynum venetum. The sequence goes on along the minus strand of SRSM01000123.1, from coordinate 2,454,138 downwards.
TAAAAGATTTGCTTTAATTTTTTATTAAGTTTAAATTTATTTTAAACATAGAAAACTTAATTTTGTCAGACTTAATTTATTTGCTATAATATCACATTACCCAATATTAACTCTTTATTAATTTAAATTTGTTTAAAAAATTTGGATTTGTATCTTAATTCGACCTCTCATGTATAAAATCGGAAATTTGGTGTGGATATCTTACTTAAATCCAGGAAGGAAGGATCAGGGAAGTAGCTAAGGGAGTTTGGCTGCCACTGCCACCGGATCAGTACCATGCAGGGAATGTGCAGAACATGCTGTACATTTCATACTGCTTCACTGTCTCACCTTTGTCACATGCCATCTCTCTCAATGCTCTACTCTATACCTCCCCACTCCCCCCCCCCCCCCCCACCCAACCCAGGCCCTCTGCATGTGCCCCCCCATGTGCCCTCCCCTTTCTCTCTCTTTTATTGAGGGTCTTTGCCGGCCCCCATGCCACATTCACATGCGCCCTTTTGGGAGGCTATACACCCTCTCCCAGACCTTGAAATCACTTTCTTGCCCCTTTGTTTTCCGTTTATACCTAGTCTACTTTTCTGCCTTTGGATAAAGTTGTCTCGCTAATTTTGTGATTACTCCCCTTAACCATCATTTCTTGGCCAACTTGCTCCTTTTCAGCTTTTGCCGATCCATTGAATTGAATTGAATAGAACCATTATTGTTGCATGTTTCTATTAACGAAACTCGTGCTTGTTACTTTCCATTAAGGCCCTGGCACTTGTAACCATATATTTATCTCTTCAATGAATTCAATTACTCATTTTGTATTAAAATATAAAATAATTTAAAATTTTTTAGAATTTTTTGAATATTATTCATACTATTAAATTGATAAATAAAATAAATCATTTAAATTTAAATTTTCAAAAAATAATATTACATAATAAATAAACATATTTTAGAAAAACTATAATATTTTCTTAATATATTAAAATACTTAAAATATTTTATATTTTGAAACAGATGAAATATTTTTTTCATATTGATAATTGTCCAAACTCCGATGCAATAATTCTAAACTTGAAATTATATATATTTCACACCCGTGTTCTTACTATTTAGGTTGTTACTTATAATGAATGATAAAAAACATCAAAGTTAAGGGTATGGAAAATTATAAAGAAATTAGCTCTTTTTTTTCCTTTTTGGGAAAATAATGATAATTCGAGGGGTATTTTGGGAAGTGTAAAGAAGGTTTAGGTCCCCAACTTTCACATGTGCCGTTGCAGACAGGCAGGCTTTCTGAGGAAAAGAAGACACCTCCTCTCCTGGGCGATGGATTCGCAAGTTGTGCCTCTTCCCGCTAGAATTTTTCAAGTGAGATACGACTATGGTGTCGTTTTGCGAAGACAATTACGTAAATAGCCTTGATATATTGGAATATCTACTTAAAGTTGTAGGACCTATTATCATTGAAGCCAGACCCATTTTCCTAGTGTATGGAAAAAAATAAAATACAAGAATTAAATGAAGTTCTGGACCATTTTATTCGTTGAGATATTTTTTTCCAAATAATAAATGGGAGGTGCAAAATGCATGTTAGTTTTCTTAGTTTGGTATAATAATATCTATTTCTGTTAATAGAGTAACAGGTAATTTCATTTTCCATGCTCACTATTGCATTTTTCTTTTTATACATACACCTCAAAAATTAATTAAAAAAATAATTTCAAGCCAAGTTTTCAATTTTTGTATTTGAAAATGAATTTTAATTTTAATCTAGAGAAATCATCTCATTTTATTAGCCACAGAACAAGTTTCTCTTCCCTCAAAAACAGAAAATGAAAAGCCAAAAAACTCAAAAATGGAAAAATTAAAAGTTCCTCTTAGAAAACCACCAAAAAATTTCAAAAGTACTTCTCTCTCTCTCTCTAAAGGATGTTTATAGGAGATTGGTGCAAACTCATGGTCGACAAGCATAATGCATTAATTCCTTTGACCTATATATATATATATATATATATATATATATATCTTAAATTTTTTAAAATTGTAATTAATTGAACCCTACTATAAATAATATATACTCTATTAGTTTTTTAAAAATATATTTTATTTTTAAATATAATGATATAGTTTTAATATTTTTCAATTAGAACGTCATATTGATTTATATATATATATATAAAAGGAATTGTTAGAGTCCAAAATTATATATCTACAAATAAAAAATAAGAAAAGAAAAACTGGGGAGGCCTGGGTTGATCAAAGTGTTCTTTTATATTATAACTCAAATAAAATGAACCAGACGCTTTTAAAACAAAGTACTTATTCAAATATGGTAGTAATCCATAAATTAAATCTGCTTTAAATCTTTAAAAAAATGCTTTAAAAAATGTACTAATTATAATAATTATCGATTAATGTCCAGTGCCCAGAACCTGTAGTACTAAGTAAACTACTAATAGTCATAATAGATTCTCATTCCACACAAAGAGATATATGTCGAATAAAATATTCGAAAAGTAAAATGAAAAAGGAAATTACTAGAATGGCAATCTCGTTGTTTTCTTAAGAACAAGTGGCAAAAGTTCATAATCTCCTTACTTATACCCCCAAAACGCTTTCTTTCTCCGTTGAAACGCCTTACGGCAGTGACTCCCCCAATCCATTTCTCTCTTCCTCCCTCCTCCTCCTCCCCCCCCCCCCGGGCCATTATCAATGGGCTCAAGGCCAAGAAGAAGCTTCGCCAGCTTGGCCACGTCCATGAGAAGGACGAGAAGAAGATTACAATCTCGCAAAAATCGAGTTTGCAAACCTGAGAAGAGCTCGAGAATGATCGGCAATGGCGGAGCTGGTGGCTGTACTTCGGTTTCAGACAAGTTGGAGGCTCTGAAGAACCTAATACCAGCCCACATTGAGGGAGAAGAGGTAAAAGCAGATGAATTGTTCCAAGAAACGGCAGACTACATTGTCCTTCTGAGGACCCAAATCTTGGTTTTACAGAAACTCATAAACTTTTATGGGTGTCCTCAAGAAGATGGCCAAAATGCTGTATAGTATTACGTACTTAGCAAAATTTTATCACAACCCCAACCAAGCGAGGCTGAAGTAAAAGAAAGCTTTGGTTCCTTCAATTTTTTTGTTCTTTTTTTTTTTTTTTGTTTCCCTCTGGTTGTTTTTAGTTTTCAAGGTATAATGTACTCTACAAGTAGCAGTTTCAGCATCATAAAGTCAAATTTCATTTTTAACATGAAAATTATTCCTTTGTTTTCCCCCTATCTTTCTTCTCTTAGGTGCTATAATGTCTCCAGTCCTGGAAGGTTGTCTGGTGGTTAAAAGTTATTTTTTACCAGATTGCATAGGCTAGAGGGTGGTTACTGTATGTAGTGTGGGGGAAAAATCATTATTTTCTTATAATTTTTACCTTCATCTGCATGACGTAAATATACATACATTTGAAGTAAGTTTAGTCATATCTATCCGATTATCATATTAGCATAAACCGATTTTGATGTTTTTCGTGAGTATCTGTTTCTGAGAATCAGGAAAACTGCAGCTTTTACTGTATTTGCGCAAAAAATTAAACACACGCTGGTGAAGTTTTAACTGTGGAAGCAAGTGAGGAGCCATGTGATAGACTGAAAACTCTGTTAGCAATTCAGTAGACAACCCAATATCTGTGTCTGTTTCTCTGTTTCTGTGGGTGCGCTGTCAACTTAGAGAGAGAGACAGGATGTATTATGCATATACACACTCTTTCCCTTCCAAAATAATTATTGAATGTTTTATTTTATTTTAAAATAAGTATTTTTTAACATGATTTTTACTTCTATTACGTGGAGAAAGAACGAAAATTATTATTAATTTATAAAGAGACAATAAAAAACTTATTAAGGATATATTTTAAATTTAATATTTTTAAAATATCTAAAATAATACTTATTTTAAAAGATACGAGTCTGCGTGCCGCTAAGTCCGTCTCAGTTGATGAGCGGCGACAACAAATGCGTTGTCAATGCCACGCCTCCCTCCCTCAGTCAACTGAATGCTCCAACAGTTAGGAGTACTACATTGCACAGTTAAGCATTGTTCTGCTTCAATTTACTCGGGAGTAATTTTGGGATCTCAAACTTTTTTGGTATTTTTTATTTTAAATTTACATCCTCATATTTTGAATAGGGCTTGTTTGAATATACTTCATTAGTCTAAAAATAAATGCTCATATAGTTTACTTTTAAGTATTTAAAGTTAAATGTTATTTTTTTTAAAAAAATAAGTAGCATTTTTATCTTAAATTTAACTATCAACTAATATATATATATGTGAAAAACTCTCATTAGTTCTTAGAGAATAAGAAACTAATAACACAAAAAGTGTTATAAAAAATTCAAATTGATAAATCTCTAAATATTATCATTTTCAACTATCAAAATGGGTTAACATAAATGAAAAGACACTTAATATCCCCCAATGAAAATTTTGGATTTGAACTTCAGGAATGCCTCGTAAAATTTTATTGAGAGTTATGTCTTTTGCAAAAAGAATGGATTTGATAATGCTGGGTTTTAAATCATTGAAAAAAGAAAGTACCATTTTCCTATGGGACAGTTGACTAATTGAGTAAATAATAAAAGGAGTTTGGTAAACACGTGACAAAATTCACATTTTTTTGTTAATATTGGTTGCTTATTTCTCAAATACAATATTTTTTTTCTTTGCTCATTCTCACATCACATGCAAAAGAATTATTTTACTACTGTGTAATAATGTAAAACTCCCTTTGAAAAGAAAAGGAATAAAAGGGTAAAAAAAAAACAATAAATTAAGAGAGAGAAATGGTCCAAATGGAGAAAGGTGTACAGATACTTCACATGATATCTCAGTGAAATAGACAGCAATGCCTCCATGTTATGGCATCACATGCTATGCTATTGTACGGCTGTGGACAAGTTATTGTAACATTCTGACTTTAATGTTATAACGCATGCCACTTTTTTTTAAAAAATAAAATAAATTTTATTTGCTTCTTTTTTTTTAATTCTTCAAAATATAATTTGATTGAATTTATTGAAGAACTTATTTTTGTGATTTAAGTAGAGGATAATGTCTTTTTTTAAAATAAAAAAAAAGAAGAGGATAATGACTCCTGCGAGTTTAATCATGACTACAAGCATTTGGAATAATTTGGGGCGGGGGGGGTCTAGAAGTTTGCTTTCCAGTGTCATTATTAATTTTTCATTACTTACATAATTCTCCAATTATGAGAATTATTTTTCTTTTCCCTAACTCGAGAGTGAATGCTGAAAAGAGGTTATACAAACATCGAGAAATCCTATTTAACCCTTTATCGTAACTAACATAAATATAATCAATTAATATTACCTCTAGAACGGTTCAGAAGGGGGAATTTTTTTTATAGTAGTAAAATGAAAGAAGATCAAAAAAAAAATCAAAATAAATAAATGATTAAGATGTGTAACTTAGTTGATACTTGAGAGTATATTTTGATAAATCTTGTGTTCTGTAATAACTTGTAAATTACTAGAAAAATAAATAAACATAGTTTGGTTGTTAAACTAGGTTATGAATGTCTTGTATGATCATTTATTTTTTTTGGAAGTTTTTACTATAAAAGCGGATATAGTATAAAATAGGAGTATAATGATGAAAATGATAAATTGATGTTTTTTAAAAAAAATATAATTAACAATAAGTCTTATCAATGACGGATCAATTTAAAAAAAAAATTAAGGGCTGATATTATCATTGACGGATCGAATTTTTTTTTCTTCCCTTGATCTTGCCATTGGTAGATTTATTTTTTTAAAAAAATAAAATAAAATTCAATGATGGTCTCGTTATTGACAATGTCATATTTGACATATATGTATTGTTTTTTTTTATCCATTATTTTCATTAGCGTATTTATAATTTACAGTCCAAATCCATATTTTACAAAAAAACTTAAATATCTACAAGAGACTAACTTCTACTAAAGGGTATAAAAAGGTACATTTTGAGTAAAAAATATTTTTTTGGACTTTTATCTTTTCTATTTGTGTGACAATATTCATTCTTTATAATAAATAATTAAAAGACAGCAGACACTTAATTTAGGTTAATCACACAATATAACATATGCAATATATTGTGTATATACATAAAATGTGATTGTGATGTCCGATGATTATGAATATTAAGTCTATTTATATATAATTTCCTGTACTGTCCGATCTTCTGGAATTGGCACAGTGAAATGGACTGCAGTGCACGTTATTTACTGTAAAAAAGGATATAAATAGCTTCTTCCAATGCAGTAAGGTTTACAGTTCTTAACTTTTTAGGAAAGACGAGGCACCGGAAAACATGGACATGTCTCATCGTTTCTATCTATCTTTCCCTTCCTCTTTTTGCTTATTTTCTTCACTAACCAAATATACTTTGTCTTTTTTTTTTTTTTCAAAATTATTTCGAGTAAATCATTGTTTTCTGTCACTTAAATTTTGGCTTTCCATAATGATGCATGTACCTCTTCCCCCCAGCCCCTGTTTTTATATAAATCTTGTAATTATTTACCATTTTCATAACAAAAGAAATTGAAGAAAATGAAGGAACTCTGCTTTTGTCCATTTTGTCCATTAATAAATATTAATATCTTCTGACACTTCTCTGCCTATTATTAGTTGATTTTCTCTTACTAGTCAAATAACATTTTGATTTTATTCACGTATCACATGATAAAGATTTATTTATAATTCTAGTTTCAATTATATTCTTATAAAAAATGTAAAAAATAAAAAGCACGAACACACAAAAGTTCAAAAGTTTTTTAAACAAAATTAACTCAAACAATTTTTTTATTCTAAATTTAAATAAATAGAGTAAGTAAAGTTTTTGGTCTTAGAATACTTATAGCTCAAACTACTAAAAAATGTGATAAAAAAATGCAAAAAGGAAAAGTAATAACACCCTGCTCTAAAATATTGAGAATATACAAATAAAAATTAATAATTTTATTCTTAAAATTTAGAAACAGAATGTATAGTTTAATGTTTTTATCTTGGCTAACATTTAACGAGTTTTTAGAAAGAAACAATTAATTGAAAAGGTAAACAAGCTATAACATAAAAAAGAATAATGATAGTTTATGGTTATGGATAAAAAATACAAGAAGTTGTCATCCATTAAAGTGATGTCACTAAAAGAAAAAAAAGAAGAAGAGGTTAATTCTAATTGAGACCAAGGAAAAGTATTTCAAATGTAATGACTTTTTCGATTGTAATTATTGAAATAATTTTTAAAAGTGAAAAGTACAAATCTAAATTATAAAATATTGTTAAAGAAATAATTTCTTCCTCATATCCTGACAAAAAAAAAAAAAAACCACCACATGTCGCCCTTTCATACTTTTACAATACCTAATCATCCATTTTTACATTTTTTTAACAGAATTACACTCCTATTTTAAATAAGGATTAAAAATAGAATCGAATAGAAATTTTAAAAATAATTTTATATTTTGATATTTTGATTCATTTGGTTTAATTAATCAAAAAATTTTAAAATTACGATTCGATTTTCAATTTGAATATTAGAAACTTCATTTAAATTGAAAAATCAAAATTTCCTTTTAACAAAACTTTTAATTAATATTTAATCAAATTTATTTACTTAAAAATTATTGAATTTTTTATATTTTCCTATTTAAATTATTTTTATTATTCACAATATGATTATTAAATATTGTAAAAGAAATTGTCTGACTTTCAGTGCAATCACTTTTTTAAGAAGGAAATCATTTTTTCTTTTACTTGGATCAAGAGATATTTATATCTAACTATTCTTCCATCTTTTGAAATGATTGCATATATAAATTGGGAAATAAATAGAAACATGGAAACATATATCAAATGAGAAATTCAGGAGGGCCATGGTGCAAGTTGTGCATGAAAAGTGTGTGTGTGTGTGTTTTATTTATCGGAATGGGAAATGAAAAGTTATGCAGTGATTTTTTTAAAATAAAAATACAGGTAGTAGTTTATAAATGTGCACAAAATTATTCGTAAAAATTATGCCAATTTAATAAATAACTTACCTTGCTGTTAATAAATTATCTTTCAACCATTACAAACGTCAAATTGTGGTATATTTTTTATGCACAGATTCACGGTAAGACTTTTTTTTTTTATTTGTTATCGATAATTTAAAAAAGAAGTACATAACTCGGTGATAACATAAAGAATCATACCCTAAAAGCTAAGTAAATAAAATATAATACGAATATAAAAAACAAACACAATCTAAGCTCAACACCCTAAAACTTCCCAGTTGAGAGAGTTGGGACCTATGGGCCTTTCAATGAGAGCACATGTGTGACCACACAAAGCTTAGGAAGATTTGAGAGGAAAAGTACATGTAAAGCTCACGAGTGGAGAGTGACCACAAATGTGTGCCCATTTCAAGCTAGACATTTCAAAGTAGATGCTGAGGATTTGGACCAATTGACATGTGGAGTACTTAATCATTGCAATTTTTTTCTTTTCACGTTGTTTTTCTTCTTCTTTTACCTCTTTCTGTGCTAATTGGTAGTACCTGGTAAAGCTTATCCAAAAAAAAAAATGTAGTACCTGAGATAACAGTTGCTCATGTGAATGTCATGTGTTTAGAGTCAGAGAAGGACATCCAGATATCAGAATTGGAAGGGTAGAAATGGACGCTTGGAAAAATGTTTCATTCTTTTTTATTTTATTTTTTTATAACTAAAATTTTAAATTCACTTCTTATCATGGGAAAAGGTAACATCTCTTTGTATTGATTACTACACGCCTATATCCAACATTCAATGCTATTATTATATAAATCGTGAAATGTGTTTAAATTGATCAAAGTTTATGATTAATTCTACCAATTTCACCCAAACGTCCAATCTTAAAATAAAGGAAATAAATTTATTTTTACCAAAGATTGAAGCCACTATGACAAAAAAAAAGAAGAAGCAGGTTTTGCACTCAAATACTTTACCACTCCACCTATGCTTCGAGGCCTTGGCAAAATATTTCTATTCCAGTTTGGACCTCTAAGGTCATGAGATTTAGGAATTAGATCTAAGGGTGTGAGTGTGCCAAGAATGAAACAGAGTCGGCTTTAGCTTTAGGTTTTGTTAGAACTGTGTTGCCGGTGAAATTGCTTGCTTCCGATTTATATTTATTTTGGAACCTATTCATTAGCTTCTATCTCTAAAGACTTTCAAGCAAAACCATTCCTAAATAATATATCTTCTAGTTCAATTAACTATTAACTAAGTCATCAAACAAGAAAGACTAAATGGATTAGATACACTATCCATTGGAAAAATAATATTGCAAAATTAATCATCAGAATAAAATACTTATTATTTTAAGTCTTATTTAAACTTTCACTTAAGATTTAAAGTGATTTTTCACTCATTCTCTAATAAAACCCATCTCAACCACAATCAGAAAAAGTGATATTTCATTTTGCATCAATAAAATAGGCCATGATTTCGATAGTAGCCATAAGCTTGATCCTTGTGAAACATTATAAATGGGATCATTAGTCCACAGAGGAATATAAAACGGGTTAAACAACAATTGTTAACGTGAAGAGGCCGTCAGGATGGCTTACTTGAAGGGACTAATTGTTATATAGCCACTGGCGCCCAGCAGCCCTATTTTAAATAGGGGTTAAAAACTCTGAATTGAATCAAAATTTTAAAAATGATTTGATAATTTAGTTTATCAATAAAAATATATCAAAATTATGTTTCTTTTTTCAGTTTGAATTTTATAAATTTCATTTAAATTGATTTTTTTTAAAAAATATTTAATTAATGTTTAATAAAATTTATTTATTTCAATAATTATTTAATTATTTATCTTTTTCTATTTGAAGTATTTTTATTATACACAAGATTGATGATTAAGTATTGTAAAAAAAATTCATTCATCATCTTTTGTTATATTATGAATCATTTTTCATATTATTCTAATTAAAAAATGTAGATAATATGATAATATGATTTAATTGTTTAGAAGATAAATTTTCTTTTTTATTTGAATGTGTAGGTGAAACTGAAATTCATTTAAATTTTATTTATTTTTCCTATTTTTATATTATGAATCATTTCATTTAATCATATTTCTTTAATCTTATTAATTTTTTTGGTAAAAAAAAACTGAAATTTCAGTTTAAAATTGAACTGAAATTAATAAATCAAATCGTAATATAGAAAATACGATTTGTTCATATAAAAAATGAAAAATTGAATGACAGAATTGAAATTGTAAAAATCAAAATGAAAAGCTGAATGCCTAGTCCATAAACACTGTCCTTTATCGACGATCTTGGCATCTAAGGCATTTTACAGCAGGAGCAGGACTAGTTTCTCAGATCCTTACAAATCCAGTTGCTTAAGTTGCAGAAGTTCCTGCATGAGGAGCCATCTTCTTTGACGCTATCCATAATCTTTGCCTTCAATTCTAAGGCCCTTGCTCTAAATTTTTCATCAGTGAGAAGCTGATCAACCTTATTGTTTATCTCTCTGCGCTCAACGATTCCATTTTTGTTTCGATTAAATCCTAAACCCACCTTCCAAATATCACAGATATAGCTTTGGTTAAGGAACTGGTCTGCAAAGTAAGGCCAGCATAGATAAGGGATACCATTGCTTAAACCCTCCATGGTAGAGTTCCAACCACAGTGGCTTAAAAAGCAGGCCACAGAAGGATGAATCAAGACATCTTGTTGAGGTGCCCAACTTGCCAATCGACCACGCCCAAGAATTCTGCTTTTGAAACCTGTTGGATAAGCATTATCCGTCTCGTCCGTTGAATCCGGCCTCACTACCCAAAGGAATGGCCTATTGGTCAATTCAAGACCAAGGGCTAATTCATGGAATTGAGTCTGGTCAAAAACTGTGAAGCTCCCAAATGCAACATAAATCACAGATTGCGGTGGCTGTTTATCAAGCCATTTCAAGCAATCTAAGTCTTCAGACCAAAAGGACCCGAATGCTTTTCCTAGCCGATTGCTAGCTAGGAGGGGTCCTATGGGTAATATTTCTGGAAACATATTGAGGGTTGCCGTCTCCAAGACATCAGTTGTGTTGCAGACCACCCTGTCTGCCTTTTTCACTGTTCTGTTATTCTTGTTCATGACATCAAAAATGATTCTGTGTGTGTTTTCATCACCTACACAGAGCCATGCAAATTGTGCAGGGTCCATTGCTGGCATACCCGGTGATAGCTGAACCGTATGCTTCTTCAAGGGGGTTCCTGTTCTCGATTTGACAATTAGTATATAAATTCTCTTCTTAGTTTAACAGATTTATTAAGGACAATAGCCAATTAGCAATGGAAATTTATTCATGCAATAGCCGCCAATAAGCAAGTAATCATAATGAGAATAGGAATATCAAATTGATTATATGTAGCTTCAAGATTTCCTTCATGCAACTACTTGACTGTGGTCACTTGACATGTGTTGTGATTTGAATTTGAAAGGCAGGCATTCTTTTAATTTAGTTATAAAACAAGGTTTTTAAAAATTTTTTCCTATCAAGTGATAAATTGAAATGAGGCTTTACCTGTGCCATCTATTATTTCATCATCAATTAGCTTGTTAATGCTGAACAGAAGTGCTAACTGCGCAGCCGATGCTGGCCAGAAGGCTATCCCTCTGATTCCCATTTTCTCTGCTACGTCCAACGCCCATCCCATGTTCTCATCAGCAATAAGGCACGTAATCTTGTCATCTCCAGATCCATTTATATTATCTATCAGAGCCTCCAGTTTTCCTGGCATGACCTGAAAAATCGCTTCTGTTAATTTTCCCAGATCATTCCTATCCTCACAGGACTCCAATCCATCAGGGATGGACACCAGATTTATTAGTTCTGGTACTTCCTCTGTGTTTGATAATGATTTGATGACTCTCTTGTGAATGAACTCACTGTTCACAAAACTTACTCGGACACCATGCTTAACTAAACTTTGGGCAATTTCCATCATGGGAATTACATGGCCTTGTGCAGGATAAGGTATAGCTAAAACATGTGGGCTGCCCATAATTTTTCTGCTTTCAATTTTTCCTCTGGTAAAGCAGTGATACTAACACCTTCATAATCTTCTTACCCTTTTATAGGCAGCGATTCATTTTGTCTTATTCAGTTTCCTTTGACCTATTTAGTTCTCATCAGCGGTACTTCCACGGAACTAATTACCAACCTATTTCCATATATTTCAACGATTCTTAAGCCTGGGTAATCTATCCTTGTATAATTGTATTTGCCATTTACGTTCAGTAACATTGTAGCTAACGCTGTTCGTCTTCTTCTTCTTATTTTTCTTTCTGTTATTTGCTCTTGAATTGACCTTTCTTGTTTCTAATACGGGGCTTTTGTGCAGTCTTGTTTTTACGTGGTATATACATATACATACCACTCCTTGGTAAACAACAAATTTGAACGGGTTCAATTCCTCTCCATCAATTTGTTTGTCAGTTGCAAAACTGAATATGCAAAATTATTTAAATCGATGTTAACATGGAACAGTTTCTTCTGCTACCTCTGCTAAGAGATTATGAATTGATTGTGGTTTCCTACTTAGGAGTATATACAAATTTATGGTGAACATTACTTATTAAGACAAAACCATCTGTGATACAAAAGCAGAAGGTGTGATAAAAAGTACTCCTTCTGTCTTTTTTATATGATTTCCAGTTGTTAAATAAATATTATTTCATTCCTCTAAAAATATAAGTTCTTAGAAATATTTTTTAGACGTACCAAGAAAATATTTTGCTTCATAAGTTAGTGTAGGCTGATCTATAACTAATACCCAGTCTTGACTATTTGACAGAGTATCATATACATATAATTTCCTAAATACTCATGTCACGCCCCAAAACGGGATGGATGCAACACGCCGTGATCATGAAGTATCCTCCATAATCACAAGGCTACAAAGACTTTCAAATTATACCACAACCTATGAAATAAAACTATTTATTCAAAGAAATAAAAATATCCTTACATCAATCAAAATCATCCAAGAAAGTAACTAAAATCCAAAATAGAGCCCAAAAGCAAGTCTAATAGAGTGTAATAAATTAATAAACTATCAAATCTTCTAATAACAAAAGTTCAAATGTCGATAATCTATTAGGAAATAGCCAAAACATTAATCTACCAAGTGTCCTCTTCACATTCCTCAAAGATAGTCTCATCATCTGAAAACATAAGATAATAAAATAATGAGCATATACAAGCTCAGTAAATAGTTATGATACCTCTTCAAAATAAGTTATTACAAAGATAAAAATAAAATAATAAATAAAAAAAAATTCAAAGCTTTAATTCTTAAACAAACTCTTTAACAGTGTTTATTAACAAACATAAGCTAAGTAAGTGTATAAAATCAATATATTATAATATTTGGAAAAAAAATAATCATAAAATAAAATCAAAACATAAAAGGAATAGGAAAAGGAAAAATTAAAAGGAGTTATGATCAGAAAGGAAAAGGAACTAGAGGGCATGACTATGTAAACAAATATTGGAAAATATTATCTCGATTTTGTGTCTTCAAAAATGTGGTTATCATACGTTTTCATAGCGCGAAAAATATTAAATTATTACTTACGGAAAAATCGAAACTTGCGCTAACCAAAACATGTTGAAAATAATAATAATAATAATAATATCTCGTCTTATTAACTAATATATATATATATATATATATATCAGACATAATAAATAACTTAACATTAAACTCATAGGATGAATAATTTTCCATTAGTCTCAAACTCTGACGTCAGACCTAGCTGTACTCCCGCTAGGACGGCCAAATAACAATCAAATTTTTCCGTATAAACGGAATTCATATCAATATTCGGAACATGTTCCCCCAACTTCAAATTATCCATATGAGTTCAATTTAACACACAAACAATTTCTCAAATAAACAGATTAAATCATATATATGAATATAGATTTCTAAGTCAGAAAATACTCAAACTCATTCTAAATTTTAATATACGAAAATAACAGATAGATAAATATTCAATCTTTGAAAGAATATTTTTATTAAATCAAGAAGTATCATAGACTACTTACCTCAAACAGATGATTCTTCCTAATTTAGATAGTCTCCAAAAGAATCGCTCCCACCTACTCATAAAATCCTTAAATTAAAATCACAATATAACTATATTAATTCATTAAAGTCATAAAACTACTTGAGATTGACCTTACCTAGGGTTGAGTGGTTCTCAGAAGGATTATTTTGCCTAGCCGTCTACTCTGTTTCTCCAAAAGTTATCTTTAGATAAAATAACGTAAAATAGAATAGTGAAGTAGGGTTAGTCTCATAACCATATATTTATACCCTAATCCCTATAATATAAAACAAACCCTAATAAAATAATTGTGGGCCTAATAAATAAAATAAGCTCATTATAATAAAATAAACTATTGGGTTGGGTATTTACAACATCCCCATAATTTTCTAATTGAGTTTAAGAGCTAAGGCATGGATAGTGCTCCAAAGCATCTCCTGACTTTGATTTTGAATTAAAAATTCGTCGAACACTGACCATAAAAGATTCATTATGATCTTTTAAGTAGCTCGGAGTATTATTTGCAATGGTCCAATGGATACATTTATCATTGGTATCCTAAATCCTTGGCCATAAGAAACATGCCAAGCTACAAATCTTCATAGTTTCATATCTCAAGCACATTACTAAATTGGTGGCATTCTCTTGTTGATTAAACACAACAGCATAAGTTTGAAAAAAAAGAAAAGAAAAAAAAATGGTCTATTCCTTCATCCATCTAATGAAGTTGGTGAAATTCTTGTTTGAGGTCCCTCCTTCTCTGATGCTACTTAACATCATCTCCTCAAGTTGCAAAGCCCTTTTCTTGTACGCCATGCTTCCTAGCAATTTATTGACCTTGTTCTTGATTTCTCCCCTAGTGATGATCCCATTTGCATCTGGTTCAAATCCAAGCCCAACTTCCCAAATATCACATATGTAGCTCTGGTTAATAAACTGGTCAGCAAAGTATGGCCAGGACAGAATAGGAACTCCATTACTTACACTTTCAATAATAGAATTCCAACCACAATGACTAATAAAGCAAGCAATGGAAGGGTGATTGAGAACCTTTTGCTGAGGTGCCCAACCCACTGTCTGACCTTGATTTGCTGTTCTGTTTACAAATCCTTCTGGAAAAGCATAATGATTTCCATCTATTCTGTTTGGTCTTACAACCCATAGAAATGGGTTCTTAGTGAGTTCAAGTCCCAGTGCTAATTCTTGAAATTGAGTTTGGCTAAATACAGTAACGCTGCCAAATGCAACATAGATTACTGAATTTGGTGCTTGCATATCAAGCCAATTGACACAATTTGAGTCCTCTAGCCAGAAGTGCCCAGCTGAATTCCCCAGCCTGTTGCTAGCTATTAGTGGACCAATAGGCACAATTTCTGGAGCTAGGGAGAATGCACCAGGCTCTAAGTCATGAGTTGAGTTACAAATCAGCCAGTCTGCTAGTTTAACAGCTCTGTTGTTCTGGACCATGGCTTCGAAGATGATCTTCTGAACAGCCAAATTTCCGACACGCGCCCAAACAAAGTCCAATGAATTCATCCTAGGCATGCCCTGTCCTAACTGTAACATTTGTTTCTTCATTGGAGTTCCTGCAATATATAGTTGCTCTTTTGTCATCACTCGTCCATTTAAGACTATCCCAAAAAACTAAATTGATTGCTTTGTTGTTGCTCAAATCCTATCCTATAGATGCTATCTAGACTAGAAATCAAATCTTGTACTCTTTGTTTTATGGACATAGTTTGTAATGTGAAAACAAATCTTTCCATAAGAACCCAACCCGTGAACAATAAATATTTAATAGGCAAAATCAAAATTGAGCATGTTACATGCTCTCTTATTCTTGTTAAATTTCCACTAAAATTAAAAGCTTAATATGATAAAATGAAGTGAAATTTATGAAAAAGCATAAGTAAAATCTATATATCGAGTGAAGTATCAGTTTTCATCTGAAAAAGGTCTTACCATCTTGGTCAATTATTCCATCCTCAATGAGCTTAGGGATGCTAAATCCCAGCACCAATAATGCAGCTGCTGCTGGCGAGAAGGCTACCCCTCTGATTCCCAACTTCTTGGAGACTTCCTGAGCCCAGCCTAGACCCTGATCAGCAATAATACATGAAATCTTGTCATCTTCTGATGCATTATAGTCTTGTATCAGCTCCTCAACCTTCCCGGGCATGACCTTATAGATTGCCTCTAGTAGCTTCCCTGGCACATTCCTTTCCACCTCTGATTCCACCCCATCTGGGATTGATACAAGACAAATATTATTACAATCTAACACATGTTTTCCTCCCAATGCATTTACTACACGTTGGTGAGTAGCCTCAGTGTTCACAAATGTGACTTTAAAACCCTGTTTAGCTAAGCACTGCGCAAGCTCCATCAAAGGAATTACATGACCTTGCGCTGGGTAAGGTATCATCAGTACATGCCGGTTGGCCATTTCTGTTTCCTCCATTGTTCACGAAATTAACATGATTAGTAGGTTTTGATCATGGCTTAGTTTTTTTTTTTTTTTTAATGTGGGAATCTTCTAGCATTTCTGGTGTTTTTGTCATTTAAGAAAAGTAGCTATTGTCCCATTGATGCAATTCAAATTTGATGCTGTATTATTTTGGGCGTGTTGTGTTATACATTATTTCTAGTCCTTTTCTGGGTTGGGCAGGTAGGTTGATATTTTGGCTTTATATGTCATCATATTTATTATTCGCTCTGATTATGTGATCTCTCCAAGTTGACAAACTTTCTACTTCAAGCAACATTTTTTTATAAATAATAATAAATATATATATATATTTTAGGGCCCCGGGTTGGGGGTGGGGGTTGCAACTTGGAGTAACAAACAAGATGTATTAATCAATATCGGCCAATACCTCTCTTTTTTCCATAATCATTCAAATAGACTTCTCATTTTTATACTACTCTTATTTCTCGTTTCTTGACTCTTGTATATAGATATGAAGTTTAGAGTTTGGGCCTAAATGGGCCTGGTAAGTGTCTTTGTCCAGCTGCCTACTCCTACGCAGACCCAACTATACAAATGCTTTGACTTTGCTTGTGGGAATTCCAATAAAAAAAATTAACAGCCCACTTTGTAATATTCAGCCCAAACAGATAAGACTGGACCTATTATTAACAGGAACATTTTTCTTCCGCACGGGAGGGAAAAAAAAAGAGAGCATAGACAGTGTATCTCCAACCACGAATTCTCACTTCGTGCCCTTTAAAATCCTTCAAAAGTCTTCAATGACGTTATTACTATCCCTCAATCATTTTTATCATAACTAGCAGACGTGCAACAAATGTGACAATTTGAAATGTTTTTAAGGGGAAAAAAAAAAAATGTATTGGAGGATCATGTAAGGACCCTAAAAAAGATGATATAGAAGATGGGTAATATAGATTTTCTTCCCAAAATTTTGCAGCAAAGTTCGATACATTTACTTCTTTAACAAGTCAGTCTTTACAGCAATGTCAACAAATAATGTTGGATGGAATTGTCTTCCTTAGCATTTCAGAACAGAGCTGATCAAGAATGTCTCTTTCTTTAATCAGAACTGCTTTATCCATCCCATGATTGTCCACTGGTTTTACTCTGCTTAGTCGGGTCTCAGATTATTAAAATAATTAATTACTGCAAGTGTATCACCTCACCTAAAAAACAAATAAATAAAAAGTGAAAGAGAAAAAAAAACATGTTCTCTACTTTGTCAAGAATACTCGCACTAGAGCGTTTGCCCAAAACACAACCCACATACACAGAGAATATAGATTCATCCATACAGGACCACCTGGTCCTCCCCAGTAAATCCAAATTATGATAAAAATCCACCAAATAAATAAATACAAAAGAGAAAGAAAAAAAACAATTGAAATTTCAATAATGTGCATCATCTCCACCCATCAGGTTTGGAAGAATTTTAGTGGGGGCCCACTAATACAAACCTGAAAGCGGCTCACGTGCTGATGATCACAGAGAAGAAAGTTAGTTTCTTGATGCTGAAAGAATTCAATGTTTGTATGTCTCAAATTGACAAGACAAATTATATGTTGTCAGCAAATCTTTAGTTTCTGACAGCAACTGTCTCCCAATCATATGCAGCAGCAGGGACCTCCTTTCTCTTGCAGTTTAAAGTGCATGTAAAAGAAAAAACAAACAAACGCTCACCGGCCCTAGCATTGGCCATTTTTTATTTTATTATAATATCATATGTTCCATGCAAGCCAGAAATATTACAATTGGGGTAGGTTTTATTAATCTTTTTTAAGAAAGAAAGGAGAGAAAAGGAAAAAAAAAGACTTGATTAGTTTTTGTTTCTTTTTTATCTTTATTTTCCCTCAATGGGATTTGATATGAATCCTCACTCTTTTTCTCTCACATCGTTTTCCCCACAAATCAAATCATTATGATATGTCTTTGTATTGAATCAGATGCTGGCACCAGATGGGGCAAGGTCGTTAGTTCTGTTACCAGTCATAACCGTTATTGAATCTTGTTTTCCTGACGTGTGTCACTGACCCTTTCCAGTCAAAATCTTGATAACAGACAAAGGAAACCGAGAGAAAGTACACAGAATCCAATTTTAAAAAACATGTGATTTTTCGTGCTCTGCAATAAAGTCTCATTCCTTTTTTTTTTTGATAGGTACAATAAAGTCTCTTCTTCTAGTCTTTTTCTTTGCGTATCCCACAGAATCCTGTCTGAAACCTAGTACTTTCGATCAAATTCACACTTGGAATGGGGACGGTCAGATATTTTTTATAAGATCTTTTGCTTTCCCACCGAAATACCCGTGTCATGCAATACCATTTACATGTGACCTGGGAGACATGCATGCATATAAAAACTTGAAAATTACACCTGCTTCATCATTTACCAGCCCATTTTTTGGTCTTCCACAAACCAGAACAGGAGCACCATATCTATACATTAAGAACAAGGACAAAGGTGAAAACCGAAGGGCTGAAGGAAGGGTTATTTTAAGGTAAGAACTATGATGTGGTGAAAACAAAAAGTTATACTATATTACATTGTAATTCAGTTGCCAAAAGACTAGACTGCATGATTGTTTTACCTTCCTAATTGCTACAGGGGATGTCAAGTTGCTACCCATACTGTCCTAAAACTTTTCATCCGACATTTACAAAAAACAATATATACTCCCCTGAAAATTGAGAGCAGCTGACCGGTCTTTGATTCAAAAAGATCAACCGGTTTCTTGCTCACAGGAAGCTGTAAACACTACAAGTTGTATTCCATATTCCAGTTTTTCCATGTCTTTGCAGCATATGCTACTGCAGACTGAAAAAGATGCAATGTGAACCTCGGCAGCATGGCTTACATTTGTACGATGATCACAAGGAAAGACAATTAGTCCCCTCTGGTACCACTTTAGGCATTGGATGTGCTACAACATATCTCTGTGCAAATGTTTTTGAAATAGTTGGAGCTGCACCAGAAGATGATGATGGATCAACTGAAATGGTATGTCCCCTGCTGTGAAACTTGGCAAATCTATTTATAACAGAGAACTTTTCCAATTCTTGGCATTCCACCTTTACGTCTAGGATTGATGCTGCCTTTTCCAGCCTGCACCATTAAGTTGAATCAAATTAGGTTTCTATATGTGTACTCCCAGAGCTTTGGATGACTTATCTGTCATGTCCAGTCCAATATCTCTTTTGCATGCTTCCCATATGTACGGTAAATTACAAAGGAGTAAAAGATGGCTTTTACATCTTCTCTCTCTGTCCCTAGGAAAAACAGTAACATACAAAGGAGAAACTTTCTGACAGGAGAACTGGCTAAATATTAGGCCTTAATGAAGTTAAAATGTATTTAATTCACTCATGGATTTTGTCTACCCACCCTATGCTCATGCTAATTTATCAAAGTCAATGCCCCTGAAAGATTAAGAAATTTCTTCTTACCTTAACAAGTAACTTTCAACCCTTTTTGTTCGGGCAATGAAGTTTTCCAAAGTTCTCAAGAAATCTTCCTCTCCAACTTTATCAGAGCTCAACTTCTCAGGAGACCTAAAATATTTAGGAAATAAACAGTGCTAAAAAGATTAAAAAAAAAAAAGAAGATAAGAAAGATAAGAAGCTAATAAGGCCAAGAATATTTTTTATATTAAAGTATTTTTATCTTTTTGGGGAAGTATGCATGCATATAAAAAAACATGACACTCATTCCTAGCATGTAGTGACCATCGTGCAAATAGCAGTTTAATATCTCTAGAGTTTGAAGGAAAAGTGACCATGAGTAGAAAAGAAATTACATGTCACTCTTGAGAACAGCTGTCTTAGAATCACCAGCAAAGCTGCATGCATCCCCCAGTGCTAATCGACAAACAAAGTATATTGTGCTTTCACTGTTTGAACGGGCATCTGCTGAGAGGAGGACTGCTGGAGCAGGCCGAAAGACCTGCTGCGTGAGTTCTGTTGTAAGGACAAGCCTTCTCTTTGCCCGAGATACTGGAAGCATATAATCGTATATTGCAGCTTCATCTTCCACCTGATTAAAGCAAACCACTCTCTGTCAGTAAGCTTGCAAATGTATCTTTTTTCTTTCTTCTTAAAAAATCTTTGATGCAACTTATGTTTAGCATCTGTAATTCTGAACGCCCTTGGTCATCTCACTCACCTTTTCACATAGTTGATTTGAAGCTGACGCCCATTCTATCCCTGCCACACTACTGCAAGTACAAAGTTTTAGCCAAGGCAGGATAACATACAATTGTAACCATCCTTGTTTCAAAGAACTGACTAAAAATACAGGACCCCAGGACATGCAATTGAAATACTTTTTTTTCCACCCTTCCTTGGTGCATTTCTGTAAAAGCTCCAGAACAAGTGCAATCCAGGAAGGTCATCGTTACTATTATTATTGTTGTTATTATTGGTTCATACCCACCCATTGAAATGACAATGACAGAATGAGAGGACACAACAAACACATAGCATTCAATTCGCAGAAAACATAGCTAGCACGAAAAATGCAACAAACTAACAACGCACCTTGCTTTCTGAAACTGCTGATACCCCTGGGTCAGTTCTTTGTGCCATGGTAGAAGATCAAATCTAGCAACTTTTCGCTTCTTCAGCCTTGGAACAGCCAAATTTTGTTCACTATTATCTGAAGGCAAGAGAAAAGGACCCGCTAGCTGTTTGGGAGCCACTTGATTGGTAGCGAAACTCAGTGGCGCACCGCTCAATTGATTTGCATTAGCATTATATACTTGCCCAAAATGTTCGCAAGATCTACCAATAGGAAACTGTCTTCCAGCGCCCTTTCCTCCCCTCACATCATACATTGGTAAGATCTGCCCATTCTTCCAAGTCCCATAATGTTCAAACCAAGACGGTGCCATTTGCACGTTTATATTAGACTGCTCTTTGGTATGATTATGCACCTCATTCTGACTGGACAATAAACTCCCTTGACTATCCTGAATAAAGGACTTAGCCGAATCTTTGCCCAGCTGATTCGCTCCTGCATCAGATGAGCAGCTCAAAAGTGCATTGACCCCAGAGGCAAAGAAATTCAGCTGTGATTTTGTGTTCTGTTCATGAACCAAATTTGCAACCCCCAACTTTTCCTTATATAATGAGAGCTGTCTTACATTAGCATTTGCATGCTGAAAAATTAGACCAGAATCAGCTTCACTGGACTTCATCTGCATCTTGTTACAACAGTTTGTGTCCAAATTCTTCCAATACTGGACCTGACGAGAAAAGCCTTGCTGATGATCATGTGAAGGTCTGAAAGAATGGCTGAAAGCTTCAATATCACATTCTGAAATTTTAGGGGCAACATTCTCTCTCAGCTGATCTCTTTCAAATGCCTGGCGGGGAGTAGTAACCATCAATGAACCAGAGTTGATTGAGTTTGCTTCTGGGAGATGCCTTCCAATTGATTCCTGCCCATGAACCACTCTGCCATGTGAACCAGAGGACGATGCTTCAGGTAGGTTTAGAAGAGCTGCCAGATTCTCTTTGTAACCAAAGCCTGGGGTTGACCGTGCAAACACATTGTTTTCGTCAATATTATTTCCAATCTGGAAAAACTTTTGGCTATACTGCTCATTTGAAGCCCCTAAAGCTGTTTCCTTGTTGCTATTTGTTGAATCTGGGGAATGAAGTGAACTGGAGGAAGCCTTGGGAATTTCTGATTGTAGCCCATGTAGTGGACTGGATTCATCAGGGAACGTGCTTGGAGGACCCATCGAATGTCCAATATGCTGAGGCACGCCTGAAGCCAATGAGGGATGAGCAACTTGCATGGTGTCTAAGGTTGGAAAAACTTGGCCATCAATGCTTGTCTGCAACAGATTAGAGGCATCCCGAGAGGTAGATACACTAGCCTGTAATTTCTTGGCAATACCAGGAAATGCAGCATTTGGTGATTGACTTGCTATGGATGCAACATGTTGGTGCTGATTTTGAAGGCGATTCCCCATATGTAAAGGGCCTGAAGTAAACATGGTATTATAGTTCACCTGCATATTCAGAAACAAGGTCTGAATGCTTGATGAATTTGAAGTATTGTAGCAACAGAAATGCGAAAAGATGAGGGAGCAACCAAAGTACAACCATCTCAATACTCACAATTGGCACAGGTAAAAAGTTCAGTCATAGAAAATGGAAAATTTAGAGAAGTAAGATTTTACAGTACCTCTAGTGGTTGATGGCCCAACCCTGAACCAGAACCTTGTGAAGTAGAAGGGTTCTTGTAGTATGGTTGATCATTAGAAGTGTTGATTTGAGAAACTTGAGATACTGGAACTGAATCTCTTGAGCCTGAAGGTGTACCAGTTCTATGCTCTTCAGATTTGCCAGTCTTGTTATGCATATCAATCATAGTTTCACTGCCACAGAAAAATTAAGTCACTGCTCCCAGTAGATCTAAAAGCAGTAAACAAAAGCTAGATAAATTTCCCATATCATGCAATTAAAGTAATCATGAACAGAACTAATGGAAAGTACAATAAGTGAGGAATTAGATTATTTTTAGCCAAAAGCATTAGGAACTTAAGCTAAAAGTTTCAGCATGTCACATTTAATACTTACCTTGTAGGACCAATGGTTCTTCGGCCACAAAAGTCAGCTGAACCATCAAAGAGAGCAGCAATAGAGTCAACATTATTTCTAGGAGGCATCTCTTCTGATGTTCTTGAATCTCTCCGGATGTTGGTCTAGATCAAAGATATGTGGTATCAGTATCAACAAAAATATTGAAACAACTATCATCAGCACCCTCTAATAGGTCACGGATTCATATCACCTTCTCCAAGTACATTGCAATGTCAGAAACATTACTAATGAACTTTACTTGTCCAGCATGCCCTTGATCCTGATTGCCAAAGTTGTCAACATCCTATTGACATAAGCATATGGTTAGTACCACACAGCAACAACAAAAATAAAATAAAATAAATAAAGAAAGAAAGAAGAAGAAAGAATCATGCACCCATAAGTCTTGATAATACCAGAGGAAACATACGAACCAACCTTATCAGATGCCTTCTGGCTATCACCAACCATGGATTGAGACCTACTTCGCTGCAGCCAGACATTTTCCCTCAGTTCTTCTCCTGTAACAGATCAAATACATTGTAAGGGAAAGCTCTGTCCATTATCCCATGGGCTGAATAATCTTGCTTCTCATATGTGCAAACTCACCAAAAGGGTTCCACAAAACATAAGAGTTATGATTGAGTTTCTCTAACTCACAGCTTCCAATATCAAATATTTTGACATAACAGTGCAGAACTCAGCTCATATAGAGTCTAGTTAGCAACTAACTGGATATGCTATTCTTACAAATCAGCGGATTATAACCTTAATGGAGTTGAAAGGTCACAACATGACTTAATCAAATCCCCAGTCTGACTACAGATCACATCCCCATAAAAAGAAAGAAATTTGCCATGTTACTCCTATCACACAGCACACACTATCTAAACGTTCTTCCTTTACAGCACTCACTAGTATATGTCAAGAGCACTTTCATTACAGCGGAACTTGTAATAAAGGAATTTGGACAACAAGATTATAATTTACCTGCTATTTTATGGCAGGGTTGACTATCATTGGTGTATGAAGATACGTTTGGCTGATGCCTATCGCTTTCGGAATGCTCAAATTGTTGACCATGCCAAACATTTTGCAAAGCTGAAGGTGTCTGAACCAGTTGGCTTTCATCAACAGGCTGCTTCTGTTGATAATTAGAATCAAACCAATGTCTGGCATTTTTGGGCGAATGCTGAATGGATTCATGGGAAGAATCTGAATGCATTCCATCACTCTGTTTAGCAAGCAGGTAGCTTGATTGCCGAAATCCAGGGAAACTGGAATTTGGATTAGAATTTTGAAATAGAGCTTCAGGTTTTGAAGTTGGAGAGGAGACACACTGCAAATTGTTATCGGCCCAACTATTCTGTTGCTTCCCATTGCCAATATAATTGGTGGGCTGATTATCAGCTGAAATTTCTGGGTTCTGAAAGGTTAGACCACTCCACTCTTCTTGTTGCCCAGTATCACTACTCGAAGCTTCTGCAACAGCAGATTGCATAAGTGCACTCCAGCTACCACTCTGAGTGGAGGAAAAAGCACCCATGAAGTCTACATGCTCGCCCTTGAACCCTTCCACAGCCATGTTGCCATGCCCCCCAAGAGCAGATTCCCAACTACCATCATCAGTGTTGAATAAAATTTTCTCCTCCAGTGGATCCAGAGAAGTAGTGCCCTGAGAAATGTCAATTTTTGATGTTCTCGCTGGTGAAACAACAGGCCAACAAGTTTGTTCTCGTCTCATACCCATTTCCTTCATTGAAGCACTCTTTTGAAGTGAATGCACCTGCTGGAAATTCAATGGTAGAACTCCATCATTTGAACCTGGTATTAGAACTTGCCCAAACAAGTTCTTATCTTGGAATGCATTTTTGGGAGAAAAAGATTCATCAAGCATGGAGACATTGTCCTGAGAGGCATTGAACTGTCTGCTCATGAAAGAGTTCTTGACAGCCGACGGCTGCATGACTGGTATCTCCATTGGGTTATTATTGTTGCCGCTGGCAAACATGTTGGCAGAATCATGAGACACTCCTTGGACGTGAGAGTACTGACTTATATTATTCCCTGAGCTTGCAATTGGAGTTCCATATAAAGATACTTCAGACTGTTGTGGCAGCATTCCCATTGACATGGCCTGACTCTGAGTTTGTGAAAAAACAAATCCATTTGGGATCCCTTGAATACCATGTTGTCCCATGCGTGTGTTACCAACCATGAACTTTTGTGATGCCTCATGAGCGGGCATTCCATTAACTAGGGAAGAATGAAGACCGCCAGAAGCCTGTTTATTTAAATAAGAAAACTGATTTATATAATTTTGTTGCCTTAGAGCACCTAACTCCTGAAGTTGCTGCTGCTGCTGCATTTCCTGCAGCTGCTTGAGCATGATCTGCCTCTGCAACATCTGATTCTGAACAATGAGGTTGTGGCATCAATATTTTCTCCTAGTTACCTGCAGACTTCTTTAAGGAACAAGAAAGAAGATATGCCCCTCAATGACAGAGAAACCTTGATCTTCCCTGTTCTAACTAAAATATGTGACAGAAGTAAATAAATTATGTAATTCAAAACTCCGTTTCTCTCCCCCTACATTTTCACATTGATTCTCCAAAGCAGAAAAGGCCAGTCCGATCCGCAGTTAACAGCTATTTTCTCTCTTAGGTCTGCAAAATAACAAATTTCTAAAATTAGTCTATTCAAAAGTCAGGAAAAGAAAAGCTGCATAATGCACGCAAAATAAATGTAGACTATGTGCCAACCAATCACTGTAGCATTAATTTCCAATTCTAAATTTGTGATGCACTGCTGAACGAATGACTATCAACAACTCAATTTACTTTCATATTCAAGAAATATAGACATACAGCCCCGTGGCAGTCTATTACATTAACCTGCAATCTGTTGATGAAAACAAGCTACATCACCAAGAGAGAGAAAGAATCCTAGAATCCAAGAGCTTTGTTTTGAGTGAAATAGCCATTCTAGAATTCAAACACGCACTTATTCTGCCGGAATGAGTTTTCCCAACCAGAGGGTCGAGCATACACTTCCCCTTTTAAGTCCCTCACAGTAACTTTTAGATGACCAATACAACCGCTCACATTAACTGCAAATTCACTTTTTTCAAGGAAGCATATGCCATTTTTCCAAAAGAAAAAGGAACTATATGCCTGGAGAAAATGTACAAAAGCTCAAATCCTTACCTGACGAATTAAAATAAGTAAGCATTTAAAACCAAAAATAGTTAAATTAACTGAGTATAACCTCATTAAAACCATTAATAATTTAATATCCGACTAATGTTAACTGAGAAAGTATGAAGGTTACATAAAAGAAAAAAATGCACATGC
Source organism: Apocynum venetum (assembly GCA_019593545.1). NCBI lineage: Eukaryota > Viridiplantae > Streptophyta > Magnoliopsida > Gentianales > Apocynaceae > Apocynum > Apocynum venetum. The sequence continues at coordinate 2,427,583 of SRSM01000123.1, read as the reverse complement.
AAGTACAAGAATTTAGTGAAAGAAATCCAAGAAAAACGATCCAGTAAGTAAATTACCCTAAAAGACCATTGCATGCCACCAGACTGCCAAACCCTTAAACAAAAATCACCCACCAAATTACTCAATTTCCTAAAATCCAAAACTTAAACCCCATTTCACCATAAGTAACAGTTAAAAGCACAATTGGCAAGTAGCAATTACCAATTCTACAACACAACATCCAAAACCCAAAATCACAAGCATAAAAATTAAATTAACAAAAACAAACTCAAGACTTGGACTAAACCAACAAACGCATCTACTTTCAACTCTCTTTAAGTGGATTCCGAGTGATCTCTTAGCAAGAAAAGAGTTAGATGGCTTTTGTATCAAAGAGTGTGCCTTCAACTTACCAAAAAATGGAGACCATCAAAAGCACAGTAAATTTGTTCAGCACTAACAGTAGAAAATGCTATTTCCCTCTCTATACATACAGATACGTGTATCTATACATACAGCTTTCTCTATCTAAAAGCTGAGGTTTTTTTAGCTCTCTCAGAGGATGGTGCGTCACAGTGCTGTGTTCTCTTTCAGACACAGCCGAAGATAAAGAGATCAAAACTGTGGCAAATTTATTTATTTATTTGAAAAAATTTCAACGTAAAAAGGCATAGGTTCGGGTCGAAACTTCAGGTTTGGTACCGAATCTCAGGTTCGAAGTCAGGCTTGGTCCGTGGAGGCTGAAGTAATAAAGGCTGGGAAAAGTCGGCGTGTTCCGGATGTGTATGTGGAGGTATTCTGAAAGCCGTTGGATTAAGATATTTGTGGATTTTGACGGTGGATACCCTGTGGTGTACGTGGACTGGCGAAGTGCTGGATAATAGTAGATAATAGCTTGCCGTGCTAGAGAAAAAGTAGAAGTGGCTGTACTTGTTACACGCGCTCATCGTCACGCGTGCGTCTCGGTGCTTTCTTTTGAGATTTTCCCTTTTTTTATTTTTCTTTTAAAACAAAAAAAAAACTTTCTTTTCAGATTAGCGTCTTTTTTGGATTCTTTTTAAAAAAATTTCATGCATGCAACTTTTTTATAGTAATTTTTTAATTTTGTTTTTTTTTTGGATGACTTTGGCTTATCTATAATTTGATCTCTACTTTTATTTTGAAATTTATTAAATTAAAAATATGCTCAAAAACTAGAATTATACTCATTTAATATAGAAGAAAATAAATTTTAATAAATTTTTTTATTAACAAGTAACCCATAAATACAACTTAATTAGTATGCTTACTTAGGGAAGAAAAATCACGTGCTATTTATATTCTTTTTACAATATTTTGAAACACGAGATAGTAAAATTAAGTATAGTAGTTTGACAAATCAAGTCTATTATTAATAGCTTAATATGTCTCCATATAAATATAATGAATGATTCCTCCATCAAGTTGAAGAGGGGCAAAGAGGAGAACGAGTGACATGAAATGTTTCCTCTAGTTTTTACCTAGATACAATAATTAATGTTCACTGTTCACGTGTTCAATTGTGTGTGTGTGTGTGTTTTTTTTTTCTTTTTTAGTGAGGGATAGAAATTATTATAAAATTGAGCATTTAAAACTTAATTCCTTTTTAAAATTTGAATTTAAATATTCAAAGGAATACTTTTGTAAAATATAAATAATTAATCATATAAAAGAGTAAATATAGAAACCATTACAATAAAATTACATTTTAAATACTTAATGAAAATAGAAGGATTTGAAATTTTGAACCCTACAAATTATATACTTGAGCACCCAATCTCTTTTTAAAAAAATACTACTTGATTACCCAATCAGCTTCTTAGGTGAAATGAATACCTTTTTAAGTCCATTATTGACCATAGTGATTCCTTCTTATGATCTTAATAATTGTGTATCGTACTCAGCTCTGGGGCAACAATGAGAAATGACGCGTAGGGCACTTCACTTGGGCCAAAATTGTATCAAGCCCAAACTATTACAAGCTAAGTCAGCCCAATAAATACAAAGTTAATCCCCGTACTTAGTATAATGGCCATCTTTGCACACTAAAGTGCATCTTGTTCTTGAGTTGCATCTTAATCGCTCAGATAATCAGCTATAGCAACTTGAAATTATTGGCCAAGCATGAGGAAGCATGGTTATTTCCCCTTCCTTAATGGAGGAGAAGTGGGGTGGGATAGGGAGGGGAGGGGTATCCGGGGAATGGGGCTGTTAAATCATACTTTTCATAAGCAGTTTGTTTTGAAAAAGGATTATTATGTTTGTTCTTTCTAGTTTCAATATGACCTTTTCATGGAATTTTCAAAGTAATAAAAGCAAGTCATTATATGTAATCTATCATTGAACTCCTAAGTACGATGCTTTTAGTTTGACCAATGAAAACGATAAATAAATGTGGGAATGTTCTTTTCATAGTTGACTCACATAGGAGAATTTTAGTAGGTGGGCAAGAATCAATCCAATGGTGAGTTGGCTAACTTTTTGTGAAGAATCGAGCACGGAAATGAGGACTTTGAAAAAATAAATTAAATAAAAACAAAAAAGTATGTCACAAGAACAGTTAGTATCTTAACAGATTTCATCTGTCACTTTCTGACAACTTCCAAAACTGAAATGCACTTATGCTTTTCAAACTCAAATCTTTATCGTACTTTCTTCTTCCAGCAAAAAGAGCAGACACCCTTTACATACGTAATTTGAAACTCTCACTGCATTAAAGAACAAGCAGCCACTGCTTCTCAGAACAAGGATGCAGTTAATGCCTACATGGCAAGAACCCACTTTGTTGAAGTCATAAAATTCATCAAAACCTTAAAACCCTATGAGGATTCTAAGCTGTCCAACTCTCCCCTCCTCACCCCCCCCCCATCACAATAAAAAAGAAAGAAAGAAAAGGAAAAAAGAAATAAAAAACTCATGATGGGGAGGATGTTGGAGGGAGTAGTTATTGAGTTAAGAGTTTATAATTTGGCCTTGGTGATTTTTTTAAAAGTCAATTAAGAGCAAAGAGATGGTAGAATATTTATCATGATTATGAAGATTAGTCTATTCAATAATGACTTCAAAATCTAACATAAGGAGTGTATTCTTTAAAATGAAAGATGAAAAGGTGTTCTTTACTTTTCTTTCTTTTTTTCAGATGTACATATTGCATTAGTTTTCATTTATCGATTAGCTCTTGAATATTTACAAATGCTTTCAGAGTTTCTGGATAACCATTCCTAAAATTTGGAAGTAATAAATTTAAATCACAAGATAACAAATGGGGATGTAGCTCAAATGGTAGAGCGCTCGCTTTGCATGCGAGAGGCACGGGGTTCGATCCCCCGCATCTCCACTTCTTTCTGAATTCTTTTCTGCATTATTTTTATATGAAGTGTGGAAAAAAGTCTCTAAGCAGAAAAAGCTATCGAATAATTTTTCTTTTTTGATGATATGCCTGTTTTTGGTGTTATCTAGAAACAGATTACTTAAAAAATGGGTATTTCATACTTCAAGAACAGACATACGAAGTCTGTCACCATAATACAGCTCAAGATTTTCTTTTCTTCCCCATCTTTGTTAATTCTTCTTCTATTATTTTTTAGAAAATACTCTATCATAATCACTTGAGCCTGACCATTATTAATCCAAGGTAAATGCTACAACATTATCACTTGATCCAAGGTAAATGCAGTCTTGAATGCCATCCATAATCACTTGAGCCTGACCAGGGAGACCAGGTTAGTTTCTTTTCTGGTCATAAGATGTGGTTCAAGTTATCCTAAGAAAAGGTTTACTGTCTCATCCACAATTGATAATCTGATCCTTTATCAACAAACTTCTGCCAGCTCCCATCCAACTGTACTTCTTTGAAGGGATTCCAGTCGAAAACCCCAAGCTTCATGACTAATGCATCTCCAATTTGTGCCACATAGCCATCATTATTTGCATGATATATCTTCACAGGACTGCGACAATGCACTCCAGCCCGTCTCCGAGCCTCAATCAACTCCGTGATTATATCATGAAGTCCAAAATCATAAAAATGGTCATAGAATACCACAGGCTGCAAAAAGAGGAAAACCACAAATTTAGTAGTATGCACTTTTCTACCTTTTGGAAATGAATACAGATCGAGTCAGTTTTCTCTATTTACATTCTGAGACTAGAAAGTAAAATACTTCTGTAGAAGTTTCAAGGAAACTATGCATATCTAGAATTTTGTGAATTAGAGAAAATTACTGTTCCCGGATGGGTTAAAATGTATGCATATCCCTGTGTTAGCTTCTCCCGCGGAAATGGCCAATGACCCTGAAATATTCCAAGTTGAAACAATTTTAAAAATTACACTGATATTCAATTTAGTAGCATTTCCAGAGCTAAGCTAATATGTAGTGACTTAGTAGAGGCAATATGTACAAAGGGAAGTGATGCAATGCGAACATGAATCTTTCTTCATTTTCATGCTAATATGCATGCATATGAGAGAGACCTGTGTTGAACCAGTGTCATGATTCTCTAAGAATGTGACAGCACGTGAGGGCCACCATCCCATTACGCCTGTTGGTTTTCCTTGAGGATCAATCAATCTCCAATATTGATTGTGAAGAGCGGAATGGAGTATACCCTGCAAGAGAAAGAGAAATTCACAACTTTATATACCTATTCTCTCATATAAACAATGAAGATTAAAAGTTCGGAAAGAAGGCCAACAAGTACACTATTCAAGTCTCTAAAGAAAATCATGAAACAATGGTCTCAAGAATCAATTATTAGCAATGCCACATGATCCAAAACATCACAATATGAGAAGCATTTGTGAATGCTGGATTTCCTCAAGGAAAAAGTTCTTCAGTTCTCTCAGCACTTGAGCAGTATCAGAATCAAACTCCTTTAAAGAACCTTTAAATTTACATTTCACCAACAAGGACTGCAAGGGATAAGAATTTTTCTTATCTAGCATAAATAGGCATCCCCCGTATGGTTCAGCTATTTAAAATTTCAAAAAAAAAAAAACATACAAATTGCCTTGATATTAGATGACATTTCTGCCTCACAACATTCCAATACCATAAGACTTAATCCCAAATTGATAGTCATAAAACCTTAAAAAATTCCATTCTCATCACTGCATCCTCAGTATTATGCAGGAACTCTTAACTTTTATACCATAACTCACGTTGAAAGAATATTTAACATGGTTCACCACAAGACTGAGTCAGGGCAAAAAGAAACCTCATGTTTATTCTTTTTGCAATTGATGACTGAGAAAAACTTGAAAAGAACTGAAGAGAGAGCACCTTTGTAGTAACATCAAATGCTGAAGAAGTTCCACCAGTTGCATTGATCCAATTAATAATTCGTTGACGATGAGCATCTGCAAACAGGGAGGCATGTGAAAATTATCAAGAGAACCAATGAATGAATTCTAAATTTGCAGACCACTCCTTACCTTGATTATAGCACAAATTACCACCTTCATAATCCAAGCTATCCCAGTATTCTCCAATAGCAAATGCAGGATTTGAGGCCTCTATATATTCTTTGACATATTCACCTGCAAATCCCCTGTAAACAAGATAGAAAGTTTAAAGCATCCAATAGATGACAGCGAATAGATATTTATTTTGGAACACTGCAGAAAATCGTTGGCTTCTGGAATCTAAAAAAAGACAGAAAAACCATATCTTATAATCTTCAGCTAATAAAAGAATTCTCAGTAATCATCATGTTGGGCAATATTCCTCAACTTCTTAACTAAGCCCATGATAACTACAGCATCAACTCACAGGAAAAGAAGAGCATGCCTAGAAAGTGAAACAACAACTGATTGAGACCTCTCCATTCCACTGCCTCAAACCTGCAAATTTTCGGGAAAAGTGCACCTATTGTTCTAGAAATGTCCAGTGAATACCAGACAGCTAAAGACATTCAGAAAACAGAACACAATTATTAACCTTCCCAAATGTACCAGATTCAGAATTTTTATACACTACAGGTTATAAAAGGAATATATATTCGGATAGTTCAGATACTATACATTCAGAAGTTCAAAACACATACAGAGACCCAAAGAATAATTTTATTTTTTAAAAAAAATGGCATCTTCACCTCACAAAGTCCAGGCGCCATCCATCAAAGCCAATATCATTTCGGAGCCAGTTCAACCACTCTTTTATGTCCCTACGCACAAAGTACTGTGAATGATCAACATTTGGAGCCGCATGGAAGATATCACCTGTACACCCAAAAGTACACTTAAACAAAATGCGCTAATCCTTTCATTATGAGATACCAGTTTCTACTTGCAGTGAGAGTTTCTGTGAAACTCGCACAAATTCAGGCACAAGGTATAGAAAAGAACAATATTTCTTTACCACTTGAAGGATTTCCACGCCCTTGGAAGTTTGGGTCATCACAAACAATTGCTTCAGGACCCCATGCAAGCTTGCCACCAAAAATATTCCAAACACCGTTTGGACTCTACAACCAGTAACCAAGTTATTACTTCCAACAACAATTATCACGTTCAACCAATTACTCCACTTTGCTTGTACAAAGAAGCTGCAGAAATGCAGGCATTCAAGAAAGAAAGAAAGGCTATTTTTGCTCTCTGAAGATTAATTGATTTAGGTGTAAAGGCAGCTTGAAATGTTGGCAGATACAAATTGTTTCTCTAAGTATTGGACAAGCCTGAACTTATTCCTTTCCAAAGATAAAATCAGGCAGCCCTCACAAGTAGAATAGATCTTAATCTCAATCATTGGCGACCATTTTCATTTTTAGAATTAACGATAGTCCCATAATATTATTAAGGACCATCTTAACCAAAATGTAAAATGAATTCACGAGTAATTTCCAATTAAAAATTATATTTCCGAATAGCGCACCAGTTCTGTCTCAGTCAGATTCTGTTATTCAATTAGATACTTCAGAAAAAATCCCATCACAATTTAATGAAGAATCAGAAGAAAACAGAGATTCTCAACTAACAAACACCCCACTTGCTTAATAAACATGACATATAAAGACAAAAGGGTATTCTCAAATCAGGAGGTCACCTGTTTATAAGCACATCTGTGGTTCAGTACAACGTCTCCCAAGGCCTGCAAAATCATTTTAGAATATTACAAAAAACACAGAATATATCATTAGCAAATTTAGGCATCAATTAGCAGTAACAGGGACATTATCAAATACAAACAAAAGATGCATATGGTATTCAGATTCTCATTTGAAAATGTTAGAACAGCCAAATGAACTAAGACTTCTACAATTCAAGAAATAAATCATACTTAAATGGAAATAAATTGCTTAAGAAAAAATAAATGTTGAAGAGAATCAGAAATATCATGTTCAAGAATGATTTTAAGGTTTCCTAATTGAAACAAAATGATACCAGAAGCATTACGCATAATTTGCATAATATACGAATCATCACATACGGTCTACCGTACATAATATGATGAAGAGAACATCATATCACAGTCCAAAAACATACCAGTAGATCTTGATTATGCATTTCATCAACACAGTGTTTCAACTCTTCCTCAGAACCATAGGCCGAGTTCAAGTTGTAAAGATCAGAAGGCATATAACCTGCAGTTTACTTCACATTGTTCAGCAATGCATGCATAAAACAAAGGGTCAATTCCAAATTAGTACCCTAAAATTAGGTTTTTTGTCAATTGAGGGACAATTCTTATAAAAATTGTCAATTAAGGGTCAAATTGAATAAAATATGCAATCTTTTAATGATAATATTGTAGATTTCCAAAACTAACCCCTTTAAATCATTAATATTTTTTTTATTTTAAAAATAAAACTTTTGCTGCTTCTTTCACAAGCCCTATGTTGTTCCTCTTCCTATTTCCTTTACACAACTTACTATCTCACCACTGCAATTACTTCAAAAACGTATGCGGGTCATTTGCAAAACCGTCTTTACTTATAAAAGAGAGCATACATGGCCTGGTTAAAAGATTTCAATGACAAAGGAAAACATCTTACTCAACCTTAAAAGGTAGTGTAAGAAATCCAAAGGGAACGAAGTTATAAAATTCCATGTTGTAAATGCTAGATTGGAGATCACGTCTTTCACCAACGGCTCGGTTTTGGGAAATTTTGCTCAAAAATAAAGGAATTTTCAGATAAAACCTTGAAATGATAGTAGTGGTCATAAAGAGAAAGGCAAGCAAGAGTTATTTGAGAGAGATAAGTGATAACTATTAGGGTGAAGGAAGGAAAAGAAAAAGATGAGGGTTTGGAAAGAGCAGGAAAAGAAGCAAATTCTGAAGTTATTTTTTGAAAATTATGATAATAACATGAAAAAATCATACATTTTGCTCAATTTTTTCCTCAATTGACAAGAGGCCCTAACTTTTTAGGGTACTAATTTGAAAAGCAACTTATAATCCTGTGGCCTAGAAAAGCAAAATTCAGTGAACATGCAAGAAATAAAGAATATAAACTAACAATAGTACGTCCCAAATATCCATATAATGCCCCCAGAGAAGAAGTATTTCCATGTTCGACAATGTTCCCGTAGAAATAGAGGACCACTCCACCATAATTAACATATCTCTTTGGAAATTCAATATGCCACACTATTTTGACACTAAAATGGGCAAAAGAAGCTAAAGAACCTTGTGGAGCAACAGATTCCGTCGGTGGTGGCAACCACACTGCTGTAATGCCACAGCGGGACAAGTCAGCTGCTTTAGTAGCAAGCTCAAGATACCACTGTCTTCTCCAACTTTCCCAGTTGAAACCTTGGAACTTGAATCAAGAGCATATTGTAAGCTAGAATATATTTGACTAATCAAATAACAAAGTAAACACCTAGAACTAAGATGTTGTTACACTGGAATCAAAGCAATTAAACAGAATAGTTGTAATTTAAATGACGAGTGAGATTCTGCAATAAGGATGACTTATTTCTGAGAAAAGATAATCCACCTAATCTGAAATTCGAATAAGTATGAAGTTCAGGTTAAGTCCAAGACAAATTTGATATTTTCAGTTATATGTCCCAAAAAAATATCATTGCAATCTGACAACCCTTAGCTTTCAAGTTAAAACTCTTCAGGAAGAAATTCATAATAGAAATAAAAATAAGGTAGACCTAGAAAACAGTAAAATTCTTAGAGAGTGGACGTGATAAAAGAAAAATATTGGAGGCAATAAAAATAGAATTCTATTAGTGATGGGTGCAAATTCTAGTGCTTAGAAGTGGCGTAGAGAGGTAAAAGAAAACATAGAATGAAACTACTAATAACATTCAAACCTTATTAGATAATTGAATGTGCTACAAGGAAAGATACATAAAAATACTAAGGTTTCTGACATAAGGCAAATGAAGAGAGATCAGTCTACCAGACAGATCATCATTTGAAGTAGCAGTTCCCACACAGAAAAGCCAATAATTGAAAAGACCGAGTTTGGCATATCAGTAGGCATGATTTCAGGGTACAATTCAAGAGCTACTTAACTAATGATTTTAAAGGTTCCAGGTATTACACTAACCACTATCTCCCGGCCGGTACCAGTTCCTGGTTCTGCAGGGAGAATAAATAAGATTATGGTTTGAACCTGGTTGCTGCAAAGCATGAGAACCATAAAATGAAACCAAGAAGTAACTTTTTGAGCAAGCAATCACACCTAACTTTTTTTCTTCTGGAGTTCTCTGCCACTTGATTGTCTTCCGCTGAAGAGCGCGCTCTAAAGCCTTCCGTTTCTTTTCTATAACTTCTTTCTCAATTACATGTTCCACGAGCGTGTCCCCTTCTTTTAGTTTTTCTTGAGAAATTGACCACACTTCATCTGGCTTGGGCAAATCCAAAGGTATAAACTTTGATGTTGCAACTTCAGATACATCAGTCTTTCTAGGTGGAAACTTGGGACAGATAGAGCGGATCCGTCGCGCCATCCACTCTGGTGTTTCTCTGCGAGGACCATCACTTAGTAGTCTCCATTTCTGTGAATCCCCATCCATCAGAAGTTCTATTCGTCCACCATTAACAGTATATATTGCAGTTTCTTCATCATCATCAGGAGAGCTTTGCTTCATTAATAACCCCTCTGCTATTTCTGCTCTTTCCCTCCACATCCTTGCAACAGTCTCAGATGCTTTTAAGGATCTCTGAAGTGCCTCGCATCTTCTCATGTAGGTTTTATCTTTGGAAAGGGCTGTTTCTTTAGCTGCTCCAATAGCAGCCTTGATTGCCTCCAGCTCAACTTTAAAAGCCTTTGAAGCTGCTCTTCTTTTTTCTACTGATTCCTTCTTAATCTTTTCCAGCAATAATTTAATTTCCTCCTCCTGTTGAAGAGCTGCTTTCCTGCTTGACTCTTGAAGTTCAATGAATGCTTTCTCTGCAGCACTTGCTTGGAGTTCTAATGCACTAGCTCGCTGGCTAGCTTGTTCCAAGTCCAACCGCAACCTATTAATCTCATTGGTGGCAATGGACAACTTGGACTTTAAATCATTAACAGCATTCTGTAACTTAATATTCTCAGATTTAACAAAACCAATCTCTTCCAAAGGACTCATATCATCTGTTAACACAGAAATAGCTTTTGTTGTCTGTTCACCAGCTGTTTCTGCAACAGCTAATGCCTTCTCAATGGCATCTTTTGATTGTACCACGACAGAAACTATGGTATCCTCAGTGGCAAGACGGATTTGTTCTTCAATTTGATAAGCTGCTTCAGCAGCAGAAGTTTCAGCTGCTGAAACTTTCAATTGTGCATCTTGTAATATGTGAGATGTCGCCTGCTGGAAAGCAATTTCTGCCAATTTTTCCACTTGCACAGCAAGTTCAACAGCATCTGTTTTTGCAAGCACCAACTTAGACTCTAAATTGAACTTCTCTTCTACAGACTGTTCTAACTTCTGATTGAACAGAGCTTTAGCACCCTCAAGTTCTGCAATGGCCACTTCCTTATCATGCTTAATGGTTCCAATGTACTCCTGTTGCTTAGCCTCAGACTGGGCTAACTCTTCAAGTAATTTATCTCTCTCTTTTTCAATAGCTTCTTGCCTAGCTAGAGCTTCAGCTAGAGCTTTTCTAGTTGCCAATAATACATCATTTTCGCTTCCTGATAGACCAGCATCCCCCTCGTCTAAAACATCAGCAAAAGTCTCTCTGGAATCACCCTGCCAGCATAATGAACTTAAAATGTAAAGGCCATTAGCCACTTATATTAAAAGCTGTGGCTTATCCTCTTCGTCACTCATGTTTGCAAATCTATAATGATGTTTTCAAGCAGAAAACAATTTCCGCAGATTATTATTTTTAATTTTTGAGGGAAAAAATAAAGCAATAACTCCTAGCACTTTCCATTTTAAATTACAGAAAGAGCAACAATAAAAGGTGCGTAATTGAATCATCACACATAAATACATATTCGAGATTTATATTAATGAAGCATTACATTTATTGCCTTAGTGGAAAGAAGGTGGGTGCTAATTCTTTAAAGATGCCCTTCATTTATTTTGAGGAATCCATTCTTAAATACTCATGTACTTACTGCCTATGGAGGCCCAAATCCTCTGACATATAAATAAACAACCAAAGCAAATGTAAAGGCATACCGTGCTGGATAGAACACTAGTCCTTACTTTACCACACCAATCATCTGCATACAAAAATTTTCTGCAAGAACCACATATCAGACTACAAATGAACAGTAGCAATTTTTAGACAATGTCATGCAGAATGTAGTATACAGCACTTTTCCAAACCTCTTTCTATTCGAAAATCTATTGCTAGTACAGAAAATGGGATGCCACTTAAAATCAAAAAATGAAACGCGGCCAAAATGGGTTCCGGATGAACCAATGGGTTGCTGCATAACAGCCCTCATATACATTGCATCCGAGAATGAAACAGCACCCATCTCTTCCTGACATGACATCAATATAGACATTTAAACTACTGATTAACTCTCCCATTTCACACATTTGGTAAAATTCAAAACACAAATAATGGATAGTAAAACATGCATATATGTGGATTATAGTGGAAATTCAAGAAGTTAAGAACTAAAACCTGATTTCGATGGTGGATCAAATTTCAAAAAATATGGAACTCTAATTTGCTGACATCGTTTCAATGTAATAAGAAGATTCTAAAATGTGAAAAAATGGAGAGGACATAAAGATGAAGAAAAAAAAAAAGAGGAAAAACTCCCCAGAAAGGCGCTAGAAAGTAAGTGGAGGAGATGGAAGTTGAACACGGGAGATGTACATGGCTAGCAGCAAAGAAAAATGGCCTTTATGTACTTTTCAGAGAGTCTTCTGAGAGTGAGTGAGAGAGAAATGTGGGCTACCCTTTTCTATTCTTCTTCTTTTTGGCAGTTCACCGCCCACCGGAGTGAAAAGTACTCTCCCTTTTTCTCAAGATCAAGAAAGTTGACCTCTTACGAAATCTCTTGTTTGCCCCTCTATACGAAATCTCTTCTATCCTTTTTGGTTTATGGGTTGTGTTCTTATATGTAAAAATCAAAGTAAATTTTTTTAATGAATTTACTTACACTAATTACATTAGCTAAATTCACTCATTAAATGAAGGTTTATAGGAAATTTTTGTGTTAGTTGAATTTGACCAAAAAATGACAAAAAATTTAATGTTTAAAGATTCAATTAGACACAGCTAAAAAAATATTCAATTAAACAAATATACTGAAAAGTATAATTATTGTTTAATTGTATTAAAAAAATTCTAAACGTGATTAATAATATAAAAAATAAATTCTACCATAGTCTAACTCTATATAAAACTTATAACCCTAAAAAGTCACAATAACAAAATATAGTTATTATACAATAAATTACCTTATGTTATTATAATTAATTTAGAAGGATTACACCTACGTTAACATGATCAATGCAAAAAGAATAATAAAGTTTCTTCAGCAGTAAGATTCAAGGAACATGGAAAATTAACATTTCATAAGTTTATGCAAAACTTGAAATCTTGTATTTACTGAATAATTATTAGGACATCACATTCATTAAAACTCTTAACGGGAAAAAGATAAGCAGCTTTCTCCCCCGAGAGGAAGGGAAAAGGAGAAAAATATTAATGCATCCAGCCAATTCTATTTAGATGTAAGATACTAATGGATACGTGAAGAACTTCCTCAAGGGGCAGTTTGGTAATTCAACAGATGAACACCTTGGGCTTGATACATCGAAAGGGGATTAAAAAGCTAGGAATCTCTCTCATTCATTTATAGATCCACACATCCAACAAGACGGGAATGAGAGGTAAATAAACTACTAAACTAAAGAAAGAAGTATATCTTTCACCAAAATTATACATTAAACTAAAGTTATATATTGTTTTTGAAAAGAGGAAAATGAAAAGAGTCCCATCGCATTCAATCAAGAATTAAAACAAAATGAATCTGAGCTTATTTAGAATCACGACACTGGAAATCCAACGATGTTCATGCCCCCACACCACTGAAGAATCTCCATAGTTGATCCAACGCTTGAAACGCAGTATCCATAATTTCATTGAACGCTTTGCCATAGGGACCAATGTTTTGTTCATGAGATTTGAGGCGACTGACAACAGGCAGAAGGACTTGAACCAGAGGCTCACAATCACTAGCAACAGAATTACAGGCATTCGGAAAATTCTCTTTATTCAGTTTTGACACTGGCGTAGCGCTTTTTAGTACAGCCCATGTGAAATGCAAATTCTGTGCCCTGAAAAGTAAGATGAAGAATACGCCGATACAATTTTACTAGAATTCATGCTTTGCTTTACTAATTGGCATTATCACTAAACACCATGGATATTAAAAATAGATGAATAAAAAATGGCATAGGAATGTTCAAGGCCTGATATATCAAAGAAAATTCATAAGTGCAAGTCTAACAACCTGGTCAAAGAAACCTAGAAGTTCTCTTTCCTTCCAAAAGAGCAACTCTCTCAACCAAGAATGACTGTCCACATTTTATATTTTAATGTGTCTAAAATATTTTCCTTCTAAAGTTTCGCAAGTAACTATTTAATTCCAGGATACAAATCCCACCAGCACATCAGGATCCATCACTAATGATGTAGTAACATATAGTTAAGAGCTCTCATTAATTTCTGTATCAAATCAAAATGAAACATTTAACTGGACAAAGGAGGGAGTATTTCAAGGGAAAAAGATACAATGGCACAAACTTACCTTTGAATCATATTAAAGAAATATCAGATGATATGCAAAGCTTTGAGTCAGCTCCACCGCTAATTATACTATCACTTTTCCACCAATCCACACATAACACCTAAATTATAAGACAGATCATAGAAAATGTTGAGATTATCTTACTCAAAATATTCCAGAAAGCAGAACAAAGTTAGAAAATGAAGTACCTTTGCCTTATGTGAATCAATAACAGCCAATGGCCACTGCAAAAATTAAAATGCATGCTATAGATATCAAAACTTGGATATAGCATCTGCTCAAGCATTTAACTCAAAGATAAAAAATTAATAATACCGCAGTTCTCAGGTCCCACAGCATAACTTTCCCATCATAAGATGCAGATGCCAAATGGTACCATGATTTATCATGCCATTTGCAAGCAGATATCCAGGAAGCATGAGAGGAGAACTGGAAGGAAGGAACCAAAGTCCCTGTCAGAAACATATTTAAGCCAGTGTCAAATGGATCTTATTAATAGGCATTACACGTGGTTAGATTCTGCATTATATGCATGTGCTTGTGTAATTATCATATAGAAAGATATACCAGGTTTTCGAGGATCCCATATCCGAAGGATGGGATCTGAACCACCCACAGCAATGAGGGAGGAGCCTTCACCCCCAATGTCAATGCAGTTAATCACTTTCCCACAGAACTGCACAAAAAGCAAGTGATCATCTGATTTCAGCTTACAGAAGGAGATTCACAAGCTTCTAATTCTTCAAATAAGCATCTAGATTCAACTATAGTAGCAAAGTTAATAATCAGGAATACATCTTATGTATCATGCACCAATTTTGAAAGTGACATTAAGAATTCTATAATGCAGATAGCAATGTGGCTGGAAAGTATTGATTCTTGGAATATAAATTATGCCAGACATTCCTGAAGCATCCGACAGACATAACTGTACTTAACTCACTAGATTGAGACCATTGCTGAGGAAATTCTAAAATTCAATTTTTAAAAATAAAATTTATTTTACTATTTTTAATAATAATAATAAACAATACTGCACAAGGAAACAAGTTGCATTGAAAAGTGTGCACCAATGCACTAGCAAAGGCAGGGTGGGAAAAAAGAGAGCGATAATGAAATACTCCCTTTTACTTTTCACAAATTTGGAGCATTTTTCTTTCCACAAATACTGGTCAATTTTAGGGAAACAAAATAACTATTATATTTTTTTTCCCTATGATAATTCTCGCCTTATTCTTTTTATCATTTCAAGAAAAAACTCATAATGAAAATGTAAAACACTCAATGTTGAAAAAAAATTAGAAAACGGTATCTTAGTCTATTTCTTTACAAAGTCCATAGCATCTAGAGCTTTCTCAAAAGGTGCATCTCCAAATTGTGACAAATAAAAAACAATAGAGGGAGTAATGAATCTTACTCACCATGTTCGATGTCTCTTCACCTGACTCAACATCCCATCTTCTGATAGAATGATCCCATGATGCAGAGAATATGGTTCCACGTTCTGGCCAGACTACAGAGGAAACACATTGTGTATGTCCTACAAGTGTAGATGCAGCCTCCCCCTATATGCCAGAAAAAAACTGATATTTCAACAACATGACAATGACTTCAAATAAAATCTATATTTCATTGCATAAGACTTGATACAATTGAAATAAAGTAAACTAAAATAGAAGAAATTACAGATGCAGCACTAGCAAGTTCTTCATAGTTTTTAGAAGAGAATAGATGTCAAAAGTTAATTTAAATAGCTTTGTCAACTTGGGGTAGTTCACAAATTTATGGTTACACAGTTTAACCACAAGAAGAATGACAAACAATGAGATGCACATTCAAAGCAACCCTTTCGATCTTTACAAATCAAAATGAGAAAAACCAATAAAAACACTAAAATCAAAAGTCAAGTGGCAGAACCCAAGGGACTGCATGTAATTAATAAATTTTCAAAACCAAATAAACATATTCCAATCCGCTTTGCAACAAATTGATTACTTTTGGAAGCAAAAACAACAAAAATTATGAATCCCAGAGGTTCCAAATTCTAGTTGGTAGTAGAAAGATGCCATACCTCTAATTTAGGTTCCTCATTTTCACGATCCTTTTTCCTCTTCTTAACTGACACTAACTCGCCTCCCATTCCAGAATCATTAGTCTGCCACAAATTGATCCTGCAATCCCAAGAACCTGAACAAATCTGATAAATGTAACCCAAAAAAAAAAAGAAAAAGATCAGTGAAACCTACATCTCAACTGCAGAAATATTCATGTCACAATCTTAATTTGGGAAGAGGTGGATGAACTAAGGATAGAAGAAGACCATATCTCCAGAAGGCTGTACAGCAACGCACTGCACAGAAGCAGTATGTCCATGCAAAGTCTTAAATGCTTGAATCTTCTTTGGGCAACTCTGGTTCTCCTCAGTGCCAAACTTTCAGGTAGCAGAAGGCATTATTACAGAATTTGGAGCTCAGTTTTATTTGCAAGAGACTGTTATTGAAGAGGATTTTAGTTTTATATTTACCTTAAACAATCTCAACATCCTATCTTTAGATGCAGTAGCTACAACTTGATCAGCAACATTTTCTGGTATCCACAAAAAAATGAACATTAAGTTAATGGATTAAAACGAAGAAATCAATTTGGCAAGAACCAGGTGTGGTTAGATTGCAATTGTTGATGTGGAATAAACTAGAGGAATTTTTCTCCTACAATTGACAGTGGAATTAAAAAATAGTTCAGAGAACTATGAGTTTGAACCAATCAAACAAAAAAGTCAAATAAGTTAAATATCTCATTCCAAATAGGCAAATACAAAGGAAAATTTCAAGAACAATGTATATCTTGCCAAAAAAAATAGGATATCCAGAATTTTTTTAAACAATAACTTGCTGTCCTTAGTACCATTAGACTTGACAATTCGCATAGAGGTAACAGCAGCAGTGTGCCCTTCTAATAGATGTGTACACAATCCAGCAGCTTTCCATACCCTGCAAGTTGTCATCCACAGAACAAACACATGTATCAGTCTTAAACAAAGTACAAAAACAAGCTGCATAACCATCATAAAACAAGCAGCACAAAATGAAGAAACAGTTGACATTGTCACCTTCCAAAGCCATCGTAGCTCCCTGTCAAAATGAACCTACAATCAAACAGAAAAGTAATCATATTTCTATGCAATTCTGTTAGTGTCAGCAAGACGATCAAAGAAACCACAGAATTTGGCCACCCATTAAAAATCTTTAACCAAATGTTAATTGGTGGGCCATGACATCTTATTCAGTTGTTCATAAAGCAGGGAAGAGAATGAAAAGTACAAGATTGACAAAATAAGAGGAATGAATCTATAACTTTTTTGTTTTTTTAATCAACATGCATACCTAGGATTTGAACCATCAACTGCACTAACCCAATCATCATGTAAAGAAGGTTCCTCTTCTTTTCTTGGGGCCACAGCTTTAATGTATTCAATCTCTAGTGTCTTCTCCTGTAATGAAACAGCTTCCAGAGTTAAAACTAAGGAGAATCAGAGATAAAAATCGAGTTGCAGCTTCAGCAACCAAAGTTTCTGCTTGGAAGGCGTCTATCGGTCTTCCCTTTACTTAGAGAAATTGCAGCAGAAAGCCTTCTCTAAGGTTTATTAGTTTCCATTATTTCATCTCCTTGGCCAAGCAAGCATCAAACATGGGAGACAGTAGTACATTCATCGTAAATTGAAGTAGTGACTATGAAATATATTGCCATTGCAAATAAGCAACCTAAAATGAGGAAAAAAAGAAAAACTTACAGCTGAGATGCCTTTGGCAAGAAGAAATTCTTCAAGAGACATCCGGACTAGTTCTCCATGAATGAGAAAGTCAAAGGGTTCATTTTCCCAATCATCGTTTCCTGGAACGAATAAATTAAATAAAGTGAATAAACTGAAACTTTCTTCGACCACCACAGGTTTCTCTGAGCCACCACAAAGCAGGGTGGCTGATCACAAAACTGAAAGCCATACTCCAAATACAAATTAATAAGTAACGAAAGATAACATTATCCGACACCAAAAGAAAGGAAAACAATAAATTAGAGATGTGGACACAAAGTGAATACCGGCTTTGAGGAGGTTGTTGACGAGAGCAGAGAGACCGAAACGGGTGAGATTGGTGGGGATTGCAATGGAGGTGGGTGGGGCCTTATACGGTGGCCTCAACTTCGTTACGAACCGCACCTGAACTCGCATTGAAGCCTCTTCCACATCTCCATCTTTCTCCATTTCTGTTAATCTAAACACGAACTTTATGCGCAGAGAGATTGAAGCGAACAGAGGGGTTTCCGATCAGTGAAGCAGGTCCGATAAACCCGAGAAATTGGCGGGAGCACGGGTGAGGGGGTGTTAGAATTAGGGTTTTAGGGACAGGGGGTAAGGCTAGGGCTTAAGTTCGGCCACGCGTCTTTTCTCGCAGAAATGCCTCACTTTCCCATTTTTTGGTCAATTCGTCTCGATTTATTACTTTGAATGCACTAAAAACATATTTATTCCGCATTTTAAATCTTACTCCTTTCAAAAAAATAAATAAATTATACATTTCTATTTCATAATGTCTAAAAATGAATATTTATTTTTATAATAAGAAATTTTTAATTTTTTATTCATTTAATAAAAATAGTGTGTGATTTAAACGACATCCATAACATATTTCACAATTTGTTTAGTGAAAAACCTCCTCTCTGTTGCCACTTCCAAAGCACAAGAAACTGACCAGATTGTATTTGTATATAGCATATATAATCCGAAAATTTTCTTGTCAAATTTACTTTTGCACAAAAGAATTTCATGCAAACCAAAACCCAACTCGTGATTTTCAGCATTCAGCCAAACAAGTACTATTTCAGAATCAGAATGGATAAAAAGTTTGATTTCAGATGACAATAGTCCATTAACGTCACAGTCGGTACAATTTACAAGAGGGAGATGCATCTGTGTTCTCAGTCATATCGGTCGCCAAGAAACAAAGAGTGCAAAACTCTATAATCTCTCTTTTAACAGCTGCGAGATCTTGCAAACTCTATAATCAGATTCGCAACGGTATCAGGCTTTTCAACGTGAGGTAGATGACCGCAATCTGGTATTTGATGCATGATTGCATTTGGTAAGTCTTCGTTTAGTTTCTGTATGATGCACCAAACAACACAATACCAAAATTAAACGTCAGCAATAGTTGAAAGGAGCCATCCCAACCCCTACGTTTACCACAAAACTCAAGCAATAGCAGGAATGAAATTTTTAAATGGATCTTTCCTTTTCATTAATTTTCCTGAATATCGTGCATAGTATGAGGAAAAAAATTGATACCAACCACTGCAAGTTTGTTACTGATAATATTGTCTTGTTGACCCCAGATAATGAGCGTTTTCTGCTTCACCTGACAAAGAATTAAATAATAGGCAGGATGGAAAAATCAGTTCCACCTAAATTTTATTGTCGGAGCATAAAAATTGATTCCAACTTCAAGATCAGGACAGCATACTGGTATTAGTTTTTGTTCTAACAGAGCAAAAGTGCTGTGGGATTCTCTAATACCTTCTTTATTTGATTTGCAACATTATAGCCACCACTAAGCATGAAATTCACTGTTGCATCTTCCCACCACGGTAGGAGACAGTGTAATCGGCCCACCTACTTCGTAAGAAGAATACATCCATTAGAACACATTGAAATATTTGTGTCATTTGCTTCCACAGACAGCAAGATCAATCAAGACTCACATTGGTCCAGTCCAAGCTAGTTGATAAGGATATATCACCAAAGGCCAATAAGTTTGCATACAGTCGCAGAGGAATGCTCTTCAACAGAGAAACCTAGAAATATTTAGACCATGAGGAAAAAAGGTAAACTAATACAGAAAGAGAAGATGATAGCCATGTAATTTCTGAATATGTGCTATATGGCCAGGCTAAATTTCTGAATATATGCTGCTATGATACAAGCAGCGCATTAGAAGTTTACAACTAAACCAATACGTGATATTTTATTGAAAATTTTAACTTGCAAGAAGAGGAGGAGGTTATATAACTCATATTAAAAGAATGATGGGAAATGGAAACTAGATTTCACTTGGGTATTAATCTATCTGCAGTACTCAATTTAGAAAAATTACCAATTAGATCTCACGATTTCATTCAAAACAAGCATCAAGACGTACATAAGTTTGAAAACAGAGAAAATTGCAATCCCTCATAAGCTTTGAAAAAACTACAAACAATTACCATAGCATATGCCAAAATTCTTGGTAGCTTCCTCAGAAATCCTGTGCCTTCTACATACACGCTTGCATCGATCAAAATCAACCTATCTACCTGCAGAACACCAAAATATATAAGTAAAGCATTAACAATGCTATACAGAGGAACCAGAAACCTCTTCTGGATTAGAATCAAGATCAAAATACAGTTAGAGTAAGGGTCACAAACATAGCATTTCAATGGATTTCAGTCTCAACTCATGATACAAAGTAAATCTGTCTCGGTATTAATTTACATGCCGAAATTCTGCATATTTAACTCCATACTGAATTACCAGGAGTGCCAAAGTTATCAACCTCATGAAGTCTTTGCAAAAAGGAACAGGCAAGTTCTCTTAAAAGACTTGATATTTATTTGAAATTCTGTATTCTGAAGGACTATGAAACATGTGATTGCTAGACTCATTGAAAAAAGTGGAACGACATACAGCTTCTGGAAAATTGACTGCAAAGTCAATGGCAACTGCACCACCAAGGCTTGGTCCTACTAGCATCATTGGTCTTTTGATGTGAGTCCTCCAAAGCTGTAACATAGAAGTGCATAGAGTCAGTTCAATAGTTTGATAACTGAAATGACTTTCAGTTAGGGAATTCTGAAATATCAGACGGTACCATTTTAGCTTAACATTATAAAGAGACATCATACTGTAAAATTACCTGGTAAAGGTGATATCTTTTTGATGCTACATTGCACGGAGGAAGACTTTCTAAAACAGGTATAATTGAGTAAGATAAATCACAAAAGCAAGGATAATCAAAACCCAAAATACCTCCAAAAGAGTAAGTACTAGACTATTTCTGCTGAGATAATTGTAGGATAACAAACCTAAGTCAGAGAAACCCCATCCGAGAATATCTATAGCCCAAGTCTCCAAGCCTGCATCCTCCAGTAATGGGTATGTACTTCTCCATTCTAAACAAGAACTAAGCATTTCCCAACCAAGAAAAAGAGACTAAGATGCATTGCTGAACGAGTGAAAATCAATCAAGACAAATTTCTCATATAGTAAGCAAAATTATGAAACAACTGCAAACCTATCAAAACTATGGAGAAGGACCACAGGGTTGGTATCATTCTGTATTGTCGGCGTCACACAGCTGCTCATTATACAAACCTCAGAAGATTCAACCTGCTTCATCCAAAGCAAGTCAATGGGGGTTAGCATTTGAAGTACATTAACGGATAGTAGCGTACTTTCGTTTGTGACTAGCATATTTCAGATGATGCAAGTTATATAGTACCATTAGGAAAGTATCAGCAGTATTAGAATCATGACCGGGCCTTAAATTTATTGTCATGCTTTCTTAGATTACTTGAAAATTTTTATTTATGAAGAAGCCCTCTCTGGGATTCTCTCCCTTATCCATTGTGCCGGAGATTACAAAACATAATTCTGGAGCAGTTGAACCATAAATAGCGAGTGTAAAATATCATGATAAAGAAATTTCACCAAATGTAAGCAATAGTTTGACCTAAACAATGAAGTCACTTCTAATTTCGCAAGGGCTTCGAATGGGTAAAACCAAGCAAAACAAATTGAATACAGTATCCTGAGATAAATGCCTAAATTGAATTTTTCACAGGTAAATTTGACTGGTCTAGTTAGATATAATCTCCAGAGAATTGCTCATCAAAAGTCAACCCGACTCCCGCATTCTGAATCACAGACAGTGGACAGAGCTGTAACTGGCTTTTCATATTAGGCTTGAATGCAAAAGGAAGCCAGCCCAAAGAAAAAGAAATAGAGAAGGTATTTTGTCCTGAAACATTATTAATGTAGTGCAATCACAACGGAGTTTTCCACATGAGTAGAGATGGTATATGCTATGTTTAGTAGCATGGTGAAAAGGAAAAGGGAACAGATGGGGCCGAGAAAGGATACCTGCACGGGCAGCCTTTGAATCCTTTGGGCCAACGTTCGAGCAAATGGGTCTTTAATTTTGTGAATTTCCTTTGGAAGAAATGAAGGAAACTCAGCATGGCCATTAATATCCTCGAACCCACCATTCACTCCCACTGTTCGTCCACAGAGAACCCTGAAATCCATCAAGTTTCTAGACCTACCACTCACTCTCATACCTGCCAGAAAAGGAGGTGAAGATCCCAGGGCCAAAGCGGCCATTATTCCAGCCAGAATACAACAAAAAAGAGAAGTACTCTGAACTTGATCAATGTGATCTACGTGCCTCTCTGTTTACGATGGACTGGTGCGGTTGGTGGGTACGTGCCTGTAAGGACTAACGCAGGGTGAACTGAAAAAAGACCTTTGAATAATGTCTAATTTCGCAAGGGCTTCGAATGAGCAAAGACTCCATGTTACTCAGAAAGCACGATTTTGTAGTAGCAAATAGTTTTCAGTGGAGTAGCAAAGAGCAATTGAGTTTACTTCCTTTTGGTTCCAAATCCAACCAATCATGCAATGGACCAGATGCATTATTCTACTTGTTAGGCATTTAATAATCTGCAATTTGTGCTCTCTTTCTTTTTTGATAAAGACAATTTGTACTATTAAACCAAACACAACACCTGTGTCTGAGTTCTAAATCTAAAGGCGACCCAAGCTATTTTGTAGGATTTCCTCTTCTTCTTTTTTTGGTAATTATTTTGCAGGATTTCATACATGAAGATTTAAACATGCGAAAATATGTTAAAATTATAAGTATAGTACTCCATTTATCAAGAGATAAATTTTAAATTTCATCCTCTTAATATAATTTTAAAAAATTAATAAGCCTAGTTTTGAGCAACTATTTTACAAGTACTATTTTTTAATCTAGGTTGTGCAATATAATTGCTCATGTACATTAATCTTTCTTTAAAATTGAAGATTCAAATTTTCATTTTTAAATATGTAAAATTGAAAACAGTCCCCTTTCCTTTTTAAATTGCACTT
Organism: Apocynum venetum; assembly: GCA_019593545.1. Classification (NCBI taxonomy): domain Eukaryota; kingdom Viridiplantae; phylum Streptophyta; class Magnoliopsida; order Gentianales; family Apocynaceae; genus Apocynum; species Apocynum venetum. The sequence continues at coordinate 2,404,230 of SRSM01000123.1, read as the reverse complement.
ACAATGTACTTAATTTAAGCAAATTATATTTACTACATAATGGTCATTCTTTAAAGTCAAATATTATTTTTAATTTTAAAACTAAATTAAATGTGAACATTTTATTTAAGGAGGGAGTTACTTATGTGTTTGTGATATATTTGGTTTCATAATAAAAGATAGTTTAAACGCTTAAAAATAAAATAAGATGCGTTTTATGAAAAAAAATATCCAGACGAATGAATATAAAGTAAGTTTTACATAATATAGTATTTGTAAGAAATATATGTCTATTATGTTTCGTATATTTCACAAAAACTTAAATTCAAATTAAGTTATTATTTTAGGCCAGGAAGCATTATTTCCCTAAATAAAATAAAACAAACAAAAAGAGGAGAGGAAGAGAGTTAATAAAATTTCTTAAATTTGAATGACAAATCAAATATATAGCCTGTGGCCTTTCTTATTTTTCTTTTTCGCAGGTAAAAGACAATTTAATTTCTTATAGGCTGTGGCATTTCTTACCTTAAAGTTTTTGAGTACCTTGATTTCACGTAAATTCCTTCCCATATTTGGTTATATATAATTTCATTCGTCTCACATTATTTCATAATAGTGTCCAACAAAAGATTGTACATTGTCGCATATATCCTATACAAGCACTTAAGAATTAAGATAGTGTTGCCCTGTTGGGGTGGCACTTTTGTATGATATCAATATTTATTTCACTTTACCTATTTTTATTATAAAAAATATATATATTGACATTATAAATTAACTAATTTAAATCTAAGTAAATTATCAACCACAGTTTTATTACTATTTTGGTTATTGTGTAGTAGCTATACACGAAGCACAAACACAATATAATTTAATTTAACTTTAATGTGTTATGATTAAAAATCAATAAATTTGATTATCAATAAATTAGTTTGGACTATAATGGAATTGAACTTGTATAATTTAATTATAACATTCTTAACTTAACAAAAATGATATATCTTATTGTTAAGATGATAATATTAAACACAGCGTGAATATAACATGATTATAGCTATATCGAATATTAAATAGCAATGGATATATAGCATGATTATAGCTATATCAAATATTAGATAGCAATGGATTATCATGTAATGGATTGATTAGTTTTTTTACATTCGCACCAAAGATTGATAAGTTTTTTTTATATTGGCACCAAAAGAAATTAGGCTAGTAACGCAGGTTTAAAACATGTAAAATATGCACATTTATTAATTATGTCACATTTAATGTAATGATTATGCTATAATTACCCATTAAAAAAGTGTCCATAGTAAGATTCGTGCATTAATGCATTATGAATATATATTTTTAAACAAAGAAAAAACATGAAAACTAAATTAAAAAATATGAATTACAAAAAAGTTTAATTAGTGAAAATGTATTTTTATCTAATATAAATATATGTTATAGTGGTAATTAAATTAGTGATAAATATTTAGTCCATACACAATAGATTATAAGTTTAATTCATACTTTCCCCTTCTTCTTCTTTTTTTATATATTATATAGAAAATAAAAGGGAAAAATAATAAACCAATTTGACTTGGTTTAAAGTTCAAATGCAATTCCCAACAAGTACAAGAGAAGAGAATATGAGCAGAAACGCGAGCTCTTAACTATTCACTGCTCTCTCAATTCTAAATTTATTTTTCACATTTTATTTTTACTTTACTTGAAATTTAAAGTTCATTTTCATTAAATAAATATATTTTTATTTAAAATTTCATTAATAACATCATTTATTTAAAGGAGTTTATATCTCACAAACTCTTATTTGTGTCACACATTACCTTAATTTAAAAGATTACATCTTACTAACTCATGCATCACATAATTAATAATTATATTAATATAAATGATAATTTGGTAAGTTAATTAAAGTTTTTTAAAAAAATATTTAATTTTTATAAATGTAAAAAATGAAGATTCAATTCAGAACATAGGTAGTATTTCAAAATTAAGTTAACATTTATTTTATCAAAGTATATTTTTAGGAGACATGTTGTGAATTGAAATTAAAAGTGGATTTTATTTTCTAACTTCATTAAATAATTTACATTTTTATTTTAAAATATTTATATTATATTAACATGTAAATTTTAAAATAAACATACCAATAACAATAATAGTAGTAGCAGTAGTAATGAATTAATGATAGAATAGCTCACTACTATTAGTTTTTATATTAAATTAAAAGAAGGAATTTGATTTTTATTATTAAAATAATAAGGATTCTTAAATCTTGTTGCATATCTGAGGGCATTTGGTCTAGTGGTATGATTCTCGCTTAGGGTGCGAGAGGTCCCGAGTTCAATTCTCGGAATGCCCCCATTTTATTTTTTCTTTCCTCTTTTTCTGATCCCATTTCAATTCTCGGAATGCACCACTTTGGGTAATATTCCAGTTTTCGGATAGAAGTAGTAAAAATTACAAATATGAGAGATTTAGATAACCACTTTGGCCAAATGATTTTACACTGTGTGAAGCAAAAAACCAGAAATTATGATATATTTCATTACAAAAAAAAAACTAGAAATACTTTTCAATAAATTAATAAGATTGAAATATATAAAGGAAAATATGTAATAATTTCTCTTACACTCTGAATTTTCTAATATATGATCTAATATAATTACTACTGCATTAATAATATCATTTGATATGTGTATATTTAACTCTCTTCAAATAATTGCTAAATTTATACTTTAGGAACAAGAAGAAACAAACTAACGCCTACAAAGCTTCCTTAAGCTAATAATCAAATAGAAGAGAAGACAGAAGAAGATAACAAACCCCAAAAGAGTTACTTCTATGTTCATTTGTCCTCCCAATTTGCATATTGCATAATCTACTAGCAAACACTACATAAAGTATTCATAAAATAAATTGATATTATAGAATATAAACATAACTAGTATAATAAAGCGAGTTTTTTTTTCCTTCTCTTTTTTCTTTTTCATTTACAATGATCAAATTAGAGCAGATATGAATGCCACTCCAACGGTTGATGCTAATATTCATTCCACGGATTGAGTAAACTAAAAAAAAAAACGGCATAATCTTCACTAATGGGGAAAAAAAGAAAGAAAATAAATTAAAGAAGGTAAACTACATCATGCAATAGTTTGCAAATAGATTACACTAAATAAACAATTAGAGTCTAAAATTGATTATCTGTCTGTTTATTATTTTAAATAAAAAATATGTTTATTTTAATAAATAATACATTGAAAAAAATAGAATTCTATTTTTTATGATGACACAAATATATAATTAGAACAATATCTTAAAATCAGTAAATTATTATCTTTAGATAATACTCCATTGATTTCATTTTCAGTGTCTTTATAAGATTTTTCACACAATTAATAAGCTTTTGAACATTACTGATGTGCCATTAATTACTATCTCAATGACTCTCTCTTCTCATAATCCACCTGTCTAGTTTTAATTATTATCATACTTCTTCTCAATTCCCAAATCTAATTAAGTAGTCACTACTAGTGTTGTAATTAATCCTAAAATTTTTAATTTAGAGTCAAAAATAAATATTTGAATTTGATACTTTGTATAATTTTAGTTGGAATTGACAAAAGATAATAGGGAAAACAAAAAGCAGTTATTAGACAATATGCTATTTTATTAATATGAGGGGGTAAAATAGATAAATGATGTCAAAGTTTAATTAAATGACATTTAATATAAAATTAAACTCCCATAACAACATATGGAGTATACTTGAATTGGGTTTTGAAAGTATTTTTTTAAAAATAAATTTATATTTAAATACTAATTTTTTATTATTGAGAATTAGAACTTGATTGACCTATATAATTAATAGTAATATAAAATGTATAAAAATATAATTAATAAATTTTTACGATTATAATTTTAATTAAAATAATAATAAAATATTATTTATATAATTGAACAACACGAGTTATAAAAATTTGTTTTAAAATATGTTTTTATGGGGATTTTAAAAAAAAATTGAGAAAATGATTTTAAGGTTAAACCAAATATAATCTATCTTTATTATGAATTTGAGGGAAATGGGAAATATATGATAAAAAATGTATTTTAGATTAAAAAGTATATTTATTATGCATCGGGACAGTGTGAAAAATTAGAATATTAAACGAAAAATTAGCTGTGCATCTAATTTTTCACCAGAAAAAATATATAAATGAACCGCTAGAAGGAGGGCTTGAACCTCCGACCTTGTGGTTAACAGCCACACGCTCTAACCAACTGAGCTATTCCAGCTTCTGCTTACATACGTGAAGAAACATATCTAAATTATAAAGGAGAAAAATATAGTTCATAGATGTTTTAGTTTAATAATATTCTATTTGGTGCACGTACAATATAAATAAATAACTGATTATTTCTTATTTTGAAAAAGGTTAAAGGTCGAGCGAGAAAATTTCCTCCATATTTAATAAATTAAACAACTGAAACTAATTAAATATTTTTACATTTATTTATCTTTCTTATTTTATTTCACTTTTACACCATTAATATATTTTAACTAACAATTGATATATATTTTTTATTGAAAATTTTATCGCTATCTTTTACATCTTAAGACAAAATTTACTTTTGCAAATACTCTTTTTTTTAAAGTTAATATACAAGAATATAAAATTCAAATAGAATATTTTCTAGTAACATTCATGAATGCGGAGACTGGAATTGTGTCTTCGGAACCAGAGTTCAAACTTTGATCAATTTGAACTACTTTTTTTTTTTCTTCAACAAAATATACTTTTACTATTTAAGAAAAACTTAATTTCTTATAACCTACAAGGAAAAAAAGGGGGATGAAAAACCCATTGAATTAGATAGAGTAGGAGTTGGAAGCTCTAATAGAAAAAAAAAAAAGTTCAATATAGATGACCTTTTTGGTTTTTTTTTTTTTTTTATAAATACTCTCATGTAATAGTTTGATGTATTTAATAATATGAGTATTTAGTTAATAATACTACTTATTCACTGTAGGGGATTACATTTTTTTAATGAGTTTGATATATAAATAAAATATTATATTTATAATTTTCATATAACTAAAATTATATAATCGTAATAATAAGATTATAATATGTAATTATATAATAATAATTAAAAGAATAAAAATAAATTAATGAGATATAATTATTTTAAATTAAGAATAATCGATAGTTGAATTTTAGATGATAAATATATTTAGTTAAAAAAAAAGAACATTCAATTCTAGACATCTCACGATAAATATGTAAACATATAATCTCAGATGAATAGATTAATATATGTTATATAAAAAATTATTATGAAAATAATAATTGAGAGAATATAAAATAAATTATGTCCCTCTGTTCTAGTTTTGTAGCAATGATAAACTTTTCTTTAAATTATAATATATAATCTATATAATACTTATGACAAAAATTTGTTTTATGTCCCTTTTAATTTATCTCATACTTGTGTAATGAATGAAAGATTTTTTAAAATTAAACATATTTTTGTTGATTTTGGAATTTGTTTTTCAAATGAGAATCAATGTTTTATTAGGAGAGATAAGAACTGCGAATCAATATCTACTTGTAAAAATGAAATTTCATATACAAATACAATAAAATTCAAATAGAATATTTTCTAGTAACATTCATGAATGCGGAGACTGGAATTGTGTCTTCGGAACCAGAGTTTCAAACTTTGATCAATTTGAACTACTTTTTTTTTTTTCTTCAACAAAATATACTTTTACTATTTAAGAAAAACTTAATTTCTTATAACCTACAAGGAAAAAAAGGGGGATGAAAAACCCATTGAATTAGATAGAGTAGGAGTTGGAAGCTCTAATAGAAAAAAAAAAAGTTCAATATAGATGACCTTTTTGGTTTTTTTTTTTTTATTTTATAAATACTCTCATGTAATAGTTTGATGTATTTAATAATATGAGTATTTAGTTAATAATACTACTTATTCACCGTAGGGGATTACATTTTTTAATGAGTTTGATATATAAATAAAATCTTATATTTATAATTTTCATATAACTAAAATTATATAATTGTAATAATAAGATTATAATATGTAATTATATAATAATAATTAAAAGAATAAAAATAAATTAATGAGATATAAATTATTTTAAATTAAGAATAATCGATAGTTGAATTTTAGATGATAAATATATTTAGTTAAAAAAAAAGAACATTCAATTCTAGACATCTCACGATAAATATGTAAACATATAATCTCAGATGAATAGATTAATATATGTTATATAAAAAATTATTATGAAAATAATAATTGAGAGAATATAAAATAAATTATGTCCCCTCTGTTCTAGTTTTGTAGCAATGATAAACTTTTCTTTAAATTATAATATATAATCTATATAATACTTATGACAAAAATTTGTTTTATGTCCCTTTTAATTTAATCTCATACTTGTGTAATGAATGAAAGATTTTTTAAAATTAAACATATTTTTGTTGATTTTGGAATTTGTTTTTCAAATGAGAATCAATGTTTTATTATGAGAAATAAGAACTGTGAATCAATATCTACTTGTAAAAATGAAATTTCATATACAAATATAATAACTAATTTCAAATAGCTATTTACTTGTGTGATGATTAAAAAAATTATTTTTAAGAGGTTTGGCATATATATATATATATAATTTTATAATTATAATTGACATATAATTTGAATTATACAGTTATAATATTAAACTATAATATATAATTCACATACTAATAATATGAAATTAATACTTAAGAAAAAAATATATTTAATTTCCTTTCAATTTAGTCTTGAAGAGATGTTCGATATTAGTTTTTTAACAAATATTTAAAAATAAAATTGTCGATTTTGGAATTAAAATTCAATGAGAATTAATCTTTCATTTTGAGGGGAAAAAACGATTCAATATCTTAAAAAGAAAATGCATGAACAAATATAATATAATATCATTATAACACTTCTCACAAGGCGAAATTTGTGAAAGAACTCAAATAAAACAAAAAATCAAATTTAGAAAGAATTCAAATTTTGTACTTGAATAGATTAAATTCTAGATAATTCCCATAATATATGATTTTTTTTGTATAATACATAAAAGTTAATTTAAAATATACATAAAAAATATAAATTCAGGTAGAATCAAATTATCTAAATAGAGTGAGTTATGTAAAAAATAGTGACCTGACTTCTAAAAAACATAAGAAAAAATATTACTAAAAGATGTGATGATGACACTTGTCAAGATTATGGGGTGATAAAAAAACTTTATATAATATATATAAATCATCAAAACTCTATATAATACTATTTTGAACTAAAGGAAGTAATAAATACTATTTTAATTTAATAATATAATAAGTTTAATAACATAATAACTAAAAAAATTTAAAATCTTTAAATCATGACAAATAAAAGCGAAAATAGGAGGATTAATTAATGTACACTTTTGATTTTGGTCAAAAATTAAGAAAGATTATTGACTTTAATTAATATACAAAATTATATTTGATATTAATATAATAAATTATGAGATTCATACGTTAACGAGATATAAATATCTTAAATAATGATGATGAATGATAGAGTTCGTGGAGACTATAAATTAATAAATCTTTTAAATTAATAAAATTATTAATGATATTTTAAATAAAAAATACTTATTTAAAATTTTTGACATTTAACTTAAAATAAATTAAAATGTGCGGAGGAGTATAATACGCCATAAATTTCAATGAGAAGAAATTTAGAGGATTTGATTAAGCTGATAATTTGGGCACGTCGTTCTCAAACCTAAAAAAAAATAAATGGAAAAGGAACATCATGTGTAAATCACGTGACTTATCTGTGGGGGACTTCTTAGATGGTAACGAGTAGTTGCTAGCCGTTCAGGCTATATCAAATATTCCGACACACTGATACGCAAATTAAACGCAGAAGTTTCCGTTAAAAATCGAAGAAGACAATATTAAGATCGGCAAAGAAAAGAAGAGAAAAAGGTTTTTCATCGAGAATTTGCGTGATGACGGAGGACAATTGCCCTAGGGTTTCAACTTCTGAATCAACCGATTCTTCAACTATGAAACGAAGGTTGCTAATTTTCAATCTAAAAATATAAAGAACCTTTTTGGCTTATTTATTTCTTGTTTGATATCTAAATTTCACCTGCTAATCCGAATTAGGGTTTCGTTGATTGTTTTTTTGAATATATTTATTCGTAAATAGATCTATTTTTTCATTGATTGAGCTTATGTGGAGATGGTTAAATTCTTCTCCGTTAGCGTTATTTGTGGTGAAGTGGTTGAATGAATATCATGTTATCGAGCAGGGGCCTAGAGATTTAAATATGAACTGATTTGTTTGTTATTTAAGCTTTTTAAGGAAATTACAGTGCGATAAGGAATACTGCACCACGGTTTTGTCAATGCAACAAGTACAAACATAATTGCATTTGACCTATACTAGAGTTTGAGAAATTTTTAGTACGATGATGCTTTTGTGAGACAAATGTCTGTTATTTTTATCTTTTTGTGCTTTGAGAAAGTCTTGTCAATGCCTGAGGGCTGGTACACAATGCGTGTACAGAGTCTTAACTGGCCTGGTTGGCTCACTAATAGTGATATATTGCAAGATTGATATATATCAAATGAGAAAAGAAGGGACAGGAATGTTACCAATTTATTGCCTCTTTAACTACTCTTCTTTCTGGACATATTATGGCATATATGTTATAATGCATGGGGTATATGGCTTTGAGTGAACATTTGGGAGAAGTTTCGAAATAATATTGGCATTTTTAAAGTTGTAACCACTATAATGAACTTCAGGAAAAAGAGAAAGTGGGATCAGCCTGCTGAGTCATTAGTTGCAGCTGGCATGGCGTTGCCTGGAATTCTTCCATTTTCAAATATGGGATTTGTTGCTGGAATTACTTCACCTGGCATACCTCCCATTTCTAATGTTATTTGCACAAATCCTCTTGCCTCTACCGGAGCAACAGTGATGCCTGTGTTGCAGGTTCCTTTACAGCAAAATGGCACCACCATTGTTCAAAAATTAAATCAGGTATGGCAACATAAAAAGTTTGCTTTTTATCTAGTTGTGTGTGTGTGTTTTTTTTCTGAAGTATGGCATTCTACCATATGAGGTTAAACTTCGCCTTTATTTATCCCATCCATTTTATTTTTGAGCGGAACTGTTACTATTGATTTTCTTTTTCAGAATTTCTCTTAAAAGTTTCTTATCTTGTGCAGCATTTACCCTCAGAGATAAAAAGTAATACATGCAAAAAATAAACAGGCTAGGTGTAAATTGATAGGCAAAAACACAAAAAGACCTAGAAATAAGGAATTGTAATGGAAATATAGTTCAGGTTTGAATTTCATATACTAAATAATATGTATATGGGATTGTCTATGACTATGGACAAATGAAAGACTTTTTCAAGCATTTGATATTTGTAAAAATAGGTTGGTTGAATTTGAAAATTTACTCTTTGAATGAGGAAAGGAGTGATTAGATTCAATAGAATGGTACCAAAATATTTGAGAAACTTAACACCATGGACAAATGACGGGAATTGAACCTGGACATAGCATATTTACAAGCCACTTAACTATATATGCTGCTTTTGCCCCTTTCGTCTATTTCTATTTATTTCCTATTGTATTTTATTTAGAATATTTTCTATTTCATTTTCAATTCTATTGTATTTAGAATTTCGTTTCAACCATTTTCTTGATTGTTTATATTTGTGAGATATTTCAATCTTTGATAATGTGAAATAAAAAGAAAATATAAGAGGAATACCACCCATTTTACTGTTATTACTTCTTTGTTATGCTTTACATAGGGCAAATATTGTATAATTGTTCAATTTTCAGCAATTTCTCCCTTTCCCTGAGTAAATAAAGTAATATAGGTTAACTATTTTCCATCTAGAGTAACGATGAGTCAAAGAACACCATGCATGCATTGATGGGTGGTGATGAAAATTTGAGAATTGTTTTCCACTTTAACTTTCTTGCTTTCTCAGCACTTCTGCAATTTCTGAAATGAGATATTGATGGCCGTAATAGTGGTAATGAGGTGATTTGGTAGTATGGTAAATGGGGGTATTAGTGTGGTGGTTACATGTGTATTATGGTAGTAATAGAGGTGACCGGTTAGACCCATCCTGGTTGGATGGTGTGAAAGTAGCAATCTCTGTGATGAGTACTATTGAAGCTCGCATTGAATTTAGATGCCTACAATGAGAAGTTTAACTTCTTAAATACTTTGAACTATACTTTCCTTGATGGGTATAAGATTAGAAAAATAATTTTAGGGGGTAAAATTTTTCTCATGTTTGTTTGGCCACAGCCACAGAAAAAGCTAAAATAGTCAGATGTTTTGTGAGTAATCACAGGAAGCTTTAGCCTTTAGTTTATATGCTCGTTCAAATGACAACAGTCTAGTTACCCATTTAGGCTTTATTTTTCTAAAATTACTTCTAAGAATAATTTAAGTAGTTGTTGGATTAGTTCACTGTTATTCTCTTAATTATGTGTTCTTTTGCTGGTGTCTTCTTCTTCTATTTTCTTTTTATTTTTTTATTTTTTTAAAATTTTAAAAAAACCTGCCTGAGTTGTGATCTGCATTTGACTTTGTAGCCCAAAATCCAGGATGAACTGATAGCACGAGAAATTGTCATCAATGATGTTGACTCTGCTATACGCTATAAGCTCACTAAGAGGCAGACCCAGGAAGAGGTGATTTTCCCTCAAAATATTTTTCTGGATTAAAGTTTACTTTACCATTACCATTGATTACTGATAGAGACTGAATAAAAATCATTTCACTCTTCAGATCCAGAAGTGTACAGGTGCAATAGTAATAACAAGGTACTATGCTAGTGTTCTCGTGCAGAGTCCTTTTCTTTGATTTTTCTGTTTCATATGTTAATGAAAATAGAATTGCAGGGGTAAATTCAGGCCTCCAAGTGCACCACCTGATGGGGAAAAACCTTTGTATCTTCACATTTCCTCAGGGGCTCATGTATGTATCATCATTGCCATTCTTTCCCCTGAAGCCCCCCCCCCCTTCTCCCTCTCTGTGCTCCTCCTATGGTAGACAAGAAGAATTCAGTATCATATATAAGAGCAGATTATAGGTTCTTAGATTGTCTAGATACTATTTCCCTTTAGCATCATATATAATTAGAGTTTGCACCCTGGTGATGGTGCTCTGATGTGTTGCTTCTTATTCTTATTCTATGACAATTTTTGAAATAACTTATCCTTTTTTTTAGACACTGCTTAGGTTATGTCTTATGTGATTGATTACATAATTAATGAAAATCTAATCATAGGTTAGTGAAGTAATACCTTTGAATTTTCTAATGCCTATATATACATTTGTCAAAGTTTGTTAGAATCATTGAAGTGGTATATCTGTCAGTATTTCAATAAGTTCTCAATTACACAAGATACATTATTTTTTCTATACACAGATTTGATGCGCAAATGTAACTTATTTGCACTTAAAAGAGATGAACTAAAATTGGTTGTGAGCAATTGTGCTTGCATTTTTAGAGTTAGAGCATTATGTTCTCTCCGTGGAATATTTTATTTTTAGAATTGAAAATACATATTGGCTTGTATTTACGTCATTTGCCCATTTCAGTTGGAAACAACAGTAGAACGGATCAAAGCAGTTGATTCTGCAGCTGCTATGGTGGAAGAAATAATGAAGCATGGATCTTCAAATAATGTACTGAAGGTAATAATATTTTGGGAAGTCATACATGAAGCTGCAGAACCAGAATTTTTGACATAAATATTGCTTGTTCGCATTCAGGTAAATAATTCATTGAGTACGTGTGTATTTCTGGGTTTTGAGACAGACCCGTCTTTGGATATTGCTGCTCGTATTCGTGGACCAAATGTGAGTTTCTCTGATTCACTTGTTGGTTTCTCCTTTCTACTTGCTTGGAGTTGAATGACTCCCCCCCCCCCCCTCCATAACAAGAATTAATTTATAAATACTTTTCTATAATCTATCTGGTTTTAGTTGCATGATAAGAGATTCTAATGATCAAGCTCTCTCTGACATCTCCAAACAATTCGGAGAGATTGTTTTTGTTGCTCCTGGTTGGGTTTTGTAAATGCAGGACCAGTATGTAAATCACATTATGAATGAAACAGGAGCAACTGTCTTACTAAGAGGATGTGGTTCAGGAAACCCAGAAAGTATAGAGGACGATGGTAATTGTTTATTGTATACATTTATCCTGCTTGTGGTTTGTTAGACTCATAAACTCCTGCTTAGGTTTAATGTTATATGGCCTTCACTCTGCTTGCAGATGGTCAACAGCCATTGCACTTATCCTTGTCAAGCAATAACTCAAAAAGTCTTGAACGTGCAAAGCTTTTGGCAGAAAATCTGTTGGATACTATCAGTGCAGAGTTTGGTGCATCCAGGTAATTACTATAACTAATCTTCTTGTCAAATACATGCAAGAGAAGCTCATCCCTTTCATTGTGTGGGTACTGGATTCTCAAGTCCAGCACATAAGTATTTTCCACAGGAGATGACACTTAATCTTTATCATAGCTTGCCTAAATCCTATTCTTTGCCTTTGGATATGACTTAGTGATATACAAATCCCTTAATAATGTCCCCTTTTCCCCCTCAAGAGAACAAGAAAATGATAAAAAAAGGCATACACATTATTGTACCAAATATATTACTCTGTGTGTATGTGTCTGTTAGATGGATTATCATTCAAGCATGTGAGATTGTAGCTTGTTTTGTCTTTATTATTGATTCTAAGGTTTTATGCATCATCAATAACACAAGTGGGTTTGTTGTAGTTAGTCTTTTTGTGAAGAAATAAGCTTGTAGTACTGCTTAAAGAAAATAACTTGATGTTGTGCTGTATCTGAAAGGGTTTCTTCATCTAAAGTTTATGGTGCTGTTCCTCCGCCACCACAGTTACTGGCTGGAGTTCAGAGTTCAGGTGCTGAGCAACAACCAAACAATCTGCCAACTGCCAGTTTCATTGCATCAACTCCCATCTCTGTATCATCAGTGGTTTCACCAGTCGTAGTTGGCAGTGCACCTAATGTTGCTTCTCAGGAAATAGTATCTCATGTAGGGTGGTCTAATTGTGGTCAATCTCAAGCAAATACATGCAGCAGTTCGTCATTCACTCAAGGAACAAGCTATATCGGTTATGATGGAATATATCCTCAAGCAACGCCTTTGCAGCAAGTTGCCTTGGCGCTTAGACAGACAGCTGCTCCTGCCACTACAGCTGGATGCTTAACATCACATGCAAGTACTGGTTCCTCTTCGGAGAAGGATAAGCGTTCTTCACAAAAACGGAAGTTTCAGGAGCTTCCATCAACTGTAAAGAGGCCGCCAAATCTCAATCAGGTAATAAATGTTATTATTTTTAGCTTATTTAGAAAGTAGCTGCTATTGTCTGTTAGAATTGAAGAAAGCAGGGGGGGGAAAAGGACATTTCAATGGTACAATAACACTATTATTCACATTCACAGCAGATATGGACACTGTATGAACTTGTAAAAGAAGAGCCCTGGAGTTCTTTGCTGAAAGATGGTAAAGCTCATGTTATTTGGGAAATTCTTATGTGGACCCAGTCTTTGTGAGCCATTTGCATAAAAAAATTGTACTCTTCTACAAGATACATGATCTAATGCATGTGTTACAAATTTTCAATGTACGTGGTCCATAAAGACCAAGTTCTTCTAAGAATTTCCCATATTATTACCCTAGTATTAGAACCTTCTGAACTTTTGTCATAAACAGAGATATGTTGGAGTGAGAAAGTAAGGACTTTCATCATGTTGTACATCTTTTTCAGCCTTTCACTGATCTGGGCTGTGCAACTAAGTGGTAAGCCTTATGTTGAACTCACACACTTTTTCTAATAATGCTTAGCAATAGCATGAAGGTAATAATTCTTGAACAAATGGACAGGGGTTCTAGAAATCTGTTGCATGAGCGTTCAGAATGTTCCGATGCATGAAAAGATGGTACAAGTGATCTAGGAATTGCAGTATACATTTTTAGGTAGATTCCTACTGCTAATAGACTAGGAGGTATCTCAAGGAAGTTGGTAATGATATTGGTTTGTTGTAGACTAATTTACTAACATGAATGCTTTGAATTGTTGTACCACTGCTATTCACATGATACACTGAGAAGTTTCTTTTCTGTGTCTTTACATTTCCTTGAAGAGATCTCTATTGCTTTGCTGTCTCTAAGTTGGTTTTCCTTAAGCACAATTAGGGATGTCAATGGGGCGAAGCGGTGCCGGAGTCCCCTACCTCCGACCCCGACTCCGCTTTAGAACACTCGTCCCCGCCCCCACCCCGTCCCCGCTTTAGAATGTTTGAAGAAACTCCGACTCCGACCCCGACCCCGACCCCGCTTTAGAACACCCGTCCCCGCCCCCAATTCAGCTTCGTTTTGACCCCGTTTTGACCCCTTTTTGACTCCACTTCAATTTTTAAATTTTTTTTTTATAAAAAAACTATTTCATCATACCACTAAAATCTAAAATAAACTCAATGCATATTTCATCATAGTAAACTACAAATATTAAGGCACAAGCTCATTTAAACATGTCTGTCTTATACTAAAATTTTTTAAAAAATAAAGCTTCCAAACTAAAAACTTCAAATACAAAATAATGAAATATTTCATATATCGAATACAATCATTAATATAAATATAAATCATTATCCTTAAAAACTATAAATTATAAACAATCTTCCAAAATTGAGCTTTCATTCTTCAATTCAACACATGCCATTCCATGTAATGAGGTTCTTATAATTAGATATATAGTTATTATATAATTTATGGTCACATATTTTTTTTATATTCATATATAGTTAATAATGTAACTCATAGTTAGTTAGGTATATAGTTAATATTATAAACTTATTTAAATAAATATAATTAATAATATAATTTATAGTTACATAGTTTTTTTAATCATCACATATATATATATATATATATAACTATTTTAAGTATATCGTTAATATTATAAACTTATTTAAATTAATATAGTTAACTATATAATTTATAGTTATATAGTTTTTTTTAATCTTCACATATGATTCATGGTTAATAATATGATTCATAATTACTTAGTCAATAATATAAAATCATTTTAATCTACATAGTTAATAATATAAACTCATTTACTCAATAAAGTTAATAATATAATTCATAGTTAGTTAAGTATATATTTAATAATATAAACTCATTTAAATCAATATAGTTAATAATCATATTTACATAGTTTTTTTAATGTTCATATATAGTTACATAAATAATAATATAACTATTTTAATTTACATTTTTAATAATATGATTCATAATTAATTAGTGAATAATATAAACTCATTTGAATCCACATAGTTAATAATATAAACTTATAGTTAGTTAGGTATAATAATGTAAACTCCTTTAATAATATAACTCAATTTATTTTAAATTTTTTTTAAAGTAACCAAATGGATAAAATTGTTTTCTTTTTAAAAAATACTAGAAATAAAATAGTATTTTTATTAGAGATACTGAAGCCGAAGTCGGGGATTCGCCTTCGTGAATCCCCGCGGGGATTCAGTGGGGACAAAACAATCCCCGCCCCCGCTAATCCCCACATTTTACAACCCGCCCCCGCCTCCGCCCCCACTGAAGTCGGGGAATTCTGAATCCCAACGGGGCGGGGCGAATCGAATCCCAATAATCCCGCTTCATTGACATCCCTAAGCACAATCCATATTGCATTGTATTTCACCTTCTCTCTCTCTCTCTATTAGAATTAGTTCAGCTGAAACTTTCCTCTAGGAGTTTATTTGTATACAGAGGATTTTTGTTTTTTGTTGTTTTTTTTGCTGATTTTATTTACTTATTCTTCCAGGTATTTTCTCTGACCTTGTATGAAGCTAACAGGCTGACACTGGACCTCTCTGTTGGACATGTCCATGTTTCACAGGGTTTTTGCAACTTTGATGGTGTGGAGTTGCTGCATGCTTTGCCATTGCTTTTATCTGACATTGATATATGATTGTGATGTTTTGCATTGTCACCTTGTGATTGTCAATTACTGTTGTGGATTTGTCTTTCTTGCTGATGATACATTTCTTTTGTTTAAGTTGCTTCATTTAATTTTGAGAAAATATGGATGTTTCTTAAGTTCATTTTCTCTCTCCGCAGTCGTTCTTATAGACATGTATTGCATATATCTTGCCATTGCATAAAAAAAAATTCAGAAATTCTGAATGCACTTGGGTCCTATTCTCGTAATTGTTTCAATTTATTTAAATCCGTTGAAGGAACATATTTGGTTATTGGGAAAGTAGGTTGAAATTTTAAAATAAAATCTTATTTTAAAAGTTTGATGAGCACAATGCATTTAAGAAACCCATTTCTGTTGCTGCCTTTTCAAACTGTTTTTCCATTTTAAACAGTTGAAAATCAGCATCTGTATAGCAGATGAGAGTACCCATAATTATGAAGATATTGCTCAATCTTGGCTTAGAAAATTTTATATGCTCTGCTGTCACTATGAAATTTACCTGAGAAGTAGTCATTAGGTTCTTATTTCCTGCTGTTTCTGTGTACATTTTGTGTGTGCTGGTGCTTCTTTGTTAATATTCTTGATGCAGGAACATCTGATCAAGAAATCAAGGTGTTATAAAGTCTTCAATTTAATTAATTTCTTGCTTCCTATTTTATGCTGTGCTTGAGGTTTCTACTGGTATTTTCCAGTCTGTTTTACAGGGATCAGAACTTGCAAAGCCATGTGATCTAACCTCAGATGTAGGTGCTGGAGGCACTTCAAATATTCCTTCTTCAAGGAAGTTGATTGATGAGCCATCAATCAGTGGCATGCTTCCACCTCCTCCAAGAAAGATTTCATCCTCACCATTGCAACCACCGCCTTCAAAATCTAATTCTACACCAATTCCACCGCCACCAAAATTTCCAGCACTTGGTGTCCATGATAACAGAAGTACAGTGACTGAGTCAAGAGCTGAAAGTGTACCCGGTAGGTTCTTTTCTTCTTGGCCCTTGATTTTTATCTCTATCAATGATTTTAGGTTTTTGTCTGGCTGGAATATATAAAAGTATGTGTACAGTGTTTCCTTTGCTTTGGTGCAAGAAGAATCTCTCTGCACTTATATTTGAGTGCATCTTCAGTTTAGAATTGCAATGCCCAATTCTCTGAGATATTTTTTCCTCTAGTCTTGTTTTGATTGTTTAAACTGTCTTTGATTTCACCAATTTAAATTTCAGATACATTGATTAAATTGATGGAGTATGGTGGGGATGATGATGATGATGAGCCCGAGGAGATCAGTCAAGAACCCTTAAAACGAAACTCTTACTCTACAGATACCCCAAAACCATTCTGGGCGGTTTGAAATACGGGTAGTCTGTAGTGGGAAGAGCATTTGGTGGAAATTTTTGAAGTTCTATGTATTTTCCTGTACGATTTAATTGCCCTTTGGTCATTTATTTATGTGTTTGCCTTTATAGTGTATCCATTATTATAGATATTTATAAGATCAGATATGGGTTCTGTTTTGAGCTACAGATCCTCTCTTCCAGTCTCCCAAGGCTTCCCTCCGCCCATAATATAATCCCCATTCTCTTCCCTACTCTCTCAGAGCTAGCCACGTGTCATTTGGATGGCCAAATTGAGAGTTTTTTTTTTTGTCGAACTAATTCCACATTTCCACTCTTCTCACCTGAAAAAGGTTATTCAAATTATAAATTTTTATGATAAACACAAAAATATAAAATATATCTTTCTTACATGTTTTATATTAAGTGAGACTGTTAGTCATTCTATTGATAATAAAACAAAATACACAAATGGAACAATATGCAAATGTTAATTTCCTAAGGTATGAGAATAGACGTCTTAATAAGTTAATATTAGGTGGATAAAATAAAATAACGAAAGCAATTTAATATCTCCACTACTGTTTTTTTTATAGAATATCTCCACTACTATTGTCATCGCCTTCATCTCCGCTACTGCGCTCTTCACGTGTAAAATTTCACTGTCGGTGACTAGATTTATGGAGAGGGTAAATATGCTGAAAGAAAAGATCCCCAAAAAACTCACAAACTCTAGTCTGAAACAAGTCCCTGTGGGATGTGACTTCATCAGCGGAGGGAAATAAGAAAATGGGGATTTGTTGCCTTATCCAAGATTTAGTAGACGAAGTCAGGAGCAACCCAGCTATGGGTCAGAGTCGTTACTCCTTAAGCAATTGGTGGTTAGAAGATTATACAAAAACTCTACGAAGGTAATCCTGGCAGCCCTCTAACCCTCCACTGTTCCCTCTTTCTCCTCTAGCCTCAGCTGAACTGGCTATGGCAACGAACTTCACAAGGATAACTTCCATGGCAAGAGGAGGTAACTTCACTTCAAATTGTTCCCTCTGGAGAAGGGTAAAGGAGTATTTTAGCTCCTGGTGGTGGCTTGATCACTGAACTCATCGTCATCATCCTTGTAGTTTTCATGCAAGACGCCGTCCTGGCCCGAGTCTTGAACTACAGCATTTGGTTCCCCTTGATTGGTAGAACCGCCACTGAAGTAGTCAGCAGCACCGCCGCCCCCACCAGTCAACCCTAAGTCTCCAATGTTCCCACCACTGCTGTAGCCATTCCCAAGACTGTTGTTCCCAATAGGATAGTTGCCACCACTTCCATAGTTTGCAGGACCATATCCACTCCCTCTGCTGTAGTTGCCATCACCAGAGTAATTATTACTGCCGCCATACCCAGCACCTCCATAAGAGCCATTTCCATATACTCCAGGGCCTGCATATCCACCACCTCCACCACTGTAGCCGCCTCTGAATCCTTGACGCTTTTCAGTGGCATAATTCACCCTTATTTGGCGGCCATGAAGATCCTTCAGAATACAATACAATTAGTTAAGTTGCAAGCTGAATTTGTCAGCAAAAGCTACACAAACATTTACATAACCAACTCCCAGTATTAGTGACAGCAATATAGAGAAACAAGCTGCAGAGCAGCCAGTTTTTTTTTCTTTTTTAAGGTGGGGGGTGGGGGTTGTTAAATTATTCTATTCGTATACAGAATTTTGACTTACTAATTTTGGATTCATATCATTAAGACTTGTCATAACCAAGATGTATTACATATCATTCTCAGATCTATAAACCAAAGGCTGTCAATCATGCATCTTTCCAAGTCCCTGTCTTCATTTATGTAATAATCACCCATAGGTATCTCACTGAGTTCTTCATCCAACTATTCAACATTCAAGGTGGATCAATCCTAACAAATTATGAGAGGAATAAGAAGCAAATTGAGTCAGGAAAATTTAGTACCTTGCCATCCAATGCACTGATGGCACTGGAAGCCTCCTCACTTGATGTATATGTGACAAAGCCAAAGCCTCTTGATCTACCAGAGCTACGGTCCATGACAATCTTAGCTGTAAGCGATGAGAATGATTGAAGTTATAGCCAAACTCTATACACATTATATTAGTATGAGCAAGATTATTTTGTTTGCAAGCTAGAATAAACTGTCTATTCATGTATATTGATGTTTGACGGGAAAAGGTACCTCTAAATAAGACAAACAATGAATATTCTACAAAGGAGAAAAATGGAAAAAAAGGAAGCAGAAGTAATAGAGGGCCATACAAAAGAACAGCATAAAGACATCAATTAAGCTCAAGGTAGAAGGCACTTAACTTGGGCCATTGAATATTTGAAGGAGAAAAGAAAAAATTCTTTATAATGTTACCACTCTGCAAGACTAATGATTTGAAGCATCAAAGAAGCTATTTTAAGAACTCAAATTTATGGGTGAAATACCCTCAATAACATCACCATACTGAGAGAATGCATCTTTCAGACTCGGTTCATCAGTGCCATAAGAGAGACCTGTATCAAGAAACACGTTAGCCATAGCAAGCCAAAAGGACAAAAAGGAAAAGGAAAAATGAACCTAGGAAAGAGAACTCATTTACCTCCAACAAAGAGCTTGGAACTTGAAGAAGACATGCTTCTTCTAGCAAGACAGAATAATGAGCTAGAGGTAGATAATTCCAAATTAACATGCTTGCTTACTGCCTGCTGAAGCATATTGCTGATTCTGTTGGCAAAAGCCATTTTCAAACCTAGAAGAAAATTCATAGCCTCAATGCCATCATCTCTCTCAAAGGAGAAAAGAAAGAAAATGCAAATATCCAAAACCCAATATGAACACTATAGGCACAGAGCATTGCACCACAAAATATCAATTAAGTACTTCAAAATATTCACCCATTTGTAAACAATTGAAGGAAACAGCCAACAAGAAACAAAGCTATGCATTTATCGTATGTGCATTTTTAAGATATAGAGGATTTGATTACCATAAAAGTGGGTTGCAATGCTCTGTGCCTAGTAAGAGGATTTGATTACCATTTTTAAATCCTCTATAGCACGGTAGCATGTACTATGGCAATGCTATCATTTGTTATAGCATAGCTTAAGAAGATATAGAGGATTTGATTACCATGCGAGCATTGCCATAGTACATGCTAATAAGACTGATTAGTATCACGTGTAAGAAATCAATTACTGACGCTACCGCAATTAGATCTACTTTTCCTAGACAAACTTATTGCATATCTCACTGACAATGTGCCTACAAATGCACATCAATAACAACAAATATTCGATTTTGTAAAATTCCAGTAATCCTTCTGGCTGATACTAAAAACTCGCAACTGGAAATCGAAGTGAGCTAATCCGACGGTGCGTGGATTCTTTATGATCATCAAAATATTAATTGATTCTCTGGAAGTAAAGCTTCTACAGCCATATTCCATAAAATTTCAGTAGAAACAACAACGGAAAAACAGCAAACCCTAGGGAAGCTAAATCATCGATGTGAGAATAAAATTACAGAGTGGATTAAAGCAATTCAATGAATATGATAAGCTCAAAATACCAAAAGAAAAAGGAAACAAAAAGGAAATATTTGGAGTTGAAATTAAGAAATCGGACCTTCAAATGAGCAAGTTTGAGACTGTTCTCACAGAGGAGCTGCGTTTTCCTGCGAGCGTTACAAGGAGAAAAATATCTCACAGAACAGAAAATAATAATAATAATAATAATAGGGGAAACTGGGGAATTTCCTCTGCGCGCGAAATGTTTTGACCAGGAAACCTGAAACGTCTTTGTGGCCGTCGATGCAGACAAATCAGACGTTGACAAAGTCTAAATCACATGTTGAGGTTTTCTTGTGGATTTTATTTTTCATTTGAGATTTTAAATTAAGTTTAGGGGACGAAAGAGAAGTCCAGGGTTTTAATATATTCGTATTCGTTAAATATATGATTTTAATCATTTTAAAAAAAAGAGTTGCAATTTTTATTTTTATTTTTTAAAAAAAAAACAGTCGAAATTATAGAGTGTTGAATTCCTTATTCATTATAAAATCAATTAGGGTTTATGACAAGTTTGAGAAGAGAGATTTGGAGGACTAGGAAAAGTACGTGTGAGTAAGAGATTCAAATGCAAAGAAAGTTAGTTAGTGACATTTTGACTTCGGGATAAACAAAAAAAAAAAAAGGAAAGAAAAGAAGCGATGAATATCTTGTGTATACTCAAAAATGGAGAAAGAACCAATAGATAAGGATTTCAAATTTGGCCAACTTTTAAAGCTGATTTGCAAGTTTTTAAAGAAGAAAATAATATTAGAGAAAGAGAAGTGAACAATTTGTTTGAGAATTTGGAATATTTTGAGGCCTACACTCACTTATAAATCATATATATATATATATATATATATATATATATATATATAAATTAAAAACCTCAATGGATGTTCGGATCTTTGATTCTGACTAATTTAATCTGTTCATCCTTTTTTTTTTTTTTTTTATCGAACTCCTTGTACAGAGCAGAACTCCAATATAATTTTTTTCATTACTTTAAACTCAAGATATCTTGTTAAGGGAAAATAACAACTCCCAGTTCTCCCAACTCTTATCCAGTTTTTTTTTTTTAAAAAAAAAGAAGTTATCTCACTGTGGCCAATATTGACTAAGATTGACGATGGGATATATATCCTTTCTCTCCACATTGAGACAAGGTTTTGGAGAGAAAAAACGACATTTCATTCTTTCTTCCTTTCTCGCCTTTTTAATCATTCATTTTCCTCTCTAATTTCTGCTTCCCTCCTTCCAAACTAGCCCGTGGACGCCATTTGATGACCAAAAAAAAAAAAATTCATCAGCCATTTAAACTGAAGAAATTCTTTCTAAAAGAAAAGGATAAATTTATAAATTACTTTTTTTTAAAAAAAATCCTTTATTTTCTTTTCAAAATACGCAAATAACATAATTTATCTTCTCCTTTTTAAAATACATTATACATTACAGGAGAGGACCTTTTCAACTACCGACTACAAGTTCTTTGTCTTGCTATTGTAGAAGTATATATTTTTATGTTACAATATTATGCCTATTTTGCATCTTTTGGGTAAAACACTATTTTATTTTATTTTTTTCTTTTGAAAATCGATGTGTTTTTTTTTTTTTGAGGAACGATGTTGTTTGTTGAAGAGGATGCTTTGTTCAATCATTCAAATACAATATGTACAAGTGGTATACACGTCACTGCATTTAAAGTGAAGCTCTAGAAAAAGCTTGACTTCACTCTTTTCTGCAGTTCTTGAAGTCTGATTTTGCCAAGCACCTTCCTCTAATGCAAGTGGCAGTGCAAAGGGGTCCGCAACAATTACTAACCTTATGACTGGGCCTACTCAATTCGGTGATTTGAGTGATCAGTTGCTGGTGAGCTTGTTCACTTCACATGGAAAATATCTAATTCTTCACCTGCATTTGGACCACTTTCTATTGCTTACTGAAATCCTTTCCTTTTCTGATCTTATAACAATAAAGAACACAACCATCAACCTCCTCATTGTACTAGAGATGGCGGCGGGTCTTTAACTTCAGCATCACCTACATACAGTCATATATGCAGGAGAGTATTAATGAAGCATCTGAAATGTACAAACAAACATACAGGATTTGATGGCTGAGTTGATCAAACTTCCTCTATTAGAACATTGTTCTTGTGCTTTTACCAATGCGAGGCAAACTGTCTGTGTAGTGGAGATATGAATGTTATCATATCAAACCACATAGAAATCATATCATATTTACTCACAACATAAAATTTCTGATTAAGCAAAGTATCAAAAGTTACAAAATTGAAATTCCTCCGAGTACAGTTTATTGTACAAATAATAGAATAGGCCCCAGGAAGAGGTATAGAAATCCCTATTATGTAAACACAGATTAATAAACTAATTTCTTACACT
This sequence comes from Apocynum venetum, assembly GCA_019593545.1. Classification (NCBI taxonomy): domain Eukaryota; kingdom Viridiplantae; phylum Streptophyta; class Magnoliopsida; order Gentianales; family Apocynaceae; genus Apocynum; species Apocynum venetum. Next base: position 2,380,797 of record SRSM01000123.1, on the reverse strand, counting down.
ACTTCCTGTGGTTGCCGTGTAATGATCGTGGGGAACCTTCGAAGAGATCCAAGAGGAAATCTTCTAAATCATCTGCACTGTACTTGATGTGCTTGTCACTAACATGGTTGATGTGCCTTCCTACAAATGTCCGATAAGCTTGTATTATCTTGAGTGATGTTGAGATTCGCAAATCCTCTCGAAGTTGGGAATCTGGAACCAACCATGCAGTTTGGCTCTTGTATACCTCCTCAAAAGCAAGATAAAAGCTTTGCAATCGCTCTTTGAGCAGAGTTTTCGAAATAGAATGCGAGCCAGGATTTTGTAGACCATCATCCTTGAGAAAATAAAGGATAGGGCTCCAAGTAGCTCTCTGATAGCTCATTGCTTGCTGCTGGAATTTCCCATTATGCTTACGGATCCAGTCATCACCTAGAATTGCTCTTAGCTCAGAATTTTTCACCTTTTCAGCCATGTAATGAATGTTGTTCATGAGGAAAAGATGCCTCAGGGCATCATCCTTGTACAACTTGGATTTTTCATCAAGGTTGCGTTCCAGGCTCAAAAGAAGAGATTTGAAGTGTAAGGCCACTGTGGAGGTTGAAGAGAATTCCTCAGTAGTCTCATCTTCACTACTTGGACTTCTATCTGGAGAGGTGGAAACCATATCTTCCCTGTCATGATCCTTCAGTAGCACATCCAGTGCCTTGCTATAATCTGTAAGAGTTTTCAGGTAATTCATAACATACCTAGTCAGGTGGTGGTTACCACCACCTGGAAAAGAGTTAGCAGATATGTTATTCGCAACTGCATTCTCAAATTCAACAAAAGTTGCCTTAGCATAGTCACCTAATCTCCTTAGTATGTCTTGGAACTCCATTCTAACAGATGATACAGTGTCATCAAAGTACAAAGCATCAATATCTGTTATAAGATCTGAAAGGACCTCATACATATCAAGAATTCGGATCAACTTTTCTGGTTGATGAGGTCCAATAGTTATTGCTTCAGCAAAATTCAAAAGCTGCAATGTAGAGGCTTTTGATGACTCTGCAAAACACGCCAAACTGACAGATTCAAGCTCCCCAAAAATCTGATCACTGAGCCATTTTTCACTAGCAAGATAAACTCGTACAAAAATCTTCGTAGCCCGGATCCACCTCCTAATTTTGGAGTTCAATGTCTTCCACTCCAACTTCAATACATCCTCAATGCTCAATTTTTCCACTTCAAGTATATAAAGGCAGTCATCAAGTGCATCTTTTCGCACACTAATATAAGCCTGAGAACATTCATGCCCATAATTTGAGTCAAACATTATATTGGCAATGGATTTGAGGTCAGGAACCACATCTGGATGCACCAGTTCAATAATGTATTCCTCTAAGCCTCTACTGATACTGTCCCTCTGAACCACATCATCAATGGACTCATCCCCAAAGGAGACAATGGAGCCATCATCTACAGTATCATCTTCACTTGATCGAAAAGACATACTCTCTGGCTCAAAAGGTTGTCTATTCTGAACAAGCAAATGCCGGAACTCCTCCTCAAGCTTTACCATTGCTGTCTGAAGAATATCATGAGCTTTTTGCAGAAGGCCATCTTCTTCACTATCCTTGCTTATATTTAAACTTTCCAGCCTTTCAGTTAGCTTTCGAGCATCATCAGCAGCCTTCAAATATTCAGAACCTTCTTCAGGGCCACAATCCCATATCATACACTGATCTACCTCCCATTTCATAACCTTCTCTTGCACAGTATTTAGCAGCTTCTCAATCTCACATGGTGATTCGTCTCCTTTACTTTCACTTTCTCTCGTTATGCTAGACAACTGGGAGCCAAGGTCCGCCAAGATTTTCCTAGCATCATTTGTTAAATTATTGTTCGTCTCTAATGCTTTCATTATGTTCTGCGCAGCAGCAATCAAGTTTTCCTCTCCTTGCAGAACTGGGCTGGTAGCCTGACATTCACCCATAGCGGGCGGAAACTCCTAGACTAGAAATAAGGACTTTTCAAAACCCCAAAAACTGATCTTGAGCTCCCAGAAGATCCCTCAAAAATGAACCTTAGGAATTTCAAGACTCGAAATCTATTGAAGCACAATAGCGTATAGAACTACTGAGCTAATATTCAATGAATACGTAGACAAAGGAAGCGAATTCACTCAAATTCACTATTTACAGACCTTTGACATCCAGAAAACACACCAAGAAACAAAATACCATATTAGATGAAAAGAACCCACAAAAAAGGGAACACTAAAAACCCAAGACTTAGAAAGATCTGCCGATTCCAAACTCAAAACAAAAGGGCCAGATGAATAAAGGAAAGTGAATAAAGAAAGTTCTAAAAAACCAGTTTCTTTAGCTAATAGAAGCAATTTCAAAACAAATTCCCAAGAACAAGAATTGAACGCAGGTGGAGATGCACAAACCTCATAATCTGTAGAGAACTGAATCAGCAGGAGAAGATCCAAAAAAAGTATAAGTACAGAAGGAATCTGATGATCTGAGCTCCCAGCCTCCCTACTTGTATATGCAGCCAAAGGATAGGCAGCAGAAGAGAAGAGAGGAGAGGCGAGCACAAAGAACAATAAAAAATGGCCCTTTTGATTTTTTAACAGGAAATTCTTGGAGGCTTCAAAATCTTCTGCTTAAAAATAATACTTACAACTTGGTGCAATTTGTAGCCCTCTTTATTTTTTTTTAATGATTGCTAGTACCACTTTCCTTCCGTTCTTTGGATCGTGCCTTTGACCTCCAAGTCTTCCTGGAAAACACAACCAAGGACAAACAGTGCCTCTTATGTGGAAGCTTTGTGGGGCATTTACTGGTACGAGAAAGAATACAAAAATCAGGTTAGTTTTTTTTTATGGCATTGAGTCTGCGTCAATTACTCTATGTCCCGAGCACGTTAGTTTTTCTTTGGGGCAAGGTGGAGAACTTTAACACGCATTTAGTAGGATTACTTTTCCAAAATATATGGATGGTTTTAATTAATAATTAAATAAATAATTATATTTTTTAGTTAAATTGCTCAAGGACTTATGAATCAAGATCAGAGATAATAGAGAGTTAATAAATAGTTATTAAATTATGTAAAACGATTATTATATTATGAGATGATTTTTTTTCATTTTAAAATAATTTATATATTGAAAACGATATAATAATATTTTGATATGGTCCTATTTAAGAAGTTTCCCAAATTATTCTTGTTTAGCAAAATAATGTAAATTAAATTATATCTCGGTTAAATGAGAATAATTTTTAAATCACGAGAAAAGTCGTTAAAAGAATTGAAATTGTTTACTCGTATCGTAACTAATAGCTCAGACAAGATAGATGGTGATGGTCAAAATATAGACAAAAACTTTGGAAAGTATGTCAAAAGATAGGTGAAAGTAGCTCACTTTTTTTATTTTTTATTTTATTTTTAGACGAATCACTCACAAACGGAAATTAATCAAATTTGGTAGAATATGACAAAAGTGACAACGGCCGTGTTTTTTTCATTTTATTACTTAAGTATTTTTAATATTCCAATCATTTTAAAATATAAGTTATTTACTTTCATTTTTTCAAAATGAGTTATTTTAAACATTTTGTTTTGTTTAACAATTTTTTAGTAGAAATGATTAACATTTTTTAATTTTCTTCTTATTTAAATAGAGAGAAAATGAAACTGATTAATTTGGAGAGAGGGAGAATGAATGATTGATTTAAAATATTTAATAAGAGTAAATTTGTAATTTAATAGTAAAATTTGTATTGTTTCAATATTTTTTTAATAAGTGTACTTAATATTATACTTATTTTAAACGAACGAAGTATTTTATATATTAAATACTTATTTTCGATCTCATTCAAATTATTCATATTTCATTTTTGAGGTGTCATGTTTCAATTACACAATTTATAATTTTAATATGTACTTTTAAAATTTTAGACTGAATTATTCACTTTTTTTAGGAATATATTTATCAGTAGAACACTAAGTATTAATAATGATTATTTATGTAGTTTAGTTATATTTTATTAATTTCAATATTTTTCTTAATTCTACTACAAATTCAAATTCAAAGTTAGTAGTTAAAATGAGACAACGAAAATATTTAAACATAAACATTTTACACTACATAGCATACATTTTTTTGAGGAATATATAAAATATGTTTGAATTATTTATTTTTCTCCTACTTATGTATATAATTTTAAATTTTTAAGAAAAGAGAATATTAAAATATAAGATAAGATTGAACCAAATATAATAATTATATATTAACGATTATAAAATAACTAATATTTTAAAATAAAAGGTTAAAGTTGAAACGATTGAAACACTAAAACTTTTTGGGTGTATTTTGATTGAGTTTGTTGTATTATTTTATAACATAATATAATATTTTTTTGAATAATAATTTTTTTATTAGGAATTGAAAGGATTTTTTTTTTAGAGTTAGAAAATTGGAATGAATTTTTTTGAAGTTAAGGAATTGACAATTTGATAATAATATAAAATATAATTAATAATTTGTTGAGATTTTATTTTAATTTAAAAGTAATAAAAAATATTGTTTATATAAATATGTGAGACATATTTATTTCAATTAAATGCAAGGAAGGTTTTCACTGGTCGAGATGGAGAAAATTTAAAATTTTGATGTTATATAAATTTTAGAGGAAAAAATTATTTATTGAGATAATTTTATAGGTATTGATAAAATTTAAATAAAATGCTTTTCCAAATATTGTCTAATTTTTATTGGATCTCCAAGGCCGGTCTGCGGTTGCCGACGAGGATGACAGTCAAATTAAGCAATGATCGTACAAACTAAAAAAAAAAAACTAAGAATAAATATATAAAAAATTGAGAAGTCAGGTCATGAGTCCTGAAAGGACTGAATGCTACAATGCTACTGTATTTTTATGATTTGAATATTGGCTAATTACGTTCAAAAGTGACAAATCAGCAATGAATGCTCGTGTGTTTTTATTTTGAATGTAAATGGAGCCATCAATACGGTTTGATTTCACACCTTTTTTGAATCAGCCTTATTTAATATTTCATTGTTATTAGACCTACTTTTATATGTTTTTTATTTCTAAAATATCATTAAAATTCATGATTATCTTTTTTATAAAGATAAAAAATAGGAGAGTAATATTATGAAAATAATATATAAAATATTTCTAAAAAATGATAAAAGGAGTGATATTTAAAGACAAACATAAATAATTATAGCAACTTATATTTATGGTTGCATCATTTGATTATTGATATAATCCATTTGGATTCGCAGGTGCATGAACTCTGTTGTTTATATTCAAAACTCCGTTGTCATTTGACATGGTAGTTTATAAACAAACTACTAAAAAAGGTACATGATGACTTTTTTTAAAATGAGACAGAAGACCATCTCAAAAGACTCAAAAGGGTATTCTCTATTTCAAAAAAAAAAAAAAAAACACTTGTTTGATGAAGTAGTTAGAGGGTTGTTTTCATTACACACAAAAGAAATATGCAAATTCCATTCAAGATCAGCGAGAGAATAATGGTAGGGAGTTGAATTTCTTTCCCGGTTGGGCATGCTTATTTGTTTGTAGCCTAACTAGTTTGACTCTTGGAGAAGATACTAGAATTCTTGTTTAAGACCAGTTGAAAATCAAATGTATGGAATGGAACCAACTATATATATATATATATACTTCAATATATAGCAAGTTGCCTTACATTATTTATCATTGCAACAAATTACTCAAAAGCCTAAACCAACTTACTGTAATAATGTTACAATTGCCAGCAGATATTAAATTTCCTTTTCTTTCTCTGTATTCCATTCTCCAAATCAATAGTTTCTTTCTTTCTTACAAATCACAGAGGATTTAGCTGAAATGGTAGCACCCCTTGTGCATCACGATTTTGGAAGAGGTTTTCCAGCTAGAAAAGATTCGAGTAGCTGAAGTGCAGCTCTTGGTTTGAATAGTGGTACTTCATGACCTGCCCCTCTCACTGTTGCGAAGGTTAGCCCTTTGTAAACTTCTGTCCATCCCCCAACCTTAAAAAAAGAAACATGTATAGAAGAACCCATTAGTTACCCTTTATTCCCCATGTTCTCCAGACTAAGAAATATACTTAAAAAACTTGTACAACAATGTTAAATTGCTCACCTGTCTCTTGACGTACCAAGGGTACCATGGGATGTCTGTGACCAACTTGAGCTGTGCCAGGGCATACCTTGTAGCCGTGACTGGCACTACTGAGTCCACATCTCCACTGTCATACATCAAAATAAGACTAGTCAATTTATTGAAACAGAATCTAATCACTTGGCAGTTTTTCTTTATGTTAATGATCATTTAGCAGATTGCTTACCTGAATACCCAAATTCGTAGACCAGCAGCTATTAGTTTCCGGTAAATTGGAAGAATAGAGTTGTCCGTGTCATTCCAATTTCGGTTTAATGTTTCACTAAAAACATGTTTTAAACACAATCTAATTAATTAACATGGTTAAACTATATATAATGGAGGAACCAATTTGGTTCATTAATAGCGGATTTAAGTATTATGATAATTTACCTGCATGCCGTCCATTTGTATGGGATCCCGGTTGTGTTTGCATGGAGAGCTTTCTGCACATCCCGCCTGTTATAGTAAATCTCCGCATATTTTTCCGTACAAGGATCATATCCCGATAATGGTCTAAAAATCTGCTTAAGAATATAACCGTTTTTCCTTTTAAATCAAAATTTCTCTTAAAGAAATGCCTTAGAGAGTAAATTAAATAAGCATTTTAGATGTACCGGCCGGGCATGAAAAGGTTGATGGGGTAACCGCATGGAATGTCGAGTAGCCTTAGGACTGGTACTACTACCATCAGAATTGTTACAAGGGGGAGCATAGATGTTGTATTGATCAATGTTGCCAAACTCTTTGTCCATAGCATAATAGTACAATGATTCACATTCGTTTGACTCCTTCTGGCGACGGAAGTCACACTTGTTTACCAGTTGCTGATAGGTCTTATCGGAGATCATAGCATGGCTCCACCAGTAAGTCACGGTTCCCAGGTTGTCATAGTAATTATCTGTAACTGCATTGCCCACCTACAATTAATAAATAATCCCATTAGAACAATTAAGGCCCAGAAACAGGAGCTCTACTGTACAAGGAAGCCAAGACAAAAGAACTGATTGCTACATAGTACCTACCATAAGTCCAATAAGATTAATGTGGTTCTTGGAAATAGCATTGTGGTCTACTATTGCTTGTGCCAGCTGAGGAACGTAGTGCCCGGCATAGCTCTCTCCGGTGAGATAGACATCTCTCGTCTTGTAGCGGGGGAAACGGTCCATCCACCGGAGCAGGAATTGAAGTGAATCCTTGGCTAAGCATAGAAAAACAATGTATTAGAACGTAGTGAAATAGTCAAGACGACCTCACCTACATCGTATTAGAACATAGTGAAATATAATTATGCGATTTCATTCATGACTTAATATCATAGTGTCCATAAATTATCTTTTACTGATTATATGTGTTGGACATATGATTATGTGTAGGGTTCAATAGTACTATTTTTTTATGGATGTATAAATTTAAATGATGATGTTCCAAATTGTACATGTCTCACGTTGGCTAATAGTTGCGACAATGACTAGATATGCTGAAAAACTAGCCACAGAATATCAAGCCATGTCTTTTGTATAGGTGCTCCAACAGGATAGTGCTTCGCCATCATTGATTTGGCGAAGGAGTCAAAATGGCGACAAACGAATATCCCCACCACCAACAACCAGACAGAAAATGGTCACTGAAGGCTCGAGACTTGGCCTACCAATTTCTACGGTCCAAATACAAAACAGATAGATTTCTACTACTTTACTTTACTGAGTGAAAACCACAATGTTTCACCAAAAAGAAAAGAAAAGAGTGAAAAACACAATATATAATGACTGCGATGCCACCAAAAAAATAAATATATATTATATGCACACAGGTGGTGGTACCAGTTCGGCGATCCCCAGTGTCGAGGAGATCGGAAGATCTGTTACTGTAGGAGAAGCCGACGCCTGCCGGAGTTTCGAGGAATAGCAAGTTCGCTAATTTGTTCCACGAGAATTTGTTCATGTATAAACCCGAGGCTGACTTGTTAATCCTGAAGGGGCCAACTTCTTCAGATGCTCCATACGCCACGGAAGAGCAGCCTGGACCTGAACCAAGTGAATTAAACAAATATATTATTTTGTATGCAACACCAAATTTAATGGTAGTGCAAGTCCCACTGTCAACTACTAGCTAACTTGTCAGATGAACTGAAATGATAGTAGTAATTTTTCTTTTTATTTCGATAGTTGAATGTGTTATGAAATTTAGGCACGCTGGAAAATTTGGGTGCATTTTATTTTTCTAACTAGTAAGAGATAAATAATCATATATATATATATATAAATATTCTATCATCTAAAAATATAATATAAATGGTAATTCTAATTTTACAAGGACTGCTTTTATATTAAAACTTTTTTAAAAAAATATTATTTTATATTTTTGGACAGTAAAAGTTGTATAAGAATCCATCAATGACATTAGTGGCATTTTAACTTTTCTCCTACATCCATCATATCTAAAATTAGTTGTTCGGATACCAAAGGCAAAAATTGGTATTGCTGCTAGAATTATTGACTGAAGGAATATTAAATTAGCACTAAGTAGTTCTACTACTTGGGTAACTTCCGATAGCAAGGACTGTGCATGCAAGTGGTGAAAATGTTGGGCAGCACAGCATGCTGAAGAAGGTCTGTTTCTATAGCAGAACACCGCAGTGCATGCATACTAATAAATGATCACTATCATTAGTTACTTTCGGGCATTAAATGTTTTCTGGTAAGTCCATGCAAACAACGTAAATGCTGCAGGAGAGAGAGAGGCCTTAAGGATAGAGCTGGGAGGTGTCTTTAATGATATAGCATTATGTTTCATGGGGTTTTCAAACTTTTGAACTACCGCTACCCAACATATGAATTATGAACATATGCCTAGGCTGGCTAATTAACTCAGTGTAATGTGACTATGTGAGTAGCCTATGCTCCCAAATCCTTCCTATCCAGCTGATCTTGGTCTGGACTCACCGCGTTCTAATTAACAAGAGTACAATGATTTCAAGCAAATGTACAGCACTGAGTTCGTGTCTTGAATATGTGTGGAAGATGGAGAACTAGGAAGCTTGCTAGAAATGGATGCAAACTTCACAAAACAGACAAAACTTTATAACATCAAGCAACCAGAGAGAGAGAGAGAGAGAGAGAGAGAGAGACAAGGAGAGATCTAACCTCCATTGAGCCAAACCACGAGGGGTTTAGACAAGGGGTCATCGATGGCTTCAGTAAGCCAGTAAAAGAGGGATCTACCGGCAACTTCATTCACAGTAACATAGCCAGAAAATTGCTGAAAGGAAACTTTGGGCTGTCCAGGAAGAGAGGTTATTCTGTCAGCTTTTTCTTCCTGTTGATGTCCATTTGCACTTGCAATTCCAAGCAGAAAGAGAAAAGAAATAACCAATGAAAGAAAGATATTTTTATTTTCATTGGCCATGAGAGCTGAGAAATTAAGCTCCGGTAAGAAAGAAATAGGAGCAGAATTAGTAGCCTGGTCGCTCCCTGGCAAGTAGCGAGTAGATTTGCTATCTCTGAATATGGGGGGAGGGGGGAGGGGTTTGTAAGGTGGGAAGTAAAAGTGAAGTTAGGCGTATGTTGCAAGTGTAAGACATATCATGCTGAGAAGGGGAATAAATAAGAGAGAGAGACCCAGGGAGGGTGAGGGGTGTAGATAGGCTTGTAGCACTACATCATGCATGACCAGATGATTAATACTCCTATATATGAGAGATTGCCAAAGACAGATCTATCCCTTCAATCACTATTATGGACTGTATTTAGACAATTTTTTTGAAAGTGAGAGTTTTCAATTCTTTCTTTTTAAAAAAAAAATAAAATTATATAATGAATGAATGAGAAGATAAAATTTATTTAGATGAGATAATTTATATTATTTTTAGTTGAGCAATTAGTGTAATATTAGTTGAAGTAATATATTATAATAGTAGTTTATAAAAGAACTATTTAATTGAACTTCATTACCATTTTTTCTTTTCTTTTCTTTTCTTATTCTTCTTGACAACATTATTACGATGTTGAGAGGGAAGGAGGTAGAAGTCTAAAAAAAAGACAATCATGAACGGCCATGCTAAATTTAGAAAGGGAAGAACATAAAAAGGCCCGAAAGAGCTAGTGGCTTTCCTATATGTAACCAATGAATTTGAAAGAGCAATGCAAATCCAAAATAACCACCAAAATGATAAATGTGCTTTTATCACCATTGCCATTTTCAGTTATTTCCCTGCATTTTGCAGTCAAAATTTATAAACTTGAAGACGATAATTTTAATGGCGTTGCGTTTACTCAACAGAAAAAGATCGGTCGTATCGCATCTCTGCGTAGACTGTAATGGCAACAGAACTGAAGAGGGCAGCAGAGGTTATTTAAGGGGGAGAATGCGTCAGCATCTCGTACAACAGTGAATTCTTCACTTGTTGGAAAACGTTGGACAACACCCTCAAAAAAATGGTTTCTCAGCACCTAAATTATTTGCCGAATTTTGTCCAACATGCCGCTACTCTGGGCTGTTTCCTGGATTTGCTGTACCTGCCTCGGTTGACTAAGGTTTTCTATTAAGCTTGTTTTTTCAATGTCACATTCTTGAATACTTCTTCGTCCCTTTCCTTCAAATTGTTCACTTCCAATTTTCAATTTTCATTAAGATGAAGATAAATATTAATAATAATAATTTTACAACTAATTTTTTTAAATTACACTTATTTAATAGTTAGTTAATGTATATATATATATATTAATCCTCCTAATAAAATGTGTTATTCAATAAATAATTAAAAATTCATTCAAATTATTCATTAATAATATGAATAAAATTATAAAAGTGCCTACTTAAATTAAAAATTTGACAATTAAAATAGAACATTAAAAAACGTCAATAATTAAAATAAAATGGAGATAATATAACTTTATGCAATTAGATTGACAAACCTTTTATTGATCTTCAATCGATCAGCAATCAACTTCCGAAGAATCAGCTACATAATTCCGAATTTGCTAAACATTTTGTTTCTTGAATACAATGCATCGAATGTGTTCGATGAAAGATACTGGAATTTAATTGAAGATCTCTTGAGTTTACGTTACAAATGGATAGCTAATTGTATGATAGGCTAAAATCTATTGTGATGTGTGAGGAGCAGCCGTGGGGCATTTGGCCTTGACCATTCCGTGGTAGTAGTTCTTGTAGACCAGTCAATACAAAGTCACATTCATACCTAAAACCCTGCTTAATCATACCTATGAGTATGGACAGAATTAGTACACATTTTTCCATATTGATTGCATATCCAATAGATTCATAAAATAAAATTCTAGGAATATTAATAGCATGCTTATTCACTCTCATAAATTATTATTATTATTTTATTTTAAGTCAATTTATATTTTAAAATGAAGATAATAATCTATAAATAAATAAACTAAAGATTGAAGTCAGTGCTCTCGGGCATGTTCATGGGATTAATTAGGGAGTTTCGAATGAGAATAAAAATTCATGGAAGTTTAAAAACAAGTGTGATTTTCTAATAAAACCCTTACCTTAGGATATGGTGGGTGATGGATCTTCTTCTATCATATCAGAAATCTTTGATCTAGAGTAAGAGATTTCAAGTGCAATAAAATCAAAATAAAATTTCTCAAGTTGATGCAGATCATGTACTGTGGTACAGTGAAGTGAAATGGAAATTGATTTGATTGCCATTTATAAGGATGATGTAAGGAAAGAATTGGACTCATTTCAAACTAAATTCGATGTACCTGCAACTGTGGACCTGCGACAAGGCTGGGCTTCAAGACTTTAGAAAATATATATATATATATATATGTATAAGCCCATGTCAAAGATCTTTTATGGGCTTAATGTTTTTAGAGCTTGAAACACAAATATTGAAAAATGTAATGGGTTAAGAGTTTGATATGGAGTGGGTTTGATATAATATTTTTTTTATTAATAATGTTATAAAATGTATACAATATATTTAATAATTTATTTAGTATCGATTTAAATAAAAATATTGAAAAATTATTATTAAGTTAATAAATGAGATAGACGTATGAGATTATTCTAGTTAGAAAATTTAAAAGTTGAATGTAAAATTGTTTTATTACAAATTTAAAAATCTTATCCAAATATAGCCGTCTCAATTCTTGTCCATACCTTCTTTCTTTCTATTTCTTTCCAACTTTAGGAAGAAAGGTTTTTTAACCGAAGGATGGAACTAAAATTTGAAGGGAAAAACAAAGGAAAAAGGAAAAGGAACACCATTCCTGACGTTAAAATCCCAAATTTCGACCGTTGAATCCTTCCTTGCCAAACGGTCATCTCCCCAACAACTTTTCTCCTTCACAACGTATATAATCGAACTCAAACTTTCTAAAGTTTCATACTGCTCTACTCTACCTCAAACTTTCTATTAAGTAATTACAAAATAATTGTAATATAAACAACTTTTACAGAGAAGCGATTAGTTTTGCTTGCTGAGTTCAATGGAGAAAATCCTTGAAACCCCACGAGCAAAGACCACCATTATACAAGAAAATGAAGTCTCTCATGATCCGCAACCTCCAAACAATCCTACGTCTCAAAGTTCTCAGGGCGATGCCTGCTGCAAACCCGCCGCCACCCCAGATCGTCTTAAGGTTCCCAAGGCATTCAAGTATCCTGAGAGGTATAAGTTGTTTTGAAAATTCTTTGACTCCCTTGATTTATATAAGCATTGAAGACAAAAGGATTATAAGGTAATTTTTGTTGCAGGTACAGGAGTCCAACTGATCTTATGATGTCCCCTGTTTCAAGAAGACTTCTGGCTAGGAGCAGAAAACCCAATGGACCTTTACCACCATCTATAATTCAACCCAAGGTATAGTACTTCTTTCTCCAGTTATTTTGTTTCATATATCAGAGTTAATGAGTGCTATTTTCCCTGCAGCTTCAACATTTTCAACTTCAGGAGGCTGGACTCTTTCAATGTTGAAAACTGATGAATACTGTTGATGAATGGTTCTTGATTTTTAGATATTTTCAACTAATGAAACTTAGTTGTCTCCCTTTTTTCTATTTTGTTTCAAGTTTATCTCTCTGTACTAAAGGTGGTTGTACTCTATACCCTGAAAAATATATTTTAGCTCCAGAATTCAAATCAAAGGTCAGTTGTATATGTCAATTGCACCTCCAAGCAAGACTAATGCTTCAAATATATAGTATGATGTCGTTAAATAATTGTGGAACATGAATTCTCAAAAACTTCAAAGATTTACACGGATTTGATACATTTCTTTTTTATTCCAAACGAACTTCATACCACTGAATTGAACCTACGTCTCCATCAATTTCAAGTTCACAAACAGACTTTACTAGGAACTGAACAGCATCATCAATGGATTCAAATCTTGCAAGGTCAGGTGGCAGGGCCTTTCCTGGCCAATTTTCAAGCCAACCCTTCAACCTGATCCTCAATTCCTCCTCAGACACGAACTCCTCTGCCTTCCCAGGTTCCATCAAAACATAAGTATCAGTCTGTATATCTGCTCTTCTCCTCCTCGTGACACATAACTGATCATCATAAAACATGAGTGTAACAGGATAAGGATGGCCTTTTTCAGGGTAAGTTGCAAAATAAAGTTATCATGGATAATTCTCTCAAATTTAGATCACAAATAACCTGGTGGGATTGATAAAAAAGTAATTAAAAAAGAAAGAAAGAAGCAAATCATTAATTTTATTCTTTCAACCAGATTAACAAGGCAGACAAATAATTGAGTACCCTGAAACTCAGACCAAGATAATTTTACCTTATCTACACCTCTCAGTTGCCTGTTTCTTTTCAAATAGAGAACTCCATGGAATTCTAGAAACCGCTGAGAAACAGCTTGTGACCTTGGATGACAATAAACCAGTTGATTTTGTTGCCCCAATGCTTGAAGCCCTACAAACAAATTCAAATTCCAAACTCAATGGATGGGGTTTGAAAGAAGATTTTCAGGGCTAGAAGTGGATTGAGCCTTACCCATGATCTGGTGTGCACTATTGTTAGATAGCCATCTTTCAAGAACTCCGTCCATTCTACTACCAGTGACCTCAACACTCAGCTGAGTCCCTATTCAACTGAGGAAATGGAAATATCAAAGGTGTCATTGCATTTTTCAGCTCCGAGAGCAGAGATAATTAGGGAATGATTTGAACCTCAAACATCTTACTCTACCTTTTATGCCCTCGTTGTTCTTCATATTCTCAAGAATAACCTTCATGTTTTTTTTTTATAAAAAAAATCCCCTAATTTCTGTCAAATTGTTGATATTTCGATTTCCTACTAGGATATGGAGAAAGCGCCACACATGCTTTAATAACATAGCCATCCGAAATGAAACAATAGAGTAAAATTATCTCCATCATTAAATTCCTAGGAAATGAATTATAAGTTTGGCCATTATCACTTGGACAAATCACAAATCTCAACATAATGCGGCTAAGAAATATTATGCTCCATCACGAACGCTTCCACTTGCTCGTTCTTAGATTTTGGTAGAGAATGTAAATCAAAACATATATATGAATTTATTAGAATTTGTGTGTGTTTCCAATGAAATCTATTGAGGCCCTATAGGGATCAAATCAACATTGATGTATCCACGCATATAGTTTTATCTCTCACCTCCTTTGTCAATCTAACTGTTTCTTGAGCGATTATGATTATTTTGTTTCATAAAGTAGAAGTGTTGCCTTAAATCTAAGGCTACTAGAATTCTTTGTATTAACAATTTATCACATTAAAGCTGTTACACATTACATGCATTACTCGACTTTTATTTAGCTTATTAACACGATTTAAGTATTGTATTGACACTATATATGAAATTTATCTCTTCTCTTACTATCTTCAACTATAATTTGCACAAATTGATTGAAGAATTTTCCATGGGATAGTTGTTTGCACTTAAATTGTAAGTTCGGTGTTAAGACAACAATCTTCCTTTTCCATTATCCTTCATGTTATGCATCTTTTAATGCCCTTAAAAAAAGAAGAAAAGTTTACCAATTGCCCCATTGAATTTTCAATTATTTCAAAATTCTTAATGAATCAAAATGAAAAGAAAGTTATTCAATAAAAAAATATATTTCAAAAAATAAATACATTCATCCTTTCTTTAGATGCTACAGTCAACGGAGTTAACATAGAGCTAGAAATATTACCTCAAGGACAAACTATAAATTTTGGGAAAAAAAATTAAGGGGAAATTATATATCAAGGAAAATTAAAAAGCCTTTCATGATAATACATGAAGAAAATATATATCTAATTTCGAATAAATTAAAATAAAATTATGAATATTAAATTTTGAAAGTACTAATATTACTTGATTAGGCAAGAATAACATTTACTCACATACTGAATAATTTCAATCAATACTACCGGAATTATGGCGCTAGTGAGTCTTATGAGCTGTCTCAAGATTCAAGATAAACTAACCTTTCCGCGCCATATCCAATATGGCACTAACTGCCTGGATGGAAATGGAAGAATTCGTTATACAAGGAAATGATAACACATAATAAACCCGAAATATTCGCTTTGCCCTCCATTAACAGAATTTATTGCAATAATAAACCCTAAAACAACCCTTGATCTCCCCAATTCCAATCCCCCGAATAATTCCTCTGCCATTTGATTATTGTTATTTCTTGATTCTCATTTTTTTAAAAAAATCATAAGTCATAGTTTGTTCTCATTTGCATGTGCCCCTGTTTTGGGGAAGGGGCTACTTTCTTGGCATAAAGGACATCGTTGATCATCATCATCCTCCTCAAGGTTAATTGGGGCGTCAAGGGTTATCTTAAACATTCAGGTTTCTTTAATGTTCCTATGCTTCACTGTTTTTGCATATGTTTTGATAATTCCGATGTCGTTCCAAGCCGTCCGAAAGAAACCCTTTTGAATGGCATTGGATTTTGGATGTATAGAGAGTCGTATCAAAGCAGGTAAAAGGAAATGCTTGGCATATTGGTTTGCTGAAGAGGGTTTGTGCTTTTAATCGGGAATGATTCGTTCCATATGGTCCTATATTTGTTGGCCTATGTGCATATTATAAGCCTAGGGATTCATAAAGTGCTTTCTTGACTTTTAAGAACTCAAAATTTGAGATATAATACTGCATTTTAATGATTTATTCTGCATACTTCCGAACAAATAACTCTGACTAAAGGTGTCTTCAGACGATCTTTTTCTTCTGCAATTTTTGTGTGTGTATAATTACTGAATTCTTGGCCTCCAACATAACATGCGACTGGGCAATGATGATCATGATACCTAGTGGATTTAGTGACTAGCTATTGATACAATTTGAAGATAAATATGAAAAATTACTTATGTAATCTGTTGATAATTATCTCTCAATTTCATTTTTAGTATCTTGGTTGATGACCTTCAACCTCGCTATTTATTGAGAGCCTGATCGAATTGGGAGAAGTGTCATTGGTATTCTTTGTTAGAGGCTCCAATTCTATAACTTTGCAAGGAATTTGGCCAGTAGTTATGGTTAGAGGGGAATACTTCTGCCTTACATGTTCAAACTTATTCAAAAGCCCTCAATCATATAGAATACGAAGGGAACAAATATCAAGATGCCAATTTATATATAAACTTCATCACCATAGTAATGCTAAACAACCCTGCTCTAGATCATGCTCCAGTCACTTCGAATTGAATCTCATACTCCTTATTAGCACACTACACCTGAAAATGTTTGTCAGTATACAATCAAAACCTTGTCAGCTACAAGTCATTTTTGTTTTTGTATCTTGTACTTCAAAAATATATGCAATTGTTTGTGGTTTCAATTGATTAAAGGTTTTAAGTTTACAGATGAATATTCAAGTTTTTTTTTTCTTTTCCAGTACACTCTCAACTTTGTTTTCTGAACTATATTTTGCAGCATACCATTGTATTACTTGAGATTGTTAAGTATTAAAACTTGGTTTAGTCAAACAAATGATGGAATCCAAGCATGAAGATGGAAGTACTAACCAAGCAGCAATTATGGAAGGCACCGTTCAAATTTCAGAACTGCATCCTGACGCTAATCATGCTGACAATAACCAAACAACAGAAAGCGTAGTTTCTGGTTTAGAAGTACATCCAGAGGCTAAGCATGATGATAATGAACCAACAAAAGAAGGCACAGTTTTAGGTTTAGAAGTAGTTGCAGAGGCTACGCATGGTGATAATAAACCCACAAAAGAAGGCACTGTTTCTGGCGTAGAGCTACAGCTACTCCCTGAGGCGAAGCATGATGATCATGAAGTAGTCATAGAGCTACTCCCTGAGGCTAAGCATGATGATCACGAAGCAATCATCGAAGGCAAGAATAAAGGTTCATCTTCATTATCATCTTCATCGTCATCATCTACATCAGATCCACTGGAATTAATTAGTGGAGAAGATGACCCTCTTGATGATTCCTCTATCAAATCTGACCTTCCTCAATCACCTAGATCAGAATGCACATCACTGCCGGATGTTTTTGCTCAGACACCTCAGTGGAGCATGGTAAGTGCATCTCCACGGGCTGGACCAGGGAATTCCTTTTCAAGGGAACTTTTACCACCAACTCCTGAGTGGACTATCTCCAGTTCATCACCAATGAAGTCTCCTCTACTTCAAATAATGGGCCGCCCAACAGGATATGATCCCAGTCGCATTCCATCATCTATTTTCTCAACCAGACCAACAACACCTATGGAATGGAGTGTTGCTTCAAATGAGTCATTGTTCAGTATCCATATGGGGAACAGTAGCTTCTCTAGAGAGCATGTTTTTATGCTGGGAGATAGTAAACCAGAGGAATGGACCAATTCTTCTTTGCATATGCATAATGTTTCTGAAGCCAAATCTGACTCAAATAACTTCGTAACCAACTTACCCCCAGTGTTTGAAGCAGCATCAGAGAATGATAAAAAGAGTGTAGATATAAGAGAGGAAGCTTCAGAAGAAGAATCCCAAAAGCCACTAAAGATAATTCCAGGGGAAACAGTCAAGGAAAAGTTGTCTCCTGGTGGTCAGGAAGCGCATCTGCATGCTAATTCCTCCAAAATATCAGAGGGCAAGGGGGTGACTCCTGTTGACGGGACTCGTATTTCTGTTAGTGCTCCCCGTGTGTCCAATGAGAGTGGAAATAGTAGTGGTTCCTTTGCTTTCCCAGTGTAAGTTAATCTTCTCTCTTTCTAATCAAATTGATGCAATTGTAATTGTGATCATTATTAAGGTGCTTTCCCAGAGTATGCTGTTCTATGCAAAATGACATCTGAAGAACTATTACTAATTTCACTTTGCTTATTTCAGATTGGACACGAATGAAGGTGAAAAGATTGCTTCCCTGAAGGCTATTGCTGAAAAACCTCAAGATCCCCAACCACCCCATAAAGCAACTTGCTGCAGTTGGTTTTCTTGCTTCTCGTGTTGGCCAAGATGCTGCTGAGATACTAGCTTCCATCGTTTACTAGTTAACAACATCTAGGGAGAAAATTACCCTCGTGATAATTTGAATAGATAGATATATTGGAAACTAGTTTCCATTAGGTGCTAAGTAATATTTAGGGAGATTTTCAGGATCTTGTGCAACAGAGGT
The DNA here is from genome assembly GCA_019593545.1 of Apocynum venetum. Classification (NCBI taxonomy): domain Eukaryota; kingdom Viridiplantae; phylum Streptophyta; class Magnoliopsida; order Gentianales; family Apocynaceae; genus Apocynum; species Apocynum venetum. The sequence goes on along the minus strand of SRSM01000123.1, from coordinate 2,362,019 downwards.
TTCGGTTGTATGTTTGAAGCTGATTCTTCTGTGTGTTACCTTCCAGAATACATGACATGATTAACTGTAAAATGATTCAGCATCTATATAATTTGGAGAGGAGGGGAAAAAAAAAAACTTACGAATGTAGCATAAATGAATGAACTGAATTGCAAGTGCACGAAAATTGGTGCCAGCAGTTGTTTTATCTTTAGCCATAGTCAATTTTTATTAGGAAAATATAGTTGTAAACATTCAATTTTAAATTAATTGAGAAATAATAGGATACTAATTAGGATAATATAATCTAATTTTCACTACTAAACCTAAAAATACTAACTTTTCCTATACATTCTATTTTCAATATAATGTAATATTTTATTTTTAATTTATCGATGAGTCAGTCGTTCGCAGGAACATTTTTAATAAAGTAGTAATAGTTTTAATTTTAATAGAAAAATAAATAAGGAGAACAAGACTAGGGGAAGAAGAAGTACATTTGCAATTTCTTGTCCACATGGAACAGCTGAATTCGCGTGGTTTAATAATACCCATTACTATATTTATTTATTGGGAGCGATAACTTCAATGAAATACTCCTAATATACTATTTACTTTTTTTTTTATTCACTTTCATGATTAATTATGTTAATTGCTTTATGCTGAACAGACTCCTACTTTTTTTTAAAAAATTTTTATGGACAATGAAATGACATGAAACAGTACTAATAATACTTTAATTACATGTTTGGATAAGAGGTGGAATTTTTATTTCCATGGTTAGTTAGAAGCATTAATTTTGTTTTGATGGGGAAATGAATGCCCATTGAACTAGGGGTGTTCAATTCGGTTTTTCGGTTCGGTTTTTACAATTTCGGTTCGGTTTTTCGGTGTTCGGTTTTTTTAATTGGATAACCGAACCAAACCATATTAACTATACTACGGTTCGGTTTTTAAATTTCGGTGTTTCGTTTCGGTTCGGTTTTAAACCGAAATTTCACTCTTTTTTTTGTTTTTTTTTTAAAAAAAATTCAATGATTTTTTTTTTTTTTACAAAAAAATTCAATGAGTTTAAATAAATATGATTAAATGAAATGATGATGTCAAATACCAAGCACATTCAAAAAATAGGCGAAAGAAAAATTTATCAATTAAATCATATTATTATATTATTTACACATTTTCAATGAGAAAAATATCGAAAATGATTCATAATATACCAAAATATGATGAATGAACTTCTTTTACAATACTTAATAATCATCTTGTGGATACAAAAACACTTCAAATAGAAAAAGATATAAATAATTTTTGAAGTAAATAAAATTGGTTAAACATTAATTACAAATTTTTTTTTATAAAAAAAACTTCGGTTTTTCGGTTTAACCGAAGTTTCTAAAGTTGAAACGAAAACCGAACCGTAATTTTAAAAAATTTCGGTTAACCGAACCGAATAAACCGAAAAACCAAAATACCAAACCATTTTTAAAATTTCGGTTCGGTTCGGTTCGGTTTTTCGGTTCGATTCGGTTTTTGAACACCCCTACCATGACAGATCCTTTTTCTGTCTCCGAATTAATTTATTAAAACCATATTCATTTCAATCTGACAAACAAATGCGCTCTCTCATTCGACCAGGATGCTTTATATAATTAGCGGGCTCCTTCTTAACCAAAAAATAATATGTCCTTGATTATCACAGTACGTTTATTTTATGATTTAAAAATCATTTAATGACAACTCACAACTAATCCAAGCCATAAAAAAGAATATTTGTTTAAAGTTGAATCTTAATTGTTAAAATAAATATTCTTTATACTATGGTTTGAATCTTTTAAAAGTTTAGTATAAAAGATACTTAAAAAAGTTTTCTCCAAAGTTAAAATCAAGCCATCTATTCTTTCTAATTTTTCATGTCGTATGAAGTTTTATAAGGAATTAAGTGCGTTGTATACACTCGTACATAGTTGTCATTAAGGTAATAATTAAATCTTAGTGATCCGTGTTGTTAAAGAAAAAAGAAGAAAAAAGAAAAAAAAAGTTGCCATTGGCAACATTAACATGAACTCCTAAATTATTAAGGGACACACTGACACTACTAGTAATTGATAAATAAAAATAACGTGAGGGACAGAGTGGAGTGGCAGTGGACCCAAACCCCAGGATTGCTATAGCCACGTTACAACAACCCAATGGAATCTTGGGACCGTTCAAATTCAAAACCAAGAGTGGTCGGGTCGAGCCGGTTAAACTTGGGGTTTAGCCGTTAGGGATTTGCTGGGCCTGAGAGTTTGGGTTGGACTTTGGAGAAAATTGACCTATTGACGGGGGGATGCATTAATTGACCGGCAATGGTCCCCACTCCTTCACCAAGAAGTCCTGTGTAATTGGGCCCCACCATCACCCTCTCTTCATCTAAAAAGACAACTCCGGAGAAAGAAAACTTTTATGAAAAAAAGAAACCTCAATAATATAAATTTCAGGAATTTTTGTGTAAAACCTAAAAATCGAAAAACAGGAAACAGCTACGCGTTTTCTCATTTTCTCAAAGAAGAACTACGACGACAACAACCCACTGTTGTGTTGAGTTGAGCCTCACTTTTTTACTTTCTCTCTCTTCACTCTGTTCACAAACTAGGTTGCAAAGTAAATCCAAAATTAGGGCTGAGGTTTGTTTAGGTTTTTTCCTCTAACAGCTGAAAAAGAACCTGTCTTGTTCCAAATCAGCTCGGTGTGGGGGGAGAGAGTCAAAGGTTAGGGTTCTTGGTTTCTGGTTGGGTTTCTTGAGGACCCTTCTGGGGTTTCAGTAATGGGTCGTCGTTCTTCTGTCATAAAATGGTACCATTTGAAGCTCTTGATTCTCATCTGGGTCTGCTTGTTAGCTCAAAACTATGCAGTCTGGGCTTCTGATTCCGATAAATCAGCTCTCTTGGAGTTAAAGGCCTCATTTTTGGACCCTTCAGGACTGCTTTCCAGCTGGGATTTAAGCACCACCTCTAATCACTGCTTCTGGAAAGGAGTCACCTGCGACCCTAATTCTCGTGTGGTGGCTTTGAATATCACCGGAGGAGGTAATTCGCCTTCTCTTTCTTGTGCCAGAATTTCTCAATTTCCTTTGTACGGCTTCGGAATTAGAAGGGCTTGTTTGAATAGTAAGGCTACAATTTCCGGTAAATTGTCTCCTGCTGTCTCGAAATTCACTGAGCTTCGGATTCTGTCACTACCTTTTAATGGACTCGACGGTGATATTCCTGTTGAAATTTGGGGAATGGAGAAGCTGGAAGTTCTTGATCTTGAGGGTAATTCCTTTTCCGGGTCACTTCCATTTGAATTTAAGGGTTTGAGACACTTGAGGGTTCTCAATATCGGGTTTAATTGGATTCTAGGGAAGATTCCGGATTCATTTTCAAACTGTGTAAGTCTGCAAATCTTGAACTTAGCTGGAAATCAAGTTAATGGGACTATTCCAGGATTTATTGGAGGGTTTGGGGATCTGAGGGGCCTTTACTTGTCTTTTAATCAGCTTAGTGGGGCAATTCCGAGTGAGATTGGACGGAACTGTGGCAAACTCGAGCGTTTAGAGTTGGCTGGTAATCTGTTGACTGAAGGGATTCCAAGCACTTTGGGGAATTGTGGAAGCTTGCGGTCACTCCTGTTATACTCTAATTTGTTAGAGGAAGATATACCAGCAGAGCTTGGTCAGCTTAATCAGCTTGAAGTTTTAGATTTGTCGAGGAACAGCTTAAGCGGTGCTATACCAGCTCAGATTGGAAACTGTTCAAAGTTATCCATCCTCGTGTTATCGAACTTGTGGGATCCCATTCCTAGTAGTTCACTATCAGAAGGCGATGGATCCTCAGGAAAATTTTCCTTCACGAATGATGAATATAATTTCTATGAGGGTACAATTCCAATGGAAATTACCAATCTTGTAAGTCTGAGGATGTTATGGGTACCAAGGGCAACTCTTGATGGAAACTTGCCGAATAATTGGGGCAATTGTGAGAGATTGGAGATTATAAACTTGGCTCAGAATTACTACAAGGGGGAGATCTCGGATGCGTTTAGCAGTTGCAGAAACCTCCACTTCATTGACTTGAGCTCAAATAGGCTGATCGGGCAACTTGTTGAGAAGCTTCCAGTTCCTTGCATGACCGTTTTCGATGTAAGTGGTAATAACTTATCAGGTTCAATCCCCAAGTTTTACTATAGTAATTGTTCTCAAGTTCCGCCTGTTAATGGAGATTTCAGTGATCCATCATCTTCATACTTGTCATATTTTTCTCAAAGAAACCAGGCTGAAATGCCTGTTCAGATATTTGGAGATGGTGTCAGTCTTTCAGTATTTCATAACTTTGGTGATAATAACTTTACTGGAACCTTACAGTCTATGCCAATTGCACCTGATAGATTAGGGGGCCAGACGGTTTATGCATTTTTTGCTGGTGGCAATAATCTCTCCGGACCATTTCCTGGGGTCATGTTTGAGAAATGTGGTGAATTGAATGGTTTGATTCTTAATATCAGCCACAATCAGTTTTCTGGTCAGATCCCAGCTGGCATTGGTGAAATGTGTGGGTCTCTGAAACTGTTGGATGCCTCCTGGAATCAGATTATTGGACCTATTCCTCCCAGTATTGGGAATTTGATATCACTTGTTGCTCTCAATATGAGTTGGAACCTTCTCCAAGCTCCAATGCCCAGCAGCCTTGGCCAGTTAAAGGATCTCAGATATCTTTATTTAGCTGGCAATAACTTGACTGGGTCCATCCCAACAAGCTTGGGACAGTTACATTCCCTTGAAGTACTTGAACTTTCATCGAATTCCCTCACTGCCGAGATTCCAAAGGATCTTGCAAACTTGAGGAATTTAACTGTTCTTCTTCTTAACAACAATAAACTATCGGGCCAGATTCCCCCTGCTTTGGTCAATGTCACCACACTCTCAACATTCAATGCGTCGTTCAATAATCTTTCTGGACCACTTCCTTCGAATGCTAACTTGATTAAATGCAATAGTGTCCTTGGGAATCCTTTCCTTCAGTCTTGTCATGTGTTCTCTTTAACGTCGCCATCAACAGATCAGGGAAGATTTGAGGAATCCACAAAATTATTCTGCAACTCCGACTGCTACTCCAACTCAGAAAAGTGGGAATAGCAGGTTTCAACTCAATTGAGATTGCATCTGTCACATCTGCAGCAGCCATTTTCTCTGTCCTCCTTGCCCTTATTGTCCTCTTCTTTTATACGAGAAAGTATAACTCCAGGTCTCGAGTTGGTGGATCTACTAGAAAGGAAGTTACAGTTTTTACTGATATTGGTGTTCCATTGACATTTGAGAATGTGGTACGAGCCACAGCAAATTTCAATGCCAATAATTGCATTGGTAATGGAGGATTTGGAGCAACATACAAGGCTGAGATTGCACCGGGAGTTCTAGTGGCTATAAAACGGCTGGCAGTAGGACGTTTCCAAGGAGTTCAACAGTTTGATGCAGAAATCAAGACCCTGGGGAGACTCCGTCATCCAAATCTCGTGACTTTGATTGGATATCATGCCAGTGAAACAGAGATGTTTCTTATATATAATTACTTGCCGGGAGGCAATTTGGAGAAGTTTATTCAAGAAAGATCCACAAGGGCTGTGGATTGGAGGATTTTGCACAAGATTGCTCTGGATATTTCCCGTGCACTAGCATATCTTCATGATCAGTGCGTTCCACGTGTTCTTCATCGTGATGTGAAGCCAAGTAATATCTTGTTGGATGAGGATTACAATGCATATTTATCTGACTTTGGTTTGGCCAGACTGTTGGGAACTTCAGAGACGCATGCCACAACAGGTGTTGCTGGAACTTTTGGATATGTTGCCCCGGAATATGCTATGACATGCCGTGTCTCTGACAAGGCTGATGTCTATAGTTATGGAGTTGTGTTGCTTGAGTTAATTTCAGATAAGAAAGCTCTTGACCCCTCATTTTCACCTTATGGAAATGGTTTCAATATTGTAGCCTGGGCATGCATGCTCTTGAGGCAAGGTCGCGCCAAAGAGTTCTTCACTGCTGGGCTATGGGATGCAGGCCCACATGATGATTTAGTTGAAGTTCTGCACTTAGCAGTTGTCTGCACGGTGGACTCTCTTTCTACCAGGCCTACCATGAAGCAAGTTGTAAGACGGCTAAAGCAACTTCAACCGCCGTCTTGCTAGTCTTGGTAGTTATATATAGGAGCGTCAGTTGATTGACTAAATGATGCACAGCAGAGTAATTCTCATTGTAACTGGTGGCCTTGCGCTTTTTACACTGGAAGTGCATCAAGTGGTCCTCCTCGGCTGCCACTAGGTTCAGATTCAAAGTGTAGGTGTTTGTAAATTGTAGTATAGCTTCTGCCCCCATTTTTCCATATCATATCCCTGATTATAGGGGGTTCACTGATGGATCTGCAGAAGAGTGCAGATATTTGTTTCTGAAGATTGTATACATGCATCTGATCTGTTTGCTGTTGTTTAATAAGAAGATAGAGCTATTTGCAGATTCCAATATGTGTTTAAAATCTGAAGTAACCATTCATGGCATGTGAAGTATGCATGAGAGCCAAAATATACCGTTTGTGGTTGGATTGGGTTTTTCCCGAAGCTAAAATGTCCTCTTCTATCCCTAGCAAACAAGTCGAGTCGACTAGTTACGGTGGGGAAAGTCACGAGACGTGCTTGCCCTACAGTATCAAAATTTTCCATCGTATTGGGGCAATCACTTCCCTTTGTCAGGAAACATGTTTTTGCTTTGATGTGCCGTTATTGTTCTTTTGTATGTGCTATGACGCTTCGATTCTTGAGAGATTCACGGCTGAACAATCTGGGCGTCAGTTTCAGGCCATTAGATTGTCGTGGGCATGGAAAATACGCCTTCGCCGAGTTTCACTGCCAATCTCTCATTTTGCTTCAACACTTATCATCTGTATTTGATGGTAAACCCGACGAGAATAAACTAAGCCTTCATTCTGGTGACGTATTGCCCGCCTCTCCTCAAATTGTCCCCTCAATGGCACTTAATATTTCCAGGAATTATGCATACTGACAAATGAATATTGGTTTCCCAGAGAACTGGGAACTTAAGAATCGCTCGTTTGCTTCTGCTGTTTCTAGTGTTTAAATTCATTTCCCAAGTATTTTTCGACAGTATTGACCAACCCAAAAGAGCTAACTAGATGCCATGGTCTTGAGCAACATTTTTTTGCAGTGAGACGGTGGTACATACTGTTGGTGGAAGGGGGGGGGGGGACGGAGAATCAACTTATGCTTCATAGAAAAACGCATTGATATCAAGTTTTAAATGGAAATTGTAATAGAAGAAACATTATGAATGCTATATGCCACAGCCTTCGCATAGAGTGCCCTATATAACCACCAAATTCTCACAACAAAGGTGAAGAGTTAACAACTATATGCCTCGACGGGTGCTCTACATCCCTGCCACCCGCATGTTTAACAAACTCAGCTGGAGAAAGGAAGCTTCCATGGCAAACACACACTATGCTTACTTCCTCTCCTTTTCCATATCTATATAAAAACCCATCAACCTTTTTGCCATTTGGTCCATCTCCTATTGTGGAGACACAAGGCATGTCAAGCATGACATTCTTGATCGTGTTCTTTGTTTCCTTTTCTTCCTTGTCAGCTCCTCCTAAGAACATGGTCAACTTCTTGGTTGCTGTTGCTGGAGAATTAGCAGGCTTCCGCTTACTTTGGAGAGGCTGACACTGCACACTGGAAGGGCTTCCGGCCTCGTAGTTCTGTTTTGCTGCAGCAATATGGATACTGAGTCAAAACAAATAAATGATACATAGTAAAGGAATTTCAAACAGATCACATCCTGGTAATCTATCAGATATTCAGATATTAACTGATAAATTATTGCTCCCAAAGGGGCAACAAAAATAGTAGAAGACTGATAACTAGTATAACATAATCTACTCACCTCACAATTATAATTGCATATCAATGAGGTAATTCAAGAAACTATCTTCAACTTCTGAGATCCTATAACGATGAATGTGATGTTTGAACTCTAGAATAGAAACATATCTAAAATTTAAACCCAAAGCTGACTTCAGACTAACTCTTCTTTCATTGTGGACGGAGGATGTGGTAGAAACAAATAATCCACTTTATCAAACCAAAGACAGTCAATGCAGTGTCACTGATTTTTAATAACAATAGGTTTTTCCCCAATAAAGGTACGGAGAACCAAGCAATATAACACCATTGGAAATCCCCCCCTTCCTTTCTCCTTCCAACTTTTCCAAGAATTTGGTTTGTGGCTCATAAAAGCCACCTAATTTGCCAACTCCAATGAACGAATACCATTCAGATCCTTGCATTGGCTGCTGCCTTTACCAGGCCATATATCTACGGTAATAGTATACAAAAACGCAACATTGTAATACAAAGTATTCTCCATATGGTGTCATCACTTGAGCAAAACAATAGCAAGACTGTAAAAGGAACCTAATTATGCATGTGGTGGTCAGTTTCCCTTAGACAAGTAGCCCCATCGGGTTAATTGTGGTTCTGGACTAGCGATAAGAAAGGAAGGTGAATTCCATTTATAACTTCAAACACAACGGATTGTCATATCACACAAATTAAGACCAAATGAAACAAAAAGAGTGCGACAGCCCCGACATTTCCAAAACTACTGCAATAACAAATTAAGGCCAAATTCAAGCAAGAGTAATTGCATAGTCTCAAACAATACCAAAACTAATGCAACATCCAAGTAAATCGAAAAGAGCCAATGCAAAAAGGAAAACAACAGAAAAGGTGGAAAAGTTGCCACCTTGAATGGAATGACTATCAAATTCAGATAGCCCCGAGGAACCACTTCCTTGCGATCCAATCGATCCTTGAGATGAAGGCATCCCATTAGTGTTGCCGTTCGCACAATTGGTGACAGATTCTTGTCCAATGCTATCAATATTACTGCTATTTTCTTCGCAAGAATTCTCCTCCGAATCAACTTTACCTCTCCCGGCTCTAGGAAACTTTAGCTTCTCCATCCTCCTCTTCTTAGCCTCGAGACGCCTTAATGACTGCAACTCCTTCCTCTGCCTCCACTCCTCCTGCGTCTCCGTGGGTAGGGAACACGTTCTCGTCAACGGCGCGTATGCAGCATTCGGCATGACACGCTCCTGGCTCTCTTCACCACCGGGCATAAAGAGCGATACTGAAGAAGAGCGCATTAGTTTCATCGTCATAGCTCTTTTTGGGTCCACCCCAAATTTCCCATTCAACGAAAGCCCCAAACTAAGCTCTAGTTCTTCCTCTCCTTCACCCCCATTAATACTCTCTTTCCGTACTCTTTTAGGAAAACCATTTCCATTTATAAATCTCTGCAACAGATCTCTCGAAAACCCATTAACTGACCCTGAAAACTGATCTCTATTCCCTTCCGCTTCAGCCATCAAGCTTTCAAGCACGAGATAACGCTAAAAATCAAATTTTTGAAGCTCTAAAACACGAAATTTCGATTAAAACTCAAATCCAGGATAATTAAAACTAAGCTTTCATAAAAATATATATCAAGAAAACGGAAAATAAAATATCATTCTGCTTCCAAAGAAAAACCCCATAGCTACGTTTCGAAAATTGCACAGCATGCAAACCCTAATTTATTTTACCAAAATTAAATTAGTATATATGAGAAAAATTTTGCAGGCCAGACAGAGACGGCCACAAGCAGAATTATAGGAGAAGAGGGAAGGGGAGAAGAAAAGAGGAAACTAGAGAGAAACGCGACGGAGAGAGTGAAATAGTAACACAAAAGGGTAGGGATAATGAAACGTAAACGCGTGAAGGACTGCCACGTGGTATCATTAGAAAACCACGTGGATTAAACAACTCGTTTGGTGGTGACGCGCCGCAAAATAAGCGTGGCTACCACCCCGAAGGCTATTTATTGACGTTTGAGGGAGAGTGGATGCTACGGACACGTGTCAATAACAGCTGCGGAAAGCGGATGAGCTTTGCCACGTGGCGAGAAAATCGCGGAGGGGATTTGGAGGGAAGGGGAGGGGAGAAAAGCAATATTTTTAAAAACCTCTTATTTTGTTCAATTTTTTAAGATGAAAGGAAAAAAAAAATTTGAAATTAAAATTCCTTTCCTCATTTTCTCTTCCTATCTTACATTTCCACCTAAATTAAAAATCTTATAATTATAATTAAAGAAGAAATTTACAAAAATAAAATAATAAAAAAATAAATACTTTAAAAATATAATAATCAATTTAATTATATTTTTCTAAACAAAGATAATTTTATTTTCTCTCCCATTCACTTTCATATTTTGAACCAAGCATAACCTATATCTTTTGCCTCCCTTTGCTCCCTCCCTCTCTCACTAGCTGTCCTCCAAAAGGGTAGGAATTGGAAGCATGGGAAACCGACACGTGGCGAATAGAAAATTGACTTCCGGCCAGTGTTTGCGCCTTCCTCTCTCCGATCACGACTGTCTAGGAGAAGTCGTGCGTTAACATGCTTATTCCAAAAAGGAAATTATTTGAATGTGTTATTTACTACTGTTTAATAAAAAAATAAAGAAGATTAAATAATTTACTTTATTCTTTATATTATTAATATGATCAGTAATAATAGAAATAAATTTCTTGAACTAAAAAGAGTTTGTAGTGGACATACTTTATAAGAAAAATGTGTCTATTAAAGAAATAATATATAATTTTTAACATTTAATGAAAAATTAATTTTATTAAATATTTTTAAAATAAATGTTTATTTTATATTTAATACAAAATTAAGGAAAATAAACAACCTATTTTATTATTAATATAGCTATTGCATGATCCATGTGTTAGAAATTAATTCTTAAAACTGAGGAATTTGTGATCATTTATAAGAAAAATGTGTCTTCTTAAGAAAGTTAACATTTAATTTTAAAATTTTCAAAATGAAAATTGAATATTTATTTTCAATTTATATAGTTAATGGTGTCACCCATTTGTTAGTAACAATGTAATCTTAAATTTAAGGTATTTGCAATATTTTATAAAAATATTTATTTATTGTTAACAAATTTATAATCTAATTATATTTTAAATTATTTGTTTTCAATAATATATATTTTTTATTGTATTATACTTAAATTTTTACATAATAATAAAATAAATAATGTTTATGTTTACAAAATGATTTATTTTAAGTTTTTAATAACTATAGAGGCGAATATTTTATCATATTATTTACTTTATTTAATGTTTTAGGAAGACGTTGAGGTTGTTTGCCAGCTATTACAGTGCAAATATCGCAAGCAAATTTTTTTCTTCTTTTTAAGATAAATCAGTTCATAAGAAAATAAATTATTCATGTGGTATATTTTATTTTACAAGAGAAACCATTGTAGTAATACCTCAGTACTTAATGAAAGCTCAATTAATAAATCTCAATTTAAAATATTTACATCATACTAAATCATTATATCCATCGCTCGCTAACTTAATTTAAATGATTTACGCTCACTAATTCACGAACTCCGCTATACAGTATATTAATATCAATAATAATTTGATAAGTTAACAAAAAAATCAAATATGTTTCTTAATTTTTAATTAAAGTTTAAAGAAATATATTTATTTTAATATATATGTGTGTGATCGTGTGCTATGATCACAACAAATAAAGATTTCCTTAGAAGATTTAATCAACTAATATATGAACATGAACTTGAGAGTTAGGAGTAACATGTGAAGTGTAAATTCTTGCAACTTGCAATAAACACAACAGCAAAGATGGGAGACTTTGCTGTAATTATTGCACATGGATGTGACTGTGATATTTGCTACCATTTTGCCATGGCTTCACTTTAAATTATATTGTCCGATTTGATAACTGATGGCTCATCAACATATACTACTACAGGTACTCTATATCAGGGCTGAATAAGAGAGTCAAGGATTAAACTCAAAGGACAAACCGGCCAGATTCAATAGACAGAGACATATCAAATAAAAAAGAAGAAGGTACAATCATGCAATTTGTGAAATGAAGTCCACATATATAAAAAACATTGCTTTCACAATTTGCGTAATTTAATGTGGAACTTGCTTCTCCCAATCTTCCATAATTTAATCCCCATATGCCAATGATATGCTGATGTCATTTTGCAAAAGCAATTTGTATAAAAAGATACACATCTTTTATCTTTCTTTTTGGCCGTTGTTACTTTGAGAAAATTATTTTTTATTTGTTTTTCAGTTTAGGTCTTTGAAAAAAAAAATTTAATCTTTTTTATTCATGAACTATTTTTATTTTTTATTTAACTTTGATCCTTGATGGTTTTCTTTTTGACATTTTTTTTTATCACTAAACTATTTTTTATTTTCAAGTTTGGTCATTCATTGATAAAAATATATAAAAAAGAAAAAATAAATAAGGATAAAAAAATAGTTCATAAATCTAAAAGGATCAAAAAAATGATCAAGAACCTAAGTTGAATAATAATAATAATTTAAGGATTTTAAAAGATAAAAAAATTAGGTAATGGACTAAAATTCAAAAATAAAAATAGTTCATGGACTAAATTTAATAATTGCGAAATTTCGATTTCGGATTGAACCGAAATAATTCAGATTTCAATTTTAGTAGAAATTTGGTTTGGTTCTATTCCGGTATGAAAAAACCAAAAAATCAAAAAATCTAAAATTTGAAACCATATAATCCCTCCCCCCTAATATTTTATTGTTAAGACTTTAAAGATATTTTCATTTTATCAATCTAGACCACAAGAAAGAAATTCAATGATCTCATTTTAAAAAATAAAAATAAAAATAAAAATAGACCTTTGAAAAGTTGAAGGTGACTGACTGTGTTTTCCCTCTTTTTTCCTTTCTTTCTATCTTTTTGCAAGATAAGGTGACTTTCTCATAATATGCGTAGTGACAGCGATCTTAAATCTTAAAAGAAAAAGGAAAGAAAAGAAAAGACAGAAGGAACTGTGAAATTAATTATTAGTCTATTCAGCCTTCAAGGAGAAGATGAAGGATGAAGGGGCCCACGAGTACACAAGTTGCAGTTCTAGAATTAGTGGGCTGGTGCCACGTGGAAGACGGTGGCTTTGAAGTACACGTGGCAAAGGACATCACCATATGGACAGCTAAGCAAGGGCATCAAGTTGCTGAAGCAACCAATGGGAAAGTAGTAACCACGCTGTCCTCTCATTCTGCTAACGTACGCCTTTTCAGTTTCGTTTTTCTTCGCTGTCACATTTGATTTGGATATAAATTTAGGCAACTTGGCTCTCTCTCACTGATGGACCATGGCTTCGTTTCTCACTTTTTAAATTAAATATTCTTTCTATTCAAAATTAAAGGTTGATATTTAATTTAATACTTAGTACGTTAGAAATTGGATTCACATATTTATGAATTAAATATTTAATTTTCTTAAATATATTTTTTTATCTAAAATTTCATTAATAATATCATTAATTTAATATATTATATTTCATTAATTCATCATCTATATCATTCATTTAATTAATTTAAGAAATTTATATTTAATTAACTAATGAATCTCACAATACATTATATTATATTAATGTCAATGACATTTTTTAATTTTTAATCAAAGTAAAAAATAAACATTCAATTTTGAATATACTCGGACGTAAAAAGTATAAAATGTAATTACAGTTTTTAAATTAAATATACATTTTTTTAATTTAAAAAATATTAATATAAATTTATATGTATTATATTCGAAATATTTTATATAAAATTTTGATCATTTACTTCTGCACAAAAGGAATATATTCTTTTACATATCACAAAATAAAAAAATATATATTTATATAAAATTTTACAAATAATAAACAAGATATTTGTTCGGAATCAAACGTTTTTCTGAATCTTTGATCTAACTCAAAATTAAAATTGTTTATTCTGAACGGCAGAAGCAGTGAAGTATTCAATTTATAAATTTTTAGCTGTGAGATGCCAATTATTATTATCTGGGGGTTCTGTTGTATGGAAAGCCATTTCCATAGATTTTACATTCTCCATGCGCTCTAGAAGTAGAACTCAAAATGCATAACCTCCTAAAAATTAAACGATTCACTTCTCAACAAGAATCCATTCTCTCTCTCATAAGCCTTTAAACCTTATAATAATACACCATTCAATATCAGACTCAGACCCAAGAAGCCAGGCAGAGAAAATCCATCCAAAGTTAGATCAATTGTCAAATATCAAATTATATTCATTCTCAGTATCATTTGCTAATTGCTATTACCGCAACGTCACTTCTGTTCATATTTAGGCAGCATCATTACCAGCAATTCCAGTAGCATCTTGTCCCATAACTGTAATTTTGTCACTAATATTTTGAAACCTTTTTCTTCCCGGAAAAATAAACCAAAAACATAAAAATTAATCTAGAACACAACTAGACTAAAAGCTACTCCAAGAAAATGAGAAAAACGAACTGGCAGATTGTGCCCCAATATCAAATGACAAGTTTTTTTTACTACGAATCAGTAACAACATTGCAATTCAGACAAGTAAAGTTTTCTCTAGCTTTGTGAGAAAGAATACCTAGTACTACGTTAGTTTCCATTCCATTTCAGGTAGCCTTTGCCTGGAACAATAAAGATCTAAGATTTCAAGACTCTATATGACTATATTACCGCATCTTTACAGGTTAACTGCTGCATACTGCCAACAGAAGCAGACCAAAATTGCAACCACAAATAAACAATCTACTCTGGAACAGCATTGGAGCGACGGCCTCCTCGACGGCCACCTCTTCCTCTCCCTCTCCCTCTCCCTCTCCCTTGTTGGTACCCTTCACCGCTCTGGCTCCTAGCCTGCCCTGAAAAGTCCATGCGGTTGCCAAAGTTGCTTCTCCCATAACCCCGACCACCACTGAAGTTCCCACGTCCCCTGAAGCTGTCACTTCGATCTACTCCTCGTCCAGCAGAGAATCGATTCCCTCCACTACCAACTGCAGGAACACACACAAAAAAGAAAACGAAAAGAAGGAACAACCTTAAATCATCTGACATAACATTAAGTAAAAGGGTTTGAAGGCCATTACAAACAATGCTACTCCAGTCCAAAAATTTCACCATTCTATGTTATTTTGTATAGACACTATATCAAGTCCAAAAAGTAGGGATTCTCCCACTCACCACGCCTTGTAGTTCTTTTCATCTCAACTACAGCTTCACGACTTCCGATAGTGATCGGTGATGCCTGAGTAAAATAGAGTTATAGTTAGAAGAATAAAGGTTACCTCTAGAGCAGTGTCAAGCTGGGGAATGATTCCAACTATTTACTTTTACGGTCTACAGTAATAACCCATAATTCATTGCAGGAAATCTAGCACAACTTTTGGGTTATTTAATAAAAATAAAAAAAAAACTGCAACCTTTGTCAAGTGGCATTCTAGTACGTGTGATCTTTAATTTTGACAATCAAGGACCTAACTAAGGATCGCATCTAAATTTACAATGATACGAATTTTCTTAAATGGCCTCGAACCTTACATGAATAACTGATTTATTCCAGATTTTTCCCCTATCATCTCATTTTCCTTTCTAAAATAAAATTTAACATTAAAAGGAGGAGGAGAAGAAGAAGAAGAAGAAGGAGAGAGAGAGAGAGAGAGAGAGAGAGAGAGAAGATGCTGAAAAAGAGGTGCTTATGGTTAGTTAGGGAAGATGGAGACACATTGTGCAGAGGTGTCAATGGTGACTGTTGAAAGAGAGCAAAGAGGATAACAAAAATAGTGGTATAGGGGAAGGGGGGGCGGATATGATGGCAGTTATGGTGGATTAAGTTGAAGAAGATGCTGACAAATTTTTTCTATTTTATTTTTTGGCGGGGGGGGGGGGGGGTGAAAATGGTGAGTATTAAAGCATAGGCAGAAAAACTTGGGGGAGGGAGACGTGTGAGGCCTACAGTGGCTGAATAGAGACCGCATGCAAGTTTGAGGACGTTTCACCCAAAGAAAAGAATGTCAATCAAATTATATGGGCGGTAGTATTCTAGTTAGTTTTTTTATTTCTTTCTTTTTTCCCCCAATTTATCAAAATTTACTTCAAAATTTCATTGATTTGTCTAACTCTGCGTTTTTTGGTTCCCTTGTTTAGATATATAGCTCTGGTTATCTATATCTGTCCAACCTAACTTTTACACCAAACTCTCTGGAAGTCTCAACATTCAACTACTATTTTAAGTTTAGGGAACCAAGGAACATTCACCCAAAAATCCAACAATAACAAGCTTGTATATTATTATGGAAATTTCAGGCATCTAGAAGCCTGAATTGTTTTTGCTTGTATATGAATTTTGAGAATTTTCTCTGGCATAGGAACAGATTGCTTCTATTTTTTATTAAACCAAATAGCAGGAGGACCCATGAATTTTATCTAAATCAGAAACTCATGCCTAGAAACTTTATTCAGGTAAATTGAGAAGCACAAACTCTGTAAATCATTCATAGCAAATTAGTAGAATGGGTAGTCAGCTGTAGATGCCCTTTTCTTATTAATTTTAATTACCATAGACAACTATTCTTCAAAATAATTGTCTCCTTGAAAGCATGAGGTCCATAATCTTACTCTGATTTTCAGCTGTAGATAACCTGGAAATTGTCCACAGGTTCCAAATGCCCCAATGAATGATTTCAGGCAGATAAAAAAGAAAGGATACTGAGAAAAAGTATGGTTCCCTCCTGGTATACTAGGGAACTGCTAGCATTTATCTTAAACCATTTGATGATTAACCACAATCTTTGATGCATTCATCACACTCAAACAATATACTTGCAGATATGTCTGTGTGTGCACATTTTGACAAGTAAACTAAAGCACACACCTGGACTGCACTTTGCATGGAGCTCAAATCTTCAAATTCAACAAATCCAAAACAGAATCCTTGTTGCTTCACAGAAGAAAAATAAAAAAATAAATTAAGAGCTCATAAACATATGATAGAAAAACTTTATTTCTTTCTTTACACCACAAGCATAAAGTACAAACCCTGTTGCTTCGGACTTGGACGCCATTTTGTTTGATAGGCCCAA
The DNA here is from genome assembly GCA_019593545.1 of Apocynum venetum. Lineage (NCBI taxonomy): Eukaryota > Viridiplantae > Streptophyta > Magnoliopsida > Gentianales > Apocynaceae > Apocynum > Apocynum venetum. The sequence continues at coordinate 2,344,946 of SRSM01000123.1, read as the reverse complement.
ATCTTATGAATTCTGTTTCAAGCTGATAAGCTGTAAGATTTGGAGGCAAATTCCTTACATAAATGGAGTAGCCCTCAGCTGTAAGAAGCAATACACAAAAAAAAAAAAAGAATCACACCTCAGCGCTTCTCAGTGATAGTTAAAAGGAGATGCAACATTCTGGATAACCATACCTTCATCCTCAGAAGCTTTGCTTTCTGAAACAGTAACACTGCCAGTAGCAGAAGGAGGTAATGCTTCTGGTGCTAGTGTTGAATATATGGCAGCAGAATCACCTACCTGCTTTTCAATCTTTACAGGAACAGCTCTTGAATTACCAGCAGGCACATAAACTTTGATTGGTCCCTTTCTTGTTTCTGAACTCACAATTGATGCATATGACTTCTTTGGAGCTTCTTCAAGGGCAGCAACTCTGGACGCAGAATCAGTGGAGTAATGCTTTTCACTAAAATGAAAGTCAGCTTCACCCACAATTTCTTCTTTGTTATCATCCTGTCTCTCTTCCTCTAAAAGTTCATGGGCATCTGTTTTCTCATTACGGGTGCCCTCTTCATGGGAAATTGCCTGGTCCCCCTTTTTTGGAGTGATCACATGAGGAGGTTCTAAGTGGTAAAGTAAGCAAACTCAAGATGAAATGAAGAAATGGAGAAAATGAATAAAACTTTTAGTTAAAAAAAAAAAACGAAAACCTTGATCTTGGATTAGAGATATTGATGCATACCAGTAATTCTCTCTGCATTTTGGCCTGGTTCACATACTTCAACAAACCTGAGCACATCATTAAGTACAAAGTAACCTTTTTCTTGAGGAGCAAGGAAAAAGGTTTGAGTGAATATCCTTCTCCTGTTGTCTCTTCCAGTTAAAGAACCAGTAACTAAAACAATCACCCCACCATTGTAAGATTCTTGAGAATCAGCGGATTTTATCTCTGCTCGGCAATTCTTGTAGTCCAAGGAACATATCTTATCATTGATACTCTGCTTCATCATAAACAACAGTGAAGGTAAAAGTTAAGTCAATGCTGAACCGCAACGGCAAACTGAACATGATCATAAGTAGCTAGGAAATATAATCCGAACTAATCTGAACTAATCTGTAAGTAGCTAAGACACATACAGGAAGTTAGCTGAAACTCATAAGAAATGGATAATTGGTATATGTTGGCTTATTCTGAAACTATTCTAGTAGCTTAGGTTGTTTATTGTGAAAAATTGAATGCCAAAGTTGAATGATTCAACAATTCTCTAAGTTGTTAATTTGATTGTTTTTTCCCTTTTTGAGTTCACTTATGGTAATAGGATGACCAATTGGCAGGTTGACAGGTCAATAGGTTTAACATGACTTGTTTAATTTGTGTGTCAAAATAGGTTGTGTAAGTGCTGGACACATCTAAAGCATCTTGTGTTTACGCCAATGAAATAGGGCATACACACACAAACTATTGATAATGAAGTCACAGGATTCCATATGGTGCTAAAGATATCATAATAATTGAAATCAAAATATGATTTTGCTCATTCAAATGAAATGCTTCCAAAACCTTGTATTTTATCACATCTTAAGTGAAACTGGATAATAATTTCTCTTTTCTCAAGTAATCACCACTTACCTCACCAAGGGAAAACAGCAACATCTGCTGTCTATCTACATTAATTGGATTTGGATTTCCTAGGAAGTCACAATCCAAACACCCCCATACATCTTTCTCTTTTTTTAATTTCCTTATGCAATTTCTTTTTTTCACTTCACAGACTTGCACATCAACTACAAGTTCTATGTAGATCTACAATAGACTTCCTGCAGACTTCACATTTTTCTTTAGATAAGTAAACGTAGAAAAGCATATTTCTTGGGTTACTGATGAACCAATCAATAATCCTTAAAAGTTTTTAATGGTAAAATCCACACTACCTTCACCCAAATTACAATACCATATGATGCAATATGAAAGAAGAAAATATAAAGTCCTAATGAGACCATGCAAAAATACTTTTATTAACTTGAAAGGTTCAGATGCAACTGATGTTATTAATGAAGGCCAAAGCAGACAAAGCTTTGATGTTGAATATGCTTTTGAGAGATTAAAAGACCTCATCTTTTGTGTGCTGCAAAGTGATTCCAAAAAAAAAAAAATTTAGTTAAATTCCTATGATTGAATCCAACTTTTTTTTTTGTTTGACCAGTAGTTACAAGGAGCACTGTGGCATGCAATAACATTTGAGACCCTCAAAGAAAGATGCTGAGTAACCAAATCTTGACAGAACTTACTTCCATAGTTGTCACCGAGGTGATGACACCGTTATGATCTGGACGACTTAAAACACTTGAATCCTTATAAAACTTGTATACCATCTCAGGCGAATAGTGGAGGATGTTGTAATACTGCTCAACAAAAGCATGTCCAACCACTTTGGCACTGGGAGCAACCGGTGGAGTAGCTGTTTGGGTGGCCATTCCGCTGAAAGTTTGGAAGAAGTTATAAGATACAAGCTCATATGATGCCAAGTTACTAAAATATGCAATAAATGACCTTTTCACAAAGCCTTTTCCATAAGCAAAGACCATTTAGTGAAAATCTGGATATATTCTGAGTAAAAGAAACTTAACATTGCAGGACAACTTCAAGTTCAACCTTGATTTTGTAAGCTTAAAAAGTAAATGCCAAATAAAGAACAAAAGACAAAGAGTAATCTGAGTAAAAAACTGTAAGATGCATGATGCTATATGTGAAGAATGCTGTTTAACTAGAGGACAAGAGAAAGAATAAATACCTTCTTCAGTACAGACATACACTTTCTTTCAAGTGCAGCCTAAAACAACCTCATCTGACCTATCATTGCAGCTTGTCCTGGTGGTGCATGCTTGAGGCTAAGGTATTGGGTCAACACCAGGCTAAGGTCAATCCTCCCCCCCCCCCCCACCTCCTTCCCCTTCTTAAATAAATAAATAAATAATATATCTCTTCTAAACCATTTGAGACAAGCTAAATGAGTCTCATTGCTTTCATGTTTCTTCATCTGAGCATTAACATAACATAATCCTAATTCAGATCCAGTGGTTTTCTACTAATAACTCTGTCCTTAAAACTCAGCAGGGTGACTGGAAGAGACCATTATATCCATCAATTGGAAGTAAGCTTCCCCATTACTTGTTTCCCTTTTCCTAAGCTACATGTGCTAACCATTGCTCTATGTGCATTTGTTCATCTCTGCTGAACTTTTGAACCATTATTCGGAAATTGAACTTAATTTTCTTGATGACACTTAAACAATTTTATGGGTGTATGTATATGCTTTTTGCTTTGTTACCACCGACTTCAACTCCAGTGTTTTAGCCTAAAAGTTGAAATTTCTTTCAAAAGGATAACACGGAAAAAAAGGCCTAATAACCTTTGAATCCATAAAGCAACAAACTAATGGCGGTTACTCTTTTATTACTCATAACATTTAGTGTAAGATTAAGACACCATGGCATGCATTTAATGCTATGAGTTTACAACTCATCAGCAATAGAAGCCAACCAAGATTTTGAATCCAAAGGGAACCCCCGCTCCAGGTGGAAATGACAAAGCTGCTATGTTGCCACCCAAATTTGTGATTTCTGGATTGTAAAGAATCCCAAATTTTCAGTCCAATGAACAATATGAAGGCTTAAGATGAACCATCTACATCTTATATAGAAAGCCCTAAACGTGTTACTTAGAAATCATTTCGAAATTCTTTTTCAAGAATGTGAATATTTTAACACTAAAATATTTTCATAATAGCAGAACTAAACAGAAAATAAGCAAAGATTTCAATGGTCACCAAGCATTCCCAGATCTAATAGCAAGAAAGTTCAAATGAAACACCATAGAAACATAAATAGAATAAAATTTTAAGAAAGACTAAATGAAATTTACTTAATCACAGAGCAACATTTATATTCATGTCAGAATAAACATTAGAGACTGAAAACCTTCCACATTGATCATGGGCGCCATGACCATGAGTGTAAAATCGAGAAGGAAACCAATTTTTTTTTTTTTGAAATAACTAATTATCTGTCCCTGAAGAGAAATACTAAAAACCTAAAAACTAGGGAAACAACTGATTAAGAAAACCCATAAGAAAAGAAAATAAATTCAATACTACAAAGACTGAAAATGTTTTTCACGAAACCAAGAAAGTGGAAAAGACAGCCAGAACAAAAAAATGTAAAAGAAAAAATTGTAAATAAACACGAAAAGAAAATTCTGGGTTTTCAAAAAGGTAGTCAACAAGAAAAATAAATGAATGAAGATCATGGGTAAAGTAACTCTTACTATTGCGCAAGAAACTTGGAAGAGACGCCGGGCTGAACAGTCAGTGGGGAAAATGCTACAAGAGAAAGGGGAGTTTGGCGCAACGTTAAAGAGAGCAAAAAGCTGCAAAAGTCGAGAGATTCTGGAAATTTTGGAAGGGCGGGGGCGGAAGGGGCCGGCCGTGTTGAGGAGTTTAAGTTTCGCACAAATAATAATATACACGGCTTCTTAACGCAGCTTAATCTTCTTTATTTAAAGGAAATGCATTATCAGATCACAAGCATTAGGGTACTGTCCCCGCTAAACCCCCACCAAAACTACCCAATTCTATCGTCTTCCTAACTTCCATTTTTCTCCTCTTCTAAAACTTCTTTTGTTGATGGAAATACCAAATTTCAAAATTTCTTCACACACACACAAATCCATGGATAATTTAGAAGTGTTTCCATTGTATTTTGAAAAGTGTTTTTATTTTCTTTGAAGAAAAATCCCTTAAACTCCTCCCTTCTCTGATAAATACATTATATATATATATATATTAATATACTAATAAAGTATTACTTGAATATATTCAGTGTAAATTATTTATTTTTATTGATAAGAGTAATTAAATATATTTAAACTCATCTAGTGGTTGAATATCCATTTTTATTTTAAAAAATCAAATCATTTAAAAACATTGATATTATACTTATATTTAAAATTAAATATTTATTTTTATTTGATATAAGAATTTTTTACTGAAACAAAAGAAGTCATTATTATATTATATTTATTATTAATTTTATTAGTAGTGCGATATATAGTTATTAATATATGTATAAATTTTTTAAATTAACAATTTATTAATAGAAGTTTAGATAAAAATATCCTTTTTTTTTTAAAAAATAAACAATTAAATTTGAATGAATGAAATATTTTCTATAAATTATATAATTTATAAAAAATTGAGTACAATTCATGTCCACTAAGTGAAAAATAAAAGAAAAAAATTTGGTTAATTTATTTTATAAGGTCTCTTTGATACAAATTAATATTTCAGATACTAAATTGGCATATCATAAAAGTACAAGACGGTAAAGTGAGAGTAACCTTTTGTTTCCACTCTCCGCTGCCGTTCACAAAGTTGGTCGGAGCCAATTCCAAACGAGATCTTCCGTCTGCAACTCTCTGAACTTGCCGTTCCCCATGGCCTCTACAGCCAAATCCATTTTTCAATCTATAACGCGCTACATCAAGAAACCATGGGAGATCACAGGCCCGTGCGCCTCCCCGGAGTATCGTTCGGCCCTTCCAAAGGCCACCGAGTATCGCGTCTTTTGCCCCGCCACCATCCCGACTATGGCTATTGTGCCGACGTCCAATCCAGAAACTGTCTACGACATCAAGTACTTCTCTCGTGACCAGCGCCGTAACCGCCCACCTATTAAGCGGACCATTTTGAAGAAAGCTGATGTGGAGAAGATGATGAAGGAGAAGACTTTTGATGTCAATGATTTTCCGAGACCTTATTTGACTGCTAAGGTTGTCGAGGATGAAAATACAGTTGGCGGAGGGTACCAGAAATAGAGGTAAGGTGACTTTCAATATATTCATACTATTAGTATTATTTGATTTTAATTTCTGCACTTACGGGTTTGATTAGCTCCGCGTGCGTCTTCTCTATCCGTTGAAAATGGTTATTGGAGTTTTCATTTTGTGGGAGTTCTTTTGCTTTGATTAGAATACTCATATATGTTGTGCTTAGGCTTCTTCTTCGATGCTGATTCTATCAATGACTTAGAAGGGGCTTCATTAGACAGTTGAAAGTAGCTCTGGAGAGAGCCCAAGGTTATTTTAAGCAACAATGTTGTCATGACAATTTTCTCAATTAGGAAACAGTCTTGAGTCTGTTGTCCTCTAAAAAGAAAGATTTTAGGGATTTTTTTGTTCTAAACATCATAGTGCTCAGCTGGATAACAAGATTGGTCTAATCAGAATGTCCAGTGTGTCCAGCAGACTTGGGTTTTTAAGGAGAACGATCTTCCATGGAAGGTTGCAATCTGGGAGTATTAGTGGTCAAACCCTTTACTAGAGGGTTTACTATTTTTGCTCTCTTTAGATCTTCATACTTGAGCAGAATTTTTGGATGCGCTTGGTCTTGTCTTCTTGGCAAAACCATCATAGCCTAGTTGAAAGGATTTAAGGCGGTAACCATCACCAGAAGCTCATTGTTTATGTAATTTGCATCTTCCCAGTTGAAGTTCATCGTGTATCATTGTTTGCATGGCCAAAAGTGTGAAATGTTTGTCTAAAAGAGAGAATGCATCCAGCCAACAAATTTGGTATATGTGTCTAATGTGAAATTTTGTCTTTCAATCTATTTATGACCTTTTTTTTCTTTTTTCTTTTTTTTTATAAAAAATTTAGGTTTAATTTGGTAAAAACCGTAATATATGATGCAGGCCGGAATTTTAAGCCACATTCTACTGGAAGAAGCTTCATATAAAACAGATTGTCTTTTATCTGAAGCGTGAAATTTCACTGTAAAGAAGTTATTATCAAGAGAACCCCATGTGTGCAAATTCAAATTCTTGTGAAGCTAGCTATAGGGAAAACATGGAATCTCACTTGTAAACAAAAAACTACATGTTTGCCTGGAGTGGAATGACTATTTTCTCTTCTTGGCAATATCTTAATGATGGCAGGGCCATCCGAACAGGAAACCCTTTTAGGTTTGTCCAACAGGCTGCTTTTAATCAATTCACTAGTCATTGGTAGACAGCAGCATGCTGATGTGAGCACAGTTATTCCAGGGAAAAAGAAAGGAAGAAACACAGAAATATCTCCATAATTTTTGTTGAGATTGCCTTAGTCATACGAGGTTTTTGATCAAATAAAAAGCATATCATAGTGATGGTTTTAATGCATTTCTTGTGCTGGAGGGACAAAAGTGTATCTTTGTATTGCCTTATCAATTTAATACTTTTAGCTAAAGTATGGAGATCTCTGAACAGCGTGCTGGCACATTCCCCTTGCAAGTTATTGCTTGAATCATATGAATAGGGTCAAAGATGGACCCTGTATCTTCTTGAGGACAAAAGAGATTATGTTACGGCTTCTATTATCATAAAGAAATTCCTGGGCTGTTGTTTATCGCTATGTGAAGTAAAATTGTACTGTTTTAAAATGGATTCATTTTCTTAACAACTTGTTAGAATGAAATAACCTGAGGAGAGCTGACACAAAATAGTCAATTAAGATGTACAACTTGAGGTTGGCATGAAATAATCAACCAATAGGTCTTTTTTTGACTGTTAGTGCTAAAGAATATTAGTTCCCTTCTCAGTTTTTCGCCGAAAGGCTGCATATATATTAGGATAAATCCCCTCCATGCCTACTTGATTTTGGAATCTTTCAATAAGCCCTTCATCCCCTTTACGGCTTATGCACATGCCTATGCCAAATTGATCAGAACCATAGCTTAAGCATCATTTGGCTTGGGCTAAGCAGCAAATATTTAGTTTATCTTTCGGAAGTCATATTCCAATATAGAAGAAAAACTGAAGCAGCATCATCAGTCCTTTAAGAAGAAACCTTATTTGAATGAAAGAAAAGTACGTAAATTATGCCTGTTTCTAGCTTTTCATTAAAGTTCTGCATTGTGCCATGTGCATGAGATCCAACTTGTGCATGCTTTTGCCAACAGGATAATTTTTCTCAATGTTTAACTTGAGAATTGTTAGTGGTATGGATTCTGTATAACTGATTGGCCCCTCCCCTTTTTCAATCCCTTTGATTTTTATTAGGCTTGTCAAAACACATGAAGCTGAATAATGGAAGTTGAAGGTTAGACAGCCATCCGTGGGAGTGGCAATTGGGGCTTGTACACCTGGCTAGATTTTTGTGATGATGCAGTGTTCTTGTAATTTCTTATTTCTGTTTATTTTACACATTTAGATGTATCTGATTGGAATAAACAGTACCATAACTGAAATGTCAATTTTTTATTTTGAATATTTCTTTCTTTGGTTATCTGTTATCCACTTGGTGGTGGGAATAGTGTACTTTGATATTAACTTTTGCACTATTCTCATAATGGCTTTACAATCTTGAAGGTTTATCTGTAATTGACATTTTGATTGTAATTTCCAAATTTCAAAACTTCTGACAGCATGGGGTGCCTCCATGGATGCACGAACCATTTGTGGTATCCTTGACTGAAATGGGTCTAGAGAGACCTGTCCAATTTGAGATAATTGATTGATTGTTATGCTGCTTAGGCAATTCTGTTTTGCTAATCTTATCCATAGGATGAATGTAGACCTAATGACATCTTTCAGAAGGTTAACTATTTTCTGTTTATTTATAGTGGGTTGCAATTAAAGTAATTTATTGCTACGAGTAGTCTATTGTCTTATGCGACAATTTAAGGTTTGATGGCAGTACCAATTGTATGTGTAAATATAAGAGGTTGGAAGCTAAGAAGGATTGTCTGACATTGCTTTGTGAAAAGAATTATTGGATTTTGCAACCTTATGTAGTTGGGTTGAAATTCTAGTGCAATCATGACTGTTAATGATGCACATGATGTCACGCTTAATCAATGAAAATACGTAACTAAATAAAACTCCTGGGGCCTTTCTCTTTCAGCCGCTTAGTAGTGTAATTGGCGGTTGCTATAGATCTTGGTGAACCTAGAATTGACACTGAAGGCAATTTGGTGAAGATGCTCTGGCAGAAAGGGAGTTATATTTGCATAAGTTGCATCTACACTAAAGTCTTCTGCCCATCTCTCGTGCTTTATGGTGGTTCAAGTTTCATGTTAGGGGGCTTTGGTTTAGTTGGAGAGACACTGGTATTCTTGTTTCTCAGTATTACCTATTTATCCATTCTCCCAGCATATCGTGGCATTTGGTTAGATATGCCTATTTTGAAGATCCAGCCAATCCCTTTGGTTGTCTGAAACCATGCCATACATACTTCAAGGACTTCCTAAGATTGATTACTTGATGACATAGAGTGAATGATCATATGAGCCGGATACCACCGGTGAGAGTGACTATGTATTTCAACTTTTCTTCTGTGAAAGAATTGGATTTTGTGAGCTGATTTGTAGAATGGATCTCAAGTCTGGACACTCAGGATACCAAGTATTTAATATTACAGTAGTTCCAAGTCAACTGTGCAGGACTAATCTGTTTCTTATTCTAGAAGGGAAAAAATGAACTATAATTAATACATGTCCTCCCAGTCTGTCTCTATCAGTAGTTTCTTGTGCCTTCTGGAGTTGAGTTCTCAGGTTTGAATATAATGCTGCCTTGAAAGTCTAGAGGTTCCAGGTGCATCTTCAAAGAGGACCTTACAGTAGTTGGACATGAACTTTCCTGCTTGCAGGCATCAAAGGTTTACTCTCCATCATCATAGAGAAAGTATGTTGAAAATATCTGGGTATGCCAAAGTCTAATAAACATTAAGAATCGGAGAGAGTTGAGAGACATGAACTGATAGCATGAAATGTGACTTTTGGAAATAGTGTCGGAGCAAAGAATAGACAAGAGATAAGAAAGCATTCTCTGTTGACAATAGAGTGTCCTTGCAATAGACAAGAACCTTTCGGACAAGGAGATGGTCCATTGGAAATTAAAATGCTTGAGCATTTTGCTCGTCTGTCCTCTGTTGTAACATTAAGGTGGAAGCAAGGATATTGTCTGCCATTTGTTTCGTGGATAAGTCCGGCTTGCAGCGCTGGATTTTTTATGGCTCTGTACTTTAATATGAATTCTCTCATATTCCATTTGTCTGCAGTTTATTATTTTTATCAATTCTGCCAAATTTTGAAGGCAAGACATAGGAGATTAGAAAGCTAGTGAGATAGTCCCCTCATACGGAGGTTAGATGGATAAAATGAGCAAGTCCTGTTGATCTTACCTTTCACCTCTAAAATAGTCCGCTTTGTTGGAACTGCTTCTGTTATTTCCTAAATGAAGAGGAAGGATTGGGGGCCAGCAAGTCAGTCTAGGCCATGAGAATTGGTAACTAAGGTCGTTCACTCTGGTCCTCATTGATGTGGGACATATAATGGATTGGTTTGCCTATTGAGCTGTGGTGCATTTTCCCAGATCATGAACTGCAGAAAAACTGGAGCTCGTTTTTCTTGAATTTTCAGATTTTCATTCCTGCTGTAGCTATAAAAATTTCCTTCGTATTTCTTTAGTCTTCAAAAGATGGGGAAAAGGCTTCATCCCTGGTATCCTATGAGGCTCCACTTTATTTCCCATGTTCCCTGCTGTCCTGTATCTTCAGAGCACATTTTGTTTTTGATGGCTTTGCTTATCAGCACGATCAATTAATTCTCGAGTCATTTGATGCCCATTATTCTTTCTGTTGCTCTTCATACTTAAAGCACATTAAGAAGATTCCTCTTTAAGTTCATCACAGCATATTCTGTTTTAAATGTTGAGATTAATATCCATGGTCATTGATTTTTCAACATTGATCATGCACATTTGTTTATACAAAGTGCAATGAACAAAACCAAAAACGTCCATTGCCAGAGAAGGCAAGGTACCGGTTTTTTGCACGATAGTACCTACAATCTTCTCTTTGCAGAACTTTCACTGTTTGAGGTCTCGCATGCCCCGTGAGGGTAATGGTATTATTTTCTTGCCGCATTTGGTAGTAGGGCAGCCTTCTGCTTTTTGCCGTGTCCAAGCTTGTGGAGTTACGTAAAGCATTGCATCCATTTAACTTTTTACTGTAGCCAATTAGTTAAAGTTGTGCCTGTGTATGCCTTAGTCTGATGAGATTTCGTTATTGCTCACACAGTGACAGAGAGAGAAGCATGGATAGGAGAGGGACCCCCTGGAATAAATCTGCCAGTTCTCTATCACTATTTCCTCATTATGGAGACAGTTCCATATAGCAACAAATATCTTTGATAGGATTTGTAATTTTCAATTCCAGTAATATGTGGCACCCGAAGAACCAGTGCAAGGGGGGGAAAAGGAAATGGACAAACTAAGTGAGCTCAAGGGGGAGTAGAAAAATTATTCTGATCAGCAAGATCTCGAGTTGTCTATGTCCTTTTGTCTGTAAAAGCTGTCGGGCATTGGTGCATTTATTTTGTCTTTTAAGCAATGAAAAGGGGGCTTGGGAAACCCTAGAAAGGAAGATAAAAGGAGGAGTGAGCAGTGATGTAAATGACGAATAGTTAATGTGCCCAGTTAATAATACAATGTTAGCAGATAAAGTGAACTGCAATTCTTCACTGACATTGAATTTAAAGGCAGCTGATGAAATATAACAACATTACATAACCATAAAGGTCGTATGGAAAAACCTTTCTTTCTGTGGTTTTTTTTTTTTTTTTGAGTAATCATCGTCCTGGAGAGACTGCTTGAACGAAAAAGTTGTGAAGTAGAGAGGAAGGGAGCATCCCAAGGACTTGTGATTTCCATCATTACTCTTCACCAGTTCGACTACTTTCTGCCATTTTGAAGATTAATTGGAATTCAGTGTTTTATGTATTTATTCCATTGTGTAGTCATAATAGTATCAAACTTCCAAAGGATAACTAAGCAATTGAGTTGCTATATAATGTGGGCGTTTGGATTTTCCCTCCTTGGCCGAAATTCAATTCAATTAGAATTAGTAAATGTCAGGAACTATTATTGACTTTTGAAACAAATCAGCCGTTGGTATAATTAATTTCAGCCTCTAATGCGAAGAGAAACTCTTGAGCGCACAATATAAAAACATGTATAAATATCTTTATTTCTTCATTTTGTCGTATTGATTATCTAAAACTACAATCATTTGCCATCCCCAGTCCTTCTCTGCCCTATGATTACTCTCTTTTCTCCCAATCCGTACGTAGAAGTATGTGGACAAAGTATATTAATGTAATATTGTATTTGGAACCAAAAAGAGTACAAAATAGACTCACGAGATGGGACTGTGGCTCTTATTCTCCATCAACTACCTTAATGCATAAAGGAAAAGAACCATGGGCTTAGCTTGTTAGTGCATGATGATCAAGATATATATATATATATATATATATATATATATATCTGTGTGTGTGTGTGTGTGTACTAGAAATCATAGGTATCTTGGCATCACAATTCACAACCTTGGGGGTATAGTATTGACTTTGTTTTCATGAGAAAAATACATCTATTTTACAATGAATAGATTTAGAGAACTTATATGACTCAATAGCCTTTTCTTTCTACTTTCAATTTATTAAAAGAATAACATAAATATCAACCAGAGAGAAAGGAAAAAGGAAAAAAGGAAAAAGGAAAACGAACAGAAAGGGGTAGAGTACTCCATGGTATCTCCTTCTCTTCTTTTGGTTTTGCACATAAGCATCACCTTTTCTCTTTTCAAAATTAGGTGATTCTACATTATGTCACCTTCATAATATATGTACATTCCAGTTTCAAGTATTAAGTGTGTTTTTAAGAATTCTGATAAGTATTTATTGATTTGTGTTTCAATATTACATTCTCTTTTATCTTGATTTGTGTTAATTTACACTTCAATTTCTTTGATAATTTGACAAAATGCTTATTAATAGATTTAATTAAAGACAAAGAAAGATGGCCATGTATTATTTGTCCTTTCACAATATGAAAGGTATATATATTATCAGAGTTTCCCCTCAAGCATGGAAAATTAGTCAATCATTCCTGCGCCCTACAAAATCAGATTTCAATACGGGCGCTTAATTATTATTCGAATCAAACATGGAAATTCTCTCTTCCATAATGACTTGAAAGAAACCTAATTTTCCATCATAACTCACACTTCTAGAAGCCTCTAACTCACCTAGAAATCCCTGTTACAAAAAAAAAATAAAAATTCAGGTAATTTCTCATTAAGGAGTCGGTGTCTGATCACGATGGTATAATCAAACTCTTCTTGCACAAATCATTATCATATTATGACCACACAAAAGCTCGAATCTGTTTCTATCCAAAAGACCCAGTTTACCCAATCATGGACAACTTCTACATTAATTATTATTGCTAAGAAGATTTCAAGAAATTTTTGGCATGAAAAACAAGAGTTTGGTAGTATTATATTATTTATTACTCTCTCTCTCTCATTTTAATTCTTCACTTTTCTATCTTGGAATGTCTTTTCAATTTCTAATTTTAGTATATATTTTTACAATTATACTATTACTATTGTTATTAATGAATAATTTTGATGAATTGTAAATTATATTAGTTATTAAATGAGAATAATTTAATAAATTTAATTGCATAATTATTATTTTTAATATTTACTTTAATAATCGTATAAATTTAAAATAGATAATTGGAATGATGAGGATTAGAAGTACTTATTTACATTAATAAAGCATGTGATAAAATGTGAAGTAAAGCTGGAAAAAATTGTAGGCTGATACTTGACGAGACGGTGGGGACTGAGGCCGGTGAGGTTGCGATGCCGATAAAAAACAGAGATTGTCCTCAATGGACTTGTTGTGTCTGGGATCTGGGGACCATTTACTTTGGCAATAATGATAGGATACTCTAAAATCTCACACATGTGCCCCTTTCCCTCCCCCCCCCCCCCCCCCACCCCAACTCTCTCTCTCTCTCTCCCCCCACCATTGCTTGAGAGAAAACACAGATATTTTCCGAGTGTTGTAAACAGCCTTTTTTTCTGACTGGTTCTTGATTTTAACTCTGGAATTGTTGAAGCATATAATTTGGAGTGAATTTATGATCAATGAGGGGTACAATATTGGAATTTCTCCAACTCAAAATAAGAAAAAGAGGCTAGAACTTTATAATGGTCTACTATACTAAACTAGGGTTTTCTCCAGTTACATATTTTTTAGCCTAATTTTATATTGTAGATTGGATTGCAAGATGTTAATTAATTATCTGTTGTCATAATAGGAACAGTACAAAGAAACCAGTTTCTTTCTTTGGCAGATTTAATTAACTACGGCCATTAATTATAAGGGCATAACCAACAGCATTATCAAATTCATATATCTATAGCTCAGAAGATGAAAACTTAAATATTGTATTTATGTATACATAAATGTCTCTGAGTACTTGATGTTTAATTCAGAGCTACTTCCCGTACAGAATGCTATTAAGAGACTTCTATTGGTTTTGTCCTTAATTTGAATAAAGAGGCCCCGTGTTCTTTAAATTATAGACTCCTCCTAATTTAATGGTAAAGATTAATTTATTAATTAGGAGAATCGTTCTTCTTGAGCAGGACTTTATATTTAATTTTTCTCAAAAACCCGGATGGCTGAACCGGATTAATGGAGATATATGATATATGAATAGTTACGTTTTTGAAGCAGTGTCAATTTGTCATAATACGTTTAAACTTGTTCTATCACCATGCAAGCCCTTTCTGCAGGAAAGTGGGGTGGTCCTTCTTTCTCTACATAGTGAGCGTTTTAAAGAAGCTATGTCTTGCTGCTTTGCTTGGTCCCTTCCCTATCTCCAAGGTTCTCTTCTTCCCCCAACCCCCGCCGCCGCCCCGCCCCCCCTCTCTTCTAAATTTATTTCCAACATAATTTTACTGCTCTCTTTCACTGTTATAAAGACTAATTAATTAACTTTGAAGCTCAAAAAATAATGGATTTTCTTATCCCTTATTATCAACATATACGTTGTGTGTCTTTTTGATTGATGTATATATGCTGTGGACTTTTGTAATTAAGTAGAGTGCTAATTTCCTCTCAGTATAAATGTAAGGATTTATTTTAGGTATACATCAGTAGCTAATTCCGTCTGTAGCTATCAAAAAAGTATATCAAAGGCAAGCTTTTCTTTGGCGTGTTGTGATGGTCCCAAATTAATGTAGAAATTTATCTACTTAGAAGTAAATTTCCTCTTAGTTACAAGTATCCCAACAGTGACAAGAGAGGAAGGTCACTACTTATATTTATCAAGGCAATGATAGAGCTAAGCAAGCGTGAAGAAAATTTGATAAGATTTTGACTAGCACACACAATTATCTCTGTTAGATACCCTTGCTGCTAGGTGCACGTGGCCTCCTCCAAGCCATTGCTTTCTTAATTTTTTATTTTATTTTCCCCATGGAATTAGATGGTCGGTTGGATTCCGGCATCTTCTCTGTTCCCATTCACAATCCCACACCTTTTCCCTTCATTTAAGTATGTTCTCTCTGCAATATTGAAAGTGAATTTCTTTCCTCTCTATTTGCAAAGCTTCACACAAGTTGCTAGCTAGACCTCACCATTGAGTTCCCAAAAAAAAAAAAAAAAAAAGCTGGGAGCTAAGTACTAGCTATCTAGGGCAGCACTCAATTTCTCTCTTCTTAGCAGCAAATAGTATTGCTAGCAAGAGCACAGCTTTACTGTGATTACTAATCAAGGTAAGTTAAATATATCTTGGTCTCTCATGATTGTGCAGATTATTTGAAGCATAGCTAGAATTTTGACTGACAATATTAAAGTTTCTACCTGAATGCTTTTAATTGCTGATGTGTTTCTGCCATAAAAGCAGGTTTAGTTTCCTCCTGGTACACCATTGAAACTGATCCAAAGACTCAATATTTTATGCTCAGATAAGGTAAAAACAGTACCAAAAATTTCCTAATCTTTAGTTTTAATAGTCTATTCTATCAGTATATATGTCAGCTAATATATACAACTGTGCATGATTGTGTTAGATAACTTTCTTCAGCCACCATCAGCCCCTTTCCCCCCTTTGCTTTCTCTCTTGATGAATTGATTTTGCATTCAAGAACTTTCATTTAAGGTCTAAGATATTACATGTGGGATCTGAGTAGCAAATAGTTGATTATTTAATTTCTTGCAATGTTAGAATATTGATTCTTAAATTCCATATTTGTTTTTGTGAATTGTGATATAGAAATCTGGTAAGATTAAGAACCACATGAAGAAGGCTCTTGCGGAGAAGGCGGCCGTGATTCTGACCAAAAAGATCGATCTAGTTCCATCTCAAGGAAAGTGTACTATAATTAATCCTTCTTCAGTTGCTAATTTTTCCCTTTCCCCAATTATGAGAAACATATGATGATTGCAAGGGAAGCAGATGATGGTACTACTACTACTAAGCAAGAGGGAAACAGCAACACAGCAGCAGATCATGAAAAGAATAATATAAATATTTCTAAAGCCTCCTCATCATCCACTTCATTATCCTCATCATGGTCAAGATTGAAAGATCCAAGAATTGTGCGCGTTTCCAGAGCATTTGGAGGTAAAGACAGACATAGCAAGGTTTGCACTGTGAGAGGGCTAAGAGACAGACGTGTAAGACTTTCCGTTCCCACAGCTATACAACTCTATGATCTCCAAGATAGGTTAGGGCTTAATCAGCCAAGCAAAGTCGTTGATTGGTTACTTAATGCCGCAAAGCACGAGATTGATGAGTTACCTCCATTGCAAATGCCTCCAGGAGGAAATTTCAGCCAGAATTTGCAGCCGTCATCAGCTGTGGCGTCAGCTTCTCAATCAAGTAGAGGACTAATAAAAATTGGTAACAGTAGCAGTATCAATTGGGATGATCATCATCATCCTACAGATGTACCATCAGGATCAAATAATACTTGGAACAAAGCCAAGGAGGCTGCTGCAGCTGCAAGAGATTATCAATCAACAAATGATGATGACAAGGAAATTACTTGGACTAGAAGAAATCATGAAGAAGAAAAACAAAGTCAATTTGAAGATATTAATCATGGTGTGTACGTTTCTTCATCCAACAATTTCTTCTCGAGACATAGTACTCATTCTTCTACACATGGATTAGGTAATTTGTTGAACAATTCGGGGCAGCCTAATTACGGTTCTTTGGTCAGATGGGATCCTTCAACATTGTCATTGGCACAATCTGGAAGCCCTGGGTTGACAGTATTACCCCAGCCTTCGGAGGATTTTCACAACTTTAATGTTGTGTCATTGGCATCAGGAGCTAATCCTCAGGTTCTTGTATACCACCAACCTCCTGGTGACGGCGGCGGCAGTGGTGGTATAGCACAGTCCTATTTCCCTCCACAAATCAATTTCCAGATGATGTTGAACTCAAATTCAGATCACAATTCCCTTACACCACCAACAAATGATGATTCAGGCAGCCAACAAGGCAGACCATTTCACTTGATGACCACCACAACAACTACTACTACCAATTTCCTCCCTATGCAGAAAGAACGTGGGAACGAATGAACCAAACAATTAATAAAGGGTGAGTTTCATTTCAAGGTAATTTCAAACCTCTCCAATATTTTCCACAAAGAAACCTTTTGCTTAAGAGAATCACTTATTTGGAGGAAAAGTGCCAAGTATATCGCTATTTGAGGTTGTAAGTTAATTCATGGACAAAACATGACTGCGATTCTATTTATATAAACAAGTATAGAAGCCATGGATATCATGATTTAACGTTGTAAATTAGCTTCATTAATTAGCTACTGATCTCTAATGATTCTCATATGCATTGTAGTTTTTTTTCAAGTGATCAGGCTCTGACATTATGTTGTTGTACTGATACATCATATTTAATGACTCAGTATTTATATTGTCTATCTGAATTATTATCAACTCTTGGTTTATATATATATATATAGATACATGATGATCATCATGATTATGTAGTATGTATATGTTTCGCAATTAATTAGTAAATAAATCTTGCTTTTCTGACCCTCCATTGGGCCGTTCCACAAATATCAATTGTATGTACTGCATATAGCAGAAGCAAGCAGTACTTTTTCCATCATAATTTGTTCACGAGCTCTACTTTTCTAGAAGTGTTATATATTCAATTATTCTTCATCTTTCACAAGCATTCTTATCTTGATATAATTTAGGATCCAGTAAGTTCTATGCTTAGCCACGCATGTCATCTGTGCATAAATTGTGTTTCTGTTTGTGTCTTCAAAAGTATATATATTCATGAATTATTTGTGTTAAACCCTAGAAAATCAAAAACCCATTTAGTTATGCGAGGGGGATCTTATGATTAAACCTTGAGGTGACCAATAATGTATGTGAAGGAAAGAAGATGTGTGATAAGATTGGCTGCTTCTGGATTATGGAAAAACAAGAAAAAGAGTGTGTTTTGGGACTGAAAGAGAGAAGGATATGTACAAGCTAGAGAGATATATTACATATAGGTAGGTTAGTTTATCTTTGCACAAAATCCAACAAAATGTTGATAGTATTAATGATAAGCTAAAGGGAAGGACCCCATGCATGGATATAAGGGAAAGATAAGGTGCGTACGTGGTCCTGAACCAAGAAAAGTGGAAGACGATATACGAAGAAGACGAGAGAGAGAGAGAGAGAGGCACCAGTAATTAATAGGAGTGCACAGTTAATTAGGGTTTGGAAGCTGTGCTTTTTGTCTTAGGGGAAGAGAAGGAGGACCACATCCACATGCAAGCTTTTACAACGTTGTTGTCCAATACTCGTATTTTCATTTCATACTTCTACTGGGATAACCGAGCAAAATTACTTTTTAGGGTTTAGTCTTTTTCTTCTTGCTGAGTTTTCTAAAGGTTTCTTGGAATATCTTTGTCGATATTAAACCCTAAAAAGTAATTTGTCATATCATTTCATGTCATTGGGAAGCTTAAACCAATTAAAAGGATATCATGAGAAGAACGAACAAATTAAACGAGTTCATGCATGAATGCATTTTGAAGCTATATAAGAAGAAATTGTTGGTGTGCCATGACTTTGTTTAATTTATTTATTTATAATTGACATTTTATAGATTATATATGTATATATATATATATATATATACACACACCCGTACTTTTTGTCGAGTCACCGTCCACCTTAAATTTCTTATCCTTCACAGTTCACAGGTTATTTACACCTCCAGACCCTTTCAATTAGTAATTCCTACTCATAAGGATTTTATATTAACTCGTGTTTTTCCAAGTGAATTCCATATCCTATCACTCGGACAATGAGGTTCATTTCCAGCTTAAGTATTTTAATGTCGTGGGATAGGGCTAATGATAGCGATGATAGATACTACAAACTTGGCATATTCTACATGATACTTGGACATAGACTAATCTTGCCACAAATTCTTTAACATTCATATTCCACTAATATATTTAAATTTTATTACTAAGATAATCAAAATAATGTGATAACTTATGTATAATTAAAATCTCTCATTGATTTTGTACTATAAGATAGTGTAACATCCAATTCTAAATTAAGTTATCATTTTTTACAATTAGGGATTATGATAAAAATCAAGCTCATTAGAATAGGTTTTGTGCTTTTTTTTTATAAAAAAAACAGAATTAAATACTATCAAAATGGGCAAAAAAAATTGATAAGGACCAATTTGGTCAAAAATTTAAACTTAAAGGACCAATTTGGCCAAAAAGTTAAACTTAATAGACTATTTTTACTAACTATCAATATCATCTGTAAAGATTTATAAAAAATTATGATATTGTCTTTGTGAGAAAGTCACATGTGAGGCACGTTGATTTTTTCTTGTGTTTTCTCTTAAATGATTACTTTGACAAGAAAAGAAAGAATAGAGATCACTTTAAATGAAAATAAACTTTAGATCCACTTTGGCCAAGCAAGTACAGTACAATGGTCAAATTGATTATTTATCCTTATACATTAGTATTAATAATGTAATACTAATAGATATAGAGAAGTTTAATTAATTTATTTTCTTTGATGATAAGGCAATAATATATTGTATTGAC
Organism: Apocynum venetum; assembly: GCA_019593545.1. NCBI lineage: Eukaryota > Viridiplantae > Streptophyta > Magnoliopsida > Gentianales > Apocynaceae > Apocynum > Apocynum venetum. The sequence continues at coordinate 2,324,956 of SRSM01000123.1, read as the reverse complement.
ATTTCAAGCCATTAACCAATAGTTAAAGAGGTTAGTTGGTTGATTTTATAGTTTAAAGTATATAAGTTATATTAACCCTTAAATAAAGAATAATTGAATGTATTTTGCTAAAAAAAATACCAAAGGAGAATTGAAGTAGTCTTGCAATATGATTAGTAACTATGGAATATAATGCAATAGATCTAGAATGACATTTCAACTTCTCTTTATATTTCAAGTTTAATTTTAAAAATTAAATTAATGTAGAAAAAGGCCTTTGCACACGAAGTTTATTCCAGGGAAAAAATGGAAAAAGGATAGATAGGCCTTTCCAGTTTAAAACTTGAGGAAAGACATTTCTAGGAGAATTTTGGAATTGAAGATAACATCAGAAGAGTTGTTTACCAACACCATTTAGTGCAATATTTTAAACATACTTTATATGTTTACTTATAGATTTTTTTTAAAATCTATGACACAAAATTTTGCATATTTAGGGATTGGTTTTCTATATAACTAGTTATTCGTCCGTGCGATGCACATATTTTATATTTCTAAAGTGTTTGAAATATTTAAAACTTTATAATTATAATTTACATATACTTAAAAATTATATAATTATAATAATAATAATTAAAAGAATAAAAAATAAATTATGTCCTTTTAATCTAACATTGTTCTTTGCACTCACGCAATGCATTAAAATAATTTTTTTTAACAAAAATTGAAATATAAGTTTGTTAGTTTTGGAATGAAAATCCGTTCATATGAGCATTAACATTTTCATGTATAAATATAATAGCTAATTTTAAGAAATTATAATCTCTTAAATGTTTTTAAATTCAAATTCAAATCAAATATAATTTGAATATGATGTGAATTGCTGTATAAAATTCACATATATTAGAATTAAAAATGAATTATATATTTTTCAATATATTCTTGTATTCGTGTAATGCATAAAAATAATTTTGACTTAAAATTCGTTCATATGAAAAATTAACTTTTAATTTTTTAAGCTTAAAATATTTATATATTATTAACTCTAACTTTTATACTAAAATTAATAATAAAATAAGATTTTAATTTACTTAGGTAGAATTCAACTCTCTACATCAATGAATTAGATTTTATATAATTTTTATTATGATTTTGAATATATATTATTTTTATTATAATATATATAATTTATTAAATAAAATTTATTAAATATTTATAAAAATATATAAATTTAAGTAGAATTCAATTATCTATATTAATGATTTAAATTTTGGATAATTACTAATATAATTTCGAATGGAGTACTTAGCATAAATAAAACTCAAGTTTTGTTATTGAATGGTTGAACCCCGCCAATTTGATATCAAGATTATAATTCTCTCATCTAACTTTGTAATATTTCTCAAAAACAAATATGATTTAATAGGAATCTAATTAAGCTATTTACATTTAATGAATTAAATTTTGGGTAATTCCTAAATTTTTTAATGGATTATATAATTAAAATTTACTATATTTTAAAACATGTATATTTTTCTATGTCATATATAAATATAAATTAATAGAAGTAATTTTTTTATTTGAATTAGTTAAAGTAGTTAATTACTTACTTTGTAGTGTTACTTATTTAAAATTTGTCAAATAGAGTAGTTGACCAATTAATGAAAATTACTGTTTATACTTTATTTTATAATAATTCTCGTGATATTAATTTTAAAAGAAAAATTTTCAAAAAAATTTAATGAAGACACAGAATTTTATAATATATAGTATTATTTTATTTCTGTCAGTCAGCGTATGTTTATTACCCAGAGGATCTGGGGTTATTTACTCTAGTAAAATTTTGTAAAGGCCCATAAACCAACCCAACCCATTATAAAATGGGCTGACCTTGAGGGATTAGAGTTCTGCCCATTTCAGAGATCAGAAAACTTCTATTGAGAAGAGCTCCCAGCGAGGATCGAACTCGCGACCTTTCGCTTACGAAGCGAACGCACTACCACTATGCTATGGAAGCTCTTGATGTTTTGCGTTTGAAATAAAAATCCCTATTTGAAATCTATTCAAATATCTTCCTTGGAGTTCCATGGCATAATAAATTAACCCTATCTTATTTTTACTTTGGTTCTTTATAATTGTATTTCATTAAAATGAAGCAGTTCAAGATATACCCTAGAAGCCCAAATTTTGTAATATTTAAATTTTATTAAAAATTTTATTTTTATAATATTATTTTAAAATTCGTGTGTGTGTGTTTTTTTTTTTTGAAAGTCTCTTGACTTTTATTAAATTTTGAAAGTACAATATATCCCAACAAAAAGGATAAAAATGTAAATTAGACCCTTAAAATTTTTTAAAAATTAATCAAGCCTTCAATTTTTTTTAATCTAAATTAAATTTTTATTGTTAAAATTATAAAATTTATAAATAAATTTGAGTAAGAATCTAACAAAAAAATTAACATGATAAATTTTTTTGTTAAAATGTTTACTAACGACTATAAATTTGGAAGGGAATTTAATATAAAAAACTAAAATAAAAATCCTTTTTTAAACTTACAGAATAAATTAAAACTTTTGAATGTAAAAATTTATGACATTTAATTTTACATTTTGTTTTAAAAAATATGAATGGGGGAAACAATTTTAAGAACAAATCTTTTATAACGTTCGGACAATCCACCTATAGACACGTGAAGCATCTCCGAGGCGGTCTTGTGGTCCGGCTTTCAATATTGACAGTATCATCACCCAAACGACTCTCTCTCGGGTCGCCGCCGGGTTTGTTCGCCGTCTATAAATTGCAAGAAACATAAAATTCGTTCCCCGCCTCGATTTCTCTCTCATCTCCAAAGCCCCTAAAAAACCCCATCTCAGGGGAGAGAAAAAAATTGGGGATAAAAAATTGTTTTTAAGTCCAAGATATTTCATTGTTTGTTGAAGATTTATTAAATCTTTCTTTAATACGATCTCCGATTTTAGTTTTATTGGTGTGTTTTTCTTTTGCTGGAGGCTGCAAATAAACTTGTTTCTTGCTCTCTTCTGCTCAATTCCAGCTTTGCTCCGATAAGGCCTAGAAATTGCTGGTAAGTACGATACTGTTTAAGTTCGCTTTCGAATTTTCTTTTATGGGGTTTCTTTAGCTCAAATAGAAACATAGAAGTGGAGACTCTAGGGGTTTTTTTTTGGGTGTATTTTAAACTAATTATTCCAAATCTTATTTTGTTTTGGAGATGCGATGGTTTTTCTACTGAAATGATGTGATTGTGGAACGTGGAGGAATTTTCGCAAGAAAAAAGTCATATTGGGAAATTTAGTTTTGGTGAAGTGATATGAAGGAGTGTTGAATATGAGCGATGGTGGTTGGGAAAGTAGAAAGGATGCTCAGAGTAACTCTAACCAGGGCCACAACAAGAAGAAGAGATCAACAATTGATAATTTCTCTCATGCCATTGCCAGAGTTGCGGTGGCCCAGATATGCGAGAGCTCTGGTTTTCAAGGCTTCCAGCGATCTGCATTGGATACCCTTTCGACTGTTGCTGTCAGATACATTCGGGATATAGGGAAAACAGCCAACTTGTATGCTAATTTAGCGGGTAGGAGTCAATGTAACGTGTTTGATGTAATTCAGGGATTGGAAGATCTGGGTTCCGTACAGGGGTTTTTGGGTGCTTCTGATGTTCATCACTGTCTCTCAGGTTCAGGAACTGTGAGAGAAATTGTTAGGTATGTTGGAGAGGCTGAGGAGATCCCATTTGCATACCCACTTCTGGGATTTCCAGTTGTGAAAGAGCAAAAAGAAAATCCTACTTTTATGTACAAAGGAGAAAGTCCGCCTGGCGAACATATACCTTCTTGGTTGCCTGCATTTCCGGACCCTGAAACTTATGCAAAGGTGAAGAACATAGGAGATGAAAAAGTACTACAAGCTAAGGGGGATGAAGCTGACCAGGTCGGAAAGCATAGAGAGGGAGATAGTGCTTTAACAAATTTGCAGCTGCAAATGACTTGTAATGGATCTGAACCAGCTGTTGCTACTAACTTTGGGAATTCCTCTAAGGGGAGAAGGACAGGGGAGAATAATCCGTTTTTGGTTTCACCTCTACAGTTTGGGGATAAAGAGGTATCGCCTGTAGTTCTTCCAGCTAAACTTTCAAATGAAGCCTTCACACAGCATCTGGATCCCACACTTCTGGATAATCATGTATCTGCAGTAGATACATTTGCACCAGCTATTGAGGCAGTTAAGCATAGACAACATAATCCCAAAGATGGGAATAAAAGTATTCCTCTGAACATGAGACCTACTATACAATTCAAGTTTGGAGGTAGCAAGAAGTCATTCCATAGGGTTTCAGGCTCTCAGAATGAGGATATAGAGAAAATTTCTCAGTGGTTTACTGATGATGGTAGGCAGGATGAGAAAAAGAGGGCGGAACTGATCTTGAAGAAATCGATTGAAAACCCACAGGAACTGAGTCACTTGTAAATTAGGCTTGTTAGAATTTGTACACACATTTAAGGAACTGGCAGTTGATTCTACTTCTACTGTAGTCAAAGTGAAGGCATTACATTTCTGAGCCATGTTCTCACTATTATAGGTTATGGAGGTATGCCATCGTATGTTGTCCTCATGAGCCTTTTTCTTCTTTTTCACTCAGTATATGTTATTTCCAAATCTATATTATCTAATCTTTCCTTCTTTAAAATTGATAATCAGGACTTAATATTTGAATTTTCAGAATTTCTGACCTTTCAAAAGATTTCATTTATTATTTTATTTTTGTACTTAATTTCACAAACCCAACAATTTTTTGTTGCAGATGTTTCCTTGAATAGTGAATAGAAGTGAAATTGTTGCAAACAGTAATCAGTTTTCATTGATTACTATTTCCATGGGAATGGAAGTTCGTAGATTTCATATGTAAACTATGTGACTAGTTACTGTCAGATTTTGCAACAAAATAACTAGGAAATTGGTTGGTTTACTGTTCATCAACTGTGCAATATCTCACAAACTGAAGTTAAGCAGCCAAAAATAATTAAACATGGAGAATCTTTGTGACATATTTTTCACCTGAGGAACACAAAGAGTGATGATTTTTTATTATTATTATTTAAAAGATAAAACCTTAAGAGGATGTACTGCTGAAGCTCTGCTAGTTACTTTGTATACACTTACCTTATTCATATCAGGTTACTGTCAAAAGGATCTTATACCTATAAGATGTTTATGTAAGAAGAGCTGAATGATACCAAGATCCCACAGGAAAATATTTGAGCAAACTCTGCTGAACCTGAACCCTATCAGCATGGTTGCAATGTGCCTTTTCTGTGTTTTTTTTTTATTATTTTTTATTTTGGGGGCGGAGGGTTCAATTTTTGTGAAGGTTCACTGAGTTCTGAGGATTCATTACAATGCCATGAAAATTGATAGTGTAAAATCTCTTCAATGTGGTTGTCTGATTGTTTTTCTTTACACAATCAGAGGTATATCTAATTGATTGTAACTGAACATTAGTATGCTCAACTGAGAGAAAAATGTGGGATTCAGAGGGCAAAAGAACAAAAAAAATCTAATCCAGATAGTCGTTAAAGCATGTTCTGATTCTGTGTTACTATGATTAGAGGTATTTCTGAAGGAAGCTTTCTGATATAAAATTCTTTCTTTACTCTGTTTTGTTTCTATACTTCTAAATATATGGAAAATATTTTCTCAATCCAGTAGATTGCTTTTTCTGGCAACTCAAAAGCGAGATTGCTTTCGACACTAGCGAAAGAAAAAGTGAAGAAAGACAAAGGACGTTGCCAATCTATCAGGGGACATCAAATGTTGAGAGAAGAACAGATATCTAACTTAATATTCTGCAAATAGTTTTCTGCATTGCCTTTTAGGCCAATCACGGCCCACTCCTTCATCAGTAAGGACCTCAGTTATCAGGTCTTTAAAAATTAGACGTTCAATGTCCAGTACCAATACTGGAATCTCACCTCTGCAATCTGCCCACTCATCAGGTTGCTGCATCATATCCACATGTAATGTGCTTGCTAAGTCATCATCATCTTCCAAGCCATCTGGAGTAGCTTGTAGACGGTCTATCTCTAAGTGTAGCTCCTTCAGAACGTCCTGCTCGGTCTTAATCCTCCTTTTTGCCACAAAAGGACTTTCAGTGGCTAAGCGGGCAAGAATTTCATTGATAGTATCAAATAACATTTTCCTATGGACTTTCTGATCAGACTTCAATGGAGCAAGTTTTCTGTTGTGTTCTTGATTTGCTAACTCAGTATACTGCTCAGTTTGTTCCAGGACATGGAACAAGTTAGGATTGATAGCATGACATGATGAATGAAGCAGTACGGCTGTTGAGAATGTGTCAGTGCCTTTGATGAGACCTGATGCTATTAATAGTTTGGTGATATATTTGTGATCTGGATTAGGACTTCTGCAAAGAGTTTCAATTATGCCCGTGCTAGCCTCATCATGAGTGGTGCTCAGCAATTTGAGCCTATGAACCAAATTTTCTACTTTTTCTAGTTTCTTCTGGCCGAAATCATCTCCAATCCTGGGTCCTGCGCTGTCTGATAAGTGATCCAGATTATCTAGGCGCCATTCTACTTCATCAGGTTCTGGAGTCCCATATTCTGTTAATGTAGACACAAACAATAGATGAAAATGAAAAGTGAAAAAATTAGGCTGTTACAGAGGTTGGAGTGTGTTTGCATGCACATGCATTGATTTCTTTGTTCTTAGTATAAATTTCAGTATTATGAAGTATGATCGTTCCTTTCTTGATATGTGTAGAGATGCAGTTCTGTGCTAAGTTGTAGTTCCTTCTTTCTAGCAGCTTTTATTAACACATATGAAATGTTTATTGAGGATCGTAGTCTGTCAAAGAATGAAGCCACTTCCAATGTTCATTTGTTTCTTCCGAGGAGTGATATGATAGCCCTAGCTCTTATTTTGGAAAACAGTTGTATAATGTACCTCGTCTCAGCTTTCCATTTCTTTTATAAGAATTTCCTAAAATGTGAATTAAAAGTCGAGGCTTCTTTAAAATCTCTTATCGTGCTATGTAGAATCCAAGTTCTAACCCTAGACCTAAGTTCTTCTATGCTCCTTTTTATTTCTAAAAATAGTTTTGTTTCTTGAAAAAGACTTGATTTTTTTAGTGTCATGGACAACACGGACTGATTTTTTGTAGCATGGATATATAATATGCAACAATAGATATTTAAGGTCCGAATAGTGCTACCTTGGAAAACAGTTGATATTTTCTTCACTGGAGATGGTGAATCTTCTGTGTAGAATGTAGCATCAAGGACAGAGATAGGACTCGGTTGTTCAGTTGCTGGTATGGCTAGGTCAGCAAATGCCATATCCTCATTCAACCTTGCAGCAAAGTCCTGGAGGGCAAAAGATAAACTCTGTTACTCTGGTAGGTTAAATTAAAACCTGAAATCGGTGCAATGTTCATGCTTGCTCTTTCCTTGATTTTTACCACCCGATGCATAAAAGAAAGGAAAAACAGTTGAAGCATAATCACTTACTTTTTCCTTGGGCTTAATTTGTGGCTTCGCGTTGATCTCAATGGAAGATGCTGTGCTTGTGATTTCTGTCTCAATTTGTGAAGCCAAGCTACTGTTGCTTTCAGATTGCACAGAGGCTGTATCACCTTGGTGACTGAAGTTCCTTCTGTCATTATTACTGCTCACTTTGTGATTACCTTGCTGCAGACTGGTAGATTGTGGTTTGACGTTTCTAGTTGAGGATTCTGATTCTAGAGGGGATTTGCTGGGTTGTTTTCTTCCCTTGCTCGAATCAGGGGAGGAATTGGTTGCACAGGATTGCTTGTCTATTCCCTGCTTCTTCCCTTGAAATCTAGGACTTGTGGATCCAGAGCTCCTTCCAAATGCTGCATAGTTTTCTGCCTTCACCATCTGAGGTGCTCTTGAGGTTTGTGCTGTTTTTGATGTTTTCCAAGTGCCCTTATTTGCATAAGATTTACATGGACTTGCATCTTTGAGAGCACGGTTTCTTGGGGCCACATCTTTTGCTACTAGTTTGTCACTTGAGTCTTCTCTTCTGTATAGAGTATTTTGAGTTTGGAGTCTCTGGAGACCTGATGCATCAGTAGATATGAGAACTGTTGAACTTGAGTTTGTTGGTCTTACTCCTTTTGAGATTATGATTGAGTAATTTAACCTCTTTGGAGAGTTTGAACTCCTGCTCTGGCCTAAAGGGTAGCTCTGGCTACTTCTGCAATTTGGTGCTCTTGTAACCTGATTGCTGCGGCTGTAATCTGAGCTGCTCTTGCTTGTCTGAGACTCCAAATCAGCTTCCTCTTGATTTTGCATATCTGTCCTCTTTCTTGACTTCTGCATTGCTTCAAGTATCTGCTTAAGAGCTCTGAGATCCTTACCTGATTTTCTGAACTCAAGTTCACTTATCCTTTTCTCAATTTCACCATAAACAGTAGACGAAGCATGGGTTGCGCTTGTATTGCCACCGCTATTAATTGTTCTTGGAGCGTCTCGACTGGCATCAAGCTGCCTCCACGGAGCAGGTTCTATTGGAAATCTTGAATTTGAAGTTGGTTTCATTACTAGACCTGTATTTCTCAAATGAGGCATGGTAGGATCTTTTTGTACAATTTGTTGGGAAAAGGCTGGTTGTTTTGTGTTTCTTTCAGATGTTTTATCTGATGACCTCGTTCTAAAACCTCCATGAGGGTGTGGTTGAAGCTTTGTTATCTCACCTTCATTTCTGGAATTGGAATCTGGAAAAGCTTCCAAACCCATTAGCTTTACTACAACATTGGATGATCTTTTATTACTTCCTGGTTCTTGGTTTGCATTTAGCATCTGGGTTGTGTTTCCATTGTCCCCCCTTAGATCCCTCAAAAGCAGATGCAACCTTGATTCGGATGTGGAACTCCTTAGGGAAGTCTCTCTGCTATCCAATGACAGCCTTGGGAGCTCTTTGAGTTTTGTCGTACTCTTGAACGCATCTCGAGTTTCTCTACCATCATAGGAGAAACGAGGAAGGTCCTTCTGGGTAAGTTGCCGAGGAGCATCTTTCTCCTCTCTGGAACTCCTTGGAGCTTCTTGAGGCTTAGCAAGTGTACGGGTTGATCTATCTAAACGTGCAACTCTGGGCTGTCCAGATTTGAGCTGCTGGGAAGGCCTCGGTGAATCTATATGCTTCATGGTTTGGCCTCTGCCTCCCTCTTTACCCCCAGTCTTAACTGATATGGCTCTGTGTTCTCTATGCATAGAATCCTTGATTACATCCCGCAGATCAACAGACTGCTGGCTGGAATGCAGTGATTTGCTTTTTCGTTGCGCGAGTGGCCCAGTTGGGCTTCCAGTAGAACTACTCTGGTTGGAACCAGGTGGTCCCAATTGAACCATTTTATTACGATCAAGCAAAGACACGGTAGATGTGCAAGAGAAAGATGAAGAGGAGTCCCTAGGTGATTCAGCAGCAATTCGTGGTTTGTCTTTCACGGCCACATCCACATAATTTTCCTGCAAGAGGCAACTCACAAACTTAATGTCTCTATTCAAACCAAAAATCATTTATAAGATTTGTTCAGATTACATACAATTGCCTTATCCGTTGCAGCTTTAGACTCGTTATTGTGGTTGCCACCTTCACATGGACAAAAGGATGGAAATGTTAGAAGGTAAATATTGATGCTAATTCTCCTTTAGTTGGAGTTGCTTTGATTATGCAAAATGAATGGCATTGTATTGCAATATGCATAAATTATAAACTGATACCATAAACAGTGTTTAGTTTCTCTATGGGGTCTTAATGCCAGTCGCTATTCTGTCTCTTTTAACAATAGTATGTGTGCCTCTTATCTTTTTTATTTAAAATCCAGAACACATAAAAATCTGGTAATATCCAGAAACAAAAGTTGGTTAGGTTGCTAGTTATTACTAGGTTCCTTAAAGAATAAAATGAGTTTCCCCAGCATGATGATCGATCTTCTTGTCCATTATTTTTACTGCAGAAATTTAGCTAGTATATATCAAATTGAATGCTTCTAGTAGCAGACTGCTGCAGGTGCATAATGAACAACATTCCATGAATTGAAAGCAGAGTCCCAATTAGTATCTTGCTCATAGAATTTTGTAATTGAAAGAATACTAACAGAAATTTGATGGGATAAACGCTTTCATTACGATTCTGAAAACAGGAGAGAAAGAGTACCTTGAAGCAGCTTTTTGTGGTTGTGGCTGGAGCTCACGCGTCGACTAGTGACAAAATAGTGGCGGTCAAAGAGTTGAAAGATCCCATTCATGCAGCCAATCTGCTTCTGCAGATCCCTGTTTTCCTCTGTTAACGAAGATATCATCTTTGCAGACATGTTCGCCTGTTGCATCAAGTCTAAGCAATACAAATAATCAGTTCATGTATTCTTCTCCCTATCTTCTTCAATTAACTCTGCTCTGCAAGTGATCTTTTCCAGAAACTAAGGAATGGAAGTTCCGTGCAAGAAAACGTTGCCAAGAACCCAAGCTCTTGATATTACTATAGAGAAATTTTCTTACCGTTTACATATGCTGGTTGTTAAAAAGTGTATAAACCCAGTTGTTTAAAGTTTTGAGGTGTAGAGCAGCAGAAGTACTTCAAATCATTAGTGAAGGCTGGGAGACAGACTACAGAGTATTTTCGGGGTATTCCTGACTCCTGAGAGCAAGGCTGACAATGTCCGCAGTGATTCCACCAGGAGTAGCATATACTATAAAGAAAGGAGGAAGAAATGGTATGGACCCAAAGAGAAAGAAAGAGAAACAATCGATCACTGTTAGCAGTATCCCCCACCTTCCATGTTCTAAAATGGCTGTTTGAGTGCAAAATAAATGGGGCAGACCCCAAGAAGTAGAAGAAATGTTTGCTTTTGGGTTTTCTCACATAAAGATTAACAAAGAGAGGGAAGAATTTGTTTGTCCTTCTGCTCTGAATAGTTTGTTTGTCCTTTGGCTCTCTCAAGGAAAGACCGATTTTTATGCGAGAGTTTTAGAGGGAATGTGTTGTGTGTAATATATAAAGGCAAAAGATTTTTTTTTTTTTAATCAAAGGGCAAAAGTTATTTGATTACTCTCTGGAAATAGAGAGGTGGAAAAAGAGAAAAGAATGGAGGGCATTTCTTGATTTTCTTGATTTTCTGATTGAGAGAAGGGTTATGAGAGGAAGGCGGTGGGACAGATCTGGTGTGAATGTGTGGGGTCATACGGTATCTGTATTTCTCTTGGGTCCCAGAACTGGGTCATTTTCATTGGCTTCCATGTGGACAAAATAATGCTTGCGGGTGGGCGTGGCGTTGGGCAGGGGTTGGGTGGGTCTGGTCTGGTGGGTCTCAACTCTGGACTTCTTTTACATGATCATGTGGTGTTTGTCAGATTGTGCAAGAGTGTGCTTTCATGTACTGGCAAGCGCTCTCAAGGGGACGCCCATTGCCATTTACCCCTCCGCTTTCAGTCAGTCACTGCGTGCCTCTCTAAAGCCATTTCTCAACCATTCTCAGTTCCTTCCTCCTCCCTAGTTGGGCTAATGGCTCTTGAAGATGCCTTTACCAATTATTACTGACGCCTCAGCCTAACAAGGTTAAACAAGTGTACTTTAATCATTATTTTGGAGGTCCCATACTCAATATAAATCATCCTTTTTCCAATCAATTTAAGCAATTTCAGCCTAATTAAGTCATGGACCTATCTTGTTCGCGGGTCTAAGTCTAATTTCCATGCCCTTCACAACACTCAAATTGTAACTTTCATAGGCATAACTTAGCAAAATCTCGGATTCTCCTTTACATGACGCTTTTGCAGACATTTGTAATCAAGTCTAATGACTTATGGTAAAGAAAGTGAGAAGAAACAGACAATGAGATCCGCTTTGAAACAGACCTTCAAATTTAACATTTAAGTTTTCTTCTCAAATATGCCCAATTGGAGTACTTAATATGGAAGGATCTATGACAAATAAATGGTGGACTTGTACATTGTTGTTGTGGGCACTGCAATTACTTTTCCTTTCTATCTTGGTTGGTTTGGCCCTGTATTTTGGCATGAAGAAAACTTGCTTAGTCAAAATCAAAAAGTAAACAGAAGCACCATTTATGGTACATTTATTTTTCTACTATTATGGATCGTAGACCATTTCTTCAAAACTTCTTGCTCATCATGTCACGTGATCCAATTCTACTTAAAGATTGCTCGAACTACCTCTTTTTCTTTTGCTCGAGAATTTTGCTTAATCTACGTGAAAATGGAAAGTTAAGACTCAGGAAAGTTGAGGCAAGAATTTTCCATCTAAAACATGGTAAATATGAGAGAAGAGGGCATTATGGTCCAAATACTATTTTAGAGGTACATATATATATATATATATATTGTAATGCTAGAGCTGAGGTAAAGGCATGCTTCTCTGTGGGGGTAGATCAATAGCCCAACAGTGATATTTACTACTTACATTATTGTACCAACAAGTCTATGATATGCATTTGTGTTCTCTTGCTGTTTATGGGATTGTATACTTTGGCATTTGAAGAAGTAAGTACCAAAAACTTGTAAAGCCAGGGCCAAAGGTGCTCAATTTTTTACTTCATTATGTGTCACCCGCCTTGCATGTGCCTCTAAATTCTAATCATCGACTCCCAATGAGAATACCGCAACCTTTTACTTTGGCCTCTGAAGGGTATATTTAAATAATAGTCAAGATAGTCGCACTATGGTTAAATATGTTAATAGGACCCTTAAATATGTTAATAGTCGCATTATATACTTTTTTTTATTGGATAAAAATAATTTGTTTACTCACTTGTGAACGACGATAATGACTTTCTTTCCTGGATCTATGACCAAACTAGGAGGTCTTCAATACATATTCGAGTTACTGCCAATTTTGGTTTGGAGGGGATGTAAAGTTTGTGTTTATGATTATGAGTGTGATAGGCTGATAGCTGTGTGAAACAGTGAAATGAAACCTTTATGTTGGGTTGATAAGGAGATTTATATATATCCTCTCTTTTTGTAGTTATGCATTTATATATACCATGCACTACTACACCACAAATTAAACATTGTCAAGTCTTGCCTGCTTCTCACCGCTCACAAGTCACAAGTTAATGCTCCAAGGCTGTCTCATAATTCTCGCCATTTTCATTAATTCTCTTTGCTTCTTCTCTCATTCTAAGGTGGCAATGTATATTCAGTTTCCAATTAAGATGAGGAGTCTTAATCAGGAAGCATATTTTTCGTGTAAGATTGTGCTAGTATTAGCTAATAGCTGTTAACAGTGAAAACAAATTAATTAGCCAATTATAGTACGAGTATTTTGGTGTATGAATTGATTGTGCTGTGTGCTGTGTTTGACAGGCAACATGGGTGCATGTTCAGCTGCGTGGTCTACAAACAAGTTAGGATCAAGAACGTGCATTTTTTGCTTCTTCTTTTTTTTTTTTCATCTCTTCCCAGAAAATCTTTTTCTTCTCAATTAGTAGTTTGATTTGTGAGTTACTTGCATTAACCAGAGATATAAATCGAAAATGAAATTAATAATGATTGTGAAAGTTAAAGGGTTGCTGCATGATCACATGGAAAAAGTAAAGAGAGGGCATGAGGGATGCCTGAATTGGATTATGCAATGGCCAACTAAACCAATCTTAATCATCCAATACTATGTTCCAAGAAAGTCCTACCCCATCAGTCCTCCATAATGGCCACATGATGTTCCCTTTCCACTTATTCTCCACCAAAATCACCATGTGCATTAACACCCTAACTTCTGGTTCCAACCTTCTTCTAAGTCAATTGAGTTTAATTTTATCAAAACTCTCTCTCTCTCTCTCTCTCTCTCTCTCTCTATATATATATATATATATATATATATATATATAGATAGATAGATAATACATGCTGGTCATACATAATTAACAATTAGGTCCAGACACAAGGAGGGAAAGAACAAAATATTCAAATCACTTACTGTTGATTTCCTAGGAGGAGAAAGTGGTGCACTTTTACATTAGAATTGCAAGAAAAAGGGATTATGTGACCATGAAATAAGCTATTTTTGGGTCTTAAATGTTTGCAGTTATTCCTTGAAAGATTAACAGAGTCAAGATTCCATCTTATCCCCTTCTCATCACGTGAGAAGGCAAGATCGAACATGAAATTTCATACATTTAATCTAAGCTTCCGGGTTCAGTAACCTAACTCGTTGTACCTTTGAAGTTGGTTCAAAAATTTTCAAGTTGGCTCAATAATGCCGAAAATTTCATTTCTAATACAATTCTAGCCATCTTTACAGTATAATTATATGCCATTACAAGGATGAATTAATGTGAACGATAACTAATTAAGTACTATAAACATTCCAGGGGCTTGGTATCCGTACATTCAAAACCCGCCATAATACTAGCTTGAGGATGAAGACCCCTTTAATTTATTGATGAACCGTGAGTTAAGACGCAGCCAAATGCACAAGCTTTTTGTCCCCCTTCATTGTGTACGGGACACTTTTTCTTCTGTTTGATTATTAGGCACAATTTTAACTTTTGGAATAGTAGTAACACTAATTATTTACTTTCATCAAGATAATTAATGTGTTTTGATAATCTTTCCATCTCCCAAAGATAATCATTTAATTTGTTCACACGTATTAAAAAGTGATTGACTAATTTAGTTGAAATGTAATAAATTTTATATACACCTTTACATACATATATATATATATATATGATTATATATACTTTTATTAATTTTTAATTACTTAAATTATTTCAAAGCAAATAAACTAATAATTTTTCTTTGAAAGTACAATTTCAAGAAAAATTGTAATTGAATATTAATAGTTAGTCATATGCACTTATTTCTCATGTTACTTTATCATTTAGTTTCAATATGTGAATTAAAATAAAATTAATTTATGCTTGATAACAATAAATAATAATTAAGAATAAATGTGAAAATGGAAAATTAAATATGATATTATTTATATAAAAAATAATTTTTTAAAACGATTAAAAATAGAATAATAGAATATTATATAGAAATGCATGTTAGTTTTTAATTAAAGAGATTTGAATTTTGAAACACTAACTTATGTTAAACTTTGAAATGTTATCGCCAACCTAACATAGTAACATGATGGCTCATAAAAATAAGATATTCATTATTATTATCTGTTAAAGAATTCTCAAAAGGTCAAGTACAATTTGGACAATCAAGTTACCATGATGATTGAAAAAAGAATTAGTCATCGATTAGCACGTGCCAAGTTGATGACTGCAGGCTTTCGTGTCATCGTTTCCTATGAGATATCAATCAATCGATCCCATATCCTCATGGGTTTTGGGATCTCAACTTTATTACTAGTTTAATTAGTCACTCTGCAAAAGAACAACTCACATTCTGGTGATCTTTCAGAGAGTATAATTAAATGGTTAGTTATATCCACTGAGTTTGGAGTATCTAATCCAATATTTAATCATGCTTTACGCGAGGTTACTTATCATCATCGGCTACATGCAGTCACACTGAAATGACGTATTTAATTCTTTAATAAACAAAAACTAAAGTAAGATCTTAACAACTTCCTTTCAACGCAAACTTTGAGCGTATATATATATATATAGAGAGCGAGAGAGAGAGAGAGAGAGCTATACAAAAAAGGATTTGTTATTCTCTTTCTAATAATTATTAATAATAGTTGCGGAAGCATGTGGGATCTGAGCTCATGGCCTCCAATGGGTTGAGAAGGAATATGGTCAGAATGTGTGTGTGTGTGGATAGTGTCAAAACCTACTCCTCTTCTGTACAAAAGTACATTAAGAAATGGAGAAAAATATATGTATGATGAAGTGATACAATGATAGAGATTATGGACCATCAAATTTGCAAAAGATTTTGGTATATTTTGAAATACCTCCGGCTGCTCTGATATCATGTAAAAAAAATTATTTTGTTTAAAAATTTAAACTAATAGAGACGGATACAATTTATAGCGTTAGTATCATTTTCTTCCTCATTTTATCGATATTTTGTTATCATATCTGTTCAAGTGGCGTATGATTCCATGCAGGAGCTTTGCCCACTAGTGTTTTTAGTGTCATTCTTGTATAGAAAGGTTGGTTAGCAGCTGTAACCATTCATGAGAGAATCAGTCACGAGGGCTGTTTCTAAAGCTGTTATCAACTGTTGGAAGTGCTTTCTCATTTCATTCCTAATGGTCCAATATTTATAATGAGTACCTTTTCCCACTGAGGCCCCTCTTCTATCCTTTCTTTTTGTACATTTCATAAAATCATGCGTGTGTACTTTTTTTTTTTTTTTTTTGAGGAAAAGAAGGAACTTCGTTAGAAATATCTATTAAGGAAGTTACACTAGAAGTGACATGATGGATAGGTTCTTAACTAAGTTCCATCTCAATATACAACAATTTTTATGTCCCTTTACATGACTATTGAGTCAATAATTCATGGTTTGATTGCTTAGGCTGTACATTGAGTTTATGTTCATGTTAGAAAAGGGTGGGGGGAGGGAATTGGATAAAATTTGTTATTCTTTTAATTGAATATATGATTTAAACGTAGATAAGTCTCATATATTGAATAAATTAATAAAACAATTAAAATATAATTAATAAACTAGTGAATATGTGAAATTTTAAATTAATTTTTTTTTATATTTAGATTGAGATCCATATGGTCAGATTTTAATATTTGAGTTTTCAGAAGAAAAAAATAATTATTTTCTTTTTCTGAAAAGGAAAAAGGAAAGTGACAAAAGTTTTTGTTCAAATATAGGCTAATTTTTATCTTCTCTTGCTATAAAAAAAGAGAGTTGTGCACCTAAAATAAAAATAATACAATACATTAAAAATTAGATGTCCAAGTCTCTCTTTATTTTTTATTTATCCAAAATTAAATGTCTATTTTTTTAAAAAAAAATAAACATATTTTTCATTTTAAATCTCACTAATAAACTCCTTAATTTTTTTTATTAAAAAAGAACTCAATTAACACATAGGAGTTCATCAACAACCACATTATAATGTCTTATCTTAGACTCTCCTTAATTTTTTATTTAATTTTAAATAGAAATATAATTTTGGAGAAAAAGAGTAGTTAATCCAGTATTAGACAAAAGTTTAAATATGATATGCGTCCTTTTGAAAATGAGTACCAATCTTTAAATTTTCAAAAACAAATAGTAGTTAATTTGAAAGTACAAGAGCTGATAATGTGAAGTGAAAGAAAAGATCAAATGCTAATAATAATAATAATAATAATAATGAACACTATCACAATCAATCAATCATGTTTGTTAGACATGTCCCCTAAACTGGGCTCCCAAGCCTACATATATATATAAGAATTATTTACTATCATGGAGAGAATGTTAGTATCTGTTCATTTTGGGATTCAAAATTCTAATTCCTCCTTTCAAAAAAAAAAAAAAATCTAATTCCTACAAGATAAAATTTCATGACTGTTGGGAAAGTACCTGTATAGTTTAAAATCAATGGGCCTGTCTTTGTTAGCTAGATATGTTTTTTAATTGTTACTTTTTCCCGGTGATAATTGCAATCATTGTTCTATACTGTTTTTGCACGTATGTGTACTAGTAAGATCAAGATACAATTTTTCATGCCTTCCTGTTCAAAATTTTGCGAGATTCTACTCAAACAGACTGACCCATTTTCTTCTGTGGGCTAAGCTACTTCGGAGTTCGGACTCTGACCCATTTTTACAGTCAAAACTCATTGCATGCTGTTGTGGTCGAGCAGCATCCATGTACCAAAACACTTCCCCTCGGTTTTTCTCTTCCATAAAAACCTGTACATCTGTTTCTGCAGATCAAATAGGCAAATTCTTGCAGACAACCTCCACGATGAAATAGTGTTTTCATACGCATACTATGCTACATACTAGAAATCTTTCACCTGCATGCTTGATTATATTGGTCTTCTGTCCAAAGCAATGAACTCTTGTGAGATAGAAAAATAGAAATTAGTAGCCACCAAGATAATTATATTCAAACCTTACAAAAGATGCTTCATTCATATGTTATTCAGATCGGTGCAAAATACTTACAATGCATAGCAGAATATAGATCTGTAATAACAAAAGTATTCTGAACTAAAACGAATGCCATATCATCCGTGTATAAATCAAAAGATATCTTTATAAAGACAAGCCTTTTGATTTTTAAGGGTCAAAGTGCATTATAAATAGTAAAGAGCTGAACACTTGTTCAATTACAATCTGCATTTTGACTGTCCTGTATTTTTTTTTTTAAAGGATCGTAAATGATTTTCATCTAACCGTGTCAACTTGAACTAAGATGACTCTAACTATTCACATAGGCCAAAACTTGGACTATGATCCGCCTTTGGATTAGCATCTTCATCAACAACAAAAGATCCATACTGTAAGTAGACTGCACAAAAAAAAAAAACCTACAGAATGAGTTGTGTATCTTACAGAAAACCACAGCACCCTGTTACTCCTATTTCATCACAGGGTAAGAAGGACCACCCACAACAAAAAATTTCAAGTGGACTGACCGCTTCCAATGTATCTTAAATGAGGATAGATATTGGCAACTTGCAAACAATCCAGTCCTTAAATTGGCATAATGCCTTCAAACTGCAGTTGTGATTACCATCTTTCAAACAGAAGTCTCTTTAAAAAGCCCATAAAGAGGCAATGCTGAACGGCAAGGCCAAATCTAAGAAATGAATAAAAGGATCAGACTCCTTTGGCGGATTGAATAAAGAAACTCTGGAGAACTCCTGAGTAGAAATTCCAATGGGGGTCTGTTTCATTGATGGCACTTTGACCAAATGGATGTTGTGCAACATAATGCCGTACATTTCCAGCCACTGCTAAACCTTCCAAGTAAACTCGAATATCACCTCCAGACCCTGCAATAATTCCTATCCTTTCTAAGTGAGTTTTCTTCTGTTTAATTGGTAGATATAAAACCACACACTCCATCTTTAGTGACAGACCAGAAATGATGGAACAAATCACTAAAAAGCAGTTTACAAGCAAATTTTGTGCCTTCCAAGCCTCATGCACAAATTAAACAAGCCACAGCATCTTTACTTGTGAAAAGCTCCAACAAGTGCTTATATACAATCTAGGTAATCAGATGATATTCCATATACCCATAATTAAATGAAAGATTTTAGGAAAGGACTCTCCATCAGATCATGATTTAAACAAATTAAAGCATATCTATCAAAAGCAAAAAATTGGTGGAATTTTCAAACTAAGAAGAAATTCTCCAAAGATCATAATAAAAGTGCCTTACCTAACGAATTGTCACTTTTAGTCTTGTAGCTGTATGAACAAGGAAAAATTCCAGTGTGCATCTACAGATACAATTGCAAGCAAAACAATAAGAAGAGTACTAATCAAAGAGTGCAATGAAAGGCCTGGAATAAAAGGAGAATGGTGGTGATAGCTTACAGGATTAAGCAAGGCTTTATATGGAGAATCATCCAACAATAATGTATTTGACTCGTCATAATCTCCCTTAGCATTGTGTTTTCCCCAAACCTTCCTCAACTCCTTGAAAACCACAGGCTTATGCTTGTTTTCTAGAGTTTTGAATTTTGTTTTAGTACAGTAAGAGGCATCCTGCAGATTCAGTGATAAAGGAAAAACTGTCTCATCTTGGTAAAGTTTGGATAAACCACACACTACAGACTAAGAGTTTGCAGGAATCATAGCACAAATGTATTGACTGATTAAAACAACTTCGAAAAGTTGTGACCTCTACTTTGAGCTAATCAAAGTTGAAAGGCCATTTCACAACAAAATATGTAAAACCGTATACATCTGATTTTATTAATTTAGCTATTGTTTTATATTCATCATCTATATTTTTCTTTGCAATTTCAAATGTAAATCATCCTATAAAACTTACAAAAATCCAAAGAAGCTGGAGATGTCTGACAACTAACTAAAATCATTTCTTCGTATCTAGGAAATTTCTAGACTGGAAGGTGGGGAAGAGAAGAGGGCTCTTACCCAACAAAATAGCAACTTATGCTTCAGGTCTCCCAACAAATAGTCCACCACTTCAACCAAAACCCGTCTGCATATTACATATCCATAATTAATTCTTATAAAACCGTTTATAAAGATTGCTGGAGGCACAAAATATATAAAAGATAATAATATACAATAAGTAATTTGACAGGAGAGAAAAAAAGAGTACTTAGTTCTTGAAGACCAGATGCCCACATTAAATCTCTCAAAACAAAACTTCAAAAAGTCAAGATAAAAAGGCCTCTTGAAAACTGCATCAGAAAATATAAGAATTATTAGGTAATTCCAGGTTCGAAGCACTCTACTTCTCATTTATCCATATGACAAAGTGTTTGATTGTGAAAAGCTTTCAAATGAAGTATTTAAAAATCTTACTTGCACGTCCCAAGATATTTTTGTCTCCTTTACATCCTTGTGGTGGAGGTTTAACTATATCCGCAAGTAGTCCATTCACATCAAGGATTAGAAGTTTTCTTCTCTGAGGAATTTGATATGGATCCGCTAGGAAACAATTTTGTGCTTTGTTGATAATCTCTGAAGATTTATGCTGCATAACCTTCTTGTTACAGATTCCGTTACCTGATTCAACCCTTTCTTGTGAGAACTGACGACAATTGTTATTGGTCGAAACTTTGAATAGACTAGGTGATGAGGCAGTCTGATTGTTTACTAACTTGACATCCACTTTTGCCAAATTTGCTAAAGTGCTAGAAAGATATATTGCTGAACCTTTTCCTGTGGACCGTCCAGATTCTTGAGATTCATCGGCTTCGTTGTTTATTTTACCACCAGCACTTGAATCTGCCAGACTCAAATTTGAAATAATATCTGCGTGATCCATGCTTTCAAGCCCAAGCTTAGATGCAGCCTTGTTTTTTGCCCTTCTCATCCTCCTCTTTCTAGACTTTGAAGGCTTCTCCAAAGGGTTTGTTGTTGAGTCCATACCTGATTTTGGATTTTCTTGAGACAATTTTGCAGCAGAATCCAATTCCATAAGATTATCTTGCGAACAAGCCTTGGCTGTTGTGCCATTCTCCCCACTTACATAATCGTGCACATTTTTGTCTTTCTGGTCAATGCTCGGCACAACACATCCATCATTGGCCTTAATCTTCCTCCTCCTTTTCTGTCTCTTTTTTAGCTTTACATTCAGCTCAGCAGGAGTTTCAGCAGAGACTGTGTCCATTTTAAACTTATGAACTGCTTCACTATTTCTCTTCCTTTCTTCAGTCTCTACTCTCTTGATCAAACTTGTCCCATAAATCTGCTCTTTCCCAGAAAATCTCCACTTCACTCAGACAAATTTTATCTCCTGCATTAGAAACTGAATCACAACCAAAAAGAATATTTCTGCGCTTCATATGCACAAGAAAGAAATTTGTTCATTACAAGGTCAAAAAAGAGACAAGTATTCATGTCAATACTAGATATTCTTGCAAGCAAACGAATTGGAAGCACAAAAGCCTCGCCTATACAATTAAACATATGCAAAATGATAATCTATAAGTCCTAGACAAAGGTTTCCATACAAATCATTTAACTTACACATAAGTTACACATTTGGAATTCAAAAGTTCATTTAACGTAGCTGTTCAGTAGGATAAAAATTAGAGTAAAACTATAAATTGCTTTCACAATTTCACAAAGCAACATTTTGGGGGGGGGGGGAAGTCAAAAAAAAACTACTGACCAGAGACGGTAATAACGTAGATAGCGAAGCAAATCAGTTTTCATTTCAAAAGCATAGCAAAATTTCCTTCATTATATACAAAACTAGCGAACAGGAGAATGAATCAGAAAAGACATCAGACTCAAATTTAGCGATTTACAAACAAGATGGCGAATTAACAATAAATAAAACCACAAATCAGAAGAAGTGCACTTTAGGAAAAATTTGTTCAGATAAGTTGCTAAATGCAGAAACCATACACAGATTTCCGATATTAATAACATATTTCAAATCCTGCACATTAAACACCAACGAACAAGAAATTTTCCTGTTTCAGATTAAAATTAGTATAGAGAATCATCTTAAATATGATTTTAAACCTCCTGTATGATAATAAGCAATTGACGCTGCCTCTTGCAGTCCTACTGTTGCATTACAGCGGTTACTTCGTGAAGTGCGTATCTAAATCTGTGAGAGTGTGTTTAGAAGGATAAGCAGTGTCCCGAACCTGTGGGTGGTAGGCGGCGCTGTGCGAAGAAGACTAAGCGCTCCTGCGGACGTCGTAATCTTTTCGTTGGCGCTGAGGTTTGAGTTTCGCAGACGTTAGTATAGGATGCGATGAATCCCCTAGCTAGCAACAGATTAGTACAAGTTTAAAGATCTTACAGGACCACTTTACCCCTATTTCTCTATCTGGTTTTTGAAGAAAATAAACTTTTTAAATAAAAAAAATCAAAATCAGAAATATTCAACCAAAAATTAAAAGAGAAAGTAATCGAGAAACTAAATGGGCCTAAGTAATCTGATTTTTCCTTTTGGGTAGGAATCTGATGAATACTAAGAAGACGGGTTATAGGCTATCAGATACAGTGGCCCATATTTGGAAGTTAACTTTGGGCCTATCCGATAAAACTACATGCATTTCTTAATCAGGCATTAGATCCAAAACTATCACCATGTTTCCTATAAGGTAGCATCGTGCTTGCGCAATCGATCAAACTCATCGTGTATGATAAGAAAAATTTTAAGTGAAATTGATTTCCATGCACTAGATATATTAAAATGTTGCATTATGTTTTTTTTAGACGAAGGAAAAAAGGGTTCAAAGAGAGGAGGAGGATGCCTCATTTTCAAATAATAAAAAAAAAGTGATTATGATATGAGATTCACAATGTTTGATAAGAAAATATATTTATTATGACTCCCGTTATGCTTTGGGCTTCAGTAATAAATACTTTATTGATTTGTAAGAGTGATAGATAATTATATATAATTGGAAAATAAATATCTTAAAAATAAAATTAAGTATTTCATTTTTAAAATAATAATAATAGTTCAAGACATGCCTACATTCACCAAAAGAAATGGAAAAAGAACCGTATGGCCTTCTCCTTCAGGCCTACCCTGTGATGTTGCTGAGCCAAAGCCCAATAATATCCATCGGTTCTCTTTCTACTTTAGTGTTAAGCTCGTATACGTGGACGGAGTGGCAGCTTTGCATCACACGGGCACGTTCGTACAAGTTGGCGGGATGCTTCAAACCCTAATTAAAAGCGTAATCTTCTGGTAGCTATTTTAAGGTAAAGTTGCACGATTACTCCACTATTGGATCAACGTGAAAGAATTATGACCATTAACATTTGATGGATCTAAAAAGAGTCCAGTGGTCCAATCGACCTTTGTAGTTTGAATGATTGAAGTCGTGGTCCAGTTCTTGACCGATCCTCTTCGTTTAACAATGTGCAGAGGAGAGTTGGGCAATTTATGAAGTTTGTCTAATATTTCACATGGTTATCGATCACTTCATCCATTTTAAATTAAAGAAGTTTTGTTAATTTAATTAATTTATTAAATTATTATTGATATTATATATAATGAATGACTCATAATTTATTGAAATGTAAATTTTTTAAAATTAAAATAGTCTGTTGAGATTATAAATTAATGAGATATAAATTTTTAAAATTAAAAAGACTATTAATGAAATTTTAAATAAAAAAATATATTTATTTAAGTAAAGTGTAAATTTAATTTCAGAAGCAGAAAGTATAATATTTTAAATAATTAATTTTTATCATTAAATTTTTTTTATTCTAAATAACTTTTAGATTTATTAATTTTATTGATTTTTATTTCCCCAAAGAAAATTGACTGCTTTTTAATGATAATTGATTAGTAGTTTGTCAACAATTTATTTTCATAATAAATATTTTCCCCCATTCAATAACTTTAATATTTATCTAAATAGAACCAATTTTTCAAAAAATGCATCGTTAAAAAGGGAAAAACAATTTGATAAGAATGCTAATAATAAAAAAAATAAAAAAAAAGTATTAAAGGAAGCTGATAATGTGTTCCCACGTTTGGTAACCACGGTTTTGTCTAGAATAATGCACAAAGTTATCTTGAACTTGTGATACAAGAAAATGGGGTTGAAAGAGTTGCTGAATTATAGTGGACTATGTCTATGAGTATTAGATACAATGAATGTAGTTGGGATTTGATTGAGAACCCAAATATAGAAGGCAATGGGCATTTGAAGTAAGAAACTGGAAACCACTACTTTCCACCTTATGCCGTTATGGGTTGCTTTAGGAAAGAAAAAAGGTCTCGGAAGAGCTTACAATTAATTTAGAGGATACATTTCCAGATTCTCAGAGTGAAGAATCATTTACTTTTCAATATGGGACCAATACCATCACAACCCTATAATGATGATTTCAATCCTTTTTGCCAAATGCAAGGAACCACACTCCACAAACATCTTCAAAACCCGTAATTTACTTCATTCTTTATTTCAAAAACTCTATTATAAAGAGTGTCATTAGAACTCATAATCTTTAAAATTATTAACGAGATAATCGCTTTACTATACAAATTGCATGTATTTGTCACAGTAATTTACTTATTCATATACTTTTTAATATTGTATTTTTGTATTAAGTCAAGAAAAAAATTTTATTTTGAACAAAAAAATAAAGTTATTTTTAATTCTAAATTTATAAACGCTAAAGACAGAACATGTTATAAGAACCACAAGAGAAGAAAAAGAGGAAGGATAATATATACTAGTAATTGTATCCTTATGTTCTGGTCAGTTTTGTTGACCAAATAATGTGCTCCAATATTGAATTTTCATAGACTCCTTTTTTCTGTCTAGGAATGCAAGCATTAAAAACACATGAAACGTAGGCAAATCAGGTCGAAATTGTGGTGTTTTATCCACGAAAAAGAAAAATTGCCGGCTATATTCATATCCATCATCATCAACCTCTTGGAAGAATCAACTTAATTACACTATTGCAGTCCAATAAGATCTTCTCCACAAAGCTTCCTCACACTTTCCCCTTCTATATATTAGTCAAACAAACTTTGATTCATAGTAGTAGTATGTGTCTTTGTCTTCGGAGAGAAAGGCGCCAAACAGTTAACATTAATGAGACGGTGAATCAAGACTTGGAATTTTAATCAACTGAATTATTACTAATACATTATTCCTATTTTCAATTGATTAACTTGTTGTTGTTTTATTCCTACGATAAAAGATTAGTGAAATTTAGTCATAATAATTAGTAAAACGTAAAAGTTCATTAATTAGCCGTTGAAAAGTTTTCCTTGATTATTTGTCCAGATCGATATTCATCCATTCCTTTTATTCGGACCTTTGTTTATTTAAATTGATAAAGCAGCAAGGATATTTTTACTAATTAAGAAAACCAACCATGGCCCCCCCCCCCTGCTGCGATGGTCCTTGATGGCTGCTGCTGCCGGTGATGTAGTAAATTAAACTTAAATTATTACATATGGATAAATTATTAAAACCCTCAATCATTGATGTATTGGAAACTGTAAATTTTTTTAAATATGTCGATTCTATACAAAATATAATCAAAAGACTAATTCGTAACTAATTAAATTAATAATATTAAAACTCACAAATAAGCAAAACTCTATTTAATTTTAAGTCAAAAGGATAAAATTAAAACTTGCATAAAAAGAGTAAACATTTTCGTTATTTATACTTCATGAGATGTTCATCAAGTGCTCTTGAAAAATTGCCAACTTATAATTAATGCAGCCTACATTTGAACAACAACCAGACAAAAAATTATTGTGCGATCGAACTTTCACTGAACAACAACCAAAGGAAAAGCAGTGAGCGATTCCGAAAGTTATTAAAAGCTCTCATAGGAGAAAATGTTGCAACCGACTGTTCCAGAATTAATGCAGCCTACATTTGAATGATGATTAATGAGCCAATATAGAAGGAAGATCATTTTATGTGTGGATCGTTGTCATTTGAGTTGACGAAAATTTGACAGTACAAATGTCTGATCCTTCCCCATCCTGCTAGTCATGTAGCCAGGAATTTGTCAAGTGAAGACTGAAGCATCATAGAAAACCAATGCAACAATAAATAGGATGTCTCCGTCCATTAAGGGGTCGGGGTCGACGACAGGGGTTCACAAGTATCTGAGTTTATCTCACATCGGTTATGAAATGCGTTAATGATCTCTTTATAAGTGTGAGGGAAATCCTTATTTCTTTAACTTACTTTTGAGGTTGAGAAGGGTTAAAGATCACCCAACAAGAACTAATCATGCATAATTCGAAATTTAAGTTTTATATATATATGTGTGTGTGTGTGTGTGAAGAAAAAAAAGAAAAATATTTATTTAATGTCACATTTGGGTCACAATTTATTTCTGTTGTGTATTGAAATGTAAGAAAATCAACCTAGAATTCTGAAGGAAGAACGCCTCGGAATAAACATTTAAATTCTATAAATTTTGTTATGAATCAAGTTTACACTTATTTATTTATCAAAAAAAAATCACACTTATTATGCTACAATAATACATATTATTATCGGTCATTATTTTTGACTGTTATAATTAAATAAAAATTACAGTATGTATACAAGCTTGGTTAAATGGATTAATCTGAGTTAAAGCTTTGTATTAAATGGATTATGAGATGTGCATATTTTCTTCCACCGGGAAAGGTGGAATCCATGAGAGAGATAGGGAGAGAGGTGTTTTCTGAGAGAATAAACAATTGAAGAAGACAAGAAACCCCGACTACTAATTGTTCCTAAGATAAGAAATCTCCCAACTCTCGCCGTCTTGCGCCTTGCGGTCTCACCAGCCCATACCCACATTCACAATAAAAAATAATGATAATCAAAATTGAATGTTTATTTTTTAATTTTTATTAAAAATTAAATAAATTTATTGAGTTTAATTAATTTACAAAATTATCATTGATATTAATATAATGAATTATGAGACTCGCGTGTTAGATATAAATATCTTAAATTAAGATGGTGAAGTATATAAATTATGAGGGAGTGAAATATAAATTTTTTAAATAAAATAGGTTATTAATTAAATTTTAAATATAAAAATATTTATTTAATAAAAATGAACATTTAATTTTAAATAAATAAAAATAATAAAAATATGAAAATTCAATTTGAAACAAAAAAATAATACTTAATAAATAAAACATAAAAGGAAAGAAGATGTTTCTTTTGACTTGAAATTATCGTATATCATCCTAAACGAACGGAAAAGTGCGTTGCGTAAAGTTATTTCAATTATATTTTATTTTATAGTAGTATTTTTTTATATAAGTTTTAACATTTTTTAGTTCTTAAACTATCAATTTCCCTTTGCATTATTAATATCATAGTTTAGTTTGAATTTTCTAATGCCAAATCAGTCACGAAATCCCGCTCTTATAGAGTGATAATGTGAAACCAGCCAGCTTAAGACAATCACCACTCTTTTTACAGATCATTACAGCTTAATTAAAGTAAGTGCATTACTAGGAAAGTACTAGGTTATTTTAGCAATTATTACCAAAATCACGCCTTTCCTTTTACCACGTCAGTCGTCACACTCTTTATATGATCTCCTCCATAACTTCCCAGACCAATTAATCCGTCGGCCTCTCCTCTAAAAGCCAAACCTTCCCATTCCCATTTCCGCTCTTGACCTGAAAATTGTACACACATAACAGTCATATCGTATATGCCAATACTGACTACTTATTTTGGGAAAGACTAGATTTTGATCATTGCATGTGACCATTGATCGGAATGGGTTTGTGTTTCTCGAGGAGGTCGACGGTGAAGAGGAAGCCTTCCAGGCGGATAACTAGTCATCAGTTGTCGGCTGCTGGAGGAGGAGGTGGTGGTGGTGGAGCCGGAGGCGCAGGCGGAGGGAGTAATAGGTGGAGTAGGATTCGGTCCAAAAAGGAAGAGTCGATAATTCATGAGCAGGCTTTGGCGACTGCGATTCTTTTGCAACAGCAGTTGCAGAATGCCGGCGGCGCCCCATTTGATCGTTCGGCTTCCTTGAGGTATCCTAATGGAGGTTCCAAAAAGAATCAAGCTTTGCCTCGCAGTTCCAGCTCCAGAGCTCGCTCGCTTACTGATCCTCTACTTCAGCCGCACCAGCTTGTTAATCAGGCAATTCTGGCTAATTAATTCTCGATTTTTTCCTCTGAATGATTACATATTTCTTCAGTTCAGATGTTCAATTTATTTTCCTTTTGTACTATTTTCCTTTTTGACGTGTTTTTGTTGGACTCGATCGCAGTTCTTTTTCTGTGTCCTTTTAAAGAAAAAAAATTCTTGGTTGGGTTATGATTTGTTTTTTTCTCGTACGCTCCGTTTAGAGACGGCTCTTAGCAAATCAGGGAAGTTTTAAGTTCACTGATCATTTACACCTGCTGTACAAGTGACAGGATTGATTGTTAATACAAATTATCCAGGAATTAATATTGATATATGCAGAAATCTGGATTCCTTGGTAAACTAAATAAAATTAGCGATATCATGGGCATAAAGAAATGACTTCTGGATAAATTGGAATGAAACAGATGCAGTTTCCCACAATTAAGAAATTTCAAAATTGTTTAAGTGGTTGGTAAGTTGACTGGATTATTTGACTTTTATTTCTTAGTTTGAAAGTTTCTCCTAGTGAGAGTAAAGTTAAATGCTGCAAATTTGATTAATTATATTCTATGTAATTCTGTTCTTAAATGCTATAATTTCTATTGTTTCTATCTTTCTGTTTTTGGTTTGTGCCAAGTTGTTTTGCTTATGATATGCTTAGACTTCCTGATAAAGAAATTTACTTAAGATGTTGAATGAATCAATTTAAAGCATTTCATTTTTATTGTTTCTTCTATATTGTGCAATGTATATTATGCTTATACTCCCTTTCAAATATTTTTGTGCTATGGATCATATATAAGTTTTATATGTTCCCTCCCATAACCTGGACTGCCTCAAGTGATCTTTACTAATCTGCCTACTGCATTTTCGTAACATTTTCCAGGAGGTAAAGCTTGATGATCTAGAGACCAACCATTTTGTCCTCGTTCATGGTGGTGGCTTTGGGGCTTGGTGTTGGTACAAAAGCATAGCGCTCTTGGAAGATGCTGGATTTAAAGTTACTGCAGTAGATTTAACTGGTTCAGGAATTCATTCTTTTGACACAAATAGTATCACAAGTATTTCACAATATGCGAAGCCCCTCATTGACTTTCTTGAAAAACTTTCAGAGGGGGAGAAGGTTATATTCTGTTTCATCTTTTCTTTCTTTTTAACATCTTGAATTTAATTTTGTTGTATTTGAGGTTGGAAACAAATAGAGATTTCAAATGCTTTTACTCGAAAAGTAATTATGCTCTGATTTTTTTCTTTTGTAGATAATAACCTGAACATGGATGTTTATTTTTGTTTTACCTGTATGTTGTAGGTGATTTTGGTTGGACATGATTTTGGAGGTATATGCCTAGCGTATGCTATGGAGTTGTTCCCCTCTAAAATTTCAAAAGCTGTTTTTATTGCTGCAGCTATGCTGACGACTGGGCAAAGTATCCTTGACATGTTTTCACAAAAGGTTTGTGACACTTTCTGACTCGAATAATCCATGTTCCACTATTCGCCCTCACCCTCCCCTACTCACTGCAAAGCGTCTTGCAGCTAGCCATTTTGGAGTGCAAGTTGCTAAATTTCATGAATTATGATTTCTTGCATCAAATGTTCAATGCCACAAAAACTGATTTGCATTTAACCGTCATGTGGTTTGCCTTGATCTTGATTTGTAGCTTTTTTGCCAATTAGAAATTGATTACCATGCCCAATTGCTACAATCGATGGAGATGCAGCTCCAGTCTCCCACGGTGGCAGTCTATGGCTAAAACCTTCAGGACTAGGATTGTTGTTAAGTTTGATCAGATCTGTATGTTGGTAAGGTGTAAGCAATAGAGAACCTAATTTGATGTTCATTCATGAAGTGGTTGTCAGTAAGCAGAGAATGCACAAGAATGCATTCAGGAATGTTGCATTTCATGATTAAAGCCAGAGGACGGATGCTTTGTATAGTGACTCTGGTCATTTTTGGGTTCATAGGTTGTCGATGTGAAATAATAAATGTAGCACAAACATTGATCTCTGCTTGTTCAATATTTGCATTCTCTCAGGTATAGTACTTGAACCTTGATTAGAGCAATTGCACCCATGAAGGTTGGGGTAATGAAGGTGTTTGCTCAACAAATTACTCAGACCTTATCCTAATGACGTGAATAAGAATTGGTACAATAGAGAATGCAAAATTCTCTCTAGATGAGTACTTAAGAATAAACCTGAGGTTTATTTCTTCAGGGTCATAGGTTTTTAAGTAATTTCTAAGGTATTATCTGTTCTCCCTGTGAACACTATTTGGCAGCAAGGCCTAGCCTTACAGATATGGTGTTTAAGATGCTTCTTACAACTAAGGATGAGTTCCGTGGGGATTTTGATGTTATTTTTTTCAAAGTATGATGCATGTGTATGGTGGCTGATTTTTTTACATTTAGAAATTTCTTGCTCTTATATGACTGATGTTTATGATTCTTTCAGGAAGGTTCCAATGATCTAATGCGACAAGCACAGATATTTCTGTATGCTAAAGGGAATGATCATTCTCCTACAGCTATTGATCTGGACAAGTCACTATTGAGGGATTTATTGTTCAACCAGAGTCCTTCTAAGGTACTTAATAATATATTTTCTGCTATAGATGATCCAGCACAAATAGTGTTGACTCAATCATGTTTATTCACCACTTGCAGTACATCAATTAGAATAACATATCATGTTGTCGTTGGGAAGAAGATGTTCCAACCATGTTTATTACCTGAGATGAGGCTAAAGCACAAACTATTTATTGATTTCATTAACATGCCCTGGTATTAGATGCAGATTAGAAGTCTACATAACTTACACATTTATTTTTGATTGTTAATATAATTGGAAGCGAATTGTTGTGGGCTGCCAAAGAGCTCATATATTTGTTTTATTATGCCCTTTTTGTGCTTCATAATGAACATCTATGAAGTGATGACAATTTCAGAAGCCCACTCCTGAACCTTGAAAAGGCTGGAAAGAAATCAAAATGTGGTCAGGAAATCCTGTCATGTGATTGATGGGTCTCCAAACAGTTAAACTGGATACTAACATTGTAACTGGTACACTCAAGTACTGTGGGCATGAGTTTAGTAACTTTGGCTTGGAGGTATCAGGCTTGTCGCCTTGATCAATGTCAATTTTCATATGTAGACTAAAGTGATTTTGAAATGCCTATTCCTGGAGAGAAGTCTTTATCTGTTAATCCGTTTTCCTTTCGTAAATAAGAGAATCTGAAAATATTCTGCTGTAGTCTTTTGTGTTTTCATTTCGATAATACTTGCAATATTTGTTTATCCTGTCAAGATGCTTGTGGTTTTGAATGTGTTATGCATGCCCTTTCTGATCCCTTGTTGCTTTTCTTTGCTAGGATGTTGCATTAGCATCTGTCTCCATGAGGCCAATCCCTTTTTCGCCTGTTCTGGAGAAGCTATCTCTGACTGATCTCAAGTATGGTTCTGTTAGACGGTTTTATGTTGCAACTTCAGAAGACAACGCTATACCTCTCTCTCTGCAGGAGTGGATGATAGACAGAAGTGCACCAGAACGAGTTTTCCGTCTGAAAGGTGCTGATCACTCACCTTTTTTCTCCAAGCCTCAAGCCCTACATAAGATATTGGTAGAGATTTCGAAGATCAAATGAACTTTTGTCTCCCAGTTGCTTTTAGAAGCCCATTTCTCCTATACATCCACTGATACATAAGAACCCAGGATGGAAACAGATCTTCAAGCTTGCACCCTGACCTACAAACTGGAAGCTGGATCTAGATTATTGTTATTGTTTCTCTAAGTGTTCATGTATATGCTTGTTTCTCTCGAGAGATTTTGTAGAAAATTAAATAAACAAATTATCAGGTGAGTTGAAACCTTTTATGAACAGAATCCCATTTGCTGAGAGAGATACCTCCTTGATTTTAAACAATGGAGCGAGGGAGAGTTGAGGAAAAAAGCAAACGAGGGAGAGATATCTTTGCATCTTTGCAAAAAAAATATATTTTTGAATATTTAATTTCATAATTTCTATTTACGTATTGATTGTATGTTTACTTTTGAAGTGTAACTCAATATGGGTAACGTCTAACCTTGGTATCATGAAAAAAAAAAAGGTCTAATCTTGGTTACTTTTAATTCGGTGCATATGACATTTTCCCTTTTCATCCTTACGAAACAGCATCTGGCACCGACACGTGTGACATTAATGGCACCGACATCTTCTCTTTGTTAACTTGACTAAATCAATGTATTACTCTTTAGTTTATCTAAAATTTAATATTTATATCTAAAATTTAATAAATAATATTTATAATTTAAAATATCAACATTTGCTAATTAGTATTAATAACTTGATGTCCTTTATTTTTATTTAAAAGTATCTTAAAAAAAGTTATTTTATTTGTATTATAAGAAGATTACATATATTTTTTTTAGAAAATCAAGAGGATTAACGAGTTTGAGAACGAGTAAACATTTTCTAATTTCAAGCACTCGAATTTTATTGAATGAGTTCTATAGTTAGGGATAGCAATGAAATGGAAATTAATGGGGATTCGTTTCAATTCGACCCATTGAAATCGGAGATTTCTAAATTTAATGGGGTTAGAGTCAGGGATGTGTTTTAGAAAGTGGGGATTAGCGGGGACGGGGATGGGAGCGGGGATTGATTTTTCCCCATTGAAGCTCCGCGTGGATTCGGCTCGCAAATTTCGACTTCGGCTTCAGTTCTATTTTTAATAAAAATACTATTTTATCTCTAATAATTTTTTTAAAAAAAAACTATTTATCCATTTGGTTACTTAAAAATGTAAATAAAATGAGTTTATATTATTGACTAAATAATTGTTAGTTATATTATTAACTATATTAATATAATATTATTTATGTAAATATATGTGAACATTTTTTAAAAAGTGTAACTATAATTTATATTATTAAATATATTGATTTAAATAATTTATATTATTAATTATATACTTAACTAATTATGAATTTATACTATTAAATTTTGTAAATTACAATGATTTTATATTATTGACTAAGTATTTATTGATATAATGATTCAAACTTGATTAAAACGAAGTCAAACGGGATGATGATGGAACAAAAGCGAATGATGTAAAGCAGAAGTGAGGCGGGGACGGGAGTCTCTTTCTAAATTTTTGAAGTGGAGATGATGTAGGGACGTAGATTAGTATTTAAAGTTTATACACAATCGGAGGTTGGGGACTCCGGTCCCGATTCGCTCAATTGTCATCCCTATCTATAGTTTAGATATACGATTGCTAGTAAACCGTGCTTTTTAAAATAAAATAAAATAGAAGAAAAATCAAAGTGTTTTTAAAATTTTAAAGATATATATATTGTATATTTTCTCTAGAAGTCAATGGAACGTAGTTCTAATAGCAATCAAAATCTTAAAATATTATGTTCGACAATCATCTCCACAATACAATATATATATATATATATATATATATATATACACACACACAGGGGCCCACTGAGTAATTCAACCAAAGAACGTGCAAACACATTATTATTATTATTATTTATAATTAACGTGCAATGCGAGCACTTGAATTTGCAAAGATTGGGTTCGAAAATATTTTAAATATAAAATTTCAAACGCTCCTAATTCTTTTGTCCGTTTCTCATCCAATTTAAACGTCACTTCTCCGTTTCCCTCATTCATTCCCCTCAAAGCTACATAGCCAAATATCTCCTTCGCAGGTGCCTTCCGCGTCTTGGTTAAGCGACTGCTGCCATTGTTTCATAAAGGTACAGATTTCCCAAATTCGCATACGCCGTTCATCATTTCATTCTAACGATATCTGATTGGGACTTGTTAATGTTGTGCTACGTGTTTATTTGATATACTTATCCAAAAAAAGAAAAAGAAATATTTCTGCTACTGATCCGAATGTGATTTTAGATTTTTTTTTCCTTTGTTTTTGAATTATCTAGTCGTTTTGGTTTAGATCGGTTTATTTAGCAAAAAATTCCTGTTATACGCGACGGGATTCAGATATGTAGATACGATTTTGTTTTCGAAATTGAGATTTTTTTTGCCGTGTGGAGTTCTGTGATGAATGTTTCGGCAGTTCTCGGTATCTGTCATATCAGATGTATTTGCCTTTTTTCTACTGGTAAATTGGATATGCTAATTTGATGCATTTCATAGAGAGATCGATCCTTCCCCTGGGAAATTAAATTCAATTCAATTAGGAGAATGAAAATGTTAAGACAATGGAAATGGCTGTGTTTTACTCTCTTATTTCTATTTAATTGATTATTTCCTTTTCTGAAATCAATGCAATATTCATCGGATTTCATGATGTACGAGATAGAACAAGAAGTGATCTATCAAATGCTAGAAACATGAAATAAATCATTAGCTTCAGGTTACTACGTTATAATTGAATGGTGGATAGGGTTCCTTTTACAAAGTAAGTTTCCCTTGGGTGACTGCTAGTGTTACATCAGTAGATTCTGTCATTACCTTTTGTGTCTTTTATATTGACACTAATATGAATTTGGGACTTATTGGCAATGATGAATCAAAGATGTCCTGTAATCTCTTCTCTGTACCATCTCCTGCAACTCAACATGCATTTCTAAGTGGCTTGGAGCAACTTAGACAAGCACATCTCCATTTTTTCCTTTGCTTATTCTCCATATCATGCCTCCAATAATTGTGTTTGAGAGTTAAGAAAACATTTATTTGATATACATTTTAGTCTTGGTAGAAACGATATTTAATACTATCATATCTTGTGTTTTTTGTGCAATATTCTTTTTTTATGCAGTACTCCTTTTCTAAGTTGTATGTGTCTTTTCTGTCATGGAAAACTTATACTTGGGCTTCCCTTCTTGGTTTGAATAAATAAATTAAACAGAATGGGTAGGGGAGTCAGTGCTGGTGGTGGTCAGAGTTCTCTGGGCTACCTGTTTGGTGGTGGAGAGCCCACCAACGCTCCTCAAGCTGCTCAGAGCAGGGGAAAGGCTGCAAATACTGATCCTTCCTCAAAGCCATGCTGCTGTTTCACAACCTGCAGAAGTCACAAAGCAGGTTCCAGCAGGCATCCAAAGTAATAACTCAAACAATTATCTCCGAGCAGATGGACAGAACTGCGGAAACTTCCTCACGGTATGATTATGCATTTTGGTTTGACAGCAATTTTGTTTCCAATGTAAACATTGTAGTTTCTGCAAGTAGAATTTACGAAATTTACAATTTGGCAAGCTAGAGACTTACTCTTATTTACTAAACATATTTTACAAAATTGATTCTCTTGATGACTTTGGGATGAAACTGACGTGTTTGCCCACTTGTTTCTTTACGACCTGTTACTTCATACTTGAAGTGTCTAGATAAAATATTTGTTGGAATCCATATGCAATTTCTGATAGTTGTGCTGCAAGTTGCACATATGTTATGGATGTTCATACCTGAATGACTCAAGATAGAGCAAGGAATGTACTTTTTAGCATCAAACAGGATGGTATCCATGGGTCTGTTCTTTATAGAAGTTTAGGAGTTTAACATATTGTTCAGCTTGCTTGATAGCATGGCTAATGCAATGCATAGGCTAAGGGACTCGTTTTCTTTTTCCTCTCCTCTACCACCCCTTCATTTTGTGGTTTAATAAAAGTGTATACATCTAGTTAAGAGTACTGCTAAGGAAACCCCTTTTCTCGTAGCATCTCCAAGATAAGATGTTATGCTTAAGATCACACAAAACTCCTTGGTAACTTACATTTCTTGTTTCCATCTTCACGTCTTGCATGTTGTGGATTGCTCACTCTCTTCCATCAGAGGCAACTTGATATACGTTTGCCATCTCATTTCATTGTGTTCTTTGACATTTCAAATTGGTATGCTTGATTGCAGGAAAGACCTTCAACCAAGGTCCATGCTGCTCCTGGCGGTGGATCATCACTTGATTACCTTTTTGGCGGTGGCAGCAACTGATTTATTTGCTTGCAGTAATTTGAAAACTAAATCACTGAATGTGTAATTGTGTGAAGCTTGTTAGCTTGTTTGAGACTTTCAACCAGTTGATTTGGTAGCCGATGTCATGACAATATTTTGAATGGATTTGATCAGCAAAGAAACCTAAAATTATTAGCCTATGGAATTTCTGTTGTGTTACTCTGCAAGTGAATGAATCGTACGAGAATCTACATACCATCTGCAATGCCTCGTTTTGCAAACTATCCCTTGCACTTGCCCTGAAGCTCTTACATTTTTCTGGCCACTCGTTCTCACAGTGTTTGCCTGTTTGGCTCAAAAGAGGGGGAGAGCAGAGGGGAGGGGAGGGGAGGCTGGGGGGGGGGGGTCAGGGAAGGGAAAGGGTAGGGGAATTTTACCTTGTTTCGCTTTTTTTTATTATTATTTTGCTAATTAGAGATGGAAACTTTTGGTTCATATTTTATTAAATTAAAATTAATTAAATATAATAATTTTTAACGATTCACAAATTAAAAAAATCCTTATTATAATTTTAAATGATTAATTTAATAAGATTTTGATTTTGATTATGAAAAAAAATCAAAATTTTAAAATAATTTCTTTTAATTAAAAATATGAAAGTTTGTTGTTTACAAAAATTAAAACATTCATAATTCTTTTATAAATTCACATTTCTACTATGTAAATTATCACATAATATATTTTATTTTACATTGACATCCATATTAATTTATTTTATTTTATATAATTATAATAAAATGATGAAATTATAACGAAACTAATGTATAAAAAATTTAAATAATATTTATCAAATAAAATTATATTTAATTTAAAAAAAAAAATTTAAACTGTCAATTGAATAATTCATGATCATTCGATTCCAATTTTTGTGCTATTCCAATTTATATTATCGATTCACAATTAATTAAAATAAAATAACCATGCTTTCTAATCTTAATTAACTATTTTTAAATCGTGAATCACAATTCGATTTGCTCCGCCCCACCTCCTTTACTCAACCTTGACTACACGAGTAAAAATCAGACATGCATGAGCCTAACCACACATCTCACTCCCCTCCCAAAAGATTAAAAAAAAAGGAGCAACCTACTGGCACATTGTTTAAAGCCAATGAAAATCCGTTGAGAAAATAAATAAATTGATTAACTGTATAGGAGTATCACTTTGATTTCAAAACCCAAATAAGAACCCAAGAAAGACAAAGATGCTTCCAGCAAATACCACTTCCTAGTAATAATTAATAAAGCCAACGGCCAAGAGAATAAAGCAATTACCTAACTAGATTAACAAATGAAGAACCCATCATAGGGCAAAGGAGATGCGGGGAGAAGAATGGATGAGAAAAAGGCCAGGATAATGGGAGTTAGAGGAGAGAGAGTATTGTCCATTTGGTGCAAATTGCGGATACTCTCTCTTAGTCTCCTACAAAGTCCAAGCTTTCAACCTAATGGAAAGCAATTCAATTAAGGGTTTCAGGACTTCCAGTTGAGGGCTAAGTCTAGAGGGCCTAAAAAGTGCAAGGAAGAAACCTACTGATATACTCCCAACTAAAAACATTCCGAAGGCTTGTGTAAAGAGGGAGGGAAATGCCTTTCTTAATGGTTCAAACTGAACATCTTACTTTGATCTTCATCATATGCAATGAAAGTAGTAGTTTAGTAATTTCAAGAGCTAAAAAACTGAATCCATAACAAATTAAAAGTGTGTAATGGCCTGCAGGCAGCAAATGAGACTCTCTGGCTAACCCAATCAGTGAGGTTAAATGCCAATAAGTAAATCAGAACAGGTGCAGTAGAAACAATAAACAAATCAATTTAAAATAATTTAACAATTAAAAGCCTTTCAATCCATCTCAACTTTGAATTTATGAGTTACTATGAAATGAAAGTGTTTCAAATCCTACTACGAGATTGCAAAGTATTATCAGATAAAAGAAATTCCAAAACTAGAACACCACCAATTGTTTCTGAAAAATACTACATCACGTAAAATAACATAAGCTGAAAAAGAAAAGGAGCAGACACGGTGGTAGTATGGTGGTGAGGCTGCACCAAGAACTTAGAACCCGAGCTTGGTACGGCGCCAATGGCGGCGCTTGGCGTTGTAGCGGATGGTGTTATCAGTCCGCATACGGATCCAATAGGGGATGGGCCTGTTCTGCCTCTGCTTCTTCGCCAGCTTCTTCTTGATCATGAAGGTCTTGTGTGATGGCTGAAATCAAATGCCGGAAGAGGCACAAAACAATTTCAGTAAAAGTAATAAATAGCAACGCCCTAAAGTCAATGCTCACAAATTCGAAAGAGGAATAGAGATGTGAGAGAGCAGGAGAGAGCAGAACTAACCATTTTCGGTTCTACGAGAAGAGATGACGCCGGAAGCTCGCTTCTGCTTCGATTTACCTGGAGAGAGCGAACAGAGTCTCTTCGAAGTGCTGCGGCGCGAATATAAAACCCTAATCGAAGACGAGATATGTATAGTGAGTCGGAGCTATCCGACCGACCCAATTTAGGGTTTAATCAAACCCGAATTCAGCTCGAACGAATTAAAAAAGAAAAAGAAAAGAGCTTGTCATTTTGATTTAGCCCAAATCGAACAGTTTTAGCAGGGTTTTGTAATTATATTTTTATTTTTTAACAATCTTTCATTTAAAACAATAGTATCTTAAATAAAAACAGATAAAATTATGAGCAAGCTTTGTTTTATTTGGAGAGGAAGAGAGGTTAATATTGAGTATTTACATTGTTATATCTTAATTGTATCTTACTAAATCTGCTTTTAAGTCTAAGCTACACTTGTCTAAAATTTATTTTAAATTCGGCCCAATACATGGCAGCAGACAATGGACTCAGCTAGAATGTGTAATCCTAGTCATAATCCTTATTTTTTATTTTTTATTATTTTTTATTTATTGTAGAGGACTTATTTACTCATAAAATTTTTAAAATTCAACTTTTTGTACTTGAACTAAAAAGCCATAAAATAGGTGTATTTGGATTGAAATTAAGAAGTGTTTTTTTTTGTTTGGATAATAATTTTTGATTGGGAATTGAAATGATTTTTTAAAAAAAAATTAAAAGTTTGATAAGATATTTTTTGGATCCACATAATTAATAATAGTATATAATAATGATAAATTATATGATATTGTGTTTATAATTAAAAAGTAATGCAAAAATATTATTTATGTGAATATGTGGAACTCATTTATGGGGTTAAAAGAAATTTAAAATTTTGATGTGATGGAGGTAAAAAAATTATTTTGATATATGTTTTTATGGAAAATGATGAATTTGAGAAAAAATTACTAGCCAAATAGATCATCTTATCTAGTTTTAACCCTTTACACAACTTAAATTGTTAAATAAAAAAAGGCAAAAAAAAAAACTCACAAACACTTTAATTTTATCTATCAGTGCTAACCATAAATCTCTAACTCAATCAACTAGTGCAAACCATGTAGTAACATTTTTTTAGGGATTTTTTGTCTTTACAAAAATCATTATATAAACTGGAAAATTTTTGTCCTCAAAACTAAAATTCAATTTAAAATTTAAATCTTAGTATTTTTTAAACACATAAGTCCCAAGTATTTACATAAATATATTTTAAAAATACTTTAACATAATTATATTATTAAGAAATTAATGAAATATAAAACCAAAGTGCACCAAGAAAACTATAAAATCAAATCAATTCAAAATTACTTGTGAAAGCAAAATTAAATATAATATTTACATACAAAGTTTTAAAACTTTTTTTTAATAATTAAACTTTTTTCGACTTTGATAATTAAATTTAAAAATCACAAGTGCTTCATCTATTCATATAAATTATACTTTTTAATTAAAAACTACACTTTAAAATAATTTAACTATCTTTAATATGTTTTTTAATCTTATCTATAATGAGAGAAAAATCTATATAAAATTCCCAAATACAAAACAATTTTTTTCTTCCTTAAATACATTAACTAATAACTTTTAAAAAAACATTAACTACAAATAAAAAATACCAAAATACTTTATGTTTTTTTTTTGTGGTAAATACCAAAATACTATATGGCAAACTATGAAAATAACACTTCAACTTTATAAAATTCAAGTTTTGCACTTGAATTTTTTTTTTTTTTCATTTAACTCTTTGCAGTTGAACTTTTTAAAAGTCCAAATCTAAGCACTTCCATGTACTATTTTCATTGAATTGCTAGTTCTATTAGTTTTGGGATTGATTATAAGGGTAATTTTGTCTTTATACAAATACCCTAAAGTTATCTTCGTTTTTTCTTTCTTTTCCTTCCTCTTTCTTTCACCATCCATCGTTGCCCATTGTGACCGCCACTTCTCACTATGTGACTGGTTATTATTAGATCTTCAATTTCTTCTTATTCTTCTTGTATCTTTATCTAAAATAATCGCCAAAACTTATTTCAATCTCACCAAATCTTCCTATCTATGAGTGCCCTCCTCCAACATTGTCAATTATTCCATTAAAGACAAAGGAGTAGCTGCCAAAAAAGTGCCTACCCAATAGTTGGTGTTTTTGTTTTGTTTGTTCGTTATAAGGTTTTCACTCTAAATAAAAGGGTTGGTTTAATTAAATACAAGTGGGTTCCAAGCAAATGGCTTAAGACAAGCCTTTATTGATCATCCATGACTATTTCACACTTACAATTGCTTTAAACTTTGAATATATGCCCTTTCTTTAAGATATCTTTTGGGTTTCTTAATCCAAGATTTTTATGATTTTTTTTTGTATAAATGCAATGAATCATTTATGCACTTTTATGAATTATGATTTTTTTTATTTTGTTTGTTGGGTGGGCTGAGGAACCAAGTTCCACGTTATTAGATTCCCTTAAATTTCATAATTTTGCTCATTGCCAGGATCTTTCTCAAGTTTGATGGGTATATTTTCTTCCAAGAACTCAATTACTTTAAAAGGTCAAAGTCTTCAAGAAATTGACATTGCAACAAGAAAAGCACACTTGCAGAGGAATTTGAAGAAATACACATAATCACCATTCACATAGTTAGGTGGTAGTAGTTTATAGTAATCGATAATGGTTAACGACTGTGGAATAAATAAGATGAATAAGTAAAGGAAAAAGAAAAATCTAAAAGAATTTAGTATAAAGACAAAACTACCTTTATAATAGTTGTGGACTAAAATGAGTAATAAAAATAGTAACTTAGTGAACATAAGTGTTAAATCTAGACTTTTAAAAAGTTGAGGGGCAAGGATTGAACAAATTTTTTTTTGAGTACAATACCTAAATTGTGGAATAGTTGAAGTGCTATTTGGATAATTTATCCAATAATGTAAAGAATCCAAATAAAGACTTCTATCGGCAGCTTTACTTGAATACCCTTGACTATAATAACTGGAAAAAAGAAAAGGAAAAAAGAATTACTTCGACTACAATCCCCAAACAAATCCCTATCCTTCTGTGTCTAAATTAGGGTTTATCTTCTCTTCTCTTTCAGTTGCACTCCCTCGCCCCTATCCAACTGCTCTCTGTTGTCGGACGAGGGTTCTTCAATCCACCATTGCAGAGGTTCCGATCCAGGTACTGAAAAAATGACGACAGTTGTCCCTACTTCGGAGGAAGATCCTGCGCTCTCCGTTGTCCGATTCACCGCCGAATTGTCATGGGCTGACGCCGGTCCTGAGGTTTTGTGCTTTCTTTAGCTTGAATGACCGTTTTATTATTGTTTTCTTAATTTTATTGATATTGTTCCATACCGGCGCACTCGCAATAAGTGTAAAACATGTAATGTATTTTAATTTTGTGAATTCATATACTTTGCATTTAGATATAGGGTAGATGTCTGGGTAGATTTCGCATGTACTGATTAATTAAGTATTGGAATTATATATCGGGTTGAAATTTTGTAGGTAGCGGAGCCACATGTGAATAGGTTATGCGTAGAGGCGCAGGAATGCATGATTGATGGTAGGTGGATGGATTTGGCCTCGCTCATGCTCACTTCTGCTGACCTGATATTTTCTAAGGCATCTGACAAAGGTAAAATTTTGGAAAGAACAGAGGCTGTTCTGGTGTTTACTGCTTGAATCTATCTGATTGCAATTTGAATTCATACCTTGTTGGGGTTAGTCACCATGGTTTCTGAAGAATGCCAAGGTAGTTAGTGAACAGTTTTCTAACCTAGGGACCACTATCTTCATTATTTAGTCCTTCTTAATGCTTTGGTCATATCTATGTCAGAATTCATTGTAAGCAGAGAATGATAATGTCACAAAAGATGTTAGCAATGTAGACTATGTGCTTCCGTGATCTGCAGTGTGGAATATAGGAATGACCCTTCGGTTTTTAACTGATGAGGAACCGTTTTTCTCTTATGTGGTAATGGATCAAGCTGTCTGAATAAGAAGACAAATAGGGAAAATTGCTTTCCTGCCTTGTATATACTTGCGCTGTCTGTCTCAGTTGTTAGAGTTGGTTTTTGGTCTCATTCTTGGGAGAGTGACATGGCTATGGTTCCTTTGCTATCTTGTTATTTGCATGTAATATGGTTGATGTTTTGACTTAGTGTTTCAGATTTACCTGACACATTGATTGGAATTTTCACAGATCTTGAATGTGCATTTACAATCATTTGCAACCTTGTGAAGAAGCCTGAAATTCTCGATCATGTACATGAGATGGTAGATCTTATAGCCTCAAAAATCACTCAACTGCCAAGTGATAAACCCGTGTTGCGCTTGAAGATGTAATATGATATGATTATATGTCAATTTAATCAAATGCTGTAGCTTTTATCTAAATTGTTCTTTCCTTTTATATTCACATATTGTTTCAGCTTGTTCAACCTCTACAATCTGCTGGAGAACCCGTACAGCCGCTTCTTTGTATACATGAAAGCCCTTAATTTGGCAGTCAGTGGAAACGTCACTGAACATGTATTACCATCTTTCAAAAATGTTGATAGTTTCTTGAGGGAGTGGAATCTTGGAATCAAGGATCAGAGAGAGCTATATCTGACAATTTCTAATATACTGAGAGATAGTAAGAGGTAAGACTGGGCACTGCCTTAAAATCGATAATTCAAATTGGATTATGCTTCATGTTATTACTGTCATACTATCATTTGCCATTTGTTGGATTTTCAGCTCTGCAAAAGAATCTTTCCTGTTTCTCACCAAGTATCTGGCAACTTTTTCCGGTGAAGATTTGAATACTGTAAATCAGTTGAAGGAAGAAGCTGTCCGTGCCATTGTTGAATTTGTGAAGGCACCTGACATGTTTCAGGTATCAGTTTCTGTAGGGGACTAAAGATGTTTCATTTAGCATTTTGACAAGTAATATTTTCTATTATTCTTTTTACTTGAGAAAATCTACCTGGTGCTTGATTGACATGTTCATTCTTTTTCCTGGATTTATTTTATATTTTTTTAATGGATTATGGTGATAATTGTTGACTCATGTAACACATTTATATATTATGTCTTTATTACTTTCCATCTCCACAGTGTGATTTGCTGGACATGCCTGCTGTAGCACAATTGGAGAAAGATCCTAAATATGCATTGGCATATCAGCTGCTGAAGATTTTCTTGACTCAGAAACTAGATGCATACTTGGATTTTCAAGCTGCAAATTCTGCTTTACTGACGAGCTATGGTAATTAATTAACATAATTTTCTTTTCTGGCCCATTTAGTGACTTTGTTGCAATGGGTTCTAATCCTTTTTGCTCTTTCCTGTAATTTTATGGTGTAGGACTTATTCATGACGATTGTATAGCAAAGATGAGATTGATGTCATTGGTAGATCTTGCCTCCAGTGAATCTGGCCAGATTCCTTATTCTCTGATCAAGGAAACACTCCGGGTATATATTATTCCTCTAGTATTGAGATTTAAGTTTCTACAGATTTTTTTCTTTATCATATTTCAGTGCATCTCTTTACAGATTGA
Organism: Apocynum venetum; assembly: GCA_019593545.1. Classification (NCBI taxonomy): domain Eukaryota; kingdom Viridiplantae; phylum Streptophyta; class Magnoliopsida; order Gentianales; family Apocynaceae; genus Apocynum; species Apocynum venetum. Next base: position 2,280,845 of record SRSM01000123.1, on the reverse strand, counting down.
TGGCAGTGAGGTGGAATCCTGGGTTGTTAAAGCAATTACTGTAAAGTTGCTCGACTGTAAGATTGATCAAATGAATGAAATAGTAATTGTGAGGTACATAATATATTTTATCCTTTTTTTTTTGCGACTAGGGGGACCTTTAATGTTCTCTTTTCAGTATTTATAGTGCTTGCTAATTGTGTCATTTGATGGGTCAGGCGCAGCACAGAGCGTGTTTTTGGATCACATCAGTGGGAAATGCTTAGAGGAAAGCTTGCAACATGGAGGGTAAATTTCTGTTCTTAAAAAATATTTTCTTCTTGAGTGTTACCATCAATATCCAGGTCATACAATTGATATCAATATCTAGGGACACTGAATGATAGTAATATTGTTTCTGGTGTTGTAGTAGTCTTCCTTTTGAAAGTTCCCTCTTTTGTTCATTATGCATTTTTGAACTATTTTGCAGGCCAACGTAACAAATCTAATTAGTACTATCCAAGCTAACAAGATGACAGAAGATGGTACACAGGCAATGCAAGGATTGACGATTCGTTGAGATTTGTTTTCTGATCAGCCATCTTTTCCTGTCATGCATAAATTTTAAGGCTTTGTCCAACTGGAATGAGTTTGACTTGGGGGTTGCAATATGTTACAGATTGAATTTAGGTTATGTATCTGATTTGCACCTCGACTTAGGCTAAATTCAATACAGTGCTAAAGAATGATTGGATCTAAATTAATACGTCAGCAAAATTTGAGTAATTTGAGCTGTAATTTCTTCCCCTCGACTTGATTTTGATTCATTATTTCAACCAATTTTTTCCAAAATAGCAAACAGGTGCAAGCCTTCAAACGTTGATAATTATTGACTCAGTTACTGGCAGGAAGATCCTTTTTCCGGCTTATGTTTTGTTTGGCCAAATATGTCTGTGGAATATTATATTGTTGAAGAAATCTATGTTGAAAGAAACACGTTATGGCGTTTGGAGTGAACTCTCTGGTGGTGCTACTTCGTCTCTAGATTTTGATGAAGCATGGAAAGCAGAACAATTAAATCATTAAAAGTCTCAGGGAAAAAATCGTGCTCAATTTTTTAATCTCCGCATGTTCTGCATCCTGAAATTTCGTGGTTTTGAAGTTGAATGAAGAGAGAGATGATTCAGGTTTTTGTGTTTACGCACAAATCAATTGAAATCATTATTCAGTTATTTGCTATTGTGCGCTTTGCTCTACATCATGATTCACTTTTGGGTGTTTGTAACTGCCTCCTTACTAGTGTAGTATATATCCCATCCACGCCCAGCAAGCAGCTCGTCATGAGTACGGCTTTCGGCTACCTGACCATCAGATATCACTGCAACTATATCTGCACTTTTGACAGTAGAAAGCCTATGTGCTATGACAAGAACTGTCCTTCCGCTCATTAGAGATTCCATGGCATCCTATAAGAGTTAAATAATCTGTCATCTGTATCTGTTGTAACTGGCAAAATTTCAAACGCATAGCCAATATTGCATCAAGCTATGAAAAACCAGTAGGATTAATGAGATGACAGTCATTTTTCATACTTGCATCGCTAAAAGAGCAATAAGAAATGTCAGAGCCAAGCTCCAGAAAAAGGTTTCAAAAATGAATCTTCAAGAATACACGTTAAAATACTGCATTGGATGCAAAAGTAAGACGATATGCTGCCTGAACAAATCAATCTCACCTCTACTAGGTATTCACTCTCAGCATCTAGACCACTTGTTGCTTCATCTAATAGCAGAACTCTTGGGTTCATCAATAGAGCTCTTGCTATTGCTATTCTTTGCTTTTGCCCCCCTGAAAGCATTAATCCACGTCCTCCAACAACAGTTCCATATTTTTCAGGAAATGATAACACAAAATCATGGGCATTTGCCATTTTCTGAGATATTTCAACTCCATTAGTACTACTAGAGATACCAAATACCAAAGCCAACAGAAGGTTCTTGTATGAAGGAAAGAAAGCAGATCCTTACAGCTGCTTTTTCTATGTCAGTACTGCTTGCTGTGCCATCAAGCCCATATGCAATGTTTTCTTCAATGGAACAATTGAAAAGAACAGGCTCTTGGCTCACTATACTGATCTATATATATATATATATGAACACCATTAGTGCTTGAATTTAGTTCATGTAAAGGGATTAAAGACATTATAGCCTAAATCCATGAATTTGTAGAGAAGTACAGTAGAATGATTCAAATTACTAGATTCAATATAGCATCAATTTCCTCTCAAATTTCGTTCTATATTTAAAATCCTGTTTGACAAAAATTCCATTCATTAATCATAATCAATGGATATGCTGAAGGTTCTTTACATAAATGTAGAGGATATCCGACCATGTCGCTCAGAACTGCTATCAACATAGATCTTTAACTCAGAGACAAGTAAGAGTAACAATGCCTTTGTGTGTAGAAATGCATGTGATATTTCTGCCAAGTTGACCCCATTGAGCAAAATCTTTCCCTTTATTGGATTGTAAAACCTCTCAATCAAGTTAGCTATTGTTGTCTGCAATTGAAAAGTTGGTACATTTACAACTACACCAAAAATTACACTTGAAGTAGAAATATGAGTCCAAACAAGGATGAGAAGCAACAAGCTGGAAAGAGATGGTCACTGCTCACCTTTCCTCCACCGCTTGGACCGACAAGGGCAACTTTTGATCCAGGTCTCAATTTTAATGTTATGCCCTGCACTTAGAACTAAGTTTAATCGCTAGAATGCACAAATTTAAAAATTTATGCCCAAATTTCTCCAGGAACAAAATGCTTAATTTCTATCTATAATTATTAAAGATAGAGAGAAATGGTGTGTTGTTAAGAAAATAAATAGTATACCTTGAGCACCATATGACTCGGGCGAGAAGGATAAGCAAACCAAACATTGTCGAATTCCACATCCCCATCTGGATTGCTGAGCATGCACCAAAATGATCAAAATTCAGAAGGAAAGAAGAATCCTAATGGGGGCCAGACATTACAAGTGTATAAATTTAACTTTTTCATCCAAAACAAAGGTGAAAGCTTCATGAAATTTTAAACCGTTATGGTCTCAAGTGGTTTACTTTTCTCTTCTCTATTCCAGCAATGTTAAAATGTTTTAGTTTCCACTACATAAATGAATAATTCAAAGAGATGATTTTGCTCTAGATATGTTTATACTGTGCCATATATACAGAAACTAACCCCTCAGGGCATTTATCTCCTGCTTTAGGCATGCTTGAGACACGATCAAGAATTTGAAAAACCCTCCTACTTGCCCCTGCAGCCTTCATTGCTGTTGTATACAATCCTGATAGTGAAGAAATTGAAGATCCAACTGCAGAAGAAGAGCTAAGTTGTGAAGGAAATTCTACTCCCAATTACGAGTATTGAACTGTTAGAATCATTTTCAAACATTAGTAATATATGCAGAGAAGCTATGGAATTTCTTTTAGAACAAGAGAGACCATCTAAGATGGAAAAATCATCAGAAGAACTAAAGCTCCACTCAAAAATGTGTTAAATCAGAATGCTTTCTGGAAATCTAGGAAATATCCTTTGTCATGCAGAAATTTTAATATAATTTCACAATCTTATCCTATATATATTTGGGGTGGTGGGGAGCTATTCGTGTCTCTTACCATCTTCATAATAAACAAGTAGACAATCCAGGATAAAGTTTTTGTTATGGTCCAAATTCCCATCTAAGACTACCAATTTCATAAGAGAAATACTCAGGTATATCGGCGTTTGTGGATAACATATATAAGAAATTTGTATTTTTTTAATGGGTACAATAAAAACTGCAAGTTCTCAAAGTGTAGTCTACAAAGACAGTCCACGAAATTATTTTCTTTTTATAATCTACTCTTTAGGGCATAACCAGTTAAGAATTTCAGTGATGCGGAACATCTATATCATTGTAACATAAACATAATTTTTTTTCAAAAAACAAGGATTCTACAGATGGCTTAGAAGTTTTCAAAGACAAGGAATACCTGTGAGACTATATAGAATGAAGGATATAAGAGATCCAGCAGTCATGGAGCCAGTGATTGTCAAGTAAGCTCCATATATTACAACTACCAGAAAGAGTAGATACTGCACCCATTGCCCCAAAGAAGAATCCAACAACTCTCTGCATCAAAATAAACAGAAAGTTAAATCTCAAGAGTCTGTGTTATCTTCTTGGCTCTTTTAGTGGAGCTGAGATGAACTTATCGGAAAACAGAGTATAAAGTAGAAACTGACTGCTCGTCGGAGCCCAAGCTCCAAAGTCTCATCAACTTTTTCTGAGTAACCCGAAATAGCCTACTGTTCCTGAGCAAAAGATCTCACTGTTCAAATAGCCCCAAAAGATTCCTAACCATTGAAAAAACTTTGTAAAATATGGTGTCATCTGTTGATAAAGTTTTATGCATGGTTAAATTATAGAAAACCAGGAATCGAATTTGAAATCAATCCCACATTAAATACGAACCGCAGCAATAGAGGCAGCTACTGCAGCTGCTGCTTGAGTTTCATGTGAAAGTTCATGAAGATAGCGGCCAAATTTACGAACAGCTACTGAAATGACAGGAACAACAGCCAAGGCCAGCACTAAGAAGGAAAATGTTGCAGTATACGTTAGTAAGTTCTTTAAACAGTATTGGTGCTGCAACAAGACACCTTAATCACTCACGTGTTTAACTTCCAGGATGATGACACCATATATCCAATGCCAATAAGTATAGTACTCAGATTACGCAGCACTTGTGAGAGATTGGTAATAGCAGCATTCTTTATGATTTGGGTGTCTTCAGATAGCCTGTTCAGGAGTTCACCCGTCCAAGTAACATCAAAGAAAGCAATTTCCTACGGTATTATTTGTTTCATCAATCAACTAGTATCCAAAATGGAAACCATAAACCAGTATTTGAAGTTGAACTATTTGAAGTTTCATGGAGTGTTGAAGAGTTATTGACATTCTATTGTCTTAATAAATGCTAAATTATTTATGAACCGGGAAGGAAGCCTTAAGAAGGTCTAGGGTATAGGGTCGGCACAGACTTCCATTTGCCTTACTTTACCAATCCTCAAATAGTCAAGGAGCCTGTCCTTATGCTTATTAAGGGCACACTTGTTAGGCAATTCATTAAGCAGCCACTGCCGTAAAAGAAAGGACCCTCTTGATGCTTAGTTGAAAGTAGAAAAATAACCCTTGGAAGGTAAAGCGTGTATACAAATGTGAGCCATGTAAATATTTTGGAATAGTAAGTGGATGCCTTACTTGATGGATAAGGTGACTGAATAAATTCTTCCTTAGGCGAGCAACCACTCTTTCGCTTGCCGATGCAAACAACCAAGACCTGACTACTGTGGATACAGATCTGAAAGAAATACCAACACATGAGATACTAGGAAATTTCATAGACAAATCTTGTCTATAAGTGCATTTATCTTTTATCAGTGGCTATGTGGTGAATGAGAAGAGTTGAAGTAGATAATTCCTGAGCATGACTTCATCAACTAAAATCATTCTATATATAATACAAACCAAAGATGATTAATGAACTTACGGAAAAGAAACTTTTATCTCCTCTTGGAAAAAGAAATAAAAATAAAGCTCAAAAAGGAATGTTGGAAAACTAAAAGCATGAAAATCAGAGGAATACAGACCACAGCTTTGATGTGGATGATGGCAATTGGATCTTGAATCCATACAAAAAACAGATTTTGTCACATATCTTTCAGGATCATATAATGCAACTTCAATTACAAAATCCAGCTCATGACTTTCCAAATCTATTTAACCACTCAATATGTTGAGTCAAAGGAAACCAGAGAACAAGTTAGAAAGTTTCTTCTTAGAGAATTTTGCCCAAAACTAGCATCAAACATTGAACAAATAATTACTCTTCAGAAGCATTTTCCAGAAGTTGAACTCTGCCTTGTGGTGGTAAAAGAATAATGAGAGATTGCAGAAGAGATTTTGTACAGGAACCAAAATATGAAGCGTGTGTGCCAATGAGTGGTAGACAACCCAAGATAAAAAAGATATCCAAAATAACTTGTAATTACAGCATGAAGGATGTAATGGCAAGCATTGCATTCTCTTCTATAAATCTAGACTAGGACTATCATCAGTATCTGTAAAAAGCCAGAATCAGTCAAAAAGGCCCCAGGTGCTCCAACCCCAAAAAAGTCTCTCCTCTGAATGAGCAAAAAATGTACATTGGAATCCCATATTTGCAGGGGGAGTCGCAAGAGTCCCCCTAAAATTGGAGAATTTCTTCGTGTCCATTTATCCATAACCCAATAGTCACTCTGAAACACAGTATCTCCACCAGAAATATGGTTAGCTAATTACTTTATGTATATCAAGGTGCACTACAAGAATTTTGTAATTCATGTTTGTGTGCATTTGTGAAAAAGCAACAATATGCAATCAAAACCATGAAAGAACTAGAATGTCATATAGTGAAATCATCTGTGAATAATTACTGGAACATCTCCACAGAGACCACGCATATTAAGCCAGAAAAAATAGATGGAACAGGAATAGTCTTACCCCACAACAACGATCAAGAAAATAGCTAGTATTGTGTTCTTAACAGCATCCAATGATTCAGCTTGCTCTTCGTGAGTTCTTATGTCTCTTGATACAATGTCAATGATCAAACCTCCATATTTTCGCTGAAATAGAAAAGTGTACATGCTAAGAGGCAAATCAATCAAAACATTCATATAATTCTCTGCCAAGAGACTGCAAGTTGTATGCACATATAAAAAGTTATCTAGCCAAAATTTTGAAAACATGGCACAAAAGATGCATTCAAGGCAGAAGATGTAATGGACCAAATTTAGACTTCATAATTCTTTAGTCAATTCTAAAAATTAGCGAGAACTAACAATTTTGTTATGAATACGATGGCAGTGAACCAAATAATTATACATTGTTAAAAGATTAGCACAAGAACAAAAAGACAGGAAAATAGGTTCTTGGCATCAAGATAAAAAATGCCATACAATGAGAAGACTTGAAGTGAATGCTATAAGCAGCGCAACAGTTTGCAATAATTAACTTCCCTGCAGCTGGCTTTGCCTACATATTAGAAAGGATACAAATGCTGTTACAAAAGGCCATGATAAAGATCAACTTTAGACATGACACAAATACTCTCAGACTCACCAGAAGAAAAATCCTAGAAAACTGAACATTGGCTGCCTGCATTTGCAAGAAATGTTAGAATCCTTGAATAAAGTTCCAACTGAGGACAGAATGAAATACAGAACCATATTATACAAGCAGTAACTACCGGTACTGCATCTCCATGCTCCAAGTCTGTCAGTGGACCATCGGATGAAGCATCCTCATTTGACTTCTGCTGACCCTACAAGTAGAAAAGAAAATTAACCATATATATTGTAGCTGAGCTGAGGCCTAATCCATGATTGCAATATGTTTACGACCCTCCACGCATCCTGGGCACGGGAAACTTTTTGACACTGATGCAGAAATTTTGGTAATGCATAATAGCAATGCAACAATTATCAATTATCATAAAACCCAATATATTGAAGCTCAGTCTATATTAAGTATTTAGAAGTTAGTCCTCAAAATGTAAATATTTTCTGAGAAGCCATAAACCTCGAATTTGGCTGCTCAAAAATGGGATTTCAGAAACAATTTAAGTCCTTAACAAGTCATGAGTAATCAAACGAGCTCAAAATTCTCGCGCCAAATGGAAAAAACCCAGATAACTTTAAACAAGAAATTAAGCAACAAAATGCTACCTGCTAATTTAGAAGGGAGACTCTTTCGCTTCCAGTAGACATTATGAACCGTGCAATCCAATCCAAAATCCAAATGCTGTTTCTTCCCCATCACAATCTATATTGAGAAACAAAGTCAAAGAAACCAATTGAAGGCTAAAAATTAGTAAAATTTAACCAAGGCATGATTTGTGTTGCTTTGCGTAATCGTTACCGACTGTGCGGACTCAGAATCCACACTGACGCAAGAAAGCTCAGCAAGTCAGTCCCGGTTAAAAAATGGTCTTGAATGGTAAGAAACCACAGAGAAAAAAGCACAGATTAGATTATACAAACATCCCATAAAATATATAGGTGGACTTTTTGATAAGCTGAGATTCTCACATGCTCACCAGACTATTTTGTGCTTCTCTTTTTTATTTCGAAAAGTGTCTGCCAAGCACAGCGGAGAATCAAGTTTTACAGTGGGAGGACTCATTGGCACTGATAATCGTTGTAAGAGGTAATTGGGATGAATCTTTACTCTAAACCAGGGCAATGTTTCAAAGAAAAAGTGAAGGGATTCGATTATTACAAGATACGCAGAAACGAAACGAGGAGGAAATGATCACAGAAGATATTGCCTTTTCCCACTGTGACTGTACACTTCACCACTAGCCAAGGAGAAACATAAAAACGCGGTGCTTTATCCATTAAGCGTTGGGAAATCTTGTCAAATAGTGCTAAAACAGGTAGATACATTTTTAGTGCACAATCAAGAAAAATCATTGGAAGTATGCATAGAAATCTTGTGTATGGTTCTATTTCTAATTCCTTCCCTTTCTTCTGGGAAGTTGTTAAAGGAGTCATGAACATATGCAAATTAAGTTACAAATACACGAACGCTGTAATAAATATATGAATAGATTAAAATAAAATCGTATTGATAAAATAATGTAATCTATTTTCCCCTTCAAATTGTACCATTGATCACCTTATATTTTATGATTGTTGTTACTAAGTTTTAGCATATCATTTGAGAACAGTCTTAACTTTAAAGCATCAACAACTTACCATTTAGATCTATAATCGGTTTTATGATTATTGTTACTAGGTTTTAGTATGTTAGGAATATCCTTACTTTTTGAAGCATATGCGCTTCTCATCTCTTTTACATACGGCTTAGAGAGAAACATTTAAATTCAAACAACGTCACACTCATATGATATGGGGACTAGAATATAGGGGGGAATCTCCCCCATTTGGCAAAACGAAAGACTATAAACATCGCCCTCTTGGTGGGTACAAAAACTATGGTCTAGAAAGAAAAGAAAAGTATTTATATCTACTGGATCACACCACAAACAAATGCTAAAAGATTTTGGGTAATTTGTAGAGTTTCCGAGCAATTTCACCATTCTTTCCGGATTGGCCTTCTTTCTTCCCTTCTAGTCTTTTTGGAACAGGATCGACAATTCATATTCACGTACTTTGTCCCTTCATTTCTACAAAAATAGAACCATCAAAGAAACACATCACCATGAAATTCCAAAGTAATTTCAGTGCAACCTACCATTTTTAAGCCAAAGTCAAGCTGCCGTGTGTGCGCACTGCCAATAACGCGTCTTTCAGTCTCGCCTTCCTTTCAGTTTCTGAGAAGATTGATTGAAAGGGATATATGAGTATCAAGAATATAATATAATAAGAATATAATAAGAAAAAAAAAATCCCCAGCGAAGACTTTCTATACAGGAGTTGACTCGTAAAGATGAAGAAAAATCATTTCGCCATTGCATATATGTCTTCTGCTTCCAAGTTCCCAAATTGATGAACAATGATTGTCTCTTAAAACTAGTTTCTTGTAACCTTTAGTAATTTGGGATCATGCATTTCTCTGAGTTATTGGTTCTCATCATTCTGTATTTCCATTCTGTAACCATCTCTGCTACTAATCTTCCTGCTGATTATACCCCTTCTGAAAACATAGCAGTTTCATGTGGTTCCTCTGGTAATTCAACTGCATCAAATGGACGTGTATGGGTTGGAGATACAGGTGCACAATCTTCCATGTTATTACAAATGAATGGAAAATCAGCCAAGTCAAGAACCATAAAAAAAGATACCTTGGTTGATTCTATTCCATATGAGACTGCTCGGCTATCTCGCCAAGAATTCACCTACACATTCAATCAGGTCAAGCCTGGCCAGAAATTCATCCGCCTGCACTTCTATCCAGCATCATACAAGGGCTTCAAGAATTCTAGAGCCTTTTTCACTGTCAAAGCTGGTCCTTACACCCTTCTTCACAACTTCAGTGCTTCCCTTGAGTCTGGTGCATCAGGGCTGAAGTATTTCAGTAAAGAATTCTGCCTTAATGTAGAGGAAAATCAAGAACTAAGCATATCATTCTCGCCATCGCCAAGAACAAGAGGTTCAGACGACTTTTATGCATTTGTTAATGGTATTGAGATTGTCTCAATGCCTGCTGGACTTTACTTCACCAGAGATGGTGATCTGGGCCCTGTTGTTGTCGGCCAAAAGTACAGGTTCTACATTGACAACAGCACAGCGCTTGAGATGATTCAGCGGTTAAACATTGGTGGGAACTCTATTCCATCTGTTGAAGATCAAAGAATGTTCAGAGCATGGGATGAGGACCTCAGTTACTTGTCAAAACCTGGAGGGGTTTCAATCAGAAGAATCATCCCAATCAGTTATTTGCACACACCATCATATGCTGCCCCAAGAAAAGTCTATCAAACGGCAAGATCAATGGCGCCACACAACATTTTGAACGGTTACAATATAACATGGAAGATACCAGTGGATTTAGGATTCAGGTACTTGCTAAGGCTTCATTTTTGTGAACTTGAATTTGGGATAACAGAAGATGGTGAGAGGGAGTTCTCTATAGTTATAAATAATCAAGTAGCTGAGAGTAATGCCAATGTAATCAAATGGGGTGGTAGACATGGAGTTGCAGTCTATAAAGACTATGTCTTTCCAATGGAAGGAGACAGACTGGAAGGAAAGCATTATTTGAATATCACTTTCCAGCCAAAGTTCGTCTCAAGCAGTGAACAAACTGAAGCCATCTTAAATGGGTTAGAAATATTCAAATTAAGCAACCCTGACAACAATCTTGCAGGTTTAAGCCCCACACAAATTTTACAGACTTCAAAATCTTGGACACCAGAAAGCCAAAAAATACTGTCCCTTGGCAGTAAGAATGCAGTTGCAACGATAGTGACCATTATTATCATGCTGTTAAATATCACCGTATACCATCTCAGGCGTCTTTCAGAAGTCAACTCTGGTGCAAGGAACATGAGAACATCACCTTCAGGAAGTCTTTGCCGTCAGTTTTCTCTTGATGAAATTCGATCAACGACTAACAATTTCAGTTCTGATTTCCTCATTGGCAGTGGTGGATATGGTAGAGTGTATAAAGGTAGTATTGATGGTGGAGCTACCACTGTTGCAATTAAGCGACTGAAATCTGAATCAAGACAGGGTGAGAATGAGTTTTGGACAGAAATTAAGATGCTATCCAAGCTCCGACATGAGCATCTTGTACCTCTGATTGGTTACTGCAATGAAGGCAAAGAGATGTTGTTGGTTTATGAGTACATGCCTCGAGGAACACTTGCTGATCATCTCTATAAGACCGGCAGGAATGGTATATATAATCCTCCCCTCTCCTGGGAACAACGGCTCAAAATCTCAGTTGGGGCTGCACGTGGACTATATTTCCTTCACAAGCATAGGGTCATCCACCGAGATGTGAAGAGTTCAAACATTCTGGTTGACGAGAATTGGGTGGCCAAGATTTCAGACTTTGGCTTGTCCAAAATGGGACCAGCAAATGAGTCCTTCACCCATATCAGTACCAATGTTAAGGGCACATTTGGCTACTTAGATCCAGAGTATATCTTGACACGTAAATTGACAAGAAAATCTGATGTCTATGCTTTTGGAGTGGTGTTGTTTGAAGTGCTAACTAGTAGGCCAGCAGTAAATATGAGACTTGAAGAAGAGCAACACAGTCTTGCTGCTTGGGCTCGACACTGCATTAGAAAGGGGAAAATTGATCAGATCATTGACCGAAATCTTCTAGGACAAATCTCACCAGCTTGTTTAAAGGTGTTTGTGGGAATTGCCAGCAGATGCATACATAATCGTCCGCATGAACGCCCTGCAATGTCTGATATTGTGATGAGCCTAGAATTCGCATTGGCACTACAACAGAACCCAGGTTCCACAGAGCAGGAAGAAGAGGAAGTTATGAATGTTGCAAGAAGTTTTAGTGACCAAAGTGATGGTGTTGGCTCATGTGATGATCTATTTGTAAATCCTTCCAATGGAGAAATAGAGAACAATGTAGCAAAAGAGGTTCCAGGTACAGGTTCTAGAGCAAAAGAAGGAGATAGTCTAAGGAACTCAAGGAAGGACACAAATTCCAATAGTGGATCATCATCAAGATGGCGGTGGGGTCCTTTTGGATTTTTGCCTAGATCACCATCAAAATCAAAAGCTTCCCAACAATTGATACAAGAAGGCCTCCGTCAATTTTCTGTCCAAGAAATCAGGAAGGCCACAAATAATTTCCATAATGGTCTAGTTGTTGGCTTTGGAGGTTCTAACTATGTGTACAAGGGCCTTATAGATGGTGGTCAAAGAGTTCTAGCCATCAGACGATCAAGCACAACAGAGTCAAGATTTCGGATGGCACAGTCAAAGGTGGACACAGGCCTTTCACTCAGACATCCTCATGTCGTCTCTCTGATTGGTTATTGCAATGAAGAGCCAGATACTATCCTCGTATATGACTACATGGCCAATGGGACACTCCAGGATCATCTCTATGATCCTGAGAAGAATCCTCTACCATGGAAGCGTAGACTTCAAATCTGCATTGGGGCTGCTCGAGGACTGTCCTACCTTCAGACAGCTGTTAAACAGACAATTCTTCATCGCAGCTTCAAATCAGCCAACATCTTTTTAGATGAGAATTGGGTGGCCAGGGTTTCAGATTTTGAGTGGTCCAGAAACAAAGGCATCAGTGGTGTGCCAACAGTTGTTAGAGGCAACTGGGCTTGTTTGGATTCGGACTACATACGTGATGAACAATTAACAGAGAAGTCTTATGTTTTCTCATTTGGGTTGGTGTTGTTTGAGGTATTATGTGCCACTAAAGAATCAACACGATGGTTAGATGAGGATCAAGTCAGTCTAGTGCAGTGGATTAAGTCAGGCCTAAGAAGCAACCTTGCGGGTTGCATTGATCCTAACCTAATGGGGAGTGTGTCACCTGAATGCTTTGGGATGTTTGTAGAGACGGCCAGTAAATGTCTGCTTGATAAAGGTACTGAAAGGCCATCAATGAGTGAATTAGTTATAAGTCTTGAATCAGCATTACTGCTGCAAGAGGCTGCAGATGGTGGTAGATGTGAATAGGTGATTAAGAGTATCAAAGCCGACATACTAGCAGTTTCAGAAATATAAACTGTGTACCCATAAGAACTGAATGCTTCTGAAATCCAAACAAGCAAACTGAACTTCCAAATTGGGATGCATTGTTTGGTCCAGAGAAACAATCTTTTCTTTTTTCTTTTTCCTTTAAATGTAATCAATGAAAGCTCAGCCTAAATAAGTGATTGCAATTATGAAACTTGAGTTCCCAAGGAAAAGATCGGGTTCTCTCAGTGTATTTTATGTTTGCAATTATGAGACTTGAGCTCCTCCAGAGTAGCACGTTACAACTTAATTCAAAAGAAACCCGATGAATTAATCCAATCCAGATAAGGTTTCATTGATTAGATAATCTTTCCCACATTTTCTCTCGGCAAGGCTACAAGCATTTACAATAGGCAATTTGCATAATATAGTTAAAATAACACTCGCAGTAAGACTTATCAAAAAAAAAAAAAAAAACACCCACTAAGATCATAAATCACTAGATTTAGATTACCAATGCCAAGAACAATCACCATACTTGCATTACCATCACCATTGTTCAAGTCATGGATTGGAACATTTTTTTTTTCATCAGCAAAAGGTGAACCAATACACGCACTAAATTCTTAACTCAAAGAACCCAATCTACTTCAGGCACTAAATGTTAAAGCATCTCAGATGAGCGAAAAAAACAGATCCTTCAGCCTTGGCTTCAAATCAAAGTTGAATACTTTTTCAATCAGAATAAGTTGAAATGATGAAAGCAACCCACTTTCTTCAATTGAATAGACATGGATAAGAAATCTTGTTAATGGGAAGTCCAAAATGCCGAAAGTAAACACGATTGAAAGATAATATGTACTCTATTGCACTAAAACAACAAATACGAGCAACATTAAAATTTGAGAACATGCATCTGTAAAGGAACCCGGGAAGGAGACAAGTAATTCATGAGAAATGTACCTGTTTCATTACTGGTATATTATAACTGAAGACACTGGAAAGTTCAAAGAAGGCCAAAAGCCGAATGAATAGCGCAGTGTAAATAAATCCTCGTCCTTCCCTTCCCCTTTCACTAATGTGGACTGCCGAGGGAAATAAAGACGGGGAAGGGAAAACATCGTTGGGCGTAAAACGTTTTAAATGGATTTCAAGTTCACTGGGCCATTCTCAGAAGAGCTTGGTGTAAAGTAATTAAATCCGCCCGAACAAATTGGGCCATGCTTGGGCTGCCGAATTTAAGTTGGGTTACTCAGAAAGCAACTTTAAAGGGAAGCATTTATTTTATATGAAAAAGTATTTTTCTTAAAAATAATTAATTTTAAAATTACAAAATTATAGAAAAAATATTTTAAAATAAAATAAAAATATAATTACAAAAGTTGTAACTTTTCGAGACCCAAATTGACAATACACCTAAAATTTGTTTCTAGTACATCCAATCTAATCAACAATAAAACACGGAAAGAGTGCATCAAAGAAAGAAAGACCTCAATTGTCGGGAAGGGACCCCTTAAAAATAAAAATAAAAATAAAAATAAAAAAGGAGAAAAGAAAGCCCTGAATGATGATGATTCTAAGGTCTGATGTGAAAATGGCCCCAGTCGGAAGTCGGTTATGTTATGTCACCACTCACCAGGCACTACAACTGTAGTGGGTGGCCATGAACTTGGTAAATGGGCTTGGAGTTATCGTTCTTGTATCTATGGACTTGAATCGTTGATTTTACGGAGATTAATGAAAGGGACCAAACGAACCTTTACCCCCCAAAAAAACAGAAATTCTTCTTTCAGACTTTTAGGCCAATTATTTTGAAATAATTTGCTCTAAGGTCCCCAAGATATTATACTATAATACTTAAGTATAATATATTTTTTCTTTAGACTTTAGAAAAAAAAATACTATAATACTTAAGTACCTTTTGTAATACTTTTGCATGTAAATTAAGAAATAATAATTTTAAAAAATACGGTTGTTTAAATTACTTTTTTAAAAAATATAAAATCAAACTACTTTTTTTATAATTAAAAAAAAAAACACACACACACACACGCAAGTCACACTTAAAAAAGAATGTAAAATAAACACTTAATTCTTTAAGACGATTTAAGTTAGGTGTCTCTTCTAACAGTGGTTTAAAATACGATTAATATATGCCACAAGATATTAGATATTACGGGTGATGTTTCGTGTCTCCATATTATTATTGGTAAGGAAGAAGAGAAGCAAAGGGACAAAAAATGAGAAACATTTTTCTAATTTGCGCCCAACAACTCAATAATTTTAAGCTAATAGTAATACTGTATAGTGGTAATATCTACAAATAATTGAAGAGAAGAAGGACACTGATAAACAACGGCAGGTAGCAGAGGAGAAAACAAGGGGGAATGGGCAGCTTTAAGGGTGGAAGCATTAGTTTTGTCTTCCTCATCATAGTGATGAATATTGTTTTCCAGATGGAAGACTTGGAAGGAGCTTTCGTTTCCATTAACAATCCAAACATCTCTTGCAATGGCACTACCGGTGACTGTTATAACTTTCTCGTCGAGGATGAAATCGGAGAGTTTCTGATCCAGAGGTACTCTGCGGGAGGAAGATCGATACTCCAAGCACAAGGATCTATTTCATACCAGGCTCTTCAACATCCTCCAATTTGCAGTACAGCGCAATACAGTAACTGCATCGTGCAAGTCAATGCCCAAAACAGACCCTGCACTGATTACAATTATTGCAAGCGCGGATAATAATTTGTGTTGGTTATTATCCCAATCCCCAATTTGGGATGTTAATCAATTCGGCTCATTGAGCAGAATATATCCTAATCCCCCTCCTCCCCAAGGCATTTGGTGTCATAGATAGAGGTGTAATTATTGGTACCATTTCTTCTGGATAAAGATGAATGCAGTGTCTAATTATTTACTCATTAAAAAAATAAGTGAAAAAAAGGTAGTAGCTTATCCTTTTGCTTTTATGCCTGGTTGTTCAGTCCATTAATAAAATTTGTTTGTTTTGATTGAATAAACTGTTTAGCAGTTGGCTAATTTTGGATATCATATCGAAAATGAACTCTTTAAGCATTAATTCGGAAACCTAACCCCAGTAGCCTAAATAAATGTTTTTAATCCGACAATTTCAAGCATTTTTTAACTCTCTCTTATCAATGTTAGTGTCAAGTCCCTTGATCCCCTGATAATTATAGTATATCTTTCTTCAATATATTCATCCACACAATTTAGGGAGAGGGCCGGTAACTGAAATAGAGAGCAGCAGAGGTAACAGGGGACATGGGCGTGAAGCTGAAAGGAAGAAGCAGTTCCGATGTTCTCATCATCATAGTCATGATGAATATATTTCTAGGAGAAGAATTGGGAGGAGATTCCGCCTATATTAGCAGTACAAACTTCTCCTGCAGTGCCAACACTGGAGACTGCCTCTTTGGCAATGCGAATGAAGATGGAGTTGGGGAGCCCCAGAGCTACTACTCCTTTGGAGGGAGGTGGCTACTCCAAAAAAAACCCTCTCTCTCATACTAGGTTCTTCAGAAACATCCAGTTTGCGGTGCTCCAAATTATGCTGATTGCATTGTGAAAGCCAATAATTTTAGAAGGCCTTGTGCTGATTACAATCGTTGCAAGCATATTCCTTAACTCAGTTTTCTCAATATATGAACCAATAGAAGAATATCTTATACTAGTATTTTCATGCCCTCTGTTTTCAGGTCTTCTTTGTTCAATCAAGCAATAAGGCAATACATTATTGTTTACGTATTTGAAGCTTCTGCCAACAATAATGCAATTCATAATGGAAGAAATGCTAGTTCTCTCTGATTATAATTAATTTCAATCTCAAGTTTTGTTTACCTGCTAATAAAAGCCGAGAAAGGAAGGCAAAGATTCTCGGCTTTGCCAATCTCTAGCAACTACTCATTTACCTCTTCCATTTTGACAATCAATAATTAGATCTACACAAAGAACGCTTGACAAGTAGTAAATACATTATTCGGTTAATATACTCTCTGTGAGTACATTAGTGATATCAAATATTATCAATCAATGATATGGCTAGAGTATTTGCCATGCACTTTCCAATTCACTTTCCAATACACTATCCAGCTCATCTAATATGGTTAATGTTAGTTTGAAAGATAAAAGACCAAAAAAAGTTATTTTAAATTAAGATATTAAATAATCTATTTAAAATTAAATATTATCTTTTTAAAATTAATATTTTTTGTCTATTAATAAATAAGTAATAGCTAGAAATTCCCCTAAAAAAAGAAGTAATAGCTATAAATTATTGCGGGACCTTGTCTTATCACAAACGTACAGACGGAGCATTAAAGTCTCTGCTCATTCGCCCTTTAACAAGAGGAAGACTTCCAAGTCAACTGGAGCCTTTCCTCCCTTATCTCATTAAGTAATCATGCAGTCGCTTTTTTTTTTCTTTTCTTTTTTTAAGGCCTCTCCTTGCCATTAATATACGTAGGCAGAGTGAAAATAATAGAAGAGCAGAGAGTGAAAGATGGGAATTCCACTGAAGATCAACAGCACCCAATTCATCGTGTTTGCTTGCCTGCTGTTGGCATTGCTCTGTGCAAATATGAACAGAGCTTCTTGCTTCAGTAATATAGATTTGGAGATCACTGCCGGTTGGGGCAATGGAACCACCGGTGGTGCAGTTGAATATGTTGATGCGGACGACGACGATGAGTTTCTCATGGAATCTGAAATCAGCAGAAGGATTCTTGAAGGAAATAATAAGAAGACATTCGTCTACCCTACATTGAAACAAGAAGCTTTCTGCGACGACAAAGGAAGAATTGCAAACTGCGAACCTCTTAGAGTAAATAAGCATTCGCGACCTTGTACTATCGAGGACCGTTGTCAACGACACATATAGCCTAAATCTTATGAAATCCTAATCCTATGCTCTGTTGTCTTTAATTTCTCGCTTTTTATTGTCGAAGTACATGTATTGTGTGATAATATCTTCTGTCTTAATGAAGAAATATAAAATATTTTTATTGGATGCTTTCTCTGGGTTAAATAGATAGATTATCTATTTATGAGCATAATTGTCAGTTGATTTTGTTAATTGTTAATTAATCATCTAGGTAATACAATAACCTGAATTGAAATGCACATAGATCATTCCTTTTTTTGAGTTGGACCAGCATAGAGAAAACACACACATTAAAATAATAATAATACTTACTTAGAAAAAAACATTATACCGAACTATGGAATCATATTAATGTATAACTAAAGAAAAATAAAGTTATTCTATTATGTTCGATTTTTTTCTAAGGCAACAGTTATTCAACCTCTTAATTGATACTTAGGTAGAACCAAAGGTCCAAAGTAGAATAATGTTTCAATTCTAAATGCGAAGCACTTGAATCATGTTGAGAAGCGGTGGAAGCAATGGAACACAACTTGTTACAAAAGGAAGGAAATAACATATCAAAAAATTGAAACTCTAATTTCACAAAAAAAAAAATTATAAAAAAATTGAATAATTTTACAATTTAAATCATAATAGATAAAGCAACATATTATTACCGTGTAGGAGTTAAAATTATATGTATAATACAGAAAAATATGAGAAGATCAATTTTGATTTTGCACACGTATCAAAAGTAAAAAAAAAATTATTATATAAAATTTGTCCTAAATTATCATATTCATTGGAAGCTACATATAAACTAAACTTAGATTATTAAATAAGAAAATAAAATAAATAAAATGTATTAAAAAATATAAACAATAATCAATTTTAAATCAAAATAAAATGACTTTATTATTCTTAACCAAACAAGGGAGTACTAGATGATTGGCCAGAGGGAAAACAACTTGTCCAATGACTGAATTTCTTAGAAATCAGTGCGACGACTTCATTCAAAGTCTGCTCACACAGACCACAGTACTTCCTTGTCCTCCTCACCATTCACCATGACCATGAGGTCTGCAAAATGCACTAAGCCACCCTTGAACAGTCTTGACTAAAAACAGAGGTACTTCTTCAGAGTCTTCTAAACCTTTATTTATCACCAAGCTCCTTGATGTCCTAACTGAAGCAAACTTCTTCCCTATACCATAGTTTGGCAAGGACGATGCTGACCTTTGTTTTCCAGTGCCTCTTCTTTCTCCTCCACCAATCAATCCCGACTGCCACTGCCGCAACGGCATACAAGCCCACTGATTATTTCCTACTCAACTGCGGTTCCCGGAATTGGGACACTGACGAACACTTGAAATTCTTACCACCAAATATGAATGAAATATCATCCATAGCCAATGCTTCCGAACAAGACGCTTCCGTTGAGCCAGTTCCTTACATGACTGCCCGGATTTTTCATTCTCAATTCACCTACGCCTTCCCACTTTCTCCCGGTCCGAAATTCCTCCGCCTCTATTTCTACGGGGTCTCATACTCTGGTCTCAATAAAACACAGGCGTTCTTCAATGTCACCGCTAATGGCTACACGCTATTAAGCAACTTCAGTGGATTTCTCAAAGAAAGCCCCCTTTTTAGAGAATTCATCATCAACGTCAAGGACAATCAGAGACTCAACCTAACGTTCTCACCCTCTCCAAACTCCTATTCCTTTGTCAATGGAATTGAAATAGTCTCGATGCCAAATGACCTCTACCTCAAGGAACAATCCCCGAAATCCGTGGATCGGCAATCTTTGTTCGATTTCGACAAGCTCAGCACTGCTTTTGAAACTCTTTATAGGCTAAACGTTGGAGGGCAGTATGTTTCTTTTCTTCGGGATACTGGCATGTTTCGTCAATGGTTTCCGGATGACAAGTTCATACTTGGAGCTGCTCTAGGGAACCCACTTTATTACAACGGTACCATCAGATACACTGCACAAACACCCGCTTATACTGCTCCGGAAATAGTATATGCCACCGCCAGGGCCATGGGCCAATACGCTGACAAGTACCATTTGACCTGGACCTTCCCTGTGGATCCTGGGTTTTCTTATCTGCTCAGATTGCATTTTTGCGAGATGCAACCTACTTTAATAAATACCCAGAACCAACGGGTCTTCACTATATTGATCAATAACAAAACCGCAGAATCGCAGTTCGATGTTATGTACCACAGCAATGGTAACGGAATCCCAATCTTCAAAGAATACGTTGTACAGGTCCCTCACCCTTCAGATGGCCGCCCGATCAAACAGGACCTGTGGCTTTCCCTGTTTCCCAACTTGGACAGCAAACCAGAATTTGCTGATGCAATCTTAAATGGGTTAGAGATATTCAAACTCAATAGTTCAGATGGAAACCTCGCAGGACCCAATCCCGAACACTTGGTAATCCCCAACACGCAGACGCCGAATTCAAAGGGAACAAAGAAGAAGAAGAGTAGCAGGTCTAGGACTACAGTTTATGCTATCATAGGAGGGGTGGTCGGAGCCGCGGCTTTGCTTTTAGTCCTAGTCTTCTTGATTTTCCGGCGAAGGAAGAGATCGAAAGAATTGGAGAAAAGCGCTACCAAGTCATCCTCGGCCCCACTTTCAATGTCTTCAAAGTCCACAAAGACAATCGGGGGCTCAACACTGCCGTCAGATTTGTGCAGGAGTTTTTTACTTGAAGAGCTCAAATCTGCTACCGCTGATTTCCACGATAATTTTGTGATTGGTAGAGGAGGATTTGGTAACGTGTATAAAGGGTACATAGACAACGGTACAACTGCGGTAGCAATCAAACGATTGAATCCTTCATCGAGTCAAGGGGTCCACGAATTTACGACCGAGATTGAAATGCTCTCCAAGCTCCGGCATGTCCACCTAGTCTCCTTGATTGGCTATTGTGATGATCAAGGGGAGATGATTTTAGTCTATGACTACATGGCCAATGGAACACTAAGGGATAGCATCTATCACACAAAAAATTCACCCATGCCATGGAAGCAGCGCCTTCAAATTTGCATTGGTGCAGCAAAAGGGTTGCAGTATCTCCATGGAGGTGCGAAGCACAATATCATCCACCGCGACGTCAAGTCAACCAACATTTTATTGGACGAGAAATGGGTGGCCAAAGTTTCGGATTTCGGTTTATCAAAAATGGGTCCAACGGGTGGGACCCACGTCAGCACCGTAGTCAAGGGTAGCTTTGGCTACTTGGACCCGGAGTACTTCAAGAGACAGCAGTTAACGGAGAAATCTGACGTGTACTCCTTCGGCGTGGTGTTGTTTGAGGTGTTGTGTGCCAGACCTGCTATAATTCCAAATATACCCAAGGAGCAAGTGAATTTGGCGGAGTGGGCCCGTCGTAACTACAGAAATGGAAGCCTTGATGAGATCGTTGATCCCAGTTTGAAAGGGGAGATTGCACCGGAGTGTTTGAGGAGTTATGCTGAGATTGCATTCAGATGCTTGAAAGATCGAGGAACGGAAAGGCCGGCCATGAATGATGTAGTTTGGAGCCTTGAATTTGCCTTGCAACTTCAAGAGGCGGCGGAGAAAATTGGGGATTTGAATTCGGAGAAACCGCAGTATTCTCTGCTCTTCCGTGGCCAAGAGGTAATCACCACGGATGATGAGTTGTTCTCTATTTCCAGTGAGTCTGCAGCCAAATCAAATGGAAGCGGCACTACCACTTCCGGCAGTGATAGGTTGAAATCTGAGACTGTTTTTTCTGAAATCATGAATCCGGCCGGACGTTAATCTTCCTCTGTTTTTTTTTTTTTTTTTTTTGCTGAATTTTCAATTTCAATGTTATGCGTATATGTTATGGCTTTTAGAATACAAGTTTTTTTTAAAAAATAAATAAATACAAGTTGAGTACCTAAATGTATGTATTTGGGTTAAATTTTAATTTTAAAATTTGATTTAATATGGATTTGATGTATTTGAATATTGTTAAATTATTACTAATTGATTGTTTAAAAATATGATTAGAAATATAAAAAAATTAAAAATTCGTGTATAATAAAAATACACGAGATTAATGTATAGAAATCAAAGAGAATATTAAATTTGAATGAATTTATTTTGAATTTTGAGGGAAAATATTTTTGAGCGAAAACACTATAATTCAAATATAAAAGTGTTTTATATATATATATATATATATATATACTATCAAATTTAATCTTTAATACTCATATACATATATATATATATGGCAAATAAGGATAATATACATAGAGATTTGTAAAAAAATCTTAAATTCAAATTTATTAATAAATATTAAATTTTGAAGGAGTTTTAAAATTATATAAAGACAAAACTAAATTCAACCAACTTAATAAATTTGTTTTTATTTTAAAATAATATTAATTAATTATACAAAGGATTGTTAATGAAAAGAGATTAATAAAAGACGTTAGTAAGAAACTTATATCAAAATATTTATTTAATAGGATAAATTATAGATATAAAACTTATTGAACAGTTGATTTTAAAATCTCAATCAGCTGAGACAATTTTCTATTTTTACTAATTAAATAAATCTCGATCAGTTCAAACAAATTAATTTTTAATTCAATTAAATTTCACTACCAACTAGTATGAATAGAATATTTAATTAAATTACATTAACTTATAAAGCATCACTAACATTAAATTATATATAATAATGAGTTTCAATTAAACATAATTTAAATCATATAATTCCCTATTAAAATAATTAAGTCAAGAGCTACAATTTAATTAAACTAACGAATGTTACTATATTGATAATCCTAACTGATTAATCATGCAATTAAAAATAATTTTTAATTAATTAAACATGATTATTTAATAATAACAACTGGAATTATATAAATACTCAAATTATTAAATAACATGACTAAAATAATTAAATAGATTTGAACAATTAAACCTGCAAAATAAAGGAAAATTGTTACACAATTATATATTTACAAAACTATAAATATTAAAGAAAACATAAATTTGATGATTTTATTGGCCATAAAAAGTAAAAATAGGAAGATTTTAACTTCCACAATAAAAAAATGTAAAAGAATAAAAAATGAAGATATTACTCTCTACATTTATGGGATTTAAAGTACAAAAAATAAATTTTGTGATTTTACTCACTAATAGTACAATAAAATAAATGACAGAAAAAAATACATAAAATAAATAACAACAAGTAAATATAAAAATTAAATAATAGAAAATTAAAAGTTAAAATTTAAAAGTTAGAAGTTAGAGCGTTAAAACCGGCTATTGTTAAATTAATTTAGTCCTGATCCAAAATGAATTGCAGTGTTATATGTAATGATAATTATCTCAAAATCTCATTAATTAATAATTTTAATACATGTCATTGCTAACGGTAAACAAACTATTCACAATACATAACTCAAATGATGAATTTTAAAAATTAAAATCAAGAATAAGAATGATAACTTTCCTTAAATTTCTCTCAGTAGTAGTTCATCAGTATTCTTGAAATCTTATAAAAAAACATTCCAAAATAAAGTATAAAAATACCTAAGATCTATTACAAAATATTGGTAAGAACATTTGGAAGATTTTTTGATTGTAGAATGTTGTACAAACATAGTAAATTTGTTCCCAATTTATAGAAATTTACAAGGGTAAATTTTGAATAAAAATAAATAAAATATGATAAAAATAAAAGTAGTGGAAGACAAAATAGAATTTCTGAAAAGTCAGAGCAAAATGTGTGAAGTGAAGAAGGTTGCATCAACCTCCATTTCATGTGTCGCCATCTGGTTGGTCGCAACATTCTTCAGCCGCCGCCCATGCCATGTGTTATCATCTTATTCGTCCAAAGTTTAAAACACGGATTATCATCCGTTTTGCACGTGCTGGGCACGTGTCTTGCCTTTGTCAAATGCGAAATGCGTTCAAATTTAGCCACGTCGGTAAACTCTACGCATTACACGTGTTCTCTGTTTCTCTAATATGTAAAAGTCAAGTTCCACATGTAATTCTCTGATTCGCTCTCGACAGTTGACGCAATTGTTGACATGATACCTTATACACGTGACACTGTTACGTGTCATTCACTATAACAATTTTTTTTAATATTTATAAAAACATAATAAAATTTTAAAATAATACAATAATATAAAAATATTAATCATATTAATAAAAAAATAAAATTACATAAATAATATAATAAAATTACATAAAAAATACATATATGTTTTTTGTTTTTATCATAGAACAATTTTGCATGCACAAGTTCCTCAAGTTGGCGACTTGCTCAGTCTTCATGGGATGATAGGTTGATATTGAATCTTAAAAATTGTTATACTGGCACTGTCTTGCCTTTGCCAAATGCGAGATGCGTCCAAATTTAAGCATGTCACTAATCTCTACGCATTACACGTGTTCTCATTATTTGTTTTTATGTAAAAGTCGAGTTTCATGTGTAATTATCTGATTCGCTCTTGATGTTGACACAATTGTTGACATGATACCCTTATACACGTGTCATTTAGTATAATAATTTTTTAAAATATTTACAAAAACATAATAAATATTTTAAAATAATACAATAATATAAAAATAATTAATAAAAATATTAATCTTATTAATAAAAAAATAAAATAACATAATTTAAATGAAATTAAACATAAATAATATAATAAATGTACATAAAAAATACATTTTTTATATTATTTTTTATCATAGAACAATTAATTTTGCATGCGCAAGTTCCTCAAGTTGCGACTTGCTCAGTCTTCATGGGATGATGGTTGATATTGAATGAGCAGTCACGGAAAAAAGTGAGGAGGACGCCATATTGTGAAATATCTAAAATGCTGCCGTATTATGACCGATGAGATGGAAAGGTCTAAAGTTGAATGTTCTCCGGGCAAAAGAAGAAAAATGATGACACCCTGATAGATGTAGCGAAGACAGGCTGCCGTAGCGAAGATATTGAGAAAAGGAGACCCACACAAAAAAACAAAATAATACGCCATGCAATGAAAACAACATCTTCCTAACTCATTCTTCACTGGTCAGGACAAGAATTCTTATACTAATTCATTAGAATCACCCCCACTCGAGATTCTATTTATAGCATACAATTTTTAACACTATTCTGAAAGAGTAAAAAACTAAAACATAATAATTTACTTATATCTGTAACAAATTTGGTCCTTCAGATAATATGTTTTTACATATATTTCATCAATATCTTTTTATAAGATACATTAAATAAATTATTTTATCTTGAATTATAAATATTTTAATACTTTATAGTTATTATATATGTTATTTTTAAATTTATTTATACTTTATTAAAAAATAGAAAGGTATGACAAATACTTAATTTTTAAAAAATATTAAAATAAATTTAAAAATAAAAAAATTATTAATTTGAAATTACTTAAAATATCTTATAAATGAACGGGATGGGTATGTTTTGTTCAATCTATGTTTAAGAAAAGCAAAACGCTAATCCAATATATTGAGAAAAAAAAGAAGTGTTATTGGTATAAAAAAGTTAATATAATAATTCATTATTATTTTTTTAATTACACAAACCACTCTAAGTAGATATATTAAAATGCTGTAAAGCATCACTACGGGGTGGTTCATGCTTGCACGTATAAATATATCCTTCGCCCCTTTTGATAAAATATATATTGATCTGAATATTTTGAGTTTGAAATGATTGAATCCCCAATAACAACATTAAGTTTACCAAATCTGAGTGTATTGTGCACTGGGATTGGTTTTCTATGAGTCACCGTATTCTTCCCATAGAATAGATTAACAGTTTCTATGGGAAAGAAATAGAGGTGACTTATGAGAGTAAGGTACTATTTAGCCTTTTTGGAGCAATACATATTCTTACTTAATTTATTAGATTAGACTTAATTTTAAATAATGTGACCGTTTTAAAAATTTGTACTGATTGTATCATTTTTTTCTTTTTTGAGGAAGTATCTGAGATAACTTTTTAATGACTATGAGTGAAAATTTGTACGGAAAATCATGATATAGAAACTCCACGCATCAGGCCCGAATAATGGAGCGAGGAAAATATGGGCCTCGGCCCTAGAGTGACAATTCCGGTAAAACGGCTAACTCCAGACTCATGCGTACAAATGGCCTTTTAGGAGAATGGTCATGGAAGAAGTATCGTAGAAATAGTTAACGAATATAGTTGAATAATTTGAAAGAATTAAGAATAATTGAACAATTTCTCAAAAAAGAAAAGAAGAAGTCAAAATAACATATTTTATGTTTTTTTAAGGAAAATTGGTAAAATTAGTCCATTAACATTTATGTGTATATTTGGATTGAGTTTTGAAAGCGTTTTTTGTTTTGTTTTGAAACGAAGTTATGTTTGAATAATATTTTTTTTATTGGGAATTGAAAGTTAATTGATATATTTTGAATCTTACATCATTGATAATATTATAAAATATAATTAATAAATTGTTGAAAATTAATGAAAAAGTGGTATTTATGTAATTGAACGAGATCTATGTACAATGATAGAAAAAAAAAATTTTGATATATATTTTTGTGGAGAATGTAAAAAAATGTTTTGAATGCTATGACAAATATAGTCTATAATCTATTTTGGTGACATTGGTCTTTTATAATTTATTTTAAAATTTTTGGTCTCTTGTCATTTTATTTTTTTGCAGATTAGGTAATTTTAATTTCTGGATATCTATTTTTTTTCTTCTTTTCAAATTGTAAAATTGTTATTTCCCTTTTCTCCTTTAAAACCTACACTCCTACCCAATTCGACTACTATTTATTGATTGGAGCCATTGGTGTTCTAAGAGGTTTCTCTACCGATTTCGTTAGTCAATTGTTTGATCTCAGCAAAAACGAGTTAGAAGAATTGGTGAATTAATTAGCAAACTAGTGTGTTTGGACACTTTATTCCAGGTTTGTGTGGTGCTTCTTTGGTTTTCGATCATTGCTTTGGTAGGGAATTATTTTGATCTGAATGGATGATGCAACGAGGGTTGCAATGTGATATGGTTGGATGATTACAAATTCTCGTGCTACATTACCATGTTCAAGTATCGGGTCATGATAGTAAGAATTAATTATATGCCAAACTGCATTAATGTGAGTTGTTCAATTTCCTCGAATTTAAATGCACTTTGCATACGAAAACCAGAAATTGGAGCAAAAATGGATTGATGATTTTACCCTTGCATTTGTTTTAAAAGGGGGAAAAAAAAAGTTGACTAGCTGACTTGACTAAAAAATAGACACTATTAGACAGGACCTAATCCACAGTAAAAGAAAATTGATGAGGGTCAATGTCACCAATTTGCCAAATTTTAATTAAATATTTATTAAAACAAATATAATTTTCAATTCAAATTGTCTATATTATATTGATACATAAATTTTAATTAATAATAATAATATTTTAAACTACTAATTATCACAGTTTTCTTAATTTTCATTTTTAACAAAAATGAATTTTTAAAATTTTAATTAAAAGAATAAAATAAGAAGTATTTCCCAAGTAAATTATCACAACCTCGTTACTCGTTAGTCGTTAGTGCAATATCTCAAAAATTTTAAAATAAAAAAATATGGTAACCTCGTTACTGCGATCTCTCCAAAAAAGATTTTTTTTTTTTTTTAAAAAAACTGGTAACCTCGTTAGTCGTTAGAGCGATTTCTCCAAAAATAAAAACAGATAAAAGGGCAAAAAGAAGTCTGGCAAGTGGCAACTGCGTTAGTGCGATAGGTCAAAAAAAGAAAAGAAAAGAAAATATTGTTAATTCGACTTCTAATAACTAGGTTAAAGGCCGTAGAATCAAGAAATTGCGGTGGCGCGGGAACACCTATATCTGTGGCGGAGCTAGACGCGAAATCAAGAAGATGAGTAGCAGAAAAGGTCCCCCAAAGCACCAGAACAAAGTTGCCTGGAAACCCAATGCCGGTGTTAAGATCAACGAAACCGTAAGTCCATTAACAACCCTCCTTCCGTTTTCCATTAATAAACAACGGGGGAGCACAGATTGAGAGTTTACAGTTGATTCCAGGAACCAGGAGGGAAGTTCCGCCCTTACCCAGAGGTAACGGGAGTTTGTCCCCGATGTAAAGAACAGATTGAATGGAAACGCAAGTACGGTAAGTACAAGCCCCTTACCGAGCCTGCTAAATGGTAAGCTTTCATTTTAATTCATATATTCATCAAAAAGTGCAATTCAATTTCTTTGTAGAATATTGTTGAAAATTTGGTTCAGACTAAAAAAGAAAAATTTTGCTTCTTTTTTTTTTTTTTGGTCCGGGTGCAGCCAGAGATGTTCTAAAAGAGCTGTTCGGCAGGCATACCACAATCTGTGTGCTGGTTAGTTAATGCTGTTTTATCTATCAGAATTATTGCATTGCTTTCTTGGATGACATTTTATATTCTACAGCTTGTGCCAAGGAGCATAATGTATGCGCCAAATGTTCATGTCGGGTTGGCCAAATAGTTGGAAGGTATAGAGGTTTTGCTATCAAAATGAATCGAATTATTACATTTCAATTAAATGACGAATTTTAGGCATTAATTTGCAGTACGTTGATTTCGTGATAGCATGAATTGAATGCTTATAAACACGAACACAGACGTAAAGTATGCAGTTAAATAGTACCTATTTCTATGCTTTGAGCACTTCTGTTCCTTTTTTAGGGATCTTTCAGAAGTGGAGGCTGAGCAGAAGACACTAGAGGAGGTATGCTATTCAATCCATAGTGGAACTTTTCCCCCTTTTCTTCAACAGTGCATTTCAATTCTTTGGAATTTCTTATCTGCTCTACTTGGTGACAGGCCATAAAGAATGCTCGAGAGAGGGACAGAAGGTCACTACTACGTGCTGTAAGAATTCAAATATTTACTTCTTTTTTTTCCCTTTAAAGATGAGTATCTAGATTTATTTGTAGGCCTCTAGAATCCAAATTCAAACCTTAAAGTCTCTTGAGCAAAATAAATCAAGAGGGAAAATCCTCAGGAAAGGCAATAAAAGATACATTAAAAATGGAAGCCTATCACAAAAGAAGTATGGTTGCAAAATTGTCATAACATTGGTCATTGTAATCATTAATAAATCTCCCTATTCTCATTGTTGCCCAAGCTTCAGCTATATACCATTGGTCTGACATAGTTATTCCTACAATATTCTTGTCTGAGAATAAAGTGTAGGATGGTCATAGAATAGTTTTGTAGAAATATAATGGAAGAACATCAAGGAATAAAAGCAAATATAATTTATAAATGTGCCGAGCTGAGGATCCTACAAATCAACAGTATATTCCTAACTACATAATTCTAGTACACAATGCCTCTCTGTTAACTTTACAGACCTAATTTTATTTTTCTGCAATAGATGAACAAGGGAAAATCTCATGGTTCAGCAAAATTGTCAACTAATGATGGCAGCAAGGTTGGTGAACTATTTATGGCTTCATCGCTTGAGGAATATTCAGAGTTCAGCAAGGATGAAGATCATGATAATGCTGAGGATGAGGACCTAATCATTAATTGAGCTGCAAGTTAGACTCCTTTTAGTTGCACTTGAATTCTCTATCAGGATGCAGTGTCATTGCCTCTGCATGTACAGTTTTGGTAAAATTTGCACCAATAGTGAAGTAAATACTTGGCCCCAATTTACTGTGATACTCCTTTTGTCCCTCGATTCTAGGCAAGCTTTATTAATTTTTTTTCACCCACCTTTTTCCTGAGCTCGTGCTGTTTGACGAATGTTCTATGTGAGATTTCAGTGATATATGCATGTAGAGAGGCTTCACATTGGTATCCTTTGTCTCTGTCATTTCAAAATGTGATGGTATCTTATTATTGCTCCATTTTTTAACAAATGCTGTATATAGAAGGCATAATCATGATCTAGTTGTCTGATTGGAGATTGAATGTCAAGGTGACGCCCAGGCTGGTTATTCAACAATTGTCCAGAATGTTCTTCAGCTTTTTGATAAGCAGAAAGCTGGACAATTTCAAACATTAATGTCCCTTGGAAAATTTCTGGGCTTGAGAAACCGAGATAGCAACATACATGAATTTAATACCAAACCAGAAACTTCCTAGCAGTCTTCTCACGGCTGCGGTGCTTTTCTTCGGTGCACCTACCACTCGGAAGTGCATTGTTCTGGGGCTTCGTTACTTTGGTCCCCTGCTGAAAGGTAATAGCATCAAATACCCTACAGATTTCCCATGCATTTGACACCTTCACCTGTGTCTGCCGCCTTTCCATGGTGAATGCAACTACACCACTGCCTTTGTGTTAGAACTGATTATTTTCTGCTTCATTTCTACCCTGCTACAAACTCTGGTCAACTCTTCTTCACAATCACTGGTAATGATTAAACGCTAGAGCAATTCTAGTGCATTCACTGCTAAACCCCAAGTAACCAACCTTGTAGAAAAGTTCGTTATCAATGTGAAAGACAATGAGATTCCTCTCGAAATTCTTCACTCATTCCCCAACGGAAATGAATTATCTCAACGCCACAGGTC
Source organism: Apocynum venetum (assembly GCA_019593545.1). Taxonomy (NCBI): domain Eukaryota; kingdom Viridiplantae; phylum Streptophyta; class Magnoliopsida; order Gentianales; family Apocynaceae; genus Apocynum; species Apocynum venetum. Next base: position 2,250,207 of record SRSM01000123.1, on the reverse strand, counting down.
CCTTACCTAAGAGGGCCATACGAATAGACTTGTTCTTGAGTAGGAAAAATCATTGTTGTCCTGCCACAGGTGTCACCGTCGCAGTTCTTTTCCTATCACTTCCCCGACGACTTTGTGTTAAGAGTTCCCGAGTCTTTCTGCAGTGTAAAGCTAGTGGAACTGGGATATACTTCTTCCTAGCCCCACAGTTGATTCAGAAATCCACGAGATATAACTACTGTTAGCAAACTACCTCAACAATCATTTTGCACCCAATGTTAACCTTTCTTTTCCCGTTCCTCTTCTTTCTCCACCACCTATCTTTCCCAGCTGCCATCGCTGAAACGCCTTACAAGCCGACTGATTATTTCCTGCTCCACCGCGGCTCTCCCTCCAACATAACCTTCAATGGCCTGAATTGGGACACTGATGAACAATTGAAATGCTTACCACCAAATATGGCGGATGTATCATCCGCAGCCACAGCTTCCGAACAAGACCCTTCGGTTGAGCAAATTTCTTACACGAGCAAATTATGTATTTATGAGCATAATTGTCAGTTGATTTTGTTAATTGTTAATTAATCATCTAGGTAATATAATAATCTGAATTGAAATGCACATAGATATTCCTTTTTTTGAGTTGGACCATCATAGAGAAAACACACACATTAAAATAATAATAATAATTACTTAGAAAAAAACATTATACCGAACTATTGAATCATATTAATGTATAACCAAAGAAAAATAAAGGTATTCTATTATGTTCGATTTTTTTCTAAGGCAACAGTTATTCAACCTCTTGATTGATACCTAGGTAGAACAAAAGGTCCAAGGTAGAATAATGTTACAATTCTAAAAGAGAAGCACTTGAATCGTGTTGAGAAGCGGTGGAGGCAATCGAACGCAACTTCTTACAGAAGGAAGGGAATAACATATCAAAAAATTGAAACTCCAATTTCACAATTTATTTTTTAAAAAAAAAAAGTAATTTTACTATTTAAATCATAGATAAAACAACATATTATTGCTGTGTAGTAGTTATTATATATATATATATATATCACTCCTACTTTATACATTCCGATTTAGCTCGAACCCAAATAAGACAAAAAAATATGAGAAGATCAATATAATACCATCTCTAGTTCAATGAATTTTGATTTTTCACACATACTAAAAGTAAAATGAAAAAAAAATTTACTAAAAAATAATAAATAAAATGTATTAAAAAATATAAAAATAATCAATTTTAAATATAAAAAAATGACTTTATTATTCTTAACCAAACAAGGGAGTACTAGATGATTGGCCAGAGGGAAAACAAGTTGTCCAATTACTGAATTTCTTAGAAAATCTTTAATGAATGAATGTCAATGTTAAAAAAATTTATATTAGGTGATAATTGATAATACAAGTGTCAAATGAATGTCGAGTTACTCGGTATTTAATTTAAAAAATTATCTTCAATGCATAATATCAACCATCAATTATCTTATCTATATTTTATTTTTTAATTTAAAATTTTATTAAAAAAATAATAACACAATCAATTACTTTAAACAAATATGATTTACTAATTGTTAAATTTATTAAAAAATATTACTATTTATTTATATATATTGACTGTGAAAAGACACGTGACATTACTTCATTACGTTTATTTGTATTTGAGAAAAATATTTAATTAAACTATTTGTTTTGATGACATGAATATTTTTTATACACTAGAGATGTTTTTAGAAATCAGTGCGACGACTTCATTCAAAGTCTGCTCACACAGACCACAGTACTTCCTTGTCCTCCTCACCATTCACCATGACCATGAGGTCTGCAAAATGCACTAAGCCACCCTTGAACAGTCTTGACTAAAAACAGAGGTACTTCTTCAGAGTCTTCTAAACCTTTATTTATCACCAAGCTCCTTGATGTCCTAACTGAAGCAAACTTCTTCCCTATACCATAGTTCTGCAAGGACGATGCTGACCTTTGTTTTCCAGTGCCTCTTCTTTCTCCTCCACCAATCAATCCCGACTGCCACTGCCGCAACGGCATACAAGCCCACTGATTATTTCCTACTCAACTGCGGTTCCCGGAATTGGGACACTGACGAACACTTGAAATTCTTACCACCAAATATGAATGAAATATCATCCATAGCCAATGCTTCCGAACAAGACCCTTCCGTTGAGCCAGTTCCTTACATGACTGCCCGGATTTTTCATTCTCAATTCACCTACGCCTTCCCACTTTCTCCCGGTCCGAAATTCCTCCGCCTCTATTTCTACGGGGTCTCATACTCTGGTCTCAATAAAACACAGGCGTTCTTCAATGTCACCGCTAATGGCTACACGCTATTAAGCAACTTCAGTGGATTTCTCAAAGAAAGCCCCCTTTTTAGAGAATTCATCATCAACGTCAAGGACAATCAGAGACTCAACCTAACGTTCTCACCCTCTCCAAACTCCTATTCCTTTGTCAATGGAATTGAAATAGTCTCGATGCCAAATGACCTCTACCTCAAGGAACAATCCCCGAAATCCGTGGATCGGCAATCTTTGTTCGATTTCGACAAGCTCAGCACTGCTTTTGAAACTCTTTATAGGCTAAACGTTGGAGGGCAGTATGTTTCTTTTCTTCGGGATACTGGCATGTTTCGTCAATGGTTTCCGGATGACAAGTTCATACTTGGAGCTGCTCTAGGGAACCCACTTTATTACAACGGTACCATCAGAGACACTGCACAAACACCCGCTTATACTGCTCCGGAAATAGTATATGCCACCGCCAGGGCCATGGGCCAATACGCTGACAAGTACCATTTGACCTGGACCTTCCCTGTGGATCCTGGGTTTTTTCCTGCTCAGATTGCATTTTTGCGAGATGCAACCTACTATAATAAATACCCAGAACCAACGGGTCTTCACTATATTGATCAATAACAAAACCGCAGAATCGCAGTTTGATGTTATGTTCAACAGTACTGGTAACGGAATCCCAATTTTCAAAGAATATGCTGCATGGGTCCCTCACCCTTCAGATGGCCGCCCGATTAAACAGGACCTGTGGCTTTCCCTGTTTCCCAACTTGGACAGCAAACCAGAATTTGCTGATGCAATCTTAAATGGGTTAGAGATATTCAAACTCAATAGTTCAGATGGAGACCTCGCAGGACCCAATCCCGAACCCTCGGTAATCCCCAACACGCAGACGCCGAATTCAAAGGGAACAAAGAAGAAGAAGAGTAGCAGGTCTAGGACTACAGTTTATGCTATCATAGGAGGGGTGGTCGGGGCCGCGGCTTTGCTTTTAGTCCTAGTCTTCTTGCTTTTCCGACGAAGAAAGATAATGAATGATTTGGAAAATGATGATTCCAAATCGTCCTGTGTACCACTTTCAACATCGTCAAGCTCCACAAAGACGACCAGCTCATCTCCCGATCTATGTAGAAACTTTTTACTTGCAGAAATTAAATCTGCTACAGCTGACTTCAACGACAGTTATGTGATTGGAAGAGGGGGATTCGGCAACGTGTACAAAGGTTACATAGACAATGGTGCGACCAGCGGAGCAATCAAGCGATTAAACCACTCCTCAAAACAAGGGGACCGAGAGTTTCGAACAGAGATCGAGATGCTCTCCAAGCTCAGGCATCTTCACTTGGTGTCCTTAATTGGCTACTGCGATGAACAAGGTGAGATGATTTTAGTGTATGATTACATGGCGAATGGAACGGTGCGTGATCACCTATACAAAACAAAAAATCCCCCACTTCCATGGAAGAGACGCCTTCAAGTTTGCATTGGGGCTGCTAAAGGACTAGACTACCTTCATACAGGTGCAGAAAAAAATATAATCCACCGAGATGTGAAATCGACCAATATCTTGTTGGACAAACAGTGGGTGGCAAAGGTTTCTGATTTTGGATTGTCAAGAATTGGCCCAAGCGATGAAAACCAAACCCATGTCAGTACAAGGGTGAAGGGCAGTTTTGGTTACATGGATCCAGAGTACTATAAAAAGAAACAGTTGACTGTCAAGTCCGATGTGTACTCCTTCGGTATGGTATTGCTTGAAGTATTGTGTGCTAGGCCACCAATTATGACAAAGCTACGGAAAGCGGAAGTCAATTTGGCAGATTGGGCACGTTTCTGTTGTAGAGAAGGGTCAATTGATGATATCGTGGATCGTAATGTAAAGGGTGGCATCGCTCCTGAGTGTCTGGAGAAATATGTTGAAACAGCTGTTAATTGCTTGAAAGACCGAGGAAAGGAAAGGCCCACGATGAAGGATGTTGTTACGAGCCTTGAATTTGCTTTACAGCTCCAAGAGGCTGCCGAGAATGATGGTCGAGTGGCAAGCTCCTCATTAGCTCCCAGTAAATACGGGCATCCCCAGGCGTATTCAAGTAACGATCAGAAGAACATATCAGACATAGAGGTTGATCGTCCAACAGTAGTGACAACGGATGAGACCCATAATTTCTTCAAATTCCCTGCAATGGGTGACTACATCGAAGGTGAATTGGCAAAAGCACTTGCTGCAAAAGTTATGTAGGGTTTTTGTGCAGGATCAAATATATAGATTCCACATAATAAGATCAGAGTAGGTGAAGCGCCAAGCGTTTATTGATTTGAGAGTACTTTCAGCTTCTTGTAAGTTGTATTTGCAAATGTCTTATATTACACCTAGAACTGAGGCGTTCTCATAAATCTGCCGATTGTTTTGCTCTTCCAAACAGAAGGTGGTTGTTCCGTTGAATGAAAAGTTCACCAGCGAAGGGATTCTATTAGTATTTTCTCTTCCCCTTATTCTAATAAAATGTGTATCCTTCAAGTTGCCCAAAAGTGATGGGTGGTCCCCTAGAATCTAAAAACAAAAGTGCACAGACAGAACATGAACAAAACTTCATAATTTGAATCGTATTAATGGATACAATTACAACTGAAACTGGTAAAGAATGAGTCCTCCAAAAGAATCACTACTAAGATTTGCATTTTCTTAGATATTCTGTAAGATAAACAATACAAGGATACACGGTCCTTAATTCTGCTATAACGTGCCTCTAAGATAAGTATTCCTTCAATTGTGCATCTAAATCTCGACAACATTTACTGAAAATCTCTGCAGAAAAGAAGGGGGAAAAAAAAGCCCCCAGTTGTTCCTCGATTAGACCTATTCTTCTTTTACGCACAACCTCTCTGTAACAAAGAACAGAGAAATGAATTATTGAGTTTGGGAAGGAAATTCCTACTAGCTGCCTGACAGTATAATGACTTTTCAAGACAAGTTTGGCATGCAATAATCATAGAAGCATAATTAAGCATCACAAATCGCAGAAGGATATTTAATGCCAAAAGAAGTAGAATCATACTCAGATATTCATAGGCTAGTATCATTGAAGTTCCCCATGCCGACATACTGAAAAACCTTGGACCAAGTCCTCTGTAAAATCCTGTCCAGCCATCTTCAGAAATCAATTGTTTAACTACCTGTCTAGCAGTAGGTCTCTTCTCGTGCCCCATTACCTGCATAGCATAAACATTCATATACAAATCAATCTCCATATCAGGATATAGAAGCTAAAATCTAGGTTTAGTTTGTATACAAGTAGAGACATTTACATAATGACACAGAATAACTATGAATTGGAAAGGAATACTAGTAAGGAACAATTAAGTTCTTGTATTTCACACATGTTCTCAGATCAAGAAACTAAGAAACTACTCATAGCATCTGCACAACTTTGGAAGATCGGTACCATCTAAGGCAACTGCTGAATCAATCTTTGATCCCAGACTACTATTTGCAATTGTTACAAGAGAGATATCATGAGAATAACACAACAAAACTAGAAAACATAGACAATTGAAATTTTCAATCAGAATGCGAGGCTCCAGGTCAAAGGTCAAAGCACACAAACTTGATCCTTTGGTGGTTGATCTCAAGTCACCAAGCTTGAAGTGAGAGATTGATTATTTGTTTTAGTACAACTTCATGCCAATGCTAGAGTGAAGAGATTCAAAACTTGTATCATTTCACCATAAACATACAGTAAAAATACATTACCTTGGAATCTAAACCAAAAGTAAATAATTATAACCATATACACCAAATAATCATTTATAAACTGCAATGCTTTTCAAATTAACTAGAGCAAACAATCCTTCCTATAAATATAAATTTAGCACCCGTCACAAATGGTAACAGAACAACAGCAGAATATAGTGCAGCATACATCAAAGAAAGAGCTGATGCATACCTGTAACCTGGTCTTAATAGTGTCCAGTGGAGTTGTGATGCAGGAGGCAGTAGCACCAGCAAAAATCCCTCCAGCAGCTTGAACCATCATTATAGTCCCCAAGCTAGGAGCAGGTCCCTCATGCTCATTGTCTTGACTTAAGAATCTGTCAGAGACATCAGCAATCAAGAATCGAACATAAGTATGGAATACAAAACTGGGCAGCACAGGCTATTTTTTTTGTGGCCAGGATGCTGAGAAGCCTATTTGCCGCATGTTGCTTCGCATGGTATGGGCATATAATCCACTAGTATGTTGTATTTCAGGCCTCGCAAAGAAATGAAATATCTATGAGTGGATTACTTGTCTTTTTTTTATATCAAAGAAGCATCATCTGGAAACCCATTTGGATTGAAAATGATATCCAAAATCTAAGAATTATTCTTCTCTCCCCCAACATAAGTGACAAAATTGAATATTCTTCCCTCTGCAGAACAAATCTTAAGTGAATTTGACATAGCCCAAAACTAATCCAACTTTATATGGTCCGAGTAGACAATCAAAGAACAAATAAGGAAAGCAAAGCAGGGCAAATGAGAAGGAATGGACCTTTTTCCTTTTTTTTTTTTTGGGGGGGGGGGGTGTGCAGCAGTTGTGTGGACTACTATTGGAAGTAAAAGACAAGGAAGATAGGAGGCGGCTGGGATCAGGGAAGTGAAATATAGTGAATTCAGATGGTTGAGATGTGCGATTCAAGAGAGCGGAGAGGAGAGAAATGAGTTTTGATAAATATGGTATTCTATTTCCCAAATTCTGGAATTTTATGACCAAGAAAGTATACTCTTTTTTCCATCTAGTCCAAGTAAGAAGCTTTATCTTAAAAATTAAAATATTATTAAAATCTAATCTAAATAAATAAAGTCTTGAGAGATCCTTATCATGTAGGGTGTTTCAACAAACCAATCCAAACATAGCCGTTCAATCACACCATCTGTCTAGCAGTACCAAAACCCTAAGAGTGTCATAATTACCTACTCCTGAAGAGAGCACTAAAGGAAACGAGCCAGCTTCTCACCTCCAGACGAATCGTTGGCTTGAGCCATAGCTTGCCCACCAAACAGCACTAGATGGGGAATAAGTCATAACAGAGAGACCAAATCCTCTATACAATCCTCGAATTCCATCTGACTTCACAACTTGACGAACAACATCCAAGCCACCTTTATAGTTTGCATGGCCTGAATACCCTTGAACCATCAACTTTTGGCTAACCTTTTTCAAAAATCAGTTTCAAGGACTTAAAGTTCCCACATAAATAGTTAACAATGGCATAATTTGGTAGTTAAATTTAAGCTTATAATGAGAAATTGTTGAAAAACAAATTATCTGAAATTTGTTTATTTGGATGGTAGAATGTCTTACTTCAACTCAAACTCAAGCATAAAGGAAATATAGAGATTCACAATTCAATAGGAAAAGAAAGCGTGTGCTTTCTCATAAGATGAAAGCAAAAGCTAAAACTAGTTGCTCTGTAGAAATTCAAATTCAAAAATAGTTCCTAAAGTATAAAAAGAGGCAGCATACCACATCAATTGGGACAAACACAGCTTGTGAACAAAGTGATGCAGACATGCCAGCACCTCCATTTGCAAGAGCCGCCTGTGTAGGCTCTGATAATTTGAACGGTTCAACCATTTTGAAAGCAGCCACTTTTGTTGTCTCCAATGCAGTGAGAAAAATAATCCTAGCAGGGATTGCCCCAGTGATGACAGTGCCAAAACCTCTATATAAACCAGGAATCCCATCTGTTCTCAATATACCTCTGATGACAGAAAATGCATTCTTCTCTAGAGCATCCTTGGATGCAACCTGCAGCCTAGTCTTCACAACAGAAATAGGATAAAGTGCAACAGTAATTCCAGTAAAGATCCCTGCTCCAACAAAATAGAACTTACTTTTATCGAGCCTGCAATAGGATGGAAAATATTAGTGAAACTGTAGAACTAAGATGCTATAAAATATTCATCTTCCTCATTTCATTTCTTCAAAGGCAGTGACAAATAAAAAGCAGTTCAGGAGAAATTGGAACTAATAATGCTACTAATAATATTACAGAAGATCTGTAAAATTTGCTAATGCAGGATCAACTTCCTTTGTAATAGGCTCCTCAAATTCGATAAGCATAAGTGATTTTTGAAGTGGTATTTTTATTTATTCATATTTGAACATAAGTCATAACAACAAACGACAGATCACTTAAAAACTAATCTTCCCAGTCTTGTAGCTCACGGTTAATAGATATACTGTCCAGTACAGACCTGTGCACCACACAATTTGATTTACCAACTTCAACACCTTATTTTCCAAGCATGGTTAAACTCCCAAAAAACTGGAAAATGTCATAAAGAAAAAAAGCACAACCCCCAATGAACTCTTAATTGTGAACCACTGAAGAAATTTAGGAAGCTCATAGCAACAAGTGCATTCTAATTCCTTAGCTGCTTCCCGAGTTCTGCAGTTGCCTGTTCCAAAATTCCCAAAAATATGCCCAGTAATAAAGCACTTAACACAGATCGTCGGTTTCAACATATATTGCTAAGGGATATAGCGTGAGAGCAATTAACAACCCAAACAAAAAAAAAAAAAAAAATGCCACAAAACTCAGGCTGTTGCAGATAACATTTTTTATTAAACACACAAGTGCAATAAATTAGTTAGGTTCGTTTAAGAGACGATAAGAAAAAATATCCAGAATATAGCATAAGAAAAATAAAATAAACTTAATTATGTATAATTAACGGAACACAAGAGACATCAAAGATAGCTTACTTGTCCCAATTAATTTCAGTTTGCCCTAACGACGCTCGATGTGATCCAGCAGCTTCCATTGGGCCCAATCTCGAATCAAAAAATAAAGATTTCCTATGATTTACTCAAAACCTTAACGTCAATTCGAAATTAATACAGAGATTCTTGAACTTTATTTCAGTCGAACAATCAATATAACATGCTTCTTGCGGAAAATTAGCAGAATTTTTTAGAGCCTATTCGAATCAGATGTTTTTTTGGGAAGAGATCAGAGATGAAGAAGAAAGATGTTTTGGGATTCTATGGAAGGATGAGTCGCTCCTTTGCGGCGACCCCCTTTTCTGAACGCTACCGTTAGACAGGAAAAGGAGACGGTTCCCCGCGCTGCGTCATCTCCTTTCGACGAATGAGAAGGACAAGCGCCCCAGTCAAAGTCGTTGCAATCTAAAAAGTCTATGTTACCCTCCGTGGCTCTGTCTGAACTTGTATATTTACAATGTTATTTTGATTTTGAAATTTTTCTGAATAAATATTATACATTTCATTTCAATATATAACTCGTTTGATTAATAATTATAAAAATTAAATCATTTTTTATCCTCTTAAAATACTGATATTTATTTTCCTCAAAAAAATACTGATATTTATTTATTTTATTTTTTTATTAAAATCATATTTACTAATCTTTTATTTTTAATGATTACTCTTTTATCAATATGGATAATATTAAAAATAAAGAATAAAATATCTCTAAAAATTCATCAAAACAACTTATATTTAAAAAAAATACAAAAGTCATCAAATCATTTGTATTTTGAAAAGAAGAAAGTGCATTTATCAAATAAATATATTTTTATCTAAAACTTTAATAGATAGATAATCTCTTTATTTTATAGTCTAACTCTACCACTAATAATTCTTTCACTATCAAAATAATAAGTTATTTCAACAGGAGTATCACCGATAATTGCAATCACATTAAAGATAATACATTAATTTACTTATGGCATTCTTTTTTTCCTATTTAAAAAGTTAGACATTCAAATTATAAAATAAAGTATAACTTTTATTTTTAAAAACATTCATGTTATTCTTACAATTATTTGCAATATATAAAATCTTTGACAATATTTGCAATATTCATATCATGTATACACTTATCATAAAAATTAAAAGGTCATGAATTCATAACATAATTTATATCGTTTTAACATAGTCTTTGATTAACCCTATATACCTTGACAAAATAAAGTAACTACCATTGGTACAATTTTCTTTCCCTTTTAAATCAAGTTATTATATAAGAAACTAACTAGTCAAGAACTTTTGTCATTTTATTTTTCTACTCTCCTTTTAATCACCTTTTAATTTTTTTTCTTAAAAATTATGCGCAAGAATCCCATATTACAATTTTACTATACATTCTTGGTATTTTTTAAATTAAATTTCACAAACTCACTACTTTGGTAACTATATTTTAACTAACTTATCCAACATATAAGTCCACCACACGTCAAAAACCTTAGCAAATATAATTTTCTTTCCTTTTTATTCATACAAAATTTCTCCCCAAATTAGATTGCTGTCAAATTTTATTTTTTATGTGCATACCTCACTTCCCCTTTCCTCCACAATCTTGTGTGAATTCTCTTCACTGTTCACACAAAGCCTAACCTCTAGCAATTAATGTTTGTTTATGTTCAGTCGTGCATAAATATAGTACCTAATCACTGCTCAAATTTTACTACCTGACTTAAATTTCTCAAGCATTATTTCTTCAATCGCATTTAAATTGGCTTTATCTACTATTTATTCAATATTTCTTCTTTAAACTCACCATTCGTTACCATCTATTTCATACTCATGTTATCAATGACTAGTGTCACCTAGATTAAAAAAAAAAAATGTTTGAATAAAATGTTTATTAATTAAAAAATATTTTAATTCAAACCTTTGCAAATCACTTTATTAATTCAAGAATTACAAAAACTTATGCTTTCTCCCGTAACAACATCGATGCAAAGAATAGAGTAATGACTTAATTATGTAGTTAAAAGTTTTCCTTTAACTTTTATTGAAAAAAATTAATTTCAAACCCAAGAATAATCTGATAATTCATAATTTAAATTCAAAGTACTGGACCAAGAATTCAGGCCTGGAATCACAGGAGGCTCTGAGTGGCCCAGTTACCTAACCCATGACTATTAGACGAACAACATAGCCCACTCACAGATCATTAGATCTGCTAGTAGTATTCATTTGTCATAGATAGTGAAAATTGATTTTTTTTTTTTAAATTAAAAAATGTCTTGTTCGAGTATATTTACAATATGATGACTTATTAGCAAAGTCTTTTTGCTTTTTAATTACAGAACAAAGACAGACATACGTACGTGTGTTTCCAAGTGAGCTGGATTAGCACTGTCTTCCATGTCCAAAAAATAATCAAAGTAAGAGTTGGTGGTGGGAATTGTGGAAAAATATGTGTATCATCTCATCCATGACCTCTTAATTAATATACTAATATTTATTGTTGAGTTTTATTTAAATGTGATGATCAACCGATTAAATGAGGACGCGTGAATTAAATAGAACGTTGAAGGGGTATTTTTTTATTTCTTTAAAGAAGTAACTCCCTCTTATGGTTAAGTCAATATATAGAAATAAATAAAATTGGGTACTAAAGTAGAACAAGTTGCATATCTTTGTTCATGATCATAAGAGCTTTTATATATAGTTTAGAATTGAGGAAAATAAAAATTTCTTATCAAAATAATTTTGATAAAAAATAATTATTAAAAAAAATAATTGAAGGAAAGTAAACAAAAATTAGGAATATCCCATATTATGGAACATTATAATAATTCCTTAATCGTGATTCATGTCCCTTAGTGAATTTTGTCTTCGTCATTGTGGAATTTTTCTAAATGGTAAATGTGAAAATCTTTATCCAGCTAAAGTGGTTGATGTGCAAGCTGGAGACAAGCAAGAGGGCAGGAAAAACTGGACCTTTTTTTTTTTTTGGAATTACAATGAGTGTGTGGCTTTAAAATATTTGTCTTACTACGTAGGACTTAATTAACATCATACCAAATATTTAAATATAAAAATTTAAAATTCAATTCAAATACATTTTCTATTTTTATTCCTAAAATCAAGACAAATTTTTACTTTTAAAATCTTCCAATTTACTGTATTTTTCAGGAAAAAATAAAATGAAAGCTTCGTCAAAACAAGACTTTCTTTTCTTGCTAGATCGTCAAAACAAGACTTGAATGTAATGACGTTAATTAGAGGAAAATAACAATTTAATAAAGTAGGATGAGGACCCCACTGGATTAATTTTAATGTGGGCACCGACACTTTGTTATTCATTATTATTATGGTCAAGACAGCAGATAAAGCCCACATCACCCCAAGTTGCAGCCAATCTAGAAAAAAACATGTCCTATGGCTCTATTTGTTTTTTGTTTACCAATCTCTGGTGTCGGCAGCAGGGCTACGGTAATTCTCTTACATTCTAAGATGAATGAAAGACTGAGCTTGTTTTCATTCTGGGCTCTCTCAAAATAAAATGCAAGTTGTCAATGCATTACAGAACAAAATGTAAAAACAAAAGGAGTGGATTATAAAGGCTTTCATGTATTTGTTCGAACTACTGTTTCTTTTTAGACATAAAGATTTCGATTATAAACAATTAAGACATTTTGAGATCCTTAGCCTTTTGTAATTGATAGGATTTCAGATTTCTTCCTTCTTGATTTAGCTAAATTATGCTGTTATCAGTTAGTTTTGGAGCTAAAATTGCAGTCAAAATGAGAAGGGTGAAAGAAGGGATGGGTATTGTTTTTTGCCTATATGTGTTAATATAATAAGACACGAGTCCTAAAGAATGAGTTTTTACAGTGAGGGGTGACTGCTGGTGAAGTGTGTGACGACTTTTTAAAAGTCCACTAAACCGCTTGGACAAGTTTGCCATGTGAGCATAAGGCCAGCTGCCACAGCTCACCACCGAGCTTCCTTTCCTTCTCTTTCCTCTTCATTTCACTCTCTTCTTCTTCTTCCCAACAGTCTTCAGTAGCAGATCTTGAGCGGTGAAGACCATTCAAGAAATCCTGTTACTGAAAGAAATGGACTACTTCATTAGATCTTTGTCAAGATTCACATTACATGCCAGTTTGCTATTAGTTTTGATTTCTTCTTTTAGCTTTATTTCAACAGGTATGTCTTTCTTCCATTAACTTTTTCTACTTATTCGAAATTGGGAACTTGATTTTCTTAATTTGTGCTTGGCTTTGTTATTGAGTTGCATGCTTTAGCTTAATTGACTCAGTGGTTAAGCAATGCGAAGACTGGGAAATTGGGTGCATGGATGTAGAAAATGGGGAACTAATTTAGTGTGGATGACCAAGTTCCGATCTTTATTTGTCTTAATTCTTAGTTTTCCATTGATTTAAGCGGTTGCATACGAGATAAAGATTCCTCTTTATTTTTATTAGTTGTCTCTTTTAGATTTTTAGCTGGGGTTAGATATATATGGTTACTGTTTTGTGCACAAGGAAATTAAATTACTGCAAAGAGGATTTGCAGTCTCTGGTTTAGTCTTCTTGCCTAAATGGAGCTAAGATTGCTGGAATCAAATCTTTATTCTATTATGTGGGATCTCTTTCTTGAGTTGTATTTAGTTATATTTTGATTTTTCCCTTGCATTCCATGCTTGGTTTAATTAATGGCTAATGCTGCAAAAGGGGGTAACTGAAGCCTTGGCTCAAAAGTGACTGAAACCACGAAGCTTCAAGAACTAAGGCAAATATTTTTCTTTTTTGGATTAAAGTTGCAAATAATGTATGCATCTTTCAGACGTTCCTTATTTGTTCCTCATTTGTTGTGTTGATTATAGTTGATATCATGAGTCAATTGGACAGCAGTTGGATGTGATTCTCCATTGTATGTCAAGTTGTCCTTTCGATTTCTCTCTTTCCTCATCATTAGACATTTCTTGTAACATTTAGTTTTGGCTTGCATCATTGTAGGGTCTTAAAATGCTTGATGTTCTTGAAATAGAAAATGTTCTGACATAATTGACAACATTTTTAGTTGCTCATTGCTCTTAATGTTTTGCATGAGATTCAAAAGAATACTTTACTTCTTGAATGTTCTCTCTTTTAAGGTGGCTAATTTTGTTCTGTTTTCTTTCCTACTCCCACAACTCCTGTTGCAGACGCTTATGATGCACTCGATCCCAATGGCAATATTACAATCAAATGGGATGTCATCAGTTGGACCCCTGACGGCTATCTTGTAAGTGCATAGTTAGTTCCTCTGTAACTCACACAAGTGGCACAAAAATGCACGTATTGTGACGCACTGTTTTTTGTGTCAACATCATATCTCATTTTAACTTGATCCCAACAAACATATCCTTTAGAATTCAACCAAATTAGTTTTTTAACAATTGCAGATGGATTTCACTTAGATTTTGAGTTTTCATTATTTCTGCATTGATTGCTTCACTGAACTCTCATATTTCAAATTGTCAGGCTGTTGTCACTATGTTCAACTTTCAGCAATATAGGCACATTCAAGCACCAGGCTGGACTTTGGGATGGACATGGGCAAAGAAAGAGGTGATATGGAGCATGATGGGAAGTCAAACTACAGAGCAAGGGGATTGCTCAAGATATAAAGGGAACATACCACATTGCTGTAAAAAAGATCCGACTGTGGTTGACTTGTTGCCAGGGACACCCTACAACCAGCAAATAGCAAATTGCTGCAAGGGAGGGGTAATTAACTCATGGGCACAGGATCCTGCAAATGCTGCAGCATCATTCCAGGTTAGTGTTGGAGCTGCTGGAACCACTAATAAAACTGTCAGATTGCCAAAGAACTTTACTTTGAAAGCACCAGGACCTGGATATACTTGTGGACCTGCTAAAATTGTTAAACCTACCAGATTTCTGACGCAAGATGGAAGGAGGTGGACACAGGCTATGAGTAAGTCATCTCTCTATGCTTACTAATATCAGACATGGATGTGCTTGCCTTGTTATTCAAGTCATACAGTTTTAATTTATATGACTTTAAGGTGAAGGTAAATGTAGATATGGTGTTAACTGAAGTTATTGCCATGCAGTGACCTGGAATGTTACATGTACATATTCTCAGTTCTTGGCTCAAAAGACTCCAACTTGCTGTGTCTCTCTCTCATCATTCTATAATGATACAATTGTACCATGCCCCACATGCACCTGTGGTTGCAAAAATAACAACAGTTCGCAGTCTGGGAGCTGCGTGGAGTATGCTCTTTTACACTCAGCCATTTTTCCTTTTCTGATTTTTGACCATTCCAAGTCTCTGAACATTTTACTTTACATTTTGTTGCAGCCCTGATACACCACATCTAGCTTCAGTTGTTTCAGATCATGGGAAACCCAACTACACTCCTCTGGTCCAATGTACTAGTCACATGTGCCCTATACGGGTTCACTGGCATGTCAAGGTCAACTACAAGGAATACTGGAGGGTCAAGGTGACCATAACAAACTTCAATTACAGGATGAACTATACACAGTGGAACTTAGTTGTCCAACATCCCAACTTTGACAATCTTACTCAGATATTCAGCTTTAATTACAAGCCATTAACTCCTTACCAGGCTATAAGTAAGTTATTCTTATCTATGAAAGATCTGTTATTTCTTAAAAGCTGCTGTGATACTCTGGTATACATAAAACTAAAATGGTGGTTGGTCAATAGTTTGTAAGCTCATTTGGATCAGCAAATAGAATTATCTATCCTTCAGTTTGGATCTATTTTGGGGGATTGAACTTCTTTGGTGGATTGAGTTTACTTCATACTTTAGGATGTTATCATTCTAGGGAGGTTGCCATTTTTTTTTTTGGTGGTGCAAAATGTAGGTTCTCCACATGTTTGAGATAAACAGTGACTGGAATAGATTGTAGAACAGGGTTCTTTTGTTATTTGGATATTGAATACAACTGCATGCATCTCAAAATCGTTTTTCATTTTAACAGATGATACTGCAATGCTGTGGGGAGTGAAATTCTACAATGATTTGCTCACGCAAGCTGGTCCTTTTGGAAATGTTCAGTCAGAACTTCTATTTCAAAAAGATCAATCAACTTTCACATTTGACAAGGGCTGGGCTTTTCCTCGAAGAATTTATTTCAATGGTGATAACTGTGTGATGCCGCCCCCAGATGTATATCCATATTTGCCAAATGCCAGTTCTCGACGAGATATCTCCATCACTTTGCTAATGAGCACTCTTTTGTCGTCTTTGGCTTTCTTTTTTGCATGTCTATAAGAGTGTCTTTTGTTTACATTTCTTTGAATAGTTACTTGATCAACAGTAGTACCAAGGCTAGATTTGGGGAAGCCAATTGAAGAGTTGGATGATGATATACATTTGGTTCAAGTGTGCTAATTTGGGGTCATATGCTTATTGCCAAGGTTGGTGAATTCGTGGCTGTTCCCTTCCCATTGCGATAGTCGTGTATCACATATATTTACTACTGTGCCAAAACATATTGTTTATACTTGATATAGTGACAATAAAACCATCAAATCCAGAAAGAGCCGATTGTAAGTTGTGTTCACTTGTAATTTTTGCAGCAATTTGTTTTTAAGTGTTTCATATCAATTTGTTAATGACGATTTTATATGGAGATGATTTCCATTCACATATACAGGTAGTACCCACAGACCATTCCATTCTTTTTGCCTCAAAATTTCTGTTCTCAACCCATTTGTTGAGTGATTATAACTTGAATTTGTCTTCAGAAACTTAAGTAGTTCCCATTTTCCTTATCTAATAAAAACATACATATACCTGTAGCTCCATTTCTTCTGTAGTTAGGTTCATCTGCTTCAAAATTTGTTGGGAACAATCAAAACTAGGAAAACAATCACCACAACGCAATCAATATGAAAATTAATGAACACATCCAGGTGGATAAGAGAACTAAGTTCTGGTGTGCAGAATTGGGTAGAAATGGGTATGTGTCTGGAGGGGGCAGCATGCACTCTTCCCCATTGAAGTATACTTTCCTTGGGAAGGCCCATCCTTGCTTGAGGGTAAACGTGTTCTTGTCCTTTTGAAGAAGTACCTCGGATTGAACATTTCCAGCTGGTCCAGCTTCCATTAACAGATCGTTGTAGAATTTCGTACCGTAGAACATCCCTGTATCATCTGCATAAATAACAATCTTTGGTTGTTAAAGCAAAATCCTGTAGCATCTTTTATTTCCCAGACCTAGTAGAATTCATGGAACTTACTAATGGACTCATAAGGAACCAGTGGCTTGTAATCAAAGCTAAAAACTTGAGTTACATTGTTGAGATTTGGATGCTGAACAACAAGAGTCCACTGTGTGTAGTTGAGCCGATAGTTAAAGTTAGTAATTGCTATCTTCACCCTCCAATAATCCTTGTAATTCACCTTAACATGCCAATGTACCCGAACTGGGCACATATGGTGAGTGCACTGTAGAAGTGGCGCATTGTCTTTCCTAGGAGTGTTTATTCCAACCTTGCTGAGAAGTTTGGAATCGCTCCTGCATCAGCAGTAACCGAGTTAGGTGTCTTCATGTGATAACAATGTTCACAGGAAGAAGAATAGGCATAAATTTGAGACATATGTAGCTTACTTGATGCATTTGTTCCTATTTTCACAACCACATGCACAAGAAGGACAGGGAGTGATTGTTTCGTTGTAGAAGGAGGAGAAGGAAACACAACAACTGGGGTGCTTGCGGGCTAGAAACTGGGAATAGGTGCAGGTTACATTCCAAGTCACTGCAGAGAATTCAAGAATTAGGGGGAAATTAGTCCCCTGGTATATCACCAGCTCATTTTTTGCCATGGATGGATTTATATTTCAGTAGTCAAGTTCAGAAATTGTTGTTAAAAGGGCCTTACTCAGAGATTGAGTTTTTCTGCGACGATCAGGCGTGAGAAAATTGGTTGGGGGAACAACCTTGGCAGGGCCACAGGTATATCCTGGTCCCGGACCTAGCAAAGTGAAGTTTTTGGGAAGCTTGACAGTCTTGTTCGAAGTACCAGCTTGGCCAACACTTACTTGGAATGCTGAAACAGAAGCAATGGGATCTTGTCCCCATGCTGCCAGAACTCCGCCTTTGCAGCAGTTGCTGAATTGTTGGTTATAGGGAACCCCAGGAAGTAGATCTACAACAGTTGGGGTTTTCTTGCAACAGTGAGGGATATTTCCTTTGAACTTGGAGCAGTCTCCTTGTTCAGTGGTCTGTGCTCCGACCATAGACCATATTACTTCTTTTTTAGCCCATGTCCATCCTAGAGTCCAGCCAGGGCTCATGATGTGCCGATACATTTGGAAATTGTTCATCGTTACAGTAGCCTGGAAGACAAGTCATGCAAAGATTTCAAGTTTTTATTAATACTCAATACTTGATGCCAGTTATTACTTCAAAGAAAGTTCGGTTAGTTCTATATTAGATAGGAAAACAGGGTACACACCACGTAGCCATCTGGGGTCCAAGACATTACATCCCATTTGATTGTAATATTCCCATTTGGATCCAAGGGATCATAGGCAGCTGAAATTCCAAATTCAAAGAGTTAGATATCCATAAATACACAAAAATTCTAAATAAAGAAGCAAACTAAGTTTAC
This sequence comes from Apocynum venetum, assembly GCA_019593545.1. NCBI lineage: Eukaryota > Viridiplantae > Streptophyta > Magnoliopsida > Gentianales > Apocynaceae > Apocynum > Apocynum venetum. Next base: position 2,231,502 of record SRSM01000123.1, on the reverse strand, counting down.
CTGCACAAGAAAAAAGAACTAACAAGAAGCCCGCAGCTGCAACAAGACTTCCCATTTTCCCCCCGACTAATTTCAGTTTTGTCAAAAGAAGAAAGCTTTTGTAAAGTGTCTCAGACAATCTCAAACTGGACTGGGATGTTACTTGAAATTCAATTGGGATACATAATGAAACTACCAAGACTACAACTTTCTATGAAGAATTCAAGACAATATTGAAGAAAGTGCAAAGGAAAAAACTTATTGAAACTGCAACAGGGTCCTTTACCCACTGGTAGTTGTTGGTTTATCATTCAATCTTCCTCTATATACTGATTGATGTTGTTGTTTAAGAGTTTCTGTATCTTGAAGCAAAGATTTGGTGGATGAGAAAAGCGCGGGAGATTTTTTTTATCAGTGAGCAGCACTTTCCAACGGTCTTCGTGATCAAAGAAGATGATAGAGTTTTAAAAAAGATTATAAAAGAATAGACCGTTTGTTAAGTGGTCATTACCAATTCCAGTTACTCAACATTCTTGAAATGATCTCCGTACCAAAAATATCAATTAAATGCATTTGAGAAATTATCTATTGTATAATCATTCTAAATGCAATTTTCAATACTCTTCTTATATCAATATCAACATTCTCTGGCCTCTCTATTTTAAATTTACATCTTCACCTTCAATAAAACTAATTTCCAACATATCATTTTTTTGCTCTAAGATTACGTTAAAGAATGGTACGAAGATTGTCACAGAAAATTCAAATATATTCTCAAACTTTGATTGTTTAATTAAAGTAAGTTATTAAGAATTAAATACTTATATTGAACTTAATACAAAAATTAATAATTTTGTTAATCTCAATGAAGTTACTACATTATGATATTAAGATAAGATAATCGTGATAATTTCATTAAAGAGTTATGAATAAAATTTCGATCTAACTTGTATAAACATCAATCAAAAAATTATTTTAGGACACTTAAATTAATTGAAATAATTTTTTATAACATGTGAGATTTGATGACGCGTTTTCTTGATCAAGAATAGGATGGGAAAGGAAGGAAGGCAAATAGGTAACATTGCTAGGACAATTGGGACCTTATGAAATAGGTTGTCACCTACCGCTTTATAATTTTCAAGTCCCACGTGTTAAGCTCAAGTCCGAAGCAGAAGGAGTTGAAATCAAGTAAAGAATGGGAGGGAGATTCTTTCACTTCTGACACAAGGACGCTTCAACTACATGCAATGACTTTCTAGCCTTCCATCTTCTCAAAGTCCACCTCAAATTTCCACCAAACAAGAATAGAAAAGAAAAAAAAAAACCCTTCAAATTTCCAGCTGTCATATTGTTGTTTTCTTCCTAATATTGTCAATAGTATAAATTACTATTATTGAGTATAAATACAAAAGAAAAAAATTTGTGATAATTTGATTAGTAGATTAGAAGTAATTTTTTTTTATGAGTTTGATTTCTATATTTTATTTTTTTAATGTATAAATTTTAAAATATATAAGTGACAAGATGATAGTTAATAAGTTACCAAGTCAAAGTTTTTTTTTGTTTTGTTTTTTTAAGGAAAAATTCTAAGAATTAATATATATATATATAAAAGAGGAATCAAAGGAAAATAACGAAACCCACCGGATACATGGGCCGAAATTAAAATAGTTCTATGGGCCAATGTACAATGAAAGGCCGAGAATGATTATTAGGGCTTTAGGCTGGAGAAGATGAGCCAGGCTGACAGTCACTTGTATATGAGAACTGAAGCCCATCCGTGGAAATTCTTAAATTGATTCTATACAATATGCTCGTATAATTATTAATTCTTAGTAAAATTCTATTATTGTTGGATAATTAGAATTCTATTATCTGGTATAAAATTTCTTGTATTTTCTTTAAGTTAATCCTTCACGAACTTTTAATCTCTGAAGACTTTTTCTTGTTTTTGAAGTTTAAAGAAAATCATTATAAATTCATATATTTTCTTTATTAAATGTCACAAGAAATAATTAAAATTCTCTTTGGGTGAAAATTATCAATACAAGTAGTCCCGCTTGAGTTGCATGATGCAGGAAAAGAGCCAATCCATATGAACAATTTAGAAAATTCAAAAATCCAATGGTCATCGTATTCGTCATCAACACAACAGTGTTGGTACCAAAAACTTTTCCAGAAAGTTCAAAAGAAACAACATTGGATAAAAACCTCTGGTCATTTAAAACACAACCCTAATAATATTCCCCATCAAAAGTTTTTTTATACAAGAAGAGACATGAAAACAAGAGGCAAAGCACCTGGTTTTTTTTTTGGCTTAAGTCAAAATTTCCATTGTAGCCCACTGAATATGTATGTATATGTAGATTTCCTTCCAAAGTTTATCTTATGATCAAAGTTGGCCTAGTCCAGCCAATCCATTCCGTCACCCAATTATTTAATACTTATTGCCCACTACTATCTATATATATATATACACAGATACCTAAACTGTAAAAATAAACTCTCATATCATATCCATCTTGCACTACTCCATCTCAAGAAGCATCACATATAGTACAGATTTTTCAGTTGATCAGAGTATACAGAACAAGACATCAAATGGGACGTTGGGTGAAACCAGAGGTATAGCTATGCCCTAAATTTCATTTCTTTTCATGTATTACTAACTAAATTAATTTTTATTTTTCCGTGTGATAATTATTAATAGGTGTATCCTTTAATGGCTGCAATGACATTTGTCACTGGAATGTGTATTTTTCAATTGACGAGGAATGTTTTCTTGAATCCTGCAGTCAGGTAAAAAATAAAATATTGATTTAAAATTTTAAATCAAATATTTTTTTTCTATGTTTGAAATTTATTTATTTTTATTAAATAATTATTATATGGTCGACTTACCTGTAAAAAGATAAAAGAGTTTCATAAATATATAAATTAAATTGTTGATAAGAGCATTTCTTTTGGTAAAATGCAGATAAAGACAATACTTTTTTTAAAAAAAATTATTTGAGATTTTTTTAAAAACTTTTTTGTATAAACGATGAAACTCACTTTTTTTTAAAAAAAAATGTAAAACCATCATTTTAGTTTTAGTTTTCTATTTATATGCGAATGCTACTGACTTTAAAAATTTTATGAATCCGGCACTGTCTGTAAAGATAGCTAGAATTGAATTTTGCATGAATGAGTTTGAATTCTTTGCTGCCATTAATTTTCAGAATCAACAAAGCTCATAGACAAACCGCAGTTCTTGAGAACCAAGAGGAAGGAGAGAAATACACGCAACACGGCCTTCGCAGATTTCTTCGCACTCGCCCCCCTGAGGTTATGCCGGCCGTCAACCGTTTCTTCTCCGACAAATGATCATTCAACAATCTGGTGCTCTGAGGAAATTATTTTCAACGTCCTTTCTGGTCCCTGGACATATGCTTGTATTTTTATTTAAATACCATATGCTTGTATTCGAACATATAAAACATGCTCTTATTTGATCATTTCTTTTACATTTGTGTAATAATATAATTATTCATGGCAAGAAGAATCTCACGTAACTGGTTTTTCTATTCCGGTTAAAAAAAAAAGAAGCTGTTTTTTCTATTCTTTTTCAGTTTCTTTGTTCCCCTAAGAACAAGCCTCCGAGGTGTCGCTTGGCGTATTTAAAAAAAGTAAAAAAATAATTGAACTTCCATTAAGGGATTCCATTCCCCATATAAAGACTCAAGATTGATGATAAAGACTTTTAGAAAAAAAAATTAAATTCAATCACCTTGTTCATCACATCAGTTAATTTTTTTATATATATCAAAAAATGTTGCTCTCCCAAAATTCATAAATTTTAAAAACTTAATTGATGAGTGAATATTTCATCAACAAAATTAAATACTTTTAATCTTAATATTGAGTTAGTTCCCAATTCATAAGGTATGGAGAAGTAGTTTATCTTGTTTAAATAAAGTTAGGATTTATCCATGACATACTTTCCCTTGCACACAACCAAACCAAGCAATAAAGAGCTTATATAAATCATGTACACATGAATTTTTTTATTAGAAACATTATTTTTACAGTTAATATAAAAATCACAAAATTTACATGAAATGAATTCATATAAAAATTATTGAAAATAATGCAATCAACCTTCTTAGGATGATTGATATTCTAATTCTTAAAAATAAATAATCATCTGCTTCTCTTACAGAAAAGAACATTCAGAATACTTAGCCCTTACCACAAAGTATACCAACTAAAACAAATTTTACCATTAAAAAGAAAAGAAAGAAAGTCTCCTCCTTTGAATAGATCAAAACACAATTAAGGGTAGAATTTCTCTCTTGAATCTCTATTGGGGGAGTAGAGTATACAGAGGAGGTCCCTACTCAGAAGGAGTCAGTCATTAGATCAACCAACCAACCCATTCTCTTACAGTCAAGGACTTTACAACTTCTTTTCCCTATTTTTTGCACACATGAAACCTGCATTTCACTTTCATACATGTCCAATTTTCTCAGTCACTAAAAAGTCCAAAATATGATTCTGTCTAAATGGGAATGAAATCTTCTGCATTTATTTACTTTCACATCTTGATTTGACAATCTCAATATAATCCTATATTCTTACCTTTAATTAATCTGTTATTTACTACGTTCCTTTTTTGCACTTCTCTGTAATGGTAATATATCGTATGAATCCTGGTCCATTTGTTCTCCCACAGGATTTTCCTTAGTTTATTCATCCATAAATTGACCTCAAGAATCACTACAGTTTTCAACCCATTTATGTGATTGTCCGGACGAATTCTCCAAGAAAAAGAAAAAAAATATCAGTGAATTTCGTCTTATGTGTCAGTTCATTTTATCCTATTCTTGAATTCTATTAAACCTCGAATTCATCTCCTTTCAATTGAAAACTCCCCATGGCTATTAGTAAGAAATTCTCCCGTTTTATCATACCTTTTCTGGTGGCACTGATCAAAGTTGCCACCGCTTGCTCAAATGGAGCCTGCAAGGTACGTATACACTTAACTGGTTCAAGATTCTCATTGATCCTGGGATGAAAGTTTTTGTTTTGATTGCCGTTAATTTTTGTAATGCAGATTGGGGATGGCTGCTCCACGGATTCAGATTGCGGAACTGGGCTTTATTGTCCTTTCTTGCCCTGCTGCGTTTTCGGGCTCTAAATGCGTCAGATCAACTGCTACAGACCAGTTCAAGCTAGTGGTAACTCTCATGTCCCCTTTCTCTATTATCTTTTGTCTTTTCCGTCCATAATTAAATGTGGCGATTTACTTGTTCTTTTTAATTTCTTATATTAAACTAAATTCAATTTTGAATAAAGAAAATATTATACTCTGTTATAATTTTATAATTCTACAAGTTTACGCCTGTAATATATTGTTTATAATTGTGAGATATATCTTATGTGTGATACTTTTTGGATTGTATGATGTATCTGAGCAGAATAGCTCCCTACCATTCAACAAGTATGCTTTCTTGACAACACATAACTCATATGCTATTGATGGAGAGCCATCTCACACTGGAGTTCCTCGGATCACTTTCACAAATCAAGAAGACAATGTTACCCAGCAGCTAAATGTAAGTGACAAATTATTGTTGCTGAAGGGTCTTTCTTGTTTATGTTAATGAAGCTATTATTATTATTAATTGTACAGTATTTCAATTAAACTTGGTAATTTTATAGAATGGAGTTCGAGGACTAATGCTAGACACATACGATTTTGATGGTGATGTATGGTTGTGCCATTCTTTTAAAGGCCAATGCCATGACTATACTGCATTTGTAAGTATTGATTGTTTTCTTCCCTCCGTTCATTGCTTTGATCGTTAAATTGAAACTCTCTGTGGTTTCTAATTTACATTTTTGTTTTGAAACGACATATAAATAGTAGGAACCGGCCATAGATACGTTGACGGAGACTGAAGCTTTTTTATCTGCCAATCCAGCAGAAATTGTGACCATCATCCTTGAAGACTATGTTCAGGCCCCAAATGGTTTGACAAAAGTCTTTACAGATGCAGGGCTGATGAAGTTCTGGTTTCCAGTGTCGAAGATGCCCAAAAATGGCCAAGATTGGCCACTCGTTAGCGACATGGTAGCTAATAATCAAAGGCTACTCGTTTTCACTTCCATTAAATCTAAAGAACAGAGTGAAGGAATCGCTTACCAATGGAATTATATGGTTGAAAATCAATGTAAGATAGCCAATGCCCTCATTAAAAAACTCTGTCCTAATCACTGTATATCTTCATACAATCATACTACAAGAACAGACCTAAATTCTTGTTGTTCCTTTTTCAACTTGTAGATGGGGATGATGGGATGAAGGCAGGAGAGTGTTTTAATCGGGCGGAATCATCTCCTCTTAATGACACAAGTAAATCTTTGGTGTTGGTAAATTTCTTTAGATCAGTTCCTGTGAAGCCATTAGCTTGTGTACAGAACTCACAAGACCTTAGTAACATGCTACAAGCATGTCATGCTGCTGCTGCAAATCGATGGTCTAATTTCATCGCCGTTGATTATTACAAGGTATGAGCTAATTCCTTGCTCCAAATGTCTCATGAATCCGAAGTTGCTGAAGATTTCATTATGACTGATTGTTTTGGTAATGTTCGAGCAGAGGAGTGAGGGAGGTGGAACATTTCAGGCAGTGGACACTTCGAATGGTGAACTATTGTGTGGGTGCAATGATGTACATTCATGTGCGGTAAGTACAACGAAGAATAATATATCCAATTTGTTGAATTAATTTGAATAATTCAGTCTGCAAAAAAAATTTCACTGAGTTCTTGAATTCTGCAGCCCGGATCAACATCGTGCGGTCCTGCTAGGAGATGATGATATGATTCTCTCAGGGACCCTAATTCAAAATGGTGTGACAAACTAGATCCGATTCATTGGAAAGGCTTTATTGTTATGAATAGGCGAGGCTAATATCGACTTTGATTGGAAACATTGCAGCTCGAAAATACAGTTGAACAAACTTTTAGGAAAATAATGAAATCAATCAGCGTTCTTTCTTTAATAAAGTACATCCAGAAAGAAAGGTGTGGATCAAAGTCCAGACGTTTTCCCCTTTACTACTTTTATATTTTAAATTGTAAAAAAAAATAAAATGTTGCGAATCAAATTCATGTCGGCATAATTAGAAATAAACCATAATATTAAAAATAGTAAATTTTTGTGTGTAGATAATTTTCATAAATCAGACACTAAAAAAATTATATTTTTTGAAATATATAATATGCAACATATACTATACAATCTCTCTCTCAAGTCTCATCTTTGCCCTAAAGGTTCAGGTCAAGTCTCATGTGAAGTGAGTGTTCAAATTTATACTGAGGCAGTCAGTCATATGTCGGTAGTCTGCGAAGATTTTTTCTTAAAGTCAGTTTTACTAATTGTATTAGTTAGACTTTATATTCCAAATCTAACTGTATAAAAAATAATAATAGTAATAGTAATAGTGTGAAATATATATCATTGTGGCTCGTTAATTAAGTTGACCCCGACATAGATCATGAAGCAATTGCCTCAAAGTCCTAAAAAAATTAAGGTCCCTAATTTTTATTGAAAGGCCTTTAATATATATATATATATATATATATACTTATTATTGAAAAAAATATTATAAAATTAAATCAATAATGAATGAGATTTAATATTAATAAATAATCAATTAGAGACCTAAAAAAAAATAATGAAGAAAGTTAATTTTGCATAGTTAATTTTTGAGGGCTCTTAATTTTTAATGAAAGGCCTTTTCATGTGCGTGTGTATTTTTTCACTTAGTAATTTTGTAATTTCTTAAAAAATAATAGTTTGTTCAATTAAAAAAGTATAAATAAATTTTTTTTTTATTTTTATACATAGGTGATAGGTACGTTCTAAAATTTTTTGCCTGAAGCTCATCTTGTCTGGACACGGCCTTCCCAAAATTGATGAAACTTGAAAGGCCGAATTTTCATTTTATTTTTCTTCATTCGTGAAGGAATGGGCCTGTATCACGTAATAAGCCCATTCTATAAAAAGTGAATACAAAATATCCAAAAAACTAAGAAATGAAGGTCCATATTCTCAAGCAAGAAAAAGTCAAGGGCTGTTAATGGGTCATTTAAATGGGCCTTCATGTATACATATTCCACTACAAGTCCAATAAAGGGACAGCCCATTGATTACATTTATGGGCCTTATTACCATTGGGTCCTTCAAGCAAAGAAAACAAAGGGATAAAAAAGAAGAAGAAAATATCATTTCACAATTGCCAATGCCGTTGAATTTTAGAACTGTGAAGGTTGAAAATCACACGGTCATAAGGTCAAAATCTAGGTGTGGAGCATGTGAGTAGGTAGCCTTAGGAAAGTATCTAACACATGCTGCAACATTAACAAAAGTGAAAATTCAAACCCACATAAATAATCAAATGTATGATCAGGTGTGTATATTATTACAGGATATCAGATCTGCATGATTAACCTAATCCTTCTTTTAACGTGCAAGACTAAATGGCCTTCATGTTATTGGATGATCCATGGTTTCAATTATACTATAAATTACTAGTATCACCATATGATTAAGCTTCCTAGCTTTTCTCATTCTGCCCATTTACTGTAATAAAATAAAAGAGTTGACTAGTATGGCATTTGATCATTAAATTCTTCCCCCAATGCAATAGTACTCAATGCATCAAGAATGTTTTGAGCCCTCAAATTCCTTAATTTCTGGAAATAATTTGAGGACTGTTGTTGTATAAACAATTGCATGATCAAGGACAAGTTGCATGTTATTTTCAACACAGCCGATAGGAAAAAGAAAAAAGTTTGGAGAAATGTTCGATCAAAATCATGCTTTTGGTCTCCATCTTCCATTGAAAATGAGTGAGCACATGAGTTTAGTAGAAGATATATGCTAAGCCAAAGAAATAAATTCATATTGGACAATGACTAAACCGAGGAAAGTCCATATCAGTTAAGCAAGGAAAACTCTGTATCCTTCGTAGTATGTAAATGATAGAAACGCCCTTTTTCTTATTAGGTCCCCCCACTGTTTTGGTTACCATGAAAGACAGCCACATAGAGTCTCAAAAATAAGACAAATAAATGTGCGTGTGATTTCCTCCATATTCCTTCCTGCTACAAAATATATTTTTCTATCTCAAATTTTCGAGCAGACATGAAAATTTTCATGGTGAAAAAAAGAAACACATGAAGGAGAAGGAGAAGGAACTATCAATCCCATAGGCCTTAGGACAAGATTATTTGTCTCAGAGGGAAATATAGTGGAAGTTCCTTTTTGGTTGGGAACAAAATTGTAAGGTTAGGGCGGGTTGTGGGTTGAAAAGAGCCAGGTAGTATTAGTCAATGTGTGATGATTATCGTACCAAGGACGATTACAATACTGAAAAAGAAGAAGAATGGAAATCCCACGAGGGGGTGGATTGTGTAGGTTGGGGTGGGGGTATATGAACTAATGTGTGCAAGTAACATGCAGTTGTGTACCTTTTCTTTCTTTCTTTCTAGTTTCTATTGTTGTGACTGTCTGAAATGAGAGAAAGAGAGAGAGAGAAAGCCCCACAAAGCAAGAAGGGATTATTAAGTTCATGCCCATTGTGGGCAAGCAGTCACCGGATCACATGGAGGGGGTACCCCCTTTGGACCTAAAGGGTAAAGGGTACGTGAAATGTGGGCTGCAGAATAGTGGAAATGAGATGAAATTTTAAGGTGAGAATTGCAAATTACAAGAAGAATCCACACAAGCAGAAGAAGCTCACAAGGGTAAAATGAGAAGAAACAACAGCAAAGACAAGCACTTAAAAGCATCAAACAAAATGGAATGGGGACCTTTTACACATGGGGTGGGGTGCCTTAATGTTAGTACTACTTGGGTCCGTGGAGCCAACCAAAAGCTAAAGATTCTTTTTTCTTTGCAATTTGTTGGTTGGAAGCGCACACTTTGGGGCAAGCCAGTACGTCCTTCTGATCATAAAACATAATAATCTTTCTCAACTCTCAAACAAACTCCTCCCCAATTTTTTATCAGATTTCTAGTATTCTATGCTAATCTTTTTCCCATTTTTTAGATCCCAACCAGCGATCTCTGTCTGTCTTCCTTCAATTTTTAATGAGCGAAAGGTATGGGAATGTCTCTAAACTTTAAAGACTGTAATCCATTATGTCGCACCAACGCATTTTGCTGGAATTAATTTTCAAGAGCAAATCCAAAATGCTTATTCATTCATTATGTATGTGCTGAGAATCAATCTTCCCCCGGTGACATAATCTTGAATGGAAATTCATTACATTTAAGAAGAGTTCCAAAAATTCTTGATATGAGCAGAGTAAAGTACTTTCCTTCTATACCAACAGTAGTGGAGCACAATATTATTATTGGCCTAAAACCAAACTGACCTAAACCCTTCACTTCCATCCCAAACCTAAACTCATTACTCTTTCACACCATTTCAGAACTACAGAGGCAGACTTTGCCCAATAAATGGCTATACAGCACACGTGAGAGCCTAAAGTTCCACAGCTAAGTTGTGGCAAAGAACATCGATCATGGAAAAGCTCGAGACTCAAGACACCACTAGAGTTTGAGTTTTTCGTCAAGTGTTCCTAACACGAGAGAAAAAGGGTAGGTTAAGAAATAACTCTAGCAGGTACCTACCTTAAACCATTAGACTTGGAATGCAATAAGTTACAAAGACTTGGTTTAGTCAGTAAACGAATCATTTTTATCATCTTCGATTCAAATTGATATGTCTTGAAACATGAATATGCGATTTACAAATTATTCGGCGACATAAGATTTAACTATTGTACATCTTTCCATCTAGTTAACTTTGGAGAATGTGTGAAATTATATTTTACTATATCCTCCATGGTAGGATGGGAAGTCAAAAAAACAGTTGAAAGGAGGGGCGAGATAGTAAGTTAGTAGTTATTACAGGATAAAAGTGGCAGTTGAGAAAGACAAGTGGGGGGTAAATTCTCTGGGGGTAAAAAGCAAAAAAGTAAACTGGCCAAAAAATTTAGCAGAGCAGAGCTGCAGAAGCAGCAGGACCAATGGACCACTCCGCGATGGTTGACGGTGACACTTAGCTAAAGTGAATCGTCTTTCCTTCCATCTTGGGTTCGGGCCACTGCTTCAATAAATACGCTTCAATTAATTTGAATGACTCCCTTAGGGTACGTTTGGCTCAAGATATGGGAATAAAGGTAAAATAGTTTTATCTTGTTTGTTTTTATTAGATATTAGGAAATGAGAGGGAAAATATAATTAAATTGATTATTGTATTTTAAAGTATTTATTCTTTTATTACTTCTTTTTTGTAAATTTCTTCTTTAGCTTTAAATATAAGATTTTAATTTAGATTGAAAAGTAAAATAGGGAGAGAAAGAAAAGAAAATGGGATGATAATGAAAAAAAATGAGAAAATGAGAGAATTGGAGAAAAATAAAAATATATATAATTATAAAAAAATTATAAAGACAAATAAGATATTTCATAACTTTTAATTTTTCTTCCCTCCAAAAACCCTCACTTTTGGAAAGGAAGGAAATGAGAGGAGACCATAGATTTTAATTCTAAATTTTCCTTGTTCTTCCTTCCAAAAAACTAAACCAAACAAAGAGTTTTTAAAAAAGTCCCTCCCCTCCACTCCAAATCTCCCAAACCAAAACAGACCCTAATTCAATGAATGAGAATGATCTTACTTAAAGGAATTTTTTATTTTGAATAAGTTATTTATTTCTTCAAAAAATATCCATTCTTAGTTATTCTTTCTCAAATACTCCATCCTAAAAGTATTTATCTCAATTAGTATTTCCATTCATATAAAAGATTCAATAAATCACATGACATAAGTAAACGCGGGATTTAAAAGATGTTTATTTAATTTTTTCAAGGCACATGATTGTTTTTATTTATTTTTCTTCTCATTCCTTCCTAAAGTAGTCATTAATGTGAGAGGTTTAAATAAAATAAAAATTAGAAAAAGAAATCCATAAATGACTCCTTTCTTTATAAAGAGAATGAATAATTTAAGAAAGCCCAAAAAAGAAACTGTGAGAAATATTTTTAGATAGGAATGGATATTACTCTTAAAACCATATTGATTGATTTTTCATTTCTTAAGTTTATAAAATAAAAATAAAAAAACCTTTTCCCCCTGCTCCCTCTATTTCACAATATAAGTGATTTTAAAGTTCAAAAATATTTTCAAAATATAAATTATTTTAATGAATTTCACAATAATTTATTTACGTTTTTCCCAATATTATATTCACAGATTTTTCTTTTCCCAGTTTTCAAAGTAATTTAATTGAGACTCTTTAGATATTTTTATACAAAAAGGGACATTATTTTGTAAACTTGTAATATGTGTAAAAATGTCTAACTTGACTTGCACAATCAAAAAGTGGTAGGACTAATGAAAACAACCTGATTATCTCATTAATTCTTGTTCAAATCTCAAATGAATTTCAGAATAGAAATAGTACTAAAATTCCCACAAAAAATAGTTATAACAACAGTATAAATTATGATAATATTTCAATACATTAAAAATACGATTTTATCAAATCATAAATACTATTTAGTTTCAGAAGAAGAAAAACATAAATATTCAATTAACAACTTCAGCCCCTTAGTTTCAAAATTGCATTGGGACTGGGATAGTAGAAAGCAAGAAAGAAATATATAGAGGTTTTGCAGAAAATAATGTAAAGAGACAAAATCAATCAATTCACTGAATAAAACGAGTGCACGTGGACTCTTCCTTCCACACGTGCACCCAATCATACTCTTCTCCCCTTCATCCTCCTCCTCCTCTCGTCCTCGAGATAAGAGCACGGGTGATAACGATGATAAAACAAAAAACAAACAAAAAATCAAAGTCATACCCATCTTTTTTTAAATAATTTGCCACTTAATCAAACTCTTTTTTAGGTACAAAAAAAGCACAATTATTAGCAACAAATTTGGTTTGGATTGGAACCCTGTACTTGCTGCCATAGTAGTAGTATTTGTAAATCTTGATTATTGAAAATGAACGCCACAATCCAAAAAAACGACGACTGTTTTTGAGTTGCTATTCTTCGAATTGATCACTCAAAAGACAGATCAACTGCAGAGCAACAGTGGGGGGGATTATGAATGTTTTTCAGGACAATCAGTCCCAATTCTAACCATACGAATAATTGTGGGTACAAGTTTGGCACACTTATCACTACCATATGTGTATAAATTGGTAAGTAATAAGACAATCCCAAAAGTTTTGATGCTATGACCAATTAGGTGAGCTTACTTCTTACTGCTAAATTGGGATTGCAAGAAAACCCATTCCTTCATTCATTTCAAATAAGAAGACAAAATTACCTACAATCAATGTTTTAAAAATGCCTTGGCCAAAAGTGTTCAAAATGAACTGGCAACCAGATAGATACCTATCCAAGAAAGAAAAATATGGAATGAAATAATGATACGTGTTTTATATGGACTTAAAAGTCTAAAAAGTTCCACTCGAGAAATTAATAAAGATCAAGTGAGTCTTTTATATTACAAAAAAAAGAAAAGAAAAAAGAATCGGCCCCAAACATAAATAGAGGGTTATCGACTTATAAATGTCTTCCCTATCCTTTGGAGAAGTTTAGGGGTAAAAATTTGTTTTATTTTATAACTACTAAGAACAAAACTTGAAGGAATTGTGCTAGCAGTGGGATACTAGGACATATCCGGAAGAGCGTTACAATGGGTGGATTGGAGATATTATACAACTACTAGTAGAATACAAAGCCAAAGGGGAGAGCTAAGTATAATTCAGTGGTAGAAAGAAACAATAATGAACGAGAAGGGCAGGAAAAAGGAAGGAAATAATGGTAGGAAGCGGTGAAGAGAGAAAAGCCAAGAAGCAAAAAGCACAAGAGAACAAAAGAGAGGCCCTCGTGCAACTCTGGGGGATTTCAATGTACATCACACATTTAATGAAGCAGACGGGGGTGGTTTCAGCTACATGTGTGCGTGTGGGTAGACATTCTTCCTCTCCCTGTAGCTGTAGCTTGTCCTATCTCTCTCTACATTATTAATACGTAGTAACCTTTTTGCAGCCTATTGATTGCATCCTTTCTGTAGTTCGTGCACTTTAGATTTTTTTTTGATTTTTTTTAACCTGTGTGTTATCCTTCACACATCCCTATCTTCTCCATAATACCCCACACTCTAAAAAGTGAAAAAACAAGCGTAAATGTTCCATAGTTTGTCCTTGGTTTGGGAATTAATGTCTCTAATGTCCTCTACCCCCATCTTTCCTCCACCGCCCCAACCTCAAAAAAAAAAAAAAAAAAATACTACGCAGTGTGCATCTTTTATGAAGATTTGATCAATACCACCTCCATATTGGTAGCAAAATTTTGGTTAGTAATGTCATTTTCTTAAATCATAACTACTAAGGTAGGGTGAGTCAAGTTGAAAACTTTGATCACAAAAAAAAAAAAAAAAAAGAAAAAGAAAACATCGTGTTTTAACCACTAAGTAAGCTAATTGCTCCTATTTTTCTCTCTTGTTGTGGTACTTCCAATTTATGCTGCTAATTTTGCTATCATATGTCGGCAAGACAACCCAAATTATGAGATTGCGGTAGTTGGGCAAGGGGAAAAAATAGTTGAAGAACATGCGAATAAAAGGTGTTCATTTTGCCACTTGTCAATTAGAAGACTAAACAAATATTCTTTCTGGCTGCAAGGAGAAGCAAAGATGAACTAGCATTTTCCATTTTCTGATATAGAATAGAACAATAGAATATACTCCTTGATAAAGACATCATCTTATCAGGCCAGATTCTTATTATTGTAAGGCATGCAATCCAAGCGTGTATCGGATTCAAATGATTTGCACCAAACAGACAGAACGTTCCTCCAAAAGCCTGAGATGGAACGTATCATATGCAATGTTCATTAATCATTAGATAAAGATCCACTCTCATTATGCCAATTCAATCGAGGCCTTCACTGTGCTGTACAAACCATCACCAATGATTTATACGTCCCTAAAGAATTCTCTCCAATGTCGGGGCTCAAATTTTCTATGCAAAGTTCTCATTTCCATTACTTTACTTTCCCTCCCTATGCCACTCAAGAACCACTTTTCTTTCTTTTTATTATTTATTTATTTATTTATTAACTTCCTCTTTTATGGTTTCAACAAAACAAAGAATGTTTCATTTGCAGCGGAGATTTGAGTCAAATCTCCAATTAGCCCCATTAGTCTTCTGTAAGATTTTCATCTACTCTCTCCAATGAATCCCTCTAGCTAACCACTCCCACCCCCAGTAGAGTAGAGTAGATTAGATATAGTGGCAATACACTCTGGAAAATAGGGGTATGTATGGTATGCCAATGAGAGAAGCAGTAAGAGTAAGAAGAGGGATTTGTTACTTGAAATTGCAAAAGCGGGGTAATGGGAGAGTCATGTCAGATCCCTTTCTAAGGATCTCGTCATGGATTCACACTTTTCTTGAAGTCGCCATCCAAATCTACCTTTTATGGCACACCAAGACAAGCCATCGGCTTCGGCTGAAAGTCAACAAACAAAATGAGAGGAGTAGAGATAATAAGGAAATTACAAGACAAACCACGTCTCCTAATGAATCATATGATCTCACCAACTGATAAGACAGGTCAAGCATGTACAGTTTGTGTACGGAAATAAACCGCAAGCCATATCTTGACTCTGTTTCGTTCTAATTCAGTGTTGGAACACCCAAACGCCCTCTCCTTCAAGGCGCCAGTTTTGGTCACAGGGACAAAAGCATTTTGTTAGGTCCCAACTCGCTAATAGCTGCTCATCAAAACAACCAATTCCACCTTAAGAGAGCCAGAGTCAAGTACGAATGTGAAGTTCCATGGATGATTAGGCCTCTGAGTTGCTGGTGTGTTAAAAATTACTCCAAAAACTAGAATCTTATAATTGAATACCCACGTCTTAGAACCAATCATCGAGGAAAAAGGAAGGGGGAAAATCAAACACCGTCCATCTTTGGCATTTTATGCTTTAACATTGAACGTGGTTTAGATTGGATAATCTTCAAGTTGTTCCTTTTTGACAATTCTAAAGGTGAATTCACTTAACAGTAGCGATCAAAGGCAAGGAAATCTCGGTCATCCCAGGTCAGTTCATCAGATAATGAAATGGAAATTCATTTGCTTCAACCAGAAGAGTCCAATCTAATCATTCTTGGATAATTGATAGTATTATCTGCAAACTTTTCACAAAAAAACAATCTCATACTCACGTGCGGCTGGGTAGAGGTCCTATATTCGATAAGAATACACAAGAGGTATGGAGATCAGAGATGTAAATGCAAGAAAGAAAGGTGAAATAGTAGGAACAGAGTCCCAAAAGTCAAAAGTCACAAGAAATTACAGTCCCACATGGTTAAGCTATCACTGCAACTGTACAGAGCCTAAGAGATTTCGAACTTCTAGTTTTAGAGAGAAACAAAGTTCATCCCAATTCCAATCCCTCTCTTGAGTCTCTCTCTCTTCTCTCCACTTTTTCACATGGTGGCAAGAAAATGTCTTCTAGCAACTTAAGGAATTAGACCTGTTTCATTTACATGTGAACCAATTAGTCACCAAGTGCTTTCTTCTACCTCCAGGGGGTGGTTTGCATGTGCTTTAAACTTGTGCCTATTTTTCCATCATAATTTTAGGATAATTTTCCTTTGTTTGCTCAAGACATAAAATATACAACACCTAAATCATTAAAAAAATGCAGCAGCTACCGAGGAAGAAAATAATCATAAAGACAACTGCAGCAATTAAACCCTTTGCTACTTTCATTTCTTTTCATTAATTTACTACTACATTCTTCATCCATCCCATCCAACTTATTACTCTAAGCGCTGCTTACCCCCGCACCCCCCAAAAAAAGAATTTTTTTAAGAGAAAACAACCCTATAAGTACTTTTGCATACATTACTTCCCCGGCCTTGGTTCTCTCATATTCTTTGAAATTTTCTATTCATAGGGAGCCTCTGACATCTTGAATCGCCTGTATTCAGTCAAAAAGGTTCGGATACTCGGTGAAAAGTAATAGTAAATTATACTGTGAATTAATTTCCTAGACTGTAATTCATCTACATGAGGTTGCAGACAAGGCCCCCCTCCCCTAGTATAGGGTTGCTTGCTTTTTGGCGTATTAGGCACCTCTTAACCCCCCCTCTCTCTCTTTGTACGCGTGTGTCAGTTTTCAGGCCTATATATACACAAACATATGCACACGCTTACAGCCAACTTAAACTAGAGCAGGCCCATAACCATTTACAGCTCTCTTTTGAAGTGTTGGGGAGCTTCTTGGAAGCATCAATGGCCGTCTTCATAGTAGTTCTAGTTTTGCTTTTCGGGCTCTGCATCTTCAGCACTGCTTTATTGAAATGGAACGACGTGAGGTACAGGAAGAAAGGCTTACCACCCGGAACCATGGGTTGGCCTCTTTTTGGGGAGACTACCGAGTTTCTCAAGCAAGGTCCAGCCTTCATGAAGAACCAGAGATCAAGGTGATGATTGTTTTATCCTTGCTTAATGTGCATTTTCCTAGTCTCCCTAACTTTTCTGCTTTACATATGCCACGATTTTCATACTTTCCAGAAAAGAAAGAACATCTACATAAAGTTACTTCTATGCATAACACAAACCCATACGGCATTAGCAACTTGTAAGGATACAAAGTCTACAATATACTACTGAAAAATTGTAGTACTGTAATATGCGTGAAAATTTACCATGAACTCGTGCCATATACACATGTATCTTTTCAACCTGACTCAATTACTGGATTTACAAGAGCCAAGTACAATTTAATAGTTAAATATCTAGAGGTCACCATTTTCTTTAAAAGAAGCTGTCTATTATGATTGCAGTGGTTTAACTTTTCTTCTTTAATTTGTTACTTTTGCAGGTATGGGAGTCTTTTCAAATCTCATATACTAGGGTGTCCTACCATAGTGTCAATGGATCCAGAAGTAAACAGATACATACTCGTCAATGAAGCAAAGGGCCTTGTCCCGGGCTACCCCAAGTCCATGGTAGACATCTTGGGGAAATGCAATATTGCTGCTGTTCATGGTTCAGCTCACAAGTACATGAGAGGGGCATTGCTTTCTCTTATCAGCCACACTATGATCAGGGGGCAACTTTTGCCAACAATTGATGATTTCATGAGATCCCATCTAACCAATTGGGATAAAAAAGTTATTGACATTCAAGAAAAGACCAAAGAGGTACACATAAATCTATAAATTATTCAATTTAAATTGAAGGATAAAGACTGACGTAATTCTCTTCATTCTTCCTCTGTTCTAATCTAAATCTACTTCATTTTGTTCAGATGGCGTTCCTGTCGTCGTTGAAACAGATTGTAGGCAGCGAGTCTGGTTCAATAGCTCAAGTATTCATGCCTGAATTCTTTAAGCTAGTTTTGGGAACTCTTTCCTTGCCAATCAACCTTCCAAATACAAATTATCGACGCGGACTTCAGGTAATTAGTCCTAAAATTGCATTCACCTTTTAATGATACTTTTCATCGCAGATTTTAGTATACTCAATTCCTGAGAATTTATCACAGGCAAGGAGTATTATTGTTAATTTGCTGAGAAACCTCATAGAAGATAGAAGAACTTCCCAAGAAACCTACCATGATATGCTTGGCTTTCTGATGAATAATGAAGAGAACAAATACAAGCTATCAGATGATGAGATGATTGATTTGATTATCACAATTCTGTATTCTGGGTATGAGACTGTTTCAACTACCACAATGATGGCTATCAAGTATCTTCATGATCATCCAAAAGTTCTTGAAGAAGTGATAGTAAGTGAAAAGTTTGGTTATTTAGTGCGGTATGATTTGCTTGGCTTATTGGGATGATTCTTGTTCTAACTTGATCCAAAATGCTGCAGAAAGAACATATGGCGATTAGAGAAAGGAAAAGCCCAGAAGATCCCATTAATTATGATGACTACAAATCCATGCGATTCACACGTGCTGTAAGTGTCCAAGTTCCCAACTCATGAAATTTTGCAGAAAAATATTCAACATACGGAAAATGATTGTATTCATGATGCAGGTGATTCTTGAGACCTCAAGATTAGCCATAATAGTGAATGGTGTCTTAAGGAAAACCACTAAAGATATGCAGCTCAATGGTGAGTGTGTCTAAGATGCATAAAAATGCATTCATACCGTTGGCAGTTGTCTTTGGTGATTGTCCTCGTTATCTCTTGGGCCTAAAATGAGCAGTTTCAAAGTTATTTCAACTTTTTGATACTTTTTTTTAAAGGAGTATATAATAAATGTTTTGAACATACAAAGGGTTGTATAAGAGATCAAAAGGACCCTACCCTATCATAATCCACATGGCACACCTACCATTCCAGCCCAGACATTCCCATTCGTGACCTATCTGTTGTCGAAGTGAATTATTTTATCCATGCTACTTAAACAACAGTGGAGACAACTCAAATCTTTCACTGGATGGAACCAATACTCTATACAGAGAATGGCCATACGGCTAAGCATTTTTTTTAAGACAAACAACACCAAGGAAATCTATTTTGTCACCTGAAAGAAGTTGTTTAAGTTTCTTTAGAACATTTGTACTCCTTACTTACCTGGTCTGTATCCTTTTCAGGATTCAATATTCCCGAAGGATGGAGAATATATGTCTACACAAGGGAGATTAACTATGACCCTCGTCTATATCCCGATCCATTAACCTTTAATCCTTGGAGATGGCTGGTTCGTTTCCACATACTTCAATTTATTCCAATATTGCTAAAGTAGGATTATTGGCCGAGGCAGCTGTTCCAAAATTAACTACTAAAATGCAGGAGAAGAGCCTGGAGAACCAACATTACTTTTTGATATTTGGAGGGGGCACAAGGCAATGTCCCGGAAAAGAACTTGGAATAGCTGAAATTTCTACTTTCCTCCATTACTTTGTAACAAGATACAGGTAATCATGGACATCAAGTTATCTAATTTGAATTTTATTATATAAATCAGGGCTGTGGCGTTCATAATAACGTCCTATTTCTTTTGTCATTCAGATGGGAGGAACTAGGGGGACATAAACTGATGGAATTTCCAAGAGTTGAATCATCAAATGGGCTACGGATTAGGGTTTCTGCTCACTAACCATCAATTGAATGTACAGAGATGAGATAGGGCATATTAAAAGTAACACGAATCTTGTAAAATACTATTTTGCTAACCCGCGGCAACTATAACCCAATTTTTGGCCAGATTATGAGGTTCCCATGTGCTTCAATGCATTATTGACTTCAAAAGAAACAAAAATAACAATTCATCAATGGGGGCGCTAAAAGGATTACATAGTGAAGGTCCAATTCCACCACTCAGAACCGCTAACGATAGCATTATTATACAAATTGCAAACATGATTGATTGATTGATTCCATTCCACACTCTGAGATCCCATAAATCGGGTGAAGACAGTTAATAAATTTCCACAAAGCAAGTGATAAATCCAACTAAAAAAAGGCCACACAACTCACCATTTGCATCACGCAGAGCAAAAAACTGGAGTTATCAATCCCTCTAATTCAACCATTTGAGCTCACATTTCAGTTAGAGAAAATTGAATTAGAAAAGCTCACAGAATGCTGTGGATGGATGTGCTTTTGGTACCTACGGTTTCTTTTTATACACCGCAAGCAAATTAACTCAACCTGACTAGAGGAAAAATGGCAAAATCGGTTCCCTTCTGATTCTTTACTTCTTTTAGGTGACAGATTCTTGGGTTCAATCCCCATAATAATGGCCCGGCCCGAATTAAATATTAATTGGAAAAATCGGGACAGGGAAATTGCAGATCCAGAGCAAGCTCAAAGGATCCAAATAACCGAATAATGTTTCAAATGGCTCCGAAGTCCGAATAGGTTGATGCTTATTATTGGTCTATCAACCCAAAAGTGGTTTCTTTGATATTCTCTTCTGCGCCTTTACATAAGTCTTGCTTTTGGAGATGGCCCATTGGCCCAATGAACCACTGATGACAATATCATTTAATATCTCATTCCGTTCCATAGTATTGAATCCCTTACTTGACTTTTAAAAAAATATGAGGAAGTCTTTGATTATAAATTATCATTAACATTTTTCTTGAACGAAGTATTTTTAAAATTTTATATAAAAATTATATTTAAATTAGTAAAGTGAATATTTAATTTTAAACTTCTCAATATAGATCGTAATATTAAATACGATACATTTATAACGGATTAAGATATAAGAGTTGAAGGGTTAATTGTTCACTAATTTATTTATTTTTCCTATAAAAAAATCAAATTTATGTATTAGACAAGTAATTTAACGGGTTTGACAGGTTAAATCATTACATATTTTATTAATTGATATTTTTATTAATCCTATCATATTTAAATTCGTGTTTCATGTATTTAAATTCATGTTATTATCTTATTTTAATTCATACAACACAACACCACAATAGTTGACCTTACTTTTCAATATAAAAAATATATATAAACACTTAATTTTGAAAAGAATGACCTTTTGATTTTCATTTGAAATATCAAATTGGTATAATCTATTTGCTTGGATAATACTATTTTTATTTTTTTTGTAAAAGAGTGGAATGATCTTATTCCTGAAACGGAATAAAGTACAAAGAGTGTGTGTTATTACCGTGTTTGAAAGCGTCTTCACATTTAGTGAACGTGCAAATGAGCTAACGGTATGCAGCAAAAGTTGTAACCACGTTCCAAATACACCATCTCATGCAATGCGTATAAGTTACATCTAGCTTGACGGTGTCCAAAGTCAAAGCCGAATTCCAACTCTTCTTGTTCACATAAATTGTCCATGCAAACAATTCACATGATGATCCTTCTTTTTCTCATGGACAAGTGACATTATATTGTATTTCTTCCTTACGTAAATATATATTATTATAATTTCATCATTTGTCCCAAAATATTCATGGCGTAATAAATAATGATACACAATAATAGTATTTTTTTTCTTCAATTTCACCCTTTTAATTTTCAAAGAGAGTTAAAATTATATTCTCTCATACGTCTTATTTTAATTGTTCACTTTAAACTTGTATAAGGATTAAGAAAAATATTGAAAATGATAACTATATAAGTAAATTTTCTAAGTTGTCATCATTTAATAGTTAGTGTATATGCATTAATCATTCAAAAATATATATATATTCTACAATAAATAGTCGACAATTTATTTAAAATTTTCATTAGTAACAAGAATATAATTGTAAAAATACAAATTAGAAACTAGAATATCCAAAAAGGAAACGTATAAAAATTGGAAAGAGGAAGGAGTAATTAGCAAAGATAAAATTTAATTTTTAAAAAAATATTAAATACCCACATTTAATAGGTGGATGGAGTAGCATTTCATTCATCTTGGAAACAAGTAGTATTTGATCAAGAAGTTTAATCTATGGGATTTGTGCATAGTACCACCTTTTCTTACCATAAATTGCTGCTTGCTTGTCCCATTAATGTAAACTTGCTACTCACGGTTTATGACACGAGATCTATAGCATCACTAGAGCAGCGGAACTCCAAGGTTATGACGTTGAACGAGTCCGCAACCATGCAAATTTACCAACTCCCATAGGCATAGGCTTAGGACAAAATTTCAGCAACTGCCGGTGCCAACGCTCACGCCAGTGCCACCACCTATACACAAGAACTATATAATTAAACTACCATCAGAAGCCCTTTCTTCACTCTTATTTCTTTCTTTGCTAACCAAAACTGAAAATTTTTGCTTCTTAATTTACTATAGCATTTTCTTTGTTGTGCAACCATGACAACATTCAACCCTCTTTTGAAAGATGAGCTCGATATTGTGATACCCACAATCCGAAATCTTGATTTTCTTGAAATGTGGAGGCCATTTTTTGAGCCATATCATCTCATCATCGTTCAAGATGGTGATCCCTCGAGAACCATCAAGGTCCCTGCTGGCTTTGACTATGATCTCTACAATCGAAATGACATTAACAAACTTCTCGGTCCTAAGGCTTCTTGCATTTCCTTCAAGGACTCTGCCTGTCGCTGCTTTGGTTTCATGGTGTCAAAGAAGAAGTATATCTTTACAATTGATGATGATTGCTTTGTAAGATTTCTCATTCCTTTACTTTTCTCTTTTTTTTATTAGGTCTGATAAGTAATACCCAACTAGTATCCGTATCCATGATTAATTTTGGTCTGTTCTTACAGTAAGACCCCTTGTGGGAAGATAGCTCCTGAGTTTTTTTCATACACAAGACTAGAATTTGAGGTCTTGCTTAGGGACACAACATCAAAATCTGTCTTAAGGGTTCTAATCTACCTATTGTATGGTATATATAGGTTGCAAAAGACCCTTCTGGAAAGGACATCAATGCACTGGAACAGCACATCAAGAATCTTCTCGCCCCATCAACTCCCTATTTCTTTAACACTTTGTATGACCCTTTCAGTGAGGGTGCAGATTTTGTCCGGGGTTATCCTTTTAGCCTTCGGGAGGGCGTACCCACAGCAGTTTCTCATGGTCTGTGGCTCAATATTCCTGATTATGATGCCCCTACACAGCTTGTCAAGCCACTTGAAAGAAATACTCGGTCTCCAGTTTCTTCTACTTTGATAATTTGACGTCTTTTCTATGCATTTTATGCAATTAATTATTGAACATCTTTCTTCGTTATTATTAGGTATGTCAATGCAGTCATGACTATTCCAAAGGGAACCCTGTTTCCCATGTGTGGCATGAATCTGGCATTTGATCGTGAACTTATTGGCCCTGCTATGTACTTTGGACTCATGGGAGAGGGTCAGCCAATTGGACGCTACGATGATATGTGGGCTGGCTGGTGCACGAAGGTCCCTCTGTCCTTTCCCCTTTGTTGATTCCCTTTCTTTAAAATGCTTGCTAATACACGAAAGTATGGTAAATTAGTCTAATAGTATTCATCATCAATTACTTGACAATATTTAAAAATTAATATTTTAAGTTGAATAATGAATACTTAATTACACATGCTTTTAGTTTCTTCACTGGTGAAAATATGTGAGGACAAGAGAACTCAAGCCCCCACTAAGAATTTTTCTTTTTTAGAATTGTTTTAGTAAATTATGTACTTTTAAGACCCCACATAATTTTTTTTAAAACTTACGCTAAGGCTCCACAACAAAAATTATATTTTCATCTATTGAGCACTTGTGAATAAATAAATAAATAAAATTGAGTAACTTGCTTATCTGATTGTGAATCATTATAGGTGATATGCGATCATTTGGGACTGGGAGTCAAGACAGGGATGCCTTACATTTGGCATAGCAAGGCCAGCAACCCTTTTGTAAACTTAAGGAAAGAATACAATGGCATCTATTGGCAAGAAGAGATCATTCCATTCTTTCAATCTGCGACCCTTTCAAAGGACTCCACTACCGTTCAGAAATGCTACATTGAACTCTCAAGCCACGTTAAGGAGAAGTTAGGGAAGTTGGATCCCTACTTTGTTAAACTTGCCGATGCCATGGTTACGTGGATCGAAGCTTGGGATATACACAACCCTCAACAAGCTTCTGAGAAGATACCTAATGGTTCCACCAAGTGAAATGCAATCTGAGTAGCTACTCTTAGATTCCAATAGCTTCAACTTAATTCACTTATTGTTGTACTTTTGCAAAAGCGCAGATCCACGATATGGATATAATAAAGTATAAATACTTTTGTGGGTTAATTTCAAATGGGTATCCAAAATTAAGGGGTTCTTTCAAATGGATATAAATATTATAAGGTTCAACCTTTCACGTTGGTAAGCTTGAATGACCCTCGGTTATCACTGTCCCAAGTGCTTAAATAAGAACAAAACAGTAACTTTCTATGTGATATTTGAAATCATGAAATTTTTATATTCAAAAAGGTGGTTCAAGACACATATTGTGCATCAAACGGGTTGTTATGGTTTCATGCACTATTAAATCTAGTTTCAAGTTTGATTGGGAATTATAAACACAACTGATGAGCAGTATTTGATTAATTACTAGATTTTTATGCCATGATACCTGTCTTCTGAGTGAGGGTGGGATTACCAGGAATAAGAATTCAGTGGTCTAAAATGTCCTTGATAGTTGGCCAGCCACAATGGTTCACGAAACCTCGAAAAGAAAGAAGTTTGACTTTGAATGTGATGTCAGGTACCCGATTCCTTTCCGTTTTTGCTCGGGAAACCAATGAAGCTCAAAAAATAAAAACTGCGAAGCGCCGTTGCCGGGGATCGAACCCGGGTCACCCGCGTGACAGGCGGGAATACTCACCACTATACTACAACGACTTGGATGTTGATGAAGTTCACTAAAGTGTTTATTATCACTTGTAATATGGGTCACGATGCTTTAGTTTCCAATTCCCAAGTCTGACACATTCTTTATTGCTCGTTGAGACACAGTTATTAAGGACGCCCTTGCATTCCACAGAAACAGGCACTTAAAACTATTTTTGAGACAGTCTTCGGATGTGTTATCTGCTGATTGAGAGGAGAAAGGAAAAACAATGATGGCTGTAATAGTAATGCAAGTAAAAAGATTGTTGACGGGTCCATCCTACCATATATTGCAGAAGACAGAGATAAGTAAAAGAGAATTAGGAGGCCAACTTTATATTCTACATGGGTACACTTCCAAGGACAAATGCATCTAATCACAGCCTCTCAGAGTATTTATTAATAAGTTACATAATTCCTTTAGTACAAATTAATTAGGACCACAAAAAGCTCACCCGCATCATCACTAAACTAAGCTCTTTTAAAACGCAAAGAATTAACATATAAATACCATCCTTGCCCTTCAAACTGCCATTTTTCCATTATCCGAGTGGGAAGACTGCCCAGTACAAGATGGTTCTCTCTCTGCAAAGGCAATGCATCATAAGAAATTGATCAAAGTCATGGCCAAGACGTGCTCTTAGCCTATCCTATTACTCATGAATCAGGAGTAAGATCTTCTGTCTTCTTACGCTTGGCTGCTGGCTCATCAGTTTGTTCATGGTTGATAACGCTATTAATTGCCTCTACTCCCAAGAGAGAAGTGTGCTTGCTTGTAATCTGACGACCAGCCCTAAGCTTTGGTCCCCAGTGTCTTTCAGGGTTAGGAAGGAATCGTGCAACCTTCTTGGCCTGTGCCTTGCTTAGAGATGCAACAGCTCGAGCAAAATTAGCCTAAAAGAAATTATGTCAAAAGAGCCGTCAGCTGAAGTTTTTCAGGAGGGTGAGGTTGAATCTACTAATCACTGGAATGTTTCAAGTTGTCTGACTAACCAAGGGTTCCCAAAACACAATTTCAAATGGTAGAAGCAGGAAAAAAAACATACCTGCAAAGCAGGTTCTTTTGCAAGGATCACACTTCCAGCCTGGTCTGGGGGCTGAGCTTTCACAGGATGGTTCTTAACCTACAGTAACATATGCCAATTGCTCCACTCATGACAAATAAAATTGTAATCAACAAGAAAGATATCATATAAAGTGGGGAAGAAAAGTAAGACCCCAAAGCGTCAGTACTAACATCCTCTTCTACTACATTTCTTATTCAAGGTATTAAAACTTATGATGTGATAGGAAATATTTTGCTCCTAAAATCTGAAAGTACATGTTTCTGTTATCTAATCTCTTGACAAATTCACTATTAATTATATTTTGAATGAGTAATCAAATGAACAATCGGAAAATTAATGCTCTACACAAAATGTATATAACAAAAATCCCCACAAAAAAGTACGGCAAAGGGGTTTATGGTCTTCAATTTTCTGCTCATGAGCAATTGACAACCCTTTATCAAAAGAATCTGACAATTCTCTCTTAATAAAGCCAAGAGTAGAGAAACAAGGGAGATTACCCAGCAGCGCATGATATCCCAGATTACATCCATAGGAGCATCTGTTTTGAGCCCCAAAGGATTCACATGAGTGCCTGATATGCGATAACCGGCATTGATCACAGCAGAACGAAATATAACTGCAGAAGGGGATGTGCATTTTAGCGTTGCACACAGATTATGCAAACTCAGAAAAAGAGGAATATCGGGCAATTCCTGCAAAACACACATACACTTGAAGGAATAAGAAGCAACCCAAGATGCGTTAATTAAAGAACACAGGAAAGGAGATCTTATAGTTCTAGTTTCTTCAAATATGCAGTTTGCTGGAAGGACTCTAGCCTACAAAGCCTTCAAGCCAAAAAAATGGAGAAGAAAGACCATATAAAAAAATAATAGGAAAACGGAATTGAAAATAGATTGTGCTACAATTTAGTGCAGTAACAATCTAGTTTTCAAACCGTTAGAGATTAGTATTAGGCAAAGCTACCTTCTATCATGTAATCATTGCCACACATGCAGGGCGTATACTGAATGACACAATTTTGGAACAAATCGTTCAAGAGGAGGCTAGTAGAGGCACATGCTTTCTTCTCCACAATGACTTTGGAAAGGGAAAACAAATTATGCTTTACTCATAAATAGTAGCCTAAGAAAAAATTAATTATAAAATAGCAGTAAGCTAGCAACAACAAACCTCAGAAATTGTTGTCAACACAGCAGAGATTCGATTATAAGCAGGATAACGGTTCTTCATAGATTTCATATCAGCAAGCATGGAAGCAACCCATTCTTGATCGTGGATGGGGGCAGACCATATAGGTCCACCCATATTGTACCTCTTACCACAGTCACTACACTCTGGGGGAACAACAGGACCGAATCCAGGAAGATACCTCACACTGTTGTTCTATAATGAAAAAGGGCAAAGAATATCACATGTATACCCACAATATAATTGAAAGCACATTAACAAGAAGATAAAAATTAAAAATAAAAAACAAAAAATTACTGATTGCATACCTTAGAGACTGTCCTCCCAAGTGGCTGAAGATGAAAAGAATCACAGCCAGTGCATTGGTAAACGTATGAGAGCTTTAAAGGAGTGTTCTTCATTGCACTTGCTGAACTGCAAGCAATAACTTAGGAGCTGAGTCTTGCAACTATCTAAGTATTGAACATCATAAAGAGAGAGAAAATCATCCACATCATACTAGTAGTTTCTTTACATTAATACTCTAAAGACTAAAATATAACCAATCTTGGGAGGAGAAAGATACACTCACGTGTAAATACGAACAAAAACGCGCACATAGAAGTCCATCTGAACAGATAATACTGGAACTATGTATCTTTTGTAACGATTGGCATGACTCTGCATTTTAGAAATGGAGTGAAACTATCAGTGTGGCAAAACAAATGAAGTTTGATGTATACAAATATAAAAACATCCAAGAATAACAATATCTTGGACATAACAGTAATAATGACAGAAAAAGAGGGTGAATTTGTAAGAATTGAGTAATAAAAGTAATGCCACTTTTGCAATCTTTATGTGAACTTGCCCATCAACCTCAAATAATCATCTGTAAAGTTAACTTGTAGACCAAATAAGAATAAATTCTTAAGATGAGAACACTAACAAATCCCACATCCCTAAAATAAATCATCTGTGCATACTGATAAATTCTGAAAGACGCTACATACTCCAATAGTAATATCCTCCTTGTCTTAATTGAAAGAATGAAAAGTCTTTTGTGCTTTCTTTACTGTCAAATCCTAGTTTAGTAGCTAACTATTTATAAAATATGACAACCACAGCACTACTAATTTCAAAATATTACAAGTTTCCTTATCTATGATAGATCTTAATATTCTTTGCCATTCAGACAAAATTTATTTATATAACTTATACCATAATTGTGATAACAGCATATAGAACGTTCCTAACACAATTTTCACCTTTTAACTCAAATCTTCTGAAATTTTCCAAAGCAAGTAAAAATAGCACTTCTTGCTTTCATAAATTTTCAAAGCCCACTTCCTTCTGTTATTATTAATGTCAAAATAGTATTTAGAGGATATGACTTTGATCATAAATGGCCTTAAGCAACATCACATTATATAAATCAAATCATGCCTTTCGCATAGTGAAATGATACAACAGTTAATATCTGTTTGACCACTCAAAGGAATTAAATTTGAGTTCAGGATCAACTCCAGTTGTTTAGGCTTTATGTTCATGGGCTGAAGTAAAGAAGCAAATCATACTCCTTTCTCAAATAATATTTTAACATAATAATATAAATCCTAAAAATTCATCAAGCATATAAGGAGCATATAGTTGCAAAAACAGAACAACGAAATGTTAACAGTTTGACTAATATAGTTACAAAGTCAAAAGACTAAGGCAAAAATCAGAGAAAACCACTATAACAAAAAGAAGCCCCAAAATCATCAGTTCCTCTCTTCCCTAAAAGACAAATGCCAGCTCTTTGCTAAAAGCTAAAAGCTCCATCATTAACAGAGGGAGTACCTCAATGCAGGCTAGAAGAATCCTCAAAGCCATTTCATGGCAATATTTTCCCCTCAATGGATATGAGCCATACCTAGGTTTGAAATGCAGGAATAGATCAGCCCTCTTTCTCCAAATAAATCATCACAGATGAAATAATAATATGATTACATTGTTAAAGGTAAGGGAAAAAACAAATAAATAAAACAAAATAGAACATACTTGGAATAGCAGACCTCCCCATTGCCACCACAAAGCACGGCCAAATCAGTTGCGGTACACATTAGCACGCCTCCATCAACAACAGATTGTACGGCAGAGTCCAGAAATACAGAGGGTGAACCATAAGGGTCAAGATCAACCTGAAACAACATCATCAGAAGGACAAATAATAGCTCAGTCTGTAAGTATCAGGAAAAAACTAGTAGCCTTAAGAACAAATAATTGCGTGATTCATTTATATTGCTAGTGATTAACTAATACAAAGAGTCCAACATCAAGCAAAATGGATATATTGTGTCTCCTAAAGAATCAAAAGTGTCATATCACAGAAGAAATCATAAAAAAAAAGTATAATTCATGGAAGAGATGAAGTCTACGACTGTACCACATCAAATTCCTTTGGATGCGTGAGCATGTAGACTCTAGCATCAGCTAAGTGAGATTCCACCTTGGAACATGCTACAGACCCATTGAACTTTATGTTTCTCCTACACGCTTCAACTGACACTGCAAGATGGAAGTGTTATCACCTCTAAAATGAAACCACTAATTTTATAATAAGAAGAGGCAAAATTGTGTTTATGTAGTTTCCACCATTCTGCTATTAGTAAACTTTTAGTCCCTTCCATGATGGAGGGGTGATTTAGAGGGAACAACTAAACTATTCTTGATCAATGAAGTAATTCTGAGATCTAAATACCTTTATCATTGTCTAAAGCAACAACCTGACCAATTCCCTCCGCTTCACGTGCATATCTCAGGGCTCTCAATCCAGATGCTGATAAAGCCTATTAGTCAAAAAAAGGGTAGGATCTTAATATCAAAAGAAGTTATTGACTCTTTCTTTAAAAGGAAAAGCATCTATACCTCACGGCTAACCTAAAATAGATAAGAAACATGAGCTAAAGAAGAAACCTCAAGAACTCTCGGTGGCTTCAGTTCACCTCGGACTTTTCCCTCAGGTTGCTCAGCCAGTTCTTTTGATGGACTACATGGTTCATCATGTGATATCTCTTCAGAGGCTTCAGATTCACCACTGGATATTTTATCACCAGTAATTGAAGCAATTGGAGCTTCTGATTCACTTATGGTTTTATCTGATTCCCTGGTAACTGCTTTTTTCCTTCTGGAGAGCATTGTTTCATGCTCCTGCTTGCGTTTTGCAATAAATTCCCTCAGAACAGCAATAGACATGTCCCTGTTGTTAACCTGGACATGCCACACGTATTGAAGATTAGATATTTCTCTTTCTTTTGGGTAAAATATAAATTGCAGCAGTGAGTGTCAGGAAACTACAATAATTCCAACTATAGGCAGACATTGGCCCCACTGTAAGACTTGTGCAAAAAACATTTAAAAGACTTTGGTAAAAGGATAGTTCAGTAGAATGTATAAGATGGCTTCTAAAGGTAACTTATAAAGATTCCTTCAGCTAGGAATCCACATTAACAAGAAACTGCCATTGCAAATTAACTGTTATTCTTGATTAGAAGTGTCTACTTAACAGCAACTTATAAACCACTACCACATGTAGATATCAGCTATCAGCCGAAAAAATTAAAAAATAAAATAAAATACTGAAGTACTGCCATAACTCCTGAAGATGTTTCAAACCTATTAGTTGGGATTTTTTTGTGATGAAATCTGTCACTTTTGACAATTAGAACGGGCAACTTTCCCTTCTTTTTTCTTTTTTGCCTCCCCTCCTTCACAGTTAAGAATGGGGGGCAGGGGTGTTTACTCAGTGTCAGCAATCAGGATCCAAAAATTTAAACTACGATGATGAATTACATGATTTAATAATTGAGAGTACATAACAGCTTAAATTCAAGCAATCCATGAAACAGAGGGACATCACATAACGTTTAAGTGGTTTAGAGCGTCAATCCCAACATTCTCTCTTCAAGAATTCAAATCACAAATAGAAACTCAGGTAAGCAGCAAATAAAAACCCGAGAAGGAAATAGATTGAACACGAGTAAAAGGACACAAATTTGTGCATTTGAAAGGGGATGAAAATGCAAGACCTGGGTCTTATTGTAGAAGACTTCATTCTTGGTATGCATGAGAATCTCGGCTTCTCCTTCTTTAATGACAGTGTAATCATTGAGATCAAAAGCCGGAATCTTGGATACCTGCTTCTGTTGCTGCTTCTCTTGGTCCCCTGTTTGCTCACCAACAGTACCCATATCGGGAGTTGCTGCTTTAAGAATTGAGGTTTCTAATTGTCCAGCCCTTTGCTCCTCCGATTGACGGCGGAGACAGTGGCAACGGAAGAAGAATAATATAGTAGTATTTAGGAAATTTTGGCAAAAGTTTCTTAAACTAGAAGAAGAGAGAGTGCATGGAAGAGCAGAGCTTATAAGACAAGCTCTAAAACCCTAACCGCGTTTTCAGTTTTAGCCAAATAAAAGAACAGGTTTTTAACTAAAATACTCGCTTTTTTCAATATTTAATTCAAAATAACTTTAATTAGCATATGATCCAAAACTTAAATATCCTTCATGCCATCCTTTTTTTTTTATCTAACGACATCAAATTCATTAACGTCGTTGAATTAAAAAAAATAACGATGTAAATATAAAATTATATAAATAAAAAAAAAGATTCAATTATTGTTCTTCTTCTTTTTTTTATTTCATCATTATTCATTTTCTTGCTTTCTTTTTTTTTTAGTAATTAGTTCCACAAATTTTTTTTAAAAAAACTCAATTAGTAATTTTTTAATATAAACTAATTAACTCAACAAAAAATTACACAATTATTAATTTTTTTTATTATATAAAAGTATATTTTTAGATTTAAAAAATGTTGTAAAATTGAAAAGGATTGTATTAATAAAATTATATTTCCTAATTTTTTAATCTAAAGATATATTTTATATAATAAACAAAAATTAATGGTGTAATTTTTTTATTGAGCTAATTAATTTATATTAAAAAAATTACTAATTGAGTTTTTTTTAATTTGTTAAGCTAATTAGTTTTTAAAAGAAAAAGAAAGCCTGAAAAAGAAAAGAATAATGATGAAATGAAAATAAAAAAAAAGAAAGAAAAATAACAATAACAATAACGTTCCATGGAAGTTTTTTTTTAATTTTTAATCACGTGAATGTTATTTATAATTTTTTTAACTCAATAAAAATGGTTTTTACATTATTGAGAAAAAATAATAAAATAAAATAACGATGATATGAATGTCTTTTACATTTTTAGTCATTTTGTTATCTCTTTCACAATCATTATTATTTTTTATCAAATATATTAATAAAAATATATTTTTGGTTAAAAATTCGAAAGAAAAGATTCAATGAGCACGACTACTGCACTACTAATTGCACAGGCCGCTAAAATGCCCATTCACGTTTTTTTCCTTTTTCTAATGTATTATTTAAAATTAAATTTGCTTTCGTATTAAAATAAGGGCAACTCTAATGGGATTTGCAAATTGGCAAGAACAACTGGGGAAGAGTAAGAGCTGCTCAACCATTTATAAAAAAAAAAAGAGTTGCTCTCAACGTGTAAAGTGAGTTGCTTATAAGAACAACTCTACATGGTAACTTTTGTGAGTTACAATATAATTGTTTATCAAAAAGTGGCCGCACATTTTTTGTCATTAATATTTTTTTAAAAATTACACGGCTAATATTTTTTTTATTAAAATCAACCATTTGTCTATATTTTTGAAGTGTATTATTGAATAAATTTTGGATTTTTTAATAAAATTATTTATTATTTTAAATTAATAATCTAATAACATAAAAATTAATTAATATGTTAAATTTAGTATTATATTAAAAATATTAATGAAATAGTGATATAATGTAATTGGTTACTCATTTGTTATTATGCGTAAAGTTGTATGATTGAAGTAAAGAAGTATAAAATATGTAAAATAATAAGGTATAAAAAAAATAATGAAAATGAAACTTTAAAGAGTAGCATGATTGAAGATGCTCTGAGTACATAAAATTGGGTTGGTCAACGACGGGCTCTAAGTTATAGTCTCAATTATGTCAAGTATTTAAAAAATATATTTTAAAAAACATATTTTATTTAAGCATAATGATCTCATATTTTAAAAAAAAGGATTGTTATCTCTCTCAACGACTAGATAATAGTATAAATGTACACATTGTGAAAATTTATTTATCCAGTCAAAATAAATATTTATTTTAGATATAAGGATAGTATAAATCTAAAATATATTTACTTGTATGTAGTTAGAAGAATTAGAAAATGATGAATTATTCCTCAATTTCTTGGGAAAAAAACACATTTAATATATAAATCAAGATCTACATATTAGTATTAACTCATATGATGTGAGAGAAAATTAATACTTAGAAAAGTGATGACATTATCTGAATGCGCCTTTTTTCATCAAGGATATTTTGGTTCTGATTTTTTCCTCCGGTTTGAGGCAATTTGAATTTATTGTGCGGGTGTAAGCTTACAGGTACAGCGTCGAGGGAGAGTTGAGGGAAAATGATGAAAATCTCGTGCTTAAAAACCAAAAAAGAAAGGGAAAAGGGAAGGGGAGGAAACTGGAAAGATAGCACTTCCAATCAAATGCCAATGGCATTCTTCGGGCCGGGCTTTGAGTTTGTTTGACTCCCAATAAAACATGAGACCTTTTACTCCACTACACACGGATATAATATGTCAAATCACCGTCTATTCAAACTCCGTATTTATCTTACAGTCGAGCCCAGCCCAAATTATAATTTCCTTGCTCAGTTTTTTTTTTTTCCTTTTATTTCTTTACCAAGAACAGTTGGAATGCACCTGTACATTGGACCCACTTATAATATCAAGTGCCAAGGCCTCCCAACAATACTCTTCTAGGCGAGTCAGCAATCAGAGTTGATGGGGTTCAAAATTGCATTTGTGGGTCCTTCAAAATAAAACTATTCATTTTTTTATTGGATAAAAGAAATGAGAATATTCAATTAATTTTAGATGGCTAAAGTATTAATTTGATTGAGTGCATCTAAATAATATCTGATACTATTATCAATAACAAAGATAATAAAAAACTTTACACTTGGTTTTGTATCAAGAGAGGACAATCAGGGAACAATTTATTTTATTTATTATGGTGTTAGAATAACTCCACAAAAAAATGATTTCGGAGTTAAATCCTCTTTTTCTGGCCAAAAAGGGATTTTCTGCTTCTGTTTGTGCTCCAACGTTCTTTGAATTTCTTGCCACACGGTGTCTTAATGGCCTTCATTCAAATAATGGATACAATTTCATTTGATCCCAGGGAAAAAATAGTCAAATTCATTTTCATGTAGATGAATCTTTTTTTTTTTCTCCTAATAAAACATATAGAAAAAATATTCCGTCAAGCATTGCCAAAAAATGAATGAAATGTCGGTGAAAAAATATCAAGAGTCGAGTCATATTCTGTCAAGCTTTGCCAAAATGAAATTAAAGCTCATCAATTGATGAGCAGCAACAAAAACAAAATAAGCAAAAGGCAACAAATAGGTAAAATCAAACTGTTTCGTTAAACAATATGAACATATTCCTTTTGTAAGTAGCATTAGCTTTGCATTCAGTATCTTGTAGCAAAATGTGGATATCTTTCACCGAAGGACATTACTCTCAAGCAAGACTATCTACATATTATAGAAATTGTGGCAGTTGCGTGTATTTATGAGAATCTATCCTAGTGTTAAGGATGGTTAGTGACCACCGCAATCAAAAATAATCAGCACCGAACTGAGCCAACAGAGAGCTGATATGGGAAAGTATTAGCATACGTGAAAGAAATAGCACCGCCACTGAGGAGAGGCTTGCCGTCGTTGACGAGGCAGTCATCATACTCAACGCGCTTGAAGATGCGTGGATTGATGAGCCTGGCGGAGCTGAACCAGCCACAGCGCAGGTGTATGGCAGAAATGTTACAGCCGGTAACACAAACGTTGGTGATCTGTACCGTATATGTCGGTATTCCATTGGGCAAGGGAGATGTGGGTCCCTGATTAATAACAATATCAGATGAACACGACCTGTCTCCCCATATCCGGTTAGGTTGCTCCACTCCATTTGGAGCTGAAGAAAAGCGTATAGACAAAGAAATTGTGTAAGCAGCAGCAACCAAAAAGGAAGTATTGTTGTAGGCCAAAATTTAATTTAGGGACTATGTGGACTACGGAGGAGAGGAGTCTCAAATATATTATTATGCCCCAGGAGGGGGGTGCCAACTGCCATGCAAAATGCAAAAGAAGAAAAAGCTGACGCGCGCCACCTATATGAACAGAATCGTACACAAAAACTCAGCAGAAAAAGAGGAGCTCTGGCCTCGGGCAAGAGGCACTCAGCTCCTGCCTCTTGCTGCAGCATGACCGACATCAAACTGGAAAAGAAAATCAGAGCTAGATAATTCTACAGAGAGAGAGAGAGAGAGAGAGATGTGATAAAGGAATAGAGATTATATGTGTCTCTCTTTTGGTCTGCTGAGAAGTTGGTTACATATTTTTGCCATAGATTCCAAAACGCACAATAAATGCAGCGCATAAAAAGCAGAAACGAGACCAGGACTTACCTTCCCCTTGTTGAAGCAGCTTCCGATGTGAAGCAGAGATGTTTGTCCTTGATTTGAAGTTGTCCTTTGACTCCATCGCAGCGTCCTCATCTGATCACGAGTTACCAGATAATTCTCCATTAGTATTAATTCTTTCTACGTTCCGCGAGATTATTTGTTGAATGTTTCCAAACAAACAGAAAAAATTATATCGAGAAGACTAAATAATTCATAAAAAAAATGAATAAATGAAATTTATTCCTAGAAATATAGTACAGAAATTTCCATAAACGAATCGATATATACACAAATCTACAAGAATAAATGCATATGACTGAAAAGTAGACCTGATGAATACTGGAGATGAGAACCAACGATCATGAGAATAACAAGCAACGCTATTGTCGCCATGAATTTAGAGAACCTCCTCAGACTCAATGAGCCAACAAAACTCATCGTCGACGCCATTGATTGACGCCGCAGTGCTCAACCCTAGGTACTCAACAGCTGTCGTCTCAGCAAAAAAGCTTCGGGAGCACAGAAGCAAAAAGCGGAAAAAGATAACTAAAAGCCCTGAGTTGACTGGGATGATTACCGTCAGTCTCCTTTCTCCCTGTAACCAGCTTGAGTTGACGCAAGGATAGGATATCTATACCTCTAATCCACTATATATAGAGAAAAACTAATGGTCATGATGTTCCCGACTTGTGCAATTGATTTGATAAAAAAAAGAACAAAGCTTATAATAGGGAAAACAAACTCTGGTTATCGAAACGAGAACAAGCAGTTATGGTAGTACAAGAATAGTAAAAGGAAACATAAAAACTGATAGAGAAAGGAATATTCATCGAAAAGGAAGGAAAAACTCTCGGAAAACAAACAAGAAATTGGAAAATCAAGTTCCAACTTGTTGCGAGTTGATAGTAAGGTGGAGTTGAGAAAGTATTTGGTACTGTGTGTAGTGTGTGCTTGTTGCAGACATTTTTACCTTTAGAGAGAGAGAGACAGGGAGGATTCTGAAGAGGAATGAAGAAGAAAAGAGAAGATATGGTTTGTTCAGAGCAAATGGAATTTTGGTATTCAGAGGAAGAAAAGACAAAGTGATAGGAAACTGGAACAGCACAAATACGTTTTGTGTGTGTATGTATTTTAACTGCGGTTAAAAAAAAAGTGCACGTGGGAATGAGACTATAGTTACTGTGCTGTGCCTGTCCTGTGAAATGGACCCGGGGGGTAACTTTTTGCGTGTTACTTGGAGGAGAATTCGAAACGAATGTACACGTGGACGAATGAGCAGCGTAATGATTTGTTTAGGGTGGTAAAAGGTCACAACATAGCATCTGCGTAGAGGTAGAGCGGTTCCCCTTTCATCGATGAAGATACTTATGTCGGTTCCCAATATTGTATGAAGGCTAATTTTAATTAGCATTTCTGAAGTTATTCCTTAAAAATATTATACAACGTAAAATTAAATATTTATATTCTTAAAATAAATCTTATTTAAAATTGCACGTATAATTTAGTTTATCCATACTTATGTCTACCATATATTTCATGGTGAGAATACTTATTGTAGAAAAAACAAATTGAAGAAATATCTTTATCAAGGTTATTAAAATAAAATTTAATCTTGCTCATTTAAATTAAATCTATAAAGGACTCTAATTGTGATTTGCATCACTAATCACATCAATAAAAAGGGGCTGATACAATAAGTTTCTTATGGTTCTAAATTCTAATCACATAAATAATAAGGGGGTGATACAATAAGTTTCTCATGGCTATTTTTTCTTTTAAAAAATTTATTTATAACAAATAAGATATTTTACTTTGGCTCTATTTCGTAATTCCCTCCCCCCCCCCTAATTCTACTTCTCCTTCAATTGATAAATAAAATTGTACGTAGAAAAGGAAAATCAAGGTCCTTTTGTTTGTTTTATTATTTATAGTAGATTAAAAGAAATTAGATTTTTTTTTAGTATAAAAAAAATGTACTACCAATCGTCTTGAATTTGAATGTTTACATTTCTATTTTAATTGGTTTGTAATTGAATATTCACTTTCCTTAAATAAACATATTTTTTATTCAAAATTTCATTAATAATCTCTTTAATTTAAACTATTTATATATAACTAATTTGAATTTGGAGCATTTCTTTTATGAGCAGAGTTTTTTCTTGTTTTTTATATAATTTTTTTTTTTTTGTGGAAGAAACTAGAGTTGTTAATGAATCTTATTTTCTGAGATTGCCAAACGGGTAAAAAAAATTTCTTATACTATCTATTCAATCAATAAACTGATCAAATTCCTGGATCGAATTATAGCAGATTTAGCTAGAAAAGAAAAAAAATGAGGAAATTAAATTGTTAAGAACTCTCATATTTGCCACTGTCATCTTTCCCACTAGGAAAAGGGAAAACTGATCACCCACAATCGCCATATTGCCAACCCAAACATTGATCACCTTTCGGAAAAAACCTTACTTCAAATTATTAAATATCGGTGAAATTAGGCCCTATTAAGGAAATCTCCGATACAATATTAAGGTCACATGCTAATACTTCTGAGCAAATGACATAAAAAACAAAGAGATCGAAAGATAATTCCGAATTACCTAAAACAACTCCAGGCTGAAACTGTATATATAGAACGATCATGCCAGGATATGGCCAAACTTGCCCCGTGATTTGTTATGTTATAGCCATGGAGTCCAAAGGCCTTTACTAATCGCTTTGCATCTTCCACAGTGGCATCCCACAACCGCACTGGCCTAAAACCTGCTCGGCTTAATCGAACCAACCACATTTCATATGGTTCGTGCCTCTCCTCCCTCTCCAATCCTTCACAGGCAACGATGTTTTCAATTTCTTTTCCAAACATTTCTTCCACAGCAAAACGTTCTTGGCTTGAAGATCCTCCGAAGCTGGCGCTAATTGAATCAAACAATGCGCTGTAGTAATGCAGCGCCGTAACAAATCGATCTGGTAATTTAGTTATGTTATGATGGGATTCTTGTTCCACTAGCAGGACTACCTTTGGGGATAGTGATGAAATCATTGTTAGGAAATCGGTCATTCGTTTACTGTCCTCCAATTCGATATTGTGCTTCTTGTTGAAGATGAACTGGGTTTTGATTCGATCATCCTCTGCTAATAAGATGTGAAGATTTAGTATTGATGTAAATGCTAGTGTTTCCCCTGGCCTCACCTTAAACATGTCCGAGGTGACCTCCCTAAAGCTGACATTTACAGGGTTGAATTGAAAGGGTATGCCTAATCTTGCTGCTTCCTTTGCGAGCTTAGTTCCTAGTTGATCTAGCACAGCCATTTTCTGATGAACACAGGTGATTCTCAATTGGGGATTTGGATCACCTTTTGGCACTTGTACTGATAGGCTCCGCAGAAATGGAATCCACAATTTTGGATCACCACTACCCAAATCGACTATGTGGATTATACTCTCCTCTGATGATATGGCTTGCATTAAGGTTCTGTTCACAATGGCATAGGCAAAGCCCGTGTAAGGGAAGGTGTGAGCAAATATGGATCTTGCCTGATCAAGATCAACACTCGTTGTAACAGCTGTTTGATGATAAAGAGCCTTATAAATGCCAGGCCAACGTTTAATTAGCCTGATTGCGAGAGCAGAGGCAAACCGGGCCGCTAGCCGCTGGATTGAATCTCCGGTGACTGAGGCGAGCTCCAAAATTTGCTGGAGGCTTGCATCGGCATGGAAGAGATTACCTGAAGATGCATGCTTGGCACACATTAGTAACAGCTTGATTAACTGGACACCTTTTTCCTCAGGCTTCAAGTCTTGAAGAAGATTAGGAGATGGTGAACTCAGAGACAAATTCACACTCACACCTGACTTTGGCTTCAGTGATTGTGATGACGAAGAACTCATCAAGGCCTTGCTCCTGATAATTTTGGATACACCCCAAGATTTAGGAATATTTAGGGAGGAATGTTTTTCCTGTAGCCAAATTCTTAGAATGTAGGGTGGAAAATGGTGTTCGATTGATACCCTTCCATGGAAATCCATTTTTAGTTATAAGATGAGGAGCAGGTGAGTCATGGAGGCTAGTTTTTGGTCGTACACTAATATCCAATTCTCATAAACAAGATTTTAACTGTTTTTAAAAACCAGTGGTTTACCTTCATGGCATGCTTCTTGGTGAAAGAAAACAATCTAGTTTTATTTTTGTATATCATTTTGACACTTTTGTACTCCCCTTTGGAGTGCAACGTTGACTGTACCACGAAATGCACAACTGGGCTCTGAAGCTGCTAGTAAAATATCCTTACCCAAATTTTTCCTTTGAAAAATCTTTAAATATTAGACGAGTGATGTTCAGTAAAA
The DNA here is from genome assembly GCA_019593545.1 of Apocynum venetum. Classification (NCBI taxonomy): domain Eukaryota; kingdom Viridiplantae; phylum Streptophyta; class Magnoliopsida; order Gentianales; family Apocynaceae; genus Apocynum; species Apocynum venetum. Next base: position 2,190,938 of record SRSM01000123.1, on the reverse strand, counting down.
CTTTGTTGAAGTAAAGATTTGGAGTTTGAATATTGGGCAAGCAATGCTCAATAAAACTTTGTTGAAGTTATGACCATGACAAGCGAATTTGACCGAAGAACAAATTATATTAGTTATAGCTGACACAAAGATTACAAAGATACTAATCTAATTTTTAAAAATATATATATTAGAAAAGAAATTTAAAAATATTTTAGTGTAATCAAATAAGAGGATAATAAAGCTGACTGAATGGCTGTTTGTCACAATACTCAATAGGTCTACTTCAATTCTTCAAACGGCAAGGACATGCATTGTTATTATAAACAGGGGAGAAAGACATACACAAGCGATAGACATTGACCTTTTCAGCAAGAGATTTTTACATACAAATCTCCTGCTCCTAGCTAGATAGGTTGGCTAGACAATTTTTTTTTTTTTTTGGATAAGTGGCTGGTTAGACAAATATTTTGTGTTCTTGTGTTTGTAATCAAAGGAAACCATCCAAATTATATCCCTCAAATTAGTAGAACTCATATCAAATATCTATCTATAACTAATAATATTACTTTGCTGACGGAAACGTAAGAAACAGCTACAATATCGACAATTTATTTATTTTTTTCTTATTTGGTGAATTTAGATTTTAGGAAAGTTGCTGCAAGTTTAGTCCAAGATCCCATGTATCTTTACTATGATTGTGATTAATAAATATGAAATGTCAATGAACAAAGTGTGTGGTCAACACTTTGCTGTTTTGCCTTGATATATAAACCTTGACTGTGCCATATAATTTGGCTCCTTGTTTTGATTTATCGAGTTCAACGTAGGGCGAGGGTTTACGTGATTATATTATAAGTCACTATATTTGTCTCTTTTATATGCTTTATTTAGATCCATATAGATGTTGCTAAGTAACGGATCGCATCTCTCATCTGCACAAAATGACAGAATTTGATTCATTCTCATGGAGATTTCGATAATTAGGCTTTTTATATTAAAGAATCAATCGCAACATTACGTACTTTCTCCGTCTTACTAACATATGATTTTTATTTTCATTTGTTAGAAATTATAAGTGAATTTATTTATTTAAAGTATAGTTAAATTTTAAATGGATAAAATTATTATTATTTAATAGATTGATTCAACAATTCATTTTCAAGATTAGCTTTAGAATTCTAAACATAATTGCAATACAATTAATTCTTTTTAGTCTAAATATAATTAAACATTTCAGATAAAATATATTTTCCTGTGTTTATGGTGGATTATTAAAAAATAAATAAATGTAATTAGTATTTTAATGAAAAAGTAATTGTTATGTCAATTTTAGTATAAGGGCAAAGTAAAAAAAATGTAAAAAACAATATATAACATATATTTTTAATTTGTGTGAAAAATGAAATTGTTTATTTGAGTGGGTGGGACGAGGGAGTATTTATCGATATTTATTCAACATAAGAACTCACAATTCTTTTTTAAAAACAAATAAAAATTCACAATTTATTCAACTTAAGAACTCACAATTTGTTTTGTAAAATAACTTTCAAACCATGTGAAACAGAACGAACTTGGTTAGTAATTCAAAAGAGAGTAAAAATAAGAAATAAGTCACACTCAGTATATTAGAATATTAGTGGTTGTGGTTGATGATTTCACAAGACATAAGCCCATGCTTTTTGTTTAGAGAGAGAAGAAAAATAAATAAAAATAAAAATTCCAGTCTAAGCTTTTATCTATTTACACTTGAAATAGGTTGACATATCTTGTGCACTTGACCTTAGGTTGACAAAAACACCAGTCTAGGCTTAGTAAGTCTAGATGGGTAATTCTTCTTTTGGACTGGGCTTGTGTAAAACATTGGGCTTAGGTCAAGACTTACTAGGCCTAAGGTCATTCCAAGCCAATGCAGTCATACACGGTCTAAGGTCCACCGGAAAATTCTTCGGTAATTTGGTTGAAACTTTTGGATTCGATTTCCAGTCCAATTTTTTTTACGAGTGATTCTTTTAATTCAGAAAAAAAAAAACAACTTTTTGCCCCCCCCCCCCAGCAAATACTCATTTAAATTAAAATTTATTTTTTGAACACACATGTGAATGTTATATAATTATGTTAAATATTTATTTTTAAATACTTTCTTATTTAAAAATATATATTTAAACAATCAATTAACTATACTTTGGTTATATATAATTTGTGAAACACAGACTAATATCGAATCAATTATTCAAATATGAATTTTAAAAACTCAATTAGAATATATTATCTATTTTTCATTAATAGAAAAAATAAATTTCACTTTAAAATTCTGTCTAAATCCATATTTATATTGAGTAAACTCTTTCACATACAAATCACTTTCTGTAGAGCATATAATATAAGAGACTTGACAGTTTTGGCTCCAAAATCATCTTAGTACCAAAATTGTTATAGAAATCAACAGTAAATAGAATGTATTAATATTAAATATTTTATTTTAAAAAAATTACCTAAAAGGTACATTTTATCAAATCATACGGATATTATTCTTTCAATTTAAATATTAAAAAGTTACAAATTTAAAATAAAAATAGCTTCCGAAATAAACACACCCTAGATAACTTCTCTTTAAAAAAAGGATTTTTAAAGTTAATTTTTTTTGAAAAAAAAAGTAATTGAGAATAAATTTGGAATAAATTTTGATTTAAAAAATAAATAAATGTTTTAAGCGATTCAGAACAACAGATCAAATCATCTAATCAACACAACATAGTTAGTTCGATCCTAAAAGAATAGAAAAATATGAAATCGGGTTGGGGGAGGAGGGAGGGGAATACATATATAGCTATCTTAGCAGAATCTGTTTATTCTGATATGCAATCATATATATAGGATGAAACAAAGTCCTTATACTTATCTAAGTAGGAAGCTAAGGAAATTAGGAAAAGCTTAGGCTAAACATAATGGATTTCTTTTCTAGAAGTTGGAACACACAAATACAATATAGTATAAAAACTTTGCACAAAAACAAATACTTTAAAGACCAGTTCACTTTGAAAGGGGAACTAGAAAGAAGACCAAAACTTTTTCGATCCTTCTTTTAGCATATTAACACTAACAAACCAAAGCTTTTCATTGCTATCACAATACTATTATTAGATACTTAGATTATATATAGTCAAGATCTTAGACTGTCTCACAATCTTCACAAAACATTATATTAATCAGTGGTATAGTACACGTCATTACCTATAAATGGCATTACTCCCATTAAAAAAATTGCTTAATATTCCAAAAATGCTGAACCCATACCATGTGTCCAAGGGGTGACTCACTCAATTATGGTAACCTTTCATATATTATAATCCCATTAACCGAATTTGGCGTCCCAGAAGCTTCTTTAATGCTTAATTAATTAAGCTCACTACGCTGAGGATTACGTACATCAACATTTGTATCCTAAACATTGGACATTAAGCCATTTTCAAGGGGAATATTTGTCCTACTTTTGCTTTACGATACCAAGATTTTGAATATAAACACTTGTTTTCATCAGATTGGTTAAGAATCTAACCCAGAGCACAATGGAGCAACACTTGGCAGATTCTAAGAATAGAAATGGAAGATAGTGATGTAGATCGCCTTTCTGCCTTTAAAGGTGACGAACTCGAAGAGGATACTATATATAAGAGGGATTTGGTGTGATCGTTGTCATACAAATCGGAAGCAACGAGCATATATATATATATATATATATAGGAGTTAAATTAGGAAGGGGAAATAATTAGATAAAGAGTTGGAGATATGATGGGTTGGGGAGGTGTTTCTGTGCAAGGATGGAGGAAAGGGCCATGGACACCTGAGGAAGATAAGTTGCTCACTGAGTATGTTAGCTCACATGGCGAGGGACGATGGAGTTCTGTGGCTAGATGTTCAGGTACGTTCCTTAATTTGTATTACTATGTATAGTTTTTACGCACGAGTTCGATCATTTGGTTGTGAGGTTCTCATGCATGCAACCGTATATTGTTGTAGTGCCATAATCAAATACAGTAATAGGTTAACATTTTCATTTTAATATAAGTAGGTGTATCGAAAGATTCGTAATTCAGTAATTCATGTAGATATAAATAATATCTTGTACCACTATAAAAGAAAAGGGGTAAGAAGGATTTGGAGCCAGATAATTATGTCTATAGTGTAGTAAAGTAAAGATTTATTATTCGTGACTTATAAGTCTTTTGTATAACACTAATAAATAATTATCGGTTTGGAATTTCAGGACTAAATCGGAGTGGGAAAAGTTGCAGGCTAAGGTGGGTGAACTATTTAAGACCAGGGCTGAAAAGAGGGCATATAACCCCTCAGGAGGAAGGCATCATTATTGAACTACATGCCCTGTGGGGAAACAAGTAACGATACTCTCCTCCTCTAATTTAATTTCCAACCCCAAATAATTACTAATTTGCAAGGTTGGTTCTATGCAGCAACTAATTAATTTACTTTTATTCACCTGATTTTTATGTAGATGGTCAACCATAGCTCGGTATTTGCCGGGCAGAACAGACAATGAAATCAAGAACTACTGGAGAACCCACTTCAAGAAGAAAGGAAAGCCAAATTCTAGTAGACAAGAAAAGAGGAAATTATCTCATCGTCAGAGAAACCCACAACCAGAAAATGAAATAGTACCGGATGCCAATGCATCAGTATCACCCAAGTCCGAACTAATTACCGGCGATCCAAAGATGATATATGTGCCAGATCAAGAAGAGAAACCACCCACGTACAGCTCAAATATAGATAACCAATATTGTTTTCTGGCTACATATATTAATGATCAGGTCTTACCGTGGTCGGACACCATTTATGATCCTTCGGACGGTTTATGGGGATGGCTGTGGAACCTTGACGATCAGAATGGTCAAACAGGTGACCGTGGAAAAATGGCCTCTCAGGCCAATTTGTACAATGGGGGATACAGTTTCTAGAAAGACGTGGATGGGATTGTATCTGAGTACGTAGTCTGTAATTTGAAGTTGCTGATGAGTGATGCCACTGATAATAGCTTTGTTCAGAGTTAGTATGCAACAACATTATTGGATGATTAAGGTGATTAAGAATTGAATGGGCCGGGGAGTATAAATTAATTATCAAATAGATATCTTTTCCTCTTCCTTTTTTTTTTTTGAGGAAAAAAGATAGAAAGCTTGTCTAGAATAAAATGATAGTATATATTTCTACCCAATATGGATTATAATGCTCTACTGTTTTCAACTGAGAACATGCGCTTTGTCTTTTTCCCTCTCTCGTTCTATATATATATATATATACTGTGAGATCTTATTTATCATTTAAATTCTTTTATGTCGTGAAAATGAAAAAAAAAAAAAACAATTGTAGAAAGCATAGTCTGATAGTCATACCATTTTTTACCCTGATATTGCGCGGATAAAATAAAATCCTAAAAGGTAATGAGGGAGATAATTGAGTGGAGGCATATTCCCACTTTAAACACGTGCGAACATGGAGCCGACATTAAGATAGCCCCTACCTATGCCATTGAGTCACGGGGAAAATGATGGATCCATGAATCTACTTGCCCTTTTTAAAAATGCCATCCTACTCATTTGGAGTTGGCGATGTCCGGGAATTTGCTAAATATCATGATTGATTTCACTACCATCCTTTTTCTCTACTGTTACTAATATTTTCAAATATAATAGTTAACTAATATTTGTTATATAAAATAGTTTAAGTAAATATTGTAATAACTACTTAGACATAATATTCACTACGCCCATAAATATAATTCGTTAAATTCACTTTTATACATATCAATACATTTTTTTTGTTTCTAAAATCATTAATTATTATGTATTGTAAATAAAAAAATAGAAAGTAAAATTTGTTTTGAGAATAATAAAATATAAATGTTTTGTCTTGAAAATAAGAAATATGTGAGAGGATATATGAAAAAAAACAAGAGTAGTATTTGAGACGAGAATAAAGTTATTTAGCAATTTATATTTTTGAACGAATAGAGTATTATGATTGACTTAGACCATAAATTTATGTAATAACACTTTCAATGTACTACGTTAATATAAAAAAAAAATGATGTCACATTATCAAACTTAAAGGTATTATAAAATTTTTCTTTCCAATGAAAATGTCATGAGGTAATGTCAAGGTGATATGTCAATAATAATGTAATTTATTGACATCATCTTTGATATAATAACTCATAATATAAAGATAAAGAATACCTCTTTCAAATGAGTGTTGTTTTAGACTTTTACAAATGAATTATCAATTTCATTCTCTTCACTTAAATAGAGACAAAATTAAAAAATAATAATAATTGAGTCTAGAAATATACTTATTTCGAAACAAAATAAAACATCTACAATGATATTTATTTTGAAGCGTAGTGAGTATTATTTTTTAATAAATTCATCAATTATTAAATGACACGTGTATAATGCAATTGATTATTGATATTATATATTGAAGATGATTTTTAAAATTTAATATTTATTAATTTGACATTTATGTTATGTATATTGACATTCTAATTATTAATTATCATATGACATATTTTGATTAACATTGATATTCATGTTTTGAAGATACCCTAAACCATAATAATGTTTTATTAAAATATAACAAATTTGGAAATGCTCAAAATTTATCATAAGTTATAGATTTACACGAAAATTTACAAACCATCACGGCTTTGTCAAAATTATTTTAAAATAAATTAATTGTTCAAGAAAAATTATTTTAGTCTATATTTTACGATTCACCATTAGACTTTCTTAAGTTTATATTTTTCCAAAAAAGTTTTCTAAGGCATTAATCACACTAAAATTCTTATATAAAAATAATAATCCATTCATCCAGAACTGAGAGTTTACATTTTTATTTTAGTTTATTCGTAATTGAATATATATTTTTATTAAATAAACATTTTTTTATTTAAAGTTTTATTAACCATCTCTTTAATTTATTAATTTTATATTTTACTAAATCATGATCTTCATCACCCACTATCTTAATTGAATGAAATTACATCATACTAACTCATAATTCATACAATACATTATATTAATATCAATAATAATTTGTTAAATTAAAATCAATTACCTTTCTTAATTTTGAATCAAAATTAAAAGTGAGAAATCAATTTTGAAAACAAATAGTTTTATTCTTTCAACTACAGTCAACTCATGATAAAAAAATTTAAACACAGAAAATAAATTATTTAAACAACTTTAGATTGAATTTTTTTTATCAAGGGTGAAACGCAATAAAATTGGATCAAGGAGTATTATAAAAAGCAATTTGCAATCATAATACAGCTGCAATTTGCATCTCGTCAAAGGCAGAAAGGTCAAGTTGATAGGAACTGTTTACTTAATTATTGCACAGTGTTTAGTTCGGCCATCACGCGCCGTCTATTACTTGCAGCGGTCGTCAACAGCGGAACGTCCATCACCTCACCCGTCGTATTCGGACACATGTTAACCTGTGGGATACGTTACTGTGCTGTCGACGCCCACAGATATTGTACGACCAAAACCTTTGTGTTCGTCGCATTCGTTTATGTCACCGGGCTTTGTTCACCGTACCTTATCATATACTGACACGTCACTTTTACTTTTAAAGATCCTCATTGGATGTTGTGGCTACGAAGCAGACAAGTACACGCCGGTTAATACGCAGTTCCCATACAAACACGTAGCCATCCGGCCAAGCTCTGTCCCATGTTATTTTCATTTTCATTTTTTTTTCATCCCTATATAAAAATACTATTCTCTATCTAGAAATTAATAACTATTTTTTATTTAATGCAAAAATTTAAAAGATCATAATGAAGTTATCATGTTTATTATTATTAATGTATTTAATAAGGGACTAAAAAAGTCGGTGAGTACTTCAATTTCTTAATTAACGTTAGTAAAAAAAAAGTATTATTATTATCTAAAAATATAAATTGCTAAAAAACTTTTTACACAAACAAAAAAATATATCACTTTCTAAGTTGCGTTATTTATTAAAAATTGAAAACAAATTATTAAATAAAGTTTTTTTTTGAAAAAAAAAACATTACAGGAAAAATGTGTTATTTGTAAAGGTAAATAGTTATGGAAAATAACCGTTGTTAATAAACAATGGTTTACAGACATATTTGTAACAATTTCATCAAAAGTTATTAAGTTGACATTTTGTTGCTAATTTATTGTTATTTAATGACAAATTTGCAACCACGTGACTTTTTGTTGTTAATTAGTTATGGATTCACAACAATCGCTTATTATTTGTTTTTTTAAAAATGTAATTTCGTCCATAATTTATTGCTATTTAAAGACAGATTTGCAACAATTTTTTTATTTTTAATTTTTAAAAGTGGAAAAAAATCAAATACAATCGCATCCATATACAACTTATTTTAGCATTTTTATTAAAAGTAAAAAAGCAAAAAAATAAAATAAAATTTAACGTAAAACCACCGCTAAATAATAATAAGTTGACAATATTTTCATATTTTAATCTATTTAAAACGTGAAATCAACCTATTAGTTACGACTTTTGAAAAATTACACTTTCAAAAACTATAAAATACAAAATTATCTTGCTACAAAGTTGTTGCTAATTAATGACAAATTTGTAATAATATTTTATTTTTTAAAAATGAGAAAATGGGAAGAAAAATCAGACATAGTCGCAAATCTATCCATATTATTGCTAATTTCATTAAAAGTAAAAATAAAAAACAAATTTTAAATTTTTTTACAAAACTGTAGCTAAATAACAATAGGTTGGCAATACTTTAATGCTTTATTCTATTTAAAAAGTGAAAAATATAAAATATAAAATATTCGTTGCTAATAGCAATATATTAGCTACGACATTTAAAAAAATTATACTTCAAAAAATTAGAAAATACAAAGTTACGTTGTTCAAAAGTTAGTGTTAATGCAAAAATATTTTATTTTTAATTTTCAAGAATGGAAAAATGGAAAGAAAAATTAGACACGGTCACAAATAGATCTCTAATTAGCAACGGATTATCAAGTACAGTTCATTTTAATATTTTATTAAAAGTAAAAATACAAAACAATTTAAAAATTATTGCAAACTCGTCGCTAAAAAGCCACATGTTGACAATACTCTCATGTTTAATCTATTTAAAAAGTGAAAAATAAAAAAACATAAAATATCGTTGATATTAGTAACATATTAGCTACGACTTTTGAAAAATTACAATTTCAAAAATTAGAAAATACTTGTTGCAAATTTGTTGCTAATTAATGATAGATTTGTAAAAATATTTTATTTTTATTTTTTAATAATGGAAAATTGAAAAGAAATATAAAAATTAGTCGCAAATTCGTCCCTAATTAGTAACGAATTAGGAACCTACACCTTATTTTAACATTTTATTAAAAGTAAAAATACAAAAAAAAGTAAAAAAAAAATTGTTGCAAAACTGCTAATAGAGAACAAAACGCTGGCAATACTTTCATGTTTTAGTCTATTTAAAAAGTGATAAAAAAAACACGTTATTGCTATATTAGAAACATGTTAACTACTATGCTTGAAATAATATACTTCCAAAAATTAGAAAATAAAAAATTATGTTGCTGCAAAGTTGTTGTTAGTTGGTGACAGATTTGTAAAAATATTTTATTTTTAATTTATAAAATATGGAAAATTGGAAAGAAAATCAAACACAGTCATAAATACGTCCTTAATTAGTAACATATTAGTAACTACAAATTATTTTAACATTTTATTAAATTTAAAAATACAAAAAATATTGAAAGATAAATATTGAAAAGTATAAGCACTATATCTTGGAAAGAAAAAAAAAAAGAAGAAGTGTGAGGATAAATGAAAATGAATAAAAGTAATATTGAAAGTAAATGATAAAACGTCCATAAAATTAAGTAAAACTAATTATATTTTGAAACATAAATAGTATAAAAATATATTTTGTTTAGGAAAGTAAAATTTAATTTTAGAGAGTAAGAAAAATTTTACTTGAATGAAGTCGAGTATTCACTTTTGATTTAATAAAATAATTAAGAAAAAAAGTTATTCTTAAAAAAGGAATTATATTATCCTTTTTATTATTGTGATTAGTGGTTGACATATAAGTTAATAAAAATTTAAATATTTAAATTAAGTTATTAGTAGAATTTTAGAAAAAAAAATGTTTTCTTTTTTAAAAGATAGATATTTAATTTCAAACATTTCAAAATGAAAATGTAGACATTCAATTCTAAATAAAAGTAGTGATAATTCAATTAATTAATATTATTTTATTTATAATAATTATTGAGTTTATTCTCATTCCATTTTTCATGATAAAAAAATCATAATCCAATTTTAAAATGTTAAATATTGTTGTTATAAAAACGTTGATGATAAATTGAAGTGGTGGGGGTCCATTAAGCTGCTCTTATAATCACAAATCAAATTATAGTAAAAGTAAGTTGTTTGATTGTTGGATTTGATTGGGAAAATTTTCATTAATTTCATTTCCTAATTTGGGAAGGAAAGGAAAGGATTTAGACTTTCAAAAGGTTGGCTTAACGAGGCATGTTCGTAATCGTTAACCATTATTATCACCGGAAGATATCGAAGATTCCGATGTTAACACGCATTTGGATGCAAATGAATCCTTCTTTATTTTCTTTTTCAAGTGAGCTATCACGCAAGGTTTTTGTCGCTTTATGATTTTACTTCTTGATAATGATAAATACCCGTGACCGCATAATGCAATTGGACCACTCAATTTTCTGTCTTTTTTTTTTTTTTTTTCAAGATTGAAACTGGGTGATCATTTAATGCCAACAATTTAGTTGGTCAAATGATAAAAATAGTTCATCAATGTCATTAATTATTTTTTTTTTACAAAAAAATGTAGAAAATGTTTATATTTTATTTTGAAATTTGAAATTAAACATTTACACTCTTTAAAAAAATATATTTTTCATATAAAATTTTACTAATAATATTTTTAATTTGGATTTGCATCATAGTTCTACAAATTCATATGATTTCATATTGATGTGGTTAATAACAAAGATAAATTAGTATTCCATATGTTCAAAAAATAATTTGTTTGATGACTTTTATATTGTTCATAACTATTTTACAATCTTTTAGGAATATTTGATTGATTTTTTCCAATATTACTAATGTCTTAATATAAAGTTTTTGTAATTCAATTTTTTTTAGTAAATGAAAACATTGTTTCTCTTCAAAGATGGAGTAATAGTTAGAAATAGAGTAAAATTAATTTCAAGAAAATAAAGAAACAATAGAGAGGAGGATTTTAAGGAACTTTTTTTTAAAATAAATTATTAATCAAATAACTTATATTTTGAAACAAATTGAGTAACTTATTTAAACTTAAAAAACATTTTCTTAGTTTTTGAATTAGATAAAAAAGTAAATATTAAATTATAGATAAAAGAAGTATATCATTATAAACTATTTATTAATATATATATATATATATATATTGACTATTGTGGATCCTGAATCAAATTTTCATATAATTGCAATGCAAAATTTAACTTGACCCGTAATTGAATATTCAAAGTTGACTCCTATATTTATGTATGCACCATGATTCATGTTATGGTCCTTTTCTTAAGCATGGAGCACAGTATCCAGTGACGTCACTATGGAGCGTGGGTGAAGTCAAAATGGTGTTTTGGGAATTTTCATCTTTATGCATGAAAAATCTCTAATCGCCATTTTAACCTTTTTGGTACTCGGAAGAGCAAATTTATGTATTCTAGACAATTTGTACGTGAATTGTCATTAATCCATCCATCACAAAATATAAAATATTTTGTTATTTTTAATAATTATTTTACATATTATTTATAATATTACTCTTACTCTTAAATAAAAGAATAGAAAATAAATTATTTAATTTCAAACTTTCAATAAATAATATGACATAATAAATAAAAATATTTTTAAAAACTAAAATTCTTTCTTAATATGTGTTAAATGCTCAAAATATATTATATTTTGGGATGTAAAAAGTATTTTTTAGTCTTAATGCATCATATTATATTGAACTTCTATACTACTATATTTGTTATTTTTTATATAATTTCACACAGATTAAAAAAATATTTTACTTTTTACTATAATCTTATTTATTTTTAATATTTATTGAAAAATGAAATATTTATTCTCTTTATTTTTCTCAATAAAATATGAATAAAATTGAAAATAATACACACAATAATCATAGAAAGTAAAAAAATATCTTATAATTAAAAATAAAAAAAATTACTGAATAAATCTTATAAAAATGGATGGAAAAAGTAATTTATTTTTTCTGTTTGTGTGGTAACGTATCATATTATTTGTGGTATCTATATTGAAAATTTTTTAGATCAAATTTACATACACGAATCCAATTTGAATAAGTCAAAATGCATGAGTACAACTTGTATTAATTTCGAATCTGTTAATTACTTCAATAACACTATATAGTAGGCCTTGTGGTAACAAATTCGCACGTGTATTAATAGATCCAGCTGCTCGGGAACATTAACGGTCCAGACGGCACCACGGCATTGGAACGTCACCTTGTTCTCATCGGTAGGATTCTGTTTCTATCATATGTCACCTAACCTTCATGCCAAAGGACAGTCCCACAGGGCAGAGGAATCCTAATCTTTCCCTCACAAAAACGAAACGCATTAGAGGAGGACTTCATTACGAGACTTTATAATTTACTTGGTAAATTTGTTTTTGTATTCAATTCCCATTCCATATTGTTTTTTTTTATTTTAAAAACCAAAATTCATTGTTAAAGCATAGAAAAAGTCACTTTTTTATAAAAAAAAATATATAAAAAGGAAAATCTTCTACTTTATTTTAAGGTATTCGCACAAGTTAAAATCATGATTATGAATTATGAATATGAAGTTGGAAGTTTAAGTTGCTCTAAAATATTTCTCATCAAGTAGTAGATCTTTAGATGTCTCTTCCTCTCTAATGTATATACAAGAAAAAAACAAATCCTAATTTTAAATATTATAGTTTGTGGACAAAAATATTTTATTAGTAATACGTTTGAAGCTTATTTTACAGTCACGTTAAAAAAATGATAATTATCAATTTCATATAAAAATCTTAAATAATGAAGGGTTTATTTTGGGGAACATGCTAATAGTCTATAAAAAGACATTTGTATTTCAGATGTCAATTTTCTCAAAGTGTTTAGAAATTGAAACAACTTTGAGAATTTAACATTTTAAAACATGGATTTAGACAAACTACAAAACTGTCACTTCGAACTGACACTCGTTCCAATCGTAATTCCTGAATATTATTTTTTAAAATAATAGATATTGAATATTAAATATATTTATAATTTTATTAATATTTTTATTTTGTATACAACAATGATAGTAAATATTAATCATCTCTATAATAAAATAAGACATTTTATTTTATAAATTAATATATTTTTCTCTTTCATTTTTATTAGTAGATATATATATATATATATATTATTCAATGTTATTTTCAATCGAAGTGTAATAATGAAAATATAGACATAAATTTAAAAATTATACGAAAAGTTAACATCGAAAGTTAGTCATAGAAATTTAAATGAATATAATGAGTATTTTTTAATAAAAAATAATATTTAAATTGCAATTATCAACGATATAATTATTATTTTTAAAATTACGATTACTGAAAATATGATGATATAATTACACTCGATGACCGCATATTACCATGCTGACATCTTCTTATTAAATATGCAACCAATTGCGTACATTTGTACTTACATCTACTTAACACAATCAATTGCATGATTTCTCTTAAGTACAGAAGTCACTCTATGATTTCTAGCTTCTGTACATTTGTACTTCAGAGAAACTCTTATTAAATACGAGGAGATTTAATTGCACAAAATATATGATAGTCCAATAATAAGAATCTTCATAAAATTTACCCATATAAAGAAAACAAGCCTTCAATTTCGGTGGTAAGTCACTGTAACTTAATGTTAATATTAAGTCCTTCTATTTTTAGTTTTCTAAAATATTTTTCTCAAATCGATCTTATAAAATAAGGAAAAAATGTATAAGTTGAACATAATTTTTTAAAATTACAATTTATTACGTCTCATGTTTGTAATGAGGAGCCATTTAGGCATCGCATAATAACTATGAGAAGTGGAGAACTTATGAGTATAGTTACTCAACTAATGAACAACTACGTCTTATGTTTGCAAGTCCAATAATAATTACTCAAATTTTTTATTAGTAAATACTAAGTTAGTTCCTTTTTAGAAAATTCATTAAATAAGGTATTCTTTATAATATTAATATATTTTGTTATTTTTTTATGATTATTGTGTATGTCATTTTTAAATTTATACATATTTTATTGACGAGAGAATAAATATTTTATTTTTTTAAAAATAATAATAATAATGATAAGTAAAATAATTTATTGATATTTGTAAAATTATTTATAATATATTATTATAAAAAAAAGGACAGAGCAAGTATATAATTAATAAGTAGTACTACGAAATTTGCTTTTATATCAAAGAACAGTTTATGGCCCATGATGAGTGGGAAAAATTAGATAGGAATAGGATGAAATACGATGGAAAAGAATTTGCGCGCTCTGCAACTTTTCTGCCACTAAGAAAGAGACACGTGGAAAGCCTTTGGAGACTGCCTATCTTTTTCTGATTGGACAAAATCTCATAACATAAAGGGCCACCACCAAGTCTTGACAAGACGCGTATACCTCAATTCCCAGTAAAACTCCAGAGCGTAGGTTGCACGCTCTCGTACGTGATGTGACGGGAAGGGCACTATATTATGTACATCGGTTAGAGACATGTATAGATGGATGGATAGAGAGAGCTTCAATGGAAAGACAGAAAAAGAAACACCAACCCTAAGTTTGATTTCTGTGGTTTTGAAATGCAGATGCTAATCCTGAGGTTAAAAGCACAGAACCCAAAACTAAGAACATCAAGAAGAAGAAGAAGAAGAAGCAACCAAACCCAGATTTCCCCCCCCCCCTTCAGTCTCTTTCTATAAATAAGAGTGTAAACATTTGAATCTCTCTCTAGCTAGGGTTCTTTTTATTCATTCACTCTTTTGGTTGAGAGTTTTGGGAGAAAGAGGATCAGCCCATAACCAAAAGAAGAAAGAAGCAAATACTCTTAAGTAATCTAATAAAGATTTTTGTACTAGAGATAAGACATACTTTTGTAGATAACAGAATTTATAAGAGCTAGATTGATCAATTTAAGGAGGGGAGATGGGTAGGGGAAGAGTGGAGCTGAAGAGGATAGAAAACAAGATAAATAGGCAGGTGACATTTGCTAAGAGGAGAAATGGGTTGCTCAAGAAAGCTTATGAACTCTCTGTGCTTTGTGATGCTGAAGTGGCTCTCATCATCTTCTCTAACCGTGGCAAGCTCTATGAGTTTTGCAGCAGTGCTAAGTAATCTTTTCTTTATTTTTTTTTCCCCATTTTTTTCTCTTCGACGTCTCTTTGAAAGATATAATTGTTGGACATGTTCCTTGTATATATTCTTTTTCTTTTTATCTAATGATTTTTTTTTAAAGAAACTTATTTTTTCAATATTTTCAAGTTAGTTTTGTTTTCTTTTGAATTTTTCAGTTTGTTCAAAGTTGGATCTTGCTTGAAGTATTGTCTGATTAGTTTATCCTTCTTTTGCCTATTCAGTTTGGTGTTATTGCATCACGTTTTTACTAATTTGTTACATTTCGTTCTGCAATTCAAGTCCTAGGGTTAATTTGAAGACCCTAATATTCTTAGTTAAAGAAATCTTTGATATGATTTTCTTGTTCAAGGAAAACTTAATTTAGTGAAGAAAATTGGGAAGAACTGCTTTCCGTAAGTCTATACTTACTATCTTTGACGTTCTGATGAAGCTAAGAGCCTGGGAGAACTAAGTTTTCTTGGAACCGGAGGTTCCTTGCAGGATTCCTAAGTGAAGCCTGCTTATTAACTGATTGACAAAGCTGAGTACCAAGAAAAAAAACGTTTACAAATTTGATTTTTTTTTTTAAAAGCAATTTTCACTTCTCTTTTCCTTTTGATCTGCAAAGCTACTACCGGGGAGAAAGAGCTTCAAAGTCGGATCAAGCTCTCTGATTTTGAATAGTGTCATGTTTTATTTTTTTTTTCTCTTACAAATCGAATCAATAAATGTGAAAAGGCTTTAGAAATCCCTATTCTAATGAATTGTCATTAATTTGTTTAACTTCAGTACAGATCATATATATGCTATTTCATATATATAATTCCTTGAATTTGATTCAATAAATTCACATCCACCATTAATTATTTATATCACCTTCCTAATCATTGTTTGCCTGCCATATTTATGAGATATGTTCCGTGATAAAGCTACAAATATAACACATTAATTCTTTGTTCTTGAGCCGACCTCAGCATGCTCAAGACCCTGGAAAAGTACCAAAGAAGTAATTTTGGAGCTGTAGAAGTCAGCCAATCAACCAAAGATATTGAGGTAGTATTAGGTTATAAATCAGTCATTTGCTTTAGTAGTTTCAAGGACAGTAGTGTCTATTATCTGGTGTCTTACATAGCAAAACAGTGTCATATTTGTATCTTGAATTACGGAGATAAAGTCCGCTTTTAAAGGATTTATCTTTTTGTTCTTATAGCAAAGCAGCTACAGGGAGTACCTAAAGCTGAAGGCCAAATATGAATCCTTACAGAGATATCAAAGGTAATAAATAACCTTCTGAAATCCGAATTTAAATTTCTTCAGCTTTTTAAAGTTGAATATTAGTGTTTTACTGCCCAAATCCCCCCCCCCCCCATGTTTATATCAAAAACTTATTTTGGAATAACCCACATGACTTTTAACTACAACCCTGTAGGTTGTATCTAGGTTGCAATTTGTAGTAAATGAAGAACATGTTTGCATCTTACAAAAATAAGTAGTAAAGATTATGAAGAGGAGAAATATAGGTTGTATAAAATGAATACCTCAAAGGGGAAACAACTAAGTTCGGCTTCCATTTTAGCCTCACTCTATTATTATTTTTATTTATAATTGACTTCCATTTTAGTATACGAATATGTGTTGGTCTTCCATGTAATTACAAGCTATACTTTTTGTGTTGCAGACATCTTCTTGGAGATGAGTTGGGACCTTTAAATATAAATGATCTCGAACATCTTGAACATCAACTAGAAACTTCCTTGAAGCATATAAGGTCCACGAGGGTAAGCAAAGCTCTTGACTTTATCAAGCAAATGGATATTTTGGGGTTTATGATGCAAAAATTCAGGAGTAATACGGCTCGCGTGCTTCTATCATGCCTTTGATCTCTGTGGTAAAGGGAAAGTGGTCACATGTATATGTTCAAGAAGGAGGGAGGGTTTATGTTTCTTTTCACTCAATTACATAGCTAACCTCTAAGAGATAATGATATTGTAACGTCGTAATTGTTCCACCAAAATGACGTTAAATCTATTTCAAGGCCTATAATGCTCTATAAATCATCATAGAGGAATACGCTTAAAAAGGTTGGATGAAATGGAATTTGCAAGAAAAAATTTGATAATCTTTTGGTAAACTACAATAAGATGAACTTAATTTTCTCGGAGGTAGACTAACCAAGGAGCCTAAGCTGGTCTTCAGGAAATATATATCATGGCTGCCCCTTAATTATCAATGAAGTTCCCACATATTTTGTTCTTATTCAATCCTGAGTATCGCATCATGTTCCTATTTTGCAGTCTGAATTCCTCTAATATTTTTTCTAGATCTTTTAGAAGTTTATTGCTTACTGTGAACGTCTTCATCTTGGTGCTTCTTTCTGATTGGTGATGGCATGCATACTGAAACATCTACTTGGTGGGCGGATCTCTTATTTGACATTCTAACCAGAAACTGATTCTTGATTTACAGACACAAGTCATGCTTGATCAGCTTTCTGATCTGCAAACTAAGGTATCTCATTGTTGTGCACAGTCGTTGTGTCAGTTTAATTTGCTTCTTTAATTCACAAACTTTGATTTTGGACTACAGGAGAAGCTATGGCTTGAGGCTAACAAGGCATTAGAAAGGAAGGTACTAACATACTTGCAATGCTATGTATTACTTTCATTTGATTTCTTCATTAAAAGTTGACTTGCATTGGGCTTATTGTCCTCTTATCAGAACAAATATGGCTTCTTGCTCTTGTTAGAATATTGATTTTACAGAAGCAGTAATCTTTCTTAATTTAGAAATTTTCCTAACAAGGTTGGAGAAAGATCGATGTTTTGATCACAAATATCAGATATTCATATACATATATGTATATCGTTTTCTGAGTACGTAGTACCTTTAAATTGTTGATGAGGCTGGAGGGCCAGGGTTGCATGCACTGAATTTATACAGGAGATTTCCAATGGCTCTTTAATTATAGTTTTATCCTTTAGCTTTGTGATCTTGAAAGGATTTGAGAATCGAAAGTAAAACTAATTAACAACTACTAGAGCAGCACAGTGAAACCTGAAAGAGAGAGGCGCCTATCAGCAGTTTGTGTATAAAAAATTTGGAATCTAAGATTGGTTTCCTAGATGAAAGACTAGTTCTGTGACCGTGTTGTTCACGTTTCCTTTTGTCGTTATAATTCTAAAATTATCCATTTATTTTACACTTATATTCTTTGGTGCTAAGATCATAATTCAGATCCTTAAGTTTGACGCGCATGAATTTTGCACTGCTCTACACAATAGTTGATTTCATATATGTTTTCAGCTGGAAGAGATATATACTGAGAATCATCTTCATCAAGCATGGGGAGGTGCTGAGCAAAATAGTACTTACAGCCAGCAGCATTCTCAATCCCAGAGCTTCTTTCAGCCCCTAGAATGCAGTTCAACCTTGGAAATAGGGTAATTCTCAACCACCCAATCAAAATTTTGAATCTTGATCTCCATTCCACTTGGTTCCACTTATCAATCGACTCGTGAAAACAGGTACAATCCTGCAAGTTCAAGCCAAATAACTGCAGTAACAAATGCCACAAATGTCAATGGTATGGTTCCTGGGTGGATGCTTTAAGCATCTTAGGAAAGAACTTCTCAGCTTCACTGATTGCCTCCTGATGTCCTGTAAGATAAAATAGCTTACCTTGCTACAATAAGACCTAAATGAAGCATCCGAACCAGCTTGAATTTCTTGGAGGATGTTAGAAAACAAATTTAATTTTCAAGTTTCTAATGCTACTACTACTTCTTGTATGACAAATCCTATGCATTTCATTTTCTTAATGTTGTGTCAAAATTTGAAATTTCTCCTTGTATGGACCATTCCTAAGCATTTTGCTGGAACACTGCCTAATTATATTGCTATAATAATATCTTGTTAATTACTGTATATTTCATTATGCTAATTTGATAGGGTTCCATTCCATTTTCTTGAGGTTTGGGAGATTTTTATCCAACATCTTCCGGCCCTATGGATCCATGGGCTTTCTTCTGCTACTGATGAAACGTTAATTATTATCTTTGTATTGGAGTTGGGCTGGCTTGCAAGACTCCCTTGTAGACCGGCCTGACACAAAAGAAGCAATTTGTACAGAAACTGATTCAGATGTTCCGCATAAGCACAATGGAATCTCTAGCTTTCTTCCATAGGCATTAAATAATTAAAATTAAAATACTGACCTCAAAATGGAACGTCCAGAATCAGGTCCCATCGATTGTTTCTCCTCTTTCTTTTTACTCATAACCAGTAATGGTCTAGGTTTAAAGTATATGGTTCTTTTTTTTTTCTTTTTCTAGCGAATTTGGCTATATATGGTCTATGAGAATCAAAATGATCCCACTGTAAGTGATGAGTGGTCCGGATAAAGCAAGATATTCCACACACTAATCACTCATTACTATGGACTAATACTAATTTTAGTAGTAAATCAAATAATTTGGTCTTTTAGATGGAAGACAAACCTGTCTCTCCCATTTCATATATATCTATCCATTAAGGTAATTAGGGATTACTAATAATACTAACATGATTAGCCATGATAGGTTCCAATATTGCACGACCAATCCTCAAAAAATATTCTCTTACCCTTATCTGATTCTCTACTAATTAAGATCACCCTTCTAAAGAATAACTAAAGAATCGGCAATACCTTATTTAAATAATGGTAAGAAAGTTGTTTTTTCCATTTGCCAAATACTTTAAGCATAAGTTTCTTCTCATATTTTTACCGTTTACATGGATAATTATGTAAATTACCGTTCTCTCCTTTACATTCCTTTGCCCTTTGAAGTGGACACATGGAAGGCCCTCTAGGAGGGGGGGGGGGAGTAAGAAGAGATTAAGAGGAGGAGTGGCCACCCCACCTTTATGTAACTCCTCATTATATCAATAAACTCCCGTGCAGTCGGCTTAAGAAATAAAAGAATTAATTGATATAATCGTGTACATCAATAAAGAATAAAAATGTAATATTGGAAAAACGAACAAGGTGTTAAAACTTAATAAACAAAATAACCAATTAATGTAATTGTGCATATAAATGAAAGTAATAATATTAGAAAAAGAATAATTAATATTCTCTTAAATTTTTATGAAAACAAGTAATTTAGAATAAACAAATTCTTTAAATGAGTTATATTGTATATATTACAGACTATTCTAAAACAATTTTAGTTGCTTGTGTTCATTTATAAATCACAAATGCTTTTCAAATAGATAAATGAAAACAAGTATATTTATACGTATTAAAAGATTAATAAGAAGAAGAATATATGGAGTGCAGATGTTCCAGGGTTCACTTCATGAGGTCGATACAAAATGTATTAATAACATGGTTATCACTGGTACATCTCTTTTGGAGAAACTAAATAAATAAAAACATTTAAAATTTCAAAAAACAAAAAAAAAAAGAAGTAAAAATTTAAGGTTGTCTTGGTATTTCTATAACAATAGCGATAAGGTTCTCTTATTAAGAGACAAATAAGGGTGGGATCTGAGATGTGACTGCTTTACTAAATTTACGGGGGTGGGGGGGTGTTTCTTTAAAATATTTTTATTTGAGACTTTAAAATCTTTTTTGATACTGTTTTATATACACAAAGATCGAAGAAAACAAAGGATTAATTAATACAAATTTTGAATGCTTTGGTTCCCTTTTTCTCACATTTTCAAGTTAGAGGTATTATTTCCCATATTTGTATTAACTTTTTTAGGGTTGTGTAATATGGTCCCCCAACTCAAAGCATGGAATGCATTAATATTTAAGGTGATTAGACAAATTGTTTGTGTACTATATGGTGTATTTTAGTCCTACGGTTGCAAGTTGCCTATGATATGGTCCCCAATCATTTCCTTTTCTAAAAATAAAAAAATTTCAAATAGTACCATGTAAAGTATCTCTAGTAGGAAAATATTAACTCGATTTTTGTACTCTAAAAGGGGACCGCATTGAGGGTTTACAGCTCAATTTGTACGGCGACATAAAACTATTAATCTATATTCCGTTAACCCAAAACAAATCAAGCCAAGCTGGCAATGCGGTTCACCCAGACTTCGTGGTTATGACTTCTAAGTTTATAATTTTAATAGTTACTTTTATAATTATATTTTTATTATTAATAAAAAGTTTAGATGAGTTAGTAATCTATTTATTGAAAAATATATTTTTTATGTAGGATTAATATTTATGTATTATCTATTACATGAGCGTAACTGAATAAATTTATTTACATAATTATTATTTTCAATATTTATTTTAATTATTAATTAAGTTCAAAGTGAATAATTATAATAAAACTATTCTAATTTATCAAAACAAAAAGAAGGTATCTCCTCAAGAAAAGAAGAAGGAGGTAAGTATTTATATTTATTTTGTCGAGTAAAAAGGAAAAAAGACAGGAGAGTAGAGATAGAGAGAGAGTCATTGATTTTTTTTTAGAATATTTTTGTATTATTCTATATTTTATCAAAGAATTCAATGATGAAAACAAAATCATTCTTTTATACTTTCTTTGAAAATTATTTTCTCTCTTCCAAACTCTCTAATTTTGAAGGGTAAGAAATGTTGATGTTATAAGGGAAGTAATATCCTCTTAATCTATTTCTGTACAACTGGCCAATATAAATATATTTACGTCCTCACTTATTTATTTTTTCCAATTATTTCCTCAAAATACTCCAATCAAACATAAGCTAGCTATGTATTCAAAAATTGTCCAATTCCTCCTTGGTTAATTAATACTCTTTGATGTTATAATTGTTTCTTTTTTAAAAAAACACATCTAAATTTTTACAAGTAACCGCTACATAAAAATCTCACAGTTGACTAATTAATAATAAATATGATTTAATATTTTAATCTATAATGAAAAAATTCTCTTTTAGTTTTTTACCAAATATAAAAAGGATATATAATGTTGACAAATAACCTATGTGCAAAACACACCAAAAAAAAATAAAAATGCTCAGTATCTTTGATGGGAACTATAGCGTTTTCAGCTTGGATCATAAAGAATAATACTAGCTCCGTCTCTTTAGAGTTGAATGTATACATTTTATGTAATCAAAAAATTAAGAATAATATTTAGTTTTAAGAGAATTACCATATTATCCTTATTATTAATTCGTTTAATGCAGTACCATTAGTTAGTGAGATGTAAATACATTAAATTAATGAGGTGATTAGTAAAATTTTAAATGAAAAATATATTTATTTTAAAAAAAGTGAACATTCAATACTATATATTAAAAAAAATTCATATTGGGAAAAAAAAAACAATTGACTAGGACGAAGGACAGTAATCTTATAACAAATGAAAGTTTCATCCTTTCAAATGAGTTGAGGACCCTAGTGTGCTCATTCATCTAATCACAATTTTTCTTGTATAGGTTTCACATATAATGGATTTCAATGGATTGGAGAAGTATTCTTTTTATGAAAATATTTCATCCATTTGTAATTGAATATTTAATTTTGATTTAATGCAATTTTTTTTTAAAAAAACACATCTAAATTTTTACAAGTAACCGCTACATAAAAATCTCACAGTTGATCTTAAAAATTAATTTTATAATATATTTGTTATTAGTTAGCGAGCGATAAGACCATATAGATATATAAGTTTTTTGAATTAAGAAGTTTGTCAGTAAAATTTTAGATGAAAAATACATTTATTTTTAAAAAACAAATATTCAATATTGAAATTTCCAAAGAAAAATTTAGACAATTATTTAAAGACAAAGGAATCTTCCCATAAAATGTCTTTTGAAGTAAAAGTAAACTTTAATTATAAAGTAAAAGATCATCCAATATAAAAAACTACTAATATTCCAAACTATAATGCTTTGTACGGGTTGGAAGTTGGACAACAATTAATTTAGAAGGGAAGAAGGGTGGGAAGATGACAAGAAGAGAGCGAGCGAGGGGAGGTAGATTTTGTGCTTTTATGCTTAATTGAAAATGCTGTACTGAGAGAGATTGTGCAAATGGAATTTGATTTTACTAAATCACGTACTTGACCCAATTTCCCGACATGAAACATCATAATTTATTTTGGGCAAATTCTTGTCAATATGATCCCATCGTCTGTTTTTTTTTTTGTCCTACATAGAATCCTTGATTTAAATGCTTCTGATAACGGTTAACACTTTTTCCAGCAAAAAAAGAAAAGAAAACAACAAACCTTAAAGGGAAGAAAACGAGAAAACTATTTGTCGCTTGCAAGTTGAAACTCTAATTTTATATAAATAAGGAGTAATTCATTTATTGCAATTATCATCATCAACAAAATTACATACTCCCTCCGTCCCAATTGGATAAGTTTACTTTTATTTTTAGTTTTTTTTATTAAGATGATAATATATTTCTTAGTTGATGATAGTATTCATATTTAAAGTGAGAGTATTAAGTTCATTTTAAATAATAATTGATAAGTAGATTATTGAAAAAAATGTATTTAATTAATGAGAAAAATATTTTTTTAATAATTTATTAGCGTTTCTAATGCTCAAGCTTCTTAATGTTAAAAGGACATTTTAGAAAAACTCTATAAAAATACACATTTTTAATAAAATTAATTATGTTTTATTAATTAGTGTAAAAAATAAAACATGCCTATCAATTTTGTGACAAAAGGAGTAATACTCTTCAAATATTACATTTATTTATTTTCATTTCTCATTTTTCTTATTTTCAAGAAAAAACTATATATATTTATTTTTAAAAAAATTATTTTATCTTTCTTATTTCAAAGACATAATAATTAAAGACATTTTTTTAAAAAAAAATTCATTGATATGAATAAAAGTTGATCCATCAACTTATATTTCTAAATAGATGAAATATAATATTTTAAATTTACAGATTTTTCAGTCAAGAAAAATTAAGAGAATTATTTATAAAATTTTAGATAATATAGTCTTTATCTTTTAAATGATACTCTAATCATTTTAAAATACAAATATGGCATTCAATATTAATCTAAATGGAGAGAGTATTATTTATTTCAGAAAAAAAGAAGAAGGAAAAAGAAGAAGAAGTAGGAAACAGTAAATGCAGAGCAAGGGCAAGTAAAAAGAAAGACAAAAGAAAAAACAAAAGGAAAAAGGAAAGAAAAGCGCCGTCAACGCAAGAATACAAGGAGTGGACTGTAGGAGGACTGGAGGAGGGTTAAAAAGACCTAACACTGAGAGACGTGGGACCCACTAGGTAGTACTGAGTGTTTAAAACGTGTGGCCTCAAACGCGACAGTTACGATCAAGCAGTACTTACCCAATCTTAACTCGACAGCGCATTGTCCTCAAAAACCACCTTGTTTTCTCTTGCCACAAATGTTAATTCTCCCCAAAAAACCCGTCCCCCACACCATTTCCCCTCGCCCTCCCCCCCCAGCTTCCCTCCCTCCCTCACTACAGATATAAATCTATATATAGACAAGGAACTTTGATAAGATCTATGTTTATATATATTTAGTAAGGATAAATTCTTTATTCCCCAGTTTTGAGATTACATAGACCCTTTGCATTTTTATGCAAACGCATTTCTTTGAGCATGCCACCAAAATAGAATAAACTGAGCATGGTGAGGGAGATTGTGAGACCCTCAATATCAATATCCTTCCACTTTATTTGATTCCTTTCTGAGTGCAACAACACAAAAAGTCTGAACTAGTACGGAATAATTTAGGGTTTCTTGAGTTGTATTGTTTATAGAGAAGATAGATATATAGAGAGGTTTTTTATTTTCATTATATATATATATCAAGAATCAAGAAAGGGAAGGAGAGAGGAAATAATGGGGAGAGGTAGGGTTCAGTTGAAGCGGATCGAGAACAAGATAAGTAGGCAAGTTACCTTCTCAAAGAGGAGGTCTGGTTTGCTGAAGAAAGCTCATGAGATCTCCGTCTTGTGTGATGCTGAGGTTGCTTTGATAGTGTTCTCTACCAAGGGAAAGCTCTTTGAGTACTCCACTGAATCAAGGTTTTAATTTCCACTTTTTTAACCCATCTTCCCTGATTTCAAATTTTGGCATTTTCAACCTTTTAATTATTCGGTGGTTAATTTGGTTATGCCTAATTATTTGTCTTCTCGTTGAATCATTGCTTCTGCTTGCTTGTTCTGACTACTTTCCTCATTTCGGGAAACCATTGGCGTCCATGCACTCGTTCCCTTTAATTTCAACAAGGCTTGGCCTTCATGCTACGTCTATCTTTCTATCTATAATTTCCATCTCTCTTTTTAATTTTTGTCTTACTATATAATCTTCATCTGGGAAAATATAGTACTACTAAGTTGTTTTTCACATTGATATATAGTCCCGTCAGTAAAGGACAATGAAATCTCAATCAATTACAATCACTTCTTTTCAGCATAAAATCTTTCATTAGTTTTTTTTTTCGTCTTTCAGCAGAAAAGCTCAAGCTTAGGGGGGGGGGGGCGAATGGTTCATTCATCACATCATAAATAATCACATATGAACGTATTACTATATGAAATACAAAGAATTGAATTTGTCTGGTACATAACCAAAACCTGTTGGAAGTTGAGATCCAGGTGGTCTGATCAAAGGGCCCTTGAGCCTTGTGTCTTTGACATGCGTTTCTCGTACTACACGTGTAATTATCCTCGTTTTAGCTCTCTTTCCCAGATTTGTCTACCTAGTATTATCTTCTTCTCTTCCCCCTTTTTTCTCTTTGGTTTCAACTTCAAAGTCAGAATCCATGTTTTTAAATGCCTACACAAGATATGGGTACAAAGCAGTTAAGGATCTCATTTATGATTGAACAGCTACCTAGCTATGGCCTTAAACGCATAGATTATCACACTTCATTTTTACAGCAATAGTACTTGGATTACTTTCTCAACCTAATGTTGAATAATAGAAGGTAATGATGCATGTGCAGTTTGAAATATTTAGTGCTATATATCTAATGCATCGACTAATATTCAACAAGAAATCACTAATTGATGGAAAGAATTAAGTCCTCTATATATTTTTCCTGATCAATTTTTAGATTTATGTGAGAAGGCCAAAGAAACAAATGGATGAAGTGATGGAAAAGGGGCATGCAGCCAAGTGAGAACCTCGGGTTTAAGATGTTGAGATCATTAAGGTTGTGTACTTAATGAGAGAATGTAAGAGTTCATAGATGAGATGAAGGCAAAATTAATCTCCTCCAATAAGAAGAAAGTACATTCACTATCCACAACATTTTTCATGTGGAAAAAGTTAGGGATTATTAATTACTTCACAAATAGTAGTAATGTAAGAGTCCATGCCCATTACTGTGGCAATATATTTTAATCAGTCCCTCAAGTCCTAATCTCTTGTTGCTATCTATTTACAACTTCGAAAGGAGGGATATGGTATCAGAGAAATTGACATTTAAAACAAAAACTCGATAATTAATGACCAAATAGTTGTGTATCTATTGTAATGGCCTTGGAAGAATTTGACAAAACTTGATTTCGGAGGCCATTAATGCTGTGAATTGAAGACCTCAGTGTATAGTCAGATCAGCATTTCTGAGAAGTTGAATGTAGTAAAACCACAGGATCTGCACAGTAAGATGTGGCCATGAAGGTGAATTAGAGTAAATATCAATGTGAATTGAAAAGTGTTTCTTTGGTTTATCAAGAGATTTACTATGTTATAAGTATACTCACAATGTGGTTTCTCCAATGAATTCTAAAAAAAAAACATTCATGAGACATTGAAAGCCAGGTTCATTAATTCCAAAGAAAAATATGAAGTTCTGTCAAATTTTTTATAGTTTCTTCTGGAAGAGATAGTCATTGCACTTTATAGACTTATATGTCTTTTTTTCTCCTTGTTCCTCTCTTTTTGTAGTTAAACATGTACCAAGTCTAGTAAATTTTTTTTGTTCAAATCACCTTATAAACCTTTAATATCTTGTGACACACACACACACATGAACAATATAGCGCTACTGGATAAATGAAATATAAATCTGTAAGCAATTTAATTTTTGACTATTAATTTGTAATTAATTCAAGAGTTCCCGAATGTTGAAAATAAGCTTCATTCATCATTTGCTTACATTTAAAATACTAATTAGGCAGCTTTCCTCCATTTTTCCTTAAACTGTTTAAATATGTTAAAGATGGTGCAAATTGATAGACAAAGGGAAGAGATAAAAAAAAATGGTCTTTAGGATTGATGAATACACTTATTTCAAATCTAAGCAAACTGTTGGTGATTTGCTCATTGTGACTTTACATTCACGGGCAAGGAAACTGATGTTATTATTTCATCGAAAACTCATCATACATCCCCAAAATTTGGTGCATATCATATTTTCAATTTACCTAATCCATCAATTCAAGCCCTCCGCTTCCATCACTAACCTTGGAAAAAATTCCCTTTCAGGTTTTGCCCCTAACAACATTGAATCAGGTTATAACCTGGTCAGACCATAAAATTGAAGGCACTCAAACACAAACATTTAGTATTGATCCTTGATAGATTGCATTTACGAGGAGAAGAGTGTCATAAAAATAAAATTTGAACTTTTTCTAGGTGTGGAAAAGTAATCCATTCTCCCTCATATCCTATTTAATTAGTCAGCTAAAACTTAGTTGTATTGGACTGATCAATTTTACAAGTATTTACATTTTGAAATATAAAAAGGGTATTTATCTTTAGCTTTGAATATGTTTATTTTTAGGTTTAGACAATAGGCTGAGTGATGAGTATATGTTTCTCTTCACATCTCTTATGTTATTAGACTTTAAAATATAAAAAATTGAGCTGCAGTTCTCTTTATGGAAGTTTGTATTTTGTACTTGATAAATTTTCATAGTTGCTTCTTCTTTATTTATTTATAAATCTCCTTGAATGGGTTAAACTATTTGTAAATGGTTGGAAAAAGTAAACTCAACAAAAATGAAGTGTCAATATGATAGCTCAATTGAAAAGATGAACCTCTTGCCAGGGAAAATTCTTGGGTATAATACAACAGTATCTACCAACAGTGAATGTCAAATTTAGATTTCCTGGACCAAAAATAATTATTTTCCTTTAGAGAGGATTTTCATTTCATCTGAGGTGATGTATTCATGAGTGGAATTTATAAGATATATGATTGCTTAATTAAGGTTTTCTGAATTTTTTTGTTCTAGTGTCATGATCATCATGTTATGCCTATATATCATTTATCTTATGAACTTCCCTCTGCTTGATTTTCCTTCACTAGTTGAATTTGGAGTTTATTGATTCTTTTAGCCAAAAGAGAAAGAAAAAAAGAAAGGGTTTATTAACTCATTTCCTTTGTGTACGTTGTTGATCACTTGTAGTAAGGAATGGCAAGGCTTTTATTTATAAAAAAAGAAAAAGAAAAAAAGTGAAGGTTTTGCTTTTGTTGCTAGAAATTGACAAATTTATTTATGTCATGGAGTTTGCAGGATAATAAATGATTCGTGATTGCCGTTGAGAGTGAAATATTTCTACAGCAAATTTACGAGATGCCCTTTTGGGTTTGAATGAACATTCATTATTAAATCAAACACTTTGCTACTGAAAACCTGTGTATTTACACCAACTAGAGTTCTTAACTTTCTAAGCTTAATCATACTTTTGTTGCCAGAATTCATAACCAAAACACATTATAAACTTATATTGATATTCAATTTTTCCTTGTGAATCCTTCTTCATTTGTAGTATGGAGAATATTCTGGAAAGATATGAAAGATACTCTTACGCTGAGAAAAGGATCAATGCTCCTCAGCCTGAACCACAGGTACTATCACCAACCCTAATCCACGTATGTTATTTTATTTAATTTTCAGTTTGGAATCTACACCAAAGAACAGATTTGTAAAGAAACTCAATTGTATCTATCTCTTCTTCAATTGAGTTTGTGCAGTTTTTACCTGTGATTATTATGCTGCTGTGATTTTATTTAATTTTCAGTTTGAAATCTACACCAAAGAACAGATTTGTAAAGAAACTCAATTGTATCTCTTCTTCAATTGAGTTTGTGTAGTTTTTACCAGTTATTATTATGCTGCTGTGAAATCCTAAGTTAACTTGGAATTTCCACATGCCTTAGGCCTCCATGCTTTCCCACCTTCATCTCTTTCCAGGTCTCATCATTTGAACTCATACTCTTTGCTTGTCTGATAGGATAATTGGTCTCTCGAGTACCCCAAACTGATGTCCAGGATTGAACTTCTACAAAGGAACATAAGGTACAGTTCTACCACAGTTAGGACTTGCAACATTTGATCAACCTTATTGCTACTTTCACTTCTTCATGGCATCAGTTTGATCAACCTTGTAAGAGAAGTGAAAGGCTGTATATTACCATGGCTCTCAGCCAAGTTTAATTCTGTAAAAAGAAAAATGCTATTTACAGTCTGATATGTATCAGAAACCTTCAACAGTGATTAAAAACATGAAAATGTTAATTGTTCAAATTTTTATCTACAGGCATTATGTAGGTGAGGATTTGGATCCCCTCAGCCTAAGAGAACTTCAGAGTTTGGAGCAACAGCTTGACACTGCTCTAAAGCGAATTAGAACAAGAAAGGTAAGTGTTCCTAACTGGTCTAGCGCTAACCTTTATCCCTCGAATTTTCTGATTCTCTTTTCACAACAAATAAATAAACTCATAATCTATTGAATATACATGCAGAACCAACTTATGAACCAATCCGTATCTGAGCTTCAGAAGAGGGTAATGCGGCTCTTTCCTTTTTTTTCTTCTGCTTATCACACGGACCAACGTTCCCACAAGTCTATTCTCCCCCACTTTTTTCCAATCTCTTAACTCAAACTATGATTTGGAAGCAGTATGCCTTCAAAATAAGCTGGTAATCTAGGCCTAGAAACTGCAGCACACCAAAGAATGGGAAAGAGTAAAACCATCATGCAACTATAATATATGTTCATTGCTGATATGGTGATTCGGTGCTTATATATGACAGGAGAAAGCACTGCAGGAACAGAACAGCTTGTTGTCCAAGAAGGTAAAGTTAGTACTTTGCAAC
Organism: Apocynum venetum; assembly: GCA_019593545.1. Lineage (NCBI taxonomy): Eukaryota > Viridiplantae > Streptophyta > Magnoliopsida > Gentianales > Apocynaceae > Apocynum > Apocynum venetum. The sequence continues at coordinate 2,160,398 of SRSM01000123.1, read as the reverse complement.
ATGATACTATCGTTTAAGAAAAACAACGGCTTTGTGTTAACTGTTCCTTGTTCCTACTTATTAAACTTAAAAACAGCTGAAGGGAAATGAGAAAGTAGTCCCTGAGCAGCAGCAGTTGGAGCAACAGCGCTTAGTTCAAAACTCATCGTCCCTTGTTTTACCTGAGCCTCAACCAGAATCACAGCAGCTTCCTTCCCTTACAATTGGGTACTCTCTCTTTTCTTGGATATATAAGCACACAGATTCTTTACAGCATATATCAAGTCTTTGTCATTAGGAACAGATACAGATAAGATGCGTCTCCAGACATCTTGAACCGCTTTCCATTTTTTTCAGTTTTATAATGGATAATCTGAATGATGTAATGTATTCTGGCATTGGATTTCGTAGTGGCCCTCTCTTGGCAACTGGCACCATGGGCGAAGGAGGAGCTCATGCTCGCCCTGGTTTGAACACACTGATCCCACCTTGGCTGGTTCGTCACAGCAATTAATACATGGAAATCATTCTTTGGGCTGGAGAGGATTTTCAGGGTGACGAGATGTAAAATAGTATTGTTGCTTAGCATAAGCTGGGTTTACTAAAAGCAAAACCAACCATCCACCATTCTGCCTGCCCTTAGCATGTGAGGGGGGAAAAAGGCGAAAAGAAATTGACTCTGTCTATTGTAATGTAATTTGGAAACCATTGGTGTGCTTATAAAGGGCATATAGAGCTTTCTTGATATTTGATATGAAGCAGCAAACGCAAGTTAAGAGAGCCAAAGAAGGCCCTAACAGAATGATCAAGTCATATATAGAAACTAAAGTAAATTATATGTTCAATTAGTCTATTACTCTTTAGCGGGAATTACAGTTGCAGCTCTTCAGCTTTCAGCTTCCCCATGTCAAATTCAAGATATGATATCAGGATGTGAACTGTAGGCTGCAGTCATTTTAACGGTGACATTTATTTGACCCAAGAATGTTCACGTTCATTTTCGAATGTATACCATAAATTACAATGCAAAACGCCCTGTGCTATTTAACTGTTGATCTGCTAAAGATACAACAGCTGAAACGGTTTCCGCCTACAAAATCTGTCAGGAACCTATCTCCTCATCACCATCATGGTTGCAGTTACTATCATGTAAATGCTCCCTGCATATGCAAGCAAAAAAGTTATTAATACGGCCTTTTTAGTGCATAAACAAATTTGACAAGGAAAAGAAGAATGTAAGGACAAAATGGTTCAAGAATGAGATACAGAAGCATAAAACAATTCGAAAATGTTTGGAAGTATAAACGTCTGTAAAGAAAAGTAGGACAATGTTGGGTAGAAATAATCTGGCCCATAATATTGTATGTTATGTCCCAGAACTATGTAACCAGGCAACACCCACTCACCCAGAAACACCTGTAAAGGAACTCCATTCTTGTCTAAAAAGGTAATCTGAATCTCAGAGGTAACTCATAACTGAATGTCAATGAATAGTATACCTTAATCTTTCACAGAATCGGGCTAAAGCATCTGATCCAGTTCTTGATGCAATATCCTCAATCTGTGAAACATTTGACAGAGTGACACAGTCTGCGAGACTAAACTCGCACAATTCCTTCAAGGAACATGCATCTGTCAACACTGCAGAATGGCCACCTCCAGCTGCCAGCTTCCGCACTTCACCAACACACCTAGATGATGTTTCAATTAGACTGATGGTTTTAATCATCAATATCGAGATACATTTCAGTAGAAACTCTCATAAGCATACCAATCTATTGGAGCTGGGAACCAAGCATATGTAGATTTATCATTAGCTGCCTGACCATAGCTGTTGTAACCCCATCCATGAATTCTTCCATCTCTAGTTGAGACAAGAGTGTGAGAATGTCCACAGGCAACATGTTGCACACCAGTTGGAATCACCAAAACAGGTAAATTGCGGAACATCATTTCTGAATCACTAGGTTTGCACGAAAAGAATCCATTTTGGGGGCCAATACCCAACTGCCCAGCCTGACCTCCACCCCAAGCATAAAGAGCACCTTTAGAAGTCACAGCACATGTGTGCACTCCCCCACATGCAATGCCTTCAATAGATATTCCATCAAGAGCAACCACACGCCTAGGCAATAACTCTTTGTCACTAGATTGGAGGGAACAATGTCCAAGCTGGCCCATACTTCCCAATCCCCAAGTATAGCTGTAGAATTTAAGCAGCACGAACTCAGGGAATGATAAAAAGATGTCCACAATTGAAAAGCTAAAAAATGGTGTTATTAAGCATTTAAAGTATGACCCATTCAACTCCAATTATTTTAGTAAAGTAGGGCAACTATAACACGAATCATGACAGAACCATCCATTATCCAAGAAAAGCAAATTTACAGACAAGAAATCAGTTGAAAAACACCAATGCTAAACATATTTGTGTCCAGATACAATCTTGTAAGGGACATAAAAATTAATTTTATAGCATCACAACTTGAAATCATTTTATGCTCTCATCTCTGACAAACATTCCTGTCATTTGCCAGTTCAGTTTTACCTTATTGTTGCTAATTACGTTACCGTCTGCTATTGTTGTCTTCTTTTCTGCCTGCTCCTCTTTCACATATCATCAGCATAATCATTACTAAACACTGGCTTATCAGAACTAGCGATTGAAAGAAAACTTGGGACACAGATTATAGTATTTCACAGGTAAACAAAGACCACAAATAAGATTATTTTTGTGCTATATGTAAACAAGACTCAGAAAACTACGACCAGGCAAATCATAAGTTATGCATGTTCCTATATCCCATCTCTCGTCTCTCAACTAGACATGATAATTGCAATTTGTCCCATGACCACCAAACACCCTCACTTGTGCCATGTGGAGAGCCACAATTCTCATGCTTTACAGGGAACGTATCTCCATGAATCTGGAACACTTACACCTCACCGTTCTCTGAAATAGCTGCAGTGTGGTACTCCCCACATGACACTTGGACAGTCCTCACAAGCTCCGGGGCTTCATCAAGGAATTTAGCATATCCCTTAATTATGCGAGCCCCTTGAAGGCCTTCACAGGTAACACCTCTGCCAAGCTGACCATATTCATTGTAGCCTGCTTTTGGCACAGCAGTGACAAAATTCTAATCAATAATATAATTGCATTATTAGGAAATAAGTTCTATTGGATGTTTCTGTTAGCATTGGAAAACAAACCTTACATACTATTAAATCTGAAGCTATGAAGAAACAAACAGCTTTTGCATGAGCTACACTAATATCTTGTAATAAACATACATGCACATAGATGTAATTAAGAAACCCCTCCAATCTGTATCTGAAAATATTTAAATCCATTAACCCAGAGAAAAAGAAAAAAAAAATAAAAATTACCCCATGCTTGCAGCAGGCCATCATCCGATAAAGCAACAACATGAACCGCCCCACAGGAAACTTGGCGAATAACCTGGAACATGTAAAAGTACTTTCATATAGTCTAAAGAACTTATAGTAGATCAGCATGCTATTAGGTTTCAAATAAAATCATTTGGGGGAGAAACCCAGTCTCCAAACTGTGTACTGGAAATAAGAAATCGTATGCAATTCTAAATATCTTCAGAAGAGACTTGCTGAGTATTGCTTAGCTTACTTGTTGAACATCCTGAATTTCTCTGATTCTATATACAAGTAAAATACACACAGCATACCATGCATATGGGCATATATCTACATTATTTACATTTAAGTTCGAAATTATGACCAACAATATTCTGTAGAAGAACTATAAGCATATAGTTCAAAGTAAACAAGCAAAAGCATACTCCACTACACAAAGATATCAATTCTTTTTACTCTTGTCTCAGATTAGGCCTCTCTCCTTTCTCCAAAGGGTGGTTAATTATCAGTTTGTAAATTTAATATACATATTTGACAACAGATATACTATTGTCACTAAGTAATTGTTCTTCTTGGTGTAATAAATGCAACACTAAGACACCCAAGTTCCATCTTCTGAGATACTTAGAGTCTCAGAGTACAAAAATATAACAATGTAGTAACACTAGCCATCTAATTATTTTAATGCAGTAACACGAGTCATCCAATATTAGTGGAGGGGTATGTGAGGAAAATATAAGCAGAAATGGTTGCCTTCAATTATATTAAATACATTTCTTTATTTCTGTGACTTGCAGGTTTATGTTTGTTCGATGGACTGAGTAATACAGAAGCCCAAATAACTTGATTGGCATGTCCCCAGTCAGCTACTTAGTTAAAATTCTAGACAAAGTTAAGCGATAAGATATCCAAAGAACTGCAAATGTTGAGATTAATACCGTATTTGGTGCAAAAGCTCCCCAATATAGGCGTGGGTAATTAGACCCCTGTCAAGAGAAAAAAAAAACAAAACACACCCTTTAGGGCATTACCAAACTACACATAAATAAGTAATATAGAGTAGTAGTGAGCATAAACCTGGTTCTCTCCCCAAACCCAAAGTCTTCTAGTCGAAATGGTTCCATCATTCTCTCGTGGTTCTCCAATAGCAGCAGTGCAATGTGCACCACAAGACACAGAAATCACGAATTCAGTCTGCAATTCTTTTACTTTTTTGGGATGTTTTCTACTCTTTTCAGTTCCGTCACCCAGCTGACCAAAGTCATTAGCCCCTGATAAAGAAGCATTAAGATTTAAAATTTAACACTTCTTGCATGCGCAGGAGGAAAAGGTAAAATGTAACATAAAATTTAATCACGCCACTTGTACAAGATTAAAGTAAAAAGTTGTACAAAAAACACAAATCCAAAAAGAAGTAGCGAAGAGGAGAAATATGCAACTTGTCCTATATAATCATCGAATCCAAACAAAATATCATTAAGATCGCAATCAATCAATCTTATCGCGCCAAAAGAAAGCTAAGCCAATCATAACACAGAAGTCAAAAAGGAAGGTACTGAACCCCAAGTGAAAAGTGATCCATCCGACGCTACAACCGCAGTATGTTCTCGACCACAAGCGATATCCAACAATCTGTAATTGCCTCTTGCCGGGCATCCAAAGAACTCTGGAGGCAGCTGCCTTGGGATCCTCAGATTCCTCTCCTTACCATTTCGACCCGTTTGGCCAGATTGGTTGTAACCCCAAACATAAATTGCGCTCTTTGTCGGAAGACTCACAGGCCGTGAGTCCCCAAATATTTCTACGATATCCATTCAACTCAATTGATTAATGCAACCCACAAATTAAGTGACCTGATAGTCCAAAAAACATGATAAATTTTTCAGATAAAATAAGAAAAAAGGAAATTCATCAAGATTACCAGATTGAGCAATGATCAATAAAAGCCGGCATCTTGGCAGAAGCCCAGTAAACAACTACGAGATCACTTCAACCCAAAAATTTTATATCAACATTTCCACCTCAAAAATTCGTTTCCAAGACAACATTCCTTGAAAGCTTCAAACATATGATAAAAGAGACCCATAAAATAAACCAGAAAGACAGTTGATGCAAAAAGGAGTCTTTACAAATTCAATGAAACAAAAAATTACCGTCACGAAATGCTATGTGGAATTTAGATTTTTCTTAAATATCGGGATGTATGTAATACACAAGGTCTCAAGGACTCTCCGTTGAATCAGAGAAGAAGTCGTGAAGCTTACGACTTGATTCTCCGGCTAAAACAGAATGCTTTTTCGTGTGTGCATACGCCAAGAGCAAGCATACCCCCAGAGAGAAAATGATGGAACAGGGAGAAATAATTTGCAGAAGCAACTCCAAAGATTCCGGAAAAAGAGTAAAAAATTGTAAGGGTCAGGTTAATCGAGATTGACCGTGTATTTGCAAGCAGGAACACCGATCCCATGATAACCACCCAGCAGCCCCTCGAATTTTCTGCGCTAATATTAACATAGTGCTCCCACCTTAAATATTTAATGTCTAATTGACCCCCTCAAGATCTTATATTTGTTGTTTGGCCACTACTATTATCCAAGCGAAAGATTCACACAATGCCCTTTAATATATGAGTAATTGTTTTAAAAAATAATTTATGAATTTGAAACGTTTGAATATTGATAAATTTAGATAAATAAATATTATTCCATGTTCAATTTCAATTGTCCATCATTCTTTTTCGAAATGTCTCATTTGAATAGTTGCATTTTAATTTTAATATATACTTTTATGATTTTACTATTGTGCAATATTGAAAATATAAAATTGACTTTTTATAAATATATAAAGCATTAAATTTGATATATTTTTAATGAAATATGTATAAATACTCACTAGCATTTTAATACTAATAATAAAATAAAAGTAATTTAATAAATTTAATTATATAATTATATTTTAAAATATATTTCTTAATCTTAATACAAGTTTAAAGTGAATAATTAAAATGTGATTATATATATAATTTAAGACAAATAAATTTTTTTAATGAAATGTACAAAAGGTGAAGTGAAAATTGTAGTAAAAAAATGAATGGAGAAATTAATAATATTATTATTTCAAAGTATAAGTCGTATTAAATTTGTTTACACACAAATTAACCATTTATAAAAAAATTATGTAAATACCCTTAATTAAATTATTTTAAAAATTAAGGTGAAAGACTAGGAGGATAATATTAAAAAAGTTAATAAATACTCCTACTTATTAAGTCTTGCAAAATTAACAAGTATAACTTAATTTTGAAACAAATATTTTAAATAAAAGTAATTAATTCCAACTAGATTATCTCTCTTCCTCGACAATTGTAATTGTAATGTATTTTTTTTTAAAGAAATAAATTACCTCGGTCAAACATAGATAACTTTACTCCTTTTGTTCAATGCGCGATAATTTAACTTTTAAACGTAGCAGATTTTATTAAAGCACACGTTTACTCATCAAATTTTTATTAAAACGCACGTTTTTTCAATATAAAACGATATAAAAGGGCATCAAATACTCCAGGTTTCTTGAAATGGACATTTATCCATTGTGCCCAGATTTGTCTTGGTGATCGGTCAGCGGGAGTCAGGTAAAACGTGGAAATCAGTTTTGGGTTCTTCATTTTTCTTGTGTGTTTTACTTCTATGCTTTGGATAAAAAATCTTGGAAATTTATGCAGTTTGACTATTTAAGGTGGGTATATTCACTAGTCTTCTAAAATTCCCAATTCCACAGAGTTTCAGGTAAATTTTCTATTCGGAGCTTATAGGCTTCTTGTATGACGTTCTGCAAAAATATCTTAGGAGGAATCATTTATGAGTTGTCCGCGAGTATTTCTTCTGTTAATCCCAAATGGTTGAATCTGAATTATGGAAAAATGTTGGGTTTTCGATGGTTTATGTTTTTAACTATTCATAATATGATATGCGCATATAGATTTCGTTTAAAATTAAGGTTGGTTATTAATTTCTTGCTTTGAAGGTAAGCTCTAGAGGCGCCAAGACCCTTCAATTTCTTTTGAGAGTTGGAAGAAAATTTTGGGTGTAGATGAACATTGGAAAAAGTTTGTGATTTCATGCCCAAAGAACAGAAATAGTAAACTGTTTCCACCTGTCATATTTGAATCCAAAATAAAAGTTGAGAATTTCTAACCACGTAGGCTCTTGTAGTTAAATTTTCATTTCACCAAATAATCATTGTTCTTGGACGCCTTTATCTTGGTTCTGACACTAACAAGTCTAAAAATGGATTCTTGGTTATCTTTTGCTTAAAGTTTGAAACCGCTGAGGACAAGTTGTAGGATATCAAACAGCAGGACTATGGCTCAATCAGTGGCAAATAACAGTGCAAAAAAGTTGATCCGAATTGATATTAGTTCTGACACCGTATGCCCATGGTGCTTTGTGGGGAAAAAGAATCTTGACAAAGCTATTGCTTCGTCTCGAGATCAATATGGTTTTGAGGTACCATTTTGCTACACTTCTCAAAATTTATGTTGATGTTGTATCCCTGGTTTGAATTTGTAAACTCCTGTTTTGCAGATTAGATGGCACCCCTTTTTTCTTGATCCTTCTGCCCCTAAAGAAGGCGTAAATAAGAGGGATTTTTACAGGAATAAATTTGGACCTCGTTCTGAGCAAATGGCAGCCAGGATGGCAGAGGTTTCATTTCTCTCTTTATATTAAATAGTGTAGGGAGATAATCTCTCGTCTACATTACCCTCAATCTTCTCAGTTATTTTCTGTCACCAAGATTGATGCACTAAACATGCAGATATTTGCGGGTCTAGGAATGGAATATGACCTCTCTGGGCTCACGTAAGTCAAATAGAATCATGTATTTATTCTGTTTAAGAGCAGAACCTGTGAATTTCCAAGATTCCTCTAGGTCGATCCTAAATTTTCAGAGATATGCAGGGGAAATAGTTTGGACAGCCACAGGCTCCTATACTTGGCAGGGAATCAGGGGCTTGACAAGCAACACAATCTTGCCGAGGAACTTTTTCTTGGCTACTTTACACAGGGGAAGTATATAGGTGACCGGTAAGTACAAGTTTTTCCTTGTTTTGACGACCATTACTTTTCTTTAACAAGCTGAGGTCATGTATTATTAATTTATTATGTCTCTGGCTTCTCCTAATTGTCATATGCTTTCTGAATGAGAACTATTAAACTTTGTTACCTTCTCTCTTTTCAAAATTCAAACAAATGAATATAATAGATTTGATAGTTGCACATGTCTCTGAAAATATCTCCCGTTTGGTGGCTGCTGGTCAGTTGGTCATCAAGCTTATTCCTCTTGGAAATGATGCACATTTGTAGTAGTTATCTTTTATGTTTCCTACATTTGGGTTCACCACTCACTTCAACCAATTGTTTCCACTCATAATACAATCTGCATTAGGAATGTTATCTGGCACCATAATGATTAATGAACATGGAATTAGTGATACTTACTCTGAGGCTTGAGTTAGATATTTGAACGAAAGGAATTAGTGATTTGTTTGCATACAAAGATCTTCATCTTGTGAACCTGACTAGAGACCAGGTATGGTTGTATTGCAACAAGGTTTAATTATTGATTTTTTATTTTTCATCTGAAGGGAGTTTCTTTTAGAATCTGCAAGAAAGGTCGGGGTAGTAGGAGCAGCTGCGTTTCTTGATGATCCCAGTAATGGACTAAAAGAGGTATACTACCTAAATTTGGTTACTGAGAAGATAATATTACTAACCAGATGAGGTAAGAAGATATATCTGTGAAATAAATGCTCAGTATTTCTGTTTGTAAATTAGCTTTCTTAGATCACTCTCTCTTAATCAAAAGAAGCTTGTATCTTGCTCTGATCAAATGATACATGAGAACTGAAATCACAAGACTCTGAATTGGCTAAGACAAGTCTTTTTTCTTTTCGGCTCATTGGGGCTAATAGCTACTGTTAAATCAAATCAAAGTAGGACTTACTTCCTAAGAGGGCAGCTCAAACTGTGATGTGATCACCTTTTTGCAATCCCTCCCCCCACAAAAAAAAAAAAATCCAAATGAAATACAGTGTCAAATTAATTGACTGACATACAATGCATTTCTCTTTGGATAAACTAAAGGTGAAAGAAGAGCTGCAACAGTACTCAGCAGGGATATCAGGAGTTCCATATTATGTGGTAAGTTTATAGAAGCATTGCTTAGTAATTCAACTCTTGAATGTGAAAATATTAACAAAAAACCTCCTTCCAACAGATTAATGGGAAGCACCAGCTTAGTGGGGGTCAACCCACTGCGAGCTTTCTGAAAGCTTTTCAAATGGCTGCTGGTGGTGATGCCTAATTCAATGCTGTGTGAATATTGGAACTAATAACCATGACTGACATCTTTGCTGTGAGCAATGATAATATTACTATTATTTATATGATTTGATGATGATGTTGAATGGGTCAACATGAGTATATATTAGCAGAATTATTATTCCTTCAGATGTTTCCCTCGTCTTTTTCCTAATTGCTTATGATCAAAAGATTTTACAAACATTTCATGGCCAAACTTGATTAGATTAAAGCTTGTTTGAGCTAGACACAAATAACTAGAGATGAAATTGAAGATCTCCTTTGCGGCGTTGTCACGATCTTTAAATATTAGTAGCCCATCTACCAAAATTGTTTAAGAAAGAGAAAAAGGTTCGTATATAAGAATAAGGGCAAGATTAATAGATAATTGAGCATTAATAATCTCAAAAAAATTATGACCGTCTTAGATTCTGAAAAAAGGGTCTTGAAGGAGAGATTTCTAAACAAAATGTAGACAGTACATTGGTACTAATAATTCAACTGTTTTAAACTGCTTTAAAAAGGAGATAAATAACCGATGGACTCGCTCGCATTTAATGAGTAAATAATCTATGAAAGATAACAAACATCATCAAAGAGTCACGCATGAAGATCTTAAAATATCAACACATATAGTTTTAGACCAAAAAAGAATGAATAAAATTATAAAAATAAAATATTTAAATCACACTTTTAATTTTTTCAAAAGTTCAAGTTTTACACCTAAATTTTGGTCGGTTCAATACATATTGCGCATGGCTTTTAGGGAGGACATTTTTGTCCATTCAAAACTTAGATTAAATTTCATTAGTTTATTTGATCATAACTCATGCCGAAATCTAACCAATTATTAGGTCACGTGATTAACATGTTATCATCAGCTAGTGGTAATATATGAAAGTCACTATTCAAAGGTAAAAAACAAAAATAAAAACCAGTAGCCGCCTCCCTCCTTTTTTTTTCTTTTCCTTCTCTCCTTATCTCTTCCCCCTTTCCTCTCAAATTAAGTCCCAAATTCATTTTTCTTTCACCTTCCATCATTCCTCTCCTCCTAATCATATCTCCGATTTTTCTTCTTCTCAAGAATCAAATCAAGGAAAAAGAAAATTGCAGGCGTCATCCTTGAACCAATGTGATAACATATATGCATATTTATACAAGTAAAATCCAAAAGAAAGGTAACATATATACCCGTCCACCTCATACGTATATGCGTTGTCCTCAAGCTCACGATGTCTTCATTAGAACAAATTGCAGGCATTGTCTTCTTCTCTCCTCAGTTGGTTAGAATGAAGGCTTAGATTTAGGGATTTTGATTAAGTGTTGTGGGGGATTGATTGTTTTGGTATTTCTTTTTTGAGGTAGCTGCATTGTTGATTTTTGGATTCCTTTAACAGGAAAATAGATGAAAGGGGAAGAAATTTGAGATGGGTTTTTTTATCCGATGATGGCAAAAAGGACAGACCCGTGAAAAAGCCGGCGGCCAAGGCTGAGAAATAGAAACCCAAGTCTAAAGCAACCACCACCACCAAGACAACAAGGCTCTTGCTTTGTTTTTTGATATCTTCAGTAGTTAAAATGCAATGAAGTGAACTGCGATTTGCTTTAATGGCGGTCTATTCTTCTTCAATTATGCGTGTGATTCTTGTTTGGTTGGTTCAACGAATGTAGTGATGACAATTTACAATAGATTTTGTGTTTTAAGATTGTATCTAAGAAATGGGTTAATAGCCATTGCTTTGAATGTTTGGTAGAATGAATGATATTTTTGCAATTAATTATTATCTTAACTTTCAAGAGAGAGAGAGAGAGGGAAAAAAAGAAAGAAAGAAATAGAGTTTTTAAATTATTGTTATTGTTGATCACTGAAAAGACAAAAACACCCTTCATAAAATATCATGGGTGAATTTGTCACGTGACCTAGTTAATCTGATTCCAATTTTATCTATGATAAAATGAACTTTGTTAGATAATATTAAAATGTACAGAATTTTATATGTGAATAATGATCAAAAGTTTAAATATAAAGAATCATTTGGACTAATTTTTCAAAATAAATCTATAAATATTTTAAGGTGTTCTTTTAAAAGGATAATATTACCCTTTTAAAAGGTCAAATGTACAGGACTTCATGTAAGGGTGGAAGTAACTCGAGGCACAATATTTAGACAAAAAAAAAAAAAAAATTTAACTTTTAAAAAATTTAAGTGCGATTTAAATATTTTTGCCAAAATAAATAACTAAGAAAACTGTAATCTGGCGGGGTAGAAACGTTGTAAATTGAATGTTCGATGGCCCCAAAGAAAACGAAATCGACAAGGACACTTTTAGCCTTTTTCTTCTGTTCTTTCATTTTATGGACTAGAACCACTTCGAAAATTCGTTTCCTTTACCCTCAATCTCGTCTTGATCTTGGCATCTTCCAAGCATGGAAGAAGAAGAAGTAAAGCTACTTGGTTTCTGGGCTAGTCCTTTCGTATACAAGGTGATATGGGCTCTCAGATTCAAGGGCATCAAGTATGATTACATAGAAGAAGATCTCTCTCACAAAAGTCAATTGCTTTTGGAGTATAATCCAGTTCACAAGAAGGTCCCTGTACTTGTTCATGCCGGCAAATCAATTTCAGAGTCCCTTGTGATACTCGAATACATCGAAGAAACATGGCCTCGTAATCCACTGCTCCCCAGCGACGCCTTTGAGCGTGCTCTGGCTCGGTTCTGGATTAATTTCGGAACACAGAATGTAAACTCTTCTTTTTTATTTGGTAATCTAGCTCTGGTACTATTAAAATTGTCTTTCTAATTCAAAATATTTGTCAGGGTTGGACTTTTTTCTCTTTCTTCATAGCTTCGGAAGCTGTAAAAGAAGCAGCAGCAAAAGAAGTAGCGGGACTACTGAAACTACTCGAAGAGCGGTGTCTGGGGAACAAGAAATTCTTTGGAGGCGATGAGCTAAACTTGGTGGATATATGTTATGGTTGGCTCACTCTATGGTTTGATTGCATCCAGGATATCGTGGGCATAAAGGTTTTGGAACCCACAACTTTGCCACGCTTAAATGAGTGGGCTAAGAATTTTAAGGAACACCCCTTGATCAAAGAAACTCTTCCTGACCCGGACAAATTGCTGATACACCATCGAAGATTTAAGGAAAGCTACGGCAACAACTGAACGCATGTTCTCTTATGTATCTGGATGCACTATCTATGAAAGAAATAAAAACTCAACTTAGATTGATTTGGGCATTGGCTGTTGCATTATCTTCGTTAATTTTGCAACCTCATTATTTTGTGCAAGTTGATTGGGCTAGGGTCTACGGAAAGGGCTAGCCTTTCTCAAATCACAAAAATCTCCTTACTTCAGCGGCTATCTTGCAAATCACTTTATATGGATCTCTCTCCACAATCAGTGGATGAGACTATATTTCAATTGCAAAGAACAGGTTGAAAAACAAATTAAAGCCGAACATCGGTTTCATGTTTGCTATATGATACAAACACTTCGAGCATACGGTATTCACAATGGTCCTACAAATGTGTTAGATGAAATGTTCTTTTGTTCAACCAGTTTCATCCTCAATTTGAAGGTTTTGAGCGGAGAGATCAAGTCGTCTCATCGAATGCCATTACCTGAAAAGGCCAGCCAATCGAAGAGTAAGTCCATATCAAATCAATTGTATAAATTGCATGCTAAATCATTTATTGAACCAATACTAACGCAGGATAGCTCTAACTTCTAACATCAGTCAAAACAAGCTAAAGAAGTTAAGAGAGGATTCAAAACTCTAGTTGGTGATGAATTGCTGGAGGAAGAACCAATCCTGCTTCCATTCCTCTCTCATGTATTATACTGAAAGTTAGGCTGGAATTGGGATCCACATGTCACCAAGGTCGATAACATAAACAGGTAATTTGAATACAACCATCAGATAAGAATAGTAAAATTAGCCTCCGAACATGTACTTCTCTACAAAAGATGACAAATAGACCAAACAAGCTACATCCAGATACAACACCAAGCAAGATAAGGTGACAAAGTGACTACTGCTTAACGAGGTGTCAAAGATATTGCCATTTAATGAATTATTGCATTTGGCATGTCTGGGTGAACCTAGAAAACAGTCAAACGAAATGGTTCCAAAGAAACTTAGAAAATGGTAGATCTCCCCCCCAATCCCCACTTTCTGATAATTCCAATCACTATACTTGTGTTCTGACTCTAGCAATTAGTCCAGAAGGCCTATCAAATAGTTCTGAAGGCCAGACAGAAGGTTTGAAATACATGCAGCATATATAATACGACTCTACGGCAAATGGAATTCAAGCATAGGATTCAATATGAGCATATTAGAATCTCAAAATATAAGCTGCCAGATGCATACATAAACAATGAATAGTTACCTTGCCACAAACTGGACAGCTGTCACTTCGCTCCATCCATTCATATATACAGCCAAGGTGGAAATGGTGTGAGCATTTAGTAATTATCTTCGGATTTTCTATAGTGTACTCTGCACACAGATTGTACCAAGGTCACCCATATTGGTATTCAACTAGGGCCAACATGTATAAAGCAATCCAAAGCAGGTAAATATTTTGTCCAAAGATCAACCTATATTTGTCTCCAAAATTGTAACCAAAAAATAAAAAAGAACATATGTATGAAATTTATTCCAGAGCCTTGGCACACCCCATGATTGGAAAGCGCAGATTTCTTTGTATTGATCCATAAATCAGCTTTCTTTATCCAGTTATGCTCATAAATTTCCTTTTATCAAACTCACGTTTAAAAGCTGATGAGCTCTCAGGCCCAGGTATCAGAAAGCCCCACCTCTTCATTCCCCCACCACCCAAAAAAGTAAATAAGTAAAATAAAAATAAAGCAGGAAGCAGTACAGAATTGAAGATGTTGAATATCTCAAAACACCTTCTCCACTGGGCCCGATATTTAGATCCTGAAAAGAGGAAACACAGTAGCAGTCTCCCAAAAAATAAATTGCAAAGGCATATTTACCTTCTAGACACGTTGGGCAGACATCTTCATCTTCAGAAGAAGAATAAATATGAGTAAATCCAGTTGTTGTTTTAGCTGCTGAGAGCTTCAATGAAGATCTGGAGTATTCCTTCGATTCTTCTATGCCAGTGGACTCATTCCACTTTCCTCCTGTACCCAAAGATTCAGAATCTTCATCCCCTTCACTTCTTAGTGGTTCAGTTTCCTCGTGTGAATGACTCGAGCCCTTCTCCCTTCTTGATACGAGTCCATCTCGTTGTAAGCGAAAATATCGAGGATCAGCATCATAAGGTAGGGGTCTAGGAGGCGAGTGGAACATATCAGACAGAGAATTATCAAGCGATGCTGTAGAGCTTAAAGATGTTGTTCCCTGAGTGGATGAAGTGATGGCATGTTGGTCTGCTCTATGAAACAAAGATGTGTACTGCAACAAATTCCATTATTTAAACCAATTTCCAATATAAATCAAAATTGAAATCCAAATAACATGAGCTAAAACATCATGCCATCACTTCATCCACTTAAATTGAAATCCAAACTTAATATAGCTCTAAGAAATCAGTGAAATTGGACTAGTAACAGTATAAAATTAAAGCCTACTCATGGAGGTTAAAAAATCATAGATCTTCTAGGAATAGAGAACACATAAAGGTTGCCTAATTGTCAAACTAGGAAATGAACAATTGGCCAACAACTAAACAATAACAACTTGTTCTCGTGTTATCTATTGAACTTTGATACAAGGAAAATTTGCGTATTAACAGCTCGATTAATTTCAGGAGATTTAGCAAGCATACAGCTACCTATAAAGATTGAATGTGCAGTCATCCTTTTGAATTTCCAAAGCCGCTCTTAATAAAAATCAAGCATCCTCTGGTAAACAATGATGGTACATCCAAAAAAATCAGCGTTCCTTAGTCTGAAGCACATACAATGGAGCTCCACATGTAACAACACTAGCTTATCTCATTCTATTACAAACTCAAACCTGTTGGAGGCTTAAGAAAAGGTAGGTCTGCTCCTCATGTGAAAAGACTATCCCAAAACTACTCAGCATGGGAACTGAATAGAGCACTTTGTTTCAAAGCACAGTAGGTGAACCAGCAAATGTTCAGATAGAAACCATATTATCAACTATAACAGTAATTAAGATAGTCTAGGGAAAAATGGTGAAAAAGAGGTGGTGATTCAGAGCATACCACATGTAAAAAGTTTTGCAGAAAGCAACGGAGACATATACAACTCCTGTAGAATGAGCTATTTGGATTAGCAAACTCTTCATACTCATATTGCAAACAGCAACACACTGAACCCATGATTCCAGTTACAATCTACCACGAAAGCACAGTATTTTTCGCCCCCAATGTCATCAACAATTTACAAACTTGATAGTGCCAACCATGGGGACAAGAAAAAGGACAATGAGAGAGGACCCTAAGCTCGCAGAAGTGAAATGGCTTTGCGAACCAGTACCCTCTCTCTCTTTCTTTATCTGAAAGACAATTCTAGTGCTTTCTTCTTATTGTGACAGAACAAATGCAAAATGCACAAATCCCCTGCACAGAAGCAAAGAAATTTATTACTATTATTATTATAAATAAAGAAGAGGCAAATCAAAATCATTAAGCATCTGGAAAATTGTAATCCGTCGGTTGCAATTTGTGAATTCAAAGAGATATAACTCATCCATATGACAGATGATCAGACACCACCGTGAATTACATCACTGAAAGTGTAAAAATTGAATTCACTTTTTTTTGTTCCAAGGTTTTATCGCCTTCAATTCACAGCATAAACGAATTTTCACATTTGAACAAGGCGAGATTAGAGAACAAATTCGGAACTAATTTTCCTTAAAATGAAGCAAGGAATTTTTCCATTTAATTAAAAAAAAAATCCCGATAACAAGAAAAGATCAAATCAATAACTATATCCGTTCGTCAATCAGACAGATTACCATCGAACAAACTAATTAAATTCAATAACTATTAAAAAGATTACATAATCAATCAGATTTGCAAAATATAAAAACGTATGATCAAAAGACAAAAATGGGACAAGTAAACAGATACATAATCGAACTAGAGTCATGAGAAAGGGAGCTGGAAGAAATTTTTTTAAAAAAAAGGAAAAAAAACCTGGGACTGGATTAAATGGTTGGATTCCCGAAGATGAGTCAGAGAAGCCTAGAAATCCGAGTACAGATATTTCCCGATTATTTCTATTGGTATTACTTAATAGTAGTAGTTCAATATTTTAGCCCAAAAGAAACAAAAAAAATCAAGAGAATGCTTTGGAATTTGGATATTTCGCCGATAAAGGCTCTATGAGAAACCGTAAATAAAGCCTACAAGAGTCAGCTTCCACCGGACGTCGTCGTCGGTCTACCCAGTGGTGGTGGGTGAAATGGAATTTTTCCCACAATTCATTCTCATAAATATTATAAGATGAACGGACTGTCGTCAACTCAACTTTATTAATAAAGCGTCCTAGCTAATTAATACTCCTATCTATCTTTTTCTTTTCGTTCTTATATATTTGAGTACTACATCTATATATTATATTATTAAAAGGATGCCTTTAAATCTTAAAAAAGAATCATTTTTCCCCTCCGTCTCCGTCTCAATTTATCTGTTTAAGTTTTATTTTGTTTTGTTTCAATAATAGTTTATTTACTATTTAAATCTTTAACATTAATGTATTAATTTTTAAAAATATTACTATTTTTATTATGAAATTTAAAGTTTCAATGTGATGTTTAAGTTTTTAAGCTGTAAAAAGTTAGTAAATCAAATAGTAAAAATATTTCTTACTGAACAATAAATTTTAAAATTAGTTCACGTTCATTTTTCTACTATATAAAACAAAAATTACTTTTGAAATTTCTATTTCAAATATCATACAAACATGCCTTTTTAATTAAATATTATCTGATTATTGAATTTTTTTTTCCTCCAAGATTTTCCAACTTGACCTAGAACATAATGAAGAACGTAAATGACCCTATAATCATGTAGTACTGAGTATACAAACATTTAATTTTTTAGCAAATGAAAAAACAATTTGACAATGTTTTTGTAAGATTTATCTCCACATATTGCATTATCAAAAGAATTTTAAACTAAATTGGGATGATTTTGTTAAATGACTTCACCCACAAAAAATGCAAACTAACCCATGATTAAGTATTAACAATTTTATTTCATTTAGTTAAAAATTGTATGGCATACAACTTTTTAATGATAAATATAAGAACTCTTTTCTTCCTTTTTTTTTTTGGAAAAATCACCTATTGAGTCCATTATTTTCTTCTTTTTTTTAAGTTAAAATTTTGAAATGATAGATTTATTCTTCATTCATCATATTCCAATGTTTATTTCGATCAAATTGATCTTGTTGGCTAAACTGAAAATATATTGAATCTTATGGACCAAATTAAAAAAATTATGAACCTTAATGGTCATATGTTAAAAGATAATGGACTAAATAAGTGAGTTTTTTTCTTGTTGGAATAAAATATAAGAAGTCTTTGTCAGAATCATTTCTCTTACATCTTTCACTAATAATAATAAAGCATTTTCCGTTTATAGGTGGATGGCTTAACAATGCACTTGCCGACAAATGAATTGTTATTTTAATATTTTCTATAGACTATAGAAGACAACGACCATTTTAATGAATATCTCAATCCTATTTTTATAAATCCATCAGATCCATTTAAGAAATCAATTAAGGAAGAATGGCCAAGCAATGAGCTTAGTTGGGATTGAGTTTTAAAATAAATTTGCTTTTGTTTTGAAAATGAAAATCAATTTAGATTGAATTTTAAAATTTATATATGAATATTTTATTTAATTTGAATAAGGCACTATTTTATTATATATAATTAAATATAATAATTGTTTTTTTGAAAAAAAATACAATTTAGTTATTTATTTAAAAATGGAATTTTAATTAGGATATTTAAAAGACGGTATATATGTAATGTAAATGTTGTGTGTGTTTTTTTTTCATGATTGTTATTGATGGGAGAATAACTTTTATGGCAGTCAATCTATATCTTCATCTCCTAAGGAGGTCCACCCTTCCAAAGCCTTCTATAAGAAAATGTTTATTTATTTTTAGCTAAATTTTTCTAAGAAACTTTGAAATGCCGTCCGTCACCTTTTATTGTCCTCTGAGGCTCTGATTTGAAAGTAGACAAGGTAAATCCGTGAAAGAAGGGGAAAAACTAAATTAAATGGCATAATGTCAAGAAGGGATTTTTGAATGCTACCTATATGCGTGTGTGTATAATAATTTTTTATTTATTTATGAGTGTGCATAAAAATGTACAAACATTAGGTTAAAATAGCCCTCATTTGAGCCGAACACTTATGAATGCATATTAATTCATAGGAACAAATTAGAAAAAGACCAAGAATACAACTTTATTTATCTTCCTTTCGTTGCAAAACAATCCACTGATGCAACTAAGGAACATTACTGACTTCTATATGTAATACATCCCGTTATATATTTTGCCATAGTTTGTCACAACACTTCCCATTGTCTTTTTCGTACCCATGGCATTGGTATTTATATAGATAAATATAATCACAACTCGATTAACAAATTGATACCTAATATGTACATAATATTTATCTAGTAATAATATTTTTGAGCATCTTAACAAACTAGGTAGGCTAAAATAGCATCCTTAGCGGAACCCCCCATTGATCTGTCTCCGAAGCCCTTTTTTTTTTTCAAGAACTGCGGTAAATCCAGTCCATTACTTCAGGGCAAATACTTTTCAAGAAGAATAAAACCCTTAAACATTTTGGCTCTGTCACGGTTCTCTGTCTTCGGCATACTGCATTTACCATTGCTTTTGCGCAAGCACTGGTGCTCAACACTGGCAAAGATCATTGATCATAGCCCGTCAACATCGGATTAATTAATAATATTATATCATATGAAACAGTTCCATTCCTGGTTAGTACCAAAGTCGAACACTCGAAAAAATTTCCTACCTTAGACGCTTCTTTTTCCACTTCCATGATTCCTTCCTTGGACAAGTGTTTCCCTCGAGTCATCTCCGAATCTATAAAACCGACTGTTGCTGTTGTTATTGAGATTTCAGGACCCAATTCAATTCTCATCACCTCATAGAAGCTCACCAATGCTGCTTTATTTGCTTGGAAAATCAAATACAAAACGAATTAGAATTATTAGTATACTTTGCTAAAAAAATGTAAGAATATATATATATATATATATATATATATATTATATATATATATATATATATATATATATGCACACACACGTTTCCTTACAGCATAGACGGCTGGCTAATCTTGGCGCGGGTGTATATACGCTGGCTGATCCATTTGCAAAAATCTTTCCTTTAGTTTTCTTCAGGTGAGAATAAATTTGAGAGAAAAATTAATGATTCTATTTCAAAAAAATTACAGGGCTCACGGGAAGAAAAAATTCTCGAATATTACTCGATCTATTATTCGATTATCTATAATCACCATTCTCCATGATATAAATTACAATAAAAATTGATAAAAAATTTACAGCAAATAACGATGGCAATTTTCTTATTTCATTTAATAATAATTTCTTCAAATAGTTGACTGTCTAATTATTTTATATAATTCATAAAATTTGACTTTTCAAATTGAACCCACGGCATGTAAAAATTTGAACAAGAATTATTATTTTTTACATTCATTTCATGACTTTTTATTATTATTGATTGGTTCAATTGACAGTTTTTTTTTTGTTCTTGAACATTATCATCACCTATGCCAATGTTGTAACATTAGTGACATCTTCAATTGGGCAAATAGAAAGAATTCATGCATTGTTGACAACATGATCCACAGAAGAAAGAGGAGAAAAAAAGAATATATTGATTAGGATCTAGGAGGAAATTTTCATGTTACGCAAATGAATATAACTGGTGTCTCAGTATAAAAATCTTGTCAATTAGATGATATAATTGACAAAATATAGTAAATGAAAGGAGAGCACTAATTCAAGCCTCGTGTATGGGGAAAAACATGTTGGGAACTCTCTCCCCATAAGAGACAAACTGAATTAGTCCTGAACCACCGTAAAAGAATATTATGTAAGACTATAAAAAAAGAAAAAGAAGAGAGCAAAAGAACTTGCAGCGACCAAAATGTGTGACAGCTTCATCAACAGATGGTTTGCAGTCATTGACATTAAGAGCATCTGCACAAACAGAGACAACGTCAGGGGAACCAAGTTCCCGTGCTTTCTTGGGCACATTCTTGAGAAGGTTCTTCCCCCTGGACACAAGGAAGCACAAGGTTTCAAATAATTTTCTCCTTTTCATTAACCCTTGTCGCATGGCATTGATCATGAAATTGTGCAGCAAATTACTTATGATGAGTATGCAAGAAGAGGTGCTGCTGAAGCTTTAGTTGTACTATTAAACGAAGATATAAAGGGGGAAAATATAGTTGCTATCTTAATTTCATAAGATGACAAGTGATATTTTTTTTTGAAATATCCATTTCATGACAAATAAATAAATAAAAAAACTAAGGGAATAATTTCACTTTAATTATTGTACTTTTTAAAATTAAATATTTACTTTATAATTTTGAGATATTAAAAGGAAAAACATATCATTTTAAAAATAAACACATTTTTTTACTAAGTTTTACTATTAACTTTATCAATTCTTGGCTAAAAAAAAAAATTGATTCAAAGGTGTGAATCTCATCTCACATATTCATAAAATAAGAATAATGCAATAGTCTAAATGTTTGTGCAATATAATTTATCGATATTATGGCTAATCTTGTACTATTCATCTCATTTAAACTTGAATTTAAATAAATGTTTTATAAAATTCGAACAAAAATAAGTTTTAAAATGTTAATTAAATTTTAATAGTCTTTTCAATTATTGACTTACATAATAAATTACCTTTATCGTCAAATTTCATTCAAAATGTGGTTTAATTGTGATAAACCTCATATTTTCTCTTTTCTTCAATTATTTGTTGTTTACTATTTTTTATGGATTTAAGAATTTTTAACTTTTTTTTGTAATAATTGTAAAATTTATGAATTTTTAACCCGTGATTATTTTCTAATTAAGAAATTTCAAAATTAATGTTCAAATGAGAAAAAAAAAATGATGCATCACATTTCAAATTAATAATTAATAAAAAGTAGGTGCATATTTTTTTATTAGCATAATCATCTATGTATTTAAAAAATTATAAAATAGAGTCGTGATAAAATATATATATATATATATATTTAAAAAAACTATTACTTGATTGAATGCTTAATTCATGGTGATAAAAATAAATCAAATATATAAATATTACTAAAAATAAAATTAATATTATATTTGTTTTGAATGAATGAAAGTTTTTTAGAAAATGGTTAGAATGAGGGGAAAAAAAAAACTTTGGGAAAAATGTTTGTGTCAATGGAACTAATTGGATTATTGAACCTTCTGTAAAGTTTAGCATTTGCATTTGATGGGCTAAAAGGCTAGAAATGGAAAGCGTAGCTCGAACATCAAGGCGCGGGACCTTCTGATTTTTGAACTTTTCCGTTAAGTCAGATTTCCGATACCAAACTCCCCACCATCACCACCTAACAAAAGATACAGTGCAACACTGGCTGTATTTACTAGTATTTAGCTCTGAGGTAGAAGACACGAGCGTACGGCCCCGCCGGACCTCTCCTTCCTTTTCTCTCTTCTGAAATATTTTATTCAAAAACAATTCCCTCTTGTCTCACTGATCAATCATCTGCTCGCCGGCCAAATTCTAAATCCACTTCCCATTTGCAGATCTGCTTCAACTTCCACACCGCTTCCGACCTCTCTCTCTCTGTGGTTAAATTTCCTTTTGTTTTTTTTCTGAAATTTGAATTCAACCGCTCGGATTTAATCTTGTGATTAGGGTATAGTTAATTTGATTCAATGAAGGAGGTTTGTTGAGTTTGCAGAAACCCTAAGAGTTTGAAATGCAGAGCTCAGCTAGCTCCATGTCTCAGCCGGAGGCGATTCTGGAATGGCTCCAAAAAGAGATGGGATACAGGCCTCTTGGCCCGTATACTTCTTCCAGCAAAGCAGCTTATACTCCCACTCCCGACTCGCTCCGCAAGATTTTCCGCGGAAACATGATTCCCGTCTGGAATTTCTTGATAAAGAGAGTAAAATCCGAAAAAACTGTAGATAACATTCGAAGAAATATTCTTGTCCACGGAGGCACCGGAGGAAATGGAGAAAATGATTCTATTGGTGGCAGTGCCGATGTGGCCAGGAGCAGTAAGGGGACGACGGCCCCGAGGAGGAAGGAGAAAAAGGATAGTTTTGTTTCTGGATTGGAGAAAGAAAACAGTAGAGAGATTGCTTTGCAGGAGAGGGAACTGGCGGAGAGGGAGGTGGAAAGGTTGAGGCAGATAGTGAGGCGGCAGCGCAAAGACGTAAAAGCCAGGATGCTAGAGGTTTCCAGGGAGGAGGCTGAACGTAAGCGTATGCTTGATGAGAGAGCTAATTACAGGTAAATTTTGGAAAATTGTAGCGCCACGCCTTTATGCCCATTTTGCTTCCACATTACTTTCTGACAGGCATAATTCTTCTATTTTTTGATGTTGGCACTATGTATTCTACCGTTCTGATTATGTTTAGGCAACGCATTATCTTTGGTTACTCTACAGGAAACTTGGCACAGTGTTTTGAGGTTATCTGTTAAAGGTTCTATAATTATATTGAAGGGATGTATTAAATGTAGCATCTCATTTATTACTATGAAA
The DNA here is from genome assembly GCA_019593545.1 of Apocynum venetum. Taxonomy (NCBI): domain Eukaryota; kingdom Viridiplantae; phylum Streptophyta; class Magnoliopsida; order Gentianales; family Apocynaceae; genus Apocynum; species Apocynum venetum. The sequence goes on along the minus strand of SRSM01000123.1, from coordinate 2,136,853 downwards.
TGTCACAAACTCAAGTATAGTGATGCTTGGTGATTCAATTCGGGGTGTGTTTCCTATAGTAATCCTATAATAATGGTGCATCTCTTATAGTGATGCAAGGCTCTCAAAGTCGTGTCTTCTATAGTGATCCGTGGATCTAAAGTCGCGTCTCCTATAGTGATCTGTGGCTCTTGAAGTCATGCACTGTTTTTTTCTACAATCAGTTGTTAATAAGCATTGTTTGATCCATTTGAGGTTATTTAATAAAATCTCATTGATTTATTAATGTTTAAGAAAATTTAAAACTAATACTAACCCTAACTGCTCTTGAGAATTATATTTTAGTTCCTTAAGAGATTTATAATTTAATGCGTATTTTTATCTTAAGGACTTTGTGGTTCTTTTAGCTTTATTTTTAGTGACATTTCTCATATTTTTGTTTAAATAAACGTTCTTAGATTCGACAAGCGTAAACACTAATATTCTATTAAATAAAAATTAAAATAATGAGATTATTTTGGGCTCATTGTAGTAGCAAGGCCAAATTTGAAGAGAAAAGATTGAGAGAGAGATAGAGAAGAGGGAGATGAGATACGGGTGGGGGAGAGAGTGGGGGAGAAAGAGAAAGAAAAATCAGGGGAGGGGGGGGGGGGACCAAATTTGAGGAGGGAGGGATGGGAGAAAAGGGTTTTAGGGGTGGGGGTATTTTAGTAAAATCACACTATTAAGTGTGTTGCAAAAAATGGAGAGATACTATATTTAAAAATCATGTTATATTACTAGTTGATTTTTGCACATTAGATCTTCAAGATACTTGAGAGTTGAAATTTGTTGTTCCTCTTTATCCCATATATGTCATTGAATCTGCTTGTACCTCCACTTGCGGTATTTCCCCTCAAATTTCTTTTTTTTTTTGCATTGAGATTTTAATTTTGGTGTCAGATGGGATAAACAGTATAAAAGTTGTTCATTCAAGGTTAATACACCAGATTAAAGTGACTGTCTTAATACATTTTTGTGCAGACATAAACAAGTGATGCTGGAAGCCTATGACCAACAATGTGATGAAGCAACAAAAATTTTTGCAGAGTACCACAAGCGTCTGCGTCATTATCTTAACCAAGCGAGGGACGTGCACAGGTCCAGTGCTGACTCTGTTGAAGTGGTAACCAGTTTCCATCCAAAGAACGAGAAAGAGGCAGTTTATTCAACTGTAAAAGGCTCCAAATCTGCTGAAGATGTCATTCTTATAGAAACTACTTGGGAGAGAAATATAAGGAAGGCATGTGAATATCTTGCAGTGCAAGTTTCTGAAAATATTCGCAACTCTTTTCCAGCTTATGAAGGAAATGGTATCCATTTGAATCCTCAATTAGAAGCTGCCAAGTTAGGCATTGAATTTGATGGTGATACACCTGATGAGGTCAAAGTTGTGATAGTAAATTGCCTAAAAAATCCTCCTCAGTTGCTTCAGGCAATTACAGCATACACTCAGAGGTTAAAGACTATGATTGCCAAAGAAATAGAAAAGATTGATGTTAGGGCTGATGCAGAAACTTTAAGGTACCCATACCATATTAAGTCCACCTGTTTCTCTTTGGATATCCTAGATTTCGATTTTTAGATTTCCAATGGTGGTAGCTACATTTCGCTAGGTTATCTATTTGAAGGAAACTTTTCATCTTCCGGTTTATATGCAGTTACTGAACTCTTCATTAATTTTGATCTTTCTGAACTTCTGTAATGGTTGTCTATTTCCATAAATGGAATATAGAATCCTTTTTCATTTATATTTGCTCTATTTTGCACTGACTTTCTTGGACTGGATTTTGTTTTGGCCTGTTCAGTAATTTCTTTCATTGTTCAAGGTGGCTTTACTGTCTTATTTATCTATATTGGAAATTGACGTTAAAGTTAGGCTTCCATTATTTCTTGGTCAATTTTGAATGTATGTTTTTGTTTATCTTATCAGGTACAAATATGAGAATGATAGAGTAATGGATGTTTCTTCCACTGAAATAAGCTCACCATTACACTATCAGCTTTATGGTACTGGGAAAATTGGAGTTGAGATGTCTTCAAGGGGTTCTCAAAATCAACTTCTTGAAAGACAGGTATCTTTTGACTATTGAACTCTTCATCTGTTATTGAGCATTTATAGTCAATTAAAAATTGTTGATGGTAAGCTTTTATCTGACCTTACCTGTCATCTAATCTCAACGTGGCGGGCCTCTCCAAGCTCCAGCTTTGGCATTATTGTAGGATATTTGAGTCATCTCTGGTGGTTCTGTATTATTCTTTCAAGATGCGTTTGAACTTTGCTTTTTATGTTGACAAAAAATCTCACATTATAATTTTTCAACAGAAAGCACATGTTCAACAATTTATAGCAACAGAAGATGCACTTAATAAAGCTGCAGAAGCTAGCAATATGAGCCAACAGCTTCTAAAACGTCTGCATGGATCTGGCGATGCAGTTTCCTCACACTCATTCGTCATTGGTGCGACATCGCAAAATATGAGCAGTCTAAGGCAACTTGAGGTATAAAATTGCTGTGTACCTTACCGGAGATTATTTGCTGTCTGAGTTATAATTTTCATGAGATGCCATCTTAATTTGAAGGACATGAGCTCTACCAAAATTCTATTTCTGGATTGGGAGTTAATTTGGTCTTTGACAAGAGGGTTAGTGTACCATACATCAATTCACGATAACGTGTGTGTTCTATTATATTCCTCAGATCTATTCTTTGTAATAGAAATTTGAGAGACCAGATGAACTACTAGCACTCGAGGATTAATTTCTCTTTGGTTGTTTTTATCCTTATAAGTTGTTGATTTATGCAAGAGTTGCAAAACATAACAAAATGTAACATTGCATGAGAGTGGGTGGTGCCAAGATCTATTCTTTGTAATAGAAATTTGAGAGACCAGATGAACTACTAGCACTCGAGGATTAATTTCTCTTTGGTTGTTTTTCTCCTTATAAGTTGTTGATTTATGCAAGAGTTGCAAAACATAACAAAATGTAACATTGCATGAGAGTGGGTGGTGTCAAGCTAATTGCTTAAAAAAATTACTTTTGGGGTTCTATTTTTCAATGCAATTCAGCAGTCAGTTTAAGATGTTGCTTCGTAAGTGGCTGCGTGTTCTGAGGGCAAAGTTTCTTTATCATGGGGCAGTCAACAGCTTGCTTATTGATAACTGGATTTTCTTTACTTTTTCTGTGCTTTATTTTGAGCACTTCGCATATGTAGTCATGCAAACTGAGATGTCATATAAGGAAAGGAATATATTGTGAAGGGAAAAATACCTATATTTAGAAATAATAGAAAACCATGTCAGTACACAATATTTCTGCAGAAAAGGCATTTATAAAAGTTAACTTGTAAAAGACCTAATTCAAATACAGAATGGTCGACGGTACTTGGATGTTTTAAGAAAAGGTTATGTTTCCAGTCCACAGTAGGCTTTTCTGAGGTTCCTTCTGAGAAAGTTGTATTCCATACATCTTTAGGGATAAATTTGGCCTAGTTATTTATTTTCCTCATAAAGAATTATGGTACTGACCTCTCTATCTTGCTGTAATTGTAACTTGTTTCATACATGGGAAGAGAATCATTCTGCTTTTGCTACTCATAGTTTGGTTTTTCCAATTTGAGTTATTGTCAGGATTTTAATTGCTTTAGTTCGTTCATATTTGTTAAACATTTTCTTGTTTTCTTTTGCAGCTTGAGGTTTGGGCCAAGGAAAGAGAAGCTGCGGGATTAAGGGCTAGCATAAGCACACTTATGTCAGAAATACAACGATTAAATAAATTATGTGAAGAGAGAAAAGAAGCTGAAGATTCCTTAAGAAAGAAATGGAAAAAAATAGAAGAATTTGATGCACGCAGATCTGAGCTTGAATCTGTATATAGTGCACTACTCAGGGCAAACATGGTAAATGTGGTCTACTCTTGCTGTGTCGGTCTTGGCTTTTTTAGAGGAAGTTTTGGTATAGATGTGTGTTTTTTATGTTTGCATCAGTTTAACATGTAACAAGTAACAGCTACTATTGACTGATATTTTCATCAAGAAATACTATTTCTATCAATTTTACCCTGTGCAATCTCAATGTGTCTGATACAGTCAAAAACACAAACATCTAAACGAATTATTTCTGGTCATGGCCTTGATTTATCTTTCAAATAGTTATTTAAACTGTCAGAAGCTTCACTATCATTAGGTTGATAGGACCCTCTGGATAAAAGACTATTTTGGAGCTGTAAAACTTTCCTGTAACTTAAAAATGAAGTATTGGTTTTGGCTTGAAAATTATGCTCCCTATTACAACTTTTAACATCCCAATATTTAAGTAGAATTCACATGTCACCTAATTCCGAGCTACTGTTATTACACCTTCAAATTTACATATTCCTGAATCTTATTTTCCTATTTGTCTGTGTTTTATAGCATCTATACTCATATGACCTCTTGAGATCGTTTCATTATTAACTGTTAATTTTATTTAGCCAAAATAAAACTTTTAATTTTTGTACATGTCTAGAAGACAATTTGATGTCAGTCACAGTTTTTAGATTTTTTCAATTATTAATATTTGTTTTACATGGTCAGGATGCTGCTTCATTTTGGAGTCAGCAACCGCTAGCTGCACGGGAATATGCATCAAGCACCATAATTCCAGCATGTGGTGTTGTTGTGGATTTATCAAACAATGCCAAAGATCTCATTGAGAAAGAAGTTTCAGCTTTTTATCAAACACCTGATAACAGCCTCTACATGCTTCCATTTACACCTCAGGTTTGAGTTATTCTACCAATCATTTTGAATTAGATGTTCATTTGATTTGGCACAAAGAAGAGCATTTGCCCAGTTGTTATTTCCTACATTACTCTTAAAATGCTGTTATGGAACTCACGATACTAAGAATTTTACATGCTTCCTTTAAAGTGAGAGTTATGTTGTAAATTTATATTACTCTGTGCTCATAAGATAAGCAAAATGCATGAAGGAAACTTTCAAGTGAGATCCTCAAAAGAAATACGACTTGTGAAAACTGAAAACCTATGTGTATAGGAAAATGCAGCGCAAAGGAGTTATAGGTTGCTAGTTAAGTTCAATATTTTCACTTATAGTGCTCTCTCCCTCTAATTGATCCTGGTGAAGATCTGCCTTGTACCGGTCAATTGTATCCTTTTTCATCCATTTCTTTTGCCTGTTCTTTGCTTTCTGATCAGGCACTCTTGGAGTCTATAAGTGCTAATGGGTCAACAGGACCTGAGGCAATTACTGCAGCAGAAAAGAATGCTGCTGTTTTGACAGCTAGAGCTGGTGCTAGAGATCCATCAGCAATCCCATCCATATGCCGCATTTCTGCATCCCTACAATACCCTGCAGGTAAGTTATTCATTCCTTAGATAAGTTCTGGACAAAATTATATGAACTGGATCTACAGATGAATCTGCGTGGTAAAAAAACTCTGAATGCCTAGTGTGAATAATGCAACATCAACTCATCATAGACTCTGAAATTTATAATTATTTGCTCATAAAGATTTGAATACCTTTTTATGGGAGAAGGCTGTTTATTCTCTTGTGAATTGTGTTCTTTAGAGTTTATGATATTGTTTGGCTTCAGTTCTGAACCAAAGGTAAACCAGAAGATCCAATAAGTCTGTTATCGAGTTGCTGAAAAGGCAACAAAACAGTGTGATTGGATGTGTATTGATTACTTCAGTCACGCTTCTCGTGGAATGGTTTCTGCTACATATTTAAAATGTCTTTATGGTTAAGGTCCTTGATATCTGAAAGGCTATCTCTTGTCATTACTGTTGAGTCTTTGGGATGTTATTTTAGATATTACCAATCATTGCCTAAGCAAAATTCTGTTTTACGTATTAAAGATTATCTGTACCTGGGATGTATGTCCTAATGCTAACTGTTGATCCGGATTCTCTGGTAGCCATGATATTTTCTGGTTCTGTTGATGCTTATATTTAACCTAAGTTACAACATATCACTAGGTCTGGATGGATCAGATGCTAGTTTAGCTTCGGTTTTAGAGTCCATGGAATTTTGTTTGAAGCTTCGTGGTTCTGAGGCTTGTGTGCTGGAAGAGTTAGCAAAAGCGATCAATTTAGTCCATATACGGCGGGATCTGGTTGAGAGTGGTCATGCATTGTTAAGTCATGCTCACCGTGTACAACAAGAATACGAAAGGTATAGACGGAGCTTATGGTTGTTTTTTAAATTTTTTAGGGTTAGAGGTGGGGCACTTAATCATGATCCTCTGGGGTTTGCTTCTTTGGAGTCTTTCCAGGCTCTACTACACCAATTACTTAATCACTTAAAATGTTACTTTAACTAGTCTATAATAGTTGCAATGCTCTACTATATCATGAGAGGGCAGGACCTGAAAATTTTCTAATTATTCTTAGCTAATAACTGGCATAATTCTGTGTTGTTGTGGCAGAAATTTGTATAGGCATAATTTGTCTTCTTGCACTAAAATTAGCTCAAAAAATGTGGATCATTCACATAGCTTTTTGAATTTGGTGGTATAGAACAAGGTAATTCTAAAGATATGAGTACATGACAACCAGACTGCTTAGTTGCTGGTGGTGCTCATTTATGGATTTTTTTGGGTTAACAAGCAAGCATAAAATAAGTACTGCTTGAATATAATTTCTCTTGAATATCAGTCCTTGTTAGCTTCTTTTTTTTTTTTTGGGTGAAATCTTGTTAGCTAGTGATGAGATAACATTGATTATTTTATGATTTCCACTTGCAGGACAACAAATTACTGTTTAAGTTTAGCAGCTGAACAAGAGAAAACTATTATGGAAAAGTGGTTACCTGAACTAAAGAATGCAGTATTAAGTGCTCAAAAGTGCCTGGAAGACTGCACATATGTCAGGGGACTGGTCAGTGTTGCTACTTATTAAAATAATTTCCTCTTTGTGGATATCATTAGTTAGATTATTTCCTAATTTTATTTCAATTCTCAGTTAATTTGATTTTTCTGCATCGCTAGATCTTTTAATAGCATTTGATGCATGCATAGAGTTTTGATTCTTTATTGTATGTTGTGCTGTTGCTATCTATGATCAATCTAGCAATCGCATCCCGAAAACAACCTTTCTGTTTCTGTATTTTCTTTGGAATTATTGTCAATAAATTTGCAGGAGCAATGCAAGTATAATATTACATACCCATTTACACTTTCCTGACCTCTCTGTGGCAACAATCTTGAGGATAGCTTTAACATTCATGCTTTAGGGGTCATTTTCACATGTCACAAACCCCATTTTGATGACAATCTTGAGGATTGTTTTAACATTCATTTTTAGGGGAAAGTTTCACATTTCACTATATATTTCACCAACTAATAAATTAGGGTAGTATTTGAAATACCAAATTAATAGGCATAGCCATCATTTGTTGCCATATTGTGTGACCATATATATTTTTTTTCCCCGTGATTTTTCCTCCTAAAAATGCTAATGTTTCTGATTGTCTTGGAAATACCTATTGGGTGTAAGAAAGATTCTTCAGTCAATTATTTCCATCCCAGCAAGAATTTCTTCGTGTTATCTGACGTTCGACAATTTGTAATCTCCCTGGATTGTTTGCATGCATGAATTGGGAGTGTCTGCCCTGCAATACACTTTACCTTAGCATCCAAGGTATTGAAAAAAGAAAGAAAAAAAAAAGATGCTGCTGGAACCATTTTTATCTTCTTTTGGTTAGTTATCATGAAAGTGTACAGTTAAAAGAAAATTTTCCTTTTCAACTTTCAATCATTTATAATTGAATATTGATGATCCTTCATTGGTTCTGGTAACTTGTATTCTGCTTTGACATTGATCTTATTTTCAAGTTTTCCTCTGTATTACATTCTAAAATTATTGTCTGTTGCAACTTTTTGCAGCTTGATGAATGGTGGGAGCAGCCAGCTTCAACTGTTGTTGACTGGGTTGCAGTTGACGGACAAAATGTTTCTGCTTGGCATAATCATGTGAAGCAGCTTCTAGCATTTTATGACAAGGAATTTTATGAATAAAGTTTTTCATTAGTCAGCAACCGGGTGCTCATGGGGAATTGTTTCAACTGAAATTAGTTGCACGTATTTTCTCTAACTGCTTAAATGTGGATGATGACAAATGAGAGTATTAGTTGCATTGTGCTTTGCAATAGGGAAACAAAAAGAGGATAGCAAAAATCTCCATTGATGTTTTTTCTCCAATTCTGAATGTATATAAACGGTTCTTCCTTTCGAAGACGTTGTTGTAACCATCGTTAGGCGAGTGCTAATCTGGGTTGGTTAGTTTTAACCATCGTTATTTGTTGTGGCTTGCTCGTTATTCAATTCTAGAGAATTGCCTTGTGTTTGAAGGCGTTTCTTGCATACCTTGTGCTTATTGAATTGGAAGGTGAATTTTCTGTCAAGATTTACTACAATGGCAGATTTTTCAAGTCTATGGATGCTCTTTTGGGTGAATTTTTTGTTTGTTTGAATGAAAATTGTAGCGTTGATAAATTTTTAGGATTTAGATAAAATTGAGTGTTGATAAATTTTTGATAAAAATATAAAAATGTGAATATTTTAATTTCATACAAAGTGAATAATATTTTAATAATCACTCTTATAACTACATAATTTTTTAAAAATCTCGCACACGCGACATGGATGAATTAGACTTGATGAATGAGTGCCGGGCAAATATCAACTGGGCCAAAGGAGTAAGAGGGCAGGACATTTTTGTTTCTTTTTGGCCGATTAGCTAGCAGAGGTGTGTTCTTGAAGTCGAAGGACGATGGACGGATGGAGAAAGCTTTCCCATCAACATCGACCGCACTCCCGTGAGGCCGCGAGGCAGAGAAGAAGATGACTTGCGTTCATCTTTCTAAAGCTGCCCGTGACTCTCACCGAAAATCAACGACCAAGACAAAACCATCATTCTTTCCACCCTTTATTTCTGTCGTTGTACACTCAGTACTAGAAAACCCAAAAACCTTAATAACATAATACTTAGAATTTTCAAACTGGTTGGCTGCATTTTTAACTGTTACTACTAGAATACACCTATGACCTTAACACTGCAACATTTCTACAGAAGAATGTCTTGTCGGATGAGATGATGTATCAAAAACGGCTTTAATTCAACTATCTCATGTTCTTTTCCACAGTTCTGAAAAATGATCGAGTAACAATTGAATCAAACCTAGGTTTCGAGCTCAATATCGTGCCAAGTCCAATCTCTTCTCTCCCTGCTTCTAAACTATAATAGTAAAAGAAAAAAAAAAGTGTACTATAGATGTGAGAAAGACTTGATGAATTCTTCTAGCTGTCAAATATGTAGTGGCTACAAATTGAGAAATATGCTTCTTTGTGGCATGGCATAGCATAGCATTGCCATCCTGCATGCATGCTTGATGATAGGTCCCACAGATTTCACGAACGTTCAACTAAAGTAGCCGAGCAAGAACAGAAATGATAAGGGTCTCGTGATTCAAATGGGACCTATCCTACCTGTACCTCTTTGCTCATTCCCAACCAACAATAATAAGAATACAAATTTAATAAATTCTGATAAGTTAAAACACTACCATTGTTGCTAATTCTTTTCATTAATTCATTCCAATTTTTTTTTTGTTCTTTTCCCAAGAGTTCTTTTAACTCTGGGGAGTCACAGCTGCTGCTGGTTTACAGTTCACAGTTGTCCGCATGAGTTCCATAAATAGGCATGGTTGGTTTGCTCGGTTAATTTATACTACTATTATAAAGGTTGAATTTTCTAGGACCAGACAAGAAGTTAATACCCAACTAGTGTGATTCGGATATGTGTAGAAATAGAAGCCATACGCATATAAAAGCCACTATGTACCCTGTCATTTCTATTCCTCAGGACAGAGGGAGTTTCCTAAGCATGATCGATCTAAGAATGAGAATGTTACCGCTTTGGAATTTGGTCTTCCTGGCTGGTTTCTTTTTCACATCCAATAATTTTTCAGAAGCTCATAGTGATCAGAAAAAGCTTCCTTCTGCAGTTGTTATAGGCACTGTCTACTGTGAAACATGTTTCCATCAAGATTTCTCCAAGTCCAGCCACTTCATTTCAGGTAATTATCCCTACTGATTATTTGAACTTTTTCTTGCTTTTGTTTCTTCAATTACTTGATCTGAGGCTAAATTTTGATTCCAAATGCTGCCTTTATTAGGTGCAACTGTTGCAGTGGAATGTAAAGACAGTACTAATTCAAGACCAAGTTTCCGTGAATTAGTGAAAACTAATGAACATGGAGAATTCAAAGTACATCTTCCATTCTCAGTGAGCAAACATGTCAAGAAAATCAAGGGATGCACTGTGAAGCTAATCAGCAGCAGTGAACCATTTTGTGCTGTGGCCTCAACTGCAACTTCATCTTTGATCCGTCTAAAGTCAAGAAAGCAGGGCACACACATTTTCTCAGCTGGGTTTTTCACTTTCAAGCCTCTAAAACAGCCAGAGGTATGTGATCAGAAACCGAGCATCAAGAAGCCCAACACTGTCAAGTCTTCAATATCAGATCCTAATGATCCAACATTTTTTCCCCCAATTAGAGATCCTCCTCCATCAGATCAACCTCCATTAGGTCTTCCTCCATTGCCAAACTTGCCGAATTTGCCAAACCTCCCTGCTCTGCCACCACTACTTCCTGGAGTACCATACACTCCTCCAGTGTCAACAGAGGCACCATCCAACGAATTATCAAACAAACAGGCTGTGCAACGAAGGCCTTCCACGTTCTTCCCATTTCCGCCAGTTCCCTTCTTGCCACCACCTTCCATACTTCCTCCAAACCCATTTCAGCCACCGCCTTCTATAATTCCTCCAATTTTACCTTCACCTCCTCCTTCAATATTCCCCCCAATTTTTCCTTCACCACCACCAGCTCCAGTATTCCCTCCTCTTTTCCCTTCGCCTCCTTCGCCGCCGCCATCAATCTTCCCTCCACTAATTCCTTCTCCTGGTTCACCACCAGGATTTCATTTCCCACCACTCTTGCCAGGTCTAACTCCTCCTCCTCCACCAACACCGCCACCATCAATCTTCCCTCCACTAATTCCTTCCCCTGGTTCACCACCAGGATTTCATTTCCCACCACTCTTGCCAGGTCTAACTCCATCTCCTCCACCACCACCGCCACCATCCTTTCCAATTCCCTTTCCCTTCCCACGAGTTCCTGGTTTTCCCGGAGTTCCTCCGGCATCTCGAACAAAAAAGAACCATCCCTGATCATAACTAAATATGCCGGAAAACATTTGATTTCTTTGTCGCTTTTAGTCTACCTTTTCTATTTCCCTAATGTCTACAAATAAAAGGTTTATGATTGTTTGTAATTAGGCAGTTGCTGTACAAGAAGTTGGATCATTTAACCTAAAATAAAGCTATGTAGTAGTATACATCTTTCAGAAATTCGAGAGTTAATAGTACTGGCTCATCAATACTCCAATGTGAAGTTCTGTTACCGATGCGATGTGTGTATCCCTAATCCCTGGTGGATATGCTTATAATTGATTAGTCCATTGTTTTATCATGCAACTCTGTAATGGAGGATTTGACCTCCATAAATATGGCAATTCAAGAAGTGATACTCTAGTAACTCTAACTCCTGTTGACAAAAAGGGCAAAGAAATTCCCGCTGGGCATGAAAGCGCATATATATTCACCTTCATGGGGAGAATCTCTCTGGTAAATAAATTGTTTTGAAGTGAACTTCAGGTTGGAGCCTTTAAAAAACTGAATCAATCATATGCTTCTGGAGATTGAGAACAAGACATGTTCTCAAACAGAATCCAACTGAAGAAGGTGATTTTGATGCATTCAGCTTTATTAGTTACCTGCTGGTTTTGAATGAAAAAAAAGAAGGATGGCACGTTCTTGTGATCATGGTTTTGTCATAGTGTGATTATTGGATATCCCTCTAGATTTCACATATGATGATGCTTTAAATCTTATATTTAGCTTGATATTATTTATTCTTGTGTAAAACTTTACAATGCTTACTCTATTGATAATTTCTCAAATCCTAATTTAATGATTTTTTTTTTTAACAAGATAGAACGTATTAAATTTCTTAAAAAATAAATTTTTAATGAAAGAAGAAACACATTATGTTCTCTCTAAATTTTGGCCAAAAAAAAAAAAAGAGAATGCATGATGATAATATGTTTTACATAATTTTTTGGAAAAAAGACATGACTGATAGAATATGTAATTTTTTTCAATTAAACAAGTCACCCTCCCAAAAACTATAATATGCAAAACTTTGAGCTTTTACATTTCAAAACATGGAATTTTTTTGCAATTACTGTAGCAATCAAAATATGCTAAATTGATCTTCTCGCTTTTCTTTTGTGGTGGACTATGCGCTAGTTTTCTTTGATGGTTTTAACCTTCTATTATGATGTAATTTTGACTTTTAGAATCAATTTATCTCATTAATATATATTGCATTTTTTAAAAAAGCATGGTTATATTTTTTTTTATCTTTAAAATTTGTATTAATCCAACTCTTTGGCAAGAGCTTAATGACGGAGATCTAATTGTTCATTTGCAATAATAAATATTGAGTATTAAATATATTTCATAAATTTATTAATATTTTAATATTTAATATTTTAATATTAATCTATTTATAATGACATAAAAAATTTATTTTAAAGTTTCTTGTGTTTTTTGTCTTTCATTTTATTAGTATAAATAATAGATAACTATTTATATGTCAAAATAGTTTGTCCTATTGGCAAGAGAAATTTGTTGTTCCAAATTTGAGATTGATATTTGGAGTTTGACACAAGCTGAATCCATCAATTTGCTAGTCTCTACAAATATGATAGTTTATAAAATCAATTTAAGTATTAAAATCACATCTAAATTTAAATAATTAAACACATAAAATAATCATCTTTTAATTATAATTTTCTATAATTATAAGTAGGGTCGACAGTTTGAACCCGATTCGCCAACACGACACGATTATAACGGGTTAGGGTTGACATGACATGACACGACACGACACGACAAGACACGTTTATTGGCAAACGATTTTCGTTCAAATCAAATTGAGCATTTAAAGACTAAATTTCAACTTGTTTAACTTATGAAAAAGTTTTTTTTTATTTAACTTTCCAAAAGAAAACAAAATTTTCTTTTAACTTTATAAAATTTGAATCGTAAATTTAACCATTCCGTCCTTACTTACACTGAACTTTTAAATTAAATTTAAAAATATTATAATTTTATTAAGATTTAGTTATGTTTAATTGTAAAAATTATAATTTGAGTGTTTAAATTATTTTTTATGTTTTTCACTTATTAATTGTGTTTTATTTGAATTGATAATTTTTCCGTAATATAAACGGGTTGACACGCGAGTTGACACGAACACGATAAGCTGACACGAATCAACCCGAACACGACACGATAACCACCCCTAATTATAAGTACGATTAGTAATGTATTTCAAAGAAAAAAAGTACAATTAGTAATGATTTTAAGCCATTGCTACTCTACACTGTCCTTGAACATTTTGCTTGGAGATTCCAAGGATTAATTAAATATTTTGATTCAGGGAGCAAACTAGAATTAACCCTAAATATAGGAAAAAGAAAAGAGAAAAGCAGCAAAGCGACAAAACATATTCAAAAGAATAACTTGGAAATTAAGCAAATGCTTACTCCTCCATGCGCCCCACCCCCTCCCAACTGTCCAGTATAACATTTCACAGACACGAATTTAACTGAACTTTCCTCAAATATCCTTCCCCTTTCACCGCCAATTACCTTTTCTCCTCTTCCTGCAAATTATAAATGCCTTTCTCGCCATCTTCTCTACTACTGTTACACTAAACCCTTCCCACTTCTCTTCCCTTTCACCATTATCATCTGTTTTACCTTCTTCCCTCTCTCCGTAATTCTCAGAACTTCGTGTAATGCACTGATCCTTTCCTCTACACATCGGAGTCATGGCCGAGGAGATCGCCAAGCTCGTCGATGCTCTCTCATGCTCATCCGGCGATGTTAGTCTCCCTCAGGGACTTCGCTCCGATTCCTCACTCAACCTAGGGTTCCATAAACTCTATTCTATTCTCAAATATGCTGTTAAACCGATCGCCGATGATGGTGATACTGATACTAATTGTACCAAGCTAGGGATTGAACTATGGGACCAGTCTCAAATTGAAGCTCTTGCTTCTTTGGCGACCGCAGTTGTCAACGCAACTCGATCTCTCTCAGGTACTGAATTCCTTCTGATTGTTTTCATGATTATGTTTATGTTCTAAAGTGAGGGCTAAAGGTTTTTTTGTGTATGTGCTGGTGTTGTGCAGTGGAACAACTGGAGCCAGTAATTGTGGCGGTTGTCCAGAAGTCGTTTGAGTTTGCCTTGACTTATTTGGAGAAATCAATATGTAACCGTGATGATTTAAGTCTTCAGGTTTGTGTTTGTTTTCTTGGGGAGGAGAATATAATCTATATTTGGCCTTACTTCAGTCAGTAGTTTCACTATCTGTTCATGATTCCTGTTTTGATTGGTTTAGACGATGGAGAACTCCGCAACTTGCAAGCAACATTATCTTCTTCTTTTTCTTTGTTCACTTATTATCAATTTAGTTGCATAGATTTACTCAGGATATATAGAGATATATTAATCATTTATCACAGCAGCAGCGTCAACATTTTATTATTTTTTATCTCAAAGATAAGATGGGCATGAAAAAAGGGTAAGTTGTTGATTTACCTTTGTGATAATACGTCATTTAGTCTTCCTTGTCTTCTGTTTATTCTTGGGCACTATGTAGTATCCTTGCATCATGTTGGGGGGGCGGAGGTATTTGGAGATATGCTTATTAGTAGTTTTTGTCATTTGGAAGAACTTTGCAAGTATAAGCTTTCTTTTCCTCCCTCCTATCCTACGTAAAGAAAAATCTTATTATGCTCTTCTCTGAATGTTATGCGCTATTATTGGATCGCTACATGGCTGCATAATCAAATTTTCATTATCTTAAAAGTTAAAAAATTACTTCCATGTACAATTCTTATAAATTCTAAACTTTTAGTTAAAAATATTTGAGAATATATCTTGCAAGCCTTACCCATTTACCAGTTACTTGAACTATTATCAGTATACCAATATCCTTATTTTTGGGGTGACTGATAATCTTGGCACCTAAGTATGTTCTTGTACTTGATACTCACACCCTGGTCTGTTATACATGGATGGAGGAGTATAGGGCATAAATGTTACTCTAGAAAGATAGAACTTCAACAAGTTTTTTTGCTCTAGCTCTACTATGCTGCCACAAAATTGGCAGCACTTCATAGTAGAATCATGATGAATGTTTAATTTCTCTCAATTTGAATATAACTGGATAAGAAGTGCAGAAATTACTCATGTTATCTTCTGTGACCTTGTTATGACCTTGCTCATGCATCCTGATGAGCTTCTCTGTCTTGCACGGATATGTTGATTTGACTTTATATTTATACTCGTTATTGTTGCTGTTATTATTGTTATTGTTTGTCTTATGTTGGTTGCTTCTCATAGTAGTTTATGTTTGTCCATCAGAGCTATATGGTGCAGCTTATGGAAGTAGGACTTACTCAGGGAGTGGATAAAGATATGGATCTGTCACATCCGCTATCTTCAAAAATTGTTGTGGACTTGTTTTCTGTTGTGTCCCATAAAGATGGTAGCATTGAGCTCCAAGATTATGTTAAGTGCATGCTTCAAGGTACTTCCAAATATGCTGCATGTCTGCTTTGGATTACAGTTTTTGATTTTTTTTCTTTTTTAAATAACCTTATGTTTGTCATGAATGTTTGAAAAGGGGGTAGATGTTTGGTTGAAGAAAAAGCAGCTGACAACATCTTGATGACATTAGCATCTGAATTGATGCAACCTGACAATGTGGACAAATCTTCTGTTGGAGAGTCATTTCATTATGATTTCACAAAGTTGATTACTCTTTCTCGTCATCAAGTGATTGTTCATTTGGAATGTATCCAAAGGCTTCTTCTTGTTTGCAAAGAACTTTTTGAACTTCCGGATATGTTTGATGAGAAAACATCCTCTACAAGTTTGCGCAAAAGATTGTCTTTTTGTGTGAGGATATTCAAGTTGCTGGGTTCTCTTGCCAGAGACAACCCATGTGTCAGGGTCAATGCTGCATTGTTGCAATCTTTTGCTTCTTTTGCCTGTTTTTTGCCTAAGCTGTTTAGACTTGGTTTTGAGTTTCCAAGCAACAGTTCTGCTACTGAGAGTAGTTTTGACAACCTTGCCATCTTGTTGACCGAAGAGTTCCTTCAACTTGTACAGGAAATCTTTCGAAATAGCAATGTGTTTCAGAATATCCGGACATGCATCACTGCTTCAATCTTGGACCACCTTGAATCATGTGCATGGAAATACAGTAAATCTGCTGTTAATCCTAAGCCTCCTTTGGTGTACTCTCCGCGTGTGGTCATTTTCATAGTTAAGCTCATTATGGATGTGAAGAATTGTTCAAATCAGGTTTTTGAGTTGGATATTAATGCAGAATGTATGGGAAGTGATGTGAATTCTCCTGCATGCCAAGGTGGCTCTGAGAATGTTTTTCTACTGAAGAAGTACACAGTTGAGGATATATTGAATATTATATTGCCTCCATCAATGCAGTGGGTGGATGATCTGATAAACCTAGTTTTTTTCCTTCATTGCGAAGGTGTCAAACTAAGACCAAAATCTGACGTATTGTCTTCCATGTGTCCAAGGGCATCATCTGAACCAGAAAGTGCTGTTTGTCTTGAGGAAGATGCTCTCTTTGGGGACCTTTTCTCTGAGGGTGGTCGATCAGGATCTATGGATGCATTTGATCAATCTACAGCTGTGTCTAGCTCTGTTTCAAGCTTCAGCAATATGCCAATCCAAGCTGCTGCAGAACTGCTCATCTTTCTAAAAGACAATGTTTTCTCTCCTGATTGGCATCCCACCTTGTATGAGGATGCTTGTAGAAAGATCACTTCTACCCACATTGATATTTTACTCTCCATAATCAATCATCAGCGCTGCAATTCAGATGCTTTCTTAAATCTTGATGAACAGAGGAAGTGTGAGCATGTACCTCATTTGTGCTTTCAACTATTGTATAACTTGTTATCACATCATGCTTTATCTCGTACACTTGAAGAGTCCCTTTTTGAAAAGATTCTGGCGGTTGAGAATGGTGCTTTTGTATACAATGATCAGACCCTTGCCTTGGTGGCTCATGCTCTTGTCTCACATATGGGTTCTGCTGGTAGTGGCCTTAGGACCAAAGTTTATGATATATTTATTGATTTTGTACACAAAAAGGCCATAAAAATCTGTACTAGCTGTCCTAGTCTTCAAGAGCTTCTTGATTCTCTTCCTTCTTTGTTTTACATTGAGACACTTCTAATGGCATTTCATTTATCCTCTGATGATGAAAAGGCTGCTCAGGTGAAGTCGATATTTTCTTCCATTAACACCTTAGAATCTCCCTCACCTGGTTTTGGCAGCATGCAACTGTCCTGCTGGGCTTTATTGATTTCTCGGTTGGTTGTATTGCTACGCCACATGTTATATTACCCTCATGGTTGTCCGTCATCATTACTTCTGGAGTTTAGAGCCAAGTTGAGGGAGGCATCACAGAATGGATTACAGCTTCCTTCTAGTGTATCACCATGGGCACCTATCATGTTGGAGAATGTGATTGGCATGTGGAGTAAAGAGCTACCTGTTAGCAAAAGCTTGTTCAATCAGTTGATTGATATAGCTCCCCTCCCTGCTTCTGTATGCAGGGAGGACCCACAGCTGGACTCATTAGATTTGACTTGGGAGGAGATATGTGCCTCTTTCTCTCAGATTCTGGGGCTATGGAAAGGTAAAAGACCTGAAAATGTGGAGGACCTACTTCTTGAAAGGTACATGTTTGTTCTTTGTTGGGATATTCCAGTTATGAAATCAACACCGGACCATCTGCTGCTTCTGTTGAGGAGTGTGGGGGTTCCTGATGTCTCGAAGATAGATCATTTTGTTTATTTCAGTCATTCAATTCTGGGGCATTCAGGAGTTATAAGGGAGAAGGTTAATTGTCCGCATATGGTTGCTGGCTTGCTTCACCAATTGCATGTTTTATGTGCCCCAGATGATCAACAGGAACTGGGCTGGGATTTTTTTAAGGCAGGATCATGGCTTTCCCTTGTGTTGTCCCTGTTTGATGCTGGCATCTGGAGATATTCTGTCAAGAATTCCATCCATTTTGTTGGCCCTAGCTGGAGAGAGCATTCATCAAAGGATGCTGAATTTCTTGCTTTAGCTGAAGACCTTGTCTTCAGTTCACTTGGTGATGATCAATTTTCAATGTTATTAAATTTGTTCTCATCCTTTCTTAAGAAGTATTTGGAAGCTTATCAGAAGGCTTTCATTCTGGCCTTGGATAAAGACCATGACTCTGCTGATAGCTTTTCACCTTTGTTGCTTCTCAAACACACCTGCTTTGGCAACAGGCAGGATGAGCTCCTTGAAAAAATAGGGTACAATCCATGCCAGCTGGAATCTCTTTATGACCTTGTGACAAAGTTGGATGAAGCCATTGACAAAACAGCTCCAGGATTTCGATCTAAAGTCTTCTGGAAATTCGCACTGCATGGTTTCCCTTGTCATTCTCAGATTGCAAGTGGAGTTATTCTTTCTTGCATTCTTCACATTAAAGGAATTATTGCTATTCTGGACGGTCTGCTGAAGATTAGAGGGACTAAAGGGATTGTTGGCATTGAAACAGCTGTACTTGATCAAACTTTTAAATCCATCTTGACAATAAAATGTGACAGAGTTTTTGAAAGCCTACATGGGAAATGTGAAGCTATTTACGGGAACTTGAGGGGTCATATTGAGGGGCCTGACTATAGCAACTTATTCTTACTGAAGAACATGGAACAGTTTTTATTATTTAGTGTTAACAACAGAGGTGGTGTTGATAGCAGTGTCTATGAGTGTATTGTTACCAACTTCATTGACATAATTAACAATGTCAGGAAAGACCCTTCAAAAGCTTCCATTTTCAAATACTTCCTCTCTGTTGAGGGTGTTTCACAGCAGCTCAGTGATATTTACCGTGCACAAAGGGGTGATTTGCTGGTTCTTATTGGTTCAGTGGACGCTTGCAGCTCTGAATCAGTAAATGTGAAAGTACTGAACTTTTTTGTGGAACTTCTGTCAGGAGATGTGTACCTTGATGTCAAACAAGTGCTACAAAGGAAGTTTCTTAGCATGGACTTGACTTTCCTCTCAAAATGGCTGGAAAAGAGGCTTCTGGGAACTGTGTCAGACTCCACAAGTGGGGTTACCAGGGGAAAAGGAATTTCACCGTCCTTGAGAGAGTCGACAATGAATTTCATCATGTGCCTTGTATCCCCATTCTCTGAATCGAAGTCCCAAGAACTGCACAAGCATT
Organism: Apocynum venetum; assembly: GCA_019593545.1. NCBI lineage: Eukaryota > Viridiplantae > Streptophyta > Magnoliopsida > Gentianales > Apocynaceae > Apocynum > Apocynum venetum. The sequence continues at coordinate 2,117,376 of SRSM01000123.1, read as the reverse complement.
TATTTGAGGCCTTGTTGATCCCTCTGGAGAGTGCTTTTCTGCTATTTGACTTTACTATAGCGAAGTCTTATTTCAATTTTATTCTTCAACTCTCCAGGGGGGAGATGTTAATTAGATCACTTTTGCAGTATGCAGTCATTCTGATGGAGAAGTTGGGTTGTGAGGAACATCTGCTTCAAGGACTGAAATACATATTTGGCTTTCTTGCAACTATTTTAAGTGAGTGTGATTCTAGTATGAATACAGTTGATAAATCTTCTGGAGCTTCTTTGTCAAGAAACAGTTCTGCCATGGGATCTATATCTTCTCGAGCTCTTGGTTCGAGAAAGAATTCTGATGCTTTGGTCCTTTCAGCTAATCAAGGAGCTTCAGCGTCTATTGAATGTGATGCTACTTCTGTGGATGAGGATGAGGATGATGGAACATCTGATGGTGAAATTGGTAGTGTGGACAAGGATGATGAGGAGGATAGCAGTAGTGAAAGGGCTCTTGCATCTAAAGTTTGCACGTTTACATCCAGTGGTAGTAATTTTATGGAGCAGCATTGGTATTTTTGTTACACATGTGATTTGACCGTCTCCAAAGGTTGCTGCTCTGTATGTGCAAAAGTTTGTCACCGTGGTCATCGTGTGGTCTATTCTCGTTCAAGTCGTTTTTTCTGCGACTGTGGAGCAGGGGGTGTTCGTGGAAGCAGTTGTCAATGTTTAAAGCCTCGAAAATTCTCTGGTGGTAATAATGCAACTACACGCAGTGCTGGTAATCTGCAATCCTTCTTGCCTTTCCCAGACAATGGGGATCAGCTGCCTGATAGTGATTCAGATGTTGATGACGATGATGTTTTCCCAGAATTAGATAACTCCATTAAGTTGTCTATTCCAAAGGAACTTCAAGATGTAATTCCTAAGTTACTTGGGGATCTAGATATTGAAGATCGTGTCATAGAGCTCTGCTCGTCATTGTTACCCTCAATTACCAGCAGAAGAGACTCAAACTTTTTAAGAGAGAGAACAATTGCCTTGGGTGAAAATAAATTGCTATCTTGTACTGGTGATCTTTTGCAACTGAAGAAGGCATACAAAAGTGGATCTTTGGACTTGAAGATAAAGGCAGATTACTCAAATACCAAGGAACTCAAATCCCATCTGGCAAGTGGTTCTCTTGTTAAGTCCCTACTAAGTGTTAGTAGCAAAGGTCGATTGGCTGTGGGTGAAGGTGATAGGGTTGCTATATTTGACATTGGTCAGCTGATAGGACAAGCCACTGTTGCACCTGTAACAGCTGACAAGGCTAATGTGAAGCCTCTATCTAAGAATGTTGTGCGCTTTGAGATTGTGCATCTTGTTTTCAATTTGGTGGTGGATAATTATCTTGCTGTAGCAGGCTATGAAGATTGCCAAGTCCTCGCAATAAACCACCGGGGTGAAGTGACTGATCGATTAGCCATTGAACTTGCTCTGCAAGGTGCATATATTAGACGTGTAGAGTGGGTCCCAGGCTCTCAGGTTCAGCTGATGGTGGTAACCAACAAATTTGTCAAGATATATGACCTGTCTCAAGACAATATCAGTCCTATGCACTACTTCACTTTACCTGATGACTTGATTGTGGATGCAATCCTTTTTATGGCTTCCCATGGAAGGCTTTTCCTGATTGTCCTTTCAGAAAACGGCTACTTGTACAGGTTAGAGTTGTCAGTGAAAGGAAATGTTGGTGTCCAGGCATTAAAGGAAGTTATTCCAATTGAGGGCAGAGACATACATGCAAAGGGCTTGTCTTTGTGTTTTTCATCATCTCAGAAGCTACTGTTTGTGTCTTTTCAAGATGGAACTAGCTTGATTGGTCGGCTGAACTCAGATGTCACATCTCTAATTGAAACCTCTGCTTTGCTTGATAGTGAACCAGATGGCAAGACCCGCCCTGCTGGATTGCATCGTTGGAAAGAGTTACTGTCTGGCATTGGTTTATTTATTTGCTTTTCTAGTGTGAAATCCAATGCTCCTTTTGCTGTATCTGTTGGTGAACATGAAATACTTGCACAGAACTTGAGGCATGCAGTAGGTTCAACATCTCCCTTGGTTGGGGTCACTGCGTACAAACCTTTATCCAAAGACAAGATTCACTGCCTTGTTTTACATGATGATGGTAGCCTTCAGATATATTCTCACATTCCTGTGGGGGTTGACATTGGTGCCACTGCTATCTCTGATAAGGTTAAGAAACTGGGTTCTGATATTCTTAACAATAAATCATTTGGAGGAGCTAAACCTGAGTTCCCACTTGACTTCTTTGAGAAAACAATGTGCATAACTCCAGATGTGAAGCTAAGTGGTGATGCCATCAGAAATGGTGATTCTGAAGGTGCTAAACAAACATTGGCATCCGAAGACGGGTTCTTAGAGAGCCCCAGTCCTTCGGGTTTTAAGGTATTTTAGAACTAGTCTTATCTTGGTTTCAGTTAAGTGGTGTTTGAGCAATCCTACATTTCCACATATCCTATCACTAGTTTGTTGTTTTGATCAGCATCTGCTATAGGATTAACATTGCATTACTACCTGGCTATGGTCTAATTGTCAGCACAAGATCTGAACTCTTTAGTTGGTGATATGGTCATTTACTAAGGACATGACTGCTTCTTCTGTTACTGTGATTATGATGATATGGGCCTCACTAGATCCCTGCATTATGTCCTTGATTTCTCATCTTCATTGAAAAAGTCTCTTTGGTTGACACTGGCTCCCCGGGGGGGGGGGGGAATTCTTACCCTTGGTTCTTCAAAAACACCACTGATCCTTGCCAGTGACCTCATTTTACCAAGGACCAAATGGAGGAGGGTGTTTACACTGTTTTTCCAGTACCTCTATGTATCAGGTGCCAGGATTTGTAGTCATAAATAGTCTTGTAGTTTCAAGGTCTGGATATTAACAGGGGACCTCTTTGAATGCTAAATGTTGAATACAGGTTAATCAGTATTATCTGTTCCTGTTCAATGGAAGCCTTTGTGTTGTTGGATTATCGCACTTTAAGTTGTCTATGTTTTACATGAGAACACCACTTGGTATTGACAAGAGCTACAGAAGAGCTGCAAGCTTAATGTTCACTATTAGAATAGAAAATAATGATAAAGCCATAGAAAATACTTAGGTTATGTGAACTATTTGACATAAAGATTGCATGAAGTTGGAAAATGAGAACTTGTGTGCCTTGAACAGAATTATTTTGATAATCTTGTTTACTTCTTGTCCTTATCTGGATAAAATTTAAAAATTTACTCTCTTAGATTTCACTTCAAAAAAATTTTCCAATTTTGAAATGATGTTTAATGTTCTTATCTGAGTTACGAAGTTTCAATTAGCTTACTTGTTCTCCTCTTTTCTCTATCAGATTACAGTCTCTAATTCAAACCCAGATATTGTCATGGTTGGTTTTCGTATGCATGTGGGAAATACATCGGCAAATCATATACCATCTGAAGTTACTATATTTCAAAGAACAATAAAAATGGATGAAGGAATGAGGTCTTGGTATGATGTTCCTTTTACAGTGCCTGAATCACTTCTTGCTGATGAAGAATTTACTATCAGTGTTGGACCAACCTTCAGTGGATCTACTTTAGCTAGGATAGACTCATTGGAAATCTATGGCAGATCTAAAGATGAATTTGGCTGGAAAGAGAAGATGGATGACATGGAATCTCGCGTGCTTGGCTGCAATTCATGGGTTTCAGGTTCCAGGAGGAAGGGCCGCGCAACACAAACTGCTCCTCTTCAGGAGCAGGTGATGGCAGATGGTCTCAAGCTTCTATCCAAGGTCTATTCTTGCAACCTGCAGGAATGCTCAAAAGTTGAAGATATTAAAGCCGAACTGAGTAAACTGAAGTGCAAGAAGCTGTTGGAAACAATATTTGAAAGTGATAGAGAGCCTTTGTTGTTGGCTGCTGCTGGCTTTGTGTTGCAGGCTTTGTTTCCCAAAAAAGAGATTTATCACCAGGTATTACCTAATGTCATACTTCTCCTTGACTGTAGTTTTTTTTTGTTGGCTACTGATGCACAGAAATAATTCCTGAATGTTTACCTGGTGAATATTTTCTTTAGGTTAAAGACACTATGCGTCTTGCTGGTGTGGTTAAATCTACTTCCATGCTCTCTTCAAAACTGGGGACTGGTGGGAATACAGCAGGTTGGATTATTCAGGAATTCACAGCACAGATGCGTGCAGTTTCTAAGATCGCACTACACCGTCGCTCCAATTTGGCTGCTTTTCTTGAAACAAATGGTAATTTGATAGATTATGTTAGTTGGATCTACTGGGGGAACTGGCCGAAGATCGTTTGTGCATTATTTCTTGGGACATGGTTTTTTTTTGGGGGGGGGGGGGGGGGGGGGAGGCTGGGCATTGAGGCTGTAGTGGGGCATTGTTGCTGCGATGTTGTTGTTTGGTTTTTTATGTTCATATGGGAATTTAAACATGCTGCTTATTTGCACTTGAAATATTTTGCACAGTTTCTGAATTTTTTACCAGCTTTTAAAGTTCCTGCAACATTTAATATCATTAAGGTGACTAGTTATGAGTTTTAAATCTGTTTCTTTTTTTTTTTTTTGGGATGAGTGACCTTTAAATCTGTTTTTCTTGAAGTTATGGTCTAATTTTAGTACCTTAGGTAAGTTCTGAAGTTCTTGTTTTTTTATGTAGGTTCAGAAGTGGTTGATGGACTGATGCAAGTCCTCTGGGGAATTCTAGACGTAGAGCAACCTGACACACAAACTATGAACAATATTGTAGTCTCATCCGTAGAACTAATATATTGTTATGCTGAATGTCTGGCATTGCAAGCAAAGGACACTGGCAGGAATTCTGTTGCTCCTGCTGTCTCACTATTTAAGGAACTTCTTTTCTCTACTAATGAGGCAGTTCAAACTTCCAGCAGGTAAATATTGTTCTTTATTTGAGCTTTTCAATTTAACACTTCCAATCAATGTGTTCATTCTCTCTTTTCCTCTTTTGCCAGCTTGGCTATATCTTCAAGGTTGCTCCAGGTGCCTTTTCCAAAGCAAACCATGCTTGGTACAGATGATGTGACAGATAATCCACCCTCTGTTCCTGTGCGAGCTGATGTCACAAGTGCAGCTAGTGGAAACACTCATGTTATGGTCGAGGAGGACAATATTACCTCATCCGTTCAATACTGTTGTGATGGTTGTTCCACTGTTCCTATACTGAGGAGAAGATGGCACTGTACTGTCTGCCCTGACTTTGATTTATGCGAGGCATGTTATGAAGTATTGGATGCAGATCGGCTTCCTCCACCTCATTCAAGAGATCATCCTATGACTGCAATTCCAATTGAAGTTGAATCATTGGGTGGAGAGAGCAATGAAATTCATTTCACTACTGATGACTTGGCTGATTCCAGTTTGTTACCAGTTTCCACAGACATGAGCATGCAGAATGCAGTTCCATCTATCCATGAACTGGAACCTAGTGAATCTGCAGAGTTTCCAGCTTCAGTAGTTGACCCTGTTACCATTTCTGCTTCTAAAAGAGTTGTTAATTCTTTACTTCTTTCTGAGCTCCTTGAACAACTTAAAGGATGGATGGAGACCACTACTGGAGCTAGAGCTATTCCAATTATGCAACTTTTCTACAGACTGTCGTCAGCCATTGGTGGACCTTTTGCTGATAGCTCAGTGCCTGAGCTTATAGATTTGGAGAAGTTAACAAAATGGTTTTTGGATGAAATCAATATCAATAAATCTTTAGCTGCCAGAAACCGTTCATCTTTTGGGGAGGTGGTTATTCTTGTTTTCATGTTCTTCACGCTAATGCTAAGAAATTGGAACCAACCAAGCAGTGAGGGTTCTGCATCAAGAAATAGCAGTGCGATAGATGCCAATGACAAAAGCCCCACCCAGCACACACCTTCTTCTTTGTCTGGTTCAACTTCTGTTGATGGCCAGGAGAAAAATGACTCCATTTCCCATCTATTTCGAGCTTCTGCCTTACTTAGGCAGCAAGCCTTTGTAAACTATCTGATGGACATTTTGCAGCAGCTTGTCCATGTTTTCAAGCCCTCATCTCTTAATACTGTCAGTTCTACTGGTGTGAGCTCTAGTTCTGGCTGTGGTTCTTTATTAACTGTCCGAAGAGAGCTGCCCGCCGGTAATTTTGCACCATTCTTTTCAGATGCTTATGCCAAATCCCATCGCGCAGATTTATTTGCAGATTATCATCGGCTGTTATTGGAGAACAGTTTCCGGGTTGTTTACAGTTTGATCAGGCCAGAAAAGCATGACAAGGGTGGGGAGAAAGATAAGTCCTCCAAGACCTCTTCTAGTAAAGATCTGAAGCTTGATGGTTATCAGGATATTTTCTGTAGTTACATCAACAATCCACATACATCATTTGTGAGAAGATATGCAAGGAGGCTCTTCCTTCATCTATGTGGTAGTAAGACACATTACTACAGTGTGCGGGACTCTTGGCAATTCTCAACTGAAGTGAAAAAGCTCTACAAACACATAAACAAATCTGGTGGCTTTCAGAGTACTATTTCGTACGAAAGGAGTGTCAAGATAGTGAAGTGTCTCTCTACAATGGCTGAAGTAGCTGCTGCACGTCCCAGAAACTGGCAGAAGTATTGTGTAAGGCATACTGATGTTTTGCCCTTCCTTATGAATGGAGTTTTCTACTTCGGAGAGGAATGTGTTGTTCAAACATTGAAACTACTGAGTTTGGCCTTTTATACTGGAAAGGATTTTCACCAGTCTTTGCATAAAACTGAAGCAGGGGAAACTGGAACAAGCTCAAACAAGTCAGGCACCCAGACCCTTGATTCTAAGAAGAAGAAAATAGGAGAGGATGGTAGTGATTCTGGATTGGAGAAGTCTTATCTGGAGATGGAACCAGTGATTGGTGTCTTCTCTGATAAAGATGGTGAGACACTGAGGCAATTTATTGACCTGTTCTTATTAGAATGGAACTCAAGTTCTGTGCGTGTGGAAGCTAAGTGCGTCCTTTTTGGAATCTGGCACCATGGAAATCAATTATTCAAGGAGACCCTGCTAACAGTTCTTTTGCAAAAAATTAAATCTTTGCCAATGTATGGTCAGAATGTTGTTGAATATACAGAACTTGTTACATCGTTGCTGGGGAAGGCTCCAGATAACAGTTCAAAGCAACAGATCAATGAAATCATTGACAAATGTTTGACCCCAGACGTTATCAGGTGCATCTTTGAGACTCTCCGGTCACAGAATGACCTTTTGGCTAATCATCCTAACTCCCGCATATACAACACTTTGAGTGGCTTGGTGGAGTTTGATGGGTACTATCTTGAAAGTGAGCCTTGTGTTGCCTGTAGCTCCCCAGAGGTGCCCTATGCCAGGATGAAGCTTGAGAGTTTGAAGTCAGAGACAAAGTTCACAGACAATCGCATTATTGTGAAATGTACTGGCAGCTACACTATTCAGAGTGTTACCATGAATGTTCATGATGCTCGCAAGTCCAAGTCTGTTAAAGTGCTAAACCTCTACTACAATAACAGGCCTGTTGCTGACTTGTCTGAACTGAAAAATAATTGGTCACTGTGGAAGCGTGCAAAGACCTGCCATCTTGCCTTCAATCAAACAGAGCTAAAAGTCGATTTCCCCATCCCAATTACAGCTTGTAATTTTATGATTGAATTGGACTCATTTTATGAAAACCTTCAGGCCTTGTCTCTTGAGCCTTTGCAATGCCCACGTTGCAGTCGACCAGTTACTGATAAGCATGGTATCTGCAGTAACTGTCATGAGAATGCTTACCAGTGTAGGCAATGCCGAAACATAAATTATGAAAATCTTGATTCCTTTTTATGCAATGAGTGTGGATATAGCAAATATGGTCGCTTTGAATTTAATTTCATGGCAAAACCGAGTTTCACGTTTGATAACATGGAAAATGATGAAGATATGAAGAGGGGCTTGGCTGCCATAGAATTAGAATCTGAAAATGCTCATAGGAGATATCAGCAGCTCTTAGGATTCAAGAAACCTTTGCTGAAGATTGTATCAAGCATTGGCGAGAATGAAATGGATTCCCAGCAGAAGGATTCTGTTCAACAAATGATGGTCTCCTTGCCTGGACCTTCAATGAAGGTAAACCGTAAGATTGCCCTTCTCGGTGTCCTTTATGGTGAGAAATGCAAAGCAGCTTTTGATTCAGTCAGCAAAAGTGTCCAGACACTTCAAGGTCTTAGACGGGTTTTGATGAATTACTTGCATCTGAAACATTCTGATAATGCAGTTGCAACCTCCAGATTTGTCATTTCAAGATCAGAGAATAGTTGTTATGGTTGTGCTACTACTTTTGTTACCCAGTGCGTTGAGATTTTGCAAGTCCTATCAAAACATCCAAGCTCCAAGACACAGTTGGTCGTTTCTGGCATATTATCTGAGTTGTTTGAAAATAATATCCATCAAGGGCCAAAAACTGCTCGTGTCCAGGCCAGGGCAGCACTCTGTGCTTTTTCTGAGGGTGACTTTAATGCTGTGGCTGAGTTGAATAGTTTAATACAAAAGAAGGTCATGTACTGTCTTGAACACCATCGCTCAATGGACATTGCTCTGGCAACCCGTGAAGAGTTATTGTTACTATCAGATGTATGCTCATTGGCTGACGAATTTTGGGAGTCTAGACTAAGGATTGTATTTCAGTTGTTATTTTCTTCCATCAAATTGGGTGCCAAACATCCTGCCATATCAGAATATGTTATCCTTCCTTGTCTAAGGATAATATCTCTGACTTGTACCCCTCCGAAGCCTGACACATCAGATAAAGAGAATCTAAATGGAAAACCTGCTCCAGTTTCGCTAGTCAAAGATGAAAATCACTTGAACATGTCTGGAACTGGTGGCCTTGTGACTGGAAGCAAGTCTGTCTCAGAGTCAGCGGAGAGGAATTGGGATGTATCTCAAAAGAGTCAAGATATTCAGTTAGTCAGTTACTCGGAGTGGGAGAAAGGAGCATCATATCTTGATTTTGTGAGGCGGCAATACAAAGTGTCTCAGGCCATCAAAACTGGTCCTAGGTCTCGCCCTCATAGACATGATTTCTTATCTTTGAAATATGCTCTTAGATGGAAGCGTCGTGCAGGAAAAACTGGAAGTGAGATGGCATCTTTTGAGCTGGGATCCTGGGTGACAGAACTTATATTAAGTGCATGTTCTCAGTCTATCCGGTCAGAGATGTGCATGCTAATTGGTTTGCTTTGTGGTCAAAGTTCATCTAGACGATATCGGTTATTGAGCTTGCTTTCGTCTTTGTTGCCAGCAACCCTTCCTGCTGGTGAAAATGCTGCAGAGTATTTTGAATTACTCTTTAAGATGATAGATTCAGAGGATGCCCGTCTTTTCTTGACTGTACTTGGAAGTCTGACTACGATATGCAAGTTAATTACCCAAGAAGTTATTAACATTGAATCTTTTGAGAGGAGCTTGCACATTGATATTTCTCAAGGTTTTATTCTTCATAAGCTTATTGAGTTGCTTGGAAAATTTTTGGAGGTTCCAAATATCAGATCACGGTAAGTTTAATGAGCTCTTTTTTTAAAATATATGTTCTTAGCAGAGTATGCTTAACATTAATTTCCTGTATCATATTAATGTACATTAGTTACATTGCAGCTTTATGCGAGAACATTTGCTGTCCGAAGTTCTTGAGGCCCTTATTGTAATTAGGGGCTTGATTGTACAGAAGACAAAGCTGATTAGTGATTGTAACCGTCTCCTGAAAGATCTGTTAGACAGTCTCTTGCTTGAGAGTGATGAAAATAAACGCCAGTTTATCCAGGCCTGCATCTGTGGCCTACAAATCCATGGGGAAGAAAGGAAAGGGCGAACTTCCTTGGTATGTGTTGAATCTATTGTACTTTTAGTTCCAAATATTTTTTGTACTTTTTCAGGATTAAGAAAATGATGGTATATAGAAGTTCTACATAGTGTGATCTATTTATGTTATTCCAAATTTCATGGTTTTCTAGTAGCATTTTTAGCCTGCCTGCTTATGCAAACCTTTGTTTAGTTCTGCTTGAAGTTCTCTTCTCTGATGAGTTCCAAAATATTGTTTTTGTGACTGCAGTTTATCTTGGAACAACTCTGTAATCTCATTTGCCCCTCGAAGCCAGAGGCTGTTTATTTTCTTATTTTGAACAAGGCACATACACAGGAAGAATTTATCAGGGGATCAATGACAAAAAATCCTTATTCGAGTGCTGAGATTGGTCCATTGATGCGTGATGTCAAAAATAAAATTTGCCACCAGTTAGATCTGTTGGGTCTTCTTGAAGATGACTATGGCATGGAGTTGCTAGTGGCTGGAAATATCATCTCTCTTGATTTGAGCATTGCTCAAGTTTATGAACAGGTCTGGCGGAAATCTAATAGTCAATCTTCGAATACTTTATCAGGGACATTACTTTCTTCTACCGGAGCTGCATCAAGCAGGGACTGTCCTCCAATGACAGTGACCTATCGGCTTCAGGTTTAATTCTCCTCTCTTATAGCTCTTGTTGCCTTTTTCTGTTTTGGTATTTTTAAATCTCTGTTCATAGTACCACATAATTCTTGTCACAATCTCCTTCCATGTTACTTCTGGCCCACCCCCCAAAAAAAGAAAGGTTAGGGACCCTTGTACTTTTTCTCTCCATTTTTTCCTCTTTTCCTCTACTTGGAAATTATTATTGCTTTCCTATTTACTTTATGGTTTATTCCAGCACTGATCCGTTCACAAATTTGCAGGGGTTGGATGGTGAAGCTACTGAGCCAATGATAAAAGAATTGGACGAGGATAGAGAAGAATCCCAAGATCCTGAGATTGAGTTTGCAATAGCAGGTGCTGTCCGTGAATGTGGGGGCTTAGAAATTCTTCTAGGCATGGTTCAGGTGCGTGGAATTTGTAATTATTCTGAAATGTACCCCCCTCCCCCCAGGCCCCAACAACATACGTGGATATTTAAGGGTGAGTTTTAAAGCCAATAGGATGGGTATGGGCCATATGGCTATGAAAAAAATAGATTCTCTGCAGATATGGTAATATTTCTGGGTTTCAAATAAACAAAGTTGCTTCTTGGCTCTTCCATTTACCCTGATTTTCCTCTTTCCGACTGAACTGCTCACCAATTTACCTGTTCATTATCTGCCATGTTTCCATCTTCAATCTTGCTTTTTGTTATGCAGCGTTTACGAGATGATTTGAAGACTAATCAAGATCAGCTGCTTGCTGTGCTTAATTTGCTTATGCTGTGTTGCAAGATAAGAGAGAACAGAAGAGCATTATTGAGGCTAGGAGCTTTGACTCTTCTGCTCGAAACTGCAAGACGTGCCTTCTTTGTGGACGCAATGGAGCCAGCTGAGGGGATTTTATTGATTGTGGAAAGTCTAACTTTGGAAGCAAATGAGAGTGATAATATCAGTATTACAGCGGGTGTTTCCACTGTGTCTACTGAAGAAACTGGAGCTAGTGAACAGGCTAAAAAAATAGTTCTGATGTTCTTAGAGAGGTTGTCTCACCCATCAGGTCTTAAGAAGTCAAGTAAACAGCAGAGGAACACAGAAATGGTTGCTAGAATTTTGCCTTATTTGACTTATGGAGAACCTGCAGCCATGGAAGCACTTGTGCAGCATTTTGATCCTTACTTGCAGAATTGGCATGAATTTGACAGGCTGCAAAAACAGTTTGAAGATAATCCGAGAGATGAAAATATTGCTCAGCAAGCAGCCAATGAGAAATTTGCTCTGGAGAATTTTGTTAGAGTTTCAGAATCTCTAAAGACAAGTTCTTGTGGGGAGAGATTGAAGGACATTATATTGGAGAAAGGGATTACTGGTGCTGCACTCAGATATTTGAAGGATGCTTTTGCATTTACAGGGCAAGCTGGTTTCAAGTCCAGTGCTGAATGGGTATTGGGCTTGAAATTACCATCTGTTCCACTTATTCTCTCCATGTTAAGGGGTTTGTCAATGGGACATTTGGCCACTCAGAGGTGTATAGATGGAGGAGGGATCTTACCTTTGCTGCATGCTTTGGAAGGTGTGTCAGGTGAAAATGAGATTGGTGCAAGAGCTGAAAACTTGTTGGATACACTTTCTGATAGAGAGGGAAAAGGTGATGGCTTTCTGGCTGACAAGGTTCACCAATTACGGCATGCCACAAGGGATGAGATGAGGCGTCGAGCTCTAAGGACAAGAGAAGAATTGCTTCAGGTATTTCAAGTGTAGGACTTTGCTTCTGTCAGGCTGCTTTATCTCCATATGCTATCTCATCTGGAAATGTGCCATGGATGCCATTTTCTATCTCATTGGAATTGGAATGTCAATTACCTTAAATGTCTTGCTTGTCTTCTTTTGGGTTCTCTGTGTTAGAGATTGGGAGTCTCAATTTTTTACACCAATTGTCATATTTCAAGTGCCTAAAGTAGTTGGTCATAAAAGTATGATGGTCATGCCTGCACTGCACTCTCTTGTGCTACCATGCACATTGACTCATGCCACTCTCTCTCTCTCTCTCTCTCTCTCTCTCTCTCTCTCTCTCTCTCTCTCAAATTCACCATTTTCTAAAGCTGATCAGCAACTTTGGTGAAATTAGGGACTGGGGATGCGACAAGAACTGTCTTCGGATGGCGGTGAGCGGATTGTTGTTTCTCAGCCCATTCTTGAAGGCTTGGAGGATGTTGAAGAAGAGGAAGATGGCCTAGCTTGCATGGTGTGCCGGGAGGGTTATCACTTAAGACCTACTGATTTATTAGGTGTCTATTCTTACAGCAAGAGGGTGAACCTGGGGGGTGGAAATTCAGGAAATGCTCGTGGAGATTGTGTTTACACAACCGTCAGCCATTTTAACATCATACATTTCCAGTGCCATCAGGAAGCTAAAAGAGCAGATGCTGCCTTGAAGAATCCAAAGAAGGAGTGGGATGGAGCTGCCCTACGGAACAATGAGACACTGTGTAATAATTTGTTCCCTTTGAGAGGTCCGTCAGTTCCAATAAAACAATATATACGATACGTTGATCAGTACTGGGATTATCTCAATGCTCTTGGACGTGCTGATGGAAGTCGGCTTCGGTTATTGATTTATGACATTGTTCTGGTGAGTTATTTGTTTGTCTTGCTACTTGACTTTTTACCTGAGTGCTGCCTATCCATGGATTTGTGTGCTATATTTTCTGTTGTTTAGATATGTACTATGTGGGCTTCATGTTTTCACGTTTTGTGTTTTGCTATACTGTTGTTGCTGAACTAGAGATTAAGCCTCATGTAAATTAACTAATGGTTCATGTTCTCGTTCACATTCTTGACAGATGCTGGCACGATTTGCCACAGGTGCCTCATTTAGTGCTGATTGTAGAGGTGGCGGAAAGGAAAGCAACTCCCGGTTTTTACCTTTCATGATTCAGATGGCTCGTCATTTTCTAGATCATGACCCCTCTCAGCGAATTGCCATGGCCGAGTCTATTTCAACTTACTTGGCCGCTCCCACTACGGAATCTAGACCTTCCAGTCCATTCTCTGCTGGAACGGAGGAAAGTATTCAGTTTATGATGGTTAGTTCTTTTCTGTCAGAATCTTATGAGTCATGGCTGCAACATCGACGTGCCTTCCTGCAGCGTGGGATATACCATGCATACATGCAGCACACTCATGGTCGGTCAATGAACCGTGCATCACCCAATCTGGCAAGCACTATGAGATCTGATTCAAGTACAAGCAGTAAGTCGGGTGAAACTAGTGGATCTGATGAATTGTTGTCAACCATCCAACCAATGCTTGTTTATACTGGCTTGATTGAGCAATTGCAGCAGTTTTTCAAGCTTAAGAAGTCTTCTGCTGTTGCTAGTCTCGAAACTCAATTGACTTTAAAGGCTTCTGAAGCAGATGATGAAAACAAAGCGTTGGAGATGTGGGAGGTGCTTATGAAAGAGAGACTGTTAAATGTAAAGGATATGGTGGGTTTCTCCAAGGAATTGTTGTCATGGCTTGAGGGCATGACTTCCGCTACAGATTTGCAGGAGGCATTCGATATCATTGGCATGTTGGCTGATGTACTGACCGGAGGCTATACTCGATGCGAAGAGTTTGTTAATGATGCAATTAATTCTGGGAAAAGTTGATCAATGTATATGGTTAGTACTAGGAGCTTGATTGAACCGCTGGTGGATTTGAGGGATAAAATTTTGCATTGTTGTGAATAAATTTGTAGTAGTGTGAATTCTCCTCAATGTTTGAACTTGAATTGCAGTTAAAATGTTAATGGTAATTTTCCCAATTTATTGAAATCTGTGGTCTACAAAATTTTTACTTTTCCTTCTCACTGCCGTAACTAAATCCTAGTGGAATGGTCCTGGCAATAAAGAATTTCGATCCATAATGCGACCCACTTTGGTCAATTTAATTAAAAATAATTCTAGTATAAAAGTGTGATTACAAATCCCAACATGAACTTGAGGCTGACTGCTCATCATGAGCGATGGAGTGACAGCCCTAGAGGCGAACAATGCCCACACGGCAATTGTTCACTGTGGAGACAACATAGTTGACCTCAAATCAAATGAATGCATTTGCAGGCCGCAGCTGTTACTTCAGTTCATTGTGTCATAATCGTTCGATCTCGTCATTGTACTCCAAGACCTTCTGCCGAATCTTGGACGAATCGACCCATATAACAAAATCTTCTCGAGAAACACATCTAATCCAAGTCCAACTCTCAACATTAGTTCAACCCAGGATATCAGTCCAGAATGAGGTAGAATATTTAATTTCTAAATATTGGAAACCTGTTTGGCCCAGGAGAGTTAGGATCTGAGACCAGTAACACACAAATTCAGAAACTGCTGAACGGGAAGTCTGAATACACAATTTACTCAAGTGAATGAGACAGCTAAAGCCCACATTACTAGTGCTTTGTAAACTGAACGAGGGAATAACTAGGTTTGACTAATCCTTTATCAAGTCGCTTCACATGAGAAATTGAACACTCACCAGGTGTCCCATGTACCAGCTGATGCACTTCAGGTTTAATTATAACAAGTATGAAGTATCCCTATTTCCTATGAATAAAAGAATCACCGTTTTACTACCTAATGACTGCAAAATTTATTTCATTCTGCTCTTTCAATTCTTTGAGCATTTCTAGAAGAAATATTTGAAAACAAGAAGGATTTTAGAAATATTCTTTGAGCACTTTCCTTCCTTTCTTGTATTGAGATTCTCCAGTTCTATTTCCTTTTCAAAATTATCTATTTTTCCATTGTTAAATGACTGAAATTGAAATTACTTATCCAGATTTGGTAGTACATAAGCAGCATTATATACTGTCGTCACAATGTCAACAGGTAATTGCTTAGCCATAGTTCACTTACCGACAAAAGGATGCCACAGATAATTTATCACACAAAGCCAAACTCTTCTGAGATGACATCACGCCCATATTGGACCTAAATAAAAAATGTAGCTTATATCAATTGAGAACAGAAGTCGCCTGACAATTGAAATAACCAAACTTGAGAAGATAGCGAAGAAATCTGAAGTTGAATTTTCTTTCTGCTAGTAAATCTTAACAATATCAAGCAATAATAAAAGGAAAATAGTGAAAAGACCAAGTGCATGGATGAAAAAGCCTAAGCAGAAGACGGATTTTCCCATCCATTTCAACAATCTGAACAGCGATAAAGAACTCTTGCATTCCATGAAAGAGCAAATAAATCAAATCATTGAATGAACAAGTGCAAATGCATATCACACATGAAATCCAGAAGGAAAATTCAGAGGCAGAATAGAAACCAAAGTATTTAGCTAGGTATGTTGCGAAGAAAACTTGTTGATTTAACCAACAAAGGAGAAAAAAAGAAAAAGAAAAATATCCTGTCCATGAACTAAGTGAGGCAAAATCTCACAGCTTTTCTAGGAGGGCATCTGTCATCTCAATTCTAAAAGGTCCTTTGGAGTCCAACTGTTTTAACATGTTCACAAGCTTCTGTACCGTTCCACACAATTTTGAATACCTAACCAGAGAGAAAACAGAACGCAGCTAAAATTAACGGCAATATCAAGGATTAAAAACAAATACATTACCAAAATTTAATAAGTGGGGAAGATTATTGCTTCTGATAATCATCCCTTTGGGTAACGTGGTAACGACGCATAACATCATTTTCTCTTTGACTTCCCACTCTCTTCCAATCCAAGAAATCCACTTTCTTCAACAGATTATTCTCGTGAAACTTGAGCTTCCTCATGTTTTATCCACAAAACACAGGCAACCTGCGAAGACAAGTGGATCGATGATTGTACGTTTCCGGATATATGGGTGTATTTGAATTGGGTTTTGAAGTTTTTTGTTTTGATTTTAAATTGATTAATATATTTTGTATTTCACATTATTAATAATATTATAAAATATAATTAATAAATTATTTAATATTATAATTTTAATTTTAAAAATAATATAAAAATATTATTTATATAATTTAGTAAAACGTAAATGTAGCGTTAAAATAAAAAAATTTAAAATATATTTTTATAAAGAATTAAAAAAATTATTTTAAAAACCAACACAAATATACCATATGTATTTTGAGAGAGAGATGGCGCGCAAAACATAGCTAAATATCGGATGGAGGACACGGTTTAAACTTTTGCACATCCAAAAGAAAATTTTATTCCCCTCAAAAAAATAAAATTATTTTTAAACATTGGGCTTAAGAGAAGTATGAAGAGTGCCAATACATTGGGCCAGTAAACTCTTGCCCATCCACATCGAGTACCGGACTTTTATAGTATTCTTTTTATTTTAAAATTAAATTTCATATTATATTTTGAATCCTTAAATTTCACCAAAACACAAGCCCAACAGATTAATAACTCAATCATCCAATATGTTTGTGCCAGATCAAAATAAGACATCAAATTTTTAACAGGTAGAGAACTTTCAACAGACTGACCAATTTTCAAGAGAGAAACCGACCAAAAAAGGGCCACCATGGATATTCATTTCGAAACTCCCCTGTACATCCCCCACAAACGATTCCAGAATCATAACTTACCTTTCCATGAGGTAAACTAAAGGGTTCCTAACATATAATATAACTAGAAAAATTTGAAATTACTTGTTTTGCAGCACAATATCAGATACGAACAGAGATGCTACGAGAGTTAACAGGACGATTTTTAAGCAAAAGAGCAGCTTCTCATACTTAAATGGAAACCTGTGTTCCAGAATCAGAGTGATCAAAAAGAGGTTTATGAATCTCTGTAGAAGAACCGCGCCTGTGCCTTGGCTCATTACCACCAAATTAGTGAAAATTATCCAGGAAGAAATGGAAAATGATGCGGGGGAACTAGCAATTGCTTGTTTTCAGCTTTTTACTGATGTGATCGCAATTCCGAATGGTACTACTGGTAACTAGCTAATTGTTGGATGTTGGAAGAATCCTGCAAAACCAGAAACAGCAAGTGCTGCATATTCAGATGGCCCTTTGACCAAAGTAACAAAAACAAAACAGCTAAACATGAAGATTGCAGTTTTGGACATGGTGGGGGAAGTTTAATGTGTAAGCCATACGTGAAGCAATGAGCCACCCCAAAAATAGCTGCAATCACGGGTTCAGTACCTTGATGGAGGTCAGTCAAATTCTCATGCCACAATGCACATGTTAACCCACCCTCCCAATCCAACACACCACACAAAATTTGGTCACGTGGAGTTTCCATACCAATATGCTCAAAATCAACTATGGTAAATGGAACAAAACTACAAGAAACCAAAATAGTCACGTTAATCTTCTAAAGGAAGAAGAATTAAAATCAACATTTTCTGCATAGGCCTCCCCAAACAACTAGCATAAAGTAACATTTACTCCATGGATCATCTTCCCAATTCTGTCTCAAAAAATGCTCCTCCTTGCATCAAGAAAGAGAAGATACAACCATCAAAAACAAGGAAAAATTAAAATATTTCTCAAAGATTATTTCCCAACCTTCAGATTTTAGAACAAGAGGTTTAGTAGTGCCTATAAATTTATTCTTTCTATTTATCCTTCCTTAAATTCACTTTTAAATGATTTTTAAAAAATAAATAATGTGCAAAAAGATTAAAGAAAACTATACTAACATTTGTATTGAGGCTTGTACTGGTCCGACCATTCATTTGCTTGCCAACATCAAGTTGTACCGAGATGTTGGCTTGTGACAAATCCACTCCTGAGGATTGCAGTGCATGGGTTAGGGTACTCAACAACCTGTTGAACAAAATAAACCACAGAACCATAAAATTCAAAATTTTGTGAGTTTATTATCCAGCGTAACTAAGTGACCAAATAAGAATCAGTCCTTCATCCAGCAATAAATTAACCATCAAAGTCAACCAAACAACCATGCAGACCACATGAGAATCTCTAGTTTTAAACCGTCTGCTAGCTAAATGATTCTAATCAAACAAGTCATAGAACTTTTCCCCATAACATGAACTTCTATGCCAACTGATTATCAAGTGAAGGCATAAAAGGAGAATTATCATCAAATATTATTTTAGCACCAATATGATGAAGATATGAGAAGAAAAACAACTTGAGCAGATTTGCAGCAAATGCACTCCATCAAATCATGGCTATATAACGCAAATTCACTAGTAAGCTTATAAAAAGCTTCAATCTTTTCAGTGAAATTTTCTTTTAAGGACCACAAATTATAGAAAATGGCATGGCATCAGTTTTGGCAGCAAGAGGATATAAGAAAAAATTCATCCTTCCAGCCAATTGAATATGTATAGCTACATTTACAATACATGAGAAAACTCACCCTAGAGAGTAATTAAACAACTTCAATCCTTTCATTGAGAATTTTATTTTAAGAAATCTTTTGAAAAACCACCATAAGTTTGAGAAAATTGCAAATGGCCAGTTTTGATAGTAAGATTATATACGCCTTAGACCTTCCTGCCAATAGAATATGAATTGCTACGTATACAATCCATGAGAAAACTCACCCTTGAGAATAAACACTTGAGATACTAGATTGCTCACCCTCAGCCCTTAGCTGTTCCTGGTTATTAGGATAACGTGCCCGTACAGCACATTCAGATGAACAGGGTTTATCTGACCAGAACTGGGGATGAGAATCAGAAGCCAAGTGATTGACTTCAGAAAAGGAACCCTGAGGCGGATGGCCAGACGGAACCTCAAACAAGTTCGGCTGCACTGGTAAGTTAAGGGGAATTTCTTGGTCTCCTGTCACTTGAGGATGATCTGTTTGTCTGTATAGGGCAACACCACTCAGACCAGATTCTATTGAATTTTGTGAATTACTAAGCAACGTTGAATTGTCTACAATATTATCTTCATGACTAGATCCATTTTTCACGAACTGAGGTTGATCCATAAAGTTCTGAACTGACCCTGAATTGCTTCTCTGCTTTCAAAAAAAAAAATAATAATAATTTAAAAAAGAGAGTTAGTATAGGAAACATATATTCATGTTAAGTGATTTTCTCATCCATTTTACCATCTCAAAGATTAAGTTCAGAAAATGCAAAAAATAATCATTTTAAGACCCAAAATTTCACTGAAAAAAAGAACGAGGAACATAAAAGTACACAAATTTAATTATCTCTTCTTTTGTCCACTATAATATGAAGGGTAATTTTAGCTCTATGAAACAACCCATTGACAATCCCTCATTCCACCACTTTTCATTTTCTTTTTGCATTTTGTTCTCCTATCAACAAAGGAAGATTTTAAATCAATAAGAAGAAAACAAAAGAGAAAAAGGAACACAAGACCTGTGAATATCTCTCAACCTAACAGTCAAAAGCATGTACTGAAAATGAGGCAGTCTGCCAGCAAACAAAAGAATGATTCATTTAAATCTGAAGTTTGTTGAATTCATCACCACCTAGCTAAAATCCTCACATTTTACAAGAAAAAGTTTATTGCAAATAAGCTAAAAGAAGCAACACAGATGAAGCATAGAGAACTAGAATTGTCATTACACCTATATCATGGAAGACAGAATGATAATTTCATCCATACATAATACGCATGCATTAATTAACTTCTGAATGTTACAATTAAGTATAGAATTTTCAGATATCATCTACAGAAAGAACAAGACAAACTCATACTCTCAGAACATAAAGCAGAAGTACACAGTGAAATTCATACAGCAGCAAAGACTATGTAGTCAAAGCTTGTACAGATCAAAAACAGAATGAGAAGAAAGGTAAGTAAATAAGAACACAGCAACAAAGAAGAAAGTGAAAGTTTTTCATCTACTTGACACATGCAAGGTAAAAGTTATAATGTCAAAAACAATCAAGTTCTTAGCTAAGGACAACCTCAAATGCAAAAAGTACCACAAATATCTTACCCATGGCATCAGCTTGAAGGACTCCGAACTCCAACCTTGATATGCCCCTTCATAAACCTGAATCTTCTCCTGTAAAAACTGAATATACTGTATGACCTGCATTTATTAGAATTTATGAAAATACTTCAGAAACTCATACAAATCAGAGAACAGATCATTCAAACAAATCTAATGGTAGGAGCGTAGCCAAATAATGAAAATACCTCCAGTAATAATGAAGCTTTATCCCTCTTCTGATCATTTTCAGGGATGAGATCTCTTAAAATCTGAAATCTGGAAAAGGATAAATCTTAGTTAGTCCCAAAAAATGATACAATGCACACTGAGTTGAAATCAAGATTCAGACACCAAATTAGCTTGAAATCAAGAGACAGCAAACATAGGTTACATTCATAATGTAGAAAAAAGATATATCAAATGTCAAAATAGACAAACTATCCTAAGATTTAATTCCTATTGAACTCTGATGCCCTGAATTACATAAATACTAAGCAAAAAGAGAAGAGCCTTCAAAAGGTGAAGTATAGAACAAAATGTCCAGTATCAGATGTAAAAACAAATGTTCAGACCAGCCAATCACCATTAATCAAATCCAAAGGAAAGTATTTCCAGTTCGTAGGGTCCAAAAACTGTGATCCCGAAATTTCTACATTTGAAGTTACTAATATAGTTTACCATCCATGATTCAACTAGTTAACCATACCAGACACTGAATCTAGGTTGAATTCCAATCTTTCCTATTAAAGATCCACAAATACATATTCTAGAATATATTAATTCAGCAGGATAATGAAAAGACTCTCCACAGTAGCAGCTTGTTGATGACTCACTAAGTCCCTCGGTTAACAAAGTACAGAGAGAGAAAATCATAGCAGTCAAATCAGCTTACCATTTCTCCTTCCTTATATAGAAAAGCTGTCAAAGTAGCTACCGTCATATTGCAAGTCAAATTTTCAAAACAGTCTTTATATAACTTTTCCATGACGTTGGCTTATTCGCACTACACTAGAATTCTTCAATCAGTATGCCAATTGATAGCCCATAAACAACGATTTTTTACCCATAAGAGGCCAAAATTTTAAAAAAAATTATCCATTGAGGGGTAATTCTTGATACCATAGACCAAACTAGGAAGATACTCATTTGGGATTTGGGAAATGAGTTGGGATTTGGGAAATGAGATACTCATTTCCCAAATGCATAATAGGAGAAGTTGTGATTTTGGGAAATGAGTCACTCCTTTGGAAAATGAGTATCTTCCTAATTTGGTATCAAGAATTACCCCTCAATAGATAATTTTTTTTAATTTTGCCCAAACGCACAATATTAGGAGTGTGCTTGCATGGCATAATAATGCATTTGGGAAATGAGTTAAAAGCACAATACTCTTTAAGTTTGGCAAAATAATATGCTTTTCAATTAAAGCTGCAAATCAAGGTGGATATTGCCCAAAATTGAAAAAAAAAATTCTCATTAACAAAAATATATTAAATATAATCAAAATAATTTTGTCCTTTGCTCATAAATTTTTTTCATGTTTAAAAATAAATTAAAATATTTAAACATCAATTTTAATAATTGGAACAAACTTAGTTAAAATTTTGTATTTTGTTTCATTGAGATGTCTTTTAATAGTTAAATTAAAAATATAAACTAGAAAATATTTTTGATATTATATATATTATCTATTATAGCATTTTAAGTAGCACGGTGTCAACCTAATCATTTTATAGTACCGTGTCAGTTTAATATAATATTTTCTACGATATTTTCTGGTTATATTTTTTATTTAAGTATTCAAGCACATCTCAATCAAACAAAATACAAAATTTTAACCAAGTTTGTTCCAATTATTAAAATTGATATTAAAATATTTTAATTTATTTTTAAACATTGTTTAAAAATTTGTTACTATTAATGAAATTTAAACAAGAAAAAAATTATGAGCAAAGAACAAAATTATTTTGATTATACTTAATATATTCTTGTTAATGATATTTTTTTTTTTTTCAATTTGGGCAATACACACCTTGATTTGCATCTTTGAAGAACTCTCAATTTGAAATAGCATATTATTTTGTCTAACTTAATAGTATTGTGCATTCATTTAACAAATGCATTATTACATCAGGCAAGCACAACTTCTAATATCCTAACATTGTGCTTTGGGAATTGAGTAATTCATTTACAAAATGCATTATTATACCACGTAATCACAACTTATGCTATTGTGCATTTTTCATCCTATTCACCTATTGTTCATTTGGAAAATGAGTAAATCATTTACAAGATTAGTATCTTCCTAGTTTGGTATATTTTGGTATATGGTATCAAGAATTACCCCTCAATGGATTTTATTTTTAAAAAAAATTTACCCCCTTATGGGTAAAAGCCATAAACAACCAAGCACCAAAACTCGTCCCATACGCAATCCTCTCATAAAGTTTAGAAGCAACCAAAAAACATGATCCAACAGGAGTTCATTAATGTCTGAAGAAGAAAGCAAAAAGCAAAAGCTTGCCTCTCATTAATCTTGCTCCTTCTCCGCTGCTCCGTCTCTGAATGCTTCGACCGCAAAGCATTCACCTTCTGATTGTTATTCTTCCCCTCCAATTTCACTGCCACACAAAAGGATCAAAATTTACAAACCACACACAGAGTAAAGGTACATAAAATGGAGGAGAACAAAGACCGCTTTGTGAATCGACATAGGGAGTGGATGAAGTAAACTCCTCATCTTCAATTTCTTCCTCTTCCTGATGGCTCTTTACCGTTCTCACCATGACGACAACAATCCTCCAAGCCCTAAAAGAGATTGTTCAATCTTTGAAGCAATTCCACTTTCACTTGAAGAGACCTCTCATCTATACGTATATGTTTTGTATGTATAGGCAGACATGCACCTCCAACACAGACAAATCCCAAAGAGAACAAAAAGAATTCTGTCGTAAGCAAACTTATTTGGACATTTGGAGGAGCCCTAGGCCAAAACATAAACGCCACCAGGAGCCAATTAATGAAGGGAAGTGGCAGGTACTAACGTGCGCCTTTGTGGTGATGATCTGGTAGGATAATTATCGTGTTCCGTCTGTTCTATGTTTCGTCACGACTTTGTTTTATACTCGAAACTAAAAGCCTTTTAAATCAAATTTAAACCTTTTCCTAAATCCTACTCTATATTTTTTGTTTTCCTCCTTTCAAAATTAAATAAGTACGTTTTTACGACCAAATATAATTTTATTTTTTTCAAAAGCTTTTTAAATAAAATTTAAACCTTTTCCTAAATCCTACTCTATATTTTTTGTTTTCCTCCTTTCAAAATTAAATATGTATCATTTTACGACCAAAATTACTTTTATTTTTTTCAAAAAAAAAAAGCTATCAATAATTACAGCATTACATGTGATTAACATAAAAAAAAATTAGTGAAATCTAAATTTACTACTGACTATACTAATACTAAATATAATAAAATAATTTAATATTTATATTAAATGAAAACTGAAGAGTCAATAATGAAAGACCCTCCCCTTCAAACTCCCTCCTTTTTGTGTTTTTGTAAAGAAATCTCAAAGATAAGTGTAGGATAATTTCTCAATCTGGACAAAAAACCATTATTTCTGTACGACACTCGGAATTTAAATCATTGATTTTCCTTATATAGAGTGAGGAAGCCAAAGCATTGCAGTGGAAATCTCCATTTGGAGACAAAAAAAGCAAAGTGACGAAAAGAAATAATTATGAAACCAAAAAAAGATTTTTAAAGATTTGTCATCAAGTTAGCATTTCGCTGGCAGTGCTCAGATTCTTCAACTCCAGTTGCTGTTGTTCTATATGACTAAACATACGTGAAAAATCTTCTCCTGCTAATGACATGGTATCTTCTTTCTTAAGATGCCTCTGCTTTATCTTTAGTATAGCCTGAGAAACTTCTGCTATTGAAGGGCGTTTTCTTGGTGATTTGCGCAAACATTTGTGAGCAATGCTTGCCAAGCTTCTCACTTCTTCCGGGTTACATGTCCCAACAATTTGTTTGTCCAGTATTTCATCCACGCCATCTGAACTCATAGCAGCCTTTGAAGTTTGGAAGAGAAGTTCAAATCAGGATAAGCAAAGTTGTAAACATGAACCATAAGAAATAGAAAAAAAGAACTTGAGATAGAAATATGCTCGAGATGGAAAAACACGAAACGCCTCCCATGCATTCCCCTATCTTAATAACCCAGAAGAATAGGAAAAGAGATTAGACAGAAAAGGAAGTTTAAGATTAGAAACTTACAAGATTAATATATTCCAATAAGTTCTGGTGTGGGTGAATGGCTGTGATGAGTTCAAAAATGATAATCCCAAAGCTATA
The DNA here is from genome assembly GCA_019593545.1 of Apocynum venetum. NCBI lineage: Eukaryota > Viridiplantae > Streptophyta > Magnoliopsida > Gentianales > Apocynaceae > Apocynum > Apocynum venetum. The sequence goes on along the minus strand of SRSM01000123.1, from coordinate 2,092,626 downwards.
GATGTCACTCTTCATTGTGAAGTTGTTAGTGGATATGTACTCAGGATCAATGTAACCATATGTGCCTTTAAGACCTGAATTGCGGCAGTCAAAAACCTCTTCCTTTGACAGTCCAAAATCAGCAACCTAGATATGGAGGGAACTAGGTTAAAAACCAACACTGGGATGACCAAAATGAACCCCCCCCCCCCCCCCCCGGAAAAATAAACAAATAAATAAAGGAGCCGCCAAGAGTATTCAGCCAACACTAAGTACTTATTTTCTCACACCTCCACTCTGTACATGATCAAGGAAGTAATGCCTTGAAAGCATGTCATATGTTGCTGTTACCTTTGCTCTCATGGAATGGTCTAACAATATGTTGGCAGACTTCAAATCGCGATGTACAACAGGAGGCACAGCCTGTTACAAGACAAACTAAATTCAACAGTTGACTCCTGTAACTAGGGAAAATAACAAAAGCTAATTCCAAGTGATATAGCCTACCCCATCATGAAGATATTCAATCCCATGTGAAATATCAAGTGCAATTTGCAGCCTTTCTTCCCAACTCAAAGCTTGTTCCTCCTCGTCTGTATTTGTCAAAAGAAAGATTAGTTACTCCAAAGAAAGGGGAAGTTAAACATATATGTGAGTTTGATCTATGTGTTAAACCTTAATTAAATATTATATAACTCATAAATAATCTCCTATGCACTGGTTGGAGACCTGCGCAGTTGGCATAGCAACTATTAACAAGGTGTGTAGGAGAAGAGGAGAAGAGGAGGAGAGGACAACTTCTTTCCGTGGAAAAATGCTTAGGTTTTTCCTTTCTCTTTATTTCCATAGAATGCAGACAGGGAAAGCAACACAATTTCTCTCATCATTCATGTATTAGGAAAATAAAATACTTCCAGAAAATCAACCCAAGTGGATCAGTTTCGAGAGAGTAATAAAAGGCTTCTGACCCTATGGACCAGAAACAAAAGGAATAAGAGCAGACAAAAAGAAATATTTCCAATCTCATTCCATAATAAAATGAGTGGTTGTAAGTCGTAAAGCACAGCTGCCATGCTGCAAGGATTGAATTCCAGAACCTTAAGTTCACCGAAGCAAAGCAAACTTTAATCTGACTACTTACTGTACAGAACATTTGCCAAGCTTCCATGACTCATGAATTCATATATCAGCATGCGTTGTCCTTTATCCACACAGTATCCAACTAAATTTACCAAATTCCTGTGATGCAGCCTAGCCAGCAGAGAAACCTGAAAACACAACAGGGCAATCCATGAAAAGGTCTAGAAGCTCTGGACTTAAAAAACACATAGGTCACAAAAACTAACAACATGGTGGACACAAAAAAGTAGGTAGGCCATCAGGTACTCAGTTCACATTTTGCATCTTTCTATGTTCAACTTGCAAATGTTTAGCAAGAAAAAACCAATTCACCAAAATTACGAACTCTTTTTCCCAATAAAACTGAATGCTTTCATTCTTAATGTTCTGTTCGAAAAATGACTACAGAATGGTATATACACATAATTCTTTTGATGTGCCGGCATTCTCGCACCTCAGACAATGTCAGAAGTTTCAGCATCATCAGCATGAGTGGGAAATATCGATATTAGTAACAAAAGGTTTTGGGCCACTGCCTGAACCTTAGCACAGGAAGCTGTTTGGTAATCTAAACCTAGGTCATTTGACTTATCCTCATGAATAAATGTCTAAAGAACCTTCTCACAATCCCATAAAATTTAGAAAGTAAATCCTATTGTGATTGCTGATCTCTTAATCTTATTCTACAAACCATCAACAACAGAGCCACAAAATACATACTGCTGGAACTTTACTACTTCTACAGACAATTTAATTACTGGGTTTGTCACCTCTGTTTGGAACTCCTTTTCGCCTTGTTTTGAATTGGAAGCAAGAACCTTCACAGCCACAACTTCACCTGCAGGCATTGTAGCTTTATAGACTGGACCAAAAGATCCCTGTCCAAGAATAGTTGTGAAGCTCTGTGTTGCCTTCTGAATGTCCCTAGAAATAAAAACACAAGCTAATTGATAATTTTGAAACAAATTTATCAATTGAAGCAAGAAATTAACAGCATTGAGATCTCTTGTGCGCTTATCATAGTAATGCAAAAGATTTGTGCTAACTGCCACTGAAGTCATAGGGCAAACATTTTTTACCTGTCACCTTGGACTTGCTACAAAATATTGCAAACTCGGTAGCTTAACAAGTTTCTTACGTTCTGATAAATAAGAGGGTGGAGAATTTGCATAAAAGACAATTGGCAAAAGTTCCCCATCACTCTCTGCCTCTCTCTTTGTTGGCAAAAGTTCATCATCACTGTCCCTCTCTCTCTCTCTCTCTCTCTCTCTCTCTCTGCCTTTTCTTTTCCTGTGGACTTTACAATGTACAAATGTTTATATGGAAGGGGCCTAAATAAGACTAGAAAGAAGTGAGATTCAAGTTTTATTTGCACTATTTCAACATTTAGCATGCTTACACAGGCAAAAACAAATAAGGCACTACTACCAACTTTGAGATCATGACCCAATGCCTCTTAAGGAGCAATCACCAAGAAGAGTCACCGATTGTTTAAGATGGATTACATACTTGTGAGAGTATCTTGGTAAACCAGATACTGAGGCAAACCGATCTTTACTCTGGTGACTCCACCATGAATGCTGCACGCTTTTGGAAGCATATTCTGGTTCTTTAATATTTACACGAGTTGAAATAGATGCACTGAAGTCAGTACTGGTTCCCAAACCATTAGTGCGGATTGGAAGAGTAGCTGCAGAACGTTCATTTGCACAGCGTCGAAGATTAGCACGTCTTTTGTACCAGCATACAGCGAAGAATACAAGAGATGCTACAAGAACACCAACGGCAACACCCGCAGATATGCCAATGATGACTAAATCAGCTTTGTGAACCATTGCTTGGTCCTTTTGCAGCTTGAGACAAAGAAAGCATCTTGTAGGCTATTCTACTTTTGATCACTGCCATCAAAGAAGACATCAGCAGAACTGAATCATGGCTTGTAAATGCTTGCAAATGCTTTTACATGCTATGTTACATATGACATTCTTGTTTTATGTTAACAATCTCTAGCTTTTGAACCTGCCTTAGACAGTAAGATCATTAAGTTATCATCCTTGGCATGACAAAACTCCATTTTCTTCTCTCATCCCAAGCAACAAACAAGTCATTAGAAGGAATTACAATCAGCAAAGATGACAAACAGAAAGAGTGTAAGATAAACAATTCTTCACAAACTTGCTAGACGACATAAGCTAATTCTATTTTCTCTGGATCGCTCTTTGTGCTAGTAGGAAGGAGCATATCATGACAGTGAAAATTCTGTTGAACAAAAAGGAAATTCATGTATTGATTAACAACATACAAGCTTATGCGTTCTTTGTTGTACCAACCATGTTATTTTGTGCATAGTGCCCACAATTTGCAAGAGGGGGAAAAAGAAGAAGGGACAAAGAATACCTATCAAAAAATAAAGTGAGGCGTAATGCAGAAAAGAATATCTAATAAATCGGAAGACTGCTCTACCCAATACGGCAAACGCAGAAAAAAAATAACAATTAAACAAATTCTAGTATTCCAAGATATGACACGCGCATCATCATCACAAATAAAGAGAAAGAAATATCAAGCAAGGCTAAGTGAAAAGCTTCTAATTGGACACTATTAACAGAAGAATTAGGAAATAAAAGTAATCGAAAAGGAAGAAAAAAACTGTACAAAGAATCAAGAGTATACTCAATCATGAAACCGGGAAGAAAGATCATCGATAACAAGGAAAATCTTTTCCAATAGACCAAAACAGCGAAGATCCATTCATCTTGAAAAAAAACAAAAAGTGGCCAAAGGCAAAAACCTGATAAGCTGACATGCTAGCAGACCAACAAGTGGATTTTTCAGTAAAGCAAGACCCAGTTCCCAGTTGAATATATACAAAAAATGGTGTAAAACTGCTGAAGAAAGAGGGGATTTTTCAGGCTATGTTCTAAGAAACGGAAAAAGTGGGGGAATGTATGTCGAATTAGAGTTGTTGGAACCTGACAACAATAAAAAATACACCACCCCGGTTTTGGTACTAAACATGAAGAACCCCGCGAGGTTTTGGTTCGGGTTTTGGACTCTACTCCGTCCCTTTCGTTAAAAGACGACTTGGCCGTGTAGCCTGGGGTTTTGGAGGCTTGGGCATGTCCGCCTCTCTCATCACGTATACGTACGTACCTTGGATCTTTCCTTTGTCTTACTTTTCATGCGTGGACAACATATGATTTACGTATTAATCTAGTTTCGCCTAATTGAAATGTTCACTTTTTTTATTTTTACTAAAAATTAATAAATTTTATTAATTTTAATTAAATTTATCAAATTATTTTTTATATTAATATAATAAATTGTAAACTCATGAGTCAGTAGAATATAAATTTATTAAATTAATATGGTAAATGGAGAGGATCATAAATTTGTTGTATATAAATATTTTAAATTAAATATGTTATTAATGAAATTTTTAATAAATATTTATTTATTTATTTAATAAAATTGTATATTTAATTCTGAATAAATTAAAATATAAATATAAATATTCAATTTCAAACAAATATAATATTAATTACAAAATGAATATTATAGTAAGTTAATCGAGCAATACCAAAATACATATTTTTCCACTAAACAGTATGGCATTTCTCAAGACTGGGCAAAAATATAATATTCAAACTACTATGATTAACTTTTAATGAAATTAATAATTCATTAATTAGAATGTTTGAGTTAGAGTCAAAACATCTTCAATATAATTATTTCGTAGAAGGCTTATTCAGCGCCATTTATATTTTCTATATAATTTGAAAATTGAAAATTAACATATAAAAATGAAGTTTATTGAGAAAGCACTCGTAAATAATAAAAATTATGAGTTTCATATTATAAAATAATAATAATTTATTATATTATTTTAATTCTCAAAATAGTAGATTTAAGGACGAATAATATAATCAAATTATATAAATGTGGATTGATTTGATCATCATAACATGAAAAAAAATTCAACACCAAACTAGCTGACAAATTCAAAATTTGGAGTTTCGCTGAATTGACTTGATAACAAGAGGTCTTGACAAAATGCTCGATCGTTTGTGTAAGACTTGGCAAAAACATTTTATACCTTAAAATTCTTAGTTAAATGTTTTATTTTAAAATAATAATAATATTTACAAAATTTTGATAAAAAAAAATTTATTTTCAAACAAAATTAATAGCTATTTTGTTTATTTTTACATCATGAAGTAAGACACATTTTTAAACGGGAAAAATGTGGTTTTGGTATCAAAAAAGATATGTCCCTTTTGTTCAATAAAAAAATAGAAGATTATTAAATTTATCACTTTATTTTTGTTAAAAAATTAGTTAGTGAAATTTTAGATAAAAACATATTTATTTTAAGAAAATTATCATATAATTTTTTGTATTAAAAATTAAAATTAGCATTCGATTCTAGAATGAGGAATACATAATTAGCATTTTTTAACATGAAAATGTCTCAGTCAAAAAAAAAAAGGAACAATATAAAAGTCAAAGAAATAAAAAAAATAAGATAAGTATCTTCTAAAACTGCAAAAGGACTAGTCAACTACTAGTATAGGAGTATGTCGAGGAATTTGATGTTTGTTGGGCTTTTAATATACCCAAACAAAGCCGATGCTGCTTTATATAGAGGAAGCCAATTTGGTCTATGGCTAAAATTTGTTAATATTAGAAATAATAGACCGGTGGAGGAATCTTCTTGCCAACGCATTTGCCTTCCCAGTAACAAAATAAAATAAAACTGGGCCCCCATTACTACAAATGATTTCATAATTGGGCTGGCGGCTGACCCACTTGTTTTGATAAAAACATGAAACGTCTCTTTTTCTTTTTCTTTTTTACTTTGTAAAGTTTTCTTTTAAAAGGAAGAAATTTCTGCCAAAAAAACAGTTCACCCAATTTTAGGTATAGTTTAATTGCCAAAAAGAAGCAAAAAATTACATTAGGTATAGTTTTAATTTGGTGAAAGGGATGAGAATTGAGAACAGGATGATAATTCACTAGTGATTTTAAGATTTTTTTTTATGTTGTTTATATAAGACAACACTTAGTTTGAGTTTTAGATGATAAGCAATTGTTGGCTATAATTTTAATTTTTTTTTTGTTGATTATATAAGGCAATACTTGTTTGATTTTAAGCACTTACCAAAAAAGAATTTAGGCAAATTGTGTAGAAATATAAAAAATATCTTATGCAATTTGTATTTTTAAATAATTACCAAAAGTGTTTTTGATATTTAATTCATAAACTTTTGAATATCTTAGATAAATAGACTGTAATGATTTTAATGGATTAAATAGAAAAACAATTATATTCGCTAAATCGATAAAATACTATTTAAATTAACAAATTATTAATTTATTGACTAATTAATGCATCTCTAAGTTAATAAAATTGCATGGTTATAACATTATTGATTTATAAAGATTTTACACTATGTGTCAAAATACTTCTTTGTACTTGGACTTATTTGATATGAGTGAAATAGAGAAAAGGAGAAAAGGAGAAGAGGAGAAAATAAAGAAATGTTTACTTGTAATTGATAAGAGTCAGTTTGGTTCTAAAATTTATATCAATCTACTTTAGCAGACGGGGAAAAAAAGAGTAACACCTTCATGATCTTGGAGTATAAATAAAAAGAGAAAAAAAAGCTTAAATATTAAAAATATAAATATTTAAAGCAGCTGATGGATGCATAGAAAAATACGAATACACATAGACGACAGTTGGGATTATAGAAAATATATTGACAAACTACCAAATCCTCCGTGAATGCCAACAATTAACAGCGAGTACTATTCAGTCAGCTACAACAATAACTTTAAAAGTTGAACCAACCAACCACTAATAAATTCAGTGTTGTTTCTGTACCTGCTCTGCTCCCTTATACTAGAGTCATTTTTTACCTTTTTTTTTTTTTTTTTGGTACGAAGCAAATTTAATTGATCTGCAGAATCAGCTCACAAATTTGGGGTGCCGAAATGGACTGAACTGCCCAAATCTATTCATAATTCCTGTTTTGGGTGGATCATTTTGGATTTTAATTAATAGAGCTGGGTCATATCTTTCATTTTTTTTTCCTCCCACTTTCTTGTGATAAAGAAATTTGTAACAATTATTTTTAAATGTGTACAAATGAATCTCATAATTAATTATAAATCATACAAAAATTAAACTACGTATTAAGCAAGTTTTATTAAAACTTAAGTTCAAATCCCAAGTTATAGTCAAAGTAAAATTTCTTTAACAATACCAATAATGGATTTATTGTAAAATTAACTTTTGTCCAAAAAAGAAAAAAAATGATAGTTCAAGAATAATTTTTTTTATGATAAACAAATTTTAAGATTTAGAGCACTGTATAACCTATTTTGATTTCACTCTTTGTTTCTCACTCAATAATAATTTGATATAAAATTTTTTCATAACTACAAGTAACGAACACTATTTTAACATTTTCTATACATAATATCAATATTGAAAAAAGTAATGTTATATTATCAAAATAAAAAATGTAATCAATTTCTCTTAAATATAAATGTAAAAAAATAATATAATATTGATGTATTATTGAAAACGTTAAAGAAAATGTCTATCTCAAAATATTATATTTAATTGGTAATTTGTAAACTTTATCTTTTTACTATCCTTTCTGGAGTGGAGTCTACATCAGCGCACAAGAGAGAAAAGAAAATGAAAAGGGGCCTTGATGGATGGCCCAATTAAAAAACACTAAATATAGAAAACAAATTTGGGTGCCCATGCCATTGTCTTGGCCAAAGGAAGAGTTATCCCAAGATATCCGATTTATATTGCAGTAAGGCAATATGGCACCATCATGAAAGGGACGCAGCCTACATTAATACTCCCAAGTCATATTCGACATGCGCGAATGTCACGTGATAAAAAACTCAAGTCACGTGACTTATTAACTTAATAATACCAATCAAGAAGAACGAGCCATGCGCCCTCACCCGAGAGTACGTCTCACCCACCCATGACCGCCAAATGATTGTTCGTCGTATTTCCTCACTCCGCCTCCGTCGCTTGAATCTCACGCGTCATTACACAGACTATGAGATATTGTGCATCCAAAGTCATCTTCAAAAACTCAGAGTCTTCCCACTCTTCTCTTCACAGTTTTTCCCGAGTCCCAACTCCCAACCCACCAAACGCAACGCAACACAAGGATTTGCTATTCACACGCGTCGCTATCTCTACTGCATGTTTGACTCGTCTCAAGCTGGGCATCTTCTCTACTGTGTGATTGTGTGTGTGAAGTTACAGTAGTTTGGAGAAGAAGAATTGGGTTGCTATGAAAGTAGAAGGGAAGATGGCATTCAAGATTAAGTCAAGAATGAAGTGGGTTGGGCTAGTTGGTTTAATTCTATCTACTTTCTCAATTTTCACACACTTTTTACTGGCTAGATGTACAGATGGGGGTGTTTCAGAGTACCAGTCTTCCATCACGATCTTCTCTTGGAGACCCGTCTTTGAGAATGCAGATCTTTCGACTAATGTAAATGTGCTTCCACTACTCATAGATCTCACCTCTATTTTGGTGTTTTGTGTCTTTCAATCTTTGAATTCTTTGAATTCCTTTTGGTTTGGCGGCAGTTGCTTTCTGTTTGATAATTATTCTTTTGTTTGGGAACTTTTGGCTTTCCTAATTACTAAAATCTCCACACTTTTAGATAAAATAGAGCGTTTATTGCTACTGTTCTTCTCGAATATTCTGTTTTCTGCGGGATTTAGTGGGGTCTCCAATATTTTCTCCCGAATAGTGCTTATTCATATGCTTTTTTCTATGTGATTCTGGCTTTCTTCTTGGTGAAGATTTTTGTCCTATGATTAATTTTGTTGTGATTAATTTGTTCTTTTAGTTCTTCGGCATTGTCTTTTTTGGATAATTATTACCTCCTAAGTTAAACTTCCCAATTTGGCTGCGTTCACAATTCCTAGATTCTATTTGTTTAAGGGTGCTAATTTATTTGTTTTTTTTTTCTCTTTGCAGAATCCTCTGTTTAGGAGACTATGGGGCCCAATTAGGCTTCTCGAATCTTTACATCCCTATGCAAACCCAGGAGGAAATTATGCAGGTAAGACGGTCATGTTCTTTGATAGCTTGGTGGAGAATAAGTATTAAATGAGCTTCCAGAAAATAGTCAAAAGTCAAAATTTATGAAAAGATTTAGAATGACATGATATAATTATAGCATGATTTTCCTAGTCAATATCATTGATTTATTTTTTTAAAATATAATCTTTGTTACTAGTGAGGAGATTATTTTCAGCATTACGCCTTGGTCCACAAAGTAGACCAGTTAAAAACGTCCCTAGCTGTTATAGGCATAATTGCTCTACTGCATAATGTAACTCTGCAACCAATTCTTAAGGCTAAAAAACCTGCTTTGTGTATTTATCATGATTGAGAAAAGCAATCATGAAGGAGCAAAGCAGAGTGATATTTACTTGAAGCTAGACAGTTGTCTCTATTGTTATCCTGAGAGAATGTGTCAAATAGTTGGAAATGCAAAATCTTGAAGTTGCAGTACTTGTTATACACTAGTTGATTTTCTCTTCTTTGCTGAAAAACCAAAGAAGAAAGATGCCTAAATCAGGTTTTTGGAGAAACAAAATTGACCGTATTTCTTTCAATTTGGGATTTCTTACATTCTTTTGTGAATAATGTGTCTTGGTTCTGTTGTCATGACAGCTCCTCTTCAGCAAACAAACGGATTCATTTTTGTACGGATACGTGGGGGTTTCCATGAGATTAGAAACTCAGTAAGGATATTGTGTCCAAAACTATCTAATTACCTTGAAATTTTACTTCCTAGTCTTTGCTCATAATAGTCTTAATTATTTCTTTAATTTTTTTTTCTCTTACCATAATGCATTGCTAAGCCCCTATGCTCTCACAGATTTCTGATGTTGTTGCGGTGTCTCGCCTTCTCAATGCCACCTTAGTTGTTCCTGAAATTCAATCAACTACAAGCAGTAAAGGAATCAGGTTTCTCTCAATAGTTTTTTATCTTAAATGATGTGGGATAAATAATAGATGGTTGCTATCATGTGAAATATAACTGTGCTTGAAGCTGATGTTGTTGCAATTTGTTCCATCTTGCAGTGCTGAATTTAAGAGTTTTGCTTACCTCTATAATGTGGATCAATTCATAGCTGCTTTGGAAAAGGATGTCAAAATTGTTAAAACGCTCCCAAAGGATCTCAAGGGAGCAAGGAGAAAGAAAGAAATTCCTTCATTTAAAGTGTCTAATTCGGCATCTCCATATTTTTATCTGCATCAAGTTCTTCCAGTGTTAAGTAGGCACTCTGTTGTTGAACTTCTTGTTTCTGATGGCGGATGTTTGGAGGTGTGCATGCTACTACTTCATTTCCTCTTAGGGATTTTAGTGCTAGTCAGTGGGGGTCCATAATCATTTTGCTGAGGGATTAATGTGCATTTGGGCTAACATCTAAAATAATTAAAACAGTTAACTGAAAGGAAACTAAATGAACATCATACTGTTACGCTGAAACCTAAATCTGTCTTTGGTTAGTTGACACCTGAAACAACCCTTGTGGGGATTGGAGTCACAGATTTATTTTCATATTTACTTATTTTGAATTAGGCCATACTTCCTCCGCATCTTGAAGAGTATCAGAGGCTGAGGTGCAGGGTGGCTTTTCATGCTTTGAGGTTCAGAGAGGAGGTTGAGGAACTTGCTACCAAAATTCTGAACAGGTGAAGTAATACATCACATATTTTATTGTTTGTATGATATAGCTATTGCCTTTGTGCTTAGTTCTGGTATTCTTGCAGGTTAAGAGCTTCAGGGCGGCCCTTTATTGCCTATGAGCCAGGGATGACAAGAGAAACTTTGGCTTATTATGGCTGTGCTGAACTCTTTCAGGTAACTGGTAATATTTCTGTTGCCATTATAATAATTGAAAGGCATCAAATTCCAGTTACCAGAGTATTTATGTGTTCATTTCATGTTTCTAAGGACGTGCATACTGAACTCATCCAGCACAGAAGGTCATGGATGATTAAACGTGGAATTGTGAAGGGAAATCTTTCTTTGGATTCGGCGGAACAACATCGCAATGGTCTGTGTCCTCTTATGCCTGAAGAGGTATTTTCTAACCTTATCATCAGTGTGGAAATTTTTTCACTAATATAAAAATAATTTAAATAATCCCCCGCCCCCTCCCAACCCAAACAAACACAACACTGTATAGAAAATATCAGAAGAATGAAGTACTGAGGTAAATAAATTCTGCAGGTTGGTATTCTTCTTCGAACATATGGCTATTCATGGGACACAATAATCTATGTTTCTGGAGGAGAGGTCTTTGGTGGGCAGAAGAAGCTTATTCCACTGCATGCCATGTTTGAAAATGTTGTTGATAGAACCTCCTTAAGCACACCATGGGAGTTGAACAAGATATATGGTCGTGAGACTAGATTAAATGACAAAAATCCTAGGTCTCCGCCAGTTAAGAAAGAAATGAAACTTGAAGCATGGAAAACTTCTGGTCCACGTCCTCGTCCACTTCCACCACCCCCAGCACGACCTAAATATCCTTACAACATTGAAGGGTGGTGGGGTTGGGTGGCTGAGAGTGATATTGAACCAGAAAGTACAGTTATGGAGTTGCGGACTAATGCTCATAGATTATTGTGGGAAGCGGTAGATTATAGAGTCTGTACAGAGGCAGATGTTTTTGTTCCTGGATTTGACAGAGATGGTAAAGGACGCCCAAATCTTGCTAGTTTAGTAATGGGTCACAGACTCTACCAGTTTGCTGCATCTAAGACATACAGGTTGGACAGGTAAATAGTTCGTTAGATATGTTGTCTTTCCAATATTGGGTTGGGAATGCGGACATTGAAAGCGAGAAAGTTCCTGTATTTTCATCAATACTACCTATTTTGAGTTTCATTATAGGCTGATCTTTATAGTTTTCAGAATCTTACGTTCTGCCCTTTTCTTTTTTGACTTGGGTTATTTCGGGTCTCATTGCAGGAAGGCTATTGCCAAGCTATTGGATGAGACTCGTGAGCACTTGTATCAAGCCAACCATACTTGGATACAATCTGTACGTCGGCAACTAAGAAGAGGCTTGATTGATGGATTAGCAGAGGAATATAATAGATCAAAACAACTATCCTTTCTATCTTTTCCTGTCCCTGAGTGTTCTTGTTTGAAGCAAGATTCTAGTGAAAAACCATATCGTGCTTCAAGTCCTTCAGCATACTCAAAATTTCCTTCTTTTCTTGGAGTTATGCGTGATTGCCCTGCTTGGATGGATGGTGATACGGTTTCTCAATTGAAAGACAAGGAAGGTGAAGAGGAACTCGAGGAAGATGATTCCCCATCCTCTGGGTTGTTTTTTGAACAGAGTAGTGATGGCCAAGAAGGTGGGGGTGGAGAAATAAACAGCAAAGAGGACACTCAAATGGAGGATAATGAAGAACTGGAAGGTGGGGACAGATGACCTGTGGCCATATTAAACTTTCATGCGTGCCTTCATGTTGTCGATGTATATATTGTTAACTGAAGCTGCTGAAGACTTAGAGGTAAATGGGAAATTATACTAGGATTAAGTTTGGATATAGTGAAGCAGCATTTTGCTTTCCTATTTGAGAAATCAGGAGCACTGTCAATTTTTGCTGAAATCAGTATTCCTGAGTGATTTCCTTGCTCGGTGATCAGATTGAGGAAATGCATTAGAGTCCAGAGAAATGTTTCCTGTTTGCAATTCCTTGGCCCTTTTCTGTCTCCCATGTAAACTGCCCTAAATTTTGTAACCCTAGAATTTATAGATATGCTATTTGCTTCTGGTAATTGCCGAACTGTTCTGACTTGTGCAGTAAGTTCTTTAGAAATCAAGGATGTTCTTTATTTTTAACTTAAATAGATTTTTTTTTTTGATGTTTCAAATTATAGTTCACTTACAATTTTGATAGTATATTTATTTTTTATTTATTTTCTTATTCTATCCTTGATTAAAAAATATAGAGCAAGAAATAACTTTTCAAATTCTCATATGAAAAATTATATAAATGTATATATTCTAATGAATTTATTCAATTTTCAATCTATCTCCACTCAATTAATTTGTCTTGGAAGTATAAATAGGTTTCGTTCAACAAAAAAAAAATAAAATTTTATTGTAATAAACTAAATAGGAGTGTAATGAGAAGAGTAATGTTTTTTAAAACTTTTCTAATTACATTAAATATAATTTATTAATTCCAATAAAAAAAGAATTGGCTCTATATTTATGCGACCGGAAGGATATATATATTATATATATACTACTACTACTACTATATTATATACAAATAAATTGTCATTCCTCTGGTAGACTCAAGACTGACATCCTTGTCAAAACATCCTTTTCACAAAAAAAAAAAAAAAACACCCAACATCTATTATGATGTTTAGCATAACAGACAAAATCAAGACAAACCATTGACTTCGTTACAATGAATCAGCTTTCCTAAAAACTATGATAGATAATAAGTTGCATAAGAACAAATTGAAGCAGATTAAGAATTCAACAGCTAATTAGTACTCCTTTATTCCAAAGCATAAAATATTTTGTTTTCTTTTAAGAATTATTTTGTGTATTGTTTTCAATATTTCTTCTATTATTAAATGAAGAGATAAAATAATAGTTTAGTTCTAAACTTTTGAGTAAAAGTATAATATAATAAATGTAGAATTTTAAAATATATATCTTATATTTTGAGACTATTAAATGAAGAGAGATAAAATAATAGTTTAGTTATAAACTTTCGAGTAAAAGTATGATGTAATAAATATAGAATTTTAAAATATGTTTATCTTATATTTTATGAAGTAATAAATATTAATGAATGAAAGAAGAAAATTTTCTACACAAGTACTCCCTCCATGTCCATCTCAAACACAAGTCATTTTAATTTTTTGTACATATATTAAAATTCATTAAATATGAATATTATATTTAAATTTAATTTTCTCTCTCTCATCGAATACTATAATTTTCACTCTTTTTGGAGAAAGATGACATTAAATAGAGGGTAAAATTGGGAAAAAAATCATAATTATATATTGATAATTGTAAAAAGACATATACTTAAAGACAAAGGTTGAAATACAAATGATTTATATTTAAGAATAATGAGAGTATGTGAAATTGGCAAATTCAATCCCTTATTTATCACATTTTGGTAACATTGATCCTTTTCTTATTGTTTTGTACTATTAATGATATATTTTCTCCCTTTAATTTCTTGAGGATGAACATTTTCTCATACTTTATTTGATCAAAATAATTAGATAATTGATTGTGATAGTTTAATAAGATAGATATTGCTATCAATTTATTTATAAAAAATAATTTTATCAATTTTATTATCTATTTTCATAGAGATTATAGAGTTTATTGATGTTATGCCTTCATTAATATGAGCTTACAAATTTTTATAATTATCGATAACTAAAAGTAGATATTGTATTATTCATCAATTTTTTTATTAAATACTAAAAATAATTATTCATCAAGTTTGGTAAGAAAAGGAGAAAAGAGAGAAGAAGAAAGGAAAGATAAGAGATGAAGTAAAAAAAAAAAAATATTGAGGATATGACAAATTATGCATTTGGTGGATTTGATCACTTACTTTTCATTTTTTGGTGACATTGGTCAATTACGGAAAATTGGCACAATGGATAGACAAACTTGCCCCACTTCAAAGAATTTTAAAACTCTACAAACGCATGCTGAGTGACTATAAATTGGATGGAATGATCAAAATTACTAAACATAAATAAATACGAATCTAATAGTACAAAAAAAAATATAAAACAAAGATCAATATTTCTAAACTATGATAAATAAGGGACTAAATTTGCCAATTTCCCTGAGAGTATTTATCAGAGTAAGAACTACTACTAATATAGCAAGTCTAAGGCTCAAATTAGCATTCTAGTGTATTTTTTAAAAAATATTATAAATCTTAATAATTCAATCTACTTATATAAATCCGTACTGAGACTAATTTACTTGATAAACGATACATTTGATCGAGAACATAATTTTTTGACAAACAAAATACTTTATTTGTTATATTTCAATTGTCCATTTTGAATTTATAAAAGAATTAAAATTATTATTGAAAATAATAATTATGTAATTAAAATTTTTAAGTTGTAATTATTTAATAGTTAATGTATATATATTAATTATCTTTAAAAAATGCATTATCCACTAAATAGTTGGTAACTCATCAAAATAACTTATTAATAATAAAGGTATAATTGTCAGAGCACGTATCAAAAGTAGAAATTGAACGATTGGAATGTAACATCAGAAAATAGAAATATGAATAATTGAAATAAGATAAAATGTATATAGTAATAGTAAATAAAGTCCTACACCTTCCCGCCCATTAAGATAGAAAATTACATATTTTCACGTATATTAAGAAAATATATTTAATATTATTAAAATTGTAAAATTTCCTATTTTACCTTTTTCACATTACATTTGAAATTTGATCAAATTTAAATTTAATTTTATAAAAATATATACAAATTTAGTTTGAAGCGTATGAAAAATTGTGCAATTATCTTTGAAAAATGAAAATTTAACTTAATGTGTATTATTTCAAATAGTTTGAAAATAAGTTTTATAATAACAAAATGTATTAAATAATGGTATTTTAGGTAAGTAAAAATTAAATACCATTCTTAATATAAAAAAAAACTGAATTATAATTTGAAATTGACGGGAAAAAAAAAAGTTCAACTCCGTGGGACGGAGTATTCTCAACATGAATGCAAGTATTGGAGTATTTATGATCCCATCTTTTAGGCATTTTTGGTCAAAGTAATTAGCATCAGGTAAATTTTCTTTCTTGAGGGAAAACAAGGAAAAACACAATTAAATACACAAAAACACCACAAAACCAGGTGAACTGATAGCCATGTCTTTCGTCAGTCCCATTTCGTTAGCAATGTTCGGCCGGATAGTAATAATCTCATGAAATTCTCTCCTCGATATATAAATCGGCTATCGCCTTCTCTAATTTCTCCTCTTCTTTTTGTAAGAAAAATTCACAGTTGAGAAAAGGGATAAGGCAGTACGTTGTACGTGTGTGATGATGGATAAATATAAAGGTAATAATCCTCCATTGCTCTTTGTGTTGATTTCGTTGTTCATCATTTGTAGTACGGATATGGCTAGTGCTGCTCCTCTTGCACCCGCACTGTACGTGTTTGGAGATTCACTATTTGACAGCGGCAACAACAATCTTTTGCCAACTTTGGCTAAAGCAAATTTCTTCCCTTACGGTGTCAATTTTGCCGGAGGATCAACTGGAAGATTTACCAATGGTAGAACCGTCGCCGACTTCATAGGTAATATATATATACACACACACAAATTTGTCTCATTCTTTTTCTTCTTA
Source organism: Apocynum venetum (assembly GCA_019593545.1). Taxonomy (NCBI): domain Eukaryota; kingdom Viridiplantae; phylum Streptophyta; class Magnoliopsida; order Gentianales; family Apocynaceae; genus Apocynum; species Apocynum venetum. The sequence continues at coordinate 2,076,049 of SRSM01000123.1, read as the reverse complement.
ACTACCTAATTAATTCTGATGGAAGTTCAATAATTAATTCTTCAATACGTACGCGTTTAACATTAATCATCAATAGATGGAAGATTCACTGATTCATCACTCATCATCAACTTCTTCTATGTCTTTGAACTCCATATATATATATATATATATATATATATATATATAGCTGAATTTCTCGGGCTACCTCTCCCTCCGCCACACTTGCGCATACGTTCACCGTACGTATCAGAATCAGGGGTGAATTATGCATCTGGATCGTGCGGCATTCTACCTGAGACTGGAAAAATTATTGTAAGATCATGACAAGCCAACTTCTTCTTCAATATTGGTGGTAGATTTTGGTAATATTGCAGGCACGCATGTATATGATCGTAGAATTTATAATTGATTTTTACTTTCCATATAATTTTAACCTTAACCTACCTTTTGTCTTATATTTACGACTTTTTTTAATTTTTACCTTTTTTCTCTCTTAAAAAAATGAAAATTATATTCATAAAATTGGGTTAAATTTAAATTTAAAGATATTTTAAATACTCCATGTGTATGTAATTAAATGTTTACAATTTGAATAATTCAAAAATTAAGAATAATATTTGAAGTTAAATAAATTATCTCATTATCTTTGTTATTAATTTAATTAAGGTGAGACTATAGTTAGCTCTTAAATTTGTTAATAAAATTTTGAATAAAAAATGTTTATTTTTAAGAAAAAGTAGATATTCAATTTTAAATGTAAGAAAAGAATATTTTATGTATTAGAAGTTGTAAATCAAAATTCTTCCAAACTATAGTCATAATTAGAAGAAAATTAAATTTAAATATAATATACTCGCATTTAAAATTTTATAATGAAATTCTTTGTCTTGTTTAGAAATTATTTCTAACATGTATAACTGAAGACTTGATAGATTACTACAAAAGAGAAGAGATGGGGAGAAAGCAACGAGAATTTAGAAAGGTTTTATATTATTCGATGATTTTAAATTATAGCAAACAGATGAGTGGTTTCCTTTACCATTAATGCTGAACGGCCACTTTTTGGGCGACATCAGTAGTTTGAAAGAAGACAGAAACATCACATCAGGAACAGAATTTACAGTATTTAATTTCATCGAAACAGATTGTACTAAAACAAAAGTCACAAGCAGAGTTGTACTTGTATTTAATGAGTAACAAAGCATTTGAAGTAAAGTACCTAACTATTTTATTCATTCAATAGAATATACCACGCTTTATATATACATTTTTAGTTCGAAAATATACTACAAAATGTTCAGCAAGGTTTGGATGACAAAATAAAACCTCACATTGATCAATATGAAAATTGAATATAGAAATTTCATTTATTCACAAGATTATTTGTTGTTTCAGAAATAATTTAACGTCTTATGTAAGTTGTTTTATTAATTTTTCTGTCTAAATAATTGCCACTCTGATTGGATGGTTCTGCATTTCTCTCTCATCTAATTGTGTCAATAAGAGCCTTTTCTGGGTACATATGATATTCTTGTGCACTCATTTGGTGATGGATTACAAACGTATGCAGGGTAAATGCTTGAGCTTAGGTGAGCAAATTGACTTGTTTCAAACAACAATTGAAATAAAAATATTGCCCAGGCACTACAAGAACTCGGCCAACTTTTGGAGTTACATGTCGAGATCAGTATTTATCATCTCCATTGGGAGCAATGACTACATCAACAACTACCTTCAACCAGTCCCCAGCACCAGGAAGTTTTACTCTCCCCAATCTTTTGCCAGACTTCTTGTCAAGCACCTTGCCCAAAATATTCAGGTCCGGACAATTCTCTCGTAAACTTTACAAGTCATTCTAGAATCAGATTGTGATAGTTTCCTTTAATACATTGGGACTTTGACAGAGGTTGCACGAACTGGGAGCAAGAAAAATGTTGGTGTTTGAAATTGGACCAATTGGGTGCATCCCATCAATGACAAGAACAAACCATCATAGTGGACAATGCGTGGAAGAGATCAACCAGCACGCAGTACTCTTCAATGACCAGCTTAATGACATGATGGAAACCCTAAGCTCCGTTCTCCCGGGCTCAGAATTGATACTTGGTCGTGTTCACAGGCTTGCTTATGACGCCATTAAAAATCCTTCGGAATATGGTAATTTCTAACCACTGATCATAGATATCTATCTACTACACAGGTTGCTCAAGTGAGGTCTTAATTATTCAAGCTAATTACTTTCTTGTAATTTTGTTTTGGTTTGTGAAGGCTTAGTGGACACAAGCAACCCATGCTGCGTTACATGGGAGAATGGGACCTCAGCATGCATTCCAGCGCTACCTCCCTGCCACCACCCAGACAAGCACTTCTTCTGGGATGGCTTTCATCTGACAGAAGCTGTGTATAGGATCATTGGAGGAAGATGTATTCATGATTCTTCTATTTGTACTCCCAAAAACATTCAACAGCTTATAACAGAATGAGGCAACCTCTTTTTCGTAGAAATTAAAAACCATTTAGCCAAAACAGTATGCTAAAACTTCTAACTTGGTTGATTCTCTGTATGTTAAACATTAAGCATATTTTCGGATGGAAATCGACAGCAAAAGTTTCTATAAGTAGGACTCCTACATATATAATTATAATGTACAACAAAATCTTACAGGTTCCTAAACATACTACATATGTGAGTTCGTAGTGCTAAGCTAGAAACCAGACTTCCATCTAAGGAGACAGTAGGAAAATACAAAGCTAGAAGAACGAAACAAAACTTCTATTCTGGCTTTCAAGACTATAAAGGATACAAAATTGAGTTGTTAAAAACTGTTAGGGGACTTGTGAGGTCTAGGCCTAACCATGTACAACCCTCCCTTAATCTATAGGCTCGTGATTGTTGATAGGTGGCTTTCGGCGTGGTCTATCCCAACCCCTATAGTCCTTGCGCATCAGGTTTACAACTTCGTCATCGGCTGCTTTAAGAAATTCCCTCGTATCAGCATTTTCATCGTAATGCTCAGCAAAGAGTGAAGCAGAGTTTGGTGAGTATCTCGGGTTTTTACTTGCATATTCCTTTGGCCCCTTCTGGGACCCGTTGCTATTATCCTGCGAAATTTACGGTTATCAATATGAATATACAACGAGGAATGCATAAAGCCCCCTGATCAAGACAAGGAAATTGTGTCATGTGCTCGTCCTAATTAACTGATAATTCAAGACTCTGGAACTATGGAAGTTCTCCACCAAAGTTTATGAATTTGTGAATGCAAATGTGCATTCCAAACTCAAAACAAATGGAGAGTTCCACTTATAGGCGTAGACCAATGCATCATCTTTTTCTAGCATTTTCCTACAGCTGAGTGTAGGTGTGAAGGACTAGAATCTAAATGTTCGTGTCTTGTGTGTGTTTTCGAGGGAGAAAGAGAGAGATTAACCTGAATATTCATGTGGGAATGTTCTGCTCCATCCACAGATTTCTTTGGAGCACCTTTTCCTGTGTCAACACAAGGAATGGATGGCATGCTATTAGCCAACAATAGTCCAATATTTGCTACAAGAAGTTTAATCCAAAAACAAAAGAAGAGAAATTCATGGTATTAAATGTCATTTTACTTGCAACTGAAAAACCTCCCATCCCTACCATGGTCTTCCCATTGACTACGATGGGACATCTCCATTGTGCATTCAATGGTTTGATTCTAATAACTCTTGGGTTAAGCAAGCTGAACAACCCCCCCCCCTCCCCCAAATAGACCATAAAAAAAGGAAATAGGCAGTAAAAGAGCATTAAATGACTACATCCTTTTAAACAACCATATTAAATGTATTTTATCATCTGATATGTCGCATAATTATAATTTAAATAAAGGAAGAAAAAGGTGGATCTTAAGTAAATGCATTACTTTTTAGTCAATCAATTATTGTTAGGAGGGTGATGTCTTGGACCGTGGTAATCAGCCCTGGAAGCTACAAGACCAACCATATAGAACTTCCTGGGAACATTAGTTTCATCACTAGATGCATGTTTCCTATTCAAACTGCTCTTTCCTTCAAAATTATAGCATGATCTGGCAGAACAGGTTGCACCTGAAATTTCTGGTTTTGCAATTGATCCTTCCTTTATCTCAATCTCTCTCTTCAGCATTTTGCCTTTCCGCGTATTTCTACCTACCAGAACTTTTCTTCCAGCAATTGTAGCTACTGCAGCATCCTCATGAAGATCCTGTTGACATTTTTACTGCCGGTCATTCATACCTAAAGAAAGTACAAAAGAGAGAATGAAAATAAGATCATATAACCCACATTTTGAGAAGATGCGTGGTTTTGAGCGAATGAGGGCAGCCACTTCCCCTTCCTTTCAACTCCTGCAGAGCAAGAAAAGAGGCCAGATCATTTTAACCTGACGGAGTAATTAGCTGATTTCTGATTAAAACAAGTGATAGATACCTTCTTGAGCACATGCAGAAGAGTACTTGAGGGCAAGAGAAACGATAATAACCCCTAGTACCAATCCACCAAACCTTCTAGATGCCATTCTTGAGAAAACTTTTTTTTTCTTAATGTGGTTCTTCATCAACTAGAAAATAGGAAGAAGCATGGAGGCAGCAGACGGTTTATATAAGAGTTCAAACCAGAGTCAAAGTTAGGGTTCCGACACCTGGCTTATTAAAATATGGCTACTGGGCACATTCAGGTCTTTGGAAATCTCAACAAATACAATAACAAGACTCAGAAAAGCAAAGATACATGGCGTTATGGTAATAGTGAAAACAATTTTACCAATCTTCTTTTTGTTTTTTTTTTTACAAAACTTACGTCCGGTAATTATAGATAGTCATAACGTGTAAAAAAAACTTACCAATTTCTGATTTAATTCATTTTTATTTTTAAAAAAAAATTGTACCAAGAATTAAACACACGACTAGTGAAATGAGCATGCTGCATCCAATACCTTTGCTTATCATTCCATCTATATTCGGGATCCAATCTTCTGTGTTAAATGCCTGTTTGCTGCCCCATGTAAAGGTTCAAGAAACATGGGATGCTCGGTTACGAAAGGCATGGCATTGTCATGAAAACCTTGCAGTACGTGGCATATAGACTGGAAAAAAATATACACAATGCTCACAGTAAATAAAAGATGCTAGCAGTAAGAAAGGAATTTATGAATTTGCTATGCCGTAGCAGAAAATAAGCACTTGCAATGACCTCTGGAGAAATGCTATGCACAGACAAACAAAACAAGTCCCTCTGTTTCCCGTACTAAATTTCTAACGCTTGATAAAAAGAAATTAAATTCACTCTTTAAAGGATTTTATAGATACCGTTGGAATCTCTCATGAAGTCCTACTTCGCAGCTCAAGCTTAGTCTTTTTTTTTTAAGTGCTGCAGTGCAACAGCATTAATTAATGTAGTCAATTAGCAAAACCTCTTAAGTCAGAGATTCTCTCCTTAGTCTAGCTAGTTACAAGAGTATGATAAACAACTGAATTGGTCATCCCTCGGATGCTATTTTCTGGCTTAGGATTATGGCCTTTTTATCTTTAAAATTTTGACCTTGTATAAAATCGCTTCAGCTGAAGCAACTTCTTCTCAAATTGAATTGTTAATTGCATCAATTTACTCTACTCCAAAAAACACGAGCCCCTCTTCCTGTTAATCTATCGAAAAAAAGAAGAAACCCTTAAATTTATTCAGGCGCCCCTCTTCCTGGAAAAAAACAGTAGCATTACATTTTGTGCTTCAAGTCAAGGCAAAAAGAATATTCTTGTTACCAATGCATGAAAAGCAAAGCGTCTGTAGCATGGTTCCAAAAGAAGCATGAGTATGAAACAAAGAGCCATAGCAACGTGGGCAAGCGATAACTCATAGAATGACTCACCTGTCCATTTTTAACAAATGAGTTCACGTTGAAAAACTACAAGTATCTGCAGGGAGCTTGGGTCCCGAGGCCTTGCATCCAACATCATCAACCTCATGAATGTGATCGCCTCTTGAGAACAGTGTCCAGGGTTGCATAGTCGGTTCCATGGGCTTCTTTCTTCCAATGTTTTTTTTTTTCTTTTTCTTCACGGCCTGTTTCCGGCCGGGATTCAGATTGCTTCATTTATTACTTAAAGACCATTTCACAAATATGTGGTCGGCAGATTTTGCAATGGAGAATCCAAAACGCAAAACCAGATTCTGGGTTTTTTAATTCTATAACTTATTTAGCCGCATTACATCTTCCTCTATTTTTGTAATACTTAATTAATTTCTCTATTATTTTTAATTAATTTGATAAATTACAATTTTATCTCTCGCATACAAATAAATACAAAAATTAAAAATAATTAATCACTTTTTACTTTCCATTAAGCACGAATTCCAAAATAAATAATTTTTTTATCCTTTCATACATGCTAATCACTTTCGACGCACCCATATGACTGACCAGCGATGATGATAATAAGTCTAAAAGAATTCATTTTCCTCATTATGTGATCTTTCATGACATAGTATTATTAGGAAGTATATTTTAGTAATTTTAAAGTTCTATTTTTTGGAAATAGGTTTTTAGAGTTTACAAACCTAAAATTCCTCCAAATTTAGAAATGAGATTACCCACAAATATTTTAAAATTTTCAAATTTGTATTCAAATCTTTCTAAATTTTTTAATTTGACTATAAACTTCTTTAAAATTATATTTTTACCCAATTATTTTTAGGAATCTCCTTTTTATACCATAAGACCTTATTGAAATTCTATTTCAACTCATATTTTAAAAAAATTGTTTTTAATCTCTCAAACTTTCGAAAATTATGATTTGATTCTTAAAATTTTCTAAAATTACATTTGGGCCTCAAATTTTTTCAAACTGGAAAATTACATTTTTCATATTCCAAAAGTGTTTCCAAACCTTTTTAAAAAGCCATTATTTTTATTTTATATAGATTATTTATTATTTATTTAAATCCAATTATTTAGTTTTATTTTTCAATGTTCTAATTTATTTAATATTTTCAATGTATGAAATAAAGACTTATGAAACTATTTTTTCCACGCAACTTAACACACATTTATCTATGCTTTTGATGCGGGAGTTCTAACATTATTTAATTATTTAAATATTTATATTTACATGTTATATATGTTATTTATTTCATGATTAATTATGCATTTTTAAATTCTATTATGATATATGTATAATAATTTTATAATTGTGCATATAAATGTCTATTTCATATGTCATCAAACAACAAAGCTTAGGCCTGAAAAAATAGGGACTTATTTTCAATTAAACATGAGTTTTTGATTCGATGACATACATTGACCATTTATGTTTGTATATCATTGTAAAATATCACACGTTACTCTCACAAAGTATTTTGTACCTAACACATGCATGATGTTTTTATAAAATCGTTTACAGTTTGATAGTATTGTGATGCGTGAACGAGAATGATCAATCATTTAAGAATCTTAAATTTGATTTAGTTTAAATTATGTACAAACTCGAATTAAGAATATTATTGTTTATATTTAATTTTTATTTTGTTATAAATATTTTATTCTATTAAAATTTGTTTTTGTTTTTAAATTTATAATTTGAGATTTTAATTCACTATTTTAAATTTTTGACTGTCTTAAATTAAAATTATTTATTTAAATTGAGTATTATATTATATTTTCTATTTTAAGTATTACAATTTTCCATCCAAAAATGAAAAATCAATCAAATTCTTCACTGCCATCTTCTCCATGTTGGTGTACGTCGAAAACAGAGCTTATAGTAGCAGCTCTGTAAAAGAGGTTAAACATGTGGACAGAGATGGAGAGGATTGTAATTACCAATGTCACGTCTCTCAACCATCTTGATTTGATGATGATAATCAGCAATCCAACACCTCATCAGTGGTCCATTCCAAACTCCAAGTTGCACGTCAGTACAGAAACAAGGTTCCAATCCAAATATTTGATGGCCAAGCTGTCCTCTCTGTGTACGGCAGGGAAAATTTTGAAGATGGGATTATATCATGATAAGAAATCGTCATCTCCAAAATTTAAGCAGCGGCTTGTTTGCTGGGTTGAAAAAAAAAAAAAAAAGAAAGGAAAGAAGTCCTCTTTGTTGTTTTAAATTTTTGTTTTTTGAAAGATTGTTGTTTATAATTTAATGTTCTTTTTTAAAGAAAAATGTTAAAAATAAACAGTTTCTCTATAAATTATCATAATAACCTTATTATATTAAAAAATTCCATAGTCTTAACTTTCCAATCCCCCCCCCCCAAAAAAAAAAACAAATAGAAACTTAGTATTTCGGTTAGTTAATTCAAGAAAGAAAATACTAGGAAACTACGAAAGCACAAAAAGGTTTTCTTTGCCTCTTTTTTCTGAAACTGATCTGATGACACTTCACGTGTGTGCCCTAACCTTAAAATTATACTCGATCTAAATTTTTTTCTATTACAAGAATGAGTTTGTTCCTACCAACATCAATAAAATAAATAAATAAATTTCTGTCTTGAAAAGATTTTTGTCTATACTCTCGTAAACATTTTCATCTGACAATTTTACTATTGGTAAGGCAAATATCTCTCGGCCTTCCTCGCGATTTCACAAAATTTATCTTATTTGAATAGCCATAAATGAAAAGAACAATATATTTTGAAGGAAAAATATTCATAAGGGGTTTAAGAAGAAAAAGGAAAGATAATTACCCATTAAAAAAAAAAAGGAAAAAAAAAGGGCCACTCGTCACTACCCATGAACCTTGCTGGTCCCTATAGTTGTCAAACTCAAACGGCTTTCGAACCCGGAAAAAAAGTCCAAGAGGAACAAATTTGGTGCCCCACTACTGTCAAATGGGCTTTAAAAGGGCCAAGAAAATAAGTCCAAAAGCAAAAAACTACGAATCCCATGCCGAAAACAAATGGGCTTACACGGTCCATGCAAATAAGTCTAAAGGAAAGAAACCTTGTGCCCCATTCCTGCTAAATGGGCTTACAAGGGCCAAGAAAATCATTCGAGAAATGGTCGTCCAATTTCCTTTTTTTTCTGGGCCACTTCTCATCCAGCGAACTTCACCTGTTTGGTTCGCCACCTGGCAACTTTTCACAAAACACACAGCACACGAGAAACTGTCCTTTTTCGGAAAAAAGAAAAGAGAAGCTGTCCTTTGAACATACAATAATAGTCTACAAATGTTGGAAAATCGAGCGTTACCAGCATGTCTGCTTGCCATCTTTCTGGGTTTTTTCTTTATTAGCTTCAAATAAACTATTCTAATTTTTAATTTTTTTAAAAAATATATGCTATTGTGAAAGTATTTTTTTCATTACTTACTAAAACCATTAATAATAACAATATTACACTAAGAAAAATCAACAACCTGACAAAAGCTCTAGCTGTTCAAACTTCTAATGAAAGAACCATTGTATAGTAGCGACTCTGAACCTACTTTTCAAAAGAAAGTAAGAAATAATAATCAAAAGCTTTATCAAATCTATTTCTGTCTCACTGTTTTCGGGTTATTAGCATTGCAGTTTACCCCAATAATACAAGAGAACATACTTCACAGCATCAACTAGCTTTTTGACAAAAATCCCTTGATCAAGGTCCCTTTTGCATACTAATTCCTCAGTCTTCATAAATAAGATACCTGAATACCAGGGGCTTCGGTCATCTAATGAACCTAATATGCAAGACTGTGTGTGTGTGTGTCGAGTGTAGAAATTCATCTTCAATATGCCACTTTAACTCGAAAGAGAAGTGGCAACACCAAAAAAAAAAAAAAACAGCCCATGCAGTTGTATATTTACAAGTAAAACTCATACAATGTATTTCATGCCAAAACATTAAGGTAAATTCTATCATAGATTAGATCCACATGGACCTTGTGAATTGTGATCCTCGGGTAGTAGCTGATAAGAGCATTCACTAACCAGACAATATATATCCAATTCTACTCCTCCTGTGCATATGTAGATAAAGAGCACTGTTAAAAACTGACCTGCCAATTCTTGTCATATGCCATGATTACTAGATGATAAATTACCTTCCACTGAAATATTCACAAATTCATGTCAAAAGTATGTCCAAAACTCGTTGGGGTAAAAGTTTCTCCAAGAAAAATTGGCTCCTATTTCCTGATTTCCTAGTTTAAATGACAAAGTACCTCAATACAGTGGTATTAAAACTCATGCCCACACTCCAATACCAATTATTAGTTTGAACATTGGAGTTATAAATACAAAATGAGTTCCAGGATTTACTTTCACTTCGCATTTCTCTAGACAAGACAGAAACAGCAAAAGAGCTTCAATGCGCTAAAAGATAAAGCCGGGTTTTTCATTCATGAACTTCATTGACATCTATAAGAAACTGCTATAATGAACAGATAACCCATTAACCCACATAATACTAGAGAAGACCACTTAAGGAACACAAGGACGGCACTGAGCCTGCATCTCAACTTCCAAATTAAGCTATATATCGCTATCCTCCCACCACTGTCTTCTCTCTCTCTGTTTGTACTTATGTGTGGATAACTTCTGATTAGAGAATAGATTGATGAAGGAAAATACCTACAAATCAGAAGAATAGTACCAAGTTCTAAAAGCATTAATGAACGTTCATCAAGCTCCACACCTTCCAAAAAGGAAGAAATACAATTACCAGCCACTTTGAAACAATCTGTGCAGAGAAATCAGAGTCAAAACGCAAGATAAGACACTGGCATAACCAGCAAAAGAGGAGGACAGATTAGTAGAACAATCTTATATTAAAAAATGCAGCAGAGCAACTTTAGATCTGGAATAAATCTGATTACCCATGAAACAGGTCACTTATGAGTACAACAAAAGAGACTGGAGAAGCACAGAGAAATCTATATAGACAACAATTACCACATAACCACAGGAATGGCTCATCATGGTAACAAACAAAAGGAGAAAGATTCTTACATACAAAAGAGAACTCAAAATGCTCTAACCGGTTAATTTGTACAAACCTTGAAACCAAAATTTTCTCAATATGATTTATGATCAAGAGATAATCATTCTTGGTGAACTCCCATGATCCTTTGCATTCCTAATCACAGTGTTAAATCATGAAGCAACATCCTTGAAAGCCCCAAAATCAAGGGAGATTGACAATTGAATGGAAGAAGAAACTATGTGAGAACTGCTTCATTAGGTTGCACGAGTCTCAAATTTCAGTGAATAAACTTGAGGGGGCTCAGGGTGTCTAACAATAAAGGCTGAAAAAGACATGTTCTCTAGCTAAAGAAACCCTGATCAAGGATGGTCAAACAGCATGGAATGGCAGGAAGATATTGATAGGAAAACCAGACAAAAGAATACCAGAGCTCCTCATCCTTGCCCAGTTGAAAATGTTGGCACAGAAGTTTAATAGATCGAGACATCAAATCTTGGCTCATAGAAGCACACCTGGCTGTTGTATGATTGAAGAGCGCATCCAGCAATCCATGACCAAACTTTTTTATCCACATCATATAGCAGACTTTTACCTTGGGTCCAAGATGTAAAGCAGATTAAATTATCTTGTCCAAAGCATTCAAATCTCTCAGCTGATAATCTCAGAAGAGCTCTAAAATACCTTGGTGGCATCCTACTTATCTCAACCCAAACAATTTTTGCATGATCCAATTCCCAAATTCTCATACTCTGAAGAGTACTGTAAAGGCCTATTCTACCAACTAGAAATAAGCGTTTCTGGGTGCCAGCGACCAGATACCCATCCAACAAAGACCGAGGAAACTTTGCTGGGATGTGCTCCCAATGTCCTGTATCAAGCCGATACATCATCAGACCCAATGGAGAAAGAGTTTCCAAATATAACCTTGAATCACAAAATGCCATCTTTGAAGAGCAAAGATTTACTGCAGGCATAGTTTGGTGAAGTGACCATTTGTCAACCTTGGAATCATATACCTCTGTAGGCAAGGACCTGTCACCATAAATATCACTAGTTGCTATTACTTTAAATGATCGATCCATACGATCAACAACCATAATCAGCTGCCTTTGCTGATTATAATGCATGCTGGGCAGTGTCCTCCAAGTTTGTGTCATAGGATTACAAACGAGAGTCTTGAAAGTCAACCCATCCAGACCCGAGAAGCAAAGCAGTCCACCTGAAGAACCAACCAACCAGAATGCCCACTGCGGTAAAAAGGTAAATGGAATCCTAAACCATTGTTTCAATGGCAAACTGAAGACCGAGCATTGAGGGGTCTGTGAATTCTTCCAAAAAGTCAGAAGGCAAGGTCCATGAGATGGCACTTGCGAATGAAACTTCAGAAAACTATTATCTTGCAAAATAGAATTCCACCTTTTGCAAACAGATCGCAGTCGAAAAATCATAAATGGTGGAACCCTAGCCAAAATTTCATTCAATAGATCTTCAGGCAGCATTGCCCAGATGTTATCTTCCATCTGGACATCTGGTTGAACAGCCTTACTAAATGTCGCAACAGTCTCTTCATCTAAACCTCTTGGTTTGGTCTTAATCACCTTTTGCCTCGAAGGACTAGTATTTCTGGACCCAATTCGACCTATGGGGCTTGTATTTCTTGACCCGCTGCCCCCAAAGTTAGTTACTTGCCTGTAAAAACTCTCCTCCTCGTGTTGAGACCCACTTCGTCCCAATCTAGAACTCAGCATCATGGATCCAGATTCAGAAGATTCCCCTACTTCAACCATGGCAAAAATACTCAAATCCCTAACTGAACTACAATCACCATTCACTTAAATACCCCATAATTGGCCCAACTTATGTCTCTTGCAATTCAACGCCAAGTTTCTGGTTGCATATCCAAACAAAGGCCGCGATTTCACTCCGGCCATAACCCTAAGATTGGAGATAAGTCAACAAACACCACTTTTAATCCTTCATTCAAGTAACACAGCGCAGTTAATCGAGAAATGTTACTTCAATAGAACAATTCTGCAATCAGATCAGAAAACCCATAAGCTCAAACACTCTTAGAACTGCAAAATCAACAGTTTAGATTATTTGAATAGGTTCACCTAAACAAAGACTCCTCTTTTCTCTCTATAGTATCGACATCAGAAAAATCACCGACCGGAAAACAAACAAAAGAAACCCCCAAAAAAAAAACATATAAAAACATTCAAGATTGAAGCTTCTGAGGATTAAATTTGAGATGATTACCTAAAGGAAGAAATATTAGATTCCTTCGAGTAATGGGTTTGCAAAAATCGTAGCCGTTTCCCCTTTGTCCTTGCCCTTTCTTAGGGCAAGTCTTGAAGATTTCTATCTTGCCTCCGTATGCACTGTCGCTTACCTTGCGACTTGAGTTTGATTGCTTTTGTCGCTACTCTGGTTTGGTGAATTTATCAAGGAGGGAAACAAATACAAAAATAAATAAATGAATACAAATTACACATATCTGCTCAAATCCCAATTAAATACATTAGAGCCGCGTCAATTTCATTTGTGAAGAGGTGTCCACAAAAACTCCATTTCATTTTATGTATACAAGAAACTACTAGTAGTAGATTATATTATCAACAACGAAATGAAAGAATGACAGAATTTTACTGTTATGCATAAAAAATAGCACCACACATTTTGTGTTCTTTTACCAAATTTTACAAATAAAACATTTATTTCATAAGATGTTTTTATTTATTATGTCTTTATTTTTTTAACTATATTTATTATAGATTTTTATCTCTCTAATTATTACTCAATTTATCTCATATCAATAGAGATAATATTGAAAATAATCAATAAAATATTATTAAAAAATTATAAAACAAATTATAAATTGTGGCAATACACTTATAATAAAAGACCGGAAAGAATAAAATTTATAAAAATTAGAGTTAAAATTGATTATAATGTCCTTCACATTATATGTTTAATGAGTCAAATATATCAAATAATTTTTTAAAATGTAATTGTATTCAATAGATCAACATTAAAATTGTAAATAATTAGTAATTTATAGTATTGATTTAAGATATTTACTCTTAAAGAAGGTATTTCGAAAAAGGACAATATTTTTAGTATAATAAAATTTCAATTTTTCTTTTTAAGGGATGAAATTTATTACGTCATGCTTTTTAATAGAACTTTGATGGTTAATAATATACTATTGGATTAGATGATTGATGCCCTACTCCCAATTACCTTCTTTTATGAACAATGATTCTGCTAAGGGACCAAAATAAGGTGTGAGGCTCTTCAACATCATGACATAATAAATTGGAGGTATAAATGTCAATATACTAATAGTTATTTGGCGAGTGTCACATCCTTTTCCATCACTATTTTTTTTCTGTAATAGAAATATTTTTTATAATATATTTTTTTAGAAAATAAAAAATAACACTTTAGTCCTCAAAATTTTTTTATTACGAAAATGAGAGAGTGTCAAACTACTACATTTTAATTCTCAAAGATCTGGACTGAAAGTGCTGACAACTTGAGCTGCACTTCATTAACTTAGTCATCATATCTTACTTCTCTTCTTATTTATTTGTGTATTGAAAATAATCATTTAATTATTGTAAAAAATTTATGACCACATGAGTTTTTTTTTTTTTTCTCTTTTGGGTTGAAATCAAGAACAAGCATATGCTCAAAAATGACAAAGTACTAGTCTACCATATTAGTTCAAGGAATGAAGCATCAACCAAACTTTTACGTATATTGATTATCTTTATACATAAGGGCATCCTCATACCACAATTCTATCTATTCTGGTATCAAGTAGACGTGCATTGGGCCAGTTCACTTTTTTTGGAGACCACAGGAAAAGGGTTTCCATTATTTAAAGCAATCTTCCTGCACAACAGGTATTACAAACAAAGGGGGCTAATTAAACCAAAAGAACCTCCCCAACCAAAGTCTTATCCAAACCCATTAATATATGGGCATGTTTATTACCATCCGAAAAATAAACATAAATCCGGAACAGTATAAAATTTATTTAATGTTAACTATTTATAATTAAAGATACTTTTAAGATCATATATTGTTAATATTATATTATTGATCTAGACAAACTTCAAGCCTTCAACTCTTTATCTTAAGTTAAATTGTAGTATTACTTTAACCCTTATATGTGATTTTGAAAGTTATCAATTAATTGCACTAATTTCCAATGAGTTTTTGACTCTTTTTTTTTTATTTTAAAATAGCTGCTCAACTAATAGATGAATTGAACTATGGTGTGATTATTGGACCTGATTAATTCCCAAATCATCACAGAGATATTTAGCAAATTGGAGATGAGGTCCAATGCGTTGTGATTATATGAGTTTTATTTTTCATTTTCTTTAATGCAATATTTCTTTTTAGTGTGCAAATATTATAAATTGAAGTGATGTTGCTCCCGTTCTCCACGTCTCTATTCAAAATCCAATCTGCAAAGTTTCAACTCCCATGATCAAGTTTTGTTTTCTGTTTTTATTTATTTATTTAAAAATGCTCTAGTCACTGCTTCAAAGAAGGGGAAAAAAAAAAGAGAGGAGAGAGAGAGAGAGAGAGAGTTTTGCAGTCGCCCGATATCCTTATTCATTAGTACTAGATCGAATAGTGGATTTAGTCAAGGAAAAACTCGAGCAACATCAAGAAACAAGCTTTTATTAAAAAAGGGAAATTGTCCCGAGCTTGTCTATATTATTTTTTATTGTCGTTTTTTTTCTTCTATTCTTTGATATATTTACTTAATATTGTCATTTCATTTAAATTTTTACGAAATCTTTTTTTGATGACAAATTTAGAAAATGACAACATTGAACAATATTTAAAAAATTATGTACTAAAAAAGTAAGATAAAAATATTGACGAAAATTGATAAAAGTTTAAAGAATAAAGATAATATTGAGTAATCGCCTCTAATTTAGAGATAATTTTTCATTAAAAAACCAAAAAAAAAACTAACAATAGGATAATTCGTGAAATTTGACATGGTCTCAAATCATTCATCAACCCTTTGAGCTTGAAACTTTCCAGAGATAGTACCCCTTATTGCTGAAACTGATTATAAACATATATATTTTTGGTTAAAAAAAGTTGTCAAAAATATTTTTATTGCTTCAATTTATAATAGTATTACAATTGAAAATTTATAGTGTAACTATTAATTTCATAGTTATTCAATGTTAAACAAGAGGAAAAGTTTTGAAGTGAATCAATCTTGAAGATAGTGAGAACCAATGGACCATTGCAAAAAAGATATTTGTGGGGTTATGGCCTTTGTCCACTAAAGAGTAGCTAAAGACACAAAATATTTGTTCAAATTTTTTCTTTTTTAGGGGAATATTTGTTCATTTACAATAATGTAATTTGACAATATGGTACTCCCTAACCTAACTAATCTTAAGTCAAAGGTCAAAAAGTAAGGGTGGCATGCAAAAAAAAAATTAAAAAACGACAGGCACGAATCATGATGGGACGAAGCGAAGGATCCCCGTTCCCACTCGTACGGTGTTTGCCTTAGGCTTTGCCCGTTGCGACACCACACCATCAGAAGTAATTGTTTCACCTCACCGTTAAACTGTCTAATCCATACCTATCATCATTTTCCTAACTCTCCAAATCTGTCTAAAAACCTTCCCATCAGATTCCCACCTCATCCACATCATCAGTAACACACATTCTTCGAGAAACATTAATTTTTTTTTACTATTAATGACTAAACTTAATTCATACATAAACTATCCTTTCGTATTACATTTAATAAAATTTTGACATTATTATTATTATTATTATTATTATTTATTTTTATATTAATGCACATGATATATTGTTTGTAATAAATATTTGAAGTTTCTTTATATTTTTTTTATCAATATCTATTAAAAATAATTTAAATATCTCATAGACCTTCATTATTTTCTCCTAAAAATTGAGAAGAGAGAAGAATTGAATGTAAACAATTAGAATGATAAAATATTAATTAATAACATACTATTAATTTTTCTCAATATATTTTTAAAAATAAATTTACTAGTATATAAGTTTAAACAAATTTTAGATTAAATTTGTACTATCAAGTAAAAGTCAGATTTTATGACTCTTATAAAATAAAAATCTAAATTTGTATTTAAGTGATTTTAAATATTAAGATATTTCACTTTTTAAAAAAAATTTACTATTATTAAGTGAGTATTTCAAATTGTTAAATCAATATGTTTTTCATTTCACACATAATACCACACATTAGCACTAACTATATGGGCCGCAAATTCATCCGTACCATTTGTAATCAAAGTACCACTTATGAGTCAAGACACCACTCCTTTTTACATACACATGTGAGAGAGTGAGAGAGAGCCAATAATATTTAATCTTCATGACAAACATCTATAATATTTAAGTGAAAATTTATTCACTTAGATTCGAACATGCGTTGTCAAAAGATTTATCTCCACATCACCATATGCCTTACCAACTCGACTATTTCATAGGACATCACCCTCCTAATCCTAACTCGCAAGCACTACGGGAATATTTGAACTTTTCTTTAAATCAATTTTTCATTTCTTTATAAAAATATATCTTATTTTTTTATAAATTTTGCACATAAATTATACTTAACCACATAAATAATATATTTTTATTATTTTTAATTAAAATTACAATTTCAAATAACTTATGTAGGATACAAAATATATATTTAAACTTTTATTTCTTAATAATTCTTTTAATCTAAATATAACTTCATTTAAAAATAAATAAAAAATAATCTTAGAAGACAATCCAAATATTCCCTAAAATTT
Source organism: Apocynum venetum (assembly GCA_019593545.1). Taxonomy (NCBI): domain Eukaryota; kingdom Viridiplantae; phylum Streptophyta; class Magnoliopsida; order Gentianales; family Apocynaceae; genus Apocynum; species Apocynum venetum. The sequence continues at coordinate 2,058,313 of SRSM01000123.1, read as the reverse complement.
TGAGTCATAGTACAAGAGCGACTTATCAAAAACGGAAAAATAGAGAGAAAGAAAAGAATCTCGTATGAACTCTTTCGTAAACCTTTTTACTCCGTTTAACGCACGTGTCCAAATCCGTTTTAACGCCGGAAATTCCTCAATATTTCCTTTCTTCTTCGTCTCCAACAATCTTAAACGGCATAAAATATTATCTTCCTAATCTGAATCTCAAACGGGCTTTCAAACCCTCTATTGCTGTATGGTGAATTATACATAAAATACCTCGAATACATTTATTCTTGTATTGGCCTGGGTAGTCTTGGAGACAGGGGAGGAAGATGGGAGCGGTGACGTCGACGGTGGCGGCCAAGTTTGCTTTTTTTCCGCCGAATCCACCGTCTTATGGTGTGGAGGAGAAGGAAGGGACGGGAAGATTGAGGATGACGGAGGTTACAGAGAGGGATAACGTCGACATATTGAGACTGGGAACCAAGAAGGGGACGAAGATTGTCGCTTTGTATGTGAGAAACCCGTCGGCGTCGATGACTTTGCTGTATTCCCACGGAAACGCTGCTGATCTAGGACAGATGTATGACCTCTTCAGTGAACTAAGCCTTCATCTTCGTGTCAACTTGATGGGGTACTCAGCCTTGTTCTCTATTTCACATACTTACTTTGATGTGCATGCGTTTTTCTGTCAAAAGATTTGATCTTGGATAAAATATTAAGAGAAATGCTTTGGATTTACTCGTCGGTTGTGAGATTAGCTTCTGGTTATTGCATATCAGCTAAAGGAGAAGTGTTTCGTCTTTTTAGTTATCGACTGTAATTATGAGTTGCTTCGTTTTGCATATTTTGAACAGTATCTATCTTGAGTTTAATCAGTGCAGTAAATCTGAGTAGCCTTTGCTCAGTACTTCTTCACTTCTATTTTGAAACTGAACCCTAGTATTTATTTATTTTTGGCCGGGGCGAGGGTTGGGAAAGGTAAAAAGACCAAAACCTGGGCGCACATGTTGTTGTATGAATATTCGTGTTTTACATAATACATGTTAGTCTGAAGTGCTGGAAACTAGATTACTTTTTGTGTTCGGAAGAGGAGGAAAAAAGTCTTCTAATTAATTTTGATCGACAAGTGTGAATCACTGAACAAGTATTAAATCTCTGATTTTTTTTTTTTCTTTTTGGAAATTATCCCCCACAGATATGATTATTCTGGATATGGACAATCTACTGGAAAGGTATGAAATAGGTCTTGAGTTATTTGCTCTTGAATTAGTTTCTGGTTCAGGCAATGCCATGCTAAGCGGTGCGTTTTCAATATTTGCACTAGCCAAGTGAGCAGAACACCTATGCTGACATAGAAGCTGCATATAGATGTCTTGTGGAGAAATATGGGGCAAGAGAGGAGGATATCATATTATACGGTCAATCAGTTGGGAGTGGGCCTACGTTGGACTTGGCATCTCGATTACCAAAGTTAAGGGCAGTGGTTCTTCACAGTCCAATCCTCTCTGGGCTTCGTGTCATGTATCCTGTGAAACGGACCTACTGGTTCGACATATACAAGGTTAATCCTACTTCTAAAATATGTGAAATTTTTTGGCAAGATACCTAATTTAAATTCACCTGGAATTTGTGACTGACTAGTATTTGGCGTTCCCCCTTTCTTTTGAGTGATGCAGAATATTGACAAAATACCATTAGTACACTCCCCTGTTTTGGTAATCCATGTAAGTGCCTATTCTACTTATTTCCATTTACATTGTTGAAATGCTTATCAAGTAGTAGGTGGAGAGTAGTTCTTTCTACTGCAATGCTTGGCAGATTATCTGTGATTTACTGCATTTTGAATGTGTGACCCCTTTGCATACTCTGTACCTCTATCTATATGTATGCACACCTATTTCGACTCTCCTTTGCAGACACCCTTAATTGGTTTGATCAACTATGGTTAATAAATCATGTCTGCCATGATATTATTCAATGTCCCTTTGTCTTATAGATTATTTTGTGTAATGATACATCTACAGTTCTTATTTGCCTTATTTTCCTTCACTGTGAATACATTGTGATTCATTGCTCTGGCTCTTCTGTTTATTAGTTCAAGTTATATAACCTAGATTCAAACATATAGGTAGAATGGAAAGTCTGATAGTGATAAATATACTTATTTTAATTTTCAATTTTAGAACAATCAACTGTGAGTATTTATTTTTCTAAGATTTTCTGGTGGATGAGATCGTAGCTTTGGAACATCAGATCATATTGATGAGATTCTGACTATCAGTCTGTTCTGAAAGCACCAAGACTCTTTAAAACATATATATTTCCTGCTGGGTGAATATTTAAGCTTTCCTCCTCGTAGTAATGCTAGAGAATGTTGTTGATCACCCTTTGGACAAGTATTTCTCTTGGAAAAGTACAAGCAGTCCAACGAGCATTACTTCCCCAATATTGTCGCAGACCGACCTTAAAAATGCCCAAGAAACGGCAACCACATTTACTCATCTTGTCCCAAAACAAGTATGATGTGGAAGGAACATGTTGTGAGATTGTTCCTGATATGGACTCCCAATCTTCTCGGCAGTAGAAATTTGCTTTTTACAGTCTTTTAACTGCATCCATTTTGCATTTATAGGGAACAGCTGATGATGTTGTGAATTGCTCCCATGGCAAGCAGCTTTGGGAGCTCTGCAAGGAGAAGTATGAGCCTTTATGGGTTAAAGGTGGCAATCATTGTGACCTGGAGCTCTATCCTGAGTACATTAAGCACCTTAAGAAGTTCATATCTGCTGTCGAGAAATCAGCACATTTAAAGAATGGGTCTGCGCCATATACAGATCACACAGACAAACCCCGAAACAGCACAGACTGTAGACCTAGGCCAAGCGCAGATCAAAGAGAGAGGTCTAGGCTAAGTACAGATCAGAGAGAAAAGCCTAGATTAAGCACAGACCATAGGGAGAAATCAAGGGCCAGTGTCGACAAGAAAGAGAAAACTCGAAGAAGTGTTGAACAAGCTGAAAAAGCAAATAACACCACCGAACAACAAGAAAAAGCAAGGAATAGCATTGACCGGTTTGTCTAACTTTGCTGTCTACATTGTCCTTCATTTTCTTTTTCCCTATATTTGTATTTCTCTATTTTACCAATATGGTTTAGCATGTACATATGATAAAGCTTCTTCACTATTAAAACCAACTGGTTGCAGCTTTGGAGATATGATGAGATCCGCAGTATTATGCAATATTGACTGCTTTAAGCCTGTTGGAGCAAAGGTCTGAGGATGAAAGAAAGGTCAGTTGATTAATCAATGCTGCTGCTTTTCACCAAATATTAAAGATTTGTACCTTAATTTAGAATTTCTCGTTTCCTTGTTTATGCTATCCTTATTTGAAGCAATTTGCCTACTAAGTTCTCTGCTTGCTGCATTGTAGTACCCCAGAACTTCTTACAGTTGCTTCAAGGTTAGATTGCCGCATGCATTGTTTCCATTTACCAGGAAGATGGATATGCTACATTGGTTAGCTTCGAAATGGACCATGCTACAAATGATCAGCCATCTGCCATGCAAGGACTATTTTCCACTGAATGGTGCAGGAATTTGTGTTGCCAAGGACCTATGCTTCCGCGAGGCCATCGAGAAGAGGTTGCTTGTCTTGGATTCCTCAGAGAAGTGTGTTTTTCGACTTCAAACTTCTACCATGTCTTTGAGAGCCCACATAAATTTTATTTTTTAAGGAATTATTAGTTGGAAAATAGATTGAGCAGAATATAGGAACATTCAGGATTTAGAGGTTCATAATGGCAAGCTTAGGAAAATAATATCTCATTCTGTTCCCATTTTCTCCTTAGGAGCCAAGATGGGGACTCTGGGTTGCTGAAGATGGGCACGATGCCGGTTGTCAGTTGTCACCAGCACTAGCAGTATCTGTTAAGCAAATGGGAAATATAATTTTATTCCCAAGTTTGCACCTATTTTATTTTTCCTTCAAGGGAACACTGCTTTAGCTGTTTAGGTTTTTTTTTTTGTTCCTTTTAAAATTTACGAAAAATAACTGTGGGAACGTAGATGGCGTTGCTGGGGTCATTCTGTGACGAGGATTATGATAATTGAATCAAACCTCAATCAGGCCAAAGCTTTGTGTTCATTGTTAGCCACATTCTATTACTTTGATTTTGTTGAATGGACATAACTCCTATTAGGCCGAAAGCTAAGGTAGTGCTGGACTGAAAAAATAGAATCTTCACTTTTTATTAGAACTAAAAAGTAATAAATATTTAATATTTACTTCTTTCTCAACTATACCAAAGAAAATAGATGCAAATATAATTACTATTATTGATATCAAACTTACCAAAAAAACAAGGAACTTTAAGCAGAGCGTGTCAAAGAGAGGAATAAGAAATCAAATATTTACCGTGTTTGATTAGTTAATAGATGAAGTTGTCATTAAATAATGAACATCTTTATTTGTATTTTCAGAATTCAGATAAACCTAAATATTTTAAAATAAAAGATATTTTAGTCACTGCTAATCCTTCCATTTTCTTCCCTCGAATGGGCATAAAACTTCAGTTGAAGACACTTACTTCGCTAGCCGACTGATGAAACCATGGCAATTACCCTTCTGACGCTCTCGCTCTCGGCGATTCCCTTCTGCTCCGAGGCCTCAAAGGCCAAGAGGAACAGAATAGCAGCTTCGTCTGTGGACACAGCACAGAGGCTGCCCTATAACCCTCATCGTACCTATCCTGCAAAATCTCCGAAAGTGCCCACCAAACCGCAACCTGATTTCTCTTCAGCGCCCCTCAGCCATGGGATATCTGTATCCGACCTCCTCACACGCTCCTATTCGAAAAAGTCCTCAGCTAACAGAGGCGAGTATTAACTGATATGCCGCACTCACTGACACTCACTTGTTTTGGTATTTTTTCATTTACTTATGGTATTTTGCAGTCGGTTTGGATGAAAGTGAAAGGACATATATGGGGTTCGACAGATGGCTTCCCAGTGCTCCAAAGGTGAAAAAGCCTCGCTCTGTTTTCAATGCGGCATCTTTGGCCTTCATTGGGGATTGCATTTATGAGGTTTGCTTTTGGATTCATTATGTGATTCTAATGTGGGACTTAATTCTTTTACCTGTGGGAGAATGTTTTCGAAAATTATCTTTTGTTTTCAAGTTTTTGGGCTGGTAAGCGAGGCATTGTAACTGATTTTATTCATTGCCTATGCCCATAAGGGATTTGGTACCAAATTGACTCGAGCCAGATGAAAGGATTTTTTTTTTCCCTGGGGTTTTTATTCTTATGAATCTTGTTTCTGTTTCTTGTTTCAAAATCAATGCAGCTCTATGCTCGAAGGCATTTTCTGTTTCCTCCTTTGAGTATTGAAGAGTACAATGATCGTGTGATGGCAGTAGTGCGCTGTGAATCCCAAGTAAGGGTGATTTTTTATCAACTTACTACTGGGGAGTTCTATCCTCTTTCAAGCTATCTTGTTCATCAGAATACCTCTCTTGCCCCTTTCGTGATTCTAAAATTCAATTGACATCGAGCATCATGTACAATACAATCACCTACTTAGAAACTTCTTTCTTTTCCCTTGCTTTATTTCTCTCATACTGGCTGTTGTAAGGTTGAGTTGGGTGGTACATAGCTGAAATTATTCTTATTGTTCTTTTTCTTCTTCTTGTTTCATGAACAAAATATATACTTTTTAAACCTTGTATTGAAAGTATTTCTTGTGTTTCAGGATGCGATGCTGCAGAAGCTTATTAATGATGATTATTTGTCAGAGCAAGAAAGGTGGGCGCTATATTGAGTTCTTTCCTGAATCTTGCTGAAATCACCGCACATCTAAGAGCTTCTATGTAAATGAGTCCTCATTTTGCACTTTGCACACCAATGACACTAAGCTTTTTCAGGTCACGATTAACTTGAAGAATAATTGTAAGAAAATCTGATGGTTCAACCTATTAGAGGAGATAATGCCATTTGTAGATTAGCCTTGTTGGGTTTTCGTCCTACTTCCTGGATTCTAATCTCTTTTATCATCCTTGCAAGCTCAGAAACCTAGATATAAATAGTAAAGTTATGGAAATTATTTTTCCATAATGACTCTGAAATGTTTTCTTAACTGTGCTTGGATGTCTTCTACACTCTGTGTTGCTTGCATTCTGTAGAAAGGTATACTTGTTAATCACCATTAATTTTTCATGTGACAAGAATCTTTCTGCAGGGATGTGCTTCGTTGGGGCAAAAATGTTGGTTCGGCTAAAACAAAGACTAAAAAACGTGCTGGTGTGGCTGTTTACAACAGAGCTTCATCACTCGAAACACTAGTCAGTTCCTTCTGTTAGGATATAAATTATTTGTTTCATCTCCTTTTGTTCATTCATCTCTTTTTCTGTTTACCTCTTTTGCTAGGATTTGAATGTGTACATTGTTCAAGGAATATCATTTACTTGTTCTCGTGTTAGAATTTTTGCCACTCATACACTCTTGTTAAACACCGGGATTAAATGTTCTCTGGTCACAGCTTTCCCTCAAATTGACAAGTTTTATTTGTTGGGACTTCAGCTTGTTGGGTAATCTTTGTTTAGTTTCAAGTAACTAGCACCAGATCTAATTAGATACTTATGGTATAGGATTCTTGTGTGCTCATTCCCAAATTTGCAACTAGAGGTAATCTAGTTAGTTTTTGTGTAGGTTGGTTATCTTTATCTGACAAATGTGCAACGGTTAGAGGAGATCATGCTGAAATTGGGTTTCTCTAGTGGTGTTTCTAGCCAGTCAATCGTGGAGGAAGCAGACAGTAAGTAGTGGAATTACACACACTCAGATATTCATTTTTAAGTAAAATGTGTAATTCATGCCAAGCTGCATACAGTTAGTCTTCATTTTTGGGTCCATTTCCTTTTGGTCATCAAATGACATCTTGCGTTCCATCTTTTTGGTATTTTCTTTCTGGTAAATTGTAATGGTATTTTTCCATAACGCTACCTGCAGGATACAAAAGTGCTAAATAGGAGTTTGTATGGTGAAGATGATGAAGAACTTCAAGAATTTTTTTGTAAAAGCGTGATCAGAATATATATAGCGGTAGGTTCTGAATACAGCGAAGCGATTTACTTCTTTGTCAAATTATAGTGTAAATTCTTGTACTCTTGATAGAGGAAAGCAGTCTTTTTCAAGAATCAAGATAGACGGAGATTCATTTTGTAACCATAAAAAGTAAAAACTCTTATACTGTACCAGTAATCGGAAGTAAAATTTATTCTTCGAGTAGCATTTTGCCAATTTACCTCTTTGAGAGGTGGAATCGAAGCCCACATAAGTGAAAGCTGTAAGTAAACCATTCTGTCACTCCTGTAAAAGGACGCCACACAATGGCACAATCATGGACGAAAGAGCAGACAAAATTAGAGAAACAGTTCATTTATAAATCAGTTCTTGAATAAAGGTGACCTTCCTTTTTAAAATATTTTAATCGGTATCATAGCATATATATTTACTCACAGGACATCGATTAATAAGTTTTAACTAATAAATTTTATTATATATTTAGTAGGAATTAAAATTTCCTTAAATAATAAACTTATTCAAAATAAATGCTCTTTTCATTTAAAATTTAATATTCATGTTTTCATTTTTAAATGTTAAAATTTGTATATTTACTTTAAAAATAAATATATTTTATATTTAAAACTTTCATAACAAATTTTTTAATTTAAAGAATTTACAGAGATCACCGAGGAGTATCATTTAAGAGTTAAATGTATTGTGATTCGTCTTCACTAAATTCTAATTTCATCCCTTTAAGTGTGGTGGCATTCCTTTTGATTTTGAATTTTGTTGATCCTATTCTCCGTTGGATAAAGTCGGTTAGGAAGTAACCAACCACCGTTAAAATGGCCCAAAGGTTTAAGGAGGGTTTTAAAGGTCGGCTGCTCAGTGGTTTCAAGAACTACACCCCAAATCTCTGTCTCAAACTTTGATCCCATGAATTTCTGCTCTTGGAGAATTCTTCACGAGTCAAATTTGTTCAGTCCCATAATACTCAGTTCAGATATCTACAAGTTGGTTCACAATCTTTTCGGGCCAAATTGATGTCCAGCACCAAAGCTCCCATCTTTCCCGTCATTGAGATTGATCACCTAATTGATAAAAAACCCTCAAAATTTTTCTTCAATCCACCCGAGATTTCCACAGTTATGTGGAGAAACGTGGCTAAACAAGTCTCTTCAAGAACCCTGAGGTCAACTAAGTTCGCTACCACTTTAAATCCCTTCCGTTGTACTTGCAGTTTTCTTGGATTTTCTCAAGATTCCGTGTCTTCCCAGAAATTCAACTTTAAACATCTTGACATCATTTCTTGCTCGAATATAGGATTTCCAGAATTGGATGTTCGGAAAGTCGGCGAATTCTCGCCTAGGAATGAGTTCTTGGGCAGACCTAGTTTTCACTTTGCGAAAAGCCAATTTAACATCAATGGGCTGTGCTCAAAAAGCTATGCAAGTGTAGCTGAGGCTGTAGCGGTTTCATCGACTGATGTGGAAGAGGATGTTTCTGTTGCGGATGAGGTTCAAGAATTGTTGACAGAAATGAGAAGAGAGGAGGTCAAGCAGCGGGGGATGAGTTGGCGGAAACGGCACAAAATGGCTTATGGAATGGGTCGTACGAAGTACCTTGCGCTTAAGAGGAGACAAGTGAAGGTTGAGACCCAGGCTTGGGAACAAGCTGCTAAAGAATATAAAGAGCTTTTAAATGATATGTGTGAACAGAAATTAGCACCGAATTTGCCATATATGAAGTCATTGTTCCTGGGATGGTATGAGCCTCTGTGCAATAAGATTGCTGAGGAACAGGAGTCATTTAGGCAAGGTAAGAGTAAGGTTCCTTATGGAAAGAATCTTCTTGAGTTACCAGCTGAAATGATGGCAGTCATCACTATGCATAAATTGGTGGGACTACTGATGACTGGAGACGAGCATGGCTGTGCAAGGGTAGTGCAAGCTGCTTGTCTTATAGGAGATGCTGTTGAACAAGAGGTTTGATCAATTTTACATCGTATTACTGTAATTTGTCCGTTATTATCTGCTTCTTTATCTATTTCCTATCTAACCCCTCTCCAGAAGGCTCCTGTACTAACTCTGGGGGAATGTTGGCAATTGGACAGGTTAGGATACACAATTTTTTGGAGAGAACAAAGAAGAAAAAGGCCAACGAAGATAATAAAACTGAGGAAGATATAACTTATTCTGTTACCCAACAACAAGAAAAATTGAGAAAAAATGTTACTAATTTGATGAAAAAACAAAAGCTGCGGGCAGTGCAGCAAATAGTGAAGACTCAGAATGATTCAAAACCATGGGGTCAAGATGCTAAAGCTAAGGTTCGAAAAAAAAAGAAGTATTTGCTCTGAATGCCAAGCTTATGAAATTTTTATATTCAAATGACTGTGTAGATTCTGTAATCTTTATGGAATTTACAGGTTGGAAGCCGTCTCATTGAATTGCTTTTGCAAACAGCATATATTCAGGCTCCAGCTGATCAATTTACAGACAGTCCACCTGATGTTAGACCTGCATTTACACATACATTCAGAACTGTGGTGAAAGAAATGAAGTAATGATAATTCTTCTTCATAGTATTTTGTGGGTTTCATTCTCTTCAGACAGTCTTCCTGACTGCTATTTTAAACAGGGGCGGTAGCAGGAGGTATGGTGTGATCCAGTGTGATCCCTTAGTCCTTCAAGGACTGGACAGAACTGTAAGTAAACCAGTTAGTTTCTATTTTAAACTGTTGAAGTTTCGAGTTAGACCAGTCATCCTTCAAGATATGTGTTGTTTGAAATAATTACTTGGAAATCTTTTCTCAGACTAAATTAGGAATACTATCTTTCTTGAGCTAACAACCAAACCATGCAGTTATCTCCTGTAGTTGCCAACTTTGTTGTCTTCTTTCTTTCTTTAAGCTTTCTCTTAGATTTCCCTGAGAATTCTAATGTCAATGAACAGGCCAGGCACATGGTGATCCCTTATATGCCAATGTTGGTTCCTCCAGTCAAGTGGACAGGGTATAGCAGCTTTTTTCTGTTATTGGTTGTTTTTAATATGTTCCTTTCTTTTGGGAGAAGTGAGATAAAAATTGAAGCCTGAGTAACCTCTTGTTTTTCTAATGTATATGTCATTGTAGGCATGATAAAGGTGCACACCTGTATCTCCCTTCATATGTGATGCGCACACATGGTGCAAAACAACAGCGGGATGCACTTAAGAGGACTCTTCCTAAGCAGTTAAAACCAGTTTTTGAGGTTTGTGTACTTCAAATATTTTTCTGGTTACTCCAAATTGGTGGGAGCCAATGCCTCTTTGATATGTACAAAATCCACCTATTTTCTGGGAGCAGGCCCTTGATACACTCGGAAGCACGAAATGGAGGGTAAACAAGAGGGTACTTTCTGTTATTGATAGAATATGGGCCAGTGGAGGACGTCTTGCTGACTTGGTTGACCGCGATGATGTGGGTTGCTTGTACAGTTTTTTGTTCTTTTCTCTTTGCACATCAGTTTCCTACTTACTTTCAATTGTAAAAGAAAATTTAGGAGGTTGATTTACTGTGTTTAAAGATGTCAAGATTTGTGATGTTATTTTTTCTACCATGCAGATTCCTTTGCCAGAGCAACCAGATACTGATGATGAAGCTGTCCTCAGGAAATGGAAATGGAAAGTAAAGAATGCCAAGAAAGAGAACAGTGAAAGACATTCGCAACGTTGTGATATGGACCTAAAACTTTCTGTATGATAGAAATTCATGACTCACAATATCATTTCTCCTTTTTTTTCTCTCTGATTAATAGTTTAATATATGCAAGAGTTCTTATTCAAACAGGTAGCACGGAAAATGAAAGATGAAGAGGGTTTTTTCTATCCACACAACCTAGATTTCCGAGGACGAGCATATCCCATGCATCCACACTTAAACCATCTGGGATCCGATGTCTGTAGGGGCATCCTTGAGTTTGCTGAAGGACGTCCTTTAGGCAAGTCAGGCTTGCACTGGCTGAAGATACACTTGGCTAATTTATATGCAAATGGTGTGGATAAATTATCCCATGAGGGACGACTAGCCTTCACCGAAAATCATCTGGATGATATATTTGATTCAGCAGACAGGCCGCTTGAAGGGAAGCGGTGGTGGTTGAATGCAGAAGATCCATTCCAATGTTTGGCTGTATGTATTAATCTCGCTGAAGCCTTGAGAAGCTCATCACCAGAGACAGCTATTTCACATATTCCAGTACACCAGGTTCTACAAATGTTTCTTCAATTTTCTGAATAACTGAAAATGTTCTGAATAATGAATAACTGACTTCTATTTTCTTCAATTGTTTGTTTCTTTCAAACCTTTCCATTCATTAATGTAACTTGGAGTATCAGTACAAGAACACTTAAGTTCTGAATAACATGCCCTAAAGAAAGTTGAACATTCATTAGTCCCCAGCCCAGAAATTGAACTATTTTCACCTACAATTATGGTACGATAGATTTTCTCAAAGTATAACAGGGTTTAAGCAAGCATATTGCAGATTAAATTATTATTGTAGTTATACCCCACTGTAGCTAGAGACAGATATCAGATGAGGGCAAAGATGAAAAGGATGTAGTCTGTCAATGTGTCTTCTGTAGTTCTGTTGCTCATGTCCACCCTCTGCCCCTACATTCAGGATGCATTGGCAAGATTGTGCCTATTGCATCTTTAGGAGGTGTAAGGTCAGTTTCTTGTTGATTTGGAGTAAGTGAGGAACCATTTAAAAAATGTACATTTACGGATAACCTATGTAATTTGAACTTTCCGGATGCCTTGTGTTATTTCATTTTATACAGTGGTGAATCAGTTCTATGCTTCTTTTGTCTTCAACTGTTCCTAAGTCATCTGGGTTTTGACTTTCTTTGCTTTGTTCCCTGCCAAAAATGGAATTTTAGTTTTATTCCTTTGATCTTTATTATTTAAAAAAAAAATCTGGTTATCAATTGTACTTTGTACTCTAGTCTAGTTTCTAATTTTCTGGTCTGTTGGTCATTGACTTTTTTTTTTTTGTTTGTATCCTTAAGGATGGTTCCTGCAACGGTTTACAGCACTATGCTGCCCTTGGGAGAGATGAGGTAATGTCCTTTCTATCTTCTCAGTGACTCTTTAAAAGATTCATGAAGTTATCTTCCTTAATAGCATGGGATAAGGTGAACGAACCTTTTTCTCAGTCCTGATTGTGCAGGGAGAGTGGATGCTGTTCTCTTTCCATTTTTTATTTAATCTATTTAACTTAAATGAGGTTGACAACTAAGTGGAACTTCAATAACACGAGTAAATGTGTAGGATGGGACTTTATGGATTGAATTATATATGAATTAGATGCTGTATCTGTATCTTTGCTTGACAAATGGCCTTTAAATTCTTCTTGGCAATATATTATTCATTTTTCTTTCATAAATCATTCTGCAGTTAGGGGCCACTGCTGTCAATTTGGTTGCTGGAGAAAAACCTGCTGATGTTTATTCAGGAATAGCTGCTAGGTAATCTGCTTTAACTTGGTGTAAGAAGTTGGTATTATTGAGCATAGGCATGAAGTCCCTTCCTTTTCTTTTATTTGGTTCTGTTGTTCCTCTTCTATAGTCTTTGTTAATCAGATAAGGTTCCTAATCTACAATGAGCACACAAAAAAATTTGGTAACTTATGGTAAAATGCTTTCATACTTCTACTAAGTAAAATTTTAAAAAGAAAAATGTAATTGAGATTCCCTTCCAATGAATAACATTTTTTTTGGGGGGGGGGGGGGGTTGGAGGGAATAACATAGTGCCTATCATTTTTTAGGAAAAAGAAGTTAGCTACGAGATAACATAATCTGGAAAAACAGCTGCTAAACAAGATGTAAAATGTTCACTCAGATGCCATTAGTTTTTCTTAACCTATATTTGGTAATTGGTATTGCAATGCCAAGTAACAGTTACAAATAAAGAGCATTGTAACTGGTGCTTATGACGCAGAGTCCTGGACATAATGAAGAGAGATGCACAGAAAGATCCTGCAGTTTATCCAGATGCATTTCGTGCAAAAACTTTAATCAATCAGGTGGGAACTTTCTCTCTCTCTCTCTTCCCTTTTTGGTTGTTTTACAGGGAATGTAGGATAATTTTTGTCTGCATGTTTGCTATATCTCCTATGTGGCAAAGCCAAATATCATCTAAACTCTTGTGTTCTTGCAGAGCTTGACATGTGTTTTTGTTGTCTTTGGTTGGTCACATTCTCAGGCATTTATAAACTTAATAGACACGATTGCTTTGCCCACTTGTACCTTCTAACTTCACTTCCCCATAAGGGACAGGAAAACTAGTGTCTTGCACATTGATTGGATGACTACTGATTGGGTTATGGATGAGATTCAGGTTGACAGGAAATTGGTAAAGCAGACAGTAATGACCTCAGTTTATGGTGTCACCTACATTGGTGCTCGGGATCAGATTAAGAGGAGATTGAAGGAACGTAGTGCCATTGTGGATAACTCAGAGATTTTCTGTGCAGCTTGTTACGCAGCAAAAGTAAGGGAATATTGAAATCATGAGTTCCTTATGCATGATTCTAAATTTCCCTTGACATGTATCCTCCAAAAAAAAAAAAAATGAAAATTCTGTTTTCACGTTTGAGTATTCCTACACTATGGTGTAGATGTTGATGGATTGTTCTCCACCAATAATTAACTTCTTTTGGGCCAATGCTCTTTCTTTTAGTCTGTATGTCTAATTACAATTCATCGGTGGAGATCAACAAAATTTGTAGGGTTACAGACATTGACCACTCATGTTAAACCTGACTTTGCCTATACTTGAAATTTTATTAGTGTGATACTTCTGTTAGTGTGGAGGGTCTAAAATTTGTCACGTGGAACTTAGTGATCGAAGCATTAGGCGACTAAATATTGTACTGTGTTTGTAAGTCTTAATTCATAATGCTAAGCATGCATATAATAATCAATTAAAATCTTTAGACTCTGACCGCACCTTGTGCACTGTTTGGTTACTTTGATAGACCACCTTGACTGCACTAGAGGAAATGTTTGAAGCTGCACGAGGTATCATGAGCTGGCTTGGAGACTGTGCAAAGGTGCGTATCTGGTTTTTCACTGAAGTATGATTATGGATGCCATTTAGCTTCTAATTAGTGGTTATGTAAGTGGAGTTAAATGTAATGTTGTACAGCTTTTGTCAAAGCTACTTTTATCAGGCTATGCAGAAATGAGATTGTATAATTTGTGCATAAGATTAAGGAGTGGATTATGTGCCTTATCTGATGTTTGCCTTTGTGTGCTTATGACAGTGTCTAACTAATTTATTCTCTCATGTTCTTTTTTAGCATATACTTTCTTTCTACTCGTGATAATCTTAGCAAGTATTTTTCTGGATGAATTCGTTGGCAATGTTAATCTTCATATGGACGGTATTAATCTAATGTATGTGTCTGCTTCCTATAAAATATACATGTAGGGTCTTTTCTTGCAGACACAGCACAATCATATAACTATGCATTGATTGGATTTGCTTTGCCTATTATTGACATCCTTTCACTTTATTCATTTTACTGGGGACATGACGTATACTGATTCTAAAATTGTTTTCTATATTTCATTGCCTTGTTTGTTTCTGTGCTGTTTGGTCATATAAACTCATATCAAGGCCATCTCAGTGTGTGTGTATCAATCTTGGTTTATGTCTGCTTGTTTACTCCATGTTAATTAATCGCAAATCACCAACAGATCATTGCTTCAGAAAACCAGCCAGTTCAGTGGACAACTCCATTGGGACTTCCTGTCGTTCAGCCCTACCGCAAAATAGGGAGGCATCTCGTGAGTTTCAATTTCTTGACATTTTTGTTTCCTCATGACTTTATGGCATTGATCAGAAGGCTGATTATGTTAATGTCAGAACTTATTATATTCTTCTGCATGCAGGTTAAGACCTCTCTTCAGGTGTTGACACTGCAGCGAGAAACAGAGAAGGTAGCTCTTCCACATTCAATCTGTTTTCCTTTACTCGTTTTGGCCTTCAAAATAACTCGTGAACATATCTAGATCCACCAATTTGAATCATCAAAAAGGGAGAAAACTGCAATGCATGATTATGCTAGAATGTTTATTCACCTAACTTATCTACGGATTGCAGCCTTTGGAAGCCAACAAATATTTTTCATTATTTATTTTTTGGGTTCTTTCTCCCCTGTTTGCTCGATCCAACTTGTTCAAACAATTCAACCAGTTGCACAGGGTTGGAGTCCTGGGTTTAATCTGTCCACATTGTCTTGATTGTTTCAGTCTCACACATTTAGGGCATGGGATTGTCTGATTATTTGATTCTAGAATTAGATTTCCATCTAATTTGTTATTTGTTATAGGTTATGGTGAAGAGACAAAGGACAGCTTTTCCTCCAAATTTTGTTCATTCTCTTGATGGTTCACATATGATGATGACTGCAGTAGCTTGCAGGAAAGCAGGCCTGAATTTTGCAGGTTCTCCTATAGAACATCTATCCCTGCTCTCAGTAGACAATCTCAGTTATTATTTCAACTCTGAATAAGAATTTTTTCTGTGATGAGTACAGGTGTTCATGATTCCTACTGGACGCATGCTTCTGATGTGGATGTCATGAACACGATATTGAGAGAAAAGTTTGTTGAACTCTATGAAACACCAATTCTTGAGAATGTAAGTTGGACTATCATCATCATTATATCATCACCGTCCCCTTTTTTCTTTGGGGGGGGGGGATGGGGGAGTGCTTAAAATCTTATGGTAACTAGGATTTATCTGTTAGGAGCCTCTTTGAGTGCCCACTATTCTATCATGGTGTTTTGTGTGGGATGATTGGAGACTTCACTGTAAATCTCCATGATAATTTTTGATAGAGGACAATGTTTCCTGGAAAATTCAAAAAGCAAATACCTAGTACCTCAATGTTTTACAGGTTATCCTTCAATTGTGATAAATATATCAAATTAAGAAAAGATTTGTTTCTTCAGCTGTATCTCGTGTTTCATTTCTAAACTAGGAGAAGATAGCTTAGTTGCATCGTGTTTCATTTCCAAATTTAAAGCATCTCGAGTGCTGATGAAATTGTCCTCTACTGTTTGTTAATGGAGCATGTTGACCTCATTGATCTAATTCTTTCATATTTGAACAGTTGTTGGAGAGTTTTGAGAAATCATTTCCCTCGTTGTCATTTCCTTCTCTGCCAGAACGTGGGGGTTTTGATCTTAGAGATGTTCTGGAGTCACCATATTTCTTCAACTGATCAGCCCAAGAGAGATACTTGGTCAGATGTTCTGAAGACATCACACCTATTCTTTGCATCATCATGTTCTCCTGTGTCATCATCCTACCACCAAAATGTTACAGTGTTGGGACTAGTTAGCCTGCAGGAAGTCACAATCTTCTTGTATAGTCAGACAGGGGCTTGCTCGGCCAATAAATTTTGCGCAAGATGTAACTGTTATTATAGATATCACCAAGCTGATATCAGTAGCATTTGATGAGGAAGGCTTCCCCAATTATACCGCCAGGCAATTCAAGCCAGCATCAATACCATTAAGTTGTGAGGGTACAAATATTTGTAGGCAACGGCTCTCTTAAGAAATGCGAAGCTCATAAAGGACTGCAGAGCTCCAAAGATGCGTGATTCAAGCATCAGCCATGCAGATAGTGTGCATTTTCCCTGTAGCACTAGCAGATTCATAATTGTATATGCATGTGTATATATGCTTTTTCTCTCAAGTTCGGCTTTAATGGGCTGCTTTTTGTATTTAGAACTGTGTATAGGAGATAATATAACCATCCAACAAACATTCGGTATTATCGCGATTTCCCTTTTTCTTTTCTAGCCAATATTTTCCTTTCCTCCAGACGTTTGTGGTACAGGATATTTTTTTATACCTCAGAGGGACGCCATACTTGTGTTGATGGCAACTAAGAAAGTTCAAATGTAATTTCTTAAGAGTAAGAAAATATTAATATTAAAATAAACTTGTATATTCTGTACAGTTTATAGATAAGGCCTCAATCTTTCACCGTCTGTGAAAGAAACGCTCCCCTTTGAGAGCAGTGCTTCATAGCCTGCTGCATCCATTAAGCGGGAAACAGTGTAATTGCTAATCACTGTGCAAGAATTAAGTTATATGGTAAGAATTTTTCCTGCAGGCTCCAGGTTTGGCGCTTCTTTGCTCCTACGCAGAGCAACATATCGCCAGCACAAGCTCGTGCCCAAAGTTAATACCCATAGCGTTCATTCAACGATGTACGGCCATCCCCTGATTGGCCTGAATTAAGCACAAGCACAAGAAATGAATAGATGAAATCTCAACACAACCATTACAATTAAAGAGGAAAAGTAAATAGTGACGTTACCTTCGGGAGGCACCCAGGATTCATATTCAGGCTCACTGCTGAGAAATGTTGGTTTCTCAGGACCAAGCACTCTTTTTGGCCTTTTCTTGTCCTTTTTCACTTGACTTTCATGAGCCACATGCTCATCAACATGTCTCTGCTCCTCATCAGATGCTGCGTATCCTCTTGAGTGCTTCAACAACAGAGAAATGGTATCTTCTACTTCTTTCTCTGCCTCCTTAGACTGCTCAGAGTTTCTGGCATCATCAATCTTCGACTTCTCAATGTGCTTCCGCTTCCTGATAATGAGACCAGGGGCTGCATTTTCAATTCCTGGTAAGTCATCCACTTGAGCATCATCTGATTCTTCAAGAATCTTCTTCCTGTCTTTATAATCCACAAACTCATCATTCTCTTGTATATCTAGATGAGCCTGAAGCCTATTCTCTTGCTCATCTTGCTTTTTCTTGTCCTCCACAGCACCAAGCCACTGGGGCTTTACAACAGTATATACAGTTGTTTTTCCATCTGCTTTAGCAACACTTCCACCTTCTCCCAACTTCTGGTTGGATTCTGTTACATAGTCAACAGCATCCTGTTTCTCTGAGGACTTATTTAGGGACATCTCTGGTCTCATTGGGCCATTCACCTGCTGTTGTGGACTGGAAGAGGAAAGTTCAAGAGCAACGGAAGCAGTAGTTGTTGCACTATGTGTTGATTCTTTTCCTTTTGATTCTCTTTTCTTAGCTGCTTCTCCGGTAGGATCAGCGATCTTCAACAGGTATAAGACCCTATCCAACTCTGACTGCAGAGAGGCCAAGTCCTTTTGAAGCCGATCTTTCTTATCAATAGCTGCCATCAAGCATAAAAAAACAGAAAATACTGTTAACGAACTGTTCTGAATGTGCTAACCAAAATTACTCAAACAGAAAACCTGTTACAGTCATTGCATTCCAGAAAATCACATTATGGATGAGTAATATAGAATAATGGCAGAGTAGCTGATCACAAAACTGAACCAGGCCACCCGAACTCCCACATCCACCCACAGCAGGAAGAAAGGGGAAGGAAAATGCAAGTGATTGTTAAATCGGTTGCTTCCAGTTTTAGGGGAATCTTCTATACCTGACCACTTTCATCACATGCTTATCATTTCCATTTCATACTCCAACAATCATCAGCAGTGTCTCATATTAACTTTCTTCTCTAGACCCTAAAAATTCTACATTCTTCTCCTTACCAATACTGATACTTTAACCAATTCATACCTTTTGTGTAAACATATACTTTTTAGAGGCACTATTTCCATTTTCATCCATAGACACTATTGAAATTCCATATTCTTTTCTCGCCATCCAGCTGTTTAGCTATCCTATTTCCTTCCGCCTCCAATTTGACAAGTAAAAAAGAAAAGTGGATATTGTTGAAGAAGCACATGTAAATACCATTCCATAGAAGTTACTATGAATCTTTAAAAGATGTGCAAACTGTCAAAAGTCCTATAGAACTTTTTGACTTGGGAAAATACTAAAAATATAAATTTTAAAAACAGTCAAAATTAACAACATTACATGCCTAGTTGAGATGAAACTGCAGACATAAATGCATCAAGTGCATCTCCTGCTTGAAGCACTTCATTTCCTTGTACCGTTACGTCTTCATCTGAAAGCAACTGTTTCTTGTCCTCAATCTCTTTAAGAATAGTTTCTTTCTTTTCAAGAAGAGAGTCAGCTGATTCAATTGATTGATTTTCGCCAGTCTTTTGTTTGGAACGCTTTTGTGTTCGATCATAAAACTCATCATCATCATCACTGTAAAGTCAATATAGGTTGTACAGAAAAACAATTATTTATTTTGAGAACAAATTCTGCATTAATGTATCACTTCCTCAACAAGAAAATAATAACTCTGCCTAATGCACAACAACTCTGTTTCTTCCGTATATTCTTATATGCATGTAGTTTTGTGCTTTGATAGAGCGGATATTAAATCTTCAAAAGAGTCATTCTACATTGCAACATGATAGGTATGACTTAATAACCACAATAAACAATTTCTCATTTGAAGTACCTCAAACAATCTTCCTCATCATCTTCCACGACACCTTTTTTCTTGCCACGGGATGTCCTTCCAGCACGAGCACCAATGCTTTCTCGTATGCTCTCATTTAATGTCTCCTCCAAATTTTCAAGCTCTTCCATGATCTAAAGACAATTTTTTGTAAAAGCATTAGTAAGTGCATGAACAAGTGATGCTGAATATAAAAAATGAAATGCTAAACTCTGCATGCTGCTGAAACAACATAAATCCCAACAAGAAAAATTTTAGATAGAATGATGCAGGCAAAATTAAGCAAAGTCCTACATATTTTAAAATTCCAGTTTGCTTTCAGTAAGTTTAGTCTTAAAGGACAAGGAATCCTTATTAGTTTAGAATTAGCTAATATTTTCGGCATTATAAATAGGCTAGAAGACTAGTATTAGTGGTTGCATTATTATTATTAATTTTCAGATTTATATCAATGGAAGTTTTCTCTGAATTTTATTCTTTGTTTCAACTTCAATCAATCATAATCTAGCCCTAATTGTTGAGTTCGATTGCCCCAACACCCTTCCGCTACATCATAGAATCAGCAAAAAGGATTTCAATGGGTGAACTCAGTCACTTGTTAACCATATAGGAAAGATAGACAGCTACTCTTTATAGAGTGCTTCGAAAGAAACACAGACGATACAAAACTCGGAAAAAATTGACACATTTTTCAGCCTATCTTTGTAAGTACCTGTGAAATTCTCTGTTCATTTCGAGCAATCTGAGTCTGTTGCCCCTGTGTTAGACCACCTTGAGCAATGTCCTTTGCTCGAATTGCATTTATCTCTTTATTCATATGAGCGATCTACGAGGAAAATGAACATATAAAGGTCAATATGAAGAAAAAAAAGAGTCCCCGTGTGCAGGCAAGGGGGGGGGGGAATGAAAAAGGCAAAGCAATTATGACTCTTCAAAGCTATGCAGGAAGCTCAAGCATCAGAAAGGACTGACCAGGTCAATCCAACAAATGAAGGGTGCACAGGCAGATTTTGATATGTAATGGGTTTAAATAGATTTTGATATGCAATGGGTTTGACTATTTCCTTCTCACTAGAAGCAAACAAGAGGATGGAATTTTAGCTACTCTCCACAATCTTACAGTATCATGCACAAGATTGCAGCTAGCAGCAAAAACATCGCATATCCTTGATACAAGATTGACATTGACATCGTTTGTACCACACAAACATAAACTAGTTCACCCAACCAAAGGTCTGCTCCAAGCTTTCATTTATACAAAGCGCTATAGACCACTTTTTCACTTTTCAATTTTTCCCCACTCTCTACAACCTAAAATTTTCCCATGCAACCAAGAAATAATAGAAAAGATAGGAATAATGCAGCAACAATAATCTTCAGAACTAGGTGGCAAGGCAACTGAATCATTAGAAACACAAATGGTAATAGCGCTTAAAGAAAAAAAAATCAGCAAAGTGGAACAAAGTAATGCATTAATAAAAGAGGTAAATAGGCCCTAATGAATAGCAAAAAAATATTTCTAGGATATTTACTCAATAAAAATGACTACCTTTTCAAGTCTTTTTAAAACTTTCTCACGTGTCTTTTCCTGCTTCTCAGTAAGTTGCCCCTTGTAAGTCTGCCAAGTTATTTCCTCAACTTCATCCTAAACATCCAAAACTACATCAATTAATGCAAAAGGCAGAAAACTTTACTGTGAAATAGAGTACAATTTTGATCAGAGGAACTAAAAATGATAAAAAAAAGCCATTCAACAAAAATGTAGTGGAAATGGCAAGATAAACACATTCATACCTTAAGAAGTCAAACAACAAAACCAGAATATATTATGAACAGAACAAATAATAGACTAGCAACAGCAGAACAGTCTATTAAATACAGGACACCCAGGAAAAGAGAGAGGGTAAAAAAACAAAAAACCACCTCCCAAGTTTCTTCTAACGCAAAAAGATTTTCCCTAAAGAGACATTTCATACATATAGCACACAAATTAATTTGATTTAAACTACCCTTTGTCAAATATTCCTTCATTAAAACGAGCCATAATAGAGTATATTTTGAAAAACTCAAGAAAAGAAAATCCATCCTTCTCGGAACATAACTTTTCAATTTATTAGTTGGAAGAAATATAAATTTCTTTTATTTTAGTTTGTCCATAATTGAATGTTCAATTTTCTTAAATAAACATATTTTTTATCCAAAATTCTATTAATAAATTTATTAATTTAAGTAATTTATATCTCATATTCCCCACCACTTATACCTTAATTTAAGAGATTTATATCCCACCAACTCATTTGTCCCACGATCCAGTAAAGAATAATTTAGTAAGTTAATTACAGTCAATGACCTCCCTTAATTTAACAAAGTCAAAAGTGAACATTCAATTCTGAACGAATGGAGTATAATTAATATTCCTAGACTGGGAGTAGTCTGTCCAACATGATTGAATCAACATAAAAGAGCTTACCAAGATTTAGAGATATATTAGATAAGGAATATGTAAAGGGGGAGAAGTGCAAAAAAAAAAGTTCTATAATCTTATAAGAAAGCAAATTGCAAATCTTAAATCCACTTGGAAGTGTTCATAGAATTATGGCATAATAAACAAGCACTAGAAAGTCCTACAGACCTCATTTTCTTCAATAGCATCCTCCTGCATGCCCCATGATATACCATCAGCCATAGTTGCTTCAAGTTTTGCCCGTTGAAGCGATGCTTCCATATCTTGCATCTCTTGTTGGATCTTAAACTTTCTTATACTCTTCAAGTCAGCTTCCTTCATCAGAAACAAAAAATAAAAATAAATAAATAAGGGATTAAGTTCACACTAGGCTACACAAAGATGGATATCAACAACACAGGTATGATTCCTGATCATGTTATTGTTCTATGTCGATAATTGATAGTCAATGTTAACACCAAAGTAGAAGATGGGATGGTAAAAAGCTAGTAAGATCACTGATCCAAGACACTTAAGGCATAATACCAAGCCTAAAAGATCATGCCCACTCTCATCTCATTTTTTATGAGTTCACCAACACAACATTCTAGGCGAGGGGTGAAAATTCAGTATCATTCAAATATAGAGGATGAATCATTTGGTCCTTAATAAAAAAAAATCATAATGACGGGACCAATAACTTTCAATTCCTTCTAATTCAACTGGAACATTGCGATTTTTTTTTTTTAAGTAACAGGGGTAAAAAAGATAAGAGCAAAGGAAAAAAAATCCTCTTACCGGTGGCATCAAATCCGGGGGTCCTTGAAATATGTATAACCGAGAAGAGCTACAATGAT
Organism: Apocynum venetum; assembly: GCA_019593545.1. Lineage (NCBI taxonomy): Eukaryota > Viridiplantae > Streptophyta > Magnoliopsida > Gentianales > Apocynaceae > Apocynum > Apocynum venetum. Next base: position 2,035,526 of record SRSM01000123.1, on the reverse strand, counting down.
AAACCAAAAAGGCAGTTAGAATGAAAACATCTTGGAACATACATCATAAATTAGGGGAAGCTATAAATTTCATGCAATTAACGAAGAGGACTTAAGATGGATACCCATTAGCACTGCATTCTAAAACATGTACGAAAGCAAAATTTCTCTTTTACCAAACAGTAGCTTGGTTGCATAGAACAAGAAAACTTGTAAGAGATGTAAGGATCTAATTTATAAGTGTCTGGACTTGTTGCATTGTTAAGATAAATATACTTCAACTAAAACACTTGGAAATAAATCTATATTAAACAACCAAAAGATAAACTATTTTTGCCAAAAATAATCCAAATATTAAGATTGCATAATAACCCATGTAGTAATAATATCAAGAATAAACTGACAAACAACTGAATAAATCACTTACTGGCCAAATCTAATCACATCACCCACATGCAGCTCCACATAAGCCTTCTTCTTAACCTATTAATTTGGGTGCAAAGATCAATATTAGATTATCAACAATCACATGTAGATTGATAACAAAATAACACTGCACATCAGTTTATTTATTTTATTTTTTTTGGGGGGGGGGAACAATTTACACAGGAATAGTTATACAATCCCCAAGGCGCCTGCCATATGTAACAAACCTTTACTAGGCAGCTACTCAAATCAACAATACAACACTCACCAAGGACTTAACAAATTTTTAAGATTGACTTTATTCATTTCAGGTGTTTCAAGACTCATCGGATATAGAACAAGCCACAGGAAATGGATAAAAAGAGGAGAAAATTTAGTGAGAAGGTTTCAGATGATCAAAGCAACAGGAAATTGCAATGTGAATTCAATTTAAGAATTTGACAGTATGCAGCAGGAGATACAAGTGGGCACCTGATTCTTATTTATAAAAGTCCCATGTGTACTATCAAGATCATAGAGGTAAGCAACTCCGCTGCCCTTGAACTGGATAACTGGATGCATAAGTGGCAAAATAGGTAAGTCAAATTAGGAACAAAAAGACAAGGTATTTAGGCTGCAAACAGATAAAAAGGAACTCAAAATATGCAAGATCAGATTCCAACTAAATTGACCAATCATTTGAAACTTTTGTTGATTGGGCAGTAGGCAGATAAAAAGATTATTCACCACATATCACCTCACTTGATTAGCCAAACACTAAGACGAATATTTTGAAAGACAACCAAATTGGAAGCCAGAATAAACATAAACAAACATTAATTGCCATTCAAAGATCTCATAATATATGTTAATTGGATTTCTGCTTTCTAGTAGTTTGGTGAGCATTCATGAGAACGCACGCTTCTTGACATTCAAGATATCCTTCAAAATTATTGCCATTCATATACAGAAAGATTCCTCTTATGATCAAATGGGAGGAGAATCAACTTTGAGGTACAACATTGAGTTGAGTGTAGATTTTCTTGATTTTGTTTCTCGTCTTAATCAAACAAATATAGTTGGCCATCTTTTGAGTTTTGAGAATCCTTATTCCAGAAAGATTGTAATTTAAGGGGAATATGCAAAAAGTACATGTATGAACCACAAGATGAAATCTGCTTTTGTCATGCAATGTATGAACGAATGTTCTTTATCTGTATGAAATCTGCTGAAATCGCTATAGAAGTTTGCGCCTACTGAACACTAATAGTGATAACAATCCTTGATTATGCTGAAGTTGTCAGATTGGTCATAGTGATGTAGGAATGTTGATAAAGCCATCCTCATACACCACTTCCATCCAGAATTGAATATCGGCATTCTATTTTGGAACGTCCAAATATACATGCCTTACTTCCTAAAAATAAATATATTTTCATCTACATTTACAAAACTAATCTTCTTAATATAAGAAATATGAACTCTGCTAACACGTGTCCTACAACTAACCACTTTAACAAAAATAAGGGAAATGATAATTTACCTATGGTCAAATGTTCTCCTAAATACTTGTTTCAAATTAAAAAAGGAAATTCTATCTTAGAAGTTGGGAGTACTATTTAGTAATTTTTGAGGAAAAAGAACATTTGATTCTTTCAACTTGATGGAAAAATCTGGTACAAGACAGATTTGCCTTTCTTTAGGGCAAAGATTTCCTCTTGGAGAAGTATACCAAAGCCCATGCATTACAGGATTCAGTTGACGTAAAATCTAATGGTTTCATTTCCTGACCTTCTCAACTGTAGTGGTACTCCAGTTCACAGTGTACTTCAATTATAGAAGGCATGCCTCTGCTTTTTATGTACGTATTACAGATTTAAAGTCATACTCATAATTAGTTACCCAAAAGAATATGTTTCTATATACTCCCTCCAGTCAATGGAACAGGGTAGTAGCATATGGAAATTGCATTGGGCGCTATCATCATTACTGGAGCAAAAAAGTGACTTTGCTTATAAATAGATACTTCATCAAAATTTAAAAGAATTCTTGGACTCATGGTGAAGCCGTAGGGCATCTGTATTTACTAGAGAAATACATAGGTAATGAAAAAAGCAAACTGTTTCACATCAATCTGACAAATCATTTCTGTTTGGTTTCTTGACTACAAGATTCAGATATACCATAAAAGGACAGGCTAAAAGACACCACGTCACAGAAATGGAGAATTGCTAGATAATAATAATAATAATAAAGGATGGAGAATCAGAAGATTTACCGGCATGAAATCGAGATATAGTTGGATGCTCAAGGAGAAAATCACACAGATCTACACGCCCAAACATATAAGCCCCCTTCTTGTCCCTGATATGATCAATAGAGCTGTTACACCCTTTTTACAAAAGGGAAAAAATAGAGGCAGTTAAGGAGAGTATTCACACATATTAGCACCTTTATAATGCACCTTCAACTGGAAAAAAAAGAAGAAAAAAAAAATCGATGGCAACAACATACAAACGAAGATGACTAAAATCACGGGAACTGACAATCAGTAGTCTGCATGCAGAATGATTATAGCAGCTAGTCATAGTGAAATCATGATATTATATACATATATATATATATATACACACATATATATCCTTATTGGTATACGCGTTTTCCGTTCTATGTGAGTTCATGTTCCTCGTGTAATAGATAAAACAAGAGCAGCTTACTAGTTATGTACTTCAGAGTCAAATAACTAAATTTCAAAGATCAGATTTTATTTGTATAAAGTGATATAGTAAGGAGATGTGAATAGAATTTGAGACATACACATCGAGTTTGTCAATGATGCTGCCATCTTTCAGAACTTCGAGAAAATACTGATGGCAAGGAGGGGCACTCCAGGGAGGAATTGTATAAGGAACATAAATATTGTCAGGTCGCTGCTCTTTTTTCTTCTGAACACCATCCTCAATATTTCCCGTTTCCTCGCTAGTGGACCTCGAGCTATCTGTGGAATTGGCACTATCAGCTTCGGAAGCATCGTTTTCGGGCGGTTTCGATTGTGAGTGTTCTGACTCGATGTCAGGGCTTGGTCCAGAGTCAGCTTCGGGTTCCGGTGGCTTGGAGTGGTTGGAAGGAGAAGGTCCCATCGCAGACCTCTCAAATTCGGGACTGGAGGTTGAAGACGAAGGTTCTTCAGATGTTTTGGTTTGAGATTCTGCGGTGGAGGTGGTAGGGTTTCTTGGTGGCGGAGGACCCATGGCGGTGGTCATTGTTGCAGGGTCGGGAAGAGAAGTACGAGACTGAGTCAGAAGAAGAGTGAAGAAAAATAAATGAGAGGGATCAGAGACAGACGGCGATGATGGAAAGGGATGAACCCAACACACCGGAACAAATCTGCGGGGAAGTCTATGAGTTATTTGGGTTGCGAAGCCCAATGGGTCAGCCAAGCCTATGGCTAATTTGGGAGGAGGGAAATGAGAAGCTGGTATAAAAAAAAAACCCATCACATTTATTTACATAATAAAATAGCTATATCGAAATAATTAAGATAAAATAAATAAATAAAATATTTATTATTTATTATTTATTAAATAAATAATTAAAAATTACAAATAAACTTGGTGTTTAACAAAAGTTAGAATACTTAAACCTTTCTAAATTATAAAAAAATCAAGTATTAAATACTCAAATATTTTAATGTTATCAAAAAAAAAGTACATAGTATTTAAAATTCACACCCGTTAAAAGTTATTTAAACTCTAAATATGCTGCTTCAAATTGAGCCTTAGATGTGTTTTCATTGAGGAAATGTATTTACAAAATAAAAATGGACAGAATTCCAAGAGAACAGTTGAATTATGCATAAGTTTCACAGAAATCAATTTTCACAGTTGAAGTGTGTATATATATATATAATTTTTTATTTTAAGTTTGAATATTTTTCCTCTTCTTACTAAAAAATAAAAAAGTCACTCTAAAATCTTCAAAACAAATCGAAATACACGTTTTGCTCTCTTTTACCATGCAAATAACAGTAAGTAGCATTGGCAACACATGGATATATAAACAGAAAACAATGAAAATTGTTGGATGATGTGTTTTTTCTGTTACTCAAATCTTTGAGGCAGCTATGAAGGTATACATGTTGTAATACTCATTTAATAATTTAATGGACTTAATTAATTAAATAACTCATCCATTATGATTTATTATATTTCATATAAATAAACGAATGATTAAGACTTTCAATTTTTTTTTTCTTTAATCACGAAAAACTCGAGATAGGTAAATTCCTTTACCTTCTCATGCATGGCAGGCACTATCAGCGGCACCAATAAGCCTAAAAACATCTTCTTCTTTTTTTTCTAACATCCCACAATCTATAACATTTTTTTTTTCAGAAAAAAAAAAAGGAAACCGAGAGAGAGAAAAGATAGAAGGGGAGGGGCCGAGAAGGGGAAGGAGAAGAGGGGGGAGGCGGGCTGCCATGGAGAAGGGGGAAGGAGGAAGAGGAAGAAAAGGAGAAGAGAGGAAGAAGGGGGGCAGCGATTGAGGAGGAGATGGGGAGAAGCGGCGGCAGTGGAAAAAAAAGGGATGAAAGCGGCAGCATTAGGAAGAAAATGGGGCGGCGTCTAGGATTAGGGGAAGAAGAGTTAGCGTTTTGGGATTAGATGGATATTTTAGTAATTTTTTTAAAACTTATTTATTTCTACAAATAAGTCCTTAAAGTTTACAAACTCTAAAATTCCTCCAATTTCATATACAATTTTACATTTATTCATAAATATTTTAGGATTTTCAAATTAGTCTCTAATCTTTTTAAAATTTTCAATTTGACCTCAACTTCTTAAGAATTATATTTTTACCCAAAATCTTTTAGAAGTTCCCTTTTTATACCTCAATACTCATTTAAATTATGTTTCAATTCATATTTTAAAATTTTTCGTTTTTAGTCCCAAACTTTCAAAAATTACAATTTGACCCCAAACTTTTCCAAACTCAAAAATTACCTTTTTCTTATTCCAAAAGTGTTCTCAAACCTTTTCAAAATGCCAAATATTTCCTTTAAGTTTTTAAAAAGCCATTATTTTCATTTTAATTAGATTTTTTATTTATTTATTTAAAACCAATTATTTAGTTTAGTTTTTCAAAGTTCTAATTCATTAAATACTTCCAATGTAGGAAACAAGGACTTAGGGACCTAGTTTTTCCACGCAACTTAGCACGCATTTACATTTGCATTTGAGGTGGAAGTTCTAACCTTATTTGATTATTTAAATCTTTATATTTACATGTTATATGTGCTATTTATTTCATGATTAATTGTGCAATTTTAAATTCTAGTATGATATATGTATACGATGATTTTATAAATGTCTATTGCATATGTCATCAGACAACAAGGGCTTATGTCCGATGAAACAAGAGTTTTAGCTCGAATTAAATAGGACTCTTTGACTCAATGACATGCATTGACTATCTATGTTTATATGATATTTACAATGTAAAATGTCACACTTTACTTCCACTAAATACTTTGTACTTAATTCATGTATTATTTTTTTCTAAAATCATTTATAACTGTTGGTTGCAATGTGAGGACATATGATGATCAACTATTTATGAATTTTTTTTTAATTTTGTTTAAATTATATTGCAAAGATTATTTTGGATTCAAATTTATAATTTGAAATTTATTTGAAATTTGAGATTTTGATTCATGATTTGAGAATTTTGACTATTTTAAATTTGATATATTCTTTGACTTAGGGTATTATATTATATTTTCTATTTTAGATATTTTGAGAAAATCTGGTATGTTTCAGTTGCAAACACCGAAGAACCAGAGGAAGGTTTCCGCTCCCAAACCTCAACCAAAGTTATAGCTGATAAGATAAATGTCCGTGTGGGGGAGAGATCACACAACAAAATCCCTCCAAAAGTAGGCTGCTTTCCATAAATTGCATGTGCGTGCAGTGAAATTCAACATGCTGATAAGTGAGAGTAAATAACATAATACACCTATTGGGGGGAGGGAAGGGAAAGCATTCATCTCTAAGTTAATTTTAAGGAATGAATGCCTACAATGGAGTTCATGATGGTGGAGTCTCATGAGCAGTTTTTACTCTAGATTCTAGCAAAGAAACATATTTGTCAAGCATTGAGATTACAGCCTCAAATTCCGTAACTTGGTTCTCTATTGCATCAATTTGCTGAACATATTCATCAAAGCTTCCAACTTTGGACTTCAGCTGCTCCATGAAAACTCTTAATCCAGAAGCTACATCACCAAAGCCTTTATATTCTTCTGCCACTCTCAAATTCATCCTTTCCAGAAGTTCAAGTAAATTGTTTGTTCCCTGAAGGAACATGATCAGGAACCAAATGTTGGACAGAGAAAAATAATTGAAAGAAAAGTACATATTCCTCTTGCCCTTCACAAGCCTGCCATCTATGCCTGAATACATTATTTATGCATAATATTCCAAACAAAAAATATTTTTTCCTTTTGCTTTTGAGATCATAAATAAGTGCTTGCTTGTGCATAAGTAAACCACAAAGCAACAAAAAGACAAGCTGCAAATAACAGGCACATCTTTTAGCAAGGTTCACACCTAATATATTTGCTTTAAGCAACACATTTTTCTCAACAAGTTCTCTTAAAGAAGATACAGTTCATGTCAAGATCTAATACCGTACTGCATCTTTTTAATCTTAACAAGCTAATGACTGATCCTAAATGTGAATTGGACAGACTTATCAACAGAATTTCCAGGCTGAGATGCTGAGAGTATTTTTATTCTTTGAATTCAACCTTCCATTTTAATCCTTAAGGAATGATACTTGGTATGGACTCACGATTTCTTATTTGAGGCACAATGGTGGTCCGGGAGTTCACCTAACATATCTGTTTAAATTTGACACACTAGGTATTTCTCAGTCTTCCTTTTAGAAATCTCCAGATCACCAAGCTTAACCTGATAAATAGATTAACAGAAACAATTTATGTAAATAAGCTCAACCTGCGATATCGATAATGAATGTAAATTCAAAACCAGAAGACAAACGTGGAAACTGATGAGTTTTAACTAATGACTCTTCAAAACCAGCTCTTTTTTTTAAAAAAAAAGAAAACTCTTCAAAACCAGCATAGAGTATTATATTCTCCATTACATCAAATTCCAAAAAAAAAAACTCTTCAAAACCAGCATAGAGTATCATATTCTCCATTACATCAAATTCCTTTGCACAGATTCTATCCAAAAATCAGAAGTAAACAAAAGAATATTCACGAAATGCACAGAGCCACAGACTAACAGTACATGCAGTATATATAACATTAATTCCATGAAATTATATACAATTAAATAAAAATCATAAAATATTGATCAGATACGTTAGCTACCTGAAGCTCGCCCTTCACCATAGTGGAGACACTGGTGAAAAGATCATTGAGTGCCTCAGCTAGCTGATCAATCTCCGTCTCCGTCTTCGCTGCCATCGTTTTTTTTTTTCCCCTTCTTTGTGGCCAGGCTTTTCTATTGTTGAAACAGCAGCTAAACAATCCACTTCTTAAAAGATATATGAAGCCAGTTAATTTCCAGTTAGTTCAATTCACTGTGGAATAGGAGAAAAAGAACTTTAAAATAGTAGAAAATTGCAACGAACACTGTTCGACGCTCGAAATTCGATCAATTTTGCCAGAATTCGATGCAGGAAGGATCGTCGACGAGCCCTAATTCTAATCCACAAATGAGTACAACTGGATGAAACGCACAACGAACATTTAAAACGACATACAGTATACTGAATTGGTCGAGAAGTCTAGGGAAGAAAATAACAGCGTGGACAAATTTTAACATAAGAATTAATTAATTGGAAAAAAATTTCTAATTAAATGGTATTCTTATCAAAATTCAAAAGTAATCCAAAGCGGCAAAAAATTTCATGAAGAGTGAAAGAGAAACATGAGGAATCATATAAATCGTTCGAGATGATAAGTACTTATGATAGGAGGAACCTTAAGTTTTTAAATTTTCAATAAATATCGCAAATAATTCAATAATAAAAAGAATTATTTACTATATAATGTTTTAATAAGAAACGACTATTAACAACCAAGGTCATAACTAATTATGTTTTTTATTTCAAATTTTCATTTTAAACTTTGGATTTACTTGATTTGTTTTTCTTCCTTTGCTTATACATTATTGACAATACAAATGACTTACATGAAGGATATTTAATCTAAAAAAAACAAGAAGTTATTTCCTGTAGTTTATGAGGGGATTGTCAATATAGAATTGAAAGAAATTTTTAAGATTTGTGAAATTTTCTGAATTACATGAATTTTAATAGAATTTTATATTATTGAATAGAAAATTCTTTTTTTATTAAAAAAAATATAATGCATATATAATCATCTTTTTAATGTTTTTTTTTTTGTGAAAGATAGAGATAAATTGAACAAAATTATGTAACTACTTCATGATCATAAAAAAAAACTATGATTATGTCATTTAAAAGCAAAATAAAAAATCTTGTATTTCATTACTATAAAGTATAGCGTACTAATTTTATTAACTAACGACTCATTAATTATTTATAAATAATTTTCATTCAATACATCTTTCTATATATTTAAAATATAGTTATTTTTCCATTGTTTTTTTATATATATAATTCAAGTCCAATGGGTGTCCATAACATGAAATTTTGAAGTCTTATGAATTTTCATAATTTTTTTGGATTTTAATATAATACTATACAATCAATAGAATTACATGTAATTTTATGTCACATAATTTGGTATACTTTTGTGAATTTTTGTTAGAGTTTCAACAACATAGATAGAACAAAATTTGTACATAAAAAAATAGATGAACCAATATATGTCTAAATTTAACTCAATTATCTATCAAATTTTTAATGGATTTATTGATTGATTTTCTAAGAACTTTAGATTTTATATTTTTTATGCTTTATTTGAAATATGTATATATATTATTACATACACACTTATATATATGAAATTTTTAATAAAATGTTTCTACTTAATATCCTAATTTTATTGTTAATAAAGTTTAAACGATAACTTAAAGAGGAAACAAATAATAGTTATATATATATATATATATATATATATATATATATATATCAAACCAAATTCATGTGTGAGTTATATTATAAGATATCAAACTAAGTAGATGGATTACATATAATTTTAAGTCATACTTTTTTGTGAAATTTGGTGATTTTTTATTAGACTCTTAAAATAAAATAAATATAACAATTTATACATAAAAATTACATATTAACAAATCAATATATGTGTAAAAATTATTGTCATAGAATAATATTATGGCAACAAAGTTAAGAGATATACATAATATTTTATTTTTTATATTTGTTATTTTTATTTTTATTAGCAATAAAAAGATGAATTATACAAAAATATGAGGGCTTCTTATAAAATTTATAGAATAATTGTTTCTTCATATATTTAAAATTCCATCAAATTATTTTAAATTTGATTAAATATAGAATTCTATTGAAATTCATAAACTTTTGAAAATACTAGAATCTTATGAAATATATTAAATTTCATAAGAAACTTAAATTTTGATGAATTTTATAAAATTCTAAATTGAAAATATTTCTTTTAAAAAAAATTAAAAATGTTTGAAATGTTATAGAATTCTAAATTATATCAAATTTCTAAACACCCGTATAATTTAGTATAAAAAAAAGGGGAGTAAAATTATAATAGCTTGCGTGCGATTGGCACAACGGTCAAATGTTTCTGAAACCATTTTATTGCCGTTAAAATGATGGGCCCTTTCTTCAGCTGCACCAACGGTAAGCCTAAGCCCTAATATTTCAGTGACGGGCCAAAAGCCCATTTAATGCTTCAATTAGTTGAGTTGGGTTGAATCGCAGCGGTAGCTCAGTCCATCTTGGTGCGAAAGACCCACCCAGGAACAAGAACCGGTTCAGGACAAAATCGGTTTAGGAATTATCCGTCGTTTCTTTTCGGTCTAACCATCAAAGAGCCAGAGAGGAAAGGGATTAGAAAAATCCCAGTGCTTATTAGAAATTAATCACAATCTACATGGAAGAAGAAGAATATGAGAATAACGCATACTAAGTTTCCTATTTTGGGAGCTTAGAAAGGTATATTATAGAACCCTAATTTCAGCAGGTAATTGAATCATTTGATTGATTTTATTCCTCAGTGTATTGATTAATTTTTCTGAAAAAAAATTCAGTTCGATTCGTGCATTGGAATGAAGGTTGAGGTTTGGGAGCAAAGATGTTGTGGAAATAGAAACTGAAGTAGGAAATTGCATTTAGAGGGTTAAATTCTGAGCATAATGAAGGCAGGGAGTGCAGCAAAGTTGATTGTTGATGCGTTGCTTCAGCGGTTCCTTCCCCTGGCGAGGCGTCGGATTGAAACTGCCCAAGCACAGGTGGAAATTTTATTTTCTTAGATTGGTTTCTGAAATATATTAATGGATTAAAGGAGTTTAGTTCATCACTGCTTAAGTGTTTGTAATGTGGAAGTACCTCGGAGCTTCTTGTGAAAATCTTTGGCACAAAATGACAGAAATTCATAGATTTTTTTTTTTAATTTCTTAAAAGGCCTAGTGAAGGGTAGAAGCTAATTATAGACCAATTATTGTTGGCCCGTGTCAGTAAATTCAAATTCTTTATGTAATCAGTTTCTAGGAGACAGGACCCCATAGGTTTGTAGATGATGCAATAATAAGAATGCTACAGAAGAGTATATTAGTGGTACTTGAGTGATTTATTTGGTTGGGATGGTAAGAGTAAAGAGGAATGAAATACTTCCTGAAGAAAAGTACCAGAAAAGTTATTACTGGTGGAGCTTCTGCATCTGTTTCAACGATAAGCCATTTCTCATTAGGAGTACGAGAAAATTTTATTATTAGTAGTCTTTACTTAACTTCGATGCATCAGTTATTGTCTTTAAATGGGGTGTTACAGGATGGGCAGTACCTTCGACCATCAGATCCAGCCTATGAGCAAGTATTGGACTCTTTGGCTGTGGTGGCACGACATACACCTGTGCCTCTTCTGGAAGCTCTTCTACGCTGGCGAGAAAGGTTTTTCCTTTTCCTTCCTATATTTATCATACATAGATTTCTATTAGCTTGCTCATTAAGGCCAAAGATTGCTGCATGTTGACTTATCTTTCTCTCCTCTTTCTATGTACCATTGGTTGTATCTTGGACAACCCTAAAATCTTGCCGAGACTTTATTAACACTAACCGAGTATATGTTATATTAAAAAAGTGAAGATATTCTTGGTTTAAACAAAAGTTAAATGTGCAACACGGATTTTAGGTTATATTGATACTGTATTTTGTGTCTTTTTGTCTGTAATGTTTGAAAGGGTCTCAAGCTTGTTATATTAATGAGATTGTACCAAACAATGATAAATATTCTTTAATTTTTACGTATTTGCAGTGAATCTCCCAAAGGTGGAAATGATGCATCAACTTTCCAAAGAAAGGTTTGCATTACCAATCTGATTTGCTACTCAAGCATGTATGAATGGGAAAAATTGTGTGTCAAAGTGTTGGGTGTTTAAATTATCTTAGTTTTTGCATCTATTATTCAATTCTGTAAGCTTATATCAATGCTACGATATGTTCAAGTCATATATACCTTGGTAACGTATTTTCGCACTTGGGCGGAGGGGGTTGTTAAAATTGCTACTGTAAAAGATATTCAGGTGGTTCTGAATTACTCACTTTGCCAATAAAAAAAAAAAAAATTCAAACATCTTATGTTATTGTGGTGTATGGACTGAAAGATATTTACACTCTGATTCTGTGGTGAACATTACATGTTTCAGCTAGCTGTGGAGTGCATTTTTTGCTCAGCATGCATTCGCTTTGTTGAGTGTTGCCCACAAGAGGGACTTACAGGTTTTTGATGCTGTCATTGATTCACAGGGTATTTTAGGCCACCAGGCAGGTGGTCAGGTCTATTTCTTTTTCTGTTTTGTCTAACATTTTTTCCTTACTTCAGAGAAGCTTTGGATCGGCCTCGAAAATTTTGTGTTTGACTGGCTAATCAATGCAGACAGGTAAGAGCTAACTAAGCTGAGTTTAGACTTAGATAAAAATTCTTGGACAATGAGTTTTCTTGGTGCAACACACTTCTATTTATTACTATTATTTTCTAAAATATACTTCTTCACTTTCATAGCTCTAATCTCTTATTCTCTTGTAGTAGCATGATTGATAAGAGGGTTGTTATTTCTGGGTTAAATTCTTTCTCTGTGCAAGAAAACCAAATATGAAATCAACAGGGGAACTCCAAGTTTCAAGGAAATAGTTCATGATATAGTGCAACAGATGCAGATTTTTTTTTTTGTTCTGTCATTTGTTTTACTTGGACTTTGTTGCAACCTTTTTTGATTCTTGATACAGGGGGCAGTTATTCCATGCTCAAAATTGATCATATTTGGGCTGGGAAAATAATTTGGTTATGGTTGTAAGCTGTAACACATGAAAACAATTCTGACTGTTTAAAGTTGTCTTTAATTTGTTACATCTAAAAGGCTCTTTAGTTATTATTGTCAAGTGAAGCAAAACAATAAATGAGTATTGTGGCTGGCTATATGTATTTCATTGGTTGACCTGGCATAGAATTATTGCTAACTTCTGCTAAACTTTCTTTTTGACTGGCATATGAAATTTATGCATAGCACTCTGAGCTAGAAGCATTAGCTCCATATTCTCCTGCACTTTTTTATGTAGTAAAGAGTAGTCTCTTATTACAGGGTTGTGAGTCAGATTGAATATCCTTCGTTGGTGGATCTGAGGGGCCTACTTTTGGACCTGGTTGCACAACTTCTTGGTGCTTTATCTCGAATTAGGTATGCTAGCAGTCAATATTCTTCATGTTATCACAAAGAAACATTGATACATGAATATCTGATGTTACTTTTATTCTCTGACTGATGTGAGCTGTTTCCTTTAGAAAGTGGTCAAGGCCAAAATTTTTGCTAGTGGATTTTTCAATATTTGGAATTGTATCTTAGCAGTAGTAAGTAATCAAATCATTGGGCTCAGGATTTGAATCTGAAATGCAATCAATGTTCTTAAGTAAGCTATGATGTGTATGGTGTTTTTGGATTGCACAAAAAGCTAAAAACCTGTGATTCTATTGGTCTAGTTTTTTTTTTAATATTTATTTTCCTGTTTGAGTAGATTATTTATTGATCTAGTGCACAAGCTTATGCAGGTGAACAAACAGACAACACAATTATAAGCCGCTACATTATTATGTATTCTTTTACGAGGACTAAATTGTAACTGGGCTCTTGGACTGTGGTTAAACAATTTCTTGCTTTGTTTTGCATTTAGATGATATTTATAGACCCTTTTTCAAAATTTAAGAATTTTTTTCTCTTTCTTTTAACAGATTTAGTTCTGTGACTGAGCGCTTTTTCATGGAACTCAATACTCGCCGGATTGATACCAGTGTTGCTCGAAGTGAAACACTTAGTATTATTAATGGCATGCGCTATCTCAAGCTTGGGGTATGTGTGGATTCACAAAAGAGCTAATTTTTTAATTAGAGTATTTCTGTCTGATGTAAGATGATTCTCAGGTTAAGACAGAGGGTGGCTTGAATGCATCAGCATCCTTTGTTGCAAAGGCCAACCCTCTTAATCGTGCTCCCCATAAAAGAAAAAGTGAACTTTACCATGCATTGTGCACTATGCTTTCGAACATCTTGGCACCACTTGCAGATGGTGGAAAAGGTCACTGGCCTCCTTCTGGTGTAGAACCTGCACTTACCCTCTGGTATGAAGCTGTTGTACGCATAAGGGAGCAGCTCATGCATTGGATGGATAAACAGAGCAAACATATAGCTGTTAGTATATTTAAGACTTCAATGCCTTGTCATTCTTGATATTTCCCTTTTCTTTCTTGTTTCTGTAATTTTATGCTTATTTTGTCTTATTGTTTTAGTAATCCTGCTGTTATTCTTTTAGGTTGGTTACCCCTTGGTTACGCTTCTTCTCTGTCTCGGTGATCCTATTGTTTTCCTTAGTAATTTTGGTTCTCACATGGACCAACTATACAAGCATCTTAAGGTAAGTTGTATTTTACTATCTCTATTGACCTTTGATGCCACCCACTGCTCTTTCCATTATTTGGTTGAAGGTTGAAAGCTTGACTGCATGTTTATAATGCATTTGATATTGGAACTTCATAGATAATAATTTGGATATATTATTCAGGACAAGAACCAGCGCTTCATGGCTTTAGATTGTCTACACCGTGTTTTGAGGTTTTACTTGAGTGTTCATGGAAATTCCCAACCTCCAAATCGTGTGTGGGACTACCTGGACAGTGTGACCTCACAACTTCTGACAATTATCAGGAAAGGCATGCTTACACAGGATGTCCAACATGATAAGCTTGTAGAATTCTGTGTCACTATTGCGGAACATAACCTAGATTTTGCCATGAATCATATGATATTGGAATTACTAAAGCAAGATAGTTCAAGTGAAGCAAAGGTTATTGGTCTACGGGCACTGCTTGCCATTGTCATGTCACCTACTAGTCAACATGTCGGTTTGGAAATTCTGCATGGTAAATTACGAATTACATTGTAAAATGTACTCATTGTATGTGTGTGGACTATTTGATTGATTTGCTTCCAAGTTTAGTGTTATTTTGATTTTATTTTCTTTTTGTCCCCGGCAGTTCATGGTGTTGGCCACTATGTTCCAAAAGTGAAGGCTGCAATTGAATCCATTCTCAGATCTTGCCATAGAACCTATAGTCAAGCTCTATTGACTTCTTCAAGGACCACACAAGGTAATGATTTCTGCATCCTCAAAAGAAAAGAGAAAGAATAAATACGTTGTGTGTTGCTATTTGTTGGCTTTACATATTTTAACTACATAATCTATCAATGTTCATATTTTCTTGTTGTATTGTTGTTTAGCACTTATGATTGGCCAAGATAATTTGTACTTCTTTGGTATTTAGATTATATATATGTATATCCCCTATTCTTTATGACAATGGTTTCTTGTTATGCTTGAAGTAAAATGAATCATTTGGAGCACTCATAAATTGGTCAGAATAAAATTTGTATTCACGAGTGTTTAGATTTGTTATATGTAATCCATATCCTCTAAAACCTATGCTGCATCGGAAATGATCAACCCTCAATTCACTATGTTAAGATTTTACATGTAAAAGATTTGAATTTGATATTTATACTTCAGTGACTGTCTGTCGAGTTCAGGGAAGTCTGCACTCACCTGTGTTGGACCTACTAAATCTTTTCTGGTTTATAAGCTCAAGTAATTCGTCTAAAATAGATGTAGCAACCATTCTTAAAAATAAATTTTTTTCTTTCTATTATTCTACATGACAGCTATTTTTTCCTATAAAGAAAACGATAAAAAAGAGGGGGGGGGGGAAACTGAATTGCATTGTGAAAGAACACTTTTCATCAGTTTCCTTTCCTTGTCTAATTTGTTTCTAAGGTTTGTATTATTTGCTTGTGGGGTTGAGTATTTTCACTTGCTCACATGGTAACGTCAAATATTGCAATAAGATTAAAGTATTGTTTGGTGTAAGCACTTTATTCTAAAGGATTCAGCTCTCAGTCAGTTGTTATCTCTGAAGTTAGATATTTGAAACGAGTAGTTATTCAGCATACAAATTTTGAATCTTCTGTTTTGTGGGATAGCCTTAAAATTGTTACTCTGTGTTTGTCATGGTAAAATACCAATTCGATTCTGCAGTGTACAGATTTATCTTCTATGTTATTGCATTTTGTGTGTTTCTGTGATTTATGGTTTACTCCTTGAGTTATTCCTTATGTTGTTTGAATGGATAATACTGATCTTTTGAAATAGGACATAAATGTCTTCACTGTAAATGGGGAGAATAAGAAACAGTTATGCTTTTTAGAATTTCTTCAAACTTTCCCATTTTCTGAAAGAATGGCATATAAGAAATCAATAATTTTCTTCTGCAGATGCTGTGACAAAGGAGAAGTCTCAAGGATACCTTTTCCGGTCTGTACTGAAGTGCATACCATATCTGATTGAAGAAGTTGGTCGAAGTGATAAAATCACTGAAATAATTCCTCAACATGGCATCAGTATTGATCCTGGTGTTCGCGAAGAAGCTGTACAGGTGCTCAATCGGATTGTGAGATATCTTCCCCATCGGCGATTTGCAGTTATGAGAGGGATATCAAATTTTATTTTGCGTCTGCCTGATGAGTTCCCTCTTTTTATTCAAACATCACTTGGACGCCTCTTGGAACTCATGCGTTTCTGGAGGGCTTGTCTTACGGATGATAGAATTGGTCATGATGCTATGGATGTGAAGCGTCTCCAAAGAAATGAAGGACTCAAGAAGTCTTCCTTCCATCAACCTCAAGAAGCAATTGAATTTCGTTCTTCAGAAATAGATGCTGTTGGGCTTATATTCCTTAGTTCTGTTGATAGTCAGATCAGGCACAAAGCCTTGGAGTTACTGCGTTGTGTTCGAGCACTACGAAATGATATACGTGAATATTCTTTTCATGAGAGATCAGACAACAGCTTAAAAAGTGAAGTTGAACCAATATTTATAATTGATGTTTTAGAAGAGAATGGGGTGATTACCTTTTCTTACTCTAGTTACAGCTTTGTAATAATATTTATTTGTTTGGTTTCTCTGAATTCATTAGAAACAATGTTCTTATTTAATTTGTTTTCCAGGATGATATTGTTCAGAACTGTTACTGGGATTCTGGTCGCCCGTTTGATTTGAGACGAGAATCTGATGTTGTACCTTCTGATGTGACTCTCCAGTCTATATTATTTGAAAGTCCTGATAAGAATAGGTGGGCTCGGTGCCTCAGTGAGCTTGTAAAATATGCTGCTGAACTCTGTCCAAGTTCTGTTCAGGAAGCAAAGTAAGGATATTTCTGTTTTAGTTATCTTAAGCTAAATCTCTCTCTCTAGAGCTGTTTGCTGTCAATTTTACCCCTTCAAGTTTAGTGTAATATTTTGGCTTCTTATCTTGATGTGACCTCTATCTTCATTGGCAACCTTGATCAGCTGAGTCCAAGAATTTATGAGTTGATCTTTCACCTTTGGATACACATGGTTTACATGCATAAATTGTTCTTTCCTCCTATTAGTACCCTTTCATCCTTTAAAATTTTCATTATTTTATTACGTTTTTTGTTTAAAGTTTGTATCATCTGGAGTTGCTTAGCTCTTAGATGGTTTTTCATAATTGATTTTATCACCTTTCTTTGTCCAACTTCTTTGATTTGATTTGAAGATGCTTCACCATGACATCATCTGTGCCTCCATTGGGATACTCTTATCTTCATGTTGAGTTCTTGAGCTTCTCAGTGCAAAAACCATAGTTGTTTGAGAATAGCCAGATCTCTGCTGAATATTATGTAAAAAAATGTTCTTGCACTGCATTCTCCTGTCAATCAAAATTAAAATTGCGAACTTTTCTTTCATTAGGGTGTTCAGGAAGGGGATTTACCTCAACTTATACAAGTATTATTGGCTTGATGGGTATTCAGTCTTTGACCTTTTAGACATAATGGAGGAATTTCGCAGTAACACCAAGTCTCATCCTTTCCCAGCAATCTGAACTACTGTGGTGAATTCTTAGGGTGGAAGAATGAGTAATTAACCTTTAGAAGACTCCTAGTTATACATTTATTCTTTTGTATGTGTGTAAATTTCAGTTAAGCTGTTGTAACTCCTGATCAAGTTGCATAGATAAGTAATTCTAATGGCAAGGAAGCTGTTTTTATATGGTCACTGTTGCTTTTCAGGTTAGAGGTCATTCAGAGACTTGCTCACATCACACCTACAGAACTAGGTGGAAAGGCCCATCCATCACAGGATACAGATAACAAGCTAGATCAATGGCTAATGTATGCAATGTTTGCATGCTCATGTCCAACAGGTAGCAGAGAAGGTGGCGGTTCAGCTGCGACAAAAGAACTTTTCCAGCTTATTTTTCCCTCCTTAAAATCTGGTTCTGATGCACACATTGTAAGTTCCTTGTACTTTGTAATCTCTCAAGATTTAGCATTTCTTGCTGTTTATTGATGTTGTTAGTATAGTATTAGTTACAATTGTAGCATCTTCTTCTTTTTTGTTGTCTTCTTTTATTAGCACCATCCGCTTAGAATTGAATATCTACATTTGACTTAGTATAAGAATTAATGAGATCTTTTGACTTCGTGGAAGTTGCCACAATATCCTTGGTATTAATTAGGGGTGGCTATTGTGTCGTGTCGTGTTTGCGAGTTGCTAACACACAAATCCAAACACGACACGATTAATAATCGTGTCTAAAATTGAAACCCAAACACAACACGTATATTAGTGTGTCTACGCAACACGAAAACTAAATAATATAACAATTTAACCCACTAACCCACCAACACATCAACCTTATAATTTACACAAATTTGTTACCTATTTAAACAAACTACTGAAAAAACAAATAATACAAAATAATAATCATATAAAATGTAAATCATTAACTAATTAGTTACAAAACCAAATATTACAATTAAAAAGTACACAACTCGCTTAAATTCTTAGTACAATTACATTTTGAAACTAAATTAAAGGGTACAACATTGTGATTCTTAGCACAATCACAAAATCAAAATTAAAAAGATGACAATTCTCAATTGAGCCACAGACAGGACACTCTGTATCCAACAAAAAGAAACCTAGATCAGTCCAAAAACAATAAAAGTTTAACTTTTAAATCAAGATTGTAATAATAAAAAGGCAAATTGATATGAAGCATACCTATTTAAAAACAATTTCATTCACGGGACTAGTAAGAATAACATGAGACTTTAAACTTCTTTCTGAAGTTGGACATTTATTTGATTCTACTAACTCCTGCATGATAACAACATAAATCAGAATGTGCTTCAACAAGATATAAGAAATAATGGCAAAAGAAAAAGGACAGAAATAAAACCTCATAAAATTACCTTTGATCTTGGAACAGAAACAGGTATTCTTGAGTTCTAAGTTTTAATTACTATGATGAATTTGATCCCACAATACTAATTGAATTAGAAAGTGGTGTTATCTCGGTGCAATTCATGGCTTCTTGAACAACTTCATCCAAGTTTATTTCTTTAGTCAATGCCTTTACAATAAATATTAAATTAACATGGGTTATAAGTTTAATTTTAAAAATATAAATTATGAAAATGAAAAAATTAATAATTACCTCTGTAAAGCCAATTCTTAACACAAATCAAAGCTTCAACAAGATCAGGTGATAAAAAACTTCTAAATTGATCAAGAACTCTACTACCATTAATGAATGCAGATTCAAAAGCACCTGTGGACGCAGGAACAGTGAGCAAATCTCGAGCTATCTGAGCTACCATAGGATATCTATATTGATGAGCCCTCTAATAAGCTAAAACATAAAGTTTTGTTGTTTTATCAATCCTAGGCTCATCTAGATACAGTTGTAACTCATTTCTTTGCAAATGTTGCATGTTGTCCGAACTCTTGAATTTATCAAGTTCCTAGTTTAGAAACAAGAATAATTTGAGAAATAGTTATATAACATTATGATAACAATTATAAAAAAAAAAAATTATAAGCAAATTTAAATAAGCAATAGCAATAACCTGAAAAACACTTGTTTTTCTTCCGCCATGTTGATTTAAAGTAGAGACCGATCTTGAATTTTATTGAACATTAGGGTTGAAACTTATGCACCAGTATTAGTAGAAAAAGGTTATTCTTATATTCCTCAAAGATAGAGAATAGTTTGAACTTTAAATTTTTACATTTCAATGTTCCACTTCCATCACCATATTCACTACCATAAATAATACTGTAACAAAACTCAGCAATCTCCAATTTGTAGTGAGGATCAAAGGCAACAACAAGAGCAAAAAATGGGCTATATTCTTTCCAATACTTTTCAAATTTTGAATGCATATTAATTGCAAGTTTCTTCATATAAGAATTAGTACTTTCCATTTCTTCTCTTAATTTCAATTGAATCAAAAACACATTGGGGAAATACAAATTGGAGGTAGGGTTCTTCACACTAGAAAATACATTTGTAGCATCATAAAATATTTCCAAGAAGCTACATATTTTTCAACCTTTTCCCATTCTTGTGGAGAAGGATTATGCCTGAAATGAGAGTCACTTAACTTTAAATGATGAAATGCAAATTTATAATAGATTGCACTTGAAAGCATCATGTATGTAGAATTCCATCTTGTAGGGATATATTGCTTTAGAGATCTCTTAGACTCAAGAAAAGAGTGAACCGCACACTTTAAAAACTTGTATTTTCTAGTCGGTGAACCTTTCACATATTTCACATATTCTCTAACCTTTTCAATTGATTCGTCAATTTTCTTAAGCCCATTTTTAACAATTAAATTTAAAATGTGGGCACAACACTTTACATGGAACAAACAACCAGAATCTGCCAAACATCTTTGCAAAATTCAGCTGACTTCTTAAAAGCTCAACACAAGAATTATTTGCCGAAGTATTATCCAAAGTTATAGAAAATAATTTCTTCTCAATTCCCCAACTAGCAACCTAAGTTATAAATCTTTTCAGATAATAAAATTCCAGAATGGGGCGGAGTCATGTACTAAAAATTCAAAATCCTTTTACGTAATATTCAATCCTTGTCAATATAATGCAATGTCAAACTCATATATTCATCTATAACTATTGAAGTCCAGTAATCAAAAGTTAAACAAATTCGATCAAAAATCTGTTTAAGTGGAGCAGTAATCTTAGAAACATATTCAACATGCGCCTTTTTAACATCAAACTTATAAATATTCCTAATAATATGAGACACATCAGGCTCTAAGTAAGAATGTACAACTCTAATACCCTCATATTCTACAAAAGATAAAGCAAGTTATGTTTAATGACAACACTAATTAACAACTCCCTATACTTGTTCAAAATGTCTAGATCTTGTAGATATGCCTCCAACACTAGACTTTTCAATCAAACATTGTCTTATATCTTTTGTATCAATCCTAGGACATTTATCAATATGTTTTCTAAGATTGACTATCCCATATTTTCTTGCTAAAAGGTAAATTTGTCCACAACATTTGCATATGCATGTCTCTATTCCATCTTCACCTACTAGTACCAACCCAAAGTATTTCCAAACATTACTTGTAAGGTTCCTTTTACATTTCAGTCCAATTTAAGTAGTAGAAGATTCTGATGATCTTTTATTATTGTCATCTTTTCCAATACTTTCACCATCTTTAATATCATCCTCAAGTATTGCTTGAGGAATATCCATCTGAAAACAAAATAAGTGCATAAATGTTAGAATTAGTGAAATGAATATGATTCCAGAAGTTCTTTTCAGAAGTCCAGAATAGTTTTCCAAAGTCTAACAGTAAACATATTGAATAATCCAAAGTGCAGAATAGCTAAAAAAGGTCCACAATAGTTTTCCAAGGTCTAGCATCATAAAAACTACTCTTATTAAATAATCCAAATTAGGTACTCATATTAAATAATTCAAAATGGTCAATATCATAAGTTCTTATGCACCTGCAGAGACACTAATGGCGTTTTTTTTTTTTGTTGAGTACTTTATTCTATATAAGTAATACTTTTGATTCTAAGAAACATTAATGGTGTTTTTCTTCTCTATTTTTTCAAGATTATTAAAACTAAGCATAGTAGGAGCAGTAAAAAACATTTTGAGATGACTAAAACCAAGCAATGAGAAGGAGATGATTAACCTTTATTATACTAAACATATGAATGATTGTAACAAAAAAAAATTAAAAAAAAGATATAGTAATAGCAGAATTAGCAAGATTAATTATATGACTTAGCTATCGGAAATAACATTGTAATAAAAGTAACAGGAAGAATAGTTTTTATTTTAAAAAATAGTAATAGCAGTAGTAACAATTTAATAGTCAAACTTCTATGGAAAAAAAGGCAGGAAAAGTGAAAACCTGGTGAGCAGAGGCAAGGCAACGACTGAAGAGAGGAGTAACACCGGCGATGATTGCTGTGAATTCTTGATTGAAGAAGATGCTGATCCAAATATGGTGCGGTTGGAGAAAGCCTTCAATCAATTAAGATGTTTGTCCATAGAAGGGTTGAAGGTCAAGGTTTACAGAAAGGAAGGAGAAGAGGGAAGGAGAACACGACAGTCGACAGTAATGGAAGGAGAAGAGGACTAGGGGCACCAAGCAGTCTGCAGAGAAATGGGAACTGAAATTTTAGGGTTAGACTTGAGAGAGTAAATTAACTTAGTGATGTAATATGTTTTTTTTTTGTTAAAAAAAATATTTTAAAATATAAACGGCTGGGTGGGTTACCTATGGATTCAACCTGTTTATAACCCAAACATGATTAACTCTAAACGAGTTGACCCGCTAGCCCGTTAAATCCCAACACTAACCTGCTAATAACGTGTTGAGTTCGTATCGTATTCATCGTGTTGTGTCCAATATTGCCACCTCTAGTATTAATGTGGATATGGTTGGACCATATGAGTTACTGGGATATAAATGTACTTATTATAAAAAAGTGGACAATATTAAATATTTCAAAATAGAAACGTGAATATTTAATTCTTGACTATTTAAGGGAATCTAATTGTAGCATCTTAAGAGAATAGTTATAGTGACTGTAAAGGAACTAGGTATTTGGTTGATACTTGAAAAGTGCACATTATTCTTTCTTTTTTTCCCAAAATATGAACTTTTTAAGTTAATTTTTGTGAGGTCAATCTTGCGGTTTTTATGAAGAGAAGAATACAAGTTATCCTTTTTTTTGGAGCCACGTTAGTCCTCATTTCCTTAAGGCATTGAATTTGGATCGGGATCGGTTAATGGTACTGCTACTGACAGTATCTCTAAGAATAGGGCTTGAACGTTTTCTGACAATGTGGTGTTGTATCTGCCGTCCAATTCCTCAATCTTAATTTAGGTGAAGAAATAATGATCTCCGGCAGCAATTACTGAGTATGAATGCCTTTTCTGATTAATGTCCTAATATTCAAACTGAGAATCTTGGATGTTTAGTCAAATGACATTGGATGTTGTGATTCTGTGATCCACAGATATGTAAGTGGTAATCTCTTTTTAATTCCTAAATGAAAATTATACTGGGTAAGTCTGCTGACATGTTGGGGAAATTTTCTGTTCAGACTGGTATTATAAATGTACTCTGGGTATTAATTTCATAAGCTTCTCCCAGCCCAAAAACAATTCGCAGATGAGAGAAGAAATCTAGTTGCTTTATATGTTTGTTACACACACTAATTTATTTTTTTCATGTTGCAGCATGCAGCCACTATGGCCCTTGGTCACTCCCATCTTGAAATATGTGAAGTCATGTTTAGTGAGCTTGCATCTTTCATCGATGAGGTATCTCTTGAAACAGAGGGGAAACCAAAATGGAAGGTACTACTTGGTTATTCAGGCTGCATCTTGTATTTGTAATTTTTAATGTTGATATTCTGTTGACAATCATTCAACCCAAAAAACATCATATTTTTCTTACAGTTTACTGATGTTTGGATAACAAATGCATATTAATTGTATTTAAGTTCTGCTTTTTGAATGACTCATGTAATATTTTAATAGCAACTTATATAGCGGATTATTTGCAAGCATTAAAATTTCCTTAATAATTCTGATTGCCTGTTTATCTTAAGTTTATGAGGACTTGTAGTATTTTACCTTGGTATACCCTCATCTTGACTGCTGGAAATAAAATCCAGTTGGATGTCTTAATAAAAATTACTCTCTTTCAATGATTCAGATTCAAAAGTCACGACGTGAAGAACTCCGGATCCACATTGCAAATATTTATCGTGCAGTTGCTGAGAATATCTGGCCCGGCATGCTGAGCAGAAAACCAGTTTTTCGTCTTCATTATCTGAAGTTCATAGAAGAAACTACCAAACAAATATTAGCACCACCTCCTGAAAGCTTCCAAGAGATGCAACCCCTCCGTTATGCGCTCGCTTCTGTCCTGAGATCTCTAGCTCCAGAATTTGTTGATTCGAAATCAGAGAAATTTGATATTAGAACTAGAAAGCGACTATTTGAGCTTCTGCTATCCTGGAGTGATGAAACAGGTAATACATGGAGTCAGGATGGAGCTAGTGATTACAGGCGGGAAGTTGAGCGATATAAATCTTCACAGCATACTCGGTCAAAAGACTCTATAGATAAACTCTCATTCGATAAGGAACTGGGTGAGCAGGTTGAAGCAATCCAATGGGCCTCCATGCATGCAATGGCTTCTCTATTGTATGGGCCTTGTTTTGATGATAATGCAAGGAAGATGAGTGGACGTGTTATATCTTGGATTAACAGCTTGTTCATTGAACCAGCACCAAGGGCTCCATTTGGTTATTCCCCTGCTGATCCAAGAACTCCATCTTATACAAAATACAATGAAGGTGGACGAGGGACAGCTGGTCGTGATAGACATAGAGGTGGCCACCTTCGAATTTCCCTTGCAAAACTGGCTCTGAAAAATCTTCTGCTGACAAACTTGGACCTGTTCCCTGCTTGCATTGATCAGGTAAGACACTATGTTGTTCCTCTTGTCACACTCGCAGCAGTTCTTCAGTTGTCATGCATCTCTACTTTTATGCTATACTCAACAAGGGACTTCTTCAATGACTGAAACAAACACAAGGTTTCTAACATGCTTCCAACTTCACAAATAAGATCTTAGTAGGCTGATTTTGAAAAAAAAACTGTTTTTTAGCTTCAGCTTTTATGTTTCAACCCTTTTCTCATGGTTAATGTACTTAATCTCGAGAATGGACTATTTTGCCCTCTATATTTTTCTGCAGTGCTACTATTCAGATGCTGCTATAGCTGATGGCTACTTTAGTGTGCTGGCTGAGGTCTACATGCGTCAAGAGATTCCAAAGTGTGAAATACAGAGGCTGTTGAGCCTAATTCTCTATAAGGTGGTTGATCCATCCAGACAAATTCGTGATGATGCCCTTCAAATGCTTGAGACACTTTCTGTTCGCGAGTGGGCTGAGGATGGTGCTGAGGGCTCAGGAAGCTACAGAGCTGCTGTTGTTGGCAATCTTCCTGACTCATACCAACAGTTCCAATACAAGCTTTCATGCAAACTTGCTAAAGATCACCCTGAACTAAGCCAGCTTCTTTGTGAAGAGATAATGCAGAGGCAACTTGATGCAGTGGATATAATTGCACAGCATCAAGTTCTTACCTGCATGGCCCCATGGATTGAAAATCTCAACTTCTGGAAACTCAAGGATTCAGGTTGGAGCGAAAGATTGTTGAAGAGCCTTTATTACGTAACATGGCGACATGGTGATCAGTTTCCTGATGAAATTGAAAAGCTTTGGAGCACAATAGCTAGCAAGCCTAAGAATATAAGTCCAGTTTTGGACTTCCTGATAACAAAGGGAATTGAAGACTGTGATTCAAATGCATCAGCAGAAATAAGTGGGGCATTTGCTACGTATTTTTCTGTAGCAAAAAGGGTTAGTTTATATTTAGCTCGAATTTGTCCACAACGTACAATAGATCACTTGGTTTACCAATTATCTCAGCGGATGCTTGAGGACAGTGTGGAACCAATTCGTCCCAGTGCTAGCAAGGGTGATGCCAATGGGAACTTTGTGTTGGAATTCTCTCAGGGGCCTGCTGTACCACAGATTGCATCTGTTGTAGATAGCCAGCCTCACATGTCACCTTTGTTGGTTAGGGGGTCACTTGATGGTCCACTTAGAAACACAAGCGGAAGCTTGAGTTGGAGAACTGCTGCTGTTGGAGGAAGAAGTGCCTCAGGTCCACTGAGTCCTATGCCTCCTGAGTTGAATATTGTTCCTGGACCTGCAGGTCGCTCTGGCCAACTTCTCCCATCACTTGTAAACATGTCGGGGCCTTTGATGGGTGTACGCAGTTCAACAGGAAGCTTACGGAGTCGCCATGTCTCCAGAGACAGTGGAGACTACCTTATCGATACGCCAAACTCTGGGGAAGATGGACTGCATTCTGGGGCTGGAATGCATGGTGTGAATGCAAAAGAACTCCAGTCTGCCTTGCAAGGGCATCAGCAACATTCACTTACTCATGCAGACATAGCTTTAATTTTGCTTGCTGAAATTGCTTATGAGAATGATGAGGATTTCCGGGGGCACTTGCCTTTGCTATTCCATGTTACGTTTGTCTCAATGGACAGCTCAGAGGACATTGTATTGGAGCATTGCCAACACTTGCTTGTTAATCTGCTATATTCCCTTGCAGGCCGCCACTTGGAGTTATATGAGGTGGAAAACAGTGATGGAGAAAACAAGCAGCAAGTTGTGAGTCTTATAAAATATGTCCAGTCAAAGCGAGGTAGCATGATGTGGGAGAATGAGGATACCACAGTTGTAAGGACGGAGCTCCCAAGTGCAGCACTCTTGTCTGCCCTTGTACAAAGCATGGTGGATGCTATCTTCTTTCAAGGGGATCTACGAGAAAGATGGGGAGTAGAGGCCCTTAAATGGGCTATGGAGTGCACATCAAGACACCTTGCATGCCGCTCACACCAGATTTATCGTGCACTACGTCCTCGTGTCACAAATGACGCTTGTGTATCTTTGCTTCGCTGCCTCCACAGGTGCTTGGCCAATCCAGTACCACCAGTTTTAGGCTTCATAATGGAAATCTTGTTGACATTGCTGGTGATGGTGGAGAATATGGAGCCAGAAAAGGTGATACTCTACCCCCAGCTTTTCTGGGGTTGTGTAGCCATGATGCATACAGATTTTGTCCATGTTTATTGCCAGGTGCTTGAGCTATTCTCCCGTGTAATTGATCGATTATCCTTCCGTGATAGAACAACAGAAAACGTTCTTCTCTCTAGCATGCCCCGTGATGAGCTAGATACAAGTGCTTCTGATGGTAGTGATTTTCAAAGGATGGAATCAAGGAATGCCTCTGAACCACCCTCATCTACTGGCAAGGTGCCAACTTTTGAAGGAGTGCAGCCCCTTGTTCTTAAAGGACTCATGTCAACTGTTAGTCATGGTGTTTCCGTGGAAGTTCTGTCCCGGATCACTGTTCACTCGTGTGACTCAATTTTTGGGGATTCTGAAACACGACTATTGATGCACATTACAGGCTTACTTCCATGGCTTTGCTTACAGCTCAACCAGGATGCAGCTGTTGGGTCTGCTTCTCCACACCAGCAGCAGTACCAAAAGGCTTCTGCAGTTGCAACCAATATCTCTATTTGGTGCAGAGCGAAATCATTGGATGAGCTAGCCACTGTTTTTATGGCTTATGCTCGTAATGAGATCAAGAGCATAGAGAATCTTCTTGCCTGTGTTTCACCATTATTATGTAATGAGTGGTTTCCCAAGCACTCAGCTTTGGCTTTTGGACACCTTTTGAGGCTCCTGGAGAAGGGGCCAGTTGGATATCAGCGTGTCATACTTCTTATGCTGAAGGCATTGCTTCAGCATACTCCAATGGATGCATCTCAGAGCCCTCATATGTATGCCATTGTGTCTCAGCTGGTGGAGAGCACTTTGTGCTGGGAGGCACTGAGTGTTTTGGAAGCCCTCTTACAGAGTTGTAGCTCGTTGCCAGGTTCCCATCCCCATGATCCTAGTTCATTTGAAAATGGACTTGGTATAGCAGATGATAAGATTCTTGCTCCTCAGGCATCATTTAAGGCTCGGAGTGGGCCACTGCAGTTTGCAATGGGACTAGGGTTCGGGGCAGGTTCAACACCAGCTGGGCAAGCTAATGCTACTGAATCTGGTACGTCACTCAGAGAGGTGGCATTAAAGAACACCCGCTTAATGCTTGGGCGTGTGCTTGACAGTTGTGCGCTTGGGAGGAGGAGAGATTATAGAAGGTTGGTTCCTTTTGTTACTAGTACTGGGCACCTGTAAGATAGTAATTTGTATATTTATATCTGGAAAAACTTTTTGGGAAAGATGGGAGCTCAGGTGCTGCTTTTTGTAAATATGGTCTTATGATAGTGGTTGTCTCGTAACAGTCTGTATTTTCAGTTTCTAGTGTTTAGGAGTTAGGACGCACCAAGCTAGCTCCCTGCCATTATTTGCCGATATTTTTTTACGGCTCAGATTTTAGTTGTAGTCAGCCAGCTAAATGCTAATTTATTTCATAATATTCTGTATTGTGGTGTGACGTAATTTAAATGGTGTGAATGAAGTTTTATACTCCCGTTTGTTCTCTAACAATTGTCAGGTCTTACGTGGTTCCTTGTAATTTATTGAATTCCAAGGCAATGATAAATACTGGATGATTTAGGGTATATTTGAATTGGATTTTGGTATTTTGGTATATTTGGATTGTGTTTTGAAAGTGATTTTTGTTTTGTTTTGAAATTAGTATGTTTGAATACCAAATTATTTTATTGGGAAATGAACTTTTACTGATATGTTTTGGGTATTATCTGATTTATAATATTATCAAAGTGTATAAATATAATTAATAAGTTGCTGATATTGTAATTGTAATTAAGAACCTCATAAACTAATATATTGTTTATGTGATTAAGTAGGGGATATGTGTATGTTTAGGAAAATTATTTTTGAAATATGTTTTTATGGAGAAATTGGAAAACTGTTTAATAATAACCTGTCCTTTCCTCCTGTAATAAATTGCAATATATCCTCCTGGTTTAGTATGATATGCGTAGTTGAATGTGAATTTAGAATTTTTTATAAGAATATATTTATCTTAAAATTTTAAATATTTATATTTGCACATTTCAACTAAATATCTAAATATTTACTCTATCCAGAATTTTATGTTTATTTTTAATTTAAGTATTAGAATTAATAATTTTTTACTTTAATAAAATAATAGATAATATTTGTTAATAATATGATTAACGATGAGGTTTAAATAAATTAGTAATATGTAAATTAAAGAGATATCTCATGAAATTTTAAGTAAAAATATATATTTATTTTGATAAATTGAGCATTTAATTTTGAATAATAAAAATATAAATATAAATATTTAATTTTAAATAGAGGTAGAAATTATTATTTAGAGGAGAAGCTTAGAATAGATTTAGGGTGCATAGTAGGTGCTTGTGGATTACATTTCTCAAGAAAGACCTTTGGTAGGTAGTTTTTGAGTTCTTTATATCCCTCTTAGGCAATGTAGGTATATTTTGTTTGCTGTGGAAAGAAATTCAGTGATGATACTTTATAAAAATAATAATAAACTCACACATTTGTATATCGAAACATAATATGTACAAACGGCCTATGACAAACCTCACCTCGTTTTGTTTTTTCTTTTTTTTTTGTTCTAAGTCAAACCTCACTTGCTAGATATGAAATTCTTTGGCGAATTTATATTTAACCAGCTAAGAACTTTTATTATTTGTACATAATTAAATTTTAATTCTATGTATTAAGAAAGCTATATTTAATAATACGTAACATAAGAAGCTATCTTTTCTTGAATTTGGTAAAAGAACAGATAGCCGCCGGCTGAAAAGTGGTAAAATAACAAAATAGATGTGGAATGCTTTCCCTTCCTTTTGAACCATAATCTACAAAATGAACAAGGTAAAGAAAGATATTCAAATCCTCACTGAAATTAAGTTCGAAAGCAAATCATATCTTACAACGAGTGAAATTACTGAGTTCTCCTCCTCTTTGTATATCCTTTTTTCCAGTATACAGAACAATGATTCTGATTGGAATAGGATGTTGCACAGTGAAGGAAAATAGAAGCCAAGTCCTACAAATACACACTTGTACAACACATTGGGCAAATTAACTCAACCTTAAACATTGATCAGCAGAAAGTTTTTATTGAAACCTTACATAGCATTTGAATTTCATGATTTCTGCCATATGATCTTGCATTTTTCAATCTCACGTTGCATGCTGCTGGCATCTCAGAGATTCCATAGTTACTACAACCAGCGCAGAAGATCACGCGCGTGGTGACGCATTATTCTTGAACAATGCATAGGCATCACTATATATTGCCACCAGGTTTGAGAAGACAGCCAAAACAATCATGAATATACCCAAGAATTTGTCCCTCTTAGTAGCTATACCATACCGATCCCTGGAAATCCAGATAAAGTAAATTAGGACCAGCTAACTCAACACTAGTTTATAATGAAATGTTGGAACCACTAATCATCAAAAGGGGACATGAGAGAACTTTGCACAAAGGATGACAGAATAGTAAGGTTCATGGTAGCCATGACAGCATAGAGGTAGCCATTTCAATAAAATCACAATGAAGAGTCAGAAACAAAACAATTCAGCACCACTATGCATGTTCTGCCTCAGATACTACTACGCATAAACTAGGTTAAGGTATTTCCTCATATGCAATAGGACCAATTCCTTTCTTCCAGCTGTACTCTCCTCTATTCCTTGAATTTGTGTTGTAACAATTACCTAGGTGTTACGGAAGTGGTAGAAGTATCATACTAATGCAAATGTAAGCTCTACCCATATCGTGCAAAACAATATTCAGAGAATGAATAAATTCCAGGGGACCTTGATTGACAAAGATATTTGGCATGAGGATACTGAATAAGACAATTGTATGAGTATTCCACAGTAAAATCAATAATGCAAAAACGAGATGCACTAATTTCTCCAAGAGATATTAACCTTTCACCCCCAAGTATAATATTACTGAACAGCATTCCACATGACCTTGCTTTTAACCAAGTTTAAATTTCACTCAAGTTTTGAAGCAAAAAACTCCATAAACAGTAAAATTTTACAAACCTTAGAGCGATGGAAGCGGGAAAGATGAATCCAATGCAAACAGCAGCAGTTGCTCCAGTAAACTGGAAAGCATCCCAGATGCTGGGTATGAAATTTGCACCCAGAAAGATAATGCCAATGAGACCAATGCTCATTAATGCAAACCTCAGGTTGTCTGATGTCAGACGCCTTCCAGATGGAAACAGAAGGCCGTCCAAGTTTAACCTCAATGGATAGAAAATAATGGGAAAGACAAGCATCAAATGGGCAGCGTAGCTAATGCGAACAGCATCATTCAGGAGGGAGCCATAAGGAATCCCAAGATTAGCGTCAAAGTTGGAAAGCACATCATCAAGAGTTGCATCACCAAATAGGAGGAACCCAAAGAGACTAGTCATAACATATATAGATGAGCAGAGAGCAAGTGAGGCCCGTACAACAGCTTGTATCTGGGTGTTGTCTTCGAGTTCATTTTCAATTGAGTGAACTGAAAAAATTTAACTTGTCAGAAAATCAGCCTTTAAAATTTAGCAGGCCTACTTTTTCAGCAAGAACTACTTTGATCAGAATGCATAATTAATTATTTGCTGTTTAGAGCTCAATAAATGTCTCCCAGAACCAGGACTTTCAAATGGAACTTCTTTTTTACCCTTGTACTCCCTAATCAGGCATCATTTAGGATTATGAGAAGAAGTAAATTCAGGCTATGAACAAAGGAAATTTGATCTTTGTAGGACCAAGCATGCTAATAGTCTCCAGTGAATACCATAGCATTTAGTATCTATAATAAAAATATGATCCCAATTGCCAAGATACCTTAGATGAATTTATGGCACTCGTAGAACTAATGAATTCAGAATTGATTACCCAAACATTTAACTTAGGAAAATGAACTAATAGATGAATTGTGTACCATTATAATGACAGATGTAAGCAGTGACAAGGACAGGGACCACAGTGAAGAGTTTCAGGAATGATGTCAGATCATACACATCAGGAAGCAATCTAGGCATCAATACAGTTCCATTGATCAGTTTAAAAACTGTAATCCCCACAGTAATTACTAGGAACACCACAGCTAGTGCAACTGATAATGCAGATGTGAACCTCAATGAATCTGCAAGCAGAGGACAAGGCAATCAGAATATCACAAAATGAAGGCAAAGAAACATTACAATTTTGATCCGTGACTTAAAGAATTCACATGCCCAAAAGAGCAAAATCTGCAATTAGATAGATAAGCAATGATGCTCACAATTTTACTTGTAGAGCAATATTTTCTTTCCATCAGGTCAATGCATTCAATTTATTAGATGAACAAGATGCCAGAATTATACTATAAATTGCTATATTAATAACATTGGCTAAGTATGACCATTTTAACAAATACTGTAACTCAACAGGAAAAAAAGTTTGGAGCTGATTCACATGCTTGTGTTCAACTAAGTGAGGTGACCGAAATCAAACAATTCTCATAACTTGATAGATATTTATTTCAGTTATCATGCTGCTGTGATATATTTTTGGAGACACTTAAAGTACACTTCCAAACACAAATTAAACTGGGCATGTCAGAAAACTTCAACACCTTGATACTTGATTTATGCCAGGTTAATGAATAATACTAACACTCATAAACAAATAATACCAAATCCTAAAGAATTTCTGAATCTAGGAAAAAGACTTAACCAATGCGCTTTAAACTTGCCAATGGTGCAAAAATGGCAAGGGTAGTGACTACGAGAACAAAAAATCTTCCGTTCCACCAGTGTACACCGAACCATCCTTCCAGCACCCCAGTATGGTGAATCCCACTCGACGTTGTTCCAGAAAGAACATCACCTGTAAAATGTATAGAATTAATTAATTAGTTAAAACAACAAAAGTTTGGTGGAAAATTCATCATGATACAAAACAAATTTTCATTCAGAGATAATCTCTACCTATGATGATCATGTATACAACAAGTACACCAATGTTATTTACGATAACACATATTTGCAGCAACATGCGACCATACTTCCCAAAACTATCACCCATAAGACCACCATAAGAAACTGATTTAGCTGCTCTACTAAACCTAATCAACAACTCAATTGAAGCATCTGTCAAGAATGCCATAAATATGATAACAGAAATCCCAAGAATGAGACCCAGCACTTTCATGGTAGCTGGCAAGGCCATGATTCCAGCACCAACTATAGTGGTTGACAGATTAAAAACAGCCCCACTGAAGGAAGCTCCGTCAAACTCATCAAACCCAGACCCTTCCTCATGCTTGGTGGGCAAAAGGGGTGATTTTTCATCCACCGCAACTTGTTTACTCTTTCTTGACTTCCTTTCTTTCCCTGGTTTTTGGCTTCCGATTGTCATCTTTGAATTTGCTGAGTCTTAGTAGATAATGAAAAATGAGTGGTATATTTGTACAGCAACTCTTTTAGCTCCAAAAGGCAAGAATATCTGCAGAATAAAACTTAACAAATCAGCTTCTAAACTTCAGAAAGCAACTAAATTCAGGGGAGTCTCTCAAACAAAAATGAACAATGAGCTAAGATTTGTATGCTAAAACAGAAAGCAAAATAATAAAAAATCAGAAGGGTTTTCCATATCCTTAATACAGACTTCATTAAGATGGGAGATCAATCATTCAGATTATTCAAGAGCAATAATAAAAAATAAATTAAAAAATTAAAAGAAAAAAAAAACTTTCTTAATCAAATGTCTATATAAAAAGCTTTTAAGCACATCAAATTCCACCATCAATTAAAATTTAACAATTTTCTTTGGAAAAATTTCATCAAAATTGATCTTTTCAGGATTGTAATGAATTGCATACACAAAATTAGACCAAGAACTCGAAAAAAAAAGGAAAAAAATCAACCTGATTGGCCAGATCTTACCTGATATAGCTAAAAGATTAAATAACAAATCACCAATTCCAAATTTTGGAATATTACAGGCTAGTAAAAGGCCAGAAATTCAAGAGCCTGAATAAAATGTATTATCACAAAACACTATATCGAATGAAAGAAAATTCAAAGCTTGGGACAAGAAAAAAGTATCAAAGACCAGGACCATATAAACAGAGAACCTATCCTCCTAAAAGAATAAGCTCGTGCTCAATATATATAAAGAAGTTAGAGAAGGAAGAAAGATATATCGTCACGCAACTTGAACTCTCCAATTATATTTACAGCAACTGACTCGGATGAGTTTTGGACCCCAAATTTGAAAACCCAAAAAAAATTACTGAAAAAGGTGTATTAGACAAAGAATAATCAGACTGTAGCATTGATGGATACAAAATACAGACTTTTTTCGTGGGTCTGAGATAAAAATAAATAAATATATATATATAAAAAATTGACCTTTTGAATTTTGGGGTGGGGTGTTTCACAGAAGAAAGAAAGGCGTTCTTTGACAAAGACCTTTCACACAGACGCCCTTCTTCCTCCTGAAATCCTTAAGCAGAAACCACCACGATCACAGTGAAAAAAAAAAGGGAAATGGTTTAGGCTTCGGGTACTGTATTTTATAGTTGGAGATGGCGGGTGACGATAGCGTATGTTTGTATCCACAGTAGTTTTTTTTCTTGGATAATTAGCCGATATTGTTCTATTATATTTGCATTTTCTTGAATATGTAAAGAAAAAAAAACTTAATTTAACGCATTGAAAAGTTAAAAATAATGGATAAAAGAAATAAATTGTTTTTATAAAATGTTAGAATTTCTATATTGGGCATTTTTATATATTTGGATGAATTAGTATTATTTTTAATATTTATTTGATGTTTTGCTTTATGAAAACTTTATTAAAACTTTTATATTTATAAAAAAATATTTTCTCGATTGTTTTTAATTTTATAATATGTTAAAAAAATCACATGTTTAAGCAAATAAAAAAAATTCATATAATTTTATCTCTTTTAGTAATATTTTATTTTCGTTTATGAGAGTGAAGAAATAAAATTAAAAATTTGACCCAAAAAAATTGTAATAAAAAATTCACTTAACTAAAATAATTAAAAAGTGAATGAGACATATTGACACAATTGAAAATTTGAAGAGATAATTTATTTTTCATAAGAAGTTTAAGAGAACTTAATGAAATTAATTTAAAAATTATAAGGGACCAATTGGATCAAAAGTGCAAATATAATATATTAAAAATGTTAATAAAAAAAATAAGAGATCAATTTAGTTAAAGATGTAAATACAATGAACTAAAAATGTCGATTAAAAACACAAATAACTAATTTGATAAAAAATATAAATATAATGAACTAAATCGACTAATTATCCCCTTTTTTTTTCCTTCTTTTGGTGGATTGCAATTATTAAGGGTATTTTAGTTAATAGCTTACATCTCACTTAACTAAGGATCTGCATTAAAATCAGGTTCTAAGATGGAGGAATGGCAATTTTATAATTTTCATTTTTTTTAATGAAATTTTAATTTTAATTATGGGGTTGAACTAGTGAGAAAAGGCTAAAATATTTTGGCTGATTGGGACATCCAAGTTGCCTACGGCCCTACATTACTCAAAAAAAAAAAAAAAAAAACAGTTGCCTACAATTATCAATCTGCACCGTCCAAAGTTCATGCTAAGCTATTCAACTGGAATTCACCTAATTCCTCGTGGGAAAAAATTTAGACAGAATATGTCAAAGTGAACTTTGGAATCTAAATCTAGTTAAATTTGTCTAAGCTGTATATAGATATGACTAAAAATGCCAATTTTGCATTACAAATATTTTGCCGTTTTTTACTTTTTACCCTCCCAAAAATGCCTTTAAATATTGTGTTTGACATTTTTTATTTGGGGCGTCATTTTCCTTTTTTCTTAAGATTTTTTATCAGACACGTTGAATTCCACATTTTATATCTGATGTTCATTCTTAAATATTTCTAATGAACATTTACACATTTTCTATTTTAATACAGTAATTATTTTATTTTATTTATTCAACATAATAAATTTCATTATAACTCGGAATCATTTATTTCATCTATAAAACTAATATCACTATCCAAGTAATTTCTTATTTTCTCCAAAAATAAGAATACTTTTACTTAATTTTAAGTCGCTGTCTAAATCATTATTTTATGCATTGCATTTTCCAGCTCCAAATGGACCAAAACAAAAGAAAAATTGAAACGTAGACAGGCAAAACATCTACCAATGGAGTCTTGCACGGAATCAAATAATTATTTTAAATTAAATATGGGGTTCTGAATCTGCAGAAGACACTTGTCGCTCATTAGGAAGAGAATATTGGCTAATTATTCTAATGCTGAATGATTTAAACCTCACAAAAACTAGTTTAATATTAAAAAGATTACTCACCGTATGATTTAATATAAAAAACAAGGTTTTGACCTAACACAGTTATTATATTATTTTTAATGGGATTAGTAATAGAATTATATTAGTCATTGATATATAAATTTCATTTTAAAAAAATTTAATTATATATATATATATATTTATGTTAAAATAGAAATATAAATATGCAGATAGATAAAGATAATATTTTTTTATTTCAAAATAAATATCATTTTATATATTTACAGACTTATTAAGAATATTAAAAATAATGTAAATTTTAATATTAAGTTCTAAATACACGGTTAATTAAAAAAAATTTAAAAAATAATTATTGAGATTATAAAGATACTTATTATAAGACAAAATAAATTTTATAAAATAACAATTATTTTGAAAGAAGATAGGTAATCACATTAGGGAAGATTACAAAAGCTAAAGTGCAGTGAAAGTTTGAGAGTGGATCTGAATCACATGCGTGCCCTGGAGACTGTGGGTGATGAAAGTGGACTCCACCACCGGAATTCTGAAGCTTCTCCTTCAGAGCGGCCGCTGTCGAGTGGGAGGAGGTCCACTGCTGATTGGACGCGGCGACACGGCTTTTCTCAGTGTTTGTGTATTGTGCATTTCGCTTTCGGTTTTCTGAGAAGTTCCAAATTTGTCAAACGTGGAAAGCAATTAATTATTTGAGGTGGTAATAATTTTATTTTGTCTACCCGCTTAAAATTAGTGGTTTATTTTTAAAAGAAAATAAATTACTCTAATAAATTTGACCGTTCATACTTGACTTGTTTAAAAATAAATTATAATAATAATTTAAAAGAGAGTTATCACATTATATTTTATATTAATAAGAATATTAATTATTGTAATGTAAATATCTTAAATTAAGAAGGTTACTAATGAAATTTTAAATAAAAAAATATGCTTATTTTTATAAAAATGAATATTCAATTATAAATTAATGAAGTAATTGACCTATCTAATTTAAGAAATAGTTTTACATTATAATAACAATAATAATACTGCAGTGATTTACTTATACTTGAATAAAAAAATTTAAAAGTATTATATTTAAAATCAAAATTAGACATTTAAATATAAAAGCAGTTTTGATTGACAAGTGAGCTTAGAGATAATGACATTCACAATCACTTAATGTAAAAAAAAAAAAAAAATTACAGAAGATATCTATGTTGTTCCCACATAAATATAATTACTCTAGTGGGGTGAGGAGACATGCATAGTATTAGCATTCACCTAATGTGACAGGTTTCCTGAAATTGTTAGTGTTAGAGGCCAACAAATGACGTGTAGTTTCAACACTCAATTAAATACATATATTTAAAAAATTCCTTGCATAATATTTTGGTTACTACTTTAGATTCAATCATTGTATAATATTTATGGTTCAAAATCCAACGCCATATAATTTGTAATTGTTTTCTTATATTAATGGAGTGTTTTTTTAGGGAGGGGGGAGTTTGAAATTCTCTTAAAAATAAAAATAGAAATTGACTTCAATTGACGGGATAAAGTAATGGCATAGGAGGAGACAACTGCGGTTCATGGTACACCAGATGATTAATACTATCTTCGTCTGGATCTGGAATTAAATTTCAGATTTAATTCAGTATAAAAAATTAAGAATAATACTTTATTTTAATAGATTATAACATTATACTTGTTATTAATTTTGTTAGTGATAATACTGCTAGTAAGTGAGATGTAAATATTTTAAATTAATAAAGTTATTAGTTAAATTTTGAATGAAAAATATATTTATTTTAAAAAACTAAGCATTAAATGTTAGACATATAAAAAAAATAGAATCATTTAATTATGAACATAAGAAATATTAGTAGTGCTATGAAAAATCTACGGACCAATTAAGTATGCTCGAGGAGTCGATGAATCATTTCTGCAATTGAACAAAAAAGCAGAGCTTGGCATATCAAATCAACGGGTCCACTTGCCAATACATAATTGTTATGGTCATGCTTTGATCCAATTAGCCAATTTGACAATGGACGGAAGGGAGGGCCTTTGAACCCCATATTGTCACTTTATTTCAGTTGTCAACTGAGTTTTAGAGTGAAAATTAGTTTCAGTTGAAACTTCTTTTAGGTAATTTTCACCTCATAGCAAAATTCTTTAAGGTGGCAAATTAGTGATTGTAGAATAAGCTATACTTAGCTGATCAATTTTTGTCTACAAAGTCATCCATACCATAATAAGAATTTTCATATAGGTAATAACTATTCACGGAAGTTATAGTTAGGTAATCAGAATTATATCATTTTTCATGTCACTCATTCAATTTTGAATTAAATTTATATTTTTATTAAATAAATATATTTTTTATTTAAAACTTTATTAATAATATATTAAATTTAATAAGTTTATATCTCACCACTAACCAACCAAAAAGAACTCAAATACTTAATTATTATTAAATCTGCACTTGGTGCCAACCTAAGCAAGCCACGAAATAGTCTTCAACTAACTTTAGCCCTTTTCTAATATAGCCATCATTTACCCTCTCAATTTGAGATTTTAATTAAAATAATTTTATTTTTAATATTTTGATTCAAAATAACTTTATTTATTGTGATTGTACCAAAATAATAAAAATTGTATTTAGAAAACATGTCTAAATATTTTTTACATTACAACAGGTTTAGTAAAAACATTCACCCTTAAAACGTGTTTGACAATTATGTTCAATAGGAAATGTGAGATTCAGAATCGCGTCTTCAGCAACCATTATTTTTAATCTTTTCATTTTTTTTAGAAATAATGAGTTAATTTTAGTAAGTAAATTTCTTTTTAAAAAAATTAGCCACCTAAAAACAAATAAAATTTTTGCCACATTAGTTTTACACTAATATAAAAAAAGCTTTTACATTTAATTTTTACACTAATATTAAAAATATTATTTTTACACTAATAATATTAAACATGATCTTCTCTTTTTTAAAAAAACTTTTCCTTTATTTAATGAAATAGTTAGT
The DNA here is from genome assembly GCA_019593545.1 of Apocynum venetum. Taxonomy (NCBI): domain Eukaryota; kingdom Viridiplantae; phylum Streptophyta; class Magnoliopsida; order Gentianales; family Apocynaceae; genus Apocynum; species Apocynum venetum. The sequence goes on along the minus strand of SRSM01000123.1, from coordinate 1,995,979 downwards.
CAATTTATCTAAAAAAAACATTAGACACCTAAAAACAAATTAATAATATTTATTTATTATATAAATTTTGGAATTCAAATTTTTAAAAATATTTTTTCACTAATAATGAAATTTATTTTGACACTAATATTAAAAATATTAATTTTATACTAATAGTAGTAAAAATGATCTTATATATTTTTTTTTAACTTTGCCTTTATTTAATGAAATAGTAGTCAATTTGTCTAAAAAAAAAAAGTTAGACACCTAAAACTAATGTAGAAAAAATTTATTTATTTTTAGGTAGCTAATATTTTTTTTAAAAAAAATGTACTCACTATGTCATTAAAAAAATGAAAAGTTTGCTCTTTTTTTGGACTGTGATACACAACATATTTAAGTTTTTTTATTTTAGAAATTTACTTACTATTTCATTTTTAAAAGAAGAAAAAGATTATAAAAAAATTTGTTAAATACATGATTGTGAATAAGGTTCATTACGAAAGACGTAATTCACACAATCACGTATAATGTTTCAAATATAAAAATGTGATTGCCAAACACGTTTTAGAGACTTATGCTTTACCAAAATTGTTTAGATATTTTTTTACAAATATGTTTTGAGCTATCTTGGTACACTCCTAATAAATAAGGTTATTTTGAATCAAAATATTAAAAATCACATTATTTTAAATCAAAATATTTAAAATAAAGTTATTCCGGTTAAATTATCCTCAAAATCCGTAGAGACAACCTAACTCCAAGAATCTGGAAGTGAAAGATCTCTTCTCTTCTCTTTAAGATTCTGATGATCAAAGCCATACTTTCTCTCACATGTTTTGAAGAAGTACTATAGGGAATTATTTGCACAAAAATGGAAGAAACACCATTTTACTCGTCTAGATAAATCATAATTTTGTGATTCATGAGTACATAATTCCATGCCTAGATAAATTATAATTTTATGATTAACATCGATAATATTCATTAATTTTTAATCAAAATTCAAAGTGTATATTTAATTTCGGATAGAGATAGTAACTTGTTAGATAAATTTTTCTAAGTTTAAGAATTAATTCTTACTTTCCTAAAAAAAAAAAATGAAAAAGAAGAATTACCTGAAGGCTATCAAGGATCATAATTCGTTGCCTGGGTATTAGTATTAGGTGACTTGCAATGAAGCTGCCCACAATATTGCTAGTTGTAATTTTAATCAATGTTATTTTGGATATGTTTCTATTCCACTTCTTCCCCCCTGGGCTTGGTACGATCGGGTGACACTTGTAATTTGAATTCCACTCCTCTTAATTTGAATGATTAAGTTCTTATTTATAAAAAATAATAATAATTCGTTGCCTGGGTATTAGGTGACTTGCCAAGGTCAAGCATTGGGCTGTAAGTGAAAAATTAATGTGAGAGAGGCCCAAAAGTCCATTTCGCGACAAAAATCCCAACAGGCCCTTTTTTCTTGGTCGTTTTCCTAAAGAAACAATACTGTAGTATGCAGTGACGCCACGTGTCCCAAAAAATGCCCATCACGTGATCATCGCGTGCATCCTATGCCAATGTGTTGGGGGTGATCAGTGGCCAAAGCTTCGCTTCAAGAATATTATTGCACTTTGGATAAATTCAGGATTAACTGCAATTTTGTTGCACTTTCTAACCAAGAATTTTATGCAAAGGTACGAATCACGCGAGCCCTTTGTAAAATTTCCTTCTTAGGTTGGAATTACTTTACATTTTTATTTCCTTTGTAAATCACGCGTGCCCTTCGTAATCTAGTTCTAGAAAGTTATGTTTTGGCTTTTGGGTAGTGATTATGAATGTGCTTTTGTTTTCTTCTTCTTCTTTTTTGGGATTTCTTTATGCATGATAATTTTGAGGTCGTTGATCTTCGATCTGGGTCTATCACGGAATGTGCTAAAAGTACTTGTTAATTTTGTCAGATGATGGAAAAAGGGAAAACCATATATGCCGAAATGTCGCGTAATAGATGCTACATGTAATGTTTTCTTGTGTGTACGAGAAAGCCCATATTGTTTGGATGAGCTGTTCTGAAAGAGGAGAAAGTATTCAGATATCAATTGTGACTTCATCCGCAAATTTTTTTTAAGGTCTATATGGGCTCTGTCTCTATGTGAACTGTATCAGTTGTAAACCCTTTATTGAATTTCCAGGAAAGAGAATAAAGAAATACAGTTAGATATTGTAATATGGTCTCCTTGATTTTCTTGATAATTACTTGTATGTGTGTTATTGTCATTAAGCGAATACAAGCGAGATAAATAAATTCAACACATTACTTTCTGTCCTTAGTAAGAGTAAAGGCCATGCAGTAATTTTTTCTGTTTTTGTTCCTTATGGTTAAAGCCGATCAGCTTAAACTAGCATAAGGTCATTTATAATATATACACGCGTGTGTATAGAGCTTTTCCTATCAAAAAAAGTTTTGATTTTTTTTGGGGGTACAATTTTCAGCTTTTGAGACTAGCTAATAGTTTGATGGATGCTGACGCCATGGACGAGACATCTGCTCCTAAAGATGATGTCCAAGTTAATGAATTGGAGGCTGAATCAAGTAAAATGGAATCCATTGAAGCTATGTCCTCAGGAGGAGACACCATGCAAGAACTAGAGAATGCTTGGGAGGTTTTAACAATGGCTGAACTAGAGTTAGCTTTTCATTCTGAAAAACTGTTGAACTTGGAGATACTTGTTATGCATGTGGCAGCAAGAGAAAGTGATTTTGAAGCTTTCGTTTCAGAAAAGGAAGCCACATTGAGTGATTCTACAAAGAAAGCGCTTGAGTTTGATCTTTTATCTGGAATTTTGGAGTCAGAGTTGAATGAAGAAGAAAAACTTTTGGTTACTATTCAAAGAGAAATCGATAACACCACTAATAAGATCTTGCCATGTAAACACAGGGAAGAATTTCTCAAGGAAATACAGGAGAAGTTACATGACTGTGGAAAGTCCTTGAAGCAGTCACTTGAGCAGGTTTCAGAAATGAGGTTGCAATTAGACAACTTCAAGAGGATCTTGTCAAGCTTTTCTGGAGGTAAAATATTGTCTTCAACCTTTTTTTTTCTCTTTTTGTTATCTCTGTTTGGGAATTATGCTTGCTGTCACAGCAATTAAAAAATGGGTTAGCCATGCCTGTAGATTTAATTGGAAGCTTTCTAAAAGGAGGTTGGCAATGCCTCTAGGTTTTGCACTATCCCCATGATGCATTTTCTGTAAACACATAGTCACTATAGATATAAAAAAAGCAAGATTCAACATAAGATAATTTCAATATGCCATTTATCTAGATAGCTTTGATCATCCCATAGTCTAGGGAAGATTGCTAAGTAAATGATTCAATTTTGGGGAAAGTTCCAAACATTGTCTAACATCCTAATAATTAGGAAGTGTTTAATAACTTGAAATGGTCAAAAAAAATTGTGTATACATTCAGGCTGCATGCATCACTGACTTTTGTAAGGGGACCTGATTGCTTTATGCTCCTTCCTTCCTACCCTTCTTCCTTACCACCCTGCAGCAACTAGTTGCTTTATTGTCTCTGGCTAGTATTGGTGCATTCAAAGATTGACAGGTTCAGATTTATTATATTAGGAAATAGCCTCATGAGGTTTGTCTAAGTATCGCATTGTTTCTGAAAGCTTTTTTTAATCTGTATTTCTGCTTTTGCAGGCAAAAACGATAGGGACATAGGGAATCAGGAAAATGGTTATTTTTCAGATATGGGTTCCAAGATAAGAATGCAGACTGCCGAACAGCAAAGACATGTTTTGAGAATGTTTGAGAAGTCCTTGGCAAGAGAACTGGATCTTGAGAAGAAGTTAACTGAACTGAGACAAAGTGAAGAACTTTTGAAACTTGGTCTGCAGCAAGAGCTCTTCAGCATAGAAGAAGAATTTGAGAATACTTGGGAGAGGTTACTTGAGGCAGAAAATACTGCTGATGTTCTCTTTGGGAAGTCAAAAGAATTAATGAGTAGACTCCAGATGGCACACTTTAACTTAAATGGTTCCATCCAAAGAGAAGGGGGTTTAAAATCCAAGTGTGAAGAGTTTACTGAACAGTTAAAGGTGAAAGATAACACATTGCGGAACTCTGAGAGCATTAATGCTGAACTTCAGGAAAGGGTGAATTCACTTGAGAAGCAACTTGAAGAATCTAAGTTGCAGGTACATAATCTGAGGGCTTCTGCGAAACAAAAAGAGGACTCAGACTCCAAGATTCATGAAATGGAGAAATTAATCAGTTCTCTGAGAGAAAAAGCTTCTAAAGCTGAACAGAGGGCTGATAGTGCTGAAGCTGAACGTGAATTGCTGAGAGATTCTAACATGGAACTTAATGAAAAGTTGAATCTTGTTAGGACTAGTAATAGTAGGACATCCAATGAGGTAAATCTACTGGAAAAGCAGTTGAGGGACTCGGATGTTAGGCTGCAGCATGCAGTTGCATCTTCAGAGGCAAGTATGGAAAAGCAAACAATGCTGTTTTCGATGGTCAAGGATATGGAAAGTTTAATCAATAATTTGAAATTTAAAGTTGCAAAAGCTGAAAGCCAGACTGAGAGTGCTGAAGAAAAGTGTATCATACTGTCAGAAGCCAACTCAGATCTCAATGAAGAACTCAGTTTTGCAAGAAGTAGAATAGAATATTTGGAGGCATCCTTATATCAAAGTGAGGAAACAAAGAAGGAAACTGCAAAAGATATCAGCATTCGAACTAAATTGATAACCGATCTGATCGTGCAGTTGGCTCTTGAAAGAGAGCGCCTTCATAAGCAGGTTGCTGCAACTCATTGTTAACCTTCCTATTTGTGGAAATTGAAATTCTGCAGTTGCTAGTCTCTCTCTGTACAATTATTTCTCTTTATTTCTTGTGATGAGTTATAGAGGGGCTTAATGCTTATGGCTAAGTTGATTTCTCAAGTATTCTCTAGATTTTCTGGTACTTATCATCCAATTTGCCTTTAGCCAAATTGTGACATCTTCCATTCTGTCAAATCTGACATACTGGTGAATTAGATGACATTATAATATTTTCTTCTTTTGCTCAGAAATCTCGATTCTTCCTTGTTCTTAATCACCAATTCATTCAAATTTCTCCTTCAAAAGTCCAACATGCCACCAGATTGAATTTTAAGAAATGGAGCTTTCTTCTCTCCCTTGAACTAGTTTCATTTTTCCTCTTAGTTTTACTTCATGGCTTTTACTCCTTTTAAATTCAAGTTTCTTTGGACAATACACACTTACACATGCATATCTATTCATGTACGCGTGTATGAGAATTGCAGTGTTAAGTTTTCTACAATCAATTCTTCTAGGAGTATCCTAATTTTTTCTCAATAATTTATTTTTCCACAGAGGGTTGTGGTTAAATCAGACTAAGATGTCATAACAACATAATATCATTTCAGAACTAAGCTTATACTTAGATTAATGTGTATATAAATTTCTTTTCATCTTACTTTTGCCTGGTTTTAAAACTTTTTACTAATGTTCTTAGAAGGTTTTGAATCTGCTGATGATCTGAAAGATGAAGACTATGCAGAACTATATTATTCTATTAGTGACTTGTCTGTTCATTGAATTAGTAAAACGGTGTATCAATATGAGGGCATTTGAACTGAAGATGCTGTGTGGTGTTTGTTCTGAAAATATGTCTGCAGATATCTTTGCTGATGAAAGAAAAAAGGGCTCTCTTGAAGCGATTGCAGAAAAGTGAAGATCAGTCTGTGAATACAATCAGTGTCATTAAAGAGAATAACAAAGATGCAGCTTCTGTAGAAGAAACAAGAAGGAAAACAGCCGAGTTATCCACCACCAATCATGAGGTAGGTGCTTCAGCTATAAAGTATGTCTATTCTGCATTTTTTATGTCAATCTTGGTCTGTAGATTCCATACTAGCTGCCTGGAAAGGTTTTCAATGACATTACTGTCTAAGTTGATTTAGCAATGAACTAGTAGTTATCATGTCATAAATATAAAGATGCCAATTTGACAGGCTAACAAGGTTCCAATAAAATGGGTATTTGATAGTGGCTTAATTGACACAATTGCTGTTAGTTATAGCAGAATATAAGAGAAAAATCTGTACCAAACCTGATATAGAGGGTAGAAGAGATGAGTCAAGTAGGCTACATCATAAAAACTTGTCCTTAGCATCCAGTGGTTTTTTTTGTTGTGTGCTTGTGCCATGATAACCACAGCTTGCTTTTGCTAAAGAAACCTTCAATAATCTTCTGGTAGAATTTGTTTTGTCTTTAAATAGGGATGTCAAATTTTAAATTTATTTTGTTTTCCAGGTTTCTATGCTTGTCGTAGTGACTCTGACTTCATTATAAGACGTTGTCTTTCTTGGATAAATTTCTATCCTGTTTAATTGTTAATTGTTCTTTCCTTGTGCTGCTCAAACATTTCGTTGCGTTTGGATTGCTTTCTTGTGTTGCTAAATGAGGAGAGTAAAAAACCTGTCAAATTCTGAATTTTTTCCCCTTCCTTTCTTTATACATTAATTGGAGAAGAGAATGTGAGTTGAACATAAAGCATCTTGAAAGGTGATTTTTGAGCAGTGATTTGTCAAATTCAATCTTTGCTTGAAATTGACACTGCGGATATTTTCTAGAATTAAATTGAGACAAGTATCCATCTGCTTTTATTTTTTCCATCTTAGTACTCTCATTTATATGTTGATATGTGTTCATTGGAAAGAAGCCAGGATTCAAGACTTGATTATAGTTGTTTTAGTTTATTCTTCACATAATATTAAATTTTCACCTTTTGACAAAATAAAAAAAGGTTCGAAGTAGCTTCAAATCACTTAAGAGGGTGTATTTGGCCATTTTTTAATTTTATCTCTCGCACAACACCAATCCAAATTCAGATTTAGATTGGTTACACAATCCACACGACCTGCATCTGTTTCAAATCAAGTGGACCTTTTCTACTAACCTATGATCTATATTTTAAATTATTCTATCATGTTACCGGAACGTGGGATTCAGTCAAAATTAAATAAAAGAGCTAAATAAAATATCCAACATAAAGACTGATGATTCTTATACATTTTAACTATCTCAACCATTACATTTGTGTCCTGATCTTTTCCACTCTGTTCTATTTTTCAGCCAGAAATGGCCGTAGGTGGACCTACAAGCCAGGACGAAATGGGGCATTCTGATAATGCAGCTGAATATGATGCCGTGAGGAATATAGATGCAAGGCTGATAAACTTTAAATACATCCTGGGGGCCATTTTTGTGTTTGCGATTTCAGCTTCAGTGGCTTCTTTGTTGCGCCATCAGGTTGCTTAACTCTGAAGCTGTAACTAGGACCTCGCAAGTCACTTGTCTGGTGCTAGAGGCTCTTGAGGTCTTTCTGTAGTTTTATCAGCCGGGCTTTCTGGCTGCTATCGGAGGGAATCACATTCTGGGTAGCCTCGCAGAAGGTCAAAGCCTGTTTCTCACATCTTTTCCCTTTGCCATCTAGTCCAAGAAAATAGGAAATTTGATGTATTGCACTGCTTCAGAGACTAGTGTGAAAAGTTCTGCCCCGTCTTTTACCCGTTATGAAGTATTTATGGTCAATATCTTGGTTCTTCAAGTTATTTTTACACTTGGGGCAACAATAAAATGGTCAAAAACCAAATGGGTGGAGGATCCAAAGAACAGGTATTGAAAATATTTTAATAAAGAAAAAAGAAAAAGAAAGCAAGGACAGGAACTTTTATTTGCGACATGCAACTAGTTCAAATTCATTTGGATAAGTTTAATCCATTTAAATTCAAATAATTTATTATTCATTTATAAATGGTTTGGTTTTAAATGATTTATGAATATTTATGAATATTCATATAACTTTGATTCTATATTTTTATTTTTTTAAGAGTTGATTCTTTGTAATTGTATTTAATTAAATTACTTAATATAATTTTTATTATTTAACAACATGTTCAATTAATTTTTAAAATATTTAATTAACTAATTATCTATATATATATATGGTTTATGGATATTTATAGACATTTATTTATTCATATAATTTTAATTTTTTTTGAGAAGTCATTTTTTATAATTATATTTATTAATATAATTTTTATTATTTAAATTTGGGCTCAATTCATTTTTTTAATATTTAATTCTATATGTATTAGAAATATGTAAAAATGATAATTACACTTGATATTTTTTTTAAAAAATTCCTGTCAAAATGAAATGAAAAATGGTCTCCTATCAATAGAAAATGAATAAATTTGTAAGCTTTAAAAGTAGAATTAGTAAAGAAATAAAGTAAAATAAAAAATAAAGCTGTAATAATAATAATAATTATATAAAAAATTAGTTTGATATGAAATTGTATGTTTTAAAATTTTATAAAAACTTAATTATTGAGTTCTATGGGTTTGAATAATAGTTTTGTTTGTTTATTATTAAACTTTTTTAATAGATGTATTTTTGTCAAATGTTGAATTGATCATTAAAAAAAAATTAGGCAATAAATTTGAATACATTTTAGAAAAATCATTGTGATCGAGATTGAAGTTTTCAATCTCCGTATGAATTTTTTTTTCCATATTTTAGTAAAAACTCCACATGGAATTAATAATACGTAATAAAACTTTTGCTCATAAAGAAATAAATTTTGATAGTTTTAGAGGATGAAAGAGCGAGAGTTTTTTTTTTCCCTTCAAACATGGAAAAAATTTATAGGGCTAAAGGGAAATTTAAAATATATATATATATATATAGAGGGTTAAAGTGTAATTAATTAAATTTGATTAATGAACATTAAACAAATTAGACATTTTAAAATGGATGTTTATTGGATTTCATGGACTTTAGGATAAATGAATTTAAATAAATATTTATTTAAAATCATTTAAGTTATATGGGTCAACCAAAACCATTTAATATTAGATGATTTTTGTTAGATTTTCATCCACTTTATCATCCCTAAATGTGACCAATTAATTGATGGATGATGGGATAAAGCGTGTTACAATACAGGGGGAAAAGATGTTTGCTTAATTCATTGTGTTTAACTTGAGTTGGGCTTAGGCATCACCGTCCACTCATGCACGCTTTTGGGAGGTTGTGAGACACAGGAGTTTGGTCACAAATCTAAATTATCTAACAGAAGAGACTGCAGCCCAGCAGAAGCCCTGCATCTTGGAACATGATATTGACAACTTCAAATGAGATTTCTTTTTCACGTGTAATTCCACCCCCCTTCCCAAAAAATTAATGTGAGTGAAAAAGAAAAAGAAAACGAAAAGAAACTGTTGAACTTTCTGATTCCTGAATCAAATTCGCACAGAAAAATTTTCAAGTACAGTATGACTATAATACAAGAATGTCCCATCAAGAAATAAGGAGATACTCAGCAAATCACTGGGGTTGGGGTTAGCGAATAGCAAGTGACTACACCTTAATCAAAATTCTATAAATCACAAAATCTTCTATGCAGATGACAATTTCTGCTGTATAATCGGTTTGCTTTAACAGGTCTTATTTATGCTAGAACCTCAAGCCCTAAAGGTCTCAAAAACTGACTTGATCAAAATAGGCGTGAAAGGTGAATGCCACTTCAAAATTCTTCAATGTCCAAAAATTGTTTGGCCAAAATGTGAAAGCTGCCTTAGCTTTCCAACGGCCGCGAGTACTTGTTTCTTGGGTCCTACTACTTGCCGCTTATTTTTCCAAACCAGCTTCTTGATGCCCTAAGAATTCCCAATCAATTTAATTATCCTTCTCGGTTTTATCAGTATTCCAGTATCCTATGGTACTTCTACCAGCAGGAAATTTTCAGGCAGGAGAAAATTCTAAATTCATCTTCTGGTTCCTCCGTGCAGCGTACATTACCAGCCCATTTCATTTCATCTATTAGAATGTGTAAAATTTCATATATCTCCTCACATCTTGGATGAGCTTTGTCACCAACAAGAAACATATGCACCTCAGACTTGATCTCTACCCAGCTGCAACCTGGCTCTTTTCTAAGCCTACCATGCCTCATCACTTGTCTTAGCTTGGAAACCTCTTCCCACATTCCTGCATCAGCATAGATATTTGACAAGAGAACACAAGCACTGGAATCCTCAGGATCCAGTTGCATAAGAGCATGTGCAGCTTTCTCGGCAACCTCTACATTCTTGTGCATCTTGCAAATACTGAGAAGGGTTCTCCAAATTACATCATCAGGCTCAAAAGGCATTTCTTGGATAAGCTTCAGAGCTTGAATAACTTGACCTGACCTACCTAGTATATCTACCATACATGAGTAATGATCCATTTGAGGATCTAAACCATAGTCAACCTGCATGGAGTTGAAGTAATGCAAACCTTTCTCAACTAGCCCCATATGCGCACAAGCTCTAAGGACTGCCACAAAAGTTGCATGATTAGGTTTTACACCCTCAACCTGCATCTTCTCAAAAATACTTAAAGCAATGTCCCCAAGACCATGTTGAGAATAACTACAGAGCATTGCATTCCATGTCACAAAATCCCGTTTTGATGCTTTCTCAAACACCAATCTGCAGTCCTGCAATTCTCCACATTTTGAGTACATGTCAACCAGCGTACTGGTTACATAAACATCTCCCTGCAGTTGTTGCTTGATTATTTGAGCATGGATTTGCTTTCCAAGTGCAATGGTAGCCAGATTAGCACAAACATCAAGAACTGTTGCATATGTGAAATTATCAGGCCTAACCCCCATTTCTATCATATTACAGAAGAACTTTTGAGCTTCTTCACCTTGATCATGCGATGAAAACCCAGAAATGATGGCATTCCAAGAAACAATTGTTTGTGTACCCATCCTAACATGAAGCTTCTCTGCTTCTTCCACCTTTCCACACTTGCAGTACATATCCACAAGAGCACTTCCTAAAAATGATTCAAGTCCCATCCCTGATTTAATTATTTGATTGTGGATCTCCATCCCATGATTCAGAGCTTGCTGTCCTGCACAAGCTTTTAATAAACTACCAAAAGTGAATTCATCAGGTTCCATGCCAGACTGCAGCATTGAAACAAAGAGCAATGCAGTATCTTCATCATCACTGTTTTGCTCATAAGCTGCAATGATTGCATTCCAAGAAACAGCATCCCTAATCGCCATGTAATCAAAGGCAGAACGAGCTTCAGCCAGTGCTCCAGATTTTCCATACATATCAAGAATGGCATTTGCTACACAAACATTGGAGATCAAAGGAGTCTTTGCTGCTAATCCATGTACTTGAGTACCCTCTAGAAACCCTTTTAAAACTGCACAGGCACTAAATGCACCAGATAAACTTATTTCATCAAAACCAAGATCAGATGTCAACAGAAGCCGGAATATTTCTAAAGCTTCAAATCCATGATCACAGCGAGCATACCCGATAATTATTGCATTATGAGACTGCAAACTACGATGGGGTAACAAGTCAAATACCTCCCTAGCATAAGATAGATTGCCACATTTTGCATACATGTCTAAGATGGCAGTTCCAACTATGATATCTTTTCCACAATTATTCTTTAGTGCATGACCATGTAACTGAGATCCCAATTTTATGATGCACAAACTTGCACAGGATCTGAAAGCACTAGCATAAGTAGATTGATTTACCTCAAATCCCTCTCTTTGCATCTCCTTGAAAAATTCCAACCCACGTAAGAATTCATTATTTTGAACGCAACCTGCTATTACAGCACTCCACGAAACACAATTCTTCTCTGGAAGCTCATTAAAAAACTCCAGACACTCCCACAGTTCCTTACATTTTGCATACATGTCCACTAGTGCACTACCTGTCATCACATTAGAATCCAATCCCATCTTGACGACAACTGCATGTACCTGAACACCCAAGGCATAATCTTCCAAACAGGAGCAAGCCTTCAAAACAACAGCAAAAGAAGTCCGATCAAAAGTCACTCCCTCTTTTACCATCCTTGCAAAAACCTCCACTGATCTTCTGTAATCACCATTTAGCACATATCCTGACATCAAAGAATTCCAAGAAATCACATCCTTCTCAGGCATCAAATTAAAGAATGACTGCGCCGTTCCCATGTTTCCTTGCGATGCACTAGCAGAAAGCATTGCATTGCAAGTTACCACATCTCTTTGGGACATGTTATCAAACAGTTTAATAGCATAATCAAAACAGGAGCATTTTATGTATAACTGAAGTAAACAATTGGAAACAAAAATTGTTGGTTCGAAGCCTGTAATAATAATTCGGGCATGGGCTTGTTTTCCAGGGACTAAAGCTCTTTGAATTGTGCATTCCTGGAAGATATGGGAGAAGGTTTTTCTGAAGTTTGGTGGTTTGTTTGATGAGAATGTAGAAAGTGGACAATTGAGGAATGTAAATTTGCGTAAAAGATTGATGAATGGAGGCTTTGGCGGGAGAAGGAAGCGTCTGCTTTGGAGTAGTAAAGGAGGCATCAGTCGTTCGATTCATAGCGAGATTTCCGACCGTTATCTTTTAATCTCATGCTATTTCGGGTTTCCCACTCCCAAGCCAGGAGCTATCAGTTTGAAATTGGGTTCACAAATAGTCAAATACTATATTAATCATCGTTCATGAATATAAGTGTTGTTTTCTTATATAAATATTTTAATATTAACTTACAATATTATTTTTATTTATTTATTCTTTCTTTTTACATTTTTTTATTTTAAAGATTTTTACCTATATTTCTAGATGAATAAATTAATTTCTTCACTTAATTTCTCTTTTCTTTTTTATAGGAGTTTCTTGTTAATTTTAATCTTGGAAAGTTAAACAAAACAATTAATAGGTTATATATTAAATTATTAAATTAGTGTAAAATGTAATTATATTTAATATGTCAGATGATTTAAAATAATATCAATTAAAAACTAAATAAATATTCTATCGATTTATTAAAACTTTTAAAATGTTCTAAATTATGGAAAAAGAAAAAGAAAAAAGGGAAAAAAGAATGGACCATTACAGCGTCTAAGGAAATATCGGGCGCCGTTGTATCTTTCTATTTTCTTCTTAACGTATTCGAAGACATGATGAGGAATCAATTCAATCATCTTTCTATAAAGCAACATCCTCTGCACAAGACGCACACAGGGGTTTGCTGTAAAAGGAAATCCTAAAAAAGAATAAAAAATGGTGGCGGTAAAATAAAAATCATGTATAGAAACAGAGTCATCTTCCTGTCCAAAGCGTTGCGGAATACCATATGAAGAAATTGTTTTCTGTGTTTCTGTCCAAACCTACCACTCTTTCCTTATGGGGATCATCCTATCATTCTGTAGAGCCTTTACTGCTATTTATACCCGTGATCCCAACCTTCGCTGCATATTATAGACGATTTTCTGTTCTTGCCATGGTCTCACGCTAATGTTCTCTTCTGGGCTGCTGCTCTGGATGTACAAATTCCCGGCTTTTGTTAATTTCCCCAGCAAAAAACCTCAGTTCTCTTGAATGATGATTTCCGGTGTGAAGATGAATATTTATCGAGAAAAGATATCTTCATAATTTGATTAAGATGGATAGTATTTTTTTTTAAAAAAATTAGAATTTTTTTATATTCATTTTCCTCCGAAGAAGGAAAGCAGGGGAAACTTTTCTCGTTTCTCACCATACAACGTGTCAAAAGCAATAAAAAGCTGCTGTCGTATTCTTGGTACCAACAGCTGCTCTCTATTTGAAAAAAATCAGTCATCATGAATATATCAAAATCTTCATTTAGAGATTCATATTGAATTGAGAGAGATTGAGTTCTTATTAGAATAAGAAAAAACGAAAACAAAAGAGAGATTGAATTCTTAATCCATGGCGGAGGTTTCCGACCTTCACCGTTTTCTGGAACAAACCACCTTCACCGGCGTTGAGGGTTTTGATTTTGAGTCTTTTTCTCCTCCCAATACTTCCTTTCTTAGAGACTCCGGTAATATTACGAACAACGACGAGGGGTTCCATTTCACTCCCATTCAGCGACCGGATTACGTATCGCAAGGCTTCGAATACCTTCTCTCCGATTCGAATTTCTTCATTTGCGGCCAAGGCGATGACGAAGAACAAATGAATTTTGTTACTGATTTGTTCGAGTCTCAGAGGGCATTATCAGATTCTCCTGAGCACCCGGATTTTGTATTCGGGTCTGTGCGAAGGGACGAAGAACCTCAGTTTGGGTTAGGGTTGGGCTTAGAGTCCTCTGAATTTGACAGGGTTGTTATTCCTTCGATGGGTGGTCTCCGAGTCGCGGATATGGACTCTGTGTCCGATTCCGAAGCTGTGGAGGTCGATTCTGGACCCGGTAGCAATGATAACTGTGATGGGTTGGATCCAAATTGTGATTCGGACCTACCTGATTTTTGGGATTGCTTGCAATTTCATACTAATAGAACAAGGTTTTCTTTAAATGACGAATCCGAATGGGAAGAAGTGAACGAGAGGGAAAACCTCAGTTCAGTGATTGATCGAATTGAAGGAATTTCAGTTTCCTCCAATGGCGAAAATTTGTATATTGGTAGTGAAGACGAGGAAGAAGAGGAGAATATACAGAATTTAGAATGGCAAGTCCTCTTGGCAGTTCATGATCTGGAATTAGACAATGAATTCCAGAACGATGTACCATTTGGGGACTTTGTTGATGTTGATAGTGCTATCAAGGGAAGCCCACCAGCTGCAAAATCTGTTGTTGAAAGTTTGCCCATGGTAGTTTTAACGAATGAGGATTTGAGGACGAATGATGTGATTTGTGCAGTTTGTAAGGATGAAATTTCTGTTGTGGAGGAGGTTACCAGGCTTCCATGTTCTCATCACTACCATGGAGATTGCATTGTTCCGTGGCTAAGTATCCGTAACACATGCCCTGTTTGTCGTCATGAATTGCCCACAGACGATGCAGATTATGAGAAGAGGAAGAATGGGGGTGTTGATGGTACTGGATTTGGATCGGTGAATGATTTGCAGGTTAGGTACAATTATCAACTTTTACCCTGAGTCTGTCTATACTTAGAGGGTTGTCTTTGAACAGAATGTATTTTTGTGCGTTGTAGTGGCCAAGTTCTGAGCTTGTATGCTAAAAATCGACTAGGGAGCAATCTCAATTTCAGTGAATAAACTCTGTGCTGTTGCACTGTAGGATGCGGCATTGCTCAGAGTACAAAATTTACTGCCATAATAAAGCAAACATCTGAAAGGTTTTGATCATAATAATGTTGCATGATTGTATCTCCTAACTTTTCCTATTTAGTTTACTTGCATGTTCTGGTTATATTTGGAATTCAGGTTTCTATACTGGGCCACCCTGGGATACTTCCAGTTTTGAAATACATATTCATGGTGAAGTGCTTCTATTTTTGGTTAATATACACTTGGCGTTTTGTTGTACTTTGCTGTATGACATTTATGAGATGATAAAACATTTAGTGAAATCTGTGAAGATGTTAGCTGAATTTATCCTTCCATGAAGTTTCTAAGTTCACCTATGTGTAAATCTACATGCAAACTAGTACCTTTTAATTGCAAATTGATGATTTGTTTTTATGTTCAGTTTTGTGTTATTTTTTTTTTATCTTTGTATCTGACGGACCCTTGGGGGGCCTCTTTATCCACGTTGACTGTATTCTAACATTCAAAAACTCAACAAGCACTACCATGTGGTGTCCCTGTTTTAATGCATACATCAGTAATCTGTGTGTTCTGATACATATTTGTAACTTGGATCAAGTGTCTCATTTGGTTCTCGTAGTACTTTACTCAATACAATATTTGAGTTGACATTTACCCTTTCACTTATTAATTTCTTTTTTCCATGTCTTCGCTTGCTCTCATAACTGATTGGGCTGCTTGAGCATCATTATTTGTGGCTAAATATGCCTTCATGTTCTTGCGATTGTTAGAGTTATATTTGATGTCTTGCATCTTTGTGAGTCATTAATGTCCTGAAATTTTGATGAGGAGAATATTTGTCACACACGGTTTTCCTCTAGTGTCAAATTTTGAGGCCTGGAATTTTCAAGAGGTATTAGAGATAACAAAAGAGATTCTTTAACTAGTCAATCTAACATTGGTCTTATTGGAGATACATTTTGAATTTTTGTCATTACAAGGTAATGCATAAAAAGTGATGGTCTATAATCAACACACGTAAAGGTACCTTTGTTGGTCATTGACATGCACGTAAGAAGGATAAATTAGCAAAAGGCTTTTCTGGTTCAAATGAGCTGTGGCTTGATGTTACCGTCTTTATCTGAACCTTCCTGTAATGGTCTAAAAAGAGAGGTTTCACTTTTCTTTCTGAAAGTCCTTTTGAATTCAACCATTTGGTAAAATTAGCTTTTATTCGTGGGGTGCATGGCATCAACCTATTGGGGAACCACCATTCTACAGATTGCCTCAGTGACCCGTCCTGCTAAAATATCTGTTTCCAAAAAATGCATCGACCAATGGATATATTATGCTACGACGACTAGGTACTAATACACTTCTATAACAAGTTAAATCACTGTGAATACAATCATCATGTATTTGTCTTGTATGGCGTCGCACCAAAAAGGAGGGAGAGAGAGAGAAAAAATAAATAAAAGAAGAAAAAAAGAATCCATTAGAAAAGAGGGATGAATCCATGGAATATCACGTGGTCTATGATAAGTCATCAACCAACTTGGTCTTGTGGTTGGGTAAAAATAAAAGTGGAGATTAAAAAATAAAAATTTAAAGCCTACAAGCATGATCGACATTTTCTAG
The DNA here is from genome assembly GCA_019593545.1 of Apocynum venetum. Classification (NCBI taxonomy): domain Eukaryota; kingdom Viridiplantae; phylum Streptophyta; class Magnoliopsida; order Gentianales; family Apocynaceae; genus Apocynum; species Apocynum venetum. The sequence continues at coordinate 1,979,253 of SRSM01000123.1, read as the reverse complement.
ATCGGATCAAGGCTGGGCATCTAGTGCCCTCAATTCAATCATGTACAAGGAGAGCACTTTAGTTCTTTAGAAATCTTTTAATCCTGCAAGGCTGTGCTTCAACATTATCTAGATCCATTTTATGGCACCAAGGATATATCTATGAACAAGAGTGGTCTGCGATTTCAATGATTATGGAATTGAAAAGTTGCACGGTTTGTGTGTGATTCAATTGCGAGTTGATATCAAGAAAAATATCATCCCCCACAAAAAAAGAAAAAAAAAACAAAGGATTAGCGGTCATAAGAATCAAAAAGTAGAACCGAAGGGGAATCAGAAAACAAATATCTAGAGGGAGAAACCTTTCACCCCAATGCTCTGATTTTTCAGACATTGGAGGCGATTTCGTTCTCATCATGTCAAGGATCTTGCGGCCTGATTCCTGTGAATATGGTGGCGATCACTTCATTGCGGACAAGATAGGTAAAAAAGGTCCCTCCTATGAAGTAGAGAGGGGGTAGAGGAAAAGGACACCAAAGAATCTCAAGATTAACATGATAAACAAAAGAAGCATGGAAGATCAACAATGTCTAATGGAATGGGTACATATCTCCTCTAGTTTGAGGCTACCGCAATATGCCTCCGGTAGATCACCAATCACCATTATTGTCACAGACACTAATATTGACTATGTAAGCAACATCAGTTCTGTTTTATGAGAGACCCAAGTTAAATGAACTCGTATACCTTATCTTTACTTAGTCATGTGTAGAATAACATTGGTCTTGATACAGGGAATCAGGGATATGACTAATGAAACAATTGATATCCTTTTAATGTGCTAAGATGACTACAATCGAAAGGCAAAAACCCAGCAATAACTCTCCCAATTCATGGCTTTTCTTGATTTATTACTGGGTAAATAGATAAAGAAGGCCAGTTACTTCCATCGGTAACCAACCTCCTCTTTATCTTTTTTTGCAGTGACCTCTTAAATGGACACATATAACAGTATGCAGATATAAAGACACTCATGACAGCAGCAGAAATAGGAGGGGTTGATTTTGAAGAGGAGGGCTCTGTTGGCCCCAGATATGAAATATGAAAACATTTGAGCCTATTTGCTTTAAAGTAACCAAAAACACCTTTGTTATCCACATTGTTAGTGGTTCTAGACTTTATTATTATTTTCCTCTAAAAAAAAAGACTTTATTATTATAAGTACGTAAGCAATACGTGCAAGTTTAATACCCAATTGCAGCACCTAAAAAACAGAACTGATGTATAAGTTGCACCAAAGATAGCAATGTTTATTTAAACACAAGACCTACAAAAAGTTTCGTGTTATACAACAAAAGCAATTGCTTCCTTCTTGATGTTTTCTTTATTTTCCTTTAGAAAAAGAGATAGAGGGAAAAAAAAATGGATGAATCAAAAGCAAGAAAGATGATGCAAAACCTGATCAGCTATCCAGTATCAGCCAATCAATCTCTCAAGATTACATGACTTCATTGATTAAAAGAATGCATGTAATTAAAGATTAAAGAATCTAAATGTCGTCGTAAGTTCGGATTAAGAGAAAGAACCTAATTTGCACACATTTCTTAAAGAAGATTTTGATGTTGAATTAATTATCTGCAAAGGAGTGGGTGATAGAGAACAGTTCCAATGAATTAGGACTATAGCTGGATTGGGCTGAACACATGATTGTTGAATGGAAATGAGGTGCCTTCACTAGCATGAGAGAAAATTGTGGAGGTTACTTCAGTGGGGTGCAGGAATGGGACACATACGGTACAAGTGAGTAGCACAAATTGAGGGCACCTGAAGAAATGGCTCTAAAAGATTCAAGGCTCAGTGTGAGAGCATTTATTCAGCAACTTTGTCTCTGTCTATGTGTGTGGTTGGAGCCTATCCTCCATGGTTGAGCTGACAGAGGGCCAATGGACAATAAGGATGGAGAAGAGGTGCACAAGGCAGCCACGCGCGCCTGTTAGCATGGGACCATGGCAGATATCTATCATGCACTCGGGCTTTTTCTCATCTTGCCTACCAAATTACACATATTTTGGATTGTTCGGTGGACAACGGGGCAGACCAGGGATGTTAAATCGAGTTGCCCTTCCTTTGTCATGCCCAAAATCTTTAACTTTCAGGGCAGCGTCCTTATTTGAATAAACCCTTCACATTTCTCCTCTGTCTAATGGTTTACCCCATCATTACTTTTGGACTCTTACGAGGGAAGGGAGACTAAGAATTGAGTATATTAAATTGAAGGGTATAGTGGGTAAATACGATTGGATACTGGGATGATTAGTGAGAGAGAGATAAGATATGCTGACATGCATAAGGTTTCAAGTGGGAAATATGTTTTTAATCATTTCTTTCCCATCTGAGGATGGGGATTCGTCCCTCAGCGTTTCTTTGTCTTTTGCACCTCTTCCTATAATATAATAATAAAGAATAAACATTCAGTTAAAGACAATAGCAGAAAAAAGACGTCCAGATCATAGTCTTGATCCTCTCCAGGGGTTGGTATGCTTATGAGCTTCTTCGAACTATAATAATATCACAGCCTCTGCAAAATCCCTGAAAAACATGCATCCTTGCAGCATTAACTCAGTTTTGAAATGCAAGTGAAGATGGAAAGAATGACCAAATTCTTAATCTAAAAGTAAAGAATAGGAAAAAGATGATAAAAAAGGTTTACAGGGAATAATATAAAATGCTGGTAAAGATAAAGATGAAGCCAGGATATGAATAATTCAGGTCACCTTTTCTTGCAACACTGAATTGTTGGGAAAAAACATCAGCACCTAAAAGTAAATCGTGTACATTCACAGGTACAATTGACAAAAGGGCTCACTGAAATAGCAACTAATAATTATTTCTTAAAGCAAGTGTAGAAAAAGAAAAACCATAAAAGTTGGAACATGGGATGAACAATTTAAAGACAAGAATGAAGTAGGAGTCAATGTGTGTCTTATAGTTTTTTTGACCATTCAGTCCACTCGCCTGGCCCAACATGAAGCAGAGAGAAAGCATTTGCATCCATAGACTTTTTGTTCTGGATGCATACAAAACTCTTTTTATTAGTGGAAGACTGCATTTCAAAGTACATTCATATCTTTCTCCTCATCATCTTCCCACCAGCAATATAACAAATCCAACTGCTTAAGCCTTTATATGTTGTGATTAACTCTTGAATATCATCATTAAATTGGCTAAATGGAATTCTATCTGCTAGTAGGGAAGAGAATACTGAATATCAGATCTCAAACAGGATCCATAATTAATCCAATTTTTTTAGTAATGGGAACAAAACAATCAACAATTATGCTCCCAGGTTATCATCTAAAAGCATCTTCCTTTCTGCTAAAGCTTAACACTACCTTTCTAACCTTTTCCAGCTGGCACGCCTCTTGAATTGCAGAACTATTTTCTTCATGAATCTAGTGATGCTTCCCATTTAACATATTTTTTGGAGATGCAGGTTTGGTAGAAATTCTTATTTGATGTTACCCTATTACTTCATTGTACTCTAGTTGAGTGAACAACTGATCTTTTCCTCTGCAATGCGATCTCAAAGCAAAAGAAGTTTTGCACGTATATTATTCAAGGCAACTTTCAGAATCATCTGATATGACAGCATATCATACTTATCGAACTGCAATTCGACCAACTTCCCAGAAAAGATGTCAATGTAAATCTTTCCAGGAATGGTGTAGAGCAACCAGAGACTATTCTTTGTTATTGTTACTTCTTTTATTTCTTTTTTCCACATTACAAAGATTAAAACACCCATTTCTGCCATAGACCAGCGCTAATTGGAACCCAAATGTGCCACGACAAGGGTCTGTTCTTTGTGCTAATGAAATGTGAGTTCGGATATGGAACAGTGAAATTAATATATAATTTATTTCGTGCTGGGCACCAAAAAGTGGCTGCTGTGACATTACAACATTCATTTTTTCTTTCTATTTATAGGAATAGAGATCTTTCCCCAGTCTCCATTTTCCAATTCCTTCACATCACAGAATTAGGAGATGATCACAGTAGAGCAGGAAAAATATAAAATTAAGTGAGTTACGAAATCACTAACATCTAAAATCTTGTCTTGACCCATATTACACCACATATTTCTTTCTTTTGAAAACATCCTGCTTTTCCAATAATGATACTCCCCATGATAGTTTGAGTGTGTGATGTAAGAACTGTTTTGATGTCACAAATTATCCAGAAGAGCTGTTATATTTCCCATTTTCAATTAATGTTCTTATCTCATGTATCATATGGATGACCATTTTCAATAAGTACCATATGGATGACCATAAGAAACATCAAGTGAAACCTATGTGTGTAGACTAGAAAGTGGTTTGCATGAATGTACATGTATAAGACTATAAAAGTATGCACATGCTTAGCATCAAATTCCAGTGGTCTCATCTTTAAGGAACTTTACTGTTACTCTAAATTGCTAAATGGGCCCCAAAACTTTTCCCTATCCTATAAAATCCCCCATTCTCCTTAAGTTTCCATTCGTCTTCCCAAACTATTATTATAAGATCAGGTCCAAAAAAATTCTGTGAGCATCTCAGGCAACTTCTGAAACCATGCAACCTGGTGAGGCAACAGAACTTTATTATCTACTTCCTTCAAGTCCAACTCAATATCCTGCCCATTTTGGGCTGAACAACAGTAATTTGTCTGCATTTCATCTAAGCAGACTTTCAAACCCTATGTATCACTTTCAGATCACTCCTCAGGCTCAAGATTTCAACCTTCAAACATGCTTCAGCAGTAACTCAACCTCAGATGAAGCAGATGAACAACAACTAAGTCTAATAAATGAGAGAAAGCAAAGGAGAATGATATCCAACAGAGAGTCAGCACGACGATCACGCATGCGCAAGCAAAAGCATCTCGATGAGCTCTGGTCTCAGGTTGTTTGGCTGCGCAATGAGAATCATAAACTCATAGACAAATTGAACCATGTTTCAGAGAGCCATGATCGAGTTCTTCAAGAAAATTCCCAGCTAAAAGAAGAAACTTTGGAACTTCGGCAGATGCTCAGTGACATGCAGCTCAACAGTCCCTATCATAACTTGAGAGACCTTGATGATGATGCCTGCAATGGCTTATCTTGTGACTAACTAATTTATCAGTCATCTACAAGTTTCACAAATTTGTTGCGTCAACGTGGAGGCCAAGATTTTCGTTTTCCCAGTATCCCTTTTGTTCTTCACTACTATCTTAATTAATAAACCAACCTCCCCCCTCCCCCCACTTCATTTTAAGCCTTATTGGATCAGGAACTCGTACTTCTAGAAGGATTTTATCGCAGGAGTATCATCTTGCCTTAGCTTATGGTTATGGCATCGTACACTTATGTAGAAATAGTGCATAGATTTCAATAAATTACTCTATTGACTTTGGTGTCCCACTTTGACTGCATGATTGCACATAAAGGGGTGATAAACAAGCACTCACCTGTTTAGGCACAAGAGCAGACAACCGCACACAATGTTGATACGAAGCTCACCCACAATGGATGTGGTGCCCAAATGTCAAAGAAATATATATAAAAGAAAAAGAAAAAGAAAAACCAATAGGAATTAACAAAAGTACTTGAATGTCTTAAAGCACTAAGAAAACAGAAGGATAACAAACTAACCTAATGTTTTAGACACAGACACGGTAGAAGGAAAAGTCAGTATGGATGAGAGTTCATAGCAAGAACAGTATAGAATGAGCCCTGCATTTTTTACTCTAGTGAACTGTTCAAATGCTAAAGCAACCAGTTTCAGTTGGGTAAAAGTCATATAAAGTGAATTGGATTTGCACGCAAGCAACTTCACCTCACTCTCTTTTTTCTCAAATTAGTAAAAGGTGAGCAGAATTTTCCAGAGGTCTGACTAGATGTATCAACCCAGAAAGGCCCACAAAGAACTCTCGTGTTCTTATCGGAGACCAAGCAAAAGCAATATTGGGATAGACATTCATTTGTTACTATATTTCTGTGAAGTCTTCAAAATCCCACAAGTTAGGGGTTTTCCCCACGCATAGCCTTTCGAGAAAATTATCGTATTATAAGATACAACACATAGAGGTCTTGCAAACTAATACGAGAATCAAGATTGATTTTTTCCTGTAAATAAGATCAATCACCTTCACAAGTATAGAATGACCGTGTCCGCATCAAACTGTGTTTAAAATTCATCGATAGACTATAGTCTTTTGAATTAAGAAAGAAACACTTACTGTCAAGATGTCACCTCAACGGCAAATAGCCAAAGATTTAATCTTTGCATTGGACTCAAAATGTAAGCAACTACAGAATTTTTATGTATATACACTCAATCTAAAATTGAATTTTGATATTTATTCAAGCACTTTTTAATGGAGTAGACAGCAACTTAAAAGTCATAGTTGCAGATAGAACTACTTCGGCGAGGAATACAATTACAAAACCATAACCGTTGTAGGTCTTCTGCTCCAGGCGCATCAAATAGCCAATGCCGATTTGAAAAGTTGGAAAATGGATCAAACGCATTCCATGCGGGAGGTTGAACTATGCATCCCCGGGGACACTCCCGAATAGAGAGACTAGAAGAGTGCATCATGGAATGGCCTTTCAAAAGTTAATGGGCCGAGAGAGTATTTCTTTTACTTTTGTTCCTCTACTTTTAAATATTTTTTTATTTCCAAAATCAAATATTTTTTTGACGAGTAAATATTGTTTAATTGGTAAAATATATTCATGTATGATTGTAAAATCGAGTTCTGAGTCATAATTTAAACAATTGTCATTTTTATTTTTGAAATAATTTTTAATATAAATATTTTTCTATAAAAGTGCCATAAATAAATAAGCTAATGCAGCAATTAGATTAATAGCAGTATAACACCAATTTCTTTTCCGCTTGATCAACAAGTCCTTCTTGAGTTCTTTTAACTATCAATTGGTCAATCATCACAATATATTAAAACATATTTATGTGTATGTTCTAAAAAATTATATTTATGTATGTGTGTGTCTATATATATCCCATTATAAAGGGAATGTAATTTTTTCTCTTTTTCATACCAAGAATAATACTCATTCCGTCATTTTATGCTTTAAGTAATTTTACGTAAATTAAGAAATTATTTTACTTTATATTGTACTTTTATTTATTGTATTTAGAATAAAAAATATTTATTTTTTTCTCTTAATGAGTATTTATTGTATTTGAAACAATATATATATAAAGGGATAATATACAAAATAAACATAAAATGTACTAAAATATATTATATTTAGAAATAAGTGCGTTTATTTATTGCATCTTATAAAAAAGAACCAATAAAGTATTTTTTTAGTTTTCAAAGAATTAAATAATATTTTATTCGTACGAAAATTGAATGTTCATTATTTATTTTGATTAAAAATTAATTAATATTTTATTTGACTTTAATTAAATTATCAAATTATTCATGATATTAATGTAATGAATAATAGAAGTTAGTGTAATGTAAATCTCTTTAATTAAGTTAGTGAACGTGATATTCATTAATTAATAAAATATAAATATTTTAAATTAAAGATATTATTAATAAAATTTAAAATAAAAAATATGTATATTTTCAAAATTCAATTAAATTATATAATTAATGAATAATCCGATAATATGTGAAGCGGAAAAGAAGAAAGAAAACACTCAAATGATCATTCAGTGCGCTGACTAATGGAATTAAGAAGTTCGGGAAAACCACCGACGCGGGACAGACCACTTCCCACTACCGCTTCCCACCCCTCCCTTCTACACCTTCTTCCGCCCACAGCTCTATCCTGTTGATATTACTAATCTGATAGATCCCACTTTTAGCTCTCAAATTTTTCTTTAATTTCTGTTGTTCTTATTTTCTTCGGAATTAGCTCTCAGATTCATACTCACAGTCTCGAGTGTCTATTGCAATAATTTTCTAGAATTGAGTTACTCGTTCTGGATCAGTAATTTTGCAGGTACTGATAAAAAACTGGTCAAAATTAAAGGGTTCAGTTAGATCCAGATGGCGGTTGCGGTCCGGGGTGGCCGAGGCAGCAGTGTCGGGGGAGGATCTGGTGTTGGATCCACCCTCCGCAACTTCTTCTCTTACCGGATCTTCATATCAGCCATGTTCGCCATGCTTTTCCTAGCTACTTTCTCTGTCCTCTTATCCTCTCGTTCCTTTTACCAAGAAGATCCAGTAAGTCCCACTTCCTGATTTCCACTCCTCCTTTGTCGTATTTGTGAAAGAACCGTTCTTTTTTGTTCATGATTTTATAGAGGAAGAAAATTTATATGGCATTGATTTTAGTGCCTGTTTGTTTGTAGTTTTGGTAATTTAGTTTAGTGATTTAGTAGAATAAATATGGTCTTAACTGAAACTTTCCACAGGTGGTACAAACAACTGGACATGCTTATATGCCTAGAACGTTTCTAGCATTAAATTCGGACCCCTTGAAGACTAGATTAGATTTAGTGTATAAGCAAGCAACCGATCATATTGGCCTTGTAAATGCTTACGCTGCTTATGCAAGAAAACTCAAGCTTGAGATCTCTAGACAGCTTAAAATGTTCGATGATTTGGCCAAAAATTTCTCTGATCTTCAAATCAAAGAGAATTATAGAAATTCTTTGTTTGATACTGATGGGCCGGTAGATGAGGATGTGTTGAGGCAGTTTGAGAAAGAGGTTAAGGATAAGATTAAGATAGCTAGGTCTCTAATTTCTGAAGCCAAAGAATCATATGATAATCAGTTAAAAATTCAGAAATTGAAAGATACAATTTTTGCAGTGAATGAGTTGCTCGTTAAGGCTAAGAAGAATAGTGCTATTGGGAGCTCAATTGCTTCCAGGTCCACCCCGAAGAGCTTGCATTGTCTTGCAATGCGGCTTATGGAGGAGAGAATTTCGCATCCGGATAATTACACGGATGAGGAGCCGAAGCCTGAGTTTGAGGATCCAAGTTTGTATCATTATGCAATATTTTCAGATAATGTGATTGCGGTGTCTGTGGTGGTCAATTCAGCTGTTAAGAATGCACTGGAGCCATGGAAACACGTCTTCCATATTGTAACAGATAGGATGAATGTTGCTGCCATGAAGGTTTGGTTTAAAATGAGGCCAGTTGAAGGGGGAGCACATGTGGAAATTAAGTCACTGGAGGATTATCCATTCTTGAATCCATCATATGTCCCAGTGCTCAGGCAATCAGAATCTGGAAATCTCCAGAACAGGGCAGAAAATACAACCAAAGATATGAATAACAAAAAATCTACAAGCCCCAAGTATGTGTCCATGCTGAGTCACCTTCGGTTTTACTTGCCAGAGATGTATCCCAAACTACACAAGATCTTATTTCTGGAGGATGATGTTGTTGTTCAGAAGGATTTGACAGCTTTGTGGAGAATTGATATGGATGGGAAGGTAAATGGGGCGGTGGAGACATGCTTTGGTTCGTTTCACCGGTATTCTCAGTATTTGAACTTCTCCCATCCTCTAATAAGGGAGAAGTTTAGTTCCAAGGCTTGTGCATGGGCATTTGGAATGAATATGTTTGATCTTGATGCTTGGAGAAATGAGAAGTCTACAGAACAGTACCATTACTGGATGAATTTGGTTAGCAACTGATATTTATTTTCAAGTAACTTTTATTTCTATATATTCATTCTAGTTGAAAAAATTCTCGTTTTTGTAGAGGGTACCTTTTCTTAATATTCTTGTGTTTGTTATCTTTAACAGAATGATGATGGAACTTTATGGAAATTGGGAACCCTTCCACCAGGGTTGATTACCTTTTACTCAACAACCAAGTCTTTGGATAAACTTTGGCATGTACTTGGCCTTGGTCATAATCCAAGTGTTAGCATGGATGAGATTAACAATGCTGCTGTCATCCATTTCAATGGCAATATGAAACCTTGGCTGGACATTGCTATGAACCAGTACAAGAATCTATGGACAAAATATGTTGATTCTGAAATGATATTTGTGCAAATGTGCAATTTTGGCATGTAGAAGCACAAACTTACTGCCACTGCCACTGCCACAGAGGTAACAGAGACGAGCTTACAGACTATTTATTTGAACACGTGTAGCCTTTTTTCCTTTTCCTCTTTGTAGGCTTTAAGAGCAAAGCTCTGGGATTGTATTTTTTCCACCATATATCCCTATGTCCCTTTTAAATGTTTTCTATTAGTTGATGTGTACTAGCTTTGAAGTGAAACTACTTGTGTTTAGAACACACTCGATGATATTTTGTACTTTATAAGACAATGATCATAGTAAATGGAAAAAAAAAATATCATCTTCTTCATTTTACCCAAGAAAGTAAAATGTTCATTCTGTTGCAACTTATTAAACTGTTAATTTGGTCCGACTTCTTCGGTTTTATCTTATATGCCTGTGTAATACACAAACAAGGTGGGGCTTCTGGGATCATTTGTGCTTCTGGACTCTTATCTGTTGCCTTGTGCATTCGGTGATGGGCCAATGTCTGTCAATGGATACTGTTTTACATGGTTTAGCTGGCACCTGAAAATTACTACCATAAGTTTCTGGTTTCTCAGTATCTTTTTAATCACTGGTAAGCAAGTTTCTAACACTCACGAGGTTCGACAATTCTGCTCTGCATATCCCCTAATTGTAATGGTGATATTGGTATGTCAAGTCAATATCTGCACCCTGAGAAAAGCTTATCTGGTTCTGGAGTCAATATTTACCGACATTTCTTTATTTTTGCCCCTCCTCTCTTACAGTTACCCTGCATATGCGTACTCTTTTTTCTCTTGAATAGTTTGATTAAGGCTCTTTTTTAAGTCGTGTAGCTTGTCAGATACTATATTATTACTTTTAAAATTTATAATTCTGATTTAAAATTTTTAATATTTATGTGATGTGGGAGTAGTTAGATGTTCTTTGCTCACATAAACAAAATTTTATGTGATTTTGTTTCTCTTGACGTTTGTATTTCGTTTGTTTGAAAGAAAGAATGGGTTACGAAGTAAGATTGTATAAAATAGTTACGTGATTTTCTTAAAAATTCGTCAAAATGGATTAGGATCTCAGACGAGTTAAAGAAATGGATACGGAGTTTGTCAACTGTACCAGATTGCATTTTTAATCATATCTTTTCAGTTAAAGACATAGAGATTAGATATAAAATATTTTAATGGTACTAATAAGATTATAAATATGCAGGGATCACACATTAATGATTTGAACTCTTCTTTAAAAACACATGTACAACGTCACGGTTTACCCGGAAAATTAATTAAGAAAATAATAAATAAATAAATAAATAAATAAGATCATTACAGTCAATGATATGTGGTCCAATTCAATATCAGGGAAAGCATTTGTTGGGTGTACATAAACTCATCAAGTTACCATTGTACTGTGCTATGGGACAATTCTTAGGGTTCTTCATATCTCTCCATGCTCAAGGAGTGGAAAGAAATTCCTAATTGAGAGCAATCGTGACTACAAATGCTGTTGATCACAACCATTATATTTGATTCATTTCCCATTCCCTGCATCATTTCCCTCTCTAGTTTCTTCACAATATAGTTTTACGGATATTTTCACCCAAAAAAAAAAAAAAGTTATACGGATATTTTGCTTTCTTGTCTGTACTATTAATTCATTTTGCATCTTTCCGGCCCTCCAGACTTCTCATTAGAGGTCTCCAAGTCACTGGAACCACTTGCATCAGATGAAAGAAAATGGGATTGTGAAAAGTTTAGTAAGTAGGGAAGGGCTCAGAGATGTTCGTTGGATCAAATTCCACTACAATCCACAACAAGAAGCACTCAAACTTAGCTCGACAGCATCAGCATGAGTTATTCGGAATGTCCAGTGCATTATATATTCCTAAGACAGATTACTATTCAAATTGATCAATTCTAGTACAGTATTGTATGTTGTTCTATCTCCCATAGTGCTGTCTAAGACCTTTTCTTTTGGTTACCACTCAGGATGTCTACTATCAGAGTGGACCTTTGAATAGTGAAAACCTGTCATGCTTCTTCGATGTACAGAAGCATACCCACATCATGAATACTGAGGTTGATTTTAGAGACTGAAATGTGCACTTTTTCCCCTTTTCCTCTTTCCGGCGGGCCCATGTGATTTTGGTTCAGAAAGTTCATGGGAATTCCGTTTGTCTCAAGTTTTAATGATACTTATTACTGACTTAGATCTAAAAAGGATTCTTGATTGAGCCCAAGGATGAAAACCACCCTACTCAAACAGAAACAAGAATGTTTTTGGCTAAAGTTATTTATTTAACTTAGTGATCGATCCTTACATTGATTAGTCCTAATAGTCATAACACGGATGGAGAAAAGAAAAGGATCAGCTATATATCACCATTTAGCAAATGGCATCGGTATTAGACTTATCCATGCCCACAATTAACAATTTGACAATAATTATTTAGATATATTTTGATGTATATTCACTTACAACATAGGCCGGTACCACTCCCGTAGAGCTGGTGTGGAAACACAATCAAGAATATCATACCCTACAAAGCGCGCATGCTATGAGTTTACATTGGTTTTTGTTGGTGAAGGAATAAAAACATAGAAATTCTAACACGCCTGAAGTAAGTAAGATATCTGATGGGTTAAGAAAAAATATTGTGGTTTTCGATGGGGCATAGTGCCTCAATGCTAGATCTTTAGATGGGAAAAAGAAAAACAAAAAAAGAGCACTACTCTGTTTGAGCAAGACAAGATGGAGTAGCCAGGTAAGTTGGCCTCTCATCTCCCGCCATGACCACAACAAACTTTGATGCAATTTCAAGCTCACTATTACAAGGAATCCCAGGAGCCTCTTTGTTCTCGCCCAAGCAATATATTTTCCAGCGTGCACAGGCAATTACAAACAATGCCACGGTGATTAGTACAAATACTAGTGTCATGCCACCAAAGAGGTAAGGATTAGGAGAGTTCCAATTCCAAGAGGAGGAAGTTTCTGAATGCCTCATTTTATCTTAAGTACCGTCACTTTAGTGCAGAAGGTGACGGGAGCATCTGAAAGAAAAATTGGCCCTTGGAGGATTTGAATACAAACATTGTTTTTGTATAATATATATAGAACATGGTTATACCATGAAGTCCTTGGTTGCTTGGGAAGATTCTATATTGATGCCATGGGAGATTCTTGCTAAACCTAGTCCCAATATTTGTTTAAACAAAAGTGTCAAACTCCATCATGCTCATTCTTACATAATAGTATCTGGCTAGTAGCGATTGAAAATCTTTTAACACTGCACTTTTTTAAAGTGCAACTGCAATACACAAAAAAGGCATTATCAGTCCTTGCATTGCTTTCCGTAATCTCTGAGGCAATTAAGACTGTGACTTTCTCCTCCTTTTTTTTTCTCTCTCTCTCTCTCAAACATATTCCCACCTGAGTTATTTAACGTGACTCGAGTTGATTCGCAAGAATCTAACTGTCAAAGAAAATTTGGCCTAGGATGTAATAAGGAAAAGTAAAATACTGTGACTTTATATTAGCATTAGTAGTTTGATCATCAATTGTTCTAAACTGTTGGATTAGTTATTCCTTCCTTAAGAACCATGAGCTTTTCCATTTTATGTAAATTCACAAGGCACAAGATTCCTGTTTATTCAATGAAAACTGAAATTTCATTTCGGAAAGGCTTCGTGGCGCCTCATAAAATTACCCGTCTATCGCTCTATCTCCTTCTTCGTCACATTTACAAAAATAATTGTCACAAATTCAAAAGAAATATACAGTATCAAATTATTGTGAAAGAATTAAGGAGAGGTAGAGAATAAAAATTCAGACCCAGGCCGGCGGAGTGATATGGAACACAAAAAAGGTAGACAAGTAGAGTATTGAACTTAAAAAATTACTTCTAAGGTTCATTTTTTTTATTTTATTTTTTCCCAGTGGCAAATGCGAGCCACAGGAAGTGCAGTGCAATGGTTCATCTTCATCGACGGTAATATTCCAAAGCGAATGCGACAAGGAATATGCCAAAGAATATGTGAGAAAGGCTTCGGAAAATAGTGTAACAGCTGCAGCAGAGGAGAATTGAATGCACACATAGTCTCTGTCTCCATTACTAACAGTGGACAGCTACCCCATTTTCCAATAAACCATCAGTATTCCTTGCTATTATCCTGATTCATCGTCATTAATCACTTTTGCGTGCCCAAGCCGCCGCGTCCCACCTAATATTTAACCTTATTTTCTCTATCTTTCAAACCAACTTTAAATGCTATACACACCATTGAACGTTATGTACTCAACTTGTCGACATACTAATAGTAATTGTCTTTTTCTCTAACTTTTTTCTTCTTCTTTTTTTTTTCTCCCTTTTGACTCACAAAAACAAAAAAGTACTCCCTTTTGTGCAGCGGCGTTGCGCTACATCTAGACTCCTCTATTTCTTGGAAAACGTGAACCTTTTTCTTTCTTTTTAAAATTTTCTTCTCTACTTTATCCTTGTCACGGGGAAATTGCATTGAAGTCTTCTTTCCAAGGAAACCAAACCATAAAGCAAAAAGGAGCGATTTTGTACTATGTACTAGGAATTAATTCACTAGTGATCGGATAAGTGTAAAAACACAATTCAAGCGCAGATAAATGAAGGGAGAATAAGAAAGTAAATGCACCTCGAATAGATATTGAGCCAAGCAACATCACCCAGGAGGAGCTAAAGTTGTTACATAACATGAGCCATTGGTGGATGAATTTATGCGGCAACGCAAACATCAAATTGTCTGCAAAATTTTATGAATCAAGAGATTTAAAAGTTGTAATTTATTCCCCAAAAACCATCTTCGCGAATAATTGCGTTTTGGATTCAGATGAAGTTGTATGCTGCTATATGAAATCAAATCAATATTTACGATCGAGCTTATCAAAAAAAAATCAAAATCCAAATTTACGAAACATATTCACCCATCGATTTTTACAATTCCGCCAGAAACCAAACAAAAATCGAACAAAATACACTTGAGATGTGGTTTTAGAACTCGTCTTCCAGAAGGAAGAAAAAGTTTGCCCGGCGGCGATCATCCTTCCAACTTTCCGATAGATGATCACGTGATTTTCGTCGAAGGAGATGATCGGACATGATGAAAGAGATTTCACGAAGAGCCTACTGCTGGAATGGCCAAATGTGTTGGATTCTCGTCCCCGGCCATGATCACCAGAATCTGGGGCACAGTCATATTTTCCGAGTCGTTCTCAACCTTAATCGAC
Organism: Apocynum venetum; assembly: GCA_019593545.1. Taxonomy (NCBI): domain Eukaryota; kingdom Viridiplantae; phylum Streptophyta; class Magnoliopsida; order Gentianales; family Apocynaceae; genus Apocynum; species Apocynum venetum. The sequence continues at coordinate 1,964,005 of SRSM01000123.1, read as the reverse complement.
TTCTCTTCGATGTTAGGTGAAGTATTGGATGATCGTTCATGGATGGAACATACCAAAATAATCAATGCCACGGTAATAAGGGCTACCATGATGCCTAAACTGCCAAAGAGATAAGGAACAGGAGAATTCCATCGCCAAAATGAATGGGAAACAATGGTGGTGGTGTTGCTGGGTACCATCTCTCCCTCTTCCTCTCTTTTCCTCTCTCACTCACTCCTATCCCCCTCACTGCGAAAGTCTAAAAATTTGCAAGAGTATTAAAATTTATAGATAAATTAAAATATTTTCTATGAATCTTATTTTATTGTTTCTATAAACCTCTTAGGTCCTTGTATTTTCTTTATTAAGATAATAAATAGATTTTTTTTTATAATTGGTGGAGAATGATAAAATGAAATAAAAATAGTAATCCTAACCTCATTTTATAGCGTAACAAATAAAAAATAACAAAATTCAAATAGTGACGAGTACAAAAAAAGAGAGGAAAAGAATAATTCTGTTTCTAAAACTAAGAAGTTTTCAAGTATATCTAAACATTTATTATTTTTCTTAATACTATAGTAATATTATTACCTTGAAACATTAGTATTATGTTTAAAAAAAAAAATCTATGTGCAAAATTTAAAGCAATTTAGAATATGCAATGGCATCGACAGCTTCAAACATTTTAAGGACTCATAATTTTAATTCCACGTGTCCGTATGGGTGTTTTCTTCTTTACCAAGTAAATATGAATTTCCTCAAAAAAAAAAAAAAAGAGCAAATATGAATTTGAGACCATTTGACCAATGATAAATAAAGTTGCTAGTATCATGAGTAGCGAGATAAGTCTGCACGGCATTTGCCAACGATGTTACCGTATTGGATGGGAATACTAGGGCATCACTCAGAGATCTTGCAAAAGAAATTGGATAGGTGTTAGTTTTCCAATTAAATGACTCTAAAGTGGCAAATGTTGGACCCCAACAGTTGCGCTAATTAAAGAAGACCAGCATGGTAACCATTTTACACTGCTCCTTGTGTTAGATTTTATCTTGGTTAAGTTTTACTACCTCCTTTAATTAGAAATTAAAATGTCTAGGAAAATTGGTGATAAAATATTAAAACATCTCGAGCATGATAAAATATTTTAAGCTTTTTTTCAAATATTAACATCATTTGGATTGAAGTAGATTGTAAATGAGTCAAGAATAGCTCAAATTCGATCGAATTTGAAAATTAAAATTCAAGTTTGAGTAGTTATATTTTTAACAAGTTCAAATAAAATTTTTATTTTGAGTCACACTTGAGTTTGAATTAATTTTAAAAATATTTTTAATTTAAAATTTAGGAAACAAATAATAAAAAATTTTAAAAATACTTTTAAGTGAGCCAAGTATTTTGAAATTTGACCTTTAACTTGAATTTGATCTAACTTAAATTGAGTTTTGAGTTAGTAGCTTGGTTATTTACCCCTAAATTGAAGTTCATAATTTAATTCGAAATGAGCTCAGAGATTGGATGAATAAGCTCATATGCCGTGTCTAGCTGTAATATCCAAAAATTTATCTAATGGGCTTAAATTAATTAATTAACCCGGCCCATTAAATATTTATTTCTTACACCTATAAATAGATAGGGATTAACTTAATAATCATTTTTTTCCCTCATAATCACAAATCCCGAGGTAAGCTCTCTCTAATTTTCCGATTGGCAGCCACCACCGGCGCCGCCACATGGCTGGCCGCCGGCGGCGGCGATAAGCCAAAAATTTTATTTTCTTATTTTTCCCACCATAGTCCCCATATTTCAGTGTTTTTTTTTATTTTGGGAAGTGGGAAGGGGCGGCAGAGGAGGAGAAAAAAAAAAAAAAAAAAAAAAAACGAGAAGGGGGGTGGCGGGCAGAGGGAAAACCGAGAGAGGGAGGGGAGAGGGAAAAGGGGGAGCCAAGATAAGGGGAGGGAGAAACGAAAGGGGGTGGGCAGAGGTTTCAGAGAGAGGGGGGGGAGAAGAAGAAGGGGAGAAGAAAAGAAGGGAAAGAGAAAGAAGAAAGGAGAAGAAGGAAAGAAAGAGAAGAGCAGAGAAGAAGCAGGGAAGGAAAGAAGAGGGGGGATGAAGCGCACGCGCGGCGTGGGCAGTAGTGGGGGGGCGGGCGGCGGCGGCTGGAGTGGGAAGAGATAGGGTTGCGGCTAGGGTTAGGAAAAGAGAAGAAGAAAGAAGAAGAAAATTAGGGTTTTGGGGACTAGAGGGGCATTTTTCGTAATTCTTTCAAGAACTTATCCAGTTTTTGCAAAGTGGTCCCTAGAGTTTTACAAACCCTAAGATTACCCAATTCAGATACGAAATTTACATATTACCCATAAATGTTTAGAATTTCCAAATTAGTCCCCAAATCTTTCTAGAATTTCCAATTTGACCCCAAACTTTTAAAAATTACATTTTTACCCAATTCTTTTAGAAATTCATTGTTATACCACAAAACTTATTGAAATTCTGTTTCAACCCATATTTTCAAAAATTTCGTTTTTAGTCCCCGAACTTTCGAAAATTACGATTTGACCCCTGAACTTTTCTAAAATTACAGTTTAGCCCAAAACTTTTCCAAACTCGAAAATTACCTTTTTCATATTCCAAAAGTGTTCCCAAACCTTTTCAAAATGCCAAATATTTCTTTTAACCTTTCAAAAAGTCATTCTTTTTCTTTTATATAGAATATTTAGTTTTGTCTTTCGATGTCTAATTCATTGAATACATTCAATGTAGGAAATAAGGACTTAGGGAGCTAGATTTTCCACGCAACTTAGCACACGTTTATATCTGCTTTTGAGGTGGGAGTTCTAACCTTATTTTAATTATTTAATCATTTATATTTACATGTTATATGTGATATTTTATTCTATGATTAATTGTGCAATTTTAAATTCTTTTATGATATATGTGTGCAATGATTTTATAATTGAATATATATATGTCTATTGCATATGTCATCAAACAACAGGGGCTTAGGTCCGATAAAACAGGGACTTATGTCCGATAAAACAGGGACCTTAGCCCGATTCAACAGGAGTCTTTGACTCGATGACATGCAATGATCATTGATGTTTACATGATATTTATAAACATGTATATCATTATAATATGTCCCTCATTGCTCCCACTAAGTACTTTGTACTTAACCCATGTTTTTCGTTTTCTTAATATCTTTAACAGGCTAATGGATTGCGATGCGGGGATGGAGAATGACCAGTATTTAAATAAATTTCGAATTTGGTTTAAAATTATGTTTATGTTTTAGAACTAAGAATATTTATGTTTATGGTTTTAGTTTCATTTGGTATAAATAATTTTATGTTGGCAAGGATTGTTTTTGGATTCAAATTTATAATCTGTTACTTTTGGGATTTTGACTCATCATTTGGGAATTTTGACTGTTTTAAAATTAGGGTTACTTTTTGACTTGCCTATTTTATTATATTTTCTATTTTGGGTATTTTTGTTTTTTTTGGGAAATTAGGGATGTTACACTAGCACACCTTGCATTGATTGTCAAAGAGATCCACTAGATCGAATTCTTTTGTTAAGACTTAAGAGCAACGGAAGCTGGTTGACCCTAGTTAGGGTATGATATTGAGGCACATTTGCTCGACGCTCTTCCTTTTCTTCTGCGTCCAGCACCATGTGTTGATAAAGCTAGTGCTAATTGCTTATTTTACTTATTACAAAATATATTTTCACTTTTTTTAAAATAAAAAAAATTTATGTACTTTCTAGATAAAAATTCGTAACTGAATTAATGGATCAGTATTAGAAATTAAGATTATTAGATGAAGATATTTATATTGTGATCATTTAAAAAAATAAAAATAAAGGGAGCAATAGTGAAGATAACAAATACATTTAACGGCAAATTATGGCTGGCAATAAAGCACGACCAAACGTTTCCGGTGGGCTTGGCTGTCTGGTGCGCCCACGAGAAGAGAAAGAGACGAAGGCGCCGGTGAAAGGGGAAAATAAAGAAAACATTGATGCAATTGCTAGACAAACAATAAAAATTATTATGCTATCACAAATGTCTCCCACTAAAGAATTATAATACGACTCCATGGACTTGTTAATGGCATATCTTAGTAGGCTCGTACTCACTCTACCAACTCCCCCACTTTCTCTTGAAAATTCTTACAGAAAGAAATTATTACAATTTGAGAATTGAGTTCTTGTAATGTGATACTTTCAAAAAAATCACATATAGAATAAACAGAAATTATTGATATAGGTATGAATAAAAACATTAGTCCCTTTGTTCCTTATTAGAAGATTCTATAAATATTTTGTTTTAAATTTTATTTTATCTATTATTTTTAAATACTTATATTTATCTCTCATAGTAAGATTTTTCTTATTTTCCAAAACTTTTCATAAATACCATGTGGAGAAAAATAAACTCGTAAATAGTAAAAAATTAATTTTAAGAAAAAAACACAGACAAGATAAATTAAGGTATTTTGAAATTAAAATACCTCATAATTGCAGAGGGAGTAATTATGAATATATTAAAAATTATAAAAAAATTAAATATTTTAATTTAACATACAATAATTGAAAATCTATCTATTTTCAGAGTGATTGTATATTAAAAGTAAAATTTCATTATTATGTTAGCAAAAACACGAGTCTGCTAATGATTCAAGCAGGTCCTTTCTTCCACCTAACTTTGGCCTTAAATTGACGTGGGCAAACACTCAAGAGAGACCCGAGTCAATTACTATCAACGTCCGCGTTGAAAATAACAAAAACATGTGAATTATTTATTTAAAAAAAAGAGGTGGAAAATTATAATTATTGACGGCTCCCACAAAAAAAGAAAAAAAGACGATGGTGAATTGCCGCTTCCTTTTAGACTTATATTCGCCACTTTTAACAAGAAATAACGCCTTTTCACTTACTTCCTTTGTCCCATTTTAAACTACCCAATCATCCTCTTTAGCTTCTGCCATTAAACAAATTTCACTTCCGAGACGCCACGGGTATTAACCTAATCCATTATTACTAGCGTATTTCAAAATACAACCCATTATAGCTGTAGTTATTTTAAAATGTATTTCATCCCGTCTCAAATTAATAAGTTTGTTTAATTTTTTATATCGATTAAAAAATTATAATTAATGTTATTATAAATATATATATTTTTCATAAAATATATGATCATCATTTATCATTTTAAGATAAATTTAAAACAATTTTTATATAAATTTTTTTTACTTTAAATATAAATATTTTGATCAACTAATAAATACATATAATTTTAATAAAGAAAAGCAATATATAAATTAGAATAAACAAAAAATAAACGTATCAAATTGAGACAAAATGAGTCAATTTTTTGCACTCCTCCAATCAGATGGAATTTGACAAATACTTCTTTACCATAAAAAAAATAAAAATATTTTTCAAAGACTATAATACAAACAACTATTTGAATAGGATAATAATTAAATTCATTAAATCTTTTTGTTAATACATTGAGCATTTAGTTTCGGGTGCAATATTTTTTTTCCCTTTCAAAATATAATAGACTAGAGTATGTCTTCCTAAATTTATTATTTTTAAAAAAGAAAAAGAAGAACTCTTTTTCAAAAAGAAAGAAAGAAAAAAGAACTCGAGCCTCTACATTACCTTTGGCAGGGGGAGGAGTCGTTTGGCTTAATTATTCCATCTTTAGATGTCTTTCCAATATGGCTACTCAAAAGTTCCCACTATGTATAATATACTCCTAAGATCTATGCTTTTGCTAATGGGGAAGTACAACTTAAAGTTGAAAAATGGCTTCTATGGGAGTATAAAATATTATAATATTAGGATGTTTTGGACGAACAACAACATAGTTTACACACTTTTTTTTTTTTTTGCTAAATGCAACATAGTTTACATACGTTAAACGTGTATAATATATAAGTTCAATAAAAATGGATTTTGAATTATTTCATATTTGAAAGCATATGATTATATTAAGTCAATGTTCTTTTTTCTTTTTTCAAATAAGGTCTCGCATTTGTTTTTTTTTAAAAAGAAAAAAAATTATGGTCATTATTAGAGAGTGGACAGTGGATAAATTTACTTAGTATAATAGAATTGAATTTCACTTTTGATTAAAATTTAATGAATGTATGTCACTTTAATTCAATTATCAAATTATCATTCATATTAATGCAATGGATATTAGAGTTTTGAATGTAAAACTCTTAAATTAAGATGGTGAGTACTGATATCCATGAATTAGTTTGTGAGATATAAATTATTTAAATTAAGGAGATTATTAATAAAACTTTGTATAAAAAATATATTATTTAAGAAAATTAAACATTCAATTATAGATAAATTAAAATAAAAATATGAATATTCAATTAAAAAAGAAAAGAGTAACTAACAAAATCACCTAAGAAGATGAATTATTAAAAACAAACTTTAAACTCATCTTAAATTCCAGCCGAGTTTAAACAGTGAATTAATTTTATTTATCTAGTAAATTTGTTAACTCTTTAATGATAATAGTCTAACAATTAAACACTTGTAACTCCTAGAAAGAAGCACGAACATGATACATAAAATTTGTTGTTCCAAACAACTTATATAGAAGAATACGGGGAGCGGGTTTCAATGCCAACTTTAGAATTGGGGGAAAAAGAAAAAAAAAAATTATTGTCGGACCTAAGAAGAATACATTTGGATGGCTTCCTGGACTCTGTTTAGTCATTTTTTCTCATCAATCATGACTAGGAGATTACTGGAGTCTCCCCTGGAAAACCCCTCTTCGGCCCCGCTTCCCTTAGACCACTCGGTCATGGTCTGCTTGTCTTCTGCAACAATTTCGTGGAGAGCCATCATAACATTTGACGTAATTTTCAACCATTTTTAGAGATTTACGTTAACTTCTAAAGGAGGATATTATGGAATCCATATCAGACCATCAACTTCAATCACTAAATATGAGGTTGATTAATGCCATTTTTTGCAAAGATGAAATCTTTGTACGCATTGCATTCCCTAACCTAATAAAGACATCAATTAATCAAGCAGAAATATTACTCCATCTTTTTTTTCCAAGCAAAAAAACCAAATTTATCCTTTGCTTGCAGAAGCTGCAGAAGTGGAGAATAGATTAGATTCGGGGAAGGTATGAGCCACTGGCCCCATAGTTTTCCCAAGTTATGACATTATTGTATGATCCAATACAACCCAGTTTATTTTTTTTCGTTTTCCCAAAGTTACGAATGATGAGAGAGAGAAAAAGTATGTGTGAGAAGGATAGATTTAGCTGGAAAGCCGGTTACATACATAAAATCATGTTTTTTTCCTCTTGGCATCGGAAAAGATTTCTGACGTACTCGAAATTAGGTGAACCGCACCACTATACTTTGTCCTCCTCCTCAAGTGTCATTTTCTTCCTCAAGTTTGTTTCAGAACAAAACTGGAACTTGGATTAAAATTACAGTCCAGAGGAATATTGCAGAACGATAATTATCTAAAATGAGAAAGATTTTGAAGGAAAGAGAGTGGGATTTCCTTGTCATGCACAAATTATTATAATATTGCATTAATATGCTCAGCAATTTACATATTCCCGCTTGGCGAAGTCCAAAAAAAAAAAAGAGGATAATTTTAACCAAAAGATCTAGGAAAAACTCCTACCTACCAGTATAAAATATTACAAAGAAAATTTGTCTCGGAATTAAGCGGTGGAGCTGGAAGATATATGGCATCTCACACTTCCTCAGTTTGGCGAGTTACAGAAACAGCAGGCTTTGCAAGGTAAGTAGGATTGTGGTCTCCGGCCATGATCACCACGATTCTTGGCTCCATTTCCGGCTGTAGGGCGGGCTTTGCTGTTTTTTGTTCGATGTCGTCAGGGGATTGTTCTTCTGAAGAAGATTTCTTGTAAGAGCATGCTAAGATTACCAGGGCTAAAGCAATAAGTCCTAACATGACCGCTAGACCGCCGAAGAGATAAGGGAGTGGTGAATTCCAACCGTGGATTCCGGGGTTTACAGCAGAAGGAGAGTGGTGGTTTTCAGGCATCATCTCTTGTATGATGTAATCGCTCTCTAATGATTTTTTGTTTGAGTTGTGCAATCCAAATGTGGCTGATTGTGTCTATATTTATAGTGGGAATTATATAATAATACTAATAAGTTAGAAAACTGTGCATGTATTGTTGGGTTGGACGGAAATGAATTTGAGTAAATTACACGAGTGTCCCAGAGATGGTAGAGAGGTTAACAAAAGCGGGATTCTTTTCTTTCTTATGCCATAGTACTGCTCTCTTCTGCCGATTCTCATGGAATTGTTTATTACTACCGTTTAGGTCCTAAGGCTCTTGATTCAGCATTCTTTGGTGTTGACCTTTTGACACCTAGCTCATTTTTTTTTTATTAAACTTTATTACGTGTGGCTCCACCTCCACAACATATATGTGTTTTTAAACTTTGATAAAATATGTAAATTTCATAATATGTTTGGATTAATTAGAATTTGTCTGCGTTTCCAATTAAGTATATTAAAGTATTTCCTTCTTTTGATAAGAACCAATATTATACCCATTTATCCACTTATATGGTTTATCTCTCATTTTCTTTGTTATAGACCTAACTTATTTCAAGAACCTTAGGTTGTTATATGGTTAAAGGACAGAAGTGAATGTATGTATACTACTAGTTTGAGATAATGATAAAATTTCATTTTCTCCATTTTTTTTTTTAAAAATAACATTTATAATTTTTGCACATAAATTAAAAATTTTAAAAATAATATAATATTCTTTAAATCAAGTTACATCAAAGATTTCCATCAAATTATTTAAGAAATTGAAGTACAGAAAATTAGCAATTAAGAGTAAGATTCTTAAAAAGTTAATAAATATTTATCAAGTTCAATAAAAAAGTCTAGTAGTATTTTGAAAATATTAAATATAAATTTTAGTAATTTCTTAATTTATGTGCCATGTCCTTGATTGACATAATTTTTGTGATATAAGGCGTACTTTTCTTTTCCTATTTTACTATTGTATTAAACCTTGAAATTTAAATAACAAACCATTTATTATTTAGATGGAAGAAAAAAAGGAAGATATATACTCTAATAGATTTTATTTTCAACTTTTATTCATAAGATATTGCGTGCAGTAGTCCTTTTACTCATGTTTTTATCAATTTTGGAAGTCTTTTAATTTTTTGTGTTGTGTACTAAATTGGCACAAAAACTATTTTACCGTAAAATGATTTATGTTTTAAAATATAATTAATATAATTTCAGTTATTGTATTATATTAACATATGTCTTTTGGCTTTTTTCCCTAAAAAACAAAAACATATGTCTTTTGTAATAGGCATTATTAATTATTAATTGTTCGTATTAACTTGTCGAACTAGCTAAGGAAGATTCTGGACAACTAAGTACAAAATTCCAGGAAAAAAAACAAATAGTAATAAATTATTACTTAAATATATTTATGTAGATTAATATTCTAAATTCACAAACATGGAGTAATATTTACTTGATTAGTACTTTTTGGTTCGCTAAAGGGCATTTCCTTAATATGGGTTTGGCATAAATCCTAATCTCAAAGGGTTACTCAGAATGAAGGGAATTAGCAAACACCAAACACAATATGAATATGAAAGGTGAAACTAAAGAATTAATGTGAACTTGAGAGATGAAAATGAGCATAACATATATATTTCTTCCACTGTAGGCTTTTACTTATATAGAAAAGGCTGACCCCACTAAGCGTGTTCTCTTCGCTCAAGTATATATATCTTCCTTTCCTCTCGGCTCTCGCTGTTTCCTTCTCCACGTTTTATCTTCTTCTTTTACTTCTTTAATTGAAAGGGTTTGGTATGGAGGATAACGTTTAGCCCCAGAAGACACATGCTAGCTTATTAGTGAGAAAAGACCTATAGAGTATAGAAGCATAATTGATAGACTGAACCAATCATAGCTCATAACCTAAAAGTTTGAATTTGTTTGTGTTGAGTTCATATTAGCATTAGTATATATTAGTATATAAAGCTCAGTTCCATGCTAGGTATTGGTAGGAAAAACTTTAATCGATATTCAATGCATTATGATTATTACAATTTCATCTTTTTATTTTATAAATGGCCTGCTGATCGTGAGTCGTGACAGCAACCAAATAGGGCCATTACCCCATTTTGCAGGTAAGTTTAAATATTTATATTTTATTTTTTAAAAATATTAATTTTGAGAATAATATCTCTATTATTAATACGGTTAATACTTGTCTTAAATGAAATACATTTAATACTTAAAAGATCATATTAATTAAAGAGATCGTTTGTAAAAATTTATATGAAAAAATATACTTATTTTAAAATATTAAAAAATGAATGTTTAATTTCAAATATTTTTAAGTGGAAAATGAACATATCTCATATGAAAGAAATAATTTTTCTTTTAGAAAAAAAAAAGAATAACTCATTTTAGTATTACAGGATAATATAAAATGTTAAATACTACTTTTGAAATGATTTTGATAACGTGAAAGTTAGAGTTTAAATCTCTTATTAATTACGGAATATTTTATTAAGAGGGAATTAGTTGTTCAAGTAGCAAAATTCACATTAAATGCAAAAATGACTTTAAAATCGTTCCTTAAACATTTGTCCATGAGATTTTTCCCCCCCCAAAAAAAAAAAACATTATCCATGAGATTACGTACTTGAGAATTTGAATTTGTGTTAATTTATTTTTCTTTTTTTCTCTTTTAATAAAGAGTTCATCAAATTGATGAGTAACGTGACGTTCCTATCAATTTCTTTACAATCAGTTTCCTATCTTTTCATTTCAAATCAATTAAGATACATATCAAAAAAGTAATTCTCTCACATCTATCAATATCAGATATGGCCCTAAAAACGTCAAGCTCTTGGGGTGGTGTATGTAACCAACGCAATTAAAGACTGTAAGCTCATAATTGAAGTTTGATTATAGAGAAATTACATAACTAATCCTCCAAATTACTAGCATTTCAAAGAGTTATTAGACCTCATAATTGAAGTTTGATTATAGAGAAATTACATAACTAATCCTCCCAAATTACTAGTATTTCAAAGAGTTATTACTTATATGGTCTGTGTGATCACCATACGTAAGACTACTAGCATCAATCAAAGACAAAAATATAACTTTTTTTTTATAATAACTATTCGGTATAAAAATAAAAGGTATCTGACTTTTAATCTTTCCGTTTCCTTCTTTTTTTTTTATCCCTAAAGTTTTGAATTTTACTAAATTAAGTTGTCATAGGAGAATTCAAAAATTTGGTGACAGGTAGGTATGTGTATAAGGTGGTGGAGGATGAGCCACGTCACATATGACAGTCGGAACGAGTTCTATTTTTTAGTAAGGATGGTTTTGCATGGTAAAGCTATAAGCGCTGTCTAATCTCCCACGGTACGGCACGATTATTAGCCATGCTGGGTTAAACATACAAGAGCAAAATTAGGGCCTCTTCTCTCGTTGGTGCCCTTTTAAGCTGTGGGGAAAAAATGTACTTTTTTAAATAAAAAATTTGTATGAAAACTTAATATAATATTTTTAATTTATCAATAGGTAAAAATTGTTTTGAAAAACTTCTTAGAGCAGCGTTTTCAACTTTTTTTTTTTAAAAAAAATTAAAAATAAACGAAAGTAATCGGAATTAAATAAAAATAACTTTTAATTGAAAATAAGTAAAAACTCTAAGAGCAGGGCCATGAAAACATATGATCACTTGATTCTTCATCATAAAATAAAAATAAAAAACATGACATGTAATAATACAAAGGCATGCAAGTCCAATCATAAGGGCCCTATTATGATTTATCTGAAATACGAATTGAAAAATATTATTCTATAGATTCAGTATAAAAGAAAGAAAGAAAAAAGGACAGGTTGATAACAGTAATTTAATTTTACGTAAAATCATGATTAATTTTAAATATAAATTATAAAATGAATCTGATTCCCACTTATTATACTTAAAAAAAGTACGTGATCAATTAAAATTAGTTACATAATAAAAAAAATTACAGTCAAATGGTATATATAATTAGATGATGTAATATAGAAATGTCATAGAGGTAGATAAAATTTACTTGCGAGTTGCCTCTGTTAACGTGGTAAAGAATCCATTGGGCGAAACGACAAATCAACAGAGATATAAAATGTTGTGGATAACACGAGAGGGATACTCCTTTTTGGACGTTTTAGTATAATTGTCTACTTTAGTAGTTGACCTTTGGAAACAACATGAAAATACTTGGAAACCATGTAAAAATTGTTTGATAGTTTTGGGGTATTTCATAAGAAAAACTAGAGGAAGATTGAAGGTGGAAATCTGACGAGGAGAGGGAATGGAAAAGATTAGTATGGAATGTAAAAGAAGTGGTGGGTCATTACTGGAAGTAGTGGAAGTGGGTGGTGGAGGGGTCCTTTTAGATTGAAAGAAAGCCACAGAGATTTTCTTGAATTTTTACATTGAAAGTTTCCAAAAAAAAAAAATTCCCCAATAGGAAATGCAGATCCTTTTGTCAACTGATACGTATAAATTAGTAATAACGATCTCACTGTGGATAATGGCAAGATATGAAGAATGAGATCTAATCGGTATAGAGCAATTAACACATCAAATCATAAAAGTTCATTTATGTGCATCAGTATACAAATTTAATAAAAATTTTATAATCAATTATTGTATAATTCGTGATTTAATATGAAATAATTTTTGAGAGATCAGAACTAAATGTTTCAAGATTCAATCTAAATCATTAAAAAAAAAGAATGAGACGTAGCTCATGGGGGTTATGAAGGGTCATTAGAATTGAGATGATACTATATGGGTATTGCTTGTGCTTTTCTTTTCCAATCACATCTAGTGACGTATTCCCAGGTGTTGATACAAAATGTGAAATTCTGGAGGTTTTGAGAAAGGAAAGTACAAATCTTATCTTAGATATGTTGCTTGCCTGCTCTTTTCCTTGTAATGTCAAGAGTAATGTCGACATAACCAGACACACATCCAACATCCGCCGGAAAGGTGAAGAGAAGACATCCAAATTCGGGTGATGTCAGGACATTGGTTGTGGATTGGTTGAATCAATTATTTACGCTACCTTCTTTCCTCGTGTGTGTTAGTATTTTAATAGGTATTTTTAATAGGTAACTTGAATATATTTTTTAATCAATTAAAATGTACATCCAATTACATACAAATAGAATAATAGCAGAAACAAAATATAATTTCATAATATAGTTCTTTTACTGAACTAATAAGTTATGAGTTATTTATTCCATTTGAAATTGAATATTTATATTTTTCTTTTTGAAAAAATTTAATTTTTAAAATTAACATATCTTTTATTTAAAATTTCACTAATAATTTTTTTAAAATTAAAAAATTACATTATACTAATTTATGTATTCCAATGTCATTACATATATTAATAACAAAGATTTTCTAAAATTTTATTTAATTATTATATTAAATCAAATATAGATATATAATTTTGACCTATAAAAGTTGAATTCTACCATCCCTTTCCTTATAAATTATAATAGTATTGTTTAAAAGTTATATTATCCACAATTATACTATATATATTTTTTAAAAAAATCAATAATAAGGTGACCAACTGGAGCAGCCTCGCAATGGACCACGGTGGATACTAAAAATTGGGGCACACATAGGCCTGTTCATTTGGGCTGAAATAGGATGAAGAGTAATATGATAGTAGACTCTTTTAGTTGGATATTAGTAACGGGACAGCCCAATTTATTTATTTATTTTTAAAAAAGTAAATATAGGACAGGATTTTTTTTGGAGCTTCTTCGGCCCTTCATTTGAACCACAAAAAAGAGAGAGGAAGTAATGGGAATCTGTAATCTTTTTCCGCGCAACTCTTCGGAGAAACTTCCCTCGTCTTTTATCTGTACGCCGGCATCATCTCACCGCCGGTATTCTCTTCTCTGCTCTTACAAGTCAATAATTATTTCACTAAATGTTTTTTTCTGCATAACTTTCTATGTAACCTCCACTCTGAGGGAGGGAGAATTTGCTATTTTCTCATTCCAATTTTAACTGTAAGCTGTGATTTTTAGCAACCTAGATCTAGACAATAACAAAATTAAGTACCTTTCGGGGTCTGATTATAGCTGAATATGGCTTTCCAGCTTATTCTACAGAAATAGTCCCAGCATTTGGTATGAAAAAATTGCAAATATCACGAAAATATGTGTTCTTGCGTTATTACCACTTGCAATTTTAGTGGTAGGATAAGATGGAGGTTGCATGGATTTTTGGTGTCCAGTGCTTTATGAGGTGGAGAAAAGCAGTGGCATTCAGCGAATAGGATGGCAGAAACCGATTCTTAAAGTGCCCATGATTTTATAAGAACCTTGTGGTGGAGTTGGGGTTCTATTTATTGCATATGTAGATGTGAGAATGCAATCCCGCCAAAATCTTTCGTGTAACTTTGCTTGAAAGCCTTAAGTCACGCCGAATATTAAAAAAATGTCTATGCTTTCTTTACACAACACAAATAAGTTTATTGATTATGCCCAATGAAGAAAATAAATATTTTGCTGTTTTTGAACAAATACCATTCCATTGTCATTACTAATGGGTTTTTGCCATGAGAATGAAATTTTTGAGAAGTGACAGAGCTTGCGACATATGTTGCATTAAGAAAGCCTAAGCACATCTCGAAAAATCATCCACAATGATTAAGAAAACATTTGTCATAGATAAAGATGGGATAGAAAAAGGAGCTCAAATATTTACGTGAATAAGTTTAAAATATTATGTTGTTTTAATGAAACTAGAATGAAACGGTAAGCGATTTTGTTTTGTTAAGGGACAAATATGACAATCACAATTATTTTGAAAACAAACTTTTGAATTAGTTGTGAAATCTTAGAATCAGCAAAGTAAAAGTGGAATATAACAAGAAATGTACCAATTTTCGCCTCTGTCCTTCTGCTTTGGATGTTTAAAGCATAAAACTCTTAAACCTTAACCATAGGCTTATGCTTGGTATAGTGGTCAGCGTGGCTCAAGTTCGAATCCTGCTATACCAATGCTTTGCATTTCTCTTTGAATAAAAAGGGCATCGCCAACTTTCTTTTTCCCTTGTGAGTTGGCGTCTAACTTTTTATTTTTATTTTTAATATAAACAAGGCAGAAGACAAAAGCTGGGATCAAGTCGCCCTTTTGCAGAAGCAAATCAAACGACTGTGAAGATGTGGACCAATGTTGTATTCTTATTCTTTTATTCTTATCTTTCCTACGTCTATGTTGTATGATTTGACAAGCAAAAGTGGAAAAGTTCTATGGTTTACGACCGGCACTCCGAAATTAAACTCAAGCTAAAGTGGCAAGCCGAAATTACGGAGTCTATGTTTGTCCTATTTCAGATTTAGTACTGAATACTTGTTAATTGTTATCTGCAATCTACATGGGTGTTAAAATCTTTTAGTTGAGAGAATTAATTATCACCTATGTTTTACGTTTTTTTTCCCTTTTGGTTTCTGCATATTAAGAAAAATATTTGACCATTTGTAAAGGTGACAATTAATGATGAAATAATGATTTCTTTTCCCATGGTAGGACTTTTATCCTCCCATTTTTGCTTCCTTTCTTTTTGTCAACAAACTTCTTTTCTTTTTCTAGAATGTGAAAAGAAGATGAAACTAAAACTGAATAAAAGACGTAGAATGCTGTAACTGATTGTATTAACTCTGACCATCTTGCTTGATATTTTTGTTAACATTCTCTCTCTCTCACGATTTATTTTTGTTGTGCTCTTCATTAATTGGATGAGTTCTGAATTGAATTCTGATTTAGCACAGAACGCTGCTTAGATGTTTTAAACTAGTTTTTTATCACAAGATTCTCCTGATGCCTGTTTCTTTATTTCATCATCCAGTGGTTATTTTTAGCCTTGTTTGTACTTCTTATGAAGCATTCCATTTAGAGCCTTCTTAAATTTCTCTCTTGACAAGCAATCTTTCTAAACTGAGGATCCCATTATTTAGTAGTATTCTTTTTGCCTACCTCTTAGAAGGTAAATTATACCGTAGTCTGCAAGTTGAAAAGCAAGAATAGATGCTTAAAGTTCTTAAGGATGATGAAGGGCCTCAAGCAACACCATACCCCTGCAAATGTATAATGGTTTTATACCAGCTGTCAACCTTGGAGACAAACTTATACCCCATGACAGCCATTTCTTCTTCTGAAGTGCAATTTTCTCTTTTGTACTTTTTCTTTATGGGCTCACATCCTCAACTTGGGAAGGTTTTTGGATGAAATATTGATCATAATATTAAACTCAACTTCTTATCCTTTATTAGTTGATTGCAATAATTCAACGCTATACTGTTTAAGGTTTATCATTTCTACCTTGGGGCTGGAGCAAGTTTCATGTTTAGGCAGTCTTTTATGGCTAACTGAAGTAGATTATTGCCTATTTCTCACTGATCACAAGTGTGAAGTTAAAAGTATCTCAAACTCTCTGTTTGTGGTTGTAAAAACTTCTCCTTGTTAGATTACTTCGATGACATGACTGTCAGAAACTTGCTGGTGGTATTCTAAGTGGAGGAAAAGTAGTGGTATTCAGGAAGATGGAAAGTAGATAAAATATCCACGGATCAGGATGACCAAGCAAAGGTCCAAATACTTCCGTAAAGACACTTGAGATGTTGCAGCGTGTAAGCTCTGGAAAGATGAAGTGTTAACCCCCATGATAGCTCCATATTCTTTGCCGAGATAGCACTTTTCACTTTTTCACTTTTTCACTTTTTTTACATGTGAGCTCACGTCCACAAATATTCAATGGAGGATGCTTTCATTGCCATAGCATTTGATAAATGTGAAAACTAAGTGAGGTCGAACTTAGTTGGTTACAGTCCACATCAGTGTTTATGTAATGAGATTCTTTCCTTGCAAATGCAATGCGCCTTATGTGATGGATAGCCGAAAATGCAACACCATTTTCCAAGAATTACATTTAATTTCTTAGATTGTTACATGGCAGATGTTTTACCTTTTCGTAGTCTAAAACTACTTTGGTCCCATATCATGCTTCTGGACAAAGAAATTGCATACCTGTTCTTGTTCTTTTCTCTGGGTGCTTAGATGATGGAGAAAAAGTACTGATGCTCAGCAAATGGTCTTGCAGGAAGAGAGATATGGAAAATGTGATGGATCTGGAATGCCCTTAAAAGCAGAAAAGTGCAGCAGTATCTGATTGTCCAGGTGTCACGGTCAGGAGCCGCAACTTTTTTTTTTTTACTTGCATGTTCAAGTTTTCCTTGCTAGAACTTTCATTGTTTTTCTCTCTCTTTATCAGTTCACGAGTAAAAAGTTAAACTATATCATTCAAGGTCTTAATCTTTGAAGAAGCTCAACTCAACCAGCAAGAGCAATTGATCATCAAACATAGGCAGTCTAAAGTAACCGAAGATCCTTATCAGAATGTTTGCTCCATGGCTGAAGACAACTGCAATCTAGTTACTCTATGTTTAGTGCGCTGAATTGCATGATGCTGGTCTCTTCATTTAGTCTTTTGACTATTATAAATTCTCGATCTCTTCTTGGTTGATATGGATTTTCTCACTGATAAATGGTATGGACTGTTTGCTGGTTCTTATCAGGCAGAAAAGTGCCAGTATTTTCGAAGAGGGCAAGTTACTAATTAGATCCTGAGGACCAAACATCAAGTTTTTCTATTCAAAAGTCAATTTTGATTGTAATTTCTTTTAATAAAACATTGCCTAAATTCATTTATACTGTGTCTGTGAGGAAAGCAACTGCAAATACTACTTACTTTCAATTAGTGTAGTTTCTTTTGGTTGCTTTATTTCTCACCATGACTGCAAATTTTAAGCCATCATGAAACTTGTAGAGCAGGAGGCCTTGCGTATTATCTATTTCTTGTAAGTTGTTGTTTCATGTGTTGGGAAGGCTGTTGATCGCATGATATTGGGGAAGCTATGATGTGGAAGAAAAAGTACCTGGTGTTCAATGAATTGCGAGCCAAAACAAAATCTTAAAAAAGGTTCCAACGGATCAGGAGGGACCTCAAAGTGAAAAGCCTGAGCCATTCCCTGGATGACAGATTCCCCAAGGAACCAGAATTTCAGCAATTATGAGAATCTTGTAGTACTTAATAGCTTTACTGAGGTACCATGGCCTCTGCGCTTCCCCTTTGTGAATTAATCACCAGCAAAAAGTGAAAAGTGCAGTATGCAAAGCAAAGGTATGGCCGCATTTGGGAGCTGCAAATTTAGTTCTTGCTGTCCATATCATCTTCAAATAGACATTACAAGCTACCAATTTAGGCAGCTACGATAAAAACTCGCATAAACAACTTGTCACTCATTACTCTTGAATTGATGTAGAGGTGCCTAAATAATTCTGAATACCAAAATATGAGGGGATTCCACATTACAGTGGCTCTTTCACTTGAATCAAAAATTAAATTCCAGTTAATTCGTGCCTTTAAGCATGTGCATATTTCAAAATTCTGATAGGCATTTAATGTTTACATAAAATCAGATTACTCTCGGTAGGGAGGGAAAGATGTATACTTGAATAATGGGCCCTGTGGTTGCCACTGACTCCACCACTTTTAACATTTAGGCTATTAGGGTATTTTCAGTACGTTACCCTTAATTATTCCTCATAATTGCTAAAGCTACATTGAATTGCCATGCTAAGAGAACTTGGCTCTCGTTTTTGGGTTGAGGTTCCGTTCGACTATTGTAATAGAACACTTTTGGGAAAGTCTGACCTTTACTCTCAACTTATTGACGTGTGTTGTTAAGTGGAAATTCAGGGAAATTTAGTTATTCATATATATATTATTTTTGTTATCATGCTCTGTCTTCGCTTCCTCTGAAGAAATATATCCATATACATTTTTGGTCATTGGTCACACGGGGCGATTATATTCTGTCTAGCTTTTGGCTTGGAGCACATAAAAACAGAATCTGGGACTAACAGGAAATGATGATCAATGTGTTATTTACGGAAATGACCAAAAAGGTTCGGGAAAGAAAACTAAGGGATGGAGAGTGACAAGGCTATGGGTTAATATTGAACTGCTGAGGCCCTATGTTAACCCATTTGTCATAAAAACAACTGTTTTGGGGATCACCCCTCTGCCTCCTGGCCCCAAATGGTTCTAAGATTTTGAGTCCATGAGGTTTTAGTGCAGTAAAGTTGCCTTCAACGATTCCTTGTGGCTTGACTTGAAAGTTGCTTGATTAGAAGAATCAGAATCAGCCTTTATCACTATTTTAAGCATTGTTTGTCTTCCCTCGCTGATTCTTATGTGAATTTGGTTACTGAGTAGGGTATGTAATTACATCAAAAAGTGTCAACAATGATAAGCCGTAAGCGTATGTACAATGATGTACGCAGAAGTGGCGAGTACAAGATAAGAGAAACCGAAAATTACCAGGCATACATCGCAGATATTGAAAATTAGTTATATCTAAAAATATGACCCATTAATCTTTGACTAGTAAAAATAGCAACACAAGCTCCTCCTTGTGCAGTGCTCTTTGAACTATTGCTTGATTCAGAATGAGGGGACAATACCATATCCACCCTCTGTCATTAGAGTTGTTGAAAGCATTTGGTCGACTTCAATATCAACATCTGTTCTCTTAGCAAATCGACCTTTAATTCTTGGTCTGGTTTCTGCATATGCCTTCCTTGAGGCATACCTAATTGTCTTCTCAAACTTGCGGGTCTTCTTCTTCTCCCTGTACCTAAGGACTCTGGCCTCCCTGTCCATTGGTGTAAGCTGCTGTGGCATTTGAAGTGGAGCACTAGAGAAAAGGTCAATGGTCCCTTTGGGGGGTCTTGGGTGGGAGATTGAGACATCACTCATTATAGAATCTGGGACGACACCCACTTCCATGGATGAGATTGAAACCTGAAATTACAACCGCAACACCATAGAATTAAAACCACAGTTGTTAAAACAACTTAAGAACTGAAGTTCAGCAACGTAAGGAAGCATTTGTCAGCAACGTTTAGATTGTGTATCTCAAGTCCCTATGATTAAGCACTTATGGACTTTTTTAACTCTCTTTCAGAATCAGATATTCCTCTTGTGATATCCACGTTGGCTTTAATCATATATAAAACTATATAATTCTGCTATTGTTTAGCTGACTTGGCGAATCTTGGAGTACTTTTTCACATATTGAGCCCAAAAAAAAGTGCACTGAATGTCTAGATATATCTGAATAGGAATCTAGAAAAGGGATAGAAATAGCAGAAAGTTTCGGAGTTGATAACAATGAACCCTGGCAGAGCCATCAAAGGATTCCTCTCGGTCTCGGCTCCACAAGTTAGACTTCTTCTTATTATTATTATACTCTTCCCTACCCTTTTGCTCTACAACCTTCCGACTGGTGTGCATACGCCTTACAATGATTGAACATTTGAACTTCAACCACGTGTCCTCACAAATATAAACAATTTCATATTTTTTCCCCTTCTCTTTTTGAAAAATAAATTCAGAAATTTAATTTACAAATAAGGCATCTATCTATGTTACCTTAAAAGAAATATTGAACAATCAAACACCCTAGTATTCATAGAGACAAATCACAGTTCAAATAGTCAAGGAGGGTTTATTCCTCCAGAAATCCTAAATTTAAAATTAAATATTGAAAATATGAACAAAAGCCATCTCCCCTTGAAAATAAAATAATACTCTTTTGTTCAAAATTCAATATTAACATTTTTATTTTAATTTATTTGAAATTAAATACCTACTTGACTCATGATTTTTAACACTTTTCCACTTTAATTTTAAAATTTTATATCTCACTAAATCTAAATCATGAGTTTATTATATGGATGTTAATGACAATTTAATAATTTAATTAAAATTAATAAATTTTCTTATTTTTTTATTTTACATTCAATTTTGGGATAAAAAATTATAAAATTTTCATTTTTTCAATAAAACAAGTTTCAATTCTTTAAAAGGGTTCACAGTCAACAAAAATTAATTATTTACCCTGCAAAGTTAGTTAAAGCAATAAAAAAATAGCAGTGTCAAATTTATAGTGCAGGAAACTATAGAACCAAGTTATTTACCAAAAAAAAAAAAACTATAGAACCAAGTTTGAGACAACTTACGCTGTGACTAGTGGAACCAGGATAGCCATATCCAGCACTAGAGGTCTCATAATCCAATCCCAATTGAAATCCTTGGTGATGCTGAAGCTGGTGATCCTTTCCCTCTCCAACACGAATGGGAACAACACTATCCCCTCCTCCAAAGCTTTTCTGAGGCATAAGAAAGTGTTGCTGCTGATCTTTATTATCCTGATGATGATGATCTGCAAATTGATTTTCCTGACAAGAATTATAGTCAACTAAGTCCAGGTACTCATCCACAGCCTCTCCACCAAACATCACTCCATTATTGTTGTTCCCTTGGTGATTGTTGCTGTTAAGCAACAACCACGAAGCCGCCTCATCTTCGTCGTCTTCGTCGATGGTTTCTCGATCAGCATCCTGAGTCAAGAAACCATCGTTAAGATCCCTTGTTTGACCCCTAAACATATGCCCACTTGAATCAGTGGGCGGAGGGGCATAATTAAGGGAGCCTGAAATAGGCAAAATGGGAACACGGTGGTGGCGGCGAGCCAAAGGGTTGGCGGAGTGGATGTCGGCATCACAAGTAGTGCATAGGGAAGCAGCATCGGCCTTGCACAAGAAAGCGGCGGGTGCTCTTTCGCAGGCCTCACATACCCAGACCCGCTCGTGGCGGGAAGCCACCTTATTGGCTGCATGTATACGAGCGTCGCAACCATTGCAGAGGTATGCGGAGTCAGCTCTGCAGTAGACAGTGCATGCAGCAGACCGGCACGTGTCACACGCTCTAGCCCAGCTGTTGTTTCCCCCGCCAGTGTCCTCTTGTTTTAGCATTGTTTTGCTTGCGATAAGAATACTAGAAAATAATTTTTCTTTTTTTTGGAAGTGAAGAAGAAAGTGCAGAGGAGCAGGAGGAGAAGAGTGAGGAAGCAAACTGTAGGCAACTACCAAGAAAAAGGGAGGTGAGAGAGGATCCAAGGGTTGACACGTGGCGGAGAATTACTGGGTTCCAAAAGTTGTTTTATTATCTTGTGGTTGGCTGTGATTCTGGTGGGCCAATAAGGGAGGTTGTAGGGCCGGGAAGGTCCACTTCGTTGGGCTTTTGGAATCAAATTAATGCAAATTGTGGAGTGGAAATGCGGATGTATAGTAGGGGGGCTGGAGGGGGGGGGGGGGGGGCGGGCATCATAATCCCTCATTGAAGTTCCATGGCATAAACAAACGCGCGGACTGGGATCGTGTCGTGTAACGCAGATAGCATACAGGCAACAGCTGACATGTATTTTTTGCTGCTATCTGGACTCAGAATCAGGATAGAGGGACAGCTTTCCTATTTATCTAAAACTCGGGAAATCACTTGGAGGAGAAGAGACACTGCAAATTTGGGTACGGTTGTAAGTTGAATGTTCAGATTGTATACACTATTTGTATATTGAATTTTACAATTACAAATTACACTCTCCCTCCCTATTTAAATAAATACTCTTTCTCTTACAAAACGTATAAGAGTAGTCATGTTTGGAAGAAATTGTAACTAGTTTTAAAAAATAATTTTAAAGCATTTGAAATATAATATTTTTCACATTTAAAAAGTCAAAGGGATATAGTTTGACTTTAGTTTGTTTGATAAGTGAATGTGTGGTCAGAAAAAAGGCCGCTGCTGACCAGAGAGGAAGAAAGAGGGATATATCAGTCTCGTGTAGCCTACAGCTTCAGCCCATAATGCCTCCTTTAGTAATTGCACACTTTTCAGGTCAAAACCAGAAACAGGCATATCCCTATGAATATTTTGTTTTTCTTTTATTTTTTTTCTTTGGGGCGGGGGTACTGATGACGTCCCTTGGCACCATGAAGTATGTACACATAAATAAACTCATCTAAGTGCCCGAAAGTGGTGTTGCACTGATGATTCCCATTGCTAGCATGTTATAAAATGGTGTATTAATCTACATATCGTTATTTGTAGAAGGTCAAGTCCCCATCAAATTGCCAGCAACTAAAAATGATGATGGTTACTTGGCTAAACTTTCTTCTTTATGGATAAAGTCGTGAAAATAGAGAATTAAAGCCCTCGTGGCAGAAGATGAATCAACCATTACACCTTCATAGCTGACTAGGACTACCCCGGAGTGAAATAATTCTGGCCAATAGCAAACCAACAAGTAGGAGACGGCCAAGATTAGCATCTACGTCAACCACAAGTTAAGCTGATGGGAGGCCTGGAGGGGTTTGGGCCTTTGGGGTAGGGGACGGGGTAAGGCTATAACACTAATAGTCATCCTCTTCACATCACATGGGTTATGGGTCCCGATTGTGATTAGCATTGCATTGCAAGCATGCTGACATGCCTTGGGTTTTTGACCCCTACCATAAGTTGTTCTTAGGTGTTGTCTTCATCATGTTCATATTCATCTGCCATGAAAATCAACTTAAGCATTCCAGATCAGAGTGGGAAATCAGAAAGGACAAAGAGGTCTTCCAAAGACAAGGAACTCTCTAATGAATTGACATGGTACACTAGTTAATTGATTGCCATTTGGACTTTGGAGTGTTAGCCAGTAGAACTCCCCAAGAGACGAGAACATTAACAGGGGGAGGGGACGAAAAGTTAATAAGTAAATAGTAGTATTCCAAAAAACGTTTATTCATGGGGCAGAGTAGACCTTCGGAAAAGCAGAACTCTGCATTTCTAAGCAACTACACCTTCAGAAATAGGCTTCTTGTCTAGGAGGATTAATGGTGGTCCATGAAGGTAAAATATCCAATCTCCAGTAACTTAGACACCATACTATAGAGTTGCACCTCCACCATCAGATATCAGTGATGCTGCAGCTGCAGCGGCAGTAGGAACAACCCCTGTTGGGACTCCCGGTTTTGACAAATGAAGTAGCCTGAGAAGAGTGATAATTTTAAAAAGTGCTCCATATAAATGGAAAATTGCATCTTAATACTACCAAAAGGGGGGGCATCTTAAGCTATCCATATAATAAATACAGAATTGTATATATAACTTGTGGCAAGTTCCAATTGCATATTGCATATTTATGGAGTCCAAACGAATGCTTCTGCAGCCCAGTATATCTGGATTACAGAGTTAGGATAAGCAGTGGAATGAACCAAGCCTCAAGATGAGTTAGAATGAGCTTTTCTAGGACCAACAAAACATATGTTTGAGGTTCGTAAGCATGAAAATACAACCTCCATTTCAAATACAAGTCATTTTAGAGTTGAAAAGTTGATTCAAAATATAAATATTTTCATAGAATTTGGTAAGTATTTATTGCCTTTTCTTCCCCGCCCCCAATGTTGTTCTTCTTAGTCTTTCTTGCTTCAATTTCCTATGTGATTTGATTGAGGGCTTTCTAGGCAGTCTAACCAATAAAATCTTTGTTTTTAGTTCTTAATTTGTGCTCGAGAGTCTAAAAGGACTTATATTTGAAATGGAGATAGAAATAAGTTACTTCCCTTTGGGAATGTCCATAATATCAAACTCGTAAGGAACCTCAGAAAATATTGACAAAATAAACTCTTCTAAAAATCTTCAGTTTTAAATCAATCTCTATTTACATAAAACAAATGTCAGAGTTGCAAGTTTACCAGACAACAATAAAACAAGAAGACAATTATTCACAAGCAATGAATTTTATAGCCACAAATAAGGAAAAAAAAATTATGCAAGATAGAAACTTACGGTGCAAGATATTCACAAAATGATGAGACAGCCGCGGCAACTTCAGTATAATTTTCAGATGCTGCAGGGGCTGTCACTTCAACCAGCTGTATCCCTAGAGTTACAGGAGCTGCATCATCAGTTGAATGCAGCGTCAGCATTTTATTAATTGAAGCCACAGTTACAGTAATCTGAGCGCCTCTGTGGAAATGAAAGGCAAATCCTACTCGCAACAGCTCATGGTCTAACTTGTAGCCAAGCGCATAAAATAAGCGAAGCGCATTCTTGCTTATTTTGCTCTCTAATGTAGTCCTTACCAGCACTGATACTTGTTCAGCAGCAGCACCTCTCATTGCACCACCAACATGTCGGACAGTCCTAAGATTTTAGTTTGCATCAAAATGGGCTATATATTCCATAATGAAATTTTTACAAGTGCACTGCTCTTTACCATGTGGGTTCAGGCTGTTCTAGATCACATAAGAGTCGAACCTCTGAAGCAACTAGCCCTTCACAGAGGAAGAACAGAGATTATCATGCATGGCTACACCAATATGGACATAGGAAAAACAAACATTAACATACACTAACATGGGTTCAGAAGAGTAAGAGAGAGAGGAATGAGGGAAAAACAGAGTGGGGGAGAATGGAGTGAGGACTAAGAGACATTGGTGAGCTTTACCTAGGTTTGGACCACTTTTTAAGCACAATTCATGGATCCTAAAACGCTCTTTGTGAACACCACAGAGCCCTTGAAGAAGAATCTCAAGGGCCTCAACATGCTGGAGAACGAGAAAACACAATGAAACTCTTAGCACACAGTCATGACAAAAAGAATAGTGGAAAGCAGAGAATAATTTAAAGGCCATAAGAGGACAAGACAATGAGAAATAAAAAACTGATCATCTCAAAATTCAAAAGCTACAATGCATCAACAATTGCAGACCCTCAACTTCATGAAATATTACTGGAAAAGATGCCCTTAAACATTTTCAGTAACAAATAAAGGCTTTGCAAATTACAATGCTGGGAGGATTTAGCAAGATGCTCAATACAGTAAAATTCTCAATCTTTTAATTGGACAACGATCTTCAACTATTGTCTAAAACAGCTAAAGCCAACTGTGCATATCAGTAGCTTATCATGCCACTGCATGTAAAAATAATCAGTTTACATGCTTCTGTGTAACATTCACTGTATGAATTAGTTTGCCCACACAGAAGTATGAATTTTACTAATACACAGTTGAATAAAATGAGCCACTTTTGGCTGTTTAATCTCTTTCAAGCAATTTTACAATGCTTTATCATTTTCTATTTTAATTTTTAAAATTAAGATTTAAGGTATATTTTGGGTAAACTACCAAGAGGGTGCTAAAACTTCTTTTGTTCATTAGGTCAGTTAATAAAAATAATGAAGCATACATATTGTTTTCCACTTTTCTTTTCAACTGAGAACGGACCCTTAGTATATTTGCCTCATTGCACACCTCTGACCATTTGGATACTATACGACAATGGGAGAAATTGGACAAATGTTTCACGGCGATGAAAGGAAACAGTAGAAACTTTCACAACCATAGGAAAGTTCACAGATATCGTTTGGGTTTGTTTATGAATTAAGATCATGGACGCCCTTCCCACTTCATCTGTTCCTTGGCCATTCATCTTTCTTCCTAACAGAATAAAGTTCAGTTCCTTCCTCCAATCCTTCCCTTAATCAAAAGGTCCCATATCCTACCTACCAAAAAGGCTACAGATAACCATTGTCCAAAGTAATTTCACTCAAGACAACAAATCCAATCGCCATCCTCAGTTCCTCTTGAATGAAATCTTTACAGAAGATGGCCAAAGGCCAAAAAAGAAAAAGGGTAAATTCATTGAAATCTTCGCCTAACTTGGATAGAAATTAACAGCAATTCTTTTTCTTTTACAAAAGAATGGCCCAATTAGCAGGCACTGTCTATACAACTCTCTAAAATTCCCTTCATCAAAATAAAAAAGAAATGAAAAAGGATCTCCTTTTAACAGCAAATTAGGGATAAAAGTAATCGATCCACTGCATAAAAACCCAAACAAATTCACAAGATATAAAAGATAGATTTTGGTTCAAGTTTCCAGCAATTAGAAAGGCGTTGTGCTTCCAAATGTAAAACTTACTTGAGTATCGATAATACCCTGAACCACACACTCCATTCCTTAAGTCAGTCACACTCGCAAGAGACAGAGACAAGTCCGGTGGCGGTAAGAGGCAGAACGAGAAGAGCTCGTACGCTAAGGAAAATCAGTGACACGGATCATAGAGAATAAATTGAAAGTTGAGATGATCTGTACTTCTGTAGAAGCTGAAAGACCTGGCCAGCCTACCAAGAAACCTCATCAAGGCAAGTCCAATTGAAGGTTTTCGAATGCTTCGTCATAATTCCGGCCTCCGGAGTCGAACCTTTGTTTTAGGGTTTTTTTTTCCTCCAGATTAAAGGGGACGCTTTTCCTTTATGCGTCTCTTTGGCATCCCATTGACACCCTTCCCTGGAGAGAAATTTTAATATATATCCAATAATCTAATCCCTCAAATTTCTTGTCTCTCCCACAAATTTTATGATGTGATTGAAAACCTTCACCAGTTTAGTCGGAGTATTGGCTTAAAAAAAGAAGCTAAGTTGGAGTATTTTTATTGTGCATTGGGTGATACACTTATCTAATAACAATTCACATTAAGAGAAAAATATATATGAGATGATGCATTCCTATAAATTTTAAAGAATTCGGTTTTAAATTTAGATTTAACTACTTTGGGAGCACCTGTCAAAGCCAATAAAATAAGATACTTATTTTAATATTTATAAATAAAATCATTAGTATTAAATTTTAATTTTGCCTCTTTTTGGTCAAATAAAATATCTTGATATGTATAAATGCACTTTTAAAGAGAAAATATAAAAAGTTAAAAGAGTATTTCAAAATTATAGAAATTAACTCTTATATTTTGTCCCAATTATCATAAACTATACTATTTTATGCTGTAAAATTCATACTTCGTTTAAGTCATGTTAAACAGTATTCACCTGCCTCAAGCTAATTTCTTTTATTTTCATTTCGAACCATCTTAATTCTTTTACCACGTCATTTTTGGACATTTAATACTACTCTCTTGGAATAAGAGTTGACACATGCAAAAACAAAACCAGCAGTTTTGATTTGTTTTACTTAGGCATCACAAGTTCAGAATTAGACAATTCAATAATTCATCAGCAACCTTGCATATAGTAGTACTGATGCAATCTTGTCATTGAAGTTACCACAACAAGCTTTATTCAAAAGAAAAATCACTTCTTGCATTCATTCAAAAGAAGAGAGCAAACATGTATACAAGGTCAGGTTTTTTTAACACTCCCTCTAAGCTATAGGCATTCTTTGAAGCTATGGATTCTGTACAGTGAATCAAATAAACAGAACCCTTTGGGTTCTTGCACACGGGCTAACTTATATACTTCACTTTCCGAAAATTTGTGAACAAATCAGAACTTATATTTCATCTTGGACCAGAGAGTTCTATGGCTTGGGTGACTAAAGAAGAATCATCCGTAAGATCAGAATACCTCTCTGAGGAGGAGAGTTCTTGTGGTTTATACTTGCTGGATTCTATGCGTTGAGATGCTTCCCATCTCTCTGCAAGTCCATCGCCTTGAAGCATCCGAATTACTTCGGACATCTTTGGCCTGTGGCTTGGAAGGTATTGAGTACACAATAGAGCCACCTGAACCATTTCTTCTAGTTCAATGCGATCATAATTTGTCTTCAAATCTTTATCAATAAGAATATCGAGCCTCTTTTCTTGATGAATTCTCCTCACCTAGATATGATTCAAGAACACACAAGTACAATGGACTTGAGAAGTGGCCATGACAACATTTAGTATGTTGATAGCATGTGTGATGCAATTAAAGAAGTGATGATATTGCATTCTTCATCATTATGTGTATGATAAAGAGAGAAAATAATGTGCTCACCCAGTCAAGCATAGCTCCTTTCTGGTTAGCTGCTTTGCCAAATTCTAGAGCTCTCTGTCCTGTGATCAATTCTAGGAGAAGGATCCCAAATCCAAAGACATCTGTCTTCTCAGAAGACTGGCCTGTGGAAAGATACTCGGGAGCTATGTGGCCCACAGTTCCACGAACAGCTGTGGTAACATGTGAATCCTGGTGATCCAAAAGCTTTGCCAGGCCAAAATCTCCCACAACTGCCTCACAATAATCATCTAGCAATATATTTGCGGCCTTCACATCTCTATGAATTATCTTGGGATCACATTGTTCATGTAGATATAACAGTCCCCTTGCAGCTCCTATTGCTATCCGCTTCCTTGTACCCCAGTCCAAGACTGGTTTTTCTGTATTCACAAGATAAATTCGTAAGCTTTACCACATGAGCTTTCTCAAGACATAACTTACAAAAATTTAGCAATTCGTAGCACCTTTTAAGCGGGAAGCAACGCTGCCATTGGACATATATGGGTACACCAAAAGCTTCTCCGTGGCAGTCATGCAAAACCCGTATAGTCTGAGGAGGTTGCGATGCACTGCAAGGCTGATCATCTCAACTTCTGTCTGAAACTGTCTCTCACCTCCAACAGCGTTTCCATCCTTTAACCTCTTGACTGCCACTGGAGTTCCATCCTGGAGAAGTCCTTTATAGACGTTCCCAAAACCACCTTTTCCCAAAATGTTTTTACTGCTGAAATTGTTGGTTGCTATTTGAAGCTCCCTGAACTGGAATCTCCTCAAATTCCCTAGAGAAACTTCTTCATCATGCCGATCTAAGATTCAGAGATGTATTAGCTAATTTGCTACGTACTGAGGACCACTACATGTACATCAAGAATCATTGTGTTAGAATATAATACGAACCATTAACGTCATAGGGATTCTGATCTTTCAGCAATCTGTGCCGCTGTCTTAACCAGAAGAACATCCCCAATCCAACAATTACAAAGAAGACGCACCCTAGGCTTGAACCAAAGGCAAGAGCAAGTTTGTATCTCTTTGGTCTTTCAACAGGTACACCATCTTTGGAAGCGCATGGACATTAAATCAGCAAACACAAGAACATTTGTAACTTAAAAGAAACAAAAGAAGGTAATTCTCATGAGATTTAAACTTATGCGATGCAATTCTTTCAATGTATTCGGTACCATGTGATGAGTTCAATGCCATGGACATCGGCATGAGTGTCATCCTGCTGCAGTTTGGATCAGATTCTGCTGTGCATATTGAAGGGTTGCCTACGATACTGGAATAACAGTACATTATAGAAGCACATAGCTGGTCAGTATTCAAACATCATATTCAAGAGGAAGGAATCAGATGAATTTTGAGATTGTGTTATTAACTTACTTGAGAGTCTTAGAAGGGAACCTCGGTATAGGTCCGCTCAAGTTGTTGAAAGACAAATCCCTACAGAACAAACAATTCCAAATTATACTTTAGTGTATAAACTCTTTCAGAAAATAAAAAAGAACAAATGGATAGAGAATTACAGAAGAGAAAGCTGCGTCAAGTTGGCCAAGGGCATTGGAATTTCTCCAGACAGACTGTTATTGTTGAGTTTCCTATTACAGATTTAAGAACAATAAAAAAAAAATGTCAGACCCAAAAATGCATAAGTATCCAACCTATGATTTTCATAATCAAATTCTAGTTCTTACATGTATTGAAGGTTTGTCAAGTGCCCTAGAGAAGGAGGAATTTCACCAGCGAAGCGGTTATTGGAAAGATCAAGAGTTCGAAGCTTTGAGAGCCTACCAATCTCTTTTGGGACTGTTCCTCTTACGTTGTTGTTCTGTAAGAGTCTGCAAAGCACCTCATTCCTCAGTATAAGAAAACAATCGAACCAAGTCACATACACTTAACCACTCTTGAGGTACTTACACAATCTGAAGATTTGTTAAGTTCCCGATACTTGGAGAAAGTGTGCCAGATAAGTTCTGACTAGGCGTTCCCCTGCATTAGACAATCCATAACCTCTTTATTAAACTCACTCATAGTTTGTTATATTTTTCAGATTCATGCGACACTAATTTTTTAGTTAGTTCTGGAAGACTCTCCATCAACCTAATTTGGTAAGTTATTGAACATGAAAGATTGCAATTTCTTTTGGAGCAAAAGGAAAGACTTACAGGCCAATAACAAGACTTTCAGCAGAACAAGTGACCATCGTCCAGCTACATGGATCAACCGAGTCCCCATCCCAGTTATCGAGAACACCGTGAGGATCCTCCAGAGTAGCTTTTATCGCCATTAAAGCTTGGACTGTAGAAAAAGCACCCAAATGGAAAATTTTATTTTAAAAGAAAAAAAAAATGGAAAACAGATCCCTAGTTCTAGGAGGTGGGATTACAAGAATAGAACATAGTTTGTGTCCTTAATTACCTTCAAAGTTAACACCTTTGGGAGAGAGAAAACCAATTGCAGAGCTCCAAAGGCAGGTAAATATGAAAAACCAGAATAAATCCTTTCTCTTCCACTCTTTACTCATTGTCCTAGGAGCTATAACACAGTAACCCAGAGGGCGAAAAATGCTAAGCCTGCTTACGCCAAATGATGAAGCCTTACTTTGGAGCAAAACCCCGAATGAGTTTTCTTTTGGTTAATGTGATAAACCCTTTAGATGATCAGAACAGAACTGAACTTTAGCTTTGTAGGCCAGAATAACATTCTGACCATAGTTCTTCAATCAGACCAGAAAAAGCAAGCACTCATTCAGTCCCTTTAGGTTGTATAAAGATAAATGGGCATGCCTGTCACAGGGTCAGTAGCATGCAAGAAAACAAATAATGGCCAACAACTTTAAGAGCTTAGAGGAAGTGGGGAATTCAAAATTGGGAAGACCTATTGAAATAAATATGTAAAAGAGGAAGCTTTCTCTGCAGGTAATACACTTTCTATAATGTAAATTAACACATAACAAGAAATAAGTCACACTTCTCTTTTCCCTTGTTTATTTTTTGAAACATAAGAAATGGAGAATTTGAATTTAGCTGTTTCTTTCTTGGGAAATTCATAAAACATGATGTTAAACAATAAAATAGCTATCTTGAACAATCGGAGTAGTTTTTTTTTTTGGTAAATATCACACAGTTGAATACGTAATCTTATTTTAGCATTAAATGTTTCTTTTCTTTTTTTCCTTTACTATGAGATTCTTCCCTGCCGCAATTAGGTTGATTTGAGAGATTTTAACAACTAAATTAACAATTATGGAATAGTTTAGCTGACAGATAATTTTCTCCAGAGATATTCGAGCATTTCACATATCTAATTAATAGATAAAGCCAAATGATAATGAAAACTTAATCAGTGCCTGTACATGATAAAAACCAAATTGAATGGTTGGTCAGTCAGCAGTCGTCTTATAATGCTTAGAGATATGCACTACTCCTAAATCTTGTCATTATCCTCTTGAACTTTATATGATTTAAATTTGCTAGCAACCCAAGAATTGGCTTATAGCATATGTTGGAATATACAAGCATTTACAGCCAGGTTTGGTTTTGATTTTGCTAGTGTCGGAGGGAATCTGACATTCCCTGAATTTGCCCTTTCAATAAAATACTCCCAAAAAAAAAGAAAAATTAAAGAACATCAGAATGTGAGAATCTCACAGTAGTGACTCTGCAATCGAGATTATTTGCCTTTGAACAAACATATGGACCGGTAAAGGGATCAACATAATGAGATTTACCCAGCTTTGTGCTTTCTTTACATCGTTTGATAAACTGTACGGGTAAAGATATTCTCATCAGTTTTTTATAACAAAATTTAAGTAATTTTACGTTGAATTAAAAAATTATTTTATTTTATTTATTTTAATTTTTTTAAAAAAATTATTTATTTATTTTATATCGATCTAAATAAAATATAAATAAACTTAAAAATAACATACATAATAATTATGAAAAACAGTAAAATATATTATAATTAGAAATAATATAGTTTCTTTAATGTATATTATAAAAAAGAAGGGATGATAAAATATATTATAATTAGAAATAATATAGTTTCTTTAATGTATATTATAAAAAAGAAGGGATGAAGTATGAATCTATGTTCTTATAAATTGTGAACATTAACCCGAGATATTAGAATAAAACAAAAAAAAAAATCACAGCATTTCGTAAAAAGATTAATTCTCCTTAAATAAAATCTGAACGTCATATAATCAAACTTAAGAAGAAAAAAAAAGAAGCATAAAGTACAGCCGAATTTTTTAAAAGGTTATTAATTGGCTGCCACCTCAAGAGTTCAAGTGCTTCCTTTCTCTCTTTCAGTATCATTATCGATGATCGATGAGAGATGACAATGCCGCGCATGATAAATGTACTTTTGTTTATGGGCCGACAAATATGTTTCGTCGTTTTGGCTTTTTACTATATTTATTTTTTTAATTCTTCTTTTAGTATTTTAAATGCAAAAGTTTTTCTCCTTTTCTTTTCTTTTCTTTCTTTTTTTGAATAAATAATACTCCAATAATGCTTTTTTTTGTTTGCATAAACAATAACGAATTATGGGGGGCGGGGAACCCCTAACCAAGAATGAGGTGGATTAGCATAATATAACGTTGCCAATGATTAATTTTAAGGATTTTTTCTA
Organism: Apocynum venetum; assembly: GCA_019593545.1. Classification (NCBI taxonomy): domain Eukaryota; kingdom Viridiplantae; phylum Streptophyta; class Magnoliopsida; order Gentianales; family Apocynaceae; genus Apocynum; species Apocynum venetum. The sequence continues at coordinate 1,930,534 of SRSM01000123.1, read as the reverse complement.
TGTTTACATGAGTGTCAGAGTCTTAAAAGGTGGTCAAATTATTAATATGATTTTTTTTTATCTATATCTAAGCACAAGTAAAATAAATATAGTGTCTATAAATATAAATCATTTAATTTTTTTTATAGATGTATTAAATTATTAAATATATCATTAGATTTATTTTTTTCCTCTTTTAGTTATAATTATAATTTACACTTTTTTTTAGAAAGAGATAATATTAAATAGAAGACAAGATTGAAAACATATTATAATTATATAATCCATTCGTCTTATCTTAATTGTCTATTTTTAAATTGTACAAAAATTAATACAAAATTTAGAAATTATAATTATAGTACTAAAGTTCATAAATTAATCTCATTTAATAGATAGTACATAAGTATTAATCATTCTAAAAAAATACATTATCTAATAAATTATAAACAATTCATCTAAACTTTTCATTAATAACAAAACAAGGGTAAAAGTGTAAAAATACATACTAAAATTTAAAAAAATGAATAATTGAAATGAGATATAAAAAAAGAAATATGAATAACTAAAATAAGACGGATGGAATATTAAAAATTATAAAATGAATTAATATTTAGAGGCAAAATATTAAATGTAAAATAATTTACATTTAGAAATAAGAAAAGTAAGAGTTACAATTTATACATTAAATTTAAATGAATCCTACCTAAATCAAGATTTTTTAGCTAACAAAGGTATCCCGTGCAACTTTGGTTCTTGTCTCGGAAATTGAGGGTCACTAATCCCTTGTTATAATGATGCAGTTATCTTAAAACTTGTATAGCAGTTGTTTGGACGGATTAAGACAAATGGACCAGTCAAATCCCAAAAAGCCTTATTTATTTTCGACCAAATATTCCAGAATAGTAGTACTACTAGATTTTTCATTGTCATAACCTTACGATACAAAGGGTAATTTGCTTAGTTTTTAACGAAATAAAATTGAACTTAATTTTATTTTTTCATTCAATTACATTTTACTGTCACTGCCCTTGTGTAAAAGGCACAGTTTGTTTGAGGAAGTAGGGATGGTGGAGCATTCCCAGGACAAATGAGTCGTGGCACGAGCTAAGGACAATAACCAACGATGAAATGAATCCCATTGGCTAAGAAAGATATACTACTAAGAAGAGCCCAAACAGCAGTAAGAAATTGACCAAACAGAGGGAAAAAACAGGGTCCTAATTAATGCTGCCAAATGACAACAAAGTCCCAGTGGATTTGAAAGTGGATGGATTGAACACAGCTGGGAGTAATTGTCCCTTTCTTCACCCTTATCCATCACTTCCCACAGAAGGCATTTCAAGTGGTGGATTTCCTGGCTTGACCCTTTTTTAGTTTCAAAAATAAAAGGTTTCAACATTCCTCTCTATTGCATGATATAACCTTATCAATAGTTTAGCCCTATCAAGGAAAATATGATCATTTGGGGAGAGCATAGAGCCTCGTTATCACTCGATAGATTCCAAATCAATCACTCATCCCCCTTTAAATTTCATTTTTTTTATTTTAAAAAGAAAGATAAGTCTTGAATTTAATAAAATGAAATAGATAAATTTGAACTACTATAGAAAGAAAGGATACACATGAGCAAACGTTTCTGGACATAATTATTCTTTCTTCCATTAAAGCCATGATGAGAAAGGTGATAATTGTTGTTAGTATGGTGATCATAATTCAATGGAATTTGGTAACACTCCTTTAACTTTTCTCCTTAAATAGTTTTTCCTAGTATCTTTAACTTTATGCACAAATTTCACTTGGCAACGTAGGAGGCAAATTATCCTTCATTGGTCCTCCGGCCTCCCACCTTGAAAAGGTTAATCATGGCTGCCTTGTCATGTCAGTAGACCATGCTAGACTATGAGGACCTTCCTCCCCATACTGTCTCCAGTTTTGGCCGCTCCATTGGGACTCTTACTCGATCACTTCAATATCCACTGTCAAGTTCTCATAATCCTATTTGCCGGGCCATTTCATTTCACTTGCTCTGTGTGTAGAACATACATAATTATTTAACTCGAGGGATTCCAATGCCTATGATAAAAAGAATTAAACTGCTTCTTCTTTTCTGCTGTAAATAGTTTTGTCTTTCTTGCAATCATAAGGTGTAGAATGCAAGACTTTGTTCTATTCAGAACCTATAAAACGAACTTCACTTGGCTGTGATCGAATAATTGGATGCATACTCTATAATTCTAGACTCAACAGTAAATGTATAATGCAAAACATCAAGAAACCTCTATTTTTGGTCCCGACTGTTCACAGGGATGCATAGCAGCCCCGTAGTAATAGCTACCAATCATCAAAAGTCGATGGCAATTTTAACGTATTGTCTGCAGAATCTTCACTTGCCCTATTTAAATATTTTGCTAAACTCCAAAATCTTATCGCAGAGACCGAAGAAGAATTTCATTTCAAAGAGAAAACTCCACAAGCAAAAAGAAATACTACAAGGTACACAAAAATATTACAAACCAAATATGTAACATAGGGAATATAATACTCTTACCAATTAAAGTGGGTTGTACAAACTGTATGGTCACCTTCATCGCGTTTTGCCCCGTTGAGAAGTCTCTCTCTGGAGTACCACACAGCACACCACCCATGTCCGTCCTACAGAAGCTGTTCTATCGAGGGAGGAACAGTCCCATACCCATAATTATCCGGAAGAGATTGAATTGTAGTTTTCACAATTTTGTTTCTTTTAAATCATCCGGGGGAGATTACGCATAGTTCCTCCAAGGCTTGTTTCGATATCACGTTCTATGAATTTCACCTTTCTTTGTTATAGGAAGAGGTGAAAATGAATCAAATTGTGTTTCAGTTTATGAGCAAAGTGCCAGGTCAAGCACTTAATGAGCATATTCATGTATTTAAGCTAAAATTTGTCGTTAATCAAGCCTTTATTTTATTTACTTTTTAAAACATTAAAAAAGCACAAAATATTGCCTAAATGTCGTAAGAAAATAGCCTGAAATTAAATGACACATCCACATAAATAATAATAATAATAATAATAATAATAATAATAATAATAAATGTTCTTCATTTTCTTAAGCAATTCTGAAAATGCCTCTGGCCCAATACGTTGATTGATCCAAAAAATTTCCGGAGGGGATAGGATAGACCTGCTGCAGAAACAGACCTCTGACAGTCTTCGGTACTCTTCCCTCTACATATACTTTCATTCTAGAAAACAATAATAGTCCCAGAAAACTTTAATGGATCAAACATATTGGACGGGTAAAAACAATCACACTGATTCATCTGTGACTGCTTCAGCAAAATTAATTCCATGTGATCCAACTGTGAACATATTGGAACCGAACTGACAAAAATTTCATGCTATGAGTTTTTAAGGAATGCCCTACCACACCGAGGTTACATGATACAATAATGACTACATTGCTTTAAGCACTAAGCTGCAGGAGCTCTGTCTCCAGAATTTTTGGAAAAAAACAGATTTAAAACATCAGCATGATTTCTTACGTATCTTGGGCATTTTAAGAGGAAGTCCTGTGCTTCACTATGTCTTCCTGCTTCGAAATAGGCTTCAAATAGTTTAAGAAACACGGGAGTTGAAGGAAATCTCTTCACTGTCATTGCTTTTGAAAACATAATGGCATCATCAGCGCCACCGAACTTGGAAAGAAACTCAACGAATGGGTCCAAAAATGGTGGGTAGCCTTGATTTTTCATCAAAGGAAGAATATCCAAAGCTTCTTTGAATCCTCCCTGAGCCAACAGCATACCTACCAAAATCTTGTAAGTGGAATGCCAAGGCCGTAGCTGGTTTTCATTGACCATTCGAAAAACAAGGTTGTATCCATCTACTACTCTGTTCTTGCGACAATATAAACTAACCAACAATTCTAAAGCATATTCAGTGTTAGATGCACCCACTTTCTCAACCATCTTTCGGTAAGTGGTTGAAGCTTTCTCCAAATCACCAGCCAGACAATATCCTTCAACTACAGATGACCATGCTCTGTGACCTAGACTGTGTTCACTTTCTTCCATATTCGTCATAAACTCATCTGCTTCCTCAGAATTCCCACCTCTACTGAGCTGGAAAGCAATTCTACTCTGCATAGAACTGTTGGGTTGAAAATCAGCCCTCACAGCTTTCAAAATCTTATTGCACTCCTCAAATCTTCCAACACTAGTCAAAGACTTGAGAACTGCATTAAAGGTAGAATTCGTCAAGACATACCCATTTTCTCTAGATAACCTCACTACCCTCAGAAACAAGTCCATGTCTAGCTCCTTGCTAACTGCAATTTTCTTCAAAAGAAAAGTGCAGTCCCCAGGTGATGGCTTACTTGCACCACCCATAGCAAACTCATATAAATCCACAGATTCCTTTATCATCCTCTTCTTGACAAATCTTTCCAAAATCTTAACATAGATGTCCTTATCCATTTCATGTCCAGCATTTCTCATTTCATCAACCACCCTCCAAAACTTCACAGTTGAATCTTCACTAGCCAACACCCTTGCCATTGCACCATATGTACATTTGTCATGTTTAAAGCGACCACTCTCCTCAACCCACCTAAAGAATATTAAACCCTTGTTACCTTCAACTCCAATATTCTCCACCACCGTTGAGACTAACTCACTTGAAAACTCAATGTTCAGTTCACTTAGGCGCTTTTCAACATCATCCCCCCAAACATCTTGCCTGATCACCCTACAAACCCGAGAAGAAAGATTTTCAATAGAATTATCTATTGACCCGGAAGCATATACTTCCTTTAACTTTCCCGCATCATCATTCAGCCCATCATTTTCAAATTTATCTAAAGCCTTACCAAAGGCACCTTTTGAAACTCCATATCCTTTCTTTTTCATAAACGAAACCATATCCCAAAATTCTTCGATAAAACCATTCGCCACAAGTATAGAAAGCATCAAATTATAAGACTTTGAGCTCAATCTATTCCTCTCATCCTCATTCTTAGAAATCCAACTGAAGAATTTCCGTGCCACATCAGGAGCAGAATGGAGATATTTCAAAGCATTCAAAACCAAATCGTGTGTTATTACAATATTATTAGTCTCCAATTCCAGCTTAACCTTTTCATCAGTCAGGTCAGTTTGAGAGAACATATCAGTTAATGTAACGATCTGGTTATGATCAGATGAATCTTTGGGCGGTTCCATAGCTAGTTCAGAAGAGAAAAACCGGATACTAGGCGATTGATAAAAGGGCACATGGTTCGTACGCGAGCAGGATTGAAGTGGCCAAGAGACAGAGCGAAGAGATTGTACCTGAGGGTGAGTCAGGGTGGAAATGTGCGGCTGAGACCGGGAGTAGGACCGGAGGAGAAGAAGCCGTCGCCATTGATTTCTCATTGTTGTAACGAGTTCTAGTTCGGCTACAGATTGAGCTGAAGAAGAAGATCGCCGGCGCTGTTTTCAGTTTAGGGCTTTTTCGGCTAACTGAAAAGGACTTTCGGAGGGGTTTTTTGATTTCGTCTAGGGTTTTGATCCCCGTGTGTGGGGAAGAAACGAATTTCTTGTTTATCCAGGCAAGTGCTAATAAAAGTTCAGTAAATTGTTCTTTACCCCCTAAAATGTATCATGTTTAACGGACTGGCCCCCTCAAAAACATTAATCCACGTGCACCCCGCTCAACAATGATGACCATTTGTGCCTCTTGCATATGCTACATGGAAATTCACAAATAACATCATGTTCATCATGCATACATTAAAAATTAAACTATTGAATATTATATCTCTTAAAATATACAACTTTTTTAAATTTCTAGAAAAATATTTTATTTTATTATATTAATTGCAAAGTTTAGTAAGATGCTTTGTGGATAAATTTATAAGGTCACAATTTATAAAGTTTATTATATAAATGTTATCATTTTATAAAAATTATGTTGAATTAACTTATGCATCACAATAATTGAAGAAATATTTTGTTTAATGAATTAAAAACATATTGGCTCGATAAAAACAAACTAATGTATATTGAATTATCAAGTTTTTAGCACAATTTTTTTTTTCTGTGAATGAGAGGAGTTTTCTTTTTTTCAATAACTTTTAGAGTTTAATTACAAATCAAAATTTTGATTATTATTTTAAATCTTAAGTATATCTTACATACTTTTAAGATGGAAACATCAATAATCTTTTCATTTATATTTTTGCTATGAATGATCATACTCTTTCTAAAAATATATAAAATAAAAAATATATAAAACAATTGTATTACATGAATTAAAATTATTGAATGATTAACTATGTGAGTGATACAAGTTCATTAGAAGTAATCTACTTAAAAATATTGAATAAATACAAGTATATACACGGTGAATTTAGATATAAATGAAATACTTGAAATATTTCAATGGCTATTGTCCATCATACCGGGCACAGAATTATCTCTTTTTATTTTCTTTTCCTTTTAAGTTATACTCCAATGTGATGTGATATTATTGAAGTTCTCAAGGAGTGAATTTCATGAAGTTTAATGTTCGAGGGCACTCCCAGATTTTCGTATTCTAACGGCGCACTTGAAATTTACATAAAAAAGTTATAATTTTTTTAAAATTAATTATAAAAACCATCCAGATTAGACTGTTTCCCCCCCCCCCCAAACCCCTTTTTTTATTCGCTCTGTCAAGTGAAGAGAGAGTATCGAAAAACTACATTCATCATTTTACAAGACTTCTTTAGCTCCTTTAGGGCCAATATTTTGAAAATGTATTTGACACAACAGTATTTTGTGCAAGAGTTCATGTATATCACAGTTAAATAAGAATCAAGAATTATTGCATCTATCTGCACATCAATATGTATTCTGGAATAAATACTCTATTTTATGAGCTTTCTAATGCCATTTATATGAATCTTGCTGGCATCCTTTCAATATTCTTTAATTTCAAACAGATTAATCGCCAGATATGTCTTAGAACCAGTAGTTCTTTTATGGATCTTTCCGTTCGAGAGTTATAAGTATCTATCAAATCTGTTATTGTTATGGCAATTAGATCAAAGTTGAATGCCAGAGAGAGAGAAAATATTGTGGCACCAAAAGAGAAAACTACTTTATTGGATCAAATCAAAATTCCATGATAGAGAACTGTTTCGCTTCTTGCAACATAAACTAAATGAGAGTTTGCAAATGCTGGTAATGCAATGCAATCTAAAGGGGAAAAAAATCAGAAAAACTGGGCGGTGCCGAAGTTGAAACAGAAGCAGCTGAACTGAGAAGAAGAAACCAAAACAGCCATGAGGAGAAGTGCAGATGGAGGATTCGTGTTCTTCATTTCTTTATGCCAGCTGCATCCTTAACAGCATCAGCAGCCCCCTGTGCCTTTGCCATCATTTGCTGCCCAGTTTCCTGCATTGTTTCCTTAGCAGATTGAGCAGCATTGCTTGCCTGGTTCAACATTTGGCTGCCCTTTTCCTGATCAATCAACATTAATCATCACACTATCATTAGAATGTCTTCAAACATTTATTGTGCATGTAATTATAATTTCATATTACTACTTAGAAGCTCACCTGGGTTTGTCCCTTGGCCTGGCCGGCTTGGTAGTTCATGCTCTGAGAGTTATTCATGATCTTTTTCTACGTTAACAAATAAAAAACACAGACTAAATCTGATGTACGTGTATCTTTACTTGAATATTGTTTGCTAATTGATGAAGACTAATCAATCTTAGGCTCTGTATTTATAGTAATTTCCAACCTATCTATGAACTACAAGTGTTATGCTCCCGGCGAAAACTAAAAGGCAGAGAGCATTGCACTTCTCAAAATCCCGCTATTTCTGTTAGTTTTTTAGAATCGGAGAGATAGGTTGAGTTGACAGATTCCAACCTCGTGTTCCCTAACCTAACAGAAATAGCCCTATTTGAAGGAATTGAGATAATGAGATCTAAGAATCCATTCAAACTGAAACTAAAAAAATTCAGTTTTTTTTTTTTTTTTGTGCAGTATTTGGTAGCCAGCTGATTTAATTTGTCTATCCAATAATAACAATGAATATTTTTTTACAATCCAATGGTGAAAATGTACCAAGTTTGAAGATGTGTTTACAATTTACAAATCATGAATTTAACTAAAGGACAGAAAGCCATGGTCGGAGCTGCTAAGTTGCTGTTTGAATTCACTGTTTCCGTAGTGAACTAAGCAATAGGCATCTTCGCATTAAAATTTTCGCCAAATTTCCAAGTGCATGTTTTATCCTTAGTTCAGTCAAGCATTTATCAATAAATTAAATGAGGATTCTAAATGAGGATATGCGAGATAAAATATGCCCATCCAGCTTGCTAGAACTGTTTGTTTTTTAATTGTTTTTATATTTTTCATTTTTATAAGGCCTCAAGCCGTAACACGTAACACGACTATTTGTCCGACAATAAACATAATCAAATACTTTGTAATCATCATTATGCTAAATTAGATATATCAATGTATATTTAGACTCATCTTACATATATATTTTCAAGTGGGATGAGTATTGCAATATCCTATTTGTAATAGATGCGATTAATATTGTTTTGCCCTCATATGTTATCAAATGTGAAATATGTGAAAAAATAAATTAACTATTATTCCTTCCATTTTAAATTGAAAGTTTACCATTTCTATTTTAGTTTGTTGAATATAATATTTTTTAAAATTTTTATTTATTAATAATCTCTTTAATTTTAATTTTTTTTTCAAGAAACTCAGTGTTTACATCCACTCACCATCTTAATATAAAATATTTACATTTTACTAAATTATAAATCAATAAAAATGAAGAATAATTTAGAACTGTGCGGGAAGTTTGACACTAATAGCCTAGCTGCAGCCTGCAGGTAAACAAAGTAAAGGGCTTTTCGGTTCACAGTAAGGAAAGGGTCATTTTTCCTCTGTGATTACTAATGTTGGATAGGAGGTGCAAACCTTTAAGCTAGTGAATGTCGAGCAAAACTCCAAGATAGGGAACATTGATATTATTATTCATAGCAAGACTGAAATCACAAACCATCTTAGACGCAAAAAAACTAAATCATGAAGACAACAAACAATCCAACCAATAACACACAGACCAACAAGGTACTATCAGTATACGCCCCAACTAATAGAGCAAAACACTGGGATAAAACATTATTCAGGACTAGTAAAATTATTGAAAATCTGAATAATATGACATCCGGTCTGGAACTATTTCTTCCCCTCCTCATCATTGTCGTTCTCACGCCAGTAGCAGTTCAAAGTTTGACCTAGGATACCCATCGGTCTGGAACTATTTCTTCGCCACTACCTCATCGTCATCGTTCTCACTCCAACAGCAGTTCAAAGTTGACCTTGGAGACCCACAGCTACTGGTGATCAAGAAACTCTGGTACATAATAGATCCTCCTTTGCCAAGCGTTTCAAAGCTTCTCTCTCCACATACGTATCCCTTAACATCTAAAAGGAAACCAACATCAAGTTTCTTTCCAGGAACATCAGTGTGCAAAGCCAAAGAAAATTCCATTGGTTCGAAGCAGGCCAATACTCTCTCCAGTAGTTTGTTCAAATTTAATACCTCAAAATTATAACCAACAGCTTCAAAGCTAGCATAACTGAAGCCATCCTCTGGTGTCACATGAATAGTAGAGATAGCCTTTCCTTCTATTGCATTCATGGAGTACCCGCATGGATCAAAGTCGAAATCACATATCTTCGAATCTGGAAGAATCTTCCTAATGCCAGATATCTCAGTCATGACAGCTGCAGAGCTTGATTTAGCTTTGCGAAAAACAGAGGCCCTCTTCTTATCCAAGCCAGTCATGCATATTTCCAAGGTGTAAACAGGATCCGGTTTTTGTGCCGATTCAGCAGAAGCACAATAAACATGCCATTTCTGTTCTGTATCCAAACCACCCATCAAATAAGCTTTGCTACCTGCACCAAGTCTGCCAAAATAGCTGTCAAGGACAGCTACTTCCTCTGCGAAGTTACGATGGGGATATGACTGAGCACCAGGAAATATAAAACTCCCCCGAGTGTACTTCACAGATCTAACAACAAGATCTAAAGTACTAGCCAACTTAAGGATTGCAGGGATAGAAAGAAGCAACTTTGTAGTCCCGCAAGTTTTGAGCATAATTTTGTAGGGGTAAACGAAAAGGCTAGATTCTGACAGCACATAAGAATCAACTTCATCATTCGATAGTGAGGAGACAATGGTGCACTCAGCTGGTCTCAGAATTTCATCCAATTGGTCCTTAGATAAGGATCGAAGCCCTAGACCACAGGGGTCAGAGAAAATTCCAGGTTCAAAAAAGGATATTTCAAGTCTTTTCTCAAAACCTTCAAATCCAATTGCAGAGACTGGCAAGGCCATCTTGACTTAAGAAGAAAGGAGTGCTGGTTGAAAGCAGGAATTAGAAGGATGAGGGGAAGAAGAGAAGAAATTCAAAGAGAAAGGGGAAGAGTAAACAATAGAGTTTGGAAAAACTGCTAGTCTAAATCGCCACTGGTGGCTATTGCACCGCTGGGGGAATCTCAGGATGGCTTTCGAGCGCACTGCACATATGAGAAACATAATTAAAAAGGTGGTTAGTACACAGTTTTGACACATTTAGTAAGATGATCAAAATGCATTCCAAGAAGCAACATAGAGAAAGAATCAAATCTTACGTTCGAGTAGGCAGCAGATCTGAATTTCTTGATTCCTCCAGCAGGTCGGATGTCCTCAATGCTGTATCCAAGGGGAGCTTCGTAGAACAAGGATTTACTACTGCTAGACTTCTTTTTCCCGCCTCTAGACTCCATCAGATCATTCAATCTTGTATATGTAATCTTGTATATGTTGAGACTAATCTACAACCTGTTGAAACAAATAAATATCATAAAAAAAGATGTCAGAATAACAGCAATTAGCACGTATTTCACAAAACATTCTACTCTGTATATCGAAAGATGATACCTTGCCAGAATATACAAACTATATACAACGAGAAAAAGAAAAACACGCTACACAATAGACAAATAGGCTTTTACTAGCGAAGAAAGAATATGTGGCGCAACCAATTTGCTTGACAAAAGAATGGATAATGTACATATTTGCAACAGTTGCACAGGCCATAAGAATCAGTTTTAAGAATAAAATCAGAAACCATTTACTTCGTATCCGCCACTAATATCAAATCATAAACCTGCTACAAGCGAAATAATTTCTAACTGAGACAAGACAAAACATCCAAAATTCTTGATAATTAATAAAATGCTTACAAGAATAAAAAAACGATCGGAGAAGAAAAGGGAAAGGGTTAATGATAATTCAACAAGTAACAAATCAAAATAAAATCGCAGAAACAAGAGAAAAGACATAAGAAAAGGAGAAGGATTGCAAATTCAATCGACAAAACAACAATGAAGAGAACATATTCGAGATTTACAGATCGTATTATTCAAAACACTCTAAAACTATAAAATTATACAATGAAAATCGAAAGAAATCCGGAAACTTACTTTGTTATTATTTGAGCGATAAAAAACATAGATTGAAGCAACGTGAATGGATCGAAAAAATCCTAATTTCGGAAATCTCGACCAGAACTTTTGGATTGTAACAAGAAATTTATGTTATGGAGAAGGAAAGATGAAGAAATTGATTCACTGTTGCTTGGGTGGCAGAGATGGTGTGTTTCGCACTTAAGGGCGTAAGAGGAGCGATTCTATGGGAAGAAAAGAGATGGAGCAAGCCACTCCTTAAATAGCGGTGGAGAAGGAGCGCATTAGGAGAATAATCGGCAACGTGTTTCGCATGTATTTACCTTCCTACCCTCGCCGAGTTTTTTTTTTTTTTTGCTTAGGAACCTCGGAAAATGAATGATACACCTCAAAATCAAATCTTTACTTTTTAACTTAATATTAGAATTTTTTTTAAAATGAACTAAGAAATACTCCAACATATATTTACATTATTTTTTCTTAATTGAAATAAATAAGGATAGGTTGCCTTGTAACATTTATTTGAAAGAGTGATTTTTTTATAAAAAAAAAACCAACTGTTGACTTTGTAAGAAATTAAAGAAATAATTTATTTAATTAGTAAAACTCATGTATTTTGGGCAAATACGTGTATGTAAATGACCTCACTTATGCATTTAAATTAAAGATAATGACTTCAAATTATATTTTAGATAATTATCATGTATTTTTATAAAAATAGATTAATGTATTTAGATATAAATTTTTTAAATTAAATATTCTATTTATAAATCTTAGTTATTAAATATTTTAATATTAAAAGTAAAAATTTAATGTAAAATATTTAATTTTAAAAAAATCGAGGAGTAATAAAAAAAAAAGGAGTATTATAATAATATACTCATCCGTGAATTTTGATATTCTAGAAAAAGGATTTAATATGCTTGAAGGAGGAGTTGAATTCCCTTTTGATTCTGTCTCAGCACCACACCAATAAGAAAGAAAGAGTTGGGTGCGAGCACGGAATTAAATGAGTTGTGTGGCTGAGAAGCAGACGAAAAAAAAAGTAGAGGGGGAAAATTTTGGGTCCGTTAACGAGTTTGCTTTATTAAAATAATAATAAAAAAAAGAAGTCAGAAATACTGGTGACTCATAACATATCTGTAAAGCAAAAGAAGTGAAGAAGATAAAGGAGAAAAAAAGAAAAGTGATGGGACAATTGCTAGCTGGAAATTCATTTGGGGTTCTCGGACTTGCTAACCACTCATTCTTTCCTTGCAATTGGGAGCTCTCTATTAGATAGTGCTAGTCATGGTAATTTAATATAAATATTAACCATTTATGATTGAATTAATCATTCTAGCAAAGACTACTACATTGATGATGAATTGGTTTCCTGGAATATGTTCCCTTCAAACTTCAGACTTAAGACGCTGAATTTCCCATGCGTGGATGAAGGGAAACATCCACGTGTTGCCTTCTTCTTTTTTTGCCCTTACCCTCTCTATTTATTTTTATAATTATATAATTCTATGATCATAATATAATTATTTATTTTGTCTATAAATATAAGTTATTTAATATACTTTTACACAAATCAATTAACTTCTTTTTTTTCTTCTTAAAATACCATTAATTATTATATCTTAAAATAAGAAACATAAAAGAAAATTTATTTTGAAAAGAAAAAAATATAAAGACTTTATCTTAAAAAAAAAACATGCGTAAAAGAAGAGATAAAAATAAATAATAATAATATTGAAAGTCAATTGTAAAATATTCATAAAATGACTTATATTTGAAATAAGAAAAAAAATCATTTAATAACTTATATTCCTATATAGATAGAATCATTTTTTTCAAACATTTTGATTTACCATTATTTCTCTTCTTCTTTTTTTAGAATTTTTTTTAGTGAAATTATTATTATTATTTTTTTTAGGGAAATAAGGAACTTTGAGAAATATTATCAGCCTCTTATAATCCTTATATGTACCCAGAGGAGGTAAAGACGTAAAGTGGAAACATTCCATAACACGTTCCTCTCGAAATACTTTCAAATAATTGTTTTGATTTTTGTCCACATAAATCAGGATTGGTACTGAATTAATTTAAAAACCTATAAGCATTCAGGGGTCAATTGACAAAAATAACCTAAAGAGAACGACAGCAATAAATAAACTTGAAAGCGCAAACGTCACCGACGACTTCCGCTTTCCCAGGATGTAGTTTCAAGTTTGTTCCTAACTCGTGCCGGCTCCTACCGACGATAGAAAAACCAAAGCAAAGAACTAGTACGGAACGGAGTCTAAAAAAAGAAAAAAAAAAACTATGAAATGAGAGATCAAAGAAAGTCATTTTGCCATTGACCTAAGCTGGGGATTGTAGTGAACTTTGCGGATATGGTCCCGTGAACCCTGGCAAAGGTTCCGCATCAAAGAAGATATTTTTTGCAAAGATTGTTCTTTTATCTTCCCATTCCAAAGAAATTGCTGAAGATATAAATTGCTGAAATGTAACTTCTCGCTTCGCTTGACAAGGTATTCATTCTTTTGTAGCTCCTGCAAGCATATTCTTGGAAATTCTTGAATTGGGTTTTATGGTAGTAGAAAGATGGCAACTTTTCCTCTTGTTTTAAATAGTAGATTATTGATTGCTCCAGATAAATTGAAACTTTATGGTGGAAAATCCAATTCCTTGAGGCTGGACCAAAGTTTAACTTGCTCATCTTCTAAATCCTGTTACCGGTCAGATTCTCTGCCTTTATTGGGATTGAGTTATAGTTACTGCAAATCTCCACATAGGGTATGGTTGCATAGGAGTAAGGTTAAATCATTGGTCAATGATAAGAGAAATGTAGAATCCCATTTTGGGAAAAGGCAAAATTTTGTCACCGGAAGGAAATTTTCCCTAAGATTGAGACCAAGGTTTCGATTACTCTCAAGAAGATTGAAAAAGTTTTCAATAAGGTCGATATTGAATGGCCTTGGACCATTTCTTCGTAAGAATGCAAGAAGAGTGACCCTTTCCACCTGTATGTCAATTGTTTTTGGTATCTGCTTCTTGTTTCTGAAATTAACTGCAATGCCCTCATCGAAAGTTGTTCCCTATTCGGACTTGATTGCAAGTCTTCATGGTGGAATGGTGGCAAAAGTTCTGTTTGAGGAGGGTACTCGTCGTATATACTATAATACAAACTCATGGACAAGTAAACAAACTCAAACATCAGAAGCTGAAGTCTTAGTTCCTTCGCAAAAAGTATCAGATAGCAATGTCAACAATGTTGTAGTCAATAAACATGTTCAAATGAGTGGGAGATTTTTGGCAAAAATATTTAAAAGTCAAGCGCCTGCACCTGCATGGCAGTTTTCAACAAGAAAGATAGATCATGATGAAGGCTATCTTCTTACTCTGATGAGGGAAAAAGGAACTTCTTATGGCTCAGCCCCTCAATCAGTACTACTATCGATGAGGAGTTTGTTGATTACAGTATTAACATTATGGGTTCCATTGACACCTCTTATGTGGCTTCTATATCGTCAACTTTCTGCTGCCAATAGTCCAGCTAGAAAACGGAGATCAAGTAATCAGTTGGTTCAGTTTGATGATGTGGAGGGTGTGGATGCTGCAAAAACAGAGCTTATGGAGGTAAGCCATCTCAATCATGTTGATATATATTCCTATACATATTTCACTTTATAGGTGACCAACCGTCAGAGTTGGTCTCGGAAATGTGAGGTTCATATGCTGGAAGTATCATGCTCTTAAAGCTCCCTTTGTCCATGCTTGTGGAAAACATTACTTTTGCTCTTCAATTGGAAAAGTTCTTTGACAACCTGGTTATAAGGGAATTCAACACAAATGAGTCCTGAGGAGTAGATCAATGTCAATATCTTATTTATGCTCATTGATTACTGATTTATTTTCTTTACATAGAATCATTTAATAGTTCTTATGCATTGAAGTATGACAAGGAGAAGTTTCCTTCTCTCTCTCCCCCCCCCCCATTTTTTCCTTTTTTTTAGGGGGGGGGTGGGGTGGGGGAGGAGGGTTTGTGTTTGTGGCCTGTGGGGTTTGATAACTTGGTTTCTTTATTTTCTGCTTTCTTTCTTTCTTTTTTAAAGTAACAGTCATGACAATGGAAGTATCCTGGAACTGAAATACCTCTTCCTTCCTGCAGTGTTATTTCCTTTACATAACTTGGTACATATATTCCCAGCTTTGAGTGTATGGGCTATGCAGTGGAGATTTTGAAACAACAGTTATATTCCTTTAATTGATAAAGGTTCAATGTTGAGTATTTTATAACTGGAAAACAAAAAAGATCTGGAAGCATTTTTTATTTTATTTTTTTGGTGTGTTACTGAATATTTTGTCTTGCTTGATGATATCCATTTATGATTTTGTTCATAAAGCTCATACAGTTCATTTGTACTTTTAGATAGTTTCATGCTTGCAAGGAGCAATAAATTATAGTAAACTTGGAGCCAAACTCCCTAGAGGTGTTCTACTTGTGGGACCACCAGGAACAGGAAAAACATTACTAGCCCGTGCTGTTGCTGGAGAAGCAGGAGTGCCGTTCTTTTCAGTTTCTGCCAGTGAATTTGTGGAATTATTTGTTGGGAGAGGAGCTGCTCGCATTCGAGACCTTTTCAGTGTTGCGAGGAAGAATGCACCATCCATAATTTTCATTGATGAACTTGATGCTGTTGGAGGGAAGCGTGGGAGAAGTTTCAATGATGAAAGAGATCAGACACTTAATCAGGTATTATCTCCTTTGGAAACACTCTACTTAATTCAGGACTTGCAGTACTTTTATACATCTTTTGGTGTACCTTCTGCTGGCACTCACTGAATTTACTTGGAAACATTGCATGAATTCAATGTATAAATTTCAGAAAATGGTCAAATTGATTCACACTAATGGCTTGATTATTAACAAAAGGTGGTGTAATAATATTTTCTGTAGAGTGAGAAGATGGAAATCTTATGCATTCTTCACTAGATAATCATTGCAAAAAATCCAACAAAATCTATTGGTTGCATTCAGATCAAGGAACACTCTTTGAAGGAGGTCTGTAAGTGGTTAAAAATCTGTTATTTAATGCTTCTTTGCTTAGTTTACCTATGTGGTCTCCATTATGAGAATAATGATTACAGGGAACACTTCTGCCTTGACTTTTGTTAATGGCTTCTCCCCACACCCCAAAATTATACTTCTACCCTTTTCTTTTCCAGATTCCTGTGCCCTCAAATACTCTTAGTAATACTGTACTTTGACTTCCATCTGCCATTTCTAATGTCTATTACTTTCCAAAATTCTTCTAGTTGCTAACTGAAATGGATGGCTTTGAGTCCGATGTGAATGTTGTGGTTATTGCTGCAACTAATAGACCAGAAGCTCTGGATCAAGCTCTTTGCCGTCCTGGCCGCTTCTCTAGGAAAGTCTTTGTCGGTGAACCAGATAAAGCTGGAAGGAAAAAGATCTTGGCCATACATTTTAGAGGAGTGCCCCTAGAGGAAGACGTGGACCTTATCTGCAACTTAGTTGCATCTCTCACTCAAGGCTTTGTAGGTGCTGATCTTGCAAACATTGTCAACGAAGCTGCTTTGCTTGCTGCTCGCAGAGGTTGTTTCAGTATATATTGCGTTGACAATTAAATTTTGCTTACCTGCCTGTCCAATACTTATTATGTTATTAGTTAAGGAATGTTAGTTTTGAGGTTAAATTCAATAATTGCTATCATTGATAAAGATCTTTCTGGATTCCCAAATTGAATAATGGGGGTTAAAGTGGTGCAATTATCTGACTTCTGAGTGTTCGGTGCACTAGACTCTTTTTGGCACTCATCTTAGGTCACCAGTGGAACCGGTATTTTGATTTCTACCCTGCAGGGATGAGTCGTTGTGTGTCCCTCCCGGGTACCTCTTTTCAACTTGCCTAGTTGGAAGACTTGCTCTGTCCCTTTGCTGTCAATTGTTTTGATACTATTTTCGATGTAAGAACTTCAACTATAGTTATTGGTTCTTGTTATGAGCGTTTAGAAGGAAGTGATTTAATTGCTTCTTGCTTCAACGGGAATTGTGCAAGGCAGCTGTCCCCCATAATGTTTAGTAGCACTTCTATTTTGCACACTGAAATTATGCAAACTTGCAGCTCTTTGTTTCTTATTTAGGGATTTGCATTGCAATGGGACTCTGAAACTTAATTGCTCATTCATGCGGTAGGATCTGGTATTTAACATCTGTAGGTAGACTATTATATCTGTTTTCCATTCTTTCTTGATGTACAGGGGCTGCATGTGTCTCTAGGGAGGATGTAATGGAAGCAATAGAAAGAGCAAAATTTGGAATTAATGATAAGCAAATGAGTCCTACTTCCATTGGGAGGGAGCTTGGAAAACTGTTTCCTTGGATGCCTTCTCTAATTGCAAAGAGTGATACAAGACAGGATGGAGCGGAAGGGCCATTGGGCTATCAAACTCTAAGCTGATAGGTACACTTTTTAGCGTGTTGTATTATTGGTTATTTGTTGGTTCTGATGCTTATGTAGGTGAGGAAGTTGCAACTTGCAATGTGAATAATGTTTTGTACTAATACTGAGAGTACATTGTAATAAATGGTTAGAACATTGTTAATACCTAAAATTAGTAAATTTCTTCAATTGGATGGACTTCTCTTACATTTCTTGGAATTTATAGCCTTATAGGGACTGCTCAAGTTCAGGATAGGTATATCTGAGTCTGTGATTAATAGTATATGGCTGGCGACATTATTCATACTTCTCTTCTGGCATTCTCTGTTCCTAAGAAAAACTAATAGATTAGGGCTTCAGATTTGAGAAGAACCCTTCCTCTCCTCCCCACATTTTGAGGATCGATATACCTGTTTTCTTGCTAACTCCCGTCCTTCTATGATTTCTCTAAGCTATAGGGAAGCATCAAGCTGAGTTTATGAACATGTAGCAGCTCCAGGAGATGACGAGAGGACATCTGTTTTTCAGCACGTTGGCAACGTGCTGTTCTTGTGACTCATTTATAGCAGAATCTTCCGGCTCGGGATCCTCTGAAAACATGGAAATTTGACAGATTTTGTTGTCTCGTAGCCAGCCAGTTTCCAGATTGGCACCATCAAGAGTGATATTTTGTGCCCGAATTCTGAAGAAGGCTTGTCTTTGATGCTTCTCTAGAAGCAGAAGTTGAGTAAAAACATTTATACTTCCATGTTGTCCATACGGCTGGAAATTTATGTAAAGGACAAGTCCATAAATTGGCTGAAACAGCACAACAATTTTGAAGAATGTACCAGCTATTTTCATTTTTTGCGATGACATCTTATGTCCATATAAGCACCGCTTGGTGCAATTGTACATACAAGCACCATTGTGATAATAAGAGATTGTTTTTCGAGTGAGGGTATAATGATAAAAATGTAGATTACTCTATCTTTATTATTTCCTGGACGTTGTGAAATTTTGTCCCGTCTTTAGCCATCAGAGCTCTTTTTCTTAAAGACAAATATAAAAATATCATAATCTATTTAACAAAAAAATGGAAATTTCTATTCATCCAAAACTCAATGTGCATATTTAGTTAATACAAACAATTTATTCTTATTATTAACAAGGTTAATAATGAATTTACATTAGTGAGAATAAATTATTTAAAATAAGGAAACTGTAAAAATATATTTATATTAAAAAATAAATATTTAATTTTAAACATTATAGAAGTAATATCATAGATTTTTGTACAATTTTATAATTTTTATATTGAAAGGTAAAGATTCTTATGCCTCTAGCATAAAAGATTATATGAATTTTTTTTTATTGTCGATCAAATAACACCAACAGTTTCTCTTAAGAAATTTTTTTTTCTCATTTTGTCACTCACATTAAATAAAATTTCTCAATTGGGGGGAAAAAAAGCGTGCCCAGAGCAAAAAATGTACAAAAGCCCTACGTTTAACCCTGCCTAAGCTACCCCGGGCATTCACAGCCTTCCACCACCATCCACACCGACCGGGTCTCCCTAATTGAAAGGGTTCGCAAGCTGAAACCAAGAGCTGGAATCGAGGCTGTTGGGAATCTACCGGAGGTATAATTCTCTCATTTTTATTCAGGAAGCAGAAGTTGTAATCCAGTTACTCATAATTTTTACTGTCATGAATTTTGCATTCATTTGCTTTTTCTATATACCTTCTATCCATCTTTCTCATTCTCTACGGCCGCAGGCTTGAATGTATTTTTCACTTTGTAGAGTTTTGAAATTTAGATTTGAGATATTTTTGTGTTTGTGTTACGTTCTCTTAATCAGAGTATTCTTGTAAACTTTTTAAATTAATGCGTCCCGAGCAGTGATCTTCCTATAATCAAATGTCTTCTCATGCAATGTTTTGGTAAGTTGAATTTAGAACCGCGAAATTAGAACTGCTTCAATGAATAATAGAAGTAGTAATTATGACCTTGTTAGAGAATTGGAATGTTTTTGGTGTATGGATATTTGGTACCCTAAAAGTAAATGAAGGAAAAGTAATCACTGCCTAAAAGCAGTTGCAACTTCAATAATCATTCTTGTCATTACAGTTCAAGTTCGAATCTCAATGGGAAGCAAAGGTCGAATCCCACCTCACCACCCTCATCTGCGACGGCCTCTTCCAGGCCCTGGCATGGTGCATCCTGACTCTTATGGTCCTCCAATACCTCCGCCTGGTGGTTTTCCTCCTTATGATATGCTGCCTCCTCCGGAAGTTATGGAACAGAAACTTGCTGTACAACATGGTGACATGCAAACACTTGCAACTGAAAACCAGAGGCTTGCTGCTACTCATGCAACTTTAAGACAAGAACTTGCTGCAGCTCAGCACGAGCTGCAAATGTTGCATGGTCATATAGAGGAAATGAAGTGTCAAAGGGAACAGCAGACAAGCGGTCTCATGGATAAAATTGGAAGGATTGAGGCTGAACTACAAGCTGCAGAACCTATTAAAGTGGAGTTGCAGCAGGCTCGATCTGAAGCGCAGGGCTTGGTTGCTGCAAGACAGGATCTTATTTCGAAAGTGCAGCAGCTAACTCAAGAGCTCCAGAGGTCTTACTCTGATGTGCAGCAAATTCCTCTTCTGTTGTCTGAGCTAGATGGTCTGAGACAAGAGTATCAACATTGCAGGTATCGTTCTACCGCTTTCATCTTCTTTCGCAGAAGTTACTGTATCCAAACAACTAGACAGAAAATTTATACATTATCTTCTGGAATTGTAGAATGATTGCTTTACCATCTACATTTTGTTATTGCATGTATACATAATTGTTTTGTTTTATGTGCACTTTTATCTACTATTGATGGTTGCAGTTGAAAATAAATTACTTGAATATACTATCAATTGGGATATTTATTTAGAATCTCATTAGGTGCATACGAGGCTTGATTCACAATTTGCAAATAGTTGTTAATTTGTGGTTCTTAAACTTGGGAATGTCTTATATTATCTATTTTTCCCTTAACACAGAGCTACATATGACTATGAAAAGAAACTATACAACGATCACCTTGAATCTCTTCAGGTGATGGAGAAGAATTATGTAACAATGGCCAGAGAGGTGGAAAAGCTCAGAGCAGAGTTAACTAATACCTCCAACTTTGACAGACCAACTGGTATTGTAAATATTAGATCAAATGCTCTTCTCATTACAGTTCTGATCGTTTTCAAATGATGCATTTTAGATACCTCACCCATTGACAAATGCAGGTGGGCAATATGGTGGTCATACTGGATACAATGGAAACGATGCTTCTGGCAGTTATGCTTTTCAAAATGCTTACAATAATGGATATAGCATCCCTCAGGTTTACTTATTTTGCACATTTACTTTTGTGTTGCCTTGTTATTTATCATCATCTCGCTGCTCTTCTTCTGGAAGACCTAACAGACAATCAATAGCTTATGATAATTTTAAAGTGTAATTTATTGTGCTTGAGCACATCCTGATTCGTGAACTATTACGGTATCTTTACACATGAAGCTGGTGATTCATCTACTACTACTCACTTTTGTAGCCTTACCTTTGTAGAGCATGGGAGTATCTGTGCTGATTATCGGTTGTTCTTTAGTTTTAGATTGATGTAGCTTTTAAGAATGCTGTCTGCAAGCTGTATATTTTTTTCATGATGATTTAAGATAACTAGGTTGTGAGGTAATTAGAGGGAACTTAATTCCCATTATATCTTTTTCTTGTAATGTAGGGTCGAGGCCCCCTTTCAGTAGGAGTTAGCAATGGTGGAACTGGTGTCAATGCCTCTGCAAGTGCTGGTGGTGGTGTGGTCGCTGGAACCACTCCTAATGGAGCACAGTCCGGGCCTGGACATGCCCCTCCTTCTCTTCCTCCCAGAGCTTCTTATGATGGGTTGAGAGCTCCTAGTTTTGATACTCCAAGAGTACCAGCTGGTTCTGGTAATGATCTACAGAGAAATATTGCTGGACCTGGATACAGAGGAGCTGCTGGTGCTGGATATGAATCACAGAGAGGACTAGGATATGATGGACAGAGGGGACCAGCATATGAAGCTCATAGGAGGTCGGCTTATGATGGATATGGGGCAACCATATATGATGCGCAGGGAGGCGCTGGCCATGATGCCCAGGGAAGTGGGTATGATCCATCAAAAAATACTGGCTATGATTTATCATCTAGGACTGCTGGATCTCAAGTACAGGTGGCACCTTCTGGATCGGCAACTCCGCCTGCTTGTGGTGCAGGAACCAAGTATGAGGCACCACCACGAGGTGGAAATGTTGCTCGTAGATGAGCTTGATGTTGATAGAATCCTGCCTATAGCAGCACCACCATGTGGAAATGCTGCTATATAATTCAGTAAATATATTGTCAGTTTTGGGGATATTGACCATATGGTGTAGACTTTGACAGCACAGCTTGAAAAACATATGTATTTCTTAACTTGGCAAGAGCTGAACAGTGAGGATAATATAATTGGAAATCAAAAATTTTCTTGCGGTATTTGCTTTTAGCTTGCCTAGAATACTGGATGCATTGCAAGGTAATATTTTTGTCCCACTACATGATTTTACATGTAACTTAATACATATTTTTTTAATCTGTTCTTTGTCACGGCTCTCATGCACATTTCTATATGCTTTATAGATAGTTTGATGTTTGAAAGGAGCAACAAATGATAATAACAAACTAGGTGCTATGTTACTTAGAGTTACATAAGGTATATAGAGGAACTGGGAAAAAATTTCTAGCCAATGCAGTAGCAGAGAGCCCGAGTCCCAATTTTTTCAGTTTCTGTCAGTAAATTGTGGAGTTATCTGTTGGCAGAGGGCAGCTCGAATTTGAGACATATTTGGTGTTGCATGAGACTACTGTAGAAAATTTTCGTTCATGAACTTGATTCTAATGTTGGAGAGAATGGAAGAAATTTCAATGATGAACCTGATCGGATGCTTAACCCAGGTATTATCTCCTTTTACTCTGAAACATTTCCCCAGCTTTCTCTTTTATGGTGTACACTTCTACTTAATTCAGGAATGACAGCACCCTATGCAGATTTTCGTTGCTGGTTAAACTTCTGAATTTACTTGCAAGATTGGATGAAAAAAATTACTGATAAGGTTGAATTAATGCGGGTTTTATAGATGATGAGAAGATGGAAATCGTAGTAAAAGATTTGTTTATATTATTACAGTTTCAACTGCCATGTCAATCTCTATTAGTAACTAGTTTCTAAAATTCTTTTAATTTCTGAAGCAAATGTGTGTGGTTAATGCCCAGCATTTGTTTCGGTGCTCCAATTGGATTGGACAGGTACCATTTTTACTACTTGGCTTGATTCGGACATCAATGCCTTACAGCTCAGGTGCCCTATATAAGCAAATTCTCGAGCAACTTGGATAATCCAGTTCCAGGCTTCCCATTATTTTTTCTTCTGATTGGTTCTTTCCATGCTTGATACCGATGCCCACTACGATAATTCACATATGCACCAGTCGCCATTGTTTTCTTTTTTGGCCGTCCCAAGTTTATCAGCATCCTTATTGGCCTCTCTTGAAAGCAATAAGCAGTATGCTGGGAACTCTCTTTTCTCCTTTATAACCGGATCTTCTGCTTTAGAATATTTTGATACTGTTTTCTCTAACCTACTCTGTTTCCACATTAGCCCTCACGATAGTGATCTTGTGGTTATTGGAATGCATTACGTTACGTGTAAGCAATGCCAGAATCTTGCTCCTGAGCACTATGGAAATATGAACACCAACATCGGCGGTGTAAAATCCCTTCATTATCTATTCGGTGTCATTTAACCATCTATTCTATAAAGATTCTTTGTGGATTCTAAAAAGGGCACGATTTTAATTTGGAAAAGTATCATAGACCCTTGCCTGTGTCTTAGCATAATGAATCTCTTAAATTTTTTAACTTTTTTGGCAAGGGGCTCGACTGTTTAGACATGGAGAGACTTTCCCCTATTTTGCTTCTTAAGAAACCAGAAGCACAGGAAAAGCAATCACACACTCATTCACATATGATAAATATACCAAAAACAGAGAAATGTACAACATATTTTCAATGCTTATGATTTGAATGTAAACATAGAAGCACTATTTTTGGTGTTTTCTTTACAATTACATCAACCTAAATTGGCTTCTTTCTTCTGTACGCGCACATATAGCCACCAACCCCAACCTTTGCATCTTTCGTATTAATGGCGTACCATACTATACCGCATTAGTATGAAACGATCAATTGACCAAATCTTGCTAGTGATTCCTTCAAATAAATCTCACCCTTTGATTTTATTTCCCTTTGTCCTCGATGAATAGAGAGTTGAATCTCCTCATAAGCTCTTTCCTGTATGTAAAAGAAACAGAATCTTATATCAATATATATATATATGTGTGTGTGTGTGTGTGTGTCTGTGTGTGTAGCAAAATTTTGATTCAATTAAAGGATATGTCATTTACCTCATCAGTTGTCTGTCAAGGGAAGTAGTAGTTAAGAAACCTCTGTTTTCTTCAGCTCTTCTTAAGAGGTAAGGCATAATCTGTTCCAAAGGTCCAAACGGCAAATATTTGCTAACTTGAAATCCTGCATTTCTCAAACCAAAAGATAGAGCCTCCGCCATTCCATACAATTGAGCAAACTGGAGTCTTTGGTTTTGCTTTCCGATTGCCAAGTCTATTGCTTTAGCTGCTGCTAATTTTCCTGTCCATCATTTTTATTTTATTTTAAAAAGTGTAAATTTAAGTATATGATTTCTTTTCCTTAAAAGTTAAAACTGCCCCCAAATGTTGTATTGTGAGATTCCTACCTGATTCAACATTGTGGGTTGCAAGAACAACTGCTCCTGAACCATTGGCAACCTTTTCAATCATATAAGCAGCACAGCTATCGTAGCAATCATGGGTTTGCTCAATGTTGTTGTGAATTGGAGACTCCACTCCCAAAGAAGCAGCTAATTGTCTTTCGCTTGACATGTAAGCTCCCCTAACTAGTTTAAACCCGATGGGCGCTCCCAGTTCTTCAGAAGCTTTCTTTGCTCTTATTAATCTTTCTTTTGCATCCTTGAGATAAGTTTGAATAGTCCCGAAAACAACCGGATCATCATCTTTGTGATACATAATTGCTGAGGAATATGTGAGGTAATCAATTGCTGGTTGAACCGTTGTGTCCTCTGCATCTATCAATAGAGGGATATTTGCTTCTATACAGTGTTGGCAAATCTTGAATAATCTTTCATGACTTAATTTGAGATTTTGCTCTTCTTCTGGGGTTAAAGGCTGTGGTCTTATTGGGGTGTGATATAGAGGGCTGGAATCAGAGAAAATTGGAAAAGTATTAATCTTCCATGGTAGATGGAAAGAACCATCTCTGTACTCCCATCTCAGCAAATCACTGACCCTTCTAAGCAAACTAGGGGTACAAATTGCAGTTATCTTCACCACCACAAAGCTTGCCTGTTTCACGAAAATTTCATATTCTCAGACAACCTGAAATGATTTGAAGGAAATTCAAAACAATTGTAGATTATCTGATCATACATAATTTGAAATTTCTTCAAGTCAGAGCATTCTTCTCTGCCGTGTTACTCCAAAAATATTTTTAACGAGATAAAAAATTAAAAATAGTTATAAAAAAACTTTTTTCTTTACCCATTTATCTCTCGAGAAAAGAAAAAAAAAAACTTTCTACATTTGTGCACATGTTAAAACCAGTTAATCAGTTAAACATTTTTTTCTAATCTGAAAATGAATCCCACCTAATCACGTAAATCATATTTTTAATTATAATTACAATATTAAATAATTTATTAATTATATTTTATATATTTTATAATATTATCGATCATTAAACATAACTCATATAAATAAACTTTTTATTCTCAATAAAAAAATTTCTTATCCAACTATAACCACCTCTCAAAACAAAACAAAATCCATTTTCAAACCACAATCCAAATAAACCTTAATTTTCTAAAACGTTTATATCTTAGAAGCTCTTCTCTCTAGTCTTCATAGAACTTTTGAATTCAAGTCATATACGACACGAAATGATATAATGATCTAAGCTTACAGATGAGGGTGGAAGAGACTTGGACGATTCAATTGTTTTAATAAAGTCGATCATATTTCGATCACAAGACTCGTTATCCGTAGCATGCTCCAACCCATAATCCAACATGCCTCTCAATCCGGCATCCCATAGCCTGATGACGGTGCCACAAGCCTCCTCCAAATCCTCACCAGCCACAAAGTGTTCATAAAACGAATGCTTTACGGCTGCCAATATTACCCCCTTCAAGATTGGTGTTCTCATGAGCCCAGATTTCATAACCCACATGCCCAGGTCCACCATAGGCCTAAAAGCAGCCATATGTAACGTTGCCGATGATTTCAACAACCTTGATGTTGAAACCTGGGGGAACCACCCCTTAGCATCCTGAAGATTGATGATTTTGTCGCCAGCAAAAGGGCTCTCAGTGAATTTGTCATCAAAATTCAATGGCGAAACCGCGGTAATTCTTGATGGAGCTGTGTTTAATCGTCTGCAAAAAAATAGTAAATTTTGGAGAAGCTTTGGTTGGGTGATACCGCGGTTGACCATCGATGGAAGCTGGAAATGGAAGAAGAGCAAGAAAGATGAAACACGCTATGCTAAATTATGTTCCGTTACA
Source organism: Apocynum venetum (assembly GCA_019593545.1). Lineage (NCBI taxonomy): Eukaryota > Viridiplantae > Streptophyta > Magnoliopsida > Gentianales > Apocynaceae > Apocynum > Apocynum venetum. The sequence continues at coordinate 1,903,890 of SRSM01000123.1, read as the reverse complement.
AAGTCACACGAGCAATATTCGAGGAAGGGTCTGCCATTTTATAGAGAAAAGAGATATTTTTACCTTTTTACAGCGTGGAATTACTGATCACTGCTCGTCATCAGAGGGTAATTTGGTTCATTTCGGTTATCATGGTTGGAGGACAACGAAGAGTAAAACCGTGAAAAGACCAAGAAAAACAATCCGTAAGGTCAACGTTCTGGTCAAAGATTCCAAAGGCTAAAGGATTTGCGTTTGCCTGTTGATTACTGAGATGTATTGCTACGTCAGATGAGTTAAAGGAGATGGAGCTGCCACGTGAATTAAGGCAGAATGAATTTTTTTTTTTTTCTCTCCTCTCAACGAGTTGAAACTTGAACAGTCCCGATGACGCTTGAAATAAAAAATTTAAAAAAGGAAAACATGAATGCGTTAATAAGAAGTTTCACTAAAACCCCTCCATTTTTTCAAATATAGTAAACCCTTCGTATTCTAATTGAATTAATATACTCTCCAATCTATTCAATTTTATTAAAATAGTATAATTAGTGAGTTTAATTTCATTAAACACTATTTTGGTTATTGAATTTGATATAATTTAAAATTCTATAACATTTCGGACATTCTCAATTTTGAATTCTATAAAGTCCAAGATCATCAATATGGAATTTAATAGATTTCATAAAATTGTCCTCAAAAGTTCATGGATTTTAATGAAATTCTATTTTTAATGGAATTTAAAGAAATTTGATAGAATTTGAAGTAAAAAATATGAAGAAAAATTCTTCCACAAATCTAACTGTGCCTCTCAGAATTTCATGAAATTCATCTCTTTATTACCAATACAAAATAAAAAAATAAATAATAAATAAAAAAACTAAATATCATGTATATCTCTTAACTTGATTATCATAACATTATATTTCTCTTTTTACAATAATAATTTTTACACATATATTGATTTGTTTATATGTAATTTTTTATATAAAAATTATTATATTTATTTTATTTTAAAATTTTAATAAAAATTCACCAAATTCCACAAAAAATTATGGCATAAAATTTCATGTAATCTATCTACTTGGTTTAGTAACTCATATTATAACTCATACATGAATTTGGTTTGATGTAAAAAAAAATTTGTTCTTTATTTCATCTTCAAATTATTGTTCAAACTTTATTAGCGATAAAACTAAAAATTTTATTAAGAATCTCATATGTATGAATATATGTAATAGCATATATAAATATTTGAAACAAATCATACCACAAAGTATAAAATATAAAATGAATGAAAAATCAATTAAGAAATCAATTAAAGATTTAATGGATAATTTAGTCGAGTTTAGACAAATATTGATTTGTCTTTTTTATGTACAAATTTTTCTATATATTTTGTTCAAACTCTAATAAAAATTCACCAAATTATATCAAATTTTGACATAGAATTATATATAATTCTAATTAAAATAAAATAAAAATCCATGACAATCTACAAGACAAAAATTCTATTGAATTTTCATGTTTGAGACACCTCCTTAGATTTTGAATTATATAAAAAAAATGAATAAATAATTTTGTTTCAGATATGTAGAAAGATGCATTAAATAAAGATTGATTAGAAACAATTAATGAGATTTTCTTTCAAAGGTTAATAAATTTGATACCTTATGATTTATAGTAGTAAAATACAAGATTTTTATTTTGCTTTTAAATGACATAGTTATAGTTTTTTTATGATTTTTTTATAATTATGAAGTACATACATAATTTTGTTCAATTTGTCTTACGTCTAAAAAAATGACATTAAAAGGGGAGAGAGCATTTATGCATTATATTTTTTCATATAAATAAACCTTCTATTCATTATAATTATAAGAAAAAAATAAAAATTCATCAAATTCCAATAAAATCAATAATATGGAATTATATTGAATATGATAGATTCTATATAATTCTATTAAAATTCATAAAATTATATTTATTTCTATATTGAGGACACCTCCTTGAACTTCTCGTAAAAAACAAATTATCCCTCAATATTTTAATTATTTCAATATGTCATATTCATTTTTTCAATTATTTTAGTTAATTATAATTTTTATTATAATTTATCATTTTTTTCTCAATTAATCTTTTATTTTTAGTAACTTTTATAAATTAAGATAAAATATTTTTAAAAAATAAACATAATTCTATGATTTTTTTAATTTATTTGAATATGTGAATAAAAAATTAATTTAGCGCATTAAAAAATTTTTAAACAGTTGAAAAAAGGAAAAAAGTTGTATTAAAGTGAAAAAACTATATTTAAAAAAAACAAATTAAAATATTTTAACTTTGGCCTTTTCAATTTGATGTATTTTTTTAATTTATGTTTTTTTTAAGTGAAGAAATTAATTTAACGAAAAGTATCAAAACTATCAAAAAATTCGTACACCAAAATTATAGTTAAAAAATATTGGATACTAAATATATCAATTAATCGTTGTGAAAAATAATTATCTTTCAATTTTACCCTTTATAATTTTACCAAAATAAACTCTAGTTTTGACTCCACCGATTTTTTTGTTGGAAGATACTAAAACTATTGAAGTAAAAAAAAATTAGGTAAAAAAAAATATATAAAATTTTTTTGGATAGTAAGACTATTTTTTATATAAAAGCTGGGTACTAGACGTACCGATTACTCTTTATAGGATAGACTATGAATTTAGAATCAAATGGGCCTAAGGCCTTTCTAGTAGAAATCTATGGACCTTCAGTACATTTTACATTATGGGCCCCCAGCGGATGTGTGTGTATGCGGGTGTGTTTCTTTTTGGTAAGTGGGAACAACAGAAGGAGAAGCAGGAACAGAGTGGGATCGACGCAACTCTGCAAAAACCATTGTGCTACCTTTGAGTTTGGCTCAAAATTGCATGTATAATTTCTCCATTTTTGTTCTTCATCTTCACCCCGGCTTTCAGAAGTTTCGGATTCTATAAAGAACCTAAAAATTGAAGCTTTTATCTGCAGGTAATTATTGGAACGATTCAAATACTATGTCATCTTTTATAATTTTATTCATGCAGATTACTTGATCTTTTTTTTCTTCTAATATATTTTCCAAAATTGCTGCTTAGTTTCTGCAGTCATTTAGTGGGACACTGTTCTTTGGCTTCAGAGAATCAGGTTTTGCCTCGTATCAATTGAAGTTGTATGTAGGAGTTAATATTGTTTCTGCACCTTGGAAATATATAGTAGTTGATTTGTTATTCCTTTCTTAGCTTTCTTGGATTATTTAAGGGAAATTTGTAAGTGATCTCCTTAGTCGCTGATTGCCTGGTACGGTGCATTTGCTTATGACATGGAATCACTCAAGGCATTTGTAAATGAATAAAGCTTTTGGAATTTCATAGCCCGGTAAACATATAATGATTTCGTTTGTTGAAATTTATGATTAGTTTCTTGTTTGGCATTAATAGTTGAAAGTAAAGTCTGATGAGTCTCTGAGCCCAATGGGAAATTGAGAACATGGATAAAGTTAAAGGCTTTGTGCCGGCTCACCTCCTAGGACTGGCTTTTTTGGAAAGTAGTTGGTCACTTAGCTAATTATTTGCTCAATATTATTTTTTGTTTAAGATCAACAGGGATTTTTTATATGCAGAACTTGCATTTTCGCTTGAAGAATATATTGGCTAATAGTTCCCCAATTTGTTGAAGGAATTCTTAGCAGCATCTTCAAATACGCCATACTGATCTGATCAGATCTGGAGCTATTGCTGCCTGAGATATTGTTTCCATCTATTAGCTCAGCAAAGTACAGAGAGCATAAAAGTAACTGCGTCAGATAGAAGCATGGTTAATTTAGATCAACCAAAAAGTAGGGTGGCTTTTGTGCTAATTGATGGGTTGGGTGATGTATCATTGCCGAGGTTTGGATACAAAACCCCCTTGCAAGTAGCCAAAACTCCAAATTTAGATGCTGTTGCTTCTGCTGGAGTCAATGGTCTAATGGATCCTGTTGAGGTGGGGTTGGCTTGCGGAAGTGATACTGCTCATCTTTCTTTATTGGGCTATGATCCTAGGGTATACTATCGGGGTCGGGGAGCGTTCGAATCTATGGGTGCTGGATTAGCGATGTCTCCTGGGGATATTGCATTTAAAGTATGCTCTTTCCCATCCATCTTTGTCCAATCAATTTGTTTTAATCCATCTTGCAGTATTTATGCCACAGGTAGTTTATAAATGTAACTTTTCTCATTCAGGTCTTACTTGCTTTAAATATGAAATAATGTGGTTTATAATTTTATTGCAACCTTTTTGATTTCCTTTAGGACTATTTCCATGACTCTTTGGGAAGAATACTTTCATGGAAAATCTTTTAACTGTTTGACGAACATTCTCTGATGTTACCACTTAATGGAGAATACTATGGTTCTATCTGTCATATTGTCGGTCATCTGGCTGCTTCTCAGCCATGCCATTCTAATTTGTATTCTCAGTCAAACTTCGCAACCATGGATGAGAAAACTGGAATGGTGATTAGCAGGAGGGCTGATAGGCATTTTGAAGAGGAAGGACCTATTTTATGTGCTGCATTGGATGGACTAAAGCTTCCATCTTTCCCACAGTATGAAGTTAGAGTCAGGTGCAAATACTTCTTGCTTTTAATTTTTTTGAGGGAATTATTTTTGAGCTTATTCTATGATTTATGAACTGCATAACTTTTTCTTTTTTTCTTTGGGAGTTTATTTATTCATTAACATCGACTTTTCTTGATCAGTGATTTCGTCACTGTATTATTCCTGATAATTTTTTAGGTCTAATCTGCAGAAATTTTTCTTTTGTTCCCACTTAACATGAATGAACAAATTCTCAACAAGTCAATTTTATCTTCATACTTTTGCTACTGACATAAAATTGGCTTGCACACTTCCCTTACAGGTATGCAACAGAGCATAGGTGTGGGGTAGTTGTAAAAGGACCAAAATTAAGTGGAAATATATCTGGAACAGACCCCTTGAAGGATAATCGACTACTTTTAGAAGCTCAAGCTCTTGATGACACTGCTGAAGCAAAGCATACTGCTGAAATTGTTAATGAGTTGTCTAAGGAAATCTCTCGTATCTTAGTTGCTCATCCATTAAATGAAAAAAGGGCTGCAGAAGGAAAAAATATTGCCAATCTTGTTCTTTTGCGAGGTTGTGGTATTAGAATTGAGGTATGTCTCACGACACTGGATGCTTATAGAAGACGACTCTGATTTATAAATAGCATAATCAGAACCTCTGTGATCTTTGTAACCTGAAGCATTTTTTGTTTTTTTACTTTCTAATTTGCATGCACTGCGATTCAGGTCCCTCAGTTTGAAAGGATACATGGGCTTTGGCCTTGCATGGTAGCTCCGACCAAAATTATAGCTGGCTTGGGCTTATCCCTTGGTATTGACATTCTAGAAGCTCCAGGGGCCACAGGAGACTATCGAACCCTGTTGACTTCCAAAGCAACAGCAATTGCTAAGGCACTCTCAGCTCCTCTAGAGTCTTGTCCAAATGTATTTGTACCTGGGGAGGATGAACATAAACCTGGTCGATCAGATGGATATGACTTTGGGTTCCTTCACATTAAGGTGGTGACTTGATAACTTTCTCCATTTTTCTTTATTCCTGTTCCGTCTCTAATTTCTTGAAAGTAATGAAATCCAGAACACATGAGTTCTAGTATGAGCTACTTTAAGAACTCCCATTTCAACAGTTCCCTGAAACTCTGAATTTTTGTTGACACTGTAGGCAATAGATGATGCTGGTCATGATAAAGCTAGCATTTTCAAAGTTAAAGGACTGGAAGCTGTTGATAGAGCTATAGGACAGCTGGTTAGGCTTCTCTGGCAAACAGAATCAACAGGGAACTTCCAATATTTCCTTTGTGTTACTGGAGACCATTCTACTCCTGTAGAATATGGAGACCACAGTTTTGAACCAGTTCCATTTGCATTGTGTCAGTTAAAAGACTTTGTGGATGCATTAGGTGGTGAGTCTGTGCTTTCAGAAACTTCCCTTGAGCCATTTCCACTCCCAACAATCAAGGCTGGTGAAGACATAATGGATGATACTTCGATGCAAGGAAGAAAGAAGAAACAAACAGTTGAAGGCTTCTGGTGGAGATTCTGTTTGTGAGTTTCATGAGATAGCAGCAACAGGAGGATGTCTTGGACGATTCCCTGGAAGTGAAATGATGGGTATTATAAAGGCATACATGAAAATGAAACCATGAGATGCTTTGTTCAGGAATTTGGTGCTTGAATGCTGCTCCAGAGAAATAATAGTTATTCCACAAGTCAGGATTGCCTAACTTGGATCTTCCAATTTGAATAATTGCCTGCTGAATCATAAAAGCTAAGTCAGCTACCGTCAACAGTAATTATCATTTTCATTTTTTTATGTTCTTTTTGGAGCTCAGGCTCTTATTGTGCTATATTTGCTGTTGAATAAATAATTATAGAGAAGGCTCTCGTGTTATATGAATACGTAGACAGTCAATCATAATTGGCTTATTTTTTGTGAAATAAAGGTTGTCTTCGATGTGTAGTGTGGCATGCATTTCTGTGCAGAAATTGCTTCCTACATTTTTAACATGATGTTACGAAAACAAAGAGCAATTATGCAAAAGAAACTACCTACTTTAAGCAACGCTTTTATGGGGATAATGCATTGGAGAGTAAGTGGAAAATGACGCAAGAATCCTACTTTCCGCTTTCCAGCATATCATCTTTTATTATCTTTATCATTGTTAGCATGTTACATGGTGCTTTATAGTAGTAAGTAGTAAGTAAAGCGTAGACTTCTCTTTCTCTGCCACCGATACTACTAGATTACTGTAGTTCCATTTGGGGGACAATCCAGCTCTATATCCTAAGTCCACTAAGGAAACTACTGAGCTGCCTTAAGTCTCTGACACATGAGGACAGGCAAACAGCGCAGCTATGCTCATCACAAAGCCTCGTTCACTGTATAGAAACTTTCCCAGAGCCGTCTTTGTGCGGCCATCATCAGCGGCTGCATATTCAGGGTTTCTAGTTGTTACCGATGAGGAATCAGAAGAAATGGATACCTTCTGTTGCGGTATGTGCAAGAACAACAAAATCAGTAGACTACCTTTTCCTCAAGACAGGATCTTGAAGGTTGTTCACTTATTAGAACGTCAAGAAGCATATGTAACGAAGGTCTGGTTCCTACCAGTTCCTGGGCAGCCTCTGTCATCCAATCGTTACTTTGTCATTCAAGCCAAAGGCAGACACAAAGGGTACGTAGTTATCCCTCTATTGCAATACATGGACTTAGCCATTATGTTGTCAAAATCTAACTGCTAATCAAGATAATTTGCTAATTTTTTGAAGTTTCTGCGACAACTTTCTACAGGAAAGCATACACTTGTTCTAGAGAGGCAGATATTGAGATATGTTGCTTCAACAATGTCAGAGTGGATTTGACACCGAAGCCTTTTGATCACAGGGACATATATCAACAAGTTGAGATTCGAACTTATCAAAACGGAACTTTCTATGCTCTGCCTGTTGCAGGTGATGGTTGTCCTCCAAAATTCCTCAGGAGAAAAGGGTGGGAAGTCTATCCTACTCATTCCTTCAAACTTCATGTGAGAGAAGCTCTAGGCCTCCATAATTCTTCTTTATTTCCACTCCCTGAATTGGATGTTCCACTACTTCCCAGGCGTTCAACACCAATAATCATTGGCAAATGGTATTGCCCGTTTGTATTTATAAAAGAGAGAACCAAAGTAAAAGAACAGATGAAAAAATCTCTGTTCTATGAATTGAGTCTCAAGCAGTGGTGGGAAAAGATCTTTTCAATCGACAATGATGGCAGCCAAGGCAATGTGGTGGTCGTAGGTGCTTGTGTAAAAAGGTTAGTGACTTTTGTTTATGGCATGGAAGCAGAGAAAGATAGCAGAAATTTGGATGATGGATGCATTTGGTTCCGGGCTAAAGAGCGAGACAGGAGAAAAGCAAGTTTGGGTCTAAATTTAGCAGTTTTTGAGAAGCTAAGATGGCTGCAAGAACGAAGAGGTTGGTTTGATGGAGGAGAGAGTGATGTGAGAGTGGAGGGGACAAGAGAGATTACCAGTGAGACTGGTTGGAGAAGATTTGGATGCTATATATTGGTTGAGAGTTTTGTTTTGAGGTCATCAGATGGAAGTTTGTTGATTAGTTTTAATTTCAAGAACACCGATAAGATTGAATGTAAATTGGAGTGAAGCTTGTTGGTTTGGATTGGAGTACTATTTTTTATTTATTTTTGCAAACCAACATAGATGGTGACACTAATTCTTATGCTTCACCACCATCAATTTTCATGAATGAAAGTAAACTTTGTAAACTGTGATGTGAAAATGAAGCCTGGAAGATGTTGGCGTCCTTGGATTGCATCACTACCGCAACTGAAAATCAAGGATGGGACTTGGGGATAGTTCAAGGTAGAGCACATCCGGGAAAATGCATATCCTTGAGGAGATTCAGTGGACGGCCTTTTTGTGGATAGTAGAGATTACATGTGAAATAATGTAAAATAATAATCCTTTTCGTTCGAACGATTTATTTTAATTTATTTTTTGTTCCGAACGATTTATTTTAATTTATTTAGAATTGAATGTTAATTTTTTTTACATAAATATCTTTTTAAAAAATTATTAATAATTTTTTAAATTTAAAATATTTTTATTATTAATTCATGCTTTTTATCAATTTAATTTAACGTTAATTCATAGTCTCATAATTTATTGATAAATTTATTAATGTTAATGATAATTTTGTAAATGAATTAAAATTAATTATATTTTTAAAATTTAATCAAAGTTAAAAGTGTTTAGAAGAAGTATTATTTTTTTCAATAAATATTTTAATTTTTATTATTAAATATAAAATTAAATAATATATTTAAATTGAGTTTTAAATTTTTTGTATTTATATTAATAATATGATGTTAATTGATTTTTACATATTAAAAATGTTAAATAATTATTCAAAGATGTAAATTATTTTTTAAAAAAAATATTTAATAAAGATACTTGAGAGTTGAGACTCAGGTACAAAATTTGAAAAGAGTTTAAATTTAAAATTCATATGATAAAATGTCTTAGTTGGTGCTTCCTAACTCATGCCCCTGTTCAAGCTGTCACCTAAGTCAAATATTATGGGTCGGGTTTTTTTTTCTTCCAAAAACTAATAATAATAATATGAGGCGTCTTTAATTTAATTCGAATATAAAAATTCAAAACCCCAGTAGCAGTTCAAAATTTTCACTTTCCCGGCAAAGCTCTCCGCTCACAGAGCCTCAATGGTAGACAATTTCCGTCGATGGCAAGCCAAAGGCATTTTTCTCTCTCTTCCTGACCACACTCCAAGAAGATATGCTTATATGATTCCGTATTAGCTAAGAAATTTCTTATTCTAGGGTTCCATTTCTGAGTTCTCCGGTTTATATTCCATATCGATCGAATTTTGGATTTTGAGTATTTTTATTCCTTTTCTGTCAATTTTATGTTTAATTTACACTAAGCATTGTCTTTTGGAAATTCAATTTCAGTAGACTTTCCAATTGAAGGCATGGAATCAGTAGTAGCCACAGTGACGGGCTACGAAGGCATCGATCGATTCAATCTCATTAAACTAATATCTAAGGCTGGTGCTAATTATGTTGGTTCAATGAACCAATCGACTACCCATTTGGTGCGTTTCAGTGCTCTCAAGTCATCCGTTTATTCACACGTACTGACTTCTTATCTGGATTAGTCCATAATCGCTTTTTCTGCTATTGATTTTCTGTTTTCGATTTGATCTGCTAGGTGTGTTTGAAATATGAAGGTAGGAAATACGAACTCGCAAAAAGGCTTAAGATCACGATAGTTAATCATCAGTGGGTGGAGGACTGTTTTAAGGAAGGAAGGCGACTTCCAGAGTATCCTTATACGTTTCAATGGTAACCAGTAAACAGTCATTAGCAAATTCTGCGAGTTGCCCCTTTTGACAATTTTTTTGTTCTACTTTAACAATTTGAAACATTTTTCTATCTATAGTTCCACAGTTTGTTATCATTTATACACAATATGCCACCTTTGACTATTTTCGTTTTAGCTTAGGGAATAAATGCCAATTCTAATCATTCCTTACTATGGTTTCTTATTTTCTTTTGGCATCTGCATAAATGAGTGATCCCCTGTGCTTTAGACCAGTAAACTTGATAAGGGATGTTTAATAACTTCTAAGGTCGTTTTATGCGTTTTGGCTGTGGCTTAGTGAATTATTGATAATGGGTCCAACTGGTGTATCTTGTGTTATATTCTAATTGCCTGCATATTGAAGCATGCTGTCTATAAGTTTTGTTCGTAAGGAGTGATATACTTACAACTTATAATCTTAAAGATTGATTAACTTCTATTGCTGTTTTTAACTATCTGCAGTGGGAGCGAAGTGGGCCCGTTACAATTGAATATTTCAGTAATTGCTGATAAGGTAAAGATCAACCCAATTTATGTGCATAAAGAACTAGTGGTTGACCTATAAGCTGAAGGCTCAACACTGGTGAACTGATTCTAATATATTATATAAAGGGCATTTAAATTTTTTAACTTTTAGTTGACTACATTTAATGTTGCACAATAATTTCTAATAGAAGTTAATTACATTCTTGTCCATTAAACCACCGTGCAGCTTTGTGTGGTTTTCAACAATTTGTTTTTTATAGCTAATGGTGAGATTCTTCAGTTTGTATTAGGAAAATTTGGAAGTATACTGGTTCAATCTTGTACGAGATTTTCAAAATGAGCCCTTCAAATTATTCAACCCAAATGCTCTGCTTCATGTCGCAAAATGTTTCAGAACTTTGCACCAAAATCAATTGGTAGTTGAATATTACAAAGTTTTGAAGTTATTATATACATCCAAACTGGATAACTCGTGAGGAAAAGGTACTGGAATTTGAAGAAGAGAGCATCCCGGTGTTTTAGAAGATAAGAAGTATCAGTATGAGCATATTCAGAGCAGATATCTGATGCAAACTATAGCTTGTGTCTAGATTTTGGTATTCACGTTTTTCTTCTAAAATCTTAAATGCATCACCTTGACGATAAAAAAATATTCTGCTATGAGCTCTTGATGACTACTATGATCTTCTTCTTCTTATTTTGAACAAGGGGCACATATCATTGGAGCATATCATGTTAACCTTGATGCACGGTTATAATTGCAGTCTCAGCTGGAGCTAAACAAATCTAGATTAAAGATAAAAACCAATGAAGGAAGTCCTCAGTTGGACAAATTGTTTGGCCACAGATATAGTTTGGAGGAGCCTCTTTCACCTGAATTTCTGGGGCTGGAGGTAATATAGATCTACTGTCATTTTATATTCATTCCGTTTAGCCCTATCTAGAAAGGGAAAATTATTTTAGGTCAATTTTCTTTTTGTTGTTTCAATTTTATTCTTGCAAGGCAATGTCGCTGTGAATTTGCATGATCTTTTATGCGGCTTGATTAATGTAAAGGAGGCCACTTTAGTTCTTGCCTCTGGTGCTATCATATTGTTGAAGAATTAAATAGCTTTTGTTTGAGTGCTAGCAAAACTATTGAAATGGTTTCAAGTAAAGAATAGTCCCCTTTTTCGACTAATGAAGATTTCGCTGAGTTAAATCATGGTAGAATACCGAACGCTAGATGCATAATACTTTTTTCGTTTCTGCTTTATTTTTTTTCCAATGAAGATTATTTTTCTTTCGCAATCATGATTTTTGTACATTTTTTGTCACTGGATTATTGAGCTTTTATCTTTGCATCCCTGCTGCCTGTATTTGGTTAAAGAAATTCATGCATCAAATATCATTCATTTTCTGTTTCTTCATGCTTCTGCTGTTAAGATGACCTCAGAGATCATATTATCCTGATTATGCATGCTTGTTAGCAGAAGAAAAGAATCCCTGCTCCAGTTCAATCCTCTGGCAAAGGCCGCAAGCGGAGGCTAGTGAAAAAGGAAAGGAGGGTGGTTTTGGAGTTAAGTTCAGATTCTGAGCAAAAAACTCACCCAGAATCTGATTTTCAGGGGCATGATACCGCTACATATTTTTCTAATCATTCATATGTTGAGGGGCATCAAGGCTTATACAACTCTACCCATGGAGGAAATAGGTCAAGTGGAGCAGAAGTTTTAAATGATTTCATGGAAAATGTGGATGTTGATGTTGTCCTTGATTGTGAAGAGAAGAGTTCAGATTTAAAGGGTTCCACACCTTCTCATGTCAGAGATGCTGATATAAATGTAAATAACAATGAAGGTGCTGCCAGGTTGCCTGTATCAGCTGAATTGTCTTGTGTTATATGCTGGACAGATTTTAGTGCAAGTAGGGGGGTGCTGCCTTGTGGCCACCGATTTTGTTGTCAATGCATCAGAAGTTGGGCAGATCATATGGTATAAATTCTACACTTAATAGTTTTATTTCTAGTAATGACATTTTTTGGTAACCCTCTTTGACACAACCATCATTTTGTTGCAAAAGGATTGTTAGAGTTTTATGAAGAAATATATTGGAAAGACAGAATAGGATGCTAGACTATATTACAGAATATTTGTAATTCTTTCAGAATTTTAATTAGCTTTTGTTTTGTAATATGAGATGGATGTTACACAGTCCCTTTTACTATCTGCATGCCTTGTAGTACATTAATCTAGAACCCAATTCCTCTATTATGATGCCATAACTTTTCAACCAATCAAACAACTCATATTAGCAAGTCATTAACAAATACCTTTCTGGATTGTGAGGCCATGATTTAATTGTTACGACTGGTGCATAAGGTACTGCCCCTGAAATGATACCAATATAATATGCTGATATTTGAAGCCTGTGGATCAATGAATATAAAATGTCTTTTGTATGTTACAAATATGAGAGATACCAACGCCTTTTAGGGTTACTAGTAAAATTAGCATCAAAATTGCCTAAAGTAGTCTAGCTTTGTTTATTTTCTTGAGTTGACTGCAGTATTCTCAATGTGAATAATCAAAAAAAATCTCGTAGTAATATTCAGTCTTTCTTTAGTTTCTAAACTATTTTAAATATATCTCAAATTGTTCTGATCACAGAATTCCAGTGGGAAGATTTCAACTTGTCCTTTGTGCAAGACTATCTTTGAGGAGATTATAGAGGTGGAAGATGCTGTCTCTTCTGATCAAAAGATATATACGCAAACTATTCCTGATGATGATGTAAGGATGGTCCACATTGTTCCTGGTGTTGAGAGACTACGTATTCCATCTTATGTAAGTTGACACATATTCTACTTGCTTTGTTATTTCATAACTTTTTGTTCTGAATCCATCTTTTTTGTGAAATAGTTCCCTTCTCAATAGATTGCTAATACCTTATTGTCTCTGATGGCAATGAGTTTATTATGGCAGCATAAGCAATCAGTCGGCATTTTCTATCAGCACATAAAAAGAGAAAAATATATTTTTATTTTCTGTCATGTCTCTCTAGCTTCATCAATTATCCTTTTGGTGTTCTTTCAGTTTGTTTCAGTGTGGTTAGCTAGTGAAATTTTGTTTGTATGTCTTGTACTCTTGTTGGATGAGATCAGTTGGCTTAAGCTCTGACATTGATATGGACAACTATTTTGTAAATGGAGGTTCCAAATGGGTATCATTGTTGTTCACAATGTGAGTTAATGAGGAGACAATTTAGGCTAAACCGCCTTCTTTCTACTGAGATGCTCTTACTGTTAGAGAACAATTTTCCTGCTTCAAACATTTGATCGGATAGGAATTTCAATTGTTTAAGGGATTTTCCCTTGCCTATGTTTCAAAGTGTCGTTTGTTTCTCTCTCCTTTCCTCCCCCATGCCCCTCTCCTCTCGCTCCCCCCCCCCCCCCTCCCTTTAATTTTGCAACAAAATTTGATAGTTTTGACTATAGAGTTCACTACCCGCAGCGAAAAAAATTGATGTCCATATTATTCTTTGTATTTGATATTCTCATTTGTAATTAATGGTTGTTTTCATTTTTTGGGATGGCACTTAAAGCTGCAGGAACCTCAAGTTTTTTGCGTCGAATGCAATTGTCGAGAACCTGAGGATCTTCTTGTTAGTTGCCATATCTGCCGGAGACACTACATTCATAACTTTTGTTTGGATCCTCCGATGGATCCATGGGCGTGTAATGATTGCAGGGGTCTTCGAAGGCTGCTATTATCCAACTGATAACTTTGCTTTTATATTAGACTGTTCAAATATAATCCACTGATATATGCCTGTAACAAACCAATCTTCGTTTATGAAGAGTCTGGTGATATTTTTTTATTAAAAAAACAAAAATTGGGGTGGGGGGCGTTGGTGGGGAGGCTTCGCAATTGGTACTTTTATTTTGTTGTCAGTATTGTCTTTCTACGTTATCCCGTAATTAACAAAAAAAAAATCAGAAATTAATCAGAAAGCAAGAATTAATCTGACTATACTTGAGGCCATTAATCTTTAATGATTAATCAGCTTTTGCTAAATCCCAATTGGAAAAAATTAGGATGGTTAACACGGTTAATAATAGGAAAATAAAATAAATAAATGAAGAAGACTATGATAACAATATCATGTGGGTTTAGATTAAAAATAGCTAAATTTTATTATAGTCAAAATTTATTTTCAATTGTTAAGTCACTTTTTAAATATTCATTTTAAGACGAATGAAATTTAAGGGGAGGCCAGACCGAGTATCCTATAATCTCCGGTCGATTCCTTCAGTCATTGCACCATGCACATTTTTCTCCTTTTCAATTTACCTTTTTCCCGATTTAACTTTTTACCCTTTCTACCTTTTTGTTTTCCTTAATATATAATATAGAGAAATTCCTGCCCTTACTCACTAACGGAGTCGATTTGGTCAACCTCTGATTGGTACTTTTGGAAAAAATTACGGATGATTTTCTTTGGTCAGCAGCTAGAATTGTGGATAAGAACTGCCATATTCCTATATTTCCTAAACAAACAAAAGAACAGAGTTTTGAATATATTAAACTCCCAAAGTTCAAAAAGCTCCAATCACTAAAAAAACTTCATATCCCACGCCCCCAAAATTCTCAAGAACTATTTTACTGTCACACAGACTTACTTTAACAGGGCTGTAGTGTCTCACAGTAACTTCTATGTTAAGACTATTGCTAGATTAGAATGTGATTGCTTTGGATAAAGGAAAGATGATAAGCTGTAGCAGGCTTGTGCTTGGGTTTCTGAATGTTCTTGCTTTGGCATTCTCAATTTTTCAAATAATTTATGCTTTGATGAATGATCATCATTCCATGAATAAACAGTGCTACGAAAACTCGGCCGCCCAACTGATTCTCATGATTTCATATTTCTTGCTGATCATGTCACCGATAGGGCTAATGGCTTCTTCTTGTAAATCCAACGGAGCCTTGCAGTTAGTGTATCTATTGGTAGTGGTGATTTCAACAATCGTGGCTATCACTGCCATTGTGTTTATGTTTGCAGTACTACCCAAAAGCTCTGCAAATGCTACTTGGAAGAAATCCCAGAATGGAAATTGGATCAAAGAATTCTCTCCATTGATGCGCAGAGTTTTGGTAAATGACAAGAAATGGTTCGTCATTAAAGCATGTCTTGCAGACAATGAGGTATGTGAAGGTTTTCGAAATAATTGCACAAACCCGGAATGGAAGGAGAATTTACATTACCTTGAGGTATTAATCTTGTCTCTTTTTTTTTCTAGAGTTTCAAGAAACACAATGATCTAAGATAAATCTAGAAAAATCGCATGATTTTTTGTTACTTAAATTACATGTATGACAGTATTTATTGTATGTTTTCAGTTGGGCTGCTGCATTCCACCAAGACGCTGTGGATTTGTGCAAAAGAATGAAACCCTATGGGAAATCCCAAAATCTGGAATAGATTCTAAGGACAGAGAAGTGCAAAAAATGGGGCAAAAGCAAGGATGGGAAATGCTATGATTGTGATTCGTGCAAAGCAGGTTATCTTTCCCAATTCCAGAGGGATTGGAGGGCGGACATGGGGATTTATATTGGTGCAATGGCCATCCTCATCATTGCTACCTTCTTATCTTGCTATTCCATCAGGAAAGAGAGCGCAGACAAGGGAATCAAAGCTTATGAGAGAAACGTTTAATACAACAGTGTTTTATTGTTCTATACCTTGCACAAGTGCCTAATTGGATTCCTTGTGAAAATTGAATTTGCCTAAGGTTGTTTTTTGCGCTTTTTCCTCTCCTTTTTCTCGTGCAAGTTGTAAATTCTTGGTCATATTTGATGCATGAATAACTTGAGACAAATTGTCACTTTATATGTAAATAATAATGATTAACTGTACAGAATCAAAACTCAGAACATGAGAATTCTTACTTTGATACTATTATAAATTTTTATGACATTTAAAAGATTAAATTGATAAAAAAAAGATGACAATTGTATCTAAAGTGACCAAATCTATAGTATTTTTTGTTTTGTTTTGAAATGAATTTATAATAGGATAATAAAAAAAATTTATTGAGAATTAAAAGTTGATTTATATATTTGAAGTCTTACATAATATTATAAAATGTATGAAATATAATTAATAAATTGTTTGAAATTTTGATTTTAATTAAAATATATTATTTATATGATTGAATGGAACAAATATGTAAAATTAAAATAAAAAATTTATAAAAAATTGATAAAATAATTTTGAAAACCAATCCAAATATAACCCTAATTACTATGCATGTATTGTCACAATGTCCAGATCTAAGCGTGAATATATTTTCTTCTGCTATAGGCACTAGCATGCCTTTCTCTGGTACTCATATTTCCACTTTAATGCCTTTTGTTTCTGAGGCTGACAAAAAAGGGGCACTTTGCATGGCTTTATTATACCTTTTTGCGCACCGTTTTGTCCTCATGACTCATTATCTGTCCCTGGTGATGGTTATAGCCAACATCAGGACAACCTTAAGAGTCATCATTATTTTTTCTTGCTTTTTTTGCCGGTTAGAGACAAAAACAGAAACAAAACAACTCTGTCATCGCAAGTAAAAGCTATAACAAAATGGTAGTCCAGATTCATCACCGTCCCTCTGGCCTCTACTTTCCATCCGTCAGTGGGAAATGCTGAACAGAGATGAGCTTGTAACAATTGAATATGCATCCCTGATTTGATTATTTATTTTTTTCATTATCTTTTTTTCTTCTGATAAAGCAAATCAAGAATTCCACCGTAGTTTCTTTAATTTTGTATTGGTGTTTGCCACCTTTAGACTAGAACAATGATAAAAAACCACAAAACTTCAAAAACGTGAGCTCATCAAACCCACATGGCCATCTCTTGCCAAGCATTAGCGGCCCGTCCTAAGTATAAAATCAATTTGGAAAAACAGAGCCGCTTTCCTGACAGAGTTAGTACCAAATTATGTTTTCTTTATAGGTTGTGCAAATCGTGAACTTTCTCTTTTTAAAAAAAAAGTCAAACACAAAGTTCCTATTCTAATTTGTACAAACATTGAAAGGAAAAGAAAAAAAAAAGAAAAAAAGAAGAGGGGATTTTAATTAATACAACCTTCTCGTTTACTACACTTCCGGTTTTGATATTTGTTCATTTGATGCCATCAATGATGTCCGAAAGAATGATGCCCTGAAAATACACAATCTTTTTGACTTCATTTTGTTTTTCTCTTATCCTCTAATCAACTCCTGAAAAGGCACTGGTGAAAACAAGAAAGAGTGCATAATTACAGAACCCCACGAAGAAATTAACAGTGGGGGGAAGAAAGAAATTAGACAAAACATTCTGCAAAGATAAGGAGAAAATGTGTACAACATGTAATTTCAGAAAGTATAACTCCGGGTCTTGGGAGAATCAGCAATCTTGAGAGTTTTGTCAATGAGTTTTCGAGCCTTTCTGCTCCTAATTTCCACTCTCATGCTATCGCTTTTCTCAATCTTGTCATAAACTTTCTTCAATTTCAGTGACCTCCTCAGTTTGGACTTCAAATTCTCCATCAACTTCTCCAAACCCATGATCATCGCTTGGCTGCTTAATAGAGTTTTACACTAATTAAATCCAAGCAAACAATTGAAATGAAGAAGAGGAAAAAAAAAAAAAAAAAGGTTATGGTCACAGAGAGAAGAAAGAATTAGTTACAGGAGAAAAATAAACCTGATTATAATTTCTTCAATGAGGAGTTTGTTAAAGGTTTCTTCAGTTACTTGGAAGAGCCCCAAGAGATGGAGACTTCGCAAGAACCACACCTTAGAGACGTGGCTTTCTACGCGAGACCAGAAACTGATATAGATGTATCATGGAGAGAGAGAGAGAGAGCCAGAAAAAACTGGTTTTGGAGAAACATTGATCGTATATGCATTATATGTTTTTGATGTATGTATATGTATATATATATAGCGTACTTTTTAAAATTTTAAAATATGACATTTTTTTTTTTCACTTGCACAAAATGGGAAATTTTAATGTTTTATCTATTTGTTTTCTTATGAAATCCATATAATATTAACTATTTTGCATTCATGCTCTCATTTAATGGACCTAGTATTAATTCTGGAAGATATTATAGTTTTTAATTAAAAAATTATATAATTTTTCATATATTTTAATAGTCGTCAAAGTGCATTTTGTGAGGGGAAAAAAAAACAAAGGAAATACTATGTACAAAACGATGATTTTGGCATGGCGACAAGTCATTAAGTAAGATTACCCTTAAAATTAATAATAATAAACAATTCCCCTCCCTTCGCCAATATAAGAGATATAGTCCCCATGTTGCTTTCACTTTTGGAGTTTGGTACATATATTAAAATACTTAAATATAAACATCTTATACCTAAATTACTTTCATTTTTTTTTTCACTCCTATTCATAATTATAATTTTTATGCTTTTGAAGAGAGAAAACATTAAATAAAGATGATAAAATTAGAAAAAGTATCGTAAAATGAGTAATGCTTTGAAAAAGGAGGTTGAGATTAAAGTAATTTATATTTAAAGATAGAGAGTTAATTTAATTTTTTCCTTTTTTCTGAACTTAGAAAGCAAAATAGGAAATGAATTATATACATTAAATGAATGAAAATATAGACAGGTAAGGGGTATTAAATGAGCATTGACTGTAATACAATGAAGTAAGGAGGAAAGTAGGTGAGAAAAGCAATAGTGACGTGACTAAGAGAAGATAGGAAATTAAAATTCTTATTCTCGTTCTCGTCACCTTATATATTCTACCACTCTTGACTTATTCTTATTTTAAACATCAACAAAACTGTAATTATAGATAGAAAACTTTGTCTGATTCATCCACAAAATGAAGAAAAAAAGAAAGAAAAATCTTCCTATTTAGGCTAACAGGAAATAGAGCCAAAAATTTCTGTTTAGAACTGCTTTGAAATTTTAAGAAGAAAGTGTATTATGTAAAATTGTATAAGATATGTATCTATACGTTAATCAAATGAGGAATAATTCCAAAGCAGGCAAGAGGAGGAATGGGGGAGAGAAAAATATGATAATTTTTTTTTTATTATTATTTTGAAGAAATTATAATTTTATTTAACAAGATTCTTTTTAAAGAACAATATATATATATATATATATTTAATTTCCATATCTTAACTACTGTATAAAAAAATAATTCAGCAATGGTCCTACAAGGTTATGTATGCAGTGTATATATATATATATATATGGTCCTACCTAGCAAAGTTTCTGGTCTGAAACTAAAGGAATGCTTTCTCTCGGCCGTCATGTCTCTTTCTGCTGGAATTATTGACTGTAACTGGATACTACAAACGTGTGTTTATGGCTTTTATGACTAAAAGACCCTTCTATGTTCTAACACGTTTTTTCTTTCTTGCCATGAAAATAGAGCATATGTGATTTGTGTATAATTACAAGAATATAAGAGAAGAGAGCTTACCCGACTAAGCAAGTTTGAGTGGGAAAGATAGTTGGGGTCCTTCACCAAGGTTTTGAATTCCAAAATAATATTTTATTCATTTTATTTCAATTAGTTACGTATTTTTAATCTTATTTCAATTGTACTTTATAATTATAGTATGTATTTTTACGATTTTAACCTTATTATTAATTAATATTTTAAATGAGTTCGTTTATAATTTATTGAATAATGATGCATTTCTGAAAAAGATTAATACTTATGCACTGACTATTAAATGATAATAACTTTAAAAAATTAGTAATATAATTATTATTTTCATGACTTGTATTAATTACTTTGTAAATAAAAAGCGAATAATTAAAATATGATGAATATAGTATTTTAATATATCGATTCGAAATTAAGTCTTTTTATTTTTAATATTAAATGCTTATAATTTATTTAAAATCTCATCGTACTAATTTATATAATTTCATCATTAATAATATAATATAATTATTTTTTAAGATTAATTTTTTAAAATGCTTATATTAAGTTAAAAGCCAGAGAAATTTGACTCCTACCGGAAGATTTGATTAAAAAATCAGTAGCACATCGCAAGATAAATGCCGATTACACTAAGATTCATAAAAATGGTAATCCTATCATATTAAAACTTGATGATGTTTCATAAAAAAATAATAATAAATAAATGGTGATGGGGTTATTTCCTTTGAATTCCTCATTTATTTTGAATGGCCTAGAATTGTAACAAATGTTCACAAAAGCTACCACATGTTGCAACCGCTAATTTTGGGATTTGATGTAGATTGACACTTACTTTATATATTTTTATTTTTGTTATGAAATTACCATCACCATGAGGAATGAACATTGTTTCAGGAATATTGTACCCTTTAAAACCTATACCCAATGTGGAATAAGAGAATTATGGACTCGAAATGTATCCATTAGACAATTGGCCCATTGCCCCCCATTTCTGGAGGTTTCTTTTTCTTATGAATTATATGTATTGAAGCCTAAAAAGTTTTCATTACTTCGGACCAAGGTCCATGTTCCATAGCCCCCGCCAGCCACAACCTTCCTCTTTTCGTTTTCTATTTAATTACTTCCTTCCCCACTAATAGAAGGATATAAGTTTATTTTATTTTATTTTAATCAAACCCGAAAATGAAGTTTTTCAAGTTAAACTGCAAATTAATTATTAATAAGATTTGATTACGTTTTATTGACATCTAAACAAAAATTCTTTGTTTAAGGACACATGGGGTATAAATTTTAACCAACTGAGCTTTTATTGACACACCAACAATTAAAAAAAGAAAACATAGAGAAGAGGAAAAATTAATTTGTGGCAATGTTAAGATCAAAGTAGATCTGGATCTTTTTGGACCCTTGAACAACGAACAGATCTTCCGGCGTTTGCCTAGTAAGTCAACTTATGCACTGCCAGCGTTTGCTTGGTAAGTCGACTTATGCACCACTCCAATCAAAATTGAATAGTAATTAACTGTTCAAAAACTCTTGATTAGATTCATAAAGATTTATGAACGAATACTTTCGCTTTCATGTTTTCATTTTGATGGTTCATGAATGATTCATAAATTGTTGAATCGATAATTTAAATATTTTAAAAAATTTTAAATATAATTTTATTTGATATGTTTATTTTTTTATGCATTAGTTTTGTCATAATTTTACAATAATAATGTAAAATAAAATAATTTATATCTTTTCAAATTTCAAACTTTTGAAATGTTTTACAAAACTCTTATGGTAAGTTTTAAATAATTATTGTTTATTGTTCAATACTCATATTATTTTTCATCATTTTTATGAAAAGAATGAATAAAATACATGCAATAAATCTAATTGCAATAGTGTTTTTAATCATCAAATCAAAATAGAAGGTTTAAAAGAATACTTAGATATATACTATGAAATTATGATAAAATATGATGTTTCAAAAATAATGTTAGGAGAAATATATTTACTTTGTATTTGGCTTATAGTTATATCTATGATATACAAATTCAAATTAAGAAGTCATATTTTGTTATTACTTATAAATAAGAAGTTCGTGATTGATGATAACATATTTGACACTCACGAAATTTCTATAAGAATTAACTCATTTTAATAACAAACTTTAATTTTTTTAACTTGAAAAAATTATCCTAAAATTTTGATATTTTTTCTAAAATAAAAATTGAAACCATATTAAAACCGTAACTGCAAATATTTGAAATAGTAATCTTATTGGAATTAGTTGGAATATAATCTTGTCATAATATTTTTATTTATTTAGATTTTTTATTTTGATGAATGGTAAAATGACTATTCATTAATAGAAATCGATGATTAATAAACCATAAGGTATACATATATAAGGGAATAATTAAATTAGAAATGTATGGCCTAATTGGAGCGCTTTTTTGGGATTGTGTAATTCTTACAGATGAATCTTTATATTATACTTACTTTAAAAATTAAAAATAATTTTTTAATTTAAGAAAGTTATTTTATTATTAATTATCTTAATAATATAAACAATTAGTTAGTAGTATGTAAATTTCTTAAATTAAAAATTTCTTAATTGAATTTTAAATAAAAAATATTTTTATTTTAAAAAATGAATGTTTAATTTTAAATATCAAAAAATGAAAATATAGAGATTTAATTTGAGACCGATGGAGTAATTAAATCCCAAAGCATCATAAATAATTCAAATAAAACTAAGCTCATTGGGCCGCTGTACAAGTTTTAAATTTAATATGGCAAAATAATAAATTACTTTTTTGGGAAACCAAAACAACAAGTTACTTAGGTAAAGTAATCTTTATCACTTAGAAAAATTTTGGATTAAAATTATCATCGTCTCTTACCTTAAAAAAAAAAAGCTATCATCATTTTCTCTCGAATATATATATATATATATATATATAATATAAAAGGTCTTTTTTCTCTTCCCCAATTCCACCATATTTAGAGGACGGCCTTAGCTAATTTTACTATCTCAGATGGATACAAATTTCCTAGATAAAGTTACAATATTATTTTATTATTAACATGATTAGCATTAGATTAATGTCTGAATAATATATCAATTTTCTTTAAATTTTTTTAAAATTGCATATAAAATATTAAATGAGAAATTTTTGTTTTAGAAGTGAAAATTTTATTTTATTTAACATGAAAAAACAAAAATATCCAACACCAAATTTTGTATAAAACGGAGTATTAAGTGAAATGACAAAAAGGGATAGACGACTTTTCTTTTATTTTTAAATTTTTGGGTTCAATAAAAGAATTTTCTTTACTTGAAGTGAAGTTTGTTTATATATATATATATATATATATATATATATTATATTATATTTATATTTATATATATGGTGTTACTATAAAGAAATAGAGAATCCATTACCTTCGTTTATGAACTGACCGCAACATGCGTTTCTTTCTTCTCTGCTATTCTCAGTCGACCATCGCTTTCTTCCTTCTTCTTCTTCTTCAATATTCTCCTCCTCAATGAATAAGCTCCAATCCACAGAGTTTCCCTTAGGGAAACAACAATCACGAAGAAAATCTCCCAACAAGATATTCCCACTTATACTCATTAGTTTCCTTTTGACCATCATTACCATATATTATCCTTCCTTAACTTACCATTCCCTTAATCCCAAGAAAGTTTCCGTACTAACTTCTTCTTTGGAGGCCGCCTCCATAAGGCCGGCTGCTTTCGACGACGAACCTTGTCCTATAAACGACGTCGTCTGTGATTCTCATAATAAAGGAGGTAAAGACGACTCATCAGAGGCGGCAACAAAATTATCAGAAAATAATAATAAATTCCCTAAAGAGGAGGGTCATGACTTATTACAAGTCGGGGAAGCAACAATATTAGGCACGAATCGAAGTCGAAAATCATCAGAAAGGCGAGAAAAGAAAAGGCGTGGCCGTCGCCGACGTGACTCCAGAGCACCGACGTCGGTGAGGAGATTTCCGAGTCACGATGATGGGAGGGTGGCAGAATCATATAATTCGGAATTGGTTGATAAAGATAAAGAAGAAGAAGATGATCATGAGTGTGACTTGTTTTCTGGGGAATGGGTACCCAATCCAGAAGGACCCTACTATACAAACCTAACGTGTTACGCAATTCAAGAACATCAAAATTGCATGAAATTTGGAAGACCCGATACCGAGTTTCTGAAATGGAGGTGGAAACCGGATGGTTGTGAGTTGCCGGTATTCGACCCGAATCAATTCTTGGAACTGGTCAGAGGAAAGTCTCTTGCCTTCCTTGGAGATTCCGTCGCAAGGAATCACATGCAGTCTTTGATTTGCCTCTTGTCCAGAGTAGGCCGATATTTGTCCACTGTTCTTTCTTTTACTAATTCAATGCCATCCATTATTCATATTTTCTTTAATTAATTCCTTCTTCTTCACGTTTTTTTTTTCTTCTTTTTTTGAGATTTGAAATTGCATCCACATTCAGTGGTCATTTTCTGATTGTATTAGGTTTGCGTCAACGGGCTAGGTTTAATATGAACTGGAAAACACATGATGTTTTTTATTATAATCTGGATTCATCATTTGTCTCTAATTGACATTTTTATCCCAAAATTAGGAAATGAAGTAAACTAATAGTTTTGTCCAACTGCTATTTGATAGTATATAAAAATTATCTATCGTGATATTTATGCATGGCTGGCTTGAAAGGTTCCAATAATATTGAAACGGAACGATTTGATCTTACCCAATGATCAAATTTTCATTTCCTTTCTTCAAGGGGACAAAAGAGAAAAAGGAACACTAGCAAACACATAGGAATTTAGGAATTGACAAGAATTGGCAGCTCAAACATATGCCAAAAAAAAAAAAAAATGCAACTCTGCCGGCCTTGTTAATTAGATTTTCAAGTTTGAGATTGATTAGAAGGCTTCTAATACCTAATTACTTCCCTAGTGATACCACAGGAAATGAAAATTTATATGTTTGAAATTAGTATATAATATTGGCAGTTGACTGAACCTTACATATATATGCTGAATATAATTTTAGTCCATATATGGCATAGAAGAATTCTAAAGAGTTTGTTAGTTTAGTTCTTAGTATTAAATTGTGATGATATATTTAATTCACATATTCTAATAAATTTATTCCTTTACAATTCTTGCAAGCAATTGCTGAGGTGGGGCGGACACATTATTTTAATGTAGGAGGAAGGAATCTAGACCAGATACACATGAATTAGCTTGCATACTTTGACATTTTTTTACAAGGTTTTCTATTAGACATGTGCTTCCGGTACTACTAATTATAAGGTGAATTTAGTGGTTTGATATATAACAGATTGAATTTTATCTCTCTTAGCTTGTAATCAAGCATTTTCACATGTCGACCAACTCTTTCATTGTTCAAACATTTGAATTAAATTTCCTAAGTACTTCAAAAGAGAAATTGATGAATCTATTCCTTTCTTGGACAAAATTAAGCACTTAATTCGATCTTTTCCTGTTTTATTTATTTATAAAGATCAATAACGCATAATTGTTATTAGGAATATAGGAGTATAGGAGTCCTTGCGTGCATAGGATTGCCATATATTGTAAAGGCTATCTAAGCCTTTACTCTTTTGTTCGTGTATATATTTTAGGGTTTGTGTTAGGGTTATTGTGTACAGCTATATATGTTCATATGCTATCAATGAAAGGCTTGCTTTTTGGTGCCTCCAATTTGATTCTTTACTTGGTATGGAAGCCGATTAAAGTATATTAAGATAGGCTTCATTTAACTGAAAATTAACAACATAGGTAGGAAATGTATCCTTTTGGCATTTGATAGTATAATTATACTGTAATCCTCTAATTTCACACAAATGCAATATGATTTAATTAGTTTCTGCATGAATTTAACATATTTATCATGTAATTAATTTTGCAGGTTGCACTTCCAGTGACTGTTTCAAATCCATTAGATCAGAACCAACGCCATGAATACAGAGAGTACAATTTCACCTTGTCCATTTTTTGGGCACCCTATTTGGTCCGGGTCGAAAAAACCGATCCTGATAACGTAAACCGCCCTTTCAATCTATATCTTGATGAATTTGATGAAGACTGGAGAAGCAAGATAGCCGATTACGATTACGTCATTATCTCAGGCGGCCAGTGGTTCTTCCGGCCAACCAATTTCTACCTGAACCGCCGCTTCGTAGGCTGCCTCTACTGTCCAGAGGAGAACGTTACCCACTACGGCACAGCGGCTTTTAGCTATCGAAGAGCCTTCAGGACGGCACTGAGAGCCATTTATAGTACGGGAAATTTTAAAGGTTTGACGATCCTTAGGACCTATGCCACCTCACACTTCGAAAATGGACGCTGGGACGATGGCGGAGACTGTGTGAGGACAAGGCCATTTAAGAGGAAAGAAGCTCCTCCTATGGAAGATTACGCTGTAGATATGTATAATATTCAATTACAGGAGCTTCAAATTGCTCAAAGAGAAGCGAGAAAAAGAGGGCTGAGATTTAGATTATTTGATGCTACGAAAGCGATGCATCTGAGACCTGATGGGCACCCTAGTAAATACGGCCATTGGCCTCAACAGAACGTGACATTGGCGAATGATTGTGTGCATTGGTGTTTGCCTGGACCGATTGATACATTGAATGATTTCTTGCTGGAGTTGATGAGAAGGGAAGAGAAGGATACATCATTTCGATAGAATTTTTATTTGGAGAAACCCTTTCTCATCAGCAAGCTAAACAAGAGCTGAGAGTTGGGAATAATGTACAGGGTTAGTGTGGATTTTTTTTTTTTTTTTTTTTGGAATCAGTTTTCCTGTTTAATATAATTTTAAAAGGGAAGTACAGAAGAAATGTTTTTTTTTGTTTTTTTAAGAAAAAAGATCGGCCCAGTATTTATTTAGTCAAAGGGACTGAGATCTGTTTTATAGTGAAGTGAATATACAAGGAGAATCATAACTCACAAGTTTTCATACTTTTTTTTTTTTTTTGCATTAACTATATTTCTTGAATCTTGTCTTGTTTCTGTAATTGGTCCTTTTTTTTCTTTTTTATGTTTCTGTTGGTACTTCTGAAACTTGTAGCTTCACTGGCTAGAAACAGATAAGTAATCCCTCCCCCTAGTGGGACTTGCATAGAGTACAACTATATACTAAATCGATAAATTTGTTAATAATTTCTAAGATATACTGCAATTACATATATCTTCTCTCAATGCTGAAAATAAGTTTGACCAGTATATGGTTCTAAATTCATGTAACGAAAATTAATAAGAATAAAAGAAATAGATTGAGTGGGCTGATAATGGGTAATAGCTTATTTGTTGTATGAGTGGGCTGGGCTACAGATAAAAAAGGTCCAACTATGTTGCTTGGGTTGATAACTATACGCCTCCTTGTTTCCGGTTCTAACGGATCGAGTCCGTGGACCTTATTGTTCCCGGTCTCTATAGACATTTTTTTTTTTTGTTGAGAAAATAGAGAAACAATTTTGATGATTCAAACTGTAACAGCTCGATGAAGGTATTTTTATTTTTTTTAAGAACTAAATTATTGGTGCAGAATCAGATTCAGATTCTTTTATTATTAAAATAAATAGGTTAAAAGTAGTAGTATTCAGCAAAGGATATGTTCAAAATTAGATCTGCATTCCTCTAATATATTAAAAAAAAGGAAAAAAAGTACTATAATCTGTCTTTTTTAAAATTTTAAAACGCCGCAATATCATATTATTAATATAACAAGTCATATTTTTCTTTTTTTAAAAAATATAACAAATCAAATAACCATTTATTAAAGAAGTTTTTTTTTTCCTTTTTTGAGGGGAAAAAGACATTTAAAGCTAGTTGATAATAGATAAGTGAAATTATTTATTATTAATCTAACTTCAAATTTTTCTTGATACATGATTTATAGTAACATCTACCAATTCCTTCATCATTAAAAGAAAAAGAATCAAAATTTGGTATCATAATTATTAAATCAATTAGTAAATATTTCCATCACACCGAACCTTAATTATTTGCAACCTTTTATAGCTAACTAATTCACGTCCTTCTGATCTTTTACACCGAACCTTTAATTATTTGCAACCCTTTTCAACAAATTGACAAAATCCAATAGTGCATAGTTGGTTGCTAACTGCAGTGGTTAATTATTCGATCAACTAATCACTGCCACTCCCCCAATTTTTTACTCCTAAAAGATTATCTTTGTTTGCCCGGAATCTACAGCAAACGCCCACTAGATCTGTACAAAATTACTTACCACTACTTACTATATTACATGATCTGTTCAATCAGAAACGCATAGATCTCCAAGCTTTTCCAACATTAATGTATGTCTGCCCTTTTTTTTACTTCAAACATTTGCTAACTTTTGCGAGTCTATTTGGAGACTACAAATTAGTGATTGGGCATAAAGCAAAGTGTACTCATCATAGAGTTTTACAAAGCCTTTCATTGCCCTCCAATCTGTACTTTTCTTGGTTCTTAACAACCTCCAAAACAAGTTATGGAACTTCCCTTCATGAAAAGATATAGCCTGCAAAAGATCCAAGTGATTGCTTTTGTAATGGTCTTTGCATTTATCATTCTCATCATTGTTCCACTTCATTTCCCATCAGCTGCCAGAGTAACAGACACGTGGACGCTGAATCGAACTTCCGAGTCATTGAGGATTAATGCTGACGATGAAAAATGTGACATCTTCACTGGAGAATGGATTCCAAATCCAGAAGCTCCATATTATACGAATACCAGTTGTTGGGCAATCCATGAACACCAGAACTGCATGAAGTATGGAAGGCCTGATACCGGGTTTATGAAATGGCGTTGGAAGCCTGACGGGTGTGACTTACCTGTTTTCAATCCATACGAATTCTTGGAAGTAGTCAGAGGTAAGTCCATGGCCTTTGTTGGAGACTCTGTAGCAAGAAACCAAATGCAGTCCTTGGTGTGCCTATTATCCAGGGTATGCTATACATGTCTCAATTTTCTCTTCTCTCTTCCACCAGTGCAAGTCGCATGCATGACTATTCTATTTCTGCACTATGTTTATGAATCTGAACTGCTTCTTGCATAGGTTTCTGCTATAGTTCAGTTCTACATTGCTTGGAGTTGGGCTAATTAAAGATCAGTTTTCATAATACAAATTGCAGTTTAGAAGGAAATTTAAGGCATCCTCGTCTTGAAAGTGCCCTTTACTAAAAAGGGGAATTACTTACTCCCTTAAGCCAATTAGAGGTTGGTAAAACAATTAAGAAGTAAACCAAAAAACAAAGAGGGAGAAAAATGCAACTTAGACGTTATAACTTATTAGCCACGCATTCTCAAGCCATTTCTTTGCCGAAAGGCCAATAGGACAGACTTATCTCTATAGCCTAGAAAAATCGTAGAGTTTGATCCTAAGGAAACACCTTTTTAAGGAAAGCCATTAACTTTTTTTGAAATTTAATAACAATACTCAAGTGTGGATCACATAATCAATGTCTTCTTTGGAAATATCTAAGCAGGGGCACATGACCTCCTTTTAATGGCATCTAGATCTAAGATCCATTAAACATACAAAAAATATCAACCCAAAATCGTGGTCTTTAGCCAATAGCAGTATCAATGTCAGGAATAATTTGCAAGACCCAAGGTTAGTATAGCTAATAAAATAAATAATTAACGTGACTTCTGCATAATCAAGTTCATAAATCAGAAGTTTTATGTTTTTATCTAACAGGTGGAATATCCAGTCGATGCCTCCTACACCCCAGATGATTATTTCAGACGGTGGAACTACTCAAGATATAATTTCACACTTGCAGCTTTTTGGTCAACATTTCTGGTCAAAGTTGAAGATGCAACTGGCCTTTATAAGCTCTACCTTGACGAATTCGACCAGCAATGGACTACCCAGATTGAGGAATTTGATTATGTGATTATCAGCGCTGGCCACTGGTTCAGCCGTCCGGGCTTCTACTACGAGAACCGCCGCATTGTGGGGTGTCGCTTTTGCCAATTGAAAAACATCACTGACCTGCCAGAAACTTACAGCTACCGAAAGGCTTTTAGGACAGCTTTTAGAGCATTGAATAGCTTAAAGAACTACAAGGGTATAACGTTTCTGAGAACTTTCGCACCTGCACATTTTGAAAATGGAGAATACAACACCGGTGGAAACTGTCTAAGAAAAATCCCATTTAAGAGGAATGAGATCTCATTGGAAGGTAAAAGTTTGGAGCTTTACAATACCCAATTGGAAGAATTTCGGGCCGCTGAGAAAGTGGGGAAGAAGAAGGGATTGAAGCTGCGATTAATAGATGCAACACGCGCCATGTTATTGAGGCCAGATGGTCATCCAAGTAGATATGGACATTGGCCTCATGCGAATGTGACCATGTATAATGATTGCGTGCACTGGTGCTTGCCAGGACCCGTAGATGCCTGGAACGATTTCTTGCTTCATATGTTGAAGATGGAGAGCTGAAGATCAAGACATTTCAATTGCGAACAACAAAGGAGAGATGATGTAAATTCTTCCAGGACATCAAATTACTACTACTTTGTTTATGAAGATTAATTGTTTATAATAATAATAATAATATAATATTTCATTCTGAATTAAACCTTCAATTTCTTTAAATAATAATTTTTATCTGTAATTCTATTAATAATTTCATTTATTTAAAGAATTTACATGATCATTAATACTCTCTACTTTAATTTAAAAATTAATAGAATGTAAATTCATTAATCACACTTTCCATTATATTTTATATTAAGTATAATTTGATAAATTAATTAAAGTCAAATATCTTTTTAAATTTTTAATTAAAATAAAATATATACATTTAATCTTGAAAATGAGTATTTTGTATTAAAAATGATAAATAAAATAAGGTAATAATTAAATAAGAGAATAGCATGATAGATATCATTGAAAGAAACTCAAAATTGTAACAATTATTCGAAAATGGAGAAAGCAACAGTTTGAACTTCTTAGATTTCTCTGCCAGTTGGAAAATTTGTCTTCGATAGACAGTTCACCTGACCATTTGTCTATGATTTATCTCGCACGCACTCACGTCTATTTTTCTATTATTTACACTTACGCATATTCTAGATAGTGCTAACAGAATGGCCCGAGCAATCTGAGGGTTGGTTGTGTTATGATTTCTTAAATGTTGGTCTAAAAAAAATTCAGATTTAATGGGGCCTTATTCTTTGGTCTGTCGGGCTCAGTCTGAGATGAGTGGGATAGCCTAATCCAACTCATACATCGAATTAGGCTGCATTATTTAATACCTGACTTGAAATTGACAGCTCTAACTCTAAATCCCAACTCATATTACACAAATGTTATTATTTAAAATTGAAGGTTAACAATTCTAGTATGTTACATATTTAAACTTGTAGGCTAAGATTTTGGATGGAAAATTTATGAACTAACTAAATTACCTTAAAAAGCTTTCACGCCAACTACAAGAGCATTTTTCTGTTAAAAATTCCAGATTTGGTTAGAATAAATTTTTAACCGGTTATAACTTGTTTGTGTGCTAAAAAGGTGAAAGAAAACTTGTTTGGACCCTAAAAAGGTTAAAGGAAAAATTCGGACATTTTGCTGATAAATGTCCTTAAGTAACAAATGGGCGGATCTCTTTTCTTCTTTTAATTTAAAAATTACAAGGGTATTTTTTTATTTATTTATTGAAACAGACATTTGCCCCAATTTGATCTTGATTGCCAATTGTAAAACAAGTTATTCTTATTTGTTAAAATTACTCCACTTTAGATACTCTTTAAAATTAATCTTTTTATTATTATTTATTCCATCTAAAATTGAATATTTATTTTTGATTTAAATGAAAATAACTCTGACTATGATTAAATTACTAATAGAACCATATGTGTTGATGAGATATAATTCTTTTAATTAAATAATTTTTATGACATATTTATTTTTAAAATAAAATGTATAATTAAAATTTTAGATAAAATACTCCATCTGTCATTTTTTATAAAATATTATAAACAATTTCAAACAAATTAAAAATATATTTTACTTCATATTGTACACTTATTTATCATATTTGAAACAAATAATATTTATTTTATTTATAGTTCAAAAAGTATTTATTGTACTTGGAACGATAAAAAAATAATGAATAAAACAATCAATAATAAACAAAATAATCATTAAAAATAATAAAATATCTTATATTTAGAAATGAATGAATTTGTTTATAAAAAGATACATAGATACTACCTTCTCGATCTTAAAGCATAAGGTACTTTGACTATTTCACATATATGAAGAAAATATTATAATTTTATAAAATACTTTTATTATTATTTTATACTTTTTCTTTCTGAAAATTTGAAATTAAACTATTATCTCTTCATTTAAGATTACGATTAATATTGAAAAAAATATACAAAATAAATATAAAAAGTCTCAAATATCTTATTTATTTTTAAAAATAAATAAAGAGAAAGGGAATAATATTTATTTTTTTAAAAAATGAAAATATCGAATTTTGTCTCAGACCTGATAAAGTAAAAGGGTCATTAAATGTGAACACTATTGGTTAAAGTTAATTCTGTAGACCCTCGTGCCCCCAAATATGGAGAAGCCCATCACATATACCTTGATCATCATCTGAAATGGATTTCCCAAATAATGTGATATGCCGTGAACTGTTTCCATCGACCAATCATGTACTGCGTTAAACAGCGACCTCATGGGCTATTTTTACTCTTTCGTAACGTCACTGAATTCCCAAGCACATTAACGAACGACTGTATGAGTAGGGCGATGGCATTTAAGACTGCTTAAAAAACAAGGGCTTAAGATTTCCTAGGAGACGATCACATTTAACCATGGGGAATGAAAAGTATAGTCTGTGACGGCACAAGAATAAGGCCCCATTTAAGAGCAACAAGGCCACTTGATAAATTCAAAGCCGCGGATGGAGAATTTGGGAAGATTGAGATGAGTTGATCATGATGTTCAGCAAAAACAAAAAGCTTGTTATGTTTATTCTTTTCTTCATGGTATTGGCAATAGGTGTATGAATATGTGGCCCAGAACTTTATGAATTTCTTCACATCTATGAATTATGATCGATGTATTAAAGGAACAATTTTATGTCATCCATGCATCATTCAAGACATTAGAACCAATCTACGCCTGCATGAAAACGACCATCTCGATTCATCAAAAAAAAGAAGAAAGAAAAAAAAAAGGAAAAAGAAAACGATCATCTTATTCTGAAACGTGTCTGCTAAGTCTTTTCTTTTCCTTTTCAACTTCCTCTAATTCTTTTGCAAAAGCTGCAAGTCCAAGCAACGGATGTTCCCTTTTGTGAATATCACAGAACACAAGCAAAAAATTCCAATGATAGTTATTCTTACAGCTCTACTATTCTCTACGTACTCGTTCTCCCCAACACCCTGGATTCTTTCTTCCTTCTCTAATGTTCAAATTAAAGCTCCAAGGAAGGATACTATCCTTTTCTTAATTCTTGAACATTAGCATATCCGAATTCCTGTGAGGTGCAGCTTTTGAAGTCTGTCTCTAGTGTCAAATCAATAAATATGTCTTGCATTAATTCTTGTAATACCCATCTCAAGTAACAAAATTTTCATCTCCTTCATTAACTCAAGAGCTGCCTCCGTTTCATATGATAATGACACATCTTCTGATCATCTATTGCACCTCTTGTTGACAGGTACATGTATTTGCAGTTGCAATTAAATATTTTGAGCTGGATTTCTTCTAGTATTTGCTAAATTGTTGGTGACTAAAACCTTAGGAGATTACACTAACAAAAAATTATAAACCATGTTTAAAAAAATCGAACGAAAAATCAGGAGGGAAATTAAGAGGCCCTTCAGAAAATCTGGAAGAAGCCATCCAGAGCAACCACCACCTCCTCCTCCTGCCCTTCCACCCCCACCACCCACTGAAATTTTACCACCACCACCACCTCCATCGCCGCCACCACCAATCAGGTCATCAAGAGAGCCATTCCTCTTCCCCCGAACCAAATCCAAAGTCCTTCCCGATCCCTCCCAGTTTTTCTCTCCCCATCTTCTGTCCACGCCACTTCCTACAAACTCTTTCTTTCAGAACCTTGTTCTCAATCATGGTGATCAGCCAGAATACATCCAACCTTATCTCGTCAAATCATACATGTCCTCACTCGCTCTCTGTTACCCATCTCAATTCCACAACCCTGCCCTCATTTACCAGATTTTTAATGCTGATCTCACCATCTCTGCTTTGGAAATTGCTCATCCCAACGCACCCCACATTGTATCTTCTTTCAGTGACCTTGGTGTTACATTGGATCATCCTTCTACCAATTTGAAATTTTTTCTCGTGAGGGGCTGCCCTTTCTTGACCTGTAATGCCGTGGTCAAAGTTTCAATTTCAATTTCAACTATTCATGCTATTGTTGAGCTATCTTCCAATACCTCTTTAACCAAACACACAATCAAGCTCAACAATAATCAAACTTGGGTTTTATATGCTGCTTCACCGATTAATTTAAACATGGAAAATTCTACCATCACTTCCAGTCCTTTCATCGGCATATTCAGGTTGGCAGTGTTGCCTGATACTGATCCAAAATGCCAAGAAATTCTTGATCGGTTCAACTATTGTTACCCTCTATCTGGTGATGCTGTTTTCTCTAGGCCCTTTTGTTTGGAGTATAGATGGGAGAAGAGAGGTTGGGGGGATTTACTAATGCTCGCTCATCCACTTCATCTTAGACTTCTTTCACGTACTGATTGCCCTGTTACTGTCTTGGAGAATTTCAAGTACAATAGTATAGACGGTGAGCTTGTGGGAGTTGTTGGTGATATATGGGTTTTGAAAACTGATCCAATCTCTGTAACTTGGCATTCAATTAAAGGTATAAAGGAGGAATTCAATGATGAAATAGCTAATTCACTGATTAAGGATGCTGAAGCCCTTAACTCTGCAACAATATCCTCCACATCATCATCTTATTTTTACGGGAAGTTGATTGCAAGAGCTGCAAGGTTGGCATTGATTGCTGAAGAGGTGAATCACTATCAAGTTATTCCATCAATTAAAAAGTTCTTGAAGGATACAATTGAACCATGGTTGGATGGGACACTTGATGCTAGTGGTTTCGTATATGACCCAAAATGGGGTGGAATTCTTACTAAACAAGGATCCCTGGATGCTGGAGCCGATTCAGGGTTCGGAATCTACAATGATCATCCATTTTCATCTTGGATATTTCATCTATGCAATAGCTGTGCTGGCAAAGCTTGATCCTCTTTGGGGGAGGAAGTATAGGCGACAAGCTTATTCAATCCTGGCAGATTATATGAATTCAAGCAGGGGACAAAATTCTGATTACACCCGTTTGAGATGTTTTGACTTGTGGAAATTACATTCCTGGGCTGCAGGATTGACAGAATTTGCAGATGGCCGCCACCAGGAGAGCACGAGCGAAGCGATAAATGCTTATTACTCAGCAGCTTTGATGGGGTTAGCCTATGGAGATACCCATCTAGCTGCCGTTGGTTCTACTCTTTCAGCCTTGGAAATTCAATCAGCTAAAACTTGGTGGCATGTGAGAGAGGACACCAGCTTATACGCAGGGGAATTCAAGACAGAGAACAAGATTGTGGGCGTGTTATGGGCTAACAAGAGGGACAGTGCCCTATGGTTTGCTCCACCGGAGTGGAGGGAGTGCAGGCTTGCAATTCAGGTGCTTCCTTTGCTGCCTATAACCGAAGTTCTATTCTCCGATGTTCAATTTGTGAAAGAGATGGTTACGTGGGCATTGCCTGCACTTTCAAGGGATGGGGTTGGAGAAGGATCAAAGGGGTTTGTTTATGCACTGGAAGGAATATATGACAAAGAAGGTTCTTTAGACAAGATCAGAAATTTGAATGGTTTCGATGAAGGGAACTCTCTTACAAATCTTCTGTGGTGGATTCACAGTAGAGATGATGGTGAAGAGGGAGATGACAGTGGTGGGAAACTGGGCTGGTTTCGCCATTACAGCCATTGAATGGAGAATTGTATATTGTAACATTATTCAGTTGTAAATTTACACGTTTACAGTAACAATAATAATAATAAGATGATTTTCTTGTTCGAGGAATTTCTCAAACATAAAAGTCCTTTGTATACTCATTCAAGCTGGAACTCGACGATTCTACCCGTAAGCCGTAACTACAGCAAACAAACAATCATTTTCTGCTTTCTTTGCACCTAACGCTTTAACGATTATTGTAGGAACCATGGTTTAATTGTCTTCATCAAGTCCATTAATTATGCAATGAACCTCCTCTCCACTCAATGATTAATATAAATCGGTAGGATGATTCCCTTTCCTTCTCCAACATGTCCATTTGTGATAATTAGAAAATTTAAAAATAAAATTCCAATGGACAAATGAGTCGGTGCCTAGCAAGAAATCAGCAATTCGAGTTTTATAGTTGCATGCATCATAGTAGTTTCAAATTTCAATTTAGACCGAGAGAGATATGGTCTTAATATAAAGAAACAATTTGCGATACTAAATGATTTTCTGAACATCTGGCAATTATTCTATAACAATGAGTATTTTAATTTAGGGGATATGCCATTTTGACTTCTTTTTTTTTTTGAAAAATATATGCCCTTTTCACTTAACACTAAAGAAATTTTAAAAAATAGTAATTAATTTACTATTACTAGTATTGATTAATGTGATTAATAATGAAATCATATTGGTGATATATTTCCTCCTTATTTTACATTCTAATTTTTTTTTACACTTATTAATAATTTGCTAAAATCTAGTAATTTCTTGAAACAAAAATGTTATACTAATTAATTATGCATTTCTCTCTTCCCATTGAGCGTATCATTAGTGAACTTTGAAAAGAGGTATCTGAATTTCAATATAGGGTATAATATATGTGAAAAATTAATTTATTAATGTGATAGATTTGGGGAAATAAAAATAATTTCTACTTCTATTTAGAAAGAGAATACATATGTAATTTGATATAATAAAAAGGAAACTAGGTTACTTCATCCATTCTAAAATAATAAGTAATCCTTTTGAGATTTACACAATAATGTTGTTTTTTTTATAAAAAAAAATTGTCTCAAAACTTTTGTCAATCTCTTAAATCAATAAAAGATTTATTACCTTTATTTTAGATTTACTCTTACTTTAAATCATTGACTCACTAAATCAGCTATAAATTTTAACATTTTCTTAATTTTCATATTATGGGCATAATTTTTAAAAGAATCGAATTGTAGAATGGGTATTAATTTACTGTACTACTAATTGGGAGTGATACAAATTTCCTCGGGGTAGCGTAAAGTCATACAGTCGAAACGTACAACACTTTTAAATAAGGAAACCATATGCGAAGCAACACGTCCTCTTGTCCGTTCTCTCCGCAATTAGGCTTAGCTCCCCTCCGCAGTTCCTAATGAAGAACAAAGCAATGGAGGCCTCCTTCATGAGAAAATGCGTTGTGCAGAAAATTCCATTGATTGTTACTCTACTGGTTGTAACATTAGTCGTTTTCTCCATTGCCCCATTTCATTACCCTTCTGTGAGAGATCCATCTGTATTAAAGAGTTCTCCTTCTTCTCCTTCTTCTTCTTCGGTACTATCGGAACCGTCGGAATCAGAACCTGCGGAGGAGGAAGTAATAAAGATAGAAGACGACGACAAGTGTGACATCTTTACTGGAGAATGGATTCCGAACCCGAAGGCGCCGTACTACACAAACACTAGTTGTTGGGCAATTCATGAACATCAAAATTGTATGAAATACGGAAAGCCTGCTACTGGGTTTATGAAATGGAGGTGGAAACCGGACGGGTGTGAGTTGCCCATCTTCAATCCGTATCAATTCTTGGACATGGTCAGAGGCAAATCCATGGCGATTGTCGGAGACGCTCTAGGAAGAAACCAGTTGCAATCCATGATATGTCTTTTATCCAGAGTAAGTTTCAATCAATTTATTTACATTATGTTGATGGATATTGCAATTTGAAAATATCAAACACCTTCCCACCCCTCTCCGGCATGGTAGTGATTTTCATTTTGCAGATGAACATTGAAAATCTTTGATAAATTACCCAAATTTATATACCCATAAATAATGTTATTTCATTTGAATAGCATAATGCTTTAATTATTTCCCATATCTTGCATTACTGAGGCGGAGATTGGATTGGCCATCCATACTCCATATTCAAGATTGGGGATCTGAAATCAATAAATTGTCTTCTTATTTTTGTCGATTAGTTCACTGAATTAGGATTAGGTTAACGACTTTGACTATCCCGGTATTGGGTTTAGCATATCAATAATTTCAAGATGTAGGTGATTAATTTAATTTCTGGGACAGCAGTCAGTAATAATGCAGGACTAACTTACTGTGAATCATTTTCAATATCTTTTTGTTATATAGCAAATGAAAATTTTCAATGTTTTTAACATGGACAGCACTGGACTAAGACGAAATTAGAACAATCAACACGTAATAAAAATGGAATCATGCTTTATCATGAAGAGAACAAAGATCAAACAAGCTTTAAAATTCAAGGTAGGGACTCATGGCCGTCTTCCTTTTGGGCCATTCATATTGGATCGTAGATCTATCTAAAAAAGAAGAGCCCTACAGATTAGAAATACTATTAAAGAAGCTTTGCCTTCTGTCTGGTCACGGTCATGATTCGTCGTCTTGCATAAGTTTTAAAATTTAATAGAAAAAATAAAAATACTGTCGACCTTGTCATGTTGTTAGGCGAGATTGTCGGGGATTATTTGAAACTCTCACGTAAGGCATTAGTTTATGTCCTCTGTGACCACCGACACAGTATCATATACTCTTGAATTTTTGTCACTCTTCTTAATTAATTAATTAATGAGGTTATTATTATTTAAATATATTTATTTTTTAAAAATGATTATTTAATTTTAAATATTTTAAACTAAAATTAATTCATAATGAGAATGGGGTTTTAATTTCTTTTTAAGGTAATGGGTTCGCATAAGTCCAAAATAAAAGTTAAATAGGAGCCTTTTAAAAAGAAGAAGAAGAAGAAGTTAAATAGGAGTATTTTTTTAGGTTGTTACTTAATGGAAGATTTGTGAATTACTGTGCATAATTTGATGGATTTGACGCATGCGTGATTCAAGGGAGCAGCTACTAAAATATGTTTTGATTTTCCCTCATCCAGGTGGAATATCCGGTTGACGTCTCGGACACGGCGGATGACAACTTTAAGCGCTGGAAGTACTTAAGTTACAACTTCACCCTTGCATTCTATCACTCACCCTTTTTGGTAAAGGCCGAAGAAGGTGATAATGGACTTTTTAATCTCTACCTTGATGAATTTGATGAGAAATGGACTACTCAGATTCATAAATTTGATTACGTGATCATCAATTCGGCTCACTGGTTTACCCGCCGGGGTATTTATTACGAGAATCGCCAGATTGTGGGTTGTCGGTATTGTCAACTAGAGAATATCGTCGACCTTCCAGGAATCTTTGGCTACAGGAAGGCATTAAGAACTGCCTTCAGGGCCCTCAACAGCATAAAAGGATTTAAAGGTGTCACGTTTCTTAGGACATTTTCACCTACACATTTTGAAAATGGGGATTGGAACAATGGAGGTGATTGTGCGAGAATAAAACCATTTAAGAGCAATGAGATCAATTTGGAGGGCTACGATTTTGAGCTTTACATGACCCAAGTGGAGGAATTCAGAGCTGCAGAGAGAGAAGGGAAGAAGAAGGGATTGAGATTCAGGTTACTGGATACAACACAAGCTATGCTAATGAGACCAGATGGTCATCCAAGTAAATATGGATACAAGCCAAAAGATAATCAGTCTCATTATAATGACTGCACGAATTGGTGCTTGCCAGGGCCTATTGATTCTTGGAGCGATTTCTTGCTTCAAATGTTGAAGATGGAGGGTAAGAGATCACATGAAGAGATGCTTCAATTGCGAAGAATCAATGAAGAAGTAAGGTAAATTTTTCTTTTTCTACTTGAGAAAAAAGGGCAAGAATCACGGGTCCTTCATAATTGCCAACTTTATTAATCAGCTTGGGTAGTTCATATGTGAATATGTGGGTGAGAAGTGAGAGCCAATAAAAATATAAGGGTGCAATATATTTCTTTTTTCTGACTATAGAAATACTTTTCAAGAATGAAAGAAAGGATGGGAAATCATTCAGGCATTATGTGCTCTCACCTCTTGAGAATTGGGTGGCAAAGGGAAGCACAGAGATTCCTTTTTGTAAAATTTTAGCCTTTGTTTTGTTGCTCCTAAGAACCGAGATGCCATTTGCATCGCCTAATTTTAGTTTATGAGAGTATTTCTAGGACAAAATTGTTTACTTTTCCTTGTAACGTCATAGATTATTATAATGCATGTCTTCCGTTTCAAAATAATAATTTCATTTGAAATAAGATAAATTATTTTCCTTTTAAGAAATTAGAAGCCCGTCAATTGATTTTTTTAATATTACCTCTCTTTTTTTATCAATATATAAAATTACATTAATTATTATTTTTAAGTTTCAATTTAGAAAGTGTAGCCTTTTTCACTATTAAAAACAAATTTTCATTTCCTTCATCCTTTTGCAAGTCGCAAATGACACTCTATTATTATGGAATGGAGATAGTATTCATAGGCATAAAATTTAGCGAGCAATCAAACACCAAACATAACGGGTAGTCTGATAAATTTGATGCCAAATTACTCTCATGCAAGAATAACAAGAATTTTCTCAAGTGAAAGGAAATTACTTTTATAATAGTAATATATTATATTTCTTTCATTTGAATTTAAATATTCACTTTTGACTTCGATTAAAAATTAAAAAAATTCATTAATTTTAATTAACTTATCAAATTATCATTGATATTAATATAATAAATTGTGAAGTCATAAATTAGTAATATATAAATTAGTTTATTTTTTAAATTAAAGTTGTAAGTAAAGGGAATATGAGTTACTTGTATATAAATATCTTAAATTAAAGAAATTATTAATGAAATTTTATATTAAAAAATATTTATATTTTAAAAATAAACATCTAATTTTAAAAAATTAAAATAGAAATATTAATATTCAAATTCAATTCCAAAGAAAATGAATACGCTTGCATATACATTAGCCTCACTTTTTTTCTTTTTCTTTTTCTTTTTCTTTTTTATTTAAAAAATCCGAAGTCTTTAGACTCTTGAGGCCCAATGTGTTAATGGGCTTACCTCATGGACTAGGCTTCTGTCTTCAACATATGAAGTAAGACCTCGTTCAACGTGTCAATGGGGCCTGGCAAACACCAATGCACACAGTCCGCTATCGTGGAGTTCGGGTCGGGCGGACGTCTATAGTGACTGGGATGACCATCCGGTCTCATTGACATCATTTCCGTGGCATCCAACAGCCTAAACTTTAACCCCTTCTCCTTCCCTTCCATCTCCGCCGCTCTTAATTCCTGCACTTGATTCAAATACAATTTTAAGAAGTATTCACCTATCTTAGCTTCTTCCCTTGCAAATGGTCTTTTCCTCAAGCAATTCCCACCTCCATTCCAAGCTCCATTCTCATAATGCTGTGGCGTAAATGTCCTTAGAAATGTGATCCCATTAAATCTTGTAAGATTGAGAAGAGCCCTGAAGGATGTTCTGAAGGCCATTTTGTAACCATAGTCCTTAGTAAGATCTGTGACATTCTTCTCATTGCAGATGTAACAGCCTACAAGCTTGCGCTTTTCGTAGTACATCAGTGGCCTGAGGAACCACTGACCAGCAGAGATGATGACGTAGTCATATTTTTCAATGTGATCTGCCCAGAACTCATCAACTTCATCCAAATACAGATTCATAGTCAAGGGGGGAAATTTGGGGCCAGCATCTTCTGATCTCACCAAGTGAATAGACCAGAATGCAACTAGCGTAAAATTGTATTCTGCATACACCCATTGTGTGAATCTTTTCTCTAGTACATTCGATACATTTAATGGTTGAGCCACCTTAGAAAAGGAAAATAGGCAACAGTAATTACTTGCTGAAATTAACTGGAACAAACATGATGCAGAAAAAGGCTTGCTTCTCCAATTCAATATTATCATTATATGATTTTTCATCACAAATTAAAAAGCTATTGAAAGTGATTATTGTGCCCTTAATTAATATTTCAACTACTCTCTCTCTTCATAATTTCAAGATACAGAAAAAAAAATTATTACACAATATAAGGGTAAAATATAAAAATAATATATTAAATGACATTTAATATGAAATAAAATTTAATTAGAACCACATTTAATATGAAATGGAGAGAATAGTTATTAATACTATTTTTTTTTTAAAAAAAAAACCTCCCTATCTTAAATTAATTATAGCAGGTAAAAAATTTAATACATACTCTTAATTGCAGTTAAACATAGGGAAAATTAACTTGAAAATACTAGTGAAAAAAATTTCTTCAAAATTTAACTTTAACAGGCAATTTTTCCACCGTGACTAGACGATCCACCTAGCCACGTCGACAGCTTAGTAAATAAGGTAGGTTGCTGCCGACACTTTGACCAAGCAAGCGGGTCACTAACGGGAGACTCTTTTTGGTTTTTGCGATAGGCTACCTTTATATCATCTCCGAAGAATGCATGATGCATGGCTTGTAATCAATGAGATTTCATGTTTTTCTTAAAAAAAAAAAAAACTCAATTTGATTATTGACAAAATAATACTACTAGCAGAACATAGCACGTACAGTGGCTAACATGCAGACTAAGGACTCAATTTGGTTCCTTGAAAGAGAGTCACCGACGAAGGCCATGGACTTTCCTTTCACAATCTCCAAGAATTGAGCTCCGTCAAACCGAGGTATCTCACAGCCATCAGGCTTCCACCTCCATCTCAAGAACTCAGTGTCTGGTCTTCCATACTTCATGCAGTTTTGCCGATCATCAATTGTGCAATTAGTTGCATTAGTATAGTAAGGCGAACGCCCTTCTTCCTGAGGAATCCAATTCCCACTAAATATATTGCATTCTTGTACTATCGGACTTGTGGGTTCAAACGAGCTTCGATGAACAATCCTCAGATCCCACGATGAGGAAAAGAAATTTGTAAACAATAAAAGAAGGATGGTACTTAGGAGAAGAAATGATAAAATCAAAGAACTCAGCTTTTCGGAGTTGTCAGAAGATTTGGTGGTCTTCCCACCGGTGGGAAGAGCAATGATATTGCCCTTCATTAGATTTATAACTGGGATTAATCACGAAGAAAAAATCTCGGGGTTCTTGCACATAAACTCTAAGGGAAGAGTTTCGATATGTCAATCCGGTCCTCAGTGGACCCCGGAAACATAATTACGTAGGGCTCGTCCAACACCGTTTTGTCCTTGCTCTAATATCTGGTCCAGAAAATGACACGAGTCAGCATCCAAAGTGTCTCCGCTGTCCTTTTGCACCACATCCATCTAAGGTGCAATACCATTTTTGTCCATGGAATCTACAAAATTCTCGGTTATACCGAAGTCTCATCATCCCATCTTGATCTTGCTCAGTTGCTTGTTTACTCGTTAGAGACGGGATGAGAAAAAAACGGAAATAAGTAGAAAAGAAGAAAATAAAAAGTAAAGTTTTTTTTCTTCTTTTTTCCCCACAAGGAATTCCGTTTCATCCTCATTTCTTTTCTTTTTTTTGTTTTTGATAAATTTGATCTAAAAATACACACACTATATTTTAATTTTATGGCAAATTAGCCAATTTAGTCTTTTATTTTTGAGATTTTAATAACTTTAGTCACTTATTTTTTTTAGTCATTTTAATTCATTATATATTTTTATCTTTTTTACCCGTAAATTGACTCATAAAGGGTCAAATCAGTTTAAATGGTAAAAATATAATGACATAAATGATTATTTTACCTTATTTATTCTATACATATTATATTATATAAAAAATATTTTTTATATATTAATATATATATTTATTCATATTATGTATAGAAATATACCTATATAAAACTATTTGTACATATGACACATTTATCTCTTCTATAATTTTTTAATACTTATTATAATTGTATCAAATCAATATTTAATTTTTTTTTCAAAAAAAAAAGAAAAAAAAGAAGAAGAAGAGGGAGGGAGTGGGGGATTCTTAGTCCCATTATCACGGCATAAATTTTCGACCTCATTTCTTTGATTAAGAATGGATGAATACTAAAATGAAACATCTCTCTCATAGTTTAAAACGTAAAAGAGAGAGATAAAAAGGTATATAAGGTGATGGAGACAGACCGGAATTGCGGTCCGCTTTTCGTTGTCATTCTAATGGCAATCATGTTTACAATGGTTCCCAGGCACGATTGTTTATGCCCATTTCATAGTGTCGCTTTCTTAAGGTTCATTTGGCAATCATGTTTTAGACCAATTAAAAAGCACAATGTTGAGAAAGAATTCTCCCAACTCCTATAACATTTCTCACAACCCATTAATACAACTCATTAGAACTATTTGTTTTTTTTTTTCCCTTTGTTTTACGATATTTTAAGTATATTTTTACTATTTGTGTAAAAATAAG
The DNA here is from genome assembly GCA_019593545.1 of Apocynum venetum. NCBI lineage: Eukaryota > Viridiplantae > Streptophyta > Magnoliopsida > Gentianales > Apocynaceae > Apocynum > Apocynum venetum. The sequence continues at coordinate 1,859,321 of SRSM01000123.1, read as the reverse complement.
CTTAGTAATTTATGTTAATAGATAGAAGGAGTAAAAGAAACATACAGATACCCTCTTCTTGAAAGGAGAAAAAAAAATACAAATAAATTTAAAATTTTATGAAAACTGTCAATATCCATAAATAAATATGTCTTCTTTTTTAAAATAATAATAAAAAAAAGTGCCTTGAGAGCAGTTTAGCTTATGGGCTGGTCGTGCCGAACTAACGGGCCAAATGTACCCATCATGGACTATGATTCCATCCTCAACATTTGGAGCAAGATCTCATTCCATGTGTCAATGGGGCCTGGCAAACACCAATGTACACAATCCGCTATTGAAGCATTCCCATTAGGCCCATGCCCATAGTGATTTGGATGACCATCTGGCCTCATTGCCATCATTTCCGTGGCATCCAATAACCTAAACTTTAATCCCCTCTTCTTCCCTTTAATCTCCGCTGCTCTTAATTCCTGCACTTGATTCAAATACAACTCCAGGAAATATTCATCCATTCTCATTTCTTCCTTTGTGAATGGCCTTTTTCTCAAGCAATTCCCACCGTTGTTCCATTCTCCATTCTCATAATGCTGCGGTGAAAATGTCCTTAGGAATGTAATCCCATTGAATCTTTTAAGATTAAGAAGAGCCTTCAATGATGTTCTAAAGGCCATTTGGTGACCGTAATTTCTAGAAAGGTCTGTGACATTATTTTCCTTGCAGAAGTAACAGCCCACAAGCTTCCTCTTCTCATAGTACATGAGTGGCCTGAGGAACCACTGCCCAGCTGAGATAATCACGTAGTTAAATGTTTCAATTTGAGTTGCCCAGATCCCATCAACTTCATCCAAGTATAAATTCATAAGACTAGTCATCGAGTGAAATTTACGGTCAGGATCTTCTGATCTCACTAAGTGAGTAGACCAGAATGCAGCTAATGTAAAATTGTATTCTGCGTACCACCACCGCCTGAATTTTGCATCTACTACATGGGATACGTCTAAAGGTTCAGCCACCTGAAACAGTAATTACTTATTAGCTTAATTAATTAAACATAACAACATGCATGATGCAACTACTTTTTTAGAAACAAATTTAATCCATGTTTTACCCCTAATCTAAACTCCTCGAAAGAATTAAGAAATAAATGGACGGGTAAAAGCGTTACATTTTTAATTTCTCAGACTAATTCTCCGAGATATAAAAGTTTTCTATGTGGGATTTTTGGGTTTAGATCATGCACAACAATGCAGAAAGAAACTTTAATTAATTCATGCATGGTACGTACACTGGCTAACAGGCAGACCAAGGACTGCATTTGATTCCTTGCAAGAGAGTCACCAACGAAGGCCATGGACTTTCCTTTGACAAGCTCCAAGAACTGAGCTCCATCGAACAACGGTAGCTCACAATCGTCAGGCTTCCATCTCCATCGCAAGAATTCTGTGTCTGGTCTTCCGAACTTCATGCAATTTTGCCGCTCATCAATTGGGCATTTCGTTGCATTAGTATAGTAAGGCGAAAACCCATCAACCTGAGGAATCCAATTTCCATTAAATAAATTGCATTTCTGAACTATCCTTGTGCTGGTTGGATTTTGACTCGTATGTGGCGATGAGCTTCTATAAACAATCTTCGGATCCCGCGATGAGGGAAAGAAATTCGTACACAAGAAAATAATAATGGTACTAAATAGAAGAAATGATAAGATCAGAGAAATTAGCCTTTTGGAGTTGTCAGGAAATGTAGTGCTCTTCCCCCCAGGAAGAGCAATGATATAACCCTTCATTAGAACTGTTTTAACTGAGATGGATCACGGAGTAAAATTCTGGGGCTTTCTTATGTGTGTATATATATGTGTGTGTGTGTGTGTGTCTACACAAGAAGAAATTATTACAAGCAACCATAAAATTTCTGAGTTTCGATTTTAATAGAGTAATATCTATCTATGCTTTCCGTTGTTGCTTACGATCTGTCGATCCTTGGTTTCTTTGAATCAAAACAGGAATGGATTAATAGTTAAAGTAGACCCCATTAAGAATAATTACGTAGGAAGTGCATCAAACTTGTGATGGAAGGTTTTTCTTTCTTTCTTGCCTTCTTTTTATGGTCGAAAGGGAAGTTGCATCTATTTAGATAATACACTTGTGATGGAAGGTTATTAGTAAAGCCTTTTTCTATTTGGTTCTAAAAAGCACATAAAAGACTAAGGTGGTACCTTAAGATTAGACAATTCAACCTTTTCTATAAGAGGAGCTCTAAGCAATCCCCCCACCCCACGTGGGGTAAAAAATCTATATTTATTTATACAGTGAAAATAAAATTTTTAATTTTTTTTTAAAAGAAAAACGTGTGTAACTACAAAAGCATAGTTTTAGTAATCCAAAAAATAAAATTGGATGCGTGTGTGAGCGCGCCAAATGAAATTGAGATCAAAATGGCAATATATAATTCAAGAAATAATTAGCTTTATTCATTACATGATGAAGTTCGATTTCTGGTTCTGTTTTAGGGTAGTGCTCCTTTTTTTTTTTTTTTTTGTGTGTATTTGAGGCTGCTGGTTCTGTTAGTTTCTTCAGGTATTGGCTCTTGGATTTTCTTTATTGAAATTGCTTTTAAAAAATTTGATCAAGTTCGATCCACACGAGTGCATGTGTGTGTACTCATCATTAGAAAAGTGAAAAGACAAACCATTAGCACTTTAAAACGAATCCCACTTGTTTCTGTGGAGCTCTTTTGTTCCCATAATGCTAAATAAATATTAGTAAATGTCAATATATTTTTCAGATTGGATCATGTCCAAACAGAGAAGGGCAATCATTAGCTACTTGGAATGTAAGCTACTCGAACGGAAAGTTACTTCATGCTTTGGCACTACAACTACCAATACCATTATGTCCAGGGGAAATCATGATGGTGGAGTTGTGAGACCTATTATCGCTATACTATACACATGGTGATACCCGGCACAGACTGGCTTTCTTCCTAGTTTAGCTACAGGATAAACTAATGATGGATATATAGTTAGCCGGTACAGTAAGGTCATTAATGATCCTCCTTAAGTCCATCTTTGTTCCACCATCCATGACATGTGTATTAAATACAGCGTATGTATATATATATATACACACACTTTAGTAATAAGCTAAGTCCTTCTCTCTTTTCAATCCCTGTATGTGAATACAAATTCATTAAGTTGTATATCTTATCAAAAACCAAAATCTTCAATAATTTCCTTATTTTTCTTATGCATTTAGAATCTACAACAGAGAATTGCAAGTGAAATCAGCCCTCTTGGCGCACCACTGGCACACAAGCTTGTTGAAAATGAGCTCAGATGCATATATCGATATTTACTTAACTCCACTGAGGGAATTAAGGTGTCGCAAAATATTTCATATAAAATTTTCCAATTAATTCAGCTCAGTTCCAAGGATCTCTGGAAATGTTGGTCACAAAGGAGTAAAGTTTCCAATTACTATTTATTAAACAAACTCTGGAACTAGAAGAGGCAGTCAGGCTCTGGTGATATTTCCATAGATTAGACCAAAAGGAAGGGTAGTGGTATATACAGGTTTTTTTAATTTTTTTTTCACGACAAATAGTATTTGATGTGCTGGGATAATTTGTAGAGGTTGAAATTTGACAAGATCAAGTTACAAAGCAATCATTCTTCAGAATGAAATCTTTATGAATACTAGGATGTGCAGAGCTAAAATATACAGTACAAATGCCGACCTAAGCAACATAAGCCTCTGTAAATTCTCCCGTATGCCAACCATTTGAAGCTTGTGATGAGGATCGACAATGTAATCAGAAGACAGAGATCCCCTGAAAGAGCTGCTTCTGCCAGAGCGGTTTCTTGCAGTATTTGCATCTGCACTGTTTGCCTCAAGCCTCTCATTTAATCTTTCCAGCTCCATCTCCTTCAGATGAATTTCGGTAATAAGGCGTTCAGCCTGAGCCTATAGCCAAGAAACAAATGCAACAGTAATTTAATTACATTATAAAGAGGCAAAATGATGATTATAACCTATTTGGTAAACTGAATAAATTTCACCTGCTTTGCCTCAAGTTGTTCAATAAGACTATGGAGCTGTTTATCCAATATTTTCTCTCGCTGAGCTGAAACCAAAAAAATCAAGTTTAAAAGCACTTCCCATAGAAAGATAAAAATCTCCAGACAAGTATTCTGTAGTTGCCCCTGTTAAATTTACACCTGCTATAAAAATTTAAGCTTATAGAGAGGGTTTGAATTTATCTCTTAACAACCCCTCAAAAAAAAAAAAAAAAATTGTAGTCATGAGCTAGGATTAGATCCATGCAAATTTGAGACAAGATTGAAATTTTAATCGAAGGGCAACAAGAGTATGAATAGGAAATACACACGTGCATGTTTGCATATATGTGCACATAGAATCAATTGGTCCTTCCCATCTGAAAGGTCTTGTAAGTGGAATGAACAGTGACTCATTTTCTCATCAATCAGCTGCACTTGTTCAATGTAAATCAAATGCATGCCCATCAAGCAATAAGATATTATCCAAGGATGAAGATTCAATCAAGAATACTATATTCTCTAATTCCATGACAAGATATCATAAGCGGAATATTGTCCTGAAGGCATACTAGTAAAAATTTACCTGAAGAAGGTTGCTTCAGTGCATTATCTTGAACTTCAGCCCACTTTTTCTCCAAGTCTTGAACAGTTACTTCAATTGAAGCCTAAGGAAATGGATCCAGTGACTAACACACTAATTGGGAAAGAATAAGCAGATGGTTACTATAATAACAGAAAGTCCAAGAAGCAACCAACCAGTTCTTTTTTCTTGCATTCTAACTTATCCAGCAGTGCAGATTTAGCATCTTCTAAGTCAACTTGTTCTCCATTTGACGTCTGGGATCCAGTTGATGGTTTATTTGTGTGCTGTGACTGGCTGGCCAGTAAGGCAGCTTGGGCATTTTCGAACTCAATTTGAAGATTCTTTTCAGTGATGTCCAATTCCTGCAAGGACAAAATAATTTGCATGAAGTTTTGTATTATGAGAATGACATGAATAATTTAGGCCCCAAAGCAGTTAACTGGTTAAGGGTAACAACACCAAGACCCAAATCAATTTTAAATGCATATCAAGAATTTTATTTTTGAATATTTAATTGCATAATCTACATTTGAAAAAGAAAAGAGAGATGTCGATAGTCTTAAGAAAAGGGCCTGATTAACAATTAAAAGCTGATACTAAGATTCAAATAGCCATAGAGGAGAGTCAAGCAATGCAAGGGCTAAATGATTTAATTCCAATATATGATATGCTATTGAAGAGCAAAAAGCAGTTGAATACAATTGCTAACCCCTGCTTCTTGTGCAGTATGATCTATACTGCGGTCATCCATGCCAATAAAAATTAACACCAAGAAGGGAAAAGAAGATGGACTGACTCACAGAGCCTACAAGAGGAGCAAACGAACTTAATTGAATTCCACAATCTTCAATGCATAGAATATTACTCTAGTGATACTTTATCTAGTCTGGCTTCTGAACACATTGTAGGTGAAGCAGAAGACAGAAAAAGACAGTAAGGCACGCAGAGGCAACTTAAATGTCACAAATCCTCTCATCCTATGATCATAATGTTGTTCTACAACCTCTCTTCCAAGGCCTCGAATGCCACAATATGCAACATGTTTTGCTGTTATATCTACAAGGGATGAAGAAATTGAGAACCCACATGAGGTGAACAATTTGGTCTATAATCTATTTTGGCTCGAAAACCAGCTCTGAATAGTATACTTTTCAGGCGGAAAAGTTACAATACGTTAGATGATGACTTATGTCTTAACCGTACGTTATTCTTTTGTGGTGTTCTATGTCAATGAAACAAGAAAAAAAGATGCACTGTCACTAAAACCCACAGTCAAGTTATGGATAATTCTGACCTTCAGCTTACTCTCAAGCAGACGTGCTTCCTGTAGCCTCTCTTGTATTTTGTTCTCACAACTGGATATGGCCTTCTCATATTCAGCGTTTTCTTCTTGCAACCTAATTTCTCTCAACTGCGCCTGTCATAACATCAAAAAAAGAAGAAAAAAAGAACTTTGAGAATCTGCGAATAAATTCATTCCTAGAGAAGTATAAAATTACTATTCTAGTGAAAATGGATAAACCCAGAAAAGAAATTAAAAAGGCTGAGAAGAAAACCTGTTCTTTGGTGGAAGAGTGGGCGTTTAATTGAAGAGCGAGGTCGGCATTGGAGGCTAGGGAGTGGGCATGGAGGTGGGGAAGGCGTTGGGAGATATCAGGAGGGGGCAATCTTAAGCGTAGATCTTGGATCGAACGTTTAAGAGAAGCTGCTTTAGAATCCAATTCCTGTGCGTAACTCAGCTGCTCGGGAGAGAAAATCAAAGGGATCGAATTGGGATCATTATCATAGCTGGTATAACCCGCGGATGATCCTCCGACCACATCCGCAGCCCATGCTAGTAGCCCCGCCATTGTTGTCTCTTACTGCTGCTCTGAATTTGGGTTTTTCATTTGGGTAATTTCCCTGAACCCCTTCAACTTCTTACCTGAAACGCCCCTTATTATTTCAATTATTTGAATGTCTTCCCTTATCTTTCTCAAAATTTTCAATTAAGTACAATTTTATTTCCATTTATTTTTTTTGTTAACCAATTTATCATTTTGGGTAAAATTTTATATATATTAAAAAGAAACTCATCGTATATCCTTGTGTTTTTTTTTAATAGAAAAATGAGAAATATTTCTCTTTCAATACTATAATAAAAATGTATGTGTTGTTAATTAAAACAAAAGAAAGAAAAAATATGTATAAAAAAATTAACATGCTACATTAGATTATCACATGACTCTTACTAGAAAATAATAGAATAAAACTTAAGAGTGCGGAACTCATGATCGGAGATGCTCTAATGATATTGCAAGGCTCATGTTCGAAGGGTACCCAATTAAAAGAAAGTCAGAAGAGCCCTTGGCCGATAAGCTAACCAAATTTGTCCGTATGGCAAATTATATATTTGATTCCTTGTTCGAAATTCAATGCCGAAGACAATCCATTACTTGGCCCTCTCAAATTCCTCCACAAATCCAAACTCCACGTCTCTGAAATCTTGTAGTTGCCACAATATCCTCTTATAAGTAAACTAATTGCATAACGAACCAATCCCCAAAATGTAACAACGTCACTTACATTCCAGTTTTCCTCCCCCTCTTCCTTTCCTTGTCATTGCGACAATATCTCAAACGCATAACCTTCCTGTGCGTGTCTCACCTGTAGGCCTAAAGCTTAAATGTCGATTTGACTACTTTAGTGCCATTTGCAGATATCTTAACGAAACTGCTGCTTTCGTGGAAAGGTACCTGCCTTTTTTTTTGGGGGGTTTTTAATAGTAATACTATTCTTAGATTGTACTACTGTTATACTATTATTATTGACAGAATTACCATAGCACAAGTCTACGCGGTTAAGATTTGAGAAGCATGTAAAGGACCAACGGACTAATCATGTTGAAGAAGTTCAAACGAAGGCTCACAATTGTAATCACAAAGCCCTTCAGAAAACCTAGAAAGCGTCCTAGTCTACCTTCTGAGCCGCTGCCACCGCCTTCTCCTTCTCCTTCACCTTCTCCAACTCCTTCGCCGGAATCACCCACCAGTTTACCACCAACAGCACGGCCAAAGATGCCAAGGGGACAGACTCACACGTTCCTTTTTCCCCAAACCAATTCCACAGTTCTCCCTGATCCTTCCCTGTTCTTCGCTCCACATCTTCTCAATTCACCACTTCCGACCAACACTTTCTTTCAGAACTTTGTTCTAAAAAATGGTGATCAGCCCGAGTACATCCATCCTTATCTCATCAAGTCTTCGATTTCCACTCTCTCTATTTGCTACCCATCTCAATTCCACAACTCTGCATTCATTTACCAGATTTTCAATCCTGACATCACAATCTCTGTATTGAACAATCCGAACCCGAATGCACCCCACATCATATCTTCATTCAATGATCTCAGTGTCACATTGGATCATCCTTCTAGCAATTTAAGATTCTTCCTTGCCAGGGGCAGCCCTTTCTTGACATGTAATGTTGTGTCTAGTGTTGCGCTTTCATTTTCAACCATTCATGCTATTCTTCAACTATCTTCCAATAATTCCCTTACGAAACACATTGTCAAGCTCAATAACAACCAGACTTGGATTATATATGCTTCCTCACCAATTAATTTGACCCATGACATTTCTACGATCACTTCTAGTGCATTTACGGGCATAATCAGGATAGCTGCGTTGCCAGAATCTGATCCTATATGTGAAGAAATTCTTGATCAATTCAGTCCTTGCTACTCTGTATCTGGTGATGCTGTTTTCACCGCCCCTTTCTGTTTGGAGTACAGATGGGAGAAGAGGGGTTGGGGGGATCTGCTAATGCTTGCCCATCCTCTGCATCTTCAACTTCTTTCTCAGAGTGCTTGCTCCGTGACTGTCTTGGAGAATTTCAAGTACCAAAGCATTGATGGGGAGCTTGTTGGTGTTGTTGGAGATTCATGGGTTTTGAGAAGTGATCCGATTTCTGTGACTTGGCATTCAATTAAAGGTGTTAAGGAGGAAGCATACAGTGAAATAGTGGATGCGCTAGTCATGGATGTTGATGCCCTTGACTCTCATGCAATATCCACTACTTCATCTTATTTTTATGGGAAATTGATTGCAAGAGCTGCAAGATTGGCGCTGATTGCTGAAGAAGTTTGTTACCTTGAAGTCATACCAGCAGTAAGGAAGTTCTTGAAGGATACAATAGAACCATGGCTGAATGGGACATTTGGTGCTAATGGTTTCTTGTATGATCCAAAGTGGGGGGGAATTGTGACTAAGCAAGGATCAGTGGATTCTGGAGCTGATTTTGGTTTTGGGATATATAATGATCACCACTTCCATCTTGGCTATTTTCTTTATGCAATCGCAGTGCTTGCAAAGATTGATCCTTCGTGGGGGAGGAAGTACAGGCCAGTAGCTTATTCGATGATGGCAGATTTCATGAATTTAAGCAGGCGTTCAGATTCTAGTTCCACCCGCTTGAGGTGTTTTGACTTGTGGAAATTGCATTCTTGGGCTGGAGGATTGACCGAGTTTGCAGATGGAAGGAATCAAGAGAGTACAAGTGAGGCCGTAAATGCCTATTACTCAGCAGCTTTGATGGGGTTGGCCTATGGAGATACCCATCTTGCTGCCATTGGCTCGACTCTTTCAGCCCTGGAAATTCACGCAGCACAAACTTGGTGGCACGTGAGAGAGGATGACAAACTGTACTCAGGAGAATTTACTAGAGAGAACAGAGTAGTGGGTGTTTTATGGGCTAACAAACGGGACAGCAGCCTTTGGTTTGCTCCACCTGCATGGAGGGAGTGTCGGCTTGGAATCCAGGAGCTTCCCCTACTGCCCATTACTGAAATTTTATTCTCAGATGTAGTGTTTGCACGACAGCTAGTTACATGGACATTGCCTGCTCTTGCAAGGGAAGGGGTTGGAGAAGGATGGAAGGGATTTTTATATGCTTTGGAAGGAATTTATGACAAAGAAGGTGCATTAAGTAAGATTAAGAACTTAAGTGGACATGATGATGGGAACTCGCTCACCAATCTTTTGTGGTGGATTCACAGTAGAGATGATGCAGAAGAGGGGCACGGAAGGGGAGGGAAATTCTGCTGGTTCCGTCACTATCATTGAATTTGTGGAAATAATGGCATGGGAATGTACTGGAGTAAGATGACTGAAATATTGTGTGTATAGCAATGCTGAAATAATGTGTCTGAGAACCATTCTGGTATCTGGAATAGTTTTCTCCAGTGTATATGCCATTCTCTAGGAATCTATTCATTACAGGTGTTTGTCTCATTCTTATTTGTTACTCGCTTGAAAAAACCAGGTGCACTTTAATACTCATGAAATCAAACATGATGTTGACTCTGCCTGTTAGTACTTTCTTGGAAGGAATTTCAAGTTTCACATATACAAACTGTTTTCTTTTCTGAGGCCACTCTTCTAAAATGGTGATTCCATGATTCCTCGAGGGTTGTCTTCTTTTCCACTGTAGGCCATTCTCCCCCCGCCACCCTTCAACCTTTTTTTTCTTTACTTTGGGTGGGGGATGGGGAAGAGGGGGTGGGTGTTGATTTTGCTCTAAGGAAGTTGTTTTGAGGTATCTATCTTACACAAGGAGATAAAGTATGAGAAGGAGAGAGAAAGAGGATAAAATATTTGAGTACTTAACAAAACACGTGGTGACAGCAAGGTTACCACGTGTTTTGTTAAATGTATTGATATCTAATCTCCTCAGTTCTAGTTCTTCTAGGCTACACAAGAACAGGTGATGGCTATAGTTTGATTCTTAGAAAGCTCATCTGCATGGTTAAATGTATTGATATCTACTAGATTAAATTCAAGATTTTCTTGATGCAATGGATATATCTGGATCCTTCCCCTCTCCTAGATGCAATAGTGCAGGTGGTGCTGATTCTTATGCACATTTTTTGTCAAACAGCTATCTAGCAACCTCACAAATCTTCTTGATGATAATATTCCTGCTCTAACTTCGTACAACATAGGCCCTTGAAGTAGTAGATCCCGCATAACTTCTATATCCTGTTGCACAGCAGAGCTTTATGCCTTTTTGGATCCTTAAAATGGCCTTGAGGTCTCCTTTCTTTGGCTCCAGCCGGTGTAGAGGAATAACACATTGATCCCTATCTCCCGTTCTTGTTAGATGCTACACTGGTCAATTATTATAGTTGTAGAATTTGATAAACGTAGCCAATTGTCGCAATTTAATAGCAGTTAATCTCTTGGAGTCTCCTCTTTGTCAGAAAATCAATTACCTTTGATAATTGACATTAAAACATTGGTTTCCAAGGCCTTCAATTCTGCAGAAGTCATTAGTGGGGGAATTTTTTGTTCTGATTTCAGTTTTTTTGTTTGGGAAGCATTTGGACAAAATATTTTGTTGTATCCCATAAAAGAAAAAAAAATTTAGAGTTACAAGCTGCTGGTGTTATCTTGACCAAGATTAAGATATCTGCATTCTTTTGATTAGCTCAACCAACAAGAAGGTAATCTATATATCTGATTAATGAGACAGTTAGTTTAGACTTCCAAGCAAACTTCATTTTGCAGTTTCGTCATAAAAGCCAAAAGAAAAAGTTATTAAAAAAAAATAAAAGTGAGAAAGAAAAAGAACATTTATGCTTTTTTCCCTTTTATTTTATTTTTTGGGACACAAACAGAACTAATAATGGAGGAAGGAAAAGACAAGCCAGACTTGACACGTTCTCTGTTATTACACCCGGCATGGATCTTATATTTTTCCCAATGAGATTAGAGAAGAATTATTCAGCATGAAATAAGTTAATTAGCAATGCAAAAGAACATGGCAGGTAACTACTGACAACAATAATGTTTTTTTTTTAATCAGCGAAAACGAGTAGAGAAGAAGTTAAATTGAAAAAAGAACTTAAGACTATATTTATCAATTTTGTTAGGAGTGTTTTTTGTTTTGTTTTGAAATGAAATTATGTTTGGATAAAAATATTTTATTGAAAATTAAAAATTGATTGCTGGAAATCTAAGAGAAATGAAGAATCTAAAGAAATGTGGCATGTACCAAGGTTTTTTAACAAAAATAATTTAAGAAACACACACGCACGAACCAACATATAATTTCTTTTTATTTCTTTTTACATTTCAAAAAATAATATTTTTAGTATTTGAACGATTTTCAATAATTCAAAAAAAAATTGTATTTGAATTAATTTTTTGGGTGTAATTTTCTCTTTGTTTTGTCAATGATAATTAGTTTTTGTATTCTTATAAGAAATTTAAGGTTTTTATTTTAAATTACTCATAATATATAATATCATAATAATTGAAAAATAATTAGAAATTAAAGATGTAGTTTTAATTAAAAGATATTTTAAAAGGTATATTTAATTTTTTTATCTTTCTCAAAAAAGAGAAACACAAAAACTGATGTTTTTTTTCTTCAAACTAATATTTTCAAATTAGTGAACATGATTTTGATCACCGTATTTATGGTAAAATCATCTACATCTTGATAAATTTTAAATTTAATTCCAACTTTATCACTCTACTTGTTTTTAAAAAATATCACTTTAAATTTAAAAGTATAATTAGTCATCCATTCAAAATTGAATATTTACATTTCTATTTAATTCAAAATTAAATATGTATTTTTTTAAAATAAATATATTTTTTATCCAAAGTTTCATTAATAAGTTATTTAATTTAAAAATTTATATTTCAATAATTCATTATTCTCATTACTTGATACTTTAATTTAAATAATTTGTATCCATTCAATAACTGGGTGAATTAATTAAAAGTTAAATATTTTTTAACCAAAGTAATAATTAAATATTCAATCCGAACGAATTGACTAATACGCGAGCAGTATATGCAATAATGCAACGATCATGAGCCAAAGTCCGCCTAAGTTTAATCTTTTACTAGTATTTCTTTTTTCTCCCAAAAAATTAGAGCAAAGCCCGGAACTCAATAAAAGAAAATCTCGCGGCGGGAAGAGGAAGCACGCACGATCCTTGAACATGGGCTTCATGATGTTTTTCTTTGACTAGGATTCTTGATGATGAAGGGTTTCACATTCACGACTAAATGGAATCCACCTTCCCCCACACACACTATTTCTATTTTCTTTTTCAATAATAGGCATAGCCAAATTCCTAGTACCCTTCTGATGCTCTGACTCTCTGCGCATGTTGGCCTGTTGGGGTGACTTGTTATTCTATGTTAATTCTCTGTCAAGATTGGGAAACCAATTCGAGCTCGCACCCACGTTTCTTTGCACATTTCGTGGGTACATAGCATATTTGGTTGAAAGAAGCTTCGTTTCAAAAAATTTCTTGGAAGTTGAAGTTCCTACCTGTAAACGAGTCGACTAGGAAGTAGGTGCAAGAAGTTGGTTGAAGCTTTGTATCAACGAGCTTTGTATCTGTTCTCATTTTGTTGTGTCTGCATTACATTTGCTTATGAAGCTTTCTGCTCGTTTGAGAATTCCGGGTTTTGCTTAAATTTGAGTTTTAGTTATCTGTTTCCCCTGATTTGAAATTGGTGTGATCTGGGTTTCGCCCGCATTAGGGCTTTCTCAACTGGGTTTGGCTTGCATTTTCTTTTAACTGATTGATACTGTTGAAAAGTTTTAGTCTTTCGGAAGTTGGCTTATTGCTTTAGGGGAACTTGGGAACTTTGATGCGAGGACTTGAAGTTTTTCTATAAATTTCTTGATAATTGACGGCCAAATTTTTCGACCATATAGAAAGTTCTCTTTTGTTGTTGCCGGAGAAAGCATGGAGATAATGGTCAAGTAGATAATGCAACATTACCTTAGGAGTTATAAAGGGACTGAACACAGATTTTCCTGTTCAGCGTAGATTCAAATTTTGAATTGAAGATGGCCTCAGCTTCGCCTTCTCCAAATTCTTCCCCTAATGCAGTCTCACCAGCATTGCCTTCAAATGGTTCAGCGATTACTCCTCCTCTTAGTGGATCGCAGCCTAATCAAACTCCTGATGCTCCACCTCCTTCAACTCCTTCAAACTCTTCAGCTCCACCTCCTCAATCTCCTCCCCCTACTGCGTCCCCACCTCCATCCCCTCCGCAATCACCGCCTCCACCTCCATCTTCTTCTCCTCCTCCTCCAGCATCTCAACCCCCTTCTCCAGCAACGCCATTGCCAGCCGTTCCTGCTACCCCTCCTCCCGCTGCAAATTCACCACCAGTTCCAATTTTGTCTCCACCCCCTCCATCAAAAGATTCTCCACCTCCACAAGCATCTCCCGCACCTCCTCTGACAATTCCGCCCCCCCTTGCTGTTTCACCCTCCCCTCCCCCTCCCCCTCCCCCTCCTCCAGTGAGTGTCTCATCTCCACCACCCCTAATTCCCTCACCTCCTTCTGTTGTAAAGCCACCAGAAGGTGCTCCTCCACCTCCTTCTGTTTTAAGCCACCAGAAAGTGCTCCTCCACCTCCTACATTACCTCCCCCTATAGCTGTTTCTTCCTCACCTCCGCCCTCAATGCTTACCCCCTCCAGCACCCACTATATCCCCTCCCCCTTCCGTCTCCACTTCTCCTTTGCCGCCTTCTGTTTCACCTCCTGCTCCTCAAAGTAATGTGACTACATCACCGCTACCAGCAATTCCCACAGAGAAACCAACTGCAAGATCTACAACACCCAATCCAAATATTACTGCAGAAGTACCATCAAGAAATGGTGGAGGCATAAGGGGTGGAGCAATGGTGGCATTTGGCGTAGTTGGTTTTTTGGCACTTAGTCTTGTGGTGTTCGCTGTCTGGTTTGCACAGAAAAGAAAGAAAAGGGAGTCTACATCAAAGATTGGGCATAATATGCCCTCTCCATTTGCTTCCTCCCAAGATTCAGGTTTGCCTTTGACTATAAGGATTATCTATTTTTGTTTTCTATCTGCTGAAGTCTCCAAATTGCCGTTATTATTCATGGATGCAGTAAATTTGTGAATTGTTCATGACAATGTGATATTCTTTTGTTGGGTTCTGGAAAAATGGCTGTATATCATCCAACCAATCAAGATCTCTCATCTATTACCTCATTTCTTGAAGATTTTTAGAGCATCCCGCATAATGTCTTACTAAGAGGAATTTAAAAAATTGAATCCACATTTAGGGATCGTATGAAGCTCTAGTATGCTACATTTATGGGTATTAACCAACAGCTTCAAATACTATGTTCGTTCTAATTCTTTCAAAATTTCTATAGATTTGGAATCACATTGGCTCTGTTCTCAGTGGCTGAAACTTTTTTCAAGTTGATAAAAAAAGGTGCTTTGAAAAAAAAACTTTATAATTTAATTTAACATGTTTATTTTCAAATGCATCAGTAAGCACTGATGCATACTAGAAGTGAAAAATCAATTGAGAGCAGCTTTTGGCGTAAAAGGAAAAGAAAAAAGAAAAAAAGAGGAGCTAAAAGTAGCTTATTTTAAGCAATTGAGAATAGGAGCATGGCAGTTTGCCTTTCCAAATGGAATCCTTTTTCTTGAAGCAGTCTCAGCTGTCAATTGCTGCATATTGGAATTAACAGTCGCTGTTGACTGGTCCTCTAAAGGGGCTTACCATTTTTAAATAGTGTGCTTGGTTATAATGTAGAGAAAATGACAGGTACTATTTGTCCTGGTTTATTTGCTAGAATTTCTAGTGAAGTTGGATGGACTAACTTGATCCCTCCTCGGCTGCATTGATACAGTGATCTAATTTTAAAATAATTTGTATGAAATTTCCAGATTCATCATTTCTAAGGTACCAGCATTCAGTTCATTCTGCTCATCATTCAGCTCAGCTAGCTGGAAGTAATTCAGGAAGCAATTTCATGTACTCTTCTGAGGCTGGGGGCATTGGCAATTCAAGATCATGGTTCACATACGAAGAACTAGCTATAGCAACAAACAATTTTTCGGCAAACAATTTGCTCGGTGAAGGTGGTTTTGGTTATGTTTATAAAGGAGTTCTGGCTGATGGTAGAGAAGTCGCTGTTAAACAGTTAAAGGTGGGAGGAGGACAGGGTGATCGTGAGTTCAAAGCAGAAGTTGAAATTATCAGCAGAATACACCATCGCCATTTAGTTTCACTTGTTGGTTACTGTATCTCTGAGTATCAGAGAATACTTGTATATGACTATGTGCCAAATAACACTCTTCATTATCATCTTCATGGTAAGAACTAAGTTTTTCAGGCTTCTTTAATATTTAGGACTTTTATTCTTTGTTGGTATGGTCCTGTGCAATGCACATGAGAATGATATAAATTGGGTCCAGTGTCAGGATAACAAATTCATTACTGATTTGTTCCATTTTCTCTGTTGTTGAGTTCTGTTCTTGGAGATTCCACTTGAGTTTTTGGTTCTGCCATTGTACAAAACCAATAGTTGACTGTTTGACATGTGTGTATTAATGCCATCTCTTATTAGTTTCATTTGTGGCACTCCTATTGCATTATCTGCATATGTAGGTGAAGGTAGGCCAGTCATGGATTGGGCAACCCGAATAAAAGCTGCAGCTGGTTCAGCTCACGGAATTGCTTATCTGCATGAAGACTGTAAGTTTCTTTGCTTCTTAGTTTGTGTACTTTTTTTTTGTTAATGAATGGATTGCTAAATTGTTTATGGTGCCAATAGTTCTAAAAGAATATCTGGGTGTTGTTTCTGTTCTAAGCTAGAAACATGCACCACTAAATACTTCGCAGAAATTTTGTAAGACAGTATATAATATGCTTGTTTTGGTGAAAGCCAGATACTATGCTTGTACATGACATGCATATTTATTTCTGTTGAAGCTCTAGTCATGAATTAATCTTTTACAACTATTGAGGTTGATCGGGTTTCAATCTTTAAGTAAGATGAGTACATCTTGCTTGGTCTTTTTACACAATTCTTTATAACTTGGTTTTCATCAGTGGAACAGAAGTAGGATATCTCACAAATTTACTCTACTGCATTCATGTTGCTATCCTCTATTTAAAACGTTCTAAATTTCTTATATAACTTACATAATTTTCAGGTAATCCTCGGATTATACACAGGGATATCAAATCTGCTAACATTCTCTTGGATAACAACTTTGAAGCCCTGGTATGCTGATTTTTTAACTGTCTGGGTCTCACAACAACTTCTTAAGACATTTTAATTGGCTTTGATTAACGTGAAAGTAATCTATAAAGCAGCTGATTATCATGAGCTGAAGAGCAAGAGTACTATTTGATAAAGATCTTTTAGTACATTGTCTAGTGCAGTCTCTACTACACTAGTACTATCATTCCCATGTGTTTGCTTATCGGTGTAGTGGTAGAGATTATACACCTTGATTAAGGAAGATTACATTATTTAGGGAATTGAACAATGTTAAATAAATACAAATGTAGTGCTATCACTAGTGAAGAGTGTACTAAAGAATTTATTATAAGATCTGCAGTCATATTTTGTGTCCTCCTGTAACTAATCACCCTTTCGGTTTGCATTTGCTCTATAACTGTCAGGTTGCTGATTTTGGGCTTGCAAAGTTAGCGATGGAGTTAGATCTGCACACACATGTATCAACACGTGTCATGGGAACTTTTGGGTAGGTAATCCAGATATTATTCTTGATAACAGTTTTCTCCTCTGCATAATGTTTCATGTGACTTTTCTAAGATAGATAACCTTGTTGACCTAGCAATTAGCATTGACAACCACATAAGTATAAGAAATATTGCTTGGGATCTAGTACCTCCTTTGGGGCACTCCTATGTTGGGTCTGCCTATCATCAAAAGTACCATTGGGCAAGCCTGGGTGTCCTTGAGTAGATGCAGGACCTTGCTGGGCTATGGATGGTAGTCCACTACCCTTGAAGGCTAGTAGGCCCGCTGCACCTTCAAGCTGAGACCACAAACCAAATTGGCAGTAAAATAGTTTATTGATATTGACAGATTTGGTAAAGGCTCATATTATGCTCCAGCTTTGGCCTATTTTGAGGTCTGCCTCCTCATGACTGTCAATCGGATTGGACCGGCGGCAGTTCTCTTGGCTGTTGGGAGACCATAAAGTAGATATTTGACAGGATGTTACTTAACCTAAACTTACTCATAGTAGAGAGAACAATTAAACATTAGCTGCTAATTCCCCATAGCTTCAATCTCGTCCTTCCATATAACTCTTCTGTTCCTTACAGTATTTACATCCTTTTTATCATCTGAGTAGACTAAGAATCCATCCCGAGTTCTATTTGCTCACAAACATATCATCACGCAGGGAAAATCTATGAGGAAGAAATATAATTAATTGTATGCTTACAAATAGTATGTAGTATTTGGAGTATTTTCCTCCATTTCATAATAAATGCACTCATTTTTATTTTGGATGTCTTGAGAAAATGTCCACAGCATTTAATAAACGTTCTAATAATTTTATTCATATACTCATTTAAAAGATAAGCTTGTGTAGCTCTGTACAAGAGGCCCATTATAACCCCGCATTACCCATGATGTTATTGGATTGATTAGCATGCCTACTCTCTATGCCATGTTTAACATGGTCATTTAGTTTGAATGGAGGAAGTATTTAATTTGGTTAATTTCATTTCCTATCATACCATGAACAAGACATTTATATATGCTTTCATTTGCTTATCTAAATCTCCACGGATGATTTTCAGTTACATGGCTCCAGAGTATGCAACCACTGGCAAACTGACTGAAAAGTCTGACGTGTTCTCATTTGGGGTTGTGCTTTTAGAGCTCATTACTGGTCGTAAACCTGTTGATGCATCCCAGCCATTGGGTGATGAAAGCCTGGTTGAATGGGTACGCATTTTTCATTTGTTTGCCATTGGTAAGCCTTTTGGTGTAATCATCCTAATTTAAAAATCATCATTTTTACCTTGTCCGTTTCATTCTTTCATCTTATGACAAAAATTGTGAAAACTGTAATGCCACTTTTGTTGTGATTTGAGTGCAAAATTAATGTAGCTCTAACAAATCTGTCAACTGAAATATATGAATCAGATTCATGCAGTTGGCAACTTCTCTTCTCCAGTAGGATTGCCATTTCCCTTGCTACATTGAGAACATTCCAATTTGAAAGTTTCTGACTATATATTTACACCATGCAAACTTCAGCATATTCTTGTAACTTCTAGCCTTATCAAATGGCAACTGAACCTGGTCCTCCTGATCTTGTAGGCTCGACCTTTACTGACACAAGCGCTTGAGGATGAAAATTTTGAAGAGTTGGTAGATCCTAGACTTGGGAGGAACTTTGTCCAAAGTGAAATGTTCCGGATGATTGAAGCAGCTGCAGCGTGTATACGGCATTTAGCTTCAAAGAGGCCACGGATGAGTCAGGTAATATTTGCTACTGCTTGTACACTTATGAGTCATCATCTTTTTGGCCTGACCACTATAAACTGAGTGTTTGCCTGTATTCTTTCCACATTAATAGGTAGTAAGAGCTCTAGATTCCCTAGGTGAGATAGGAGATATCACGAACGGAATGAAACCTGGACAAAGTCAAATATATGATTCAAGACAACAAGCTGCGCAAATCAGAATGTTTCAGAGGATGGCATTTGGAAGTCAAGAATACAGTTCAGATTTCTTTGATAATTCTCAGAGCAGCAGCTGGAAGAGTTGAAAGGATGGATATGGTACACATTAACATGGATCAAAGTGAACTAAAGCTTGGGCCTCTTACTTCTCAGTTCTCAGCAGAACTTGGGGTGACCACCAAAGCTCTAGCTACTTAACCTGATCATGGCACAATTTTGTCATACGAGTTATTTGATCCCGTAATCACCTTTTGGTTCTCCTCTATTGATATTTTCATGGAAATTTGATTCATTATTTTGTTGCCGTGGCTAACATGGATGTATAATATTTACCCTTATGCATCATTCTTTTTGAGATACACAATTTTTAATTGTATTATACAGTAGTCCATTGTGGATAGAAATCTTGGTGAACATCTCAGGCATCTCAAGATTCTTGTTTTGCACTAATCTATAGTTTTTTTTTTTTTTGGTACTTGTCATTATCCCATAGACCAGTACAAACAATAGCAGTGCAGACAGAACCTCCTTGGGGTATTAAACTTTGTCCTAATGGGTACCATGTCTTTCCTTGCAAATATTAGTGGGAATCATAAATTAAATACTCCATCAGTATCGTTAGGGAATTGAACGTATTTCCTTCTATAATGAGTTATTCCGGGTAGAGGTTTCAAAGTAAAAATTCAAATTCATGAGGATAAATTTAAATCAGGTGTTAATTAATTTAAATATAAATAATTTGAATCAAATATTTTTGTCAAAAATTAAAGTGAAATTTAAATGTATATTGAATTAAAGTGTAATTAATTAAATTTAATTAATAGACATTAATTAAGTTAGATTTTTTAAATGAATATTTATTGAATTTTATGAACATTCATTAAGATAAATGAATTTAAATGAATATTTATTTAAAATTATTTAAATTATATGATTAAATCAAATTCATTTAATATTAAAAGATTCTGGACGTTCATTAAATTTTGGTAATTAATCGTTGAAAGAACTGGGTGAAAGTCTTTTATGGGTCTGCTATACTCGAAACCACTGGACCAGCGCCTATTGGCTACAACCTACTCCGGCAATATTTCAATGGTTGGGTTGTTGGTTTGGCTGCGACAATCAATTTGTTTGGTGTATCCAAGACCTAAATGAAGAAAAAGAAGACATGCTACCCATCCTGTGTTCCCCGCTATTTCCGGTTTTCTTTGAAACCATTCATACTTTTAACACCTTCTGCCTTGACTATGTGCATCATGGAGATAAAGATATATATATTTTTTTGTTTATGGTAGCAATCACATCTCACACCTTCCAGAAGGCTATTTATTTATCAATAATTTATTCAATTTTCAAAGTTTTTGTCATGTGATAAGATTAATTTGAATTCAACTCGAATTATTTCATGAAATTTAATAATCTTATTTTGATATTAGTAATTCACTAAGTAATTGTTTATGCTGTTAGATTATTATTAATATACTTTTTCATGAACACCAAAAGAAATAAAAAATTTACTAAATTAGTACTCCAAATATTGGAGTAGGTGTGCGCAAAGATACGGAAGCCCCCCCATCTTAGATGCCTTTCCAAATCAATGCCACACAGAAACACCGGTTTATTGAGTCATGCAGTTCCATTGACTTTGTGACTGCCAATCATCTCTATAAAAGAATAACAAATTGAGTGTCGTTTAATAATTTATTGCTCGATTGAGAGGAATAAACCTGCTTTCACATGTACAAGTATCCGAGTTTTACCCTTGAACTACATAAAGAATTATAACCTATATAGAATGAAGAGAAGTAAAATAACCCTCATCAAAAAAAAAGAAAAAGAATAGGAAGGGTTCCAGGAAACCAATTTATAGTCTTATCCAAGTTTTACCCTTGAACTACATAAGAATTCTATTCTATATAGAATGAAGAGAAGAAAAATAACCTTGATAAAAAAAAAGAAAAAGAAAAGGTCAACCAACAAACTACTTTTAAATTCTACTTAGTAAGAGAAAATATGAGAGCTCTACTTACCTTAACTAAGTCACGATTAAGATACTATAATATCAATTGATTCTTTTATAACAAATTAATCGGGTCGTCCATCATAAATATTGTTACTAATAAAAATAGAAGTAATATATATATTATATAATATGCTTTGATTGTCAGATGGCAAATAAGTAGCAGCCGCCCGTGCCTTGGTATGTGTATCTGCTATTCTCCGCCTATTACCTTTGCTAGGAGATCGGCGTCACCTCTTAATTTAAACCTGGACGACAGCTCTCCTTAGTACATCTAATAATTCCTCCGCCTTCTACAGCATAGAGAATCTCAGAATCAGAGATCAATGGCAATGGAATATTACAGAGGGTTTGCATTTCCAGCCATAAATTTGATCGATGACCGCGCGAATTGTGTCGGTAGGAATTTTTCCTGTAGTTTGCATTCAAGAGACCGAAAAGTTGTATGCGTCACCAGCGGGAACTCCTACTTGGGTGCTTACTTGGCCAAGAAGCTATTATCTCACGGCTATCTTGTTCGGGTTACCATTCAAAGTCCAGGTACAGCTTCATTATTTTCTTGTATTTGATATATATATATATATATGATTTTTCTCAGTTCTAAAATTTTGTTTGTGGGTTATGATTGATTGAGCAGCCCATTTTGAGGACATGAAGGAGCTTCTGAGAGAAGAAGAAATAAGCCAACTAGAGAGTGTGATGGTGGCGAGAATGGTAGATTTACAGAGTCTGTGTGATGCTTTCAGGGGTTGTCATGCTATTTTTCATACCTCAGCTTTCATTGATCCACGCGG
This sequence comes from Apocynum venetum, assembly GCA_019593545.1. Taxonomy (NCBI): domain Eukaryota; kingdom Viridiplantae; phylum Streptophyta; class Magnoliopsida; order Gentianales; family Apocynaceae; genus Apocynum; species Apocynum venetum. The sequence goes on along the minus strand of SRSM01000123.1, from coordinate 1,837,371 downwards.
AATTTCTGGATATACGGTAAGTTCTTTTATTTTCCTCCTCTTTACTTCTCTGTTCTTAGCTAGTGTAGGTTCTTCTAAAATTGATCATCAGGAGCGAATGGCATTTCTGGAGACTGAAGGAGCAAGAAACGTGATAGAAGCTTGTGGCAGAGCTGCATATGTGAAAAGATGCATCTTCACTTCTTCTCTGCTCGCATCAATTTGGAAAGGGGAAAATACACAACAGGTAATGGATGAGACTTGTTGGAGTGATGAGGAATTCTGCCGAGATAACAAGGTAATACATCAAACATCATCAGGGATTCAATTCAATTCCTTTCCCATTGATCTTGAGCCGTGAAAAACAAAATAAAAGGTTATTTAACAAATTTTTGCCAAATTGAAGTACAGCTTTGGCTTGCCTTGGGTAAAACAAGAGCAGAAAAGGTTGCTTGGAGAAGGGCAAGGGAACTAAAAGTTAACCTCGTTACTCTATGCCCCGGACTCCTCATGGCTCCATCATTCCCAAATGCTCAACCCGAAACATCAATTCCTTACCTTAAAGGTAAAATTGATTAAGAAACAGATTCACTTTGTCTACAAAATTATGTTCAAGAAACATCTTAATTTTAATTTTAATTTTTCTGGGATTGTTTAGGTGGGCGTACAATGCTACAGCGAGGTGTTTTAGCAACAGAAGATGCAAGAAAAGTTGCAGAAGCACACGTCCGTGTTTATGAAGACATGGATTACGGAGCTGGTGGAAGATATATCTGCTATGGAAGAATAATCAGGAGATTGGAAGAGGCCATTCAAATTGAGAACGGACTGAAAATGCATGGTCTGCTCTCTGGAGAAAGCAATGACCTTGATTCGTCCAGGGAAACCTACCACATGCCCACCAACCTGAGTAACACGAGGCTAACTAAATTACTGGCCCGTGCATCGTGCCATGTATCTTGTAGACATTCCTAGACTTGTCTTCAACTAACAACTCTAACCATGTAATACCCAAAATATTATTTAATGGGCTTAATTAATTAATTAATTCGACACATTAAAATTTATTATCTTATACATATAAATAAACAAGTGTTAACATAATAATCATTTTTTCCTCTTAATCACGAATCCCGAGGTAATTACCCTACCTTTCAGTTATGCCCGCCACCACTGACGCTGTCATATGACCGGCCGGCAGCGGCGACAATAAGCTAAAAATCATATTTTTCAAACCTCTCACCATGTAGCATTCAATAAACCATAGCATTTGTTTAGAAAAAAAAAGAGAAATCGAGAGGGGGAAGGGGGCGGCAAAGAAGGAAGAGAGGGAGGGGGACGGCAGAAGGGGGGAAGAGAATGAGGGGGAGTCGGCAGAGAGGAGTTCAAGAGAGGGAGGAAGAATAAGGGGGAAAGAGAAGGGAGAAGAGAGAAATCGAGAGGGAGATGGAGAAGAAGGAAGATGTGGGAAGCCATGGGGGAGAAGAGAAGAAGAAGGGAGAAAATGGAGGAACGAGAAGAGGAAGAAGGGGGGGCAGCAGCGGCTATAGGCAATAGGGGGGCGGCGGCGGCTAAAGTGGGAAGAGATAAGGTTGGCGGCTAGGGTTAGGAAAAGATGAAGAAGAAGAAGAAAATTAGCGCTTTGGAGTATAGGGGCATTTTTGTAATTTTTTTAAAAATTTATCCAGTTTTTGCAAATAAACCCTAAAGTTTCCCCAATTCATATACGAAATTTACAGATTTACCCACAAATATTTAGAATTTTTAAATTAGTCTCCAAATCTTTCTAGAGTTTCCAATTTGACCCAAACTTTTTAAAAATTATATTTTTACCCAATTCTCTTAGAAATTTCCTTTTTATACCACAAGCCTTATTGAAATTCGATTTTAATCCATATTTTCAAAAAAAATCATTTTCAGTCCCCAAACTTTCGAAAATTATGATTTGACCCCCGAAATTCTCTAAAATTACAGTTTAGCCCAAACATTTTCAAACTCGAAAATTACCTTTTTCATATTCAAAAAGTGTTCCCAAACCTTTTCAAAATGCCAAATATTTCATTTAACCTTTCAAAAAGTCATTCTTTTTCTTTTATATAAAATATTTAAGTGTCCTTTCGAGATTCTAATTCATTGAATACTTCTAATGTAGGATTTAGAGAGCTAGACTTTCCACGCAATCAAACGGGCTTAGGTCTGATAAAACAGGGATTTATGTCCGATAAAACAGGGAACTTAGCCCGATTCAACACGAGTCTTTGACTCGATGACATGCAATGATCATTGATATTTACATGATATTTTTAATATGTATATCCTTATAATATGTCACACAGGCTAATGAATTGCGATGCGGGGACGGAGAATGACCAACTATTTAAATAAATTTCAAATTTGGTTTAAATTATGTTCATGTTTTAGAACTAAGAATATTTATGTTTATGGTTTTAGTTTTATTTGATATAAATAATTTTTTGTTGGCAATGATTGTTTTTGGATTCAAATTTATAATTTGTTACTTTTGAGATTTTGACTCATTATTTGAGAATTTTGACTGTTTTAAAATTAGTATTATTCTTTGACTTGCCTATTTTATTATATTTTCTATTTTAAGTATTTTTGGAAAATTTGGAATATTACAAACCACAAGTAATTTGATCATGAACTAGCAATAATAGTTTAACGGTGGGAAGAATCCATGATGATGTATGTGAGTTAGGATGAAATTCCGATAATTTAACTTTTGCACATGTTATGTACCACTGGTCCAGTAGTACCTGAAAGAATTAGACATAATGGAATCCGTTTCTATACATCCCAACTTGTTTGGATTCTTATCGACTTTCATAAGACATGGTTTTGACCATGTCCATTAGCGCAGTAATAAGTGTGCTCACTGCTCCTGGTATTGTACTTAACTTCATGAGACACAACACAGAGTGGTAAAATAGTTAGGCAGACTTCAGAGCCACAAGAAAAGAAATACTAGTGTATATATCAAGCAAATTAAATGATCCAATTAAAAGGGGTAGCATAAAAAATTAAGCCAATCTAAAAGAATTTACATGAGAAACATAGGACTCAAAACTTCAAAAAAATCTACCCTTGAAGAAGGAAATAGAAATTAGCAGAATACTTGCTCTTAGCAGTGTACAAATGCATTGGTAGAAAGGCATTTGTGGACTCAATCGCCTTATCGGAGGCACCGTTTTGGCCTTACATCTTCTTCACGTACAGACAATATGATTTGGTGCCATTGAAAACCTGTTCAATCAATTCAATTAACCCATTAAAGCATTTTCATAGTTGTTATTAATGTCAAGAAAAAGTCATGCAATTAATTTTTTCACTATAATACATATAAAATTTTAAAGGTTATCACTTAATGTGATAAGAAATTTTATTGATAGTGTTATAGAGATGTAAAAGGATAATTATCCGTATTATCATTTGACTCATCAAAGCAAAGGGAAAAGATATCAAAAATTTAACAAAAAAAGATAAATATGTCAAAAAAATTGAAAAAAAGAGTCAAAAAGATAAAATAAATATTATAATGATTATTGAAATTCATGTTTGACTATGATTATTTGATATTTATATAATGTGATTTTATATTTTATTAATTAAGTGTCATTTGTCATCATTTTTTTTTATATTGACATTATTATTGAAGATGATCTTACTTCAGTTTAAACTAAAAAGAAAATAAAAAAGAAAGGGAGAAAAAAAGAAAAAAGAGAGTAAGTTGAAAACCTGAGGAGTACATATGGATAAAGAGGGAAGTTTTAAATTTAGAAAGGAGATGAGGAGTTTTGGAAATGGCGTTTGTGAGGCAGAGCGGAATGGTAAGTTTGGGAAACGAAGGTGGTATGAATTCCATTGTTGCTCTGGAATACTCATTGTGAATAGTAGCATGTATTGTATTTTTTGAATGGTTTTATCGCAATTTGTAGATAAGATAATTAGCTTCTTTTTTTTAAAATGAAATTAACTTTTAAATAACTTAAGTGCGTGAGTCTTAATCGAATAGTAATTGACGATTAGATAATTAACAATTTAGTTATATATATATATATATATATATATTATTTTCAAGATAACTCTTTGTGTATATATATATATATATATATATATATATATATACATCACATAATTATAAGGGTAAAATAAAAAAAATGTAGAATAATTTTATAATTCAACAATATCAAAGATATCTTATTATTGGTGTAAAAAATAATGATTGTCTGCTTTAATAAAATGGATGTAATGTAGTATTAATATTGAATTTCATTTTAATAGTATATTAAATATTAAGTACAGTTCAGTTAAAAAATGTAATAGATATAAATTTAATAATAATTGATCTAATTTTTTTAACTTTCAGTTCAATTTCTAAATTCACAAACTGAAAATCGAATAAAATGAAATTCCTTTTTATCAAAACTAAAAATTTTAAAAACTAATCTGAATGGAATTGTATATCCAAAAAACACAGAAAATGCCTGATTTCTAGTCCAATCCGAAAGGACAACTGCAAATTATAGGGTTTTTAACCAAATATATATATTTTTTTTAATCTTTGATCAAAAGTTTAATAGTCAATATCATTCATGTCATCATTAATTTATTTTTTTTTTATAAAAGAAAATAACATTCACGGTGTTGATTTTTTTTTATAAAAAAAATACTGATGAACCATTCACGCCATTCTCATTGTTAAAAATTTAGATATACAAAAACAAATTATTACTGATGACATTCCTACAAAAGGCGTCGTCCAATTTTTTTTTTTATTTGTAGTGATGATGTCCTTTCAAGAGCCATTGTTATTGTGTCTTTTTTTTTTTTAGAGGACGTCTTCACCACAGATAAAAAAAAAAAAAATTGGACTACATTTCTTGGAGAGACGTCGTCAATAATAATTTTTTTTAATTTTTTTTCCAGTGAATGGCTCATCAATATTTTTTTTTTAAAAAAAAAATACACTATCACAATTTTTTTTTAAAATCAAGAGGTTCAATGGCTCATAATGAAAAATGAAAAAAGAAATAGTGATGATGTGAATAATATTAATGAATTATTTTGATAATTTCAACGAATATTTTTGTATCAGAGATTAAAAAATATATATATATATTTTATTAAAAACCCCGCAAATTATAAGCGGGTTTTTATAATTGCTCCACTTACCATTACTACCTCTACAGGCGGAAAATTGAACTGTAAAGTCAATGTCACAGCGGTAATAGTCTAATAGATAGAAACAGGGACAAGGTATTCACCTAAAAAAGAAGAAAGAAACGGGGACAAGGTACACGCAGAGAGAGAGAGAGAAGAGGAGAGAAAGAGAGAGATGGGAGATGGGGAAGATCCACAGAAGTTGAAGAGGATAGGGGCGGCGGCTTACGACTACGACAACGACCCAAGATGGGCGGATTATTGGTCCAACGTACTAATCCCTCCCCATATGGCCTCTCGTCCCGACGTCGTCGATCACTTCAAGCGCAAGTTCTACCAGCGCTACATCGTATAAAACTTACCATCACTACCACCTCTGTTATTAGTACCTTTAATCGTTCTCGTTCTTTGTTTCTATTGAAGCATGTGCAATTAAATCTCTAATCTTTTTTACTTGCTACTCTATTTTTTCTTGTGGATGCCCTTTTTTTTTTAATTGTTTATGTTCTAATCGGATTAACTTGCCTTCATTGGTTTGAAATTTGAAGATGTCGGGTGAATGAGGATTTTGTGTTTTGAAATTCTTGTTTTTTGTTTGTGTTTGTTATAATTAGCTTTGTTGAATTTGGGTGTGCATTGGTTTTGTGGTTTATGGAGGATGCGTTCATTCTTTGGGTTGTGGTCTTCTTCGTTAATTTTATTTTGGGTTCCCCAGTTTTATTTTCTTCTCTAATTCTGCCTCAACCAAGATTGACGTGATAAATTTGAGCTTTGTAGATAAGATTTCTTCATCTAGGGATATTGATCTAAAATTGATTGATTTGCTAAAATTAGAAAAATATTTAGTAATTTTTTAGAATATTCATTTATATAATCTGATGATTGTATTTCTACAAGTTTGACATTGTTAATGACAGCTTTCTTTCTGTAACATGGACCTTTTTTTTTTTCGTTTATGATGTCGGTGATCTTTCTATTAATTAATTGTATTCATACTTTTTCTTCAATTAAATGTCAATGGAAGCCAAATTAGTCTGGAGTTTACTGTTACTTCTAATAAGGTAACCCCTGTCCAAAATTGGATGTGTACTTTTAATTTATTACAAAAATTATGGAACACCTTTGATCTTAAGGAAATTTAGTACTATACCCTTATTTTTGACGTGTTAAGTGATGGAATCACATGCGAGTTGGTGGATTTAAATCCTTACCTTTATAAGAAAATAGATATTTAATTCCGAATATCTCAAATAGAAATATGGATATTTAATTTCGGACAAAGGAGGTATAATAGCAATAATTCAATTGTATGTTTCCTCTTGATTTCGTCCCTTCTTCATCATGTAAGTTAATGAATTAACAACTGCTTCCATACAGCTTTGAAGTTTCTCATGATGCATTTTCCTCTTTCCCTGTTGTAGTTAGTATAATTTTAGAATTATAAATGAAAATCGGGAACAAAAACCAGTTATAAAGCTTCCATCTCTGGAAACAAAAGCCAGTTAGGCGTTTGCCCCAGCCACATTAACCATTCATCACAATTGAAAATATAGTATATTTCAGAGTGATGAACGAAAACCATTTATAAAGCTTCCATCTTTGGAGGTTTTTCTGGTGTCTGTTGAACCACGTTAACCATTCTTGGAGGCACAATTGAAAATTCTGATGATCCATTTCATCTTTGTTTGTCCAAGAATTGTGTTGACTGCCTGGGCAGCATCAAGTTAAATTGCAGTCTTCTATTGTGCTTAATCATTCACTTTTTATGTGCTAATCACCATTGGGATTTGTGAATTGGTTTCCTGATCACGATTATTTTTCACATTAGCTATAATGCTCTGTATCTCTGGGAGGGCTGCTATGTGGTGTTGCTAATATATAATTTTGCTCCCAGGACCCTGATCTGGTTGTTGAGCCAATGTCTACAAGCAGTTCCTCTCAGCCTGCTAGATCATCAGCGAGACAAGCTTCATCATCATCATCGGCTTCAAATGATCAGTCACGACCACGCAATGGAGGTTTTGATTGCTTTTTTTCTTGAAAAGAAAACTTTAAATACAATGAATAGTTGCCTTCTAAGACTCAGGAAGTGAGTTTGTTGGCAACTTTATTCTCTGTTACTATTTGGGTGTACTGGTAGTTGAAGCCTGTTTCAAATACTTGGGGACTTTTGTTTTAATTGAATCCACTTGAATCCTCTATAGGGTCATCTAGTGGAACATCAGGGCCATCTACAACTACAGCCCCTAGTTCAACATCTCTGCGATGGGATCGGCAGACTATACAATTTTCAATCCATGCTTGGGTATGTGAATTTATGGAAACCTAAGCATACTAGTAAACTGGTCAAAGAATTGGGGAAGCATGATTAATGGAAACATAATTATTGGCTGCTAGGTCAGCACTTCTATTAACTATAACTACTACTACTACTAAATAGTATGACCCTTTGGGTTCTTCCAATTCAATTTTTATAAATACATATCTCTATTATTTCTTCTTAAAGAAATACAATGCTTCAATGTAAATAAAGCTACAGCTTGCATGGCGGTTTAACGAGCTGTTATGATTGCTTTTTTTCTTTCTTCCTACAGGTGTTTGTTGTGGCCATTCTTGCTACCCTTCCACTTTTACCTAGGAATCTGTCCATGAGGGCATTTCGGCTATCCTTTATTGGAACTGCTGCTGCTTCTTTATATTCTCTATACTCGTTATATGGGGTAACTTTTGCAGTTTAATTCATGTTGGTCCCTTAATACTAAGTTCAGCAACTTTGGCTGCTTCTTACTAGTCATTGCATGCAGAAACCAAGGGCTTGGAATCTGCAGGCATTGCAAATGTGGCTTCAGTCAGTACTTGTCACCAAGGATTTTATCTACTTCATTTACTGCCTTAGTTTTGTTTCTTCAAATCTTTACCTCAAATGTAAGTCCTCCTTTTAATCTACCTTTTTTCTTTCCTCCTTTCCTACTTGTTGATTTCTTGGAGTTTGCTGATTTTTTTTTCTCCAGTTGCTCTGATTCCCATATTGTGCCGAGCGGTTGAAACTGTTGCAAAACACCTTCGGAGAAATTTTAGCAGATCTACCCTGTACAGGTATGGAAGCATTGTCTGCTCTCCCTAATACATTTTCCAGAATGGAAAAGAATACTCGTAGTAGCAGTAGTAACTCTAATGACGAAACAAAGGAAAAAAGGTGAAGCAATGAAGCTACTTGCATTCTTTGAAAAGGAATCTGTATGAGAAGTTGGATAATCAAATTTCAGAAAGATTTTGTTTGGAAATTAATCACATAATGGTTTTCAGTGTTGTCACCTTTGTCAAATGCCATTAGTTTATCCATGTTGCTGACCTCATTATCTGTGATGTCTTCAGGAAGTACTTGGAAGAGACTTGCGTGTGGGTCGAGTCAAACACAACTACCATTAATATACTTTCCTCGCAGGCTGAGATTGGAAATGGTTTTATTCTTATCATCGCTCTTTTCTCGTGAGTTTCTCAGCACATTTCCATTCCACTAGCCTTTCCTTTCAATCTGGTAGTTTTGTATCCCTCTGTTTCTGAAATTTGCAATTTGGACATGCAGATGGCAGCGCAATATAATACAGGCATTCATGTACTGGCAGGTTTGTCTCATTTATCCATTGTTCACAAGTGGAATAATTTTCTGTTCTGTTTCTTTTTGTTTAATAGATTCTAATGAAGGAAAGTTAGCAAATTTGGGGTTTATACTATTTTACTTTTTCAAATTTGGTATCATTTTTTCAAATTTACTTTTTCGATCCGGCCATTTTTTTACCTTTTTTTGAGCAAAATCCATACAAAATCAGTGGCACACTTTTTTTAGGGCCAAAATTGTCTTTTCAACTTTTCCTAAAAAAAAAATGTCCTGAGTGTGAGATAAGAAGTTTTTGGAAAATTGTCAAATTTTGAATCTATACTATTTTACTTTTTTTCAACTTTGATAACATGTTGAATACTTTTTCAACTTTTGTAATATATTTTTTATTTTGAATTTTATAGTATCAATCAATTTTTTGTTTTTCATATTTTATCACTTCGATCATTTTTTTTTGTCAATATTATACAAAACTGAAAGAAGTAAAAGTGAAAGGAGGAGAAATGAGAAAAAAATAGATGTTAAGAAGAAAAAAGAAAAAGATGGAGGATAAAAGGAGAAAAAAATTAATAGAATTAATGAATGATTAATTTATTCATGAAAATGATATATATATTCTCATAAAAAAATATGAGGTACTGATTTGGTATAAAGTTAGCAAATAAAAATAGTCGTATTGATTAAATATAGAAAATTAAAAAAGTGATATTGTAAATTCAAAGTAGAACATATGTTATCGAAGTTGAAAATATCTGGTATTATAAATTTAAATAGAAATATTTATCAAATTTGAAAAAGTAAAATAGTACAAATTTTGAATTTGTTAATTTTTTGAAATTTTTTTTAGTGAAAGTTGAAAAAGATAATTTTGCCTCTAAAAAAAGGGTGCCAATGATTTTGTATGAATTTTGCTGGAAAATGGTAAAAGAATGGCTCTACCGACCACAAAGGTAAAAAAAAAATATATATATATTTTTAAAGTAGAATTCAAAATTGAAGAAATGATACTAAATTTGAAAAAGTAAAATATTATAAATTTCAAATTTGCTAATTGTTCATATAATGAACAAACGTTGTTAACATGGTTTACCAATCCAACCCCGCACACCCCTCCGGAGCCCTCAACGCCTCACCCCCACAAAAAGGAAAAGAAAGATGAAACACTGTCATGTTGACAACTTAGAGCCATTTCCCAGTTGGCAAACTTCCAACTAGTTACTGTAGTTTTCTTGTGCATTCTGCAACTGAGTTTTGGACATCAGTAGGATGTTTTTAACGGTGAAACGTAATCTCATTACTTCATGGGTTTCTTGCAGCTTTTAAAGCTTATGTATCATGCTCCTGCCACGGCCAGTTATCATCAAAGTGCATGGGCTACGATTGGTAGGACGGTTAATCCACTTATCCAACGGTATGCTCCGTTCTTGAACACTCCTCTTTCAACTATTCAGAGATGGTGGTTCAGGTGAAAGCCTTGAGATCAGAAGAGGACCGATCCACGACAATAACTGCGGAACTCTTTGGAACCGTTTATTTTCCATTAAAAAAAATGCACAATTAAATGTAAGCAGTTTTTCCCCCTCTATAATTGCTTGGTGTAACCATTAGCAATGGTTTACTTAGGTGCTGACTTAGTATTTAATTAACTTTCTCAAAGGAAAACTCCATAAAGGAGAATTTCCATTTTCTAAGTTTTGTAACTCTTCTACAGCCTATCATTAGTATTTGAGAGAAGCATTTATATGATAACTTTAAGTTAGAACTCTTTGGATATTTCAACTTGATATCTTCATTTACGCGTTGCATGAACAGTTGGTCAATTTTACCATTTTGCTGGAGTTGTTGGATCATTATTCTTCCATAAACCTAAAGGGTTGTTCAGGAAGAAGATAATGGTGGTTAGGTGGTTCATTGTATGGTCTGCTAACATTTGTATGGAGATGCTGATTCGTGGCACACCTGGGCACCATATTATGGTCACCAACTGGTCAAGGTTATTACTAGACAAGTGTATCTCTTTTCTCTTGGTTGCTCAAGTTAAAGTAAAGGTTGTCAATAAACCTACGACATTGCCACCGCTTTCCAAATCAGTACAACTATCGTAACATTGACGTGGCGCTTTCTTTATTATTCTCTGTTCTACATGAAATGTTTCATTTTAAAAAAGTTATTAATTATACTTATTAGAATAATTGGTGGCGAAATTATATAAAATAATAGAATGTCGAAATTTTTAGATTAAGAAAGATTTTGATAGGATTTTAGATGAAAATTAAACATTTACTTTTAAATACTTAAAAATAAAATGAAAAATGTAAGTAGTACAATTTTAGCTTCGGACGTAAGAAAGAGGACGGAAAAAGTGATAGAAGACGAATACGCGGAATTGGCAAATCATTTTATCCCGCATGTACTATGCAGAGTCGTGTGGGGTTTTGCCTGTTTTTGAATCTCCGTATGTTTTGTCAGACAAATTTGCCTTTACCATTTTTTTGATAAATTCAATTTTGCCTTTACACCTCAAAAAAAGAACTTAGCTTCCTTTATCTAAATAGAAAAGTTAATTTTGAAAGTTTTACTAACATTAATGATAATGTATAAATTTAGTGAAAAAAAGAACTTAGCTTGCTTTGTCTAAATAGATAAGTTAATTTCAAAAGTTTTATTGACAGTAATAATAATAACGTATAAATTTAGTGAAAATTTTACAAACAATTATAATTTAACATGAGAATAATTTTTAATGATTGAAGATATTGAGTCGTGAAGTCATAAAAAAAAAAGAACTTAAGCATTTTTTTAAGTTTAGTTTTTGCATATTTTATTTTGGAAAGCTCAAAGCTGTCACTCAAAATCAAGTACATAAGAACTGTCTTTTTTAATCAACAATTCTTAATCTGGCAACTCAGGTAAGACTGCACTATGAGGGGAAAAAAAGGGATGTCTCTTAGAATTTGACTAACTCAGCTCGTTGCTTTCCCAAGGCAAGTTGAAAATTATTAGAAACAAAATCAGGTGCAAAACCACCTTAATACGAATACTACGTCTTATTAATTTGAAGTTTTAGCAACACTTAATTGACTGTAAAAGTGAAAAAAAATACTACGTGCACGAAACCGACTCGAGGGACAGGTCAATGGTCTTCTATTTTGCTGCAATTTTTGTGACAAATTAATTGTAAAATGTTTTTAACCCTTCAATAGGAGAGATATACGTATTCATAAACAAATCTGGATATTTTGTAGTTACGTTATTCACGATTTATTATTATTTTTCTTTCTAAAATTAAAATATAAAAAATTAGATAAATTTTTTTTATAAATAAATTATTATATTATCTTGATCAATGTAATTAACGTGGTGGAAGAAGCAGTTATAAGAAAGGGCAGGTACTCACTAGAGAAGTCCACAAAAGGGAAGATGTGAGATTCGAGGCTGGGGTCCAATCCTGCATTCCGTTTTAAAATTGACCGTTGTACGCGCAAAAGATCAAAATAACAGCTGCGCCACGGGATTCTCAATTGCATTTTTTCATATCCAAGAATAGCTCTACCGAACAAACAAAACCGCCGTCGATAAGCGGCAACCATTCCAGTGCCGGAGAAGAAAACACCGGCAGTGATAACTGACACCGCAGATCTCACCATTCATCATTTTAACTGAATGATTTGATTCCTTTCTGTTATCGTCCTGACGCAATACACGTTCTCGTACACGCTACTCTCATTATTTCGCTCTTTCAGACAAACTTCTCTTTTATTTATTTTTTTTGTTTTTTTATCCTTTAATAATTGGGAGAATCTGATCGTCAGATCCGTATAAAACTGACAATTCATACTTGGAGTGTAAGGAATTGCCGGAGATGGAGAAGTCGGTGGCAGCGAGTCTCCATTTAAGCAAGTCTTCTGATGATATGAAAAGGACGGAGGACGAGCCTCTGCTTTTGAGCTTACCTAAAGTCACTAGCGACCAAAACCAGCCGAGAAGGAGAACGATTAAGAAGGCGTCATCTGCTCCGGCTCGGCAGCAGTCCTTTGGCCACGATGTCTGCCATGCTGCCGCTGAAACTTATTTGGTTACCAGCCTTAGTTTCAAGCTTCTTAGTTACCTCGGGTAAAATTTGCCATTTCTATTCATCTTCAAAACATGTTATTGCATTTAACTGGCAGTTATTATTATTATTATTATTATTAAGAATTCAGTTATGATATAGGATTACTTTTGTGTTTTTTATCCCCCCTTAAAGTATGATTGTCCAATCTTACCAGTTGAATACCTCGTATTCTTTACATGTGATTATTTTCTTGTAAATTTGGCCCATTGTTATCCTTTATATTGAAATTAGATTTTGATCCAAATGTTAACTCGAGTAACTTCCATGATAGGATTATATGCTGGAGAAGGTAGAAACTTTTGCACATTGGCATAACAATAGGCTGATCATATATGTTGAATTCTATTGGAGAATGGGATGATAGAAGAAGACAAATTTAAAGAGCTATGCATAATAGTTAAAATGACTTGACAAATACAACAATGATTTCACTGAAGCAAGTGAGAGGACTAAAGAGTTTTAACTTCAAAATTGGAAAATCAGTTACTTTTGCTAACTTTATGAGTGATGTAGTTCACGCAGTACAAATTGGAATGAATTTGGACGAAAAAGCGTGTGATCCCTAGTCACAGCAGTTCTAACTGGGAATATATTGTGTTATCATGGGTATGATTGAAGAATGTGGTTATTGTGAAAGGTAGTGAACTATTCTAGACATTCTGCATGGCTGCAACGAGCATTTACTTGGTATTATGTCTTGATTCAGGTTTGCTATGGAGGAGTGGTAGCAATTTTTAAGTTTCTGTAGTACCTTTTCCTTTCCTTACTTCATTCTCAAAAAACATGTACTATTACTTCCAATTCTGAAATTCCTGAAATCTGCTTTCTTATCATTCATTTTATGCAGGGTAGGCTACCGGTGGATCAGTAGATTTCTGGCTCTTGGACTGTATGCCATGTTGCTCATGCCTGGCTTTCTCCAGGGTAGCTACCAAGTGACTGAAAATTTATTTTTCACCAATCCCTCTTAGTAAATCGTGTGGCCAAGGCACATTTGATGCACTATTTCGTTTCAGGAAAACTTTATTTATCAATATACTGATACACACCCATCTCCTTGATCATTTCTCAGTTGCATTTTTATAAACTCCTTAAGCATTTCTTGGTTGCACTTTTATATATGGTATTCACAGCTCTAGCTGTCTGTGATTTCTCTGTCCTGAGCATTTGCAACACCTTTTTGCTTTTCTAGCATGTATAGACTAACTTTATCAGTTCCATCAAGGACTAAGGTGTAGCTATCAACTTAATGGACTACAACTATCTACTCCTTGCAGTTGCATTCTGTTATTTCTTTTCAAGCCAAGTATTTCGAAGTATTGTTTATGGAGACCAGCCACGGAATAGGTAGTACAACTCTATTCAGTTCCCTTTTTCCTTTTTGTTTTCTGTACTTAAACTAAAGTTAGGCCCATTTTCCAGGTTGGATTTATATTTGCCAGCAAACAGTGGTAGCCCAAAGCCAGTTGTAATATTTGTAACTGGTGGTGCCTGGATTATTGGGTAAGTACAAATTTCAACCAGTCAGTATATAGTTTATTTTATCGCACTTTTTTGTCTTTCTTTTGTGAAGGAAAATCTATTTTTGTTATTAATTTGTGATGGGCATTAGAATCTTCAATTTTATACACACAACACACCCTTTCATTATCTGCCAATCTTAAGCTAGTTGTTGAAGGTAGAGCCTCCATGCTTAAACAGTTCTTTCTTCTTCTTCTTCTTTGTTTATCTTTTTTCCCCTCCTTTTTTCCTCCATCGGATTGGACAGTTTTGCTTTATATGTGCATTCTTGTAAGTGAAAACATCTCTAATTCTCAAATACAAAAACTTTCCTTTATGGTTGAAGCAACAAAGCTAATCTAGAACCTTCTCTAGGCTAAAAGTTCGAACACCTCCCTTGTTTATAAAACAATATTTTGTTATCCTTGTAACTCTCACATATGACTTATCACATCATTGTGTCTGGTGGAGCCATGGAAGTCCTCTTCTGTAATAAGGTAGCAAATTTTACACCAATGCCAGCAATAAGAATGAATTAGGCTTTCAGACATTGTTCCTTTCACAGGTCTTAGAAGGAAGTCAATTGAGAAACAGACAATGACTCATTTTCCTTCATTCCTGCTTGTTAGGGTACAGAAAGGAACATTTATCCTGGAAATGAAGCAATTCTAATATTTGATCACATCTGTCTCTTCAATGTGCAGGTACAAAGCCTGGGGTTCTTTCCTTGGTCTACAGTTAGCTGAAAGAGACATCATCGTGGCATGCCTAGATTATAGGTAACTGACGCTATTGTAACTTTAGCATGTCTCTTCATCTAGTTCTCCAGATCGTGGTGGTAATAGTTAGTTACTTATCAATATGTATTCGAGAGTGTTCATGAACGGGTGCCTCAGGGAGGGACACAACATATTTTGCAAACACAGATAATTTCATTAGAATAGCATGATCTTAGTCTTCATCTCAGGATATCCTTTTACCTCTTATCACAAAATTCAGTCTTTTCAGTCTTTTTCTACCCAAGGTGCAGAAAGTATTTGCTGTTCACTTCTCAGAAAAATATTCAGTTACTGAAAGCAATCATTTTTAATTATCAACAGGGGCATTTATTTGTTAGAAAACCTAAATTATTTAGACTTTGTTGTCGCCAAGGATTCTCTATTCTGTTTTTACAGATTAGGTGCTCAGTTGCCTAAGGTTGTGCCATTTTTATCACATCCGGCACAGCATTTTCTGTTGGAAAATTATAGAGAACTCCAGAGTTTGCGAAATTAGAATTAGCAGCTCGTTCATATGGTCTCTCTTACAATCTCTACATTAATATCATGCATTCGAGTTTACAACTTGCAGCTCTCAAAAAGCTCTGAGAACTTCAAGAGTTCTGGTCCTGTTTGCATCTGTTTCTCACTTTCTCACAATATGCAACATACACATGCTATTTATTGCCGTTGTCACGCATCTTTTTGGCAATATATCATTGGTTTATTTCACATTTCACACTCTCAATGCTGCCTTTATATGCAGGAATTTTCCACAGGGGACAATTAGTGATATGATTAATGATGTTTCTCAAGGGATTGCATTTGTTTGCAGCAATATCATTCAGTATGGAGGTGACCCAAACAGGTAAGTGAGATTTCCTAGCTTCCAAATATTCATTTGCTTCAATAAGCTTACTGTTCGCTTGTCTTTGTGAAATAATTGAAATGGCAGCATTTTAGGAGCTCTGAGGAAGAGTAGCTTGATAACTATGTACTACATGGGCCGGTTAAAGGAGATTTTAATTCAAGAGGGAGAGAACAACCAATGTATAAGTGTTGATGAACTAGTTTTTTCATAAATATGTTCTAGCAGGTTTCAAATTTCACTTTAATTGGTACTTCAAAGCTTAGGGTTAAATTTTTATTAATTGTTAATCTGAACTACTCTGAAGAATTTCTGCACAACAAAACTACTTTTTTTAACAGTTCTCAGGACTAGTTTAAAAGCTTAGAAGATTAGGATGTTGTTAAGATCATATTCTTCTTATGATAAGTGATGGAAAAGTTGGAAAATCTTTGGCAGTGCATTTTAAGAGGAGGGTTTATCATTATATGTTTTCTGGATAAATTTTTCAGTCTAACAGCAGATGAAATTATCTCACCTGACATACTCTTTCTCTATATTTTATCAGAAGGGATCATACTCCTCTATTTAATATAGTTCTCTCCTAAGGTTCAATGAACTTCTGATTTGCCTAAGAGGGCGTGAAGCTAAAAACTGGATTCCTGTGGCTTATCTGTTTTATTCTTCAATGGGAGTTCATGCCCTAAAATCTTCTATTTTTAACGTGTGCATATTATTTTCCACAGGATATATCTGATGGGCCAGTCAGCAGGTGCACACATTTCTGCCTGTGTTCTTGTGCAGCAGGCGATTAAAGAAAGTAGGGGAGACAGACTTTCTTGGTCTCTCTCTCAGATAAAAGCTTATTTTGGGTTATCAGGGGGGTAAGTGTCATTCAGTGAAGCACTCACTTTTCTATTTTGATCTTGTTTAGGAGGCCAATAAATTTGGCTTTTTCCCTAATTCCCCTGTTAAGTTTACATGCTGATCTTCTTCATCATTTATGTTTGTAGTTTAACCTTTGTCCTTTTGGCACGCATTTCCTTCTTCCTTTGTTGTTTTTCTTCTCTGTGGGGGGAGGGGGTCCTTTTTCAAATAGATATATATTGCTATAGTAATTGTACCAATAAGATTTAAATGCTCTGCTGGCAGGTACAATTTGCCAAGCTTAGTTGATCATTTCCATGCTCGAGGCTTGTACCGCTCCATCTTTTTAAGGTTTACATATAGTGCTCCAGATGATATATATTATATAGTCACAAATGTACAGTAACTGTTTCTTGCATTCTTTATCTAACAAGCTGATTTTTCATCCTCAATTTGCAGTGTAATGGAAGGGGAGGAATCATTGAAACAATTTTCTCCAGAAATCCTTGTACAGGGTTTGAGCTCCAAAACTTCTGTCTCTTTGCTACCTCATGTGATTCTTTTCCATGGCACTTTAGATAGTTCCATACCATCTGATGCAAGGTTTGCCAGATTTATCTTTTTGAAAATGATTGTATTAAATTTGAAACTCTTTTTATGACATGATGTAGAAATCCATCCTCAAAGTTTTTGCTTTTACATAAGATATTTTGCATGTTTGCCGGAAACAATCTTGGGTAATCCTCTAGTTTGGTAGTATTTTAAATTGTGCACGTTGAGTAAATTTTGTGCTATCTAATTGTGCATGTTGGTTTAAAGCTGCCAAGTTTTATGATTGAAGAGATCTTTTGCTTTTTTTTGGCTGTTTTATAATTCTGTGGTTCAAGATGTGCTTTTTGAGGTGCCTCATTGAGATGATCAAATTTTCTTAGGCATAAATTTGGAATGCTAAAATTTTGATGATTCTCTGATATGTAGTGTGAACACAGACATAGATTGGAAAAATTCCTAGAATTTAGACCTTCCAGATTATTATTTACTTGGCCAAATTAGGCCTGTTTGGTTGTAGAAGTTCAAACAATAACACAGGCTACAAAGCAAGCACATTGCCAAATGAGATAAATTGCATGTAGGCGTTAAAAATGACACTGGATCGATCTGAAAAATGAAAATTATTATGCATTGTGAAATTAATTTTATCTCAGTGTCAGTTAAAAGAAGTGTTATGGAAGTTCTATCCCCATATATGCAATTTAGTGCATGTGACAACTAAAAGCAAGATGGTTTTCGATTCTGCCAAATCTTTCATGGTCTTCAGGACCATCTTTGTTGTGTCTCCCTTCCACCCAAGTGACTGCTCTCTTGGAGAATGTGTTGGGCTAATCTGTCAACTAGTCTTGGTTAGTGTTGACAGAAAGGGAAACTGTTGTTGTATAGAAAACAACACTTGATCCAATTGTTGCTTGAATCTGTGAAACTGAATCAAGTGAAACTGAAACACGTGGAACTTGATAAATTCAATAATGGTTTTCTAGCTCCTTTTTATTTTTGAAACTTCTTATGAAAGCGTTTAAATTTTTTGCCACTACAGTATAGCGTTCGTGGACACTCTCCGGAGAGTAGGGGCTCACGCTGATCTAGTTTTGTTTGATGGGAAAACTCATACGGATTTATTTCTCCAAGTAAGCAATATTTGATTTTTTGTATATATCCAACCCACTTACCATAATTTTTAGAGCTTTGCGTGATCCAGATCTATTCATTCAGTTCCAATGAATCTGAGTTGATGATTTGCAGATAGTAATACTTTCATTTCCTGGCCAAACATTAAAATAAACCACCATTTTCTCCCGCCAAGTGACGTAAATTTCATCAATGTGAAATGCCATTTTTCCTGTGCAGGATCCTCTAAGAGGTGGTAAAGATGAACTCTTTGACCATGTGGTTGCATTCATACATGCCGATGACAAGGACGCTCTTGCTAAGGATGCCATGGCACCTCCTAGAAGACGGCTTGTTCCAGAGATTTTGCTGATGTTAGCTCGCAGAATCAGCCCGTTTTAGCTTACCAGTTAGAATATCTTCACCAACGCAGAGCGCTTGGGGGAGGCTTCGCAAGTATGGCTTCATTTAGGAAAAATATTGTTGGAAATTGTCTCCCTGTCTTTATATAGAGGCTTAGGAGTACAATTAATCATTTCTTGAGACTTTGTATAATCCTTAATCTTTGTTAATTCAATATACCTTTCAACGATGGGCTATTTGATTACTCAATTAAGTTCTTAAAATTAATTAATTAGTTAAGTACTTAATCAATTAAGTGAGTTTGATAATGGATATTGTTAATGTCTTAATTAATTCAGTGCATTTGACAATAAATATAGTTTATCTTTTATTGTTAAAGACCTTATTGAAATTTCATTATAAATAAATCTTAAGTGAAACAAAAGTCCCCATTATAAACAACAAACAACCTTATGCGAAACCCTTTAAAATCCCCTAAACGAACATGAACTTAGCCTATTGGGCTATAACCTCAAATATTTTTCTGGGTCATATGGCCCAATGGCCTAAAACCAGTTTTTTCCCGCGCCAGTACTAGCGGTTGAGGACGGTTGCTATACTTGCACGGTTAAACGTTGGCTCCTGAGCGTGAGAGCTTGGCTCTTGTGTTTGTGAACTATGGTTTTGCATATGGAGGTTCAGGCATCTCTGTTAACTGTGCTGTTTATAGGTCTAGCTACTTCTGTATCCAACACACAATTCCAAGACTTACCATCTCACCCGTACTCATTTTCAGGTATCTCTCTAGTTTTTCAGTGCTTCTATATACTTGTTACAAGTTGTTTGGAGAAAATTCTTCTTACTTTTTACTTCTTTTTTTTATTTTTTAAAATAATTCTTGTGTCAGGGCAAAATCCTTTAAGGACACCTAATAACAGGCTCGCCAAACCATTGATTGGAGATGATGGACGAGTTTATATTTGTTCACATAAGAACTTTTTTGCTTTTGAGAAAAATGGGTCCATTGCTTGGAAAATAACCCTCAATTATACATGCAACACCAGTATCCCGCCGGTGCATGGTGCTTCAAGAAAGGCAAGGCATCTTGCTTAATCTCTTATGCTTAAAGCACCGAACTTTTGTTGTTTCTGGCCCTACTTCTTACTAATCAGGAGTGAAGTACGCAACAACCTTTTTCCTTCTAAATATGTTTCTTGGGTTCAAGTCTTTTTCATCTTGCTTTATTTTGTGTGTTCATCTTGTATCATAATATCTTAGACCAGATGCAAGTTTGTGTTTTGGACTTTGGAGATTCCTAACCAGAGGAGAATACGTCAATGAACTATATTTCTGGAACATTCCTGAGTAGTTAACTTTTGCAGTGTATGTGTTTTGCAGATATATTTGGTTGCAGAAAGCCGTGTCCTAAGAGTTAATCTTTTGAACATTTCTGCTGTAGAAGTGTTCTTTGGCCCAGAGGCAGGGGAAATCATTGGTCTTGCTGTAAGCATATCTAGTTCGTGCGTCATCATCAATGTCAAAAGCAGGGGACTCTTTGCATACAGGTTCCATGGAAGACTACTCTGGAGTGCTGGTCCTGTGCTCTATCGGCATGGATATCGTCAAGGTTGTGGGAAAAATCTGACTGACTGTTATTTTTTATCTGTTCCTGTCATAGATCATTGTGAAGCTGCCATTTATGTAAGCTCCTTTAGTCCTGGCTATCTTTCTCCATTTATCCATGTCCTGCACTTAAATTAAGTCATAAATTTGATTTCTAAACTGTAACTTGTTAAATAACTATTGGGAACTTGAGAACTGAAAGTTCTCATTTCAATGAGATTACTATAAGACTCTTTGTCCAGAAAGTAAAAGTAAACAATTCGTCCCTTAATGTCACTTCTCTTTCTCTGTTTGGGGGAATATATTTGTTTATATCTCTCGTACTGATTTTGTGTGGATTTACTTTTGATGATGTTAAATTGATCAGGTCTCAAAATATAATATGTTCATGGATGCTCAATCTAGGATTTCTCTTTTAAAAGTAACTTAGTTTTCCTTGCAGATCTTAAATAATAAAGGCGAGCTCTATTCATTGTCCATTCGCAATCCTCATTTCAAATGGATCCAGGATTTTAGTTCTTTTGACAAAAAGTATATCGTTACTCCTGCAAACAATGGCATGTTATATGTTACCCTGCCAACTAAAGCTCTTCTGCTGGCACTAGATGTTTCTACGGGAAATATTCTCTGGCAGGGAAGAACTGGACCCTTGAGCTCAGAGGACTATGCACCAGCTGTTCAATCTAACGGTAAAGAAATGTTCTTGATTCCAATTTATTGGAGAAATGTCTTTGAGGGTGTGAAATATGTAATTTATAAAAGTGGATTGGGTTGCTAACGATGCTGTTTATTCTCTGTTTTACTGATATTGATGTATCAGGTTGGATATCCGTTGGCTCACTTGATGGTTCCCTATATTCATTTTCACCATCAGGAGTTCTAATGAAATTCCCCAGAGTTGCTGATCTGGAATCTGTCATCCAAGTTAGTCCTGTTGTTGATTGCTCAGGGTTTGCAGTTTACATTTCTCAGACACAGATGGAGGGGAAAGTTGAGCATGTAATTGGAGATTACAATTTTGTTTCAGCATTGAAGCCTAAGAGCATCTTGTTCAAATTGCTTGTTCCAGCAACTGGATCCATCTACTGGTCCGAAAGTTATCCTCCTGGTACTTGTGATTGTTTTTGTTCTCAATCTCTGTCAGCCATATAGTTATGACCATTTCTGATATAATAAATTGCAATAGCGGTTAAGAATGATCTTTCTTAGTAGAAATCTATTACATCTCAATCCAGACATGCGAACTATTCAGAGTTGAGGTTGGATTTTTGCCTAAGAATAGTTCTGATTTCTGATATTCTTTGCTCTTTGTAGGTCAATATATGTCCAACCTATCTCAGAGCGATCTAAAATATTTTAAATTGGATGACACTGTTCTACTACATTTTTTTGCCGCTTCAAGTGAGTTTCATGCATTTACTTTGATCTTGTTCCTGGGTGCATCTGAAATTCTAAATATGATCTTCAATTTCTTGACCTTCCTCTGACCATGAAACAAGAGAGCCTCCTGTTGAGAAATTCATCTAGTGTGTCAGTTTTGGAAGCATGCATTCGATAGGAGACTTATGTTTTCCTTGGATCTCAAACGTAGTTTGATATAGAGAAGTTTCAAGCAACTTATTTTCACTATTATTGAAATTTATACTTCCCACAACCTGTTGCTGTAAAATCACCAAAGGAGAGACTCAGTCTGTATTAGATTCGTTATCAGTTTGAGATTTTCTGCTATCTCATATGACGTATAAACAATGAATCAGTGGCTATCTGATGCACTGAATTTGTCTTTATCCTACACCGTATACTCCTGGGAGGGAGAAGTGGGGGCACTGGCTCCTCAAAAGTGCATCACAGTTTGATTGATCCTATTACTAATACTTGAAATTCACTACTTTCTATTCTTATGCAGGTGTAGGCAGCCCGTTGCCTTGTCGAAGCACACGTAAATTCTCTGTTCCTCCATTAAGTTCCTTCATACAGCTGAAATACTACATGAAACAATATTTTCTTAATGACATATTTCCCTGCAATTTTCACGTCTTTCTACAGGTCAAAAGCTTGCCTACAGCTGCTCACAAACTCGAGCCAAGAATATCAGTCTGTATACAGGTAATGATTATAATGTCATTTAATATTGCATCATTTAGACAGATGTAAACTGCTTGCCATTTCCCTCTTTCAGGTGATAAGAAGACAATTCTGTTATTTCTGTTGATTGAAACTGCATTAATGATAATACTAGCAGCATTGGCACGTTTTTGTTGCATATTTTGGCAGAAAAAGAAGCTTCACAGTCAAGGGCTTGGAAAATTCCTGGAAAAGAGAGTAAGTAAATTACTTTTTCTTGGCTAGGTTAATTAGAAATTTGCAGCATTTCACTGAATTATGCTTATTTCTTTAATCCATAGCAGATAGGAATAGCCTAACATATCATCTCCTAGAAGGGAGAGAAACAGACAGCCATATAGTTACTAAAGTTGAAAGGTTTGGTAATTTACTGAGTTTATAGAATTCGCAGCCTTAAGCACACTGTAGGACACTAGTCTTACTGGCACAAAATGCAAAGCTTAAATTTGTTGCCTCATTTTTCTTTTGCATATTACATTTTACTTATCCTTTCTCCTTCAGCATTCTCTCCGGCTCCAGAAGAGAGCATTTGATAGGACTATTTCAGAGCTTGAGCAAAAAGCTTCCAAAGACGTTGTAGGCAACAAAGTACTGGATAAACTGGGGAAATATGTTAAAGAAAGAGAAGGAATAGAAAGAAAGCTCGCAACAACATATAGCCTGGGAAGGGATGGTGCTGGTCTGAGGCCAAAATCCCTTCTGCCACTGCATGATGGGAAAACAAGGAGCTATTCTTTTCAAGGAGCGACTAGAGAGACTGTGACCATCTTTCACACACTCAGCGATACAGATACATCTTCTTATGAAAGCAGTGAAGAATACACAGAAGAGGATTTGCAAGAAAACAATGAAAAAACTGTCAAGGCTAAGGGAAAGGCACCTATTGAACTATGGAGTTCTAGTGATGAAGAGACTTTTGAAAACAAATGCAGGGTTAGGTCATCAAACTTAGCTTCAAGTTCAAGAGGACTTATCAGACCCTTATCTGAGGAACATGCATTTGATGAAAGAGAGAAAGAGAGAAGAAGTGATGAGGGATTGAGGAAGGAAAATATGCAAATAAGGAGGAGAACATTGTCTTCAACTAACTGACTAGAAACTGCAACTTTCTGCTGTGAGAACAATTTCATTGCTCATAAAATGGACGTACAGGAAATATGGTAGAACTGTAGAAGGGGGACTAACATGTTAGTTTCAAATCAAACACAATCTGAATTGATTACCCTCATCATGAAAACTATTGATTACGTTTCTTTCGAAATTGAATGTAATATCTCCTTTTGTTTATGATATATTATATTCTTTTAAATCGAGATTTTGTTCTTAAGAAGTTGTATGCATACACACATTTAAGAAATAATTCTATGCATTTTTTAATATTTTTACAACTTTATATAAATAAAATAATATCCTTAAGATATAAAAATTAAAATAAAATATAAATAATAAATCATAAATTATCGAATAACAAATTTCACAAATATTTATTTTCTTATAAAAATATTTTTATTTATATATATTTCATACATAAAGGAGATTAAAAAGTAAAAATATAATGGCATTATATAGATTTTGTTTTTACCAATTTCTGTCTTTTCTTACCAAGTGCGCTATAAGTTCTCTAGAATGAGATCGGGTCGAATATTTATCGGATCCTCGGTTTGCAGCCATTATTTTACAGATTACAGACAGTTGGAGCATCTGCCGCTGCACTCCATTTTTTTTGGGTCTTTGGGTTGTGAATGTAAAGGAAAGCTAATTGCTGATGTCTCTTTTTGGAATTCTAACATAAATGCGTTCTTAAATTGAATTCACTAGTTTTCCTCCCAAAAAAATAAATAAAATGAACTCATTAGTCAACGGTGCGTGAAATTACAAGAAAGCCCATTGACAACCAACAACGGTGGCGTAATCTATCTACCCATCTCTCTCCGGAATGAGATCTCTCTTACTCGTCATTGTTGGGACTATCTGCTGTGCTCTTCATCTCCTCTCTGGCCATTAAGGACGCTTTTTGACTCCAAGAACCTTCAATTTCCACCGCCTTTCGGTAATTCGAAACCCTAGTGATTCATTCTTTGCCTATCTTCAACTTTTCTCTTTTTGGGAGTCTAGAGAGTTACAACTGCTTATTTATGGGGGTTTAAGTTTCTTTAAGTCTAGAGACTGGATTAGCAGTACTGGACAAGCGCTTTCCGATGTTTGTGGGAAATTTGAGAATTTTTGGGCATGAAAATGAAGAAAGAAATTTTAATCAGCGTTTTATCTGTTATTCGAGTGTTTAGGAAAAGTTGTTGATTTTACGTGTGTTTGCTTCACATTTTTGTCGTCACTCCCATAAGCGCTTTTTTATGGCGTCAAATGATGTCAATCCTCTCTGTTTCTTTTTTGTCGTTTTTTTTTGGGGGGGGGGGGTTGGGAATCATGCATCCTTGTGTTATATCTTTATGAAATATACAAATTATAAACACGTTGATCTTAGGGCTTATTCTGTCTTCAGAAAAAGGATCCCCTAAAGATGGAGACTGAGGATGTAATTAGCCTTCCTGCTTCTAGTAGCCCTGCAGATGGAAGTGGCAACGATGAGCTTAATGATTCAGGCTGTCAACTCAGTGAAGTGAAG
Source organism: Apocynum venetum (assembly GCA_019593545.1). NCBI lineage: Eukaryota > Viridiplantae > Streptophyta > Magnoliopsida > Gentianales > Apocynaceae > Apocynum > Apocynum venetum. Next base: position 1,812,132 of record SRSM01000123.1, on the reverse strand, counting down.
TGTCAGTCTTTAGATGCTCAAGAAGTCAATGTAAACTCGTTGATCTTAGGGTTTTTATGAAATATACAAATTGTTAACACATTTATCTTAGGGTTTATTCTGTCTTCAGGAAAAGGATCTCGTAAAGATGGAGACTGAGGATGTAATCAGCCTTCCTGCTTCTAGTGGCCTTGCAGATGGAAGTGGCAACGATGAGCTTAATGATTCTGGCTGTCAACTCAGTGAAGTGAAGTGTCAGTCGTTAGATGTTCAAGAAATCAATGTAGAGAGGATTCATGGGAGCTCAGGTGACGTTGCAAATGAAGACAACCAACTTCTGCTGCCAGCTGATAATGATATGGTTAAGAACCAATATTCATTGGAAGTTAGTGCGGAGGCTGGACTTCTGCAAGGTGGAAGAGGTCTTTCCAATCATACTTCAAATGGATTTCTAGTCAGCAATCAGGAGACCAGTGCAAATTGTATCCTGTTCATTCATTTGCTTTGCAACAGTTTCAATACTTTATTGTTGCAATCTGGAAAAGAAAAGTTTCAAATTCCAAAATTTATTGCTGCAAATAGCTTATTCATTTTGCTAACTCCCTCTCCTATCCAAAGTAGTTTAATTCCTGGTTACATGTTTTCCCTAATTTTATTTTCCAGCCTTACTGGGTGTGAAGAGACCTCGACTGGCTGTAGATGAGCAGCAACCCTCAGTACAAGTCATTTATAAGTATCTAACAAGGTCACTATAAGCCCATTTTAATGAATGTATTCCTATCTGATAAGTGAAGTAGAATTTCTTAGACCTTCGTTATGCAAGTGTTGATTTCCAGTTGCTTTTTCTCAGAGATAGTAAGAGGAAGCTTGAGGAGTTATTACAACAATGGTCACAGTGGCATTCCCAGAATTGCTCATCATTATATGTAATTTTCTTCCGTCTGAGCTTTTATTTCTCTCTCTCTCCTTTTTTTGTGTGTTGGGGGGGGGGGGGGGGAGGTCGGTAGGCATCTTGTAGTTCTTGTTAATAAGATTATAAGAGAAACCTTTTATGTAAATTTGAAAATCGTTATGACTTCAAAGTTTTTGTTCTTTATGAGGCATGAGTTTTAATCTTATCCAAACAAAATCCTTTTTGAAAAATCCTTAATCCAGAATAAGATAATGAGTTAGGGAAGTAAAGTCTAAGAATTGTGAGAATCACTCTCTGCCTATTGTAGAAGGTAGGGCTCAAATATTCCTGACATAAACTTGAGCATGCATATTATTCACTTCTCACAGCAACTTTTGTTTCCATATTGAGAGAGAGAGAAAAAGGTGTACTAAGATTGGTGTAAGATGGTGGGTTTCTAGACTTAGAAGGCTGCAATTGATCTGAGAAGGTGAGGAACTAAAACCTCAGCCTAAGCCTCAGGTTCCCCAGGGTGCCGTGGGTCAACAGGGATGCATCAGACAGAACCCATGTGGTTCATAAGACATTGGGAGAGAGAGGTAAGGAACTTGGTTGATAGTCTGACATAAATACAATGTAAGGCACAATCCATCTCACCATGATAGCAGACTTCAAAATGTTACGGATTCTTAATAGTGTTATAATGCATTTTTATATGTTATGCTACAATTTCCAATCAGATGATAGATCAACGAGAAAATGAATATCAAATTGATAGAACTATAAAGGGATTTTTTTTCTAGGGCACCTCTGGCTACTTTATTTGACAGCTGTAGTTGAAGGAATGACCAATGCATGTGCTTACTTGTCTGTTAAATTTCCAATTTTATATCAATTTTTCCTTTCTGATTCTTTCTTTCTCTGCTTTCTACAAGTTTTTGGTTGTTGTCTTATTAGCTGTAACTGAAATAAGTCTATTACTTATTTTGTGCCAACTCTCCAACAATATTAATTGGAATTAGATTTTCATCATCTATTTGAAGTCATAATTGTCTTCAACTCAGGATTCTGGCAGCATCCTAGAGTCTGGTGAAGAGACATATTTCCCTGCTCTGCAAGTTGGTCTGGATAAGCCTTCTGCTATGGTATGTTTTTCTTTCTGTTGCTCTTGCAAATGTTGTTTCATTTGTTTCCAATTAAGATTTTGTGATTAAGGGATCTTCCTGAATTCATTCCCCCTCCCCCCCCCCCCCACCCCACCCTCACCACCAAAACACACACATGAAAGAGACAAATGGCACAGCTAAAGCTAATTAAGGTCTACAAAATGTGTGGCAAATAAAGTCCAAAAATTAAATTTGGCAGACAGGAGTTAGAATAGGTTTCCCATTAATGCGTAATTTTGGTTTATTCAGGATAATATTTCTAATTGGTTTCTGATTTAGACTTTTTCCTAACCTAACCCTTATTGGTTCATAGTTTAGAAGTTTAGTCCTTGAAGTCACATTTAGGATTCTGTTTAGAGCCTATAAATAGAGGGCTTCCCCATACCCTAAGGTGTGACTCCTTGTGTGGCTAGGTTTTGTGCTTACTTTACTTCTTTCTTAGTCTGACTAAGAACTCCTTTATTTTTCTGCAATTTCCTGCATTATCTGCAAACTTTATCAATCTGTTCCTGAACTCACAACCTGCAGAGTTTGTGTAGTGTAGGTGGGGCAATTTTTTTTCCAGGTTTATCCTACAATTGTGATTTTGTGATTAAGGAGCTTGAATTCATACGACATTTTTGCCCTATACAGTTTTTTTTTTTTGTTTTTTTCTCCATCTTTGGGGATGTTTGGGGAGGGGGAATTCTTTCATGGTACAACTTGTTACGTATGTGGTTCATGAAGACAAATCATGTAAGAATTTTCCCCTTCTTTTGGGGGGGGGGGTCGGTAGAGAGAGATAGAAAGAGAGATATTCCTACTGGCATTTTGATGTTGCATTGTTGGCGTGTTAATGCTTGCAAAAATTCATCCTGCCTCATCTAGACTTGGTATCTTTGTATGCCTAGTATTATAGCAAAGAGTTTTTCTTGACCTTTATGTTTTGGCATAAAAAATGCTCTTCTAGACCTATCACGTTATAGATGATTAAACAGCATTAATTCTTCCCTGAATGCATCTCATCTTTTTTCCAAAATTTTTCTTTGGGATGTAGTCTTTTTGGATGGAGAATGAAACAAGGATTGGACAAAAGAAGGAGTTGATTAGATTTGATGGAAACTCTGTTCCTCTTTATGATCGTGGATACTCATTGGCTTTAACTTCAACAGAAGACTCAAATGGCTTGGAAGGGTACGATTTAAAGTTCCATTTTGTGATTTCTTGACTTTTGGAGAATTAAGCGGCCAATTATTGTTCAGTCTCCTTGTACTGGCTCTTTTTCAGTTATTTAGTTAGGTGCACATGTGTTGCCATGCATCTGTCTTCACATTTTTAAGATGTAGTTCAAAACTCACATTGAGCCTTTCTAGCATTGTGTTTTTCCCCTGGTTTTGGGGGGTGGGGGTGTTATATTTAAGGGAACAAGCTTTATATGTGTTTCATGATACTTCCATTACTTTCACTCTTCTTGTATCCTTAATGGAAGCAAAATATTGGGGTAGTAATTGCATGCTGCTCAGACTTCAACTAAATATTAACTGTGCAGATTTTTGTCTCCTTTAGACCTGTAAAAAGTAAATGAAGCAGACTGGCTAATAAAGTTCAGGAATCATATCTTGTATCTGTCAACCATTCCCTGGCCTTGATATTTAATAAATGAATACAAAAAACTTAGGAGCTGGGAAATTTAGTTTATCTAGAGAAGTGTTTTTTCTCCCTATTCTAAGTTCTGCAAAATTTTCTCTAGCTGAATGTCTAGCTATGAGACGGCACTTTTTTCTAGAGTTGCTTGGGAGTTGGGTTTGCAATTTTATCCATTTCCATGAGATGACAATGCTTATCTCTGCATATGGGTATTCTCCATGCAGTCTTATTAAATCTTTAGCTATGAGAAAAGGCTTTTTCTAGGAGTTGTTGGGGTTGGTTTACAATTTTATCCATTTCCATGAGATGGCACTGTTATCTATTCATACGAATATGCTGTGCATTTGAATTTCAGTTTAACTCTTGTAGTTCTAATTCTGCTTCTACAATGCTATGCGTTGTCTTAGAGGATAAATTACTTGTCCTTTAAAGTCCACTCTTTTGCATTGAGTCACTTAAGCTTACCCACTTCATCTTAATTCATTTGGCAACAAATATTCAGGAATCTGTACAACTAAAGAAGACCTTAAACAAAAAAATTTCATGACTTCTTGATTTATTTGGATGTCAATCGTCGTCTGTTGTTATATAAATGCTTCTTTGTTTTTAGATTTGTTGAAGAAAATCCATGGTTCTATATACTTGTTCCTTGAATTTCGGACTTATCTGCTCTTTGAAGAAAGATAGTTGCAATTGATACTATTTTTGGCTTCTAAAAGTGTAATTTAAGCCACTTCTTGATGTCAAAATATTTCACGTTTTTCTATCTCTTATTCAAAACCTGACGTGGTCTTTTCATATGGCATTGCCAGGGAAGTAGTAGGAGATTCCCGTTGTTTCAATTGTGGTTCATATAACCATTCCCTAAAGGATTGCCCCAAGCCTCGTGATAATGTTGCTGTTAATAGTGCTCGCAAGCAACATAAATCTAGGCGTAACCAGAATGCAAATGCTCGCAATCCAACTCGATATTATCAAAGTACTCCTGGGGGAAAGTATGATGGCTTAAAGCCAGGCACCCTTGATGCTGAAACACGCAAACTTTTAGGGCTTGGAGTAAGATCACTCAAACTTCTAAATGCTTCTCTTTACAATGTCTTTATTTGGTCTTACTTGAATTTAATTAAGTTGCTTATGTACATTTTGGTTTCTTTTGTTGGGTCCACTAGGTGGTGTTTAAGTTGTGAAGTTGAAAACCCTTAATGTTCATCAATTTTTCCTTTAATTTGTAGGAGCTTGATCCACCACCATGGCTTAACAGAATGCGAGAAATTGGATATCCACCTGGTTATTTAGGTAATTAGTAGTTTACATGGTTTTCTACTGGAGACTAGATTGGCTTTCCTAGGTTTAATTTGTAATCTCAGTTCACTTTTTTACATGTTTGTACCCATTCGTACGCTAACCTTTTCTGATTCACTTCCTAAACTGATTCTCCCCGCCAACCTCCAGGCCCAAAAATTAATAACTAATTAACTAACAGGGAGAATCTTGGCATCTCAATCTCCATGTTACTCTTCATATTTTAGGTTGATTGAGTCTCATGTGTTTGCTATTTCTTGGATTCAGAGGTTGATAATCAGCCATCAGGGCTCACAATATTTGGTTCTGGAGAAAGTAGGGATGAAACAGAGGAAGGGGAGATTCTTGAGACGAGCTATAGTGAGGCATCTAAGAAAATGAGCGTTGAGTTTCCAGGAGTAAATGCTCCTATTCCAGAAAATGCAGATGAAGAACGTTGGGCAGCTGGGTCTTCAGATTTACATTTGTCTAGAAATCATTCTTACAGTAGATACCGTCGTCCAGCAGATCCTATCAGCAGGGGTCGTTATCATGACCAAAGATGGTCTAGGGATTTTGAAGATGATGAACCTCCTCCTCCTGGATGTGATCCTGAAAGCCCTTTTCCATCAAGTTACTCACGCAGATATGGTAGTTTTGAATCTGGTGACACTTACCCGTAGCCCAAGAAACAACCTTACAGTATCAAGGAACTCGAGCTTTGGCAGATCCTTGTCAGACAGAAGCAGAAGAAGCCCTTTAGCTCATGATGACTCTCCAAGATATCATTCGTATTTTCCCCACTCATCACCCAGATAGAGTGATGAGTGGTTCAATTATCTGACTAGTTGCTTGCTGAATAACCTGATATGATATAATAATTGTCATCTATCTCAATGTATAGTGGTTATACTAGAAATGGAACTTGTAGGTGTTTTTTTATATTTCAGTATTAAACATAATTTGCTGAACTTTTATGGTCCAACTACCATTCTTATTGATTAGCAACATAATGTGTGACTTTTGCCTCAGTAGTTTCGTATTCTGAATGGTGGCACAGCAATTAGGTGACAAGGGGTTATTCCCTCGTTCTGTCATCTGTATATGTTGTTTCACACATGATCTATCCTTCAGGCTTCGCCCAATTCAAATTATATTTCATCATTTCATGACAAGGCAGCATGGGATGTGTATGGAAATGCTTCTGATGATTCAATCTTGAAGACCTTTTACCTCTCTGTAGTGATATTTGACGGGGGAGTTCTGCTGATAAGTGATAACCCAGTGCCTTGCTCTTGTACTACTAGACTTCTCCTGCTAGATGGGGAATTTCCCATACTGAAAAAGCTAGAATATGGTATATGTGCTAATCCAGATTACTTATCTAAGGATTTTGTCATTAGTAATCCCTTGTGTGTTTGTCCCGCACGCTGTTCTTGAATGGTTTAATGAAGATTTAAGACTAAAAGCTAGAAAGGATTTTAAATAGAAAGGTCTGAGAAAAAGGGCGCAGCCTCTGAATCTTACTCCTTTTGAATGGATGGTTTAAAAAGTAAGAAGGTGGTAAGAGGATTTAAGACTAAAAAAAATTGCTAGAAAGGATTTTGAACAGAATAAGAGACTGATGGATATATAAACAGCACTTCTTTTGCTCTTGTTGAGAGTCGAACTCAAGACCTCCCGCTTACTAAACGGGTGCTCTAACCAACTGAGCTACAAGAGCAGCTTACTGGAAGTTTGGTTAAATATTTTAGATGTCTCTCTCATTTGAATTTAGTCTGCCCACAAAAGAAATAAACACGAAGAAGCAACGATAGAATAAACAGTGTCAACAGGAATATTTTGCTGTATCTTCACAGTTGCGGAATCTACCTTCGAGATTACATGTTTAAATGTTCTTAAAGCGTGCGTCTTTCTCATTAATACTTCTAGTCCAAACCTTTTCATTTTCTTACTTTTTTTAGGTAAAATAGTTTTGGTTTAGGCTAAAGACATCTCTAATTAATTCTTAACTATGATTCTATGAACTTTCAAAATTACAGAAAATAGTTTAGCGATAGTAGGATATAGAATTCAACAAATGTCATTTTAGTACCTCTTCCTCCCCAGACCCAAAATAAAAAGAGAAGTCATTTAGAATAGAATTAAATGCACACTCAGCATAGGAAGTCTTAAGGGTGATTAGGTTAATATTTTGGGTCAAAGCCCAACCAATGTAAGAACACCAATATGGGCCTAAACTTGATCAGTTTGATTAGGCCTTTTTGTTGGCGATCTTGTCCAGCAAGAAATCCCCCGAACACTTCAAAAGTATCTCAGGTTCTCTCTCAAACGCTTACAGGAACCAATTCCCCAGCTTTCTTCTCCGGCATCTCCAGTCGACGACGTCTCTGTTCATAGGGTATATATTGTTCTCTTTTCTGATACCCCAAATCTTGACTGATATTTCTTATAGGTGTAGTTCATGTGGACGATCCCGTGAAATGTTTGTGCATTTATCGGTTTTGCTCTTTTAGGTTTACCTTGTTATTTTTCCGGGGAGCTCAAGTAGTAGTTTACTTGGACACGAGATTTATCGCTTCCCTCCAGTGCCATAACCGCTGAAACAAACATTTCAGCTCAGTTAGATATAGTATGCAATTTTCATTACCTTAATTTTGGGAGTAAAGATGCAATAGGTTTCATGGATTAGGATAATTATGATTTTTGTTCGATCTTTCGTATTTGGGATTTATGACATAGGCTGTACCACATTGCACTCCAATACCCCACCCCAACACACACACACACATAGACTCATGCCGATGATAGTTGTTGGTCCCTGCTACAACGATCCTTGAAAAATAATTTCCTTTTATTAGTCTCTTTGGAGGAGAAAAAAGGAGTTGGTAAGGGCAGTACTGAGACACGTTTTATAAGGAGTAAAGCATTGACATCTTTACTCAATTTTAGTTTGTTGATGAAGTGAAACGAACTTCTAACGTTTGGTTATCAGTTATTTCTACAGGGTTTTACTCCTAACTTCCGTGTAAATTCAATGGGTGACAGTCAATACTCTTTTTCTCTCACCACTTTCAGGTATATTTTGCGTTGTTTTTTGGTATAACTATTGTTCTCTGAACAACTACTATCTTGTCTCTGTCTATCTTATTGAAAGGTTGTTTAAATGGTTCACATTATAACAGTCCTTCTGGGAAGCTTGTTCAAATTGAACACGCCTTAACAGCAGTTGGATCTGGTCAAACTTCTTTGGGGATTAAAGGTAATTCAGAACTCATAGCATCTTTGTATTTTGAGGTGTGGAAAACAACTTCTCCACACAGATGATTGACACTGAATAGCTTAATTGTATGTTCTGAATTGTTGTTAATTGATTCTTCAGTAGGTATGTTTTTATCATTATTTACATTGTACATTAAATCTGATAACATTGCTAACTAATGATCTTGTTTTACCAAGAATGGCATGCATTATATTCCTTCTGTCATTTTTTTTTAAAATATGATTATATTCATTTGCTTGTGATAATCTCTGGTTAATTAATTTAAATTACAGAGTATTGATTTTGTATAATTTGCACAAAAGCAGTCATTAAACACTGCAGTTGAATTTCTCTGTAATATTTTTCCTCATTAGCAAAGACAATTTTTCTTCTGAAAATAATATTGCTTCAAGTACTTTGATTTTATTTTTTTCCTCTGTGCTGTTTAGGGAAAAAAAATTCTTATTTCAATTATGTAGTAACACATTTATTGGTGGCTGCAGCTGCTAATGGTGTTGTTATTGCAACTGAGAAGAAATTGCCATCAATTCTAGTTGATGAGACATCTGTAAGTATAGTTTTCTTGAACCCTCTAAAGGTGTTCAGTTTTTATTTCTTCTGTGGAAAAAGAATGCATAGATATTAGTGTTAGTGTCTCTGTAATAGTAGTTCATATTCTATTCTGAGAGATAAAGCATTGTCAGTCTATTTGCTTAACTGTTGGTGCTTCACAAAAATGCTCCTTTTGTATTCATATCTGGCAAAGGAGGATTGTGCCCTTCGTGAACTGTCTAAAATTGCCTGGTGCCATATGCAATTATGGTGTTGAAATGCAGCTAAGCAGTATTATGTAATTTTATAATCATGCGAATGAAGCTGTGATCTTCTGATTCATCTCACATCAAGCAAAAAGAATAAAAATGTCATTTATTGTTGTTATCCTTGTATTTTAACTGTCTGCATTAATGAGCTTTAATAGGTTACTGAGATTTCTTGTAGCCATGTGCACACTATACTTTCCTAAATGTCTCTAAGTCAACTAAATCTGTTTGATTTTCTCAATCAATTCATTAAATAATCTACTCCTGACCCAATATTTTATGTTTGTTTATTCTAGATGCAAAAGATTCAGAGTTTGACCCCGAATATTGGAGTTGTATATAGGTATATGTCTCTGCTCTGGTCCTATTGGTGCTACTTCGGTGTTAGAACTGATAATTTGCATGATTTTATTTTTATTCGGTAATTAGATTTAGAATTTGAGAGAATTATTCTTCCTATGTTTGAATAAGTTTACTACTACATACATAAAGGAATAGCTGCAAACCTTGCAGTTTAAGAAACAAGGGAACCAAGTCACTGATGGAGGAAAATCCACAACTATGGAAAGAAAATCAGGAATGGATCTGGTGTAAAACGAGATTTCCTTTTTTACATGTCATGTATCCTAAGAATTCCAGATTAGGTTTGTATACAATTTGGCGTTCTCTGGTACACTATTGGGCTCTTATAATAAAAATTCACATCCTTTATGCTTTTTCCATGATTCATCAAATTTTCTTATGCCTTGAAGTGCCTTCACTTTAGTTCTATTCTATAAGCACCTTTCAATGCTGCTCTTTTTATTTTATATGGCTATTAGCAAGCTACATGCTTTAGTAGGGTTTGTAGGTGAAAATAGCTTCTCTTCTTGCTATATTATGGCTTCATATGTTTAATATGTTTTCAGGGTTAAGTTTTATCATTTCAACTTTCCTCTTTGAATTCAATCTTCTGTTTGGTTTTGGTGAAGTTTATTGCCTACATCTCATTCGAAGAATTTGTTTTTTAAAGTTTGGATGCACCTTCAATACTCAAAATTAGGTTTGGCTTTAAATTACTCTATTCTCCTCCCAAGAATTTGCGTTCCATTTGCAATTAACATATTGTTTATTATAGATCTCTTCTGTTTCTGATATATTCTAGACATTGTGTTCCCTATGCCAGCTTTACTTTGACTTCTTATTTTCAAGTCTTGATATATGCAATCTTGATATGACTTCTTCTCTCTTTGTTAACATTCATTTTTATTGCAGTGGTATGGGCCCTGATTTTCGTGTTCTGGTTCGGAAAAGTAGGAAGCAAGCAGAGCAGTATCACAGACTCTATAAAGTAAGCAGCAAGCCTCTGAAATTGCTATACAGGAAGATAATGTTTAAATATACAAGTTCAGAAAGCTAGAATACAGTCAGGTTTTCATGCCATTGGAAACTAGTGAAAACTGTAGTAGGTATTTCTATTTTCAAAAATACTTGGGGAAGTCTCGGTAATTTATCCTATTTTACAGAGCATGTGCATGCAGAATCAATCCATTTCTAGTCTCATCCTTTGAGATTGTGATAATTCATAAGTAAGACACCGCTTTTTCTTTTAGCAAGAGTCATTGACTTTGAACATTGATTTTGCATATTTTGCTAATGTCACAGATGGATTTTAGTGTGAAAATTCATAAACATGTCTGGTGTGGTCTTTCATGTATTTATTCTTTTCCCTGTATCACATTGTTTTGGTGACCACAAATTAGTGCTAGTACTTATGTAACTTTATGGCCTTTAATCTTGTAATAATATATCTGTGAGCATTGCTCTGGTTTTTGGTCATTGAAAACCAAGCCTAAACTTACCTACTAGTGATATTGGAAATTAATTGTTAAATATTTGGAAAATATTCTTTTTCCAAGGAGGCTGTGGATTTTTCAACTGTTGGATGCCGCTTACTCTCTTATGCTTGTGAAATCTTTGTTGTATACTATTACAAGGATTTTTCAATGTATACTTAACTAAAATGGTTTGTGGTGATGTCAATATGCAGGAACCAATTCACGTTACCCAACTTGTAAGAGAGACTGCTACTGTTATGCAGGAGTTTACTCAATCAGGGTAAATACTGTGTGTGTTTATCTGAAGCTATTTGAATTAATCCATAATTTTCTTGATGGAAGTAGTGCTGTTCCACATCATAGTGGGGAGGAACAAAAAAATTCGTGTTAGGTATATGAATCTTAAAACAAAACTCAGCTGCTTTAGTTTTTAGTTTGTAGGTGAAACTTCCTTAGGAGGTGACCCTTGTCATCTCTGGCCATGATAATTTCATAAATGTCAGTCAGAGCTATGTTAACCATGAAAAGTAGGCCATCCTTGTGTGTGGAGATTGCAGATTGAGTCTAAGGGAGCTTTACCTATAGTGTTTATGAGGAGGGGGGATTTTACTGAAGAGGTTTTAGCTATGTGATCCTTTTGTTAACATTGTTTAGCAATACTACAATTAATGCAAGCAAACTAAAGAAAAAGAATGAAAGAAAAGAATGGAAACCTATGTTTCTTGTGGATGCTGTCCAAAATGCTATCTGATAATGTCATTCATTGATTGAAAACTGAATGGGGATGTAAAAGTTCTTTGAAGTTGTGATGGTCTTGAAATTCTCCTCTTTCCAACTGCTATTGGATGATTAAGTTAGAAATAGAAGTTTGAAATTCAGTAGGCAAAGCTGACTGAGGCAATTGACCTTCTAGAGATGCTAGCTTCTAATTTCTTTTACTTGCCTGTTGAACTTTTGGAACAGAATATGACACTGTTGCATTCTCTCATCTTACATCATTTTTTCTTGTTGTCTGCAGTGGTGTAAGGCCATTCGGAGTCTCTCTCTTGGTTGCTGGGTTTGATGACAAGGGTCCACAACTATATCAAGTATGCCATCTAGCTCTTAATCTTGATTTGTCCTTCTGTTTTCACTGAGCTTATTTACTAAATTAAAGCTGGCGTATACTCTTCATATCAAGTTGTTTTAGTTCCTATTGGAAGCGTGAGTTAATCTCCCAAATAATTTGCTGTGGTTTTGGCTATAGGTGGATCCTTCAGGTTCATATTTCTCTTGGAAGGCATCAGCTATGGGGAAGAATGTCTCTAATGCAAAGACGTTCCTTGAAAAGAGGTTATTTGTCACACGCTTTGAATTTTGCATGCTACTTATAACTGGTGTATATTCCTTAGGTTAGGTTTGGATTATTTGGGTATCATCTGTTCCTTCACGATTTCAGCATTTATTGACATTTCTTTTTTCTTTTCCTTCTGGGTTACCCTTGGGGTGCTGTGAGAGCATCTGTCTTCTATTTGATTCATTGCACCAGCAGTCTAAAACAATAATGAAATTCTTTTGCAGGTATACAGAAGATATGGAACTTGATGATGCTGTACACACTGCTATTTTGACCCTGAAAGAGGGGTAAGCTTCTAATTCATGGGTATCTCTTCTTAGCTTCAGTGGATGGGATAGTATAGAGATCTGAATTATAAGATGCTTTTGTTCTCTTTATTGGTGTTCGTGTGCTTCTGTCCCAATTTTACTTAGTGCCTTCTGTGTCCTCCATGTCAAGAACTTCCCTTCAAAATAAGCGAGGAAAATAATCAAATGTAATAGAGATAAACTCCAAATTTCAATAGAATATATGATTTAATAATGGAGTGAGTTATAGAACCAATTAGGTTAAGTAATTGATTGACCTGAATATTTGGGATAAACTTTGTTAAGAATCTCAATTGAAATTATCAGACTTCAGCATGCTCGAGTACTGAACATGTTCAATCTGAAGTTTCTTGCTGGTTGATGTATCATGGTCACATTTTGTGTTTGCTTATTAATTTCATATGCCTAAATTGTGTCAAATATCTGACATCGCCTTTTTGTGTACTTCCCAGGTTTGAAGGGCAAATTTCTGGGAAAAACATTGAGATCGGCATAATTGGCAGTGATAAAAAATTTAGGTGTGTTTGTCTTATACCTGTTTTTTTTTCTTTTTTCTTTTTTGTAGTTGAATGCTGAAGCTTGTTTAACATTTATCCAAGATAATTGATGGCATTTATTTGTTTATTTAATTGCAGAGTTCTTACACCTGCTGAAGTTGATGATTACCTACAAGAAGTGGAGTAGTGAGTTTTCCAGCGAAGAGATTCATCTAGTAGTTCAAATTGGGCATCTAACTATTTGTGACTACCTTGTTGGTCTCAATGCCTTCTCATTTTTAGATATAAGATGCAGACTGAATGTTAAAACAGCGTGGTTGTCCAAATCAAACAGTTGAGATTGCTGTCCCAGTTTCATTTTCTGTAAGATGGTTCAATGGAACATTGTATTTCTTCAAAGTTTTCTACTGTTCTTTACATATTTCGGAAAAGTTTTCCTCAAAATTTTCTTCTGACGAAGGCGGGAAACATTCGGGCTTTAGTGCAGATTGTCTTCCTCTGTTCTCATTCACTTAAAGAAGCTGTTTTCTCTATTTTTTTTAATTAAAAGTTATTTTGAGATATGGATTGATTTTCACATTCTGCTTTTAGTTTAGTTTAAAACAAAAGCTCTAGAAATCTATTTCGGAAGTTTTTTATAAAAAAAAAAAATATTGGTTATTGTTGTTGAAAATAAAAATTATTGTTCTGGTTAACTTGTCGAAAGTGGAATGAAATTGCGGTATAATTATCAACTTCGTAAATGATCTTTCCTAAAGGAGTTTGTAAATAGTTCTGTTTTCGAGAGGTTGAGAGAATTTCACAAGTGATCAATGTAATTGAATAATTTTTTTAATGGTTTGTTCGTTAAATGCATAATTATTATTCTAATTTATATTATAATTCTTAAATATCACATTTGTTGAATTCTACTCTGCTCTTACCTCATCTTGAAGATTGTGTTTCCAAATTAGTATGATTTTGTTAAACTTTAATTTAATAAGCTCATTCTTATTTTAATAAAACATATTGTGGTTTTATGAAAAAAAATTGATTAATATACATTTGTGTGGCTTAGTTAATTCCAAAGATAGTGGTAGCGAGTATCCTTCCTTTGTTCAAGGGACCATACTTCAACTATTTTCGATAAACGTTTTTATCTATTCGTTTATAGATTATTAATTCTTTCATACGAAATTAAATATTAAATATTAATATTTGATTTAACTTAAAATTTATGAAAAATATTTGACTTTAAGAAAATTATATTTTTATTATTATTATTAATTAAGTTAATAGTAAAAATTATTAGTTAATGAATGTAAATTTCTTAAATTAATGAGTTTGAAATTGTTACTGCAACTTTTAGATAAAAAATATTTATTTTGGAAAAATAGACGTTTATTTTCAGACATATCAAAATAAAAATATTAACATTTAATTTCAAATAATAGAGTATTTGATAACTTTTAAATTTTATTTGATTTCAACATCTCGTAACCTAATCAAATATTTTGTCACGAGGCTATTTAAAAAGTTATTAAATACTATTCACTTAATTTAAAATGGAATGTTTATATTTCGATTTTAGTTTGTTATAAATTGAACGCTTACTTTTTTTAAATAAATATATTTTTTATCAAAAATTTCATTAATTACCTCATTAATTTAAGATATTTATATCTCACTAATTTATGATTTTTATCACCTTAACTTAAGTGAATTATATGTCACTAATTCATGTATCCCACAATTAATTATAATGTCAATAATAATTTAATAAATTAATTAAAGCTAATGACGTTCCATAATTTTCAATCAAAATCAAAAGTATATATTCAATTTCGGATGAAATGAGTACATGTTAGTGATTATATATACTCTTTCATCTACGTTAAGACTACAAATCAAGTCTTCATTAGTAACAAATGTATGAAATTATTATGAAAAAAACGACCAAGGCTTCACAATCAAGTGAAACTCTAAAAAAATATAAATTATTTATTTGATATTTTCCTTTTGTATTTCTGTCAAATGTAACACTAGTGGTAGTTTGGGAAAAATAGGAAACTATCAAGGCAGAAGGATGTAAGGTTATTATAGTCCACTCTAGAAGACATCGAGTGAAAATTTAGATTATTAGAAAAGTCTCAAAATTATAATATAAAGTACATTACAAGTTTTATGTGGAGTTGAACTCTTTAATTATTGTAGATATTCTCAAAGATGCTTGGAATTTTCTGGATACCTCACGCCCTTGGTCCAAGATTGCTGAACTTATTAATATGAAAGAAAATCATTACTCTCCAAAAAAAAAAAAAAAATCGCGTTGATTCTTAAGCAAATTGCAATATATATATATATATATATATATATAGTAGTTAGTCCAAAGCATGTTTTCTATCTATATATGTGTATGAGTGCGCGCACGATTGCATTGGAATTGAAAATGAGCAATGGTATTGGAGGAAAAGATTTTTGGTTTGAGAATTGTGGTTTGAAGTATAATATAAAATAAAATAATTTATTAATATGTACATATTATAAAAATGAATAAAGAGAGTATATTAAATAAAGATATTATTAATAGATATAAAATAGTAATACACAAATGTGTATTACTAACATTTAATTAATAAGAAAAGACCCTTCCCTTGGAAAAAAAGAAAAGAAAAGAAAAAAGGTAAGAGCAATAGTGCTTCATTAGTGCATCATTCAAAACTACATGCATTATGATTGCTTTTGAAACATTTTCTGAAAATAGCTCAACTTTCCGAGTTGATTAGGAATTTGAGTCAAATTGTCAAAACCACAACAATACTCTTTATTCATACCCTATATGGGATCATTAAATAATGAATTAACATTTACTATTAGAAGTTAGGATTAATATAATATGTATTAGCATAAGAACAAAACCAACTCCACACCAACATTTTAGAAAAATATTTTTAAATTATTGATAATATATAAAGAGATAAAAACACCTTGAGGGATATTCCTTTTTTCTTAAATTTTTAGAATTACCCTTTCTTTTGTTTTTGAATTGACAATATTAATTGAAATTTAATTTTTGCACTTCTATTTAAATCCTTTTTTTAGGGTCTTTTAATTTCATTCCCTTTTAAATCATAAACTATGTAATTTAATTTTAAATACAAGTTATTGTGCAATATAAAGGGGAAAAAAAAAAAGAGCAGTTCTGATATTTTTCATTATCTAATCCTTATAGGTTTAAACCAAACAAGCCCTTACCACTTATATTAATTAACTCCAATCGCTGTTATTCTACTGTATCACTTTTGTCTTCTTCCTTTCTTCTATTTTTTAGGTTTTATTTTGACTCTGTTTCGCGGCTAACCGAAGCCCTTAAATAGGTACGTCTCTTTCTTCCCCTCTGATCAAAGGTTTTCCGTTGATGGCGTACGCATATCTGAACACGTTTCCGATGATGAAAATTCCGTTCCCCCGCACCTTAAGTTCAAAACCTATAATGACTTGTTTCGGATGTTGTTTAATAATTAAATTACAAAATTAACACCGGAAAAATAGCCGGCGCATGCGTACGTCGAATTTGGGGGCATTCCCCTTTCTTTTGCTTTTTTTTTTCTTTGGGATCACGAAGAAAAGAGGGGAGACCTAAAGAATCGCAAGAACTGGGATAATCGATTGATGAATTACGTATTGCATTTATGGTGTTGCAATTGAATAGAATTATGTAATATAGCCAATGGACGACGGAGCGTTAATTCGCTTTTCGAGCTAGGGTTTTGTTATTAGGATTAAATTTGTTCTTTATTCGGGTTTGGAGTTTTATTTGTTAATTATGTTGAACCACATATGGAAAACATGAATTTAATGTACTGCTTTTACTTTTTGTGGATTAAAGATTCAATTTAACTTTTAAAAAAAAAAATTTATGAGTGGTCATTAACACTATAGGGATGGGAAAGAAAGTGAGAGAGATAGTAAAGGCAACTAGTCATGTAACTAATTTGTGAGTTAGGAGATGAGTCCAGTATTTATTGAATATGTTAAGGTCGAACTTCTTGTTTTTTTAAAATATCTGTGTTAATTTCTTCTGAATTCTTTTGATTAATGGCATCTTGATATATATATATTGTTCTATAACTTTTCTAGTGCACCATTCGGCAATTTTGGCTCAATAGTTTCCAAAAATATTGGAAACAATCAGTTCAGGAATACCCGCATAATCATACTGATTTTTATTTTTTTTTTGTCAAAATGGTGAGTAACATGGAAGCAAATATAGAAAAACAGAGGAGAAGTCCTGGGAATGTGTAAACTGCTGGTGTAGCAATCACACAGATCTTCTGTATGCTAAGTTGAGCCATGATTAGAAGTTTTCCGAGTTCCTTAATTTAAGATCACATTTCATGGAGTTCATTCCCCCAAAAAACATTAAATTATTTCAGGGAAAGCTATAAATGAACAAGTCAGTTTTTCCTTAATTATCATATTTCAGTTTATAGAATTTTAATTTGTGCAGGATGAATATTGAACAATAAGATGAGCTTCATGGATTACAACTCTAGGGCACTATCATCTTACGGATCAGACCAAGCTGTAGGACAGGTCTCAAATCTGTGCCGATTGCTTGACATTGGTCTCCAACATCACTCATTGGGAGGATGTGGAGATTTAGAAAATGATTCAGTCAGAAATTCCAGAATATCTCATGCCAATGGGTTGACTAGAAAGAAAGAGTAAGGAGTTGCATCAGATTATGAAGTGTACAGTGGAAAGATTCTTCTCTTTTTCTGTTCTGAATCTTTTTTATTTTCCCTCTGTCATGTTTACATTCATTTATAGGGTGGGAAGCTTTACACCAGAAACATTTTCTGATAGGAGAAACCAGATGTTTAATGAAAGGATCAACATTGGGGACCAACAACTAGTGGATACTGCATCTAAGGTATGCTGGCTTCTTTTAAGATTCTTGAACTTCTGTATTGACTTGTTATGATGCATTTTTTGTTTCTCTATTGTTATATAAGATTATATTTTGAGTGGTCGGGGAACACCTTAGAATGTTTGTCAGGATCCTGCCATCCACATGCCAGTTTTTATTTATTATTTTGAAAAAGTTAGACCACACCTAATGTAAATGCTTGAGATTAACTTCTGGTGGAATGATCAACTTGTGGTTCTATGGGGAAATTACACTCCACAAACTTGATTGAATTACCTGCACTTCCTTTTTAGGTATGCAATTTGAACTCAGAGATGTTGTTACCACAGTTCCAGAACTTGATCCAGCTTGGGATTTTAGATGCTCAATCAGTTTTCAGAGCTTCTGGCTTACTTGATTCTTCACACAATTGGAGAAAAGTAGCTGCACAAGGTTTGTTTCCTGACTTTGACAATTTGATTTCACTGTATTGTGTTAGATCACTTGATGGCCATGGGTACTGGTTTCAATACTAAACACCCTTTATGCTAGCTATATCAGTTATTCTGTTTGTCTGAAGGTTTATCTTTAGATATTTATGAAGCAAATATAGTTTTATTTAATCAAATAGGCTATTAAGCAATTTTATTAGTAATGCTCTCTTCATGTGCAGGATCTCTGTTGAGTAACCAGGCAGTTGCATGTGATGGGAATAGCATGGTTTGCAATATGGGTGTAAAACAGATTGCCTCTGAGGAGGTCATTCATTCCCCAGAACAGATCTCCTCCATCACTGTATGTTCTGATGGGGACCTGCGATCTGATGGGGAACCTTTTGAAACTGGATCAACTTTCAGCAAAGGTAGTTTAAAATGTCTAACCATTGACAGTAAACTATATTATGCTGCAAAATAGTTGTCAGAGAAAGATTTACTGAAAAGAGATTTTTTTATGATTTTTAGAATGCATTGTTACCCAAATATTTAGCAAAGAAAGATAGCCTTTAAGCACATAAGATGAAAGATCCAAAGATGAAATAACATGTTTCAGCTGTACTCTGAATAAATAAGATGAAACGAGATAGTATGTGAAATACATACTGGAAAAAGTATACTGTTTCAAGTACGGAAAACTTTTTACATTATTTCTCTTTCTATCTATCTCTTTCTCCTCTTGCTGAGTGCAGTTATTGACTCATATAGGTCTACTAAATTCACTGGATCCTGGTAGACCTTCAGAGAGCAATCCATTCTGTCCTTTTCCCTTTTATTCATCATTTCCAGAATGTGGGAACCTACAATATTCAAATGCATGCAATTCAGAACGTGTACCTGAGGTGAATCCTGAAAAATCTAATTTCCTATCAAGTAGCCTGGTCAATGAGTCCAACTCAAGTGATGACGATTTGTTGCAATGTCAGCTCGACATGCTGAGGCATAAACTGTTATCTCAACAGCCAAATCAGATGACGTTTGATAAGCTACCTGAGGCCCAATCATGGGATTTAACTTCAGGAAACGAGTGTGATACTTCTACTCTTGGGGGAATAACATTGGAGCTGCCTCAGCTTTCTCTGGAGCAACCATATGAAATCGAGGAACAGCAATCATGTCCCGTTCAACATGTTGAAACTGCCAACATTGTTGATTCAAATATTATGTCTGAGCATGATGTTCTTCTTCAATATGCCAATTACAAGAGTTTGCCTCAGAATGCAGGGAGCAGGCAAGATACTTTTTTGATGGATCTGCATTTAAGAATATGCAATGGTAAAAAATGCAAGTGTGACCAGTACCGTTCACTTATTTCCCATTATGATACCTGTCACTTCAGTGCTTGTAGGGTTTGCAGGCCTTTTCTGAAGTTGTCTTCTACTAATACAGTTCAGATAAAATTTGGAAAGTCACAAACTGATCTTTTAAGGGCTCTCCATAGGAGCGAGTGTAATGTCCAGCGCTTTTCCATTGATGAAGATATCCAACCTCCTCCTAAGCGTACAAGGATAGAGGATGTATATGTGCCTGAGAATGAGCCTTCCACTTTTGTAGATATGTTGGAGGATCAGTCTTTAAGAAATGAAGAAAGTTCACGCTCAGAAAAATCATCTGAAAGTCTTCTTTGCAATGGCCAAAATATAAAGGAGATCAACAGGGTGCACTTAAATAATATAGAAAACCCCATCAAAACTTGGTTGACTACAAATCATAATTCCCCAGATTATACTCAGAGATTGAATTTTGGCAATGGCCTTGTTCTTTCTGAAGAGTTCATTTATGAACATACATCAGGTATGATGAACAATGCAAGTTCATGCAAAAATAGAAGTGTTGGGATTAATAGGTCTCAAGGGTTGGATTCTGGTACTGTTCCTGATCTTCATGAACAACCAAATTGCATTCATGAAAAAGAGGAGTCTCATTTTATATCCATGCCTGGTCAAGCAGAATGTGAAGGAGAAGGAGATTCAATGGAAATAGCAGTTGATGATCAATCTAGAAATACTTCGGAGAAGATAAAGTTAGCTGTGTCATTAACTGACTGTTTCACTGCCGAGCAAATAAAAGAGCATATATGCAGTCTCAATCCATCGCTGGGTCAGGTTTGTGCAAACACCTTTGCTACCTTTCAAAGAGGCTTGAGGTTAAAATATAGGACAGAATTTTCCACGCATCCATATCATTTGTGAATTGTGACATATTTTCTCAAAACTTTCTAGCCATCACCTCTATGCTCTGTATTAGTTTTTGCATGAACGAGTGATTGTCTTCTGTGTTTTTACTTGTGATGCAAAGAGTTAAATAATTTTCATGTAAAATCAACTATTTCAATGTTTATTCCCTTTATACCCTTTAAAAAAGGTTGCTTTTTACATATCTCAAAGCATTTCTTTCTAGTAGATAATCATTTTAAAGGGGTTCATATTAGGAATTGGCCTAGTTTCAACACTTCTAGAATGATCAAATGTCATAAAGAGCAGGATTTTTTTCCTTGGGGGTTGGGGGGAATGTGGTTACTTTACCAAAATGCCCAGTATCTCATTCTTCAGATTTTTGAGAGTGAGATTTCTTTTATCACCATAACTTTATACTGATTCAGTATCTTGATGAATGATCACTATTTTAATCTTTTAACAGCGCATCATGAGAGGAGCAAGAGAAAGCACAGTGGACATTCCTGTGGGTGAAAACACGTGCCAATTATGTTCCATGGACAAGCTTTTATTAAGCCCACCACCGATATATTGTTCATATTGCAATATTTCTATCAAACGCAATTTGATCTATTATTGGACATTTGATCAAATGCGTAATAAGTTGTATTTTTGCACACGATGCTTGAAGGCCTCCCATGGCAATAGCATCTCATTCCAGGGCCACTCATTTTCTAAATCCGAAATGAAAAAGGAAAAGAATAATGAGGAAAGCGAAGAATCAGTAAGT
The DNA here is from genome assembly GCA_019593545.1 of Apocynum venetum. NCBI lineage: Eukaryota > Viridiplantae > Streptophyta > Magnoliopsida > Gentianales > Apocynaceae > Apocynum > Apocynum venetum. The sequence goes on along the minus strand of SRSM01000123.1, from coordinate 1,790,816 downwards.
GTGATCATGTGTTTATGATTTTGATGTTATTTGTAGTAAATTATTACTTAGTGAATGTCTTGAATTTGTAAATTTGTAGTGGGTACAATGTGACAAATGTGAGAACTGGCAACATCAGATATGTGCTCTGTACAATGCTAAAAAAGACCCAGATGGGCAGGAAAAGTATGTATGTCCTATTTGCCGCTTACAAGACATGGAAGTTGGTGAGCATGTGGCTTTACCTGCTGCTTTTGGAGCAAAAGATCTGCCTCGTACACCACTCAGCAATCATATTGAGCAGAGACTTTTTAAGCAGCTCAAGATAGAAAGAGAAGAGAGGGCAAAGAAACTAGGAAAAGGTTTTGATAAGGTTAGTCAAAATCATGATTGGGAATGATTCATTTACGTCATTGCTGTTCTTTTTGGGCATAGGTCAGTTGATACATGCTTATGAGATTCTGGAGTTGGTTCTTATTAAATATTTCTCTCTCTTCAACTACACTCTAGTAGGATTTGCAATTTTAGTTTAGAATAGTTGTGCTGTTAAGGTATTATGATGAACAGAAGAAGAGGAACAAGAAGTTTAGTTGTACTTTATGGAGAAGAGAAATATTCTTATGTTGATTAAATTCTACTTTTCCTCTTTCTCATTGGATACAATAGATTACAAATGATTCCTCTTGTAAAATAGGTAAGGAATTCTGGCCCTTTGGATTTTACCAATTTCTTTTGCTTTCTTCTTCCTTTGTCTAATTTGCTCCTATGTTCAGGTACCTGAAGTAACAGATCTCGTTGTCCGAGTGGTGTCATCTGTTGACAAACTTTTGAAAGTGAAGGAGCAATTTCTCAATATCTTTCATGATGAAGGTTATCCCTCAGAGTTTCCATATAAATCCAAGGTAAGATGTGTTTTAAGCAAGTGCTTAGTCTTTACTTTAGATAGAATAACTTATTTTCCTTGGGTTCAATGTTCTAGTTTTACTGATTGACGAAAACAAAACAAGATCCCAGTCACAAAGTACTTTTTGTGCTAGTCTAAGTATAGTTCAGTAATTCCATGTTTTTTCTTGGCTAATTCTGAACAATGCACCTTTCCCCTTTCCTTTCTAATTAAAAATCTCTAGATGCCTGCCTCTTCTGTAAAACTCTTCCTGTTTCTTGCTTCAGAAGTTGGATGTTAGTTTGCTTTTTCTTAATTGAGATTTGGAAAAAAGTTAGATGTTGACCACTTTTTACCCTATGATTAATAAATTGTGAACTCTTGAAACCCTTAACCTTCTTTGAGAACTCAAAACCAATGAAAAGAGGGGGAAAGAGTGAACAAAATGGGAAGTCCAACCATGTATTGAATGTCAATATTTTGTTTCATCTTAAGCTATTTGAATTTAGGACAGACAAAAGACAGATTTTTCAAGAATCTGACATTTGTTTTCTGTACAGGCAATTCTGTTATTCCAGAAGATTGATGGGGTAGATGTATGTCTATTTATCATGTATGCTCAAGAATTTGGACCAGAATGTGGTCAACCAAATCAACGTTGTATCTATATTTCATATCTTGATTCTGTGAAGTACTTTAGGCCTGAAGTAGACACAGTGACTGGTGAAGCTCTTCGTACCTTCGTATACCAAGAAATTTTGGTAGTTGCGGTTTCTGATCACTTTGTTTCATTTTATCCATGTGAGAATTTTTTGACTTCACACGTGTAACGGTTGCTTGCTTTTCCTTTCTGTTGTTTCAGATTGGTTACCTTGATTACTGCAAGAAACGGGGTTTTGCGACCTGCTATATATGGGCATGTCCACCTCAGAAAGGGGAGGACTATATATTCTATTGCCATCCTGAGACTCAGAAAACACCAAAGAAGGAGAAGTTGGTGCAGTGGTATATGATGCTTTATGTGCCCCTTCTTTTCTATTTCCTTCTTTCCTGTAAGATAATAGCCAGTGATTTATGTCCACCTACCCTTCCTGGCTGTCTAATTGTGGGAGCTTTTTTATTGGTTTCCCTTTCCCTTTATAGTTGTTCTCAGTGCCATGATTAGCTTGTATGTCCAGATAACTTTCTGTTCACACCTCCTTTTCTTGACTGGAAGTCTGGATATTTTCCTCTGCAGGTACAAGTCAATGCTAAGAAAAGGAACAAATGAAGATATTGTACTAGATGTCACTAATTTATATGATAATTTCTTTATCCCAAATGAGGATTGCAGTTCCAAGATAACTGCGGCTCGTTTACCATACTTTGATGGAGATTATTGGCCATCCAAGGCTGAAGAGATGATCCTCAAAATGGAAATTGAAAGTGGAGGAGAATCAGAAATAAACGTGAAGAAACTATTGAGGAGAAGAACTCTGAAAGCAATGGGACATAAGGATCTTACTGTCGATGCAGCAAAAGACATTCTATTGATGCAAAAGGTGAGATTTTGGTTTAATTTTTATCTGTAGTTGCTGTTTGGTATGTGTTATTGAACTAATTTATGTAGGACTTTTCCTGGTATAATGTACATAATCTGATAGTTATGAATTACACCCTCATTTTCAAATTAGATGGCCTTTTGTTTTGATCAAAATATTTTACCAATTACACATTTCTACACATCAACGGTTATCTTTTTTCCAATTTTACCACCCCCCATTTAAGGGTAGATTTGAAACTTCATACCAAAAACTATATTGTTTCATCAACCTTAATATTTGTGCAAATGCCCATCTAATTTGTAGCAGAGGGAGTATGATCTTCTTCTGAATGACTTACTTTTTAGTGTTCAAGGCTGATTTGTCTAATAAAAGAATTGAACCAACTGAATATCATTCTTTGAACTAACTAAAGCATAACTTCTAGAGAGCTTATGCCTCTCATCATTCCTCTCTATCTTGAGCTTGAATATCCTGCCTCCTCCAGTCACACAAAGAATAACGAGAAACCTCCTCTCTTTCTGAATAACTGTACCTTACTAGCTGTGAAGACTGTCAAGATAATGCTTTAATAATGATTTTATTCGGTGAATTCAGAAAATATTTCTTCTTTCTTCTTTTTTTTCAAATGTTAGAAACTCTTATAATTGAAGCTTGGACATGGTTCACTGTATTGCCAACAGCACTAAATTCTCTAATTTTTGCTCGTGCATTAAATGGTTCACTAAATTCTTTAACTTTAATACATGACTTTGGTTCTCTATTTTGCTGACAGCTGGGTCAAAGCATCTTACCATCAAAAGAAGACTTTATTATCATCCACCTGCTCTTCACTTGCATGAGATGCCATGAAGTAATATCTGGAAGTCATTGGAGTTGTAAACAATGTAAACACTTACATTTATGTTCAAGGTGATTATTCCCTTTTGAAATCATACTTCTTCATTTTCTTCTTTTGTTGGACAGCTATACCTGGTGAATATGAATACCTTAGTTTATATATGATTACCAGTTATGGGATTTTTGTCCTCTATTGTCCCTTTATTTTGATGTAACTGTGTCTTACATCATTTTTCTTGCATCATCGTAGATAGTATTGTCCAAAGGTAAGTTCCAACTCAGTTGTCAAGTCTACTGACTTGGCAACGAAATTATACCATTCCCTCGATACTTAACCTTCTATGGAAAAGTGAAAGAGAAGAAACAAAAGGAAAGAAAAGAAGGAAAAAGAACATACTTTAGTTAATCGTTATAAGCTTCCCTAGGTTCTAGCAAGGATCATTTCTGGAAGATGCGGAGAAGACTTTGCAGTCATGATGATTCATATTTAAGTTCACTCATCAGCTTTTGAATTACAAATATTGTGGCTATTATGCATCTGATAAATATTTGTATAAGAAAAATAAACTAGGCTTGTAGAAATGTCATTTCCTTTACAGTTGTTGGACCATGCCAACAAATCTCCAGAAATGATTTGTATTAAAGAGTACCTGCACCATTTATTGCAATAAACAATCTTGAGTTATGTGGGATATCAGTATAATTTCAAATAATGAAATAATATTTCCATCCACTGTATTTTTAGGTAAATGAGAAATTTGGAGATCACTACTCTAACCAAGTAGTTCAGCTAGCTATTTTTACTGGTATGCTGAACTTAGCACACCAACCAGTGAAGAGATTTTTATACGATTCTTATTTTTAGAAAATTTTGAATTTCTCATTTTCAAAGTAATTAGCTTATATTTCTTTTGAAGTATCTCTTTAAATAACTTTGAACTATTTTCTGTCTGTACTCTAGATTTGGTAAAGCAAATCTTAATAATTTTTTAATGAGTTTCTATTGTTAACTGCTCCTCTTAACTACTACTATTTCTTTCTTGTTCCATTTTTCTTGATCTAGAAAAGGTCAGTTCTTTAGATAATGCATGCAACTCCATAATTCAAATATTGATTAGTAAAAGTATCTCAGAAAATATTAAGTATGATTGCTTTCATGCACTATTACAGATGCTTCGGTGTGGAACAGAATCTTAGTCGGAGGAAAACTCATACTTCTGCTAGCGGAGAAGAACATATAATATCTGAGGTAAATTCACAACTCTGTAGTTACAGAAAAATATATTTATTGACACATTTGGGAATGGTTTCTTCTTAAATTCTACTATCTGGAACTGAAACTGATTACCTCGACTAATACTGAGACCTAGATAATCTTAATGCCAAATCTAAATCCTACAATCAATAAAAACCCATCTATTTACTTAATCCGACTGATCAAGAATTAAATTACTTCATTCAGAATTCAATGTTCATATTTCCTCTTTGGAAAGTCCAAATTGAAATGTTCACTTTCCTAGAATAAACATACTTATGATATAAAGTTTCATTAACTAACTTCTTTAATTTAAAGGATTTACCTATCTCTAACTCGTATAGTCCCAAGATAAGGATAATTTTTAATTCTTTGTATCAAGTCAAATGTAGACATTGAAAATTGAGGGAGTATTATTTGGTAAAACTATCAAAGTATGTGAATATTTTCCTTAATTTAAACTATACACATCCAAATATAAATATCATTCCACCAAATAAGTGTACAAACTCCAACAACAAACAAAGTATATTCAAATTAGTCTAAGCATCAGAACCTTAAAAACAATATACTTTAGAATTTTCTTAGCAAACAAAAAATCTGATATAAAATTTCAATTGCAAAGTAGGTTGAATTTACATGAGCAATACTATACTAGAATAAAAAATAATACCAGTTGGGTATCTAATTGATACATAAGCCATACATTAGTAGATTGGGAACTGGATAGTATTGGTAAACAAAACTGTGTATCTGCCATCCCTAGAAACATTTAACTTATTTTTAGCTTTGTTTTTTTCATGTTTAACTCTATATCTGTACTTTGTGAAACTTTCTTCTTTTCCCCTTACATTTAGTTTTTTGCTTCTGCTCGGCCTTTTTAGGTTCTGGTGAATGGCATACCAGCCCATACTGCAGAAACGGAGAGTATTATAGAAAATTATATTTTTGAGAGCAGGCCTTCTTTCCTGAGCTTCTGTCAGAGGAATCATTATCAATTTGGAACTCTTCGCCGTGCTAAGCACTCTTCAATGATGATCTTGTATCATCTTCACAAGCAAGTGCCCTTAACTACTGGGAGAACCTGCAGCATTTGCCTCGAGGATATCATGGAACTAGCAGGATGGCATTGTGAGATTTGTCCCGAATTTGATGTTTGCACCACATGCTACTACAAAGATGGTGAAAGTTGTCACAATCACAAGTTAATCCAGCTTTCACCCAAATCTGAATGTGGAGTCCTTAAATATCAAGCTCGGCAGCGTAAAATATTTCAGTTGCAGGTAATATTTATATTTCCAATTTGTACCATCAAAACTAACTAGAAAAGCTTGCATGTTTGAAGTGACATGTTTGTGAACCAACGAGATTGTGTTAGTAGGAATCTGTTTCCTCTTGAGAAATTATGCTCTTACTTGTTTAATTAATTTTGTGGAGCAGGTTTTACTTGATGTATTAGTTCATTCTTCCAACTGCAATCAAACCAAAAGCAACCCTTGCTCATACCCTAGATGTGCTTGGCTTAAAAACGTTTTTCACCACTGTGCTGAATGCAATGTTCGGGCTACTCGGGGTTGTGAAAAATGTAAGAAAATATGGTGGATATTGCGTTCACACTCAAGGGCATGCAAAGATCCCAGTTGCCGGGTGCCGCGTTGCTTGTATGGTTTGATTATGCTATTTTTTTGGTCTAATGCTGCTTGCTTCCAACATAAACCAGATATTAACTTGAATTTTGCATTATCCAGGGATATTAGGGAGAAGGCAGAAATGCTCTCACAGCAGTCTGGAATCTACAGAAGGAATGCAGTCAAAGAGTGAGACACTGCTTGACGTTACTGGAACTACTACTTATCGATGCAGTGTCTCATATCAAGAGAAGAGGGATACATTACTTTGCGGTTGCTACAAACTACTGATTTTCCAAATGTAGTTATTGCAGGATTATCACAGCAGCAATTACTTGTACAGTAAAACAGATGGGAGCGACAAGTTTATTTAAGCTAACGTGACCAAGTGTAGACCAGAATTTATTCAAAATGTCTAGAATCCAATAGAGGATGCAATTACCCTTTTTTCTTTTTGTAAATGTGAAGTATCTCTTCCATAAAATTGATTAGATAGAGCTATGCTCCCAAAAGGTTTCTGTATCTAGAAACTGAAATTGTACAGAGCATTGTTATAGGAAATGAACAAGGCACGATTCTTGAATAATTTTTTATTGCATCGGGAAGCTGTGCGAGATCGTTCTACGTTTTATCAATTAGAGGCCAGTGAGGCTGCCGTACTAATGGGTGGACACCTCAGCGTGTGTGTGTGTTTTCAGCAATCTGCAGTCCCTATATATTTTTGAGTCTTTGATGCACTAAAAGACTGCAGTAGTTACGCATTGCTTATTAATCCAATTGAGAACTGAATTCACGCTTATCCACAAAATGTTCTCACAAAAGTAAAACTTTTTACTATCCACAAAATGTTCTCACAAAGTTACACTTAAAGCAAATGAGAATGTCAAGGGGATAGGGAGAGGTAGATGATTCAAAGTAGCAATCTGGTTGATCACCATTTTGAGGAAAAGAGATGCTACCACAACTGCCAGCTAGTTTCCCCTCGTTGGTTTGGGGTTGAGAGGGGGGGGGGGGTGCGGTGGTCAAGAGAGTGGCAAGCTCCACTATGAGGAAGCTGCTACTCCCAGCAAAATTATATGGCGTCTCTAGCTTTGCTCATCCATGTAGGTTGTCCTAAACTGTAACTGCAGCAAATACTTATTATATCTTTAAAAAAGTATCCTAAGCTGAACTAGAGAAAGATAACAGACACCTCCATCTGATGGAAAAGAATCTAAGATTTAAGGACGAATCTTCAAGTTATCAAGAGTGGTATGCAATGCCAGTACGGCCAAGAACCTTTTATTGCTCAAGAGTGAATGACAAGGTCCCATAGATTGAACAGAATTAAAATCAAGCAACCCTGCAGAAATATTTGTCCAGCAGTTCAGCAGTTACGTAGAAGCTTTTGGTTTATTTATGGAGCGACTCGAGAAAAAGAATGTGAAAACCAACCTTTAATACAAACAATGAGGTGTGTCAAGATCCCAATGTTAGACTACAGACAATCTAGTGTTACACTGTTGTGCCCAAGATTACTAAAATTATGGACATACAAAATACCTCACAGCCTAAATAATAGGGGCAAAACCAAATAACCCCATCTAAACCGGGCTCCCCCGAGTAACTAGGTCCTAAACTAATAATGCACACTAATAAACAAAAGAGAGCTCGCAGCAGTAGAACGAACAGAACTACTAACGAACATGGAGGCAGGAGCACAAGTAATTATGTGGTCAAGAAAGTCCATAGTTTCTTCCCAATAGACACTTCGCCTGGATGGCCCACATCATCATCTTCATCTTCTCCCTCCCCAGCGCTCTCCATATTGCTGTCATCTCTCGCCCTTTCAGGTGTTCCATCCACCTCTTCGCTAACATCCATATCACCTACCACGTTGTTTATAGTGTCAACATCTCCATCTTGGGTTCCCACTGCATCATTCAACTGTAAAGAAGTGCATCACGGATGCACCATGTTAGTAGAGTTCATAAACTGGATGTACATAGACAACAGGTTCAAGGAGTGAAAAATAGATACACAGATGTAGAAGCCCATACTCCTACAGAAAATATCAAAATAAATAAATTCAGCCTCATGATTGAGGTCCCTAAAAAAGTGGCCACTGATTTCATCATTTCCATAAGTGTCATATTATTATCATAATTATATCACGATTCCATACATTTCTAGACACATAATTTGGCATAGATCTTGTTCCCAATTCTCCATTTTACACCTATAATTGAAGCAGTCCATTAGAGTTCTGAAAAGTTCTCCCCATCTAGAGTTCTAATGAGTGTGTAAGACATAATTGAATACAATAAAACATAGATATACAGTAGAATGAGATGCTCAGCGTGGATGTCAGTTGTCACACACACACAGACCTTAATAGGACTCCCTCCTGTTGAAAATTCAGGGCCAGCATCGAAGCTTTTAACTTCACTGTCATCCCCTTTAGCAGCAGTTATTGAAGGGTCACCTGCAGCATTGGAATCATCAATTTCTTCCCTTGAAACCCCACCAACATCAACATTATTAGGTGTAGCTCTCCGGTTAGACTCCTCTGCTGAACTTCTATGACCAGCAATTTCTCTTTTTTTACCCTTGGTACGGTCAGACAAGGTTTTTCCATTGGCCACAACTGCAGCTGCACTGAACCATTACAAATACCTTATATTCAGTAAGAAAACTGAACCATCATAATGCCACATTGAATGGTTGCAACAGAAGAAGAGACCAGTTACAAACAATCATGTGCAGGAAGATAAAGTTAATAATGATGAAAATATATCAGCGATGAACAGCAGAAGATTATATATGCACAATTATACAACTTGAAATTACTAATCCATCATCATTAAGCAAATTGCAACAGAAATAAGGCACAGAACAGTTGTCATTGCTATTATATCTGAAATCCCAAGTCCATGAAGTAATATGCAAACCACATATTTGACAAAACAGTAAATGAGATGAATAACATACATTTTGGGTCGGAGATTATATCGCTTTTCACCAGGTGCCTGGACAAGTGGCACAACTTTTTGTCTCCTCTTCCTTCGGTATTCACCTGTGATACTTTCCGAATGTCCGCTATGTTCCCCACCATGCTCACTAGCACTTGTTTGTGATGTCACCTTGTTTCGCTTTCTTTTGTTTCCAGGAAGGTTTCCTGGTTGTCCCCTGTTTTCCTCATTGATATGCCCAGAGGTTTCTACTGTATTACCATTAGCACACTGGCTCTCATCCTCTAAAAGAGCTTCACCTAGAAGGGCCTTGGCATCTGCAACCGCTACAGACAGGGTTCTATTAGCTCGAGGTCTGACTCTCTTATGAGTTGCCTTGGCATCAGAATGCTGGGAACTCTGTTCGTCAACAGAATGATCTAGGCCAACCTCAACCTCTCTCATACTGCTTTCAGATTGAATTCTTTGAATGTCCAAAGAATCATCTGCAAACCCCAATGACAGTTCTTGTTCGTTTCCGTCAATTCCAGCACTTTGTACATGCGAATCAACATTGACTCCCTCCATTTGCAGGAAGGTGCTATTGTTCAGATCATGAGCATCATCAGCATTTTTAGGTGACAAGCCAAATATCCTCGTGGTACATTTTCGTACCATGACATAGTTCCACCAGAAGCAGGAGACACTGATTTAACTACATCGGGGGAGAACTTGCTCTTTATCCTCTCAGGAGTACCCTGAACAGCTTCCACATGATTCTCAATAGCTCCAGGCAATATCGGGGCCTCTATGCTTTCAAATTGAAGATCAGAGAGCACGAAATCATGAATTGATTCAGCACAGGTGTTGCAACTCTTCTGTTTTTCAACAAAGTCAATAAAGCGTTCTCTTTCCTTAAGGAATTCCTCCCTCTGGTCCTTCAACTTCCTACTAAGACTCACAAGCTCATCAATGTCCTTTTGCATTCCAACCTGCTGCATCTCAAGCTGCTGCTTGTTCATTAATACTTCCTGCTTTTCTTTTTCGATAGAAAGTCTTTCCACTTTCATCTCCTCCATTTCTCTACATGCCACTTCTCTCAGGTAATTAATATTGCTGAGTTCCCTATCTCTGTTTTCCTCGAAAACTTTCACCCTATCAAGGAAGCTATTGTCCATCTCTTCCTGCTTCCTCTGAATTCCAGTGTCAAGTTCTGTTTTCTGCATTTCAAAATCATGCAGCATTTTCATTTTCTCGCTTTCCATTTTTTCAGCTAGCACAGACTTTTCATGCTCCATGCTAGCAGTGAATGAATCCTTAGCCACTTTAAGAGCCTCCATCTCTCTCTGCGCATAACTTTGTGTTTCCAGCTTCTCATTCTTCAATCTTTCCTCTTCAGACTGCGTAAGTTTTTCCAAGTCTTTTCTCTGTTTGGCAATATCCACCAATTCTTTCTTGATCTCCGCACTTCTCTCATCTAGTTCTTCCCATTCTTTCTCAAATCTCAATCTTTCTTGCTTCAAATCCTCAGTCTCCTTCAAAAGCAGTTCTTGTTGGAGTCTACAATTCTCTATCTCCTGGTGTAACTCTAATTGTAGTCGAGCATGTTCAGATCTCTCATCTTCAGTTATTTTGAGCTGTTCCCTCTCTTTATGTATTCTTTCTTGTTGGTTTTCAATATCGGTCCTAATTTTCTCCAGCTCAATCTTCTCGGCAAGCAAGTTCTCCTTATCAGCAGTTACCTGTTTCCTCTCATTTTCCAAGTTCTTTTCCTCGGCTTTCAAAGACTTTTCTCTTTCCTTCATAGATTTTGATTTTAATTCAATTTCTTTCTCTTTTTCTTTCACTTTCTCTAATTTCTTGTCAAGTGCCTGCTCTCTTTTCCTGATTTTCTCCTCCATGTGGTTAAGTTCAGACTCTTTCTTATCCACATCAGCTACCTTATTTTTAAATTCCTCATCTACTGATCTTCTTTTCTGTTCCATCTCCAGTTCAAACTCCTGTGCCTTCAGACCCAGGACATTCTTGTGTTCATCCAAAAGCTTCTGCATCTCCTCCTGAAGAATTAAGAAGTTAGAAATCCAACAATTGCAGGTTGAACCTATCATAACTAAGCAGCACAAGCACCCAAAATGTGTAGACCCTCCAACTTCAATGAAGTCATGTCAAATCTCTCTTAAAATCCATTTTCAGGATGGTCAGACAAAAATGCAACAGAAACCTAACGAAGAGAGGAAGCATTAGCAGAATGATAATAAGACTACAATGCTGACAACAATAGAAGTGACACAAAATCAATGGTTTCAAAAAACAGAACTGTTCAACTCAATTTCTGCATTAGAGCACCACAATGTGGACGTACAGAACAAAGTGAGTTCGACATCCACATGGTTGCAAAGTCATTATGCAAGTAGAGATGTTAATCATGGATCAACTACCTAATAAATTTTTCAAACGAGCAAAAGCAGTGATTGGTCTCAAGAAAGAGATTGTTTAATGTCCAACGCAATAAACAAAGTAAAACCAAACTGAATTCCGTACCAATTAATAGCTCATTAATAACTTTATGAAATACAGAACTCTATATAAAAAATACTACTAACTTTCTCTCTTTCATTTAATTTTTCCTCTAATTCTCGTAACTGCTGCTCCTTTGCTTCTAAATTTTTTCTCATGTTGTCAGCTTCCTGCATCCATATAAACAAACACAACTTAGAAAAGAGTCAATAAAGAGCTAAAAGAAATTTTTGTGCAACAGACAAACTTGCCTTTTCCATTAAAGTAAGGCTTGACAACCGTTTTCCTATTTCTTCCTCCTCCTCCTTTAAAGTCAATTTAGCTTCATCAATCTTCTTTTGCGCATCTTCAAGTTCTTTCTCTTTCAGCTTCCAAAACTTGTCATTCTCGTTTGCTCTCCGTTCTCTTTGATTAAGCAACCTTCGACTTTCAGCAAGTCTTTCTTCACCCTCCTTTAACTTATGTTCCCATTCTCGCAAATCTTCCCTTTGTTTACAGATCATCGTTTCAAATGCTTCACGCCTATTGATACAGGAAAAAATTATCGTGTGAGATGATACCTTCAGTAGTCAAGAATGAGAATCCAGAGAGGTTTCATGTCGTTAGAAAAGAGCATACTCAGCAACAAAAGAAGATCGTTCACAACGAAGAGAATTTTCTTGAGCAACCAACTCCTGAGACTTCCTTTCAACTTCTGAAGTCTTTCTGCTCATTTCTGCAAGCTTGGCATCCACAGAATGCAACTTTGCTTCCACCTCCAAGGATTTTTCTTCAATATTAGTAACTAAAGATTTTGCCTCTGACAATTTGGCATCAGCAGTAAACTTAATCTCTGCATACTCTGAGCGCATCTCATGTAGAACCTTCTCTAGCTGCAAAAAAGAATATAAATATCTTCAACACATTAATACCCATGCATATGAATGACTGACAAACTTAAAACCTACTTACAAATATGAAGACCTCAAAAACATTATAACTAGGTAATCAGCCATGTCTTTGACCACTGAAGCTAGGTTATGTCTCCACAAGTATCCATAGGTGAAAAAGACAATATGGGCACAATAACAAAATAGAAGATCCTGACACATGAACTCTGTGTATCTAAAACATTTTTAAATGAGATTTACATGCAATCCTCATACAAGAACCTATAAGACTCCATGACATAAAGCCATGGAGTCAGAATTTAATACTATTTTTCCCTTTTTCTTATAAGATAATAAACTTCTCCAGTAGGATAGCAACAGTTCCACAAAAGTGAGACAAATATGAATAAATTATGACTAAATACCCAGTTGACAATGCTCTAAGATAAAATAGCAAACAAGTATGATTATCTGACGTTCTAAACCAGCTATGAAGAACAGGAAAAGATTCTTTTTCTTAAAATATAAAAAGAAAAAAGAAAACAACAAACACATCAGGCAGGCAGTAGCCGTAACATGCAGTCATGACACAGTGCACGCGTTAAAATGGAAATAATAGAAACTGTAACAACGACGTGGTAACCATACATCAGCTACACATTGCTTTTCAATTCCCAATGCCTTCTTCAAGTTCTCTTCCCGCTTTTCCACCTCAGAGATTGCACTCATATGTGCAGCCTGTTCTCTTTTGTAGGCATCATTCGCCTCGGCCAAGGATTGCCTAAGATCTTCATACTTAGAATCCCACTCCTTCTTCTCAATCAAGAGGAGGCCCATGTTATACTGGTACTCGAAAAGCTACAAACGAACACATTCGTTAGAAACCAACATGATATGGCTAATTGATTTCTTTAAGTTGGCACTAGAACTATTCCATGACATAAAAACATCTCTAAAAATGAAAAGGGAGAGCCTCAAAGCTCATACTAACAAAATTTACCAGCAGAATCCGTTGCATATTGAAAAATTAGGAATCAATTGCAGTAAAACCGCCCGAGAAAACCACTTGTAATACAGGGAAACCTAAAATACAAACCTCAGTTTCGAGTTTGACAAGCTTTACACAAAGCGATTCCTTATCCACAGTCGCATACTTTTCAGCTTTTAAATTGTTTGGAGGGGATTCGAACGCTATTCCCTTTTCCTTGCCGACCAACTCCCCATTCACGAGGTTCGCAGCGCCGGGTCTGGAAGGAGACCCATTCTGTTCCTTCCTCGGCGTCACCAGCCACCCCGACCAAGGCTTCTTCTGAGGGGTGAACATCTCAAACTGAAACCCCACAACTCTCGGAGTTCCAGATCGCAGAATTCAACAACTTCATAAGCGCAACAAAGAAGGAAAAAAAGAAAAAGAAACAGAAGCACGCTCCTTATTACTTCGGAACCTTATAATTTAACAAAATCAGCAGAATTGGACTCTTTTTTGCTGAGAAGAAGAGTAAAGAAAAACCGGACAGTAAAAAGAAAAAGAAACCCTAGCCGGACTTGAACGGAGTTCCCAAATTCCGGCAAATAGGAAGCCGTGAAATCCGATAACGTCTCGAAACCAAACTTCTATCACTCACTCTCTCTCTCTCTCTCTCTCTCTCTCTTCGCTTTTTCAGAGCAACCTTTCGTGGTGTGCGCAGACGCTTCACGTTGTGTTTGTCCTTTTTAATTTTATTAATTTTATATTAACGCAGACAGCAATTCCATGAGTGGATATGACTATTACGCCCTTCGACTTGGAATGATATTTATCGTTAAACTAGGGTAATTCAGTTATTTGACCTGGCCGCCTTTCGGTAGAACGTGGGGTACAGCAAGCCTTTCTTTTTCGATGACGAAAGTACCCTGACCCGAAATGACAGTTTCAGTGGTCCGTGCAGTGGAAGGGAACAAGGGAGTGCAATTTTGAAATATCAGTGTGGGTTTTATGGGTAATGTGTAATAAGGGAATATACTTCATCGAAATGCCACGGTGTTTATGGGTTGGTTTGGGATTGAAGCATTGGGAATTGTGGGGACTGGGAAGCCACCATTTGGAATTATCCCACGTGGTAAGTTTTATGCATCCTGGACCCCCATACCAGAAGTTGGATAATTCACTCTTTTTATTTTTTGAAATATAGATTATTCACTTTTAAATGATATTTATCCTTTTTAAAATATTATTTCCTCTTAAAATATAATTATATATATCCTTCTAATATTTTTTTGATCTAGATTAATAATTGAATAAAATATTTTCATCTAAATTATTTATACTTTAAATTAAAATTTATATCAAGTATTAATAGATATAATATTTTAAAATAGTGAATATTTATCAAATTTTGTAACACATACTTACATGTTAAGAAAATTATCTGATCTTGAAATCATTTTTTTAAGTATTTTTTTATAAAAATTACACACATTAGATGTCATACTTATTAAAATAATACTTTTTTTTAAGAAAAAATAATATAATTCATGAATATTAAATTTATGTAAAATTCTTCTATATTATACAAAAAAATACTTTTAATAAATTTTAAAGAGGTTAAATTGTTTTAAACATTTATCCTTCATTTTTTTAGGCACTATCTATGGTTTTGTTTTTGGACACATGATTGCTGCTTGTAAGGGCTACTTCTAAATTTCTTACCATTGGCGTGAGACAAATATTTCTTAATTACTTATCAGTTGATTACCTAAAAAATTAACCTTATAGGTTCGAATGTTAAGTGTATCTATAATATATAATTGTCTTGAATTTTGTGTACATGTTTTATAAAATGTTAATATTTTTATTTTTAAATATTTTATTTTAATTATTCAATTTATAATTTCAGTACATACATTTATAATTATATCATTATTATCAGTAAAGAAATTTGATGAATTATCAATTATTTAGTGAATAATGTATTTTTTTAGAAAAATTAATGCATATACAATAACAATTAAATGATAACGACTTATGAATTTTAGTTATATAATTCTAATTTTTAATACTTGTCTTAATATTTGTTTCAAATTCAAATGAAACAATTAAAATAAGACAAATGGATTATTAAATATTCAGTAAAATCATATATTTAATATTTTCAATAGAATGTTGTTATTTTCCTAATGAGTGTAATGCATTAATCAAATTAATATTTGTATCAATCAATTATTTAAAATATAATGTAGATAAATAACATTATATAGCCGAAGAGGTAATATTAACATCTTTGATACCTGTCTTATTTTTCCATGAAAAGAGTAGTACTACTTAAGTGCTTTTCTCCCGAACATAATATAATGGTTTATGTCAACTTCATTAATGGTTGTCATTCTTTTTTGAAGACTTGGAGACGAAGTAATTCAAGAGTCTTAATCCCATAATAGAATAAACTTATGAAAGTTATGAGGGGAAACATTATTTTATCACTTGCTCACACTTATAGAGTTGTCTTATCAAGGAGAATTAGCTAAATATACAATGCATTTAACTTCTTTTTATATGAGTCAATCAATTTGCGATAATATATATATAATACAGGCACACAACTTTTTTATAGTAAAAAGGAAACTCCTAAAATCATAGTTAAGAATTTAATTGAAAGTATATTTAACTAAAAAGAAAAATTATCAAAATTAAACTATTTTCGATTTTTACTTATGGACAATAATCTTTTATTTTGAATTAATTGATATTCAAAGTTTTTTCGAGCTCTTAGTAAAGGACTTTTGACTAACCAAATACTATTCCGGTCAAATTTTGATTCTTTTCAAGAGTATTTTTGGTAAAACACATAAAAGTCATGAATTGTTTTTCAATTTTCAGCCCTAAACATTTTCAATTTTTACTTATGCCCTTTATATTTTATTTTAACTTTTAAAATCCTTATACTATTTATGTGCAATCTTTTGAGTCTTCCAACTACTTAAGCTATAGTTAAGCTAAGAAATATAGACACTTTTGAAGTTGGAATCAGCTACACCTCTTAATTATTTGAAACACATAAATGTGTAAAAATATTATATAATTACTCGTTATCAATTTGAAATATAAAGTATAATAATGATACATTAAAAAATTATGTATATATATATTTAATTTTGAATTCAACCAAGAGAAAATAGAAAACCACGTTGGATTTAACATAGGATGGAAAAAACTTCAAAAATAACAATAAAAAAACATTGACATTAAGAGTTTTTGCACCTACATTATATACACTTTAATAGTTTAAAATTATTAAATGAGAAATACTAGCTAAATATTTATTAATGTAGAAATAAAAAATAAACACAAAATTCAAAACCCCAATAATAAAAAATAACCTAAGATAAACAAATTCAATCCACAAATTTAAAACGTCCTCTTTTAATTCATCATTATAAATTTAAAATTAATATATACATTTTAAACTTGTAATATTAGATTTTGATATTACAGTTCAATAAAGAAACTTACAAAACATTACTTCAATAATATATATATATATATATATATATAAAAGATAAGGGTCATAAGTCAAAATCGAAAACAAAAAACATTATATAGATTTTATGTGTTTTATAGAAAAATATTCCCCTGAAAAAAATAAAAAACTTGTCCAAAATAGTGCTTTGGCATGTGGGAAGGCCCTTAATGATAGCTCGGACAAAGTTTGGATATACAATTCAAAATAAAAGATTAATAAATAAAAAATAATA
The DNA here is from genome assembly GCA_019593545.1 of Apocynum venetum. NCBI lineage: Eukaryota > Viridiplantae > Streptophyta > Magnoliopsida > Gentianales > Apocynaceae > Apocynum > Apocynum venetum. The sequence goes on along the minus strand of SRSM01000123.1, from coordinate 1,773,643 downwards.
ATAATTTAGGGTAGAATTTTGATAATTTTCCTAACTAAAAATGAAAACAACAAAAGATGAACTTCACATCATATCATCATCAACTTCAGAACCAAGAGGACAAAAAGAAAAAGGTCTCAACATGGTACCGTCAAATGATGAATACCAGAATTTAGCGGTACCATGCATGCCAAATTTCAACACACAATCACCCTTTGTTCTTGAAATCCTCAAAAAAGGGAAAAAAATATCATCAAAAAAGAAATCATAATTATTCGTGAAAAATAAAAGGCCTTGTTAAAAAGATATTGTAAAAAATCATAAATTCCTTAATTAAATATATTGTTAATAAAAAATTAATAAAAAAATAACTTTTAAAAAATAAATATGACGTTATATTCAATTTCAAATAAATATTTCAAAAGAAGCTTAAAAGAGAAGAGCTAAAGGTGTGTGAGTGGGTTGTAAAAATTCAATCTTTTGATGTGCATATGTATAGTCGAGTTATAAATTGATGAATATATATAAAAAAATAATAATATTCAACTCTCAAATAATCGTTCATAATATTTTAATAAAAATTTATCAATTTAAATCTACGGGTTATATAATAATTTCTTGTCGACCTTCACCGCATGTTACCCCCAAAAACCCAATCTTCCGAAAGGAACGCAACTGTGGAAAATCAACTTGTCCACTAGCCTCAGGCGTCCTACGTGGAATTTGAAAAGTCAAATGATTCATTTCCAATTTTTCCCACGCACTGCTTATACATTATTGATTATTCTTTCCTTCCGCTGAGATCTAAATGATAATAAAATTAATTAATACTAATAACAACAAAAAAGCGATTTGGAAAACCCTATCTAAAGTGAGGAGAGGACTGTGCAGGACTCAGAAGAATTTAAGTTTTAATTTTTGTTTTACGGTAGAGATACAAAAATGGCGGTGCCGTTGGTGAGCTTTCCGATCTACCGGGTGGTGAGGATTTTGGGAGTGGCGGTGGCAGCGCTGGTGATTACTTGGACGGTTCATTACAGAGGAGGGTTGGCTCTTATCTCCACTAACAAAGATCTCATCTTCAACGTAATTATTATTATTATTATTATTATTATTTTATTTTTATTTTGCACTCTCTATATTTCCCCACATTTTAGTTCATCAAAATTTCGACATATTTTGTTATTTTTCACTGAGTGTGTGTTGATGGATGTGGGCTGAACTATTTGAACTCAATGTCATCCAGTGATTTCTCAATTTTCCTCAGGTTATTGAGCTTCTGTTTTGAGGGACAAACGAATTGCATAGATTATATACTTGTTTTGCCCTCCTTTTTCTCTAGATGTTGACTCGAGAGAGTTAAAATTGAATTTCTGTTGTGGCATTTTCAGGTTCATCCTGTTTTGATGGTGATTGCCCTGATAGTTCTAAATGGTGAAGGTAAGGAAGATTTATACCAAATATGCGAATCAATATCTACCTCAATCTTACTATAACAGTCTTGATTGTTGTAATATAAGAATCGTTTCAGGTATATTTTTCTCCCACCTTACATAGGAAGAAAGCGTGCGTGCGTATTTCTAATATTTTACAAGTTCATTTCTTGCGGACTACACGAGGTTATTTTTATTCCTGGAATCATTATTCAGAATTCACACCCAAAGTACTGTTATTTTCCCTCGTGTACTGATTATGGTATCGTCCTCAAGGGTTTTAAAATGAGGGATGTGCCAGTAATGCATATTCAGCATTTGGTTGTTACTTCTGGTTGCAGGTCATTTGATGTTGTGCCTGATTGCCATGCAATACCATTTCTTAAGTTTGATCAGTCCTTTGCTATAATGGTAACTATTATCAAGCCTAATGTATAGATCCCCAGATACCAGAGGTCCTCCTGAATTTCTTGGTCATTGCAAATTGGTAATTGTGTTAAAAACATGTTCTGCTGTTTGGAATACTAAATTTGCAAGTCTCTACTGTTTTCTTTTGTTCTTGTAATCACTTACATGCCTTTCTCTCGATTTGATTTTTCTGACCTGTTGATAAGCAAATACCTGATATATGGGACAGGCTTAAAAGGAAAATGCTAATTATCCGTCCACACAAGAAGTTTCTTAATATAGATAACCAAACTTTACTTCTTCCCCTCAGATTCTTCAAGAATCAAATAATTGATGTGCTGATACCTAACTGATGATTCTTTGTACACCAATCCTGGACATTGTACTTTACAGAGGTAAATAAGAAGATCTGTTTTAGTTGCTAAATTTACATTGCTGCAGCTATGCTGGCATATAAGACTGTGTCTGGGACAAAAAGCTTCAAAAAGCTAGTGCATCTCCTTTTGCAATTCCTGGCTTTCTGTTTGAGTGTAATTGGCTTATGGGCTGCTTGGAAGTTTCATAATGATAGAGGAATTGACAACTTCTACAGTCTCCACTCATGGCTGGGTCTAGCTTGTCTCTTCTTATTTGGAATTCAGGTTCTCTTGTTTTCCCTTGGTTCTCCCAAATATTTAGAGTTCTCAGTTATCTTTCAACTTGCTGCATTCTTTTCTTGGGAGATTTAACAAGTGATCTACGGCCATGTTGTCTAAACTGTTGTGATCGGCTTTCTTTGCACAGTGGACGGTTGGATTTGCAACATTTTGGTACCCAGGTGGTACAAGGAACAGCAGGACTAGCCTGCTGCCTTGGCATGTCTTTTTTGGTGTTTATATTTATGCGCTTGCTGTTGCTGCATGCACCACTGGCATTTTGGAGAAGGCCACTTTTCTCCAAACCAACCATGTGATCTCACGCTATTCTAGAGAGGCATTGCTTGTCAACTCTATGGGCATCTTGATTGTTATTTTGGGTGGTTTCGTTATCCTTGCAATTGTTTCTCCTACAAATGGCAAAACTGACATTGTGAGGGAAACTGCAGAGTAAGCATAGTAATTTTATGCATATGAGTTTACTTGTAAAGACGAAAGGAAGAAACAGTGAATTGTGTATGCATCATACTAACAATGATACAAGCAATAAAATTCTCTCGATGGGCTCTATGATTGATTGCCAAGCTAATAAAACACCATATGAATTTTGGAGTTGACTTGTATGGGCTGGCTCTATGTTCCACACCATGTATGTTATAGAAATCAATTCTTTCAATGGGAGATATTAACTTCATTAGAAAGGAGAAAGAAATTACAAAACTATTAGGAGCTAGTTTCTTAATCTAAATTTCTATTACTAAGGTAAATATGTAACCTTACACAGGAAGGGTAATTACAAAGGTGACATCTCTTGAACAAATTCAAAGCAAACTCCATCAGAGCAAAACCAGAACTCAAATTGTCGTTGAGAGGTTAAATGTATTCTCTGTGGAGAGTAGAAATATATATTTCGCTAAGTTGGTAATATCTAACAATCAGTACTCCCATATTAAGTTATCTAACAAGAAGAAAAAAAAAACTCAGCATACCAAGTTGGGAAGGTTACTCTAGTGCACTCAAATGTTCGTGGAAAAGGGTCCTACGTGGAGATAGCGAAATGGAGTTGATGCATATCAGCTGCAGATGGAGAGGACGACTGGTATCAGAACGCAGAGACCCAGCCCATCACCCAGAAGCGAGAATGATTTTCCGTTTTCCAAGCCAGCAAAAGTACTACTTTACACGGTAATTGATCACAGCAGATGGAAGGTTCCTCCTGAAACCTACCAACAGGCAACCTCAGCTCTTATTTATCGCACAGCCTACAAGTGCTATTCTGCATACTTGTCATGCTAAAAATTACGTTGCTTTATTGCGCAAAATAAACCCTAGAATTGCACGATGAAGAACTTCCCAAGTTACAATGCCATGTATACTTCACATGACAAAAGAAAGTTATAAATCCACAAGTTAATAATGATCTTCACAATTTCACACAAAGAATTATGGAAAAAAATGGAAACCAAAACTCAGTAATCAACAATCTGTCAACCGTCAAAATCAAATATCCACAATGAAGTATTAGAAAAGAAAAAAGAAAAGGCTCGCCCCAACATTGAGAACACATTCCAAAACTGCCCGGAGAGGCGGAGATGTCGCACTCTTCTCAGAGTCAGGTGAAAAGTATAAAATGAACCCAAAAGCAAGGTGGTACATGCCAATACATAAATCATTATTCCAAAAGGAGAATCAAGGATGAACTAAATCAAAAGGTGTGCAGATGCGGAACAGGTATTTCTCCGGATCTCTAAGTGCTGGAAATTGCAATCTTAAATAATTCTTTAGCTCATGGTACACTTCTCTATGTCCATAAATGTTCCCGGCGATACTCTCTAACAATAACAGGGACACTTGTGGGAGGGATCTGGATATGTTTTCAAAAGAAGAAAGAAAGAATCAGTATGCGGATCATCATATAATAGGCAAACTAATTACACAGGTATGAAAAAATCCCAAGAAAAATATCAAGCAGCAACCTAGTCCTGCTTGCACTAGTAGACACTATTCTGGCCATTACATAAAAATTGTCTATATTTATTTAGGAAACCCCAATGCCGGAAAACAGAAACATAAGCAAATCAAATCCACAATGAGGAGTCCTACTCTGCATTTACTCCCTTATCTGTGTTGATTAGTAAACCCCAGTAAGGAAACTTGTTGAAACTTACCATGCCATAGTCTGTGATAATCATGGAAACATAATCTGATGGTGTTGCATCATAACTGTTACATTTTAGAAAAAACAAAAGAAATACATTAGCCACTATACGGTATTGCAAACCATGGTAAACCAAAATGATAACATCCATGGATCACCGAAATCAATGCTTACATAAGGTTCAGAAGTTGTAGATTTTCACTATTAGCCCAATTATCCAAATAGTTAATTTCCTCTCTGCCAGAAACCTTTGCAATGGCATCGGGATCGCCTGCAGAATGGGCAACAACAGGATTATAAGAAAAAGGGAAATGACAACACAGATACAAAGGAGAGCAATATAAACTCCACTATAGAGGCATACCTAGTTCATTAGAGCAAATTGAATCGAGTTGAACCCTTTCATGAAATTTATATGCTTCACAACATATTAGGACAGGAACACGGAATTGATGAGCAACCATTGCAACACATGCCGTACCAACCCTCGAGTAAACTGTTCCATTCGACAATACTGATGAAGCACCCAAAAATACTCGAGTGACTTCATGCATAATATAAGAAACAGCATTTATGTGACTGTATGTACACCTAAGACCCTTCCCTACCAATCTACGAAGTAAAAGCTTCCCTTCAAGCTTTGGACGCGAATCCACTATAACGACGCGGAACTTTTTGCCAAGCTCATAGGCATGTAACAACAACATTTCAACAGCAGAGGAGGATCCATATGTGAGAAGAACATCACCATCCCTAATTTTGGTTACAGCATGCCTGACTATTACCTTATCAGCTAGAATGATTTTCTCATTGATAAAACGATCAATGTCTGACAGAAGGGTTGATTTTGCTTCTGATTCAGACAAAGACAGTGGCAGTTTAGTAATTTGTGTTTTCAGAAATCTAATAGCATTTCCCATAGTAATAGAAAGGGGCCTGCACTCTATCAGAAAAGACACAGAACTATTTATTTTAGCAGTCAAGTCCCTGATCAGAGCTTTTTCAGGCGGAGTAGAGTAATCTTTGATTGACTCCTGAAATGCTTGAAGCATGGCAATACAACGAGCATTGCCACCAGAAATGTCGCCAGCCAAGTACCTTAGCCCAACCTGATTACAGAGGCAACAAAAATTATTGGGATGACTGAAAACCACAAACCTAGAGAAGACGGGGAAGAAAAGAGATCTTAATCACAATGATTCTTTCATCAACCCAAAAGTAGGTAGTGATCATAAAAGGTTTCCAGAGGAGATCTAACAGTTCACATAGGAAGTATATGAATACTCGAGATAAAAAGTTTCATTCTGAGAATCCAAGAAAAGAAATCTTAACTTCTCAAACAAATTCATTCAACTTCTAACAACGGGGACAATGACGAGTTGGAATGGAAATCACCTGAAAGACAGCAGGGTGGACAGGGCCAAGTTGAAATAGCTTAGATTCGAGATCAGGAAGACGCGTCCCATGTTCGTATTGAGGCAAATGCCTAAAAAGTTCAACCCTATTCCTTGCTTCGGTCTGCTTAACTACAGAACGTTTCTTTGCCTTCTCCACACGATTCTTATCGTCGAACTGCATGCGTGGATGAGGGACATCTTTCTTCCTATCTTTATCTGGTGGGCGATCACTGCCTCTTTTTTCTGGAGCTGCAACTGGGGAGCTGTCTTTCCTCTGTGAAGCTGCCTTTGCACTCTTCCCTGCATTTGCATTTGCTGAAGCGACTACCCCAGATGCAGTAGCAGGGGTCTTACCACCATCAGCTACACAAAAATCAGCAGAAGTGTAACTGCCACTACAGATAATAAGCACTTTACAGAAGAACGATTTGCAATTAAGACTCATCACTATTACATAGACATCTCCATCCAACTACCATTGGAGAGGAAACCTCTGACTGAGAATACAATTTCACAGATCACACCTTGGAACAAGAAGTGAAGAACATTAATGTCCAATATATTGGAGGTTCATGGTATACGATTAAAGGATCATTCTTGCAGAAATTCGATGACTTTTCTCTTTTCCTTTTTCTTTCGGGAGGGGGTGGTTTGGGAAGTTTAATATTCCTTAAGTGATTGCATGCGAAGAATCGTACTCCCTGGAATTGCATCTGCATTTTTTGTTTTTTTGAAATTTTTTTATTGAGGGGGGATGGGGGGGTTTGGAAAGTGATCTTGCTTTACTGATCCCTCAGATTGATTTTCTTTAGCAAATATGCAACGACAATTGCAGAACAATCATGAGAACAGAACATGTATCTCAATACCAAAGGGTCACTACTCTTGGGCCGCTAATTACAGCATCTGAAATCAGTCAAGCGTAGAAAACATATACACAAAATAAATGCCAACCGTGAATAGTTGAACGCAAACTGCGCACCTTTTGTAGCTGCCTTTGCAGCTCGTTGAGCTTCTTGAAGGGCACGCCTTTCAGCCTTGGTAGTCTTCTCTTTCAGTGGTTTTGAACCTGTCCCAGACCGATCCTTCTGCACTTCAACAACACTAGCTCCACCATCTTTTTCTATTTATCATCAAATTCCATAAATCAATTGGCTTTAATGTACATAATTCAAAACCAGTCCACCAAAATTATATAGCTACTAAAACTTGCACTTGCAAAATCAAAGTAAAATCGTAAAAAGAGCAGCTAACCACACAATAATACCCTACTCAGTAACCTTTACCAGTTATGCCTGGTGGCATGTTGACGACGGAAACTGTGGTTAAACTACTGGCAGGAAAATTGCTCTGCTTCACTCCCGACATGTCAAATCCCCCGGCAGGAAGTGAGGAAGCAAACTTTCCAGAATTGCTCCTGCGAGCAGCTCGATTAGGAGAGAGAACACCCTCTGTGAACTCGGATGCGGTGGAAGAGGCAAACTCGGATGGATTATAGCTGCCCACAGGAATAGATTCGCGTGCACGGAGAGGTGAGAGAGGAGCAGGAGGGAAATGGGCAAGGCGGGAGAGGTCGGAGGAGAGGTGACGGGGTGGAGGTATCATTACCGGGGACAGAGAATTACCGGAGGGGGAGATGTCGGACACCGCAGGTGATGAGGAAACGGGGTCGGGCGGACCCGATTGGGAGCGGTCAGGTGGAGCAAAGAAGCCAACTTGCCGGACCTTGGGGTCACTCACCGTACGAGGGACTCGGCGAGCTTCCATTCCGGAACGGTGGGGAATGGGAGATACTGGTTTTAATATCTACTAATGACTAGTATTATTTCTAAGTAAGAACACAAATGGCGGTTGTGGGGCAGGAGGCGTGTGGGGCCATTGGAAGGAAAAGGTGGAAGTATTACATGATGATCATTCTCAGAACAGTGGGGGAGCTGAGCAGAGGTGAGGTGGTGGAGGAAATCTAGGGTTTTTGGGCATTCACAGGAATGCTGGGTCTTCTGAAGGAAGAGGGGTAAGGTGGGAAACAACCCCTGCCGGTCTGGGCCAATCTCTATTATATATATATATAAACAACAGTGGAAAAGAGAGTGATCAGATGAGGAAAGGGAAGCAGACAAGCACCTTGATTCTTGTCATCTGACTCATCTTGATGCTATCTGCAGTTTTTTTTGGTAATTGGCTATTCTGTAGTATTCGTGTTTTTCCCTTTTTGCTTTTTTTTTTCTTTTTTTGATTGGTTAATTCATTCAAATGCCAATTTATAGGTTCCGCATTAAATGTGCACCTCTAAATGGAGATTTTCTGGTCTTCTTCTGCAAAGAAAAACCACTTATATTGTTTTCTTTTGATAATGTTACATTTCATGTTTGATGAGATCTTACCCAAGCTCGATATGACAGTGGACGAAAGTGAGTTCTACAACCAGCAGACCAACTGGATTTGATATCAAAACAAAAAGTATTGAACTTTCACAATGATCAAACCTAATAAGAAACGAATCAATTATTTGAAAATTCCTCCAGCCTAATCTTCAATCCTCATATTAGGCCACATAGTTTAAGAGCATTTAGCTAAAAACCATGGTCAGTAATAGAAGCAAGGTCATCGGAGTAAATATTCAATCATCACAAACACCAATGGTATGCAATATTTGGCAAATGGAAATACAAGTCTGAATACCCCCTCAAAAAGAAAAGGACAATCAACTAGCAGTAGTAGTCCTCGTAGGAATATTTAATGACAACAGCAGTAATGACACAAGTAAAAATGAGCTTCATTTCCTTGAGTGCTTCATGAGAAACTGCGGCAAACTGGCCCTTTAGAAATACCAAGGCGAGCTTCCATACCATGATGCAAGTCTGCTGGACAGAAAGTCTCCGACTCCCTTGGATCTGCAAGATTCAATCAATGGAAAATGTTAGCAACGATTGGTCCATAAAGAGCCCAAGTACTTATATTTCCACTGACATTTCAAGTATTCACTCAACGTTGCCATGATTATTAAATGAAACTGTATCCAGCATCACTATATTTAAAGCCAATTCAAGTTCGACCACAAAGCAATAACTAATATGTTCATTAGGCAAAAATGAAAAAACTACAGACCGTGACACAGCTTACCCATTTCCTCACTGCTAAATCTTTGAAATCCTCTCAACCAAAAACCCAAGGCCTAGAGGCCTTCTAACTAACATCAGCTTATTGAGCTCCAGCAACATAATAAAAGCACATTATAGGCAGGGAATTCCAATAGTTTTGAAGAAAATTATAAACAGCAGTCCTTGAGCTGGCAGAAATTTCAGCAATTGAAAACTCCCTTCAAGATTTTCAACTTCTCTCTATCAGACCCGAAGCTTGGACCTTGTCTCTATACATACTTGCATTTAAGTAAGGACTCGAACGTTTCTTTAGAAAATTATGAAGCAAAGAATGTCAAATGATGCGTCTATGCAAAAGTTGGTATTTAAAAGGTTATATTGAACAGACAAGGATAAGTTCATGACAAATGAATATCAATATGAAACATGCATTCATGCAGGATAGAGTAACATCAAACTGATTAATATTTTAAGAAATGGTAGCGAATAAATTTGGATGAAAATTTCAGAGGGAAAAACATGAGAAGCATATATTTGTCATGATGTTAATTTTTTTCACCATTTAGATAGTCCTCAAAACCAAAGCTCTCCAGAGACCCTGTCATGGCCTCCAACCCCAAAAATGAAGATGATATTGCTCCAGGTGGCCTCTGAAATCTCCTAAAAAGAACACGAGGGATATAAGAATAAACAGATACACAAAAAAAAAGAAGCATAAATAGTAGTCAAGACCACATAATAAATGAACCATTTCCAACTCCACCCCCCTCCAAAAAAAATAAAATTAGAGAGACAAACCAAACAAAAAATGAAGCCCAAAAAAAAGAGAGCCAAAAGAACAAAAAGCTGAGAATAAAACATATTTTAGTAATTGTTGAAACCTCCCATACTTCCCCTCAAAAATATGATCTGATCTAACATTTTTCACACTTTTCAGTTTGATTACTTAGTAGCAGAAACCACCATGTATGCATTCCCATAATATAATGCGGGTAAACAAATCACAACATACACAAGTGAGAGAGAACAGAGAATATTCAATTACAAGAGCATATTTCTTGCAGCTAGGTCCACTTCTTGGACAGTATCTTATTCTATTCGTAAATTTAACTAAAGATATACACTAGCGCTTTCTATGAATAAATTATGTCATTGTAGAAACTCATTACAATATAAGGATAGATCCACTAGGCATTGCAGTTTCAAATCTCAAAACAATTCATAAAACATACTTCAACCAAAAAAAATATGGGATACCTAAAACAGAGAGATAAAAATTACTCGACTGCTAGCACTAATAAAATTTAAGATCCTTCTTCCAGTTTTCCCACCTGATAGCACTATTATAAGCGGATAGGCACTATTTAAATCTCAATGAATTCTTCTAGACACAAACCCATCAATGAGCAAGCAAAAACCTCTATAGCTACATTTTTATCCTAACTATCCAAGACTAGAATAGGAGAAAAAGAATGAACAATTCAATAAGCTAGAACACGAATTCGACATTACTTATCAAAAAAAAAAAACACGAATTTGAAACAATGAGAAAGGAAGATCAAAATATAAAAAGAAAAAAAGACCCACGCGTTAAAAGAAAAAAAAAAACCTAATTTGCAAGAAAATCCATGCTTCAACATTATTGGGTTCATGCTCAAACGCGACAGTAAAAAGAAAAAGATCAAATACAATACAGAGAGAAAGGTTGAGGGAACACGAACTTTTGAAGAATTTCACGATCGAATTCCATCTTCAAAGGGAAAGCCGAGCCATAAGTAGACGCAAGAATACGCCTTTTCTCGTCCTCTCGCCTCACCTTTGCCTAATCAACAATAAATAAATGCAATCACATCAACGCTCAAAACCCATATCAAAATTTATAGACACATTAAGCAGTTAAAAGCCAGAAAAGAGAAGAAGAAAAATCTAAGCATGACTGAGAGCGAAAGCCAGAGAGAATACTGTGTGAAAGGCAGATTCGAGAGGATGAGATCCAATAATTTCCCCTTTGACGCTCTGGAGCCCGAACCGGAGAGTATCGTATTTGGGCTCGCCGATTTCCTGCGTAATCGTTTTGTGTTCTTCCATTGTTCTCTTCTCTCTCTTCCTCTTTTCTTCTTTTTTTTCCCCTCTTCCCACTGCCTGAGAGAAGAAATACTGAGCAGAAACTTTGCAGACAAGAAAAGAGGGCGAGCCACAGAACGACGTCGGTTTTCTACTCTGCTACAGCTAGTAATTATTGGGTCGGTCTGAAGTACTAGGCCCATTAAGTGGAATCCTTTAACGGATCCTAAAGCCCAATTACGTTACTATTGGATCGTAGATAGGTGAAATAATTTTTTTTCATACTAATAAAAAAAAGAATAAATTACAATGTGAAAAAAAAAATCAAATTTACGTAATCATTTTCAAGATGAGGTCACGTAAAAGTTGGCCATGTTCCTAAAAAAATGAGTAGTTGGGAATGTTGCAGTCATCTAATTCATTGGGGCAGATCACAGGGCAAAGCAGGTTCACTTATTGTACTCATTTGTCAGAGGAAACTGAAATATCTCAACTAATTTCTGCATATTTCCAATATTACAAACTACAAAGTGCAGCAGATTAAAGATTTGATTCGATCACGAAGAAGTGCAGAATACACACACACACACACACACACATATATATATATATATATATATATATAAGCAGACACACAAAGCCCTTGATCTTAAGTTTCTGACAAATGTTTCATATCAAGGTTTGAGGAGAAAGAAGCAGTTGGCTGTCAAAATGCATCTCTTGTACTACAACCTTGCAAAGCATTAGATGGTGGTGTTGGAGGACAAGTGGGGAGACAGAAATATTTCGCATTATTTTTTCCGTATAGAAAAAGCAAAAGTATAGCTGCACTGCATAAAGATAAGGTAGCTAAGGAAACCCTAGCTAGATTTCCACTGATCTCCGAATGTGTGACCTTCCTTATTTTTTTTGAAGATTTTTATACTGAATCTTTTATTTTTGTCTGAAATATAGTTGGTGCACCACTCACGTCCAACGTACCAATTATCCAGACTCCGCTGAGACACCAGGCCAAGAAAAACCTAGTTATAGTCTATAGTTAAATACTTACTTTTTTTCTTTTCTTTTTTTAAGGGAAAGTTACATACTATACTTACAATTGTATCCGTTTAACTAAAATAAATACTATAAGAGAAAAATAAATAATTAGAATCCCGCTCTTATAATATTATTTATTATCATTCTACATTTTTTCAATGTGTCCCACATTATCATATATAGGTTTCCATATAACAACTCCAAATGATTACAAAACGAATTGCGGTTAAATATATACAACTCCAATAACTTGGTTCTTGTAACTCTCACCCATTTATCTTCATCATGACTTGTGAGTAATTCTCTCTATCTGACTATCCCATCTCTGAGGTCAAGACGTTTTTGTACTATCTTCACCTTCCATGTATCCGGCCGGTAAGTTAAGAGTATATATATATATATATATATATATATATATATTCTCTTCTTGAAGCTTTTGTTGTACTCTGATGCATATCAAAAGAATTAGAATTAGTGGTGGTGGAACCATCCATACAAGATCTTCAATATGCTTCAAATCACTTGTAGCAACAAAGTCAATGAATAAGTTCATTTTAGTAAATTCTTTTTTGAAATCCAACTTTCAAGGATTCTACATTATCTCTATATGCTCCTCTGCTCTTTTCCACCTTCACCATAAAGGGGGGAAAAAAAAGATGCTATTGCTTCAGTATTTCTTTCCTTTTTATGATTTGCGTAACTGGAAATTTGAACTAGGCATCTTCGTTGTTTGTGAACTTTTTGACTGGTGCGTATCATTTTCAGCTTTCGGTTTCCATACTACAGTATTAGATATGGGATTATTTAATTCCATCATTAATTAGATGCAATTAAAGGTAGGAATATTTAGTTTATCTCTCGTGGACCATTGCTAAATGATTGTGAATAAGTTGAATTAATATGTATCTCTGCCAGAGGCAGTGGCCTTCAGCCCCATTATCAGTTGTAGCCAGTACTCATCAGTAGTCATATCTAGCTAGGCTATATGCTCATCCACTTTGAAATCTCTTTGATAACCTATCAGGTCCAGGACTCGGAATGCATGCATGAGGCAAAAATTTTCATCAGATTGTACCTGGTTCCTTTATTATTAGCAGAAAAGAGATAGCAAAGCTAATACACATTTAATGTAGTCTCAAAGTAGTGGATATAGAAGGAGAAAATTCCTGGTTCATATACATTCAAGAATGTCTATGCAAGAAAACACTAGTGGTAATAGTAATAATTAATATAGAAAAACCCATAAGATAGGTGCGTGTCTATGTTAGGTAAAGTGGTAAACCAATGAGACTGTGGTATATACATGACTAGCAGTCTCTTAATTTCTTTAATTTTGTGTGCTTTAATTCTCACTATATGCAAGTTGTGAAAAGGATTATTTGTGGGCAAATAGAAAGATATTGAAATAAGGAAAATAAGCATTTAACTTTTCTAATTAAATCTTAAAAGGAAAATTTGTTTTAGTCTTGAGAATAAAAATAAATAATATATTTGGATTTAATTTTAGGATTTACATATTAAATAATTTATTTGAATTTAAACAAAATAGTGTTTTATTAACAAATTATTTAAAGATTTAATTTGAATAAAAAGTATTTTAAAATAGTGTTTAAAAGATATACTTAATGGATATATTTGAGAAGAGTTGTATGCATATTCAAATGATCAACTGGAAAAAAAAAAGCTGGGAAACAATGTTACATACATAGATAGTTAATGCAGTAAACCAACATTATTGTGCTGTAGATGTTTATCAGAAAGCTGACTAAGGCTCATGTTCGTTACCCTTCCAAACTTCAAATTTATCAGAAAACAATCTAGAGAAGGCACTATGTTTTAATGTTTCATGCTTTATAGCATTTCTCTTCTCTTTTGGTTGAGTACTTTGCCACTGCCGATCGAGCATTTGACATTTCTCTGTTGTACTCCCACCTAATCAATTTCCAAAAGTAGCCAACAATTCATCCTTTAAGTTCTGTAAATTGTGGAAGAAAAGAACAGATTTGTGATGGATCTTAGGTTCATGCACTAAACAATACTTCTTCCTTTTTTCCGCTAAGTATACTAAACAATTCTTTTATAGAGTAAGGAGAACTTGGTGGTGTTGCTCATCACTATTACAAAATTATTTATATACAGTCATTAAATTGAAGAATAATTTGGAGGAAATTAAAAACAACATTAAAAATTTCGATACTTGAGGCTTATATATAGCTTTCAATAATGTCATAAATTAACCTGGAAATAAATTTTAGGAGAATAATAAGCTTACAGTAATAAGGGGGTTTTCTTTCACCACATCAGGCTCTCGTTGTTGTTGTTGCTGTACTCCTCGAAATTAAAGGGCTTCCTGCTGATTTCAAGTACTATATATAAAACAAGAAAAAGAAAAAGTGATCAATATTGAAGTCATTTAGCACTAAGTTAATTAATTATGAACACATTATAATTAATTTGTTTTTCAATTTAATAATTACCTGTCTTTGAACTCATGTTTGAAAAAGCACACAAGTTAGAGGATGTCACTGTGCTACTAATATCCCAATTTTCAGTTGCATTAGGAGACCAGTGGGAGAAATTTGAACTGGATTCTCTTGAAATAACCAGATTTGGCTGTAAACACAAAAATCCATTCATTCCAGTGCTGATACTTTTGTGAGAATTGGAATCTGAAGATTCAATTTGGCTCCAAGTCCTAATCGCTTGGTTAATTGGAATAATGGGGTCTGAATTATAAGGTAGCTTCTTGTCCTCGTCATCAGTTACCTCCCTAAGGAATTTTTTCTCTTTTGTTCTTTCCCTAGCTCTTGCTCTTGCCTTTGCCCTCAACTCTTTTGCAACTGCTTTACGCTTTGTTGGATTCTGCATTTGTTTCTTCTTAGGATCAGCCGTACACATACTCTTCTTCTTCAAGTAGTCCAAGTTTCCATCATCACATTCTGAAGAAGAACGTAGACTACTCCTCTGGGCGCTTGGACCAATATCCATATGTAATTTCATCTGTGTTACTTCTTTAATAGCTGTTCTTGATTTCGTGAGCAGCCAATCTAGGGTTTTGCTTGCTCTATCAAAACCTAGCAAGTCTTGAAGATCAAAGAACTTGCGGGCAATCTCCTTGGACAGCCTAACTCTCCTATCCCTTGGACCTTGAGCTGTAACAATTTTTCTGTGCCGATCTTTTTTCTCCGATTGCGCCGGCCTTGTGTGCTTGTGAAGTGGACGATTGTGATCTCCACTGGAAGGGTAAACTTCTGGGCTAATTATAGGAGCCTCTACTAAGGAATGAAAGAGTAGATCCTCATAATAATGAAGTAAAGTATCCTTTTCATTTTCACCCAAGGATTTAGCAGCCGAAAGCTGCGGCAAAATTGAGATTCCACGGTCAGCGGAAGGGAACATTTTCTGCAGGTCCAATTGCAATGATGAAATCTCCCATAAAAATAAATGGAGATCTTTGTTTTAGGGCTAGGGTTATAGGGAGATGGTCTTTATGTCTGATGAGGAAATAATGTTGGAAGACACATCATGATTTTCCTTTCTCTTTTTTATCCTCTAATTAACACATTAATGAGGAATTAATTTCGGAACTGAGGTTGGATATTTGTCATTTTAATGGAAAAGTGGTACTACTATCTTTGAAGATTAATTAAAGATAAGTTTAATTCCTGTTTACTTCTCTCTGGAGCGAAGGAATTAATCAAACTTTTTAAGGTTTTTCTTTCTGAGAGATTAATTTTCAGTGCTCCCCCACACCGCCTCTTCCCCACCACTCGGCCAAGGTAGGGTTTCCAAAGGCCGTGAGCTTCATGTGGTGAGCCCTAGCTATAGCGCCTGGACAAATAAAGGACGTACTAAAGGACAAATATTAATTACTGTGCTATGGTGGCTTCTGACTGGCCAAGTCTCTGACATTGCAGACTATGGCTCGTAGAGAAGAATCTCTTCTTCTTCTTCGTCTTCAAGCTCGGGACCATTACAAAAGAATATATTAATACCTCGCTCATGGCAACCTTAATTCCTTTGCTAAATGGCCTATTTTGTTCAAACTACATCATCAATGATCATACGAGAGACAATTCATATTTCATGTTTTTGCCAGCTTCTATGGCAGGGCATATATGTATGCCATATATCATGAAAATTGAACACGACTAGCGGATCGATATTTGTCTGTATCATTTGCATCCTGCCAATTATATTTATGAATGCGTAGTTCCACTTCAGGGTATGCATTGGGACAGAAAATAGTTGAAATACATGTGTTGTTCCATTTTAGTCAAATAAAAAAAGGACTGGAATTGGGGGAGAAGCGCCCCTTTCCCTTTGAGTTGTTTTGGAAAATGCTCATATTTAAAGCAGAAAGGGGGGGGGGGGGGGGGGAATACCCACCCTCCAAATTAAAGACTTCTTTGCTCTTTTTCATCCCAAAGTAGCACCTCCAATGGAGGTTTTCTTGGAGTGCAAATAATGAAATGCAACTCATGTAGAGTTGCATAACCATTGGAGACTGGAGATTTTTCTTATGGCATGTAAAGTGAGTAACAATATATGCAACTCTTGCAAGCAATTCTAGTAGGGCCCATTATATTTTTTTTTTATCAACAAATAGACTTCACATTTATTGTAATCAATGTTTTTTTCTTAAAAAACAAAAACATGATTGATATTTTTTTTTTATGCTAGCATCTTTTCATTTTTTTTTAATAAAAATAGTGTACTTTTGTTAAATTCAAATTAAGTAATATTGTAATAAAATTTACTCTTATTTTAAATTTGTAACTTAATAACATAAAAATTAATTAATATTTTCAATTTAGTTTTATATTAAAAATATTAATAAAATAGGAATATGATGTAAAATTGAAACTCATACTTCGAAGCCTATTGTCAAAGCTTTGTCCCCTATAATTTCATCAAATGCAAATTGGTGAGTTGAAAATTTATTAATTACTAAGCCTTAAATTTTGATTTTTTTTTTGGTTAATTAAGTCAGAAAAAGACTTAATTGAGACCTTTAGATGTGGAATTTGCTTTTGCGCTATTTTAAATGGCATCAAAATCAGCCTTCTAGTTTGTTGCATTACATGCTTTCGAAGTTAGGATTTCAATTCTCTCCTTCTCCCATGGCAACCTTTATGCACCTTCATCATCCCAAACTGTCTCTTGACCAGATCAAGGTTCCAGACTTCAGTTGGAATTTTGTTTCTTTATTTATTTTTCTTATATTTTTGATAATTTTACCCCTTATTTCTCTACACACCTTGAAAAAAGAATATTTATACTCTTTCCCAACAATTAGACTTATCAACACATCAATCTTATAGAAAGTGTTCGTTTCTCTTGTTCCTTAGAAGCTTTCATCTACCCTAATTAGATTTAGGCTGCCCTTTCCTTAACATTCTGTTTTTCTTTTCTTAGACAATTTGTGAAACCGTCAATATATCCAAAATCTCTCAAATTTGTTGTTCATGGATATAAATGAAATTTATTAGGTTTTCATGTCGATATAATTGTATCTCACCCTTGGGGATAACATTTTTTTTTTGATGAATTTATTTAATACATTTCTATTTATGTTTAATGAAATTCTTTAATTAGCCAAAAAAAGAGAAGAAAGTTAATAGAATCTGAATCACTTGAATACCTCAATCAACACCTCCATTAATTTAATAAATAAATTTATGTCTCTAATCAAATTGAACTATTAGAATGATTAATTGCAACACGGTGCTAGAGGGATGCATAAGAGCAGAAGGCAAATTGCCGATGAATGACTAGGTACACCAATATTTGACATGGATAGGATGATGGAGAAGTGAGGGGATTTGAGAGAAAACACACACACACGCGTTCTGTCTCGTCTCATGTGCTCGCAAATTGCTTACATGAATGACTAGGTACCAAACAAATATACCATACAACGATCCTTTATATCAAAATGTCTACTTCAATTTGCAAACCCTAGCTTAATCATCCAATTCATGTACTGTGAATGCTATTAATATATATATATATATATATATATATATATATATATATATATATAGACACACACACACGATGTGGGAAACGAGCAAATCCAGACAGAAAACAATAAAACGGTGCTATAATTAGTGTTAATTTATCAATCAATCAATCAACCACACACAAAAGCGACTGATAATGAACGATTATGTCCAAAGGCTAGAGTTAAAAGACGCATAATTTAATTGGGAGGGTTCAAGTTGATTTCTGGGTGCTCCTTCGTTTCAGGAGGGAAAAAAACTTCAGTCATAATTTTTTTTATAGTAGTATAAAATGACTATCCTAATAGAAAGATTGTTATTCTTGGTAATCCGAATTCTTTCTACATATGCAACGATTGATATTATATTTTACAGTTCTTAATTTGTGGTCATGACTGCATAGATGAACAAGGTGGTACAAGAAACTAAAGACCCAGATTTCAGGTCAATACAGATCATGATAGGTTTGTTGCAACGGTTCAATTTTTACCAGATGAAATCTTTCACGTTCTTAATCCAAAATAACCCACCGCACCAGACACATGACTGAAGCCTAATTAAGCAAAGCAACCAATATGTTCAGGTCTCATCAGACCCATGGGTCTGTTGATTTTTTTTTTTCAAAAAAAAGAAAAAGAAAAAGAAACCTCATTATTCTCTTGATCTTTTTTGTCTAAAATTGAATGCCTATTTTTATCATTAATCATATTAATAATAAAAACAATGTAATAATTTTCTTATACTCAAAGACCCTAACTAATTCTTGAATTAAATTATAAATGAACATAGAATTCTAAATGGATGTAGCTAAAAACATAAACTCATATGGCAGCTGAGAGCATACTTTATCTCGCTACCATCTTCAAACATCCCTAGCCAAATTCATCTTGATCATTGAGCAACAATTTAGATGGCGGGCTATAGGGCATGCAATGCTTAGATCTAATTTGGATTGTGAAGAACATTGAAGATTCTGGAACAACGAATACCCATCTATGAAGATTAATATAAAAATCATGTTTATCAGGCTTGAATCTTGATAAAAAAAAAGTCTAGAAGAGAGAGTATCATAGTTTGAACATAAAACAAGAGGAAAAAATAAAAATAAAAAACAAAATTCAGCGAATCGAGTCAAGAAGGGAACCTGTTACCTGTCACATGAATAAGAGAGAAAAATATTACCTCTCAAAAAACAAAAACAAAACACAGAGAGAAAAATAAGAAATATATACATAAAAAATAAAAAATCGATCAAGATCAATAAGCTCCAATCTGACTGAAGAAGCAAAGATCAAGCTCCTACTTCATAAGATTAATACAACAATAGCTATAAATTATCACAATAATTATCTAGATTGGCCAAAGGGATCTGTCTATGATATCAGCAAAAACATTTAGCACTGTACATCTCCAACATCTACAGCTAATTAGGTATCCTTAGTTCTATCTGTCTATTAGGAAAGTACTTCTAAAACATTATACAAAATCTTCATAGCAAGAAGAGTTGGGTTGTCAAGAAATTCCGGGGATAATGTTTTTCCGATTGCCGTAGTACCATATCCCATGCATCTCTTGCCGGAAGAGACATACCTCCAATGGCTTCCCTTATGGATTTAAAATATCATGAGTTCTCTTAATTGAAAAATATATATATATTTTAAAAAATTAATATAAACATTACAAATGAGGTATATAATTAATACTTAACACATGTATTTGTAATTTTCTAATTCACAATCTATTCATCAATTGAACTGAATCATATCATTCATTATATATATAATTATGAATAAATTTATATATTATTCTTATTATTAATGTTATTAATAGAATATTAATCCTTAAATTTAGGAATTATTTTTAAAATTATAAATAAAAATAAATTATCTTTAAAATAAAATTTTAATTAAAATATCTTAAAAACAAGAAGTGAAAATTCAATTTGAAAGGAAGAAATTGTGTGGTTAGCACTTATCACATGTATATGAAATTTCTAATTCACAATTTATTCCTCTGGTAAATTGGTTCCAGGTTTTTTTTTATACCAATAAAATGTTAAAAGAAAAGGTAGTAAAAGTTTTTAAAAAAAAAATTTGTCCCATCCAACTTCTGACAACGTGGAAAAAATTTTCAAGAAATTCGGACGATTATGAGGTAAGTTATTTATTATTATTTTTTATTCTTATTAACTTAAAAATGAATTATTCATTTCATTTTAAATTGAAGATATTTTTATTTTAATAGAAGTATTTATGAAATTGAAGATCACTGATTTATATGAAATCACACTAATTACATTAATAATAAAAATAACATAATAATTTCTCTAATATTAAAACTTCTTAAATTTTTTATTTATATTATGTACCAATAAAATAGCGAATGAGAAAGCAAAAAAAAAAAAAAGCCTCTATGATTGAACCCAACTTCTGACAATTGTGGAAAAACATTTCATGAAATTCGGCTGGACAGTGGAGAGGACCATAACTATAGAAGGGTTAGCTTGCGGGGTGGGCCAAGCGCACGTGGGTGCAGTAAGGCTGCTATTTGACCGATCAAACTTTTCTTGGGTAACGCGGCAGTTGAATGGCTGATCCAGACGTATTTTTGTAACTAGTCGGACTCAGAAGAACTGGCCCACAAAAAGAGAGAAAAAACAAGCCCACTTTCTAATTTGCCTATTTTTTGAAGATTCTCTTTTTTGAGGTTACAAATGCACTTTAGTTCCTGATAGTACAACAGCAGTATATCATCGGTGATCGATACATTATTTTGAGTATTTTAGACAATGAGATATTTTCCATTGCTTGGGATGATATTATTTAGTTCATCGTCCTCAAATAATAGCTTCGAATTTACATGTAATGAAAGAAAGAAAAAAAAAATCCTATTATTTAGTTCATCATCCTCATTATTCTTGGTCAGTTGGTCTCACTCTCTTCAAGTTAAAATAATAAAACTCAACCAAGATTGTAAGATTTAGTTGATTTTTTTTTTTAATACTTACTAATTGCAGAGATAGTGAACCATTAAAAACTATCCCACTCCATTTTTCCCCTCAATTTTATGTCTACTGATTTCAAACTAATATTTTCATCTCTCTTTTTTTTTTCTCTCTTCTTTTTCTTTTCTTTTTTCTCTTTCAAGGACCAATGGGCCCAAAACAAACAGTTCGAAACAGTGTCCGGCCCCGACTTTTCCTCTACTCATCCACGACACACACGTGCACTAAACTCTCCTTTTGGTTCTTCTATGGCTTCACTCGTGTTGTGTCCCACCTCACAGACTTGTCTCTTCACTACCATGTTACTCCCTCTCACTTTCTGAAGAGTATTTCTGGAGGGGCCATTCCAATTTACGTCTTAACATGATCTTGTAAGTCATGAGCCTTGTGCCAAAATGCCATTCCTAAAACAAGAAAGTCCCAATGGGATTTTTATCATCTGGTCAAACTTAAGTCTCATTTTCTTGAAGATCACATTCTCAAATTTTTCGTTTAGCTCGATTAAGTGTGCATTGAATCTATTAGGGAAAGACAAACAACATAGCAGAGAGCTGTCCTATTGACTGTCTTCCAATGGGAAAAAACCCACAATCACATGCCTCCTTTACAGGTTTTGAGACCTTCACAAGTAGGTCAGAGATTATTTATTTATTTAAACCTTCACAAATAGTTCAAAGATTATTTATTTATTTATTTATACTTAACGAATATCTGTGAGTGGACAAGGGAAAAAGTTACAATCAAGCAATTTTGCGTACCATCTTTAGGGATAATATGTTCCACTGTTTTGATTTAATTTAGGTCAAGAATAATACATAGATCTGACCGGCTCTTGATTAGTTCTGTTGAACACTTGGAACCTTGTATTCTTTCTCTAATCTTCTCCCTCTCTGGCCTGTTGTTCTCCATTTTCTTGGATCGTACGTTCTTCCTGTAAACTCTCTTCGTGCATAGAGAACAAAATAGCTACAGCAGCATAAAAGGACTGTAGATGGAACTTAGTTCTTAAGGAGAACTATGCTTTTGTAAGCAACTTGAGACAGATGAGGAACTCACACAAATTTTCAAAGAAGATTTCTATGTGCTGGAACAGTAGTTGAATCGACGATTATAGCAAATTAGGGATAGCTGAGCTGAATTTCTTGCATGGATAAGAAAATAGACAAAAGTCACAAAAATTTCACAAGAGATGTTTTCTGAAAGTTAATACGAGTGATACTACAATTAGATGGCTACATTGAAAATTTTTGGTTGCATGACATGAGCCATAACAGCAGGGGGCATAGTCATGCATACACTAAAGGCAAGTACATCCTAAATATGTCTCTTTTCTATTTACAATAGGATGAAGAATAATAGAATATGTGTCAGAGGAGAGGAATTCCCTATGGCACTTCCTTTCTTCTGATCAATCTGCATTATTCGCTTCAGTCTTGCCAGCAGAGAAGCATGACTACACATCTCCTCATTATATAGAGTCTTCCTCTCTGTTCTTTCAGAAATCTTCCAAGTCCTCTGCTGGAAAGCTTCTTCTTAGAACCTCTAGTACCACCAGAACTGCTCATCTTCAAATCCATAATGTTGATCTCACAAACTTTTCTTGCTTTAAAATCAGATAATAGAAAAAGTGTACTGAGAAAAAGTTAACGAATGAGAGAGAGTAGACGGGAGTGGATTGTGAAGTATAAAAGTATCATGAAGAATGGAGTTGGAAGAGTGGGAGAAGGCCTTCTTATAGAGGATGGGTGGTCCTGAGCAACCCGGACACTACCCGCAGGGGAAGGGCCAGACTACACTTGGAATCTAAGGTCCTCCAAGCACACTGCCACATCATCATCCTTTGATCAAGATTAATGTGGGTAACATCCAACGAGAGAGTTGGTCGGCCATAAAAATGATAAGGGGCAGCACCCAACATCTAGGAATTTTACTGGGTTCTTCTTTGCCCTGATTTCAACCTTGTAAGGAAGAAGCTTGGTTGTTTCCTCCTAATAAATGTTCCTTCATTTGACTGCCTTCTCTATAATACTATAATAAATCTCTTTAATAAAGTAACAAGTACTGAACCTAGCTAGCATCCTTATCCTGCAGTGTGCTGCAACAACCAAAAATCTTTGTTCATACAGTTTCAGAAAATTCAAGTCATTTCTTCCTCATTTGTAGAATTTGTTTAGCCTATTTCCCTTTTTTGGTGTCTCTTGTAGTTTGTCTTCTTGTCTTTGTTCTCGTGTGTTTTAGGCTCTCTTTTTTTTTTGGTGGTTTTGGGTAGGGGTTGAGTTTGAGGGTGCTGCTGAATTATTGTCCTTTGGATAGATTTTACAGTAAATTAAATTCCAAATAGTCAGTGTGGACTCTTCATTGAAGATAATGGATAAAGAATATAGTCAAAGTTCACATGAAACTCAAAATGCAGGTGAGATAATATATAAGACTGATGCATATCTACTCTGTAGATGACAATTCACATTTCTGAAAGAGACTAATGCAGAGGGACAGGCTGGAGACAATAAGGATCTTCAAGACTCTAAAATATGCAATAAAACTCCGGATGATTACTTTTGTTCCAACCAAACCTAATTTATTTAATCTACTCCCGTATAACCAAGCAAAAGCAAACTCTTGACATGTTTTGTCTAGTGCTCCCCCTCAAACTTAATCTAGCACTCCTCAAACTGCAGCTTCTCCTACTTCCTCGAGTTAAAAACAGGATAATTGTTTTATGAATTCAAGCAATAGTTCTAACATGCTCTATAGCGACGTCAGCAACAGAAAAACTTTCTGCATCTGGACTGGTTCATATCAGTTTCAATCACTTTGACAAGAAGTCAAGAAAGAATCTGAGATTGAGCACATCTGACTATGATCATTGATTAGAGGCTTAGAGCCAAGGTAAGGTATCGGGATTTAGAAATTCAGCAATTTTCAAGATCATTGTTTAGAATAATATCTTGTTATTTTTAGTTCACTACTCTAGCTAGCATTTTAAAACATTCAAAACCTTTACTTTCCATCTAATCCCAGATCCAGAAATAGTAACTTTAGAAATTAGAACAGAAAGAAAGCGAGAGCTAAGACATTGATCAAAGAAGACAATGGCGAGAAAATTAGATTAAATTCCATGGAGATTCAGAGGATGGGGCCAGGTTGAGCTAACTCTAAATCTAAATGCTTCAACCTTTTCGTTTTTCCTTTTTCTTAAAGAAAAAGCGAAAACGTCATGAATATAAACAAAGCTTAAACAAGACAGTGTTGTACCGTATAAAGACGACAATTAGCATTGGTAATCCCGTGACAGACACGGTTCCTGCCTACACAGTGGAAAGCAACCTCGATTCTGTTTGTGTTCCTACAACTTTCAGGTTCTGGGACTTGATTCTTTTATTTAACTCCTAAATTACATCTCCATTTCTTTAATTTCAGACAATAAGATCTTCCTAGTGAATCGTAATAGGATCATCAAATCACTGTTTGATTGAATCAAAAGATTCGGGGTAAGCCCATCCAGATAGATAACTTAATTTGATCTCATTCTTCAGTTCAATGGATGATAAGTAAGAAGTCTGCGTTGCCTGAACTTGGACTGCTTGCAGCTACAACACTCTATATCAAGAGTTACTGGTTGCAGATATTTATTTGACCAAAATCTCCAAATTCAGCTAATCATATCTCAATTATCATTCTTGGATTTGCAGTTGACCCTTTACCTATATTTGTCTAACATCTCCAACCACTATTATTACACAGTGAAATGGAAAAGAAATTGTATACATATTGAAGAAATTTTTAAGTTTAATAAATTGTGAATTTTATAAACTAAATTACTTAAACTTATCATTCAAATGCTGCTAGATATGTTATTTTTTTCTGAGAGAAGTGTTTGGGGCAGAGATGGAAATAGCTTAGAAATTGTCCTCAGAATCTGTGGGAGAATTTCTTTTAGACACTAAAAATCTTCAGTAAGTGTAACAAATCAAGGATTACTGATGAGGATCATACTTCCGTCTGGTTTTTCTGAAGGATGCTATGGATTTGTAAAGAAATTGGGCCTTACAGCAATACTATTATTGTGCTTAGAGTGAATTTTCAAAAGCTTCTTATTTTGGGCTCACCCAAATGTCTATGTTGGGCTATCAAATCTGTTCATTCTTATCACATTTAAAAAAAATCATACTTACGTCTGGTTTTTCTGAAGGATGCTATGGATTTGTAAAGAAATTGGGCCTTACACAATACTATTATTGTGCTTAGAGTGAATTTTCAAAAGCTTCTTATTTTGGGCTGACCCAAATGACTATGTTGGGCTATCACATCTGTGTATTCTTATCACATTTAAAAAAAAAGCTGAAAAAGGTCATTTTGGGCTGACCCAAATGACTATGTTGGGCTATCACATCTGTGTATTCTTATCACATTTTTAAAAAAAGCTGAAAAAGGTTATCCTTAAATATCGCCGTTGCCGGGGATCGAACCCGGGTCACCCGCGTGACAGGCGGGAATACTCACCACTATACTACAACGACTTCTTGTTTCTGAGTTCTTTCGAGATCCCTAAGAAAGTCGTTGACATTCACTTAATCAATACTTACGAGAGAAATTTTAGGAGAGCTTTCAAACATAATAAAAGGAGGATATGCAAAGTATTTTAATATGTGTGATGCTAAAAATTAAGGCAAATAAATTTTAATAGAAAGAGAATTATAAATTAACAATCGTTTGGATTGCAATTATTTCCATAAAATCGACGCTGGCTCTCCAACCACTTCTTGATTTGTATTTCCAAATAGGTGTGAATGTGTTGGTTTAGTTTCAAATTTTCAATCATCTCACTTAGTTAATTATAACGAAAAAAAGATTTCCAAGTCAATGGTCATGTTCATGTCTTCAGCAAGACTAGTTTCCTTTTACTTTTCTTTCTAAGCATCTCTTTGAAAATAAATTGTCTCGGGGAAATTCATAAACAACGCAACGCTCAATTTAGTGGTGGGAAGTAGAGAAGACAAGGACCAAGGAATAGGGGTGATCGTTCGGTTATACGGTTCGGTTGTTTGGTAGTTCAGTTTGGTAGTTCGGTTTTCGGTTTTCATATAGGATAAACCGAACCGAACCGAAATTTTATTAAAACCGAACTACCGAAAACCGAACTAGTTCGGTTCGGTTCGGTTTGGAACCGAAGTTTCATCTTATTTTGTTAACATTTTAAAAAACCCTGTAATATCCTTTTTTTAAAAAAAAACAATTCATTAATCCAATGTAAAACTAAATGTGTCAAAAAATCAATATCCTCATTCACAAATGACAAAAATATAAAATTAACCACAAATAAAAATAAAGTCCTCATTAAAAAAATATAAAATTAACATAATTGCATTAAAAAAATTCTGAAATAAAAATTACAACTTTAAATCAAAATTCTTCATCTCCATCATCACTACAAAGCACATGCACCATCATCACCAAACAAGCTATCTATCAATAATCTGTGAATACTGATAGAGATAAATAATGTGAAAAATCAAGTGATGCTTTAAAGAAAAAAAAGATGGACAAATATAAAAAATTTTACCTTGTATTGTATTTCATCTTCAAATATCCAAAATAGATGTTTCATTAGCAAGATTTCCAAATTCTAAAACATAAAAATATGTATAAGTCAAACATTTAAATAATAAGAATAAATGGTTAAGAAATAAAAAGATAAAAATAGTAAAATATTAAAGTAAATAAAATACCTTCATCAATCTTTTCAAGCATATCCATGTCTTCTTCAATGTTAATTGGATAAGCTTCATTCCTCAACCAATCTTTAGTGCACATAAGACATTGCACCATTTTTGGAGTCAAAGAGCTCCTATATGAATCAATAACACGACCACCCATACTAAATGCTGACTTAGAGGCAACTGTAGAAACAGGGACAGCAAATATATCACATGCCATTTGTGAAAGAATAGGAAATCTTTGTGCATTCATTTTCCACCACTTTAAAATATCAAACTCATCTCCATTCCTTTCTCTATCTTCTGCAATGTATTTGTCCAATTCATTCCTATTATCAATTCCTCCTGTTTCTTTAATAAACATTTCATATTCACTCATAGTAGAATTCCGACTTGAAATGCAACTAGTATAAGTATTTGAAGATGAAGGCAGCAATGATGATCCTTGACATTCTTTAGACGTGTGCAACCTCTTATATTCATCAAAAAGTACATAAATTCCAGATTTTACCTTTTCCTCAAGGATAATATGATCATCTTGGAACATTTTCCCAATCACCCAACTAACATAATGATACTTAAACCGAGGATCAAGAATTACAGCATAAAAGATGAGTAAATTCAGCTTTTCATTATTCCCCCAATATTTATTGTACTTTTCTTTCATCTTCTTTGCCATTTGCCTCAACTCAAGGTCACTACTTTCTGCCCAAGTATTCAACAATTTAACCACATCACTGAGTTCATGAAGCACTTGATTAGTAGTCACATATAATGAGCCAGAAACTCTCAATGTGAGAGAATAAAAATGTCCCAAAAATTTCACAAATCGTGCAATATCTCTCCAATCATCCTCACAAGGTGGCCCACCACCCTCTAATTGCATGAGGTCAAATTTATAATTTGAATCCAAATCTTCAAGTCTTTCAAAAGCTTTGACAAGTCCTAAAGCTGTATCCAACATCAAATAAGTAGAATTCCACCTAGTTGGGACATCCAAACACAATAACCTCTTACTCTCTAATTTTTCTATTCCAACACACTCCTTGAACTTCTTCAATCTACTTGGGGATTGTCTTATGTACCTAATTGCAGCCCTTACACGAGTAATGGAAGGCACAATCTCCCTCAAACCATCATTCACAACAAGATTTATTATATGAGCAATACATCTCACATGAAGATATTTACCACCAAGCAAACTAGTACCCCAATTAGTGAATCTTCTTTTCAAACAATTAATTGCAACATCATTAGAGCTTGCATTATCAATTGTGATAGTAAAAACTTTCTCAATACCCCAT
Source organism: Apocynum venetum (assembly GCA_019593545.1). NCBI lineage: Eukaryota > Viridiplantae > Streptophyta > Magnoliopsida > Gentianales > Apocynaceae > Apocynum > Apocynum venetum. The sequence continues at coordinate 1,745,400 of SRSM01000123.1, read as the reverse complement.
TCAAGTAAACACTTCTCTATCCCTTTCCCAATGGCTTCACCTTTGTGACTATCAATTGGACAAAAATTCAAAATTTTCTTATGCAAGCACCAATCAACATCAATGAAATGAGCAGTGAGACACATATAGTTAATTCTTTGCTCAGAAGTCCAACTATCTGTAGTAAGACTAATCCTTGTAGATGAATGTTTCAAAAAACTCTTTAATTTTGCTTTCTCTTCCAAATAAAATTGATAGCAATCTCTTGTAATTGTAGTACGAGATGGTATTTGAAAAGATGGACAAGCTACAGCCATGAAATCCCTAAATCCTTGTTTGTCAACAAAACTAAATGGTTGTTCATCCACAATAATCATTTTTGTTAATGCTTTTCTAGTATCTTCTTGATTAAATCTCCAAGTAACAATTGAACCAACCTTACCTCCAACTGAAGATGGTTGTTGATTTAGCTTAGTTACATGAGTCTCGTTATTGTATGGATTCTTCATGCACCCCTCCATATGATTCTTCAACATAGATGTGCCATTAACTGATGTATTAGCTGCATAATCTTTTTTGCAATGGTTGCAATAGGCTCTTGGTTTTTCATCTTTTGTATACCTAGTGAAGTGTGACCATACAACTGAACGGGGCTCTATTGCTTTTCTCTTCTTTTTACTACTTTGTGAGGTTGAGATGTTGGAGTTGGACTGCTGTTCCAAATTGAGATTCTCATTTCCAAAATCTGATAGAGATAGTGAATTTTCAGCTTGTTCGGACATCCTGTTAAAATAAAATAAAAAACAGTTTTAGAAGATTTAGACGATGTTGGAATAAAATTGGAAGAAATTGAAAACTTGAAGATGGATATTTAGAAGAAAGAAGAAGTGGACGCGCAGAGAGGGGAAGTGGACGCGCAAGGCCAGAAAGTGGACGCGTCCACCAGACCTCACGCGTCCACTCTCAGAAGTTTGATAGCCAAGTGGACGCGTCCACCAGACCTCACGCGTCCACCCTCAGAAGTTTGATAGCCAAGTGGACGCGTCCACCAGACCTCACGCGTCCACCCTCAGAAGTTTGATAGCCAAGTGGACGCGTCCACCAGACCTCACGCGTCCACCCTCAGAAGTTTGATAGGCAAGTGGACGTGTCTCATTTACTCAGGCGTCCACTTGCCAAATTCAAGTTTTAAGTTCATTTTAAGAAACGCAGATTAAAACACAATTGCAAAACATGTTCACTCACAACCATATTCATAAATTGCAGTTTTAATCTCTTGTGGAAGCAAAAAAAATAAATTCAGAAATAAGCAAAAAAATAAATTAATTCAATGCAGTCAGAATTCGAAACAACCAACAAATCGAAATCAGATGTAACTTGTAAGCACTCACATAAATTTGCAATACATTATTCCCCAGAGATGAAATTTGCAATCAATACATTACTCATACAATAAAATTCTTTGAACCTGATGGAAATGAGAGAGACAGAGAGAGGTAGAGACTGCAGAGTGCAGAGTGCAGATGAGGGAGCTCCAAATCTAGGGAAGCAAGGACAGCGACTGGCGACGTCTTGACGATGAGGGAGCCACTGCGAGTCTGTGCCCTGCGACCTGCGTCTTGACGTCTGCGTTGAGCTTGAGGCAGAGAGATGAGGGAGTCAGAGAAGGTCCATTCAGTGCTTGGGAGTTGAGGCTAGAGGCTCAATTCAGAGAGAGAAAGAGATGAGACGGAGATGAGACTTGAGAGAATTGAGAGGCTAGGGTTTTTTTTATTAAAATTAGGGGTGATTTTGACAAAATAATTTTTTAATTAATGTTACAATTTTGGTATTTCGGTTAACCGAAATACCAATAATTTAAAACTGAACACCGAACCGAACTTTTGGTAAACTTCGGTTCACCGAACCGAAATACCATAAAAACCGATCCATTTTTAAAATTTCGGTTCGGTTCGGTTCGGTTTTTTCGATTTGGTTCGGTTTTTGCACACTCCTACCAAGGAAGGAAGCATTAGTCTTTCAATTTTTTCAAAGAATTTTGGGTTCCATTTTGAACTAAAAAGACCCTTGTTAAATACCACTATATTTTTATATAAATTATAATAAGGTGTGTCGTTTTGCATTTTACTTGATGGATGGTATTCAACTAAAGTCTATGAAATTTTAGTTCATTTATTATATAATTTACTTTATTCTTATATTAATAGAGTTTCATGATTTTAAAAATTAAATAATAAAATGTTTTATTATCATTTTCATTAGGATGAGGAAAAGACAATGAGCGATATGGTTGAAGGAGAAAGAAAGACTATAAATTGGTGTCTAAATTCAACACCCATCCAACAAAACTCTCAATAATTTCAATACCATACGATTGAGATAAAACTTTTACATCATTACTTTAGGGCACCAATTAATGTAGCTGTCTAGCTGACTACAAACTATTTAGGGCACAAATTAAAATCGCAAAAGTCTTTTAAAATAGTAGTGGAATTCTTTATGAAAATCTTAAATAATTTTTGTTACAATTAATTAAGAAGAGTAAAATATATTAAAAAAAAAGGGGATTTGAATGTTACTTTAATTTCATGACAAGTGAAATAAAATATTTTTTAAAAAAAGTTAGAAAACGAAAATAATTTTATCCAAATAAATTTTTTCATCCTCGTTTTCGTTCTAAACAAAAAAAAAAAATCACTCTAAAAATCTGTACAATTACAAATACTTACATGATAAATCGTATAAAAAATAAATATGGCAATATATTTTTTGTTTTTTTTCAACTAAACATCCTAAACCCGGATTCAACGCGTCCCGCTTTCCGACAAAGCCATTGCTACAGGTTTTTGATTGAGATTTTTGGGCGGACACCAACACACATTTCCTCCCACCTTCCTTCGGCCCAGTTGGAGTTTCGCACTTGCTCAGCAAGAATTTTAACAATGGAGAACCGCAGTCATCAGAGGAAAACTCAGTCCAGTCTCCACGCACTCCGTGTTCACTCCCTTTGACCTGTCTGCAATTCTACACTTGTCTTCTTTAGGTTCCTAAAATACTCCATTCTTAGGCTCTGCAGCCAAAGCCCATCTCTTTAACAAACGCACTCTACCATACCTGCTTTGCTCTGTTTTGATGACTTTGACTTGAGATTTGAGAAGATGGGATGCCAATTCAGCAAAAGGATGGAGAACAGAACATCTGGACGACCACAGGGAGAAAACTCCGTCAACAACAATAACAATTTGGGAGGTGGAGATCAGGGAGTCAAGCCTGGGCCTGATCTGAGCTCTTATCAAGCCGCATGCCGGGCTGATCCTCAGATTCGGAACTTGGATGCCGCCATCCAACAACGCGCCAGCTCTGCTATCAACTCTGTGGCTGCAAGCCTTGATGTTGGGCAACTCTCATTGGACTCTCTCCGTGATGTCACTGGGTGCTTACTTGATATGAACCAAGACGTGGTCAGGCTCATTTTCGAATCGAAGAGAGATATTTGGAAAAATCCAGAATTGTTCGATCTTGTGGACGAGTACTTCAAGAATAGTCTTCAAAGCTTGGATTTTTGTGCTGCCCTCGAAACTTGTCTGAAGCGTGCCCTAAATGGCCACTCCAGAATTACTCTGGTTTTACAGAAATTCGAGGAAGAACACGCCAACGCCCAAGGCCCTGACAATCTTTACTCGAAAACTTTGGAGGAATTGAGAAACTTTAAAGACGAAGGTCAGCCATTTACCGAGGAGTTTTTTTCATTGTTTCAAGCGGTTTATAAACAGCAAGTTTTGATGTTGGAGAAATTACAAGCCAAAAGAAGGAAGCTTGATAAAAAATTGGGCAGACTGAAGACATGGAGGAAGGTGACCAACATTATTTTCGTGACTGCTTTTGTTTCGGTTTTGATTTGCTCAGTGGTCGCTGCGGCCATCACTGCACCGCCGGTGGTCACCGCATTGACAGCCGCAGCAGCGGTGCCATTGGGATCGATGGGGAAATGGTTGAATTCTATGTGGACAAAGTGGGAGAGGGAATGGAAGGGTCAGAGGGAGGTAATATTTTCAATCCAGATTGGAAACTATGTTGTGATTAAGGACTTAGAGAATATTAGAGTCCTTGTGGAAAAAGTGCAGATTGAGATAGAGGCATTGATGCAAAATGCTGAATTTGCAATGAGAGAAGATGCAGCAGTGGCGATTGCAGTGAATGAGATTAGGAAGAAAGTTGATGGTTTTACCAAAACTATTCAGGATTTGAGTGACCATGCGGATAAGTGTAGCAGGGATATAAACAGGACGAGAACAATGGTTTTGAGAAGGATTATCAATCACCCTAGTAGCTCAAATGGTAGCTCAAGTAATGACATTGGTACGTTTTTCTCATGACCGCTTAATGCCGGTGACTTCTTAATTTCCAACTGTACACAATAGGTCTGTAAGTTCTATTTCGACCATTAAACGTCATAGCCAAAAGAAAAATCTGTTATTGTCAAGATTATCTTATTGATATATACTTATACAGCTTAAATATATCTTGGAGTTTCATTTTTTGCATTCCCTCCCTGTTTTTAATTTTTAGATTTTATATCAATTGACAAAACTAGAACCTTCTTGGCGTAATAGCTATGTTGTGGGGATAACGGCATTGAGCTGCAGCCAGCCTTCTACTGCCAATGCAGGGGGGTAGTGTTTGGCGGATTGATTATCTAGAGAGATTTAATGTATATTCACAGATTATGATATGATCATTTGTGGGCAAGAAAGCCAGCCTTGTCAAGTTTGCTGGTATTAAAATCAGCCATAAAGACAATGCGCACTCTGTTTAGCAACCTGTGGTGCGCCTGTGAGCTATTCCTTCTGATAAAGCAAATTATATTTTCACAACCAATTGGTTTTTTGTTGAACTGAGATGTTCATTAGCAGGAAGTGTAAAAACTGTTTAAGTCTTTGTGCGTTCTAGTAGTACAAGTCTAAGTTCACTGGTAATTGGTTATCAATATTGCAAATAAAGATCTAATGTTTGGATGCACAAAAACTATGACATTTCAAATGACGGTATATGGAGGTTCTTCATTTGAGTCGAATCTATTGGATGCAAATGCTGGTAGGCACAGAATTCCACCCTGGTCCTGTGCAGTGATAAAGTTCCACATTGAGAATACTATGTTGTTGCCATGGGAAGTGTTGGAATATCTTATTTTGATGCTGCTGCAGTGGGATGATGTATATCCTGGGTTCTGGCTGGGGCTAGGGGATGCATACTCAAAGCTGAAAAAATAAAGCTCACTTTGAGAATTCAGCTAACTGCAAGCGGGTCAGCAGCGGGAAATTCCTTCGAGGCTGTTATTGAATTTGTGTTAAAGACCTTGCTTTGGTTGAGAATCTTCTCCAGCAGGCTTTGATTTCATTTCTTTCCCGTTCTTTTGGTTGTTGAGGAGAAAAGAAAATCTCTTCTTTTTGTCATAGACTGTTTGTTTGAAGGCAATAATAGCAATTTGTGTGCAATGGATTCCTGATGGAAACTGGAATCTTTCACCTTTTGCTTTTACCCTGCACTTTTGAGATTTGTCATTGTAATTTGGTCTGGATTATGCAGTTCCTGGTGCGTCAAGCTAATGTCTAGATCAAACTCACATCTCTTGATTAAGCTAGCACTTTTACTAGCGAAGCTAGTAAGCTACCGGTTCGACGTAGATGGTGTTTATTGAATTTGAAATGTTCATTTGATCTTGTTTTATTACGTACATTTATTATTTTCATAGAATATATCTCAAATCTAAGAAAAAAGTCCGATCCTGTTATGGTAATTATTTTAATGCGGTACTCATTTTGTTTCAAAATAATAGTCTCAATTTGACTCTTAAATAAAGGTTGTTATAATTAGTAGTGAAAAAGACAGTGAGTAGTTTACATAAAATCTGATAAATATAGAAATGATTTATTGTACACATTTAATTTTGAAAGGATAAAGTATATTTTTAAAAATTTTAAGACTCGATTTAGAAAAAAAATTTATCTAATTCATCATTCCTTATAAAATATTATTTTCGTTCGAAATTAAATGTTACTTTTTTAAAATAAATATATTTTGTATGTAAAGCTTCATTAATAATAAAATCATTAATTTAATATATTTATATCGTACTAAAGCATATTATTCATCAATCAATAATTTAATTTGAGTTATTAATATTTACATTTAACTAACTTATAAATTTCACCATTTACTCTTTTAATTTAAAATATTGACATATCAATAACTCATAAATATCACAATACATTATGTTAATATTAAGAACAATTTAATAAATTAATTAAAGTTTAAAATCTTTCTTAATTTTTAATCAAAATTAAAATTAGACAGAATTCAAGGGCTAAAGAGTCATTTTTTATTTTCAAAATTTCTATTATATTTAAATTTTAAATTTTCTCCTAATTTCATTAATGAGTTTAATATATTTACATAAATAATATTTTTATTACTTTTAAATTTAAAATAAAATTTAAAATGATTTATTAATTATATTTTATAATATAATTGAAGTGAAATTCAAAAAAAAAATCTAGTCAAACTTTTGATTATCTAAGTAAAAAAATAATCTTTCAATTCTCAATAAAATATTTTAGCAAAACGCCGTTTCTTTGTCACGTACGCTGTAGCAGCAAGTGCAACCGGGGCTGTTATACGCTTGGATTGTTTGGTCTGCTCGATTCTCTGCGCGTGGCGCAAGATAATGCCACGTCGGTCTTCCATTACTCCATAACCATACATTTAAAAATCCTTATTTGGGTCTAATTTTTTAAAAAAAAATTACAAATTTTAAAAATAAATTGTATCCTTTTAATTTTAATTTTTAGAAGATTCTCTCTAATATTACTTAAAATTTACTCCATTAATCATTTTTATAAATTGTTAGAAGGATATTCACATAGTCCAATTTTTTTTTAACATGTTCTTGATTATTTTGTCTTAAAAATAAAAATAAAAATACTAATAATAAAAGAGATAAAAGAGATAATAATATTAAATAAAAATAATATTGAAAAGAAAATATAGACTATCTCAAAAAATTTGTAAAATCATTTATAGTTATAATTAATGAGAAATAAACTTTTTTCAAATGGAGTGGGGAGGCCGAGGCGAGGCGGAGTACTCCAAAAAGAGAAAGTTCACGTAACAAATCTGGCATGTGTCAACCAGAAAATAGGCTGCAGCGGGTCAAGAATAAAGTCTCAATTTCTACAAGAATCTCAAGTTGCCGCAGTGATGGTAAGTGTTCATTGGTTTTGGCAGTGTTATGGATCGAGATGTTTCTGTATCTAATGGATATTCGATTCCGCATCAACTCCCCCAATCAGATTCAGAGATCTCTGACCTTAACTTGAAGTAAAACAGGTTGGATTTTCAAGATCTTCGCAAGCGTTTGGAAAGGTAAGACAAACAGCATACTAATTTGCAGGCAGCCTTTGAAATGTTTGAAGCTGAGAAGGGGTCTGGGCTTATCACGCCTGTGAGCCTGTGGAGAACATTGAGTTGCCATTAGACCGAACCCGGCCTATAAAATTGAATTGACTAATCCAATACAAATCGAATTAGTGATTAAGTATTAAAAAATTGTTAATTACATTTACGATTTATAAAAATTAGCAAATTGATGATTTTTTTTATTTAGATTTTTTATTTTGGATTAATTATTTATTCGATGATTCAAATTTTAAAATAATTAAATATAATTTTATTTAATATATTATATTTATTTTTTATTTATTAGTCTTGTCACAATTGTATTATAATTATATAAAATAAATTAAATTATTTTTTATCTTTTCAAATTTCAATCTTTTAAAATATTTTACAAAACTATTCTTGTAAAATTTTAACAATTATTATCTATTACGCAATACATACACTACTTTTCATCATTTTTATAAGAAAAAATGAAACAAATACATGTAATAAATTTATTGTAAATTTTTTTTATAAAATTTATAAGAATACTTAGATATATCTTATGTCTTGTTATGATAAAATTGTGATAAATCTTATATTTTAAAAAATAAATAATAATGTTTGGATAAATATATTTAATTTTTATTTGGATTACAATTTTACATATGGTATATAAATTCAAATTAAGGAATCATATTTTTTTGTTACTTGTAAATAAAAATGTCATGATTAATGATAACTTATTTGACAAAAAAGGAACTTCTACTACCATTAAAGTCAGAAGTTCATGAAAAATTGATTAAGGTAAAAAAATATTTACAAGTAAGATCATAAGTGAACTACGAATATTTTAATTCATTTATACTCTCTCGAATGATTAACTCTTATTTCGTTAATCATTAAAAATTATTACTTTAATATTTTGATTTTGATTTTTTATTTTAATAAATCATGATTAGATCTACCTTAGCTCAATATATTAATGTTAAAACCGAAAGAATTGGATATGTTATCTTTCTCATCTTAATTAATGTAGTGTAATTTGAAACGTGGCTCCAAGAAGGAGTTGAGGCAAATGAAATTCCTTTTCTTTCGTCTACATTTGTGGAATATTTTTTCTGAAAAAACATTTCTGGAATAGTTTGCAAATAAATTCCACTTGAAGGCTCAAGACCAAGTACAAGTTTACTTCCCAAACAATAAAGTGGTAAGTGGGTAGACAATAGACATCCTATTATTTGGCCCAAAAAAGAAAGTAGGTAGACATATTTTTCTAGATTCCATTTAGATATCCTAAAAAGAACAAGCCCCAAGCTCTATATTGCTCCCGCCCAAGCCCATACGCTCGCCGCCTTCTCCGGTGCTCCGCTCCAAGCTCCACTGACCACTCTCCTCAACCGAACCCCAAACAAGAAATCATATGGAATTATTTTACAATACGATTTCAACATGAGAAAAAGGATGAACAGCGTCGCTGAGCATCGAGTATCAATTTTACTACTATTATTTATCAACAAAAAAAAAAATCAATTTTACTATTGTGTTGATTTATTTTTGCTGCTTCATTGTGTTTATAATAACGCTGATATTATAATTTTTTTGAACTCCTACAGTCCTACATCAAGATTTTCAGATATATTCTGATTTCTCAAAATTGTTTTCTCAAGTCACTTTTTGGTTCCTCAAACGATTAATATATCCATGGAAATTGGCAATCAGCAACCGCGAACAATACAACTATGACATTTATGAAAGGTGTACAATGGAGGGATTATTATTCTCAGAATTTATGCTGTATGACCGATATATTTGTAGAAATGATTGGTGCAAATTATTGTAGTTGAATAAGCTAAGGGTCTAAGTTCTTCGTGCGATTTAACACACATTTCATTTCGATCGTTTCGTGGTTTCAGATGCTGTTGGCCTATGAGAATTGCATGTTTGATGATAATATTCTTATCAGGAAATGAAGATGAACACTGATGTCTAGTGGCTTAAATTATGCTTTTATTTTATCTCTTACTGTTGAGTTCTCGCGTCCCCCATCCTTTTCTTCTGGAATCAATTGAACAACAAAACTTCATTTTCAAGAAGATCGTGTGTGTTTTTCTTAAAAAAAGATTATGGGTGTGTAATTTAAAGCTTTATTATAACACTTTTCACAACCTAATTGTAAGTTTCTCTGAGATAATTTAACGAACACGTCGTGTGTAATTCTTGTGCTAGTAAGCCAACCAACATAGCTAATTGCTGATCAATCAATAACTTCCATCACAACTATAGACATCACATTTTGAATAAATTATAAATTTATTTGACTTGTAGTTTAATTTCCATCTACTAGGCTAGTAGCCAGAGGTCTAAGTGTGGAATTTGTAACTTTGCTGTTGCTTGCATAATTGGACCAACTTGGCAATGATATAAATACGTCTGAAAATTGGTCGAGAATGTGATCGAGATCAGTTTGGAAAGCATCCAATCCTCTTTAAATTATTGGTCTACGAGAAAAGGAAAGGTGAACTTGTTCTTTTGCCTTTTCTTTTCTCCCCTTGAAATGTAGAGTTTTTCAAGCTTCTATATGTCTCCTCAAACATGTACGTATTCCAAATTCGATATTTTCCACAAAAAAATGGACTGTTGTATTTTGACACAATAATTAAAAATTTATACACCTAAAAGACTACAATGTGTAAAATGCATCTGAAGTCTGAACCACCAGAGAAACAAAAAAGGACTAAATTTAGGTAACTACTTCATGGTTTGGATCGCAATGTTTCTTTTTGGTTCAGCACATGAATAATTGGCCCGCGAAAGAGAAAGAGAGAGATAGATTTTACATCATCAATTGCTAAAGATCCCTTAAAAAAAAAATCAATTGCTGAAGAACAAAGCTAATTTCTTTTTTTGCCGTTCTCTCACTTTAGTACGTAATGTGGGGGGCGGAGGGAACATAATTTTACATAATTTGATGAAATTAAAAGGAAATCACGTTATCATTTTTTAATAAAACAACCACATCGTTCTTTTTCTAAAAAAGATGAAATAACAATGATTATGCCATGTGGGTTGTGATGCATTTGTCTAAGCCACCTATTTGGCATCCTCTGTTTTTTTTTTCTCGTTATCCTTTGATTTCCGAGATTCTCCTCAGCATGGGAAAACAATAGCCCATTGGAACAATTCATCATTTTCTTTTTATCCTTGGCCGGATGGTGGAAGTGCTGTGGTGGCCGGTGGGGGCGGGGGGAGGGATCAATTTACCAAACTTAAATATAAAAAAAATTAAAAGTTTTTTAGTGGAGATAACAAAGAAAATATAGAGACTTCTAAAACAAAATGTTTGGAAGGAACCAAATTAAACTATGATCACTTTTAAAAGTAAATCTTTTTTATTTTAATTTCCTTTTGAACATTTATATTTTTCAAAATTTTGAACATCTAAACTGTGGATCCAAATGCAAATACAACTTTATAGCTTTGACAAGTTGGAAGATTAATCGGTTAGAAAAACACTCATATCATAGATTTTCATTTCAATTTGCGTGATCATATACCCTTATCTGCTTATATTGATCATAAAATCCTTATTTGCAGGAATATATATATATAACTTCGTAGGTTATAAAATAATTGTTATTTTCCACCCTATTTTATCTAAAATTCCATCGTAAAACATTTCATGTTCTACATTAACTCAATCTACAATTTTTAAAAAGTTTTTGCTTTAATAGAATTACCATATTATCATTTTTTAAATATGATTATTGGCTAGTGAGATATTTAAAATTAATATGATTATTAATAGAATTTAAATGAAAAATATATTTATTTAAAAAATGATATTTAATTTTTAATATTTTAAAATAAAAATTTAAAATATATTGATTGTTCATTTTTAAAAAAATTATTATTAATAAATTGAGATGTGCGAACACATTGACTTTTCATATGGTAAGAAGCATTTTTTTTATAAAAAAAACGAAATCAACAAACTCGTCCCAATATGAAAGGATTGGCAGCCTCGAACACACACAACATTTCGGAGGACGACAGACTGGACTTGATGGAGGCCATAACTCATTAACTCCATCCAAGCTTATGCGACAACTTCCTAGTAAACCTCCGGACTTCTCGCTAAATAACATCTTTGCTTTGACGTTATTCCTGTTGTCCTTCTACAAGTAAACAATTATTTTAAATTTTTTTTTCTAACGAAATTTGATAATTGTATTTATTATTTTTTTGTCTTTTTTTTAATTTTGAAATATTTAAAAATAAATGTTGACTATCCTAAATTAAATATTTTTTCAACTAAAATTACACTAATAATTTTTAAAATTTAATGAATTTACATTAACTTAATAATGATTGTCACTATTAAATTAAAAATAATAAATATAAATATATAATTTTTAAAATATCAAAAAAAATTAAAAATTTTAAACTAACTCAAATGTTGACAAACAATAAATAGTTTTTTCCTTCAAAACATATATATATATATATATATATATTTTTTTTTTAAAAAAAGAAAGTATTATGTGTAAAAAATTTTAAAACATATGGAGCATCGGTGAACTCCACGTCAGTTATGTGTGGCGACACGTTTGCGTGAACGTCCAATGAATAACACATTCATTAATTAGTACCATCAGCGATTCAGTCTCAGCTCTTCAAAAAAAAAAAAAAAAAAAGCTCTGGATGTCCATCCTACCACGTCACTCTTGGTCAGGAATTTACCGTCTACATTCGACTCTAATTTTATTCAGTTGCCCATGTCCTAACAAGTGTAAAACATATACTACCTACCGCAGTGCTCATCCGAGTCTACTTCAAAGGCCTAAGCCAAGGACGATCAAGGGTTTTTCACTTTTTCCTACCAATTTGACGGTGCTGTACCGTGGTGCCTCTACTAACCACGTGTACGGTGATTATACTTGCTCCTTCCGATATTCGTACTCGTGATCCCCAAGTCTCTCACGACACGACTCACGAGTCATTGACGATATCATCATTTATGTTAGGATGCTCCGAATATGTCCCTTCGCTCAACCGCATATTCTTCTACGTTTTCAAACTTAAAAACGGGCATGAAGGCAATTTATCGCGATATTGATTAAATCAATATATTCAAATTTTATCTTTCGTCTTCCCCAGCAGTCCCACATCACGGGACCTATAAAAGGCTGGTTGTCCACCCTAGTCATTTCGCCATTGTTGAAGCAAGTCGAAACCTTTCCGAGCTTTTGCGCAACCTAATTTCTCTATTGTCATAAAAATGGCATTCAAGAAAACTCTAGCACAGCGTCTATTTAATATTTACAGAACCACCAACCCTTCCTTAAGCAACTTCCGTACTACCTCATCTACCACTGTCAAAGCGTTGGCAGCACCTAATCCCGATAAAATCGCTCCTGATCCGGGAGATGACGGGATTTTCAGACGATTTATTCACCGACAAACGGTGTATCCTTCCTCGATCGCCACCCTCCCGGTGGGGGAAGGGTTGATTTCCAAATTGAGAGAGATGGGCATTACCAATAACAGAATCAGGTTAGACGTTCTAAGCCCGCCGGCGGAGATGAGATCGGAGCCAGCGGAAGGGATGCTGACGGTGGAAGGATGCGAGGAAGCTATTGAAACTCTCTCAATTGGACATGGTGAAGGCGAGGTTGAGGCAGAATGAGAAGAACTGCGTTTCCCATGCGGAGTTCATTGAGATCTGTGCAGAGTGCTGTGGGAATCGAGACCAAGGCAAGGAGATGGCCAAGATGCTTGATGAATCTGGCACCGTTATCGTTTTGGGAAATGTCGTGTTTCTCAGGCCTGAACAGGTTGGTTTTCTTTATTTATTACTGTTTCTTTTTGTTCATCATATTCGTGGTTTATTTCTTGATTAAATTATCATATCATACGAGTATTATTTTAAACACATTCATGTCAAAGTAGATTTCTACGAGTGGTTAGTACTCCGATAGGCAAAAAAGGTTAGGGATCTTTTTGTTTGCTTGGCTGTTATTTATATTTTGGATTTGGAAATTACCGAAAACTGATAGTGTTTTTACCATGTGTGTTTTTTCTCCGTGTTTTCTTTGGACAGGAAATTGAAACAATGTTACGCCAGGTCTCTTAAACGAGATGGTGACACTTTTGTTAGGGAATGGATCACTATTCAACTCAAGGGACCATTTTCAAAGACCACTAGCAACCCTCTTCTTCAACTCTCCAAAACAATTTCATAAAAGATTATTATAAAAAATAAAAAACTCTGATATCTATTTATTCATTAACTGCTTGAAAAAAAAATCCGCTATTCGTTTTGGGAATTGGTTCTCTATGGATGGAGAAAGAGAACGGAGAAGTAGAAGAACATTTTACCCCATTCCCCCACCCCAAACAGAGAAGTAGAATTCAATTTCATTTCCAAATCTCTCCCACTGACTTAGAATTAGAAGATCCTAGAAGAATGGAGAAGATTGTAGGTAGTTCGCCGTTAGGATTTTGACTTCGATTTCTCCGTTGGAAAAGATCACCATGTGGTCCTTAGGGTGATGTCCTGATCTTTATTATTTCTGGCTCCAGTAACACCAATGGCTAAAAAATCTTGCAAGAAAGGTCATTATAGTGGAAAAGACCCAGAGAAGGGGGGAAAAAAGAGAGTATCCATATCTAATTGTGATGATACAGCATACTCATGAATTTTCATTGAATTCCATTCTTCATCTATTTAATATAGATGAAGTGGAAGACATCTTTTTACCCAAATGTTAGTGTACAATTTTTGTGTTACAGGTAATGAAAGCCGTTCAAGGTCTAATGCCTGTGGTTCCAATGTCCCATCCCAACGATCCAAGAATAAAGGAGCTTGAAGCCATGGAGAAGCAGAAGGTGGAAATTGACAAAAAGGCAGATTCATTAGTCCGCAGGGAGCTGTGGGGTGGGCTTGGCTACCTTATCATTCAAACGGCGGCCTTCATGAGGTTGACATTTTGGGAACTATCGTGGGATGTTATGGAGCCTATTTGTTTCTACGTCACTTCCATGTATTTCATGGCTGGATATGCATTCTTCCTCAGGACATCCAAAGAGCCTTCTTTTGAAGGCTTTTACCAAAGCCGATTTAGTGCCAAGCAGAAGCGCCTAATGAAGCTTAACAATTTCGATCTCCAAAGGTATAATGAGCTCCGGACAACTTATTATCCTCAGTCGTCGCCACCACCACCGGTGGACCATCTAATGTTTACTTCTTGGCATACCAATGACGCCAACATGGCACATGTCCAAGAATCAGATGTACAAAAGATTCAGGGAACCGCCTAGCCTTTAGGACCAAAAACAAAATTAGAAATATTCTTAATTTTTCCCTGATTTTCCGGATGAGTGTACCCAACTCTTACTAATACTTCCCATAAAAGAAAACAAAAAAGAAACTAAACTCTTAAATATAATATTATACGCCCTTTCTAGCGGCTCTTGTACAACAATTACAATGAGGAAGCAATCAAAAAAGTGTTTTGCTTTTGACATGTAATGTTTCAATCTTTCACATTTGTACTATTTTCTCAAGGATTATCAATGGGGACAACAAGCAACAGTTGCTAAACTAAGCCAAACACAGCCTATGGCATGGAGGAAATACTCTGATTGAAGTAATTGTTATGTGATCCAACACTCATGCTCCAAGCTTCTGGTATTAAAAATAACTTTTTGTTTGCCAATGTTCAATAAATCTGGTGAAAATTGTGTTAACTGAAAGGAATTAAATTAATCTTCCTGGTAAAATAGAACAAAATGCTGGACAAATGGTGACGGATGAAAGGGAGAAACACACTGATAATTAACTCGATCCGGGGATTTGATTTTCTGGGGGAGGTTTAAGTTACTGATAAAGACTAAAGAGACAAAAGCACCGTATTCTATAGCTAGCGCAGCACTTCCAAGTCCAACCGTTTCAAATTTTGATGTTATCATCTACCGTTCATTCCTTCTATGTGGGCTTGCTTGGTCGGCTGTCCATTCGCATGGGATGGTATTGACTCAAAAAAAAATGCACGAATTATTTCCTGGGATGATGAGATTGTGACTCAAGATTGACGAAAGAAAGGTCTGGAGACGAACGATCACCAATCCAATTCAAAGCTTATTCTCTCCCTCTCCCTTTAATTTATGAATTAAATATCTTCACAGACTTGTCATATGGCACGTATATAAAACATTCTCCGACTCTTCAGAGCAGGATGAATACATTCTTAGTTCAGCTGGGCTATAAGTCAAAATGAACGTATTAGTAATTAATGTCATTTCTATATATGTAAGAGGCATTTTGTTCTTATCTTTTATTTGAGGCTATTGCTCATCACCTAATTAATTATTCATTCTCATACATTTGAAAGTATATTCAAACGTCACATTTTGCATGCAGGAATAAATGGTACTACAATATTGAAAAAATAATAAGTAGAACAACTATCTTGAACCAATAATAGGGAAAGGCTGGTTCTTGGTAATTGGTACTGCGGAGATTTGTCAAAAATGGTGTCCACGCCAGTTTTCTAATCTGGCAAGTAATTTTCCTACAAGTTTCTTTTTTTTAAAGTATTTTCTTCTGATTTTTTAACTATCTTATGAAATATGATTGACCTTCAAATTTGTATTATAAAGGACAAGGAAAAAGATATTTTTCGAATACTTTTCCAGTAGGGCAAAAAATCAGTTCCTCATACGGGTATTCAGAATTGTCGATTGGGTCAAGTTGGCTGAATATTTTTTACTCTTTTGGGTAGGTAGAGCTTTAAACAGTAACGTCTCCCTAAATAAGATATCATTCTCAATTTAAATTAAATATTCACTTTTAATCTGTATAAAAATTAAATATAACGTTTAATTATGAATGAGGTAATCAGTAGTTGAACATAGATTTAATGAAACAAAAATCTTTTAAACTAAAGAAAGTAGTTTGTAGTAGAATTTATGATGAAAAAATGTTTATGTTAATTTTTGAACATCTTTAAATACATATGTAAATATTAAATTGTAGATAAATAAAATAATAAATATATATTTTAATAATTATAAAATATATGAATGTAATAAATATATAGTTACTGTGTATAAATATAATTATTTTTTAAAAAAAACTAACAGACAAAAAAATAAAAACAATTGTCTCATCCACTATATGTTATGATAAGAATTAATTCGTGTGTTTTTAATTGCAATTATAAAATAATTTCTTTTTTTGAAAAATGAAAACAAATATAGTTCAGGCTAGGTTAGAAATTTAAATTGTAGTTCCGATTGAACTCTTACCAAAGCTGTGAATCTTATTCAGCTCTATACTTTTCCTTTTTAACTCAAGCAAATTCTAACTTGACCAAATTCAACCCAGAAAATCCAATTAGGCGCCTGGAGTTGAGAGTTCAAGCCACTTAATCTGGTACGTGTGGGGAAGAAAAAAGACAATCAACTCAGAGCTTGGATATCTCATGCCAAACCAATATCTCGGACTTTTGGGAAGAGACAAGTTTGAAGAGAAGGAGATTAGATCTCAATGCTTTGGGAGATTTAACGGACGTAGCCTAGATTTTTCAATCCAACAAAATCCTAGATTTTTGTTTCTGAATTCTTCGACAATATCTTATATCTCTAATCCTGTTCCTCCCTATATATGCAAGATAACTCACGATATTTAGGAATAAATTTTTTCCAAATTATTGAAGCAAAGATGGTAATTTTTTTCATTTCAATTTGTATTATTGCTCAATTACACAGTAAATTTCTTTTGAAAGAAAACCATTACCTGATAATGTTAATTAGCTTTGAATTTTTCAAACAAAACTTACTCTTTTTTATTATAAGTCGCCAGGAGCTTTTGTGCCATTGTTTTACTATTTTAAAAAAAAAATTACATTTTATTCTTATATCTCTTCTTAAAAAAAATATGATAATGATTGAGTGTATAATTTGAACGTATAATTATATAATCATAGTTGAGGTGTTTTACCAAATATACTTTTCTCCTCTCCCTTCTTTATATCAATATATCTCCCCTCTTTATTTCTAAAAAAAATAAAATAAATGTAAGTTAAGGGTTAAAAAAAAAAAAAAAACCTCCTTGAATTGTCTTAATATTGTTCTAATAACTTATATTAAAAGATGGAAGGAGTACTATACTTCATACAAAATTTAAACTTTTCTTAATTTATGTATGAAAACCTTAAAACCCAATGGTATAGTGGGCCCGAATACTCTTAAAACCGTCCCGTCCAATCCCCCACCACAAGAAAAGAAAAAGATATAGAAACTTTTCTTTTCTTCTTCTTTTTCTCAGACCAAGCTCGTTTAAAAAAACTAGCACTTCTGATTGGATGGATCGAAACAGCTTGGCCCATGGGTATATGGCTTAATGGGTCTTCTCAGTCCAATAATTTCAAAGTAACACAAATGTTGGCCCGCGGGCTTTAGGAGTGGGTTAGTTAGGAGAGGGAACTATCAAATTATTTTCGACTCTTTTTCGCTGGTTATCAAATAATTTTGACCAGCGACATTCGTGAAGTGGCTAATCACGCCAAATTTTCATACACTTTCTACCCATTAGTTTAGTTAAATGGTTGAGTGATTAAGTTAAACTTCATCTGGTTGTACCACGTGGCACTTTATGATTTCTGGTGGTTATTAATGACTTTCGGCAGTCATTAACTCATTAATGAATATTCTTTTATGTCAAAAAATATAACCTGGTTCCAAAAATATAAATTATTTTGAACAAATTCTTTATTTCAAAATATAAGTTACTTTGAGACTTTAGAGAATTATTATTTATGTTTATTCCAATATTACTCATACTCTTGAATTGAGAGAGAAAATAAATATTTTAATTTTAAATTTTTAAGAAAATATAATAAATGATGATATTTTATTAAATTATAATTTCTCATATTAATGTATGAAATACACAAAATATCTTATATTTTGGGATTGAGGAAGTATAAGATATTGAAATGAATTATATACATATTTTAGTTTCTAAAAGACACTCATTTATTTTATATACTATTACCTAGAATTAAAATACTTTCACATTGAGAGATAAAATAAATAGGGGAAATATTAGAAAAAAAACATAAAATAACCCGAAAAATTAATAAAAACTCTTATATTTTGAGATAAGAAAGTTTGCTTTTAACCCCTTATATTTTGAAACAAAAAAGAGTATAAATCAAAAGAAGAAGAAGAAAAAAAAAGAATGCAAAGAGATATCATTGCTTTAGAATCCATATTAATGACTAGAGATTAGATAAGAAAGAACAAAGGAAAATAAAGCAACATAAAGTCTATTTTCAGCCTCTCATAAGTTGATTGAGCTAGTACTTGTAGAAGACAACATAGTAAGTATTTGTTAAGTGTCAAACTCAAATTCAAATTCTGCTATTGTCTTAATAAAATTAATTTTGGATGTTGGGATTATCATTCAATCCATATCTGCATCAATGTTCATTAGGATTAGAAAATCTCACTTTTGAAAAGCATGATAAAGTATGAGCTTGCACCGCTAAGCATGCTTTGGTGTGCACCGGTGAACAAAAAGCTTGCAACTTTCTGGATTTTGTCATGCTTTTGTGCTACCAAATACTGTAGCATTAACACTGGTTACTTTTAGTACTAAATATTATCAAAGTTAGACTCTTATTATTTTATTTTTCTTTACTAGTCAAAATTTATCACGTTAAACTAATGAATGCAATTCTCAAAAAAGAACTAATGAATGTAGGGACATGATGTTCAAATCACCCTGCTGCATGATATCCATTCGTTAACTTCGTTTTCTATCTCCTCCCGAGTCATGCTAGCTTACAAAGTTTCAGCATCGATGAGCAGTGAACCACTGAGCCAATGAGCCATGTCCTTGTTCATGGTTTAGACTTTAGATGAATCCGAGCGCCAATGATGTACACACAATTCACAATTTGCTGGTTTCTAGCTGTTTGGATTCTTTCATACATATATATATATATATATATTTTCTCCTAAACAGCATGAGAATGAGAATCAAACCCAATACCCAATACGGTAACAAAGTGGTTCATCAACTTACTGAACTGTCAACTTACGTTTGTTGTTTTTTGTCGATAAGCATTATTTCTTGATTGCTAAAACGTAACAAATACCATGATAAGTATGTTTAATCTTTTATGACTTCAAAATTATTAATCGAATGCTGAGAAATAATGATTGGACGAAAACAAAGAGAGGTAATAAATTGCTGGGGTAACATGATTTTGACAGCATATGCGTCAAGAGTGGCCCTTTTTCCTTTTTTTCTTGACTGGTGCTTCGTTGATAAAAATCTCCACAGGCTCGAAAGAAAGTACTTATTCTCCAAAAAAAAAGAGAATAAGTGCTTATACAACACGGGTGATGGGCCTTTTCTATTTTATTATTTTCAGCTGTGGAGAAGGTGGGTGAGTTGGTGTGAATCTGTGTTCACGGACAATTTTTCACCTGAGTCCGTTCTTCTAAAAGAAATACTTTTGCCATCACTTAAATTATTACCTTTTTCTTTTTATGGAATAAGGATTAGAACTCATTGATGATATTAAAAGGATTACATGATACCGTAGAACAAAACACTCGAGGGACGGAAGTAAATGGGAATCGATGGCCCGGCTGTGTACTGCAAATTTAGCTTGCCTATCATATGAATATGTTGACTTTTCCAAGAGGATAGGTAGGTTCTTGAAAAGAAATTTGCCCCTCTTCTCTCCAGTTCACATGAGCTGTATGCCCCATCAAAGCAGGGATAACACTTTAGGCATCTCTCTCGGGAGGATTATCAATAGCATATTTGCTATTAATCAATGGGAGTGAACCGTTTAATGAACTTGAGACTACGCCTCCAACCATCCATTATCTGGAATAAAATAAAAAGAAATATAACAATTAATACTATCAACAACTGTTCTTCCTTTATTCCAGAATCAAGCAGAAGATTGAGGATTGACTACCAGTCTAAGACTGTCCATCCTGCAGTCAAACATTCACGGAATCATTGCTTGTTGATTATGATTTTTTAATTTTTTATTGACTGAAACTGAAAATGATCACGGCCACAAATTCTAAGACAAAACACCAACGGAAACAAAGTAATGGAAAAGAAGATTGGCTTAAGTTTACAATATATAGTAAAGTAAAGTAGAGAAAATTTTTACAAAATCCTTAGTATATAATTTGTACTCACGGAAAACCAACTGCGTAGTCCGTATGATGTGAAACTTGTTTATACACGGTGAAAAAAAAAAGGAGGAGAAAACCCAGGACGGACCTCTCAAAGATCTTTGTCATTTGCCACTTCCAAATTGTCGGCCTCTTTAACATTGGCAACGAAATGGCGCCGCTCTTCAGTTTGGGAATTGCTCTTCTTGCTGAGATACATCTTCACGTAGAAATTCAAGAAGAGCAAAAGAATAGCTCCATTCAGCACAGAGTTGAATACCCAGGCCCCAATGCCATTGCAGCCTCCCTTGATGATATGCAACAACAGAACCCCAACATGGCACACCAAATTGCAGCCCAGAAGCACTATCTGGCAGTTCACCACAAACGGGAAGCATGCGCTCGGCAAACCTATGGCGGTCCAGAATCTGTATCCGTACACCACAGTGTAAATGAACGTAGTGAGGAGAATCGCCAGCACTTGAAAAGATTGGGAAAATTCAAGCCACAAGAATGACATGAAAATTAGTATGGAGTTGTTAAAAAGTTGGAAAAAAGAGAGCTTTCGACGCCTAAGAATGGTGAAAAAGGTACGAACGATGTGGAGAAATCGAGAGAGGTAGTAGATATAGGACCAAAAGAAGACCCGTCCAGAAGGGCGGGTTCCCAGAGGGAAACAGAGGAGCCACTGAAAAGGCGTGGTCTTGGTGCGGCGCCAAAACCAACGGGTGTCACGGATCTCGGTGGCGGATGAGAGAAAAATTCCCGCGAAGATAGTCACTGAAATAAGAACCATGGAAAGAGAATGAAGCGCTGGGAGGGGTCCCAGAGGGAGAGGCCGTCGGCTGCTTCGGAAAAGGAGGATATTGATGAGAAGGTGGACGAAGACGGAAAGGGCGACATAGGCGGCGATGGAGGTGAAGAGGAAGGACCACGTAGACCCCCACAAATGGGTATGGCCCCAACGGAAGCCAACTATTGCCGGATGCTCAGAGAGATAATACCTAAGGCTTTGAATCAGAATCATCATCGACGAGAATCTGAACCACCTCCTCGTCGTCGCCTTTGTTGATAGTTTTGATTCCTCCGCCAATATATATAGGATAGGACCCGTAAAGTGGGATATTTTCTCAATAATTGGTTCAAAGCATGATAAACAAGAAATCGAAAAAAGTAATTATTTGATCGATTACTCTCTGTTTTACAATAACAGCAAAATCTTGGGATTTTCAATATACGTTTCTGCTCCTTCCCGTCCTCCTATATCAGAATTTTGTACTACCCTTTCTCTGCAAAAATGGAAAAAAAAGAAAGAAAAAGGTTTTATTTTCTTTTCTTTTTGTAGAAGAGAACAGAACTCTTGGTATTGTGCAAACGATTGGCTTGAGAGAAGATTTATTAGGGGCCGTGGAGCTGAGGTTTCAGAAACGGCTGGTGGCGGAATGGGTTGGACTCGAGATTTCATTCGACGGTGTGAGTTGTTGAATGTGACCCCTTCTAAGGTCAAGGTAAATGCAATCGATTATTTTGCGTTTTTAATTCTTCACAAGCAAGAAAAAGGGTAAATTTTTAACAAGGTCTTTTTTATCACATATTTCTTTTCTTTTTCTTTTTTTTATATATGAAAATGTAATGCTATATATATACACAGACGTATAGTTTATAAAAATCTATCTCACCTAAAATTTCTCGAATAAGGGAAAAAAAGGTGGTATGTGATTCTTTCACAGAGCATTTAATTATGAAAAATGTTGTATTACTAATTTTATGTTCAATCTTACCACTTTGATTAGGGAGAAAAAAATGTCATCAGCAATATTAGTTATTTATGATACAATGACTCTCTTTTTTCCATAAAATAAAATTTTAAGTCACTGTGGATTAATAGAACGGTAAGTTCAAAAGAAAAAAAAAATAGAAAAACCCTAATTCATACCATCTTACAGCTTTTTCAAATATTTCTCAACATTTTATATAAAAAAAGTAATAGAGTAGTACCATATAAACATAAGAATATACTCACAGGGTAGGTACCGACGTAGGAATTGTGTTTAAACATTTTTGTAATTTTATTAATAAAAATTTATATGGTAGAAATGCAAGAAAATTTATGTGAAAGTAAAATATACTTCAAACTCATCAATAAAATAAAATAGAATATATTTCGTCCGTTTCATTTCAATTATATACTTTGAACTTGCATACAAATTAATACAAATCTTAGAAATAATAATTATATTAATAATCTTCTTAAGTTATTCTAATTTAATAATTAGTGTATAAGATTAATTTTTATAAAAAAAATACACTCTTTAATAAATTATAAATAACTCATTAAAAGTTTTTATTATGATAATTAAAATGAAACGCCTCAAAAATAAATTTGAACAATTGGAATAATATATAAATATTAAGCATAATTAAGACATAGTAATTGATAAAAAAAATTAACCATGATATGTACGCAAAAGTAAGAAACTAAGAACAAATAAAGAACCACAAATACAAACGTAGATAATTTTATAAACTCTCTCTCTCTCTCTCTCTCTCTCCAACAATAAACATTGGACTTTCATTATTTAAATATAGTAGAATCCAACAATAACTATAATACTGGGTTACAAAGAAATATGAATTTTACGTGGTAGAGCTTGTAATTTTTTAGAGACTTTTAACATATCCCAACATTCAACAATTGGTTTAGACTTCTTCAACAAAAAAATAAAAAGTTAGAGAGGCCGACAGTTTTAATCATGAAAAGAGAAATGGGTTTACTTCACTAAACCCCTTAAACTTTTTGAGAAAAATACACTATCTTTAATATTCCATTTGACTTAATGTAACTCTTTATCTTTCAATTATTTTAATTAAATACAATTACCGCTCTTTTATTTGTCAAATTAAATTCTATATATAGATTCATATATACTTTTAATTCTTTTATTATTGTCATAATTCGCCAATTTATAAAATTAGATTAAAGTATTATTAAAAGAGCTTACATATTTTTATTAAAGTATTAATTTATAAAAGGGATTAATAGTGAAAAATATAAAGCATCATCTTCTTTATTTTTTCTCAATGTCTTAGATGAAAGGAAATAAATAAATAAAAATAATGATTTAGAATGGGAAATTATACTGGCAACCTAATTAGTTTAATGCATAAAATTACTAATTTTCTTCTATTCTACCTTTTCTTTTATTTATCTTCCCATTTACACTTTTTTTTTTGTAATTAACGGCATTGAGCGTTTATTAGAATATTGCAAGAAGAATATCTCTCATTTTTTTCTAAGGGTAATATATATGTTTTTTTTAAGTATTTGACTTATAATAATAAGTCAGATAGACAAAAATGATAAGTAAAAATATAAACCAAACTTAAATAAACTAAATATTAAGACAATTGAAAGATGAACTAGAAGCATATTTTTTTAACAATAAGTTTAAGGGGATTAAGTGAATGAAATTAATACAAAAGAATTTATTTTTTTAAAGCCCTTTGTTTGATTCGGTGGGCATTTCTCTAATTTGTTCCCGGGACCATCATAGCCAAACACATCCCAAAAGCCAAAATTGTCTTCCTCTTGGGAAATTCGTGAGCTCTCCATAATGAGCTTGCAATCTTGGCTGTTGCTTCTTTTGAACAAAATTCACTTGCTTTAATTTTGTTTATTGGTTTCAATAGTACTATAATCAACTTCATTCAACTCAAATTAAAAGTTCATACTTAGACTCCATATATAATTTAAAGAAAATATTTATCCATATTCAAATTAATATTCCTTACCTGTATTATAATAATAAATATACTTATTTTGGCAATGTGCTAACTTAAACTATGACAATAATGTGTAAAGTTGCTTTTATTTTGACCCAAAACAAATCTAGACTATTAATGCTTTTAAAATGCTGATATTGCTTATTTTAGATTTGTAAAGTTGCTTATATTTAGATTTGCCTCATTAATTGAGACTTTGGAATCTTTGAATTTGAAGTTTGAATCTTATTTGCTGTGTTCCATCAAGCAAAAGTAATTAGGTATATTATTGACTAAAATTGATTTTTCGTAAAAAAAAAAAACTGTTTACCATTTTATCTTTATATATTTTCTGATTTTCATTGAAATTTGGCATTTAAAGATTAAATTGAAATAAGAATATTCCCATTGATCTACAGTAGTATCGAACGAATGTACCTAATGAGACTTCATTATCTTGTCCTGTTGAGAAGGACGATTGAATGCGAACTGGCAAGCAAAACACCATAGCGAAAAGCCGAAAAGTGAATGGCAACCCGAAGAGCATCTGCAGAAATCTGATTGATTTGACAATATCCAAATTAACCGAATTTTATTAAATTTAACACTTTTTTTTGGAAAAATTAAGTGAATAATAAAATAAAGTGTTAGAAAATGGATAGTAATATTCAATTAGTACATTTTCAAATTTTTATTTATAAAATAATTTCGTATTTAGCATTTAACCAAATGCATTTTATCTCTTAAAAACAACATATTATATACTTCATCCGTCTCAAAATATATGATTTTTAAAAAAAATATATTTGTCTTAAAATATAAAATATATTATTTTTTACTCTCATATATATATATATATATATATATATTAAAAAAACATATAAAATGTTTCAATATATTAAACAACAATTTTAAACAAAATATATTAAAAAAAATAAATATATTAGTGAAATTTTACTTAAACACTATATGTCTCACAATTTTAAAACTAAAAACAACATTTCAAACCATTTAATCTTTCTTGAATTATAGTTAACTGGAAATAACTTTTTTATCAATCTAAATTTGAAAAAACTTCTCTTAATGATGCTACCGTAATAAATATTGCAATATATTAACACGAAAACATATCATTCATCTTTCATTTATAATATATAAAATTTATGTGTTAAAAAGAATTTTACAACTTCTTTTCATAGGCTCTCAATATCCATTTATCAGTACGTAGGATTTGATAATAAGATAATTCAGACTCTCATTTTATCTTCATTGTGAACATTTTTAAAAAAATTAATAACATTTTAGCCCTAAAAAAATTAACTAAGATTGGGAAAAATATTGAACCGCCTCAATGAGATTGTCTTGTTGCCGGAAAACCCAAAATAGCAAACGATTTTTCTCTGGGATATTTCCGACACACCAGGCATATACGTTTCAACCAAAAGCCACGTCAGTAACACGCGAAACACGAGTTGGATATTTAAAAATTAGTGTAACAATCAATAGCTGTGAATGCAAAATAAGGAGTAATTGTGATTGGATTTAAGATACTTCTAGTAACGTCCCGGATGCCATTGTGGATAGATGGAGTCCGGATAAATGCCTACATGGCTACATCTCAATCTCGATTAAGATGGGTATATCCATCAATATTTTTGTGAATGTACCACCATACTTGTCATTGTTAGCTAAAAACGTTAAAAAATTAGTACTTTAATAAAATGAAAAATATAGATAAATTACATATATAATTCAAAATAAACTTAATTAATAAATTACATTCATATTACATAATTAATTTTTTTCATCAAGTTTTTATATAAATTTGCACACATAATCATTTAAAGTAAAGTCTTCGATACATTAACGTTGTTTTTCATTTTTGAATTTTTTCAATAGTTTTAGAAGTTTTCATTGAACAATTTCACAAGAATACGTCTAAATAATTAATAGAATTATCATCCAATGAATATTTAATCAATACATTTTTTTATTAAAGTAATTCATTTTCCCGATTTCTAGTTAAATATCTAATGAAATGACATTTTCAATTACAATTCCAGTTAACACATTTATAATATATTTTTAATCTCTTACTTTTCATTTTATTGGCAAAACTACTTTTATCCAAATTAAATTAACGTTTGAAAAATGTAAGTAGACGTTCACTACTTAATCAAACATTAATTTCAATTAATCATCCAATGTCATTGGTCATTTCTTTGGACATTAAAAATTACAATCTTTTTATTCTCATGTTTTAAGTTTTTGTCAATATATTAGTTGATAACAAATGCTAATAATTTTGAAATTTATAAATTGAATCATTCATATTTTTTAAAATTAAATAAGAACAAGTTTTATTTGAAATAAGTATATACAAGAAATAAATAATGTATAATATTGGTTTGAAAAAGGATGATTTTTTGTTAACTAAAAAACTATATATATATAGAGAGAGAGAGAGACAGAGAGAAATATATATACACACAAAAGAATATATATATACCTTCCATTATTTTACTTATATATTTTAGGAATAAATTCAATTCCTTTTGAATTTAATTATCTCATAATATTTATCAATTTATTTTTTTGTACAATTTGTTTAAACTAATTTGAAAAAATGACATATTTTCCTATTTTCACTTTTGACTTTTTATGTCATGTTTTTAATATGTTTTGAAAAAATTGCACAAAAGCTAAAAGAGAAAAGATGTGATGTGTGATTTAAAAAAAATGAAAAAATAACATATCACATATTTTATCTTTTGACTATTACCCAATAAAATTGGATAATCACTTTTTCAGTTGGGCCAGGGTAAATACCCACTTTTAATGGATATTTGCTCATTCATTTCTAATTATATGAAACCAATGGTTGATAAGTGTTAAAAATAAAAATAAAAATTGAGAGTTTCTATTAACTAAAATTGTCTATAATCAATTGAAAACTAAAGAAAATTTGCCGCACTAGAGCTTGATTTTTATAAAATTACTATAATATATTCTTTATTGATGTGATTAATTATGACTGCACAATTAATGTGTAAATTTTATAAATCGAAAAAGTTTTTACTACAACAAGAAAAAAATATTTTTGGAAAAATATATAATTCAAATATGTATTTTTAAAAATATGAACATAGGAAAAAATTATTAGACGAAGAATGTATGAAAGAGGCACATGATTTTTTTTGTAGCGGTGACAATTGTTCAAACAGCGTGCTTGTGCTGTTGTGCAGAGACGCGGGTGGTGAAGAAGGAACCAATGTAGGGAAATGTGTGACCCGCATGACACGGGTAAGAGAGTTAACGGTGGTGATAATTTTTCTGGTACGGATGTTTGTGAGGTAGGGCTCTAAGCAACTTTCGAAATGAATGAGCCTCTTCTAAAAATTATACTTATACTATATATATATAAAATTTTTTTTTTCAATTGAAAAACATCAAACGAAAGAGTCAGATGCCAGTGCACATTCGAAAACCTGTTGCAGTTTCTGACGCCTGTGTTTTTCTTCATTAAGGGAATTGAATACCTTTTACTTTTAGTAGGTATATTGTTTTCTTTGGACTTTTTTATATTGATTAAGAATATATGACTAATATAGTTTAAAATGTATATTTTTTATAAAATATTTTAAAAATAATTTTATGATTTATTATACAAAAGTGAATATAATACATTTGTTAGATATAAATACATTACATATTAAATAAGATAAGTAATGTATAATTTTAGACAATCTAAAAATAAAATTATTAAATTGGGACAATCAGAGTACATGGTGAAAGAAATTAAACAATCGGAAGTCCTAATTCCTTTAGGAGTTGATGGAGAGTGGCAAATGGTAATTATGATCAGACGTGATCACGGTTCATCAAATTAAAAAATTTAAATCGAAAACTTAAAGTAACGATTTTTAACGTTTCACAATTCTGATAAATTTCGATTCCAACAATATTACAATTTCAAGCGGTTACAATTACGATTTTAATATTATTTTTTTGAAAAATAAAATTTTAAATGTAATTTCTTTTAATTTTAAAAAACTTTTTAATTTTTTTAAAATGAATGTTTGTTATTAAAATGAGCTTAAATTTAATTATTATTTTCAATAATTAAACTATTTAAAAGATTATAGCTTAATTGTCATTTTTTTATTTATTGAATTTCATTCGTTCATTCCATAAAAATGAATAACAAAACTTACGAGAAGAATTTTGAAAATTGTAAAATACTTATAAAGTTTGAAATTTGAAAAGATAAATATTAATTTTTTTATATATAATTATGGTAAAATGGTGAAATGATGATAAGATTAATGTATAAAAAATAAATATAAATTGTAAAATAAAATTATATATAATATATATTTGAATGTTTGAACCGTAATTTCAACGGTTCATGAATTTTTTTATACAATTTATGAATTAACGGTTCATAATTTATCAAAATGAAAAATTTAAATGGAATAACATCAATTTTTGAACGGATAATCATAGTTCAATTTCAATCTGATTCATAGTTTCAGGTTCTAATTTGATCAGATTTAATAGTCGGCTCATGCACATGTCGTCACCAAACTAAGATATTACTATTTGGTTTGAGATATTATGATTCATGAATGACTAAGATCACAGTTATATATAAAAAAATATATACTAGAGAAATAGGTTAGGTTCTTTATCTGGTCAAAAGTGAAAGAAAGGTGAAAAAGATGTTATGATATCTAGGTATGGTACAATTTTTCATGACATCACAATGGCTAAATTATTAGCTGAAACTTAGAGGTGGGTAGGTCAAATATAATTTTGTCAACGAGAAACTCTCATTATTGTTCACTTTTGTTTTTGTTTCTTTTCTTTTGGATTTGTGGTTCTTAAGCAAATTCATTTCGTAGTAGAATTTTCACACAACACAAACCTCCAGCAACAGAGATAATCTTAAAAATTTGGATGACTAGATTGAGGAAAAGAAATTATGACAAAAAGGGCCAATCGATTTGTTCATGTTCTTTCTTCACAATTTTCTTACACCATGAGGTAATTGCAGATTATGAGTAAGCAAAATGGGGAGGTTCTGACTATATATATAAGCAGGAGAGGAGTGGTTGCTTCGAATGTGACATTCATAAGTATGAAACGTAAGCGATAGCATTTTCTGATTAGTTTTGTAATAAACTATGAAATAATTACATGAACCCAGGGGAAAAAAATTACTATAAAAATGGCACTACGGTTATTTGTAAATGAAAATCATGAGTTTCGTCATTACTGTGAGGGGAGTACGAATCCTGGACATTGTCGTGGCAATCTTAAGTAGATGGAGTACAAATTTTGATGGGAGGACGCATTTCTCAACAACCAGAGAGAGGAGCCTGGGCTTGCCTGTTAGTGTTAGGAGACACCTCTGTCTCTATTGGTACGTATAGTGTATAACGACAACAATATACTAATCCAGTCTGTTGAGGAGTGGGAATAGAGAAGGTGGTGTTGGGGCCCTTTGATTTCTCTAGTGTTAGCATTACGAATCAGAACCAATGACTTGTGAAAGTCATGGCAAAACTTTGCATCAAAAAGGAAAAGAAAATCCTCTAAACCAAATTCTCAAACAACATCTCTCTCTATGACTCACTCTTTCGTATCTTTAGTTTTCTTCTGAAGAGTATAGCAAAAGCGGCAGTTTGGTTTATTATTATTATTATTTTTTTTTGTAATAGCAGTTTTAATTGAATTGAATTGGATGATTAAATGTCTAATTTATTAATATATATTTATTTTAAAAAATTCTAATAACAATCTTCCTTAATTTAATCTAAGAAATCTAGAATAACTAATTAATGACCTTCATCATCCTTATTAATAATAAGGATAATAATATAATTTTATTAAACAAAATTATTACTCTATAAATTTTTAGACCAACTCAAATGTGAAAATTTAATGTGCATAGTATGTGTTTACTTCTACTGTATATACCATGCACTTTTTTTTTTCATTTCTTTTTATAAGATGTGAATTTAATAAGTAAATTCACATGTCATTAACTATAAAATATTTTGTTATTTTTTATGATTATTTTGTGTATATTCTAAACTATTTTATCCCTATTTATTTTATGATTGATTCAAATACAACAAATACTCATTAAAAGAGAGAAAAAAATTATGTCATTTTAAATATAATAAATAAAAATATTAAATATTAAATAAAATAATTTCTTGATTGGGAAGATGCGTTTTCCCTCAAAGACTTGTTATAAACAATACACTAATAATCATTAGTCTAAGTTAGAATTGTCCTCTATCATGATTACAAAAGATGGGATTAGTCCTCCCTCTATCACAGCACACTCCACTCCACCAGGGGTAGAAAGGAATAAGGAACGTAGTCTAAAGTACACTGGGATAACGTAGCCAGAAAATCAGTAACATAATTAAAAAACTTCTTCCTACCCGGCATCACCTCACAGTTTCACTCAAAGACTCGTGCACGTATTATTGAAGTCGCTTAAATAACTCTTAGCTGTGCCTTCAATCTTCTTTGCTATTTTAGCAGATCACATGTCTGTTTGTACTATCACACGTGTGGGTTTAAAAATGTTTAACTTTTGGATAATTCACTTCACTTTTAAAAACTAGACATAGTACGTACATTCTTTACACTTGTTAAAAGAGATGATAATTCATTGAAAATGTTAAATGCTATATTTTACTTATTTTCTGACTTAATAATTCGGTCTATTTTTAAATAATCATTTAGAAGTTTGATTAGTGGATTTTTTTTTTACTTATTACTTACGGTCCTGACATTGGACAGGACCTTATAATATTGGCTGAAGACAAGTTAATTATTGAAACATTATATCTAAGTTTGAATAATAAACTCGTGGATTTGAGTTAGTTACTAAAAGTGCCTTGTTTTGTTGTTTTTTAATAATATTTTTTGGAATAGAATTAAAATTTGATATGATATTTTTTAAGTATCACATTATTGATATTATTATAAAATATAGTTATTAAATTGTTTAATAATGTGATTTTAATTAAAATATATTAAAAAATAATATTATTCATGTGAATTGATATACCCATATATGTGAATGAGAAAAAAAATTAAAATTTGAATATGATCGAAGTTTTGAAAGTTAAAAAATGTTTTGAGGGGAATGAATAAATTATTTTATTTCTTTCGATTAAAGAAAAAACGGAAGATAGACAAGAAAAGGACGACAAGATCTACATAATTAAACTGCTACAGACTGCCCCGGTTTCAGGCCATTGTAACACAAGTAAAAGCCCATTATATATTTTGAGTTGGATCTTTGTGGGCTAAAGCCAAAATTGAATTATGAATGCAGCAGTTCCTTTGGTTTATGTAATTCGTAAGCCCATATCCATTTTCTAGAATTTTTGGGTTGCTTGTCCATTTGTTCCTATTATTTCCAACTTCAGAGCCTAACCAAACAGCCCAAATATATGGGTCATCCGTTGACTATGTCAAGGAGGAAGACTTCTACAAGGAAACAAGTTGGAAGAGTCCAACGCCAAGCGTTATATTCTCTTGCTTTTCCTGAAAGTCCCAGAATGTTCTGCGAACTGCGAAGGGTCAGAAGCGCCTTCGCTTCAGCCATGATATTAGCCCTTCGTCGTTGTCGGCTTGTTTTACCTTCAAGATTTTCACCATCATCATCGTCATAAGGTTTAAGGTGACTTTCCAAACTGCCTATCAATTTTTTTTTTCACTGCGGCTTCCTATTGTTTGAATATTAGGGCTCTGATTTTGATTTTTATTGTGGAAGAAAGATGTTATCTTTTCCTTAATATCATTCTCATATATCTTTCTTGGATTTTTCATTTTAATATATATTGATCTAGTTGACTTTCTGGTTTTAGAATGATCGAGTGGTGTTACGGTTTATCTTAAATTGGTTCATTCTTCATTGATATTAGGGCTTGCGTAGATGCAGGATTTGGCTTAGAATTGGCATATAGAAAATCTGAATTTTTGTTTCTGATCTATTGGGATTTTGTTTCTGTTCATATCTGTTGGTAAGATTTTTTGTTTACAGTTTGTGGTCATATGGTTCATGGATCTGAATCGAAGTAAGAATAATATCGTTTTTTTTAATATAGAAATATTTTAAGTTCTGGATTATAAAGGCCTTTTCAGGAGACAAGAGGCATATAGGGTTTGAGATATTCATATACACATTTTGGCTCTTTACATGTTGAAAAACGAAGTCTGGTGATAATTCTTTCTATTCTCATCCTAAACCTGTAATTCTGTGACATAATTGATTGCTTAGTTGATGCATTTTTTTTTCTCTCAATAAGTTTTTTAAAGGTTCATTTATAATTGGCAGGTAAGAAGTGTGTTGATTTGTGGGTATGATGGCAAGTGAAGCTAGTGATTCAGCAACTAGATCAGCTGAGACCCAGAGTTCTTCATCTTCAGCAATTGGGAATGGCGATTCGGGTGACTTTGAGTGCAACATCTGTTTTGAATTGGCTCAAGATCCTGTAATTACACTTTGTGGTCACCTCTTTTGCTGGCCTTGTCTCTATAGATGGTTGCGCCTGCACTCCCATTCGCATGAATGCCCTGTTTGTAAGGCTTTAATACAAGAGGAAAAGTTGATTCCTCTTTATGGCAGGGGGAAGACTCAGACTGATCCTAGGTCTAAGCCCGTCCCTGGTGTTGAAA
Organism: Apocynum venetum; assembly: GCA_019593545.1. Taxonomy (NCBI): domain Eukaryota; kingdom Viridiplantae; phylum Streptophyta; class Magnoliopsida; order Gentianales; family Apocynaceae; genus Apocynum; species Apocynum venetum. The sequence goes on along the minus strand of SRSM01000123.1, from coordinate 1,712,298 downwards.
TCCCTAATCGACCTGCAGGACAGCGACCTGAAACAGCTCCTCCACCAACGGGAGAAAGTGGTTTTCCAAGTTTTGGATTTGGACTGTCTGGAGGATTTCGTCCAGTAATGATTGGAGGGTTTGGCAGTCTTGGCACGTTGGCTGGGTTTTGTGGGTTTTTGCCATCAATATTTAGCATTCAGATCAACAGTTTTCCAGATGCAAGACCTACATTTAGCGCTACTCCAGGGTATGCACGGGGTTTCTCTGGTGGCTATCATCCTGGTGATGCCCCCAGGACTTCACAGACCAATCAAGGACCGCAGGCAGAAGATAACAAGCTAGTGTTGCTCTTTCTAATTGTTATTTGTCTTGTGATTATTAGTTGCATGTTGTGATGGATGGAATTTGAGTCAAAGATTTTGAAAACGTCCCTGTAAATGCGCAATGAAAGGAAGGTTTTTAACCCATCCTCCCGATTGAAGATGTTTATTCAATATACTCTTGTAATTTAAACAACATTTTTCAGAGTCAACTTAAGGGATATAACTGCAATGTAATGTCTGTATTGTTGACAGGTCGAAGCGCTTGTGTTGAAACATTTCTAAATTAGGTAAAGATTAGGAAGATATTTGAAATTTATTCCTCCATGCTACTCTCAGTAGCTAAGTTGATGAGCCTTGTGTGACATCGATGTTCTACGAGGGAATTCTTGCTATGTAGTTTTGTACCATACATGCTAAATTCTCAATGGGACGAGTTAGAAAAGCAAAGAGAGTAGTGTGTTGTAAATAAGCAAGCAGAGCCGGATTTCGGATTTCTCGCTGGGATGCCTGTTCATCATTTGCCATCATCTTTGCGGCCTCAAAGATGAAAAATTCATGCAACCATAGACCAATTCCCATATTTTACTGCTTGTATTTATTTCTGATTGTAAATATGTTCTAGGAATTACATATAGGTACGAGAATTCAAATTTATTGACTTTGTGAATAAGATTGATGTCGGTCTGGTCTTGTTCATGATTAATGATTATTCTGCAGTCTGTACTCCAAAGCCATTGATGATCTATATATCCTTCAAAATAAATCTCATCACCCTCAAAAACATAGTTTGATTGTGGCCGGTGGGGAACAGAAGAAAGAAGCAAAGGAACTTGTGATAATGCCATGTGGAGAACATGGAGGAGCTGCAGCCAAGGAAGTCTGTCCTCCATGGAACCCTAATAATTTAGGTAGAGCCTCCGTTCTTTCTCTGATTGAACTTGAAAATCCAATAACTTCGTTGGAACCATGTGAATTGCACATGCATATTAATGATCTCTTTATGGGGAATACTCTCAGCTATATTTGTCTATCTTCAAGGACATTTTGACTCCTCTGCATTCTCATAGATTCCACGAACTACTAATGGCAAGCCCTACATACCGATAAAATGAGATATGCATATGGAAATTTACTTGATGAAAAAGAAAAAGAAAAAAGAGGCAAGAATCCATGGTCATGTTTTGCACTGATTATCCGCTTCAGAAATAGAAACTGACAAATTTTAAACACGTATGAGCAGTGCACGAGTTGAAGCATCTTCTTTTAAGCTTGTTTTCATGAATTAAAGCGCAATATCACATGGCTGAAAAGGTTAATATGTCACCATTAAGTTCACTTTTTTCTTTCTTTTCCTTTCCTAAAATTGTTCCTACCAGTTTCTTTGTTTAGTTTAGTAATGAGTCTATTTATGAAACTTGGAAAAGACCCGGCGTTTGCTATGGTAGACCCACATGTCCCCATTTTCAGGGTGGAGATGTGGTAGCTTCCTCTTGTAAATGTGGTCGGGCGAATTCCAGTCTTTGTACACATTGATAGCTGCCGTAAATTATGGGCCAAAAGAAACGGAGAAAGAAAGAGCAGATTTGAGATTTCGAAAACCAAAAGCAACAGATCATATGGCCATGTATTACTATCAACTAGGCATCCCCATGTTTATATGTTAAAATCTAAACAGCCCATCAAACACGGGGTCTCAAGTAGGTCTCATATCAACCTTGCAATTAATGTTCCACACAATATCGGGAACAAGAAAAGAAGAAAAAAAAAATCGAAAAATTAGTAGTTGCAAGAAGTCACCAGCTTTTTCAGTTTTGCTTGCAACTTAAAACACCAATGTGGGTCTCCCAAGCCCTTTCCCTTCTTGCTACTCTTTTCTTGTCGTTTTCCTTAACCAAATTAAACAGCCCCTAAAGACACTAGTTTAAACCATTCGACTCTATATGACTAGGGAATAATGCATTTGTAAAACGAAAGGCTTGAATAACGTAACAAAATTCCTACATGCTTTTTAATATCAAAGATGCCATAATACGCGTTTGCTTGAATTTGGCTTCCAAATTTCACATATTAGTGCTTGATCTAAGGTTAGATTCGGCGTTACCAATACCTGAAAACGTCACATGGAATAGAAGACTCATCATAGACGTGGACGGCTCAGCCAATGGGCAATTGCAAGCAAAGACACTCGACCGTGATTGTAAGTGCTGCTACTTACTAGTCCGTCAATTTTGGGTCAAATAGCTACTACTACTCACTGGTCACTGGGTCATTAATTACCATGTAAGCCGTAAATTTAAATATTGTAGACTGTACTACTCTTTTGCGGACTTCATTAGTCATCACCAAGACCAACAACAAAGGACTTCATTATTACTTTTCTAGAGCACAGACGACCTCCCCCTATAGCTTTGTTCAAAAATCTTTTCAACATTCTTTGCTCCATATGATGCCAAGTTTGGCATTCTCAAGCCCTCTCTGTGTGATTCTTCTATTCCTATCTAGTGCTCTTGCCCATCTTCCCACCAATGCAAATGAGACTAGAATAACCAATCGTCTCCCATTCAGAGAAGCTCCAAAATTCTATAACTCCCACAGATGTTCTTCCCTTAATTCCACCGACGACAACAATAGTGAGACCAGAATTTGCTCCGATAATGCAGTTCATGTAGCCATGACACTCGATGTGGCCTATATCCGAGGATCAATGGCAGCAATCCTGTCGGTGCTTCAACACACTTCTTGTCCAGAAAATGTTGTATTCCATTTTGTTGCTTCAGCTTCAGTAGATATCATCCACCTCAATCTCACAATTGCTAAATCATTTCCTTATCTTTACTTCCAAATATACCCTTTCGATGATTCAGCCGTGGCGGGCTTAATATCCACTTCCATAAGGGCTGCCCTCGATTGCCCTTTGAATTATGCACGCAATTATCTTGCTGATCTCCTCCCCATTTGTGTCCGAAAAGTGGTTTACCTCGACTCTGACTTAGTACTTGTGGATGACATTGCCAAATTAGCTGCGACACCACTAGGAGATGAGGCAGTTTTAGCAGCCCCAGAGTACTGCAATGCAAATTTCACTACCTATTTTACCCCTACATTTTGGTCCAACCCTTCACTTTCTTTAACATTTGCGAATCGGAGGCCTTGTTATTTCAACACGGGTGTAATGGTCATTGATCTTGAGAGATGGAGAGCTGGAGATTACACTACTAAGATAGTTGAATGGATGGAGCTCCAGAAGAGAATGAGAATATATGTGTTGGGATCGTTGCCTCCTTTTTTGCTTGTTTTCGCTGGGGATATAGCTCCAGTGGATCATAGGTGGAACCAACATGGTCTTGGTGGAGATAATTACAGGGGATTATGCAGGGATTTACATCCTGGTCCGGTTAGCCTATTGCATTGGAGTGGTAAGGGGAAACCGTGGGCTCGACTTGATGCCAGTCGGCCTTGTCCGCTAGATGCCCTTTGGGCGCCTTATGATCTCTTGCAAACCCCATTTGTTCTTGATTCTTGAGGTATTTGTCCTTCTTTTCATCATCAATTAATTTTTATTTTCCTTTTTTTTTTGTTTCCAACATTTTGGGGCAGGGCAGTACTATTTGCCAACTAACTTAATTTCTCATATTAATTTTTGGCAGATATTGTAATGTGCGTAATGTGAAACACAACAAGAGAAAGGCAGAGATCTGTGGCTCGAGATCCTCCTTTAATGTACAAATTTAAGAATCTGAACTTCTTATACATTACATAGAGATGGTACTGAAACATGTCTAGGTGAGTTTTATAATCTGTAGATTGATTATACAGTTAACTGGTAGGTCTTTTACACGCACTTGCTTTTTTGGACTTCTGTACCATCTTTGATCATTACTACAAATATAGTAGTTATTAATAACAGTGGAGATATATAATTAAGGACCAATAGAAATGTTGGTGATATTCATATTCTACTTTTTAGTGCATTAACTTTTGTATGTCTAAATGTAGTCTTTGGTGTGCCTCAAATTTGACGCAAACCAGCGATTCTCCCAATCATTTAGAAAATCTTTCTTTCTTTTCTTCTTCTTCTTCTTCATATATACATATATCCAGATTAGTCTTTGTTCCTCAATTATTTTAGTATTTGAAATGATGTAAAAGCATTAAAGGCTCTCAATGCATGTCTGCATAGAACAACCTACCTGCCTAAAGTACACGTGGTATGCCAAATGGAAACGTATCTAGTGCAGAAGAAAATAATCTTGCACCAAATCTTGGATGGAAAATGAATGTTCTCATGATGTTATACAAGACTTCTTCAACTTGGTATCATCATGCATGTAAGAATGTTTAAGAAATGAAAGGCCCTCACTCTTGTCAATTTTGCTTCTGAAAATAGAAATGATTTAAAGGCATCCATAAGCACATAATTACATGCATTCGCAAGGGAAATAGCTCTTATTTTTCCATTACAGGTGTTCATAATATGCTTCTTCTATGGAAACTTAAATGTTCACTTTTAAGCAGTATAATAATTAAAAAGAGTTTTTTTTTAGCTCAACAAAAGATATTTCTTAAATTTAAAAGTCACAAGTTAAATTTAGATTAAAAATATGATTATTTTTTAAAAAATAATATTTAATTTTGAACATTTTTAAAAAATAAATACATGATTATTTCAAGACAGAAAATATAGTATTATGCAGTCCACATGTTATATTTTACTAGTAATATACAAACACAGGGCTGATTGGGACATCGATGCTAAACTCATATACTTTGTCTATGCACAAAATAATTAGAATTTCACTACTTTAATCGTTTGGTCTTTAACATATGTTGTGATGGGTACATTTTAACTACTACTACTAATAAAATCTATGGTTTTTTAGAATCTTTGAAAATAAAGATATCTTGATTAGGTTCTTCTGTCTAATCATGCATTAAAGTATCTCTTGAAGAGTTAATTAGTAATTTACTTATATAAATAAGGATAAAAGTTTAGACGAAATGAGAATAAGGGGATGTCGGCAGGGGGTTGTAAACCTGTAATTGGACTGGGCCTTTAAATTAAGGCACATGGCGGGACAATTGAAAGCAAAGGTCGGTCCATTCTGATTCTTGAGGAGTACTTGGGGCCATGAATCAAATTCTTGTAAAACTAGTATAAACCACAGCTTTCTTCCTCTATAAGAAAACAATTCTTTTTTTTATCGGAATATTTCCGAATGATAACTTGTTCGACTAATTTGAAATTTGATTTGAGATAAGTCTATAGAATCTTATTCTTATTCATATGTGTATGCTTGATCCATAATTTTTTTTTTTACAACATTACATTTAAGATCGTAATCTTATTCAGACATTATCAAATCTCTCATTACTTTGCCCTTATACAAATACATCAAGAATATCTATATTTCTAAAAATAAATAGCTTTCTTATATCTTTAATAACTAATGTATTTTTAATTCTCATATATATGATTTTTATGCACAATAATATTATAATTATGTTACCATATAGTTTCTATAACTTATTGATGAATCTTTAAAAATTCGTAATAATAAAAAAATAATTTTAAAAAATTCTGTTGATTGTATCCTAAATTTAAGCAAGCTGTCAGATCCGGCGGGGGGGGGGGGGGGGAGTCGGTTAGATTTCTCAACTCCATTAGATCCCAGAAATATTCGGGACGCTTTCATACTTTCTTTTATAAAAAAATTTAAGGGTCAAATAGAGGATTAAATGGTTAAACATCTCGAGGTTTGATGATTTTTTTTTTCTGACGTGCCTTTCGACTTTTAAGGCTTTTGTCATCGCCTATGACTTTTTCTTTTTCTCTCTCTTTGTTTTTTAAATGGGGAGGAGTTCATTCATGTATTTAAGACTATGTCTTGGTACAAACTGACAAGGAGAGGGGCTTCCATATGGTTTCATACACACTGATGATTTTATCGCCTATTGCTTCAGTTTAATGAATATCGATGCTTTTGTTCGTTTGGGGTCAAAAGATTAGCTTGCTTCAAATTTTATACACATTAAGAATTTAAATGATACTTTACAATCTATTAATAGTACATAAAAACTAATGTAAAAAGGATTTCTATATATATATATATATATATATATATATATATTTTATAATAAAAAAAAATTCTCTAATATATCAAAACGGGAAGTAATTTTTGGTTAGTTTGAAATATCTAAATTCAATTGATATCCTTGTTGCTTCTCAATGAAAATGGAAAGGAGCCAAATTGATTCAAAATAGAAAAACAAAAGAGAAATAAGAAACCGAAAACATAAATCAGTAGTAATTGGGCATCCAGAAGGCCCAATCAATATGTAGAGAAAAAGATTACTCGAGGGCCCAATTGACAAACAATAGAAGACCTACCGATGAACTTTCTTTTTTATTATTCTTGTCCCAAAAACATAAGATCAGCGCTGTGATAACGAACTTTCTTTTTTATTATTTCTTATGTTAAAAAGCCTAAAGAAAAAGAAAAAGGAGAAGAAAAGAAAGGGCGTTATCTACTTAGATCCTCTGCTTCTGCAGTCTGAGGAGGCTGCATCACGCGAAAGAGCTGGAAAATAAAAATCCTCATTCTTTGGTGGCCTCAGAGTAGACTTCAATTGTGGCCTTGATGATGAGCCCTGGAGCTTCTCTTATGAAAATGTTTATAGTAAACATATTGTACTAGGATCTATTATCAATTTCTGTTAAGGAATTCAAATAAGTGCTCTTCAGATAAAAAATAAACTTCACTACGTTCTGCAATTAATCTGGACATTCTTGTAGAATATAGAGAGTCAAAAGGATACGAATAAGTCAAGCACCACGCATACAACAGCATCCAGCAACCAAGGCATATTTGCTTTGATTTTGTCCCATTCAGTAGTTCTCACAAGAATGCTGCATTACAATAGATAACAGATAAATCAGTTACACTCAGGAGTAAAACAGATAATAGTACTCTGATCAGAGACAGACAGTAAACTACCTGGCTACATAAGTAGCATTGGCAATCAGCGCGAAAGATGAACATTAGAGGATTTAAGCCCTGTAAAAGTTTATGAAGCACTTTTCAAGATGAGATATTTAATCCAAATTGAGTATGTTCGGACTGAATTGAAACTAAAAAAGTCACGAAAGGCTTTTGAGTATCTTACCTCCACACTTCCTCTTTTGATCTGTTGAATGAAAGATAGAACTAGTGTTAGTGGCAAAAAGAATGACAGTAGTAGATATAAAGAACAGCCCACTCAAAAAAAATATAAAAGAAAAATAATTAAAGAAGGGCAAATGAAATGTGCAAAAGTTCTTCAATACGATCACTGGGCTTTTAGTTTAAACTCAATTACTCACATTTAGCCAAATTTGAGGTATTCGACCACCCATGTATACAGCAGCCATCATCCACCCTAGCCATTGGCCAACAGTACTATGTCCAGTCTCGTCTCCCCCTCCGCGCTGCCATTGAAAACAGCGGTGGTAAAACAGTTGAAATTCATCATCATTAAAGATAAAAGCTCAGTGTCAAGAATATCATACTTGTAATAATTTTCTCCCAGTTAATCCAATGTAAGCTTGCATCATGGCCTTAGTTTTGTGGGGCATGTTGATTGACGTCGCCAAAAATGCTCCATAACCAGCCTGATAATATTTAACATATGGATTAAAAATTATTTTATCACAGTTCTAAAATGATTCAATAATTAAAAATATCAACCGGTATCAATAATCCGAATTGCAACCACAAGATTTGCCTCTGCTAGCTAATCTCCATATATAACGAAAATGGAATCCATTAATTTCATATAACTAGAAATGAATCCATTTGATTTGTTAGTCCTTAATTTTATGAGTAGCAGGTTTAGATTAGATTATCTTGTGAATGGGTAAAATAACGTTAGAATTCAAACTTCACCGGACATGCCATACAATATAAAAACATGTCATCCACGATGGAGTTGAGACAAAAGGTCGAGACAAAGACAAACTGATGAACTGTTTTTAGTATCAAATGCTTAAAAGAAGTAGAAAAATGAAATGATCATATTTTAAAGCATTTGTATGCAGTTTCTTAAAGTGAATACAGCCTGCAAGAATCCCGGCAGATCTTGGAATTCCATGTTCTTGATGTTAGTGTATGGTTCGGAATATTTCAAATATCAAATACTCCATAAAAGGATAAAGTAATCAGTAATCAATCTTGATTAGCATACTATTGATGAAGTAAAACTAAGGTTTTGAGAGAAAAATATTACCCAATGTCTTATCAACTAGGCATAGATTATCCTTTTCAAAAAAGCAAACAAAAAAGTTACCATATATTATCAACTTGCAAGAGCAACTAATGTCATATCACTACTGATTAGGGCGAGTCAAACTCATTTAATATCTAAGTAAATATTAGATTGTACGACAGGAATCAAGCTCATTTAATATCTAGTTAAATATTAGATTGAACGAAAAAATATTTATGTCCTGATTCGCTGAGCTAGTTATATATATTTTTGAAATTTTAAATTAAAATTAATTTTTTAAAAAATAAATCGAGATCAAATTCGACTCAAAATTTATTCTTTGTTAGAGCTCAAATCGAGCGCTGAGGTTGTTTGCTTCAATTTTTGTACGTGAACGAGCTCAAACTCGAGTCAGGTCCAGACTCAGTTTACACCATTACTAGCGGCGACAGTAGAAAATGTTCCAAAATATGAAAGAAAATGACGCTTACGGATCTTGGGGTTGTTTTAGGTTGGCCAATGGATGCCTTTGTTGTAGTTGTTTCGGCTGGCTCATCATCAGATGAAGAGCCATCGTCAATGCCAATAGCCGAAGGCCCACTTTTAACAGGCCAAAGATAAGAACGAATTGGCGGGGTGGGGGTTGCGCTGCCGGCCAATGATCTTGCAGACCTGCACCAGTAAACCGATCCAATCTCAAAATTATGTGTTTTATTAATAAAAAATTATCCTATCAGAGCCACATAGTATATACGCACGTGTAGTAGTAGTCTTTGCGCTGTGGGGTTCTTATTGCTCCACTGGGTATTGGTATTCCAGAATCAGTTGTTCTGGAAGGTCTAAGAGGTTTCTTCAGATCTTCACAATCCTGAAAAAGCACGATAAGTGCATTAATAGATTGCATTTTGTGCCCACCAATAACAAGAAAAGGCCAACTCCGTGGTGGACAATTGGAGATTTACTAGAAATTGACGCCACAGGAATCGGGATTTTACCTCTTGCCTAGAATCCAACTTTTGACCTTTCAACCATCTGTATATGTGGTCATAGTACAAGCTCTGTAATACTAGTAGTATAGTAGTTGTAGTGTAGAGCTGCCCGTGAATTATCATGACACGGCACCAAATTTTTAAGAAACAACAATCAAACGAATATTAATTAAATGGGTAAAAGAGAAAATAAGCATAAGACCGAAGCATTAAGCAGTACATTACCACAGCCGTGTAAAATTGAGTCGGCAACTGCAAGAACAGAAAGGATTAAAAAAGTAAGAAAATAAAGGGTAACATGTCATCGAGTAAAAATTGATGAAACAGGTACCAGTAAGTGCAGAATTTATATGTTCAATAACAAGTAATAATTACAATCCAATTTTATATGTTTGTGTTTTTTCTATAAATAATAAACTTGTTTCTTTATTAATAAAAAAAAATATTTAAAATTATAGTTAATGTGTTAATTACACTTTTAATAATGATCTAATCAAACGATTGATGATTAAATTGTTCGAAAAATGAATTTAATTAGAAATGACTTTTCTAATAATTTGATATTGTTTTTAATACTCAAAATTTTCAAGAATATTCTATAAAAATAAACATTTTAAATAAAATTAATTATATTTTATTATTCGATTTAAAAATCAAAACAACTCATCCAATTTGGACGGAAAGGATGTAGTTGCATAGGGAAAGAGTGGAACAAATTTAAAACTGATTGCACAAAAAATGTGGCAAAGAATAAGAGCTTACTGTTGCAGGTTCGAGAAGGCAGCCCATTAGATTGAATATGTCGCTGCAGAAACCAAAAGGAAGACAAAATTCATCAACTCAATCATCTCTATTTTGTACGGTATTTGCTATAGAGCTACAGTATTATACACGGAATAGTATTTTATTTTATGAAAAGATTGAATGTTGAGAGATGGAGAAATGAAAGCAGACAGACCCAGCAACCCAAGTGAATAGAAACAGAAGAGAAACGCCATGGCTGGACTTGGTGCGGAAGTTGGTAATAATTTGTGGGATTTCAGCAACTGCCCAGAAGAAAAGGCTTACAAGGCCAAAAGCGAAGGAGAATTCATCTCTAAGGTTGCAAATGCAATCCTTCAAATACCGATGGATCCAACCCACGCAAGGCTTCTGCTCTTTTACACAATATGAAAGTGAATTCTGCTGCCACAAAGGCTTCATCTTTTCTCTCCCCTCCAACCAGTGTTTTGGTATGTGCGTGAATTCTAGCGAGAGGGCTACTCACAGGAGTCCATTTAAATGGAAAAAAAAAAAAAATGCTGGCTGATTAAGACCCTTGACTTTTACGCTTTTACCCTTCAGATACCTTTACTTTTTTCTTCTTTTTTTGAGGGACCTTAGTATATACTAGTATATTGTTTTTATTATTTGTTTTTTCCCTGGGAAGCATGTCGTGAAACAATAATCTCTTTTTGATTTTAAATGGATACATTTATTTAATTTTTTATATTGATTAAAAAATATTATTAAAAATATTAAAATATTATCATTGTTAATTTTAAAATAAATTATATATATTTTTAAATATAAATAATTTTATTTTTAATAAATATATTTTAATCAATTAATAATTATATATATTTATAAAAAAAATCAAATTGTGACTGAAGATGTATGACATTTCCTTAGCTATTTATATTATTTTATTGAATTATTGCATGGTTGGGCGTGGAAGAAATTGCAATGGTTTAAAGCATTTTCAATGTATTAATATCATTATAAAAAAAATATATTATTAAAAATTAATAATTAAAATGTCAAAGTACATAAAATGTCATGTGAATTGACATTTAATTTTAAAAATTATATTAACAAACAAATTATATTATTAACGTATCATTTGTTAATTAATGAATATATTAAAAATATATTATTATTATTTTTATATATACTTAATAATATGTAAAAAAAAAGATTGTCAAAAGATAATATTACTATTGAGTGTTGAATAGAAAATTTTAAAAAGATTTTTAAATTTAATAATGTGACAGTAACTTTTTTTTAGATTGAAAAGTAATAGCTCCAAAAGCTGGAAAAGGTGCAACTTTCCGCAACTGAAAAACAAAACAAGATAAGATACTATTTGAGCAGCTTGTTCTATTGCTCCTCATAGGTCCTACTGACAAGGTTCTTTTCCTTGGCCAATGAATGGAGAAAGATAATTAAGTATTCATTAATTTTGTTGAACTTGGTCGCAAGACTCGTATAAGGTACATCGATTCCATTTATTTGAACTCCCTGCCCATCTTTGCATCCTCGTACTATAGAGGTCCAACATATTTAGGTATGTCCCGATAATGTTCCACCCACGCCATTACTACATACACAAAACAAAACAAAAGGCTTCTGTGCAACGCAGAAATAGCGACGGGCATTGTTTTCTTCTGCGAGTCTCTGGAATGTTACTTTCATTTTGGAAAGCGCAATCAGACCTTTCTAGTCTAAAATATTCAGCAGCTAAAAGACTAATCAAAGTGATTTTAATCCAATAAAAACGACAGGGGCAGATTTTTCATTTTTTCTTATTAAGGAATAAGTGCTACAGCTGTTAAAGAGCAGCGACGGTGCGCTGCATGCTGTATAACACGTGTTGTAGTTGCACTCACTAGTCTTCATGTCTATCTATCTATCAGAATTCGGATATGATAATGATGATTATCCTCGAGACAGAACAGGCTCCTCAGGTGAACGAACCTTTTTCTCCATTCCTCTGTTTTGTCCTCTTACCATTTATATGATATGATTACTGACGCTACAATAAATAGATGGGTCTTATCTTCTTTCTTTCTTTCTTTTTAATGGCCCAGTGGAGCTCATCTATATTTCGTGTTTGTAATGTTCTGCTGTCGGCTTTCATAGTTTTCCAACTGTCTCCCACCACTTGTTCGTTTCTAGTTAATCCACCAGGCGAAAAACAAGGGCCATATTTGGCAATTTCTGTTATATTATATGCCTCATTTACCTTTTGGCCGGGCCGGAAAGAGAACCAGAAACATTTTCTTTCATGTACATACAAGTAGTATTTCTTGAATTCTGACAAGAGTAGTCTCTCGGCAAGGGTTACAATTTTAGACAGGCAATAGGTTAACAGGGGAAAAATTACCAGGTACTAGTTTAAAGAATGCAAAGTACATCTTTAATGAACAATATAATACTGTACAAATTCTCATTTTATTCATGGAAGAAGTAGACAGATGGTTCGAACATAGTAATCCTGCCAGGTTACAATCTTATACTATGACGTTACACATCTGGGAATTCTTTGTATCTGTTGCTGTACAACCTGTAATCCAACTATGCTATAGAAAAACATTCCCTGACATTGTCGCGTTGGAATGGCGCTCGTCGCCTAAGAAGTGCTAGACGAAGAGGGCATGAGAAAGGTAGGTTGTTTACGTGAAGGGACTATCAATGTGCTCAATGATGTCTAGCAATCCAGACTGATAAGTGGGATAAAGCAGCCCCACTCCCAGTTCTTGCTTCATTCTTGAATTAGAAACCCGCTTCTCCACCCTGTGATCTCGCCCAGTGATGAGGGATTCTGCTGTTTCAGAAGGCAAGCATTTTGGTCCGTGGCCTGGCCATTTTTTCTTGACCAGATTCTGAGCTAATTTAAATACTTCCTCTCGTGGAGCAGGGTCATCATCTACAACATTGTATATCCTCCTGACATCAAAATCAAAATTTACCTCATACTCATAGGAAGGAATTTTGAACAACTACAGAAGTCTGGGCTCTTGAAAGTCATAACAAGAAGAAAATGCAGCACAAAACATTAACATCCTGAACGTGGCAATGTATGTCTTCTATCTCTTAGATTTTAAGACTATTCCCTATTAGTTCAACTCTTTAATTTAGCACATTTCAAATTCAACTCTTTTCTTTTAGATTTTACATATGAGAACTGAGGCAAAACTTAGCACAAGACACCGTCAATCAATATCCTTGTAAAGTGCTACATTAAGTATTAAGAGAAGAAAAAGAAAAACAAAGAATGCATTGCTTAAATTGCGAAAGCACCAATAATTCAGTAGTGAACTCTAGTGCTTTTCAGGAGTTGTTAAAAGTTTACTGCCAGAATATACCCTGATGATGGCTTCTGAATGCTGGCATTCAGTGCTTGACAAATGTCAGCAACATGAATCCTGGATGTGAATTGCTTGGATGATCGCAATCTCTGTTTCATAGAGAGTGGCTCCGGTTTAATTATAGTGTCAACTGCACTGTGTACCATAAAAAATAAAAAGTCAAATTCAGGCAAACGAGTTTGCATCAAAGAAATTCAAACAAATACCAACATTATATCAGTCTAAACCATGTTAACATATTCATTTCAGTAATCTTGATAACCTTCTGCCAGGGCCATAGATACCTCCTAGTCGAAATATTTGAACTGCTATCTTGAGATCATGACCCAGCCCTAACCATCCTTCCTCAGCAGCTAATCTAGCTCTTCCCAACTCACTTGATGATCTTATTGGATGACTGTAACCATGCGGTGATTAATTCTATGAAAAATCCAGCTCTTTCCACTAAATATCATATTTCTCAGTTAAGTTATACTTACTCTTCATGAATCCATGCACCACCACTATCTCCATATACACCTGCAGATCAAATCAATGAATTTCAGGTAACAATAAGGACTTACATGACTAAAACAAAAACTACTTGAGACTGGAAGAATTGGAAATAAAAGAAACAAAACCAGGATTTCATTAAGCAGATAAACATTCTGAAAATATAATTCTTGGAATATCTTCTAAAGATTCTTCATTTTTATTGTTTCATTGGAGGCATTTCAATGGCATATGGATAGGAACTTTAAAAATGAGAATGCATACTGGTTGATGACAAGTAACTAAGCCAGTGAAGGTTGCTATCTTTCAGTCTACTTCCTAATAATTCTGCATGCTGCAGCATCTGCATTAGTGGAAGAAATTAGTAAAGCAGCTGCAACATTGGCAGAATAACAGTATCAGACAAGACATCATTCACTAGTTCTTAAAATTGAAATTTTAGCAAAATCTTACTGGATCACCAGCACCCAATACAGGAGGAATAGACACTAGGAAGTGCGTATGACATTTTATGATATCAATGACTTCAAGACTGCAACATTTAAAGCAACAAATTTAATCAACTTGGCAAAATGTTGTCTGGTTTTTCTTATAGTCTCTGTGCCAATCAAATATAAAAACCAAGGAATATTTGCTAAAGAATCAAAATGCTTCAGTGAGCCCAGAAGTTCAACACTGCAGAAAAGTAGAATATATATAACATGATAAGAAAACCAATTATTTATCATAAAAAGAATAGGTGCTTAGAAAGGGGATAGAAGCTAGCTAGCTTTCTCGTCCAACTGATAACTTGAAGGTTATATCGAAATAGTGTGCAAATTTGCTAAGAGATCATAGAAAGGAGAACCTCACTTTGGCTCTTTTGCGTCAAAGACATAAGCATCAAATCCCATTTCTTCAAGTTTCTTCTTCTTGGCTACGCTAGTACAGGTACCGCTCACCATCCTAAATAGAATAATACAAAAAGTTATCAACAAGAACTTTCACAGAAGCAAATTCAACAAGAACTTTAAATGAAAAAACTAAAAGCAAAAACAAAATTTAAAAGAAGATATAAAAAAATCTCTAATTTTAGTGCCGTGAAAATTACCATCCTTTCCTCTTCAAATCAGCGCCGAAGAATTGTCCCACAAAACCCATTCCAAGAATGAACATCCGGCCATTCTGGAATATCGACTTGGCATTATCCGAGTTCTGAAGCAGATTGCATCGTACATAAAACTGAAAGGACGCCGATTGAGTTGATATGCTTGGGGCCAATCGGAGATCAATAGCCGGGATATGGCCGAGTACAGCTCCCGCCTGCATTTCCGGTAGCGTTTTTGATAAATCTAACCGGGTTTTGAAAAACAGAAGTTCAGAAATAATTGGCAGCTTTCTGAATACTCTGGGATGCACTTGCCCAATATGTATCTCCTCTCAATAATATCTGGGCCTTTTGTTCCCCTCTACTTTGAACTCATCCATATGGGGCTTCTTTAAGAGTGAGCCCAATTATACTACCGGCCTGTGTTCCTTCATTCCCCCTTACATAATCATAGTGTAACTCTGACGCAACTGATCACGGGGTGAAGGGGCTAACCACAACACTGGACTGCAATCACGTAAAACCACGTACTAAAGTTAGTTAGGTTTTTTCTAACAAATAAAATAAAAATTGGTTAGGTTTTTCTTTAAACTGTACGGATTCAATTCCAATTTCCATCCTCGGGTATAGTGGGGAAAAAGAAAAACTACAAATTCCAGTTTGAACACTATTGATTCTTAATCAGTCTTAACTTTTTAGGTGAAAACTCACTAAAGCACTGTATTCTTTTACAAACCTGCAAAAGACTCCGAGTTTGGCATAAGTCGGCAAAATTTCGTTTTCCCTAAAACCGTTGACAAATTTATGCATGTTCTTTGATCAAAACTCGCATTTGGTGAGGAACCAAATCATTAAATCTTAAGAGCAAGCCTAATATTAAAAATAACACATAAAATAATTTTTAAAAATAATAAAATATTTTATATTTTGAAACAAAATTTATTAAAAAATCTTATATTTTTAAACATATTTCCTAATTTCCTTTTCAAGTATACCTTTATTTATTTTGTATTGAAAATAAGAAAGATTGATAGATAAGAAGAGAATACTGAAAAATATTAGAAAAGACATAAATTTTGTCTTGAAAATTACAAAAAGATGAGAAAAGATAAAATAAAATAAATAAGAGTAATATTGAAATAAATGATAATATATTTATAAAATGACTTATAATTAAAAACGAATAAAAAGTTGTCTAAAAACTTACTAAAGGACAAAAACATTAATGTTTTTCATTCATAACTAAATATTCATTTTTATTTTAAAATATTATGTGTTATTTTCCACTCAATAATTAAATATCCTTTCTTGTCTTAGTATATAAAATTAATTGTCTTTAATATGTAAATCTCTTAAAATTTAAAAGTTATTAATAAAATTTTAAATTAAAAATAATTTTATTCAAATTCATATATCTAAAAATAAAAGTGTAGATATTTAATTTTATATTTTTATTTATAAAACTCAAAAATGGAAAAATTATTTGAGGACCACAATCTAAAAGTAAAATATAATAATTTTTTTAGTTAATGATATATAAATTTATTAAACTATAAAAGTTATAATTTTAAACAAAAAATATATTTCTTTCATCTCGTTACAATTGTTCATTTTAAATTTATTAAAATAAGTATTGAAAATAATAATTATACAATTAAAGTTATTAAATTTTCATTATTTAATAATTAGTATATAATTAATTATTCATTCGTATAAAAAAATTAATTATATAATAAATAATTAAAAATTAATTCAAATAATTCATTAACAATAAATATTTAATTACAAATGTATAAATTAAAATTAAAAATGAATAATTTAAAGAAGGCAATCATTGAAAAAGATACTTGCACAATTATAAAGAGAGAGAGAGATTGAGTCATTATTTTTAAAAAGCAAAACGCGATTTAAAAGTAAGAGCGGCTTTTATTAACACTCGTGCCTTGAATTAAAAAAAGAAACAAAATGGACAAGCATTCCACGCCTACATTGAAGCACTAAGACCAATAACTAAAGTCAAGTGAAATTTCAATTTGTTGGGCCCAAGGAAGCTGCCATGCAATTTCCTCCGGCAAAAAGTTTCACGTAATCTATCAATGTCCACCAAGCAATTTCATTGAAACTTTCGCTACAAAACTTTCCACGGACATCAAAATTGTTCTACGTTGATCATACGTGTGTTCTCATGCTGATGCTAATTCGTCTGAATCGCGTCGCTCCATCGTATAAATTGCTCCAATCTGTTCATTCAAGTCGCGTGGGTCAGAATTCAATCCAGCACAATATGCAACCCGAAATAGTTCCCAAGTCGTTCGGTTGTCTTCCCCACAAAAGCCTCAAATTGAGCTTACCCCGTTCTAGATCTAGGTCTAGTTCCAATTTGAGTTCTCCGAGAACTCCCAAATCCCCCAGCGGCAGTACTACTTCATCCCGGAGAAGCACTTCATCAAGTACTAGGTCAAAGGAGGATGAGTACAGAGAAGTGTTTCGTCGTTTTGATAATGACAGTGATGGCAAAATTTCTGCCCTCGGATTGAGGTCGTATTTTGCCTCGATAGGGGAGTATATGTCGCACGAGGATGCTCAGGCTGTGATCACAGACCTAGACTCCGATGGTGACAATCTCATCGATTTTCGGGATTTTCTTAGGTTGATGAATAAGGAAGGAGAAGATCATGAGGATTTGAAAGCTGCCTTTGAGATTTTTGAATTGGAGAAAGGATCTGGACGCATCACACCCAAGAGTTTGCATAGGGTTTTGAGTCGTTTGGGGGATGCAAAATCGTACGATGACTGTGTTGAAATGATACGAGTTTTTGATACTCATGGTAAAGGAGAAATTGGCTATCCTGAATTTCAAGAAATGATGATGGCCTAGCCTACATATTTCGTCCTTAATTTCCTAGTACTATGAATAAAACTTAGTGATTATACTTGTTTAGATAAAGGATTATTTTGGGCAAAGTTTGAAAAGCATCTGTGGCTTAATTAACTTAGATCCTTGTGCTCATGAGAATATGGAATCCTCTCAAGTGTGACATGATTTCTATTCCATATTTGCACCTTATATGGGCTATATATCCTTTCCTTCTCGAGATTTCATGTCATGTTATTGTATTTGTCAAATTAAGTTACTTGGATCTATTTATGTGTTATTATTTTGTTTTTTTTATAAAATATTACAAAGTAATTATATTCAAATTAATGAATTATATTATTTTTTATTGTACTTAAAACAAATAGTATTTATTGTTTTAGAAATAAGATAAATAAGGGACTTCGCTTATAAAAATGAAAATGAAAAATGAATGGATAAAAAGGGTGCTGAAGTCTCATAACATTTATTGTTCTAGTTGTAAATTTATATGTTTCAAAGACGACATATAAATTCAATCATATGTAAATACACATACAAGAAAGGATCCTACAACACATAAGGCGTGCATGGATGATCAAGAAAGATGCAGTTACATCTTTTTTCATTCTTCACGTTTCTTCACACACTTTCTAATTAATATTTTACTCCTCTATACCATCATATTATAGGCATTTAGCAAGGTGTACTATTTGGATGTTTACATTTTTTTTCTTCTTCTTCTTTATACTAATCTGAACTAACCTCTTCACATTTGAATGCTACGTACCATCCACTTGTAGCTTCAGTTAGTTAGCAAGAATTAGTATGTAGACATGCATGCTTCAAGGGCATGAGAAATAATCACCAAAATATTCTGTCTTTCGTGGATTTCCTAATCATAAAGAGAAAACTAATCTGCCATTACGGTATACTATAATTGGTTAAATCTGATGTATTTATTCTCGAAAAAAAGGCCAACATATACACATTTGTTTCGTTGAGAAAATAT
Source organism: Apocynum venetum (assembly GCA_019593545.1). NCBI lineage: Eukaryota > Viridiplantae > Streptophyta > Magnoliopsida > Gentianales > Apocynaceae > Apocynum > Apocynum venetum. The sequence continues at coordinate 1,693,188 of SRSM01000123.1, read as the reverse complement.
TACAATGAGCCTTGAAATTTATGCTGATAAACTCCAGGGAAAAAGAGAAAGAAAACTATACAAAAATGTAGATGAAAATCTTAGTAGGATAGCAAAACAACTATGAAATGTCAGAATAAAGATTTAGCCAAATCTGCAGAGGTAAAACTTAAAAACTAGACGAAGACGCGAAAAGCTAACGGGGTAAGAGAGAGAAAGGAAAAGAAGAGAGAAAATATCTGTCAAAGGGTGGGCAGTTGTTGGCTTTTAATTCACCAGTTTGGAAGTAATGTAATTAATGGTTGCGCGAATGGACATGGTACACCCCGGGCAATTCACTGAAAATACTATTTTCTAAATCTGTAATTTAATTTATATATTTCTATTTCATTTATTTGAAAATGAATACTCGAATTTTTTAAAAATAAATATAATTTTTATTTAAAATTTACTAACATTTTTTTAATTTAAAAATTAAATCTCCTAACGCATATAGTTTCAACCCTAATTATAAATATTGTATTAATGAAAATTGTACAATTAAGTTCGATGGAAGGAAGTAATATTATAATTCCGTACCTTTTGTATTCTTTTGTTTTTTTTCCTCTTTTGAGGGAGTTGTTTTATACTTTCATTTCACCGTTGGGGTGAAAAACACAAAAATTTAGATAAAGTTGTTGTTGGCATTATACTTCAATTTTCTTTATTTATCTCGTTTTAACAACATTAGTGATTTCTACTACATCCGTCACTTTTTATTATAATATGTTATAAATTTTATACGAATGAATAAATTATTTTACTTATCATTATATTCATATTTATTTTAATTTTTTTTGAGAAAATAAGTATTTATTATCTCTTTCTCTCTTTCAATAAAATAGGGGTAGATTTAAAAATAATATACACAATAACCATATGAAGAAACAAGATACATTATAATTATGAATAAAAAAGTTTGATTAATACATTTTAAAAAAATGGATAGATTTAATATCTCTTATCTATTAACATCAACCATAAATAATATTTTCACTCTTTGAAATTAAAATATTAATCCAAAATTTTTTAAAGTATTTATTCTTCATAAAATTACCTCATTGTTATTAATTTAGTTAGTGCTGGAAACCATTAGTTAATAGAATGCAAGTTTCTTAAATGAAATAGTTTTTAGGATAATTTTAAATGAAAAAAATGTTTATTTTATAAAATAGAACATTTAATTTCGAATATTAAAAAATAGAAATGTGAACATCATATTTTGGACAGAGGGAATATATATGAATATATATTCCTTATACTTTTGTTTTTTTTCCATGGGTGGTTATATTCCTTATTAAATTTATTGTTTCATTTTAAAATTCATTATTATAAGTCATAAGAAAATACTCTCGTTGTCCTAGTAAATAGACTTGATTTCTATTTGCATCATTTTTAAACTATAGTTCAATTTTTCTATTTTGAATATTTAATTTTTCGATGGACAAAATTGCTCTTATTTAATACATTGACTGAATCATTCATTTAGAATAATAGTTTTGAAACTCTAAACATAATTACATCACAATTAATTATTTTAAATTTTAATATAATTAAATATTTCATATAAAAAATCATGTGTTTATAGTGGGTTACCAAAAAAATATTAATAAATGTAATTAGTATGTCAATGAAAAAACAATTGTTGAGTTAATTCTATTATAATGACAAAGTAGGAAAAATGTAGAAAAATTTCACAATTTCAACAATATTAAATATATTTTATTAATTTGTGTAAAAAATGAAGGTTGCCTATCATAGTGAGACGAAGGAAGTATTATATTAAACATTTTAATTCAATGCCTTTTACGATAGCTTGAATTATGTGAAGACTTGAAACTTTTCACATAAAAATGTTTGAGTTAATTTTAATTTCAAGTGGTATAGAAAAAGAATAATTTTTCATGGATTATTAAAGAAACTTCATTCCACTTAACGTGTCCTTTTTTTCTTCTTCTTCTTCTATTTTTTATTTTACAATATTCAAGCTATAATTTAGTAATAAAAATTAATATTACAAAATAAATTAGATGATAAATTTAGTAATATTATTTACTTTTTTATGAGTAGTAATATTAATTGGTAAAATTACTAAATTGAGTTAATCGTTAATATTTAAAAAACTATAATTACTAGAAAATATCAGATAAATAATTATCACTATTGAATATAAATAAGCATTATAGAAAGTGGGAGGTGTGATTAACAGAATGAAGAGAGAGTGTCAGTAATAATATGGGATCTCTTGCATAAAATAAACTCACTTTTAATCTAAAATTTGACAATTAAAAGAGTTTATATTTAACTGCATATGTCATGTATCACGAAGAATATTAGTAATTGATAAGGTGATACCTGATTAAGTCAATTTTGGAGTAAGGAAGTTTTAATTTTCAATTAAAACATTAGAATTTAGAAATAAACGAGAATTTCAGCTACATTAATAATAAAAAAAATAATATAATTTTACTTACAATAAAGATTCTCTTTAATTCTTATATTATTTAATTTTAGAAACGATCGAAGAGAATGAGTTATAGTGACCAAGGAACGCCTAAATCTAATCCCTTTGGTAAAGCTTATCTGCAGACACTTTGAGGATTTAATAATCAGGATATCCTGCTGCTGCTGGGAGGAGTTGGGCAAAATTCAAAAATGGGAATTTGATTCCTTTTCCTTTCCTGATTAATTTTGGTAAAATCCCTAACTCTTTATCCTTATATTATGTGAGTGGTGGTGGTTTAGTTGCAAGAGGTATTCAATATTCTGGAATTTGGTCTGATTCTTTGAATAACACAATTTCTAATCACCATTGATGATGATTTGTGGGCGATATTTTATTTCATATAACATTAATTTGTTAATTAATTACAAGAGTTAAATGATGTTTATGGTTTATGTCTAAACTACCACTTGTAAGGATAATATGGAATATCACGAGGCAATTAATTAATTAGTCCATTAAATGGACACGGGAAAAAAAACAAATCTATAACTGACCGTTAGAAAATCTCTGGAGATCTTTTTATAACTGACCGTCCAGCTAGAAAAGATGGAATTTCAAATTCGCATATATCCGTAGAGTAGCTTCTTTCATCTCGGTGACTCACTGCTTGAATAATTGAATCGTGTGTTTGCCTATTTGGGCCCATTAAATGTTTTGAATGTTTGTAAAATATATTTTTTTGAAAATGATTGAAATTAGTCCCTGAATTATTTTCATTTTCTAAATTTGGTACATGATTGTTCTTTTTATCTTCTTCTTCTTTTCTTTTTTATCACTGAAATATTTTTCATTTTTAAAACTTTGTTCCTTCTGGGATAAAAAATAAAATATAGTTCAGGTATGAAAAATCAAGGGCCAATTTTGAAAATTAAAAATGGTTAAGGGATTAAATATATATATATATATATATATATATATAATAAGACTAAAGTTTAAAAATAAAAATAGTTCAGAGATAAAAATTCGATAATCATCCTATCTTATATTTACAAAACTTTCAATTTTTATCATTCAAATGTTATATATATTTTTTTGAGTGTACATTTATTTTCCAAAACATCATTAATTCAGAATTAGGCATCTAAATTTGCCTTTATAGTCCTTATATGGCCTTTATTTAGATCGTCTTAGCCCTTTAATGATTAATTTTAAATTTTTAGGACCTCAATATTTTTCCATGCAGCCATTTCGATGATTTGAACAACAATTCAACAAATGTGGGGGGATCCTCTGTCTCACTTTGTATTCCATCTTTTATCTTCTTCATAAAAAGAACAACCTTATTATGTCTTCTTCTTTTCCTTTTTATTTTTCCTCCTAAAACTGTTAGAACATCAAAGGGGACGCAAATAGACAATTTGACGGACTTGGGATGATGGAGAGCGAAATGGAGAGAGGACCCGAACCGGTTTCAATGAGGCCGTAACAACCGCATTGCAATTTGTGACCCTAAAATCTAAACGAATCTCCAGTGAGGATCTGATGTTGAATTGACTTTTTCTTTGACACAGCTCATGCATGACATCTTTGGAGATTATGAGCATTTTCCTCTTCTCTGGAGAAAGAGAGTATTTATTTGAGCGTGACCTACCAAATGAATCCTAGAAATTTAGCAATTGAATTATACACAATATTTCTTCTCAAGTTAAGATTTGAAAGTAATGGATTTGACAACACTTGTAGTCAATAAATATTTAAAATATTTTTCATTATATCAAAATAAATATTTTTAAATTAAAGTACATTAGATTTTCCATTTTTAACAAATGCTATCGTTTTTTTAAAAAAAAAAAAAAAGAAAGGAAAATAGGCCGATAGAAATGGTCAACGAAACAGATAGGAGTATTGTTTACTGTTTATTTTTTATTCTTTATTATTCGGAAGGAAGCAAACTACTAGTTGTACTTTTATTCATTTTATAAGATAAACGGTCCTCAATTGACTTGCATCTTTTTGGGACTTGGTCATCTTGGAATGGCAATGTCCAAGCGCGAGCATACAATCCTTTCTTCCTCCCCTTCAGTTCACGCTAAACATATACTACTACTCTACAAACATTTCTCGCATATACAAGAAATCAATTTGAATCACAACGTTGATATCTATTCTTGTCCAGAATTAATGGATCATTCGCCTCTCAAATTTGTTCTTTTCATCTTCCTCATCTCTACCTCTTCTGTACTGTTGGTTCATTCCCAGCAGCCTTATATTAGGAAGGCCGCAACAGATTGCAGCAACATAGATGAATCAACTTCCGCTCTTGGATATCAATGCAATGGCCTGAACCGAAGTTGCCAAGCTTACCTCACCTTCCCATCTCATCCCCCTATTCAACACTGTTTCTTCAATTTCAACTCTTCTGGCTGCTGACCCATCTCAGCTCTCCCGGCTGAACTCTGTTTCTCAAGCTGCAACTTTCGAAACCGGCAAGACCGTGCTTGTTCCGGTCAGCTGCTCCTGCTCCGGCCCATATTACCAGGCAAACGCTACTTATGTTATTCAGCCTCAAAATACGTACTTGTCGATTGCTAATAGCATTTTGCAAGGCTTGACCACTTGTCAAGCACTTCAAGTCCAAAATAGTAATCTCAGTTCTGACGGCTTGATCATTGGTACAAGGATTAATGTTCCTCTCAGATGCGCTTGTCCGACCAAGAACCAAACTGACGATGGCGTGAATTACCTATTGAGTTATGTGATCACCGAGGGCCAATGGGCTGAGATGATTAGTTCTATGTTTGGGGTGAATACTGAAGAAACTCTTGAAGCCAATGGCCTCTCTGTACAAGATGCAACCATATATCCAAACACGACTTTTCTTGTACCTCTGCAAGACCCACCGTTGAGCTTCCAAGTCTTAGCCCCGCCGCCGCCGCCACCATCCCAGCAGCCACCGTCAACTCCCCTTGCTCCTCCACCAGGTGGTAGCTCAAAGAAAACTTGGATATACGTTGTTGTTGGAACTGTTGGTGGCCTTACTCTTGCATTAGCATCCGGGATCCTTCTCTTCTGCTTGTATTTTCGTAAGAGGAAGGAGCAAACTGACACGAGGATCACGTCGCAGAGCTTTGAATCAATTGAGAAGCCAATTAACCAGAAGTCGGATGAAAGTTCAACAATCATTGTCTCGGAGAGTATATCTAGTATAGCACAATCTCTCAAAGTTTACACTTACGATGAACTTCAATTAGCAACAGAAAATTTCAGTCCAAATTGTCGGATTAAGGGGTCCTTTTATCGTGGTGTGATCAAAGGGGATTTTGCAGCTGTTAAGAAAATGAGTGGAGATGTGTCCGAGGAAATTAATCTACTCAACAAGATCAATCATTTGAATCTCATACGGCTTTCAGGTGTTTGCTTTAATGATGGGCATTGGTATCTTGTTTATGAATATGCTGAAAATGGGCCTCTGAGTGACTGGTTATATAGCAACCAAGGCAACAAAAAATTCTTAAATTGGACGCAGAGAATACAAATAGCTCTGGATGTTTCTACAGGAATCAATTATCTCCACAGCTATACTTCTCCTTCCTACGTACACAAGGATTTGAAATGTAGCAATGTTCTTCTGGATGGCGATTTCAGGGCAAAAATTAGTAACTTTAGTTTAGCAAGGTCAACAGATGGACAAAATGGAGAATTTGCCTTGACAAGGCACATTATTGGGACTAAAGGCTACATGGCTCCTGAGTATTTAGAAAATGGTCTGATATCCCCAAAGCTGGATGTTTATGCATTTGGTGTTCTGATGCTGGAGATTCTGACGGGAAAAGAAGTTTCTGTCTTGTATGAAGGCCTAAAGGTTCCCTTGGCAGAGATCCTAATCCCTGTGCTACAAGGTCAGGATGAAAAAGAGGAATCTTTGAGCAGATTCATGGATCCTTCTCTTAAAGGAAATTATCCTTTAGAGCTTGCCATTTCGGTCATCAGATTGATCAGCAGTTGCCTAAAGAATGACCCATCTAGTCGCCCAAGCATGCACGAAATTGTCCAGTCTTTGTCAACCGCTATGACAAATACTCTCTCCTGGGAATCAAAATTCTGCGTCTCTAATGTATAGGACCCCTCTTAGATAAGTTTATTACGAGCTTTTTGTAATTTTGAATCTCTTTGTTTTGATCCTTTTATTGGATGATTTATATAATGTTGAAGACCCTCATTTGAGTATGTATATGTTTTTAGTCTTTAATTATCCAAGAAAATTTGACATTTGATTTGACTGTGTTTCATGGCTGACGTGGATTTCGGTTCTGTCGGAAGTCCTTTTCCATTTGTTTATCCTTTTCCCCTTTTGACCATTTAGGTTGTAAAATTATTTCTCCAATTCAAATTAGAAAATGGCCACTTTCGTATTTGATGGGAACACCAAGAAATTGTAAAATCAATTATAAATTCGAAGAGTCTAAAACCAGCGGCTGAGTGATAGTTAAATAAACAGATTGCTAGTAAACCAGGCTTGGTTGGTTAATTTTTTATGCAAATTGCTAGTAACCTATGTGACCCCGACCTCTGATGTTCAATCGAGACTGGAGATTAATTTTTTGTGCGAATGCGAGCTATACGAAATAAAATCTGCCGCCGAAACCAGGTCAAGCAGATAAAAAAGCCCTGAACATTTTTTTTTTTCTTTTGAAAAGCAAGCCCTGAACTTTTAATATAGTAATGAATCAGAGCGGACCATTTCTTTCTTTTCTCTCCGTTTTTCTTCTGGCAAGCCCTGGAATATTCTCATTATGTTTTCTTTATAGCATCCGGAACCCTGTGATGCTAATTCTGTCTTAGAAATTATAATGAACCTGAAGACTTTTCAAGCTTTCAATCTATTTATATTAGGAGTGTCTTTCTCAAATGTGCTTGGCAACTTGCTGACGGATGATTTTTTTTTTTTAAATAAGACGGTCATTTTCAGTGAATATCTAATGATGGTTTAGTCTAAAATGGGTCAGTTTTGCTTGCTAATTGAAATTGACTTTGGGGTGGAGTGAAAGCTATCTTATTGTTTTGAATAGTTGTGGTTGAACTGCCAGGAAAGTTGTTTATGATTGGTTTGTAATTATAAGGCCTTAACCCGTCTACAAAGAACAATCATTTGCCTCGACTTAGATTTCTTACCTGATAATTTGGTACAGAATCTAGAGCAGACAGAAACAAATTCGCCATGAAAATGCTTGTAATCCTTTTCTTCATAGTTCTAAGACTATTTGCAGCCAATCTGTATGCCCAACAATCATATTCAGGCAACGCTGTTCTGAGTTGCAACAACACAGATGATACAGGCCCGTCTCCATCTTTTCTTTACACCTGCAATGGTGAAAAGCATACGTGTCAAGCATTTCTGATTTTCAGATCTCAACTCAAGTATAATTCAGCCACCGCCATTTCAAACCTCACTTCTTCAGATGCCCAGAAACTTGGTCGCATCAACAATATCTCAAGTTCTGAGATCTTGTCTCTGGATAGAGAGATTATTGTTCCCGCAGATTGTTCATGTTCCGGTCAGTACTACCAGGCTAACGCCTCTTATACCATCCAAAGTGATACTGATACCTACTTTACAATTGCAAACATCACTTACCAAGGGCTGTCAACTTGTGATGCACTTATACAGGAAAACCCTTATGGTATATATGACTTGCAAACGGGCATGAATTTGAAGATACCCCTTAGGTGTGCATGTCCTACAAAAGATCAGATCAAACAGGGCATAAAATTTTTGCTGACATACTTGGTCACTTGGGGTGATACCATTCCTGAGTTAAGTAAGAGGTTCAATGTGAGCAACAGGATTGTAGCTGATGCTAACGGGTTTTCAGAAGAAGATCCCACTCTCTATCCCTTCACAACTATTCTAATTCCTCTGCAAAGAAAACCTTTGAGCTCACAGACCAGATTTTACTCCCCACCTGTTGTTATACCACCACCATTTTTAGAAATAGCTTCTACCCAAACAAATAAGTCCTGGAAGGGAATTTATATTGGGGTTGCAATTGGTAGTTTCATTGGTGTCATCTCCTGCAGCTTGTTTCTGCTCTTTTTCTTTCACAGGGGAGGCAGAATTGATACAGGCCCTGAGAAGATTAAGGAGAGGAAAGATATGGCACAACTACAAAATAAAATTGCCGATATTGATCAGGTGCTGAAAGTTTATGCATTTGAAGAATTGGAGGCGGCTACTGAAAACTTTAGTCCACAGAGAAGGTTGAGTGATTCTGTGTATCGTGGGGTTCTTCGTGGTAAATTGTCAGCTATTAAGAGGATAAGCAATGAAGTAACTAAAGAACTTGAAATTCATAGTAAAGTAAATCACTTTAACTTGATCAGCCTTTATGGTGCGTGTGAAGAGAATGGAGTCTACTACCTAGTTTATGAGTTCATGGAGAATGGATCCCTCAAGGAATGGCTCCAGCAAGAGGCTGGCCCTGAAACTCAAAGTTGGAATAACAGAATTTCAATTGCTTTAGATGTTTCTAATGGGCTTGATTATCTTCACAACTTTACATCTCCAGGCTATGTGCACAAGCATATCAATAGTAGCAAAATTCTACTTAATAGAGGTCTACGGGCAAAGATTGCAAATTTTAGCTTCACAAGGTTAGCAGACACAGAAGAAAATGGGAATTCATCTTCCAAATTGGTTCAGGAAATGAAAGGTTACATGGCACCTGAGTACCTAGAAGTTGGAAAGGTGACTCATAAAATAGATGTCTATGCCTTTGGGGTTGTACTCTTCCAATTGATCACCGGAAGAGAAGCTATCTTTAAACAGGATGAAGGAGTGGTTTTACTTTCAGAAACATTAATTTCAGTCTCAGAAGAAACTACTGCAAAAGATGCTCTTGGAGCCCTCATTGATCCTCGTCTGCAAGCATGGCACCCCCTTGGTTTCATCATCGATCAAACAGAAGTTGCTCTACCCCTGGTTAACTTGACTGCAGCTTGCCTGGCACAGGACCCAGCAAAAAGGCCAAGCATGGGTAAAGTAGTTTCTTCCTTGATGAAAATTCAATCAGATGTATACAAACCAGAATCCTTTTCTGTAGATCATGCTAGTATAAGTAACTTAGATGATCTTTAGAATCTGGTTGCGGTGTGAATAAACATGTCATAGAAAACAAAATCTTGTCAATATTGGATCCAGCCCAACTAAATAAAAGAACGATTTCCTTCAACGTTTGAGGACAATTCTTTTTCTTGCTTAGAACTAAAGATCTATTTTGCTGTTGAAAATATATGCATATTTATTTTTGAGTGATATTAGTTGAGATTTATCTGTACAGTTCTATTCTCAACATTCTACATAATCAGCGAGCTATGACTGGACTGATGATATGAGTAGCTTCATCGGCTTCCCCGGGAGTCCAAGACCGTTCAAACATCTCAGAAGATGATTGAGTGAGAACACAGAGACTGAAGACAATTTCTACCATTTTTGGTCGCTCAGAGGATTTCTCTGATGTGCAGGCTCTTGCCAAGGTAGCTAAGCTCAGAGCACCATCAAGAGGGTAAAAACTCTCTAAGCGCGGATCCATCCACCTTCTTAACCTCTCCTCTTTCTTCTCTTCAACTTCCAAGATTTCCCTTATTTCGTTCCACAGTATTGTTATCTCCCCATTACCAATCGCCTCCATTGATTTCTTCCCCGAAAGTAACTCCAGGAGTACAAGTCCAAATGCAAACACATCAACTTTTAGCACCGTGGAGTTTGTAGCATGCTGAGCCAGAGAAAAATTTGCAATCTTCGCTTTAAACCTTGAATCCAGGAGTATGTTGGTTGATCTGATATCCCGGTGAACAATGTTTGGTTGAGCGTGCTCATGCATGTATTGAAGGCCATTTGCAACATCTAAGGCAACATATAACCTTTGAGTCCAACTAAGGAATTCCTGTGAACCTGAATTTGATGATGAATTGGGGAACAACCACTTATCAAGCGACCCATTCTCTGCATATTCAAAAACCAGGAACAGGTTTTTCTCATTGTCTGAGGACATACCCATTAATTTCGTCAAATTTGCATGGTTGACTTTCTGTAATATTTTCAATTCCTCGGTGGCATCATTGGCTTTCTTTACAGCAAAGAACTGATCGTTTAGCTTGGCCAGATAGACAGATCCTCCTATCCTACAACGTTCGCTGAGATTCATAGTTGCTTCCATTATCATTTTGATGTCATAAACTATGGTCTTACCGAGATAGCCAGAGACTCCCGGAAGGAGCTTATCCTGATTGGTCTTATGCATAAAGATTTCATCTTTAGAGTCTTTTTTCATCTGAATAACGACATTTGTTTCCATAGGAGAGCAATTACGCACCAAGCCTTTCTTCTTCTTAAAGGAGAGTTTATAATATGCCAAGAAACCCAATAATATTACCACTAGGAGAACCAGGGTAATACTTAGAACAGCAACAAGAATCCGCCCCTGCTTGGATTTGTGCCTTGATGCAGCAGGAGGAAAAGATTGCAAAATAAGTGGACGTTGTACAGGTATTAGCACAGGGAGACAGACTGCAGCAGAGAAGTTCCTATAATTGTTTTCCAAAGCAACAGCCAATGGAGTAGTGTTAAACATAGCACTCACTGGCAATATATCATCACCTGGCTGCCATACATATGTAATTAGGTACTGAAATCCATCCTTTAAGTTGGACTGCGTGGGGCACATACAGAGCAATGGGAAGACCACTTCCACACCAACAGTCAAGTTGGCAGGATCAAATCCAGGGTTTATATCTTCCACCAGAAGATAGTTAGTCAGGTTCTGGAAAGCATGGATTGTAACTGAATAAAAGGTATCATCTTTCTTGATCTGATAGGTAACATTGTAGAAAGAAACCGATCCATTGCAACTACATCTTACAGGTACCAGTAAGATTTGGTCAGGAATCAGCTGTGCATCTTCAGAGACTAATTCACTGGCTTTTGCAATGCTCAAACGGCTAACTCCAAACAGATCAGATATTGGGCCGAGGCTCAAATAATTAGGAGACCAGGCACGGTATGTGAGAAATGTTTCACAAGGAGGTGAGTCCGGAGAACAAGAGAAATCTGTATCTTCAGCAGTGAAAGATTGAGAAACTGAAAGAGCTAGAGAAAGAAAAAAGATGACCTGCAAGAAGAGTAGAGAAACTGCCATTTCTGTGGCTTGAAGGTTGCAGGGAACTTGGCAGTTAAGTCATATACTCTATGTGTACGATGTTGTCATTGTCTCATAAAAGTTAACGAAAAATCTCAAAAGCAATTATACAATAATTCCATTATTCAGAACAAAAATCTTAGAGGTCTTGTCCTTTGCTTTGTTCGCGAGATTCTTTTGTGTCTTTTCTTCCTGATACTGGCATGACAGATGCCTTAATCCAATTCGAAGATCAAGTTTGAAAATGCCTAACGGAAGAAAACGAAAAAAGAGAGATTGTTACTCCTTTCGTTTTTTCCCCCCTTTACTTATCTATTTGGATTTTTTCTTTTCTTTTTTTGTTCTTTTGTATTCTTAAAGATACCATTACTCTTTTCATTCGAAGATTAAATATATATATTTATTATTTTAGTTTAGTTTAAAATTGAATATATATATATATATATTCTTTTAATAGACATTTTTTTAATCTAAATTTTCATTAATAATTTCATTAATTTTAAAAATTATATATCACTGGCTAACTCATAACCTCCACATTCACCATCTTAATTTAAGTGATTTACATATCACTAATTCAATTCATTATATTAATATTATGATAATTTTGTAATTTAATTGAAATCAATCAAATGTACGTCATTAATTTTTAATCAATGTCAAAAGTAAGCATTCATGTCGGGCATAGGAAGTATTGCTTTTTTTCCTTTTTAAAATATTTATTATTTCCAATACAAAAAATATAAGTACTTTCAACTATGTTTTTTTTTTTTTGACATTTTAGGAAAGAGAAAGAAAAAATCAATAATATTGACTAAGGGTATTTTGATCTATCTAATAAAAATTAGATAAATTCACTAAATATAGACATCAATAGTTTCAATTCATTGAAAATGCTCATAATCTTTATTTATTTTTATACTTGTAAACTATTCTCAAATCATGAAAAGAACTTAAATACTACTGTCCACGGTGGTGCTAGTAGAAAAAAAAAATGAAACAAACAATTGATACTTATAGCACAAGTTTTGAAAGGCAAAATTGCCCTCCCTAAAAAAATAATAAAACAATGAGCAGTGTTCTTAAGTTCAAAATTGTGATGCCGCAATTAAAGAAAATGGATGGCAAATTACAACTAGTGAAGTTACCATACGTCACCATTTTTTAATATTTTTTGCGATTCAAAAATAGTTAGAGGAATAAAAAATGAAAATAAATATTATGAGTATTTTTTTTATTAATTGAAAATAATTTATGGATATTTTTCATGAATTTCTATAAAAACTATTAGCTAAATTTTTGTATGTTATTAATGATGTGTTAATAAAAAATTAATAAAAGGAAAAAGAAAAAAGGAAACGCAGGGAGTAACAATTCTTCCTCTAATCATTTCTGGGAGAAGCATTAGACAATAATTTAATGCAAGAAGCCCAGTTTAGACGGCAAGTACTTTGTCTTTTCAATTAATTTCCTGTGGACAAAGTCAGAAATGTTAATCATAAATTATAATCTCTTGACAGCTGCATCTAAACGGTTATCTAAATAGAGAATGCCACACCAGATGATAAATAATTGTGTTTCTGGGAAGTTAAGCCAAAGCATGTAGTATATCTGAAACAGGAATTGAATATTCAAAACCCCTTTGCTTAGCTTGTTGGAAACATTCAATCAAATTGGCTTCATCCTATGGGTTCAGGTACTTTTAATAATAATAATAGTAATAAAAGGTAGAATGAATATTCCAATAGCTAGGATGGTATCTTTTGTGAGTTGAGATTGTACTGTTCGACCCCCCCCCCCACCCCAGTCTAGAGTACTGAATTTAAGTTTTTACCAAATTCAACCTATTTTTTTAAAACAAAGTAACAAATATGGTAATAAAGAATTAATCCTTCTGATTTTCTTCGGTTCAAAAGAAGGCCTGGACTTTTTCTATGCTCTGAGCCTGCACTGATTTTCAACCTACTGTATATAATAAATTTGTTTTAACTCATCCTAAATTACAAATCAATCAGTCAAACCAAGCCGGATCTGATTTATTTTGAAGGATGATCGAACCTTGACCTTCTGTTTAATCGACCCTGGTACATCATGTTCTTGGTGACTAGAATCATCAGCGGCTAACTCAAGATGGAAGAACAAGGATTGTGGCTAAGCAAAAAAGTTGTATTTCTATTAACTTCTGTATATATATGTATGTGTCAACATTTGTAGACTTGTGTACACTCAAATTGTGCGGTATCATGGTTCTAAATATTGCTACATTGTTCACAGGAAAGCAGCAGTTATTGCTTATTCGGTCTATTCAGTAACAACTATTGATTCCAAATGGGCTCTCTATGCTGCAGAAAAAAAAGTGTAATGTGTATAAATGGGAGGGCTTGAGGTCATCAAACATTTTGGCTAATCAAGGAAAGCATCCAGTAAGCCGAATGTGATCGAGGGTCCTCTTGAGACCATACTTGAGAACTGCCGTGTTACCTTCTCTAAATCCATCTCCATAGGCTGTAGAGGTATCTGATTCAATCTGATGTTTGAAAAATTCACCCAGTTTCTTTTCGAATTGAGATCGTTTGCCCTTCTTTGAAGAACTTGAAGAGGAGGATGAGGAAGAGGAAGAGGAGGCTGACGAAGAGGAGGAAGCAGCAGCACTACTGCCAGAACCAGCCATGATTTCAGAATCCAACCACATATGAGCTAAAACCTGGCAGATACCTTCTTCAACATCTGGACTAAGATTAGGGTAACCTGAAATGTGTCCAAACACAATAATTACACAAAATGCTTCAGGAAGAGGACTTTGTCAGGAAAACAGTTCTATTGGAACGAATTAGCACCATTGAGCCGTAGCCATGCATGCATCATTTCATGAGCCAAGATGGATCCAGTCAACAACCTGAAAATTCACTTGTACTCCTTAAAAAGCAAGCGTCAGGTGTAAACTTTTGCACATGAAGAAACAACTCTTACCTAGGGAGACCATACAAAATAAGAATTGCTGTCACTTCACATCGGCGGATTAGCCTATATGGCTCAGTGAACATGTCAACTATCCGATAGTTTCCAAACTTAGGCCGCCTTAAAATCTGGCATTTTGCATGAAAACAAGAATAGATTGGAGCTCTCGATATGACATACATTTGTGGAAAATGATTAACAAAGCAATGTCATTAAAAGAACCCTTACCGTGCTAACAGTTTGTTCTTCAGACAGGCAAAGTCCTCTTGTCTCAGGCAGGTGATGATGGCCCTGCACAATTGAAATAGTTATATAATAGCTGTAGCAGTTCTTAAAAAGCAAAGCAACAAAAAAAATGGAATGGCAAGGCTTTCAATAGGAAAAAGAAACAACATTAGCCTCACATTCTTTTCTCCTTCCATTGCTTCATTAAGTGCTTGTCTCTCAACCAAGAGTAACGGAACTTGTTGTTCCACCTTCATATTCAAACCTTCATAAAATTCTTGTATTTCAAGGTAAAGAGGTTGGCATTCATGAGTGTCCATTATTGCAGAGTCCAAACATTCCAAACACAGCTTCCGACCATCATCAAGTACCAGATATCTGGTATCTACTGGCTGCATAGATAGATTGAAAAATTTTACAACGGATAAGTTTCCATAATTAACTTTCAGAAGAAATTTTACACAAGTACAATAGATCAATTTCTCTGTCATGCCCCTAAGCTCATTTCAAAACTCATACACCCATTTCTTTACATAGTTGTATAATCACCAACCTCCATCCTTTCACAGCTGCAACATCTAGGAGTACCATCATGCTCATGAGATGGGCAGTACTTTTGCAGCCAGAAAGGATGTGCCCTGTACTCGATAAGACCAGCTGCATTTGTTGGGATCTATAGACATGAAAAAAAAAGGCAAAATGCCCAAGATACCACAGAGTCAGTGCAAAACATTGGAAAACAACACTGGGAATAAAGTATCAATAAATCAAGAGAACCATTATTAACCAAGACTTCAGCCACAGGAAAGATTATCCAGTTAGGTTATTGTTTCAATTTGATTAGAAAAGATACAGGGAAGAAGAAAAAGAAAAAAAAAAAGAGGAGAGAGACAGAAAATGAAAGACATAGATTAGGCAAGTCTGTAATAATCCTTTTGGTCTTGGGTAAAGTTGTTCTTTGTTCCTACAATTTAGTGATCATATTAAACAAGAATAGCCTATAACTGAACCACCAGGGCAGGGGCAGTTCTTCTGACTATCACACTTACGAAATGCTTGCAGACATCACATCTCGGGTGATGCAGTTCCTTATAACAATTTTTGTGGTATGGCCGATTATCAAACATTGAATACTGTAACAGAAACAGGGAGATAATCAGTTTGGCAATGGCAAAAAGAATTGCAATGCAGTTCTTACCCAACAAACAATTCTTACCTCGTAGTCAGAGATAGGCTGCCCACAAGCATGGCATCGGAAACATTCTGGATGCCAAACACCTCCCATGCAACTCAAATATCGCCCATGACCAATTTCAGCCTTGCAACCAGTACAAATCCTATACCCATTAGGTTATATAAGTTAACACTAAGCCAGCATAATAGGTACCTTTTATAAAAAAAACTTCTAAGTTGCAATCTACAACTCTATACAGGATTTTGGCTAGAGTGACGCTTGGAGCCTTGGATGGAAAATGCTATCCTGAGGAAAACAGAGCTTAAAAGGAAAAGGTTCAAGCCAAATAGTAGTCTAAAATTCTTTGCTCTTCATCAATTACTTGTAAACTAGAAACTCCAAAATAGAAGTGAATAAATTTAACAGATAATACAGCTTCTATCATCACATCAAAGGAAGTTGAATGTTTGGGCCATCCACATTGCATCGAGGTTATCCAGAAGAACAATTTCTTTTGCTTGGTTGCATACATTAACATCGAAAGGTATTCCATCCTAAAACAGTTGGGAGACATCATCTCAAGTAAAAGTATTCATGCTTGGATCTACATGAAGAATCATGAACATAGTCCTATAAATCAGATAGAAATTTTAAATTTCACACCAAATACCAGTGCAAAGTGAATCATAAAGTAAAGTTTCTAGCTGGCCTCAGTCCTACAAAATGGATAGTACTGCTGGATACTCAAAATAACTAACTTCAGAAGTACAACAGATATCTCAAAACATTTTAAGAATTCCATGGATTTAGAGCACTAGGATATTACTAGTAATTCAGGATGGAGGCAAGGCCAACAAACACACACACAAACAGACATCAAATGAGTTACCAAAAGTACCTATTACCTGTACCCAGATGGATAGAAGGATGGAAAAGGCGGAAAAAAGCTTCCATAATCATATCGGGGCGGAGACTCTACATTGAGACTTTCCTGAAGAGCTTTAGCAAGTTGTTCATCTTCCTCCAAATGAGATTCATTCTCTGGTATAACAAGGGAAGGCAGTTAAAATCCACAGGAACAACGATTAGTACAATACTATGAAAAGGCATGCTTCCAATATGTTTGAATTACATATCTTGCTGCGTTCAAGGGTACCGCAGAAGAAATAGTGTTGTCAGTCACCAAACCTTCCACTCATCATAATGGGAAGAAAGCTCACAATTGCAGCTCAAGGCCATGCAACTCACCAATTACTTTTTTTCCTTTCGGATCTTCCACTTCTTCACGAGTATTATGATGGTCTTCTTCTGAGACAGCTCTCTGCTCGTCTTCTGAGACAACTCTCTGCTCTTCTTCTGAGACAGCTCTCTGCTCTTCTTCTGCAAGAGAAAGTGCTATGGCACGATCAATTTCTTCATTATCAAAATCAGACCAAGCATCCTACAGTCAAGTTGCAAAATAGTAAGTTAGCATTGAAAGAGTTTGAAGAGATTGTACAACGCCAAGTACAATAACTTCAAGAGGCATGGTTATAGAGAATAAAGCTGTATACTATCCGACCAAAGTGACCAAATAACATGAATGTCCACAGATAGGTCAGCAATGATTACCACTGAAGTCGAAGGCCCTTCCCAGATGGTATCTTCTTCATACTTCCCATGATATTGCCCTTGTGAGATTTTATGGCCAGAACCCTTGAAAATCTTGGTTAGCCAACCCATTATTCAAATTCCTAACAGCTTGTAGGTCTAAGATTATGTTCGCAGCCTGTAATTAACATAGAGAAAGAGGGGATTGAAAAATATAGAGTGAGCAACTAACTGCCAAAATTTCTTTAGTTATCAATTTGCAGCTATAATGGGAGCATGATCATTCATCACACTCAATAACTTTCACTAGAATAGGTGCTCTACAGAAATAAAATCTCATGCCAAATAAACTATTAAGAGAAGAAAGAAGTGCAGCAGGTTGAAATAAATCAACAGTAAAAACATCTATAATATCTTAATCAAGTACGATGAACGCGAAACATTCACTGTGACCGAATTATCAATGCACTTGAAAACATTCATTAAGCGGGAAGGAAACAGTGTCATTTTCATCTGGTCAAAGTGCAAGAAGAGGAGGAGGCTTAATATAGCATATAAAGATCAAATCTTTCCAGCAAGAATATCTTATTAACTTAAATTTCGCAACAAACTATTGAACAGAGATGGAAGTTAACCAGGTTTCAGAATTATGAAACAATCAGTGGATACTTCAGTGTACTGAAGAAGACGTGAGGAGGACCCCATCATCAATATCTAGAAAAAAAGAGGGACAAATGGGTGGTCTTCAGACAAGAATTTCCAGTATAATCCAATATATACATGGCAAGTAAAAAAGGTCAATAGATAAAGAAACTGAAGAAAAAAAAGTCGAGAAAAAGAAAAGAATCTGATTCCTTGAAGGTGGATGACTTCCTCCAGCTTTAGGGCATAGAACCTCAAACGCAACCCAGAAAACGAAAAAGGAAACTGATAATTAAAGAAAATAAGATATAAGAGAATAAAAATTGATGTGTACTTGGGCTCACCTCAAACAGTTCAAGAATCTGCAGAATATCAAGGAATCTAATGAGTCCCAGATCGCAGAGAGCACCCACTTTAGTCGAAAGCATAGTCACCACAAAGAATTAGAATAGATATGACATGAGAGACATCCCATCTTCTCAACCATCGGCCCTGTAAATCATATTTAGAAAATAACTAAACAGCACAAAATTTAAGGCCCATCATAAATTTTTCTATTGACTCTGAAGGAAAGCTCCAACGGAGAAAATAAAACAACGAAGCAAATGAAAAGAAGAAAAATGACCAAAGGGCACTTGAATTCTACGCAAACATTAGCAAAAAGGTGGAAACTTTATCATATGGGACTGATGATGAGAAAGTAATTCATGTGATACCTTCCTTAGAGATTGAAGATTATAGGTATTAAAAAAAACCCAGAAAATGGATATGAAAAACAAAAATTTGTGCTTTATTTAGCTCGTGGGACCATTTCGCTCATTTTTTTCAACCATTAGTCCACTAAATGTAAAAAACCAACAACCGTTAAATTTTTTCCCCGTTGATCGTTCCGGCTTCTCAATTTCCATATTGTTTCAAGTTTTGGCATCTTTCTCACACAGTGAGAACTCTTGAGAGAAGGAGGGGACTACGGAGAGAGACTGCCGACTAGAAAGCGGATGACAACAATTTTCATGTATTTTTTAAAAAAGATTTTTCTTTTTCTTTTTCTTTTTCTTGTGGCATATAAGTAATTTTCAGCTGAATCCAAACTCAATATTTGGAGCACAGCACTGTATACGAAGTGCGGCAGGTGGTTGTAACTTTGTAAGTACGTCTGAAGCAATAAGATGGTGACAAGTGGAATTTCTGGTAGCCACTCGTCACTGCTTTCTTCTGAAAAAAGGTCTTGCTGTGGCAGGTGATGTGCTGCTGGAATATATTTTTTACGTTTTTTTCTTTTTCCTTCTTCGCTTTTTTTATTTTTTTAAATCAGGTTTGATTAATGAAGTTTTTTAAAATTTATAAAGTTTTGAGATAAATTACTAAAATTGTGTACATAATTGCAGTAAATAATTTAATTTTAAAAAAATGGCAAATAACTTTAACTAATAACATCATTATATTATTATTATTTTAAAAAAAATAATAAGTTATTTGTGAAAATTTCCAAGCAAACGTCAAATCACTATATTTTTTAAAAAAATAAAAAATAAAAAAGAGTAAAGTTAAAAGAGTAACTAACTCACAAAAAATGTCAATGATTATTTTGTTCATAAAAGATAGTATAAAACAATTTATATATTATCATGTTTACATATGCATCGTTTGAGTCTAATAATTATTCTAATAATCTTATATCCCCATCTGATCTATGAATACGTAAGCGTATATTCATCCAAAAAGAAAGGAGCATGCATAACTTTTGTGCTTGTTTAAGCAATGGCAAAGAGATTTCTCAATATCATTTCTAAAAATTAATTAGGATTTTGATAATATGATAAAACAAAATTTAACATTTGTGGTTGTTAGTTTGGTGGAATATGATTATGAATGGCTGTCGAAGGGTTGGTCTTTTTATTTTTATTTTTATGATCCAGGTTGAATCTTGAAATAAAAATTTCGATTTTTCACAAGTTGTCCTTTTGACCGAATTTGTAACCTTAATTAACATATCCATTTTCGGTGATTTCCCTTATCAAATTACAACGGGCTATGTAGTAATTTATTATAGAATTTTCACTCACTAATTGCCCTCGGAAGGATTTATACATTTATTCTGTCATTGTGAGCAAAACTTTTGTAATTAGTTACATCGTCTAAAATCATTTATTTTTTTTATTTATTTAGCTTTTCTTTAAAATTAATGATGACTTGACTTCCAAATAACCAGCATTTCTGGGCATGGCCTGCACATGCGGATCAAGCCATAAGTTGAATCGGATCCCGCGGCGATCCTTTAGGAAGAAATCATCAAGTCAACTATCTAATTTTACTTTCATATGAGGGCTTTGCTTCCTGTTTCTCTATTTATCTTGTGAGTTTTTCTTCTTCTTCTTCTTTTCGTACAAATAAAAACAGAATATTATCTTGATCGCAATTTGATAAATTTGTTTTTCTTTTTTTAAAAAAAAGTATAAATCAATTTTCTTATTTAATGCACAAGATATTTATTAATTGATTAAAATATTTCAATTTAAAATGAGATTGTTTGCATTTAATAAATACATTAAATTCATAAATGATGAGAGTATTTTATAAAAAAAATATACATTTTCAATTACATTAATTATATATTATTAATCGGTATGAAAATTTAAACAAGTTTATCAAATTGTGATGAAAATAGTAATAATAATTCACTTTTTTATTGAATCCATAGTAATTCTTCCGTTTCATTCTAATTGTACACTTTGGACTTATATAATTATTAAAATAAATATTGAAAATGATAATTATATAATTAAATTTTTTAAATTAACCTTCTTTAATAGCTATTGTATATGTATTAATCATATTTTAAAAATATATATTACTCAATAAATAATTTATAATTCATTCAAATTCTTCATTAATAATAATTATATAATTATAAAAATATGTACTTAGGTGATAAAGAATGAGCAACCCTTGGTGCCTTGCATGACAATAACAACATTCAGTAAAGAGATAATTGATGAATGGTGATGTTCTAATATCTATGGCCTTGAGTTTTGATCAAATTGAGCGGCTTTGAAATTCAACCACACGTGGTGGTTGGCTTTCACCGAACAAAAATGACGATGCATTTGAGTATAATTCATCTTTATCATTAATAAATAATAGGTAGATGACGTCAATGTTTGAAACAGAGTCACAAAGTGATTTCATCATTTGGGGTCATCAATATTAACCAATTAATTAGAGAATTCTAGAACTCATATTAGTCCAAAAACTTCTGTCATTTGGTTAGGATAGCTTCTTATTTACAATCAATACCCTAAAACATACAAAACCCCCCCAAGGGAAATCAGAATTCTCCACCATTATTATTGGTTTAACTTTTAAGCAATTCAATTTTGTTAGCCACAAGAATTCTTTGTTTCATTTGCCTTCCTTTTTTTTTTTTCTTTTCCTTTCTTTTCTGGTGGTGGATTTTTTTTTTTTGGTGGGTGGGTGGGCGGGGGGCGATAATTGAATTTTATGCAAATGAAAGCCCACTCAATCATTACCACAAGAAAAAAAGCCGAAATGCACAAGGTTTATTGGCTGCAAGTGCTTATAAGTACCAATTAATTCCCATTATTGTACTGACACATTTTTATTTGTGATAAGAATGAAGGGAATTAAATGGTTTTTTGTTGACAATTATGGCAGTGCCTATAATCAACCTTAACCCTTTCTTCTTCTTCTACTTCTTTTTTCCATATTTCCCTCAAAATGAAATCAACCTTATTACTTTAACCCAAGAATACCAAACAACAACAGTAATAATAATAAAAACATAGTAATTAATTTTATTTATAACTTCTCTTGTCACATATTTTGGAAATTGAAAAAAGATTCACCCTCTTCTCTTCACATTTAGAAAAGACAAGAGGAAAAAAAACAATCATGCTTGAATGTAACGCTAACTCCAAGAGCCAAGAAGAATCAAGACTAGAATCCTCTACCAATCCCACAATTCACCTAAAGTTACTTTTTACCTTGAATAGAGAAAAAAGGAATCTTCCTAAAATGAACAACCATTATTGTATATACTTTTATTTTTGTCTTGAGATTAACGTTCTCTTTTAAAAAATAAATATAACATATTTAAAAATTTTCAAATAACCACTAAACACATTATTATATTATTAATAAGAATAACAATATTTTAACTTACATTTATATAGAGAGAGTTAAAAACTTTATTTAAAATTTATATTGCTGAAGAAATACTCAATTTTAAATAGAAAGAAGAATATTAATCAGGATTTCAAAGCCCAAACGTAGCCGCCAAATTCATTCATCATCATATTAAATGGACTCTTTCAATATTGGGCCTTTCTGTCTCTTACGGCCCTCTTTATTGGACTCGTTTTATTTATAGGGAAAACAAATGGCGGCCACCTGAAAGAGGGTTGAAGCCTGATTTTGGTTTTTCGTTATCCAGAATCAAAATTGGAGAATTTAATCAAAATAATCACATTTTTTACATTTTGATTCAAAATAATATGATTTACTAAGCGTATACCAAAATAGTTCAAAAATTATTTTAAAAAAAATCTAAATAATTTTTATATTATAACGTATTTGATAAAAACGTCTATCCTAAAAACGTGCTTGATAATCACGTCTTTAACAACAAATATAATTGTCAATCACGTCAATTGGAAGACGTGATTCACAATAATTTCTTATTAGATAAGACTTTTTTTTGAAACTTTTTCATTTTTTAAAAAATAGCGAGTAAAAACGTGTTTGATAATCACGCCTTTAACAACAGATATAATTGTTAATCACATCCATTGTAAGACGTGATTCACAATAATTTCTTATTAGTTAAGACTTTTTTTTGAAAATTTTTCATTTTTTAAAAAATAGAGAGTAAATTTTAAAAAAATAAAAATCCTAAGACTTTTTTTAATATTTTATTTTTTTAATGAAATAGTGAGTAAATTTCTTTTTAAAAAAATTTAGTCACCAAAAAACAAATAATATTTTTCCCACATTAGTTTTAGGTGTCTAACCTTTTCTTTTAGACAAATTGGCTAACTATTTGATTAAATAAAGACATAGTTTAAAAATTAAAAAAAAATAAAATATCATTTTTACTACTATTAGTGTAAAAATATAGGGTAAAAATAATATTTTTAATATTAGTGTCAAAATAAATTTAAATATTAGTGTCAAAATATTTTAAAAATTTGTATTCCAAAATTTATATAATAAATAAATATTATTAATTTGTTTTTAGATGTTTAACATTTTTTTTAGATAAATTGACTAACAATTTCATTAAATAAAGGAAAAATTTTAAAATAAAAAATAGAAAATCATGTTTAATACTATTAGTGTAAAAATATTGTGTAATTTTTTTTTATAATTAGTGTAAAACTAATGTGGAAAAAATTTTATTTGTTTTTAGGCGGTTAAATTTTTTTTAAAATAAATTTACTTACTATTTCATTAAAAAAAAAGTAAAAAAAAAAGAGATAGCTTTAAGACGTGATTCACAATAACGTCTTATTTTTAGAAATTTACTCATAATTTCATTATAAAAAAAAACTCTTAAGACGTGATATACGAAAGACTTATATTTTATTTTACTCACTATTTTTTTAAAAAAAAATCTTAACTAAAAAGACGTGATTATGAATCACGTCTTTCAATAGACGTGATTTTAGAGTAAATGTTTTTACCAAACACTTTGTAATTTAAAAATTGTTTAGATATTTTTTTCAAATACGTTTTGAGTTATTTTAATATAACCCTTCGTAAACAAGGTTATTTTGATCAAAATGTTAAAAATGTATTTATTTTGGTCAAATTCTCTCAAATTTGCCACAATTCTCTCTTCCGGAGGATGTTCTTCAAGATCCTCTTCTATACTCCTACATGTAATTTTTCTTTTCTAGTTTTGGAATGAGAATAGATTTTATTTGGATAAAAAATAATAATTTTGTATTTAAATATTTAATGTACTAATAGTTATTGGGGTTAGGTCTTATAAATTAGATATGCTTATAAAATAATTGTGTTTTTTTTTACTTAAAAATGATTAGATATAATTATCATGAGCAAAATAAAATTCCGTTCTTCAAAATGTGAAAGATTTTCAATATAGTATTTTATTATTTAAATTTTCAATTAAGTATCTGATTTTTTTATAAAAAAATACACCATTTTAATCATATGTTTATAATAAAAGAAACCCAAAAACATATATTTTATAATAAAATAAACAAAAAGTTATAACTTTCGCATGGTTTTGTATAGAAGCCTTTTTTTGACAAAAATAAGGAACTTAATTGAGAATTAAAAAAAAAAATAGGACTGAGTGAGATTTTTTGACATTTTAAAAGATGAATTTGAATTTCATCCTTTACAACAGTAAAAATTTCGGTTACATTGAAGTGAACAATTAAAAGAAAAAAAAAGTAGAATTTAAAACTTTAACTACACATATTACACGAATAGAATTCCTTTTTAACATATAATTTTCTTTCGAATTTGAGATGTATACCAAAAATCAAGGGTTGAAATTAAATATGAATGGAGTAAAAGAAAGATCACAGTATCATCAGTGAAGTGATTATAAGTTACCTAAGGATGATTAATTATTGATTTTTTCTCCCAAGGAGAGTTAAATAATTTTGTAATTTTAATATATCACCCATTCATTATTATCATTACCTTAATAAAGGTTACTTTTTTCATTATATTAGTTTACACGTCAGGTGGTAATAAAAAAATATTTTCATCCTTTTTTATAAGATGAAGTTATGTTCAATAAATTCTTGACCAAATTATAGAAAAATTAGCAGATGAGAATTTATATTTATTACTTCAAAAAAGAAAAAGAAAGAAAGAAGAATCATCAATTTATTGCATGTAAGTCGTAACCTGATCCTTTTGGGTCAAACATTCCTAAATCTTGAGAAACAGAATTAGGAAATTTGATTATGATTTGGATTCCAAATTCCATTCTGTTTAGGAAATATGCAGAGGGCTTTATAAGTTGCATGATTAACAAAAAACAAAAACAAAAAAAACTGAGAACAGAATTAATAGGAATTGAGCTTGAAGACGATGGTGCGTTCAAGTTGTATTAATGGTTGCTTAGACGTTGAGAGTCCGGCGGATTTAAGCAAGATAAGGCTCCTTCAATGGGCCGAAGCCGACAAGGAATTCCTGAAGACGTTGTACGTGAAGAAAGATGATTTAGAGACCGGCCGCCGCCCGTCCTTTGGCGCCACCGCAATCGCCGATAGTCGCCATAACCATGTGGGTAGGAGGCAACAGTTTCTCCGAAGTTATCCTTTGAGCAAGGAAGAAGAGACTGTGGCTGGTGCAAAGAGGTCAAAGAAGTTGCTGAAATTCAAGAAAGACGAGGCCCCTGAATCTGTCCGTCCTTGTTCTTTTCTTCGTCACTTCTTTGGGTTCTCTTTTCTCTGTGTGACTAAACCAGAAGTTAGATGAGTTCCTTTCAAATTTAAACCGGTGGTTAACTATGGATTAGAACTCTGTAGATGATTTTTTCTTGTAAGATTTTGAAAATAATTAATGGATAATGGTAAGACAATTGATTTTCAGTTTGGGCTAAGAATTTGACAGAAAATAATCATGTCCCAAAAACCAGAATGCGTAAAAGCCCAATACTTTGTGCCTTTTTTATAGGACATTTAAATAGGTAAGTATCTATCCAGGAACCTTTCAGTTTCAGCGAAACTGTGGGCTTTGATCAGAAGTTCAGTACTGTAATATCAATAGATTTGCTTACTTGTACTGTCAGATATACCCATGACAGAACCCACAAATGTCAGCAAGATTAGCCCCCAACCAATAGTAAAAAGCTAAATATAGATAATTCAAAAATGGTATTTCTTTTCTTTTTCCTAAATAAAAAGCTAATTCTCTTGGTGAATATGGTTTTCATAATGCATCAGTAAATTTTATCATTTATATATTGAATATATTTTTTTTTAGAAAAGGATAAACTTTTTTTTTGAAATATTTAAGTTAGAAGCACA
Organism: Apocynum venetum; assembly: GCA_019593545.1. NCBI lineage: Eukaryota > Viridiplantae > Streptophyta > Magnoliopsida > Gentianales > Apocynaceae > Apocynum > Apocynum venetum. The sequence goes on along the minus strand of SRSM01000123.1, from coordinate 1,666,908 downwards.
GAGTCCGAGTAAGAATTTTGTGTGGTGGAGGAAAGAGGGGAAAAAGGAAAAGGAACAGAAGGAGTTATTGGAATAAAGAATTGGGATATGCACACACGGAAAAAAAAGAAGAAGTTTCAATTTCAAAAGAATAATGATGATAGTAGAATGAGAAGATGCCGTTGAGTTTTTATTATGTAATAATGAGAAGTATTATTATCCACAAAATAACACAGGTGGATAAGTGTGGCAGTAAGCTTACCTCAAAAAAAAAAAAGAAGATTTGTTTGTAAGCTCTTTTCATGGTAGAACCAAGTTGTACTTGAAGCGCCAGTGATCAAGAAGGTGAAAGAGAAACACAAAGGAGCTTCAGAAACCATTTTTATTGCACTGTAATAATCATAGTTCCCCAGAAAATGACAAACTATAATCTATATAGCTTTGTCTTCATCTATACACATTCATCAATCCTTTCCTTTTCTTAGCTTTGTCGAATTATAAGTTCCATCATAGTAAATAGGGCAAACCGCCTTGTCTCAAACATTATTACCGCCAGACCAATTGAAACAGACCATCCCATACAATACATCACTTCTCTCTCTCTCCAGTCTCCACCAATTCAATATCCTAATAATATATTATATATAAATATAAAATCATAGTTGTTGACAGAGGCATTCTAAAAGGGCAAAGGAAAGCACGATAGGCATGCAGGCATCAGATCGGAGCCCAGAGATAAGAAGATGGCAAAATATTTCCCATTTGATGAAAAAAGTGTTGGGGCCACGCTAGAGTTTGAACGGCGAGTAATTTCTTGGGATTACGTAGAATCAAGTCTTTATACTAGTAATTAAGATAATTGGTGAGTAATTTAATTTTTTTTGGATTACAGTGGGAACCTTCTTTTGTAGACTTTAAAAAGACCGTTACGGAGCAAGGCATATTGCTAGTTGTAGTTGTCAAAAACAAACCCTACATAAAATAGGACCACAGCCTAGCCCACAAAAGCACATTTATAAGATTATGTGTAGGCGGGTATACAATATGATACATGTTGATCTTTGACTCATCATTCACTTTGGCAATGCCGGCCAACGTCTTTCTTCTTCTTCTAAAATATATCTAAATTAAAGATGGGTCTTTAAAATCTGTTAGAGATCTCTTCGAAATTTCACAGTTAGAGTTGATACTTGATAATCGTCCCATTCTCTTTGCAACACAGTCTGGCAATCTTTTCTTTCTTAACACGTGTCTTCACAAGAAGGCTGGTGACCCACCTGGACCACGGCCTCCCACGTGGCCCTGCCGGCCATGCCACGTGGACCCCAGGACACTGTAGAGGACCACCTTCCCTCATCTTGTAGCTAGCGAGGAGGCCTTAAAGAAAAGAAAGCCCAAAGCCCAGACGCTATTGCTCCAGCAAAGTGATAGCCTTTCAATTATTTCACGTCCTTTTCAAGCATGGGCCCATTTTCCCCTCTAAAAGTTGTCCAAACATAAACACCATACACACTCCCCACCCATATTTCTTCCAACGGTTTACTTTTCTTTCTTTTCTCTTTCCTCCTTTTTTTTTCTTTTTTTCCAACCCCCTTCACATTTAATTTTTATTATCTTCACCAACCAAAAATCCGAGGCTGCAAAGGGAAAAAATAACGAGATAAATGAAAAACAAAAATTTCATTAATTCCTAAATAAATAGTAGTTATCTTGAAAAGTGTGGAGCCATACCATGAGAATGTTGGTCCTTTACTTAATGTAATCATCAGAATGGGAAAGTGACCCCATTGAGAAGGACACTGCTGGTTTTCTGCTACATCTCGCTAAGTCCCCAAAACAACTTCCATTAGTTTCCCAATTTGAATTTTGGGGCATTTGGGGAAATGGTGGCTGCTTCCCCAGTTTTATTATTAAGTCTTAGGAAGTGCCATGCACTGGCACTTCGACATAGACTGTCTCCATTTTTCTTGGGTCCATGGTGTTTGCCGAGTCTAGATACTTTTCAACTTGATTTTGATTTTCACCCTTATTAAATTCTCGGATTGAAGGAGTCAGAAAGAAAAGGGAATGAGGTAAAACATATTTAGATTTTTTTTTTTGGGGGGGGGGGGGAGGGCGGGTTAAGGGAGAGGAGTAAGATGAAGGAGAAGGAAGAGATTGAGTTTACATTTTTTTTATAAAAAAAAGTCTAATTTAATTTTCTCCAAGAATTTTTTTTATGTCTATAATATTTTTTAAAAATATGATTATAATTACTTAAAACTATACTAAATTGTCTCAAATAATAATAAATAACTAAATTGGTTATAATTACTTAAAACTGTACTAAATTGTCCCGGTGACTACTTGCAATTTGCAAAGCACATACAAATGATAAAACGTACCCAGTCCAACACCTAAATATAAAAATTGTTGGAGAACTTTTGAAGCTACCACAGGATGATTGACATCTCTCTCACCTTTGTGACGTCCCTTTGTTTTTTTTTTTTTTTTTTTTTTGAGGAAGAGGTCCCTTTTGTTGTTAATATTATGTGATAATGCTGTTAACTTGTCCATCTATATACAAGTAAGATGTTTCTTTCTAATTAAAAAAAAAATGATTAAGAAGGAAAAAGAAAAAGAAAAGAAAGGCACAATCTTGAGTCACTCGTGTGTGACATGAATGGCACCTTTGAAATGGACAACCTCTTGCAATATTCAACTAATTTTCCCATCAAAATATATACACAAAGTCTCTCAGCATGGATGGGATTTCAACTTTTCCAACCAATAGAAGAGGTTTGCTGAATCAATTAAAAAAGAAGAAGAAAACACTGATGTTTGGTGGGGACAACCTCACCAGGCTTAAATACTAAGGAAAAAATATCAGGCTTAAAAGGTTGCTTAAAAATCATACGTAGTATCAAGATATCCCACTTCAATCGTTGGCAATTGGTTAGTTAGCCTTTTACATCATTAGGTAAAAGGTACCTTTTTTAATTCTCCTTACTTAATCTCTTCTGCAAACAAACTAATTAGGATATCATTACTTTTCCCATCCTACGTTTTTTATTTTTAGGTCTTTACTAAGCTTTCATCACCCTTTAATTAAGCATCCCTTTAATCACTTCTCATCATTTTCTTCTGCTTAATCATGTATATGTATATAAGATAATTATTGAATTTAGTTTTTGAACTATTTTTATTTTTTAGATTTGGTCATTGATTGTTTTTTAAAAAAAATATTTTATTTTTTCAATTTTGGTCCCTAATTTTTTTATTTTTTATCCTTCAATTATTTTCAATTTTCAATCCCAAAAGGACTGAACTTGAAAAAAAGGGATAAAAATAACAATCAGAGACCAAAGTTGAAAAATAAAAATAATTCAAAGATATAGAAATATAAAAAATATTATAGACCAAAGTTGATATATATATATATACTACATACCTTATTTGAGAGCATAGAGAGTAGGGGAATTCAATTATATTCTGCAATTCAAATTTATCTTAAACTTTATCCTTTTATATATTGAGTTGCTCTCTAATACACAACTCCATAAGATAAATTAACTATTTATAAAATTAAATTATGTAAAATTTCATATTAATATTATATATGTTAGGTGGTTTGAGGACAAAAATCAATCAAATACAGTACCTTTTGCATCTACAAAATAATTGATTCACAGATTATGCAAATCTAATATAAATATTTAGAAGAAGTAGCAAAGATCAATTTCACATTTGTGGATCATATGTTACTTTTTTTTTATTATTTATGAAAAATGAGTCATTCATTAGGATTCAAATCTGAAACCAAATTACTTTTTTTTTGTTTTTTCTTTTTGTGTGGATCATATGTTACCTTGGGAGACAACATACACAAATTTTCCTCTAGAGAGGAATAATATCTTTCCAATATGGTAATGGCTTGGCATTAATTTATATATATATGAGGAACGGTGGTTATGTTATGTACTGATTAGTACCAATCCACCCAAATAGTTTTTCGCCACGGGTTGAATTGTCGACACTAGTAGAAATATTTGATGCTCCTTCAACTTGACTAACAAATTTGATCTCCATTATGCAGCCAGCTAGTTTACACAAAGTCCAAATTATTACTCTGAGGGCAAGGGCTCATTTGGTTTATCCAATAGGAGGAACGTGAGAATCAATCTCGAAATAGTTTCTTGATAACATTAATTAATATTAATTAACATATATATATAAGAGATAATATTAATTAATTATTCAAACTTATGTTATTCACTATCATCCTTCTACTAAAGACAAACAGGAAGCAAAGGATAAGAGAGCAAGATAATAAAATAATGTAACGTGTTAATTTTAAGTCATAAAAATTTTAAAATTATTTTAGCCTATATTTATATTTACTGTATTGTTTAATCCTTGAGTCTGATTCTAAATTAAGAAGTAAAATGAGTAAAATCTAATCGGGGGATAGCATAAAGTATCCAATAAATTGAAAGTGAAAAAAATGTAGTAAAAGGTAATCATGACAGCATGATTAGCATTTCATGTTTGAATGGTCCAAGGAAAGTAGACTCTACCCCAAATAATACGTTTGATTGACTCCTCCTATAATTGGTTTTTTCTTCGATAGACTCCTCAACAGCTTTAAGGCTTGGCCAGAGCCATATTAAAGATTTCAGTGTGTGGACAAAAACATTCTTTTAATTATATTTTACTTTTTTTTTGTCCCAGATTAATTTTGCATCTGCCAAGACCATTTATTATTGACGTGATGGAAATGAAATTAAGAAGAGTTTCCAAATGTTCCGGGCTTAAATTAATTTTAGTCACCGTCAGTGACATGACACGCGTCTCATCCGCCCTCTAAAATTATGAATGCATGTCGTTCTAAGGTACTGAAACTCTCGATCCTTAAATATCTGGAAGAACCTTAAGATGAGGGAGAGCAGTTTCGTTACTAGTATTATTTCTGGTCCGAGCTAAAATCTTCGGCTCTAAGTGCTACCGAGTGCCAGCGCCTGAATGTTTTTAAATGAATCAAATTATGTTCAGTGCTGACCCACCTCAAATTTAATAGGCTCTGAATATGCAAAATAAATTAATAAATACTTGGAAATGTTAATTTTTTAAATACATATATTTTTTATTTAAAATTTTATTAATAACATCCTTAATTTAAGATATTTACATTTCAATAACTCATAATTTTCATCTCTCACCTTATTAATTTAAAAGATTTACATATCATTAATTTATAAATCTTAAATAAATTTTTTAATTTTTAATCAAAGTAAAAAATGAGCATTTAATTACATATGAAAAGAGTAAATAACTTGACAAATATTTAGATTTATCTACCTACAACCTTGAAATATGATTAATATTCTTAATATATATATATATATATATATATATATAATATCGGCACCACAAAGTTAAATACATAAGACTATGAATCTAATATCTCTCACAATTATTAGTTAACTATAATGATTGAATATTAAATAGATATATCAAGTTTGTAATATTTAAATTCGCTATTGCATAATTGGAAAAGTTTCATATAAGCCAAATACAGTAAAATTCATTATCGTTTATGCTCCTAGACATTATTGTGTTTTATCAACAGATTTCTTTTTCATTTTTAAATGTGGTAGCTCATATTTAAAAGAAAAAACGCGCCCCCAACAATATAAAACTAAAAGAGGCAAGAAAAGAGAAAATAGAAAGTAAAAAATATTTGGTGGACCTCCTTTCTATTAGAGTTTAGCAAGCTAGTTAGATCTATTCAGGTAATGCGTGGATATTTCATAACAGAGTAACAGAAAATGTTTTTTTTTAAAAAAAGATCAACATATTTTACTCAAAAAAATAAAATTGTAATCCTACTGTAATATTATCCTTTCACTTTATATATATAAAGAATCACGAAGTTCGAAAGGAGTTAATGGAGCAAATGAAGGTGTCCAAGTGGAGTTGTGGAGTGGTGGCCACTACAAAACGAAGCTCTGTGAATTAGTATCTGAAAAATCTTTGTTGTTAAAAGTGAGAAGAAAAAGGGAAAGCATCCGTAAAAGGAAAGGAATAATTTGATTGATGTCAAAAGGACAAATTAAAGAAAGCCTAGAAAACCATGCATCCATTCTTCCTCCAACTTTCTATACTCTCATCATAGTATTAATGTTCATAGTATGCGTCACTTATTTATAACATATTATTTTTAATGTTTACGAATGAGATTAGGAGTTTTATTTTTTATTATAATAAATCTGGACCGTGTTTCCGATCCTGATTCTATAAATAAACAAACCCTTTTCGAATGCAGGGGAAAAAGAAAAAGGAAGAAATTAGATTTGGTAGTTTTTGGAGACTTGGAGGCAGCAAGTGGAGGTGGGGTTTGTAAGTAACTTTTCTTCTTTTTCTTCTTCACCAAAAATAAAAAATAAAAAACACCTCTCTTTTGTTACTTGTATTTTTTTTCTCTTTGCTGTGTTCCTGAGAATTGAGAGTGCCAACTTTAGAATTTGCCGTCCTTTCGCTTTTACTTTGCATCATTTCATTTTCCAATTCTCCAAATGGCAAAAAGAGACATTTGGGAATTGGCGTTGACGCTTCCTCGTACGATTTAAACACACACACATATATCTATAATATGGAAAGAAAACTTAAACAAAATCCCCCTCCTAATTAGTCTAGCACCACTCTCTTTCTTCTTCTTCAGCTTCTTCGCCTTTCTTTTCCACTCTCTCATATTGCATTCTATTATGTCAACCACATGCCTCATATATAATGCAAATGAGAGAGGGCTCAATATTAAATAATCACATGATCATTCTTATTTAGTGTAGAGATTCGATTGCATTTCACGAGGCATGCCGGAAAGCAACCATATGGGATTCCTGTATTTTAACTTTGGAGGCAAAGAGACAATGCATGCCTCTGGTTAATGTTTGACACTCTATGGTACGAAAAATAATAAAGCCATACATAATTGATTTTTTTCTTCTTCTTCTTCTTCTTTTTTTGATAAAATAATTGACTTTTTCTAGTGGAAGTACCATCTCCATTGTTATATCCCTCAGACACTGAAAATCGTACGTTTTGCTCGGTCTGAAAAATGGTTGGCAACATTGCCTCAGATGATAGTAAAGTGAACCTAATTAATCAAACATTCTATCTGTGTGTGTCTTTCCTTATTTGTTCCACGTCTAAGATTAAAGGAGGATGATAATTAACTGATTAAACATTTAGGACTAATGCAGCCTTCTTTCCGTCTTACAAGAACAAACAAAAAGAGATAAATCGATGTCTTAGTATGTATGACCAATTTGATCTAATTCTCATCCTTTTTCAATTATTTTGTTAACAGATAGAAAAGTAAATTGTTGGAAGATAAATAGTTAACTCTATATAAGATAAAAACTCTTCCAACTACTTTATTGATACATGAACACTCAAATACGAAAAAGGAAAATATAGTCACCTTCTAAGACTTGTGATTTTTTACCATTTTTAAAATCAAAAAGAGGAAAAAAATACTGTTGGCTATTTCACAGGGTTGATCTCAATTGATGAAACTCTTTTAAAATTATTGAAGAATAGAGGCATGCTTCAATTGGTTATTTTAGAATTTAATACAATATTTTTTATTTTAAGAAAAAGTTAGCAAACACGAATTGATTTGAGAAGTATACTCAGAGTAAAAAAAAAACTTTTACATTAAAAATTAAAATTTTAAAAATTTGAGAATTTTAAAATGACACTTAATTTAAAAATGAAAAATGAGCTATATAATTGTGAAATAAATCCCATAATAGTAGCTATGTTTTTTCCATTCAAAATTGAATGCTCACATTTTATTTTAAATTAATTTTTAAAAATAAATAAATAAATTATTTTTATTAAAAAAGTATGTCATTTTAGACTCTTAAACATAAATGATGAATTGCATAAGCAACGTATATTTTTCACTTAAATTACCTAAAGGGCTTCCATTCATATTGTTTGAAGAATTGAAGTAAGGAAGACTAAGTATAAGTAATATAAACAAATATTAATAAATAATTATGAAATTCTAAAAATTAATTTACACTTTTAAAAGATAAATTAATTATAAAAATTCTTATACCTCTTAAATCTTATATCAATTGTTTACATTTCTTTTTTAGTGTGTCATATTTTAATGATTCAATTTTTAATTTTAGTACATATTTTTATAATTATACATGTATTATTAATGAATGATTTTAATGAGTTATCAAATATTTATTGGATAATGTAATTTTTTAGAAGAATTAATACATATACATTAACTATTAAATTATGATAACTTATGAAGTTTAATTATGTAATTATTATTTACAAAATTTATCTTAATATTTACATAAATCTATAACTCTAAACAATTGAAATACTGAGAAAAGTAATAGTATTTAACAATGAAAATAGTATTTTATATTCATCAGCTTATAAATAGTCTAGTAAAGTTAAAGAATTGATATGACCAATGTAAGAAAAAATATTTTTTAACATAAATCAATGGCAAAAATAATAGTAAACCACATTTAGTTGAACTAAAATTGAACGGGGACTTATATAATAATAAATAAATAAAAAGTTGAACGACGACAACTATTTAAATTTAAATTAAAGTTATTTTTACTTTTCCTCAAATGGGATGCTAGTAGTAATAGTTACAAGACTGGCAGTGTTGGCAGCTGTAATAATTGAAGAGAAAGGGCACGTGTGCAGACAAAGTTTGACACGTGAGATGGAAGTATTAACATTTCAATGATGAAGTGGTCCCCCAAAGGTGTGCAAGCGTGTGAGGGAGGGTTGAGATTCACGTGACATCGCCCAAAAGGTGACAGATGGGCGAAGGTTGGCCTGTCAAATTATCTCCTCTCTATTACTACTACTGGTTTTTTTGTTTACACTTACAGTTGGAAAAGTTATCAATTGAGTGTTAACCACTGTAGCAATCCCACCCAGCTGTAAACTTTTTATCCCCCACCCCCCCTTTTTTTTAACCTCTCATTCTTTGCAGACGAAATTCTCAAAGTATCTAAAGAGCTTTAATTAAATTATCCATAAAATTTGGGTAAATAATTTCAATAAGGTAGCATTTTTAAAATAAATAAATACTTCTTAAATATTACTAAAATTTATACTTTAAAATACTTTTTAACTCTAAAGCAACTTAAAAAGAAACATATGGCTTGTTCTATTTTATCAATCTAATCTTTGATAACATGTATTCTCTCTACTAAAGTTGATTAGTTACAATCCTTCTCTTTTCCCTTTTATGATAACTTGTAATTGTATGCATCGTTAATTTTTAATTTTAGAATCAATAAAGTACTCTATTCCTCTCACTTCAATTATGCATTTTTCAATTTTAATAGATACTTTTACAATTATATTATTGTTATTAATGAATGATTTGAATGAGTTGTCAACTATTTATTGAAAAAATGTATTTTTTATGAAGATGAATACTCATACACTAACTTTTAAATGATGTCAATTTAGGAAGTTTTATACATAATTATTATTTTAAAAACTCTTCTTAATACTTGCATAAGTTTATAGTGAACAATTGAAATGAGACGTAAGGAATATATATAACAGTTTTCTAGAGATCAAGAATGGAGCAAAATGAGCTACAAAACTAATTATTCTAATAGTAAAAAAAAAAAATCGAGATTTACATCTAGCACTCAACACTATGTGAACTCCATTTTTTTCCCTATCTCTTTTCTATTCCCTATCCTTCTCCTCTGGTTCTTTTTTTTTTCCTTCTAAAGAAATAAGGGGGAAAAAAAAGAGGAAAGAAAACAACAACTTATCAAAAGTTTTTCCTCAAATTTTCTCGATAAGATGATAAAAGAATCAATCTTTTTCTTCAGAATTTCAAAGTACTTGCATCTTTTGGGAACATGAGAGCGACTACATATTGGAGAATTGCCAATGTCAAGAAGGCGTCCTCAATTGATATTGAAAGGTTTCGTGCGCCTATCTAATTTGAGAGATTATAGATATAATACTAATACATTGCACCATTCTCAATCATAAACAGTGAAGAAAATAAAAAAGAAAAGGGACAAGAAAGGTTGAAGAAAACGCCAAGGAATTAAAGCTTTTTATTTTTCCCTTCTTATCATCCAACACAAGTTCCTTACACCACATTGCATGCAAATCACCAACCAAGAGAAGAGTGTTCTTTATATTTTTTCTCCCAATACTTTTCAATGTTGAATATTTAATTTTCTGAATTATGATTTAGACAATTGACCATTGTTTAATTCTTATTTTCTTTTTTAAAATTAAAATTGATATAAATATTTTATACAAGGTACCTATAATAATAACAATAGTACAAATACTATGATGGCTTACTTATAATTGAAGTTATATTTGATTTTTTGAATAAAAATAAATATTCAAATTTAGTCATACATTTGAATCAAAATTAATTTAGTCTTTCCTTAAACACAAATGTAGATTAGCATTTTTAAGAAGCAGGAGAGCTTTTCTTTCTTGGGACAAATAAAAAAGGGTGCAAGAATGGAAATAAAACACACGGAAACCCAAAAAAAAAAAAAAAACATCGGGTAAAAATAGAACACCAAGAAAAAGAGTAACTGAAGCATTAAATAAATAAAGATCACGTTAGCGTTGCCAAACCGCAAATCAGTTATGTGTGGCTTTCAGAGCTCCTTTGCACAAACCTAACTCCTCTCAGCCGACCTTTGGCACGTGCTACACATCTTTTAGTTATCGCTTTTAATTTATCATTGATTACTACTAGTATTACTGTATATCAGTATCTTTTCTTGTTCTTTCCCGCGACATGGTTTTATTTTTATTGTTATTTTTTTTCTTCATTCTGGGCGTATCCCATTTACTTAAATTCTGCACTAATTGGAAGAAAAAAAGAAGAGTACACAGGGACATGGAGGAGAAAGAGTATCAAAGAATGGGCGAGGTAGAGGAATATCCCAACAGAGGCCAAAGAGCCAATGAATATTTAAATATTATCCAAATGCTGAGCTTTAAAGTCGGTGGAAACAATAGCTTTTGCCAATTTTTTAGGCAGAGTTGGGGAATTTTTTATATGGTTTATGATTTTATTTTCGGTATCTAACTATCTAAAATACTTTACATTCTAAAAATATTATTTTTTATTCTGTAGTACCTTATATTTGAGACAAAAATAGTACTCCCAAAAAGAAAAACAAAATGAACTTTCACCTATTATTGTTGGTCTTATTTCAACTATGCAATTTGTTTTCTTTAATAGAAATGTAGGATATCCCTTTTTATCATTGCTTGAGAAACAAACAATTATTTGCAGTAATAGTTTTTTTTAATCAGAAATAATAGGTTAATCGTAGAGTGAAGTAATTCTTATCTTTGAGAAGAAAACCAAGAAATTTACAGAAAAGAAAAGGCACTCGTAACTTTATATTCCAGCTTCCCCTCCTTGTTAAAAGGCCTAACTGCCAATCAATTTTGTAAAGCATTCACCTAAATAAATGGACATCATGATTGAGGAAACAAGATCAGCTTACATCTTTGAAACGACATTGTACTAGATTCAGACTTTCTCTGTCAATTCGAAGTGGTTGTTCCCTGTTGATATAACTCTACCTACACTGTTAAAAAAAAGGAAAGGAGGTACTTCTGTATTTTGTTTATAAAATTAATTTAATAAATAAAAACTGTTTTGAGCTAAAAATATAAAAAAATATGAACAATTAAAAACAATATTTGAGTGAAAAAAGAGAGAGATTAAAACTATTTATTTTAATCAATTGCTATTAGGGCCTAGCACTAATTCTCTTGGCCCAACCTGGAAACCAAAGAAAGAAATTTCCCAAGAAGATAATGTTGTCTATTTACTTTAAGGAGTAGAATGTACCAATACTATATATGTAGTTTGGTTTTAATTTCTATATACAATTAAGGATGAAGAAAATAAAGTACTAGTCTTTTAGCGCTCTTAATCAAATCATTTAAGAAATTAAGAAGTAACTGATACATAATGTTTAAAATGAGAAAAATAATAAGGATAATATTTTTTTAAAAAACCAAGTAAATATTTGTTAAATTTCGCAACACAATTTATATTTTGATCTTCCTAAGTCGACTTTTATATTGTGACCAAACGTAATAATGAATATTCTTGTACCATTTATTGTTTCGTCACATAATTGTAATTAATCTACAAAATGTTTAAATAACTGATCATAGGCCAATCACGCTAACAACTTCAGAAATCATAGTCACATAATAAAAGATTATTACTACTAGAAATATCTTCATTAAACATATACGTAGATAATAATGAAGTTGGAAGACTACATAGAAAATTGACAAAATCTTCTAATAAATAAAACGGGGACGACCCCAAAATTTCATCAATTTGAAGGTTTTTTTAATTTTTATTTTTACAGTTTTGGTTGTCAAATATTAAATAAAAAATGGAAAACTACTCCATAAAATACAGTTGAAAAAATACTACTACTATAGTGGTTGAGTGAAAAGGGTGGTGTATTATAATTATTATTATAGAACAACATACAGAAGAAAGAAAAATAGCGACCTCTTCTCTCTTTCTCCTATCTTAATTTGGTGTGAGCAGCCCAGAGGAGAGAGATTAATCATATATATATATATATATATTTGCCATCAGGGACATATCTATAGTTCCAAAACTCAAAATCTATTCTGAATTTTTATATATTTGCTGTTGTTTGTTCGGTTCTGTTGTGAGAAGGCGATTGCAGAGAGAAGTCTCCTGCAAGAGTAACATATATCTTAGAAGGAGGAAAGAAAAGGAGAGAAAGAGAAAGATAGACAGAAAGAAACGACAGCCTCAGGAACAACAGATAGAGATAGAGAGAGAAGAAGAAAAGATTTCAAGAGGGCAGCTCTCGAATCCCACAGAGAGAAGAGAAAACGATGTTTGAGAGCTTTGCACCCTTTTACAACCTGCAACTCTGAGAGGTATTTTTGCTTGTGTACATGAATAAAGCTGATAATTTTTTTTCCCCCTATATTTTCAAAAGAAAGGGAGAAAGAGAGAAGAAAATTACTACTATATTTTCAAAAGGCGCAAACAAAAGACTCATTTGATGCTTTCTCTTTTCCCCTCTTTCAAACCTTTTTTATTCCCTTCTATCTGTGCTATTTTGTTTTTGATGAATAATCCAGAAAATTATTGAGCAGGAGCTGAGCAAGGGTATTGTTTGGGGGGTTTTGTGCGGCCGAAGAAAGAGATGATGATGAAGAATAATACAGTGCTATGGGTGTAGCAAATCCATTATTACTTGCTTCTGTTACATCTCATTCATCAAAGGTTCAGCAGCCAATTAATCTAGCCTCGGACAAGCCAAATTCTTTGAATTATTCTATGTCCCAAGATTACCCTCAAGGTATCTTCAGTTTCTCGAATGGCTTCGAGAGATCACAACAGGAACAACAGCATCAGCAGCACATCGCTCAGCAGATCCGTAGGGATAAACTGAGAGTGCAAGGCTTTGAACCGCCGCCACCGTTGGTAGCTATTGAAGAAGTAGAATCTAGTGGTCTTCCAGGGTATGAGACTGCAGGGATGTTGTCTGAAATGTTTAATTTTACTTCCGGAGCCACCACCGCCGGAGATATGTCATCTTTGGAACACCAGATACAACACAATTACCGGAATACAAGGCCACCTCCGGCCACGGCAGTAGACACGTCTGAATGGTACGGGAACAGGCAAGGCCTCGTGGTGGGTGGTCTGCAGGGACCATTGGGTGAATCCAAGGATCAAAATGTTACAAATGACCGTGACAGTATAGCTACAACTCATCATCATCATCACCCGCAGCAGATTTCAGGCATTAATGCAGCAGACTCTGCAGCAGCCATGCAGCTTTTTCTCATGAATCCACCACAACCAAGATCCCCTTCTCCATCCCCATCATCTCATCCTCCACCTTCCTCATCTACACTTCACATGTTGCTTCCTAACCCATCCCCCACTTCTACTCTTCACCAAGGGTTTCATCACCAAGCAGTTAATACTGCTGTTGCTTCTCCCACAGGAGGACCTTTTGGTCCCTCTCAATTCACATGGATGTCCGATAGTACTGGTAGTGGAGGAGGAGGAGGCACCGGAGTCGTAGAAAGTCAAGGGCTTTCGCTGTCGTTGTCATCATCTCTACAACACTTGGAAGCTGCAAAGGCTGAGGAATTGAGAATGGGAGAAGGTGGGATTTTGTTTTTCAACCATGGAGGAGGGTCCAGTAATTCTGCTGCTGCACAATATCCTTATAACAAGAATTTGGGTGCCCATCATCATCAGACATTGCATCTCCAAAGTGGAGTAATTAGTCCGAATAGTCAGGTACATGTTGGTTATGGGTCTTCACTTGGAATGGTCAATGTGTTAAGGAATTCCAGGTATGCGAAAGCAGCACAAGAGTTGTTGGAAGAATTTTGTAGCGTCGGTAGGGGTCATCTCAAGAAGAACAGCATATTAGGAAAGAATAATAATAACACTAACCCTAATTCCACTAATCCAAGTGGCAGTGGTACTGCTGCTGGTGGTAGTGGCGGTGGGGGAAATATTGGAAATTCTTCATCTTCTTCAAAGGATTTTCCTCCTTTATCTGCTGCTGATAGGCTCGAGCATCAGAGACGAAAGGTCAAACTTTTATCAATGCTTGATGAGGCACGTACTCTCTCCTCTCTCTCCAGCACCAATCATTGATCTTTATTTTAGTCCATTAATTAGAAAATCCAAACAAAAAATTCCGGCAATTTTTCTGAGATTGATATTTTATATTGTTTTACCTTCTAAAGAGCCGGCAATGAAATAGCTTTCCATGGATTGCGTTAGTTGAGCTTGATTTCGTACAAATTTTATATGTTTATTTTATGTATAACTGCTGCCAATGGTAATCCGTGGGAGAGATTAGCTTTCCAATGTTTTTTTAGGGAGAGAATATTACAATAGATTCGTGCAATTTTCCCAGCACGAAAGATTTCCACTTTGATTTAGAGAAGTTGTCAACTCTGCTACTGCTACTATAATATACTTTTTCTTAATTATGGTTACACATTCCTTCCATTTCCGTTGTAGAAAGATTGCAGAGAAAGCCAAAGCCATGTTGTCATTGTTGTTCCATCTCAGTTGACCTTAAATTCCTTTCCATTCGTTTATCGTCATTTGTTTATGCAAGCTGTACAGTGTATCTTGTTGTCTGTATTGGGAAAAGAGAGCCAGGCAAGAAACAGAAGTATATTCTTGGTTCACGTCAACAATCATGTCACCGTACCACACCTTTGGATTCACAAATTAATTTTCAACCCATTTGTGTTTTTTTTATTCAAGACTGATAATAATGTCTTCCCTATGCGATTAGAGCTTTATTCATCTTAAAGTATTTAACCTTCCGAATTATATTTACGATTTACTTTAGAAGCTGACTAGTTGTAACGTTTTCTTTTTCTGCGTAGAGATTGTAATTGCTTACCTTCCGTCTGTTAAATAAGTTGGCAGAAGACTTTACGATCATTGTTAAAGTCTTTTGAGTACGTAGTTAATTAAATTTCGTGAGATCTTAAACATAATGATTTTGACTGGTTAACAATATTAAGTTCGTGTTATTGAATTTGCTACAGGTAGGTAGAAGATATAATCACTACTGTGAACAAATGCAAATGGTAGTGAATTCATTTGATCTGGTGATGGGCTTTGGGGCTGCAGTTCCCTATACAGCTCTTGCACAAAAGGCTATGTCTCGGCACTTTCGGTGTTTGAAGGATGCAATAGCCGCTCAACTGAAGCACAGCTGTGAGGTCTTGGGAGAGAAAGATGCAGGTACATCAGGAGTTACTAAAGGAGAGACTCCCAGGCTAAGGCTACTGGAGCAAAGCCTAAGACAACAGAGAGCCTTCCACCAAATGGGAATGATGGAACAAGAAGCCTGGAGACCTCAGAGGGGCCTGCCTGAACGTTCAGTAAACATATTGCGAGCTTGGCTTTTTGAACATTTTCTGCACCCGTACGTTTCTTCATTTTCCTCACACCATAAACCATATATTACTCTCCTTCCATCCCTTTTTATAAATCGTTATAAACATTTTCACACGTACCGGAATATATATGTAGGATTTTAAAGCTGAAAAGGTGTTCCTCTTCGAGTCTTTCGACCAATTTACCAAAGTGTGTAGTAGACAATAGACCGTAAGTCTTAGGCTGACCTTGGCATTGATTATACTAACAAAAGAAAACCTAGTGTATATATTAACCCAGAGGGATGTCACTCTTTTCTCTTTCTATCGTCATTGCATATGCATGACTGTCAAAGTAATGGGGTACTTGAATCTAGTGGGGATTGCTGCAATGAAAGAGATGAGTGCTTGCAGTGCCTTCTTTACCCTGCTACTTTCAGTTGTTGCTGCTGCTGCTGCTGCGTATAATCTTTCCCTTTCCTTGCTTAGATTATCACGCCCCTTACAGCTACAGGAAGATAAAGAAGAAAGCCTCATATATATTTATATACTAATCTGCGGATGCTTATAAATCTAAATGCTCCTTCAGCTTTATATATACATACATACAATTTAGAAAAGAAATCTGATGTCATTTTCTGGTCTCTTTCTCAGGTATCCAAGCGATGCAGATAAGCATCTGTTGGCACGTCAGACTGGTCTGTCGAGAAACCAGGTACATACACCTTGCTTGTCACGCTTATATCCTCACGTTCAAGAGAGTTACTTGGTAGCTAGTTCCTAAAGTTTCTATACTAATAATATACACGCACTGAACCACACATGCATGCAATGCAAGTCTGAATATTTATTTTCTCCACGTACTTGAGTAATTAACCGTAAAACTTTAATTAAGGTGAGACTTGGAGTGAGTTCAGGTGGATTTGCACGGATGAGGGCCTTAGTACTTCCGTTCACTCCAACTCTTAAACCATAGAGAGTATTCTTAAAGACCGTTGGTAGTATATAGCTATAACACTCTAGGAAAACAGTATGTTTTGTCTCGCATTTTTGTGTTTTTATTTGTGGTTGTTCTTTGGCTTCCGGGGTGGGTGGGGACCAGGACACGCACATAATATTTACTTGACCGTAAGAAGGGGAAATGTGCCCACAGGCAAAATTACGTATAGAAATAGAATATAGGTATCTTATTTTAGGTCATTCAAATTTCAAATTGTTTATTAGAATGGAATCCACATTTCTTCCTGGATCATTGAATAAAAGGGATTGAAAGTGGAAACAAAAAGTAGAGCAAGTCCTAAAAAATAAATGGAAAAGATGAAATCTTTAATTATATCAGCATATATGTATATATAGTAGCAAAATGAAGGCCCCCGTCAAGGCAATCACAGTCTTTGTCAGCTGGAGTGACAGAGAAAATAGCATTCACAGGTTGGGGAAATTGAAAAACATTTCTCCTTAAAGAGTCTAGTAAAAGTGCACGAAGAAAGAAAACATGCTGAAAGTGTTGCATGGATCTACTAGTAATAGTAGTAAGAAGTTACATCATTAAATTCCACACGGAGTCATCCGAATAGTACGCAGCGCGCAATGCTATCTACTACTTACTATCATCCTTCGGATTTAACGTTATAGTGTTAATTGTGTGACTTTCAGGTTTCAAACTGGTTCATCAATGCCAGGGTCCGTTTGTGGAAACCCATGGTGGAAGATATGTATCAACAAGAGGCCAAGGAAGAAACAGAAGAGAGAGAAATGAGCCAAAACGATGGCAACATTGCACAAACACCAACGACCACAACCACGACGTCAACAGCAACAGCTGCTACGACAGCAACAACAGCAGCAGCAGCAATTACAGCAACAAGCAAAAGATCCGAAATTAATGACTCCGAAAACGACCCTTCGTTTAATGCAATCAATAGACAATGTTTCTCGGAAAACCAAGCAAAACAGTCCAACGTTTCTTCCTTCAGTACTACTTCCGGCACGCCAATTATGCCCATCTCCACCTCTCAAGCAACTACCACCACCGTCGCCCCACCACTATCCCAGTCATTCCCCACCATTCATGACTCCGACGCGTGCCGTCGAGGCGGAGGTGGTCTTGTTGGTGCCGATTATGGGACCACTGCTAATGCAGACATAGGGTCTACCCTCATAAGGTTCGGGGCTAGTGCAGGCGATGTATCACTCACTCTAGGGTTACGCCATGCCGGGAACCTGCCAGAGAAGAGTACATTTTCAGTTAGAGACTTCGGAGGCTGTTAATTAATGAATTTACTACTTTTTACTATTACAAAAGTACTTCAGAAAATATGGTAAATTTTCACAATGTGTTAAGTAGCACCATTTTTCTTTTTTTTTGGGATTATTCTAATTCTATTTAGACAGAAGATACATGAAGAGAAACGTAGCTGAAATGTTAGCAACGTTGACGTGCAGTATAAATTTGCTGTAACTGTATAGTCATTGTTTTGAACCTTCTAATGTTTTCTTCCAGTATTAATTAGAAGTAATAAATAATTGAGAAATCAAGGAGGGAAAAAATGATACTACATAGATCATTTGCCCCGAGAAGTGACAATGAATTTACCTTAGATTATAATGCATATTATTATATTGTTGTTTTATGTCCTTTTCTGCCCTTCAAAATCTTGAAATTTTTTGTTTGGGAATGAACCTTCTTCACGTACGATGGCTACCTAAAATGTCGCGCCAATTTTCTTTGAAGGGTTAAAAAAAAAAATCTTTTATCAAGAAAAAAGTAATAATGCTACAAAGATTCTCATGGGGATATATAATCCAACAAGTAGACAATTGTTAGTTCAAATGATTGAAATATTTAAGAAAATTTTCCCCTTTAACGTAGGCAATACGTTGTTTAATTCCCCCCCAAAAAGCAATAAGATTACTAACCAAAATGTCATGACTCAAAATTGAATCGCAACACGCCTGAAGTTTCATTCACAATTACAAGGGTTAAATGTTCCAAAGTATATGATGTCCAAATAAATAAATAATAAACCATCCAAAGTTAATATAATATTCTTATACCAATCAATTTGCTATAAATCAAAGAGAAACTTCAAAGGAAATTCTTATATAATTATTTAAATTAAATATCTCAAATCTTCTAAGAAAGAAAAAGTTAACATAAATAGAAAATTAACTAGAAGTGTCATGGTGTTAAACTATAAAAAATCCTTTTCGTTTTTCTCAAAAGTAATCTCCTCATCTGAAAAATAAAAGATGATAAAAAGGCTTTGCCATTGTTTTCGGGTGATGAAGAAATATATATCATTCTATTTTGGAACATGAGTGACATGAGCTCAATATCTCTCCGAAATAAGTCGTTACATATATAAATAATTCTTAAAAACTCAAATTCATTAAAATAGATTGTGAAACTTCTCATATTATCAAAGAAATTCATTTGATTCATTTTGTACAAACCATTGAAAAGAATTCAATAAGGTAAACTAAATATATATTTTTAGTTTCATAAAGAAACTAGAACACAAAAAAAAAAACCCTTTCTTTTCCTTTTTAAGCACAAGTAATGTAGATTGTCAAAAATAATTTTTTTATTTTAAATAGTAACTATACAAAAAATTGCTGAAAAATGTATAAAAAAATATTGCAGAAAATTGGACAAACTGAAAATAATTATTGTTGAAATTACTTAATAAAAATTCTAAAAAACAGTGCAAAAAGTAATGCATAAATTTATGGAAATAAGTGCAGAAAAATAAAGAAAACTGTGCCGAATTTTTATGGGCAAAAATAAAACTTTTCCTATACAAAAATTAATGCAGAAAATCAAACAATAAACATGAAACTGAATTTTTCTATGAAATTTCAAATCATATTGTAAATCACATATTTAATTATTCATGAAATACGTGACTTAAATTTATCATATTGTCAAACCTAATTGTACTCCCGCTAGAACGGCCAAATAACAAACAAATTCGAATGAACGGAATCAAGTCAAAAGTTAAAACATGTTCTTATCAACTTCAAATTATAGTCTCATGAGTTCCACAAAATGATTCAATTTTCAGTTATAAAAATTAAACCACAATATACGAATAAATTTTCAAAAAACAAAAATTACTCAAACTTTTTTTCAGAATTTATATAC
Source organism: Apocynum venetum (assembly GCA_019593545.1). Classification (NCBI taxonomy): domain Eukaryota; kingdom Viridiplantae; phylum Streptophyta; class Magnoliopsida; order Gentianales; family Apocynaceae; genus Apocynum; species Apocynum venetum. The sequence goes on along the minus strand of SRSM01000123.1, from coordinate 1,646,795 downwards.
AAAATAATCAGATAAGCAAAATTACAATTTTTTAGAAGATACTTTTTTTAAAAAAAAAAATAGAGACATCAAAATTATTTATCTCTGTTGAACAAATATCCTAAGTAATCTCAAAGTAAATCGATCTCTAAGAAATCCTTGTCATAACCTCACATTTTTCTCTCTCAATTGCCGATATCATAAAACAAAATAAAATTTTAGGATTAAGATTAGACATTTTTATATAAAGTTCCATGCAAAACCTTAATCCTATAAAACTTATGAATTTAACCTAATAATAATATTAAGTATTGGGTTATGGACCAAAAATCTTAAATAAAATTACAATTCATAATTATTGATCCATAAAAATGGAGCGGGTTTTACAATTTAGTTCTAAAAGTTTAAACATCAAATAGTTTTCTTGGCTCTTATTAATTATGTAAAATTGAGAAGGTGGCAAACGCCAACTTGCTGATATGGGTTGGGGGTCTGAAGCAATGAAGAAAAGTGAAAACGATAGTAGTAATTCTTTCATTACAATTCTCATTTTAGTCGTGCATACGAATATTAAATAGAATATATTCTTCCAAAAAAACATGAAATCAGAATCCCGTTTCTTTCTCAATATCTTTATTTTTCTTTTAAATTATCATTTAATAACATTTTGAACATGCATGTATATAGAGATAATTAAAGTGTAAGACATATACTCTTGCTATCAAAATATTAATTGAATATCTACTTTTGATTTAATATAAAAATTAAGAAAAGTGATAGTTAGTGATGAGACTTGTGTTATTTAGTTAAATTAAAGAAATTATTTTTAGTACTTTATAGGACAATATATTTACTTTTAGAAAATGAGATATTTAATTTTTGAATATTCTAAAAGACAAATGTAAATAGTCAAGAGGAATAGAAGATAATATAGATATCAATGAAAATCAAGTGGAAAGAGGGGGGAAAAAACATAAGGTAGTACAAACTAATAAGTCCAACGATTAAATATTTGATTTGATAGCGTCGGTTTCTGCTCCTTGCTAATCATTAGGAAACGATGATTAAAACGTTTCTACGATTAGAATTATTGAAAGATTAATGAGTTTTTTTTCTTCTCCTTTTGTCTTGGTTATAAAATTACAATGAGGCAGGGTTGTGTTGGTGATGTTTCTTATAATTGTTATTTAGTCACATTTTTATCATACAAAATAGTTTTCCTCTGTCTTCGTTCCATTTTGTCTTCACTAATTTTTTTTCCTCTAAATAAATATCTATCCCTTTTCCCCGACACCTAAAATAAAGAAGACCATAAATCTACATTATTTGAATTTTGAGGAGAAAATACTGAAGTAACCCTTTCTGAAAATAAAAATTTTAAAACCAATTAATGTGATGATTTTTTAAGGTCATAAAGAGAGAAGAGTAACATATGGGGGGAAAAAAACTCAACAATAAAGCATTTGATTCTATAACGTAACAACTAATTATGGATAAGAACGTTCTTCAGCTCAAAAGGAAGTAATGATATATAATTAACAACAAATTGATGCTAGACTTAGCGAAAAGTGTAGATGGAGGTCACTTCACTAACTTTGGGATAAGAAATTAATATAGCTTCATTAATGTGCTAATGACACTTAATTACAGATGATTGCCAATCCAATATTTTCCTAGCTCAATAACATTTTGAAATAGTGACGATGATTGCCAAGTGGTGCCGTATACACATATAAACTTCATTCGAAATGAACACACTCAATTATTGAGTTGCCCTTTTGAAATTTAAGAAAATCATTTCAAAACTTAATAATTTAGAAGTTAGGCACCCTCTAATCTTCCAAAGTTCCTTTTGGAGACCATGGATACGCTGTATGTTCATTGAATAATTATAAACTAAATTTCATATTTTTGGAAATAAGAAGAAAATCAATTGCATAACTAATAGTGTAATTAAAAGCCTCAGGAGATTTTTTTTTTGGGGGGGGGGGGGGGAAGAAAAATAGAGAGAGATCACTGTGTCCGTGTTTGGTATGGCGTGTCGAAATGCATGAAAACCAATAACGTGGTTTGATTCAGAGTAAGTTTTGCAGGTTGAAAATGATTTCTAGGTAAGGAAAATGAAGGACAACAACCACAAAGATCTGGTGGGTTAGTTATGTTACCATTGTAAGAGACTCATGACATTTCCTTAAAACTCAGAACAACTATATGCAAAGCAACAATTACCCTTCACCTAAATAGATAGCATAGTACTCCCATTGATATGATGTTCCTTTCTGCAGTTCTGTGATATGACATAACTAAATCATAACCCACACTGTCCACACCCTGTCAAATCTGTCTTCCAAACTGTCTATTTTGATTGTATAAATATGGACCCCTTGTCTTATCCCTTCAACTCAAAGTCTCATTGCTAGTTATATCATGAACTAGTATCTAATAATTCATCTTAAGAAGTTACCATTTTAGTGGGATAAGGGTAATACACAGGTTGCAGCACTGTTCACATGCTAAGAATAATCTTGTCTTGTCTTTGGGTTTTTCCTAAATATAAACAATGGGGAAGGTGAAGAGAAACAAGGAAGTGAAGTTGTAGTTGTCGGGACATGAATGGAATGGTAAAGGAGATGGATTCAAGTATCCCCTCATCTCACTAGTATGAATTTAATTTTTGGTATAAGCAAATTTATTTTCATTTTTATAGTATTGGATATTTGTAAAAAATTAGTGAATGATTCACAAATCTGATAGTTCAAATACATCCTGCAATTTATATGATTAGTACTAATGGATCAATATTATTATCCTTGATTTAATCAGGCGCAAAGCTAGAAGCTACATCATAAAAATAAAAAAAGGAAGTGAAGTTGTCTCCTTTTCATATTCATTACAAACAAGAGAGACAGAAGAATCCCAAGAAAATCATATTGGGGATAGTCTGATAAATAAGCAGATTGATAACTATGAATTAAATGTGAATGATGGCCTACTCCTTTGAGTGTGTAATTAATTGTAGAACTTTGGTGGGTGGCCTTGACCTTCTCTTAGTCTCACAGCAACCCGCCCCTACCTTGGGCAAACACTTTAAAACACACACACAGTAATTGAAAGGCTTCGCCAGCAGTACCATCAAAATGGCTTTTTTGTCTTGCATGGCCATCGAGATTAGATTTGAATATCCGTTATCAATTCATGACCTTGCCAGTTGCCAGTTTGCCTCCTGTGATAGTTTAGGGGCGGGGAGGTCCCTATCCCTTGAGAGCGAATTTAGCAATCATTGGGCCGGAACAACTGATGGGTCAGATTTTACTTTGGGCTTCAAATCATAAGCCCATTAATAAACCATAATGTTGGAGAGCATATGGGTTTTGACCGAAGTCAAACTGTTCAAAGCGGCTTCTCCACCAATTTTGTCTTAGCGAGATGTCCATTAATGCAAGAAGGATAATTGGCTTGAAGAGCTGCCATCCCATCAATAGCTTCCAACTTTGAGGCCAACACCGACTTGGGGCATTGATGATGGCAAGATTAACTTACAGACAACAGGCTCCTGCTATGACCTGATGAAATTTGATTACCTTCTTAGCAGGGATAGATGCCCGGGAGAATAGGCAACCCGGAACCGCCATGAATCCCCCTGAATTCTTGAACCAGCCACTTTTTTTTTTTTTTTTTTTTGATGAATAAATTCTTGAACTATCTACTTGCTTCTTAGCGTTGTAAAAGACAACGGGTAACATCTTCTGAGATTTTCAAATAATTGTTCTTAGAATTTTTATTAAATTGTGTTAATCCAAAACAATATCACGAGACCATGCTATTCGTAGTAAAACTGTTAGCAGGGAGGAGGAACAAGGTACCTCAGAAATTACTTTGTCATTCACTTCTTAATGAAAGTCATGTTTGATTTCCTTAAATGCAATTGTAACATGGTAAATAGTAGATCTTAAAAGCCATGTATAACATACTTTCACAATACTTAAAGAGTACATCAAATGAGCCATATTCATCAATCTGATGCATACTATAGCATCACGAATGAAGATCAGCAGAATCAGTTGAACTTCCAGATAAACGTTACATGCTCAATGGATCCAGCCACTGCAATTGAATTTTCCGCTAGTATCTGGCTTCCCAACCTTTTTCAACTACAGAAGATACAAATCCAAGCATAAATATGAAATCGTCAGCACTTCCACACAATGTTTCTATTGCTCTACTACCTTCAATGTCGATGACTTATCTGACTGGGAAAGATTGACCGACTCAGTATATGGTCTAATGAAAGTCCTGCGCCACCAGACTTCAAAAGCCTTCTGAAGATTTGGGCAATTATCACCAGCCTTCAGAAAACTGCCCAACCAAGCTAGCAAAATACTCTGCTGCTCTTCAAGTGGCAGTGTGAGGATTGTTCTACCAATTCCTTCCTCCACAACTTTTCTTTCAAATGACCGGCAGCCATGTTGTAACCAGTTATAGTCATTGATCAATGGCTGTAACCATGTTTTTAACAGCAAGTGGCGGGTATCCTTTGAAGGCAGAATCTCCCCTCTACCTATTCCAACAAAAAGTCTGGCTGTGATGCAGCTAACATGATATCGAGATACAATGGGAAGTTTAGTATGAAGTGTGGCCAACTCCTGTTGGCTAGCCCACATCACTGCAAACTCACCTGCTGCTTGCCTGTCAGCTAAAATTTCAAGCAACCATGAGAGGTTATCAGCCTCAAGAAATATCTGCTTTAACACTGTTTCTTTGCAGTTGATAGAAATGTCGGTAGACTCAGATTCAGCAACTTGTCTGAATGTAGATAGCAGCATATCAAGGCAACTTCTGCATGACCTATTAATGATTTCATTGCATATATCAACTGAACTAGAACAGCTCGGAAGATTGTTATTTTCCTTAAGGAGCTTCAGTACTACGGATTTCATTTCTCGGCGCCCTCTCTCCTCAGTGCTCTTGAGTACCAACTCCAGAATGTGAGAAAGGGTGTCTTTGGGTGGCTTTGGAACATCAGAAGACACACGTTTCAAAACTGGGCTTACTCCAAGTCCCTCACCCTGCAGGTGTAAGACTGAAGTAACAACTTTCTCTTCTTCTTCTTCCCCAACCCAAGGGACTGCTTCCAAGTATTCCAAGCATGACTCTATGCATGATTTAAAGCCCAGCTGCTCTGCAATCTATGGTGCATTTTGAATTAAGAACAATATAATCTATTAAAAATTTAAGATAAATTTCATGTCCTTAACATGAATATATTAGAGATCAATCAAGATCATTTTAAAATAACAGATAACACAGAAGAAATTGAAGAATGTAAGTTTTTCAAAAATGCTTACAACCAAAAGTAGAATTGAACATCAGCAACTCAGAATTGGGTTACAATTGAAAACGAGAGAAAGGGTTCTCTTCCAGCAGATGCCTCTACCTTTAGTATAGTGACAAATTAACAGAAACAGTAAATGGTTTTCTCAGAGTGACGCAGGAAACAAGGAGAAAGCAGGAGGGAAGGAATTAAAAAGGCAAGCTCATCCTTTCTTTGTTCTCCCCTTTTAGGTCACAAAGAGAGGGGGGTAGGAAGTGAAGGGAATCTACTGTTTGACTTAAAACACATTAAATTGCATGGATAACATGAAAGAGTAACATGAAATGCTGAAAATAGCAGAAGCATTATATATAATGCAAGTATAGATATGAGCCCACTTGCTAAGCTAGACATGTTGCTGATCCGACCTGTGCAAGGTAACAGTTTCCACTCACACAACTGATTTAATGCTACTTATCTCAAAAGTCAACGACATTCATTACTCGATTCTGTTGCCATCACTGAAGCAACCTTAAGAGGCTATTTTAGAAGACTCAAAATGAATCAGTATAACTAGAGGTGAAATAATTAGTTGGAAACTAAAACATAAATATGAAGCATTTTCACTTCTTTTTTTTACTATTGAAGAATACTCCAGAAACTTGGCTAACGATCCTTATTCTTTTTAAATGATTTTGAGGACTATCTTTTGTTCCATTGATCAGGTTGCTAAGGGGATTCAAAAACATAGGAATAGAAATTCCTGGAATAAAGTTACCTGGCTGCCATGGGAAAGTCATGTCCTACTTTAATAATCAGGCATACAACAGATATGAAAGGCAAGAAAAGTTGATATACTTTCTAGCCGGTCCCAATCAACCAACAACAATTGCTCATCAATTTTTCACAATTTTGTAATTAATCATAAATCAAGCAGACAGTTTCCGGTTCAAACCAATTAACAGAAAATAAAAATAAATTCTCTAGATTGATCTGGACTCACAGTGGTTTTAGTCACATTACAGCCAAAACACAGTAAGAAATCAATGTCTATGAAAACATCTCAATTCCCCCCCAAAATCTAAATTCTTCCTAAAGGATTCAGACAAACTTGTGAAATGCCATATTGCTCCAATCAATCTTGGAAACGCAGATAAAAAACAAATGCGTCGCATCATTTATAAAATTTACCTTGAGAATACGCAGTACACGTGAAACATTTTGCTTGATCAACCGCTGCTTCAATTCCTTGCAGTACATAAGTCCAACAGTTTCAACATAAATTTCAACATCCTCACAGTCATCAACTTCAAGACATGGAAAAACTGGAAGCTGCTCTGAGATTTTGCTTGCAAAATAACTGCTATTCTCTATTAAGACACTTTTGTGAACACTCAATTTCACAGAAAATCCCTGCTTTCCAAGCAACATCACCTTCAAATCACTAGTTCCAGGTTCGCCAAATTCAATTGACACCTTCCTCGGTACATTTTCAGTCTTTGGCCGTGGTGTCTTGTCAGTCATGACTGATGCACAAGCAACCGGTGCATCACAATTGATATTTTTCTTCTCATCCAAAACAAGGCTCGGTTTTGGTCCAGGGTTAGGCGGTTTTTTCTCGGCCGCTGACGTTTGTTTCTTTTGGAGCAGCAGTACCGGGTGTAGAAGGGGATGATTTTGGTTTATTCAGCGGATTTTGTGTCTTCAGAGACTTTTGAAACACAACGGGAGATGGACAGCACCAGAAACCTTCTGGTGTCACTGCAATCGGAACATTTTTAATTTTGGTTTGACCCTGTTCTACCTTCGCAAGCCTAATTTCGGCCATGGTCAGAAAGACTCGAGAACAGTAAATCAATTTATGGCATTTACAATGAAAATAAGGATTTGGACCCCGGATAGACTACAAGAAACACTTGAGCAGCCTCGAAATTTGTTTCCGTTATGGAGAAACTCTTCAATCTCAAGAAAACTAGCTCAATGGCATACGAGGAGAATGGCAAGCAACAAAAGTAAATTACTACATCAAAGATTATTCCTACCTGGAGCAACGAATTCAACGCAACACCGATAATATTCAACTCAAGAGTATAGTACAACCTAATCAAAAGCTGACAACTGAAACAAGTAACTCTTTCAAAAGCCTAAGTTGAACTCTGCAAGACCAGAAAAGAGTATGAACAAGGAAAAAGCTTACGCCCCTTCCCCTCGATATCTGGTCAGAAATTGCAGCCCCAGACAAAATGCCAGAGTAAAATTGAACCCCCCAAATCTCCTAGGAGAATAAAATTGAGTCTTTATTTAAACTCAACTCAAAGAAATGAAATCTTGAAACCTCACAAAACACCAAAAACTCACCAACAACTGAGAAATCCGAGACTCCTATGTGATCCCATCGTTGCATCGCTTTAATTTATGAGTCCAAGGGCCACTGAAAATGATTGAATGGAGCTCTGATGTCAAGCATCAAGGGAACCACCTACCAGAGACTTAACAGAGTGGAATGATGAGGGCTCAGATATATATAGTATTAGATAATCTTGTAGAAAAAGAGCAGCACATGATATGAACCCCAAAAGTTTTAAAAAAAATAGCAAAGGCACTGTGAGTCTGAAAGAGAGGGTGATGGGTTATGGGCTGTGTTCTGTTAACTTTACCAATTTGCGTGTCTGATTTCTATCATTGGTTTAGTGGGTCTGAGAAATTGAAGTCTTTTGCCCTCTGAAAATAGTTTCTCTCCCACACTTTTTTTTTTTTTTTTTTGTTTCTCTCCCATACACGAACACAAATCTTGCTTTGTCTCTCTATAACAGAGTGTGAGAGGGATCAAAGAGACAGGCATGCACTGAGGACTGAGGTTGTTCAATCTTTGTTTCCTTTTTCTGCCTTTTTAGTTTTTCTATGTTTCTCTTGCTCTTGCTTTTGCTTTTGTTTATATGTTATTGTTGGATCGGATCCCTTATTAGGTTAAAAGAGTAGGACCATTTTTAAAGGGATCATATTCATGACTAATTAACAAAATTACCCCCGCTGATATTCCTTTTTGATTTCTCCAATGAGTGAGTTGAAGAACGGTGAGAGGATAGATGGTTGTTTCTTTGTTTGGAATTTTCAAGAAAATGACACTTTCGAATATGGATAAAGAAAGTAGAAGGAATGGATTGTTAAATCTTACATGCATATCGAGAAAGAGAAGGGAATACCATTTTTTTTAAGGGGAAAAAAGGAATATTTTATATTTTTTCACTTGCATTATTTGCAAATTTTAAAATTTTAAAATTATCACATTGCGAAATTAAAGTAGTAATTGTGGAAGAATTCTTACCCATTTATGTCATTGTCTTTGCTTTCAAACCTTTTAGTATAATTGAAAGAATCCCTCATTTATTTCCATACGGCGGGTGTAGTAAGGCTGAGTTTTCGTGGTCAAGTTGTTAGTTATTGTTGCCTACAAGTGTCTGTTTTGTGTGCCCTGGCGCATGAGGTACTTTTAGGCGTTAATTGATTGGTTTTGTGGTAGTTTCACCATATCCACTCCACTTGAGTAGGCTTTTGACTTTTTTTTTTTTTTGGAAGTATTTGTTAGATCCCCGCATTAATTGATCATGTTTTGCAAGCCAAGCAACACTGCTTGGTTTTCAATACCCTCTCCACCCTGCTGTCATGAGTTGATGGATCTCTTAATGCAATCTTTTTGATAAAGATACAACCTCTCTTTCAAGATCCATAAGTTTTTTCTCCATGTTTTAGGTGTAACAAGCTAATCAATACACTACCAAAAGAATACCTATTTCAAAAAAATATAAAATAAAAATCCCATGTCTTTTATATGGAATGTGTGTACTCGTTTCCAACACATTTCTGATAATCACTTTTTTATCTTCCAAAAGATGCGAGGACACAAATAATTTTATGAGCAGACCAACTGGCCTAGTAACATTCATGGGTTCACCATTTTCTTCATAGCACTGCTTGATCGGGCCGAGGATGGGTCGGGCTCTTAAAAAGTGGAAACGGTTCACAGAGTTTTATTACTTTCAACTAGATTAAATTTTTAAGGTACAATTGATTTTAAGTACAGATCAGAGATAACCAAGGCTTCTTTTTGTGAAGCACTCATTAGTGTTTTGGGCCAGGGACCGGGCTCTATGTAGGTGCAATAATGGAGTAGCTACATGATGAGTAAAAAGAAAAAGAAAATGAAAGGAAAAAAGAAGAGAGAAGCGGACCACGCTTTCTATGATCGATTAGAATCAAAAAGAAAAAAAAAAAAGAAAGAAAGATAGGTATTCGATTGGCTTTGCTGTAATGCTGGTCCACATTAATTTCTTTTGCTGCTGATCTAAAAGGAGTGTAAATGATGGCGAAGAAAAATTGATTTAAATTTTAACATGTTAGTTGTAAATTAATTTTTATGCTATTATTATTATAATTATAAAGAAATGAAGAGTAAAAGTTAATTTCTCAAGTTTGAAAGCAATTCAAAAGTTTGAGGTTATAATTTCATGGAGAAAATAAAATAAAAGGTGGCATAATCATTGCCGACACAACAAAATGAACTCCTATGAGCATGTGATGTGGATGATATGGCGGGCTGACCTGACTCAGATTAGCCTTTGTCACCAAGACATCCACCATTATTAAGCACTTGGCACCAGCCTGCTGCCAATCCTTTCTTCTTTCTCTTTCCTTTTTGCAGTTTATTCTATTAGTCCATGACATCCCCCCCCCCCCCCCCGGTTCATTATTTTCGAGATTCAAGAGAATTCTACTCCTTAGATCAAGAAATGATTAGAAGTGAATAAACGATGTTAAAATAATTGATCATATTCATAGAATAAATTCGAGTACAATGTTCATATATAATACTATAATCTTAATGTCCTCGTCTAAGAAAATATTAGTCCCCTTCCTCTTCGATGATATATGGAAAGTCACCGAGACACCATTTTACTCGGCTCTAACACTGAAAATATAAAATCAAAAGATCCAATTGAATAACTTCCAAAGAGCGAATGGCCGGGAAAGCTATATCGTTGATCAGCCCCTGCTCTCTTCTAATGGCATGCCTCTTCGCCCTCTCTGCATCTTTTCAACTCGATGACCCTGGTCAGTAACTTTAACTTTCACCCCTTTCTCTTCTTTTCTTGGCTGTCCTCATTATTATGGCTTTACCTTACACTTTATATGATTTTTTCTTGTGATTGTTACTACTGTTTTAGATTGGTACTTGTGGTTTCCTTTATATACGTGTGGCTGTATTGTTAATTTGGTCAACGGAGTGGGGAAATCACCGAAGCCGACCATCAGATCATCGGCTAAATTTGCACTTTGGCTGGGGCTATTCTTATACATCAAAGTTGTGTTTGAAGATCTGCAGAAAGGAGGGTCTGGATTTTGGTCTCTAGATATGAGGGAGAGAGTTGTCAGGGAAAAGATTGGCAGTGGACTCGTGATCGGTTCCATGAGTCTGGAGTTAAAAGCACAGGCCTCCAGAGGCCAAAAACAAAAATCTGCAAAACATTTTGAATATGGTAATGACAGAGAGTTGAAGAAACTTTTACAACAGTATTATTCACTATTGTCAACTAATGTCGCTAACGAGGATTCTCTTGTCTGGACAGGGAAGGCAATATTGGTCGGATTCGGCTATGGCCTTACCCTTGCGTTCTATCTGTATCATAAGAAAGAGATGAAGTTTTGAGACTTTCTGAACCAAGATTCCTGATAAGAGACTGGGCACGAGAAGACAGGAAAAAAAGAATGTTTGCAATGTCATTACGAACGGGAACAAACTAACCAAGCTTGACTTCAACCTTATATATTAATGGATTACTTACACTTGCTGTTTATGCATGAAGCACAAAATATTCTTATGTTTGATGAAAATTGTTAAGCACACAAAGAACACAGGCGTGATTGCCAGTTGGTCTTTGTCAGCTAATTAGAACCCATGTATTGTAACATAGAATCTCACCCCGTGCTTGAGACAGGCAAGCAATACAAGTTAAGTCATATCTGTAACAGTCGAAGCATCACATCTAAAATTTGAACAATCACATATTCTCAACCTACTCCACAAATATTTTGTACTCTAATTGGCTTTAAAACGCTTTGAAAAGTAAAAATAGGACTACGAAAAAGTGAATAACTGAGAAAATTGTAGCACTGAAATTACACACAGAATAGGGGATGCAAAGACATGTGATAATAATATACTACAAATAAAATGCCAACTATACCTGAGGAGAATCTAAAAACTATTTGGTTGGAATTAACATGGACGAAAATTTTACTCCAGTAAAGAAGCCATAAATTTTATTGCTAGCAAATACATCAATGCCATGGTTGTCAAAGGCAGTTAGGTCAGAATTAATAGAGGCGGCCCCTGCAATTGGTAGCTCCACAGAGGCATTGGCACCCTCCTCCAGGCAATAATTTATACTGATAATCATAAGTCAACTCTTCGCCCATAGAAATCTGCTTGCAAAATAACCAAACAAATAAATAAATTCACGAGGGACTTTGAGAATGTCCAGATGAGCATGCAATAGTACATAACCAAGAAAAGAAGGCAAATTTCGTGTTTGATCAAAAGAATGCTGTAGTATCAGCAGTTTCCCCCATAAATGACAAAGGACTAGTCCCTAAAATGAGGTCAACCAATGGACGGGTAGATCCTAACAAAAAGAAGTATGAACAATCTTAGATATATCTAGTATTTCTATTTGTAAAGCCTTTAATATGACAAACAACTACAGTAAAGATATTGCTGGATATTAAGGAGAATATCCTAGAATTCTACACAATTAAATAAAAAAATCAAGGAAATAACAGGACTTACATCACGACTGGCAAAGAGCCCAATATGTGCAAGCTGACAATCCATACTTTCCACGAGCACTTGGTGATTTACAAGATTAGGCGAACAGCTAAGGGCAAAATTAGATTATTAATCAATTTAAAGAACAAAATAAAAAATGCAGCAGCAAAGCAGAAGAACTATTTCATTCAAATTAAGCAAACATTTCATTTACATTATTAAAACGGTCTTGTCCATGATACTACATAGAAATTGGCATGTAAAACAGAGCAATACCAACCCCTCTAGTTATTACTCATCTCACCACTAATCTGAGTACCATTGCCCAAGTCTTGGTTTTCAACGTTAAATCTCTAGAAAAAATAGAGAAAACAGAGCTTGAGACAACCCAAACTGCAAATACAACCATGGAGGCCAAATCACCTTTATTCAAATGCTAAGAAGTGTTGAACATTTAACCACCCTCACCCCCACCCCCAACAATACTCTGAGAGAGAGAACAGAGCTTCATTAATGAGAGTCCAAACTTTGACTCGTAAATCATTAAACATAATGCTGTTCTTGGTGCAAATTTCAGATAACAGAACCTCTTATAATACAGAAACTTGAAAAATAATCTCATCAGAGTATTGTTACTTCAATCACCCTTTTTAGTTTTTAATTCTAACCTATGGTTTAACAATTTATAAAACTGCATGAAACATTTTACTAAGAGAAACAAATTACCTGTGATTAATATAACGTGAAACATTTCCATAATTTGTAGCATCAATTACAAAAGTGGCCTGCCCTTCAATTAATCTGCTTACATCATTAATCTGAGCATCAATTTCATAGATATATCCACAGCCTTCATTCCCATACCTGGCCCACCGAACACACAAATTATTAGGAAAACATGTGAATGAAATGCAATAACTCTATAGTGCACACTGAAGATGGAATAGTCTATCAAAATCAGACATGATCAAACCTATTGTGCCTCTCAGTTGCCTCGGCCTCATCTATAACCTCCCCAATATACTCACATACAAATGTGCCTCGCAAGATTGGTTCTCTTGCTCTAACTGCCCAACCCTGTGAACCAGAAGAGCAGAAGTTACATAATGAAGAATCTGAAAATAACAATAATCTTCTCATTACCTTTTTCTCTGTTTTAAATATTTCCAACTTCACGCGCACTCCATTCTGCAAAACTCGATTCTGACAAGCTTTCCTGCATCCACACCTCCGATTGCACTCATACACCAGGTAACCCTCCTGACATTTCAACCAGAAAAGAGCTCTGCGTGATTTCTCAAAGACTAGACTTACCTAAACTTTCAAAGGATATATGTTTGAGTACAATAGCAAACCTCTTAATCAAAAAGATCAAAATTGAACTTCATCTATAAGATTATCAAGCATAAAGCAGTTCAAGGAAAATTATACAGCAACATTGCCTAAACATGTTGATTCATTATGCAGTTCCATTTTATGATGTAAACCAACATACAGAATCTTAGAAGAAAAAAAAATCTAGTTGAAAGAGAGAATTTTTTGAACTTCTAAACATTTCCGGGGCACAACCACTCCAGCAAGCTATTTTTATCCTAGGAATTGCAAATGCACAAAACAGGGTAAAATGCATAAAGAGAAACACAGTAAAAAAGTGCAAACACGCTTTTATTATAATCATAATAAAAAAAGGTAGAAACAGATAACAAGAGGAAGACAAAAACTATTCAGATAACATAATATAGTCCAGAGTGGGTACATTCTAGTACCTCCAAAATAATACGACCCCTTTCATCATATGGGAATCTCCCATGCATTGGTTTTCCATGTATGTCTTTCGCATCTTCATAATCATTATCGAAAAGGTAGACATGATCACAGACTGCAGGAGAGCAAACTGAATCAGGGCAAGCACACCCCAATTGTGAACTCTGCCACAAGAGGAAGAGAGAGAGAGAGAGAGAAGAGTAAGTACACGAGGATTCAGATCCAGATTAGTTTTGTATAACTTCTCTTTGCCATGACAATGACACTCACGCAGGAAAATATATACCCAATTAATAGTCAGAACAAATCATTTTTGGCAGTTTACATTGATCGTTTTTTATTTCAAAGAAGATGAACTTAGATTGCAAAATAAGACTATGCAAGAGAACATTATCTAATAACTGTTAACATAAGTCACAAAAAATTTATCAATAGGTAAGCAAATATGCTTGTATCATTCTGAAGCATCAGACACATGCCAATTGATCTAAGTATCAATACTCCATGGCAAGCATATATATATGTGTAAAGTAGTAATTTATGGACTATTTGATGTGAAAAGCAGCATTTTCAAATCCTGAGATAGAAGGATCCTACCTCATGAGAGAATAAGAACAAGAAGAAAAGGGGTTGATTTTCCAAAGCATATTGCAAGTACGCTGCAATCAAAGAGGCACCAATGGGCAGAAGTATTGATGTTTCAACCTCAAATGTACTTAAGGACAAAAAATGAAGACAAACAGAAGGATCACGAGGAAGGGATTTATTAAAAGAAATCAAATATGCTTCCTTCCCTTTTCCTATTTTTCCCAATGTGATTGTTATTCCTTTTTTTCTCATAAAAAAATGAAATAAAATCTGAAACTATATTGCACATCTGTAATCAGGATATTTAGAATAGAGGGTTACTGTCAGAAATAAATACCTCTGATTCAACCCCCAGGGATGGATCAAGTAATGGCTTTGTGATATATGTAAAGCTCTCCCATGGCAGAGAGTATGCTATTTCACTATCAGAACCATCTGCATGGATGTGAAGAGAACCTAAAAGATTCTCATCCACCACGCAAGCTATGGGGACTGATTCCTTACCAAAACTTATGTCATCACATAAAATAATTCTCTCAGCAGAGTCCTGATTAAAATGCCGGGAATCAATGATATAGTGGCATTCATCCATTGCCCATTCACTGGTAGCTGGACTAATGCAAATAGAAGATCTGGGGGTAAGTGCATCATCTGAAAGAGGGAGCAAAGGAGGCAACTCGCCCGGGCTCAGACCTGGTCTACATCCTCTCGGACAAGCAAACCCTTCATGGTGCCAATTCACTAAAATATTATGCTCACTGCAGAGTTTCGCTGCTTTTAAGTATAAGCGTTTTGGTAAGATTCCATACTTCGCCTCTAATGATGCTTGTAAGCTTACCTTGCAACAAGTTGAGCGAGCTATGGATATTATGTCCATATTACTTGGCCGTGGTTTTGTTTTCTTAATCTCAGAAAATAATACCTTCGCAATAGCTGAGCACTGAGAATCTGCTAATCTACCAAGATCAGCTGTGTCGGACAAAGTAGGTTGAACTTTCATTTTTGCAGTACTAATCAAATTTGACGCCTGGATGCGTTTCTTTATGTTTTGAGCATTTCTATTCCTAATCCTATAGGATGTTGATCCTAGACCTTTTCTAAATCCAGGACGGGTAAGTCTGCCTGACTTCAATTTTTGAGCATATAAATGAAGTCCTCTCTTTGGTATGCGAGGACCAGCAGGAGTTGGCCCCATATGAGCAGCTTGATGATGGCGACCAAGATCAGGTAGCAAGTCAAACTTCAAGCCACAGAACCTGCAAATGTATTTACGAACACCAGACTGATTCTCAGAGTTGACATTTTCTGCTGAAGCTGACTTGTCCAACACGAGATTATCCGTAGTATCCATGTTCACAAAGGTATTATTTTCAACAGCATTTGAAAGCCTGAAATTAGCAGGATGTGCTGAAAGCACATGTGACCATAATTGTTCTGTATTTCCAAAACGGCCACTACAAGGTATACACTGGAAAAGCATGCATTGCTCAACAAATTGCACCCTGTGCCTCTCCTGCACATGTGCCTCCAAAACTTTCTTATTAGTAAACGAATCCAGGCAAATGGCACAAACATAACCCCTGAAGAGCCATTGAGCTTCCTTCTTGTGATGTTCCATAAAATGCGTTCCAAGTGTTTGGTCATCAGGAAACTTCTCTGAGCAAATTTTACACTTCAGGATGTTCTCATCAACATGATCATTATCAACTGCCACAGGAACGGTGACAGGTTTCTCAAGAGAGGTTGAAGCTTGCAAATTTTCATTTGAGCTAAAGCCCCACAACCTTTGCAACCTCGCTTTTTCACTGCTGACTAATTTCATAACGAATTCTCCAATTCCAGCATCTTTAGCAGCTTCAGATAAGGCCCATTGGAATTGAACTTCCTTGGGAACAGGATTCCGCAGAGATAGAACACTTTTGAAGAGCCTATAGAAAAGTTCACAAGCTTGGTGTAAGTTCAGCTTTTGCTCCCATGAGTGACAATTCTTCAGGAGCTCTACAAAAACTTCCTTTGAAACTATCCTACTTTTTCCGTTCCTTGCACGTTTAAGCCAGCTTGGTAGATGCTTCTCACAGTACAAAGAATGCCGTTTTGGTAATTCCTGGCAAGTCTCATTACCAGCATGGGGCCCCAGACCTATGCAGTGTTCCACATCCTCAACATTATTCTCATCCTGTGAATGCTCAGGCAACATAACTGAATAGTTCCCCTTGAAGGCTTCACCAACAGCTGCAGTCATATCCACTTGAAGCATAGCTTCAATTGGCACAATTTCTCTGCTAACTGTTGTGTTTGTGCCATCATCATGCTTTCTTTTAAGCTTGTTCTCAGGTGAACTAGAGATCAGTTCTTTATCAGCTTTGCGCCTGTGTTTCTTGCAGAAAGAAGAACCGTGCAGTGAACGATGCTTACATTTAGTTCCAAGGACTGTGGTACCTTCACACATTGGAGAATCAATAGGAGCTACCGGTTCTGCTTTTGTTAAGCAACCAGAAAAACGAGAGGCCAAATGTACACAACAGTAAATGTCACCTTCATTTGCCCATCTCACGCATTGTCTTCCTTTATTCTCAATAAAAGCTACACATTGACGACTTTTGTTCACAGTATCCATAGATTTCCTTGTACCTGCAGCACTTTGAGGGGTCATTTGGACATCCCTCATCTGTATAACATCAGAATTTCCAGCTTCAACAACAATCTCACCCCACCTATCAGCAACACTACCAGAGGAGCCAGTTGGAGCAGTTCCTTCCAGAGACGGGGAATCTTTAGAAGCTTCAGAATCTAATGGTGCAGTGTTTAGTACATCTCCGCTGAAAAAAGCTTTGTCAATTTCAACTGAAAGATCTTGATTCGAAATTGGGCCCACCTGTGAAGAATGACCTTCAGCACGACGAACTTCAAGTTTGGGCCTTTTTCTGCTCATCTGAGTCGCCATAGCCAGTGAACTATCATTATTGCGTTGCTCCATGTCACCACTGTTAGATGTGGGATTTGAAATGGAAAACCATTTCATAACCTCATGTTTCCAGGTCTTCAACTCAGTGTTCAACTCAAATTGTGCTGATCCATTGGAAAGTGAGTGCACCTCATCCCAAAGGATAGAATCTACCAATTCCTAGAGCAGATAGATGTTCTGTGTAGGTCAATATTGGATAAAAAAGGTAGCAATCATATAACTTAAATATCAACCATTTCATGAACTGGACTTCCTTCTTTTTCCAAGTTTTCAATTGGCAAAACATTATATTAGCAAAATAAATGAGAAGATGCATCACAATTATGAGATATGGTGATAAAAACATTGAACATCATTGCTTGTTTGGTAGGAGTGTTTTGATGAAGTAATTGAGGGGGGGGGGCGGAAGCAAAAGAGGAGGCAAACAGACCAAATATGTCATTTGGTTGGAGTGAAGAAAGGAAGGGAAGTAAATTGGGAGAGGAAGCTCTTCCCCTCATGTCAGCAATTCTGACCAACCCACTATGGACAGATTGGATATATGATTGTACAATTACTTCTGTCCAACTTCCTTTTTACTAATAAATAAACGCATGGACATAGTAGTATATTTAACAAGATACTTTCCCTTCCCCCTTTCACGGGAACCAAACAATAGCAAGTATTAATCATTTCTTCTCTTTCACCTATACCAAACAAAATAGAGGTAATTATACTTACCTCTCCTAGCGTAAGTAAAAGATGCCTCTACCCCTCCCCCTCCCCCTTCCCCTCTCCCTCCCCCTTCACAAACCAAACAAGGCGTTAGTCCAGAAATCATTGGGTACAAACTTAAAGAAGAAGACGAGCTTCCACTGGTTGCCACTCCACACAAAAGGCACTAGATAGGCATGCATAACAACATATACAGTAGGATTTTGCCTTTATTAAGCAACATTAAATCACTTTACCACCTTCAACACGCAAATCAGATACTTCAGGAAATATGAGACTACAGTTAAAACATGTTGGCAAAACCATTTGACAGTATCTTATAATGAGGGCATTACTTGGTAGAGTTACAAAGTTCTCAGAGGTCCCTAGAGAGGAAAATCTGAAATGACAGCAAAGCATGGTGACAGAGAATCTAATTTTTCCCTTCGCAAAACTCTTAAATTGCTCAATTTCAGAATTATCTGATCTGGCATTACAGGCAAAGAATCTCCCAGAATGTAAGAAATGGAGAAAAATTTGTCGAAGCCCAATATTCCTCTTAACTAATTAACTAATTAGATTTGAATGCAGAGAAAATAATGCTTCGCCAAGAAGATGGTGGAAATGGTGCATAAATTAGCATCATAAGGTAAGTAATTGTGCATACCTCCTTGAGTGTTTCAACAGATTCAGCACTATCTGCATTCTGACATTGTTGTGCCCAAGATGGAAGAGTATGTTGCAGCCAATGTGAATTAATGCAGCAGTGCAGTATCATCTGAGACAGTAAGTGACAATATTACCTTATCAGCCTAAAATAGAAGGAAAAAGGAAATGCTAAATGACACCATCCAATTTCCATGGTAAAATTCCAGCATCTTGGAAACATTCAACAACGCTAACTAGCATTTAAGAGAAAGACTGAAAAGAGTAACAACCAGAGTAGCACTATCAGTCAGATCTAATAATACCAGCAGACATCTTTTCCCCATTTGGGTTACTTGTGTGAGTGCGCATTTGTGTATGAATCAGAACATATATTCCAAATCTTTACAGGGAAACAGAGATAAACATCAGAATCTTCACTAAAAAATCAAGCATCATCAAAACCACATGAATCATAATTCTCAACTTTTCAAAAAATGGTTACCAAATCAAATAACTACCTAGTGGATAAAAAAGTTACCTAGAACAAGCTACTTTTTGAAGGGAAAAAGATTCTATGGAAATTATGGAGAATGAAAGAAAATGAAAAATCATCACAAGTATAGCCCTAAGTTTCAATAATTGCCAATCTAAAATCAAAATTTAACTACCATCACTTGGCAACTTGAAGCTGCCTAACAGTAGCATTTTTGCAACAAGATTTCATGTACTAAGTAATCTAATTAATTATCAAATACATTTGTACTTCATTTAGCTTACAAGCTGATACATTAAACACTTGCACAAATATATACACTGAAATTTTATAAAACTCCACAAGTCTCGTACTGTTATTTGCCAATATAGGTTCTGCAAATGTTTTGCCTAAAACTACATCCTATTGACAAAATCACAACTATATAAATTGATACTGAAGGAGCACATTCTCAAAAAAAATCCTCTATACACAAATCTCATTTATCTCTTAAAGCCTTTAATTAATAGATAAAGAAAAGAAGACAAATGCTTTTCAAAAAAAGAAAAGAAAAGAAGACAAATCTTAAGAATAAACTATCTGTCCCACATGATACCAGAAAAGCTCAGATTTCTGATATTCATTTAATTCACCTGAGAGGCCTCAATTTATTATAGAACAAAAGAACTGCATTCCCAATAATTAAATGAGAGAGAGAGAACAAAACACAGTTCTGTATCATTTTCACAGTCTAAAATAAACAGTAAGCTTTTACATGTTGGAGCTTCAAAAGCATCTTTCCGAGGTCATTATAACTTTTACAGTGCGAAGCCTCCAGTGCAAATTCCTTCCAAGCCATGACATTACGAGCAGTCTCTACCAAAGCCTAAATTAATGTTAGAACAGGTTAATGTAGATGATATCATGACTTGGAACAAGAAGAAATATGTATCTATATATATATATATATATATAAGCATGCCCGTATACAGGCACTAACCTCGCATCGCAATTGATCAAGGATGTTCAGCATGGCAACACTAAGCTTTTGCATGGCGAACCGATGAGGAAGAGTCAAATCTTTGACCATTTTCATTCCAGCTTCGTGTGTCTTATATGCAATGGGCTGTGGGAATTCATGTATTGGACGAACAAGAAGCTCATCTGCCCAACAATAATTCCTTGTGCGGGGAAAGAATATGACAAGATACTTCTTCCTATCATGAGTTGGCTTAGCTTTCAAAGTTGGTAACGGCCAGTCTTCCCTTGCGCATCTAATGCCTGCTTGCCACTTCCCTCTCCACTATAGCAACCCCACCACCCCCAACCCAAAAAAGAAAATCAACATTATCAATAAAGATCAGAGTAAGTTAGCATAGTCAAAGCTTCAACTAATAGAAATAGACCTCAATAAATACAAACAACTCAATTGCCCTGATATAAGATTGGAGTGGGCACAGTGCTACAGATCCCATGACTATTCCTGTCTAAATATTAAAAGAATCCTATGATCATGTTACCTCATAATTCAACTCAGAATTGTAAATGGAATAATTTCTAGATTATTGCCACAAATCAAAATTTTATGTTACCCCATAAGGAGCAGGCTGATTTTTAATGTTTATCAACCAAAGAGACAGAGGACTATCAGAAGCACTAACAAACTTTATTTCCGTAAGAAGACTGACATCACCCACCAATCTGAAATGTGCATTTCTCAAAACTTGTGCAATACCAGGCATGTTTTACACTTTTTCAGATAAATTGCATATCTTACAATTATAACACATTCAGAAGTTTGGCAAAGTAATTTATTTGAACATTCATTTTGATGGACAAATTCTTTATTCAAGAATTTCAAGAATTTTATAGCTAATAGGCCAGATTTCATAATATAATCCTAGAGGTCCTCTTCTATATCCAAATAAGAATCCCAAAGTAGATAACCTTGCTTTAAGCAATCAAATCATTCCTCAGAAATCTTGTCTTCTGATCACAAATCTAGGATGTGTTCTTGTGCATGGAAGAGAAAATAAATAGAACAGTAGCATATGGTATGGCTTTCGAAAAGGACATATCTACGGCAAAAGAAAAATGAGATCAATACATACCTTAACCCAGACGGCCAGAGATTCATCTTGCTCTAGCCATTTTGGTTCAGAAAGGGAGAGACCTGTCTCCTGGTAGCTGCTTTGTTGACCACTTTCAATATTATCCACACAAGGTCCTGAAGAATGATCCTGAGCATTGAATTTGTCATCTCCAGAACCATGAGAATCAAAGGATAAGTTTTGACTGTCCGCATCAAATTCATAATATGTATCCCCATTATTGTCACCTTCTGATGTAGGAAATCCCTCAAGATTCCATTTACTTTCTTCATCTTTTTCCTCCTGAGGTTGTTCTACATTGAGTTCTAATTCATCAACTTTAACATCTGTCTCCTTTCCTGGAACTTCTTCAGTGGGCTTAACACCATCTGATTCTCCAGTACACATGAAAGCAGTTCCTGAGCTCTGTTGAGGGCACTCAGAGTCTCTTACATAACTTACACCAGAACAAGGAAGGATTTCCATTATTCCAAACTATAATTTTGATACCATAAAATGTCTACCATTGTGCAAATTCAACTGATCTTCCACTCTAGGCAAACCCATACTTGAAAATATCCAGATGATCAGAAGTGTAAAATCCATGACAAAGCGAGCAAGGAAAATAAATTTTAGCAGTTTCACTTGTTAAAGCATAAATCTTTAACTAGAAGCAACATAAATGATAAGACGATAAATTAGTTATAAACAGCCACTAAAAGTCCGCACATAATGTTCAGAAATAGGTTGATGTATTCAGCAAAATAGGTCCAAAGAAATAGAAAACCATGACCATTACTTAAACAAACAAGTATACAAATTTCTCTTAGCCAATGAAACAAGTTCTAAATCTATTGGTCAGCAGTCATAGTTCAAATTGCTTTGTTCTTTTTAGATATTTCTCATACCTTTCACCTGCAGTACTTGCAGGCCCAACTCTATACTTCAAAACAAAAAAAAAAAGAAAGGAACTTTGCATATACTTAAATCAAGATTTCAAATCATGATCTACTCAAACAAACACTAATCAAGCCAATCACAGGTCAAAATTCCAGCCATTTCATCGTCTTACATAAACATCATATTTCTCCATTCTACTCAAAGGCAAAGTTAAATAAGTTTATCTATCCATTTGGCACAGTTTTCCGTTCCAAGCTAGAGCTTACAAACATGCTCCCTGGGTCATGCTCAAGGCTACATTGCATGCGTATTCTGTGCTGAACATTCTCCTAACTATATGATGCAGAATGATTTATAAGTTACATGGTTCTTTGTTGAAGTCATTAATAAACCTTCCACTGATATAGCATTTTTTTTTTTGGACATCCTGATGAATTGATGGAAATAACTAGCATTCCACAAATCATAAAACATAATAATGATAATATAGAACATAGATTTACTTACATCCCTTTTTTAGAATATCTAGGTAACACTTTCTAGCATGCACCAGATTCATATATATGGGAATATTGAAGAATGAATTAGGTAAGGCCTCTGAGGTATCCATCACCAAGCAAATATAACATGGATACATTTCCCTTTCCCAGTCACCATGTGTTTAGTTGATTAAAAAGAAAATTTAAGTGTAAAGCTAGTTAAATTTGATTTAAAATAAGAAGGCAAGAAAACACAAAACATACTGCATTAAGCAGAGCCCCAAACTCATAACAGATGCCAACAAAGTAAGAATTTAAGAATTCTCCCCACCACTTTTACCATAAAAAGATTGAACAAAAAATGACTTGCAAAAATAACACCAAAAAAATGTTAATACTAAAATCCATCACCCATTACTACAAGCTCCCGGTAAAAGGACACCGCCAAAGAGAACCTTTTCCCCTTTAACATACTGGCATAAAGATGCCACCCGCCATTGTCTAATTTACTCCTTCAGCCAGCAAGTAAATATTTTCCACCGAATGGCTTAAAACACTGGCTAAATGAGATGCTACATGTGACTAACTAAAGTCAAATCATTTATACAAATACCATTTTACCCCACCCACCCCCAAAAAAAAAATGAGAAAAGGGTAGAGCTGTAAAATAATTCAAAGCCACTAACCACTTTTTCTCCACAAAATTTGATCTTTCAATTAATTCTAACAAATATGGATATTCATAAACATAAATCACATGCACAAGCACAAACACCCATGTACGTATTAATGTTTGTGTTTTTATGTATCGACTAACATGTAAGAAGAGAAAAATTTGGAAATTGTTGTTCAAATTAAACTAGGCCCTCCATTTACTTGCAAAGACTGCAGCTTTACCCAGTATACTATAGTGCACTGCGATTGCTGAAAGAAAAATGGCAAATTTCATCCATTGCCTACTGAAAATTGACACCATAAATAAAATTCCTCAATCTACAAGCCCCAAAAATTCGAAACCCCATATTATCAATCTTTCAATAGCGTGATACAGTTCAAAAAAAAAATAAATATTGGAATCAAGAACTGAATTTGGTCGCAGAGATTAGTAATGTATGAAAAACAGGCCTGAACATTTAGTTGGGCCCTAATTAAAATCTATGCCCTAAAATCCCTTTATGAAGGTCGATTAAGAAGGAAAAAATCGAAGCAATAGGAGTCGTTTTCCATGTCATAGGTGATTAGTTAGGCTAACCCTTTTGGTAAGAAGAGGGGTCGGTCACCAGCCATGGCCATATTATATTGCTATATGCAAAATGTTGCATATAAGAGTCTGTATGTATATATAGCAATGGCATGCATGCCAAATAAAATTCAAAGTACAGATAACCAGTGATGGTGGTAATGTACCTTAGCCCTGAAGATGACCTCTAATTTTGCAGTTGAATTTTGTGGGAATTTTGGTAGTGATGAAGGTTTTAATATTTTGTGATTTGACTAATAGTAAAAATAAATATAAGTGTTGCTAGTGTGTACCAGGACGGGAGGCTCAAATACTGACGAAATAGATATGGATTGTGTGAGTGACCAGATTTTTTTTTTTTGGTTTAGATTAGAGGAACGGGGTGAGTGGACATGCCCAGGTCCAAAAAAGTTGTATTAGGGGGAAAAGGAAGAAAGACAGATGAATAGAGGGGCAAGGGGGCTCTGGGTAGGGGTACAAAGAAAGTGGTCTGCTAGGCTAGGTTAAGTTTATTGCTGGGTAAAATTTCTTGGACTGGAGAAAGGGAAAAACCTAAATAGATTGGTGTTGTGGGGGAAGGGGGAATGAGAATTGGGGATGAATTTCTTGGAATTCTTGGACCTGTATTTCTGGGTGGGTGGCGGGGTTGATTTACAGTTCTTTAGACAATGGCTCCGTAACGTGGCGTTGGTCTTTCCTAGATTTATTAGGATATATGTATATCCTAATAAATTCTTACCATGTAATTCTACTATTTAGTGGTATTTTGGGAATTTCAAGATTTGTTTGTTTGTTTGTTTCTGGAATCTTGACCGTTCATTGACATCGAGATGAAGAGCTTTAATACATTTCCAGTGGATGTATCATGTATATAGTGCAAAAGTCCATTGAATAGCTCTAAGGCCCGTTTCCCATCTACAAGAAAAAGATAAATTGCACCTTAATCTGACTTTTAGAATTAATTGCACCTTGCACCCTTAATTCCAATGTGTATGACTTCTCACTACCTTTGAAAATTTAATTTGCTTTTTTTTTTCTTAATTGGCTTTTTACAAATTAAATTCAGATAGAGTTCAAATATATGCATTAATTTAATACGCTATTGACATTTTATGAAATATCAACACCTTTTATCTTATGTATTCATTATATTGAGCATATATTTTTAAAGTTTTTGTTGATTGCTAAAGTTGATTAAAGATAAATGAGTCAAATATGTTAAAAATTCACTTATTACTCTCTATACTTGTTAAAACTTATTCCAAAATAGGAAAACTTATGTTGTTATAACTTACCAAAAGTTTTACAAAAAAAAAAACAACAAATTAACTTGACAAGTAAATGTAATTTGATTGGTAGAATAATTTCACTTATAATTTTAAAAACTATGAATTTAAATTATACTATTGACAATTATCTTGTATTTCAAATATAAAAAAACAATGAATGAATTTAGCTTCATTATCTTATTAAATTCTTCAACGTTAAGACTATTTATTTTATATAACAATTTGATTCATTAACTAAATTGAATAGGGAAAGAGATGAACATGTCAAATACTCATTAGTCAGTCCTTTTAATATATGTTTTTCTTTTCTTTTTTTAAAAAAGGCAATCAAGATTAATTTTTCACATTTTTAACTATGTTTTTAAAATTAATTATCTAAGTGGTGTTATTTTTAAATGGAGTTTAAAAATCATCTTAATGCATTTGGTGCTCGTGTTATTGCAATTATAGAATGTGTTGACACTATTCCAAAGATATTCTTTTTTTTAACATTATCAATAAATACATATAACCTATTTCCTTTAATAAAAAAAACACAACTTGGGTCCATTAGCGAAAGTAGTTAAGGAAAACTTGACAAAAACTCACTCGTCATTTTCTTTGATGTATATACAGTATCAATAAAACTCATTTTTATTGTTTACTAACAAAAAAAAAAATCTTACCAAAAACATGTACAAAAAAGGAAAGAGTTTATATATGTATATATATATATATAGCATCATTCTCTTAATATATATATATATTTTTGCAAATGATATTGTTTTAAATAGTCTATATCGATGCATTTAAATATGTTCTTACAATCATTGAAACAGAGCATATATCCTCCCTACATTTATTACTGTTATAACTTGCAAAAAAAAAAAAATTAAAAAGGACGAGAAAGGAATGATGTTTTTTACGCGTTTACTTAATCAATATTCTAATATAAATACGAAATAAAAACAGCATCATATTCCTAAAAAAAAAAAAGTTATAAGTATAAATATCAAAATAAGAAGAAAAGTTACCCACTATCCTTTTTTCTTCCCCTCAAATTATCGACACTATTTTATTTTATAAAGGGTGGTTAATATGTGATTTTCTAATATGCCCCCTAATATATGCATATGAGTATCAAACAAACTTTACATTTCTAGATAATAATAAACCATATGTTATAATCCAGTATTTAATCAAGTGTAAAACCCCATTTCTCTTTTAAAGAAAGAAGTAAATAATATTTTAATAACCTCAACATGAGTCAAAGTCAAATTATTAATTTAATTATATTGATTTACTTTTTAATTTACACTCGAATAAACATATAACCGTCTTTATGGAATGGAGTGAATACAAATAAAAAAAAAAATGCTCCCATTTCAGATGAAATAAATAAATAAATAAAAACTATGCAAGAGCACGTGATTACAGAAAACGGGTAAGAAATGTGGATCTAGATTATTTGTTATTGAACTTGAGCTAAAAGAGGCCCATTGAACTGCAGCTTTTTGTAGCCCACCTTCAGTCCGTCACCCGCTAAGCTTTTTGTAGCCCAATAGCTCAAAAGCCCAAGCAATTTCCCTGAGTTCAGAGTTCCTGCTCCTAGTTCGCATCAACGTCATCTTCAAGCTTCCACTTCCACTTCCACGGTGTAATTATTATTAAAAAGAAAGAGAAAAAAAGACACAAACTTTTCATCAGCAATTCAGTACTATTAATAATATCCTAATGATTCATCTCAGTTTCCTTCATCTGGCAAAGCAATATGAAATGAAGTGCAGCAGAAAAGATGAGTTAAGAAGCTTCAAACTCACAGAGGCATATAAACCTTTGCAGTCTCTTTATTCAACTAACAGAAAAGGGAAATCCACCAGACACTAACCAAGAAGAAACAATCTTCCTAAAAAGTGCAGAAAGTAAACATATTATACTCATTTCATCCTAAATTCAATACTACATTTATTTTTTAGATAGTAAAAATTGTATTTTTCTCAAATTAAACTCATTCTCACTTAATAGAAAATTTTGATTAATTTTTACTTCCAACTTAGCGTGGAAAAGCCAGGTAAAGATAACAATCCTTTCTTTAGAATCATCATCCCAGAATAAAAGTTGGGGTTTTTTTTCTTAATCTCAATCCATTCTTTGACCGCTTTATGATTTAGAAATCAGCAGCAACAGTTAAAAAACATAATTATAATTATTACTGTCTCATTTTTAATCAGGTGGAGTAATTCTGCCCATGTTTCAGAGTTCAGACAGCATTGCAAGTCTGTAAAATAAGCGCACCGGATTAACATTGAAACTATATTTTACCAATTGAATTTAGATTATCAAACTACTTATACAAAGACTTTTAATTTGACATTATTCTATTCTATTCTGATCGGTGCACTAATCACGGAGGCAGATCAAAGATTGGACATGCAAACACTAATAATCAAATATACTTATATTAATTTACGTTCTTATGAGTTTTTATATATATATATATATATATATATATATAAAATTAAATGTGATATATTTTTATTTTGAAATGTTTAGAATTACATATTTATTTTTAAAATTAAATATATTTTATTAACCATATATTTTATTAAAATATTTACATATAATTAATTCATATCTCGTATCTAATTAAATTTAAATTAATAGTAAAACTATTAACTGTAGTAATTTCCTTAATGCGAAAAGTTATTATTAATTATTAAATAGAAGGGTAATATACACTTAAGTTATAGCAACCAGAACAAAAATGTTCAAAAAGTTATCAATCCAAGAAGTATCACAACAGGGGGTCTCTAGAACCAATATCGTGGTGGTCACAGGCATCCTGGTAGCGCGTTGATGGCGCAAAAAATTTACAAAATTTGGCAGTGGATATACACACTGTGGCGTGCCTAGTGGTTGCAGAGATGGACCATGGGTAATATATTGGTTAAAGTATTTTATGTGTTCTAAATCAGTTCAATCGTGGATCCATTGGCTAAAGAATTAATTCTTTTGTGACCATTTTAGATAATTGTAAACATGCTGATATGAACTTGCTGTCTGCGTTTTGCACGAGTGGGGACAACAGCCATGGGAGGGAGGAGGCCAACGAAGATGCCTTTTTGTATCCATATATAATTGCATTGACTCTCTTGTCCAAATGCCTTTGGAAAGTTCGCTTTTTCTGTCGATTTGTGGGGATTCTACGCCTTTCCGAAACTACCGAATCCCACTTTTCGTTCTCCGGACCTCTCTGCTCTAACCCCCCCCCCCATTCTCCCTAGCCAAAAGAGAGATACATCACTCTCTGTGTCTGCCCACTGTGGACGTTTTTTCAAGAAACAAATACTGCCGTATATACGTGTGTTTACATGAAACAAAACAATGCCCAGAACTCACTCGAGGGATGGACATCATTAGCAGTCCCCAAAGATGAAAAAAGTGATCATCAATTCTGATCATGCTTACTTTTCCACCGGAAAGAAACGCATCAAACAATTTGAAACTGTTGCCTTATTTCAGTTTTTAAACTTCTATTAGTACAGCTACACACAAATACTGTGGCCTTTTCAACATCACAAATACTAATACATTTGTCATCGATGATTGCTACATAACATGAGAGTTAAATTTCAAAATAAATTGAGGAGGATTGGATTTAGATTGGAAAAAAATCGCTTCAAATTGTGGTTACTTTAGAAAATTTATGCTCTCTTTCTAACAACTGTTCGATGAAATTCCGCATGAATTATTTGTTGCATGTACACCATTCCTAATCCCACTCATTCAACTTGTTTTAGTGCTACCAATTTCTTTATGCATAATCAGACAATTAGCAGTTTGTATCTGAAGATTTGAAGATTAATTTGAATTCAGTTCAGGGTCCATATCTGCTTCTAATTTGTCTTCTTCCACTTGATAGATTGAAAATTGTGTTTGATTTCTTGAAACTAACTATGCAGCGGATTTGCAGGAATGATACTATTTGCTATGATATTTCTAGTACCTTGCAGTTTTGACAATTCTGGCAAACATGTTCCAAGCTCGATGCATGGCTATTCAAAATATAGTTTTGATGAAACAAAGGGACACACTAGGGTATGTATCTACCTATCTTGGGGTCTTGGAACTTAAATTTGATAAAAATTTCCATAACCTTGAACTATGGGAGTAAAATAGTAGGATTCCAGCTCTTGGAAACCCACAAATAAGTCGTTTGATTAATACAGCTCAGTTATTCACAAAGTATGTCTGTCAGTTTTCAATTAAAAATCCATTCTTCACTTACCCCAAAATGATATTCCTTTCCTTCACTACATATTATTTTATGTATCTTCAAAGTTTGACATTGGAAAGAATCCTCAGAATCACATCATATGAATGAAACTTGATAATAAGATAAAATAGAAGTTTCATTTTGTTTATATATATCTTTGACAGCTTCTACTGTCTATCAATGGTGGTGCTCCAAATATACAATTGAGTCCAAAAAGACCATTCCGTCCCCTCACTGGAAGTCATCTTAGTGGCACACTGGTCTGCAGTAGAATGAGATTCTACTTCAAAGTATTATTACAATGTCATCAACAGCCACTGTTGTTGGGTTCTTGCAGAAAGTTCAGATTTTGATCTGCATATCAAAAACAGCATGAAAATAAAACCATGCCCAACATTTCAACAAGTCGTCTAGCCCTCCTCGATTCCTAAATGAAGCACTAGTTTCTCTTTGACAACCCCTCGCCCCCCCCCCCCCCAAAAAAAATTCTTTCCATTTCTGTACACTCGTCAGGAAAGCCTGTGAGAAACGTTAAAAAACTTTCTACAAAAACCAAACTAATTACTGATATATCATATGCATTTCTTTTTCCATTTTCCATAATGGACAAAGTTGTAGCTTTGCATCATTAATGGCAGCTGAGTAACCTGTAAGAAAGAAAGAAGCTTTATTTCATAAGTAGGTTACATGGCGACAAAAAGAGGAGACTGACAAGTGACAATCTTATACCCTATTAAAACTTTTATCGTTTGTATTGATCCCGGAAATGGTCAGGGTTCCAAATCATATTTAATTCCGAGGATTCTGTGACAAACGTTAGTTTCTTTCATACTCAAAGACAATGTGGGTATCTGCCGTAGATTAACCTTTCAAAAAGAGAATTAGACAAAAGAAACCCCACAAAACCTCATTTCCTTTCAAGCATCCAATGTTCCCTTTAACCCTTTAATTTTCATCCCTTTTGAGGTGACATTCAAACGTTGATTGTCCACTTAATTCCATTTCAGATGTAGACACGGACCAGTGCGGCTTGTGCCCGTTTGTGCCCCATGAGATTTTTTGCTATTGGATGAACACATTTGGATGCTTTACATTCACAGGAAATTATCATCTGGATGATATGAACAAGCAAATATTTCTTCAAATTCGAGAGTGTTGGTGGAGAAAAACAAACAGGAAAAGTTCTACTCGTGGGTGGGAGTGAATGAGATAACTCCATCCTTTGTTAAGTCAAAATATTGCTTATATCAAAGCAAATATTCAAAAGTGTGATAAAGACAATCTTAACCAATAGTACTATTACTCATTTTATAGTTGTATCTTATGCAAAAAGTTTCGGCTTTTAAAACATGTAAAATTCTTCCGAAAGTTAAACTTGACAAAAAATTCCTTTAAAAAAAAATGTCAAAATTATATTCACATAGTACTATTGTTTACTACAAGTTGATTATATGTACTTATTTTTATGTTTTTATTGTTTCTTTCTTTATGTTTGCTCAAGGAACATGAAAGAAAATGGATGAAATTGAAAAAAAAAGAGAAGGTTTTGATTGATTTTTATCAACTAATCATGTGCTAATTAATCATGTTTGGATAAAAAAAAATATTTTTTAAATTAAAAACTGATTTATATATTTTATGTCCCACGTAATTGATAATATTATAATATATAAAAATATAATTAATAAATTATTTGATATTATAATTTTAATTAAAAAGTAATAAAAAATATTATTTATATGATTGAATAAGACACATGTGTAGGGTCAGGAAAAAAAATATTTTGATAGGTAATTGAGAAACTTATTTTGAGAACCAATTTATATTTATATTTAAAAACAATTACCTAATAAATCTTATTTTGAAATGGATAAAGTAATAATTATTAAAATTAAAATGATTTATATTTAGATATGTATTTTGAAAAAAAATGTAGAATGTTATTATGGGCGAGAAGTGGTCGGGAGACGAAGCACATTCTCATTTAGAATCCGGGCCTATGGCCCCGCGAGCCATCATCTTCACATCATACATAGCCGGAAAACGGCACCATAACAGTTTAAAGTCCAATGAAATACTAAATTCAAAGCACTTTTGGCACTTCAATTATACCAACCACGTTCAAAAGTCAACTAATCCGACTTACCAACCGTTTGAGATATTATCTCCAGCACAAAATTTTCCCCACAAAACAGAGAATTGGGTTGTTAACATCCTTAATTATTGGGCTTAGCCTCCTCAAATTTAGAGAAATGTCATACTCAATCATATTACTATCTATATCCTAAAATATAATATATTTTTAATTTTTAAAAATTATTTTTAATATTATCTCTGCTATTAAATGAATAGATCAAATATAAATGATTTAGTTTTAATTTTTTTAAAAATAATATAATATAATAAATCATGCTATTTTTTAAAATTAATTTTTTTATTATGTAAAATATTTTATATTTTGAAGCGGAGGATTCTTAAGGGATGATTGGATTGTAAGATTAGTTCCATTTGAGGTAGTTCTCTTCACAACGGCAACAGAACAATATTTGTCTTGAATTATTGAATTACCCGAGGGTTACTTTTCTGTTCTGCCCTTTTACCTTTTCCCTTTTTCACTTTTTGTTGACCTCAAAGTTACCAAAACCCTTTTCACCTCAATCTTGAAACGAATACACGTTTTGGTAGATTATACTGGTACTAATTTATAACGATAACCCACAAATAAGAAACGCATAAGCTGCAGTGTGATACGAACACAGGTTTAGGTTTTTTATTTTTTATTTTTATGCTATATACTACAAGAACATAATTATGGCCTAATTCCGGGGCTTTGCAGAAAATTGCAAAGCTAGATAGATATTGTAACATGGGACAGGGATGGCGGGACGGTCAACAACTCCCACTAGCTTTCCAGTAATGTAAAGCAATGGGAAGAGATTGACATAATTAACGTTATTTGAAATATATATTTTTTATAAAAATATTTTCATCATTTAGCATATTTTTTAAAATATAAATAATATCATTTTAAATAAAAATATTTTGATAAGTTAACAAATACATATTTTTTAATAAGGAATGTAATATATAAACTGAGAAAAAAAACCAAGGATATAAAATTGGGAGTGGAGTATTAATTGATCATACTTTTCATATGAACATTAATTACTCGATTTCTCCTTTTTTTTCCTTTGGGGAGTGCCTGCGTCTGGCAGTAGACCTTTACATCTTTATATTGTAGCCAAGTAAATACTCGTACTTTCGGAGACTTTGACATTTAGAGGTCTTTGTAGGGGACTTTCTTCTACCATAGCCTTAAAAAAAAAGAAAGAAAAGCACACTTGCAAATCTTTTACCACTAAAATCCCTCTTTTTGCCATGCTCCTAAATTCCAAAACCATTGCCATTTGCCCAAACACCGCAGTTGTAACTGTATTGGAGTGAGAGCCTAGTTTAGAAAGAAGACACTAGTTGGTCAAGAGGGCCAGCTTCTTTAATCTTTAGCCGTATTTTTGAGTTTGCATATGAGCTCTGTTATATTCAGACTCTATTCACAGGTGAGCCATATGATTGCCGGTTAGTATTCTGATTGTTGTAATGTAAGTCGACAGGTGGGGTTTTTGATTCAAGCCTCGGAGTTTTGAGGACCCATTGTGGTGGTCTTTGAGACCAGTGGATTTTGTTCGTCTTCCAAAAATCCAATCTTGGAGGTCTGTAGCTTGCTCATTGAACTGGTTATGGTACTTTCCTTGCAATTATTTCTATCAGTTCACTTCTGCATTTCCTTTCTCTGCTATCGTTAGGTGCTAATGAAGTTTATTAAATATGCAGAGATGGGCTCTGAAAGGATTGCCGTTACAACTTCTAGACACCAGCGTTCAAAGAGGTAGTGCTGAGATTCCTTGTTGACTAACTTTGACTTTAATGCTTCGCTATGAGAGATGTTAATGGTTTCTTGAATCCCGAATACGTTTCTACCGGGTTAGGGAGGAGTTTCAGAACTAGCTGCAACGACTATTTCGAGTCGCAGTGCCTCCATGGCCATTATGGCATCAAGCTTAGTCAAGTCATGTAGTGAACGATTTTCCTCTGTTGCAACCTTGTCATGTTCAATCTCATTTGTCAATTGAGCAAATCTTTGAAGAATGGTAAAAAATGAGTCGGGGAAAGAAGAAAAAGTGTGAATTGCGTGAACTTTTGAATCTAAGATTTAGGTTTCTGTGCTAAATGTTCTTCCTATACTTGCTTTTTTCGGTTCAACTGAGTCCGAAATTACATTTTCTACATTATTCTGTTCGCAGGAGTCTTTTGCTTTTTAGAAAGTACCCACAACATCAATAACTGCAAGCTCAAGCATACATAGAGTTCTGGGTGTGCCATGAGCTTTTACATTTTTGTTCTCTGGTTAATTTTACTCAATCCATTATTGTTTTTGCAATGCAGCTTTCCAGATAAGAAAGGGTTTGGGGAAGAAAACTGGAATTCTTTTCCTGAAGTCTCTCAGCGGTTAAAACTGGTAAGGGTTCTTGATCTTTTGTATCTGTTTCATGATTCTTAAACTGAAATGTGTTGAAAAAAAACTTGAGAAAAGTTAGGAAAAGAAGAAAGAAAACTAAGACCGGAACTCCAAGCATCTTGACTTGAGATGCCTTTTGAAGTTTCCCCTACTCCCTACTTTTAAAATCTGATGAAAGTGTAAGTTGTAATTATAGTATCTCTATCTTTCTCTATCCTCCATCATCTCTCAGGGTTAAGGACATCTGTTAGTTCTTTCTGATCGGTTGATGTGAATGTCTCAGCGCATAAAGGCAATCACCATAACTAGTTTATGTTTCTAATTAGCATTGCTGTGCTTTTTAACAGGACATGGGGCACTTAAGTGACTGTGAAAAGAACAAGAAGAAACAGTCATCTAATGCGGAAGTCCAGAATTCTTTGAGGCAAGAGGTACAAGGGAGTACGCATTATTTAAATATTATCGCCTACATTTGCTCCCTTTTTAACTACAAAGCAAGATTTGGATCAAAATCCTGAATCCAATAGTTGAAGAAGAACAGTCAAACCGATCATCTGTGTTGCAGAACTCTATAGTGATTCTTTTATTTCCTTATCTTTCTTCAGATAATGCTGTTGGAGAAAAGACTACAGGACCAAGTATCAGTTAGATGCGCTCTCGAGAAAGCTTTCGGTTACAAGTCTTCATCCCATAATATAGTGAATGATGTCTCGATACCTAAGGTGAGTTGTTATTCCCGAAATGAAGAAAAGAAATGCTACTATACCAGGATCATTTTCAGGTCAATAGTGATTCCAATTGGTTTATGTAAAGTTGACAGTTGAAATTTTCACTCGTTTAGTCTACTTAAGTGTTGATTTATGTCAATTGCTGGCTTCAAATTAGACCAAGTTTACTGATATAGTTATGTAGCTCTATTGAAATGCTCTTTTGGTTGTTCCAGCCAGCCACAGAACTCATTAAAGAAATTGCAATACTAGAGGTGGAAGTCACGCATTTGGAACAGTATCTTCTCTCGCTATACAGGAAAGCATTTGACCAGCAGATATCTTCCTTATCTCCTGCAAAGGCTGTCCAAATAAATTCACCCTTAACTACCCCAAGAAGAAGGCGCTTAGAGTTTTCTCGATCAGACATTACTTCAGAAAGAGATAACCTTAAGCTTAAAGTTGATAGTCGGTTTGTTCCGACTCAGCAGAATGACTACAGCTGTTTGGGAGAGGAGAAATGTGTAGATTCCAGTGTTAATCGCTGTCAATCCTCATTATCTCAGTGCTCAGCTCTATCTAACAAAAATTCACCTCCTGCAGAATCACTGGGGAAGGCTCTACGAGCTTGCCATTCTCAACCGTTATCCATGATGGAGGTATTTTGAGTTCTAATCTTTATCTTTCACCATATGCACAAGTGTATATCGCATCAGCCTTTTTCCCATGTTGAGTGGAAGACTCAATTTCTGCTCCCTTTATTTTGCTGGTTGTTTTGAAACTAAAATTTCCATGAACAAGAGTTTTGAGGATAATAACATGCTGTCACCTAAAGATGTTTGCAACTAGATACATAGAGAAACTGATTGTAGAGGACATTGATTCTTGTGAGCTTATTCAGTGACCATAGCAATCTGTAACACTCCATTTGCTTTCTGCAGTATGCACAAAATACCTCTTCAAATGTCATCAGCCTGGCAGAGCATCTTGGAACCCGCATTTCCGATCACATTTTAGAGTCACCAAACAGAATTTCCGAGGATATGATTAAGTGTATGTCCATGATATACTGCAAGCTCGCAGATCCCCCTCTAGCAAATAATGGCCTCTCATCTCCCACTTCATCGTTATCATCAATGAGTGGTTTTTCTCCGAAGGAGCAATGTGACATGTGGAGTCCAGGGTTAAGAAATGACTCATCTTTTGATGTTCGATTAGATAATCCTTTCAATATTGAAGGATTGAAGGAGTTTAGTGGACCTTACAGCACTATGGTTGAAGTGCAATGCATATACCGAGATTCTCAGAAATTAGGGGACATTGAAAACCTTTTACAACATTTTAGGTAAAAATATCTCATCTCATGTCAGGACCATTTCACTTCCAGAATGGAAATTCTTCTGCTTTTTATATACCATGGTACATTAATCATAGTCGGGAATCCTTTGATTTTCCTGCATTCTGGTAATACTAATATACTTTTCGTGCTGTGTAGGTCACTAATTTCACAATTAGAAGATATAAACCCCAGAAAGATGACACATGAGGAGAAGCTAGCTTTTTGGATCAACATACACAACTCGTTGGTGATGCATGTAATATCCCTTGGCAGCAAAAACATTGATGTTAAAGCATTGCATTCTTTGTAATATTCATCTAGATTGTGTAGTACTAAACTGCTCTTCATTTGCAAATAGGCCTTTTTAGCTTATGGGATCCCACAAAACAATATGAAGAAAGCTTTTCTACTCTTGAAGGTAAAAAACTAGTTAAATAGATTAAATGTACTATTTCAGGAATGATTCACGACTTACCCACTTATTAAACTAGGCTGCCTACAACATTGGAGGTCATGTAATAAGTGCAGATGTGATACAAAATACAATATTAGGGTGCAGAATGTCTCGTCCTGGGCAGGTAAATTTCCCTTTCCTTGTAGTCATTCAGGTGATTTTGTCCTCTTCGTGGACTTTATTTTTCTTATTAGAAAGAGACCAGGTTATTTCTTGTTTCCAGTTTTTGTTTTTTTAACTCATATGTTGAACTAAATTGGTAATCGAACTAAATTGGCTGCAGTGGCTTCGTTTGTTGCTTGCTTCAAAATCAAAATTTAAGGCAGGGGATGAACGGCAAGCATATACTATTGAACGCCCAGAACCCCTCCTGCACTTTGCACTTAGTTCAGGGAGCCATTCAGATCCTGCGGTAATTTCATATATTCTTTCCTTCTGTTGATTAATCCATGAGCATGTGTTTTGTAGTGCATCCATTTTTGGGAACTAATGGGCCATGATGAGGGAAAATTCGTTTCATTTGATGAGATCATTTTGTTGCCTACTCCTTTTTGTGTATTCTTCACATTTATTCCCAAATATCTACGTTTTAAAAATGATAAATCTTTCAAAATGTGTAACATCACATCTTGTATTTGTTGTATATTCTTAGAATTGGTCCTCTATGGGTGCTGCAGGTTCGTGTTTACACACCTAAAAGACTAATTCAAGAGCTGGAAGCTGCAAAAGAAGAGTATATTCGGGCTACTTTTGGTGTCCGGAAAGATCAGAAAATCCTATTGCCAAAAACCGTTGAGTCCTTCGCGAAAGATTCAGGTCTTTGTCCAGCAGGTGTAATTGAAATGGTCCAGCAATGTTTACCTGAATCAGTGAGAAGAACCATTAAGAAATGTCAGACTGGGAAGTTCCGCAAGACCATAATAGAATGGGTTCCTCATAATTTTGCTTTCCGATATCTTATATTCAAGGAACTCGTAAAGTGAAGTGATCGTTTGGTACCTTTAATCCACAAAGCTCGTACAGTTTTTTGCTTGATTCTATGGGCTGGTAGATCGTCTCTGAGATGTTTTGCATAGTTTTCAATATTACTGATTTTTGTTTGATAGAAGCCTCACTCTTTTAGTACTTCCTTGAGTATAGGGTTAATAGCATTAGCAAGGGTGAAGGATGTTGTAATCCTATCCGTAGTTGGCATTCTGCGCATTAGGTCCCTATTGTGCTCCATCATGCAAAGTGGCAGTGTGTCGGTGCTACAAGAGAATGACTGATTGTGCCCTTCTGATTTGTATAGTGTAATTCTGGGTGCACATGTTTGATTATAATTTGGATTCACCTGTTTACTTGTGCAGATGACATAGTTATAAATTTATAATTATGTCTATAGTTTTGACGAACTTCCAGATGAATCATTATATAGTAGTATCAGTAGCCAATGCTCTTTGATCAAATGACCTTGCTGATATTCATCAGAACAATTGAACTCCTGAATATTTAATATCCCTCTTGGGGCATATTCTTAGAAGGCCATGCCAATCAAGACTCAAGTAGTAGTATTTTCACTGAATATTATAACTATGCTTCGAAGCAATTCAGGATTTTGACACTAAGTGGCATGCTGACAACCGTGGAAAATATAAAATTTCAGTTCATAGATGGAAACAAGGCAAATTGAATAGCTATTTCACAAGAACTGGCTGATCTGATCTTGCAGGACTCTGCACACACTAGTATGGTTTCTCTCCTACCACATTGCCTGGGGGATTATAAAAGCATATAGTTAAAGACGACTGCTGTTTGGTACATTTGGCTTGTGCACAACCCAATTCTAGTGAATTCTTCCACACCACCTGCGTATAAACACCACAACGGTGTTCAGGCGCACATGAATTGTTGGCATAATCATAGAATTTCATTTCCGCCACCCAATTTTCGACGGCCGCACGTGGTGGCATGTCAAACCCACCAGCCCACAATTGGTTGCCACCGTATTTACTATTGGACAAGTTAGCGAAACTGCAATTCTGTCGGTCTCTTTGGTACCTAGCCTGTAAACTCGCAGCTTTAGCCAAAATCTCGCTCCACTTTAGGGGGCCAACTCCCACTTCGGCTCTTGCTTGATTATGAGCATCAACATATTCCTGACCGGAATTGGATGGCGCCGCAGTTGTAGCTTCCGGCAGTCGCGAACCTTGAGCTGCTGATCCGTAAACTATGGCTATGGATATGGCTAAAGCAGTTATTGCTAGAACCGTGGCCATTTCTTTACACCTGGTCCTGGACTATAGTCTATAGTTGCATTCTTGCATTTATTTATAGGCGTGTATTTGATGAGAGCAAAATTACCTACCTGGATTCATGAGATGAAGCTTGTTTTGCCCAGCCACGTGATGGGTAGTGTATGGATGGAGAGGATTAAGAAGAGGCACAAAAACAGTAGTTCAATTTGGACTTTAATGCAGACGTTAATGTACCCACGTGATGGCTCGCAGATTTGGAAGATTAATATGGTCAATTTTAGGGATATTTTCATCCATACCCTCAAGGTTTCTTAGAACTACAAACTAAACCTCATTGTTTGGAAAACTAATAAAAGAAAAAAGAAAAAAAGGAAGCTGCTTCAGATTAGGCCTGTGCTTGTCGTCAATTCAAATAATTGATATTGAAAATCTCATATTATGCATCCTTCTATGCCAATAGAAAATTGTTTATAAATAAATAAATAAGGATAAATTTGGGTTATAAATTTGATATTTATTGTTAAATTATGAAAAAATAATTTTACTTTTAGTTGGAAACTAATATATTTTTTTTTATAATATATATTAGTTACAAAAGTAAAATATAGTAAGTTTATAATAATCTGTACTTTTATGGTTGATTTAACATTACAAGATTTTTATTTTACAAAAAAAAAAAAAGAAGAAAAAACTACAGTAGAGCCATATAAACTTGAGGTGTGACATTATTTTTTTTTCTTTCAAAATTCTATGGAGATTAGAATCTAGATTTGTGGAAGAGTGACGAACCATTATGATTATGAAATATTTTCGAGAAAAAAATTATAAAACATTTATGAAATAAAAAAAAATAAAAATCATACTCAAAAAAATATGCACATAATCTCTCACTAGCCGATTGCTTTGGTCTTTCACCATCTGATTTTTTGTAGGTATCTTTGAACTTGATTAATTGTGCAGCCCAATTCTCATTTAATGGATTTTAAGTTAGTAGAAAAAAGTAGCAACAAGCTTTTTGAGGTGTAAAGCCCACCATGGACTCTAACATAGAATAGAAATTCATTTGACCCATGTTGCGGTTGAATGGTCTGTACAAAGATTAAGCCCACTGTGGGTCATAATAATATATGCGCACTACCTAGAAAAATTAAAATTTATTTTTGGCAAAGGAAAAATAGAAAGGCCTTTATTTTTTTAGCCCAAAAAAAAGCCGTTGGGGATGGGCAGGCCCTTAATTTTTTTTTATTTTAATGAAAGCATGCCCTTAATTAAAAAGCTTATTTTGGACACAAACTATAGACTTGGAAAACATTAAATTAAAAGGTAATTAAAAATAAAAAATATGATATGCCTTTAGTAAGCATCGAATACAAAATTTGACGGTTAGCCATGTATCGGTATCAACTATTCCCTACATCCCAAATTGTGGCATGTTTTGATTATAGCACATATTAAAAAAAGTATAATTAATATTGTTAAAAATATGTACTTTTTATAAAGTATATATAAAAATATTCATTTAACATTAAAGAATTTGAAGATACTAATAAATTATTATAAAAGTACTTTTTATTAATTAAATATTTGTTTTTAACAATTTACTCATCAATTATTATTCAAATTATACTTAATATTTTCACTTTAAACATGATTATTTTAGTCAACTATCATTTTAATAAGAAAACAAATATATAATTTTAAACAAATCAAAAAGGAAAATAAACGTATTCAAATGGGAGAAATGGAGTACCTTTTTGCTAAAAATGTATAAGTATAGGTAGAAATGTTTTATGGGAGATGGAGTAGGCAATAAATACCTGATGTGTGACTCCCAACAGTTATTGTTCAGGGCTGATCAGATGAAAGATTTATTAGGGTAATTTCTCCATTATTACAAATTGTCGAAAACAACTCCTCTATTTATTTGTATACAAAGCTTGTTAGGAGGTCTAAAAAATAACCACATTTATTCTAATTATATACTCAAGTTATGAATATGGATGCTTGCACACACCAGTGTCTTAATCCAAGTTTTGCTAGAATATTAATTAGGAATAGTTGTCTGGTTCATGACTTTTGCGGTCATATTATTTGCTTTGAGTTTAAACTTTTGAAAGGATTAACTCGTAATTTAAAATGACACTAAAGCGAAAAATTCTTCATTCAAATTTTGACAGCGCACCCTTGTTATAAAAATTAAGTTATTATGATTCATAATTATATTACACTCCACTCTTCTATTGGTGGACAGCTTTGATGGAATTATTACGCGAGTATCTCAACTGTAGCATGAACAAATAAAACCAAAAAAAAAAAAAAAGTTTAGAACAGCTCATCTGAAACTGAAACTGAAAGCAATGAAAATGATTTGTCATATACTCCCTATCGATATTTCACACTTTTTTATTTTATTTTATGATCGAGAGATTGAGTTCTGAAGACAGTAGTTTCGAGGATAAAATGTTTTAATGGTGAATTTTTAAAACACTTCGCACAGTACTGGGCTGAGGTAATGCGGATAAGCTATTTGGATTCCCTGCCAACCAACCATCCATCCATCTTCCTATGAACAATCGAGGGGTATGTATCCACCCAATCTGGTGTGTCGTTCCCACTCCTGTATGCATATCTCTCCCCACCACCTAACCAATTTACTTTATAATCATAATTGTTTTGGCTGTTTCCTTAACCACCTATGCCTATATTCATGAGCGAATAACAATTTACAGGGTCAGAGAGTTTGGGTAAATCAATAAATAAATGAAATTTTTTTCGTTTATTATGAATTTGACAATTTAATTACTTGACGATGATAAATAG
Organism: Apocynum venetum; assembly: GCA_019593545.1. Lineage (NCBI taxonomy): Eukaryota > Viridiplantae > Streptophyta > Magnoliopsida > Gentianales > Apocynaceae > Apocynum > Apocynum venetum. The sequence continues at coordinate 1,605,226 of SRSM01000123.1, read as the reverse complement.
GTTCAGTTTAATAACTAAAATGATTTTATTTATGATCCTAAAGATTATGTATTTAAAAAAAAAAAAAGAACTAGGATCATGTCTTATTCGTTTAAAGGAGTAGCTATACTACAATATAAGCTTTTTTCCTTTTCCGTAAGTGATGAAAATATTGATCAGCACAAAGAATTAGAATACCACTCAATAGTCAGTTGAGTCAACGAGTAGAAAGAAACACAGCAACCTGGTATTATATAAGGTTCCTCATTCAACAAAGCAACAAAGTGATAGGGATGGCATGGACCAATTATTATCTTAATCGCCCTTTTCAATAGTAAAATAAAAAAGTTTGTTCCAGCTAAAAGCACTTTGAACGAACCAACCAAGTGCATGCATTGCAGAGAGACCCATACTTGCAAAAGAAGAGAAATAATTAAAGATGTAACATCAAATTATGCATGTAAGGATACTGGATACATGCATATATATATATAGATCTAATATTATGGTACTTTCAGAAAGAATTTCATCAATGGTTCATGATTGTCGATAGGGTCCATATTGTACAGTAAAGAAAGTACCAATATATGCCATACATGAAATGACTTATCTCATAAAGCATGCTTAACACATGTCTCTTTCCTTAGTATAAACATCTCCATTTTCATGCAAAGAAACTACAGCTTTTAACATTTTCAGCAAAAATATGTTCAATTGAATCAATTCCATCACTGCTTTCATTATTATTGATCTTATCAGAATTGAAAATCTTTATACGCCTTAGCACTAATTTAGGAAACCAAACCGGGGACCTCCATATATATATACATAGCTGCCGCACGTCCTTAAAGCCAAGTACTAGATAGTTGTATGATCACGCAAGTTGTTTTCGCAATTATAGATTCACAAGGACAAATTTCCATTCTGGGCTTAGTTGTTCGAAGATGTGAAAGTTGACAAACCATTACATTAGTGAAAGCTCCCCATCCGTTTTCGTACCTTATTAATGCATTGCATTTCCTGGTTTACTATGTGGGAATATCTTTTAAGGTGGATATCAATTAATGACTATATCAAGTAATGCTGCTAATGTTCTTCTTTGCTTTAAATGTAATTTCCTTATTAATTCACCCAAAAAAAAGTTGCAAAAATAATTTCTTCTTTTGCTTGCATATATATATATATATATAAAGGGTGGGCAAATTAGAATTGGAAAAAAAAATTGCAATATCTTATTGGGAATAATGGTGGACAAGGGTTTATTTATGTGTCCTTTTGTCACAAGCAATTGGATTGTCCCGTGTGTATACGTAATACGTCTAAAAGCTCGGCTATACTTAGTAGTATTTGAATAAAGCCACTAATAGCCATTAATTTCCTTGAATTTCACGTGAATAATTGTAATATTTTAATCACAAATATATGTGTACATAGCCATACATACACAAGTAATATCTAAAGGCTACGATACAATGCTTGTTAAATTAATTAAATATACCTGATAAGTAATTACTTTCATAAAATATATTAATTTCACATCTTAGAATCAAAATAATTATTATTGTACATGTTTTATTTTGTTTAAAAATATATCTCTTTCTAGTCTTATTTATTATTATTTTTTAAGGAAAAAGACCGTCAATTGAGAGATAATGAATTATTGATTTAGAATATTTATTAATGTTATATTTAAAATTTAATATTAAAATTTATATTGTATTCAATATTTTTAATAAATATGTAAATGTTTAAAATAATGCTTATGGAGAGAGTACAAGATAGAAATTCAAATAGGTATTTTTTTATCTGAGAAGAGAGATAACTACCAATAAATAATGAGTTCTATAAACACGTTTCGCTCAATGTGTCACATTTTTAGTTTAACCTTATAACCCCATGCGACTAAATACGATTCATGGTAAGGGAAATAATTAATAATTATGAGGAAGTAAAATGATAAAAGAATAAACTCTTTAACCAAGCAATGCTCACATATGTACATGGGTACAGCTGTAAAGGGCTCGTCTATTATCCATGGCTCTAATCAACCTACCACCCTCTTCATTCTTCTCTCGGCATCCTCGAAGCTGCAAGGGCAAGGGTTTGAATTTTTTTGTTCCTTCTCTTAACGCGTAGTAATAAAAACAGTGTTCATTCATTATCAAAATTCACATGTTTTGTTTAAACCTTTTTCTCAATTTGCAATAGAAATCTCAAGTGGGCACAAACAATAATTCCCGTGAAGCATCATTATTTCCCTCGTCGGCAGCAACGAAAATAAAAGAAGCAGGGGTCAGGATGTCAAGACAATAGCAACTCATTTAGATCCGCACCAACAATGCAAGAACTAGGAACATTGTATTTTTCAGTTCTATTACAATATCCTTTGATGTTTGCTCCTTTTTCTTTTCTTTTTTTTCCATTGGCAAAGTTGTTCTTTTCATTGGCCATATCTTATCCGAGTAGCGTAGGCTGCAGGGATGACGCATTCTGCGAAACGGAAAATGCCAAGTCCTTAAACCCCATCATTTCAATCTGTTCCCAAAAATTTCGTTCTTGGAGTAATTTCAGCGTATTTATTTATTTGTATTTTTTCCACTTCTTTTGATAGGAGTTTGCTAGTAACAATATCTAGAAAGGTTTAAACAGTATATCAACAAAAAATTAAAATCCTGAACAGTTGTTATTTCTAACTACGTCCGAACGCATCGAGGGGTAAAATTGTAAACAAACCCCAAAGATGGTCTTGACAACAACCTGGAAAGGAAAAATAAATTCCTGGAATAAAACCACCCACGATCTAACTTCTAAGCACATTGAACATTATACTATTTACACCCAAAAAATAAAAATAAACATTAACACCCCCGTTCGCATTTCCTAAAATGCCCCCTACTCGGGTATCGCACTCAATTTGGCCGTGTACTTTCCTCTCCTACAACCACGACCAACATTTCTCTTTCTTCTCAACCCAACGTTCTCCATATCCCCAACCTTCGGGGACGGAGGATTTGCATCCTTCTCGTATGAAAACAGAAGGCTATTTTTCGGGCTACAACCGCATTTCTGGCCTCCGCTCTTGGTCAACGCGGAGCTGGCCTTCACCGCCAATGCCGCCATTTCCTCCGCCTGTAGCCGTTGTTTCAACCTACTCAAAGGCAAAGCGAAATACAGTTGTCCCATTTGAAGCTCTTCGTCGTCACTTACGGCGGAGACAACATCGTCAAAATCCATTTCATCGGAATTGCAAATAAAACAAGCCGGATTCTTCTGCAATACATATGAAACCTTTACCGGATATGAATATTCCTGTAACCTTCCATCGTGTAATATTAACTTCGCCGTAGCCACATTCGTGGATTCGCAAGAATTGCACATACCCATCAACGCTCGTATATTAATAGAAAATTACGTTTTATGCAAATGTTTCAAAAGGCTGGAGTGTACGTGCATAAGATTAGGAGAGGAGGAAGGAAGGAAGGAGACGTTGAATAGAATATGAATGCGCAGCGTAGGGAGGAGAAGGGTGGTTTATATAGGTGAAAAAATGTGTATTGTGAAATGTACCAGGAAGCCACGTCAGAAAAATGTCATATTCTTGGAATAAAATAAATTTAAAGAAATGGGGGTTCTTACCCTTTTCATTTTTATTTTATTTTTTAAAAATTCATTTATTTTTGTAACGTGAGATCAGTGGGATGTAATGCCAACCTGTAAACTTATGGGTGACAGGTTGTAACAGTAGAGTACAGTGGCCCACGTTTTACGATGTAATTACGGGACAGGGACTTTTAGTTTGGTTTTCTTGGGGGGTGTCAGGTGTGGTTAGTACAAGTAAAATAAATTACTACTGCATAGTCAAATCATGTACTACTACTCTACTAGTTGTAGTCGCAGTAATACATTATTTATCTGTGTCAACAGTTGTGGTAAAATTTCTTTAAAAAAACACAAGAAGAAGAAAAAGCTGAGGTAAAATGAGATGGTAAATTCAATGCATTTGGGTAAAGTTACAAAAAAAACAGTACTACGAGAATTATAATTATAAGCACTTCTACACAAAAAATGGTGTGATTGAAAGTTGAAGTAGTAAATGATTTGGTCAATTTAAGGGGTGAAATAATCACGTGGAGTGAAGTGATGGGTTAATAATGGGTGGGACTGCAACACCTAACAGCCACCATTTTTTCTCGAAGGTTGCAATCTTACTACGGCTATCTTAGGAAAATTCATTAATGGACGAATAAAGGGTGTATTCAGTATTCACAAAACGACGATAAACTTGAGAGGTTCGATAGTGATGTTCTTTTTTTCTTTTTTAATGAACATAACATTAATCATTAATATCAATTGGAGTACAAAAACGGGATGGAACTTCCTTTTAAGTCACAAAAAGCTCTACTGGGGAGAGAACTAGTAGGAATAAAACCATATTTACATTGGGTTTTTGCCCATTGTTTCACATGTAGTTCAGATTCTAATTTCGTGTTGTGAGTTTTCCCCAAATACTCTTGACTTTTTCTGTGATGGTTCTAGATTGACATACCTCATATTCTTGCATCCCTTTTACAGCTAAGATGACTCACCCTTGAATTCAACTAGTCTATACTTTTTATCATCTGCCAAATTTAAAAGCACAGAGAAGGGTAAGAACTTCAGCCATAAAAACATATGGAGTAAAGACTTCCTCAATTCAAGTTTTCTCAATCATCTTTGAGTTTCTCAAGAAATTATTATATAAGTTGGATAGTGATGTTCACATAATCAAGATTCTTCTTGTGAATAATAACGAAAATACAAGTAAATCTATAATATAAGTTTAATCTTTACGTCACTTTATAAAAATATTTACTTTAGAATATAATTAAAATTTTATATATTAGAAAATTGTATTCTATCTAAACTTTTAGTATGATTTATGTTTATCGCTTTTTTTACACTAAGGAAATAATAGCCCTTAATTATTATTTGAATTTCCTACCCATAAAGACACCCAATTAATAGAAAGACCGAACAAAGGGGTGAAAATTAGATTGTAATTAACATCTCATTATATATTCCCATTCCCATATCCAATGAGCAAGAAAAGGGGGACTCAAATGCCAACAGCAAGAAAATGAAATGACCATCTGATAAATATCAGCAAGTAAAAAAGGTAGCAGTGTCGTGGTATTTTTTCAAAACCTATTTCAATACCACTTTAGTAGCAAACCATTGAATTAGTGCCGTAAAACCCTGTGATATTAAAATTAGCCAAAGGAAGATGGGATGGTCAACTGAATCGTGCATAAATAACTACTATCAGCACCTATCAGAACAAGTAATAGTCTGAGCTGGACAGCACCAGAGATTGAACTGTACAAATTCACTGTTGCCCATCAATCATCCAAGTACCCGCAATACCTTTTACCACAGGGTAAATACCTTGCATTATTCTCTTTTGTCCTCTTCGTCTTCTTTCTTTTTATTATTAGCGCCACCCAAAGAAGCAGTAAAAATCTGGACATATTTTACAGGTGCTAATAAGAGTAGAAAGATTTTGGGGAGGATGCAGGTCACGAGGATTCATGACATCAGAAAAGTACCCAAAAAAAAGAAGAAAAAGGGTTCTGATGAAAGTCAGAGAAAAGACCGGACAAAGAGTGAGTGACGTAAGAAGTGGGTTGCCGCAGGCTGCTGTTATTTTCAGCCCTACATGACTACGTGGGACGGAGAGGGAAACGTGGCAGTTTGCTTCAAACACAGAAGGAAGAAAGGTGACACATGGATATGGGCTGGTGGGTGAGTTTTTTAGGGACCAGATTATCCAACAGCCCGACAATTGCTTACCGTAATGATCTGGCTTTGTTGGACTCCCAATTCTTTCCTTTCATTCAAGGTTTTCTTTTCCTAAAAAATAAAAATAAAATAATCCTAAGAATCTGGACTCCTCCTAAAGTAAAACTTTTTAGTTGCTTCATGTCCAATTTGCACACTATTAAAATAAGTAATCTCTCTATTTAAAAATTAAATTATATATATATTTTAAAAAAAACAAATTAAGAAGGAAATTTTATTTTTTTAAAATCATCACATTATTTTTATCATTAATTTTACTAAACTTTTATATAAAAATATATCTATTTTTTTATTAAATTTTGTTTAATTCAATTATAAACGAATAGTATTTTTTCCTTATAAATATGAATTAAGCAGACGGTTGAATGTACTTTGCAGTAGATGTTGATGTACATATACAAATGATTGTTACACGTACGTCTTAGCTAAGACTGTCAGCATTAATTAGCTTTAGAACTGCACCAGTATTATTCTGTCGTATACCACGTCCATGATCCAGCCCATCCAAAAAAGGAAAATGATAAAAATAATCAATTAATATATTACTAAAAATTTAAATATTAGAACAGTTAATACATATTCCTTCAATTTATATGGATTCATAAATTTGTGCCCTAGCTGGGAGCAGTGTGTGGTGAAAATTATCGCGATTGCTTGGAATTTTTATACGTATATTCTTATTTCCCGTGTCGAGTGAGGAACATTTTAATACGAATATTATTCTTTTGACTTATTATTAAATAATTATAAATTGAATGTTTCCAACGAAATTAGTTTATTCCTTTATGAGATTAACGAACATTAGAAGTGGCGATTTAGGTAATATGTACGTTTCTTTTTATAAATTATAGATGCATGCACGAACAATTCGGAGCTTGATATAGCTTGCGTTGTAAGTGTGGAATCTAGTTTAATGCCAGATTGACGCAAGAAATTAAGACCGTAAGCATTGCTTATGGAGGGAAGCAGGCCAAGGGAACCGGTTCTACAATTCAGACATATGGGATCCCTTCAGAAATACTACATGCCATACTTAAGCATTGTTCCTCGCATTGAGATTATTAAAACCATCTCCCTTCTTTTAATAATAAGAAAGATTCGTAATTGCCAACGTTAAGACCGACAAATTTTTTTTGCAGTCAATCATGGTTTTTAAAAATAAATAAATAAGTGTTTAAAGTTATTATAATATTTATTATCATAAAAAAATATAAGATTGAAAAGAAGAAGTACAGCACGACTCAAACCATTGAGCAAGCTGCCGGTCCATCATACCAAGTCTTAGATGGGAGTAACAACACGAGAATATAACTTGAATTTACAATTAGTTTTGGCCCAATTTGAAATGCATTATGCAGCTCTAAGTTTTTGCTACCCCACAGTAAAAGGTTGAGCTTCTTCCTAAACATGGAATTCATATGTATAATGTATTTTATTTTATTTTTCATTTTAAATGATTTGGTTGGTGCTCATGTGCTGAACCCAATCGCAATCTTCCTTCTAATTTTTTATCCGTTTAGTATTACGGCAACTTTAGTGGTGGGCTCCTGAAGAAGATCCACTAGCTCTTCAAAGTCAATCTTGCCTTTTGTCGTATCCACCTAAAGGGACATAAAATAAAAGAAAGTAATAGAAGCGCCTTGAGCCCAAGTACTGTGTGAATCCCATTATAAAATATCGATACAAATTAAAATGTCCCGGGGAAAGTTCCCAGTAGTCATAGATAAAAGACATCAATCTTTAAACAATTGGCCTACATTTTTTGATGATTGATGTATGGATCGGAAAGGACTAAAAATACCATTTTCACTAGATACGGATGATTTATCTACCTTCTTATCTTACCCTTTCTTTTCTTTTTCTTTTTTTGATAAGTACCTTCTTATATTACCCCATAATAGAAAAGATTGTTTCATTTTTTTTTGTTTGTTTCAAAGACTGGAAAAACTGTCTAATCGACTGCCACTTTTTATTTTCCTGGACTCAAATTCCACCCCTTGCAACATGCAGCTGGATTTAGCATTTTTCTTGTCAAACCCTTTAACATTTTTGTCTTGGAGAAAAGCCAGGAGGTCGGTTTAGAAGATAATATGTCTTTTCCCTTAATTATTGTTGTTGTTGTAGTCATTATTATCATTAAGAGAAAGAGAAGGATGGTTCAAGGAATTCCTCATTCAGGATCATACAGATGCATGCACATCTATGCTGTCAAGAACAGGATTGATTAATTATTGCCTCAGATTTTCAATTGTGGATAATCTGATTATATATGTAAGCAAATTTGTGTTATGTATATCGGAACTAGTTTTTCTTGATCCAGTCTCAGGAAAAGGACCTAAACTATCCATCATTCATGGAAATTTCTGTGCTAAATCTGAGTGGATTATGGCAATAATAGCATGGTTGCAGGCGATTTTACCAACCGGCAGAACAACATCTTATTACCAATTACTTGGGACAATACAGATATGTGCATCTATTTCAATATATTATTCTCGTTGTACAACTCATAATTCGCAAGACTTTTGACTCTTTTAGAATGATTCAGTTTTCAATTTTTTCCACTGCCATTGTCGTCTGCAAAGATCTGATCTACAGCATGAATCACAAACGATAACAGATGACTAGCTTAGAAGTTTCCTTCCTGCCTTTGTTAGCAGTCACGTTTTACGTTTTTTTCTTTGCCATTCAAGACAAAAAACCTTCCTAATTATTCAGATTCCAGACAAGGAACGCTCTCTACTAAGAAATTTTGTCACAGGCACGCTACTGAAGAACAAGATTTTTTCATAAAAATTGAACTATCTGATTAAGCATAATACTTGAATGACATGAAGTGAATGCTAATACTGTAGTTCATGTTTTGACTACATTTTCATAGGAAGAGATAATTTTTCCCCAAATGTTTATTGACCCAGGACTAAGCCAAATAGGGGTCCACACACGTGAGATTAGATGACTGAGGCATTTTTGTGGTACATATTTTATAGATTCATCTAACTACCTTTAACTAGGATCGTCAAATAGGGTCGTCAATTTGTATTTGTGTAATTAGAGTTTATAATTTGAATTTATTCACCAACATAATCGTAACAATGATTATAACGGAATAATATTAATATAATATGATATGTTTATTAATAAACGATTTTCGTTCAAATCAAATTGAATATTGAAAAACTAGATTTTAATTTGTTTAATTTATGAAAAAGTTTTTTTTGTTTTAACTTATAAAAAAACAAAATTTGAATAGTAAATTTAACAATTTAGTTTTTACTTACAGTGAATTTTTAAATTAAATTTGAAAATATTAAAATTTTATTAAGATTTAAGTATGTTTAATTGTAAAAATTATAATTTGAGTATTTAAATTATTTTCACTTATTAATTATGTTTTATTTGAATTGATAATTTTCTATAATATATACAGATTGACATGAATGCGATAAGTTGACATTAGTCAATTCAAACGCAATACGCGACGTTGCTATGATCCTTACGGTATAAGTGGTTCAAATCACGTGGTCTAATATTAAATATACTTTTTCTGACAAAAAATGCATTAGAGCATGCACACATGATGCTCAGTGTCATGTCTCCTCTTTGTCTTGGAAGAGTAGGTGCTTTCTTTGGTTGAACTTGTGATACGGGGTGGCTCGATTTAACTTAGCAATAGGGACTTTCTGTTAATGGATTTATTCTGCTATGATTTATGAAGCACGAAGTTTATATGAAATCTTTTGTTTCATTTTTGCCAAAATTTAGTACTCAAAATGGTATATAAGCAAAGCCAAACGTTTCCTCCTTCGCAGGCAGTGTAAAAAACTACTTTTGTTGAGAATGTTACATGCCCTTTTCGGCATTATATAGCGCTTCTTCTATTGATGCTTGTCTCAATAATAATTTTTACTTTCTCAATGCAGTTATTACATTTTATTTGTACAATATAACTGTAGATCATGTATTTCACAAATATTATACGGAGGAAAAAAGAATATGGTTTCCATTTAGGATGGTTTTCGTCACAATGCAGGACCATAGTAAATAATTATCTGTTTGTGCATCCTGCAATCTGTTTCAAGCGCATACATTTATCTAATTCTAGATTTCAACACCCAAATCTTGAGAACTTCAGGATAGTTTGCATACCATAAAGAGATCCTTCGGGGTCCAAGGAAACTATCCTGGCCACGAACGTTCTTCAGTTCACCAACGCTGTTCCATCAATCCCTTTGCAACTAACTAAAACTGTTCAGACTTCAACCTCTCCTGATGCAGGGTAGCAAGAGAGACAACATATGAAATCCATAGAATTGTGTCATTATTCAAGAGCTTTGGGGTTGAATGACGTAATTCTCAAATTCAAACTTAACTCTCCAGCCTCGGAACCCACGAAAAGCTTACCCCGCAGGCTAGCAAATTTGAATTTCACCCTGTAAGCACTGATGTAAGAATCCATCGTTATAGCCGAGGTTGTCTTATGAGGTTAGACATCTGCATTTAACATCTTCTCAAGCAGGATCCATTAGGTCACACTGATTCTATCAGATGAATGATGAATCTAGTGGAATTTTTCAACCCGCCAAATTTGGCACAGCAACATGAAGTTCTGTCTATCATGCAGTATCCTTCTTCGACCAATGAAATTCCCTATATGAAATAGCACTAAAATACCTCAGCATCCAAGAACATGGTAGAAAGATTGCACGAATACCCTTCAGATTTTAAATGATCCATTAGTTGATCAAGCACCATATAGATCGCATCTGAAGCTTCATGCCTCTTCTCATCGACCATAAATTCATGGATGTAGCCACTTATTTCAATAGAGCTCACCGCATTATGCTTTTTGATGCCATGATCCGCCATAAGCTTTCTCATCTTCTTCATGTCTTCCCATCTTCGAGCTTCACAAAATATATTCGATATGAGCACATAAAGCCCGCCAGTATAAATATTCAGTTCCAGAAGTTGCTTTAAGATCTGCTTTGTACAAGAAATATTCCTGTGAATCTTACAAGCACCAAGCAGAGCACCCCAGATTATAGCATCTGGCTTCATTGGCATTCCTCTAATCAGCTTCACTGCTGCACCTAACAGGCCCCCACGGCCAAGAATATCAACCATGCAGGCATAGTGCTCAATCTCATATGGTAGTCCGTAACTTTTTCCCATTTTCTCAAAGTATTGCTTCCCAATATCTACAAGACCACTGTGACAACAAGCAGAAAGCAAACCAGTGAAAGAGATCCTGTCAGGTTGCATTCCACCAGCTTGCATCTCCTCAAACAGCTGAATGGCTTTATATCCATCCCCGTGCAATGCAAATGCTCCTATCATGATATTCCAGGAGACATTATTCTTCTCTGGCATCTCAAGAAAGAGATCAAATGCCTTTCCAATGGAACCACATTTTGAGTACATATCCATAAGGGCATTATACATTGTAACAGTATGTTTCATACAGTTACTGGAAATGTACTGATGGATTTTTTTCCCCAAAACCATGTCACCAAGTTGACCACAGGCTGAGAGAACACTGACCAATGTGGCCTCATCAGGCTCTACTCCAGAGTTAAACATTTGGAAGAAGAGATCCAAAGCATCCTGGCAGCAACCTTGTTGGAGATAAGATGAAATCATCGCATTCCATGAAACCACATTTTTGTCAGGTATTTGATTAAAAATACTTTTAGCAAATTCTAAGAATCCGTGTTTGGCATAGGCATTGAGCAAGGAAGTCCAAGAAACAACAGTTCTATCAACCATTTGATCGAATACTGTTCGAGCTGCATGAATATCTCCCCCCTTAGCATACATGTCAAGGAGTGCATTTTGCACATGAACATCAACACTCAGTCCATTCATCACAATATACAAATGCAAAAATCTGCCAAACTCTATATTACGTTCTTGAGAAGAGACTCTAAGCAAACTAACAAAGGTGAAATCATCAGGTTTTATGCCTCTTTTCCTCATTATCTGAAACAGAAAAAATGCATCTTGACAACGGCCCTTTTTTGAATATCCACTTATCATTGAATTCCATGATATCAAACTCTTTTCCTTTATTCCATCAAACACTTTTCTAGCTTCACAAACTTCTCCAGTACCAACATATACGTTTATGAGACCATTCTGCACAAAGACTTGGGACTCATAACCTAACTTCACAACCATAGCATGAATTAAAATCCCATATCCGTATGCAGCTTTAACAGCACATGCCTTGAGAACAAAAGGGAATGTAAATTCATTCGGCAAAATACCTGAAAGAATCATTTGTTTGTATAACAAAATGGCCTCATCCGTGTGTTCACAACTCGAATAACCCCTTATTAAGCTGTTATACATGTGACAATTTGGCTGCAGTACTTCATCAAACAGTAACCGTGCATATTGAATATTCCCAGATTTCGCAACCGCACAGAAAGAAATAAGTTTGCTTAGAGCTATGGCATGTTGGCTGAGGCCATTGATGATGACTTGAGCATGTAATCGTTTGCACTCTTTCATGGATAAGCATTTCTCATCAAGGGATTGGAGGGTTTGATGCAATATAGGTAACAAATTGCTGGTAAAGAAAGTAGTAGTAGAGTAAGAAAAGTGAAGAGGAAAGAGAATAGCTTTATGGCGGGAAACAACAGTCAAATATTGAAGATGCTTGAAGAACATAATATTCATTAAAAATATGAACAATTCCAATTTTTTATTCTTCAAGCCTCTAGCATGGTACAGAATGAGCCCAGAACATCAACCAAGAAAAATGTCCAAAACAATGGAGATATGACAGGTAACCGTTTCCTAGTCCTGCTAGCGAGGTAGTTTTCCATTGCTTCTTGAGTGGAGCAATATTGGGCAACAGCATAGGCTTCATTTTTGTCTTTCTTTTGGGCTTTGACTTGGCAGGCAGTAGAACAAAACTTGAGTTTGATTGGACCACAGGTCCTCTGCAATTGTTGCCCATGGGTTTCCCTTTGGTCCGAAGTCTGATTTAATCGGTATATATATATTCAATTGAAATATTTAAAAAATGTAAGTAATTTAATTGAGACATTTAAAAAATCTTAAAGTATTTAATTAAAATAATTTAAAATTTTATATAAGCTATAAGATATTCAATTTGAAAATAATTTTTAATTACTTTTACAAAATTAAAATTTTTCATGACTTTACAAAATTTTAAAGTTAAATGCACATTAATGATTAAGTCATGGAGATGAGAATTTGAATTCAACTCAAGATTAAGGTTGAACAAGACTTTATAATTATAAGTACGATCCAATTATGTTTCATTTTTTGTTCGTTGGGTTAAGTTATTTTTTAGGAAAATTTTTGAAATAAATAATTTCTTAATTGAAAAAACAAAATCTTTTTAATCATTCAGGGTGTGTTAAACTATATAATTATAAAGTTTTAAAAATTGGAATGGATAAGGTGATCCATTTTGCCAAGCCTAGCTAAACACAATCCAACTTGAAGTATAAAAAAGATCATTTTCAATATAAATTATTCCAATTGTTTTATATTTAAATAAAACATGTACATATATCTAGGATATACACTTTATCAAAGAATCAAAGATTTTATAAAACAAATAGAAAAAATTATACATTAAGAAAAAAAAAACATTTAGAATTAAAACATGATTTTAAGCCGCAATCCTATAAGCAACTGATCCACCCTGGAGTCGGACTTACAAAAGATTTTTCTACTCCTATATGATACTATAGGTTATTGTTCACTTCACCAATCGCGAGTGAAGACACCTAGTGCAGAGTCTTCGAACAACAATTTGCCATCTTTTATTCCGAATTGAAAGTACAATTGTAGAGTCTACAATGTATGAATCATGAGGATGCTAATTTACCACAAAAAAAAAGAAGTGAAAAGAATCATGAAGATGCTAGAAGAAGTAAAAATTCATATAAACAAGATGCCCGGGCCTAGCTCTGTACCTGGATTTATATATGTACTAAACTACAAAGAAGCAAGAAGCCAAAGATTGAAGAGGGAAGAGGCTAACGACAGAAACCAAGACAAGAAGGCCATGGAAGCAGACAATTGATAGCGACTGCATAAGTTAGAGCTGCAGACTGACCCACCAGAAGCCATCAAGATATCTGTCACACTAGCCGTTGAACAGGATGCAGCTAGTGATAAGAAAGTGAGTGCCTGTAAGAGGATACCATATGTTTAATTTAGCAAAGCTAAAACTGGGCCAAAATTCTTGCAATCAATAAAGAAAAGATGATTACCCAATCTCCCATTACAACTACCGACATTATTCCTGCTTGACGAGCCGGACGTTTCACAAAAACAGAGAATCCATCCACCATTGCCAATGTCAAACTCCACGGAATGACTAAGCCCATGATCGTTACCAGGAAGCTGAAAAATAGGATACCCGAAATGAGGTCAGAACTCAAACCATATTTCATGCTTCTGATGAGGCATTCAGTAGTCTTTCATCAGCACCACCAATTGTGTCACAAGGTTTATTTGCTCTACATGCTACCAAAAGTGAAAAATTACAATAAAAATGGTGCCCATTGTTGCAGATGTGAACAATCCCATTAAGAAATGACAAGCTTAACTGAAAATCATGAATCTGATTTCATTAGGTAATTTGCAGAGATACTCTGCTTTCCTTTTTATAAAATATTTTAAGAAAAATAACAAAGATCAATAAATTCTTTTATTACCCGTTATACTATTATTTTATTTTTTTAAAAGTAATATTTGTTCTTTCCTTTTATCTTTCTCAATAAAATAAAGTTTAATTTAAAAATAACATTCACAATCATCTTTAAAAAATAATAAAATATCTTATAATTAGAAACAATAGAATTCGTCTATTTCATATTATAAAAATGAACGAAAAGAGTATAAAATTGAGACACTATTTTAACTTATAGGATCACAGCTGAAGTCTTGCAGATATATATAATGGTTTTCTAATTCTGTTTCCAGAATTAATAAGAATCAAGATACCTGGGTATTGGGGTCAGTAGAAAATAGAAATACGCAAAACGGTGAGGTTTACTTGTATATTTATTATACAACTCAATCTTTAAAAAAGAAAAACACAAAAGGAAATATTAAAAACAAGGGTGTTCATTTACCCTCTCAGCCTCAAGTAGACAATCTGTAGGGCAAAAGGAGCATGAACATAAAATCTCAACAGCTCAACAATTTATTAGTAAAGCCCTGTAAAACAACAAAAAATAATATTCCCTACCCTGCAAGACCTAGCATCCAAATGGATACAGACAATAAAACTACAGCCAAAACAACGAAAAAATAGATTAATCACAAGAAAGCTACCAGTTTTAATTTTCAAGGATTTCGGTTAAACATTTTATTCCCTAAATTCCAACAATCTGAATCCCTCCCATGGGCGAACTGCAGCTTGCAAAAACACTTATCGTTTTTGTATGGGAGAGTTGCTGCCATAGACTATTGAGGCCAAAGATGGAGCAAAGAACATACAAGAATCTTTTATTCCCTTCTAAATAGAGAAAGCAACATCCACCCAGCCTTCCCGCACAGGAGAAAATTGGAGAATGTATAAGTCCTTTTTATTCTTATCTGGTGCTGTCTATAGTACCTAAAGCAGCCGAATCCTGTGCTTTTCCATACTGATAAAAAGCTCAGAAGACTTTTCTGTGGACAAGGACTTGGCTTTAATCCTCAAACAGCCCATTACACAACCTAAACTAAACTCCAGTCATCAAGAGATCCTGTATGAGTTAAGAAACGCAACTACAACAGAATTATCCAGTTCTAAATAGTCAATCAAGCAAAACATGCAATAACTACCCCGCTGCCCCCCCCCCCCCCAACCACAACAAAACAAATTTTAGAAATTGCCAAACAATTGCCTTTTTATGCAAGCACAATCAACTGATCGGTGCTCTTTTATTGGAGAATCTTTGTTGAAACCTGATAGGACCATTACCCATGCAGAATTAGGTGAACCACAATTTATCTCTTGAGGGCGTTTGAACACATAAATTCAATGATCACTTGTGTAAACAACCATGTCAATCTGTTCTACAAAGCTGATTTTGGACTCGTAACATTTTGAAGGACAAAAATGCAAATTGTTATGCTAATTAACTTGAGGATCTGTACTATATCTTTCTAAAAGTTTAATCAATCAATTAGAACAATGGCAATATCCCTTCTGTGCGGCTGTAATGGGGAGAAGGGTGGATTGGAGCTTGAACTTGGAGGACTTTGTCTTTTGCTAATAATATCCTGTTCTGACCAGTGAACAGTATCACTCAATACCTAAGGCATTAAAAGTTGAGCAGTCAGCGAAGTCATACTCTCCATCCAAGAGACAACCGAAAAGACAAGAAACGTGTATTAATTGTCGTTAGCAATAAACCCAAAACCAAATCCTATTATATACCGATAGAAAATACAATCTCATTCTCGAATGATCATCCTCAAACAATCAAACTCAACTCCAAAATGGAATAATTGATCAAACAATAGTTCTTGACTACAAAGGAGAAAAAGAAAAACATCAAGACAAAAAGGAACCCAGATGAGGAATTCAAGTAAAGAATAGCAGTGAGTGAGATTTACCAGAAAGCAGTGTAGCCGTAGAACTCAACATCTAAACACATGAAAAGTAGAGAAGCAATAGAGAAAACTGCCTGTCCTAATCTCAAAGCCAAGCTTGCACTGGTCCCCAAAGCCCCTGGTAATTCATCCATATGATATGATCGTAATTCTTATGCCTATGAATACGATCACAGATTGTTCTCAGAGACATATTGAATTCTCTGCACGGCAGGTTTCATCAATTTACACCCAAAAACACAAAACAGAATCTTGATCAAAAACTTTTTGACCAACAACCCTTTTCCTTCCTGGGTTTTATTGATTACGGTAGGGAATTGAAAACGAATTTAGTCGGTAGGAAAATGAAACGACGGTGGGAGTTTAGAGAGATGATGTGGTGAGGGTGGGAGTGGGAAAGACTCTCCGCTTTTCTTTTTCTTTCTTTTCTTCAATTGAATTTAACTATATTAATGCGGTGGGAGTTTGCTTTTCTATTTTTGTGGTAATGACAATCCAGTCCTTTACAATATGCATATGTTTCTATTTGGCCTATATTTTTTCAAATGGATCAATTTTGTCTCTTTTTTTTCAAAAATTAATTCTAATATGAGAATTATTTCTACTGAAATATTTTTTCTAAAACATATAAATCAAGGAAAGTTCAAGTCAATAAATTTTTAAAAATGTAAATAAACATAAGATAGCAAAATAATAATATTCGAGAAGACTGGGACCAAATAAAACAGATGTTAATAACTTGAAGGACTATATTGCTTTTAATTATTTTATTGGGGAAATGTCATGGTGGCCAGGGAAACGAATTTCACATTCCATATTGCCGCCGGGAGTTCGTTGAGAGCTTGACAAGTCTAAGTGGGGCCTACCTATTGCGGGATCCACCAAGTGTTAGTTAATGCTGTCTTTAATTTATGGTACTTACCTGATTTTGTATGTGACAAACGAGTTTTTTTTTTTTTTTTCTTTTCTTTTCCCTGAGTACTTGACAAAAACAAGTCTTTTAAAAATTCAAATCAAATACTGAATAACTTTTTTGATAAATGGAGTGATACTAGTATTTATTGGGTCTACAGTATATCAAATAAGAAATTTTATAGTTAACATAGACACAAAAAAACATATTTAATTGAAAATTGATAAAATATATACAAAATGAATCTTGCTTGGCATAAAATTTATAAAAAAAGAAGATATATTTTATATATGTTGTAGGTCTTAAAAAAAAAATGTTTGAATGACTGTTTTAGATTAAAAATAAGTGTTGTGAAACCAACCAAAAATTAAGGAATAAGGTACATTATATTTTATTACAATATAACATTATATTTTTAAAAAGACTATAATTGATAAAAACACGTGATTTAGTTAATAAAGTAATAAGTAAATAAATAATTAAATTAGCAAAGTGATAAATAGCGCGTAACAGTTATTGTGTCATGTGAAACTATTAAGCTAACATACATCTCTTTTTTTAAAAAATAATTAATAAAGATATTTTGAAAAATTGGCATGATTCCTTATTAAACATTTTCTAACTACCTGCCTTTTGTTGGAGGGCAGTAAATATTGGAAAATCTAGCACGATCTGGCTATCTGTGGTCGGGAATTTGTCAAAACAAACTTTAGCTCTCCACCAAACGTTGTGGCTTGTGAAGTGTACTTTACTAATTCAATTCAAGTTTTAAAAGAAAAGATGCCTATATACATAATACTAATCGACGGCTCAAAGGGCCATGCTTTTGTCTTTTGTCAATTCTTATAGGGCCTAATATGGAGTAGATAGCTATATATATATATCTACATATACAGAATCCTTTGAATTTTATACTCTCTCAAATAAGACACGTCTTTATACAAAAAATAATCATTTTAACTTGTTACTTTTGTATTTTTAACGAGAATATAAATTTATTAGGAAGTTTGTAGATAGATCATATTCTAGAAATGCATTCTTTCTTTGAGAATAAAAGGTTAGATGCAGCAGAGAAATTGCAAAGTGTGTCCATATAGGAAGTGGATGCAATGGGCTTTCCATCTTGGATACCCACACCCATGGACTCTATGACGGTATTCGTCGACTATTAACCCATGGACTCTCCCTTCAAACTTATATCCTACGCCTTACGTGTAGTGTAGTATATTCACAGTATGCAAATCATAGTGAACTCGGTAAAGCTTATTGGATGCCGCATGCGGGAATATATATATATATTCCATGAGCCCCAAATATTATGGACTTAGAAGTTTATTTTCTTTTTCCTTTTCCTTTTTTGGCTAAAGAGAAATTTGTATTCCATGGATGAAATGGAGATCTTAATAAAATTTTCATTTAACAGGAAACTGGATTGGGAAATTATTATTTTAAACGAAGCCAATGATTAATTAATATACAAGAAAGATTGCTATCTCAAAGTTTGTCCAATAGATTTTACAGGAAAGCAAATGGGATACTGTTTTGAGTTACAACAACAAAATTTAAACCAAAAAAAGCGATTAAAATAAATGGCTAAAAAACTCTCTATTAATCGAGCTGAGCATACCAGACTCCTTGGATTTTTACATCCTTGGGGGCCTTTGCACCCAAATCAGTGTCAGATGGCTGAACACTTTCAAATACTCCAATCACTTCTCCAGTTTCAGGCTTGCTCTTGGTAACACTCAATGTGATCTTTCCAGTTGAAGATGAAGCATTCTTAATGTTCTCTTTCACAAGCTCTTCTTCATCTCCTCTGCCTCCAGCAGGCAAAGCAACTGCATTGTCATAGCCAGTAGATCCACCCCTTCCCTTTGGGTCAAGGAAAGATGAGCCTCTGTAGGATGGAACAAGGAATTCTCCACTGAAGCTATCTGGCTTGCCTGAAGCAACTAATTGCTTGATTGTGAAGAGGAAAGGGACTCGCTCGCCACCGGGAAGTTGAACGGTAACAGCTGCATAGTCAATTCCATCCTTTTCTTCAAATTTGATTGTGCCATCAGCGTTTACTTCAAAGGGTCCCTCAATCTCATCAAGGGTGTAGGTTAGACGGGTCATGAGTTTGGTCTTTTGGAATTCTGGTGGTGCATTCTTGTTCAGACCCTCGGCCTTCACAGTGAAGGATGTAGGCTCCAAGCACAATTTCTTGGCGTTGTATTTACCGGGTTTGAAGGCAAAGTTTTCTACACCGCCGTCAATGGTCGGGCATTGGTTAGCAGTTCCAGTTCCCTTTACCTCCATGTATGTTTTGCTCTGGATTTCATCATACGTAAGCCGCTTTGGAACTCCTTCAGCATTTGCTCCCTATAGAAGACATAATAATAAAATTTAGAAATTTTGATTGAAGTGAAATTCGTAATCAGATAGCAAGGAAAGGGTAAAAGATTCAAGGCATGTCATGATAATTATAAAGAAATCTCTTGAATCAGAGGAAAGATTAGCCCCATTTTATAGAATGAAAACTGAAAATTGGGATATAATTTTTCAGTTTTATGTAAACTTCTTGTTACTAATACACCAAACCAAAAAATAAATTATTTTTGCTCTTCCACTTCAAAGAACTGGCAAAGGTCATTTTTGCATTATCCCTAATCAAACCAAGAAGAGATCTTTCCGCCAGCATCATATTCCCCACAACTACTTCAACTCAATTAGTATTCAAAACAGTGAATACTAATTAGGGGTCAACTAATCAGTTCAAAATTCTCGATGATCCATGTTATTTTGAAACTAACTACAGTCAAAAAATTACATTCTAGATATCAGAGAGATCGAAGTGTCAATCTAGTGATGATGCAAATTGTTGCATAATTAAAACTTAATTTTGACTCCTGAGCAAAAAGGATGAAGAAAGTTACAATCATCATCATTATAACGATCTCATATATTATGATGCATCGCAAGACATTACTACTTATCACCTGAAGCGTAATTAATGTAATTAGCAACGGTACATACCGAGACAACAAGGGCAGAAGTGGCGAGAGCAAAGCCAGCAACTTTGGCAGCCTCAGTGCACTTCTGGGCCAAGTCCTTGAGATCAGCTTGAAGAGAGCAAGTTAGCCTAGCACTAGTCTGTTCAACACCAAATGCCTTGGAAACACTTTGAGCAGACCTGAGCTGTACATTGTTTCGGGGTGCCACACCAACCTTCGTTGGTTGCATCAGGGTAGCAGCTGCTTGTAGTGAGGCTGCCATTTTTTTTCCTTTCTTGATGAGTACTTTGTCTCCTCCCTCTGTGTTTCTCTCCTCACAGAAGTAGTAGCAGAGCAGTAGGAGGAAGTGATTTGTGTGGAGGAGGAGGACAAATTATTTTGGTGGCCTGGGTGCAAGTGAGATAAGAGGATAGGATAAGGTCTTCTTTCATTGGTTGATCTGAGCTCATGGTACTAGTTTCATCGCTTCCCACGTGGCAACCATATTGAATAGGATAAAGATTCTAAACTCCTGCAATCAGGCGGGACGTTGATAGACAGGACTACCACATTTCTATCTGCAAGAACAACAAGGGCAATTGAGAGAATTTTAAAAAATAATACTTTATTCATTCGGATTCAGGATTAAATGATTGTATTTTTTTATTTTATTTGAAATTAAATATTTATTTTTTAAAAATAAATATTTTTTATTTAAATTTTAAATAATAGTTATAATTAATAGTAATATATATTGAAAGTTAAGAAATAAAATAATTTCACCTATTTATTTTTTTGAGGATTATAATAGAGTTGTATATCTATAAACAATAAAAAGTAACATTAAAAATAAAACTATTTATCCAAGGAGAACTTTCATTAAAAAATAAAAAAACTTGGTAAGATTTTTATTAATTCTTTTTTCTTCAAATGGCATCGAGTTGTTAAACGCCATTGAGTTTTAGTATGAATTTTTTTTTTTTTTTAACTTGATACAGTCATTTCTTTCAAAAATATTTGGGGATACAATCATTTATTAAATTTCTTTTTTCTTTAATTGCCGTGAGTTCTGCATAAGTTCAATAGATGCAGACTCTCTTAAGTTCGCCCATTGAGGTCTTCATCAACCTTCGCTCGATGCTTGGCCAAGCTCGATCCTCGAACCATTTCCCGAAAGCGAGTAAGATCTTGTAAGCTCGCACCTACGACCTCATCCTCGCGCGCTCTTGGTTCTGAAAAGATAGTGAAAAAAGACACAGTTGTTGGCCCATGCAGGTCTCGAACCTGCGACCTTCGCGTTATTAGCACGACGCTCTAACCAACTGAGCTAATAGGCCACACTTTCCTAGTTTGTACAATATAATCTAAGTTGTTCTACATGGATTTAGAGTTCGTGCAGTTTAACATAATTATGAGAGTATTGACAATCGAGTATTAACAGGATGAGTAAATTATCAGAGGTTGAGACTTGGGAGGAGTGTTGATTGTCAAAATACTCGATAAATTCAGTTGCTCAATTGGGAGAGGTTTATCATTATTTTCGAGGAAAATGATAATATTAACAAATAATGATATTCCTGAAAAATAAAAGTTGTTAATAGTTATTCATAAATTTCTATCACAGATTATTTTATAAAGGCCTATAGATGCCTATATTTGAGAGACTTAATCATTTATCTCTGGAGTGTTTGAATGAGAAATACTTGAGAATGCAATTATAAAGCACTCATTGGCCTAAAGCGGGTTTTAAATGTCTGATATGAATTCCTTTTTTGTTTTTTCTTTCATCTTTAACTACTAGAAATAAAAAATGGAGAATCCAATTATGAATCATTTCTAGCACGGCGACAAGCATTACATATAGAATCCATTCTCTTACTATGATGAGAAGCATTTGTGAACCCAATTCTGAAGCACTTATTAGCATAAATAATTATTCTACAGTCTTTTTCATAAAATAGACTTTTGAATATTTTATTTTATGTTGTATTAAAATAAATAGTTCTTTATATATTAATCATTACATCCCATTTGACCATCATTTAATAATTTAACATAATTAAATGACAAAAGAGAGGGATAGAAATAATGAAGGATTCATTTACCGACAAAAAAACTTATTCATTAAAGTCACATTTAAACTTTTATATCAAAAACTTCATTATTTTCAAATCCTTTAACCCGTGTAAATGATTAAAAAATCATCTATTACGAAACAAGAAAATAATGAATTTTTCTACACATTAAGAAATTGTTAAATGACATGATATATATATTAACAACATGTCAAATATAATCTTATTTTATTATTCTCAAAATATAAATCGTTATTTAGTTCTTTTTTTTAATACCCATATTATAATTTAATGGACTTAATTAATTAATTTATTAATTTTAATAAATCCAGCCCATTATGATTTATTATCTCACTTATATAAATAAAACAAAGCTTAAAATTTTTAATCATTTTAGCATGAATCATTCACAGGCATGGCAGCCACATGGCAGCCACTACCGGCAATGTCATATGGTTGGTCGGCAGCGCCGATAAACCTAAAAAACATTCATTTTTCCCATCATGTACGATTACAATGTATCTAAATATCCATTAGATTTTTGTAAAATACTACTAACGACTTATAATTTTATTTTTCCAATATTTTTGTTTGTTAGCAGGAGAATGAAGGGGTGTCAGAGGGGAAGAGAGGGAGGGGAGGTGGCAAAAAAAGAGATAGAGAGAACCTAGAGGAGAAGAAAGGAATTTAAGATAGAGAGGGGAGGATAAGAAAGGGGGGATCAGAGAGGAACAAAACCGAAGAATGAATGGAAATGTAGTGAGAGAAATAAGGAGAACGAGGATGGAGAATAATAAGGGGGGCGGCGATAGGGTAGCAAGAGATTCCGCATGGCTAGTAGAGGGAAAGGTATGGAGAAAAAGAAGGGGGCGATGATTAGGGTATGCATAGAAGGGGCCGTGGCGTCTAGGATAGTAAGAATAATAAAAGTAATTAGGGTCAAAGTTTTTATGAAAAAAAAAGGAGTATTTTAATAATTTCAAAATTCTTATTCTTTTTGCAAATAGATACTTAGGGTTTGCAAACCTAATATTTTTCCAAATTCAAATATTAATTTACAGATTACTCATAAATATTTAGGATTTCAAACTAATCCCCAAATATTTAGAGAATTTTCAATTTGATCATAAAATTTTTTAAAAATTATATTTTTACTCAATTCTTTTAAGAATTTCATTTTTATACCACAATACTTATTAAAATTATGTTTCCACTCATATTTAAAAAAAACATTTTTAGTTCACAAATTTTTACGATTTAACCCCTGAACCTTTCTAAAATTATAATTTAACTCCAAACTTTTCCAAACGAAAATTTATTTTTTCATATTCCAAAGGTGTTTCCAAACGTTTTTAAAATGCTAAATATTTCCTTTAAATTTTCAAAAAAAAAACATTATTTTTCTTTAATATAGATTATTTATTTATTTAAAACTAAGTATTTAGTTTCGTCTTTCTAAATTCTAATTAATTGAATATTTTCAATGAAGGAAACAATAATTCAGGGAACTAATTTTTCCATGCAACTTAGCACACATTTATATTTACTTTTGATGTGATAGTTCTAAACTTATTTAATTATTTAATTCTTTATATTTACATATTATATGTGCTAT
Source organism: Apocynum venetum (assembly GCA_019593545.1). Lineage (NCBI taxonomy): Eukaryota > Viridiplantae > Streptophyta > Magnoliopsida > Gentianales > Apocynaceae > Apocynum > Apocynum venetum. Next base: position 1,581,235 of record SRSM01000123.1, on the reverse strand, counting down.
TTATTCTATAATTAATTGTGTAATTTTAAATTCGATTATGATACATGTATAATGATTTTATAATTATATATATAAGCTCGATAAAACATGGACTGATGTCCGATTGAAGAGAGCTTTAGCTCAATTAATATGAATTTTGACTCGATAACATACATTAATCATACGTGTTTACATAATATTTATAATATATAAATCCTTCTAAAACGTCACACTCTACTCCTACTAAGTATTTGATACTTAACTCATGTATTATGTTTTTCTAAAATTATTTAAATATGATGGTAACGAAGACAATGATGAGCAATCATTTAAAAAATTTCAATTTGATTTAATTTAAATTATATTCTCATTTTCAAACTAAATATTATTATTTAAATTTAATTCATTTGGATTATAAATATTTTATTATGATAAGTTTGTCTTTATTTTAAATTTATAATTTAAAACTTATTTGAAATTTAAGATTTTGAAATTTGGATTATATTATATTTTTGTATTTTGAATAATTTTGGAAAATCCGAAATGTTACATTTTTCTCTCTCCATTTTTAAAATAAGATTAAAAGTCTTTGATTTTTTATTAAAAGAATTAAAATTTAAAATATATATACACATTTAAAAAATAAATGATTCCCTCATTTAGAAAAACTAAACGACTATTTTTGGGTCCAGTTTGATATTACCATTACAAAATTTGAAAGCTAAACTACATCCTGAGATTCCCAATTATTAATCACTGATTGTTGTGGAACTTGGAATCAGTAAAAGAAAGTGGATGTGGCTCAGAAGTGCTTGAAAAATGATCATGGCTACCTCCTACATCAATAAATATAGAGAGGATGCCTCACTGCGTAAGAGAGATATTTCATATCATTGCCACACTAATCATAGCAAAAACAACAAACTAATCAAATATAAAATATATTTATTGAAAAGTTTGCTCAAAAAAAATTCTAATTGTTGAAAGTATAAAATATCTAACCCCTACGTACTACTAGTGCCCGACCAAGTAAAAAGGCTTTTGTTAAAATAATTATAGTCTCATTATTACTTAAACTTGTAATGAAAATATTATTAATTAACATAAAATGAAATAAAAAGGGGGTAAGAATATGAAGAAGGAAGATGAAGTTTCTCTCAGACAAATGCCTCGATTTGTCTTCACGATTTTAGTCGAATGGATTTTCGATCAGACTCGTCATCTTAATTTCTTCGTCACTGAGAAACACACACCAAACATTTATATCTTCATACTCCTCCCCGCCCAAAAAAATATTTTAAAAAAAAAACGAAGAAAAAATAATATCCCTGAAAATGGTTTCCTCAGTTAGGAAATGCAATACCTGAAATACGGAAAACAAGAAGTTGGAGTAAGTGATACTCATATTCTACTGTGGCAACGGAACTCAACTGGTTTTACCTCTTCTTTCTATATCATCGTCTTACTTATAGAGAAACGGGTGGAACCTTATTAGGGTTAGGGTTGATGATCCGCCGAACTTTTTGAAAGGAATCACTCGTGTACACACCAACTTTACTCTCTTTCTATTTTTTTTTGGGCCGACTATTCGACTCTGCAAGGTTTTTCCAATAAAGTGGGCTTTTTTTTACCCAAAATAGGCCCACTGGCCTAGCATAATGCAAGTTGAATATCAAAACTGCGAAATCTCTCGTTTCACCTTCCTAAAAAAAAACGATTTGATTAACTAAATTACTGTCATTGCCTTAATTAAAATTTATTATTTGGCAGCATTTTTCAATAATGTGAGAAATGGTAAGCTGCTCAGTGAGATATCAACATCGTAATTGTAAAGCTTTTCATGAAGAGACTATAAAGTGAGTCTAATTTTAATTATATTTTTTTGAATTTATTTGTTTATGGAAAAGATAAATTGTTTTAAAAAATCGCATGTCATTCTCCAATCTCCATAATAAATGAATACTGAGCTTCTCATAAATCTGTAGAGTAGAACAGAGGAATTCATAATTCTAAACATCAGAGATGCCTATATTGACCTCAGTGCACGAAGTGAACTATCATGGCCCAGATTGGATAAAGTAACAACAGGATGATGCCAATAGTGTTTGATACACCATGACTTTGCGTGAAGGAATTCCGGAATCCTCCCGAGGCTCGGATGTGTTCTTGAAGCAGATAACAGCCAATGATAAGGCATATCACAATTCCAGGCCAATTGTCTCTCAGGGTATGAGCAAAGAAGCCAGGAGAAACCACCAGGAGAAGGATCAATGAACCAGGCATCTCTAGCCAGTCTAAACACAGACAAGTTGCAGCCATTAGGATTCTGAAAACAAGGTTATTTCAACTAAACAGTTAGAAGCCTGTATATATTAGTTAATGAAAACGGTTATGGTTATATTAGTTAATGAATTGCCTTCTAAAAAGAGACCTCTCCTTACCAAGACTGGAGTAGCAATTACAGATCACGTTTACTAGAACCTGCACTTAATGCATATGAGAAACCTCAAGGATATCAACTAAAGAAACTACATACATTATCAACCTAATTTATTGCCTAACAACAAACGACCGTGTCATTAAATTGGCTTTGGGCACTCCATGAAGTTGACCTAAAATCCTCAATTGAGTTTTTTGACCAAGATTTCACTCGATCTATATCCAAAAGTCATCTTCTTATGTCTTAACAGTGAAAAACTAATACACTCGAGCTCTCTCTTAGCACCAACATATAAAGCAACTATGTATTTCAAGCCTCAAAAAAAGAAAATGGGGCTTGTCTACTGATGTCTAGTGGGAAAAAAGAATTCATTGGAAACTGATCCAATTTTTATTTTTTTTTCATAATGCATTTTGTGCTAACCCCATTAGCACTATTGTATTCTCAAAGATACGACTCAAACACTGATATTTTCACAAAGCGAAACTAAAGCAGGATAGATATGTGTTGGGGTAATTCAGTTATGAGAATTCATCCACAACATGCCCTTGCTCCCTACACCAATCCGCTGCTCCAAGTATCAAAACCACAATTATGGGATTCCAAGGCAAAAGCAATCTTAAAATTACACCAGGAAGCAACATGCAGAAGATGAAGAAACTGCAGCAAAAACCAATATTACTATCTATCTATACCTGGGAAATGTCGTGGGAAGAAAAGCCTCAATACAACTGCAATAAAAGCAACCCATTTTCCAAACTCTCCCCTAAATCACAGTTAACAATGTAGAATGCTTAGTTCAGTAAACAGACACCAAAAAAGAGAATGGAAAGAAAAGGGAAACAGAATGAAAGAAATTATCACCTCAAAAAGTGGAAAAGCACTGACGGCAAACTGAAGAAAATGTAAGGAACCAAGAGTGAAGTAAGCATATTTGTTTTCCAGTTTGTTCGATCCAAAATCAACAAATAGCTGTACCAGAAACATAAGGCAGAGGTCAATATACATGTTTTGTCAACAGTCAATGTGATAAACATGTCTAACATGTGAGAAATAAGATCTTTGAATACTACTGATAAGAGGAAAGAAGCATCAAGCAACCCTACAACCAAATACAATTACAAAATTATACTCCCTTTGTTCGGAATTTAATATTCACTTTTTACTTTAATTAAAAATTAAGTAATATCATTTGACTTTAATTAAGTTATCAAACTATCCTTTACATTAATTTTACGGGTTTTAAGACCCATATTCGTGATATGTAAATATCTTACATCAATATTAATATTATGAGTGTGAGATCTATGAGTTATTGTAATATAATTTTTTTAAATTAAGAAGTTTATTAATGAAACTTTATATAAAAATATGTATATAAAAAGAAATTGAACATTTAATTCCAAACAAATTAAAATATAAATGTATTCATTCAATTTAGGACAGAGGGAGTATTATTTGAAATTACAATGTCCAACAAGTCTAAAACAAAAGAAAATAAAATGTGCCCAAAATATTAATTGCCACGCAGTAAAACGCAGGAAGTTTCCTGATCAGCAAATCACCAATTGCATGTCAATCCTGTAAATGATGCAGGTGACAAAATGATTCTTAATATCACATTTCTTCCTATGCACAAAAGTACATGCGACCTGATAATATTTCTTGGTCCATAGCATTGATGAATTCGAGCTATTGTAGCTTCAATGTAAAAGAGCTCGATGTAACAACATTAATCTGAAAATTCAGCAAGAGCAGCAGATAATATAATTGTAAAGTTAGCAAAAGAAATTATCGATGAGTATTTTATCAGGATTCAGGAACATAAGACCTATGTTATTGATTTCACTATACTATATCACTCTGGCTCTGCTTGATTTTACAAATTAATATTACGACCCTCACTGCAGTTTCCAACTAACGCAAATAATGGCAATGTTTAGATTGTCATCTGAATTCTAGCAGAAACATAAATACAAAATAAGTGATTAAGTTCAAGTGTCTGAAATACTGTCAAAAATCATTTGTTGAAAATTCTCATCAGTTTGTGATAATCTATTGCTATACATTAGGCGGCCAAGTTCATTTCCTCACCCCCCACTCCCACTTGTCTTTATGCATCTTTCATCCTTTTTTGTCCTATTTAAGGTTGTCCTTTTTCCTCCCTTAAAGCTTTCATATCAAGTTTCAGCTGGCCGCAATTAAAAATCCGTGTCAACAAGATGCCAGCTTAATCAATTACCAAACAGATAGTGTACCTTAACGACTCAGCAAGTCTCCACCTACATATTGGATGAATATAATATCCCTCTACATGAAAATCAGAATGAGCATTCCTTTCATGCGATTGTAAATCCTACTGTCTTACAAAATTGACCAACATCTTTCCGATGATATATGAATTGACCACTTACCAAACCAATAAACTGATTTATATTTCTTTAAAGTCATTTTGCAGCTGTGAAGCTGCAGAATTTCACCGTTTCCCAAACGAAAGTCAAGTAAAAAGAGATCAAGTTGAGAGAGAAACACTAACAAAATTTGCTTCATAAAGGTGAATAGCATAAAATTCAATTCTTTGAGTTATGCTTTGCTCATTAAAATATAGTCTTGGCCTGTAAAACCATCAATAATTGGCTCTCCACCTTTACACTTTTTGAGAAAAAGAACATCAAGCATTTGCTCTACTCATTGCACACAACAATTACGCACCATTTTACTTTCAGCCTACTGATATAATAATCACACGCAAGATTTCAAAAATTCAAGCAGGCTCATCATTACTGTGTCATAATTTTCTAACCGATGATAGGAAGAGCTTACATGGCAGCGAATGAGGCAATCCATTTGAGAAAAGAGGTGCCAAAACCCAGACCCCCCAACTTGGTGGCATGGTTGATGAGGTTCTTGGCTGCCACCTTCAAGTCATAGATGTCGGAATTGATCGTTTCTGCTGTAACTTGATCCCCGTCTATCTTCATAACCAAAAAATCCACAGGCCTCCTACCCATCTTTCCTCACTGAAATCTCCTGACTTTTCTGATAATTCTTCTTCTTCTCAAAGAATGTGAACAGTTTTATTAACAATGTGAACAGCTCAAAGAATACTATGCGGAACGATTTGTGAACGCTAAGGGTTAGGAGCGTAGTTTGAAGTGGGTCTCCTTCATTGTAGAGTTATGCGGTCAGGAATACTCCAAAGTGCGCTAGATCTAGTGTTTTTCGGGCCTACTTTGACACGGCATGGCAGTTTTAAATCGTGCTGACAATTTGATCACATTCGTTAATATGATATGGAATGAATTGGGATTGATAATTTGATATGATACATACTTTTAGACAAATAATTTTCCTTCAAATCACATTAAAAGATTAATTTTTTCTTCTTTTTAACTCATCAAAAGAAAATAAAATTTAAATTGTAAATTTAACCATTTCATTTTTATTTACAATAAACTTTTAAATTAAATTTAAAAATATTAACATTTTATTAAAATTTATTTATATTTAATTGTAAAAATTATAATTTAAATATTTTAATTATTTTTAAATAATTTTTACTATATTTTATTTAAATTAATAATTTTTTATAATATAAATGAGTTAAGACGAAACCGATTCAAAAACCTCACGATAACCACCCTAGCTTTAATTTACGTGGTCGGTAGTTTGATCACTGTCCCCTATTGATTGTCTTTATCATTTTTCCCCCTTAATTTTATACTTTTGTTAATGACTTATAAGTTTTTTTGGGCTTTTATCTTGGAATGGATAGGGTTGGCTTTAGATAGTGTTAGACCCTTTTTCACTTTAAAACAAAATTTTCTGCTAAAACTAGAGGAGGAGACACCCAAGATGTGCCAAAATATAGTGGAATATGAATTGCGGATAGGCATTAATTTGGGTCGTAAAACTGCACTTTATGTACAGAAAATCTTAAATTCAAACCCAACTTAATTTTGATAAATTAAAAAAAAAAAACAGTTTAGATGAATTTTGAATAAAATTTCTGAGAATATACAAAGTCCAGAACTTTTACGTGTTTAATTATGTGCGTGATGTGGATTTACGAGCTCCTACCATTAAAAGAGAGAAACTGAAGTTAGGTTGGGTCCAATTTTTGTTTTCTTATAGTTAACAACAACATTTGCACAGTGTGAAATTGGGCCATTTTCACAACCACAGAACAAGCCATCTTGGACCACAATAATCATGCAAAGCATAATGTTGTGACCATTGAAATTTCGTCATTTATGGTACTTCTCATGCACTCTGTTTTGTTTCCACAGAAACCAATGGCATTCCCTTTATTCACACTACAGAATTTCAACACTGCCCACTCTACAATTTTAAAAACTTGGATCATCTATAATTTCTACAAAAGACAAAAACAAAGTGACTAAGAATTTGCAATTGGCCCATCTGCCACATTATTCAACGAAGAACCAACTTTAAAAGCACATACAGCCAGCATCAATACCCAACTACACCTACACATGTATGTGGAGGAGGATGGAGACCTCTCAGAGTTTCTTGGATAAAATCCTATGCTATGCATGTTCTTTGACAGCTAAAGAAGAAAGGAACTTCCCATCTAAGAACAGTCCCATGCAGGAATGCTTTTAAGTGTTAAAAAAATCTGCAGACAGCCTTCATGCTTTTGCTTTCTCATGTACTGAATGAAGAACATTTTCATTTTCTTTCCCCCATTCCCAGTCATCTAAAATGAAGAATCCACCCATTTCAACTAACAGCCAAAATTCATTCATAAAGATTGCATAGGACTGTAAAATAACTCCTTTTATTCAGGCTTTTTCCCAAGCATATATGTGAAAAACAAACATTATCTTTACTCGTAATTTAGAAAAAGCACGATCCCCATCCGACCCACCAAAATGAAGAAGATGATAAAATAATGTACAAATTCAAAGATTCCCAATGTTCACCAAACAATCAATTACATAATGAACAAATAAATAAGACAAAAATTAAAGAAAAGGAAATTCGGGAAAAGAAATAGTGCTACTTTTTCAGGGCTATTGATCATGATGATGACGACGGTGGTGGCTCCGCCCTTTTCTAGCCCCCACAACGGTGGTGGTGGGCTGCTGAGAATCACAAACCTGTGTCTTAAACTTGCAACTGAACTTGCTCCTCCACCCTCCACCTCTTTCAGGACGTGGGCTGGTCTCATCAATCTTCTCAATGGCCTTCTTCATATTAGAGCATTCACGCTCCAATTCATGTACCCGAGTCCTCATGCTATCCATGTCTAGCCGAAGTACCTGATTCTCCCTCACAGCCGCCCTCCACGTGTTTGTGCTCCCATTACCGTCCACAACACGTGCCGATCCATCCCCAACCACGTCTTCTTCATCTGCACCACCGGTACCCGACTGCCGCCCCGTCTCCACCTGCGCCACATCTGCCGACAGCAGTGTCCCGGCAATCGCGTGCCGGAGCTGCAATTGCTCGAAAAATAAAACCTGAACCACCGCTCTCAGCGGAAGCCGCTCGTTTTGCGCAGCGTGAGTGCACGCCTCTAGTGTCAACTTCTGACAGTCCAAAATGCCGGAAATTTTCTCTCTATCGGCCTCTGATATCCATGGATGAGCCTGCGTAACATATACCATTACCAATCCATGTTACAGTCACACTTCAGTACATTTATTAATTCACAGTAAAATAAAAAAATTTCTGCGTTCATTGTTACCTTGAGATATACATCGACGGCTCTATAAAGGCCATCGTCGAAGAGTCGAGCGTGGTCAGGCAAAGAAATGGCGAGCTGGTAAAATCTGTCAGGCTTTAAATTCGCATCCGAAGCAATTTCCGATATGTAACCGTCTATTAGTTTTCCGACGAGCATTAGAGCCGCCGATCTGACACTGCTGTTCTCTTCCTCTCCCTCTATTCTACCGACTGATCTCTCTTCTAAACCTTCAAGGAAATATCTTAAAATCCTTTCTACACAGTCCACATCATATAATGTTTCGTTCAGATATGAATAGCTCGGAATGAGGAGATCGTCTAGTGTTGCTTGTTCCAGTTGTGATCCGATTTTCTTCTCCAGCGTAGCTCGGCAAACTTCCGAGGCATTCAGTATATTTGCCGTTCTCAACAATCCGAAAAGCTGTCTAGTCCCCGTGGAAGAGCTAGTGCTTTTCTCCTTAGGGAGATTAGCAACTATAGTTTCCAAAAGTTCTCTTTGCTCAGTTTCTGAATGTATTGAAGAAGATGAAGATGAAGATGACTTGCGATTTGCCCGGGAAATTCCTGGAATGTACTTCTTGGCGTAGTAGATAAGACAGTTCTCTATAATTTCAGGACTCAAATCTAGTTCTCTCATGGAGGTAATCAATCGCTTGAAAGTTTGAGGGTTCAAAATGGTCAGCTCTTCAAACCACAAATCCCCACCGGTGCCAGAACCACTTCTAGCAGTACCAGCAGTGAGCTTCCGACGAGCATTAGCATTGGTCGTACCATTTTCAACGCCTTTGGCTGCTCCGTCATTCACTGGCCACCCGAAAAGTGAAGGATCTGTGGAAGAAGCTCTGGCAGCAATGGCGTCAATGCATCTCTGTACAATGTCAAGATTCTCTGCTAAAGGCAGGAGCTTCTCGCAAGAGTGTAGAGCTTGAATAGAGTTCTTGATGTCTTTGAGAACGGTCTGGGAAAGGTACCTCTCAGTTTTTGAAATGAGGTTATCTTCGGAGTATTCGTCGGTCATTTGGAGAAAATCTCCAGCACAGCGGAGAGGAGCAACGTTTGATGGGGACAGCTCAATTTTTACACCGTAACAAAATTTAGCAGCGGTCTCAAAAGTTTCGGAACCACCCGGGAAATCTGGGAGTGTGATGTGACAGTAGAGGATATCCTCCTCTCCTTCCTCATCTTCTTCAATTTCTTGAGCATCCTTGTCCTTCTCTTCCTCTGTAGTTTTTTGGACTCTAGTGATGCTTATTTTTGGCATATTTTCTTGCTCTGTAATTAGCTCGTGAAGCTTTAGGCTTTTTGACATCAGAGGAAACTGAAAAAAGGAGATACAAAATCGAACAGAATGTTAGCAGTATTACAACAGAAATTTATCAACAAATCATCGTACGACCATGGGCGGCGGGTGTTCAGACCTTGTGGAGATGGAAAGTCATGTCTTCTACTTCGACGAGGATGTCGCTCGGTAACCCTGTAGTGCAAAACCTGAAACAAGGAAAGAAATTCTCTTAATCCGAGGGAAATGCGAGAACGTATGGAGCTATGACTGGAACTTTGATTCTCAATTACCATGCTTGGCCTTTGGAAGTGGGTTTCTCGGCAGCCATTTCTCCGGGCAAAAGCTTTATTTGATAGAACCAAACTTGTTAAAAAGGAACAACCTAGACCAGATCCATGAAGACAGGGAGGAAACCTGGAGTTAATAAACCAAAACCCAACACAGAAAAGGGGGGAAAGGAAAACGGAAAGAGTAAAATTGGTGGCTGGGACTAAAAGAACTTCCTTTTGTGCTAGTCTAAGAGGAGAAGTAGAAGATATGGAGATGGAGTCCTATGGAATGATTATCTTTGTAGAAAGATGCAGCGGAGTAATAAAGAGAGCAAACCATTGAAGAATTGCAATAATGTAAACATAAAAAAAAATATAATATTTCAATTAATAATTGAAATATCAATTTATATAAATAATTTATATTTAATTTAAATTTTTTAATACATAATATTAATAATTAATTATATTATTCATATAATTTGTTAATAAATGAATTTATTAAAATATATTATTATTTATTTATATATATTGAATCAATATATAGCTTATAATATTTATATTAAATAAAAAAAATTGATAACATTATTGATTGATTTGGATGAATTAAGCTTGTATTAGATATAATCTAATAGAATGGATTATTGGAATCAAGAACCACGAGAACGGACAAATGGGACTAACAAATATCTTAAAAAGGGAAAGCCGTCTATTTGTCCAAAATTTATTTTTTCCTCTACTTTAAAACAATAGATCAGAACTCAGAATCTTCTTGCCGGGGTTGTTCTTTTTTCAATTTCTTCTTCCCATTATCATTACTGCACCGCTTTAGATCGTCAAAGAGGAAGAAAAGGTGGGGTTAGAAAGTGTAACTTTCAATTTCCATATTCTTCGGCCCAGTAATTATCAAAAAGTGGTCATAGGAATATATTAGTGGTATTACTACTACTAACTATGATTATTGTCAATCATCATCATTAATTCTCTTCCCACACCAAAAACACGCATCGTTTGACAACTGGTTTTTATTGCTTTTCCCACTCGGCTTCAATATTTTAAGCTGCCAGGATTGCATGAGCCCTTCCCGTCAATTAATCCCTAATCAATCAAGTCATTATAGGCAACGAGCTTCTGATTATGTGTGGCCAACTATTTTACTTTTTATGGAAGACAGTGTACTCTCTGAAGTACGTAATCAAGTGAAAAGTACCCTTTCATCATGGTTTAGCTGGTACTTTTTTTCCTCTAATAATATAAGTAATTTAATTAAGAATTACAAAAAAAAAATTCTTTAAAACACTTATATTTATTGTTTTTTATTATTATTTTCTTGAGATTTTTCCACTATCTTTGGGTACATACAGAATATCTTGTCAATATAGAAATCCATTTATAATTGTTGATTTTATTTTAGTACGTTGCACCTGATTATTCACATTCACGTTGCGAATAATGGATGGGACAAATTTGTTTATTGCATTCTTTTAACGGATTATGAACTTAATTAGTTAATTGTGACCGACGAAACGAAATGGGTGTGCTATGGAGAGACGGGGTTAGAAAAATTTTCTTTAATAATTCTAAATGCTTATGCATTATCAAATTATTTGAATCTCCTCCTAAAAAGGGAATGTGACATTGGCATCTTTTATTTACTCCACTAAAAGAGTATTAAATTTAATGCTCTAGGACAATATACTACCATCTCTTTTCCTATTAGTAGTGTACTAGCAACGTCTGCACTGAATATAAAGTATAAACCCAGGGGCAAAAGCGACAATAACTAACGGAAAATTTTAATGTTCTAATGACGTCTCTTAATGTCTTAATGTTGTACTTATTAAAATATTTTTTTCCCTAAAAAAAAAAAATCTTCTCTTAACGTTGAAATACTAACTGTTTTTACTTATCAAACTTATTTGATTAATTGGTTATCCATAAGATTATGAAAATAATACTCCCCCTACCTTGCATTTTTAATATACTTATATTTTCATAAAATAAATATATTTACTATATAAAATTTTGCTCATTGATTAAACAATATAACCTTACTACTATACTACAATGTAATTTCTTTAAAATCAAAATCTCTTTTTAAACTTTTTTTATTAAAATAAACATGAGTATTTTAATTTCAGACAAATTGATGGGGTCTAACATGTTAGATTAATATTGGAACCACGGTGATGATTTAAATTTGGATTTAGTTCGATTTATTTATGATTTGTGCACAGAACAAGAACATATCCCAGATTTCCAGCTATCTGCATCCAACTCAATTCTGGGGCTGAGCATGGTAGGAATGTGGTGGTTTGGTAGCTCACGCGCAAACCATGACCCACTAAACATGGTTGAAATTGACGTAAAAGAAAAATTCTTTGTGAAAGCCGCGGCAATTTCTTCCAAATTTTTGAATCATATTTTGGACACCGTGAATCATTTAATGTCAAGAACTTTTTTTATTTTTTTTATTTTTTATTGTCACCTAAATTGCATGATCCATCTAAATTAAAGATAATTTTTAAATGATTTACTAACTCTCTTCGAAGATTCAGCGTCAGTTATTTGCTTGCTTCAATTGAGAGCATGCTTGCATTCAAATATTTTAACATTTCTTTCAAATTATTTAAAAAAGAGTGAAAATACCAAGTTATTTGAAGAAAAAAAAAGATACCTGACTTCGTACGTATTAATGGAATGTTGTTAATGATTGGCAGGAAGGTAGGTTGCACTTGCATAAATGTTGTTGCAAGCTTCCAAATTTATTTATTTTTTAAAAAAGAGTTACCAAAGCTTTACCGTTGAAACAACCCTTTTTTGTTATCCTCAAAATCAGGTAATTGTTAGATGGGATGGGCAAAGAGAAAAAAAGAAAAAGAAAAATTCCTTTCACTTCATTTGGATTTGTTTAAATGTAAGTACGACATCAGAATTAAAGGCAAGACTGAAGAGGAAAAGATAGCAATAATTCACAAAAAATCAGTGCATCATTTTTCATGAGAGTCATCGTTAGAGAAAAAAGAAATTGACAGTGACATTTATGTTTGAGCCATCGTGTGAGGTTAATAAGAGCACTAGTTGTCCTGAGAAGAAAGGACACCACATGAAACTCCAAAACTGAAGCCAGAAGATGACAGTGGTTTTAATGAGTTTTTACTTGAATTGATCTCACCTTTGTCTTCTAAAATGGGTTGTCTCTTCCCCACCGGCCACCACTTGGATATAAAAATGAGGGCACAATAATCACGGCCCGGATTGTGTTGCTTTCTCTCTCGGTTTCATTGATATCAACAAATGAATTACTAATAAGTTTTTCTTCTCTATCTTTGTGTGTCATTAATGTGGTCCTTTAATTAAATGTTTAACAACTTAAAAGTGAAAGTGGAAAGAAGAGAGAGCACAAAGACCATCGCAAAAACCAGCCAAAAGTGCACAAACTGCGCTACTCAGTGCCAACTTCCAAGTTTTAGAAAGCTTTGGCACCCTGCACAACGTAACAAAAGCTAGTAGTACTACTACTGCCAAGAGCTGCAAATGCAAATTCTACTTTATTCAAGCTTTGAACTCCAAATGGCCATATCCCCATGACTTTGGTCAATGCTAATTGACCTTGATATCCCACCAAGACCCTGTTTTGTACCTTAATTTGACTGTTACGGTACATAAAACTTTTATTCCTGCCGAAACCCATATCTAAAAAGCCAAGAGAAGATGAAGAAGATTGCCGTTGTTTCCAACCAGTACTAATTCTTCTTCTTTCTTTTCATTATTGTTGTTGAGAATTTAAGAAGCCCCACCATTGATCAATGGTTGCTTGTATGACCAGCATCCAGACTCCAGAGGCATCATCAAGATTTTATATTTTCTGCAAAAAAAATAAAAAACAGGAAAAAATAAAAAAATATTGATAAAGCTAATAAATTTATAAATATATGTAAAGATGTTATTGTGCATTATAGCTAAATGTTGCTTCTCGTGTTATTGATTTGTCGTAATAGCTCCGCATTATTATTTGACTGGAAACTCAGTCAATCTTTAACTGATTGCTTAAAATAGATACAAGACTACACACAGTTATGACAATGTAACACAAGAAGACGGTTGGAGCCTAAAACTTTGCGACAGATTTGTCATACGTGTTTTGGGACTAAATCTTTTTTTTTTTTTTGTGTGCGGCTGAATATTTGAAGGAGTTTCAAAATGTCAGCATGTGAAGACAAAAGGCAATTTATAAACTTAAGAGCTTGCATGAAGGAGAGATGATGAGGTATCTACATTCTACAGAGAAAATGATCATATAGAAGCATACGTTTTTTTAAAAAATAAATTTGCAAGAGGGCCTAACCAATTCATACTAGTAATAATAGAGAAGCATGCGCGATAAGCATCACCCTAACTACAATTATGGTCGTTGACTCAGTTGAGTGCATATTCTGTACGACCGGATTTGACCTTGATTAAGGGCACATTATTTGGATGGGAACATACATTGGTAAGTCAATTATCAATAGGAGAGCATCAAATTTTCATTTCAAATCTTCCGCCAACCTGTAAGTTGCATTGACAATTTAAAGAGAATTTCTCGGTATACCTGCCATTTGTGGATCATGGGCCATTTAAGTTAGAAAGTTATACCTAGAGGAGTAGGAGTTGAATTTGAAGATTGTGGTTTGGACTCGGATGGAATAGCAATGCCAGGCCAAGGGCGGCACATGCAATGTTGCCCCTTATCGATGCTGGAATAGAGAGTGGTCAAGGTGATTACCACAACCCCCCCACGAAAACTTCCCACATTGCTTACAAGCTACCCTATAACACATTGTGCTGTTGATACTTGGTAGCTCTAAGATTGGTTTGATTTTGATGGAGCTTTACAATTTCCTCATCAAAATAGGCAGCCATTATATAGATAATGCCACTCACTTCAATCCCAACGAATAAACTATACGCTACATCGACTACGTGACAATTGTGACATGCATTGGTGTTGAAGGTATCGCTCTGCATAGGAATTCACCTAATATTCTCTTCATCCGCAGCCTCGACCGTCTTTTCTTGTAACTTTGCCAAAGTATAATAAATTTAACGTCTTCCTATAAAACAAAAACTGATTTCAAGGAAATTCCATCGTGATGGTTTGTACTTGCCAAAGTGAAAAGAAAAGAAACAAACATCATCATCAGACAAAAAGATATCATACAAAGTTTGGGGTCCCATTTCAACCTAATTGCGTTGCATTGCTTCGATTCCATACGGAAATATTCTCCTGAGGCATGCCATCCATTTAGAAAGGACAAAACAGTAACTAGGGGCCACTCTTCACTTAGCACATGAAAGTTTGTGACAGAATTAGCAAATTATATATGATTTACTGATCTTCATTTGCCATGAATCATATAACCCGTGACGGCATTCCGACAGGTAAAATCAAGACGCTTCAGTTAGGCTTTTGTTTTTGCATAGTTTAAACACCCATGTCAGTCTAATCAATCTAAATGTCAGGCATTGTTTAGCACAAGAGAAATGGCCGCACAAAATCTAAATACTATTAATGAGCAAAACTGTGGAAGAAATTTAGATTAGGAATTTCACAAAGGCAGTAAAGACTACAATAATGCAATTAGAAGAAAATATAACTTAGCAGACTTCTATTTTAGATCCCAGCACACTGAAGGAGGACCGAACTGCATAGTTTTGGATATGGATTAGGTACACTAGACGAGGGCATGGAAGAAACCTATCTTCGAATAGCAAACTACAGCAATACTGAACTAGCTACAACTTTGCTTAACAAATTTTATATCAGTAGATATTCCAAATGCCGGGATGCACTGACTTGGAAAACCTTCAAGAAGAACTGCTGCCACCATTATTTGGTGACGGCTCTGTGGAAGGCTTTTTTGCTGGATTAGACTCAGCTGTTGTTAGCACACGCTTTACTCCTCTTCCCACCACGCCAAGATGTGTTACTCCAGCAGTGCCACTAGTGTGAGCAGTGGAAACAGTTGGAGAGTCAAAACCTCCATTGCTGTTGACAGTTCCCATCTGTGATGAGCTCATGGCAACTGAAGCTTGCACCCTTTTCTACATCTCTTGCCCTTGCAGCCACCATCGCCAATATATCTGCCAGAGATGATTTTGGGTTTGCAACAAGCTGCTGTAAATCTTCAAGCTGAGACCAGAGAAATCACAATTACAAATTGCAAGAAAAAGAATTGCTCTAGAGAACTGTAGTCAACTATAAGTTAGACTTGCCTTCCTTTCTAGCTCAACTGAGAGACCTCGAAGTGTTTCAATCTCTGCTTCTTTCTCTGCAACAGAGACAAGTGAGTTGGTCGTGCTGGAAGACTGTTGAAGAGTTTGGTCTCGCTCAGATTCAGTCGCTGTTGCGGTTGAACTTGACAAATTCTTGACCTCATTTTTAAGCCTGTCCACTCTAGTCTTGCAGAGAGAGAGAGCCTTCTGGCAATAAGGTATAGATTCCTCAGGTTTAGAACCAAACTCCAAACACAAGCATATCCTGAAATTTCTATATTCTCCAATTAAGTCAACTTTCAAGACATCAAAAGAATGGTTTTCCAGATACTGAAAAATCATTAATATTCACCACGAATTGAATAAATTTTGACCAAGGATACAGTTCAGCTATACGTCGACTGTCAGGTTCAACCAACCGCTCCAAAATGGACAATGCCTTAAGGTAATCGCTAAGAGAAGTTTCAACATCCTCTGCACAAATAAAACCAAGATGAAATTGCTAAGTATATAAATGCTCAAGCAAGCAAGCAGAATAGTTGCAAATCCTTATCTACTAAAGTAAGAAGCAATGCCCAAAAAAAATGGCAGTGAAGAAACAAACCTCTTTCCAAAGCCACCTCTGCCAATGTTGACAGTATGTCCACCTTCTCCATTGTATCCCCTGAGTGATTCTCAACAATCACCCTTGCAACATCAAGCATTTTCCATGCCAAATCCAGGTCAGATTCATCTTCATCTTCAGCCAGTTGTTCACTATCACTTCCCTCTTCATCTTCTTCCTCCTCTTTCCCTTCAGCAACCGTTTCTGGATAGTAAAGAGGCACATTAAAATTCTCAAATTTTCAGCAAAAAGAATGAAAGTACACCTAACCTGGCATGCAACAAGCAGAAAACCAATTCCTTGAAAACTTAATTATATTTTTCTCAGAATTCTCATTCTGTCACCATGAAGATAAAACCTATGGAGGCCATTAAAATGCAAGATCTCCTTCTGAAATATGTGTGTGTGATTCTAGGCATTTTTCTATAATATCTCCTTCTATCAAAATCCTTGGGAATTCACCATGAAGTATCCTCCAGGCAAACACCACCGGGTCAAAAGTACACTAATTTTTATACAATACAATATTCGCTTTAAACAGTGCAGAATGTACTTTTAATAACTTTGTAAATAGAAGCAAACACAAATTTAATGTTCAAAACTGGCATTATGTTCCAAAAAGAATAGTTTGGAGTACTTGACCCAAACTTCAGTGGTTACAGAATTTCTTAATCCAAATGGATAACATAGTGAAAGACTTAATCCCATATGCTGCTACCAATTAGAAAATATGTGGATGCCAGAATGAATCCAGCTTCTTGGGAACTTACCAACAATTTCATAAGTTCTTACCCAAGAGCAAGACCATACTATTTAATACCACGATAGAGACTGTCCAGACCATAAAAAAATATTCCATCCTTTTTGTGCATTTTTATTAGTATTATCTCCCATGTGTTTGAGAACACTTTGGCTCGATTTTTTTTCTATCAGGCATGGCTGGCCCTTCTAGAGGAATTGTACATCTCTCAAGAAAACATTTTGAAACTGCATATGCTCAAATGAACTCAATGAGAATTTTCCAACCATTTGGAATCCATAAATTATTTTAGTAATTTATGCAAAAGAAACAGCCATGCTTTACCGTAAGGGTTTGTTCAAATCTAAGCGAATTGGATTAAAAAAAGAATGCTGAGATCAAAGATTAGTGTTTTACCAAAGCCAAACTAAATCATGACAATAATTACTAATCAGCCAAATTTCATTTCAAAGAATCAGCTTGAATTCACCCATTGCCAATGAGTCACGTTGCCAAAAAGGAAGTATCAAGCAATATCATTTCCAGAAATTCTTACCGTTGCCTGGAGCTTTCCCTTGTTCATGTTCATTTGAAACCCCATTTTCGTCTACATCACTTACAACTGAAGTAGTAGTAGACTCAACAGTTGCTGTGCTCCTAACAGACCCGTCTTTATCTGATTCTCGCTGTACTTCGCCCTTTTTCGGGACAGCACCCAAGGGATCAGCCTCGTCTTGCGCTTTGTATAGCAGAGCACATCCATACTTATAATACGCCTGAACACACTCGGGTGCAAGCTCACCAAAATGCCCAACCCTAGAATACAGTACATAGTTTATAATACTCAATTCAAATAAAACGAAAAAAAAATGCAATTACTGAACAAGCCCTAACCTGATTTCTAGGACACGGCTGAAACAGTCGATGGCCTCGCCGTAATCCTGCTCCTTTGCAGCCTCGGAGCCACGCTCTAGCAACTCTTCGGCGTACTCCAGGGATTTTTCACGCTCTTCGTCGGGATTCACGGTGGAACTTTCAGCATTGTTGTTCAAATTGTTGCAGGTAGACTCTACACCTCCCTGTACATCGGATTCGATGGTGGCTTCGACGGAATTTCCATTCTGGTCCATGTTTGGGCCATTGATTTCTGAATTCTCAATTTCGTCAGCCATTAATCGGTGAGATGAAAATAAATTTCCAAAACCCTACTTTGCTTATCAGCTTTCCCCACCTTGAATAAACCCTTGATTTCTGGCGCAAAGACGAAAATTTCACTTCGTCCGCTCGACAGGCGGGAATAAAGCGCGCTACGACGACGTTATGAATAATATCAATTATCAGGTCGGTCTCGGTCACACTGAGGTGGATATTTGTTGTTCTGTCACGTATCTTTCGGTAATTAACATTGACTTCCCAATTTTCAGTGTAATTATAATTGCCACTCCGTAATTAAAGTTATACCCCCTCAAAAGAAGAAGAAGAAGTTATTGTCACCTTTCTGTTTGTGTATGCCTTGTAGCATTTGAAACTAACCAACATTATTAGTTTAATTAACGTATAAAGCTAACAAATGCTTTGAGTAAAATCACTATAAATGAAAAAACCTAGAGGATAGTATTTGTAAATATAATAAAACTTATCATTAATTTATGCCTTAGAGAGCATTTTATAGAAGGGGTTAGAGCAATTATAAGTTTTATCTTTATTTGATATTAATAAAATTCAGCAAATAAATAAATTGTTTAGTTTGATTAGTTTCACAAGGATTATTATGTTAAAACCAAAATAATAATGAATTAATAAAATAAATTTTGTGAGCAACATTTAGATACGTAGAAATTAATCACTTTTGTTGTATTTTGAAATTGTGGTTTATGTTTATTTGCACTCTTTACATATCTTTAAGAAAAATATTTATAAAATAACAAAAATTAAATTTATACGCTATTATTTATTTCCTTGTTTTCATTATTGTTTTTACATTTATTTTATCCTTGAAACTCATGTGGAAATAAGAGATTGGAATTTGAAACCCGAACCAGATGGATATGGAGACATTTTATTGCCTGATTGTTTAGTTCGAGAGTTACTTTTTAAGTGTTTTTTATTTTATTTTATTTTTTAAACGGTAAGAGGGCGAAAGATTTTTCGCCTTTTTCAAATCTATTTGTGGTTCATGTGGCTAGCGATGCCTGCTTTCAAACCTTGTGAGGCTCATCATCATTTGTGCTTAAGAGAGAGAAACAATGGCTTCCACCAGCTCAGTCCTACCCCAGACACTTGCAGTCCGATGCGCTGGAAACTTCCGTTCAGCAGCACCTAACACAGTAAACGTCTCTAAACTTGCGCCGGTAGTAGGTATTGCAGGTCGGAGGAAATTGATTTTACTTCTGACGGCAACGACAGCACTGAAGGCCGTTGAATTGCCGTCTAAGGCGGAAGACATACCACTATTCGGACTGAGGAAGAAGCTCAGGAAGGTGGAAGAGGAAGCGGCGGAGATAGTGAAGGAAGGGTTCGAGGCAGCTGACAAGGGAATCGAAGCAGCAGAGAAAGGAATGGTAGCTGCCGAAAGAGGGTTAGAGACGGCGGAGAAGGGAATAGAGGCGGCGGAGGAAGAGATTGAGACGGCGGTGAATTTCGGAGGGCTGGCTCAGGCGGGAGTGGTGGCGGGAGCTGAATTGGTCGGCGTTCTTATTGCCACGTCTATTGTGAATGAGGGATAATTCATAATAGGACCAGAAGCTCAAAAATCTCGTTCCCCCCCCCCCCTGCCCCCTGTAATATGTATTGTATGGCAGCCTGCAACAACATTTGTTATTCCTTTTCCACGAGTTTATGTATTTTAACGTAACTTTTTAACTCTCGAGATTTTCAGATTGAATCATTGCCAGATTCTACTCCAAGACTAATAATATCACAATATTGTTAATCATTTCTTTATTCCACGATTTCATTTTATTTTTTTGGTGTTCATAAACCTTGTTGTCACTTAACAAAAATGCAATAAAATTTATGGACTGAAAAAAATGGTTGATACAAAAACTTTAGATAGTTAAGAAATAGATTTCTTATAGATGTTTCCAGTAATGTGTTAAATCCGAAACATAGTAATATGGGATGAACATATGGTAATATCAAATTGCTTTGATGAGCATTTTCAAGTTAGGACATTTAATATCACCAACAAAAATTTATTCAATTTAATATTACTTCTGTCGTTCAAAATTGAATATTTGTATTTATATTTTAATTTGTATGAAATTAAATATTCATTTTTCTTAATTAAATATATTGTGTATAGATTCATTAAAAACTGTGATTAATTTTAAAAAGTTATATCTCATTAATTCATGTCGCTCAATATATTAATTTAAAAGATTTACCTTATACTAACTCATAATTCTACAATCAATTACATTAATATTAATGATCACTTAATTAAAGTTAAAATCCTCATTCATTTTTAAACAAAGTAATTAATGAAGTAATATATCTTTCTACATAGTAGAATGAAGATATTTAACCATTATCACTAGTGAGTAATTAAAATTCAATAAAGAACTACCATTGGTATTCACCGAAACATCTTGTATAATCGTTCGTGGAAGTCTTCTCCATGTCAGCCATGTTTATATTTAATTTGGAGCTAAAGAAAAATGCACAAAGAGCCTGTCTAGGTAATCATAATTTGGATTATGAAGCTGTTGAGAGGAATGGCTACCTGTCTTGAAACACATTTGTGATTAAAAGAATTTAAAATATTGTTGTAATCTTAAATTATTTAGAAAGATTATTTGTGAGATATTTGTTCTTAACTTATTATGAAAGCGATGATTAAAAAAGAAAAAAGAAAACTTACTATGATGGTCATTTATTAATTAAAATATCTAATTTTTTATACATTTTAAACTTTTTTACTTTTCAGTACACAATATCTATTAAAAATATTTTATAGGAAAATTTAATGAAATTAATCACATATAATTTTTTAGAGTAATTTATTTTTTGTATAAGCTTTCCTTTTCAAAAATTGTGAATTACATGTTTGGTTAGAAAAAAAAATGATAGCATATGGTATCTTGTTTGATTGCTAAGACCACAAAAAAGAAAAAAGTGTATTCGTAAATGGTGATAATTTCAAGTACCAAATAAATAACGTTTTCTGTTATGAAACTTAAATAAAATACGTTTTCAAATATTTTCAGAACATTTTAAAATAAAACATTATTCAATTAATTACATATGGTCCATGGAGCAATATATTTGTACTCTTTATTTATTTTATTTTCTTTTATTCAATTAAAAATGGAAATGAAAAGGAAATGTCCCGGCCGGGGGTCAAACATCGAGTCCAGACCGGCGGTCCATGAAAAGCTGGATGCACCAGCCTACAAAAACGATGAAAAACTGAACACTGAAACAAAAATCTGATTTTCAAGTCCATCGGATACCACAATTGGCACTGAACAGAGAAGCTCGTCCCCGGAACTCTAAATGGCTCGCGTTGCTTCAAGTCCCCTCGGCTTCTATAGATTCCGGCAACATCCTATCCGTTTCCATCAAATTCTTCAAGTTGAAAGACCCTCTATCCATCCCCGAAATAAATTTCGTAGATATCAGAAAATAACTTGTTGCGAAACGAACCCTAATCCTACTGAATCTTCCACCGAGACTCCGGTAAACACTCTTTTTCTCCACCTCAATTACCTATATGAAATGCTAAATTATCTTATTCATTCATATGCTTGCTAACTGAGAGTTGATGGAATTGGGATGGATTTCTTTTCTACACGTATGCTACAGAATCACGTTCGAAACATTGAATTTGCTCTAATTTACGTTTCTCCAGCTGGTGCATTTGAAATTTATTGCGATGGATTTTAACTTTTATGTAGTTTGCTGAGGTTATTAAGGTTCTCTTTAAGTTTTCTGAATGTCTTCGGATTCACAAGAAGGTTAGAGATTGATGGATTTTAAGGTGACCAATAGCGGAAAATTTTGTTTATTTTAGAAAATGAAATGTTCCTATTTTACATTGGACGCTTAATTTATTGACTTTTGGATGAAAATTTTTTTTTATTGGTAATTTTATATGGTTAAAACTCTGAAAAGAACGGAATGTGTATACCCATGTTATCTCTGCCTCTGCGGAGCCTTTGATTCTATATGATACATATATGTTAGTGCAGGAAAAGTCTATTATAGAGCCTGCTCCAGATGTCGACAGTAAAACTCCCCAAATGGTGGCTTCGTCGACAGAGAATGGACTACCTGAATATCCAACCAAAACTCTCAACAAGCAAATAGCAGTGATTTCTACCCTTGCAGCTGTAGGACTTTTCTTGTCAACCAGGCTAGATTTTGGTGTTTCACTGAAAGACCTTGCTGCTGTGGCATTACCCTATGAACAGGTTCGTGCAATGTATATTAATCTACTTGTTGATTCTCATAGGAGTCATGACTCTGCAAGAATTAACTCGCAGGAGGGCTTTAATTTGAGGTACCTAGGATTCCAGGTTCTAATGGAAAATATATCTTGCTATTCTTAATGAATGTACTCCAACAAGACAAGGAATATAAGGTTTTCCACTTTAGCATTACATTCCTTGAAGTTACATACTTTTTGGTATCTGCAACCCTTTTGCCTTTTGGCTTGGCGTTTAGTCTTATAGAAATCCAGGTCAAGCCAGTGTAAAAAAACACAACCCTGCAGTGGTCTACTATTATGAAGTGAATTGTCCATCTTTTGCTGACACTGTAATGTGAACAATAACTGAACATCGTATTGGTTCCCAATCTGATCTAGGCGAGGAGGGTATGACCTCTAATACTCAGATTGTGCCAATATGGCCCGTGTTGCTCAGATATGTGTTTGTATCTGCTAACTGTTCATTTTTGGATTAGTATGGATTGTGTAGGTTTTTGTTTCCCTGATCATGCTAGTGATGCACCTTATTTTTATGGAAACAACAGGTGTGGAGAGTGATTCTCATTTTAACTCTGATTTTGGGCTCTTTTTTTTTAAGCATTTTTTCCCTAAAATTTTATTGCATTCTAGCCACTTTATTTGGAAAAGCATGATGTGTACTTCTTGAAATTGATACTTCGCATTGCACTACCATCCTTAATTTTATAAGGGGGTGATTTCAATTATTAACAGTTTTAGTAATTAATATTTTGCTTCAATATTCTCCGGTTGCCTTGAAATCTTCACTTTTCTTTGTAATATAAAAAGTTGAAAGAAGCATGGAGGCCATATGTGGCAGAGGCCTATCTGAGTTGCCAATGAAAAGGTTCATTTGACATTTAAGGCAGTTAACTAGGTTTAGCTACTACTTTTACATTCACTTTAACTGTGCAGACATGCTTCTGAACGTATTATGTTCCCTTTTGCTGCTCCTACATCTGATCCTGACGTGGGAATTTTATTTCTATGTTTCTATATTTAGTTTTTCCCAGAATCATTTAATACTGCCAAATTATTTTACTGGAAGTTCTCATAGATTTTGCTTCTATTATGCAGGCCCTCTCAAACGGGAAGCCTACTGTTGTAGAATTTTATGCAGATTGGTGCGAAGTATGCCGTGAATTAGCTCCTGATGTCTACAAGGTTGAGCAGCAGTACAAGTATGCACCTATTTTCTGTCAACCTTTTGTTTTTTCTTTAATAATTGCTGGTGTTTATCTCATGAATTAAGGTGTTTCTTTATTCATCTTCATTCTGCATTGCGGGGATTTGCACTATCTATTGAAAATTGATTCACATGTATTTTTTTATTCAACTCTGAAAATAGTTTTAACCTTTTGCCATTTAATTCAGGGACCGAGTAAACTTTGTCATGTTGAATGTTGATAACACAAAGTGGGAGCAAGAACTTGATGAGTTCGGTGTTGAGGGAATTCCTCACTTTGCATTCCTAGATCGAAATGGCAATGAAGAGGGCAACGTTGTAGGGCGGCTTCCAAAACAATATCTGGTTGAGAATGTGGATGCTCTTGCACGCGGGGAACCATCAGTACCACATGCTCGTGTTGTCGGACAGTATACCAGTGCTGAATCGAGGAAGGTGCATCAAGTGGTTGATCCAAGAAGTCATGGTTAGACCTCTTCCCTCAACAACACCATGCATATCTGGGAGGAATATGCCGAGCGATGGTAATTAGCGTTTGTAATTTTAGCACATATACTCTTTGAACTTGTACAGTATTTTTTCCAGAATTTACAGAGTGGAATGAGATATCAGTATTCTTGAAGATTTGTTTAATCCTTGATAGTTTTTCGGATCTATGTTGAATCAGAAGGCCCCATGCTTTTTTTATAAAAAAGAAAAGAAAAAGAGGAAACGGACTCGGTGACCTGCCTATCTACAACCCAGAAATAAGTCTACAAGGAATGGAAGAAGGGAAAGCAAGAAAAGTAAAAAAAATCTCCAAAGTGAGGAATCTCAAATGCACCGCTTATCTTATACTCCGACATCTTGGAAAAGAATAAATAAATAAATATAGATTATGTTAGTTTTAGTTGAAAATGTATGCCCTCATAATTAAGAAAATTAAGAGTAGGATTTTGCAATTCGAGAACCCCACCATCAACACTCTAATTTTTTTCGGTTAGCAAAGTATCTTACCTGGCATTTGAGATAAAGCATCCGAGATAGGAATATTTACGATGAACGGGGTACATTTCACATGTGGGAAAAAGACGCATATTACTCATTGCCTAGTCCACTGCTTCGTTTTGCTCTATCTCCTGTCTAATAGCATATGTAAGCAACGAAGCACACCTCCTTGTTTCCTTAATTTTTATTCTAAAACATGAAACCATTGCCCTAGTCCCTTTCCTCAAATTCTGAAATTTAATCCTGTCCTAGGAAGTAAACACTACTGCTGTCTTCCAGGGTACCGTAGTGTAAAAAAAGGGAGGAATATGCTACTTTTGTGGAGGGAAGCAGCCTTGGTTTCCTCTTTCTGCTAACAAACCGCCTTTTGATATCTGTAACTTGCGCAAACTATGGGAGAATTCTCTCTTAAGAACCTTCTCAAAGAAAGTAGATCAAGGAGAGAATGTTCAAAATGTTTATAGAAAATTTTATCCAAGAACAACTATGTATGGAAATATATATATATATATATATATATATATATAAATATGTGTGTGTGTGTGTGTAAAATGAAAACTGTGAATTACCTCTATGGTATTGACAACATTAGCTACCAACAGAAAACTGTCAGGTGCCACTTTCATATCCACAATATAGTTGCCATATGCAAAATGTTGCTGTCATTTCAATGACCTATGTTACCCAGCAAGCTGTTTGTTGATGGTGAACTTTGTTCACTTAACCAAGGATCCTGCACCGAAACAGGGGAACCATCCTTTACCTTCTCCATTATAGGGAGGCAATCAACAGCTCTTTGTGCAACACTCAGCCTCCTACTTCCAGCCACTGCCTTCTTGGTTGTCCTGCTACTAAAAGATTTCTCACTTCCATTAAATGGAGATGAACAAGAGGATGCTACAGATCCTACACATATATTCTCTTCCATTGGTGCCCAACCACTTAGCCTAATCTGTTCTAGTTCATCTGCCACTTCCATCATAGATGGTCTCATATCTCGATGAAAAGCAAGGCATCTAAAAGCCAGCTCAGCCACCTTATGTATAGATGACAGTGTCCAAGCATCTCTGTTTGGATCAAGGAAAGGATCAATTATCTCATCAAGCTGACCTCTCCCAATCCTCTCGATAGCAAGTGCAGCTAAATTAATCTCAGTGTGAGGTCGTGAAAAGTCAACCACTTTCATTGCTGTGATGATCTCTACAAGAACAACTCCAAAACTGTAAACATCACTCTTATCAGAAAGATGGTAGTTTTGATGATACTGTGGATCAACATAGCCAGGAGTCCCTTGTGGAGCTGTGGAAATGTGGGAATCATCTGTCATGCCAAATCTTGAAAGGCCAAAGTCTGCAACCTTTGACTTGAAGTTGTAGTCCAGAAGTATATTGCTAGATTTAATATCTCTATGATATATTGGTGGATTCATTGCCGAGTGAAGGTGGGCAATTGCATGAGCAGTTTCAGTGGCAATTGTGAGGCGTATCGTCCATGGAAGCCCTGAACCCCTCTCTCTTTGTAGATGCTGAGATAGGGTTCCATTTGGCATGAACTCATAAACAAGAATCTGTTCACCATTCTCTATACAACAACCCAAAAGTCGGACCAGATTAGGATGGCTTACGGAAGAGAGAAGCTTGACCTCATTCATGACTTGTTCAATGCTTTCCGGATCACAATTTTTTATTTTTTTAATTGCTACCCACTCATCATTGTGGAGTTTTCCAGCATAAACCGTACCATAGGCACCTGTTCCAAGCCTTTGCTTTTCTGAAAAGCTGTTTGTGGCTCTTTCAATTTCTTTATAAGGATAGAAGGGAATGTTAGAGCTCCCTGCAGCTTCACATAAATAGCGCTCCGCACTTGATCTATTCCTCAATGGTTTTGATCGTTTTCGAATGCAGTAGATGAAAAGAGCAAGAACAATCATCAGAGATGCTCCAGCAAATATCCCTATAGATAGAAGGAAAGTACTATCAGTTGGAAGCAATTTAAGTTTTCCAAACACATGCTAAACGGTATAAACACTCATCCCTTCACAAAACATTCAAAGATATCATCCAAGCATTGGCGGTTTTCTAGTAACTAAGTTGCCTTGAATGATTGGTGGACAGGACTGTCCACTTCAGAATAGGTCATATGTGGCATGTTTCATAGGAAAGAATGTGATGCTATGTAGAAGAAATTAATCGCATGAGACCACTTTGTACATGATGAACTACAGCTGAAATGGGAAGTCAGAACTTTCTGCAAGTCATCTATAATTGCACCTGGAATCTTCAAGGCTATATTAATAGCTGCATGCCTGACACCTTTCGACACCAACAGTAGAGTTTGAAGACTAATTAAACTTACAGTGGAGGACACCGTATATAAAATAAAAAACATGTAAATAATCCACTAAGCTGGTAAATTTTGACGGAGGCAGTGAAGCACAGTGAACAGAAGAAGGTCAGAGTCAATGTAAAATTATAATGCTGAAAGAAACAATTGCGAAGTACTAAAAGAATGCACTATCAAGAATTCAATGGCATGACCAGTAGTAACTAACAATGGCAACAATAACGAGTCAATAATAAGAAATCACCTCCAATAAGAATACCAACTCTTGTAGTCCCACCACATCGCCTAGAAAAGTAATTTGAAGCATTGCAAGCAGTAACTGATGCAACCAACAGAAGATAAACTAAATTAGTTAATTTTCTTTTTTTATAAATTTGGAATGTAAAATTCAAAAAAAGCAATTGTTCCAACAGTCAATGCATCAATATGTGATAATCTTGCAGTTCAGAAACAAAATTTGATCAGAAGAGGTGGTAGTAGGCTTCCAATTCAGAATGTCTACAGAACTACAGATATAAATTCAAGCAATTACCGGGTCAAAGAAATATAAGGTCTCTTGTGTTCCTAAACCTATTTTAACTTTTTAGGTTTCAGTAGTAGATAAAGGCAAGAGGTTAGCGTCAATGCAAGTTTATACAGAAGAGAGTGAATACAGAAGCAATTTTGTAGTAGGATCATAATTGAAAAGTATATCCAACACGGTTGCAATAATATATTTGACTTTGTTTTCACTGAATCAACAAAAGCATGCCAACTTGGGGAGATTCGATGTCTGTTGAATCAGCATGAAAACTATGACAAGTAAATTGAAGACCAGTCATTATTCTATTCTCAAATTCATGGCCATGCGTGAGCCAGCAACAATCACAACAAGGTCCTACAATTCTGTATCTTCTCTTTCAACTGATAGAGTTCATTCACAGCCATAGCTCTCTCCAAAGATCATGTGCTCATCCTCAAAAAATCACTAGACAAAGTAAATTAATTGCACTCATTGACTTTAGAGATTATCCAATCCATTTTTATTTTTTTCAAATTCGTGTTGCTATGCGGCGCATAACTATTGGACGTCGGAAGCAATTTCCTATGGCACGTTGA
Organism: Apocynum venetum; assembly: GCA_019593545.1. Lineage (NCBI taxonomy): Eukaryota > Viridiplantae > Streptophyta > Magnoliopsida > Gentianales > Apocynaceae > Apocynum > Apocynum venetum. Next base: position 1,552,889 of record SRSM01000123.1, on the reverse strand, counting down.
AACCATCAGATATCGCCAAAAAGTCAGACCAATTAAATCCCTTGTCCTTGACTATCTTGCCTTACTTGAGCATGAATTCCCCATCCATGATATGCAACTGAGGTCTAAAATCTGTTCCAAAACACAGTCAAGAGTACTAGTTTATTTTAAAATTTTAGCCATAATCTGAGGCGGAGACTGCATAAACAACAAAACTTAAATGGGTTTGATCCTTAAACTGACATCTGTACGTTATCTAATCATGCATTGAAACTTCAGATCCAACAGTAATTCAACAATATGCAGTTAAGTCTCACCAGATCAACAGCAACACAATTACACAACGTGGAGGAAAGTGAAGCAAACCGGAGGATTAGGTTTGGACATCACCACTCTAGTGAGACACGTAAAAGCCAAAAGAAAGAAGGGCAAATATTCAAAATTCGCCATTCAAACGACGAAACAAGTTGCTCTTATTGGTCAACAAAGTACAAAATATCTTTTGCATTTGGAACTGTGACTGCCTTCCAGAGCCAGAAAAATAATGTTAGCTATCCGCCAAAATAAATAAAATAGTAAATAAATTTGAAGTAAAATTCCGTCCTTTTAAAAAATTCTAAATAAAGAATTAACTGTTTTAAATTCAAATTGACTGAAGAGAAATAAATTCAAATTGACTGAAGAGAAAAATAATAATAATAATTCCACAAGAACTTAAAAAAATAAAATAAATAATACTATGTAAGATTACCAAATTCTATTGAAAAAAGAAAGAACAGGAAAACAATAATTGTACTCACCTTTCCGGCAAAGGCCACTAGTTCTGAAGCCGTCTCCGACGTATCCTTCTAAGCATTGGCATCGATACCCCAAGCGCTCATTAGCTGAGCCGGAAACATTAATGCACTTGGCATTCTCGACACAGCTACAGTTCCCTTGCACCCACCACTCTAATTCCACAATCTGAAACTCCAATGAGAGCGCCGTGTTCCGACTAAAATTATCACTATTGTCATTGTTGAAGTTGAGAGCAGCAATAGATGAAAATACTCTTCCACAATTGGTATTCTTTAATTTTTGAAAGTCCAAAAACGAGGCATTGCTAGAGACGTCTGTATAACAGCTTGTGTTCAAGGAATCACAGCTGTTGTTTCCCAATCGAGACCTAAAGATATCAATAGGGATTGGACATCCACTGATTACCGAGCTACAATTTTGCAACCAAAGGCCATTGCGTTTCGTCATCCGGTAGTTTTTCCCAAAGAGTTGTTTAAGGTTCTCAATCGAACGGTTACAGTTCGGCGGAAGATCAATTAACACACTCTCCGCCGTCACATTCGCAATGCGAAATTCACCGATTTCAATTTCCCCACTCTTGCTACAGTTTAACGGAATCTTACAGCCCGGGGAGAAACCAAACGGAGATGGCAACCGTTTGCCATCCCAACTACCCGCTGGACAATTCCGATCACAAAAGCTACCGTCTAAAGTTGAAGGAGATGGAGGGGAGGATGAAAATACACCATGAGAAAATGCAACAACAAGAATTATCAACACAAATAACTGGTAAACAATCATAATCATATTCTCCTATTCAGATAGATTAAAAAAAAAAAATGAACAGCAGCAGCAGAAAAACAAGAAAAAAAAAGGGGGGTGGAGTAGAACTTGTGCAAAGCAAATCATCAACTATGGAACCAAGGTGAAGCGAGAAAGGTTGACTTTAGGTGACCATTAATGGCTGAAATTAAAGCTGAGCAGTTGATGTTGTTGAGCAGGTCCTTGATTCTCCATTAAATGCCTTCTTATTCCATCAACAGGAGAGGAAGAGTAATTGCACTTTTCTGGTTGCAGAGAGAGTTTTAAATCTACTAATAATCAATTCACCCTCGTGAAGCTCCAACGCCCCTTTGAATTTGATGTAAGCAAGAACTGTGCCCTTTTTGGGAAAATCCAGTTTTGATGCATCTACTAATATTCATCCAGCCTGGGACTGAGTGCAGGATAGAGATTTTGAGGATGCAAAACTGCCTTATGCTTTGGTTTTTTAGAATGACAAACATAACCTCCTCGATTTTTTTAATCTTATTTTTATTTCTTTTGTTGATCCAATCTTAAAATGGATTTGTATTTGTATTAGTATTAGCAGTCTGCTTACCGAATTATCTAAATTGCTAAGTTTATATCAAAATTAACAATTATTTTAAAAATAAATACATTTTTATAGAAAGTAAAATATAGATTAGGATATGAAATTTTACATAGTTAAGTAAATGATGTTAAATAAATTATAATAAAAATTTCTACAAATATTTGTAACATTGATAGAAGTAATTGATACGTCTGTTTTTTTTTTTTTTTAGTTAGAGATAGCAAAAATATTCAAAACTTTATTTCTAGTATTTTATTATGAATTATCAATAGCACTTTTAATATAAGTGCAAATATGTGTCAAAAACTTTAAACTCCCTACCTCTATTTTTATAAAATGCATTAAGTAAACTTATTTTGCTATTTTTATGATTATTGTATATTTTATTTTTAAATTTACTTTTACTTATTGAAAGAAATAAAAAGATAATAAACAATTCATATTCTAATAAATATCTAAATAAATAAGGATATAATAAAAAATAAAATATTTTATTAATATATATATAATTAGTTAAAACATCTTATAAAAAGTAACAAAATGAATATATGTTAATAAATATCTTCTCTTAATATATATATATATATATATATATAGATAGAGTATGTGTAATCTTATTAAATTTAAATAAATAAATATCTAACTACTAAGTCTTACCACTATTTAAATAATAATAATGATAATAAAGTATTTATTTATTATGGTTATAAGTCTTTTATAAAAATTATAATTTTAGACTTATTTTTATTTTTTGTGTTAAATTAAAAAATATATATTTAACTTTCTGTTTGCTATATAAGTGCAAAGTAAGGTGATGTCCCTAAAAAATGAAGTAAGGAGATGGATTAAATTTTGCTTATTTGATTAAACTTGAAAGTTGAAAGGGCAATGATGGAATCGTTTGACCAAACCAATTCAACGCGTTAGAGTAAGAAGAGCGCAAAATAATAGTAACAATAATAATAATAATAATACAAACACAAGGGAGTTTCCGGTGGTTTTGGTAGGAGAGTTGAGACTTTGTCGAAAAGGAGCTGGACATGGGCCCCATTTTTATTCCGTGTGTCTCAGTTCGAATTGGTGGTCGGTCTTGTGTGTGTGTGTGGGTATTTGTACTACCCTTTTTTTCTTTCAATCATAATTATTTTATTTGCTAATACAATTAGTATTAAGAATATCAGTAATTCTTTGTTTTTATAATCGGAATAATTACAGTAATTCTAATACTCCATGCCACGACAAAAATAAAAAAAGAACGAGTAAATTGAATGGGAATGAGAACGGAATTTCTATTTTGAAAAATTCAAAATTGTGCCAACTCTACTTGAATCAATCCGTTTAGAACAAATGATGACATGCACAAACAGTTCAATTCCAAAACCTTCTATTTTAGCATAGTGACGGAGGCGTAACAAATCCAATAAATTTAGTTGACTCACTAAATAAAGAAAGAGGACAAGGAGCAAGATCCCATTTTAAGAGATTATCTCGCTTATATTTGAGTGAATTTTTTTTTTATTCTCATGAGCATAGCCGAGTTAGTAAGACATGTGATGATGTGAGGAAAAATTCTCCGATAACGCAAGTTTGAATCTCGTGTGGAGCAAGTGAGGTTTATACTGGGATTTGAATCTTGTTGGCTCTCTTTCACATGTGTCTGTAACTCGTGCGCATCACTACTCCTGATCAGGACCTCTGATACAAGTGGGAGTTCTCTCTCTCCCTCATCAAAATAGATTATCTCGCTTCTTTTTTTGCCCCGATCAACAACACTTCCCTACCCAGATAAATTCGTTATATTACAAATTATACTTGGGAATGGTTCATTCTTGTATGTTTGAAGCTTTTATTTTTTAAAAATAAATGTATTTCTCACTTAAATTTTTATTAATAATATTTTTAATTTTAAAAATTTACATATAACAATCTAATTAATATTTTTTCCGTCTTAATTTGATAGGTTTCTTTATCTTTTATTTGTTCTAAATTATATATTTGTTTCCTTATCAAGAAGATGATATATATTTTTTAGTTGATTAAAATATTTTTATTTAAAATGAAAATATTAAATATACTTTGAATAACAATTAAGTGAATAAATTGTTAGAAAAATATATCTAATTAATGAGAAAATACTTTTCCAGCAATTTATTAGTATTTTGAATACTTAAGTTTTTCGATGTGAAAAGGGATATTTTAGAAATATTTTATAAAATATATATTTTTAATAATATTAATTATATTTTTTAATATGTGTGAAAAATTAAACAAGTTTGTCAAATTGAGACGGAATGAATAATAACTAAAGTCCTTAAAGTTTAAATTTTTTTCTTAGACTAAATTACATTCAATTTCGGATCGATAAGGGAGTATAAGGGTTTTTTTTTCTTTTTTCTTTGAGTTCATGAGGAAAATGAAAATCACTGTGTTAGAATGACTTCGAATTCGAAGTTGACTCCACAAGTGGAAGGGCATTACCAGCTGAGGGAACTTCCTCTCCGGGAGTATAAGGGTTGAAATAAAAATTAATGTCATTTGCTAGACAAGCAATGTTGCTTGTATTAAACTTTTAATACAATAGTGGTATTGTAGTTCACATATTTGACCGACAAATTGGGTGGTGGAACCTCCATATCATGCCTTTCTCAAACGCTCTATGTCCGAACACATTACTATTTTTAGTATTAAAGTATCATTGAACTGAGGATATGAATTAAAGAAAATATAAATATATTAAATAACTTTATATGACAAATAATAGCATGTCTATTTTGAAAAATTAAATGTTATTTAATTCAAAATAAAAATATATACATTCGAAAAATACTTAATTATATGTAGTGTACTCTGACCGGAAAAAGAAAAAAAGAAAGAAGAAAATTTCAATTTGTTAGTTGCGATTTGCGAGCCACAAAACATTAATAATATAAATGGAGGCGCACAGAACTTAACTTTTTAGTTCAAAATAGAGATGCTGGTAGAACTGGGAGTGGGACTCGAAGATTTGAATTAATAATGGTAGATATTTAAAAATATAATAAAATCCTACGGAAATTGCTGACGCCTAAAGATGGAAAGGATGGTGCGGCACAAACCATAGTTTCTATGACTTTTCCATCAAAAAACTGCAAAACATTTTTTATAGGGCAGACAATGTCGCTCCTGGTTTGTTCATCATATTTGTCTGATTTTTTTATTATTTTTTTGTGGGATTTATTTGTAGCTTCTAAGTTTGAAACAGTCTTAAAATAAAGTTTTATTTATAAAGTAACATAACGTCAGAAGAAGAAGATGTTGAATGGCAATGTTTAATTATATTATTTATATTATAATAAAAAGGCTCCCAAATATGTAACTTTAACTGACCCATTTATATCCTTACATTTTTTTTCTTCTACTTTTTATATTAGAAATGGTTAAGGATTTGAAGCCTTCGGTCAGTACAATTTGATCATATGCGGTCCACTTAACAATTTGGTCCTTTTCAGTATTCACCTTTTACTTTATTTTTTATCGTCAGAAATGTTCAGCCGAAATTTCAATATCCGGGGCTCATGACAGAGTGAGAGAGAGAGTACTTCAAGTTGGCACATATCTGTCAAGTGGAAATTTCCTTATAATTTGCATCTTCTTTGAATATTAATATTAAGAGGTCAACAATTGCGTTATTTTATATTCTTTGTTTCATTTTAATTATTTATTTTAAAATTACATAATAATTAAAATAAATATTATAAATGATAATTGTGCAATTAAATTTGATGAATTATACTCATTTAATAACTAATATATAAAGATATTAATCGTTCTAAAAAATTTATTGATAATTTATCAAAATCCTTCTTAATAACAAAAATATAATTATAAAAATACATAGTAAAATATAAACTAAACAATTGAAATTAGACAACTTGAAAAAAAATATGAACAATTGTAATGAAACTGAAGAATAACTAATTTATTTAATTCATCCATACATTTTTAAACTGACAATATCTTCCTTTTAAAAAAAAATTTATCAAAGGAATAAGGATAGCATTTATGCTTATTACATAGTATTGAATACGCAATCAAACGGTTTAAGACAAAGATGTTATAAATCGAGATACTATCTTAATATAATAAGTAATATTATTTTAGTATGAAAAATATCAATAGTAATATATTGGAAAAAAAAGCCATATACAAAAAAATTTAGTAAAAAAAAAACGTTTTTACTACGCCATGCATGACTTTTTCATGGATTGGAAAGAAGAAAAAAATTCCATTCTACTCTAGTCTTCTAGATAAAGCAGAAATTGACATTTCCAACCACGCATGTGATTTCAAATTCTGAATATGAATGCACATTCCCGAAGGCATCAAGAACTCACCAAAGACACATCAAGAACTCCATAAAATGACTATATATATATTGATGATAAGATGGCAGAATTCAATTACCATTTCGTGGCCTTTTCTGAGAAACCAAAGCAGTCCGACAGTCATTTGATATGGAATCAATGGATGAAAATTCTGGGTTTCTGAGAAATTCCAGTGGGTGTCATGGGTGCTAGTTAATATACATTAGCAGCATAAAACTTAAAATGTTAAGTTAATATTTCTAATTTCCACCATTAGCAGGGTGGGAATTTTTTAAGCAAGCATACGTTTGTATTATCTAGACTCCTCTTGCATAGTATATATAATTACTATACATAATGAATGCTGTTTTCTGTAGAAAGAATAGCATAATTAATACTCATTCTTATTCGTTAATGAACGTTTTCATTGGGTACAAATAAAAAAAGAATCGTAAAAGTTTTACTAACTATCAGAATGGTACAATTATGACCCGCTCAGACTTCATTTAATGAAAAGAAATATGATTTGACAAGTTATTTTTATTTAAAAAGGGAGAAAAATGAAAAAAAAAAGATAGAGAGAAAACCTTGACTGCTTATTGGGCTTTAATCTTACCTGGGTCAACTTGGCCCATAATAAATGAGCTAAGTTTTCTAAGTATTGGTGGTTTAGGCTTTCTAAAATCTACTAGACATAAGCATAAAGTCCATTTTTATTTATCTATTTATTTTCTTTTTTAAATTTCCTGATCCTTTATTTTAGTTTGATAGACGTTAAACCCTTGCTCAATTGCAGAGAACCAAAACCCTAAAACTCTGCAAATTTTCAATTCTCACCTGCAGAAGCGGAAACTTCCTCTAAGCTTTGGAAATGTCCGGAATAGGTGAAGAAAGCGACTCCGACGTGCCTGAGGAATTTACTTCTCATCAGGTCAGTTCACGTTTAGATCTTTAATCAACTGGATTTTTTTTGTTGTCTTTTTTATTGGTGGGTGGAAGTGGGGGGGGGGGGAGTCCAGGATGATTTTTGGGTAAATATTTTTATTTCTATTTTAAAATTTTGGTCAGGGAATTGCGCAAGATGAAGAGATAACGAGAGTCCAAAAGGAAAATAAGGCAAGGTGAGTATTGTGCATCTCATTCATTTTTATTGATCCTCTTAAGAGCGGTGTTATGTTCATCAATTAGGAGCTTAGATTTTCGGTAGTGCTCCAATTTTTTTTTGTGTTCAATTATTAAAGTTCTGCCTTTTTGGATATCAATGTTCCATTTTGTCATTGCTATGGAGCTTATTGCATCGAGTAAATCACAATATATGGAGAATTTAATGTCAATAATTTTGCTGATTTCACATGAAGATAGTTAGTGGATGGTTTGGAACTCAATTTGTGGCAGTGAGATTGTTTTATCTACCATTATTGCTCGAGTGTGGTAGAAAATAAAAGAATAATCTGGACTCGTTCTTGATTTTTGATGACATTAATTGATTTATAAGAATATATGGGGCTTTTAATATATTAGTCACGTGTTCTATCCAATTCAACTCTCTCATCATCCGTCTGTGTCTTCATGATGAATATGTATCTTATATTTGTCTAGGAGCCATTTGTAAATGCCAAGTAAAGCAGCTTTTTGGTCTCCAAAGGGTCAAACAGCATAGTTTGTGAGCTTGCTTGGTGGAAAAATAATTTAGGTGTTTAGGCTAGCATCCATTATCCTTCAATTTCTAATTTGCACATTTTTCCATACCCAAAATACTTCAAAAAGTGCACGTAAATTCTCTTATCTATGGTACCAGGTTTTGGGGGGCGATTTAATTCCCTTCTGAAGCTAGAATGCGTTGTTAAATGTGTTTTATGGCTTGAAGTCATCTATGCTGTGGCCCTTATTGCCACAAAAATTTAAGTCAGAGTATGCTTGAAAAATGCTCGTCTCGCACACCCATCTGAAGCAGAACTTCTTTTCTTGCTTAATAATTGGTCAAATTTGATAACAGAGGAAATAAATAAATCATTTTTCTAAATATGCTTCATGTATTTTTCTTAATTGGTACACGGACATTGTTTTTATCAATTGTTTAGATTGTTTTCAGCATGTCTGCGACAATTTCTGGTATTCTCTGCCTTTGATTTCATAATGCGTGATCCTCCTTGTAGAGTTGTCCGTGAAGGAAAGGAACGACGGAGAAAATGGGCTGAGAAGTTGACTCCAAGACCAGCACAAGAGGATGAAAACATTGACGATGCAATGGAACTTGAGTCGCAAGAAGAGTCCCATGATGACAAGGGGATGCTTCCAGATGAAATTGTCAAACTGCTAGCAGCCCGCGAGAAGTATGTTATGTTACTCTCTCCACTCTTTCCTCCAACTAGGTTGCCTTTTCATGCTTATTTGCTTCAAGAAATAGAATTTATTGAGGATAATGGTTGTTATCCACAGGAAAGTGTTCTCATCAGACTCTGAAGAAGAAAAGCCAAAGAAAAAGGCTACCTCAAAAAAGAAAAGGACAAAGAAATCTGGGTATGATTTTCTGTCTATGCTTCTTGCCTGGGAAACTCTTGTTAAATACATATTATGTCAATTTCACACCTACATGTGCAAAAAAAGAATATTTCAAATAGTTGTTTTTCCCCTTATCTTTGTGGTTGACAGGTTGGAGCCTATTATTTTAGAGGAGATACCACCTGCTCCCTGTTCACAAAGTTCATTGGTATTTCTGAAGAAACGAAAGATGCAGATTTCAAGATCATCAGCCATTTTGAAAAATTCAGATAAAGCATTGCGCTTCCTATCCACTTCGCGTTACTTATGAGATGAATGTTGACAAGTAATTTTCCTAGCATATGGCTGTTACTCTATCTGATGGCCATTCTGTGTACCTTGCTCCAGTGGAACTGAATTCAGTAGCGTCTTGGTACCATGATAAGGGGATATACTTCTACAATGACAATTGAATTTTGGAGTGCATGTCATGCTATTGATAGGCTGATCAAAAACAAAACCATGCGGACATTTTTTTTAACGTTCCATATTTGTCCCGTGTGAGCCTGTGTGTTAAGATAATTCTGTGTACCTCTTAGGCCACAGATTGTTCTAGTGGCACATGAATTTTCTTTCCCTTTGAGATGGTTATGATTAAGTTATTAGTAGGTGTCACTTTTACGCCTATTATGTAAATATTTTTCTACCCAGTTCCCACTTCAGGCGTATTGAAAGCAAGCATTATAACTGACGTTATTCACTTGTTGGTACTCGTTATTGAGCTATCTAATTCGACCTTTTCTCTGTTTGTACTCATTAGAAGACGCACACCAATTAAAGGTTGCCCATCATTATTCAGAGGGGCTTATTATAATAAAATATCATTGCGAACAATCGGACAGAAACATTACTAATCCCATCTGATTTAACTGAGTTGCAAAAACAGTGATAAGATAACGATAAATATTGTGTTATAGATTCTAATCGGTAACGATAGATCTGCTGCCGTTTGTCAAGAGTTGTTTTAGTGTGTTTTCATTTGAAAGTATTTGGTTTTTGAAAGCTTTCTAGCATGACAGACTGATCCTTTCCTCTAATTAACTACTCTCAACGTTAGGAAGTGGACATAATTTGTTTATGTGGGGTCTATGCATTTCATGATCGTTTCGTTACCAGGAGCGCAGGGATGATCCTTTTTCCCCTTATTTTGTAGAGCAGTTTGAGGCGGTACTGGATTTTGGCTATTTCAATGCTTTCTGGGCGTTCTAGGCTGCCATAGCCAGCTCTTATCATTCTATATCTTCTCTATGTACTTATTGCTCCGGAGAATCAGATAGTTCCAGGATTATCAGACAAAAGAAATTTCCTCGAAAGAATAATTGAGAGAAAGGAGAAGTGATCACACACGCTAAGAAATCTACCATCGTCTTCTACTCATGCAAGATTTATTGATGAGGAGAAAAGCTAGAGCAAATATAAAATCAAGGTACTCATTAGATAAGCTCTAATGATTAATCTTTTAGATAAGGAAAACTGAAGACGTTGCATAGTACATTTGTGCAAAGTGATCCGGAAATTCCCATTTCTTGACCTTACGGTTTTGAATTTGCAGTACTATCCCGAAGAGTTGGCTCGCGCAGAGAAGTGTTACGGGGAGGAGAAAGTATCTCCCTGTTCCAGCCATTTCTGCTCATAATATTCTGAGAGTGGTGTATCAGGCGGTGACCTGCCGTGCAGAGACTGGAGATAGTTCCGGACCTTGTTCATGGACTTGTGGTGACGAATACGTCGAAGAACGATTTCTCTATCGAGAGTTTCAGAGGTTTGGCGAGTTGAGGATGACTTTAAGTAGAGTTGGCTGGTGACTGAGTTGTTGGCAGATACAGTGTTGTCTCTGCTGTTTGAAAGATTCAAGTTTTGGGTGGGTTCAGAATTAGAGTCCGGCTGTGTCTTGGAGACCATGAAAGCCATTTCTATTGTTGAGGTAGAAATGAAGACGAAAGAAATGTATCCGCCGAAAGTATTTATAAATAGAGAAGTTGGGCAAATGGTTTCTTTCTGTGTGCTGGATTGGGATTTTTTTTTTCTTTCTTCAAAATGTTCACTGAACTACGGAAGGTCCCACAGAATTTGTTTTTCTAAAGCCAGTGGTTTAACTCCCACTCTGAGTGCCGGCCTCGGCTTGGCTTCTAGTATTCACTGATTGCTGCCGCTGATACTGAAATGATTTGATCGATATGCGGCGAACTGTAAAATCAAATTAAATAAATACAAGTACAACGTCGGTTATATATACAAACAGCTTCGGAGAAATTCAAAGTTCCTTTTTGTGGGATTCAAAAACCTACGATGTTTGACACTTCCACATGCTAATAAGCAAATCTTAGTAAGAGTACGAGGGCCGCATCCCATGAAGAACAGTGAAATATTACGAGCACACAAAGAATCTGTATCTTTGCATAAAGATAAATTCGTCATATCCATTAAGCGAGTACAAAGTAATGATTGGTCAATTCTATTATTGTGCTCGGAACTGATCTTTTGTCTTAGACATTTAAGAGGTTGAAAGCTACGAAGTGGGATCGGACCTTGTTTCTGAGAGAGGTGAAGGGAGGGAAAAAGAAACCTGGAACCCCACCCGAGTCCCAAGTACATCCTCAATAGAAAACAAACAGTGGGCGCATTAGTTCCGAGTCCAAACATAGGGCGTTTAACGACTACACTTGAGGGTACACTTGAGGGTCACTCCAATAAGATTATAAGTATGTCCAATGTATTAATCTTTAAAAATTTATAACATTTATCAATTAATAATTAAAATATCGATCCATGTAATATTAACTTGACATTTATATTTAAAAATCATCTATAATATATAATATCAATAATTAATTACATTGTACGTATTATTTGTTAATTGATTAATTTATTAAAAAAATATTATTATTTATTTATATACGTTAAGTTAACATGTAAAAAATGATGTTAAAAAATAAAATTCTTCTTGACAAAGACACGTCAGTATAACATTATCTCAGGACATTTGCATTGAAGATGAAAATTTGATGGCACCCTTAACTTTAATGATATGTCATAATTTTTATTAACATTATACATATATTGAAGATTGTGTAAGAGTATACGATTGATGGATCACTCACTCATTGTTGCTTGAAACAAAGACATGCAACGAAATAAAGATTTCCACAATAATTTTTTTATGGACTTGATTTTTGTGGATTACATATTTTAAAAAATTATGAAATGCAAGGAATATATTTGGATTGATAAAAAAAAAGAAAGAAAAAACGAGGAGAGGAAATGAAAGTAATTAGAGAAAGGAGAGAAGAAAGAAGGAGACGATGCAGTATTTTTCATGTTTTGATTGTTAATAGAAAGGAAAAAGGTTGATAACTTGTTAATAAACATAAATATTTTGAAATAAAGATATTTTAGCTGAACATAAACTTTTTTATTAAAGATAAATTTCTTTCATTCTTGGATGAAAAATAAAATTAAGCCTTTTAAACTAAATTTAATCCCTGCATTCCTTTCCATTTCCTTTTCATCTTAAAAAATCAATCAATACCTAAATCATTATGTTCTGCTTTTTTTACCCTACTATGCTTTCAATCCTACTGTTCCTGAGTAACTTTTCTAACATTTACCACCCCTTCCCCCCGGAAAAAAAGGATTACAGAAATAGTGGCGTGGTTAGCCTGCAGTTATTGAGTGCCCTTTTTACATTATTTCTTTTAATACATCAAGGAAAATATTATTATAGTCAGCACCAGATGTTCACTAGGTAAAGATCCACGTACACACGCACACACCAAAAATAAAATAGAATAGAAAATAAATGCTTTTTTTTCATGTTCGTTGAACCTTATTATTAAATACAGATTTTAAAATTTCATTTTTATCATTCTACACTAAACTTTTTCAAATCTTTACTAAAATTCATCAAATCAAAATTGTTTTCAATGAAATAAATGCCTAAAAATGTTAATTTTCTATTAACTAATTACTTTTATTATGAAAAATTTCTTGATATCATTCATTAAAATTGAAAAAAATAGATCTAATTTATATATGGTTTGAATTGATAAAATCTTGTAATTTAATGCATGAAAGTTTGTTTTAATAAATGAATATTATTTGTATATGATGTATTTATGTTATATCGATAAATTTTGGTGTAAAATTAATAAAATTTGAAAAAAAAGGAAAAATTTGGGTTGCTCGACGGCCCATCCGGCTGGGTGCAGCTCATGCGAGTGGCTTGCTCATACGGGCCATGCACGCTTTCTTTTTTTTCTTTTTTTTTTAAACTTTAGTTAATTTAATAAATGCATATATATATATATTCAATTAATTAATTTCTCACTTTTAATACTTGTATTTGATTTTTTAAATTAAATTAATCAGTGTTAATTAATTAAATTTAATTTGCTTTATTTAGTTAAGAATAATTTAGTTGAACAAATTATAAATTAATATATTTAGATTTAGAATATTTTATTTTAATTATTTAAGTGTATTGAAAACAAATCTAAGTTTAATGTGAATAACTTAATTAAGTTTAATAATGTAATATTTTTTTTGTTTTTATATTTCACTTTTGTATGTTATATTATATTACTTTTTTTAATCAATTAACTTTAATTTAAATAAATATGAATGATTTTTTATTAAATTAATAATAATTTAATTTAATTAGGTTAATAATGAGTTGTGTATTTGATTTTTTAATATTCGTGTTTAAATTTTAAATTTAATTATTTAATTTGAATTATAAATAATTAATTTATTTTATTTTAATTTGAAATCATTTATTTTTAATTAGTTTAGTTTGAAATATTGTTAATTTTAATTACAATAATACTTGTATTTGATTTCTTAAATTAAATTACTTAGTGTTAATTAATTAAGTTTAATTTGATTTATTTAGTTAAAAATAATTTAGTTGAACAAATTATAATTAATATATTTAAGTTTAAAATATTTTATTTTAATTATTTAAATTTAATGAAAATAAATATAAATTTAATGTGAATAACTTAATTAAGCTTAGTAATATAGACACATTTGAAAAATCTTTTAAAATAATTGAATTTTTTTGACTCAACTTGTTAATTCATCCTCTAAACAAAATGAATTTGTTCGAATTTACTATCCAAATAAACCCATTTCATCCGATTTAACTATTCGGACAAAATGTGTTTATCCCGACCTTTTGGACAAATTCAATTTATTTTACAATTCATGAAAAAAATCATAAATCTTTAAAAATATACATAAATTGAAGAAAAAAGATATAAAATGTTACATAATTTATTTTTCTTCAACGTATTAAGAAAGTTTTTTAAAAATGATAAAAGTAGAGAGAAATATCAAAAGATAAATTTTTTTAAAAAATGTGTTTAATAAATCAAGCATGCATTAGTAATTCTCTTTTTTTTTTTTTAAGGAAAAGAAAAGAAAAGCGGATAACGATAAAGTGTGACAACTTTATTAATTACAAATTTCACCTCTAATCTTCTACTCCTGCCATTTTTTTTTAAAAATCATTAGAAAGACATTCACACATACCAAAAATAATTTTCTTTTTCTAACATATTCTTATTTATTTTATCTTGAAAATAATGAAAAAAGGAAAAATGAAATGAGAGATAAGAAGAATGATAGAAATAAATTGTTTTAAGAATATGCTAGAGATTAAAAAAAAATTAAATAAGGGTAAAATACCTTTAAAGAATTCGTATATTGACTTATAATTAACGGGACAAAAATCTTCTAACTTATATAAAAAAGTCAGAAATATGCACCAATGATATTAATATAAAGACGCTTCATTACCCCACTAAACATAAGAAAAAAAACACTTCCAATTTTTTTTTTTAAATAGACCTGTGGTGAAAATAAACTTTCATTTGCATATGCAGATCCATTACTTACACATCTATTTTCAGAAGAAAATTAAGGGGCATGGAATATGATTTTTGTGTGTGCGCATGTCTCAAATTAGGCTAAAAAAACCCAAAGCACTTTTCTAATAGGAGTTTCTTATGTGCATAAGATCAAACTTGATAAGAACCAAGGATTAAAAAAAATCATGGAAATTTACATTTTATTCCACATCATTTTCAAGAAAACTCAACAAAAACCCACTCACGACCCTCCTTGCTATGGGATTAGGAATACAGCGACATAAGCGTCCATCAACATAGGCGACTATGCCCGAGATTACGAACTTACCAATTCCCCATCTCCATGACCATGAAGCTTTTCGCTCCTCATCACTGGATGCGGGGACATGAGCATTTTCACCACTGGCTTCTGATTTCTCCTTCAATTTCACTCTATTCATTACCTTTCCAGCTTGCCTTCGTAGTATACGGATTGCAAAACTCACAAAAAGATGTTCACACAAAGTAAGCATCGTCGGTCCAATTCTCCATTCCTGAAATACAGCAGAATCAGTGTAGGTAAACTACCAGACAACAGTGGCAGCACGGAACCATGATTTTCAGTTAGATTTTTCATTTGCTCGCTTGCATCCGTAGGTACATTACCATGGGCAGGAAATTGGAAGAAATTTTCAAGCTAACAGTGCGTTTTGTTTCAATGTAAAATTTATATTAAAAAAATATCTTCCTAATTTTCAGATGATGTTTTACTGTAAAATAAAACTAATGTAAAATGAGGTTTCAAAAATATGCAAATGGACCAATTTTGTTTTAAAATGACTAACTTTTTTAAAAACCAAAAATCATTTTTCAAAATACATTTGAAGCTCAACTGCTCTCCCTCTAGACCTCCAACTTTCTCAAATTCTCCCTCGCTCGATCCCTGACCACACCATTGCCAGCCACTATGCTTGTAATCGGAGTCTTAATTGAGGGTTTATTCCCTTAAGTTAATTTTGCACCTCCCAAATTTTCATCCGCTCACATCTTTCAATATTTGATGTGTTGGATTCAAATTGTTTTTCTTAGTGTAGTCATTCAAACAATGTGAAAGTAACTCATTTTACACTAAAAATATTTTCCTCAAAAAAGTTATTTTATACCGAAACAAACACACCGCTAATTCCCTAACATTAACCCCAGATTTCTTCCTTATGACGCAGGAAGCATTAGTTATAGATACACTTACTGTTTCCCCTCGAATATGACGCAGAGACTGTGAAGCAGTAGAAGAATCTCCCTTCAACAACGCCTTGCTTACAAGGAAGCCTTTTACACGTTCCATTATTTCGTTAATAAGGGAACTGTTTGGAGGCAGGTTCTTCAATATGACCTGTGAAAAGGCATATAAGAGCATGGGCAATTATTTTGTAATTGAATCAAGAAGAAAATTGCATTCCAAAGATACTAATCAAACAAATAATGGCAAATTTGTTCTTTTATCTGGTGATGAGAAGGTTAAAGCTATAGTTGCTAGAAAATATTTTGAAGCTGAGCAAGAAGTAAAGTCACCTGGTTGTCAACAACTCTCACTCGCAGATATTCTTGTTTGTATATTGTATCCAGAAGAGCTTGCAAATATCCTTCAATGAATAACTGCAAAACAAAGCAAGTTAAGGAAACACATTTACATAGAGATGTCAATTGCTAAATCCAAATAGACAATGTCAAAACTAAATGGAAGTTCAATTATTATTTGATTCTAGTTGCTCTCTGATCTTAATTATCTTAGTGAAGTCATAAAGTAGTTTGCCACATAATATGTAAAAAAAAAAAAGAAAACACCCTAACACAATCTTCTATATAGTAGACTAAAGATTTTCTAATGACAAATTACTTGAAGATATAGATACTCATCAAGTCAAACAAATTCCATACACTCAGACCAATCTAAAAAATTCATAATCATTTGAAAATAGGGTAAAGATGAAGACCGCCCCTTGATTTTTGGGAATAATTGATTTACCTCATCAACTCCAGGATTTCGATCTAGCTTGATTTTTCGATCTGGGCCACCTTCCATAACAGCACTCCCCAGGAAAGATGGCTCCATTGCTAATTTTAATACTCCTTGATGGAATCCATGCACCTATGGGATGATCAGGATATTATCCACTTGTTCATATTTGTAATCATTCAAGATAGAATGCATTGTGAAGAATGAATTTTACCATTCCGTTGAAACCATTAGTTTCAGCACCCTTTAGAACTGAATCCGATATTTCTGTAATAGCAGCAAAGATTATATTTGATCCAGCCATTTTTAACTGCAAAATAAACTTGCGGTGACATTCAATTTGCAACTACAATAGACTGCAACTGAGATCAAAGACATAGATCTTACTGTTTTTCCCAGATCACCAAAATATCGTTTCGTACCAGAGAATCCTTTACCATTGATGCATTTACTGATGAGTTTGAATGTACCTATCTCAACAACAGAAACATCACTCACAAGGTGCAGCTATTCATTACCACACTATATGATACCAGTAATAGAAAAGGAAGCAGTGATCCTGTTTGCACAAACTAATGCTTTTTAATTTATTTTTTTTGTTGATAAATGCAAACTCATGCATTTGAGAGAGAGAGAGAGAGAGAGAGAGAGAGAGAAGGGTGGGGGGAGAATACCCATTGTAAGGCCAGGAAAATTGAGCAGGCCACTTGAAGGATCAAAAAATACGTCCAGAGAGGATGAAGCAAAGTCATCAAAAATAGATGCAAAAGCTGGGGGAAGCAATGGGCTTCCTTTTGCTATATATATTGCTCTCAAGGCATACCTATAAGAATAAAAATATCTACAGTAACAGTAAAGAAACAAATAAATCCACTGACCCAATAAAGAAGCATGATAGATTTACCACGAGTAATGTTGTGCACATTTAATAGATAACTGGTGCAAGGTTATCAATGCATGTGTTACAAGAACACCATTGAGCTCCACTGACTTATTTTTAATGGTCGGTATCTGGAAAAAAAGATATCCATTTAGAAGAAGAGATACTCCTCCCTCTATTTGAGGGATCCATTATGTGAAGAGAGATGAGTGCTGCAGTCAATTCATGTTGTAAAAGATAACCTCAGTACATATGAGAAGGGGAGTAAGGAAAGTTATCTATTGGACCTTAATAACACTATGAAGCAAAGACCTCAGCATCTCCTGGGTAGAACTGTAACTGGCATATGAGTCCCTTGGAAGAAAGCTAGCCACTATCTTTAACAACATGCAGAAGCTAAAGTGAGATAAAAGGCATGTTAATACAAATTCTTAGGTAAAAGTGAAACCAAAATACCAAACCTTAATAGGATGGATCTCAAAGTGGTCAAAGTAATATAGTTGACTGGGAGCATTTGGGTCACTAAGTGACGTTCTCCAAAATGGAACAATTCTCATTAGTGTCTCTTCATCAAGGTACAAGTCAAGTGGCTGAAAAAGTACCAAAGTTGTATGAAACAAAGCAGGGATAGATATCATATTATGTACAGTGATGCAAACTTAAACTCAGGAGATTATAGAAGAATATAGAAACAAAGAGAAAAACTAAGATAGCATATGCTTCATGAACCTGCAAAATAATTGATAAGTACTTGATTTGCTTAACCATAGAACTTGAAGAAAGCAGAACAAGCACTATTCGAAGTGTTTTGTCATCTGGGTCAAAGTAATCAGATTGACGCCTACGAAGCACTGCTGAAAAAGGAGCTCCAACCCACTTCTGATCCACAGCCAATGACTGAAGTATATGAATTTAGGCATTAGCAGCATGATGTAAGTTGCATCAATAGATACTTGCAACTCTAATAAAAGAAGCACATAGACATTGGAAACATAATTATCCTTACCTAAGAATACTAACCTGTATATTAATTTGATTGACTTTATGCTGATAAGTGAAAATAGAAGACATATCAATGTTTTCAAGCCTTGTGCTGATGATCGGTGTATAAATGGATGTCTCAACCAACTCTTTCCCCTTCAGTAGGACATGAACCAAATTAGGTAGAATGAAAAATGGACTGAACTTCTATTGTTCGAGTAGATTAACCACCAGAAAGCAGAAATGCAGTTCAAAAGATAGATATCTTTGACCTCACAATTTTCTAAATAAAGCCCACTGGTTGCCAGATTTTTAAATGCTGCACTTTCCCATTCTAAGCAGATGGTGACCTAATATTTGCTTCTCACAGCCATACAAGCAGTTAAGCAAGAAATTTAGAGATAGTAAGTGGTTATGACAGTTGGCAGATTTATTTGGAGAAATATCAATAGATCATAGACAAATGCATACTGGCAGTTACATTATTACATAGTTCATATTTTCATCACATTTTGGTTGAAGAGGAACGAATAATTAGGACAACCTAATAATTTTTATACAACAGGAATGTCCCAACACTTTTTGTTGAATAAAAACTCCTAAAACAGTATAAGTTTAACCTAATACCCAGTCAGTACTAGATAACTTACCAGGGGTAGACTAGCATACTCTGAGATTTGGAAAGTCTCTCAATCAATAGGGGAAAAGATTGAAGGATCTCTCATTCAATGCTTTAGAATATTCTTCCTTATTGTTTCATAACGGAAGAATCGATTCTTGACAGTAAATTTCATATCACAATAGGATTAAAATGAGAACAATTTATATGCGTCATATATAAAATAGGATTTTCAATTCATATGCTTCACATAGACAGGTAGAACTACCAAGATTCATGGCTCTAGAATCCTGTACTTTTGAACATGAGCAATTTCAACACTATCAAACAGGATGTTTAACAGTATACATGTGGTATAAGGATTTGAAATTCAGACTGACCTGCTTAGCGCATTCTAGCAACTGAAGTGAGAAATAGGAGATTCTAAATCTGATCTTTGAGGTGGAGTAGAACAAAGGCTTCTTCTTGCGACTATCTGAGAATTCACATATTCTCAGAACTCGAGTGAGGCCTTCAGCAAATACCTCATAACCCAACTTCACTGTCCCTGTGATACTATCCTTGTCTCCTGGTGTCTTATTCAACAGTAAGAACCCCAACCCTCTTTGTTGTTGGGTCCTGTAAAATGGTTTCCATGCCCGTATTTTATCCAGATTGATTTCACGGAATATGTGGATATCTGCAAGATGAGAATGGCTTGTTAGTGATGCAAAAGGAAAAAAATAAATTAATTATTGTCAGTATATTGGGCATAGAAAAACCTAGGGTGAGAGTAATATCAAAAGCATAATATACAAATTAGCATTGACTTTTGCATAGAGGACCCTATTCAATAGTCAGCAACCAAAACTTTCATAAAGCCTAGTAGCTTGTAAAAAGAGGTATTAGCTAATCTAAATGGGGCAGAAAGGGTCATGAGACAAAAAAGTGTTATCTAAATCAATTAACCAAATTATGCCCGTTCCAAGGTTCCTAGTCCTAGAAAGATAAATATTTACAGTTCTAATGGGTTAAGAACAATGTAAAGAAAAGATCAACCACATTACACCCCTCAAATATCATTTTGATATAATTATGAGATGGTAAATGCGCTACACATACAATCCCTGTTGGCAAGAACCAGCATGATGTAAGGTTTTAACTAATCTGTTACCATATAAACAAATATTTCACTTCCATAAAATAGTTTTCAAGTATAAATCATGCAAATGATACTGAAAAGCGTAGAAGAAGTTACAAGCAGGGAAAAAGTTACCATCTATTTGGACAAGCAACTTATGAGGAAGAGTCAGGTCATCCCAAACATAGTTAACACTGCATCTAGATCCCAAAGTATCTGGCTCCGATGAACCCTGGAAATTGTCAAACAATGAACAAAGAATTATTTAGTAGCTGGCATTAAAAGAATTCATTAATAAAAAGAAAGACTAGTACTCAACCTTCTGATGGTAAGTTATTGGAGCATCCCGCAAGCAATTCTCAATTCGATAAGGTAGGTCTACATTAGGTGGCTTGTAAAAATGCAGGACAAGAGTAGAATCTTCTTCTACTACATGAACAGCAGCATATTCACATAATTTTGGATCTTGTGATGTTTTGGAATCTGATTTTTTTCCAGGATGTTCTAATCTCCTGAATTTCAGAAAGAATTGTCCAAGAGAAGCAACACATACTGGCCCTGACCAACCAAAGTTGGAATCATTTGGTTGGAACTGAACAAACAGAAGGGGATCATCCAGAGATTTTGTATGTTTTCGGACAAGCTTCTCAAAAATAGTAATTTCTCCCTTCTTTCTTGTTAGTTTCTGCAGCTTCAGTGCTGTTCTCTGTTTACTGTTGACAGTGAGTACGCTTTCCAGGTCATCCTTCACTCCCACCCCGCACACACATACACCAAATAGGAAAAAAAAAGTCAATTTTATTTGCAGCATTTAACATGAAAGAGGCATATAGATCCAAGAATAATGGCAAACCTCTACATAAGATTGCCGAATGTTGATGACTTCCCCTGATTGGTTCAAGATAACATGTCGAGGATTCACATATACCATATTTGAAGGGTCTGATTTACTAAAAGCTGGTTTCAAAGAAACGCCTAACTTTGTAACATTTGTAACTCCAGGTCTTTCTTCCACTTCTAGGTCTATCTCTGTGAGGCCTGACAAAGCATCCAAGTCCAACAGTGCTTCAGACGCTTTCTCCTCCACCAATTTAACACACACCTTGTGGCATCTGGGATAGGAAGAAAGATTGATGAGACAAACCTCACTGTACTTTGTAACAAATGTTATACAGAGTTGGGTATGGATGCCAGCAACAGGTAAACAAGTAACCACCTGATTTTCTTAATCCAAAAAAATGTTAAACATAGGGACACTGTTAGGAAGACATTTGGATCGTGAAGTGTGCAAATTGGTGTAGCCAAATCTAAACATCAAGAGAGGGGTAGAATATTAAGAGACCAATATAAATGGGGAACATATTATCATGCTTCAGAGATAACCGGTGAATAACTACAAAGCTTGGGGCTACAACCCAGCTTAGCCATAGTTTCAACTTTAGTAGTGGTTTTTCCATTTCATCTTCAATGATCAGATTTCAAGTTAATCCTGATAACTGCTTTGCATTTCTTTCCTCCTTGTCTCCTTCCCTCTTTCTGTACCTACCTTTATGCTGCACCCATCAACATCCTATGCTATGTTGATTCAGCTTCTGACAAGCAGGGTGCCAAGTCCATGTAACAGAGATCACAAAAATGGATACTATTCTTGACATACATACTAAGAACTATTTAAAAAAAAATGAAAATCAAATTTATGAGAACTAATAAGAATGCATTTTGAATACGGAGAGGAGGAACTTACTTCACAAACCACGACTGTGTTGACTTTGGGGCCAAATAAACACCCAACTCTGGAGGAATTCTTAAGCCAAGCTTTTCAGCTTCAACTCTGCTTATGTCAATACAATTTATCACATGTGCCATAAAAACCAAATGAAATAAGGCATGTAATATAGCAAAGGATTTCATGACAACCTAGACAGAGGTTTAAGATTGCCTCCAATGCAAAACAAAGAAGAATTTGTATCATTTTGTAATGCGTATGAAGTGAAAATTGCAGCCTGCAAACAGATTACAATAGCATAAGAACCCCATTGACAGCATTACACTACCAAAAGAAAAAGAAAAAAAGTTCGGATACCTACCTCCAGTGTGCCTCTTTGTCCTCGAGACAACCTTAAGAATGCGAAATATTTTCCACCACCAAAATCCAATTCAATGTCCAAATAATAAGCATTACTTTTTTGCTTTTGTAACTTTTTAACCCATTCACTGCTGTTGACTGGTTTGCAACTTGAATCAAATGCAGTCAGCATGACCATAAAGAATATATTTGCTGGGTTGGCATATAAATTAACAGATGCTCCACATGAAATAGTAGCCTGACTGCATATGTAATCAAATTCCAGGTTGACCTGTGGATCTGTACTAGATCATAAGTCCCCACTATAACATGTAAACACGCACTAAAGATATAAGTTGTCAATACCTGCATCAGATAATTTCACATGTATCTCTGTCTGTAAAAAATTAGAGACACAAACAGTAGGAAGGAGAAAGATTTCCTTCTGCTCTTGCAAGGCAATGGATGGATTCTTATTCAGTGGAGCATATCCAAAGTTATCAGGACGAATGATGGGTACGTCTTTCGCAACACTTTGAATCAAAAAATAGATTTTACCAACTTTTCCACCTTCCAATTTCAGAGCACAATGTGCAGTGCCTAAAGAACACTTTGACGATTCAACAGAAAATGCTGTCCGAACTTGAAAAGCCAATTTCTCAAACAGACTGGACAAATGCACAGGCTTCCCACCTTTAAGATCATCAGACCATTCCACAGATGAAATCTTGCAATTTAGCAGTTCATCTGTAATTCTAGGTCTAAAGGAAAATAAAAAATTTCCTGCAGATGAATTTCAAACCCTGTAAATATCTGTAGTCTTGTTCAGGCATAGGAATCCATTTATGACTTTTACTGCATAAATACTAATGAAGACTGGATCAAATTACTAAGCAGACCAAGCTATTTGTAAAATTGTTTATTTTTTAACAAATTTTAATTACTAACTTTGATTGCATTAAAACCCAGTAGAAGATATACTCAATATAAAGATTCCAAATTCAACACATTAGAAACTTAAATGTTTCAAATTTGATCATCTAGTTAACAAGGATAGCACATATCTATTTACATCTTCTATTACATTCTCGGGTTTCTACTTTAGTTACGTAGAACAAAGAGTGCCACCCATATTAACATAAATGGAAAAAGGAACATAACAGAGGCTACGAAGAAGTACACACAGTATATGAAAATAAAGTAATCATCAAAAGTGAATTCATCTACAGTGGAAAAATTATAAAATTAAAAATTCATGGCAAAACAAGTATATTAGATCACAAAATTAGAAGAAAAAATTGCATTTAGTCTATGAATTAATCAATTTCTAACATATAACCAGTCATCATGCAGTTATTTCATTTTGATGACAACGCATTTTCACCTTTTGTTTTAGATTTGTTGAGTATTAAATATTTAAGTTAGACAATCTAAAATGACTGTTATGTTTGGCAGCCAAACATGGATGCTATGTATATTCTTTCTTTCACATTTATGTGCTTGTGTAAGCTTATATATAAACACTTCTTGTAATTTAAATGATCGAGTTATTGAATACAATCAATATGGTATCAAAGTCACTTTTCTTATTGTCTGAACCTTTCTGATAATTTGAAGTATTAGAACTCTTTAGTGTTTTGTTTCAAGAAGTGTTTCAATTAAAACTTTTAGTTCAAGAAGATTTTCAATCTTAAGCCTCCTCTATATATCCAACACCACACATCAGAAACATATCTCTAGTGATAAAATCTTCAAGTTCCATCTTCAACATAACTCTATTTCAGTTTCTATTCTCTAGTATATTTTCTGTCTATTTTACATCATCCTTAGGCATGCCTCAACTTCTCAGAACATTACCCAAAGATCGGTGGTTAGAAGTCGTCCCACGCACCAACATGCGCCACCTATAGCCATCGGAATGTTGTGCCGCTTCATTTCCCATTTGTTTTATGTTTCTGTCCCTAAGAATGTTCAGGATGCCTTGTCTTAAACAACTGGAGGCAGACAATGGTTGATGAAATGGAAGCTCTTTATTTTTTAGGAACTTGGAGTTGGCACCTCTACTTCTTGGCAAAATAGTAGTTGGTTACAACTGGATATATAATGTAAAAGTTGGCCCAGATGGATAAGTGAACAGGCGTAAAGCTCGACTTGTTGCTAAAGGTTATACACAAGTATTTGGTGTTAACTACATTGATACTTTTTTACCTATGACTAAAATTGCCTGTGTATTTTCCTGTCAATGGTTATTGCATCAGTTGGATATCAAGAATGTATTCTTAAATGGTAACGAAGAAGTATACATGGAACAACCTCCAGGTTTCATAGCTAAAACAAAAAGGAACTTAATCTGTCACTTTTAGCGCTCTTTATGGTTTGAAACAATCCATGTGTTTGGTTTGACAGACTCAGTAGAGTTGTTCAATAGTTCGGCATGACTCGAGACAAGGTTCATCATTTTTGTATTTTACTTACATTTATCAGGAAAAAACATCTATTTAGTGGTTTATATTAATGACACTGTTATCATTGGAGACTAAAGACCTTAGAAACTTAAAAGTATTTTATTGGTATAGAGATTGCTCAATCACAAGAAGGAATTTTTGTTTTATAAAGAAATATGCCTTGGATATACTTGAAGAAATAAGTATGACATATTGCAAATCTGTTGACACACCCATGGATCCCAGTGTCAAACTTCTTCCAAGATAAGGGAAGCCTTTATCTGATCCTGAAAGATATCGAAGGTTGATAAGGTACTTTATCTGATAGTCACTCGTCCTGATATCTCATTTATAGTTAGTGTGTGGTTAGCCAATTTTTACAGGCACCATGTGAAAGTCATTGGAAAGCTACAATCAGAATTTTAAAGTATGTCAAAAGGTTTTCAGGTATAGGCTTACTTTATAAGAATCATAGAAATACACATTGTTAGCTACACAGATGCAGACTGGACTCGTTGTCCTTGAAATAAAAGATCAATATTAAATTATTGTTTCTTATTTGGTGGAACTTTTGTGTCATGAAAAAGTAAAAAAAAAAGATTGTGATAGTTCATTCAAGTGCAAAAGTCGAATACCGAGCAATGACTCTTGGAAAGTGCAAACTTATTTGGGTGAAGCATTTTCTCACGGAGCCCAAGTTATATAAACTCAACCTATAAAATCAGTTTGTGATAATCCAAACTACTTTGTATATTACATCTAATCCTGTCTTTCATGTGATGACCAAACATATTGAAGTTGATTTTCATTTCATATGTGAAAAGATTGCTTTTGGAGACATTGTTGCTACTTTCATTGGATCAAATGACCAACTTGCTGATGTCTTTACTAAATTTTTTTGAGTAATTAGGATTTAATACATTTGTAGCAATCTTAGCATTTGATTTATATGCTCTAATTTGAGGGGGAGTGTTTAAGTATTAGATATTAAGTTAGGCAGCTTAAAATGACTATTATGTTTGACAGCCAAATATGACTGCTATGTGTGTTGTTTCTTTCACATTTGTGTACTTGTGTAAGCCTATATAGGCACTTTTTGTATTCTAAATGATCAAGTCATTGAATACAGTCAACAAAATTTACTAGTCAAAATAAAAATAATACAATTCATACCTACACTTAAAGACATCAATGCCTTTTTCAATCCACCAGACAAGTTAGTCGCACCAAAAGCAGCCATAGAATCATCAATAGAGTCCCCAGATTCCAGCATTAAAGAAGCAAACTCAGTTTCCCTTTGTTGTGGCCGTTGAAAGCGCAACTCCATTGAGAAATCCGTTTCATTATGTATTCTTAACAAAGGAGAAACAACAATTGACAAGCCCTCCTGTTCAGACGATAAAGAAAAAGGAAAATTTGCGGTAAGAATTTATTCTCAAGCATGTGGTTGATCCCTGCACTGCTTGTAATGATCTGCAAAAATACCTCAGTCCTTCGTGAAACTTCAACTACAATAAATGGACCAGGGGAAGTCTTCGTTTCTGATAAACAGAGAGAGAGAGAGTGAATTAAGCAAGCTTTGTACCATCACTATTCAATATAAAACTAAATATTGAGATCTAAAAGTGACTAAAACTGAACAAGTTTCAGACAAGATGGTGCACAGGTTAACTGCATGAATATAAGATAGTTGGTGGCAATTAATTACTCCAGGTTTGCTATCAATCAACCTAGCATCAGAAAGGTCCACTGTATGAGAATTTTATATTGATCCATGTTCCACAAGGAAACACAACAGGAGTGATTTAACTAATCCATCTGAATTCCTGCTGGTTTAATTGTCATTCTTCCTTCCCCAAGGATATGTTGCTTCACTGTATAAGTGAAGCATTGCCCCCCATATCATACATGAAGAATAAATTTCACTGGTAGACACTGGTTACTGAAGCTTCTTAGAACTTGCCGTCCGAACTCCACTGAAACAGTTAAATGTTCAGCAAGGGTGCCCAATGAAGCAGTTGATATTTTATACTTCATTCTCTTCTCAAATGCTTATATGGTAAAGGAATGTTAAAAGTAAGATCAACACCTCATGTCTCACTAATGCCAATAAGAAGACTGGTTATTCACTTTAAATCAACTTTCATAATTAAGATTTAGCATTCTGAAATCCCATACAGTGACTACCTCTATATGTGTGATAAGTCATTCCTTGCAGCCCACAAAAAAATTGGAAACATATACAACTGACAGCTTTAACAATCCTACTTCTCTTTTGGAATAATTCAGCTTGATAATCTAAAAAACGAAAAGACTCCATACATTAATCTTCTAATACATATATAAACATTTCTCCAAAAAGAAAAATCTTAACAAAAAAAGTGTTCTCACTTGTTAACATCTTGCAGAGTCTTGTTTGTAACATGTCTTAGAGAGATGTATTAAAATTTTGATCAATTAATCATTTTAAAATTCCATCAATTCTGAATATTGTTTTTCCAGTATTAAATTACTCTATTGAGTAATAAAGGAGAGGGCTTCCCACCTTGTGATGAAATGACACATGTCCTCCAAGCAAATGCCCGGGCTTCCAGAAGTGAAAGATGAAGTGGAGATGTAGATAGGGATCCTTGGTCGACAAGCCGGATCGAGAAAACTGATGCTTCAGGAGGTTGATTTGCCAAAGATAAATGCCTGTTAACCACATTAATTAAAGCCAATAAAATCTAGAGGGCAAATCATACACTGAGTAATGAAACGGGATGATTCCCACCAAAATTCAAAATGAATTATGACTGGTTATCCCAAAAAAGAAAGGTAACATAAATGTTAATTTAGAAATATGAGGTTCTCATTTTCCAATAGAAAAACTGTGAAAAGCATCAAGTTAGCTACTGCAGAGTACCAACAACACTAAGAATGACTGTCAAACTGATCAGGCTAATGTTTCAACTAAAACCCAAGCATCGGTCACTTGGAATTGGAGCTTGTTTGAGATCTTCAGACAGCTTCTTCTTGAGTTAGCCTTGACTGACTAATGAGTTCTCAATCAAAGAAGAAAAACGAAAAAGGAAAAGACTTTCAGGAGAAATACCTGAGAAAAATGGCAGTACATTGTTGACCAGCTACCAAGGCATACTGGTTATCAAAAAACTGACAATGGAGGGTTAAGCCTGACCGGTTTTCAACCTGCATCAAGAAATTACCAGTTCCATATCTTTGACACTCATAATAAACATATGGAAAAATTAAAGCATGGTGGTATGGTTCAGGTACTTAGAACACACCTATAACCAAGAAAAGTGTTTACCCTCCCTCTCCCCCCCCCCCCAAAAAAAAGGAAAAAAATAATGCCGATTATACAATAAGAGGAATGGTGATTCCAGATTATAACTTTACAATTAAGTTTACAAAATATTTAACTTCATGAGCGGAGTTGCAATGTCAGATTTTTTTTTTTTCCCCTCTCCTTTGGTGGGGTGGGGGTTGTAGTGGTAGACATTTAATATAAATTGGATAAGCAGAGCCCAGAACCTTGCAACAATTGGCCAAGATGGCTGAATTTCTTACTGCAAAAGGACCAGCCAACTTCAACTTCCCAATGACAAAGAGAAGGATGTCCAGTGAAAGCTCAGTCAATGAAATACCCAACTGCCAGTGGTGGAGATGAATCAGATTGTGAGATCCAAAGAACATTTTACAAATAGCCTTGAAAGCTTACCTCTTTTATTCTAGCATGTAAATGACCACGCACACCAGGATCATTTTCTGAGTCCCCAATGAAAAACCTATAGCGGTAGAAAATGCAAATATCAAGTGGATGGACTAACTCTCTCCTGCAATGTTATGCAATAAGAGAGAACAATGAGAAAACATTTTTAACAACAAATCTGATGGACTTTCCAGGTAAATACAAATAATAAAACATAAACTCAAGGACGATGAAATAAACTTATGTTAGTACAGGAAACACACACCAAATGTTCCTCTGAGCATCAAAATGATGTAGCATGACCTCTAGTCTGCACATAAACCTAGCTTTAGTGTTTAACACCTGCACGATGACATCAGTAGAACCTATAGTTCCTTGGAGGAGTGGGAACTTTTCCTTGGTATCTGCTGGTTTGTGAACAATTGTCAGTGTAACCTTGTTTATTAGAATGGTGACTCCCTGCACCTTTTTTATATTACCCAACTCTCCTTCATCAGTTACAGGCGAGTTGCATGGCAAACCACTTTCAAGTGCCATACCCAAGTAGCTATCACTAAATAAACCATTACCAGCTGGAATGAATTCATGAAAAACTTTAAATTTAAAGGGATTTCCAGGCTTGGCCACAAATTCCAAAACCCCATCAATGAAGGCTAATGCTCTGTCATTCTTCTTATTAACAAGATAAAATGTAGTTTTAGCTGGTAGGTGGTAAGATTCCAACTCAGAATCACCATCATAGGCCTCAGGTTTATAAGGAAGTGCAGTCCAAAATGTCCATGCACTATCATAAGAACCAGAAATGTCAACAAAATCAGATCTTGACCGGGAGTTCAATCTCAATGGTTGTCCGGACTCATCTTTAGCATATAATGAAATCAAGGAGAAAAATCGAGTTTGTGGATTCCATCTCCCTGGATTGTGATGCTTCACCTGAACACAAGTTTGATAACCAATCATGAAATGTGACTAAAAAGAGCGCACACAAAAGATATAAAACTACATGAAATCCTCCAAAGCTTCTCTTTATCAGGGAAAACATGATTAGTACAAGGTAGCCAAAAAGGTAAGAAAAACCACTCTTTTTTGGCAAGCCAACCTGCACAGGAAGAGAACAAGCCCATTCCCCCTCAGGCCAGGAACATGAATGAAGTTCCCCCCGTCCCCCCCCCCCCCCAAAAAAAAAATATTAATAATACACACATTTTGTTGATGAATGAGCTTTTGTTACCAAATATTTTGCTTCTATAAAGGCTTCTCTGACAATCTCATTGGAGTTAACCAAAGGGCAATCTCATTCCTTAGACAATTCTGGTAAATTGTTAAACCACAAAGGAGAATATTGAGATAATGTCTGAAAGAAAGGTGCAGTATCTTCATCTAAGCATCGTAGCAAACAAGAGCGCTTTAGCAAGACTGGGATGAGAACATACTGTTCTAGCAAAATGACAGTGGAATTAACAATTAATGGTCCTAAATACAACAAAATCCCGAGATCTCACTTCCGCAATTAGATGATATACAAGTAGAAACCAGTCATTCTATGACTCTCCCTGACAAAGTACTCAACATGTAAGCCTGGATTAAAGTGACAGCTATCCTAGGACAAAATGCTTTTACACCACTGACGAGGCCACGAAAAACCGGCCTGATATGACACTGGAAATGGAGATGGTAACATAACAGCATCACCTAATTTGGTAAAATCTGGATCCACAACTCGAAGTTACATTTTTTTGGGAAAAAAAAAGGATAAAATGATTAAGGTCTTGTAATATTTACACAAAGTAATTGGAAAATTTCAAATGCCTAAGTCTATGTATCATAACTCATCAAATGAAGGCTGGATTTAAAAATAAGGTAACTACTTCTGGATAGAATGCTATTGCAGGCCAGTAACAGTTCCACGCCGTCAGCATCTGCTGAAATAGAAACGAACCAACTGTTTATATTCCCAACAAAATTCCTAAACAGAAATTTCTTACCCTGAAGAGAGACCTCTCTCCAACAAGTGAATAATGCATTGTGCCAACTAGATTAAGCCTGTTTTCTGAATTCTCAACTGCAATATACATGTGTTGATAGACATCTTCAATTGCAACAATAGTGCCTACACACGTGTTAAAATAATTCAAAGCTCCATATGCATCAAATTTATTTGAAAGATACAATATTTTATAATAGCTAAAACTGAATTACCGTCAGGGAGTTTTTCTACCAAACTTCCTTCAGATTCTTGACTTATGGACAAATGGCTTCGTGGCAAGTTATTGGTTCTCTCTTGAACAAGAATCCCAGACAGGGATTCAAAAACAAAAATAATTGCCTGATTCAGTAAAAGCTTAAGATTAAGTCAAGTATGAATATAGTAACACTACACTTATCAAAGGAAACAGCTTCAAATGACCGCTGAACTGTAGCTGAGTAGTTCACAAGAACTTCAAGAATCACACTATATCAAGCCCAAAAAGTTACACATCAAAGCTCATGTTTAAGGACACATTTGTCATTTGTCCCGCATAAAGTGACCACTAATAAAAGCATATGTCAGTTCAAAGTTATATGTTCCAGGATACCCTTTGTTGTGTTAATGAAATGAAGATAATCTCCTTTCTTCCTTTTCTGATAGTTCTTCAAGCTGAGAATAAAGTGAAATACCATAACACGCTTTATATGATACATGAATTCTACTAATGTTGCCTTATAAACAGATACTTGTCTAGAGGCACACATTTTGGGCCTGAACAAAAGAAAACAACACACAGATCAGGCAGATTAAAGATGAAACTAAGTGGTGGGATTTCCTCCCTTGAGTTATGCTCTGTGAGGACCCAGTTAAAGCATGTGTAGCTCTGTCTAGATGTTTCCAAAATGTTGCTTCATCTAATTATTTAACACTTGAAAGAAGATTAAATGCATTTATGCAGGCAAGAATTTGTTGTTGATTTGCTGTGGATTACAAATCGCTAGTCTATACTGAATACTAGGATAAGACTGCGATTTCTCACCTGTATTTCGGTTAGGGAGATAGTCATATCAAAATCTGAAACAGAACCATTGCCAACCCAAACATGGTCCGAGTGCATGGGAACAGTCGCATATCTTGTGACAGGGCATTCAACTGCGATGAATGCACAAAACTCTTTCAATAAATAGTTTTGGGGGCCAGAATTTAAAATTTCAGATCCCACAACACTTTCACATGAATCCTTTGTTTTATCAGAATAAGACTCATTTCGAGGAAATGGACTTTTTGAACTTGAATCATCAATGACAGATTCTATTAAATTCCGTTTCTCTACAGTTGCTGAGCAATCTCCATGTGCAGAGGCAAAAGATAAATCATGGTGCGTGATTGAAGGAAAATGAGGGATTCGAATTTCCTTGGATGCCTGTTCCAAGGTTTCACTTGGGAGCTGAGAAAGGATAGAAAATTTGGAAATTTCAAAAAACACTTTTCTTAGCATATTTTGCACTTCAAGGTTCAAACGAACATCAGCTTCAATCAGAAGTTCCTGAAGTTTTCCTGCACAGGAGTGAAAATTTCAATCATATGCCCCTAACAATTAGGACAAGTAAAGACATGAGGAAATACAATACCAATTTCATCTCTGGCTACGAGTGCAAGAGAAAGCTGTGAAAGACTTATACTTAATGCTTCCAAGTGCTCCCAGTTATCATGTTGAAGCTGCTGAAAATCTCGTGCAGTGTCACAATTATGATTTACCATGGTCTCACCATATTGAGCAACCATACGTTTCTTAGTTAATGATACAGCAGACCAAATATCATCAATTTGATTTTTGTACAGGATAATGCATTGTGCGAACATAAAAAGTGCTGCTGTTTCAAGGTAAACAGATCCCCCCTGCGAGATATAGTCACTTGTCACTAACTATTTATTCAATATTGATCTCTGTTATCTCAGAAAATGTGGACAATGGAAGCAGTTATTTCATGAATGTGCTAGAAATAAACAGATAAGCAATTTCAGGTTCATAGGTAGGCCGAAAACAAACCTAAAAACAGAAGATGGAGGGAAAAATATTCAATTTTCAAATGATGAAGAGTACCTTAGATCGGCAACAGATAGCCTGAAATTGTCCCCCAACAGAGAGAGATGCCTCAAGTTTGTTGGATCTGTGTTTTGCCACCAATATATTCTTTATTGAGCATTCTGCCAAATATATTTCACTGATAAAAATTTTTGTGCAAAACCAATGACAGAAATGGTTCATAGATCTTTCAGAGTTCATTACTGTAACAGAGTCCCCCCACATGCCTGAATTAGCAGCAGAAGTAGAAGGATGACCTTCATCTCTTGAACACGAACATTCCAGTAAGGCTTTTCCAGAAATATTCAAATGCAAACACAATTTGCAATGAGAAAACGACGCTTCACATAGGCAATTCAGAGAAGACAGCATACCCCTGGGATCAAACTGGTCAAGTCTCTCAACGATCTCAGGTGAATATTTGATTATATCTGATCTAACGCCAATCAAATCAATAAGAAGTTTGATAATTGCACCT
The DNA here is from genome assembly GCA_019593545.1 of Apocynum venetum. NCBI lineage: Eukaryota > Viridiplantae > Streptophyta > Magnoliopsida > Gentianales > Apocynaceae > Apocynum > Apocynum venetum. Next base: position 1,519,654 of record SRSM01000123.1, on the reverse strand, counting down.
TCAAAAGAAAAAGTAGCACATGCCTGCTGAGCAAACAGGTGAACTCCGCAATCCAACATGCTGCCAATGTCCAGGCTTACTTTACTTGATGCATCAGTATGTGTGATGTAATTTTCTGTGCTATGGCATTGCTGCCTAGTATTGCAAAGAACCATGTCCATCAATTCCAATTCACCAGTACTTTTAAAAGCAAAATGTTTGACAACACAATCAGGAGATGCCACCTCTTTTTCCCTATTTGTGATCATTTCATTTCTTTCAGAATAAGTATATGCCATCTCCTGCCTATATAATTCCTGACAACTTGACCCACCATTTGAACTAAAGTAGGAGAGAGCATGAAATACAGCAGCATTTAAACTAGAAACCGCCTGTCAAAAGGATGCACAAGTTAGAGAGAGAGAGAGACTAAATGCAAATTCAGCAAAGCACCCAATATACCACACAGCACACAGTTGACCATTTGTACAATAAAGAACTTTAGCAGAGATGATGACTCTCCCACTGTAGGAGGACCAGCAAATCTGATAATAGTAACAGATAATAAATTTCACAGCCTCACATGTGCTTAATTTAACTAATGTTCTCCTACAATAAAAGAAGGAAAAAATACTAGTCTTGATCCAAAAACATAAATTCAATTGCTTAAGAAATCAGTTTCCCACCTCAGATTCTCCTTTACATCTGTTTATTGAATTTCCAGGAGGAAATGTCAAGATGGAAAACAACTACCGGAAGACGACAAATTGGCAATCTTTCTCACAACATGCAATAAGTGAAGACTCATGCATCCATTTTTCCTTCCAATACTGTGAATGCTCTTCCATTTTTCTTTTATTCTTAGGTAAATAGTCATCACTTCATCAAAGAAAGCACCTGGAATGCCACCCACACAACTAAATTTTGGGATATGTCAACTAAGAAAAGAAATTGTTCATAACAAAACAATCCAATCACTTCCTTTATGGTTCATAATGCCAATGAGAGAAATTAGTACTAACTATAAAGAGAGGAGCATGATCATCCATTGAGAGCAAAGCTTCGGCATTTGGAGAAGTAGAATGCTCAAGGTAAAAGTAAGCTGTTCAAGTCACCAATCTATAAAAACAGTGCCCTGATAGGCGATGCCACAAAACCAACTAAAAGGTCAATATTGGCAAAAAGGCTTCTCTTCAACAATTGTACGAAAATATAAACAGTTTAAACAGAAAAAGGAAACATGAACAAGAATCAAGGAAGTGTATTTGATTTTAGATAAAAAGAAATAAACCATGCGAATACATAGAATGAGACAATGAGGCATTCAAGTGTCAGGAAATGGAAAGAATCAAAGCACCTCTGCCAACACAGACATATCATCCAGAAATACTAAAGCAGTGAAGCCAGATGCCATCCAATGCAAAGATGTTGAGACAGCAACAATTTTTGAACCAAGTGAATGACAATCCTTCCTGTCACAAATGCATAGATCATTTCAAATTTGGATAAATCCACTAAAATGAGGACAAAAAGAGATGAGAATGAAGTTTCTGTTGCTGACTGTATTTTAATATTGTGCATGTTTTCCACAGAGAATAGAATGAATAAAATTTGTATCTAAATTCTTAAGATCGTGATTATTCTCCAAAAAGTGTGAAAATGGCTTCAAAGATAACGAGATGAAATGAAACAGCATTCGGACAAAATTCACAATCAATTCTGGACACCAGCTTATTCAGAACACAAAACATTCAAGCACACAGAATACACCAGGCAAACGACAAGATGGAATATCACAGCCTATGCAAAACTGATTTTTCTACAAACGGATCAGAAACACAAAAACAAACCTGTAGACCTAAAATAAGAAGAAATCAATGTTCTTAGAAGTTCAATGCCTCAACTCCTTGTGACTATACTAGATGATTATTAGCTACAAGTGAAATATATCTACAGAATGGAGGGCAAGACAAATTGGCATGTAAATCAAACATGATGCACAGATATTTGGACCTGTAAATTTGTGGAGTAATTTGATTTTTTAAAATGAATAGCACCAAATGCCACTATTGCAATATAATAACTACGAATTGACATGGGAATATGATGGAAAGATGTCATATAAGGATGACTACATACCTCGAGGATGTTAACTGAGCAGTTGCTGGCCTGAGCATGAAGAATTGGTAGCTTGAATTATGAGATAATTTACTAAGGGAAGCTTTCAAACCATAAATTTTCAAGTAACCCCCGATTGAAATCTGCCTTTTACAGCTGTTGATGTCATTTGTTGATTTTAAAATGCCACTATTTTGAGTCTCCCTTAATCTAAAGCCAAAGGATTCATCGTCACAAATTTTCATATGTTCACATGATAACATAGAATCTGATCCTGAATTTGGCGAAAGAAAAAGTTCGATGTCATCAATACTGACAGAAAGCAATAACTCATCCTTCTTACTTATTGGGTGCACATCTCTTTTTCCACCCAGCAACTTCTCCTTTCTTAGTGATAGTTGAATTTTAGGACCAGCAACAACCACCCCAACTTCCATATGTTTTTCTGGACACATTCTAAGCACTGTCTCCTCAATCTTACTAGCAAAAGATTTATAGTGGCTACTAAAGTCAATCTGTGATAGGCCCTCACGGGTCCTTGAAGTATGCAAACCAACATTTGTCTCTGTTCTGCTGACATCCCAGTAAAAAGCGTGCTGTATCTGTCCAAATAGAATAGCTAAGGACACTATAGATGAGTACTCTAACATTAAGTGCAATTTTCCCACCACCATACCCCCTTTAAAAATCCCGGATGTAATGTTTTTTGAGCTTGGATCTATCAGAAAGTGTCTGCTCTCCAGAAGAATGCATGGACTTTGCAAAAGTTCACTGTCATTTCCAAGAAACTTAGAGCAAACGCTTTTCCAATTCAGCCACATTCTTCTTAGGATTAATTCCAGAAGTGGGACAGAAGTGCCTGCAGCATCATTAGTAAGATTTTCAGCTGTGTAGACTTGTGCAGGCTCCAACCGCAAAATGGCAAGGGAATCAGGAACTTCCTTCTCCTGGTGATCTCTTCTCAAATTACCAACATTATCTGAACTATCTTGCAAAGGAGAGGAAGTGACAACTTTTATGCATCCACAAGAGAACATGAAACCATCTTCGGTAAGGTTATCAAAGCATCTTAAGAAAAGTGCATCAGAAGAAAGATGAAATGCAATTAAATCCTCGAGTAAAAACCTAATAGCTGAGTGCTGTTCCTCACTGACAGTAGGCATAACTCCATTATCTGCAGATACTGAAATTTTGAACTTTTCCACATTTAGGCAGATGCAGCAGCTTGGAAAGGAATTATCAGAACCAACCTTACAGCATTGATCAATTTGCCTATGATTAGCAACAAGGCCATGAGCCTTTTGTAAGAAGAGGAATTGCAGAGTTAAGTTTAAGACATGGTTAATAATGGACCAAATAAGAGCTAGTAGTTGATAAACTTCCAACAAAAGTTTGCTGATATATGACTGATTGGAATAAGATTTTGCCAATTGAGCACTCTCAGATATTCTATAGCGAATGATTCGTCTTGCTAGTACAATCGCATCAGAAGTCAATTTGTACTCAAATTCAGAAATCAAATCCCACTGGTGCTTAATGAAATTTGAATGTGTTCTGTCAGAGAACATCATAGCAGCTGATTCCTTTATCATGTCACAAACAGGATATCCAATTAGTAAAAGCATGTGCTCATAAGAGCGTAAATAACGCAACCAAACGTCTACAAAACTAACAACTTTATACAGTGAAAACTTAGGAGTAGAAATCAAAGAACTAATTCTACTCCCTGCTATTCTCCATAATTGGCTACCAGTCCTAGTAGGTCTGGGCTCTGAGGATGACAATAAATAAAAAAGGGAAACGATTGCAAGATCTGCAGGAGAAAAGGAGAACCTTAGTGATGTCAAGCAAAGAACAAAGTTTGTGCATCGAAGATTTTCTAATGTAACTGAACTTGAAATATCTGCTGCAGAAACAAAAGAAGTGCTAGAACTTTTATTCCTCAAGTGAACCTCAAAATTCTTAACATCAACATCAAATGAGCACTTTTGAGAAGGCAACAAGAATGAACCAGTGAACCCTCTGAGAAAGCACGTCTGTCCAATATAACAAGATTTTGCACCGAGCTCCTTAAACATCAGGGAGCATGAAAATGAATCGTTAGAACCAGGAAGCAACACGAGGATATGAATATCATCCACCTCTAATTGACAATGTCCAAGCACTGTAGTCAGTAAATTAGTTTTCCAACTTCCTGCAGTGACACCTGAAATCCTTTTGATAACATCATGCAGTACACTGCCCTGAAATGCAAAAGATTTTAAGTTATAACCTTGCACAAAAATCTGATATGAACCCAGGCAAGTCTAGAAATTCATCTGGATAGCAAATGGATTTGCTAATTTAAATTATTCATTCATACAGTTAGCTCCCTCTTCAGTGCATTCTTTAACCACCAGAAATTCAGTGGCATTAGTTACTACTGGACTAATGAAAAACCATATAAACACAACATGCTTTCATATATTCACATGTGCAGATATGCTTATAGAGAGGTCAATATCATAAAATTAGAAAAAGGAAATAATAAGAGAAAATTACAATGAATTTAGGAAAGTAATTATATTATGAGCAGTGTTTTACTGACTCAATATATGTAAGTTGCGACATTATAAATAGCTATGAACGAAAAGGAAAAAATTCAAATTGAAATTAAGATGATATTGCTGACAGGCAGAGCTAATTCAGATGATTCTCGTTGTTTCACTTCAACAACAATACTCCGTGTGTAAAGGTAAAAACGCCAAAATGCAGTTGTATAGACGCAAAAATCTGTAACAAGTACCTCTGGATCAATTTCAGCCAAAATCCTCCTCTTTTCCTCCAAAGACGTATCCCTTGGCTTCCTCCTCCGTCTCAGAGATCCTCCTTCCGCCTCTTCTTCCCTTACTTGATCAAACCAGTTTCTTAATCAACAAGGAAAGAAGAAAAACGAGACAAATTCACAGGAATACATATCACTTACCCTAATAATAGGACCACGCGAAGTCCTTGTGCTCCGAGAGTGAACGTGGTAGAGGACCAGTAGGAAACACAGAGGCTTAACTGTTGGACAGTGACTTCCTTGAAACGGAAGCGTGCGGAATCATCCAGCGACTGATTGAGAGCGGAAGTGTTGAAGTTAACATTCTTGAGAGCTCCTCTAGAACGGAGAAACCCTACCTTGAGTTCAAGGTCTGGTTCATCTCTTAACCATGGACGTAACAGAGAGATAAATCTCCGATGAATCAAATCGTTAAAGAGCATGCCTGTTTCTCTTTTTACTTTCTAATGAATCAATGGATGTTTATCCATTACAGAGACGATCGAAATCAGCTCACCAAATCGGATTGATTTTCAGTTAATGATAGCAAAGAATGCAGTTGAGTGAAGAAGGGCAGAGAAGATTCGCGCGTTCTTCTGTTGCCAGAAAGGAAAGCGGTTAACGAAAAGAGAAGATTGGAATTTGGGCTAAAGTTTTTGGGAAGCCTTCAAGCATTATAGTTGAAAAAATAAATCTATTAAATTATTTACAAGCAAATAACACATTTATAGTCTTATTTTGGCCTAAAACAGTCCACTATGTAATTTAAATTTCAATAAATTTAAATCATAAAAGATAAACTCAAAATGTTACGTAATATTTATATCTATAGCCTGTAGTATATTTACAATTTTACACCAAAAACTTCTAAAACAAACCAACCATCTTCAAGCAAATAAAAAAAAACATTTAAACCATCAAACACAAGCATAATGTTCATTCATTTAATACATTAAAAATTAAAAAAAAATTAGAATCGGGCCGGCCCGTCAACCCACGGGCTAAAATGGCCCGAACACATTTGGCCCGCGGGCCAAACGGGCCGGGCCAATTAGGCCCGATTTTTTCGGGCCACAAATAATGAAGCCCAATCCATTTATTTTTCGGGCTTAATGGGCCAGCCCAACGGGCCGGGCCGATTTTGCCACCCCTAATTATAAGCATACAGACCATATATCCGTTATGGACACGCTCTTAGAATGAATATACCCGTTAAACGGACACGCTTACATGAATTCAAGTTTGGCTTGACAATGAAGCAAGCCCATATATCGGTTATATGGACATCTGGCTCAAGTCCAACTGTCTCCGGCCTATTTCATAAATGAAAGATTTTTGCGAAACCTGAATGGACTGAAATTATGTGCTGAGCCCAATGAATCACGCAAGTCTCGGTGTAAATTAATTTTACAAAAATTTATATTACAACAATTTATTTAAAATAATAAGATTCGCATAAACTTGATACACGAAAAATTTTACCCCGTTTGAAATTAGATAATCTTTATTCATTCAATAAAAATTAAGTTAAATCTTTGTCAATTGATAAATTATTACATTATCTTTATTGTGATTAATAGTCTGATTTATTATAGAATATGAATTCTTTAATTAAATAAATTGTTTGTAAAATTTCAATGAAAATATACAGAGTTTTTATTTTGAAGAATAGGCATTTATTCTTTTTATGTCTCAGAAGACTAGCATTTAATTTTACATGAAATAACTAGTACTATTATTTTGCACCATTACGTGACAATTAGATACCTTCTTTAATGAACTTTTATTTTTTAAATCAATCTTAGTCAAATGATAGTACTAATAGTATTCAAAGGTGAAAGATAATAACAGACAAAGTGATATACTAGTATATACCCATTAAAGAAATTTAAAGAAAAATAGTGGCAATATACTATAATGTTTCTTTTTTAATAATAATAATAAATTGTTGGATGAAATTGTTCATGAGACTCAGACTTTGAGAGGGGGAATTAATGAATTTCGAAAACATAAAGACCAAGACCTATTATCCCATAGTCATGTAAGAGGAGTTCTACGATTGGACTTTCTTAAGATAGTAATTTTGCATGAAACCATTCATTTTCCACAAATGCCGCTAATGAAAGTCTCAGAGTAATCACAAATAAAACAGTCAAATTGTATGATCAGCTTCGTCTATCATTTTCTTCACGAAAAAATATATCACTCAACCCTTCATTGACAAAATACAGAACACAAGCGAGGAAAACAGCTGTAATTTTCTTCTCGAGGAGGAGGAAGGCGGGCGAAGGCGTGTACCAGGAACAGAAGTTGTTGTCCCGCGACGACAATAACAACTAATTTAATTGGTTAGTTAAAAATATTTTAAGCTTTTGACAAAATTGTGATGGTTAGTTTGTGCCATAGCCCTTTTTTTGGTCCCTCGACAAGTCTTTACCAAGATCTCCATGCCGCACATTCTTTCCTACTTGCACACACAATTGGATAGGGATCATTCTTTCTAGTTCTTTTAACAAATTTTTCCTACCTACCTTTCTGTCTCTCAATTTCGTCTTCTTTTCTTCTTCTTTTTTTTTTTTGTTTTCTTTTGCTATTCATCTTTTCATCTTTTTTTCCCTTTTCGGTTTTCTTAAGGATACTTTTCCTCTCTGTTCCTGAATTCTTCAATTGATGTTGAATTTTTGGCAATCAACACATTTTTTTTAGAAAAATAAAAAGGGATAATGCAAATGAGGAATTCAACTGCAGGCCAAATGATCACAGAAAATACTAGTCATAAAATGCCATCTTTAGGGGATGCATGGCAATCTGATCCAAATGAAGAAGAATACTCATTCCGAGTCAGCCATAGATCTGATTCCATTCCTGGACCTCCTCGAGTGAGCTCTGAGCATGCTTCTACGAACAACCCTTTTTGGGATTACTCGGGACCATCATCATCCTGGGATCAACCATCTCCAGCTCCAACAGACATATTATCTCCAATTGCAAAGTCCCCATGGTCCTCCCATATTCCACCGGCAGGGGATCAGACTTATGCTTATACGGGTCTCATGGGCTCCCTTGTTCGTGAAGAAGGCCATATATATTCCTTAGCGGCTTCAGGGGAATTGTTATACACGGGATCAGATAGCAAGAACATTAGAGTGTGGAAAAACCAGAAAGAATATGCTGGATTTAAATCAAACAGTGGACTGGTGAAAGCAATTATTATCTCTGGTGAAAGAATATTTACAGGACATCAAGATGGGAAAATTAGAGTGTGGAAAGTCTCTGCCAAGAATCCCACCGTTCACAAGCGTATTGGAACCCTACCCACATTTAAGGCCTACATTAAGTCCTCAATGAAGCCCAGTAATTACATTGAGGCCCGGAAGCATCGTAATGTGGTATGGATCAAACACTTTGATGCCATCTCCTCGCTAAGCCTAAGCGAAGACAAGAATTTCCTGTACTCAGCATCTTGGGACAGAACCATTAAGGTCTGGAGAGTATCTGATTCAAAGTGTTTGGAATCAATAAAAGCCCATGACGATGCGGTAAACTCCGTGGTTTCTGGATTTGATGGATTAGTCTTCAGTGGGTCGGCTGATGGGTCAGTTAAAGCATGGCGAAGAGAGTTACAGGGGAAGGGAACAAAGCATTTCTTTTCACAAACACTCTTAAAGCAAGAATGTGCAGTCACAGCATTGGCCATTGATCCTTTTGCGAGTGTTCTGTATTGTGGTTCATCAGATGGGCTTGTCAATTTCTGGGAACGTGAAAACCATCTTTCCCATGGTGGAGTTTTGAGGGGTCATAAGCTGGCTGTTTTATGCTTAGCTACAGCAAAGGACTTGTTATTTAGCGGATCAGCTGACACAAATATTTGTGTCTGGAAGAAGGATGAGGGTAGCCACCGCTGTTTGTCGGTACTAAGTGGTCATTCTGGTCCGGTAAAATGTTTGGCCGTAGAAGAAGATAGGGGAACAACGCGGCCAAGAGGCGATGAGCAACAGTGGATCCTTTACAGCGGGAGCCTGGATAAGTCAGTGAAGATATGGAAGGTATCGCCAAAGCCAACACATATGCAACCACAACCGGAATATCAGACGGAAACGTTTCCATCACTTCATAGCTTCTCGTCAAAAGGTAGCAAAGTAAGCCAAATGCGACCTTTCTAGCAATTTTATTTGATATTGATATTGGATCATAGTAATTCTTTCTTAGGAAAATAGTTCTTTGGTTGCAACCATATATACATATCCATAATAGCTTTAGTTCCTTTGGTTTGGAAGTGCTTGTAAATGTAATTTTTTTGTGCAACCATATATAATTTATTAATTAGCCATGTTTTTTACCCTTTGCAAGAATTAAGTTATCTCGAGTTTACGTATGTATTAGACCCATTAAAAATAATACAGTATTATTCTAATTTTGACATTTTCATATATTTTTCTAACAGCATTAATGTGTGAGATATATGTTAAGATGGAAATAAAATTTGAAAAATCCAATTGCTTAACTCATCATTGTAGTTTTGATTTTTTGAGGCATTGAAACTATTAAAGTATAGTGCAGTATTAAAAATAATAAAGAACTTAACAGAGTCAAACAAACAAAAAAAAGTTCTTGAAACGCCAGAAAGTCGACTCTAATAGGAAAAGGTAGGTATTAAGAAATCTTCTAAATATTTGACTTTTGTTGCAAGCTTCTTTATTGAATTTAGTTCATGTAAGCAGTCAAAGGCCAAGAAGATGCTAAAGATATGATACGACGTCGGGTGGTTGATAAAATTATAGTATGGAAATGAATTGACGACACTGAAGAGGATACCATAAGGATGTGCTATTACTATGTAATGAATGATTCTTCATCAATTAATTATCTCACCTCCTATTTAAAATAATATTCATTATTTTCTATTATAAATTTTTTTATCCGTTTCAAATTATATTATAATATCTTTATTAAAATTATTATCTAATTTATAATTAAGAAATTTACGTGTTATTTAATACACATTAATTATAAATATTATTTTAAAATTATTAAAATAATATACATTAAATTAAATATTACATCTTTTAAAAATAAGTACATAATTTTTCATGTACTTTAAATTAAATTTATACATATTTTACAAAATTAAATTAAAGTTTGATAAAAAAATTTAAATGTATATCGAAGAGGAAAAATAGGAAGAATAAAAAAATAGTTTACAATTTCAATAATATTAAATATATATTTATTAATTTGTGTGAAAAAAATCAACTAGACAAATGAAGTAATTAAAAAATGTAAGATAATCTTGAAATGCTAGTGCCGTGTCATTAACATACATTTTGCAGGTGACCTAAGAAGTTTGGCATCATTAACTTCTTTCACAGCAAGAGAGAATATTAAGTTTCATAAGATTTCAATGTTGAAATAATTATAGATAAATCTCATGAAAATAACCGAAGTATCATAGTGCCACCATATATGAACAATTAGAGGAGGTAAGTTCTTACCAATTATTCTATGTCAAAAAAAAAAAGGGGGGGAAATTCTTAATAATTACTCATTGTTCGAGGGTTTTACTAGTTGATAAATTGAATGATTGTTTTGTTTCAATTATGCCTTGGAAATTCTTTCAACTTGCGAAAATTCTCACCTCCTCGAGGACCAGTATTTTAATCAATTGGAAAATGTATCACATTCTCCATTTTGAACAAGACCTAACTAACAATTAGTGGTATAGTACTAATCATTACTATTTTTTAATGAAAAACGAATCACGTTTAACTAGTTTTTTTCTAGAGATAATTTATTTCTAAAGGATGGTCATGTTTTAAACTTTTCTTGTCCACCGAAATTGTTGGCCCACCCAATAAGATATCAAAACCCAAATCAACAATCTAAGGTAGCAAAATTGTTACGAAGACTTCGGGCGGTTACTAGTCTCAGGCCCAATTCCAACCGAAATGTCCACATTAACTGACCACGGATTTTGGGCTGAAAGAATGGCAGCCTCTCTCCTTTGGTAAAGGCTTTTTGGGCGAATACTTGGATTATAGAAGTCAACATCGGTAGCTTACCTATTTCATTAATGAATCATGTTCCATCCATCACGAAAATCTTGCCAGTTTTTATTACATAAAAAGTATTGTTAAATTTTTTTAAAGTATTATATTCATTAATTTAAATAATTTTTTTAAAATATAATAAATACACCTTAATTGATAAAAGATCTTATTCATTTATTTTTAAATTATAAATCCATTGATAAATATGGTATACATTTTATTACCAAAAAAATAAACATCCCGAAAACTGAAAGAAATGTAAACGGGATGATTAGGAAAACGGCGTAGGCGAAACATTCCATCCGGGGGATGGGTACAGAAAGAAGCGGGTGAAAATTCCCCAAAAAAGTAATGCATAATAATAATGGGAAAAAAAAATCAAAGAATTCGTGAGGTAGGACCACGGTCGTCCAAAAGCAACAACCTCGATGCCAATCACGAGACAAAAGACAAATAAACCTCAAACTTGATCCCACATGCCTACTCACACACTAGACGCTACATTGCTTTCTTTCTCTCTCACACACACTACACTCAACGTTTCTCTCGCCAACGGAAAAAAAAAAAGATTTATATATATATATATTTTCCTTTTTTTAACAGGGAAAAATGGCACTGCAGAGATGGAGGAGGAGCAGACGAACAGTACCCCACTACTACTGGTTTTTCTTTTCTTCGTCTTTTTCCCCACTCTCCAAAGTGCATAGGCCGCCTAACTCTTTACTTTCCTTTTCTAAGGTACTTTCCTCTTTTTTCTAAGCATTCACACTCCTCTCAGTTTTGGATTTTCCGTTGAACCCACCGGATTGTCCTTTCCTTTCGATTCCTTTCCTCTACTCAAACTAGTACTATTCCAATTCATACGAGTTCCATTTCATTTTTTTTTTTTGCATTAGCTTCAAATTCAGGTAAGGAATTTATATTCTTCTTTTTTTTCTTTCTTTTCACTTCAAAATCTCATTATTTTTCTCTTGTAATTTAGTTAAGATATGGTAGGTGATTTTATTTTATTGTCTCGTGGTTTTTGGATATTTGACGGTATGTTTCCATTATAGGGGGGTATTGGCTCTTGTCGTTTAGGCTTCGGGGGTCCTTTAGATGTGGTTTTGCAGTTAAACTAAACTTGGTAGGGGTAAATTTCTGTGGGTGGATATGTCGCCGGAGGTGGCGACTATGGTGGAGGAGGGGGTGCAATATGCTTTTGCGATGGAGTATGACGGCCCGCCAATTACCTGCCAACTTCCACGAGCTGTCCCCATTAACGTTGATCGGATTCCGGTGGCCTCTGTGGTATCTGAAATATCATTGCCGGATAAGTTGTCTTTGCCCGTTGTACAGCCGATATTAGCAAATAATGTGACTAAAAGGTTTTCGAAGGATTTGAAACTTTTAGGTTCCGAATTAAATGTTTCTCCGACTTCTGTTATTGCCTTTGAATCGCACAATAGCGCTGTAACTTTGGATGAGTCTATTAGCAAAGAACTAGCTCTAGGGTCTGAAACTACTGTTTCTCCAAACTCAGTGGATGCATTTGAGGAAAGAGCACCTAATAGTGGCGGTTCTTTATCCGGGGAGTTGAGTAGTTCCAGTGATTTGAAACGCCCTAGTGGTGATTATGAATCTGGCGAGTTTTCAGGTATGATTGATAGGTCTACTGGATTAGGGTCTTCCTCCATCAGCCACGACCATGCGTGTGAGTTATTAAATGGATTGGAGAATTCAGGCACATTGGGGTGCTCTGAAAGCTTTGGAAAGTCCCAAGAATTATTGGGAAGTTCTCGTAAATTCAGGATTTCTACTGGCCGTGAAGAGAGAGTGGATTTCAGTAACGAGTTCAATCAACCAGACTGGGCCTCCAATGAATCAATTGTCAGTTTGGATTATCCATCTTCTCGAGTTTCCTCACGTAAGATTGGGGATGACAATAATGAACCTGCTTGTGATGGAAGACGAGCCCCAGTTGTGACTTTCTGTGATATGGAATCAGAGGATGAGGACATCGATGAACAGTTTGGTCGTCCTGGTCCTGAGATCATTCGTAAAAAGAAGGAACCTCCAGTCAAGGTGAAAAAAGGGGCATGCTATCGATGCTTGAAAGGAAACAGGTTTACTGAAAAAGAGGTCTGTATGGTTTGTGATGCCAAGTATTGCAGCAGTTGTGTGCTTAGAGCAATGGGATCTATGCCAGAGGGGAGAAAGTGTGTTGCTTGCATTGGGTTTCCTATTGATGAGTCAAAGCGAATTAACTTGGGGAAGTGCTCTAGAATGCTCAAGCGATTGCTCAATGACTTGGAGATTTGCCAAATAATGAAAGCTGAGAAATTGTGCGAAGTGAACCAGTTACCACCGGAGTACATTTATGTAAATGGAAGACCTCTTTGTCATGAAGAACTGGTTGTCCTGCAGAGCTGCCCAAATCCGCCAAAGAAGCTGAAACCAGGGAATTATTGGTATGACAAAGTGTCTGGTCTCTGGGGAAAGGTGAACACAACAATTTTTAATGCATTGGATTTTTGGTACTGTTGTAATTTAATTTGGGTAATGTTTTTAAAGTTGGGGGTTCTGCTTACTTAACAGGAAGGACAGAAGCCTTCTCAGATTATCAGTCCCCATCTGAATGTAGGGGGTCCCATCCAGGCTGATGCTAGCAATGGAAACACACAAATATACATAAATGGCCGTGAGATCACAAAAGTAGAACTGCGTATGCTGCAGGTAGAGATTTACGTTCATGCCAAAATATTTTTAGAATTATCTTGACAGTTTTATTCTGATTATTTGCAGGTTGAGACTTATGTTCATGCCAAAATCTTTTTAGAAATACTTACTGTAGTTTCTCTTGACAGTTTTATTCTGATTGTGCAGTTAGCTGGAGTCCAATGTGCAGGCAACCCACATTTTTGGGTGAATGAGGATGGCTCTTACCAAGAAGAAGGGCAAAAAAATACCAAAGGCTATATCTGGGGCAAGGTGGGATTCCTGAATGTGCTTGATTTTGTTAAAATTTCTCCCCTCTCTTATCCTCTCTAGCTTTCTCTTGTATCCCCTGGTTCACAAGATGTTGCTTTCTGTCACATAGAGCAATTTTGAGTAATGGCCCAAAAATTAATCTGATCATTTATGGTTCTTGTTCAGGCTGGAACAAAGCTGGTTTGTGCTGTACTCTCACTTCCTGTTCCTTCAAAATCCCCTCATCTGAATGGAGAACAAGTGAATAGTATGCCTAGTCACACAGCATCTGGGTATCTTGAACAGAAGACACTTCAAAAATTCCTGTTAATTGGATATTGTGGATCTGGATCAAGTACCATATTTAAGCAAGTAAGTTTTCCAGCTGGAGTAAGTCTCTATATGTATGTACACGTGTGTTTTTACATATCTATAGATGTATATGCATGCTTGCTCAATTTTATGTGCATTTGTGCAATTAGTTTGCCTTGGTTCATGATCCGGTTTTAGATCCATTCTTGGTCCCACACCATCGTTGACTTCCTCATCCTTCCCCTTCCCCTCCCTCTATTCTCTTTGAAAGATTGGGTCTTCTTTTTACCAAAAGTATGTGTATATAACAAAACTAGTATTGCATTTTTTGGTCCTTTTCCTTGGTGGTGGTTGGAAGAGGGGGAGATCGTATGAAGTAAGGATATATTCCCTTTTTCATGGTGCTTTATGGCAGTTTGCAAATCTTGGTGCATATTTTCTGCTTCTAGGCATACAGAACCCAATGACTATATCAAACCAAAAAAGGATTATTCTGGCTATCTAGTTGCTTTATTGTATCTTTGATTTATTTTATTTATGGGGTGTTGAAAATGGCATCCAGACGATAAAACACTATTACGTTCTGAAAATGTAAACTGTAAACTTCACATGGTTGTTCATGCTAGGTGTTATTGCAAATAAGTGGTATTTCTAAATAATTCTCTTGTTGAGGCGTGCTTTGATTGCTGCACTTTTATAGTCTCCATTAGAACTATTGCCATTTTCTTCAGGTTACCTCAGGCTATGCTTGTATTCTGAAAATGTCAACTATGTTCTAAATGTTTTCTTTTTTATTGAGATTGTTCTATACTGCTCCGATGACAGCTAACAGATTGGTTTAAATTGCTGCTTAGGCCAAAATTCTTTACAAGGATATTCCTTTCTCAGAGGAGGAGCGGGAGCATATTAAGTCATTGATCCAGAGCAATGTTTATGGCTATCTTGGAATACTTCTTGAGGGTCGGGAGCGCTTTGAAGAGGAAAGTTTGCATGAATCAAGGATGGATGTCTCTCCTGATGAGTCAAAGCCCCTAGGTAATTGTTTGTCTCTTATTGCTGCTGATTTTCTTGAACATAAACATGCATGCAATGTCAACCTGAATCCCAGGGGTTAAAGAAAAAAAATGTGTCAAATTTCTCTTAGCACATCTATTGCTGATAGTCAGAGATGCTAGCTGCTATAGTAGGTTTATCCCCAGCCTGACCATTTCCTTTGAACATCATTATTGAATGATTTTTTCTATTTAATCTTGGCCAGATATCAAATAAAACCCTTCACAATGCTAAGGAGATCTGTTGCACTTTGTCACCTTTACTGACTTTACCTTGTCTATTATTGGATAAGTTTATATCCAAACTACTTGAAATTTGTAACTCTAGTGGGTCATATTTCCTAATACTTTAGCAGCAGCTGCCAAGTAACTCTACTTGGTTTCATCCTATGTTGACTTGCTTAAGTATGGACTTTGAAGACTACAAGTTAAACATTTGGAAATTTCTATTGGAAAGATACCATGATCTATAATGTTCTATTGGTGTTCAATGTGCCAATGTTGAAAACTTTTCCCAATGATACTTAATAGATATATGCAGATTTTCCATGTGATGTAATATTTAGGTTTGAGTTCTTGTGATTAATCTCAGGAAGTGATGATGGCAACGAGGAAAAAACCATCTATTCAATATGTCCAAGACTCAAAGCATTCTCCGATTGGCTTCTAAAAATTATGGTGTCAGGTAATTTGGAAGCTGTTTTTCCTGCTTCTACTCGGGAATACGCACCTTTGGTTGAAGAGTTGTGGAGCAGTACTGCCATACAAGCCACGTATAAGCGCAGAAGTGAACTGGAGATGCTACCTAGTGTTGCCAGTTACTTTTTGGAGAGGGTAAGATACTGCCTAAAGTTCTGTTATTAAAGTAATCTTTATTGTAAGAATTTTAGGCTCAACTGCTTAATGAGAGTGTCTGGTTATTAAAAGTCATAATATCTGAACATTTCTTTAGTCTCACGTCTCATTGAATATTTGAATTATTTATTTATTTTTACTTTTCATTTTTCTGTTCTTACAGGAGGAAAAACAAAAAAAAAAAATTTCTGGGCTGTTTGTTCCTAAAAAGTTTCTTTGATTTTGTTCCCCCTACTTTTCAGGTTGTGGAAATATTGAGATCAGATTATGAACCAACTGATCTGGATATTCTCTATGCTGAGGGTGTTACTTCATCCAATGGACTTGCTTGTGTAGACTTCTTATTCCCAGAGCTTGCATATAATGAGAACCCAGAAAGTGGTGATCAGCTTGATTCTCTGCTAAGGTAACTCTATTTCCTTTCTGTCGGTTGTATTGTGAGGATGGTTCCTTCAACTACAATTGCTCTTGCCGTGCATATGTGGCACTGGGAATAATGTTATTTATGTTTTTTTATCTGGGTACTTTTTCTTTGTGAAATTTCTGAGACCTCATTTAGTTAATCTTTTGATTATTTTCTATTCACGGCATCCTTTGTACTCACAAATGCAGAAATGGTATAAACCAATTGCAAAGTAATGACATTCACTTAGTGAAATTTAATATCATAATTAGGAAGCAAGAAAGTGATTGGAAGTATAACAGATGGAGAAATTAATATTATAAGCAGTGGGTAAGATAGCAATCTATGCAGAAAACCAATTTTTTTTATGACAAAAAGATTGTCGATCTTGTTTGTCCAATTCTGTTATTAATAAAAATTATCTAGTGTTTTGTGGCATGCATTCTTACTGGATTAACAATGTGGTGATGTAACCATGTTGCTAAGTGGACCTTAGTCACCAAGTATGCCAACTGAACATGTAATTTATTCTTACTGTATTTGAATTTATAGGAAAATATTGCAAATGCTGACCAAACCTTTAACTGCATGATACTTTTATAGCATAGCTTTAAGAAAAATAAATAAAACAATTGTAACTTTTAACTATGAAAGTAACCAACTAAAGTGTTAATCAATGGGTAACCAGTGAGTCTATGTTGAATGAGTTTCATGAGTTGAGAAAGTCCATGAAATGGCGGAACTAGTAAAGGTGCTGAGAGTAGTCACAAAAGGAAAATTGTAGAAAAGAGAGGAGTAAAGCTGAAGAAATACAAAACCCTTTTCTCAAGTGTCTCAATCCTTATAAGAAATTGTGATTTTAAGCCTGGTGTTCCTTGTTAAGCTGTTTCACTGTTTGTTTGACTCATCTAATTGATTTATGACATATGATAAGCGATCATCAGTTAGATGTGGTACAGTATCATCTAATTGAAGGACATGTTCTTTCTACTGACTCAATGCTAGTAAGATATTGGCAGTCCTATAGGTCATGCCTCACTGATTTCACTTTATACATTCAACTTAGTATAATAAGCTCTCTTCAACTATAATGTATTCTTTGCCATGATGGCTATTTTGGGCTTCTTTATGCATTTATTTTCTATAACATTTGTCTACCTTAAGGACTTGAAAAACAAATATACATATTTTTTTGACAGGTTTCAGCTGATAAGAGTACAGGCAAGACGATTTGGGGAGAGTTGCAAGTGGATTGAGATGTTTGAAGATGTTCGAATTGTCATATTCTGTGCGGCCTTAAGTGACTATGACCAATTTGGTACTGATGAAAATGGGAATCTAGTGAACAAGATGATATTGACTAGAAAGTTCTTTGAGAGCATCGTTACACATCCAACCTTTGATCAGATGAACTTCCTACTGTTGCTTAATAAGTTTGATATTTTTGAGGAGAAGATAGAACGGGTACCTCTGACTAAGTGTGAATGGTTTAATGATTTTCATCCAGTGATGAGCCGATACCGTTCCAACAGTTCTAACTCCACCCATTCACCCCCTCTGGGGCAGCTGGCTTCCCATTATATTGCTGTTAAATTCAAGAAGCTCTTTTCGTCTCTCACAGACAGTAAATTGTATGTTTCGCTAATGAATGGTCTGGAGCCAAATAGTGTAGATCAAGCACTCAGGTACGCCAGGGAGATTGTGAAGTGGGATGAAGAAAGGCCCAACTTTAGTAGCTTAAGTGAATACTCGGTTTATAGCACCGAAGCAAGTTCCTTCTCCCAATGAAAATTAGAGCAGGCTTTTAAATTGTTGCTGCTGACATTTTGTGAATACTCAAACACTGTACATAAATGCTACGCTACTAGTCCGCAAGGTAAAAAGAATTTTGATGCTGAACATTGATGAAGAGGGGCAAATATTTCTTCTAGAAAACTGCTGCAGAATGTTGGATTATCAGGAACATGTCGAGTGGATTCTTCTGGTTCTCGAGCTGTCCCGCCGTCATGTATTTAGCAATTTAGTGTTATTGTTTGTTGAAATTACTACTGGGATATAGTTGATTGAAATTACATTATTAGTCAGATCTTGTACACAAGTTTGTATAGCTAGACAATGATGGAACTAGTATCAACACACGCAGTAAAGTATGATGAATTCATTTCTTAATTTCTTTTTCTCCGTAATTGTATCTGAGCTGTATCCAGCTTCCAGCAGGCTTTGAATGCTTAAGACTCAAAAATAGAAGAAAATTGTGATAACCCTTTTAAGATTCAGAGCAAGCTAAAACGATGACGTTCTTTTCTAGTTAGTTTCTCAATACATCAAGCTTGGTACGGTAGGATAGAGGAGAAAGAAATGAGCTAATGCATCATTTTTTTATCACATTCAAGAAAATCTAGGTACGAATCCAATTCTGGAAGCTCACGGGAAGAGTAACTCAACCGCCAAATCGCGGGACTGATCTGAAAATCAATCTATGCATTAAAAAAAATCTCAAAAGTATTCCCCAACTGGGAAAGCGGCCAAAACTTGTCCTTTGGACCAGAACTTGGGAGCCTTTAGTGCCCGGAGATTCAAGAAACCTTTCTCATTTTGGCAATGAGCCAATTCTCGAGATAAAATACTGAGAAAGCATTGAGCCGTGATTGACTACGAAGTTTTCCTCATTTCTCACTGATTTAGTCATTTAGATTTCCTTTACATTTTTCTTCCTTTCACTAAATCAGCTCTTTATTTCTTTGAACTTCTTACCTGGTCCCACAACTCTTCCGTTCCTCTTTCTCTTGCCAATGCCCATTGCTAAATCTTGCAAAGTAGGAGTACTGGTAGGTAACGCCTGCAATATCCTTAGTCGGCCACAAAGCTGTAATGAGCTTGCTCTTGTGGACTCAACAGAATGTTCTTACAAGTCCATCCTAGTTTTAACATTCCTTCACGTAACAGTTGTGAGTTCACTTGTGCAAATTGCTTGCTTTCTTCAATCAATTTAAGCCACTCCTCAACAACAGTATAGTCTTCAAGACTAGTTTCCCACAGGCTCCTGCTGAGAAGAAGAGCTTTCCGGATGTAACATACCTGCATATTCCAGAAGTACCGCTCAGATAAAAGAGATGGAAGCAGCAGAACAGGAAGTACCGGTAAATAAGTGGAATTAAACTTTTATAGCTGTGCTTAGGAAACACACTATTAGGGGCCAAGGAAAATAGTGCAGAAACTTCTTCCTACCTGCATTAAACCCATGATGACATCTGAAGAGCATGCTCCTTCCCGTAGACAAAGAACAATGCCATGCTGTAATTTTGTTGCCAATATAAATGAAAACATTAAGAATCAAACTCAACCCAGTAAGCAAAAAAAATCCCAAACTTAAAGCTTCATCTTCAAGCATACTTGTCCAACCTTTGTCAGACCATTGTTGAAGCTCTCCATGCATATGAAGTAGAAATCCCCGTTGTTCAAAGCTTGCATTGTCAGCACCGACAGCTTTGGTAGTTGATTCCTTGGATTTAGACAACCGATTCTAATTGGCCACTCTTTCCTGCCTAATCCAACACTTACTAACTTGATATAATTTCAAGAGCTCATAAGCACACAAGAGATTGAAGGAAAATCAAGACTGGACAACCTACCTTTACTCCGGAAAAAGTTAATACCCTCCTTTCTACTGACTTCAGCAGGTGATGGAATATAACCTTCCTGGATCCACATATTTATTATGATCTCAAGCCTATCCTGAAGGCGAAATAAAAAATACAACTTATTACAAATAGCAGGTAAATAGAGTAAAGCTTGTTAGATATTAGCAAAAAAGCAGGGAAAAAGAGGCAAGATAGAATACTTGGAAGCACTAAACCATTTCATGTCCTTTCAGAAAGAGTTAGGCTGCATGTCTTGCCATAGAAATGATCGATCAAAATAACATAGAAACCAACACATATCATTCTCCAAGATAACCAGTATCACTCATTGATGGATAACCAAGTTGCGTTACCAGTATCACTCATTGTTGGTAGGCTAGAGCCAGTAGCTATGCTGTAAAACAATAGTATTCCTTGTATGCTGAGACGCAAATTCTACTTAATGCAGGCATTCGATTATAGGGGTATAAGGTCTATGCTGCTAGATTTATGGTCTCTTGTCTGGTGAGACTCAAATGCCCAATACACCAGTACCTTGGTTAGAGTTTGAAGATGCACATGCTTCAGCCCTTGATAAATTCCAAAAAGGTCAAACACTGAGAAGATTGGATAAACAAGAAATGGTAGAGCTGCCTGCAATCTTTAGCATAATTCCAAAGTAAGATATCCAGAAAGCCAAGTTTTAATATCAAACCAGTGCATGTCTTCATTCGCAAGTAATATGATGCACATTAGAAAACATGCATACACGAATGTGTCCATATTTATGTTGAATATGAAATCATCATATTTCATCTCCCCCTAAGGGATAAATGCCCTGCTGTCATTACACGTTAATATCAAAACATCAGGGTAAGCAATATTGCAACTGCCAGGAAATGACATATTAGTACATTGTAGAAAGGAAAAAGCACACATTTAAATGTATAGAAACAGGTTAGCTAATATTGCATGCATAACAATACTCTGTGGACCATGATAATCAGATCCTCAAATAAGCATAAAATTAATCTCGCAGTTTTATATTCTGTAAGAAAACATCAGGATATTTGAGCCAAAGAAAATATCATTCCAAAAACAATGCACATAAAAAGGAAGGAAGCATGTCATGTTAGGACATAAAAAGATAATTGTGCAATAACTAAAAATCTAAAAGTTCAATAGAAAAACCTTCGGTTGTTTTTAATAACAATATTCAACGTTGCAGCGAGCACAAGACCAAGGTTATCAAAGCACACGGTTTGTATCTGCAATCCAACAAAAAAAAATCAGATTCATCATCAAAAGACATCAAGAAATGTGTCCAACATAAATTGTGGCCATAATCAACCTGTGCTTTTGCTGAAACTTCACCAAGGTTATCTGAAACTGCAAAGCTTCTGTGAACAGCAGTCTGGTAAGAATGAGAGACCAGTGAAATTTCTCCAAGAAACACAGCTTGATTAACACAATTACCATAAAAGTATATTCTTCTTTGCCAACTTTAATGTATTCAATACGTGAGCAATATCGGGGAATTAACAGAAACAAAATAGACAAAATTCAGGTGGTTCATATACCAGTTAGATTCTTCTGCAGAGAAATTAAAAGATCAGAACATTCAGCAAAGCCAAAACAGAAACTTACACCAGTAGCCAAATAGCATGCCAGGCTTATTTGCTTTGCAATATTGGCAATAGTGGCAAGCAGCAAGAAGTATTGAGGAAGTGCTGGTGTCAACAACTCCACTCCAATGCTCAAACTGAAGAGGACAGATGTTGAGAACCTGACTCTCTTCACTTTGGACAAAAAAAGGTTAGTGATATATGCAACTTCTATCCACTTTCATGCTTATCCAGAAAGAATATTATTTTGGTTCAGCAAAAATTATCTATCATAAAAAAGCAATCTTTTTCAGAAGACACAAGATAATAGTATAAATTAGTGATTAGCAAACCGAATAACACATTAGAGAAGTTTATTAGATACTTCAGAAACAAAATGAACTTTTTTTGGGGAAAAATGTACCTTTAAATTAGTGTCAAAGGCAGAAGCCAAACTTGCAGTGTAGATACACCTACTCAACCGGCCCAGCCCATCCTTCAATACCCAATTTAGGGCAGCAGCTGATGGGAGTGAATGAGAGAATCCAATTCCAATTGCGCGAAACATTGCCTAAATGTATGGAATAAAGTCTATTAAATTCCTTCACGACAAGAAGCCAGAGATCATTTATAGTTAATAGCACGGACAAACAAAGAGAACCATCCAGGACAACTTCACCATAATAAATCAACACAGAACCACCTTTGTCCTGAGTATCATGAAGCCATAACCACGTGAATCAAACCTCCAGTAAGTAGATAAAGAGGACATGAACATATTGTGATATAATTGGATTTATACTATTAAGCGTTTGATGTCCTTCTGTAAGGATTCAGATCAAGTAACAAAAGTATGTCAATTATTTAAAACTTCCTATTTGGTATATATATCATACTGGTTACCTCATATTATGTACAGAACTCCTTATATTAGTTTCTGGAGAGGATGGAGAAAGGACGAGCAGTAAAGTTGTATAAAGTCCGATAACTTGGTAACTCAATTTTATTCCTAAGGTGTGTTAAGTATTCTTTCTTCTCCTCTCTCATATGATTATTATTTATTGTTCAGCACTTCAGCGGCATTGTTAGACCTCAATAATCTGTTTGCAAAAATATACAAAATTTTGCCCCTTTATACAAGTCATCATTATCTCTAATTTCAGTACCCATTCTGAATAGTCAGGTTTAGTTCAAAAATAAAAACCTTAGGCAGACCGATTAAAACTCGAGAACGAATTACCTGAGTAGCAAGAACTTGAAGAGCAGAGCTGGAAACCCTATGCAAGAACTTCCACTTGACATACTCCAAATAATTCGGGCTGAACTCCCTCGGAAGAAAGAAATTCCTCAAAGCAGAAGTACAAATTCTAACCAAATTTCGGAACCCATCATCAAAATCAGAACAAAAATCCCATAAAGAAAAAGAATTCCCATCAAGAGCAACCAATTTCAACCCATTTTCGTCCCAAAAGTACCTAAGGACACTACTAGAATTGCGAACAACAATTGGTAGGCGATAAGAAATTCCCAACTGGTTCTCTTCTTCTTCTTCTTCCTCTGGATTCTTGAGGTTTCCTTCTTTGAAGTGAAAGTCGTTATGGAAGTTGAATGAAGTTTTCAAAGAGTTTGAAATAGTTAAGGGCTTAAAAGGGGTTTTTGGGTTGATGTTCTTGGCTCTTCTGGTTGTGGTGATTCTGGGTCTGAGTGAAGGCCAGGAGAAATGAAAGTTCGTACAACTATTGGAAACTGCATACAAACTGGATTGCATCAGAAAGCCTCCGAGATGAGCTCAGAGATCGAGAGGGACGCCTGTGTGTTGAGAGGTCCCGGAGAAGAAGGGGTAAGACCGTAAGAGAACCGTTGGACTGGGGTTGGATAGACAGTAGACACTTTTCTTTTCGCAGAATTTCGGTGGTCTTGTAACTTTTTGAACCGCCCTCGGCCCTATCCCCTCTAGGGTTTGAGAGGACTTCGAGACTGTTTTAATTACAGGCAGACCTTATATTTGGAGAAACTACAGTTTGGCACCATAGTTTGAAGAAAATACAATCAATAAATTTCAAAACAGTCATTCTTTTGAAGAAATCATGTTACTTTAGTTTATTTAGATAAGTTTGACTATTTTTTGTTAGTGGATCATGGCAATATCTAAGTGATCGCTATTTTTTAATTTGAGATGACATTTTTTTTTTAATGGGGAAATGAGTTCAGTTTCTTTGATCGCAATATTAATATATGTCATATGATAATTTTTTGTTTTGAAATGATAAGAGAAATATTACTACTTGATGAGGTTAATCACAATACTTCTATATGGCTAAAGGGAGTTTCTTGATGGTAATGGATAAATGCAAGAAATATAATAAAGATTACATGGATAATAATACTGATTAATCATGGAGTATTATATTATTCAATTAAGGGGCCATTTCATCCTCAAGTGATGAATATATGGTGACGTTGAATTTTCTGGTGCATGGCTCCAGTTCAAATACGCAAATATCACCCAACTTGCAATTGTCCTGCACAAACTCCTTCCAACTACAACCAATCCTTCCCCTGACTCTGGTGCCCCCAGAAACCCTAAGAAACACAGCCCAACTTATGATCTTTCCCGAGACATGAAGCATGTAAGCGGGTTTCTTCTCCGTTGTAAGGTAGGCCCTCGCGAACTTCATTGGAATATTCTGCAAAAAAGAACACCAATAATCATGTTGGAGATGTAATGAATCCAGAATTGAAGGTACCACAAGATGAAACTTCCAAAATAAAATAAAATTTGATAGCTTGATTACCATTTGAAAGTGATTACACACCATCGAAGGGAGCATGACAGCGATGAAAAAGGGTTTTGAAGATACAAAAGGTTTTGCTTGTCCATACGATGATTTAAATTGTGTTTTAACAAGCAATGCTTTATGGTAGCTGCAAATGTAAGATGGAGACTGCAAGGGCCTCCTTGTTCCAACTGGACTCATTGAGAGATCATCCAAGATTTCAGTTGAAACATCCTCCTGTGTATCCTCCACTCGTGCCCTCTTTCCCTTTGAAGCTCGGGTGGTTCGATAATAATTTCGTAAAATTTCAGAAGAAATTTCTCCAGATTCTTCATCATCATCTGAAATTTTTGACTCTGCTCGCACACGTGAGTTACCACCTCTTCGGTCTGATGTCCGAATGTGACTGTCACTCCAATCCTCGTTGCTTTCAAATGGATATTCAATTTCTAAAGCTGAAGGATCAAATATTAAAATACTAGGAAGAGGAATTGCGATTTTCCCTCGCATCTAAATACTAGGAAGTGGAATTTTTTGATGGAATAGTACTTTGCAAATTCATCCCACCCTTTCTTCAGCCAAGTTCCGTTCCCATAGTGAACCAACTCAACTTTCCATGAAGCTCCGGTGGGAACCTTCAATAGCACAATATCCTGAAAATCTCGCCCATATTTTTCCATAAAAGCATCTGGAATTTTCCGAGGAGACATCCAAATTAGTGTTAGGGCGACAAATTTGTTACATCTAATAACTAAGTTTTGCAGGAAAGAACTTACCAAACCCTGAACAGGGGGAAGCACAATCACTTTAAAAAAATGTGGATCTTGGATCAGAATTTTTGAACTAGCTGACAACGATCCTTCCTCTTTTGGCTCGGTTGCCATTCGTCTTCTTCCTCAAACTAGAGACAAACACAGAGAGAAAGTTATCTGAATCAAAAGCTGTTTAGGACCTCAGGTAGGTGAGTGGTGCTCTGCATGCATATATTCTGATTAGTACTAAATAGACTCAGTTAACGAGCAGTTTGGGGGTATCCAAGACAATGAACGCAGTTAACGAGCGGTTCTTGATGTTGCTCAGCAGTATTAACTGGAAAAACTCTCCTTCTAGTCAATCAAGAAACTGTTCAACTATTTAGTAAAAACCTCTATAAATTGCTGTAACCATAAAATTTTATTACTCCTCTTCAATTTTTGAGGGGATCGATGGAGTAATTTAAGTTGGTATTAATTAAATGATAATTAATTATTTATTAATTTAAAAAGTAATTTTTCGATTTAAAAAATATAAATTTAATTACATAAATACATTAGTGATATTACAAGGAATACTAAACGTTGATTTTTCTTTTTTTCTTCTTGAAGAAAATAAACTTAGATTTCAATACTAACATATTACTGTTTACAAGTGTAATAGATACCACAGTCTCTCAAGTATATAAGAATGGATGTAGATCGGATTGAAACAAGTTTCGGTGAAAAATAAAAATATTTAATTTTTTTATGAAAGTAAATGAAAACATTATTTATAGCCGAAACAAGTTTCGGTAAAAAAATAAAAATATTATTTTTAACTATAAACGAATTTGAAAAGAGAGGTATTTGGACCCATTATCCACACGTCTGTTCTTACTCTCAAGATATTGTAGTCAAAGAGCATCAACAAGTTTATTGTTTACCAAAATTTACTTTCAATCTAGAAATTGAGGATTCGGCGCATTTCCTAATGTAGTTAATAATAAAATAAAAAAATACGATATGTCATTTTCTTACATGTTAATTGGTATCTAGACATCAATAATTAATGGACTGTCCAATTACTGAAAAATAAGGGCTAATAAGCCCGTAATATATGTATGTACTCTTATAGATTGGCCTCTATATATATACGCATATAGCCATCTGTGTAAAGTATTTAAAAACCATAGAAACAGTAAGTAAAATAGAGTTTTTTTTTTTACTATTTTTATTGAGAATCTTAGCATTTAATTTCATTTTTCTTCTTTTTGAGAATCTTAGCTTATAAAAATTCTAAATAAAAATATTTAAGAAATTAATTAATGGCATTTTATAGTAACTTATGCTATAGTAAGTTTTTTTTGGTAAAAAGTTAATATAGTAATAACTTAAGTTCTTTTTCTTCTTTTTTTTGAGGAAATATAGTGGTGATTTAAGTTACATTTAAATGTTACTATTAAATAAACAGCCTGGCGTCCATGAGAAAAAAATCCTCAAATCAGAAGCGCATATTCTAACAAACTTTCGAACTCATCATAAAAAGTCCCAGCAAGTGCAGCAAATATAAACACATTCCCATCCAAAAAGTATCTGAATGAGAAATTCCAAGCTCATTTTCTTCTTCGATTGCTGAGGTTTTCGTCTTACATGTGAAAGATCACATAAACTATATGGATTGTTGCTAAGAGGAAGATCCTTTCATGGTAATGCATAAAAACAAGAAGCAAAATATAGATTGCATGGATAACGATGCTTAATTCTCACAGGCCAAGTTATGATCTTTCCCGGGACATGAAGCATGAAATCGGGTTTCTTCTTAGAGAGGTAGTACATCGCAAACTTCATTGGAATAGTCTGCATAAAGAACACCAATAATCATGTTTGATCAGATGTGATGAATCAAGAATAGAAGATCCACAAGATGAAACTGCCGAAAAAATTGATTGCTTGATTACCAGTTCAAAGTGCTTAGACACCGACGTAGGTTGCATGACACAGATGAAGAATGGTTTTGAAGATATATAGGCTTTTGCTTTTTCATACGATGATTTAAATTGTGTTTTATCAAGCAATGCTTTATGGTAGTTAGAAATGTAAGATGGAGACTGCCAGGGCCTCCTTGTTTTAACTGGACTCTCTCCTGCAGAAATGCAGATAAGAAATTATGTTAAACCAATCAAAAAAGTTTCCCACCCATTTTCATATTTTGTTTCGAACAACCTGGATTCTCATCTTGATGTTGCTTCTCTTTCTTATTGCCCCTGCTCTCTTGCGGTAATAAGGATTGGTATCAGCTTTTACAGCATTCTTCCTTGTGGAGTGTGGATTTTTTGAAGCAGAAATTTCTACACATTCTTCAGAAACTTCACACAGTTCGACCTATTTGGCCTAATTTTGAAAAGCAACTGTCGCTCCAATTACGGCTTGTCTCGATTCTATATTTAATTTCTAATCCCGAAGGATCAAATATGAAAACATGGAATTGAGAAATCTCTTTGTATCTGAATACTAGAAGTAAAACTTTTTGATAGAATAATACTCCGCGAATTCCTTCCACCCTTTTTGCAGCAGAGTTCCGTCCCCATAATGAACCAGTTCCACCTTCAGCAACGCCATGCAAATCGTGTCCATATTTTCTCATAAACGTATCTGGAATCATCTGAGAAGACACCCAAACAAGTGTTAGGACAAAGAGTCTAATTTTAACAAAGTTTTTCTGCAAGAACAATAACAACACCCCAAATAATACTTACTAGGGATTCCTAGTCGAAGGAAACATAACCACTTTAAAAAGTGTGGATTTTGGATCAGAATATTTGAGCGCCCTTTTGGATTGGTGGCCATAACCACTTAGACGTTATAAAGTGGTTGGGGTGGTTCTCCGCATGCGTTCGTTCAGTAATTAAGTAGACTCGATTAAAGAATGGTATTGGAAATGGGGAAGAAGGTTTTTTTTTCTTCTTTTTCAGAAGGGGAGGATGTTTCGAATTTCAATTTGGGAAAAAAAAAAGTATTGGGGAATCCAACCGGTCTTTGAAGTTTGAACAGGGAGCAGAGAAATTAATGGTTATTTCATTGTCTGGAAAAAGTAATCAATCAACTTTTACACGGTTGGAACTTTGGCATTCGCATCTCTATATTTTTCGATATTAATTGAAAAAACTCTACTTTTATATATGCAAAAGCATCTCATACTGTTGCTGCCTTCTCCATTTTGGACATTTAAATTTTAAATACTCCTAAAATGTGTTTTATTTTTAGGGACGAATAGTATTTGATAGAGTATTGGATGATTTTCAATTTCACATTAGGCATCATCATTAAATTAGCGGAACCACAATTCAAACTAACAAAATATTTAAATTTAAATATCAAAACTACTTATATAGCTGGGGATGCAGTGCCATAATTAATACCCTTGCAGAGTAATACATCACGACTATATCCTTGTTTTCAAACCAAAACTTCAAAGCAGAAGAGCCTAAACTTCATAGGAAGTTCTTCATGAGGTTCAACACAAAATCATGCCCAAATATTTACTGATAGGATTATACGTGGATGAAGAAAAAGGAATAATGGCTAGTCTCTCCCCAGAAGTTGAACTCGAAAGCAATCAGAACCAGGAATGAATTCAAAAGCACATCTTCTTCCCACTATTAATCTATTCTTTTTCCAGAATTCTGACCAGCCTTTTGCCATTTCAATTACAGTGCACCTATTAGCGCTACGCATCACAAGTGCAACAGGCCAAGTCTCCCCTTTTGAATTTACTAGCGTCATATTTTCCTTTCCAATAATCCCGTTCTCCCTTGCAAATTTGACTGGGATAGCCTATAATTCAAGGAGACAAGAAATCATCAGATGTGAATATGCTAAATTATGAGTATGCCTACAATTCTATTCTCTTTATTTTGTTTCTATTGTTTTGTCCTACTGTTTATGTTTCTATTTTGTGGAAGGCATATACACTCACCATTCTGCATTTGTTATATTTTTTCAAACACACGACAAGGCGTCGACTACTTCCACTTCCAGTCACAAAGTCATCAGAAAATTCAACTCTATTACCGGTACCCTCTTCCTTCATCATGCTATTGCTCTTTGATGAATTCCCTTTTGTACCTGTTTTCATTGGAGGTAAAAGATAACAAAAAAGCTTTTGTTATATAAGAGTCAATTAGCTACTCTTCAACGAGAGCTAACAACAGAAGTCAAAAATCACATTGAGAGAGAAAAACTACATGCAAATTTCTAATACTCATACATTTCAATTCAGAAAGCTTATATCTGATCCACCCGGGAAACCCAATCCCCGAAAATAATAGGATTGCTACAGGTACCACAATGAACAAGGTTACCTGCCAAGAAATCGCATCCGCATCATACTATTTTGAGAGGAAAATTCTTGCATTAGTTTATGGTATTACCTCTTTTACCCCAAAGATCAGGTGAAGGAATGTGGATAACAATGTCAGTATCAAAGTTTATTGAGTAAAGAGGCCATATCAGCAGGTACTAAAATCAGAATATATTAGCTTTCTAACAATGACAAGATTCCAAATTGCATCCTAACGGGAGGAAAACTTTGATACCGCCACAGTCATTGTTATCATAGTCCATACTCTCCTGCGAACTTGACACTTAAAACCCACCCCAGAAAAAAAAAAAACAGTCATAAATCATAAATCCAGGGAGTCGAACTAAGAACACAGAGAAAGGTGAACCGAAGATGGTGAAAGGGGTACCTCGTACGGCGTTGGGAGTACTCGGTCCGCAAGTATTTTCTAGGTCTATTTCAAGATCTTCTGGATCAGAATTGCATGGAGTAGTAGTACCAAAAGTTATTTCCTTTTCACATGCACTCGGACCAAATATTGATACTCTGAAGATGGATTCTCCTTCGGGCATAGGCGAGAAAAGCAAAAGATCACACATCTCGAGCCGATGATATGTCACAAATTGAGGCCAACCATGAGTGAAACAGTAATCTTCACCGATTTTCTCTATCTTAATGGACCACGACTCTCCATATTTAGTCTCAAGCAGGGCTTTCTCAGGGAAAACATCCCCAAATTTCTTCACGAAGGATCGTGGGAGTCGCTGCAATAAACACATTCAGCAAAGGCCAATAGCCATCAACATTCACCATAGGAAGCTCTGTAAACTACCAGGAATACTAAAATTCAACCACCACAAATAAATGAGATAGAAAAAATAAAAACTTACAAGTACTGATTTGAAGTCACTGATCATAATCTTGAAGAAAGAAGGCAAGCCCATTGCTGTTTCCCCCCCCCCCCCCCTTCTTGTTTTTCTTCAACAAATAGCAATCTTTAGTGCATTGAATTCTCTCAATTGACCAGTTTTCACCGAATGGCAGGTCGGTCCCTCAATCGGTTCGAGTAGGATTAAACCCTTGCAAATATTCTATAAAGTAGATTTACTTCCGCCAAGAAAGGAATTTGCCAGGGAAAGAAGTCCTGCTAAGAAAAGGAATTTACTAAAGGGAAAGAAGAAAAAAAGAAAGAAAGTCCGGGGCAAGAAAAGGAATTTACCAAAAAAAATCTCATTAGAGCAAGATAGTCACGCTTTTTGAGTTGATAATCAGATTCAGGGGTAGACACGCTTTTCAATTTAACTCATTATAAGCCAATGCGTTGTCCAGAACGATACAAAGCACAGGATTTAATAGATTTCTCGACGGAAAAAAAAAAACGTCACAAGAAGTAAAACCCATAACCCCGGCTCCACCATCTGAACGCCGCCATGCGACGCCTCGTGGCCACACTTAGCCGCCGCCACTACCATAACAGACAATTCCTTCAGTGGGCTCATTACAAGCCTCAGAAGCCTCAACCTCCACCTTCCCCACCATCCCCACCAAAACCACCCAAAAAGCCGGTAACCTTCAGTCTTCATGGCGAGTCATGGGAGGACCCTTATAATTGGATGTCTCAGTTGAATGATAAAGTAGCGATGCGCCACATGGACGTGTACATGGAGCAAGAAGAGAAGTACACTGAGGCGGTCATGTCTGATACTGAAAGTCTCCAGTCCAAGCTTCAGTCTGAAATGGCCTCTCGTTTGGCCTTTGACCTCTCCACACCTCCCCTTCGTTGGGGGCCATGGTATTTTGGCATTCTTTTTCTAGTTTTTTTCATTATCTCATCCTTCTAAAGAAAGAAAAAGTTTTGGAAATAGTTAAATTTCTTTACTTTGTTTATTCTCTTCTCTCGTTTGGAGAGAGCTGGAAGTGAATACCCATTAGAATTAGCAAAATTTTGCTTGGTGAATCCAAAGAAGTGAAGAAGTGAGGCAATTAGCCAGATGAATTGTAGTTAATTAGAAACTCAGGAATCTACTTTGGCTGAATTCCCATTTGAATCTTGTGAAATAACTACACTTCCTATCCTAACTCCTTAGAAAATATCACTTTAGTTTTTCTGATAATTTAAAAAAGAAAGAACTCGTCTTTATGTCTTCTGTTTGCCGTAATGGAGAAAAATCTTGCTTAATCGGTGGCTTTTTACCTATGATACTTTGATTTAGAGTTCAGATGCTTGGCTTTGGTTATATAGAAAGGGATTTTGGTTGGTGCAGGCTGTACTATAGGCGAACTGAAGAAGGAAAGCAGTACCCCGTATTATGTCGAAGATTGGTGAGCTTGAATGAAGAGTTCATTAGTCATAAATCTCCATCAGCTGGGTTTGACTTCACTTCTGGGAGGAGGATTGAGCAGAAGTTGCTTGACTACAACCAAGAAGCTGAAAGATTTGGGGGTTTGCAATTTGACCATTGTTTTTTTTTATTGTTTTATGCAAGCTTTTAATGCACATTTAGTGCCAATTAATTAAATACAGGATATGCTTATGAGGAATTATCGGAAGTGTCACCAGATCATCGCTATCTTGCATACACTATGTACGTTAAGGACAATGATTGCTTTCGATTATCTGTGAGAGACTTGAATCTTGGTTCACTCTGTAGTAAGCCTCAAGCTGAACGGGTTTCAAATATAGCTTGGGCGAAAAATGGGCAAGCACTGCTTTATGTTGTCACCAATCAAGATAAGAGACCTTATAGGTTGGTTAATGAATGGCTTCCTGAATTTCCATTTCTTTGATTTCTATTGTCTGTATTGCTATGAATCTAATCTTGCTTCTACTTCGTATATAGGATCTACTGTAGTATTCTTGGATCAAATGAAGATGATATATTGCTTTGGGAGGAACCTCAAGAAAATGTTTATTTAAATATAAGGCACACTAAGGATTTCCAATATGTGACTGTCAATACATTCTCGACCTCATCATCAAAGGTATCCTTCTAGATTCCCATTTCTGTTTCTCATTTTCTAATGGACCTATTTCTGTGTTTGTGATGAAGTTTTAGGTTTATTTGATAAATGCAGCTGATCCCTTGTCCAGCATGACATTAGTGTGGGAATGTGAAGCACAAGCTCACTGCATTGTTGAGCACCATCAAGGTTATCTTTACCTCTTCACGGATGCTGCCAGAGATGGACAACCTTCAGACAACCACTATCTTCTGCGCAGCCCTGTTGACCCTTCTCCAAGTCATAGAAAATGGGAGGTTAGAAAGTCTTGTATTCATGGAAGGACTTTTCTTTCCCATTTCATGCTTACTATCTTGTAGACCTACATATGAATACAGAGATGCTGTCCTTTATGTCATTTGGTTTATTTCCATCTTCTGTTGTGTGTTGATGGGGTTTGCTGGTATAAACCCCCTCCCCTTTTTTTTTGGCTTGGCTTTTGGATTTTGTTTGCTTTACTACTCATGCATGTGATGATTCCAAGACATTTTTAATCAAATGCAGAAGGTGTTTATTGATGACCAAGAGTTGATTGTTGAAGATGTTGATTTCAGCAACTCACATTTAGTATTGATTGTACGAGAAGGTCGAAAATTTCAGCTCTGTTCAGTTTCTCTACCTCTGCTCAGTGACCAGGTAAGAAATTTCTCTTCAACCTTGTTTCTCTTATTCTGGATTGAAGGCCCCTCCATACATCCTCTTATAACATTTCTGTAATCTCTGGACTGGATTTTGTTAGCCAGTTACTCTTCATAGGATTTCAAATTGACAGTTAGTTATGATACAAATGTTAGCGCGATTACTCATAAAGCTTTGATTGAGACGTATCTTTTAGGACTTGCTGCTTAAATTGTTCATTGACCCTCTGACTAGAAAAAGTGTTCCTGCTGCAACTGATATATCAAATTTTATCTTCTTAACGTCTGTTTCCTATTGTGATACTTTCTGTCCAATGATCACAGTGTTGCTCACCCAAAATTCTACTATTCATATGCTTTGGTAGTTCATGACAAATCTTCTGTCCCTGTACTATCAGCTTGCCACAATCTCTCTCTCATAGACATATTCCCCCCACCCCTCCTCTTCCCCAACCCCAACTAGAGGGGAATAAAGTGCTTCTTCTGGGTGCAGGGTAAGTAAATGTTACAAGGTTCCCTATTTCTGTTAGCGCACACACTGACTACACTAATTGATTGGCAGGGTTTTATAGGGATCAGAGTTATCAACTCTTACATATGCTCTGATATTTCTACCTTTTCCTGTAACAGCTAACATGCAGAAATGTCCCCCAATAGGTAGCTGGCAGATTAAGGATGAAAGTTGGACCTTAAATCAATGAAAGCTTCTCCTTCTCACTCCCCCCTTGTATGAAAGGGACAAAGTGACTGAAAATATGATATTGGAATTTATGCAGTTTTCCTACCACCCTAGCTCGAACTTGAATGGAATAGGTTAACTTTCTATTTTTCTTAACAATTTGCTCTCTACGTGACAGAGACCCGTTCATCTCAAAGAGCTTAATCCACAATTTTTGCCACTTCCAAATGATGTTTCTCAAATATCACCTGGACCAAATTATGATTTCTATTCCTCAACCATGCGCTTTACAATATCATCACCTTTGGTATGTAAATTCTTGCTATTTTATGCATATAATTATTCACCATTTACTGAAGCTCATTCCTTATCAAGTTGACCTGGCTTTTTAGAATACTAACACCTTCTGGATCAAGATGTCCTGTAACACAATTCAACGGTTTCTTGTATAGATGCCTGATGCTGTCACTGATTATGATTTGTCAAATGGAAAATGTAATATTGTCCAGCAACAAAATCTACTTCATGAAAGAACTCGAGTTCTATATGGGTCAGCCTCTTCTACTAGCACCGGCAAGAAGTCAACTTTATCCCATAGTATAGGGCCCATTAATGAAGATGATGGTGAAAGTGACTGGTCGTGGAATGACCTTGCCGAATACTATGCTTGTGAACATTATGATGTCCCTTCTTATGATGGGGTTGTGGTTCCCTTGACCATTGTTTACTCACGCCATAGAAAGAAAGAGGCTCAAAGTCCTGGATTGCTTCATGGACATGGTGCTTATGGAGAGATACTTGACAAAAGGTGGTGCAGTGAGTCAAAAAGCCTTCTGGATCGCGGTTGGGTGATAGCATATGCTGATGTTAGGTTTGTTGATTAATATGTATGTTTTTTTGAAGTGTTATATATCCTAGTTTATTTCCATATAAAGTTAATTTCAATAACACATCTTGTCTTGGTAAACTGTTTGTTCATTGTTAGATATATTCTTAATAGTGATGATGGCATCCCAGAGTATATTTGAATCATGTCACAGAAAGCACATTTTTTATTCTAATTTTTTTATGGTTTGTATCTTTAGAGGTGGAGGTGGTGGAGGTAAAAAATGGCATCATGATGGCCAGAGAGCAGAAAAGATCAATTCCATCAATGATTATATTTCATGTGCAAAATTTATGGTTGAGAAGGAAATTGTGCAAGAAAGCAAGCTTGCAGGTCGGGGATATAGTGCTGGAGGACTGTTGGTTGCTTCAGCTATTAATTCTTGTCCTGATTTATTTCGAGCAGTAGTTCTGAAGGTGCTGCTTCTGTTGTTCACCTTGCACCAATACCATCCTTTTTATTTTTTTGTCTATTTATGCATCCACTTGCCTTTAGTTCTCATTAAGTATGACCAAGCATTTGCTTGCACGCTCAGAATTCCTCTCCCTTCCCTCTTAATCCTGAAAAAGAAAGTGTGCAAAACTCTATATTTGTATTTTTCCTTTTCCTTAAAGTTGAAGCAAATTTAATTTATTCTCCTTTTTTCTTGAATAGGTTCCCTTCTTGGATCCAACTAATACACTTTACTCCCCCATCTTGCCACTTATACCTGTTGACTATGAAGAATTTGGATACCCTGGTGATATAAATGATTTTCAGGCTATACGTAAATATTCTCCTTATGATAACATTCCAAAAGGTGTTATCTATCCGGCTGTTTTGGTGTCCTCATCATTCAGTACAAGGTAATTTGAACCTGATTTTCTGCCGACTTCCAGAACTTGTTTTATCGTTCACATGGGCATGGGCAAAGCTCAAGTAGTCCAATTGCTGCATGCTAAACATGATACATGAATTTGTGTTGATGATTTTTGCTAGCAGTGGAATATATGAATGAATTCCTTTGTGGAAACATACACCTTTAGCTTATCTTTTTCACTGTTATTCTTGCATGTTTCCAGGTTTGGTGTTTGGGAAGCAGCAAAATGGGTTGCACGGGTTCGCGATCAAAGTGCTTATGATCCTAAACGGCCAATACTTCTAAATTTAACAACAGATATAGTTGAGGAAAATAGATACTTGCATTGCAAGGAATCAGCACTGGAAGCTGCTTTTCTCATAAAAATGATGGAGCTGTAGGAATGCTTATTTGGGAACTTCAGTATACATGATTGATTCTGTAGTTCCAGAGAAATGTTTATGTACTCTGGAGCTGCTTTCTATGCCTCTTGCTAAGAAAGGCATATCCCAGTGAAGTTTGTGATCTCTGTATCAGACTCAATTTAATTGTTCCTTGCATCTTATGCTTTGTGGACCTTCAAGATAGAGCGAGCATCTCTCCTTTTTTATTAATGTAGGTGGAATTGTATGCGTGATATTGAGATACTTCATGAGGGTTGCTATTCATCTCTCTTTGGCATCACTAGTGTGCAGCTTTACATGTTTAGGCTCAGTACTGCAAAATTTTAGGCTGATTCTTTCCAACTACCTTCCTACTCATGTACAGGTTTGGATGATAATGTTTTCAAGTTGATAAGAGATTAATTGATTGTTTTAGAAGTATTCCCTAATCCTCATTTCATGATGGGGCAAAGGTTATGAAATCGCTTTACCAGGTTGATAGGTCGACACTCTCACGCTCAAAATGCTCTTAGTTTGTCCATGAAGTACCATCACGAACTACTTTGTAAAGTTCCTTTTAGTGGACTGCAACCCGAGAAAAGCTTCTACAGTTTGTCAAATGGTCCAACTCCAAAGACAGCCAGCATAACTTTACGTTAACTTTTGTAGGAGTTCTTTAGCAAATGCGTCTGAAATGTGCTCAAAAGATTCCATATTGTTGGAGAAATTTCTCAACGAGAAAAAGCAGGGTTTGTCATCATAGTCTTGTCCCTAAAAGAGGGCACTTGCGCCTCCTTCTCTACCAACACTGCCTCGACTTGAGGAACTATCCAAGCTCTTCTGTCAAGCATAATCTACCAAATCCCAAAAAGGGTTTTCGATCCAACAGTGGAAAAAGAGGAAAACAAAACAATAAGACACTCATGACTTGTTGCATTTCATAAACTGGGTTATTTAACGTACGTATAAAGTTTGCCCACAATGAAATTTGAAAATTTTCACTATTCTCTCCACAGATTCAATCAACCGAATGGCAAGTAATTGAAGACTTCAATGATATATATAATGGCAAGCAAAACTCAATGGGTGTGGCCCAACAATAATAATCACTACACCAGAAAGACAAAAAGTTGCCTGGATTTGAATTCTTTGATTGCGTCGTCTTGTATCCTATTTTCTTCCATGTTTGCGATATTTCAATTAAGAGAGAGAGGATTGTGTAGAATGATAAAAAAGCAATAAGATAGTTTGTTACTTAAGCTATCCATTTGTCTAATCTAAATTCGCTGCATTTATATTAATATATGAGACTATAAGGTATCCGAAATCGCGTGCATTTTATAGCGTGACAGACCAGAAACTAAGCAGCACTAACTAGGCCAAAGCAAAATATCTTACTTATTTTATTTCAATGTTCAAGTCTAGGAAGATGGAAGTCATTTTCTGAAAGCGATTGAAGCAGATTATGTTCAACAAAATCAAAATTTGGATCAAGACAAAGCCTTTTGATGGCTCTTGCATGACAAATAATTCAGGCTTAATTCCCTATTCTTTCTTTTTTTTCATTTTTACAATGTTGATCTTCAATGATTATTTTTTTGAGCTTTGTTGTCCTTAATATTTTTTTTCTTTATCATGATCTACTAAGCGAATCATATAATCGGGTATTGGGCCAAATTGAACCCTCAAAACAGTAGCGTTAGGCACACCTTATCCACTTGCTGCTCAACAGTTACTAGTTCCGCTGTGCACTGACCAACTGATTCCTTGACATCCACGACAGAATCTTTCCTCACTGAGATTTATCATTTATGGCTTCACAAGGTAACACAAACAGATGGAACCAGATTATAGATTTGCTCTGCTTCTTGGATTATGTACGCCCAAACAAAGATATAGTTCAACAAGACCAAAGAATCTTGTGTTTTATCTTAAGAGGGCATAAAATTGTTGAACAGCCTGAAACAAACAATATAATCTCGCTAATATACAGCAGAGAGCAATTAGCTCATGAGCGAGCTGGTGATGGGTAAACTTTGCCCCCTTATATCTGCTTTGGTACATAATGGCTACCTGAGATGATACAAATTTCTAAAGCCAACTCTACAAGAAACTCAAGGAGGTCAAAAAGAAAAGGAAAATTTAACCAGAGAAACCATGAATAAACGAATGCACCCCCCCTTGCAACAAAGAGAGAGAGAAGGGGGCAAAGAATCCAGCAAGTACCATCCAATTCTTTCTTCCCTTGTACCTGAATTTCAATCTTCAAGAAAGCCACCTTCAGGCATCAAATCTCTGCATCTCTACGACAAGGTGAGGTCAGGAAAACCCACCAGGAGCAGCTTTCATCTTTATGCTTCTGTATCTTCTACAACAGTTGGAAGTCCACCCTCTTTGATAAAGGCAGGGTTAATAAACTTCGCTACAAAAGCCCACAACTTATAAACATCATCAAAATTAGTCAGGAAGCCAAGAGAAGCAGTGACAACCTCAACTCTGATGAATCCACTTCTACCATCATGCCTACCATTTTCCATTGGCTTGCACAAGGTAGTATCTTCCAGATTCAAGCCACGTTGCTGCTTTGGACTATCAAGTATCCGAATATGACTAAGGATGCCAACACCAAGAGAGATGCCGTCTGTCTCAGCTAGCTTCTGTACGACTTCAGGGCTGATTAGACCTCTGTTTCTGTCTTTCACGTTAAATGCAACAGCTGCGCCTCTTTCATACTTTATTTTTGGCCCATAAATGCGAACTAACGGTATGCTATCCTCCCCATTTGGCCCAGGTAATCTCAATTGAAGCAATGAGGTCACTAGCCAATTTATCAGAAACCGCAACCGAAGGGTGGTCTTGTTGAGTCCCAACATGTTTATGTGATCCAAATGTCTGCATGCTATCTCAGGTTCTCTTCTGTCTGAGTCTTGACCATCACCATACTCCCCATCACTGATATACTCATCATCCAGGCTTGTGGCTGAGAACTCTCCTGGCTCCAAAGCATGGCTGAGACGAGCTTTGCGATTATCTTCCATGCTAAACGATACCCTTCTGCCCCTGCTTCCAGGTTGTTCAATCTCTTCTATACCAAAAAATCTACCACCAGCAAACCTGTTTCCTTCTCTCCTTTCAAGTAATCTGAATTCACCCTCTGTCTCTCTTCTTATAGCACTCTCCTTGGGATCACAACCAACCTCAGTGGCTGAACCATTTTCAAGGATTCTTCTATGAGAAACAGATATTGGATCCTTAAGATTAGATCCCTGGAGAACAGAATTTAACATGTGACCTGGTTTGTAGAGATCAGGTTCTTCTTGAATCTCTTGAATGCAATGATCATCTGGAGTATTCCTACTTCCTCTTGCCATAGGATTTGTGTCAGCCAACTCTTCAGGAATCTCCTTCACATGGTTTGTTTCCTGAGACACAGACCTAATAGCAGCATCAAATGACAGCATATGGTCCTCATTATGTCCTGGGTTCACTTCTTGGTCATATATTGGGCTATTTGAGGTCTTCGATGGCTTTGGAGAAGACCTTTTATTATTCTTCCTGCTAGCAAACCAAAATGGCGGCAATGGAGAAGCTATCTTTTGTTTGTTTGATTGGCCAGCATGATCAGACCCCAATGGACTCTGACCCAAGTCAATCCACAGTGAGTTATCGGAGGATTCATCTTCGCTGAAGACTGGACTTTTCATCACCTCCCCAATGGAAATGCTCTCAGTTTCTTCAAATATGGTGCTTGCGCCATCCCTGTCCGAACTGTTCTCATGGTCCATCTCAGTTTCAAACACATCTCTAACTTGGGCAGAAGTGAATGCACCAGAAAATGCAGGCAACTGAGATCCTGGACGACTTTCAGTTTTAGTTTCCCCATTTTCACCATTTTCATCATCCTCAGCCAATCCAGGGAAGCCATCAATTGAATCACTCAAATACAGAGGAAAAACTGGCGTAATTTTCACTATGCCAGACCCAGTATGCCCAGACTGATTTTGAAGGCTTCCCATTACTGATTTCTTGATCAGAAG
This sequence comes from Apocynum venetum, assembly GCA_019593545.1. Classification (NCBI taxonomy): domain Eukaryota; kingdom Viridiplantae; phylum Streptophyta; class Magnoliopsida; order Gentianales; family Apocynaceae; genus Apocynum; species Apocynum venetum. The sequence goes on along the minus strand of SRSM01000123.1, from coordinate 1,479,601 downwards.
ACATCCAAATCCAGTTGGGTCATAGCCAAACACTCTGTAAAAGGATGTGATGATGAAATCTGGGCGGAATAGAGACAATCCAAGAGAATCCATGTCTTTTGGACCCAACGATCCAGCATCAAGTAAGACATGCCAGTTGTTCTGCTGAGCCAGTGCCATCCATTGGTAAGAGTACTTTGCACCAGTAACTCTAGACTGAACAGGGAATACAAAAAGACCAGTGGCTGAATCTTTCTTCCTCCTCTTTTTGTTCGAGATTTGCTTTCTTAGATCAGTTGAGCAGAGCTTAAGGGTTGGCCATTTAAACCAGGCGCTCTGAACTTTAGCACCTTTATCTCTGGCACTTTGACCCATCCAGTTCACTGACTGACTTTCATGATCAAACATAGTCAACAACCGTTTGTTTGTGTGGAAAGGGTAAGATTCGGCTAGCAATCTAAAAGCTGACCCTCGACTAACAGTGAAAACAAGGCCATACTCATGCTCAGGGATGTTCAAGTAATCCATTATTCTGGTCTTTATATCATGCTCCACGGTGCCTTTCTCAGCACCACCATATAAAGCATGATTACTCAAATTAGCAGTAATCTCAGACAGGCTAAATGTAGATGACTCCCAATAATGAACAGATTGCAGGAACGAAAATAACCCAAATCCACAGTAATCAAGACATACCTTTGGAACGGACCCTGAAAGGTGAGAATATTCATCTGACCTCAGTTGATCAATCCTCTCTGATGACTGATACTTCGGATACATAGTAAGGAACTTTGAAAAGGCTTCCTCAAGCTCTGGAATAGAATCCTCGGATTCAAATGTGCGTTCTGCAGCAAGGGCAGTAGCTCTGAGGAATTCCTTCTGGGCATGTAAGCGTGCAAGTGACCTTGACCTCCCCAAGCTCTCATCTTGATTTGCCATGGGCTCAGAGTCCATATCCTGAGATTTAACAAGAGACCCATCTTCAGATGCTTCCTCAAGAGCCTCTCTAAGCTTGTGCTCTTGTAGTTTTCTTAGAATTGATGGGTTTCTCTTGATTTCCTCAGTTGAGTGACTAGACCCATCTTTTCTTCTGCTCTTCTTGTCTAAAATCAGAGCAGCACAGTGAGATATAGGCTTCCACAGTGAAAGATGCATCAAAGCTGTCTAGGAAATGAAACTGAGAGAGCACCCAGAAAAGAGTAATCACACCGAGCTTCAACAAAGGCAAAGGATTTGTTCAGCCCACCTACCAGCAAAGACCAGAAAAGGAGGCTGAAGTTCAGACCTGATTTCAAGAAAAGCAAAAGGAATCAAGCTAAAAGCTCTCAGAATCAAGACCTTTGCTTTCAAAAATCAAAACCCTTACCTGAAGTAGGGAAAGACCCAAAGCATTTGCTTTATCACCAATTCAAACAAGAAGACCAGAACTTAGAGAAAAGAATTAAAGGAGAAAAAGAAAAGAAGGACCAGATCAGGAAGCCCTAGATTTGACCTCTATGGAAATTCTGAAACCGAGGCGCAATCCAGCGTTGATGAGGTCAATACGAATAGAACCAAGCAATGCAAGAGGGAAAAGGGGTAGATGCTACCCACAGAATTTAGGGTTTAGTGACCGAAATTCAGCGAGTACAGTTGGGTTATTTAGTACTGCTTACTTTTGTGAAAGTGGTAAAGACAAGATGATGACAGAGAAAGAAAACAGAGAACCCCAGAAAAAAATCAAGAAACCAGGATTCAAAGATTCACTCTCTGCGAAAACCCCACACCACATTCATATTATATATACTGAGAGAGCCCAACAATTATCATCCAAATAGAACAAACCAAGAAAGCCGAGGAAAACCCAAAACCTCAAAAGAACAGAACCTCAATTTCCAGATCCCCAATATGTAGCAAAGAAGCAACAGCAGAATAACCACCTCTATCTAATGTGGCAGAAAAAATCATTCAACACAACAAACCAAACCCAGATCCCCTAGGAACACCAGAGAAGGAGCTCAAAGCCTTTTCTCTCTTTCTCCTCTTATCTTTCTCTCTCTCCTCCTTTGTACTAGTACTACCATCCAATTAAGAGCAAGCCCTCCGCATCAATTGTATTGCTCATTTACTTCGGTTGTGAATCCAAAAACATACCCCTGTTGATTACCTTCCCCCACTGTGCACTTCTGGCTTTAGGCCACAACGCATATTTGCATCATAGAGCATCACATTAATCACTCGCTCTCTCTCTCTCTCTGTTGAACGGATACAAATGACATTGACTTTCTCACACCACCACTCCAAGGGTCCAAGGTGCTGTTTTGCTTGTATCACACAAAAAAAAACTTAGTTAATTGAAAATTTTTAACCCAATTAAAGTTCTCTGGTGCTGGGTGGGACCTACCTACCTAGACCCTTTCCTCCTCTCATAGGATAGCATAAAGTCAAACATTAATCAGCTGGCTTGGCTTGTAAAAGCTGTTTTATGTCTAGACCCCTCTCAAAGTCCGCCAACTATGTATGATCTTTTCTTCTTGCAGAAATTTCCTGATTTCATTTCTGAATGTTGAAGTTCATAAGAAGAATTTCGGAGGAAGATTTAATAAAGGGAGGATGGAATGAATCTATAATAGATCTTATAATTTACAATTGAAAATGTTTCGATTCAAATTCTCCATTCTATCATTTACTTTAAAGTATTCAAATTCTTAATTCTATGTATTTACTTTAAACTATGAACAAAAAAAAAACAAAAACATACTTTACTCGATTTTACCTTTAAGAAAATATAAAAATGTAAAAAAAAATATAGCAATTTAAGCATTCATACCATATTAGGTCTGTTATCTAGTGGGAATATGTTTTTATTGATTGATTTATCATTTAATTCAAAAGTTAATTGACAATGTTGAATTTGTCCAGAAAAAGAAATGTTTACTTGGACCAATGCTTCATATTCATTTAGTACAGAATTCTTGAAAATATTGAAATTGACAGGTAAGACCATTACAAGATAGGATTATGAATCTATAAAAACAATGTATAAATATATCTCTAGAAAAAAGTCAAGGCAGAATGTTAATGAGACAAAGGGGTTAGTTGCTGTTTGCAGACAACAAATATTTTAAAGCTGCATATTCTTGGGGAAAACATGGTTACAGAGAGGACCACAAGGGTGAAAAAGAAAACAAAGGGGGGGGGGGGGAGAGAGAGAGATATTCATCATTAAATCAAAGCAAAAAATATATATAGCATAGTTGAAATATAAAAATTACACAGCTTATCAATCACAGGGAGAGAGAGATATTCATCATTAAATCAAAGCAAATAAAATATACAGCATAGTTGAAATATAAAAATTACACAGCTTATCAATCACAGAGAGAGAGAGAGAGATATTCATCATTAAATCAAAGCAAATAAAATATATAGCACAGTTGAAATATAAAAATTACACAGCTTATCAATCACTTCTATATCATCCTTTTTCTTTTCGTTTTTTTTCTTCTTTCCTTTGGCTTTTAGGATGCGATCATGAACCTATTGATTTATCATTGTCTGGTTTACATTACATGTGCTTTATTAGTATTCATGAGCACTTTGTAGAATGTTTATAATCATAACTTCAGTATTCTCATTTATTACTACATTTTGCCACTTTAAAGTTGCAAATTATTAATAGCAACATCTTCTAGAATTATGGCCACTAGTACTTTAACGCTTCCTTCTTTTCTCCCCATTTTCTTTTTACTTTTTAACATTAAAGAAGTACATCAAAAGGCAAAGAAAGGATCCTATGCCCAGTTCTATAGTTTTTTTTTTTTTTTTTGAGGGGCAGTTCTATAGTATTTAATAAATTCATTTTGCTGGTAGCAAAAATTTCAACTAGTGCTAATTAAAAGTGCCCTAAAAAGTATGTTGTTTTTTTGTCCTTTGGTTTAGAGGAGGACTGAGATAGCTACTAGTACTATTTTGAACCTAGTAAATCAAAATGGAGAGGAGATACCAAATTGAGAGTGCATACTTTTTAGTATATCCAATTAGCACCCTTGGTCAACCCTTCAAGATCTTGCCAACTTATTTTAGTTTAAAAAATCTACAACCTTAACGTATTCACCTTCTTTAGAACCCCTTGTAACCATTTCTCTTAGTTTTTTTTTTTTTTAAAAAAAACTATCATAGCTGCATCATTCTTGAATATAATCATAAGAATTTTGAAAAACTAACTAGTTTTAGGTAAAAAATTATTAGAAACGTGAAAATGAAAACGAAGATCTTTAACAAAATTTAGAAATATTCGATTTCGAAGATTTATGTAATTGTAAGACCATGTGAGGCTTAATATAATCGCAATTTGTTTGAGGTTCCATGTGATATGTGATCTTCTCTTCCTTTGTTTTTTTTTTTTCTTTTATTTTCCCCTTGAAGTTTGACACTTTATTGTCTTATTTATCCTTGTTGGAGACTAGAAGATTATGGTAGCCACGTGGTTAATTTGGTCAAGTTAAAATTGTTTGGATTTGGACTAACGTGGTTAGCCAGTCAGTTGATGTTTGTTTGTCAAAGTGGCTCAACGAAATACTAAACCATCAAAATCCTCATATTTTACTAAGTCAATTCTCATAAGTCATAACAATCAAACAAAAAGTTTTGACAACTTACGCAGTGCCATAGGACCAGATACTAGGGCGGGCCCCCCAGCCAAACAAGATTTTATAAAAAAAATCATATATATATATATAATAGTATAATTTATTTAGTGTAAATTTTCATATCAAAATAACGATTATTTTATTTTATTTTATATTTTTGTAATTATGCTTTTATTAATAATATGTTGTGCACGGTCTACATCACTCTCTTCTACTCCCATTGGATTCCTGGACTGGTGGACTCTGGCACGTAATCCTAGAAATTGCTGCCAGAATGAGTGAAATAGATAACTAAATTTGACTAAAAATTTCACTTTAACCTTTGATGGGCATTTATTTACTTAGTCAATCAAAACCAAGCTCTAGTTAGTTGAAAGGAATAGAATATAAATTTGACATTGGAAGGAAAAAAAATTTATCGGAATAACTTTACTTAAAATTCTCCTGACTCAAAAGAGATTGTTCTCATGTTAGAATTTGAATAAATTCCTGATCAAACTAAAAAAATATCATGTTGTAAAATTAAAGAATTAAATTTTAAACATTGAAGTATAGTATAGTATTTTATATATAATGTTACTTGTTCTAATCTATACGCTAATTTTTATAGAATATTTTAGCTAAAATTACATAAATTAATAATAAAAATTTAGTTTCTATTATATATTTATTTATTGTAAAAATGATTGTTCGTATTATTTTTTATCTCTCTTAATAAAATATTTTATAATTAGATATAAGAGAATTTTTTTAATATATCTTATAAAAAAGTCGAATAAATTTGTTAAGAGAATATATTAAAGCCAACATTGTAATAATCACATTGTGTATTTATTAGCAGCGAATTATTATTCTTCTTTTGTATAACAGATAGTAGCAGCGAATTATTAGATAGTATCACATAATTCATCAAAAAAAAAAAATATATATATATATATATATAGTATCTCATAATGGTCACATTTGAATTATTTATGGAAAAAGATTGAGAATCAATTACTGAAAAATGAATATACTAGTTTGAGTAGCTCAACTAACTTGGTCAGCACCAATTACTAGGACAGAGCCACAGAGTACTAAAGATTTTGGACCCAATACACAAAGGCAGACATATTTAATGCCCACCTCAAACTTTTTCCTATGCTGTCTTTCTTTATTGTTGGATGCACAACTCCATGTTTGTAACCGTGACAAAAGTTTTCCCCCTTCAATGGAATCCTCCGTTTTGAATTCCCCCATGTTATATGTATTCCTTCCTCCCAAATTGGATTTTTTAGCGTGGAGTAATATTTTTGTTATTAACATATGATATAAATATTTTAAATTAAACAGATTATTAATAAAAGAATTAAAATTAAATAAAAAATATTTTATTTAATATATATAAACAATTAATTTTGTTACTTTTGAATAATGGCACAAACATTGAAATGAATGAATGCTCCTCTTTAATCTTTGAGCGTTCATTGGGGGAAAAAAGCTCAAAGAAGTTCAGAATAAATTAAGCACTGTCTAAGGCCGATTTTTATGGTGCTTTGGAGTAGACGTTTGATGTATAGACATAAAAAAATTTAAATTCCGTCTCTTTAATCTTATTATCATTGACTTGTTCGGATTTAACTGAATTATATATCTATTTAAAGAAAAGGCTTGAAGGCCATCGTCATGGTGCAGTGGAGCCTTACCTTTGTCTATCCGAGTTGTCATGATTGGAGTTGAGAAAATGAAGAAGACGAACAACCCAATTATACTCACGTCGTGAGATTAATTTTAAAAAACAATAGGGGAAGTACGTAAATGGAGATCACAAAGTTTTAGCAAAAATTAATAATAATACAAATAGGTTTCAATTTTTATTTAAACAGTCAACACGACGAAGCTAACGAAGTTAGCTTAGCAGCCATCTCTATATGTATAAAGCTCAAACTCAATATTTATTTAATGAACCAACCTCCATTTCGTTGTTTTATTTCTTTCTAAATACCAGGTTTTAATTAAACTCTGCATTTCTTGAAAGTGAACTTACGATCAGAAGTATTGACCCAACAATTGGAAATTAGGGAAAGGGTGCACATCATATGAGTTCAATAATTGAAGAGAGAACATCCTCAATATGGATATAGCTATACTTTCTCTAATTATGCCTTGTAGTTGTAGTTCCATTTAGTATTTTCTTCCCAAAATTGAATCAGAGTTATTTAACCATGTTGGTAAAGGCAAGTTGGGATGTGGATAATTCCATTACTCTTGACCTCACTCCTCCTTTGCATTGAAAAGGGTAGGATCAGTTGAGATTGTGAATTCAATAAAAAACTGCCAACCAAGTACAAGGACAGTCAAGGTATAGATAACTTTTTTAAATAAAAAAAAATGAACTCTTAAGTGGGAATGGGGATTGTGAGATTATCTTGAAACAATCAATCTAATTGCAAATGTGGATGAATTTGTGTAATAGAAACTAGTAGGATCATCACATGTCTCATTTTTTCAAAATACAAGAGTGAGTGAATTGTGAGACTTGGACAAGTAAAAGTACCTTTTTATTTATTTATTTATTTTTTTGTCCATTGGTGAGATGGTTGATTCAATATGTAACTTATGAGCAATTCTTGGTCCTACATCCTACAAGAAGAAGGAAGGGGGGAAGGCACATTTCTCCATTTATTGTCTATAAAATCTTTTAAAGTAATTTATATGTAAGGATGTTATTTGCCTTTCAATTTTCAATGATACTGTTCAATCTTTATAAAGCTAATGGTTTTCTCTTGGGAGGCGAGGTCATAATTCTTCTTTCCGCTGCTCAAACAAAAAAAGCTCTAATGTCGAATGCTTTTTCTTTGTTGAAATAACCCTCCCAATCCATGTTTCTTACCACGTTCCACAAGCAACCAAGACTCTCCTTTTGTTTTCCTTTCTTCCCCGCAAAACATTCAATAATACTCAATAGTTTCACAAAAGGCTAGATGTATTTACTAAGATTGAAACTCTTCCCTCTCCCCCCACAAAAAAAAAAAGGGTTATTGGCAGAGAGTTCCTGATGGAAATGATGTTGTTCAACGCATTATAAGTCTTTACTTTTAAAAAGTAGGAATTAGTAGCTAGTGATATGCAGATAGTGGTCTCTTTTTGGAAGCATGCCTTTTGCTTTGGTTTCTCTTTATATCTTTACATTACTTTTGCTGCATTTGTTGTCAATTTAAATTTGTGTTCTACTAAAGTACTAACCGATGAGCAGTCAAACCAGAAATTTAGGACCAGTGAAGCTTTTAAGGGTTCTTGATGTTTTTGAACATGACAATGGCTTCGTCCTTATTAGGCTGCTTCATTTGATTAGGATGCATGACAAGGCCTCATTTTACCAGGCTCCAAATGGGTTTGTAAAAGAAATGCACTTTGCAGCACATATATTTGCTGTTCAGTAAACAGAAAAGAAGAGTTTTGGGCTTTGGACTTTGGACACGCCAAAACTTACATTAAACCTAAGGATTAGCCTCAAAAACAGTTAAGCTAAATCTGGGATATGTATCCTAAGTTTCCAAAACAAACTAAAATTTCTTCATAAGGAACGATCATCCAGTAACACTGTCAACAATTGAAGCAACTTTAATGAGTCCAGTAATCCTGGCTCCTTATACACATCGTCCTGCCTGAACACGTCTTTGTCTGAGTCTTCCAGCAATACTATCAGGGGATGGTTCTGAAGAATGGATCGGTTTCTTTTTGGACTTTGCGCTTGTTATTGCTGCAACTGGAGTTGAAACACCTATAGCAGTTTCAGTTTCTGCTTTAGCTGAAGACGAAAATTTGTTTGTCTCCTGCTCCTTGATCTCATCACATCCCTTCCTCAATCTTTTGGCAATAGTATCATGGACTGTTGCTTTACCAGAAGAATTTGGATTGTTTGCATCAACTTCTGCACTCTGTTGAGGCAACGTATCATTTGAGTCCTGGTTAATAACCAGGGTTCCATTTTCTGCCCCTTTCGGTCTATGGTCCTTGTTGTCTCTATCACCAGTATTCTCAATGGTCCGGAAGCGCTTCTTATTGGACATGGTACTTATTTCTGGTGCAATAGTGTAGTCAATCTCACTGTTACCTATGTAGGAGGCCTTATCTTGTTTCGTGCCATTGAATTCACTATTGATTTTGCCAATTTGGAATGTTCCTTTCTTGTCAAGACTTGAAATAGAAAGATCTGCCTTGTTTAGAGATCCATTTTCTTCTCCTGTAACATCGTTGCAATCATATTGTTTATCAACCAGGATATCAGTTTCTTTTCCTCTTGGACCAAGGTGCAATGGATGTTCAGCGTTCAAATCCAATACCGGCTTCATCATCGCCGTGTCCACCTTACCCTGTTCATTATCTGAGAAGCTCATCTTCTCCTCTTCCTTAAAATCACACTCTCCACCATCCAAGAAGTGTGTTTTCTCCTCTTGCTTATCACAAGGAAAATTTTCTAGGTTCTCAGCTTCATATTCTGGACTTATGGAAACTAGGGGGTTGATATCGCAATCCATCAAGGGCATTTCTGTTGATGTCTCCGCAATATGTGTAAAAGGTAGTGATCTTTTTGCAGAAACTGGCACCTTGCTATTTGAAGCTGCCTCTGTTTCAGGTTTTAAGCGCCGAGTTTGAATGAGAAAATGTGCCACCGATTTGTACCCTAGACTTGTAATCTTAGAAAAGGTCAAGTAAACCAAGTTTAGATGCAACTATAAATCACAAAGGAAACGGAAGAAGAATAATGAATGAAAATTTGTGATCAGCCATATAATGTACATGGTTACCTTTCTATAAAGCATACCAGTAGGAGGCCACCCTTTTGCTTGACGACACAAACTACAGTTACAAATTCCACGACAAACAGGGCAAATCCAGTTCAGATTCTGGTTTGCTTCGATCACATTCTCCCCATATCTGTTAAAAATTTGCATCAGTGCCAAATCCGTATCATTACATATTACCATCATAATATTCTAAGAGGGCATTAACATTTAAGTAAATATTGCAAAAAGATCTTGGAGTGGCTCTTGTTCTTGATTAATATTTGATCATGACACAGGATTCCTCATTTCAGAGTAACCTGCATTAGCAGGCTTTGTAGCCAGCATGCCACGTTCTACTAACATGCCTTAATCATAGAAACCTTTTGCAGGAGGAAGCTAAAATTCATGAGACAGGTCTTTTGTGCCATGTTTCAATGTTGCATAACTACTTGAAGTATGAACTTTTAGAAAATGCTGAAGCGCAAGGAAACACTCTTTAGCATCAAATACATCAGTTCCGGCCAGGCCACAACTAATGTAATTTCTAAATTACTCTATGAAGTCTCCCCCTCTATAAGCAAAGTATACTCAAATGAAAGGATATTAGTTGTCAGATCATATGAAAGTATATTTTTGGAGATTTAATATTAGAGGGCCAGATACTTTTGAATGTCATATCAAGCAATGGATCAATTACAAAGGCTTATCATCTGTGCTTATCAACATGAATTTCAGCTTTCAAGAGTAGACAGCAATTACGTAATCCAAATAGGAAAACGTGATAAATATTCTGTAGAGCACAGATGGGCAAACGCATCGAGCTAAAGTTAATGAATGATATGTTGGTCAATCATATTATACCTCATATACAAACAGTCTCCACAAAATTGCCCCTGCACCATGTTGCATTTGCTGCAATGAGTACGAAGACCAAGAGTTTTCTGTCTGTAAACCAGCAAAACAAAATATCTTAAATAAACAGAACAAACTAATATTTGGCTGAAAATGCAACAAGTGCAGTCTAGAGAATACTATATCCCCTTTTGTACAATTGAATAGGAATAGTAACAGCAGTCTAAATCTTGAATTGATTATAAATATTCTAATGCAGTATTTAAAACTGTGACGGACATCCCAAACACCACTTCAGAACTTAATCTTTGTAACTTAAACTTCTGCATTTACCACACTAGAAAAGAGCCTACTAAGTTTTAGAGATTAGTCAACTGTACACTAATAAATAAAGCTCATATTGCAACAACTTGGAAACCCCTTTCCCTGACGTATCCAAAGTCTGTTATGGCATGCTAATGTAAAATCCTATCATAAATCTACACAGTTATAATCTCTAGACATTTATGAAATTGCTAAAATGATTTGCAAACAAAAAAGGAATCTATTGAGTATCCATTAGCAATTAGATCTTCAAAATGAATAATTCTTGTTTATTTGAAGAGTAAGCATACATCTACCGTAGGGTGATAGAACTGAGATTCTGTGAATAGCGCAAGCTAATTAATGGAATAGTATATATTCCTCAGTTAAAAGCAGGTAAATACCAAACTAAACTGTCACACATACAACAAAGGCAGCAAATACATTCAAGCTTCTATTATGAAATATCTGCCGTAAAGAGTTACTTGCTTTAATGAAGAAACTGTGACAGAGAGATCATCAGCACTGCTGTTCCCTTTAAAAAACACGTGTAAACACTAACTGTAACACGTAAATAGCTTTTATAGTTAGTCAAGATCAATATAAAATGTGGCGGTCCCAGAATGTCATACACCACGAGATAATCTGGCTGAAGGTATATGATCCAATATTATACTCCCTCCGTTACTTTGGGCGTTTCACTGAGCAATTATAATTTACTAAAATACAATTTATTTATTATGTCATATTCTTTATTAAAAGTTAAATCATTTCTATTTTATCTCATTTTAATTTAATAGTAGATTTAATCTTGTAAAAAACATGTAAAAAGTCTAAAAGTATATTATATAGTGAGACAAATAATCAGATCAAATTATCTTTTGTAATGGAGGGAGGAAATAACTTGCAACAAAATGTACTTACTACAAAAGCCTAACACGAGTTTCTGTGCAGAAGACAAACCAAATCGAAAGGAAAGAAATGACGCATGAAGTAGAATAGGAAAATAACGAGAAACCTGCATTGGTGGCAAGTCTTTCCCCTCACAGGATCATAAATGCGCTTCCCATCTTTTCCAACACCATCCACGAAAAGGGTCCATTCCAATCCAGTGCTGCCCAACAATTTTTCGTGATCCTCAGTGTAAAACTCTGGTTTTGAACCCTCCTCTCTCAACAAATCAGCGTCGATTATTAAGGGTTTTTCTTTCTTTGGAAAAAGGGCTTCGGAATAACTAATTGGAGTTACACTCTGCAGCCTAAAAATTCCCAACAAAAAGGTCGCATGATTTTCAAATAGACCTAATCTTCCAAAACCGACTTGTATTGAGCAACAGTTATATTCTTTCTTCAGTCATAAACAGATCATCAAGGAAAGAAATTTACCTGGAGGAGCGTCGGATAGGTCCAGGAGGTGACAAAGGTGAGGAATTCGGTGGGGTGCTCCGAGTGGAATGTATTTTTCTAGTCTTAGGAGTGGGCTTATGAGCCTTGACTTTGAGAGAGAGATCAAAAATCCCCAGCTTTTGCATTCTTTCAAGATTTTCTCTAATTCTTTCTTCTCTAGACTGCTCATACTCGGAGATCTTCTTCCTCTGTCCGTCTTCATTCCCCTCTTGAGCATTAGGGTTAGAGGGGTTTTCTGGGTTTCCATATGCACTTGCGGAACTCACCATTGTTGGTTGGTTCCCTATACAGCGCAGTCTTCTATAACTACACAGTCTACACTCTGTGTACTTGGAGGAGGGAAAGTCTTCAACTCAACGGTCATTTGTAGTGTTGTTTATGGAGACCAAGGTCGACTATTCTGTGCGAAGAAATTATGAGTGGACAACAGGAATGACCACTTCGGCTCCATCACCTTTAGTGGATTTCTATGTTTGTGTTTTTTTTAGAAAAAAATACAAATTTCTTAACTCTTTTTTTTTGTTTTTTTGTTTTTTTTGGAAAGGATCTTAACTCTTCTTTGTATACAGATCAAGAATTGTTCATCAATAAGAAAATAAAGATTGAAAGTTTCAAAAGTGGTAGGAGTAATTATTAAAAATTAGCTAAAGCATTTACAACTAAATTATTTAAAATGAAAGTAAAGCAATAAATGCAATATTGAAAAATAAGAAGTAAATACTTATTAAATTCTACTATTATTAAACTTCTTATACTTTAGAAAAAAATAAACTATAAAACAAGTTAATGGATAGTAACTCTATGTGTATGGTTTTTTGTTATCTTATGAAATTAATATAACATTTACTACTAAAAATAATTTAACTTTATAAAAGAACAAAAAATCACCATGGTTTTATAATTTAATATTTTTTATTGGTGCAAGTTAATGGGGGGAAAAAGGAAAAACATTAATTTAAAAAATGCTTTTAGCCTTTATCTTTTAAAAGCATATCAATTTCAACACATTTTATATAAGGGATGTAAAATTTTAAAGAGTAACAAGTAAAAGAAAAATTGCCTAAAAAAAAAAAGTAAAAGAAAATCGGATGAATTTTTATTTTTTCCCCTTGTCGCTGGTAAAGGACAATTACTACTTGTACTGATACTCAATGTACTAACTTTTTTTAAACAAAAATTTTATAAGTAATGTATATTAACTTACTAGGATTAGAAAGAAGTACTATAAATTAATGCACGCATAATCTTGATTTTCGTGAAATGTGGATACAAACTTTACTTTTTAGTGCTTTTCCCATAGCGGAACGTGGCATGATGACTCAGCAATTTCTTAGCAAGCGGGCCATGATCGTGGTTTGTAGTCCCCTTGCAGCCTTGCCCATCAAGAGGAGACAATGGGCCTTAAGATGCATAAATTGATCTTCAAATTTTGTGTTCCTCAATGGGACAGAGGCGTTGTTACTTGTTAGTTGTTACCCACCAACAAATTTGAAAATAATGGAACTAATGAAAGGAAAATTGGAAAATCTTAAATCAACTGTTTTTTGAAAATTTCAAAGATATGCATTTTATTTTCTAAAACAATATATTTTTTTAACCGTATGATTTATAATGATGCATAATAAGATACTAGGATGAACTTGGTCCCACATGAATAGTGTGTAAAAAATTGACTCATTTCTTTTTATAATTAAATATCTACATTTCTATTTTAATTTGTTCAAAATTAAATGTTTATTTTTTAAAATAAATATATATTTTTTATTTAAAATTGTATTAATAATTTTTTTATATTGAATGAATTTATACATTACTAATGGTATCCATTACTTACAAAGTTAATTTAATGGATTTACATATACTCATGCGTAAATTTCACAATATATTATATTAATTTTAATGATAATTTGATAAATTAATTGAAAGTTAAACATATTTATTAACTTTTAACTAAAATTAAAAGTGAATATTTAATTTGATATTGAGAAAGTATAATATTATAAGGTTATTGTTTTATAATTATGGTTGATGTAAGACCACATTTTATATAGAAAGTTAAATACATGATTGAATTTTTCGATCAAAGATTCCAAATTCATATTTAGCACTGTTTTATTTTCAAAATTATCCAGACTGTTAAAAAGAAAATTGGCTGTTTCCAAACTTCTCTCAGGCTGGTAATTCTGTTCAAATCGAATACAATTTCTCAGAGAAACCAAAAAGAAAAGAAAAAAATTCTAGTTGATGGCTGGACTGGTCAAATTAACCATCACTTAGACATCTGATTATTTTATACACATCACATGCAATATTTATCTCCCACCAAACGAGCCATTTTCATTTTAGAATTCACACGCTATATTGTTTTCGTTCGTTCTGATGATCCTACTAAAAAATATAGCTGATATGGGAACCACACGTACTGCGGTATCAGAATAAAATAAAAGAAATTATACTCCTAATTTTCTCCTTTTTAATAAAAATGCAGGTCTTTCCACATATTTCAACCTCTACACCAAACAACACCTAAGTTCTCCACTAGAACATTCTCATCGCATGCGCAGCATCAAAATCAATTTTATAACATAAACAAAATATACTTACTTTATACATATATAAAATTTAAGTTTTCATAATAATTTTCTATATTTAAAGAATTTATATTTACTAACTTATTTAATTTTATGACTAAGTATAGTAGTGTCACCCTCTGGAATTTAATATTCATATTTCTATTTTAATTTATTTGAAATTGAATGTTTGTGTTTTTTAAATAAATATATTTTTTATCCAAAATATCATTAATAACGTATTTAATTTAAAATATTTATATACAAATAACTCATGGTCTCCATCACTTACTATTTTAATTTAAAAAATTTACATCTCATTAAATCATATGTTTCACAATCCATTATATTAATATCAAAGATAATTTGATAAGTTAATTAAAGTCAATTAACTTCATTAATTTTTAATCAAATCATTTACATTCAATTATGGACGAAGAAAGTAATAAAAAAGTAAGAGTGAAAATTTCTTTATAATTCAAATTTGTTACCAATTTTTTAATTAAATTAAAAATAAATATTCAATTGTAAAAAAAAAAAGGTTAACATGTCAAACTAATAACCCTCGTCTTTGACTTCGCGAGTGACTTGTAGTAGAAGAAATTTGCATGAATTCCATGCATCTGGTTGAGACAACACCCCATGTTGATGACCTACTTCTTGAAACCTCACCGTCAGCATTTCCTCCCCTTTTCAAAATCGTCTGGTCTTACCAAATGCAACTTCAATATCACAAACCTTACAAGTTTCCCAATCCTTTTTTAATGGTTCATTGCAAGTTATTGGACATATATACTTAACATAGCCCCGTGATTGGTTTCCTAGCCGTATCGTCCTCCTCCTCACCAGCAACTCTTAGAGAGAGTTGTTCAAGAGATGGCGACCAATTGTTATGCCTTAGTTGCTCTGATTCTTTTTGTGATCTTAAATCTGAGTTCTTTTGGGATTTGCCAGGATGCTGATTTAGGAGCTTCCTTTATTTTTGGAGATTCTTTAGTAGATGCAGGAAACAACAATTATCTACCAACACTTTCTAAAGCTAATATTCCTCCTAATGGAATTGATTTCAAAGCCTCTGGAGGAAGTCCCACGGGGAGATATACAAATGGAAGAACCATAGGTGACATCGTAGGTAAGAAACTCTTTAGTTATAGTTTTTAAACATTTATTGTTTTGATCCTTTAGGAATGAAAGGAGAATCTAAGGTAGTAAAATGTTGTTTAATTTCAATTTTTGTGTATTTCTTAGGCGAGGAATTGGGGCAACCACACTTTGCCTCGCCATTTCTGTCACCAAATTGCACTGGCAGAGCACTATTATACGGTGTTAACTATGCTTCCGGAGGTGGTGGGATTATGAACGCCACTGGGCGAATATTTGTGAGTTATCAACATAATTAAACTTTTGTACCCATAACTAAGGAAATGAAGAAAAAATAATCAGCTCTGTTCCCTTCATTTTTGTTTTTGTGCTAATAATTTGAAGGGATTAATCGAATTGTCATCTAAAATAACAGGTAAACAGGCTTTCAATGGACATCCAGGTCGATTACTTCAACATCACCCGGAAACAGATCGATAAATTGCTGGGTCCATCAAAGGCAAAAGCATGGATTTCAAAAAAATCCATCTTCTCAATCACCATTGGATCCAATGATTTTCTCAACAATTATTTACTTCCTGTGATCTCAGTGGGAGCAAGAATATCACAAAGCCCAGATTCCTTCATAAACGATCTTCTCAGCCATTTAAGAGGTCAACTCACGGTAAGTACAATACAATTAGTTCCTCACATATAGTAATAATGGTTATAAAAACCAACAAGAGAACGCCTTAATTAACCGTACTATGTTTGGTCACCAGAGACTCTACCAACTTGATGCAAGGAAATTTATCATTGGAAATGTTGGTCCTATTGGTTGTATTCCTTACCAAAAAACCATAAATCAGTTGAGTGAAGAACAATGCGCAGAATTACCAAATAAGTTTGCACTTCAATATAATGCCCGGTTGAAGGATCTGCTCGCGGAACTCAGTGATAACCTCCCCGGAGCCACATTTGTACACGCAAATGTTTACGCTCTTGTTATGGAAGTTCTAACAAACTACAAACAATACGGTACTATTCCAGTCCTCGTCTCTTTGACTTCGTAATAACTCAATGATCCGAGTATTTAATTCATAGTCTAATTAATAAAAATACGTGTTTTATTTATTTATTTTTAACAATGATTTACTTGAATATCATATCGATGTAGGATTTACTACTGCCAGTAAAGCGTGCTGTGGAAACGGAGGTCAATTTGCGGGGATTATACCGTGCGGACCGACGTCTAGTTTGTGTTCGGATCGAGACAAGCATGTATTTTGGGATCCTTACCACCCAAGTGAGGCTGCCAACGTTATAATTGCCAAGCAATTAATTGACGGAGACGTCAAATACGTGTCTCCGATTAATCTTCGACAACTTCGGGATCTCTGATGTTCTGAGATCTTGTATTCTGTATCCATAAAAGAGCACTCCCCTCTGGAAGACCCTTTTTTTTTTCTTTCCTCCCTCCATATATATTTATCATGCGCCTAAATTTGTAAAAAAATATATATGTTTGTGAATTGTGATAGTAAAAGAATACGGTATAGAACAATTGCAAGAGTCAAAATGAGTAGTTCTATTTTATCCTTTTATGTAATTCTGTATTGTTTAAATATTGTTCCTTCATGTTACAATTAATTGTATACATTGCAAGATAACTTTATTAGGTCGACGATGGAGCATGAAATCTTTCTTACTACTATTTTTTATTCCCAAAAGATAAAGTGGCAAGCATGCCCCAAACCAATCATTATTACTTTTTCCACTGCGAATAAACAAGGTTCCATTATGCTTTCTAAGTGTTGACTAGAATGTTCAAATAATTACAGATCATTGACGTAAGAAGATCATAAATCCTATTACATGGCAATTGATTCCCTTAGAATAAACACGTGGGTTTGTTTTTGAAACAAGTGGGTAACCTAACCTAACTCATGCTAAGTTTATCATTCCAGTTACTACTTAGAATGGAAAAAAAGCAAGAAAAATACTCATATACATATAACCAGGTCCTATAGTCTAAATTTGGGTAATACTGACCATCTTAAATCTCCCCCCCCCCCTTTTCATAAAAAAAAATGTATAATGATGGGATGAAAAAGAGAAAGCGAAACTTCTTATATGGTCCACTGAGGAACTCTTCTTATTTGCATAAAAATTATACATTTTAATTCTACATTTTAAATTTGTATAACTATTAAAATGATAATTATATAACTAAACTTGTTAAGTTATCATTATTTAATACTTCTTTTATCTTATTTCAATTGTTCACATTTTTTTATGTCTCATTCTAATTATCAACTTTTTAATTTTAGTATGTACTTTTACAATTATACCTTAGTTATTAATGAAATATTTAAATGAGTTGTAAATTATTTATTAGATAATACATTTTTTAGGATAATTAATACATATACATTCTATTAAATAAAGACAACTTATAAAGTTTTAGTTATATAATTATCATTTTTAATACTCTTCTTAATCATTGTGTAAGTATAAAATGAATAATTAGGATGAGATAGAGGAAGTAGCTATTGTGTGTATATATATATATTCTCCTAAAAAATTACATTTTCTAATAAATAATTAATAACTCATTCAAATCATTCATTAATAATGAGAGTATAATTGTAAAAGTATATGTTAAAATTATAAATTGAACAATTATAATATGAAATTAAAAAAAAAAAAAAAAAGGTGTACAACTAGTGAGCTAGAATGTGACGGATGGAGTATTGGCAAATGAGACAAAGCAAATTCAAAATTCTCTTTAGATCAATTTTTAATCCCGATAGGACTGCTGTTTGGAAATTAAAAGAAAGTTTTTGATATACAGATGTGTTTCCTAACATTTAGTTGATGAGCTTTTCAATCCAATCGTGTACAACATGCAATTTTTTTAAAAATAGTCTCCCTTATATTTCTTTGATAAATAAATTTGATCTTTCATAAATATGATATTTTATTATCTTTTCACTAATCATTATTTAAAACATATTTAGTTGATACTCACATCTTATATAATCAGTTAAAATTAAGTTACATCATTTGACAGAACATAAAACAGCTGGAACAAAAACATGTCTTGGCAAATGAGAAAACTAGCAAAAAAGAAGAAAAAAAAAATGTCGTACGTACAAGAGTCAAAAGCTAGGCCCTCTTTTGTTTCCCTTGAGATAAAGAGTCAAAAGAAGAGAAACCAAGAGAGCGAACCATATTCCCATCAATAGCAAGAAGACAAAAAGGAAATCCTAATGTAGAGACTGAAGAAGGATAGCGGCAAATGAACACAACGTTGTGTCCACTTATAGTAGAACAGTAAAAAAAACACACATACACGCACTTATCTTGTGAAGTGTAGACCGACCCCGTACAAACATATCCTGCACTGAGAACGACATTAGAGACCGTAGAATACAGACAGCGTTGCCCAAATTTCATTTAAAACCCCGGCATTGCATGGCTTGAAGTACTCCCTCTCACACCTCTGCTATGCACAGCACAGTAACAGAGCGCATGCCGGTCAGAATCGGCACATATCACTGACACATGGTTCTTCCTCATGAAATAGGAGGATCACACCAATGACCAAGCCCCTTTAGTTTTAACTCTTCTCCGAATAAATGAAAATTAATTTTTTCTTAAGTTTCTAAGGAATGTAATGGTGGAAACTCCAATCCCGTGATTAATTAATCCAAGCCTGTTGGGATTTAATGGGTAATTACCCGACCCGATCCATTAAGAGGTGCGAGGAAGGGAGACAAAGGAGCGAAAAATCCGGCAAGAATTGGAGTACGGAGGATGGGAATCTGAGAGGAGGAGGAAAACGACGGGGCCAGGATCAGAGGGGGGTGCGATCCAATAATTGCACTCCCACGCTAATCCGACATTCATGATATTGTCTGTACCAATTCAACACAATCCGTCTATCTGTCCACATCTTCTCAATCTTTTTCTTCTTCTTACACGCTCCCTGGAGACTATGGATTTAGTGTAGTAGAGACTGGGAAGGGAAGGGAAGGAAAGCATGTCTTTTGTATGGTCTTGTCATCCTTCCCGCTCTGCAGTTTCTAATTTTTGGTCTTACTCATTTGCTCCCGTTCCATTACCCTTTTGGCAAAATATCGGATGCCTTTCGCTTAACCATTCTCATATTTCCCCTTATTCTCTCTTCTACCAAATGATAATGTACTAATAGTGACAAAAATTAAGAAATTGTATTAAACATAAAAATTTAGAGACTCTTCAATGTATCAATGTTAAAACAGTATAAAATGTGACAATTAATTCATATAGATGAATGAGATAATATTCATATTTAATGTATAATGATCAAAATTAATTATATTGTATACATATCGGTTGTTAATGAGTTAATTTATTTAAAAATATTATTATTTATCTATATATGTTAAGTCAATATATAAATAAATGACATTATTCTTAAACTTAATACGATAATATAATATTATCTTATGATATTTATATTGAAAATAACAATTTAATGACACATTTAACATTAATAATGTGATATAATTTCTTTCTCTTTTTTTTTGACATTTGTATCGTGAATGCTTTAAAAATATATATTTTTTAATAAATTCATTTAAAAGAATATATCGTGACGGTAATACTAGTATTTTCAAGCATTTGTCCATGTTGAGCCTTTGCTGTGGGTTCAAGAGCTTTATAATACGTTCACATTTCGAATCTATAACGTGTTGAAAAACTGTTCTTTTTGTGGAAAACTATTGACATCCTAGTAGTAAATATTTTCGGCAGTAGTCAATCAAACTGAAAGCACACGCAAGGCATGTGAACAAATGATGTTGATTGTAAGAGGATATCATCCGTTTGTACCCACATCCACATGCAGTAACTAAATGCAAATGATAGAGGCTCATTCACACATGGCATTATGGATAAATTCAATGCAAAACTCAGTCGCGCCAAGAGGCAGAGCAGTCACCAAACATACACAGTACCTCACAAAATTTATTTTGTCTTTCACATTATTCTAGTATTATTTAAAATTTATCACATAATTAACATATTTATAATATTTTTATAAAACGAGACAAAGTGAAAGATGGGTGACAAAAGATACATAGCAGATAGCCACTGTTTAATAATAAGATAAGACTTGCCTTTCTTTTGCAAAACAAAATACTCATATACTAACATAGTATATGTAGTTGCACAGTAGTAGAAGTGATAGCTGTGTCTATGAATGATACGAAATATAGCCAACCAAAGCCTCCAATTAGGAGCCGACCCCCAAACAAAGCCTGTTTTCGAGCCGACTGAAATTTTTGCAATACATACTGCAATTGTGAATAGTGATAGTCCTCCTTTAGAGAAAATCTGCAAAAGCTGCTTACTGTTGGTACCCCAAGTCTCAGAATCTGTTTCTGTAAACACTTGACAGAATCTCTTTCTCTCTCTATCTCTCAATCTCTCTCACACAATCACGTCCATAAAACCCCATCTTCTCTACTCCCTCCCTGAAGCTTTGTAACACTACTCATATTCTTTCAATCTCTCTGAGTGTTGAAGTTCTCATTTCATTTCATTATTGTGAAGATTTCTCTTTTTTGGTTCTTAATTGGGCAGAAAACCAGAGGAAAATAGGGGGAAAAAAAATTAAAAAATGCCTTCAGAGAGCGGTGAGCGGCGAACTACAAAGGCGAATCAAGTGGGAGTGCCCCCACCAGAGCCAGAACAACTCCAGTGTCCTCGCTGTGATTCCACCAACACCAAGTTCTGCTACTACAACAACTACAACTTTTCTCAACCTCGACACTTCTGCAAGGCTTGCCGTCGCTACTGGACCCACGGCGGCACTTTACGAGACATCCCAGTCGGCGGTGGCAGCCGAAAGAATGCCAAGCGCTCACGCACCGCGGCCTCTGGCACTACCACCTCCCTCACTTTCTCTGCCCACCCCTCCTCTCATCATGACTACCGCCACTTGCCTACCACCACCTCATCTGCTCTTCTGGCCCCACTCGCCGGAGATCACGGGGGTGCAGTACCATTCATGGGCGATATTAAGCCTGGCATGAATGTTTGCGGTACATTCACCTCATTGTTGAATACTCAAGGACCTGGGTTCTTCGCTCTTGGTGGAATCGGTATCGGCCTTGGACATGGGCTTGAGGATATGGGCTTCGGACTTGGAAGAACAGTTTGGCCATTTCCAGGTGTCGGAATTGGAGATAGTGGTAGCACCGGTGCAGGAGGGGCTAGTGTGCTCGGAAACCCGTGGCAGATGCAGAGTGGAGAGGCTGGGATAATTGGGGGAGGAGATTATTTTACTTTGTCTGATGTTGCGATTTCTGCACCAGGAATTGGGAACGGCATGAAGTGAAGCTTTTTTCCCATTTACCCATTATTAGTACTTTTTTTTCTCTGTGAATTGTGATAGTATAGTTATGTTTTGCTAGCTATAGAGAGCCTTCATCTTTGAATCCCCAAACCCCATAGACGAAAAACGAAGAAAAAGAAGAGTGGGATATGAAATGCATATGCATGGTAGACTAGCAGTAGAACATGGTATGCTAGCTCAAAAGTACTCTCACGAACTGTAGAAAATTTGTGTTATTTCGAAAGTTCTTCACTAATTGAAGAAATCTTAGAGCTTTGTTAGTCCAAAATGAAATCTCTATTATTTTTCCTTGATTTCTTAAGTACTTAGGCACATGCACTGTCCAGGGGTAACTTTCGAGTTTAGACCAACAATAATAGAGCTAACCAGTAACCATAGCTTAAAATGGCTGCAGAATTTGCAAATGAATATGATCTTCCAGTCTGTCTAAACTAACAACTGACCATTCTTTAATTTGGGACAAGTAAAATGTTTGAATTTGTCAATTCATAAAGGTGTAATATTAGGACCATTTTTTTTAGATTATACTTACATACTGTACCCGAAAATTGTAATCATTACAAAGTTAGTGTATCCACAAGACGATTATGCTAGTCAAAAGGTCTAAGACCTGTTTCCTAGGACCGACTATTTGCCACATTAGATTTGCTGCAGATCTGCAAAACAGTGCAAAATTTTGGGCAATGTTCAGTAAAGATTGTACTTCTTTACCTCTTTTGGGGTTTCTATCCTAACATTTTAAGGATGAGCTGCTCCTACTTCCTAAAGCACCACGTCTTAGCAATTTGGGTCATTTTTAACAAAAATGAAAATGAATGTTATTCCTGCTTTGCCACTCTTTAATATAAATATTAATGTAATTGTCTAAGTTTATACCAGTTATATTCGTGTTTAAGAAGCACACTTAAGCAGCAATGCAGCACAAGACGTTCAAACATATACGTAGAAATAAAATTAGCAGAAAGCCTCAAGCACAAGAGTTGAATACAAACAAACAAAAGATTATTAAGTTAATAAATTAGACAAATGCCTAAATCATCAACTATGACAATTTTTTCCCTTCTAAAAACCATTCTCAATCTCTGAAGTGTATATGAAATAATAATAATTATTATTACTTAAGGCAGAAGATATTCAAATAGAAAGGGCAAGAGGGTGTGGATCCTATTCTCTTTCGCCCTGTCATTTACCGTCTCCGCTTTTAGATTGTCAAAAGTTTTTGTCTCGTTCTTGTTGCGAAGAACTTATCTCCCCATCTCTACCTTCACCCTCATTTAAATAAAAAAAAATCCTAATTGCTGTTTCCTATTTATCCCTTCTTTTAAATCTTGTGTCGGACCCTTAAACCATGGCATTTTGGTCCCCAACGGAACCAGCCAGCCCCTCTCTGAGAATAAATTTTGACATCCCTAAATTGGATTTTCAATTCACAAATTTTCCACCATTAATTAAATAACCATTTGGGTATTTTCAAAGGAGAAAAAAAAAGCCATTTGGGATAATACATCAGCGATATGGCATTGACTCGTTGCATAAGGTTAGAGTTGTTTTGGGCTTTAATGGGCCACAGTCCAATTTAGAGGTTTGGGTCCCTGAGAAGTGAGATCTTTTCTCTACCTTTTGAGCGGTTTTTGTCGTACGCTTTCCAATGCATAAATAACAATACCATTGTGATATTGGTAAAGCATCATTTCATCGAATGACGTGCAAGAATCCCGGTGCTTGATGTTGTCATTGGCAATGTGTCTCAATTTCATGGAGGAGAATTTATAAATTAAAGAATGGCGCGTTTTTGAGGTCTAGGGTTTCTTTTATCAAAATTGAACGAATTCTTCAATATCAAGATTTTTTCTCATACAATTTAATTCAATCTTCCCCATGTGCCCTAAATTCAACCAAGAATTATCAGCGGAAACGGGGAGATAAAGTAGACAATGGCTTTTTCTTTCACGCCACCGCAGCAACAATCGTCTCTGTTTCAAACTCAGCAGCAGCAGCAATCGTCTCCATTCTCACTATTCTCTCAAACTCCTCAGCAACAGCAGCAATCCCCTTTCCAAACTCCAATTCCCCAACAGCAACAGCAGCCGCAGCAGCAATCCCCATTCCAGTTTCAGCCACAACAGCAGCAGCAACCGCAACAACAACCGCCCCAACCGCAGCAGCAGCTTTATCTATTTACTACAGACAAAACGCCGGCTACTTATAGCACCAAATGGGCCGACCTACATCCCGATTCTCAGAAAGTCCTTTTCCAAATCGAGTGCGTAAATAACCCTCTGTTTAAATCTTAATAAATATTTCTTTCTTTTTGGGGTTTGTTATAAATATCCGTCTGTGGATGGTTATAGGGAACGGATACTGGAGTATAAGGATGAAAGCCAACGGCTGGACCAATGTAGCCGATTGTACGATTCTTCGGTTTTTAATGGTGGATTTGAGCAGGATGCAAGTCGAATTTGTCAGGTCTTTCTTTATTTTAATATGGACTATAGAAAAATTGTGGTAACTGTATTTTTAGTAGTTCCTTTCTTGTTTATTTGTGAATAATGTCAGTGGTTATTTTCTTTATGTCCTGTTGTTGGGTAGAAAAGTTAATTTTGTTAAAGAATATCAACAATTTTGTCTCTGGAAAAAATAAATTAAAATGCAGTCTGGAAACATTAATATGCCCCATTGGTTTGAGCTGCAGCATTTCGAAATAGACAGAGAAAGAAAAAAAAATTCAATGTTGCATTGATACAATATTTGCAATTGAATTGGCATCTCGAAAGGCCTGAGGTTTAGTTGTGTGTTTTTTCTTAAACATCTTAATGTTTTACTTGCCTAGAATTCTCTTCTTCATTTATATTTTCAGGAGCTTGGTGGCATAAGTACAGCAATGGAAAGACAGAGGGCTGTTTGCCAAGAGCTAATGGCTGTAGCTAAAGATATCCTAAACAATACCGAGATTGCTGTGCGTTCTTTTATGATGTTGCGCCCAAGATTTCTCCATTCAACTGTGGCTGTTCCAGCCAGCACCACTGCACCATCTCAGGGTTCTGGAGCAACAATTGCTCAAAGTTCAGCAACTCAACCAGCAGCCAGCACTGTATTTCCTGTTTTTGATTTTTACAGTGGAGTACCAAGGAAGCCATCTCCTTTCATACAGGAAACTGTTGGCAGATTTGAGAAGTATATTGCTGAATGTCGCCAGTGGATTGAAGAGTTGGAGCAGTTGATCCTCTTTGATTCTGACAGGAACTCTTTAAATTCCAGTTCCTCTCTGTTGCAGTCTCTTCCTAAAGTCATGGCGAATGTGCATGACTTTTTCGTTCATGTTGCTGCAAAGGTAAAATGGAAACTTTGTATGGAAAATATTTTGTTACATTGTCATGCACGTCATGTTAAATCTTTCTCTTCCAGTATCGTTTTCTTGAAGATTTGTTGCGGACCAACTTGTGATGAAACTTCATCTGCTGAGCAATTACTCCACTCTTATGTTAGATTAGCTTTTAAATTCAGCGCTAAAGTACCTTAGTTTTATTCCATGCTACTGGAAGTTATTTTCTCTTCTTTTTTAATTGTGATGGCTTTCAATTTCAATTATCTGAGATTTAAAGGAAAAATCAGAACAGTCATTGGTTTGCATCTCATTCTTTGATCTTGAAGGAAGGGATATTTATTGATTCCATCTTCATCAGTATGAATCATGTTCCTGTGCCCTGTAGGTGGAGAGCATTCATCAATATATTGAATCGATGAAGACTGCTTACCTTGCTGATCAACGCCACCGGGGTGATGTGAATGATCCATTTCTTGAAGCCGATCGACGAGAAACTGCCAAACAAGAAGCTGCTGCTAAAAGGGTACATCCAACTCTGCATTTGCCTGCACTCCCGCAACCAGCAACTCAAGTTGCTGGGCTTTTTTCAAGCTCAGCTATGCCTGGGGCATCAACTGTGTCGCATGCTGCTGCTGCTGTTTCATCAGCTTCATCCGGAAGTAGCTTCTCTCTTTTAGCAACTCCTGCTGCAACTTCATCTTCTTCTCTATTCTCCACACCCATGGCTTCAGCTGCAATCTCCTTGTTTGGGTCATCAGGTGCTTCACCACAGCCATCACTTTTTGGTGCCTTGTCTGCCTCCACACCTGCTATGGCTGGTTCAGCTTCGTTATTTGCTTCTACCCCTGCTTCTGGGGTTTCAACATTTGCAACGCCATTTGCTACAGGTAATCTATCTTTCTATCTTTCAACTTCTTGTTCATCCACCTCATTTTCTGTTGAATTTTGTGTTTGTTAGCAGTCCTCAACTTTGATTTGTTCTAACACTCTAACTAATTGGTTATATTAGGATGTGAAAGTGTTGAGTCAACTTGGTTTTTATTCTACTACATTATTAATATTTGTGGTAAAATTTACATCAGATATCAACTCTTTTTTCTAGAGTATGCAAAAACACACTGTCAACAGAATTATATCCAGGCTGGAAATTTATATATAACTCAGCTTCTGAGTTCAATTTGACCTGCCAGAAATTTATGGGAGACAAGTCTCACAAGGATTTTTGATGATGTTTTAGACCTTTTAATCTTATTCAATAATTTATTCAAATGTCGTTCTCTTATTTTGTTTTTGTTTGATTCATATTGCATTTCTGTTTTTTTCCTAACACTTGGTCTTCTCTTGTTGTAGGAGCTGCAACAGGATCAGGGGCAAGCTTTAACACGGCATCCGTAAGTATTTCTATTCCAGTCGGTTTAATTTATATTTGTGCAATTTCTTTGTTTAACAGTTGAATCACTTTCCAAACATTATAACATGAAAAAGAAAATTTTGTAACCCTACATTTTTTAGCTCGTGTATCATTCTTTTCCATGCTCGGTACAAAATCTTGTAATAGTATCATGTATAAAAAATATTATTTTAACTATAGTCACATAAGTTCTTACTTTGTGTCTGTCTCCCTCCACCTTGCTTCATCATAGCTTTGAGGAGTGAGGTTATATTTGAACCTTGTACATATATCTTATGTTTTATGACTCCTATTTTCCTGTCTTCATATTGAGAAGCTATATCAAACTTACCTTTGGTCAGTTATAACTTGGAAAGAATATTATAGAAAGAACTAGATCTAGATCCTAAAAGGTGATTCTAAGACATTTCGCATTTATAGTTATTTGGATCTATTTAGAAGTCCAGCTCCAGTAAAAAGTACTTTACGAGGATAGAATATAACCCTGGTTTAATGCGCATTGACCTACTCATTTGCTGCGTCTCATGTTATCGTGGTAGTTTGTATGAGACTACTGGTTTAGCAAAATGTAAGTGTTTGGCTGCCTTTGGCATCTTTATGATACTTTGATATTCAATGAAGTTTGGAGGTTAGCATCCCAAAAATAAAGTTTGGACATGACCTTGGTAGAGAAAAAGGTGATGGCATTTGCTGTAGGTTAGATTAAATTACTTCAGTGCAGGACTCTCTGCTAGTTTGGATTGAGGAAAAGGAGAGTAGTTGGAGGGGGAGAGGAAAGGAGAAGAGAAGGGAGGAGAGGATTGATTATTTATCAAGTTTGGATAGTTAGTAGGAGGGAAAGGAGAGATAACTTGCTAATTTTGTTTTTATCCATATTTTTGGATGGTAATAGTATTTTGACAAAAAGGCAACCATAGTGAAAACAAAAACATTTATTAAAGATGGTTTCTTTTCTTTCAATTTCTACCCTTTTGTATGGAAACATAGTTGAATCTTTAAGCTAAACTCAATCCCTCCATTCTCTTTCCTTTCCTTTCCGTTTAAAAGAATCAATCCGAACACTTAAATCCTTCTCCTCTCCTTTCCTTTCTCTCCAAATGTTGTGTTTGTCGTCCCCTTCCCTGTCTATGCCCCATGAAACAAATTCATGCAAAGACAGATTTGGTTGGGAGATGGTACTGCAGTTAATCACCCAATCAACTCTTCTACTGTAGTTTGTCACCTGAAGTGTATGGAGTTCACATCTACCATGAACAAACTCATTTTTGCCATTCACTTAATTTTCAGATTTAAAATATTTCTTGCCTCTTGATTTATATCTCACCTTCTTGCAGAAGACGAGAGCAAAAAGTCGCACAGGCCGTCGCTAGCCAGTTGTCTTCAGTTTCTGTGCTTAATTGCCTCGTGAGTGTTGGAATAAACTAAATTGTGGAATAGCTGGGAATACACAACTTTTCACATAACAGAAGGAAGCCTCTTATACTTGCAAGTTTTTAGATCACCACTGTTTCTTGATGCACATAGGTGCTGGCTGAAATGAGATTCAAGTGCTGCTCCATATCTACCCTGAGTTTCTGCTTTGGTAGTTGTAGTTGACAGGGCAGAATGCTCTTTGATATCAGTCACTATGTAACATAGAACAAGTAGAGCATCTGGAGTTTGTGACTACTAGGAATTTTGTAACCGTGTACTTTTATGAATACCTGGAGATTTACGTTCAATTGATGTCTTCTTTCTCGACTAGATTAGCATACAATCTAGGCCATGCTCTCAGTTATTACAAAAAAATTACATGATTTCGTCTGTTTTCTCACGCTACATCGTTTCCAGGTTTATCATCGTCAGCAGAAGAGCTTCTGATAACATCTATGAAGTTTTGCGTTGCCTAGGTTCCACAAGGTGTGCAAATGATATTAAGCTAAAATCCTATTTTTACAATATCATTTATAAAATCATTACATTTTAAATCATGGATGGGAGACGGTATCAAACTTAATTGATGTATTAGCATTAATTTCTCAAATTCTAAATATCGTCTCTTTTTCTACATGTTTATTATGCAATGCATGGTATCAGTATAAAGTTAAAGATATACAACTGAGGCGCAGGTTCTGTTCAAGTTCGCTTTTCAATTGGTCTACCAAAACCAGAACCCTATGGCCGTTGAGTAGCGTAATTGCCTGCTCCATCCAACATTGAGGATTTCCTTGTAACGTGATGCGGAAAGCCTGGTAAGTCAACTCTCATCTGTTTATAGTTGGCTTAAATTCCCCAGCATTCTTTGTAATACAACTCTCAATTCTTTGTGTTGGGGGTGTGATATATCACCGGAAGAAAATATGTGGATACTATTGCTAATTTCCATCCAACTAAGGCCAGGATCTTTCTCTGCTATTTGTTTTCGGAGCTTTCTTCTTGTTTCAGCAACGGTATCCCATCTTCCACCTATTGCATAAAGTTTTGCAAGCAATACATTTGTTGCTGAGTCTTCTGCATCTATGGCTAAAACATGCTCGGCAGCGTGGCTCCCAATTTTCAAATTTCCTTTCAAGACACATGAGTTGAGAAGAGTTCTCCATAATTCCAAGTAACCATCACCGAAAGGTGATTCAATAATAATTTCCTCAGCTTCCTCTAGTAATCCTGCCCGACACAACAAACTAATCATGCAGGAGTAGTGCCTAGGCCCAGGTTTTAAGCCAATTTCCTTCATAAAATTCCAGAAGAGCTTTCCTTTGTTGACCAAGCCACAGTGGCTACAAGCAGCAAGCAGAGAAATGAAAGTTACCTGGTCTGGCTTTAGACCATGCCTTAGAATATCATCAAACACTTTAAATGCTGTATCTGCCTTCCCATGATGACTATATCCTCCAAGCATTGAGTTGTAGCATCTTAAGTCAGGTCTAGTCACGAGAGAAAATGCCAGTTCAGCTGCTCGAAGATCCCCAGTTTTAACATACATATCTACCAAACTTCCACAAACAGCCATTTCACAGTCATATCCCATCTTCACTGCCTGAGCATGGATTTTCTGTCCTTGCTTAAAAGTTGCAAGGTCAGCACATGCACTTAAGACACTACTTAGAGCATATGCATCGACCTTGTGGCCTTCCAATAACATTGTGCGGAAATACTTCATAGCACTCTCGCCGTCACCTACTCTACAATAACCAGCAACCATGTCAGTCCAAAGCACAACATCCTTTTCTAGAACTAAGCAGAAAACCTTCTGAGCAGAGTCTGCTTCTCCATTGTTAAAGTACATAGATATCAGTGTGCTCCCCACATAGACTCTGCTCCCCAGTCCTACTTTCTCAATTTGGGCATGTAGTGGTTTGCCATAGTCAGATGCTGGAAATGCTCCTGTAGCAGATACTACTGCAGCACAAGTATATTCATCTGGTCTGGCAATGGACTCTCGCTTCAGCTTGATAAACGTATGCATTGCCTCTGCTCCAAGTCTATTCTCAGAGTAACCAGCAATTATTGTATTCCATGACACCAAGTCTGGATTTCCAATTTTCCGAAACACTCTTAATGCTGCCTGACTGTCCCCACAACTGCAGTACATGTCAAGAAGGGCATTGTGCAAACGCAAATCAAAACATGTCCCGGAGAGAAGGGCATGCCTATGAACAAGTTTTCCTGCTTCATAATCACCCAAAACTGCAGAAGCATTTAATATCATCGAATATGTGAATTGGTTTGGTATTGTCCCGTTCCTCAACATGGCGCTAAACACTTCAAGTGCTCTCACCAATTTACCGTTTTCCACATACCCAGAAATAATAGAATTCCAGGCTATGACGTCTTTATGGACCAAGAGACGAAAAACTTCCTCTGCAAATTCTAATTCCCCACAACTTGCATAAAAGCCGAGTAGGGAAGTCTGAACACAGATATTGTTCAAGAATCCAAGTCTAACACATTGAGCATGAAGCATAGATCCGATCACTAAACTCTTTAGGCAAGACGATGCTTGTAAAAGGCTGGTAAAAGTCGATCCATTAGGTCTGAGACTCTCGTCTCGCAATTGCTTGAATAACTGAAAAGCCAAAGGGACCATTTTGGGATTGCGAGAATAGGCAGAAATGAGGGCATTGTAAGAAACAACATTTCGTTGAGGCATTTTGTCGAATACAAGTTGAGAGTCCACCAAAGACCCACATCGAGCGTACATAGACAAGATATTGTTGAATGCATATGGGCTCTCGGCAATGGTGGCTGCAGAGGTAAGGACGAGAGCGTGCAATTCTCGAGCTTTTTCGATGGAGGTGGTAGTGGTACATTTTTGAAGGAGCAGAGTTGCTGCGGAGGATACTTCATGTAACGATCGCATACAAAAGAGAAGCCCGATACTCGAACCCTCGAAAGACCTTTTACCCCAACAAAAGAAAGCCAATTTCTAGAGATTCTCCGTTATCTATCGGAATGGGGTGCTCTAGTTTAGGTTAATATTCCACGTCGATTTAGTATTGAATTATTTGTCTTAAAATATTATTAGTTTTAAAATTATTAATATACTCCCTCCGTGGTATTTTTGCCAGCTCCTCTAGCCGGGTAAAAGACTCACCGAGTATGGATCTTCAGGCGAATCAGCGGCGGCTTTGCCGACTCATCGACGACTCACTTCGTCGATACACCGTGCGTTTATCTTCTTTCACGCTGTTCCTACAATTGAACTTCTCGAGAATACGATATACAATATGCATTTGACACTGCAGGAACTCGACCGTGCTTCTTTAACTCCAGAAGTTGTAAAAGACGTCTTGATTTCTCTCTCCCAGGCAACTCTATCTCCTCTATCACTACCAAGCACCAGCATTTGCTTTTGTGCAATTCTTTGTAATTTCTTTTTTTTAAAAAAATTGAGTGGAAAATAAACTTTTAATTACAGGTTTATAGAAGAATCCAGGATTGGACACTTGAATTTTCTTCGGATTCTGACCATGTTAGAATTGTTCAACTATCCGCGATTAGTTTTTTTTTAATAATTTTTTCCCCTCACAATGGTTCGTGTAAATGAACTTTGTTGCTTTTGGAATCATTCATATTTAAAACTAGGAAATGGTGAGGAAACCTCCAGATAATGCTGAGGGTTCTCATGTTCTGGAATGTTATCCGAATGGACATCAATGTATGACCAAAATCATCGAACACCTGGTCAGACTTTGAACTTTTGAATTATCATGCTAGAAATCACAAATTTCATTCTTTTATCATATTGGTGCATGTAAAAATTGATGCTTTTGGGGCCTTCTGTTCCAGTGAATTTAGTTTCATGGTTCCTATGTCAAGAACTGAATGTTTGACTGCCTTAGAGAGAATGTCAATGGAAAAGACAATTTAGAGCCTTTTCTTTCTTCACTATGAATGTACATACAGTTGACAAAAGTGTGGCTATTGTTTCATCATGTTTGATGTTATCATTTTATACATTCTACAAAAGTGAGGATGCATGCTTAAAGTATGGAGCAACTTAGATCATTATGGTATCTTACGTTTGAGTGAAGCTATTTAGCTGATCCAGTTATGTTTTTGGTGTACAAAGTCTTTGAGAGATGGTCTTTAATCTTAGGACATTCTGAAGATTGTAGAATTTTTTGATCGTTTTTTCATGTTACAGAAGATAAGCCATTCAACATTAGACAGAGGGACTAGTAAACTTGGTAGCCAGGAAATCTGGTTGAAAAAGAAGTCAACATTTACTGTTGTTAGAGTTTGTCCTAAAAATTGTTTTGTCACATATAGGAACTGTGAAATTTGGCCCATGATTATTTTGCATGAATGTTGCTAATTTGGTCATTCCTAGTTGAGTAGATTATCCAAAAGTTAGAAGTTGCATCTGGGAGTTTAAAATGTTTATAGGATCCTTTATCACTATTGTGTTGTCTTTATATCTTCTAACATTTTTTGTTATCAATTCTCTTCTTAGTTGTTGAAGAATATCTTTAATCTTGTCTCAAGTGCTGACCCAAACTTATATACATTTTTTGTTGTTTCTTCTGCAGATGTCTTTGATCGTTCTTGAGAATCAATATTTACAGCATTTAGTGGGCAAGACTTTTCTGGCTATTTCTGAGTTTCTCATTGCATCTGTATGATTGCAGAGACTTCATTTTACTCTGTACACAGTGATCATCTTTATACTTTATCTTTCTAAGACATGTTCATTTTACAGGGAACGGGTTGGCATGAATTGATTCATTTGTTGTGCTACTGCTTGAAAATTTCAATTCACAGCTCTCTTTCATCTTCCTCAGGACACTTAGTTGTGGAGGCTAATTCTGATGTTGATTCATTAGATTCTATTTTATCTCTGAAGCTGAAACTGGAAAATGCTAACTGTATAACAGCAGCGGCCATTATTCGGGTTTTGCGTAATGTATTGAAACTTAAGTTAAACAACAATCTTTTGGAAGTATGCCTACATTACATTACAGATGCAATTTCAAATTTTCCTTGGGATTTATTACATGAGGCATATGATGTCTTATATAGTAAGTCTTCAGCAAGCTCTGCTCTAAATGTGTTGCTGCATAGAAACACAGCTCAACTGAAGCCAATCACTATCTTCATTGGGTATCTTCTTCAGCTCTTCACTTCCTTACTTGGTTTATGTGGGCACAATGAAGCAGAAACTGTTTCTTACAAGAGAGCTATTTATGAAATCAGAAGCTGCATACCCAAAATTTTAGCTAGCTGCATTGGGAAGCTAGAATATTTGGACAATATCCATATCTCCAAATACTTGAGACACAAGATTCTGGTATGAACTTAAATGTTCCTTTTTACCATGTTCGTATATTTGTCTTCTCTTTTCTGGTCTTGTATGGCGTGCTTGCCTAGTTGTTAGTTCATTGTACTATTTGTTTGTTCAACTGATGCTGCTACTGCTGATGATGCTAAGCATTCTATGAGGGAGTTGAGTGCACTGTATCATGTTTTGAAAAAAATTATTAACATTTTTTGGCACATATTGAATGGGTCGTGCTGCTTCCTCCTAGTAACTCTAATTTGTACTTCCTATATAGGAAACTAAAAGAAATCAGCATGTTAAGTAGGATTTGTCCTTCTCACTTTAGTTATGTACTCTTGAATTTGTTCTCGAATGTTAAAAGTCAAGCATTGTTTGTTAAAAAACATATCATAATCACCTAGACATTGCTTCTCTACGTTTGCCTCCAGTTGCTTTGCAATAATTAATTTCTAGACAGATCATCCTTTTATTGCTTTGCTAATGATGTTACCTGTTCATGCAGGTAGTTTAATGGTTTCCTGTGTGCTTTTTATTTGTGCACTTGGGTCTTTTTGCTTCTATGGATGCTCGGTATTCTTATATCCATGGTTATGCTGATAAGTATTTGCCATGCAGATGCTAATGATGAGGCTTAGTTTTGCTATTGACCTGGAACATTCTGTTCTTGTTTCATGGATGCATCTTATTAACAAACACTTTCAAGATCTGATGTCGCAACCACTAAAGGTGCTAGAGTCTGATCAGGACGACTGTCTGGAAGGCTCGCCGTTCTGGACTGATGAGTTGAATGCAGAAAATCAGGGAATTTCATCTTGTCATTTGCAAAGACTGGCTATTTTCCTTTTCCTTAGGTGTTCTTTAACCCTGTTGAGCATGAAAGGGAGACATGATGAGGAATTGCCATTGACAAGCTCAGATTCTTGCTTGACATTTGATCTCAATTTAAAAAGTTCTAGTAGTGAAGGTCTGTTAGAGCTCCAAAAGTGGCTTCAGAGGCATCTTCCTGGAGATATGTTTGTGGATGATGAAACGTATTCTGCAACTTGCATGAACTTTGCATTATCCTTCCTTCAGTTATACATGCATGAGGTTGTAGTAGTACCTAACTATTAGTTTAACATTGGTTGAATATTTCTGGCTAAAACATTTATATTTACAGTTTTCAGATTTTCTTATGTTTTAAATATATCCTCTTACGTCTTGTGTGTATCACATGCAATTCAATTAGGTTTCTGTATTGTATATTCCTTCAACTGAGCTTTTATTACTTGAAATATCAAATAAAAAAAGAATATGATGGAGAACATACAAAGTTACTTTGTAGATAAAGATATGTTTTCTATAGCCTAGGAAGCCTATATCAGATCATGTCAGTGATGGCTATCCTGTTGTTGGATAATATAAAAAGAAACTGGGCATGGAAGACTGATTTCTAGTATTTCTTTGGAGTGTCAAATTGAGATGGAGATAAGTAATCTCAATTTGTATATAGAGGAAGTATATGTAGCAATACATAATAAAACCGAGATAAAAATTTCTCTGCTTCATTGATTAATCTGAAAACACGGGATATATATAGCCCTGTCACTAATCCTTTCTTATTTCTGATGTTCATTTTCATTTACTGCCCCTTATACTTACTGATAAGTTTGCAATGTGGGGCTACTGTGAGTCTTCAATGGAACTCCTTCAGCTGCTTGGTTTTGAATTCTATACTTTTTAGATGCATTATTGAATCTTTATCCATAAAATGGTTAGAGAAGGTCCTTTAAATGTAGAATCTTTATCCATAAAATAGTCCTTCAGCTGCATTATTCTTAAGTGTTTCTTTCTCTAGGTTTATGTACAATGTTTATATTGACTGGAGATTCACAGTTCCATTTTTTTCTGACCTTATATTGTTCGTAATGCCCCTCTCTGAATTGTTTTCTGCTCTTGATTTGTAGGATGATATCCTATTTGAAATGCTCTTGCAAATATATTGTCTGCCATCTTACTCAAGGCAATGGTGAATAAGAATTCCCTAAGTTATGCTTTCTTGGTCTCTACTGCTTGGATATAGAAAACTTAGATTAAATTTCTAATCATGTTTAGGGCTGCCAGAGGGGGGACTTCTGCAGCAAAGAATGACATGATTTCCCTTGTTTCAGACCTTTTCAATCCTATAGGCTTATTTCATTTATTTCTTGCAGAGGTAAGTTTGACATTTGCAGACAAAAGGAAGAATCATCTCTCGGTTGGACTAGTAATGCTCTTATCTTGATTTTCTTATCATTGTTGCTGAATTCTGTGGTTTTTTTTCCTTGCAGATACATTATGATCATCAGGTTCTTCTGGATTACCTCATCTCCAAGGATACTGGGGACAGATGTGCAGAATATCTCTTGCGGTATGGATTCTTCCAACTCCCAATTTGTAATATTTTTATGTTGTCAAATCTCATGAAATGCAGTTTATGACGCTTTATGATTTGGTTGATTAGAGTGGAACTTTTATCATGGATGCCTCTTTTGCATATGTGGTTAAGTCAACATGCTTCTGTAATATCTGGTTGTTTAGGTGCCTGCGTTTAGCATGTGATTCATGGACACTGTTTCTGGAATTTCCTGCTTATCAGGAGTCACCAACTCCATTACCTCCCAAGAAAAGAAGAGTTTTAGTCGATGGTATAAATCTTGAATCTGGCTTTCCCTCTTCATCATTGAAGGATGTTTTAATTCCTTTACCTCCTGAGATCGAATGCGATAAAGGACTCAGAACTGGTAGCAAACATGGCAGAACTAAGAGACTTTCTTTTGAGGATACTAAACATTGTTTGCTTTCATTGAAAGCATCTATTGATAATCTTCACCAGAAAAATCTGTTTCCGTATAATCCACGGGTTCTGCTGCGACGGTATGTTTATTTTATGCAATCAAAAACTATTTCTCTTGCGATTTTTTTTTTTCCTTTTCTTTCTCTAGGAGTGGTAATTGCAGTTTCTTCATTCCTATTCATCTTTAGTTGGGTGGAATCTTTGTGGTTCCACTTGTTAATGATTTTCTACCATGTTCATAGCTGTCTTAAAATTCTCCTCATAAGTCACCGAAGATCATCATTTAACTTATAATGCATAACTATCATTTTACCATAAGATATTGTATATATGGCGTTTACCGTTGCCTTCCAATAAGGGAATATAGTGCTTGAGGCTCATTACAATGTTTTCAGAATGTCTAAGCATGCCCAACACTGTAAGCATAGAGGATGGAAGCTCATTACAATGTTATAATGTTTTACTCTGCATCTGTCTGATTCATGAACATTTTTATCCCTCACAGCAGTGTGCAAATGAGTTTGAAGGACAGGTTCTGTCAATATTATCCTTTGTCTTCACTGATACAAAATTTTCATTGATGATTTAAATGTTTCCTGGCTTGTCGAGGAAAAAAATTTTTAGTCATACATTCTGCAACGAGCTTAATGGACTATATTCCTGATTCTTACAGCCTAACAAGATTTCAGGAGCTTTGTCTAAAGCAAGTGGACAGACATTCTATTATTTAGGTCAAAAGGTTCGAATCCCTTTGTAAAGCTAGTTAATGAAATTCTCACGGACCCCCTTTAGTTTTCTTCTTATTTTCTTAACTTTAAACTGAATGAACTGCTCTTTTCAGGCAATCTGAATGGAGGCTTTGAAAGTATGTTAACTCAGCAATTATGATTGTTGATTGGTAATGCAGGTTTGTCTAACTGAGCAGAAGTAGCTTTCAATTTTTTTCTTTTTAATAAAAATTAAAAATGTCTATTGTTTTGAAAGATTTAGTTGCTATAGTTATCAATCTGCATAGACATTTTCCAATTTTCTTATCTTGACAGCAGCTTTTATTGCATTCCATATCTTCAATGTCTGCCACTACTTTAGGCATTGTTGGCTGCTTTATCGTTGCATGAAACTTTTATTTATCTTCTTATTTGCTGCATGTGACAATTGAAACACTTTTTTCCAACTATGTCTAGCTAGAGCAGACAGCAGCCAGATGTTCTTATGGATATGTGTTCGACAATGGAGTGCACAAACCTCCAACTCTCTCCCTTTTGGCCCCAAGTTCTTAGCAACCATGTTGTAACTCTCCTCTTCTGAGGTTAGTGCTTTACCCCCTTCCATTTCAAGCTTGACATTTTTTCTTTCCTTAAGCTTCAATCGTAAATTTAATCATTCATCCAGCACCATCAAATCTGATGATGTCCTTGTTCTTCCACAATCTGAATGGTATTCACTTCCATCTCTGCCTATGATGGGGCATTGACTTGCTTGAGATCGGATTTTATGCTGATAACTGTATTGGTGAGACCTAAATCAATCTTTGATGAGGAAATAGAAGATTCAATGCATATAATACTCTTAGTATTTTATTTTGTTTGTGTTTTTTCGTTTCCTTTGTTTTTATGTTTGCAGAACATTTTATTGGTGAATTTGCTTAAAATTAAGTTCTGATTATTGGCAATTTGTCACGTGATTTTGAGAACTAATAGAGCACAAATAGTGGAAGACTTTTGTGTTTAAGAACTTTGAGATCACAAAAAAACTTTTAAACCAATTAGAAAAACTCTAACGTTGTCCAACTGAGATGTATTTTTCCTCTGTTAAGAGCTTCAAAAGTTGTTGTAAGTTCAACTTCATATTTCTTGAGTTCTAATATTGTATTTGACATTGTAAATGTAGTTCAATGTGGAGGTATTTGTAGGATCACCTATCTGTGGATTATTGCTATTTTTTTTTAATGTTTTTATTTCAGTTTTTTTCCCCCACTGGCGGTGGTTGTCTTCCCTGCAAGAACTAAAGGTATGGAATTAGATCATGTTGTGTAAGGTTATCAAAAAAATTTATGGTGTGTTATACAAACACAAGAATCGTAGCTGCAACAGTCCAAATATAGTTGAGCTGCTTCTCTCACTGATCCGTCATTTTCTGGGATTTCCAACATGTTCTTAGATAACAAGGAAATATTAATCTTGTCTCGTGTATTTATGTTGCAAATTTAATGTGAAAGTATGAAGAAGGAAATATTAATCTTGTCTCGTGTATTTATGTTGCAAATTTAATGTGAAAGTATGAAGAAATTAAGATTTTGGCTGAGCTTACAGAGGATTTCAATTGATATTTGCTTGCATTTAGTTTTTATTTGTTTTTGGTTTTAAAGTACATAAATAATGTCTTAGAACAGTAGTCAAGTTGAAGATGTTTTGGATGAACACTAATGAAAAGTTTTTAATGTATGGGTTATCTAGATATAGTTTCTGGATGAAGAAATATGTAGTTTCTCTAGGCATTGTTCATCAACCTACTGATTTCTTTTTAATTTTTTTTTAAAAAAATAAACCTACGAGTATTTATATTAATTAGTTCTCTCTTCTTTGGTTGTAAGAATAAATAAGGTGCTCGCACTAGAAGGCCACTTGCCTACTGGTGGCAAAATTGATGTTTATATCTATTTGAATAAATTTATATCGATGTTTATGATTTATTTATAAATATTTTAAATGGTTTGATTCTAAATGATTTATGGATATTTATAAATATCTATTTGTTCATATAATTTTGATATGTTTTTTTAAGAGGTAATTCTTTATAATTATATTTAATTAAATTACTTAATATAATTTTTATTATTTAACATCATATTTAATTAACTTTTAAAATATTTAATTAACTAATCATTTATATGTTTTTATAAATTGTTTGAATGTAAATAGTTTATGAATATTTATGGACATCTATTTATTTATATAATTTTGTTTTTTTAGAGTTCTTATTTTTGTAATTGTATTCAATTAAAATTTTTAAGTAATTTTTATTATTTAAACTCATATTCAATTAAATATGTATTAAAAATGATAATCACACTATAAGTTGATTATTTTTTTTAAAAAAAATTTCCTTAAAATGAAATGAAAATTTGTCTTTGTCAATATATCGTATAAAATGAATAAAGTTGTGAGTTTTAAAATTAACTTAGTAAATTTATGTACAAAAATAAAAAGTTATGAGGTTTAAAAGTTGAATTAGTAAAGAAAAAAAATAAAGTTGGAAAAATAATAATACTTATATAAAAAACTTAGTTTAATTTGAAATTTAAAATTTTCATACAAATTGTTTATTTTAAAATTTTATAAAAGCTTAATTATCGAGTCCTATGAGTTTGAATAATAGTCTTGCTTATTTATTATTGAACTTTTTGAATAAATATATTTTTGTACAATGTTGAATTGATCATTAAAAAAAAATTAGGTAATAAATTTGAATACATTCAAAAAAAATTATCACAATTAAGATTGAATATTTTATTTTCTGATATGAAATTTTTTCTTTTTCTTTTTTCATTTTTTGGAGAAAACTTTACATGAAATTAATAATATATAATAAAATTTTTACTCATAAATCATTTATGATTTTTTTTTTCAAACGTGTTTTTATAGAATTAAAGTGAAATTTAAAATATATATTAAGTTAAAGTGTAATTAATTAAATGTAATTAATGGACATTGATCAAATTAGACTTTTTAAAATAAATGTTTATTAGATTTTATGGATATCCATTAGGATAAATAAATTTAAATGAATGTCCATTTAAAACTATTTAAATTATATGAGTGAATTAAATTTATTTAATATTAGATAATTTTAGATGAATTTTCATTCATTTTGTCACTCTACACTCTCCTAATTAAGTTTGACCTTGCGCATCCTTATTTTTTTAGTATATTTAATTACTGACATTCCGAGAAGAAATTTTAGTATATCAGATTGCATGTAGACCAGAAATTTACCATTTCTAAGTACTCTTGAAATCTTGAAGTTCTTCAGTTCAGCTTCCCAATGTTGAAATATACCTGACTTTTTTTTAAACTGGGCCCATCAGTGCATCACGGACAGCTCACACTGGTACAGAATTTAATTTTTAAAAAATAGAACAAGTTACATTAGATGAACAGGAACAGGATCTCATTGTTATTTTTGCTAATACATTACGCACGCAACGCACGGATGAACATGCCTTCTTTAATTTAATATCAAAAAAGAAAAAAGTAAAGCTTTGTTAGTCCGAGTTGTCTGCTGTTGTAGACCTTTTAAGTATACTAAGCAAAGATGAGCAACCCCAGAATCTCCATAGCCACCAAGACCATGGAATACCTTAGCATGGTGTTGGGGCTACTGTTCGCCTTGACTTTGTATCAGGGACTTGGTTATCTATGGAGGAATAGCCAGAAGCTTCCTCCAGGGCCTTCTCCATTGCCGATAATTGGAAACCTCCATTTGCTAGGTGACCAACCTCACAAGCCCTTGGCCAAACTATCCAAGAAACATGGTCCAATTATGAGCCTGAAATTAGGCCTCGTCACCACAGTAGTCATTTTCCTCATTCAGCATGGCCAAAGAAGTCCTGCAAAAATAAGATTTAGCTTTCTCCAGCCGATCAAAATATTTCTTTCTTTCATAATTAAATTAGATGTCTCTTTCGACTTAAAGATAAAAATTATAAAGAATCTTTAATGAATTTTAATATTAATAGTGTTGGGACTCGGTGAAATATAAATTATTTAAAGTTAATAAGGTTCTTCATAAAATTTTAAACAAAAGAGTTCACTTTTAAGTGTTTAACAAAAATGGAGGAAACTGGAAAGGCCCTTTCTTGATTCAATGAGGATTCCGCAGCTATGTTCTTCAACTCTTTTCTCACACGGAAACGGTGTTTGCAGGACCTGTTTGTAGCTGGGACCGATACATCTTCAAGCACATTGGAGTGGGCAATGGCAGAGATGCTTAAAAACCCAAATAAAATGGAAAACCCCCAAGCTGAGCTTGCAGAAGTAATTGGTAAAGGCAAGGCGATAGAGGAAGCTGATGTTGCGCGCCTGCCTTACTTAAGGTGCACTGTGAAAGAAACCTTAAGGATACACCCACCAGTTCCATTCTTGATTCCTCGTAGAGTGGAGCAAGATGTTGACGTGTGTGGCTACAAGGTTCCCAAGGGATCGCAAGTGTTGGTGAATGCGTGGGCAATTGGGCGTGATGAAACAGTTTGGGAGGATCCTCTGGCATTCAAGCCTGAGAGGTTCTTGGAGTCAGAATTGGATGTCCGTGGCAGAGATTTTGAGCTGATTCCTTTCGGTGCAGGCCGAAGAATCTGCCCAAGCTTGCCACTAGCAATCAGGATGGTTCCTGTGATGCTTGGTTCGCTGCTAAACTCGTTCAATTGGAAGCTTGAAGGGGGTGTTGCCCCAAAAGACTTGAACATGGATGAGAAATTTGGCATTACCCTGCAGAAAGCCCATCCCCTGTATGCTGTCTCAAGCGCCTTGTAAAATTCTCTGTTTCTTGCTTTACTTAATTGGCATCAAGTAAGGCTAGTGCAACCGAGGGTCTCAAAATATCTACTCAACTAGATAAAAATGGTTATTATTATGTCAAACTAAATATTATAAATAAACAATGATGATTTAAGCATATTTCTATGTATTATTTTATATACATACATACTTTTGAAATGAAATCGTACATTGACAAAATTTCCATTTAAAGCGGTGTGCCATTGCTCCACCTCAATAGGGACGATATTTTTATTATTTTTAAAAATGATTAAATAATTCATATTATATAGTTCTTTATTTTTATCAATTAATATTATACATATAATCTTGTTATATATTTTTAAACATTTAAATGATTATTATATAAATTAAAAATTATATTATTATATATGTTATTATATGTGAACAAAAAAATTATATAATTATAAGTATGTTACTAAATATATTGATTTAAATTATTAATCATATAACTAAATAACTATGAGTTACATTAACTATGTACATTAAAATAATTATATTATTATCTATGTAACTATATGTGAAAAAAAAACTATATAAATATAAGTTATGTTATTAACTATATTGATTTAAATTAGTTTATATTATTAATTATATAACTAACTAACTATGAATTACATTATTAATTATGTAATTTAAAATAGTTTTATTATTATCTATGTAAGTGTATAAATTATGTCAATTAAAATGAGTCTATATGTTCATAATTAAAAATTATGAAAATTAAAATAATTATACTATTATCTATATAACTATATGAAAGTTTGTGTATTTAGATTAACTATTTAGACTTAAAAATAATTATATTATTATAGAGAATGAGAATGATAATATCTATGCAGGAACGGAAATGAAAATTTCCAATATCTTTAAAACGGGCCGAAAATAAAAATTGAGATTAAACTTATTGACGGAAACGGGATGGGAAAAGGGATCCCCGGCCAGCCCCGCCCCACCAACCCTTCGTAAAGGTAAAATATGGAAGTGTTAGAAAAGCCTGCACTAGATGGTAGAATGGAACCCTTATCCATCAAGCACTGTACGTAAGATACATTGCCAAATGAAATCCCTAGGCTGTGGTGCCATGGCGTCTCAAATTGTGGAGGTACAAGGGCTCATGAATGTTTGTCTGAAAATGTATTCCCACAGCCGCACTTCCTGTCTTTTTGTCAAGTTGAGATTAATTCATTCAGTACCTGAGTTGGAGATCCACAAGTTTTGCAATTTTTTGTTCGGCAATACATTGAGCAAATACATTTCCCTTTGGTAGTCTAATAATACACATTTTTTTTATAATAATTCCTCCGTCCTTATTTAAATTCTTCACTTTGAATTTGTATAAGGATTAAGATAAGTATTAAAAATGAAAATTATACAACTAAAATTTATAAGTTGCTTTCATTTAATAACTAATGTATATGTATTAATTTTTTAAAAAATTACTTTCTTTACTAAATAGTTGATAATTCATTAAAATCTTTCATTAATAATAAGTGCATAATTATAAAAGTACATATTTAAATTAGAAACTGAACAATTATAATGAAACGTTCCAAAATAAAAATATGAATAATTATAATGAGACAAAAGGAGTAAAAGAAAATAAATTCACAAATAATATCATTAATTTGAATGATTATTGACAAATTGATACAACTTAATTGGATCTCATCTATGATTTTAAAGTCCAGAGATCAATACATATATTCTACACTATTAATCACCTTCATATGTACTAATTTTCCTTTAGTCAATTTTTTAAAAAACATTTGTATTAAATTAAAGTAAGACATTTTATCTTGAATTAAGAAGGTAATTGATTAGTAGTACTACTATATACTAACTTCTGGTAGAATAATAAGAATAGAGATTGACTAATTAAGCACGAATGGTACATAGTCTTCCACTCGTGACCGAATATGCCTCTTATGCTCAATTTATTTACACAGTGCCTAAGTTCTTCTTCGTTTCCAAGGAGATAATTTTTTGTCATTTTGTCCAACATATATCTTCTTCGTTTTTTGAAAAAAGAAAAAGAAAGGAAAGTTAAAATTTCTTGTATAAGAT
Source organism: Apocynum venetum (assembly GCA_019593545.1). Lineage (NCBI taxonomy): Eukaryota > Viridiplantae > Streptophyta > Magnoliopsida > Gentianales > Apocynaceae > Apocynum > Apocynum venetum. The sequence goes on along the minus strand of SRSM01000123.1, from coordinate 1,435,672 downwards.
GACTCGCCGCATAGCATGTTTAGTATAGGAGTAAACATTTTTACACGTCTCGTAACGATTAATTTAATAATCTTCTCTTTTTTTTTTTCTTTCGCAAAAGAGAATAATCAATTTTGTGGTCTGATAAGAGCTGCTTCTAGTATGAAACTAGGAATTTGCTAGATATTTACGTTCATTTTTAGAAGATGCAATTAAGTAAATTTTATTATTTTTAATTATAACATATTTTTATTATTTTTTATAATGATTGAATATGTTATTTTTAAATTTACATTTGTTTTATTGAAAGAAATAAAGAAAGAACTAATACTCTATTTTAAAAAAATGACTAAAATAAATAAAGATATAGTGAAAAGTAAAATAATAACTTGATGTAAAATGATTTAAAATATTTTATATAAACGAATGGATTGAGTGACTAGTTTATGAAAAAAACAAAAAATAAAATTTTTTGTTGTTTTTTTAAAAAAATTGGAAATATTTTCCTCGATATTTCCACACCCCCTAGATTGATCAATTGCAACCCTCCCCCCTCTCCCACGCACACACACAATTCTTGTTTTCAACTAAGGATGAATCACTTTTGCTATCTTATTTCTTCCTGGAGAATACGTTGGAATTGATGCCTAATGATATGGCAGTATGCTGGAGCCTCACTTTTGTTGAAAGAATACAAACACTTTTTGACGTTTCTTCAGAAAATGGGAGACATTTTTCTTTGATATTTCCGAACGCTCGATCCATATTGCACCGGAAAATGGAAAAATCAATTTTTGTCTTCAACCAAGACCCGTAGAATAAAAGCCCCTTTTAGCCGATAGCAAATGAGGGCAAAATGGAGAAGAAAGAGAAACATTTTGTGCTCATTCACGGGGCTTGTCACGGTGCATGGTGTTGGTACAAATTGGTGCCGCTCCTGAAATCCCACGGTCATAGAGTGACTGCACTCGATATGGCGGCTTCTGGAATTCATCTAAAACGCCACCAAGAGCTCAATTCTTACTCTGAATACGCTGAATCATTGTTCCAATTCATGGAAGAATTGCCAGCAGATGATAGGGTGATCTTAGTTGGTCATAGCATGGGAGGAATAACCATATCCCTCGCCATGGAAAAGTTCCCCAATAAAATTGCTGTGGCCGTTTACGTTACTGCCTTCATGCCTGATCCTCAACTCAGCGTTCCTACCATCGTTCACGAGGTGCTTTCTTGGACGCACATTTTTTTTATTTATCACTTTTACCAATACTTCAAAGGGGGGGGGGGGGAAGAAGGATATAGTGGGTCAAGTTGATTGGCCCTATTCTATAAACATGTAAACATTTTGCGAGTAAATTATGGGTCAATAATTTACTAAGCTCATCATTATGTGCAGTACAATCTTCAATTGGATTCCCAACTAGATAACTGCTACGAATTTAGTAATGGAAAGGACAAGGCCCCGACATCCTACTCTTTTGGCCCAAATTTCTTGTCAACTATGTTGTATCAACTTTCCCCTCCCGAGGTTAGTTTATGTTCATAATCCTTTAAAAAAAATTTTAAAAAAATCAGCATTTCAAGAATATATTTCACGTTATTACTGTTTCTGGTACAGGATTTGGAGCTGGCAACCATGTTGGTGAGACCTATAGCTATTTATGATGAAGAAGTGTTGGTAAAGGAAACTGCACTGTCTGAGGAGAATTATGGATTGGTTCGTCGTGTTTATATCATATGTGACAAAGACAATGTGATTAAGGAGAACTTTCAGCGATGGATGATTGAGAAGAATCCACCAGATGAAGTAAAGCTCATCAGAGATTCGGATCATATGGTCATGTTTTCGAAGCCCCGAGAGCTATTCTCTTGTTTGCAACAGATTTCCCAACAATATTAGTGATTTAGAATCAACCCTGCTCTGGAATGCATACGCACCTTTCAGGGCACAGTACAGAGTCCTGATGGAGACTTGTGTGGTGATTCTTTGTCCTATGCAGCTCCTCCATTAATGGCTGTTTGAACGCCCTCGCTACCTGTCTTTCAGCAATGGCCATAAGCAATGCAAAGCTGATGCATGCTACGTCAATATTTTTTTTATATATTTTTTATAATAAAGAATGCTACCGCTTTTATTTTTGCTAAGCAAATTATCTTTCATTTTATTTTGATATGTCTTTAATTTTCTTAACCTTTGAATAATCTAACGAAAGGATATATTAGTTCTTTTTTACTACAAATTAAGACAGGTTATGCAAGTCTCAAATGAGATTATTAGTTTTTGAAATGGAAGGAGTAGAAATTAATCAAAAGACAATTAAATTTGTGCACATATTTAATAAATTTTAAAATTTAGTATAGATTGAATTTAAAGTAAGATCGACACCTAAATTAAACAATGAAAATTAAAAATTTTTACAACTAAATTCTGATATAAGTAAGGGTGTCCTATTGTGAATTTTACCATTGTCATGAGTAAATATCTTCGTAAGAACGTCAATAATAATAAATCCAAAATTTAGTTTACTAAAAATAGAAAAACTCAGTGAATATTACACTGTAGCACTCAGATCACATCTGTGGATTTCATTTTTTTTTTTTTTTTGCATATAATATCAAGTGTATCAAAGAAAGATCAGCGCCCCAAAATCTCCAGAGCCACACAGAGAGATAGAGAGAGACCATGGATTACCTTAGCATGGTGTTAGGACAACTCTTCGCCTTGACTTTCTATCAAGGACTTATAAGTTATCTATGGAGGAAGGGCCAAAAACTTCATCCAGGGCCTTCTCCATTGCCAATCATAGGTAACCTCCATTTGCTAGGAGAACAACCTCACAAGTGCATGGCCAAACTTTCCAAGAAACATGGTCCAATTATGAGCCAGAAACTAGGCCACATTACCACAGTAGTCATTTCTTCATCAGGCATGGCTAAAGAAGTCCTGCAAAAGCAAGATTTAGCATTCTCCAGCAGATCATTTCCTGATGCAATCCATGCCCTCAACCTCTTACAATTCTCGATTGTGTGGCTACCAGCTAATGCCTCCCGATGGAAAAGCCTTCGCAAAATCATAAACTCTTAACATCTTTTCTGGTAACAGGCTCGATGCTAACCGGCATTTTAGGTGTAAAAAGGTTCAGGAACTCATTGCCTATTGCCATAAAAATTGCCAGACAGGGGAGGCAGTGGACATCGGCCGAGCTGCTTTCAGGACTATCTTAAATTTATTGTCTAACACTATTTTCTCCAAGGATTTTGCAGACCCCTATTCGGATTCCGCAAAATAATTCAATTACTTGGTGTGGGACATCATGGTGGAGACTGGGAAACCCAACCTAGTTAAAATCACAATAATCTTCTCAAGTTAAATTGTCATTCGCCGCCTTATACCTTAATGAAAAATATGAATTTTAATCAAGTTAAATGACTATCTAAATTGTGGCTCTTTTAGAGGAAAAAATAAATTTATATAGACCTAGTTATAATATATATATATATATATATATATATATATATATATTCAAAGCAGAAAATTGTTTGCTTGGCAGGTATATCTTCCACAACCCCGTTTCAAAATGCTTGAGATAGTCCAATTCAGTCAAAGGACCAAACACAACCAGAATAACATGAAATGATCCCACGTACCTGGCAATTACAATATAAACATTTTAAGAGAAATCCAAGAATCAAGAAATTGCGACGAAAGGATATTTAAGAGAACTCAAGAATCAAGAATAACATGAGGAAAGCAATGGTTAAATTGATCCTAACATGTGGTACGAGAAATATAATCATTTCATTTCCTTTATCGAGTGTCTTGACTTATGAACATCAGTCACATCCATGGATAACAATCACTCCCATATAATATTTCACAATATAACACATGAATCATTTACTCCAAAAATAAATATTACAGTCTCAGCATGAGGCCTTTTGATAAGTCAACTGAGCATACTTGGATGTCCAGTCTGGAGCATCCTCTTGAACATGTCCATCCCAAACGCAGAATCTGATGAACTAAACAAGGCAGCACATAACTTAGCAGCTTTTTACTTCGCTTCAGATACATCTAAGAAATGTAAATACAGGCATTAAAAAGACATTAAACCATCAATTTTTTCAGGCAAAGAAACGTGGATGTCCAATCAAATCTAGAAGACCACAAAAATATTCCCAATGTCTAATGCACAAGGCCTAGGCAACCACTACTACTGACTCCAAGGAATCACAGACCATAACTAGTTAGCTTTGATTTGTTGCTAGAGAATTGACTTTTTGCAAAAATAGATCTTCCCTTTTTTGTCTTACTTGGTGCCTAATAAGACTCGGTTGACCAAACCTAGGACATCATTACCACTGAACTGAGAAGGAATCACAGACAATAAAGAGTTGGCTTTAGCTTTGTTGCTAGAAAATATGACTTTCAGCAAAATTATCTCTCCCCTTTCTGTCCTACCAAAAGTTCTTTGTCCTGTTGTCCATCATGCACCCAAAAAAATGCCCAACTTAGGCACTGCACTAACTCCAGAAGAAGGTTGAAAGGGAAGATATAAAGGTAGCCATAGAAATAATTCAACTTCTCGAGATCTGGATCAAGCAAACTCGAAACAGACAAATTTATCATTCCCAACAGCACATAAGCGAAGCTGATAATTATCCCTTTTTGTCTCAATTTGTCAGTTCTCCAGTCACCAGATATTGCATTCCATTATCTGAAGCTATACCTATAAATAAACACATACCAAACTCCTTCCCTGTCACGAATTCATCATACAACCTCTATCAAATGTAAAATTACACCAAGGTGTTCAAGAGTTCTCTATGGGACAATATTGAGAATACTTTAGGTTTCCAAACAGCACCAGGACCATGATTTCCCATGCCTAATGACAAGTTCATCACAGTATACAATCTTCTTCTTACAAGTAAAAGCACACACAAATAAGTTAAAAATGCAGTTGAGACACAATTGCCAAACACCATGTAATAAACCGATATTAATATCAATGAGACAGTAAATAATAAACTCAGCAAGCAAAACCCAAGAAAAGACAGCAAACACTAGCATATGACTTTTAGATCATATTAAGTAACATACTTACCTAGAGATGGTGATTTCATAAGGAAAGGAGACACCCTCAAGATTTGGTATTGGGGGAACATGGTCCTTCTTCTCATTTACAAATTTAATGATTTGAAATAGAACTTCACGAAGAGATGATTCTAGTGCTGCTCGTTGAGCATTCCTCTCCTCTGAGGCACTCTCTATTGTTTGCCATAGGAAAGAGGAGAAATTCATCAAAGCCATAATCTAAACAAGTTGTGCAAAAACTAGCCATTGCAAATGGCATAGAGATAAACAACTATACCTCCAGGATCAATTACCACTTTAGAATGATGAGTCTTCCCAAAATGTGCTTTTGGATGATGTACTACATTCAAATTTATGTACCACTGCTCCCAATAAAGGCGCTCAACCTTATTCGAGAACCATGTTGCCTGTTTGTTTTTTACTTCATAGAATGACAAGCATATCTGCATTGCATTATAATTAATGTCCACAGATAAATTACATAGACAATAGTAGTTTTAAAATAGGTTCATCCAACATTCATACACAAAATCGTTTCTAAAGGGATCCATCTCAAAATGTGAGAAGCAAAGTGTGAAGAAGTTATCAAGAGAATTAGTTGCTAATTTGGAAATGTGTCTGCCAAAATCACCTAGCACACAAAAGGAAATACAAGATATTCACAGTGAGGAAAAGAACAGTGATTTTGCTATTATTCCTAATCAAGACAACCCGGGCAAACTATCTTCTTGGGAAGGAATGCATGTAGAAATTCAAGGCTTTGAACATCATAATTTTGCAGAGAATTAGGTATCTTGGGCCCCTATCAGAAAATATGTGAAATTTGGATCTAGATAATTTGTACAATGCAGTTCTAGAGTCCTACATAAAGTAGTACCAAACCTGAAATGCGTGAAATTTGTACTTGTTGCAATTACAAGTAAAGAACTCAAATTAGAAGGCTGGAACCTTTTGCCAACATATTTTCATGTAACTAAAGCAGAAGTCAGACTGAGATACCAAACTCTCCATGCTGCTAAGTTTGGCATATTAGCTTACTAAAATAAGAAAGGAAAAAAATCCTACTAAGGCATTTTTTACCCAAATAGTCATGCATAATCCGTGATCCTAGTCACACATAATTTCTAAAAGTAGGTAGCACGCAGACCTGATTTTTCTTGTTGGGGTACTTTTCCACCCTATCAATGAATTGGTGAACCTTATCGTTTATTTTCTTTTCAAGCTCTGCATCACCACATTGTACCTGGAGAACCAAAAGACGAAAATGAATATCAAAAGCATCAACCAAGCACCAAAAACTATGGTCTTAGTAACATGTGCAAGTGTAAAGCAAGCATTCCTAGATCATGATTAAGGAAGTCAAAGATCATGGATGGTGTGGTAACATAAATTGAGAACTAAATCAGACAAAGTGGACCGGTGTACTACACTACTACTATATGCCACAAGAGAATGACTAGTAAGACACAACTGCTTTCTTTGATCTTTTATAATAAGATTCATTATTTTCAAGATGAAGTAAACTCAATTCAAAGATATAAATGGGTGAGGCAATGTTGGACAAAATCACCAATATCATTTTTTTTTTTTAAAATGCACCATATGGCATCCTCCAAATACTTATATAAGTATGTTTAAAGTCCCAAATCAACGAATGCTATTGGTTCCAGAAACTTACAAGAAGAGTTACAAATCAATGTCCTTGGGTCCAAATACTTACATAAGTTATGTCAAAGAGTTCCAAATCAATGTCCTTTGGCCGTACCAAACCCAATGCTCTGTGGAATAAGATTGTATGTAGAATACCTGCATAATTTCTAACTTGTTACTACTCAAACTAAACAATAGAGACATGAGCATTTACCGGATAATCATATAGAGATGAACAGAGTCGACATAATAAGTAGAATCAAATAAACAACACACTAATTAGCACTACATATCCAAATCTAGGTAATTAAGAGTCAACTTCTATGCCACAAATAGTTATAACAAAAAAAAAAACAGTAAAAACTTCAGCTTCAATAATCACTGACCTCAATCATTACCAGGGTTGCAGAAAAATTAAAAACATCATGAGACAACTTACCCAGCTTTCTAAAACATGTTCATCTAGCCTAACTAGACAATTGAGAATCCAAAACTAAAGTAAATACAGATGCCCTAGGCATAAAAACAATCAGGCGCCAGCTTCAAATAAAGGATGCTTTACTTTTACTCAATAAATCTATAGAGAACTGCCAATGGCAATAATTTTTATTATCACGAAATTGACTAAATATTTCATGTTAGGATCGTAACTGAGTCAAAGGGATGTTTGATATCAATTGTTGCGGAATTAACACCGGATTAGAGCAAATAATGAAGGTAATAATGAAGATAATTTCAACAAAAATATTTACCTGAAAAACTCCCAAACAAATCGGATAAAAACCACACCGGATTAGAGCAAGCTAATAATGAAGATAATTTGAACAAAAATATTTACTGAAAATCTCCCAAACAAATCGGATAAAAACCACGGTCAAGTAAGAATAATCTAACTATCAGAAAATAATAGGATTTACAACATCTCTCTGATTACACATCTCTGCCCATTTTATAGGCACAAAGAAGGAGATTTTCGGTGCCTAATATTTTATGGTTTTTGATTGCCCACCAAGTGTAGTTATTTTTGGTAATTTCAGCTGCCTTGTTTTAATTCTAGGCACACGGCTTTCTTTACATTTCATTTAATGGACAAAAAAAGAAATAAATAGAACTCACATCTCAAGACTTCTCCTATCTCAAAGTGCTCGACTTCCTACAAAATACAATTCAGATATACAGTAAATTTACAATCTTCCAATCGAATATTCAAAAGCTACAGAACTAAAATGAAATTGATAGAGTGCGTTGCTCACCAGTTCTTTTAGTTGGCAAACTTCAAGATTCATCACGGCGTGTATGAACTGAAAATTATGCTTGGGTAGAGCGGACTTGTGATGAGGGGTGAGATATGCTACGCACCATGCGTAGAGAGGAGAAGCACCGGCAAGCTTTACGATGCGCTTATCACCGGCTATGAGGTCAAAGGATTTTTCTGAAGGTTAATTGCTCCGCTATTTTACAAGTATTAGCCGACTACGACAAGGGAGCCAGTGTTTCCATTATAAAGTAGTACATCCGTCCCATAAAACTATTTATGTCTGTATGAATCTATGATTTGTCGTTCGTGTTTCTGTTACCTAATAGACATTACCGAGTTAAAATTGTAACAGAAGGATTAAAGATGTGGAATAATAAATTATGTAGTTAATTTTTTTATAAAAAAAAAAAATCTGTGTGAAACAAATAATTTTAAAAATAGTATTTTAATTTTTAATGTTGACACTCAATCACCTAATTACCAAAGACAAGGAAAATATAAAAGTATTTATTTTTGTTTTAGTTTTTTTTTTAAAAATGTTATAATTTTTTCTTAGTAGCCTTTCCTTTTCCTTTTCCCTTTCAGCTTTTCCCCGTCTCAACTCTCCACTCTCCCTTTTCCCTCGAGCAAGCTGCACAAGCGTTTTCCTGGCTGGCTGCAATCGATCCATTTTCCTTTTCTTATTTTTTCTTCTGTGCTAAATTTGTTAATCTGACGCCAACTTTTTTTAATTTAATTTTCTTTTTTTTTTTTTGGAATGTGTTGCCTCGATTTAAAATGAGGATTGACTAAAGAACTATTATGTTTTATGAGCTTAATCATAGTTTTAATTATGCTAGAAAATTTAAAATAAAGAGATAAAAAAAGAAACAAAAAGCCCAATGACAATGACTCTCAACCTAACCTTTTCTTAAATTATAAATAAAATAAAATATTTTTAATTACATATAGCATCAAGAACATTTTGGATTTTGCATAGCCATTATTTACACAGCTGGTATAGAATCTATAAGAAGATATTTAATTGTTACTACTAAAAATTTGAAAGTTAATATATTCAATCAACAATAACCTCATATTATAGGAGTTTATTTTTATTGAAATTGTCCCTAAAATGGTATTCATTTTTAAAAAAATTATCCCCTTAAAAACACATTATTGATTATTTTAAAAATATTCTCACCTTAAAAATACATTATTTATTATTTTAAAATTTAACTGCAGATCTATTTTATTTTTAAAACAAAAAAGCCCCAAAAAAGAAGTTCTTCGATTGCTTATTCAAATCTAGTTTTGTTTTTTTTTTTAGATAAAGCAAATCTGATGCACTATAACTATTTGCCTTATTTCATCCAGACACCAAGCCGAAGATCTAGGTTGGATTACGCTTCCGAATTCTATACACATAAAACTTAGGCCCGGACTATAGCCACCCAGACAGCCCGTTTTCCCAGCCCTACGGCGAGACCCAAATGAACGAAGTATGGATCGGCTGATCGTAATCTAACCAAATATTTGATTTTTGATACCATCACTTTTCGGAATTTCTAGTTGGTAATGGAAAATATTTGGTTAGATTACATTTTAGTTTCAAATTTTTTTTTATCAATTTGATTTGATTTTTTTTATTTTTCTAAACAAAAGAGGCTAATTGTTTTTAAAAAATACGTGTTTATGTATTGAAGTCTTTTAATATTTTTTAATAATACATACACTCCCTCTGATTTTGGAATCAAATGTCAGTGATTCAATTGCAATTGATTTTATGTTTTACAAATCATGTAAATCATTAGGATGACTATGAATGAAATTACAAATAGAGAATTTCTCTGTAAATTTCCTTGTCATGGCTTTTTTTTTTTCTTTCAAGGAAAACCTTGTCATGACTCTGATAACCAATAAATTTAATTGATGCATTTTATAAATTAAGAATTTAATAAAAAATTATTTCCATTCAAAATCAAATGTCTCCATCTTTTATGTTCATAATTAAATTTTCATTAAACTAAGTATTTTATTATCTAAATTTTATTTACGATCTCCTTAATTTAAAAAAAATTAACTTTAATGAAGCTACCAAAAGAAGTTAATGGTGATACAATTAAATAGAAATTATTTAATTAACAAGATCATTAATAAAATTTTAGAAAAGATTAATAAATTATTTAAATTTTTTTATTTTATATTAAGTTAAATATAAACGTATATAATTCCATGTGGAAGAATTATTATTCCGATATTCTGATTCCACTCGTTTGGAAATTTGAGTTGCAGAGATATTCCACGGTTCGATTTAGGGGCAGATGTTACAGAGATCATCTTTCAAAATCATACCTAAAAATAGAATAGAATCATACAACAAAAATGAAAGAGATTATTTTAACGTTTTATTGCTTCTTACAATTTGTTTGGAGAAGAAGTTATAAAAAAAAATTAAAATGAATAACTCCGATTAGTGAATTCAAGCATTAGACCGCGGACACTGTCCACTCAAAAAAGATAAAAATAAAATAAAATAAAAGATTTCCATGAAAAGGTTTTTTCTATTTTTTTTATCTCTCATACCAAATTCAAATTCAACGAATTATACTGATATCTCTCTCTCTATTTAAAAATAAAATCACTAAAAAAATTGACGAACATTAGATATCAGGGTGTTTTCTTTAATCTTCCATTTTGATAGCATAGTTTGTGGAATTATTCCCTCCTTCGAACCCGACCTCTCTGCTCTCTTATAAGTTTCTGAGGCAATTCTCTTTGCTTGACTGCCAAATTTGGCATCAAGGTAATTTAGATGTATTTTATATAGTATTTCATACGCGATTCCAGTTTCATGCCTTAACTCTTTGCCTTACAAATTATCCGCTTACACGCACATCGATCCAAAATGATTCATATGCTTTCTGTTCTTTGAATTCTTGAAGTATTTTACTGAATATTTGAGTCCAAAGGTTGATGTTGATGATGCAGTTAAATGTATTATCCTGCATTTTTATGTTAGATGGTGAAAACACTGAGGATTTAGCAATTTGTTCTTTTGGCTAGGGTGATATCTGGCTTTTTGGATATGTAATTTTGAAGCAGCGGTAGAAATTTTATATTTTTCCTTGATACATAGAATTAAGAAACACAAAACTTCGATGGTTGTTTTGTTCGATATTTGGCTCTGTTCAGTTATTTCAAAATAGTGATTAAAAATCCTCATTTGTGTTGTTTGTTAAGGTCTCTAATATACGAAGTCCTCATTCATGTTTCTTTTGCTCCGCGGCAGTTACTTGATTACCAGAAATATTAATCCTTTTGGAACCTTTATAAATGAAATTCTATTTCAAATTGATTGTTTAAGTGAATTTGTGGTTGCATTTATTGCTCAACGCTTTCCGATCATATTGCGATTCTGTTACTTAAGCGCACTAGCCAGAAGTATATCTAAATATGATATAGTATGCTACCAACTTTTAAGGCACAGTTAAGAACTTGAAGCTTTATCACGGAAGGAGAATCAAGTTTTAAAAGAAGAACCTTTCTGTATGTGTTTTCTATATCAAATAAAATAGGAATGCAAATTTATAATTATCAGGATTAATGAAACAATACTTTTATTTCAACATCCTGTAGTATTTTCCACTTCTAAAACATTCAGCTATAAGTAAAAACTAGTGTAGTTTATTTATCTCTTGTGCGAGGGAAAAGTAAATGACAAATATTTTTCCTTTCATTTCTCATCACAAATACAAGTGTCGTGGTGCTTTTGACGTGTATTATTCACATTAGTGGGTGGATTACCAAACCTGCAGTTGTAGTTTTTATAGTATTTTTTTTTTCCTGGTGTACAAACGATCGCATTAGTGGCGGGAAAGGAATTATAAGGTGTTCAAAGGTGCATGTATATTCTCAATGTAATAGTAGTGATAGTCTATATATGATCATGTTGATTTAGCATGACTATTAATTAAACCTTATATATATGCATTACTGAGTGGTCATGGTGAAAAGTCTCTTCATCTTCTTTAAAGGACTTTAATATGATCAACAAAGAATCCAACGTACAACAAAACAATATCTGGAGGGTCAAATTAAGTGTATGACAACAGGAGATACATATCAAATATGCATGTTATAAGTTCTCTATGTATAAGTGTAATTTGGTTGAGGAAGCCCCTTATCCTTTTATTTGTCAATTATATTATGTTCAGTTATAAGTTATCTCATGCACAGTTATAAGTTAATGGCTTGAAGATAAGCATGAGAATCTAAAATTTCTTGATGGGTCCATTTTTTACCACAATAAGGCAACCACTGAAAGATGTGATCTTAACTATTGCGGATCCAAATGTTAAATCATTCTGGAATTTAGAAATACACAAATTCTAATATCTAGTGCGTGGAATGACTAGAATTGGATTATCTGTAGTAATCATATCAAATGAAGACGCAAATACTTTGCTGACAGAAAGCATAAATAGATTTTCTTTGACTTGAATACTTGGAATTAGGGTTTACCTAAGGTACTTGTTTTAACATGATAATCCAAGGTACTTTGCTGTATGGTTTCTGTCAGCAAAGTACTTGATAATCATATCAAAGTACCTTATGAATACTTTGATTTAGGGTTTACCTAAGGTACTTGTTATATTTGATATTTTTCATGGTTCTGTATGGATGATCGTTGAGATCTCCTAATGAGTTGATCAGAGAGCAAGACTTCCTTATTTCGCAGAGAAGCCACTTGAAGGATTAGCTCTCTTCTGTTGACTCCTTCGTGGTTTCTGTGAGTGTTAGTTTCAAATTTTCAATGATGAATTTGACTACAAATTTTGTGAAATTTTATAGAGTGATGAGATAATGAGGCAAACTTAAACTTCTTGAGGAGCCAGCAGAATATTGGAAAGAGCTGCACTTTGCCTCACAGACTCACAGACTCTGAGTTAGGCTCCATTTGAACAATGATTTTGGTTAAGTTTTTTTTTTTCACATATCTATCAAAAAATCTTTTTATTTCCTAAAAAATCTCACCAAACACACTAGTTCCACATTCCACATTTAATATACATATTTAAATATTTTTAATTTAAATTTCAAACATTTCATATTTTAATAATTATATTTTAACTATTTTTTAACTTTATTTATGGAACTTGCACCTCATTAAATCATTGATTCAATTTATAAAATGAAAATCATTATTCAAATGAATTTTTGGTTTGTACTGGCTATTAAAGACATTTTTATTTTATCAAAGGTAGTTCTCAAATCAAACTCTTGCTTGTTTTCTTTTGTTTCTTTACAGATCCTGTTTCCTGTAAAAGCAGCAGTACATGTTTTAACTTGTTAATTCTTTTCTAAAAAATCTTAATTCTTTGCCGTTTAAAAAAAAAGAAGGGATTATTGTACAATAATTTGCTATTATACGTGATTCCATTTTAGATCTGCGTGTGTGTGAGAGAGAGAGAGATTGAAGTGAAGGATCGGTAAAGCAATTGTAGGCAAATATATTCCTTTTCATGCATGACAGGTGACATTTCTTCTTTGACTGGCAACTGAACCTTTCACCATATTAGGGCCACTAAGTGGTTTGTTCGTTCCCACTAAATACTATTTATCATCATTGATCAGGGTCATAATTTGGTGACGTATGGGTTGATAGATTTGTTTGAACGTGGTTGATCATGCAATTCAACATTCATGTTTTTTCATCTGGGAGCGGGATATGCTGTCTTATCCTATCATGAATTAATATGGACCTTTTTTGTCCTTCTCTGGGAAGGAGTGAAATTGCAACCACCACTAAGGTTTGTCCACAAGTTTTGATGGATGACCGTATAGGAATATGACACTTGTGCATGAGAATCTTGCCATTCAACTTGTGGACAGTCTTGTTTATTCACAATTATGACAACTGATGTGGATTTTGCTGACACAAACATGTTTTGCTGTGATGACCCATTTTTCTACGGAGATAACCATTCAACATTCATATTATTTTTCAACATGTTTTGCCATAATTTTTTTTTTCTCCCAGGAAATTCAACATTCATATTTTGACTGTTTGTGCTAGATAAATGGAATTTATCTTAAATTGCAGAAATATGGTTAATTGGTTATAGACAAGAAAGATTTGTCCTTGATAATAAGAATGTTGGATGATGTGTGAGGAGACCGTGCACTATTTTAAGCAGGCAATATTTGGTATTTGAAAGGCACTCGTAATTTTCTTTTTCATATTTAGTATTTATTTTCTGATGTTTATCTTAACATCTGTAGTGTATCAGTGACTGACATAAGTGCACAATATAGATTAATATCAACTGAGGAAATTGATATTCGTGGCTGTTGAAGAATAACCATTTTCCTTAGATAGATGAAACGTTAATTGTAGATTATTCTTTAAGCAGATTTCGTTTTCTTTTGGGTTTCCACTTGCCCTATGTCTACCTTTTGCAAGTTACAACTTACAAACCTGTTTCACACAAATGAACATGATTGTGCAAAATCAAGTATAAGCATAAAAACAATTAGTACTGAGTAGAAATTAGAAGATTTAAACATTCTGCAAGCATTGTAGACAAATAAATAGTACCGACAGATTGCCTTCACGATTTGACTTTTGTGCATCATTCTATCTTACTGTACAACTAACGCGTCTCCAAAGTCTCTCTATGTCACAAGACATTGTTTGACAGATTCCACTTTCGTTCCTGTTGATCCCTTGAAAACATCAAATAAAGTTTTCAGGAACAATTTCTAGAAATTTTCCTGAGTTGCATCATCCAGTAATTGTTCAGTTTCATGTAATATATCAGGTTGAGATGCCAAGCATGCATCTTTGTCTATGACATTTGTATAAGTTGTTGTTTCATGTAAAGGATCATGGCAGCCTTGTTTATTTGCGATCACAGCCCTTCAAAGTTATTTTGACACATAGAAACAAAGTTGCAGGTTCTTTTGAGACTTTGTACTTCACATATATTTCTTAAAGGCATTCTTGGCTGATGAACTTAATTCGTACCAGTGATGGTCACCCGTTTCAACGTTAATGGCGATGCAATACAATTTAGAGAAACTTGGCATATGAATTATAGTAGTTTATATTAATTCATTGTTGAAATTTGTGTTACAAAATATATATACATATATATTGCATTTTGTTAAAATTATAATGACTTGGCTAAACAAGCCATTTTTCTCCTACCCCAAGATTACTGAAGCTATGTAACCGAAGCACTTCAGAGGTTGAAGCCTGTTGTGAATGCACAGGTAGCATTATTTTCATGCTTCTAATCAGTGATTATGTATCAACATTCATGATCACACTTTCTTGACTTCTAGTTTGATGCCCTTGATTTTCTAACATCTGTCGTAATCACAATTTGACTTCATTGAGTCTTGTGCATACGTTTTTCATTGTCAGTTTGCGTAGAGGTTTCTGTTGGTAAAAGGTCATCTGGTGTTTGAATGAGAATTTACAAGAAGAAAAAAAAAAGGCGTTTGAATGAGAATCCTTTTTCTTTTTTCTTTTTTAACCGGTTAATCTCACTTTATCGGTAACATTTCCTGGGTGTAAATATTTTTGGCAAACTTATAGAAGTACCAGTTCTTTAGCTAAACAGTTTCTGTGGGAGATTTCAAGTTTCAGCGATCTATTGTCCTTTTTCTCAGTCATGACCACTGTTCACTTGGAGGGGGTCACAATAAGATGCGTGAACAAGAATGTGATTTGGGATTGGGAGTACGTAGTTCATTTGTGGATCTGGGTCTCGGTTAGACAAAAATTTTGCCTGGAGGCTGGAGCACAAGGAAATGACTAGTTTAATCGGAGATGCAAAATGCAAATCTAATATTGGTAGGAAAAAATTGGACTGAGCAGAATTTGCGCATGGGAATTTGGATGGTCTTAAGTTGTCAGAAAGAAAATTCACTTGGCTCTGAGAAAGTTGGACAAGCTTATCATCACTGGTTACTTTCGTAAGAAATTTCTTATTCTCCAATAAATATCAGCCCACATGCCACGTTTCTCAAGAGACAAGATCTATGATATTCCTGCATCATGGATTTTGTTCATTTCACCTTTTGTCAGGTTGAACCACCATTGGAGTTCTCATCATAGATGACTTGTACTGTACCTGGTGGGGGATTCCTTTAGAACACTTGAAGTTAAGATTTTGGAAACGTCTATTTCGTCGGCCTCAATTTAGCTTTATTCTCCTTTATTTCTTTCTTGGGTTAGTGATCTCCTTTCACTTACTAATTCAATGTAATCATTCTTATGCTCAAAAATGCCTTTCGGTTTCGCTGGTTAGATTTAGACAAGTGGGAGGATGTCAAGGAAAGCTGCAAGAACCAAACGTGCGAGTCTAGTGGTAGCGAATGGCACTATATGGAAATTTGCAATATTATGGAGCATTACTTAATGTAGGTGCATGCGATGCTTTTCCGGGGCATATTATGGAAATTTCAAGGATTACTTGATTAGTTAGTAATAAGTATTATTTATATTATTTAGAAGATTAAGTGATAGAAAAAGGGACTAAGAAGCCATGGACTAAGAATAACTTGGGGAAGGAGGAGACACTGAGTCATTGACAACATTATTTATTCTTCAAGCGCATATTAACCGTACCTCTTAGTCCACTGAGAGAAATCAAAGGTAGATGAGAGGTCCGGAACCCGAGAAAAGCTGAATTGCCGCCTAAGGGGAGACAACATTGGGGACCCCTAGAGAATGTGGAATTGAATAGAATTATTTCTCCATCTTCAATTCTTCATGCATAGGCGGTAGGCCATTAGTTCCGGCATGTCCTTTTCCATCAAACAAAAATTTGCATACTGTTTTCATTTCATGGATTGCCAAACCAATCTTATCATAATCCACATTCTTCTAAAGTTAATTTAAGAAATATTTGGCCTTTAATCATTAGCTACCATCATTTTATTTTTACCTCATATTGGAGGCAGACCATTCCCTTTTTTCCCAATTGTTATTGCTAAAGCTCAGTGGGGCGGTGGATTAAATTATAACTAAGTTTAGATTAGAGAATGAAGCTGACAAAGATTCTGAAGAAGTGTATTACTATTTACTAACCTAGTGATAAATAATAATAACGTTATCTACAGACAAAAATAACAATCAATAATGAAAGAGAAATAAATCATAATAATAAAAAACGCAGATGATGGCGACAGAGCAGAGAAGGGAGCCGAGCGGACGGAGGGTCCATTGACGGCGACCATATAATCTGACCGGACTGGCCATCCACGATTGATCTCAGGTCATTTTCAGGTGGACCCTTTGGCTCCACCCCAATATTGATGATTGATAAAAAGTCACTGACCTGAATTAACAGGGAAGCGGGTGGGGGCCCGATAGTGCTGGACCTGCTAGTTATATGCCCTCTTGTTATCACAGAAATCTCTGAATCGGCCTCGCGTTCCGGACGGCACGCGCGGTCAGTTTAAGGCCTGGTCAGGTACGTATATATCTGGTTTCGTTGTTTGATAAAGGTAAAAAATGAATCTGATTGTTAGAAGGACATACATATGCATCGAACAACCCATAATGTACTGCCTACTGAAACTGCAACATTCAGAATTATGGAAAACAAAGAACATATTATGTATGCTACTTTGCTGCTTTAAGGCAGGTCTCTCCACATTTAGACCCAAGTCTATAATTGAGCTGTCACTGCCAAACAGAAAAAGAGAAATATAGATATATGTACAGGATTCTTTTTCTTTTTTGTGATTTTTTTGTTCTCGTTTGTTTTTTCTTCTGGAGAGAAAGCGTGCATGAGTTCTTGTTATGGCCAGTTTCCATTAGTATTGATCTTTCGGTTTCTACTTTCACTATTCAGGCCCTCTCATTTTCTGACCCCATAATGTGAGGCCATGGCTCGTGTTTTTCAATTCATAAACTAGATGGCTGGAATCTAGGACCTGTGCCCCCGATCTTTCATTTTACAGATTGTAACTGGTAAGTAAAAGTAAAACAAACGTAAGATTTTCGAGAGCTAAGCACAGAAGATAACCTTCTCAGACCAGCACGAAAGTGAACTTGGAAGACCTACAGGATAACTCTCTCTTTTTCATTAATTGTATCATGACTCGTGTTTGTTAACATACTCTACCCTGCTCCCAAAGCTACAGTCGAACAGAAATGTGGACGCAAACTATGCTACCTACTAATACATGTAGAAAATAAAGGAACAGAAAAGAACGTGAAAAGAGTGGTGTGGATAAGGATAAATTTACGAGTCCAGTGATTTGATTCAATCAATCAAATGGATTTACTAATTAACTAATCAAAGGGGTAGCTTTACAATTTACTTGAATGACAATTTTTCTTAGAAGCCATCATTTTTCTTAACTACAATATGAAACTTGGATTTTGGGATTATATATTAATCTCGTGGAAATATCTTGTTAAACTCATCCATGTAATCCTCCAAATACATACTATTTTCAGAATACAGAATAGTTTAGGAGGATCGATTAATTATACATTTTTCCTTTTAAGGGGAGGGATTGATTTAGTTAATAAATTTTTTCATTTTCTTCTGATATAATGAAAACTTTGAGTATTGATTTGAGTCCAGAACAAGTTGTAATTAAATAAAAGCTTGGTAAAAAACAAACACTCGTGGGAACAAAATTTAGCAGCAGCACAAGATGGTAATCATTTTACATCTCAAATCAATCTCGGCATGAACGTGAAAGGTACAATAGTAAGGGCCTAAGGGACAGATTTGAAGCCATAAGTTTCGGGGCAATGCAAATTTAGGTGAGGGTTGGAATATTGGCTTTACACGTATTTCCATGTGATAAGTTCTCTTATTGAACTAGCAATCATTATATATCAACAGCAGCTTTAGGTTGGAAGCACAATGCCCAAAACCCTAAGCATTCTTTACCAAAAACTTGATTGCCATCATCATTATATACAATTAGACCATAGGCCATTATTCCCACTCTGGTTTAGATAATTTACTAAATGTCTATCTGCAGTATGCACAAATGCAAATAATTACTTATTTTATTTGAATGTTCATAGGACTTGAATAGGGTGAAGATCAATTTAGAGTAACTAACTTTTAATTACCACATGCAACCAGCTCTCTACTGCATGGTAGGCAGAAGTCAGAATTTGAATAGCACAAATTAGAGATGAAGCTTTAAATATCTGTACGATGGTAAATCACAATAAAGAATTTATTATAAGATAACTTTAGTATTGTACTACTAAATTTAACCAACTAATCAAGTTGAGACGCATATATACTCGCTAACACATTTTCAATCAATGTTAGTTTTTCAAATTAATTAATTTTGAGTATCAAAAGTTATAAAAATTTTAAAAACAAAAAGGTAAATTTTAAAATTTGTGGAGGAAGATGCCATCTGCCCCAGTTCTAAACTGATAATCTAAATATGTATTTGTAAATACTTCATCCGTTGATAGTGTTATTTGATTTTCATATCGATTAAAAAAATATAATTAATATTATTAAATATATATATTTTTCATAAAATATTATTAATGTATTTTCATAATTTATTATTTAAAAATAAATTTAATATACTTTTTAAATAAAAGCAATCTCACTTTATTAAAAAGTTTGTACATTAGTAATTAACATGTTTTATTTTCCTTTTAGAGATCGAGAATTCGACACCTCTTATTTCTTAATATAATAAAAGAAATTTCACTTTAAATATGAATATTTTGATAAGTTAATAAATATTTATACTTTTAATAAGAAAAAGTTATTTATAATTTAAAATAAATAAAAAATAAAATAAAATCTATCAAATTGGGATTGGGAAAATAATAATTATCCTAATATGCATATAAAATTTCTAATTCATTAGCAAAACGTGAGTTGGTTGGTAAGGTTTGGAATCATAATTAGGAGGAAAGAAAAAAGAAGGAACATATTTTTGAATATTCAACGAGTTGGTTGTTATTATCGGGTAAAAGAGGATGATTTGGTGATTTTTCCACGAGAGAGAGAGAGAGAGAAATTACCGAGAAATGATTGTGTGGATAAAGAGAGAAAAGGAAAATCTAAGACCACTTTCCCAAGACCCAAGACCCCTACACGCTAAATGCCAAATCCAACCCCATCAGTTCCTACAGGTAAGAGACGACGAAGCGTCTCCTTCTTTAGTCGTGGGGGCAACTATATTAATAGAGCTTTCCCTAATATTCCTTCCCCTTGTTCCCGTATTCCCACATAAACTCCAAGGTAGTTTTTCACAAAGCCAATCATCTGAATTCTCAACTCACAAAGCCAAGCCCATGTTTCTGTATCTCTTCCATCTGTGCATGATCATGATAAATCAACAAATCCCACCTCTTTAACTTTTTAACTAAAGGAACAACTAACCTTCTTTTCCGTTCTTTTTTTTTTCTTTTCCGGATCTTGAATTATTGTAGAGATTCAAAGAAGCAGGAAAAAAAAACGATGATTCAAGAGCTATTGGCGGAAGCTGCTACTGGACTAATTAGGCCAGCAGAAAGATCAAAACTTTCTGTTCCTTCTGGAGTTTCACCTTCTCCTTCTCCCTCTCAATCTCCTTCTCCTCCTCCTTCTACAACCACCACTCCTACAAACTCCTCCTCCACCTCAGAAAACCTAAGATGTCCTCGATGTGATTCCACAAACACAAAATTCTGTTACTACAACAACTACAACCTCACTCAACCTCGTCATTTCTGCAAAACATGTCGCCGTTATTGGACTAAAGGAGGCGCACTCCGTAATGTTCCTATTGGCGGAGGATGCAGGAAGAACAGGGCCACCACTATAACATCAGCTGCTGCGGCTGCCAAGTCTAATAATAGTGCTGTCAAATTGAAGCCAATGTCGGCTGAACTAGGAAAGTCGTCCAGTTTCATCAGCAGCTGCTTCGAACACGAGATTTCTTCAAACCCTATTTTGTTCGCTTCACCTCATCAGAATTCTCATCTGCTTTCTTTACTGAGAGCTAATTCAAACCCTAACCCTAATCCTAATACTAGTCAGTTCTCCAATTCCGCTACAATAAAAGACGAGCCACTCTTGTTTCAATCCCACATGGGCTCCTTGGACTCACCCGTACCCGGCACCGCCTTAAATGCTCGAATACTTGGGCTGGACCCACTTGGGCCTGTTTCTTCTTCTGTATGGGGAAACAGTCAACAGCAGCAGCAGAATGGTTTTAATTTTAATATCGGAGAGCTACAAAGCTCAGGACTTCAGGATTTTTATCAACGGCTTAGATCATCTACCAATTACTATCAGGATCATGCATCAGAGGTTGTGGGTAAGGTGACAGCTGCTTCAACTTCCTCGGCAATTCTGGAATCAGCTCCAGTAGTCGGTGCAACAGAATTGGGTTACTGGAATCCTGTCCTTTCTTGGTCTGATTTACCTACAACTCACGGTGCATATCAATAGATTAATTACTGTATTTAATTATTTCCATAATGTCTTTTTCCTTTTTAGATCGAGAAGCTAGGGGTTGGGTCGTGTTTTTCTTTGACGTCGTTTATTATTATTTTTTTGTTATGTTATATGGAAATTGTTGTAGCTAAGGACCAATCACCAATGTGTTCTTGTGATATTACTTCTTTCTATTTTCTAGAGTGTGTAATCCTCGTCCTTTGAGGCGCTTGATTTCTGAGGACAAGCCAAAAGAGTAGTGTGAAATGGGATTTAAAATAGGCAACTCTCTCTCTCTCTCTCTCTCTCTCTCTCTCTCTCTCTCTCTCTCTCTCTCTCTCTCTCTCTCAAGTTTCGCTTTCAATTTTCATGTTTGTTAATTATATAACAAGGGAATTAAAAAATTTTACTTCAGTTTTTCTTTTTTCCTTGCTTATCAAAGGACATTCGGGATTTATATGGAAAAAGCAGCCTTTTAAAAGAGTTTTCTGAAATTAGAAACGAGATTCTGTCCTCAAAAATAAATGTTGATTCTGATTCTTTGATTTGAAAGGATTCCGCTGCAGCTTTTGGTCAAAGAAATCTTAATTATAGTATACGAATCTTCTGTTTCATCTTATTAAGATTTGCAGGAGCACCTCGATCATGTAACATCTTCTGTGAATTTGGGTCAGAAATCTCGACAAAAAGAAGACCTTATTCGATTTGTAGTTATTTTTAAATTTTTTTAGGCAAGCTCTCTCGATTTGGAAATTTATGAGGAAGTTGAAACCATAGACAACATATTTTATATGATTAAATGCCAAATTTCTCACAGGAATTGCTAATGTAACCTTTTTTCGAATTTGGTATGTTAAAACAATATTTTATGAGGTTATATAATAGATACTTTTATTTTTTTTTTCCCTTTTTCTTTTTTATATTTTGAAAGATTTCTAGCCAATAAGCATCCAAGATCCAACTAAAACTACGAAGTCTGCAATCGTTATATATATAGTTCTGGTTATTGCTCATGACCATGATAATTGGTTTATTCCTGCTAAGGGGCATTTCTAATTGATTAAATTACAGTGGCACAAAATGATCCCCTTTTTGTTGGGGGATACTATTTCACTTAGCTTATTTATTCTCTCTCTCTTTTTGAAAAAATAATAATAATTTCACTTAATTTGTCTCTTAAATTTTAACTTAAATTCAAATGGAAAGCCCAAACGGCCTTCTGATTTGCATCAGTGGACCCATGAGGCTTAATATACTTCCTTGTCCAATGAAATTTTAAAGAACTTTGGGCTGGCCATATCAATGAAACCCTGGGCCGACGAGTGGCTATTTTTATAATATACGATTGCTCTGTTCTGTTTCAATTTCCTTTATACCTTTATATCATGGGAAGCATGATAAGCACACTTGTGGAGGGAATAGGGAGTCCCTTTTTTCGTTTTTCTAAGGCTAAAGTAACTATTTTAACTTTTATTTTAATAAAAAATATAAATTCATTTGATAAGGATTGATACTTTTTTTCCGTTATGAAATTGATATGATGAGTTCCACATATGGTGTAGTATATTACTAAAACAATATAAATACATAAATAATAGAGAATAAAATTGATCCCACTTAAAATAAAAGTAATAAAATAAATATAAATATATCTTACTTGATAGTAGTTATATAAAATTTTTTAACTTTTGACTTTGACTTCGTTTGTGTGAAAAAACTTATAACGACAGATGAAAACAATTGCTAGTAGTAGATCACAGCATATTGCACAAACAAAAGGTAGTAATTATTACGATTAGGTATAGAAAGACATTTAAATAAGAATGGCAACTGGGGAAGTTGTTCCATTTCTCATTCCCATTCTTTTCTGCTTTGGCAGTCACACCCTCGTAACTGGATCAGAATGGGCCCAAAAAAAAATTTATAAAGAAAAAAGAATTGCACCCATGATGGCTCTAACTACTTCTTGGCCTTGCCACAGAGTAATGCGTTATCTGGAATATCATACTCCGTGTACAAACTACGTTCATTGTTCCAGACTCTCAAGTAAAGTTCCTGTCCCAAATAACGACTTGGCCAAATTGAAGACCTCAAATTCCACATTCCTTTGTTGTCCATGGAAACCAATATTGCACTCCAAGATTTAGGATATACCTGCAAATATTGCATTTTCACACATGAGAAAGATCATACATACAGTTTAACTTTGGTCTGTTACCACTTACCTGAACAGTGTTTCTGGTAGTTGCATCTTCCAAATTATATTTCTTTCTCAAAGTAGAGTTCCATTGCCCAGAACCATACCTGAAATAAGCAAACTATGGTCAGTTATTGGGCTAAAAACAGAGAAACAGTAATAATACTAACGGGTACTGGGGAACTTACCCAACAGCCCAGAAATCATAACCATCAAGATGGTAAGCTTGGAGGGTATTTTCGTTGTTTTGGAATACAATTTCCACATAATCATGCAGAGTGATGCCATAAACAGAGGTACCATAACTTGCGGGGCCAGAGGGAGGAGTGTCCTTGATTCCGTTCAAGACAAAGACCCCGGGAATGTTAAAATAGTCAGCAAGTTTCAATGGTGTTGTTGGATTGACATAGGAGACCTTATTAATCGAGTATCTTGGCTTGCCATTGATCTTATTTGCAGAGTTGGCTAGAACAAGAGTTCTCACAGTTGGGATGGTTCCATAGTGATATGAACCTTGAGGATTTGGCCTTGCTGCATTAGCTGTCAAATTCCATCTTCATTCAAGAAAGAAAAATATCAAAACTGAATTAGAATTCAGAAGAAAAAAAAATTCAATTACAAGTTTTCAAAGCCGAGAATGCGACTGTGACAAGCCCAACGTTGAAATATGTAGAAGTTCCTAACCTCTTCAGTAGACTCAATTCTAGTTAGAGTCCGGACTAAATTATGGGCTTCATGTAGACCGAGGCATCACAATAAGAGAATAACATAAAACTTTGAAAATGCCTCTATTTTTATAAAATGTTTTAAGTAATATTACGTAAATAAAAAATTTATTTTACTTATCATAATCTTTTATTTATTTTAATCTTTTTTCGAAAAATAAATATTTATGATATTTTTTTATCCCTCAATAAAATAATGACTGAATTTATAAATAATATACATAATCATTCAAAAAGAAATAAAATATCTAATAATTAATAACAATAAAGTTTATTTAATACATTTTATAAAAAAAATAAATGACTGACGAGAATACCTGATAG
Organism: Apocynum venetum; assembly: GCA_019593545.1. Classification (NCBI taxonomy): domain Eukaryota; kingdom Viridiplantae; phylum Streptophyta; class Magnoliopsida; order Gentianales; family Apocynaceae; genus Apocynum; species Apocynum venetum. The sequence goes on along the minus strand of SRSM01000123.1, from coordinate 1,411,020 downwards.
TCCTTGCTTGCTTCATGGACCAATGGAGATGATAAGTCGGGCCAATGGGCAAAGGTTTAGCTGCTGGTGTTTTAGAACCAGCATAGCGAAGGATGGCAGTGGTGGTGAGCACCGGGGAAGTGAAACGAGATGAAGCCACTATGAAATAGTCTTTGATAGTACCATCTAAGGTAACCAGAAAAGCCGCAGATTGACCAGGATGAATGTCTAGTGATTCGTAGACTTCCTGCATAGTATGAGATCCTTCAACTTCCACCAATTTCAACGCATGGCCTTGGGTTCTAAAGTTAATTGAAGTTGTTAATGCCAGATTGGATACCCTAAACATGTAGGTTTGGCCTGCACCAAGAAAAAGTTAGAAATTTTTAATGTACCTTTTTTTTTCCCCCTAAGTTTAATATATATATCCACAAGAAAGCCCAAGATATAGGAATTACCTTTGATGCCGGTGAAAGTAGCAGAACTAGGTAGCCCATTGATAAGAAGGGCATCAGGGAAAGGAAAAGGTTTCCCAGAATCGAGTGTTTGTTGTAACACCTGGAAGATTTGAAGAATTACCATTCTGACTAAAACAAATTAATTTTTTCATTTGTGTGTGGAAATTGATTTAAATGGAGAAAAACTATCATGAAAAAAACGAAACCTTGTTATCAGTCTTCCACCAATCACTGACAATTAGAGTGAATTCCTCAAGGGGTTTGGGATAAGGAATGGGAATTACAGATCTAGCCAGAACATTAAATCCTCCAAAACCTCCAGCAGCTCTGTGCATCAAAGTGGAAGGATAGTAACTGTATGTTCCAATTTGATCCTTCAATTGCATTTTGTATGTCCAATTGGAATTTGGAGGAATTGGGCAGTTTGTTCCAAGTACACCATCTCCCCATGAGCTCTTTCTCTGCTTGATACCATGCCTGATTTTAGACCAAGAACCAAATGATCAAGAAATCAAAACATGACTAAAATGTAATGGCTTAATGTACACTAGTTAAATAGTTTCACTTCCAATGCACAAAAAAAAACGTCGAGGAGAAATTAACTGACCATGTGATGAGAAAAGGGTCACTAAGCTTGTTAACGACATTGACAATTAAGTTGTCATTAGTGATAGCATTGATGGTAGGACCAGGAAATTGGCCATTGATGAGAATTCCCTGCAACAAATCCAAAGAATGGGATGAACGTGGTCAGGGATTGCATGCCAATTATAGAAGTGCCCATAATTCTTGAATGACAAGGTAAGAGACAGCATAACAAAGTTTGGCTTACGAATTGGAATTTACCCTTTGCTTGTATCCAGCTATAGGAGCAATTTCACCGTACTCAATTACCCACGTAAAAAATCTATATGGGTCTTCAGCATTCACTTGAGAAGCAATGAAGCAGGCCAAAATTCCAAGTAAAAAATAGAAGAAAATGGCCCGTCTCATTTTTCGAGCTGTGAGATGTGTCTTCAAGCTCAACCAATGTAACAGTAAAGTGTGAATCTCCTCAAATTAGAAGAGTAAGAATTAAAGAAAACTAAAACGAGGAGCTTTCTGGTGATTGCTACAAATTAAGTGCTAAGCTCAAGTATTCAACTTTATATATAGAGTGATGAATGACTACGAAACACGTAGTGCAGTTGTTATGCATGGTAACAGGGCACAGATTTCAAGGAGAAATCGAAGCTCTCTTAAGCCGGACTTCATGCTCATTAATGCTCAAGCTTTAAAATCTTCTTTCTCAACTCAGATTAAGATCGCAACTTAGATCTGTTTGACTATACTATATATTTTCTTGAAATAAATATCGTACGTTAAAAGAGGCACTGCTGGACGTCATTCTTTTTGCTTGATAGCTCGTTTTAGGAAAGATACGTAAGTCCTAAGATTGGTCGTGTGTAACCTGCTTTTAGACTCTATTGAACTGGTGGATTCGTCGGTGGTGTGGAGAGGAAATTAGGAAGGAAGATTAATGAATGCGAGGAAACCGCAGCCGAGAACGGATCATCTGCTTGCTTATAAAATTGATTATTTATATGAAATAATTAAGGGTTAATTCCATTAAATCCCCTCATCATTTCTTCAAAAATACACTTTCCCCTTTATCTTTTAATTAAAACACTATACCCCTTAATTTATTTAATTTTATCAAATTAATTCAATTTATATCAAACCAATATATGTGAGTTTGCCTATATCATATGGGTCAAATTCAATGGTCAATGTTGGGTTGAGCATAGAAGCATGAAAAGGAAACAAAGGAAGAGAATGAAGATTGAATGCTCAAATTTTCCTTTGAATTAGTGTAATTCAGATCTTTCATGACTATCAACTTCGAATTTCTTTTAGGTTACTTCAGTCTGCAAGCGATAGAAATCAGTGGTGGATTCTGTCATATCTCTCCATGCATGCTCTCGAGTTCCTTCAAGGGATCCCTGGTATTTCATGGTGAATTCTCAATTTCTCTTCAACAGCCAACCAATTGTTTTCAATTCAATTTAAAACATTTTGAAAAAGCTGAATTTTCCACCCCCTTCTCCAGCAAAATCAAAGCTACAATTTTGTTCTTGTTGCACCAGCAACATTAGATAGGCTAATCTACTTCCAATCCGCAGGAAATCATGTCATTGTTTGCAACCCATTAACTTGCACATCTCAACTGGGATTGAAGCTTTCATTTGAAAATGGAAAAACTTGTTTGATTATCAAATAAAAGTAGATAGTATTTAGTTTTTTTGACAAATTATAGAGGAGTATGTGCTTGGATGATAGGAAGTGTGGGCCGCCTGAATTTGGTGGTTAAAGGCTTGAATTTGGTTGAATTTGCAGGTAAGAGAGGAAGAGTTTGATTTATATTGTTGTATCTATGGTGTTAGTGGCGAGTTGATCCATATATATGAATTTGGTAAAAATTGAAGTAATTTAACAAAATTAGATTGATTAAGGGTACAATTTTAATTCAAATATGAATGAGGGGGTGTATTTTTGAAGAAAAGATGAGGGGATTTAATGGAATTAACCCTAATTAAAATGAAGGGAAATTTGATGGTGACGTGGGTTTGAAAATGAGCAGTCTTTTAATTAATTTGGGTAAAGAGTTTTCCACTCATAGCACATGGAAGCAGAAGGCAAAGACAAAGGGAGGCTTCTGCGGATCACAGCAGAGCCCGAGTCTGCTTCTCGGGTTCCGATATGTGGCCGCGGCTGCAGCCCAATTGCCAATTTGCAATGGAACTCAGCTTTTTCTTTTCTTTTCTTTTCTTTTTTATAACTTCTCTTTTACTTATTTCTCGCCCATTGCCTATCGTGATACCGCCAACTTTTTGTTTTTAAAATTTTACGTACAAATTAAAATTTAAAAAATATTGAATAAATATCAGTTATATTTTTAGATATTGAAATAAGAAAAATAATTGTAAATTTTAAAAATCAATAAATATTTATTAAACTTCATAAAATTAACAGACAAAATTACAATGCTAAGAAATTAATCATAACTTTGTGAGGAGTTTGTAGGAATCGTATTTATTCCTCTAATTATTGGCCTACTCTATTAAGAGAAATAAGCATTGATTTGATCCATACACCTATTTTAATGGCTATATATATGCACTATTTAGGGCCAATGAGAATAACAATAAAGTAAACAAAAGGCTCAACTTTGGGGGAGAATTTCTTCATTATCCTTTACTATAAGAAATGGAGTAACGAATTTCAATTCAATTTTAATGAATTCTTGTGCATCGTCTGACAATGAAGATTAGGAGGGTTCACTTAATATAGAATTTAATGGAATTTTTAAAATTTGTGAAATTTTATATATTTTAATAGAATTCCACATAATTTGTTAAATTCTATAGAATTTCATGAAATTCTATATTATTGATTTTAGTTTGATGGATTTTTGTTCTTTTATTATAATTATATTAAATAGAAAGTTCTTTTTTTATAAAAAAAAATATAATGCATATATGATTCATTTTTTAATGTGATTTTTTTGTAAGAAGTAGAGACAAATTGAAGAAAGTTATATATGTACTTCCTAATTATAAAAAATTAATAAGAAACTATAAATATGTCATTTAAAAGTAAAATAAAAATATTATATTTTACTACTAGAAATCATAAGGTATCAAATTTATTAATTTTGGGAACGAACGTCTTTATATAATTCAAAGTATAAGGGGTATCTCTAACATGAAATTCAATAGAATTTTTAAGTCTTGTGAATTTTCATTGATTTTTTTGATTTTAAGAGAATTCTTTAGAATTTAGTAGATTTAATAGAATTACATGTAATTCTACGTCATATAATTTGGTATAATTTGATGAATTTTTATTGGAGTTTCAACAAAAATAGATGTAAAAAAATTTTTACATTAAAAAAATAAACGAACCAATATATGTCTAAACTCAACTTAATCATCCATCAATTTTTTAATGGATTTCTTAATTGATTTTCTATTCACTTTAAATTTTATATTTTTTTATACTTTCTTTGAAATATGTATATATGATATTACATATATTTCTATATATAAAATTCTTAATTAAACTTTTCTACTTAATGTTCTAATTTTATCGTTAATCAAATTTAAATAATAATTTGAAAAGGAAACAAAGAACAATTTTTTTTTTTCATCAAACCAAATTCTTGTGTGAGTTATAGTAAAATATAAAATCAAGTAGATGGTTTGCATGCAATTTTATGTCATATTTTTTTTGTGGAATTTGGTGAATTTTTATTAGACTTTTAAAATAAAATAAATATAATAATTTGTATATAAAAAAATTACATATTAACAAATCAATATATGAGTAAAAATTATTATTGTAGAATGAGAAATATAATGTTATAGTAACCAAGTTAATAGATATGTATGATATTTTATTTTTTATATTTATTATTTGTTATTTTTATTGGCAACAAATACACGAATTCCACCAAATTTCAAAGGAGCACAATTGGATTTGTAGAAGAATTGTTTATTCATATTTTTTACTTCAAATTCCTTTAAATTTCATTAAAAATAGAATTCCATTAAATTTATAAACTTTTAAGGGCATTAGAATATTATGGAATCTATTAAATTCCATATTAAGTAGCTTGTATATTGATAGATTTTATAAAATTTTAAATTGAGAATGCCTAAAATATTAAAAAAAATTAAATTCTATCAAATTTTATAATAAGAACACTCCTAAAACGAAAAGAAAATAAAAAGAGAGGAAAAAAGTCAATCGTCAATCTTAATTGAGCAATTAATTCACTCATGGTGATGTTTAAGATGATAATTTAATCAAAATAACCTCATTTTTAAGGTTTTAATCTAAAACAATCTGGTTTAGTGGGGTTGTATAAAAATTTGACAAACACATCGTTTTTAGCAAAATTGTTTTGACGTTCTTTCCAAATACGTTTTGAATTATTTTAGTATAAACCTACCAAACCAGATTATTTTGGATCAAAATCTTAAAAATGAAATTAAAAAAATCACTGACCTTTCGAACATATAGGGCTTTACTAAAGTTTTTTTAAAATTGATGAGAAAAATTATTTGTGAAAAATATATATATCTTACAAAATTAAAATCATATTTTTGTTTTTGTTTTTAACCACATAGAACAAGGCATAACACTGAGTTTAAGTCACGTGACGTGACATTTGCTAATGAAGGAGATTCGGGAGCAAGTCAACTTGTACAAATACTATTACATTATGCTATATTAGAATTGTGAAAGAGCAAATCTACAGTAAATTTAGTCGTCCACTTCCACTGTAGTTGCTATAGTACTTTTGTCTCTTTTTCATCTATTTTATTTTATATAAAAAAGTTGATAAATTTTTTTTAAAAGTCCAACTTATAAAAAATAAATAAATAAAATTTCTACATAAACCTTTGTTTATATCCCATTTTAAAATGCTAGAGTAATTTATTTTTAGTCCATATTATAATTTTTTTTAAAATTGCTATAGTAAATTTTTTTGATAATCCATCTTTAAAAAAAAAAACTACACTAATTTCTTTGCAATCCATCTTATATATAGTATATATACTAACTATAGAAGAAAGTCTATAAAATTGTTCACTAAAAGTAAAAAAGCCTACTGTGTCACTACTTTTTATATATACGTTTTTTAGGATTGCTGTAATAATTCTTTGATATTCCATTTTAAAAAGAAAAAAAATATTTCTACACTAAATTTTGTGTAATACATACATATATACATATATATGAATATATTTCTACACTGATTTTTTTATAATACAACTATATATATACTAATTGTAGAAGAAATTATATAAAATGTTTTAGAAAAAAATTTGCTTTAGTATCACAGTACTTTTTTTTTTATACTTCCTTCGTCCCAAAATATAAAATAATTTAGGCATTTCATGCGTATTAAATATGTATATTAATTATCTAAAATGCCCTCATTTATTATGTTATATCCTTTCTTAAAAATTTGTAATTAAACTATTTATTTTATCTATTTTCATTTAAGAGTAGGGGTAATATTATAAAAAATGCAAAATAAATCTGAAAAAACTCAAAATATATTATATTTTGGAACAAATAATTTATTCAAAGTATGTTATATTTTGAGATGCAAGGAATATATTGAAATGTGACAATATTATTACAGTACATCTTTGATAGTTCATCTTAAAAAAAAAATTTAAACACATTTTTGTAATCCATCTTACAAACATACATATATATATATATATATATTATTTTTTACACAAATTATAAAAGTTCAAAGAATAAGGAATACAATGGAAAATTATCCTAAATTAAATCATCCTTTGTCCAAAATTTTGATTTAATATAAAGATAAGTTACCAATTGTTCTTATTACTAATATTGTTAGTCGTGAGATTTATTAAGAGTAAGAAAAATGAATTTCTTAAATTAAAAATATTATTTTTTATACTTTATAAAAAATATTTTATTTTAAAAAATTTTAAGTGAACGCAAAGAGTAAGCATTAATTATTATCTTTGTTTTGTCAATTAGCTAATGGTTCATTTATCTATTCATAGTATTTGCATTATTCTTTTATTTCTTTTACTTTTTGTCAAGTTATATATGAATTTTTGTAATAATAATTTAACAAGTTAACAAAATGAACAGGAAAATAAATCTTATGATAATTTTTCATTTTAGCCCCTATTCTTTGAATTTTTATTCATTTTTGTCCCTATTTTATCGATTTGTTTTAAGTTTCTAATCTTTCACCTCTTGCTCAATGTGATCCTTTCCAAATTTTCCCTTCCTAAAAAAAAAAGATTCTATCACTTATTTAAATAGAATGATCACATTAGATAAATGTATCAAATAGTAAAGACTAAAAATACCATAAAAATAATATAGACAATAGTAGGCAATCATTCAAAGAATATATTCAAATTGGGGCAATTTTTCTTTACATTTGATTAAGAATAATGAGATTTTGAATTTTATTTTTTTGTACAAGTTTTGAGGTTTTAGGGAACAATTTTTTTAAAAAAATTTTATTGGGGGAGGGGCGGGGGAGGATATCATGCCATATTGTTGAGACTGGACAAGGTTATTCATAAGGGCCGGGGAAAAAACGTGAAATTTTAATGGTTTTAACTTTTCATATACCAGCGAGTCCATGAGTCAAAGTGTTAAAATATTAAGAGGGTAAAGTTGTCAAGTTATACTGCATTACAGTATTTATTTGTTAGTCAAACAAAGGAAAAATAGAAATTAATTCCTATTATTTCAAAACAAAGGAAAAATAATTGCCAGATGAATTGAGATTTGAGTCGAAGTTCATAAATAATAAATAACATTCTGCTACCAAGAAGAAAAAAAAAATGCATTCTGCAAATTCTTCATTAAAGCGATGACATAGGAAGTACAGAAATTCCAAGGGGTATTTAAAAAATAAAAATTCTTCACATACTTTATATCATAATAACTAGCTCTAGCCGATTGAGTAAATCAAACAAAGCAAAGACAATTTTAGCCTAATATTCTGAGGTATACACTTCTGAAACAAAGAACTTCTTAGTCTACTCTTAACAGTGACAGCCAAACTCTCATGACTGGAAAGCATCAGTGTAGGTTATCTTATCATAAATTAAAATTAGCAAATTAAGGACGTCGACCAACAGCTTTGCCACAAAGAAGGACATTATTTGGGATGTCATATTCATTGGAAAGGCTCTTAATTGGGCTGTAGACCCTGAGATAGAGTTGCTGTCCCAAGTATTGCCTCTCCCAAATAGCAGACCTTAAGTTCCACATTCCTTGGTTATCCAGGGAAACAAAGATAGAAGTCCAGGAGTTAGGATAAACCTGCAGGTATATAAAAATACTCGAATTACACGACAAAGCCAGAAATTTCTCCATTAGAGGCAATATAGAATAGTGAATTATCAGATTGAAGCTTGTTATGCTTGCAATGGAAGTGATTTGAAACTTTTGTTTACCTGTACAGTATGTCTAGTAAGGGCATCAACAAGATTGTACTTTGATCTACTGGCATGCGTCCACTGTCCCGATCCATAGCTGTATTTATTATTAGCAACAGAAAGGGTTAGAACTCAGCAGCTTTTTCACCACATCTGAAACAGGTGATGAGCATAATTACTTACCCAACTACCCAGAAATCATATCCATCAAGGTGCCAGGACTGCAAAAACTTCTCATTATTTTGGAAAACAACTTCGATGAAGTTATGGAGATTTGTTGGGAGCACGGATACAGCATAATAAGCAGGACCTTCGGAGGGAATACCCTGAATGGAGTTCAAATCATAAACTCCAGGGATTTCGAAATAATCAGCAAGCTTTAGAGGAGTGTCCGAGTTAATGTAGGAGACACGGTTGACTGCATAACGGAGCTTTCCATTGATAAGAGGTGCTGAGTTGGCCAGCACAAAAGTTTTTGTTACTGGGATTTTGCCATAGTGGAAAGAACCCTGGGGATTTGGCCTGGCTGCATTTGCTGTCAAATTCCACCTTCAGAAGAAACAATTGACTATTAGGTTACTCCAGAACCTCGAGCCCATAGAAGTTTCATGGTGTACACAAACAATACATGTGGACAAGAATGAAAAAAATAAGACTCGTCAAATATAGAAAATCAAGTTCTTTTCTAAATTTGGAGCAGAACCTTTTGGAAATTAAAAAGATTTCAAATCTATGATATAACCGTAAGTATTTCAGAAGGTTACCGTATGCAAAAGGCTGTACCCAGGAAAAGTGGATGCAATCTTGACAGTTCATTTTTCGTATGCATCAAAAGGGATCTGGCTTTTTCAGATTGATAAATATAATTTGTGCAAAATCCAAGGAAACTTTAGTTCCACTAGTGTTTGATCATATCCTAGATTATATGCATTTTCTAGAGAAAGCAAGAGTGTTCACATGTTAATGTATGAATTGAACCCTCTACTGCATACCTGAAGGTTCTTGCTTGCTGCATAGACCAATGGAATCCGGAAGCTGGACCAGGTGGCACAGGTCCTGAAACAGGTGTGTGAGAATTTGTGTAGTGTAACACTGCAGTGGCACTAAGAACTTTTCGTGAGAACCGAGTGGATGCAACAATGTAGTAGTCCTTGGCAGGCTGGTCCAAGGTAACGAGGACAGAGACAGATTGGCCGACATGCACATCAAGATTATCATATTCATTCTGGAGGACATGAGATCCTTCAACCTCAACTAACTTCAATCTGTGGCCCTGAATTCTGAAGTTCAGAGATGTTTTCAAGCCCACATTTGAAATCCTGAACAAGTAAGTTTTACCTGAAATTTGGAGAGCATACAATTGTTAGCAGCAAAACAATAGTAAACTGAATGGTATTTGAATATAGTATATCAAAACATGAAAAATGCATTAAAATTATTCCACGATGGAATCAGAAGTTGGATGACCTTGATTGCCACTGAAAGTTGACTGAGTCTGGCCATTTATAAGGACACCGTCGGGGAAGGGCAGGGTTCTGCCTGAGTCCAAGGTTTGCTGCAGCTCCTGCAATGATCAAGAAAAATATTGATTGATGTTCCTGAGGCAGAAAGCTTTAAGATGCAAATTATTTCCAAGCTTTTGAAGGAGGAAACTTCAGCCAAGTACCATACACGTTCTTGCCTTTCAGATTAGAAGAACTATCACACTTTTAGATTGGCCATAATATCTAGACAATAATGGCGAATCTTTTCAGTTTTTTGTTTTTTATTTCACAAGATGATTTTAAAAGAAACTATCAACCCAAAATTGCTTGACAAACTAGTGAATTGCACCTTCACTTAAATATGGTCTAACCCATCCAACGTACATAACTTTTAACATCTAGTTAGATTAATGAAAACAGGAATCCAATTTTAGAATAGAAAAGCAGCAGAGTGCAACAATTACTCAGAGCAGCATGATCAGATACGAGAAATTTTACCCTGTGACTTTTTCTGAACCAATCACCAATTAGCAAACTGAAATCTCCATCAGGCTTAGGATATGGAATAGCAATCACTGATCTTTGCCAAACATTGAGTGTTCCAAAACCTCCAGCAGCTCTGTGCATTAGTGTTGAAGGGAAATATGTGTAGCCTCCAATCTGATCTTTCGTTTGGAACTTATATGTGAAGTTTGAATTTGGAAGGATAGGGCAATTAGTTCCCAAAACACCATCTTGCCAAGAATTTTTTCTTTGCTTGATTCCATTCCTAAGTGTGAAAAATAAATACAATCAGCGTCACATTGTGTACCTTTTCAAAAGGATAACATACTGCAGAAAGTTAACATATACGGCAGAAACTGGTGGTCTTTCACTATAAAATTGCAAAAGTATTTTAGATATATTAGTGACATCTACTATGATTTAGTAAAAATCGGTCTTGGCCACTGGGACTACCACATTATAGCACCAATGACTCCATCTCTTTTTTAAGTGTAGCACAAATGACTCAGTTAAACAATTTAAGCCGACATTCTCCAACCTTAGTCCTTTTTTCTTTTATTTTTTATGAAAATCCAACCTTAGTCATTGGTTAGATAGAGACAGTAAATTTTACATAGGCATAGTAAGTTGGAAAAGGATGAATTGGGCTCACCATGTAATGAGAAATGGATCATTCAACTTATTTATGACATTGACAATTACGTTGTCATTGGTCACAAAATCAAGTCTTGGACCTGGGAATTGGCCATTGATGAGAATGACCTACAATACAAACATCAAATCCAATTTAGAAATAAACACAAGTGCATCATCGGAGAAAGATAAGAATCTAGTTACTACTTCCAACCTGCTGAGGATAACCAAGTGGAGAAGCTGTTCCATAAGTAATAGTCCAGGTAAAGTATTTGTAAGCGTCTTCTCCTCTAACCAAAGAAACGCTCCAGAAAGCCAAAATGGCACAAAACAATTGGAGCAAAGCTGCTTTCCCCATTGTTTACCAGAGAAAAGAATGAAACGCCGAAACCTCCAAATCTGCAAAGTCCGTGTCTTTATATAAGAACAAGTGAAAAACTCCAACCATATCAACACAATATCGAAATCTCGGGACCATGAATCCAAATGATCGATGCATTTCAACAATGTGCATAAAAAAACAGAAGAAAATGCCCATAGCAGATCCAAGGGAAAAAAATAAAATCCTGCAATGAAAAGGACCAAGAAACTTACCAGGCTTGAGTGGATTATGCAAGAAAAATTGAAAGAATGAAAGAATGTAAAAGAAAAGTGTCTCCAAGTCTTGCTGTTCTGCTCCGCTTTAATCAGAGCTGGAGCGATGAAGCTGCATAATAAGTAGTAGTGTAATGTAGCAGTGCAAACTGGAGACCAGAGAGGGGCCAGCTGAGTCCTGATATTCACCAGGTGGGCCCTATCAAATGCTCCCTTCTCTCTCATTTTCGGCGCATTTCACGCGTTACCGCGTAATTATAGAAAATATAATTGAAATTTTGGATAAAGAAAAAGAACCATTTTTGAAGTACACTCTTTTTGGGAGAAAAAAGAAAGACAGTGGTGACAGACTGAAAAAAAATACTAACATGAATGCCGCCGATGATTATTGATTTCAAACCATTTTCAGGGGTCAAGTGGGGTTCCTGAGGCGGTGATAACTGATACCGTGAGAATCGAAATTGGATCTAGGATTTTAATGCGGCCACCGCAAGTCCATTATGGTATTATGGCCCTATTACCAAAACGAAAAGATTCGTGGTACGATGCGAGGCCGCATTGGCTGCAAGACAACAATGGTTATTTTAAAAAGTCAATTCATTAAAAATGAAAATAAATTATTTAAATAAAATTGCATCAAACAAATTATATAAATAAAATAATGAGTAAACACTTATATTTTATGGTAACAAGAAAATAAATCATACCTTAAATTAGTTATGTACAATATATTTTACTCCCTCCGTCCATTTTTATAAAATATTACAAACAATTTCACACATATTAAATAATTATTTTATTTCATTTAGTACTATTATTTATTATACTTGAAATAATTATAATAAATACTTCAAGTATTTAATTCTTTTCTTTATGTGAAAGAGTATTTATTATACTTAAAAAAAATTAAATAAATAGAGATCAAATATGCAAAATAATCGTAGAAAATATAAAAATATCTTATATTTATGGATAAATAAGTTTAGTTGTATTCTTTTTCAAATGATAAAAAATTTCATGTCTTTCATTTTCTAATACCTTGTTTATAACCCTGTCTATTATACTTAATATTTCATATTAATAATTGAATATTTACTACTAATAGTAACTAAATATTTCATACGTTTCATTTCAATTGTTCACATTTCTATTTTGAAAAATCTAATTCCAATTGTTCAGTTTCTAATTTTAATACATATTTTTACAATTATACCATTGTTATTAATAAAATATTTTGATGAGTTATCAACTATTTAGTGAATAATGTATTTTTTTAATAATAAGTAATACATATACATTAATTAGTAAATAAGATAAATTATGAACTTTAGTTGCATAATTATCTTTTATAATACTTGTTTTAATAAGTACAAAGTAAACGATTAAAATAAAACGAATAAAGTATATAGAATAATAATTAAGGGATAGGGAGTGTATAAACAATTTATACAAAAAATATATAAACCCCCACGAATTCTTATTCCCCACTCTCTCTATACATGATTTTGATGCAATGGTACGAAAATTACGCAATAAAACATTAAGTAATTACTTATTATATATGGTACTCAAGTCTCACGAGAAATTTGTACTCAAATTAAGAATCGCCCATTCATCAGCTTGGCCAAATCTTTTTATACAATAATTTGACATAGATTTGCATATAAAAAAACACATAAATATACAAACCACTGGATCAGCACATCTCTGTAAACTGCGTTACTTTTTAATAATAAAAAAATTATTTCACTGTGTCTAAAAGTTTCAAGGATGGTGACTCGATAGTCGATACTACCCCATTAGAGAGGTTTACCCAGGCCTCTTTGTTTTCCTTTTTACTCAGTAATCGTGGAGTACAAATACAATAGCTCTTTTAGTCTTTTGTGTGCCCGCTGGAGGGGGGAGGGAGTTCAAATGTAATGGGAATATGAGAAATAATCATCAAAGGGACTTTGGATTATGTTTAACGCAAAGTTTAGTTAGCATTGCAGAGCAACCCCAAATCATTAGTAATAATTGCGTGACACGCCGGCCAACTGCTTGGAATATTTCAGTCACGGAATATAGTTGCAGAATTGAAGGCTGTGGCCATAATTTTTTAAAGAAAACAAATATAATTCTCTTAAATGATGGCGAAACATGTGAGCTGTTGGTGGTTGTTTTGTTTCCCGTACGTTTTCTAATTATTACTATTACCATTCTTCAGCTTTCAAGTGGGGTACCACACGCATCACCTCTCCGCGTGACTTTTTTATTTTCTTTTCTTCTTTTTTTACCTTTTCTATCTTAACTTGTACACCATTTTTAAAATTAAAAAAAAAAAATACTACCAGAGGAAATGTGAAAGTGTTAAATAAAATAACTTTCTGTTATGAATAAAATTTATGTGTATTTTGTGTTAAAAAGATCGAGCATAACAGTATGAATTGATATAAAATTATAAGATTCATAAAGACTTTATATTATATTTTTCATAGTAAAATCGGTTGGATCATTTAAAAAAATACTCCAGTTTTTTTATAAAAAAATAAAACTGGTTGGATTGATTAACGGTTTATAATTAAGAAGTAGTGCAAGTAGTGGTGGTGCCCCCAAAAAAAGAAGGACTACTTGGAGTGGTTAGAAATTAGGCAGCCCCAACAAGCAAAAGGGTAGAAAAGTGGAAAAAAGTCAAAAGGAGTTAACCGACAAAGTGTAACACCCCTTCAAAGTAAGCCCAAAGTTCTCAGGGGCCGGGCTGTTTCCAATGTTGTATGAGCTGCCAGGCCCGCCCAAACCAAATTAGTATTTATCCTAAATCAATGGGCTCATAAGCTGACTTGAAAAGAGAGAAACCCTTAGACTTGAAATAATTATATATATATAACATGAGAATTTGTGGTAAATTGATTGTAAACTAAACAAGTAAAAAAATTAATGTCTCAAAAAATATGAACGCTAGGCAACATGAGGAATGTTGAACCGCCATAACACCGCAACATTTCTTATGTCAACTCGGGGGCAAAACTACTCAAATCATATTTCATTTCACCTTTCATCCTAACCAACATAAACCTACACTTTAGTTTCGTCCATCAAATAGGTAATAGGAGGGGAAAAAAGAGATATGTTCACTTATGAGGCGAGTAAATTACATTTTTTGTTATTTTTTATATTACATTAGACGGGATGTTAAAAATATTGTAAATTAATGCACTCCATCCAAGATAGTAAGATAGATTTATGAAATTTTGAAGATGTTAAAAAGATAACTTGATGTGGAGGTAAATTCCTCTACATTTACTTTCTTTCTCTTTTTTACTTCAAATTATGTAAATTAACCAAACATGCCTAGATTTATTTCATTTCCATATTTACCCTCACTTTCCAACCTGCATTACTTTTTATACTTAAAAAAAAATTACAATTTTTTAGTTTTTTCAATTAGTCGGTATACTAAAATTTTCTCGCTGGTTACCTCAGGAAAAAATGAAGACAAAAAGTAAATGTAAATGGACACGAGCATTTGTTCTATCTTCTTTAAAGCAAAAATACCTCGTGAAAGTATTTGACAATTGCCCTCTGCAAATGATCTCATATTTATCCTTCGAAAATAACGTGTATTTTACATGTGAGCATTGAGTTTCAAAGTTTTCCTCCTAAAATATTATTTTTACTTTGTAAATTAAATATTTGCGTGAAACACTATTCAAATATGCACCTTTTTTCATAGTTTTTTCATATTTTGAAAAAACAATTTGACAAGTAAACGTACTAAAATGGTCTGTAAAGCATAATCATTATTTATAATTTTAAAAGTTATGAATTCAAATAACAGTTTCAATAATTGCAGTGTATATATATATATATATATATATATTAAAAAAAGTTACTATCAAAGGAAATGTGAAAGTCTTAAATGAAATAATTTTATGTTAGATTAAATTTATGTGTATTTTGTATTAAAAAGATCCATCTTAACAGAATAAATTGATGAAGGGGTCATTCTTATTATTTTATTGGTATAAATTTTTATGATTTTTAAATACATTATCTAATAATTTTTTAAATAAAATCAGTTGAATAAATCAAATAAAAATACTCCAGTTTTTTTATTAAAAAAAATTAAAACTGGTTGGATGAATTAACGGTTTATAATTAAGAAGTAGCGCATGGAGTGGGGATCTCCCCAAAAAGGACTACAAGGTGTGGTTTGAATATGCGTGATTCGGTAAATTGGGCAGCCCCAAGTAAAGCTAAAAATGTGGAAAGAAAGCTCGCAGTCGCGCAGTCAAAAAAAAAAAAAAGACGCCTTTATATTGAGCCCAAATTATTTGGGGCCGGGCTAAGCATGAGCTGCCAAACCCGCCCAACCTAAAAATAAATTGAGCAGCCCCAAGTAAAGCTAAAAATGTGGAAAGAAAGATCGCAAGAAAAAAAAAGCCATTATTTTAAACCCAAAGTATCTGGGGCCGGGCTGAGAATGAACTACCAAACCCGCTCAGCCCAAGTAAAGCTAAAAATGTGGAAGCAAAACTGGCAGGAGCGCAGTCAAAAAAAAGGAAAAAAGACACCTGCATATTAAGCCCAAAGTATCCAGGGCCGGGCTGACCATGAGCTGCTAAACCCACCCAAAACCAAAATAAATTGGGCTGGCAGTAAAGCTAAAAATATGAAAACAAAGCTTGCTGGCGTACATTTCAAAAAAAAAAAGAATATTTAGTTAAGCCCAAAGTTTGACGGGCCGGTCCGAGCATGAGATGCCAAACCCGCCCAAGCCAAAAAAGAGAGAGAGGAGAAAACACTGAAATTGTTATCAGTTTTTGCTAATAAATCTAAGGGTGTACATTATAAAGGTATGAATCAAAATATTGAATTATATTTTTAAGATTCAGTTCTATTTTATAAATACATTTTGTGAACTGAAAAAAAATGGTACAACATTCAAATCTCAAAGTATAAAACCAAATTGTATCTAAATATTGAAATATTAGTTTTAAAAATAAAAATATATAATTATTATTAAAAATGAATAAAATTAGAATATTCTATTTTGTTAAAGTTGAAGATTTGATAGATGGAGTTGTATTTTTTTTTTAATCTTTAATATAACTTGTCTCTAATAAAATTGTCTAACTAAAGTTTTAACTCTTTCAATTTTCTATTTTTTTTATAGGCGTTGTAAGGACCAAAAAATATTTTTTGCTGACATATTATTTTGTTTTTGAGACAAATTGATAAATATTTCAATGATAAAAAGTTTTTAAAATAAAATTTACAAAAAATTGGTAATATATCATATCATATTACCCAGTCAATCAAACCGTACAATACGGTTCTTAATATTTTGAAAATTAAATATTGAGAGAAGCACTTTTGACTACAGCCACTATCTTCTTAACTTCTTTTGTGTCTCTGCCCTTTTCTCGAAAATTCTAAGTTATATATTTGGCCAAGAATTTGTTATCGAATTCATCATTTCCTAAAAAAACATTTATCAAAATATATTTTTACATTCAAAATTTATATCAAACTGAAATTTTAAATTTTTTAATCTCATATCTAAAAAATAACTTATCAAACTTTCAATTCCTATTTGAAAAAAAGAAATCCTTTCAATTCACAATAATTTTTTTAATCTAAATGTAAATAATTTTCAAAAAAAAATAAAAATATTTTTATGAAATCTATGAGGTTAGAAGTAAATTTAAAATTTTAATATAAAATTTTATGATGTATTTTTATACGGAATGAAATTGAGAATTTTGTTTTTTTTTTCCAAATTGAGCTATAAGAAAACAAGCGAGAAGATACGGATTGAGATGGACAGACCAGAGGTAGTCGCTCAACTTATTTAGGTTGGGCCATAGAACACGCCTACTTTAGCCCAATTAAGAAATGGGCTCCCGCTGCTTCTAGAGTTTCCTGAATCAGTTTCAGGCCCGCAGTCTGCTCTCTGCATGGCTTCCACGTATCCATTGACGCCCAGCACGTGCAGTTTTCTCCTCAATCCTCATCCATTTTTTGGTTGCTTATTAGGAAACTTTTCGAAAACAAAGATAAAATTTGAAGTCCTATACCAAACGCAATTCAATCTGCTATGATATTTTAAGTTTCTCCAATGGATTCTGCACCGCCTTCGACCTCCGAGCACCATATTCACAGCCGTAAACCAGCAGGTATCTTTCTATATCTCCTCTCAATTCTCACACGGCCTCTGAATATATACTAAAAATATGTGTACAGGCCAATTGCAATTTCACTCGCTACTATGACTTAGTTGCAGATACAGTAACGGGAAATAGCCCTATGGAAGAGGAAAATTCCGAGTATTATGGTTCTTTTGGTGGCAACTGCAACGTATGTGTTGCTGGGAGTATACCAGTTAAATTTCGTCACGGTGGCTTCATGGGTGGCCATGTTCGTTGTTACACTTCTATTTCTCTGGGGCATTATTCATAGACTGATAGGAAAGTATGTAACTTATAAATTTAATACTTTTGAATTTATATAATACTTCGTTCAAGTAAAATTTTTGCAGCTTAATTGATTAAATTATGTTAATTTTGTTAGCAGAGAGATACTGGACATGCCAGGGATGGAGATGAGCGAGAAGATCGTCATAGAGATTTCGTATACAGTTCGAGGATTGATTGAAGAAAGCATTCGATGGATGTTTCGGGTGGGCGATGAAGGAGACTGGTTTGGCTTCGTCATGACCGTGGCCTCTTTATGGTTAATTTCGTTCATCGCTAGTCGATTTGATGCCCTTACATTTCTTTACACCGGTAATATATATAATTTGATTAGAATAATATAGCTGCTTCACCTCATCCTTGATCATTTACTAGCATTTCTTTCGAAAAATGTTGGTGCAGTTTGTTTAATTTATTGATTGATTGTAATTATAAGTAGATATTTTAACCTACTAGGCTAATTAATTAATGAATTAATGTTTTGATGATTGCAGGAGCTGTGGTAGGGATGACTGTGCCTGTGATATATCTGAAGTATGAGCACAAGGTAAAGGGGTATGGATGGAGACTAAAGATGCAGTCCCAAAGATGTTTAGGAGTAATTGAAGAGAAGCTGAAAAAATTGAAGAGCAGGGTGGTAGGACAGGAAGTGAAGGAGAAAAAGATGGAGTAGTTTTTTTACTGCTTCCCATTTGGATTTTGCATTTTACTAGTCTGTATTCTTGAAACAAAAAGTGAAAGATACACATGTAATTCCCTTTCTGTTTTCTTGTTTCATGTCTCTTTTTGTTAGCATAACATTTGATATGTACAATGTACGTAAGTAATGAAGTAGTCCTTTGCTTTTTTTTAGAAGACCTTTGCAAATTGAATAGCCTCAATTTGTTGCTTGTTTTACTCTGTTTTAAACATTTTTCCTTTTTTCGAAGCAAAAGCATCCGTTGTTATTACTTCATTCCATCTTAAAATATAATGAAAAATATAAGTTAAAATACTATATTTGAAATTAAATTATTTATATATATATATTTTTTGGTTAAGAGTATGATAATATTTGAAAAATATATAAAATAATTTTTAAAGTATTAAAATATTTTATATTTTGACATCGGAGTGACTAATAAAATAAAGTTAATGACATGGCCGATGTGGGGGGAGATAACGCCGAATCCATCAAACCCAATTCCGGAGATGTTGTCACTTTTGGGGTTCTTTGGGTTAATTGTCAAACGGACTTTCAGAGGGTCTGCTTTAATTTAATAAAAAAAAAACTTTACTACCTTTTTCTAGGAGATAGAGTTGGATATTTTTGCATGTGATAGCACTTACTGGATGCCCTACAAATTTTGTAAAATTTTACTCCGTAGTCTGAAAGGCATAAAATTTAAGAATTCAATAACCTTTAAATTTGAAATTTATAAAAATACAAAAAACCATTATAATAATTTGAAGATAGGAATTAAAATTCATTAATTTCTTACTATCTTCAACATCATATTATGAAGAATTAGAAATATATATATATATATATCTTTAATGAGATATAAAATTTAACATAAAAATAATAATTATTATATTAATATAATAAATTGACAAGTGGATCCATTAATAAATGAATCCATATATAGAACAATACATAATAAGTGGATCCGTGGCGCAATGGTAGCGCGTCTGACTCCAGATCAGAAGGTTGCGTGTTCGATTCACGTCGGGTTCAAATTCCGTTTTTACCACTTTTGTTTTGGCCATTTTCCTGTTCTTTTAATTAACATCTTTTTCCCCTCCTTTTCCTCTGCTCCCTTTTTTTCTCCTTTTTTCCCCAGCTTTTAATTAAGCCTTTTTTTACTTCTCATTTTTAACGAGTTCAAATCACAACTCTTTTTTTTTTCCCCCTCTAGACTGTCCAATTTGAAATAATTCACTTCCTTTCTAGCTGTTCCATTCTCATATATCCTCCTCGACTTTACTCTTCCACTTTGACCCATTTTACATGAATGGGAAGATCTCCCAATTCACCTCCATCTCGATAGTTTTGATCATTTCATCTCTCTCTCTCTACTTATGGGGAAAAAAACAGAAAATATGCTATAATTGATTGTGAAGTTCCCCGCAGCCGAACAAAACAAAGCATCCTTGGTTCTCCTCATTAATCTTGGGCATGAATTTAGGGACAACTTCGGTCAGATAAGAAAGGCAAAGGTGATATTCAGCTTAAATTTTGGTGAAGCAAAGCATTACAGTTTTTGAGGAGGCAATGTGCCAGAGCTACCAATAATCCTTGCACGAGCACTTTCCACCATCAAAATAATGGAATCTAGCTGAATCTCGAACAATTATTGTTCTCTCTGAGATATTTGAAATAAATTTAATGGCTGTATGACAATCTACACAAGTTCTTAAATTCTTAAAGACTTTGATTGGCGTTCCTGGAGGAGTAGCAATGATTCCAAAGGCGACTGCAATCTTCTCACTGTGGTAGAACAGATTTTGCTCCTTCTGTTCCTCTTCCACATCATGCAGCACATAATCTGTATCAGGGACATAACCCTCTGCCTTCATTCTCTTTGAGATGTCACCAAGGAATGCGTATACTTCCTCAGACCTGGGATGTGATTTATCTCCTACCAGGAAAATATGAGTCTTCCTTTTCAAATTAATCCAACTCATGCCTGGCTTCTTCACAAGTCCTTTTTCATCCATAGCTTTTCTTATTATTGCCACTTCACTCCACTTGCCAGCAGTGGCATAAATGTTTGCAAGAGTGACATAAGTAGCTGCATTCTCTGGCTCAATTTCGAATAATGCTTCTGCCGCTTGCTTTGCAAGTTCAAGGTTTCCATATATTCTACAACCACCGAGTAGGGAAGCCCATAGGAATTTATCAGGCTTCATGGGCATCTTTTTAATAATATCTTCAGCTTCTCCAAATCTGCCAGCTCGGCTCAGGAGATCAACTACACAAGCATAGTGATCTCGTATGTAACTTAGTCTATGTTTCTCCTTTATTGAGTTGAAATATTCTAGCCCTTTCTCAACCAAACCAGCATGGGTGCAAGCAGAGAGAACCCCGACGAAAGTGATTTGGTCTGGCTTAATATCCGTTTGAAGCAACATTTCAAATAACCTAAGAGCTTCACGGGGTTGGCCATTTTGTGCATAACCACATATTAATGAAGTCCAGGAAAACAAATCAGATCTTGGTAATAATATGAAGACCTTATATGCACTATCCATATTTCCACATTTCGAGTACATGTGAACAAGAGCACTAGTTGCAAATGAAACTGGATCATATCCCGACCTTGTCATGTAACCATGGACCTGCTTACCTAGGATCTCCCCTGTCTGCTGTGCACAAGCATTCAAAACCCCAGCAAAAGTGAACTCATTAGGCCTAATCCCAGAATTCAATAAATCAGAGAACAACAAGAAGCCGTCTTGCCATCTTCCACCCTCAAAATACCTATCAATCATCGCTGTCCAAGATACAACATCCCTTTCAGATGTCCTATCAAAAACATATCTTGCCTGATCTATGCTGTCACATTTTCCATACATATCGGACAGAGCACTCCACACCACGGCATCTGAATCCAATCCGGTCCGAACAATATGACCATGAATCTCCCTCCCCAAGCGCAAAGATTGTATAGAAGAAGCAGCTGCAAGAGCACTGGAAACTGTAAACTTACTAACCATGAAAGTATCCCCCTTTTGCATCAATCTGTACAACTCTAATGCATCTGTTGGCATGTCATGCTTAACATAACCCGACACCATAGCAGTCCACGAGAAATTGTCTCTTTTAGGCATCTCATTAAACAATGCCCTCGCAAGATCAATTCGACCCATTTGTGCACACCCAGAAATTAACATATTCCACGAACACAAGTCCTTTTCACCCATTTCGCTGAACACCTTATGTGCATCTTCAAGACTATCACATTTGCAATACAGATGTAGAATCTGATTTGACAAAAAGATCCCAGGTTTGAAACCCGTTAGTGTTATGTGATTATGGACTCTTTTACCTTCCTCCAAGCCTTTCTGTTGAATGCAAAATTTGAAAAGGACCACATATATATCTGCAGTAGGGCAATCAAGATGGTGTTCAAGTAACTGGACAGCATCTTTCAATCTATTTCGTTGGCATAGAATTTCAATGGCTTCCTTGAATTTGTTGTCACTACACAAGCGTTTGATCAGGGATTGGTCATGGTCAGAATCTCGTTTAAAAAAAGTTCTTTTCGGGAATGACTTTTCAGCAAATTGGAGCTGAGAGGATGTCGAGGCCGCACGCCAAGATAGAGAACAACGGCGAGGAGTTAAGGATCTGATTCGTGCTTGAAAATGCAATGAAGTTGGTTTCATAGTTACTTTGGAGGTGTGGCGCGGAAAAGGCCTTCAAGATCAAAGTGGCAAGAGAAATACCCACCTCAAGAGGTTTGCCGAACAGGAGTGAGCTGGTGGATATTTTTAATGAAAATCAACTGGTCTTCATAATTAATTTAGTCAAAGATTGATTCCTATTTTGTTTTGAAACTGCCATCCTAGAGAAATTTACAATACTTGCACTAGTTTTCTACAAATCCCGGACAATCGTCTTTACTAATAATGCAAAAAAACCATGAACCTCGTACAAAAAAAGGGGAAGACCTGCCACATGAATGCAACTCTTTTCTTCATTTTTTAGAATGCAACTACTTGAAAAGACCTCACCGGGAACCAGCAACAGATAGAACTGTACAATGGAAGTTCAACCGTAGTACAAATACGAAAGGATAAATTGACAAAAAAATTAAACCATTACGCTGGGAACAGCTCCTCTTCCAGAATAGACCACTGAATTAGAGGGCCAGATAAAAGAACACCCACGAGAAGAGCTGCATTGGAAGGTCAACTCAAATTGCGTAATGGATATTTGAGAGAGCAAATAACGAATTCCTCCCCGAACAACTTTTAGTAGCAATATCTGCTGTCTGCACAAAGAAGAGATTCTATATATAATAACTCTTGAATAGCTCAAGTACAAAGTGTAGCTTACAGTATTCCACATACATATATCTGGTTATAAAACAAACAGCAGATTGTACAAGAGCATTGTAAAAAGCAAATAAACCAACCAACACTAGGCGGAGTTCATTGACATAATATCATGGACAACTTAAACAAGCTGCAAAAAATGGCAACCATACCCTCCACCGCTATCCTCTCCATACGAAAGGTGAACTCGAATTCCTTCCCAGATGAAAGATACAAATCGCTGCATATGGAAGCCTCAAGACAAAAGGATGATAGACTTTAATCATGACGCCATTATCACCGTAACAGGAATGACTTTCTTAGACCTATTCCCCATGCCCAAATGCTCATGGAGCCTTAAGTGAGAGGCTTCGTCTAGATCTGGCACTTAAAATCACATTGCATATATAACCTCCCCACTGCTGTCGATGTCCAGATCAGGATCAACATCATCAAGATCATCAGAATCCAGGTCATCCATGTCATAATCCATTAAATCCGGGTTATACAGACCAACAGGTGGTATGGTGGCCTCGGATATTATCTGCATGATGACATCTAAACTCTGCATGGGCTGGTCAGGCTCTTCAAACTGGTTGCTCAGAGTATTCTCATCCATCAGATCCGCTGGAAGGTTTTTTAAAAACCAATCATGGTTCTTGATCTCAGGCATGGTGATTCTCTGTTTCATAACAAGGGTGTAAGGCATCAGTCAACTCTAATACTATTCACATGCTGAAATTTGATGAAAGTTGCTGAGTCAACTCAATATCTTGTTACTAATTTGTTTTGAGGGTGTAAGAGACGTGCTACCATAAGTGCTAGGAACCCCCCCCCCCCTCCCAATTCAAACTTTTTTAGAAGAAAGTATCAAATAAAAGTTCAATAGAATCATTTGTGTGGAAACTAGATACAAATGCAGAATTGGATCTATAAATTGCTTTCAAACTGAAACTATTTTATAAATGGGATACTGAAGATAGTAACCATCTCTTGATCAAAATAGGAACTGAAAAAAGAACAAATTATAAAAATAATTTAACAACAATACTAAAGTTCTCAGAAGCTAACCTGAACATATACAAATATTTAAAACTAGAAACACTAACCTGGGCAGGGTCTCCAACAAAGATCCTTGAGATTAGATGGCGGCAGTCATCAGATATCTGCACCTGATCTGGAATTGTATACTGAACGCTTAGAATTCTCTGAAAACAAAGAAAGAACATAATTAGCATCAGTCTTCTTCTTCTTCTTCTTCTTTTTTGAAGTCTGAAATGCAAGCTATGACAATCAGACTGATTAAATACATTTATTGTCTTCCGGAAGTCCTTTGGTTCATCTGGATCCTCAAAAGGGTATGCACCAACCAACATGACATATAACGTCACACCACATGACCATACATCTGCAATCTGGAAGAGAAAACATGTGAGGTAAAGTAAATAATAAGCCCATTTTCAACGATCATGAACAAATTATGATTATGCAAGCACATAGTGAAGACATAAGAGTAAAATTTCAGCTATAAGATCAAGGTCAATCACATATAGCAACAGACAGCCGAGAAATGAATAACTGAAGGAGAACATGTCATTGTCAAGCAATAGTTCATCTACAGAAGAACTGAAGGAGAAGGGGCAGAAAACAAGATTCTTTTTTACTCCAATATAACATGGGTGTAATATTAAAAGAAATCAGGATAGAAGTTGGGGAAGTCTGTAAAATTGTATAGGACATTAAATAATCTGGTTTCAGAAGTAAGAAAACCACTTGCAGAAAAGGAAATAAGTTTGGCAAGCAAAAATATAGCACTCTACATGAACTGCGGCCACATAGAATTAGAATTCAAACAATATCTAATCTACATAAAAAAAATTATTTTATTTTAAATAATAATAATAATAATAATAGGTATTTCTTAAAATTGCAATGCCTGCTCCAAAACTGTCGAATACAATAATCCTAAAGAACTATTTTTCTGAATACCATCAGTTACTTCCTTTCTTCAGTTCCTTTATTTCTAGTGGTTCTCAACTATATTAAATCATGACTGTTTACAAATAAGCTTCAGTGCCCATCAACAATTGACTACTCAGTATCAAGCATTGTGAAGAACAAAAAAATGAGGTATCTTGCGAAAGAGAGAAATGAAATCTCTGGCAAAGATGAGAAAGCAAGACACGAAATGTCATATCCATTCCAATGTGCTCTATGGGTTCAATATAACCATGCACACATCACAGCTCTGCAGTAAAATATGATATTAGAATTTCCATGCAGCTGCCAGTGAAGGTTCATAAAGAAAGAGTAATAGTTTTGGCGTCCAGAAAGGCTAAACTCAATGTACATGCGAAGTCTGATCAATCAGAGAATTCTTGACGCAAAAGTCGGTTTCACCTTGCCATCATATTCTTGCCTTAATAACACCTCTGGAGCAATATAAGCAGGAGTCCCTACAGTTGACTTCGGTTGAGAGTGCAGAAGAGAAGACTGAAAACCATCCACCAAGCAACAACAATAAACAGAGGGAAACAATGATATTAACAACTCATAAAAAAACATAATAGGTATCCAGAATAAACATCATCAGAAAGCCAGTTGTACCTTGGAATATCCAAAATCACATATCTTCAAACGAGGAGCAGGGCTTCCATCCAACAATGTGTTCTCCAGCTTCAAGTCACGATGACATACTTGCTTCAACAAGAAAGATAATACAGTCAGAAAAAACGATTTACCGAGACAGGTTTTTCTTCTTCCCTTTCTGTCAGAAGGGGTGAAAAGGGGTTGGGGGAGTTATGCACATGAGAAAACAATTCAAGCAGTTCTTTAAATAAGATACAATACCATTGAATGGCAGTAGCTGACTCCAGATATAAGTTGCTGAAAAAAGAAGCGAGCCTGCAGTATAAAGCAAAATTTTTACAGCAGTCCTAAGATGCAAGAAATTTAAAGCAAAATTAAAGGCCAAGAACAAGATAGGCAATTTAGAACCTCATCCTCACTAAAGCGCCCAGCATTGCAGATTCTTTCAAAAAGCTCCCCTCCAGAAGCATATTCCATCACAATAGCCAGATGAGTTGGTGTTAAAATAATCTGAAATACAATTTTCAACACAATCAATGTAAAAGAGCAACACTGCTTTTACATAAATAAATGATAAAAGGGTAACAGTAAGCAGACCTCTTTAAATCTCACAATATTGGGATGCCTCAAGGACCTGTGATTAATAATCTCCCTCTTCACGTTTTCATCTATCTGGAATCAACAATTTCAGAAATGTTAAAATCACACAATAGAAACTACTTAGTACTTGTAGTGTTGTGTGAAGCGTATTCAGCAAATTCTATTGCAAAATGCACCACCCATCCTTAATAACAACATGTAAAGCAGATAGCACCAATGAATTAACACCTGCCACAGACACTCATGACAAATATAGACTTCTTCCCCAGTCTGCCACTATCTCCTCCTTTAGAAGATGAAACTATTGATTAACCCTCAACATTTTATTGTGATACTGTAATTTCTGCACCGCTCTTTAACTGCAATTGCATTTTTTGACACATGCCAATGTTGAGAACTAGGAGTTTCCACACTGTATGTAACTAAATAGGATTGTTTCGAAATATCTACGATCAGATAATTAAATTGGCAAATATAGACATGTTCCCCAGTCTCCCACTGTCTCCTCCTTTGGAAGATGAAACAATTGATTAACTCTCAACATTCTATTGCAATACTGTAATTTCTGCACCATTCTTTAACTGCAATTGCGTCTTTTGACACATGCCAATTCTGAGAACTAGGAGTTTCCACATTATATGTAACTAACTATTTCAAAATATCTATGATCAGATAATTAAATTCCCACTATCACATGCAAATTCACCAATCTGTGTTCTAAAATATAAGATTACAATCTTCTGCAGACTTCATGATTACAACATAGATGAGTGTATAATATGCTTACAGAATGGCACAGTATATTATCTATCAGTAAATCTAGGGAAAATAATTTGTTTCACATTCAAGCAGACCCAAAACGCTAATGGCACATTAGTTTTCCTCTATGGTAATATAAGATGGACTCTCCAGTGCAGCAAGTCAGAAGACTAGTAGGTTTAACGACAAAGAAAAGTTGGGATTGAACATAAAAGGTAAAGGTTACAAGTAACATAGAGTTTAGACATGAAAAGATAGCCAAGGCTTTGGTACAGAGAAATGTTTACTGAAAGCTCATGAATCAGAGACATGAGAAAATTTGAAATATAATTCACATGGAGATTATTCCCAATGAATGTTTAACAGATTGACAAAGAAATGCTTCCTCTGTATGGTAACAGAGCTTAAAACCATCTGTAGGCAGACTTGATTCAGAGGACTCAAGTTATTATTTAGCCAAGTCGTTAGCCATAAATGCCCATGCTATGACGACCAATGTAACATTTAAATGTAAATTTTGTTTTGAAATGTTAACATTATGAGCTTTCAGAAACTAGACGGAACTCCCAATTATACCTAGCACAAAAAGTGTGCTAACTTCTAGTCTACCTCAGTTTTCAGCAACCAAGCACACGCAAGGGCCAAAATCAAATTCGAATAAGCAAATTTGCCAGAAGATTAATCGATAATTTAGAAATATAACTAAAACAGGATTGTTCGCAAACGAATACTGATTGGAACAGAATATTTCCAGAAATAACCACAACCAACTTATCAAAACAAAAAAAGTAACCTCCATAAGTTAATCATATAAGGTAAGCTCCTTTTAAACAAACTACTCAAATAAAAACCTTCCATATTTGTGCCAACAGCAATCAGAAAAACAGTAGTCAAATTTAAACACGAATCTTAGAAATCATTCACTAAAAACACCAGTTTAAGCAACGGTCTAGAATCACGAAACTAACCTTATCACCACGCTCGATGTACTTAACTGCAACCAGTTCCTTAGTCTGCTTATCTGTCATAAGCCTAGCAACTCCGAAATTACCCGAACCGATATCTCTGACAAAATCGTACCGGTCGCTGTCGTGCATGATCGGCATATCCATCCCTGGACTCACTGTCATCGG
The DNA here is from genome assembly GCA_019593545.1 of Apocynum venetum. NCBI lineage: Eukaryota > Viridiplantae > Streptophyta > Magnoliopsida > Gentianales > Apocynaceae > Apocynum > Apocynum venetum. Next base: position 1,382,813 of record SRSM01000123.1, on the reverse strand, counting down.
CGCCCGATCCATTTCCCGACCAGCTAATGAAGATCGTTTCGCCTCACCTCAGAGAAGCAAATAGATTGACATTAGACAGCTCTCGCGAGCGGCTTCCCGTCAAACCGCTGACGTACAAAAACCGGTGGTACAGGTAATCAGGAGGAGGAGAATATCAGTGGCTGCTGGTTTTGACTCAAATCCAATTGGGAGATCGGTAACGAGTGTGAAATGACGCTTCAGCCCTTGGGATGACTTAGACCTTTTTGAATGGATAAGGAAAGTCCCAGAGGCGGTTACTTTAGTACTTTTGCTGAATTTTATTTTTAAAATTTTTTTGTTCCCTTCAGCTCTGGCCTCTGAGCTTTGAGAAAGAGAGAGAAGATATTTTCTTGGAAGATGGGACGGGAGGAGGAGGTCGGCGACGGGAGGGGTCTCAAAAATATCTGTGACTGGGAGAGACGGGTGAGGAGGGAGATGATGGATATTGGGTGGAGGTGACGTTGACGAGGAAACATGGAGGGTGGGCGAGCGGGTAAGCAGAAACTGCGGCTTGGATAGGAACGACTAAGGAATATGTCGTTTGGTGTGATCGCAGAAAACGACGGCGCTCTAGCTCTTATCTTGATGGTGAGACTACTATAATTGACAATAATCATCCAGCCGAATTAAGTATTCATAAATAAATTACATGTATGGAGTGATTATAGTAGCGTATGTGTTGGTATTACTTTTTACATTACAATTTTTTTTAAAAGTAATTTATAGACAAGTGGGGAAACTTGACTTTGTCACTTATGATTATAAAATTTATAAATTTAAATTATATTTTTCACATTGTGTATTTCAATAAAAAATTATTAATTTTTTAAAAAATTATGTAAAAAAACAAATTAAAAATAATATTATGTAATTAATAGTTAATAACTAAAGAAAATAGTGTTAAATTTCTAACGGTCATTTTAAATTTTATAAATATTTATGAACCTTTGATTTGATAAAGTAGTTATAACACTTTTTTTAACCTTTGTTTGTCTTTTGCTGTTTTTAAGAAACAGAAAACTTACAAAGTTTGTCTCTATGAAACTTGTAGTAATAATAATAATAAACTCAAAATTAATTCAAAGAGATATAAATAAATGGTTAAAAGGTAGTGTAAAAGTTTCCTCTATTCACTTTCTATATAGAGAGAGATTTTCCATTATACTAGCAAGTAATAAATAAGTTCTAAAAACTTGGTTATTTCATAAATAAATAAATAAAAAGACTCGATAGGAAAAAAAACCAATAAATAGAAATAAACAAATTACGTTGCTATATGGAGAACAACCTCTTGCCATGTTAACACGAGAGGTAGTTTGGATTATGGTGTACAACATTTTGAATGTTTATGGGATGTGATAAATAAGTTGACAACTATAAGTACTTACTAAATTTGCACATATATATATATATATATATATATATACATGGTTAATAAAAGCATAGATATAGTTTACATTTATAGTATGGCACAAAAAAACCGTAAGCATATAGGACATATCATAATTTTCTTCTATTCATGATCGAATAATTTAATATTTATAGTTTTTAAGGATTTTTTTATAAAAAAATATAATATTTTCTTAAGAATATATCTCATAAGATTGCTTATCAATCAAGCTATACTTATTTGTCCATGATTACATTTGTATTTTTTAAAAATAAATATAACAAGTTATTTAATTTAAAATTAAATTGAATATCTTACTAACTTTATACTATAACCTCATAAATATCAAAGATAAAGTCAAAAAATATTATTAATTCAAATATATACATGAATTGTGAATGAGACAATTAAGTGTGATTTTTATAGAGATTAATTTGGAACCTAGACAATTAAATGTTTACTCAATAAAGTAATTTTTATAGAGATCTCTCTAGAATATTTTACATATTTCTTTTAAAAAAATGCAATTTGTAAAATTATAGGAGGCAAATGCCACCCCAAATGCGTTTCTTCCACCAATTTTCTTATCACTAAAAAATTATTCTTTAAAAATTAATATATATATTATATATTTATATAAAATTTTTATCAAAATACTATATTAAAAATTAAAAATTCAGACTTACAATGTATAAATAAAAAGAATAGTAAATGGAAAGAAAACTTCTTAACAGCGGCATCACAAAAGAAGTGATATCGTCCCCGGGGCATATGGTAAGGCATCGGCAACGAGGTCGAATCCGTGTGGGCAAATTTTCATGAAAATTTAAGGTTGTCTGAGATTGATCTGTGCTCTCTCCCAAATGTCTGTCACTCGGGCTCTCGATTTACAACCGACTGGTCAAGGGACATTGAACAGGTGGGGGAGTTTCCTCTCCTAAAAGTAAGATCCTGGGAACTGTTGATCTGTTATATATTCTACCTTCTTTGAAACATTTTCGAGACTGCCATTCGTGAACTGAAACAAAGACAAAGGAAAGCATCATTGGAAGTTGAGTCCGAACAGTTACAAACGGGGATTTTGCACTTTTTGGACGATCAAGACGAGAGCAAGACAAGGAAGCTTCAGTCCTTACTCTAAAAGGAACATAAATAGTAACCTCTCACACGCATGGGAAACGGTTCCATATTAAAAATGTGATTTATATTTAGCACAAAAACACAAAATTAAATTAAATGTGCTTTACTTGTAAGGGATTTTTTTTGCTCTGGTTTGGATGGAGATTTGACAAACACTGTAACATGTGTTCCTTTGTCTTTTTCCACACACACACACATATATATATACTGGTTTGGATGGAGATTTGACAAACACTGTAACATGTGTTCCTTTGTCCTTTTCCACATACACACACACACACACACACACATATATATATATATATATATATCCCTTGTACTCCACCTCCAGGTTGCTGGAATAACTCCCAGATGCTGTGGTGGAAAACCAAGGCATTGCCACCGTAACAGTAACTAAGATTAACTTTCATTTAATCGTTTAGGATGAAAGAATTGACAAATTGACATCTAAGAAGTTAATGGCTGAATCACTAAGAGATTATAGTCACGAGTTGATCAGATGAAAGATTTTACATCACCAACGTATATAAGTAAAAGGACACAACTTAAAAATAATAATATTCTAAAAACTTGTTAAAAACATTGCCGTCATTTTTTAAGGTTTTAAAATATATTGATTTATATGGGATATATTTATTTTTTTGAAAGGCGTTTATACACAAAGCAAAATTAATTCAAGAGACAAAGGAAGAATAAAAATATACTATGTGAAGTAAATGAATATTCTACTGTAAAAATAAATACTTCTCCTACGTGAAGTTTTTCCTCCATTCTCATTTTACTTACTCTATTTTGTTCTAAATTCAGTATTAATCAATTATCCCCTTATTGCAAAATATAGGAAAGCCAGAATCAATTACCCAAATATATCAAAGGGACAATGGGAGCCCAATAAAAATAGACTTAAAACATATTTTTAGCACAAATATATGGAGAGAAAAAAAACAGTTATATTTTTAGCACGAACAGTAAATCAGTCAACAAGCTTCAGCCTAAAACGATATCTTCGATTTAATTGAGAGTTTTATGAATAAAATAAAATGTCATATTGTTTCTCTAACAAAATATAATTCGTTGGATTAACTTTTATAAAAATTAATAAATTTTTTATAAAATAACATTAATTATTATATATTAAAAATAAAAAAAATAAAAAAGAAAGTTGTATTTGAGAATAAGAAAATATAAATGTCTTGCTTTAAAAAAAGAAGAAATAGTTTATTATAAATAAAAATAAATAAATTTAATGGCAAAATATTTATAAAATTAATTATATTTTAGTACAATAAGAAAATTAGCAAACGACTTATATTTTTATACGAAATGAGTAATTGCTAATTTAAAAATGATATTTCCTTCTTCTATCAATATAAATTAATGTCTCCAATTTACACGGATCATTTTTTTCTCATGCATTTAATTATTATGTATTGAAAATAAAAAAAAGATAAAAAAAAGTTTGATTTGAGAAAAAAGAAAATATAAATGTTTTTGTCTTAAAATAAGAAAGATGTGAGATTAGAGATAAAAAAAAGTGTAATATTGAAAATAAATAGTGACATATACATAAAATTTTATAAAATGATTTATATTTTAGAATAAAAAAATTTATATTTCTAGACAGATAAGATAATAAATTTGATTATTTATTTCAAACGTTTAAAAAATTATTGAAATTGACTTCTTTTTTTAATCTAAAATGGGATAAGTATATATTATTGAAATTCACCTTCTAAGCATGCGGTACACGACACAAACATTGGAAGTTTTGTTACTCCTGATTTTTATTGATAAAAGTCAGTCAGAAAAATCCATAATGATATAAATTTTAAAAATTTATATATTCAAAACTTTTTTTATAATCTTTCAAGACGTAACCGCATACCTTCGTCAGCGATAGAATTTCCCAACTAACATACAAAAACTAAACGGACAAGGCAAAGGTAAATTTCCGAAACTGTCCTGCTCGGAGCTTGTCTCTCCTTGCCAGTTCACGCGGTGTTCTCCTAGGAATTCGCAAAACACCCACTTTCCTCTTTATTCGGCGGCAGCCCCAAAATGGTCATTTCCAACTCTTTCCGTTTTCCTGATTAGTCATTACACGCTAATAATAACCTAACATCACAGAGGAAATAACGCTAACTGGACGGGCCGGAGGAAATGGTAACGGACGCGGAGCTAGTGGGGCGGCTGAGGGAGTTTATAAGCACGTCAGACCTGAACACTACGACCACGGCTGCCGTTCGCCGGAAGTTAGAGGAGGACTTCGGAATTGATTTGTCGGATAGAAAATTGTTCATTAGAGAGCAAATCGACCATTACCTTCAAAATCAGTTTCAAGAAGCGCAAGAAAATGAGGAAAATGAGGGAGAAGAAAAAGAAGAAGAAGAAGAAGAAGAAAAAGAAGAGGCAGTCGAAGAGAGTGGTGGAACTGATGATGAAGAGGAAGCTGAACCCGGTAAGGGAAACGGCACCGCTAAAAGAAGGTTTGTTAATATTTGTATATATGTATGTAAATTCCATCTCTGCGTACTCTTTATAACGTTATAATTTGAGTATTAAATATTATGAGTTTGAGAATGCTCTGTTATTTTGCGTGGGAATTTTCTCAAGTGCGTAAAATTTCTAGATTTTTAATTCGAACTACAAATGCATATATGAAGGTTCTGAGGGTGAAGTTAATGCGTGCCTTTTGGTATACCGACTGATGAATGCCGAGCCTTGGAATATAGTGGTTTTTGGGGATTGTTCTATTTTGATAAGCTGAAACTCCCGAGTTTCATTGATTGTTTGATTACGACGAGAAAAAGATAATTTCAACAGAATTGTTGCTTGTCTATGTTTTGAACTTATAGCAGATGCACATGGTGTGCTGTGCTTGCCATGAGAATTAGTGATTTTTGTTTCCATGGTCTAACAAATGGATGGGTAAAATATTAGCTCCTTTCCTTCTCAGTGTATCACTTGCACTATGTGATTCCCTTTAGATTTTATACCGATCTGTTTAGATTCTTGAAGGCAAATACTGATCCAATTAGTCCCCCCCCCCCTCCTCCCCGCACAAGCACAAGAGGAAAAGAAAAACAAAGATCCATAAACTAAATTATCCTTAGTTAGGATGAACTACATTAGTGCTTGGTAAACTTCTGTTGCCTAGGCAGGAACTTTTAAATGGTAAATATTTTGATGCGGATGCTTTGTATTTTATTAGGTCAAAAAAGAAGAATAAAGACATCAAGAAAAGAGGAGGTGGTGGATTTGCCAAGTTATGTAGACTCTCTCCGGAACTTCAAAAATTCACTGGTGTACCTGAATTAGCTAGGACTGAGGTATAAAATATTTTACTGGTGGTCTTCTCTATTATACCTCATTTTAGTTTTATGATTGCTTAAGAAATATTTTTGCTGATGATCATTAATCTCATTTTCCAAAATCTAGGTTGTAAAACAGCTGTGGAGCTATATTCGAGAAAATAATTTGCAAGACCCAACCAATAGACGGAATATAGTCTGTGATGATAAATTACGGGACCTTTTTCATGTTGATACCATAAATATGTTCCAAATGAACAAGGCCTTAGCAAAGCATATATGGCCATTGGATGCTGATTGTGGTAAATGTTTCTGCATCCACCTTTTTGTTGGTTTATTGGCTAATTTGTTTCTGCCTCTCAAATAGTCTCCTGCATACTAATACTGTTTCAGTGTGGAAAAATGGATTCTTCTTGGTGCGCCTATACATTAGGTTCATGATTTGGAGATGGTTCTGGCCTAAATATTTCCTGTATTTCTACAGGAATCTTGTTGGCTGCCATGATCACACCTCAATTGTAGTTGAAGTAATTACTGTAGCTGAAACATAATATTTGTGTTCATTCTGGTACAAGATTATCTGTTGCCTATTCAGGTAGCATACTGCTCAACACATGTAGATGCTTAGGAAGATATAGTGAGGTTTAATCTAACAGTTGAAATTATGAAAATCAAGACTAATCCATTGACATAGAATCCTAGATGGATCCACAGGGGCTAATATGTTATGAACCTCCATAATCTCCACAGTTGGTCAAGCTGAAGACTGAGGAGATTGGTTTTCAAGGAACTTGGACTCAAATGGGATTTTGCTTGGAAAACCACTGTATGTGATGCTCGAGTTATGGTGATGGCCTTTTGAGAAGAATGATAAATGGTCACTGTATGGAGTTGATCTAGAATGAAGATGGAATGAAGCATGTGGCAGTCACATGACACTCAGTTGTAGAAGTTCATTAAGAACGGTAGATAGGATCTTTTTGTCAGGATGCTCTGTGAACTGGTGAATCCTAGGGTTGAGGGAATTTAATCAATGTCAAAGCATGTATCAATATCTTCTAAAATGAGATCTTAAGAGGCCTAGTTGATTTTAAAACTCTAAACTACAATTAGAAGGCGATCCTAACATAGATGGCTTGAATGCAGAAGGCATATACTGATTTCTTTTTGTGTATAGGATGATAAATTGATTATCTGTACTGTACTTTCAAGTGGCTGACGAGAAGGACTGCGCGTTCTTGCCTCTTTTAGTGGTTTTGCTGGGATCAAGGGGAGGATAACTAAATCTATACCTGAAATTAAGGAATTACTTGGGCAAAGACAGGTGACGGGGTGAAGTGGAATTTGGGACTTTGGAGTAATAGTCCTTCAGGAAATAGTAGATTATGCAAAGAGTCAAAATTAACTTTCTTTGTACTGCGTCTATTACTTAGTAAGCTATTGCTTTTTAACAGCCTTTTCTTTAAGATCATTGTTTTGGCTATGTATGGATTCCCATAACGTTTTTTGTGTGAAGTGTTTGGTTTAGTTTCTTTTTGTGTAAAGCTTATTCATATTTTCTTGTTCCTTATGTGAATTGTATTAAGATCAATAAATAAAATGAAATAGTATAGAGACGATTTCAAACCTAATAATCATTGAGATATTTTTAGTTCTTGAATTATCTGAATAATTAAAGATAGTTTGACTCTAGAAAGGAGATAGGATGAATTATCAAGTGGGGAATGCCTTAATTATCTTAGATTAAGAGGGTAGGTAATATAAACCATGTTGTAATGTTAATAGAAAATTATTCATGATCGAGTAAAATTGTCTTCTATAGTATTAGCTTCTGATTCTCAAATAGACAAAAAATTGATCTAGACAGTAGCACTGGAGTTTTCTTGTTTTAAGCTTGCCCATTATCACATTATGTCATCACGTGCTGATTAATTATTATGCCAAATTACATTAGACTACTACTGTACAATGTTTTTTTTTGTGCACTATTATCTTCCCTTGGAAAATTGACCCTTCTTTCCGGATCAAGCACCTTCAGCTGCTGCTGGCTCTACACCAAAGGAGAAGAAGCGGAAAAAAGGTAGAACTTATTTTTTGAGATTATGCTGTCTCATTGCATCAAATATTTTTGTTCCCGATCATTTTTGGCAACTCCTGATCCATGCCCATTTAAGAATTTCTTGACACAAATTTCTTCCATCCGTCTTCATTCACTGTAGTAGATGAGCCAAAGAGAAAGGAAAAGAAGCAGAAGGGTGGAAGTTCTGGTTTTCTTGCTCCCCTTCCTCTTTCTGATGCTTTGGTGAGGTTTCTTGGTACAGGAGAAAGTGCCTTGCCACGTTCTGATGTCGTGAAAAGGATGTGGGATTATATTAAACAACACAACCTGCAGGTATTTTCTCAGAAATCAATATAGAAGTCAATATTTGATTTGCTTACTCTACATTCACTCTTTCTTTCATTCTGTTTTGGTGCACTGAAGGATCCATCTGATAAGAGGAGAATTCTGTGTGATGAAAAGCTGAAAGAACTTTTTGACGTTGACACCTTTCAAGGATTCACAGTTTCAAAGATCCTTACTGTTCATTTCTTGAAGGAAGAAAAGTGAGTCGTTTCTATGATGTTGTCCCTTTTCAGCCTCATGGCATGGATTTGGAAATTTTGCTTCAAGGTCTCGTGAAGATACTAACATTCTTCTTACATCCTCTTCTTTTTTGATGTATCTTTTGTTTGTATCAAAAGAATGACAAAAAGTAAAAAAGAATGAAATTCCAATTTTCTTTTCATTTTATGCCGACTCCAAACGCTCCTTTTCACTTCCTCTTCACTCTTTCTTTCTTCATGTAATATTTAAGACGCCCATTCGTTTTTAAGGTAAAATCAATTTTTTTAAAAAAATTATTTTTCGGGCATTAATGTACTGCTGTGCTGTGTATAGATATAGTCTCAGCAATCAGAAAAAGACCAACCCCGAAAATGAGAATGAAATAGTTCTCAACGTATAGGTGCAATCACTGCATCTCTGTCCAACCAGCAGAAGCCGAGTGTGCTTGGCAATGTCTCCATGATGACATCCGGAACAAACACAACAGAACGTGGTTGGTCCTGGTAAATTTAGTTCTTTCTTTTGAGGCCATGACAGGAATAGAGATGGTGGGAACTTATTGGTTTTTCACAGAAACATGATTGCAGAGGAATAGAGCTACATTCGTTGCTATTCAAGTCTTTCGAACAATGAAGAAAAGCCGAAGTGGAAGTAATGTGGTCCACACGGGAGATAATAAAAAAACTCAGGATACTTCTATAATTAGACTCTGAGAAGCACCTTTGCTTTGTATTGTATGTGGCGAATGGGTGCTGTTTCCCGTAGTGGGATCTTTTTCTATCTTTTCCTTTCCAGATAATCACTTTCAACAACATGAGCACGGACCTGATTTTCTAGTGGTCTATGAATCATCATCAGAAAATACAGTCTTCCCAAGAATTTCATTCAAAACGTCAACAAGTGAATTTGCACCACCAGTAGTTGTCTCGAGAAAATGTTCAATCCAGATTTTAGACAACTTTTAGCGAACAACGTATCTCATCTTCGTTTTGCCTGAGGTTATTATTCCAATATGTGTCAGCTTATAGTTGGTGATTCTTGAAATGCACTGTTTTATACACAGCTGGCTAGACCAAATCGTATACAAGTATAATGTTCTTGGTCTGAGAAGTACAACAGCCGTAGCTCGATCTTTAAAATGATCCCAAGTGTATAAAAGAATGGAAAAATGAATATAATATATGGATTTTGTTCCAAGATGCTTAATGCCCTGACATTTTCTATTATCTCATATTGGAAAAAAGAATGGCATCTTACAAAATCATCCACCAGTTTTCTGCTCATTTTTTTTTAGTTTTGCATAATTTTATCGATTCTATCATAATTCTTATCTAATCCGGAGCATAATTCTAGAACATTGTCGGTCTGTATTTGTGAATGTTGCCGTTTACTACCATTCCCTTTTGATAGCATCTGAAAAGGAATCTATAGCCGTTTACTACCCCTCCCTTTTGATAGCATCTGAAAACGAATGTATAGCCTACAAGGTTAGTGTAAAATTCCAGATTTTCCAAAAATATTTAAAATATAAAATATAATATAATAGTTAAGTCAAATAAATAATTTTAATTTAAAATTATCAAAATTTTCAAATAATAAATCAAATTTCCAAATTTCAATTAAGTTTCAAATTATAAATTTAAACAAAAAATAAACTTTACCAGAATATAATATTTATAATCAAGTAAAACTAAACATAAACAATAATATTCTTAGTTCGAAATTGATTTAAACTAAGTTCAAAATTCATAAATGATTGATCATCCTTCATCCCTGCATCGCAATCCCATCAGCATGTAAATGATTTTAGAAAAACATAATCATATGTTAAATACAAAGTAATTAGTGGGAGTAAAGTGTGACATTTTACAATGATATACACATGTAAACATAAATGGTCAATGTATGTCATTGAGTCAAAAACTTCTATTTAATTAAGCTAAAGACCTTGTTCAATCGGACATAAGTTCCTGTTTTATCAAGTCTAACCCCTGTTTTTTATGACATATGCAATTATAAAATCATTGTACACATATCATAATAGAATTTAAAAGTGCACAATTAATTATAGAATAAATAACACATATAACATGTAAATATAAATAATTAAATAATTATATAAGGTTAGAACTCCCACCTCAAAAAATATATATAAATGTGTGCAAAGTTGCGTGGAAAAAATAGTTTCTTAAGTTTTTGTTTTCTACATTTGAAGTATTCAATGAATTAGAACCTTGAAAGTTAAAACTAAATAATTGATTTTAAATAAATAAATAATCTATATAAAAGAAAAAGAATGACTTTTTGAAACGTTAAAGGAAATATTTGGCATTTTAAAATATTTGGGAACACTTTTGGAATAAAAAAAAGTAATTTTCGAGTTTAGAAAAGTTTGAGTTTAAATTGTAATTTTAGAAAAGTTAAAGGGTCAAATTGTAATTTAAAAATATGGGTTGAAACAGAATTTCAATAAGCCTTGTGATATAAATGGGAATTTATAAAAATAATTAGGTAAAAATATAATTTTTAGGAAGTTTGAAGACTAATTTGAAAATTCTAAAACATTTTGTGGATAATGTGTAAATTTGTATATGAATTTAGAGAAATTTTAGGGTTTGTAAGACCTGAGGACCTATTTGCAAAAATGATAAAAGTTTTGAAATTACTAAAATACCCCTCATAATAATATCTTTTTTTTTCTTCCAAAATTCTAAACCTAATTTTTTTTCCTCTTATTCTTCTTCAGCCGTTGTCCCCTCTTCCCACACCCAGCTGCCACTCCTTACTGCCTACCCCATCTGCCGGCCCCTCTTTTTCTTCTTCTTCTCCCTCATTCTCTCGTCTTCCTCCCCTCTGTCCGCCCCCCTTCTTTCTCCCTCCCCTTTCCCTTCTGTTAAACCAAAAATCCACTGGAAAAATAAAATAAAAACGTTATGGAGTATTTTTGAAAACACTATGATTCTCTGAATTTGGGAGGCTAAATAGTGGAGAAAAAAATATTTTTTATGCTTATTACCGCCGCTGCCGGCCAGCTATATGGCGACGTCAATGATGACTGTCCTGAGAGGATAAATAAATTTACCTATTTCGAGATTCATGCTTAAGGATTAAATGTTTTAACCCTTATGTTATTTAAATGTGATTAATAAAATTCTAATGAATCGGATTAATTAAAACTAATAGAGAAATTAATAAAACTCATTAAAGTATAAAATGAGTATTACACTTAGTTCCCTAAAATGCATTAGAAGTGCCCGTTTAAACAGTGAGCTTGAGAATTTGTGCACCTTGCTTGTTGAAATTATATGAATGCAATGGACTCGTAGTAAAATGAAATACGAGATACTTTTGTATCATCGTAAAAATAAATAAATAATTCCATGAATTAAATTTTTTATGAACTACAAGTGCAAGCTTAAAGAATCACATTAATTGCTTCAAAAAAAATAATATACAATAAATATAATACAAATTTTTTTTTTCATGTTTTAAGAAAGTTTCCCAAAAAAAACTAAGAAAAGGGTTAAAATCTTAAAGATGCGGTCGGATGTGATGAACAGATTACAGATGAGAAACCAAGGGGTCCTAGTACATATTCTCTACAAGAACCATTTTTTTTATTTGGATGCGGATGGATTGAAGAACACTTAACTCTCTAGTAGTCAAGTTCCAGCCCTCAAAAATGGTAGGGTCCGGGAAGGGGGTCAGATCCACGCATACAACAAGCCAAAAGTATATAGATGCAAAAAAGAAGGATTGGTGGGGAAAAAGAGGAAAAGGGCAAGGCCTTGGAATTGGAGGATCATAGACTTCATAGTGAAAAGACTTTAGGTGGTCATTGGTTTATAGAAATCTAAGAAATCTCAATTCTTTCTCAACCAGCCAATTTAGGTAAAAGTGAGACTTGTTGCCCGCAATCGACTAAATATCATTATTCATCTGGTCTTTTACCATAAAATGAAATAGAATCATTCAACGAAAAGAAAGAAATATTAATTTTACCCATTTTTTATGTAAAATTAAGACAAACACTAAAAATTCAAATTTATTTGAAAGAGTAATGTCTATAAAAAAGATCAGACTAAATAAGTAAATTGAATCAATCGTAAACTTTAAAATATATAGAGATGTTTGTTAGTTTACTCATCTAAATATATATAACCTTTAAAAAAAGGAAAAAAAAGAAAGAAGAGAGAAATAACAACGTTTACGCCATCATACATTAATATTTGGGGCAGAGGTTTTGGCATTTTCTCAACAACCTTCTTGAAATCTTCTCATTAACTGCCTTTTTGTTTCGAGGGAGAAATGCATAACCATCTTGACTTCTTATAGCTGTTTGCAAATTGCAACCCTGTTTTTGAAAAGAAGAAAACGCTGTGCTCTTTCCTCTAGTCAACTCTACTCGGTATAATAAATTCACAGGTCAAGTAAAGTTATATAATGCATGCATTATAATTGTCTGTTGTGGAATTTGCAAAGTGAAAATGTAACTCTAAAAACATTGAAAATTATGCATTATTAATTCCTCACTCCATTACAATTTTAAAGACTTATTTTTCACTTTTGTTTATGTTAAATTATATGTTAATTTTCTTATTAAAAGTAGTTGATCAAAATATTCATATTTAAATTGAGATTATTCGTATTCTAAAAATACATTACATTTACTTTGGAATGATAAATTGTGAGAATATGAAAATATATATATATATATATATATATATTTAATAACATTAATTATATTTTCTTAATTTATGTGAAAAATCAAACAAATATAACAATTTGGAACAAAATGAGTACATTATTGGATATTTTTATAGCTTCAATATATAAAAATGACCTTTATATATTTCCGCTTATTATCCGATGAATTCAATTAAATTTGTCTTAGATTTATTTGATTTTCGTAAAATCTACTCGGTTTGATTCCCTTTTTTGCTTTCACTTCTTCTTTATATTACAAGCTGAATATTTGAATGGTAATCCATTTCACAGAAGAAGCTTTGACTTGGTCTAGTGGGCATCCATCTCTCGTGTACTAATTTTTGCCATAATTTAGAGTGGCAAAATGAAGCAGTCATTTATGTATCCAATCATTTTACTTCTCTAATAGACTACAATAAATAATAAATAAAGATATATAACTAATACATTATATGTTATCATATTATTCTAATGTTAAATTTGCATAATTATTTCGATTTGTGGGGTTAGTGAAATATTGCGTATCCTGAAATTTTATTTTATATTATCCCATTTGAATATATGGGACTTTAAAATTTTCTTGTTATCATGAACCATTTTACTAATTTGTGTAACTTTTTTTTCTATCTAATTTTTTTTTCTTTTTTTTGGAAAACTTGTCTTCGTCTTCTTGAATAAGATGGCGTGATGTCCAAATATGAAGATAAACAATCTCTTTGTGCAGAGTGGGCCCAAGTTATAGATCATGAAGGAATCCTTATCCCAATTTTAGCTATTATTGTGGATTCGAACCTCCAATTATTTTATTTCACATGTCTAAACAATTAGCGCAAATTCACCACGTGTCAGAGGATGAGATACCCTGTGCATCTCTAATTTCTGTGGATTCTAGAACAAAATTACTATTCTCCATATCAATAAAGGTCCGTTATTTTGACCATTTACTCATATACTAATAATACTAAAATATGAGTTTTTATATTAATAAATTCATTAAAAAATAACTATATATATAAGAATAATTATATTTTAAAACAATCTATGAAATTAGTTTGAGGCATAATAATAAGCAGAGTAATTACAAGAGGGGGAGGAGAAGAATGAACACGAGAAAAGAGTGAGGAATCTAACAAGTCCAGGTCCGCGTGTCGAGATGCCAATGGAGTTTACGAACGTTGGTTTTGTGGTGTTGTGTGTAAGATTCGTGTCTTTGGTGACCCAAAGGCCCACACGAGAGGTACGGAAGGAGTGGGGCTCCTCGTGTTTTGATAGACGAATCTTTCATGTGACAAAGATACCCCCACCCTCTCATTGTATGTTATTTTGTAGCCAACCCAAACACAAAGAAAAAAACTAATAAAAAGGACGATATATTTAGAAATTTTAATATATATATATATATAATTATATAATTATATTAAACTTCTGCCGAAATATCTAAAGATGAATTTTTATGTTAAGGAATGTCAATTTTATTAACATAAAAAAAAATAAAATCTCACCACTATCTTGTTGAACTAAGGGTAATTTTGTTTTAAGTAAAAATATGGCAATCAATTCTAAATAGAATAAATATATTTTTGAAAAACTACTAATAACTACAGGTACATATGGAGCATTCTTTTGTTGGCCAAAGCAATATACCTACACTTAATTGAAAATTCAACAAGAGTTTAATTTTAGTATAAAAAGTGTTAGTTGCATTTTTTTCCCTTCGACTTTCTTTTAGATCTACTTTTGACTTCAAACCCACAAAATTATAAAAAAGTTATCATTCCACTGATTTTTCCTGTTAAATTCAATACGCATTTATGATATGAATTGCTTCAATTGAATAACATGTGCAATTCAATTACGAGCTTTCTCTTATATAACAATATAATAAATAAATGTTCTTTCTTCTTCTTCTTCTTTTTTTTTTGTTAGATTTTGGAAATATTGTTTTTGATTCGATAGTATTGAAAGACATCATTCTTCAATTGTTGTAGTTTTATTACTGAAGAGTGTTCCAGTTTCATTTACTTTTCTATGAATAATAAAATAATAGCTTTTTCTTTTACTTTACTTTCATTCCACATAAAATTCAATTAAAAAGTATAACTAATAAATTTACATCAAAATGATTTCTTTCTATATTATGAAAATGATCACATATCCATCGAACATATATATATATATACCATTTTCGTTTTACTTTATTCATTTAACACATTGCATTGCATTATTGAAATCCTCCTACATTTTCACAACTAATCAAAATCACACTAATGAACTGATGCATACATGTATAAGGAGCAAAGTCTAGTTTGTTAGATGAAAATAGCGTTTGTAATCCCCAATCTTGTTTTTTTTTTAAAATATATTTTTTTAAAAAGCTAGAACCCAAAAAGGAAAAGAAAAAATATTTTAATTTTTAGTTAGCCTTTTTTTTCCAATGTTTCATGACGTGACAAATACCATTCACCAACATGAGTTAGAAAAAAATGGAAAGAATACTTTAAAACAAAGGTCTGAGTTTGATTTTTTTAAAGGTAATATCTTATAAATTTTTAATTGGGAGCTCTCCCTTTTAAATGAAATTTCTACCTGAATTAGTTATAAATGGTAAAATGTATACAAATATTAAAAGAATTTATTTACTTTTTAAATAAGGTGACCATCTTGTCGAACTGATTTGCATTTCAAAGCAATCGCTAATAGTGAACCTCAAAAACCCCAACAAAGGAATTTCACATAAATCTCATTTCAAAAACTCGTATCCATGAGGGGCACTATGGGTATAAAAAAGAAGAAGAAGAAGAAGTTAACCCCGTTAGCAAAACCACCATTAACCGAATAATACTTTTATCTTGTTAAATCTTTTTATTTATTTATTTTTCAACAAATCCACCGGTAATAGTCTCACATAGTTTATATTCCTTGAAGAATCTTGCAAAAAGTTGTTGGATAAAGTTATTTTGTTTTTCTTTAATAGGATATTTTATTACAAAAACAGACAATATTTGACTGTAGACTCGACGTCCGTTACCATGGAAATCAAGCAGAACGCGACGGCCCGAATGTGTGAAAAGAAGGAATCTTTATGTCCTAAAAGCGCAATTTTCAAACTCCTTTTTACTGCGATTTTTGAGCATTTTGCTTCAATTACCATATTTTGGTATCACTGTGCTATATAAATAAATCACCTCCTCCTCTTTCACTATGCTATCTTTTCATCTGAGCAAACTGCTGGAGATAACGGTTTGCGGAGATAGAAAAAAGGATATCAATCAACAGATAAAGGAAAAAGAAAAAATGGAGTTGGGTTCGAAAGAACTGAATTCAGATTTGGGAAATGGGTTTGTTCCGAAAACAATTGCTGATTTTCTACAAGAAGTTTCGGTGATTGAAGATGGTAAAAAGTTAGCGAAGCTCGATGAGTACGTTTTGAGTTGGAGCAAGAAATGAAGAAGATTAATGTGTTTAAACGTGAGCTACCTGTCTGCATGCTACTCTTGGGGGATGGTAAACCTTTTTTTTCTTTTCCGGAATTTTCTTGGGTTTTTCTTCTTTTCAATAGAAAAGGGTTTTTCTTTTTAGGGGCTGATTTTGGATTTTTGTTCTGGATTATAAAGCTATTGATAGATTGAAGGAGGAGGTTGTTCGATGCAAGGGAAGAAAAGGTAAGGCAGTGACGATGGAAGAATTCATCCCTTCGGGAGCCAATTGTGATGAAGATAGAGGGGCAAAAAGGTCAGGTGATCTCAATGAGAAGAAGAATTGGATGAGTTCTGCTCAGCTTTGGACCACCCCAGTGGAATACGCTAGCAATATTGATACAATCAAAATTCAGAATTCCTCATCCGTTTTGTACCAAAAATCAGTAAGAACTATCTTCATTTCTTTATAGGCATAATTTTTTTCTCCTCGAGTAGTTTTTTTTTTTGAGACAGTAGAAGTTTTGTTTTAATTTTTTAATTTTTCTTTAAATTGACTTTTGGTAACAGAGTAATCGAGAAGGTGGTAATGGAATGTGCCAAAAAACCCAACTTCAGTTATGGAATGTCAAAAACAGGGGAGGGGCATTTGTGCCATTTAAGAAGCGATGTGGGGAAGATTATGATTTGCCAGGTGATGGGCTATCTCTATCTCCGCCGGTGGCTTGCGGCCAACATGGTCGCCGTAGTAGTTTTAGTGCCATTTCGCAGGCGAGTCTTGGAGAGCAGCAGCAGCAAAAACAACAAGAACCACACCAACAGATGCAACCCAAGAAACAGCGGCGGAGCTGGTCTCCGGATTTGCATAGAAGATTTGTCAATGCCCTTGAACAGATTGGAGGAGCACAAGGTATCCCATATTTCTGTGCTTTCTGGGATTCTTGTTCTCGTCCATTCGTTTTTCTTTGCTATCAAACTTTTGCGTCTTGAAATAGGAATCTTTATTCGTTTCCTTAAGGTTAGAAAGGATCTTATCAAGGTATCTGGGGATTTGAATTTTTTTTCCCCCTGTTTTCTCGTTTGTGCGTATGGAAATCTGCATTTTCACTCTAGCATAATATTTATATGGACTAGAAGAAGAATATTAATAGAACTAAATTCTTTTCAACTTTTGTTTTTGGTAATTGTATTTCTTTCCAGCTCGAAGAATAATTATAATTCAATCTCTTCCTTTTTTTCTCTGAATTTTTATTCTTTCCAAGTATATCTGCGAAGGTTGCAGAAGACGGCACTAATTCTCCGAAATTTGCAGAGGCCACACCTAAACAAATCAGAGAACTCATGAAAGTAGCTGATTTAACCAACGACGAAGTCAAAAGTCATTTGCAGGTACTTTTTGAAACTTTTATCTCCTTAACATTTTTCTTTGTTGCTTGATCTGGCTAATCCTACATAAAAATTGCAGAAATATCGGCTCCATGTCCGGAAGATGGCTAATGCCTCTCCAGGAACATCAATGGACCTTAATCATGATGGCCTAGGAAGGGAAGGTGGTAGTTCACATAAGTTCAAAATGGCGCAGTCTGGTTCTCCTCAAGGTCCTTTAAACATGGGTGGCTCATCAAAAGGAATCTCTGTCTCACTGACCATTGGTGAAAGCTTGGAAGATGAAGACGATGAAAAGTCTGAAAGCCATAGCTGGAAGGGTTGTGCCAGAAGCGGATAGAGGAGAATTTTCCAGGGAATAAACCAGGAATTTTGCAGATAGAAATATAGGAGTATAAATTCAAAGTGAAGAAAGAACAATATCATATACAGCCAGAGACTGATAATTGCTAGACAAAGATCATAGAACTTAGAATATGTTGGTTTAACATTTGGTGTTGTGAACTGAAATTTTTCTTACTTTTCATGTTACTGGTAAATTTAACTGATGACCATTGTTTTGGCTATGCATAACAAATTAGAACTCCCTGGTATTTGGTTTTTGTTTCTAGTCTCTGTTTCTTTACCAACGCCATGCCATTAGTTGTTTTGGTTACCTCAATATGGTCGTTATGTTTTATCGGTGCTCATTGGAACTTTTTAAGTATTTTGTCATTAGCTTGTTGTCTTTGACCAATAATTAATAGGGGAATAAATTGGCATGTAAAATTGTATGAGAAAATTATTATCAAATTCTTATTTTGAATAAGATATTCTATGAAATGTTTACAATTGATTAATGCACTAATTGATAGAAAAAATGTAACAAAATTACCATAATATTTTTATAAATAAAATTGTAATGTGATAGATGAAACAAAATGACGACTTAATAAGATGTAAATTATTAAATGAAATAGGTTAATTACTTGAAATTTAGATGGAATATATATATATATATATATATATATATGTATTCAATTTAGAATTAAAGGAGTAATATATATTATTAATTTAAAATATTTTATCTGGCATAATTAAAATTTATTAAGTAGTCAATTATATTTTCTGTTAATATATTTTAACTCGAAAATCCAATGCATGACGTATATAGCTCCGACCGACAAAAAGGAAAAATTGCTTCTTAATGGTTGTTTGGCATTTCATCTTCTTGTGCTTCAACAATCTCTGACATTTTGTTTTCATGTAATTTCATTTTTTTTTTTGGGTGTAAGTTCGCAATTCAGATTGAAAAGTTAAGAAGTGTTTTTTGGGGAAAGCTTGTTTGGGTAAATTCGAGCAAAATATGATTAAAGGTATGATGAATAATTAATTGAATCTCATATTTGCTCTTCACATTATCGACTAAAGAAGATAATTCAACAAAAATAATATAACTTTTTACATTTTGATCCAAAATAATTCAAAACGTATTTGAAAAAATGTCAAAATATTTTTTTCTTGCAATGTGTTTAGTAATCACGTTCATCCCTTACGATGTATTTTGCATGAACGTATTTATATTTACGTATATTTTATATATTTCTTTAAAAATAAAAGAGTAATAAACATGATTGTGAATCGCATTCATAATTCACATCTTGGGCTTCCAATTTTTTTAAAAAATTTCATTTTATTTCATTTAAATAGTTAGTAAATTTCTTTAAAAAAATTAGTAGTACCTAAACACAAATTAATAATTTTTGTTTATTATATAAATTTTAGAATAAAAATTTTAAATCATATTTTTACATTAATATAAAAAAAATTATACAAAATTTTTAACTATGTATATATAGGACGTGATTGTGAATCACTTTCATTAGCAAAAACATAATTCACAATCAAGTCTTCATCAAGTAATTTGTGTTTTTTTTTAAACATATATTTTTTTAATGAAATAGTGAGTAAATTTATTTTTATAAAAAAGTTAGTTACCTAAAAACAAATAAATTTTTTATATTAGTTTTACACTAATATAAAAAAAATTACACTTCATTTTTACACTAATATTAAAAATATTGTTTTGACACTATATTTTTATAGTAATAGTAGTAAACATGATCTTTTATTTTTTAAAAACACTTTTCCTTTTAAAAATGAAATAGTTAGTCAATTTCTCTAAAAAACAAAAGTTAAACACCTAAAAACAACTTAATAATATTTGTTTATTATATAAATTTTGGAATAAAAATTTTTAAAAATATTTTTACTCTAATATTGAAATTTATTTTGACACTAATATTAAAATTATTATTTCTACACTAATGGTAGTAAACATGATCTTCTATTTTTTTTTAACTTTTACTTTATTTAATGAAATAGTTAGTCAATTTCTTTAAGGGAAAATTGTAATTCAAAAGGATCGCTCGTGAATGAATTAAAAATATTGAATAATACTTTCCGAGACAAGCGGTCCTTTTGCATTGCGATTTTCCCTTAGAGAAATTGACTAATTATTTTATTAAATAAAGAAATTTTTTTTAAAAAATAGAATATCATGTTTACTATTATTAGTGTAGAAATAATAATTTTAATATTAGTGTAAAAATTTAATGTCATAATAAATTTAAATATTAGAGTAAAAATATTTTTTAAAATTTTTATTCCAAAGTTTATATAATAAACAAATATTATTAATTTATTTTTAGGTGTTTACCTTTTTTTATATAGAAATTGACTAACTATTTCATTTTAAAAAGGAAAAGCTTTTTTAAAAAAATAGAAGATCATGTTTATTACTATTACTATAAAATATAGTGTAAAAATAATATTTTTAATATTAGTGTAAATTTTTTTATATTAGAGTAAACTAATATAAATTTTTTTTATTTGTTTTCAGGTTGCTAACTTTTTTTTAAAAATAAATTTATTCACTATTTTATTAAAAAAAATGAAAAGTTTCAAAAAAAAAAAAAAGTTGATGACATGTCTTCCCTAATAGACATGATTTACAATTACGTTTTATATACACATAGCTAAAATTTTAATATAAATTTTTAAAATTAGTGTAAAAATATGTTTTAAAATTTGTATTTCAAAATTTATATAATAAAAAAATTATTAATTTGTTTTTAGGTGACTAACTTTTTTTAAAAGAAATTTACTAATTATTTCAATGAAATAAAAGAAAAGGTTTAAAAAAAATTGAAAGTTCACGTCTTGACTTGGCTCATAAATCGTGATTCACAATAATGTATAATACTATTTTCTTTTTAAAGGAAAATATTGCTTGTGAAATTCGTAAATAAGACAGGCCTTTTTTTGAAAGAGAAAGGGTAGCATTACATTCAATGGGGCCAAAGACTGAATCCAAAAGGATGAGAAAAGTTACGACAATTAAGTAAAACAAGATGGCCTTTTATAATAACCAGGCTACTCCATCGCATCTCCTGGGCCACTGGATAAGGTGGGGAAAAACAATGTACGACCATTTTCTTTTTGCAAATTAGATTTGTTTATATATATATATATATATATATATATATATACAAATTAGAAATATTTTTATAAAAAAAGATCGAGATATTTTTTAAAATAAATAAGTTATTAAATTCTTATTATTATTATGGTTGTTATAAGATATACATATTTGTGAAATGTAAACTCTTAAATTAGATATTTAATTTTGAAGAGATAGTATATAGTATTAATTTTTATTGCTCAATAAGAAAATAAATAAATATTTTTAATAGATCAAGTTTTCAGTGGGCGGTTCATGACTTTTTCCTAAACAAGAACGTTTTCCTAACTCAACACGGACGACAAATAAAATCCCAATTGAGGAACCTATGAACAAGAGTTGATTTGGACACAATATGTCGAAGATTTTACTTGCAAGTGGACAGAGGGCATATCAAAATTCATATCTTGGAAAGTAAGAGATTATACTCCAAGTCAGATATATTATATTGTTACGGCCTAAAGTGTTGCTAAAGCGATCAAGCAAACCTCGTCACCTCATGATGTGATAATCAAAGAACCTTTCTTAATTTCTTAATGAAATTTGGTATGGAAACTTCTGTCCTGTGCTTTACTCAAAAGAGTAATACTAACTCTGTGGTTCTCCTTTTTCCTTTCTTTGAACCATATTAACTGGTTTGTGATTAATAATACCATGTCTGAGCAAAAGTTTGGAAGGAGATTTTGCTAATCCCGATGCAATTTTGACTTCGCATGTAATACCTACAAATGCCAAAAAGCTGAGTGTATTGGTCCTTTGATTGTCACATGTTTAAATTCTGACCAGAAAATTTACCTTTACATTTATATTAAACTTTGAGATAAAATCAATCTCTCTCCTTACGTCCCTGGTGACTAGGAGAGTCTACCAACTTCATAGATGTCAGTTCTCAAATGATGGTAGTTGAGAAAACCTTTTTAAAGAATATGAGTAGAATTTCTAGTTGAAGGTTACATATAGCTTACACATAAAATAATAGCTTACACAGCCCTTCCCGTAAAATCCATGAACCTTTGAATTATGCAGTAAGCTATAAATAAATTTTCTAATCCTCAATTGGTGCCTGCTATTCTTCAATTGCTCAATCAACTGTTGAAGCATCATTCTTTGATGTTGAAAGTAAAAGTTATACACCACCTTCTCTTCAGAAAGATAATTGAGGAGAAATAAATCTTCTATCAGAAAACTACTCTGAAATCTCAGTTAACACCAAAGCAAGTGGAAATGGCGAGGTAAGACATTTGATTAATCTATACTGTTGTCATCAAAATGTGAATTCTATCTGGAAAAGAGAGAGAGAGAAAGAGAGGAGGAGGATGAATACTATCAAAAGCAACAAAAAGTCCTACATTTTGAAATATATCTCTTGAATATAAAGTCTTCTTCAAAACCCTAACAAAAAAAAAGGAGTGTGAAAGGAAAACCAATTATTTACGACTTTGACTCTCACATATGAATATTTCTGTCAGAGTTTCTCCTTCCTATCATGCTCTTGCTCATTGTTCATGTGCTTATATATACGGCGGAACAAGCTGCAAAGAAAAACAAAAAACCCAACTAGTTAGAGCATAAGAGCGCAATAGATGTCTAATTTCCAGGAATTCGAAAGTACTCTGGGTTTTTATTTTCCGGGGGGGAGGGGTGGAGGGGCGTGGAGGATTATGCTTGACAATGATATCATATCAACCAGAAGAGAAGAACATGCCCAAGAAAAAGTTAATTAGCAGTTCACCTCATAGTTTTATTGCAAAAAATAAACACGTACTGAGAAATTGAGAATTTCAAAAAAGTGTTCTAATCACAAAAACATGCAAGTGGCCTTATTGTTGGAAGATTGAGAACTTGCACAAGAATATATGAGTCATAGACTAGCGTTCGTCCACCTGATTAATGCCATGCATTTGAGCTCTCAAGTCCAGTTTGTACCTAGTATATAATATTGTAAGTACTAATAGAATTTGGCACTGTTTAGTTCTTTCATCAACACTCTACAATCGACAGGAGCCCACTTTACCCGTTGCATTAATGGTTCTTATATATTTTTTAAAGATAAGATTGCCATCTTCCCGAAAGCCTTGGAAACAGGTTAAGCCAAACAAATCTTATAAAATCAAACTTCGCCCTCTTTTGACGTGCACTTTAACCTTCTGCTAGTAATTCATTCTTTCCATAATTATAAACAGTTTCTTCACAAATTTAAAATTTAGATATCACCTCATCAAGACTACATGGAAGTTTCTACCATATTTGAAAGTAACTATATCTTAAAGCCGTGTTTCCACAAAAATCCAACTTAATTACCTCATCAAAACATTTTTTCCAAGTGGAAAAATCACAGAGCAACTCTCAATGTACTGGGTTAATCGTACATAAAGATATATGAAATATATATATATATATTTGTGAACAATAAGGCGTATGAGTGTAAGGCTAACAATTGAAGTGCCAGTCATCAGTCAAGCAGAGCTGGTGTCTAAATTCATGAAGCTAAAAGTCACCCATCAAAACAAAACAGAAAAATTGAATAACATGAAAAGGAGTGGAGGCAAATAGGTAGGGATATGATTGTGAATGTGACATAACCAGCCACGGAAAACACAATAATTCTCTTAACCATCCCTGACCAAGTAAATTTTGCTTTTCACTGTCATCAAGGAGAATACTACCGTAGTAATTTCAAACAAAGAAGCCGAATTTGTAGATTTAAATGCTAGCAACAATTACTGAGAAATGAGAGAACACTTGGACCCACGAAGAAGAAAGAAACTGAGAAAAGATAGAGAGGGGCAAAGAGTTACCTAGCTGAAAATTTGTTGACGAATAAAGCTCAGAGGGCACGTGAGTCTCTGATTGTAAGGCACTAACATGGACCAATGCTCCTGCCCTCTTCACTTTTGGCTCTCTGCGGCTGCTGCAGTGTAGCCTGTGGCTGTGCCTGCTGCAGATGGTTCTGCTGCTGTTGCTGCTGAAGTATTATTTGTGATTGAAACTGCAGCTGATGGGGGTGAGGATGAGAATGGGAATGGTCAGGAGGTGGCTGCTGCATCTGATGGTAAGGGAAATTTTCGTAGGAACCTAAAACCAAAGAGGGAGACATTCCAGCTCCAGCAACAGGCATCTGATTAAAAGCCGTAGCAGTAGCTGCACCAGCTGTGTCAAATCCACTGTTAAATCTCATAAGCTCTGGTTGTGCTGGTGGTTGCGGGGGCTGCTCATAACTTCTAAGCATCTCCTGCTGCTCTGTAGCAGCTGCCGCAGCGGCGGCCATTTGCTGAGCCTCAAGCATTTGCTGGTGCTGGTGATGCTGAGGGTCGCGGATAATCAATTGACTACCATGTGCAGCCGCCATCCCCGATGGCATGCCCATTATTGGCTGCATAGCATACGGCAACAAGGCTGATGATGAAGGATTATTTGGATGTTGCTGCACGAAATTTGGTTGAAGGATGGGCAACATTGCTGAGGGGCCAATGTAGGTAGCCAACTCCTTCTTAGCGTTATACAAATCGTGCTGGACTTGTTTGAGCCTGTGTTGGAGGATGGAGATTAGCCCTACACAGCCATAAACTGGGTCACGTAAACGGTATTCAGCCTCATAAGCAAGGGAATTCACTGCATCTTCACGTTGAGAGGCATTGAGATCGTTGAGCAGCTTGGTAACATTGCTAGCACCAAATACCTTATGAACATTTATGAATTTTTGTGGCTGGTCCGGTGGAAAATAAGGAGCAAACACACACTCTTGCGTGCATTTTCGCCTAAGACACTTGCAGGCCGCACAGGGGGAGTTGGATGATGACATGCCTTTCTTCTTCTTGTTCAAACCACTGTATTATTAATAGTAGTATTATTATTGAACATCAATCCCACTCATATCAATGGACATCCCTTAGCCATGGCATCTTCTCCAATTAAATTTTCGAATTTAGAAAGAAAGAAAACAGAATTAAAGGAGATAAAATATTAGTAAGATTCCATTCCATAATTGCACAGAAGTGACTTTGAGTATGGTAGTATTAAATTTTTTCACGCGGATAAATACGAACACATGCATTTAATTCAAGCAAGATGCATCTGTCCATCCGATAGGACTCCAAAACGGTTTATAAAATCAAAGCATAAAGTCAATATTAATAGTTCTTCATAAATAGGAGAGAATGATTAGATTGGATTAAAAGAACTAACAAGTGAGAAGTAGTAGTTCACCTACAATAGAAAACCAGTCGAAAACAAATTCTTTGATTTCAAAACTCTTGTTAAAGACGGAAGTCTTCACTTCATTCGTTTTCTTTATACGAATGCTTTCTCTATCAACTTGGAATGCAAGATACTCAATGGTTCACCGATCATTGTAGATCCATGTGCCTTATTCTCAAGAAAAAGAAATTGAAAATCGATCTAAAAGCTTTTTCTTAGCAAAGAATCCAAACGTCCAGATCTTTCCTTATCAAACCAAACCTCTCTCTTCTCTCCCATTAATCATAAGAGAAAAACAAACAACACAACAACGAAACCAAAATCAATCGCCTCACACACAAAAAGTTCCAAAGAATGCAGAAAAACCTCACCTATGATTTTATTTGTAAACGTCCTCAAAATCGCGCGCGTTCAACCTTTTTCTCTCTCCCTACAATTCATATCATCTGCCGATAACAGTAAGTAACCAACCAAAAAAAAAATCAGAAAAACAATAGAAACAACGGCGACAGGTATTATAGCTATTAAAATAATAAAAAAAATGGACGTCGTCTTCCGGAGTCGAGAAACGAAAATGAAGAAGTGAACCTGCGTTCATCGGAGAGAGTGGAGGTCGTCTAGGGTTCGAGAGCCAGAGCGCTCGATCCGATCTTCAACTTCCACGATCCCAATACCAACACGAAAAGAAAGAAAGAAAATGTATGTAAAATAGTAATTTTCCTTTTCCTATGTATATCTTTATTCTATAAGATTTTCCAAGCAAGCAAGAAAGAGAAAATGGCTATGAAATATAGAAAAGACAAAAATGAATATAGAAAAAAAATACTATTAAAATGAAAAAAAGGGAAAAGAAGAGAAGAAAAGAGATCGTTTACCTGGATTCGACACTTATTTATATATGGGCGGATTCTGTGAGTAGTAGTGATTAAGAAGGTCGTGTGGTTTGATATCTGCCGTTGATCTGATTTTTGACGGTGAGATTTGAATTCTTTTGTGGTTGGGAAATGGTAAACGAGGAAAGAGTTGTTATAACGAGAAGGAGAGAAAAAAAAAAAGAGAGAGAAGTTGCCAAGTTGGCATGTGTAGAAAAGGACTATTTATTCTGACTGGTTGATTTAATGCTTCTCTGAGTTTCTCATTTGTCCCTGCACTACCCCTCTTCTGCATTTACCCTCCTCTGCCCCACCGCCTTTATTATTTTAAGGAAAGGGGCCTTATCTCAAACTTTAAAAAGTTATTGAATTAAATTAATAAAATTATTAGTAAAATTTAATACGTAAAATAATTTTATAAAAAATTAGATATTTAGATATCTAAAATAGTAATACGGTAAATATTTAATTTCAAACATAAGTACTATTTTTTTGTTACCATAAATTAATAATTAAATACTTTTTTTTTCAAAATTGAATATTTATATTTATATTTTAATTATTTAGAATTGAATATTTACCTTTCTTAAATAAATATATGTTTTTTTAAAAGTTTCATTAATAATTTATTTTATTTAAGATATTTATATACAATCAACTAATAATCCCCACTACTTACCATCTTAATTTAATAAATTTGCATCTCACAAATTCATAGATATCGCAATTCATTATATTAATGTCAATGAAAATTTTATAATTTAATTGAATTCAATAGACTTTTTAAATTTTTAAGTAACGTTAAAATTGAACATTCAAATTCGAATGAAGAGAGTATTATAGTTCAATTTTTTAGAATTTTTCTTCTTCGTTTTTTAAAAAAGAAAAATAAAGGAATATTTTTATTATGCATTATATTTTGATTTGATTTATATTTTCATCTACTTATATTATAAAAAATGAGCATGAGGATGTGGATAGATCTTAAGTAATTGAATTACCCTTAACATTTGTCTATCCATCCATTAATATATCATCACTTCTACTAAGTTCTCAAAATGTTGTGATGTGAAAGGATGTATCTCAATATAGCAAACAATAGATAAGGTTATCAATTTACTACTCCCTTAGTCTCTTTTATAACATGTTTGAAGTAAAATTACATAGATTAATAAACTATTTTAGTTTTCATTATACTAATTATTTATTTTTAGTATCTATTGAAAAAAAAGTATTTGTTCTCTCATTTTCTCTCTCAATAAAATAAGAGTTAATTTGCAAATAACATACACAATAACCTTAAAAAATTATAAAATATTTTAGAATTATAGATAATATAATTTGCTTGTGGTATATTATCATATCAAAAGGGATAGTAGGGAGTAACTATTAATGTTAGAATGAGTTGGTTTAATTGTCATATATTTGCTTACTCATTGAAAAGACTGATGAGTCATCACAGAGGTATCTTTTTCCTTTTATGGTTTTAGAAATGGAAAGGAAAATAAATCTGTCCGGTGATTAACTTTGATAACAAATCATTGGATGTCCATTTCAGTACCATTGCTTAATGGAATTACAATTTTGAGGATTGGACAATTCTGAAACAGTCAAATTGACGAGGAAAACGAACCTAACTTATTTGAAATCACAAGATTCAAATGAATCTCGTCTATAAAACAATTTTCCGATTGACAAAATCAAATCATTTTACTTGGAAACAAAATATAGATAGTCTCAAATTTTCTCGAGTCAATACCAGCTTTGTCTTTTGTAACGTAGTACCCATATAGAGGGACCAAGGATGAAAATGTTTTTACCTCATCATCAAAGCTAAAAGACAAGAATTCATGGGTAGCATGCCATGAATATACATCACAGAATTGAATGTCAAGCAGAAGAATTACATCACAGCTGACTAAGCTGCA
Organism: Apocynum venetum; assembly: GCA_019593545.1. Classification (NCBI taxonomy): domain Eukaryota; kingdom Viridiplantae; phylum Streptophyta; class Magnoliopsida; order Gentianales; family Apocynaceae; genus Apocynum; species Apocynum venetum. Next base: position 1,354,338 of record SRSM01000123.1, on the reverse strand, counting down.
CTAACTACACAAACTGTTAAAAAGGAACATGACATATGTTGTAGATGAGGCAACAGTAAAAATTGAAATGTTACTGTTGTAGCACGGACTGATGATAGCGATAGAAAGCATAAAAGTTTTTATTACTACTTAATTAGTCAAATTAAGCAAAACCCACAATTAGAAGGATGACTTCCAAATCCCCCCAAAGTGCAAATCCAAATTCGTATCATCATATTATATATACTACTTGACGTGGGAAATCTTCCTATCCAATAATTGCTCACAAAGTAACATTCTTCAACTTCAATTGATATTAAACAAAATTTAAAAACTAAAAAAGAAAAAGAAAAAGAAAACAATTGGTTCGATTTTCTTGTCTTTTCTTTTTGTCTCACTGTGGCTGACAACGTATCGTTTGGACACCTAACTTTTATTCACAAACTACTGAACTAAGAATATGAAAAATGCTTCATTTTTGTCTCTATTTAAGACCGATCCCTATCAGGTTTCTTCTCCATTAAAGTCTCTACGAACTTCAAATTTCTGCTTCTGAAAAAAAGGAAAAATTAAAAAAAAGGTTATTTAATTTAGTTTTTGTAATTAATTTTAAATTTACACATTAAACATTTTAGTTTTGAAACATAATAAAACACAGTTTATTAATTGGCATTGTGTAAAGAGTTGTTTTGAAAATGCATTCATAAAACATGTCCACTGAATTATTTCCTTCCAATAATGCATGCAGGGTATGAAAACAGCACATTCGCTTAATGCATTCTCAAACTAAAATTTGTAATCTGTATTTTAAAATGAATTTAATTTAGCAAAAGAAAAATTTATCCACTGAATGGGAACTCTAATATATCATCATGCCAATGATACATGCTTATGTTATGTACCTTATTTCATTGCAAGAAAAATGTTTTATTGTGTCGTCGTTGCATTTCTATACAGATAGTCCCCATGTGCAAACTTGCTTAGAAGTCTACAAAATTTCTTTGGTTTAAGTGTATAATTTGGTTGGAAACTTTTTATTTTTAAAATAATTGAAGTGGTTATATCTTGTTATCAATTGCACATGGCCACCCATACGTAGGCATCGGTAAAATCTGCCAACCTGACTGCCATGAATAGAGTACCCCCCAAAAAAAAAAGAAGTACTAACATGTTCTAATGGTATTTTATTGAATAATAAGCAGATCAAGAAAAAAAACGGATCATTCTCAGGGGATTTAAGGAAGTCATAGTCAACCTTCAGAAATCTATGAATAACACTACCGGACAATACCAAAGTCTTATTTCACATAGTGGATTTGGTTTGAATATTCAGTTTGGTTGCTATTGGAAAAATTAGGACTATGATATCATTAAGTATGAATAAGGCCAACCAACATGTGTCATGAACCATTAAAATTAATGAATTAGTATTATATTATATTATTGGACGACCTAAGTCTTCATTTCAATTATGTCTTGGGTATTTTATTTGATCAAGAATCTTTATCAAAACACATTTTCTTCCTATATCTTTCACAATACTACCAATTGAGTGTCTGAAACTTTTTCAGATAATGTTATGATAACACATTTAGGTAGAAAAGAATGTAGAAACCTAAGAAAACTCAATGACAAAAAGTACACGAAAAGAAAAGGTCAGTAACTATTAGACCATTGACTTTGATGAGTGAACACTAAACATGACTCTCTGTGCCTGTGGCTGTGGGAAAGCTTTTACACTGTAGCAATTAGCTGGAAAATAGAAGCATATATAGGTTCGAAGGAGAAGATGGCTCCGAAATGGTTACTTCCGGACTGAGATAATCGAAAAGTGTAATTTCATTCGAGGCAATTCTGAGTAAATTATATCTTCATAATTCACAAGAGATTAATATACTTTTCAAAAGAGTATAATTTCTTCTTCTTTCTTTCTTTTTTTGTTTTTGTTTTTAAAACTATACATTTTATGAAAATTAGATCTATCTAAGTATTTATATTTATTAATATATATATATATATATATATACTCATTCAGTCTACATTTGAATATATTATATTTATATTTATATTTAAGTTTGTTTGAAATTGCATTTTTATTTTTTTAAAATAAATATATTTTCTATATAAAATTTTATTAATAAACTTATTAATTTATGCATTTCATCTCATCATTCCTCATATTAATTTAAATGATTTACATTTTACTCACTTATAAGTCTTATCATATATTATATTAATATTATGAATAATTTAATCTTAATTAAAGTCAAAATTCTTACTTGTCAAAATTGAATATTCAATTTTTTTTAAAAAAATCATTTTTTGACTTTGCATTGATACTTAAGTCTATTTTACCAATTAAACTACTTTATCTATTAAATTAGTAACTACATTTTCACCTAGTTTTTTTTCCTTTTTAAATGGGGTACGGTATCACCTTTTTCTATTTACAAAGAATTAACCGGACTCATAAGAAAGGACTCGATAAATGAAAAGGAGTTAGAATGCATAGATAACGGTGATGGGGTATTGATTGAATTAGTGAATGTGACCCATCAAGGTTGAGAGAAGACAATAATACTCTTCCGAACAATTCCTGCTGCACCATCCAACAATGGCAAACAAATTTTCAGTTTTTGACAATATCTTTTGGTATAGACAAGCCAAATCCCCAGAAATAAATGCCAAACTGACCATTCCTCAGAAATCAGAGGGAAGGGAAGGAAATCAGGGCATGTGAAGGCGAATGTCACATCTAACTAGTACTACTACTTTGACAAGACGTATTTAATTTAACATTGGAATGATTAATGCAGTAATTCACAAACCTGTCCCTCCTCCTGACTTTTTGCACTCTTTGTCTGTGCGTGCTGCTTTGGAGTCTCTGGTTTCTGGAATGATAGCTCGTAGCTGTTACTGATCTCAGGCTATGTTGCCAGTCCACGATGATAATGGTATCTTCAGCAAAAATTTGCCGATTGAGAATGGGGGGCACGCATCGCTTTCATGTCATGCCGGCGCCTATTGTGGTATTTTCTTCTCTTAATTATGCTGTATCTGAAACATCTCCTGCCTGATGGCCGAAGCTAAATGTGCTGGTGCGGTTTCATATATGCTCGAGAGGAAGAAAGGGAGAAAAAATACTGCAATTAGGGCTTGTCAAACGGGCAAATAGCGCTCATGCATGTTAGGGGCGCGTGGATGGTATCTCACCTGTGTGTGTTTAGGGTTAAGGGGGAAGGGAATTGATGTTATCTTCAAGTGAGAAGAAGCAATGAGATCCTCCAGCACTTGGACATTTAAATATCTCTGGCTCTGAAAGGTGCTATGAAGGGAGGATGATGAATTCCTGAGGCTCCTATATATTAATATATGGGCAAACATGCAATATTGGGTCCATTTTCTTGATAATACTGTATGCTCAGATAGTGTTTGATATATGACATTTCCCCTTTTTTCGTCACCATCGGTTAATTACCAATAACATTCTTGCCCAAATTGTATTATTGCCGACCACAGTAGTAAACAAAAGTTCCACATCAAAATATAATACTGCGTGTCATGAAATTTTGTACAAAAATAAGATCTTTGATTTATCAAGTAATTTATAATTTAAAATATTTAAAATGGCCATTAAAAATTTGCATCGAATTGCAGACTTTTGTATAGAGATACAGGGGTAGAAATGAAAAATTAACTCAATTTTTTATTGAAAAATGTTGGTAAAAGACCTTCAGAAGGCCAGTGGTTAACCTTACAATTGACTTTTATATTAATAGTTAATACTGAACGATTCTCTTACAAAATATAGAAAACGGTCCAAAAAAAACTAGAAATATAGTAGATTTAATATTCACTCCATTCCATAAAGTTAGACAATAATATTTTTTTACGTAAATTAAAAAAACATGTTTAAAATTGTTGAAATTTTAAAATTTTTGGACATATTTCTTACTTTACACTTATAGATAAATTGACCCAATATTTAAATTTTTTTGTTAAAATATTAACTACATTTATTATAATTTTTTTTGATCCATCATAAACACATGAAAAAAATTTATATTAAATATTTAATTATATTGAAAGTCAAAAGAATTAATTGTGTTGTAATTATGTTTAGAATTTCAAAATTACTTTTGAAAATGAATGGTTAAGTCAATGTGTTAAATAAGATTAATTTTGTCTATTAAAAAATTAATTATACTCTAAATGAAGAAATTGAACTATAATTAGTTAGAGATGAAAATAGAAATAAAACATATCTAAATGGTAACGAAATAATTAGTAGGGAGATTGATGATATATATGACCCTTACTGATAAAATCACCACCCTTGCGAGGTGGGATAACATTTCATCAGTTGAATTCATCACGTACAAAGGTGATTATCATCTTATGAACATAACCATGCACCACACGTGTTGCTGGAATTCAAAGTAGTAAAAAAGAAGAAAAAAAAAAAGTTTCCTAACGCATTGGGCCGTTTTGAGAAAATCACGTGCATGGATTTGACATCATAGGTTCTTTTTATGGTCCTTCTTTTGGATGGCGATGCGAGTTTGATATTGATAATGAATATTCTAGTAGATTCTGATACAATCATTTATTTCGACCCGTCAATATTGATCTTAATGACCCGCTCATTTATCTGCTATGAAGCTATCCGCATTTTCTGTTGGGGAATTTCTCCGGATTCAAAAAAGAACAGAAAATAAAATAAAAATAGATATTTCCTTGTATCAAATTCACATAGATTAAAAACACATAATTAATATTATTAAAAAATATATTTTTTATAAAATTTTCATAAAATATTTTCATCATTAATAATTCTAAAGTGAATTTAATGTATTCTTTAATACAAAAATATTACTTTAAATAGATATATTTTGATCAACTAATATATATATATATATATATATATTTTTTTAATAAGGAAAGTGATCTATAGTTTAAAATAAATTTTTTAAATTTTAAAAAATAAGCCGATTGAGATAGTATAAAATTTATAGCATTACTCTAACTTATGGATGTACTTGTAAGGAAATGATCTTTGTTTGATATTAATTAAATTATATTATAATCACAAAAATGAAAAAATATATTATTTTTACAATATTAATTGAATGTTCAATTTATTAAAGTATATATATATATATATATAATTTCATAACAATATATTTAATTTTAGCTGATTTCCTCACTTAATGGAATTTTATCTTTTTTCTAAAAAAAATCATATGTGAACATTTAATTTTGGATAGAGAGATCATTAAAAATAAGATGTATCAAGGAGATTTAATTAGCTAACTTTCATCTATAAATTGTAAATTCAATTTTCATTTCGTTCCTGTTATCACGATAAAATTATTTGTTGAACAAAATATAATACTATCTAAGTGAATTGGTATGCAGACATGTTCGCAGATAATCACAATGTTTTTAACTGCTTATAAGAAAGCCCATTTTGGAAATTTAAGCGTCTAACTTCCTCTCCATGCAATAATCTTGAAAATGGGCTCTACAATAGCCCAGTGGACTAAAAGGCCCTTGGGCAATTCCTTTTATTGGTCATTAGTTTGTACCATCCTCTTAACAATCAGAAAATATTATCACAAAAGGCCCAAATGTAAAACCCCAAAGAAGTCAAATTCACTAAACCCTACACTTTTACCAAACCCAATTTTGTCCATATTTCCGCTTCCTGCAACCGTCGGAGCAATGTTTAAGTGGTGGCGTGCGGCCGCCGGAAGCATCAAACTTGCAGGGGAGGGACCCAAAAATAGGTCATACCATACTATCCAAGCCATCCCTAGAGAAGTTACGGGGAACAGGATCTCTTCCAGGGACAGAGCACAGGGCCGCATTCCGGCGGTGATCTTCTCCCAGGACTACGTTCAAACAAAGCCAGATGATCCCACTTCTATAGCTGCCCTCTCCGCCGTATCTAGGAAACGACTCGTCACTACTGAGAGGAAGCAGATTAAAGCCATCCTCAAGTCTGTGGAGCTCCCCTTCTTTTGTTCAACTACATTCCCTCTTCAAATTCGAGCTGGCTCCGGTTCGTCCACTTTAATTGAATCGGGAAGAGTCCTTCCCCTCAAGGCAAGTGATTTCTCCTGCACAAATCCATTTCTTTATTCATTTTTTTCTCTTTTGTTACATATGCATCCAGTTAAAGGAATATGATGTGGTGATTCCATTCAAAGAATTGAGTGGTCATTTCAGCGATATAATGCTAATATTTTTTTAATTATAGGTTCATAGGAATGAAGAGACGGGGGAAATATTGAATTTGGTTTTTGCCTGGGCGGAGGATGGAAAGGAGTTAAAAGTGGATGTGCCCCTCGTCTTCAAAGGAGAAGATGCTTCCCCTGGTATTCAGAAAGGTTGGTATTTTAGCCCGAGTATTGCATTGTGTTCATTGTTGGTGGTTGTTCTTTGATGCTTATTAAGTTATTGCGCGGACCCCATGATGGTCTATAGGGATGATTTTTACAGACTCATTTGCAAACAGATAATTTTGAGGTATAAGGATGGGAGCCTTTGCCTTTGTGACAATGTTTGAGGATTCCTATTTGTATTACACTTAACATGCTAAACCAGCTGGCAGTTTAATTTCGGTTATTTGGAAAAAGTAATTAAAATATGAATCTTATCAAACTGTAAAGTGTTTGAACCTATGCTTTATTTTGGTCCTAGTTGAACCTAATTCTGGAATCCTTCAAGATACGAGTGACAGATGCATGAACCTTTATTGAGACTCCAAATCTGCAGTTTTCACTCAGTGAATTTTGTTTGCAAAGATGTAGAAATATTTCTGCGCCTCCTAACATTCTTTTCCCTCTTTTTTGCTTCATTATGTTTGTCAAATGTGGTAGAATAATTGCAACGAGGCGGAGTTGTTATCCTTTACCTGGTGGTAGTCGTTCTGGTTCAATTACTTGGTAGCATTGGAAAAATATTTTTTACTCTTAGATCTTTCTGGATGATGTGATCTTGCATGTCGTTTCTTTTTTATTTGTTGAAAGTTGAAGAATTCTTGCATTGGCAATTGTTCCTTCTTCTCTAGTTTGTTCAGCGATTTAGATATTTGGATCCAATGAAGGGTTGATTAGGAACACTTTACGCTGAATTGAAAGAGAGGAGGGGTGGTTTAATGGTCGGGATGATGAAATCTGAAACTTTTTCTTCGAGTTTTGCTATTGACATTTATTTCTATGTGAGCAATTTGTATAGTTCCCAAGTTCTTTTTTGGTATGTATGCGATATGCATGAGAATCATCGAATGACAGACTAATTTCTTTGCAATCTTTTAATGGGCGGCTGCTTATCTGATCTCTATTTTGCAAAAGACCACTTGTTTCATTCACATAATTTTGTAAGACAATACCTACCACACCACATGCCGTCCTGTTTTCATCAATTGGAAATAAGATTTTTTGTTGTGATGTTCGGTAAGTTTTCATCTATTAGAACTATAATTTTATGCCTTAATTAATTAAATCTCTTTCTCCCAATAGGAGGCTATCTGAACATGATAAGGAAGAGTCTAAGGTATCTATGCCCCGCTGAGTACATCCCTCCAAAGATCGAGGTAGATGTAAGTAATCTAGATATTGATGATAAGTTGTCAATTCAAGATATTGCAGTTCATCCAACAATGAAGCTTCTCAGCAAATACGAGGCAATGCCTGTGTGTAAGATTATGTCGACAGAGATTAAATATTATGAGAATGTAGGTAGGGAAGCATAAATGGCAAGTTCAAACTTCAGAAGCAAATTTCAAGAAATCAGCTTGATATCTCAGAGCTTCTATACTGACTGTTAAATGGAGAGAAGTTATTCATAGTCGTTGTCCAGATGTATGGATGCTTGTTTGGTTTTTGGTTGATTTTCAAGGCAAATTGCATATGTGGTAAAAGTTGCATTTTGGTCAATTGTAGTTGGATCGTCTGGAATGGTTTGGTCGGGAATAAAACAGTACAAAAAGGAGAAATGTAGTAAAACATTGAATGGGAGCTTATTGCTAGAGAACCCGTTTTGATTGGCAATTCATTTCCAGCCTAAGATCCGACAGTGTTTGTTCGTGTCGGGCCATGGTCTTTTCAGATTTAGTCTAAGATCAAATGAAACTGTCTCATTTGGAAAAAGCCTTAATGATGGGAGACCTAGACTTGAAAAAGGGTTACTCCATAATACTAAGTCCAGGAAAAAAGAATTTTTGCCATGATTTTGTACCTGCTACCCCATAATTTTGTAAAAGCTTACATTTAAAATGAAAATACTCATATATTCCAATGTTTTCAAAAAAAAAATTCGAACATAAAGAAACTCTAGTAGATAATTCATCACCAAATCTATCAATGGATTATATATTTTCCCCCTAGTTACATGCATTAAGATGGTGATTTATAAAGACAAGCAATTTCTTTTATTTTCTTTTGCCTTTCTTTCTCCCATTTTTATCCTCTTCTTTTTGGGTCTTTTGAAGTGTCTTATAAAGTTTACCGGTTACCAATTTAAACTCCTTAAATTAATCTGCCATGAGAGAGTATAAATGAATCTTAGCATATGTTTCACGCGTTAGAATGCCGAAATCCTTATATAATTGTCCGGGAGTAGACGCGGTCAGTAAAGACTTGTTCTAAAAATGAAAGCCAATTACAAGCAGTAAGTGGGGGCAAAGTTTTCCCCAACGACGAGGTCACTTGGCAGTGAAATCATTTTGTCAATCTACCTTCCATAGTAAGTGGTCTATACACTATGTCTCAAAATCTACAACCGCATTCTCCGAAGATATGTAATCGATTTTATGGGCAGCCTCTTTCTTTCTTTTTCTTTTTTTTTTTTATAAAAAATATTTCGTAATTTTTACTTAAAATATATGTATAGAATACTTATTAAAAGAAGCAATATCGATCGAATTTAAGTTTTACTTGACAAAAAAATTATTTTAACCAATCAAGTTATCATATATTATAATGAGCTTATTTGTTTCAGTTTTCATTGAACCTAATTAATAAAAAAAAGGGAAAATCTTAAGATGCTGATAGCACTACTTTAGGTCTCAAACAAATAATTTGGCACTTTTAAATTTTCTCATATAATTTATTTTTTAGAAAAAAATTAAAAAATTGTCTAAAATTCTACGACACAAAAGATGGGAGAACAACATTGATGACTCCGCTTACATTGTCCCCCCCCCCCCCCCCCCCTTTTTCTTCAATTTGAATTTTCATTTGGCTTCGAATGATATAGGTAGACTTTCATTCAAGGAGGCAGGAATTTTATTATCATGAATACAACCCTAGAAGAAGACTAAGTCGCAAATAAAAGTAGCCTGCAGTAGAAATGGTATTATGACGTTCTGCTGGCAATTCTGGTTCTTAATTATTACTAGTAAATATTTTATTTACCATTTTTTTTTAGTAAATAGTATTTTCGAAATCCTTTCGTACATCTTTTGGATAATATTTGACTCAGTATATGCAAAACTCCCATGGACCAAATTGATGATACACAAATGGAATTCTCAGTCACCAGTCCCTCCAACTTCTTATCACTTGCATACAAATTTATAAACTTCATATCACTAGGCCTGCAACATAGTACCTTTGACTCCAAATATAATTCACTCTAGTCAAAGCATTTTACAATTCTAATTATAAAATGATAATATTTTTTTATAATATTATTATTATGTCAATCATTCTATCTATTTAATTCTTTCAATAAAGTGAAAATTGTAATTACAAATAATATTAAAATTAATTTGAAGAGTATTTTAATGATAAAATATTCATATTAAATATATGTAAAAATTTAAAATGAATTAGTCATTGATCTGGAATTGAATATATTTTTTTTGTATTTGGAATTAATGTTTATTTTCTTTAAATACTTAATTTTAAAAAATTATAAATAAATATATTTTTTATTTAAAATTTTAATAATAAATTTCTTAAATTAAGAAATTTATGAATATTCAATTTATATAATATATTTTAAAATAGATATAATTAAGATATAGTTATGACTTTCGTATTTGACCTTTACCAAATAAAATAAAATTTATTAACTCTGTTCGGCTTAGAAATAAAAGAACAATGCCATTACGTATTTGAACATGACATACAACTTTACAGAGAGAAAACATTTTTTAAAAAAATTTTAGAAAGTGAAAGCAAAGAGAAAAGAGAGAGAAGATTGACTTTTTTAGGATAGATATGTGGAAAGAGGACATTTTGACCCTACGATGGAGACGGCCTCCATTTCTTCTATCTTCTTCCTATTTTCCTTTTCGGGTGGAGCTACGTTCTTGTCGTCGTAACCGCGTTTCAGAAATTCTGCAAAAATCTCCATTGCTCCCATCTCCGCCACTGTCATTTTTTCCTAAAACGACGACGACGGCAGCGAGGAGCCTTCCGGACTTCTCCAGCCATTACCAAAAATAACTAAATGAATTATCCCTAGGGTTCTCTCTTGATTCAATATGCCACGCAACCAAGATTTTCCTTTCTATGATCACAGCCACCACCCTGGAGCCGCCGTTGTACTATGCTCTCCGATCACATTTTTCTTCTAACACACAATGAAAAAGCAAACCTTGCATTGGTTGCAGAACGCCTTCTCCTTATCCTCATCTTCCTCTGGTGGATCACATTCCGATGATAGTCTTATTGGCCGTGGGTATCCTTTGAGATCGTCTTTATTTTCCAGAAATCGGAGAGGCGCTATCCGCCAGCTCACGCGAGCCAAGAAACTCCGCCATTTGGCCGATACCGACGTCCAATTGTGGCGCTCCCAGAGTTCATACGAGATTTCGACCGTTAAATCTTCTTCTGCTTCGGTTCCACCATCCCCGCTGCCTCTGCCCATGCCTGAATTGCAGGTGTTGCTCCGCCAAGATGCCAAATTGACTTCTCAAAGCTCGGCTCCGATCAATGTCCCCCTGCCGTCACCGACCGAGGTGCATCTTATTCGCAGGAATAGCACCGGAGATGAGAAAGAAAAGGAAAAAGGTGAGGGGTTGAATGCTGACGCCAATAATGACGGAGCCGCGTCAACGAATGCGCTTGGCAGGTAAAGCTAAAATTCCAATACATCCGCGTCAACGAATGTGTGTTTTTAAAGAATGTTTTTGGGTGGTTATCTTGGTGATTTAGCAGATACATCCAGTTGGTTTCAGTGTTAATTTGGTCCAAACAAACGAGCTTTGATGTTCCCTATTGACGTATCTGCTAATTGCTGTGACTTTTTGGAGAAAAAATAATTTTCCGTGAGAAATTTCTTGCTTTATTTGTTTCGGTTTCATTTTATTGTTTGGAGGAAAGAGCGTTAGAAGAACTTTTTGTTCCTGGTATGATAAATATGCTCAAATAGGTTGCAGTTACCCATCCATAGTACTTGTTTTATACTCTGTACTGTGCTCCAATTGGATTGAAAATTTCCAAAGATATCTTTTAGTTTCCAAGCTCCCTGGTAAAATGACAAGATCATGTATATAGCCTGTGGAATTAAGTTCTTTCTAGTGTTCATTTAATGAGTATTGCGAGTTCACCTTGATTTGATTGAGTATTGAGCCCCAAACAAATTTGTTAATATATTTTAGTGTAGTGCTTTATTGAAGTCATAATCTCTAACGGATGTTTTGCTCCGAGTATCTTTACACTTCCCATCAGTTCTGCAAGTCTAATGTCCTGAAATTTAGAAAGGATGCTGACTTTTTTCTGTATTTATGTGCGTTACTGCCTCAATAGGTTAAGAAGTGAAGATACTAGAAGGAATACAGACCATCCTGGAATTCAGTCATCTCAGAGATCACCTCCTAAGAGACCGAGTGGGACAGAAAGTATCTCTGATAACAATGGAATGAATTTTCCTTCTAGTGCTCCCAATAGTCCATATGTAAGTCCTGACCTTAGCCCGTCAAGGAGTACTGGAGATGCGCTGACTTCTCCTTACACATCACCAAGTATTTGTCAAGATTGGTCTGCACCTGAGATGCCTTCTTCAGATTCCACACTAAGTACTGGAATATCCTACCAAATCTCCTCTGAGATTACTGCACATAATGTTGATTATTCTCCCCTCAATAGTCCTAGATTAGGTCATCTTCAAATCTTTAGAAGTTCTAATGGTCCTCCATCACCATGTGTGGTACAAGCAGATACCCCAGTGGCACGTCGTGATAGTAATGCTCAGGCCAATGTGCATCCCTTACCTCTTCCTCCAGGAGCTGCCATACCTTCACCTCATACTCCTATCCCCCAGCCAACTGCAAAAACCGATTTATTACCCGTCAAAGGCCAGTGGCAGAAAGGAAAACTTATTGGCCGTGGAACTTTTGGAAGTGTCTATGTGGCCTCCAACAAGTAAGACATTCTAAACAAACTTCTCTAGTTTTCTTTCAGTCTTGCACAAACTTCAAAAGATTGTTCCTTTGGCAGGGAAACTGGAGCTTTATGTGCAATGAAAGAAGTTGAAATATTACCAGGATGACCAAAAATCAGCAGAGTGCATAAAACAATTAGAGCAGGTGGTTTTCCCACCCATTACACTTTGCTTTGTCTTTCCTTGTTATGGTTTTCAGTAAAGATTCTTGATGCTTATTTCTGTTCAACAAATATGACCACAGAAATAACACAAGGAAGCAAGGTCTCTCGCATACGACAAAAAGTATTCATATAAGATTGGAATAACAGAACCTTTTCCTAGACTAATACCCTGATGATTTCTACTTCGCTTGATTCTTCAAACATGATCTGGCTATAATACCCTGATGAACACAACTTCTGCATTTTAATGAATGTAAAATAAACATGTTTTTCTGAAGCTTTTTTGCTGTTGGGTCCTGAAGGCAGATATATGGACAAGTCATGCACTTGTTGCAAAGCCCTTAATTGTCTCTAAAGCTGAATTTGCTTTTATCACCATACATTTGTCTACTGTTTCAACAATGCAAAGTATTAGTAAATGTAAAATGCATTTCTACTGCAAAAAACTCAGTTTTCTAATTTTTAGTCAATGTTAGTTGTTCTGCTTAAATCTTTTGATTGTTTCAGGAAATTAAAGTTCTCAGCCATCTGAAGCATCCAAACATTGTGCAGTATTATGGTAGTGAGATAGTAAGTAGTTTCCATCCACTCTTTTATATCCTTAACCCTGGGATTTCTTAAAAATATGATTATTCGTTCTTGTATGTACTCTAATATGAACTTTTGTTTTGTGCAGGTTGGTGACCGATTTTACATCTATTTAGAGTATGTTCATCCTGGTTCAATTAATAAATTCATTCGTGACCATTGTGGAGCAATAACGGAATCTGTTGTACGCAACTTCACTCGGCATATTCTCTGTGGACTAGCTTATTTGCATAGCAAAAAAACCATACATAGGTAAACTGCTTTTTTTGGTAGGCTTCAGACTAAAGTAGCATTCAGTAATGGATAGGATCTCTCATTTGTTACTGTAGATTCAAATAAAGAAAGCCCTGCATGTTCTCCTTGTTTGATTGGTATATTATGTATAGCGAATTTCCCAATCTTGTCTAGTTCAGACAGGCTTGCCTTCCTGTGTGGATAATAAGTTCAATGATAACTGACTTCTACAGGGATATCAAAGGGGCAAATCTTCTTGTGGATGCTTATGGGGTTGTGAAGCTTGCCGATTTTGGTATGGCCAAACATGTGAGTGATAAGCCTTTTATCTGGAAAACTTTCATTATTTCTGGAGAACAATAGTATAACTTAGTTACTGGAGAACAGTAACTAAATGACTGATTTACCTGTTGCTAGATATGATCCTTGGTTTTTGATGTAGTTTTATTATTATTATTAATAGTAGTAGTTTAAATGCAACTCTCAGTTGTTATACAAGAGTAGGAAAGAATTGGAAAGGAAGGAAGGAAAGTGGGGATAGCCTTCTCTCTATAGTGGAGAGAAATAGATGGATTAGCAGCCAAGTCAATTAGTAATAAAATTACTGAGAAGAGAAGGATATACTTGGTTCTAATCAAAGTATTAAGTTATTGAAAAGAGAAGGATATACTTGTAATTTACATTTTAAAAAACACCATATCTTTTCTTTTCTCTGGTAACTCCTAAACAAGAGTAAACAGAATCATTTCTTTTCTTCCTCAACTCTCAAACATAATCCTCTTTTCTCTCCTTACTAATCTTTTATCTCCTCTTCTTCCCTCTTATATACTCACAATCTAGGAGTAGTAGTATCAATTTTACTTATATGCCATGCCTATGATTATCATGCCCTTCACTTATCAAATTTGAATTTCAGTGTAGGAAGTAGTTTGCATTCAACTACTTCAAGCCTTTTATCATGCCATATGGTTTTGGCTTCATGAATCATATTGTCCATTATTCTACACTAAGATGAAATATTTTCCACTAAATCAACAAGAAAATTAGTTAGGAATTTCTATTACCTGTTCAAGTGTAGAATATCATCTTTTACTATTATGCTATAGTAAATTAGCAAAATATTAGTAGTATATACTATGACTGATCATTGCAGGTTATATTTGTTCTTTGCATAGATAGATATGAAGGTTTTTATCTTGTTATACAGCTTACAGGGCAAGTAGATCATCTTTCTTTGAAGGGAAGTCCATACTGGCTGGCCCCTGAGGTATATAATCTTTTGCAACATTAGACACTTAGAAGCACATCTCCTCTCATTTTAGCTTGACTTTTACTTTGTTTCCTGCAGCTGTTGCAATCTGTGATGCAGACAGATGCTTGCACAGATCTTGCCTTTGCTATTGATATATGGAGTTTGGGTTGTACAATAATTGAAATGATGAATGGGAAACCACCTTGGAGCGAGTATGAAGGGGTAAGCTCCTGTTTGGCATTATTTGATTTTTTTCCTCATGCTTTTACTTGATGTTGCTGGTCAATGATATAAGTACCACATTTGACGAAAGAAACTTAGAATTTATAATTGTTGCTTCCTGCTTGTCATGGTGGATATATAGAGTTCATGTGGGTGCTTGTGACATAATTTTATGTTATCATATAGATGCATTTGTGGAGTATAGTCTCTTTGCACCCTTCTATCCTGCTTCTGTTTTCTTCTGCGAGAGGATCTCTTGAACAGGGAATAATGTGCATGTATTTTTTTTACTTCATGATATTGGAGTTTTCTTTCACAATTTTGATGAAATTTCAAATACAGAACTATTGGAAATATTGACTATGAGGGTGGAGGGAAGAGAGAGAGAGAGAGGGAGAGCCGCTACAGAACTATTTCTCTTTATAGTTGTCTTGTTGGATGCATTCATTTATTCCTTCCACTCCATTTGAACACAGCCTGCAGCCATGTTTAAGGTTCTGAAAGAGTCACCACCAATACCTGAAAATCTTTCAGCAGAAGGCAAGGATTTTTTACATCGTTGCTTTCGAAGAAATCCAGCAGAAAGGCCCTCAGCCTCCATGTTGCTAGAGCATCGTTTTGTTAGGAACCCTCATCCACCAGATGTTTTAAGCCAATCACTTGGGGAGATGAAAATGACGGTAATTTGCTTTAGAACTGTACCTTTCCTGAATCTTCTTGTGTATGCTAATTTATGATATTTTATGTGTAGCAGGACAATGCCAATTCCCAACGAGAGCGCTCAATTTACAAGCCTGGTCAAGTGCCTATATCTTTGGAAATACAACCCACAAAAATGAAACTGGCTGACAAAGTAAGAGCTACCTTTTGATCTTTACATTGCCCTGTAGATGTGCATTCTCAGATCAGCACTAAGGTTGCATCTCTTTGTGTTCAGCTCCATGCATGAAACTTTTACTTCGGTGAGATTGTTTGGTGATATCAGCATGAAACTTTGAAGGTGGTTCCCTTCTATTTCCCTCATTGAACTCTTGAGAACCCCTTCACCAGAAATGATGTATGCTGTAGTAGCATGGGAGGTGCTAAAAGAGCCGTAAATGGACTGAAGGATCTGCTACTAGTTTTTTGGTGTGTTTTTCCACCAAGAACTCAACTTCGGAGAGCATTGGGCCCGATGTGCTCTTTTAGGTGACATGATATCCAGCCATCGGGAGTTACATCCATAGGTTCTTTGCCTGTCTGTATATTGTGACGACTGATAAAAGGCATATTTTTGTCGAAGGAGAATTCCCTGGTCTTGGGTTTCCAGAAGTAGATTTTATATACTACTGACAAATATAGGGTGTAAAATTTATAGCAGCCTAAAGAGAAGAAAAAGAAAGGAGGAAGGTGTTGCAGCAAGGATTGATTTTGTTTTGTGAGGAGCGGGGAGGGGGGGGGGGGGGGTTGTGAAAACGAGTCAGTCTCAAGTTGGGGCTTTATATTTCCCCCAGTTGAGCTACATCAAAATATTCTTTGTTCAGCTTTGAATTCAAAGCTTGGACAATTTTTTTGAACTTGAGCCCTATTCGAGCTTTCATTGTGGGAAGTAGCTTAAGCTGTCCTTGACACTTCTGTCATAAGTAACTTCAAATGAGCTTGAGCTTTACCTAGTTATTCTAATTGATAACAGCATTCTAAGCAATGCTACATTTTCTTGGCGTAATAATGAAATATATGGTAAAAGATGATAATAAGTTTGTACCATGGAAAATATTTTGCTTATTTTGTGACTTGCTGTCAAAACTTCTAGCTTACTATTCTTTCAATATGTAGGATATTGAGATAAAAAATTGGTTAACTTGGCTGGCCAAGTCTACTCCAAAGTGAGTCTAAAAGGCGTTGATCCATGCATGACTCAATTTTTGTTTTTTTTTTTTGTGTCATATTCAAAGTGCTCCTATTACCTTACCTTAAAAATTAACAATTAAGAAAAGTAATGGTGTTGGATTGGCAATTTCTAAATTTAGTCACAGAAAATATTATTTAGAAGACTTATTTATTTCGATAAAGCGAATATCTAAAAGATAGATAAATGTTTTCAAACATGTGAAGAAATAATGGTTAATTTAATTCATATATAAATTATATATATATATTTTCATATATGCTTTTATTAATTTTTAATTACTTAAATGTTTTTTCCATTAAAGTACAATTTCAAATAATTTTATGGTTGAATATTAATTATTAATTTTAAAAATCTGTTTCTCAATTGTTTTATGATTTATTCAAATGTGTGAATTCAACAAAAAATTAATTTGTAGTTGATAATGATAAGTAGTAATTAGAAATAAATGTGAAAATAAAAAATTAAATATGAAATTTATATAAAAATATTTTTTTAATTAATAAAAATGATAGAGTGGATTATTTTGGTTGGATAGAT
Organism: Apocynum venetum; assembly: GCA_019593545.1. NCBI lineage: Eukaryota > Viridiplantae > Streptophyta > Magnoliopsida > Gentianales > Apocynaceae > Apocynum > Apocynum venetum. The sequence goes on along the minus strand of SRSM01000123.1, from coordinate 1,337,072 downwards.
GAAGTATATTTGAGATGAAAATACCAAGGAATGTTAACCACTGAAATTAAACGGGCAAAAGTCAAAATATGCATGTGCCTAATAGAATCATCCAGCAAAATCAGTCTTTGTTATTTGATAAAATTCGAAAGAACTTCTAGAACATGGAAAGATCGGTTCTCTCTCTTCTTCTTCTTCTTCTTCTTTTTTTTTTTTGTCTGAATCGGGAAAGATCGGTTATTGACAAATTCCTTGTGAAGGAAAGGGCTTTCGTCTCGGTTTTGAGTTTGGAATCTTTTGAGTCTCTTTCATTATGTTGGGCCATTCTTTGTTGTTAAACTGGATTCTTACTTGAAGGGAAATTTTTCATGATTCGATTCAATAAATTATATGATTAAAAAAATTACTTCATTCCTTTTTATAAAAATAAATTAAAAAATTTATTTTGTCTATAATTATAAAATGCTTTGATACTTTTATGATTATTGGTTATGTTATTTTCAAATTTAATATTATTTTATTGAATGAGGGAAATAAAGAACAACTACTTTTTTTTCTAATAAAGACAAATAAATAAGATTGTAAATTTGTAATGAAAAGTAAAATAATTTATTAGTTTATTTTAAATTGTTTAAAATATTTTATAAAAAGAGACAAAATAAGCACTTTATTTTTGAAATATAGCATATAATGTAATGTATGTATATAAATTATATTTTTAAAAATATAATATGTAACGTAATGTATGTAGTGTTTAGCATATGTAATATATGAAGAGTTGACTAAAATATATTTTAAATAAAAGTTAAAAATGCAATCCAAAGCCATCAAAGGTCAAACTTGTTTTTATTTTATATTGTTTAATAAAAAGAGGTAACTTACATAAAATATATATTTTTAAATAATACCTCACCAATTTCAAAGTAATTGTTGATATAGGCATTTACACATATTAAGAATATTGAATATAATACAATTTTTTATATTAAATTTTAAATAAATCCTTAATAAATATTTTATCATCTCTTGTCCAAATTAATGAATCTCATGATTTTTCCACTTAATAAAGATAAAATTATAAAATATTAATTATTGATGTTAGAAATACATTGTTGTGAAACAAAAACATTTAAAATATTAATTACGTTCTCGTTAGATGATTTTTTTCTTATTTTAAAATATAGATTGTTTTACATTTAATAAATATTTGTTATTAACTTTCAATATTACTCTTATTGATTTTCATCTCTCTTCTAATTTATTTCTTATTTCTAAAACAAAGTACTTATATTTTATTCTTATAAAAACAAAATATATTTTATCTTTATTATTTTAAGATATAATAAATAAAGATAATTTAGAAAGTAAAATATTTTATTAATATATGTAAAAAGTCTTTTAAAAACTTGTATTTTTAGAGGGATAAAGTAACTAACATTTTACATAATCAACCTTAGGAAAGGATAAGTATGGTGAGATTTTTGTCTAGGTGCATAGTCATGTTGGTAAGGCATACGGGGAGAAATCATCCAGCAATATAAGTTTCGAATTCCGTGTGAAATAAATTTTCACTGAAATATTATGGAGTTTGTCGTGAAGTTTGAATTCTATTGACTTTATCCCACGTGTGTCTGTCACTCGAGCACATCCCTCGATTTACAATTCGTCTGATTAAAGAAAATTTAATACAAATTGAGGAATTGTTTGATTAAGGAATCTTTAATATAGATTGCAAAGTTCTCTCTCTCATCAAAAGTATTGTGAGATTTTCATAATCAACTATCTAGGGTTACTTAATTAGTTTTTTGTTTGAAAAAAAAATGATTTTATAATTTATTAACTCTAATCAACATTCCCAAAAAGGAAAAAAAAAGACACTCACAGACACTCTGTGATCAATAGTTGAGTAATCACAGGGTCAAAGGAAAGTCCAAGCCGTCAAAAGATACGAAAGCTATAATTAAGGTGAGAATCGAGAAAGAACGACGGATTTAAAGTTGGAAGGGTCATATGACCGACCCGTCTACCTTCTGCTTTTAACTTTTCTGGCCATCCTGGCTTGTGAGTCTTCCCCCAATCCCACTGTCTATATTATCCTTCTCCATTCTCCGTTTGATTCCTCAATTAGCTAATTCTACTACCCTGAGATGGAACCACCCCAGGTCCAAGCCATAGAGAGCAAAAACCTCCCTCCACAAGAAGATGAACAAGAGAAAGTAATTAATGAATGGTAACTCTTCTTTTCCCCCATTCCCCCCCCCCTTTTAACAGGGCTGAATTTGAAGTAGTTTTGAGCTGCGAAAATTTTGTTTCTCCTCGTTGTTTTTGTTAAAACTTTTTGGGATTTGTTTGTTGCAGTTGTTCTTGCTTTTATGACTGCATGGATGGTTGTCTGGAGTTCTTCTGCTGCTACGACATCTGCTAAATCTTCCCTGCTTTTCTTCTATAATTACTACTTAAGATTCGGATGTTAATTCTTCTTGGTATCCAATTTGAGTAAATGAGAGACTAATTATTGTTATTGGTTCTCGTTGGGATCTGTTTGCTCCTGCTTCTTTCCGTTTCTGTTTCCATGATTCTGCTGTTTCAGTTCTATCTGGGATTGATTTCAACGCCTTTTCCCCCTTTTTCTTTTAATCTATGTAAATTTCCATTCTTTTTATTTTTTAAAAAGAGACTGACAGTTGAATCGAGCATACTTACCATCTTATTACTACTATTGATCATGAATTATCGATCAGATGTGGAATTCCAACAAAAGTGTTGTTTCAAGACGGAATAACAAAAAGAGTGAATTATACAATTACCAATAAAGATAACTAAATGGCGCAAATGCCCCCTTATCTCTGAAGATGTCACCAACAAAGAAAGCGCTGTTTTCTGGTATCAACAGATTCAATAATGTGACGGATGTATATCGATCCATAACAATGTCAATCGTGGGTTTGTTTGCAAAAGCCAAGCCAGGTCCTCTTATCTTCTTTCTTTTTTTAAATTTATTTCTCTTTATTCAGAATATATGCATTTTATGACAAAAGGGGTGGGAGAGGGGGGAACATAATCTGGTTGTAAACGGTTAAAAAAAAAAGAAAAAAAAAATGGCACACAAGAATTATAAAAGCAACTTGAAACATATATAACGAACTTATTCAAGAGACTTTTAATGATATTTTTATATATTTTGTATAATTTTAAGTGACTTTCATATATTTAATAGGATTTTAGAAAATTCTACTGAGATTTTTATTCAAGTCTTTTTTTATTTGTTAAGACTTTTATAAATTTTCATTTTAAAAATAAAAGAAACTTTATAAAAAAAATGTTCTTAAAAATAATTCTTATCATGTCAATCCAAGCAAAATAAAATTCTTTTGAATTTTAATAAAAATTCATAAATAGATAAATAAATAATAAAAAAACTTCTAATATTCAATATAATTGAAATTATCAACAGTCATTCCACATATTGATTACAATATAATTCCTCAATGCATATGCACTTTCTCTTTGTTATTTTTTATTTTCAAAATATAATTTAAAATCTTTCATATTCTTCACAAATGCATCTTCTTAATCAATTCAATTAGAAATTCATCATAATGACACTCTGTCCATAAAAAACAAAAAATGTTGTTTGCATACATTATTGCACCTTCATGGAATAATATGCAAATAAAAAGGCAGACTAGTTATCATGAAGCTGTTCAATAAAGTGTCGAATCAACCATGTGAGTTGCACATAATTCTTACTACTCATAGGTGTCATAACTAATTTATGATGGCTAGTCCATATATATCTATATATACGACATAAGATGGCCATGGCCGAGTCTCCTTTGAATAATTCAGTAAATTATTGCTATGATATATTTTTGCCTTTAAAAAAAATATTTAACATTTTTTATTCTTAGCATATATTTTAATTTTCACATATCTATGTCTGTGTCTGAGTTTACTAGCATGCATTTTTAATTTCTTCATAATTTGTAAAAAGATAGATTTCTATAACAAGATTCTGAAAATTTGGACAAACCATCTAGATTTTTAAAGGTTCAATATCTTAGCTGGTGCACATGCATAGAGACTAAAGATTTATGCAGTTCACAACTAATTCCCTACTTAATTTATTGTCTTTTACTTTTATTTTACAAATGATGAAATCTTTATTACTTTAGCATCAGAGTAAAACCCACCCCAAATCGTCTATCCACCTTGACAGATGCCGAGTTGGAAAGAAGTTGAGAATCATAGCAACATCAACGCCATTTTCAATGACTAGTTTACAGTATAACAATCATAAAAAAATCACCAAAATTGCATCCATAAAAAACTTCTCCATAGCAATTATCAATCATCATAAAATTCATATAAAATAACAAAACCACATAATTACATAATTCAATCATCAATTTATATATAAAAAAAATCAAGTCCAGCATATTACATATTTTCAATGAAAAAATGTAAGAGGGGTAAATTTCCTTTAAAACCCTAGAAGCATAACGTAATAAAAATCCTTAAAAGAATAATAGAGGATAAAAATAAATAGATTTGTCTCTAGAAAATCTTAATAAATCTCACGTGAAGAGTAAAGATTTGTGTTAGACATTTTTTGTTTATACTTTGTCTTCAAAGTCTCATAAAATCTAGATTTTGTAAAAATCTTTTAAAATTCTTATGAATTTAAATACCCCATGATTTATGGAGAATTTTAGAATGTTTTGATTGAATACCTCATGATTTTTAAAAATCTTTTTAAAAATTTTAAAAAATTTTAATTGAATATCATAAGACTTTTAAAGAATTTTTAAAAATATCAATTAAATACACCTAAACTTTTAAAATCTTAAAAAAATCATTAAAAGTCTCAATTGAATACACACACATCCTACTAAAAGTCCTAAGAACAATTGTCTTTCAACTTGATTTTCAAAGGAACAAACAATTAAATATATAATTTACTTTCTCTTTATAATTTTAATTTTCTACATTAAGTGATAATTTGATGTAACTTAATGTAGAATTTTGTTGCTCCTATATGAAGTTACAGTGCACATGTTGGTTTTTTTATATAAAATTACTTCTTCTTTCTATAAGCTTAAATTTTTAAATAAAGCCTCAATTCAGCACAAACGGCGGGATAAGTTCCACCGCAAACGTTAATAAAAGTTTCAAGTTGAATGCATTAGTGCTTATGAAAATTTTACGTCCCCTTTGAGTTTACCTAACTATGGAGGATGAGCCTCGAAATTCTGCTATTGAGTTGCTGGCCATTTGTGATCAAACCACCATTGGAGTATAATGTATAGAAAGAAGTGTTTATGGGCATTTCTTAAGAAGTAAAGTAGAATTCCGCATTGTCACTGTCTCCGTTTGGGATAGGGACCATTCCATCCATATTCTTTCACTAGTGACCAAAATTGACCATTACTCACCTTCCCACTTTGACCATTCTTATGGTTTATTGTCTAATTTGCTTGAAAACTGAACCAGATTCAACGTCCCTAGATGGTTCGCCGGTGAATTTCAACTATAAAGGCTTACGTCATATACCAATTTAAGTAGCATTGCCCCGGTTATATTTGTTTAAGCTTGAGTTTGGGTCTAATTTTACTTTAAAATACTTCTCTTTTGATTTCTCTCATTCTAGCTATAGTCCACGTGCTTCTGAAATTTGAAGTATCCGCTATAGATAAATATAGTTTCTGTCTAAGCAATAAGAGGATGAACATATTTTAGGGCCAAAAGTAGAATGACAACATCCCACTGAACCTTGCTACTTCTTCCACTGAAACTGAAAGCACACTGCACACACTTACCTCCACTTGAGTTTAGGTTATAATAATGTAGTCCATTATTGACAACTTGCAGTATTCTCTATTCAAATTTTTTGAAGGAAATTAATGCATATTGCACAAAATAATTCATTATCTCCACAATGTTGTCACTGGTTGTGCGTTCTGCCTAACTTAGTTGAAATTAATAGTAGCCCTTTGCCACCATCTCTTGGAAGCATGCATGCAATTGCATGCTATGATCAACTGCTGCGTTCTCTTATAAATTTGCTATTTTCCCCCTTATTCCTTTCACTTGCAACAGCTACCTACAAAGTGTATTTCTTCCTCTTCTATACAAGAAGATATGGATCGTTGTTCAACTTTTTCTTTGTTCTGCATCTTCCTTCTTTGTTCTTCTGTCCGTTGCCAGCTTGATTATAGATATTATGATTCCTCTTGTCCCAACCTAGCCAAAATTGTCCGATATGGGGTCTGGTCTGCTATTGCAAATGAAACCAGAATGGCTGCCTCTATTCTGCGTTTGCACTTCCATGATTGTTTTGTAAATGTAATCACACTCTTTCATGCATATTCACTGATATTCCGATTCAAATTAAATAAAGACCATGCTATATATAAAGCTATGATATATGCACCACTAATTCTGCCTATGCATTAATCCAACCATGCCACTAAATTTGACTGAAAGAGAGAACAGAGTAGTGTTGGATAATTGATGCTAGGAATGACATATAATCATTAGCATTAATCCAAAAAGTTGAATCCTTTGCAGTTTCTAATCATTCTTTTGATTTTTTAAAAGGGGTGTGATGGATCAGTGTTACTAGATGACAGCAGCTCATTCAGCAGTGAGAAAAATGCAGCGCCTAACAAAAATTCAGCGAGGGGATTTGAAGTCATTGATGCGATCAAGGCCAGTGTGGAGAAAGCCTGCCCGTCTATTGTTTCTTGTGCTGATATACTGACTCTTGCTGCCAGAGAAGCTGTCTTTCTCGTAAGAAACTTCTAAGACTCTATTCCTACATCTGTATACCATACAATTTGATACGCTATTTGCTTCGATAATACTTTTATTTTTTCCTTTAATCGATTTTCTAAGACAGGAGGGCCTTATTGGCCTTTGCCATTGGGTCGCCGAGATGGCCTGACGGCAAACGAAAGTGCTGCTAATACAGAGCTCCCTGCTCCATTTCATTCCCTGGAAAACATCACTGCAAAATTCATGGCAAAGGGACTTGACTTAAAAGATGTCGTGGTGCTATCAGGTACCAATTCTTTTACTTATTTTCAAGTTAGGTTTACTTCTTTTAGCAATAAGATTTGAAATTTGAGGGCACGAATTTAATTTTCCTCTTCCTGTCTCACGCAGGTGCACACACCATTGGCTTTGCTCAATGTTTCACATTCAAGGGGAGGCTCTTCGACTTTGATGGGGCCGGTAATCCTGATCCAAATCTTGATTCAACACTTCTAACTAATTTACGTAGTATCTGTCCCAATCAGGATGGTTCCGATTCCAATCTGGCTCCTCTTGATGCTTCTATGAACAAGTTTGATAACGTCTACTTCAAGAATCTTTTGAACAATTCTGGGCTTCTTCAGTCAGACCAGACTCTCATGAGTGACAATGGAACTGCTGCCATGGTGTTGAACTATAGCAAGTTCCCTTACTTTTTCACCAAGGATTTTGGAATATCAATGGGGAAGATGGCAAATATAGGCGTACTAACAGGCAAAGAAGGAGAGATCAGGAAGAACTGTAGGGTGGTGAACTAGAAATTCTCCCTTGGGTACACTAGGACAGTTCCTTCTCTGTTTTCAAATGCTAGCTCTGTAATATAAGGTTGGCGTTGTCCGGCGATGAACTAATAATGTTTCACTTATACTTTTAGAATTCCTGATGCTTTAATTTTAACTCTTTTACTACCACAACATCTGGGCAATTTGAAAGCCCAAAATTGCGGTCTCTAGTTGGGATTTTCAAGTTCAAAGGCCCAACTGGACTAAGTCGGTTGCATTAGCAAACCTCTTTTATGGATTTAAAATCAAATTCATCGTTCAAATAAAAAATGTATTTTAAAATATTTTTTAATTTTAAATTTATATTACATACAAATTTTAAAATTTTTATTTACTATAGAGTCCCATCTAAATAATATTTTTTAAATTTAAAATATATTTTATATTATTATTAATAATTTGAGATTAAAAAAATATCATATATCACACAATTTTATTTTTTTTAAATAAGACATTGAACCATAATTTTTCTTATACACTCCTTGTTTATAGAATGCATTCTTTCACGATAGAAAGAGAGTATATTTTATAATTTTATAAATAATGTAGCACACAAATAATCATATCAAATTCTTAAATATAAAACAAACATTTGTTATCCAATCCTTCCATTTTTTTTTGTTGAGGAATTGTTATCCAATCATAATAATAACTAATTTTAACGAGTCATGATTGAAAGAAATGCTTTGTACCCTAAAAAAAACAAATAAGAAATTAAAATACAGCATTACTTTTAAAAATCAAGGACTGGCCAGCAGCCGATGCAAAGAAGGGTAGCAAGTTGGACTAGCCATATACAATCCAAAAAATAAATAAAGGACTAGCCAAAACTGGGGTCCTCAACGACTTTTGCCATGAGGCGTTACCTTATTGGGGGAGAAAATCAAACGAGAGACTTTTTGTTGATAGATAAAATCAAACGAGAGACGAGAGTCGAGACGACAGAGGTAGTCCATAAAGTACCAGAGTTGATTACGTACGGACTGAGAAAGCTATAAAGTCTAATCGATTATCCTGTGCTATTCTATTCCCTACGCCTGTCGAGTTATATTACTTTCCAAATTCCTATTGGTTCTGGTTCCCCACCGACCTTTTGAAATCCTCAGAGAATGTCGCCCTTTCCGAAGAGCTACACCCTGCATCCCCGCTAGGAATTGTGATATGCCAGCGCGTAAGAATGAAATTTCATTTAAATGACAAGATCAATCCTTTTAAAGTTCTATTATTTGTAAAAGAACTCCTTGCTAATATATATATTTTTTCTTTTACAGCACACCGGATTTCATATTAATTTTAAATTTGTTTGAGTAAAACCATTTTTTACAAAAAATAAACTTTCCAAGACTTCACACTTATGCTTATGTTCCAAAATATTTGTAAGATTGTAAGTATGTTGATTGTAAGTGATATTCAAATTTGGTTTAGAAATAAATAAGAATTATATATTATTCTTATAAGAGTTCTTCGAAATAAGTAGCTTTCAAATTCATAAAATATATATAGAATTAAAAATGGAATTGATACAAAACAATTGAAAATTTTCTATTCTGACAATTTTTTTAAGGAAAATAAAATATTTAGAATAAGAAAAAATACCAATAATTTGAAAAAAATAATCCACTATAAACTTATATTAAAAGGACTAAACAGTTAGATTATCGATAGTTTATATCTTTTGTAAGATAATTAATAGTTTAAATTAAACTATATAATTACATACGAAATATAAATGATTCATTTTGTGTATATTATGGTCCTCCAAATATTTTTAAAAATAATTTACATCGATAAGCTAATTCTTATCTATAAATAAAATTATTTTTCTTTGGAATTATTCATAGAATAGAAATCATATAATTCAACTCAATATATTTTGAATTTATAATATTGATAATGCCATTTATTGTTATTACCATTGACGATTTTATATGAATAAATATTTAATCAAAATTCAATTAATAAGGACTTTGATCAGCGTTTTCTTAAAAAGAAAAAAAGAAGGAACTTCGAGGAGGGGTCAGGGAATATATCATAAAATTTGTGGCTTTTGATAAATCAATGAATACAAAAAGGTTAACAAACACCCAGCATCTGTTTTTAGTCTGTATTTTACGCGTCTTCTAATTGAATTGGTGCATTATCGGAGGCATAAACCAAGTACACACGGAATTTCTTCCGCGTTTATTAACTGTTCATTTACTGCAGAGATCGTACAGCTCATCACCATCAATTTGCATCTCCGCAACAAACTCCGCGCAGACTCCGCGCGGCTGTCACTCTGCACAACGTTCATAAACTGCGAGACCCAACAGAGTACAGACTGGAGAAGCGTGGAGAAGAAGGTAAAAACTTCGTCCGGAGGGAGATGGTGAGGCCTAGATGCTACATGGATATAAGCATCGGCGGTGAACTGGTAGGAAGAATGGTGGTGGAGCTTTACAATGACGTCGTGCCTAAAACCGCCGAGAACTTTAGGGCTCTCTGCACTGGAGAGAAAGGCATTGGTCCTAATACGGGCGTTCCTCTCCATTTCAAGGTCGCTTTTATGCTCTAGACTACATGTTTACTCCGTTGTGTGTATCCGTATCCGTGAGAAGCTATTCTAAGTGTGTGTATTACGCATATGGATACGTTTGCATTATGCATTTCTGCAAATTTTATGTGTCTAGATTTTATTTTACTGGTTTATTATTTTTTTTTCTGTTTCGCGTTTTTGTTTTGATTTTGCGTACGACTTTGATGTTTCGACTTTTTTTTCACCATCATAATATGGACATGGAAAATATATACATATGAAAATGAGCGAGTATATATATCATGAACGGCGGCCTTTTGGTGCTCACCGTGTTCTGCTGTTTTCTTTATTATGTTTTGCCATTCTGGATGGATTTTTGTAGGATTAGTTGGAAGGAAGGAATTTGTTTCTATGATGACATTTTAAACAAAGAGAAGAAAGCAAAATCAGTAAATTATAATAAAACAAACCTCCGGAAAAGGAAAAATCGTAATGGCGGCCGGTGGTTGAATACTCAGGCTTCTATAGAAGTGTAAATTCAACACAATTATTTGATTGTAGTACTTAATTGAGCATGTATATTTTGTTGTTTTTTCACTTGAAAATTTGTAAGAAAACAATCTTTCCTTCTGTTGTGAATTCCTTTGTTATTTGAATGAGTGGATGAGTAGGAGGAGATAAGGCGATTCATGCAACTAAGAAACACAATAAAAGAGAAGCTTGTAAGTTGAGGTTTCACTTTCGCTTGTAGTATTTCGTGTTTGGAGCTCAATGCTTATGTGGCTTCAAATTAACTTGTTACTGCTATTGCACTGCAATTTAATTTGTTGACCTTCTTCAAAATTTGTTTGATAAAATATGAATTATCGGTATATGATTTTTGCAGCAGTTAAACTCTCTTTTGCAGATGTATAACTTTTATGCTGCTGTACTCTTCAGCATTTATCCTGTTTCTGGTTTTTAATGGTGTAAGTTTTGAGGACGGACTGGAGAATTTATATTAACAATAGCAGGATATTAATTTAAAGACTAATCAACCTGCTGTACATTTCTAGCCTCTATCCGTGATGCTGCTTTTACTACTAGTAGTGCAGTTAGCGTTTCCGATCTTTTCTTTTCCTCCACATATTTTATTTCCATTTTTCTTTTGATTTTCTCTTTATACATAATTTGATAATGATAATCTAAATTCAAGTTACTGTAGTTTATATATGTTCTCATGTAAAGCTCCTTTCCTTGTCCTCTAAATTTTGCCAGGAAAAAAGGAAAACTAAACTTGCATTACATAGGAAGAGAAAATTCCCTTACTGCATTAGAAAGGCTATTCTCTGCATTAGTTGCTGGGAGAATTGCACTGTTATTGCACTATGGTAGCATGTTTTCTCAATGTTATTTCTTTCTGGTCACTATATTTACTTGCTTGAGTATTATAGATTATTTTTTTAATGCAGGGATCATGTTTCCATCGTCTTATGAGAGGTTTCATGATACAAGGTGGTGACATTTCTGCGGGAAATGGAACAGGTGGTGAATCAATTTATGGTTTGAAGTTTGAAGATGAAAATTTTGAGCTTAAGCATGAAAGGAAGGGAATGCTATCAATGGCTAATTCTGGTCCAGATACTAACGGTTCTCAATTTTTTATTACAATGACGCAAACCTCTCATTTAGATGGAAAACATGTAGTATTTGGAAGGGCAATCAAGGGATTAGGGGTGCTTCGTTCCATTGATCATGTTTCTACAACAGTTGACCATTATCCAACTCTTGATGTCATAATAGCTGACTGCGGAGAAATTCCTGAAGGGTTGGATGATGGAACATGTAACTTCTTTAAAGATGGTGACAATTTTCCTGATTGGCCAGCTGATCTTAATGTGAAGCCAGATGATATTTTCTGGTGGATGAATGCTGTAAACTCTATCAAAGCCTTGGGAAATGAACAATACGAGGTAGTTGTCCAATTCATTGTCTTCTCCATTGTATTTCTGTTATACGGTTTGTAATTGAGAGGTACGAAGGCTATTTAAACTCCAGATGTGAACTATTTCAAAATGCCTATTGAATTGAGATTCTTGGCTTTCATTATTTATCGCTCAAGTGTCTATTGTTTGATTTATTACTGAATCATGCCAAGTTTCACACAGAAAGATGATTATAAAATGGCTCTACGAAAGTACTATAAGGCCCTCCGTTACCTGGACGTGTGTTGGGAAAAGAAAGATATCGATGAAGGTGCTGTATTCAATTCATTACTAGATGAGAAATTGGCACTTCTGTTAAACTAGAACGAAAAATGACGAGAATATGAGATCCATGAATTGTTTCTATGATAGTAATTTCTCTATAATTCTGCAGTGAAAACTGAGTCCCTGAAGAAGACAAAATCTCAGATATATGCAAATAGTTCTGTAAGTTCTCATCCTCCACTGTGCAAACTGCTACTTACGAGACTTCAAGGAAATATTTGGCATATTTCATCATGATGCTTTTTTAGTTCCTTTGATTAGTATCCGTCGTGCTCTACAATATTCAATCTCGTAGTTGTGGTTAGCCAAATGGAAAGTTAATAATCATTGGTTGTCTGTGGTACTTTAAAATCTTTAACCAGACCATGATACAAGTGCTAAGAAATAAAGATGGCTTTCAACTCGTCGCCACTTTACTGTTATTGGGATTCGTCAACCTCCTCATTTTTTTGACTGATTAAGAGAAATAATCTATATAGACTATATTATTCAACAAAATGCATATGTAACACTCTGCACAACTTTGTTTCTTTCTTCAGCCACATATATTAATCTTTTGATCTTTAAACCTTCACTTGAAGCATGCTGTGTGCATAGAATTTCTCTTGTTATCTCTTAAGCTATTTTAGCTACCATATTCTTTTTCTCTTCAACGTTCCCTTCATGTCTGATTGAACTGTCCGAGGATGGATCATTCTGAGTGATCTTTCTCGTTTTGCAACTTAATGTTTGGTGTCTATCCTTTAGGCCACCAAGTTGAAGTTAGGAGATTTCAGAGGCGCATTGGAGGATGCAGATTTTGCAATTCGTGATGCAAAAGATAATGTAAAAGCATTCTTTCGCAGAGGCCAGGTTGGTGGTTTCAGTAGCTATTGGCATTACAACTCCTGGTTTTATTGTTTCATTTACATTTGCTACATTTTCTGACTGTTCATCATAATTTTGCACTTTTGATTACTTCTGCTTCATTTTTCCCCTGGTCATACTAATTTATTAGGAGTGTGCAGGTTGAGTTATCACATTTTTTTTCTCTTGATTTTCAGATGAGTGAATGGAGTTATGCTATGAATGTAGTATTCTCTATTTTAGTTTCCGTATTCTGATGAAGCTGTTTGACAAACAACCACTGATGAGAAAATAGCGTTTATCAGGAAAAAAATTAACTTGACGAAGTCCCTTTCTGCACATGTATGTGGATGAAGTTGCACACTAACTGTTAGTAATGCCAGCTTTTCTGAGGTTGTTGTAGCGTATGTGGATGTAATTATATCCTTCTATCTTAGGTAGCTTCTTTTTGATATTTGTCTAGTAGCTACCTTTTGTAGTTGGATTGGATGTGCATTGTAGAAGTGTCAAGTGTCGTGAGTTGATGTGCTGCTTTCATGGTTTATTGTGTTTGGTTTGTCCAAAGAGTTATTGATTCTAATTTGGAAGTTGAATTCACTTTTATTATATTCTCTCCAACTTAAATCACAAAAAAGGGTAGGAACATCCTGTGCTCACTAGAGCATTGAAAGCTTAGTATAATTTTTGTTCTTTTGTTGCTAAATTCTCAGGCATACATGGCACTCAATGACTTTGATGTGGCAGCTGAAAATTTCGAGAAGGCTTTGGAATTGGAGCCCAATGATGGTAATTAGAATGCATATATGTGTTAAATGAATGAAAAACAAAGAGCAAACAGATGCCATTTTGATATATTTGGGATATGAAGTGCTAATTGGTGTGAGTTTTTATCCACTGCAAAAGGGAATTCTAGACCTTCATAGGAGAAGGGCCACCAGTGTACACAACAATTTACTAATGTCCTTATATCTTACCAAAATGGTGATCTGATTCTTTCTATGAATTGTTTGGAGGACACGTATGAAATCTTGGGGATAAATCTTCATTATGAACAACTTAATTTGGGTAATTTTACTTTCAAGTGCAAGTGAAGATGAATTACTTGGTGCATTTTCATTTCCAGATAGCGCAAGGAAGGCACTTGCGACTGCAAAGAAGAAGGCCAGTGATTTTTCCACTTGCTGTGGACATTTTACTGCAATATTTATGGACTCTTTACTCTCTTGTTAAATAAACATGAATATATAGAAATGTTGTGTTGATTTTTTGTTTGACTATGATGCAGATTGCTGATAGGCATAATCAGGAGAAAAGAATTTTCTCAAGAATGTTCGAAATAAGTTGAATGCATTTGGAGGTAACGGCGATTGATTCCTTTTGACATTTTTCTACTTACCAAATGCTGTTGTGGACTTTGATTTGAGTTCATATTCAGGTCCAAGGTTGCCCTGTTTCAAACTCCCATTTACATGTTAGATTATACATGATAGCCCCTTTGAATACAGGTAATTCACGCTGATGATAGTTTTCCTGGTGCATGCTCATACTCTTTGGCAATTTCATTAGACGTGTAATGCCCTTGGGCTTTTCTCTTCCCATTAAGCCCACTGTTCATAAATTTTTGTTTGGTTTTCTTTTGGTGTATTTACTTCTGCTCACTATTGTACTTGAACAATACGTTGATCTCTTCTTCTTTGTGCTTTCCAGCATTTTTTTTTTATTTCTGCTGTTTCAAATCATTTGAAAGCATGAATATCAGAAACTTAAATACCAAAGCAACGATTCTCATCAGACTTCAGCAATTAAATGCTGAAAGTAAATTGCAACTGCAAGAATACATTTGAAATCATTTTAGATATTGTCTTATCTTCTGCAAAAGAAAAATTCTTAATCGAGAAAAAAGTGATCTTTTCTTTTTCTTGGTTAAATTGTTGTTTTTAGCATTCGATGCTTTTCTCTGTTCTTGTAGTATCTTCTTGCTTTCCTGGGTGAATGATTGGGCTTTGGATTTCTTTAAACCTTTTTGTCCATATTTGGCATTGTCTTCCTTTTCATCTGAATGTCGACCTTCTCCCTCTGGTGCAGCAGTTTGATTGCTACCATTTGATTGCGTTTTTCTTTTCATCGTTGTGCCTTTGGAATAAAATTTCTGGAGTTTTCTAGTAGAAGAGTTTCGGCTTTCCTCAGCTGCAAACTTTTGCTCCATGGATATTGCAATTCGCCATTCTGCTAGTGAGGTTTCTTCCTTTGCCCTCCTTATTAACGCCTGGTAGTCTTGTTGCATGAGTTTGACCAAGGTGTCATCTGTCTGAGAATAGTTGATGTAGCGATGTGCTTCAGCCGCAGATGCAGCATATGCTTCTGATTCCAGCCGCATTGCTCTTAGAGTGAGTTGCAGGGCTTGAAGAGACTGCTTCCTAAGTCGCAAAATTTGTTTCAATTGCAATCTTGTTCTGTGCTTTTCATCTCGGTCTATCTTGAGTTGTTCCATCTCGTCCCTCGTGTTATCTAAAGCCCGATGTTTCCTGTTGATCATTGTTTGGATCTTTAGTTCTTCCTTCTTCTTAGACCTTATAGAGACACCTATGTTCTCTAGCTGAGACTCCAGCTCCGAGATAGTTGTGTTGGAGATGGTGGCTTGGCTCTTTATACTTGCAAGTTCCGATT
The DNA here is from genome assembly GCA_019593545.1 of Apocynum venetum. NCBI lineage: Eukaryota > Viridiplantae > Streptophyta > Magnoliopsida > Gentianales > Apocynaceae > Apocynum > Apocynum venetum. The sequence goes on along the minus strand of SRSM01000123.1, from coordinate 1,321,218 downwards.
GCAGCTTTTCAAGCTCATCAATGAGAGGTTTCGAGTCTAACCATGACTGTACTGCGTCATCTTTAGCTTTCCTTAGTTTTTCCTCAAGCTTTTGTAGTTCTGCCATCTTCTCCCTCAGTAAACTGCTGACAGATTCTCCCGGATTTCGTTCTCTCTCTTCATGCCCGTGTTCCATTTCGACGTAGAACTCCATCTTCTTCTGCGCAGAAGATAGAGGCGACTCTTTCGATCGCAATGAACTATTTTTATAGAGTTTTCATGTTTCCAACAAGAAGTGGCTTACGTGGAATCCTGGGATTCCAATCGATACGAGTTAACCGTATGCGAAGGGTATTAGAATTTCTTTCTCCTCTCATTGGTGGTTCGAGCTTTAGAAATATCGGAAGGCTTCCAGATTCAAGGCTGGCTATTAGGTTACTCTTATATACTATTCTTCTGCTTAACTTGGTGCAGCTGGACCAGATGCCTTTTCTACGGCATTGACGTTTATTCTGTCTTGTGCTGTTTTATTCTGTTCTCGTAGCCTCCTAAAGTCCGAATCTGTTTTCGCCAATGGGGAATAAATGTTTCGATTGCAAATTCGTTTACTGCAAACCTAATTAAAACAGACTCAATTGAATTGTTATTTTGATTATTCTGTTTAAATTTGCTTCCTAATTTTTTTTTTGTCACCACTAGAAAGTAAGGCTGCAATTTATCTATGTAGCAATTCAAAGATCAGAGCCGTTTGATCTTTGAATGGTTGTGAGCAATTATCTTGAAGCAAAATTTTAATCAAAATATGACAATTATATTGAAACTAGAGGAGCTGTGTTCACGTTATTTCATCTTTATTAAACCCTAACAAGCTAAAATATATTTTCACATTCTAATTTTTAAAAATCACTTTGGGTCCATTTAATTTTGTGATGCATCATACAAGCATTTTTCCTGCGATTCTCAGACAAATGAAGTCCTGTACTATATTATATTATTACGGAAAAATATAAACGTTAAACTACTTATTAAAAAAAAGAATACATCGATAACACTTTCACTCTTCGACGTCCTTATCTTTTTTTTATACTTCCCATGATTTCCCTATCTATGGGCCTTTTTGTTTCGTATTCTCCCAAAGGTTGTTTTCCAATAACATCTTTTTGGGCGTTTCCTCCCTCAAAAGAGGTATGCTTCGTTGCAAAAAATAATGCACATTGTAAGTAACTTTGGAGGTGTTTTCCAAAATCATTTTACTTGTCCAATGAAAGTGGTAGAAAAGGTTCGGTTCTCAATTTTTTTGTTTTCCCTTTCAATTCAACTAATTTCATTAACTAACATAATTTATATCAGCACTTTATAAAGAGCAATACTCTCTAAAAAAAAGTGCACTTAGTATCCTCGAGTTTGGACATGACACCCCCCCCCCCTTTTAAAAGATGAAAATATAAACTGCATTCAATATCTACACATATTTTTAGTTAATTAAACTACTATGTAACTATGTGAGGACTAAAATGAGTCCTAAGATAGAAAGCTACGGGCAAGAAGTTCCAAACCAGTGTGGTGGTTCTAAGGGCTTCGCCAGTGTATGGGCAAATGGGTTCGATTCACACCTAATTCCTCTTCACCCAATGTATCAGAAAAAGATAGAAAGCTACGAGTCTAGGGCAAAAACATAGGCTAATTACTTTGGTTTTCCTGGATCACTGGCACTGCTTAATCAACTAAAGGGATATTTATAATTATTTTAAAAAGTAATATATATTTCTAATCACAACCATATTAATGGAATTTACATCTCATATCTCGCATTGACCTCATGTATATTACTATCAATTTTAAAATTTAAATTTTAGAGTGGAATAGTATTTATCAATTCTGAAATTTTCCTTTTTTAGGTTTCTTTTACCACATAATCACTATCCATCATTTAGATGTGATTGAATGGCACACCATTTGGGATCTCCAAATTCCACCTATAAGTGAAACCTAGCGCCTGCCTATCTTCTTCAACTTGTTTCCTTCTCTACCACATTTCAATTCTTCCTACCATACCAGGCCAAACTTTAAGCGGTAAATCTTCACCAACTTGTTTGTAAATGGCGTTTTAAAGCAACAAACTTCTCCAATTTTTCCAGGCTTTTTATCTCCAAGTTTTAACATTTTACTGGGATTTCCTTTAGGCTGGGCAAAAACATTTTTTTTTTCCATTTCATAGAAACAACCATATAATGAGCTGTAATGAGCGTTTTCCTAATAATTTTAGTAAAAGAATGATACTATTCCATCTTAAATTGTCCATATTTTACTTGATATAAAAATTAATCAGATAATTTTTTGTAAAAAAAAAGTTTTAAAAAGATACTATTTTATTCTTACTATGAAGATTATATATTAGATAAAAATATATATTCTTTTTGTTCTAAAATATAAAATATTTTGTTCAATTTCTAATTTTAATATGTATTTTTACAATTATATCTTTATTATTAATGAAAAATTTAGATTAGTTATTAACTATTTATTGAAAAATGTATTTTTTGAGGAGTATTAATACATATAAACTAACGATTAAATATGATGTTTATTTACATAATTATCATTTTTAATACTAGTAGAAATCTAAAGTGAATAATTGAAATGAGACAAATTAAGTGATTATCTAAAAAAATTTCATTTATTATAACATCTATTTTTTAGAAATTTAGAACTAAAACATTGATTCTCTCTCATTATTTAAAAGTAGAGATAATATTAAAAATAATGTACACAATAAATATTAAAAGTTAAAAGTATTAAAATATTATATATTTTGAAATATAAAGTGTATTTATTTTAAAAAAAGATTGAGGGAATAGTAATCCCGGACAAAAACAAAAAATGACCCATTAATGCTGCTTTGATCAAAGAAATAAGAAGACCGTGGTGCACATCAAGGTACACATCAAAAGGAAACAAAAGCTATCGATTCAGCTGATTTACCTGTATACATCCATATATGTACAAAGAAAATTCCAAGTGGCCAACTGGCCATTATTATTGACTATTGTCGATGAAATGAAATGGGGGTAATTGAGCACTTGGCTCTTATGGTTCAGTTCACCGTGAATGGAAAAGGGGGAAAAAAAACAACAAAAAAGAACCAAAAGTTATGGACGTTATCAATTGATCAGTTGGCTTGCCGGAGCTTTCGTTCGTCGGAAAGCAGCTTTGCAAAGCGAATAAGAGCTTCTTCATTGGTTCCCTCTCCTAGAGCAACTTCTGACCTTCCGGTCTCCAAATTCATCCTGGCCACTGGTTTCTTCAACAGTTTATTACCAATCTCAATCAGTGTCTGCAAATTCTGTGTGGTTGCCACATCTACTGACGATGCATCCCCAGCCAATGTCTCATCCTGTAGTCATTTAATTTAAACCACGATTTTAATTCTCGGTCCGTAATCCAGATACGACTACAAATAGTTGAAATAATAATGATGAAACAAACTACTGTAAATGTAGGCACCTGAATTCGGAGATAATTTTTCTCACTGCGTAGTGATTGAAAAAGGGTTGAAACGTGTATATCCACCATGTCAGAGCTTGCATCGCCAAATGCATCAATCAATGGTGTGGCACCGTTATTGTAAACCCAACCAAGCAAGCCCCATCTCGAAGCTTCAGCCGCACTGAATTTTTCTTCATATTTAGCTATACCTGTTCCCAGAGACAATACTAGCATTCTGTTCCTTTCCATTGGCATCATATCCACAAATTCAAAGTTTCCCGTCAAAATTTGTTTGGAAATGTGAGTAATCGCCATTAATGTCTGTTGGCATAGATGTACATAGTTAGCATAAAAGGAAAGAAAAGGAAAAACAAAAAGAGGTATTTCAAATAGAATTATAGTTTACTAACAGGGTTATTGGCAGCAACACCCCCATCAATTAGATCAAAAGACCTTGCGGTCCCTTGGGCGTCTTTGGTCTCAAAATAGTGTGGTGGAAGAAATGTGGGCGCTGCAGAGGTGCTAAGGCAGACATCTGATAACAGAGCATTCTTGGAAACATTTGCTTTTGCCTGCCCAAAATTAGTAACAATAAAAAAAATTTAACACGAGAGTGTCTAGACGGTAATCGGGGGAAAGAAACCTGATATTGTTGCATGAAATGAAATGGAATAAAATACTTTGTTCATACATCTGGAGTAGAGAATATGATAGGTTGGAGGCGTTTGATATCAAAAGTTGGTATCACCACATTCGTCAACGTCTGATCCAGAGTAAGATTTCCCAAAATTCCCTTCACTAAGGATTTAAGGTACTTGCCATCGTATTTCGGCCCACCCAACAAATTTGTAAGCGTCTTGATGAAATTGTTGCGGCTTCATTTGAGTCCAGATCAGTTGAAGGAAAAAGAAAATCCATCAGTTATTTTTCAAAATGGAAGATGGAGAATTGAAGATTGGAAAAAGTTGTACCTGCTCTCGGGAAAGATCTTAGGACTATTTTCCAGGTAGAATTTGGTAATATCTTTAGCAGCATAAAGTGGGCGTTTATCCTTATTAGGTGCTGTGAGCATGGTGGCTACTAGTCCACCAGTGCTAGTACCGGCAACAACGTCAAAATAATCTGCAATTCTTGCATTTGGCCCATCAAGTTCCTAGTGACAGTACAATTGTACAAAGACCGGAATGAAATAAAGTACTTAATAAAATATTGAGCTCTCAAAAAAAGAGTTAGTGGTTTTTATACCTGAAGCTTGGCTTCAAGGAAGGCAAGAGCAGTGCCGGGAATGATACCTCTGATGCCACCTCCGTCAATACTCAAGACAGTGACCATCCTTCCTTTGGTTACAGCAGAAGCCATTGGAGGTTGCAAAAGAAGCGGTGTTGTAACCAAAAGAAATGTTGCCAGCAGATTCATTTTCATCATTTTTTTTTTTCACAAAAAAAAAGGGACCAAATTTACGTTATTGATAGAGTCGGTCGGTATCAGGAAGATAAAGGAAGGAGACTACAGAATGGCCCGGCTCCTGAAGAACTAGCTTTATTTATAGTCCTTCCGCTTCTGTCTCTATTTGTAGGTTGTTAGGTAGACTTTTCTTAGTCTCCTCCCAGTTTTTTCAGTCCTCGTTTCTTCTCAATTATGGCGTGTTGCAATAATTCAAATTTCTGGGTTGTTTCTTTTACCCCTTTTTTCCTATGCACAGAATATACGGGGTAATATTATATACCACTCCATATATTAGTCTCCAGCAGGCTCAAAAATGAGCAGGACGGCTTAGACTGGAAAGATCAAAACATAACTTTCTTATTCTCCTTTACCATTGGTTCAATTTTGGGCAATTTCTTGAACGGGGAAACATTATACTAGAAAGATCAAAGCATACCATTGCTTCTAAGGCATATGTACGAAGACAACAATGTGAAAATGAGCCATTTTTACATCTTCTATCTCACACGAGTTATGACTTCCACGTGGTAAAGAAAGAAAGGGGGGAAAAATGTCCATTTTTTTAATAAATAAATAAATGTATGAATGCCTGGGGAGTTGTGACTCCCTATAATGTATATGTTCGAAGGGTATTTTCACGTGCAAAAATTTTGAAGCCAGAGAGGGGGAGGGAGAGTAATTTCAGTGATTTTGATTTTTGAGGAGCAAGACAAAGGGCAAGTTGTGCACAAAATTGTAGCACATCTTATAAATAAATGTCATAAATATATAAAAATAAATGTTAATAAAACAACATTATTTTAAGTTAACCAATATTGATTTTTACCATTTAATCATCTCGATTTTTCATCAGGCTTAAATTTTTCCACAATTTCTTATATTCAACTTGCATGGCTCCTCTTCTGGTTGAGTAAGAATGATGAAGACATTATAGATCCCATTTATCCTCGTTAAGGTTATTAACTTTCTCCTTTCCTTAGATCATATTATAAATAATTTTTTATAATGCTTTTTACTTAACAAAAATAATTAATCCATAAAAAAAAATTCCCTTTTCCTCTATTTTCATTGTTGTCCTCATTTTCTTCTTTCTTCTTCTTTTTCCTTGGACTGCCAAACACGGAATCTATGTTTTCAGCAACGTTCTAAACTGGGTCTGTGTTGAAAAGGAATTAATCGTTGTAATGGCGGATTGCTATACATCTTTATGCCGACATTTATTGTGTTAGGTCTGTTTCAAATAAAATGATGTTTTCTTCATTAGGTTTGGTTTGGCCCTTTCATATGCACCACCATTCACTTTCGGCATAATTATTTATTGGGTAAATGAATAGCATTTTTTTTATACGAAGAGATGAAACAATATTTATATATTCCCTCCTTTCAAATATTTACATACTTATTTTGAGATACTCAAAAATAAATATTAGTTGTATTAAAATTAATAACTTTTTATTTAGAGTTTCAATAATAACTTTTAAAATTTAAAAATTCATATTCAACTTGCATATGACCTCACCACTAATACATTAAAAATAAAGATAATCTAATAGCTTATTTACAGTCAAGGTCTCTCTTTAATTTTTTTTATTAAGCCAAGAAATTGACAAAATAGAGAAAGTAATATAATCATCACAAAGCAAAGGACGTAATATACTCATTTTGTTCAAACTTAACTTGCACTTTTAACTTTATATAAAATTTAATAAACTTTTTAATTAATAATAAATTATTACATTATCTTTATTATTATTACTATTGTAATGAGTGATATTATATGTATTAATAGGAAGTGACTCCTAAGATAAAGATTAATTATCATATTTTAAATAAAAATAAATTTATTTTAAAAATTAAATATTCCTTAGAATGTCTACATTTATATTTGAGATATCCTGAAATGAAATCTATTTTTTTAAAATAAATATTTTTGTCACTAAAATTTCACTAATAACTTACTTTTTAATTTAATAAATTTACATCCACTAAATAATGATTTACACTATTAACTTAGTTAATAATAAAGATAAAAATGTAACTTCTTTGAATTCTTTATAATTTTTAGATTAAGTCAAGTTTGAAAATTCAATTCCGAAAGGAAAAAAAGAGTATTTAGTTTTAAATATCCTAAAATTATAAATAAGCAATTTTGAACAGAAAATATACAATAAAATATAATATAAGTTTCACCGCAATATATTAGTGGATTATCTCACAAAAGTCTATAAAAGGTGGGTCTTCTGGAAATAGCAATATTTAACTTTTTCAAACTTTTCTGGCCCATTAGCAAACATTTTTTCTTTCATACTGTCTCTCTAGAAGCTGGGATCTCCTTCCTTCTCACTCCCACCGCCTTTTTTTAAGTTGGAAATCTGGGATCCTATTTTCGAAATTATTACTCAAAGCCCAACTATTCGATTGGAACACAAATAATCTGTACTTCTATAAATTGTAGAAGAGTCCAGGATCTCAAAGCAATGAATCAGCCCAATTAACATAGTTATGGGCCATAGTCCAAATTATATGAAGATATACCCGCTTTCTTTTCACGCCCGATAAAATCGCGTATTAACCAGTAAGCATAAGTTAAGCAAATGAGTCTGGAGTGCTCTCGCTTTTTCCATAACGCGATATTGAAATTGTTCCAACGCCAATCCTCTACTTCTCCGTCGCATTCCGTTTGGAGATTCGATTTCCGGAGCATTACGCCTCCGTCAACCAACGTGTCGTGGAGCACTCTTGTGCGAACAATGGCAGATTTCGATATCAGGTTCTTATCTGATTTTTTTTGGGGGGGGAGGGCGGGGGAGTTATTTAGTAGTTTGATTTTACGCGTGCGTTTTTTTTATATATATAAGAAAAATATTGAATGATTTTAGTTATTAGGGCTTCGAATGACTTCGATAGTATCATGAAAGAGATGGATGAAGAGATGGATTCTCTTAATCGAAAGTATACTGAAATAGTCGTTATTCGTCACGGTGAAACAAAATGGAATGCTGATGGCAGAATTCAGGTTTTTGTTTTTGGTGATCCTTCTCAACTGTTGCATTTGATCTCTTATTTTCTCCAGGAATCACAGTTATTGTGAAAGCTTGAAGTAAGTATTTATAGTGTCTTTACATCATCATGCCATTGTCTCATTTTTCAAAACGTACTGGAACCATATGATACCATATTTTGCGGTTGCGGTAGAAGAATCTATTTCTTGCTTAATCTTGACACCTAGATAGATGTCCATTTGAGTTTGGGTAGTAATTAATTTTATTCCTTCTATGATCATCAACAGATAGCCTTTACCGCCAGTTTGTCTTTAGTATTTTGGGAGTACTGATGGCTTCATTTCCTAACTAGGGACACTTAGATGTTGAGCTAAATGATACTGGTAGAAAGCAAGCTGCTGCTGTAAGTTATGACTTCTATCATATGCCTTTTTTCATGCTATTGTTGGTGTTTGTCTGGCCTGAATTTCTCCACTCTCTTCTAAAGGTGGCAGAACAGCTTTCCAAGGAGCCAAGTATCTCTGCTGTGTACTCATCTGACTTGAAGCGTGCGTATGATACTGCAGAAATAATAGCAAGCCGTTGTGGTGGACTTGAGGTATGAATTAGGAATTTTGGTTTTCACATGGAAATATAGAGGTCTCCTTCCCTGCCAGAGTTTGTGCTGTAGATGCATGAAAAATATAGGTCTGCACCCGCTCTGTGACATGCTTTCAAATTTATGGTCGACTCTCAAATATGAAGATTCTGAATGCCAGTCAGTAATAGACCAACATTATGTTTTGATGGTTGTTTGTCTCAATGCAGTTGGCTTTGCTGCTATTCTGCTGACACAAGGTTTTTGCAATCTTAATAAATGAGCATTATTCAACATACCTGTGATTTGGAAAGATCATTTTCAGGCACTTATCTACTGTATGCATTATGCATTTATAGCAGGCAATTGTTTTTTTTTTTTTACTTCTCTCTGTTTGGATAGAAAATTAGCGTGCTTAACGTAGTAGATCCATGGAATCTAATTTTGTTGGTAAGGGTGATCATTCGGTTTTCCGTCCATTTTTTCGGTCTTTCCTTGATGAGAACCAAACCAAATCGAATAAATTTGGTTCAATCCGAAACCAAAATTCTATTTTTTAATATAATAAATAATAAATATTTATAATTTAATATAATATAATATAATACTCCCTCCATTCAAAATTGAATGTTCATATTTTTATTTTAGATTGTTTGGAATTGAATATTCATTTTTCTTTAATAGACATAATTCTTATTTAAACTTTCATTAATAAATTCCTTATGAAATTTATATACGTTAACTTATGAGTTACGACCATCTATTATATTAATATCAAGCTTAATTTGATAACTTAATTAAAACTCAAATAATATTTCTTAATTTTTAACTAAAGTCAAAATTGAAAATTCCATTCCGGACGAAAGAAGTAATATTTTATTTTACTTTTAAATATATTAAATAATAAAATTCTATTTTTTCCTTTTAATATAATAAATATTTTAATTTTTATCATTAATTTGATTTTTCAGTTTGGTTTCTAAGTTTACGAATCAAAATAAATCATTATTGTCAAAATCGAATCAAACCGAATTATATAACTTAAAAGTGAACCGAATTTATAAAAACAATTCGGTTTGGTATGAACACTCTTACTTGGTTAATCATCAATGAATGATCTAAAATTTTATAGCGGTGATTAGCTTTCAAAGAAGGAGATGATCAAATATTTCAGGACTCTCAATAAAGACTCAGCACTTTCCATCTCTTTTTTTTTTCCCTTTTGGGGGTGGGCTTTGGAGGTTCATCTGATCATCATTGCCATTTCCATTCTTAGTCTCAACATATAAATCCATCTTAGTATTTGTGTGGTAACTTTGCACATGCCTAGTCGTGAAAGGAGGATTTTTTTTTTTTGGGGAGGGGGAGGGGTGTTGTAGCGCTTCTTTTAGAAAGAAATTCTTCTAGACATATTCTTGATGAAGCTATTGTCTCTCTTTAATTTTAAAATTATGGAGCATTTGTTCCCCCAATTTGTGTATTTGTTATCAGGTCATTAAAGATCCTGACCTCCGGGAAAGAAATTTGGGAGATCTTCAAGGTCTAGTGCTTGCTGAAGCTGCAAAAACCAAAGTGGAGGCTTATGAAGCATTGAAGTCTAGCAAAAGTGACAAAGAAATTCCAGTGAGTTCTCTATTATATACCTGTAGGCCATGTAAGAACTCAGAATTGTTGGAGTAATGCATTGGGAAAAAGTACCCTGTACACATGGATGAAGTGATGAACTGTTAACTAGAGAAAAGCATGCAGTTAATGAGACTTATGCTGAGAGAGGCATAGAAAAGAACCAGAAAGCATCTTACAGCAGCTCTCTCTCTCTCTCTCTCTCTCTCTCTCTCTCTCTCTGTACTAAATGAGATTTATAGACTGATTTTGTAGCTCATCCACTCATAAAATTGATCCTAAGTTCCCTAAATCCCTAGTCTTAGCAAATCAGTGAAAATTTTGACAGATCTTAGCTACACAATCTTAGTTGATGCAGAGAAAAGCATTAGATATAACACCAGCAAAGGGATATGCCCCTAACAATTCCACTTTAAGAGAAATGCTTACTCCCGAACATTTTGCCAAAGCAAGCTTGGATAAATCAGTGTGAGCCATATTATGTTTTTTGGTGAGGAGAATGAAAATACCAGGTGCTCGATTTAATTAGCCAGGTAAAGGTATTGCATCCTAATTAGCCCTCCTCTTGATTCTACTGTTGAAGGAATGCTGGTTAATCTCTTTATACTTGTGGTTTTTTAGATAGTTGCCAGTTAAGTTTAAGCCAAAGGAACAAGAGCTTGCCACGTGATATAGAATCATCTTATCAAATCTGGAGCTTGAGCCTATATTTGTCAGCTTGTGTGATATCCCTGTAGCCAATTCCCCTGATCCTCAACCCTGAAACTGAAGTTTTTGAATTGATCGAGAAGTAATATGTTATCTATGTTGTTTTCTATTGAAGTAGAGATCGATCCGTCCTTAAATGCCTCTTGCTGAAGAATGTATATTGATTAATACTTTTGCCCCCTACCTCTTCCCCTGTACCTATAGAACCTGTGTTCATAAGCTCACAACTTCTGCAGGGTGGTGGTGAAAGTATCGATCAACTTTATCAGCGATGCACAATGTCAGTTCGCAGAATTGCAAGTCAACACAAAGGTTTGGAATCATTACCATTTTATTGAGTAGAAAAGTCACTTGTGAATGCACGAGGAGAGGAGTTGGGTGCAAGAACACCACTCTTTTAAATTTTTTTTTTAAACTAAGGGGATTTATCTGGAAAAAAAATTTGTCTGTCTTTTATGAAGTGTTTAACACAGTCTTTTAAATGTAGAATAATTCCTTTATATGAGTACACCGCACTATAAGTTTTTTGGATCCGCCACAGAGAAAAGTGATCGTTTTTGAGATTCTTATCTAAATGCAGGAGAGCGTGTTGTTGTGGTCACTCACGGTGGTGTTATAAGATCACTTCAAGGACTGGTTTCTTCACATGGACGGAATGCTGGGAAGGTTTTGAATACGTCTGTTAACATACTTCACTTGTCGCACAAGGGTAAATGGACCATTAAAACCTGGGGCGACGTGAGTCATCTTCAACAGACTCGGATTTTGGAGTCTGGCTTTGGTGGGGACAAATTCTCTGGTTAGTCTTTCACGTGCCATTCACAACACTGGAAGGCGTTGAATTTATTATTTGAGTGACTCCCGTCACCTCTTGAAGTGACTGAAACATTCAAGTGACTCAACCACTATGACATGTTAGATTCTGAATTTATTGTTCCTGAACACAGTATATATGTCAGTGCAGTAGCCACTAGATAATGGCTTTTCTATTAATCTGGTGTGCAATTTTCGATATTAATTTCTAGAATAAATGCTTACGAATGTGGAAATGCTAATGGTATGTATTGGAAGTCTTCAAACTGCCAAAGTTTTCGACTTGGAGCTACGGTAGCTGTTTCTTTTCTTCAGAAAAGATGCTAGCGTAATTGATCTTGTCAAATCAACCACAGGACAGCAAATCAACTCAGCGTGGCAAAATGTGATCATTTTTCTTTTCCAATTTTTGTTTCTTGATGGTTAGTGAGCTCAGTGGACTACCACAGACCTACTTCTACTTCGATACCATTGTTGTTAACAATATTCAATTACTATTTACTAATGAAATGTGTACTAATTGGGTCCGATCTATATGAAAGCTACAAGTTCAAGTTCAGGCCCTGTTTGCATACTAGAATCGTGATCCCTTTTTCTTTTCGCTTTATTTAGTTTTTCGAGTATAGGAGTTCTATTTAATAGAAGTGGAGTGAGATTCATTAGAAGAATAGTATTATTATTTTCCCCTTTTTGTTTTTTTCTTCCCGAACGCATGATCCAAAGGGAGCCTCGGACGCATGCAGAATTCATGGGAATAGTAAACAGATCATTGTATGAAACTTCCACACCCACCAAAAGAATTAAAATGAAATGAAATACTCGAGAGGGAAAAAGCTGGAGTCAATAGTGTTGCCAATCTCTCGCGCGGGAACGGCACGCATAGTGGCAGAGGCAAACGTTGCATCACATGTTGGCCCAATCTCTTTGTGTACTGTCAATTTTCTTTTTCTTCTTCCTTTTTTTTTTCCTTTAGCTTTTATTGCACTCTTTTTCTTCTTTTTTTTTTTTTTGAAGGGTTATTGGATTCGTTGATGTTGATAAACCGTCCAATTTTATTAGCAGTATTAAATTCTTGGGTACCTTTCGCGTGGGAATTTTAGTATTCGTCCCGGGGCTTGATGCTTTTGACTTGGTTTTGGATTTTTATGCCTCTTCTTTTTTAGTTTTAACCCAAATTGTTCTTTTTTTCTTTCAGGGCAAAGACAGAATCCATCACATACAGTATAATATAATTATAGTATTTTTAAAATTATACAATTAATGCAACTACTGAAATGTACACATTATGTTATGCTAAAGTGTGTTGAGATAAAGTAAATGAAGAGGAGAGGGGAAGTGAATGTACTTTTACGATGTTTGCTTGGAGTGGGATGTGAAGGAAAATAAATTAGGATGGGTAGTAGTACTTTCTCTTCATGTCAGTATTACCTCCACTCCTAAACTAGAGGGATTGAGAGAGAGAGAGAGAGAAAATGATTAATGACAAAATCAACATTACTTTTTAACATAAAAAAATTAAGAAAATAAAGAATGAGGGATAAAAAAAAGAATAATAGTCAATAACTCTAACTCTCTTTTCATCTCTTCTTTCCTTTCTACTAAACAAAATAAAAGTAAATATAATTACTTCTCCTAGTAGTAGTAAAGGTATTTTTCTTTGTCTCTCTCCTATCTATGAACCAATCAGTATTTGAAACGATGATCTCTGATTTTCAAGCGAAAAATAATTGATCCCCTCAAGGGAAAAAACAAGAAAAAGGAAACAAAATCTTCTTAAAACGTCCCCAAATTGCATAGATAGAGATTAAATTATTTGTATATGATTGACTAATGTAGCCGAATAATTTTATCTTGCCAAAGGACATTGTCTTATTATTACTTTAGAAGAATATGTATGAATATGAAAGAAGAAAGACTTTAGACAACTCACATTGTCGTATTAGTAGTGCAACAAATATACATGATGATCAGACATTTAAACGCATCTTTAACTTGGACTAATAGAAAAGCTTCATCATCACGAATTCTTAATTTGATTCAAAGTCAAATGATTAGAACACTTGGTAATAATTCACTTCGACCCCAGTTAAGCCTCTTGTTGTCCATGTCCGTATGTATGCATGTGGGACTCTCAACAGATATATGAGTATCTTCTACAAGTCACCGAAACATTCACAAACATGGTGAGTTCGAATCCCGTTTTTATTTTTCTCATATATAATAATAATAATAATAATAATAATAATTGAATAACAGTTTTATATTTAAAAAAGACAGTCCTATGACAGAAGTATTTCGTACTCTTGGTCAATTATTGGCTTTTATTAAACCAACAGACGTTCGATTTGCCTCCCAAAAAAAAAAAAAAAGATTGATAAGAACACGGATATACTGAGATTAGTTTATTCGGACTTGAGAGGACTCCACAACAACGGAGATTATGGTGCGATAATGGCGGAGTGGCGCTAGAAACCAATTCATGACCCGACAGGCTGTGGCAAACAGCTTTTTAACATCCCGCGTAATGATCATTGATGATCCAACACCAAACTACATCTCCAATATGTCCAATTGTCTCATAGCCAACCATCATGAGTAGCAAGCTCCACGTACGGTTTTTAAATTTCATTAGGAGAGGAAAAAAAGAAGAAAAAAAAAATGATGAGTAGCAAGATTATCGTCTTTAATTAATCATCCAGACTTATTGGTTTTCTTAACTTCTAATCGCTTTGGAAGGTTTTTTATAAGCAATTTATGCATATTGAAAGGGCAGCTTTTCTTGGACGGAAATAAAGGGAAAAATTAGTTTCATTAACGATGACTGATTTTGTCTTAGATGAAAAGAAAGAGACAAGTTCTATTATGATTGATTAAAGACTACAAAATTTACGTGATAATGATCCATAATACTAAGAGTTTTTTTATAAAATAAAATGTAGCCTAGGGTATTAGAGGGAAGATTGTGTTTATGAGTTAAGCAGACATGATCGAATTTTGTTGAATATTGGTAGATGTGCATTGCATTCTTAAAATATAAAGGCACGTGCAAGATTTTACCCTATCTCGTGTGCTGCCCTTTTAGCAAACAAGCTCAGATTATTTTGTTGCTGTGCAATATCAGTAGGATTTTGTGAGGATTTGTTTATTGTGGGGGGAGGGAGGAGGGGCTGAACATTGCTTCTCGCGTACAGATAAACCTTCGTACTGTGATTTGTACGCTTCTTCTATTGGAAATATAAAAGCCCATGTGACTTTGATCAGTTCATAATCGATCTTCTTTTTTGTTTTTTTTTCTTTATGACCCAATTTCCAAACTTATCTATAAATTATGATTGAGTTTACGGTTCGATTTCCTTTTGAATAGTATTTTTAATTTAAATTACTTTTATATTAAATGGCATAAACAAATTATCACTAATTTTCATTTAGTAAGAATCAAATCATCACTTTATCATTATTAATAAGAGATTAATTATGTTAAATGCTTTATTTCGAATGACATAATGGTTCTTTTTTACTATTAAAATCAAATATTTCAATTTGAATAAGTTTTTCTCACTTTTGGACATTTGATTTGAATAATCTTTCTAATAGGTTGAAGTTTATAGGATGATATAGTAACATCATTTTTCCCCTTTAACATTTCTTTAAATTGTGAAATGTTCAAGTTATAACAAAACAACATAAAGATATTACTAATACAAATTGCATAAGATGCAACTCGAATACAATACTATAACTATATATTATAATGACAATAATTCAAGTGAATCTCAGTTGGTTTTGTTATATATTAATCTATATATGCATGAGAGAATCTTAGATTGCCTGTTGTTCACGAGTATTTACAAACCCTTCAATCCAAAATCCTTGCCATCTAGCTATTCCTTAGGTGGACATATAACTTAAAATCGTGCTTCACAGATGGGCAAACCTGACATGACATGTTTTGAATCCTCGAAATTTTCATCTTCAAGAGCCTTGAGTTTTACACACAAATTTTTCAAAAAAAAAAAAAAAAACGATCGAGTTGGAAAGAAGTATAAATGGAAGCTGGGCTATTTCCAAGAAATAACGACAAGCAAGCAAGAGCGTATTGAAACCGAAAGGGTATTTCGAGTATTCTGTTTTAAAAAAATTAAAATATGATAAATATTTGAAAGACACGAGTATTCATAGAATTTTGAAAATTTAAAATAATGTATATATTCAAAATATGCTAATATGACAAACATTTAAGAACGCAAAAGCTATTTCATTCGTCGATGGTCTCTCTAATACTGTATTTATTTTTATAAAAAAAATATATTTAAATTACAATCTTGTCAAAATCTCTTTTTTCTCGACTTTGATACCCTCTTCTTCGAGTTTGAGTACTTCTTGGAAAGGTTGAGTCCAAGAAGAAAATTCCTACGTTCATTCGGTTTTGCCCCAAATCCACACGTTCAATAAGACAAAATATTTTGCAAAATTAAGGTTAATTTCGTCTTATATCCCACCGTTGATTTCGTCTGTTCTGTCGTTGATTCCCCAATTAAACAAAATCCCGGTGGTCCCACTCCCACCACCCCACACCCCCCAAGTCCCCAAATACTGAAAACCAATCATCAGTTTTTCCTAGCAAAGAGAATTTTAAAAATCAAATCAATCTGAATCCTACTATATTCTGCCACTTGGAATCCAATTTTACAACTTGGCCCACATACATGGCCCCACAACCTTCTTTATTGTTTTCTTTTCTGTTTAAAGCCAAGATTATTTTCATTTGCTACCAACGGCAAGCAAATTAATCCCAGTAACTTTATTTTATTTTATTTTACTTCAACTGCTTTATAAATATAAAAGTCTGTGCCTATTTTTATACAAATCAATTATTTAAAAATACTTTTAATTATTATGTCTTGTAAATTATAAAGGGAAAATAATATTTGTTTTTGAAAAGTATAAAGTATAAATATTTGAGAAGTATAAAATAAAAAATATGTGATATTATATATGAAAATAAATAAAGATAATATTGAAAATTAATAATAAAATATTTATAAAATTATGTAAAAAGATTTATATTTTTAGATGATAAAAAATATATATATTTATATATTTTTAGACTATTTAATATATTTATATATCATATTAATTTAAAGAATTTATATTCCAATAACTTATGAATTTCACAATTTATTATGGTAATATCAATAATAATTTGATAAATTAATTAAAATCAATAAAAAGATTTAACTTTTATAAAAAGTTAAAAATACACTTTAAATTAAGAATGAATAGATTTTTTATTAAAAAAATAAGATATATCAAATAAAAATAAACATTTAGTTTTGAATTTGTATATTTTTAAAATTTCATGGCATTTAATTTATATTTTCGCAAAAGCAAACGCATCGCCGTTTCCTTTTCATCACCATCTGCCAGGCTCGCATTCTCTCTCTCGCCCCATTTTTTCTCTCTCTTCCAGGCCAGAGACAAAATGGAAAGCTGTTAAAGGAGAAAGACAATGCTCATTCACTCACTCTATTCTTCAAATGCCATGGTTTCTATTCTGAGCTAGGGTTTTGTATAGATTGTGTTTGGGGGAGTGTGGAGCAGAATAAATCGAGAAGCATCTGTAAAGAAAAATGGGAGGTTGCACTTCCAAAAACTCCCCAAAACCCAATCGTAATCAGTTGAGAAATTATATTGATCCAATACAAAGTCCAATTTCAATTACAACTAAGGAGAACCATGATAACTCCACCAATCAGCAAGAGAATAAGAAATCCGATGTTGATGCAGGAAAGAAATCACCGTTTTTCCCTTTCTATAGTCCGAGTCCGGCGCATTTTTTGTTCTCGAAGAAGTCTCCGGCGAGATCTTCGGCGAATTCCACGCCGAGGAGGTTTTTTAAGAGACCCTTCCCTCCACCGTCCCCCGCGAAGCACATTAAGGCTGTATTGGCGAAAAGGCATGGGTCGGTCAAGCCAAACGAGGCAGCTATTCCTGAAGGACATGAATCGGAGAGTGTGGCCGCGTTGGATAAGAGCTTTGGCTTTTCAAAGCATTTCGGTAATAAGTATGAGCTCGGAGACGAAGTAGGGAGAGGGCATTTTGGCTATACTTGTAGAGCTAAGCTCAAGAAAGGTGAACTCAAGGGGAAAGAGGTTGCGGTTAAGGTCATCCCCAAAGCCAAGGTTAGGACTTTTTTTTTCTTTCTTTTTTGGAAAAATAAAAATCTTGGCATTTTGATTTTCATTCTAGCAGTTGTTTTTTCAGAATTTTTTGTTTTTGTTTTATCGTCATCTCTGTGAAATACTTGTTTCTGGGCTTGACTTCTGCTTGAATGTCTACGGGTTCTAGAGATCAGATCTACTACTAGTGGCAACTTTTTCTCTTTCTTTTGACCCGGTAATTTCAAGCAGAACCATACTTGTCTGAAAATGGAAGATGGTTATCAGGAAGATCGTGCGTTGAAATATAATTCTGTAACTTTGGGTCTTATTTTGTCTCGTCCGACTCATACGTACTTTTTTATCTTCTTTTTTTCTTTTTCCTGAAGGGACGTATTTTGGATTTTATTTGGAGCTTATCTAATTATGGCAAACAGGGTAAACAAATATTGTGATTTTTCCTTAAATATGGTTATATAATTAGTAAACCTCTATTTGGTAGGCCCTGAAGGCCTGAAGTGCTAACTTTTAATGATTAAGATTGTAGGTAATTTGCCTCAAAAAAAGAAAGAAAGATTGGAGGTAATTTAGTAACTAGCAGATGAAACCGATAGCAAACTGATCCTGGCATGTGTTGTTTAGCCTTTTTCATTGCCAGTAATTTCCGTATTCTATAAAGATTTAGATTATTTCCTCCTTTAATCTATATTCGCTGATGAACTATGTAAAATTGATGCATGTCTGTTAATTTCAAGGTTGAGAACTGTGATTTTTTGTGTGTTGGTGTGGTGTCTGTCAAGATATTTGTGATTGGGTTGGATCAAGTTCTCGGGCATGCCTTTCTGCTGTCATAAGGAATACTTTAGAAGCTCAACTGGCAGCAGGAGATTTACCCAATATCCCGTCTTCAATTATTTCCATCAGCAAGCAGTCCATGTTACTTTTCATCGACTGAAAATTTATACTTATTGCTCTAGGATGTACAGTTTCCCATATTCCCTCAGTGACTATATTATGTTTCATTTCTCATTGGCTGTGCTTATTCTGTCCTTTCTCTTGAACCAGATGACTACAGCCATAGCCATTGAGGATGTTAGAAGGGAGGTGAAGATATTAAGAGCTTTAATGGGACATAGCAATCTAGTGCAATTCTATGATGCATATGAAGATCATGACAATGTCTACATTGTTATGGAGTAAGCTCGTACAACTGCATATTTATCATTAATTTTATCATACAGCATATTTATTGAAGTAAATTCGGTAGCATTGCCTGATGTCACATCCATTTTGTCTATTTTCTGAGCAACTTTGTTACGTCTGCCCCCCTACATGTAGGATTCTGCATGGAATTTATCTTGAAATTTCCAACAGTAGATTTAAATTAGTTGCCATGAATTTTTCAGGCTATGTGAAGGAGGAGAGCTTTTGGATAAAATACTTTCAAGGTACTTCATTAGTACGTGCATTATGTACATGGATTGTGACTAATTCTTATCTTGTAATTGACTTTAACAAAGAAGAATAATCTGTGCTGATTAATTATAAACTATTCATGGACATCCTACTAAAGTCTTCATCTGATCCTACAGGGGAGGAAAATACACAGAAGAAGATGCAAAGACTGTGATGATACAAATTCTGAATTTTGTTGCATTTTGCCATCTGCAGGGTGTAGTGCACCGGGATCTTAAACCAGAGGTAGGAGATACTTTGAAATTTTAAATTTTTATTTATGCAAAGTTACTCAAATTGTTTTCTAATTTCATCAAGTACTGTTAAGCTCTCTCTTTCCCCTTCCAGAATGGAAAATTTCGGGGATGTTTTTGGCTTTCATTGTTATGTTTGCCTTTATGATAGTGATCACCTCTAGGATTAAAGTGGTCATATGAAAGTTTGTCTTCATACAATAAGTGTTTGATTGTCCAAGTAGCGTTTTAGAGATATCAATGGAGATCCTAAATCATGTTCATCAGAAATAGAGTCACGACTCTTATGATAGATTTTCCTATTGTTGTCTCATGTTTGTTATTTTCCAGGCTATTTTTTGTTTTCATACCACACTCTTGTCTAACTGTAGCTTGTTGCTGGACCAGAACTTTTTGTTCACATCTAAGGATGAGAATTCACAACTAAAAGCCATAGATTTTGGATTGTCAGATTTTGTGAAGCCAGGTTTGCCACTCTTCATTTCTTGTGTATACAAAAATCATTTATTTGTTTCTTGAGAAATTTCTAGAAGTTTAATAACTACTAATCATCTAAATAATCAATTGTTTTACAGATGAAAGACTTAATGATATTGTTGGCAGCGCCTACTATGTTGCTCCTGAAGTTCTGCATAGATCATATAGCACGGAGGCCGATGTATGGAGTATTGGAGTTATAGCATATATTCTACTCTGTGGCAGTCGTCCGTTTTGGGCTCGAACAGAGTCAGGGATCTTTAGGGCTGTTCTAAAAGCTGACCCAAGTTTTGAAGAACAACCTTGGCCTGCTCTTTCTTCCGAAGCAAAAGACTTTGTAAAACGTTTGTTGAATAAGGATCCTCGGAAAAGAATGACTGCAGCACAAGCCTTGAGTAAGTGTCTCAGAGCATATTGAGATGGATAACAATTGGTTTTAACCTTTTTGAAATCCTCAATAAATTCTGGCTTTTCAGGTCATCCATGGATAAAAAATAGTAGTGACGTGAAAGTACCCCTTGATATACTAGTACTAAAACTCATGAAGGCTTATATGCGGTCATCTCCACTTCGTAAAGCTGCATTACGGGTATACATTTGCAAATGAATCCAGAAAGATGGATTTCTCTCTCTCTCTCTCTCAGTGTTTCAAACTCTGCTGTCATTCATCTGTTTTATAGACCCATTTTCACTATACTTTTGACAAAATTAAAATTCATGATAAGAATCCTTTGAACACTATTCCATTCATAACCTGAGTTTCACAATACAGAGGTCCATTTCTCTGACACTTTGAGCTGTATTAAAATAACTAGTAGCTTTAAGAGACCCAAACAATGTGTAGCCCTTCTTCATGGAGGCAAATCATGTTATACGACCAATTCTTATATGCTCGTGGTGCCTTTATTAGTTAGTTACAGAGATCTTGAGTTAGAAGTGGAATGGTGTTTGGTAGGGGGTTGTGGAGTTATTTTCAGCAGCATGGTGTTCAATTCACATGTATCACATTGATGATATGGAAAGTAAAGGGACTATCTAGTTCTCCCTGAATAAATAACAGCTTTCCTCTGGGGTTTGAATACTATTCCATCTCTTTTAGGGCAGCTAGTAGGCAGTGGAGTTTCTCATTGTCTGACCTGAAATAACTGGTTATACACTCGATATTTTTGCTTTGATCACTAATCAACCAAAGCAAATTATATATACAACCCAATTCCCATCTAATTGCTACAAGACTTGAAAGTGAAGTGAATTTTTTTTATATATTCATTATTGTACTTTGTTTTCCTATCCCTGTATTACATGTTCTTTGTTTATTGCATATTCTCCTCTTCCTTTATGTTTCTTAACTCTGTTGTTGGCACTCTTGCAGGCTTTGTCTAAGACATTGACGGTAGATGAACTATTTTATTTGAAAGAGCAATTTGCATTGCTGGAACCAAACAAAAATGGCGCCATAAGCTTGGAAAATATTAAAGTGGTTGGTCATCAATGAACAAATATAATTTCATTGTTCATCTTGATTTAAAACCTAAAGTTATGATTCATATTCTTGGCCTTGAATTCATTGAAACTTGTTAATTGGCCAGGCCTTGATGAAAAATGCAACAGATGCCATGAAGGAGTCACGTATCCAAGATTTTCTTGCATCTGTATGTCCATTTGATTATTCCGAAAACAAATTCTTCATTATTTCAAAGTTTCTTCTGCTAAACTGCCTCTGTCCTTGCAGCTTAATGCACTTCAGTATCGAAGGATGGATTTTGAGGAATTCTGTGCAGCTGTATTAAGTGTCCATCAGCTTGAGGCTCTTGACCGATGGGAGCAGCATGCTCGTTGTGCATATGAACTCTTTGAGAAGGATGGAAACAGGGCCATTATGATTGACGAATTGGCTTCGGTATGTTGGGGCTGAAAGTAAAATCTTTGAGGAAGCTTCTTTCGTTGCTTTGTCCTAAAGACTATTTATTTTCTGGATGATAAGACTTTGATGATCTAAAGTTCTGACATCTCTGTTTCAGGAACTTGGCCTTGGCCCTTCTGTACCGGTTCACGCAGTTCTTCATGATTGGATTAGGCATACTGATGGAAAGCTTAGTTTCCTGGGGTTTGTTAAATTGTTGCATGGTGTGTCTAGCCGCTCTCTTGCAAAAGCTCAATGACACTTGCAGGAGTCTCTCATGCAGCCAATAGCCTAATGGCTGAAGGATCTGTTCACTGATTATAGGGCAGGTGGGTGGGGAACTAAGACTAGTTTCCGCTTTCACTCTCTTGAAGATTTCATTTACGCCTCATGAATATCTTGCCAGCATGATTGCAGTTTGGAATGGATATATTCAGTTCATGTTAGCCCTTTCATGTTACATCCTTACGAGTCTCCATTTTCTCCACCCTCGTCAATTTGGAGAGTGGGAAGGGGTTTAGATTTCCCATTGTAAAGTGTAGTTATTTTCAATATTTTATTTACAGGTGAGATATGAACCCAACTGCATGTACCGACATATTGGATAATCCTAACATCTTTGATTCACTTTTCATCTTCAATTATCATCCTGTGGTTTATAATCCTTCAAATCAAGAATCTTTGTTATGTAATCTTCTATGCAGCTCAGATTCAAGAATTTTGTAAAATACATTTCCATTGTAATTTCACTAGATTTCAACGCTCTTTATTTCTATGAATATTAGAATCTAACACAAGAAAGAGCACACCGTGATAAATAATTATGCATCATTAGGGAAGACGAGGCATTTTTTGCTTCCCTAGCATAACATCCAGTTTTGGAAAATTCTTCACGATAAGAGGAAAATGCTACCCAAGCAATAATAAGAGACTCAAAGAAGAGCAACTTGACTTCTTTTTTCTAAAAAAAAAAGAAAGAGAGATAAATGATAATTTTTTCACTTTTGTCCAATTAAATATTCATGTTTTTTTTTTGTTAAAATAAAAACATAATTCTAATAATATTATTATTATTATTACGAACTACTTTTTTTACTATGTTACGGTAGAATAATCCACTACTCTTCTTAATTTTTTTTCTAAGAGTGATTGATAAATTTAGTCTCTAACTTTTTATATTTAATAGTTTTGCTCCTTAATTATTATTTTTTTTAAAAAAATGGGTCCCAACCTTTTAAAGTACTTTTAGTCCTTTTTTAAAAAACTTGTTTGGTCCATACTTTTTCATCTTTAATATGTTGGTCCCTCTGGTAAATTCTCCTAGAAACTACGAGGTAGTACTTCATAGTATTAAATTACTATGAAGAAATTAACTCTTTTCAATTTTGGGAAGAAATTATTAAATTAAAAATGCTTTTTTATTGAAAAAATACCACAGCGCCGGCGATTGTGCTCCTCCAAAGTCTAATTGCCGGTGATCGGTATCGTAATGGCTGACACAGAGAAGCCGAGAAAGGCCTCCAAACGCCTCCTAATTGAAATCTCTTCCTCTTCGTCGTCCTCTTCTGCCTATTCTGAAGACGATAATACCCTAGAATCAGAATCAGAGTCGGAATGCTATGATATTTCAACCGAATCAGAATCAGAAGACTACAATATTTACACCGACGACAGCGTTGAGGCAATACCTCTTCCACATCGTGGTACCTCGTCCTATCTTATTTCACATACTTCCGTTTTAAAATTGTCGAAATGAATTGTTATTTTTATCTGCAAGTATCCTTTTAATATCACTTAGCCACCCCGTTTTATCCGCAATTTCGTCTTGATTTTATTCAGCAAACAATAAAAAATCGTTTTGATTGTGAATGCTATAGAGATCAGTGACGAGGAGGACGATGATGATTGTACTAATGAAGTGAACGAAGGAAAAGATGAAGAATCAATGTGCAGCCGAGTTGTAAACCTCCTTCGAGGTTGGATTTTGTTTTGATCATAAAATTCTTATCAAACTTCGGATCGCTAGATATTTCACTAATATTGCGATCTTTCGGATGAAATTTGATTTCTTGAGATAATATTAGAAGGATTAGAATAATGTAGCTTCTCATTTTACTGTGTTCGTCTCTTTGTGGAGCATAGTGGTATGTAATGTATCTAATGATTGAATGAATGGCTAAATAAGTGGTCTCGCATACTTCATTGTCGAATCAGTGGCAGATATGAACTGCAAGTTTAATTGTCACTCTTGTATGGAGTATCATTTTATTGTTTTAGTATTCTGCAATGAATGATTTATTTCCCGTAATTAAGTCAAGAATAGGGGGGAGGGGGAAACTAATAAGTTATACGCTTTATTTTTGTTGGATGGATAAAATAGAGTGCCAGCTGATTTTAGTTCTTTCTCCAGGCCCATGATCTTTTATCTAGCAGATTAGTCTCCAGCATGCTTATTTTCAAATATTACATATTTGTCATGACTGTTGTTAGTAGGTCGAGTTTCTTAGAAATAAAGTATGTGACATTGATGTCTTGCAGGAAAAAGTGATCTTCAGGAATTAACTTTGGTGGAGTGTAAAGCTTACCTTCGTAAGTATGGATTGAGACTATCTGGGACTAGGGCAGAATGCATACTGAGGATTAAGGAGCACTGGAGGTTAGTACACTGCAGAGAACAGAACTAGATCTCATGGTTCTCTTAATAGTTGAGACACTTTTGAATCTGAAATGTCAATTCGAAAAGTTTTATTTTATCATATCTGGCATTACCTTTATATATTGGAAAAAGGTTTTCAGAATGGAAATGATAATCACAATGGATGGAATGAAAGGTGACAAACGATCCAAAGGTGATACGTGGCTAAAAACTAGTTTTTCCCCCACCTTCTGTTTATTCAATTCCTTTGTGCATAAGAAAAAACCTTTAGTTGACTTAGTTGTTCCATGCCTGCACCCCTTCTCGTCCCATCACCTTCGGCCCTATGCATGTTTCTAGTTTCCTAGGATGAAAGAGATATTCAATATAATTTTGGTATATCTACTACCATTATTAACATGTCCAGATGGGCAATGGTACCTTAAATTGACATTATTGGTAAGACATTTTAACTCAAGCCTTGATTCTTATCTGACCATTTTTTCACTAGACAAATGCCACAAAAATAAAAATTAGGACCAATGCAATAAATAAACTTAAGTCTGATCTAAAATATATTTGAAGTCTAAATAAGTAGAGCTCCGGGCTTCCCTTGCTTTGGAGCTCCACACTTCTTTTTTTTTTGCCCATCTTGATGAAAATCCTTATCTATTGTATGAATACCACAGATTAAAAGATGGAATAGGTGAGACACTATATCCCAGATCGTCATTTGCCACTAACTGCACTGGTATTCCTTCCTTTCTTCCTTTTTCCTGTAATTTATGGTTTTCTCCTTTCCTTCTTTCTGGGCCGTTGGCATTTTAGTTCTTTGCTTGTCCAGGTGATGTGTGCAGGGGAGATGTTGTTTTGTTCACCCAGAAAGTATACAAAAGGTATGTACTTATTTCAGCTCTAATCATGAGTACTCGATGCATGACCTTTCTGATGTTGCTATGGTGTTTGATTTTGTTTCGTCTTTATTAATTATCACTAAGAGGTTTGACAATGTAACCAGGAGTGGTAGCCTTTTGGGGAAGAGAACTGTTGCCAGTAGGATAGTTAAGGAAAGCTATGGTTCTGCCAAACAACAGCATACCTTCACAGTAAGGCAGCCACAAATTGTTCTAATGCTTTCAGATCATTGTTGCTTTCCATTTCTAGGGGACTTATTCCTCCTCCCCCCACCCCTAACTCCTGTGACCCCTTTCTCTCATTCCTTTCTGGTTGCATGAGTTCTAGCTGCTGACTATGCCATACTGCTGATTTAACTGTTTGACGTGTATGATGGGGATTTGATGATATTCATCTTGCTAAAGATTGAAGTGTTATGGAGCAAAGGCATAAAGAAATTACCTCCAGTTTTTCCTTTGCTTGTTAAAGGCCGCATCTTATACAGATTGAAAACTTATCGACAGGTGAATTATCATGTGAAGGAACAAATTTGTGGCATGGAAGAGCAATTTGATTTCTTTTCAGTCTCACCAAATGTTTATTTACTTGATTGGTTCTTTTTTTATTTTATTAGCGCTGGAAAAATGAAAAGGAAAGATCAAAAGTTCTCGCTGAGAAGCACAGACGGGGAGCGGCAGCAAGATTGATCAGAGAAATGCGAAGGACAAAAGCAGTGAAGAGGATGCAGAAGATATCCTCGACAAAAGAAGGTACACAAAAGGGGGGTTCTTCCCCGCATGCAAGGGGATGGTTGGTTAACTTGTTTTCTATTTCTCTACTACTAATTTATTGGTTCTTGTACTCACGAGTGTTAGTTGTATGATTAGCCAACAAGCGACAGAAACGCTTTCATCAGCATTCAAGCTCACCTCAAATGAGTGAAGCAGTGAAGAAACATAAGCATGCAGACAAACATGGGAATACCCCGGTGGGGAACCAGAAGTGCAATTATTACCATCAGAGAATACCTGCATTTGGTAGGTCAAACTTGAAAGGAACTAGAAAGCTTAGCCCTTCGCTTATCTCATCAGCAGCATCAAATTTTACTGCATTCTTATGAAGGTGGAAATTTGATATTGCAACAGTATGCTTACCCCCAAAATTAAGCCTCACCCCGCATCAATCAAACCTTATGTCTTTACTTCTTCCAACTCCAAATGTATTAGGAGGTCTTCAGCCATTAGCTCTAATTCTTATTCATCTTTTATCCTGCTTCAACAGATCAAGACGATGATTATCATCCACATTATGGACGTCCTACTCATGGGTGGAGATATTCCAATTACCTAGCCGGGTTCAAAACTAATAACGGATCTCAATCATTCTCCTACAAAGCAAACTCATCAAGGCGCAGAAAGTAGGACTGAGTATTTGTTACTAGGTTCCTAACCAATGATGCAGAACCTGGCATTGGCATGGAGTTTTTTATTTTGAACATAAGTAATATGGGAACTGGTAGTTACGATGTATCACTAGTATAAAATTTGGCGGCAGAAAATGTTAAATAGCGCTAAGAACCAGGGCTAAAATAGATACACGCATAGAAAAGTAGGTCAACCTTGCATGGTGCTTGTTCTAGTTTAAAATTCTGATTTATTCGAGTTCATTTTATCGAACAAATCATTAATAAACGAACTTCATCGCAAACTGTTAGGTTTGTTAATGCTAGGACTTTGGGCTAGAGTAGTACATCTTGGAGGTACAACGCAGAAGTGGTACAGAGTCGGTTTCCAGGAGATTTTGGAGTTGGGGAAGGAACAAGGAAGGTTCGAGATATTATGTTCTGTATTAGTAGTATAGTACCTAGTGCAGGGCCTATCGAAAATCGAAAAAAGAAAAAAGATTCATCAGGTATGAGTGTACTCTATTAGACCACGAAGCCGCCTTCTATCCATGTAAGCCTGTCCCATCGAGCAACTCATTCTGGGTCCTTTCCCTATTCAGCTTCTTGTCTTCTTTTTTGTCCCCGCTCTCTTTCCCCATTCGACCTTGCTTCGAATTGACAATATCCTCTTCCAAAAGGAGAAAAGGATATGTCTTCCCTTTTCTTGATCCGAGTAGTACTTTGACCATTTGCCCAATAACTATTTCGCCCCAACATGAGAGTGGTACCATGGTTTGCTTTATATTAGTACTTTGAAATAGAGATTAAAAATAATTCATGAAGTAAAGAAAGAGTTAAACTAAAAATGCTCAGAATTTTATAAGATACAGAATACAAAGTACAAAAAGTACAATCAAATTCACTATTATTATTTGCATAAAAATAACTGTCATCTTTTTTTCTTTTCTTGTTTTTGAACCAGAACTTAGGAAACTTTTTATAGATTACCGGAGGGTTTTGGGGGAGGGAAGCAACTTGAATGCTTTGCCCTAAGAGGAGTCCATGTAGACATGGATGACAAATAGGAAAATCACTTAAATAATATATAGTGGGGCTAGTTGGGGACTCTGATGGGTACTCAGAAATGCCTTGAGTTGGAGGGACGGAGGTCGATCTCTTGGGTCCAAGCAGAGCGATCTTGAATGTGCAAATGCCAGTAGGTTTGAGCTAATACGTCTGGATCCATGGACCCGTCTCCCCCTCCATCTTCTTGTTGCTGCTGTTCCCCAGGTCCAACCGACGATCTCAGCCGTGAATTCGATGCCATTGCCGCTCTGCATTTCCATCCCAAATTATTTTAACAATCCAATTACAAATTTGATTAATTGATTGATTGTTTAATCCATTATTTTAGAAGATTTTGGGCCAAAATGTTATTATCAATTATGAATATTCTGGAATCTCGGCAATGAGTAGGATGGATAGGGATTAGGAATCTATAAACGATTGGCGGGGGAACTTTCCGGATTAATCCACTGCCACGAAGCAGTTTATGGACAAATTTCAGAAGATAAAAAGAATAGTTAATTACAAATTCAAAATATATACTATTAATGTAGAAGAGCTGGTGGACAAACCGAGGAGAGCCTACGATGCCGCCGATGATGACATGCGCCACGTGAATTCCCAAAGGATGGAACTCCTTTGCCAGGCATTGTGATAAGGCTCTCAATGCGAACTTTCCACAACCTAAGAAAGATAAGAGAACAGAAGCAGCATGATTACTATCAAATACTAAACCCTTTGTACTGTCATTTTCACTCCAGTTCAGATGAATTTCTTATTAGTCTTTCTGCACTAATTTTAATTAGTCAATACATACATAATTCTGAGTAACCGGCAGTTCCGTTCAGAGAGGCAAAGCAGCCCGTGAAGAGAATCGTTCCTCTTCCTCTATCCACCATGCCAGGAATTACCTATAGATTATGATAATGTCCCCCAATCACAGTTGCATGCCAAAAAATAATGGTCAAGCAAACCCTCAGATAATTACCCCCAACAAGAGAAAAGTGAAAATAACAAAGGGGGAAGAGTAATAACTTTATACCTGTTGGGTACAGTGGAATGCGCCGACGGAGGAAACGGCCACCGATTTCTCGAAATGATCCACCCTGATGTCGGTGAAATTGGTAGGAGGCCAAGTCATGGACTGGTATGCATTGTACACCAACACCTCCACGAAACCTAAAGAAAGAACTCCTTCGAAGGCCTCCTTAATGCTTCTAGTTTCCGAACAATCAATTCGGATGGCGAACACTTGCCCTTTTTCCTCACGCGCTATCTCCTCAGCAATTCTCGACAACCTCCCTGTGCTAATTTGTCAAGGCTCAATTTTGGTAGCAAATACTTCTATAATAAGAACAGACTAATAAATATATATAAATACTGGCCTAGATCGCGGGAGAGGATGGCGACGGTGTAGCCTTCGTGGACAAATTTACGGGCAATAGAGCGGCCAAGCTTGGGTCCAACGCCTACAATTGCAGCGATGCCTTTGGACGATGGAAAGCCAGCCACGGTGCGCATCTTTTTGTGAGAAACAAGTTTGAAAAATCTGCTGATATATTTCTACCCCAGCACCTTTAATTTTCCCCTTTCTCAGCGTAACATTGGGAACAATAATCGAATAGTTAGAGGCGGAGCTAAGAATTTTTTTAGACAAGCTCACATAAAACATACATAAAGATATAAATTAACTAAAATATAGAATAGAAAATTTAATATTTAATATTTTCAATAATATGAAATAAATGTACAATTAGAATTATGTTTTTCTATTTTTCTTAAATTCAAACTCTTTAATTATTGTATTATTATTTCACCGTAAATAATTATAGAATTAACTAAAAACTCGTTTTTTATTTTATTACAAAAAGTTGTTTTGACAAGTTTCATTGCTGAAAAAACTCGTTCTATTGTTGTTATGGGAACGGAAAAAGTCAAAACGAGATGAATCAACCTATTAATTCAAATAAATATATTAGATTCAATAATTAAGTTAATAATTCAATTATATATATCATAACAAATAATAAACACACATGTCAATTAAATTATAAGAATTTGACTTATTTGTCTCAACCAGTCTTTGACATAATTCAGAAATAGTAGATAAATTTTGAAATCTTTCATTACTAACAACATCAAGCTTATAGTGTTGCAGTTGCATTCTCAAATGATGCAAATCTTATGGACTAAAATCAAGAGTATAATACTTCTCAACAAGCTGATAAATGTGAACAATTTTAAGTAACTTAAAGTTATATTTATACTCTAAAGCGCAACTAAGTTTAAGAAGTTCTAGTCTCATCATTGAATCTACTATTTAACTATTCAACTTGATAATCTATTGTAGCATTAAACACATTAAACTGATAATGGTGCTCAAATGTGATTGAATCATTTTGTTGGCATAAGCGATTTGTAACAGATTTATAACGAGTTTTCATGTGAGTTATTTCAATGTCAAACTTGGCACAAACTTCTTCCACACTTTTAAGAAGAACAGCAAAATCCTAATTTCTCAAAGTTTGAAGCAAAGATTTAGTTGTTGAAATATAATCCATTGCACTTAAAATATTCAAATATTTCTCTTGTAATGCTTGACAAAACAGATTTGTTATTCCCATCATCTTTTGCATCAAATGCAATATAAATATGAAATCAAAAGACTTCATCGCAATCAAGAAACCACCAGCTTCACCTCGAATAGAATTAGAAGACCCCTCATTCATCATATTTTCCAACACATTAAGCACATAACTATACATATCTATCATGTTACAAATTGAGTCAAAATTAGAACTCCAACGAGTTTTTCTAGGCTTTTGTAAATTTCCAATTTGATAACATCCTTTACCAGTATCACATTAATCAGTAGTCACCATATGTGAAACTTCAATTTTTTGTATAAAATGTAACACAGTATGGCATTTAGAAGAGACATTAATAAGATTATATATGGAATTAAGTTTTGAAAAGAATAACCAAATAGATACATTTTTTTCAGCCGATGCAGTTAGTGTTAGTTGAAGACGATGAGCAAAACAATGTACGTAATAAGTATGTGGGCAATCCTTCAAAAAAAGAGCTTGCAATCCATTCCAAGAGTCCCGCATATTGCTAGCACCATCATATCCTTGACCTCGCATATTATAGAAATGTAATTCATATCGACTAAGAACATCAGATATTTCTTTCTTAAGTGTTACAGCTGTCGTATCTTTCACATGCACTATATAAAAAAAATGCTCTCGTATAAAGCCAACCAATATCCACAAATCTCAATACTATAGTCATTTGTTCTTTATTAGATGCATCTCTAGCTTCATCAACCAAAATAGAGAATTTTGCATTCCCAATTTCTTCACGAATTTTTTATCTTACTTGCTTGGCAAGAATATTCAAAACATCTTTTTGAATATCAGGTGAAGTGTATTTTGCATTCTTCGGGGCTTTCTCTAAAACAACATCACCTATATTCTCATTCATTCTTCCCATAAATTTTATCATCTCCAAAAAGTCTCCACGATTAGTAGAAGATGGAGATTCATCATGACCTCTAAATGCACAAGCTTGCAAAGTGAGTCATCGGATACTTTCAATTGTTGCTGTAAATCTCAATATGTTTTTCTGTTTTTATTATGAAGTTTGTGTATTTAGAACTTTGTCAATGTGACGAGATGTATTCATCAAATCATGAATAGAATTTGTAGAACTGTTATGTGGTGAAGTAGTACAACCAATATGCATTAAAAAATAGCATCTATCCTTATCATTGACTCGCCTCCAATATCTAAATCCATCTGTTGTAAATGTAGGATTTCGAGTATGCTGAATATCAAATAGGTAGCATGGAAAGCAAAACACTACATCATTTGTAAGAGAGTAATCTAACCAAGTAAATTTCTTAAACCAATAACTTTGAAAGCGATGGTTTTGGGGTCCGAATTTGATTGGTAAATACTCATTGTTAACATGTAAGGGTCCATCTTAATATAAGCACGTCTAATTTCGTCCTTTTGATTAACAGTATATTTTCATATTTAAGTACGTAACGCAGGGTCACGTTCAAGAAAACTAATATCGATATCAATTCTTGAAGAAATATTAGGTTGCTGATCATTAGATGGAGAATGCTAATGACTTGTAGATGCCTATTTTTTTGGTTTAAAAAAAGAATTGATAGTTCTTTTCTTCATTCTTTGAAGTTTCACTAGAATTTATAATCTATTAAAATAATATAAGAGTAATTAAATAATAAGACACATATATAAAAGTAAATTAAAGACGATAATCAATATATAATTATAGTAAACAAATAATCATTTTAAAGAATTAAAAACTTAATTAAGAAATTGTTTCATTTTAAAAGACTAATTTGCACATTAACCTAATATAAATAAAAACAATACTCCATGGCATTACTATTATCTTTGTTCTCTTATTTTTAATATGATTAATAGTCTCTCCTTTTTTTTTTCTTTTCTAAAAAGATGTCTATTGTTAGGGAAAAAATGCTAAAAAGATGTCTATTGTTAGGGATTAAAAATACTCAATATTCAATATTATTAGAATTTGTCTCTCTGTATTTTTTTTTTAAGATAGCCTACATGAATTTTCCCTTTCAAGTTTTAACCATACTCAAATGTTTTCTTTTAATCCATAGGAGATCCTACATTGCAGAAGATTTTTTTTTTTGAAAGACAAATGTGTTAGATAATAGAAAAACAAGCAAAAATCAACACCAATCTTAAAAGTCTACCCAATAATACCCAAAACAAGGACAACAAAGAAGAACTGAAAACTGTGAGTTTTACCAAACTATCCATAGTCTCACAAAAAACAACCACAAAAAAACTTAGACAAACCTGAAGAAACACTAAACAAGACTATAACTAATCAAAATTCTTGGTTAGTAGCGTCAAGTCTACCATAATTCAAATGCCAAATTAAAACTAAAATGAAGAGCAAATTAAATTGACATAAAATCTATCATAATTCAAATGCCAAATTAAAACTAAAATAAAAAACAGAAAAGATTAAATGGACATTTTGCAATCTTCTAAATTATATTATGAAAACTATTCTAATTTCTACAATCAAAATCTAATCACAAAACAAGACAATTGAATAATTGATAAAAAAAAAGATCAATACCACTCTCAGCATTTAACTTCAATCTTTAAACTTCACAAAAGAAAAAAATATTACCATTTACTACACAAAATCCATGAAAAGTATATTTCAAAATTAAACATTTAAACAACAATAAAACAAAAAAAAAATTAGCTTTTTAAAGCAGAATTTAATAATGCCAAGTGAGACAAATACAAACTTGGCTCTTGAGAGGTCAACAAAGTAATTGAGTTATCTAGATTGCAGAAGATAGAAGAAGAGAGTTCTATGAAATTTGGATTGCAAATAAGAACTTCTGCCACTTTTCTTAAACATTTAAACAACAATAAAATAAAAAAAATTTACCTTTTAAAGCAAAAATTGAGATGCCAAGTGAGACAAATACAACCTTGGCTCTTGGGAGGTCAACAAAGTAATTGAGTTCTTTGGATTGCAAAAGATAGAAGAAGAGAGTTTTATGGAATTTGGATTGCAGATAAGAACTTCTGCCACTTTTCTTTTCTTTCTTTTCTTTTGATGAGAATTGAGAAAGACGGGTGAAGATGCAGTGAAAAAAATTGGAGATTAAGTTGTTGTGTTTTCATTTGGGCTGGAAAAAATATGGACTAAATTTTTTTTCTTTTTCTTTTTATTGGGATGGGTTGTAGTAAAAGATTTTTTTTTTTTGAATGGGCTAGCCTAAATAAATTTTTTTTTTTATGGTGCACTTAACTAAAGAGAATTTTTTTTTTTGGGTGGAGCTACAACCCACCCTAGTCCCAAGGGTAGCTCCGCCCCTATGAATAGCAGTACTATAAGAGTAGAAGTTGTAATTAAGAAACTACTCATTTCAGGTCACTGTCTGAGAATTGAATGGCTGTCTCCAAGGGAAGCGGCATTGCTCCAATGAATACATGTGTTTGGCAGTGAGGTTTTTAAGTGTCTCTGCTCTTGCCTGATTGCCTGATGATATTGATTCCTTTCACTTTAATGTACTCAAGCTGGTTACCCTAAGTTCCTTGTCAAAGGGGAGGAAATATCGTTTCCTTGTACCACTTTCAACTTTTAACTTTCTAACATGGATCCTATTCTTGCAACTACTAGATGGCTTCTTTTCTTTTTTTCCAACATGGATCCTATATGTGAAAAAAAAATTTAAAATCTGTCGTTGTAAAATATGAATAGATAGAGCGAAAACACTTTAGAAATAAAAGTTTAATTTAGTTTACTTTTTTACAAGAAAAAAATATTTATTTATTCTACATGAATTTTTCTAGTCTTTAACCATGTGACAAGGGCAATTATACTTTATTTGATAATTTTTAGCTAATTTTTATATTTCAAAAACTGAAAAATTACTCTGGTCCTGTTTTCCAATAAAAGTTTAATTCTAGCCAGTTCCTTTTTGTTTGGTAAATAACTTGGCGAGTAAACCTTTTATAGAAGTTGTAAATACATTCCATCAATGATTCCGTTGGCCAGCGACACCATTTAAATCGTCATTTTTATCATTATGTGATGGGTGCATATGGTATTATCCAACTCCCTCACACTTCCAAGTTCGATCGCAAGCTTCTATTAATACATTCACATTAATAAAATGTAAATACAAAATTATTTTTAAAAGAAAATGTAAATAAAGAAAACCCCATTTTTGGCATCTCTCCTTTTATACTTTATCTGAATTTTTTTGTCGATAAAATATGATGAATTAAAAATAATGAAAGATCAAGTTCACATAAAAATTTATGAATATTTATTATGCTAAGTAAATCATTAATCGAATAATTCTTTTTGTTGGATACTATTGCCGAATATAGACATTTTTTCAAATACATGTAATTCAATGGCATAGGCAATGCCATATAAAATATTTTTAGGCCATGGTAAACTTGGACCATGACAGGGGGTTCCTATCCCCTCCGTTTGTCGTCACAAGCAATCGGCCAGTACAGCGCAGTGATTCTGCGTTTGTGCCAACCTCTGTAAATTCTTATTCATTAAAAATAAAAAAACTCTGCAACTTCTCCCCTTGATGTTGAATGTTGATCCCCAGGAAAATTGAAAAATCAAAATCAAGCAACAGTTTTTTTTTTCTTTGCAGGCATGGCCCACCTGAAAAGCATGAAATTTCCAACTTTTGGAACTTAGCAGAGGACAAGCAAGGCTGCTACCCAGTTGCTTCCCAGTGTAATTGTATTCTGGGTATATATATATATATATTTTGAGGGTCCTGGGTATATAATATATTGATTCTGAGAATTTGATGAATGATTAGAGAGAAAAAACAAATAAAGACAATTTCAGTTTCAGACTTTGTGTACGTCTGGATTTTATGGATCTAAATTTGTCCTAATAGTATAATTATTATATTATTATAGTAATTAATTAAGAATTTTAAAGTCTATATCAATATAATTCATATAAAAAATTTATTAAAGAAGCACCTCTCCGCTCATTATTTACTCCCGTGCTCCTTTTTTTTTATTTTTAAAATCAAGCCTTAATATTTTTATCTATTTTGTCTTGGGGAACTGTACTTGTGATATGATATATGTTTTTATTTTAAATTTATAAAGTATAATTTATTTAAAATTTTTTGAAAAATATTTTATGAGCAAAATTATCTAAATAATTCTCAATTGAATTACTTTTAAAAATTCGAATGTACTAACATGAAATAATATTTAAGTTAAGATAAAATAGAGACATGTATAGATATAATATTAATGATTTAGTACACATGAAATGAAAATAGATATACATTGTCGATTTTTTTTTTTTTTTGTGAATTATGTGTTGAAATTGTTATTTGATGATGATTGAGTTTTACTTATTAAATAAATTAACATAATAAAAATTGTAGTTAATAAATTTAAAATTTATGTAAACAAAAAATAAATAAATAATATGTTTAATTTGTATCACGAGTTTCAACCGATGAATTTTTAAGCTTGTATTTTGGAGTATATGTCAAAATAAAATTTTATCCAATTCCAAAAAGTGTCAAATAGTCGTGATTTTCAAATGGATATTCCTATATGTATATAGATGTGATAAGGAACGAAATTGATGATATGATTAAGCATTATACCATCACTTTCAATACATTCTATCAATAATTCAATATCTCTCTCAATCCAGCTATATCCTATTCTTTTGTGTCCTACTACAAGATATGAATAATCAATACAGACAACCAAGACATTTAAAGCAAAGCTCTGATAAGTTTAAATCGAAAACAATCTGGTAAATTGCAAAACTAAGTTAATCCTTTTTAAGTCTAAATTGAAGAATGTGGTAAAAAAAGAAAAGAAAAAAAGAAGGCAGTTAAAAATCAGTTCGTAAAGGTGACAGAGAAATGATACAATTAGAAGAATGTGTTTTTTTTTTTCTGATAGCAGAATAATGTATTTTCTTAAAATAAACATATCTAAGAAAATACCTTATATATGTTACATTTTATTAAATACTAGCAGTAAATGAGGGAGGGCAGGGGTTGATCACGATTGCATGCATCAGTCTTTTCGTCGTGTTTTGTTCAAATGATTGGAGAGCATGACTATTAACTAATGGGGTTCCTTTGTAACAGTGAGTGAGGTGATATACGGGTCCACATTTCTCTTCTCCCCCACTTGGACTTTTTTCCCCTTTTTTTCCTTCTTTCATATTTTGATATAATTGTGAATATTCATTTTCTTTACAAAATGAGTAAATATAACTAAACCCTAAAGTATTTAAAAGAAGGGAAAACATTTTACCAATATAACTAATCAAGGTAGTATCTCAATTCGGCAAAAATACACAATATTTTAAAAAAAATGGTAAAATAAATACACCATATTTGCAACCTTCGACTGCAGTATTTTGTATATATAATATACTGACAATTGGAGAAAAAACTAGCCAACTTAGATACTTAAAATTTTTGGGATCTGTGAAGGCCCACCAGGCCCATTCCCTTTAGTAGGATGCAGTTTTAGGCCCATTTCCCCCCTCTTTTTTGGGGGAACTTAGGGAAGCAATTTACCCATTAAACAGGACTAGTCCTAGGGGTGGCAAAATGGGCGGGCCGGGCCGGCCCGGCCCAACCCAACGGGCTAAATGATTTAATCGGGCCGATTCGGGCCGGGCTGAAATTGTGCGGGCCTGGAATATTGAGGCCCAACCCAACCTTTACATAGCCCACGGGCCAACGGGCCAAAATAGCCCCAAAATTTATAATTTTTTTAAAAAAATTATGATATTATATTGGTTGAAAAAATAAATCTATTAAATTATTTATAAGCAAATAACACATTTATAGTCTTATTTTGGCCTAAAACAGTTCACTATGTAATTTAAATTTCAATAAATTTAAATCATAAAAGATAAACTCAAAATGTTACGTAATATTTATATCTATAGCCTGTAGTATATTTACAATTTTACACCAAAAACTTCTAAAACAACCAACCATCTTCAAGCAAATAAAAAAAACATTTAAACCATCAAACACAAGCACAATGTTCATTCATTTAATACATTAAAAATTAAAAAAAAATTAGAATCGGGCCGGCCCGTCAGCCCACGGGCTAAAATGGCCCGAACACATTTGGCCCGCTGGCCAAACGGGCCGGGCCAATTAGGCCCGATTTTTCGGGCCACAAATAATGAAGCCCAACCCATTTATTTTTCGGGCTTAATGGGCCCAGCCCCAACGGGCCGACCGATTTTGCCACCCCTAACTAGTCCTATTGTGAACTTTGGATACAATAGAGTCCTGTTTTACGTGTATGAAAAATACAATATGTAATAACTATTTAATATTCTTGATTTATAAATATCATATTCACATGAGAATTTACATTTAGACAATGGAGATGGATCCTCCCATACATCTTGTTTAAAAATGATTCAACTGAGTTTTCTGGTATAGTTTTTTTTAATAAAAAAACTAGCATTAAATGTGAATGAATAATAAAATATTTTTTGTTTCTCTTGTTAATATATATATATATATATGTTTGTTTTTTAAAAAATAATAAATAGGGTCTCTTATTCTTTCTCTTGATAATTAAAGAAAAAATACTTACATACAAATTAATACAAAACCATCTCTTACATCACTTCTCATCCCATCTTTTGCCTTCCCCTATAATTAGATTGTTGTCATGGCTACCCTTATCGCGTTGATAGTTGATAGTGACTTCAATTTCTTTCTCTCTCTCTCTCAAAAATTTCCTACCATGCTTCTCTCAAAACTTTTTCCTACTACTCTATCACTGCAAAACTTTTTCTCAACCACTATTATTAATATCTTGACTCTCCCACACACATATAATATATATATATATATATATATATATATATATTACAATCAAGCAACCTATATTGTCGTATATTCTAACAAAAATTGCAACCCAAGTCTGGTGCTAATAAAGTTTGTCTACCTTCCTTAATGGATGAATAATTTAGTAGCATTTAATTCAATGTCCCAATTTATTAGCGGCAATTTTGACAATTTATTTAAACCATAAAGCTATTTTCAATCGATTAATAGTCAATAAACCCAATCGGACATGAGACACATAATTTACCCATTTCATCACACGGTTGATAGAAGAAAAATGAAAACCTTCAAGTGCTCATTGGCACAAACATACTCTTGAGGTCAAATTTAAGGAAAATCCCACGTGTAAGTTCAATTAAAATAGCCAAATAACTACTTTCTTTCTTCTTCTCTTTTTTCAAAGGAGAAAATGAGTAGAATTTGAAAAATTAAACAAAGATCGCTACATTTACTTTGAAATTGGATTGAGCACTATACAATTTGTTCATGTGCTTTTTAAAAGTATGCATAGATAACTATTTTTTGTCTTATTTTCAATATGTTGATTATGACTCATCTATTTACTTAAAATCTATTTAACGTTTTAAAGAGCTAAAAGAATAATTTCAGGACAAACATATTATTTTGGAATTAGTTAAAGAATTTAATTGGATAATTGCATTAAAATTATCCATAAATTGTACAATATAATCTTGTTAAAATAGTTTTATAAAAAAGAAAATGAAAATGATAGACTATATAATTATTTTTAATGTAAAATTAACAAAAAAAAAACATTTTTCAACAAATTTGAGTTAAACTGTGAACTTAACGATTTTATTTTTTCCAAAAAATAAAAGACTTTTTCTTTATTACATGA
The DNA here is from genome assembly GCA_019593545.1 of Apocynum venetum. Lineage (NCBI taxonomy): Eukaryota > Viridiplantae > Streptophyta > Magnoliopsida > Gentianales > Apocynaceae > Apocynum > Apocynum venetum. Next base: position 1,282,056 of record SRSM01000123.1, on the reverse strand, counting down.
GACTTCCAAGTCGAATCCAAAATTTATAGATTCAAGGTGATGTGCAATAATAAATGAGTTACTTCTTTGAAAGAAAAGAAAAAGGACTAAATGATAACTTTTTAAAAATAAAAAAGGCGATGGAGAATTTGTTATATTTTTATGAACGCTGCTTAAAAAAATTGTCTAAAGGTACAACAGTGCAAGTCATATGTACAACTCCTTAGTCTCTGCCCGGCTCATCTAGGACTTTTCCTTACTACTGCATTTCCGGTGGACATATGTTTTGTTTTGTTTTTTTTTTTTTTTCAGTAATATTTATTTTTTCGCATGCCTTCCCTCTTTCGATCTCGATCTTCACTCCTCTATCCATGATCTAGCATTCTTAGGTTGTCGGTGAAATTTCAAGAAACTTTTTAACATGTACAATTGATTAAACTCATAATCTCTCTTTACGCTGCTTATATAATATATTTTTTTAAATCCTCTTCCGGTAGAAACAGAAAATCGGGGACTGAAATAGGAGAGGATCAATGGAGTGGGCGACGCTGCAACACTTAGATCTCCGTCATTTTGGCCGGAGCTCGAAACCTTTACAGCCTCACGCCGCCGCATTTCATCCTACCCAGGCTATTGTCGCCGCTGCTATTGGAAGTCACATCATTGGTACATTTGTTTATTACTTTTTTTTTATGAACAGATATAATTTGCTTCGATCTTCCTGCTATTGTTGTTTGTTTGTTTCTTTAATAATAAATTTTCACTGTAATCCAGAATTCGATGCATATACTGGAAGCAAGATCGCGTCGGTCGATATTGCCTCTCCTGTCGTTCGAATGGCTTATAGTCCAACAAGCAGTCACACCATAATTGCAATACTTGAGGTTAGTTGTTTATTCACAACTTTGATTAGCCTCAGTTCAAATCACAGGATCGTGTTACCCAAAACTTTGAGAATCCCTTATGATTAATAATCCTCCTCATGCTGAAGTACATTTGAAACTTTGCCCTATCTTACTTGAATCCACTTCCAGCAAAATCACTCTTAACATTAACATAAGTAAAATTACTAATATTCATGTCCCAACTCTCAGAAAGAAACTAGTGGCTTGCTGTTTGTATTATTCAAATTGTTAAGATGTAGAGGATTGGAGCAACATTTGTTAAACTTAATTATTCAGTTGCATTTCCCAGTACAAATCTGTACGATGAAATATGGCCGTACAATCTTCTAGAACTTAAGAATTTGAAGCTTAGATGTGTCAAAAAGTTACCACATCAATGGGGGGTTGCTTGTGGCAGCCAAGCTTTTTTTGCCACTCCTTAAGTTGCCACTCAGATCAATGGTCAGCATGTGCTTCTTTGCTCACTTCATCCTGCAAATAATTTGCTTTTTCTTTTCCCTTGATTTTTGACTTTTTTTTTTTGGGGAGGGGGGGAGCAGTTATTGTTACTGCTGATGTCAGGTTTTGCACACATTTTAACTTATTTATGAAGAAAGTGAAAAACATGACGTACCTCTGATGTTGTAAAATTCGGTTTCCTTTTTTGTAGGATTGTACAATTCGATCCTGTGATTTTGATTCTGAGCAGACCTGCGTGCTGCATTCACCTGAAAAGAGAATGGAACAAATTTCTCCAGAAACAGAAGTCCATCTTGCCTTGACTCCTCTTCAGCCTATAGTATTTTTTGGTTTCCATCGCAGAATGAGTGTAACAGGTTCATTTTCGTGACACAAGGACTCCTTTCATCTTTATTCTTTCTGTCCTCTAAGCAGTACGCTGTGTTACTTTTAGGATTAATTAGCATGTTGCTTATTGATCACCATTTCAACTAGAAACAGAAGAATGAACAGAAATTGGATGAATTGAGTATCTGTATATATTTTGGCATAAAAAATATGAAGAGGTACAGGGCACAATTATGAAATGTGCCAGAACCTGGAAATGCGCTTTGGTTTTCCTTCTCCATTCCCCAGTATCTATTACATTTTCGCCAGCTCCATTGGTCTTTATATTAAAAAAATGAAACTGTTTACTTGGTGAAATTCAAGAATCCCAGCACAAGTTAGAAATGTACACACTATAAGAAGGCAAAACCTATCCACAAATCTATAAATATAGCAATGTATGGGAACCCAGAACCGACCCAAATGATAGGAGGAAGGAAATGAAATGAAACTCAGGTCCTTTCAATAGATGCAAATGAGATTGGATAATTTGTTTTTGTAGTAAGAGTATAAGGTGAAAATAAATGCTAAAAGTGCTCCCGATGTTGGTTTTAATGGTGAACTCTCTTGCAAGGGTTCTTGTGCGTAACTTTCTGTTTTTAAGCTGCAAGGTTTTTGTTGTTTCTTGGTAGTGGGCATGGTAGTTTTCTTCTCCTGACAATCCAATTCAGCTAACTTCTGGAACAAATTTTTGCACTATTTGTTGACCATAGGCTAGGTTCTTTTTGGTTTTGTTCCTGCTCATAACATGTCTGTTTTTTATGGAAAGAAAGGCTGTGGGAAGTTAAATCTCTTTTTTGTTACAAGGAATAGAAGTTTTTGACTTTTCTTAGATATCTTTGCTTTAAGACATTATGTGTTCATGCTGAGTTTTACCTAATGCTAACTTTGTTCTCTTTCTATTAATGAATGCATGTTGTTTTTCTCCATCTCTGTCTTGTTACATTCTTAGTAAAGAAGATCAAAACTGATTGGTACACTAGGCCTGCAAGTACATTTTTATTGAGTACTTTATTAGTCGCTGGACTTAGTTAAAATTTTGTTTACCCATTTAGGGGAAGAGGCTTCTAAATCTATAATGTTTTCTCTGTGAAGTTGTTGGAACAGTAGAAGGTGGGAAAGCACCAACAAAAATAAAGACGGACTTGAAGAAACCCATTGTCAATCTTGCTTGCCACCCTCGCCTTCCTGTATTGGTAAAATGTTTCAAAATCTAGTCTCAGAAGTTTGTGTTTTTTATGCATCTGTTACTAGATCTATTGTACTACTCAATATTCTGGTCAAATCCTAAATTGTTGCTATGCAACTAATCTCACTTCACTCTTCTTTCCATTTCAGTACGTAGCTTATGCAGATGGGTTAATTAGAGCCTACAATATACAGACATATGCTGTTCACTATACTCTACAACGTGAGATTACCATAATTTCATATTTGTTTTTTAACAGATACTTGATACTTTAGTGCCCAAATGGATATATATATATATATATATATCTTCGGATGCCTTTCCCCTCTTCTGCTATCTTAATTTTATTTCCTATCTTTGTAGTTGACAACACCATAAAGTTAATTGGTGCTGGAGCATTTGCTTTTCATCCAACATTAGAGTGGATGTTTGTTGGCGATAGACGGGGAACCCTTCTTGCTTGGGATGTGTCAACTGAAAGGCCTATGATGATTGGAATGTGAGTAGGATATACTTTTGTTTCTGTTATCATGGGCTTCTCCATTGTGAAAGATTTTGAATCAATATATTAACTCATGGAGAAATATTACAAGATAAGAATCAGTAGAGGAGACTTTGCATCTGTTTTGAGAAATGAACTCTATGTTTGCGAGGGATCTAGGGGAATTCGTGAGAGTATTGGTTTGATTTTTCAGACGAAAATGTTATTAAAGAGAAAATGAATGCACAAGAAAGGCAATGAGGAATCCTTTGGAAAGAAAGCTAAAATCTACGGGAGAGCTTCCTTCTTAATCCCATGTTTAATAGCTCACCCTATTTTAATAATGGTTCTCTTGAGTTGACATGTGATTTTTCTTTTGTAAAAGAAACTTAAATGAAGCGGTATGACATTTATTGCATCATATTTGAAGGTAGGATACTTCTAGAGGACAATGAAAAGAGTGGTTATATTGGCTAAGAATATATGCTCTGAGAAACTAGGATTGTTTAGATGGCTCTTCTTTGGTTATAGAGTATTGAAGTAAATGGCTGATTGCAGTTTTCAAAGGTGCAAGTTTTTGATGTACTATATGCAGTTTCATTAATATGTTCTTTTAATGTGGAAGTATATGTTAGCACTTCATTGATATGAAATTCTCAGGGTTGCTGTATCTAGTTCTTTCTAATCTAAGAAATTTTCTAGCTTGTATTTGAACTTCTGCCAAATTTCTGGGTTATTTTAAACAACAAATATATTCCATCCTTTTGCTTTGAGTTTCTGCTCTCATTGTTGTTTTCATTCTCTGCTTTTCCTTAGTTGTTTTGTTTGATAATGAAATTTGAGATTTCTCACAATGGAAATGCAGTACTCAGGTGGGTTCTCAGCCAATCACATCAGTTACTTGGCTCCCATTGTTGCGAGTACTTGTTACCCTTTCCAAAGATGGAAGCATCCAAGTATGGAAGACACGAGTGATACTGAATCCTAATAGACCTCCAATGCAAGCGAATTTTTTTGAGCCTGCTGGTTGGTTTTCCTTCTGTCTCCTTATCCAAGTCTGAACTAATGGTTTGATAAGACATAGTTGTAAAGAAATGGAAAGCGGATTGTTTAGTCTTTTTTATATATAGTTTTCTCAGTAGATGTATGAATTCCCACAGATTAGTACCTCAGCTGGGCCTGACACACTTAAGCTTCTAGGTACATCCAAATTTTTTGAAAGCATATCAAGTGCTCTAGTGATTCTTATGACAGTTTGTTGAATTTAAGTTTTCCACATTGATATTGATGGTAATGTCTCGATGAAACATTTTTACCATTTCGACAGAGATTAATGTTGGAATGGAGGCATCCATTTTGAAGTGGGTCCAAATATTTCACTTGATTTTTCTTTGATGGAGAGCCAAGCGACATAGTTGGTCTAATTTTAACTTCAAAACAAACATTAGGACGAAAATTCTTGGCTAGGGGATGAAAAGATAAAACAGAACATATTTATTCTACCAGTATATCATTTTTCTTCCTCTCCTTTAACTCTTCCCTTGTAGTCTTTGTACTGGAAAAAGACAAGGTGAAGTTGGCATAGGTCATCTTGTTGAAGAATCCCTTATCCTCTAGTCTCCACTGTTGAAATGCAGCTAATCAAAGAAAAGTTGTTGACTTCTGTCCTACCTTTCTCTTTCCTCATTCCTCATCCTCCCTCTGTTCTTATCCCTTTCCTCCTTCATTTTGGCTCATAAGACTATTCTTCAGGGTTTTTGTGCAGGACCAGGAGCTAGCAACCTGGTCTTTTTCTTGTGGAAATTAATTTGGTGCAATCATATTGACCAAAACTTACTCTCTATCTCCTACAACTCATTATAAAGCATAATAGTCTGATAAAGTATGCCAACTCTAAGTGTTGACTAGCAAGGAAACGAGGGAAAGTATAAAATGGTCCAGACAAGTTGGTGAGGATAGTATTATTGATGAACTATATCTAGAGGATATACTGATAAAAAAATGCCTTGCTCTCTTATGCAGCTATTGAATCAATTGATATTCCTCGCATTTTATCTCAGCAAGGGGGAGAAGCAGTTTATCCATTACCACGAATTAAGGCTTTAGAAGTTCATCCAAAATTGAATCTAGCAGCTTTACTTTTTGCCGTAAGTATTGCTTTTAGTGTACAGATATTGAACTTGTTTTCTTGGCTTAAGAACAAATGTCTGCCTTTTTAACAGAGTATGGCAGGTGGAGACAATAGAAAAAACAGGGCGGCATATACAAGAGAGGGGCGAAAACAACTCTTTGCAGTTTTGCAGAGTGCAAGAGGATCTTCAGGTGATATTTTTGGCTGTTTTTTGGGATTAGATTATATTTTTGGCTGTTTCACTCTTGAATTGAAGCTACCATTTAGTAGATTCAATCTGATCCTTCTTTCAGCTTCTTTAATAAAACTAGGTGTGATGTCATTGAAAGTAATAATGACTTGTCGCAACAATACAGACTCATCCTTGACAGTCTCATTTGTATAATATTGCTCTCAACTACCCGTTTGGTTTCATTTTGTTTGGGGGTTTGGATCAAAAGCTGACTAGTCATGATGTTTTTATGTACCTTCATAGGAGAAAAACATTTCATCTAAGGAATGATTTCAACATTTTGTAATTCATTACATGTATAACTGAGGTCTCTTGGAGCAGTTCAATTGTTATATCATATGAAAAGAACATGTAAGCAAGTCTTAGATATAGGAATTACAACTGTACTACTCTTCTAGGATCTGGGAAATGAAATAGTAAATGATTTTCGAAAGTTTGTTTGACTAACTATAAGTTTTTCTACAGCATCTGTATTGAAGGAAAAACTCTCATCCCTTGGTTCATCTGGAATATTAGCTGACCATCAGCTTCAGTCACAGCTACAAGAACATCATTTGAAGGGGTGAGTTTGGCATTTTTCTGCTCTCTATGTACTTTTCTACTGAAATTTAGTGTTTTCAGGTAAGGCTAAGATTAACTAATCTTTAGACCATGAATTAGTTTGTCAGTGCGAATGGAGAATAGAACAAATTTACATATTGTGGCATGAATATGTTCTCCAGATGCAACCCTGTCACAATATAAGGATTGACACCCAGGCATTTCTAGTCTTTCACCATATGATGTCCAGTTATTTTTAAAATCGTCTTTTTTAATCTCAAATTGGAAGTAGCCATTGGTCTGGAAGGGAAGCAACATGCCAACATAGGTTGGTTTTCAATTGTAATGATCATGGCTAGTTGCTGGTTTACATTGAGCTTATTCTTTGGGCGCTTTCAGATGAGGCAAATATTGGCACTCTCTTAACACATTAAAATGAAAAAGGAGCAATGTTTTCCTGAGAATTTTCTCCATCTTATTTTTGGTTCATCGTACGACTGCGGATCTGTCTTTATTGATCAATTTTCTTTTTCAATGTCATCTTATAATAAAGCAGATTGAAAGTTTTTGACTTATACTCAGAAATTAATGTTCCAGGATGTTTTTTTTTCCCTGTGGGGGTGGTGTTGTAAAATTGTGATAATGATAAAAGTGATCAATGAACTATATCTAGCATTCTTCTGAAGCCTAACCCATATATTACTGATATTAAATTCTGTTGTTTACTTATGTTTATGCGTTGCTCAAAAGCAAGAGTAATGTCTTTCCTTACTGACATTTTATTGACTTTCATGTCAGCCAAAGTCAGCTCACAATATCAGATATTGCAAGGAAAGCTTTTCTTTACAGTGTATGCTTCTCTACCTTTGGCAGTATTGCCAGTAATCTTCGTGTCCCTAATTGCTTCTTATTTTCATGTTATTCTCCTTTTATCCAGCATGAAAATCTTTTTATATAAAAAATTATGTTCACTGAGGGACTTCTCTCCATACTATCATGGGAGGATGTTGGATTTGGCATGTACCATAGTACCTAGACTATGAATTGAGTCTTTTCTATTTTTGTATTCAATCTTATATTCTTTGTAATTGTTCGCAATACCTATAGTCTTGGTTAGTTATCTCCTTTGAATTAAGTGTAGGATTGAGAAAATTCATAATTGATCTGTGGTTTATTTTCTGCCAGACTTCTCAAAATCAAAGTTGACCCTGCATGCACCCCATAAAAGAAGTGTGGAGCTTCTTTTAAGTTGTTAAAAAGAGGTGCTGTTTTAGAAATTAATATATTATTTTATTTCAACTACAGTCAATAAGCAGCTATTTTGAAAAGTATACTCAGGGTAGCTTCTTCAAAACAGCTTTTTCCAACTTTTTCTTAGCTAAAATCAGAAGTGAAAAGTAACTGAGAACAACTCAAATATGCTTTTGGCTGAAAGAAACTCTGAAAGCTGAACAGGGCAGCTCGAATTGTTTGTTGATTTGCTAAAATGCAAATACTGAGACCAGCTGTTTATACTCAAATCAGTTAATTTTGTACTCAAAAGATTTGAGTATGACCTTGATAGAGTATAAATGGAAGCAATTAGATTTTAAACAGCTGTTTTCAAAAGCTTCTTTAGCAGCTCAAGAAAAGCTCCGGCGCTGGAGAACAGAATAAAAGGTTCACAAAACAGTTTCGGATTCCTTTGTCACTGAAGTTTGAGAAATATAAGTCTTCAGTCTAACTTTGGGACAGAAGCCATATTAATACTGGTCTGTTTACCTGCACATGTTTCAGCTCTTGTACATTACTTTAGTGCTCGTGTTATTTGTCTCCCCAAATAGTTAAAAGTAGCTAAAGACATGGCAAGCCAAGCAGGATCAACTATTGATATTTCTAAGCTTTACCATTCTGTTGCAGCATTTTATGGAAGGTCATGCCAAAAGTGCTCCAATATCTCGGTTACCTCTCATCACAATTGTGGATACTAAACATTATTTGAAAGATCTTCCTGTTTGCCAGGTGAGAATATATAAACTCTATCCAATCCTATGAACTCAAGTTTTTTAATCTTACATTTGACCAACACATTTTGATGGCAGCCCTTTCATCTGGAGCTAAACTTTTTCAGCAAGGAAAACCGGGTTCTTCACTATCCTGTTAGAGCTTTTTACACAGAAGGGCCAAACCTTATGGCCTATAATCTTTCTTCTGGAGGGGACAATATTTATAAGAAGCTTTACATCTCGGTATGCATTTATTCATCTCCCCCCCCCCCCCCAAAAAAAAAGAAAAAAATATGATGATGTCAAAGATGTCTACTAGGAGGTTCGAAGCTGACCTATGTTCTGGAATCAGGTACCTGGAAATGTCGAATTTCATGCCAAGTACATTGTCTACAGTAGGAAGAAGCACCTATTTCTTGTAGTTTATGAGTTTAGTGGTGCTACACACGAAGTGGTTCTTTATTGGGAGAATACAGATTCACGGTCAACTAATAGTAAAGCATCAACAATTAAAGGTCTCTTTTTCTGTGATTTTACTTTTATGATGTTGGTTTGATCTTATTGCTTTTCCCAATTAATTATCATTTTTTCTTCTTTTTTTTGCAGGCAGAGATGCTGCCTTCATTGGACCTAGTGAAAATCATTTTGCAATTCTTGATGAGGATAAGACAGGGCTTTCTTTATATACATTGCCTGGAGCGGCTCCACAAGAGGCTAATGATAAGAATGGTGTAGTAGATGGAGGGAGACCAGAGTATGGATACTGACCCTACTGATGTTACATCTATAAAGGGCCCAATGCAGTTTATGTTTGAAAGTGAAGTTGATCGAATCTTTTCTACTCCATTAGGTACTCCAAGAATAAATTTTTCACATGCTTTACTTGACTGCTATTCTGAAGATCTGACTGGGCATTCTGCTATTGTAGAATCAACCTTACTTTTTGCTTCAAGCGGAGATCAAATTGGCTTGGCAAAGCTTTTCCAAGGTTACCGCATGTCAACTGCTGATGGACATTACATATCAACTAAAGGTGAAGGGAGAAAATCAATCAAACTGAAAGTAAATGAGGTGGTACTCCAGGTAATAATCCATCATAAGAGTCTTTGATGTGGTTCATGGATCTTTTGAATGGATGATTGTGCTTTAATGCAATTTAGTTTGTTACTGACTAAAAAGTACTGGTATCTCTAAATGGTCCTTTCAGGTAAACTGGCAAGAAACTCTGAGGGGATATGTTGCTGGCATATTAACTACATTAAGAGTGCTTATTGTTTCAGCAGATTTTGATATAGTGGCTTGTAGCTCGACAAAATTTGACAAGGGAATTCCCTCAATATCCTTGGATTTAGTGTGCTTAGTTTTAGTTTGTTTGCTGAAGCTTTTTCTTTCTAATATATTTGTTATTCAACATTTCTTTAACATTTGATCACTTTAGATCCCTTCTCTGGGTTGGGCCTGCACTTCTCTTTTCCACTGCTACTTCTGTCAGTATACTTGGCTGGGATGGAAAAGTCAGGACTATCCTTTCTATTTGTATGCCTAATGCAGGTAAACATTAAAACCTGCTTCAAACTGCGCTGCTCATTTTCTATTCCTGAACTCCGTTTGTCTTTCTCATATGCATTTCCTTTATATACTGCTCATCAATGTTTTCTTTCACTCTGCAGTGCTTGTTGGAGCATTGAATGACCGCCTGTTGCTTGCAAACCCAACTGACATAAATCCTAGGCAAAAGAAGGGGACAGAGATTAAGAATTGTCTTGTTGGCCTTCTTGAACCTCTTCTTATTGGTTTTGCCACAATGCAGCATCATTTTGAACAGAAGCTTGACCTGTCAGAAGTACTTTACCAAATTACATCAAGGTTCTCCTCTTTATATGTGTGGCATTTATGAAACATATGCTTAGTTGCACTTTCCTTTTCTAGATCTCCTTTACTATTACTGGCCCAAATATTTATGGTATTTTGCATTTATGACATCTGCATTGTATCTATGGAGTGAAGGTTTGATAGCTTGCGAATTACTCCAAGATCACTAGATATTCTCGCCAGTGGTTCTCCAGTTTGTGGTGATCTTGCTGTTTCACTGTCCCAATCAGGTCCACAATTTACACAGGTGATCTAGAGATGCAAATTCATGCTGTACTGATTCTGTTATGTTGTTGTTTATTAATTTTCCTGGTTTTCCTAGGTATTGCGAGGAATTTATGCTATCAAAGCACTCCGCTTTTCTACTGCTCTGTCTGCCCTAAAAGACGAGTACTTGCGCTCTAGAGATTATCCACGATGTCCCCCAACTTCACATCTTTTCCACCGATTCCGCCAATTGGGATATGCATGCATCAGGTAAATTCCTCATACCTGATCTAAATTCATCTGATTTCTCTTTCCTGTAGCTATCATTTTCTTTTCCCCCTGCATACTCTTCAGTTATCTGTTCCTGGTTTTTCATCATTCTGTTCTTCAAAATTGAATTCAAAATTTTCAAGTGAAAATAAAAGGTTAAATTGAATTCTTGACCTATTGTAAAAACTAATGTTCTGAAAGACCCTACTAGGGAATAGCAATCCTCCTCCTCATAACACATCTGAAATGTTGCCCTTTGGTATGGCTCTGTTTCCTTCTTCCCCACTTATTTTTCACTGTTCTACTGACAATAAAGAGATGTCATCTGGAAGTCTGTGGTAGCAAACTAAGAATAATGGCTCGTGCTTTTCTTTTAGTGTGTTCATGTTAGAACTATTATATGCAAGGACTAAATATCTCTCATAAGCTGTTAATTACTGATGGGCAAAGATAGCAGTTACAAACTTATGGAATCAATACTGTTATAGCTTTAAATCTTATCTTCTTTCTTCTTATCACTTAATGATGTAGCAATGAATGTATGAAATTACAGATATGGCCAATTTGATAGTGCAAAAGAGACTTTTGAAGTCATATCAGACTTTGAAAGCATGCTTGAGCTCTTTATATGCCACCTTAACCCTAGTGCAATGCGGCGTCTTGCCCAGAGATTGGAAGAAGTAGGTGCCGATCCTGAGATCAGGAGATATTGCGAAAGGATTTTGAGAGTGCGTTCAACTGGGTGGACACAAGGCATTTTTGCAAATTTTGCTGCTGAAAGCATGGTTCCTAAAGGCCCTGAATGGGGAGGTGGGAACTGGGATATTAAAACACCTACCAACATTAAGGACATACCTCAGTGGGCACTGGCTGCTGAGGTGATGCCATACATGAGAACAGATGATGGCACAATTCCGTCGATTATCACTGACCACATTGGTGTTTATCTGGGTCTTATCAAAGGAAGAGGGAATGTCGTTGAAGTGAGAGAAGATAGCTTGGTCAAAGCATTTAAAGCTGAAAGTAATATCAAGACCGATGGACTTCAGTCAAGTCTAGCTACATCAATAGCTAATGTGCCTAAAGGCGGGGTTCCTGAGGGTGGATTGAAGACAGATTCCTTGATGGGTCTAGAAACCCTGTCCAATAAAGTTGTTTCTTCCAATGCAGTAGATGAACAGACAAAAGCTGAGGAAGAATTTAAGAAATCACTTTATGGTTCTGCTGCAGATGGTAGCAGCAGTGATGAGGAAGACAGTTCAAAAGCCAAAAAGCTACATATCAGAATTCGAGATAAACCAGTATCTTCAACAACAGTGGATGTGAACAAGATCAAAGAAGCCACAAAACAGTTGGGTCTGCCACTGGGTAGGACAAAATCATTAACTGGTTCGTCACCAGACCTTGGCCTGATTTTACCTCAACCTGCTCCTCCATCGAGTGGAGGGGTAGCAGCGCCTACAGTATCAGCACCTGCTGATCCTTTTGGAACCAACACGCTGGTGCAACCTACACCTGCATCACTGCCTGCTTCTAAGGTAGGTGGTGGAGCCGCAGCAAGGCCTATCCCAGAGGACTTCTTTCAAAATACAATATCATCTCTGGAGGTTGCAGCATCATTGCGTCCTCCAGGAACTTATCTTTCACAAATGGATCCAAATTCTCAGAGTAGTGAGAATAACAAGGTTACACTTAACCGAGATGTTACAGCAGTACCTAATATTGGTATATCTGATGGTGTAGTGCCTCCTCAAGCCACTCAACAGCCTCCTTTACCTGAGTATATTGGCCTTCCAGATGGTGGTATACCGCCACAATCAATCTCTCAACCTACCGTCATGGTGCAGTCTCAGGTTCCAAAAACACAGGCTCCACTTTCTACTCAGCCCCTTGACCTTAGTTCTCTGGAAGGTCCAGGTTCTGGAATTACAGGAAAAACACCTGAACGTCCAACTTCTCCTCCAAAATCTGTCCGCCCTGGCCTGGTAAGCATTTGTTTTCCTATCATTTCTGTCAGAACTAGGAGCGCTGTGTTATTTGGTAATTATGTGTCTTATTTGTGATTTATGTGAATTTTGCATTTAAAAAAGTAGGATTACAGCTAGGTATAAAGCTTTCTTTTCTTGCTCAATAACTTTTGGAGAGCCACATATGCTTTTGGTTGCACATAGCAGCCTCCATGGTACTGAAAAGGGGCATAGCGCACTGCTAGAATATTCAGTATTTTCATAACTAGCTCAAACTGATTGATATTAACAAGTCACCTGATGCTGAAATTATATTGATATTAAGTTATTAACAAGTCACTTGATTCTGAAAATTCGATTGAAGCAACATGGTCTTATGTAATTAGATCTGTGTGGTTGCTTGAGCTCTCTTTGCTGTTGAAAGGAGATGGGCTGCATTGCTTAAATGTTTTATTTCTAGAATTAGCTGCAAATAAACTGAGTAAGTAGCATTCTTGCTTTACACAAATCTCATGTGGGTCCCAGAATTATAGGTTAAGCAGGGAGTGCATAGTTTTACAGTGGTTCCCTCAATATTTCAGCATTTGTCTGACTTCGAACTTTTGGCTTAGCAACCATGTTTAAGACTGTCTTCCCATGACATGTTTAATTAGGCCTAGTCAAATGATCATAGGGTTTGATCATGGCAGTGGCTTGAGCCATTTGTTTCCTAATGAATTGCTAAAATTGCTAATGAATTCCTAATGACCATCAGTTTCTAAAATTGCTAATCTAACACAGTTTCAACTAAATGAGGTTAGGTGATAAGTTTCTGACTGATTATCAAAAGAACAAGAGCAAGAGCCATCTGCAAAGATGGAAATGGTGGGTTGGTAGATGTCAGTAATTTGGCTTGATTCATTCTATAATGTTGAAATAATTTTATACCGAATGAAGTGCACCTTACTTCTTTTACTCATGGAAAAAATATATATGTTTTATTCATGATGCTTTTAACTTCAAATATAGTTCCTACTGCTGAAAACCAACTGGAATTTACTTTGGATGCCTTGTTTCTAGGTTCCTCGTGGTGCTGCTGCTTCTGTTTGCTTTAAGACTGGGCTGGCTCATCTTGAGCAGAATCAACTTCCAGATGCATTATCCTGCTTTGATGAAGCATTCCTAGCACTGGCCAAGGATCAGTCTCGTGGAGCAGACATTAAAGCTCAGGCCACAATATGTGCCCAATACAAGATTGCTGTTACCCTTCTTCAGGTATCCTACAACTTAATGTTCATTCCTGAATTATTTACTAATATGTATAACATAAGCAAATTTAATGGAAAAAAATTCTTCTGGAATCTAAAGGTCAAGCACCATTTCTTATAGGAACTGTCCTTCCATCTGTTTTAATAGTAATACTTCAGGCCCAATCTATTTATTGTGCTGAAACAATCTTTTACTAAGCTGATTATGTGAACCCTCTTTTATGTGTTGGTGTGATGTTCTTGCTATTTGATGATCTTAAGAATTTTTGTCTCCTTAGCTTAGAAACTGATTAAACCATGCAACACAGCAAAACCAATGCCAACAATTCCACATACATGTAATCCAAGAATGCATTTCATAGTTTGTTCAGTATCAGAACATTTTTATAGTTCACTTTGCAGAAGTTGTGTTCATTAGTGTGCCAGTGACCATTGTAATAATTGCAAACATTCATTTCCACAGGAAATCAACCGACTGCAGAAAGTCCAGGGCCCCAGTGCAATCAGTGCAAAAGATGAGATGGCAAGGTTGTCACGCCACCTGGGTTCATTGCCACTTCTTGCTAAGCACAGGATAAACTTGCATTCGAACTGCCATCAAAAGGAACATGGATGTGCAAAATTATGCATATTCCAAGCAGATGTTAGAATTACTGCTGTCTAAAGCGCCTCCAGGTAAACAAGAGGAGTTGAGGAGCCTGATTGATATATGTGTTCAAAGGGGCTTATCCAACAAGTCTATTGATCCATTAGAAGATCCTTCTCAATTCTGCGCTGCTACGCTCAGCCGTTTATCAACAATTGGATATGATGTTTGCGATCTCTGTGGAGCCAAATTCTCTGCTTTGTCTACACCTGGTTGCATTATATGCGGTATGGGAAGCATCAAAAGATCTGATGCAATTGCGGGGCCTGTTCCTTCACCGTTTGGCTGATGTCCTTTTGTGATTAATATAAAAGGTTTCAATTTTGTTGTATTAAAATAGCGTCTCATCGATGAAGATCTTGGCAATTCTTTTTTTTTCTTCTTTCCCCCAGTTCTTAATTTGGGTTCTTCAAAGGCATGGGCGAGTTGTATTATTTGTTAGTTGTATAGTGGCTTGCTGGATGTTTGTGTGTATGAGCAGGAATTCTTTCTCTACGTATTTTACTTTGTAGTGAACTCCCTTAGTTTCTAGGTCATTTTACAGTGTAGTAATATATCCTATTCTCATTCTTTTAACACAATTTTCAGTTTCTGTTTAACCATAGTCGAAAATAAATTATATTTACATTTTAAAGGGGTAATATTGTTAGTCGCAATTGTCAAAGACTTGGTAATCCCATAAGTCTTATATCGTCCATATGTAGTTTCAAAATATTGCATAACATATAGTTGCAGATAATAAGTGAGAATCATTGTTTTTTAAACAGCGATATGTTTAGATATGAATTTTTTATTAGGAATTAAAAATTAATTGATATATTTTTATCTCACATAATAATATAAAATATAATTAATAAATTTTTTATATTATAAGTTTAATTAAAGAGTAATGAAAAGTATTCTTTATGTGATTAAGTGAAATTAGTATGTAGAATTAGAAAAAAAATTAAGATATATTTTTATAGAAAATGAGAAAATAATTTAAAATCCAGTGCAGATATAGGCATATTTTCAGAAATTTTGAAAGGGATACTATTTAAACTGTAATCTATTGTTATTTATAGTAAGGATGTAGATGGGCGCTTTACTCGTGGCATACATGTAAACCCAATGAGGCATACATGTGTATAGTGTAATCTTTTTCCCACTCATCAATGGATCTCCTTATGGCTTGGTTAAATCAAGTAGAGGCATTCGACAACAAGATTCATTATCTCTAGCTCTTTTAATAATTTTATTTGATTTGTTGGCTAGATTATTAATTAAAGCTCAAACTGAAGGAAGAATTCATGGAGTCAAAGTCTGTACAGAAAGGCCAACTATCAGCTCACCTCATGTATGCGGATGATTTGATAATTTTCTATAAAGCTTCGGTTGATGAGGCTCAAGAGGTACTAACGGTTTTGAATGTTTTCTGCAATTGTACAAGACAAAACATTCATTTTGAAAAGTCGAGCATTCACTTTAATAAAAATACCTCTCCCAGTTTGAATAATATTATATGTTCCTTGTTGAATATGAAGCATTGTAATCATAAACAGACTTACTTGGGACTTCCCTTCTATAAGGATAATTCTAAAAAAGCTGCCTTTGTGGACACTGTTGATAAACTTGGCAGGAAGTTAAGTGGGAGGAAACTCAAGACGCTTTCTCAAGCAGGTAGAAGCATTCTCATTCAATCGGTTGCTCAAAATATTCCTTCCTATCCAATGCAAACCTTTTTGCTCCCTGTCTTTTTAATGGATAAAATGGACAGGTTAATGAGGAATTTCTGGTAGGGACATGATGATAACCAACCAAATAAATTGCATTTAAAGAACTGGTCATCTATGTGTGCTCCCAAGCAAGCTAAGGGCTTGGGTTTCCGCAAGATGAGGAATGTGAATACTGTTTTGATTACTAAACTTGTCTGGCATACTTTGACTCAATCTAACAAACTTTGGGTGAAACTCATTAGATCTAAATACCTGAGGGGTAGGAAATTGTGGGACGTTGAAAATTGATTGGGAGATGCCTCCTGGATTTGGAGAGGAATTTGGAATGTCCGTCATCAACTAAGAGCTAGAACTTGTTTACAAATTAGCTGTAACTCTGAAACTGATATTTGGTTGGATCCGTGGATCCCTTCTTTGGCTGACTTTAAACCAGATCATTTGCTAAGAAATGGTTCGGAGATTACAAAGGTTAAGAAGGAACTTCTTTTGCAGGGCTTAAACTATTGGAATCATGATGTTATTTGCAATCTTTTCCCAGAAGATATTGTTCATGCTATCCTGATCAGGGAAATTCTGGAACATGATGATTGGGTTTGGGTTCCCTCAAAGGCAGGGAAATTCTTGATAAAATCTTTATATCGAGGTAGTAACCAAACCCATTTTGCCTCTAACTCTATGATAAGTCGTCTCATTTGGAAGAAACTTTGGTTGTCCAATCTTCATGGTAGGCATAAACATTTTCTCTGGAAGTTGCTGTCTAACATGCTGCCTACAAAAGCTAGGCTAAAACAAGTTTTTGAAATTTCAGATACTGATTGTCTCTTTTGTAATGATGAGACTGAAACTGCAGAGCACCTTTTTCTGTTGTGTCCTTATGTTCAACAATTCTGGTGGCTATCTAGATGCATTTAAATCTAACGGGGTTTGCTAATGCTAGCATTGTTGTTTGGATTGATTATTTACTTAACTTTCATTCAGTAAGTGCTGATGTTCAGGTACAGGCTGATGAACTTCTAAATTTTGTTGCAGTAAGTATGGAACTTCTTTGGTTTCAACGAAATCAAATTCGTTTTGGTGAATCCATCTTGTCAGTTCAAATCTTTTGTGACCTTGTCTCTAAGAAAGCAAAGGAATATTGGATAACAAGACAAAAAAGGAAGCTGCCACATCTTGCTCCCAATTTACATAAAGAATGGGTCCAACCAAAGATTGGAGCTTACAAGATAAATTTTGATGCTTATGTGGGTCTTTTTCAATCGATGATAGCAGTGGTGGTAAATAATCATGAAGGTTTTTCTACTTATATTTGGGTTGAATCTGTCCAAGCTTTTGAGAGTTTCACTGCTGAAACTCTAGCACTTAAAATGAGTATCCATATTTGTTTTGAACTCAAGCTCCAAAATGTTACTATTGAGGGAGATGCTCTTGGTGTAATTCTTGAGCCAAAGGCCATGATGATTATGTGGAATGGCAGGCAAAAACTCACATTGAAGAAATAAGGAAATTGTGATTTGGTTGTAGAAATTGGCATCTAGAGTATACTTCTAGAGATAGTAATTGGTTTGCCCACAATCTTGTAAATTTGGATATATTCCAGTGCCTTTATTACCCCTGAAACTTGGTGTAATAGAGGGATACAAATATTGCATTAGATGATGTGACTGATGAATGCAATGCTTAGAACTTTACCTATGAAAAAAAAAGGCACACATTAATAACAATTCCACAAAGTATGATGAAATAACTTACTGAGGCGAGAGAACAGCAAAATGGTTATAATTCCATTTGTCAAGCAAAAGACCTCTTTAACCAGATATCATTTTGGTCGACTGAATTCAGTCTTTCATTGCCAAACCAAATCGAAGATCAATTAACAGAACAATTTAGCACTTCTAACAGAACCTAATTTATTCCTTTCTACTTGTATTTTTTTTGGTACTTATGTGTTCTATATATATATATATATGAAAAATACCCGCAATCTACAAGCTTTAAGTTTGAAGATTGATGGTTCTACGGAGAGATTAAAAAATAAAAGGTGCAAAATAATCACCTATATATGAGATATCTGAAGCTGAAACTATAAGGAATAAATTCTGCTTTATGTGAAAGAGGCTCCTTTTCTTCTCTCTGGAGACATTTTATTGCTTCATTTCTGATTTCATTGGGTAGCTGAAAACAAACCCAATCAAGCAATGCATCCAAATCTTTTGCAAAGTCGAGAAGATACCAATCCAACAACTTCGGGATTGTTAACTTGTTTTCTGTTGAGATGCCAACTGCTGCTTGCAAGTATTCTCTCTTTGCTGCTTCTAACTCAATCTCGACTTGAGTAGCAGTATAAACTCGCACCTTCAATCAACAAATTTGGAACTCGTTAATAGATCAAATCAAAACAATATCAGAAAGCATTTCATCACAAGCAGCATTGTGGTACCTATTCTTGGAAGGAAAAAAAAAAAAATATATATATATATATATATATGTTGAATAAGCTGTTCAGTTTGCCTTATTTACATGAAGAATCTCTACACCAATAGCAAAATCATATAATTCTGTCTCATTTCTCATGCAGACCCTGTCCTCCCCCCTATCAATCAATCTCTAACCTTTATTTCTCTTGGTAAAACAGTAAACTCCACTCTTAATTGTCAAAATTCTTACACATAACCCAAAGGACTTTCCAGATCCCTTGGTGATTTAAAACTAACTTTAGCTTGATGTGGATTTAATTTTATCTTTCAGATAAGATGAGCATGTTGTCCATACAAGTCTATAAATTATTTAGATGGTTCAAACTCTCCCAATTGATTTTATTCAGCAATGTAATAATTTGAAATTCAATTGATAGAATCAACTTACAGCAGGAGATGACCAACTACCACAGGAGAGTGCAAACGTAACCAATGGTTCAGACCACTCCAACCCAAATACAGACCGAGCCTTCATCTCATCCCCTTTTGCAGATTTTGGACAAGTCTATTGCAAGAGGAGAAAAGAAAGAAATCAAGTTAAACTGTGTCCAAAAGGGTTATCAGCTTCTACACACAAAAAAAAATAAAAAAAATAGGGGCTTACGTATTTCAAATGATATGGTAACCTCAAGATAAAATGCTCAATCGTTAGTGCATTTAGCATATGTCCCCCCACAGTTATTGTTGCCTGAAAAAGAATGGTTGAGCTTAGTTAATTTATACAAGTAGGCATTACCACGATGCAGAGGCTAGCAGTGTCGAAGTATTAATATGGCAATAGAAGCAATGCCACATTTTATCTTGTTATTAGACTGTAAAAGTATCATGAGATAGGCAGTGCCAATCCATGATGTATTTGCAATTACCAAAGGTATGGTCAGTAAATGTCTGTTACGCGGTCACCCATAGCCCATTTAAAGAAATAAAAATTGAGTAGTGCCTAATATTAATTTTCAGTAGCTTGATAAAGAAAAAGGTGAAAAGGAAAAGAAATTATTAGCAAACTTAAAATGAAAATCTTGCCTTTTGCATTAGAGTTACTACCATTTCAGGACTATCTGGTAAGCCATGCTCTAAATATGCCTGAGACATTGACAAGATACATATCATTAGCCACCATTTGGCCTGTAGTCATTAGTCTTTCATTGCTAGAAAGGCCCTTACATTCATCATGCAGGAATTATAAGTGTTTATCCAAAATGCTAGCTTCTGCTGATGGGTGAGCCCCTCTAACTTGACTGAAGCTAGCTTGCTGAGGAGGAGCCTGGTTATTTAAGCAAGAAATAATAGAAGCTAAAGCAATTAAATTGAAACCTTATAATTGTCTACAGAGGACATATATATATATATATATATATATATATATATAAGAATGAAAGTAATAGCATTATTTCCTTACTTGAGTCTGCGGATCAGAAACAAAGCATTTGCTTTCCGTTTCAGATCAATAGAGGAAGCTTCAACTGAATAGAACCTTCTGTATGGACCAACATCTTTCATTCTAGATGCTGAATAGACACAGTAAGGATCTCGAAAGTCCGTTTCCAAATTATTTTCGCCAAAATCCTTTACAGCGAGAGAGGAAAAGGATTCTGCATCAAGTGTCTTCCCCTTTAATGTGCTTAGCCTCATAAATATGCTACACAAGCACTTCAAGACATCCTCAGAGACCTTGTTTGCCTCTGTATCAGCTTCCAAAATTCGGTCATCTGAAGAACTCTCTTGCACTTGGTCTAGAACTCTGCACTGCAGAAGCATTTTCTTAGTGATGTTAGTTGGCTTGACTCTTTATACATGAGGCTAACCGAATCATCTTGGTGTTGTACCTGAATCTTCAACCCGTCGGCACATTTTCCTGTTGACTGTGGCTTGAGTGGCGATACTTGCACCTGTGTTTTTAGTGCTGCGGATTTCATCGTTGGAGTTGGTTTATCCTTGATCAAATTAGGCAATGACTGGGCTTCTTTCCCCAGCCTATCGTCCAATGGGGAATTGAGTTTCTCTGAAAGATGTTCCCCGTTTATTGGCCGCCTGTCATAGCAGTACCTCATGCTCTCAGTCTCAGAGTCAGATGATAGTAGTTTTCTAGTGAAAGAAGCACATCTAGCAGGAGAAGGTAAAGGCTGCGCCACAGGAACAGATTCCAATTTGATTTCACTCTGGGAAAAAGATTTTGTTCTCCTTCGTCTGGAACCCATAGTCGATATATTACTTGGCGAATCTGCCAAATTGCTTCTATTTCTCGTGGAAGAAGTGTAAACAGCTTCCTGGTAGAGACCTTGCCTGAAATTCACAACCAGTTCCTCAAGACGAACAACCTCCTCTTCAAGAACAGCCACTTCAGCAAGAAGTTCTAACATCTGCAGGATCACATCCCATATGCGAGATTAATCACTTCAAAGTATAAAATTTGGATTTATATAATTCAAACCTCAACAAGAATTGGACAGCTAGTATCAGAACACTTCGTTTTCATTCCTCTATCATGTTCAATTTTTTGACATCAGACAGTTTGGCTCATACCATCAAAGGTTCTTCGCACTAATTCCAAGCTTATTTGACAAACCGAACAACTAAGTGATAGATCCATAAATGTTGCATTCAACCAAAACTTACGTATGGAGGGAGATAAGGAGGCAGACGTGGCAGAGCCCCTAACGGTCTACTGAAAGCCCTCTCCAGAGCTCTATGGACATTCTCTTCATGTCTCAGCTTCTTCTTTAGCTTATCTACCTGTCATTTTGAAGAAGAACAAATTAAATTGAAGGGATGGGTAATCTAAAGTGCGCTCAATAAGATGCAATTCGTAAGGGAAATTTAAATACATCTTGCAGCAAGGCCAACTTTCTTTCTCTTGCTGATCGACGCCGATTTGTAGTTGCCTTGTTTGTTGATGGTAGTTTGGTCAATGACATCTTCTTCTCCTATCGAATGATTCACAATCATCAATTTGAAGATTATATGTATATATGAACGCAATAAATTAGATTAATGACTCATTGATCCTTCTTTTTATAAAATTTCCTTTGAGTAAGAATATGAAAACCCATTTAGTTTTGGTCGAAAAGTTTCTTACTTTTCACTTCAAAAGGACAATTCACAGCCCACAATATCTAGACAGTAGCAGAAGAGAATAACAAACATCAAGAATGCTCGCTCACTTTTTTCCACAGGCGAACCATAAAAGAGAAAAAGTAATAAAGGACTCACATTTTGAGGACAGGAAGGAGCTTTCCTGGGCTGAACACTATTCCGGTATCTGTTATTCATCCTCTCTTAATTCACAACAAACATTATCACGGTCTGCAATGACTTATTCGCTTAGCAAACAATTTAATTCATCGCCGTCAAAGAAAGGGAAAGAAAATCAAAGAGAATTATAAGGTAAATTAACCAAACTTTCATGAAGATTTACATTAAGTAGTGGTGGGCATCATCGATCCAATTTCAAAGGATAATTGTAAACTGAAGCAAAAGAAAAGGGGCAGAAATATGGTGAGAGATGAGAGCGGGAAAAGTTAAAAATGGTAAATTGTTAAGCGGAAAACAGTAATGTAATGGTCAATGCGGTGAGTGCATAGTTGCCAAGTATCTTTCTCGGTTGTGGATAAAGAATAGGAATCTGAAAATTTTAAACATATATCTATGTGTATGAGTATAGTCCCAATAGATGGATTGCCATAGTACCATAATTCAGAAGTCATATACTCTGTATTTATACATACATTAATCTTGAAAGGTGTGAGTCTGAGAGTACTGGGCGGTGTTTGCTACCATTGTAAGCACCAGAAAAGACAAAAAAAGAAACACTGAGTCACTGACTCACTGTGCTCAGAGGGGAGAAAAGGACGAGTTTTGGAGAGCTTCGAAGTCACGCAGTCGCCGAGGGCGAAGCAAGGCCAAGAGTAAGAAACGCTGGAGTCTGGAGATGAGGAGGAGGAAGACGGGGAAGCCTTAGCCTTCTAGGAGCATGTCCACTTCAACTTTAAACAATCTCACAAATAGTATACAGGTATATTTCCATTCCAAATTGTAAAACAAAATGAATTTATATATATATATATATATATATATTTCTCATAAATATTAGTCCTAAGCACTCCCTTCATTTACGAAATTTATTCATATTAATGCAGTACTAATTAATTAATGTTCTTGTTTATTTAAAAATGAATGTTCATATTTTATTTAAAAATATTTAAAATTAAATATTATTTTATTAAAGTAAATATATTTTTTATTAAGTCAAATGTATATATACAGTTTTTAAATCAAAAGATTTTCAAATTTTTTACTTAAATAAGAAATATACATTTAATTTTATATTAAAAAAATTATATATATATATATCTCTTCAATGCTTCATTTGATAAAATAGTTCTTATGAAAAGTCTAGAAATTCGTGGTAAAGAGAGTAAGCATAGGAATCTTTTCAACGGAAGAAAAAAAAAAGGGCTGCATGAATTCTATGGAGATGGGAGAGACAGAGATGGAAGTTATGGTAATAATTTATTTAGTGAAGAAGAGAAATGGGGGATGGTGGAGGAGAAGAGCTCTCAGAGGGACATGGCATGAACTTGCGTGTGCGAGAACAACCCGATTTCATCATGATTGAACGTGCACTGTTAAATCTCTTTCATTGCCTTCTTTCTTCTGCAATTTTTGCTTTTTCTTTTTCTTTTTTCACTTTTTTTCTTTATATTAAGTTCTTAAAACATTGACCAAAAAGAGAAGAGCAAAATGTCCAATTATGATGTACTATTATTAAGAACTGAGTTACACAAATAATCAACCTTTTTTTAGCCATCCCATGTTTAATGAACTTGAAGATTTTAAGAACTGATGCCATGTGAGTTGAAAAAGATGGTAGAAACCCTCTTTGAATCTTCACACACACATTAATTGGCCTACTACCGATTAAGCTAATCTTTTATCAATAAATGAAACTGTAATTTTCAACATTTTATCCTAATACTACAACTACTACTATACTTGGTAGATGGGATATTCATAATTCATAAATGAAACTGGAGATAACTACAAGTACACGAGTAGTTTAGAACTCCACAAGTAGCTTAAGTAAATTTCCTCTTAGGGAGATTAATTCACTTTCTAATTACTACTTGCATTCAAGAAAGTCTTCTTGTTGTCATGGGCTGATAATTTCTTACTTTTGACATGGAAATTCTTCTAATGTATATTTGGAAAATCTTAGGACATTGCATATGATCAATGAATAAGGCTAATTAATTTGATGCAGAGAAACTGGAACTTCATTGATGGACGTGAAGTACTATAAATAAATATCGATGCCCTGTTTGGGAGGAAGACCGTTCCAGCAGAGTCCGTTCTTGGGATTTTGTTGAATTTACCCCTCCCTACCCCCCCCCCAAAGGCTAATTCTACACATTTAGTAATTCATTCAGTGTTTGTAAAGATATAGCTTTCAATTCATGCAAAAACTATAATGAACCATTCCACACTCGCAACCTAATCCTATTTAAGTATCAAAAAATTAAATAATTAATTTTAAATAACTCAAAATAAAAAATATAGGATGGAGTCAATTGAAAACTACCAATACGTACTTTTCTTAAATGACTAGTTGATGTTTTACATTAAAACCATCCAATATCGGTTTCAAAAAAAAAAAATTCATTATCCATGGTACATTTTGCAGCACCTATCAAAAAGTAATTATGTGGTCCAACATTGATAATAACATAATAAACAGCTTTTTTTTGTTCTTTAAGTCTAATATTAGTAAATGTTAAGAGAAAGAAAAAGGTCCCAAGAAATTTTCGTTAACAAAAATGAAAAACTAATCAACTTTATGTGTTTTCTTTTTCATACAATAGAAGATTGCTTAAAGTGGAGTTTGAGACATTCCCAAAGCTGTATAAAACTTTTAAAAATGAGATGAGAAGCAAGATTAGGTAGGTGCACGATCTTAATTATATGTCCATATTAAAATCGCAAGCACGTGAGAACACCCCACGCAAATACTTTCAGTATTTTGGTACTTGGAAATTCGTTCTATAATTTCAATTTGGCCCATCTCCAGATCATGATGACTGAGAGTGTGTATCAAAATTCAGAATTCAGAGCTGCTCTCAAGTACACGAGCTCACACATGCTTCACCTACTACAACCGCCGGCATCATCCTAGACACTTTTTGTCTCCCTGCTCCTTCCACACTCTCATGCTATACTCCAATCAATTGGAAGCTAACCACACTTTGTAGAGAAATCCCCAAGGACGAGACGAAAACCTTCATCTGTGTCAGATGTTTCTTGGCCAGATTAAATGTAAATCGAGGCAGGTGCAACGGCAGTAGAAATTTGAAGTAGAGAGACGCGGGGTACAATTTCAAGACAAACATCCATGACATTTTAATAAAAATACAGTCTCTGATTATGTATTGACATAGTATTTCTTCTTATTTATTTTAAATTTTAATAACTCGTCTATATATCTGAATGTTTGAGTTAACGATAATAGTCAATAAAGAGGTGAATTTGCAACTAGATGAGATTGAAAATTTTCTTATATATATATCAAGTTAACCATAGATAAATCTTATACTATGAATTAATCATTTCGTAAAAAAAAAAATAAGTTATATTATTTATAATAATATGTGTTATTATAATATATTTAAAATTATAAGAATTACATGAATCTAATCTACAATATAAATTATACCTTTCTTTGCTAATTTATTATGAGAAGTTATTATATCCCCATAATTTAACCCTTTTGAAAGACTATTATTATGTTACCTAAAATCTTTCAAGATTAAAGAAGAATTAGTCCATAACCCAGATGGGCTACAGAGCAGTGAGAAGTGATTCAGGAGAATGAATTTGGAAGGGAATGTCCGTACTGCGTCAAAAGTGGATGGGCCCCAGCCTCCACGTCTTGCTAAATTTAATTGGTGTGGGTTTGGATCATTTTGTCAACAATTGAAGACTTTTGATGCGAACTAAAAGACTTACTTAAAAAGAGAGAGAAATATCAGTTATCATTTGCCCGGCGTTCTTTTGTGAGCTAAAAGCCTCCGTTCTTATCTGTCTCATTTTAGACAGCATTATTTGCTCGGTGCGATCCCAACCATAGAACCACGTTTTTCATCTCTGTCCCACTTCGACACTTGCAATGCAATAATGCCATTGAAAATGGACATAGGTTTTTATCTGTATTCCAATTTTCAATGTGGGGATCATGGATGGTTAGGTTAGGTTCTCTTTCCATTTCTAATTCTCTCTGTTTCAACGGATGGTTGAAAATACTATATGAATGTGTGTCCATAACCCACCAGGAAGAATGATCACTCTCATTTCAAGTAAACGAGCTGGAAATGGACCAATCCTAATGTTGAGCTATCTATGATGTGGTCCACAATATAAGGGGCATCGAGAGTAGGAAACCCCCTCTCTGGAATTCATTTCCATCCCATGTTTGGTTCATAGATAAATATTCTATATATATAGAGAGAGAGAGAGATAAAAGATTCAAAGCCCTTCCCATAAATCTCATCAAATAGAAGTTGAATTGACAAAAAATCATATTAAAAGCTTCAGTCGAGGATTGTTTCCTCGGTTAATGGAGCAAATTAGAAAAATCAGCCAGGAAATTCCAGTTTTAATCATTCCATTAACTAATTAAAATCATCAACGCCAGCTCCGAACAATAGAGCTGTAGAATTCCTGAGTTCTCTCCCGCGCCGCTACTTAAAAGTGCGCTGAAAGCGGTCCCGAAGGTAGAGATGCTGGGTGGACAAGTCCTAGTCATATGCGTTGGTAAAACGTGGTCCTAGTTTGAAGGCAAATTGGACCGCATCCGGCACCACAGCCCCCTCTATGAACCAGTTTCACAATACTAATGAACAATAACTTTTTTCCCAGTCCAGTTGCAGATTAAACAAAAAAAAACTTCGCATAAAACAGGAACATTTTATAAGGCTTGGTGGTGAAAATGCGACCAACTGAAGATGATGGGGGAAGTTGGTCGTACTGCTAGAACTTGTCAAAGTCTTTTTCCAAAGGTGCAATCACCCTATGGGCGAGGGATCATGTACTTACCTACATGTAGTGGTTATATATATACATATATATATATATCATTGATAATCGGCTGTTTGGGAAACACCTGCACCGGACATCGTTCTGTCGTCAACATCGCTCTCCAAGAGGTCGAAGTCTACCTCATCTTTTGCTGTCCTCTTAATTAATTTAACGCTGTCTTGTAATCCTCCACCACGATATTAAAGTTGCAGCATTCTAATGACGACAGAGAGATAAACGTCATTTTATCTTGACAGTGCAGCATGTGCCATTATGCACGTCTGTTCTCTAATTCACACGAAATGAAGCCGGCCCAAATACAGGACCAAAGGTGGCACCAATGCTGCTAGCGTATAGACATGAATCCCACCATGAAAATTGCATTCTACACTACTTCCTACATGGTATATCAAGGAACCAAGACAGTAATCCAGCTCTGCATCTAGAGATATTCAGACACTCGTGAACCCTCCAGCATAAAAGGGACAGTCACGCTTAAGCATATCTAACGCAAAGACTCTACCCTATCAGATGTAGCATTGACACCCAATAAAATTCGTTTCCAGAGTCTTAGTAGAGGTTACAGAGGAAGAAAGCTGCACCATTTCAAAGATAAAGCATCCACATTTGCTTTCTTCCCTACCTAGTCATCTATATCTAGATAGTAGGAAAATCACTCACTTAGATCCTAGGATTTGGTTTCATTTGGCACTGAAGTTCATGACATACACAATTCAACCATGTAAAATTCTGCTGAAAACCAATCGTAGAAGACAGTAAATCAACACATGCCACCCCTAAGCATTTTTTGTTAAATCAGGCCCGAGCAAGTATACAACCTAATTCCTGTTCTACTTCTTACCTCCTTCATCAGGCGAAAAAAAGCATTTTTGTGGGGAGTGTTTCTGGACTAGGATCAAAAACAAAATCGTGGTCATGAGCTAACAAACCCTTTTAATGGTCGGTCATATAATAATCCATTAGCAATTTTTTTCCAGAATAAACCTAAAAAATTCTGTCAAATATAAAACTACTATACTTCCCAAGAGGATTAATCACTGCTCTTCACAATTTTCTTTCCCTCTTCTTCCTGAGGTGATGGAGGAATGACTGCATTTATATCTTAATGCATTTTAGTATATTTATCAACTAAAACTCAACTCAGAAACTGTGTTTGCATGTGTGTGTATGTGAGAGAGAGATAGGATAAAAAGAGAGAGAAGCTTTAACACACAAGTTTTTAAAGATACTTAGAACTCTTATCATTAACCCATTAGATCAGAACAACTTACTGATTTTGATTGAGCAATTGTCATTAGGACTTGCGGACCTCTAACAAAAAAGCTATCTGACTTGCTTTCTGTAACATGGGGCTGCACCCCTGTAACCACCCCTGGCCTACCAGTCAGAGAAGGTGCAAAAATATGGTCACCCCAGATGTCATATGTAAATTTTTCCTCAACCTCCACCTTATCCTCAGGTTTAACTGTTTTCTGGTTTTGTAGTTTGGAACCAGGAGCCCGCGCATGTGGTGCAATGGTGGACATTGAAGCCAAAAATGGAGGACACGAAAACAGTGGGTCAGGCCTATGAGTAGAAGGGAAGGTTGCTGAAGGCAACAGAATAGGATTGCCATTAACCTTGTGCAGCACAACAGACTTCTCCCGCTTAGAATTTCGCCAGTCACTGGTTCTCAAAGGAATCTCAGGCTGCAATCTATTTGTCTTTGATTTAGGTTCAGAGTTTGCATTCCTCTCATATTGCTGATCAGCGACCAGAGAAAAGGGATTTCTTGCCTGAACAGATTGATCCACATCAGGAGACAGCAAGTGCGACCGCCTAGGAGTAAATGATGAGGCAGGTGATAAGGGAGAAGACGGAGTAGAATTGCCACTTTGACTGCTCGAAACTTCAAAAAGTCCAGATACACCTGTGCCAGGACTCCTTTTCTTCCTGCGCCTTCTTCCTTTGTCTTTTTCAGTTTTAACTCTAAGGTTTCCACCTTGTGTTGTTTCTTGAATATCATAGCTCTTAACTGCAGTAGAAACTTTCGTTGAGCAGGATGATATTGTTGTTTCCTTTCCATTACTCAAAAAACAGTTTGTTTGCTGTTCAAATTCAAGACTGGATTTTACATGCTTGGCATTTGAACTTCTTTCTTCCACCACAGCTTGATCATCAGCACACCTACCAAGAGACTCCAATCGCAAGGCCTCATCATTTCCAACAGCACTAAGCAAATTGTTCATTTTGGCAGACAAGGGAAACTTATTATAATTTTTCTGACTACGATGAGCACGAGATGATTTTCCAGCACACCTTGCAGTAGAGCTTCTCCCACTCCTTAACAAGTAATCTTGGGTACCAAGCGATATTGGAAGCAGGAAACAAAGAACTATCAAGAAGAAAGCCATGAGAAGGGTTGCAATAATAGACTTCTTCACTCGCATCCAATACATTGACTTTCTGCAGAAACCAAGCATGTGCAATGAGAGACTTGCTTTCATAGGAATCACAAAAATACCTGAAGTTAAAACCAATTCCAGATCTCTCTGTATAGTAGCTACAGAAAAATCTGTCTGGTATGTTATTGTAAGCTTTATGGATTCCCCAGGTTCAAGAGCAAATCCTTGACAAGTCTGCACTACAAAACCATCCAACCCACATTCACTTCCAGAAACTCCAATTCGCTTGACCTCAAAGGGTAAGTCACCCACGTTCTTGGCATACAGTTCTTTAGCTGATGGCTGAGAACAAGCATGAACCTCAACCTCCTTCTGCTGTAATAAGTCCAGAGAAGAGAGAGTATGGATGTTGGGCAACCCTAACTTAAACTCTAGACTCTGTGCAGCTTCAGACTCCTCAAGTAAAACCAGAGAAAGTGAGCCGCCAGACCCTCGTAAAGGTAGCCACTCCACACCAGAGAGATTGTTCCTTATTAACACTGAACTTTTCCACACACATCGATTGGAGGGATGAAAAATAATTGGGCCCAAAGAAGCTTTTCCATAAGGGTGGACAAAGGCCTCAGTCAAAGCACCCTCTGCAATTGAGAAACCAAACCTTGATGGAGAAATTGATTTATTACCAATCAAATTATTGGAGAAAGAGTGCTGGAAAACTTCATCTGCTTCCTTGCAATCATCAATAATTTCCCCAGAATTTAAGATGAGCTGCATAACAACAGGATGTTGGCTTGGGTTTTTGACATTAATAAATCGAGATGAATGACTTCCAAGCCGAACAACGGGAAACAACACTTCAGGATCATCAGTCACAGACATGTCATACGCAGTAGCTTGAGACTTCCAGCTCTTCAGTACAAATTCATCTGCTTCTGTTGTATTTAAGGCCTTCAGATGAGTATGCAGACAAACAAGTCAATTATTGAAAAGAAAGTAGTCTTGCATTATCTAGTAACAAAAATCAACCAGAAAACCACTTATTTCTAAAGAACCAGGAATATAATTAGGCATTATGTTCAATAATCCTTCATCACGAATGTCCTCAAAACATCTAAGAGACATTATTACATACACTCCAATTTTCTTTTCTGTGGATGACCATTCACCAAGGGCAACACTCCCCACCCCAAAAAGGAAATTTAGTAGAATATAGAACAACATTACCTTGGGAATCAATTTAGAAGCGATCCCAGACCAAATGTAGAAGAAATCAAATAACAATATACAGAGAAAGTAAAAGCTCAATTATTAAGGCCAAACCTATGTACCTCATTCAACGATAGTGACTGCATTGCACTAAGTGACAATCTTTTTCTTGTATTTCTGTATTGCACCTCTTCAGAACCTTGCACATATCCAACAGAAGAATTAAATTTATGTATTGAGCAAACACTGACAACGTCCCTGCATGGAATTTTGATCTCAGCATTTCTAGAGTCATTTGTCAATATGACTAATTCACAATTTATATCCGTTTGAGACTCAGCTGAAAGGCCATCCATGTAAAAGGGGATGTGAGCATAGAAAATCACAGCTACATGTGTAACAGTTCCAGGGAAAAGCAAAAGCCTCTCCATGTGCTTAATATGAAAATGCTTTGTGTGTTTGCCCACCACACTAATCTTAGCAACACTCAACATGTAAGCAGCATCACTCCTCAAAGAAAGAGTGTAGACAGATGTACCACTAATCTCACATGGCAGAAGGGCCTCAACAGAGAGTGAAACCAGACAAGGGAGCTCATCAAAAGCTGAAGCTTTTCCAAATTCTGCTTCAAATGGAACCATAATTGTATCTCTCTCTTTTGAAGATCTTAGCAACTGCATACAAAATGCACCAAAAACTTTAGATTTCGAATGAAATGAAATGTCCAACTCCATGATGGTCTCATTCTTCAGAGGACCAACATCCCAGTTCTCATGCGGCTTCATCAAAATTACAGGTCGACCAACTTCACCACTTTTCACATCTATCCACTCCTTGACATTGTACAAACTGAACTCGCCCTGAACTTTGTCTTTGCAGATAGTACATATTGCTTTGGTCAATTGGGAAGTATTCCCAGAAGAAATAGATATGAAAGCAGTCACCTCCTCCACCTGAAGAGCTTTGTCATAGGGATTAAACAAGGATAAATTATTTCTCCAATTCCCACTGGAAGCTATATCAAGGTCAACTAAGGGTTGTACTCTGTAGGGGGACTCCAGAGCAAACCCTGTGGCATGGACCAGTAAACCACCAGAGCTTGTTTGCAATACTAGCTGAGCTGAGGACAAGCCTAAGAATGCTGGTGAGAACACAAAGCAAATTGATGCATTTTCACCAGGTGCTAACAAAAATTCACTGGAATTACAAGGATAAAACTGAGAGTTCGTACTGTAGGGTTCATAAACTGTCAAAATATTGTCATTGTGTATGTTCCTAATGGTTAAGAAGGCTAATGATGGAAAATATAAATACTTCTGTCCCCAATCTAGAAGAGAGGGGTTTATTTCCACATGGAGTGAAGAATGATCTAAAATTCTAGAATGTATAGTTCCCCTGTCATCTTTTGACTTTAGATGCTGAACAGCTTGGTTAATTGAAAGTTTCCTACACGAAGAAACATCCTTTTGTGCCTCAGTTTTTGTATGATGACATGGTAATTCATAACCCTTTTGCTCATACAAAGAGCAAGAAATACTCCTACCACTGTAAAACCTAAAAATACCAGAATTTGTAGACCAGCTTATATTAGTCCTCACTTGATTTGAACTTGCATGTAATGTAACATTGGACTTTAATCCAGGTACTTCATATGATGAAGATAAAAGCCCAGGCAATGTTGACCGAAAGCAGAACAGATTTGAATCTGGACATACGTTACCAAGACTCTCAGAGGGAACCAAATTTTGTGATGCAGGCCCAGAGCTAGCATCAACAGACAATACATCTGCATTAAGGGACTGACATGCGCCAGAATTCAACTGATCTCTTAGTGCAGCAACTGAACATGGTTCGTAAGTAGCCAGGATCGGAAGGGCACACAATAGAACCACCACAACATAGAAAATTTCAGCATGGTCCAAAATTCTCCTGTTCAACATGTAGAGCCATAAGCATCTGATAATACAGTCTTTCAAACACTACCAACTACAAACATCCTGAAGAATGACAAATAGAAAAAATGCCACTCTATGTAGAATCATCTAAATCGCATGGATATAATGAGACTTGAAAACTTGACACTCATGCCCACACAGAAAAAATGAATAACAAATGCACACTGGAGACAACCAAACGCCTCTTGCAATGGATAACAACAAAAAAACCATTAAAAAAATCCCAAAAGAAGACGAAACCTGCCAACTCAAGAGAAGGCCAAAAAAGAAAGGTAGCATCTGCAAAACTAATCTATCAAACGCCTTGATCAGAAGATATAGAGCAAACATTAGTAAATGCCCACCTCATGTTTAAGCATGGATACACTGATACACAGAGCAACGTTGAGCTCAAATCCCACCATCACCTCTGGGGCGGATGGTTAAAAAGAAAAATGTTTTCTTTTGGAAAAGTAAAAAGTGGGGATCGTGAAAATTTCTATATTTGTAGAAGCGTTTGATTTCATCATAATCCATGACTTTCAACTAAAAAGCAGTATTAACTAAACCACTTCATTAATAGCAACAAAAGCACAGAAAGTGCCATAAAGAGAAATCAACCACACAACCATAAAACTCAACAGATGCTTCCACATATAGATATCTCAAACGCCACAGTCAACCACCACCTAAACAACGCCAACCCACCCAGGAAAAAAATTTAAAAATAAATAAACCACTTCAGTTCAGAGAAGGGGGGAAAAACAAACAAAAAACGAAGAACAAAATCTGCGATGATCGAAAGAAACTGAAAGAACGAACTCTGGAAGAAGAGATAGTGATGGGAATTACCGATGACAGAACATGTTCGGCTTAACCAGCAGCGGTTGATCAGTGATAATTTTTTGAGTTTCGAACTCCATTTCTCAAACCATCTGTTAGGAGAAAATTTGTGTTACAATTTTCTGGAAATATTTCCTCTTCGATTCTGAACCCAGACCCAGAAATCCGGAGACAACACAAATGCAACAGCCTTTGATAGTCCCCTTCCTCCCCTGATAACAGTGAATGAATGGCCTCGGAGGAGGGACGGGAAAAAGAGTGAGAAAATGACCCTTATTTACGAAATTACATAACTACCCACCCCTTCCACGTCGTCGTATCCTATGATTGCACCTTGGATTATTCGAAAATAACCATGATTAGTGAAAGGTTTAACTTGGATAAAATGGTGATTTTCTCTGGGAGTAAGTCGTCAGGCGTTTCAAATAAGTTCTATGACTCTTGCGTTTTGTTGAATAATTTTCGGATGGCTTTTTTTTATTCTTAGACTTAGTGACGAAGACAGCTCCTTCTTTGTGCGAGTAAATTAAATATATGTACTTTATGATAAATATCTATTTTCATGAAAATATAGATTTCTCTAGTAATCCAAAAAACATGATATCATAATTCATTTGTAATTAAATATTTTTCTTATTTTTTTTGTTTTAGAGCATTCAACATGAA
This sequence comes from Apocynum venetum, assembly GCA_019593545.1. Classification (NCBI taxonomy): domain Eukaryota; kingdom Viridiplantae; phylum Streptophyta; class Magnoliopsida; order Gentianales; family Apocynaceae; genus Apocynum; species Apocynum venetum. The sequence continues at coordinate 1,248,270 of SRSM01000123.1, read as the reverse complement.
TTTCCAGATTTTGTTTTCCTTATATATATGAATTTCTATATACGACTAGTAGTAATTCTAGTAGAACTTTTTCGGGGGAAAATTAAACGTTGGTAAAATGTCTTATCTGTCCTTAGTGGATACGTACGTGGGGACGTTATAAAGTTGACAGCTGCGCGTGGAGGTTTGAAATGCATGGGAACACCAACAAGGCATTGTGGTTCGAGCCCTGATACCCACTGGCTCGAGGCTCGAGGACATTGGCGCCTCTCTCTAGTGTCCTGTTCTGTAATTTGCCGAATGCAGATATGGGGTTAATTCGGTACTAATTTTTATTACTGTTTCTTTGATTTTTTTTTTTTTTATAGTGTTGAGGTTTTTTTTTTTGTTTCTTTTTTCTTTTCTTTTCTATTTTTTTCTTTGACAGGATGTAGTGGTGATTGTTGAATACATTCAGGAAAATTTATAACAAATTTTGAACTAAAACAGATTTCTAATGAGGTGACATATTAAGGTTTTAAAAAAAATAAACTTTGGCTTATTAAGTTTTTAATAAATTGTTAAGTTGAAAACAATAATTTGACAAGACACACTACATTTTCAGAACTTAATAAGAAAATTATAATGGGTGAAATGCAAACAAAACTATGCAAATATGATATAATTTTTATTTCTTTTGTTGTGAGATATGATTCTCGATACCACACACGCAAAGACACACACACACACACACACACACATATATATATATATATATATTTTTTTTTTTTTTTTTTTTTGCTTCCTACAGTTTTGAATAAATGAATAAAACTATTATTTGTTTTTTAAATGAATGATTTAACTGAAAGTTTAAACAAAGGATTTTAAAAAAAAAAACACTAAGGGCTTGATTAAAAAAACAATAAAAACCTGACTAAGAAATTTTGACATTTCTATCTCCTCGGAAAAACAAAAAATCAAAATTACTTTGTACCTAATGATGATCAAATATGTGAAAAATAAATATTTCTACTGATATAAAAATGGAATATGGTCATTAAATTCTACGATGTGCATTTCAAAATGAAGATCATAATGATTACCCAATGCGTTGTTTGTCTTACTCTGCGCCTGCTTATGCCATTGGGCAAGAAAGTCATGGACGTTGAACGGTTTCGGTAGTTCTGTACCGCGATTCCCTTCAATCGACGGAATTACTTCTTTTTCTTTTTGAGAAAATGTGACGACATTTTTTGCCAAGTTTTATGAATAGTGATTCTAATGCTCCTATAAATTGAATATTTAGTTTAATGTAATATTTTTCATAAAATTTCACAAATAATATTTTAAATTTAAATTGTTCAATCCTATAGATCTAATTATTAATTATATTTTCTTCATCCTAAAATATAAGATACTCTTATCAAATTCTTTGTCTCGAAATATAAAATCTTTTGTTACTTTTAAGGATTATTTATATTTTATTTTCAATATTATATATACTTTTAAATGGAAAAGAGAGAGTAATAGCTTAATTCATTTTTTTTAAGAAATAGTATAATATAATAGATGATGATATTTTAGATAACTAAAATTTATCCTTAATATGTGTGAAATGTCCAAAATACTATCTTAAAGTTTTTTTATGAAAAAGTATTATTAATAAATATAATGTGCTAAATATGTCAATTTACCGGTTTATAAAAATAATAACTATTAATCTACTAATTTATTCTACTTGAGAAAAGAGGTAAGAGAGACAAACGAGAAAAAATTATAATTTGAAGACTTTAAGAAAATTAAAATAAAGACTATTATTAATATTTTTATACTTTATAGTATATTTAGTTTAACAATATATTGATATGGGTGCAACAATAAGCAGGGAAAAAACTAAATATTTATTTAATCGAATGTCCACTTTTAAGGTAATATAATAATTTATAAAGGCATTCAATTTTAAGAAATTCATATATCTTGTTATTATTTATTTAGAGGTGTTAATTTGACTTCGGCACGACGAGTCGACTCGCGTAGTTCGATTTTTATAATAATTGAGCTCTATAATAATTGACACGTGAAAATTCGAATGGATCATGTGAAAAAAGTGACATTTTAAGGTAAATAAAATGTCGTTTTGACCTCTTCATCCAAATCAGGCCAAGCTAGCCTCAATTTTAGAGTTAGGTTTTTCTAGATGCTTGTGAAAATTCAAGTTGGACTTACTTAAACTTCCCATTTGGATCGAGCAGACGGGGCAATCTATTTTGTCACTCCTGCTATTTACAAATTCAATGTTTGTATTTTCATTTTAATATGTTTATAATTAATTGTTATCTAAAATTGTTCAAATAATCTCATTAGTTTAAAATATTAACATTTTATTGACTTATGTAATCACTGATCACATTGATAATAAGAATAGTGTGTTAACTTTAAGGTCAAAATATTTTTTCTTAATTTTAAGGCAAATATTAACATTCAATTATAGACAAAACAATTATTATATATGGTCAGTGACGATTTCTCAAAAAATATGAAATTATATGAGTTAAGATATAAATATTTAAAATTTTAAAATTATTCATAAAATTTAAAAATATAGATATTAAAAAGGAACTATGCTATATTTGGTTACAATTTTGAAAATATTTTTTCAATATTCCATAAAAAAATATTTCAAAATATTTTTAAAATTTATCTCTTAACCTCACATATGAATTTCACCCAATACTATATAAAAGATATATTTATTATTATTTTCAGTACAAAAATATAATTTATTGAATAAATCTTGTAATGTTTAAAAATATATGTTGTTTTTACGATTTTTCATTACTTATTTCAAATATTACCCTTATTGATAAAAAAATAATAATAATAACTCAAAAGAGAAACTATTAAAGATAATTTCAAAAAAATAAAAGATAAATAAAAGTGGTACTTTAAGGTTGAAATGAATTGGTATATTTAATATTTAGTCAAAGTACTTATAATTTTAAACAGAATAAATATTTTTATCTCAAACAATTTATTAATCATAATTTACATTCTTTATATTAATATAAATAAAGTGAGAGTCAAAACCTCTCATACACAACTTTTAATTATCAATAAAAAAAAGGTAAATACAATCAAAATTTAGTCAATTAAGAATGAGTATTGTTTTTTAGAGAATTTAAACAAAATAACTCAATTTTTAAAGTTTTGATCCAAAATAATCTGGTTTGGTGGGATTGTACCAAAATAACTCAAAACGTTTTTGGAAAGAATGTCAAAATAATTTTGCTAAAAACGACGTGTTTGACAAAAATATTGACATTTTTGGCAAATGGTAGACGTGATTGTGAATCACATATTCTTAGTTAAAGTTTATTTTTTTAAAAAAAATTACTTCTTTTTTTAAAAAAAAATTAAGACTTTTTTTATTTGGAAATAGTGATAAAAAAAACTTAGACGTGATTGTGTTTTTTTTATTTTTGTAATGAAATAGAGAGTAAAGTAAAAAAATAAAAAAAAATTTAGAAACTTTTTATTTTTTAATGAAATAGTGAGTAATTTTTTTTTGTAAAAAAAGTTAGTCATCTAAAAACAAATAAAATTAAATAAAGGCAAAGAATGAATACATTTTAAGGTATTTTAGTACATACACACCAAACGAGATTATTTTGGATCAAAACTTTAAAAATAAATTTATTTTGGTTAAATTCTCTATTTTTTATTTATACTAAAAAAATGTCTTAGTATTATTTGAGTAGAAATTTTATTATTTAGCAAAGGAAAAGAAGTAATTGAATTATATTATACTCACATAGAGGGCTAGGTTTGACGCGCGCTCGTGATCACGCACGACTAGCATTGAACCTTAAATTTGATAGTTCGTTGACACGACCGTCTACTTACCAAGCGCGGTAACTTAACGATGAAAGAGGGAATACTGATAAAACAATAATACGCATAGTCTATTCTATAGATCAAAGCATGGAAATTGCGAGCGAGAACAGAGAAGTCCTATATGGATTGGAGGCCGTCAGCAACAGAAGGAAAGTTGGAAACACATGGCGGCGCAGTCAGCCTCTCAGGTTATAAAAAGTCGGAGCGCCGTCGTGTTGGCAGCGACGCGCCAGTATTGTTGGCGAATAAACTCCCCGAAAGGTACAGTTATGTCCGACGGGTCCCCCGGCGTAGCCATCGACAAAAATATTTATGTCGTGTTCCGTAGTACTTTTAACTCTCTTTTTTCCAGTAGTGGTGGTGACTGCAAAATGTCAGATGATCAAATCAAAGTGGGATATTTTTGTTTTCTGTCTTATTGCACAACATAGCTAGAACTATGCTCTCGTGCCTTTTATGCCCTCTTTCTTTTGTTGGTAAATAATGCCTTTTGTGCTTTGGTCCATGTAAATTTTAGCTGGACCGTTCTCTACTCTACTGATCAGATAAAAGAGGGACAAAACTCAAAAGGTGTTAACTCCCCTTGAACTTTATGAGATTTTAAGTTTGACCCTTAATTATTTTAATATTCAAACGTTAAAAAGGTTGAGTTTAGCCCGTGTCATTAAATGGTGACATGTCATTTTCTCATGAGTTAAATTTGACACTTTAGAGGGGCAGTTTCGTCCTCCAAAAAATGTTAAAAAATTTGCCCATATGATAATGCATGTTAGAGATATTTCTCGTTCAAATTCCATATATTTAATAATGACTTATAAAATCTTATATTTTTTAATATTTATCTAACAAAATTCATATGGATAGAAAAGCATATCGTAACATCATGTGCCAATAACATGATTTTTCCTAAATAGATATTTGATATTTCATAAAAGGAAAATTTACTTCAAATGGTCCCCATATATTTAATACCTTTAATATTTATTCATAAAGTCTTGTATATTAAAACATTTGTCAAATAAAGTTATGTATCTTGTAATATTGATTAAATAAAGTCCAATTAATTTTTTTAAAATTTTAAAATTTCCTTAATTTTTTAATGTTTCTCTTCACTCTATACCTCTAAAAAACTTAAATATTCCGTGTGTTTATCTTTGTATATTTATTTTGAATTTACACAAATTTTTTTTTTGGCTTTAGACTTTTAAACTGTTTAATAAATATTAGCAATATTGTTCTTAATAGTGGGTATTACATAAAGAAAACTACAAGCAAGTTGTTTTGATCTTAGAAGATTAGAATTGTTTTATGGATTTAATATTTTTTATCTAAATATACATTTAAAAATTAAACAATTATGTATATAAGTGCATCTTTAAATAAAAATTGAAAAAAAAATGTTTTATGTACATAAGTGTAAATAAACATATGATAAACAAATTATATTTTTTCTAAAAAAAAAATGTTAACAGTGAACTTAGTTGCAATGCAAATATCAAAGTTATATTTTATACTTTGAGTTTTAAAAATATTAAAAAATAAGGAAAGCTTTAAATGAAAAAATATGTAATTATAAAAAAAATACTTAATTGAACTTTATTTGACCAATGTTAAAAGATATGAAAATTTATATACCAATATGAAATATATCAAACATTAATGGTGAAGTGATTGACACTTTTTGCCTTTATAGTAAAGAAACTATTGCGAGTTTTGCTCCTTGTAAAAATTATAATGAATAATTGTACACTCTATCTCCAACAATAATGAATTATTGTGATGGAAAGAAACTATTACAAGTTTTGCTTCTGAAATATTCCATTTGTATATTCTCCTCTACAAGGATACTTAGAATATTCATGACAATGACTCAATTTTTTTAAAAAAAGATAGACATGTTAGGCACGGAGATTCTTCTTTGCAAATGAGGGAAACTACTGTTCAAATTAATGGAGGAGAATCTTTCAGGTTAATAATTGACCGCCAGGCTGATTTCTTGAATTCTAAGCCATAGTATGCGTCACTTTGAGATTCATTGCCATCCATTGTTGATCTATATAGGTTGAATTATTGGTCGACAATTAAGAAATTAATATTTTCAAAAGTGTTGTTGCTTCGTCAACGTCGGCACAATTACATTAATCAAGTTGTGAACAACAATTATCCATCTCTCTCTCTCTCTCCCTGTTTTTAAAAAAAAAAAAAAAATTAGAATAACAATGCGGCTGCAAATCCAGATTAGATGAGAGTGATGCACGACCTGTATCTTAATTCGAGTGAAGAAGAACCTGAGTATCATCACCTTCAAAAGAATGTCAACGTTAGCAATAAAAAGTTTCCTTTTTTTTTCAACCATTTTAAATTAAATGTTCATTTTCATTTTAAACTATAGAAAAATAAATGTCAAAATTTTAAAATAAATATTTTATAAATTTAAAATTTAATAATTAACTATCTCATTTCACTACTAATTACATAATAATTTTAATTTAGTCATGAGAAAAAAAAAACTTATTTTTATATAAGTAAGATATTTAATTTTGAACCGACCGTCAACGAGTCATTAACCAGAAGTCGTTCTTCAGATACAGGCCTGCCTCATTCACTCGACAAAGGACCTTTTGCTTAGAGTCCGTCCCCCTACCAGGGTGAATGAAAGCAAACCGAAGGCCCAAAATATTATTACCTCTTCTATCAGGCCCATTGATCTCTCCAGTTCGTTCTCTTTTTCCGAATATCACACATACTTTCCTCCAGAATTTGGTCGGGCCTCCAGCATCCCATCAGTAGGAAAAGGACAAATTAATCAGATAAATACAAAGAAAAAGGGGGAAAAAAATAGTGAGCATTCTTTTCAAAGAGTTGAATTCTTTCCATTTATAAGAGTAAAGTGCTTTAGCAAAAAGTTAACTTATTTCCTTTTAATGGGCATGAAATTCTTGAGAAATATGTACTCATTAAACAAGTTTCCCTTCTAATTATTTTGTTGGCTAAGCAAGATTCCCGCTATGTTCAATGAGGAAAGGTCCTTTCATTTCATGTAGCGAAACATTACTTTGGCAATATCTTTCACCTACTTTTTTTCAAATCAATGGACTTCATATACTTCTTGCTTAGAACGAATCTTTTGATATCATCAACATAGCATCACAGCCCAATCTATAGATCAAAGGATATTGGGAACTAAGGAAATATCTCTTTTCATTTTCAAGCCTGTCTAGTGGTCTAATAAAGAATCTCAAAAGCACATTTGCTCTTGTATTGAGTCGTAAATTTTTTATTTAATTTGTTTTGTAAATAAATAAAGGATCAAGAAAACAATTGATTTTTTTAATCGAACTATCTAACAAAATTTGGTTTGAAAAATAAAATGCTTATGAAATTTTCATTAAATAATTTATCTTCTGAGAAGGCATTTTTCCCCTCTAAAATGACTTAAAAAATAAGACCTATATTTGGTGTTAGGAAAAAATATTTAAATTTAATTTGAATTATAATACTAAACATAAAAATAGTATTATTTCCTTATCAAATTGCATATTCATTTTTGACTTTGGTTAAAAATTTATGAATGTCTTTATTTTAATTAATTAACAAAATTATATTTGATATTAATATAATAGATTGTGAGAAATATTAGTTAGTGTAATGTAAATTCAATTAAGGTATGAAAATTATTAGTTATTTAGATATAAATATTTTAAATTAATGAAATTATTAAAAAAAATTTGATTAAAAAAAATATTTATTTAAAATAATGAAGAATTAATTCTGAATAAATTAAAATAGATATATAAATAGTTGGCAAGATGCATATGACTAATGCAACTAGTTTGAATTAGAAAATGATTAGTAAGAATTTTGAACCGGAGAATCAATCCAAATTCAGGCAGGCAAGAAAATATTAGAAAAAGGGGTTAAAGAAGCGCATGTTGCAACTTGCAAATTTTAAAAGTGAGGCCGCGAGTCTCTGTATCCGTATGGGACAAAACCAAAAATACCAAAGAATTAGGCATTTTAATAAAGCTATAAACTCACTTTTAAGAGGGCAGTTAACAATAGATTAAATTAAATTACTGAAGTGTGTCATTACCATCATTAATTAAGTAGAAAAGAAGAGTATCAAAGTGGGGTTTAAAACTGATTGCATCTTTAAGCATAAACTAACTTAACTACCGCAATCTCGAATTCTCAGAAGCATGCGTCCAAAATAACCTAGGTTTGACCGAGCATTACAGCTTTGAACTAAGATTCTTCCACTTTTGGGCTTTGCAGTGGAGGAGAAGTTAATTTAGTGAATTTCATTGTCCTAGTGCTACTACCTCCGTTTTTAATATTTTTTTTAAAAATAGTACATCTGTACTTAATCTTATTAAACTAATGAATAATGGTGCCAAGATTTGGATCCATTTGCCTGTCTTTTCAACTTGCCCCTTTTTTAAAAAAGTAATGAGGCCAGAATACAAAGTGGTACTATAGTTGCGGTTATAGATTTTACTAATTTTTTTCTGAATTAAATTATTTGATGTTTAATATAATAATTAAATAAGTATTTATATTTAAAAATTCTCATATCCTTCTTATTATTAATACAATTAGTGTTTGAATTATATAAATTAGTAAAATATACATTCTTTAAATTTAAAATTTTGTTAATAAAAGTGTAGATGCATAATCTGTTTCTTTTCAAATATGTAAAATAGAAATGTAATTATTTAATTACTTCAAATTCAAGGAGTATTATTTAATTTGATCTTTAAATTTTAACCTGAATTGTTCATTATATTTTAACTTGTTTTGAATTAAAATTTTCTAAGTTTGAGCTTCGTTTCAGAAGATTGACTTGCTGTCGATGATTCAATAATTGGAAAAATTCTCTTATTTATATATAGTTGGGTAAAATAAAGAGGATGTGTTAACTTTTCAAGTTTTGTTTTGTCAAGACGTGGAATACTTTATGTTTTCTTCATTTAATTTTATAAAATGTATTAATAAAATATTTTTATTAATTTTTATAGTTATTATGTAATGTTATTTCTAAATTTACTTTTAATTTATTGAGAGATAAAAAATATAAAAAATATTTTATTTTTTAAAAATAAAATATAATAAAAAGTAAAATAAAATTTAATTTACATAAAATTATCTACAACATAATATAAAAATAGACCGTAAAGACTAATAGTATGTCTTACAACAAGAACTTCCTTTCCTTACAAAATTACTTATACAGGAGTACTATTTACTAATATTATAATATATAGTTAGTACACTTCTTTTAATAAATCAAACGCAACTGAAAGAGAACGGAAAGAGCTAAGTTGCACTCCTCACAGCGACGAGGGGGTACAACACCTTATTAAATATTAAAAGAAAGGAGAATAATTAAAGTACTATTTTATCCATCTTAAAATATAATAATTTTTAAATATATTTTTTGTTTCGTAATATAAAATATTTTGAGATTTTGAAAAATTATTTTTTATATATATTCATATTCTTAAATGAATAATAAATATTAATTTTAAATTTTTAGAAAAAAATAAGATATAATAAATGATTATATTTTTTAAATTAAAATTCTTCTTTAATATATATGAAATGCTATATTTTAGATCATAAAATTGTATATTTTGAAATGGATTGGAATAGAAATTTGTGAAATGAAGAGGTGATATAATCTCTCCGAAACATATGCGGAGCGCAGGATCGTTGTCTAGGTACATTGGAAATCATTCCAGTCCAGGTACATTAATGTAGAATTTATAAGGGAAATAATAAAACTTAGTCACATGATTTCGTCAAATTTAATTATATAAAGCTGTTAAAGGGTTCTGCATTTTGTTTGCCATATTATAATACCGTGTCCATGCAACTCCTAAGACGCATGGGAGGCAAATTTTTAAGTCACATTATATGTATTCAAAATTTATATATTACTCACTTCCATTCCTCTCAAAATATAAAATAATGAAAGAAATTTCACATATGTATTAAAATACCCTTTCATTTATTGTCTACTTTTTTCTGAACTAAAATAATTTTACATGAGAGATAAAATAAATAAATGTAATATTAAAAACATTCCACAAAATAGTTTTAAAAAGTAGAAAAAATATATGAGAGTCTTGCTCATAACATTTTATAATTTGTGACGAAATGAGTATATACATATATTTTAAAATAATAGTATAATTGTTTAAAAAGGTACAGTCCACCTAAATTGACTTTATGTAAAAGCTAGGGATACAAATAATAAAACATTTTCTATATGTTAACAAGACTTGCTCGGAAGATGAACAGTTAATTAAATTAAAAATATATGTTTTTCTTAGAATAGAAGGGTATGAGCATTTTTTCTTTTGATCTAAAAAGACATGATGTTTACTACAAATCAAAGAACATGATGTGACCGACAAAATATCTACACAGAATAATAGTGGTACAAGTCATTACCAATCGAGTAAGTAGTACTGGATTTCGGTACAAGTAATTACCAAAATGCAAAATACTGATACAAGTAAAGTAAGTGAGTATGATAAACTTGCTTTCTTTGTTGTAAAGATATTATTATTCTCTGTCAATTCCCATTTCAAAGGATACGTAATTCTTTATTTCAATCGTTCACAGTTAGATTAAAGGCATAATTATATATGTATTATATTGAGAAGGAGTGTCGAAATCAATATTTTTTAGATTTGAATTAGATGCACTGACAACTTAATATCTTTAATGACATTAATATCTTCTCACCAAAGGAGCAAATTTTTAGTTTGGTAAAGATGAAGAAATTGCCAACTTAATTTCTTCTATTCATTGGGCGTAGAAACAACCAAAAATGTGCTTTTGGGAGATTTCCGGTTTCCTGCTTATATGCCTTAATAAAAGCGTTGCCCATAATTAAAAGTTGAATCCCTTTTTGACTCGAAATATATATATTATGAACTCACTTTCACAAGTAATTTTTTATTCTTTTTATTTGTTGAAAAATATTCTACCTGAAAATGGATTTCTTATAAACCCAAATTAATGGATGAAGAATTTAGAAAGAAAATGGCCAACCAAACCATAATAATTTAATTTACATGGAAACTTCTCAAAAGAAACACAATTTTGTCTTTTTTTTTTTACAAGGAAAAATTAGTTTATAATGTACAATCATTACAAAATAAAACAGACTCTACGCACGATACTAGTCTCTTTGCCCCTGCTTTCAGGTTTACAACTAAATGAAATGGTAGATTTATGCAAGAGACAATCAAAACGGATTCATCCTAATTCTGGATAGAGTGACCAACGCCTGGGCTCCGCCCGGGTGCGGTTGGTCTAAAGTCTTCTGCGCGCTCAATCTTGCTCCCCTGCACTGTGGATGGAGAACCATTGGCAATATTATTAAGCTGGCTACCTTTTTCCTTTGTTTCTAATGTTTTCTTGGATCCTTTTGAACATTGCTTGCAGCGATGAGACTTCAAATGCCTTGCCTCCACACATACCTGAATTTCACTGCAAAGGATCATAATAATAAGAACAGAAGCAAAGAAGAGAAATAATTTAGTGTTCTTGATTGACATAATGAAATGTGATTGGGAATTTTTGAGCCAAGTCAACCAGAAAGAGAAGATTATGAGGGATGGTGAGAAACAGTCGAACATCTATATATAGGATTATGGCAGAGTCCTCAGTAGTGGGAAGAATCGTACGTGACCAATTTGAGAATTGAGAGAGATACAAAAAATAAATGAAAAACTGATCAAAAAGTTGAATTGGACGGCTTGTTTTGGGTGGTTAAATTGAACCTCTCGTGATGAAAAGCTAACATGGCACTAGCTTCGGCTCTATCGAGTTGTCCATATTCTGCATGCTTCATGGCCCTGCAGCTTTCATATATTTCAATGGTCGTAGTTTAATATTGCATGCCCAATTGTACAAGAATTGTTTGATCCGTATTTTATTTTGTAATGCCAAAGCCAGATTACTTGACAAGTGATATTCAAAATGTGGGAGCACCTTCCTGCTTAGATACTAATTTTTCATTTCAATGGATGTACTAACGTTGACTGTCGGCGCCCGCCCACTATAGAATATGAAAAGCGAATTTCTAAATAGTGTTATTTTAAGTTAACTGTTAACCCTTTGTCCTTTTCTTGGCAAAGACATTTTTAACTGTCAATAATCAATATGGGATATTTGTAATTAGATACAAAACATATATTATAAAGGCTAATTAATTAAAAATTATGAATAAATGTATAAATTGTATGTTTACTTATCATTTTAAATGTTTAGATGAAATAAAAGATTTAAAATAATATCAAAACTAGATGTTATGTGCTTAAATTTTATTTCTATACATTATTAGTACAAGAGTGAGAGGTTACATCCTTGACAGTTCAGTGTGCTATGTTTTATTGAATTTCCTATGTCAATATGGTATACTTTTAGTAGTAATAATTCTTGTTCACCTCAGTGCACAAAGCGGCCGGGAGGGTACTCAGTAGTGTTTGCTCTTTTCTGAATATCACCAGGACCTTTTGGAATGGAGACGTAACAGCCTGTCCAATGGCATTACAACTTTATGTCACATACAGCCATTTACTAAATAATGGCTATACACTTATCTTTGAGACCCCATCCCCTAAGATATGGGTTCTTTAAACAGGCATACCCCAGAGCTTCAAAAGACAAAATAAAGTACTAAGAATGAGATCTTTCCAACAAGGTGATTAGATCCGTGATATTTTCTATTGAAATTCCTTTTATATATACTATTACCTTTCAAGCGCTCAAGGGTTAGATTAGAGTTATACATATATACAGATACACACACACACACACACACATATATCAAATAGCTAGCTAGAGTTCTCTGCTAGCGGCTAGGCATATTTTTCAACTGAAGAAACTCTCAAGGATTCCCAAGGCCACTAGTCCCACTTTCCCTCAAAGTAACACTGTTTTATTTTTTGGACGGTCCCCGTGATGTTTTCTTTTTTTATTATTTTATTGTCTGTTCGACAAACTTAGCTTTACAGCTAAATAAACCTAGAGGCAAGAGCCCTTTTAGAATAGAAATAGTGGCCGCCTCTCCCATACTTGAGAGCAAAAGTGTAATCATCGGCACCCAAATTGCAAAGATTCCTTAGCAGTTAACGGCATATTTTGAATTAGCCAAAGATCCAAGAGGGTTTCTTCCACAGCTTACGGAGTAAATTAATTAACCCCATGCCAGTTTTTAATTGAGTGCCCTAAGTAGACAAAAGGTAGTGGACTAAGTTATCTTATAAACTATATACAGTCTGATTCCAATGTGATATGTTTTTCTTTTCCTCTCTGAATTCAATGGTGTTGGTGTAAGATTTCTTTAGATCCTCTGCTTTCTTTACTTAATTTTGTTGTATAGTTCAAATATTTAATTTAATGTTTGAAATTCCATGTTAATTATTAGAGATTTTATTTCATCAACCACTTTAAATAATTAATTATACGATCAGTTAGTCTCTGCATATCTAATCACGTATTCATTTCCTGTTTCTGTGTGCATTTTTTGTTCTTTTCTACCAATATTTTGGTGGAAAATGCTGAAGAATTTTGCATATTTTTTACAAATAGTTTTGGCAGCTGGTGAGTTTTGTGCATGTTGTTTCATCAATGGAAAATCGGAGCACTTTGCTTGGCTTACTATATTGTGATATGAATTAATCTAGAGAATTTCACAAGATCTTAAGAAAAACAGAGGACTGTTGCCAGTTAGGTTCTTGTAACTTTAAGCAGGAAACATGGAAAAAGAGATTTCAAAACAAGGCTTGAGTTGCCACTTAATAATATTTATAATTTTTCATGTTTTTGTTGGTATCTTAGTGACTCAATCCCGCTTTAATATGCTCTATAGTTTGATTCGAACTAATATCACTCGAAGAAAATACTCACATTAATTCCAAATCTGGTTTGAATTATTAAGGACTTTATGTAGAACATCTTTTGAGCCAAATCATATTGGTAATTTTTTCTTCATTTTGTCTGGTTATCCTTTGGGAATTACAAGCATTTAACCCTATTTTTAGGATGCATAAACAACTTCTAGTAATTTTATTTCAAACGAGCTCTTTCTTTCCAGGGATGGTATGGTATGCCTTGGAAAATATGAAATAAGAAACATCACCAAAAGTATAAAACTACTTCAATTTTTTGAGGTTATAATTAATTAGCATGCATCTGCTCAAAAATTGATTAGTAGTGCAAAATATAGTCCCTTTTCATCTTTCAATCTGCCTAATTCATTTTAGCGTTCAAAGGCATGATATGCAAAAAATTCTATGGCACAAGGCGGCCGGTTAATTAGTCCCACACTTATTATTTCTGAATTCGAATAAAAGGAAAGGAGAAAGAAAAGCTGGTTCTTGTAAGTTGAATTTTGGTTTACCGTATACATTAGTAATTATATATTTATCCAATAGGGTAAAATCATAGAGAAAGGAAGCGGCGTGAGCTTAGTGATTACATACGAAATGAATGGATTAGCTAGCAATCAAAGCTCTCATAATGAAGACTAGGAGAAATATTACGTTGAAGCATATGGCCTCTGACCACAATGCAACTGCACAACATCGATCATGATCTCAAAGTACACACAGAGGAAAATCCTCATGAACATTATTTGCATAAAAACGCGTCAAGGCTTTTAAGGTTGTACATCATGGTACCTTACACACAAATGAATAGACTTTTAGAGACTGTCACATTTGTTATGGAAAAGTACCGGCAAAGATGAGTGCATGTAGCTCTTTTCTATCATGATTTTAGAACTACTGTGCATCCAATTTGCTATTTGTTTTATTTTGGTGAGTTCAGGAAAAACTAATTTTGATCTCTCGCAATACAAGATCCTATATATAATTAAATATCCTAATAATTGAATATGGTTTAGCTTTGTTTGTTACTCATTCAACAAATACATATATCTTAATTTTTCGTTTAATTTCTGAATATTTGTAAAAATAAATATATTGGTTTTGCATCCAAAAAGTAATTTCTAGTTGCTAATTAATTATTTTTTATATTTTGAGGAAACTCTAATTATTCTTCAAGACGTGAAGCTTTGAAGCCATGCAAGTTCATGATAATTGTGGGGTTGTGATAAGAAAGTATATATGCTCTATAGGCATTGAGCTTGTGCCTGTAGAGTTAATGATTAATGGAACAGATCATCGATAGAGAACATGAAGAAATATATAGATTAGATTCATTACATCGAATTATAAAAGTAGTAGGAAGTTAAAGTACGTACGTACACAACGTTAAATCTCAAAAGATAGGAACTCATGATACATGCAATTAATGCATTGGTGGTCGGCCGTCATAATGTGTATAATCAGAGAATTAACTACCGATCATGCATGAGATAACTAATTAATTATGATTAGAATGACCAATGCCGGGACTACGGCCAGGGTTCGTAGGCCTAAACGAATCCACCTCTCCTTGTAGAACTCTGACGCCCAGCTTTCCTGGCCTTTGTGACTCCACAACAATATTGTTCCTAGTGATCTCTTGGCCTTCTTTGACTTTGGCATCGCTAAGGTTTCTTCCCTGTGTCAATGAAGCCTGGTTGGAAACAGCAAGAAATAGGAGGACGATGATGATTAAACACTCATTATAAGTGATATTGGCCATATATATGATGAACTGGCCTGCTATAAGTGTTATACTGAGTTTGAAGTTAGAAGAAGAGAAGAGAAAATTCCTATCGAGCTAGAAAGGAATTCAAGAATGTATGTAAGTTGCTAATTTGTATTGGCAGACTGGCAGGGCATGGAGTATTTAAGGGTGAAAAAGGTTGAGGCATGTGAGGTCCCTGCATCGAGGAAGATTCCTTAGTGAGGGAAGGAGAAAAAATGGTGGTGGACAACAGGGAATTACACAGGGTAGTTTGTCCGACTAAAACACACCCGGACATGAACAATTAGTATTGCCCTTGAAGATATCAATTTGCATGTGTGGGCATATATGGGCCAACAATATCATGCATGTTACATTTTGCTCATGCCCCCACCTACTCTTCCCTAGCTGATCCGTACTCTTCTTTTTCATTCTTGTGCCTGTGGTGAAATTTGAAACGATCACAAAACAAAACACAATGCTATTGGTGTGACATCCAACAATCATATATTTTATCCTCATCCTATCATATGATAGCATTTTTCTTTATCTTCTTACATGCGTGCTTTAATTCTACTAATTATAAATGCATTTGCAATCCATAATTCAAGTTCAAGAAGAAGGGAGGTTCGTCAAGTTAAATACAATTAATGCAATCTTTACTCAGTTAGTCAAAACTAAAAGGCTGGCTCGAATCGGTCTGATTTTTTTTTTTTGGCACAAGAAGGTATGTGTTAAATGAAGAAAAATTCAACTCGATTCAATTTTCAAATTATATGATAATTCAATTTTCTTTTTTTTTTTTAATATTCGATAGTGTTTTATTGTAAACGATGAAATCCATGGTAAAAGGCATGGATTACTTACTGACTAATCAGTATTTATTATTATTTTTATATAAAGAAATTTAGGTTATTTCAATTTGGTTTGTTGAAATTCAAATTTGGTTATATTTTGCATTTTTTTAAAAAATAAAGTTATAATGTCACGATCACATCAAGTAGCTAGAGGAGAGAGATTTGTTCAGTCATCTGATAGCCGAAAAGTGAAGAAAGTGAAGCACTGAGGCTTTTTGGTTCAACTGAGCGTGACTCTTCATTCGATTGAAGAGAAGAAAGTTTTGTATAGATGATGGTTGCATAACAGACAAGGAAAAAAGGTGCAAAGAACAGAGAAAATTAGAGTTACTTTTAAGGATGTGTTCTGGGAAAACTAAGAGCAAATGGAGCTTGTTGTAGAGATCAGCTTTCTGACCTTGTCGAGAGAAGAAAGGTTTCTGCTAGTATCATGTCGACAAACTGGGTTCATGAATACACGTAATTTAGCAAAACTGTTGGCTATTTTTGAACTTTTAAGGCGTGAAATCCTTGAGGATCTCTTTGTCTTGTAAACATTTGGTTTCTGAATGCCATGTCAAATATCAACTAAAATTTTGTGGCAGTACGTGAAGCAACCTATTCAAGATCGCCTTTAATCATATCATTGTGAAATGAAAAACGGGCATATCTTCGCAATTAATTATTACTGTATTATTTGTTCAGCTTTCAGAAACTTTTCTGTCCAAATTTATATGTGATGGAAATACGTAAGTTTTCGCAGGAGACTTGCATATAAGAGATTATTACTATATATGAATGCTATTATTCTATTTACACTCTATTAAATTAATGATATTATTATGCATACTAATTTGTTTGAGCAGCAGAATTTTAACCAATTAACAAAGTTATATTACATACTTAAGAAATTTTGTTAAGAGTTCAATATAAATGTATACATAGTATCGTGTGTAACAGAGAATATACTAAAGATTTGAATTGTTCTTGAAAAAAATTAGAAAAAGATTTTTTTTCTCTTACACACAAGTGTGTATTATATATATATATATATATATAGAGAGAGAGAGAGAGAGAGAGAGAGAGGGAGAGGAATCTGAGTATAAAATACAAGAAATACTTTTAATTTTTTTATTTGTTCTTGCATTTTAACTAGGAATATGCATTTGGTAAATATTAAACCTAGGTTTATCTAGCTAAGGCGGATTTGGAGGGAGTTCTACCAAAAAGGAAAAAAAAAAAAAAAAAAACTTAGATCAGCAAACCGCTGCTTTCTTCATGCAAACTAAATTTTATTTATTGCGTTCACTTAAAGTATAATATCTAATGTTCAAAGAATTATATACAAATGCAGCCACGAAATTCTCTCTCACAAATTGACCCCAATACCTTGTTTAGAATTGGATTAATCTGACCCTTAGAATTTAGCAACATGGACCATATAAACCCTAAACCTCTCAATTTTAATATTGCACAACTTGGTACTTGCATGCCCCAAGAATGTGGAGTGAGGACTCTTAACTGCCAGATTCTCCCCGGATTTCTTCGCTGCCACTGTCCCCGCCAACTCCTAAAGTATTCCCAATATATATATATATATATATATATATTTATGTCGTTAGCCAACAATATAAAAGAGTACCTCAACGGTATAGGTTTAAGATGCCAGAGATTTGCTGTATTATGCTTTGGCAGTTAGCAAGAGCCAATTCTTTTTGGGCAGGGAAAGGCGTGCTTTTGATGCACGTTAATGCGCTTATTCTTTCTTTCTTTTTAACAAGTACGTCAATGAGCTTATTCATTACAGACTTCACATGCAAACATATCCTAGTACTTTTTAAACAGCCGCCATTTTGTACTGAATTAAGCCCCGTTTTGCGTTTTAGTACCGGGTAACATGGGCTTAGCTATCAATTCTCAGTGGCATATTCGTATATCAATAGGAATCCACCACCAAATAACAGCTCAGATACCTTCGGGATTCTTCAAGATTCCTTTTTTCGTGTTTACGGCTGATTATTTTAGTTTCAGTCAAATGCCGTTTACAAAAAAAAGTAATAGTATATGTTTTCTTTGTAACTTTATTTACACTTTACATTTATGAATATGTTATAAAAAACAATAAGAAAAACATACTGTAGTTAGTTGGGAGAATGAGGATGCTTGCTGTTAAATTGTCTTTTGTCGGGGAAGAAAAATATTTTTCTTTTACACATTTATGTATTTGTTTTGAAAGGCAAATGATTATATTGATGAAAGAAAGAACATGGTTATGTTATATTGTTTTAGCAATCTGTTCCTAAGTGTAATGCACGAACATTTTTTCTAGTATTTTATGAATATGAAAATTCAAACTGAGCTCCTAAAAATGGTCGTCAAAACTCACAAGAGAATATATCATTCTAGCAAATCGAATCAAGTGTTTCTTTTTGTTCTTACCTTTTGTATTCTGCAGTATGAAAATTTGATTCAATAACAGAGGATGTAAAGGAGCTCACTAGAAGAATTAATATATGGATCTCAAAGGACAGAAAATAAAGGTTTGAAATTTTTCTAAAAAGTTAGTAACTTATTAGATTAGATTTTAATAGTTAAACTTATGTGTTAGCAGAAAGATGAATCTCTTCAATCAAGTATACTATTTGTATAATTTTAAATAAAATATGCATATAATAGAAAAATGAGCATTCATTTTTTCTACATTTTAAAATAAAAATTGTGTAGATATGCAATTTTGAACATAAAGATTCTTAAATCAAGGAAATTATATGTGAAAGTTATAATGAGAAATATATTTATTTTGTAAAGATGAATATTTTCTTTTTAGACGTTACAAAATAGAGATAAAAGTATTTAATATTGGATAGAATAAGTGGTGAAATCTGCTATCTTGGAATCTTGGTTATATCCCAAGATCCTGTAAGCAGGCTGCGTATGCGATCGGAGCATGACTGACGTATTGGTCTATAGGATGATGATATTTCTAATGCATAATTATTTATTTAGCAAGGAAGAAGAAGAAGAAGAAGAAGGGATGAGTAGTGACAAAAAGGTCTAACTTATATACAATTCAACAATTCATGACCTCATTCCTGTTTCTTTTTTTCCCCCTAGGCCTTCTTCGACTTTAAGTAGGATTTATTTTATATATATAAAAAATAGTAACCCCAAAGGAATAAAAAGCGAAGATTTAGTTCAATATACATCTTTCTTCAACGAGATTGGAAAGCTGGGAGATTAGCATATTGTTTAATCTTTTGTTTTTGGGTCCTTATTTGAGTTAGCCAAATTGAATGTATCGAGAGTTTAAAATAAAACATGCGGTTAGAGTTGCATTATTGCATTTACCCCGATTTAGAAACCTTTCCCCCCATGAGCTCCACTCCACTTGGTATCTACTTTTTGTTCGATTCGATCAGGTAAAATATAGGTTTTGCTGTTGAGACAAAAGATCCCACGAATAGGGAAGACAAGAATCCTTTTTTAGATTGGTGAGTCACACTTTCTACAAAGGCAGGTGAGGATCGTATCTCCAGATGCGATGATCATTTCAGATTCAGTAACAAAAATAAGTAAATGATATGGGTTATTAAATTTGGATGGAAAATGGATTAGTCCAGTCAGGTCATTTTAGATGATGGTTTATTTACTTTGTGTTTGAGTTGCTTTCAATTTGTAATTCAATGGTGACTGGACAGCATGTTTTATTAATTTTATACTAGGATACTAGTGGCTTGAGCAATCATTATCTCACTTTCGTGAGATTAATTCAAATTTGGCTCGAATTACTACTTTATAGAAAACAGTTCTTTCAATATACTATCACTAAGTAATAGTGAAATACATGATATTGAATTGACCTTAAAAGTCGTTCACCAAGTGTGATATTAAATTATTCTGATGATTAATATATTTTAGAAATTACTTTTACTTTCTTATCAATTTTTAAGATTTCAACGACGAGGAAGTCGGTGGTTAACATGCCTCATGTTTCGAAAGGTCATGATTTCAATTTTTATCTCCTCCTCAAACGTAATAATAAAAAAAAGACTAAACTAGATAAAAAACTAATGGTTGAGATAGAATAATTCGTTTATCTTAAAATGACAATTCTATTTAATAAATGATTATATATATATAATATATATATATATATATAATATATATATATATATATATAGTCTCGATGCTACAATTACATATTTGGGAGGATTTTCTTTCTTGATAACTATGAATCAAGAAATTAATTAGATGTTGCTTAATTTTAGTGAGGAAACTAAATAGGGTTTTACTTTTATTGTTCTTGTTTAACATCACCTGATCAAATCCTAGCCTTGGAACTGTTCTTGTAAAATTTACTCAAATTAATTTGAAGAAACACAAGGCAGAAAGCAAAATGTATGTAAATTGAGTTTGACTTGCCTCAAGATATTCTTTTTACCTCCATATATTGTACGTATTTCTCTTCGTGTGAGTGGCTTTAACTTATGTCTCAAAATGTTAAAAGCCACAGTAAAATAAGATTGCTCGGCAAGAATTGTAATTTGGAAGCAATTAAAGTTTAGAGGCAATGTGCTTGATGAGATAATTAGTAATAGATTGTCGTGATTTCCAAGAATAGGATTTGCATGCATTACTGTACAATACTTGCGGACAACTGTTTGCATGCATGAATCTTAAGATGCATACCTGAACAGAGTACTGAGAATAACAGAAAATAAATTTTATTTCAAGCAATAATTTCAACTGGCTAACAATTGGTTCTGTAAATATACATAATAAATAAAACATGACATATGATCTCTCGGCGATGCGAATACAGAAACCTTGAGACAAAACATACATATATAGTACGAGGTAACTACTTCTAATGCATTTTCCAATCTTACCAGACCAGAGAGAACGGACAGTAAGTAGATACAAAACAAAAGCAACATAGGATTACTTATGTACTTAGGATCGGAAATTCCACTGTCTATTCATTAATTATTTGGCTTGTTTTCCTTGGTTTCGAAAGAGTGGCCAACACCAGGGCTACGGCCGGGAGTTGTTGGCTTGAAACCATCTGGATCTGACGAAACTGTGTAAGCAGGGTGTGTTGGCATTTGCTGATTATCCCGTTCACTTAATCCTAAGGCCTTGTGGCCAACTCCAGGACTGTTTCCTGGTGCCGTAGGTTTGAAATCATCGGTGGAGGATGAAAGCGTGGCGCCGAGTTCACGCTTTCCATTTGCTGAAGTAGGTGGAACAAAATCATATTCATCACTAGGCGTTGGAGGTGCCACTTGAAATTGCCGTTCCTGTTTGCCCTGTTCTGTTTCACCGGCAAATGAATTGAATTTATCTTTTTTCAATGCTTTCATTTGCCTGCCATCAGAAAATGGAACCATAAGGTTAAGAATCACTGCAAGAATGAAAATGCAGGTATGTATGTATCTGTTGCAAGCCATTCTAGATAGAAAAGTGTGGTTTGCAGTGAGAGGGGAAGGAAAGATTAATGGAAAGTGTTGTTGATCAGTTCTTGCTTCTGAGCTGAATGGTTTAGCTTGTCTCGACTTGCTTCGGTATTTATAACACTCCTGGATAGTTAAATCTAAGTGTATCTTGACTGTTATAGATTAATTTTCTAAATAAATTTGGATGGCCCAGGTTCTTCTTCAAACTTTTAAGGTTTCATCAAACAATAAATTATACACCACTCCATCGGAACAAGAACGAATTTCAAAGTGGTCATGGTATAGCTGGTAAGCGTGATCTGGGGAGACATCTTTTGGCAATGCATGTTCGATTTCGGGTGGGTCAAATTTTTCACTGAAATATTGTGTAGGTTTGTTATGGAGTTTGAATCATTTTAGCTCTTTACCGCATGGTTTATCAGTCGAGGACATCCCTTGATTTACAAAAAGCCTGATTAAGAAAACTCTAATACTTGATTTACAAACAGCCTTAAGAAACCTCTAATACATGTGTAGAATTTTCTTTCTACCTCATCAAAAGAACGAATTTCAAAACTATATATAATGTTAAAAATTAATTACTGACATTTGTATGCTTTCAACATGATTTAAAAGTGAATCGTTGCGTCAGATTAGCTACTCAAATGTTCCATCTTAGTATTCAATTTCAAATTCACTTCCTCTCTCTCTCTCTCTCTATGTATATATAACATACCTTAAAGTGAATACATGCACTTAATAAATCTTATACCCATTTATACTCTTGAAATCTCACATGGGAGCATTGACGACGAATTTATAAAGAAAAAGGTTTATTTAACTATTCTCGCTAGTGAAGGTAAATTGTTATTAGTATTTTTCATTTGCATCTAATATTCCTTTAGTCGAGTCACATACCTTTCTCTAAGATCATCATGCAGACACTGATGAGTGATGACCCTCCACGCCAGGATATTGCATTTCATGTTTCTGATTTATTTTTTCCTTCCTTCAAGTACCCTTTTATAAATAAAAAAATTAATCTTCTTTTGGTTGTCCTCTCTTTGTTAAAAATTTGTTATGTCTTCATAGTACTAATAAACAAACATGAAGTAAAATATTGCTCCGACTATCTGAAGACAATTAAAATAATCTTGATCTTAAATTAAATCCCAGATTGAACTGTGTCGATTTCTTTCTGCCAGTGAATAATGATTCAGTGAATCTGTCCTTTCATTGTGCTGAAATGATGCTATATATTCAATTGTTTAATTACTTATTGTGAGGGAGTAATAATAGGATTAATTAACATATGATTTTTTGGCAAGCCAGATTAGAGAATTTGAGGAATTATCAATTATGGCCTTAGAATAACAGAATTGAGCCCCTATGCCCTCACCACCATCCAAACACAACAGAGGATTTTTCTGTACTTCCCACTTAGCCATGTCTGCTTTTTTATGCGGGAATTTTTGTGGCCCATATCCAAGCTCCAAAGTCTCCTTGCCCTTTCGGTCGACATAATCAAGTTGAAACACAACTGTCCTCAGTCTTCTAATTTGCTTGTATATATTTTATGGTTTTGTTTTTTGTCTTTTTTTTATATGATTCAAGTTGAATTCTATAGTCTCGATCCCTCAAAGCTACTCTTAAGCGTGTATCCCATGCCTAGACACGGGTGCATACAAGGAAAACAAATCACTTGCTTTTACTGGAATTTAAATTCTCATCTTGCAAAATTTTCGTTTTCGTGATTAATCATGTCAATTACTCATGACCGGAATGTTTTTTGCCTTTTTTTTTTTTTTGAACACACATGCATGATCCCTTGGCCCCTGAAAGTCATTTCCTTCGATCTCTCTTAGGAAACCCTTACGCTCTCTATGGCTATTCTAGACACTGTAAAAAATGGGCTTTTTTGTTTCTTTTTTTTTTTGGTATCCATTAGTAAAAGATAACACACGGATGAACGTACGTTCTTGCGTGTCTGATGATAGAATTTGGTCTCCTGAGGATCACCGTCTAGCAAAAGAGTACCACTCTTTGTGTACGAAAAATCATCACCTCCCCTGTTTTTATACATATATCTTCACTGAGTGTGATTGAGAACTAACCTTGAATCTCATTTTGAAATTGCGCAGGAGACTAGCTAGGAGGGCAGACTTTGCATATCAATTCCTACGCCAAGCGCCCGCGGTTTTCCCCCCTCTCAATATTTATGTATATGAACAATACAGAACCTCGGCAATTAAGCATTAAAATGAAAAAGTCCGTTTGGATAATTATTATATAACCCAAAAATTTAAATACCTAAGCCTCCAACACTATCAAAGATGCTAGATTTAATTTCTTGGTACTCCTTTATTCATGTGTCACCTACTATATATTTGCTTCGAATTCTTCTTATATGTTTCTTTCATAATAATTTGGTAAGTGTTCTTATGTGTGATGATTGATTTTTTTTAAAAAAAATAAGGCATTTGTGACAATTTTCTATGAATGAAACAAAACAGATATAAAGACAAAGAGAGAGACAAATGATCCTGTGAGCCATACATTAAAAAAAATTAGTAGAATGATGTGGACTTTTATTTTTATTACCAACTAATTGTAAGTCTAGTGATACCAAATAATACATTCTCCAACGGCACTTAAGAATTACTTAAAGTATCGATTTATAGTTTCTAACAGAAAAAGAATTAATCACTAGTTTTGACATCATTTTCATTACTGCTTATATATGAAAACACTGTGTTGTCATTATATTTTCCTCATCCATAATAGAAACGGTCTTGGCCACCTAACCAACCAAGAAAAAAAAAATCTTTAACTTTGAATTGGGTTACGATGGAATAACCAAATAATATTCTGTTAGAAAATGAAAAAAGGCATCCCCAGAAGGGGGGAGGGGGTTTATAGTGTATCATGGGCAATCTTAAATATATGAATAATAGCGAATACTAAATTACTAGATGAACTGCCACTAATGGAAAAATGGGACATTGCTCATTAAAGGATGGTTCACATAGAGCGCCGTAATTTGACCAAATTTAAGTACTCAATTTAGTCAAAGATTTGATTCACTTTCTCCTACTAAAATATGGAACACTTTGACCTTCATAGTTTTTGTTGGATTCTTTAAAAAAAAAAAAAACAATTTGTTGGATTCCGGTAGTAAGTAGTAACCAATATTTAATAAATACTGCTATTCTTTAATACCTAGGGTCTAGTCCCTTCCTGGATGGTTTCTTTAGTTACCATTAAAGCCGATTTCTGCCTGCCATGCCCAGGTGCATTAGAATCAATCCTCAGAGAAACAGAAGACTGAAGAGTGGCTATTAAGATTTCTTGGTGTTACCATATTTATTGTTAGCATCGTCATATTTCATTTTTTCTTTATATGAAGAAAGGAAGCGTTTCCTCAAAAAAAAAAAAAAACAACAAAGAAAAAAGAGAAAAAGAAGGAAATGTAAAATCAAGATAATTCCCCGAGGAACATTGTGTATATCTATCTAATCATGAATACATTGAATCGGTGTTATATACATCTCTTTCTTTCTATGACTAACTAAAACAGGCAAGTCCAGAGCTTGCGCCCAAGTTCGAGGAATTGAGAGAGTTTAGAAAATTCAGTATGGTGGCAGAAAAGTCAATTAAAAGTGATTGAAGAATCCATGAGGTATATCTGTCTAGGTAATATATAGTTAGATTCGGAATTTAGTGCAGAATTTGCTAGGGTCTTTTTCATTTTTCATTTTGAAAATTAAACATGAAGACTAATTATTGGTTTTATGTTTCAAATTTTCAGAATGAGTTTTGATGCCGATTTATTATTTTGTATATATTTTTATATAAAAAAAGAAAGGGTATTCCCCCACTTTTCATCTCTCTCTTTTTCAGATTAAAATGAAAATTAAAATTGAATTTTAATTTAAAAGTAAAATTTATGTAAGTCATATGTAGAGTTGAGTAAAATTTCAAATTTATATACAATATAAGTTTTGAATGTAAAAGGTATTTTGAAAAAAAATCGTACAAAATGAGAAAAGAAATTCGAAGATAGTGTGCCAATATATGATTCCAAATCTATTACTGTTAAAGAGATATTTTTGTAGACTTTCACCACGATGAGAAAGAAACCCTAGCCATCCATCCCTGCAGCACCGCTAACTCCCAAAGTCAATTCCACCACAGCCACCAACCCCGGAGGGTCCCAGCACTTCTGGTTGTCGATCGCAAGAAGTAGCTTAATTAGGTTAAAATACTTCGAGAGAGATAGAAGTTGTAAATCAAAAATCAAATCGAGACTTACGTACGAAGCAAAAACCAAAATGGTGCAAGGAGGATGAGGGTTCGAATATTAACAATATTTTTTGCGCATTTGTGTATAGGTTTAGGGGGGGGGGGAACATGCCACCAAAGTAAGTTCTAAAGCAATATTGTCAAAAAAAAAAAAAAAACCAAAATGGTCTTGGAAATACGTTGCCTTAACCGCCTTCCCAACTTCTACCGCGCCAGTTTAACTTCTGTCTTGATGTGTCGACCGGGATTAAAAATCTAAAGAGATTCTTCCAAAAAAGACAGATCATGGTTGGCTCCTCGAGTCCTGGAAGCCTCTCCTCTGCCCATCCCACTAATGTCTAATGCTAGTTCGTATTAATGTTTTTAAAAGAAAAGGACATAATTAATTATATTTTCTACAAGATTCTCTGGTGTGATAGCTGTAGTGCCTCAGCATCGCTAATTATTCATTAATATAGTACGGACCACTTGAATCATCTCAGAATGTGCAAAAGCTGTAGCTTTGATAGTGAATTGGACGGCGGCAAATACTGTAGAATAGTATATTACTCTCGTGAGATCTTCACAGATTCCATGTATAATTATTATTATTTTTTTATCAGGTTAATTTGAGACTCATTCGGTTATCTAAATTCCATGTATTATTATTAATGCTGTGCTTTTTCTGCGTTGAATATCATAGTGCTAATTAATTAGATTCCAATCCCTAGTGCTAGTCTGCTAGAGCTGGCGGCTCTTCCAAGGTGAGCAATACTATGCATGGGTGAGTATATGTTGTGGAAACTTCGTATTCTTCGCTAGAGCTTTGGGGATTTGGAAAGTGACCTAACTTAAAAAGCACTGCCATGGGCTTTCAAAAGCATGAAATAGCAAATTGCAAGTTAGCACTGGAATTTGCATGTTTTTTTTCTAGGGGAAGTGCTTCTATTCCAAGATATACTTGAACATCTTGTTTACCGTTACCAACCCAGCAATCGCACTGAAGCACCCAATTTTCTCAACTCAAGAATCCAAAGGAGGAAAAAAGAATAGTAATATCATAATGCTATTTGGCTTGCCAAGAAGATGGGGATTTCCTTGAGGTCAACAAATATATCACATTCACATAAACCACACATCTCAGCAAGAATAGCGTATTTGTATATCCTTTGGCTTTTCCTGAACCCTTTTCTTTTTTTTTTCTTTTTAATCCCACACAGATTGATCAGCGTCATTAATTACTCTTTGTCCAAGTTTTATTTTCTGCTCTTAATCCATTATACAATTTGGCAAGTTACACATTGTCATAGTTAAGATGATCACCAGTTGTATGATTTCTCGAGAAGAAAAGCACATTATTAGAGAAATACATCTTAATAAAGATCTTTTAATTACATGTTTCTGTGTTTATATTTTAAGATTGAGAACAAAATCATTATGATCGTTGTATGTTTATGTTACATATGAGAATACTTATTTAGGAACAATAAAATAAAAAACATAAATATTTATGTTTATACAATAAATTATTGAAATCAAATATTCGTATCATATAGAATTTTTTTTTTGTCGAGGGAAAGATGTCTGAGTGTTGGTTTTAAATGAATAAAATAGACAACAATTCACAATAAAAAAATTTATGTGTGTCTATATATTTATATGTAGTTGAACTTCTATATCTATCATGAAAAATTAACAATTAGACATCACACTTTATTTGAAGTAAATGAAGGTAATTGTCCTAAAACACATATCTACATTAAGATCTTATACTTTATATAATGCAACACATGATCCACAAAAATGCAAAGAATTTCCCAGCTTTTCCCAAAACACCATTTCAAAATCCTAAAACTATAAACCGACCCAAAAACAGTTTAAGCGACTCAAAGTTGTTTGAGCTCTTCCAGACTCCTCTATGGGTGGAATTTAGATGAGTGACAAACGGGGCTTTGGTTGATGTACTTTTAATTTCAGAGCACAGAGCAAATATTATTAAAAAAATGCAAGGGACATTGTTTGCTATGGCAACCAAATTTTAATACACAAGGTCTGCATGCTATCTTTGATTTCAAGGAAGGATGATGTTTTCTCTTTTTAGTTTAAAAGGAGAATAACAGAATTAAGTCATTATATTATTTTTATATTTACGCAGTTAATTAGTGTAATCTATGAGTTAATGAGATATGAATTTCTAATTAAATTAAAACGTTATTTGTACAATTTTTAATTTTATTTATTTATTTGAAGAGAATAAACATTGTTTTAATATTAAAAACTAATAATATGACATTTAATTTTGAACTGAAGGAATAATAGAGTAAAAAGGTTGGGAGGAGTTTTTCTTTCAATTTGTAGTATCAACCAAAAAAAAAAACTAGTACTAGATATTTGACAATGACATGCGTTTGATTCATTGGTGTTCTGTTCAGATAATAGAAAATGTCAGTACTCGTTTGAGGTTCATCAATTGTTCAAAGTGTCATCGGTACAACAGTTACTGTTTAAATATGGAATACATTTGTTTTTAAAACTTCAGTTCCTTGCGGAAAGCATAGCCATTACTAATGAGCATGCAGTAGAAACTCTTTTAATCAATTTTCCAGAAGTTCCTACAATTTGAAATAGACAACATATACCTAGAACTGAGGATGCTATATATACATATAAGGCAAAAACTGAAAATGAAACATTTATAGATTTATTAAAAGGTAACAAAATATCAAACGTAAAATCCAAATAATCCATCACACAATACATGAACAAGAAAGAAGGTGGAGAAAAAGATACATTTTGTAGTAGAAGCAGAAAGAACGCGAAATGCAAATGCAGATTGTAAGTTAAATAACATTTATTTCTAGAATAAGAAAACCCTAGTTTTGAATGCAATTTCCTATTCCAGGGCTACGACCCGGTGCTGTGGGTCTAAAGTTATCAGCATGACCCGGTGGTGATGCGTGAGGCAGGGTCACAGTCGGGGCTGATGATGTCGCTTCTATTGCAGCTGAAAAAACAGTATCCTTGGCATTTGAAGTTCCAGTTATGTTGGAACTTTTTATAATTTCATGTTCAAGTATTTTTGTGCTGGTTTTAACATGGGCTTTTCTTTTGAACATTAAACTTCTTCCATCAATAGATTGGAAGCATTGGGACATAATCATAACGAGGAGAAGGCTAGTAAGAATCAAAGATGGCGAAGCCATGAAGAATGTGAGGGAACGAAATAGGCAGAGGGGGATAGACAAAGAATGTGATCAAATAGCAAGTGGTTACTTAGATCAGATGTGTTTAGAACCCCATGCTAAGCCCAGTATTTATAAAGCAAATGAGCCAACCATCTCAGAATTCTTTATTCCTCTCTACTTGGAGCCCAATTAATTAAGTTCATTAACTTTTAGCCAACCATTAATTAAAAAGAAAATTTGTTGAATTTAGTCCCTAATATTTTTTATTTGGTAGATTTTGGTCCATAATATTTTTTCTAGATTTTTTAATCCCTAACATTTTTACAATCTTATCATTTGATCCTTTTGGTCAATAATGGAGAGATATAATTTCAAAAGACAAGACTTTCTTCTTCATCTTCCCCGAAGCAAAAACCTAATTCTTGCACCATAGCCAATATCGTCGTCATCATTGTTGCCTATTACTAGTCACTTCTTTTTAAATTTTGAATACAAGGTTTGCCTTTTTTTTTCATGTAAAATTCATATCTAAAATTAAAAATTCTGAGTATATTTGGATTGTATTTTAAAAGCTTTTAATGTTTATTTTGAAATGAAGTTATATTTGAATAATAATTTTTTATTGAACATTAAAAATTAATTGATATGTTTTGAGTCTCACGTTATTGATAATAATATAAAATGTATATAATATAATTAATAAATTATTTAAGATCGTAATGTTAATTAAAAGATAATAAAATATTATTATTTATGTGATTGAGTGTGATTCATGTGTAAGGTTAGGAAAAAATTATTTTAAAAAATATTTTTATACAAAAATTGAAAAACTAATTTTGAAAACCAATCCAAATATAGCCATTTTTCAATTTTAGAGATCGATTTTGAGTCTCTTAAACCTACATCCTAATTATCACAAAACACAATTTTATTTATATACAAATGAGCCTCAGCAACTTGCATAACACAAGTACAACTTTTAATTTCAATAGATATCAACTTTATAATATCAGACTTAACTATTCAAGAGCGAAAATTCTTCGAGAAATATAACAAAATAAAGTAATTATTCTCTAATTATTTCACACCACAATGTTCCTCAAGTTTTAAAGATGTTAGAAAATCTTTTCATTTATTTTCCATCATTTTTATTTTATTTTTTGTGTTTGTTTAGCGTAGGATTCACGTTTAGTTTACGATTTAAAAAAGAAATAAAAATGGATGCACTAAATTAGGAATTATCACATTTTACCTCTAAAAAAGGACATGCAGTATAATTCGCTGTCCGCCCACCTTTCGTCTGCATGCGGCCTTTAGCTTAGTCATTTAAAAGGGTGCTCTATCATCATTGTCCATCGAGTTTGCTACCCCCTGGAATGCAATTTACAGTTCGAAAGGAGCCGCCGTGGCCTCAACTTCAAGGTGGTTTCGCCCATAGCAATGCAAACTGAGACCAACTCGGTGTCATTCAACGTGTTTAACATATAGACATATTCTTTTAAATATTAACTTCTCTTAATAATAATAAAAATATTCATCTTTTTTTATTAGTATGAGATTTTTTTTTTTGCATTTCTATATGTGAAAAAAAAAATAAAAATTTTATTGTTTAAATGGACCAAAATTTCCCGTCGAAACTCACATTTGAAAGTGGAGTTCAACCAATTTTTGTTTGAGCCAAAACATTCCCTTTTAAACTTGAAACGATTTCAGTACTAAATTAACTCAATTCACATAGTTCGACAGCCCTCGGCGTTAAAGTTAATCTTTAACTATAATACTTGTAGTAATAGTATACCGCTAATATGTAGCAGCCTTAGAATAGAAATCTTTTAGAATAATTCAAAGCATTCGCGGTGCCCAGATAAGACCACCACCGTTCATTTCTCTCTATGATCTTTCCTCTCCTTCATTGATCTTCCTCGTGCTCTCTTTAAGCCAAGTGCGCTTTCCAACTAAAAACCAGCTTTACTTCTCTGTATTTTTTTTTTAGGCCTTTCCTATTGTGTTACCCGCCTAGGCCTAGCTAGCCATTTTAATAAATAAACTAGCCATTACATTTTCATAACCAAAGGTATGAGGTTATTAATTCACAATGAATTAAATATTCATAATTTTATTTTAAAATATTTATTTTTTAATATAAATATATATTTTATTTAAAATTACATTAATAATCTCTTTAATTTAAATAATTTATATATAGTATTACCTTAATTAATAATAATAATGATAAAAATAAGTAATTTCTTTGAAGTAAAAAAATACTTTTAATTTTTAAATTAAATCAAATGTAAACATTCAATTTCATATAAGAAAGACCTATTTGAACTTTTATTAGAGAAGAATAAATCCCCCGTTCAAAAAAAAAAACAGGATTCTAATATCCATGTGATAACTTTATAAGAAATTAATAAGAGATTCTGTCGTACCAATCAAAAAAGAAAAGAGATTCTCTCATAATGTTAATCCGTAGACAACAACTTCAACAACTAAATACCCACGTTAAAAATGTATCGAAGTGCATTACATCTGTGGGGCCCGGCGGATATGGTATGAATGAATCTCGTTTGATTGCTTAATAAGTAATAGCAATAGACCACATTGAGCAGCCAGTGGGTTAAGGATAGGGACATTGGCTTAGTATGGGGTCCTTGAGCCACCCAATTGGACTGACCCCAGCCTTTAAAGGATTCTCATCTACAGGCCCAAGTTCGGAACTCATATGGTCCAAATCCCCAAATTTGGGACATTACCGATGACCCATTAATGAAAAATCTGGAGATGGACAGAAGGCCTAGCGGCTAGGGCATTACCAACCATTCAGAAAGACCACTCTATTCCAGTTTTTCTATCAACAAATCATTCATCCATGCAACTTTGCATAAAGGAAAACCCCACTTTTCTTTTTCTTTTGTCACACCTTTTAATTTGTAATTTAAAATTTTAAAAATCAAACTTGAAAAATTGAAAGAAAAAGTTCCACGAAACATAATTGACAAAATCTTGCCATTCACTCCATTACAAGGGAAGGAATTTGAGCTTAACAAGAGTCGTTTTATAAGGGGACGCCCACTAACCTTTTTCAGTCTTTGCTGGGGCACTCGAGAGGGAATATAATCAAACTTTAAAAGAAAAAGGCTCTAAGTTAGTAATCTAACCTCAAATATTTCACCCCTGGTTTCTTTCTTCAAACCAAACGGAACAAGAAATAAGTAACAAAAGAAGCCAAGAAAAAATGGTATGACTATTGACTAGGCTAACAGGAGAGAAACATATGGTAAAGAACTACAATGGGAAAATTGGTCGTAGGCAGATCAGGAGCAGCATATACACTTATCAGCTTCCTCAATTTGTTAGGTTGATATGGATACCACCTTCATTGATCAATGAAGGACTTTAATTAATAGTCAGCATTGAGGAACCTTTCATAAGCTGTTCCTCGCAGTGTCATATTGACATCATCCCAGTTTTTTATGTGATCTGATAATGACCCTTTGTGAATCTTAACCTGACGACTACTTAATTCCATCCGTGGTAGCCCTAAAAACTTCTGGACATCTACCAATTTCTGAAACAGTAGCAGAAAAGAAACATGTAAACCATAAACATTTAAATGTTTGATAATAGTTTGGCATTTATAAGATCTAGAAATGACTTACAGTTCTATTTGTGACGAGATCTTCATAATACAAAACAAGGTGCCTTGTACTTCTGAAGTGCTCCAAGGCCTCATTTACCGATGCCTCCATTTGCTTTAAATCCATCATCAGTGACTTCAAATTGATTACTGGCATATACTTGGAAAGAGTTTCAGCCTATACAATAAGGCACGCAGAAGGATCAGTACTTTAAATGTAATGCATCCGCATGTGTGCATGAGAGAGAGAGAGAGAGAGAGAGACCTCCTCTGCTGAGTGAACATGAGACTTATGTGTGCCATTCAGAAGCTTTGCATATCGATCATAGGAATTTGCAAGCACTGAAACCATACGACGGAGTAAATTTCTTCTGAATAAAAATATTACAGAAACACCTCTATCATTAAAGTATTCTGCAATCTCTTTATGGTTCTCCATTAACCCCTGCACCAACAAAGATAATTAATTAGCTGTCAGCATGAGATATCGGATGCATAAATTCACAATCCACAGACTCCAAGGGTAGTCACCAAGGCTCTGAATGCTAGTCATGTAAGAGCATTTGATTTAACAAATAGATTCAGATTATACCAAAGTCTCCACAGTATTCCAGAAAAAAACCAAACCCACTGTGATAGCATTGGTTAATATACATGCCTATGAATAAGTCAAATAGTTCTATCTATTAAAGGACATAAAGAAGGGTATTCTAGTTATGCTCATTCTGAAAAAGGAAAAATGTGATAATTGTCCTGATGCGTGTGAAAATACAAATCTATTGTATGCATTAAGGCTAGAAGTTGGAATTTGTCAATATATTATTCAACTCTATAATGAGAAAATATCGTGACAAAACAGACCCATTTCAATGTAGTCTCACTTCCTCCCCTTCCACGACCCCCATCCCTACCCCGCCATTTGTTTTCTCTAAACACTTTTTACCTTTAGAAATGTGATTCTAAGGCAGTAAATTTTCAACATTGTCAAAAAGCTCAAAGACAATTAATGAAAGTCAAAATGCAGTTGTAGACACAAATCTCATTCTATATGCTACTGTTAAGCAACCAAATGTGTTTCTAGCCACTATATTATGTTCTTGAATAATTTTATACTCTTTTATAGCTTAAGTTTGGGAAAATTTCCACCTGATTAAGCATCCACTTGAACCCAACAGCAGCTGAACAGTGATTCTTTGAAGCACTGGTAAACCAATCAAGATTGTATACTCTATCAAGAGTGTTAATGATTGCAGAAGCATTTTCCCTCCTCTCTTTAACTGAGAAAATTTCACCATTGGAACTAATGTTGCTATGACTATTTAATAGTGTTTCAAACCAACCACTTCCAGATCTCTGCATTGATAAAATTGCAAAGAGTCGAACAGGATTACAGGAACATTCAGCCCTGCCACATTCAAGAAGAAGTTTAAATTGACATGAACTGCAAGACACATCAAACAGAGACCAAAATTTATATGACCTTACCTGTCGAAGGTTTTGGGATTTGGATAGTGCAAATAGGGAGTTTGGGACCGATCAATGCCCTTGCCATGACAAGGCTTCTCCATAACCTCAATGTTTAAAAATTTGCTTTTGACGTGGGTATTAGTTTGCTTCAGACAAATGGAGCATATATAAACACCACAAAACATCACAAATACTAATACTATAGTCCTTAACAGTGCTGGAGATTTCTTGGGAGGTTTTATGATGAGAGCATCCTGTCATTAACAAGAAGACCAGATGTCAGACCAGTGAAAAAGGCTACACAAATTCCTACATATCAATATCTGGCCCAGACAGCTGTAGGCGATCTGGTGTATTCTGATGATACCTAAATGTAAAATATATATCAAATATATAGAACACAATTTAACTCTCGGAAAGTACAAAGGTGAACATATACCTATATGAAAATAAGGTGACAAATTATCAAGAAATAAATCAAAGGTAAAGGTAACAGGTTTTTCTTCTGCGAGATAAATGGAAAGTGAGATTAAATGCTTGATGGTTTCATATTTTCAGCTCCTAGAATGAAGAGAAATTATCTTCATACTAGCGAAGATAAAGTACCCAAAGTTGTTTCAAACTCCTCAACCTCAATTAGAGTTAGAGCTAATATGGAAATACTCTTTCAGCAAACTGACCATAGAAGATTAAAGATGTCAGTTCCCTCCAGAAACAATCAAAATACCTCATAAATGCAATATATAGGAAAGGAAAATGTACAAAGCAAACCTCACGAAACACGAAATTGGGGGGGGGGGGGGTATAGAAAATTTCAATCCCTACCTATTTGAAATAGCAATTTTAGCAAACCAATGAAGAAAAGGAAAAATTGTACAAAGCTCTCTCCAAAAAATAACCAAATTTAACGCAGGCTCGGAGGAGATTAAAGCATAATTAGGAACAATAACAAATAATAATACCACCACCGCAACCAACACCGACACGAAAAACGGCATCTGTGGAAGACGCGGAAAAACACTTAACTAATATATCGGAAAACCGAAAAGAACAAGCTCTACTTAAGCAGAACCCATCACTCTAAGCATAACCTATTCAATGAAGAAAAAATAGGGAAACAGGCATAAATCACTGACCTTGGTGAGGAGGCAAATTTCTTCAGCCATTGCAAGAAAATATTCCAGAAAAGCAAAAAAAAAGAAAAAGAAAAAGAAAAGGGCCTTTTGCAGAAAGCTCAGACTCTACTATTCTCCATCGTCCCTCTTCTGGAATTTTCCCACCACCTGACCAGAACCCCTTCAAATGTTAAAATATGCTAATAATACACAATGAAGGGTTCGGCACTCAAATTTCCTTGTCTGTAACCACATGCATATACCTATAAATTAGTGCCTGCGTATTGAGTCAGCAGCGTTCCTCGTGAAGAACAAAGGCATTAAAGGCGAATACATCTGAGCTTGGGGCGGAGGGGCCGCCTTACTCTGTCTCTCTCTCTCTCCTTATTGGTCCTTTGACTGCAATTTCACATTAAAATATGGATATCGCGCATATACACATAACACATGTATGAATCACTTGGTGCAAATAATAATCAAATAAAATAGACATATCGCGCGAATCGATTCAATTCTTGATATTGGTTTGGTTTGGTAGAACTGATGGATGGCTTGACTCGGAGATCCTCAAGTTATCACACCTGAATCTTATTCCGTGACGGAAGGTGATTGTCTCTCCCTCCCTTTCGGATCATCACTTTATCAGAGCTTGGGACGTTCAGCACTTTATATTACAATTTTTACAATTTTATATTTAATTGTCAAAATTCTGTAGAAAACCAAAGAAAAAGAAGTTACTATTCATATAAAATACTACTTCAACACATCTAATCCTATTACCATACTTCTTTTTCTAATACAGAGTGTTACTCTTTTAGAAAGATTTTAATAGTGAAAATAATAGTCATAACTCATAAATAGAAAAAAAATTAAAAGGTATTTTTTTGTATAAGATGTTCACATTCAAGTATTCGTATTCTTAATATCATTTTAATTTTTTGAATACGTTGTCCAAAACTATATTGCTATGAAATTAGATAACAGAGATTGTATTAGATAATGTATGAAATTTTTTTTAAAAAAATTACAATAATGTAAAAAGAAAATAGAGAGAATAGCATTCCTTATTATGTGATTGGTTAGGTTGGATAAACAGGCCTTTATATCTTCTTGTTGAGATGTAGTAAAATAGAAAATCTTAGTCCTTAATAAGAAAATCGATGCTGCTCCTCAACCATACATTTCCAATTTTACATAATAAAATTGCACAAACTGAGGCAAAGCTGACTACACAATGAAAATCTTGCCTTTTTTTTTTTTTCCGTCGTTCGTGAATACGGCAAATGGAGTATGTTTTTCTTGACAGTTTCAAAAGTTTTTTTTAGAACCCTAATTAATGCGTACCGTTGTTCAATATTCGAATAATCATTTTTCGCAACAGAAAAATAAAAAACAAAATCAAAGATTAAGAAAGTGAACCCAATATGGTAAACAATAAGAGATTTTTTTTTAATTTAAAAAAGAGATAATAATCATAACCGTATCTCCGTCTAATCTCTCTAACATGAAGATTTTGATGAAGGCTTCACCATGGCCTAAACATAACCTATAATATTTGATTCTTACTCATTGAGTGCCGATAATTTTGGTGTAGCGCATCAAATTTTGATCACAATCAATTGAAAGCTCCACTAGGTTCAATATTGAAGCAATCATGCATGGTGAGAGCCACTTATTGCTACTACTACTAATCCATGAATTAAGTTTTAAATTTATAAAACAGCGATTCTAAAATATATTAAAAAAACAGTGATTCTAAAAGAATCCATGATCAAATGTGATTTTCTTATTTTTCAGTAAAAAAATTATATTAAATTCAGGCTGAGTTTTTTATTTTTTTAGACAAAATTACAGACTGATTTGATTATACGTTCGTTTCCATTGGGGACTTCACGTCGCGAGCAGGTTGCTTACTTGTTTTAACCACATACACGTACTAGTAAATCTGGTAATGACATCATGAATGACATTTTGGTGGGTTCGACTTTGTATTACTTTACTAACTTGATCATGGCCTGAGGTTAGCATTTGGCAATGGAAATATATAATTAAAGATGACAAAGTTTCATGATTATCCAATTCTTAAACTTTTAATTTCTCTCCGCGGAAAAAAAAGAAAGAAATAAAGTACTCCATATAGTTCAACAACTATATTCCATATATCATATATGGCATTTGGACCACTTGTACAACATTAACGGGTGGATTCCATTATCTATTATATTAATGTCAATAATAATTTGATAAGTTAATTAAAGTTAATAATATTTTTAAATTTTTAATCAAATTCAAAAGTAAATATTCAATCAAAACGGAGGAAGTATTATTTAAGTATTCGTAAAAATTGTATGTAAATTACACTTACTTTATTAAATATAAATGAAACAGGAAACAAATTTTCCTAAAAAGACAAGAAACAAATCAATTAATGGTGGATTAATAAAAATGTAAACGACAATCTATTTTAATTTAATATACAATAGCCAAAGCATCCATTTTGAAACAGAATATTGCGCACTTTGGCATATGCCATTTAAAAAAATAG
This sequence comes from Apocynum venetum, assembly GCA_019593545.1. Classification (NCBI taxonomy): domain Eukaryota; kingdom Viridiplantae; phylum Streptophyta; class Magnoliopsida; order Gentianales; family Apocynaceae; genus Apocynum; species Apocynum venetum. The sequence goes on along the minus strand of SRSM01000123.1, from coordinate 1,210,259 downwards.
GAAAATCAAATCAATGCTGCCAATCCATGACGTTTAATTACGGTCAAAATTGCCAATATGATAAAATATCTCATTTATCTGAGAAAAATCGGTTATTCTAATCATATTCCGATCCTGGGCCAGTAAACGGGCAAGTCACCATTTTTTTTCTCCAAAGAAATATAAAATATTGCTGAAAAAAAGAAATATAAAATGTTAATTATTCGTATGTTATCTTTTTAAAATGACAACGTAACTATACGATAGAGTGTTTGTTCAATTTATATTTCTTTTAGTCACTAAATATTCATTTCCACTCCACGATGTATTGATAATAATAAAAAGGACAACAAACGTCAAGGTGTTGAACGAGAGATAACGACATGCTACCCATCATTGCCCATTTCCTAGCCTGAGGTACATTGACAATAAAGACTTATATGAGTTATTTTCAGAAAACTCATATATTGAATTCGTTATTATCACACTGAATATTTATTCTTTTAATAAAAATTAAGAGATATTATTAATTTTAATTAATTTATAAAATTATTATTGATATAAGTATAATGGATTGTGTGATTCATGAATTAATGAAATGTAATTCTGATATTGAGTGTTAGAGATTATGAGTTAATGTGATATAAATATTTTAAATTAATGAAATTATTAATAGAATTTTAAATAAAAAATATATTTATTTTAAAAAATTAAATATTTGATTATAAATATAAAAAAAAAAATTTAATTATGAAATAAGAAAGTAATACTTTTTTAGAAAAGTCATTGAACTTTTCAAAGGTTCTTTAACCACATAAAAAGTAAATAGATAAATGTGCACAAATGCCAGGGATAAGAATAATAGAGCACACGAGATATGATTTCATGATACAATTTAAATATTTCAGTAAAAATATATTTCATATGATATTTAATCATGTTTTTGTCAGAAAATTTATCTTTTTATGTCACACCAAATCTTACAAACTCGTGTATGACTTTAGACATATTAAGTGGTATCCTATTCGTTAAAAAATATAAAATATTTTAAATATATTTTTAATCCCAAAATATAAAAAATATTTTAAGAGTTATTTTATATGTTTTTTCTAATATTACATTTATTACTATGAAAGAAAGAGAAAATAAATTATTTAATTTCAAATTTATAAGAAACAGTATGACATAATAAATTATGATATTTTAAAAAACTATAACATATTATTAATACGCGTGAAATGTTTAAAATATTTTATATTTTTTCAAAGGAGTGAGTAATAGTTATTTCAATGAAGATGGAGAAAAATTCAAGAGGAATAAATTATGATAAAGATATCTTTGAAGACAACAAAAAAGCATATAATAATATTCATAAGTTAATAGCAACGAGAAATTCATCAACCGCTAGGAAATAAAAACCTTTAATGACGTGATAAAATCATTATCATAAAATAAGCGATATATAACGCTTTTTACTTTATTTATATTTCTAAAATGCTCGCATTCTCGAGTATATAAATAAATATATGGTGGGGGGGGGAACGAAATTGAAAAATTAAAAGATGCTCATCGACGCCGGGTAGAGCGACGTTGCTTCTACGCCTCCACCCATGGCATTATAGCAATATACTATATATTTTTAAATAGATTGTGTCAGAAATAAGAATAACGAGATGAATTGGTGAAATGCATGTGAATTGTATTGAAAATCGAAAGACGTTACAACACAACAACTCATCTCTCGATTCTCGGCGATTGTTTTTTGGTACAAAAAGTTTGCCCAATTCATGGGGACTCTGTTTACGCATTCTTTTCATCCGTTTCAGCGTGGGATTCGATTTGGAGACATCGAAGAGGAAGTTTAGCGAGTTGGAGATTTGTTAAATGGGCATTTAATTCCTGTTCTATTTGGATGATGATATAATTAATGATAGGAATAATAATAGTCATATATTCAATTCCTGGAATTTCGATTACTGAAATGGATAGTGGACATTAAGGGTCGAGAAGAACATACCTTTTCAACGAACACAAAAGTAGGCAGCCTTTTAAAGAGTATTCAGCGGGGCATCCGTGCTTTAATTAGCTTTAAAACACTCTTACCAAACTCCACCAACATTTTTCTACATGTAATTGAAGATTTTCACTAGATTTATACTTTGACGCATATAAATGAAATAAATCATTAAATTATTTCTATTATATTATTAAATATAGTTTCATCACTTAATTATATTATTAATAAAAATATTTAATTAAAAATTCCTTTTTATTAAATCATCAAAGTGAACATATTTAATTTTAAACAATCAAATTACTGTTTCTATTTTATGGGCATGGGGGCTAGCAAGATAATACTATTACCAGGGAGCAGTTCAACGTTCAAAATATTCCTATTAAATACAGAGAAAAACAGTTGAATTTGAGTTTTTTTTTTTTCCTTCCGGGCATTTCATTGTGCATTTTTGTTGCAAAGTCCGTCATGTAATAATTACTGATATTATTATGCGGACTTAGTACATTCTTGCGGTGGGGTACTACAATAATTTAACTTCCTCGTTGGTAAAGTTTCGGAGGGACACGTACTCCTATACTAGTATATCAAATGGAAGGAGAACATTTTGGGGCCAAATAATTCCAATGGGGGGATTGACCAAACCAAAACGTTGGCAGAGGGGATAGTTCATTTTCACGAGTTTGCATAGTTACAAAAAAAAACGTAGTAATCAAAATAAAACATTATTTTTCTTCAACAGCCGTGGAAGCCATTAGATTGTTTAATTGATTTTAATAATTTTACGAGAATGGAATAATCATGCTTACCATTTTGTTCAAATTGGACTTTCTTTAAAGCTTTTGTATTGAATAGTATTTTACATACTGTGAATGCAATGCTGCTCAAGTCCATTCATTTACAAATTTGGTTTTCAAAAAGAAAACTACTATCGAAGCCGCAAAACAGGGTCTAACCACTATTCAAAGTTCAAACTCTCTAACCCACAGAGCTTCCCCTTGAAGTTTTCGCCGAATCCAGGAAAACAATAAATGGAAGACGACGACGCTGTGTGATAATCATCTTTCCCAACATGGGCAGCTCACTTGCCCCACACGCTGCTCTTGGGCTTATCTACAATTGTGCATTAAACAATCTTCTTCCACATGTAGCTAGTGATTGATTTTTCAAGAAAAAAAAAAAAAAACTCTACTGTCCTACAAAAAGAACAATGATTAGGATATATAGTTAATGTGAAATGTTATACTACTATTCTTTCAATTTGATGTTTAAAGTCAGTTGTATAAAGAAATAATACGGCCCATTCTACTAGTATGGAAAGAGGTTTGGCATCTCTCTTTATTTTAGGGTTTCGATAGATATGGCCGATGGAACTGAATATGGGCCCTTTCATGATTGGGCTTAGTAGATCAAAATCTAAATCAGATAGATACGTCTCCCATTTTGGGACTCCATGCGTGAGCCAGTGCAAACCGTCGTTGGATATATATATATATATATGGCTGGATTAATAGTTTGCATCTAGATTCTATTTCAGCCTATTGTAAGAGTAAGTAAGACCTTATAGGACCTCTATTCTTGGGTCGAAAGCCCATTTATCTTTCAAACCCAATTACACATTTGGAAAAACCATATTTTCAATCTGCTGCTCGCCCATCCCCCCCCCCCCCTCAAAACAAGAGTAGCAGTACTACTTTTTTTTTTAACAACTCCTGCAAGGAACTAACTTGGAATTTTGGCACCAGCATGTCATTACTCACCTCGTTCATCTGAGAAAGAGTTTAATTATACTATGAAATAACCATACACGAAAACTAAGAACTCACTCAAAAGCTAGATCAGAGAAAAACTTCTATAAAGAAAGTAATAGTTTGGAGAGTTGCTAAAACATGGCAACAATTAACAACAAGAACTCAGTCAAAGCAAGATAAAGAGAAAAGCTTGATCTTATGGTTTAGAAAGGTCAGTTAGATCAGAAAGCCCCATGTTGAAGCTAAGTTATTTTTCTTATTTACTCAAAGTTTTCAAACATTTTAGTAATATTAATAAGATACGTTTAGATGTAGACAAATCTATATATTCAATGCCTAAACAACCATAAACAATGATGTGTGTCTCACGCCTTTGATACTTCAAATATGGTTTCTTGTATTGAGTTCAATTTTATTTATTTATTTATTTTTGGTGAATTTGAGCTGTTCAATTTATTCTCTTCATTATTGTTATATTTTCGGTACTATAGACCAAAGTCACCTTTCCCCAAGCAGCAAAGAAATATTATATATATATATTCACAGCATGTTTGTCACAAATTTAGTCATCTTATGTGCCTTACTTTGCACAAAATGTTTATACTACCTTTCGTCTGGTATTGAATCTTGATATAAAGTTAAGTAGAGTCTTTGTATCTTTAAATAAATTATTAATGTGCTTAAGAGTGAGAATATAAGTTAGTATGATGCACAATTTTTAGATTAAGAGTTTTTTGTGAGAATTTTAGATGAATAATATAATTATTATAAGAAAGTAAATCTTTAATTTCAAATATTTCAAAATTGAAATGTGTACATTTTAATTTCGAAGGAAATAAATATTTATTAGAGAAATGAGTAACATAATTTTAAGTGCTCAGTTCTTGCCTTCATAGGGTCCACCAGATAGACATAGAATTGTTGTCTTCTTCAAGTAATCAAGTTTTATAAGGCTGTGTTAATAGAAGAAAATCGTCACATGAATTTGGTATTTATGATATTATACCATTGTTTTATAGTGGAAAATTCATGAACCTAAATAACGTATACTAAAAGAAAAAAGGATAAGAAAGAAAAGTGTTGTGCATTGATGCGTGTGGAGTAAGAAATCAAGCTAAATATTACAAAGTGTCAGTTCATCACAATAGAATGCCCTGTGAATCATGTGATAGTTTTCACTCCATTATTGCTGACCACCTAACTCTAATCCTTGCATGCATAAGAAAATATCCTGTCTGCCCTTCGTTTTTTTTTTTTTTTACTGAACTCGAGTATTTGGAGTCTTGGGCATCAAAGGTGTGATGGTGATATTTTGGAATATCTTTTCTATTCTTAGGTTTCGGATATTGGGAACCGCCAGTAGTTCATCAGAATAGGCCGTTCGTGGGTTGTGACTTGGGAAATATTGCAAGAAATTTGAAATCGTTGTCATCATGTGGCAATTTTCAATCTAGTTCAAGTACCCAATTCCTTTCCAAGATCAACCAAATGAATGGATTACGAAAAGTCAGTTTCTTGTACTAAAATTATATCTTACGTATTAAACAAACAGCTGACATATATCTTACATCGATGTCATATGAATTATATATACAAGTGAGGTTGGGCGCTTATCTGTTGCAACTTTGTTTTTGGGTCAACCAGGTGTGCCATCTTTATTGGAAAACAGATGGAAAATACAGACAAAGGCCTACAACTTCCACCTCCCAAATGTGGGGATCTCATAACAGTTCTTTGTATTGATGGAGCTGGAGGGATCAGAGGAATCATTCCTGGTGTAATCTTAGCATACTTAGAATCTCAGTTGCAGGTAAGTAAGCATGAATCTTGATCAGGTTGCCTTAATTAGCTTTAATTAATATATTTTGATCATAATTTAAGTTCGATTGAAATGGATGCAGGAGCTAGATGGTGAGGATGCTAGAATAGCAGATTATTTTGATGTTATTGCAGGAACAAGTACAGGAGGTCTTATAACCGCCATGCTTGCGTCGCCAAATGAAAATCAACGGCCACTCTATGCTGCCAAAGATCTCGTTCCCTTTTACCTGGAGCATTCCCCGAAAATCTTCTCTCAGACACGGTACAAGGGTTCTGGAATTCATACTCTCTAACCCACTAAATTTGAGACTCACATGAAAATTTATTAACCGCAATTCATTTTCGGAATTTTGGAGCCACAGAGGACTATTTGCTGGGCTGAAAAGTGCAACCAAATGTTTGACCGGACCAAAGCATGACGGGCAATATCTTCATAAACTGATAAAGGGTATCCTGGGCAACACAAGGTTGCACCAAACCTTGACAAGTGTTGTTATTCCAGCCTTTGATATCAAGATTCTCCAGCCAACCATCTTCAGCACGTATGAGGTGGAATCAATTAAGCTCTGTAGCTATCCTTTTATTGTCCTTTGAAGAATATTTATTTATCAGTAATAACACTAAAATAGTGGAATTGGTTCATGTAGTTGCCAAACAACCCACTCTTGGATGCATTGATATCAGATGTATGCATTAGCACCTCAGCAGCACCAACATTTCTTCCTGCCTATTGCTTTAGGACCACAGATTCAGATGGTAACGAACGAGAATTCAACCTTATTGACGGTGGAGTTGCTTGTAATAACCCGGTAGGGAATTGCATGTAGAAGTACTATTATCAGCACATATGAGGAATTTTGTATATTTATTCCATAATTATTTATCTTCAATTCTAGACTTTGGTTGCCATTGGCCAAGTCACCAAGCAAGCGATGAAAAAGCCTCCGGACTTCTACCCCATTGAGGCGACGAACTACGACCGTTATCTAGTGATCTCACTTGGGACAGGCACTGCAAAGAATGTCCACAAGTACACCGCTCAAAATGCTGCGACATGGGGGATTTTCGGGTGGCTATACAACGGAGGTCATGCTCCATTATTGGAAGCATTTAATCAAGCGAGCGCAGATATAGTTGATTTTCACATTTCAGTTGTTTTACAAGCCCTTCATTCAGAAGATAATTACCTACGAATCCAAGTAAAAATTTTACCTTAAATTGTCAAATTTGCGCTTAAATTAAGGTTTTCTTTTCTCTATTAATGAAAATAACAACTTTGGCATGAAAATCAGGAAAATAATTTTACTGGGACTTTATCCTCTGTGGATATCGCAACAAAGGATAATCTAGATAATCTCGTGAAGATTGGTGAGCAGCTGTTGCAGAAACCAGTGTCACGAATGAATGTGAATACGGGTGAGTATGAACCACTAGAGAATTGTGGAACCAACATGGAAGCACTCAAAAGGTAATCTTTTTCCTCTTACTGTCGTTGAGCTCCAGAATATTACTCACTTCTCCGACTTGGTTAGATATATACCCGAATTTTCTTATTATTTTTGCACGCAGGTTTGCCAAATTACTTTCGGATGAAAAGAAACTTCGAGACTCGAAGTTTAAAGATTGAGATTAGGATGAACCCAGTCTTTAACAAAAGTTTACTTCAAGCTATTGCGTTGAAATTATTGCTTCTTTCTTTTTTCCCACTTCCGTAGATCGGTGGATGGCTATATGTCAGATAATTTATGTGCCCAACAATAATGAGCATTCATCAGCAAATAATAATATCTCATGGACTTTGATAACAGCTCAAGAATGTTATGGTGGGTTTATGACTTCCTCGTTGGTGCCCGGGATGGGGAGTAAAGTTGTGTAAAGCTTTGGAGGGACACACACTATACTACGAAGTTAAATCACATGGAATGAGAATACCCTCCATGCAGTACGGGACTGTATTCGACCCAGACAGATTTGGGAGAGACTCATCTCACCACTCACCACATGCATGCCTTTGATGCGTTATAACAAAGACGCAGGAGTGGCTCAACTTAAATCTAAGCACTTCAGAAACTCAGACAACAAAGATGCCGAAGTGAGAGCTCCATTTTTCATCAGACAATTCTAAACCCTTTTGATCATATATTTTATATTTTATATTTTTTTATTAGAATCAATAGTTTTTTACACGGCTCAATAAAAAAATATAAAAAACTATTATCATTTCAAAAACAAAAAACACTTTTCAAATTCTAATCCAATCAAAAGTAACCATTATTTTTCTCCAGCGGGCATATGGTGAAAGTCTTTAGATTGTTTAATTGATTCTAATAAATTTACATATATTTGATGAGAAGGGAATAATCATGTTTACTATCTAGTTAAAATATGACTTTATTTACGCTTTTATACTGCATGGTATTATACCCACCCTGTTAATGTAATGTTACTCAGGCTGATTCATTTACTTAAGATGCCTTGTCCTTCCTTCGTACAAACAGCCTAGGAGAAATCGAACCCGCGAAACAGGGTCTAACCACTTTTCAAAGACCTTATAGGACCTCTATTCTTGAGTCGAAAGCCCATTTATATCACAAACCCAATTACACATTTGGAAAAACCATATTTTCAGTCTGCTGCTCTCATCGCCCCCAAAACAAATTAAAAAGTATCACTACTTCATTTGTTTTCCCCTCTTTTTTATTTTTTATTTTTAACAACTCCTGCAGAAGTACTAGCGTACAGTAAATTGCATTTCCATCTATTTTTGTTAATTATTTTTAGACGAGATGGTAATTTAACTATTAGAACTTCAGTTGTAAATATTTTTGAAGTCAATTAGGCAGTTATAAATTGTCGTAGGCATGTGGCTCTATTTATAACCAAAGATATGTAGAATAAATTATCTGTACATGAATAATCAACATTATTATTATTATCGGTTACTGTCTTACGGATCACCATGTGGCAGGCAATGAACTAACTTGGAATTTTGGCACTAGCATGCCATTACTCACCTCGTTCATCTGAGAAAGAATTTAATTAGACTATGAAATAATCATACATGAAAACTAAGAACTCGATCAAAAGTTAGATCGGAGAAAAACTTGTAAGTATAAAGAAAGAAATAGTAGTTTGGAGAGTTGCTAAAACACGGCAACAATTAACAACAAGAACTCAGTCAAACCAAGATAAGAGAAAAAGCTTGATCTTATGCTTTTGATAAGTCAGTTCGATCAGAAGCTCATTTTCTACTTATCCCATTTAATTATGCCCCATGTTGAAGCTAATTTATTTTTCTTATTCACTCAAAGTTTTCAAACCGTTAGATAATAATGAGACGTGTTTAGATTTAGACAAATCGCTATATTCAATGCCTAAAAAACCACAACCAATTATGTGTATCTCACGTCGTTGATACATCAAATCTGGTCTCTTGTACAGAGTTGTTCAAATTTTTCTCTCTACTATTGTTATTTATCACTTTCTTTTAATATTGTGGTACTATAGACCAAGTCGCCTTTCCCCAAGCAGCAAATAATATTTTTTTCACAGCATGTTTGTCACAAATTTACTTTGCACATGTTTCATTTGACTTAGATATAAAATTTAAGGAGAATATTTAATTTAAAATAATTTATTAAAATATATTTGTTATTTATGTAGTTAAAATTGTATAAAAATTAACTTAATATAAATCATTTAAATTAATGAGTAGTTGTTTGGTGAGAATTTTAAATGAATAGTATGATTATTTTAATAAAGTGAATATTTAATTTGGAATATGTCAAAATGAAAAAATGTATATTCCATTTGGAGAAATGAGAAAGATACTTTTAAATGCTCAGTCCTTGCCTTCCTAGGGCCCGCTAGATTAGACATTGAATCGTTGTCTTCTTCAAGTAATCAAGTTTTATAAGGCTGTGTCAAGAGAAGAAAATTTTCACAAGAATTTGGTATTTATGATATTATACCATTGTTTTATAGTGGAAAATTCATGAACCTAATTAACATATAGTACTAAAAGAAAAAAGGATAAGAAAAACATTGAAGGGTGTGGAGTAAGAAATCTCAAGCTAAATATTATATAGTGTTCGTTCATCGCAATAGAATGCAAAAGGGCAAGAATGGAGATTATTGTCCCTCAAATATAATTAGATGTGAATCATATGATAGTTTTGACTCAATTGCTTACCACACCACCTAACTCTAATCCTTGCATACATAAGAAAATATTCTGTCTGCCCTTTGGTTTTTTGGTGAACTCGAGTATTTGGACATCAGAGGTGTGATGGAAGATTGGAGACTTTGGAATATCTTTTCTATTCTTAGATTTTGGATATATAAAGCCGCACTAGTTCATCAGATTAGGCCATAGCCTTTTCAGCCCTTAGGGGGTTATGACTTGGGAAATATTGCTAGAAATTTGAAATGGTTGTCGTCATGTCGCAATTTTTAATCTATTTCAAGTACCCAATTCATTTCCATGAACAACCAAATAAATGGATTACGAAAAGTCAATATCTTGTTCTCAAATATAACTTTCATAAACAAATGTAGCTTCATCCAAGTTAAATGAATTATATATACAAGTGAGGTTGGGCTCATCTGTTGTAACTTTGTTTTTGGGTCAAACAGGTTTGGCATCTTTCTTGGAAAGCAGATGGAAAATACAGACAAAGGCCTACAACTTCCACCTCCTAAATGTGGGAATCTCATAACAGTACTTTGTATTGATGGAGGAGGAATCAGAGGAATCATTCCTGGCGTAATCTTAGCATACTTAGAATCTCAGTTGCAGGTAAGTAAGCATTCTTGTTCAGGTTATCTTAATTAATAGGCCCCTCAGTTTTTACCTAAGTTTGATTGAAATGGATGCAGGAGCTAGATGGTGAGGATGCTAGAATAGCAGATTACTTTGACGTGATTGCAGGAACAAGTACAGGAGGTCTTATAACTGCCATGCTTGCATCGCCAAATGAAAATCAACGGCCACTCTATGCTGCCAAAGATCTCGTTCCCTTCTACCTGGAGCATTCCCCAAAAATCTTCTCTCAGACACGGTACAAGGGTTTTGAACTTCACAGTCTCTATATGTTATGTTATGTCGTGTTCAGTATTATGGCTTCTCATACTTCACTTTCACATTTCTTGACGGAAAACTTGAGACTCACGTGAAAAGTTATTAACTGCGCGCAATTGATTTTCTGAATTTTGGATCCACAGGGGACTATTTGCTGGGCTGGTAAGTGCAACCAAAGCTTTGAGCGGACCACAATATGACGGAAAATATCTTCATAAACTTATAAAGGATATCCTGGGCAACACAAGGTTGCACCAAACCTTGACTAGTGTTGTTATTCCAACCTTTGATATCAAGATTCTCCAGCCAACCATCTTCAGCTCGTATGAGGTGGAATCATGCTCTGTGGCTATAAATATTTAATACATGCATATAACATTGTAGAAGAAATTTATAAACTATTTTTTACCCTTTTATTATCCTTCGAAGATTATAATTTATCAGTAATAACACTGAAATAGTGGAATCCGTTCATGTAGTTGCCAAACAAGCCACTCATGGATGCATTGATGTCAGATGTATGCATTAGCACCTCAGCAGCACCGACATTTCTTCCTGCCTATTATTTTAAGACCACCGATTCAGATGGTAACGAACGAGAATTCAACCTTATTGACGGTGGAGTTGCTTGCAATAACCCGGTAGGGAATTGCATATGGAAGTACTATCATCAACAGGCATGAGAATTTGTTATATTTATAACATTAATTATCTATCTTCAATTCCAGACTTTGGTTGCCATTGGCGAAGTCTCCAAGCAAACGATGAAAAAGAATCCGGACTTCTACCCCATAGAGCCGACGAACTATGATCGTTATCTAGTGATCTCACTTGGGGCAGGAACTGCAATGAATGACCACAAGTACACCGCTCAAAATGCTGCAAAATGGGGAGTTGTTGGGTGGCTATACAACGGAGGTCATACTCCTTTAGTGGAAGCATTTAATCAAGCGAGTGCAGATATGGTTGATTATCACAATTCAATTGTTTTCCAAGCCCTTCATTCAGAAGATAATTACCTACGAATCCAAGTAAAAAATTTACCTTAAATTGTCAAATTTACGCTTAAATCAAGGTTTTCTTTTCTCTAATGAAAAGAGTTACTTGGCATGAAAATCAGGAAGATAATTTGATTGGGACTTTATCCTCGGTGGATATCGCAACAAAGGAGAATCTAGATAGTCTTGTGAAGATTGGTGAGCAGCTGTTGCAGAAACCAGTTTCACGATTGAATCTGAATACGGGTGAGTATGAACCATTTGAGAGTAGTGGAACAAACATGGAAGCACTCAAAAGGTAATCTTTTCCCTCTTCTGTCGTTGAGCTCCAGAATATTACTCACTTCTCCGCCTTGGTTAGATATATATATACCCTAATTTTCTTATTATTTTTGCATGCAGATTTGCCAAATTACTTTCGGATGAAAAGAAACTTCGAGACTCGAAGTTTAAAGGTGGAGATTAGAATGAATCCAGTCTTTAACAAAAGTCTACTTCAACCCATTGTGTTGAAATTACTGTTGTAAACTTTTCTATTGCTTTTTTCTTTTTTCCACTTCCGTAGATCGGTTGATGGTTATATGTCAGACAATTTATGTGCCCAACAATAATGAATATTCATCAACAAATAATAATATTAGTGGACGTCGATAACAGCTCATGAATTTAATAGTCTTGTGAGACCTCTCCTTGAGTGTCTGAGATTTGGAGACTGATGTCTGAGGTGTTAAGCCTTAAAGCGTTGATGTTTTTCTCACAATTAGCAGGTTTCTCCTTTTCAGCTTGCCTCAGTAAAGGAACTCTCTATCGTCATCTATCATATATGGCTGAAATGATGATAATAATAATATTCAACGCTCAACTACGAGTATAACCCAAAAAGAGTTTTGATACAAAAAGTTTAGCAAGATGTAATTAGAACACCGTGCAGGTTTGGAACATCAAACATGCATGGCCTTTACGCGGAACTGTTATAACCATGACTCAGTAGTACACTAGTAAATTATTCCTGTTTTTTCCTTCCATTTCGCGGGTTATTGGCCAACTTACATGTACGAATTGTGCAACAATACAAACCATAAGATTCCAGAGATTTGATGCACATGTCGCAATTGCAAGTAAACCTAAGACTTTAGGAGCAATTAACTGTACAGATAAACCCCATTATAGTACAAATTGAATAAAATAATAGGCACAATAAATAAACAAATTGGACCAAACCACAACTGTATAACTATGCAAATATTTGCTGAATTACAGTCTCTGCATTTCCATTGTACTGCGCCAGAAGATGGATAGCGTCAGCCCTAGGCAAAGCAAGAAATTCCTGTGCAACAGTACAAACCATAAGATTCCAAACGCTAATTGCATCACAAAATTCTCAATCATAAAAAGAATCTACTACTGAAATTTTGAAGAAAAGAATTTCAGATGAAAAGCAATCAGGATACTCACCATAACTTTGAGAATTGCATTTTCATCGCATGCAACATCACCAGCTATTGTTTGAGTGGGGCTGGCTACATCTTCCTGCAATCCAGTACCTGAAGATGCCGTAGCTTGGAATGATCCATGTGTTGAAATATCACTCGCCCTAGAAGCAGCATCAGCAAGTAAAGAAGTACCAACTTCCTTTAATGAATTGATCCTCAAAAGACCTTCAAATCTATCTTTACACATTTGCAGTTTGACCAATTCACAGTGTGTATATAGGGCAGCCTTCATGATCTTTATAAGCTGAGGCTCTTGAATACCAAGCCTTCTACCAATAGCAACCTTTGCAAAACAACAACCAAGGCATTTAATATTAACCAGTAAAGGATAACTTCAGTACTATTATGGTTTCAGGAATCATAATTTACAACAACCAAGACATGAATGGCCAAAAACTGTCATCTTATATTCAACTGCAATGAGAATTCATGGTAAGAGCAATGTCAGCAACCATCAATTCAGCAGAATAGAGTTACCTACCAAGCTAATTGGATAAGGTAAATGGGCTAACACATAGTACCTCAGAAAATTGAAGGTTTAAGATGATCCTTCGTTCAAGATATAAAAGTCATTATCGAATGATGAAAGGAAAAATCATGTCATAAGCATGTCAAACCTGGACTGAAGTTGCAAGAGCATGCAAAGGCACCCCTTCATTAAATGTCTCCTCATTTGGTCTGAGCAAGGCCAACAAAGTCTCTTTTAAGGGCCTCAACAAAGCTGGATCATTAGCTGCCAGAGGACCTAAATGTGAGCAGGCTACTCTTAAAGCACGAGGATGATCACCAGAACTGACAAGCTTCAGAAATTCAATCTGCAAAAGAGCACATACTCAAACCTAATCAAGGAGATTGGAGGTTGTGTGTTCCTTTCAGCCAGTCTGAAGCAATTTATTCAGAACAGCTCACCTGCTTAAGTTGGAATAGTAAATCTGGGTGCTGTGTAAAGAAGTTGGGATCCATTACATTAATCTCTTCAACAAGTTCTGCAGCCATTCCCCAGTAAGCAAGTTCTTTCATGGCCAACACCACATCATATTTATCTTCCCGGAGAATAGCACCATCAGCCATGCGTGATCTTTCAGCCTGCAAGTCCAGTATCAGTGGCAATTTTATGGAAGAGATAATTAGGGTAAAACTAGAAGACTGTTCTTCTTTAAAGGCATCTATGATGGTAAGGTAGTAGCAGCAACCTCTTGTTTGTTGCTTCCACTAGAAATTTCTGATATAATATCAATTTTCTCATGTCTTCCTCTCCAGCGCTTACGCTTGTTCCTCTCTCCAATTCCATGACTTCTGATCCTCTGAAGCACTTTCAAATTTTGAACTTGTACGGGACCACTAGTGCTACAGTCTCCGTGGTGGGGTGTTGCCTCAGAAGGGTACCTTTCACTGATACCAGTAGTCTCTGAACTCATTGCATCGGCATGACATCCAGAGAAAGCATTACTGTGAGTATTATTATTGGGAGATTCACCATCAAGAACTTTACTGCTTCCACAGTCTGTCAAATTTTTCCGAAGAGGTCCTGAACCAGATTCATTATCATCTGCTGCTCCATTTGGGACTTGTTGTGTTCCTATGGGAAGAATAATGCGTTTGGTTGAGAAGTAAAAATAATTCTTAAGCACCACTACTCTGAATAGGAAAAATATTTAAATATTTACCAGTCTGAGACGAAACACCAGTCTCCACAATACCTCTATAGACACAATACTCATGAACAAGCTCATCAAGAACTGAGTTGTTCAATCTCATCCGGCATAATTCATTCTGTGACACCAAGAATAAACAAAGTGTTTATGGTCCATAGGATATAGACGTGAATAGGTTAAACACAAAGATCACTAACTAGCAAGTATACAATCCAAAAGATGTCAATACAGAAATACATAAGGCATGAGATGACCTCATAAAAGAGTTCTCATATTACTCAACCATGGAACAGAACAGAAGATTCCTTGGAACAATTCCATAAGGAATCCAGAAAGAGCGCAAATCAAGCAAAGGCCTTTCCCAATGGAGCCCCCTGTAACAAGTGTAAGCATTATTTACTCATAATAGATTATAAACACTTCTCATCCATGGGAAGTTGCTCCACTACCTAAGCAGCCTAGGAGAAATATTTAATCCAAGTCCTACCACAAGTTAACTTGCATGAAACCAAAAAAGAAGCATATACATATTTCCAGATGAGCTTTTAATTTATCAACCGAGACCTAGCAGCAATATATCAATTTTAAAAATTCTACTTCATTGAATGGGACCAGGGAAGAAAAATGAATAACTTTATGCTTGATGTTACTTCCAAGGGGCATAGGAAAGTGTAACAAAACTCTTACAAGTAAAACTGAAAACCAGTATACAAATAAAAATTAGTAGTGAGTTTCCTCCAGGGAGCATCAGCTAATAGAGGGAATCAAATGTCAAATGCAAGTTGAAACTAAACCGAGAGAATCATGAGCCAAGGCATTTGAACTACAAAGTCTAACAATGAAGCACGTTGTTCTATATCCCCATGTCAACTAATTAATATTAAAATATAGATCGTAATGGTAACTCAAATGATCTTGCCTATGTTGGGGAAGGAAAAATAAATAAAAAACTTAAAAGATCAAGCCTACGTTAATCAATACAAGGCAGATCAAACATACTCTAGTAATTGCAAAAATTAGCATTGAAAATGGATTCAAGAAGAAAACAGAATCCACCCAGAATCTAATAGAAACATTAGCTTTAAAATACTTCTTTTTTTTCCTTTTGGAGAGAGAGGAATTTGAGTGACTGATAGATAATTTAAAAGCTTCTTATTAAAAGCTAAAGTGCAAAGTAGCATTGCATGACTGAAATTAAAAGCTAAAGTGCATTCTACATTTTTTAGAACACCACAAAGATATTAAGTTATTAATTACTCCCTTTGTCCAAAATTGGATATCCACATTTCTATATTTTGGGATGTCTAAAATTGAATGTTCTCTTTACTATATAAAAAAAAAAAGAGAATATTTTCCATCTAAAAACCCAAAAGCATCTTCCTTATTCCTTAATTTAAGGGATTCTCATACCACTAACACAGTACCACAACTAATTTATTGATAATAAGGATATTGGTGTAATTTAATCATGGTCAAAAGCTCTCCTTAACTTTCATACTAAGTTAAAAAAGTAGGTATTTAATTTTGTATTTAAACCCGGAAAGGAGGGCTATGGGGAGAAGGGAGAGTCATTAAGGTCCATCTTTAGGTTACAAACTGCCAAGCATGACACATTCAAAGAGGGACAATATTTTGTTAGTCCACCACGGAGCAGCAGTTAGGGAATATTATATAACACACAGCCTAATACTGGAGGCATGCAATTATGGACAGAAGTGTCTTCTAGTTCTGGACATGCAACACAAGCTATAAAGTAACTTCTATTAGCTTTGTGTGTATTCTACAGTTGAACAAATAGAACATAAGCAAATGGAATTCCATAGAAGAATAAACTCAGAAACATTAAAGGATAGAAGCATAGTGACCTGAAAAGCTTGAAATATATCACCCTTAGCAATCCTCAAGCTTTCAACTGCTCCTTGCCTTGTAAGCTCCACAGCATGTGCAAGGGCCTGTATATCCACCTGAATCAAGAACCCAGAATATAGATGTTAGGTTTGAAAGATGCAAATCCAAATTCCAGAAAGAAGAACTGGCATAAGTTGCACCATCATCATTTCAAATGCAGCCAAGGTTCCAAAAACTGAAAAATCAATTGAAAGACAAGGAATGAACATCTATCTAACCTCATCAAATGGAGGTGCTTCATACAAGCTCTCCTGGGGCATTGCAGGAGGATCACGTTCCTCAAGAAGCAATCTCTCTGTAAGATCTGAAATAGGCGATGAAATCCCTTGACGGAAGCAAAGGCCCTTGTGTATGCTGCAGAGTAAAGGATATAAACATGAAAAATGTTGGACTAATGTGAAATATACTAGAGTAGCTAAAAATTGAGAAACCTGCAGAGAGAGGGAGGAATTAACTACAGATCAACCGAAGGAAAGTAGCAATGACCTTATCAAATATCTCAGAGTCATCGAGAGGATTGGGTCATATGCATTAAGGTGAGAAATTAAAACAGATGATAACAGTCCAGCAATATCAAACCTCCGCCTTTTAGACCACTGAAATAATGACAAAGATAAACAACGGTAAGTCAAGCAGACACCATACTATCAGCTAATACTGCAAAATAAGCTCAATCTCACCTGTAGAGGATAGTATTATTGATCTCTTATGTTTAAAAGGATAGTATTATTGGGTCTCAAGCCCTTTCTCTCACAGACACACACCAAACTATAGAGATAACCAGGAATCCAATAAGATGATTTAGAAGAAAACTTGAGATAATTCCCAATTTTCACAAGGAGACAGCAGCAGGATAAAAAAAGTGAGAATCATAAAATTGCCATCTCTTAACACCTACATTTGGCATAATCAGCATTCTTACTAAACAAAAAATCATCCAATTTTTTCATAAGAATGAATTGTGCTCCACATATCTGTTTCATATAGAAAGAAAGGGATTTTTTTTTTTTTAATCAGACCATAATAAACATTTTTATCATTGAATAGAAATAAATTATCCTTGTCCTTTGCAATATAATCTCCCATAGCTTCTGTATGATAAACATTATCTCCTTGAAGCTGTATTTACATCGCACAAGTAATACTACATTAAAATATGTCCCAAAGATCTTGTGTACACAGGTTCTTTTGGGAAAAAAAAAGAAGTCTTTGAATAGTGTGATAACAGTTTCAGAGTCTATCAAAAGTTCTGTCTTTACAACAATTTCTATTATAATCCTATTTATACCTCCCAAGAGTGCTGAATGATTAATTCACAACCTTCATATTGGACAGATAACTAAACCAAATGAAAAAACAAGAAGGAGATAGAGTAAAAGCTGCAGTCTTATAATCCAAATGTTGGAATTTTGTCCCTAGTTAGAACTCTAGGAATGGAAACTGGAAAGGAGATTCCACACTTCACTGTATGTAAGGGAACTAAGATTGATTATCCCTTGTAAATTACACTTCTACAGAAAGTGAGCATAAATTCACTGCATGGGGAAACATTAGCTAAAACAAACACTGAAAGCGTATAGCTGTAAGGAATACCAACCTCAAATGCCACTGGAGAGTTCTGATCATCCTTATCATAAATAAAAGCAAGAAGAACATGCTTAAATTCCTCATATGCTTCCTTCAAGCCAGAGAGGGAAACATATATCAGACCAAAAAGGAAAAGGGCAACAGATCATCTTCAGCTGTGTAATCAAGTCTATACCAGTAAAGAAAACATGTACATAAGAGAAATAGTCTACAGGTATAGAGTATCTTAAAAGTCAGTTAAAATTACCAGCTACTGAATTTGAGCAACATACATCAGAAACAGAGATATGTGACACAAAGTTCTATACCAACTTTTAAAATTTAATTCCAAGAACAATATTAGATGGCAACCCTACAAAGAAAAGATTAGAGGGGAAAGGATGCTTTGTGGTGCATATATCAGCACTTATAAAACTCCACACACTCTGACTAATTAGGCAAAAACAAGAAGCCCAGTTACACATGGAAATTGGGCATTTCTCTGACTCACGTCAAGGACTTGAAATTCAAATGGAACTTCACAACCTGAAAATATGGATGCTCCACTTGCCAAAAAAAAAAAGGGGTGGAGAGAAGAATCTTGATTTTCTTAATCTAATGAGTAAAAATAACAGAAAACATTGCTAATTACATGCCATGGAGTAGATATGAAAAAATTAGATAGGATATCTTCCATGTTAAAAATACGTGATTAATTGAATACTTGCTAGAAGTCTCAACTGCAATAAGGAGAATGCACAAGTTATTGTCATCCTATCTTATTGCCAGAATACTCAAACCTGTGGAGTAAGTGTATAATGTATATTATCACTTGTGTAATATCAAAGCACTCCATTGGACCCTTAAGAACGAGAACATATCTACCAAATCATTTCTATCGTCCTCAGTTGAATTGATTATCCTCCTTCATGCACGGTCAATAGTGCAACAAAGGTTGCAAAGTGAGCGGGCAGTTTCCCTACCTAATTGAGGACCACCAAATGTGGTCCTGCTTTGGATCTGAAAGAATTGGAGTCCAGTTTGATTGGTTTATTCACAATTAAAAGATCCTCTTTTGCATTTTTCGTTTAATCAAGCGTATTGCTAGTTAATGGCAAAAAGAGTTGTATGCCTCCATACATTTCTATACATACATGTTTTCAACAAGCAGCATTCAGTTCAATTGAACTGAAAAATTAACCTCCTTTGCCTCTTCAGCATTGCATAAGAATAGTAGTAAACAAGTTACTTACTACACAGGTTGAATTGGCCACTGCAGCTATATTCCTATTAGGCAATTTGCCTCATGCAAGATGATGAACTACCATCTAACCTATAAATTTCTTTGTCAGTGGTATATTCAGAAAGTGATTTAGCATCAAAGATGTCCAGTAATTGCCAACTGAGAGTCCTATAAATTAGCATTAACTCCTTGCCATTTTCTCATACAAGGATGTTATAACGCCGGAGCAAAATTCATGCACTACATTATCAAGGATTTGTAGGTGTCGGGCTGAATTTGATAATTGAATTCGTTTTTATATCTTCAACAAATTAATAACAAAATTCCCCAACGGCATTGGTTTGTAACTGGATATTGGTTAACCAAAGGAACAACCAGAAGCAAGAAAACTGCTATTAAAGTAACTTTAGGGAAAAAAAGGGAAATACCGGATAAGCACCAAGTGCACAAGGCGCGAGAGCCTGTCGCAAACAATTTATTGCCGTATTTCGATCCTCTTCTGTTCCTTTCCTTAATAGTTCAATGAATTTCTGCATAAAACGGTAATAAGCACGAAAGCGAAGAAAATAAATAAAAATGAATGACATTTTTCTTATCCTCTCCTTCGAAACACACGGATTACCTGCTTCTGTAAACGGAAGAGAAGGCGATGATCCTCAAGAACGAAAGGCGCATGAAGGCGTAAGAGATCTAAGGCGGCATCAACCTCGCCGGATTCCAGTAACCATCTGACATGCCGAATCAGCAGCCGCGAGTGATACAACGACGAAGTTAGCGGCGTTGGCGAAGTTGATGGGGAAGATGACGGAGTGGAGTCCTCGATTAAATTCTCGGATTTTGCAAAATCGATCACGAGAGCGTCAAGTGCTTCCCAATTCACTTGAATCGAATCCATTTTTATTTATTTTTTTCTTTTTCTGCAGCGGTAGGTGTTTCGTATTTCAAACGTCTATTGAAAGGGCGATAGCAGATTCAAAGCGAGTGAGTTTTTCCTTTCGATTATTTTTGGCTCTTGGGGGTCACAACTTACAAGTCTATCTACTGAATCCAGAAAAGGCGGCGAGACAAGGTAAATTTCACGTAAGTGACACGTCATTATTGTGGAAAAAAGTACTCAGTCAAAGGTGCCGTAGTTTTTTTTTTTCCCCCTCATGGTGCTAAACCAGGCGTTATGCAGCCTTTTGTCTTCGATATTGTTAGAATTAGAGAATACGGAAAATACAGTACCCATGGTTTAAGTAATATTAAAATCAGATAATTCTTAGCATGAGTTCACGGTTCACGTCAACACTTACATGTTGTTTAAAGAATGTTAATTCGAACTTTGAGAGTTCTTTTTTTATCATTTTTTATCCATTAACTATTTTTATTTTTATTTTTATCTTTTTCAGTCACTGAACTATTTTTTATTTCAAATTTGATCTTTCAGTAATAAAAAATAAAAAGTAGTGCAGTAATAAAAAAGAAAGACGTTCAAAGACCAAAGTTAAATAAATGAAAATAATTCATGGATCTAAAAAAATTATCAATGGCCCAAATTGAAAAACAAAAATAGTTCATGAATCTAAAAAGATTTTATAAAAAAAGATAATGGACCAAAATTGAAAAATAAAAATAAATCATGGAGTAAATTTGACAATTGTCCACAATAATACAATTACATTATCCAAAACCATATATTCTTATTCTGATACAGGTGGGTTGTGTATGGAAAAGGCCAACTCCAGCAACCAAATAATATGCAACTTAAGGAGTGACTCTCTTCTGTATTCCTTGGA
Source organism: Apocynum venetum (assembly GCA_019593545.1). Classification (NCBI taxonomy): domain Eukaryota; kingdom Viridiplantae; phylum Streptophyta; class Magnoliopsida; order Gentianales; family Apocynaceae; genus Apocynum; species Apocynum venetum. The sequence continues at coordinate 1,188,973 of SRSM01000123.1, read as the reverse complement.
GGTTTGGTCTTGGTGCCATTGTTAACATTGAGTGAGTATCTCAGCACCATTCTCGGTTATCAAGATGGTGTGCTCAAATTGTGCAGATAGGCTCCCATCCTTTGTTACAACAGTCCAATTATCCTCCCACATTATTGGTTGTATGCTACCAATTGTTAGCATTGGTTCTGCAATTTCACAAGTGCCATTAAAAGTTTACTAAGGTGATACATATTTCAGAGTCAAATTTGTTAAACTGAAATGAGACAGACCAAAATAGCACTGTTATTTTCATGTGGCGAGGCAATATAGAAACAACTGTACACTTTCATATAAACTGCAACGGCTTTTATACATATTGCGAACAATTTGCTTGATCTGATTCTTTCATCATTCACTAGAAATAGATGATTCCAATCCCCAACAGGTCTTTCTTCAATCCTTAAGGAATGAATATAATAAAAGGAAAAAGAAATAGAAATACTATTGCCAGAAATTTTAAGATAAAAAAAAAAATCAATACTTCTAGTGTACATGAACAAAGCACCTAGGTACTTTCAAATCACACTTCAATTATGGGATTATTAGGCACCGAATCTTCCAATATATTCTCTAGAACACTATCATTGATTCCACTCTCTAAACTCCTTAAATAGTGTAAACTTCCTTAATCGAAGTATGGAATATCTATTTTTCCCAATGGCAAATAAGCACATGGAATGATATCATCAATATACTGAACAATGTACCAATATCTCTAGCTCATTCAGTGGTTGAAAATGAGAATATTACCAATAGTGAAGGTCTGATTCAGAACCATGCATCCACGACCAGTATTCCCTAGACAAAAACAAGGTCAATGGTAATAGAAGCTCACGAAATCTCTTCTTCCAGAGATATAGAGGTACTAAAACTAAAATCGAATTGAAATTAAAGAAATGAAAAAAGAGCATAAACTACAGGAAATTAAGCTAACTGACTGTTCTAGAGGAACCTTCCCTTTCTTCATAATTGTCTCTTCTTCTCATTTTCACAATAAAATAGGTAGCATTCAAATTGTTTATCAAGACAAACAAACAAACAAATAAATAAAGTCCTACAAGTAACCATACAATGACTGAATCAAAAGTACAAAATAAAAGAAAAAAATTGAACATGAAAGTCAAACGGCGAAGGTTAATTGAGAATCAAGAGAGGACAATTACTATAGTGTAGAATGATTGGATCAGCATGAAAAACTCTTCCTACTCCATGGCCAACAAACTGTTCAACAACCCCATAATGATGCTTATCTGCATGATCACTTTAACAGAAAATGCTAAAGGTTAGCATAAGAACAAATCTTTTAAAATCTTCATATCTTAATGCTACAGTGTATGTGTTGCACTTACAATAATCATAATAAACCCACTAAAAGATTGGCTAAAAATACTGAAAGCCTATATATCAGGCATCTATCTCTATATCCTTGGGGATTAAGAACTAAGCACACAATTTACATGATCTTTATCAGTATGAGAGACTTCTTCAGAAAAATGCTTGAGAGGAAATTCATATTTATGGAGAGAAACAGATGGCACAGAAGGTGAAATAGAACAACGACGCCAATGTAAAATAGACTCAAGCAGAAGCCTTACTGTATTGTCATTCCAATCTTTTTGTATTCTATCCCAGGTGCACATATTGATATTGCCTTGTCCAAGCATTCTTTCGTTACCTACCATGAAGAAGTCATATTACTTTTCTCTGCTGTCTAGAATTTCAAAACATGTAAAATGAAAAACAGCCACACAAGATCAACTATTTCACGTAGGAAAAGATAAGAAACAAGCACGAGAAATAGCTCATAGCAAAACTCAACAGTATGCACTGATTTTCCCCAAGAAAGAAAGATTAAATATAAGGCTTGAATATCAGAAAAAATTACTGTTTGCAGATCCATGTGAATGAATAACTAACATGGAAGGTTGCTGCTACCAGGCATGTATGAGAGAAAAGAACAAGAGTACATGATTTCAGCACTTGCACGTGTTTCAAACCCCCAACCGGAGAATTCTACAAGAATACCAATTAACAAAAGATCATATTGAGTTATTGACTTGACAACTAATAACGATAATTTTTTAAACAAGTTCGGAGTCTAGTAGCAGTGCCAATGATGATGGCTCCATTAGTTATTCAAAACAAGATTTCCAAGTAACTCAAATGACTGAAGGGAAGCTAAAAGTAGCAACAAAACCGGTTTCACCTAATGCAAAGCTGAAGTTCAAAATCTACAAATTCCAAGTTCATGCTGACCAACTCTGTTTTCCACCCAGAAAATTAAACAAGAGATCAATCTTCTATATCAGTAGGTTCAGCAAATCAAGAATTTAAAATGCTTCTCCGATAAATTAGTGAAAATACATCAGACATTCCATTGTGAAACCAAAGAAAAGGGTAGGGGGTGGGGGGGGAAGAATACCTGTACCAATTTTCTGGCTTCATCATCAACATCTCCAACAAAAAAGGTTGCTGAAGTATCACCATGGTAATCCTGCAAATGAACATTTAAGTTGGGTAACCGACAAAATATTGTTTCTATCAAGCAACAAGCAGTTAAATGATATGAAACAGAATCCAATAGGTAAATATTGAACATGCCAAGAGATAAGGTTCAATAAGAATGAAATTGGGACAGAGAGGGCATTCACTGAAATTTTTAAGCAATTGTTAATGAAAGAGAATCTTTCCATCCTTTGTTCACATATATAATGCAAAGAAATAGAGTGCGTCTTTAAGTTAGTTCCCATTCTTTATACCACTTGAAAAAGAAACTACCAAGTTAAAGAAAGAGTCTAACCAATAAAATACTTACATTTAGATAAACAGTAACATCAATGTTGATAATATCCCCATCCTGCAAACAACAGGTACCCATAGGTTGATAGTAGAAGATTAACAGTAACAAAAAAGAGAACAATCCTTAGCAACAATAGGTTATTTGGGCACAGGTGAACCTCAAGAGCACGTGAATCAGGAATTCCATGGCAAATGCACTCATTCACCGATGTGCAGACACTCTTAGGAAATCCACCATAACCAAGAGGGGAAGGATATGCTCCATTTTCAATGATCATTTGATGAACTGCTTTGTCAATTTCATCTGTTGTAGTGCCTGGCTGCCAAGAGAAGTGACAATTACAATTCATATAAAGTACAGTGCCTAAGAAATGTACAACTTCAATAATTCTCACTCTGCCTCAGATTTTTCAAACAGTTATCATTTTCAAATCAAAATTCAAATTCGTTGGAACTCATATCTTGATTAGTAGTGCAACAAATGTCTTGTTTGATGGAAACAATCCATGGTATCAAAGAATGTTAGAAGGAAAGAATCAGCAGCTGCCCCTTTTGATCATGAAAATCAAAATAGCAACGACAACTAAATCATAATCACCTGATAAATGGATTTACACAGGATGCAAAACACTTACAATGATCGTAATTAACTGTGGAAACCAGTGAGCTAATATGCTATAAACCACTGAAACTTTGTCAGTAAAGATGTCTCCTAAGAATTCGAAGCAAGTCATCTATGTTAGTAGATAAAGAGGAGAACAAAGCATTTCAAAACTATCTGGGGAGAAAAATTTATCTAAAACTATCTTGATTGTTAACTTGATCATCTCAGGTTATAGAGAAAGCAGGAATAAGACAAAAAGAAACTTGCCAGACTTGCGAAATCCATTGAAATGTCACCTTCACTAAAGTGCCAGCATACTGAAGAACTTGTGCAGCGAGCTTTCCTGAAGCCCTCATTTTCTCAATCCCATTTTCATCATGCACTTCCAGTCCACTAGCAATTCCAGGCGGTTTCCGAGATTTAACATATGGAGGCCTTCGTATGTCAGCAGGAACAGGTCGGCAAGGAGACACTTTCCCAGGACGTAGACTTTTCCGCTTGCTGTTCGGTAATTCTTCTAGATTTCTGCTTAAAATTGGGGAGAGGGAGGTGGAATTAGCTGCTGTCATGGTAAAATTTTGATTCACATTCACATAAACACTTACGAGCCAACTATAAAAAGAATGCCTTTTTCCATCCAATACCAAATCCAGCTTCAGTACCATTTTAGCATACGGAGACAGCCCCATTTATTCCCCAGAAATTATTCTGACCGGAGCTCAATTTAATAACAAAGTCCACTTAAATGTGATTGGAGTACCTTCTATTGAATAATAAGTTCGTTAATCCAGAAAAAGTTCTTGACAATTGCATCGATACATGTTTTCCTCCTGCAAAAAAATTAAGCCATGATGGTGAGGCCAGCCACCCAGTCCATACTTCCAGAAGAGAATTAGAAGGGTCAACTTGAGCAAATGAAAAGACAAAGTATCTAGATATTCTCAAAGAAATCAATTGTCTTTAAGAAAACAGTATATGGAAGAACAATATGAATATATTCCAGATGGAAATGCAAAGGGAAAGCAATAAATTAAGGCATCAAAACTCACCGGGGTTGTGGCGGAAGAGACGCTGCAGGGGTAGCGTTGCTTGAATAAATCGACCGTCCCCTACGAATGTGGAGAACATACGAGGCTGAAGCGTGGTTCGCACCACCATGGCCGCTGCCGCGTTTCTAGAGAAGCGCAGCTGTTTTGAAGGAGGAGAAGATAGAGGGAGAGACTGCAGCCTCGCTTGCTCTCTGCTTCCACTTTCCAGTCTTTTTTGTTTCTTTTTTCCTTTCGGAATAGTGGAATTAATTGATGAAAATAATGTTCAAATTGAATTGATATTTTCTTTAAATAAATATATTTATTATTTAAATATATTTATTAATATTTATTATTTAAAATATTTATATTTCACTTATTCATAATTTTCACCATTTATTATTTTAATTTTAAAAATTATATTTCATTAATTAATAAATTTCACAATATAATTTAATAAGTTAATTAAAATTAAATATTTTTTATTACTTTTAAATAAAATTTAAAAATAAATATTCAAATAGATTATTATTTATAAATAAAATGAAAAATAAGAAACTGGACAAGAATTAATAATGGACTGAAAATGTAAATTAGTCTATGGATTTGAAATTTGAAGGATTGGGCCAGTAACTAGGGCTGATTTGGGGCAACGGGGCAATTTCGAAAATGATGTATTGGAGCAAAAACATTTTCTTATAGTAGACAGACTAAAGATATGACATTAGTAGCCCACTTTCGTTCCAAGAAAGAACTCGTTAAATAAATTCAGCCACACCATGAAGGAAATATATACTCTCTTTCGATTCATATTAAATATCCAATTGCATATTTATTAAGTATATTTAAAATAATATTATAAAATTTAATATTAAACTTAAAATACATTTTTAATGAGTATTTTAAATCAACCTCTCATATTTTTTGAAAATAATAATTAATCTCATTATTTCTCCACTTAAATAAAAATTAAATTAAAATATAATAATGAATTATGCTAAAAAGACATTTAATATCAAAAAAATATAAAACTCCTAAAATGATATTTAGTATGAAACGAAAAGAGTGTTAAACAGAAAAAAGATATCTGATCAGTTAATTACTCTTGTTGTAAAATAGAAAAAGAACATAGAGCACCATGCTCTCTAATGAATAGAATAAGAGGTTTCTTGTAGTTTACATATACTACTTCAGCTCGTTTTCGCAATATTTAGAAATTTTATTTTTAATATAAATATAGTTTTATATAAAAAATTACAAATAATTCCTTTATATATATATATATATATATCTTACATTAATAATTAGTGTAAATAATTAAATAACTCATCTTCTCTCTTGAACTTTTTTTATTAGATCAAAATATTTAATTTTAAATAAAAGAAATACATCAATATTGGGTCCACTAAAAGAACTGCATGCACGTCAGTAGGATTATGGATGTTCCCATCCTTGGCTTTTATTCCGAATTTCATTTCCTAACAAAAGCTAAAGCCGCCATGGGTTATACACATACTTCCATGTATGCCAAATTTTTTTTCGCGCATACACAAATTTTAATTATTTTGTTATAATATTCATTCCCAAAATATCAATAATTTAAAAGTAGAAATATATTGAGTTATTTAATTAATCAATACTCACTCCCTCTATAATTGAATATCTAATCTTATATTTTAGTTTGTCCAATTTGAACGTTTACTTTATTTAAATAAATATATTTTTTATTTAAATATTTTTATTAATATTTTTTATTTAAAATATTTATATTTCACTTCTTCATAATTTTCATCCTTTATTATTTTAATTTTAAAAATTATATTTCATTAATTAATAAATTTCACAATATAATTTAATAAGTTAATTAAAATTAAATATTTTTTATTACTTTTAAATAAAATTTAAAAATAAATATTCAAATAGATTATTATTTATAAATAAAATGAAAAATAAGAAACTGGACAAGAATTAATAATGGACTGAAAATGTAAATTAGTCTATGGATTTGAAATTTGAAGGATTGGGCCAGTAACTAGGGCTGATTTGGGCAACGGGGCAATTTCGAAAATGATGTATTGGAGCAAAAACATTTTCTTATAGTAGACAGACTAAAGATATGACATTAGTAGCCCACTTTCGTTCCAAGAAAGAACTCGTTAAATAAATTCAGCCACACCATGAAGGAAATATATACTCTCTTTCGATTCATATTAAATATCCAATTGCATATTTATTAAGTATATTTAAAATAATATTATAAAATTTAATATTAAACTTAAAATACATTTTTAATGAGTATTTTAAATCAACCTCTCATATTTTTTGAAAATAATAATTAATCTCATTATTTCTCCACTTAAATAAAAATTAAATTAAAATATAATAATGAATTATGCTAAAAAGACATTTAATATCAAAAAAATATAAAACTCCTAAAATGATATTTAGTATGAAACGAAAAGAGTGTTAAACAGAAAAAAGATATCTGATCAGTTAATTACTCTTGTTGTAAAATAGAAAAAGAACATAGAGCACCATGCTCTCTAATGAATAGAATAAGAGGTTTCTTGTAGTTTACATATACTACTTCAGCTCGTTTTCGCAATATTTAGAAATTTTATTTTTAATATAAATATAGTTTTATATAAAAAATTACAAATAATTCCTTTATATATATATATATATATATCTTACATTAATAATTAGTGTAAATAATTAAATAACTCATCTTCTCTCTTGAACTTTTTTTATTAGATCAAAATATTTAATTTTAAATAAAAGAAATACATCAATATTGGGTCCACTAAAAGAACTGCATGCACGTCAGTAGGATTATGGATGTTCCCATCCTTGGCTTTTATTCCGAATTTCATTTCCTAACAAAAGCTAAAGCCGCCATGGGTTATACACATACTTCCATGTATGCCAAATTTTTTTTCGCGCATACACAAATTTTAATTATTTTGTTATAATATTCATTCCCAAAATATCAATAATTTAAAAGTAAAAATATATTGAGTTATTTAATTAATCAATACTCACTCCCTCTATAATTGAATATCTAATCTTATATTTTAGTTTGTCCAATTTGAACGTTTACTTTATTTAAATAAATATATTTTTTATTTAAAATTTTATTAATAATCTATTTAATTTAATAAATTTATATATCATTAATTCAGTTCTCCATTTGTCACCACATTTGTATCACATAAATCTTACAATCAATTATATTAATATCAATAATAAATTTATAAATTAATTAAAGTCATTAATTTTATTTAATTTTAATCAAAATCAAATTAAATATTCAATTTTGAAAGTTGAGAGAGAAAGTAAACAATGAATATTAAGAGTAACATTTGTTTAATAGAATGATCCTCAAAATGTTAATATACAGGATTCTCCTTTGCTACTCAGGACAAAAACCATAACATTTTCTGATTAGAACAGGAAAAATATCTGAAGCTCCATTAAATAAACAAAGACTTCTATTGTCATCTGTTGTTTTGTGGGTGTCCGATAGAGAAGGAGATGGAGGTACAATTCTGCTGGTTTACGTTTGCTAGGTGACATGAGATTGAAAGAACCTGGGAGTGCTTTGACGAGGGAAGGATGAGCCCAGAAGGCCCGCCGTACTAAGAGCGCATACGGCCAATAAGGCCCAAACTTGATGAATCGTCGTTTTCTAACTTACTAATGGCCCAGGATAGAGAAGGTCTGGGAATCCAATGTTGTCAGTCAATGTCTGATTGACATTGGAATTGGGCCCACTAAACCACCAGAAATTTCTTTCTTTCCTAGAGTAACTCTCCCCCCCCCCCCCCCCGCCCTTCTCCCTCCGTCAACATATTCTCAGTGGAAGAATACCTGTCACGTAAGAAGGGAATATTTTTGTAGTCCCCACATCTATATTTTACTATGAGGTTTGATGGTGATTGACCATGATGCCCCATGTTCACTTGTTTATTTCTCACCGTGCCATTTCACACTTTTACTAGCTCTAGCTTTCTCTATCTTGGTGTCCTATCTATTCTCCTTCTCTATTCTACTACCAACCAAGAAAAGTGTGATGATTCTCACTGAAACATTTTTTCCTCATCAAGCCTTTGTTTCTTTCTTGAATGTATACCAAGACCTAATAAGTCTAGCTAGTCTCGTTTTCAACTAAGAACTATCTATTTTAGGGACAGGAATGGTGCAATGCATAATATATGAGAGATGCATGTACATATTTATGCAAAATATACCATCAAAATTTGTGTGGTTTTTCTTTCAATTGTGCCCAATCAGAGGGTGCATAGCAAGTACCAAAGTTACAGTTCACTGTTCGGTTCCGTTCCGGGCTCAAAGAATCCAAAAACTGCAGACTTTTTCTCTTGGTACCGAAACCAAAGGACAGTGATGATTAACAGAAAAAAATATCAAAAGGGGAGCTTATTTCTCTCAAAAAGCCTCCCGCCTCCACTCGTGACCAATCTCAGTGTGTGTCAAACTTCCAGTTTCAAGACTCTGTAATACGTAATAGAAGAGATTCTTTATCTACATTCAAACATCCCACACTACTGTCCCAGAAGTACTAATAGCTTTTCCAGCCGGGTGTCATGAGCTGGTTCATCATCACCTTTATTTCAAAGTTACTTTCTCAATTAATATACAATATTAAAACCAACAGAGAATTTCAAAGGAGAAAGAAAATAAACTCGAAACAATTGCAAGATATATGAGTATATCAATCATTGTTTTTTTGGCTCTGGAATTATCGACCCTTTTTCCAGTTTTTCCTTACCCCTGCAAAAGTTTCAAGACTCTCTCTACAAAGACGCAAAGAACTTTATCATTTAAGTCAAAATTAAAAAGAAGCTAAAGTTGAGCCCCCAAATACATTTTCGAAAGGAAATTGTGCTTTATACATTATCTTCTTTCTTTCAGCAGAAAATGGCAGATATCCAAAAGAATATGCAGAAAAAAATGCTTTATTAATCATCTGATACAAGTCCAGGATCTCTTACATTCAGAAATATAGTAAAAAATAGTCTCGTGTAAGCTGAAGTTGATTCTTTTCTTCTTTTTTTTTCTCATCAGAGAAGATTCAACGAGCTTTACTCAGATGAAGAACTTTTTCAGTACCGAATTCGAAAGCTCCTTACGAAAATTAATGCAGACTTCTCTTACAAGTACATTTGGCAAGAGCAGTGCTTTCCTGCAACATTTTCCATATGCAATGAGTATATATATGATATATCAATTTCATAGTCAAAGGAATAGACATCTTTCGTCAAAATTTCATGATTTCTATGCAAAAAAATTAGCTTCTAGAGGAAATTCCAAAGCTAGAAGATCAGAATTATGAGTACTTTTTTTTTCTTTTCTTCTTCTTCTTTAAAGATAAAGGGAGAAAAAAGCTAATCACCGTCAACTTCTCTGACAAAATATTCAACGGGAAGCAGGGATAGCGAGAGTGGTTCCCGCCCTCCCATTTTACATTGATGAACTTGTTTTCTTTTCAATAAGAAATAAATTACGGGGCATAAGCGAACTTCGGTTCTCCTGATAACTTGAAAATCACACAAAAAGATAAATTAAATTTTTTCCTTTTTTTCTTCTGTTGAACAAAATATCCATTTTCATTAATAGTAACTATATTACTATTAAATATAATAGGAGGATAGTAAGCTACGGAGAAAGAAAACAAAAGTTCTATCTGTTGATACCCATAGAAGAAGTAGTAAGAGTTGCAAAAATTGGGACAAATAAAGAGCTCTAGCTTCCACCTAAGGAGGAGGACCACGGTCCTCAACAACACTTAAATTTGTTTTTTCTCTACCATCTTTTGTCCCAACCTTCTACATATAGGGCTATGGGATCTGTTTTTTCTTTCAAGATATGGACCACTTTTGTGCCAATCCATTCTGCATTAACTTCCTTAGAATCAATTTTTTCCTCCTTTTATGCTTCATATTTTATCATAATGAATCAGTGTCCCCAATTGGCTTTTCCTTCTTGAATTAGCTGAGAATTCCATATGTGTGATTCTCCATGAATTTTCAAGAACTTTCAGATCTGGACTATCATTTAAGGTTTCTACTTTATACAACTACTCAAGTCTCGTTTTTTTTTTTTCCCCTAACTTAGTAAAATGTGCATTCACGATGGTTTCTTTTTACTAGACCGATAGTGTTTGCCAAGAATTTTTGTTTAACCCGATATCATATGTATTCTCTGTTTTTTTTTAATCTTTTAAACATTATCCTTGAGCTTGATTCTATACATTTAGCATTTACCCCCTAAAAAACAATACTACTACTGATCGTAAATTAAGATTGATTTCTCATTTTTTAAGTGTGTGTCTGAATGTCTGGGGGGAGTAAAAGCTAAGAAAGGATCTCCTTTTCAATAAGGGGGACCAAACATGTTGGTTTGAAGCGTCAAATTATAACAGATTATAGAAAGAAAAAGGAGAGCTTTTGGAATTAAGAGTGGACCATTTAGGGCACTAGCTAATAAAACATGTCCTAGACATGAAAAGAAACCCCCTATATTGAAAGGGTTTCACATCTCTTATCTTTAGATTCCTAATTTTGCTTTTTCACTTTTTCCCGTTTCAAAGCTTTTTCAATTCCCTTTGGGATAATAAATTATAAATCAAACTACTGTTAAAAAACCACGAAAAGATGGCAATGTTTATGTCTTTTAGCCATCTCAAAGGTAAAGGAAGTCGTGCCTTCAATTCATAGATCAAATACAGTACTAATATTTAACGTTTTCAATGTTTGATCAGTGGTTTTGACTTCTCCCCAATATCCTTTTATCTTTATTTTCTTTTTCTCTTTTTTTATTTTATTTTAAAAGAAGAGCAAGCTGCATATCATTTTCTTCCAACCCTGTATTTTTCCACGCTTCAAAATAATCGGAATTACTTCCAGACCCATTAGTGAAGAGAATTTTTAAGTTAATCATTTGTAGATATGCAGGATATCTGATTTCAATCCCTAGAGATTTATTCAATTTATCAGCATACATTCCGAATTTTTATTTTATTTTTGAAAATCAGAGCAAGGATTTTATTAAAACAGGGAGAGTTTCCAAGTACAGCAATAAAGAGCACCAGCAGGACACCCACCTGAGACTATCCCTTGCTGTACCTAGTGCAAGTTGTTCACAATGCTAAGCAATATACATTCAGATATATATATCGAAACACGAAAATAATTATATCAACAACATTTTTATATAAATAATTAGCAAAAAAGTTGTAATAATTGTCACTTATGAGATAAAATACAATTTCTAAAACTAAAAGTCTCATTTTGACTTTCATATTATCTATATTAATACTATAGTTTGTGTACAATTTATGCACGATATCAATTCTTTAAATAGTAGAGATTATTTGTCAAGTTTTTATAAATTTTGTAATAAAAAAAGCTTTCTATAAAAAACATTATTATACGAATATAACATTTAAAATAAAAATAAAAATAAATATTTAATTTAGATAATGCCATTACTCCTTGTATAGTCTTATACTGTATACGAGTATTTCCTTTGTTAAAATTAATTTAATAGATTATTAGTAAAATTCAACTCTTTAACATCAACGGAGGGAGACGTCAGAGTTAAATAAGGAATAATTTATGCTTATTTTGATTGTAATAGCTTGATAGATAAAAATAAATAAATTTAAATTTAATAAAATTCTATTTGATTCGTTACATTTTAATTATTCATTTTAAATTTATATAAATATTAAAAATATTAAAAATAATAATTATACAGTTAAAAATTATAAATTATCATTGCTTAATAGATAACATATAACTATTAATATTTTTTTAAAAATATTATTTAATAAATAAATAACAATTTATTCAAATCCTTTATCCATAAGAACAAATAAAGTATTCTAATAAAATTTAAAATTTAACAATTGAAATCAAATATATAAAAATAAAAAATTGAACAATTAATAATCGTTCATTTGAAATTCCGGGCTCAATCATGGGGGGGGTGTTGAAAATGAAGAAGTTTCCTCAATGCGTTCTGGTTCAGCTGGATAACAGGAAGAAGATTTTTTTTATTTATGCCAAGCTGGCAATCTGTGTGATGAGAGAAATGCCATGTTGGCAATCCTTGAGAGATTAGAAGTTAGTTAGTTATCTTTTGTGTATATATATCTTTAGCCTTCTGAACTGAATAATTCATTCAGAAAATTTCATTAGAAATGTGAAAACCGTCTCTCAGCAAATCTTCTCATTTGTTTTTCATTTTTCAATTCAATCAAAGAATCCTGTTAATCTGCATTGTTCCAGTTTAATCAAAGGTGTTTTTGATACACAAAAAGGATATATTTTACTCAATAAACATACAAATCAACTGTTTATCTCCAGAGATTGTGTTTTTCATGAGCATGTTTTTCCTTTTAAAACTAATAGCATTTCGTCAGAAATTCCTATTTCTACAAAGTATTTTAATTCTCAGTTTTCTATACAAACTCCTGATGATGATATGTTTTTTCCTGAAGCTTCTGAACATTCTAATTCTTTGAATCCATGTCATCCATCATCTTTGGATACAACCGAAGTTTCTAATGATAATCATGAAGTTCCTCTAAGAGATCAAAGTATTCCTACACAACCCAGAAGATCTATTAGAAATCATAATCCTCCTGTTCATTTGTCAGATTATGTTTGTCCTACAATTCCCAAAACAAATCAAATTCTTACATCTTCTCATACCATTGATAAAGTTCTTGGATATGATTTGTTAAGTAAGAATCAACAGTCTTATGTTTATAATATTCATCAATTGTCTGAACCTAAGAATTTTGAAGAGGCTATTAAGGATTCTAATTGGTGCCATGCTATGAATAAAGAGTTATCAGCTTTAGAAGCTAATAAAACGTGGGAGATTGTATCTTTGCCACCAGGGAAAACTACTATAGGATGCAAATGGGTGTATAAATTGAAGTTCAGATCAGATGGGAGCTTGGAAAGGCATAAAGCCCGACTGGTTGCAAAGGGATATACACAGCAAGCAGGTATTGATTATGTTGAAACTTTCTCACCTGTTGCAAAATCAGTAACTATCAGAACCTTAATAGCTATTGCTGTTTCAAGGAATTGGGTTTTACAACAGCTTGATATCAATAATGCTTTTTTACATGGAGAGTTATATGAAGAAGTTTATATGGATTTGCCAAAGGGTTATTCTTGTGATGATCAAAGCAAGGTTTGTAGACTTAAGAAGTCTTTGTATGGTCTAAAACAAGCAAGTAGACAGTGGAATGCTAAATTGACAAGTGCTTTGCTTACACAACAGTTTAAGCAATCACATAGTGATCATAGTTTGTTTACAAAACAAACGTCTTCTGGTTTTGTTGCTTTGTTGGTTTATGTTGATGATGTAATTCTAACTGGAGATGATTTTGAAGTCATTACAGAAATTAAAGCTTTCCTACATGCGCAGTTTCAGATCAAGGATCTTGGAAATCTTAAATATTTTCTTGGTTTAGAGGTGGCCAGAAATAAGACAGGTTTGAATCTTTGTCAGAGGAAATATACTATGGATCTCTTGGCTGAGTATGGTTTTACACACTGCAAGCCTGTTACTACTCCTATGGATTCTACTGAAAAACTGAGTAAAACAGTCACTCCTTTGATTAAAGATGTTAAAGGGTATAGAAGTTTAGTTGGTAAACTTCTCTATCTAACACACACAAGACCTGATATTAGCTATGTGGTTCAACAATTAAGTCAGTATTTGGATTGTCCGAGAGAAGCACATTTAAAGGCAGCACATCATTTGTTAAGATATCTCAAATCTTCACCAGGTTTGGGACTTTTTTATAGAACTGGTAGTCCTCTTATTCTTCAAGCATATTCAGATTCTGATTGGGGAGGGTGCTTGCTCACCAGAAGATCAATTACTGGGTTTTGTATATTGTTGGGAGAAGGACTCATCAGTTGGAAATCGAAGAAACAAGAAACCATTTCAAGAAGTTCTGCAGAGGCAGAATACAGAGCAATGGCCATGACTTGCGCAGAGATTCAATGGATTTTGTTCTTACTTGCAGATTTGAAGGTGATTCATACTCATGCTGTTCCATTATTTTGTGATAACAATGCTGCAATTTACATAGTGGAAAATCCAGTTTATCATGAAAGGACAAAGCACATTGAGATTGACTGTCATTTCATCAGAGAAAAATATCAAGCTGGCATTATTAAACCTCTACCAGTTTCTTCATCTCATCAGTTGGCAGATATTCTTACCAAGCCTCTCCATCGTGCCAGTTTTCTATCTTTGATTGAAAAGCTACCATTACATTGCATTTACACTAATGCCAGCTTGAAGGGGGGTGTTGAAAATGAAGAAGTTTCCTCAATGCGTTCTGGTTCAGCTGGATAACAGGAAGAAGATTTTTTTTATTTATGCCAAGCTGGCAATCTGTGTGATGAGAGAAATGCCATGTTGGCAATCCTTGAGAGATTAGAAGTTAGTTAGTTATCTTTTGTGTATATATATCTTTAGCCTTCTGAACTGAATAATTCATTCAGAAAATTTCATTAGAAATGTGAAAACCGTCTCTCAGCAAATCTTCTCATTTGTTTTTCATTTTTCAATTCAATCAAAGAATCCTGTTAATCTGCATTGTTCCAGTTTAATCAAAGGTGTTTTTGATAGGGGGGGCCGCAGCAGTGTATGTAATTGATTTGAAAACCAAAATACAACTTCTCTGTAGCCTCAGGAAAAGGACCAAGACATACTTTTTTGTGACTGCGGCCCTAATTTCAATATAGGCAAAATCTGGTCTAGCTTTCCGTGCCAGCGCTATTATTACTCCTCAAGGAATCTTTGCTTTATTTTCAATCCCTCGTCTGGGGATCATAATGCTAATAGTATTGCTTTTTCAACTTTTACAATTTTGAAAAAAAAAAGGAAAAAGAAAAATACTTTTCCAATTTGAACTGCGCGGGAAAGCAGTGAGTGTGACTAATCCATCCACGGGTACATTTTACTAATATTAAAGTGGAGAAAAAAAATGCCATTGTTTTGCCCGTATGGTGTGGAAAATAAAAGTGAAGAAAGGAAAAGAAGAACTGAAAAAATAAAATGATATAGTGAATGTAATTTGAATATTTAAAATGGTAGATTTTGGGTTTCGAGAGTTTTCAATTTATTTTCCATTCCAAAATATAAAATACTTTAAGACTTTTGAAAATTATTTTGTATTTTTTTAATATTACAACTATTCTCAATTGAAGAGGGAGAAGATAAATGATTTAATTTTAAATTTTTAATAAAAGATATGCCATAATAAAATAACGAATTTTAGAAAATTATAATTTATTATTAATACATGTGAAACATCAAAAGTACAATATATTTTGGGAAGGATGTAGTATGATAATAAATATACTGTCTCTTCCGGACTAATACCGGCAACCAATGTAATTAAGAAAATTCGGCACCTCTACCCCCCCCCCCCCCCCAAGAAAAAGAGAACAAAACTGGACATTTGAAAACACTCTTTCTTGATCTATATATAGCATTTCTGAGCTAATCCTTAGCTCTTTGCATATGAGAACTGAGAAGTCAAGTCGATTTTCCTTAAATAGTAATATCATTCATTTAAACAAACTAGGTACAAGGAGTCCAACTACCGGCCTCCCATCCCATCAAAGGAAACATTTCTACATTTTTGTTCAACAAATAGTTTTAAACATTTCCTCCCAAACAAAAAAGAAGAAGAAGAAGAAGTTTTAAACATGTCCTGGGCAACCGTTCAAGGTTAAAATTTCGAGTTTTTCTTAGAGTAATTTCTTTAAATCCCACAAAAATTTTTACAAGATATTTTGATGGTTAATATTTTCCCTTGATTTTTTTTAATGGAAATCTTGAACATGAATGTCTATAATTAATAAATAAATAAATAATGAATCTATTGAAATATTCCATCGTCATAACTTTATTGTCTAATTTTTAGTCCCAACAGAGGGTAGGCATATTGGCTTATTGCCTTCTTTAAGAAATCTTTAACAATTGGTAGTACCATTTTTTTTTTTTTCCAAAAAAGGAGGGGAGGAAGAAGGCAAAAACCAAGGGGAGATTAAAAATCTTAAAAAAAGACTTAAATCTGATGATAGTATTAAATTCAAAACATAAATCTTGAGAAACTTCTTAAAAATTACAAAGGTAGTAACAAAGTACAATGTACAATGAAGAATTGTGGGCAGAATGATTGCCCGAAGACATAAACTAGTTGAATCGCGGCAGCTTTATCGTTCTACCTCAGCCCACGACCATGTGTTGGAAAAATATGTTTCTGCAAAGTATCGTAAGAGAGTCTCCTTTTGTTTCTCCAACCCTTTCTTCGTCTTCATTTTTATCCATAAAACTCAATGACCCACAATGAATTTCCAATGTCAGAAAGAGAAAAAGAGAGCCACTAACTGAACATTTTCGCTCCTAGAATTTCCACGGTTCTGTTTTTCCTCTTAAGAACAAAAGTAGCATTTGAATAATGGAATTACATCCATCTTATTAATGATGGATGGTGAAGCATGGAAAACGAAAAGCAGGAAGTTCCATTGGCATCCATGTTTATATTGTATAATTGAAACGTGTTTTGCTCATGATCGTCCCCCCATTAGCCCATCTCAGGATAAGCCAAAAGAGAATGCGAAATGGAAAGGACCGAATAAGGAGAAAGTTATTCCTTTTTTCCAATTATCAAGTACTCTCTATTCATCTAAAATTTAATATTTACTTTTAATTTTAATTTAAATTAAACAATTTATTTTTTATAATATGGTATTATCTTTATCATTAATATAATTAACTATTAAACTACATTGGTTGGTAAGGTATGAGTTTTTTCTAAGAAAAAGTATATTTATAGGATTTTTATATGAAAAATATATTTATTTTATACACATTGCACCTGAAATTGAAAGTCCACATTTGATTTAGTTATTTAGTTAGTGGTTGGATCATTAGGTAATGATATATATAAATATTTTATATTAAGGATTCTATTAATGAAACTTTAAATATAAAATATATTGATCTAAAGAATGTAGATTTTTAATTTCAGACATCATAAAATGAAAAGGTATATATTCAATTATGGATTGATGGAGTAATAATGAATAATTAATTTTGAATATCACAAAATAAAAATATGAGCAATCAATTTTAGACTTTCCTACAAAAAAAATCAATTTTAGACAAAAAAAAAAGAAGAAGTATTCATTTCAGTTTGAAATTAAATATTTACATCTATCTATCTTTTAAAAGGTTTGAAATTAAATATTCACTTCTAAAATAAACGTATATTTATTCTAAAACAATCTAATCTTTGTTGGAAACCAAATTGTTCATGCTATTTCCATGGCAATACGGCCAGAAGTGTTTTTTCACACAATCTTGAATCTTACCAGTTTTCCGTTACCATGAGAGGAGAGCAAGGGAAAATTGCATGCAGTTACGTACTAGATTTACCTTCTTTTTGACTTCCTGCACATATTGCTTTTATGCTTTTAGAACTTTTATTTCAATTAGCTGAAGGTATCTTTAGGGAACACATTTAGCAGATTAACCATAAAACGAGTCCTTGAAAAGGAATACATTGAACTCAATTTTCCCCCCAAAATTTATAGGTGGGGTAGAATAAGGGACCAAGATTTGGACTCTAAAATTTAGAATTAATAAGCCAATCAAAGAATGATCATATACCCCGCAATCATCGAGCATGTTGAATGACTTGGGTTAAAAATACAGCCAGACAAAAAGACTTAGAAAATCAATAAATTCTTGTTCTAGTTCACATTAGAGGACACAAATGAGTCCGAGAGGTCGGAATAATTCTCCATGAATTCTGTCAAACTCGTTGTTTTAGTAAAAGAACTATACTATGTAATCACATAAAGCAATTGCAGTACGATTTAATATCTTCTTTTGAAGTTAATAGTAGTAATATCCATTAAAGCAAATAATTTTTTTCTTGGAAGACGAGATAATAAGATTATTCCACCACTAGGAGTAAACAGAAATCTCATAGTATAGTATGCATTGTGTGCATCTTACCATAAAGCACTCTTGAGAATTAGTAATTTGGGAAACTAATTCTCCTCATTTTAAAAATATACTTTTAAGGTCCGATTTTGAATATTGATATTTTTATTTTAAATGACTTAAATAAAAATATTTAATATCTAAAATTTCATTAATTTAAGTATTTACATCGGACTAATTAATATTTTACATTGATAAATATATATATATATATATATATAATAACTTTCTTGAAGTCAAATAATTTTATTAATTCTTATATTAAATCAATTGTAGACCTTCAATTATGAAGTGAAGGAGTATAATTTTTCTTCAAAACAAAAAGATTTATTATTCTTTTCAATATTACTCTTACTAATATTTTTATTTTGAGAAACTTTTCTTAATTAAGCTCTTTTTTTAAAAAAAATATTGACTAAAAATATTTTTTTATTTGTTAATTTGTATACAAGGTGTAAAAAGACGTATATTCTAAAGCACAAAGTAAACAAATAATAAAATTTTATTAAATTGTTATGGAAATAATCAACTTTCATTATTAATAACCGTAATTTGTGTTATCAAACTTTTGCCAATGGACAAGATGTCTCTCCTTTTGTTTTTCTAAATATTTTTAGAAGTAGACAGAGAGATTAAGAATAGATGAAAAGAATAAATTTTAATTTCAGATCTTATCCAATAATTACTTTCTAAGTAATTGCTTAAACACACTACAAGCATGAGTTTAATTTTAAACAAAAATGGACAAACAAGGAGATGGGCAGAAGTGAGATAATTAATAATTTTAACGACTACGATTGGATCCCCACAAAAGCACATTGATAGCTGGCGGTCCAATATATGCCTACCATTTGGAACCTTAGGAGAAATCAATTAGAGTCCCACGTGTGATGTTATCCTCATTTGGTTACCTGAGACATCTTTTTGTTTTTGCATTCATTCTATTGCTCACCTAACAGTTTTGCCGTTATGGCCCTAAATTAAATGTCTATGCATGCCATGTCTACAACTACAAGTAGTAGTATGCTGGTAATGCACAACTCGCAAGCCCCATTTCCAGACATGAAACATCCATGCTGTTGCCTGTAATTAACATATTATTTAGTCTACTAAATCCCCTAATCTTCTTCTTCTAATCATTTGTAATCATTTGTCTCTTTCATTCAATTTAGATTCTAGTCTGTCTTTTACGTTTTGGAACTTTTCTGATAATGCATTATAAGTCTATCAAGAGCTAATGTAAATCAGCCTGAATAGCTTTCCGATCTATAAATTACTTCAACTATCTTATGGAGGTTTTAGATAAATTGAAGGGTCCATATTTTTGTTTAAGTTTAAATAATGTTTAATTTTTTTAAAAAAGTTAATATGTAATTTTTAATATATAATATAGTAAAATTTATTTATTTATTCAAGATAATATTCAAATCCATATGATGAAATGCTTGCTATAGTTGTCTGGCTTTGGAGGGAAGAATGGAGGAAAGGAGAAGATGACAAAAAGACAAAGGATGGTTAAAAGGTAACAATGAAAATGAGATGAAAAGCCATTTTTACGTAGACGTCTTTTACTTTCTCGTTTCTTTGTTGACCCTTTAAAGCCTAAATCACCATCCGTGATAAAAATCATGGCCAATGGGAAGAGTTTTTCCAACCTCTCCCACTTTTTCTTACTTGCCGTAAGCATAGAATAATAGACATTTTACAAAAGAATTATTAATGTTCGGATATAAAATAATAGAAGTTAAAGTGTAAAATTTATTTACTTTAGACTGTGGATATAATGATATATTAATCAAATTTATATTAAACCACTTATAAATTTAACGATGTAATTTTAATATTTTATATTTAATTCATCTCAAAATATAAGATTTTTTAACTATTTCAAGCATATTAAGAAAATATTTTAATTCTCTAAAATACTTATATTTATTATGCCATACTCTTTATCAAAATTTAGAATTAAACTTATTTATTTTTTCTCTATTTAAGAATGAAAATAATTTTAGAAGCAACACTTAAAATAACATCTCAAAAGTAGTAAAATGATATTTTTTTTACAAAAAAATCTTATATTTTGAGATTCCTTTAAATGATTTCTTAAATTATGTCACATCAATTGTTTAAAATACACATTTTTTTAATCCAAATTTATATAAATTTGATTTTTATTTCAGGGAGGAAAATTACCTTGATCCGGTTCTTCACGACTTGTTCTGCGAATCTTTTACCAACCGTGTGGGCGAATCTTGCATCCGTTATCACAATTCACAATTCCGTTCTTCTACTAGCACTGTTTTCTCCCCAAAACTCAAGTAAGCAGTGTTTTTCTACACAACTTTTTTTCAATATTCCAAGTAATACACGACACACGTGCCCAGCCGAGATGGTTATCCCCGCACAGGAGTCCCACGTCTTAACGAATCATCCGTTCAGATCCGAATAGCGGAGCCGTCAAAAGCGCCGTTACTTAAATTACATGAAAACCTGTTTAACGGAGTTAGATCAGAGGGGGCTTTCATCTACAGGACCACTTCTATAGACTAAAATAGGCAATAAAACCGGAGGCCAACCCTTGGATGGAACCCCCCAGCCATCAGCGTCATCATCATCATCTTTCGCCGTCTCCCACACTTTCTCTCTCTTAAAACAGATAAAAAAGCAGCTGCTCAGAAACAAGAAGATCTTTTCAGAGCCTCCATTTGCAGGCTTCCTTCTCGTACGTACTGAAATTCTCACTCAGAATTCCATTCGGTTTAGAATTTAATTGTTGTGGAGATTGTAGACTGGAATTCTGGTAGCTAGGCATTCTTCTAAATAGAGAGAGAAAAGAGGAATTGATGAGAAGGTATATAGTATGACGAAATGCGATGAAATTGGGGACGTTGCGCTAATGGAGATGACGAGAGCTCGATCATCATCATCAGAAGCGGAGAAGGCTGTTACGATAGAGGTTGGGAGAAAGAGGAAGGCGGCAGCTGGTGAATTGGACTATTCTTCTGCATCGCAGATGAAAAGTTGCCGTGAACTCGTTGTCAAGCCGGATGATTCCAAATTAGGAAAAGAAGCGTCGAGTTCAAACGATCCATGCGCGTCTTGTTGCTCAAGCAATGGTTCGACTGAGCTCGATATGGAATTTTCTAATTTTGTAGATCTGAAGGTACGTAAAATTCATATCTCGAAATTGAATTCTCTCCTTGAATTGGTACCTCAGCAGCAAGATAAAAATGCTCGTCGAACTGTAAAAACTTATCATAATTCATGATGGCACTTAGTTGCATATTTGATTTTTTTTTGGCAGGAGGAGCGTGTTGATTTATCATCAAGGTCGACGTACGACTATGAGAGCTGCAGAGAGAGGTACTTGTTTTTAGTCTTTCTTCTTCTTTTCAAATTTCTCAGCGTGTGGCCTTATTTAATTTTTAAGTGATTCTGAAGGTCACGTCTCTCCGCTTGAATTCGAAATTTAAAACGGATAATGTGTGGCAAACCGCAAACTGCTGGTTCTTAAGTTTCTTCCGTTTGAAATTCTCTCAAACCAGAAACCACCTCCTCTATTTAACGCAGACAACTTTCACAGTCCTTGTCTCGTTCACTTGCAAAAAACATCGTAACATCTCATCATTGTCCATTTCACAGGAGAGAAAGCACGCCTTCGAGCGAGAATCATGGTGAATCAGGCGAACTGCAGTCAACAACAAGGCCGGTTTCCGAGGTAAATTCTCATCGTCGTTCTGTGGACGAGAAGATGCCATCCAGTGCTGAACTCGAAGAATTCTTTTCTGCCGCCGAAAAGGATCTCCAGAATAAATATGCTGAGAAGTACTTCTACCTCTCGAGCTCTCAGTTTCAATCAGCTGAATTTTATTTTCAGCGCTCTTTCCGTATTTAATTACCTATCTAAAAAAAAAAATCGTGTCTATCTGCGCGCAGGTATAACTTTGACTTCGTGACGGAGCAGCCATTAGAAGGGCGCTACCATTGGGTTCGTGTAAATCCATGAGCGGGAATTTGTATACAAGGCTAGCTTGCTAACCATTATGAACCGCGACGGCTACAACAAGTGCAATGGCCGGAGCCAGACGATTCTCTTCAGATTACGGACTACGAGTAACTGTAGTTCAGTTCTACTTGTAGCGTTAGATTTAGCAGTACTACTAATTTAAATTTCGAGTCAGCTGTTTAATCCTACTCTAGGTTTTAAATGAATAAGATTAGTTCAGAATGATCTGTACAGTTAGTTTGCAGTTTTATTTATCTTCCATAATTTCTCTTTTTGTGTTAACAAAAAGAAAGCTTTATCTGTCGACTTAGTTGAAAATTAACAGTGACACTGCATCTTGCCTTCTCTTTGTGTGTAGAGATATGAACTGTGTTCTTTTTTGTTAAAGGAAAAAAAGAAAATGGAAAAGGATACTTTTCTGTATAATGCTGAAAGTAATTTTGTTGATTTAGATGGGTGGTCCTTTGTCCAATTAAATTCTGGGAATTTGTTTATGATTGGATGATATTTTCAAAAGCGGTATTGTTATCATTAAAAATACTAGTTAGAATGTGAGGCTTAGCTAGAAGAGGGAAAAGACCTGATGCAGGTAGGACTGCTTGCGGTGGTAGTGGTGAGGTTGGTTGGTGGCGGAGGACATCTATAGAGTCAGTAGGTGTAGGGGTGTAACAGTGAAACAGACCTTGCCGTTTAAGTTACGGACACGTGTTTGATAATCAGAGAAGTTGGTCTCTGATCCCATGTGGGAGTGGCTGTTTAGGACCTTCCTACTTCTTTTGATTTACCCCACACCCTTTACGTGCATCACACAAAAGTACAACATGCACTTGGAAATAATTACTTCAACCCTTTTATTCCGTCACTGACAGCAGTCTTACGAACAATGTGGCAAAGCAAACTCTAACACCGGTACAAATTGTATTTATGCATATGATGTTCTTCATGTGTACATGTTTCGCAGAAAATTGATAGAAGGGAATAAAGGGCGTCGGGATGAATTGCTTATTAATTCAATCAACAGGTGCACTCATATGGCAGAGTTGTGGTCCTCTGATGGTAGCCATGTAATGCATGAATCTGGTGTAGAAGACGTGGGATGGGTTGGGGTGTTGGTGTTGGGGAGGGGGAAAGAGACAGGGATTAGATCAAATAGGCTGAAGTCTTCTGCAGAGAGAGAAGCAACTTTGTCACGTTGTGTGGTAATGATTGTGTTGATTCTTAACAAAAAGAGAGGCGAAAAGGGCACATGCTTGGAGATTCGGGCATGGGCATTGCTAATTTTGATTCATTTCTTGAGGTTGCAATCATTCTCAAGAAATTATATAATAATCCTGATGAAGGGATACGCCTTTGATTCTGATCTACAGAGACGTCCTTACTCCTTGGAAGAAATGCTAGTTTGGGACGATGTCACTCTTAATAATAAAAAGAACCATTTGCAGCGCTCATTTTTAGTCGAGTAAGATAAGCTAGACCAAATAAGATTAGGCAAAAATAACTCCGGAAAATCTTACCTACATCAAAATTTTCCAACTAAAGGTACTGAAAATATCAAAAAAAAAAAATTTCCGAGTAGCAACTAGACAGATCTGCATATGAATTAGTTCATCTCCCTTAATTGGATGCGAAGCTTTATTATGGCTTTGGTTCATTGTAGCCTGACAACTGGAGAGAAGGAAAAAACTTCTCAACTTTAAGTGAAAAGAGAACAGACAGAGAGATCCAAAGATTTCCCAGGAGATGATTTAATTGCAATGGAAAGTTCAAGTAATGGCTTTTCCGGATTCCTTTTATGGTCTCTGTGAGTGATCAGCAATATCTGGTTTGCTTTTGAGTATGATCAAGAAAAGAGGGTAAAGACATGATTCTTCAAATGACGCAAAGACCTGCTGAAATGTCGGGATGATATAGAGTGGCACAACATTGGCGACAGACAAAGTTTTAATATCCTCTCTAATTGATGCCAAACTCAGCCAAACTACCATATTGAAGATGTTAGTGCGTACTGTTTTTTTCTTTTGAAATACAGTATAGAGAACGGAAGGAAACTCATTGACAAATCAGTAACTGACAGTCTTGATGGTGAGCCATCTGAAGAATTTTCCCAACCAAGATTGAACTAAAAGATGAAAGTTTGAACGTCGGATTGAAAGAGTAAAAAAAAATGGAGAGTGTGGATTATAACTCAAGATTAGCTGACACAAAGTAATGCTTTGGAATCCCAATAAATGTGATGTAAATATACTTACCAAAGTAAACTCTTAATTTAATGCCTCGTGAACTTATTAGCAAAAACCGAACCAATAAACTGCAATAGCGGCGGCCATACCTTAGTGGACTTTTTGGCATCTTAGAGGAATTGACACCAAGAAACAGCCGCTGCCATCTCTTGTTACGAAAGCAGTATTCTTGGATCTGGTGACTTCATTAATGACACTCAGAAAGAAAATGTCATCGGACCCACTCCGCATCTCATTTCAAATTCCATCTTCGCCGGGGGTCCTCGTAATTGTTGGGCTGCTTATGGAGCCCATGGACCTTCCCGGATTGGGATTTGGGAGCCAATTTTGATTATTCAGTGAGATTATGAATTGAATTTCAAAATTTATTATAGTACCTACGAATAATTGATTTTTTTCTCACTATATTATGTATCAGAAGTTAAATATACCTAGTAGATTACATTTGGATACCAATCCATAAACTCTTCTATCATCTCATACCAATTTTTTATTTCAAAATACATATTTCCTTCAAAATTTCTATCAGTATCAAAACTTTTAAATTATCTTCCAACACCACGTACGAATTATATTTATTAATATAAATAATATACTTATCAATACTTTTTATTTAAAATAATACTCTAAAATAATCTATTAATAATATTTTATACATTTTATAATATTATTAATTATGTGAGAATAAAAAAATATTCTATCGAATTTTCAATTATTATTATTTTTTAAAAAAATATCTAAAAACAACAATTTCACTCCAAAATAATAATAATAAAAAACTGTGTCCAAATATTGCTGTAGATAGTACTGTTTTCCGGAATCTTGCTGAAATATATTTTACTTAAAAACTGTGGCTGGAAATATTGAAACAAGTACTGAGCTGCAAGTTGTCTGCACCTTCAAAAGGGTGAATAAGGAGACGCCCACTTTACAGGTCTTCGTTGATACACAGTTATCAGTACCACTTCTGTCCTGCTTCACTAGGCTTCTCCTACATTTGCCAAAAAGGCCATGGAGTTTTTTATTAGTTGGAGCGCTCTACTCTCCTTTGACATAACCCATAATTCGTAACTTCTCCAGTCAATCGTAGGGAGCTCAAATGTCAAATTGAATCCTGGTTTTTATATCCATTCAGCAGTATTTGTCGCCTATCAGAAGCCAGGCAATAGCTAACACTTATAAAGGGATTGCAGCAAATATCGATTTAATGAAACGTAGAAACTAAAGAAGGAAAAACTTTGTGAAGCAGTAATATAATGCTATACAGGAAAGTTTCTTTCATTTTCATGAAGAGAACTTTATAAACACTAGTATTATGAGGAATACGGCCTAAAAATTTTCCTTACGTGATTAAGAAAGAAAATATACATGTTGCTATACAATGTCTATGGAAGCAACTGATCTGATGGATGAGGATCTGATTGACCCATCTTTTGCAGCAGAACAAGATATAGCTTTAGAAGCGTCCTCCTTTGCTATGGAATAAATAATCAACTCCTTCACAATCTGTTGGTATCTCCTTCTGTAAGTAGGAAATTTCGAGACACTTCTAGTCATTCCAATCATCCTGCCAAAAAAGATTGTTCATTTTAGTTTGGTCCACTACTATTAAATATAGAGAACAGAGCGGAAAGATTTACTGACTATTCATTCCAATCAAACAAATGTAATGGATATATTCTCCAATTTCCAGATCAGTAGATAAGAGAACTAACGAAAGTTGCAGAATTAGAGAAGCACAGATGAAATTATGCTTTGAAATTGCCAATGGGGTGACTAGTACATAGATGATGCTATCCTTTATCTCGGACTAGGAGTTCTGCTCTAAACATGTCCTTCCCAACTATTTGTTACTGAGTATTATTGAGTATTATTATGCAACGGATGGAAAAGGCTTTCCTGTTGCCACATATTTAGAATTTGAGTAGAAGCCAATTAGTCCAATCAAGAAAATTGGGAAACCTGGTCAGCAGATTTTGAAATATATTATGAATACCTACTAGAAGAAAATTTGTCAGTCTCAATGCTCACCTTCTGCTGATGCCTTCAATTTGAGCAGCTCTAACTGCATCTAGTGGAATGGAACTACCATTATCCCAAGCCTTAAGGCGCTGACCATTGCTTCCAAGGAGGACAACTTTCTCCAAGAACCTTGTCTCACCTTCTTCAAGTTGAATTACCCTCATCTGTTCTTTGAGGACCATAACAGGCTGGAAGAACCAGTCCAAAAGTCTGTCCTGGGGACGATTCAGGTAGTTAATTTCAAAATCATCAAGAAGCACTAAACCATCTGATCCACATTTAATGGAGTTAAGGATGGCTTGCAAGAAAGAATAGCAGGGCAATCCAGTATCAACAATTCGTGCATCACAGTCATTCCTTGCCTTCAACCAGTCATGGAGGTCAGATGGCATAATCACATTTGCATCCAGCAATTCTTTACCCCTCATTTCACACAACCTCATCATGTTACTCCATACCTATAGCATTTAAGTGAGGCATAAGATTACTGAATCATGTGAAAGAATTGTACCAAAATACAGTGAACTCTAAACCAAATGCTTCTGAACAAACAATTGCTCTTGCTAATAGAGGGCTGGACTCTCATCATTGCATGACCCAAAAATCCATTTCCCTGTTGCATGAGCATTCACCAAATATAAATTTCTTATCAAATTTTCAGACTACTGGAAAAAAGCATCAGAGGTGATGATATCAAGCTTATATTGATCAGGTTACTGTTCTGTCCAAAAAATCTTGTCAATTTTTACAACTTTTGTTGTACTAAAAATCTTGTCAATCTCTTAAATCAATTACTTATATTCCTAAAATACCCTCACTTTAGACCATTTGAAAAATTAAATAAAATTACATTTCCAATAAACTATTTGAATCATTTGATACATTTGACCTGTTAAACTGTTTAATATGGAGAGTATTATAGTAGTTATTTTCTACGTTTTCCTTTATGAAACTTAGTGTTTTCTTAGTTCTCACGGTCAAATATTGACAAGATTTTAGAGACGGAGGGAGTAGTACACAAATCTCATTATTATTTTCAGAAGTCTGATGCCAACTTCAGTGCAACCAATTTTTATTGCAGGATAACTTGCAAAAATAGAGATACTATCAACTTGGGTGCATTGTATTTATATCTAAAACCAATGCACTTCTATTATCATAATACCTAGCAATTGCATGACAAATTTCAAGATCTGCAGCTATCCATGTTTGGATCATTAACTACATAGCATACCTGCACCATTTTTACTTCTTTTATTGTTTCTCTCACTGATCTTGATGAGGACAAGCTCGGTACAATCATGCCAGGTGCTTCTGTATACACATAAGGGAATTTTCCTTGTAGCGAAGGACCTTGTCCAACAGATAACTCTGATGAGTTGGATATCTTCTGCTTGCGATATCGAGGCCTGGCCAAGGAAAACGTAACTAATAGTGTTTAATGTTGGGCCAGAAGGAAACCACAGGAGCACTTTTAACCAACTATATTACTAGCATCTGTAATTCCAAACCAAGAATAATTGAACTAATTACTTTGGAAGGATGGACCCTTCTCGAAGGTAAAGCCAATCATTGGTGTACTCATCAAATTCAGCAACCATAGCAATTACATAAGCAAGGCCCCTCTTGAATGACCTTTCCTACATTTCAAGTTCAGATTAATGGAATTAGTTCTAAGTCTAAGTCATATAACTGATAGAAATAAAGAATGGTTGAAATGTATACCTGATATACTACCACAGAAGCATACAACCCAATGAAAAAGCTAGAGAAAACAGCCATTATAATGCTCCCAATAACAACGAGTGGCCACATAAGGATAGTTAAACCCGCAATAGGTATACAAGCTGTTTCTAGAAATGGCCCTTCACGACTGATTAGATCATGTATCAATCTTTGCCAGCCTTTGAACAACATGTATGGGCTCTTCACGATGGCAATAGCAGTGTAGAGAGGAATTTCCACAACCAGTCCTGTGATCCCAGCAATGATACATCCTGGTACATGAATGAACCTGTACAGAAATTTCAAGCAAATGCATCATAGAGATGACAGAGGCCTGGACAAGCATTTTAGCAAATCTCTTTGCATCCAGACACGAATGCCTCTGAAATTCGTGTGATTTCAGTATGTAGCTTTTACCAATATACAATGTGTAGTCATCTATCTAGAGCAATTTGCAAAGACCGATTATCTCTTTTACTTATATTGTCTTCATCGACCTCTTCACTAGCACTTTACTACTCTTAGTCATGACACTGGTTTCTTTACTTCTTGCAGGATGCTTTCCTTTTAATTCCATCGTAAAGACCAGAAAATGTAAAAACATGTGATTTTAGCTTGTGGCTGTCACCAATATAGAGCTAATGCACAGATATCTAGCGCAAGAAGCAAGTATAACTTTTACATATATTGCCTTCATAATCTTTTTTGCTAGCAATTTATTCCTCTTGGTTATGTCACTGTACTTTCTCAACTTGCAGAATGAATGCTTTCCATTTAATTTCCACCATAAAGAGCAGAAAGTGAAAATACCATGCACACAAATTCCTAGTCCAAAGTTTTCAAATAGTAAATTTTTTTAATAAATCAGATATATGTTATTGTGGGTGAGTTTTATATTTTTTATATATATATTTTGTGTGGGGGGGGGGGGGGGGGCTCTCTCCTTAAACAGCGGGATTCAGAAAGCAGACAAAAGAACCTGCAATTGAACTTATTTCTACACAACGTGTAATGAGACTCACCTCAGGTGTTGAACGCCGTCTGAACTGGGGGAGTCTCGCAGTTCTTTCAAGAACAGCGGATAAGAATGAAAGCAAATGTCAGCAAAATCTCGAACTACTGTGCAGCATCCTTTGATTGTATCCCAAGTTCCATCCTTCATTTTCAGAAAGACAGTACGATTTGAGCAACAAAGAAGCAGGAAAACAGGTAAAATATCAGGACATGAAAGGCCAATTTGAGGTTTACCACAATGCAGTGGAAGAATTTCTTGGACTCGTCATCATGCCTGAAGGCCTCAAAAGCAGAAACCCAAGGAGTGAAAAATCCATATCCAATTCCCACGAGAACACTGCCAGCTATGCTTAAACCCAACCAGATACCACTTAAAGCCGGCAGAGCAAAAAAGAAAGCAACTTTTAGTGGTGCATCAATCCTGTTTATCCTGCAAACAAAAAGTAGCCAATTTTTTTTTAAAAAAAACCCAACACAAGAATTGCCCTCTCACATCATGTGGTCGCTCTCCACTGAAGAAACAGAAAATGAAATACAGTTCATACTTGACAAGGGTATAAACTGTCCAAACAACATGTGCTGGGAAGAGGCACAAAATCACCGCAACATTCCCTATTATCAGTACTAGACCGGCAATCGGACCTACCAACAAACCTGCAGCATGTAAAAGACATAATCAGCACACCAAACAACAAAACATAACGATTATTTGAACAACAGAAAAGGGTCAAACTTTAGGTTTAGCAGAAACATAACAAAAAGGAAACAAGAAAAGACACAAACTTTTGATAGCACCCAAAAGGAGCGCAGAGCTGAATGCGAATATCACATACATAGACTGCAAACAATCTCTCAAATTGCCTAATACCATGTTTTTTAGATACTCAAAAATTAGGCAAGGAGACCATAAAGAGAAATTCAAAAGAAAAGATTGATGTTTTATCACCAATACAGGTATTATGGCTCCCAAGAAATTTGGTCTTTTGAGAGAACATAGAATATCAGGGACAGAGAGTGCTCGGATGCAAAAGACAAAACTAGATTTCAAGAGGCCTAAGGAATCTCAAAGTCTCAAACCAACCAGCATGAAGCAAGAATGGCAAAGCGACAAATGAAAGAAAATTAACGATTATAACTGCTCTAAGGAGACCTTTGTTTTGGTTACAGAGCATGTTTCTAGAATCTAGATACGTTTTGTCTCCCCAGATGGAAAGTGACATGAAATTTTAGCTTAAGTGAGTAAAGTAAATGTTTTTTTATTTATTTTATATCTTAATGTCAAAATTAAGATTACTTATTTTGCTATGTTTTATGTTTGTGCGAAATTTCGATTTTTCATTAACCCAAATACAATAGTTGAATATTTCTGTCGATCAAATTTGATCAATTAAAACTAAAAAAAAGTAAGATTTATAAAGATGATAGTGAAAAGTAAGTATATTACATGTTAAATAGTTTAATAAGTCGAATGATATATTCCCCGCTGCTCCAGTAAGTCAAATGATTTAAAATAATATTGATTTCTTAGTTGTTTAAGAGATGGACAAACATTTGATTAGCAAAAATATATTTTCTCCGTTTAATTGTATACTTTTAACTTACATTAAAATTAAAAAAACAATTGAAATTGATAAAATGCAATAAAATTCTTTAAATAATCATTATTAATACTATGTGTTATCACAAAATATATTATCAAGAAAAGTAATTCATTCAAAAATTGTAAACAATGATAAATTTGTAAAAATATCTATTAAAACTATACAATTGAATATAAAAAAAAACAATCATTCTTTCTTAGCAATAGAATCTTTGTGTGTGGCACATGTGAATAATTAGTATTGTCATATTGTTGATAAATTTTCAAAAATATTTTTATAGCGACATGCTTTTTATGAAAATTTTATTTTTATTGAGATGAATCTAAAGTTACTTAATAAAATATTTTTTTAAAAAATAATTGTTTAACAAATGCTTGCCCATTATCATTAAATTAATAAATAAATATTAAAGTTCTTTAAGGTAATAAAATGTTTAGAATACTTATCAACTATTTAAACTTATTAAAATAATAACCATTGAGACCTAATTTAGTATATAAAACCTAACTTTTTGGATAATTGTCTCAATTTTCTAATGGTTAAGGCAACAATTCATCTTTAAAAAATATATATAATATTTATAAGTAATAAACAACTAATATTATCATATTGTTAAAAAAATTAAATATATTTCTTTAATAACATGTTTTTTATGAAAAAATATATGTTTTGTTGAGATAAATATGAAGTTATTGAATAATAAAATATTAAATAAATCAATTGTTTAACAAATACCTATGATTGCCATTAGATTAAAAAATAAATATGGATAAATCTAAAAGTTTTTTATGATAATAAAATGTTCACAATAATGATGAATTATTTAAACTTATTAAAATGATAATTATTGAGGTTTAATTTGATAATTGCATGACATCTAATTTTTAGATGCAAAACTTATTAAAATGATATTTGAGCCTAATTTAATATATGAGTCCTTTGTCCCATTTACCTAATGGCTGACCGCTACATATCTGAGTATCTTTTTGTGTATTTTATTGTAGTAGGAATAATATTTTTCATTTTTTAAAAATGCAATAGGCCTCGCTTGTAACACATAATTATCTGATTTTAGATTGCACCTTTACATACGGGTCAAAGTCAAACCGCAATTATGAAGTAGAACAAGGGGCTGAACACGTGAAATAGATTAGGTTAGTGAGTTTTACTTTTGATTAAATACACTTAGTAAAAGTTTTGATTAGCAAAATCTTTCTAATGTCAAAATAAAAATAAAAGACGTTACTTGTTTGAGGGAAGTACAACTAAATCTTTAAGATGTTTGGATTTTAATCACAATAAATAAAAATATCAAGGACAAAGCTAAATTCCATTAAAAAAAAGAAAAGAAAAAGATAAAGCTAAATTTTTTCCAATTTCTAGTTTCTCCCCATCCTTCCTTTGACTCTTTAATTACAGAACATTGTTTTCCCTATCACTCATAGCCATAAATTCAATCGTTTCTATATAGAACTTCTCAAAAATCAGTTTTTTTTTTTCAAAAAAATATTAAAAAAAACAATGAAAAATCCTTTTAAAAAAATTGACGATGAAAAGATATGTTTAGGCAAAGAAAGAGAATAGTCGCCATCGCCGTGACTACAAGAAGAAAAGTAATATTTGCAGAGGTAGGGAAAGGGAAAAGGATTAGCCAATTTACTATGTCATGCTTGAGGCTTAAATGGGATAAGACATATCATCCTGGTTTGACTTACCATAGAAATAACAAAACTTAATATAAGGATGCATTCTACTTAAAAAATTGATCTTGAATATATAGCAAAGTCAAGCTTAAAAAATTTCCTTTTATTTGGAAATTTGAACTTTACATTGGTCAAAGCTTTTAAAGGCTGCACTATTTATTTTGATGAAAGCATATGGTAAGTAATACAGAAAACTATTGCAATTAATTGGCGAATGCATCTCCTTTCTTATAATATATAATAATACTATATTTTTTATTCCTTAGTCTTCAGTTTTGAAGAATTCAAAAACGTATGAGCTTTTTTAGGTCACCCTTGAAGTCATCTCTGAGAATTTAGCTTAATGTTAACGTTTTGGTTGAAGGCGACTCTCAGCAATTTCACAAATTTGACCCGCTGGCTGCTAACTTGGAACCCACATTCATCTGAATTCTACCTTCGACTGTTTGAGAATGATGAAAATGGGTGAGCATTAAGGGATTGACCATCGTTTATTTATCCACCAATTCGATTTTTTGGGGAGAGGGGAGGGGGTGGGGGTTGCACTTGGTCCTTGACACAAGGAAAACAAAAACACAAAACCACTTAATTATTAGTTATAGTAGAGGTGCAAGCTCACATCTAGGCTGTGACTGAAGGAGTTTCGTGCCATGGGAGTTATTGCTGGCCCAACCTGATTGGCATGCTACACGTTACCTGTATAATATATGAAATGATTTCCTTTGTCCAAAGACAAAAGCTTATGAATTAGTGAGGTCAATTGAACTGAAAAATTAACCTCCTTTGCCTCTTCAGCATTGCATAAGAATAGTAGTAAACAAGTTACTTACTACACAGGTTGAATTGGCCACTGCAGCTATATTCCTATTAGGCAATTTGCCTCATGCAAGATGATGAACTACCATCTAACCTATAAATTTCTTTGTCAGTGGTATATTCAGAAAGTGATTTAGCATCAAAGATGTCCAGTAATTGCCAACTGAGAGTCCTATAAATTAGCATTAACTCCTTGCCATTTTCTCATACAAGGATGTTATAACGCCGGAGCAAAATTCATGCACTACATTATCAAGGATTTGTAGGTGTCGGGCTGAATTTGATAATTGAATTCGTTTTTATATCTTCAACAAATTAATAACAAAATTCCCCAACGGCATTGGTTTGTAACTGGATATTGGTTAACCAAAGGAACAACCAGAAGCAAGAAAACTGCTATTAAAGTAACTTTAGGGAAAAAAAGGGAAATACCGGATAAGCACCAAGTGCACAAGGCGCGAGAGCCTGTCGCAAACAATTTATTGCCGTATTTCGATCCTCTTCTGTTCCTTTCCTTAATAGTTCAATGAATTTCTGCATAAAACGGTAATAAGCACGAAAGCGAAGAAAATAAATAAAAATGAATGACATTTTTCTTATCCTCTCCTTCGAAACACACGGATTACCTGCTTCTGTAAACGGAAGAGAAGGCGATGATCCTCAAGAACGAAAGGCGCATGAAGGCGTAAGAGATCTAAGGCGGCATCAACCTCGCCGGATTCCAGTAACCATCTGACATGCCGAATCAGCAGCCGCGAGTGATACAACGACGAAGTTAGCGGCGTTGGCGAAGTTGATGGGGAAGATGACGGAGTGGAGTCCTCGATTAAATTCTCGGATTTTGCAAAATCGATCACGAGAGCGTCAAGTGCTTCCCAATTCACTTGAATCGAATCCATTTTTATTTATTTTTTTCTTTTTCTGCAGCGGTAGGTGTTTCGTATTTCAAACGTCTATTGAAAGGGCGATAGCAGATTCAAAGCGAGTGAGTTTTTCCTTTCGATTATTTTTGGCTCTTGGGGGTCACAACTTACAAGTCTATCTACTGAATCCAGAAAAGGCGGCGAGACAAGGTAGCGAAGGACCTTGTCCAACAGATAACTCTGATGAGTTGGATATCTTCTGCTTGCGATATCGAGGCCTGGCCAAGGAAAACGTAACTAATAGTGTTTAATGTTGGGCCAGAAGGAAACCACAGGAGCACTTTTAACCAACTATATTACTAGCATCTGTAATTCCAAACCAAGAATAATTGAACTAATTACTTTGGAAGGATGGACCCTTCTCGAAGGTAAAGCCAATCATTGGTGTACTCATCAAATTCAGCAACCATAGCAATTACATAAGCAAGGCCCCTCTTGAATGACCTTTCCTACATTTCAAGTTCAGATTAATGGAATTAGTTCTAAGTCTAAGTCATATAACTGATAGAAATAAAGAATGGTTGAAATGTATACCTGATATACTACCACAGAAGCATACAACCCAATGAAAAAGCTAGAGAAAACAGCCATTATAATGCTCCCAATAACAACGAGTGGCCACATAAGGATAGTTAAACCCGCAATAGGTATACAAGCTGTTTCTAGAAATGGCCCTTCACGACTGATTAGATCATGTATCAATCTTTGCCAGCCTTTGAACAACATGTATGGGCTCTTCACGATGGCAATAGCAGTGTAGAGAGGAATTTCCACAACCAGTCCTGTGATCCCAGCAATGATACATCCTGGTACATGAATGAACCTGTACAGAAATTTCAAGCAAATGCATCATAGAGATGACAGAGGCCTGGACAAGCATTTTAGCAAATCTCTTTGCATCCAGACACGAATGCCTCTGAAATTCGTGTGATTTCAGTATGTAGCTTTTACCAATATACAATGTGTAGTCATCTATCTAGAGCAATTTGCAAAGACCGATTATCTCTTTTACTTATATTGTCTTCATCGACCTCTTCACTAGCACTTTACTACTCTTAGTCATGACACTGGTTTCTTTACTTCTTGCAGGATGCTTTCCTTTTAATTCCATCGTAAAGACCAGAAAATGTAAAAACATGTGATTTTAGCTTGTGGCTGTCACCAATATAGAGCTAATGCACAGATATCTAGCGCAAGAAGCAAGTATAACTTTTACATATATTGCCTTCATAATCTTTTTTGCTAGCAATTTATTCCTCTTGGTTATGTCACTGTACTTTCTCAACTTGCAGAATGAATGCTTTCCATTTAATTTCCACCATAAAGAGCAGAAAGTGAAAATACCATGCACACAAATTCCTAGTCCAAAGTTTTCAAATAGTAAATTTTTTTAATAAATCAGATATATGTTATTGTGGGTGAGTTTTATATTTTTTATATATATATTTTGTGTGGGGGGGGGGGGGCTCTCTCCTTAAACAGCGGGATTCAGAAAGCAGACAAAAGAACCTGCAATTGAACTTATTTCTACACAACGTGTAATGAGACTCACCTCAGGTGTTGAACGCCGTCTGAACTGGGGGAGTCTCGCAGTTCTTTCAAGAACAGCGGATAAGAATGAAAGCAAATGTCAGCAAAATCTCGAACTACTGTGCAGCATCCTTTGATTGTATCCCAAGTTCCATCCTTCATTTTCAGAAAGACAGTACGATTTGAGCAACAAAGAAGCAGGAAAACAGGTAAAATATCAGGACATGAAAGGCCAATTTGAGGTTTACCACAATGCAGTGGAAGAATTTCTTGGACTCGTCATCATGCCTGAAGGCCTCAAAAGCAGAAACCCAAGGAGTGAAAAATCCATATCCAATTCCCACGAGAACACTGCCAGCTATGCTTAAACCCAACCAGATACCACTTAAAGCCGGCAGAGCAAAAAAGAAAGCAACTTTTAGTGGTGCATCAATCCTGTTTATCCTGCAAACAAAAAGTAGCCAATTTTTTTTTAAAAAAAACCCAACACAAGAATTGCCCTCTCACATCATGTGGTCGCTCTCCACTGAAGAAACAGAAAATGAAATACAGTTCATACTTGACAAGGGTATAAACTGTCCAAACAACATGTGCTGGGAAGAGGCACAAAATCACCGCAACATTCCCTATTATCAGTACTAGACCGGCAATCGGACCTACCAACAAACCTGCAGCATGTAAAAGACATAATCAGCACACCAAACAACAAAACATAACGATTATTTGAACAACAGAAAAGGGTCAAACTTTAGGTTTAGCAGAAACATAACAAAAAGGAAACAAGAAAAGACACAAACTTTTGATAGCACCCAAAAGGAGCGCAGAGCTGAATGCGAATATCACATACATAGACTGCAAACAATCTCTCAAATTGCCTAATACCATGTTTTTTAGATACTCAAAAATTAGGCAAGGAGACCATAAAGAGAAATTCAAAAGAAAAGATTGATGTTTTATCACCAATACAGGTATTATGGCTCCCAAGAAATTTGGTCTTTTGAGAGAACATAGAATATCAGGGACAGAGAGTGCTCGGATGCAAAAGACAAAACTAGATTTCAAGAGGCCTAAGGAATCTCAAAGTCTCAAACCAACCAGCATGAAGCAAGAATGGCAAAGCGACAAATGAAAGAAAATTAACGATTATAACTGCTCTAAGGAGACCTTTGTTTTGGTTACAGAGCATGTTTCTAGAATCTAGATACGTTTTGTCTCCCCAGATGGAAAGTGACATGAAATTTTAGCTTAAGTGAGTAAAGTAAATGTTTTTTTATTTATTTTATATCTTAATGTCAAAATTAAGATTACTTATTTTGCTATGTTTTATGTTTGTGCGAAATTTCGATTTTTCATTAACCCAAATACAATAGTTGAATATTTCTGTCGATCAAATTTGATCAATTAAAACTAAAAAAAAGTAAGATTTATAAAGATGATAGTGAAAAGTAAGTATATTACATGTTAAATAGTTTAATAAGTCGAATGATATATTCCCCGCTGCTCCAGTAAGTCAAATGATTTAAAATAATATTGATTTCTTAGTTGTTTAAGAGATGGACAAACATTTGATTAGCAAAAATATATTTTCTCCGTTTAATTGTATACTTTTAACTTACATTAAAATTAAAAAAACAATTGAAATTGATAAAATGCAATAAAATTCTTTAAATAATCATTATTAATACTATGTGTTATCACAAAATATATTATCAAGAAAAGTAATTCATTCAAAAATTGTAAACAATGATAAATTTGTAAAAATATCTATTAAAACTATACAATTGAATATAAAAAAAAACAATCATTCTTTCTTAGCAATAGAATCTTTGTGTGTGGCACATGTGAATAATTAGTATTGTCATATTGTTGATAAATTTTCAAAAATATTTTTATAGCGACATGCTTTTTATGAAAATTTTATTTTTATTGAGATGAATCTAAAGTTACTTAATAAAATATTTTTTTAAAAAATAATTGTTTAACAAATGCTTGCCCATTATCATTAAATTAATAAATAAATATTAAAGTTCTTTAAGGTAATAAAATGTTTAGAATACTTATCAACTATTTAAACTTATTAAAATAATAACCATTGAGACCTAATTTAGTATATAAAACCTAACTTTTTGGATAATTGTCTCAATTTTCTAATGGTTAAGGCAACAATTCATCTTTAAAAAATATATATAATATTTATAAGTAATAAACAACTAATATTATCATATTGTTAAAAAAATTAAATATATTTCTTTAATAACATGTTTTTTATGAAAAAATATATGTTTTGTTGAGATAAATATGAAGTTATTGAATAATAAAATATTAAATAAATCAATTGTTTAACAAATACCTATGATTGCCATTAGATTAAAAAATAAATATGGATAAATCTAAAAGTTTTTTATGATAATAAAATGTTCACAATAATGATGAATTATTTAAACTTATTAAAATGATAATTATTGAGGTTTAATTTGATAATTGCATGACATCTAATTTTTAGATGCAAAACTTATTAAAATGATATTTGAGCCTAATTTAATATATGAGTCCTTTGTCCCATTTACCTAATGGCTGACCGCTACATATCTGAGTATCTTTTTGTGTATTTTATTGTAGTAGGAATAATATTTTTCATTTTTTAAAAATGCAATAGGCCCCGCTTGTAACACATAATTATCTGATTTTAGATTGCACCTTTACATATGGGTCAAAGTCAAACCGCAATTATGAAGTAGAACAAGGGGCTGAACACGTGAAATAGATTAGGTTAGTGAGTTTTACTTTTGATTAAATACACTTAGTAAAAGTTTTGATTAGCAAAATCTTTCTAATGTCAAAATAAAAATAAAAGACGTTACTTGTTTGAGGGAAGTACAACTAAATCTTTAAGATGTTTGGATTTTAATCACAATAAATAAAAATATCAAGGACAAAGCTAAATTCCATTAAAAAAAGAAAAGAAAAAGATAAAGCTAAATTTTTTCCAATTTCTAGTTTCTCCCCATCCTTCCTTTGACTCTTTAATTACAGAACATTGTTTTCCCTATCACTCAGCCATAAATTCAATCGTTTCTATATAGAACTTCTCAAAAATCAGTTTTTTTTTTCAAAAAAATATTAAAAAAAACAATGAAAAATCCTTTTAAAAAAATTGACGATGAAAAGATATGTTTAGGCAAAGAAAGAGAATAGTCGCCATCGCCGTGACTACAAGAAGAAAAGTAATATTTGCAGAGGTAGGGAAAGGGAAAAGGATTAGCCAATTTACTATGTCATGCTTGAGGCTTAAATGGGATAAGACATATCATCCTGGTTTGACTTACCATAGAAATAACAAAACTTAATATAAGGATGCATTCTACTTAAAAAATTGATCTTGAATATATAGCAAAGTCAAGCTTAAAAAATTTCCTTTTATTTGGAAATTTGAACTTTACATTGGTCAAAGCTTTTAAAGGCTGCACTATTTATTTTGATGAAAGCATATGGTAAGTAATACAGAAAACTATTGCAATTAATTGGCGAATGCATCT
Organism: Apocynum venetum; assembly: GCA_019593545.1. Classification (NCBI taxonomy): domain Eukaryota; kingdom Viridiplantae; phylum Streptophyta; class Magnoliopsida; order Gentianales; family Apocynaceae; genus Apocynum; species Apocynum venetum. Next base: position 1,149,326 of record SRSM01000123.1, on the reverse strand, counting down.
CCTTTCTTATAATATATAATAATACTATATTTTTTTATTCCTTAGTCTTCAGTTTTGAAGAATTCAAAAACGTATGAGCTTTTTTAGGTCACCCTTGAAGTCATCTCTGAGAATTTAGCTTAATGTTAACGTTTTGGTTGAAGGCGACTCTCAGCAATTTCACAAATTTGACCCGCTGGCTGCTAACTTGGAACCCACATTCATCTGAATTCTACCTTCGACTGTTTGAGAATGATGAAAATGGGTGAGCATTAAGGGATTGACCATCGTTTATTTATCCACCAATTCGATTTTTTGGGGAGAGGGGAGGGGGTGGGGGTTGCACTTGGTCCTTGATACAAGGAAAACAAAAACACAAAACCAATTAATTATTAGTTATAGTAGAGGTGCAAGCTCACATCTAGGCTGTGACTGAAGGAGTTTCGTGCCATGGGAGTTATTGCTGGCCCAACCTGATTGGCATGCTACACGTTACCTGTATAATATATGAAATGATTTCCTTTGTCCAAAGACAAAAGCTTATGAATTAGTGAGGTCAATTATCAATCACTACTTGGGCGTGGTTGTGAGCGAATTCAATGGCATAAGCTAAGGATTTTCTTGGCAATAGTCCTTTTTAAAATTTTTCAAGGGAAATGTAGTAGAAATCCATTTTGTTTCTTGTATGCCAATCCTATGAATTTAATCCAATCATTACACACTGGATCAGTGTGTGTATATATATATATATATATATATTCGATTGAACATGTATACAAAGGAGGTGCTCATCAATCTAATTTTTATTTAGTACGAAATGTATGTAATCAAATTAAGTTATCACAATCACTCTCTTATTTTATTATATATATTTTTATGTAGTTTTTTACTTGGCTACAAAATTGTTAATAAATGTTTCAGTATTTTTATCTTTATAATTTTGTAAGCATTTGTTATAATTAAACATCAACTCTACCGGTATTTTTTAATTTTTCTTAAAATGTTGGGAATTTTTTTATTAAAAAATAATTGCAGAAATAAGACTTGTTTGAATTTTATTTTTAAAAAAGACTTATTAAAACGACAAAGAACAAAAGCCCATCGGGTTTGATTTATGCGTGGATATTGTGGCAAACGGCCCAATGTCACCATCTTTTTTCTTTTTCCAGTACCCGCCGGGGGATAGACGTTTGATAGTGGCTTTTTGTCCGATCAAAATTATTAAACGGTCCCCGTGGAAAGCATTCGCCGACAGCAATTGAGTTCACGTGTATCTTTCATTTTATCATAAATTTGATTTGTTTTGTGCAGGCTTTTCCCCAATCTCCCTCTCCGTATGAAATTAAATGGCATATTTATATTTTAAAATAATTAAATATTTATTTATTCAAAATTTCATTAATTTAATAAATTTATATTTTAATAATTAATTATCAATACTGCTTATCACATTAATTTAAGTTAATTACATTCAATTCTTAATTGATGGAGTATTATTATTAGGGTGGCAGTGAATTATACCCATGAGCTATCATGAGGAGCATTTCCAATTAACTAAATTTTCTTGTCATGAATCAAGAAATTTAATGTGTTTACTCTTCTCATATATAGATATTATGGCAAATTCTCTTATATGAATTAGGTCTTTATAGATTTTATGGTGAAAATCAGTTACAAAAGTAATACTTAATACTATTGTGATTGATTTTAAGTCCCTAAAATTAAACCACATAAGAACTTTTCAATAATTATTGCTTGTTTATATTCTTTTGTTAAAAAACTATTTGTTACCTTTTTTTTACTTGTCATTACATGTACTTTCACGCCCCTTAAAAATTCATGAAACTAAAAAAAGACCCAAATATCCCCCATAAACATATTAATAAATCAGTATTAAAAGCTTTAATTATGAATATTAAATGAGGGTATAATGAAAAAATGATACTTAATGGTATACTGATTTCATAATATGATAAGTTTGTGACAACAAAAAAAAAAAAAAAGAAAGAGAAAAAAGTATCACTTCCCCCAAACTAATGTATAACATTTTCCACTAAACAACTGCATTAATTTTTAATTTTTTTTTAATGTAGTAGTAACTTAATCTTTTTTCTAGGCTATTAATCTGTGTAGAAAGTAAAAAAAAAAAAAAAGTACTGTTGTATTGAATTTGTTAGCAGATTAGACGCAAATTTTCTTAGGGCGTGGCTTTGGCGATAAACCATTGACTTGAAAATGAGGGAGGAGCAAGTCCTGGTCATAGTCATGGTTTGCTTGTGGAAATAAGGCAAAACGTCTCCGAGTGGAGTCCCTCAACTAGACTTCAAACTTCATAGTCGTTATTCCACAAACAAATAATTAAACCTGACAAACCAATCTTTAGACCCACCCACTATACCATTTCATTATCTGTTTCATGTCATCTCCGTTTATTTTTTTTATAAAAAAAAAACATATTTTCTTTACTTTTTTAAAAATAATTATGTCATTAAATAATAAAAACACTTTTTTTTTTTTGAAAACAAACAATTGTATTTCCATTGAGATTAAACATGAAGATAGGATGGAATGGATACCATCCATACATGAGAAGAAACATAAGCATGCGCAAGTTTAGCTAGATTATGCACAGAGTTATTAATCTAAGTATATAATTAATTGAATTAAATTCTAAACATTTTTTTTATAAATAATAAGATGAAAAAAGGCCCTAATGGTGAGAGCTTTTGATTATTTTTCTTGACACCGTTAACCATAAATAAACAATCAGTTTCTAGTTGAGAAATATGAAAATTATGACTTAAAAAAAAAAAATCAGCGCTTCAATTGTGGCCATCAACTCAGTATGCAAAGGTGAAGTTAACCTTCTAAGCTTGAAAACTGATGCTAGAAGAATATTTTCATTATTATTGCGAATAGCCAAGCCTCCAATAGATGTATGTTGTAGCCAATAGCTATCAACATTAAGTTCAAGGCAACCAATAAGGGGAGGTTGCCAAAAAACACAAGAAAAATTATCCGAGTCTGGAGCAGTGTATTGCAATTTGTAGGCACAATATCCTAACTACATTGCCAAAGAAAATTTTCAATATGACTTCTCATTATTGGAATAAGAAGATGAACCCTTATTAATATCTTCCAACTTCTTAGAAAAAAGAAACTAACTCCCATCAGCTTCAAACTGAAAAATTGCCATTAGGACTAACTCCCCAAACCCAAGTGTCATTTGGCCAAGAAGGACAAAGTGACACATTTAAGATTTCTTCAGCCTCGCAATGAGAAAATAGATAAGTTATCAGTTCAATTAGAAAACAAGTAATATAAACATTTAATACATTATTATTAGGGCAAAGTATTAAATCACACTTAAAATTTTCAAAAATCAATAATTTGCACTTAAATTTTTTTTTTGTTTATAACTTGCACAAAATCATGATTTTTGTCCCACAATTGCACCTCTTTTACTATTATCCGTTATACACATATTTTCATCATTCATATGCAATGCACGTGACATTCAACGGGGAATTTTTTTTTTTTTTACATTTTATCAAAAAAAATTATAAATGCAAAAAAAATCTATTCAATAAAATTCATCTTATCAGTAAATTAAAAACGAGGGAGTATTAGTGGGCAATTTTTTTTTTGAGGAAGTAAAATATAATGTTTATTACCCTATCATAATTACTTTTAAGTTAAGAAAAAACATTATTGAAGTGGTTGAAGATCAAAACAATACTAATTTTGTGTTTGTTAATTGTTACTAGAACTTGTTTTAGTTATTTAAAAAGGGAATTTAAATATTATTTTAAATCTTGGTATAAATTTTTAAGCAAAATAAAATTATTAATAATTAAAAATACTTCGCAAAGAATTTTTAAATAATAATTTGTTCCTTTATTAAAATATATTTTTTATAAAAAATATAATGAAATAATTATAAAGGAAAAATAAAAGAAAAAATTGAATATTTTTAGGACGAGTAGTAAACATATAAAGTAGTTATAAATTTTTTATGCATAATTTTCTTTGCATTTCAAAAATTTTTTATAAGATATATATATATAAAAAATCACATTGAATTATGTGAATTACACATTAATGACATAAATATGTAAATAGTGGAGTATAATAATAAAAGTGTAATATTGAGATAAAAAAACATAATTTGGTGTAAATTTTGAAACAAAAAGTTCAAGCACAAATCATGAATTTTTTAAAAAGTTTAAGTGTAATTTAGATATTTTGCTTTTATTATTATTATAAAGAAACAAAATATGAAATAGAGAGATTGACAAAAAATGTAGACTAATCTTTAGAATACAACCATTCTCATTTACAAGTTAGCCATTTATTTCCTGGTTAACTTTGCTTTCACTTTCGACAATTTTTTTAATAATTTATTTTATGTTCACTATTCCTAAGAGAAGTGTGGGAAAAAATCCATTTCAAATGTAGACAAACGCATGACTGTCCAGGTGGCTACAGCTGAAACTATCGCTCTGTATTTATTAACGAGCCAAGGCAACCAATTGAATTGGTCCACTCAATTGGATTGAAGTGTGGTGGATTAACGTTGTTGAGAGAAAGAGGGATATTTAGGTTGCAAACATCAGTCTATTATTCCTTTTTTTTTTTTTGGAATCGTTCATATTATTATTTTTAACATTTAAAATTAATTTTATTAGGGAAAAAAAGAGAATTATGATTAATTAATAGAACCAGCCAAGACAGCTGAAATACATGATCATCAGGAAAATATTTCTTAGAAACCAAATGCTTTTTATCATTTAATATTTTATTCTCAATAATCTTTGAACAACTATTTATATTTATGTTACTTTAAACAGTGATTCCAATGGCCATGGCATCCTAATTCCAACATAGATTAAATAATCTTTCAATTTTTATTATAATTTATATATTTATATTGCATTGATGGGTAGAATAGTGTGGTATCATAAGTTAAAGTCTCATTTTAAATAATATTTTTTTATATGTTTTATTGCTAAAATTGTATAATTATTGTGTCATCTTTGAAGATTAAGACATTCATTCAACTATTACTCCTGCTTAATACTCCACATTAGTTAAGGAGCCATTAAACAGGAATGGGTACTTGCTTATGCAATTGTTGCAGACGGAGATGGCTTAAACTCCATCCTAAATGTTCAAAATTTAACTGTTACTGAACTAGATCGGCAGAAGGGAAAAAAAAAGAAAAAAAAAATAGACTTGTGTTTGTGTTTGTTCGCCCCACGGCCCGCGCCCACATCGGCACATCCCCAGGCACAGGCTTCTTTCTTTCCCTTAGTTTCTTCACTCTTCCCGTTCATTCCTCGCACATTCGAAGTTATAATAACTACTATATCTGGGAGGGAAGAAATTTCTTTGATTTCTAGTTGATTTCTTATGTCGTTGGCTTAGAATTGCCCGTTAGTCGGATATGAGGTTGAAGATAAAGCAAGTTCAGCCAAATCCCGATACCCAAAATCAGGAAAATCATCTTGATCTTGATTTGATGAAGAAGGAGGCTGAGGATGAAGATGAGAAAGGGAATGGCTGTGGATGGCTAATCCCAGATGAAAATAACTCTAATCAATTACCTACTGATCTATCTCCCACCACTCCATCAGTTTCCCAGTATCTGGTCTCTTCTTTCAACTAACTTTGCTTCTGTATAACTATGCCGAGGGATATTTCTTTGTAGATTTGCTGAATCGTTGTCAGATCTGGTTAACTGTGTATAGGGTAAAAGAAAGAGGAAGCCCAAGGAGTTGATAGATGAGGTTTCGCCAATTACCATCAGGCGGAAGAGGAAGAAGTCTTCTGATTCTAAATTTGACCAGGTTAAATGCCACCTTTATTTTTCCTTCTGATGTTTTGATTTTAGTGTTTTTGCTGGAAATAATGTTATTTTTAACAGGATTAGCTGGACAGCTCTTTTTCATTGTAAAATGTGTCCAATTCCTGATGCCCTTGTAAACTCTATTTGCCTGGTTCTCTTGAATTTAGCTGAGAGAGCATGCTAATTGTAGGGCTAGATTGCATGGATTCAACCGGATGAATGGCGTCCTAGATTCTAGGAAATGTACTATCTGTAAATTTTTTAACAGCATTTTAGATGTGATATGGCTGATTTCTAGTAATAGTGAGTTGTCTCATGCATTGGTTAAGCATTGACAACTTGGACAAAGGATTTCTGGGAGTGAAAAGCTGCAGCTCATTCAAGTTAAAAGGCCAATCAGTATCTGAAAAATGATTGGTTATGGGGTGAACCCCAAAGGATCGAAAACTTAACTGTACTGTTAGTGCCTCTTTTTTCCTTATTATCAAGATGCTTACATTGATTTTGGACCTACCGGGCTTAGATTGAGATTCGCTTTTCAAACTCCTGGTGTCCTTTACTTATGTCTCTTTGTTGTCCTCCTACATTAGTATAATAGCTTCAACAAACTTCTAGAGGGTAGGATATACTGAATTCATTTGTGAATCTTGCTACAGAATCAGGATAACATCTAGCATGAATCCATCATGTTTACTTGAGTTTGCAATATCTGGTATGGATGAATTGTCTCGGTCATGGCTTGTAGTTCTATAAAATATTGTTTTGTTTCTTGTTGCATTCAACTAAAATTCTTGCTTAATGGGATTTACCTTGATGGGATCTTTAACAGGGAATGCCTGATTCTGGAGGAAATAAGTCGAGGTCTGTTTCTATATTTCCTGAAGCTTGTTCTTCGAAACTGTGTGGTTACTTCAAACTAAAATGACTCCTTTCTTAACATCATGCAGTAAGGGAGAGAAAGCTTCAGCGCACCCTGTCCCAGTAAAGTCACCTACCTTGATTCGAGCAGAGGAGGTTCTGTCTAGTCTAGGGAATGAGTATCCTTGTTTTATAAAATTGCTGGTTAGATCGCATGTTGCTAGTTGTTTTTGGATGGTAAGCTTTGTTTCAAACCTACTTGATCCTGATTCTTCAATAACTGGCATGAGAGTCGGTGAGGACATCTGTATAAACTATATTACCTCTTTCTATGCAGGGCTTGCCTGTGCCTTTCTGCAAGGCACATTTACCACGAAAAGATACTGCAGTAATTCTTGAAAATGAAAGCGGGGAACAATTTGAAATCAAATACATTTCAGAAAAGACAGGACTGAGTGCTGGATGGAGGAAATTTGTTGCAGCACACAAATTGGTTGAGGGTGATGTTTTGATCTTCCAATTAATTGGACCTACTTCCTTTAAGGTGCAACTGAATTAATGTCCTCATCCCCCCTTCGTAGGCAACATGCATTATTCCTTAATTTTGTTATGCACTTTTGTATCTCAGAACTTATTTTCTTTTATTTCACAGAGGAATGACTCCTTATTAACCTCTTTATTTCTAATGATTGTAGTATACATTTAGAAACCTCCTCTGTAGTTTAAAAAACAGTGTCATGCTATATGTTCACTGTAACTGACACCTATCAAACAAGAAGTCGACACATATACGAAGTGCATGCATAGATGATGAAGAAGGAGAAAAGAACTTAAGGGGAGTGAAGAAAGCAGCCTTAATATTGTAGGATTTCGGCAGATGTTAAGTAAGCGGTATGGGGTTGCCTGATTTTTTTGTCACTGGCTTGGTGACAAATGAAATTCCTTCTCTGGGGGTTATAAAGCTTTGTATTCTATATAACCATGATTTGGAGACCTGCCTTGTGAATGTGGGATAGTAAAAGCACCACTTGAAGTTCCAAGCTCTAACCACTGCTGTATGTCTAGGAGATATTAGTGGAGAATAATGTGATACACTTCTTGATTTCACGGTGAAGAAGTTAGACAATATGAATTATGCAACTTATAAGTGTCTCTGGTTATTGTTGCGCAGTAGTAGTGAAGAACTGCTTGTTAACCCTGTTACATGAACAAAATAGTAGAAGAAAGTTGATCAAACTAATTACATTGGGTTAAGCAATTGGCAATTTCATGAGAGTTTGTAATTGCCTTCCTCTTCCCAGAGTTGTTCCAATAGTTACCCTGGAGATGCTGAGTGAAATTCTTATGGTTATGAGAATCGAAGAAACCTTTATGTTTCAGATATTGGAGATGCCCATGTTGTCTTTATTCATTAAATTTGGTTATCACTCAAATTTATTGTGGTAAAAAAGTATCCTGGTTTCATGAAATCTTTTCCGCCCTTCTAATACATGCCCACTTTTCAGGTATATGTGATAAGGGCTAATGATTTGAACGAGGTTGATGGTGCTCTTAGCCTCCTAAATTTGGAGACACTTACAAAACAAAGTGATGCAGGTTAGTTAGTTAATTTATCTGCTCAGCAACAAAACTTGTTCATATTGTCATCTAGCAGGTTCTTTACTAATGCTTTTGCCTCATATAGAGGGAGCAATGGCACTTAAAAAACAAAAGAGGCGCCCGAAATCACTTCCGCTGACTGTGGTACAAAAGAAGAAACAGAAAGCAGGCTTGTCTCAATCAGTAGTACCCCATTTAGGGCAATTGGAGGAACATTCGGGGAATGATAGTGATGAGGTTGCTTCAGAAGTTTTGGAGAGCACCAAATTCTCAGAGGATTCTGTTCGCTTTAGGGACATTAAAAGTTTTGAGGACTTCCATATTTTGGTGAATGGAGTATGCATAGATTCTGAGCTTCCTGAACATGTAAGAAGAAAGTACTATGAGTTATGCTGCAGCAAGGATGCTTTTCTTCATGAACTCTTTCTCCCTGGTCTCCACTGTAAGTTAGCAGCCGGAATTATTTTTGAAGCTGTTGATACTACAGATGCAATAAAGGCTTGCAACCTCACCACCTCCAGAAAAGAATTTGAAAAATGGGAGAAGTCTTTGAGGTCTTTTGAACTTCTGGGTATGAATGTTGGATTCCTACGAGCACGTCTGCACCGGCTGCAAAGTCTTGCTTTTGATTCTGAAGGTGCCTCGGAAGCAAAGAGGTACTGGGAAGCTAAAACAGCACGTGCTCAGACGGAAGATGAAATAAGAAATCTTGAAGCAAAACTTGAAGAATTGAAAGAAGCTTCTGGGAAATACGATGCTGACATTGAAATGCTGAGATCAAAAGCCGAGAGCTATGAGCTAATGTTCCACGAAGAGGTTAATGCTCCATGGTAATGAATGTAGTGGTCAGTAGATTGTGTCTTGTGTCACTGGGAGATGACCTAAAAATTTATTGGACATGTTGTAGGTTAAAACTTAAAAGTATTAATGTAGGCTTTCAACTTACTGTGATGTAATCTTGGATGGTTTTTATACATGGATTTTGTAATGCATAGCACCCTACGAGCTAGTGACTTAAGCAACCTCTTCCCATTAGCCTGAACCCTTTACTACCAACTCTTTCTCTTTTTCTACCCTCCTGAACGGTTGCATTCTGTAACATTCCTGGCTACTCTTCAATGATGATCTGTAAGAGGCAGTCTTCACCAAATTAGCAGTAGACGACTGATAATTTTAGAAAGTACTTTGTTTTGGAGGGAATATTTTGCATGCTCAAGTGTAAGCTGAAATACTTGTTTTCGTCCCTGAAATACTATGGATATCAGACATAGCATATAACGTTTGTCTGTCAATTCTGATTTCCTGACTAAAGCCCTTCTGCCTTGACCAAATTTTGTATGTACATAAATGTCTTTTGAATTGAAGCTCGTATTCTTAGATCTACTGCAGTTCGATTCTTTAAAAAAAAGATTGATTTATATTTGCAATCCCACCTTAAACTAGACTCAATGGCATTAGGTTCTTAAAGCAAAGATGTGGTTTGTAGTCGGAGTACAGGGTGGAGCTCATCTCAAAGCATGGATTCTGTAGGTGTCCCCAGAGTCTTTAGTTCGATATCTGGGCTGCAGAGGTTTTGCAGAAATTTTTTACACAAATATGTATTACTCCTATATCATATATGCAAAAGAAAAAGAGAGAAAAAAAAGATTTGTTCGCAAAATGATCTCATTTTCAAAGATGATTTGATCATCTTAATTTTTAATCTCAAGCATTAACTTGCTTCATTATGCCAAAGAAAATTCTGCAACACCTTCGTTTAGTTGACATAGGGTTTTTAGTCTAGATGATGTATGCAATGGCCAATTTGCCCGCTCTCTCTCCATAATTGTTCTCTTTTTCAATTTTGGCGGGGAGACTAGAGAGGAATGAGAAAAGCTTCTGGAAACTTGTCGAGGACAGGAAACAGAAGAAAATGATAGTATGTTACTAAATTAGCGGGAAGCAGCCAAATTTTTTTTAAAAAAAATCTGGCTGGGAAAGATTCTCATCAGAGAGTAACCAAACAAGAAGGAAAGTTCTTGGAGTGGCTTTTTCCTTGGCATCTGACAGAAATACTTGTTTGATGGATGAGATAGAGGAGAAAGAACTACTTGACTGGCACTAAACCAGATTTGCATTGGAATGCCCATTTGCGCTTTGTCAGATAAATTTATTTACAAGGTCGTGTTTCTCAACATGAGATGCACAGTCACAGCTGTGGCCTGGCTGTCATTGTTGACTGCCAGACTTCCCCTACTCCCCAACAACACACCTCTCCTTCCCAGTTCACCCCCTCCTCTTAATCATCCAGGCAGTCCCTCAATTACTAGTTTATACAAAGTGTCATACCATGCTTCATTCAAGAGAACGTTTCTCTTTCTTTAGCCAAGACTATAAACTTTACTATCCATATGGAACAGGTACTCTGGATGGATTTTCTTCTTGATTCTTGACTAGTGTTGAAAAGATTTGGTGGGTTTTGATAATGAAAGTGACACATGATGTACTTCATCTATCACCAAAAAGATACTAAGAAATACATGAATGAAATTAAAAAAGAAAGTGAGAAAAAAGGGGTTGGGGGTGTTAGAACCAAAGGAGGTCTTCAACTAATCAACTGCAAACACTTTCTGTACAAAGAAAGCAGCCGAACATCAATCTTCTACAAGAAATTGCAGAAGAAAGATACCAAAAAAAAAAACTCCAAAACTAAGCCAAGTGATGAATTACAGAGTCAAACCCAAACTCCACCATAAGTACAGTTGGAGTTCCCACGAAATATTCCACCTCAGCTACAAGCACTACAAAGTCATTCCATTCTCATTTTCCTCCCCCAAAAAAATTCAATTCAATTATTTCAAAACAATGATACAGCTTCGACGGTACTACAACCGAAACTCAACATTTTTGGAACCCGAACCGCTCTCGTTCTGCATTTCCTGCAAATACACATTTTTCAGTTTTTTTGTAACCAGATTTAGCCATGGCAGTCCAAATCCAAATTAAAAGAAATATAAACTGATCTGAGCTTACCTGTGAAACCTTGGCCTCGTGAATGGAAGTAGACCTCTTCTCCCCAGAACCTTCGCTCTTGTCAATTTTTTTGGATCCAATATGAGATTTTTTGAGGCCTAGGAATCCCTTCCACCTTGTGGAACTCTTGGGAGGCCTCAGTGAAATATCATCGTCGTCATCTCCAGCCATAAGCTCTTCCCTAAGAGTAGTTTTCTGGAACTGATTGTTGCAACTTTCTTTCAATGGCAACAATCTTCCTTGAGAAAAGAGCTCATCAGCGCTCATCATGGAGTATTTAGGAACCGAAAATTCAAAATCTGAGGACACCGGAGCATCACGGTATGCCCTCATCATCTGTTGATGAGAATGGGAACTGGACTCAACGAAATCGTTGGAGAAGGAGATCCTAGGGCTCATTGGAGGGCCTAGGCTTTTTTGCTCGTTGTTTTTGTTGTACATGTCTAAGCATGCCATGGAACACACGGACTGAGCATGAGGTAGAAAGTTTGAAGGGCAAACTAAAGCACACAAATGGCCTCTAAATAATCAATATCAAGAGGAGGGACCCCCCCAGCACTAGCACTGTTACAACTCACCCAATAGTTGATGCATGTGTTTATAGCAGAGGAAAAGGCCCTATTTTTTTCTTTCTTTCCTACCCTTCAATATATAATAGTTCCAAAAGATACTATTTCTTTTTTTGACTCTTTCAAGAACTACTACTATACTTTTTTATATTACATGCTTTCTTGAGTGAGTTCTTTCTACTTCACTATTGGCTTTCAAATTGGATTCAATTTGTATTCATAGTCAGTCTTTCAACTTATGGCATTCACAATAAAAAATATTTCTACACGATTTACTTTCATTTAAAATTTATCACAATATTAATATATACTAATATTGTACTGTAACTTTTCATAAATGAGACAAAAAAGAAGAAGAAAAGAAGCAGAGATTTAGAGGCTTTGGAATGCAACTTTTTTCTGATTTATGAACTGCATAAATGGAAACTAGTTCATTAAAGCTTGACGTTTTTCCCATCTATTTCATTTGATCTTGAAGTGCAAAATGGGGGAAAGTTCTGAGGTGAGGAGGTAAGAAACGCAACTAGAATTGTGACTCTGGGGGGGATAAGTGCAATTTAGTGAAAGAAACAAAAAATGGAAGGGAAGGGAGCATTTGCATGTATTCGGACTGCTCAGTTATCATGTTTTGATGTGATGGTTATTGGCATTGAGTGAACGAGTCTGGTGGGCAAATCTTGGATAGAATCCGGATCCCGGTCGTTTTGGCCTAGTTGGAGAGAAGCCACTTTGTCACTTCACTCGTGTTTCTGTGCTTTGTGCTAGACATTCTGTGCACCTTTTGGACTTTCCAACCCATCACTGTTTGAATAAACTTACAAAATCAGAGATTAGAATTGCCGTGAAAGTACCCTTTGTAGGATGATTTTGACCAAATATTACTACTACTACTCCCCATCACATTCATAATTTTCTTGTTTTTTTTTTGTACTACCAAGTTTGTGACTCCTCTTCTCTTCAGCACAATACTCTTATCTATGAGAAAAGGGGTGGCCGGTCAAAATACTCCATATGCACTGTAGGGTGTAGTCTGTAGACTGTAGCTGTTGATTCTTTTGAGGCATATGAAGTATTATCCATGGGGAGAGGTAGCAATGAACACTTCATTGTTTACTAGGAGACATCAACCGAACTCGTGGCTACTAGAACCCGGATGGTGTTGAGTGTTGACTGACCTAAGTTTATCCTTTTTGAAGAATTGTGTGGTTACCTCTTTGCTTCTAACTCTCATTTTAGATAAAAATTACGTAAACGCAACATGAATGCACATGTTATTAAGTTATTATGATATGAGATGGGCAAAGTGGGGCTCATGCAAGGATGTGACATTAATAGCAAGACAGCGATTTAATGATAAATTGGTAAGAGGGATGACTATAAATGGATGCTATGTAGCCAGATTCAGGCTGGCAGTAACAGTTTCCCATTGCTGGCAAACTAATAAAGCTGAAGCAGTAAGGGAGGGAGGAGCCATCAGCTTTCAACCTTGAACAGAAACAGTAGGGGGTGTGGGGTGGGGTGGGGTGGGGGCTCTCATTTCTATCATATTCATAACAAGGAATGCAAGCCACGTCACATGTGCAAAGTGACTTTGATTACGCTAATAAATACTTTCTATTATGTGACAGTGATATGCTAAGCTAATTATTATTATTATTTTTTATATGAATATATTTATGGTAAACTTTTTAAAGTTATTATATATAAGAACTTGTTTTAAAATCCTGGACCACTTGTATGTAAATAGCTAATGATATAAGTGTGGTGATGAGATTATTGAAGAAAGAAGGAATCAGACATGAGTGAGAAAGGGAAATTAAAGTCACGGTGGTGGAGATGGTGGCAGCGCCCGGATCCAGAAGCCAGAATTAGTTGACTGAGCTTTGACTATCTCAAAGATGATATAGAATTGGTGAGCTGGCGATACCGACGCATCAGCGGGACCACGTGATTTGGGAGTTTCTTTCCGGTGATAAAACAAACAAAAGATAGTACTAAAACAAATAGAGATACGAGGAACAGATTATGCTTTGATATCACCGACTAATCCAAATCACCTTCACTTGTATTTGTATTAGTGTTTTTGCTTTTTTTTTTTAACTTGATAATTGATATGGCTTTGACCACAGAAAGTCCAATCCCCCTTTTTCCTTTGACAGAGTTTTGGATTAGATTGGAGAGGTCTTGAGTATCTGACCTCCGAACTCTTTAGTCCCAATAATATAATATTCTTTATTCCTTTCTAATACAATTATATCTCTATATAATATAAAAATATACCATTTAATTTCTTATTTTAATTCATTTATCTTAAAAATATACTAAACAAAGCATTTATCTAAATGTTTATTATTTTATAAAAAACTTTTGAACAATTTTGATTATGCACCACTAATTTAAAATATTACTTGTAAAAACTTTGTTTACATAATTATCATCTTGTAATATATTTTAAATATTTTTTGTAAAAAAAAGGAATAATTGAAATTAGTTGGAGAGAGTAACTGCTATTAATTGCGGAAGACTTGTTGTAATTTTAATCCTACAATTTTTAGTCATTTAAAAAGAATTATTTATGAGTAATACTGCATTTATAAAGGCGCATTCTTTTTTTATTATATTCTGTGAACAAAAGTATTAAATATTAACGCTTTTACAAAAATACGTTTATATTAAAAAAAAAAAAGGATTATTTTGCTGGACTGCACAATCCTATCTGACTCGCTAATATGAGAGTAAGTTAGGCTACTAACATGGGAGAGTAGAATGAGAATTGACTGACTGGGAAAGGGAGAAAGGCTGTTTCTTTAGTTCCTAAGCATGAGGTCTACGCGGTTGGCATTCACATGCCTTCTCATGGTTCATTCATTCTAATAAAAGTAAGGATGGAGACTTGATTCAATTTGCAATTTGCAATATGTTAATTCAAGATGCAATTAGCAATTCATCAATCTAGACTGGAACCACTTTAAAACACTGTATGCCACCTTCCAAAAGACAAGAAAATTTCCTCCTTTTTTTTTTGAAAAAAATGTGAAGGATTTTTTTTTATATTAGAGTAATAAGATTTTTTTAAAGAGAATAATATATATGAAACGGGAGGGAGAGGAGAGGAACTTTTTTTTTTTGCACCCTGTATTAAAAAAAGGCAGACTAAAATCTCAGCTTTTACACGTGACAGAAGCAGAGAAAAAATAGGGACAGCTAATACAGAGAACAGAGTACTTGAAGATAGGGGTTGGGATACCTGAAATTGGAGGCCGTACCATCACCCCTTTTTTGTAGCAGAGGGCAGAAAAATGTTAGTCAAACTGCCATGAACCACATCTTTCTCCGTCACTATTATGTTTTTTCATCATTCAAATTTATAATTTATATTTCAAAATAACAAATGTTACGAATAAAAATAAAATAAATGTATTTCAGTAGATTTTATTTATTTTAGTTGAATACTATGTGATTTGATGAGAAGTGAGTTATATGTATTTGAGAATTTTTTTTTTTTTAAAAAAAAGAGTAGAAAAGAAATGAAAAAGGAAAAAAAGAGGCCTCCCAAATATATGCTTCTTTACAAGTTCTTGGAGGTAAAGAAAAAAGGAAACACAGAGGACTCTATGAATTCTTGGGCCTAAACTATTGGATGAACGCTTCCACAAGGACTACAAACAGACAGGGCCTACCTGTAAGCCCACCGTTTTCATCCCGTCAAACAGAAGCGCTCAATCCATCATTTCAAATTACAGTAGTCCACGCAAACCCAAAACTTTAAGACGAGAAATTTTTAAGGAAGATGATCATATCATGTCCCCAGAAGCACCAAGATGCAGAAGATTAAACTAGAACACCATACGAAACGTCAAGAAAGTTTCATGGTATTCGTCATCATGATCATAAATTCATCCATGTTAATGAGCCCATCACCATCAGCATCCACTCCTCGCACCATTTTTCTACAGGCCTCCAAGCTTGACCTTTCTCCCAGCCTACTCAACACCTCAAACAGTTCTTCTGGGCTAATCTTTCCATTCCCATCCACATCAAACACTTTGAAGGCATTCCCAATATCCGTGGTCTTCACACCGCCTTCCGTGTTCTGAACTTTCAAGAACTCTTCGAAGTCAATGAACCCATCTCCATCGGAGTCCGCAGCCTGAAATGTTTTGGCCCTCTCTGTTTTTGTAGTTTTTCCACCCATGACTTCCAGTGCTGACCTGTACTCCTCTTGGGAAATCTTTCCGTCACTGTTTGTGTCAAATTTGTCAAACACCCTCCTCATCTCCTCCACATTGGGACGAAAAATTCTCTCTACCTTTGACTTCTGCGTCTCTTTGGGAACGCCAAATCGGGTTTGCCTGATGATGGAGTTGGAGAGGTTTCTTGAAATGCCATATTTAGAACGAAGAAAACTCAATTTGGACATATTATTCTTTACTGGTACTGTTTGGGTGGATAGATATTTTGAAATCTGAACAAGCGTGAATTGCAAATCTAAGGACACAGCCAAAATTTATACTATAAGCTACAAAAATGAGTTAGGAGAGAACTTCATTCCTTACGGTAAGAATTTTCCTCTTTTGTAAAGGAAGTCGAGGTTAGTAGGGACCAGGGACAATAGATCTTATTCTTGATAAATGCTACGTAAACCTTGACCTGTATTCCATTTTGAAGTTCAAGTTGTTGCAGTCTTGAATAAGATGACCAAAAAGTAGCGAATCAGGACAATCTTTTTGGCTTATAAGATTCCAGCTTCCACCCAGGTCCTATTATTTCCTCTATTTGCATACAAAGTAAGAGATGCTTTCCGTGTTTTATCCGCCAAGCAGAATCGGTTAAAAGGCATTCATCTTTGATTCTTTGGAGAATTTATCTCATGCTCCCAGTCCCTGTTATTACCGCAGAAATTGGTATGGATTCCGCAGCCGTTGCTAGAAAACATGGCAAAACCAGCTGAGAATATCGGCGAATATTTGAATTAGCATCTATCACAAATCACAATCAATTAGGCATCAATGACTTCACGAAAGTACATTTACTAATAAATCATGCCTTTCTCCCCACCCCCCTCCTTTTTTTTTTTTAATGAAATGGGATCTGTGTTGATAATTAACACCCCTCTTTGCGATGTTATATTCACAATTGAATTTTTTTAAAAAAATAAATATATTTTTATTTAAAAATTTATTAATAACTTTTAAATAAATAGAATTACGTCCACTAACTTGAGAGTCATATCATTAATCTAATTATTAAAGTAACTTTCTTAAAAATCAAAGATTTTTTCTAAATATTTCATTAAATAAATAGTGAGCATTTGAGGAAGTATAATTCTATTTGTCAACTTATTTAACCATAATAAAACTTTTTTACTATGTTTTAAATTTCTTTAATTATGGCGTTAAATTAGCAACAAGAGAAATAATGTTACTGCTATTGTAGACAAGATTACAGAGTCCACCCCCCTCCCCGCCCCCCGGGTTTAATCATCCCTGGGTTCGGTCCATGCCTTATTCATTTGGTTTTCGATGGCACAAAAGAATACAAAAGTTATATTAAATGCATCTCGTATTATATTATTTTAATTAATATAATTTTTTAAAATATAGATTGATGAAAATTGAATACATACAAGAACCTTCTTATAATAAAAGAAAAAACGTAGTTTTAACTCATTAAATCACTAAAAATAATATTTTCAAATAAATTTCTGATATTCTGATAGCTCTCGTTTCACCATGCCATCTCACTCTTGTCAATGCAGATTGGGCAAGGAATTGGAAAGGGACAAAAGCAAAAATAAGTGACGTGTTTATGCGCATTTGTATAACTACAAACTTGCTTTCAAAAAAAAAGAAAAGAAAAGGAGAAACATATGCATATGGTTTGTTTTTTTTTTTTTTGTGGTAAATTACACGTATAGACGTATAGAGTTAAATCCATACACAGGTGCCTATAACATATACATAAAATTACGTACATAGTTACATACAACATGTACACAAACGTAGATATTAGAATGGTAAATTGTTATTCTTTTCTTAATTTTCTAGAAGCTGAAGTGTTATTCTATTTGTTAATTACAAATATAGATTAAAATAAATGAAAACATCATGTTCATGATTCCCCTTCCCCACAACATAAAAATTTGTATTCTAATGTAAGTAGAATGATTCCTTTCCCTTCTTCCCAACCCTTGGAGAAGCGAGGGGGGGGGGGGATACCCTAGTTCAGCATCTTGATGCCAATGTATTCTCCCAGAGTATCGTTTACATGGACCTCTCCAATTCCAATAAGCTCTCTAGCTCTATTTGCTTGCCTTGTCCAATCTGTTCCCTTAAAGCATCAGAACCATCGTCAGAGAACACACAATCTGGGCCACCAATAGGCCCAACCATAGGCCAATTAATCCTTTCCCCAATCCAAAACCCAAAATTACTGCAAGGGGTAAACCAATCCCATAGAAAGAGCCCAAGTTAATAGTGACACCCAATGTCAGCCTAGTGCTACCCCTCAAGACACCACAACGGGTAGTCTGACGGAAGTTGCCGAGCTCTCAGAGGCCCACAACCGACAGCACCGTTGCGGTCAAAGACAAAAATGGATTCATCTTCTGTAAAAGTAAGCATTTCTAAATGTGGCCATAAATGACATCGCAATAAAGCTAGTCAAAATAGCCCATGACAATGCTATAACTGATGAAGTTCTTGCCTTGACAGGTTCATTGGCTCCTAATTCAACTCCTACCCTTGTAGACACGGCTAAGCCCAATGCTGAAGGAAATATGTAAACAAGAGAAGTGGCCCAACGCAAGATGGTTCCCATAGCGGCCACCATTTCAGCCGCATTTGAAAGAAATTCTGAAAGAGTATCATCAATTCATACCACCACCATTCTAAGCACACAGATAAGCAACTGGGAATTGCAAGGCCCAGAATTGATTTCCATTCTTGAAAGCATTCTGGGGACCACCCTTTCCATGACCTCTTATGAACCCCAGAAAAGAACATGTAAAGGAGGAGGGTGAAAAGAAGGACAAAATATGTTATAGTTTGTTGCCAACGCAATGCCTCGGATGCCTAGGCCGAGTCTACAAATAAGAAGGTAAGTTATGGGAGCATGCAAGACGAGCAAAAGCAGCACTAAGTATAAGGGGGAGAGTAATGTTTTGTGTCCTTAGATGAATTTTGAGAGGGTTAATGAAGGATTGGAATACAAGGTCCGGAAGGTAAAAAGCAAGAAAAGACGAGGCAGTGGATGATATAATTGCGTCTTGGCCGCAAATGAGGAGTATTGGTTCAATGTGTAGCCATAAGAGGGAGATGGGAATAGAAGCAGATAAAAGAATGACTATTGTGCGTTGGAGGGTTTGACTCATGAGAGACCATTGCTTGGCCCCATAAGCTTGAGATGAAATGCCTTCCATACCCATGGCCAAGCCTGAGATGATGGAGTAGCCGGAGATGTTAGCTATACCATTGGCTAGTGACCCACCGGCTAATGCTTCTTTCCCTAATTTTCCCCTGAAAAGAATTGATATTGCGGATTTTCCATATACGAGTAGGCCGGTAATGATCAAGGGAAAGGCTATGGTGTATAGATCTTTTATCTCGTCAAACACCTGAAAGAAAAGAGACTTTTAAGTAAAACTAAGAAGGTGAATCAATCAAGAACCCGATTAGGAGTATATATGCTGACCTCTAAAATGGTTGGTCGGCTGCCATGATTTAGTAAGGTGTTGAAGTTTCAAGAGCCATTTACCACTGACGATGATCAGAAGTAATATATCTTCTTAAGATTATCAGATGCCAATATATATATGGCAGATTTATAAGGTGGCAATTAACGATATCGGAATTGATTGGAGAAGGAGAGACCTTGTCACAGTAGCAAAGAAAACCAACACTCTTTTGCTTCAGTCACCATGTCATATATATCATCAACAGCATCCCCTGATGACTAACTTGAATGTGTGCTTGTGTGTATCTGTTGAAAATGTTTGTTAAGAGTTTGGTGGGTGTAATATAAAGAGAGAGGAAGTGTGGGCAGGAAATATAAGGTGGGAAGATGGCTATGGAGAAGAGGGCTTGTCTTCTTTCATTGGACTCAAGAGGCCACATCCATGTTACCACTATTAGTTCCTCCTTTCCATCATTCTTTGCTGGCAACTCCATGCATGCATTGCCCAAACTTGGAAACTTGTCAGCATATCGCAGTAAGATTCTGTGCGTCACCCACTGCCCACCTTGATTTGTTTCCTTCCCCCCACGCCCCCGCTCCCCCTTTTTTCTTTTAAAAAAGAAGAAATTCTCTCTTTCTTCTTTCTTGTTTTATATTTCATTACAACTAAGAAGATGATGTACAGTGAGACAAACTCTAATCAATGCCTCTGGTACAATAATAATTAACTAGTATTTTTTATTGTTCACTATTGTCATCCATCTTCGTCTTAACTTACTCCAAAGTTGGGAATTTAAGGAAGCTTGCAATTGCAGTTACAGGAAAAATCTACTTTAATCCCTCACGTGCAATTGCCACCTCTCTGCTTTGCAGACGTGAAGTACTCTTTCATCTGAAGAGTCTTTTGTTTGGGAGCGGGAGCATTGTACGGCCACCCCCCATCACCAAATCCTCTTAACAGTTCAGAGTTCAGAGGTGTCAAATCCATGAAAAATAACAACCTTATGGTGTTCATCTTTGGGAATGGGAAGAGGAAGGTTGCTGTCCAAGATTATCTGTCAATTATTAACAACGTGAAGCCCATGTCATTTGCCTACAAAATAAACAGCATACCTCACCACGATTTTCATTAGCAATATGAATTCCGATTGAGTTTCCTTTTTACCTCTCTGAATATCTTTTCCTTTTTTGTTAAGTGAAAATAGACCATATTAGGTCATGTTCTTTCACAACCCAGCAAGGAGAAGGGGCAACCAAAGTGTGATCTCTCTCCCGAGAACCGCCCTGGTCCCAAAGTGTGTGATGTATCATCCTCCGAAAGGTACCCAAGTAAAAATGGCTCAGACCTCCGTTCATCCACGCACCATATACTTGCTTTTCCGTTGATGAGGCACGGAACGGAATTTATCCCCTTCATTCACGCAAGGGAGGGGCCAGAAATTATCAATTCTCTTTCTGTCCCCTTTCTTCCCATCCGCTGGACAACATGAATATCTCTTGCTGTCATCCAAGAGAGAGAGCAACCCATTTGCTGGAAATGGGCAAACAAGACCAAATAGAATCACGTGAGTATCATTTTCCCATTGGAACTGCAACCACCAACTTGGCGCTTCAATTGATTCTGATATCTCCAATTCATATCGCTGGGAGGGGACCCTGGCCCTCATGCTCGTTATATACTATGCCACATTGCCACGCCGTGAATACTACCAAGATAAAAACAAACATATTTCACAATAACATTGGCCCCTCAATAGTAACCTGAT
The DNA here is from genome assembly GCA_019593545.1 of Apocynum venetum. Classification (NCBI taxonomy): domain Eukaryota; kingdom Viridiplantae; phylum Streptophyta; class Magnoliopsida; order Gentianales; family Apocynaceae; genus Apocynum; species Apocynum venetum. Next base: position 1,128,021 of record SRSM01000123.1, on the reverse strand, counting down.
AAATTTCAGTTTACAAGATCAGAAAATTGTTTAAATAGACACCCGGATTCATTTCAACACATGACCATAGACTAAAGAAGCATTCTTTGTTTTCCTTTGACCTTTTAGTTAACAAACAGAATATAAAAAAGAGAGAATCCTTATCTAGCTTAATTTTCTCTTCTCACTCTAGAAAAGTGAAAACAAAGCTTGCACAAATACATCAACATGTTGTACTCTTTCTTTCTTTTTTTCCGAGGTCAACATGTTCTACTCTTAAATGCATAATATTTCAATTAGAAAGAAATACATGCGACTATTTGTTTCCTGCTCAAGCAAGTGTTTCAGAGTATTGAACGACATTCTAATATATATATATATATATATATATATATATTGATAAATCAGTGATAATGAAACAACTTGAAGAACAAAATTTGCTTTATGCAAAGTAATTTCTATCTATTATTGACTAATTAACTAACCCCCTAATATCATAAAATATCATTCAAATAAGCCACCAAAAAAAGGGACATGATAAACTAAAAGGATTCATCGTATCTCAATAATAAAAACATGAGAGAAGAAATTTTCAGAGCAACATGAGGTGAAATAAGATTATAGGATGCTTTATTTCATAAACACCACCATATTTAGGAACAGAAAGTGAATGAAAGAATTCTGACAAATTGCACGGAGCAACAGACAGAGATTGCAATACTCCAAAATCTTTAGTTTAATAACAAAATTTACTCAAAAGCTAGCACACCCTACAGTGGGACCAAATCCTAACCAAAAGCTAGCTCCAGAACATCCAAAGATAATTGTGGACCCATTACTGATGCGTAGTTGGAGGTTTTTCACACCCGAAGGAGAAAGCATCCAGGTCCCAAACAAAATAATTCCATAAGCATGTTGATATACACAGAGCAATATTATTAGCAGAATCATGTCTTAAGCGATATCATTTTGGAATTATCACAAGTGTTAGGTGCATTTCTTTCACCTTATTGGGAGAAACAACTGACTAAATTTCTTTTCTTATCTGAACAAAATATCAAACTTGAAGGGACAGAGCTTGAAGATAATCTACTCCCAGAAGAAAGGAGACCTGCTGCCTCTACAATGCAAAGTGTATTCCACGGTTATTTCATTGCCCAGCCCAAAAAAAAAGTAGACTGAAGTAAAATATATGTGGAAATAAGTTGCCAATATATTACTAGAAAACAAGGTCTGGTGTAATATTGACATACACATGTCAAATAAAGACAATCTGCAACTACTCCACAATTGGCGAAGCATAAAATTTCATTACTTAATTGCTCAAAATAAGTTTAAAATAGAAGAGAGTAATGCTCTGAGACAGATATGGTACACAGGTAGAATAGCAAGATAGAAATGGAAATAACTTTTAGATTTTAAACAAGGTAATTTCAATAATTCTTTGAATGCCCCACAGTTATTACTCTTATCCATTTAAAATCTTAATCTCAACATAGGATGCACAATAAAGTTGAAACAAAAGGCAAAACATATCCCATCAAACCAATATCACATTCAATCAGATTCCTCAAAAAAGTGTACTAAATATGATAAAGGAAAACTCCAAAACTGCTAAAATGATAAAGGAAAAATGGTATCAAGAATTTCCAACCAACAATTAGTTGCCCACTCACAAGGTAAATTCCAGAAAATCTCTGTGTAACTGAAACCCCCACCCCATTGAGAGGGAGGTAAGAGAAAAAAATGGACTAGACCTACCTTGTACATCATCTTATTACTATAAATAGGAGGTAAGTGTGACAGTACGTGACAACTTTAACTATTTAAAGTGCATGGGTGGTGTAGCAATAACTTAAGCACAAAAGAAAGTCTGAAAAATAATGGGAAAACTTTACAAAAATGCATAATCTAGAGAAACTACAGCCTTTGGCTTGTCTCCCTCTAAGAAACTCACAAAATGTGACTAACATCTTTACAAGACTCCTAAATAGAACTTGTATAGATGCTTATTCTGAAACACTAATAATTCTCTTTCCCCAAGAAAATTTCCACTGGGAAATATGAAAATGCTAAAAACCCACAATAAAAAGGAGACAAGTATATCATAAGACCCTATTACCTGGTTCTTCATAATCCAATAGGTCAGATTGTTTTCATACATCCAATAATTGGATAACTTTGATCCATGGAAAACAACTCCAGATGTTACAATAATGTGAAAAATATGAGATATTTTGCAAAAGAACCAATAGAAATCTTAATTCAGCCCAATACCTTGACACTTGCAACAGGATTAGTCAAGACCCAGGGTAGCCTTTGAAACATAGCTATCCTATAGCATCACATCATCTCAAAAATCTGCTCAAGACACAAATCAATTAAATCTTGTGCTCAAAGGAGTACACAAAATCGATAATACAATTTGAATCTTAAAAAAGAACGAATAGAACAAATCTAAACAAATGTTGTGAAAATAAAAAGGAAAGGCATGATTGGATAATTTGATCACATGATATGCCTAATAATTTCAATTATGGGTGAAAACATCACCGCATTGAAACATGCTGCAAAACAAAATACCAATTTTATTTTGGAACAATGTATGCACAAGCATAAAGCAAGTGAAACTCACATGTATTGGCATTTCAGCTATGATAAGGCCACTGCTTTCTTCCACACTTTTGAGAGTCACGACTTCACCCCCAACCACCATGTTAATAACAATTCCATCTGCACATAGAATATCAAGATCAAATCAGAAATCCTTAACCACATACACTAACAAAATAGATAAACTTTTGCTATGTGTTTGCTTTATTCCCATGTTGAGAGAACAACTATTCTCTGCAACCTCCCACCCCAGAAAAAGGGACCGGATAAAAAAAATCAACATGGTAACAAGGTCAACCTGCTGCCAAACAAGTTGACATACGCCTCGTGTATGTTTCCTGCAGAAGAACATCAAACACAACCCATAGTCATAAAGATACTTGGCCAGAGAGAGACAAAATTAAAAGTTGAACAATATTCACAAATTTCAGTAGGCAGAAATGACATTAATGGATATACTATGGAAAATCAGAAATTGCAGTGAGCAAACACAGTTGGAGAAACAACACCACAATTATGTCATTTCAGTTAAAAAGATTAATAAGCAAAATTTCATTTAATTCTCTAGATCTGAAAATTCCATCCAATTGTTCAAGAAAGTGATATATTTTTCTTTTGCATGAACAATCCTTTTCTAGCACTTTAACTTTACTGAAAAGGGTACCTGCATTGCTTAATTTATTAGAAAAACATCTCTTATTTGACTTGACACACAGTCTTGGAGATAAATTTTCATCCACTCGTTCAAGGGCATGATTGATTTTACTTTCCTCTAAATATTCCTTATGGCTCTTTAACTTCCCTTGAAAGATTGCATCAATTGCTTAATTTATTACAAAACTATCTCCTTCATCATGGTACATGCTCTTGTACAAAAAATCTCAAACTATTGGAAAACACTTGTCAATCATATACCCATATTAAGGAACTTTGAATTTCTGAATATGGACAAATTTCGAAAAACTCTCTATAATGTCATAACTAACTAATAGCCAGAATCTAAAACTACAGTTACATATAGATGTTTACACCATATAGGTACACCCAAATTGTTATGGCCACATCTGAATACCAATCTTTAATATATATATATATATATATATATACAGGATCTCCCAGCAAGGACTTTTGGACAGAGGGAAGTACTCCTTGAACGGTGAGATGTACTCCAAGACCTGTTAGTTTCAGAATTTTTCTATTTTTAAAAATAAATAAAAAAGAAGGAAAAACATGCCTAGTTATTTTGGCAAGTGTACAGCATCACCATTTTCTACGATATTACACTCCCATAGTATGAAATGCATAAGCATAGTAATTCATAACATATAAGTATGACTTTTAGTAATGAAATGAAGGTACATCGAGAGTTCTTCCTTTAGTGACGGTAACAACCAAATTCCATTAGAAACAAGTATTCTGAAAAGAATGAAAGGACAGTTGAAGAGTACAATACAGGGTATCCTTCAATTTGGTATGATAGCACAAAAGGCCAATACCAAATGCAGCACATAAGAATCAACTCCTCTATCAATTTCCCCAGAGCAATATTTACTTCACACTCTCTTAGATTTATCCTTCTTTTGCATGGTCAAAACTAGTTTGGTACATTGCACCGTGTCAATTCTAGAAAACCACAAGCATGTGCAGAATTGGGTGCAGAATTACGATGCAATGTGAAAAGGGGAGTCCTAACAGCATATGCGTATGATTTCTTCTAACTAAGGGCAAAGATGAAGTGCTGTATCTGATTGAATTTTCCATAAACACTTATATTCAACTTAAAATTCATCTCTCGAGGACTGGATATAATGCCCAAAGGTTCCAGAGGCCAGAGCTTATATAGAAACTAATGAAACATTAATATAACATGAGATACTAATATATACCTTCTTTGATGGTAGCTCGTAATTAATCAAAATGCGTCCACTAATAGGGGACTCCCCTGCACTAAGAAGTGGGAGGCAAGCATCAGTTATAATTATCATATGAGACTTGCCGTCCTCTTTGCCTTCTCTCTGTTCACTATCGGCACCATGTCTGTTCCAACTCATCGTGGCTTGCCGAAATCTCTCGAAAATCTGCGCGCGCTCACCTTTGGCCAGGTCACTATACTGCATCACGCGCTCAACAGACAAAATTCATAAATTAGCAAACCACGAGGAGCATAATAGCAATTGAAACCAGTTCCGAACGATGGGAATTTCCACTAGAAACGAGCAGAAGAAGCAATTAAATAAAAAAAATACCACGGCAGCAATATTAATGTAAGAGAGGTCGGATACGGCGGAACAGACAGCGTCGAGCTCGTCACGAGTACTGCAGCACACAACCATCGGAAGATATGGACGCCGTCCGGCCATGCTTAAGAGATCCACCAACGTTTCCTGCACTTTCAATATCACCAATCATACTTTTGAAACAAAATTTGAACTCCGAAACTTTTCATTATAGTGTAAAAGACCATCTTGAACTGGAGTCTATCGACGGCAAGGTAGAAGTGGCGTTGTTGGCTGCAATATATATAAGAGAGAGAGAGATGAATCACGAATCTGTAATTCACAACACGAAAGGAGAAATTGAAGAAAGGAGAAGAATAATAATCAAGTGCCTGAAATCGGAATGCAATGGAGAGGTTGATAGGGGAGTTTCGATTGAATCCATCTTCTCAGCTTCCTCGAGCAATCGCAAATTGTCGTTCTGTTAAATTTGTAAATCCTTTCCCCTTTCCCTCTAATCTAAGGTTTAACTGGCATATAAGAAAAACTTTATACGGCGTCGTCGCATCCCGTTCGTGTAGTCGTGTTTTTATTTTCTAGGGAAAACAAACGGGAGATTTCAACGATAAAATGTTCCATATCGTTTTGCTCTTTTTGGGTAATTTTTGAATGATTATTTTTTGTAAGGAATTGGATAAACTACATGATTTGAAGTGTCTGCTTTTAAATTTTCGACAAATAATATAGGGAGATTCTGAGATGAACATGACATGAATTACATAGATTAAAAATTTATACTTGTATATTTTTTAAAATAGCACAAAATGAGAAGGTGTTTATTATGCTGAATAATAAACTTCTCATTTTTCTCTCAAAAAAGAATGATAAACTTGAAATTTAGAATAAACCCTTTTAGAGGTAAGAAAAAAACCCTTTTAAATTATCATTTTCATCATCAAATTTTTTAAAGTTTTATTCGATTTGTATTGAAATTCTTTTTGTTAGTACCAAAATAGTCCTATAAGAAGATATAAGGATATGAGTATAATTAATGAAATCATTAGAGAGACTTTTTTTTAAAAAAAAAAATCATTTTTTTAAGTGCATTACAATTGTAAGGAATATGACTCAGAATTGATAAGTATATAATAATGAGTAACCTCGCTTTACTAATAAAGTTGCATATAATTATCTTATACTTTTAACTTATTGAAGACAACATGATAAAAAAAAATTTCCTTCTCAACTTTTTGTTAATTATACTCCCTTTTAGGTATTAATCAAATAAATATTTGCTTTTATCATAATTATGACAACAACAAATTTGAAAGTGGGTGACAAATTAGATTCATTATAGTAGTTTGCTATTTTCATCCTTATTTACAAAATTGAAACACAACAAACTATTATTAGCAAAAGGGGGGTGGAGTTGCAATAACATTGGCTTTAGGATAAATTGAGAATTAAGATATTTTTGAGGGGAAAAAAGAGAGAAAAATTAACGTAAGTTATTTGAGAATGAAGATATTTTCAAACAATTTTAAATGTACTTCATTTGCATGTCATTATTTTTATTTCATTTTATCCCCACTTATGTCTTTTCTTGTTTTTTATCTTAAAATTTTTAAATTAAATATTACTTTATCCGTTCAAAATTGAATGCAAATTTTCTTTAAATAAATATATTTTTATTCAAAGTTTCATTAATAATATATTTAATTTAAATAATTTACGATCCCACTAATTTATAAGTCTAATTATCTATTATATTAATATAAATGATAAATTGATAAATTAATTAAAATTAAATAAATTCATTAATTTTTAACATATATCTTAGTATGTAAGGTAATTAGTTTGATCACATATACATGTACAAAATTAAAATGAATAATATATATGCATATATATATATATATATAAGGGTAAAAGTTATCGCTGTAAGAAAAAAATAGCAAAAAAAGTTCAACGAGTTCCCGTTTTTTCTATTTCCAGTCTTTCCCCTCAATAAAGTTCTCCACCCGCTTCATCATCTCAGGACCTCTCTGGTCAGATGCAGGTCAAATCCAGTGGGAAATCTCCTATATACGATACCATATTTTACCCATAAAAAAATTTCCTCTTTGAATTTTTTGACTCATTGGCAGTAGTCGTATCTGTCATCCACAAATTAAATTATATTTACTTATCAAGAAAATCTCTTAATACGTGAATAGATTTGAGTTATTTATTTAACTGTTATATATATATTTATACTATTTTAAGGTTTTTGATAAGTTTGTATTCTTATAGATTAGTACTAATTATGGATTGAAGTAAAGCTATTGATGATGATAACAATATTGAAGAAGAAGTTAAGACGTGTTTGTTTTATTTTTCATGTATTTTATGTTACTTATTTAGTTTGTAGGGTTAATTTTTTTATTACTATTAGAAATATAGCATTCATATTACCATTGATTTGCTTAGTAAGCTAATTTAAATATTGAGTTGCATTGCATTATCTGAAATGAACATACGATTAATAGTGTTTTAAATTAAATATGATATGTAGATTTGATTTAAAATTAATCAACTCAAAAAAACCAATTCCAACAATTTTGCTAATTTTCTATTAAAATCAAAACAAAATTTCACCCCATCATCCCACCTAAAATACACCCTAATTACTTAACTAGACTCCTTATCAAATTGAGAATTCCAAACTTCATCTTTCATATATGTACGTTTGTCTTTTTTTCCCCCCACCCCAACAACTAATAAAAACATTATTATCACTAAATATATGCACATTCATTCTTAATTTTTTTTCCCTAGATAAGGCAACATTAATATTATAATTTTCTAATTTTAGGTGAAATTAAAATAAGGAACAAAAAAATTTAAACTAGTAATAATAGTGATATTGAAGAGATTCTCTTTTCAATGAATATGAAGAGATATAATAACAGTAATAGTTTAAAACAAAAGTATAAAAATGCAATAATTTTATGTTATCAAATTTAATTAAATAGCCATAGAATACTTTTGAGGTGTACGTAATTCGATATAAATTAAGGGGGCCAAATTCGAAAGACGAAACAAATTTCATGTGTTAGACGGACCCCTCAAATCTCTCTCTTTCTTCTCCTCCGGGGCTTGGGAGCATTAGTAGGGCTTTCCTCTTCCGGCCTCGCATTAATCTTACTAAGTTGTCGCGCGGCGTAAATTATCAGTCCGCCGTCCCCTATCTTACGCCATCGTAGGTAAGCTCCATATCCTACGCCGACCTTCTCCACCATTTTCGTTTTGTTTTTTCCCCTTCAACTCGATCTTCATTCTTTACTCATCATAACCCTAGTTAAGACACTAGATCGCTTGAAATTCCTGTTATTCAATTCGTCAGCTGTTATATTAGTATTTTCTTTCTTTTTGTTTTTTATTTTTTTGAGATCAGTCTTGGTAATACGGGCACTGTTTTCAATTTTTATCAGTTACAGTGAGATATTCTCTTCGCGAGCAGAGATTTTTAACAGTCCGGCTTTTGGAATAGAAAGTGGAGTTAGGGTTTTGATGCGTTTTACTGGTTGGGATCCGCAAGAACAGCCAGGGGATCCGGACTGGGTTGTGGCAGTGAGATGGCCAATTCTGGCGGTGGAGTTGGGGCAAAGTTCGTATCTGTGAATCTGAACAAGTCATATGGACAGCCTTCTCATTCTAATCATCCATCTTATAGCAGCTCTTATGGGCAGGCCACAGCTTTGGGTAGGGGCAGGGGCGGTAGTGGCGGAGGCGGTGGGGGAATGGTGGTTCTATCGAGGTCTAGGGCTTCACAGAAGCCTGGGCCGAAACTATCTGTTCCACCCCCCTTGAATTTGCCTTCATTGAGGAAGGAGCACGAGAAGTTTGATGTATCAGGATCCGGCAGTGGGTCAGCTGGGGGTTCTGGGACTGGGGGTGGGACAAGGCCCGGTTCCTCCGGTATGGGATGGACCAAGCCTGTATCAATTGGTTCCCAGGAGAAAAATGGAAATGTCGGTGATAGTCAGGGGGAGCAGGGTGGGCATAGTGTTGATGGTGAGAGTAAGGTTGGGGTTTCTTATATCCCACCTTCAGCTCGATCTAGTGGGACTGGGGCTGGTGTTTCAGGTGTTGGTTCTGCTAAAGCTTTTCCACAGACAATAGAGAAGGCTGTGGTTTTGAGGGGCGAGGATTTCCCTTCTCTACAAGCAGCCTTGCCTGTATCATCTGGACCTGGGATAAAACAGAAAGACAATTTGAACCAGAAACAAAAGCAGGTTTTGGCTGAGGAGTTGACTGACCAGCAGAGGGATAGCTATCATTTCAATTCGGCAGTTGATATACGTCCACAGGGTCAGGCTTTGCGTCATACATTTGGAAATGGCATGGTGGAGGGTCGTGGTGAGGGCCAGGGGTCAGGTAGTTCGCACATGGTTAATAATCCCAGGAAGGAGGAGTATTTTCCAGGCCCTTTGCCACTAGTCCGGTTGAATCCAAGGTCTGATTGGGCTGATGACGAGCGTGATACAGGACACGGATTTGTGGACCGCAGTAGAGAGTTTGGTAATTCAAAAAGTGAAAATTATTGGGACAGAGATTTTGACCTGCCTAGGGCCAGTGGCCTTCCACACAAACCTATCCATAATCAGCATGAAAGATTGGGTCTGCGAGACGATGAAACTGGAAGAAATTTTTCCAGCGATGTCTTCAAATTAGACCCTTATCGCAGGGATTTAGGAACGCCTAATAGGGAAGGCAGAAATGGAAATGCATGGAGGAGCTCATCTCTTCATAGAGATGGACTAAATACTCAAGAAGTTGCACACGATAGGAACAGCATTGGTGCAAGGGGATTGGGACCCAACAAAGATTTTGGGAAAGAGAACAGATACACCCTACCACACGCAGGGGATTCTTCTCAAGATGGTGCCATGTCTGGAAATCAGGAAAATACTTATGGAAGAAGGGATACGGGGCATGTGCATGAAGTGCGTTCACACTGGAATCATACGAAGGAATCATTTATTAACCGTGGGGCTGAACGTATTGCACGAGACCGATATAGTACGGACCAAACTAGTAGATACAGAGGCGATGGCTTCCAGAATGCTTCCATGGCAAAATTCTCATTTACTCCTGGTGCAAAAGTGCGCCCTGGCACTGATTCTGTTCTCACTACGGGTAGGGAGAAACATGCCTTATCAAAGAATGAGAGATCATATCTTGAGGATCCTTTCATTGATTCTGGAGGTTTTGATGAAAGGGATCCTTTTACTGGTAGCCTTGTTGGTGTAATCAAGAGAAGAAGGGACATTGTTAAAGATACTGATTTTCATGATCCTGTTCGCGAATCATTTGAAGCTGAACTTGAGAGGGTTCAGAAGATGCAAGAGCTTGAGCGGCAGCGGATTATTGAGGAACAGGAAAGAGCTTTGGAGCAAGCTCGAAGAGAAGAAGAAGAGAGACAGCGACTAATTAGGGAAGAGGAAGTGCGGAGGCGAAGGCTGGAAGAAGAAGCCAGAGAAGCTACATGGAGGGCTGAACAGGAGCGGCTAGAGGCTATTCGGAGAGCAGAAGAGCAGAAGATTGCCAGAGAAGAAGAGAAGAGGAGGGTTCTTCTGGAGGAGGAGAGGAGGAAACAGGCAGCTTATCAAAAGCTTTTGGAATTAGAGGCAAAAATTGCCAAAAGAGGGCCTGATTCTGGAAATGCTGATGGATCAATTCCTACTAGAAACATGGATGGTAACTTCTCAGCCATGGGGAAAGACAAAGACATCTCTAGTTCACAAGCAGAATTAGACACATGGGAAGATAGTGAGAGAATGGTGGAGAGGATAACGGCTTCAGCATCTTTTGATTCACCTGCTTTAAACAGACCTTTTGACATTAGTTCTAGGCCCTATCCTACCAGAGAAGGTTCTTCTAGTTTCCTTGACAAAGGAAAACCTTTAAATTCATGGAGAAGAGATGTTTGTGAAAGTGGGAATGGTGTGTCTTCACAGCCACTGGTCCAGGAGATTAGTCATTTGAGTCCTAGGAGAGATTCTTTTGCTAATAGTAGGACAGCTCCTTTTAGAAAGGAGTTTTATGGAGTAGCTGGGTACATGGCTTCCAGAAATCCTGTCAGAGGAGTTGTGCAAGAACCTTATGCAGATGAGTTTGGCCTTCAAAAGGATCAGAGGTGGAACTTTCCTGGAGATGCAGAGTCTTACAGCAGAACCAGGGACATGGAGTTGGAATTTCAAGATAATCCTTCAGATAAGTATGGTGATGTTGGATGGGGTCAGAATCGATTTCGGGGAAATATTCGGCCCCCTTTTCCAGAGCGGCAATATCCAAATTCTGAAGCAGATGAGCTTTATTCTTATGGAAGATCACGATATTCCATGAGGCAGCCTCGTGTGTTCCCCCCTCCTTTAATTGCCTCTACACAACGGACTTCTTTTCGGGGTGGAAATGACCCTCCTGGTACCTCAGGATTCCTGGATACCAATGACCACTATAGCCATGAAAGAAGAAGTGAGTCCACCAGGCTAATTGGGTATTATACTGGCCATCAAGATAGTGTTGAGCAAGCCGAACTTGTTAATATGAGTGAACATAGCACACTTGAAGATCAGAAACTGACTAAGGATGTGGCGCCAAGGTGTGATTCACAATCCTCTGTATCTGTTTCAAGTCCTCCTAACACTCCCCCTCATCTTTCCCATGATGAATTGGATGAATGTGGAGATTCTCCCTTGGTATCTACCAGAGTAAGGAATCAGTTATCGTCATCTGGTAATGAGGAAATCTCAAATAACAATCCTGGGCAATGCAGGGTGATGACAGCTTCCAGTTCTATCTCTGCTGTTGAGGATGATGAATGGACTCTTGAAAATAATAATGAGTTGCAGGAGCAAGAAGAATATGACGAGGATGAAGATTGTTATCAGGAAGAGGATGAAGTGCGTGAGGGAGAAGCAGAGAATATTGGTCTGAACCAAGACTTTGATGATCTGCATCTGGAGGACAAAAGCTCATCTCATATTGTGGACAATTTAGTGTTGGGCTTCGATGAGGGTGTTGAAGTTGAGATACCAAGTGATGATTTTGAGAGAAATTTAGGCAATGAAGAAGATAGAGGGTTTGTGGTACCTGACTCTACGGGCTGCATTGTGGGAGAAGGATTGGTTGATGGTGGACGTGGTGATGAACAAAGTCATGGGCAGATAGATGATTCTTCACTGGCAACTGCAATCCAGGGAAGTGACAAGGCAATGCAAGATTCTGTTGCTCAACCTATTGGTGATCCTTATTCCTCAATGGCATCCGATAACACTGCAATTTCTGCTAATCAAACCATATCAACTTCAGCTGACATTGCATTATCTTCTGGTCTTAACCCCATCTCAACTGTATCTTCTGCACCTAGTCAAGGTGATACACCCGTTAAGCTTCAGTTTGGGCTGTTTTCAGGTCCTTCTCTCATACCTTCTCCAGTTCCTGCTATACAGATTGGTTCAATTCAGATGCCTCTCCACCTTCATCCTCCTGTTGGGACTTCACTTGCACATATACATCCATCACGACCACCAGTATTCCAATTTGGTCAGCTCAGATATACCTCTCCAATCTCTCAAGGAGTAGTGCCAATTCCTCCTCAATCAATGTCCTTCGTTCAGCCCAATGTGCAACTCCATCACAGTCTGAATCAGAGTGCCAGGGATTTGTTGCCTGCTCAATCATCCCAAGACTCTTCTGCTCAGAGTGGTTTGAAAGATGATGTGCCATCTCTGGCACTGAAGAATCAGCAGTCTTTCTGTGTCATAGGGCCTGCTGATCAATCTCTGGGGAATCCTTCATTGGGATTTAGTTCGGTTGTGGTAAGAGAAACATCAGATGACAGTACTCATCCACAGATTGCTAGTACAGTAGTTTCTGGCGGTGGCAATGATAAGAGGCTTGCATCAGAATTGGTTGCTCAGGCTAAAGTTGGGGGGAAAAATGATGCAGTTATAAAGCAGCCGTTACCCTCATCAAGGGGGAGAGTGCCTGAATCTCAAATGCAACATGAACAAACCACAGGTGAGTCATTTTCAGGTGAGAAAACTTTTAGTGGGATGAAGCCTCATGGCCCCCTCTCTAGTAGCAAGGGGAAAAGATTCACTTGTGCGGTCAAGAACTCTAGCATGAGATCTTCTTTTCCATCTTCTGACTTAACTGGCTCTGATGCAACTGGGTTCCAGAGAAGATCAAGACGTACTGTCCAGCGAACTGAATTTCGAGTTCGGGAGAATGTTGAAAGGAGGCAGCCAGCTGGCTCAGTTTCGTCTAATACCTTAAATCTGGATGATAAGTCAAACAACAATGGAAGATCTATAGGGAATTTTGCAAGGAGTGGATCTAAGAGGGGCACCATGACCAGTAAACCAATGAAGCAAGTAGCTAACTCGGAGAATTTGGTTTCAGGTTGTTCTAGTTCCCAAGAAATTGATTCTGCAAACCAGGTGAAAAAATTAGTTAGGAAAGATGTCTCCCTGAATCAAAATCTCTCTGGTTCTGGGGAGGGAAATTTGAAACGAAACATATCTGAGGAGGATGTTGATGCACCCCTGCAAAGTGGGGTTGTACGTGTTTTCAAACAACCTGGTATAGAAGCACCTAGCGATGAAGATGATTTCATTGAAGTGCGATCCAAGAGGCAAATGCTGAATGATAGGCGAGAACAGAGAGAGAAAGAAATCAAGGCAAAATCTCGGGTGACTAAGGTTGTAATGCACTTGCAGATCTTTCCTCTTTGGCCTTTGGAAATTCTTTACTCCCTCCCTCATTGTTATATGTTTGGGTTTTGATGAGATATATTGTGTCTTTCCTCTTGTGTGTCTTTTCCCTCATAGCAGCTATCGCGCAAGCCTCGTGCTGCAATGCCAACTGCTGCTGGGTTGACCAACTCGAGACAAGTTCCTGCAGGAGAATCTTCCCAAAACCATCACTCAGAATTTACTTCCTCTGAGGGACGAGGCTTGGCTTATAAAGAGGCATCTGCTGGGTTGGTCTCCCAACCACTAGCTCCTATTGGTACTCCTGCAGTGAAATCTGAACAACATGCTGATAAAAGATCCCAAATCAAGTTTGTATTCTCTGCTTATCGACTTGTTACTGAGACTTAATTCATTAGCTTCTAAAAGTTGATTGCTTTTTGCTTTTGCGTATTCATTTGCAGGCCGTATCAGTCAACTTCTCTTTCTATTGTAGATGGAGGCGCGAAAGATCTTGGACCCATTGTCACGTTTGATAACAAGAATAAGGTTATGGATGATGTTCCAACATCTTTGAGTTCTTGGGACACTGCACGAATTAATCACCAGGTTTCCAACACTGGATCTTCATTATTCTCTGGCTTATTCTCATTATGCATCACAATTAGGGTATTCTTCGGCATATCATGTTGATGATTTTCCACCGGGGGATGTTTTGTATTAATGGAAATTTTATTCTTATTCTTTTTATCAACTTTTGTGTATCTTGATCTTAATGTCAGAAAAATGGAAATATAACGAGGTTATGAATTTCTTGCCGTCAGGGAGAAATTACTTTTTCCTGTTGAACCAAGAAAATATTATTTTCCAAAATGTTTGCCCCTCTTTGAAGGTTGTGAAATGAATTTCCACATCCCCAAATTCAACAATCTTAAATCTTACTAGTTCAACCTCTGTGGTGATCCTCCTAAGGGCATCTTTAGTTGGAACTGGAAACTAATCTTACCTTTGTTCTTCACCTAAATTGCCTTATTGGAATGATGATGTGACTTGGTAATTTGGTATGGTTCGGGTATTCTGGTGGTTTGCTTTTTTGATAACCTTGTTTATTTGGCTAATCTCATTGAAGTTCATTATGTTTTGATAGGTTATGGCCTTAACTCAAACTCAATTAGAGGAGGCTATGAAGCCTCCTCGATATGATGCACCAATTGCTTCTGTGGGTGGTCATGGTAGTGTGACATGTGAGCCCCTCTTACCATCATCTTCCATATTGTCAAAAGAAAGATCTTTCCCCTCTGCTGCAAGTCCAATCAACTCTCTGCTTGCTGGGGAGAGAATTCAATTTGGTAATAGAATGCTTAACTAAGCCTACAATGTCCAGATTCATAGCCATTTTAGTCTAATGATTCTACTCATCCATGATCAGGTGCTGTTACTTCACCAACCATCCTCCCTCCGAGTAACCGGGCTCCTGGCTCTAGTCGATCAGAGATGCAAATTTCCCACAAGCTTTCTGCAGATGAGGATGATTGCCCTCTTTTCTTTGAGAAAGATAAGCAAACTGATAATTCTTGTGCTCATCTACAAGATTCTGAAGCTGAAGCTGAAGCTGCTGCTTCTGCTGTAGCTGTAGCAGCTATTAGCACTGATGAGATTGTTGTGAATGGGTTAGGCTCCGTTTCTGCTTCAGACACTAAAAACTTTGGTGGTGCTGATATTGGTGGGATTGCAGCAGGTTGCTTTTTAAATTTTTTTAAAAGTTTTTCTTGTTTCCCCCCTCCTGCATGACCTCTTGCTGAGCTTGTTCAAGGTTTATTCTGTATTTAAGATCTTCTGTGTATTCCAGGTATGGCTGGCGATCAGCAATTAGCCAACCAGTCTAGAGCAGAAGAGTCTCTTAGTGTATCACTTCCTGCGGATCTTTCTGTTGAAACTCCTCCAATCTCCTTGTGGCCCCCTTTACCTAGTCCACAAGGTTCTTCAAGCCAGATGCTTTCCCACTTTCCTGGAGGCCCACCTTCCCATTTTCCCTTCTATGAAGTGAATCCGATGTTGGGAGGTCCTGTCTTTGCTTTTGGGCCACATGAAGAATCTGCTGGATCCCAATCACAGCCTCAAAAGAGTACTCCTACATCCAGTTCTGGTCCTCTTGGTACCTGGCAACAGTGCCATTCCACTGTTGATTCTTTTTATGGTCCACATGCTGGTTTTACTGGTCCTTTCATTAATCCTCCTGGAGGTATTCCTGGAGTTCAAGGGCCTCCACATATGGTAGTTTATAATCATTTTGCCCCAGTTGGACAATTTGGTCAAGTAGGATTGAGTTTTATGGGTCCCACCTATATTCCTTCTGGTAAGCCTCCTGATTGGAAGCATAATGCTCCATCATCTGCTGTTGGAATGGGTGATGGTGACCTGAATAATTCGAATATTGCTCCTGCACATCGGAATCCTACGAATATGCATGTGCAGCACCTTGCCCAAGGGTCAACACTAATGCCCATGCCCTCTCCTTTGGCCATGTTTGACGTGTCCCCTTTTCAGGTAAGGGGATTTGATCTTATCTATGAACTGTTTGCAGCCTTCTCTATATTTAACCCCTACTGGGGATCTTAAGAAGTGGGGGGGTGGGGGAAAGGGTCAAACAAAGTGAATAGGAAAATCTTTTGGAGGCCATCATATTATATTAGACCATGTTTCATTTTTTCTTTTTTGAAATGAAGGGATGATATGTACAAAGATCATACTGCTGCTAAGTTATTTTTGGATTATTTTTATTTTTTATGCAACATCCAAGATATTTGATGAGGTTTTTCTAGCTTACAATTGGATATGGAAATTGTAAGACAGTAAGTGATAAAGACCCTGGCGCTAGTCTGGCAAATATCTTATTAGGTAGATATGCTTTTCTTATGGTTTGATAGAATATATTATTTTTTTAGGGTGTGTTAAATTTAACGATGTAATTATTTGTCCAATTGATTGTGCGTTAAATTTTTGTGCATTTGTAATTAAAGAATGTTACTATTGTCTTTCTATTTCTTAGTAGATCTTAGGAAGCTTGTGCTCAACAGATGACTTGGATAGTTTAATGGTTAACATGAAATGATCACATGATATAAGATGCTGAAAATTGAGTCACCACTTTGGTGGTTTTCCCATAATATTCTCACATTATTTTCTTGTACTTTGGAGTATATAAGATAGGGACTGGAATTGCCTTGTGAAATATGTCATTTTATTGGATAATAATTCCTTGTCTAGGCTACATAAAACCAGCAAGATTTCATTCCTTCATCTCCTTTTCATCCATTGGTTCTAACACCATGTTCTTGATTTTTCTAGACTCCATCTGACATGTCGGTGCAAGCTCGCTGGTCTCATGTTCCTGCATCGCCTCTTCATGCTATGTCTCTTACAAGGCCACATCAGCAGCAAGCTGATGGTGTGGTCCCTTCTCAATTTGGCCACACACATCCCATTGATCAATCAATTACTGTGAATAAGTTCTCTGAGCCCCAAAGCTCAACTTCGTCTGAAAATGGTGCAAGTTTTAGTGTGGCTACTGAGGCAAATGCCAGTCAGTTTCCAGATGAACTAGGCTTGGTAGACTCGTCAAGATCCACCACTGCTGGGGCATCTACGCAAACTGCTGTCAGTGAGAGCTCCTCCACAAGTGCTTCTACAGATGTTGGCAAGGCCGACAATCTCAGGAATAGTGGCAGCAACAATAAGGAAGGCCATAGTTCCAGTGGTTTCAAGTCTCGGTCTACCCAGCAGAGTCATTCTGCAAATTACAACTACCAAAGAGGTGGAGGGATGGCATCTCACAGAAACAATACTGGGAATGATTGGTCCCACCGCAGAATGGGTTTCCACGGAAGGAACCAGTCTTTTGGTGTGGAGAAGGGTTTTCCTTCAAAGATGAAACAAGTATATGTTGCTAAACAAACAACGGGAACTACAACTAGAGAGTGAGATTTAATGTTGTGGTGCTTATCTGATCCTGGAAGGAGGGACAAGGAATTTTCTTCATGTGTAATGCTAATGCTTATTATTTGGGGCTAATCTTTAATAAGGGACCACTTGAACTTTATTGCTAGTTTGTGGATCTCTCTTTGTGGAGCTGGTTCTTTATTGAATTGGTTGGTGACGGCAGTTTTGGATTGTGTGACTACGGTGTTAAAATGGAATTAGTTTGGCCTGCCAAAGGATCCTGGTCTATCTCAAATGTCTGGGGTGTACCTTTTTCCAGCTGAGGCAGAGTACTTCTTATGTGCTTTGATGCGTTTTTAATGCATTGGTGGAACTGTAAGAGATTGAGCATGATAGCTATAATCATTTTTGTGGAAGGAGTTATATTAGTCTTCCGTCTCATTGTTTGCCTAAATTCTATGTTTTCTGTTAGAAGATTTGACTCTTTTTTCCCCACCTTGTTCTGGCTTCCTCTATAGTTGAAATACATATTCTATCATCTGGTAAAATAAGCAATTCCATGGTAATGGTGTACTTTTAGATGTTTCATTGTTTTTTATTCGTTTTGTTATTATTATTATTTTTCTGAAAGGGTAGAAATTCCATCTTTTTCAATCGATGTTAGTGGAAGAGTTTTAGCCTTCATTAATAATTTGCAGAAAGGGTGTGCATATCATATGTTCGTTCTCAGAAAGATACAAGTGATGGGTGGCGAAATCGCATGTACTATTCTCCTCCTGCTGAGACCCACCAAGCAAGGGTGTGCATATCATATTGTCTCTCATTAGTCGATAGTATTTTGACTAACAGAAATGTCAAATTTAAATTAAAAACTTAAAATAATATGTTTACCTTTTGAAAGTCTTTTATATGGTTCTTAAGTATTATTCCATCGTCTTCTATTTTAGAAAATGACTCGAAATACCGTTCAATTGTTTTTTATTTTTTTTAAAAAAATTATTCTCATATTATTATTAATTACACAACTATATCTTTAAACATGTATCTCGTTTCAAATTTTTTTAAAAAAATTGTATTTAATGTTTGCCTTTATTTTAGCGTGGCCGAGAAAATTCTTCCATTTGAGAGCTGCTTTTAAAAAAAACTTATACTTGTACTACCTATTTTGAGTCTTAAAATATGTACTGATTACTTTGACGTTGTTTCAAAATATAGATGGATTTGTGATTTTTTAAGAATATTTTATTAATTATATAAAATATTACCTCTGTCTTTTTATATCAGAGAAAGAGTAAAAATAAATTCAAGAAAATAAATATGAGCATTTTATGGAGAAATTTTTTTATTGATCTATATTTTGGGAGAAGTATTGCTGCTGATGCATGTGAAAAATCCAAGTTCATCTATGTTAAATTTTCATTTCACAAATTTTGAATACTATGTTCAACAAATGGACAATGACTATGACTATCTAACGAAATCTTCCCTCAAATGTTAAATTAAATATTTACTTCTTCTAAACAGCTTAAGCCAATAAAAACAGAAATAATTTATAATTTTATCAATCCACTCAATGGGCATTGATATTGCCTGCTTTCATTACTCTCAGCATTAAATACCATTCCTTGGTTGCCGTCATTCGCAGCTGTAGTTAAGACTCATCACTGATCACTTTGCTTGCTCTCTCTGTGTCTGTGAGCTTAACAGCCCGGCATAGTCCGACAACGGAAAGTTGGTCTTAGCTTTCTCTCCTCTATACTCGATGGATTTCCTATCGTAGGCTCTGGCGGCGGCTTCCGCGGTGGCGAAGGTGCCGAGCCAATGTTGCTGAGCACGATGGGGGTCCCTTATCTCTGCAACCCAATTTCCCGACTGCCTCTGTCTTATTCCCCTGTAAATCTTGTTCTTTTTGTTCTTCTTCCTTTTCTTCTCATTCTCAGGTTCGTTCCCAAAATTGTCACAGCCTAAGCATCCCTCAATTTTGCATATCTCGCACGTCGAATTGAGAAGGGAGATCACAATGCTGCTACTATTTCCACCTTCTTCCTCCCCTTGGCCGGTCATGATTACGTGTTTGAGAGCTGAAACCATGCAATTGTATTCCTCTTCTCTTGACAATTTCCGAACAATTCCGAAATTTTCCATTTGGCAACGAAGTTTGGAGATTTCGTAGTGAAGGTCTGTATTTGCTCTTCTTGTACGGCATCTAATGGAATGCTCTGCAGGTTCATAAATCTCAGAATGAACACAACGGCGCGGTATTTATATATTTATACGATTTCCGAGTGCTGACCTGGATGCTAGCTGTCAACAAAAATTGCTTTTTTATCTGACGTCAGGATTGCCGTGGATCGATTCCAGATTCTGTCTATATGGGATGGATTGATGGGCTCAAGCCTAGTGCATGAGGTTTACACCGGGCTGGAATCTTAGGGCGAGTAGAAAGCGGCGTGGTAGCCATAGGTGCTGATATGGCCGGTGGAATATCAAAGGGCCCAACACATAATCCCATGTCCTTAAACATAGCACATATTAACAAAATTGCCCTTTTCCTTTTTTTTTATATTAATATAGAAGATAAATTATCTTATTATTCATGTGGATAGTAGAATCTATTAAATTAAAGAGTTTATGGTATAACGTATAATACATATTATTTTTTTATATTTTAAATTAAAATTATGAATAAATATGAAGAGTAGAATGCTTGCTTTTATCTCTTGATATACTTAATTTACTTTAGATGTATTATTTTTATTAAAAAAAAATTATATCTTTAAAAAGTAAATTTGTATGCATTGGTTTGACTCTCATGTTCATAAAATATTTTTTTAAAAAAAATGGTCCGATTCTTATGCTGTAAGTTGCAATTTGTAGAGTTATTTAGCTGAAGTTGTAATATATTTGCTTCCCTTCTGGTTTTTTTTTTTTAAAAAAAAAATTGTATGCATAGACAGAAAAATTTCGGGTATGGATTTTGTTCTTAAAAAGTTGAAACAAAAAGAACTTCTTCACATGAGCGTGAAGTGTAACCGTCCTAACCATTTGTAATTTATCTTGTCTTCATCTGTCTTGATGGCCAGAAAAGTGAGAAAACCAAAGCACAATCTGTCTTCTTTTGTTATAAAGGAATCTGTCTCTTCTTGGAAAGAAACATAAAGGACGCGCGTCAGTACTACGCGGACAACGTCCGTGACACGGGAGGTCAAGGAAAACATATCATTATTAAAGAAACAGTGAAATTTTATAATTAAAAGTATTAAAATAGTACTATAAATCCCCTACTATAAAATTTAACAAATAATACACTCATTAATTATCTCATATTATTATTATTTTTTTAAAAAAACAATTATCCCCTATTAGTGGAAGGGATTATTTAGAGAAGGGAACAAGTGATAAAATGGAGGTAATAAATAAATTAGTCTTTCGCGTGAATAGTAAAAGCTTTAAAATTATTTGATCTTGGTCAAATAAAATTCAACATGAGTATTTAAAAAGCTCACTAAGGTTGGTGTAAGAGTAAAATTAGAAAAAGAAATTAACTATCACACTTATCTAGAAATGGGACAAATAATTAAAGACAAAACAGAGAAGAAACTAAACAAACGTATTCTTAACTTTAAAATATCTAAAGAAAGCCTTTGACCGAATGATGAGCCGTCCAAATGCAGCAGCAATACTGTCATAGCGGCGGATGCTTCTTTCCCCCTACCTCTTGTGTTGTATTATAGCTGTACACACAAAAAACTGTTACAGCTAACTAACTGGGAAAAAGATGTGTTCCGTCCTAACTAACTTGGTCGGAGGAGCAGTCTCTCCTTCAATAGTCTCTATGGATTGTCAAGATCATTGGTATCCCCATCAGTTCTTCTAAGACCCGCAGTCCATTAGTTCACGGAATTTGCAAGTCCAATGCTTCCATACCACCCGATTTATATCTAGAGTCATGCCAATGCAAGCAGAGGGGTCAAGTCCTCACAGGTTTAAGTCCCAATGAATTTGGTCCCCTGGTTTTCAAAGTGTGGGCTCCTGAAGTTGCCTCAGGTCCTATCTTTTGATCCCCAGGTTATTAATGCCCCGGCTCCTGAAACTGCTTCAGGGAAAATCCGGTAATCATCAGTCTGTGAATTACCAAGTCCCATAGATAGATGACTACCAGTGGCCTTGCTACTAGTTGGCCCTCGTAAGATTTCAAGATTCCTTCCTATTTATGATCAATTCCTTTTCCTTCAATGAAGCTAAAGCCAGGTACTTTTCTCACTCTGTTCTTTTCCATGTCAGACCTCACCCGATTGGCATCCATCCACCTCTCAGCTGCTGCGTAGATGTTGTGGAGGATCACATATGCACTCGAATTGTTTGGTTCCATGTCTATGAGTAGCTTACCAATTTCTTCACCAAGCTCGATGTCGCCATGAATTAAACAAGCACCTAATAATGATTCAAGTATATTTGCAGAAGGTTGGTAAGGTAAACACTTGACAATACCATAAGCCTCAGTCAAGTGACCTGTTCTCCCAAGAAGGTCAACAATGCAAGCATAGTGCTCTATCCTTGGCAATAACCCATCATGTATCATACATTTGAATACTGTCCTGCATTGTTCAACTAGACCAGCATGGCTACAAGCTGACAAAAGACTCAAGTAAGTGATGTCATCAGGTTTCATGCCTAAAAGCCTCATTTGAGAGAAGAGAGCTAGAGCAGCTTCTCCTTCACCATAGGACCCATATACATTGATCATCATGCTCCAAGAGATAGGATCCTTTGGTGAAAGCAAGTCAAACAGCTTTCTGGAAAATGAGATGTTCCCACATCTTGCATACAAATCAATCAGGGCGTTGCTAACGTCAATATCTTTGTCAAATCCTTTGTGTATCAGACAAGCAAATACAGAATCAGCAAGAACCAAGTTACTTAGCTGAGTGCAAACTGAAATAACAGTCAGAGCTGTTACAAAATCAGCCTGTATTTTGCTTCGCAATAATTCAATGAATAAAGTAAATGCTGTTCCAGCATCATTTAATCTAACATATGCAGATATAATAGCATTCCATAGACAAAGATTGCCTTCTTCTCCCCGTTCAAACAGTAATTTACATGAAATAGCATCTCCAAATCTAGCATACATGAGCATAAGAGATGTGAGAAAAGGTGTTTCACATAGGATCCCTGTCCTGACTGCATATGCATGAATAGTCTTACTTTCGAAGAGGGTATTGCATAAGGGTAACACATTCAGCCAGGTTATGTGGTTTGGTTTGTGATTTTCTTCTATCATTTGCCTGAATTAAGGCCAGGGCACCAATTCGTAAATTATGATTGCGGTAACCAGTTAGAAGAGCATTCCAAGAGATCACACTTCTAATAGGCATGTCTTTGAAGAGCAAAATACTGGATTCAATATCTCCGCAGTTTGAATACATGCTCAGAAGTGCATTAGTTAATGACACATCAGAGGCTAATCCTGTTTTAATAACATATCCATGAATAGCTACCCCAAGCATCAAATCTTTACTCTCACTACATGCAGGTAGAAGACTTACAAGGGTGACCAAATCAAAGTGCACATCATCTTGCTGCATTTGATGAAAAAGAAGCAATGCGTTTTCTGCTTGTCTATTGTATATGCATCCGGATATCATAGTATTCCATGAAACAACATTTCTTGTCATCATTCTATGAAATATATCAAAAGATGAAGACAACTTACTGCAGTCTGAGTAAAATCTCAACAGAGCGTTTGAAGCATTGAGATTCAAATCAATTCCATTCTTTAGACTAAAAGCATGGGCAGACTTCCCCAACAGAAAGGCCTCCAGTTCAGAACACGCAGAAAGGACAGTAACAATAGAGACTGCATCTGGATTAAATCCTGCAAACTGCATTCGACGGAACGTATCCAAACCTGCACCTGGGTAGCCACATGCTCAGATAAGCTGAAACCATTGAATTCCAGGACATAATAGTCCTCTGGAGTATACAGTTAAAAAGAAACTCGGCTGAATTGATGTTTTGATGTTTGGCATACACTGACAAAAGTGCTGTAGCTACAGAATGTTGATTCTCTAATCCAAACTTTATTACATAAGAATGAAGAGACTGACAGTAATAAATGCTATCAAAGCTCTCACAAGAGGGGATAATGGACACAAACGTGACTATGTTTGGCTGCATACCATCTTGCAAAAATTTACTGAACAAGTCAAATGCACATTCTGATTTCAGGTTCCTAGTATATGCAGATACCATAGAATTCCAAATGACAACATTTTTCTGTTTTGAGCAATCAAACAAACTCCTAGCGATCAATATATCCCCACAACTAGCATACATTGAAATCAAGGCAGGCAACAAAGACTCATCCATATCACATCCAGACTTGAAAGCAAATCCATGGAGAGATCTACCAGTATAAAAAATTCCAAAATGGGAACAGACTGGGACTGACACTGGCTAAAGTGCTCACATTAGGCTTCAAACCCACAGCACGCATTCTCTTGGAAAAGCTTAAAAACCTCTGAATTAAACCCATTGAAAGAACAACCTGAAATCAATGCATTCCAAGCGACTACATCCGGTTCAGATATTCTATCAAACATTAAACGCGCAGTCTCAACTTTCCCTAACATGGAATAAAATCCTATTAGAGCTGTTTGTACAACAAGATTTTCACCACATCCACATTTCAAAACTAAACTATGCACCGCTGTACCAGTAAGAAAGTCACCCAAAGCTGCGCAGGCCTTGATCACAAAGGGAAATGTATAGTTATCAGAAGAGCAACCTAAATGTCTATATTTTTCATAAATCAGCAAAGCATCCTCAAACAACCAGTGATCACACAAATACTTCAGCATTAAATTCTGTTGAAAAAGGCTCGGACTTTTTATTAGTATTACAAAAGTTGACAGAGCCAAATGAGGTTCGCCCAAATTGAAGCATCTCTTAGTGAACTCTCTAAGGAAAGATTCCTTTGCGATTAAACCCTGAACAATGAGCAGGGTTTGTAGAACCCTTAAGTCGCCCCCCCTTTCACAGCGTGCTAATAAAGAAATAAAATCGTTGTAATATGAATTGTTCGGGAAACTGTGTACTGAACGGTTTTTTCTGTAGTGACCATGTAGGAAAGGAAAAAGAGTGGTTGAGAAACGAGACAGAGTATGGAGGACCAGCAATGGCCGTGGTAAAACATTGGGAGCCATGGAAGAAAAGTAGCAGCCAACAGATTATTGAAGCTTCGTACATCAACCATTGCCCAGAAGCAAAGTGCCCGGAGAAATATAAACTTCCATTTAAGCCGTTAAGTTCTTCAACAATGTCAAGACAAGACTCCCTTTTAAATCCGCCATGGACAACTGCTTTGCTGATGAAGATTGTAAAAGTCAGCTTGAGCATGACATCTAGCGACTACCGAAGGCTTTGGACTCAGTGACAGTATCCTTTTAGTCTCCGGTATAAGAATTGCTATTTCAATCCAATTTCATTTTTTTTATTATTATTATTATTTTGGTCAAACACAATGCAATTTCAAACCTTGTTCCTTTTCTTGGGGGCCGGGGTATTTTGAAGGTTCTTTTTTTCTTTTCTTTTTTTAAATAAAAAATATAGATTCCATTAAAATCAAGTCACTTTGAACTTTGAAGGTTTTTTAATCATGTTCTTTTACATTTTTTTTAGCTGGCCAAAAATAACTATAATACTTTTAAAGTTTCACAAATTATTAAAATAAAAATTAGATTTCATTGATTCAGAAGTCTTATAATTAATTATATTAATTATGAATAATTAAAAATGAATGAGCAAATATTAATTTGTGTTTTAACTTTTTGCATCAAATTAAAAATGAAAAATTCCATTTTAAATGAGAAAAATACTATACAACTTATTTGTACATTTTAATTCTTGAGCAAATAGCCACCTTAGATGTTACTGTAGGACTCTGTCAATGTTTTAAGCAAAATAGTAATCCGTACATTTTTATTAACATTAAAATCTATGTAATTTTTAGGTAAAAATAATAATATACTCTTAAATTTTTTATACACATTAAAACACTAAAAAATAATTTTTATTAACAATAATTTTGAATTAAAAAACTTTAATTAGACTCTTAAATAAGTTTCAAGCATAGGGTTATATTAGGGAAAAAAAGTAATAATTACTTTCTTAATTTCATAACAAGACAAGTAAAAAAAATATGCAAAAATCTACTCATGGAAGGTCAAATTAAAATAAAATTGAGAGAGAGAAACATTGAAGGGGAATTTTTTTTTGTATGTAGCTAATCAGCAAAAGCAATATCTTTTGAAGCATACATTGATCAATAATACAAGAACAATACAATAGGAATTCCATACACCTGTGCAATGATATGCCAAGATTAGACATTGAAAACCTCCTTTAAAACTCCTAAGAGTCGGTCTGCTACTTCTTGCCCAAACAACCTGGGATAGTTTGAGCCAAGATCTATCTCAATAGTCTTCTTCTTGATAATTTGATCCCTCTTTTCCAAGTAAGATATCTCAGTCTCTGCCACTTCTCTTCTAACACAAGCACACAAATCTAGCCATGTCTTCATTATTTCCTTTGCAATAGGACTAACTTGATCTCGAATTATCTCCTCTGCTCTTGCTGTTTCACCAGATTGAGCTTCAATGCGGAACAGAATAGCTGATGGAGAGGAAACTGATCGGATGTACAGAGAAGAGGAAAAGTAAGGACTCACTTCAGCCAGTTTCTGAAGATGTTGTCTGTGTCCATCAAGTTCAGTGTCTTCATAGAATGTCTTGAGGTATTCAGGATATAGAACAAGGTCCTTTCTAGGTGGCAAATCAAGGAGGAGAACAAAAGATGTTGGACTACTTTGAATGAGCTCAAATAAGAAGTTCGGTGCATCAGTTAAAGATTTCAAATAGGCCAAAAAGGTAATTATGTTTAAGGCTCCTCCTGTAGGCAGCTTGCAGTGAAGCCAGTTTCCCAGTATAAAGTCAACCTAGCGGAAGTCAAACATGGAAGTTAATTGCACTTGATTTGCAGTCTTCAAGGTCATAATGCCTAACAGCTACTTTATTTCCAAACAAGTTATATTATCAACCTAGTCCATCCAGCAATCTATGACTGCCTGAGATATAAAAAATCTACAAAAATATTTACCTAATGGCAACAAATAACTTTAGCTGCTGAGATGTGCTGCCAATGAAAACCTCAAAGAGGACTTGCTATTCAAGATTGAGGACAGTTCACAAAGTATTAGCCACATCTTTTTGGTCAGCTCACATTCAATTTCATGAACTGAGCATAAAGCAATTACATCGATCCATAGCTGATCTATGCAACAATAGTGTATGAGGTCTTTCTATACAAGCACATAGCTCAAGGAGCATGAGTGAAACTTATTGCTTTTACCTATGTTTAAAGATAAAAAACCAAGACTATACCCAAAACTGTCCATAAAGAACACATGAACATTTCTCGTTGCACATTGATTACAGCAAGGAAGGTTGTGCTTGCAGGAAGAAAACTCACTATTAAGAGTTAACATTATTTAAAGAGCTCACACTACTTATGATTCCTCATTATCCTTTTTTAATGGCTGAAATATCTTATATCTGCATTTCTATCTGAACAATTACAAGATCACATCACTTGAGGTAAAGTTTAGCAAGATGATTCAGAAAGCTTGCACCTATATAAGCACAAGTTGGTTTGATAAGCGGCCTTCATGAGTCCAATGTTAAAAAAAAAAAATATGTACTTATATAAGTACGAGCTTTCTTAACCATAATTCTAAATCTTATCTCAAGTGCTATTTGTTTAGAATCTTGTATGGGCCACATGATTTTACATGTCATCCAAATTTCTTGTCCTAACTCCTACACTCATCATTTGCTTACAAAATGGTCAACTAAAAGACTCAAACTAAGAGAGAGAGAAGTGAAACAAGTTCAATCACCTCTCTCAGTTCAGTTCACATCAATTTCATCTCGTTCTCATATACTAAGCATAAAAGAACTACATTGATCCATAACCAATCCAAGCAACAAGGGTGTATAAAGGCTTTCTATTACAAGGACATAGTTTGAACATGAGTGAAACTTAACCTAAGTTTAAAGATAAAAGGAAAAATTAAACCCAAATTCTCTGGAAAGAGCCCATGAACTTCTCTTTTTGAATGCTGATTACAGGAAAAAAAAGTTCAGCTTGCTATACCCATCTTTAAAAATAATAATAATAATAATAACAAAAGAATCCTCACTACTAAGAGTTAATAATTTACAGAGCTCGCAACACTTACGGTCCTCAATACCTTTGTTAAGATTAAAGCTCCTATTTCAACATTTCTATCCGATACAGTTAAACGATCACATTACTTGAGATAAAATTTAGCAAAAATGGTCACTGAGTTGATTGGATCTGTGACCTTATCTTTACAGGCACCAGAAGTCCAATATCCAAAAGAAACTCGTGTACTTACATACAAGTACGAGCTTTGTTAACCATAATTCTAAATCTTAGTTCAAGTGATATTTGAATTTTAGATCTTATCCAAGCCAGAGGTTATCCAAAATTTCTTGTCCTCGCTCTCACACTCATCATTTTTGCTTACATAAGCGAGAACCAGAACACTTACCCAAAAACCCAAACTTGGAAAAGAACCAGCGAGAGATTAAAAAATAAATTGTCTTAGTAGGAAGTAGAAAGCAAATTCAAATTGAACGGAGGATACACGAAAAAACGAACAAAAGTATTTATTTGGAAAAGCAAAGCCAGCAGCCCAATAGGTTGAAACTGAAAACTATAGATAATAAAGTAAAAATGTAAAGAAACGGAGTAGATAATTAAACAAAAATACTAGAAAGAGTTAAAAATAAATAAATAGTACAGGCGAAGAAGGAATGCCGGATCTGATGTGAAGGGATCCTTCAGCTGTACCACTCTGGTTCTGATGGTACTGAACATCAGGCGGGAGAGAACAAGGCAGAAGATCAGAACCCAGCCGTGTTTCCACAGCAGATAATAGGTCCAGCATTAGTTCCCTTTGGGGGTTCGACACAAATGGGAACTCCATGAATTTTGTCAGAGGATCCATTAAAGGTGAAGATGATGAAGAAGAAGACGAAGACAAAGAAGATGATATTCTGATTCTTGAAAGTTGAGAAGAAGAACACGGAGTGGTCGGAGGTAAAGAGCTAACAAAAGAAGGGACTGGGAATGTTGAGTGTAGGAACTGAGTGCCGATATTTACAGCCATGACATGGATTTTGATTTTAGCCACCGCTTATTCGTATTTTGATGATGGATTTGAGGTTTGGATTCCATGTTTAAATTGAAAATTCGGACCGGTTTAGATGCAGAATCCGACGGCCCAATTGAAACTTTTTACAGAAGAAATTCGAGTTTAGCTTTTTCGGGCCCATTAATCCCCAAAACTGAAGTGCTCTAGGACTTCAAGCTAATTTCCAGCCTGTTTTGATCCCCGGGAGGGGCGGGGGATCTTTTGTAAAATATCCTGTTCTAAATCCCCAATCCAATTATGGGCAGATCAACGAAGTAAATGAGCGTGTTTGAGTTTGGGAATATGCCTGATGTTTGTTGGCTTATATGGAATTATCAGGTTCTCTCCAATATAGAGCTACTACCCAAAGTTCCTCTTGATACGAAATGTTCCTTCATTAAAATAAGTAGTACCGTGTAAGAAATGTGAAAATGTAAATTCTACAATAATAATTACTATCTTGATTCCAAATATAATAATTAGTACTATTTTAGAAGTAAATAATTTTACAAAATTGAATGATTATTTTATTGAAATTTTCTATTATCACTCTTAATTCATTTTTCTCACTTTAATTTTTAAAAATGATTTTGACTGTTAATTCTATAAATAATTGACTCAAAAAGTAAATTGTTTTTTTAATTCTCAATTTATATATATAATTCAAAAATATTTATATTTTAAGATGGACGTAGTAGAATTGATGGTAATGGCTATGCTAAGGTAAAATGCAATTTTTTAAAATAAAGAGAAAAAAAAAGATCGAGAAACATTGGAGGGGGAAAAAAAAAGAAGATATTGTATGTAGCTAATCAGCAAAATCAATATTTTTTAAGCAAACATTGATCGATAATAATACAAATAACTATACAATAGGAACTTCATACACCCATGCAATGATTTGGCAAAATTAGACATTATAAACCTCCCTTAAAACTCCTAGGACTGGTTCTGCGACCTCTTGCCCAAGCAACATGGGATAGCCTGGGCCAAGATCTAACTCGATAATCTTTTTCCTGATAATTTGATCCCTCTTTTCTAAGTTAGATATCTCGGTCTCTGCCACTTCTCTTTTAACACAAGCACACAAATCTAGCCATATCTTCATTACTTCCTTTACAATAGGACAAACATGATCACGAATTATCTCCTCTGCTCTTGCTGTTTCACCAGATTGAACTTCAATGCGGAGCAGCATAGCTGATGGAGAGGCAGCTGCTCGCATGAACAGGGCAGGGGAAATGTAAGGACTCACTTCAGACAGTTTCTCAAGATGTTGTCTGTGCTTATCAAATTCAGTGTCTTCATAGAATGTCTTGAGGTATTCAGGATAGAGGACAAGGTCTTTTCTGGGTGGCAAATCAAGAAAGAAAACAAAAGATGTTGGACTGCTTTGAATGAGCTCAAATACGAAGTTCGGTGCATCAGTTAAGGATTTCAAATAGACGAGAAGAGCAATTATGTTTGAGGTTCCTCCGGTGGGCAACTTGCGGTGAATCCAGTTTCCCAGTATAAAGTCAACCTAGTGGAGTTCAAATATGGAAGTTAAGTGCACTTGATTTGCATTCATCAAAACAGAGTATTTAATTTCCAAACAAGTAATATTATCAACCGAGTCCATCCTGCGACCTAATTACAGCCTGAGATATCAGAAACAATTAGAAGATCACATTGCTTGAGATAAAATTGAGCAAAATTATCTCGAAAGCTTGCACATATAAGCAAGTGTAGATTGGATCTGTGGCCATACCTTTACGGGCACAAAAAGTCCAAAGTACAAAAAGACTCGTGGACTCTACTGGCTTTCTTAACCATAATTCTAAATCCTAACTCAAGTGATATTGGAGTTTTAGATACTATCCATGCTAGATGCCATCCGAAATTTCTTGTCCTAACTCGCACACTCATCATTTACTTACATAAGGAACAACCAAAAAACATACTCAAAAAGCCAAACTTCCAAAAGAACCAGCAAATGAGCAAAAGATTGGAAATAAATTGTCCTTGTAAGAAGTAGAAAGCAAATTCAAATTGAACGGAAGATAGAGGAGAAAATAACAAAAAAAAAATTATTTGGAGAAGCAGAAGCTGCAGCCCAACGGCTTGGAACTGAAAAATATAGATAGAAAACTAAAAATGTAAAGAAACAGAGTAAATAATTAAAGAAAATTGTACAAAGAGTATTAAAAAAATAATAGTACAGGCGAAGAAGGAACGCCGGATCTGATGTGAAGGGATCCTTCAGCAGTGCCACTCTGGTTCTGATGGTACTGAACATCAGGTGGGAGAGCACAAGGAAGAAGATCAGAACCCAGACGTGTTTCCACAGCAGATAATAGGTCCAACATCAGTTCCCTTTGCGGGGCTGACACAAATGGGAACTCCTTGAATTTTGTCAGAGGATCCATTAAAGGTGAAGAAGACAGAGAAGAGGATACTTTGATTCTTGAAGGTGGAGAAGAAGAAGAAGGCGAAGCGGTCGGAGGTAAAGAGCGATGAAAAGGATGGACTGGGAGTGTTGTGGGTAGAAACCCGAACTGAGCGCCGATATTTACAGCCATGGAATTTTGGCACAGCTTTTTGGTATTTGATGTTTTGAATATGTGAATCCGTTTTGTATAATTCGTCAATGTGTAGTCTCTTCATTCTTCAATTTGAAGTTTAATTTTAATGGTGCACTACATGTAATTTAATGTAATTCTTAATTCTTAGTGAATTTTTTAGATTTTAATAGAATTTCATATAATTAGATAGATTTAATATGATTTTGGTGTAATTTGGTAATTTTTTATTTAAGTTAATAAAATGGATAAAATAATATATATAATTCATCTTAATCATTAATTAATTTTTTAAAGAACTTATTGAATAATCTTTCATTCATTTTAAAATTTATATTTTTTTATGTTTTGCTATAAATATGTATGTTTGTTATTACATATGTTTATATATACATATATATATATATATAATTATAAATAAAGTTTTTTACTTGATGTTCCAATTTTATCATTAATAAAGTTTGAATAATATGAAAATAATGCAAATAAAAAATTGCTTATAAAATATTTTCTATACCAAACTAAATTCATGAGTAATTATAGCATAGTTAAGCCTTCCTCACGTAGATAAATTACATACAATTTTATGTTACGATTTTAAAAAAAAAATTAGTAATTTTATTGAAGTTTTTGTAATAAAATGAATAAAATAATTTGTACATAAAAAAATCAATAAATATATGTGTACAAAATTCTTGTCATAATAGAAAAAATATTATGTTATGACAACTCAACCAAA
The DNA here is from genome assembly GCA_019593545.1 of Apocynum venetum. NCBI lineage: Eukaryota > Viridiplantae > Streptophyta > Magnoliopsida > Gentianales > Apocynaceae > Apocynum > Apocynum venetum. The sequence continues at coordinate 1,095,952 of SRSM01000123.1, read as the reverse complement.
TTGAGAGACACGTGATATTTTATTTTATTTTATTTTTTATTGACAATAAATAGATGAATTATATAAAATTCAGAAAGATCATTAGATCATTACCGCATTTGTTGAAAAACTGTTTCTTTATATTATTATACTTTAAAATATTTTAAATTTCATTAAAAATATAATTTTATTGAAATTCATTAATTTTGCAAGACATTTGAATTTTATAAAATCAATTAAATATCATATTGAATATTTTGAATTTTGACGAATTTTATAAAAATTTAAATTAAGGATACATGAAATATTGTAAAATTTTAAATCATATCAAATTATGAAGATACACCTTAATCAATTTAGTTATTTATAATTTCATAACAATTTTCATTTAACCATTTTACCATTTCGGTCTTTAGAAAAAGAAAAAGAAAAAGTTAGATCTCGGTATTTTTCCTAAGTGAAATTTCAGTTCGCTACTCGCAAGGATTTCGAAGGAAGCGCCTTTCAAAATTTGGAAAGATATGCTCGTAGTCGTGGCATTCATGTGGATATTTTTTAAAAAACATAAATTGTTATATCAAAATGATAATCTTTCAAATTTAATTAAAAAATACATTTTTAAATCATAATGATAAATTTTCAATTTAATACTAAATTTGCAGTTTTAATTAATGATTATTTTAAAATTGTTATGTCTTCTTTCTCAAAGTCGTCTTCGTCTATGTCAAGTTAATAAGCACGCATCCGCTCCACTAGGCATGGTTCAGTCCCTTCCGTATCTTTCATTACATAGAATAGAAATGTGCCATCAGAGGCAATTTTTCACGACTTTTCAACTCAAAATTTGTTGCCGGCAAGCAATAGATTACAGAATCGGCCAATCAATAAACGAACAGCCCATCACAGATGGAGATGGGAAACTCTGATCTTCACATACGCAACGCAACTCCCTCCGTTTTCTCAAATGAAAAAGTATTTAAACATTTTCAATTTTTTCAGTTATGTATTTTTAAAATTTATTTATTTATAAAATTACACTATTTTCTGTGGGAAAAAAATACAATATGTATATAAAACCTTTCTGTTTGAAATATTGTAAGAATAATATTTCTTTTTTTTAAAAAAAAATTGTGTAAGAATAATATTTCACTTATATAATTTACCCCTTCTTTTAAAATTAACCATTTACATTTTTTATTTTTACTATTTGAAATTAAATATCTATTTGTTAAAATAAATATATTTTATATTTAAAACTTTACTAACAACTAACTTAAATTTAAAAAATTAGGTGACATTAACTCAAATAATTCCTACTAATTGCATAATAATAAGATTAATAAAATAATTTATACAAAATCAAATATTCTACTTAAATCTTCAATTGTGTCAAAAATTAATATATTTCCTACCCCCTCACAAACCAGGATCTAACTCAATCATCTTTTTCTTGATAATTTGATCCCTCTTTTCTAAGTTAGATATCTCTGTCTCTTTTTCATTAAAAGAAAGAAAGAAAGAAGATATCTCCGTCTCTGCCCCTTCTCTTTTAACACAAGCACACAAATCTTGCCATATCTTCATTATTTCCTTTGCAATAGGACTAACATGATCTCGAATTATCTCCTCTGCCTTGCTGTTTCACCAGATTGAGCTTCAATGCGGAACAGAATAGCTGATGGAGAGGAAACTGATCGGATGTACAGAGAAGAGGAAAAGTAAGGACTCACTTCAGTCAGTTTCTGAAGATGTTTTCTGCGTCTGTCAAGTTCAGTGTCTTCATAGAATGTCTTGAGGTATTCAGGATATAGGAAAGGTCATTTCTACGTGTCAAATCAAGAAGAAGAACAAAAGATGTTGGCCTGCTTGAATGAGCTCAAATAAGAAGTTTGGTGCATCAGTTAAGGATTCAAATAGGCCAGAAGGGTAATTATGTTTAAGGTCGCTCAAGTAGGCAGCTTGCAGTGAAGGCAGTTTCCCAGTATAAAGTCAACCTAGTGGGAGTCAAAATATGGAAGTTAAATAGTTAATCGCCCTTGAAATTTGCCTTTGTAGGAGGTAGAAAGGAAATTCAAATTGTTAAGATATCTTAGTAAAAATGTAAAGAAAATAATTAAAGAAAATACTAGAAAGAGTTTAAAAATAAAAATAAAAACAGTACAGGCGAAGAAGGAACGCCGGATCTGATGTGAAGGGATCCTCAGCGGTGCCACTCTGGTTCTGATGGTACTGAACATCAGGCGGGGGAAAACAGGGCAGAAGATCAGAACCCAGACGTGTTTCCACAGCAGATAATAGGTCCAGCATCAGTTCCCTTTGCGGGGCTGATACAAATGGGAACTCCTTGAATCTTGTCAGAGGATCCATTAAAGGTGACGAAGACGAAGAAGAGGATACTCTGATTCTTGAAAGTGGGGAAGGAGAAGGCGAGTGGTCCGAGGTAAAGAGCGAACAAAAGAATGGACTGGGAGTACGAACCGAGCGCCGATAGTTACACCCATGGCATGGAATTATGTATTTTGGCACAGCTTTTTTATATTTGATGTTTGGATTCCATGAATAATATATTGAATCGCTCAATTTTTATAAGATTGCAATAATAAAATTTATTTGTACTTAAAAAGATGTTTTTGCTAATTTTGTTACTTATATAAATTCATTTATGCTTAAAATGTTTATTATTTTTTATAATTATTTTATTTATTATTGAATATTTTATTTATACTTATTTTCTTTTTGTTCTAACTATAATAAATATTTCTTGAGATATAAATAATAAATATTATTTATTTCATAATAATATAATGAGAAATAAATTAATTTCTTAAATTGTGTAAATTACTTATAACTTGTCGTAAAAAGAGTTGGAGAGAGTATAAAGTCAATTTCAAGTAATACATCAACTTATTAGTCTTTTAAATTTCAAGTTTTAGTTATTTTTAGATTTTCTATTTTTGAGAACATATTTTTAGTTCTTCATAATTCCTTACTGCTATCGAGACATATATCGCATTGAAATTCAGTAGGCCTGCTAAGCTTGCCAAGCCCATTTTTTAGTTTAGTTATAACAAGCCCACCTGACTGTAGAAGATCCTGGTGGCGCACTCTCAAGTCCATGTTGTACAACCGTATTATCCTGCTTTATTCCAGTGAGGCCCAATAATACAGACACTCCACAGTCCACACCTTATCTCATCTTCAAACCTTTTTTTATTCGATATTTAAAAAAAATATACAATGACGCATATCGTTCAGTACTTGAATGTAAAATACTAACTAAACTCCATGCATCAATCGTGATCACTCTAAATTATAGTAGAAGAATAACTATAAATTGCAAGCTTTGAAGTTTACATTGTTGCATATACCTATGGGATGTAGGTTGCAGAGAGTTGCAGACCCTTTTGCCTTTAATCACCGACTCTCCAATTTACAACTAGAAATGGAAAACACAGTAAAATAGTACACACAAATCAAGGCCCTAATTGAGTCCATTATTTATTGCTTCGCAAAACATCTTTATGGTTGCAAAGCGATAGTATTAGAGAGTATTTTACGTATAACACTACACAAGTCCAGGCGGGCTAAGGCTATATTCTTATTTAATTGTAGACCTTATTGAACTCATCTGGGCAAGAAGATATCCCCATCCAGGGTGCAGTAAAATCGACCGTCTTGATCTCTTTCCTAGGAATACCATCGAGACCAGGATTGATCTCAACCCGACCCCTCTTTTTCTTGTTATCTTTAAGCAATACCCCAAATAACTTGAGACTCTCCCCGCTCTCATTTTCGTCATCATCATCATTATCGTCATCACAATTCTGATCATCATGAAGCGTCGCCTCACCTACCATCCCATCGTGGCTGGACCCAGAAATACCTTGGCTCATGATGTGGTTGATCTGATCAGGCGCCACTTTGACATGCTTGGTCAAAAATGCAATAAGCTCCTCGCACTGCTTCTTGGTCTGAGTCAGCTCTGAACTCAGCATCTGATTATCTTTTCTAAGCTTCGAGTTTTCATCGGACAAGTCTGCAAATTGGGCCGCCGATGGAGTGTCCACCGAACCTGGATTCTTTGAATCCGGTGATGAAGTTGAGCTAGAACCTAGGTCGTCGCCCGAGTTGGCCGGTGAAGTGAGATTAGTGGCCTTGGATTTTCCGGCACCTGCATTTTGGGACGGAGTTGATGTCACCGTTTTCCTACGACGGATTTCAGTGAGGAGCTCTTTCTGTCCTCGCTTGAAATACTCGTTCGCAAATTCCCATTTGTCAGGAACAATTTTTCGGAAGCCCTGTTTTATTAACAAAAATTTAAATCAGATACTATTATAATTTATGAATCACAATCGTAGAGTATGATTCAGATAACGTTTAGGAAATTTATAAGAGAGACGGGTTTAACTAATCAAATCAAATTGAAGCTAAGATATTTATATTTTACTAATTTATTTAATACTTATCTGCATTTAAATTTTTTAAAGCCAAAAAACCAGATTAAGTACATATTTACTAAGAGTAGTAATTTATTTATTTTTCACGTTTTCTCACCCACCTAAAGATTCTATCTTTAATGGCAAATCTCGTGGTTGCGATCATCTAATTCCGTAAGTTCCAAACTTGTTGTCGCACTCACAAAAGAAGAAAAGGGAATATTTAAAGAAGAATATTTTCAACTGCGTTTTTTTCTAGATGGTTGACTAAAAAAAAAAGGGAATCAATTTAAAAAACGTAACAAACAATAACTTTGATGACTTTTAAAACCTAACCATACGACTCGGAAGGTGTACGAAGTTGACCGATACTGAAGATTTTTTACATTAGTACATTGGGCGCAAAAATTTCCAAAAGCAGCAGCGAGGGAGGGTTAGTTAGCACGGAGAAAAAAGAAAGAAAAAAAAAAAGGGTGAAATTTCAGTCGGTCATAATAGAAGAAAATATCAAATTGAAGAGTAATCTCCCGCTGCGATTAGGACAGTATAATAAATAAAACGTGAAGCTGACGCAGAAGGTATTACAAACGATGTCAAATTGTGGTGGCCCACCACTTGACACGGTTCAGGATCCTTCTTTAGAAAAAAATGGACACATCAGATGCAGAGCCGTGGGCCCTTCTTCTCTGACTTTTCAACTCAAAAATTTGTTGTACGCAAGAGATTGCAGAATTGGCCAATAGCTAAACGGGCCCCCGAACTTAGACAGCCCATCACAGCTGTGGTCGGAATACTTTCGATTTCTTAATCTCTCCTTTTTTCTTTCTTGCTTTCACATAAGCAAAGCAACCTTCTCCTATTAACATTTTGTCCTCAAAATGAAAAATATTTATATAGATTTTAATTTTGTTATAATTTCAAGAATTACACTATTTTTAGACAAAAATATTCATCCTATGAAATATGTAAATAATAGACTCTTCTTTTTGAAAGATCATCGAAGGATTAGATGTGTATATTTTTTATTACAATGTTTATAATCTGTAAAGATAAATCTTATGAATTAATTATTTTTCTCTCTCCACATCTATAACACACTTCATTAATAATTAATTATACGAAAAATACGCATTTCTATCCAAAGTTTGATTTTCAGAATATTGATGATAGGAGCAAAACTTTTTCTTTTTGTAATTCTAGATATCTATTATCTTGATTCTATAATATAACTATTTTAATCTTTTATGTACAAATTAACATGATTAAAATAATGCATTTTTTAATCGACTTAGTTAAAAAATTCTTTGGTTAAATTGCCTAAAAAAATTTCCTTCTTTTTTTCACAAAAAAAAAAATACAAACTACATAATAAGTCAGTGAAAAAATAAAAATAAAACTAAAAAATTTGATAAATACTAAATAAATTGCATTACTTAATACTCCATGATTAATGTCTCATGCTTACATATACTATAAGAACCTCAACTACTTCTAACTATTGGCCACAAGATTTTCACTGGAAGGTTCTCACAACCACTCGGTTTGCTTGCTTGCTATCTTGAACATAACTAAATGATTGAAGTTTCCTAAGCTAAGGAAAGATTAATAAATATAGCAAGAATAAAATACCTTTTAATATTGTCTTACTAGATAAATTAATTGAAAAATGCATTAGCCTTCGCTACGTCGATTGGTTAATTGAAACAGCTAACCAAAGTGCTTTTTAAGATGAATCAAACAATTAACCAACATACAGAAAGGTTAAAAAGAAAAATATGCGCAAGGCAGAATTATTAAGTAGTAATTAATTAATTTGCATGCGAAGAGTTAATTAAATCAAGAAATAAAAAGCAGCAGAAATTAAACTTACGTAGGTATTGAGCTGACGGACGAAACTAGAGAAATTGTTGTGCTTGAAGTAATTAGGCAGCAAATCCTTAGCAAACTCAGCAGTTTTCCAGACAATGAACGTCGTACCACTTTCATTCCACGCTATTACTTCGTCACTGGTCGGATCATCCACCAACTGATAAGTCTTTGTCAGAAACGGCGCCGGAACCGTCCTCTGTGACATCTCTCACCTTCTAATTAATTAATCTGACCCTCTTAACAACCCAGAATTAACCCCCCAGAAAGAAGAACTAACTAATTAACTAGTCTAAAAAAATCAGTAGGCTGCAAGAAATGAATTAATCTTGAAATCGGTAGTGTTCTAAATGGAAATATACCTTTTAAAAAAAGAAGAAGTTGAGTTTAGATGGAACAACTAAAGAGCAAAAGGGCAGTAAGGAATTCCCAACCCCAGCAGTAAAACCCAGATAGAAAAACACGAGAATGAGGGAGATCGTTTTTGGAGAGCTTTCCGATGATATTAGTTTCTTCCATGATTGGCTTCTTCTTCAGCTGCTATGCCAATCCACCAAAAGGACAACACGACCATAACTTCTTTAAGGAGAGGTAATATGGGATGTCTGCAATTTCTTCCTTTCTGGAGACGTGTACGAGACTCTTATATAAAACAACAATTCAAAGACCATTGCGAAAAGAAACACCATAAGAGAAAGTGGATATCTCTACATGTTCTAGAAACATTTAGAAACAGCTCCTCTCTCTCTCTCTCTCTCTCTCTCTCTCTCTCTCTCTCTCCCTTCGTATGTATCCAGTCTCATGTGAAATGAGATGAGGGAGAAAAATGAGGCGAGGCAATGTGCAACTCGGTAAAGCGTTCCATCCATAAAATTTGCATTTAATAAACTAAAAAAAAATAAACTCAAATCGTTCCATCATTAATTACTTAATTAATAACAACACATTTTTCAATAAAATCTGTGTTTATCTTGTACTCTTTCTTTTTAAAATTAAATTAAATGTTAATATTCTCAATTTAAAAGATTTATTTTTAAAAATAAATATATTTTTATAATTTAAAATTTAATTAAAAACCATTAATTTAATAAATTTACAATAACAATAGCTAAATTAATAATAAAGATAAAATAGTGACTCTTTTAAAATAAGATACTCTTTTTAATTTTTAAAATAAATCATATGTGTAATTTCAATTCCAAACAAATATAGTATTAAATTAAATGTGAATAATGTATTTCATATATATGGAGTATTATATTTTTATGTCTTCTTTGCTATTTATTTAGCTTTTCAAGAATGTGGTTTATTTTTTTATTCTTTGACTAATATATATATATATATATATATTTGAGTGAGGATGAATATTTACTCATTAATTTATTTGTATAATTTGTTTTATTTGATAATAAATATTTGTTTATTAAAAATTTCATGAAATTGAGATCCTCTTTTGGGGTCTGGTGAGGGAGATTTTTTCGTTTTCATTTTTCTCTTTATGAGGAAAAAAGTTTGTTACGGAATCATACATGAGTACATAACACAGTTACTGCTTTTTACTTTGTTGAATTAGGATGGCTTAAAACAATTAATTATTCAAAATGGAAGATTTCTTGAGAAGGTTCCAATCCATTTTGACGGGCGACGCCCTTTGCGTTTTTAACAGACACAGGCCATGGACGAATCGCTATGTACAATTTCCTCTATTCCTCTCTCACCCAGTAACAATTTTTTTCTTTTCTATTTTATATTCTGGGCAAATGTTTTTTATAGTAAATAGTTTTTTTCTTGAAAAAAAATATAATATGTATATATCAATCCTTATTCCTCAAAAAACCTGTGGTCACTCCTCCTCCCAATTTACGCCTTATTCTTTGCTATATTCAGTAGATATTGCTTCTTAATAAATAAAAAAAATTATTTTACTAAAAACGGACCTATGACGCTTTTAAAACAAATAGTAAATTCGTAGGAATAAGAATAGATGCTAAACAAGGAAGCCTATTATTTTGAAAAGAAGTTAATATCATATTAATTACTTCATATGTTATACTCATTTTGTTTATTTTTATAAGATACATTAAACAAATTTTATTATTTCTAATTATAAGATGATTTGTTAGTTATTGCGTATATTTCAAATTCAACATTACTTTATTAGAAGAGAGAAAGAGATAGTAAATACTTATTTTCTCAATAAAATTTTAAATAAATAAAGATATAATGTGAAATAAAATAATTTATTTGTTTGTGTTAAATTGATTAAAATATTTTATAAAAAGGAACGCATAGAGTATTATTAACTAATAATTTTACCAATATTATAACACTTTATTAATTACTTCTCTCTTGCATTTAAAAATAAATACTCATTTTAAATTTTTATTTATAAAAAAATAATATATCGATCCAGATCCATGGAACAATAATTGAAAATTGATGTTTTAATAAATGACTTTAAAAGTAATTCCTTTGAGCCAGCAATATATACCATTGAAAGTTAGGTTTGAAAATTTTTATATAGATAATTGAATAATTTAGAGAATTAATTGAAACTATGAATAAATTGGGAAAAAACCTATAAAAACATTCTCACTTTCATAGAGTAATTTTTTTTTGAAATAAAAATAATAATAAAAACATGACAATTGTTATGAAAGTATTGAAACAAGTGAACTGTTTCTACTTTAAACAAGGAAATTATTCTTAAGGTTTTCCTTATTGAATTATCAAACGGAAAATTATTTAGGTCTTTTTTTTTTTATGATTCTTAATGTTTTCTTTCAATTTTTAAGATAATTTTTTTAAAAAGGGTTTGTCATAAAAAATAATTATCTTTTTCATAAACTACACTTATTTAATAACTTAAATTTATTTATATGTTTAATTAAGGGTATACTTGAAATTTCACATGAAAGTTTTATTATTTTCATCATCTCTGAAATGTGCAAATGGTCAAAAGGCCATCTATTTATTAATAATAGAGGAAAAATGATTAGATAGTTAATAAGATGAATAAATACCATATTGATTTTAAAAAAAAAATGACTAGTATATCTAACTAATTCTTTTAAAAAATTGTAATGATTATTCGAAAACGGAGAGATTATTACTTTTGTTTGTTTTTAAATTTGTTTAAGAAATTACTTTCGTCCCTGTTTTATTTTTTTCCTTTTAAGATAAGAAGGCAAGCCATTCAAAAAAAGAAAAAGAAAAAGAAAAGAAGGCAAGTTGGTACATATAATATACACTAATTAATCTTCAAGAGGCGACCTATTCAATTCATGGCATAGATGTTTTTCTACGGTGTTGTGACTGTCGTGCTTGTGCTTCATATTGTCTTAGATTCACACAGATTTGTAGCGTTGATATACAATTTAATTTTTTTGATAATAAAAGGATTGGAAACATCAGATACAGAGGCTGATAGGACATCACTAGGGGAAGTCCATGGAGAGCAGAAGAGCCAGAGCTTCCACCATATCAATAGCTTCGGATTAAGGAACTCTGCAGGCAAAAGCAAAGCAGATTGTGCCCAAGCGAGTAAGTAGTGGTCCCTAGCCAAGACCCCAATTCCTGCAGTATGGTTCATGATCGAGCCGTCAAAATTGAGTTAATTAAGAATTTATTTATGAGGTATGAAAGAAATTTCCCTCAAAAAAAGAAAAAAGAAGAAGTTAAGCTTTAGTATTTAACTGCCAAACAATAACTTTAGAAATGGTGGTGCTCAGAAGAAGCTGTCGCTTTATTCGTCCTTCCAGACGCAAGGCGTGTTTTGTGGAAGCCAAAAAATTTAATCATAATTTGGTTTCTGATTCGACCACATTTTATATTTATTAACTACTATTTATATTTTAGATTTCAAAATTTCATTTCCAAGACCTAGAGAAAAACTGTCACTTAATCTAAAGTATTTCTTATAGTGTAGAATTTGATTAAGAACGATAACGTAGTTTGTGATTACATTTTTCACCTGACGAAAAAAGATTAGAATTTTAATTCTAAAGGACAAAGTGTAACGGTTGACATAGATTAAATTGTCAGGAATTACTATTACACAAATATTATCAAAGTATGAAAGTAAAATACTATTAAACTTTTAGTGCATGCACAAATTTAATATGGTATACTAATAAGAGATTTTGAATTTAAGTTATATTTTTGCACATTAAAGAGTTAATACGAGAAACGTTTTAAATAGTTAAATTAAACTCATTTATATCGAATTAAACATATAAAACTCGTTGAAATTTGACAATCTCACCACTCTATCCCCTCTCTTCTTCTTCGTTCTTCTTTTGAGGCAATGTAGAATTTGTAAAGAAGCCGGGAAGAGTCAATGATCCATGAAAAATGAATCCTCCATTTTTATTTTTTGATAAATGAAGTATTAATCAGTAAAAATTAAAATCAGGGGGATCCCCATTACAGGTACCAAAATCATTCTCTTCCTGATCACAAAAAGCATCAGAAGGAAGAGAGGAAATGTTTACAAAACCAAAAATATTGACATCGAGACTTAATTAGATAGTGCTGTGGTTCGCCTTTGGTTTGAGTTGCATCTTTTAAAATGGGGATGGGTGTAAAGGCTTCAAGGCGTCCTACCAACACATCCGGCTTCGGTTAAATGCTTTGAATTTGAATCTACTTTTATGGCCTTTTAATTGCTCCAAATTCACCCCACACCCACTTAATTTATTTAATTTTGACCTCCTTATTAAAAGAACTACATCTATGTTAACCAATTTAATTTGGTTGGTGATGAAGTAGAAATTTTTTTACTGTCAAGCACAAGAGTCAAATTTCATGAAAGATGAGCCTCAGTCATTTGATGTAAGTTACTACTGTATATTTTATTCTTGATTGTTTAGAATAAGTAATTTTTATTTCTTAATTAAAATATTAAAAACTGAATTTGGGTCTATCTTTTCTATTAAAAAATAAAAAATAAAAAATCTCATTGCTAGAGTGAATTGTTGACACTTTTATAAGAAATATTTTTCTATCCTACCTAAACGATATGGCATTCAACATAAAAACTATTTTGAGCCATTTCTTATTGTTTTTCACTTTGATTTTAACTAAAAAATTGGAAAAATAGAAGAAGAAGTTATCTGAAATGCTTTTCACACAGTTTTTATTTATTAATACTATTAAAAATATTAGTACTAATTTCTAAAATATTTTTCATCAGTTTAACAAATTTCATCAACGGTAATAGATCCAACGAGATGTCCATACTGTAAACTTTTTCTTTAAAAAAAGAAAAAGAAAAAGAAAAGGGAACAACCTCTTCCTTTTTCTTTTTCCCTTTTGTTTGTGTGTGTGTGTGTGTTTTAACTGGTAATTAATCATGGCTTAGTTGAATCTCACAAAAAAGAACACACGTATCAAAGAGAAACTTCCAGCTGAATGGGGTTTCAATCATTCATAAACTTAGTGGTAAATAGAAATAAACTTTGGAAGTCCCTTTCAAGCATGAGCAGTTTCAGTCCAGCTATACCAAAAAGCCAATACAGAGTGAAAGCGGTGACAAAGGGTAAAAGAATTAAAAGGGTTGATTTTATATATGATTAGACAATCTTACTTAATCTACTCCACCATCTTCTCTACAGAGAAAGCACTCCAGAAATAATCGATATACTTAAAGAATGAAATGTGAATAGGAAAAAGAAAAAAAAGAAGCTTTGAATAAGTGAGCAGGAAATCGCTTTCACTCCTAAGGCTTCATTGAAAATTTGTTTCTTCCTGATCTAAAGCATCGAGTCTAAAGGTCATACTCTTTTGTTGGAATAATGTGGAAAGTTGGATGTCATGAGGTGAATGGTGATTAGTGACTAATACTTAACAAAGTGGACTTACTATTTCAAGCATAATACTAGCTGATTCGTTAGGTAATGCATATAATATACCACGACGTCGTTTGTTTTCTTCTTCTTCTTCTTCTTTTCTTATGCTTTGAAATTCTAACGCAATCGTTTGAATAATAGTGAGTTTTTACATGAGCCTTAAGACATGCGTAGTTTGAATAATCTTATTCCTCGTGATATATTCGCATAAACTCATTTACGTCGAAATTACATTCTCAAAGCTAGCTTAGCATCGTTGGAACTTCAACAGATTTTTCAAGTTTCAACAATGCTAAACGCTAATTTATACGATAAAGAGTCAAAAGTGGACCAGAGTTCTTTGATTTCCACCTCCTATTAATTATCATTACTTCATTTGATATATGCCAAAGGAAAAATACTATAATTTGTAGTAACTTATAGATGCTGATATGTCAATCCAATTAGTATGAGGTTTTGTTGGAGTAAAATTCAATAGCAAAAGATTCAATTCAAACCGGACAATATCATAACAATATGAAGTTATCAAGTAATATGAGAGCTTGGTGGTTTGCCACAATCGTGTTGTGCATAGTCCGTCCTCAGTTTGATATCGCGATTGTTGTGATAATTCTGTTGAAACATGTGGATGGTTAGGAATGTTAATTCAAGTTTCACATTGAGAAAATTAAGTAAAAAATGAGTGTGGATTATAAGTGGAATAAAAAAAAAAGAACAATATCATAACAAGGTAGTGGAATTTGGTCCGGGCTACTATCCTATATCAATAGCAACATTTGCCGTCATTGCAAGCCGTTTAACGTGTTCTTGGCTTAACTCTTTTCTTGCGAAATGGAAAAACCAAATTTGGCAAATTTTGTAACTTGCAAAATTGTCCAACGGCGAAATTAATGGGACGTCAAATATTTTTTAAATTATTTAGAAGACCAAATTAGCAGGAAAAGAAAAAAAAAACATAGCTATTGATACTAACTATTATTGGGTCAGAGGTCACATTTCTTGAAAGTGATAACTTACCCAAATTTTGTCCACATTAAGAACGGTAATTAACCTGCGAATTTGGTATTGCGGTAGTTCACATTCGGAGACAACCATTTTGGATTGTAGTATTTAAACTTTTCCCAGAAAATTGAGGGCTGGGTAATTTTTACTTTTTCTGTGTAAGAAAATAAGAAAGGAAGAAATGGAACACATAAATGAAGAAGAAGAGATATTTAAAAGTCTTTCTGTGATGAATTTTCAAGATTTCAGTATAGCGTAGCCGAATTGACCTTCTGGGCAAAATTCTCTTTCACATGTATGCTGTGGATAACTAGAAATTTTGCATTCCATTTGCAAAATTGCTTATGAACGGACTATACATCATGGAAAAGATTCGTGCAGGATCTATCTTTTTTCCGATGATTTGAGAATCCATAATAGGTAGTTAGAATTGCTTCGTTTCAATCTATTTTCTTAAAGATAAGGAAATTCTCAATCTAGACTAATAATTTACTCTAACGGGCGCTGGCTTCATCCTTCCTAATAATTTACAAATTACTTGAAAAATTAATCTATACTAAACAAACTTATATTTTAAGAAAAGTTCGAAATTATCTAGACTTGCATTTCCGTATTGACAATTACAAGGAGATTCATAAACCATCCTAAACAAAAGGCTAGGTAGGAAGTAGAAGTTACATTGCAATTGTTTATTGTATAAAATGGAAGGAAAAATGCACATAACGTGTTTTATGTGAACTCTGAGAACTTTCAAGGTGCTGCAAAGAAAGAGATGGCCATACTTCCACCAAATATCTAAGGACAAAATCCCTTTTCCTTTTTATAAATTTTCCATGGACAAAAAAGCAGAAGCTTCAGACTCATCTTTGTCATTTGTCAAAAGGAAAGAAGAAAGTTTTGGTAGACTCGAAAAGAAATTCCATTGCCAAATGTTGCGTTATATGAAGTATGTTCTTCGCTTCTATGTCGACCTCCTAGAGATGCAAAGATCTTTTTCCTTTTTCTTTAAATAAAATCATTAAGGAGATACAATTCCAATTTGATGACTACAAAAGCATCTTTCCTCGTGCTTTTCTGTTAGCCAGGGTGATGCGAGTTTTATAATTATAATTACAGTAAGATACATACATACATATATATATATATATAATTAAATATTAAGAATATATAGTCTTTGAATTTAAATAAATTATAAGTTTATAGAATGTTAGTTCGAGTGATAGAACATTTTCCCGTGACTCGGAAGGTCACTGTTTCAAATCCCAACAAATCCCCACTACTATTGTAATAAATAAAAAAAAGAAGAAGTATATATATGAACCTTGGTCAGAAGTAGCCGTCCCCAAAGCTTTTTAAATTGCATTGCTTCTCTTATAAAATTCTTTTAGATTTTAGATTAGGCATCTTTAAAAGAATTCTCAAATATTTTAGTCTACAATACATGTGATCTAGTAGTTTTTAAGAAATGAGACTTTCAATATTATGTTTTTGGGTTTGGCTACCAAGGAATTAGATTGGATAAGAAAGCCTATTTAGCTCTAAAGGGATGAGTAGCCCAGGTCTTTCACGTGACTTACATTTGACGTCAACCTAGCCCAAAGTTAGTAAAAGGGCCTATAGTTGTAGGCTGTTGATCGACATGATTCGGTATAAACCCACTGGATCACAGATTCTACAAAAGGAGTTTCAGTCCATTTACATTCAACTCTATTGAAGGTCCCAATAATTAAGAATAAATGGATCCCATGAAAAAACCCATTAAGAAAAGCAATGAGATAGAAAAATAATATTAATGATTCATGTAAAGAAGAAGAATGCAACAGAAAATCAAATAAAAGAATGAAAGAGGGAAAGAACCGGGACATATACCTCAAAGAGCCATGGACAACGAATTTCTTTTCCAAGCTTAAATAATTACAAACGACAGCTGAAAGAGGGAAATGACCAGTTTCAGTAAGAGATGCTGAACCAAAATAGTCAAGACCATCCGGACTCCACAGGGATGGACAAATGAAGTTA
The DNA here is from genome assembly GCA_019593545.1 of Apocynum venetum. Classification (NCBI taxonomy): domain Eukaryota; kingdom Viridiplantae; phylum Streptophyta; class Magnoliopsida; order Gentianales; family Apocynaceae; genus Apocynum; species Apocynum venetum. The sequence continues at coordinate 1,080,801 of SRSM01000123.1, read as the reverse complement.
AATGGAAGATGCTTGCAAATCCACAGGGGGTCCTTCCATAGCTGGCTCATAATTTCTTCAAAGAAGTTGCATTTTCAGCATGAGTAATTGTCTTGTCAATTACTACCATCATTTATCAATAGAATCCCACATTCAAAGAAGGGAGAGACAGCCGAGCGATAGTGCCCCCCTTCCTTTATAAGTCCCAACACTGTTCACCCAAAGGGAACAACTAGTGATGATTCTACGCAACATGGTTGACAGTTAGCTTTCACATTTTATTCCACCCTTTGAATTGAAAGCCACGTTTCATTGTTGGTTTACTCAGCCTGCTTTGATCTATCGTGGGTGGCAAAGCCTTTTGGCTGCCCTATTAAAACTACATTTAGATGTTTTTGTTACCATTGAATTCAAAGTTTAGCAAATTTTGAAGGAAAGATGATTGGACAGCGAAACATTTGCATTATCTAATCTAATTAATGCACTTGAAATGTTGTGCATGCACCTTGGTCATGAAGTCTTTTTATAACTTATGTCCAAGTCACTTTCATTTAAGAACAAGTTTGCTGGTTTCTAAATGCATGGATTTAGTCTTTGTAAATACTGAAAAGTTATACAATTATTAAAGAAGAGTATTTGGGAAGCTTAATATTTTATACAATTTTCTAAAGATTCTTATAATAGGCAAATAAGATAGGTAAATTGGGACAAGGGTGTACTAAAAAAAGAGGAATTTACCATTTTTCTATCTTTTTTATAAATGAAGAGGAATATTATAGTAATACTAATATATAGTTGTTGAAGTGCGAATAGATTCCTACAAATCTATAACAATTACCAACAAAAAAAAGAAAGAAAAAAAGATTACCTTGGCTGCAAAGAGGAAAGTTTAATTAAATTGACTGATAAGCTTGAGAAGATGCAAAAAATAGATTCTTTATATAAAGGAAGCAAACTTGTATTAGAAGTGGTGTAGCTGACAGGGAAAGATGCTACATCCACGTAATTATCCACAACTAGGATCGAATAAAAATAACCAAAATTGCCGATACGAAGACAAATTACTCGGCAAAAGGAAACAACGAATATGCTTCTATCAAATGAATCAGCCACTTTCACATTTTATTCAAACTCATTTGTGCACATTCCAGACATGAAATCTAGTACCTTAACCTAGTGGGAAAGAAAGAAAAAGCATATTGAGGTAATAATAATAATAATAATAATATATATATAAAAAAGCAAAATAAAGTGGGAAATAACAATCCAAAAATATCGATATAACAAACACACAATAAAAAGTCAAAATATCTCCAGCAACTTTTAGTTTTTTTTTCTTCTTCTCTCATTTGGTGAGGTGGTTGTGTATGATAGCTATATAGATAGTACTATTTCATATTTCTTTCAATAATATTACAGATGAGATGACCAAGCTACCATTAGTATGGCAATTAAAAAAAAGGTGTGGGTGGCGGTGTTGTTGCGTTGTTCGGCGATTATATCAAATCATATCAGTGGAATCAACTTTTAACCAAATTTCTTGGTTGGACCTTTGGTTGCTTTTCTAACAGCAGTTTGGTTTGCTTTTCATTGATTGAATGCCTTACAAGAATTCCCCCTTTTTTTTTTTTTGCCCTACCGTAGTCATTAGCAGGCGCATCATATCAACCTGAAGATTGACGCACCACACAAGCAACCACTTGTGCCCACTGTCTCAACCTTGTCTTCACTGTCTGTGGATTGTCACCTGCAAATATATTCAATTGAAACCCATCTCAGATTCCTAATTTGCAGATAAAAAAAGTTTGCCTATTGGAGATTATATATTAAAATGAAACAAAAAATTTAATATAAGAAGCGGGGGAAAAAAAAGGAGAGGCTGAGTAATAATTACCGGGACCATATATGGTATGGGGGCTACCAAGAGGAGAGGGCGTGTCGCAATCGGAGATGGTAGATGAGAAAGACGATGATATAGACGAAGTCTTTGAAACGGTATCATTGTAATGCTTGTTCACGGCGTAATAGAGTCCATAAGCTGGAAAAGTATCGGACAATCGTTGGTCCATCTCCGGAGAATCAAAACCAAATCCCAATTCAATACAGGCCTTGAGTTCCTCGACGTCCTCATCGGTCACGCTCTTGCTCCGCCGATTGCGGCGGAGACCTTGATTACCCTTTCTCCGTTGCCACGCCTCATCGCGGTAGCAATCGGGAGACCAGGATTTTTGCTTAAACAAAGAGGACGTTGCTGGTGGTAGCAGAACAGAAGTCTTTGATTGAGATTCCGATGGCGGCGGCGGCGGCGGAGTGGTGGTGGGGGGTAGCGACATGACGCTCCTCTCGCCCTACCCCGGAGGCGGGGAGTTGGGGGAGGTTGGCGGGGAGCTCAATGGCTCAAGAGTCTGTTTTGGTAATTAAAATGGGCGATTGAGGTTGATAGGGTTGTTTATACACGTTTTTCGGGGTACAAGGGAAAGGTGGGGTCTGCACGCTAAGCATTGGTTGGTCGGGCCATGATGACCTGTTCTTTCAGTTTTCTTTTTTAAATAAAATGAGTAGCCATTTTATTTTTCTTTTATTTTGTTAGGCTAGTATATAATTAATTATATACGTGTATGTACCAAAAATATATATTATTGTCGAGAGGTAGCATATTCTTTTAGCTACGATATTTTGATTCCATATTACTTGAAAGGAAAGGAAAAACTGAAATGATTTTTTTTCTAAATAAAAATGTTACAAAAAATAGCAAAACAAATCTCATAAATGATTTGAACTCTATTTAAGAACATGTCAATTTTTTATAAGATTTTTGTTCTCTAAAGTTTATTGCTAATATACTTATTTGTTTTTCGCTGTTCTCCAATACAAAAAGAGGGATCTATTTATTTTATTTTTTTATCAGAAGAGGGAATCTATCTATGACAGGGACAGGGGGCTAACAGATTTATAGAATGCATATTTAATAAAGTTGTAAAATTATTAAAATTCTACACTTAAACCCCACATAAATTCTTTTAAATTTACACTAAATTCCCATGAATCTTTGAATTCTACGTGTATTATTTTTTGAAATTAATTTTTATATTGTTACTGAGTAAGAGAGCAAATCTCTAGTGGATAGATGCTGTGGCTCCGCCCCTGAGAAACAAAGCCCTTTGGGGACTCTCAATTCCGGACGATCCGAAATATAAATAGAGGTAAACAAGTTGAGAAAAGGCAATCCATGAAAAATTCGGAATGAGCTTCCCTTATTGACCGGATAAGCGACTCCATTTCCCGTCAAGCCTCCCAGTTCCATAGGAATAATTAGGAAAATGATAAATTACAAAAAATAGGAATGCTGCCTTAAATAGTGGATATGAAAGTGAGTTTTTGCGTGATTGCCGGCTTGAAGTTGAAGTGGTAAAGTAATGCACAAGAAAACAACTCAACTCTCACTAATCAAATATCAACTCACAAGTTAAACGCCATCTTCACCATCTCCGTACGCAAAAGGGTTTTGAAAAGGACTGCTGTTACTGTTACTACGAGTATCTCCATAAAATATTTTTATTTTTTAATGAGTATCAATGTAAAATGGTTTTTTCAAAATTGCTTCTTTTTTTTTTAAAATAAAAAAAAAACAGGTTTTAATAAGAACAAAGCTCTTGAGAATAGCTTAAAATAGTTTTTCTAATGAAAAATAAAATGTTAAAGACTCTTTATTTTTAAAGGGAAAAAGGAAGAAGAAAACAATGGAGGAGAAGGCGAGAGTGACTTGAAGTAGTGGACAACATTTCAAATTGAATTACAACTTGGATTATAAGCATGATACATGTGAGATGATATGAATTTGGTCGTTTCTTGATACTTAAATAACCCGTGGTTTCTCTAAATAAATAAAATTTGTTTTTGACAATTTTATGCTCGATTTTTTGCTTTGCTTTCTTCATTACTGGACAAAAACAGCTGAATGGATGATGACACTTAAACTTCAACAAGGATTTACTTGAATAAGGGTTCTTATAAGTTTACTTAAAATGGGTCTAAAAATTGACCTCTTCTAAAATATACGCAATTATCACTTCAATTGTATTACCACTAATGTGTTAATCCCTTGAATAAAATTTACAATTATCACTTAAATTTTACAATTATCCCTTGATATTTCCATTCGAGTTAAGGCTTAAATTTTGGTGTAGTGATAGTGCTATGATGACTCAATTGGGCAATATATTACTAGTATATTGTAAGGAAAACATTCTATAGTTATTGGGTGCTTTTAGTTGAGATTGACAAGAAGACACATAGGTTATCTGACCTCTTTTTCTTTCTTTTTTTTTTGTTGGAAGAAAGAAAAAAGAACTTCAAAATCTTCATATATCCCTGTATATGGCTGTAGCTCATAATTATTTATTTTTCTGTATATTTTTTTTGTTCTTCCCATAATTGTCATGTACTCTTCTCTTACGATTGATATCTCTGATACTATATCTATATGTGGGCCTGTTCATTGGGCCTTGACTTCGGTTTAGGCATAATAGATCTTTAAAAGATCCCCCACTGCAGTACTACAGCCCCGTGGGAGTCTTTTGGTGAGTCGGTAGCAGGAGACCTTCTTTTTAGGCTGGACCTGTATCATTTATGGGCCATTACTGTGGTCCAAACACTGACTCAGCAACGGCTTCTCTCGTCCACTTGGTTTCCGCGAGCGCTCTCCACGTCCACGGCGAAAAGATCCAAATTAATTTATTCTTTGTAGCTTGGGGAATTTTACGACCAAAAGCTTCTGAGGAGTGAGGGGAATTAGGGTTTCCAATTTCCAATTGGAACCGAGAGAATCAATTGAAATTGAATTGCAGTTGTTGATCAAAAGGTATGTGGCATGAAGCGAGGAGGTCGGAGAGAAAAGTCCACGACTTGATGGACGCTGCTCGGAAGCGAGCACAGCGCCGCGCCGTCTACCTAGCTAAGCGGCGTGGCGACCCTCAACAGTCTATTCAAGCCGTGGGTTCTCGTTGCCGCATTTACCGTGATGACCCCCTCTACCACGCTACAGAAGATCAACAGGGCTTGTATGATGTTATTTTTGTTTTTTTTTGTTTTAAAAAAAGATTATTTCCATATATATATATATATATGTATATATTAGGATTCCCTTTTAATTCTTGAAAATTAGACCTATATCTTTGTATTGCAGAAATTTGTGGAATCAATTTCATGTGTTCTTTGATTGGGTTCAACTTTAATTCATGCCGGGTCTGTTTGCCCCTAGCTTTTGATGAGTACAAAATAGGGGTTGGAACAAGATGAAAGATGGGTTGTATTTGTGATGTATTTTAGCTGCTGAATATTGGTAGCTTAAAATGCATTAAGTTCTCAGTACTTGAGATGTGAAATTGTTTGCCAGTCTTGTTTATATTTTCTCCAATTTTAGGTTCGTATGTAAAGGTAATATACGCTGGATCTCCTTGTTGAAGATTGGAACAAATTTTAGTGACAAATTTTAGTGAAGTCAAATGATTTAATTACAGTTGGATTAGGCTTCTACCCCTCAGTCATCCACTTTCCAAATACCCTGCTAAAGTATAGGTGAATCATCTGTTCACTGGCAATATAATGAATTGGGCCGTTCAAGATATGGCATCCTCATGACAATTTCATATATTTTGGTCGCTGTGCTTAGGATATTGGGCACTTGTCCATGTCATAAGTTTAGCTGTTTGTTGGACTTTTGGTCATATGTAATCACGTAAAAAGAATCTATGCCACTGATATTCATAATTTGTGAACTCACTGCTTTCCTTGAGGATCTTGCTTAACACGAATCTGTAAGCTAATTTTTTTGATACTTTACTCAGGATACCATGGAATGGAAAGCAGGATATATTGATTGACAGGTATTTTTTTTTGGTATATCTCTTCTGCTAAGTGGGAATGGGGAAGGGAAACCTTAAAGAGGATCCTTCTATTTTTCTGATCTACTGTCCTATTGACAGATTTGATGGTCGTGCTCTGCTTGATTTTATTCGAGATACTGGTTCCCGTCGTATTCGGGCATCTGAAAAGTCTGAGGAAGAACAGGAATTAGAAGAGTTTGTTAATTTTGAGCGTTATCGGGATTTAATTAAGCATCGGCGTAGAGGATGTCGGTACTTTTTTTATTCTTTTAGTCATCCTTTTTGTTTTTACAATTTATGAATGATTCTTGGTTACTTTTGTTTTCAACTGTATGTTTGTGTCGTGGTTCGCAAGCCATATGTTCATAGTTACCCATCTTCTGTTTTATTTCTATCTCATTTTAATGAAATGATGGCTGACTTAAGTTCTTTAAGCTGACATTGTCTATTATACACAGTTACTGATGAGGAGGGTTTACAGCATGTTGATCTATTGATTGAGGCAAAGGCAGTTGCCCCCTTTGGACAAGACAGGTTTAAGCTTATCTATCCTTGTTTTTAGATGAAATTCTTATCATGTGATGCTCAACTTAAAATGATAGTTGCATGGACACTGGATTTGTCCTTACAGCTAGGTTGATAGTGTAATTGTGTCTGTGGGTTCAGTGGCTTACCAATTCCTTCCCATTCCTTTCACTGTCATGAAGAAGTGCTTGAGTCTCATTTTTGTGGCTTTGAGTGTCAATCTGTTTGGTCTCAATATGGTTCACCTTTGGCCTCCCTAAAGTTCGATGGTTGGATGTTTCGTTCTCTGTCCTCATTTTGGAAAATAAGTGAAGAAAATATTTCCTAGATTTGTGGATATGTTAACTTTCTGCAACTTGTTTTGGCATGCTGTTAGGTCAATTTCTTTGCACCTGTTTAGCTGACTATAGATGCTATTCAGCTGAGATCAACTTCCTCCCCCATTTCTTGTGCTTAACATCAATCACATCCTAGTGCTTTTGTTTTTAAAGACAGTTAGGAGCTATTCTATGAGATTTGTATGCATTTTAGCTTCCTGATTGCTTTTACAAATGTAATAGGTCTCAACTTTCTCAACCTTCTGCAAACAAGGGGTCATATTCGCAAGTGGGTTTCTCATATGATGGAGATGGGAAGGATGAAACCCATGATTCAGATGGAGATGATGAGGATGATGATGATGAAGAGGAGGAAGAGGAGTTTAACAGTGATGATAGCAATGACGAAGCAATGGAGTCAATCGCAAAGGAATTTGGAGTGAAGCGATATGGTTGGCTTGTATACATGGATAAAAAGGCTAAAGAGGACGAGAAAAGGCAAAAAGAAGTTATCAAAGGAGATCCTGCGATTGTAAGCCTCCCAAAAGCTTGGTTGTTCAGTGGTAAAAGGTGGACTTCGCAGCATTGTATTAGTATGTCTTCTAATATCCCAAATCTTGCAGAAGAAGCTGAGTCGCAAAGAAAGGAGAAAGGCTTCTCAGATTGAAAGAGAGAGGGAAAGAGAAACAGCTCGTGTTACTGGCACTAGAGTGCTTCACAATGATCCTTACCGGTTAAGATTTCTCAGCTTATTGTTGTTTGCATGTACAATTATGATTATGTAGTGGAGGACGTTGTACATATTCTTGAGATTGTGTTTTACTCATTTTCTATGTTATTTACTGAAAATATTCAGCGTGTCAAGGAGAAGCCCTACTTATGAAGCTTATTCTCGCTCTAGGCGGTACGTACATGTTCATGATGCTGGTATGTTCCAATTAACAGCTTTTATAGAATGTTCTTGACGGTGTTTTACTTTGATTGGTCAAGGTCAAGATCCCGGTCCTATTCCCCTTCATACTCAAGACGCTATGCACGTGGACAGCATCCTGATGACAGTCATCGAAGTAAAGATAGGGGTCCTAAGATAGAGTACATCACTGAATTTGGGGGTTCTGATCGGGATGAGCCAAAGTTTGAAGGATACTCTCCACCACCATCACCTCCATCCCAAGCTGAAGCATTGAACCGGTCGGAGCACTCGACCTTTAATTCTTGCAAAGATACATTGGACAGTCTTTTCTCTGCTGCAGCATATCCTCCATTTTGTTACCCGAGCCAAACTTTTGTGGTTTATAATAGAAACGCTTAGTGTGAACAGCATAACTGCCGTGAGGGAGAGGAAAGGAAGTTTCCTTTTTGAAGCACTTGTTCCCCAAAACACATAATATGACTGCATCTGAATTTCCAAGTGATTTCAGAAAGGGTTTTGCTAATTGTATTGAATTTTCTGCAGGCCATCATCTGGTCAGATACTTGAGGCTCTCCACATAGATCCTGCCTCTGGTGTTGCCCTTGACAAGGAAAAGAACGCTAAGTTGTTGAAACCACCAGTAAGGTACTCAAAGACACTTGCTGGCCAATCTTCATTATGCTTTATCCTATTGTCTTGGGAAATGACGTTCAAATGCTTATGAGAGCTATGAGAATCTGATTATGCATTTTCTTTGTGTACATTGGCAGCACTTCTGCAGCACTAGCGAAGTTAAGTAAGGCAACTAGTAGTGGAAGTCTCTCTAAGCAACAGGCGGAGAAGAAGGAAACACCACAAGAACGACTTAAACGGATTATGAGCAAACAACTAAACAAACAAAGTAAACTAAACTTCGTGTGCCACTACTTTTTTTGGGGTGGGTGGGTGGGTAAAGGATGATACAAATGAGTTTGCTGCCATATGGGTATTACCTTGATATTTGGTTCTTGTGGGTATCGTTTCATATTTAAAGTGGTATATTGATCCTTTGCAGTTAAAAAAGATACAGCTATTGAAATGGCTAAGAAACGAGAACAAGAACGACAAAGGCTGGAAAAACTTGCCGAAACAAGTCGAGCTAATCGATATCGTCGGAGCCGAAGCAGAAGTTACAGTCGTTCTCCTCCAAGGTATACATTACCTCTCTCCCCTTTACCCTTAAAAATTGATTGTTGATTTGTAGAGCCAAGGAGACAATTTCTTTTACAAACTTATTGTAGAGATTTGTTGTGATGTGCTTACTTCAGGAAGATTTATTTTAGGCCACTTAGATTCTCCCACTGTGATACTGCAATAGAAATGCAGTAGCTGGCTGCCCACAGCTCTATAGCATCCACAATTTTAGAAGTATATTGCCCAATGTTTTATTGGGTTAATTGGTTTGACTAAGATATTTAATGCTTCTTCAGGATTAGGGGCTCTCTACACCATACAGTAATAATAATTGCCCTTTTTTTGAGGGAGGGGGTTTGGTGGAGTGGAGTTATCTTCTGTGATGGAATCTAATGTTTAAAGAGTCAGATGTATTGATGCACAAGGGGAATCCCGGCTTAATGGAATGAAGAAAAGAGATAAGGAAGAAAAAGAGAGGGGAGTCGGTGGGGTGTCTTACATTTACAATAACTTGAGTTTTCAATCGTTTGAATCTTATTTCAGTACAAGCTGTTTCATAGTGAAATAGCTTGAGCAATTTTCTGTTAGGAGGGAAACTAGTTGTTGGATTCCTGAAATATTTCCTGGGTACTGCATTAATTTGGTGTACCACTACCAGGTATCCTAAGCAGACTATTTAAAAATGCTCAATTGATTTAGGATTTCTTTGCTAACAAAAGCAGTGAGGCAAAATTCTAGTGTTTTAACCTCTTGTAGTTGATCTATGATCTTAATGGTTCTCTAGCTGAATTATTTTGCTTGTACTAGACGATATCGACGAAGCAGAAGTCGAAGCAGGGGCAACAGTTCTCGAAGATATCACTCACGCTCTCATTCTCGGTCTCAGTCTCAGTCTCGTTCTCATTCCCCAGTCCGCTCATGTTCGCCATCCAGATCTTACTCTAGCTCTCGTTCACGCACCCGTTCTATATCTCGCTCTCGCTCGCCTAGGTATTTTTATTGTTTTATATTATTGGTGCTACAAGTCATTTTTTTGGTGGGCTTAATACGATAGCTAAATGTTCCAGGATGAAGCGGAGATCAAGACAATGAAGGTAATATGCAAAGGGTGCGTGTAGAGCAAGTTTGCATTCACATACCAGTCCACACCTAATATTTATGTTCTCATATCGCTCTAGTCTATGTCAAATGAGTAATTAGTTGAGTCCACTGTATTCCCTTGTGCACCCTGTATGCTCTGAATGGAACGTGCTTATTAAGCAAATATCATATTTTGGGTTATTTATTTTGTTACTTGTTTGGTGGTCTCTCTGTGTAACGAAGGAAAAAAATCATTACCCATGTATGTGATATGTGATCAATTCAAGAATGCAATTTTACTTTTTAAAAGACTGCATGCCCGCGCAACATCGTAAATGCGTAGTTGTGTAATTAGTTACATCTGTTCATGCTGAAAGGGGTTAGTATTGGTGCTAAACTTTAGTTCATTTAATACGTATAAGTAATACCACGAATTCCCCATATTTGATGCTTCGAAACTATTCTTAGTGTTCACAAAAAAAAAATGACAGGCAATATGTTGTCGGTTTGCTTTATCTTATTCCATTGTGAATAACTGAAAAGAAACTAATTTTCTTTGGGGGTTAAAAAGGATGCTTCCTTGCACGAAGAGAAAATAAAGTTTGGGTCTAAAGAATCTCCGTATGTATAAAAGTAGGGTTTTGCCGTGTACCGATCTAAAGCAAAAATTGCAACTTTACTTTATTCTATGCCAATCACACGAACGCAGCATCATCCTGAATAAAGAGATGCCTATTTTTACCTTTAATCTTCCATTTGGGCACTTTCTTTACTTCAAGCCTAGTCCTAGAGCCCTTTCCTTGTAGCTATCTAGAAATGGCCAGAGAGAATAGAATAGATTAGATCAAAAGGTCTGATCACCACACGGGTGGCTCCCTATTTACTTTAATGGTGCTTTTCTTTTCATTCTACATTGAACTTACAACGACGTTTACCTTAATTGCATTGAGATCTTCTACACCATTCATATTGCCCATGACCAAAAAAGTTGGGATCCATCCTTCATGAGATGGAGATTTTCCATCAGAACGTTGATGTTGACATCCCCGATACCCCGCCCCCCATCACTTCTCTCTGTCCTTTCATTTTTGTTCTTTCTTATATAATTAGTCAGAATTCAATAGTTAGATATTTGATTTTTATTTTAAGAAATTCTTAAATTGATAGTTGGATTCTTGCTTCTTTCCTTTTCGGTTGTGAATTTTTTATAAGTAAATATGATTTGCCAAGAGCACATGCGTTCCCTAATTAATTGAAATCGTATATGAATGACTTACGACGGTATAATTTTATTTTTATGAATCAATCAATCGCTTTCAGAGCCCTCAAACTAATGCATTAAGAATTATTGTAGCTTTATCGTGTTCATAAACAATGAAGAGATGAAGCGCAACCCTTTTTTTCGGAAACTAGGCTTTAACGGCCCATTATTCCCACTATAAACATAGACTGGATGGCGTCTTCTTTTTTTTCTTTTCCCAATTGTTTATTGTTTGAAGTTTAATGCAGCACATGGTGGGATGGGATGGTGAATCTCTCTTGCCTTAGTTTAAGATTATTCTATGAAATCTTTATTGTTATTGTTGTAATAAAAAATGATAATATGGTATGCTAATCTCTACCCTACAGAATGATTCTATCATAGTAAACATGCATTCGCCCTCCTATTATAATCACCAGCCACAGTATTACGATGGCATGGCTACTTTAGCTTTCTCATAAAAAATATCCTAAACTTTTCAACTATATCATCAAGTTCGATTTAGCCAAATCTGCAGTTTTATATTGCTCACTCAATTTCTCTCTCTTCTTTGCACGTCATGTTGAGGCCATAGGCTCCATGCCAATCAATTTTCCTTAATTAATTAATCAAGATTAGTATGAGAAAAAAAAAGAGAGAGGAAGATTTTAGAATACAAATCCAAAGCTAAACCAGTTCTTGCAAAAGTTGAAAAATAATGATAGGAAGTCATGTGATTTTTTCACCTGTTTTATGTGCTTTACTTATCAGATATATATGGCCGGTGCTCTGTGCTGCTTACAAAGATATCAAGAAACCAATTATTTTATCCATGCAAGGATTTTTCTAATGATTTCGGTTAGATTAATTTAAACTTTGTTAAAGGATCATCTTTACACACTAAAACGATCCAGACATTAATGTTTTTCTTTTTATAAAAAAAAAATCCATTATGCTGGCTAGCAAGAAGCTGCAATATGGTCCTCATTAAAGTAACTTTTTTAACGATAAAAATCTCTTTGATTTGATCCCTCATAATCCCACTATTAAGTTATCCTTTCCATGGTTACATGATTTCTTTGGAGAATAATTGATAAAGCTATTAGATTGGATATATATTTCCTTCGGTCTTGAATCAACCATATATGGAGAGCTCTCGTGCGTACTCTCTTTAATCAACACCTAACCCTATTTATTGCGAAAACTTGCATATCGTTGGAGCCATCGCGATCACCAATTTTCACAGGCAAAAGAGGCGGTGACTCATTGACTAAACACGGTGATCTAACGGGAACATTGATGTGAGATGGAGAGGGAAGACAGTAGAGGAATGCTACCCACAACGTTAACTTGTCCAAATATGAAAAATATAAAATAATAAAATATGGTGAATTTTATCTTTGTCCAAAACATGGACCCCTCATCTGCAATTTTTGCCTACTCAATCAGTGGACAATAAAACAGTTTTCTCCAAACTTTTCAACATCAAAAGCCCCCATCGGTTGCACATCTTCAAGACCGTTGGTGACATTTCTGGGCTTTTGTAGGATCCAACTGAAGGGTTAGTAGCCATCCTGCTCCTCAAGCAGTGTTACAGATCTAATCCCAAAGTCTTCTCTTTTCTTTTTCAATTGATTTTCTGTGTGGCTTAGAATTATTAATTTCATCCGTAATATCACATTCTTAGTATGTATACACAACATATTAAATAATCAGTCTTCTTGACCCTCATAAGATTTGACTTTGTGGGCGTTCCTTGCTATGCAATTGTAGGGGATGAGAAATTTCATATTTAGAGACATCACATATAGTTTGTCAAGGCCTCTAGGGGACCATATAAACTTTAAAAGTCCACCTATATATTTGGCTGGTGTCTTTTCCTCTGATGGAGGTTCGTGTGATGTTCAAGTTACTTGTGAAATCAAATTAATAAAGCTACTGCAACTTGCCGTTCATTTACTTATTAGTTACACATATAGCGAGTGTACGGACCCAAGGAACGAAAAAACAAGATGATATAGTCAAAATAGAAGTCTCTAGTCTTTTAGAATATTATTATTCCTCATTTTTAATTAAATATTCATATTAAACTTAATTTAAAAATTTATAAAAATATTTGATTTTAAGAGAATTAACATATTATTATTATTAATTTTATTAATACTGAAACTATTAGTTAGCATGATGTATATTTTTTTAATTAAACTTTAAATGAAAAATTATTTATTTTAATAAAGTAAATATTTAATTATAAATGTAAAAAAAATGAACACGAAATTCGAGAAAGAATGAGTATTAGTTAATTAAAGAAAAAGTAAAAGGGCAACTAAAGAAAAATAAATTGGTTGACGGACAATCCAGTTGGTAACATATAGCGAGTAGTATAGAGCAACTTCCCCACCAAAAAAATAATTGTTCTTGAAATAATTAACTATCAAATCCGAGAATGAAGAACGGAATTTAAAGGGCGGCCCATTTGCACATGTTAGCTCTACTGCCCAATCTAAGTCAACTATTTAAATTCTTTCGTAAAAAAAAAAAAAAGGCCAAAAAATAATTAAACGGGTTTTTTAAATTTATTTTTAAGGTGTCAGAGATTAATCGTCCATCACGTGTTTGGTTTGAAAACATGACCGTTAGTCCTAATCATAAGCTCAATTACATATTTACATAGTACTCCCTCCTACTCCGTAGATAAAGAGAAAATTATTATATATATTATTTTTATTTTTTTTCTCTATCAAAATAAATAAAGAGAAAATAAATATTTTTTAAAAAAATTTTAAATAATATTAATTAAAAAAATTATTGATACGTACGTCCTATAAAAATAAACGGAACAAATCTAAAAAAAAAAAAAATACATGAATGTTCCAGTTGGTTGAAATTACACAGCACTTGCATGCGGTGCTTTAATTTATTAGGGTCACAATTCAGATTTTCTATAAGTAAAGCTAGCCTAACATGTGAAAAATGTCAGCTAGCGTTGTTAAAGTTTCATGTGATTTAATCCCCAAGAAAGAAGCAGAAACATGAATGCCGGCCGCTGCCTGCTCCCTTACGATAATGTTAACGAACTAGTCTCTACCAGAAAAACTGGCTGGGAATTTACGGCCGAACTCATCAAATATCTGGACTTCTTCAACTAACCGTTTTTTTTGTTACTATGTAGTTATCGTCACGACCGTCATACTAGTACTATGTAATTGTCGTCTGTTGTAAGATTATGGTTCTTTGGTGATCGGCAAACATCAACTTTTACTCCTTAAATTTTACCTATCTCTCTGACTGTGAGAGAAAGAACTGTGCTGGTTGGTGTGATTATGACTATAATTTGAAGATTAATATACACCCATCTCGTAAAATTAATATATGATATGCTTTTTTAATCATTCTTATTCGTGAATTGTCATTTTGTGGTAAAAGAAAACATAGCTAAGCTATGTGAGATTTAGGTTGACTCTTAATAGCCACATCCGTCCTCTGATTTGCCCCCTACCTTTAGTATTTTTCTTTTTTAATTGCCCTACTTTTGTGTTTATGTTAGTTGTATAGTGTTTATTTCGAATAGGATAGGAAAACAATTTGATTCTTTACGTTTCTTAAATTGCTATCAACGAGTAGATACTTTGGAGATTTGACCTTTTATATTAACAGTGACAATACGTGTAATTTACAAAACTAGACTTACTAATTATACTCAACATAATAGAATGAAAAGAATTCTTATATGAATCAACATGTAATTAATTATAAACATAATTTTAAATATATTATAATACCATAATTGTTACTGTGATTTACATAGATGTAGTTAATTATAGAACTTGTCGATTTAAAAAAGCTACATAAAGGAGGAGGTTACAGATAATTTTAACCCACAATGCTATCTAAAATACAATGAGAAAAAAAAAAATCTTATTTAGAGTGTTTGGTGATACGTCTTTCTTCCTAGTTACATTTAACTGCGTTCAATCGCGTCTCATAACCCAAGTATTCAATTACTGTGATATATGTGTATAGCAAAGCGTAAACAGATTGCAAAATTCTCTACAAATCTGGAAAATTTTTGCTTATATTTGATTGAGAAAGTTTTGTGGAAAACCCACAAAAGAATGCGACTTGTGAACGCATTGAATGGTTCCCATATTCTTCCCTACCACCAAAATACATACTCACAATTTATGGAATATTAATTTTTATGTGCAGAGAGAGTTGCATTTGTCTCTTCGGTGTGGAAACTACTAAGAGGACTCAAGAGGGCATCCCATCACCAAAAAGTCTCACCACTCAGACTCAGGTCCACATCCTCTTCACAGACAAAGCATCGCATTTCTACTATTTTTTAACTTTATTTTGATTTTACTCCTTTGTGAAATGAAATTCTCCCACCCCATTCCCCTCAGAGGCCGAATCACTTTGACCATTTCCTTAATTCCTTCTATTCCCCACTTTGTTGGCTGCTCATCCAATACCTTCCTTCTTCTTTTCCTGGAATGATCATATTATTTTTTTGAAATAACTTAAATAAAAATAAATTTGATTAAACTATAAGTTGAGGTTTCAACTCATTAAAAGATTAATCTAAAGACAAAAGAATTAGAAAAGCTTCATTTAATACTAATCTGTCATTCCTCAAGTCCATGAAATCTCAGAATGATAGCAGTACTCTATATCAGTATTATTAGTAACAACATAAGAACAAAGCTGGGGAAAAAAGAAAAAGTTTAGATTAGAAAAGAAATGAAAAATGTCACTTACCAAAATCTGAGGGTGGGCCCCCATTCCACTATCCTCCTTATAAATACCCCTCCTTTGTTAACACTCAGGAATCCCCATTTACACTTCACTATTATTATCAGTGCTATCTTTCTCTCTCTCATAGCCAGCCTTCCCTCACTCTTTCTTGCTCATCAACCTCTTTCAAGCTTCAACTTTCCCTTCCTTTCTCTGTTGAAAAGAAACCAGAAAAAACAGCAAATCCAACTAGCCGTTTTTTTGGCCTGAATAGATATAGGATTCTTCCAAAAAATCCATTGCCTTGATTTGGTGACATAAAACATCAGTGGCAATGGTGGACGTAGACCGGAGGATGACCGGTCTGAACCCAGCCCATGTGGCGGGTCTCCGCCGGCTTTCTGCTAGAGCCGCGGCTGCCTCCGCTTCAACTCCCTCTACACCCCTCCCTCCACGTAACAGTCTACTCTCCTTCAGCTCCTTGGCGGATAAAGTTCTTACTCATCTCAAGAACTCAGGCGTACAAGTACAATCTGGATTGTCCGAATCAGAGTTTGCACGAGCTGAAGCCGAGTTTGGGTTTGCCTTCCCTCCGGACCTGAAGGCCATTCTCTCGGCTGGCTTGCCTCTTGGGCCTGGTTTCCCCGACTGGCGCTCTTCTGGATCGTCTCGTCTTCAGCTCCATGCCTCCATGAATCTCCCTATTGCAGCCATCTCCTTTCACATTGCACGGAACGCTTTGTGGTCTAAATCTTGGGGGCCCAGGCCATCCGACCCGGAAAAGGCCCTCAAGGTCGCCCGAAACGCCCTCAAACGGGCCCCACTCCTTATTCCCATTTTTAACCATTGTTACATTCCATGTAATCCTTGTTTGGCTGGAAACCCAATCTTTTACGTCGATGAAAATCGGATTTTCTGCTGCGGCTTTGATCTTTCTGACTTTTTCGATCGAGAGTCGTCTCTCTTCCAGAACTCAGACCCTCAAATGTTATGCAAACAGCGCTCTATACGCGAGAAATCAGCAGGTTCCTCCTTGAATTTTTCAAGGAGAAGTCTTGATACTCTGGCAGCCGGTGTAGGACGGACCCCGAGGTGGGTGGAGTTTTGGAGTGATGCTGCCGTGGATCGACGTGGGAGGAACTCGAATTCATCTTCCTCTTCTTCATCATCGCCGGAGAGGTACTTCGAAATGCCCAGGTCCGAAATGCCCAAATGGGTGGAAGAATACGTAGATCAAATCGGGTCGGTATTACGAGAAGGCGGATGGAATGAATCGGACGTTTCTGAGATAATACACGTGTCAGCATCTGGTTTCTTCGACGGTGAGATGGTGTTATTGGACAATCAAGCGGTTTTGGATGCTCTATTGGTTAAAGCGGATCGATTCTCGGATTCGCTCCGGAAGGCCGGGTGGAGCTCCGAGGAGGTTTCGGAAGCGCTTGGTTTCGATTTCCGACGGGATAAGGGAAAGAAACCGGCAAAAAAATTGTCACCGGAGTTGGTGGAGAGGATTGGGAAATTGGCCGAATCGGTGTCCCGGTCATCATCTTAGCGGTGCTCTAGCGTGCGTGCGTGCGTGTGTGGTATACAGGAGGAAGAAATTACCGGCGACCGGCAAACATCGAGATTCTTTTTTCCTTTTTTTTTTGTTTTTTGTTTTTTTAGACTTTCAATACCTCGGGTTTGCTTTTTGCCTTCTTTGTTTTTGAGTAAAGAAAAATGAATTTCGGGAAAAGCCTAAATGAAAAAGAAGAAATACTTGTTTGATAGCGCACTACTACTGCGATGTAAAAAAAAAAAAAAATTGGTACATGAAAGAGTACAGTCTTACAAAGCTAAGCTAATGTTGTATGATAATTGATAAAAACTGTCAGTATAATACTTTAATGATACAGTTCCGTTTCTCGTACCCTCTCCATCTGTATTTTGAGCATTTTAAATTTAATTTTAACTTATGTTAAAATAAAAAGTACTCTTCCGTCCCACAACAACGATAATCAAATCAGATTTATATATATTAAAAAATAACAGTTAGTTATTTGATATATACTTTATTTTGTATACCTTTTATTAATAATTATTTACTTATTTCAAAACAAATCAATTAATAGTTTTTTTAAATACAATTTAAATAATATTGTGGCTAAATACTAATATTTAATTATAGAAGTTTATTTCTTAGTTACTTTATGATTTAATTTGAATGTGTAAATTTAATATAAAATTAATTTATTTTGATAATAAATAATAATTAGTTACATAGATAATTATAAAAAATTAAATAGGATATATATAATGTATTTCTTTTTCTGTTCATAATTTAATGTTCATTTTTACTTGGTATAAAATTTTTAAAAAATTTGACTTTAATAAAATTATATCAATATTTATAATTAGTGATAAAATATATATATATATATATATGTTAGTTCTCATGTAAATTATTTAAATTAAAAGAATATTAATAAAATTTATATTTATTTTTTAAAAAATACATTCATTCTTAAACAAATAAAAGTAAAAATATGAAAAATGATTTTTTTTTTTGGACAGATAGATTAGTTATTATGATTCCAAGTGAAATCTTTATGCTCAAATATTTTGCACAATAAGTAGTCTGTATTTGTATACAGCTAAGATTATGGTGAAAACAAAAGATGTAGTAGTTCGATGGACTAGGGTTGCGACTTTGTGAGATGAACTTGCACAGGTTTCGAATGGGAAGCGCACGTGTGCTTCTCCATGAAGAAAAAGACGCTGTCATGGGTCCCATCACCCCTCTAATACATAACTTACTACTTATCAAAATACAAAATTTGTTTTTCAAAAACTTATAAGAATAAAAATACTTATAGATGAAATTATTATGAAACTGCTTTATTTTTTAATATTCATATTTAAATACTTTTTTAACCACTCAATTTTTTTAACCCAAAATAAATTTTGGGTAAAATAAGTTAAATAACAACCATAAATCCATAATCCTTGAGTGACTAGCCGTGGAACACACTAGCGGCGAGGATTTACTCAAAATCATCACGATTTCGACATGGACATTTAATAGAACGGTGAAACAAAATGATCCTAATACTTTTAAAAGTGTTGAATTTAGGTTGGTAATAATTTTTTCATATGAAGTTTGCATTTATCAATTACGACCTACTTCTTCCAAAAGTGTCATGACTCGCTGTGACAATTTGAATCTGATCCTTTGAATCGGTTCAAAATTTAAAATAAATTGAATTTTATAATAATTTATTTGTAAAAAATTAACTCGACTTAACCCGTGTTTTCCTCTCAACTCATATCAAAATAGGCCATCTTTGAATCAAATTTCAAGTTGGATAGAATCACACATTGTATGATTTTTCTATAAAAGAGGTACCATTTTGAATAAATCTTCCGGAGTGGCATTGTTGGGTAGTTTCTTCCATGGTGGCAATAAATAGGATAGTGGTGGTGTTGGAGGAGCCCTCCTCTTCCTCGGGACCCTATGAGACATTTTCTGGTATATTTAGATTGATTCGTTATTTACATAAAATAAACGGGCATTGTGTTGGATGAAAAAAATTTAAAGAAAATTTATAGTATAATATTTTTTTATTTATATCAATAGATAGGACCATATGTAAAGTTGAAGAAAATTTAAAATTTATGGTGATGAAAATTTTGTAAGTAAAAAAAAATTACGAAAATTTATAATTCTTGTACAAATATATATATATTTAATTGCTCTTTCGCTTTCCGTGACATTGATGAGGGGATTGGGGTTTTGCGAGCGGAAATAATGGCTTGATTTTGATAACTCGGCGAGGGAGTGAAAAGGGAACGTATAAGGCAGGAGGCATCTGGATTCTGGAGGCAAACGTCTCTTCTTTTTAGATAAAAAGGAAAAAAGAAAAGCAAAAAGAAATATCTGATTTTTAAGTTTTGAGTTACATGTACAAGGAGTGACAGTTCTGTTTGAAAGATTGAAAGAGGCATAGCACTATTAGATAGGTTGGTATGTGCATATTTCATCGGAATTTGGAAAGAGAAAGAGATTGTGTTGGAGGGTATCTCAGCCCCTGCTGAAACCTGACAATAAAAACCTTCTCCCCGTTTAGCTTTTGAGAGACATAACTACGAGGTGCTGTTCCTCTCTCTCCTCCTTTTTTCTTCACTTCTCTGCTAGCTTTCTTTTCCTTTTTCATGTTCTAGTTTCAGCTGTAGAAAAGCCATAATTAGCAGGTGCCTTCTTTAAACGCGGCACTCTTAAGTTAGCTACTGCTTGCACTAGCTTTGTAAAGCAAACCCCAAAATACCTTATTTATCGTCCCCTCCTATCTGAATTCTTTTAGAAACAGAGTACAACAGGATGAATTTATTTGGAACGTAAAAATGACTATCACACTACCGTACCATATGAATGCCTTTGGATATTAAAAGAAGGAATTACAACTTTACTGAAGCTTTAACTGACGTCATTTCATTCTAATTTTGACCCTCAACAATATCTAAGATATGGTGGATTAGATGGCTGCTTGATAGTGGAAGAAGAAGATACAACTAGTACTGCTGTGGAGGGAGAAAGATTAGCGGGGCCACGTGATTTGGGTCCCGGCAACTGACCAGAACCAACCAAGGAGGGTGGGATATGACTTGTGAGGTTGAGAACTTCCGTACTTTGGGCTTGGGATGGGTTTCGCAGCCATCGTCTTTACTACAATAAAGATAAGAATCGTTTTTTTTTTCCCCGATTTCTGTTTAGGGGTAAAGTAGAACTTTGTTAACCCATCAATTTGTTGTCTCGGTAAATTGTCTTTTGAGCAAGTAACCTAATAAGTATATATACTAAAGTGACTATTTGATCCGTAATCTAACAGTATTATATATGATTTAATTAATCGTGTACACATTAAAGAAAAATTCATATTAATAAACAATTACTATAATTTTTTACTCCTGATTTTTGACACAATTTCCAGTTGAAACGTGAACATGTTCTGTACATTTTTTCATTTATCATTTTTGATAAATAATGTCGTGTTATGATATTCTATACAAACGGGGATAAGAATCTTTATTGGAAAAAAGAAAAGAAAAATAAAATTTGAACAGAAATTTAAAATAGAAAAAAAAAAGTGTTAATTGTTTTGAATGAAAAGAAATAACGGGGTAGACAAACCTTAAGCCCTTTTACCTGAATTAACACAATTTTGTCGTCATCATTTTGTTTTCCAAGATACCATGTGAAGACAAAGAGAAAGAGAGATAATCTTTTTTGAATTCTTCATAAGTTTCTGAGACGGCTGGATTTTTCACTCAGAAAATTATGGTGACTGGCAATTTGAGGGGATGTAGTTATTCCAATTCGAATATGTACATTAAAGCCCACCAGCAAATTCTCATACTTTACGGCCTGGCTCATGTCTCTACTAGTAGTACTTCTACGCCCTCGCAATAAATTACCAGTTGGGTAATGAAGACAATACATTTTTGTTATCCAACAAATTAAATGTATTCTTTGTTAATATTTCATAAATCAATCTTTATACTACTATTAGTTTTAACAAATTTTTTATTTTTTATGTTAAGTGAATTTTTCTATATCGACTAAGTTCATGCAAACCTTGTACTTACTTTGTGACAACAAAACAAATAATAAAATTATTACTTTTACTAATGTAATTAAAAAAAGGAATCGAGAATCACACAATTTAATTGACGAAATAATCTCTCTGAGTAAAATATTTTATTAAGAAAGTCATCTTATTAGAATGAAATAAAAAGGGTTAGGATAAAGAAAAACATCGTTGAACAAGATCCAAGGAAGTGCAAGATTCGAAAGCAACGGAATCAATGAAGGTGCCAAAATATCAAGAACGAAGCATGGGAATTGGCGACGCAAAAGAAGAATCCGAGTAGACAGATAATTTTAGTCACGGCTTGTTTGATAGTGTGGTATCTCAGTTAGCACAATTTGCTCCGAACAGGGAATTTAGTCAAAAAATAATGTTTTACTTTTCACCATCTGAACCTGAGACACCATGATTTTAAACTCCAAATGTTCAATAAAAAGATGCTTTTTACCGTCTGATTAATTAGGAAAGCTATGATAAAAACGCTCAGCTAATCATTAATTCCTGAAAGAAAAAAAAAAAAACATTCTTGAATGGCATAATTAACACAGTCAACATCGAATTCAATCGCTCTAATTTCTGATCCTCAGGACTTCTCAACTTTTCTACAACGACTTGAATAAGATTTTTGAAGTCCTTTTTGACAGGTAACCCCATTTTTATTTATTTTTTGGGTGG
This sequence comes from Apocynum venetum, assembly GCA_019593545.1. Taxonomy (NCBI): domain Eukaryota; kingdom Viridiplantae; phylum Streptophyta; class Magnoliopsida; order Gentianales; family Apocynaceae; genus Apocynum; species Apocynum venetum. Next base: position 1,058,653 of record SRSM01000123.1, on the reverse strand, counting down.
TAATCAATCAATCATCCCTCCAACATATTCGGCATGTCGATGAAAAAGCTGGTTTGGTATCGAAATTTGGACATGATTATGATCCCCTTCTATCCAAATTTGGCTTTGTTTCATGCCCATTACTTTCACTACTGAACTAGTGTTTAAGAAGAAAAGAAATACCATAGACATAATTTAACATCCTACCCTCCTAACTTGTAGGCTGGTCTATATGAGTATATTATGCTGAGACGATTTAACAAAAGAAAAGATATTCGTGTACTCTATTTGGGTGATTTTTTATTTGTTTTGTAAAGGAGAATTAGTTATCTTCATTTATAAGAAATTTTTATTTTGAAAATCGTGATTTGAGAGTCAAATTTTAATTCAAAAGTTTTTTATTTTTTTTAAAATATAGCTTATGTGAATATGTAAAATTATACATGAGATTGAGAGAAAATTTAAAATTTAGATATTATAGAAATTAATATTGGTGTTAAAAAATATTTTGATTATTATTTTTTGAAATAATATCTCAAGATTTAATCGTATCTTTTAAACATATTTATTGTATTTCTCCACAAAAAAAAAATAAACATAGTTATTGTAAATTCAGTCAAGTCATCTTTAAATCAACTACAAGGATTTAATTTCGTATAGATTAAAAATTATTTAAATGACGTTCCCCTATTATGATATATAAGCCTCTAATAAGAATTTTGTATTTGTAAATTAATAAGAAAAGGTTCAATAAATGTAGTCAGTTCTTTTTTTCTTTTCTTTTTTTTCTTGTTTGGTTGATATGAATGCGTAATTTCACAATTTGAAGAGCTTCTCAACGGTCGGTTTCCCACCACCTGAAATAGACCGTTGAGGAGTCACGTGCCATAAGCCCATAAGTGACAGGCGGTCACCGATCATCACGTGCCAAGAGCACTATTCCCGCGTGCAAAGTCCTCTCACGTGCAAATGATGGGAGGGGAAATTGCCAAACAATATTTATGCAATATTTGACGTGGCTGGTAGCTATTGGCTGGACCCTCGTGGTTTTTTTATTTTATTTTAAATAAAGTTTCTTGTTAGGGACTCATCAAGTTACTCTTTTATTAATAAGCTGTATTTTGTTTCTCACATTTATCAAAGAAAAGAAAAAGAAGTACAGTATTTTGTTTCTCACCATAAAGATCAGTAATGGCTGTAGTGTCTTTCTGCAGGTCTATTGGCAATTTGAAAATATCGAGGGAACCCTATTGTTTCTATCATCCTCAATATTTTCCCACAGATTATTGTTAAGTTGACAATTCGATGTCTTTATTCTTAGATTTTATTTTTTTTTAACGGTTGGAAGCAGTTATTTAAAAATTTACTACTATTATATTTTCAAATATCAATATATAAAAATTATTTTGAAAAGTATTTCTAAGGCAATTATTATTTTAGAAAAATAAAAGTAAAAATAATGTGAATTTGTCTAATTTGATGAACTCGCTTTGTCAAATTATAAAAGTTTAAGATAATTTTTATGGAACTTACAAAATGATATTTCCTTAATTCAAAATTAAACATTTACTTTTGTAAAATAAATATATTTTAATTTTAAAATTTTACTAACAATATCTTTTTTATATATCTAAAATATTATTTATTTAATAATTTTACGTCACGCAAACTAATAATTTACATCACTAACGTAATTAAAAACAAGTATAAAAAAATAATTTATTTTAATATAAAATATTTTTTTAAAAAATTTTAAAATTAAGTTAAATTTATATATTTAAATTTTTAGAGGAGATGTATATTTTCTAAATAAAAAAAAAGACAATATAATATTAGTATCTACAAAGGGTTAAGACATGAAGAAAAGTCTGATACAATTTTGTGTGAGAGGTAGGACCCGAGCAGCAGCAATCCAGGTTGATTTTTTGATTAGGATGTATGGTTCAAATTTGAGCCAATGTACGTCCTAAGGGCCCAGGGGAGGGGACAATGACCTTAACTGGGTTTCTTCTGTTCTACAAGTGTCCTCTATTCAATCCACCAATAATGTAGAGCCTACCTGTCATATAGACCTGCTGCATTATTGATTGTCCATGGCTTGGCTGCTCTTTCCTTTTCAAAATTCTTCACTTCCCACAACTAACAGTGGTTCTGTTACAGCAGAATCTGAGGCAGAGATGCCGTTGCTCAAATGCTGGTTTCTGATTATTCCTAATCATCATGATCGTATGGGTATCTTCTCCTCCTACTTCATGTAACAGCAGGGAATATTTCACGGAATCAATTTCTATTATCAAACCAACTCTCTCCATGTCCCGTTGTACAGCATTTTTGTCACTGTTAAGGCTAATAATGTCTAAGAAAAGAAAACGAAAATTTCTGATATAAATCTATTGTTTCCCCCCCCCCCCCCCCTTTTTTTGGGATAAATAAGAGACTGCATTAGAGCCGCAAGAAGCCAAATTACAAGATTCAAGAATAAGTACCTCCATGGTCACACCACACTTGAAGTGGAAGGGAAGGGAAAAGAAGGGTGGGGGGATAATATATATAGCCAAAATTACATTCATTTCTAGCTCATTGGGCAAGAGAATGCACCGCCGTGTTACAATATCTAGGAATATATTGCTGAACCCATTTCTTGTTAGAAGCCAAGATATTCTTGGGAGTATACCTGCCAAGATATTCTTGTTAGAACCCATTCTAGGAGAATACCCGCCATACAAACTAACCTAACCACCGATTTTATATTGAATCGAATGATTTCGTATCCACGTTCCATCTCAAGTTCGTCGGACAAGACTAGAAATGGAAGCATGTCAGATATACGAATACTTCTAAGGCTTACTATTTTACCTTGTGCATTTCTTGCATTTATGAAAACTACAGTACAAGGAGAATGAAGCTTCCTAATCTAACAATTTTCATCATCTTATCCTAAAAAGTATTCCTATACCTATATTGTATATATAGTGTACAAAATGCAGCAGCAGCTTCACACGATTCAGCTGCCTGCCACCAATAAATGCTGTACAATTTTCTTCTGAGTCATTCGGAATACAAGTTCCACGCCTCACCAGGGGTTCTTATGCTGCCTGAAGAACTTGATCATCTTGCATATTTTCCATAATTTTTGGTGGATTCTTCAGCACCTTTACCCGGAAGGCTGCCTGCAAAACGTAAAATGCAACAATTAGATGGTAGTAATTCAGAGAATGTCTACTAAGGATAAACATGTATCCTTTTACTAACACCGCAGGGGGGAAGAAAGATATCATTTTATGTTTTCGCTACATATTTCTTACTGCAACCAAAATTCCAAAGATTTAATCGCTGCAAGAGAATAGATTCACTATGGGTTCCAGGAAATGGAATTATTGATAGATAAGTAATATAGAAAAGGGTGAAATTGGATTTGTCATAGATTACAATGAAATTAAATATCACCTTCTTGTCAGAACCAAATCCAATGATGTCGGATGGATGAAAACGAGCTGGTGAGTTAGGAGGCAATCTGTAACGTTTGCCCTCGTTGCTGCAGAACATCACTTCTTTATTCAGGATCTTGAAAAATATTACTTATATTTTGTAATTGAAAGAAAACTATAAAGGAGTAAATCACATGATAAAACCAAACATGGACACTCACTCAGTAATCCAGGTGCCATATTCACTTCGCAAATCCGTCAAGAAAAATAATCCATCTTTATAGCTTATTTGAGCATGCATTTTGGAGACCTAACATTATGCAGGCATTTTCATCAGTGTCGAAAGAAAAAACATAGGCAATGCACTATTAACTAAAGCACCAAGCTGGGTCACCTGAGATGAACGTAAAACTATTGATACTCCACGAGCATTTGAGGATGTTTCACTCCTGAGATTTTGGAAACATTTCTGTTATAAGGTTTTGAATGAGAAAACAATGGAACTTCTTCAACATTATATCATTCGTAGATTGCTAGTATTGACATTCCTTCAATTTTCTACCAGAGAAGCTAAGACCTTGAATATAGCTCGTGACCATTGATATTCTTTGAAACTAAAATTGTTAAGAGAGAATTAATAATTAATGTCAATGCAAAAAAAAATATGATACGACAAATAATAATTGGCATTCATCTTTAAAGATCTATCTCTAATACATATTCTCAACAACTAATTGTATTGTCTATGTGACATTTGCTAATGAGTGAATTTATTAACAAATATTATTGTTTATCGTTATATGCTGAGTCAATATGTCAAATAAGATATTTTTATGCTTATTAGGAAATGAAGAGAGAAAAAAAGAAACAAGAGTGAACTAAACAGCATACCCAATGGTACATGGATTGTTCTCATCTTTGCTTAATAAGATAGTTTCTGAGACAGAACACTCTTGACCGCAAGGAAACAGGAACCACCTATGACAAAGACGTTGGTGCCGATATAATTACACGCCTAAGTATTGCAGAAAAATATGCAAGTAAAACTAAATATTGTGAATAACTAACTCACTCTCCATCAAGAGCACGCTCCATAGCATCATCATCCTCAAACCATTTTCGTAACTGATCATTTGCCTTCAACATTTAAAAAATCAAAGAGTAACTGTGAGTTCATAATTAACTTACTCATCACAGAGAGAAAGGACAACAGAAGCTATGACCAATCCCAGCTGATGTCTTAAAGCTGTAACTTACATACTTTATCAGTAAGTCTGCAGTGCTGTACTCTTCCTTCAAGCTTCGAGCTGTAAACACAAGAACAAATGGTTCACATTTAATGCTAAACAATTTGTGATATATCATGTAAGCTTTTCAAATTCTACAACTAAGTTATCTATGCCATAACGATTGAGAAATCCGAAGGCAGCTCTATTTTCATCAAGCAACTTCTTGAAAAATTTCAGACTAGAAGTAACGAGATCTTCTAGCCACTACGGTGGTCTTCAATGTTAACTTCCATGTCATGATAAGAAAGACAAGCAAATTCTCACAAATGATATGAACTGAAAAATCGAGCCAGAAAGGTCTTACGCTTACCCATTGCCACCAAGAACCCAACTTAGCATTAAAGGCATCCCGATGTCAATAAATATTCTTCCCCCAACTCTTCCTGGATGTGGTATCCTAAACTTTGTCAAGAACTGCACTACAACATCAGGTCCATGAATGCAGAACTCTAGAGCTCGTACTAAATTTATTTGGTTCTTGATTAATTAATTATGTTGATCTACCAGATACTCTTACCGATAGTGGTCCTAGTCCAACACCAAGATATGGCTTGTAAGTTGAAGCCATGATTGCAGCCATTCTTGCAAGCCCATGAATAACAGCAACTCGTAGCCTTCTAGAACTCTCATACCTGGAAAGAAGAAAATAAGACATCATAAGCAACTCAAAGAAGTGGAAGGCCAGTGCACTCTTTTCAATCCATGGATTTGCACTCCTATGGCAAACAGAAACTTTTAGGAGGGCCATAGTATCGAGTAAGTTTTCCTTCTAATTTTGCAAGTCTTCTAACAGATACAGTAGCTCCTGACTTTTGACTAAATATGCAGTTTGTGGTTCAAAAGTTACATTTTATCAACTTCAAGAGACAATGATATAGATAGTGGATACTCCTTTACCTTTTCAAAGAAGAAACGATATCCATAGGGACCCCTGACTTAACACTCTCTCCCCAAGCCTTGTCAAGCTCTAGTGCCAATTGATAGCCATCCTGCAACAATCACAAAGATTTATTAAATATCCTTCACCACTCCAGGGAATCACAGGGTGCCCATATTTCTTGATAAACTACCCAATTGCTTTTGCTCCATAAAGGAGGTGTAAGTGTACTATAGACAAATCTTACAAGAGTAAACTTTTATAGGCAAAACCTCAAATTATATTCCTGCCGTCTAGATTAGGGAATCCCTTTTCTGAAGAATCGAGTCCTTGAAGGGAATGAAATAATTAAATAACATTGATGTACCTCAATGGCCATGCATCCTCCCTGTCCCAAATTTGGCTGCATCGCATGGATTGAGTCCCCTAGCAAAGTCACACGGCCTCTTCCCCAGCTAAAGGATGGGGTTCTATCATATATGTCACGACGCAGAATTGCATCCTCATTGGTTGCTAGTAACAGCTCTATCACATTATCACACCATCCATCAAATATTTTAAGCAGCCTTTCTTTTTTACCTGTGAAAAACAGACAGTCAAAAAGGATATAACAACAGAACTTCAGTTGTAGCTTCCATGTATAATTCAAGACCAAGAGGTCAATATGGTGAATGGAAGATTTGACAATATATGTAGGGAAAAACAAAAAACACAATCCATATAAAGATCAAATACAAATCTTCCAAAAATGAAATTAGCACAAGAAGGTAGAAGGGACAGTCCTTGGTGTAATCACATTACAGGCAATCCTCAGTCCTTAACTTGAGAAATTGAGAAAGTGTATGTATTTTATTTTCAAGACTATTTCAAATGGACTACACATGCAAGCAGAATATGTAAATATAAAAGCACAAGAACCTGCTGTGCATGGATTTAGTAAATCTTGTCATAGAAGGCCTAAACTGTATGATGTCTCTTTTATTATTTGATGAACAATCTTCTGAATAAGGACAGTTCAACGTATCCAAGGACTAATTACCTTTGGGACCATCTACACCTCCCGCTGGTTCCTTATGGAATGCATACCATTGCATCTTCCCTCCACCAACATCGGAAGACACAAAATATTGTTTGTGACCCAAAAATACTCGGTACCTTAAGAAGAGAAATTCATGTTGAGGTTCAATACTCAAAAATAATAAGTATCAGAGTGAAAATCAGTTGTTCACCCAGCAGAGCACATACCCAACTGACTCAATATCAACAGGAACAAAATCTGCAATCCCAGTGTAACAAGTATAATCTGAATATATAGGTTCTGTGTGCCCAAATAAGTTTCTGCGGACCTGTAAGTAAAGGGAGTTGTTCAAAAGTTTTAGAATCATGGAGACATATGAAAACTCAAATTCCAGTTTAGTACCAGAAAGAAAGGGCGTATTGTTAAAATATTACTGAACATCAAACCTCATATTCTTTCTACATAATGGCATATTTCTGCCTCAAAAACCTCATTTAGTTAAAGTGTAGCAGTTATTTCTAAAGCATTCAAGGAAATAATATTACAAACTGGGGTGGTGCAACAGACAATAGCTATTCAGTTAATGCTAAGTCGTTTTTCTTTATTTTCAAGGTAACAAGATAAGACTGCAAAGACAAATAACATTGATTGCCTTTTCATATCTCTTGTAATAATTATTGTTATATAGATTGTATCTACTCTTTTTACTTTGTAAGCTATGTACTACCCCATCAAAAAAAGTTGATCACTTGCAGATAGATATATAATAAAGAATACCTTTGACCATATTCCATCAGCACCAACTAGAAGATCGCCTTCATAATGTTGTCCATTCTCAAGAGTCACTGTAACCTGCATTTGAAACAAAAACTGAGTAATATACACTTGATTTGCTGATGATTTTTTTCCTTTTTTTCTTCTTTTCTTTTCTTTCTTTTTATATTTGGGAGGGGGTTAAGTGGAGAGGGTTATAGGAGTGGAACATAGGAAACGAGGAAGACTGATTATACAGGACAAAAAAAAAAAAAAAAATCAAATGATATGCTGATTTTTCCCTTTTATGCATAAAGTAAATCAACTTCAGTCCACTCTACCTTTTGACCATCATCCTCAAAGTTAATCACATTGCTTTCATTCAGAATAAAATCATCTCCAACAGCTTGAGCAAGGATTTGCTGCAAAGTCATGCGACTGATAACTCTTGTAACCGGAAGACCCCGTTCTGCTGCAGGAGTGAATGTATCAAACTTTATGTACCTGATAATATCATTTCATGCCACTGAATCATTTAGAATACTTTAAAAGATAAATAAAATGAAAGAAGTAGATTCCCTTAGGTAGTGTTTGGTTCAAAAGTGGAAAAGGGAGGGAAAATAAAATTAAATTGGCTATTATATCCTATATCATGCTTATTCTTTGTTTAATTTTTTTTTTGTAAATTTTTTTTTCTACCATTGTTTAGTAGAAGAAAGCGAATGAGATGAGAGGAGAGGAGGAATTTTAATTCCAAATTTTTCTTCTCCTCGCTTTCAAAAAATTAAATCAAACAAGGAATTTAAAAAAAAAAATTCTCCCCTCCCCTTCTTTTCTTCCCCTCCAAAAGTGATAAAATTTGGAGTAGGAAAATCTAGATATATAATTACTAAATTGCCCTTATTTAATAAAAAAGATCTTCAATCAATACAATAAATATTATGAGGACTTAATAGTCAATTTAAATCTATTTTCCATCCCATCCCAACTTTTGAACCAAACGGACCTTAGTAAATGGTGTAGTGGTTGATCTTCGGAATACAATAAATATGTCCAAGCCTAAGTGCCGAACCTGAGGCTATAACATATTAACATGTTCTTATTCCTTTTATTCATGTGTATTAACCATTTTGTACTGTCTTTCCTCTGTATGAGACTACTACATTATTGGACTGGTCACGTGAATACGGATGGTAATGGCATTCCTATTGCTATTAAGCATCCTTGACTTCGTGGTGATATTTTTTTTTGGTATAATCTAGCTAGCTTTTTTGGATTTATTAGTAGACTGAAAGGGGATTCCCCCCTCCAAATAGTTTACCTAGTTCTTAAAAGAGGGTTTTACACTTTTACCGGTTTCTGCAGTTGGCATAGATATTGTTTCACAAAGTCGACATCAGTTAGAAGAATATAATAACCGTTAATCCCTGGAAACTACTACGGATTCGTATATGATGTTTCAATTCCAGTTAAAAATGAAAAGTCATGTTCAAACCACAAAACTGAAGATAAACCAATTGATAAAGTAAAGTGGTAGATGCTCACCAATTACCAGTAATCCCATCGACCAATCCATTAATCCTATCACCAGTGATGCAGCCAGCCCTCATAACTTCGTCGGCAACATCAATATCAATGGCCTCTAAAGCGGCCAGGGCATTGCTCTGTATCTGAATTGGACCCCTATACTGCCCCTCCCCTCTTATGGCACTCAAGTCCTTCTCAAAAACAGTGACCTCAAAACCCCTCTTCTTTGCAGCCAGTGCAAAAACAAGGCCTCCAATCCCTCCACCAGCAACGAGAACTCTCAACTTCTTTTGGGGTGGTTTCAAATTCTCCCCGATTTTAGCACCAGAACTTTCTGTAGGTGGCACGACCTTCGAGGCTTCAGTTACCGTGGCCTTTACTCTTGTTGTCCTCTTAAGATGCCCATTTTCTTGGTTTCTGAAATAGCACCTCTGTTGGTGTAAGAACTGACAGAAATCCAGTGATGAATCTTTGGATATCAAAGATGGAAAATGAGTTCTTGAAAGAAGTGCAGTCGAATGATTCATTGAATTATAGAAAACTGTCGAAGTCATTTTCTGCTAAAAAAGAAGAAAATCTTCAAATTTTTCTGTTCAAGACAAGAACAAATGGGGAGTTAACCTGTAGTCAGGAGACTCAGGACAGGGAACTAAGAAAATTAAGGTATGTTCTGTCTTAGATTTCTATTTCTCCCACGGTTAATAGTATCGGATAGAATTGGAAAATTGGCATTGGCAATGGCAGCACAAAGTTAGAAGTTGGGAAGAGAATGTAATGGTGACGATGTTAGTGTGGGGCTACAGGGACTGAGAGCCAATCCAGGGAAATGGAGCTCCACACCAGTGACGCAGATTCTATTGCCATGTGTCAAAACCATGTTGCCCGCCTGCGTTACTCAGCTTGACACATGTTGACATGGCTATGGTGGATTTCTAAATATTTCTGACCACTTTCTATGGTTGTGGAGATGCGGTAATAAAGAGAAAGGATTTTTTTTTTTTTTTTGGGCCATAGACTATAATAACTCTTATCTCAAAGCTTTAATCCATCAAGAACTCTTACTCTTATAAAGCTTTGACATAAGATCATTGTGTTTTTCTTAAATGTTTTGCTAGATAATGCACATTCCACAATTTACATTAAATGATGAGAGCTATTGTTAGAAGTGCAAGATTAGTTGAGTATAAGCTTAGAAGTTGGATTACCAAAAACAATAAAATTAATAAGTTAAGTTTTAAATTTTTCGGAATAAGAGCTCTACTCACGTTTTTTTATCAAATTTAGATTAATTAGGTCTTGTTTAAGTAGATAATACATCATTATTAACTACTTTTTTCTAAAATATTTGAATAATGAAATGGCTTTTGCATGATTAGATCTTAGGTGCTGCCTTTTTTCTGGTATTTTTGGGCTAAGATTTTCTGCCTTTTGTTTTATTTGAAATATTAACTACTCTTTTTTCTCAAATACTTAAGTAAAATGGTTTATGAATTAGATCGATAGGTACTACCTTTTTCTTTATTTTGGGCGTAAGACTTGTTATAACGAGAGATAGTATTCGAACCCAAGGTCTTCTTTGATCTACTGGAGTAAATATTATTTTCTCCTTTGAAATTGAATATATATATATATATATATATATATATATATTATTTATTTAAAATTGAATGTTCATTTTTAAAAATAAATATAATTTTTATTAATAACTTTATTAATTTAAAAAATTTATATCACACTAAATTATGGTCTCCACTACTTAATTTCTTAATTTAAATGAATTACATTACTCTAATGTATAAGTCGTACAATCTATCATGTTAATGATAATTTTATAAATTAATTAAAGTTAATAATTTTTCTTAATTTTTATCCAAAGTCAAAAGTAAATATTCAATTTTGAACGAATGAAATATTTTTAAAATCTTACCCAACTCTTCATTAGTCATTCCAAGAGAGTTTATTTAATATCTCTTTGTAAAGAAAGATTACACATGAAAAAAATGGGTGGAATTTCTTATTTCTATTTTTTTATATAATCTTAGGCAGACCTTTTTCCCTTCATATAATTGATTGAATGAATGCTCACAGTCATTTTTCAAAAAGAATTTTTTTAAAAAATCCTATTTAATGAAAGATTTTGATAGAAAATCAACAAACTGAATGTTATGTATTAAATGTGATTAAATTAAATGTTTTGAACCAAATGTATCAAAATAAAATTTGTTTAGAAGTAAACATGTCAATTAGTCATATTTGCATCATATAAAAATAAAGTCATTTAATTTTACCCAAAATGATGAAGCTAACAAAGAATCTAACAATTTCCTATACACCAAAAAAAATAAAAAATGAATAGCAAGACGTGATTTATTAATATTAAAAGAAAAAGTACATTAACGCGGATGATAAGGATGTCGTGTGGAGGTGGGCAGAACCTTCGTAGACATAGGAAATGTTGGTCCATGGCATTTGAGAAAATGGACCAACCATTATGCATTGTCTAATTTATAAGAAGAAACTACCAAATCACTATATGCATATAAAGGAACCGACCATCCTCACTTTCTACGCATGAACAATACATATAGACAGACAATATAATATGACGGTCGGAAATTATTTTAGCAGGATATCACTTTAAAAAATAATAATAAAAAAAAGATAATCACTTTTAATAATTGCATTAATCAAAGGTTTTAATGCTATATTTTATATTTGTTGGAAAAACCAACTTCAGCCGTGATCTAGCAACGCTAGCTGCGTGTGGTAGGCACTGTGCTTGTTGTGGTTAGGATTCATAATTATGTGAAATCAAGTAAGCAATCATTATCATTTTAAATTTGATGATTATTAATAACTAACTTAATTTATTCTTCTTGTTGAACGTCAATTCTTTTATTAGTAATGTATTCTTTTTTTTTTGTATAAATTAATAAATTATTTTATTTTTCATTATATTTTTATTTATTTATAAAAAAACATGAAATATTTGTTTTTTCTTTATAAACAATAGTCATAAAAAATAGTAAAATATTTTATAATTAGAGATAAGGTAACTGGTTTAATGCATCATATAAAAAGGAAGGGATGGAGTAAAATTTTAGAATTTTATTTTGCAATATTCTTTAAAACCATATACATCTTGTTGAGCTTAACGTTTGAAATTTTGTAATGATTCACACATTTCCTGTATATGGAGATTGTAAAATTGGACGTCCTGATCGGAAGCGAGAGTCCAATGGGGTAGAGTGCTTCCGTATGCGCTAATAGCCACTTGTTCATAAATAAGTTCTATTAAATGGGAGAAGCAACCATTTTTCATCAGAAAAATTGCTTTTATTTTGTTAATAATTCCATTTTGTGGGCGAACCAAAAATCACAACAGATATATATATCTCCGTTTCTTTCATGCATTAAATGAATAAACGGGTGAAACTTCTTGTCTAAATAAATTGGTATCGCTAAGGAACCAATTGAAACAAAGATAAATATCTTAATTAAGACAGACAGCAACAACTCTTTGCTGTGTTTGGGACTGAGGGGGGTGAGGAACCAATTCACTCAAACCCTACGAAAATATCTGAGATTCTAAAATCTTATCTTTATGTGAGTGAAGCAAAGTAAGGCACGAGGCCACAAAGCCTCGACTGGAAACTTTCGTTTTCGCTTAGATTTTCTGCTCACAAAACTCATATAAGAAGCAACTCCTTCTTATAGAAACATTCTCCGCTAAAGAGCAATCTTCAAGAAAAGGTGGATTCACATTCTTTCCTATCCCCCACCCGATCGTTTTCCAAAGTCACTAAAGGGGGAAAAAAAACTTCAATACTTTAATCAATTTTATATTGGAAAGTATTATTTTAATGATGAATGATTTCTGCTCTAAATTATATATCTCTAAAACGTTGTTCACACTAAAATTGCAAATAAAAAAATGGAAGCGTTGTCTTCCCTGAAAAGAAAGAAAGATCAAATTAATTGAATTTTGACTGAATCAATTGAAGATTAATTCACAATGACTGAGTTTGAATAAAACAAAAGGTAAGAAGACAAAATAGACAGCTAGTTGGAGGGACAATTTTTAAGCATTTTCTCGATTCTGATTCACAACGCCCGGCCTGGAACATGAAAAACGACGGATTGCGATAAATAATTCACATCTGCTTTGGCCAGGAACCTTGCCCTCAATAATTAACTGTTGTTTTTTTGGAAATAGTTATATGTAAATTTAAATTTGGACAATGCCTCTGTTAACATTTAGATCATGTCTAATACTGTCAACGTTCTTAATTAAAAAATGCTCATAATAGATTTTTTAAAAGAACTTAACTAACTAACAACTTTCTTAATATAAAATATTTATATCTCAACCAACTTCATTTGTTAGATTAATAATAACGATATTGAAATAACTTTCTTGAAATTAAATATTTTTAATTTTTATATTAATTCAAAAGTAATCAAGTAAAGATTGGGCATTCAACTTTCCCCGATGGATGTGATGAGGGCATTAAGTAGGTTAGTTGAGTGGCACTCTTTCATTGAGCACTTTGTTTTAAGCCTTCTTTAATTCCGCTTGGTGCTAAATTGCTAGTCTAACTCAAAGTTTGTTGAAAGATTTTATTCTAACAGATGTCTTGTTTTGTTTTCCTTTAATCTCATTCACAAAGTGGCAGGTGAATAGAGGTGGCTCTACTTCATTGCTCAGCTACTAATCAATGATAATTTTCAGTCCCATATCCAAAATAAGCTTCATTTTACTGTTAGTCCTATCCAAAATAAGGAAAAGACTTGACCAAAATGCAAAATTTTACCAATTCATTCTATTAATATATGATCCCCCGGGTAAAAACTACATCAAGGGATGATGAGATTTTTTAGTTTAAGACATCAAAATTAAACATTAGTTTAAGACAAAAGAATACTATCCCATTCTCATTTATTTATTTTTTTTCATTTTATCTATATAAAATAGTATGTATCACTTTCACAATAATTTCTAAATAAAAAGGAGATAAATAATAATGTTTTATAAATGAAATAAGAAAGAATTTTAGAATGGGAGACAATTGATCCTAGTTGAAAAATTCCGAGGACAACAAAGAGGGGGGAGGAATTCAAAATTCCACCTTTCCTAAGTCCTCTTAAGATATGAAAACATCGTTTATTGGCGGTGAAAAGAAAGAACGGTCTGCAAGTGAGAACTGAGATAACGTAAATACGAATCGAAAAGGAAAGCGAAATCCAAAGTCACATGGATTAAATTTCTATTCTCTTCCCTCCCTTGAATTATGGCACTCTCACATGGACTGAATTCACTCTCGGACAACAATAACCAACTCCTCCTCTTTGGCTCATCTGAGAACAAAATCTGACTCTTCTCTTCCCCTTCAATTAAATTCAAGAACCCAAAAATCTATCAAGACCTCACTCGTCAGAGTTTCTTTATTAATTTTTTATTTATTATCATTATTATTACCAAATATCCTTCTTGACTTCTAGTATTGTGGTTATGGCAGACTGATAGTTAATTTTTTGGTATATTTAAATTTAATTCTCCTACTTAGCATGAATGTACATTCACACAGTACTATAGTTGTGAACCTTCTTCAGAGTTCTGCTTAAAATATCCATTTCTTCTTCTTCTTCTTTACCATCATAATAAAAAATTATTCAACCCTTTCTGCAAAGCTCTGGTGCAAAGGAAGAATCATCGATGAGGTTAAAACACTATCAACAAAAAAGGGTTACTATAACTGGCAGCACTGCATAGCAGGCAAAGAAAAGCTCCAGTTTTTTACCCAGCCGAGTGTAAGTTAAAAAGGTTCGACATTTCTTTTTCATTTCTTGCATCTTTTGCTGCTCCTCTTTTTGTTTTCATACGTCTTGTCTTCTCTGTGTTGGGTACCTGGATATGCTGGGAAACTTTGGGTTAAAGTTGAGAATAAGAACAAGAGATCCAGCTCCATGACAAAGAGGGGGCTAGGTTCTTGGTTTGGAATGGGGGCCTGCCTAGTTGGGTTCTTGAGGCTTCAGAACTGTACACTCTCTGTTAAAGTTTATGGAGTTTCTGCCATTTGAATTTTATGGCTCGATTTGATTCAGTAGTTGGCAGTACTCGCTCTTCCCAGAGTAACAGTCGTCCAAAGTTCTCCAGATTTCAGAAAATTTAGCCTCCACTTAGAAATAAATATAATATTAGTACCCTTGTATAACATAACACACAGAACTTATTTGTGTGGTGAGGGTGAGAAATGAAGGTACATTCTGGTCTGAGATTTAGGAAAATACAGATATTTCGATACCCATTTTTATTTAGCGGAGTATGACCCCAACAGCCCTCACAGTTTGTATCTAAGTATTGAAGTTTACTCAGTCTAACTTTCTGTTAAACTAACACATACACGGATATTTGGCTGAATTATGGATTCAGATAATTGAGGAAGCAATGCAGCCAGGATTTTGCTACAATTGTGAGTCATGAAGAAAGGTTCTGCTTCAATAGGGAATTCAGGGACATACACGAGTCCAGGAACACCGGAGTATGGCGATAATTATGCCGGAGGGATCCAGAAGGGTTGGATGTCAGAGCGAGTGCCATTGCCAAATAGTAGCAGAAGGCATATTAGTGCTGCTGCATTGATGCCATTCAATAGTGGAAGGGCTTTACCTTCGAAATGGGATGATGCTGAAAGGTGGATTACTAGTCCTGTATCAGGATATGCTGCCTGCAAGACTTCATCTCTGCAGCCTCATAGGCGGCCAAAATCAAAGAGCGGTCCACTGGGTACTCCGGGGCTTATGTACTTGCCTAATTACTCGCCTATCATCCCAGTGCTAGAGAGCGGGAGTGGGAGGAACTTTATGGCGGGTTCACCCTTCACTACTGGTGTACTGGTACCTGATGGTTTATCCATTCATTATGGTGTGGGGAATGGTGCAAAATCTACCTCTTCATTTATCGAGAACACACTTGCTCAGTCTACTAGTCTACCTGGATTGACGAATATGCTAAATGAGCCTAATGTACCCAGCTCTCAAGGTAAAGACAATAGCTTGTTCTTTGTTCTTTCTGTTTTCTGTTAGTGGTTGAGTTCTCATGCATTTTACTCAGTATGCAAGGAAACTCTCTCATACAAGATCACCTACATGGCTTGTACTGAACTGAGTTTGTAACCTGTAATTCATGTTAAAGAAATACATACCAATTCCTTACCTTCACATTATTTGTTAGAAGTATTATGATTGTACCTGTAATATGCAGACACCATAAAAGAATCTAGACACTTTGAACTTCTGTTGATGTCTATTAGCAATTGGCAAATTGGTTGTCAAGTAATCATGTTAAAAGGGAAAGAAAGGCTAGCTGATAAATGATACTATTGTTGGCTTTTATTGGAGAACTACTTCAATTTTGTCCTTGAATCTTATAGTTGTCAGATCAAACATTCTGCGCCCTTTGCATTTTACCTTGAGGCATGTATCTTGTATTATTTTGCTGATATAAAGCAATTCTACAAAAAAAATGATTTGTGTGGAAATAATACGACCTTCCAGAGAGTCACTAACCTAGTTCTCATTCCTAGTACTGTGCAGCATGTTGCTGTATCCACTCTCAGGAGGTGCTTATGCCTAAACTGCTTAGTTGATAAAATATAATTCCTATTTAGCATTGCCTTCTTAAAACATGCATCCTTTCTCTACTAAATTGTGAAAAGTAGTGATTCCATCAGCAATGGTTTCTTTCTATTCATGGAGGGCAGATGGGTCACCGAGAGGAAGAGAGGGTTTTCCGCTCACTGCGATGTTATAGGGTGGTTTGTTCAATGTTGTGACAGGATGGCAGGCAATGTAATGGACGGCTAGAAGCTGGAAGCTTGGAAAACATCCTAATCACCGCAGAAGAAGTGTGAATTTCTTTTGGCTAACCTAGAAAATTGAGTATTAAAGTCAGATCGTTGAGCATTCTCTTTCTGCAGTCTTTGAGAGTCAGAGTTACTTTTGTTAATTTTCCTTTTTGGGGGATTTCTAGGTTGAGATAGTTTGGAATGGGTTTTGATATTTTTATAGGAGCTATATACTCTCAATTCTCTTTTCACTTGGGTGGATGAGATCATTCACACTAAATATTAATGTTTGTAGAACTTTTACTCCTATTTTAATTTACTGCAGGAAACTTTAACTTGAATGAGCCAGATGATAAACTTGATAGAACTAAAGAGGCTGAAAGTCCAGTGTCCCGTGTTGTATCCCGAAGGGACATGGCAACCCAAATGAGCCCTGAGGGCAGCGCTCATTCATCTCTTAATGGGAGGTCATCATTCTCCACCTTCTGTCCCTCATTGGCAACTGCAGTAGAGCCACAAAGTTGCACTTCTACTATAATAGAAGTCAGAGATGTACAGGTAGACAATGACGCTACAATCACTAGGCCATCCAGGAAACACTTAGCCAGGAAGATCAAGAAAGGATCATCAGATGTTAAAGACTTGGCTTCACCTTGGGATGTTGCAAGCACTGCTAAAAACATGTCAAAGTAATTTTGCTTTCACCTTTTTTTAACATTACTGCTTCTCAGATGCTGCAAATACCTCATGCCTTTTCCCTGGAATATTACTTAAAATATATGGAAACGTGAACTTCAAACTGGCAGATCCCTTATACGCAGAAACTCAATTGTCCATTTGTCCTCTCTACTAATTTTGAAGCGGTATAGACTCAATTACTTGTGGTTCTGAATATGATACTGAGCCACCTTTTTTCTGGTTATGGTCTATCTTAATGTCCTAGCAGGATAGTAAAAAAGGTTAGACACCTCCGTAATTGCAATGCAGTAGCCATAGATCCTTGCAGTTGAATCCATTCATTATGCATATCCAAATAGAGAGCAACAGGAAGTACAAAAGGAGAAAGTGTACTTATACAACATTTTTGGGAATTGCATGAGAGAGTTTTAAATATTGCTAATTTTTGTTTTGCAGGTTGCAAAGAGAAGAAGCCAAGATTACCGCTTGGGAGAACTTGCAGAAGGCAAAAGCAGAGGCTGCAATTCGGAGACTTGAGGTATTGTTGTATGATTGCATGATACCCTTGTATCTGTTGTTATTCACATTCTTACAAGAGATTGCCAGCTTGCTTTGATAGCCCTAATATCTGCTCTCTTTTTTTCCCACTTCAAAATTTTCAGATGAAACTAGAAAAGAAAAGATCAGCATCTATGGATAAGATCTTGAACAAGTTGAGAGCTGCTGAGCTGAAAGCGCAAGAGATGAGAAACTCAATAGCAGATAATCAAGCTCATCGTTCTTCTAGGACTTCCTCTAAAGTCTCCTTGTGTAAGTATGTAAAGATGTGTTCTCTTAGCAATTGCATTTTCAGCTGTAAACGATAGCCTTGTCCTTAGCATCTCTCCATCTTGCCATCCTTGGGAAATATTTTTATCAGCCAATGATAAAATAGTTAGCGTCATGTAGAGCAATCTGTTGGTAAATTGTTAAGGAGGTGATGTCCTGTTTGCTCTCTCGATTTCTATAAAGGAGCCAATTGCTGATCATATCCTTCCTAGACATCTCCCTCGATTTCATTACTTTTACTGGCAGAAATTTTAGCCTGGAATGCTGTAGAGATTCTGAAACAGCTTGATTAATTGGACTATAACTAATGTTTCACGATGGAGATTAATAGAATAGTGCAAGAGAATGTAAAATCCTATAATAATAGTTTTGTGATCAGCAGAACTGACTTCGGCTCACAGCCAAGAAAAGTATACTTGAGCATCATTGAAATGCAAGATATTTAACTGCAGTTCAAGAAACAATGCGCTACATCCTCATTTCTAGATGGCAATTTGACTGCAGCCTGCTCATCAGGTAAAAAAGATCCGTCCGTCCCAGAAGTCATAACCATTAAAGACTCGCAAATCTCAGTGTCCATTCTCACGAAGATACACCCATAAAAGCTTGGAGTTGCGAAGATACACTCGCAACTTGACTTTGTGATCTGTTGAGTTGCCCAACAGAAGACATTTTGAAAGATATTTATTCTGAAGTAGAACCTGTTCCATTTATTACCTTTCAAGACTCACAGCAGATTTCCGTAGAGATGAGATCATTCTAGTATCACTGTAACTTCTCCAAATCTTAGTTCAATCAGAACAGAAGCAAGACAAGGATGCCCAAATTAATCATATTACATTTTCGTCCAATACAGACTACAATCAGTCAAAATCATTAAAAATAACCTCCCTTTCATCAAAACTAAATGCATCCCTAGCAAACCAAGAATAACAAACATGACCAGTTGAGCAAGGACCAAAGATAAATAGACGCTGTCAATATCCATCTAAAAGCTATCTCAGTTAAAACAACTTAAGGTTGCCCAGAAGAGCGATCTATAGTAACTCCATATGCTGAATCAACTGATTTCAACCATGACTAATAAGGTCTATACCGAAAATCTGCTCTGGATGGTCTTCCGCCACCCATTCCATATCCCCACTGCCAAACACACAGAAGATCAGTATCACAATTCATGCCCAACAACACTTACAAAGACACAAATAAGTATGTCATAAGTCATAGGTAATGACCAGATAACGCATTCAGGTTAGGCATGCCTTTGAATCATTATATGTGAAGGGGAAAAAAATAGTGGTGCTTGGGAAATGCTGAGTGGGTGCAATACTTTTTAAAGAATGGATGCTCAAAGAAAACATTTAAACAAAGACATTTCTAATGTCATGTCCCTTGTGCAAAATGTGATGTAGACTACTGGGTACTAAAAATTTACTTTGGCAATTGACCAAAATCTAGTAGAATTTCTAAATGCACACCAAATTCATTAAATGAGACCAGCTACAGTTCTCTTGAGCTTCACAGTAGCAGGGGATTTGATCATCAAATCACGGTCACTATTGATCATCAAATCAAAATGATCAAACCATAATGTCCAAAAACTTTGCATGCATCAAGGCCAAATGAACATTTTTGGTATTATAGCACCTAGGAGATGAAAACCAGTAGCATCAAATATCTTCCCACTTGGACTAGGAGAAAGGTATAATAGATGGTGCACTAAGATATGAAAAGTGTGTAAGTCTTGAAAGAACTAAATTAAAGAGGAAAGGTGCATGTGTCTGTTTGAAATTTTCACATTAAGCTTGATAATGCAATTAAGTAATACCATCAACAAGACCAGAGTAAAAGAATCTTTTAGTTATGTTTTATAACTACAAAATTGTACAACACTTTCTTTATTAAAGATGTCCCTACAATCATATTACTATACTTGATTTTTCTTCTTCTGATCCTTTTATATATTTATGTCATACCTCAGATACAGGTCCACAAATCTCTTATACGATTATAGGCATAACAACACTTCCATTCAACTACTGAAACTTCATCTTCTTTGTATCAAAATAGATATTCCAAGTTAGATAATGGGTACTTGGACTCATTATTATCAATCAAATTATATTTTTACATACTTTCAATGTAAGACGAGATATTACGATTTATTTTTCTCTTGAATATTTATGTAAAGTAGTTGAGAGAAAGATCAACAACTATATTTATAGAGGTGTTATGGGTCCTATTAAAATATATCTTTAGATTATACATTTTTTTTAGATTTAAAATTTTACAACAATTTTAATATGCATAAATAAACATTAACAAAAACATATTTTCTAATATCCATAAAGTACATCTCAAAACAACAATAAAAATGTGA
The DNA here is from genome assembly GCA_019593545.1 of Apocynum venetum. Taxonomy (NCBI): domain Eukaryota; kingdom Viridiplantae; phylum Streptophyta; class Magnoliopsida; order Gentianales; family Apocynaceae; genus Apocynum; species Apocynum venetum. Next base: position 1,038,049 of record SRSM01000123.1, on the reverse strand, counting down.
TATCATATTCCACATTATAAATATAAGTTGGTATATAAGAATGAAGCTGAGTATCTGTGGTGAAATTGGATATTCATTTTGGTATATAAGAGGTATTTTATTTGTTAGTTGAATGCCAACTCATATTAAAGTTTCATTTCAATATGGTAAATATGAAGGGATAATAATTGACTGACTTCTAGTAAATGGGTACCAGGTATATATACCTAGAATGCAGGAAACATGAAGCTTTGTAGTAATCAGAACTATTAGGATAAAGCGCTTGAAAGAAAGAAAAGAGGCAGCTAGCCCTAGGTGTAAGACCTTGTTGTGGGAGAGGCATATGTAGCCTTCTATGTGTAAAACTATTGGAAATAAAAAGGGACTCATATCTGAGTAAAAAGCTAGAAGAATACCAAGTAAAACCACAATGCATATTGAACTCAGTACTTACATCATCAAAGTCCATTGCTCCATACATCCTACCATAAGGAGTACGCATGGGCCCTCCATAACCCCCATAAGGTTCAGCATGATCCATCATGAAATTACCACTTGGACCAGCATCATCAAGTGGAGTAGCTGAATCTATTGCAACCTATAAATAGATACATTAATAGTAAGAGATCACCAACAATCAAACAGTTTTGAATTCCCATGAAGTCCTATGTGCTGGAACATCCTCATAACAGACTGATTCGAGATTGGCACAGATTCCCATGTTTCAACTGAAAAATTCTAAATGCCTTAAGGTAGACATCATACATGATTTATAATTCTTTCCCTTCACTGCAGGTGAACATACCCCACACCCTCCCCAACCTAACAAGTAAGATAAAATAAAAGGTTGGCAGTAAGAAAGCACTTCGGCACTCTAATTGGAAGATGGTGTCAACTTTGAGAGACCACCCATACCATGACATACGACATGACCCCAGACATTCCCAAACAGGCAATTTCAATCAGGGCTCACTCAAAAAATTGCTTACTGGAAACATTATTACACAACATCCTCTGACAATGCGTTACATGCCATTATACTAGGAATTCTTCAGCAGAAAAAGGCAACTTATGCAGAAGATATGTGTGCATAATTGCTCCTTAATACCTGTTGTCCACATATCTCATGGGGTCTTCGGGAGACACGGTCTGCAACACCATCCTCAGCAAAGGTCACAAAACCAAATCCTCTATGACCAGTTCTCTTGGGATCCTGGATGAAATAGCAAGACCTTGTGGAATAAAAAAACTATTCTTCTTCTTAATTAAGAAACATCCTTCTCTTACCTTGGGTACATAAACATCTATAATACGGCCAAATCTACCAAAATATTGGCGAAGATCCTCAACACTAGCCTCCTGAGGAAGCCTTCCAACAAAAATTTTCTTGCCCATCCCACGAGGCGCGCCTCCTAGATATCAAGAATTATAAGTAGAGATCCACCGCTAAGATGAGTTTTAGGACAGAATTCACTTATCATTTTTACTTACTTCCATACATAGAGCCTGGAGGTGGTGGATCATACAAGGTGGGTGCACCAAGGGCAGCATATCTGGTTGCTGCACTAATATAAGCATTATATGCACCATATCCTCCTCCCTGAGGAGGCACTCGACTTACTGGACGGAAGTCATCCTCCTGCAAAAGATAGTAAAGCTCAATAGGTAAACAAGCAAAACTGTTGCATGAATTGTATCTTAACATCTAAACATTCTCTAATATGTAAGTTAGCTAAACAATATAAAGTCCCCACCTTTGGTGTTGCTCGGTCCACAACAATTGTAGAACCTCCAAGATCATGGGTCTCAGCCATGAGATCATCGACAGATTCTGCAGAATACAATACAACAGTTCAAAACTTCAGAGAACAAGAACTAGTTACTTCTGAGACTGATGCCACACTATGAACTAAACCAGTCACATACTGACACGCTGAAAGAAAATGAAAATGAAAATGAAAATCAAACCAAAGTGCATACCAGGAAGGAACAATGAAACTAATAAAAGCTAGGAAAATGTGTTATAATCCCAACAACCAAATTGGATACATTATCTTCATTTAGTTTTGCTCCGTCCATTAAAATACATAAGAAACTCCATCACTAACCAACCAGACTTAATTAATATGAATAGCAATGAAACAGGGGGCAAGAAGTTGCACTGCAATCATGTTATGTTCCTTGTATGGATGTGCACATGACCAAACAGAGTTCTTTTGAACAAAACGCAACTAAAACACAAAATCACCAAAGGATAAAAAATGAAGCTGTGAGCAATTTATGATTTCCATTCAGCAGATGAATTACAGAAACAGAAAATATAATTGGTGCGATCTCAGAAGTTCAGAAATGGACTCACCAGCATTTGCAAAAGTAATAAATCCAATTCCACGATGTGCTTTCGTACTTGGATCCTTTGGGTATGAAAGAAAACTAGGTTAAATATAACATCCTAATTCGAAAGTGAAGTAAGCTATGCAATCAATAATATACTAGTTACGAAACATTTTCCCATGTATAAAAATGTGCGATGAAGAATAATAAGGGGAGGGCCAAACCTTAGGCATGTACAGATCTGTTATGCTACCATATTTCTCAAAATAACTGCAATCAGAAAAATATTATGAAATGAGATTTATATTTTCTAGTAATGCAGCAATTGAAGTCTCAGAAAATTGTAAAAAGAAAAAATAATATAACAGACCGAAAATGCTATAAAGCTCAATTGAAAGTTTATAAAACAATAACCTTCTGAATGCCGCTTCTGTCACAGACGGTGGAATCCTTGCTACAAAAATCCTAGTTACTTTCTTTGACGGTTGTCTCATCTCCTCCTGCAGATGATCATGCAGAATAATTTCAGGGCAATGAAATTAATTTCTTTATAGTTTTGACAGCTTCAGAGATGTAATGTAAGCTAAATTAGATTAGCAATTAAAATTGGCAAAGGAAAGTTTTAGAAATTCATATCAAGAAAAGAACTCAACCTTTGGAGTAGCTATTTTAACTTCCAGCATTCTATTACCCAGAAAGTGTTCACTTGACAATGCAGCCTGAAGCATTAATACAATGTTAAAGCGAGAGACACCATCAGAACAGGCTCTGACTTTTAGTCTAGCATCTGGAAAGATATTTAGAAGATTAAAAATACCTTAGCATCATCAACTGCTGCAAATGTAACATATCCAAATCCGCGAGATCGTCCAGTACTTCGCTCCTAAAATAACAGAAAAGTTAGTATAGTTTATCTCCTAAACAATTTCAAACAAGCTACTCATACAGCCTACAGAAAAATACGAGAATGGGAAGATTTTTCAAAAATTGCAGTCTGTAATGGGAGCAAGACAAAGGTCTACAACTTGCAAAGTTCAACAGTTAAACACAAAAGACATAGCTCATAAAAGCATATAAACATTTATATAAAATGGCATACCTATTCTATTTGTCTCTAGGTAGGTAATGAAGTACATGCATATTCCAGCACTTAATGCATAGATATCAGCATGTCTATATGAAAAGTATCTGGCTAGAGACAGTAAATAAGCAATGCAACTATATACATTAAGAATCCAATCTTTTTGAATGAAATTGCCAATAATCTCCGGACGTTGTACACAAGTAGCATACTAAAAAGAAGGGTCCCCACGGCTTCAGCTAGAGCAAAGATTGAAATATAACTAAATCTTTCCTATTATAACTAGAAGACCTAAGACGATTCAATGCAGTGGAAAATAATCAGAAGAAAACAGAAACGAAGGAAACAAATACAACAAGTAAAATCACTTCTTTGGCTAACCTTCATTACAATACAGTCCTCCAATTCCCCAAACTTGCTCATGTATTCTCTCAGCCCTTCAGTATCCACATCCCATGGGATACCCAAAACCTAGAATTCATTCAAAATTGTAAGCATAAATCTAGAGACAGAGAGAGGCACATGAGATATATGTAGGAAACTTACCACAAGCTTTCTGTCAGACATATTTGCCAAGCGAATAAAGAAATCAAGCTGTAGAGGGATGAGAAATCGCACAGGACGCTAAAAATTTTCTCTCTTTTTCCTTTTGCCCTCTCCAAATCTTACAAGATGGCTCTATCTCTAAAAACTGATATCGCACACACTCGGCAATGACTCTTCTTCCTCCTCCTGCACACAACAAGATAGATGCCTCTTTCTCACACACAAACATCATCATCAGCAATATACACCAAATGAAACTCACCATTTTTCTCCTCTAATTTCTCAAAAATTTCAGATTCACAAAGTGATTAAACCTTAAAAAATTACCAACAACACAAGACGAAAAATTGATAGTGTTAATAGATTTCACTTGCACGCTCACTGACCTTTAATCGTTCTCAAATCTCAAAACCCTAGCTCGCTCGCTACCGCCCTCTATCGCTCGCACCCTCCCTCGCTCAGCCTCAGCTTCTCAAACCCACGAAAAGCCTTCTCTATCCGCACTGCACGCGCCTTCTTCTAATTGTTCTCAGAATTCGTGTATATATTGCTGTTTGAGTAATATATGCTTATTTTCAAGTGGTAAATATTTAATTTTAATATTTAATGCTGGATGAAACAATATTTTCTTTAGTCTACTAGAATTTTAATTTATCTATTTATTATTCTCATAAATTAATCAAAATTACTCCATCAGACTCTAAATATAAACCATCACATAACTTTTTATTATCTCAAAATATAAATTATTTTATTAATATTTTATCGTTGACTTCCAATATTAAACTTATTTATTATTTTTATCTCTCATCTAATCTCTTTCTTATTTTCAACACAAAGACTTTATATTTTTTTTATTCTTGAAACAAATTTTGTTCTCTTTCCTATTTCTAATACATAATAATAAAAGGTATTTTATAGAGAAAAAAAATATTTGATCTATGGAAAAGTAAATTCAACTAGTTATATTTCTTGACGAAATTAATATTATTTTTATTAAACACAGTTAGTCAATTTATGATTAATTAAAATCACATCGCAAGTTACAACTAAAAACATCAAACGGTAAATCAGTAAAAATCAAATAAGGAAATTTGTTGACGCAAATAGGCACGATTCCTTATTTAAGTATGCGAGATCCTCACAGAAATTAATATACTAATAATATACAAATAAATACATCATATTATGTTCATTATTTAACATCTAGTCTGAGTTAAAACTAACAATGCAATTGGCTATCCGATTCAACCTTTAGTAGCTTCATGAGACAATCGTCAACAATCCAATAATGACAATGCAATTGCTTCACAAAACAACCTTAGCAACTCTATTCCATTCTAGTCTCAATTCGACATAAATTGAACTAACATTGGAGTTGACTCTCACAAATCAAACTTTAACAATACAAATTTTCTACTCATTCGATCAATTTGATTGAGTATAATTTCAATTGACCTTTTTCCAACAAAACAACTTCAATGTGTATGAATAATAATGAACTTCAGTCGATTCAAATTCTTTAGTGTGATATGATCTATGAGTTGTCTCAATTTGGTGCCTTTCTCTAGTACAAGTGATATTTATAGTAGATGAGAGTTATATTTTGTCCAATAGACTATTCTCTTAAATTATGCAAAAGGTTATCACACTATTTTATGTTTGTAAATCATGTTTCAAGAAACATGTCTCTGAAAAATATATCTATCATGCATCTACTTTAATCCATCTAATAAGAATATATCTCTTATACCTTTATATTGAGTCTTGTGATAAGACATTCAATTTACAAAATTGTTTTCATAAGATATATACAAGGTCAACAAAATAATTTGTCAAACATATTAAAAAAAATAGACATAAAATCTACAACAATTTTTATTATCATTTATTTTTATATTAATGCATTATTCTTAAACTTATTAAATATATTTATAATTGTAACTAACATTTAATTACTTTAAACAATGTTTAAAGTTTTAGTGATTTTACACTGGATATGATAAATATATGAGAGGAAAAGGAATTTTATATATATACCATCAATCTCAAATTGATAAATTTGTTTGAAATTTTATACCGATTAAGAAAATATAATTAATATTATTAAAAATATATATTTTTCATAAAGTACTCATAAATTGTTCTCATTATTTATCATACAAAAGTGAATTAAATATATTTTTTATATACAAACAATTCACTTTAAATAGATATATTTTGATCAATTAACAAATACTTATACTTTTAATAAAAAATGTGACTTATTTTTTATGAACACATAAAAAAAAACATATCAAATTAAGATGAAATGAGTAATATTTTGTCAATAAACATGGCATTGAATAATAAGTTAGAATCCCTTATCAATTAAGTTGCACGTACATATTTATCAAAGGAAGAAGAGTTTTACGAGATTTAAAAAAATGTACTATTAATCATTTGACTATTCTCATTATTTTATTTTTATAAAATTTAATTTTTTTTATAATTTTTGTACATTGTCCTAAATAAGATACTTCTTTTATAAAATTTCAAATAAAAACATAAGAACCGAACCAAAGCCATGCCTTTAAAGGTTTTTTATTTTACATTTTTCACCCTTTGAAATTTCAACACTTCACCATTTTGCGACATTATTTACCGATTTTATTAAAGGAAATTAGTTACCAATTCACGTAAAATGGTAGTAAATCGTTGCACGTTTTTGAGGCATGGCTTTGGCTCAGTTTTTACCTCTCGTTTTCCTATAGTGCGTTGCCTCTGGTTCAACGTATTAGTTTTATGCATAATTTTTTTTTTAAAAAAAGGAATAGTTCTAAGTAATAGTAATATATATATTGTAAATTAAGAAATAAAATAATTTTACCTCAAAAAAATAAAATAATTTTTTTGAAGAAAATAAAAGAATTGATTATAATAGAGTTGTATATATCTCTAAAGAATAGAGAGTAATATTAAAAGAGAACTATTTATTTACAGTACGTAAACTTTTATCTTTTATTTTTTTAAAAAAATTGATATGATCTTTATTATTATTATTTTTTAATATCCCATTGAGTTCTCATATGGGAACTTCTTCTTTTTTTTAATAAAAGAAATTGATGCAATCTTTTATTAAATTGTTTTTCTTAATCTTTAAATAAGCTCTGGTAAGTTGGCCCATTAAGGTCTTCAACCTTACGCTCGATTCTTGGCCCATCTCGATCCTCGAGAACCTGCGACATTCGGTCACAACATCCCCAAAAAAAAGGCTCATGAGCTGAGCCGACGTAGGTCTCGAACTTGACCTTCGAGGTATGAGAATGACACTCCAACCACTTGAGCTAATAAGCCTCTGTATCGATGATTCGAAAAAACTTAATTTATTCAAGCTCCCTTATATATATATACCTAGCTTCCAATTGACTATTCTTAAGTTGGAGGACCCCTTGTACAAACTGGAAAATTTTAGGCCCTTTCTTTAAATTTTTTGAACCGCATTCTTGATTCCTCTATTATTATCTTTGTACTATTCGTGTCATCTTGATGTTCTTAATCAACCATATCTGATGTTTTCATTGGTATTATTGTTTGATAGAATGACAATATATAGTTGGTTTGCATCAGGTTGAACACGAATTGGTTTATGGAAACGGGAAACCAATGATACCATAATTATTCCCCCCGCCCCACCCCCCAAAAAACAAACAAACAGACGAACAAGCAGTGCGTAGTGCTTACTGATCCTTCTGTTTGCATTAAGCACCAGCAATCACAGGCTTTTACATTAACATCTAGTGGAACAAATCAGCCCTTCCTAATCGGATTGCATTAATGTAGTCTTGCATGCAATGTTCTGGTAATCCAGGGATCAGGGGACCGAACAATCTTAATCCGAGGAGCGGCAGACCTTCTTTGTACTCTGCTCCAAATCTCCTGGGAAGAATGAAGCCTCTTACAATCTCCCAAAGAGCATCAACCCTTTTGGTAATAAATCCACGGAAGCTGAAGTAGTTTTTGTATGGCTCTTCTATAACTCTCTTCATTGAACAAAAAAATTGTGAGTTAATTGAGCTGGAAAACAAATAAAATTAGGCAGCAAGTTAATGATGAAACTTCTACCTGTCCTTCATAGAGGCTATTAAAGTGCAGGCATTCTCCGAAGTGTTTAAACAATAGTATATTGTCATCATACGGCAACCTTGGCACAATGTCATGATTATACACAAATCTATAGTACCTAGTAGCGTACCGCTTGAACTGTTCCTTCATGAAGTCTCCAAACTGCTCATTTCCCACTCTTGGCTGCCCAAAAGTGTATATTGCTTCAAGTCTTTCTAATATAGAAGTCTCTTTATGCAATGAAAGGACTGCTGGGAAGAGTACTGCAAGTGCGCCGCCCAAGCTGTGACCGGTCACAATAAATTTTGTTGGATTGTTGTTCTGCTGGAATTTTTTCCTAAGCTCCTCTCTGATGGTGTAGTAAGCTACCGGGTTGTCACTGTCTTCTGCAATATTCGGAGGCCAACTTTCGTCATTCTGTAAGCCTAGAGCTTTCATAAAACCACTATGGACTTTTCCCATGCTCTCGAATTTGTGCCAAGATATGTCAAAGTCGGTACACCAGTCATCTGCATTAAAGGGTTCTGTTCCTCTGAAGGCCACAATGATCATATCTGGAGTTACATTTTTGTCATGAATTATGATTGCCTGTGTTGTATTTTTCTTCTGATACTCTGCATAACATAGTTTAAAATTTTGTCAGCTGCTTTAAATTACTTGAAGATTTAAGCCATTTGACCATCCCTGGCATTTGCAGTATGATATAAGCCTTACCATTTCGGAAATCATACACCCCTATTAGATCCATCTGCGTAAATTAATGACAAATTATTTTAGTTTTGCAGAGAACAATTGCCAAAGATCATGTGTACATTTAAAGGAATGAATGATGAAATTGTCTTTCCATGAATGTTCCTTCTCACCTTCCATTGATCTTCAACTATTTTCCTGATGAATGCTCTGTTCTCGTAAGATACTTTTGAAGCCATAGCAGATAGCAGTCCGAAATATTTGTTATCTCCAGGTTTAATGTTCTTGTCCAAGTCCACTCTCTTATCAAAATGCCCAAGTAATGACACGAACAGGGCTGAATCTTTTGCTGGCACTGTCAAATTCCCTATAAATGTCACAAAAATGTGATCTCTCAATTCACGTCTCCATAGAAAGAATAGAAAAGAAATACAAAATTAAGCACTCACCACGCAAGACCGAGCAGAGCTCATTATTGGCAAGAAGGTTTAGCCAAAACTCAGTAATTGAGCCAGAACATTGCAAACACGTTGCCGTTGACTGAAGAGACTTCTGCACTGCTACTGAGATAAAGATGAACACTCTGCGTTTGAGGCTTGTCTCCTTCACTATAAGGCTCTCTATAAATTCTTTACTGTGACCAGAAATTAGGAAGCGAAAGAGATCCGATTTTTTTGCTTCCTCAGGTTTCAGCAACAAAGACTTCTTGCTAATCTGATCACCTGAGGCCATGATGTGCACTGTGGGATCCTGCAAAACAGGAGATGGTCAACTAATCAAGAGATTGAGATGTGATGATACCTCCCACTTGAGCTAAATAGTAAGTAATCCTTTTCCCAATATAGATAAGCTACTTTATTCACCAAGGAAGAAATTGCGAGATGCAAAAGCTCATAAAGCTGAGTCGTCAATGATGACCATTAATTATAATCAACTCTGATCTGAAGCACAAGAATTATAATCAAATCTGGAGCACAAATGGGCATGCCCAAAATAATCATAAGCATATGGATATGTGCTAAGGGTTCCGGTACAACAGGGGTGCATTTGGTATTGACCAACCGATGGATGGCTTGTGCAGTGGACATTGGATACCCCACAAGACCCAAACTCAGGCCAAGACTAAAAGGAAGGAGGAGCGAAAGGAGGATAAGTTAATAAAGATGACTTATCACGTGGTCAAGCTTCTTTAATAAATCTTCTATCTTACCTGCCTATTACTTTCTTGTAGGACAACCAAGATGAACCAGATTCTTTCTGCAAATTCTAAGAAGGAACAAATATTTGAAACTACACTTTTACAGCCCAGAACTGACGTGCTGAGTGCCAACCCTAGCTTGAAAGCAAGGAATGATGAATCAATTCCTGGAGAAAGGAAAGTCTTATGTAAAATATCAGGTAAGTCTTTTTCATTTTTTCAAAAACAAAAATAAATAAATTGAACGATGGCGGTCTTGGAATTGTTTTGGACTACTCACATCTAATTTATCAGGAGGGGCCGGGAAGGGGAAGCGAAGCGGTACGTTTACTTCACTGAAGGAAGTAAATTACTTTCATCTAGTATGAGGGGAATGAGCATTCCCTTCTATTTCTATTTTTAATGTGGGAAGGGAGAAGAATCACACTGTGTATACTTTTTCTCTCCTTGTACTTTCAAAGCAAATGATGTAAATTAGTCAAATGCCTATTCTTCACTCGAAAGTCCAACCAAACTATGCTAATTAATGTTATTGACCTTTTTATATTTATCGAATTCAACTCGCAAAAGATCCGAAGTGTTTAACTTGTATGATCGATGATTACCTTGCTAGAATTGCCTATTAAAAAAATACTTCAGTTGTTTTTAGAAGCATAACTGGAAAGGTATATGATCATGAATTTTGGCTAAGATAACATCTCTTACATTTAAAAGAAGAAGAAGAAAAAACCTATATTTATCCATCAACTCAAAGAATATAAAGTTCCAAAAAGGAATAACCACATTTTAAAGTAAACGAAAAACACATGGGAAAGAGCCTGCTGTTAGTGAAGTCCTAAATCTAGACGAAACTGCTTCATTTTAATTTGTTACCTTTTCGACATTTCTTCTTTGAATTTGTCCAATTGGAGCACGTGAATGGGATATATAATTGTAGGAGTTGGAGAAAATTGAAAGGGTTTCTTGCAATAATTGCAATCCCTTGTAGCCCGTTAATTGAGTCTCCTTTTGCTGACACAAAAATTAGATATTTTTTGCATTAATTATAACAAGCATGTCTAGCTGTATCAACTTGACTCAGCTGATCTTGATTCTTGATCCATTACTTGATTCTTGGATCCCAAGGTATACATAGGGAGATCCCAACCTGGTAGCATTCACATAATCTTGAGGATAATGAGCTGGTAAGCCTGCAAATATCAATCCCACTATTCTCAGAAATCGAAGAAGACCTCCTTCCTTATACGCCTCTCCCTTCAAATACCAGATCGTAAAGGTTCTATCAGCTCCCAAATAGCATTTATACTTTGGGTATGAACCATAATGGCGAAAAGTAATTCTTGTTTGGTTCTTCTTCAACAATCTGTATCCAAAAGAATAATCAATATTTAGGAAAAAAATTTGACAATTTGACAATAAGGATTAATTGGTCATAAAATGTATATAAAAGAGTTGCTTACTTTGGACTTGTAAAAGCCGTCCACGTATATACATGTCCCAAAGTGCTTGAACATTAAGGCCGAATTATCGAAGGGTAATCTGGGAACTATGTCATTGCAGTAAACAAACCTATAATATCCGATGTTATTATTCGCTATTTTCTCCGCCATAAATTCTCCACATTTCTCATCCCAACACTTGGCTGACCAAAAGTATAGACACCTTCTAATCGTTGCAACAACAATGTCTCTTCGTGGAACATTAGAATCGCCGGAAACAAAATAGCTAGTCCTCCACCCAAACTGTGACCGGTGACTATGAATTTAGCTTTGTCATTCTTTTTCAAAAGCTCTCTGAGCATTTCTCTGATTGCGTAGTAAGCAACATCCGGTTGATTTTGATTAGATTTGTCGATGTTTTTCGGCCAACCCGAGCTTTTTTGAAGGCCGAGTGCTTTCATAAATCCAGCATGCACCTTTCCCACTCCTGGAAGCTCAAACCAAGATAAGTCAACGTCGGAGGACCAAGTATCTGAGTCGAAGACCTCTGTTCCTCTGAAGGCTACAACGATTGGGTCGGATTCCTCGTTTCGATCACGAAGCATGAATGCTTGTGTTGTAGCTTTCTCTTATACTCTATAAAATGCCATACCATGTCAGGAATTTAATTAAAAATGGTATTTTTCTTACATATATACGAAACAAGCAGGTCGGCCTGAGATTTTGGGAGGCCCTATGCCGAAATTTTTTTATGTGGCCTACTGACTGCCATGATCCTTCGGCTAGAAACTCACTGAATTACTTTCACCCAAGTGTTCCAATTTGGCATTCAAACAGCATCAGGATTATTGCTCTGAAATAGCCTTTAGATTATTACTGAATTTAATTGATTACAACAAATAAAAAAAACAGTCTTTGTATAAAAAAACAAATAAATAAATTAAATTAATAAAAAAAATCAGAAGAGGAAAACTAGTCTGGGATCAGAAGCCAAAACTCAAAACTCAAAAGGAAATATTTGGTTTGGTACTTTGGCTTTTGCGCGTTGGTCATTTGGAAAGTAAAGACTCACTACTGAGGTATGAGTATAGATGAAAGGGAGAAAAATTTTTAGACGTGACATTTTTTTCTTAAAATTGGGTGGCCCAATGTCTACACATTGATCTTGTGCTCATGGTCGGCCTTGAAAACATGCGTAAAATAATAATAATAATTAGGCAGATCATTGCCATTCCAGAAATCAAAGGACCCTAGGAAATCCATCTGGGAAAAAAAAATCCGAGAATTTAATTAATTTGTCATCCGATAATTTGGTGTAATGATACGATGAAGATCACATAAAAAAGGTAATTTGAGGACGTTGTACCTTCCAATGATTCGTCACTGTAGTTTCGATAAAGATTTTACTCTCATAAGATAATTTAGCAGCCATTATTGAGAGAGCCGCTTATAGTACCTATGATCCCCTTGGTTGATGCTCTGATCCAAATCAAGCCGTGTGCCCATATATATATCCAACGAATGAAGCGTATGAAGCTGAAGCTTCATCTGGCATGATCACTTTTGTGTAGAAAATAGAAAATTAAGAGAGGAAAGAAGAAGAAGAAACGTATTATTTTTTTTAAGAAAAAAAAAAGTAGGGAAAAGATGGAGGACCTATTATGAAGTTGAAAACAAGCCTGAAAAAATTGCCGTTACTAGACAGCAGGTTAAGCCAATACTCAAGAGAAGATCCAAACGATGCTAAAGGTTTTGCAACTAGTTTTAGCAATTGTTGGACCAAGACGGACACAAAAATCACCCATCTATGTCGGAATGGCTCATCCTTCCCCTGAGGGCACTCAACAAACTTCCTGTCTTCAACATTACCGGAGAATAAGATGCGAATGAGATCAGATATGGTAGCTTCTTCTGACTTCAGCAGCATATAGTTGCTGGAAAAAGATTTGTCGCAGTCACAGCTGGAGGCCATGCTAATTAAGAGATTGATCGATCGACAACCAGTGAGAGAGATACTAATTACAAGTACGTACAAAACATGTGTGTTCTTCCTGGCCCTTGTGTTTTTGGTAATTTCGATTTATGGATGCGCTTACTTTCTATCTTCTCAATTATTAAATACAGTAGGTATCTTATTAAGGAATTATTGACTTGTTCTTCTGCTCATTTCAAAACTAAAACGCTTTTACCCCTGTAGCTTGTGATTTTTTTTTTATGCCACCCGAAGAAAAAAGAAAAAGAAATGTAACGGCTACTTATTTTTGAGTTGGGAAATTAGAACATTACAGATTTTTGTTTTAGGCAAAACATTACAGAACTTAATACCAGAAAATCATACGAATTACGAGTTTACCCATTAAAAAGGAAAAAAGTGAAGTACAAGTATAATATTTTCTTTGAGAAAAAATACAAGTATATTTTATTTCTTGTCGTTCTATCACTACAACTTGATAATAATCGAAAACGAAGAGAAAGAGCATTTGGGCTAAAATAAAATACATATTAAAATATTTCTGTAATATCCGTTTTCTACCGCGTTTGATAATTGTTTTTTTTAATTTCTTGCAATGACTTTTCTTCCTCAACATTTTTTTTATTACTTATTCTAATTTTTTCTAGCGTTTGGACTCCACTGATGTTTAATTGATATACAGTATGTTCCTTCATACATTAGTCCCACTAGCTTTGTCTATTTTCACAAGTGCTTGAAATAATCATCCACCACGAAAAGCACGTATATGGAAGAAATCATTTGGGTCAACAATCTTTATTCCTTCTTCCCCTATACTGTTATTTATTATTCGAATAATTTTCAATAAGGTTTGTTAACATTTAAAATTCAGGAGCTTTGAAGAGGAAAAAAGGGGTTCAGAGAAGCAACCGGCCATTAATTAATTCAACCTCCAAGATTGTAAGTATCTTATTTGCTTTAGGAATTATTGAATTGTTCTTCTGCTCATTTAAAAACTAAAACGCTTTTGCCCCTGTAGCTGTTTATCTATTCATACATATTGCGACGCGATCGGCACCTGAAGGGGGAAAAATAAAGGAAGAAAATACAGCAGCTAATTATTTTTGTGTTGGGAAATCTGAGCTGATCAAATTAGAACATTACAATAGCTGAATAAAAAGTGGAGAGGATCATAAATATTGAGCTGCCAGCCTGATCATGAGCACATTATTACATATAATTCTGGAAACTCTTACTACTCTTAAAACTTCTTAGTAGAAGCAAAAGAAGTGAGCAGAAATTGATACAAACTGAGGAATACTGCATAATTATTCATTTATTGAGTCATTATTTGTTCTTGATCCTTAATTCATGGATGGGAAGATTTAGTTCTGGATATCCCAACCTGGTAGCATTCACATAATCTTGAGGGATATGAGCTGGTATGCCTGGAACTAACAATCCCACCATTCTCATAAGTCGAAGGAAACCTCCTTCCTTGTACTCCTCTCCCAAGATATATCCAATCAGAAAGCTTCTTATCAGCTCCCATATAGCATTTATGACCTTGGGTAGGTACCATAATAGCGAGAAGTAATTCTTATTTGGTTCTTCTCCAATTATCTGTATTCAAAATTAGAAAAAAATAATTAATTTTTGGACAACCCAAAGAGAGAGAGAGAGAGAGAGAGTTTTGCTAGCTAGCAATATTTACTTTGGGCTTGTAAAAGCTGTCGTAGTATATGCATGTCCCAAAGTGCTTGAACATAAAGGCTGAATTATCGAAAGGTATTCTGGGGACAATGTCATTGCAATAAACAACCCTAAAGTATCCGATGTCGTTGTTTGCTATTTTGTTCATCAAGTATTCTCCAAATCTGTGATCCCCTACTCTTGGCTGGGCAAAAGTATAGATACATTCTAATCGTTGCAACAACAATGTCTCTTCGTGGAACATCAGAATCGCCGGAAACAAAATAGCCAGTGCTGCACCCATGCTGTGTCCCGTGACTATGAACTTAGCATTGTCATTTTTTTGCAAAATATCTCTAAGCATTTTTCTGATTGAGTAGTAAGCAACATCCTGTTGATTTTCATCGACGTCCTTGGGCCAACCACCTGAGGTTTTTTGTAGACCAAGTGCTTTCATAAATCCAGCGTGGACCTTTCCAACACTGGGAAACTCATACCAAGATAAGTCAAAGCAGGAACACCAATCATTTGAGTTGAAGGGCTTTGTGCCTCTGAATGCCACAATGATTACCTCCGAATCCTCGTTTTGTTCTCGAAACAAGAATGCCTGTGTTGAAGCTTTCTTTTGATACACTACGTACAAAATATATATAATTAATTATTAACTCATTTAAGTTTCCAAGTACATGCATAAATTATTAGGCAGGTCATGTCATTACCATTACCGAAATCAAACGACCCTAGAAAATCCATCTGCAAAAGTTACATCAGAGTCATCCATTTGGTAATGGAGTAGTAAAAATGATGAAGACAGCAAGATAGGCAAAACCATTAATTTTTCCAACTTTTAACTTTAGCGAATTTTCTATTTTTATGCTCTTACTTGCAAAACTGGAGAATTTTTTTCCCGTATTTGGATAAAATTAAAATATAGTTTATAAAATGACGAATGTGTAAAAATATAAATAGGGTTATAACAATCCTTTTGAAAAATCAAATTGCCCTTTGAAACTGGAGTTTTGTTAGGGTATAATCGCAAATTTGATGGCAAAAGATGAATTTTATTTTTTATTTTGTAATTCGAGAACAAAAAACAGAAATTCGCTAATGTTATGCTTTAATTATACCCTTGGGATCGATAAATGTACCTTCCAGTGATTCTTCACTGTAGCTTCGATGAACTTTTTATTCTCGTAAGATAGTTTAGCAGCCATCATTGAGAGAGCGGCGTAATACCTGTCATCGCCTTGTTTGATATTGGGATCCAAATCGAGACGTTTGTCTAAAAGTCCAACGGCCGAAGTGTAGGATGCTGAAGCTTCATCCGGGATAACCACTTTTCCTGTTGACATTTGACAATTGAAATATGCAAATAAAAGTTCTCAACAGCACTCAGGAAAATTCTAAGATTAATGATTTTAATTAGTTTTTCATATTAAAAAAAATATGGCCTGTTACTAAATGCTTCTGTAGTCAAATTTTTTGCATGGATTTTACACGCTTGAATTTGACTATTAACCCTGATCAACCATTAACGGGACAATCTCGTCATAGATTACTAAAAGATTAGTTTATTTCTCAAGTACTATTCGGTTCAAAAGGGAGGAGATAAAAAAAAAAAAAATTCTTGTTTGATTTACACGAGAGAAGGGGAGGGAAAATAATGATAAAAAACTAAAAGGGATCAGAGAAATTTCTCCCATCCAAATCCCTTCACTTTTGAGTTGAAGTGTACTAAAGGGAATGAATGGAATTTTATCAGATATTTCCCTTCCCTTTCCCTCAATTTTTTTTTTAAACCAAACAAAAATGTTCCTTTCTTCTTCTCCCCTTCCCTCCAAACTAAAAAGTTCTGTATTGCAAAAATCTCATTAATTTTCCATAATTAAATAACATCCGTAAAATGCATGCATGGTTCCGATCGACCCTAGTTCTCTTATACATATGTATATATAGATATGTATAAATACCAAATAAGTACGGAAAATATCCAATTGCAGGGAAAACTAAGAGAGAAGAAGGAGGACCTCGTATGGTGTTGAAAAAAAGCCCGATAACGTTGCCATTACTCTTGAGGAGGTTAAGCGAATGTTCAAGAGCAGACCCAAACCGTGCCAAAGGTTTTGAAATTAACTTTAGCAATTTTTGCAGAAACACGGAGAGAAATATCACCCATCTACTTTGGAATGGCTCCTTCGCCCCTGTAGGGCACTCAACAAACTTCCTCTTATCGATGTTAGAAGAGAATAAGATACAAATGAGATCAAATATGCTAGCTTTCTCTGGCTTCAGCAGCAAATAATTGCTACAAAGAGGCATGTTATCGTCAGTAGAATCCATGCCGAGAAATGGTAGGAGAACGGATTATTAATATTGAGATAGGTATAAGTAGTACCCAATATACGTTCTTACTGGCCCTTTAATTAGTTGCCGAAAACCACATTTGCCTAAACCTACAGTACTAGTTTTGGATATGATTACTCTCTATTTCTCAATCATGCATTACGTGGGTTCGTTTATATTTTGGTTAAGGAATTATTGAACTTGTGTTTCTCATTTTTCTGTTTTTAATCGCTTCTCCTCTTGGCTCCTGTATCCGTGTAGGGGGCTCGGAACCTCAAAATAAATTAAAAGGTCACGATATAGGAACTTTAAAACAAGCTACTTTATCAGTAAAACATATTTCAATTATATTTCCTCAAAATATTACTAAGTTTTTTTTTTCCTTCTACTTGCAACATTTGAAAAAACACATTCTTCAAATCGCTATAATTTTTTACGATAAAGACTAAGATACCTCTTTTTAAAATGTTAGTTTATATTTGAATTGAGTTTTGAAAGTATTTTTTGTTTTGTTTTGAAATGAAATTATATTTGGATAATAATTTTTTTTATTGGGAATTGAAAGTTAGATTAATATGTTTTGGATTCTATATCATTGATAATATTATAAAATATAATTAATAAATTATTGAAAATTATAATTTTAATTGAAAATTAATGAAAAGTGTTATTTATATGATTGAGTGGGATTCATGTACTGTAATAAAAAAAATTAAGACATATTTTTATAAAAAATATTAAAAAAAATGTTTTGAATGCTATGTCACATATACCCTTAAGTTTTTTTAAAATTGTCATATAAAAGAGGGCAGATTTTATGAGGCCCCAATAGAGGGTAAACATTTTCTTCGAAATAAAATTATTATGATCCGTCCGTCCAATAATTCTTCGAGTACATATTCTGGCCCATTTATACGGCAGAAACCAGTGCACATTGCCTTAATTGATTCGGTTAAAGAAGATTTTTTTTCCGATTCCCCGAATAAATCACAAGCTGTCTTTGTCTTGCCATTTTCTTCTTCTTTTGATGAGGGAGAGATGACTCTCATTTCATTGAAAATTTACGCAATACATGATTCAAATCTTCATTGTCAAAGTATTTATTCCTACATCACTACATCTCTTATTAACTCAATTATACCCCTCGAACACCCTTTTTTTCTTCTTTCTTCATAACTAATTAAGATACTATTAGTCACTGCGTTCATCATAAAAAATGCAAAATAGTTACAACATTCAACAAAAGTTTTTCCACGCTCTCACTCTCCTTGAAGCGAACAAAATATAAATTTCAAAACTGGGGTTAAATTATTTTTTTTAAAATTATGAGTATGCAGTCATTGTGAGAAAAAAAAAAATCTATGAAGTACAATAGTATACAAATGCACTACTCTCTCCATTCAAATTTGAATGATCACTTTCAATTTAATATAAAAATTAAGTTACATTAAAAAAAATTTATCACTTTTATTCTTATTATAAATGTAGCTATTAGTTGAGATAAGTTTTTTAAATTCAAAAAGTTGTTTGTAAAACTTTATATGTAGAAAAATAGATATTCAATTATAGATATTTAAAAATATAAATATTCAATTTTAATGAAAGGGGTATATGATATAAAAATATGCCAAGTTTTAACAAGACGGATAATCAACTCCAATTTTAAAACCAACATAAATCCTTTTTTTCTTTTTAAACTAAAACCTTACCATTTTCTTTTTGTAAAAGTCAAAGAACCCCATGTCTTTGTGCCGGTGCTGGTTCTGGATTGGGGTGCATGAATCACATCCTTCTTTTTCGTGTTCGTGATTTGGGTAGGACTGTGATTGAACCCATCTTTTGAATTTTAAGTTCATTCCTTTATATTTGAAACAGTGATTGAGTTTGTTCGAGTACTCATTTAACTTCAAAAAAATTATTCAGTTTGTTTGATTATTATTTCACAATAGTTAAATTCCGTTCTTGTTCGTCTTGTTTAAATTTATAAATTACGTTTGCATGGTAAAATTAAGACTTTTGCTCGAATTCAAATTGACTATTAAACAAAAAATATTAACAAATGCGAACGAGTTTGAATGAATTTTGTTAGCGAACTAAGAGGCATAGAGCGAATGGAGTTCTGACTCGTGTATTTCTTCTTCGTTTTTTTTTTCTTCTAAAAATAACTATTTATCTTTTGTTCCTTTTTCTTCTTTGGGGACAGGAAAGTTCTAAGGTAATATCCCGGGATTCCCAGGGAGCGAGAAGCAAGATGCTGCAGACATCAACATTTACATTCCCATAAGTAAACCGTGCCGTGGGTGGCAACCTACCACCGGTCCCCAGCTCACATTCATATCACGTATTCACGTGCTACACACGCCAAGGATCAGACCAGCCCAGCTACATAAATTTTAGATTTTTTAATATATTTTATCCCTTTGAAATTAAATTTTTACATTTCATTTACACTAAAAATTATAAATAGTTTTTATTTCAATAAAATTAATTTTTTATTCTTATTACTCTATAAATTTGAAATTGAATGTTCACTTTTGATTTAATATGAAATTTTAAAATAATATTTGACTTTAATAAAACTATCACAATATTTATAGTGAATGGTGAAACTATATTTATTAATTAGATGCAAATTCTTTAAATTAAGTATGATGTTAGTGAAACTTTAAATAAAATTTATATTTATTTTAAGAAAGTGGACATTTATTTGGCGAAACTTTAAATGAAAATTTGTATATTTTAAGAAATTGGACATTCATTTTCGTATATCCCAAAATAGATAAGTGTATATTCAATTTCATATGGATGAAGCATTACTCTTTTTTTATATAAATAAATGTAAATTCCATTGAAACAAAAATAAAAATATAGTTATAAAAATAATTTAAAATTCATTCTAAAAGGAAAATATATTATTCCATAATCACAAGAAGATTAAAATTCAAATAAACAAAATAAGATAAACAATAAACAATCTTCCTCATGAAATTTTCGTTAATATCCTTAAACAACATTTTCATAACAATCTAATTTTGTGAATATCGATAATAATATCAACATATTCTTATAGATGATATATATTGATGATGATCGTCAAATAATAAATATAACAATCGATATATAGAGACAGGTTTAATAAAATAGTTTGAACAAAACTATATATGATATTAAAAAAAAGCACAAACATACATATTTAGAAGTGCCAATTTAAGTTTGATCCAATGAGCCAACCAATATGACTTGATTTTTAGATTGGACTAGACTATATAATAATAAGTTTATGAAAATTTGATTCAAATTGACTCATCTTGCATTTCTATCTTGGTATGGTAGAGTCGAGCCATCGTGCTAGAATTTGAATTGGGTTTAAGTTGGCTCAAATGAAAATATGACATTTTTAGGCCAAAAACGTTTTTATTTCACACTTTCGAGCCTAGGTGGGTTATAGAATTTTAATCTCGTAAAAATTCGTTTGGCCCAATTCAATTCAAATTTTTATTTTGGTTGGGTAGAATCGAGCAATTCATTTTGTCACCCCTATAATATATATATATATATATATATATATCTCTTATCATTCTTGATTCTTTTTTGTCAATGTTAAATAGTTAAATTTAATTTATATATATATTGCTTATCCTTCTTGATCCTTGTTAAGTTTTTAAAAGAACATGCAAATTTAGCATGACATTAAAGTGAAAGATTTTGTATTCCAACTCTCGTTTTCAGAGTTTGGCTCAATTAATAGTTATTATGCATATGGTCGTATTAGAAACTCATAGTTATGGCCACAAGTAAAGGCATTAAATAGTCAAGTAGGTCAAACTTTTAGATTAGCAATCAGTCATTACCTTGTCTCGAAATATCATGCAAAAATAATCCAATTGTGTGAGAAAACATGTTTATTATGTCAAGATTCTTTCGTGAACTTTAAAATTTTCCCACTTCTCCACTTTGCATTGATTTTTAGATGTTTGCCTATATATCATAATTTGTACTAGTTTTCAAAGTTCATATGAACTTATATATGTGACCGTGGAAGAAGGTCCTCACTCGCAAAAACCTTTTGTTTCAAATTTAAAATTTGCGGATGAGACCCATGTTCCATTTATGGTGGCACCTATCTTACTAAGATACGATTTGGCTTTTTTAATGGTTATTCCTTCTTGAGCGAATCAAAAAATATTAAATTAAAATAAGTTGCACAAATCGATTACAAGCTCATTTAAAAAGTTCTTTTTTTCCTCTAGAATAGTATAATTTAGGCAACACTAGTTGTTTGCAGCAGAATAAATAGTTCGTTTTCCAAACTTCTTTTGGAAAACATCGAGCATTTTTTAAAATTGTCTAGGAAGGATATAGAAAAAAGTTGGGACAGAATACAAATTTAATTCAGGTAGAAAAATAACTCTGATAGAGTAATGAACAGTCATATATAAGAGATCAGCATAAGATCATGACCAAAGAAATAAACCATCATGAGAAAAAAAAACATTAGAATAGAGATTATTATGATTTATAAGCAAAACAAGAAGTAGAATAATAAATTATTAATGATAACTAAAAAAACAGTGATCCAGTGAAAATTAGAGCACTAGCCTAATATACTTCAATTTTATCTGGAGGGAGATTGGGAAGAAGAAGATAAGCTGGGAGTGGGAGAGGTTGATTTGTCTATGGATGATAGATAAAAGGTTCAAGGTTTTTCTGGAACCAATTTCCTTAAAATTATCTTCTAGACTTTTAAGCTCATTTTCTTAATTTCGCTCATTTTGAACATAAAATAATTATGCATTAATCTAACCATGACATTATCAATAATGTGTAACATGTATAGCACGATACAATATAATTTGATATAAAAAGAAAATAAGTTTTGTTTGATAATTTTAAAACATTTATTAAAAAAATCATTGTTAATTGTTTTTTACCCAAACACATCTACTTTAACCTATTTTAACCTTAACCCGCAAAAAAAAAAAAGAAAAAAGATTTGTTATAACTGAATAGGGTGTGGTTTTAATGTTTATTGCCAGCTTGCCACTCTCAATTGCTTTGTATTCTTTTTATGCCTCGAATGTAGACTTACTTATGCATCAACTCTGTAGTTCTTTGTTCCAGAGGCGAGGCCCAAATGAAGCCCACCAAAGATATTTTGTGTTGAGAAAAGCGTAGTTTGTAGGATTTTTTTTGTTGCCTTCTTTCCTGGCGCACTTAGTAGTTATGTGTGAGTTATAACTGGCATTGCAATTCACATATAACTGCTAAGTGCTCCAGGAAATAAGGAGAAGAAAAAAAAAGAAAAAAAAAACCTGGCTTTGTAATAATGCTATCCTCCAATCATACAGCCATAAAGAGAATTTTGAATTTGCACAAAGTCGTTATTCTTCTTAAAATCAACCACTACTTGAGTTAAACAGAGAGAACGGAAGTAGAGTAGAATTACAAAACTCTGATCAAGAAAAGAAAGGGGAAAAAGCTTAAGGGATGAAATGTCATCTTTACAAGCCCTCCAATTTTTGTCATCATCAGTACTAGATACAAAACATCTAAGAAATACATTTCCTTTCCTCAGCTAAGCATTTGCATAGAGCCCGCCATACGAGGAAGAGGAGGAGGTTGGCAAGATTTGGTCAAGTTTGAATAAGTCATAGCAGCAGTTGCCATTGTCATGGGAATAAGCCCAGAATTCAATGGCCTATTATTATTATTATTTGCTGCTTGCTCAAGTGATTGCACTTGCTTTTTCAAGAACTTTAGGTAATGGGCAGCCTCGTCTAACATTGATGCCGTATCCATTTTGGTCCCACCCGGAACAAGCCTCTGAAGAATTCTTATCCTCTCGCTTATCCTCTCTCTCCTATGTCGGGCCGCTATGCTCTGCGGATCCTTTGATATCTTCACATTTTTTCTTTTCGGTGGTTTGACCGATTCAGGATCAATGTGGATCGGCTGCATCATTGCTATCCGGAATATCATCTCTCTCATGGTTTCCATGGAGCTCCGTTTCTGAAACGACAATAATTGATCAGTTCCATTATTTCTGAGCTTTGGGACAACAACATTGGATTCTTGAAGTGGGTTGCCCATGAAACATATGGATGAATTAGTTGAAGTAACAACAACGTACGGGTTTCTGAACATTACCGGCGGTGTGGATTCGATGCTGGCTGCACTTTCGGAGGAGAATTCAAGATCCGATGAATCCGAAATGTACGGATAAGCCCCGGAACATTGGGAGAAATTTTCGAAGGTTGTCGATGCCATTGTCAAGGTCCCGATGTGATTTCTTGCGGATGATTTGATGCGATCAATGTCCATGTGACCTCACTCAGAGATTGCAGAAATTAAAAGTAATGAGGAAGTCTTGAAGTTCTGCATAAGAATTTGTCATGGGAATAGCATATATATATATATATATAGAGAGAGAGAGAGAGAGAGAGAGATAGTGTGATAGCAAAGTTAAAGCTGCAAGATTCTAATTTATTTTATTTTAATACTGATATTTGTTGTTCTTCTTCTTTTTTGGTTGGTAGATGATATTTGTTCTATATAATAAACCATTTCTGTTTTTCTTAATAATTGATGCCTAATTGGCAGGTAAACAATATTTTTATTATAATATATACATATGCATAAAATCCAGCATCAATGCATCATGCCACTCTCGGCAATACTTAAAGATATATATTGTTATACTAAATTACAATGTTTTGAAGTAAATAGTATTTCTAAATGCCCTTTCAACAGATGTTAGATAAGAACAAACATTTTGATTAGAGTTTTAGATATTATACGTTTTATTTTATAAAAGAAGAAATTATGCATTTTCTTTCTTTTTTGGTCAGCAAACAATACATTTCCTTGGTGACCCAGCCCTTGATACTTGTAATTATTTGAATGCAAAATGACAACACCCTAATTGTAGACCATCCCTCTGAACTGAATAGGGAGACAGATAATTAGGTATTATCCCTGTAGCATGTTAATCGTATAAGTACCAGGTACCTTCAATCAACGTGGATAAATAGACACAATTCTCTATATATCAATAAAATCTTATACTTTTCCCTTTAAAAAAAATCTTATTTTTACAAATAGTTTGTCTCTAATTTTTATTACTACTTCTCTATCTCGTACTATAAACAAATTTGAAGCAAACTACTCTACATAAAATATACCTTTTGGAGAGTTTTGGGAAATAAAATGGCAGAAGCCAATGAAAAGTATTTCATACTATGATTTTTCTTTTTAGTTTAAAAAATTATGTAAAATTTATTTATCATATAGTATAAAAGAGGTGGGAGAAAGCTTCAGACACGTGATGGGGAGCGTGTGAATGAGGGCCAAGATTAAAAGCAATGAAGCGATGATCATCGAAAATCTTTTGTAAAAAACAAAAAATAAAAAATAAAAAAAGAGAACCCCACCATTCACATGACATATGTCAGAAGGATAACAACTCCAAATTCAAGGGTGGGGTATACCCTTTTACTTACAAAGGATTTCTCAAATTATTGTCAGACATCTCTCATCGATTCTGACTTCTGTCATTAATCGTTTATAGTCACAGCTTGCATCCTTGGCACGCTTCACAAGGTGGATTAGGATTAAGGAAATATGATGCTCTCCACTTTTTCACAGTCCAGCCTTTTCCAACCTCCCCTTGTAATATACTCCAAAAAGCCCAGCCTCACTTCTGATTATTGAAATATTACTACTACCATTTAAAGAGTTTTTAACCTCTAATTGAGACAGTGCAAGTTTATAATCATTTATTTGGTTGCTCAGCTGAGTATGAAAACATTTTGATGATTACATACGAGGAAGTCTTATCATAATTATTAAGACATCAGCAGAAGTGACAGATTAATAATTTTGATGATGATATTGGAAGATATGGTGTTTCGAGTCGGTTTGCAAGTGTCCAAATGGGGAGGTACAGTTCACAGTTGTTGTAACTCGAGATGGCAATGGTTTTTTACCCTTAAATTCAGCAATAATTGATGGGTTTTTACGCCTGCGCGGTCAGGGGGCCAAACCACCTGCGTAACAGGATGCTTCACAGTAGATCGCATATACTAGTATTCATGAGCTTGGAATGTGTTGTAGGACCAACTTCAAGGAATTCAACCATGCATATGTTATTTCCAACATCATCATCAATGTTCCATCTTTCCCTGCGGTTGTTTGCTCTCACTTTTTTTTTTCCCAAGTAAAATTTTCATTTTTATGCCTGTCCAGATCATTCTTCTATCTGATAAATAAACAATTTATTTCTAGTAGAAGTTTTTTTCCGTTTAAATGTTTATTTAATGACTTTTTTTCAAGTAACAGACGCATTCATTCAATTTTGTGAGGGATAAAACTCCTAATAAATTTGAATTATGAGTTAAGTATTAGTAGTACTTTTGAACGTTCAATTTTCTAATCTTTTTATTGAAAAACAAAGAACTCAATTGTCTTCACTGCAACAACATATAACAAGGATCTAGGTACAGTACTGGTGAAAAAGAAAAAGAGTACTGCTAGTTGAAGTGAATCCTTCCCCACCCCCCATAACGGAACAAAAAGTTCCTACTCTCTGGCCTTGTGGACGAATTGGATATCAGTGAACACAGCCAACAAAACAAGAAATGAAATAATGGTACCACTAGCTGGTGTCAAAGTGTCTATTACTTTTTACATGATATTCTTCAGTCTAGTTGGATCCTCTATAATTCTAAGCCTCAAATAAACAAGCCTATCAACTGAGTAGATTTCCCATCCTTTTCATACCTCTGGAAAAGGCAAATTAGGAGAATCGCAGAAGGTGAGTTTGGTTGGACAATAGATTCTTGTGGCTAATTTGCTCAATGATATATTGCTATGGGTGTAGTCATTCAGTACTTTATACGTGCCGATCACTAGCGGTGCAGTGCGTGTAAATTCAACTCTGCTGTTCAGAAGAAAGCAGTTGCTTCATAAATGCACTTTCTTTCAATTGCAAAGACTCGCAAGTCGAAACTGTTAAGATTTTGCTGTTCCACTTTCACCAAATTGTTTTGACTTTTCAATTTTTCAACATGCTGTGTCTAACGGTGTCACGTGAATTCAAAGGAGAAAAAGGGGGATTGGTACCAAATTAATGCTCTCATCAAAGAAACTTTACTAAATGAATTGTAGATTTTCTATTAAAAATGATATTGAAAAGGGAATATTCAACCCTTATTCAGTTTTTTTATTAAAAAAAAAATGAGAGAAAATTCCATTAAGATGAATCGATAATAAAAGTCAAAATTACATGGGAGAAAAATACACCAGCCATTATTAAGTTGGGAAAATAAATTACCCATTCAACTTTTTTTTGTCAACCTTTTTGACAAATATACGGTTGTAATGATAATTTTTTTGTTTTCTAGTTCAATTTGATTTTATGAATTTAAAAATAAAATAGTATCTACTACTTAAACATAAACAGTAGAAGTTTTTGCATATAACTTAATTTAAGAAAAAAAATACTCATTTCGAGTCAAAATATAAAAGATTTTATCACGTTTGAGGATTTCTTTGTGTATTATTTATAATATTGTATTTAATCTTAAATGGAGAGAGAGAAAAATTAAATGATTTAATTCAAAACTTTCAAAAAATAATAAGATATAATAAATGATTATATTTTTTAAACTAAAATACCTTTTAAATATTTGTGAAATACTAAAAAAAATTATATTTTTTTAAAAATGGAGTATTAATTTTATTGTGCTTTTCTCCCGTGTCAAGTAAAAAAAGTGAATATACAGTTTGAGAAATATTAATATATTTTTACTTACTTTTACACAGTATATTTTTCTCTCGTTCAACAAATAAAAGTTCGAGCGCATTCAATTTGGGTCAAGCCAAGGAAAATGCTAGAGTATTCGATTGAAATTTAGGAAGGCTTTGCGTTGAAAGATGGACTGACAATGTCATCATTAGGCATGGGCAACAACTATGCTAAAGATAGGAACTCATTGGGCCCAGACAGTAAAGCAGCTTAAGTAGTTTTAGAGGCCCAGGTTGTAATACATTGTCATTTGCTTTTAAATGCAAAGGCTTACAGCCCATATTCTTTATAATGGACAGCATTATTTATACAACCGGCCTCTTTGACCGACCCGAAATTCTGCAAACATGATATATTCCCGCGAAAGTTTCACCTTGTCCATACCCATACTAGTTAAAATTGTACACCTGTTAAACTTTACTTCTTTGCACAGTTACTTCAGTTTTCCATCTCGGAAAATAATTGAATGTTGGGCAACGCTGTTACAAATAGTGAAATAGATAAATTAACTCTTTCGTTAGAATTGATCTGAAAAATAGGTTAATGATTTTTAAAAATTAAAATAAACATTGTAAATTTCATTAAACCCCCCTTCATCTTTTATCCAAAAACACTAAACACTCTTCATCTTTTAATTATAACAATATGCCCCCTTAATCTTTTCACTTTTATCATTAAACCCCTTAAACTTCTCATAAAACCTCAATCTTTTAATTGTTTCAATATGCCCCTTCATCTTATTAATTATTTTAGTTAAATATAATTTTTATTACAATTTATTTTCTTTTTTTTGTCAATTAACATTTTTTATTAACTATCATAAATAAAAATAAAATATTACTAAAAAATAAAAAATTCTATGAACTTTTTTATTTGCTTGAACATGTGAAGAAAAAAATCTTGATTTAATGCATTAGAAAATTTAAAATAATTGAGAATTTTTTAAAAAAATGTTTTCTAAACATATAAAAAAGATGAAAAACAAATATTTAGTACGATTTTAAAACAAAAAAAAAATCATAATTTTTTATTTTTTAGTAAGATTTTATCTTAATTTATAAGAGTTAATAAAAAATAAAATATTAATTGATAAAAGAATGATAAATTGTAATACTTACTAAAATAATTGAAAAGATAAAAAGATATATAGAGACAATTGAAAGATTGAGGGAAAGTTGCTTTTCATGAAAAGGTTAAAGGATTTAATGAAATTAAGTCTATTAATTATACTATTTTAAGAAAATTGAATAAATAATGAGGCATATTGCTTCAATTATAAGGTGAAGGGGTTTAGTATTTTTAGATAAAATATGAGGTGAATTTAGTAAAATTTAGCCATTATGCAAGTCAAACAAGTAGACAATTTTGAATAATTTTCTAAAATAATCTTAACACTTAATTTGAAAGTCAAATTTGAGGATATCTTATACCAAACTTTTATAACGGCATTTTAAAGATGAACTGCATTATAGATCATTGCAATCACCAAATTTCGTACAAATAGATCATGGCTTTCGATTTTATTTTATTTTTGATACGGAAAAGTATTTCTCACTATTTCTTCTTATCCATCTCATATAATAAAGTGACATCTAGGATTAGAATTTCCTTTGAAGTTGATCTATTTTAGTGTCAATTTAGGACATGGTTAAAAAATTACGAAAGTGTTCGCATTTTTTTATAAAAAAAAATGCAATTAAAATAATTCTATCATCATAATTGAATAAAACAATAATATAACTATTATCTCTTTTCTCTTTCAGTTTTTGTCGTCTTGAAAATGTACACATGTTTCATGAATTTCAATTTTTAAAGCAAGGTTGAATATTAAGGATAAAATGAGATAAAGCTAATGATTATCTTATTGAATTGCAAAAATTAATAATTGAAGTATAGAACCTTTTCCCAAAATTTTCTGACGAAAAGGATGCTAAAGTATGCTTTTAAAAAAGCTTGTTCTTTTTCTTTTCCTTTTTCTTTAAACTTTAAATTGATTGTTTTTTAACAAACATTCATATAAAGCATACTTTTAAACTTGCTCCTTTCTTTAAACTTTTCATCGATCATTTTCCGGACACAATGAAGCAAAGACAAAGAAGAATGAGATACCATATTGATTCCCTGTCCATTAGAATCGGAACTCCGTAAAAGAGAGTGAGAGAGAAGTGGCCAGAAAGCAAGCGACGTAAATGTATTTGATTATGAAAAATTTGCGTCAAAGAATAAAACACAGTTGTGCATCCTATATTTTTAAAAAATTGTTAATAAAACTTTTAAAAAATAAAGTCTCATGTGTTTATTTAATTTATACTTTTAATGACTTCTTTTTTTAATTCTTCACTCTCAAAATATGATAAAAAATATTCCGCATTATTTGATACATATTTCTCAAGTTCTTACACAGTTTCATTTTCATTCATTGAGCATTTTATTTTATTTTTATTATTTTATTTTTCAAATAAACATGAATATAAATCAATAAAATTCAATTTAAATTTTAAATATATATATATATATATATTAATTTTACATAAGAAATGATTTGGCTCAACTAGCTAAAGAGGAGACGTGATCAAGTGTGATAGAATTTTCAGGTGTCTACAATTACAATTATAAATTAAAAACTAGTCTTAAATTCGAATCAAACCCAAATTATCACCTATAAGTATGACTTAATCATTGAATTGAATTGTGCTTTGAATGGGATTAGATATAACGATTTGTCACTTTAAAAATATCTATAAATCTAAAATAAATTGATAAGGTTTTTTAAAATATTTTTATTTTATATTTTACATGAAAAGTCTTAATTAAGTATAAGTCATTAAAAATTCTTTTCAAATTGAATATCTCATTATTTATTTAAAATTTTAAATTATCTTAATTGAATAATTTAAGACTTTTAAATAATTTTAGAAATTTTCAATTAGATTCGCATAAACTTTTAAAATTATGAAAAATAATTAAAAGTCTCAATTGAACTATAATTATTTGAAAGAGAAAGTTCTCATGCTAGTTACTATAATTATTTGAACTTATATATTTTTTATATATAATTTCAACGTTTCTTTGAATTTTTCTATGTTATTTAAATTGAAAATATATATAACGGAGGAGTAAAAAAAATTGATTTAAAATTCAATCCAATTTTGTTTTTTTTTTCTTCAATTTCAGAGATAGGCACCACATGATTGATTACAAAAGTGATCTTTTTAAACGGGCATAATTGTCGATCACCCACGGAATATTTGTCCTGGGTGAGCATCTTGAGCGAGAAAATATAAAGAACGTTGGCGAGACAGAACTAAACTTCAAAAGTGCCAATATCCCGAACGACTTCCAAATCAGCCACCTTCTCACTCGGCGCACATTCATCGTCAGGACTCAGGAGATGGGATGTCTTTCGCTGCTCGTACCGGCGAGCAATGTGATTACACCTTTATGGTGACAGGGACGCCATAATTGACGGGGAAAAGAAAAGCTGCATTCATGATGGTATAGCTGTAAACCAAACCCCTATTAACTTTCTCTATCTCTCTATCAAAATTCAGAACTCCTCAGCTAGTTTAGCCCTAAGCACGTGACTTATTGTCCCCACAGAGTCCCAATTAACCGTGCCACCGGCCATGTCCAATTCAAAGCTCAAAGTACTCAAACGCTCTTATTCAATTTACCTGTCCTTGCGAATTGTGAAATAGATTCAGAAATCTTTGCCCAAAGGCTGAAATCCCATTGCCATGGAATTCTCGAAATGCCTCCGCTGCTACTTGGCTTTCTTTTGTCTCGTCTTGCTCACGTCCAACTCTCGCGTTAATGCTTTAACTCAAGCTGAGGAAGATGGCGTGCAAATGATGAGTGACACTTTGGAGTGGCCAATGACAATGTCCCTCTACGAGTACGACGGTGAGTTGGGAGGGAATGCCGAAGAAATCGACGGCGGTTTAAGTCGGAGATCTCTGTTTTGGCAAAAGCACTTGTACATCTCATATGGTGCACTTTCTGCTAACAGAATCCCATGCCCGCCTCGCTCTGGTAGGTCTTACTACACTCACAACTGCTATTTTGCTAACGGCCCTGTTCACCCTTACACCAGAGGCTGTTCCACCATCACCCGTTGCCGGAGCTAATTATGGGAGATCTATTCCTTGTTTACTTTAGTGTCTTGTTACGTGATTGCTTCGTGTGGGTTAATTATTATGTTGATGATAACGTTTAACGGGTACGTTAATTACCTTTGTTGTTTGATCTAGCAATTGTTGGAAATATATTTGCGTAATATTATGGATAATATGTCTAGCTTCTTAGCCTTTGTGTTCTTGGAGATGTAGCTCAAATTTGAATACGTTGCCTTGGCTGTTGAAGACTCAGATCAGTGGCAAATTAATGCATCTATGTTTGGTATTCATGTTCTGCATATTAGAAGTTAATAAAGATATATATATATATATATATATATATATATATATATGTCCATCCCTCCAACCCCTCACATTAGCTCTTATGTTAGAGAAATTTGATGTAATAATTATGATGCGGAAATTAAACCCCATTTGCCAAAATAAGTTGCTGATATTACAAGTTAAAACCATCAAGGTTAATTGAGTCAAATTATGCACGTACTAAGTACTCAGCAAAAAAAGAAAAAAGAAAAAAAGGAGATTGAAATTATGTACGAATAAAGTACTAGCTTCATCAATTCGATTCAATTGAGTTGGTGTGGATCTACTTCTACTGGTTAAAAAAATTTCTTTTTCTTTTTGCCAAAAAAGTTACCTTTGTCTGATTAATAGCGTTTAATTTCTCCTGCTTGAAGATAGAAAAATCCTTCTCATATTGTAGCGCCTCCATACACACACACACACACAAACTTTTTTACATGTTTAATTTTGATCTAGCTTTCATAATCAAATTTAAATGCCACGCATTCATGGAATTTCTTATTGAATATATTTACAAATTATATTTCTAATGCTCATATTGTGTTTTTTTTTTTTTTGTGATAGGGGGAGGTATATTTGAACTTGATCTCAATGACTTCCCCCAAATTAATACGAATGATGAATCTTTACTTGGCAAAAAAAAAAAGAACATACTGATTTAATTTGTTGTGTTTGAATAACCTATTAGTGAATATATTGAATGTACTATTTCAATCCTCGCATGACAAGATATTAATTAAATGCGTTTTCAATTCTTTATTTTAAAAAATATATATAAAGAGGGCTAATTTGCCAAATGTCAAATCTACATCATGTAGGCTTTCTTAGATCATGAATTTTCATCACAATTCATCTTATTCTATTTCTAGATCTTTAAATAAGCAGATGAGCATAGTATATTATTAGCCTCATACTGATGCAAAATTATATGCTTATTGGACCTTGGAAGCAGCAATCAAATTCAGTAAATTGCTTCTCTACTACTACTAGTCCTTCAGCATTGGTAACTAGAAGCTTGGTAGAGTGCTTAAAAACAGATATTCGTGTTCTCCAGGGTGATGCAGAATATCTCACAACGAAATGGGCCTGAGCCTGAAAGATCATTATAAGCCCAATGCCTTGTTCTTTTTTGCATTTAACCCAACTGACCATACTTTTTAAACAATAATTTTAAAATAACTCCGATTATAAATGATGAACCAAAATAACCTTATATATCAGTGCAAATTACGTAAGAGTATTAGTTTAAAATAACGCTATTCACAATGGTGCTTTCTTGAAAACCACCCAAGGCAATGGTGATTTTAGGAAATTACATATGTCAATGGTGTTTTTTTATAAAAAAATACGATTTTTTCCCTGGCTAAAAAAATATTCCGCGCAAGTTTTTTTTCTTTTGTTTAAATTATATATTTATATTATATATTTTTGTTAGACTTAAAAATTAGAACATTTTTGTTAGTACTTATTTATGCATATTGAAATTGTTGTAAAATTTAAATAAATCATTAATGGGAAAATGATAAAAATGAAGATATTTCATTGATATATTCTACTACGTAATTTTTAAGACTTAATTGGATGTGTCAAAAAATTTATTCAATATTTACCTTTTTTAATACAAAAACCTTTTAAAGTTAGTTGCTTATCCAAGTAATATTTACCTTTTGAATAATATATTGATTGTATATTCATTTTCATTATTTTCACATTAAAATTTTATTTAATTTTTTAACCTTTTCAATATGCATAAATAAACACTAAGAAAATATATATTTTCTAATTTTTTAAGTCTAACAAAAATACATAATCTTAAGATATATTTTATAATATAAACTAAATAAGAAGAAAAAACTCATGCGGAATAAATTTTTAGCCAACAAAAAAAAAGTCATTAGTTTTTTTTATAGAAAAACACCATTGGCAATGGAGTTATGTTAAACAAATACTCTTAGGTCAGTTGCAGTGGCATATATGGTTATTTTGGTCAATCATTGTGTATAGAACTATTTTGATTCATTATTTACAATTAAGGTTATTTTAGATTATAGTTTAAAAAAATAATGATAGTTAGGTTAAATGCTCTCAATTTTTTCTCTTGCCTGGTGAGTGAGGCCAATAGAAGTTTTTTTCTTGTAGTTGTTTTTATTTTTATTCTTCTGAGATAGAGTAAATAAATTGACCTAAGACTAATGATAGGCCTAAAGATGATAATATTGAAGTACTAAGGTTCAGTGTTTCTAACCTTATACAAAGCAAGCGGTGTTATTTTTTTTTCCGACGTATATGTAATGTGAGATAGTATGATCGTTTTATTTATTAATCATATACAAATATATAAGGTGGGAAAAAAAATGGTAATGTTTTTACTGAGTATAATTATCGCTCTTTCCCCTAAAATATTTAATTAAAAAGTGTGGAAAATAGGGCATGTTTTGTGTGGCCAAATATAGTATACTAACTAGTACAATATGATTTTGCAACGAGTTGAACGTGCAAGTTTTTTTTTTTGCTTTTCATTTTAATTGAAAAAGAGAGTCAGGTGAGTGAAATAATTTGAAGTTCTAGCCAACAACCTCCCATGTGAACGTATGGAGAAGGAAATTCAATTTAGCAAACTTGGGCGGTACCCGTGGATGGGTCAGATTCAGATAGCAAACTAACACCTCTACCAAACTTTTCTCCTAACAATCTCTACCCCCATCTCCTACCTTTTTGAAACTAATTTTGCTATCTGTGACATTCGATGCTGTTTTACAATCACTTTTTTTATTTTAAATAAGAGACCCGTTTAAATACATTATTTCTTAAAACTAAAGCAAAAAAAGTATAATTCTAAAATGAGAGTACTACAAAGCATGACATGATTTGACTAAGTGATAGATTTATTGACATGAATAGTGATTTTGCGTCAGTATAATTATCTAGTTGGACAGTGCAGCATTAGCTAGATTTTGCCAGCTTGTGTAGCGAACAGTGAGTCTTGTACATTCTGCAAATAATGAGAGCTCTGCATATATATTCCCTTCACTGCAATTTTTCTCTCTCTAACAATCTTTACTCCCTTGTTCTCTTGTTTTCCCTCAATCACTCTCCTGAATATTTCTTAATAAGGATCCCTAGACTCTCCAATTCATTGTTTTAAGTAATAACTTTGGAACAAATTGCACATCTAGTAATTTTAACAGATAACAACTTAATTAAGAAGAAAGAACCCTTCTAGATCTAGCAATTGCCTGATCCACGAATCTTTTCCCCTTTTGCCTCTCCCCAAACAAATTCTAGAAAAGCTTTCCCATATCTTCTCTTGCCCAACAAGCTAAAAGTTAATGAAAGAGCCATACTCCACTTGTTATTTGTCCACTCCACCTAATACTATCTTATTATTATTTTAAAAAAGTTCCTTAAATCTTGTCCATTTTTACTATTATGGTACAAAAAAAATATCACTCTTAAATCAATGAAGAAATTAATTACTCTTTATTCATAATATACCCTTACTTTTAAACCATTTGATGCATGCGGTATTTTTTTTTTTTTTTTACTTCTTTTAATAAAAAATTAGTATTTTTTAGTTTCCATCTTAGATTGAAGATTAACCAAATTTCAGGGACTGAGAGAGTACAAGAACAAAATGACATACTTCAAAATAAAAATAAAAAGGCACTTACTCTTAATGCTGTCCAATTGACATCAGTGATTGGCAAGTTATATCAAGAATAAAAGGACAAACTTATTGAGCTTCCCAGCACCTCACAATCTTTACAAAATCAATCAACGGGGCAATTATGAATAAAATCAAGCAGGTTGGCCGTTGCATTCTCTGGTGAGAAGCAGCTAAGTAGTGATCCTTAGCCGCGTAAAAGCCATTTTCTCCTCTTTTTTTCACTGACGATAACCATTGCATACTTTTTGGGGTCGTCATCAAAATCAAATATGCTTCTCTTCTCAAAGATCTTTCAATGGGATCCATCCAAATCCTTTCATCTGAATATGATCCGCCCATCAATCATACGGAAAACTCCACTCTGATTCTTTTGATCCCACTTCACAATTTGCAAGTGAATTCTCAATAATTTGCACTATTGACACCAAAAGTTGTATCACATTCATCACCGGTTGCGCAAAAATCTAGCATTTTATTGCTGATATCGACTCGCGCGACTCATCCGCCTTCTATGCCTAAAATATCCTAAAATTGACGGCTTAAAAATCAAAAGCCTTCATCCTTCATCCCTGGAGGCCCAATCAAGAATAGTTGGCTGGTGGGCCATAACTTGATGGGCTCAAAGATCCTTTTTTTTGTTGTCGTTGGGACCCACCCGACATAAAACCACATTAGGAGAAACCGATCAGTGCACCATTACTCACCGCACTTGACGGAGAAGAATCCGATATGCTCGACGGTTTTAACTCTTTCGGAGTTTGGACGGGTGGCGGTGGCGTGGTCTGGTGTCTATCTCATGTTTTGATGGCGTTGGTTTTGACTGCGTACGTGCAGTAAAAGTCGGCTATTCGGGGAGTTCGAAGTATCTGGCCACTCAGTCTGTGGGTTAAATGAAATGAATAAAATCCTTTTCCAATTCCCTTGACCTTTCCGCACTACTAAACAGTAAACCCTTGACCTTTGTCTATTTTTTAATGTTAAAAATTAAATCTTTATTTTTATAAATGTAAATATATTTTTCATAGTTTCACTTTAAAAAATTGATTTCAATAGCTTATATAATTTTGTAACTAATACATTAATATTAATGATATTATGATAACTTTATTTTAATCAGGTGCAAGCAACTATCAATTGTTAACCATGTTGAAGCAATAGTTCTTGACCTTTCCCCTTCCCCATCCCCCCTTTCAATATTAGATAAAGGCAGAGTGGAAGTTCATTGAATTTGATTTTTTTTTTTTTTGACATTACTAGACAGGTAAAAAGATTAAAGTTATGACATTTTAATATTTTACTACATTATCAAGGATTGTATGTCATGATATGATTAGATTTTTAGTACTAAAAAAGGCATGTGGTTAAATATATTAAAATAAAGAAATATGCTTAAATAATAAAGATATTGGGTTGCATCTAAGCCATCCTAACTGTTTGGTCCCATTAATATGATGATCCGAGAATAGTAATTGATTTGATAAAGATCACATAAAAGAAAATATTCTTAATTAAGTTGAAATTGAATTTCTACTATTATATTCTTGAATATCTACATTTTTAAAATTATTACTAACAATATTCTGATTACTCTATCAGTATATCTGTTTTGTTGTTAGAAATAAATTTCAATTTCTTTTTTTAATTTAATTAATACTTGACATTTGGGAAGAGAATATTTTTGTTACCAGTGAAGTCTTGTAGTGTCCTTATAATGCTCGTTAGTAGAACCAGTGTGAAAAAAATATAATTTAAATTCAAATATATATTTTTCCATTTCTTTACTATTGTTTAAACAAAAATATCATAGAGAATGAATGATACAGAAAGTGTTTCAAAGGATTTTTTAAGTGATGCGGTGTCAAGAGAATTTTGGCCCTCCAACTGTATTTTGTTTATTTATTTTTTATTAAAAGACACTCTTTTTTAACTTTACTTAATTAAAAAAAAAAAAGAAGAAGAAGAAGAGTCAGAGCATGGTTCACATTTGATTTGGCATATGCCTTCAAATGAATCACAGTACAATTTTTCTTGATAGATTTAATTAATAGCTTCATAATGTGTAATAAAAAGATGCATAATTGCTAATTATACTAACTCTTTTCTTTTCTTTCTTTTTGCTAAATGAGTAATTATGGATTAATAAAATCAGTCAAAATACAATAATCAGAAGTACCACAAAGGCCACACCATATATCAATTCAATGTGATATAGTTGGCTAAAGATTTGTTTATTCCTTTTCAATTTTATTAGCCAAAGATTTCCGCACCGTAGGTCGCCAAGCAAAACGTCGGCCACTAAACCGTGTCGAACCGACGACAAGATATTGTCGGAAATTCCGGTGTGATACATGAGAAATATGAAAAATGGTCCCAGAACCTGCGAACGCGGGTCTCTCTCTCATAAACTAGTATTTGTTGGAATAATACAACAAAATCTATGAGTACGTGAAAACATGTGATTTCTACAAATTGAAGGACCAAAAAAACGTGATTTTGCCAGGCTTCCTTGATTTCCCACTACACTCTCCATCCTTCATTAATGTTGGTTTTTGATTCAGATGTTAATTCTTGTGTGAATGCACGCAGCATAACAAGGACAGGACAATCAACTACCACCGTCTAAAAATACA
This sequence comes from Apocynum venetum, assembly GCA_019593545.1. Taxonomy (NCBI): domain Eukaryota; kingdom Viridiplantae; phylum Streptophyta; class Magnoliopsida; order Gentianales; family Apocynaceae; genus Apocynum; species Apocynum venetum. The sequence goes on along the minus strand of SRSM01000123.1, from coordinate 1,000,151 downwards.
ACTTTTCCATCTAAAATTGAATATATATATATATATATATATATATGAATTTACATAAAAATTTAAGAATATTATTCCAAATAGCATACAAATTGTTTTTTTTGCCCAAAAACTCACATGTCATTATGCGCCTAAAATGATTTGGCTTTAATATATTGTACTAAATGTTTATTTAATAATATATTTGTCTCATTTTAATTGTTCAATTTATTTTTTCACAAGAATTAAATATGTATCAAAATGACAATTATGCAAACAAGCAAACATCTTAAAATTAGCATTGTTTAATATGTGGTGTGTAATCATAATAGTTCAAATGTTTTGAAGTGAAATAATGAATGCTATCCAATAAACGCATTCAAAGTTTGATGTGGAAAAAAATGATTTGCAATCATTCTCATTCAGAGATGTTAATAAATTGTTAAAATATTTTAAATTAAAAACAAGAAGCCAAATTTTGTATTTTCAATATTATATAGGGATATAGTTATAAATATATGTACTAAAATTGGAAATGAAATTATTCAAATAAGACAATTCAAAGAGAAATAATAGACAATTGAAATGAAACAAATTGAGTAATTTTTTTGGGTTGCATGCCATTACAATCAAAGCAATGCTCCAATGAAAACTCAAAAAAATGGATGCCAAAGTTCATTCAAATTTACAAAGACCTTTAACGTCTGTAGGTAACTAGGAAAAATTAGAATATTGCGCAGAAGAGAGCAAATTACATGCAATCTCACCAAGAGCGTCAACATGAAAATTGCCTTCTTGATGTTCATCTTGTAAAAGAAAGAAAATGTATTGAACCAGAGAGTTTAATTGCCAATGTCAGACAAACGCATGCTCCAATACTTGTAATTACCATAAACTCCATTCACATGGAATTAAATGTCTAATTTTAATTTAATATAAATATTTAAAATATATTTTAATCTTAATAATGTTATTACATTATTTTTATTATTAATTTGATTAGTAATTAAAGTTAGTGAGAAATAAATATTTTAAATTTAAAATAATATTAATATATTTTATATAAAAATATCATCATTTAGAAAATTGAATATTTAATTTTAAAAATTTCAAAATAAAATATGTACATTTAATTTAATTTAATTTAATTTGTTTTTTTATAATAAAAAAAAACACAATAGATGCATCAATATGCAATACATTCATCCGCGGTGTAGGTGAAGGAGTGTACAATTCATCTCGTTGCGAAACCGAGAAGCAACGAAAAAGCATGTTGACGTATGAGATTCGTCCCGATATGGCGGGAAATATCAGATTGCGGCGGAGCATGTGAACAAAGCAAGATATGCGGCTAAAAGGCTTTTCGTGTTTTTAATTTCTTTTTTAAATAAATACCAGTACTCCTTAAAAAGAAAGCCTTATTATCGGGAAAGAATAATTGAATACATTGCAATCCGTGCCCATAAGCCATGACATCTTTGAAAAGCGGTCTTCTCCAATTACCAGCAACTGCAGCAAAAGTCATTCTTTGTGAAACCAAGGATTTTGCTTTGCTGCCTTGTGAAACTGACTTGCATACATTTAATAGTAGTATTACTCCCATGTCTGACCACTCCACTTTTCTTAACATTAGTGATATTTAAATGTTTTTTTGTTACAATAAATATAATTTTACCTATAATTATATTAAATTTTTAAAATTAAAATGATATTTTTTGTTCACCTTAATTATGATAAAAATAATTCATAATTTTTTGTACAAAGTCAAAAAATAAATACAGTATTTAATTAAAGATAGAAGTATACTCCATTAATGCAAACACATAAAATTTGATTACTTAGTTGACAATTTTATTCTAGTAGTTCTGATATTTTTACTCACATATAAAAAAGAAGAAGAAAAAGACTGGGATCTAAATAAAATTATGAGACTCATACAAAAACTACCAATTAAATGTAAATGTGATTAAATTGATGTGACTAGAACCATTATCCTACTAATATACACACCAAATTCAAGAAATAACAAATCCTTAAAGCAAGGATTTCTCATGTGATGTGATGGGTCCTACGCTTTACACAATTAGATACATGATAAATGGATGAACTAATTACATTTAAGTAAAGCATTTTTTTTTTTTTTTGACTCAGGTTGAGTTATGGGGTATTAGTTTTGATCTTTTAAAAATTATTTTCATATTAAATCATGAATTATACAATAATCAGTTATAAGATTTTTACTAAAATCTATATATTAATACGTACAAAATGAACAAATCACCCGTATCTCACATCTGCCAACCTCACGTTCACATGCACTTGCTATATGCAGAGCTCAAAATACAAGTAATAAACTAACTCGCTGTACAGCTGGTTTTACAGTGAGGCAGATGATGGGATTCCTCACTTCCTTCTTCTCACGTAGGAGGCTCAGATGAATGTGGTTGGGCTTAACTTTTTTTTTTTATTTTCACTGAGTCGCGTGATGTCATCATCTGTGTCTTTTCTTTGGCACTGGTTTTGCCCACTGTTTTTTCACTTCCTCATGTCATGCGTGCCTTACAAATATATTAGGGCATGAAATGCCAACAAATTTATGTTTATATTTTTAATTTATTTAAATTTTAATTGTTCACTAATTTTCTTTTTTGTTGTTCCATTTACAATTATACTCCTATGTGATATTGAAAATATAAAATTTGAAATCTTATTTTTAATTATTTTATTTGAGAAAGATGTTAAGCATTTATTGATATCATTGAATGAGAATAATAGAAGCAAATTTCCAGATTAGTACTAAAATAAAATTTTCACTTCGAATTTTGAATTCATTTCTTGAAGTTATGATTATACACCACTAATTAAATAAAAGTAATTTAAGAAGTTTGTTTGCATAATTTTCATTTTTAATGCGCTTTCTTAATCCTTATGAAATTTAATACCTTTTAAATCATTGTAAAAAAAAAATACAGTGTCAAATTGAAATGTGGCAAAGGGAGGAAGCATTAATCAAATGCATATTGAAATTAGTACGATGAATCCAGAGATGGGGGAAAGATGAACGCGTTAAAGATATGATAGAGAAAATTATGTATTAAGCAAAGAGAAATTAGGTGTCAGGCATCTGCTAATTTGGTGTCGGCTGTCTTCTTTTTGTGTTGTTAAAAGCGGGTGTCGGTTATGAAAATGAAGTTGTTGCAAATGGAGTATTAACTAATAAAATAAGCACATGAAACTCCCCTCCTCAAGTTCTAAAAATTGGTTGTGAATAAGTATCCCCATGCTCTTCTTAATTAATTAAATGAGATGCCTCCGGTCCAATAATTTAAGAATTCAAAGGTGAATATATAATTATATTTAGAATTTCTTTTAAACATAAATTGAGATTCATAAAAAAAGAAGAATTAAATGAAAGTAACAATTTAATTTATTCAAGATTTCAAATTATATATAGTGAATGAATGCACTGCACTACTGCAGTTTAACTATGGATTGCGTACTCCGATGGTTATTATGACCTTTCTTGGAATATACTATAAATAAAAGCAGTTTGGAAAATCTATTCCTTGTTATTCAGTTAAAGTGGCAATTTGCAGATAGTGGTACTTTTTGGGTGCAGTCCAGCAAGTTGAAACTAGATAGATTTGATGGCGTAACTTCTACTGAGAGCGATGAGAAATTTACGTCAACGAGGTTAAATGACTGGAAACAAGAAAACAAATCAAGAGGATAAAGAGGACCATAATTAGCCAACGATTGCTAATCACTCCCATATTAGTTTATGAACGAAAGGTTAGACGAAGAGTCACGTACACAAGTGGTTGAGAAAAGCAATTAGTATAGCATTTTTCTAGTACTTGGCTCCTCGTGCGCAGCCATGCATTTCATTTGAATGTTAAACAAGTATATGTAAAATATGCATATCTGACCCCACCTGGTAGGTTTCCTCCCTCCCTTCAAATATCACAATTAAAAGGTGATTTCGGATTGATGAAAGATCAGTCCATCAACTTCAGCTACTTGTCTTTGATTCGCCTCCGAGTTTTACAAATGTTGGCCATAAAAATCGTGGAGTCAAATATTGGATAACCCTTCTTCAAACCAAATCTACCCTTGAAATCAAAAGGTCAATTTGATGCAGTCTCTTTAGATCTTTGAAACGAAAGTGCCAAAATTAATATTTGTGGCGCAAGAGAGTAAGAACACCTCTTGTGACTCCAAATAACAAATGTGTCTATTGCTTTTATGAATGGGTAAACATTATAGATAAAACATATTTTAAATGTGGCCAGCATTTTAGAATATGAAAGTCATTAATTAATTACATCTCTCTGTTTTTTTTTGTTGGGGAAATTGTTTTTTCTTGTTTATTCGGTTCAATGTTGAAAGCAATTTTTTTATCCTAAAATATATTATGTTTTGTTTTTTTATAATTATTTTTAATATTGTTTCTATTTATTTTATTTCTCATATTAAATAATTTTAGTTTTTTCTTAAAAAGACATAATAAATGAAAATATTTTAAAAACTAAAAATCTCATTAATATACGTACAATTCATTCCAACATTTTGTTGTAATATTTCCCTTTGGCCTTAGATTATTAATAATGGACAGAAATTTCACATCATATAGAAGTTTTTAATTGTTGTCTAAAGTATATTTGTATTATATTATTATATCATTTTTTATTTTTTTCCACTATTAACAAAAATTTAGGCAATAAAAAATGAAACCTTCTTAAAAAAATTAATATTCAATAAAATTCATAAAATTTTATGTTAGTATCATTTTCTATAAAAATAAAATTCATCAAATTTAGACTTTCTAAACTATGCATCTAAGGATTTGAGCGCTCATAACAAAAACAATGTGATAATTTTGTAAAATTAAAAACTTAATTTAGTTCTTATTTTAAATTAAGCGTGAATGTTTATAAAATTAGTATTATACATGTCATACTATTGTTTTATATATATATATATATATATATATATATAAATAAAGATGTTATTAATAAAGAATACTACTATTCAATAAAATACTAAAAAGACTGCATACCGAGGAGCTATAAGTATAGTAAATCTCATGATACATGTTTTGAATTATTAAATAATTATTAGAACTGTTAGTGGCAGATTAGTCATTTGGAGTGAAGCTAAACCATCGCAATCCAATTCGCGTGGGGTACCGTTAAATGAAAAGGACCGCAATGATTTTCCGGTCCATCCCACCCTATCGACCACGTTTCTCAAAACTCCGGTGCATTGTTTGAGCTTATTAGGGGGGGGGGGGAGAGAAATATCCTTCACTATCACGTGCATTTTGTTTTTAATCAAACAAACCTCTATACGTCACTAATTATGCAAGGCCAATTCCAACCCTCCTTTAAATTCAACCACAATTTCCTCCTATATATATAGCAGCTCCTTATGAAACAAAGTTCGTTGTAACCTCTGTTTTCTGCTTTTTCTCTCTTTCTTTCCCAATCCTACAACAGACGCAAATTTGTGAACCAAAAGATTCTGCTGATGGACTGGATTCGTGGTGAAACGCTCGGCCATGGGAGCTTTGGCACTGTCAATTTAGCGATTCCCAGAAGCAAAAGATCTGTCAGTCTTCCTCAATTGATGGCAGTCAAGTCTTGCGGGGTGTCAAACTCTGCTTCATTGATTAACGAGAAAAATATTCTGGATGAGTTCAGAGATTGCCCGGAAATCATTCAGTGCTATGGTGATTGTTACAGCTACGACAACGGCGAGAAGTTGTATAATTTGTTCTTGGAGTATGCTTCACAAGGTTCTTTGTCTGATAATCTCAAGAATTCGGCTGATCATCGTTTGCCGGAAAGTGAAGTACGAGGATACGCAAAGGAAATACTCAGAGGACTAAACCATATTCACAATAACGGGTATGTTCACTGTGACATTAAACTTCAGAACATTCTTTTGAGCCAAGATGGAGCCGTGAAGATCGCTGATTTTGGATTGGCAATGAAAATTGGAGAAAGAAATATTGGGTGTGAATTGAGGGGTACGCCTCTGTATATGTCGCCTGAGATGGTCGCCGGAGGCAATCAAGGAACACCGGCCGACATATGGGCACTTGGGTGTTTGGTTGCTGAGATGGCTACAGGAGCTCCAGTATGGAGATGTTCCGACATGGCGGCTCTCTTGATGAAAATTGGTATTGGGGAAGAGGCCCCTGAAATTCCCGCGAACTTCTCCGAGGAAGGAAAAGATTTTCTCGGCAAGTGTTTTATTAAAGATCCTTCAAAGAGATGGACGGCCAAGATGCTTTTGGATCATCCATTCGTAGCAAGTTGTCAAGATGATCATATCACTGTTCCATTGAAAGATACGCAGAAAGGCCCCTCGACCTCTCCTAGAAGCGCATTTGATTTTCCTGATTGGACATCACAACAATCATCTCTTACATTCTCAATTACATCTTTGCCATCGCCAGCACAATCCAATTCTTGGTTTTCCGGAGAGCCACAGTCCAAATCCGCGGCGGAGAGGTTGAGGGAATTAGTGAATGATCAACAACCCGATTGGTCGGTTTCGGATGACTGGGTGACGATAAGGTGATGCAAATATTCTGAATAGCCAAATTGCAAGTGTTGGAGATTTTTTTGCAGCTGCAACACTGACATCAGATTTTATTTATCATTGTTGATAATTTTTTAATGTACATAAAGAATTAGTAGAAGGAGGGGGGGGGGGGTTTGAATGTACAAAACATAAGTTGCTAACTTCTGATTTCAACAAACGAATCTGATTGGAAAATCAGAGTGTACAGAAGCAGTTGAGTTATTAAAGAGAAAGTTGTATGAATTGAATTGAATCATAGAACTTTTTTTCTCTTTTTTTTGGGAAAACGAGAATTGCAGTTCCCGTGTCTGGATGCTTTAGGTTAAAAGTGCTTGATATATTGCCCAGAATCGTAGCTTTACATTTACTACTCTGTTTTAGTCTTTTTGCAACTTGTAACTTCTTTGATCCTGATGCAAACTGACCAGTCACTAAAAGATGAAATATAGTACTACTAATATTAACTCCCAAGGGCAAAACTGCATAGAAAATGCACAGTTTGCTAAAAATAGCATAAGCAAGTTGGATTATTTTTAGTCCTTACATTTCCAACTTGATAGTGGGAACTTTTCTTGTAGTTGCCTGAACTTCATCCAACTCGAAAGTCAGAAGTCACGGAGCAGAGCATCAGTCTGCGGAGACCATGTCACCAGAATTAGTTCGCATTGCAATTTGAACCAACACGCCCAAGGTGAGAATGCAATTTGTAGGTCTAAACTATAGAGTAGGGTACTAGGTTTGTTGATTAGTCTTATTTACAGCCCCCCCCCCCCCCCACACACACACACACACCACCAAAACAAAAAAAGAGAGGTAAAACACAAACGCTGCTCACTACTTTGCATATTCACAAAACCTCACACTAAATCGAACACTGAAAATACAAATAGATGGAAAGTGTAGTGGGTTAGAGTTGAAAAAAATATTTGGTATCTTTAAGGGTAGTATTGAGTTCCCCTAAAAAAAAGAGGAAAGTATTGAGTTCGAATTTTGAAAAATCTAAATTTTATAAAATTATATCAGCATTTTAACCTTTTGCAAGAGGGTCTAAATGAGATAGAATACTGTATTAGATATGGATTGCGAAATGAATATAAATGCTCATCTGAGATGGACTTATAATTTTATTCCTTTACCAAAAAATGTCATCTACCCCCATTTGGGGGCCATTACTAAGAAAGGCAAGAGAAAAATAGTGAGGAAAATGGGATGAATCCAAAAGGTTTCTTACAAGCTGAAAAGGAATTACGCTATAAAATGCAATTGACTTGTAGATTCAACTATAGGAAATGTCAACGAATCAACGGTACGAAGTTTCGGTGCTAAAACCAAATTTGGACGAGTAAGTGTCGGCGACGGCATTCCACTTTTTTAGAGCGTGGATATGGACGCAAAAACAGCTGCAATGGGGCCAAAAATGGCAGTCTCCACAACCTCAACTTAGGTCCAGCCCAGACATTCATTAGTATACATCGAAAGGGAAGTTTGAACCAACTCCTTAACGGGCCGAGCCTAACAGGTTGAACACGTGAATCTCCTTGTCCCACTGTTGCATTGCATTGTTGGACCACATCAATCATCATCGACTGGCCTGCACACCTTCAACGCTTTCACTCAATGCGATAGAATGAGAAATGGTCCTTTCTTTCCTCTTCTTCTGTTTTTTTTTTTCCTTTTTATTTTTAATTTAAAGTGATAGAATGAGATACCCCACTAATAAGGCTTGTAGTAGTCTTTGTTGTTATTGCCATAAGCAGAAATTAGAATATTATAGGAAAATACTGAAATTGATAACAAAATTTTCTTCTCTCTTTCTTTTTTTTGAATAAAATTTATTCATTCAAATCATCCGAGTTATCCATACAAAATCTGCTTCCATGATCGCACCACGCCTCTGGAGGGAGAAGAAGAATGGGAATGTAAAAAAAATTACAATAAAAAATAAAAAATTGACCAATGAGCAGTAGTGTGGACAGTATAATTACAATATCTTTGAATATAATTAAGGGTCCAATTCCTAAATTTATCCTCAAAGAGCAAGCTGCGCGCCAATGATAACAACATATTCATTTATTTATCATTTACACTTTGATCTACTCTAGAAATAGTACAGAACAATTACAAGTCAAGATCGCCATTTTAAAGAGAAAATGAAATGAGTTATTGAAAACCACAACTCTCAATCTCAACAGAAGTAGGAACGTTCAACGTTCCACCTTCTGATCTCCTTCAACAAAAGGAAATTCATAGTACGAAAAAAAAAAAACAATCAAGATTATCCAATTTGGCTAGTCAAAATACTCCGTTCTCCGCCACCTTCAGCCTGACCAAATGTTACGCCCGCTGTCACACATTCCCAATTAAATAAATGAGTAAGTAGATTTGAAAATTGCACGAATTCCTTATTCACTGGTACGTGCAGTTCTTAAGAGAAAGAGCAACATTCATTTTTTGGGGGTCCAAAACCACCGAACATTGTATATTTCTGTTGAACTTTGGCTTAACCAATCTGCCCAATACGTAAGCTGTTGCTCGGACCACAAAATTCAACTCGAGCGGCACCGGCGCAGTAGGTTTGCCGTCCTTGCTGCTCAACTCCGAGCCCCCTCCATATAAGGGAATACTATTACCTTCCAGCATTACTGTCACTGTTCTGTGACTCCTCCGTGATTGATAGAAATTCTTCATCTGAAAAAGAAAAAATCCCGTAAAGACGCTCATTCAATATGGAGATATATAATTGAAGAATCTAATCTAACGAATTAATGGTTATGGGGCTTACAATTCCCGTGGCAACCGTGTGCTGAGAAAAGTAGAGATCCAATGGTGTTGATTTTACATGAACCCCAAAAAATGTACCCTTGTTTCTGAAAATGAACTTGACTGTGGAGTTCATGGTCGCCATGTCGGTGGCTACTCCAGTGGAATCTGAACCGGCTTGAATGACAAATCGATCAAATGAAATACTCTGCATAATTTTACCCAAATCCACACCATATGTAAGCATATTTATTTAATTGTCATATTCCATATAGGAAGGACATAGAGAAAATGTATAACTTCAATTAGATTTTTATTTTTTAATTTTTTCCCGTGAAAGGTAATTTTTAGAATTTTGTACCGCCCCTCGTCTCCTACTTCTGTGACTCTGTCCTTGCGTTCGGTTATAATCTTCGTATCTATATAAATTTTACAGAAGGTAATTATAGCAATAGTAAGAAAATGGATCCACCATACCTCTATACCTCATTACCAGATGGGATATATGCAAAAAAAATTCAATGACTCGGTAAAAAGTAAAAGAAAGAAAAGAACATGAAAGTTATATGTCCATTGTCGGTTACAACTTGCAAGACAGCAAGAGGGAGCCTCCCCCATCCCCACCAAAAAAAAAAAAAAAACTACTCCATGCAGCATTCCTATGTATATCTTACGATTACCTATGGGAAAAAGGGAAAATGCCAAAAAATTCAATTTTAGATTCTAACAAAATCGGGCAAAAGAAGAAGAAGAAGAAACTTAAATGCCACACTAATTAGGTATTCTATAGAATATAGTTAACCAACTAATTTTCCAGTATAGTCATAACTCATAAATCTTATTTATTTATTTATAAATGACTCATAAAACGGATAGAGAATTAGAAATATTTGCAAATATAGCTTAAAAGAATATGAATGATGATTGATGAGGAAAAAAAATGTGAAATTCTTTTCTTCAGAATAAACTATCACCTTCATAGTGACAATTGGTTTCTGATTCTGGCTGGCGCCCCATAGGATCAAAGCAAAGAAAGTGAAGAGCACAACGAAACCAACAATAAAAGCAAGAACATAGCATCGACGAGGGACGCCATTACGTCCACCTTCTTCATCTAGAAGCCCTTCTTCTTCAATGGCATCAAACTCTTTCCACTGCTTGTCTCCCTTGCGATGGTGGCCGTGTCTACTTCTAGACCCATTATTACTCGACTTCTGTGAACCGGGTTTAAGTGACCCGGAATACCTGGTGGAGGAGGAATCCCGAGAGTGGTGTCCCGGTGATCCCATGGGACTAAGGATAGGCGTAGAATGGAATGAGTTGGTAGTCTTTTCCCCATCATGCGAGTCTCTAGACGGACTCTGCACGTAGTAAAGTGCTCGATTTGGGGAAGATGGAGCCAGGCTCGTCACCTCTGAATCTGTCTTAGTATGCATTGACATGGTTCTATTTAGGATGTAATAATCAGTTGTTTTTGGCTCAAACTTGAAACTTATCAGAGACAATAGAGAATAGAGATGAAAGAAATGAAGAGGAATTGAGAATAGATCTCATCACTCGCTGGCTTGAAGTTGAATTTTGTCTAGAAAGTCTAACACCCCGTAATGGTTTTGTTTGTTTATTGTTTTGTTTTTAACTCTTTCGCGTAATGACAAATAATTGAGGAGTGCTACAGGGAAAAGAGTCAGAGGTATAGAACTGGAACATACAAGGAAGCAACGCCAGTTGTAATGTTGCATATTCTATATAAATATAGTCAGTCGGGTTAGCACTATTTAATTTCTTTCACCAAAATGAAGAGTTTTTATCTAGATCCACATTGACCATCATTCATCAAGTTTGTATTTTTTTAGATTCCACCGGGCCACTTCTTTTGTTTCTCCTACACATCTTAGGCTTAAATGGTTGAGAATAATTTAGATTTAGTTAATTTCTAATTAGCTGTAAAATGCGACTTAGAATTATTGATTTTTTTTAATGCAAATTACGGCAATAACTATTTAAGCGTGAATAGGTAAACTAGCCATTACAATCCTTTATCTTTACTATTTTAATCAATTTGGTCTCTTAATTTTTTTTTATAGCTATTTTGATTCTATATGGTTATTTTTACTTATGAGTTAATTAATGAAGTTATGAGTAAATAAACTTATGAATAAAAAGGACAAAAAAATTAAAAATATACATAAATAATCAAAATGGCTGGAAAAAATGAAGTATTAAATTGGTTAAAACAGTAAAAGTAATGGATCAAAATAATAATTTTAGCTAAATTTTATATTGTAAAATAGTTATCAAATAATATATATATATATATATATATTAAGATACAAAATTAATATTGGTATAATATAATGTAAGAATTATTCTCCCTCGTATTTTAATATTTGATTATGTGATCGAAGTGTATTACTTAAAAGGCATAAGGGAAAAACAATCTACTTTGCCCGGGAGTCATGAAAAATCCAAACAGCACAAAGGTCTACAATTTGAATCAAAATACTCCTACCAATTTGAAACGTATTACTTAATTCGAAAGTATCAAATACGGGAACGATTTGTCTTGACAAAACACACCAATGATTTTCAAAGGCAAATTGTCCCTTTCAAGCACAACTGAATCCACTCCTGTGGCGAGATACTTACCCAAAAAAGGTGTCTCCCAATAATAAAGCATAGACTGTGTTTTTAGCTTATCATGATCTAATTGCCAAAGTGGACCTGGGAATTTTCAAATTTGTTTCCAATTAAAAATATAATAAGTTTGAACCGAAAATCCAACTTATCTACCAATACTTTCAAATCTACTATTAGAGTATACCTAATTTAAGCGCGGTACTTTGAATGGTCCAAAAGTACATGGTAATAGTAGGTAACGTGTCTAATCATAATTCAACAATTTCATGGTAACATTCTTATTTCAAAATAAAAAACGGACAAGTTTTAAATATAAAGATCTAAATGATACAGTTGGATCTTGGGAGTACCAGGGGGGCTATTAAGCGGCGGTTGTGAACATACGGGGGAACCTTCGTCCATCCCAGGTCTAGCTGGATGGCTTTTGTGGTGATACTTTCACAAATTTTACGATTGAGGAGGTAGTCTTTTATGAGATTCCCCCTTATAAGCAAATTTACCGAAAAGGGGGAAAATTAAAATTTCCCCTTAGAAAAATAATTACTTCTTGATTCTTTTAAATTTAAACAGAAGAATAAATATTAAACTCGTAATAATTTTTTTTTTGTGTAAAAACAAATTTATGTTCGGCCATGCCTTGGCACTTTTTAAGGCCTTGTCTTTTCCTTTATCCTTTACATATGCAAACATCATAGGAAAGTGCAAATGTACAATTCCTTTCCTCCTCCACCCTAAATAAAATAAAAAGGCGCAAATGTCCATTGTGATCCGTCATTATTATTATTACTAAGATCAATAAGCCTTATACATATATATATATATATATATATATGTTATTTGCGTATTGTGGACTGGACCTATGGTTAAAATCATATTCGAAAGATCAACTACAATAATCATAATTCCAGTTGGACTCATTCACAACCTGGAATCGGAAACTTAAATAATAATAATGTAAAGGATAATTAACCATGAAAATTATTAACAGAAATAACTTGGGTTAGGAGCTGGATTATGATTGAACGCAAGTCTGATATGAAGGCCAAGCTTAGTAGGTGCTGAGTCCAGTTGCCCTCTTGATTAGGCCCGCTTCAAATTTATTTTTCCAGTCAACTTACTAAGGTTTCGGCCCAAAACCTCGAAAGTTCAATGCAATGCTCAAACACAATTTCTCAACAAATTTTGGTAGCTTTGGTTTCGGGATTGCCCATTATTCTTGTATTTTGCTGGAAGCCTGGGGTGTTAGTCATCTTCTGTTAGCTGAGTTTGGGCAGAGTCCAAGCTTAATTTGATATCTTTCATTTTTCTTAGAAAAAAGAAAAGGAAAATTGGAGCCCAAATATGGTTCAAATAGTTTTCAGTTGGCCCGAGCTTATGCCCGAACAATTTTTCTTTCTTTTTTTTCCCAAAAAAAAAAATATAATACTTGTTTCTAAAAACACATAAAATTCATCTTATACGGAAAAACGATAAATAGAAAAAACAAATTTGTGATTTTCCAGAAAAAAACAATTTTGTTATTTATGCACAATTTAGTCAACTTATATTTACAAAATCGCTAAGTTGTCGTCTATCACGCATTATTTTTTCCTCTAATAAATTTTTAATCCATTTTTATTAATTATTTATATTTTTAAAAATTATGTAGATATAATCTTCATAGACTATCTATATATACTATAAGAAGCCAAAGATTATCCTTCTCAAAATTTTGATTACACGTAGGTAAAGTAGTCTTTTTACAATTATTATAAAAATAAGAATGAGTAAGTGATAGATATTATAGTCCAAATATACTTTGAACTACCATAAAAGCCCTTAGTTTCTTCTTTATCGAGTGTCACATTTCTCTCATCTTTTTCATTTTTGTTGAGTGAATGGCAAACCATTTAATGAGCTTTAAATAATAACCTAGAAACTAATAATCAACTCATTTTCCCATTAGAAGATAAACCACCATTCATTACTCTTTATCCATTCATATTCTCAGTCATTTTTCATCCTTTCTTCATTGTTACCCTTGGGTTTCGCCCCATTCGTTGTATCTTCAAAATTCTCATTTTTTTAGTTCATTATATCAATAACCCACAATAAACAGATGTTTGTTTGACCATTAGATGGTTTCTCTTTCACTTTGACACAAAAAAGTTCTACAATTTTGCTTGAACCTCGGGAGACATCCATAGGAAGTAAAAAACAATTTTTTTCCTTACCATTTGAAGTGCAATTTTTTTTCTTTGTTGTTTTGAATTTTTGCTTCAAAATCTAACTTTTCGATTTTTCTTTGGCTACTCATTTACTCGGCTGATCCTTTTTATTTATTTTTTCTTTTCCATGTGTGATTTTCCTACTTGGTCGACTATTCAAGAACTCAGATTCTCCATTTTCTTTGGCTTTACTTGTTTTCAGGAGTTCTTGGAGAATGTATGATATTTTTAAAACTTTTTACTTTTATGCCTTCAGCACTTACAAGTTCTCTCTTTTATCCCTAATTTTACAATGACTCTATTATGTCTTAGTGCTTTTAATTTTTGGCTTCAATTAATTTTTAATCTCAAAATATTTGCTGTTAATTTAGGCTTCTTTTGTTTATCTAAAAGCTTGCATTTTAAAAATTACTACGTATTTTTATTTTTGGAGGGTGAAATGATTACTGATGTTTTAAGTATGACATTTATTAGATAAACCTTATGATTTTCTTCTACCTATATTATTTCTTTGGCTTGGTCGCTGAAAGAAATAAAGTTGACAAAAAAATGCCATTTTTATTGACTAGTATCACTGAAAAATTCATATATTTACTTTGTATTGACATGAGAAATACAATATAATTGAACTCTTTTAGGAACTATTTGTATTCATGGACAATGCTATATGTAAAGTGCATATAAATTTATGTTCAAATTGTCCATTTTTTATACTTATAGTTATGTTGAAATTACATGTTTTTATACATATTTTCCTCAGATTCTTTTTATAGAACTTTTAAATTTTATCTTTTTAAACTTATTAATTTGTGTGAATGAGCTAATTTTGTTTCACAACTTTTTTTTGTAACAATAAATGTGTCGTTAGGTTATATTTTGAAATAAAATGTTTATACAACTTGTTGCAATTATCTAATGCTGTAAAATAGTAATTGATAAAAAGGAAAAATATATCTTTATGATCATCAAATAATTTTTTCCTTCTTTTTAGATGACATGCAATTTTTCCCTTTCTCTTTTTAGTTTATTTGTTTGCTTGCATTATTCCATCTCTTCCCCTGTTTATTCGTGCTTTGATATTGATATTGAGCTATTCAAAGCTCCACCACTTTCGAGGAAAAGTGTTGGATTGCTGATTGGGGTTTTTCTTAACTGCAAATAGGTGTGAAAGGTGTATGACATTGAGAAGATTTTGAACATAATATAAAGCCTCGTCTATGATCAAATATTTTTGAATCAACTCCTCATTAGGATAAATACAACAAGTGATACATCAATTCAAAGGTATTCATAGTTTGGTGAGGAAATGTTACGTGAAGGACTTCAATTCAAAGAATGAGGTTGTTCATAAAATTTCATATAAGTGAGGCCTGCATTGTTGGTTAATGAGTATCTGTAGATGACTGATTTGTGTTGCCAAACTGTTAACACTATAAGGCCTTACAATGAGACATAAAACTTATTCTAAAACTTGAATTGGTAGCTGCCTCAAGTTATGACTTGGTGTATTTTCTTTTACAGGACTGACCATACTTATTTCCTATGGAATCCCATGTTCCAGGTTATATAATTTTCAGAGATATAACAAAATATTTGTTCAAAGGCATTGTCAACAAGATCTTATGGTGAGAATTCTTTACCTTTCCAAGCAATTCCATCTTGATAGTGTGTAATTTTGATTAATCTTGTTGAAATTATTGTGGTGTTGATATATTTGGTAAAATATGATGATTATGTTCACAAAGATTGATCTTACTTGAAATTTTATTTATGTTAGTGCACAGAATGCTATTTTTTTTCTCGAGTTTCCCTATCTCATGTAGTTCTTGTTGCTCATATTATTTGCAACATTGCACGGTGAACAAACATATGCAAGTTTTGTGATTCCTACAAGTATTACCATCCAGAACACGGAGGTTGATCATTCTTTGTACATTCATGTTGATCAAAATGTTTGTACTATTGTGTTAGATTGACTCGGAATTAACATTATACAACCTTTCATTATTCAATCTATTTTCTTCTTTGTACATTTATATTGATAAATATGCTTGAAGTATTGTGTGACATTAACTCAAAATTAAGATTATAAGGCATTTCTTTATTCAATCTTTTTTTATTTTTTTGGTAATGGACACTCTCTCCGCGCCTGAGGCGTGGAGCAGCCACCTAATATTCATTATAAATTTATATCACATGTTTTATATGTTATATATTTTAAAATAATGCATAAGAATTTCCCATTCATTTATTTCTAATACAAATTATTAAATTATTCTTATTTATATGCATAAGTTGGAAAGATATAGAAAAATGCAGTAAAATATGTCAAGTCATATTCATGTACATTGTACGATCAAATAAATAAAGGTAAAATAAACAGTTGCATTAGTTAATGATATACGAGTGAATAACTAATTTTATAATAATTTGTATAAATTAACATTTATTGTGACATATAAATCTATATAAATTTTGCCAACTTTGAAATTTGAAAATTTTCCAAAATGCAATATATAGTCCATGCATTATTTTGAATAATAGTAATAATAAAATAAAAAAAATGAAATATAAATAATTTTTATTGGATTGAATGTACACTCTTGATTTTAATTATAAATTAATGAAGATTTTTAATTTTAATTAACTTAAAAAATTATCTTTTATATTAATATAATAAATAATGTGAGACGTGAGTTAATAAAATATAAATCATTTAAATTAAGATATTGATCGGTAAAATTATAAATTTATGAAATATAAATATTTTAAATTAAATAAATTATTAATAAAATTTTAAATAAAAAATATGTTTATTTAAAAAATAAAATATTAAATTTTGAAGGAAAAAAGTAATAAGTATTAAACAATTTAAGGACAGATGTGTCAAACTATATATCACGAAAAGGTCATATTCTTGAATCATGACCATGATTAAGGTTCGGTTGGCCAAATATGCCACCCTTACCTATGTTCGATGAGGAAGACATGACCGACAGAATTTGTACCGTTGGCTCGCTTTGGCGGATCGTCCTAAGAAAAAGGGGGGGGGGGGGGGGGGCGACCATGCAAAATGCAGACATTTCAATCATTCTATGTCATTCCCTTAACAAGTCCACTGCGATTAAAGACATAGTAAAAATAAAAGGATTTTTTTTCCCGAATGGCTCTTAACTAACCCATTTTAAAAGCGCTAATGGAGAAAACGCAGAGAGACAGACAGAGACATCCGAACAGAGATCCTTTCTTTCTCTTTCTGTTATCTTCTCTGAAAGTTGACAACGGAACCAGAAATGCAGGCATGCAACCCCTAAATAAATCTCCCATTCTTTGATATATTTTTTTCCCCCTCATGGCTTATTTTAGCATCCTCTCTTATTATTATCATTATTGTTTTCTTAATTTGCAGGGGACCAATTCTCTTTTCGCCATCAAGCTTCTCTTTGTCACCCTATTTTTCCTTCCTTTCTCCTCTTGTCTCAAGGTCGATGCCTCCCCGTTCCGTTTTTCATATTCAACGTCAATGATGTTGCTATTTGGGATTCTTGAATCGTTTTTCTTATTTCTTTGCGCGATTTGAATTGTGACAGATTGGTGAAACCTGTTCGAATTCATCTTCAGGCGGAACCTGCGATGCCGGCTTGATTTGTGGGACCTGCGCTGCCAATGGCAACACCCGTCCCCGATGTAGTCGCATTCAACCCCTAAGTCCCACCTCCAAGGTACCTATCTGTCCATTGATACGCTGATTTATTATTATTATTATTATTATTAAATTGTTTTTTGTGAGATTTCTATCTAAATTATATTTTTTTGTTGTTTGATCGGAAAAATATAAATAATTAAAGGTCAAAGATTTGCCGTTTAATCGGTATTCATGGCTGACGACCCACAACTCCTTTGCTATTTCCGGCTCCAGGTCGGCGACTGGTTCTGTTATTTTGGCTCCCACCAATCAGGAAGATTCAGTTACCAATCAGCTCAAGGTACGACTTCTGGCATATAGAAGTTGCCGCGTTTTTCTTGATAACTCTTTTCTTGTGGTCACGGCTTGTAATTGTGAGACTCAGTTGAGGCTTCTAGATTTTAACTGACTTTCAAACAAAGCCAAACCTGTAAGGGGGAATTTTCCGTCAAATAATACTTTTCAAGTTACAGTGAGTAGAGCTACCTGATTATGTCTGCAACTTTATGATACTAGGGTAAAACAACTCCAAAAAAAAAAAACATGGGAGAAGTTTGCTGGATATATATATATATATATATATATTTAAATTGCAGACAGATTTAGATCTTCCTTTCCGTAATTTGAAGGAACTTTTTTTTTTTTTTTTAGTAATTTGAAGGAACAAAGTCATTGATGCTTTTGTCATAATTATTGCTACTCTAATGCTTGCTTGAATTTTAAAAAACATTTCATCTTACCTACCTGTCTCCAAGTGTTCACATGACAATGTGTTGATTAGAAACCCTTAATATTCAACAACTATTTTTGTTAGTGAATTAATAAATGCATAAGCCTTTTCCAGTCAAATAAGATCACTGGAAAATTTCAAGTAACTTGAATAATGGATTTTCTACACATTGTTATGTATGTCTTAATTGTACTAAGGGAGGATATGAAAGACAAACTACTATTTTCTTTAGCTTGTGCTTGTGGTTTGAACAAATTATTCAATGTCTAAAAATTTCTCATTATAGACTCGAAGGCCTTGTTGGATAACAATCTTTTGTTGAAGATGATTATCCTAGGGAAGCCATCACAGTTAGGAATCTCAATAAAATTTCGGCTGATTAATTTATTGTCAACAATACCAACAATGCATATCTGTCAATTTCCTTGGCCAGGAAAAATTGGATTAAGTGAGACGTTTTGATTCTTTTTTTTTTTTTTTTTTGTCTGATATTGTTTTAATAGACAATTTGTAGTAAAGGAACTTAATCCACCTGAAGTGTGGAAAAAATGGTAGCTTAGTAGTAATAACAGTATTTCACATGCAGAATGGTGTTCGAGGGCTCATGCTTGACATGTATGACTTCGACAATGATATCTGGCTGTGTCATTCCTTCCGCGGGCAATGCTTCAATGTGACTGCATTTGTAAGTGAATCATTGACTTCTTGCTTTATTGGCTTCCAAGTATTATTTTCTTGCCAAGTTTTTTATTTCTCTCTATATTTCGTTATTAACTGAAATTGTTTCAAAACCTCACCTCCCCTGCCCCAACAACCAGCAACCTGCTATTAATGTGTTGAAGGAAATTCAAGTGTTTCTGGAAGAAAATCCCACAGAAATTGTGACCATCTTCATTGAGGACTATGTGACGTCTCCACAGGGCTTGACAAAAGTTTTCAATGCATCTGGCCTGAACAAATATTGGTTTCCAGTGTCTCGAATGCCTAAAAGTGGACAAGATTGGCCTACTGTGGATGATATGATCAAGCAGAATCAACGTCTGGTGGTTTTTACCTCTGTAAAATCTAAAGAAGCTACAGAGGGGATTGCTTATGAATGGAGATATGTGGTTGAAAACCAATGTAAGTTTTGTATTAGTAATATTTCATCTACCAGTATATTACTGACGAAAAAATTTGCTTAAAGTCCTAATTGGTTAAATTTTCTTACTGTGGAATCATTTGAACAAATGCTATATTGAGAGTCCTGATTTATTACTTGTGTGGTTAGTAGGCATTACTGAATTCAGTGGCCGATGGCCTAATAAGGCTCTGTTTCTTTCCTGCTCAGCAGTTTGTGAAGTAATTCTCTTGATTCTTTTATTTATATCTTGTGCTTGACGTAGAAAGGTCACTATCTTGGGGACTGATCTGAACTGCAGATGGAGATGGAGGGATGATAAACGGATCCTGTCCAAGTCGTGCAGAATCACCTCCCATGAACACAAAAACAATCTCCCTGGTTCTTCAGAATTACTTTCACAATAACCCCAATAATACACAAGCATGCGTTGACAATTCTGCCCCATTGATAAGCATGATGAAAACTTGTTCTCAAGCAGCCGGAGATAGGTGGCCGAATTTCATTGCTGTTGATTTTTACCAGGTACCAACTGGTGACACTTCTCAAAATTAACTTCCACCCTCCTATTATTTCCAGTTAAGGTAAATTAGGGATGAAAATCAAATGACAGGATGTTCCCTAACTTAATTCTTCTATTGCTACCTTAGAGAAGTGATGGTGGGGGAGCTGCAGAAGCTGTTGATGAAGCAAATGGTCATTTAACTTGTGGTTGTGACAGCATCGCATATTGCAAGGTCTGTTTCTGCTACCGTCATACATGACTCTTGGTGCTTTCCTTTTGCTTCCTTAAAATCCCTTAAGTATCAGGGAAATCTAAAACATATATCTGGATATTCTTTCAAATTCTAATTTCCAATGCTTTAGCAACGAATAGAAGAAGCACTAACTTAGATTGGAAATTTTAATTGCAAGTTTTTTAATTAGTTAATTGTGTTTCAAATGTAAGCAGGCAAATGCAACATTTGGCTCCTGTGATATTCCTGTTCTCTCCCCTCCACCACCAGCACAATTGCCACCTTCATCAACGTCCGAAACTCCCAGCAGCAATTCCTTGATGAATCTACCAACTCAACTTCATTGGTATATTTGGACAATTTTGTGTGTCATTATCCTACTGCATTTGTAATCCCTATTCACTATTGGAAAAGCCTAGCCACTTTTCCAGGTTTTATTGTTCAGGGAGGGCAGTTTTCAGACACAGATGAGTACAGCCAGTATGTTATATTTAATTCATCAATTTTGTGAAGCCTAAAGAAATAAGTTGTCCCATGTTGTATATGTATGTACTTTGATTGGAGCATATGAATGTTCTTGCCTTGGCTTCACTGACCTTTGCCTTTTCCTTATGCATGTATATGGGGTGTCTACTCAATGATTAATGTGGCTGATATTGAATATTCACATTTTTATTTGGGATGAAGGGAGTATTACAATTCTGCAAAATATATGGGGACATTCTGTGGTGGATCTTGAAAGCTAAGTATCACGCAAAATTTGTGAGAGAACTCATCTTGGGCAAAAAGAACGCTTTGAATGCCACAAAAGAGCATGACCTTTACTTACTACATAGGAATAGCAAAATAGAACGACTATTATGTGGTATTGACTTAGGCTCTTCAATGGGTACTCACGTTCCAAAGCAGAGAATTTGTTAATTTCTCAGCATATTTTCTTTGCCTCAACTTTTAAAGGCAAGTTCAAATGAATTTATTCATGGTAGTAGCGCATAAAACTTGTTTTGAGTTTAAACATTCATTGAGAACAAGTATCTAATTTTATTATGGCATGGTACTTAATGAAATCTTCATTTTTATTTTCACAAAAACAAAAGTATCCAGTTCAACATATAGAAAATAAATCACTGAGTTTAATTAATATAATTTTATCTTTAAATTATTAAACACAACTAATTATAATCCTTATGTTCATAATTAAATATTTATTTTTGACTCAATAAAAATTTAAAAATATATTTTTTATCTTAATTAGTTATTACATTAGCCTTCTTATTAATGTTGTTATTAGTGAAATATATATACTTTTTTAAAAATTAAAAATATAATTAATAAAATTAAAATAAAAATATATTATTTTTTAAAATTAAATATTCAATTTTAATATGAAGAAATCAAACTAGAGAAAACGTAAAAGTAGATAAGAAATTAAGAAGAACATAAAAGTAAAGAAGAAATTGACATTTTTCCCTCTTTCTCGGCTTACATGGCCCAAAACGCAGACAATAATTCCTCTTTCTCGGCTTAAATGGCCCATCAAGATAACACATGGCTCCTTCCAAAATTTTAAAACAGATCAGACAGGTGCCTAACGGTTCTGGCCGAAGCAAGGGTTTGGAGTCCATCCCCTCGCACTGTTTTTTTTTTTGGCGCGAAAATACAGGTTTCCCGCCATTTATAACGATAGTCACATTTCTCATATTTGCAACTCAGATCTGGAGAAAGGGTGAGAATCAGAGAGGATTTCGTGTTGTTGATACTCAAGAATGTCGGAGGAGGAGCCTGTGGTTGCTGGAAGGCGGAGAAGCAGGGGAACACATGCCATGGCGCGCGCAGGCGCGCTTGAGCGTCTCAAAGCACTTCGCAGCGGCGGCCGTCGATCCGCTGACGGAGGTGGCGGTTTCCATATAAAAATGGAGGACCGGATCTACGATACCGTTGATGCCGATGAGTACGAGGCTCTTGTCGCCAAGCGTCGCGAAGAGGCCAAAGGCTTCATCGTCGATGACGACGGCCTAGGCTACGGCGACGAAGGCCAAGAAGAAGACTGGTCTCTTGCTGGCGTCTCTCTGTCGTCTGAGGAATCGGAAGGGGAGCCAGACAGGCCGAAGAGAAAGAAAAACAACAGTAATAAAAGCAATTCGGAAAAGAAGGAGCAGCAAATGACTAAGAAGCCATCAGCTCTCTCAGCTGCAGCAGCTTTGATGGGAAAACAGAGCATTTCTAATATGTTTACCTCTTCTGTTTTTAAGAAAAATAAGGATGATAGTAAGGCGAAGAATTCGTCATGTGATAGTATCGTTGATGATGTACTTGCGGAATTTGCTCCGGACGAAGGTGATAGGGAGAGGAGGAGGAGGAGGGGGAATTCCAATTCACTGCCAAATTTGAAGAATTTTGTTCCCGGAAATTCGCATGTCGGGGCAATTACTGGTGAAAAACCAGTTAGGCATAGCGTTACTTTGAGTGTTACGCATGAGAGCAATGGTATTAGTCATACAATATGCGACCCTTTGATGTCCAATTCCACGAAAGGTGATTTCCTTGTAGAAATGGATTTGCCTAAAGAAAGCTCAAATGAATATACATCTAATCCTGAACCAGAGGATGATAAAGTCGTGAATATGAGTAATTCTTCCAGCAAGGATATTGGGGACGGAAAGAATTCGTCCAACACGGTTGAGGTGAAGGTGGAGCCAATGGCAAAGGTGGAGGAAGAGAGAGAATTTAAGCTCAATGCAACTATTAAAGAAGAGAGAGATCCAGCATTAAGTGCAACCGCTGGATGGCAGGCAGTGAGAAACGCAGGAAATGGAACTGTGAGTTCTAGTGATTCTGGGGAGGAAAAATCAGATTTCGAGCTGGATTCTGATGGATCATTGCCTTTCTACATACTTGATATTCATGAGGAGCTTTTTGGTGTCAATGCAGGCAATCTTTATCTCTTTGGGAAGGTATATAGGCCATCCATTTCCTCTGTCCTGATTTCTTCTTTTCCAACATTAATATTAGTTTTAACAGTTTTTTTAATATATATATATATATATAATATATTGCTAACATTTGAAGATCATTAGTATGGAGTGAATTGGTTCATCTACATTGTTAACTGTCAATAGTCATCCTTCATATCTTATACTTGTAGGCTTTGGTAGCTAAATTGCTATTGCACTTTGTTGCATTCAGATAATTAAGGAATTTATTGCAGTATGCCGATTGATAATGTAGTCTTTTAGATTTTTTTTCCACTCATAGGAAAAGAATTAGGTGAGCCAATTGCAGGAACTATTTTGGGATATTATGTGGCAAGTGTATGCCTCTACCCTAACAGAGAAGTTCTCATGAACCACTTGTAGGCAAGCTCTCTTACAGAAGGAGAAAATTTCAATCCCCTTAACCAATGCATCACTTGAAATTTTATGGACATATGAGCATTGACAGAAACTGTTGTAAAAAAGAAGACCACCCCTAGCAGAAGATGAAGACCAAGTATTACCCAATGAAATGTTCAGAAAAGTTATTTCTGCTTGGGGATAGCAGTTAAATTCACCCTAAAGCATGTCAATTGTGGAAACAAGGTTTATGATGACGTTGAGTTATTGGAATAGGCTTTCTTGGTTTAAGTAGATTAAACAGCACACTTGTTATGTTAGGGAAAGAAGGTAGAATGGTGGTTATTCTGCTAGGACTTTGGCTTATAGTTTTAGGTTCTAAGAGCAACCATATTATTTTTGCATTTGCAATTTCTTTTGAAATGCTTCTTATCTGCTTTTTCTCTTAACGAGACATTCATTTATATTGTTTACTCCTGACATTTGATATCTTAATGAAGGTCAAATCTGGAGGTACATACCAAAGCTGTTGTGTGGTTGTAAAGAACATGCAAAGATGTGTCTTTGCAATCCCAAATATCTCTGTGTTTCGAAAAGACAAAATAATGAAGATAGAGAAAGATGTTCAGGAGGCTCGAATCTCTTCCACAGCCTTCTATACTGAGCTGCATGTAATTTTATTTTCTGCTTTTCCTCTGTTTAATTCTTTTGCCTGTTCTCATGTGCCAAATTTCTGTTTGTCAGGAGATGGCATCAGGTCTGAAGACTGAAATGAGTGAACTGTTAGTGGAACGCAATGTTTCAAGTTTTACTATGAAACCTGTTAAGGTCTGAAAACTAATTAATTTCATGTAACAAATATATTTCTCATGTTAAACTTCATTGGTGTTGCCAACTCATTTTTATTTTCTTGCAGAGGAAATATGCATTTGAGCGGTCTGACATACCTCATGGAGAGAATTATGTGCTTAAGATTAACTATCCTTTCAAAGTATGTTATGACTCCTAGTAAGATATTTTGGAATGCCATTTTATTTTACTCTTTAAACTGTCTTATTTGTTAATAAAATTTGGTGCTACTCCAGTTTTTTAATAATTAGAAAGCTTTCATTGGTATGGCTGTCAACAACTAATTAGTTGTGGACTCTTTGATCACAGGATCCACCACTTCCATCAGATCTCAGGGGAGAAAGTTTTTCTGCATTGCTAGGAACACATTCCAGGTAATGTCCAACTAATTTTTCAAGTAGTTCCTTTGCTTGCTTGTAGTAGTTTGTGACTGGATATTTTCCTATTCGTATACTTGTAAAATATTAAAGTTCAGTTTCACAGACTGGCTCTCCTTTCTTGGGTTTTTAATGATTGTGTTGTTGCAGTGGTGCAGTTATGTGCTGGCCTGCATGCTTGAGTAATTATTTCATGTTTCCAAAAAAAAAAATTAGCTGCAGATTTTGTATCTTCATGATTTCTTTGTTTGTCCTTAACATGCGCTTCCCCTCCTTAATTCTATAATGCAGTTTCATCTCTGTGACATTCTAATGATTGCCAAGTTATATACAAGCTGCATATATAACTGGCGGATGAAAGAATCCTTATCAAATCTTCTATTCTTTTAATGGCAGTGCCTTGGAGAATTTTCTTGTTAGAAGGAAAATAAAAGGGCCTTCATGGCTATCAATTTCAAAATTTTCCAGCTGTCCAGTTCCTCAGCAGGTGAGGCTCTTGTTCTTATTTTCTTTAGTAGATTATCTCAGCTTCTCTAAGAATGTCTGAAATTATCTCTTTGTAAGCAGATAAGCTGGTGTAAGTTTGAGGTTTTTGTAGAGTGTTCGAAGGACATCCACGTCTCAAAGAATACTGGAGAAATTCCTCCCGCTGTCGTGACTGCCATAAATCTGAAAACTATCATAAATGGGAAACAGAACGTAAATGAAATTGTTTCTGCCTCTATTATCTGCTGCCACAAAGCCAAGGTATATTACTGGAAGCTTCTTACCAGTTATTATTGCATGAACAGGAAACTTGATCTATGTTATTTAGCAATATCAGCTTTTGGTCCTTGCATGATATGTACCTTTCTTATTGTGAAAAACATATTCATGATTTACAGTTCTTTATGAGTAGAATTAAGAGGATGTGGGCTAGCTAAGATGCAAAAGTTCTTATTCTTAAAATTGTATACAAGATATCTTTGGTCTTCACATCTTGATGTGAATGAATTTGTGTTCCCTGATTATGTTTGACTCCTGTTGTGCTTGAAAATTAATGCATTTACCTACGCTTTGTCCTCCTGGTATAAAATAAGCTTTATCAGCTGAACTAATGTTTCAGTAGAATTTTTTTCTCTTGGCTATTCATGGACAATTTTCCATGACGTGTACCTGTTGAAGTACATTCTTTGGTGAAATATTCAAGTTGAAGGAAGAAATTAGCTCCGAGTATAGTTAGACATGATCTGCTCTGCATTCTTTGTATGGGCATGACATATTTTCCATTTCAATGATATGCTCATTTTGTAGTTTTCCTGCTCCTTTTAGTGAAATGGTCTGGTAACATATCAACCTAGTCATTAGGTAATTAGTGTAAAATTCATTTAATGCCTAGGAAATATTTATACATGTATTACTCCCCTAACACCCGGGTTACCTTATATGTAAAACTTTTTTCCTTCCCAACATAATTATGGTTTGAATCATATTTCTGATTGGCTTTTGCTGTGCTAATTCCTCAAATATCATTCTTACTAACTGGAATTTCTTGCTGAGGGAAAACCCACGTTTGTTTGCGAGCAAGTTGCTGCAGTCACTGGATGGTATCAATAGCTTTTTAATTGTAATATGATATTACCTACTAATTGCATTGTGGGGTTTTTAGATTGATGCTCCAATGTTGGCCTCGGAATGGACTCGGCAAGGCATGCTGAAGCATTTTACTCTCATCCGTAAGATTGACGGTGGCATATTCCCCATAGGCTTCGCCAAAGAGGCTGCAGAGAGAAATTCAAAGGCTGGATCCACAATTATAATTTCTGAAAGCAGGCACATTCTGTTATCATGTCAAATATAAAAAATTATCTCCCTTTTGAGGCTTTATTTTTCCTGCTAATCTCACTCTTTTTCTCCTCCTGTAACATTTCAGTGAGAGAGCTTTGTTAAACCGTTTGATGATTGAGTTACACAAACTGGACTCTGATGTTCTTGTTGGGCACAATATATCTGGGTTTGATCTTGACATTCTCCTTCACAGATTTCAGGTTCCTCATCGCTTCCCAAGTTACCTAGATTTTCCTTCTTTTTTTGTTTGTTTGTTGTTGATTGGAATCTATAGTCCCCTATTCATCAATGTCAGAACAGTGACAACAACAATTTCTTCATGAATTCATCTAAAGGCAAATTATCGTCTGAATTATATGGTTTTTGTCAACAAGATATAAGTACTTTTCAGTTAGTTAATGCTAACATATTACTCTTTATCTTGATAAAACATCCCATCTTATATGATTTTCTTATGTCTTGACTGAAAATCCGTTAATGTTCCTACTTTTCACATCTTTCTGATGTTGATGCAGGCTTGCAAAGTGCCCAGTAGTATGTGGTCCAAAATTGGCCGTCTCAAGCGCTCAGTCATGCCTAAACTTGGGAAAGGAAATCATATTTTTGGTTCAGGAGCAAGTCCCGGGATCTTGTCCTGCGTCGCAGGGCGTCTCTTGTGTGATACCTATCTATGTTCTCGTGATCTACTGAAAGAGGTGATTGCTTCAATTTCGAGGTTATATTATCCAAATACTTATATTTCATATATTTCTTGATTTTTTTTTATATGAAAAAATCTGCTTCTTCCAGGTAAGTTATTCCTTGACGCACCTTACCAAGACACAACTGAACAAAGACCGGAAGGAGATTGCTCCACATGATATTCCACGATTATTTCAAACCTCAGAATCTGTCGTGGAACTTGTAGGTCTATTTTTGTATTATCGTTCTTCTGATTTAATGCTTATAATTTGAACTTGAAGTTGCATGGCCAATTTTGAGCAGCAATTTGTTCAATTTAAATTCTATAACCTGTTGCACTATATTGTCTTTTCTACAGATTGAATATGGTGAGACAGATGCATGGTTATCGATGGAACTCATGTTCCATTTAAGTGTTCTTCCCCTTACACGTCAGCTGACAAATATAAGTGGCAATCTCTGGGGAAAAACACTACAGGTGAATATTTGTAGTTCTAGAGAAGTCAACAATTTCTACAAGTGTTGCATATAGGATATTGCTGATGTATTTGTTTTCAGGGTGCTAGGGCGCAGAGAGTAGAATATCTGCTGTTACATGCATTCCATGCAAGAAAATTTATTGTTCCAGACAAGTTGTCCTCTAAGGCAAAAGAAATAAAAGTCACAAAACGCAAATTGAACAATGGTGTTGAGCATGAAGAAATTGGTGATGTGGACATTGATGAGACGAATTTTGATAGTGAGATCAGAGAAAATGATTCTGCGAAAATAAAAAAAGGACCTGCTTATGCAGGTGGTTTGGTCTTGGAGCCGAAAAAGGGTCTATATGACAAGTACATATTGCTCCTGGACTTCAATAGTCTCTATCCTTCCATCATTCAGGTAAGATATATACCCATTTCTTGCTCAGAATCATTTCCTCGTCGTTCTCTATTTGTGATCTCTTGGATGGGCTATCAAAGTGTTCTTCATGTTGTATCTCAACTGATAGAAATTTCTACCTAATGCATGCTTTGTGTTTTTTTTTTCAGGAGTACAACATCTGTTTTACTACTGTTGAACGGTTTCCAGATGGATCAACACCCCGTTTACCATCTAGTAGAAGGGTGGGAGTTCTACCTGAGGTAAATACACCAGGAGGCACATATGCCACGATGAGCCGGACTAAAGAATATACCAATGTCCCACGCAATTATAAAACTTTAGATTTTGACATGTTATAGTACTAAAAAAAACTAACGCATGTCTTGCATTTATCAACTCTAACTTGCGGCATTTAAGATTGAAGGAATTGTTAATGGTGAGACCTGCATTGTTCTGCCCCTTCAAAGTCCCAGAATGATGGGAGCCTTGTGCTGTCTTTTCTCCTTTTGGAAGCCAATTCTTGGTTGTTTAATACTCACGCAGAATTGCTTGCGTTTCTCATGTAGTTAATAGGATTTTATGTATATTTCTTGTTTTTTTGTTAGAATGAAGAAAACTCTTTTATTTTGACGAGAAATTCAAACTCATTTCATGAGCTTCATGCCATTAATTGCAATATCTTAATTAAAAAATTACGCAGTTTGGATTCTATGTTTATTATTAGCCTCCTTTTTATATTCACCGATGGTCTTAACTTGCTAAGAATAAGGGAATGTCAAATTATGAATTTTTGGGGCAAATATTAGAGGTTAAGGTGTCAGCTTCTGGCTTGACCTACATCCTGTTTTTCTGGCGACCTGTGTTAATCTTTTATGTTATAATCCCATTGAGTATTATGTACCAGTAGAACGAAACGTGTATGCGGGCTATTTCCTTTTCTGCTTGACAAATTTTCTTTAGTTCATCTTAAACTGCTGTTTTTATTAGTTATTAAATGATAATGAGAGAAAATTATGATTAATTATTTTCTTTAGGACACACTCACAGGACGTTGTATTGAGTATTTTACTTTTGTATCTGTAGTTGCTGAAGAATTTGGTGGAAAGACGGAAAATGGTTAAGTCATGGTTGAAAACAGCATCTGGTCTGAAGGCCCAGCAATTTGACATACAGCAACAAGCACTGAAGCTGACAGCAAACAGGTTCCTCTCAGAGTTTTTGGTTTTCATTATTTTTTTTTTCATTTCCTTCTCTATTTCATCTTGGTTAGTTTGACATATTTCTTATTTTCTCTTTTGGTTTGATTGTAATCCAGTATGTATGGGTGCTTGGGATTCTCAAATTCCAGGTTTTATGCAAAGCCATTAGCGGAGCTTATAACCTTACAGGTGAGGAACCCAGTCTTTGCTACAATTTATTCTAAGCAATAAAATAGACTGCATCTTGAATCTTATATTGCTGACTACTTCGTACTGATGCAAAGGGAAGGGAGATTTTACAAAGTACTGTTGACCTTGTCCAGAATACCTTAAATTTGGAGGTTACGCCCTTCACAATTTTTTCGTTATTTTTTTTATTTTCTTGGTTGAGATGTTAAATTTGTCAGCTAACGTGTTTATTCTGTTTTTATTTTTCAGGTTATTTACGGGGATACTGATTCAATAATGATTTATAGTGGGCTTGATGAAATTGGGAAAGCAAAAGCGATTGCAGGAAAGGTCATTCAAGAGGTAGGTTCTCAAAATTGACCGATTATTATTAATTTGAGGATCAGTTATTCCTTCGTAAACCATTGACTAAAATTTAGTTTTCAAATTTATTTATTTTTAATGTTTGCAGCACGACAGGTTAAAAGAATACTGTGAATGCACGGAGTTTTCACTTTATATCATTTTATGTACATATAGCTAACTAGTTGTAGTATCATGACACTGGTGGAATCCTTCAAAAACAAAGCATTCTTTTACTAGCTCTCTTGGAACTGTAATAATTTTTGTCACTTTCTAATGCTGATCACGGAAAACAGAAGTAAAATTCATTAATTTTGTTGCATTCCTAATACAATTTCATGGTCCCCATGTTTCTCCTTTTCAGGTGAACAAAAAATATAGGTGCTTAGAAATAGATCTTGATGGCCTGTATAAAAGAATGCTTCTGCTTAAGAAAAAGAAATATGCAGCTGTAAAAGTGCAGTTTAAAGATGGAATGCCTAACGAGGTATCCTTTTGGAAGCATATATTAATGTTTTATATTATTAAAAAATTGTCTTATTAATTTTTTTTTGGGGGGGGGGGTTGTGCACAGGTTATTGAGAGGAAAGGTCTTGATATAGTTCGCAGAGACTGGAGCCTGATATCTAAAGAACTGGGAGATTTCTGCCTAAGTCATATATTATCTGGCGGGTGCGCCTTTTTCTGTTACAAATTATTGTTGCTATTTTTGGTTTTCACAATTACTATGTTTAGTGCCATTATTTTGATAATTTAATTGTTATTCGTGTTCTTAGTACCGTGGTAATTTGTTGTATTCAGAATTGTCCATAATCTTAGTACTTCCAGTGATGCATGATTTCATAAACATGATTAAAAGTATGGCCTTTTCGCGGGCAGGTCTTGTGATGATGTGGTTGAATCAGTACACAACAAGCTTGCAAAGGTAATGATACAAACCTATAGAAAAAATCTCAATCTATTGACATCTGAGAGGCAGTGCCAACTAGTTTAGCCATGTAGGCAAGTCCTAATGGTTTGAATTGCTGAATAGACATAAATAATTTTCAGGTACAAGAGGACATGAGGAATGGACAAATAGCACTGGAAAAATATATCATCACAAAGACATTAACCAAAGCACCAGAAGCTTACCCTGATGCCAAAAGTCAACCTCATGTTCAGGTAAGGGCCTGCCTGCCTGCTACCACTTAATTCTATCCCATCTACTAGGTGAAGAATATTTAATCCTCCATCCTAAGTAATTACCCGTTTATGTTGGATTGCGTATTCTAGGTGGCACTTTGGATGAGGAAAAATGGATATGTGACTGGTTGCTCCGCTGGTGATACTGTACCTTATGTAATCTGTTGTGAACAGGTCTTTTAGTACTCCCTCTGAGTTGTCATTCAAGTGAAACTGTAGTCTCCATACTCAATTGAATATTTCTGCAATATCATTTTTCCATCCAATGGCAGGGGGAAGGATTAAATATCTCTACAGGGATTTCTCAGCGAGCAAGACATCCCGATGAGTTAAAAAATGGCAGTGGGAAATGGATGATAGACATTGATTATTACTTGGCTCAACAGGTCTGCCTACAACTTATTGGCCATTGGCAAGTGACTTCTGTTGGTTATACACTTTTACATTTTCACTTTCAGCTTTATGAAAAAACCATTTTTTGTCTTACAGATACACCCTGTGATATCACGCCTCTGTTCACCAATTCAGGGAACTAGTCCAGCACGCTTGGCTGATTGTTTAGGTCTTGACTCTTCCAAGGTAAATAGTATGTCACTTCGAAATCTTTTCCTTGTGGCTTGTTGCAGGTTTTTTGTTATATGAATCTTAACTGACAAAGCATATGAATCTTTCAGTTTCAGCTCAAAACAACTGAAGCCAGCAACAGTGATCCTTCAAGCATGCTGTTTTGTGCAGTTGATGATGAGGAGAGGTAATAACTTCTCATCTAGTAACTACCGGTAGTAATCTCTAAAAGAAGATATTGCTTCTCATTATTAGTCTGTGGTCATCTTTCTACCGTTGTCAACATTGAGATCCTTCTCTCCCCCCCCCCCCTCCCTCCTTTTTCCTCTACCACATTTAATGAGTTAAGTTCCAGTAAGTTTTATTCTTTTAGACACCTGAATTTCAACAGGAAAGAGTTAAATCTATCATCACAGTTAGATTGTCCATTCCCTTTTTTTCTCTTTAATTGGTTTCTCTAAGATACAATGCACTATGGATTTGTTGACTGCAGATATCGTGGATGTGAGCCTCTGGTTTTGTCATGTCCAAGCTGTTCAAGTACCTTCGATTGTCCACCTCTCATCAGTGCCATATGTTCAATAATTAGTCAAAAGCCTTCAGATTCAAATATAGGTGGCAATTTTTGGTTCAAATTAAGTTGTCCTAAATGCCCAGAGGATGGTGATAAGGGGAGGATATCTCCTGCATTATTGGCAAATCAGGTAAGCTTGTGTTTCACTTCTGAACCTCTTATCTTTCAAAAGTTTTAAGAATAGACAAACGGTACATTTTGCATTTCGTTTCGTCAATTGTAATTTTAGTAGTTTTTTTGGCTAGTAACCTCTAAGCTTCCTTTGTTGCACCGTCCCTTTTCAAGATATATCTATTGGCCTTTAGTGGAGTAAATATAGCTTATGAGCCTCTTATATGAGTCTAATCTGCTGCTTCGTAGTTACTGGTTATATCTTACACTATAGTATACGCCAATATTTCCTGAGGTGACCTGCGTGCTATTAATAGGTGAAAAGGCAAGCGGACGGATTCATTTCTACATATTACCAAGGTTTAATGCTGGTATATACTTGCAACCTTTTGTGTCAGCTATTTCAGTGCGCCAAGTGGAGTAACAGCGAGCTAATGAATTCTGATTATTTCTCACTTTGATCAAAACCTTTTCTAGTGTGATGATGAAACTTGCAACTGTGCAACGCGAAGCTTGAATTTGCGGGTAGTCGGGGACCTTGACAGAGGAACTGTTTGTCCAAACTATCCACACTGTAACGGGCGTCTGGTCAGAAAGGTTCAATACAATTCTTTGTCCTGCTGACGCATCTCTTTCTTTGTTTCATCTTACTGAAAATAGGAGACTCACGGATTCTTTTACTTAACGATATTGTCTTGTACTTGCAACCAGTACACTGAAGCCGATCTCTACAAACAGCTGGCATACTTCTGTTACATTTTGGATGCTGTGCGCTGCACTGAAAGGGTATAATTCCTTTTTCACTTGGATCTCTTTCTTCATATGGCCGTGATTTAAAATTTTGCATGCTCCGGATCTAGCCGTAATCTCCTCATACTGATAATAATGAAATTTCAGACTGACTTTGTACCATGATGAATATCATTGTGCGCTTGCCGATTCTCGAGAAGAGTTAACAATTTCCTTTGCAGGTTGAGATTAACATGAAAATACAAGTCCAGAAAGAGCTTGCTAGAGTGCAGCCTCTGGTTGAGTTGGCGGCTTCGATAGTACAGAAGTTGCGTGACCGATGTGCCTATGGGTGGATACGGCTTAACGACTTAACTGTGTCGATTTAATTTGTAATTGCTTGTATATTGTTACAAGATTTTCGTCGGGGATGACATTTAACAGAGCACGTGGCACTTAGGTATCCTCACATCCACTGGCTGTCATCTTTGTATATAGTTAAATGTATTCTTTATGCTATCGACCGATCTAATCCAGACTATTCGTGTCAAAAAAATAAATTTCCAAAGCATTATGAATGGGATTAATATATGAAGGCTAAAACACGACCACTCAAGGGTACTTAAACAATAATCACTTCCGAAATAGTTTTCTAGGATGGGATGATGTGAATTATGCCAGTGAAATAGCTCTCGTTGCCTAGCCAAGGGTTGTAATCGAAATTATCAATAACATACTGACACCCGCATCCTGTGCAGCGTAGTTATTCATTTGTGCAGCGAGGAAAAGAAAGGTAAATTGTTCATATATATATCTAGAGCAATTAAGGGCCCCAACTTTTATTACTAAACCTTCTGACGGCCTGAAAGCAAATAATGAAGGGAAAATGAGAGGTGGGGGGATGGAGGTGTAATAATCCAGTTTATTTCTACTAAAAGAATTACATGCTCGGATATGTGGAACAAATATCGGACAAAATGGAGGCGAACAGCCAAAAACTGAAGACGTATATCAAATTCTCGAAGTGCCTAAACGTTAAGATAGATCACCAAGGTCTCACTGCAATTCTCCCACAGGTGCTTCGTTGAGCCAGAGGAAATGAATGAAGTCATACAACTTTCCACTTACACTAACCTGATAGACCGTTCATTGAAGAGAGGAGCAAATTCCACTTTGCCATCTTAACGTTTCAAGAAGTCCCAACTTTCCATTCAAACTCACATTCATTTCCAATTAACAATGGGGGAAATATCAAATTTGATTCAATGTCCCATGTCAACTAGAATAGGACCAAGGATTACATATAACCATGACTCTGATTGCACCAACAGACAAAAAAGGAATGAAGCAGAGTATCAGGCATATGTAACGGTTGGTCCACTTCTGGTTGGTATATAATTAATCTAACGATAAAAATAATGAAAATGGGACATTTAAGCAAATTTGATTGGAAATATGATTTTGTATGAGAAATTGAGATTACTCGAAAGGTTGAGATGGCAAAGAGAATTATTTCCCTCAAAGGAGAGAGAACTAAATTAACCAAAAAGAAATGTTTGTTTGTAAAACTAAGTTACCAAATCAGCATAGTAAGGTCAGGCTGCAAAAAGTCAATGAATAATACCTTGTAAGGTGTTGGATTTAGCCTTCGCATGTGATCAGGTCGCATCTGTTCCAACTGTTTGATGCACCGTTCCCTAATCTCTTTGATAGATGGCAGTTCTTCTCTTGCTTTATCTTTAGAAAACTCACAGGGGATCAGTGTCAGTTAAAAAAACATCAACAGAGAGCAGCTTTCAAGATCATCCATACAGCCAAGTTGTTGAATAACTGCTAAAACCCCTTGCACCTTCCCCTCCCCCCCCCCCCCCCCCCAAAGAAAAAAGGTTCCTAAATTGTTTCCCAATTTCTTCTACAAAGATTTCTAGATTAGTATATCCAGCTAATCAAGCAAACTCCCCTTTCTAACAATGAAAGATGGCAAGTGCTAACAAGCATAAAAGACTAAAGATAAACATGAAACTTTTAAGACTTCAGAAATAAACTCAGCTACTGAAGTCATGATTATATTAAGACGCTTCACCTATTAATGTTTATTGAAGCACTTGAGGACATGATTGCAAAAGAAGGGGTCTAAAACAAGTGAACATTTTGTAGTGATGCCAGAAGGAAATACCGAAGACAGAAAAGGTGTATTCCTCATATGCAGTATAATGAACTACCCCACAAAATTGGCCTTAACTAGAAATTTAAATTCAGCTGACCAAGAAATAGAAATTGCACCTGATTTACCAGGCCAAAAGCACTTCAAAAGCTCCTCAACCCTCTGGGGTACCACATATGCTCTCTTTGACTCATTAAATGGATGGCGGCACAAAAGCCGCTCACCTACCTGTGAATTTGGACAAAAAGAAGAATGTTGCATTAATAAATTATATCCAATTTTACCTTGAAGATCATACAAGCAGCAGCTCATGGTATTGATAATAGGATGAGATGAAAGCAAATTCAAAGAATATGGAAATTAGATTTATTTTTGTAATACTTCATGTTTGAAATATACAAGACAGAAGGATATCATAATTCCAGAAGACAGAAGGGGCACAGGCATGGAATATTTTAAGATTCATTCAATCCACAAGAAGGTAAAGGTCAAAATCCAGAAAGTACCTTAGGAGATGGTTCATTTTCTCCTGTCATTATGTCTACAAGAGGATAACCTTCTTTCCCATACAATCTGTAACTCCGCTTCTTACAAGGTATAGAGACCTAAAACACAACAACCAGCAATTTCCATAACATGGTACAAATGGCATATAAATATTGCATAACTAGAACAAACCTTTGAAACGTCTTCAGAAAGCTTAATACGAGGCTGATTATTTATTTCAACAAGTTTGAAGACAACACCAAGAGCAGGTTGAGCATAGCATGTAACCAGATGAGTCCCAATTCCAAATGCATCCACCTCATGACCCTGTTTCAAGAAAAAAATCAACTATTGTAAGAACATTGTTGAAATTTAGATAAGTTGAAAAATCTGATCGAAATTAACACAAGATCACATGGTTGAGAAAACAAATTTTAATTATAATATACTTAGGCCATACATTTGCACACTCAAAAGACTTGCATGCTGCATGTTATGTGGGTTAAATATTACTGTAATCTTTTATTCTTGCAGCATCATATTTGAATAAAATGGACATCAGTTTTATATTGCCTGTAAATGACAGAATAAAGGGCATGCAATAAGAGAGACTTAGAAAAGATCCTAAAACAACAGAGATGCTGCTTATATTCCTACTACCTAAAAGTCTTTACCTGTTTGTTCAACGCATCTAGAGTCTCCTCATTGAGGTCATTACTAGCTGTTATACTCATCTTTCCGAAATCAGTTACATCAAACTCCTTCTCAATAGAACAGAAAAATTTCCTAGCTTCACATGACAGATATGCAAGATCACCAGAATCCAATCTAATGCCCACTGCTTTATACCTGCCGAAGACATTTTGGAAAGTGCATGAAA
Organism: Apocynum venetum; assembly: GCA_019593545.1. Lineage (NCBI taxonomy): Eukaryota > Viridiplantae > Streptophyta > Magnoliopsida > Gentianales > Apocynaceae > Apocynum > Apocynum venetum. Next base: position 963,352 of record SRSM01000123.1, on the reverse strand, counting down.
ACCATATGCTACAGAAAAGAACAATTATTGCAGTCCCCAGTGTGCATGAAAACTAGTAATTAATAGCCAGCCAAAACACATTAAGCTTTATAACCTTCTCCAAATGGAGAAAAATAATTAATTCCTCTAGTTTAAATGATGGAAGGAACTTTGTAGGATCAGCAAATTAGCTAAAATTATGACCTTAGCACCACAACTTCAATAACATAAAGTAGACTCTCTGACATTATGGCAAATCCACATTTACCTAGAAACTTTTACAGCACACAAGATAGGAACCCAAGTAAATATCAAATGGTGTGTTTCCTTATTAAAATATGGTTCTCAGCCATGTACTTGTACATGTGCAATATCAAAATGCTTGAAGCATAGGCATGGTAGATTTGATGAACATCAAAATAATTTGTTCAATATAATCATGAGAGAAAGAAGAAGGGGAAAAAAACAATACATTCCTCAAAGGTAATAAAATAGAACACGGCTTTCAATAGGTAGAGCAGAAAGTTTCAAATAAATCTTTTGGACATACCCTAAATCATTTAGTGCTAGTGCAACTGCACAAAAATTAGGAATGCCACTTCTCATTACCTGATAAACACAGATAGATTTGTCAGAAATCCAATATCCGTAAGTGAAATGAGAGATGAACAGCATGAAGAAAACTACTAATCTGATAAGAACTAGGAATATCTGAAACCTTAAAAATGCTCAATAGTAGTAAGAGAAATTCCCATGCATGTTAAGAGAAATGCATGCCACTACATAGAACTTGGATTCATTGAACAACAAACCATCAAGGAAAGAACAAACAATTGAGAATCTCCACTTACATCATAGGTATCAACTAGGGCCAGAAAGTTGTTAGGAAATGCCAGAGCATATGAGGTGAAAGCAGCTAATTCACTTTGATTTGTCTCACCAAAAATTCCAGCTAATAAATTTGACCACTGAAAGAAGACCATAAGAAGAAACATATTACAGAAACGCACTCCAGAGGAATAGGAGGAGATAATTTTTCAGAAAATGCAATGTTCAAGAAAAGTGGTATATATATCTAACCCATACTTTGATCCAGGTCCCTCAGGTGATTTTTGGTCTAGGAGGGATTGAACAGAAAGAGAGAACAAAAATGTATAAACAATTATGCAGAATACCAATTCTATTGCAACAACAAAGACCAGTTTCACAACTATTCATAAATGACATATCATGCATGCATGCATACATACATACATACACATAAGCTCATGTACAAAAAGTAAAACCAACTTGCTAATAGGTTAGAACACAAAAGAATAGTTCAAAGTTGATTTTATAATAATGGAGCTCAAATGATTATTATTCAAATGTGGATTATAATTGAATTCGAACATCATGCTATCTGATAAAAGAACATTAAGGAACTTGAAGTATTTCAATGAACAACACTGCACCTTTAATTTGCTTAGCCATGTCTGCACCAAAGTGACAAAATCCTCACAAGTAGCTTTACCATCACAGCTACAGAGCGACTTTTCTATTATTTCATCATGACTCTGTAAATTGTGGGATTAACAATGTAATGAACAAATTAGGTAAGAAGGAAAAACATGGAACAGATTCCAAGAATAATATGTGCAAACATATGCGTTGAAGATTGAAGTCAATTTTCCCTAGCAAATGATTAAGGAAGACAATATCCAAATTTAATTTAGACAATAAAAAGAAGTTTGGTTCCACAGCGAAATAGTTTTATCTCCAATTATTTCCATCTTATAAAAGAACTATGTAATCACATGTTTTGGGACACTCATAAGTTATTGTCCATAACCTCATGCCACTTTTTTAACATACACAATATTGAAGATTTCTTATACTGAAATGGCCTTATAAATTGAGATTTGAAACCACTGTCTAATATATATCATAAGTAAATATCAATAAACCTCTAAAAGTTACAAGCATCGCTTTGATTTTCCAATTTCAAGCTTGTCTTCTGCTGACAACAAGGTGAAGTGGGCCATGCATTAGAAATATGACAGTCAAGAAGAGGAAGAGTTCACCTACCATAAATGAGCTTACAAATGCGTGAGAATGTGTTCCACGCAGTGGTATTCCAAATAATTTCCCAGCTTCCACATTGCTGACAAAACATTGCATCAGAAAGCAATATGCATCAATAATCAGATGATGAACCTAATGCAAACTATTACATGGAGAAACTAAAGAGAACCATTTCTGAGATGGTAATAGCAGATTGAAATCCAAGGAAATCCTCTTAAGCAAATGTGCCTATATTTAGTTGTGACATAATAACAAAATTATTATAAAAGAATGTTGGTATTGGATGAAAAACTGAAGATTATACACACTGGAATAAAAAATCTAATAGTGCTGGCACTATCAAAGAACCAGTTAGTCAATCTAGATTTATGAATTATTACGGAATTGCTAACTAGAACATAAAGAACTTTGGAAGAAGGGCTGACAAGGAATAATTTGCAAGATTGAAAAGTTAGGGAAGAAGAAAAAAAAAGATTGTTTAGAAATATTGAAAATAAGCAGTCTCTTGCAATCAATATTAAACCAAGATTATTCTTTATGGATTTTTTTTTTCATTCTACCAGTTCTTCTGAATTATCTTCATTACTTGAGTGTGCAACATTTGCAACAATATTGTTGAATGTTGGACACAGATTAAGCTTACAAACATGTAACTGACACAATTACAAAACCATTCAAGAGCAGCATTAAGAACTTAGACTGGAAAAGAGCATCTTAGAGGGAATCACCTTGTTGCATCAAATCCTCCCATATAGCAATACTTTGATGCTGATATGCCACCATCAGGACCCTATGTGCATAATGAAAGAAGAATCTTCTTATTGTGGACACATTAGAAAATATCTGAAGAAATTTATAACTAGACAAAAAGAGGAGAGAAAGAGAAAGTTACCTGTGCCCGCCGTAGTCCAAACTCAAGAAGCATTTTAGACTTCCCAGCAACAAAACGGTGTCTGGCAGCATTTGTAGCAACCAATGATGCATAGTTTATAAGATTGACAAATGGAGTTTCCAATAGTTGGACCACCTTCAACAAATAGAACCATCAACAAGTATGTGATATACAAACAGAAGTTTTCTAAGCTTTGATTGCAATCAATAGCAAAACAAATTTTCATTACAAGGATGGTCGTAAAATTATTTCAAGAGAAGATCAGTTTGAAGTACTCACAGAAATTGATCCTTCGACCCTCATCAATGGCACCTTGGGAAAGACAACAGATCCTTCAGAGAGGGCATATATTTCAAGATCAGAACAATCAATTCCACGGAGGTAGTCAAAGAAGCCATCCTAAATTCATTCATAGAGAGAAATTAGAGAAGCAATCTGTAAACCAGAGCACCTCTGCAGTTGAAACCCAGAAAATAATATTACAACTAATAAAAGCATTTATAATTTTGTACCAAATAACTTCACACAGCCTATGTGATTTTGAAGTACTAGGGAAGTTCAGACTCAGGGTAAATTAGCAGATTGAAATCAAATAGTAGGCATGAGTGCCTAGTTGTCTATAATCCCACAAAACAAAGTAGATAGAAATTAAATACCAGATTTATCTAAAATGCATTTTGACACACAAAGAAATGTGGGCGATACTTCTCTGCTTTATGAGTGAGAACCAAAACTCCTAATTATCCAATAGAGCAGCCAGTGAACGGGTGACTACCTCACATGTGGTAGGCAAAGATGATCGTACAAAAGCAATCTCATCTTCTGTAAATTTAAAGTGAGCAACAAACTTTATGCAGTCTTCTAATCCTGCAAACACCGTATATTCACCCCCAAACGGGTTCTTCCTGAAGTACAAATCAAACCTAAAACACAAAAAAGATGAGACATTAGGTATTTCATATATTGATAAAAAGCTTTAGGTTCCTTTTACTACCTTCATGCATTTGTTATAATGAAGTAACGTGATCCAAAAATAGCAATCAGAAAAATAATAATAATAATAACAAAAAGAAATCACAAAGTGTAACTGCTGTCACATTAGAAACGGAGCCCAAGGAGAACACATCCAAGCAACTAAAAACCAATTAAGGAGTAGGACCTTTATACTGAAGACCATGAACAAAATTCAACTAATAGAACAATGAAGAGCGGAAAACGAGTTCCGACGTTATTGGAAATTAGATGTTTCTCAATGATGTTGTCCAACACACACTCCAGTAACTAGTCCATCAGTTATATTAGATGTGATTAATCAAATATAGATTTTTAAGCCTTTCAGTCACCATAGTAATTCGAAAAACAAGTACGCTACTCCTAATACACATCAATTAAACGCACAATCAATCCAAAAAAAAAAAAAAAAGACCGTGCCAAAGAGAAGAGAAAAAAAGAAAAAAGTCTCACACGGCTCTCTCGTTATGCTTGCCGGCTTTCCAATAAGCATAGGCCATAGTGAACTGATAAAGATCCGTAAGCAAAGGAGTCACCATTGGATTAGTCGGTCTGTCAATTATACCTCCTTTCTGATTCTCTTGTGGTTTCGGTCCGTTGGCCGTAGCTTCCATTTCCAAACCTACAAAATTCTAGGGTTTCCTTTAAACTCTTATTCAATTTTATGGCGTCGTGTCTCTAAATTACTACAAACACTATAGGGATGAGTGACGAACCTTGAAGAACACGGTTAGGGAGAGAATGGCGTGCGTGCGGAAAGGGGGGTTGTTGTGACCGTTAAAATCGAAGAACGGGAGGAATACACTTTAATTTTTGTGTGTGTGTGTGGGTGTCTGTGATTTTATAGCTATGCGCCTCACAATTTATACATATTATTATAGTAGTATTTAATTTGCTATGAGTGTAGACTGGGAACTACAAGCGACTGGTGGCGGGTAAAATAAGCGAAACAGAAACAAAGAAGGGGTGACTGCCGTCCATTTTGGTCGGACTAGAATTGAGAATTCCAATTTTTCTACTTTTTCTATTCTATGTCCTGATTGCCCTGTCTTGGCGTCACCGAACGTGAGGTTCACGTGTGTCCCAGATCTTCTCGCCCTTTTTTCTTTCTTTTCTTTTTTTTTTTTTGTTTAACTTCTTGCATCTTAAACATAGTCCATCTTCCGTCTCAGGTCATAATTACATGTATATATTTAATATAAAAATAAATGATAAATATATTAAATTTTAAAAATAAGTATTTAATTTTAAACATCTCAAAATTAAAATTAAAATAATCAAAATATTATTATTTATTATTAGAACAAAAAAAATACTATTTAAATGTCATGACTACATGAGCTATTTAAGTTTGAGTGTTGATTTAAATTTTGTCAAGATGGAAGCTATTAATTCCATTTTAAATTTTATATCAAATTTGAGGGCATCTTAATCAATTAAGTATTTTTGAGAAGCAACTAATTATGTATTATGATGAATACAGATTCTTTTCTGTGTAAAGTCATAATTGTATACTTTAAAAAAACTAATAGAATAATGTAGTAAAGTTTATAGAAATAGCAAAACGGATAAGGATATTAACGAAATGGAATGCCAAATGGGAATTTTGATGGCGACAGATAGATAAAGAATGAAAACTGTAATGCATTGAATAGGTAAGTATGGGACTTGGGAGAGCAATACGGAGAGTTTTATAACTAAAGTGGACCAATTCTTTATTCTCTTCTTTGAGTGTAGAGGTTAAATTGTACATAATAAATACTACTACTACAACAGAAACCTTTAACATAAGAGGTTATATATACTTTGTACGTAATACTACTTATTTAACCATTAAGATTAGTCTCGAAAAAACGCAAGAGATAAATTAACAAATTACTTGTTATTTCACTACTAGATAAATAAGTCTTGAAGTAACATTTGCTTTTGGCCAATAAATTGCTTAAATGTTGTATTATGTCTTAAACATATTCTCAAGATAAATATTTATCATTACAATTCACCAAATTATATGTTCTCACTAGGATTATATTAATAACAAAAATAATATTGTGAATTTTTTAAAGTAAGAAATTATCTTTAATATTTATATCAAATTAAATATAGACATCTAATTATGAATATATAAGTATTACTCAAACTTCAACCATAGTTAAGAGTATAGTTAAAGGCATAATTTTTTTTTCAAAAAAATCATACATCAATTTAGTAAAAATTATTGACAAATAAAATGATTTAGCAGTAAGGAGCGTTTTAGTGATACGTGTCTTTACGTCTAGAACAAATGATAAGGAGTCCCAGGAGTTCATAAATTCCTTCCCTCACTTGTCATAAAAAAAAAAATTAGTAGCAACTGTGATAAATAATTACAATAATTAAATGGTTAAATAAATTTATTAACCTGACTCACTACTTATATTAAAATAAAGTTATTTTGCAAATAAAAAATGACGAAATTTTTTGTAAGGCCCGGATAATGGGCTAGAATGTGGAGACTCGAAGGCTGACTGGACCATCACTATATTCCCCATCTCAAGGTCTCTGTCGACACTCGACAGTTAGAGAAAATCTTTGAAGGCACACATTTTTTCTTGAGAGTTCAAAACTACTGTATCATTTTTCTCATCACAAATTCCATTTACAGCAACTCCGTGGGCAGAAAATGGGCAATTCCGGAGCACCAAAAACACTGAGTTGTACTTTTAGAGAGGTTGATTTATATGTATTGTACCTTCTAAAAGATCCAAATCTTTTAAAGATATAGTACAGTATTTCATAAAAATCATATCCGTATAACAATTTCCCCTAATTGGACTACAACATTAATGACAAAAAGACAACTTCATAAGGAACTTTTGGTATGAGCTTGAAAAGATTACGTTACATGGATATTCTAACTTTATTGTTATATCCTTCCTCCAAGTGTTGTCTTCCCCAGGATCAACATAACCTTTGTTTATATTTTATTTATTCCATCGGTTGCAACTCATGATGTTTACCAATTAAATAAACGCGAGAACTTCCCAAACTTAGGAGGACACGGAAATTTTCGGGGAATAATAGATCCCTTTTCAGAAGGAAAATAAGACTAATTAGTATGTAATAGTCGTTCTTGGCCACAGCACAGTAGCAGATTCTTTGTTATTAAAAAAAAAATGAAATGACTGTCTACCAAGAACTGAATGTAGATCATTTAGGCCATTTTTTGGACTTGGCAAGTTGGTAAGGAGCGGAGAGGAGACGAACTTATGCATATTTTTTGCGTTTGGAAGAGGAAGGGGAGAAGAATGGAGAGAGTTTAGATATAAACATTCAACTATGCTAAAACGCCCAAGGCAGAATATAGAGCTTTCCAATGTTAAATTATTGCAAGCATTGAAGATCCCATCTAACAAAACACAGTTCATGTTCCGCCACATAAATCACTGCAGTAAATGGCCTAGTCCCAAAAGTCACAGCTTCCCCTTTTGACACTAGGCGTCATCCAATGGATTTCTCCCACCATGCATGCTCATTAAAGACAATGATCGATTCAAAGAAATTAGTGTGTTGAATTAGGAGAATGATGAAATCAGACCACCACCTCCATATGACTCTACAACCATCATCAAATTAGCACACAAGTTGTTTCAGAGTCAGAACTTAAGCGGATCTTTCTTGATTGGTCTCTACCAAGGATGCTTGTCCCTAAACAAATCATCCTCTAAGTCAGAAGCTTGTCCACCAAAACAGATGTTAGCTTTGGTCCTATATAGCCTTCTTGAAAATACATTGAAATTAGGGTGGGTGGAATAAAGATAACCACGCTTTTCCCTTCTTTTATATTTCTTAATTCTTACTTGATGACAGTTATCAGATAACATTTGAAGAGGAATAGACGAATTCAGATGCATGAAAAATGGGCCTTATTATGCATATACATCATGTATATAGGTCGAAACACCCATATACTGAAAGATCCTCTTTTACTACTAGTTGAGAAGGTAACTTCTCCGTGCAAAATCCCCTTTGCATTGCAGAAACATGAACTGGCTACAATTACTACATTATTGTACTGGTTCTGTTTTGTGATAGTGATTACACTGAACTTACCTTAGAACTTCCGGGGAAGGGGAGCTGAAAGGATTCAGGATGACCGAACCTGCTTTGATGATTCCAACCCAAATCGGTCTGAATCATTCAATTTCCTTAAATTAACAACCGATGTCTGCTCTTGGTTAGGATAATGGCCTGGTAATGTAGACAGGATGTTAGTTGGTGTCTGCTCCAAGGGAATTGCATGTGCCATATTCACATTCAGGGACCTGCTTCCTTCAGAGTAGCCCATTCTCATGTGGGAAACCTCATTATTTGCTTGTAGCACTCCAGGCAGGCAAATAGGATAAAGACTAACCCCGTTTCTCATTGTTAACAACTGGAGAAAAGAAATTACGGCGAGAAGGAATGATCATGAGAATGGAAACCAGAAATGCTGATAATAATGAAATTTAGAAACATAATTCAGATATAACTAGCAGGCAGATCAAATTAAAGCACATGGATTGGCTAAGTACTATAGAAACACTTGAGAAGCTTCTGAGAAAACAAAATTTAAGAGGCATTTGCTGCAAGACAAACCAGACAACTCATTATCCAAGAATGAATGTGAAGAAATTGATCAATACATGGTCATATTACTTGCTTGACAGCATGAGAGGTAACTGTGATCACTGATTCACTAAGTTTAATGACATTTAAGTTCAATTCCCAATGATATTGGATCAGCTTTAATTCATTCAGATCTTCATTAGTCATAACATAGATTGCAAAAGATTTTGAAAAGATCACTGTTTTGAAAGAGTACTACTAATAAAGATAATCAGTTAGGTACTGCCATAATAAATAAGGGACCATATAGATTAAAATGGAAGAGTCTAAGATAAGAATCAAACTGAACTTTCCTTGACACCAAATTCTATAACCTAATTAACCCAAGCATTGCCTTATTAATGCTTGCGCTAGTAGCACCAGCCTTCGTGTTGAAACATTGAATATTGAGAAGGTAGCACTGAAACATAATTCAATTAGCATGCTGTGGCATTGAGGAGAGATGATCAATCCATTGTACGAAAGAAATAGCTACTCAAATTTTGAATAATTCTGAGAGAGAGTACATCACACATTCTTTCATATTGGTTTGACCAGAAGGAACCATGCAACATATGAAAGTCCTACCAACATCCCAAATACATTCTAAGATTAAATCGCAGGATTCGTGCATCAAAAATTACAAGAGAACTTCACAGGATGCTTTTTTCAAGCCAATAGCCCAATAGGGCATTATTGGACTCCTAAACTCAAATAACTCCAAAACCATCATATAAGCATAATTAGCTAGTCAATAAATCTCAAGAGGTATACATATCTTCATAATGAAAACTCAGAATCTTCTCTTTTTTCTGTTTTGAACTACTCCCAGAATACCAAAATACATAAATACAGATACTGTAATGATTATTTCTTGTATTACTGCTTACTAATGCACCATTTTTTTCTGCACGTATTGTAATCTTCACCCAAATTTCAAACTCCTAGAGAACGTAGAGTCATTTTGTGAACAAACTCAACGGGGGAATCTGTGGGATAACACGTTCATTCCACCAGACATTAAGGCCCATTTGGTTGGGTTTATGGATGTGAAACATCTAAAATTTGAACCTTGAATCAATGATTGACTAATTTCTCTAATCAGGTAGAAGATAGAAGAGTTAGTAAAAGAATTGTAACACAGTAAAATAGCCTTATTCAGCAGTTCACCAGTTCTAGAAAACACGCCCAGATATATCAATAATGTGTGTGATTTTAGATATCACGGAGCTACCGCATGTGAAAATGAAAAGAGAACACTAACTAAGAGTGTATATCTTGCCTGAATGCACACATCCACATTGCAATTTTTAAGGAAAGAGTAGCCAACCTGCACTTGGAGCTGAAGCTGCTTGAGGTACTCAATGGCTTCGTCAAGCATCGAAGCCTTATCCGTCTATATCAGGAATTTAAAATAGAAAAATTCATCAATTGAACAAATGAATGTACTCCACGACCCGAAACAGCTTTGTTTAAAAAACAAAAGCAAAAGATATTCTTGTACGGAACATGGAGATTCATATTATTGAACATCTAAATGCCCTCTTCCCCTATGTCACTTTTACTGACGGTTTGCAGAATTGAAATTTTATAAATAGTACTGTAACGTTATGTAAGTGTTGGTAGTATAAATGTATAATTTACCTTGTTTGAGTTCGGTATCAAATTTTGCAAAGCTTTCATTTTCTCATTTATCCTGCTTCTTCTTCTCTGTACGATTTACAGACATATCAAAACCCATCAGATACTTACAAAAGATAAAGCGCACCAGAACAACCTTTTCACAATTTTCAGAAGAGTTCGAGATCAATTACTTCTTGTCACCGAACAAACAAAAAGAAACAGAACAACCTTTTCAGATAGATTATGAACTTCAGCTGCTCTGCTTCTTTTAGACGAGTTACGCGACGTCGTTCCCTTTGCCGGAGCTTCCACAACTACACCTTCAAGACCGTCCTGCATAAACCCATTACCAAATTCGCAATAAAACACATGCACCGTGACAAAATCCAGACAAACTATTCATCCAAGGTGGATTTCTAGCAAGATACCTCGCTTTCACAATCATATTCATTGAGTTGATTATCAGCTGAGTTTATAGAAGTTGAAGACAAGTTGTGAGCACTCTCCGGTAAACAAGCCACCGGCGAAGCGAAACTGACACATGCAGCCGAGTTTAACCCAGAAGATGGCTCGGGTAGAGGGATCCGCGGTGGACCAGGAAAGGATGATGATTGGAACCGGAGTTCTTGATCTTCCGGCAGCAGACCACAAGTGGGTCTAAAAGATTTTTGCATCTCATTACCCTTCTGCAGCGTCGAACTCGACGAAGAAGAAGAAGATGAACGAAGCATAATCTGGTGTAAGAAGAGAGAAAACTCGTCCGGATCAGCAGGGGACGAAGCAGAAGAGCAGTTGTCTCTGCCATGCATGTTGGCCATTTACATACAAAAGCCCAGATCAAAGCTAAAAAAGAAAGAAAGAGAAGGGCCAGTTCCTTTCAGGAGTCGAGAGTCTTGTTGGGTTGGCTTTCCAATCTATGCAAAACCCATTTCAATGCTACACGTCCTCCACTTTAAAATATGACTTTTTTGGGTTGCCTGCGAATGTGAGCGCTTTAATAAATAGAACTTACTGAACTATTTTATTAGGCCATTGTTGATAAGAATTGAGAGCACTAGGAGAAACAATATTGTGATTTGTGAGCGGGGCTTTAACAATATTTAAATCAATGAAGAAAATGGGAAAACAGAAAAGGCAGGCCTGGCCTGGAATGGGGTTTTCAGCTTTGACCAGTCTACCTCTGGTTCTGGGAACTGAAAAAATGCACAGTGAACGGTCCTTTTTCTGAATCACTGTTTGGGGGGGGGGGGGGGTTTCAAATAAGTGCTTGAATTTATCGGAAAACCAAAGGTGAGCTTACAAAATTCTTGATCAGGTAGTATGCAACTTTGTGCCGCACGTGAGGCACAATTGATGTTGGCTTCCACCTGCTTTTTTTCTTGCTTCCTTGCTTGCGCATCAGTCTCAGTATCCGTACTGTTCCGCTTTGCTTTCTGCAACCAACGGTGTTTACTGTTCAATGTCCGTAGCATTCGTTTCAAAAAATCTTATACATTTATTCTATTCCAATTGTACAGTTATTTTTATAATAATTAATATAATTATTAGAAATAATAATTATATAATTAAATTTCATAAATTAATCTAATTTAATATTTAATATATATATATATATATATTAACTCCTTTAAAAAAATTGCATTATTTAATTTCATTCAAATAAAGACTCATCAAAATCCTTAATCGATAATAACAAAAATATAATTATAGAAATACGTGTTAAAATTAAAATATAAAAAATTTGAATGAGATAAAAAAACGTGAATAATTAAAATGAGATTAATGAAGTATTTATTTAGAAACGTTTTAGATTTTTATAAGATTTAAAAAATTCTGAATTAAATTATTTCAAATTTTGAAAAATTAACCCCTCTTTTGTATGTAAAAACTTTTAATTGATTAATTAAGACTGGAAAAATCAAAAGAAAACAAAATTGAATTTTCAAATAGCCACAAGTAGAAAGAGAAAAAAACAATAAGGTCTGCAGTGTATTAGTCATTTTACTATAAAAATTTATTTTACAGCATTTAACAAGTATTTACTCCCTCCTTTTCTTACTTGTCATCGAGTGCACTTTTAAGCCATTTAATAAAACATTCAAATTAGTACATCTATTAAGAAAAAATAAAGATTAAACACTGAATTACATAAGAACATGGTCTTTAGTTAAATTCTTAAATAAGCTTTAATCATAAGCATATAATAAAGATAACGTAATGGATGCCATATTAATTTCTTTAAAAAAAATTAAGAAAGTTTTAATCTACACTTTTAACTTTTAAAAATAATACTTCTCATGAGAAAAAAAATTGAAAATTATATTTTTGAAATAGATAAGAGTTGGCTTCAACTTGAGAATTTAAATCTCTTAAAGTCATGCTTATGTTTTTGACTTTATTGATATCAATACGAGTTTGAAGGTGACTTCATTACGTTAGCGATGCTTACGGAAATGTTTGTTCATTAAGGAGGTTTGCAACTAAGGGTAAATCATTGTATGAATTGTTTCCGTATCTAACTTTAACTTGATCATTTTCTTATGGTTGTTTCATCCATTTTCAAAGTTTCTATTTTGAAAGAAATTCGTATGAGCTCATCCGACTAATTTAGGCAGAAGAAAAGAAATCTGAGAGTGTTTTTTGCTTTTCCAATTTTAGTAAAATGTCACTCTTGAAGGGAAAATAATGATAGAAGAAAATTATGACCATGTCAGAAAGAAGATACAATCAATCTAGTCAAAAATTAAAACCCATGCAAATAAAATAATTTCGAGTTAAGAAATTATATTTTAGCTTTACATTTGGACAGCTAGAAAAAGCTTCCTTCTTTCTTTTTTTTCCTAAAAGGGAAATCACTCATTTGGATAAATATTTATGTTATATAATTTGATTAAATAATAATCCATCAATTCGAATTGAATGTTAATTTTTCTCAAATAAACATATTTTTTATTCAAAATTTTATTATTAGCCTCCTTAATATAAAAGATTTTTATTTCACTAACTCGTGATCTTCACTATTCATAATTTATATATCATTAACTTATGAATTTTACAATCAATGATAATTTAATAAATTAATTAAAATAAAAATATTCATTAATTTTAAATTAAAATAAAAAATGAATATTTAATTTTATACGGATGAACGAAGATGTACAGTAATTCTTATATGATGGGTAGATTCAAAAGTTGTTAAATATAGTTATTAAATCAGTGAATTATATAAGATTTAAATTTAAAATATTTAAGATTGTATATAAACTGTGGAATATAATATTTATGTATAGGAAATTAAAATTTTAAAAAAATATAAGAAATAAAAAATTAAACAAAAATATTTTCCGAATACACCCCACATAGAATATAATTTTTTAAAGATATAGCATATAGAGATTGAGGAGTTGAAAATGTTCTTCCCGATTTTCAAGTAAATAGAGTAACTGTCATCAAATTAGACCTTAATACGGATTTGTTTCAGGTTCATAATATTAATTTCACAGAGACTTGTACACAAATAATTAAAAAGATTAATTTATTAATTTAAAATATTAAATTACCATATCATAAAATCCTATATATTAAAATATTATTAATTAATCATATATTCAAATGAAAGAATTAAGAGTAATATTAAAAAGAGACATTCTTTATTTTGCAAAGAGACGGATAGCTTAGAATAAAAATATTATTTAATTAATATTATTTTTTATGCTTTAAAATATAATATTTTATAAATTTTACACATATTAAAGAAGTATTTTAATTGATTTATTGTGTATATTATTGATTGAAATTAAAATTATTTAATATGAGAGATAAAATAAATAAGGATAAGATTAAAAATAATGCAAAAATTAACTTTAGGTGTATTTGTGTTGAAATTTTATCAATTAAAAAAATATATTAATAAATAAAATTTTCACTCTAAAATTTATATTACTATCAAAATTTTAATTTTTTTCTAACTCAATAAATTGATCTCATATATTCACATAAAAAAATATATTTTTATTTTTTAATTGAAAGTACAATATCAAACAATTTATTAATTATATTTATATATATTTTATATTATTATCAAACTTTAAAATTTCTAACTCAAAAATATATTCATTTTAATTTCTAATAAAAAAAAATTATTTAAACACAAAAAGAGAAAAAGAGAAGAAAAAAAAAAGTGTTTCTCTGTCTGGTTGGACCAACGTCACCTTAGCCGGACACAAAATAATGTTGTGTACGCATTAATTAGGAGTAATACTTTTGGCAGCCTTTTTCAACAGATTCAAGAACGTGGCACTGTTCTATTGGTAGAAATGATCTCGTATCTGGGCCTAAAGCCCAGCCTACATGCGGGACCGCCAAGAGTATCAACGTCTCCGTCATCAGACGTCAAAGATTAAATGCGTATTCCTCAATGACAAGCAATAGCCCTCCAAAAACTGACAGTCATTTGGATAATGACGTGTCAATAGTTTAGCATTATCACTGCATTGAGATGTGTGAACATGGACCACAGCAACCAGTGATCGGACGGTTGAGATATTCTAAATAGTCAATGCTGATCTGATCTTGAATGTTGATTTGATTGGCTTTTTGTTTTCTAGGTGAAAATTTATGCTTTTTTCCAATGGTGAGTTTGGTGGCGACGTGTCACGTCTTGGAGACTTGGACTGTAAGGTTTTTTTGCTGATTTTGTAGATCCCTGTGATTGATCAACGGCAGGGATGCTTGAGGTGGATTGTACCGTGTACTGGAATTTTCCTTGTCAACCTAGCTTTCACAAAGAGGCCGAGACATACCACGCGACTACTAAGAGCGTATACTCCGTTGGTTCGGTTCAAACAGTTTTAGTCAAGTGGGGACCACATGAAAATGGGCTTTATCAGGGCCTAGAGTTTCTGTATTCCGTGACCTGGCTTTCTATGGTTTATTTTCTACGCAAGCCTGGCTGTTTTAGTCTACAGCCACTGGGCCTTTCCCGTATTCAAGGGCTTGTAATCCTCAAATACTATATACTCCGCTTGGTTCCCGTAGTCAAAAACAGAATAGCTATTGGGGTCTCTAATTGCCTATGCCGTTTCTTTAACTTTAAATTAGACATGATTCACAATTTATCATAATAAAAAAATTAAATTAAAATTTTAAAGTAATAATTTAGAATGATTTATAAATCGTCGATTGGTAAGGTTCAATTTCAGTCGATTCCAATAAGATTACGGCTTCGGTTACAATTTTAATATGATTTCGATTTTTATTTTTTTAAAAAAATTAAAAATTAAAAACAATTTATTTTAGTTAAATAAATGAAAGTTTGTTACTAAAATTAAGTTTTATTAAAATCTTCGTAGTTATCTTACTTGTAAGCCTTCTCTTATCTCAATGGATTATTCATGGGTTTCCGTATTCAGTATTAGTAGCAGTACCCTTAGTGTCAATGTCAAATAAATTTATGAAATCAGTATGAAAATTTTCTCATTGACGTCTTGCAACTTTAATTCAATCATCAAAACAAGATTGAGTCTTTAAATAATCAAAACTCAAAGAGTATTGATCTTCTAATAATATATTCCCTACCATTAAAAATTTGTGCTAATGCAACTATTGATACTGAAATTACAATTATATCCTTAGCAATCAAAGATAAAATTTAATTTTTTTCCTTTTTTCATTCCACCAATGAATAATGTTAAAGTTTTCAACATCATCACATGCATCTTCAAACTCAAAACAAATTGTTAGATAATCTTCGAGTTCCGAAATGGAACTCAATCCGGATGATGAAGATAAGAGTCTTGATTTTCTGTTATGTTATTGCATTAATAGATATGCATGAATTTTTTGTTTACCAATAACAACATAAGATAATTTCTCGATTTTGAATTTATATACCATAAATAGAACTATATTACAAATACAAATCATATATATATATATATATATTTATCTTAACTTTATTAATTATTCTTGAAACATTAGGTTTTATCATAATTTCATCATATATAGAATCATAATATATATCTAAATATTTTATTTTAATTCGAGAATAAAAAATAGTTGTAATTAGATTTATTTAAGGTTTTTCAAAATAATATTTAGCTCATTTTATTTTCATTACATTAATACAATCATTAAAAGCAACTCTATCAGTCCACTATTTTAAAGTTACGACAATATTAAAACATTCATAAACAATTAAATGACAAACTGAATAATAAACACCATACAATCAATAGTAGTAGTATATCTAGTTATTTGTGTCTGTGAAGATTTCATACTAATTTTGTCTTTGTGGTTTCTGTTGCAAATGTCCACCTAAGGTTCCATACCCTCATCATGATTTTCATTTATATGTAGACTTACAATAATTGCAGTCTACAATATATTGCCCCTCTCCGATACTAAGTTCTTGTTTTGTGAAGTGCTATTTGAAAATATCATATTTGAGTGTTTTAATTTTCTTTGTACCTGTAACACAACTTTTTTGGTCTGTGATACTAATTCCAGTTACACTTTAAATACGTCATTACTAATGCTAGTACTGGCATCGGCGCCAGAACCAATGATAAGAATGAAAAAATCAATTGTTTATGAACATTCAAAATGAGTCAGTGATCGAAAATCATTTGAAGTTGTAAATTGATCCGTATAAAGATATTGATAAGGTGAACGTAATGAAAATTATATTGAAGTCTTCTCATTGTTCGTTGACTTATTTGAATCTGACATTTTTTTTTCGTGTTTGAAGAGAAAATATAAAATAACAAATTAAAATTTTAATATGAGAGTAAAGAGAGCTTGAGAAAGACAACTTAGAATAATGCTAATGTACAAAGAAAATAAAACTGATATTTGATAAATGTGTAAATAAAATTGATTTGAAAGAAATAATTTATAAGAGATTTTTTTAAACCGTTGTAATTTCAACAATTTAATTTTTAATTTTTTATTTATTTGAGAAAAAATAATTTAAAAGGACAAAAGAAAAAAAAATGCAACGTACCAGTTTGGACACGACTTGTTTAAAAAAATAATGTGCACAAGTTACAAGATACGAATTGCCATACAATTAGAGAACATAAATGATTAACATAAATTAAAGATGACATGTATCACATAAAAAAATATTAAATTATATTAGGGAGTAGGGATTGTTTCTTTGACATTAACCAAATAAATTAAAAAGAAATTAAAAGTTGACATTATGTGTAAGTTTGAGGGGGAAAAAATTAGAAAATGATAAAATAAATAAATAAATAAATAATGTGCAAGTCACAATACACAACTTGAGAATGATTTCATTTATCCAAAAAATAAGTTAATGGCGTATGCCTATTTATATAGGTTAGTTGACACAAGAAACTATTTATATTTTTTTTGTCCTTTTTTTTTTATTTTGAGGGAAAAAATAAAATAAAATCATAAGTCATGTGATTAATTTGAGGAAAAAATGATTGAGATTTATTTGAAATTTGAAATTTAAAAAGATTAAAAATTATTTTTTGTTTTACATAATTATATTAAGTTGGAAATTTAATGATAAGATTAATGTATATAAAAAATAAATATAACTTATCAAATAAAATTATATATATAATTTTTTTAAAAGGTTTGAAATGTCGGTTCCACTGTTCATGAACCGTTGATTCACAATTAATCAAAATGTTGAAATCGAAAACCACCGATTCGTGAATCTTTATAAACTGTAAACCTAGTGTATGAGTTTTGAATCGTTGATTACGGTATGATTTCGATTCGATTCGTTAATTCAGATTCAACCTCGGTCAGATTTAATTTAAATGAATCTTTTATTAGGATGCATTTGAATAATCCAATTATTTACATGATAATTAGATGAATCATGGATTTGAATAATCTAACAAATCTCTTTTTTTTTTATAAAAAAAATCTACCCATTAATTAACCAAATAAGTATTTTATTATTTAAAATTTCAAAACTTGAATTATCATAAAAACCCTCTTTTAACTCTATCCATATACACATCGACATTATGTTTTTTATTAGCTATTCAATCCCTTCACTATGCGTTAAAAATAAAATAAGAGTAATAGTAATCAACAAATAGTCATACAAGAAAAACCATGAGATTTCTTGGCTTAAAAAAAAAAATCATGTAAAAAAAATGTTGTTTCCTTCTCCCGCAATTCTTTAGAAAGATTTTTCTTTTAGTTGACAAGTATTTAATATCCATCCCCCCCCCCCAAAAAAAAGGTATTTAATATTCACAGAACGTGACGGTTTAGAAGTCGCGAAAAATGGCACATTTCTTGTTCTTTCCTCCGTTTTCTCGCTATATATATATATTGCTATTCATATTACTTTTTTCTTTTAATTTTTTTTCTCAACAACTGCAAAAATAACATCAACTTTTCTTTTTAAAACATCATAGTTCATAGTTTATCATCAACATGATCAGTCAATGCATTATTAATCATCTACAATGCATTATACGTTATTTTTACTAAGCACGTTGAGGTCATAAAATTCTACTTAAACTTAAGTCTATTAGCAAAATTGATTAGAAAAAAAAAATCAAATTTAACTATTCCATCAGTTTGAAATTTAAATATTTATATTTGATTTAATTTAAAATTAAGAGAAGATTTTGATATTAATAAACTTATCATATTTTATTTGTTATTAATTTGATTAGTGAATATATCATTAATTAGTCATATATAATATATTAAATCAAGAGAGTTATATTAGTAAAATTTTAAATGAAAAATATATTTATTTAATAAAAGTGAAAATCTAATTTAAGATATCTAATAATAAAAATGTTAACATTTAATTGAAATTAAATTGAGGGAGAAGAGAATCAAAGAAAACCAAATTTAATTACTACTCTTCAATTCCGCTATAATAAATTGGATAATTTTTCACGCGAATATAGGTTAAAATGAAAATCAAGAAACTTAAAGTAGACGTCATAAAGATCCATGCCTTCTCATTGTAGGCAAAGCTGTATTTAGAGATCAATTAAAAATTAAGAATAGAAAAGTCAATCAAAATAAATATTCTCAAAGCCACTGCACCATAATTTTCTTATCTTTGACATTCAATTTTAATGAGAATATTTTAAATTAGTTTAAATAAAAAGTGAAATTAATTCAGAGTTACTGTAATTAAATTTTAGGTTAATGTAATTATCTTTATCATTAAGGAGGTAATGTTTAATTTTAAATTAAAGATATTATTAATAAAATTTTAAATAAAAATAATGTTTATTTTAAAAACAAGCACCTATTTTTTTTAAAAATAAAACCATTAATATATAATTTTGATTAAAATTTTAATAGTTCACTTAGTCGTTACTATGCCACCGAAATATTGGAAGATTCAATTCGGACCAAGAATAAAAGTGAACCTATGATGATGAAAAGATGTCCACATTTCTCTGATTCTCGAAACTCTCTCCGTTTTTTCCTTTCCTACCCCCCTCTCCGGCGGGTATTAATAATTGACTGACGTGTGCGTATCCGAACTCAGAAAGCGCCATTTGTAAATTGTGACTTTTGTACAAACCTCTGAATCTATCTCGGGAATTCTTTTTCGTTTCACAAACTTCCGAATAAGTTTCCTTACTCAAGAAATGTTTTTGGGTTGATTGTAGAATCCGTCATGAGGAGGAAGAGAGGGGAAGGGGAGGAAGAGGGCTTGGGGATGGAGGCTGAGATTGATCGCCTCCCGATAGACTTGTTGGCTCATATATTTGCTCTCCTCGCTTGTTTTAAAGATTTGGCCCAGTAATTCCTTTCTGATTTTTGCGTGAATTTTCTCTGCTTCTGTGTATTTCGTAACACTTGGTAAAAGGAAAAAAAGTTTCACCATGCTGTAATGTGTGTGTGTGTAATACAGGGCGAGCAGTGTGTGCCGGAAATGGAGGCAGGGAGTCAATGAGTCTCTGGCGAGAAAAGACAAGCTCAGTTTTTCTGGATGGAAGATGGATGATGATTCCACAACTCGCCTCGTTCGCCTTGCTTACGGTCTCAAGGAGCTTGACATGTAATAATTTGATATCTGTTTAAGCTTTTTGCAGATGATCTGATTTTTTTCCCCCTTATAGTAAAAAGTTTGGAAAATGTCGATGACTTTGCTAATGCTGATAATCTGATAAAACAAAGTGATGATACTCTTCTTTTAACTTATTTGTGGTGGAGTCACTTACAAAATTGGAGTATTGAGTAAAAATCCGTTTACTAGGGAAGATTAGATGATTGCTGCCATTTCCCATTTGTTTCTAAAGACTGATTTACCAATAATTGTGATATCTGGGACTGCAAATGGTCTGTTTATAATCAATCAAAGAAGGAAATAGGTTGGCGAAATAACCATCACAACAGCCATTTTGTGCACTGAGGCAGTTAGTTATGGATTGTTCATTCATCAAAGAACAATATGTAAAAGTAATTAAGTAGTAAGTTCATTGATAGTAGAACTGATCTCAAGTTAACTCTGTATGTAGAAAGAAATGGACATTCTTCTTTTTCTGATTATCCAGTTTAATTGTCTTGATTTGCATTATATCTTCAGTTCGAGGAGTAGATGGGGCTGCCAAATAACTGATCATGGACTCTTCCAATTATCATCCGCAAAGTGTATTGGCAATTTGTCTTCAATTTCTTTGTGGGGTTCTACAGGAATCACAGATGGAGGTGCTGTCCAACTGGTATGAATTCACAGAATTCTATGGATTTTTTTTTGGTTTTAACAACATATGCCTTTATACTGTTGTGAGAGATTTATCTAAATCTGCTATGTAGAATTTTCGTTAAGTCAGTCAATTCAGTTGCTTGATTAGACTCGGAACTGCTATTTTTAGGGTAAAAACATGCATTCTTAGTTTGTTTGTTGAGACACAGATGTTTGAGGCTACTAATGTTAAAGCAGCTGTATTGATTTCTTCTGAGACATAACGAGATATGTTTTTGTAAACGTGTGGGTTAGCATCTTCTCTGAAAAGAGGGAAAAGAGTAATGTGGTTATTAAATCTTTATCTTATTATTGTTCCAAGGGTGGAGGGAGATGGATTCTTTCCTTAAAGAGTTTGCTTCAATAATATCTATCTAGTCATATGATCATAAATTCAGGAAGGATACAGCTATTCCAATTTCCATTGTTTGTATTTAATATTTCTGAAAGTTCTGGTGAATGGAAATATTAAATCTGTTGTTCTCTGAGAACCATGTAAGAAGTCCAATTTATTTAGTTTGTTTGTTCTCTGCAACAGATTTCAAGAGCTATTTCTTTGCAGCACCTGAATATTGGTGGTACATTTATCACAGATGCATCTTTATTTGCCATTGCAGATAGCTGCCCACGGTTGAAGGTACTATTTCCCCAGAATATCCTCACCGCTGTGGAATTCTTTAAAAAATTATTATAAGGGAAGAAAAGATTGGTTTTGTCACGAGTAATACAATGTTTATGGTAATCATTGAGAGAGCAAGCAATTATTAGGTTGTTGTCACACCTCCTTTCTCAGCTAAGTAGTCTTGGATTTTTTTTTCAGACTATTGTCCTATGGGGCTGCCGTCATGTGACTGAAAATGGACTTCTCGTCCTTGTAAATAAATGTCGCGGGCTGGAGTCTATCAATGTATGGGGTCTGAGGGTTCCGGCGGACTGCTTCATCGGCTTGCTTGCCATTAGTCCAGCTCTTCAGATAGTACCTAAAGGAATGCTGAATGTTGAAAGTGTTACAGTCTGGCCTGTCTTTTAAGGTGCATAATTGGGGTTGCTACCATGATACAGGAGTATATAGATTGTTCTTCCCATTTATTACACTGTACAGATTGCTCTTCCCCTGTCAAATTAATAAAACCAGTGAGGTGGATGCCTCGGTACATTCTGACTCCGATACACTACTATTGTCTACTTGAAAGAATTGGAGATTCTTATGTATTCTTTAATCTTTGCTTTGGTCATGTTCATCTGTCAATTCCCTGATTGAATTGGTATAATGGAAGTAGCTGGTAGTCAATTAAAGCATTAATTGTGTGCTACCTTGAATTATTGCCTGTTGATTGGTGATAAGAACTCCAGATTTTTCTGTGGGCTTCAATTATGGATTGTTCAGATTTTTTTGATCCACAGTTTTCACGCCCGATAAGTAGCAAACTCAAAAATTCCGAGGGATACCCACCAAAATAGTAACTAATTGGTGGAAGAAAGACGTAGACTGCAGGTTGGACTAGGACATAAAACTCAAACGTAGAATTTCTGTAAAGATGCCATTCGTCTATTACATTCTGCTACCGGTTAGAAGAGGAGTGGTGGTTTTTTTTTTTTTTGGGGGGGGGGGGGGGGGAGGAACGGAAAAAGCGAAGAACATATGAAGCGCTACCATTCTGTAAGTATTGAGGTAAGAGAATCTGGGCTTTTTAAGCACAATTGTGTATCAGTATGTACGTATACATATGAATGCTTTGAAACAAAAACATGATGATAGAGAGAGAGTTGTTTGTAACAAATCCAACCTAAAGTTTCTCCAAACAAATTCAAGCAATTGCACAGAAAAGAAATCAGAGATTTATAGAGAATTTTATCACCCCCCCCCCCCCCCCCCCCGGGCGGCCAATTAGCTACTGATGGTTAAAAACATGTGTCATCGGGAAAAGCGCATGACTAAAGTACCTTAATAAGATCATGCACTGGTGTAATGAAGTCAGCCAAGAAATTAAGAATATATGATTGTTTGCAAATTTTTGAAAGAGGTGAACTACACAAGAAAGCAAAACACTTTTACTAATCACAAGAGTTCAGAGATTCATTATTTGTCTAACCATTTACATGTCATGTAGATTTTGGTGAAACATAAATCAATCGAGATACTAAGTCCCAGGTCTGTTTACACAAAAAAGGAATTAGTCTTCCACCATCCTCTTTCAGATGATTTCGTTATGTTGAAATGAGTAGCAGAGACCTAGATACATCTAGATCATGCTTCTCAACATACTTCTATATTTTATTTCTTTGCTTGTGGTGCCTACTAGAAGTTTTATTATTGTATGCCATAATAAGACAATCAAGTGTTAATCGTATATCTCCTGTTATCAGGGAAGCAACTAGATTCAATTATTGAATGCAAAGAATTATTCAATCAAATTTAAGTACATTAAAGGAACCACTAATGGGAAATGAAAATAGGATTTTGCATTAACAAAGAGTTGATAGAAACATACTTGGTTTAGGTATTGGTGCTTTCTCTTTCCTTTTGGCACTAAACAAAATCCTGGACTGACTACCTCAGTTTTGCTTGCATCATCATATCAGGTCCTGACTTTTCACTCACTAGAGTAAGACTAGTATATCTATTCGAATCCAAAAATTTACTTACTAGCAACTAGATGCCAATACTCTGATTAGCTAATTCATCGAATATGCCAAACCATAATTCTGCTCTTGTCACAACAGAAATAAAAGAATGGAGAAGGGGTACAGGCATAGAACCATAATACTTGGGAAGGTGATAGTGGAAGCAGCACCAGTCAACTGCACAGACCCAGAAAAACTTCCACCAGGACCGGTTGTTGCTTGAGTTGTATTGGAGGCTGCAACATTCTTGCAACTTCCATAAGATGCTCCTGCCTGAAAACAGTCCATGAATAATTCAAAACTTTCAGTATTAGCGTTTGTTGCTTGGTGTGATAAAAAATGCACAATTACATTCACAAGGATGGCAACTAATTCCAAGATCAGATGCATTCCTAGCATACATCCTTTTCTGTTTTACAAGGAAACTAGAAATCTATTCTGAAACCCTTAGAAGAGTCAGTTTCCAAGTGTATTGAGGGCCACAAATGTTTACTTGTGCACTAGCAGCTTGATTATCAGAGAAAGACACCTTATTTTTCATTTGTTTTTGAAAAGCGTCCTTATTTTTAATTTAGAACATGATTAAAAAAATCAATAAGTTTGATAATCAGAGCAGCAGCTCTTATGTACAGTTTAGTACCATTTCTGTGCATGGTTTTGACAGTGTAATTGTAATAAGAAAACCAGCGACCTTCGAATTGACAGAGACGAACCTGGCATGCAGTGACAGTAGGACACCCACATAACGCTTGACCATTCATCCGATCTAAAGCATCAAAAACACCTCCTCCATCGCTTCGCTGCAAAAACCTCAAGTTAGACACCTTAGTAATTCATAAGAATTGTAAGTTCTTTGAGTTAAAATTTCAGTACCATGTAGAAGTTCACAGCCAAAAAATTAGGCATCATATTTCCAGCAGCTTTATAACAGGAATTCACTAAGTCAACCAAGGTAACTGAATGTTCTTTGCAAGCTTGATTTTGGTCTGGAATTGCTGGGAAGTAATTTTCTAGAAACAGAGAGACATCTTTTGAGTTGAGTGGCTTTGATTCCTTTCTATTTGAACATGAACCAGGTACTAAGCCACCATCTCCAGCTGAAACAATTACAGATTACTTGATGCAGAGAGAGCAAACAAATCCACAAAAAACTACATCATCAGAGCACTTACGTTCATTTTCCACCATGTACCTCCACTGGTAAGCAATTCCTTCAGATGCTTCCTTAGACGAATCAGAAGTGAAAACTAGCAAGCGATGATTTAATTTTATCATGTCATTAACAGTGGGCCAATCCTCACCTTTCCTGGGCATTTTAGAAACCGGGTACCAATATTTATCAAGACCGGCTTCAGTAAAAACCTTAGTTAACCCTTTTGGGGCATGGACATAGTCCTCAATTATAATGGTAATAATTTCATTTGAATTCTCATTCAAGAATGCTTCGACTTCCTTCAATGTGTCCAAAGCAGGTCCCTGAGGGATTTCCAAAAGGCACACTTTAAGAACTACTCAAATTAATCATTTAAAACCATTCAACTGATGATGAGAGAGTTTGATCGGCTTACAAAGGCCGTGAAGTTGAAACATTGACCGTGAAACGAATGGCAGAGCCAGATGCCATTCTCGAAATCATACATATCCAACATCAATCCCCTCACTCCATTCTAAAGAAGAAAATCAATCAAGAAAGAAAAAAATCACAGATCAAATACAAGATACTTTGAAATTAACAACAGGATTCTGCTTTTCGAACAATGCAAATAAAAGTTGAGTGATGCATCGAGAAATTGCATACTCGCAATTGGTTGGTAACAGTGTCCTCTTGGTTGTAGAATGTAATCCTCTGAGCACCCGTCAAGGATGGAGCATCGACAATGGAAAACGCATTGTGGGTAACCAGCCATGTATACTTGTTGAATGGCAGTCCATTTATCTGACATCATCAGTCATCGCCGAAAATTGTAACGCACAGACACAGAGGAATCGGGTAAGGATCTTAAAGAATTCTTACAAGGATAAAAAAGCAAAGAGTGATGGAACAATTCAAATGATTACAATTGAAGTTGGGATGCTAGCTTGCCCTCTGGTACAGAAAGGTTGAGTCTTTCCCAGTGAAGGGCAGTTTCCACAGTAGAGGCCAGGCCCACAATCAGTTGGTGAAGTACAAAAGTCCAGAAGCTGCCAAATTTAAGCAAAATTCAGAAAAGGAAAGTGAAATTGCAAGGATCTGCACACTCAAATTTCACAGTAAAAAAGAGTAGAAAGAAAAAGAAAAAGGACCTGACAATAGCCGGCGGAGCAAGCAGTGGAAGTGAAAAGGAAGGCAGGTGAAAGAATGAGAAGTAACAGTAAGAAACGAAAGAATTGGCATCCATTTCCGTTTGCAGCTATGCAATGGCTGCTGCTGCTCTCCATGCCGTTACAGAGCTCTTCCGCAAAACACGGCAGCATGAGAGGGCTGTCACTGATTGCATACCCTTACGTCTCTCTCTACAAAATTGAGTTGAAGAAAAGCTGAAACGGTCTTGCCCACCCAGTTACACTCTCTTCTCTTGTGTGAAATAATAAAGACTATAAAGAAAAAAGCAAAAGCTCGATTTCACTTACCATATATGACGGGAGAGAGAGGGAGAGAGAGAAGGAGATGCCAAGATGAAGATAGTGCCAAAAGCTTTACCTGCTCTTTGCTACTAATTGCTATCAACTTTACCTTTTTCATCATTTTGTAACTCCGACTTTCTAGGCATTAACCTTCTAAAGTTAAAAATTAAAGAAAAATTTCAATACAGACTTCTAAATCTAACTTAAACGTGATTTGTGATAACATTAATCTAACTTTAAAAAGCCTAACCATGGCTGAAAATGTTGATGCGATATACATTACTACATAAAAGCCGACGTGGCAGGGAGGAATTCAATATTAATCAAGAGGCGGAGCGTTTGATTAGACTCATTGCATCAATCAACAACATTCATCAAGGAGGAGAAGACAAGAAATGCTTTGAAATGGGAAAACACATTACGGTTCGTGGGATGGGTTTCTTTTAGCGCTTTCACGTGGTGGGACACGTTACGTTACCCCCGTATCTTTCTTTCTAGTTGCCGTTTCCCTCAGCTGTTGTGAAATGTTCTACCAAGTGCCTCGTCCAGTTTAACCAGTTTGGTCAACTGGACTATGGTAGTGGTTTATCTCTCTTGTCTGAGGTAGGGATTTCCATCTCATCCATTGAATGGTTTCAAGAACCAATATTTCAGAATCACTCGGGTATCCAGAAATATTGATGGAGGAATAGCTTTCAAACAGACATACTGATGACATCTAAGTTAGCCAATTAGCAGAAACAGCAATCTCCAGACTCCTATGGAGAAGGCACCCGTACTACACTGCACACATGCTCGAGAGAAACTAGGTACCGTACCAAGAAATCTTTTCAGATGTGAAACCGCAAGACATTAGAGCCAGACGTAGATACAGACAGCAGAGCAAAGAATAACAATTAACAAAGACCAGAATGCCCTAATATTACTTAAAATTCCAACAGTATTAAAAGCACGATCAGAACAAGAGACTAGAGAGCTACCAACCAAGGAATAGATATCAAACTTTGGGATCATAATTGTGCAAACCATCAGCCAAAAGTTTCCAATGAATTTGCAACGAACAAATTAAGATAGTTTCCAGGTATTTGTCCTTCACAGGACAATTTAATCTAATAGTCTGGGTAGTTTCACTCCAGCCTAAAGAAAATCAAAATGTCTAAATAAACATATCTAAAACATTCTGTTAGATCAATCTAGAGATGCAGGCCTATAGTCTCACTGACAACGAATTGATTAAATAGCATCTAAAGGCTGCCGAAAATCATCTTCTCATAGAGAAAAGAATGAACAAAGAATCAAATCTATGCTATTAGGTGTGCTTCTTTGCACGACCACTTGAAGGACCAGCATACTCCTTCTTGGTACCAGATGCCTCTGGTTTCTTGGCCCACGCAGGAGCTCTCTCTGGTTCATAACGATAATCATAAAACAGTTCCTCTCCTGCACAAATTCGTTCCTTAGCAAATATGCCAACTCTGTGATCTCCAGCGACCATAATGACCTGCCAAAGGCAAACCAAATAGATAAAGCTGGATAAAGTTAAGGCATACAACTTAGAAATGATCATCACCATTAAGTATTTAGTTTCAGTTTTACCTTTGCATAACAGTTTGGATCAGGGGAATGATTGGCAAACTTCAACTTATCACCTTTCCGATAAGCATCAAGCACAAACTGCAAACAAAAATAGACTTGTAATAATGCATGCAGTTTTGCTCATGCATTCTGTATGAGTTCTCCATCAAGGCATGCAGCAGGCAGAGGGGGCTGTGGGTAATATTGTGAATCATATTTAAGCAGGCATCACAAGTTGTACCTGATCGTTAAGGTTGAAAAGAAATGAGGAATTCACGCGATCATAGATCTTGCCACGCTTATCAGCTTCACGGTGTGAGATCAGTTCACCAGTATACTCCCCAAGGTATTCGTGCTTGGTGACAGTATTCTAAAATGAAAATAACAATGAGTCTGAGAAGGAAAATTAAGACCAAACAACAGTGTATTATTTACCTTCAAGAATGCTCCCCAGCCAGACACATCAGACCTTCCAAGTAAAACCTGTAAAGCAATATAACAGTAAAAATTAATAACAATAATAATAGGTAATAATAATGAAAAGCATTACAATGAGAATAAACTATGATCCAGTCATGTAAATTCCAGCTCTGCTAATATGTTCATTTGTTTTCTAGACAGCTGAGCCTTGGCCTGAACTATTACAATTTTCCCATCTCAGCAACTGGACCAGCCCAAAAAAGAGAGTAAACAAAGATATAGGCTAGATAACTAGTCACCTCCAATTGAAATCACAAAGAGAAACCACTCTTCATGTAGAAAAAATTATTGGAAAGGGTGACAAAAATACATCATGCTAAAGAATGAAAGCTAATTCTGGCTGTAAACTCAATGTACTGTACCAAAGCTACAAATGAAAGTAGGGATAAACCAAAGATCATTAAGTGAACTTTTCTGTCCAATCATGCCCCTGAGGTGAATTGAAGCTGGGGTCCCCTGTCAATACCTATAGTTGCTGTGGTATGGTACAGCCGCCTAACTCCATAATCCACTCTTAATTTGTCCCTAATATCTTTCAGCTTAAAACTAGAAAGTATCTGGCTAATTTGTGGAGGTGTTTAGTTTGATATCCGAGGGTCAATTTCATGAAACTCAAGTGAGGCACCACCGAGAGACACAGTCAGCAAATAACCTAAAAGTCTTTCAATATCAAAGCTTTTCTTAGGTGCCATAAAATAATGCATCACAATGTATTAAGCAAACACATGGTTATTAGCAAAGAATATTTTGTAGTACATCCATATAAAAATTATGTTCTCCTCAGTCTAGATTGAAAAGTGATAGATTTCAGAAGGATAACATAGGAGGAGAAGACAGAGAAATTAAGTAGAAAACTAAAGTGTACACTGAAAGAACAGTATTACAGCAGGACCAACACTATACATTATGTTTCTAATGGAAAACTGAAAAGACTCACATTGAAGACAAAAATTAATTTTAAAAAGAAGACTTTCAAGGAGAATACACTTGTTTGCGCACATCCATTATTCATGAAAACTTTTACTGAATAACAGCATCTCCTCAAGAAAAATATGAACATCAAATATGTAATTATGTTTCAGAATTCAGAGCATAGTTGTAGATTAAGGAGAATGTAATTACCCTTTGCTGTTGTTTGAGCAGAAGCTTCATATTCCTGCATTCATAATTATCACCCCTTTGGGAAGGAACACCAAGAGTGCCATCGCCACAACTACAAAGGCCAAATAAATTAACTAGGAAGTAGTTCAACTAATGAAGATTGTAACTGACAGACCAGATACTTAGCGGAAAAATTGTAGTTTTGATAAATTGAATAGGACAGATGACATACTGGTGTAACAGTTTATACATACTTCCTACAAGTTGACTCCACTTCTAATCTTTCAACGAGGAACAGAATTATTATCAGAAATATACTCAACCAATCAAATTATCTCACAGGTAGCATGGGATAGATGAAGTACCCCAATGTAACTCCATGCTCATCATCTGTATTGACAAACTAAAGTTTCGAACAATGGCTAAAATAATGTCATAACAAATCTAACCACATGACAATCTAGTTTTACCTGATCCAGCAATTTCGGCAAACATCAGGATCACATTCCCTGTCAGCAGCAAAACAAGGGCATTGACGACTTCGGCACTGACTCTTGGCACAATGACATCCCCTGAACCGATTTTTGCAACTCTTTGGACATCTGAAATTACGAAAATTAGTCAAGATCAGAATGATACTTATGCAAGCGAGAATAACATCATTCACGGTGAAGGGATGGGAAGTGGCATGTTGTAAATTAACCTTTCAAACGAGGCATTGATTCAACTTAAACCACAAGGAAGGGGGAAACATTTGGACTTCATCATCTTTTTCTTTAGTCAAAGAGCTCCATTAAGTTGTTTTACCAAGAGAGGAATGCATGAATACCTCAAATTATGAATAGGAAAAATTGCTCACCCACAATATTTTTCACAACATGTCCCATTTAGAAGGCACGGACAGTCCTTCCCGCAAGGAGATTGACAGGTGCATGGATTGTACTGTATGCACGGAAGATCCTTCTTCTCAGAAATTCGCTTCCTGATCGAGTGATATCCAATAGACTTCCAAGTATACTTCAACCGGCGAACTTTACCTCTCCTCCGCAAAAACTTTGACCTTCTTCGAACTCCTTTACCCTAAATCATATTCCATACTCAAAAAAAAAAGCTCATAAACGTGGAAGAAAGCATGAACAAGGAAATCATAAAGAAAAAGCACTTACCTTGGTTTCATTACCATCAACCTTGTATCCCTCAACTAGGGGATTTGTGCCATCGCCTGCTTGAGAGGATGGCTCATTTTCAGGGCTATTCATATACATGAAAACATCTAAGCATGTTTTCCAACCACTCAGTAGATTCCTGGCAATCAGACAGCTGCATGACAAAGCAAGAGAGGTTCATCAGAAATTAAGGTGAGAATGAAATGTTTCTGGGTAACACTTCATGGCATATACTCTGTTCGCATAGCACATTAGAATAAGAAAACATCCAAGCAGATATTCCAACCACTGAGTAGATTCCTAGAAATCAAAACATCTGTATGAGACGCAAAAGAGGTGCATCACAAATGAAGATGACACTGAAAGATTTCTGGGAACTTTATGGCATATACTGTATTCACATAGCACATAAGGAAATGATGTAACCCTGCAAAGTGATAATAAGAAACTTCAAAGCAACTTTTTAGTTATCTGAAGGCAAAAGGAAAAAGTTAGAAACCAGTGTTTATAAAAAATTTCCTTTCAGTTATTACATAACACAAACCAATCTAACTAGACAAACAATTCAAAGTGCTCCTAAGAACTGATTATTTTAACATGATTTGCATAACATATGGTGTTAGTCTGCCAAAATCCACAATCATATGAACATAGGATCCAGTAGACTTACACTTGTTGCCATCAAAGAACCAATATTCAATTAAAACTCTATCCAGGAAATATATCTCAAAATGCACATAGAAACCAGTCTGCAGAAGTTTCATTATTTGGATTGATATTAAAAAAGCATGCATAAATTGACCAACCTGTTCCTGCCAAACATCACTAGACCCTGCTCATAAAGGGCCTTTTCCATCGTTTTCCAAGATTTATCATGATTAACTTCTTGTCTGTAAATATTCCCATTCAAGGTTCCCTCATTACTAGAGATGGGTTGGATCGCCAGAACATCATTTTGTGGGCAACCAGCAACCTCAATTTGCAGAAGTTTGTCATCGTCAAAAGCAGGAGATTTCATCCTAGACCTTCTTCTGCTTGGAGATTTCCCTTTCGGTGAAGATGAACTATCATCTTCATTTTCCTTGTGCGAATTAGAACGAAGATTCAGATCTTTCAAACTCAGACTTCCACTTGTAGCAGGATCAGAATTACAAGTTAACATTTTCTTCTGCCTCTTCCTCATGGCAACTAGGACATGCTCAGCTACCCTCTTGCTGTTTCTTTTTTGTACACCACATTTATTGAGAAATTTACTCTTATGTGGTGAAGGTGGCTGAACAGCTGCAAGATCATTTAAAGATCTAATTTCTGAGTCACTGCTTTCAGAAATGTTCTTCGCATTTGGGGAACCACTGTCACTTTGGGAAGACTTGGATCGCATTCTTACAGGTGGCCCAGCATTCTTCCTCCTATGCACCTGAGAAACACCATCACATAGCAGCAAAATATTTTCTTCACAATCTCCCCGACCAGGGGATCTCACTGTAGCAATACTTTCTGATTGAAATACCTGACAAAATGTGATACGTACCGGTAAGAAATAGTCAGAAAGATGTAGAACTATAAATTAAAAATGAAAAGACCTGCTAATGCAAACATTGATAAGCTAACATGTGTTCAGCATGCATAAGCTTCCAGAGAAAACTGGTGAGAATGCTGAATTATGAAATTTAGATTTACTTATTAACAAAATGAGCAAAAAAGAACAAAAAATTGTACCAGCCGAAAGCAATTTGGCCCACATGGGTTCTTTTCTGCATCTGGAGAGGACCATGGAGATGGTTTCTCAGCCTAATTGAACCCCCAAAAGAAATTAGAGCATTATATTACAGGTTCCAAGAATTATAGCATTCACTTAACAGTATATCTAACTTACAGGAAACACTAGCTCTTGCGAACATCCATGTAATCTACAATCAAAGACCTAAAAGTAGAAAATGGAAGAAGAAAGCCACATTCAGGATAAAGACGTATCTCAGTAATAAAACTCAAGGCTCCAGAATTTAAAAAATAAAATTAAAAATGATAATAGGAATCAATAAATAAAGATATATAGGATACACACATGACACCGGCGGCAAAACAGATTGTCAAATGAATCCAAAGCTGCAGGAAGATCCTTGTCAAGATATGAACGTGCAGTTTCAAAATTCCCACCATTCAGATTGCTTGTATTGCTTACTTGCTTCATAAGATCTTCATGTCTTGCCTGTACAGATGCTTGCTGGTGGTTAATATCCGAAGGCCAGAAAATATTCAGGAAGCACCAGAGTTTGCTCTGTGACTGGTTTTTTGTTTGAGAAACTGAAAAGAAAAAACCTATACCTTGACTTCACAAGGCTTCCTAGAAAAGCAGTTTGCCAGCAAATCCAACAGAACATCAGACATGCCAAAGTCTTGGGCAGTAATTCTGTAAAAAGAAAAGACAGTAAGTTTTCAAGTCTGTTTTTGCAGGCCTTGTGACACATATCATTACTCATTAGATTTTGGTAATAGTACATCTCATTGATCAAAAGGAATGAGAACCAGAAATTCAACTACAGAGACAGCACAACTAAAAATGAAAAGATCATACTATTTTAGCCATTAAAATATAAAGTATATCACAGTATTTTATTGCAATTGGCAGCATAAGGTTATTTGAAATGAAAACAGAAAACATAAGCAACATGCTGAGGAGTACTTTCTCTCAAAGTAGCAAACAAACAGCTGCAAACGCACATTGCTGGAATTAACTAAAGTAAAAATATATATATATACCAACCGCAAAATGTAATCTTCAGATTCTGCAAACTCCTTCTTTTCTTCTTCCTCATCAGCTGTCTCTTCCTCACTATCACTACAAATTAGTGCTTCTCCACCCTCAGGGTCATAGTAAATTCTTCTTCGACCAACTACTGATTGATCTTCTGTCATCCTCTGATTTCTAATAATTTTAGATATAAAAGAGATAAGTCAAACAAGGCAAAATAGTGCAATGACCAAAAAAACAAAGACACAGTAGAGCATTGATCCAAATTTCAAGGGGCAGATAATATGCACAGAGAAGCTTTACATTCTAATAGATCCTTTTTACTCACTCACAACCAAACAAAAGGACAGAATGAAAAACCATACAAGAAAATTGAACCTGTGGCTTGATCACAAGTCAAGACATTGATTGCAAACATGGAAGCAGGAATTTCAAGAAAACAATGATACATACTGATTTCTGTCTCCTTCTAGAACACATCTTCTAAAGATGAAGAGAAAGTAAAGCACATTTAAGAAAAAGAGGGCATGTCTACACACATATCACAATTTAAATAGGTTAATGCTGAGCCAGTTAAGAGGTTGTAACTAAGACACTAAAGCTGCAGAAGAAGATTCAACCTGAAGAAGCATGGGCAGAAAGATCCAGAATAAAGAAAGTCTCTGCTTTAGTATTTATTATGAGTCAAATACCTTTAAAACCACCAATCATTTATGAGCTATCATAAGTATTACCCGAAGCAGTGCTATTATTGCCTAAGGTTCTTGCCTTAACATCAGAAATGTAAAGGTTGCATTTGATGCTAAGGATTTAAAATGGTGACTTTTAAGACCAAGTATAGTTTACCAACAAACTTGGAAACAACCATTGGTCACAACAATGAAGAAACTAAAAAAATGAAGAATAAAAGGATATGATAATTCTATAGATGATTTATGTTTTAATACTTCAACAACAAAGACAAACAATCCTTAAGTTAGAAATTTGAGGGAAAGATTAAAAAACAACGAGAGAACAGAGGACAAAAATAAATTTTGTTCCATTCTCCTCACCCTTTTTGACAAACAGAAAGAAAAATGGAAAAGATCTTCAATCTAGAGATGTGAGTTCAAAAAGAGATGAAACATGATATCCAAAAAGACATCCTTATACTCAGTCAGTAGTTACAATCTTCACATACCTGTCCAAAAAAGTCCATGTGGTGTAGCGAGGTAATTTCTTTACTTCAGGAAGTTTAATGGGACGAACAGCATTCTTGACTGCAATGCTTGATCCAAGAAGGATTGCTGAAGAGGCATATCCATCTTCTTGGGAGCTACTGCTGTCTCCATCACCATTGCTAGCACCAATGCCATTTTGCAGATCGATTGCATCTTTCTGCCTTTTAGCCAACAGATTTATAGTTTGATCTGAGCCAATAATCTTTAGATTTTTTCTTTCTGTTGACAACTTATAAAAGTTGTTTGTAACATCCATAACCCTTTGGGCATTTTCTTCCATTCTTTTCTGAAAAAAAGAAAAAGAAGCTAGTAGTGTTCAATTTCTTCCTAGATGGCATAACCAATTAGGATCAATTTTTGGTAGAAGGCACACCTTTATGTGAACTGTACGTTCGGAGGCTACTTCTTTTTTCAGAAAATCAATGCGTGCCTGTATTTGGTCAGGTGCAGCACTCTTTTCACCCATGACCACAATCTGTTGAGGATGCAAGATTAACAAGCATGGGAGAGAGAGAAAGGAAAACATAGTACCACATATTATGCTACAATCTGCACTTAGATTATAAATATTAAAAAAATAAAACAATCATATGTCACTTGTATCTTTTAGCATCCTTCTAGCAGATATACATGAAAATATCAGAGAACACGAGCAATTTTGAGTTTGCATGCACACACCAATGTGTAAGTAAAGAACTGATTCTCATTGGATCAGCAAGAACCCTAGTACACCAAAGAGAGACTCTAATAAAGCAATCAGCATACAATAAAGTCAGAAAGCACCCCTCAGCTAGAAAGAGAAATGTAATGGTAGGTACATCCAGGATGCAACACTAGTCAACTTAAAGTAACATGTTAACTAAAACCAAAAGAAAGAAATGAAAGCAATTCCACCAGTATTTTCCCTTCAAGTAGTATAGTCATTCAATTTACACAAATAGAAGCACTATTGGTAAGATGCTCCCACATTCTTTTATGATTTATCCTGCACTTATCCTAATGAGTACATTTACTTAAAGAAGCAGAAAACTAAAGTACAAATGCACCACATAAATAAAGATGCTAGGCATAACTTTCATGCAGGGATTTTGCATAACAAACTTAAACAATAAAAATCAAAACCAAAAAAAAAAAAAGAAATGAAAAAGGTTTAGTCAGTTCACTTGGAACATACCCCCCCCTCATAACTTCTTTTTTTTAAAGTAAAAAAAAAAATCAGCATCTTCTTTTAGGATTTGAAAATCCAAAACAGTCAGCCCCTAATCTTAAACTTTCTAGGTAAATTTGATAAAAACCCAAGAAATATAAGGCAATGCCCCAAAAATTTTCAACATATGCCCCTATTTTGCATAAAATTTTTGTGCTAAAATCTGAAAGCTGAACTGCAAGTAAAATTCCTCTTAATATCTGAATCAAAACTGAAAAAAACTTTTAATTTCTTTTTGCAACCAAAACCAAAAAAAGAAGACAAAAACAAACTCAGTTTTTCAGGTTATTTTGGTTGGAATAAAATTTTGAATACTCCTGATTACAAGAAACAAAAAAAATAAACCTTCAAGATATCTTCTATATAGGACGATTATACCAATATCAAAAACAAGAATCCAGATGCTTTATAAAGTGGTGATTAAAAAAAAACAAACAAAAAACGGCTGTTACTGCAAGAGCGTCATTGGAAGACTCAGATCTCCGAAGAGGTTCATAGAGTCGCTTAGACCACACAGCAGATTTAGATCGGAAGACTTTGGGCTTCAGCATCGGGTGACAAAGAAATTCGTTGACAACGCCGAGAAAGATCTCAATATGGAACTCCTGATACAGATCTGTCTCATACAAAGGCCAATGCCATCAATAAACATGAGAGAACGAATCTGAAATGATGATTAACCAAGAGGAAGAAAATTTTTGAAAAAAAATTTAAAAGTAAAAAAAAAGCACTCACTTAGCAAGACAGAATAGCAACCCTAGGTTAATGTTGATGTCTGCGGAGCAATGGAGGCGCTTGGGAAAGAGGGGGTGCTTAAATAGATTTCATCGAAGCAGCAATTATGTACACTTGTCACTTTTACCATCACATTTTATTTTACGGAGAGTTTGTTCTAAATCCGACGGGGAAATTTAAGTTCATACTAAATAGGGAGGACTAATAAGATATATTTCTGAGTCAGCAAAAACATTGAATAACAATTAATTGAGAAGGATACTTCTTGCCTAAATAAATTAACAAGAACTTAGTCAATGCTAAAATCTTCTAATCCTCGCAAAATTAATTTTCTATTATCACATGAAGAGTTCAAGGCTAGTCAAATATTGTAAAAGAGAAAATTATATACAAACCCGAAAATCACACAACTTAATTTGTGTTCATTGATGAATTATTTACTAAATTATCTTGTTTCTTTTTTCTTTCCCAGCGCTTTACCAAGTCCATAATTCTTTTCTCAAGAATCCTAGCAAATTAGAATGTCCATTGTATAGAACATTACAATTAAAAAGAGCACTATGTATAAACTCATGGTAGACAAACTTGGCATGCTCACTAAAAATCTTATTGATCATTATCTAATGTTCAATGGTTCAAGTCAAAGTTGGCAGCATACTACATCTAAAAGTTTAAGATGTTAACAATATAGAACACACATATAGATTAAAGACCCAACTGGTTAAGATTTTATTATAAAGGTTATATAGGTCTTTTTGATGACCAAAGACCTTATTAATGTAGAACATGAGGATAGCTTTCCTTTACATTTTCTCTCCTTTTCTCCATAGCCTTCCTGGATGCAATGAAATTTGACAAGGTTAACCAAATAAAAGGCCAACAAAAACTAAATTGGCAAGGATAGACTATCTTTGTCTTGTCACCAAATACTTCACATTCCTTTTCTTTCATGACCCAGGCAGTGAAAATAAGGCCTCAATTTCCAGGCGATAAAAACCGGCATCTATCATAACATGTAAATTTGGGATTGAAATTTTCATTAAAAAGGAAACCGATTTTATCAACCAAAGGTCTCGTTGACTAAATGATCATCGTTTTCGTCTTCCTTTGGCAC
Source organism: Apocynum venetum (assembly GCA_019593545.1). Classification (NCBI taxonomy): domain Eukaryota; kingdom Viridiplantae; phylum Streptophyta; class Magnoliopsida; order Gentianales; family Apocynaceae; genus Apocynum; species Apocynum venetum. The sequence goes on along the minus strand of SRSM01000123.1, from coordinate 925,861 downwards.
TTTAACAGGCATTTAATTAGAGAGAGAGAGTCCATTATCGGATGAAGAAGCTTTTAACCTAAGACAACGCATATTTACCTCTTAACACACAAACATGCAAAACAAAATCGTATCTTTGCATGGCTCATGGCTCATTTATCGCAAATAACTGAAACTCCAAAATTAGAAATTAATTCATATCTGGCCAAAGTAAACTAAGCCAACGTATGCAGTCCATTAAGAAAAGAACTTGATTTACATAGAACAGTAAAGCATTAGTGATTCTGAAGTCTAAAGAACATTTTAAAAAAAATGAAAATAAAAAAGGTTGCCGATTTCAGCTATAGCATAGGCTCATTCTCCAGAATCCACATAAACTAGGCTACTTCATAGAAAAAAAATTAAAAAGGACAAAGTTCCACCGCATTATATTCAAAGTGAAATCCTTGAAACAGTGAAGCAGGCCAGTTTATCAGTGCGTATGATCAAAATTAGACAAAGTACATGTTTCCACAAACACATTGACATATCTATCCAGAGAGACCGTTTATCATGCGTAGAAGCAACAAACATATAAAACAACTTAAACCCGAATACTAAACACGGCAATGAGCGCTTAAATGCAGTTTGAATAGAGAGACGATTCCAATGAAACAAGGGCATTACGGGAGTTGGCACACTGGGACTGGCGGATCGGGAAGCCGAAGCTGGAGATGCAGATGGGACTTTGGACGCCGACATTGCCGGTGACGGTGATTGTGAAGCGGCGTTGAGCACGATCCGGCAATGGAGCTCCAGTAGATCCGAGTCATGCACCAGCAAAGTCCATTGCAATACTGGATATATATATATATATATATATATGATTTTGATTTGGCGGGGAGGGAATTAAAACCCTAGCCTAAATTGAAATTTGAGAGTCTGATGGTGGTGGTGTTCGGGGCCTCTGGAGGGCCAACAAAGGAGGAACTTTCTTCGTTGGTTTTTTCGCTTTTTTTTTTAATTTATTTTGGGGCGGGTGGGTTAATTGTGTTCTTCGTGACGTTTTGAATCAGTTGAGAATTTATTTTTCATTTTCGAAGCAGTGTATTGAATCAAAAATAAAATAAAATATTTTTGAGTGTCGCGGTAAGTATAATAATAAATATTATTGGATTTTCTTTTTCCTTTTTCTCGGATTTGGTGGGAAAACTCGAAGGCTGTTCTAAGATTTTGAATTATTCCCAACGTGTCAAGAAGTGTTTGGGCTTTGGACCAAGTTCCAACTTCAACAATAAGCTATTGTCTTCTTTTCTTTTTGATTTTTGGCTCTAATTTGAATTGTTCAAAATATTTTTTTCCCAATTTAAAATATTTTCAATATATGCCTTTTTGCTTCCAAAATTTTCAACACTAAGTATATTTTTTTGGTTGGTTCAAATTGACTGAAAAAGGTAAAAGGAAAAACTTTAGAAAAGAAAATTCGTTATTCATGTCACAAAATCGGAGTGACGCGGCTGAGGCTAATCGTAGTCTTGTAAAACATGATAAAAACAGGTGGGCCCCATCTATCGATCTTCACGGTTTACGGACCCAAACTAAAGCTCGGAGCCCGGCCCAGTCGGTAAACCTTATCCAATAGCGACCCGAATTGCATTTGCCAAAGATATCCAAAACGAATCAGAGAGAAAAAACACAGGGCAGCGAGAGGACATGAAGGCGAGCGGCGGACTGGTGCTCGGGGGTCGACGCGCCGCCGCTTTTCCTACTGTACTTTTTGGTCATCACAGACTAACACTTAGATGCTACTCATCTTCTTCTCCTGGTACAGCCATCCTGCATTTTTACATTTATTGGTTGCTTTTGCAGAGACACAAAAGTAATTTTAAAGTAGTGTCTTGAAATTTTGGATTCTTGAACTTCAGACCATGTTTCGTTTATTAGAGAAGTAGCAGCAACTCAACCTCCAGAGCATTTGAATCATTTACTGAAAATGCTTCAGGTGAAAGGTAAAAATACCACATTTCAAACTTCTTGATTTTCCACGTCCTATGTTCTTGAAGTGATTTATGATTTAGTTGAGAATCATGTCAGTGATGTCGCAATTTCAAACTAACATTTTCCTGGAATCAATCTGATATTTGTAGTATTTGCCAGTTAGTGGAACTATGGTTAGTGGCCCTCAAGAAATGTGCCACTTTTTTTCTTTCTGTTTGTGGCAGGTGAATCAATTGTCTCTCCTGGGGCCAAACATGGGCTTCTTCCTCTTGCTATTCCTCTAACCAAAAGCAGCGCAGGTGTTAATATGACTTTCGTATTAGTGATAACATGTTCAAGACGAGACTTGTGATTTGATTTAACGTCACAAATAATTTTCTTGCTATAGGATCTTTAACTGCGTTGCTGCGGTGGCCAACTGCTCCTGCTGGGTAATAATTAGGGAAAACATTGCTGAAAACCTCCTTAGGGTTTCTTTGGTTGATCTTTCTTTCTAATATTCACAGGATGGAGATGCCGGTGGTTGAGGTACGCAGGCATGGAGTGTGGCTTTTAGCCAAGAATGTAAGCTCAACATGGATATTGTTGTCAGTTGATTCTTGCTTTGGCTTTGTTATAGAGCTTTAGTTCTATGCCTTTAATATTTGCTTATCCCTTTTGATTTCTCTTGCCAAATGATTTGACTACAGGTGAATCAGTACATTCACAGAATTTTGGTAGAAGAAGATATTAAGAGCTCCCAGGAAAGTAATGATGAGTTATTTCATGCCTCAGCAGATGCTGGAGCCAAGCTCTACAAGAAGGGTGACTTTTCTGCGTCTCAGATTTCTAGTGTAGAAGGCTATCTTTTGAAGAAGGTAGCATAAGGGGATCTATCATGCATTAAATTTTGTCTAACTTCGATAAAGGCCCATAATTGGACAGTTATTCCAGGTTGGCTTATTTCCAGACATCTTAGAGCGCAAAATCAAGCATCATTTTGAGAAGGGTGACCATGTAAGAAAATTCTGAGTTATGTTTACAGCTGATTTGGTTTATGACTGATATGGTGATATATATACATCATGGTGAAAGGTTTCAGCTTTGGTGACTGGGGAATTCTATACAAGAAAGGAGCATTTTCCAGGATTTGGACGGCCATTTGTCTTTAATGCTGAAGTTTTACTCAAGTTCATAAAAATCTTCTACTGTTTGAGACATTGAGATTGAATCATATTTGTGAATAATTTAATTTACTTCCATGCATTTTATAGGGTTGGACGAAATCTGGAAGCTAAAGATGCTGCAAGGGGCGCATTAAAATCACCATGGTGGACTCTGGGTTGCAAATACCATGTTAGTGATCTATTATTGCTGTAGTTGGAAAAAAGCTTTTAGAAATTTTAGATTTTCTCTATAATGCTGATATTCTGTATAGCCTTTGATTAATCCAGCATGTTTTCATGTGCCACTTATTTAGGAAGTTGCTGCTATAGCTGAATGGGAAGATGAACAAATTGAATACATCAAAGAGAAGGTGACAGACGAGGGACGACAAGAAGATATAATGAAGGGAAAGGAACCTGCCCAGGTAAGACCATAGATAATTGCCTACCAAAATGCTACTATTTTTATTCATTAAGTTGTTTCTTTATGTGTGTTCGGGTCTATGCTTCATCTTCCTGACCTATAGATTTTTCCAGGTTGCTCTGGATGAAGCTGCTTTCTTGCTGGATTTAGCTTCTGTGGAAGGTACCTGGGATGATTATGTGGACCGAATTGCCATATGTTACGAAGAAGCAGGGCTCGATGGCATGGCCAAATTTGTTCAATATATAGACTGATTATTGAAAGAAACATTTTAGGTTTTTTTTTCTTCTTTTCTCATCTACATTTCCAGTTCTTTTTGTACTGGGATATTCAATTTTGGAATTCATATCTCGAGATGATTTGTTTTGGATTAGACACTAGAGTTCATCATACCTTAATCCGGCAAGACACATTTCCTCTGAATTCTGCTGTTGTGGGTATTCACCTTGCCAATAACTCTACAATAGAGCATCAATTTTTTATTCTACATCACACGTCTTTCCATTCCACGCCAAAAAGGCAAATTCCTTTTTCTTTTTTTTGGGGGGAATCGAAAACAACATTGAACAATTACACACTCATATGAGGAATTCATATGCCAACCCTGTTCTATCAACAAATGAGGAGATTGTTTTTCTTGCCACTTTTTTTCTTTCCTATTCCTAATAGTTTCCTCAACAGACCCCTACCTCCTTTCTTCTTACTGGGAACAATAGCCAATGAACCAGCCACTACATTTTTATGATGATCAACCTCGATGGGATTTGTCAACCTCGTTGGAGTATCTGGTGCTTCATGGGTACAAGAGGCAGAATACTTATCACCATCCAGAATAATTTCCTTGGTTTTGGAGGACTTGAGATCCTCGGTATCAACTTTGTCTTCAGCCAGCATTTTGTCTAGAAGGGATAATCTCTGGCGAACTTTCTTCTCTGTAGTAGTCATGCTAGTCACGATGGTTTCAGCAGGGTTGGATATGACCTTAGTAGTTGTAGTTGCTGCACCAGCATTATTTTCAGCAGGGTTGAGGATGACCTTGTCAAAAAGGGAAGCCTCCACAGGTGAAGCCAGTGCCTTAAACTGCTTCCCCAGGTTTAAGATGGTTTCTTGGCACTCGGCCAACTTTTCTGAAGCTGTTGCAATCTCTGATTCCTACAAATTGGTGCATATAATTTCAATTTACAGCAACATGATCGCAAAAGATTGTATTTGTATTTAGGATTTAGGTGATTCTTCCTAAGTTCCACATAGATAGAAGAGGGAGAAATATGGACTCGAGCTGCTGAACTCTTCCTAAGAGGTAGTTTTTTGGGGTCAAGCCCATGCCATGCCAGTCACTGTGGCAATAGGGGGACAAAATCAAAATAATTAGAATTGAGAGACCCAAAATAATGGATAACAATTGGGAGAATTGTTTTTGTTTGAATAAGGCTCTTATATTTTAGTGAGGCCCCTGAATTATCCAAATGTAGGAAGGAGCACCAAAGAGAAAGTTGATAATAGGAACATAAGTATGTTTAATGGTAGCAGCACAAAATCCTACTCAACTTTTTACTTAGTTTTGAGTTATTCATCTTTCAAATAAATAAAATATATTTTATTCCAATATATACTTCTAAGGCATATTTTTCTTCCTTTCTTTTGTTTTCCTTTTATGGAGCTAAACCTAAGGCAGTTTCTCATTTATGTGGTGGAGGACAGAATAGGTGCAGCAGTTTTGTTATGATGTCAACGATAGTGTAAAAGTGTGATTCTATAATCAGTCGCTGGCATAACTACCAATACCAGACCATTTCTAAACTTACTAATGCTGAAGATGGGAACTTACAGTTCGTAGTTGGCTTGCAGTGTGCTCCTTGTCATCTGGAGTTTCCCGTTCATTGAAGCTACAGATTAAACATTTCAGGAATACTGAAAGCCTCTAAACTTAATTTATGAATTATTCATTTAGGTCAATTACAAGCATAATACATACCTTTCTACCTTAAGCTGTACATCATGACAGGCTGGATCCAAATTTTCACAAGAATTGTTTATGTTCTCCTGCTCTTTTTCTAGATACATGAGCTCATCACAAGCTTTACTTCGTTCACTTTTGGTTTTGGTGAGCTGTGTCTCAAGATCTTCTTTCACCATTTTGTGTTTCTTGCTTCCATCTTCAATTTTCACTTTTAATTGCTTAAGAGTTTCTACCTCTTTTTGCAAACTTTCATTTGTCTTGCATGATTCCTGAAGTTGAATCCTAAGGGATTCACTCTTAAAAATCTCTGCTTGGAGCCTCCCTTCCATAACCTTCTCTGTAGATTCACTTGGTGATTCATCTTTTAACCTTCCATCTTCCCCTTTGCCATGGGGCTGAAGGTCTTCAACTTGGAAATGACTGTTATGACAATTTGGAACAGAAACAAAAGGAGACGGTGAAGGATCTTCCCCATGGCCACGCATATTATTTGATTCTGAGAAATGACTCATCATCCCACTATCTACTTCACTTTCACTTATTGATTCATCCCAATCAAGATGATTTTTTATGGCATCCTTCATGCTTGAAACATCTTGAAGGGAAAAGCAGTGGTTCATGATCCAATCCAATGTACACTTTAGTTGCTCAGCAAAATTTTCAAGATCACATTTTCCATTTAATAGCTCATTGCAAACTTGAATAAACTGCTTCAAGGTGGCAGAGAGTTCAGAGGTTTTCCACTGAAAAAGACGAACGACATAACCTGTGGAAGTTTCTGAATTTCTGTAATGCAAATCATTCTTCCTTGTATACACCTCTGAGTTCCCATCATGCGGGGATTGCATACTAATCCCTTCTATGAGTTCAATAATTTTATGTATTGACATGCTCAAATTTGTTTGGACTTTCTGGTTGCTCTTCTTTGCAGTTGAGATACTACTGCCAGCTCCTATATTCAATGAATCCACTATTAAAGAATGGTCTAGAGATCGCTGAGCCATATTGTTAGGAGCACCAAATATGTCAAAATGGTTGGAGCTTTCCTTGCTCACTCGTGGCAAAGCACTTCTGACCTCCTCGAGTACATCATCAGGGTTTCTTTGTACTGCTTTGCTTTTCTCCAAAATGATTTGTAATATCTCTTCAAGCCAACCGGTACTTTTATTATTTGTTACGTCTTTAGAATGATATTGGTGGTTAGAGATGGACATGTCTGGCAGATCCGGAATAATTGCTGCAACAGCTGCTTCAGACACACTCCCATTGGACTGAACTTTCAAATGACTATGTGTCACCTTATTTTCCACAACATGATTGCTGTTTTCAAATGGGATATTATTTGCTGCTACAACGGCTAACTTTTCCATCTCGACAAAATCATCCATCAAACTCATGTCTGAAGCTCCAACTGTTCTGCTTGATGGCGTGCCCTCTTGTTTTCCATTTTTAAATTGCTCCAGCTCTGATAATAAAGCAGAAGCCCAAGACTCTGCACAGCTGACTTTGTCATCACTACCTATATCAGACATGGATGCCAGGGAGAGTTCACATGTGGAATTTAGGGTCTTCCATGGTTCTGCTACTGAATGATCTCCAAGATGTCCCTCAAGTTGTGCTAATTTTGAAGCTGTCTGAGCAAACATTGATCTGGAAAACTGAAGTTCGTTTATTTTTTTGTTTAGGGGTTCTTTGAGAGTCCTGTTTTCTTCTTCTATGATGTATAGTTGCTCAGTCAGGTAATTGATCTGTTTTCTAGGAGTTTCGGAAGTCATATCCCCAGAGAAGTCCATTGAACCAATCAAAGATGGATTTGACTTCCTTCTTTGTGTTTCAGGTTGATCCTTACTCAACATCTCCACTTCATTCTTCATTTTTGCCAAAGAAGCAGGGCCTGGCAAACGCTTCCTAACAAGTAGTCGTAGCCTTTGACATTCTGATTCCAATTTTGCAATTTTCTTCATGTGTTCAAGATGTTGCTTTTGTGAAACATCAGCAGTTCGACGATTAAACTCTCTTTCCTCATTCCGAATCTCAAGCTCCTTCTCAAGTACACGCAACTCATATTTCAGAGAAGCATTCTCCTTTTCGGTAGATTCCAGTCTAGTCATCAGGGCACTGAAATCAATCTCTGTTTTTGCCCTCTGTTTATTTAATTCTTCAATCACCTTTTCCTTCATTAACAGTGCCTTACTGAGCTGTGTATTCTCAGAATCCACTTTAGCAAGTCTTTTTGAGGTTTCATCCAACTTTGCATGCAACTCCAAGCTCGATCTCTGAAATTCATTTGAAGCCTTCATTACAGCATCATGAATTCTTTTCTCCTGCTCTTCTCGAACAAGACGCAACTGCCGCATACATTCTTTCAATGCTGCATCCACATGTATTAATCTTTCTTCAGAAGTTGCTCTCTGTTGTAGGGCTTTTTCAAGTTCTAGCTTCAATGATATTGCTTCTGTCTCTGACATCTCCCAACCTGTACAAACCTTTTGTCAGTAAATTTTTTTGTTTTTCTTGAAACTGCTCATCAGTTGGAGAACTTAAAGCTTGAAACTATAAGAAAAAGACCTGCAATAGCCTCTTGTGCAATTCTTGTCTGTTTATTTGCCAATTCATCTCTAGCATTAGACTCAGAGAGGACGGAAGGAAAGTTATTGTTCAAAACTCTTCTATCTCTTTCAAGCTCTGCCTTATTACTCAAAGGTGTCTGTGTATGTGAAAATAAAAATAAGGCATGGATCAAAGCACATCACAAGACACAGGAAAGAATTGAAGCTGACACTACAAAATTGCACTGAAATAAATTCAGATATATTGAAACATTTCCAAATGACTTAAAACCTCATAAATATATTAGTATTAAGTTCTTTGAACAGGATATTGATAGTTCTCAATCATTTCTTTTTCTGGAAGGAGCAACAGACGAGAAATGATCAGATGGTTAAAAACAATTTCCGATGTGCCATTACTTCCAGCACCACTAACTATACTTGACCAGATGAGCTGGCTCTGTTTATAATCTAGGCTAACTGCAAGCATGAATTATTGGATGGGCCAAGGAAGAAGAAGAGAATGGTTTTCCTATTTTGATACCGGAAGGGGAAGCTTATTTACTTTTTCTGGGAATTTCTTTTGAAGATTTAGAGTTATCAAGTTAATCTGTGAATCAAAATCCTGGGAAAGCTTTTGACTAGTCTAGACAGTTTAAACTGCTTCAAACATGGATCTTAATTTTTTTTATTAGGACATTCTCCTACTATGACTTTTAGTATGAGAGATTATTATGTTCAAAATTTTTGCATCAGCAGACAGACAGATTAAACCTTTCAGATTCCAACTTTGTGAAAAAAGTTGTATGTGTTTAAAGCAAGCAAAAATTTATACTTTTCTGTGTAGCACTCATAATACAATTTCCTCAAGAACTATTAAAAAGGAAAGAAACACAACTCAAAGCCCACCAACCTATCCTTGATATCCCATCAGGCTATTAACCTAAGTGCCATTACTCACCATTTACAGCTTGCCTTTGGCCATGGAACAGATACTAAATTTTATTGTTTGTGCTGCCAATTTTTCAGTTTTGTTTGTACTATATATATTACCCATGGTCTACTTGTGTGTTATTTGTGGATAACTATGCAGTTCCTGTGCATTTTGCATGGTTAATGCATTTAAGTTCATACTACATGGGGACACTGATTGAAATATTAAATGCAAATGTGCATAAGCCTTGGCTCTCTCCATATCTTGTAAAGATGTGGCATGTTGTAATATTTAGAGTAAATACACCTATTGATAAGGAAAGAGAGTCGCTACCCTTCAAAAGTTGTGCTGAGAAATGTGATACTAAATATAAACTAAATTCAGGGCTCAGCAGTTGAAATAACAGTGGCAAAGTTACCTCATCTTCATTTTTGTTCGACAAAGTATTCGGTTTATCATCAACAACTATGGATTTCTCTGTAGATTTTTTTTTCCAAGTCCATGACTTATCCATAATAATTGGCCAGATCTTCTGTTCTTAATGAAGGGAACAGAATACTGAAGAATTCTGTCAGTATCAGAAGTCTATTATCTCACTGGTACAAGTATTTATGATTCAGTTGAGATTTAAGATCATTCCCATATCTCTTTTTACCATCCCAATGAAGGGAGATTTAAGCAGAATCTCCTGGAACACTGACATGGCGTAGCTAGGATTTGCTGTAATCTGCACAAATCATACCAAATTTAAATAGACCCGAGTAAGAAAGTGCTAGCCAAATCAATCAAAATGCAGAGACACAAACCATCCTGGAACACTTCCTTTTTTTGTGTGCGAGTGTTTGGGGAAATACAAACAGACGCATTGAAAATTTATGCAAGACAAAAGTTCAATTACAATATAGACCTATGGGAACATTACTAAAAACAGCGTTCTATAAGTTATCTGAGGAATCTTTAATACTAACATGCTATTTTAGTTGTTTCTGGACAATGAGAAAATGTGGTGCACCTTTCAATCAACGTCACCAAACAATACAATCTTCTAAATTTTAACTGAGCATGCACATACCTGTATTTCATGCACATATTGACTCTTAAATGGTACACACACTAGCAAGTAACTCTTTCTTCTACTTGTAGAAAATCTCATCGCAAGATTCACAGCATGCATCAATAAGCAAAATTCACAAAGGAAAATAGTTATTACGCAAAAGCACTGTCATCTAACCAAAGGCGGGCACAAATACAGTTACTGAAGTGCCCCTATGCTCGATTACCGGTGAATCTTACATACTCCATTTCAAGAACCATATTGCTTATTTTCCGTTGAAAAAAAAAAGGTAAAGTTCAAATTTTTGCATCTCCCCTCTTTCTTTTCTTTCTTTTTCCAACGGCAAATCCCATATTGCAGAGGGAAAGTAAAATGCAACTGCAGAAATATCTATATATAGCTGAAACAATGATTGTGCCATGTTGATCAAAAGCAAACGAATGTAAACTTAGAAACATTTTTCATAAGATAGTGCAGATTCGATACCTGTCCACGGCACAAACGCAAAATAGCAATCTAGCTATGGGGAGAAGGATCAAGGGTGTAATGGGACTGGCTTTTCTTGAAGACTAAACAACTGGAAGAAGCTAAAAAGTACAGATTATTGAGACTTAGAGAGATGAAATATGAAGGCAATAAATGTATGAACAAGTAGAGAGAGAGAGAGTGGAGCGTGGATGGTGGATGGTGGATGTGGGTTGTATCTCGGATCTGACAGATAACCGGGGTCGGGTAAAGATGAGAGCCAGATGGAGTGTGTAAGAAAGTGCAGCTTTCACGGGTTGCTTTGACCTGACGGAGTCGGACAGTGAGAGGCCCTCTTAATCATAAACCACTCTTTAAAATGTAATACAGTATTAATTTTTTCCAATAAATAAAAGTATAGCACTCCTACTTGGCTACTTTATAAATTTACATAATTTTCATTTTCTAAATAAATACTCCTTAATATGGGTACAGTTTTACTATATTTAAGGCGTTAAAAATAATTTTTCATTTACTAAAACGAATAATTTTTATAATTAGTTTATTGAATGAAAATTATATGAAATTCACTAATGATTGAAGTCTTATTAATAACCATTTTAATTTATTAAATTAAAGTAATGTTACTAACTTTTTTTTGTATAAATAAGCATTACTCAAAGTGTTTGTATGAAGACAAAATAAGAAAAAAGCCACTGTTTAATATGAAAATAAAATAATATATATAATAGACAAGAATAATAATCTTCATAAAGGAACAAATAATTGTAAATAAAAAAAATTAAATGTGAAATTAAAATTGAATATAGTGTGTTTGTATATTTATGATATCCTACTTAATAAAGTACACTAATGTATTTTGTATATAGAATGAAAGAGAACTATCGATAAAAGGATCAAAACAAAATGTAAGTTAAATGGTTAATTCATAAAATTTGAGAAATTTACTTTTGACTTAATATGTGAAAAACTTATGACTTTTAATACAATAATATATTATCATCATCTATTATTGCTAGAATAGAAGAAAAAAAAACAACTAAGACAAAATTAAATACGTAATAATTTAAATGATCCAATCACAACAAATAATTTATTTTATGAGATTACTTATTAAAGTATAATGTGTGATTCTAAAATTAAATACCATTATGACTTAATTATCAAGTTGAATTTAAAAAATATCATGTAGAGTTATCAAAAAAAAATTAAAAAAAAACACACAAATTTATGAATAAATCAATATCCATAATCACTTATTTTTAATACAATCAGTGGAATATGAATTCAGTAGATTTAAAAAATATATTCATACTAGGAAAATAGATACTGTTTTTTAAAATCTTAAATATAAATACAAATATTTAATTTCAAAATTTGCAAATCGCTCTGTGAATACTCTGCCCCTTCCTGCTATTATAAAAGTGGTTATGCTCCGCTGTCCCTTCATTTCTAATCAAAAGAAATGCTGACTTTCTAACTTTGCCTTAAAGTGGTTTGACATTTTGTCGTGGCTTTCTGGACAGATACTTTCAACCTTAAATCAACTATTACCATATAAATACTGGATGCTTTGGAATCTTCCCTAACTTTTCTTTTAGTGAGGATAACGATTTACGATTGTCATTCTCATCATGGTTTGGCAATTAGCACAGTCACTCGCCCCATTTACATGTTTTCTTCATTAGCATATATATATATATATATCACCCCCACATATTATGAATTTATGCACAAAGAGAGCTAATAGATATTGAAATTCATCAAACAAGATTCGAAACCTCATATTAAATAAAAATTAGTCTAATATAGTTACATTTTATTCAAAATTAATTTATGCTATATAATATAAACTTTAAGAATTTTTTAAATTTATGTACCTTATATTGTCTAACAACTAAAAAATAGAGGAAGCACGGTCAAACAAAGTATTTTTATTACCTGAATTACAAATTAACATGAATATTATATATGTTACAAATTTTATGTGTAAAAAGACCGCATAATTTTTTTTTAAAAAAGAGCAAAGAAAGGGGGGCTAATAAATCTAGAAAAGAAAAACTCCAATACAAAAAATTATCGGACCTTTAACAGTGGTCGGCATTTGAAAAGAGAACATTTTTGCAAAAAATGAGGGACTTTGAGGGCTTAATGGACAATTGGCATGAAAGCACTCGTAATCTTTCAATTTTTAAGGCAAGACACTGCAACCATTTACATTCTATAAACCTCAAGTAATATAGTACCACGTCTGGCCAACTCATTTGGTTAAACATGATTTTCGATATTAATCTCAAACTAACTAACATGTTTAGCGAACCTACCTAACAGTAATGACATATTTACTCCTTACCAACCGTCATTATTTACTGCAGCAAGGGGCACCCAATCTTCAGGTCCACCATGCTGGATTAAGTCAATATGCCATCTAAACTATGACCTTTTTTAAAATACAAAAAAAATGAAAAACATTTCAATACTTAAAAGTGTGTTTTGGAGGAATTTCGTACAATAGCTGCAAATTATAGCATATGTCACCAGATCAGTTTGATCCCATGTGAAAAATTGGACAATTTTACCCTTCCTAATCGTGCGAACTTCTTTGATCTAACCTATGCCTATCTTACTAGCTAAAATCCAATATATTCATTTTTAACAAATGTTTTGAATTATTCACCATTTTTAAAAGATTAATGAAATTTGTAGCTTTTCACCTTTTGATTTGATTTGAATTTTATTTACGAATATTTTATTTCAAAGTTATTTGTTCATGGTAAAGAATCTTTATTCAAAATTTAAATATCAACTTCGTTATTAGATTAATGTCCATTTTTCTGCATCCACTCTCCATCCAAATTATTTCCCCTTTTCCATTCATAAAGGAAAAAAAAAAAGATAGAGCAGCCTCCTCTCTTTTTTTACTACTAATCAAGAGAAATTATTATATGAATCTCATTTTTGTGGATTATATATTTTTAAAACTTATATTTTTAAAAGTACAATATATATATTTATATATATAATTAATTGATAGATATACATGATAATACAACAAATATAGAAATTACCCTATATTTCCTTTATTGAAAAAAAAGTTATTTTTCAAAATGGAATCTTTGAAAAAAGCGTCCTAAAGTCGCTCCTTTACTTCCACGACTTCTTCAATCTCATATCCAAAAACGTTGGTACCGGGCTCTCGCGAACGTGTTGTCGCGTCTCCTCAGTCTCGCGGCAAAATCCTGTAGGCTCGGAGACGGTAGTGGCCGTTCTTCTCCTATCCCCTGTACGGTTCGGCCACAACTGAACCATCGTGAAATATTTGTCGAAATTAGATATTCCTTCGAATTTCTTACCATGGTAAAAACAAAGCAACAAAAATCTAAAACGACCGGAAAAGCTTCCCGCGTAAGTCGATCAAGTTTTTATAGTATCAATTACTTCTAATTCATCACTGGTCATCAATTCACACACTATGTGATCTCAACATACTCAATTTTTCTTGTTGATAATTTTGTATGTACCATTATTTAGATTTGTAACCCTAATTCGTAACCATTTTGGAAAACCGTTTAGAGGGAACAAGTAAAAAAGAATGGAAAGCAGGCTGATATGTCGGAATTTCGAGCGCAGCTTGATGCATTAGGGTTAAAAGTAATCGAAGTGACTGCAGATGGTAATTGTTTCTTCAGGTTTGTGATTGGTAGATAGTACACACTTGACTGCATAAAGATCAATATCAATGAGAATTGAACTAGAAAAAAAAAGTTTTTAAAAAGGAAGATTTTGATGCTTCGTGGTAATTTAACTTCTTCTTTTTTGTGTCCTCTACAGAGCATTATCTGATCAGTTGGAAGGTGATGAGGAAGAGCATGAAAAGTATCGGTACATGGTAGTCCAATTTATAATGGTATACATTTTTCAAATTTTTTTCTTTTAAGAACTTGTTTTGTGGACTTGAAGAGGGTGACTGTAGCCCTTACATTGGATGTTCTTCTACTGTACTTGTTGATGTGAGCTTAGTGTTTGTTTCTTGTGGTGGATGTAGGCATAAATTGTTCTTTAGTTAATAGCTGAGTTTTATTACTGTGATAGTGTTTTTTCACAAGTTTTAAATACGGTTATGACATGATGAGTTTGGTTGGTGTTGCATTTGAGAATCTTAAATTGACCCGTGGCTGAAAGCTTAGCAAGGTATGCCGGTGTGGATTTCAGTTGTGTCAGTTGCTTGATGAATGATTGTTCATAAATTGAGAAACTGGAAAGTTTCACTTAGATATATGAGGTCCTTTTTCTCTGAATCCTGTCAGCATATCCAATAGCTGATTGCATGTATTCAAATTAGTTTAGTCCGTCTTTTAGTTGCATGCTAATTGATTCCTTTAGCTTTCTTTTGGTTGCTTAAAAACTAAGTTCCTATGCTTCTCTTCCTAAAAAATTACTTATGAGAAACCTTATTGTAATGCTATGTTTACTAGAAAAATCGGGATATGTTTGAGCCGTTTATTGAGGATGAAGTGCCATTTGATGAATATTGTCAATCCATGGAAAAGGATGGAACTTGGGCAGGACATATGGAATTGCAAGCTGCGTCCCTTGTCACTCGTAGCAACATATGCATTCATCGAGTAAGTTTCCCTTTTTCCATGAAAATATGGGGTATTTGAATGCATTACAATTTTAATCTGATTTTGCTGTGGGAGAAGTGCCTGGTATAATCAGGTTTTTCAGAAGCCACTTTTCTAAGGTATTATGGACAGAAGCTTATTTACCTTTGGCTGTTCTTGCAGCATATATCTCCTCGTTGGTACATAAGGAATTTTGACAACCGTGAAGCCAATATGATCCATCTGTAAGTAGTTTCATGATTTTCATGTACTTCAAATGATTCAATTTCATTGGGACGACTGATAAAGCAATAAAGTAAAAGAAATCAAACAAATATAAAAATGAAATTATGATAGGATATTGACTATTGCTTTGTTAATTTGGTAAGGTTAGATGAGTTATCAGACTGAGATTCAAAAGTCAAATATTTGAGCTTTTTTTCATCTTTGGTAACTGTTCCAATAAGATATTTGCTTCTGGATCTTCAAAAGGTTAGTTCTCCCTCCAGCTCAAAATGAAAACTTTAGCTGGAACCATTTATTGAGATGCTTTCGCTTGTTTCCCATGGTCTTGATTTGCCATGTTTGTTTTCCTTGAATCCTAATAAAAATATCATGCTTGGAAAATATCGAAACTGATATAAGGACAATAAAGAATGGGATTTAGAAGGGACGCATTGATACTGAGAGTTAATGATGTAGGACAAAATCATTAATATAGTTTAGTTTTATAACGTTTCCTGTAATTTAGATCCCTGGGCTTATCTAGTTTCCTTATTTTCTTCCTTGGAGGACAAGAAGGGCACCTGGGGGGGATGGGGGAGTTTCTTCTAAAGAACATTCCTTTCTGTGGTTTTTGCTGGTACATTCTGCATTTTATATATCCAAGGAAAAACAAATAAGCATTTTTTTAAAGTCACTTTTGATAGATATAGAGTCTTCTGTAGTTTAACTTGTGTTCTTTGCAGTTCCTATCATGATGGCGAGCATTACAACAGTGTTCGGTCGAAGGAAGATGCTTGCACTGGACCAGCAATGCCTATCACAATCAAGGTTTTTTTGCATTATGTTTTTAGTTTTATTTATGTTTTGGTCTTTTGTTGGTTTAAGCAATGATCTATACGAACTGTATGCACCTTTTCCTTTCTTCCTTCTGTAACAATGTTCTGCTTAAAGTCTGATAAACTTTAGTCATATGAAAGGCTGATGCTGATCTTTCAGCGACATCTAAACGAGCAAAAATTTCTGCCACGAAGTCAGAAGGAGAACAGAATGGGAATGTTATTCAACCAGGATCCATTAAAATGGTCATGGCTGGAAGTGGATGTGAAGATGTTGAAAAAGTTACAGAGGTAATAGCTCTGAAGAAGCTTATCTTCCCACCTCCTTAAGCATGTTGCACTTATCTCAATTGTACCACTCTACTTCTAGTGCATTGAACTTCTAAAGAGCCTATTTCTTCTAAAAATGTTTCAGGTGTTAGAACAAGTTGCTGGTGATGTTGATGCTGCAGTAGAATATCTTATAGCAGCACAAGGATCTGAAGAAAACTTAGTTGCAGATGGTGAAATACCTTGTTCAGAAACAGTACCCATGGTAATAGCTGGTTAGTATTTTATTCACGTTCTACAAATAAAATAGGTTTTGGTGTTCTTTTATCAAGTCTGGAAACTCAAGATTCTTGCATTCCTGATTCTTTTGGTGATCCTTTTTTTGTTCATATTTTCTGAATTCAAATCCAGTGTGGTTCTTATGCCTGACAACAATTGTATGATATTTCCCTAGTATGCTTTTAACACTGGGATTTGAGACAATTGATCTGGATCATGGGTTCTTTCTGGGCAATTCAGGAAAACAAAAAATACTTCTTTCGCCCAAAATTGAATGTCCATATTTTTATTTTGAGATGTATAAAATTGAATGTTCATTTTTGTAAAATAAACATATCTTTTATCTAAAATTTCATGAATAGGCTCAGCAATTTAAGGAATTACATTCTACTAATACATGTGATTCCACCACTAACCACATTATATAATGAGGATAATGGAGTAATTTCTATGGACAAAACTTTCCTTAGTTTTTGCACTAAGGGACATTCAATTTTGGATGGAGGGTATGTTTTTTTACATTTTAGGTTGTAGGCATTGCCATCTTACTGAAATATGATATCAAGGGTGTGCAGGTGATGGTCACAAGGAAAAGACCGAGCAGAAAAAGATAAAAATTGAAAACAAGCCATGCAGACAGGATTTATCTCAGAATAATTCCAAAAGAACTCAGAACAAAAGTAATTTTCTGAATGAAGAAAAGGTCAATATTTCTTTTAATTTTTCAAAATTCATTTGAATCTTCTCTTTTCCTATTTGTTTATATTGCTCTAGTATTTTGTTTTTCATCTCTATTTTCTTGTTGAAGATTTCTAGGAACAAGCAATGCCCTTGTGGTTCCAAAAAGAAGTACAAGTCTTGTTGTGGATCAGTTTCTGGGAAATCTTCTGCCAGAATTACAGGGTATGTTGCCAATAAACATTTCATTGTTCTTTATTATAGAATTTTCACATATTAAAATTATCATTTCAATGCCTAAATTTATGAAATTGATTTCAGTTATTTGTTTAGACTCTAATGTCAGTGAAATATGCATTACATAAATTTCAATGTTGGAGCACACCATCTTATTTCATTGTTCTCCATTCTAGAAAATATAGTGAAAACATCTTTTTTTTCATTGTCCAAATTTATGAATTTGATCTCTGTTTTTTATGAAATTTTGCTTAAGATTAGTTAAATATGTATTATAATTATCTAATGCATGCAATAGAATGTAAGAGTTGAAATCTTGTTGTCTGTGAGTTATACTAACTAAACAAGTACATAAAGCAAATAAGAGCAATTGAAGTAAGAATGTCCGTTTGGATGTTTGTAAGTCGGATAGCACAAGGAATCATCACATGAAAAATAATTCATAGACGATTAAGCAAGTCTAACAGATCCTCAGGTCAATATGAATAGTAGGATATATATTTAGAGCTAGGCACCCTCAGGTCAAGCAGTATGGAGTGAGTTCAATGATAGTAAGTTTTGCTGCACCACATTGAGGATGTTCCGTACAAATTTGTTGAACAGATGGACCAGCTATATGTGAACTGGGATGACAAAATGACCCAATTCCCCCTGATTTGCAAACCTGTATATTCCCTTTTTCCTCAACTCTGATCTATGCTTCAAATTTGCTTTATCCATCTTTGGCTCATGACTTCAGGAGATTCATATGTTTGACCCTGAATCCGCGAAGTATCACTTCCACTTGCAATAGTCTTTGAGGTCAAACATTCAATTGTAGGGCAATCTTCAATGAAAATCAGAGAAGCTTGAAGCTTTCCATAGAATCAGACAAAATCACTTGTCGACTTGTTGAATGGGAATTTCATACCTAAACTAAGAGGTTGAGCCTAACATGAGCACATTGGCATGGCTATTACAATAGTGAGGTAGTTGTCCCTACATACCAAGGATGGATCCCTTGCAGAATTATTGTGGAATGCATCTTAATATTTTGGTTCATTTTCAGAAATTAAGTGGTTATGATTCTGAAGCAGTGCATTCATGTTTAAACTATAACCAAGTCATGTTTGGAAATTGTAGTCATTGAACTTTAGTAGTTTCCCCTCCCTTTTCTTAAAAAAATTAATAAGTATTTTTTGCCTTAGAAATGGAACAGTCGATAACGGCAATGCTAGAAAAGACAAAAGGCAAGGCAAGAAAGCTGCAGCGAGAAATGCTTTGAACCACAATGAATCTGATGGAGAACTTCCAGATCTGGGAGCACTTTGTATATGAAACTCATTTCAAGGTGTTAGCTGCTGCATGGTGGTATGCATGACTTACCATTTGCCCAGAACTTTCTTTTCATTGCTCCTTGCTGATATTCAGTGGTGGATTTACCACTTTGCATACGAATCTTGATTTTTAGATTTCACCTGCACAGTGTAATTTATCATAATACCATGCATACCATACGATGCTGCTTCCTGACGATTTAATCTTTTTCTTTTTCTTTTTTATAAAAACGATTTAATCTCTTAAACTGCTGCTATTTGTTCTGTATAGTCACTGAAGTATATTTGCTTCTCTTTGCAGGTCCATCCTATGCTACTTTTATCCTATGCATGTGTTTGGTGCATTGAAAGTCAAGTTCCCTGGTAAGATTAAGCGAGCTGGACCTTCAAAGTCCATTGGAAGGTGCTCTCTGCTCTGTATTTTTCCAGAGTACTGAATATCACCGACTGACCCTAATGTGGTCTTCTGAATTTCAGCTTCGGTCTGATCATAGTTGAATCTGATATTTTTTTCATTGCCATTGTCTTAGCATTCGTACTTCTGTACCCCATTGGGAGCAGTGAGAACCCAAACTTACCATGACTTCGCAGGCAAAGAGATGCTATGCTTGTCTGCTTGGTTCCCAAAGGAAAAGTTTCAATTCACATTCCTTTTAGAAAGCAGAAATTCATCCTCACCAAGAAAGGCGCTAGGCGGTTTTCCATGCCTATCTGGATTGGTTTTGGGGGCTTCACTAGGATGAGGGTTTGTTGTATACAGTGTTGAAAAGGAATGCAAGCAACATTTTGCTTATGTTGTAAGTGGCCCTTTGCCATCATCAAGGATACTTGTCGACGTACAAATTTGGACTGCCCCTCTAAATTATTGAAACTAAATTAAAAATTTTAAGGATGCTCACTTTTTATTTCCTAAACGAAGTAGTTAGGAGGTTAGTAACTTAGAATAGAATCTGATTCGAAAACAGTCGGTTTTGACCTTTGAGTGGCAACAAATTAATGCAGCATTGGGGAAATGTTGTAAAGATTGGATATTTATTGACTATATGGTATCAAGTAAGTATCATACTATGCCTGATTATGTGAAGTTGAAATAGATATTACTGTGTTGTTATTTGGCATAAATTAAGGGATTATATATTACTATAACTTTGTAGGAGTTCTTGTTAGCCCTCAAATAATTTAAAAGATGATCTCGGATACTCAATTTCTTTAGAATCGGAATTTCCCAATGTACAAAAACGATATTATAGTAGTGGTGCAGGTATTAACCTAATCAAATACTAACTTAGTTTTGCATTCCTCAGGAGGGTTTCCAGAATTTCTTTTACTCGGCGGAATATGTTTATTTTACCATTACAAAATGTAGCTGAAGTGGTTAATGGCGAGAGTGGACAAATAAAGAAAAGTCAAGGCACAATGAAGGGAAGTACGAGACAAAAGCTCGGACAAGGCTAAGAATGTAAAGCGGAGTGCTTTTCCTTTTTATCATGACTAGAACCATGAATGATGATACGAACATTTATTTGACAACAAATCTTGGCTTCGTGCATCACATGACTGCCTATATTATTGGTGTCGGCAGATGTGATTGATAATATGAAACTCCATAGGCGCATTCAGATACAGTCTTTTTTTTATTTATCAAATAACTTCTTTTTTTCTGAAAATGAAAATTAAAGATAAATGTATAGAGTAATGAAAAAAAATTAAAGATAACTTTTTTCTAATGGTTTTATGTGTTAGATATGGTTATAAAATAATTTATTAATAATTATTATAATATTTAAAAATAGTTATTTCGAGTAAAAAAAAAGTATAATGTGAATATGTGGGGATCAATAAATAAATAGTTTTAAAAAGAATTTAAAATTTAGACGTGATGAAAATTGAAACAAATTTTTGAAATGATGGCCAAATATATCCTCGGGTTTTCAAAGCTTAATTTGAAATTGTTTGCACATTTTTAATATCTTAGCTTCCCCACAAGCAGCAAATTATATAAAATGCAAACCGAGAATAATAGTTTCGTGGTATTGAAACATCTCTTCTATTAGGCCTTTGTATCATTTTTACTTTTTCCTCTCTTTTTTTAAAGCTTAAAAATAATAAAATATTATGATTTGCGTAAGATTAAATGCATATATTTCATACCGAGTAAAAAAGGAAATCACCATTCTATGTTGATTTTTATTAATACTTTTACTCGCATCATTCTTTATTATTCTATTGTAAAAATGCACAAATCATATAAAATGAGGATTTGATATAAATTAACTTAAACTATAATCACGCAACCCAATTATTTTAAAAAAATTTAAATTGCCTCATCTTTTGACTTCCTTAAGTATTTTTTTAAAAAAAGAAAGAATTTTAACTTCCTCATCTTAAACCTTTTGAATTATTATTTTAAAAATCTTTCAATTTTGTAACTTTTTCAACTTCTACTCACTTTAATTTTTTTGATTTTCTTGAAATAAAACTCTAAACCTTATTATATACTTAATTATGTTTTTTTTTATTTTGCATTTAATGATAATCCTGGCATGTGTTTGTGGAAATTAGGGATATATAGTATGATTTAAGAATTTAATTACAAAGAGAAAAAAGAAAAAGCTCTTGATACCTCGTCACTGTAATAACCTCCATAGAGCCAAATATATTGTCATTACCCTTCTATTGCATTTGCCAATTTAAAATCCAGAAACACACATACCCAGCGGAGGGGGAGAGATTAATTGTACTAAGAAAAACATCAGAATATAATGAAGGGCAAATTATGGGGTGTGGTGTCCTCTATATGTGGTATTCTCTGGCTGACTTCTCTCCACTGGCACACGAGATAAGAACCCTTCTTTTATATTTTATTTTTATCTGAATGCAATCATGGGGAAAAAAGAAACAATGGCATTCTTTCCCATATTGGAAAGTCCTGATCATCGGTCTTTCTCCAAAACTATTAAAAGTCTTGAAAAGAAGATCCTAAGACACATTAAGTTCATTAAGCTCCGAGGATTGATATGTTGTTAGTTGAGAAATTGGTTTTCAACAAGATGATGAATCAAATTCAAGTACCTTTCAAATGGTTTTGTGAATATGATTTGCTCAAACTTGTGGGTTTTATTTTTTGTTTTCTTTTTACCATGTTAAGCATGGAAGTTGAGACAGACAAATGGGCTCCGTAAAGGGCAATTCCCATTGCAACTTCTAAAAACCTTGAAAAAATAGCAATTCAAACCTTGCTGGTGCAAGTCCACGTCTGTGACAAGGAAAATTTGAATAATGCTATCCAACCATAGTTCGACAATCATATGTTCTACTTTTCTACGTCTTCTAACCTACTAGACACAACATAAATGTGGTATTTCAATAGTTGAACACTTTATTACACGAAAGCTAAAGTAAAGTATAAAAAGGATTACTCTATTACTCAATTTAAACCTGTTGACTACTTTCAGTCAATACATTAAAAATTATCAGCATCAAAGTATTTACTTTCTTTTTTTAAAAAAATAAAATACAATTAATTGATTTGCATGTTTAATAAATGGTTTGGGAGTACTTGGTACTTACAATGAAACCAGAAACCAGAAACGGGACCATATGGTTCTAGCAATAGAGAATTCAGAAGCAAGGTTTTGTGGTGTTGGGGACTGCAGGGTGGGGAAGAAGTATGCAGATTTAAGTTTTACCTAACTTTTGAGCCGTGAAATATAAATAATAATGCTATCTTACAATGGTAGTCGCAAGTAGTATCCCACCACATTGCCTACATTAAACGAATGGCTAAGATTGATAAGAATTGTCGTGGCCACTTATAAGAACCTCATCAATATATCAATCTTCCCAAACATGGAAAGTCTTGAAAACTAACGTTGGAGCCAAACGAATACCTATGACAAAAAACAAGTAGTTGTATTATTTTCGCTCTCTCTTCTGTCTTCCATGTTCTAAAAGTTAAAAGCTTTTATTTAGGTCACCATCAACACTTATCAAATAAGTACACACACATCATAATCCTCAACACTCTTGATTTTAACCCTAGCTAGAGACCATTAGCCCCACCATACACAACAACAGTAACGTGACTATGTGACTTGTTAATATCTTTAATCGCATTTTTTTTAATACTTTTTTTTCCGACTAAGATTAGACACCGAATATATCTTGATTGACAATTGATTTTATTACAAATTCCATTAATATTCGGTAAAATAATTTATATATTCTTCAAAATTTTAGTACTTCTTTTATTTTATTCTAAACAACATAAGTTGTTCGATAATTTTTGTATTATTTCAAAATATACTATTGTTTTATGATTTTTTATTACTTTTTTTACATATTACATCTATTAATAGAAGAGTAATAGTAATTAGAGAGAGAAGGTTAGTAAAAAGAATTTTAATAAAAACAAATAAACAATAAGTAGGGCCATTTTAGTAAGAAAAATTGTTTGGTCTAATCAAATAACTTATATTTTGAAACATATGATGTATTAAATTCAATTTTAATATTTAATTTTAAATGAAAAGGTATTTAATTTTACTCTAAATCATTTATTGATAGTCAAAAGCTATTTTTTCTTTTTCTTTTTTTAAAAATAAAAACATATATAACATAATGAGAAAAATCACGAAAATTACTCTAGTATCTTAACTCAATTTTTTTAAAAAAAATAAAAAAATTCAAGAAATCATATGGATAAATGACCAAAGTAATCTTCTCTTCTCATCTTGTTGATACTACATTTTTAACCCTTGGGAGAATCAAAATGAAAAATCGCGAAGAGCTTCAAAGTTCCTAACCAAAAAAGTCCTGTCAAGACCCCCGAGAGGAATTAAGATTAAATTTAAAATATATTGTGAGTGAGGCCGGAGCCTACGAGGCAACACGAGTATTAAATCACTTGGGAAACCAAAAAAAAAAAGGCGGGGGGGGGGGGGGGGGGGGGAACAAGTCTCAGGCATATTGAAGCAGCATTGAATATTTGCCTGTCAAAAACTACTACTCCAAAAATAGTTGTACTAATAATTGATACCGTATTTAAACATCTTTCCAAACTCACCACTCTCAAAACACATAGTATTCAATGGCAATAAAGAAAAGAGAAGCATTCAAAGGTTAAATTTTCCTTTCTATTCTTATTTCTCCATAGTTTGGAATCTCCATTATTTTGGGTAGTGAATATGGATTGAGTAGTTCGCAGAAATAACTCAAGTACTTCAAAAACTCAGACCGCGAGACTTTTTTTCATTTCCATAAATTCGATAAGGGTGTCAGAGAAAATTATGACAGTGATGGGGTTTTGAACACCAGCGGGGACTACTTATCATCAATTTGGATCTTCTTTTGTTTTCTTGCTCTGTGAGTGAAAACCAGGCGTTTTGTTTTACCCAGTTTCGTAGTTTATCTTTGCTTTTGTATTCTCTGTTCACTTTTTTTTTTCTTCTTTTTTTCTGCCCATCTTCAACTCGGATTAATTCATCTAAAACTCACTTTTATAATCAAGTTTGGATCCATTTCAAGCCCTATAATTAATTTGTGTCATCGTTGTAATACCATAAAATTAATTACTTTCATATATAGTTAATTTTGAATGAGTTCATTTCAAGTTCCATTTGTGTTAATTATAAAGTTAGCAAGTTAATCGCTTCTTTGATGTAATTAATTTTTAGTGCTTTGCAACTTGATAAATGGTTATAAATAATGCAGCTAATTCAAGTGGCTCTAGATATCAAAGATTTCGTTAATTTTTTTTTTTTTTTAAAAAAATGCAGCTAATCACATGAGTAAAAAGTGATTGTGCCGTGAAGGAGCTGCACATACATTATCAGTGTTTGTGCCATTTTAGTGGCAGCACTAACTTGCTCCACCATAAGTCTACGAGTTTATAATTAGAAATGTCTCATCAAATGTTCATGAGACTTGTTGTTGCCCTCTATGATCACAATAGCGACAAAATAACTTTGATAAGTTCAAAACAAATTTGAAAATCCAATAGAAATTGGCTTCAATTCAATTTTAGGTGGAATATAGCAAATCGAGATCATCAACACATTAAAATGCTAATCATTTTCAATAGAAGCTAACGAGGATATGACATGAATGTAACAAGGGATAAGGTGAAAAGTGTCATGAACTTGAGTTGCAGAGAATGAAGAGTTAGTCCAGAGGATGATTATGTTAGAATGTCTGGTTAAATAGTTATTTATTGGGTCAAGTTGCATATGTTTTTATGGAGGTACTACCTTAAAAAAATTAGGCCATTTTAGGCTCAATATCTTGTTTAAAATATCATTAATTCTATAATTACCGAATGATTTATATCTTGAAATATATAAGAATATTAAAATGATCGTTTTGTGTCAAGTGAAGTTATTTATTACGATTAAAGGTCTTTAATCCAGGATTTCCCGTGACCTTTTCCCTCACCGTTGTGATTAGTCTTGGAATCCCAATCTTAGTGGTTTATTAGTGTAAAGTTGAATGGAACTGCCCTACCTGGCTTGCTTAATATTGCTGCGATTTGTTGTTGTTGTTGTGTAGTGTGTTGCTGTGTTAGTAACGAAAAGGCATCTAATTCCTACATGTGCCATTCCAAACAACATCCTTCCACACAATTATGTAAGGCTGGGACCAGAAAGTGCACTGGAATTGACATTTACAAGGTCCTCGAGACAAATAGGGTTTGAGGTTGTGGGCAATTGTAAGAATGGAGACACAATCACAGATTACCACATTTAGAAGGCAACATCACGGCGTTATTCAGAAGGAGAAAGAAAGGAAGAGAACCAATGCCAAAGGCCTCTAACTGGAAAAATCAAACTCTGTATTTTTCTGTGAAAAGTGAAATGAATGAATGAATGAATGAATGAAAGCGATCTCTACCAATTGGAAAGAGAGAAGTACAAAATAGGCCATACCCCGTTCCTATGAGACCAAAAAAGTCACCATCTCTCATCAATTCCTTTCCTTTCTCTCACTCTCTCACACGCACACCAACACGCACTTGTGACTTTGCCCAAATGCAAATCAAATTTATTTACACAAAATACTCCAAACAGTTTTCAACCGTTAAAAGAATTTCTATTTTAGGAAAGACCCGTCTTTAAGGTCCATAAAGTAATCTCCTCACCAGTACACTCTTACTATATTTAATCGATTCCTTCCCTTTATCGCACTCTCTCCCTCTCTCTCTCTCTCTCTCTCTTGTAGTATTTCAAAACTTTTTTTTTCCCTCTCTGCAGACCATTTATCAAACATGTAGAGGGTGATCATTTTTTACATCTGGGGTATTTGGTTTTGCCTGATCGTTTTCGAGTAAAAACGGAGATGATAATAATAATAATAATAATAATAAACCCTATATATATATATATATATATTGCTCTGTGGTGTTTCGTGGATCCGATGCAAAGAAAAGAATCTAAAGAAAGAGCCATTGCTGTTGGTGCTGGTCCTCCCCCTCACTCAGCCAAACATTGGGAGTAGAACACGTGTGCTTCTAAAGAGGCGCGTGCTGCGTCCTATGATATGCATGCAGTTGTTATTGCATAGGGAATACTGAATGAGCAGACAAAGTTGCTTTGGACAATTTCTACTTAGTGATGGAACAATAACAAAGCTTAAGCTAATTAAGCAGCAATATTAACAGCGCTCCTAACAATGGAAGAAAGGATTTGAACAGTAAGTTCAGGCACTAATTAGGTTTTAAAGATATATGGGTTAAGACAAAATATATATATATATATATATCAAATGACTCGACTTGAATTGTCAAAAACCCTTGTTTGTTCGGATCGTGGACACCTTATTTATTGGCTTTGTATGGTCAAAAAGAAAAAAAAGAAAAGCGAAAAACAAAAATGGATGTATTTATATATTTACATTATATAAAAAAAAGGAAAACGAAAGGGTATCATTCTTTTGACTCTTTCCCTTCATAAACCCAAGTGTATCTTAATGTTTTAATAGTTTAATATTACAACCGATCAGTGGTGAGGGATTGTGTACTAATGGGAATAAAATATGGAGAGATAAACGAAAATAGAAGGTATGAGCTCTATTATAATCGATGCTGACGCCCCAGATGATGAAATCAGACCCTAATTCTTTATTCAGTGTCACCCACAACTGGAATAGTAAATTGGAAAAATCAAGGCTACAAATCTGTGTTGAATTCTTTATCTCTAGGGGAAAATAATTGTACTGCTAATCAGAAAGCAGCAAAGGGGTTTTTAATATATTGTTCTTTTAAGTCTCTTTCAAGTTTCATCCTACGGATACAAGTATGGCATTGGTCCTTGGTGATTCCACTGTTTATCTCAAGACGTCCTTGGAAGCTCTGGGAGTTTCTGGTTCAGTCCCTCTCGTCATAATAGCCATGCCTGACTGCTTTTGGTCATGAGAACTGATTCAAAGGACACCGACGATGGTGACAATTCATCACCTTCTAGTGACATTTCCCAGAAAAATCCCATTTTGAACATCTGAGTTTCACTTTCTCACCCCCTCTCTTTTGTTTTAAATATTAAATTTTTTAAGCAAAAGCCCTTACGTATATCATGATATTTGCAGAAGCTTTGAGAGGTACATGTATAGGTAAGTATAGACTATCATGTTGTAAATATTTATCCATGGTCCCCCATCAAATGAATTAACGAGAAATTTAGCCAATTAGAAGGCTGAGACCCCAAAAATAAAAAGTGGATGCCATGTCTGGGACTTGCTGAAACTTTAGACGTGGAATTGAAAGGCAGCTGCAATTCAGCAGCATTGATGCTGTTTTAATGGAGAGGTAGTTGAAAGAGAGTCCAATTAATCCAATTTAGTACATAAGCCAATATGTCATATAAGATCAGTAGACTATAGACAAATTGTAGAATGAATATATAAGAGTTGATCAACATTTCTCAGAAGTAGGAAATTACCAAGTCTTCCTTCCTTCTCTTTTCCTGGTTCCGGATAAGAACCGTCCGTTAGAGACAAGTTATGTGATGAGCGAAAAGAAGCTCAAAGCATTGATTTTTTACAAGCTTACAAAACATAAGCGCAACTTTTCCGGTAGCTTTAGATGAGACTAGATTGGCCAAAGAAAAAAAAAACGAAGGGTGATCAAGAAGGTCTCATTAGGGGATGAAACCCATTTTTCAGCTGCCAATTTTGGGATCGTGCTATCTGCTGGGGGAATCCTGATGATGCTGCAGCAGTTCTATAAAATTGAGGAGGATTGGAGTGCCATTGGGTTTGGGGATCGCTTGTTGAAAGAGAAAGATCTCCAATATTGGCTCCAGTTAGGCCTGCATTACTGCTGCTTGGAAACTGAAACTGTCACGATGCACCGTATTAGTCACTACGCTGGAGAATTAGAGATTAATTAATTAACTAAAAAGGTACTGAATGAAGTAGAAAGTTTATATGGCAATTACGCGATAATTTGATGAATTGAACTGTGGCGGAAACATTTCAAGTACATGGGATTCACCGGCTTTAGCGAATTGCCCATATTTGTGAATTTCCCTAGACTTATTAAATGAGCACGGTGAATGTAGGTGCGTCTGGCTAAGGAGCTGCAAGGTTTCCGCCTCACTATACCCATCTCTTCTGGTGTTCTCAACATCAACCGGATTTGCTTGCTGGAGAGATTAGGAGATTTAATATAAGAGAGCCGAAAGTAAAGAACTCAAGTGAGCATAAATTATCAAGTGAATTAAAAGATTGGATCTTTTAATTATCTACCTTGGACCTTAATCCTTGTGTCCGCCAATCGACCTGAAATTGCACCGAGCCAGACTGCTGCTGGTCTCTATTGGTTTGCTTTGTTGCTGAATTGCCCAAGCTCAAATCAAGATTGTGGTCTGCTGCATTACCAGAAGATTCTGGGAAAACACAAAATCAAATGTACGAATTTCACTCAACGCCACCAATATAAATGTAAATATATAAAAATAAATTTTATTTGAATTTCTCTTTAATTTGAGGGGAAAAAAAAAGAAAAGAAGTAATGGTTGCTTGCAAGTGATGTCTCCCAGAAATAGACACAGATTAAACAAAATTATCATGTGAGTGTTACCACAAGAATTGAGCTCATTTTCGTAAATGCTGGGATCAAAGTTGGTAACAGCATCCTTCCCGTTGCACTTTATGGCAGCTTTATCGTAAGCCCTACAGTATGGGAAGCAGGAACACTTTTTTTTTACCCTCGGGGTGCAGCAGTTGCATTTAAAACCCAGACTAATGCTTTTTCCTTATACAGCAATGAAAAATCTAAGAAGAAATGGATTTGAATTCATGGTCAGAAACCATACCTGGCTGCTTCAATTTCGGTATCAAAAAGACCCAAATAGACATACCTACATCAGCCGAATGTCATCAAAATTACTAGACACGAGAAAAATCTTTGAGAAAGCAAGAGAAGGAAGGATTGTTAATTTATTTATTTACTTGTAGAAAAAAAAAATTATACTTTTTGCCTAAGAATTGGCCCATCCTAGCTTCCCATCTACCACATTTGTGCAAAGTTACGCCTCTATATTTGGAGCTTCCACGAGGAAATCCAGTACTTTGCCTCCGAAGTACATGAACAAATTCTTCCTTGGTAAGATTACTCATCTGTTGCACATAATGGAGAAATGTCGCCAATAAGAATACTTCTTGCTTTCCCCATGTTTTTCCAACTCACATTTAACATGAAAGCACACAGACGGTATTTCAACTGTTTAAGATAAGGAAGCACAAAAAGTGGTAGTAGGAGAGGAGATAAGGTGTGTGTGAAGAGAAATCACAAGTCATAAAATGTCCCCCAACCACCTCTCTCCTCCATGCCTGCTGCGACTCTCAGGTGAGGTGACCTACCTGTTTCAAGTCCTCTTCGTAATCAGCTAAACTAAAGTTGATATCTGCCTCTACTCCTCGAAACTTAATTGCTGCCCTATCATATGCACTGCCAACACAATTTCTCAGTGTGAGTTTCAAAGATCAAAATATCATGCGTTTTCTGTAACTCAAGATGGTTCGGAAGCTCACCGAGCAGCCGCATGTGCCGTGTCAAAACCACCTGAGTACATACATATCCATGAAAAATCGCATTGGAACGATATTAGTATATTTAGATTGAAGCAAGAGAGAAAATTGTTAAAATTATACAAGTACTATTTCTTTTGAACAAGGAAAACCCAAAGCATACCAAGATAAACTTGCTTTCCACAATCCCTGGACCATCAACAAAAGGAAACACCAAAAAAAGGAGTATAAATAAAGATGGCTCAGCTTAAAAAAAAAATTGTACATTAATAATTAAAGATTAGAAGGGGGGAAAGGAGAAAATGAAAGAAAAATGATTAAAAATGGCTTTTACCATATGTGTGATTCCCATCGGCCGGTTCTCCGGTAAAAAGTGACACCGCGATATTGTGAACTCCTAGACCTTGGTCCACGGCGACTCTTCTTTAGGGGCTGAGAAATGTCGGCAGACTTCCCTACGACGCCGCTTAGAGGTTCAGACTGACAGAATTTAACTCCAACCCAGTGAGCCCTCGGAAAATTCGGCACCTGTGCACCACCAGTGCAGCCCTCGATGCTGCCGGATGTGCCTCCCATGTCCGAATCATCTAAAGGAAAAAATTGTCGGGTCACAGGAGGAGGCTCGCTCTCCGACGAGTAGTTATCATCGTTATAAGCCACCGGGAAGCCGAAAAGCTTACTCGTACCCCTCTTCTTACGACCTCTTTCAACATCTTCTTCATCAGAGCCATCCTCAATAACCACTGCCGATGAACTTGAATTGGACACCGATCCAACTCTCTTACCTTTGTCATCGTCGCCGTCAACCGGCGAAGAGCATCCCTCCGATTCATCATCCCTTCCCTGATCCGGCGAATCGTTGAGATCCCACATTTCTTTTCCTAAGCAATGAAGAAGTAGGTAGCTAGATTGATCAAACTTCCAATATCGAATTAAATATTAAAAAAGAAAAAAAACCAGCAAATTTTTGGAAGGTGTGTATATGATGAGTTTTGCGTAGGCAGAGGACGAAACTTTAAAGAAGAACATGAAACCTACGACTTAGCGGAGTGGAAAAAAGATGAGGTTTGCAGAAAAGGTTGTTGTTTATAGAAGGAAGTAGAGAGAGAAAGGAAGGTAGCTGCCGCTTTTGTTGTTGTTCACTAGATCTTGCGTATCCCTCTAAGCTGCCCAATACAGCATAGACGAGGCCAGTTTAAGAAGGCTTGGCCGAAAGCAGCCACCACTTCTTAATATCTAAAACTCTCTCCAATCCAATTTTTGTGTATGTGTGTCTGTGTGTGAGAGAGAAAGACTCTCTCTCTCTCTCTCTCTCTCTCTCTCTCTCTTGTTGGTTTTCAAATTGACTTGCGAGGATTGTATAGAGGTCTAATAATAATACTAAACCTAGAAAACCCTGTTTTTCCCTCTGTTCAATCATTCATAAATAGTTTGACAGTTTCTAACTCTCTTTCCATTTATATATATGTCTGCTTTGCTTCTCTCTTATCTATATTTTCTTTTTAACCCAACTCTCTCTCTCTCCCTCTCTCTCTGTCCTTGAGTGCCCGTTCAAAGATTTAAATGGTAAAGAAGAACCATCTCTTTCTTACGCAACTTTCCGACGTTAACCAAATCGAAAAGAATTCCTCTTTCTCTCTCTATATATATTACCCACTAATGGAAATAGACAGCACCAAGGCTTCTTGGATGACTTCTTACTCAACTCCCTTTATTAGCAACGCAGATTATCATTTCATTTTCGCTCATTCACTCTCCTGCCCCACTTCTATCTTTTTCTCCTTCTTTCTTTTTTTTCTCTTTCCTCTCTCTTATTAAAATTTCCTATTAAACATAAACAAATGGACAAAATTTATAATATTAAATAAAATGTCACACATATAATAAATCTTAAGTGGGTAAAATATGATACAACAAAACACATTGTACTTTTTGAGAAAACTATCTCTGACTAACCTTTTTTTTTTTCTGAGAAAAGAAAACTATTAACCTATTAAGTACATATTATAAATTATACTTAGAATACTATTGAATTTTTTTAAAAAAAATTCCTCTGATTTGTAATTCTAATTTTAAATTTTTTTTACAGGAAAAATATTAAATAGTTGAAAGTTTTGTAAAAAATAAATTAGATATCGACAATTATAAACTGATTAATATTTATGAATTTTAAAAAGGAGAGAGTATTCGAATACTAGTTTAAGAAATGACCTTTTAAAAATGGGGGAAAAAAAATGTAGCAAACTCAATACCTCTCTCTAACTTATTACATTCATTCCTCTTTTTACCCTTTGGAAGGAAGTAGGTGAAAAAGACAAAAGGGTATTTTTGGAAATATTAGAGTGAGGAATTATTGTGAGTCAGGGCCACGGCAGAGGGGCAGGAGGCTTTGGTCTCTCAAAAGGAAATGGGAATAATAGCAATAAAAGGAAAAACTTTCCAGAAAAGTCCAATCCAAGAGTACGGGAAGCGGGCCACCATTACACTCTTTTGTTCTTCAAGCGACCAATCCCCTTCTCAACTTGTACCTCGTATTTCTTACCCTATCCTTCCCGCCACTCTCACTCCCTCTGCGCGTGTCTCTCACTAACCTTTCCCAAGGTACCATTCTGTCTTCGTCTCTCATTTCAAATTACATCAACACCCTTGCACGTGACTTCCCCCCATCATTTCATTTTTACTCTTTTTAACATTACATAATTTTTTTCCCTGACAAATCTATATGATAACTTTTGATTGGATATATTAAAAAATAGTTAAGATTTAAAATGTTATATTTAATATTGCATTTCGTTTGTTGACAAGCCCTGGACGTGTAAATATACACGCCACAGAATTAATATATATTTTATGTATTAAATTAAAATTCTAAAGGAGGGCCCACAATTGTTATGTACAGTACTATATTTCTGTCTATAAAGTGGGATGGATGCCTTTGCATTGGAG
Source organism: Apocynum venetum (assembly GCA_019593545.1). Lineage (NCBI taxonomy): Eukaryota > Viridiplantae > Streptophyta > Magnoliopsida > Gentianales > Apocynaceae > Apocynum > Apocynum venetum. Next base: position 892,940 of record SRSM01000123.1, on the reverse strand, counting down.
ACCCAACTGCAAAGTCAAATACTCAAATATGATATTATAAATTGATATGATAACCTCAGATATTTCATCCCGGAGGAATATTATATAATGATAAGGAAAATAAAAAAGGATTATCTAAAAAAGCGTGGTGATCAAACGGGAGAGGCAGAGCGTGGAGAAGTGGGAGTGCAGTGAAAAATCGTGAAGCCAACTGGGCAAGAGGATAGATTGATAGATAGATTCGTAGATTAAACAATATCATCATGGTTGACATCATAGGAATTTTTAAGAATTTTCTTTTTAGTGAAAGAAATACTTACCCAATGAAGAAGCTGAAGAAGGAGGGTTGTGTCAGAGAGGCCAAACAGACATCTTTTACAAGAAGTGGAGCCCAGTGAAAATCAAGAAGAGAGGAAAGAAATACATGCACTTCTTCCATCAAATAAATAAGATGCGATAAAGATAAAATACATGAAAATAAAATTATAAGGTTATATTGGAATTTAAAAAGTGAAATGTTCATGAAAATTTTAAAGATCTATACCAAACAATTTATATTTAAAGATAAGAGGGCACTTTGAATAAGAAGATAAAAAAGAAAGAAGTTGGACACGTAAAAAACACACCAGACAAAAAAAAAAAAAAAAAGTTCCCAACAATTTTATCAATACTATTCAAATGCGTCCTTTCATCCTCATCTAATTGTGGGTTTTGTGGGTCTCCAAAGACAAATCCTTCCAATAATGGAAGTGGGACGAGGCTGTGGTTGAAGAGGTTGTTTTCCTCATGTGGAAACAGTTCCTCAATGTGGGCCTTCCTCTCGTTCTCCGCCTCTCCCTTGGTTGTAGTCCAGCCCCTGCATGTCCACTCCCATGGCCTCTCCTCTCCTATCTGACATCACTTCCCTTGTACTATAAATTATCTTTTTCACAGTATATAAATAATTTAAATAGGAATGGCAAAATGTCAGTTAATACTTGCCTTCGCCTTAAACTGCTCCATTATGAGTAAAAAATTCTCCTTCTAAGAACGGAAATAAAGATGAACAAAGTGAGGAACTATTTTTTTCCCATTTTATACATATTTTTCATTATTTTTAACTTTAAATTTTTATTAACAATATTTGTATCGCATATTTCTGACCAGGTAAAAAAGAAAAAATATATATATCTTTATAAGCTAAAAATATGGTAATTTGTAGATTTCAGTTGTTCTTTACTCTTTTAGAATTTCTCATCCATTTCCACAGCGAATGGGTATGCTTTGTCTCAAAATTAGGATTTTGTCTAAAGAGGAATATGTACGTATAACCAAAAAACATATAATCCCATTTTTTCATTTGGAAATGAAGCGAATATAAGAATAACTTTATCCCCCGTGAGGACGAAAATTGAGACAAAGACGATAAGTCCCTTTAATTTTAAAGTGATGACTAGATCCCATCTGAACACGTACGTATTCGTAATCCTTATGTATATATATAATACGGACACAAAATATTTATAATATTTTTACATTTTTCCTCTACTTTTCAAAAAATAAACATTTATTATTCATTCATTTAGTTTTTATAGTATTAGTTCAGCGTCAATATAGATTATAGCATGCCTTCGTAGACCATAGTGACCACATCTTCAGGGGTGAGTTACATAATGTACATTAGTTAAATGAAATATCCTATTATGCTTGCTTTGTTTGAATTTAAATATGTCATTTTGAAATTATACAAAAATTAAAAAGAATGTTTGATCCTAAGTATTTTACTGCGATGTTATTTTTATTATTTACAGGATTTGTGATAAACACACACATTTGAGTGGTGTGAATACTTTAAGTTCAAAATAAATTTTTTTAATATTAATTATAAGAATAATTTTCTTATAAGTGTGACTTTTACTCAATAAAGATAAATTATATTAAATGGCTACTTGTCCCAAAATACTTGGCAATAATTTAAATCAATAAAACTATTACAAATCTACCCTAAATTTAAAGCATTGATTAATAAAAAATAATTGCATTACCAATAAATTATTGAGTGCCCTTTGGATGTATTAGTCATTTTGTACTATCTATAAGTTTCGGTAATTTCTTAATTTTTGTATTATGTCTAAATTGACACGACTTTTGGGACGTCGGAGATAGTACATTACATCTCAATTCAAAAGGCCCCGCTCCATATAAGGGGGGAAATGAAGGAAAAACAGCAAAAGCTTAGACAGAAAGAATAAATCCTAGAAAATGTTATGTGTTTTCCTTTGTCTTAGAAATAATTATATGTGGACTTCAAGCATCATATTTTTAACCCTTTCAAAGAGAATCATATTTTGACATCAAACTAGGCTGTACCTGGTTGACTTTTTACATAATTATTGCAAATATACAGAGATCGACTTTCATATTTCCGAATCCTCCCGGACTACTAAATATAGAATTAAGAAAGTTTCTACCATATTAAACCTAGTCTGGCATGGAACTACGCAGACATATTCCTCTGATTTGAATATAATTTGACTATTCCTTTGTAGCTAAAAATCAATCAATACCACAGCCGGTAGAGTTGAGTTATGATAGTCTTTTTCTTTAGTTGACTTTTAGTCCTTGCAAGTCTAAACGACAGTGTTCTAATCGGTAAAAGTTTCCAATAAAATTTCGGACTACGAATTTGGCAAAATCTTCTTCAAATTTCTTGTTAAAGGAAGGCGTAAGACCAGACTGGCAGTGGGCAGATGACTTTTGCAAAAGAGAGTGGGACATGCGAACAAATTCAAATTGCTCTGAATGTATAATGTAACCAAGTTAGTAGTTAAGGTTATTTTATGAGTTTTACATTATGTAAAATGCATTCTTTCCTGTTGTCAACCATGACAAAAGGAAATTTTGTCCCCTTAACTTAAATCAAACTAGTACTTAATTATTGGCATCGAGGTTATTTCTTTCTCTAGCAAAAGTATTTCATGACTCATAAGTCATGATCAACAGTTCTGCCCAATAACCCATGTCAGATCAAGTAATTATCATTTTTAGCGGCAGATCCAATTTTACCCCATTTTATTTTTAGTAAACTAAAGATCCCTCCAAGACAGAGCCATGATGGATTTAAATTTACTAGCTGGATTTGTTCGTGCAGTTTGTAGACGAACTCAATACAGAATAATAAAAAAGAAGGCATTATTTTTAAAGGAACACAGCTATTTTCACAAGATAAAATTATAATCGTACTACATTAATATATACTTTTTCTGTCATAAATTAATAAATTTGCTTAATTTTTTACATCAATTAATAAAATATAATTAATGGTATTGAATATATATATATTTTAAAAGATATTCGTAAAATACTTTAATTATTTATTATTTTATAGTGAATTTAATAGATATTTTATATATAAAAAGTCTTACTTTCAATAGAGAAATTTTGATCAAGTAACAAATTCTGAATTTACTTTTATTAAGTAAAGTGAAATATAATTTGAAATAAATAAATATATAAAGTTGAATATATATAGTAATGATTTGTTAGTATATATATTCCTGTAATAGAATTACATCATTAAAGGGAATGTAGCTTTATTCATCTAACCGTTAGAAATATTGGAAATCATTTTCAGGTCTTTGTTGTATTTTACAAAGTCTTTTAGCCCATCGTTCCAACTTTTGGATATAGAATTCAACACAATTGGCTTGCGAATTATTGTAAAGAACGACCGTATGCTTTCAATAACAACTTTTTTTAGTACGATAAATAGAGATTTTTTTTAGCTCAATTACTATTTGTATATATGGCTTATGAATAAACACCGAGTGGTATCTGATTCTCCGGTGCGGCGGTGCCAAGTGAAACATCGAGAACTGTATTTGAAAACTTCAATACTAGCTAATTCTATATAGTAATGATTTAATGTAGGATTTGGGAAGTGTTGGGCACACATCATGGTATGCTTTCATGTGTCCTTGCCATATATAGGAACTGTTGTAATCTCGTTCTTATATTCTTTATAGATTTGGTAACCGGTAAAATGTATCTGGGGAATCCTTATCGATCTGTCATTTCGCAATAATCGTAATTGCAGTAAGTTTCTTCTTTTCGTTCATTATAGCCGACTCTACTCTACATATGACAAGCAGCAGTACTGTAGTAGTATGTCAAATCTTTGAAGTCCCCCACTTCACTCTCCAATGGTTGGGCAAAAGCTATAGTGAGACTTGAACTAGGCTTTAGCTTAGCTAAAATTTTCTTTTTCAAGGTTTTTTTCATGAAAGAAACAGCTCAATTTTAGTGGTTGGTGAAATTGGCTTCAATTTTCTTATTATTATCTACTAATATTTGGAGAATTCGTACCTTTGTGTCGAGTAGCATCGAGGAATAATCAGCTTTGTGTGGAGGAGAAACGGCAACGACAACTGCGCAACAAGAATACAATAAAATATTCTGGGATGTTTCTCGAAAAGAAAAAAGGGTCCCAAAAGGGAAATTTTTTGGCTTGATTGATTGATCATTGAAATTATGCTCGTTCCCCCCGGCCCCCGGCCCCCAGCCTAACCTCTCTATTTACAAGGCAGTGGCACCAACCATATGTCGAAACTGACATGCTTAAACAGGGATCCTCACCCACCTGTGGATATTCCCTAGTTTTGCCTCTCCATTAAAAGTTGAATAGTTTCAATATTCTACTATGCAATAAGCAACCATTTCTGCAACTTACCACCCCTGCCTTGTCTTATCTTTGGCTCTCTTCTCCGCATAATCAGGCCTTTCTGTTCTCTTCTACAGTTGAAGAACAGTTAAAAAAAACATAGGACAATCTGCACAGTTGGATGAATTAATATCTGAAAAGTACCAAGTATTAGAATAGGTAGGATAAATAAGCTTAGAAGTAGTACCCTCAAACAGTAGGAGTAATAGTATAGGAATGGGATTACTTATTTTTCCAAAGGTTCGTTATTTTTTTATTTATATGAACCAAAGGTTCATTCATTCATATAAATATTCCATGTGGTTAGATTTAGAGAAGCATGTGCCTAACTATCCTTTCATAGTACTGCGTACGATGAACGAAAGAAGAAGAAGGGATTATTAATACTACTAATATACTCCATTATAATAGGACCACTCAATACGCAGATATCAAGATAAGTATTGGCTGGTGGAAAGAGATGCATGAGAATAATAATTAATTAGTGTGTCATGTAGCCAAGCCACCAAATACTCCATCTCTCTTCTCATTTTCACGGCGTCCCTCCTCGTGAGCTGTGATTAAAAACAACTGCTACTAATACAGCGGCTGTGTGTGTTTCTACCAAATATATATATATATATATATATATATATACAACGGCTGTGTGGTCATATCGCGATATTTTGTTTTAATAATAGTAAGAGGATTCATAGTTATAAAGTCCATCCTAATAGAGGGTATTAGAATGGACTCTCTTTTCTTTTCTTTTCTTTTCTTTTTTTGTTAAGAATTAGGAATGAATTTCGATGTCTAAAATGTAGAATTCCAAAGAGGTTGGTAATAGAAATTGTAACATGGGAGGGAAGTTCAAGTTGCAACCTCAATTTCAGACAAGCGAGCAAGCACATGATTAAAAGCGCCCGCTAGGCGCTAGCGAACACAGTTTTGAGTTTTAACAGTAAAAGGTTCCTTTTCTCTGGGGCCAGCTTAGTTCGCCTCAATACATTTCACTTTCATTAAAATAAAAAAATAAGAAATAAAAGCATTTCACACTCATTCACGCGCCTCAATTTTCGTGCAAACTCTACATTCTAATTTGACCCTTTTACGTTCTTCAAGATTTTTTTCATGTATAATTGGGGTTGGGGACTCTGCCTTGTACTCTATGACTCTGTCATACTATGATTATCAATAGCCGATTTGTTCTTTTTAGTTGGGAATCGTCATTTGGAATTGTTTTGTTTTTTTTTTTGGTAGTATTCCTTTCGTACTCAGGTATAAATCGTTTTTAACTTTAATATTTTAATTTTAAATAGAAATCGTTAATAATGATTTCATCCAAGTTTTATTGTAAAATAGTAAGTATTATTCTAACATACATTATTATTATTATTAAAAATTTATTACTATTTATGTGAAGAAATAATGAAAGTGATTATTAATTGAAATATTGATTTTGAATATTTATTAAAATTAGATTTATAACTAACTATCAATTTTTTTAATATTATTAATAAATCTATACAATATTTAAAATGAAACTTATTTTTAAAACAAGAAAAGTACTAAATAATTATGATACTTTTTTATAAAAAAAAAATCTTACTCTTAATTAGTATCCTTTTATCTTTTTAACTTAATGAAAAATATAATTATAAATGGAATAGAAAAATTAAATTTAAGAATATTTTAATATAATCATGTTTAAGTTTTTTTTTTTAATATATGCATACAGTGTCAAAACAAATTATATTTAGGAATGAATAAAATACATCTATTTTAAATATAAATCATTTAATCTCAAATTTTTATTTCAACATATTATTCTCTTTGTCCCTAAATTTAAGTCATTTTAAGATCAGCATTTCATCTCTAAATATAAATTATATGCTTTATTATTACAAGTATACAATTATGATACTTTTTTCCAATAGTATCCACTCTATTTAATGTGCTAAGTAAAAACTATAATTATAAATGAGAGAAAAAGTTAAATTTAATGCTATTTTAAGTATAAAATACTCATATTTAAGTATACTTAAAAATTAATATATGTGCTAGAGTTAAAATGTTAAATGACTTACATTTAAAAACAAAGGGAGTATAAAATATGCGCAGTTGAGATCGGAAAATAGTATTTAGAATTCATTTAAATTATCTAATTAATGTATAATGGAATGATGTGAAATACCGAATTGACCTCTATAAAATGGCTCATGTGCATGGTATATGTGTCATCTATCTCGAAAAATGGAGTAAAGTTTTCGACTAGAAGGTCCAAAACGGTTGCTTAGTGAATATGAAGGGATTAGAAAGGTAGAAAACAGTGATTGAGGCCCTTATCCGTCAAACATAAAGAGTTAAGGGATAAATTGGCTAATTTTCCATGCAAGTAATAAAGAGATATTGACTGTTTTCTAGCTTTCCCTATATTTTCTTTATAGAACCGTCAAGGAAAAATTCGGGACTCCTATGGAGCCAGAGTGCGAGGAAAAGCTTCTTTCCCACAGTATACAATTCATGATCACAGGAATTGCAAGGAGAGAGTCCTAGCTCCTCAGAATTTTATTATTGTTATTTTTATAAAAAATAAATTCCGGACAGAATATAAAACTCAAAACTTTAAATCTTAAGGGTCTGGAATGCATCTGAAGAAGTGGTCCCGGAACATGAGAAATGGTCCAAAAACTTGGAGCCCGATGCTTTCATTTCTGGTATTCTAATGCTGCAAAGTTGGCGTTAAAATGATACATGTTTGTTTATTTCCGCAAGAAAATTGTACAGAGAGTGTGGTATGGACTATGGTGAATCGGACGTCAGAAGTTTACCAGAAACCCATTAAACATGGACACAACAACATGAGTTCACAAATAGCAAGTGGCAGAGATCCAAGCTAAATTTTGATTGTTTTCTATCCATTTCTTCGCTATGTCTTTCTGGATTTGTCAATTTATAATAGTGAAAGAAGGGAAAAAAGGGCACACAGGGGGACCACGGAGGAGCTAGGAGGAGGAGTAGGGGAAGTCCATTAAGTCGACCACCGGCCCAAATACATATATTCTATGCGGCTGAAAATGTTAGATAATATAATGAACGTTGTACGCTCTTCCACGATCAAACTAAATTTGTGAATAATAATGAAAATAATTTGAACATAAATAAAAAATTTCAAATAAATTAGGATAAAAATTACGAATAAAAAAAAAATTTATTATTTTTGACAATAATTGAGATATAAGAAAAAAATTATAACTTTCTTACTCTTTGATTTAACTACGAAAGCTAACAAAAAAAAAAAAAAGAAGAGATTTTCTCCTGAAATAGGATGATGAGAAAGAAACTCTATTTATAGAGCAAAAAAGTAAGTTTCAGGTATTTGGTTTGAAAAATTCTGCCAATAAGAAAAAGAAAAGAAAACAAATGGCAAGAGTAATATCAAAACCAATTGTAGGAATAACCAATTTGCTGTTCTAAGTATTTCAGTAATGTAATATTGCAATACCAAACTCATTTCTTTAACCATTTGACAAAATAATTAAGTTAGCCATCCATTTCCTACATTTGTCCCTAGAAAATGACTTTACTATCAATAGAAAACACAAATACCGTCAACGATCGATAAGAGCATGAGAGGTAGTCATTTAATTTAATTTCATAGGCTCATGCAATACCAATTTCTGGGCAAATCATACAGTCCGTATTCAAATATCTGTGCTAAGCTCTTCTGCCCTGATTAATGATTGAAGCTGAATCAATCTTAGTCAGTATTTGGTTTGGACATACGAGGAAAAGCGATCAATCGGGCTTCTCTCTTTTAACAGAAGTTTGGGTAGCTGCTGGCTACGGTATATTTTTGGGGTCCAACATACTCTCTTCCTTGGACGGTAGCCTACTTTGACAACCCAATAATGACTCAGTCCTGACTTTTGATTTTCATAATTTCTTTGATTAAACATTGGAGGATTTGTTGCATTCCTTTCGAGTCCTTTATCTAACTTTTCCAGTGCCCATCCCAAAGGTTAAACCAATAATAGAACATAATACTACAATACAATCCCGCCATGCCGTATATAGAAGCTAGAGGTATAAATCAATCAAATGATACACCCACTATATATCATTTACACTATTCTGAAAATGTATTTATGTCAAAATATAGAACCATTAACGGTACAAGATTAGATGAAAACGAAACTTGTACCAAATGAATTATAGGTATCCAGAACCACTATGGCATAACTCTTTTATTTATTACATAGGGGGAAGGGATGAGGATAGAGGGAGATGAATAAGGTTCGATCCTATATCAAACAAATGCAGGCGAAGGAAACTCGTCACTTGATTATTCCTTATCACTCATAATGGGGCATTACTAATCTACAAGATTTGTGTTGCTTGGTCTAAAACTTTTTCAAAATTTATATAAACATTAGTAAAAACTCTTGATCACTTGCGCCTAAACTATTGTGTTGAATAAATTATAAATTATGTTTGGAAAATAATCCACTGAACTGGAGGGTCATTTGCAAAATGATATGAGAAACGTGGGGAAGTGAATTAAGGATACGGGAAAGGGATTTGTGAAGATCTTTAAAAAGATTCCAAGTTACGAATTGAAACTTGAAAAAGTTTGTCCGGAAAGGTTTGCTTTTGTAGAAAATGGGTGAATCGCAGGCGAATGTACCTGCAATTTTTGCTCTAATTGGGAAGCCAGTACTTGCATATACCCAAAAAATAAATCTGTTTCCCTACGCCCCAAAACTTGTAGCATAGAGAGAAGAATAATTAGTGCTCGCCTCTATTCGAACAATTCCTTTTTTTTTTACTCTCTTGTTTTTCATGAATTGGGAGTTCTCCGGTGTCAAAACTCATCTCCTACCTACACTTTAGAACAAAGAAGATGAATCGTATGGATTTTGTGAAGAATACACATACAAATTCAATGATGAAGCCCTCCTTTTCAGATTAGAGATGTTGGTGCTGTTAAAGGAATCTTCATGCCCTAATTGGTGCCACAATCTGCTAGGGTTTCCCTAAATAGAATAGGAAATTCTTAATTAAATAGAAATACTCTCTAAAGAATTTTACCTAATTCCCAACCGCTTTTCCTCAATTAATGGGTGAGAGAGGAATATTGAAGTTCATGGATGTCCAAATATAAATATTTGGAAGAGCTATTGACACTTTTTGTTTTTTTTGTTTTTTGATAAAAAGCTATTGACACTGATTTTTATTTATTTTTTTAAATCATGATAGTCTTATCTTTGAATTCTTATTCTCTGATCACAAAAGTATGATAAAATCCCCCCCCCCCAAAAAAAACGTAATTCTATTTGGTGATAGTTAGTCTTGCATTTTAAATAAAGGCCATTTTAGTTTTAATAAATATTCGTAATGTAATTAGAATTAAGAAGTGACTAGTATTCTAGGAACTAGGAAGTTACAATTGTATTAAATCCCTACAGTAGTTAAGAATTAAAAGTTCTAATGACTTATAGTACATGTAGGTGGAGTACAGGAGTTAGAGTTGGGATCTTTTGGAGTATTCTGATTTTAACATGATATTATTCAATGTAATAAAGCAAGTGTGAACAGTGTCAGATAAAGAATACACCGAGTTATTTCAGAAAAAAAGAAGAATACATTCTGAGTGAAAATTATAAATATACAGTTAGTCTGTATTTTACTATTTGAATCTAAAATTTGTTTACTCTAAATATAATTTTGTAGTTTTCCAAAAAAAAAAAAAAACAATAATTTTGTATAGTTGCACTCCACAATTATAATGCCAGATTGACCAAACAAAGTCCACTGGTGGATCATGTTGATTATACAAAAAAATGACATGAAAATTGACATATCACTAAATGGATGTTAACTGCAGCTTTCGATATTTATTTCATATAATATAAAGTAGATGATGTTCCATCCATTGTTGTTTGCATTTCTTAGGTTGAGTAGTTATTTAGAACTTTCAAATTGTATCTGATTTCTTCCCCAATCTCAAGTTGTTCGATATGTGATGTGAATCAAACATCAAATCTTTAAATAATGAAAATGTGTACGGTAAACATCTGAACTTATATTTGATTACGATGCTGATAAATTGTCTTTAAAATAATTAATTGTCTAAATATATTTATACCTAACTATCATTTTTTTTTATGATTCAAGTTGAGTATTGGGACAATAACCCTACTCCTATAGCGGGTTATGTAACAAATGATTGTGCGGCTGCGACTTTCCAATTACTCTATGGCAGGGAGACTGACTATCCTTCTTCCTCTTGGGTGTCCTTAAACTTGATAACTCCATGGTGGCCAACTTTTTGGGTGCGGTATATATTACAAAGTACTTGACAACCCGGTAAAGAGAAAAAGACAAAAGCAATAAAGCCCGAGATATGGGATATACAGAGTCAAGCCCAGTAATGGAAGTCGAGTGCCATTAGATGCTGTTGGATTTGGAAAACCAAAACCCAAACGTTTAAAATGAACTTTTTATTCTATTTAGCCCAATCTGTAGAGGATTTTACAAATGGTTTCAGACACAATACCAACAGGGATTCAGATAATAAGAACACCGTCCTTGTGTATAATAATGGGCCTATGGCCCAATAGGTAATATAGTTACGTCAATTATGTATTTCTTTTGATTTTCTAATGGGTAATAATAGAGATGGGAAGCAATAGTTTTAGTTAGAGTTAGATTCAAATGGTGTATTTGTGTACAATTACAAGCGTAATAATTAGAATGACTACAAGCGTAATAATTAGAATGACTTCTCAATTTGATTTACAATTAGACAAAATATGAATCAAATTTATAGATATGGTTATTTACTAATAAGATATTTAAAGTTTTTTTAAAAAACTTGTTTAATATTAATTCGAATTATAATATGCTTCTTTATTTTTTTTGAAAAATCTCAAGTCAAAACATACAAATTATTCATATGAAATTTCTTTAGGATAATTTAGTTAGTTTATAAGTTTTATTTCCAAACTCTTAGTCTTTATGCGAGTAATTTTCATAATATAATTTATTGTATTTGGTCGAAAAAAATATTATTAATCTATTATAAGCTATAATTCCTTTAAATACTCAAATGATGAAAAAAAACACTTTAAATATCTTTGTTAATAAATAACTATAATTTCCTATACCAAATAAAACTATATCCCTTAAACCAATAGATTAAAGTATATAATTTTTTTAGTACATTTAAAGTATAGTATTTCTAAGAAAAAAAAAACTTAGTAATTGAAGTCTAGAAAAAAAAAAATGCAAATATCCCACGAGTGAAAAAGGTAAAAAGCACATGAGAATGATATATATCACCTAAGGTTCGGAAATCAGATTCTTCTCGTGGTGGTGGCGCAAACGCACGCTCCCTGCTCTTTTGATTCGCTATCTCCGCCTCGAACCACCTCCATCAGCCTTTTCTCTCGGCCGTTCCAAGTCTCCCGTCTGCTGTTTTCTCGACTCTGTAGCTGCAGAGAGAGCAAAAATGTCCTCAATTTCTCCAGAACTATTACTGCTCTCCTCACCTCACTGCCGCACCACCGCCACCGTCCTCCCCCTGCAACTGCCCTGCTTGCTTTTGTCGCAGCAGAGACCGAAGAGAGCTAAATTCTACCTCCCCTCAGTTCGTCTCTTAGGTTCAAGCAAGCCCTTTACTGTTGTCGCTGCCGGGAGCACTTTGACCTCGAATTCTATACCGGTATGCTATCTTTATCCACCTTCACTTCTTGGTCTTGCATGTTTATTGAGCTTTTTCGTTTTATTTGTTGAATTGAAACTTGAATGGCGCTTCTTTTCATGTACAAGGTATAGACAGTTATGCTTAAGTTTGCACAATTATATTTAGAATTCTGATTTTGGTGAATTTTTAAATTTGAATTTTCAATCTCGATGAGCTCTGGAATTGGTTCGAGAGCCCCAACATGAATCTTGACAAGAAGCTTTCCCTAAAGGACATATATCACTGTGTTTGTGCGCTTGTTTTCTCCCTGAGAGTTTTTCCTGGCCCGACCTGTTCATTATAAGTTTGTGTAGTTATAGCATAATAAGAAGCAAATTTCAATAGCATTTTCTGGGCTTTCACCTGGAATGGGAAAAATTTAAACGATCAAAATCTCATCTTATCCACATTCTTAATATTTTTTTATTTTTTTTTTGGTGTGTGTTAAATAATCTCATGTGTTTGACAGCAAAAAAATGGGGTATATACTGTTGGTGATTTTATGACTAAGAAGGAGGAGCTACGTGTGGTAAAGCCTACAACCACTGTTGAGGAAGGTATATCTAATGCCGAATTTCTTCATATTCTGATTCTGCATTTATTTGATGGCAAACAAATGTTCATGTCACAACAGCCTTGGAAGCTCTGGTAGAAAACAGGATCACTGGTTTCCCAGTAATTGATGATGACTGGAAACTGGTAAGCTTCCTCTTAGTGTTGCATAAATTTTGTGTGGTATGTGCAAGTCCAGCATGCTATTGGGAGGCAATTTTCCAATATATTCCACTGCATCATTAAAATTGCTTAAAGTTTCAAGTCACATAAGTACATGTAATTCAAGGGTGGAGTTTGGTGTTCGTGAGTGCTATGGTTTCTTGACTATTTTAATGTGAAGCTAGAGTTGGCAGCAGATATTCTTGTGGAATAGCCACCTTGTGTTTAGCCAATGACATGGATTTCTGCTGCATCATTAATAAACAAGCAATGGTTTGATGAGTTGAGATTAGGATATAGCTTTGTTTTAATGATGTCATACTTCATTCTGAATGTTAGCATGAGTGTGCTATGTGAATAGTGAATTCCTAGCTCAAAATCTTATTGAATCTATGATACAAGTGAAGATTTTGATCAACTCTAGGCTTGAACAACATCTTTTCAATTTGTTGAGATGACTTTTGGAATCAGGAGTCAGGATATCACTAGGTTATGATTATGTTTCAAAATTTTACTTGGCATATGACTTACTTGCTTACGTGCCTTCTCCTTTTGAAATTAAACATAACTGGGAGAGTATAGCCTGCTTTGATTTATTATATTCTAGTTGTTCAGCTGCAACCTGAAGTCATGTGTAAAACCAAAAGGCATTCACTTTGTATACTTCATAGAATTTACAGCTGCAGATTTTTGTCAACTTGAATTGTCATTTGCTAAATGGTTGGTTTTGTAAGTTTATAACATGTCATATATGCAAGGTTTTGTAAATTTGAGTGGTATCAAAGTTCAAACTGGTGGGGATGATTTAGAAACAGAAAATTTCGAAATCTTGGAATAAAGCCTTATTTGGTGGAAAGCATGTGGAATTCTGGAAGAGTTATCTCCTTTCTTTATTTTCCCCCCTTATTTCCTTCATGATAGATAGCGGTGACTTGATTCAGCAGTGTTCTTTTGTTTAGTTTAGTGGAGGTTTGATATGATGAAATCTGAGACAGGCTACAAATCTCTACAAGTATTCAGAATTTATTCTTTGTTGCAGGTTGGCCTTGTTTCAGATTATGACTTGTTAGCATTGGATTCTGTTTCAGGTAAATCCATGCATGAACAGCTTGATCTTTTATTCATGTCCTATCCTTGAATGTATTTGTGCTCTTTTTATTTAGGGATCCTTAAGAGCCTTGCCAGAATATTTCTTGAGTTCCCATTATGTTCTATTGTGACCCATTTTTGTTGATTTAATTTGATTGCCTGCAATAGAATCAATTTGTTTTCATCTGCAGTGTTGTCCAAGGAATATATCGCATTATCTATCTTTCTAAAACCCCATCAAGAAGCACAATTTACTGCCCATCATAATAATTGAACTGCTACTGAGAATAAATGTGGAGCTTTCTTCCTTGAACTTTTCATTTATCCAAATTCTGTTGAACTTATTCATTCAAATACCTGAGGCAATATTTTTTGAGCAGGACAGTATTTCTATATTCTCTGATGTTTAAGATGTTACATTTTCTTGCACATTTCAACTTTATCTCTCTTGCTTCCACTTGTAAGAATAGTCTATTTCTTGCATGATATAAGGTTATTGATGGTAATGATCAGGTACTGGCAGAACTGATGCTGGCATCTTTCCGGAGGTTGACAGCACTTGGAAAGTACGTGAGAGTACATTTTTGCCACTATATTCTTTTTTGGCTTTTGTTTCTTGCATGACATACCCATTGTAGGTTTTGGTCATGCGTGACATAAGTTGCAGAAACATTTAAAACTTCCTTCCTGCTCTACAACCTCAGCAATCATAAGGCATATTTTTCCTTCTTTTTTTCCCCAAAAATTTTAATTTTATTATTATTTATTTTTCTTGCTTTTGCTTGGTTGCTCCCTTCTTATATTTCTTTGTGGGGGTGGTAAGACTTGCATGGCTTCCTCTTGGATATGGGGATCTCCACTTACAACCTACACCATGATTTTTGAACCTGCCTCTCCACTTACAACCGCTGCCCTGTTGATAATCATTCTTCTTTTCATAATTGTTTGTATTCCTCAGTTGTCTCTGTAGCTTGTCCCCTCCTTTGAATTCCTCATGAACAATACACTGTGTCACAAACCTTTCATCAGACTTCACTAGTTAAAATCAGGTTCTGGTTCTTACATATGCAATCTCTAAAATGGTGACAGACCTTTAATGAGATCCAGAGGTTGCTTAGTAAAACGAATGGTCAAGTGGTCGGTGATGTGATGACACCAGCTCCATTGGTGGTTCGCGAATCTACCAATCTTGAGGATGCTGCTAGGTTTTGTAATTCTTTCTCTGATTTGTAACTGTCAATATTCTGTATGGTTAATAAAGTGACAACCTATATACTTTAGCTTGTGTCTTTATCTTCATCAGGTTGTTACTCAAAACAAAATATCGCCGGCTTCCCGTTGTTGATGCTGATGGCAAGCTGGTAAGATCATGCTATGCTGTCTTGCTTTGGTTTTACGTTTCTGCCCTTCATTATTTGATAATCCCAATGTTGGCACTCATAAGGTTGGAATCATTACAAGAGGAAATGTTGTGAGAGCTGCCCTCCAAATAAAAAAGTCCATGGAGAGAGAGGCATGATTTTCTTGTGATTTTCACTCGCGAAGCAAAAAATGCAGTAGTTATTTGGCAGGCGAGGCTGGTACTTGTCCCTTTCTTTGATATCATCATGGCTTTGTAGCACGGTACTGCAGAAGATTTCCAGCAAATAGCAGCTTTTAATTGTGGAGTTCCAAGAAAGTTTTTGAGGTGTTGAAACTACAAAGGAGTCCTTTAGGTAAATAGTATTGGAAGCTTTGAGGTGACGAGTGGTTGAGCTTTGCTCCTTGGACAGTCTAGGAACCTGCTACAGTGTCAATTGAGGATCAATCAGCAGGTTATTTTCACGAGGAAAATAAAAAAGAAGTCATGTACTATAATGTTACCCTTTTCTTAATTGAAAAAAAGAAAAGAAAAACATATTGAACTACCTTACTTAAGATATTAGATGTGTTTACCTCCGAACTTTTTTTTGAACTCTGTTGTCAATTAGTTCTTGCTGTCTTCCGGTTGTTGAACTAATAAGCTAGCTCTAGAAGTGGTCCTCGCAGCCTATATGTTCCTTTCAGAATGTTCTCTACACCGACCGGATATGAATGAAATGGGTAGTGAAACATTTAAATTTGAGACTAACCACAGATAATCCAGAATCTGATGGCCCTGCCTTCCATAAAGGCGATCTGAATAATCTTCTTCAAAATAATAATTAAGCTCTTGAAATCCCACCATTCATTATCCAAAATCATATGCCAAAAATGCGGTTTCAAACAGAAGAGGAAAATAAAAAAAAGGGGATTTGTTTGGTCAGCAAATGAAAAATATTGGAAATCTGACATCCTTAATTAGGATTCTTTGACATTCTATGTTATAAACAACACCGGGGTAAGAGTTTACCTAAATCATTCTGCGGGATTGTTATGACATGAACGAACCAGAATTTCGCTATAAATGTCGGATTGTTCTCAGAAAACACAAAACTATTCGTCCTTGGCACCCGCACCCTCCTTAATTATTTTGTTTTGGTGGACCGGTGCAACTCCAATTACTCATAATCTGGATATTGTTAATTATTTACTCCTCCTAAATTCTGTGGTTGAGCTCCTCATTAACTATTCCATGTATATAATTCAATAACATCTTCTTGCAGGTAGAGTCCATTATTTCCAACAATTAACAATTTTTCTAGAGGTTAACAGTTTACCCGAAGAGGTTATTTCTAAGGTTCTTTTCATTTTATTTTATTTTTTTGGTTTTAAAGGGATCGAATTGTAATACTAAAAAAATATACACAATGTTTGTTACAAAGTATCCTATCCTAGCAGACAAGATATGAATAACAACACACTTCAAAATATATTTTGCTATCCACCACGGATTGTCCACAAAAGAAATTTGAATTGAACTATGAAGCTATCCTGTCATTTTTAGGTTTTTTCTTTTGAAATATCATAAATGCTCACACACTTCTAAATATCAATACGAGATTTGTTAAAGATAAAAATGAAGTGTGAGCTCTATTTTCTTCTCATGCGTTCAAGTGTATTCTCAATCTCATATCAGGAGGATACTACTTACTGGTGTAAATATTTTTAAATAAGAAAGGAACAATTTAGTCCCCAGGGGCATAGCCGAGTTGGTAAGGCATGTGGTGATGTGGGGAGAAATCCTCCGGCAACGCAGGTTCGAATCCGTGTGGGGCAAATTTTCACTGAAATATTGTGAAGGTTTGTCCTGAGATTTGAATCCTGTTGGCTCTCTCCACATGTGTCTGTCACTCGGGCACATCCCTCGATTTACAACCCGCCTGGTCAAGGGACCTCTGATACAGGTGGGGGGAGTTCTCTCTCTCCCTCATCAAAAGAAAGGAACAATTTAATCCATCAATCCGAAAAGAAAATGACCCTTAGAAAATACAGAGACGAGGGAGAGGAAAGTCAACAAAGGTTTCCCAAAGGAGTCGCTGAAAGCAATCAAGCAAAACCCTATGGTGCCTACTGCTGGATTGGACCCCTTTAAATTGGGCCCTTAAACTTGTCCAATCAACTTTTCTTAAACGGCCGTGAACGCACTGCTGCACATCTTCCCAGTTCCCACCACCACTCCAATCATATATGCACTGCCGCTATCCTTTGCTACCTCTTTTTTCATGTGTGGTAATTTAACTAGATTTACGTTTTTGAGTACCCACATAATTAATTTGTGAAGAGAGAAAAAAGAAAAAACGAAAATGTTGGTGTGGTGCTTGTGGTGCCTACATCACTCGTCATCAACAAGTACAAGGGAGAACCAGAAAAATACCAAATTGAATGAAATACATAGTCAAAATATAAACCTTATCGCTTTTAGTAGTTAGAAAACGGCCACTTGCACCAAACTCGAGGGGTAGTAGGGCCCCTGGATGTTCCCCCGTCCTCACCGCCCACCGCACATCCCCACTTGGATTTACTACTCTGCTCCTTTTGCCCCACCACTGCCCACCACCAATCATCAACGCCGACCTAATACTAGACCACCACACTTCCTCCCTCCCACCAGCATCGCCACCTGCCACTCTCAAAACTGATTCTCCCCCAACAATATTCAAAACCAAACTAACCACCATTTTAATTGGTACTGATTTCCATCCATCAATTAAACAAAAATTGGCTAATAAGGAAAACTATTTACATTACTTCCTTTGGCAACTCCCAAAACTTTGATATTCTATCCATATTTAAGTACAACTTGAACCAAAAAGGGGAAAAAAAAAAAAAAAAACAAAATTACTGCTACTTAGGTCCTATTCGGGTGCATGTTACCAATACACCCTCCAGAATACAGCTTAACTCATACACATCTATGGCTTTTGTTGGATGTTTCCGGCTCTCGCCAGTCACTAGTAATCCCCATCTGGATCCTCGGGCTTGGGCTTCTCGTTCAAGTCGGGCTTTTCTTGAAACCAACAGGGTTTCAATTGAGTTTGAGAGGGCGGTGTTTCATTGTGACGGTGGTGGTGGTGTTGGTCATGGGTACCACCAATTGGACTCTGAAGAGCATCCACTCTTGAACCAACCTCTATAGCTTTCTTGCGAATAGACGCAGAAGACAAGTCACTAAGAGCACCAGTTTCGGCAACCAATAACTCAGGGAAGTTGAGCCTCGCCGATGTCCCTCGAAGATAATACGCGGCGGTGTCGTAAGCCCTGGCCGCTGCTACCGGCGTTGAATAAGAGCCCAGCCATATCCTTGACCGTTTGTTTGGCTCTCTAATCTCGGCAACCCATTTCCCCCACTTTCTCATCCTGATTCCTTTATAGCGCTTTTCACCCTTCCTCTTACCTGCACACCAACGAGCTCCTCCAGACCCCTCCATATATTTCTTCTCTGTTTTGTAGAATAATTGTAGAAGGTGTTATCTACTCCCGTATGCTCCTTTCTCTCTCTATTTAACCTGTATCCACCGCTTGAAGAGATGAGATTAGAGAGAGAAAGAAAAGGAGAAGAAAACACCCATCAAAAGGAAATATGATGGGGGAAGGGGGCGATGTTGTTGGGGAGGCCCTTTGGCTTTGGGTTTGGGTATTTGACAGACTATTACTACTACTACTTCTTGGGTACTAAGGTTGTTCTCATCTGATGAGAGCTTCCACGTTGGTTTTTCTTTTTAAAGGAAAAGGTATACTGAAATTAACAAAATAACTAAATGCACCGACACGATCTCACCTCCTTTCTCTCTATCTCTCTACAACAATAATAATTTGCAAGCTATAATATTTTCTTTTACTTTTTCAAAAGCTTGAATGTAATAAAACCTCATATGAAAAGGAAAAGAAAAAAAATAGTGGCTGGCCGTCATGTAGGGTTCGTTAAATTATAGATGCTCTCTCTAATTTCTCTTGCAAAATGGATTTTGTTTTGTCTATTTGGGCCGAAAGGGTAAAAAGAAAATGAAAAAAGAAATGAAACCAAAGATATTTGCGGGGATTAATTGATGGGGTGTTGTCTTTGGAGGTGGGCTAGTGAACTATGCAAATTAAAATATTGGACAAAGTAGTTGTCATTAGCTACAAGGTGAGGTGAGGGAACTGTATATAATATAATTAATGTATGGCGGGGAAAGAGAAAGTGATAACCATAATTTATCATCAGGGCAAGAGAACAATAGTATTTATTTTCAATGGAAATTAATTTAATAAAAATTGATTTTTTCCCCCTTAAAAGAGAGGAGGTGGGAAGGTAGGTCGGTGGTCGGTGGATGGATGGATACCGTTGCGACTTGACTTAGCTTCTCCTGCGACAATAACGATTCGGGGGTAAATAGACCCTCATACCCTTGACCACCCTTGTTTCTAGCTTTTGGATTTATTCGTCTTCTGGGATCATTTTGCCGCAACAATGAGGTAAGCTCGCCGTCTAAGCTTTTCAATCCCCGTACGAAACAAACAACACCGCACAGTGTCACTCTCTCTTCTCTCTTGGGATAAAAACAAGGAATAGGGCGTTGCGTAGATGGGTACGGATTCTCCGCCCTTGGATACCATTTATTACTGTTTCTGTGAGTTTGTAAGAATGATCATGTTTGCATATACGTGCTACTTTTTGCTGCACAGTAGTAGTAATAATAGTACTTGTTTGCGAGTTTGGGAAGGGGATAGTGTCCTCAATTCCTAGTTCAGTAGCTTGGAAAGAAATGTCTCAAGACATTGATGAGATGCACAGCCATCACCCTTGGATGAATGTTCAATGCATGTAAAAAAGGCCCAGGTACCGGCACCTTTTGTTGAATGATATATTAGTTAGAAAATTAGAGTTGCATTAGCCTTTAGCCATTCCAGTTCTAAGAAGAAGAGGTACTGGGAATTAATCTCAGGATCTTTCACTTTGCGCAACAAAACCCTAGTGATCCTCCAGCTGCGTTCCCCGCTCTTAGCGTTACACTTCAACCATAACAGCCAAGATAAGAAACAGAAATCTTGAATCACGCCACTTGCTTGATGGAAGCAAAAGTTGGGAGTGGTTCGAGGAGGTCGTTGCGTATCATCCCGCTGGAATACAAAAACATGCTAGCCCCTACTGTTTTTTCCCTATTAAGCCACTAACAGAATATGAGGTAGAATGTCAACAAGGCCGATTCGCAGATGCTTCAATATGCATATCGCACCTTACAGAAAGATGAGGAAATTTTTTTTTGCAGTATCCTTCAAAATGTCATATGGGGGCATTATATTATGTACTTCGAGAAGCCGATAACACCAGTAAGACTTAAAAGGCAGAGATGAATAAAACCAATACTGAACTAGAAAACAGTGAAGTGGTGGCATACGCAAGTAGAAATCTACAAGAAGAGGGGTGAAGTAATCAAGAGGAAATGACATCTACTATTCTTTGACATAGAAGGCCTTCAGATTTTCACGTCATCCTACACCTTCCCGAATCCTTCAAGTCAAAAAACACATTAATAGTACTTCAGATGCTAAAATCACCGCACATGGCAATTGCTTTAGGGTTAGTTGTATTTGGTCATGTATGTGACAGCGAAGTTACTCATTGATGCGAGTGGAAAAAAAAAAAAAAAAACTTTGGAGGTCAATGTACTAAAAATAACATGATGCAAAAACAGTAAGACGAAGACACCTAGCATTCTACATCACCATGACAGAAACACACAACCATTAACTGTGGCCGCCCGATATTAAAGATTAAAAGGTCAAAAGATTTGGTGAAGAAAACAAAGGCAAATCATAGAAACTTTACTTTTGTTGACTCTCATCCCCTAAGGAGTTTAAAATATTTGAATCATATGATTTCATGGCTGTAATGTAGTAAAAGATTGTTACAGCCATTTGTAACTATAAACAAACAAAACAAATTGTTATGGGCAAACATCAAAGGATGTGAACCATAACCAACACATACATGCATATAATGTCCTGATATGAATTTTCCTTATCTACAGCGAAAAGGTCGTGTGTTTGCCCTCCACCAAAAAGAGATAAAATCATGCTAGAAACCACCACTGACATCCCCGCCAAGATATGAAGCAAATAACGCTATACTTATCAGCTAAAATAAAACCCCTCCCCCACCCCCCGGGTCAACTGAATATAAACACTACCTAATGATGATGCTCAAGTACTGCACTCTGAGAACTTAGTTCTAAAAGGACATGTTGCTATTTTACAAGCCCTTCCTATGCCCACTCGAATGATGAGTTCCCTATGCTCATTTGTAATCTCAACCTTCATAAGACACAGATTAGGGAAAATCTCAGTTAAATTATCACTATAATAACGCAAAGACATAAAAAAAAAATCATAATTACAATAAATTTATTTTAAAAAAATACCAAAGCCCTAAATGGAATAGAAAGCAGATTGGACAGTGCTAAAATTTTCACAAGTTGGTACAGAGCATACGTCTAACCCATTTCCGAGGGAACAATCACTTGAATGGGTAGATATCCTCAATTGGTGCGTGAATATTCCTTTGCCTCAGTTCAATTGCATTTACCTTGACTTCTTACTACGCATTCCCATTCGAGATTTTGCATACCTAAACTCCTTGTTAAGATGAAACTTTGATTGCATAAAAAACCAACGATAATGCTACAGTTTCATAAAAAGGAAATAATAAACAATAAAAATTCAAAATTCATAAAGGATACTCTAGCCGCATCCCCTCCCCAGATGCTGAAGAGTGAAGAACAGTTCCTTGTAAATGTGAAAGTGCCTCAGTCGAGCAAGCAGTATCCTATCAGAAAGCACTATTAGACAGGATAATAACAAACAAGAATACTTCACCTGTATGATAATAAATAGAAAATGAATATTATGTCTTTTGGAGTGTAATATAACTCCGGTTCAGAGTGGAAGGAAATTGATATCTGGTACAAATGTTGTAGTTGCTGCAACTACGGTGCTAACTAGCCATAAAACAAAGAAACCAACTATGCGTGGCTTCACATCACACTGCAAGTCAGATGGTTTTCAGGATGAATATGTGGGCATGCTAGAAGTCTAAATAATAAAATCAACAACCAGTTCTCCATCTTCACACCAACAAAATGCCTTTTAGCAAAACATAGGGAAAGTCATTTACAAATCGTTTGAGAATAAAAGGGACAGAATATGCATTAAAAGTAACAATTTCTTACAGTGCATGGAACAAGGGATGCATGAAACTTGGTCATGTATGTGAAACTTGTTCCTAACAATTCCCTAAATGCATGAAACTTGTGCTGCATGAGTAGATTCAGTTTATATGAAAAATATGGTTTTAATTATTTTATGTAAAACGGAATTTTTTTCCCATTTTAACAAGGGACTTAAACCCACGAATGAAATGTAACTTTTCCTAAGAAACTTCTCTTAAAAAAAATTATTGAAAAAACAGAAATAAGGAGCGAAAATTAATCAAAAACAGATTAACACAGCTTTATCTTTTTAGAGAAAAAACAAGAAAAGAAAAGAAAAGAAAAGGGAGGGGTGTTTAAAAGAAGATTATTTTAAGTAATCCAGAACAGGGTCTTCATCAAAATTCAAAAATTGAGTTCTCCTAGAGTGGAAATTTGAAGGGCTCACCTGAGGTTTTGGAATTGTCACAATAGAAAATTTTCGGGTTTGGAAATAGCATTTAGGGAATTAATTGGTAAGTTCATTTCAGTCAAGAGGTTTTTTATGGTTTCTGTTATGAGATCATAGTTACCTACCTGGAAATCAACAAAAGCAACAGGAGCACCATAAGTACTCTGCATCTTCAATTTCAGAAATCCACGGCATCTACAGAAGTTTAGAGCAAAGGAACAAGTTAATGGCAGTGCAAGCTTTTTCCATCCAGAAAATACAAAGAAATCCAATTTCATCGAACCGCGAAAACACTTGAATAAGCTCCTGCTCTGAACAGGTTGGACCCAGACTTGCCACAAAAAGTGTTGGGCAAGGTATAGCATTCTGTCAAACACACAACAGAAAAATAATGCATTAATTCTCAAACAAGAATCAGTGGGTAAACTGGTTGATGCACGGCATGCAATTTAACCTAAATGATTTGTTATACATATTGGGATTTTTATTTCATCCATCGATAGATAAACAAAAGATAAAATGACACTTAATAGACTGCTGCAAGTGTGGAAAGCAATCTTACCGGCTTTGTCCTAGAGTCCTTTGTGCCTGCAGCTTCTGAATTTCCATGACTGAATGAAAAATTATTAAAGAAAAAATAACTGAATTCAGACAAGGAGCTGGAATGTTGGTAGTAGAATAGGCCAATATAGAAATCTAATTTCTGGGATTAGGGCATGTAGTTACTGCTACTTGCCCTTGACCACTCAGCTAGAAATAAGATTTTTAGTACGTTCATTGTGCATATTAAGTTGGAGCTAGAAGCAATCACTTCCAAGTAATAAATATGTGCTCAAGTAGTGCAGATGACCTTCGTGTGGATGGATAACCAATCGTGTTGTGAGCAGAATTACCCATTCCAGGGATGTGAATGCTGCCAAGACCTGCTAGTGCCCAAGAGTGTAAAACATGTGCAATGTGAGCATTTAGAATAATGTGTATTCCAGGTGGTCATATTATCCAGTATCCTTGTAAGAGATCAGGGTTGTTACAAGGAAAGTAACAGAAATACAGCGAAACATTATTAGCCATACAAAGATTCTAATATCCAAAGAGGACAGAATCGCTGATGGAAATGTTTTTCAAAACTTCACACAAGTAAATCAAGAAATATATTACCAGAATCCATGCCATTTGAAGAAGAATCAGATTTTATTCTCTTTTCTGATCCATGTCTGTCATCATCTAGTTGTTGAAAAAACAAGAAATTCAAAACTAAATTGTTAATAGAATTACAAAAGGAGCACGGGGCATAAAAAGTAGGAAATAGATTCATTAGAAAACCTGTTCGCAAACGCTTAGAACGGGGGTTAGATTTTGCCAGGTCAATGTACAAGGTGGAACCTTTCTCCAGGTCAAACACCATTCCCTGGTAAAAGCCAATAGAAACTATGACCTCTAAGAGAGAGTTCGGTGCACATAACTGCTGGGGGAATGGTTTATCATGATGTTTCTTAAATTCTGTAGTCACATACTAGGACTGGAAAAATAAAAAATAAGATACGAATTATATCACCAACTAAATAAAGGGATAAAGTATGATAAACCACAGCTTGAAACATTTCAATTTGGAGTCTACCTGGACAATAAAAACCCTGATGGTTAACCTCTACAAAATTAGGTTTCTAACTGACCCCAGATAGTTTGGGTTAGAAATACCCCTTTAAGGATTTGCATAACCCCAAACTTCAGTCCCCACATCTGATCTTATTATATGCTTTTGTAAATATTATTAGAAAGGAAAAAAACTCATTACTCCTTTCAGCAAACTATGGCCTCATAACCACTAAAAAATATATATTCTAGTATCTATTTAGGTAATATGCATCAATTATAAAGAGAAAATTGAAAGGAAACGTATTCTTACATTCAATGCATGTAACGCCATTATTGCTGACTGCTGATCCGCAAAGACGGCAAAAGCAAATGGCTGGGGTCAAAATAACATATCATATATGACATGTTTAAGAAAAAAAGATTCAGCAATGCACCTCAAAACTAAATAACTAAGAAAATCTTCCTCAGCCTAAAAGAGAGCAACACATTAATATGCCTTTGTATTTCTTTCACCTTTTTCTGACAAGATCCACTTAAGTTTTAATCCTAGTAGGATCATTAAAATTACAAGAGAGAAAATAACAATTTCAGAAACTTCATGCTGGCCAAATATAGAACTATCACTGGAAAAACTAGATTGCAGCTAAATGCAGTTAAATATGATCACTTGTAAAAGATATCCATCCCATGCAGCTGGAGATCGAAAAGAGAGAAGCAAACAGACTGTATTTATGCAAGCAAAAGGAAAATAATTTTGTTTCTCTTTTGTGTATTCAGGGTTTACCACGGGGAAGGGACGAGACGTGCATGAAGATTGTAGTAAGGTTATACAAAAGCATAAGTCGTTTGTAACATGGCACAACAGTTATCATGCATGGTGTTCTATAATTCTTTGTCGGCAGTTATCAAATTTGCTTTATATGTTTGCTCATTTAATCAAATAATGACACTTCCAAAAAGGTCAAAGTCATTCTCATGTCTGATGACACACTATGTATCGTCGAACCACATCTTGTAAGCAAGGAATGCACAAATACCAATTCATTATTGGGTGGCCAACTACAAGAAGTAACCAATCAAAGGCAATTTTTTGAATTTTTGAAATTGTATATTCAAAGGTCATCACAATTTAGAAACGTGACCAATACGTACTTGTGAGAACTTTCGAAAGTTGCTGAGCAAGAAACAACAAAATAAAAAAGGCGGCACTCTACAATGCATAAATAAACCAACGGATTGAATGAACCAATTTCAAATTTATGGAAACAAACTTTCCTTTCAGAATTGTAGTCAATCCATACCCTAAAGAGCTTTTAGAAGTGTGCAGGTTACGCAACCTAAGTAAAATACATCTTCAGTTTATAACGAGGAGATGGGAAAAGAGACATGCATGGAAAAGTCTATGCTGTTCCAATCCCGTAACCTATTACAAATAGAACAGGAACAGCACCATAACCCAACATATGTATCAATTCTATCCTAATGGATAAACCACTGAGCACCAATCTTTGGAAAAGCATACAATAATTATTTTTGGACTAAAGGAAATATCGAAAAAAAATATTCCTCTGAAATTGAAATGCACATTTTAATTTTGGGATTTTAAAAAATGAAGGTTCACTTTTCAACATAAAGATATTTTCTATCTAAAGTTTAACTAACAAACTAGATTATATTCCACCGAGTAATCCATTATATTACACCAACTAATACTAATGGTATTCAGCACTGACTTAATTAATAACTAACAAGCATTTACCTCTTGCAGTCAAAAGACTCTCTTATTTCTAACTTTTAGGCTAAGTCAAATGTGTATTTTCGAACAGAGTAATTTAAATACAATAATGTACTTCGTTTTTTAATTGGCCATAGAAAAGAAAGGGAACAAAAAGGAAGGATATCCAGGGATTAACTAAAGCTTTAAAACTTAAAACCAAAGGAAATTAATACCCTTTCTTGAATTTACATTATTCTATATCATGTCACTCAATCAAAATAATCATTTCCACCAAACGAATTCGTATCGATCAAATAAATTTGAAAAAAATACCTGCGTACGAGCGGTGGTACGAAGATGAGAAGATTCATAGCCAGGAAACTCCCGGAAAAGATTATAGATTTCCCGAGCCTTGACATCTTCAGGAAGTCCAGCGATGAAGAGAGTTCGGACCTCGTCATACGAGGACTGAGGGTACAGGGGTGGAGCATACGCAACCAACTGGGGCTGGTTCGGTAGATATGGCTGGTGTAGTGGTTGAGCCACCGTAGGCGCAGACGAATGCGCTGCTCCTGGTGCTGGCGGGGGCGGAGGTTCGTAATATGGGTAATTAGCAGGAGGAGGGTAATATGCAGCCATGTCGACTGCGGTGGAGAACTGAATCAAGAGGAGCTTCGAGCCCTAGCCAAATTGTTCTGCTGTACCCCTGGAGCTGTTTTTTATTGATTTTGTTACCGGGCTCGGGGCTGATACGCCGGGCTTGCACAAAATCTTGGGTATATTTGTTTTTTAGGGTAATTTTTGTTTTGTTTTAAATTGAAATTAGGTTTGAATAAGAATTTTTTTTATTAAAAATTGAAAGTTAATTGAACCAGTGGGTGGGTGGCACTAATAGTAAATAAATTTAATTTGAACCAGAAAAAAATTAAGTAAAATAAGATGTTTTTGATAAAGTGTAAGTTATTAAATTATTTTCATTATTAATAATTCATAATGTTGGAATATGAAAATTTTTAAATTAAGTAAGTTATTAGTAAAAATTTAACTAAATTTTTTTTTTATGTTATGAATAAATATTTATTTATTTTATATCAAACAATTGAAATGTAAGCATTAAATTTTAAATGAATGGAGTATCTTATACTCTTATCTAAAATTAATTAAAATGTCCTATTTTGCTCTATGCAAAATTTAATAAAAATATTTGATGAAGAGTAAGTTATTATCAAATATTTTTATAATTAGTACAGTCAGTCATCATATTATCTTATTATTATTAATATAGTTAGTCATTGATTTAAAAAAAAAAAGAGAGAAAGTCATTGAATAAAGAGTTAGCTATTACTCTCTTATACTAAAATGGTGATATATATAACTTTAAATTTAAAATACAATCCCATTGTCCAAAATTGAAACGTTCATTTTTTATTTTGATTAAAAATTAATAAAGTTTATTGATTTTAACTAAGTTACCAAATTATTTTTAACCTAATGAATTGTAGAATCTATGAGTTAGTTGGATGTAAATTTTTTAAATTAAAATAATAACTGGTGGAGTTATAAATTAGTTATATATAAATATTTTAAATTAAATAGGTTATTAATGGAATTTTGAATAAAAAATATGTTTATTTAAGGAAAGTAAAACATTCAATTTTAAACAAATAAAAATAAAAATATGAAGATTAAATTCCAAACGAAATTCAAAAATATGTTAATTTAATAAAAATGAAATATTTAATTTTAAACAAACTAAAATGAAAATGTGAAGATTAAATTTCAAATGAAGAGAGTATTTATTTATAATAATTCACCTTCAACTTATTATCTGTCTAAAACAAAAGGTAAATATTCAATTTTATAAAAGAGCTAGTACACATAGTTGCTTTTTCATGGCAATACCCAATAGAAGAGAGTGAAAAAAATAAGGCTAGTGCTTCTTGCCGCTTTAGGCCTTTCTTTTCTTCTAATTATGTACCATTTTATAATTGCAATAATAAAAAAAGTGTACTTCTCAACAACTATTCCCACCATATGAATGACTTTTTTAACTTTCAATACAAAATCTTGTTACCGAACGCTAATGTTTTTGTTTATTTAATAATAATAATGTATAATTAATGATCGCCTTATAGTAATGACATAGTAATGATGGGTAAGGAGTTGTGTCTAGTAGATTAAAAATGAGAACCATGAATCATCTACTTGTCCTATAATTTAACATATTTGGGTGCACTAAATAGACTATATAATAAACTGAGAGAGTAAGTGGTGATTACCACACTTCAATAGATTTTTATCAACACACACACACACACATATTCTAAATTTAAAACTTTGTCCAAATAAAACTAGCCTGTACATGCCTTTCGTAAGTAATTGAATGCGCGCAAAGAACATTTAACATTTTTGCTGGATTTATTTTGATCGTTAATAATGAATCGTCAGACTTGATATTCTCTAGCATAGAGTGGGAAGAAATGGCTAAATACATTTTGCAAGCTATTGGTGGTGCACAAAGTACTTTCTAATGGATTTAGTTTGAAAAGTTCCTTTTTAAAGAAGCACACGTTTTCAAGGACGAGTATTCGTAGATCACATAAAATAGAAAAATATTGTCGTACCTTGTACATTCCAAAAAAGCACGAGATCATCCTCGAAACGCATTTTCAAAATGCATTTCGTGATTGAAAAGAAAATATCCAAACGCAGTTTTTTTCACACTGCCACCAATGAGGGTATTGGCTAAATATGGTCCAAAGTCATATACAAATACTAGCGAAGAAAATAGTGAATAGGAATGCAGTTTGCATCCAAATATCAGGACAATCATTGAATTATGCAATAAGGGGCGGATACTGCTTTGCCTGCTGTCGAACTCTCTTTTTGTACTCGATAGCGTCCTGCACATAGTCCACATGAATCAACATTAGATTGGCAGCATGAATTTAAAGAGGACAAAATTGGCGGTATGAATTTGAGGAGGGCAAACATTCAGTCAAGCAAGTAAAAGAATGATTAACGGATCAATAAGCTCACAATTTGGCTGGATTGAAACCTTAAATAATGGCAAGCATAGTCTTGTAATAGTAGCTGAAGTAATGTGACATGCTATTTTCATATGTCCAAAAAACTTCACTCACCCTATTCTTAAGAACTCCCCCACGGTCTTATCTAGCTATAGTATATCAACTCAATAAAATTACACAGACAAGTTTGTCAAAATAAAATAAGCTACAAGATCAAAAATACCAATTAGTGAATATATTTACCAGCCACAAGACAGGGATCCTAATCGAGTCCAACTGTCACTGAAAATTCAGTTTTAAGAGAAACAAATTACCTGAATAAAGAGATGATATCCTTCAGTTTGTGCAGGATCAGCAGGATTAGGCTGATCCAACAGATCCTGGATACCAACTAGAATTTGTTTCACTGTAATGGCGGGTCTCCACCCCTACACATGAACCAATAGAAAAAGGTGTCAATCCAGGATCCAGTATCTTAAGCTAACAGCCAAGTAGGAATATTTACCATGAGGCAAACACAAGCATACTTACACTGTCTTCATTGAGAATGGAGAGGCAAACAGTTCCAGATGGATAGACATTTGGGTGGAAGAAACCAGGAGGGAATTTACACTTTGGCGGCTTGCTTGGATAGTCGTCACTGAAGTGAAGCGTAAGAGGGTAGTTACCACCTTCCCAGTCAGTCTGCACATAGTTCTAATTATATTACAACTGCGCACCAAGATGCAGCAAAAATCATGGCGAAAAATTTAGAAAAGGTAGCTTTCATATCAGGATAAAGACGAACTGTCTGAAGGTATATTAAGAGATCTTGACAAGAGTCAAGGAAGCAAGCAAGCTATCATTACCATATAAAAGAGTTAATAAATCAGTAGACAATGTCGATTTAGAACCTAGCAAAAGTGAAAATTAATGGAAGAAATGCTAAGGTAAAACCCATCATGCATATGCACATCAATTTTGGAGTAACAAAGCAAACCAGATCTAATCACTTAAAATGTCTCCGCCTTTAATATCAGACTAAAAATAATCTACTGAAGAGAGAAGACTCCTCCAGTGACTATGAGCTCTGGTATAGCCATGATATGCACAATATAAAGGAGTTTATGCCCATATTCTTAAGTTTCAACGCATTGGAAACTTGATAGGAAAAAAATCCCTTCAATTCCTATCTGATTTATCAATTCAACATAGAGTTCTATGATCAGAATTCTACACTTCACAGAACTAATTGGCATCAACGCAGGTCCGCGTGAGAGCAGTAGTCTATCTAAGTTGTTATGAAGAAAAAGAAAACTCATAGTTTACCAAAGCAATTTGCTGCCAAATGATCAAAGGTAGATCTGAAAACTTTAAAAAAAAAAAACTGATCTGCAAATCCATATGCTGAGTATTTGAGTCCTAGAAAGTCTAGTGTGCCATATTAAAGTTGCAGTATTCTTCATTTGCAAATAATTTCCACTAAAAATACATCATAGAAAAATCATGGGGTATTATAATTACAAAACTTATGCAAGCTAAATAATGAACCTATAATCCAAATAAATTGGCAACTTCCTCTGAAGACAGTTAGATTGGTATGTGCTCTAGCACCCTTGAATGACTTCATCTAGAAAGAAAACAAAACACTTGTTCAACGGGATTCTAAGCATCACAGCAATTCTGAAAATAGATTTGCTTACTGCATAGCACATATACATTGAACATTCACTAGTAAAATCAATTCTAAAAGTCACTCACACATTCTAAGACACTGCACATCTAAAGTGGTTAAAAACCTTGTTCTTGTTTTTCTAGTAACAAAAACATAAAAGGTGCACTTGAGAGAAATCTAAAGAAAATATAGGAAGAAATTCCAAATTTCTCATAAATATCCACAGCCATATTCTCCCAGCAGAGTGGTCTTCAGCTACTGAGTTCCCAGTATGTACCATCAATATGAAATGCATGATATCTACTTATTGTCATCGTCAATCGTAACAAGAACAGGAATCAACAGAAAAGAAGCATGTGTTGCACATACAGTATACAAAATTCAATAATCATGATGATAAAAAAATGCATTTTTTAGGTTCTCCATAAACAGAACAAATACACTGCATCTAGTGCAGAACCCACAGGAGGCATCTATACATTGTGTGAAGCATATAGTTAAAAGATTGTATGGATCCACACATTGTACAGATCCAATGGTCAGGGCTGTTTTTTATTTTTCCCCCTTTAAAGCAACCTCAATTTCCCATTTTGTATGGATTCAAATTTGAGTACATTGTTAAACCCAATAGCCATAGATTACATTACTTGTAGAAATAAAGAGTTGGGATCAATTGAAATTCATGCTAATGGCACTGATTTGCATGATGGCTACATAATCATTAACATAATTAAAAAATTCTTTATTTGTCTATAAGAATTTTAGCAGAATCATGAAAAACATGTCAACAAGCCTAAAGATCAGAGGTCATGCATAGGAATCATCTAACTTTACATCATTCAAACCAACAGCAATGAGCAGGGATCTAATCATCATTTGATGACCAGTAGTAAGCATTTGAAAACGCCAATACAATCCACCAACCATTAAGGTAACTTTTTTTTCACCCTTTCAACACAGAGAAAAGAATAGACAAACAGATTTCATGAACCCAAAAGGAATAGTGCAAGACTTCATTTGTGCTCACTCATATCATAATTACCCATTCGGTATTCCAAAATACAAAATTTCAACCTTTGGACACTGATTCATTTGCATATCAATACAAATGCAAAAAGAAAAAGGACTAATAATTAAGGAAAAACACTTATCAATAAG
Source organism: Apocynum venetum (assembly GCA_019593545.1). Taxonomy (NCBI): domain Eukaryota; kingdom Viridiplantae; phylum Streptophyta; class Magnoliopsida; order Gentianales; family Apocynaceae; genus Apocynum; species Apocynum venetum. The sequence continues at coordinate 860,540 of SRSM01000123.1, read as the reverse complement.
CAGTAAATGCTCTTCCAAGACAGCCTGCATTTTCTCGGAATATTGAAGGGGAAAAAAATATATAAACAAGTCAGTATACAATAAAACCCAAATTAAACCTAATTATATACGAAGCTGAAACTAAAAGCATAGTAATCCAAAAAAAAAAAATCTTAGTTCTTTTATTACCGGTCAATCAACAGGGAAAGTACACTGCTACTGCTATCTCGTAGATTAGAGGTATACAACGGGGGGAAAAAGAGTGGCGTGGTGATGAAACTTACCCCGGGCTTACCAGGGATCGTGCAGTGCCAAGTCATCAAATTAACGGCACCATCTGCAAGTGATTCAGGCCTTGCCACAAAACCCTAAAAAACAAAATCAAAAACATTCATCATAAACCCAATACACCTCTATATTGAGAAAGCAAAAGAGAGCACGAGTCGGAAATTAAACGAACATGGGGATGATTTTTGCGCCATGCTTTCCGTTCCTCGGCAAGACGGCCACGCGCTATACCTCCCGACATTATCGTCTTTGTTAATCGTTCCAAAGAAATTCTCTGGTTTCTAGTTTCCTCTCTCTCTCTCTCTGGGATTTTTTTGCAACTCTAGGGAAAACGAGCAGTCCTTGCACTACCCGGCTGATCCCTTAAAAGAAATGAGTTTTTTTTTTCACAAAAAAAAAAAAGAAAAGAAAGAAGTGCAACTGAGTAGCGGTACTTTTTCGATGGAGGTCCTAGTACGCAAAATAAGTTACTTTATAAATTTGATAAATACTTATTTAATATTTTTACTATTAAATATTATATTTTGAAATTGAAGTTTTAAATAATTAATTTCTGATTAAATGATAAAGTAATTTATTAGAATAAATGTAATAGTAATAGTATGAATAAATAAATTTTATTTATGGACATTGTACTACAATCTTCAATATGAACGCATTTTAATAAAATTTATATAAAAGGTTTGTCAATTTATAAAACTACTTTTGGATGAATTGTAGCTGTTGTGATTTTTTTTTTTTTTGACATCTAAATAATTTTAATTTTATAAAAGTGTCATTTATTAAGTAATAAGTGTTGTATTTTAATATTTTCATTATATTTAAACGAATTATTAAGCTTATGCAATTACTACTATAAAATATTAGTACATTAAAATTTTATATCTATTTAAATTCATTTATTTATTTTAAAACAATGGAAAGTTTGTTTAGAAAGAGATGATTATACAAAAATGGATTTACCTAATTTTCCGTACACAGAAATTGGGCTTACAAAAAAATGAAGTGGGTATCATTGAATATGCAAATTTCAGAATAAAAAATCAGCAAAAAAAAAATACAAATAGTCGTTGAGAACAAACAATTATTTTTATTCTTTTTACTGTTGGTGGGGAATAAAAAATAGTAGCCTTTTGATTAAAAGTCAAATAGGTTTTGGATTCTTCCTGTAATGGTTCTTGCGTGAAAACCACGCCAGGATGTGGTCTCACGTGGAAAATGCGTGCGCAAGTTGCATATGGGCGGTGACGTTAGAAGGGGCTTAAAAGTCGTTAAAATTCCCCCTCGAGGTTCACCTAAAATACAAATAAGTCCTCAATTCTATTCTATATATACATGTATAAATGTACAATTGGACATTATGGACATGAATTTTATTCTTATTTAGTCACCTAACATTTTATCGATTAAATAGACTATTGATTTATTGACTTTTATTAACTAATAGCTTTAATTTATCTGCTTCTTTCCTGTCGTTAAAATAGAAAATTAAACATTTTCATACAAATTAATAAAATATATTTAATATTATAAAATTTATAAAATACTTTATTATTCTTTATATTTACCCTTTCACCTTGCATTTAAATTTGATTGAATTTTAATTTAATTATGTACAAATATGTACACATTTGGTTTAAAGTGTATGAAAAACTATACAACTATATTTGAGAAATTAAATGTTGAATTTAATGTGTATTATTACAATAGTTTGAAAATAAATTTTCTAATAACAAAGTATATTAAATAATAATATTTTAGATAATTAAAAAGTAAATAGCACCCTTAATAAAAAATTTAGACCATAATTTAAGATGGACGAAAAATGAAATCAAACTTATATTAGTGGGACGAATGGCCTAATTTATTAAGCCTTAGTTATCATTATTTATAATGCGTAGTAATGATATATATATATATATATATATATATTGGAATGAAGAATATAAAATTCAATGGAGTTAAACAAACCCATTAATGGATACTAAACATTTTTAAAAGGGAAAAAATAAGTATAAGGAGACATAAAATTAATATATTATTAATGTTATAGAAAACTAATTATTTTCACATGCATGCATACATACATTAGAAATAAAGTAAAAAATAAATAAATAAAATACATACAACTTTTCGTTTCTAGTAATGATACAATGAATTAAGTCATCAAACCGAATATTGAAACAGTATTAATCTTATTATCCAAGCAATGTAATATACTGCCCACCAAAACAAAAGATGCAAATGATTTATTACTCGTGTTATTTTTGTAGTCTTTAGAGATAATACATCTCATTCAGGAAGAAAAGATAATATATATATATATATATATATATATATATATTCTTATTGATATATTATTTGAGTTAATGTGTTACTTTAAAATCATAAGTATTCATTTACTTTATAAGCGTCTCCTAGCTAAGTGAATTATCGTAAATTCGATTCATTTTGAAATTTTTTTATTGATTATATTATGTAGTTGATTGTGCGAATAAATTAATTTGAACAATTAATAAAATGAGATAGACACTTTAAAAAAATTATATATAAGTCACGCTTATTACCATGGCATTGGCATAGAGGTTCAATCAACCAATTACAACCACCAATAGACCCTAAACGATTGCAGAAAGGTAGAAGTCAATAAAGAAACTTCTCACTCAATGCAAAGAGATTAAAGAATGTAGCATTTGTATATTAACTTAATGTATTTTTATAAGAATATTTTAAGTAAATTTACACAAATTAATTAATTATTTTATTTTATATTGTATCATTATTTATTGCACTTGAAATAAATAAATATAAAATAAATTATAATATAAAAATAATCATAAAAAGTAACAAAAATATTTTATATTTTGAGACAAAAAAATTATTTATTGTATCTTATAAAAACAACTGTAATAATTAATATTTATAGTAAAAGACGTGAATTTAAACTTGTGGGTAATGGCATATTGCGTAAAAAGGTATGGAATCACAATTAGAAGAATTTTTTTTTTTGAGTCCTTTTCTTTTCTACGTTTTAGGTCAATTTTCCTGTTCAAATGATGTGGAACTCAAACTTATCCATATTTTGGCCAAACCTATGAAGTTTTACTACAACTATAGGATGGCTAATTTTTGTCTTTTTTTCTCTTCTTAATGGGCCTACTCTTCTCCATTTATTTATTATTATTATTTTATAGGTATTCTTCTTTCGGAATACAATAAATTGACTATATAGAAGAAAACTCCACTAGTGGCCTAAAATGATACATGTTAAGTCTTTATACAATAACTTCATTTTGAAATTCGGTATGAAATTTAATGCTTATTTTTAATTTTATGTTAAAAAATATTTTTTATATTTTAATTAACATATCAAATTATTATTAATATTAATATAATTGATAATAAAATTCATAAATTAGTTTGATATAAGCTTATTAAATTAAGGTAATGAGTGACATAACATATAAGTTAATAGAATATAAACCATTCAAATTAAAGAGTTTATTGATGAAATATTGTATAAGAAATATGTTTATTTTAGAAAATTCAATTTCAAACAAATAAAAATAAAAATATAAACATTTAATTTTGAATAAATATAATATTATATTAATATACACCAATAACCCATTAGTTTAGAGCAAATAATAGAATATATGCTAATATTTATGAGTGTCAAAATAAGTATGGCCCGTCGGGCAGTCCGAAAGGCTCATAATATAAATTAAATTGAGTTTCATTTTTTTTTTTTTATCGAAAAAAATCAGACCTAAATGATCCGGCTCGTTGACCTAAATTGGTTTGGATCATTTTAGCTTGTGTACTGACGGATTGGCCCGATTTCTTATAAAAAAATTTGTAAGCCACTTTCATAGTAGCAATTTGTTCTGTTTTTTAACTTTTGTTATATGATTAGCTCTAAGCTCTTCTTTCGTACATTATATTTGATGGTTTAAATAAATTTTTTTATTTATATAATAAATAAATGAATTTGATGATTTAAATATATGTTTTATTTGCTCGAAAATGGTTGGTTTGTTTTAGAAGTTTTTGATGTAAAATTGTAAATGTACTGCAGATTGTAGATATAAATATTAAATAACATTTTGTTTTAACTATAGATATAAATATTACATAATATTCTGTTTTATATTTTATAATTTAAATTTGTTGAAGTTGAGATAATATAGTGGACTATTTTAGTATTTTTTGGATCAAAATGAAACTATAAATGTATTGTTTGTTTGTAAATTATTTAATAAATTTGTTTTTCAGCCAACATAAAATCATAATTTAAAAAAAATTATAATTTTTTTGGCCATTTTGGGCCGTTGGCCACCCATGTAGAGGCTGGACTGGACCTCAATATTCCAAGCCAATACAATTTCAGTCCGATCCGGTCCAACCCGATTACATCGCTTGGCCCGTTGAGCTGAGCCAAACTGTAAATACTCAACCCAACAGTTTATTTTATTAGGATGAACTCATTTTATTTATTAGGCCCACAATTATTTTATTAGGATTTTTTTTTGTTATAGGGATTATGGTATAAATATATGTTTATGAGACTAACCCTACTTCACTATTCTATTTTACGTTATTTTATCTAGAGATAACTTCTGGAGAAACAGAGAAGGCGGCTGAGAAAATAATCCTTTTGAGAACCGTTCAACCCTAGGTAAGGTCAATCTTGAGTAGTTTTATGACTTTAATGATTTAATATAGTTATATTGTGATTTTAATTTAAGGATTTTATGAGTAGATGAGAGCGATTTTTTTGGAGACTATCTAAGTTAGGAAAAATCATCTGTTTGAGGTAAGTAGTCTATGATACTTCTTGATTTAATAAAAATATTCTTTCAAAGATTGAATATTTATCTATCTGTTATTTTCGTATATTAAAATTTGGAATGAGTTTGAATATTTTGACTTAGAAATCTATATTCATATATATGATTAATATGTTTATCTGAGAAATTGTTTGTGTTGAATTGAACTCATATGGATAATTTGAAGTTGGAGGAACATGCTCCGAATATTGATATGAATTCCGTTTATACGGAAAAATTTGATTGTTATTTGGTCGTCTTAGTGGGAGTACAGCTAGGTCTGACGTCAAAGTTTGTGATCAATAGAAGATTATCATTCTATGAGTTTAATGTTAAATTATTTATTATATCTGATATATATATATATATATAGTTAATAAGACCATATATTATTATTATTATTTTCAACATGTTTTGGTTACCGCAAGTTTCGATTTTTCAGTAAGTAATAGTTTAATATTTTTCGCACTATGGAAACTACTATAAATGTAAGTAATAGCTTACCGTAAGTACTGTTTTTTTTTTCATTATACATAAATCAGTAAAATTTTGTCTACTGGAAGAAAGCTTTTCCTTCATACATTGTTAAACAGTTAGAGAAACCATTCTTTGCGGCAAATTCTTGGAAACTAGACTAGTACTATCCAACATTTATTTTATAATTTTTTTCAATTATATTCTTATTGACTATGGTTTGTAACTTAAAAAAAAATGAATTTGTCTAATTTCTTCTCATATTCTTAATTGTCCATTAGTACTATTTTCTTTTTCACTTATACTTTCTCTATTAATTAGTTTTTGAGTTTTATTTTATTCATATTTAATATTATGAGTTAAAGAAAGAGTAATATTACTTTTCTAATTTAATTTTCAATAAAAACTATGAGTTCGAAAACACTTGTACATTGATTTAGCTTATGTTTGTTACTTCAATGATAAATAATCAATCATAAATAGTTTGTTTAAGAATTAAAGCTTTGAATTTTTTATTTTTATTTTTATCTTTATAATAACTCATTTTGAAGATATATCATAACTATTTAATGAGTTTGTATATGCTCATTATTTTATTATCTTATGTTTGAACTTTTGTTATTAGAAGATTTGATAGTTTATTAATTTATTACACTTTATTAAACTTACTTTTGGGCTTTGTTTTGGATTTTAGTTACTTTCTTGGACGATTTTGATTGATGTAAGGATATTTTTATTTCTTTAAATAAATAGTTTTATGTCATAGGTTGCGGTATAATTTGAAAATTTTTGTAGTTTTGTGATTATGGAAGATACTTCATGATTACAGCGTGTTACATCTCGATTTCGAGACGTGACACAAACCGTCCATTTTGTCACATCTACTAATATTTATACAAGGTCATATATTTGATATTTTGCTTAAAACGTCATATTGAAATCGTCGTATTAAAATAGTTTTGAGTTAGATTTTTACGTGTAAGAGTTCGACTATATATTCTATTTCCGAACTTGACTCTGGATTAGTCATGCTCCAATGCAAGAATTGTGAAAATTTCTTATACTTTGAATAATTATATGTATGATTCAAAATGTACAATATAAAATTCATAATAGAATTTTAAGAATTGTAAGCATAAGGAATGTATCTTTAGCACTTATAAATTCCAAGGTGCCAATTGCTGAATCGAATTTGAATCTCCAACACCTATTTTGGATGGAAAGAATTGGAGAAAAAGGGTGAAAAGTAAAGAGAAAGTGTGATAATTTCTCTTACTCAGAAGAATTTTTTTTTTTTTTTTTTTTTTGAGGAAGGAAGAAATAAATTAAGATAAGAGAAGTGACGGGATGTAAATATGTAATGTAACTCCCTTATGATCTTCCCAAAGACTTCTCCCCACTTATGGATAAAAAAAAGAAAAAGAAAAAAGGGAAGGATTGAAAAATTTCTATGTCAATAGGGTCAGTCAATAACCAAAAATTATTACACCATCCTTAAAATATTCACATTTCAAAAAATTATTAGAGAAAAATATACTCCCATTTATAATATTATGTCAAGAAAAATCAAATATTTTCTTTAATCGCTAACTCCAAAAAAAAAATCACTAATTATTTATTTTCTTCCTTAAATAATCAAACAAAACAAATCATTTATTCTCTCTTCCAGTCTTTTCCCTCTGTTTCTTCCTATCATATACTCGCAAACTAGGCCTAAAGGAAAATTAGCTAAAATGAAGCCGAGCACAGATTTATAAACGTGCAGTGTCGATTTTCTTTCCTGGCACTGTAGGATTCAAAAATAATTGTTCAACAAGATACATTTCAGGAGTAACATTTTGACGGAGTTTTAGCGTAGCTTTTACATGTACGAGATTCATCAGCTGACGGAACCAGTTGGTGCGCAAGGCGGGCAAGTAGATGAATAGACGGATATACAACTCAATGAGGTGATGGGCATCAATTGCTTGCAAGAAAGAGCTGGATCATTCGGCAAGAAATCAATGCCCAAGTTTCTTTTCTGAATGATGATGGTCCATCGAAGCTGGAACGAGTACCTAGTGCAGACTCCAGTGCTACAGATGCTCAGATACGTTCATCCAGTGGTTCATAGCTACAAAATCCCCCAAGATTTAAACTTGTCTTTGTCTCCCTCTCCATATATGTACCAAAAGCTATGAATATCCATTATAAGTATCCCTCGTGCTATTCTCTACCATTGCATTATCTTTTATGTTCTGTATCATCTTCAAGGCTTGCCTCATAGTTGGCCTTTGTTCAGGTGAAGTCACGCTACATAAACTAGCTACTTCAACTAGCATTAAAAGCCATTTTTCTTCATCGCAGTCATCTTCTCTCATTGCTCTGACCCAATCTGGCACATCTGGGGCAGCAAGGAAAGGATGCTGTGATGGGGGTTTACCGGTCAAAAGCTCTAACAAGAGCACGCCATATGCATATACATCAGATTTTGCAGTGGCTTTGCGGAGATATTTGCGGATCTCAGGTGCTTTATAGCCTGCAGAATCAGGATCATCACTTAAAGAAATGTCTGCAAGGATGAGTAACGAGTAATCCGTGAGACAGGCCTCAAAATCAGAGCCAAGGAGGACATTGGAGGATTTAAGGTTGCCATGAATGAGCTTTGATGCTTGATGAATGTAGGCCAGGCCCTGAGCCACATCCTCGGCTATCTTTAAACATGATGTCCAGTGTAAAGGTTTAGCCCGTGTGGATCTTGAGCCTAATGATTGACAAGCAAATAAGAGAAAGGAGAATGAACAAAAAGAAAAAGGATAGAACCAAAATGTACAGCTGTTTACAACAAACTTAAGCTTAGCTCATGCTACAAGATTAAAGTTTCTGTTATTATCACACAGAGTAGGAAATAAAAGATATATTTCATTTCTCATCTCACAATATGGGAAATAACTATGGCTAAGATGCCTAGTAAAATGTCATTCTGTCTACATGAAAACAAGAATATGCATACTTCACTTTTCTACTACTACTTAGCAACGAAAAGCTAACTATGATCAATTAGCGTCAGTTTAGTTCTAATTATTGGTCTTCAAACACCTTTACACGTCATTTACAATTTTATAATGCAACAAAATGAGAAAAGATTACCCATGACTCATGAGTGACCCTTTTCCCTGGATTAGTGATGTAAAATCTGATAGGGATAGGGGATAAATCAACATTGGCTTGGATTCATCAAAGAAAGAAGAGAAGGTAGAGTCCAGTTGCATTAAGTGTTCCAGGAAGACCTTAATGCAAATTTATGAGCGTCAGGCCCGATTGCACAGCATTGACCCAGAGTCAACACCGCGATTGTCGGTAGTGCGATTGTAAAAGTGGAACCCAGTCAAGACTAAAAGATCAATCGCAAAATTGACCAATCTTAACCAATTCTATAACCACAAATGCGGTGGACAGTGGCAGCCACTACTAACGGCACTCAGCAGAAACAACAGAGCAACCAGAACAACTCATCCAACAGAATCATACACTATAGCTCCTTTCTCCGAACCCTTGACCGTATGGGCCAATGCAAAACCAGAATCAGACTCATTGTTTCTATTTTCAATATACTATCAAAATTCAGAACAAAACAGAAACGGGAAAAAGAAATACAACTAAAAAATAATAATAATAAAGGGAGTAAGTGGGAACTAAGCAGCTTACCATGAATGAGATTGAAGAGGCTACCATTAGGTTGATAATCAAAGATGATTAGCCTTTCCTGTTTGGCCTGAAAATAAGCTCTCACTGGGACCAAATTGGGGTGCCGGAGCACGCCAACAGCTTCCATGTGCTGATCAAATGTCTCTGCACTTGTAATGGCAGTCTTGCAAGCATCCAGTCTCTTCACTGACACGATCAATTGATTACCCAGCACAGCCTTGTAGGTAGTCCCAATAGTGCCTCTTCCGAGCAACTCGGCCGACGCTCTCATTAGTAGCTCTAATGCGTATAGCTCTGCTTCTCCATTACAAAACACCAAACCCGCACCCTTTACTGCCTTCTGAATCTGAGACTCAGGTGTTTGGAGGATCTTTTTCTCCTTGAGAATGTTTTGACTGTTTGCTATTTGATTTGGGATTTCGTTGTTATCTGTGTTGTTGTCAACAGCTTCCGGGGTCAATGTTGTGTCCTTTTCCTCTATCCGTTCTCTTCGCTTTTTGAACAAAATGAATATACACAATACCGCTGCAATAAGGAGGAATATTCCAATAATAAAACCCAAGATTATACCTACTCTTTTATGTTTCCTCGGCGGAGGAGAAGAAATAAGCACTTCTCCTTGTGACTGAGCGTTCTGCAGTAGAGGCGTAGGAGGAGATGCAGCGGAAGAAGGCGAGCCAAAAAAAGGGGTGGCGCGGCACGGTTTGTTGATGACATCGCCGCAGAGGTCAGGATTCCACAAAAATGAAGAGATAGTGAACTTTTTCAGAGTCGGCGTGACTGGCACTGGACCAGTGAGGTTGTTATTGGAGACGTTAAAGATTACCAAGGAGGATTGGTTAAGCGGAGGAACAGAGCCATTGAACCTGTTTGAATCCAGCCGGAGATAGCTTAGTCTGTCCAGGCCGTTTATCTCGGTAGGGATTGAACCCGTAAGATCATTATGCGAGAGATCGACGATCAAGATACGATGAAGAGAGAGTACAGAAAGAGGGAAGATGCCGGAAAACGAGTTATGGTCGAGGATTAAGGTCTTGAGGTTGACGAGTCGAGAAAGGTCCGGTATGGGGCCGGAAAGCGTGTTGTTCTTGAGACTCAAGATTCTAAGCTGGCCCAGATGAGTTATTGTATCCGGGGGGAGCTGCCCACGAAGGCCAAAGCCTGGTAAGACAAAACGAACCACCCGTCCTTGAACACATTTTACTCCCTGCCATGAACAGTAGTCATAGCGCTCGTGAAGGGCATAAAGGAGCTTGTTGTCTAAATCAGCTTGAGCCTTGAAGGAGAGAAGAGCAACCGCATCGGAAGGTAGCAGAGGCAAGGACGAAGACGGTGGCGTTGTTGAAATGGAAAAGGTACAAACACTGCCGAAGAAGACAAGAAGGTAAAGAAGATTCTTTGTGCTGCACATATTGCCGGAAGGTGCCGAGAGAAGAAGTGGGACTGGGAAGCAAGTGCGCTATGGCCTATGGCCATGGGTTTAGTTTGCTAGTGCTTTGGGTCTCATTTTTCAGTTATTTTTTTTTGGCGTTTGGTTTGAGTTTTGACTGTGCGGTCTTTTTGGGTTTGTGGTTTTAGGGCTGCAAACAGTTAGGATTCTAATAAGATTATATATGTCTTCGGCTTTTTCTTGTACCATTCGGTAAAAGTAAATAAATAATTCAACACAGTAACAGTACACTGGAACAATAATTATGCATATGAATCTCTGTGAAAAATGAGAGAGATGAGATATGTTAGCGAGACAATGAGTCACAAATCACAAATCCTGCGGTTCGACTGACAATGACATGAAGGGGCATTTGAAACTGTTGGAAATTGGGAGGGAGGGAAAAGCAGTGCTAGGCTAGTATTATTAGGCGGTGTTTGGGTACGTGAGTGGAGAAGAGGGAGGGAAATGGGAAGCAGCTGGCTAAGGCTAAATGGGAACTGGGTCAGCGTCACGTGAAAGTGAAGTTTGTAAATTATCGGGAAATGTTTGTTGTAGCCCAGGGTCTAATTTCTTATTTCTTCATTGGGTATCGTGTTTGCAAACTGCAAACAAGGTCCGTGATGTCTCCTGAGCCATTGCAGAAAGAAGAATGTATGGCTAAATTTGGCCGGCGCCCTCAAAATATATTTTTTATAAAAATATATTTTTTAATATGTGCATGTGTCTCCTCAATCACATATATTAATATTTTTTAATTATATTACAATATTTTTACTATTTATTAATTATATTTTATAATATTATTAATGATATATAATTCAAAATATATTAATTAATTTTTAATTTTTACTAATTTTTTTATTCAATAATAACTTTATTTTAAAATAAAACAAAATACATTTTCAAAATTCAATTCAAATATACTCATCATAATTACTAGTAACAAACAAATTCTAATTATTTATTGTGCCAAATGAAATCCACTACCAATCGATCTTGTTTTATGAGTTTAAACTCGATCGTAAAAGTAATTACTTTTCATATTCTCAATAAGTTTAAGTTTATAAAAATAATTTTATGTGTGGATAAACATAAATTTTTAATAACATATCTATACACATGAATAATTTTTAATAAATGATATTGTGCTCGGATAATTTGTTAAATATTCACATACTTTGAAAACTTAAAGTTATAGAGATGATTTTAGTTTAACAATTGGAATGGCACTTTTTTCATTATAGTGGAATAGTGATTTTTACTATATGATTTTTTTTTCTTTTCTGGAAGCACTCAGTATATCTTATGCTCACAGAATTTATTATTGCTTAACAAAGAAGGTTTAATCCAAAAATTACAACTTAATTTTTAGTTAAAAACTCCAGTTAATCAATCGAGGATTTTACAATTTCCGTCTTAAAAACTACTACAATAGTTCAAGATCTTTCAGCCTAGGCTAACACCCCAATTATAATTGGTTGATGCTTTGCTCAATAATTCTAGATACTATATAGTTCAGGCATGAATTAATAATTCAAAGGAGAATGTTGAGCATGTGCATACTTGGTTATTTTTTTCTAACTTTTTAGCTGTAACAAGATAGACTTTTAGCCCTAAAAAGTTAAAACTGATGGTTAGAATCAAATCGCATAGATATTAGTAGTACTTGTTATATTAAAAATGATAAATATAATATTTAATGAGTGAGCCAAATGATAATAAATATTATATTAATTTTATAAGATGACAAATAAAAAATAGGTTTGATTGGTTTATAAATATAAATTGATTTATTTATTTTTACACATATTAATGAATTTTTTATATTTTTAATTATTATATTTTAATAATAAAAAAATAAAAAATTTTAAAGAAAAAATATAAAGTTATTGTCTTGAAAATAAAAATGAGATAAGAATGAGATAAGATGATATATAAAAATAAATAAAATTAATATTATAAATCAATAATAAAATATTTATAAAATTTATTAAAATAACTTATATTTTAAAATAATAATAAAGTAATTCAACTACCTATATTTATGGAGCTGAGTGATTAATAATTTTGGGACCTAGTACAATATTGCAATAGTAATGACTCCAAAATGCTGCTGATACTTATATATTAATGAAATGAATGAGGTATGCATGGAGTAGGAAAATGATGACACGGGTACAAACATGCAATCTTGAAAAATTTTCAATCTCTGAACACTTTCCCCAAAATTAAAAGGGGATTCTTTTAGCAGCAATTTCTGTTAGTAAGTTTCACTCCGTAGTACAACCTGTGTATTCAGAATATGGTATCCCGAAATGTCAGTTCTGATTTCTTTCCTGTATTTTACTTTCCTTCTCAGGTAGTACCGGTACTCAAGAACCACAAGATTCCTGTAGTGTTTCTCCGTCCTTTAATGTTACACGTTTTCCTATTTACTTGTCTCTTTTACCCTTTTGAAGATTTAAGCCACAGCTGGCCATATCCTCCCTTCAGGTTTTCCATTTTTCCCCCTAACTTCATTCGTCTGCTGCTGTTGGATTTTTATCATAGGTTTGCTCTGTTATGGGTTTTATTCCTGACAAGATGGGGTTGGCATTTCCAGTCGGCCACATGCCATCTTTCTTCATGCCCTTTCTTTGGTCTTCATTGAAATCGCCTCATCTTCTTTGTCTTCGTCTTCTGCGATTTTGCATGACCATCTCCCCAATCAAACTTCTGAACTGCAGCTTGCTCAGCCGCCTCAGAAACTTCGGGGCTAAAGTCTTGAGAGTGACAAGGTAGACACGCATGAACATTTTCTCATGTCCAGAAAATCATCAGAACCATGCATTAATTATTTCTTAATAAAAGGGCTGTTTTGAATTCTAATATTACATGATACAAAATCTGCATCGTGTCTTCGATCTTCAGCATTGAGGAAAAGGGCCTCTCATTCAGGTTATGGCAATTGGCAAATTTCCACTGCATCAAGGAAAGAAGAAACAGAATCATAGCTTGACTTACTAAAGCACATTTCTTTTTGTGGAAAAAAAAATGGAAGTCTTCCTTTTCGTCGCCTCAAAAGGCGAAGCTTATCTTCCAGAAATGACGATGACAATCATCATCTTTATTACACTTATTCTTCACAAATTGATCTTAAAAGTAAGTAAAGTGTGGCACTTTAGATTGCAGATTCCATCTCCATATATTAAAGCTACAACTTTTGTCATTCTTCTGGATATACTTTCTGTTATATCAGGCTCGCATTTTAGAGGAGTCAAGTCCAACGCAGATAAAAAACCAAAAGCAGCAAAATTCTAATTTGGTGGTTGGGAGCCTTATCACCTAAGAGGGAAGCTAATTGGATGATTAATGGCTCAAAACAAACTAAATCTTTCCTTATAAAAAAAGAGTGAGGTCAAGAACGCAAGACACAAAATATTCACCTTGTCAATCATTTGATGTATGTAAAAATAAATAAATAAATAAATACCTAGTCTTGCTGAAATCTTTTCCTTTGTAGCTGCTTGAAGATGAACTTAAGTTATGGGACTATTTTGGCATAGTTAAAAATAAAACAGCTCGTTTTGACTGTTAAGAGTAGGTAATTAATTTTTTTATCTCTGCGTTCTATTCTCCCACCGTATATCACATACATGAGATTTGAAAATCACCTCAAATATGATGGTGCCTATATTCATTGCATTTGCACCATGTAGGAGTAGGAAAAACTAATTCAATTTCTTCTTTTATAAAAGGCACAGTTACACCAAACTTAAAACAGAATGCTCAAGTTTTTATATTGATTATGAATTTTATAATCTCACTATGGGTTACATTCCAATATGATATTCTAAGCTGGAAATCTTTATAATCAAATCAATAAGAAACATAAACTTCTAAAAACATTAAAAAAGAAGTCCATATTTTCTTCAATGTAGTGTAAACTTTCAGCTATTTTACAAATTCCGCGTGCGAATTTCGATTACCCCAACTAGAATCTAGCAGCTCATTTGTCTCCCTCACAAGCTTCTAGTTGCAGAAAAGAATAGCTCAATTTAATAGAGGTTACTTGAGAAATGATGATGGAATGAACAAGGAAAAGCGACTTTTGGCTTGTAATTAGTTACTGAGTCGCTACAAGCATACCAAATACCTCCCCCCTCCACCAGCTCCCTAGTCCAACCACCCCCTCACCCATTCCTTCGACCAAACCACAACAAATTAAGCCGATAATGATACTGATGTACTGAAATCCATAATTTTTTAACAGGTGTGTTTGATGAAATTGAGACTAGAAAATATATATGACGGCCAATCAAAGACAGCCAGCCAAGTCAATCTAACAGCGAAATGTGAAATGAGACAACTCTAATCCAGAAAGTCCCCAATCTTGTATTGTTAGCTATTGCTTCAACGTCTATTTCTCCTAAGCTTCAGTTCTCAGCATCTTTAAAAATCACTCCATCTCTTGGGCAATAATCTCAGGGAGAGTTTGATCACAAAAAATCACAAACCATTTGGAAATTCTCTCTTCTTCAAAGATGAAGAACAATCTTGGAAGCAGCACAAAGCTTATTCTTCTTCATCCATACATCCAAAAGCAAGGAAGCTCCAACCGCCTATGGCTTCTTGCTTTCATCTCGTTCTTCACTCTAGCCTTCCTTGTTACCCTCATCTATACAAGAGAATCCATCACCGCAGCAACCGCCGTTGCATCCTCTTCCGCCACCACTAGCTCAACCAATCCCGTATTAGCAACATCCGTTTTGCGAGCTCTCGTCCATTATGCCTCCAATTCCAACAACACCGATCACATGCCCTACACTGATATCAAGCAAATAGCTGATGTCCTCCAAAAATGCCAACATCCTTGTAATTTCCTAGTTTTCGGCCTTACCCCCGAAACCCTTCTTTGGAAAGCCCTTAATTCCAATGGGAAGACAGTTTTTATAGACGAAAACCGATATTACGCAGCATATATTGAAGAAAAGTATCCAGAAGTCGAAGCCTACGACGTGCAGTACACGACAAAAATATCAGAGGCAAAGGAGCTCATAGCGGCAGTGAAAGAACAAGTGCGGAACGAGTGCAGGCCCGTACAGAATCTTTTATTCTCGGAGTGCAAGTTAGGCCTGAATGATCTGCCCAATCAATTCTACGAAGTGGATTGGGATATTATTCTGGTGGATGGTCCACGTGGGTACTGGCCCGAAGCACCCGGAAGAATGTCAGCCATCTTCACTGCTGGAGTCCTAGCGAGGAGTAAAAAGAGTGGGAATCACAAAACACATGTTTTTGTGCATGATTTCAATCAAGCAGTGGATAGAGCTACCAGTGATGAATTCTTATGCAAAGAGAATTTGTTGAAATCCAAAGACATGCTGGGGCATTATGTGATTGAAAGAATGGATGCTAATGTTTTCCAGTTCTGCCGCAATGGTCATCCCTCATCTTCTTCATCATCATCATCTTCTAAGTAGTTGATCATTATTAATATGACAAAAAAAAATGTCTTAGTCCCATCTCTTGGGATTTGGAATGAGGAGGTGAAGTAGATGGCTCCTATTTATCACAACTTTCAAATTTTGATATCTTTCTTAGGTTGGGGGATCGTATGAATAATTCTTTTCTTTCTTTTTGGCATTCTAAAATGTACTTATAATTTCTTTTAATGATGAAGAGACATTGTTATTGTTTGTGTTTCGAGTTTACATTCATAGCTTGCGCCAAAAGTGCATGGTATAAGTGGATGAACAAATTTAGATAAATTTTAAAACATGAGAAGCTAAAAAAAACAATGACTACGATGAACAAACCAAGCCCCATTATGAACATTCCCAAATTGAAATTACATCAAGTGATAAAGAGAAACCTCCTGATAATTTCTAGTTATAATTAATCGAGTGAAATGGTGAACCTCATTTCAAGTTGAAGTTGTCACCAAGCATGTAGAAAAGCCACCTTTTTGAGTTTTTTCATTTTTCCAAGTATCGTTTGCTTAAAAGCCCAGTTTACAAGAAAAAGCCCAGACTGACATTCAAAGTATTCCAAACATTTTTGGATCTGTAGTCTATATACTCTGCAAGAGTTATGTGGCCAAAGGCCAGACTCCTTACTCCTTACTTTTTTCTTTTTTTGCAATACGGCCTTACTCGTACTAATTATTAAAATATTATCTCTCTTTAAAATTAAATAATTTATTTCAATAATTTTAATGTTATTATTTATTTTAAAAATAATTATTTTTATTTAACATTTTATGGTATTCTTCTTTTAAATAACAATTGACTTTTTTAAATTTAAATAATTCACATTATATACATAGCGTATTCAAAAGCATAGCTCACTGTGTTTTGAGGTTTTTAGTGTAAATTAAAAAAATAATTATAGGATTTTAAGTATAAAATTATAAAATTAAAGAGTTTAAGTGAAAAATTATTAACTAATTCTTAAAATAAAAAAAAATCCCAGTGGTGCTCAAATTACCCTAACTCTTCATGAATTGAGATGCCTTTGTGAATATTCAAAACCAAATATGACTAAGAAATTGTACACAGAGCATATTATCTCATTCATTAATCCTTGTTTATGGTGCTCGCATCCTGGAGCAAGAAAGGAGAAATTGAGTTCTATTTAGTATTTTCTTTTCAATGAAATTGAAAATGAAAATTATAGAGAGAAAAAAATTCGCTATAAAAAAGAGATCAAAAATAAATTTAAGAATATTTTAATATTTACAGAAAAGTTAAAATAAATTATTTTTGAAATAGAAAGGCAATATTTAATTTCCATTTTAAAGAAAAAAAATGAAAATGAAAACATAAAGGAACGCCTGACGAGGGAGAAGTGAATCTGCCATTATACAGAGGAACGCAGACTGAGCCAGCGCGAAAAAGCCCATGGCTACCGACTTCAAATCTATACCTTTGATAGGTAAGCCCCCAGCGATTAATTTCTTCTGTTAAATTCAAGAACACTTTCAGTTATGACTAAATTGCTTTGTGATTGCATTTGGCTGCTGAGTCAATAGTTAGATTTACTGTTCATTTGTGTGGACATCCAGTGAAGAAAATCTTGCTACTTGAGATGGTAGGATAAAAAGATTGGCTTTTTACATCTAATACAGATTAACACTGAATCCGTACTTCTTGCAACTTCTATTTTTTTTTTTTTCGTTATGGCGTTTCTTTATGTAGGAGGAGTATTATTATTTTTTTCCTCATTTTTAAAACGCAAATGCATCAGAATCCGGTTAACAAAGATGTTAACTTTTTTCTGTCCTGCACTGCTTTTAATTAAAGATATAAGTCCCCTTTTGGAGAAATGGGATGATCCGAATTTAATCGAAGACGAGGGAGTGGCTGAAGTTGTGAGGAAATTGGACCGGGCTTGCAGAGAGGCGGGATTCTTTTACGTGGTAATTTTCTACCATTGACATGTTATCTTAGATCATTTGAAGCAACAATTGAAAAGAATTTCCCCATCTTTGTTTTTTTATAAAAAAAAAATTATATTGCTACATGTTGGTTTTACACCAATGAGCAAAGCTGATCAGTTATTTTGGATAATTTCCTTTCTTTTTTGTTTTACCTTTTGTTTTCTATGATGGTGTTTGGAGGGGAGAGGATTGAAGGATATGTTTCATGTCCTCCCCCTTTCTGCAGGTTTTTTGTGGCTTTTCCCCTCTGGTGGAGCTTGTGGATCCACCAGACTCCGAAGGCGTTATTTTTTAAGTTTCCTCTTATTATGTTACTGTCTCTGGTAACTGAATTTGCTCATCGGAAGAGAAGTCATCTTGCTATGATCACTCTGCTATAAATTGATGGAAATGAAGAAAAGCTTGATGAATGTTTGTCATACTCCTTCGTTCCTTTTATGTTCTGTTCTTTTCTCTCTCCTTTTCTATTCTTCAGTTCATACACCTATTGTCATTTGATCTTCCCATCTCTCACACCTTTAGTTCTAAAAATGAGAACTTTATTGCATTCCTCTGTGAAATATTTCAGGGGAAGCCATCATTTTTGGAAATCTTTTGAGAATATAATTTGTTTTTTCTTTCTATGGATTTATTCAGAGAGCAATCAAATCTCTTTGTAATTTTCGTAATTGATAATTGATCATTTGACTATTCAGGGGAACATGAGTTGGTTCTGTAAATTTCCACCTCTTTTTTCTTTATTGAGCTGCCTTTCTCTGCAAAATTAAGTTTGATGCTGTCGCAGCATTTATTGCTTTGCTTTCATTTTTCTAACATGTCATGTGTGCATTTTATTTCCTGATGATTTGCTTCCCTTTTACAGAAGGGCCATGGTATCCCTGATTCACTTATCAAAGAAGTCAGAAATATAGCACACAGATTTTTTGATTTACCTTATGAGGAAAAACTCAAAATCAAACTGTCTGCAGCAACTGGACACAGGTCTGTCCTTGTTATTACATGACTGTTAAAGTTTTAATTCAATTTGGCACAAATTTTGTACTTGTTATCCTTACAAGTAGAGCTCAACATTTTGGCTGCAGAGGATATCAACATATTGGTGAAAATATAACCAAAGGCATTCCTGATATGCACGAAGCTATTGATGTAAGTTCTACTTGATTCCTCAGTATTTCTTGTTATGAGCATTATAGAGATAATATTGATTGCTCAAGCTGTTAAACTATATGGATATCCAAGTTGTTCAACTAATCCTCCGAGCTTTTTTATAATAAATCTTTTTGGCAGTGCTACAGAGAAGTGAAACTTGGAATGTATGGAGCTCTTGGTGAAGCTCTACAAGGAGCCAACAAATGGTAAGTGAATAAGAATTAGTTTCAGTTTGAAGTGAATGTTTGTGAATTGAAGATCAATGATAAAAGATAAAAGAACTAGGGAGTCAAACATTGGGTAGTGGTTTTTGGGGGGCTCTTAATTCTTGAAATCACTCTCATTATTAGAAAGAAATGTTTGTCAACAAGAAGCAAGATCGTAGCTTCTTATTTAGTTTTATGAAAACATGCCATCTTATCTAAAATCTGATGTGAGATTTAAGAGGTTCATGGAAATTACTTTGGTTTGTCTATTGGTTGTAAATTGTTGATGGGATACTGGATTGCTGTAAGTATTTTTATGACAAGTTTTCTTCTTTTGCGCATCTGCATCCTTATTAAGGCCAAGTAATCCACCAAATTTCAAGAAGTTGATGGAGGAGTATGTCAACCTCTGCACAGGTGCTTTGCTATGTGAAATTTTGGTCTGGATTTGGATTCTTTCCTCTATCTGCTATCCTTTCAATGATTATAAATTGATGACAAATGCCGCCAGGTCTGTCAAGGAAGATAATGCGAGGGATTGCTCTAGCATTGAGTGGATCTGCAGTTGAATTTGAAGGGGACAGAGCTGGTGATCCATTCTGGGTGTTGCGTATAATTGGCTACCCAAGTGTGTCCTGTGAAAATGGCCAGAATATGCCAAACAATGATATTGGATGGTAAGTCTTTTGGTGTTACAGTTTCATTTTCTAAGTCTTCCACAGATTTCAGGTGATTGACTTCTTTTTCTGATTGGCTTCATCTCTTGTGCAAATAAATGCAGCGGAGCTCACACAGACTATGGTAAATTCACATTTTATACAGTCAGACTAATTAATATGTCTCATTCCTATGTGCTGATTGCCTTTTATTCGTTTACTCTAGGGCTATTGACATTAGTCAATCAAGATGATGGTATAACTGCCCTTCAGGTATATTCTCTTCCTTTTCTTAGACTTTTGCCTAATCTTATTTCTCTTCTGGGGTGCGGATGTGAGCTATGTGAATGTTTTTGTACGCTGTAAATATTTTGGTAGTATTGGTCTGTTTCTGCCACATTACATCCTCTGAGGTGTAGGTAAGAAATGGTTCTGGTGAATGGATATCAGCACCTCCAATCCCTGGGACATTTGTTTGCAATATTGGTGACATGCTCAAGGTAAATGCATCTTAGCAAACTGCTCCTTAAATCTTTCAATTAGTCCCAGCAAGGGATATTTGACTTGATATTGTGAATTCTTCAGATTTTAACCAATGGCCTTTACGAATCTACCTTGCATCGCGTCATTAACAACAATCGCCAATACCGTGTGTGTGTGGCGTACTTTTATGAGGTGAAGCTCTCTCCAATATATGCAATAGTTTTTTGTGTGCTATTTACTTAGGAATCCTTCCCATTCACTTTTTTTTTTGCTCCTCATGAATAGCCAAACTATGATGCTGCAATTGAGCCATTGGATGTATGCGTGCAGAAGACAGGTGGTAGCAGGAAGTTTGAAGGAGCTGTTTATGGAAAGCATTTAGTTAGTAAAGTACTGACAAATTTCGTGATGTAGGGTTCAACTATGAATTTCCAGATGCTCTTCTCCCAGTAGTGTTGTGTTCCTCTAACAGTAACAGGGAGATTTCTTGACTTTGGTGAATGGGAATTAAACTCTGGAAATTGATCTAAAGAGCCTCCCTTTATTAGTATAACATTTTTTTCTTTAATACTCCAAAAGGATTGAATCCAGATTTTCGATTAAGAGACCATTTTTTTTTATGGAAATGGATCTTTATTGCTACTCAAACAAAACAATCAATTTACATCTACGTCAGACATAACATCCCTTCTAGGATTATTAAATTATACAAAATCCAAGTTTAACTCTTAAGCTGGTACCAGAATATATTTAATTCTAAACCTAATGGGAGGCATTACAAAATTCTCACCAACCCAAAAAGAAAAATGTCAGCCATAAAAAATAAAGACTCTTGAAGAAATTCACTATCAAGCAGTTCTCTCCTAATTTTATTTAAATTTAAAATAAATTATCTGATTTTCATTACCACAATAAAAAGCATTCGGAAACCATTGTAGACATGAGGTGTGAGTACACGTGGATGCACCGGTTGCGTAGAAGTGCAACTCCAATTTGATGTTGAAATTGGAATCTATCAAATATTTTAATGAGCGCTATCTGTTAGAATACAAGCCATGTGAGCCTAATATTTTTTATAAAATTAAAACTAGCTGTTGTGAGTTTAATTGAAACCAAACAATTTTTTTTTTCCAAGACTCGGTTATGAACACTTTTTTATAGAGAAAAATTAGTAATTTTTTTCCCATAAAATGAATTATTATTTAAAATTTACAATTTAATAACGTCAAAATGAATTAATATGTTAAATTTAAAATTGTATAAAAATATTAATAAAATAGATATATGATATAACACGTGGATTCTATTTCTTATAATATGTGAACTTGTATGATTGGAGTGGAGAAATGTAAAATGATGTGGAGTTGTGAAACCCACCAAAATTTGGCAAAATGAAACTCCAAGGAGCATCTCCCTAAGTCTTCGCGGGTCATTGAAAACAACAGCTGTTTTCTGGCTACTCTGTCCTTCACTCTCGACACTCTTACTGGTTACATCCTTGTCAAGACTTGCTTTTGAAACTTTTCAAGTCTTTGAAAGGGACGCAAACACTTTTATTTTTTTGTAAAGAACACGAAAATCATTGATCCAAGTTTCATTAGATGCAGAGATGTTATACTGAGGGAGATGAAACAACAGTAATTCCACCTTCATATGTTATCTTTATCTTGCTTTCGGTACCCAAAAAAAAAAAAAAAAAGAAAAAAAGAAGAATATTTAAAGTAATTATAGTCTAATAATAATCCTCCATAATTTGATCCAGTTGTCTTATAGTATTCTATTTTTCATAATTGAATATCTAATTTTTTTTAAAAAAGGAAAAGAATATTTTAACATCATAAATAAATTACAGTATTATTTGCATTATTAATGTAGTAACTGATGATTATAAATTATTTAAATTAAGGATATTACTAATAGAGTTCTAAATTAAAACAATAAGCTATTAAATTTAAATATCTTAAAATAGAAATTTGAATATACTTTTTCTTTGATGAAAAATAAATTTATTTTTAAAAACTATAATTACTTTTTAAATATCTAAAAGAAAAAAGAACACTAATACACAGTACGTAGGGTTGATGAAGTATAATACAAGTAAAATCTAAAAACACATACTCCAATAGAAGTTGTTATTATACATTACATATGTATTTACAGCATCACAATGCATGTCGATTATTCAAAGCAGCATAGGAAGGGGAAGGAGCCATTGCTTCTTTTCTTCCAGTTTCCCGAGAACGCGAATGGTCAATTTTGCATGGTACGTATTTGAGAAGCTTCGCGTCTGGACAAGAATAATGGCGCTTCAAGAAGAAATCCTTGCATCGTTTCGGAGTTCTTTGAGAGGGAAGGTCCGAAATGCAATTCATGCTCACATCCAGAACTTTTTCCTTGATTAATTTCCTGCACTGGGGTCCCACCTTCGTCAAATAGTTGAACTTGAACTGGAGTTTCTGTAGATTGTGGAGCTTGCACAAGTCTTCGGGAAGTTCCCCATAGAGTTGATTGTTTGATATGTTCATAACCAGTAAATTTTCTAAGCAACCAAAGGAGTATGGTATTGGACCCGTCAATTGATTAAAGCTGGCATCAAAGACTTTCGTTCTTTTCAGTAGTCCGATCTCGTACGGAAGGCAACCGGATAGCTGATTTTTGAGGAGAAGAACCTCCAGCAGATTTCTAGAAGCTTCTCCAATGCTCTTGGGGATTGGACCAGTGAATTTGTTGTACGCTAAGGTCAGGTAGAGCACAGGTAACTTACCCAGATTTTCGGGTATGTTTCCGGAAAACTCGTTGTTGTTGAGAAAGAGAACATCAAGGTCTAGTTCAAATACTTGGGGTGGAAGTTGGCCAGTGAATTTGTTGTACCTAAGGTCCAAAATTGTCAAATTAGCAGCGAGAATTGCTTTTGGGAAAGGTCCTGTGAATTTGTTGTTACTCAAGTCGAGCTCATACAATCTGGGAATCTCAGCGATTTTCGAGGGAATGTCGCCGGTGAAGTTGTTGGAGTTAACATGGAAGAATACCAGGTCTTGAGAAACGCTTTCAATGAAGTCTTTCACGGCTAATTGGCTTCGGCGATCATTAAAGTGAAGACTATTGAATTTGACGCCACCAATCCTATACTTGGTTTCCCCTTTCCTTTGGTAACAAATGAATCCTTTGTATGTGGATTTGTCATAACAAATTCTGTTGCCCTTCCAGGTCCGGGTAATGTGGGTGGGATCGGAGGTTATTCGCTTTTTAAGCCTTTGAATAACTTTGATCGCCATTCGCAGGTTAGCAGAAAGGAGACTTGGTGTACTTGGAGAAGGAGGTGGTGGGGGCGATGGAGGTGGCAAAGGGGTAGGAGGAGGTGGTGCGGGCGATGGAGGTGGCAAAGGGGTAGGAGGAGGTGGTGGGAGCGATGGAGGTGGCAAAGGGGTAGGAGGAGGTGGTGGGAGCGATGGAGGTGGCAAAGGGGTAGGAGGAGGTGGTGGGAGCGATGGAGGTGGCAAAGGGGTAGGAGGAGGTGGTGCGGGCGATGGAGGTGGCAAAGGGGTAGGAGGAGGTGCTGGTGCGGGCGATGGAGGTGGCAAAGGGGTAGGAGGAGGTGCTGGTGCGGGCGATGGAGGTGGCAAAGGGGTAGGAGGAGGTGCTGGTGGGGGCGGCGGGGAAGAGGGAGGGCATGCTGGTTCTGGAGGTGGCGTACAATCAGGACATCCTCCATAATCAGGAGGATATGCAGGAGAATTTCCAATCCCCATAATGATTTCTAGTGTTTGTCTGCTATTTTGGGTGCCATTGTTTTCTTGAGAGCTTAAAGATGGTGAAACGAAGAAGAAGAGGGTTGAAATTACCAATGCGAAGGAAATGTTCTCTCTCCTTTTTCTCTCCATTTCCAGATCCTTACCTGCAACATTGGATGAACATGTATGTATATATAGAGGAGTGTGATGGAGTTCATACGCGCTCTCCCTTCTAAAGTTTGGTGTAATGGTGGGGTACTTTTGATTTTGTAATTCAATCACCTCATTTATCAAAAAAAAAAAAACTTGTTTTTAAATTTAAATATATTTACTTCTCCAACTAACAGTTAATTATTTCGATGAGGAAGAGAAAATGTGAAAATTCCAATAACATTACCATTCTAACTAAACATTAGTATACATGGTTTGCTAAATACTCCTTGCATCTCCTTCAAAAAAAATAAAAAGCTAATCGACACGTAAGGAGTAATTTTTAACATTACTTAAAATAGAAACTGATTCTTAACATTTTTCAGTTAAAAAGTTATTTTGAATTGTTCTTGATTATTTTTAAAATATACTTTTAGGTTAAAATTTCTGAAAAAACTACCTAAATGTACTATTTGAGGCAACTTTGCTTATTAATATTATTAAAAAAAGATTTTATTAATTTTTAAAAATAATTTTGTAAATTTAACAATTATGTTTAGAGCATTTTAAATGTACAATGTCAATATAAAGTCACGCCACATCATCAAAATTAAGATTGTTATCAAAATTTTCTTTTCAATACAAATGTGATAGAGCTTACATAATTATTAGTAATTGGCGATGTTAAAATGAAATGTTAATATCTTGATTCAATTCGAACGTCACATTGATGCGTGTTTGATAATATCAATAAGAATATTTACATTATTTTAATTCAGTATATATATATATATATATATAAATAATAATAATTTTTAATAAGTTCACCTGTTATAAAAGGATACATAAACAATATAATTAATTGTGTTATTATTTTTTAACAAATTCATTAATTAGCAAATGTCATTTGAACAATGTAATTGAATATTTACTATTGAAAGTAATTTTTAAAATCGAATATTAAGTGACTTGACATTTATTTTATATAAATTGATATTTCAATTATAAATTGGTACGTGATATTTTTTTTTATATTGACAAAATATAATTTTTTTGATATTGATGCATGAAACATTTTTTCGGCCATTTCAAAAACTTCTTGCGACTAAAAACAAGCTTTATCTATCCCCACTTTACATTCTGCCTTTTTATTTTATTTCTTCCTTTTACTTTTCCTGTGAAAGTGGTTTTAAATTTTGTAACTTTAAACAGAAAGCATGTCTTGAAATGACTATATGCCAATTGCAAACCCACCTATGGTAGCTTTCGCCATTTAAACTACATTTATGAAATATTACAATTTATCTTTTAAAACAAGTAAATATTTAATTAAAAGAATTGTTTTAAGTGAATTTTTTAAAAAATTCTACAATCAAGAACAGGCCTCCTCCTCCCTGCCCATTTTCACCCTTCGAGAGAATATTTCTAGCCAAAAGCAATAATGCAAAAAGTGAACCTTCTTATTTGCAATAATAAAACAAAAATACTTTAACAAATTTAATAAATATATAGACCGTTAATCTTTTGATAATTTCGAAGCATTTTTAAATCCCCCGAAGTGCACTTCGGGGCAAATCTTGCATTTTCGCTTTCGATTTCACATGTTTGTGGAATACGACAGGTGAAAAAACAGCGAATTTATATGACGACCTCATTTCCCGGTGTGCAAATGGTCCGTCACCTCTTGAAGAGGACCACACCCCCCCGGGTATGGGGAAGGGCCTTACAACCACTAGACTGCCCTTCATTACCGACAACCTCCATTATTGGTTTTGGATATTTGTTCGGGTCTTCGTGGAATGACAAAGTACTACTACTTGTCTAATGCCATCCCAAAAGCCTTTCAAAATCAGTTTCTCAAATTGTCCAGTTCTTTCAAAAGAACAGAATAAAAAATTGTCCAAGCCAGCCATAAAATAGGCGCAGCCAGCAAAAGACCGGAAGAGATCTAAGACACCAATAAGCGCAAACATCGCACAGCAATCTCATCTTCAACTTGGTGTAAAGCTCAAAGAGAGAAATGAACTTCTTTCTAATGCTGAAGAAACACATGATGGCTTGAACTACATTGTCGGCAACCAGGAAATTGGCCCTCGTCTTGTGTGAAAATTACATCTTTTGAACAATTTGCCAAACAGTTGAAATTACAACTTCTCAGTTAATCTTCGTCCCCATATCTATCCCCTGTTCGATGGGTGAAACCCACTTAATCGAAGATTTTACCATTCGTAAGCAAAAGACCATATTACACGATCTAGTACCACCTCACCTTGACAAACACTTTAAGGCACCAACTTCTGTAAGTTCATCTCACCTTGCTTTAGGAAAGTAAAGGTAATAATGTGCATGAGTGGAAGATCTTGAAAGGTAGGAATCGATCAACGTTCCATCCACAAAGTTTCAGAAAGAAATGTACCTGGGCAATCAAGAAAAGACGCTCTAACCATTTTTGCAACTGGGAGCGGAGCATAGAATATGACAAAATTCAGAACAAAAACACGTAATAATATACAAGATAGGCAAAAGATGTAGCAAAGATGCAATGAAGAAAATGAAAAGGAAAACACGTAATAATAGAGTTACGGAATGGCATTCCAAAGACCAGTTTCAGAAGCAAAGCTAGGGATGTCAATGAGGCGGGGATTATTGGGGATTCGATTCGCCTCGGCCCGTTGGGATTCAGGATTCTACGACTTTAGCGGGGGCGGGGGCGGGGATTGATTTGTCCCACTGAATTCCCCGGGGATTCGCCTTCGTAAATCCCCGACTTCGGCTTCAGTATCTCTAATAAAAATATTATTTTATTCCTAGTATTTTTTTAAAAGAAAACAATTTTATCCATTGGTACTTTAAATAAAAATAAAATAAATTGAGTTATATTAAAGGAGTTTACATTATTATACCTAACTAACTATAAGTTTATATTATTAACTATGTGGATTCAAATGAGTTTATATTATTGACTAATTAATTATGAATCATATTATTAAAAATGTAAATTAAAATAGTTATATTATTATTTATGTAACTATATATGAACATTAAAAAAAACTATGTAAATATGATTATTAACTATATTGATTTAAATGAGTTTATATTATTAAATATATACTTAACTAACTATGAATTATATTATTAACTGTATTGATTCAATGAGTTTATATTATTAACTATGTAGATTAAAATGAGTTTATATTATTGACTAAGTAATTATGAATCATATTATTAAGAATGTAAATTAAAATAGTTATATTATTTTATTTATGTAACTATATATGAACGTTAAAAGAACTATGAAACTATGATTATTAACTATATTGATTTAAATGAGTTTATATTATTAAATATATACTTAACTAATTATGAATTATATTATTAACTGTATTGAGTAAATGAGTTTATATTATTAACTATGTAGATTAAAATGAGTTTATATTATTAACTAAGTAATTATGAATCATATTATTAAGAATGTAAGTTAAAATAGTTATATTATTTTATTTATGTAACTATATATGAACATTAAAAGAACTATGAAACTATGATTATTAACTATATTGATTTAAATGAGTTTATATTATTAAATATATACTTAACTAACTATGAATTATATTATTAAATGTATTGATTCAATGAGTTTATATTATTAACTATGTAGATTAAAATGAGTTTATATTATTGACTAAGTAATTATGAATCATATTATTAAGAATGTAAATTAAAATAGTTATATTATTTTATTTATGTAACTATATATGAACGTTAAAAGAACTATGAAACTATGATTATTAACTATATTGATTTAAATGAGTTTATATTATTAAATATATACTTAACTAACTATGAATTATATTATTAAATGTATTGAGTAAATGAGTTTATATTATTGACTAAGTAATTATGAATCATATTATTAAGAATGTAAATTAAAATAGTTATATTATTTTATTTATGTAACTATATATGAACGAACTATGAAACTATGATTATTAACTATATTGATTTAAATGAGTTTATATTATTAAATATATACTTAACTAACTATGAATTATATTATTAACTGTATTGAGTAAATGAGTTTATATTATTAACTATGTAGATTAAAATGAGTTTATATTATTGACTAAGTAATTATGAATCATATTATTAATCATGAATCATATGTGAAGATTAAAAAAAATTATATAACTATAAATTATATAGTTGAAAAAAAAATTTAAAAATTGAATTGGAGTCAAAGAGGGGTCAAACATGAGGTCAAACAGGGGTCAAAACGGGGCCAAAAC
This sequence comes from Apocynum venetum, assembly GCA_019593545.1. Lineage (NCBI taxonomy): Eukaryota > Viridiplantae > Streptophyta > Magnoliopsida > Gentianales > Apocynaceae > Apocynum > Apocynum venetum. Next base: position 831,770 of record SRSM01000123.1, on the reverse strand, counting down.
GAAGCTGATTTGGGGGCGGGGACGTGTGTTCTAAAGCAGGGTCGGAGTCGAAGTCGGGGTTTCTTCAAACATTCTAAAGCGGGGACGGGACGGGGGCGGGTGTTCAAAGGCGGAGTCGGGGTTGGAGGTAGGGGACTCCGGCCCCGCTTCGCCCCATTGACATCCCTGAGCAAAGCCTTACAACAAAGCAAGCACACAAGAGGTGCGCACAGGCTTAAACAGCAGAATGCTCACTGTCCCAACTCAGGAGAATCTGCAAGGTCTTCGCCTCACCTTTTTGAGGATCAAGAACATTGCCGGTTCGCCGTTTTCTATTTGACTTTCGTGTAGCTAACATACCCATACTTCTCCTATTGGCATATCCTTTAGCAATATCCACTCCAAATTCCAGGTAAAGGAAATTCTAGTTTACCAGCATTTCCTGCTTTTTGTTTCCCCCTTCAAAACATTAGACCAATGGGGATGAAAAAAGGTGTCAGAATAAAAAACTTCAATTTAATGAGGTAGATATGTCAGCACAGATATATTCTTTCAAGCTCTCTCGATTTACCTTTAATCCTTGCTATATCGTTCATAAACTATATTGGAGTAAGAAAACAAGAAGAATCTTATAATCATAGACAATACTTAACTGCTCAAGAATGAAACAATACTCTGGCATAAATATGGAAGCTTACATTACAATAATAAATAATACAAGAAAAAGGGGAGGTCAATTATTATAACCTGACGAGAAAACCTCGGATACTAATCAACTCCAAACATAGATTTCCTTGTTGAATTACTTTCTCACCGTACAAAAGCTGAACCCCAACTATTTATTGCAGATGAATGAATGACGAAACAAAATCAAAGGAGGTCGGTTAAACTTTACTAAAGGCGTCCTATAATAAACTAGACTAGATTACATCATCCAGACAATTCGCAATATCTTCTGGTACCACAGTTATCAAGTGGCAAGTTGATTTGCAGAAATCCTTTCTACAGAGGCTGCCTTTGCATAGAGAGGTATCCTCATGCCTATTTCTCTAAGTCGATCAACCAAACTATATAAAAATTCAAAGGTAAGCTTAGACTGTGCATTAAGATCTGCTCTCACATCTGGTTGAATCCTAAACCACTCTCCTAACATCTTATGCACATGAGAACGGATCATTCTCCATGGCACTGGATATTTCTCACATAACTTCAAATATTGAACTACTAAGTCAGCCTGATCCAGTTTTTCATCATCATAAATATCTTCATTGCCTGATACCCATTCAGAAGTTCGGAATCCATCAAAAAGAGCCGGGTTCTCAAGCAGAGACTCAGCTGAAAGTACCCCCTCAACAGAAGTCTCCTGTAAACAGCTATCCACATCATCCATATGCCGCACATCACCGTTAGCAAGAACAGGGATTCGAACAGAATCTCTAACTGCTTTGATGGCTTTCCAGTTAGCCCGGAATTTCTTGCCATCCTTTTCATCTCTTGTTCGCCCATGGACCGCCAACAGAGCACAACCAGCATCTTCTAACATTTTAGCATAATTAATTGTGTCTTGCAAATTTGGGAAAATACGTATTTTGCATGACACAGGAACATTAAGGTTGCAAGCCAATTTTTCTACCAAAGACTTGACAAGAGGAAGATTGTCCATCAGAAATGCACCATAATTCCCTCGCCTTGCAATTCGCTGGGGACATCTGTATGGCATAAATATTTAGACAAATTTACCCATGTCATATTTGATCAGGGAATAACATTGAGAGAGTCAAAAGAAACCAATTAACACAATAAAACAAGCTCATGGTGACAAAAAGCAGTGCCTGACACAAACTAAAAGGAATTTCAGAAAATTATAGTCCCAACTTTGGCAAGCATCAATTTTGAAACTGGAAACTAGTAGAGAATTTAGGGAGTAACTGCGGGTTCAAAGATAGGACTTGGTTGATAACAGCGGGTTCAAAGATAGGGCAAGAAATAAATTGATGCAAGTGACAAAGTATTAAAGATTCTAAACATATTCTGACATTGGTTTATATCTCACCATTTAGCTTTCAAAATACACACTCAAGCAGCACTACCGGAGTTCCTCATTTCATGGAAACTAAAATATATATGTAGCTCGGAGTTAAATAATTCAAAGTTTGACAAGAAAAAAAAATTAAATAAAAGAAAATTACCCCAAGTTGATGTCAACATAATCACAATACCGTTCTACTCTCCGAGCAGCTTCCAACAATATATCCGGATCATTTGCACAAAATTGCACAAATAGTGGACGATCCTCCTGTCAATTTGCTCCAAGTAACCAAAAGTAAAAACACATTTAATGGCATACTGTTACAGAATGAGTATCAGAGTAAGCAGGTACCTTGCAGGTGGTGAATTCTTGACAGCGATATTTTTCATTTTCAGTAAATATACGAGAGTGAAGCATAGGGGTATAAGCAGCTTGAGCACCGTAACTGCGGCAAAGCATGCGAAAGGGGAGCTCGGAATTGTCAACCATGGGGGCAACAAGGAGTTTGGGTTGCCCCAGCTTCTTCCAATGAGCCCATGCTCTCTCGATCCGCGACTCTCCGCTCAAGTACCCGTTCGGACGACCTAAAGAGAGCGCCTCTTCCAGCGGATGTGGTTGTTCTAATGGTTCCGAGAGTTCGGAGCACAATTGTTCATCTTCTTCGTCGGCGGGCACGTTAGCGTTTCGAGAGGAGGAACTCGCGCTCTGGATAGCCATGAATCTGAGCGAGTTCGATCGCTGGAGGAGGGAAAGAGTCGTCAGAGGTTTTCTATATCTCATGAGGAGGCTGTGAGAACGGCTTCGACACCCATAGTTGCACAGCCTCCTCTATCTGTGATTCAGCTAGTTTGGGAATTTCGGCGGACAATGGAACGGGAAAGTGGAAGCCCTCCGATTTCGAAGGATGTTTGATTGATGGGTTGGTTAGGTTTGGACTGGATCCGCCCCAATTTGATACTTCCTAAGGAGGAAAACTTTTTTGGGTCCTGTCTTCATGGGCCGGACCTAAAGGCATTAACCATTAGCCGTATCAACGGTCGATTATGATTTATTTTTTTAACAGTCTCATTGATGTAAGTTGGATTTAATCTATAACTAATATTCAAATTATCAGTATCTTTAAATAATGAAAAATCGTATGTATATTCATCTTCCTTTAATAAATCAATTATATGTATTTTTAAGTAAAATTATAATAATAAAAGAAGAAAAATAATAATAGTACAGGCCATCCCAAATTAAATATGAAATCCACATTTTAGATTTGCCCCAAGTTTTTTGTGGCCAGTTTCATCTTTTCAAGTTGGAAACTGACTCGCAATTCGCAAAGTCCAATCAACACCTCTCGCACTGGTCTATAAATATAAATGGAAGATTTCAAATTAAAAAAGATTTTAAAATGTTGCGCCTAGTTCTATTGAGATTTCTAGTGATTAGAGTAGCCTCCCTAACTGTTTCATAAATTATACTAGTATTTACTTAAATTGAAGTTCCCTTAGAAAAATAAAACTTAAATTGAAGTTTGATGGCTACCTTCTCTACTATTTATATTTTATGAAATTAACATGACAAATATATTATTATTTTTTTATATTTTCCAAATTCTTTGAAGAATTGACTCTTTTTTTTATATCTCATTTTACATTGCGTAACATAATAATAAACCAAATTTCAGAACTAGCACACAAAAAAAAAAGCTTCAAAACTAAAATACTGTATTTTGTTGTGCTTGTCGAAGGAATAATATTTTTGTTCTTTCATAATAAGACAAGTATGTTAAAATTCATTAAATTTGATGAAATAAAACATTAAATTACCCAAAGATACTTTTTGCCACATAAATGACTAAAATGCAAACTGACCAAAATTTTCATACATGCTTTGAGAAAATAAAGCCTACTACTAGTATGTTCTTTCTTTGGTTATCGCGTCATCAAAATTGATTTCTAAGTCAAGAGTACTTACTGTATTCGTTATAAATTCTTTTTAATACGTGACAATAAATCTAATCCAATAAGAAACTTGTATTACAATTCTAATTTCGTCTAAATTGGAAAAACAATTCTCCGTTGGTCATGAAGATCATATCTACAATTTGGTGGATTCATATATTTTCAAATAGTAATTGCACATTTTCTTCGTCGACGTTCTTTTTTCAAAGGTCATACTTTTATTTTTATTTTGGGTTAAATTATTATATTATTATAAGCATACACGGTCACTAATAAATTTGTGGAATTCTATAATTCAACCCAATGGCAGCGACTCCACTTTTGGCGCGCCCTTATGCGGAGGCTGCCGATGTCTTAATTTAAATACGAGTTATTTTATTAAAGTGGACTTATTTTATTTATTAGATTCATAATTATTTTATTATTATTATTTTTATTTTGTAATCATTATGATATAAATATCTAGTTATGAGATTAATTATATTTTACGTTATTTTATTTATGAAAAATTTCTAAAGAAACAGAGAAGGTGACTAGGCAAAATAATTCTTTTGAGAACAACTCAACTCTAGGTAAGGTAAATTTCAAGTAATTTTGAATTCTTGAAAGTATGTTGTGAATTTAATTTGAGGATTTTTTTGAATAGATGAAAGTAATTCTTTCGATGACTATCTAAATTATGAATAATTATTTGATTAAGATAAGTAATTTTGATATCTCTGATTTTACTGAAAAAGTATCTCTCAAAAATAGTAATTTTGTTTATCTGATTATTTCTGTATATAAATTTTGGAATGAGTTTGAGTAATTTATATTTTGAAAAATTTATTCGTATATTGCAACTTGATTTTATACTGAAAATATGAATGTTTTTTTTTTTAACTCATGAGACATAATTTGAAGTTGGTAGGAACATATTTCAACTTTTAATTTGACTTCGTTCATTCAAATAAATATTTGTTTGTTATTTGGCTGTTATAGCGGGAGAAAAGCTAGGTCTGACGTCAGAGTTTAAGACCAATTAATGTTATCGTCGAATGAGTTATCTGAAATTGTCTAAAATTGTTTGATGAATATTTGATTAATTTATATATTTAAGTCAGGTTTTTCATGGATAATGAAAAAAAAATCAGTTTCATGTTTATTCTTTTATTTTCTACAATAAATTTTGTATAAGAAAAGTTATATTTTTGTCCATAAAAATTCTGCAGGGTTTGCACAATTTATATATTTTTATGCACAGTTTTCCTATTTTCTACACACTATTTCCATGGGGAAAAGTTCCATTTTTGTGCAGAAAAATTCTGTACATGTTTTCTTTATTTTCTGCACACTTTGTCTATTTTTCTGCACAGTTTTACTATTGAGAAGAGCTATATTTTTGTCCAGAAAAATTCTGCACAGCTTTATTTACTTTATGTACATTTTTTTCCATTTTCTGTTTTTTCTTACAGTAAATTTCTGCAACTTTTATATCCAATTTACTGTACAGTTTTCCGCAGTATTTTTTAATAGTTTTCAATAAATTTTCAGCAATGTTTTCATCAATTTTTGCACTATTTCCGTGCAATATTTAATAACTTCAGTAATTTCTGCTGTATTTTTACACAGCTTTTGTACAATATTTTTATAACATTTTAGTGCAATATTTCAACAATTCTCTAAAGATTAAATATTAATTTTCTCGAAGTTTTATTATTCTCTTTTTAAAATGATAAAAAAATGGTTTGTTTTATTTATACACATAATATTTAATTAAAATACTTGTAAGAATTTTGTACAAAACGTATTAAACATATTTAAGTTTACATGTCCATTTGAATTAGATAAAATTTTATGAATCATATATGCATATAATAATTCATTTCTTGGAGGTATCATAATTAGTTAATGATATCATATATACTCATTATTTTATTATCTTATATTTTCAGATTATGAGATTACATTTGATGAATGTTAAAAGGACACTCGATAGATTAAGACTTTGACATCTCTTAATAGATTATCGACTTTTGAACTTTGGTTAATGGAAGATTAGATAGTTTATTTATTTATTACATTTTATTAGACTTACTTTTGAATTTTGTTTTGAATTTTAGTTACTTTATTGGACGATTTTGATTGATGTAAAGATATTTTATTTATTTGAATAACTAGTTTTATTTTATAGATTGTGGTATAATTTGAAAGTTTTTGTAATTTTGTGATTATAAATAATAATTTATGATGATGACGTTTTGCATTCCGTTTCAGGCATGACATTCTGGCATCGAGATTAAAAGAGGCGGCGAAGTTACATAGATGGAATGAGAAAGAAATTAGATGCAAACGTGCAAACGTGTTATTAATGTGGATTCAATTTTCTGGTAAAAATAAAGATTGGACATCAATGATAATTCAATGGATCTCTTAGAAAACTCTGATCAATCAATATAAATCGAATGAGGGATTGGATTGGTATGTTCAGTCATAATATGCCAAAATTGAAAATCGAGTTATTAATAAAAGAAAAAAAAAATGAGGTGATTAAAATTGACCGTTCCACCACGGCAGCCCGACAAATATGACCGCAGTTCACTCCACTCCATCGGAAGACGACACCGGGGACTAACATTGGGATGCTATCTTTTCCGATGCTCAACGACAGTGAAAATGCTTGTCGTGAAGCCACTGCAAAAGAAAAGGCAACCCTGAGAATAATATACAAATGTTCCCTGAGCCCACTCAGCTGTAGATTTTGACTTGGCAATTTTGATTCTTCAATCTTCGTACCAGTGGGGTCATGCCCTTTGACACCACCCTTCCTCCTCCTTCCACGAAAAATGAGAAAAAGTATCCCTAACGATGCCGCTTTATTGTTTACATTAGTCTCTAATAGAATTTATTTTCTTTTGTCCTAACAGACAAGAAGTTGGCAAGATTTGCAAGTCTAGCTTAGTCATCCAAGATCAATCTTTTTCTTTGACTCTTGTCACTTATCATATCATCAAATATATGATTAGTGGTTAGGTTGGATCAATCTAATATTTATTTTTGCCAAAATTATGTCTAAATTTTTAAAAAATATATTTAAATTTCACATTTTGACTACTAACCATGTTTATAATAAAACTAATAATCAATTTAAAATAAAATAGTATAAAATAAAGTACATAATAGAGCTAAACAAATTAGGGACTAAAAAATCATAATAATGAGCCAAATATTATTCAGTTGTAATTTTTTTAAAAATAAGAAAATATTTGTCAAATTATCGTAGAAAAAACAATGATCGAGATCCAAACATCTTGGCCAGACAGAATTAGCAATTATTTGATAGTTTGATCCATGGAATTCAACAGTTTCCGTGGGGGGTCAATCGTCCGAAACACGATATGTTCCATCAATGTCCCACGCAATTGCCATTGCGTAACATCATTTTTGACTAAGGCCCTCTTTTATCTTTAGGTTGCTTTACATTTTTACCCACTGAAGACCTGAAAAAGAAAAAGGCAGCCATAGTGGCTTCTTACGACTGGAAAAGAATACGAGTAGGAATCCAAGGACAAGAGAACCAAAAATAAAGTAAACATTTTTAGATCTACACAAAAGAAGAAAAGCAAACGGAACATTGGTCTCCCCAACCCCACTTGCCTTGCAATTCTTTGAAAATTTGCATCATGCACCAAATCCACTGTCTTGCCCTTTTTCTTTCTTTGCATTTTTTTTTTTTTTTGATGCCTTGACAACTACAATTTGGCAATTTTTTTCATTCACATTGACTAAATCAGAGAGAGAAAGACAGAAACCACTGTTGTACAGGACATAAACTAAGTCACTCTAAATCATTCATCATCATCTCCTTCGAGACAACACTGAAACACTTTCGAAATTTTTTCTATTCGTCTACACAATAGGCAGTTTTACATTTGCCTCTCCCTCCCAGCATTTTTTCACACCATGAAGTTCTGTTTTGAATTCCAGAAATCACAATCTAAGAAGACTCCAAAATGAGCGTGCTATTTGTATCTGCAACATTGAGCGAGTGGTTGTGCCCGCCTTCGTATGTAACAATCAGCATTTTTGGATCATCCAAAGCTCTCTCCACATGTTTTCTTGCCGGACAGCCTCTCACACTACTACACTTGTAGTAACCCCTGTTTCATGGCACAAAATAGTACTTGTCTTAATTAGCAACAGTGAATTCAAGAATGTTTCTATTTCAACTTATAAGTTAGGGCGAAACTTATTTGCAATTTAAGCTCAAACCTCAAATTTTTGATTGCATAAAGACAATTAATTTCTGTATAATTGTAACCGCATATATATACCTTGGATGTGGAGAGCCTTTGATGGGTTTCTGTCCATACTTCCTCCACGAGTAATCATCAGGAGGAATGTCAGCCATCTTCATGCTTATTGCCGGAACTCGGACCACCGTCTTCAGTCTCAGCTTCCTGTACATTCATCATATATGCGTGTCAAAAGTTAGATTTATATGGGAATCATGGGATTTGAACAAACTTAAAAAGCCCGTTAAGAAACAATATTTGAAAATGTTTTAACCAAGACTTCGGACTTGTGACGGTGGGGAAGAGAGAGATTTTACCTTTTTTTGGAGCAGTGGCAGCGGCCGGAGGAGGCACTACACTTGCCGGAGACGCCGCTTTCCGAATTGCACTTCCTTTTTAGGGAACAAGAAGATAAGGGAGGCTTTCCGGCAGAAGAGACCTGAGAAAGATTTGTAAGTTGAAAAGCAGAAGAGGATGAGGGCTGCTTGGTCTCCGTATCACCAGTCAGCGATGACATGAAGGAGTTTGCATGAGAAACCGCCGACGAGTATGAAAAACTAATACTCTTGGCCATTGATTCCTTCCTCTCGAGAAGGCCATTTTTGGGAACTAGAATCTGATTCTCCGACGGGGGCATATTGTGATGGTTGTAATGATAGTCAACAACAGACGGTGGAATTTGTTGTATCGGAGTCGGACTGTAGACTTTAGTATCAGGAATTTCTTTGTTCGGAACAGGAGTCACAGATGATGATGAAGAAGAAGCCACCGGACCTCTTCTAAAGCGAGCATGACCTGTTCTGGTTCGACCCAGAAGAGAAATAACCTTCTTGAACCTGTTGACCGCAACATCAGCAACAACCCGACAATCCATCTCCATTTCCACAGCCGATTTCTGCTTCTCTGAAGAAGAAGCTGCTAATTCACTACTCTGCTGTTGAGACCGAGACAACAACCTAATAAATTTCTCAACACTCTCAAGCCCAGAGGCAGCTTCTTGAACTGCACTTTCTTCTAATTGTGACACGAAACTATCGTTCCTATAACCCATCATGAGCTCCACAGCCATGAGTAGACTCAAAATTTTCTGCTAAACCAGCATCAAGAAGTTGAATTGAACGAAGAAATTAAGGTAAGAAAGAAAGAAGAGGTGGGAGAGGACAAAAGGAAAGAGTCAGCAGCGGGCTATATAGATAAAAGAGAGTCGTCCAACAAAAATGATGCCATATGCGAAGTTAAAGAGGTGATAAAGTAAGCACAGTTGGTGACTGACCTGTCACTCTAATCTTAGCATCTGCCTCGTCAAAATTAGGTGCGAATAAGATCGCACCACCAAAGTTGAAAGATTTCTGAGTCGTCCTCGAGTACCGAGCTTGAATACGGGACTTTTGTTGCATTACGCCTTTCGTTTTTATTCTTTTTTTTTTAAAAAAAAACAATTAATTGGCTAAGTACGCTGTGTAGTACACAGGGTATACCTTTTATTTTTATTTTATTTTTTGTGAATTTTGATAAAAAAAAAATTTGATTATAAATAAGTTAGTAGTATGATTGTATTTTCTTAAAAAACAATTATTATTATATTAATATTTTAAATTAAATTGATCATTCATTTTTAAATTACTTGTTTTATTTTAACTAAAAAATAAGCATAACACGCAAAATTTAATAAAATAAGACATACTATTTGTATTTAAATTATAAAAACTATTTTAAAGTGGGAATTTTTTTATAATAAGATATTTTTTAAAAATTGAGAAATACTTATTAATTATTATTATGACTTTTTTCTCTATCTTTCATTTCATAATATTTTTCTTCATATGAAATTATATTTAATTTAATATAATATTAACATTTAAAAGATTGTATTAAAAATGAAATAGTTTATAAATTTATATTTATTTTAAAAAATATAATTTATTTAAAATATGTTATTATTAAACAAGTTGATAAAACTTAAATAGTTGAAGCTTAATTTATGATTTCCAAAATTATAAATTCACATTATAGTTTATACATAGTTGTAATGTATAAAATACATTATTAAAATGTCGAACGGATAATACTTACTGTATTATTCTAAGCTTTGACGAATATGATTAAAAGTTCTTTAGATAAAAATTATTACTACTGTACTATATATTTGGATGCGACTGGAACATTGACCCTTTGTCCAGGTTCGTGGGGTCCATGTGCAGAGAATTGGCCTTTGTGTAGAAGAGATGAGGTCAAACAAGTGTCCAGACGCCGTCTCATATGTGAGAGTTGTGTTGGTTTTGGGAGTTCTATTTGTTGCTTACTTACTGTGATGTAGTTGACTTATTTTCCCTTTAAAATTCCTCCTTTGCACATTTGTCCTTGATTTCTTCCATTTCCGTTCCACTCCTCTATTGATGATGCTACTTGTTCCGTCCCAAAATATATAAAATATTTTAGGTGTTAGATTTATACTAAACAAAAATTTTAATTTCTTAAAATATACTTAATTCTTATGTTATATTCTTTTTTTAAAAAATATAAAACTAAAGTATTTATATTCTCTCTTTTCATTTAATAGTAAGAATAATATTGAAAAAAATATAAAATAATTCTTAAAAGTCTCAAAGTATATTATATTTTTGACAAAAAATTTACTCAAAGTATTTTATATTTTTGGACGGAATGAACATATAAATTTAAGATAAAAACAAATTATGCATAAGTTAAAATTTTCTTTGTTGAAATATATAACCGGTAGAATTTTACATGTATAATAAATAAAGCTCATTTTTCCTACAAATTATTTTCCCTTGTCTATAGGAGTTAGCTAAATGTATAAAAATAGTTTTCCTTTTTCACTCAAGCTGACACGTGTCCATGTTAATTATTTAGAAATAATAATAATAATGAAATCAAATGCAATGTTCTATTTAAATGACATTTCTTTGAATATAGTTATTGCTTATTTGTTTGCGTCATTGAGACTCACATTTGATAACAAAGAGAATAAAGTATCTTTGAGATTAAGTAATGGTAATACAAAAAAAAATTGTGATAAGATAATAGCTTAATTTTTTAAAGTATAATTTTGTAAATTTTTTTATAAATAGGATGTTTATATTTTTATTTCAAAAGATAATTTTATATTTTTTATTTAAAATAGTGTCTATTACTTACCATATTTTAGTAATTTTATAGGACACAATTCGGAATTTTTATTTTTACACTAATTTTGAATCAATACTCAGATATGATTCTACTTTATTTTTACATTAACTTTTTATTTTTATATCTTTGTACATAAATTAAATATTAAAAAGTAATATTTTTTCAGCCAATATATATGTGTGTATATTTATAAGTAGTTCTCATTTCTCCCTCAATGTGACACTTGTCCACATTAATTATTTATAAATATTAATAATAATGAAATCATATGCAAGTTTTACGAGACAATTTACTACATACATGTCATCAAGAGGTTTTTTTAAAATATGAAAAACTTTTTAAAATAAGAAATAGTTGTAGAATAATCATTGAAATTAAAGTTCATCTAATAACACTATATTCACACGTGTTATTAAAGTTGAAATCACTATATAGATTAAAGTAAAAGTATTTTTATAAAATAAAGAAATATGTAATAGTTGTATATTGTATAACAAACTCTCATATTGAAGACATTCAATAATACTCTATCATTCAATAATGAAGTTGTCATGTAAATCAAATTTTACACCACGTGTTATTGATATATGTAACATATAAAATTATTCACACTATTACATTTACTTGGATGACAGATCAAACGTCAAACAATTTGGATGACACCGATTAATCATTTGAATAACTGTAATAATCATGCATTTGTAGAGCAGAAGAAAAGTCAATAATTGAGTTTTTTGGAAAAAATATTCTATCATCTAGACTGGTATTCAAACTTTGAATGATGGACATAGTGTAATTATCAGTGCTTTGAATTGAATTTTTGTTTTTACAATTTTAATCAAACACAAGTCCTATAAATCAAATTGACTTGTTTTCTTATATAAATAGTTGATTTGTTATCATAAAAAATTACTAAAAAAAATTATAACCATCACTTCAACAATTTATTTGTTCTTTTTTATAAAAAAAAACACCAAACTTTCTCAAAATTAAAATAATTATGAGATTTGATCGCATTACAAATATTACTCCATTGAAAACTAACTAAAAGATAATAACATGAATTGTTAAACCATGATTAATGCCAAAATATAGCGGTGATTGAAACAACATTGCAACTATAACAATTCATATAGTGTCACTTATAATATTGTATATCATGAAGTACTATAAAATTTAAATTAATTTTCAACTTATATTTATAACGAATTGAACTCTCTATAATGATCTAGATTCAAAAACTTGAAGATTTGTATTTACTTTTTAATTTTAATTAATAATAATTTTACTTAAATATGATCATATTTAATGATGAATGTTATCATGCCAATGATAATGATAGACATAATTATAAATCATTTTTAAAAAAATCATGCATGGGGCAATACTAGTTATTTTAAAGACACCACTGTTTGAATACACATCATGTATCTTCTAAAAAAATTTCAAAATAATTAATCATTTCAATACTATAACTAACTTTAGATAATTTACCTACTGGGAAAGTAAGTCATGTATTTGTTAGTACTTTTTCCTCTATTTTTTTTTTGCTTGTTTTGAAAGAGTATTGGCTAATACTTAATTGAGGTATCATTTTCAGGAGGAGAAAAAAGAGTGAGAAAAATGACGTTGGAATATAGTGATCAAAGGGTTAATAAAAAATTATGCCTTTCTGTATAGTTTCTACTATATTTTTATTAAAACATCAATTTTAATCTTTAAATGTTACATTTTAAAAGGATGTACTAGTTCCTTTAAAAAATTAATCTCTATCTTGATATATAGTCATTTTAAAAGTTTTTTTTAGAAAAATAATCTTAAATTTGTAGTGATACTCTTATCAATAGAAAATTCTTAGACAAATGACAAGTGTTGAGCAATAATATCACATGTATTGAATGTTGTACTAACAGTATAATATTTTTAAAATTGATAGTAAAGAAAGAGACATATTCACATTAAAATTTCTCAATATTGATTATGGCATTTGAAGAAATAAAATTCATCATGCTGGTGACATAGGGAGAGTCCTTCGAATTTATTTTATTTTATTGTTTTGATTGGAGACCGGGAAGTCAAAGTAGTGTTAGACTGCATCACGACTCCCTTCTCCGTCACGACTCACGAGTCACGGGACGCCTCTCCTCCCCTATACCTTCACGTCCCATCAATTTCCATATTTTGCATGGTCAATTTTCTTCGCACGTGCCTACCTGAAAATGTTGAAATCTCACCTTTGATTACGGGGAATTATTATTATAATTTTTAATTACTAGTATTTGGTTTGGTTTCATCTTGCACTTAAATCATCCACAATTTTAATAATATTTCTGTTTCATCCAAAAAAAACAAATTCATATTTCTGTTTACACTCAAATTTCGTCATATCAAACAGCTAAATTGTCAATAGACACATCAGTCAAATAATCAACCAAAGTTACACAAAAGATATAGCTGATTTGACGACTCAAATAATTAACCAAGCAAGATAACTTGATGGACAAGCTGATTTTTTTTTTCTTTTTGTATTTTTTGATAATTGGAGAATTAATCATTCAAACTATCCTCAGAAGGAGAAGTAATTACAGCAAAAGAACCCTCCCTGTCACACTAGACAGTAGGGGGGGGGGGGGAGACAAGAAATATAGGAATACTACCAAAAATACAGCGATGGACTGCAGGCTGAAACTCGAACCGACTAAAACGTAAGTCGATGATAAATAGGATTCTTTTTAATTTGGAGTGGTTTTGTTGCTGAGTAGATAGGGCTCAATTTATATAAAAATAACCATCACGTCGCTATAAAATGACTGATCAGTATATTTAGCCCCACATAAATATTACGTTGGTTTATTTGGTCAAAAATATTTAATTTAGTCACATTTAATCCATAACATTTTTTTATATATGTTTGGTCATTTGATAAAATAAAAAAAAAGATGTATTTTATGTAATTTTATTATGTTATTTGTGTTTAATTTCATTTAAGTTATGTTATTTTTTTATTATTTTATATTTCATACTAATATTTTTTGTTTGTAGTGTTAATATTAATTTCATTTGAGTCATGTATTGTGAGTAGTTTATTTGCCGTTAGCAATAACATGTATTAAAGTTATTAATTAATGGAATTTTGAGATAATTATCATTGTATAGAACACTGAAGTTTGTTTTGGAGCAGTATTAAATTAATTTAACAATGACCAGTTTTTCCACTCTAACTTCTAACTTTTAACTACTAATTTTATAACTTCTAAGTTCTAACTTTTAACTTTTAGTTTTCTGTTATTTAATTTTTGTTATTTATTTTCTGTCATTTATTTTATTGTACCATTGGTGAGTAAAATTGTTAAATTTACTTTTCGTACTTTAAATTTCATAAATGTAGAGAGTAATATCTTCATCATTTATTCTTTTATACTTTTTATTATGGAAGTTAAAATCTCCATATTTTTACTTTTTATGGCTGGTAAAACTGCCAATTTTTTTTATAATATTTATAGTTTTATAAATATATAATTGTGTAACCATTTTCTTTTATTTTGCAGGTTTAATTATCCAAATTTGTTTAATTATTTTAGTCATGTTATTTAATAATTTGAGTATTTATATAATTTCAGTTGTTATTATTAAATAATCATGTTTAATTAATTATAAATTCTCTTTAATTGCATGATTAATCAGTTAGGATTATCAATCTTTAATTGATAATCATAATAGCATTTGTTAATTTAATTAAGTTGCAACTATTGTATTAATTAATTTAATAGGGAATTATATGATTTTAATTATGTTTAATTGAAGCTTATTATTATATATAATTTAATGTTGGTGATGTCTTTATAAACTTAATGTAATTTAATTAAATATTATATTCACGCTGGTTGATAATGATATTTAATTGAATTAAAGATTAATCTGTTTGAGCTGATCGAGATTAATCTAATTAGTAAGGATAGAAATTTGTTTGAGCTGATCGAGATTATAAAATTAACTACTCAATAAGTTCTATATCAATGATTTATCCCATTAAATAAATAATTTAATATAAGTTCCTTACTAACCTATTTTATTAATTTATTTTCATTAAAAATCATTTGTATAATTCATTATTTTAAATAATAATAAAAAACAATTTTATTTCTTTTAATTTTGTTTAATTTAGTTTTGTCTTTATATAATTTTAAAACTCCCCCAAAATTTAATATTTGATTAATAAATTTGAATTTAAGAATTTTTTATAAATTTTTGTTACGATCCTTATTTACCCTATCTATATAGGAGTATTAAATGTTAAATTTGACAGTCGCACGACAGATTTGTCATAATTTATTCCACTTCTAGCCAAAATTTTTCCATTCGGTAGCCAAGCCACCTGCAGACAAATAATAAAATGCTATTTTTAAATAAAATCATCATCGTTTTAACACTTTCGAATAAATTTCATGTTGAACTGTAGGATTTTAAGCATGTGAAAATTTGAATTAGCCCTACTCAACCTAGATTTCTGTATTGGTTGAGTCGATTAACCCGTTTTGTCACCCCTACATATGAATCAAATGTACCCAAAGAAAAAAATATTATAAACCAAAGATAGTTAAATTAAATATTTATGACCAAATGTACCAAATAAAAATTTGTTTGGAGATAAATTTATCAATTAATATTTTGACTTTTTAGATCAGACTTTATGATCATGTGCTTGTGAAAGTGCGAGTGGACTTAGTTCGATTTTTCCTTTTTGTTCGAGTGTGCCAAGTTGCCCAACTCACTTTCCCATCCAGTCCATCCCCCAACTCCCCTCGTAATAAATATATATATATATATATATATATATATTTTGTAATCCTCGAATATTTCAATTAATACGCATTAAAATTCTTGGTCTATTATATACCTTTAATTATAATTTTTTTCTTGAACTATTGGTTTTACAAAGAGGAGACCATGAATCCAAATTTTGCATGGCATTACCAATGCACCGTCTCCAACCGGAGATAATGTGGTCCGCAAAATAGTAGGAGATAAATTTCACGTGAAAAACTAGTCAAAGGGAAGGCATAGACATACAACAATCTCATGTCAACATTGCATGAATGAAACTTTTTTTCCTCATTATTCACGGGTCCATTTGGTCTATTTTCGATCAAAAATTTTCCGTTGTCAAATTTATAAAGGGTATTTTTGGTACTTCAATTTTTATATCTTAAAAATCAAAATACTTATTGGTAAATTTCGAGTTATGTATCAATAAGTCCTATAAAATTTGTGGAGTAATTGGAAACGCCCATGATATAGCCATTAACCCCGCTGACTCTGGAAAAATGCAAGAACTCATGAGATCAATTTTAAAGACGACTTCAGACTATATAATTATATTTCTTTTGAATCTTATTTGATTGCTTTTATTTATGATTTTCAATTTGTTTTATATATCTTCTCAAGTTTTAATACAATACTGTCGAGTTTTTCCGTTGAAAAAAATATTAAATTGATGAGTTCTCAGAGTTTTATACTTGATTTTTTGTTCATCCCTTCCATTTTGATTCACTTAATTACACTCTGAACGTTTTAAAAACTTGCCTGTGGTTTTTTAAAAGGGCTACAAGGAATCCTAGCATTTGACTTATCAACTTCTTCGTAATTTCCAGACATCATTGTGAAAAGAAAAGAAAGAATGTTGAAGATTCATTAGAGTGACTATGTTTATATTTCGGCATGCTCAAACTAGCCAATTTAGTCACCCTTCCGCATGTGGTATTGCGAGGCATGTTCAATTCCATTATTAGGGTCACGTGTGTCGCAATTTTTACCTTGCAATTAACTTTATAATTATTGATTCGTAAATAAAGTTCTAAGCTTGTAAAAATTTGAATTTGCTCTGTACAATTCATATTTTTCTATTTATATGGTCGGATCATTTGGGCTCATCGTGGTCCAAATAGAGCAAAAAGTGTGGTTTTGAATCAATTTTATGATCATATCCTCGTAAAAATGTGAATTGACTCATTTAGATCTTTTCTTTTGGTTCGATTGAATTGAATTTTATGATCATATGCCTGTGGAAGTGTGAGTTGACTTATTTTGACTTTTCTTTTTTGTTCCAGCCTGTCAGGTCGGACAATCCACTTTTCCACCCAATCAATCCCCAACCCCTCTCATAATAATAATATTTTTTTTTTTTGTAATCCTCGAATATTTCATATTTCAATTAATATGCATTAAAATTCTCGGACTAATATATGCCTTTAATTATAATTTTTTTCTTGAACTATTGGTTTTACAAAGAGGAGACAATGAATCAAATTTTGCATGACATTACCAATGCACCGTCCCCAGCTGGAGATAATGTGATCCACAAAACAGTAGGAGAGAAATTTCACGTGAAAAACTAGTCGAAGGGAAGACAGAGACATACAACACTCTCATGTCAACATTGCATGAAATTAAACTTTATTTCCTCACTATTCACGGGCTCACTATAAGAGGATGGCGAACTTTCCTATTTAAGGCATGTGATTTTCTGTCCAGGCCAAAATTTTTGTTGAACAATGTGCTGATAAGTGATTTTCTGGTTAATTTCAAGTTTCTAGACACAGAAGAATAAGTGACATGTGTATATAATTTGTTTATATGAATAGAAAGTTATTCTTTTTTTTTTTTGTAAGAGAAAATTATTGATTTATAAATTACATTCCCTGCATTCAAAATAAAATTAGAAGTTGATATATAATGAGCCCTTGAATCATTGAAAAGGTAGGCCGTAGGAGGCAGGAGCAGTTGTCTAAATACGTGTCATTTCGTGGCCCAATTAGCCCATGAAGGTCTAACACTACTATGCCAAAAGATAGGGCCACTACTACCGTCATAAATAGTCCAGCCCGTGTTTTACAATTTTCTACCGTCATTAATTTTCCCAGGTTTTTAATATTAAAAGGTTTTACTCTATATTCCCTGTTTTCCTTTCCATCCATGAAAAATCATAACCTATTAATATTATAGAATAATAATTCCGCTACAAAACCTTTGTTCATATCCATTTTAAATATAAAAAGTCAACAACCTTTTAATTCTATCAAGGCTGCAACGAATTAAATAATCAACTTTAATATAGAAATAAATTTAATCTCCTAACCATCAGCAATGCTTAATTACTCGTCTAGGTAAGTTTAATGTCCATGTTTATGAATCAAAACTCGTGCGTCATTTTGATTTTTAATAAAAGTCACTAAGCATTTATTGACTCGTGAACTTTGAAGAGATTATAAATATGTTTTATTCTATTATGAAAATGATTCAGCGAGACACACAAAAGATGAAGTTTCTGTCGGCCAAAGAATTTGGATTTTAAGTGGAATGTCAAAGGAGCCAAACTTGAGAAAACAAAAGGGGTAAAAGGGGGAAATTGATTTAAGACAATAAGAAAAAGAAAATTCTGAAAGTAGCAAATCACTTTCAAATGTTAGGTTTAAGAACTAAAAAACAAAAACAATGAGCATTCATATATTTTTATTATGCATTAGTTTGGTATAAATAATTTAAATCAGACCGTCAAAACATCTCTTGGATCAGACATCCCAACTTCCTCAACGACCGTTGATCTAATTCTAAACCTACTTTGCATTTTACTTGAAAAAACTTGTCTCAATCACAATACATTCTTTTAAACTGCTTCTATTTCACTGACAGCAAATGATCTTAATTAGCTCTTACTCAAATATTACTCACAACTGCAAAAGCAATTTCACTTTCACTTGTGTAAATTTAAAATAGTTCTAATAAATGGTATCGCCTCTGACTTAATATCATAGTTAAAAAAGAAAGATCACTTTTATTTTTTTAAAAATAAGAATAGATGAGTTTATCTATAAATAAAAAGTGAATAGAATATAACATAACTTACTCACATTTTTTCCCCTTAATGCGTATATTTGTATTTTAAATGGTTTTCTAAATGTGAATAAAATATTAATCAGTCAAATATTAATCTTTACTCTTTCAAAATAATATATATATATAGAGAGAGGTAAGGGATCCTTGAAGATTTTGCCAAAGGATTTGATAATATCCACAATTTTCACCGAATTAAGGTGCTTTCTTTTGGCTTGTTTGTATGTTTATCTTCTATTTTTTACTTGTTCTTTTTAATATTTGATTTAGTAAATTGCAAATTATTCGATTATTATTTTTTTTTGTGATGAGCGACGAAGCTGACTTTAAAAAAAAAAAAAAAAAAAAATATATATATATATATATATATATATATATATTTCAAAAGTGACTTTAAAAGTCAGGGAGATGAATTTACCCTTTTCTGTTTTCGCTTGATAAAATAAAAGTTAAGGACTCATGAGGGGAAGACGTTCCCGACTCGAAGCAAGGGAAAAAACAAAAGAGATGAAAATAAGAAAGAAAAAAGAAACCCGAAAATCAGCGTCTTTTTCTCGTTAAAACACATCTTTATTGTTCGCAAATATACCCTGTGAAACTAACAAAATAACGGAAAGGACCTCATCATTGACCCAAAGGCAATCCTGGTTTTCGAACCTGAACTCACAGACCCTAGATTTCCTCTCCTTTCAGCCTTCCATGTCCGAATCCGAATCCCATCTTATTTGCTTCACCTTCCTTCTTCCTTTTTCAGCTGACCCTTTTCAATATTCAACTCTAAGCTAATTCAAAACAAGGTCGAAATAGAGGGGGAAAAAAAAAAAAAACACCATATGCATTTTAGCAGATAAGGAAACAAGAGCAGTAAACAAAGCAACCAATTCAATTCATTCTTTAACTCAAAGATATCTTCCTACTGATTGTACTGACCAATCCCCCTTCCAGATCCTCACCAAACCCAACCAACTCATCTGTTTCTTCTACCACACTCCCCTATATCTCCCTTACCTTACCATCCATCAGCAGCCCCACAATTTGATTTTCATTTTTCCAATTCAAGTCATTTTTGGGTTCTCTCTCTACAGTTGTTAGAGAGGGTGGCAGAGGAAAAAAGGGTCAGGAAATGAAGCTGTCGGCGTTGCAACAGCAGGGCCGGCGGAGCAACAGCTTTAGAGGATCCACAACGTTAGATTCGTCGGTGGATGGCGCTATAAAGTCACCGGCGGCGATTTTTTGGCCGGTTCTTCATGGCCTCTGCTGTCTTATTAGTCTTGTTCTTGGGTTCAGATTCTCGCGATTAGTGTTCTTCCTTCTTTTTTCTAATAGTTCTAGTACTAATAATCTATACTCTTCGTCGGTGTTTCGTTCCACTGCTGAAAACTTAGCTTTTCAGTCATCTTTAGGAACCATTTCTTCCACTTCACTTTCGCAGGTGGCGAATAAGACGACCGCCTTTCTGGGAGCAGCGGCGAGTAGTCGAGTCGTGGTCGGGCGGCATGGGATTTTAATCCGGCCGTGGCCGCATCCGAACCCGACTGAGGTGATGAGGGCACATAAGATAATTGAGCGAGTACAGAAGGAGCAGAGACTGCAGTATGGCGTTAAGAGTCCTAAGACTGCGATTGTTGTTACTCCCACTTATGTACGGACCTTCCAGGCTCTGCATCTCACCGGCGTGATGCACTCGCTGATGAATGTTCCTTATGATCTAGTCTGGATCGTCGTGGAAGCTGGTGGGACGACCAATGAGACTGCCTCGCTGATTGCCAAATCCGGTCTCAGGACTATCCATGTTGGATTCGTTGAGAAAATGCCAATTCAATGGGAGGATCGCCATAAATTGGAGTCAAGAATGCGCCTTCATGCTTTGAGGTATAATATTTCATATAATAATGTTTTCTAATGGTTTCATGTAGAGTTTAGTTGAAATTTTCTTACAAGAAATAAATTCCTGGAGTTAATTTTTGTGTTTCTATGATGAAATCAGAGTTGTGAGAGAAAAGAGGCTAGATGGAGTAGTAATGTTTGCAGATGATAGTAATATGATTAGTATGGAGCTTTTTGATGAGATCCAAAATGTGAAATGGATCGGGGCCGTTTCTGTTGGCATTCTTGTTCATTCTGGGGGGGATGAAGAACAAGTTAAGGTAGTTAAGGAAGATGAAGAAAATAGTTCAGGAGTGCCAATTCAAGGTCCAGCGTGCAATTCATCAAACCATTTGGTGGGTTGGCATACTTTCAATGCAGCGCCACTCATTATCAGGAGTGCTAGGTACATTGGTGACAGGGCAGGTGTGCTACCCAGGAAGCTGGAGTGGGCTGGGTTTGTGTTGAACTCAAGGTTGATCTGGAAGGATGTCGAAGACAGGCCAGCATGGGTGAAAGATTTTGACATGGCAGCAGCTGATGGAAAAAGTTTCGAGTCTCCATTATCTTTGCTGAAGGATACTTCAGTAGTGGAGCCACTTGGAAGTTGTGGGCGCAAAGTTATGATTTGGTGGCTTCGAGTAGAAGCGCGAGCAGACAGCAAATTCCCTGCTGGGTTAGTCCATAATCACTACCTTTATAGTACCCTGTCTCCATTTATGCTGTTGGAAAATTACTTTTGCCAGGATCTAATTGAATGTAATGATTGATCAGTTTCGGTAGCATCTATGCAATGCACATGTGGCAGTTTCTTTTTATTTATTTGTTGCTTGAGGGGCGTGGTTATGATTTCTGTTGGCTAATCACTAGAAATTTTTTCCAGGCGTTTTCATGCATTTCGTGTAATCATTTGCTGTGTAGAAATACTGACTTATGAGTGACTAAGGGGTTCCAGTGAGACATCTTTTCTGCTAGCTTCTAGTGTGGAGAGGAAATAGTAATTTTGAGGTATTTGTTTTTATACCTCATTGTGGTACTAGGACTCATAACAATGAAATTGGATATAGACAAAATGAGAGGTTATTTGAAGAATCCAATAATACTAGATTCTCAAGAGCAAAGGATGTGATTTGTGACGAAAGCATCACTATATTTTGTTGCTACCGGCTTTGGTAAACTACATCTTGTGGTATTATGTTGTCTCTCTAATGTAAAATTTTACAGGTTTTGCCTTTCAGTGTTAGTCAGCTCAATTTATTTTCCTTGCTAAAATTTTAGAATGTTGTCAGCCTTGAAATGAAGGAAAATTCTCTATTCCAATTTGTAGCTGGTATGCTTTGGCCTTCATGTTCTCTAATCAGAATCTGCAGCTAAAACCTTTATGTTCTACAACTACATTGGATACTCATCCAGAGCTCCCAACCTTCCCCATCCACCCAAGAGGATGAAAAAAGAAAAAAGGCAGGGGAAAGGTAACAAGCCCAGAGTGTCATTTTTAAGAATGGGTGGAATATTCATGGAAAAAACACTTCCGTACATTTTCTGACAAAAAATAAGTATGACCTACTTCTGACTCATTTTAGATTTTGTTAGGTTTCGGCAATTTATAATGACAGCATCTGAATTGTCCATGGATGTTATTGGTGTTGGTCTTGCTCCTCATTGCTGGCTGTTTTTTTCTTAGGAACTTTCTGTGTTGCTAATATAGGACTACTTCACAAAATTGTCATACAGTCCTCAAATATGATTTGGTTTATCTATTGGTCTCATCCCATGTGTTTCAAACTACTCTGCAAAATTTACTTTGGAGATAAGAACATTTTGGTGTTTTTAAGGTAGCTGAGGATTGTATATCTTTCGTTGATTTTTTTTTTTTCCGTGGAATAGATGGAATAGTTTGTGGTGGATTCCTGAATGGACTTTGTAATGTGCATCTGTATAAGGGGGGATAAGATGGAATAGATATCATGGATAAGGGACCATGATGGTGCAAACGTTAGTTCAAGTCTTCAAGATGTCCACTTTAACAATTTATGGAGTCATCTGTCCAACAAACTGTGTGTGCATTCATCTATCTCTCTGTCTCCCCTCCCCCCCCCCCCTCCTTTTCATTGTGTTGTGTGTGTCTCCATATACATGCATGTTTGTCGGTTTGAAATTGATGCAGTTCTCTGTGCATGAAACCGAAGACTAGGAACTGATACCATAGCAATACAACCTTGTTATGTAAAAAGGTGGATTTTTCTTCTCACTTTTCCAGCTCTGGTTGATGAAGTATCTAAATTTTTATGGCTGCATGCAATGTTTGTTTGAGCTCTGAGATAATTTCCCCCCACCCTTTGGTTGAAATTTCAGACCATGCTTCTTTATGTATTTGTTTTGAATTGTTGAGCTGCTGCTTATGAAAACTAAGTTGTTTTATTATGCCAACATCTGCAAAGATTGCCTTATTATATTTGGAGAATTCTTTTCCTGTCTTCAAGTAGAATTTAGTGTCAACTTTACATGTCAAAGTATTTTTACTTGTTCCTAATATATATTGTTTTTTGTTTTATAAGCATTTGAAACCAGAGACAATGGATGCCATGTACCACTTATTATTTAGTATTTCACTTCAATGGCATTGAGTAATAATCCTTTTGTTTAATGCAGATGGAACATTGATCCCCCATTAGAAGTTACAGTCCCCGCAAGACGAACACCTTGGCCAGATGCTCCTCCTGAACTCCCAACTAGTGAAAAGGTTACCAGTGTCCAAGAGGACATAGAGAAGCATGCGACAAAAACTCGGTCTCCTCGGAAACGAAGAAGCAAAAGGAAGCATGCAGCTAAAAGTGTAGATGAACGTGCTTCTAGTAGGCATCCTTTGGAGAACTAGATGTTCTTGAGTGCTGGTTTTGAGCACATGAAGTTATACTACTATGTGAATTCACCCTCATGAACAAACCTTCAACATCAACGAATCTGAGTACAGAAGATGAATATTCCGACCAAGTAAATAGGAGGCATCCGTGGCGCTAGCCTGTTGATATCTACATTTTGGTTTTCTTTTTAACCTAATTTTGAGATTCTTTTGTTTTCCCCCTCCCTGCCAATTCTTTCTTTCCGGGTTATTGGTTCCTGATTTTGTGATGCAGATATGCCAGCCTTGTTCTATTGCATTCTTGGCTGAGAACACTTTGTATTCTATGTGCCTCATTCATACGTAACTTTAAAGGTAGAAATTTTATAGATTTGTATCATGTCGTTGATTCCCCTATGATGCGTATATTATTATTATTATTAGGGATTTCAGCTTGTAATGCCTTAAGAACAATGGTACCGGTGCCCATAATGGGAAACCCACATAATTGGACAATGCTGATGGCGACCTATGATTCTGTGACTCAAATTTTATTCAAAAAGCCTTGGCTATTACTCAAGTGAACATTGCTGGTGAAAATTACTTTATAGTAAGGGCTAAGGCCGTTTCGTGTACAAGTAACTGAATGTCCCAAATGTACTTGGACTCCGAAGTCTAAAGGAGGGCGCCCACTTGGAGAGATCAAAACAAGCCTACATTAAGGTAGTAGTATTATTTCTCCAAAGATCACAAATTACGATCTTACCAAGTGAAAGAGTTTAGGGATTTAAATTTTTAATTTTTGATGAGGAGATAATCTTTCAATCACAGAGTGGGAGTGCTCGGCTCAACTAGGGGTTAGGTGATAAAATGGATGCAGTCCGACAAGAAAGAAAACGAAAATTTGGGGTATAACTACTGGCAGTCCAAACTCCCAACATACTGCATTATTTGTGGTTCACACACATGACACTAGCGAGTATTCCATTAGGGGTAAGCAGAGGCCAACATTGAATTGGGAATCTGCAGCACATGGCAAATGACAATAGCATGACCGCAGTGGGTAGGATCTCTCTCTACCTTCCTTCCTCCCTCTCGGGAAGAGGCGATATCATGGTATCATTACGTGCGTGAAAGACTGCAGAAAACTGTACACAGGAGCAACTATCTCTACCATAAAACCCAAAATACTTATATTATAGTAGAACTATAGTATAACTTTAGGATATACTATAGTAGAACTTTTAAAACCCTTTTTTGATCTTAGTTTTATCTAAAAATACTTATATTATAGTCATAAACGGAAAAAGTAGGGAAAATATTCACATTTAAAGACCATTAATATATATATATATATATATATATTACCTAAAGGTTAAATGGATTTGTGTGGTTTTAATTTTAATCACTTAAAAACAATTTTGTCATGTAAATAAAGACAAGAAAAAACCCTCCAATGCATGTACTGACCGTCAGTTGCTTTCAAAAGTGAACAAACTAGCGAGTATGTAAAAGGAATCTAACTTCCAGACAATGAGGAATGGGCAGATGGATATTTGAAAGATTCATTGTAAGTGAGACGTATCCCGTGAAGAGGGTGGGAACGAAAATTGAATCTCTAATTAAAAGATCTTTTTGGCCTTAAAAAAGAAGAAGAAGAGGATAATGTCATCTTTTATGCAAATTGAATTGAATTGAATTACTTGAGAGGGGAGTGCAACTATGTTTTCTTTTGTCGATTTTAAGATATAAAATTACCATTCCATTCTGGATGCGGCCAGTTAAAAGTATCGGCGCCCATACAAGTTAGTTTTTTTTTTTTTTTTAAGGACCCATACAAGCTGATGTAGTTCTATTAATTATTAATTATGGCACTAAGATCTAGACATGAAAAAGACAGTCCTTCCCAAATCCCAAGACAGAATAAAGCTTTTAATTAAAAAAGAAGGAGAAGAAAAGTAATAACTCGTCTAGATAAGTCATTCTAGAAAGTGATGGTCTAGACATGGTTGATGGATTTAAGAAGATTGGCTACTCTTGGTCACTTGCTCGCGATGTTATCTCAGCAAGCTCAACCAAGTTTTAAGCTCATTGATTATACTCCAAAATCTTGTAATTCTGTTGCCTCATGATCTTGCATAATTTGCTATTGATTGTACTACAAACACTGCATGCATGGTTAATTGTAATACTCATTTAATAAATTAATTGACTTAATTAATTAAATAATTCGGTTCATTAAGATTTATTATCTCAAATATAAATTGAAAATAGTTAACATAATTAATTATTTTTTCCTCTTAATCACGAATCTCGAAATAAATTCTTCTGCTTTTTAGATATGGCAGCTACTATCGATGCTGTCATATGACTAGCCGACGGCGACGACAATAAGTTAAAAATCATTTTAAAAAAAAAACATCTCGCCATCTAGCCTATCATATTTCAGTATTTTTTTATTTATTTTGGGTTAGCGGAAGATGGGGGAAGGGGGTGGCAAGGGAGTAAGAAGAAAGGGGAGGAGGGAGGAAGAAGGAAGGGAGAAGGTGAGAAAGAGAAAAGAAGAGAAGAAGGGGGGGCGGCAGAAGAAAAAAAAATGAGAAAGAGGGAGAGAAGAAAAAGGAGAAGAAGGGAGAAGAGAGGAAGAAGAGGGAGGCGGGCTGCCATGGAGAAGGGGGAAGGAGGAAGAGGAAGAAAAGGAGAAGAGGGAAGAGGGAGAATAAAAGAAGGGAGAAGAGAGGAAGAAGGGGGCGGCGGCAGTTGAGGGGAAGAGGGGAGGGAGAAATGGCGACGGCAGTGGGAAGAGTGTGCACCGGTGGCGGCTAGGGTTAGGAGAGGAATAAGAATAGAGGAAAAATTAAGGTTTTGGGGATAAATGAGTATTTTAGTAATTTTCTTAAAAATTTATTTATTTTTATAAATGAGTCCTTAGGGTTTACAAATCCTAAAATTCCCTCAATTTTAATACGAATTTACAAATTTATCCATAAATGTTTTAGAATTTTCAAATTAGTCTTTAATCTTTCTATAATTTTTAATTTAGCCCCAAACTTTTTAAAAATTATATTTTTATCTAATATTTTTTAGAAATTCCTTTTTTATACCACAATATTTATTTAAATTCTGTCTCAACTCATATTTTCAAAATTTTAGTTTTTAGTCCCCAAACTTTCGAAAATTACGATTTGACCCCTAAATTTTTATAAATTTTTAGTTTGACCACAAACTTTTTCAAACTCGAAAATTACCTTTTTATTATTCCAAAAGTGTTCTCAAACCTTTTCAAAATGCCAAATATTTTATTTAACTTTTCAAAAAGCCATTTTTTTATTTTTTATTAGATTATTTATTTATTTAAAACTAATTTTTTAGTTTAGACTTTCAAAGTTCTATTTCATTGAATACTTTCAATATAGGAAACAATGACTTAGGGAGCTAGTTATTCCACGTAACTTAGCACACATTTATATATGCATTTGAGGTGAGAGTTCTAACTTTATTTGATTATTTTAATATTCAGTTATGTGTGCTATTTATTCCATGATTAATTGTGCATTTTTAAATTCTATTATGATATGTGTACAATGATTTTATAAATGCGCATATAAATGTTTATTGCATATAGTCATCAAACAACAGATGCTTATGTCCGATGAAACAGGGGCTTTCTCGAATTAAATAGGAGTCTTTGACTCGATGACATATTTCTGACTATCTATATTATTATAATATTTGTAATGTGTAAATCATTGTAAAATGTCATACTTTACTCCCACTAAGTACTTTGTACTTAACCCGTATTATTATTTTCTAAAATCATTTACAGAATGATGGGTTGCGATGCGGGAACGGAGGATGACCGACCATTTATGAAATTTTGAATTTGGTTTAAATTATATTATTGTTTTCAAGCTATGAATATTTATATTTTAGTTATATTTGGTATAGATAATTTTATTCTGGTAAAGTTTGTTTTGGATTCAAATTTATAATTTGAAATTTATTTGTAATTTGAGATTTTGATTTATGATTTGAGAATTTTGACTATTTTAAATTTGGTATATTCTTTGACTTGGCTATTATATTATATTTTTTATTTTGCATATTTTTGGAAAAAATGTGGGATGTTACATTAATTTTCCCTCCTTTATCCTCCTTGAAATTCCTTTTCAAAAGGTAATGAGTTCAAAATTTACAGGTGTATTTATTTTTTATAAAATAATTGTCTAAAAATACAACTTTTGAATTTGTTAGTGATTTATTTATTTTTCTAAAAAAGTCATATTTTTCGTATATTTCTAAACAAATATTCACTATATTATTATTTTTATTATAATTCGTTATAAGATTTGTCTTTTTTTAAAAATTATGAATAGTTTAGTTTAATTTTCAACAAAATAAACTATGAATAGTTTTTTTTAAAATTAAAATATTTTATTAACTATTTCTAATATTATTTTTATTTATTGTTCTCTCATCTAGCCTCTTTTTTATTTAAAGAAAAAGACTTATTTTTTACTTTATCTATTTCTTCTATCTTTCTCCTATCCAATAATTTTTTTTTATTCTTTCTTCATTTATTTGTTTCTCCCTTTCTTATTTTTAAAAAATAAAAATATTGTGGGAAGCAATGTCTAAAATAATTCATTAATTTATTTAAAAAGTATTTTACTAGCTATAAAAAAGATAGTAATAAACTATTTTATACTAGTATATATATTTTCCAATTATACTAGTATCTATCTTAATTGGGCACGCTGGAGAAAGTTAGTTGAGCGCCCAGGCATTGTAAAGCGAACACGAGCCCATTCATCTACAACAACCCACGAGGTCACTGGCGCGTCTCTGCCCATTCTCACTCTGTCAATTGCTCCGATCCGCATGGACCGTAGCTCGTGTCTCAGTGGTCACTGGTCACCGCTGCTATGGATAATAGTATTCTATTGCCATTTGATTATTTAACCTAACCATATTATTTTACTGGTAATACACTTCAAATGTATATATTTTTATTTTTATTTATTTTAAATCAAATATTTATTTTTTAAAAATAATAATATTTTTTATTTAAAATTTCATTAATAACTTTAATAGATTTATATCATTTTAATTCATAATTCCCATTAGTTAAAAATTTAATTTAAGTAAATTAAATTAACTTATATTTCATAATTCATTATATTCATATAAAAAATAATTTTATAAATTAATTAAAATCAATAATCTTCTTTCATTTTTATCCAAAATAACATCCATTTCATTTTTCAAACTTTGGGTATTATTTTATAAACGCTACTGCTCTGCTCCCACATCCATTCAGCCCACTTCGCATTCTATCTTACTCCCCAAACAAACTTATCTGTTTTCCCCATTCCCTTGGAACCATGTCTGCGGTCTTTATTATTTCCATTTTCCTCTTGTTAGCTTCTTTCTCCCATGCTATTAGTGACATGTCTATCATAGATTATAAGTACGATAAAAATTCGGCATGGCGGACTGATGAGGAGGTAAAGGAAATATATGAATTGTGGTTAGCAAAGCATGGTAGAGTGTACAATGGTTTGGGGGAAAACGAGAAAAGGTTTGGGATTTTTAAGGATAATTTCAGGTTCATTGATGAACACAACTCCGACAACCGTTCAGTACAAAGTGGGTTTGACCCGGTTTGCTGATCTCACTAATGAGGAGTACCGTGCCATATACTTGGGAACCAGAACTGATCGGAACCGAAGGCTCGTTAAGTCAAGAAACGCTAGCCAGCGCTACGCTTTTCAGGCCGGCGACAAGTTGCCTGCGGCTGTTGATTGGAGGACCAGAGGTGCTGTTACTTTCGTCAAAGATCAAGGAAGCTGTGGTAAGTTTTCGGCCATTCTCTTAGGTTGATTACGTTCGTTTGGGCGCAGTAGGAAGATTATGAAAAGCAGATTTCTTTTCCGTCATCCAAGCAATCTTTTTTTTTCTTTAATTTTTTCCCAAAAAATATTGGGTTCTTTTTGGCTGATTCATGGATCGAGAATTGAGATTGTGAGGAATTCTGGTTTGAGTTTGAGCAGTGTTGAAGAAAGGTAGATATTCTTGGTTGACTGGCGGGTTTTGGACTGCCTGGGGCGGGGGTGGGGAAGTGGCCCCCAAAAGTATCCTATCTCATCCGGATAAAATAAAAAAGAAAAAGAAAGGTCCAAAATATCATGGGCTTTATTGAGGCTTCAAAATTTCTAATTGCGGTATTTCATTATGGGCTTACAAACAGGAAGCTGCTGGGCCTTCTCAACAATAGCTTCCGTTGAAGCTATTAACCAGATTCGAACAGGGGAATTGATTCCTCTATCCGAGCAAGAACTTGTAGATTGTGATTCCTTTGATACCGGCTGCAATGGAGGCCTCATGGATTATGCTTTTCGGTTCATCATAGAGAATGGTGGCATCGACACTGAAGCAGACTACCCCTATAAAGGACTTGATGGCCAATGTGATCCCATCAGGGTTCGTTTTCTTTATATATAAGTCAATTTGCCATTGTTTTTTCTTTAATCCCTAATCGATCACTTTGACTAGCATTTGATTCCCGAATTGTTTCAGAAGAATGCGAAGGTTGTAAGCATAGATGGGTATGAAGATGTGCCACCTTACAATGAGAAAGCATTGCAAAAGGCTGTGGCACATCAACCTATTAGTGTGGCCATCGAAGCATCTGGCAGAGCCTTACAGCATTATACCTCGGTGAATGACCTCTTCTTTTGCTTCTTGTGATGTGTATAAAATAGGTTTTATAATCTGTAATTTCTTAAAATTCATTTTTGTTCTTTTATACTTAATATTCCACGGTGAAATTGTTGCAGGGCATATTTACAGGTCAATGCGGGACAGCATTAGACCATGGTGTGGTGGTTGTTGGCTATGGCACGGAAAATGGCAAGAGCTATTGGATCGTAAGGAACTCATGGGGCACGGACTGGGGCGAGGAAGGATACTTTAGGATGGAACGCAACGTGGTTGGTGTGCGTGCTGGAAAGTGTGGAATTGCAATTGAGGCTTCTTATCCCACCATACATGGTCACAGCAAA
This sequence comes from Apocynum venetum, assembly GCA_019593545.1. Classification (NCBI taxonomy): domain Eukaryota; kingdom Viridiplantae; phylum Streptophyta; class Magnoliopsida; order Gentianales; family Apocynaceae; genus Apocynum; species Apocynum venetum. The sequence continues at coordinate 800,724 of SRSM01000123.1, read as the reverse complement.
TCAAAACTTGAGAGCTCATATAGAACTTCTGCAGAAATGGTTGGAAGAAGTAGCGTCTGATGTTTTTAGCCTGTTTCTTTTAGTGCCACAGCTGATGAAAGGAAGAAATGCAGGGAGTGAAAGATTGGATCTGCTTGGCTTTCCAGTGGCTTTGAAGATTTGCTCTTCTTTCTTGAAAGGGAGGAAGAGCATATTAAATTATTAATGATATTTTATTTATATATGATCACTATTGTATAGGATTCTGGATTGAATTTGCAGTTTGCTTGTATGGCCATATATGTTTCCAACTTTTAACTAATGATTGACAAGTTTGTACTATTTTGAAAAGGGTATAATAAAGTGCAGTTTTTTTTTTAGTCCTTTAAGTTGAAAATCACTGCAATGAACTCTTTAAACAAGATGGATTACATGTATTTGTCGAATTTGAGGTTGTTTTTGAGCCATCGTTAAGGCAATTTTGTGTTCGATCAACTTTAGATCAAGATCACGTTCGGCAATCTCATAACACAAAATGTCACTTTCTAAGCAATCAAGGTGGTACGGTGGGAGGAAAACGTGATCTTAATGTCCCATCAGTATGGCGGGGCTTTGGGAGTCCTTCCCCCATCCAGCCCTGACGATTCCGTTCTTCCTTCTCCCCACACTTCTGACGGACCAGAGCAGACCCAATTCCGTTGACTAAGGACCTGATCAAGACGCCTTTAACCTCAACGGTACAATTTCATTTGGAGTTTTGCACGTGGAGATGGCATTATTCATTGCATTAATAATCCGAAAGTAGGTAGAAATCTTGCACATGGTTAATGCTTAAATTAGAGGGTTGAGCAAGATTCAAATTCTTGCTTTGCAGTAAGTATTACATTTCTTCATACGCAATTGAAGATTTTAAATTAGACACGAATAATTTAGTGGATCTTGAAAGTGAAAAACACTTTCCACAAAATCAAAAGGCAGTTGAAATTATGGAATATCAGAAAAAAGAGTTCCTGTCAATTTCCATACCTTAATCAATAAAATATAAAAGCTTGATATGCTGAAATCATCGGTGAGAATTTTTCAAATTTCTTTTGCAATAATGCTGTAGAGATGCTCTTCAACATGATTCACGAAATTCCTTACATATTCTGCTCCGGCGAGTGGCAATTTGGTCGTTGGGATGAAGCGTGCACGACTATCTTCTTGCCCTTACAGATTTACGTGGGCCAAATATTTTATGCTTCCAGATTTTTTTTTTTTTTGTTGCAAATAAGTATAAGGTATCCTATATGTAGAAATACAATATATTAGTACTAGTTTCGTCTGTTCTTAACATTTTTTTTTATAGTTTCAATGAACCCCTTAAACTGTAAACATGCTAATAGGAATTATTTATCACTATTAAATTCTTTTCAAACTTCAAATATCACATCGCATCCTTTCCCTTCTAAACTCCTAGAGGACTTTATGTTATTTTCAGAATAGATAAAAGTAATCTTGACGGGGTGATTAGGACAGAACACCTAAAAGCAGAGATAACTGAGATTTTACTACTAATGTTTCTGAAGGACAGTTGAGCTGGATACGGCAACTACAACATCATATAATTATTACCATTTTAATAATGAGCTAGAACTGTCCCCAAGGAAACTTTTGAATCCAATAAACAATAAAGAAAGTCCATCTCCCAGAAGAAGCTTAGACAGAAAAGACTTTGCTCACAATGGTTGCTGTCTTCAACAAAGAACTTTTGAGCTGGTACCTCATCACCATCAAACTCAAAGAAACAGTCGAAGCTGGACTTCCTAACGTTGAAAGTCCTCCCCATGGCAGCCGATCCATTGAACTCTCAGAAGAATTCCGACATCAGCTGCAAAAAGAACATCAACAACCATCCGATTCTTTGCAAATTGCTGTCAACAATGAAACTCCCCATGTTGAGGAGGGTCCCAAGTCACCACAATCAGAGTGGGTGATTAGCATAAAAGAAAAACTCGAGCACGCTCGTCAAGAAGAAGATGCTGGTTCCTGGGCCAAGGTGTGCATATACAGATTGCCTCAGTCCTTGCGTGAAGGTGATGACAAAGCTTACATTCCTCAGATTGTCTCACTGGGACCTTATCACCATAACAAGAAAAGGCTTCGCAGCATGGATCCCCACAAGTGGCGCGCCATTTATCATACCCTCAAGCGTACTAAACAAGACATTGGACTGTATCTTGATGCCATGAAAGAACTTGAAGAAAGAGCTCGTGCTTGTTATGATGGACCGTTTAGCCTCAGTAGCAATGAGTTTGTGGAAATGATGGTCCTTGATGCCTGTTTCATTCTCGAGCTATTTCGGGGCGCTGCTTTCGGATTCAAGCACCTCGGCTACTCTAGAAATGATCCAATATTTGCAATGCGCGGTTCAATGCACTCTATACAACGAGATATGATAATGCTTGAAAACCAGATTCCTCTGTTTATACTCGATCATCTATTTGGCCTTCAAAGCGGTCAGCCAGACCAGACAGGCATGGTAGCTCAGCTTGCAGTCAGGTTCTTTGATCCATTAATGCCCACTGATGAACCATTGACAAAGAGTGATAGGACCAGATTAGAGTCTTCCTTGGGGCAAAAGGCCACGTTTGATCCCCTGGCAGAACTAGGAGGGTTTCACTGCCTTGATGTTTTCCGGCGGAGTCTCTTAAGAATAGGGCCCCAACCAATGCCAAGACTTTGGATCAAACGGTGGTCAAATTCCCGCCGTGTAGCAGATAGGCGTAGGCAGCAACTAGTTCATTGTGTCACAGAGCTCAGGGAGGCTGGGATTAAATTCAAGAAAAGGAAAACTGATAGGTTCTGGGACATAAAATTCAAGAATGGGGTTCTCAAGCTTCCTCGGCTTCTCATCCACGATGGTACCAAGTCACTTTTTCTCAATCTGATTGCATTCGAGCAATGCCATCTTGACTGCACTAATGATATAACATCATATGTAATCTTCATGGATAACTTAATCAACTCCCCTGAAGACGTGGCTTACCTCCATTATTATGGGATACTTGAGCACTGGCTCGGCAGTGATGCAGAAGTTGCAGACCTTTTTAATCGTCTTTGTCAGGAAGTTGTATTTGACATAAATGACAGTTATCTTTCTCCATTATCTGAGCAGGTGAACCGCTATTGTGAGCATAGGTGGAATGGATGGAGAGCAAGTCTGAGTCATAAATATTTCAACAATCCCTGGGCTATCATCTCCTTAATAGCTGCTGTGTTCCTTTTATTGCTGACTTTAGCGCAGACGTTCTATTCAGTTTATGGCTTCTATAGGCCAAATCCTTGACCTGAAGAACCCTTGTATGAAACATGATACATTCCTACTCTATTTTCTTCATAAGGTGTGATTGTTGATCAGTATACAGTGTACAATAACTAAGTCTGAGTTCTTTCGTTTTTCGTCTGGACTACATCTGTAGCTTGTTGTAGTATCATCAATTCCCTATCACCCTCACAGCCATTCTCAAAGAAGCAAGCAATTTCATAACTCATGTGAGCCAGTGTCATTGAAGAAAAGGCTTAACTTTTCTTCTCAAGTTTTTGTCTCATGATTTCAAAAGCAAGTTTCCTTTGTGAACAGGCAAATTGATGCTAAGTTCACAAGATGTTCACTGTAATCCTAGCAAAGAAGGGCAAACTGCTAGTGGCATTTTTTGCTTTCCTCTAAATGTCAGAGCTGTGAAGGAGGTAGAACCACCTCCAACCCATGATATTCACATGGAAGAACCACCTCGAGACCATGATATCACAAAGTCAAATATCTAAGTGGAAGACATGTTTTTACTGGACGCTATAAAGATAAATTGATTGGCTGCCACATGCAGCATCAGAAGTACAAAAGCAGATTCGTCCTGTTCTTCCAATGTGTTTCTACCTAGATTCTTGTATTGCTAAAATCATGTACAAGTTCTAGAAAAGGAGAAAGTACTGAAGCAAACATTTTACCAAGAATAGGTAATATTAGAAGGAACAGAAGTAAGAAATATGACAACGCAATTATGTCAATATTCTGTTACTAAAGATACGAGGGATGTGCTGTAAGTGAAATAAAACACATTCACTTAAAATACCTGCAAGTTTTTTGGCAGAAGATGGATCTCAATTTCAATTCAAGGACTCAATCTTTCCTGTTATATGTCTGAGATAAGCATAATTTTTTAAATTGAAGATTTAAAACAGTTAGCAAGTATGTGTCTAAATGTGGAAAGGTTATGAATGCCTGCTTTCAAGAGGAACATTGAACATATTGTATTTGATCACGTGCAATATTTATTGCCTTAGTGATAATCAAAAGAACCGCTCCGTAGAAATTGCTAGGCATATCAAGCATGAAGAAGAATGTGCACATAAAAGCAAAGATTTCTGCTTTTATCAATGAGTGCCTCTACCCAAATTGCAAAAGTACTTCAAACCCAGAAGACTTCCCAAAGTTAGAGCTGCAGATTTCTGCATCACAGGGATGTTCTCATTATTGTAGACTACAACAAAGACCAAACAATTCGAACTCAGAAATTCCCTGAAGGCACAGTCTCAGCGCAGGTTATAGGTGAAAAATAAGATTCCCTCAAGTGCAACTTAAATGTATAACTTGCTAGGCCTACCTGGCAGACCAACAAAATTTCAGGATGCATATTAGAACTGAAATGGGAAGCAGAAGAATATGAACAAATGCTAAAACCACATGCATCTGAAAGAAACCAAGCTCATTTTTACACAACAACAAAAGACCTTTAAATCTTTCCACATGGAATTTCACCGGTCAAGAGGTACCATTATCACTATACTACAAAACAGGAACAGTAAGAATTGAAAAGCAATGCATAAATGATGCTAACCGCCACTGCTCCAAATGTATCCCCTCTTTTCTAGAAGAGTTTAATTCTTAGAACTTCAACTGAAGTAAAGTGTAAGAATTCATCCATACCATCTCAATTAGGCTATATAGTCCTTTATACTCCTTTATCCACTATCCAATGCATTTTTTCCCCCTAAAGGTAATGATTATCATACCCTTTTTCCAGAAACTTCTTCCATGTTAATAGTTACCTTTGTGTACTCTAGCTTTACTATCAAGCATCAACACTAATCATCTATTTCAACTACGCCACCAGATGATACTTTCTGTTCAAGCCTGGACAAAAACATGTGACCATGAGAAAATCACAAGTTTCACTTCTGTGACATTACTTGATGATCAGTCATAATCATGACATAATTTCTTATTCTAACTATCTGAATATGTAGAATGCACATACATATAAGTTCTTCTACAAAGCCCTATAACTTACATAGTTATCAACATGTTTTCTAGCCAGACCAATTCAGAGACATTCCTTTTTCACTACGTTAATAAAGATGGAGTGTTCAGGTTTAATTACAGTCACGTGGATTTAAAAAAAAAATTAAAAAGAAAAGATAATGTTCTGAAGCAACTTATTTCTGGTGAAGTCAAAGCACTCTCTTGTAGGTTCCCATTGTGACGCTCATAAATTTCCAATGGGAGAATTCATATAACTTGCATTTCAGAATAGTCAAATTGGCACCATATAATTTAGCACAATCCTGGTTCGACTTCTCATCCAACAGTGCAAAATTTGAGTGAGATCATGCACTAAATCCATCTACAAGGGAACATCAACTATACATTAAAGCCTTAAGCCTACGGGCATAATGAATTTTCATCCAATATGTAATATTTTTGTTATTCCTACTATCAACACAAAAAGTTCAAGATAAATTATAAGCTTCTTCCTTTAAAAAAAATAAAAATAAATTATAAGCTTCTCAATTTCTTCGTAAACAAGATCAACCATCAAACAATCTACTTCATCAACCCTTTAAACTCAAATAATTATTGTGTTCATTATTTTCCAGCGAAAAGGAAGGGGCACAAGCGTTTATTCTATCTGAAAAGAATCTCCTTTATTAGGAAAAAAGGAAGGGAAGAGAATCTTTCTGGGATAATAAAGTAAAAAGGTAATGGTGAAATGAACCAAAATCTGAAATAAGGCAACGAGTGATAACCATATGAAGAAGCAATGCTGCACATCCCCAGCAACCAGGCCTACAGGGGGGAAGGTCCGGTGAATCATATTACTGTCATGACAGAGATTACAAATCATTGGTAGAGGTTTCGGTAACCACGGGGAACATCGGATTTCCACCAGGACATTGCCGGAACTCAAGTGGACGAGGAAAGATAGTCGGCAGCAGACACGGTGGATTTTCCACTTGTGATAGCGTCCAAGTGGAAATTACTCTGGAGAGTCCGCTGAATCAAAGGTCGCACAGGAGAATGCAAAGTCCGATAGTAACGGTAATTCCGCAACATATAGCGGGGAAACCTACGAATCAAGTTGAAAATGAAGCCGCAATCCACAATTTTATTCCCTGGGTTTCAAATAAAATCCCATTTTTATGCCCGTCCGTGTCGATTGAATTGCATGGTATTCTTATTGGCATTTGAATTAATTAATTAGGGAATAATGTGAATTTCTTTAAATACCTTTAAATTTCTTAAGAAATATCGATGGTTTCCTCAAAAAAGAAAAGAAAAAAAAAACTCTGGTTAAAATTTTTTTTTTTTGCCTTTTAAATAAATCAACTCAATTTTATTCACAATCGTAATAAAATGAACTAAATGATTAATTCACTATGGTTTTAGTTTGACTTGAGTTAATTAAAATTTTAAAATAATAAAATATTTTAAACATAAAATTGATAAAATTATATTATCTCCAAAATTAAAGTTAATGAATTTTTTAAATTTTAATCAAAGTTAAAAATGTATATTTAATTTCAAACAAAAATAGTATTATATATATATATATATATATATATATATATACACACACGATAAGGACTATTAAAAAAAAAATTTCAAAATATTATGTTCATAATTTGTTCTTTAAACTATTTTTTATTAGTTGAATTAATTTTGAATTTTGCATCTATAGAGTTTCCATTATCCTCCTACATCAATTTGTTTTAGTTTAGACATTTATTTTGGTCAAAACTTAAAATCTTAATTTAAAGACAGACAAGCAAATAATATCGTAAATCTAAATTAAATGTTATTACAATATTTTATTAAGAAAGAAAAAGTGATATAAAATAATTTTAATTTTTTTAAAAAAATTAATATAATATTTTTAATTGTGTAAAATTATTTTAAAAAACATCTCTAAAATATTTTTTGAACAAATATCTAAAAATATTTTATCCAAAACAGGTTGCTTTTTATTATTTTTCTATGGATAGTTTTAATCGAAACAATATAAGTTTAGTTCACGATTTACATTAATTCAGCTTCTCATTCGATCATTGATCCACGATCTTTCGAGAGGACAAACTTCTTAGGTAGCAGGTCTCAGATAGCAACAAAAAGCCCATTTAAGCAGCCAACGGTGCACCATTGTAAAATCGTGAAGTGCAGCACAGTGAATCATAACACCAAGAACTACGTTATTGCTGCTGATTACCTCTGATCCTCTACCGGGCACCATCCTCATTTTCATTCAAGTTTTCAAATTTCTCACCTAAAATTTACTCTCTGATTTCTTACATCAAAATTGAGGAATTTCTTGTTCCTAAATCAAAGGCTTCAAAGCAACAATAAGCGCTTATTTGAGACCGGAAGGCGGCTTTCACGATCTTCAATAACCGTGAGTATTCCAAATCTCATTGGTTTGTGTTTAACTTGAATTTCAAAATTACAGTGTATTTTCTCGTTTCTGTTAATGCGCAAAGCTAGATCCTACTTGCATTTATGAATCTGAATTGTTTTTACGATGCCAATGTAGCATTTAGTAGTTTTGGATATTGTAAGGTATTGTATTGGTTTCGTGAATTACGTTGTTCTCTTTGGAAGAGTTTTTTGAAATCAAGATCGGGGAGGAAATGAATGAAGACGTTTGATTAGGATAAATCATTGAATTCAAATTTCATTGATTAGGATAAGGTATTGTGATATTTCGTTTTTCTTTTTAAACATTCACATTGACAAAAATGATTTGCACTGGCGCGGCATTTTGTTACCGTCAGATTATTTTGATAGAATGATTCTCAATTTCAATGCTGGATCATAGTATTAACTTCTCAGAATGTCAAAACGTTTTTCTTGTTGTTCCAGAAGTTACCGAATCTATATATTGAAATAGAAATATTGCTTATTCCTTACAAATTTCTAAAGATTGAAGAATATAAGCCCTTAAAAGAGGACATCTGTTGCTCTCCTCCACATGTAAAGAACTATGTACCTTTTATCAGTACCAAATATGAAGCCATTAGGAGAATGTAAATTGTGAAGTGAAAGCCCCAGTTTGGTGCAGTTGTGAAGTGGCTTTAATTAACAACTTTGAGTGCATGCCTTATTCTTTTTAATTTTTTATGTCTCTGCTTGACGAGTTCTTTGATCTGTTTGTTTGACTTGCAGAATGGAAACCAATTCTGTAGAGTCAACAATTCTGCCCTCCAGTAAGGCTTCTGATGTGGAAACTTCAAGATCAACGCTCTCTGAGGAAGTTAGCTCTTCACGCGACTCATCCTCTAAATTGTCTGCTTCATCCATATCCTCCTGGGCCAAAAACCTCAAACTTCCACAACCTTTAGCACCATCAACAGCAAATTCCGAAAATGGAAATGCTACTAAATCAGCCTTTTCACGCCTCAGCAGTGGACTTGGATTGCATTTACCTTCAAAAGCTCCAATTCCAAACTCAGTAGCTGCACAATCCAATGTATTTGAATCATTCGCAAAAGGGCTAGTTGATTCATCCTTAAGTGCTGTAAAGGCTGTGCAAGTAAAGGCACGCCACATTGTCTCACAAAATAAGCGAAGATACCAGGTATATTTAAGATTTTTTTGCTTGATTTTATCCTGATATATGTATTCGTTTTGCTCACTGCAATTTGAATTTTCTTTTCTTGTTTCTTTCTCCTCTGTGAATATCAGAATTCAGAACTTTATCACTTCTGCCAACGTTAGTCCATGTTCTGGGAATGAACTTGATGCTAAATCCATTAATGAATGTATTGAAGTAATTTTGGTCATCTATTTTGCTAAGCTTAGTCCACATCACCACATCTATTTTGGTCATCTCTCTCTGTATTCCTCTTGTATGTTATTAAAATGGAATGCAACCAACTGGATTTCAGGAAGGAGGTTTTGATTTGGATATGACTTATATCACTGAGAATATTATTGCTATGGGATTTCCAGCTGGTGATATGAGTTCTGGGTTATTTGGGTTTGTTGAGGTGAAAAGTTTTAACACATTTTTCATTTGACTTTATTCATTTGTGTCAAAGTGTCACATTTACTGAGTATACAATCTTAAAAATATTATGCAGGGGTTCTACAGGAATCACATGGAAGAAGTGATCAAGTTTTTTGAAACTCATCATAAGGTAAACGTTCTAATTCATCATGACGACTATCAATTTCATATGTAATGGTAACAAAGAATCAGTTGGGCTACATAATTAGATTAAATGCTGCCAATATGCATTTGCGAATTATTTTGTTTCACTTGTTGACTAAGAAACGAAAATATATCAAGTGGTAGATATTTTAATAATTAGAACCTCATGAGCCACACTTAACTTTCTAGAATATTAAGGATGCTTCTGTTGCCTCCAGCACAAAACTTTTAGAAGTTCATATATTTAGATTCGTGTATTTTAGAATGAGGCAACATAGGATATTTTTCCCAAGGTTGAAGGAAATGAAGCACATGTACAAAAAATGATTAAAGGAAAGGAGAGAGCAAAATAGAGGAAGTTAAACATTGACTTGTTTCTTGTCCTACTTTTCATTTCTCATGACATCAAAAAATTTTGAAATTTGGAGTTTAATGTTATTGTTGTGCCAAAGCTGTCTATTTGACTTGCCTTTTATTTCAAATGTACAATCCAGTCTATGTTCAATAGAATTAATTTATCTTTCACGGCTTATTCTTCTATGCTTGCAATGCCTTACTGTCAAAACAATTCCTTTACATGCAGGGGAAATACAAAGTGTACAATCTTTGTTCTGAGAGATTGTATGATGCCTCACTATTTGAGGGAAAGGTGTGTTTTCCTTGTATGGATTGTCTTTTTATACTTGAATCAAATTATTGACTTCTATGAGGAGCCTGAAATATTATGTCTTATAATCATTATTTGGGAACCAGATTTCCCATTTCTATTTGCACTTCTTGGTAGTATACTGTATAACCAAGACTTGGGAGATGGAAATTTATTTTTTTTTAAAAACAAAATCCAAAAGAAAGATAAAACACTTTATGTTCTGTATACCATCCTATAATTCCAAAAATTTGTTTGATGCCTTTTTATGAATGGCATTCTCTTGTTCTACTGTAATATCATTTACAATTTATAACAGTTTAGTATGTTCCGCCTGATATAATGAAGAGAAAGTTCTAGTGGAGGGAGTTTATTAGAAGGGAGAGGAGAGAAGGAAAAAGATTCTCAACACATTTGGAGAAGCCCTTTGTTGGGGAAGAGAAAATTTGGGATAAAATTTCAAATTTGATTTACTTAGTTATTTATGCAGCATGTATGAAGGTACAATGAATCTTCCATATCTTTGCCTCTTAAGTACTCTCTCTGGCTAAAATTACTTGGCCTAGTTACCATATCCATCCATTAATGAATTGTGGATTCTATAGTTAAAAGCACTAAAATACAAAATTTACACTTTATTAATTTTAACAAACAACACCCCATAAATTACTTTCCCTAGTGTGTGTGTGGTAGTAATTAATGAAGCTCTTGAAAAGTGTTTATTTAATATGGGTAATAATAGTATTAAAAAGTTAAACTAATTATTGGTGAAGGTTGGTATGAGGGTAAAATTGGAAAAGAAGATTAAATACAACCTTTATTTTAAAAAATAGGAGAAGTAATTTGATACAAACCCAAAAGGAAACTAGGCCAAGTATGTTTTAATAGAGTTAGTAACAAGTATATTATAGTTGTTAGGTAAGATACTGGCTTCTATTTGATTTGTTCAATTTTCATCCAGGTTGCATCTTTCCCATTTGATGACCATAATTGTCCTCCCATTCATCTCATAAAATTGTTCTGTCAAAGTGCTTATTCATGGTTGAAGGAGGATATTCTCAATGTGGTGGTTGTTCACTGCAAAGCGGGAATGGCCAGGACAGGATTAATGATCTGTAGCCTTCTTCTGTTCTTAAAGGTCAGACATGATTACCAATAACAAAATACTAATGTCGGTGATCCATTAAAGTGGTTGACATTTTTTCTTAAATATGTTTACATGCTTTCTCTGGCTTGATGCAGTTTTTTCCGACAGCTGAGGAATGTATTGAATACTATAACCAGAAGAGATGTGTTGATGCAAAGGGTCTCATTCTCCCTAGTCAGATTGTCAGTCGAATACTCCAAACTTTTATTGTCGTTTTAATCAGTTTGTTACCTCAGTACATCAACTAACTGCTTGTGCTTTCTTCCTAGAGGTTTGTAAAATATTTTGAGCGCATGTTAACCCAATTTAATGGAGAAATTCCGCCTGGACGTAGGTACTCTTCTAATAATTTCTTTTGCAGAACACAATTTGAAACTATAGATTACTCAAAAAATATTATTAACTTGATAGGTGTATCTTAAGGGGATTTCGACTTCATAAATGTCCTTATTGGGTTAGACCTTCTATCACCATATCCAATCACAATGGTAAGTAATGTCATTGCATGCATGTACATCGTTCATAACATTTGGAAATTATCTGGAACTTGAGCATTATCGTCCACTTCTCTCAGTTTCATGTTGACAGTTCATAGCAATGTTTCCCAAATTGGTTGGCTTGATGTACTTTTTAACTGTTACCCTCCATTTTTCCTATGCCTATTAATTAATCCACTTCTTTTACAAGTCATTATGACTTAATGAGAGAATTTTTACACAACAGTTAACACCCTCTTTAAGTTTCCCCCCTTTTTTCTGATGGAAATCTGTCGTATCTTCTTGGTTGAAAAGCAAAATATTTACACTTGATCAGATTATTAACACTAACTAAATCAGAAAATTTACCTGTCACCCAAACTGCATATAATATATGGATCCCAGCAAATCTAGATGTTTTTCTTGTTGGCTATATACTGTGGCTATATTGTGGCTTAAAATATCAAATTTTTGTTTCTGGCACACTAACCCTTTTATGATTTTTTGCAAGTTATTAACTGGTGTAGCAAATTCAAGTACTGATGCATTTATTCAATTATATACAGGAGTGTTGTTTTCCACCAAAAAGCACCCTAAAACAAAGGATTTGATGGTAACATTCTTATTCATTTGCCTTGCAATTTTTAGGTTTGCTGGGTATAAACATGTGGATCAGATCTTCCTATTAACTTTTGGCATATTCTAACTTCCCATATTAGAAGCAGAGTTGTGCCTGAATCATGCCAGCTTCCTTAAGAATCTCTTGGAGAACTTTCCCATAACGAATGATGTAATGGAGATATTCTTTCAACCACTCAATGCTATTCTCTCTGTTGCAGCCTGAAGACTTTTGGATTCGTGCAGCCAAAACAGGAATTGTTGTATTTGCTCTACCAGGGCAACCAGGTCTGACAGAACTGGTGGGAGACTTCAAGATCCATTTTCATGATCGCCATGGAGATTTTTATTGGTCCGTAAGCTTTCTTTGCTCTTAGCTTTGTTAGGTTTATGCCTGTCGTCAGGACATCATTATCATCTATCAAATTGGAGTTTCTTTTTGAAAGATGAATTTATGTTTATCATTCTGTATCATAAAAAATTGCCAAATGCAGATCTAATACCTCCACTTAAAAGTTGCCTTTTTCCTAATTTGATTGGGAGCATTAGTATGGTTAATCCTGGGGTGTAACAGGTGCTTAAATTTTGAAAAGAGCATGCGCCTGTTACATTTCATTTGATATGGGGATTTAATGCTCGTTATTTCATTTTCAACTTTCAGTTGGTTGAACACAGCAATGATGGAAAACAGAGTGATTTTAGGTGCATCTGACCTTGATGGCTTTGATAAGGTAAATGGGATTCTTCTCTGTTGATAGCAATTCTCTATGGCTTTAGTTAGTTCCATCTCATCTGCGTAGCTGAATGGTGGAGCAGTTACTTCCCTTCTTTCCCGTTTCTCTTCCTCTTAATCCTTGTGGAATTTGTTGTGTAACACAACAAACCTGTTTTTATATTACAGAGAAAATTGCCTTCTCCAGGATTTCTGGTTGAGATCGTGATGATAGATTATGATGGAACAGTTCCATCAAAAGCCAAAGTTGATCCTGTTGTCATGAGGTCTGATCCTTCGTCAAGCGTTAAAGATAAAGTTGATCCTACGAAAGCCGAGCTTGCTGCAAAACAAGCCAATGATGATAATGTTTTTTCGGACAGTGAAGGAGAGGAAGCTGTGCCCTCAAGAAGTATGGATGACACAACCTCTGCAGAGGCAACTGCTGCTCCTGAATCCATCTCCTCCAAAGGAAACCAAGCCGCCAGCGTAACCCATCAGACTGAACAACTGTCTCTTAAGAGTGGGGTTGCTACACATTTACCAACCGGCACTTCCAAAGAAACTAATTTTGATGGGGTTAAGAGAACTGGCACAATTCCTAACTTGGCCTCGGGGGATATTAAGGCTATTGCAGCTGATGCCTCTGTTTTCAGTTTTGGAGATGAAGAAGATTATGAAAGTGAATGAGTAGTGCAATTCCGTTTATCAATTAATGGGGCATATGTCGCTTTGCTGGAACTAAATTATTCCATGCGTGACTTTTATAAATTGAATTGAACAAGCACGATCTTTTTAGTGAATTTTAATCTGCTAACGTAGTTTATCAATGATCGCCAACGACCAAATGCTTGTACTTTTCCAATACTCACTGAGGTCGGGATTCCTGCATCTGGTTTAGTTGATGAATTTTCTGTTCCGAAGAATACTGTTACTCAAGTCCTGTAAGGATTTAATTGGATAATTCGTCTCTCATACCCTAAGAAACCATAAATAATTTTAATTACAACTTTTTGTATTAAAATATTAGTCATTTTATGATATATATAAATTATTTTATAATTATATATCATGATGCTTTATCTAATCATATTCTGTATTTAATTATTTCTCTTTTCTTGAAGAGGGTGAGTTATGAATTATAAATGAGAAAAAGGAAATTTAATTTAATGATATTTTAAATATAAAATACTCACGTTTAATAAGTTAAAATAAACTACTCCTATATGTTAAAACGGATAGAGCTATCAAGGCAAATAACGTCAATTTTTATATCATTGATATCCAACATGACGAACAAGAAGATGTGTAAAACAATAAAACATCCAACAAATGCTTATATTTTCAAAAAGTTTTCAAATTAGACAACATGATATCTGGAAACGCTATAACAAAATCTAATTATGTAATACAGGCAAGAAATGAGAGAGAGAATAGAAGTGAAGGTACGGTCACTGCATTGCTGAGATGACCATTTTCCCCCCAATGGACAAAGGGAAACAATGACGCACCAATGAGAGCTCTTCATCCAATAAATTTATCTATATTAATTAATGACTTGCCATAACCAAGAACAAATCCTCAAGAGAGGGATAACCGCTATAGCGCTACTTTTTCCCCTGAACTGCCAGGGGCTCAGACTATTGCACACTTCCAGTAACTTTTGAAATCATCTCCTCATAGAGGAATAGAAAAGCACATTCTAGTTTCAGGGCAGGGCCTAAAGGCCTTGCTTCCTTGTAAGAGCAACAATGATTTTATTCAAGCTAGATATTTCTTGATCTCTTTGACTTAGTTCCCTCTTCAAACGTTCAATTTCCTTCAAATGTTTCTCGCATTGATTTGTGTCAGCCCTTATCTCCCCACTGTTTCCAACATCAATTCCAATCCGAGATTTCTTTGCATCATCCAAGGCTTCCTCAAGCTGCAATGGCCTCTTCTTTGATATGTTGTGGCCAGAATAGTCAGGAGTCATTTTACGAACACGTAAATCACCAGCCATTCCTGTACTGAGTTGAAAACTTATCTTCTTTTGGGATCGCCCAAGAGAATCCTAGAAGAAGGCAGATCAATAATTTTATTTTGAGAAACAGAGAACACAAACCAAATAGAAGAAACAACATTGAGAGATATAAATCTAGAAACTTCCCACAGCATCACCATTCACAAAGAAGGTGGATCCCAAAGAAGGAATTGGAACCCAACACTTCACTGATATGCAAACCACCAATACACAAGACATAGATTAAATTCACAAAGGTGTGACGTTATTGTGTACCCTATTTTTCTCTTCCGACCAAAACTGAAAATGTCTTTTAAGAGAGGAAACAAAAACATTATTGTTTCTTACATTGAAACACACCCCTCAGGAATTAAATGATAACAACCTCTACTAAAAGTTTTCCTTCCATATTACTTAAACTTTTCCCATTTTGTAAATAAATCCCCTAAGGAAAGTTATCAAACTGCAGCAACTATAAAAAAAATAAAATAAAATAAAAAAAGAGGAGAAATGAAAATGTATGCACCTTTTCCTCATAGCCATCAAGGATTTCAAATGCTTTCCTTGCCTCTTGCTCGTCTTTGAAAGTTACTAGAGCATTATATGTGTCCCCCTGGTGCTTTCTAGTAGCCTGCCAACATTGAAAAGTAAATATTCTAGGCAGGTGTACATCTAAGAAAGAGAGAATAGGAAATATCACATATAAGTAAACAGAGTAGAAACTAAATCACTAAAATATCTATTACCAAAAAAAACAAACACTTTCTGTTTAAATGCAAATAAAAGTTCGTAGCATCACCCATAAAAGGACATGTGCTGAAATAACAATAGCCATGCTTCCGGAAATATTAAGTCCTAACCAAGAAACAGGAAAAGAAAAAAGTATATCAGACCTTCACTTCTACTGTAAATTCTCCTGGAATAATTTCATGTAAATCTTCAGCATGAACTTTGATTGGAATTCTGTGGACTAGCAGCTTTTCCACGTCCATCTCTTGAACCTAATGCAAATATATGCAATAACAATCTCAAATTAAAAGGCCATTAAAAGAAATCAGAAAGTAAAATTTTGAACTTACCTCCTCAGAAACCAATGGAATAACTCCATCTACACCGTGTTCAATTTTGGACAGAACGAGTTTCATTGCAGCGCATGCATCATCTAGACAATTATGTGGAGCCCCCTCCTTCCGAAGCTCATAACCTAATACAGACTGCAAAACGAGATGTTTACTATTAAGTAGATAGGTTAAGTAGATGTTCACGTAAGATATGTTAAATATGGGGTTGCCATTATTAATCAGCAGAGCACTGGTTCTGGACTGAGTTGAACGCACCTTACACAAGCTATTCAAAGAAAGTTTTCTACTAGAAGCTCCATTCCCGTACATGAAGAGGTAAGACGTGTCAATCACTCTTGCATGGTCTAACTTCAAAGCTGCAAATTTTTGTAATCAAGTATGAAGATATTGATTTTTTTCAGATGAACTTGTAAATGGATAACCATATCCGTTATCCAAAATCAAAATATCACAACTCAGAAGAACTTTACCAAGCATATACAAATTATATATGCAGAAGGATTTCTTAAACTCAGAATGTACTACAAACCAAAGGAAAAATCCCAATTAATTCAAGTTCCAAGATATATCCTACCTTGAAGATCATTATTCAAACTGTGACCAACTAAAATGGTGCCATGAGATAAGAACTTCTTCATGGATTTCTACAAGCCCAAGAGCAGAGCAAATTATACCAAAGAAAGCTTAGAGCAAATATCTCAGGTAACCTTGTAATGAACCATCAAACCTGTACATCTGCCAATGAATAATTCACTCCTTTAATATCTTCAGCAGCAATTCCAGTAATCTCAGTTCTGTAATCTGTAATTGCTTTCTTTGGCTTCACAAATTCATCAAGTTTAACCTGAAAAGGTATGAAGCCTAGAGTGACTCCTTCCAATTAACAGGGAAAATATTTTCGACCGCCAGATTGAAATACTGTAAGAGATGGAATGCATATCAAGGTCCTTCATGAATAAAATTAACATATACCTCTAAATTGCGGTCAACAACACAGACCCTCACCAAAGCTTCAGTGCCATCTTCACAAAGAACCATCTCACAATCAACAGCAACCATTGCAGTTGATCTCATGGCCTTGTGATTTTTCCTGTGCTTCATAACCAACCAACCCTGCACCAATCCAAGACTAGTTAAATTGAGGATCTGCCTGATAAGTATAAAACAACAACATGAAGGAAACATGCAAGCACAATATGCAACCATATGTACATATTCTGATCATGTGAGCCACTAAAAACAGAATAAAGATAAAATGAACTGTTCTCTTCTCTGCATATAATAACTTCCTATTGCATTTCTTTTTTTCTTTTCCCCTTGCAATGTTTGGCCAAATAGAGGAGAAATGACTTAGAATTAGCAGAATCCATAATAAGAAAAATTGTGTATTGCCTCTTATGTATTTTTCGTAGTTTAACATTGCTTGGATTGAATATAAAGAGCCAACCAACACAAACAGTGGAAATGGATTTTTAGGCCACTACTGAATAACAAGAAAGAGAAAGAAAAACAGTTGATCAATGTGGCAAACCTCTTCGTGTGATGGGAAGGAATAATCAATTGGATACTGAGGGTGCTCAAGAGTAAAACGAACCAGCTTCTGCACTGCCACAACAGCAACACTATAATTACCAATGTTGATGAAATTGAGGAGAATGCAGAAAACTTCAGGGGGGGGGGAATATGCAACTTAAACCGGAAGATGGATTACTCAATTGTTTTATAAATCGAAGGAAATTTCCCCAAAAAGAAGAGAGAAAAAAACAAGAAAGCATTGCAGTTTTGCTCCTCCGCCATCAAAAGAGCAAAATTACAATGAACAACAATATATCGATTTTTTATGATGAAATATACCTGCTCAGGGGATTCAGCATCTGGAGAAGTTTTCTGGAATTGCTCAACGGCATCCCGATTGGTGTAACATTGCAACATTTTATCAAATAACTGAAATAAAAGATCGGGAAGTTCAATGCCTTTATGCTTTCTCACATCAGCAAAAGCAAAGAGGTTATGACATATCTCAAATAAAGATGGGCATTAATGAGTTACATTCAAGTCATCCTCTTGTATAAAAGTTTTCAAGAAAGCAAGCAATGCTTCAGTTGGTCTCCTAGCAGGATCGCTCACGCTAGCTCCAATTTTCTTATCATAAAAACTCAAGAACTCCTTCCACCCGCCTTTGCTGCCCTTCAATCCTCGCTTTTGAGCCAATTTCACCATCTCTACAAGAACCTAAGTTTTTTTTTGGGGGGGGGGGGAGGAGTTCAAAACATAGAAAGTTAACTTCTACTGTGATAACAATCCAATAAATTCGAAATGAAAGAATTCTGAAAACTGACAAAGACCCAACAATTCTAAAAGGTAAATACTTCTCTTTTCACGGAAGATAGTTTTTCTTCCATTGAAGACATCTTTACAATATCGCCGCTTGTTTCTCCCCGACCGTACTAGAGAGGAGAGATGGAGGAGAACGGCTGTTCGTAGCGGGAAAATTAGGGGTTTAGGGTTCAGTTTACTCGAATTAAATAAATAGAAAAAACTGGGTTTCAATGTGAACCGGATCCAACTCTTTCGGTTCTTTTCCCGCATTTTTATAGAGGACGCACTAATGAATGCGTTCATTTTTAGGATTAAAACTTGTGTTCCTCTCCATGTCCTCGCGAAGTTCTATTTTCCCCTTCCTCTAAGGACTCATCGTTTCATCAAGGAAGAACCAATTCTTTCACCCAAAAATATATATATTAATTCAATCTGTCAAATTCTTCTTTTCTTTCACAAATTTTTACATCATAATGGAAAAAAACTAATTAGACTTCAAAGAGTCTAGGGAACTTTCAAAACAAGACTAGAATATTGAAAAATCCAACTCTTTCTTACAAGTGAAACTAACCTAACACCCGAGTACACAGAAAAAAATATCTGTCCATTCCTTTTCTTTTAACTTATTGTCGCAATATTTATTAAATGTGTCTTTTAAATTAAATATTAAGTTTCAAAAATGTCTCCTGAAAATAAAAAATAGATGGAACAATGCCTCCTTGAAAGGACCGTAAGAATGATACGGGGAGAAACCATAACAATTCCAAATTTCTTCAAAAAAAAACTTGTTTTTTTTTTTTTTTTACTTATTCATATATTTACAACTCTTCAAAAATGTGTTTGATGGGATGACATGTACTTCGAATAAGACATGCAAAGTTAACAAGTTAAATTAAGATCAATTTCTTGTTATAATTAATGATTATTTTGTAATTCATAGTCTGCTCCTCTTCCAAACAATTGTATAATTGCAAGAAACTCTTAACACATAGTATAAAATCAGAAATATACAAGTACAGCGACACAGTTGGTGTTAGATATCTGACACCCGCAGTATACCCCCCCCCCCCGGGCGGAAGGCCGGACGTTTTTCATATGAGACCAAGTAGCTTGATAGAATTATTGAACTTTAACATGATTCATGGATTAAAGGATTTGACACAGCTAAACTACCAAGAGAGCAGTGAAAATGGTATGGTCAAATAAAAAGAATGACCTCGTTAAAATTTTAGTACCAGGGCAGAAAGGCACTAAAAGACTCGCTATCAAAGCAGAAAAGAAGAGAAGAAATATGTGGCAACATAAACAAATGAAAGGAATAAACATCTGAATGAAATCTTTATCATATGAACATCAAGAAAAATGCCTGAATAGAAAGGACTTGAGCTCTTGAACATGAATCAAATGTAATCATACAAACCATTGAAATCAATATACAATATTCCCCAGTCCAAGCCAGTATCAGCTAAGGAAGTTCACAAATAAAAACTGAGTTTTCAAATGGCAATAAAATGGAGAGCTGCACACAGAAGATTCTCTCTGTTTGCAACACAAATAGAAAAAGAATACTGAACATATGCAGAGGGATAGAAGTAAAAATAAACAGAATAATCCAGAAGAAAAATAGCATGCGATTATTCAGTATATTCACAAGGAAGAAAGAAATAGAAGCAAAGACAAATATTTAAATGCAGATAACACAACATGGTGCAATCATAAAAAATGTCTTTTAAGCATGAAAATGGCTTCATTAGGCCAATTGTAAATATAAGCTACACATTAGTACTAAAATTACCATAGTAAGAAATAAATTAAAAAAATGTCTTTTAAGCATGAAAATGGCTTTCATTAGGCCAATTGTAAATATAAGCTACACATTAGTACAAAAATTACTATAGTAAGAAATAAAATAAAAAAAATGTCTTTTAAGCATGAAAATGGCTTCATTAGGCCAATTGTAAATATAAGCTACACATTAGTACAAAAATTACCATAGTAAGAAATAAAACTACACAAAAAGGTCGCTCAACTCAAAGAAATAAAACTACAGAACGAGGTCTCTCAACTCAAAGTCAACTGCATATGCCAAATAGAGTAGTCTAAAATTTATGTTGACCACAGCACACACACTAGAGCCGAGACATGTAAAAAACTGCCATTTCATTTGGTAACAACAAAACCAGTATCTACGTGCACCCACAATTGACTGCACCAATAAGAACATGAGAACTTTTTAACAAATAAAAGGTAAATTATGCATTTAATATAATGAATAAACAGGAAGAATCACTTGAGAAAGGAAGCAAGCATTAACATTATTAATGAAAACACGATGCAAAATGAATCAGGAAATTAGCAATGAATAACTGGCCAAGATGCAGACTACATATTGCACATTCATCTAAACAGTTTTCATGAAAAAGACTTCCAAGAGATGTCTGTTGCACCCTCAAAACAAAATAAAGGTCGCAATTTCCGATGACAATCGATCAATCACTCTTGTGGAGAAGCAAAATGAAGAAATAATCTTACAGTTTTATACAAACATTCTTACATTGAGTGAGTTGAAATACCACATAACTCGTGCAATACAATAGGCAAAGCGCACTTACATGCATTAACTCATGCAAGACATGTTCGTACCAGTTCCATTAGAGTTCTACAAGAAGAAACTACAAGATGCAAAGTTCAAAACCAAGAATAATAGATTAAGCACCAATTACAGTATTGAAGGTAACCAACTTTGGGAGGGACAACAAGAGCTTCTCCAATTTAGCCCTTGTTCCGATAATTCAAAAGTTCTCATTGGAACTACCGTTACCATTCAACCACCTTCCAAAAGTGCAGGCCACAAGGCCCCTTCCTCCAAAAATCCCAAGCCTCGACTTGAAGGCTGATGGGCGACCGGCATTACTGTTCAATGGAGCATTAGCAATAGCAGCAGCTCTGCTCACACCAGGTGGAAACTCTGCAACATCCTCTTGCTCCCCAACATCACTTGCACTTACCTCCAAAGCCTCAACTTCAACCTCTTCCACATCCAAACTCACAATCAATGATCTTCTCCTTGTTCTTAACCAATCCGCAACCTCACTAGTGACTTCCCTACATTTTTTAACTTTAATTTTCACCAAATTTGGACAACCACAAGCAAATGACTCAATCCCTTGATCTGTCACCTGACATCCCTTAATGCACAGCTTCCTTAAAGCAACGCATTTCTCTGCTATGTAGGAAATCTCGGCATCCCCAATTGTCTCGCTGCCACAAAGGGCCAATCTTTCCAACTTCTGACAATTTGAGGCAATAGCAGACATACCAACAGAAGTAGGATTTAAACCAATGAGAACAAATTCTTGAAGATTCACGCAATTCTTAGCAATTGCAATTAGACCCTCATCCCCAATCCTATTCGACCTCCATCCATCAATGTGAAGCTTCCTCAAAAGTTTACAGTGTTCAGCCACTGCCACAACACCAGCATTTGTACAATCCAATGCCTTCACCAAATGCAAAATCTCCACTTTGGGGCATTTCGAAATTGCCATGAGCCCGATATCACTCACCTGCAGTCTTTCTAAATGAATCTCAACCAAATGATTCTCCTGTCTAGTGGCGACCGTCTCCAAGAGCCTGTCCCAATCACCAATGCAACGCAACAATTTCAGAGTCCTCAAATTTTTCGAGCCAATGATTAACGGCCCAAAGCTCAGCCCGTTATATAGCTCCTTCAAACATATGGATTTCAGCGATGAAGCGGCTGCTCCTGGCCCTATTGGCTCGGGTAACACCCCGTCGTTGACACCACGCAGGCGCTTAACAGAGAGTTCCTCCAGGGACGAGCAATGATCGAGCAAAGCGTTCATGCCTTTAGCTCCAAACATGCAAGACCCACATGAGAATTTCCTCAATTTTTTGCAATTTTTGGCAATAAACGCCATGCCCAGATCGGAAACTTCACGGCAGCCTCGAAGCTTGAGACGGTTAAGATTACGGCATCGGAGAGAGATGAGAGCCAAGGCATCGTCATTTATGCTTACCAACTTGCGGTCACATCTGAGGGCGAGTTTGGTGACCGAGTCGAAGCGGGTGAAGATTGAAGGGATGAATGGATGAATATCAGCGGTAGCGCTGAGGGCTAGTCGGTGGCGGCTCTGGCCCTCGACAACATACCACCGTCGGCAGACAAGGGAACAACGTTTACAGTCACCGGAGCTAAGAGACTGGAAAATTATAGCTAAGCATTCGTCCGGAATCTCGGAGCTGTAGTCCCGATTGTTCCCAAAAATACCCTCTGGGAATTGAGCATTATCTTCGGCAAAAGACAGACTGTCTAATTGGTTGACGGTGAGAGCCCGGTGGAAGTCAGAACTAGGGCTCGACCCTCCAGTCGAGGACGGATGGATCGAAGCCGCCTGGCCCATATTAAAACAGAAAGAAGAGTGTAACTTTGATAATGTATATCACGCGCCGCCGAGACAAACGTTCATCCGGTGGAATATAGCGGATTTTAAGGGGAGGGTGGTTAGATCATCTTAGGATGCTCTTTTGCTCGAGTGCGTAATGGTGGTTTCTGATAAGGAAAGAAAATAGGCGTGGATTTGGCATGATTTTGAAGAGGAAGGGAGGATTTATTTGACCCGTCAAAAGGGGTTGTGGGGGTCGTGGAAGCGGAACTAAGGATTCATGGGAGAAAGTGCTTGTTTCTGGCGACCAAATAGTGATGATGATGATGAATGGACCATCATCCTTGGAAATTACCAAGTAAAAATAATGTTACGTACTTATCAAAAAAAAGTAGAAATAATATGGGTTCAGGAAATCGGGGGAAAAAAAATCGAAGAACTAGATACCCAGTACTACTATGTAAATACTGGAACTATTTATGTCCATAATATTAAATTTATTATATCAAATATTCGAATCACTTTTGGCTTTGTTATCCAAATGAATTTGAATTAAGTGTTGCACTTCAAAAATTAATACCCCGTTTATAACTCACATTCATGTGATTTTAGTTTTATCTAAAGAATAATTATGTTATAAATTATTTACTCCTTTAATGTAAAATTAGCCTTATGTTACTATTTTTAAACATTTACATTTCATAAAAGCATATAACTCTTTTCGATTCTCCTTTAAAAAATCTTTATTTTTTTATTTTATCGAAAATCAAAATTTACAATAGTATTATTCACTCTACCAAATTAAATATCTTTTGAAAAAGCAAAAAATATATATATTTTACACTAAAATTAAGTATTTAATTGTAAGTACATAATTCGAAAATTCAATCATGAAATATAAAGGGAATTAAATAAATCAACGGAGAGAAGTTGAAAAAAAAGAATTTGTTGTGATGGCCCTAAATGGTTGAGCTATTTAATCACGTGATCATTATTCATAAATAATCATATAGTAGAAAACCGAGAGAATTACAAAGTTTGTAAGTTGAAATGTAAGAAATTGAAAACGAAAAAAGAAAAAGAAATTGTGGGAGCAGACCAATTCCAATTTGCCTTTGGATAGGGGGTCGAAAAATGTAGAAGGACTAGAGGGTATAAAATCCGGTGATTGAGATTATAATAAAAAGAAAAAGAAAAAGGAATTCAAATTAAATTTATTGGGTCATTGATTCATACCGTTCATATATTGCGGCTTGAGTCAGCCGTGGTTGGGCGAAATTGACTCTGTCAAGCTGCAACTATTTTCCTAATTCTCTCTAGAAATTGTTCAAAACGTGTTCCTCAGTGGATTCAAGTAGTAACACAATAATTTAATATTTTTTCCTTTTAAAAATTTGATTTTTTTTATCGTGTAATATCTGTTTTCAAAATAATAAATAAATAGAGAATGCTTCAAAGCACTTATGGGGTTTCTTTTTCTCCCTTTTTTTTTCTCCCTGTTTTTGCTAGATATATTTTTTTTCTTTTTTATTATTAAGTTCTTGGAGAAAACACCAATCGAAAGAATCAAAACTCAAACATAATAAAGAAAAATAAAGTTAGCTCTCTTTTTTTAAACTTTAATTATTTTATTTTTTCAGCTTTACTCTTTAATCTTTATTTAAAATTGTTTATATCTCCAACATTTTTTGAGTGACTAATTTGGTCATTCTGGTAATTCTTATGGTAGTGCGTGCCAACTTTTTAAGTTTTCTAACAAATGTTGCGGTAGGAAAAAAAAACTAATATGATAATTTACTTGTAGTAAAAAAAAAAGTTTCTTAATTTTTATTAAATAAAAACTCACATTTAACATGCATCCTTTGGCACTTCTTTTTCTCTTTCTCTCCAACTAACTGGATAGTTTTGGTTCATTATTTATAACATATTTGTCTAAGCTTTATTGTTCAAATTGACAAATACAATACAATAAAAGAGAGGAGAGTTTTGAAATAACGATTCCTCACCAATAATATAGAATATAGAAATACTCAAGCTTTGGTTGATGACCCATTCTCTTTCACTCTTTTTTTTCTTTTTTCTTTTTTTGGCCTTTTTCTCCTTTAGAAAAGTCAGTCACCTTCTCCTATAGATGCTTCCGCAAAGTACCATACCATACCCTACGCTACCCCATGACTTAGATCAACTCACAAAAAACAAATTAAAATTTAAAAAGAAAGTCAGATAAAGCAAATAACGTGTTGAATGAAATAATACTAGGAACATAAATCGTAACTAATTTGGACATAGCTATCCCTGTGATTCAAAGAACAATAGAAAAATTTAATGCATTCTGAACGTTCAAGAATTGTACGGATAAAAATATATATTGGTGTCATATTATGCAGAGCGATAAAACGGATATGAAGTTATAATAATTTTTTCTATGTTAAATTACATTTAACTATTTTTATAACTTGAATAAACATATTTTTTATTTAAATTTTTATAAATAACATTCGTAATTTTAAAATTAACGCATGATTACTTATCACATTAATTTAAAAGATTTGTATTACACTAAGTCATTAACATTACAATCGATTATATTAATAACAATGATAAATTTATAATTTAATTAAAATTAATGACATTCTTTAATTTTTACTTAAAATCAAAAGTTAATATTCAATTTTGAATGGAAAGATTAAAAGATTAATATCAATGTCTGATATTTGTTTTTTACTAGTGGCACAATATTCGAATGAGTAATAAGCCAAAATTCTACAAGTTCAATGTGACCTTTGTTCATATTAGTCTCACCCACGAATGAAGCTACTAGTGGTGTTACTATAAAAAGAAAAGGAGAGAGAAGGCTGAGTTCCCTAAAACTGGTTGTTTCTCCAATCAAGTAGGGGCTCCGGCTCAAAACTCAGAAGCTTGATAGACTGCCGCTAGCTGCGTTGGTTAAACTGTTGGAGCCAATTAGCTATGAAATTTGATTTTGAATTTTAGAATAAGAAAAGAAAAGATTCTTCGATCATAGTGTGAAAGTTGAAACCTCTCTGATTCTGACGAGTTAAATGTTAGATTGATCCATTCGGTCATTGACCAAACAAAGTTTGTGGAGAGTCAGATATGATAAGTTTCTTACTTGACCAAGCAACACTTTTTTTTCCCCCTCAAGTACCAGACAACAAATTGTGCATTAAAATGTCAGTTTCAATTACATCGACCTATGAAATACTCCGTCAAATGTGAGGTGTTCATTCGGAATATATTAATTTGTTAGATAACTTCACCTCTCATTATAATTGAAGGATTAGATAAGGTATCCTTTGCTCATTCACATGCTTACGATTCTCATTTAAATATATTTTTAGATAATTTATTTTCCTAGTTATATGTCACACATTTGAATACATATGTAATCTGTTATCACAAAATGTTTCTTTCTTCTTTTTAAAATGTTTATCTCCAAACTACACAAGTATGAGATTTGAATACACTTACTTGACTTGATTATTTATTTACCATGAACTTCACGTCAACTAAATTTAAAATGTGAATTATACTATTAGAAGCACTTTTTTTTTTTTTTTTGAGAGTTACTATTAGGAGCTAAGCCTTTTTAATCACATCTTATAGTTAAAGTGTATACTATTTGAAAAATGTGTGTAAATTAATTTGTAAATCAATATTACCTATAATTTAAAGGGTTCGATTTATTTTATTTAAAATAATAAAAAAATTTGTCTAATATTGGAGCCGAAAGTTGTTGGATCATACTATTGGTCTCGACGGGCTGGAACTTTTTTGACTTGCCTAATGGGGTAATTCTGTCTAGCTGTTCATCTTAATGAACTGCATGAGAGAGTCCAGACATGTTTAGTAGGTAAAAAGAAGGTGATGAATGGGCCTTCAGGCTTTCTTTGGGCCTACTGATTTCTATTTGTATCAATATCTTGATAATTTATTCATGGGCCATCTACTTACAAGAATTAAAAATAATTTTCAATATTATACATAGATCATTACATTATTCTTATTATTAATGTAATTTAATAATAGAAATGCATGAAATATTATAGGATAAAAATATATAATTAAAAAATTATTTGTGAATTTTAAATTTTATATATATATAACATTTTCCAAAATAGAAATATACGGACAGGAAAAAAAATTTAATGTAATATCAAAACTCAAAAGTGGATATATGTTGAACAAAAGCGTTTATTTAGAGGTTTTATCAACCACCCTATTGCCATGCCACGTTCGAACTTTTTCCTTTTCCTTTCTAAAATAATTGGTTCAACTTTCCAAGCCCCACATATCTAATTTGCCGATCAATATTGGTTTTCTCTTTTAATGAGCCTTTTGATTATGGACTGAGCCAGCGTTCAGTGGTCAAATCAACACGGGAAAGTTCTGTGGTCTTGAGTTCATCCTTCGCCTAAAAAGCTATTAACATCATGAGGCAGTGCCAGTTTTTATATTGCTATTAGATCCAGCTCCAGCATAGCTGTGACTATCTCTGGCTTTCTTTTTTAGGAACTCTGTTTTTTTTTTTTCGACTCCAAAGTAATTGTACTATTTTTTTTCTTTCCGGAAAATGTACCAAGTTATTATTTCTCATCTATAAGAGGAAAGTCATTAGACATGTGTGTATACCCCTATCCTTCTTCTCCTTGTTGAATTAGTGTGCAATAGGGGTGGTACCACCATACTATATTATGTGTAATTTAATGTACAGAGGTTTTTGAATTTAGTTAAAATTTAATAGAGGTTTTTGACTTTAAATAATTTATAAAATTAGCATTTATATAAATGCAATAAATTGTGAGATGCATAAATTAATGTTATTTAAATTTTTTAAATTAAAGTGATGAGTTGTGTGAATAATGAGTCAGTGAGATATGAACTCCTAAAATTAATTAAATTATTAATATAATTTTAAATAAAAATATATTTATTTAAATGAAATAAATATTCAATTTCAGACGAAATAATTAATTAAATTCAAACCATCCCTTCCCTTTTATCGTTGGGTGCGGTAAGGGTGGTACTATTATATTTTGTAATTCGTAAGATAATTATTAAACAATTAAATTCAAATCTATCATTTTTTAAGTTGGGTGATAAAAAACAAATAGCCGTACCACTGCCTTAACAATTATCCAAAACTCACGCCATTTGTCTCCCTCCTCTTATCCTCTATTAACATCACGAAGTAAAAACTAGAAGGGAAACATTACAAAGCTTTTACCCAAAATAGTATGATTTTTAAAAATAATTATAGGAATACATTTAAATTAGGAATAGTTCATAAAATATGGTAATTTGGTGCTTTGAAAAGCCAAATTGCAATGATTTGGCACTCCCTATTCTTGTAACAATTTGACAATGAGAATGTCAAATTGCTTGTGGGTCATTTTTGTGAATGAGTAATTTGCCATTAAGAGTACCAAATTAACAAAAATAAAACGTTTTGGCACTTTTTTTTCCCTATCAGACACATATTTATAAAAAATTTCAATTACTTGGAATAAAATTATAGTTTTCCATTTTGAGATTAAAATTATATAATGTAAAAAAAATTCTTTGATTCTTATGGATTTTTTTTAAAAAAAAAAAATTTATTGTTTGATTAATTTTGTAAATTCCTAAATATAACATAACTAAATAGTTCCAATTTGTATATTAAAAATGATTAGAAATATGAAAGGAAATATACATTAAAAAATAATAAGAAATATGAAAACATTCATTTATGTCTAAAAGTAAGATGGCCCGTTAGCAATTTGTCATTCCCATTGTCAAATTATTGGATGCAGTGGATGATTTGTCAAATCATTCCAATTTGACATTTTCATTACCAAATTACAATATTTTATGAAGTACTTCCAATTTAAACGTATATATGAAAATATTTGTAAAATTTACACTATTTTGAGTAAGAGCTCAAACATCGCATATCCATGACGTGTGGTGTGGTATTTAGCTCTACCCTTTCCTTATCTCTTCTCCATTCTTTTCATACTGTACTGGTATAAATACTGAACAGTTCTAATATGGCAATGCTGAACACTAGCCTTTCTATTCTCTAGTCCTCTCTTTTCAAGCTCCCACCCCCTATTTATGACATATTCCTTGTCTCAGTAATCCCCTACTTTTCTCCTTTTTTTTGGAAGGGAGAGAAAAAAAGAAGAAGGAAAGAGACCTTACAAAAGAAAAAGGTTACACTTCCCAGGGGAAAGGTTCCAATAGTAACCCCTTGTTAAATACTTAATGCGTTTACCGTAACAAAAGATGCCAAATTGGCTTTATCTCTTACTGTCTATAAAAGTTCACGTGTTAAAAATTTAGGCTAATGCACTCTCTTCTTTCTTCTAAACAGAATCCAAATTATATTTATTTCCAAACCAAAAAAGGATGAAAAGTAAATGTTTTACATCTTGGTGAACGTGGTTTCCTCTCCCAACGGTCATCCGGGCTTCCCTTCCCTCGTATGTTGAGCTATGGAAAAAGAAGAAAAAGGAGACTACAGTATCTATATATATTGTGTAATCGATTCAGATTTTATCAGATTATGTACGGAAGGTACATATGCAAAATGCTCACTTTTGACAAAGTAAAAAAAGAGAGCTTGCCGTGAGATTTTATTGCAATTCACTTATACTCTATCGTTTAAAACATTGTAGTGATTATATTACAAGAAAAAGATAGTGTGTCTCTGTAGCATTTGTCTTGCTTGTTCTAAGGTATAGAGTAGAAAAAAAAAGATGTTGCAGAGAACTTTTTATGTGGTGGTGAAGAAAGATATATACAGAGCTTCTTTAGTTTCTGTGAATTAATTTACAGACATTGGAAACGACAGGAAGTGCGCTGTATCATGCATGCATGCATGCATTGCTTCGGCCTTTTATCATATGTAATAGTAATCTAGTCTAGTCTAGAGAGAAAAACGTATATAGTTTTGGCCACTAAAGGATAAGGAAAAACATATAGTAGTATGTTTTATTTACTCATTGTTTTTTTTTTTACCTATCAAATAACACTGATACTTAATTGATATTATCATTTAAATAGCGGAATGTGATTGCACTAATCAAATTTTTTGAATAATCCTAGTCCCTCCTGAGTTCCAACTATAGAAGAAAGTAAATAAATTTAATTTTATCATAAATTGGATTTCGATATAGGGAAATGAGAGGATGTTTGCATTCACTTCCTTTTTCATTCATCTATGCCTCGAAAGACTACTATTTTTTATTTATGATAATGTGTGTATATATATATATATATTTATGAATAATGAGAAACTGCATTAGTAGTTATGATTTCCTTGCAAAATTGATAAAAGCTGAGTCATGGAGTTGTCCCGTCCTGTTCTCTTTTTCTTCTCATATTGTAGGGTTTTGCTTTTCAAAATATAAAAGTAATATTAATATTTTAGGGGTTTTTTTTTAAACAATAATAAAACATAAGATATAAGCTCATGTCATTTAAAATTAAACGTTTATTTTGACTTAGTGTGAACATTTATTGATATTTTTTATCATAATTAAATTTATTATATTATATTTAGTGATGAAATATATGTAATTAATGACAAATGAATCATTAGATATTATTTGTAAAATTTTAAATTCATTAGTACTATTTTTTTAAAAATAATA
This sequence comes from Apocynum venetum, assembly GCA_019593545.1. Classification (NCBI taxonomy): domain Eukaryota; kingdom Viridiplantae; phylum Streptophyta; class Magnoliopsida; order Gentianales; family Apocynaceae; genus Apocynum; species Apocynum venetum. Next base: position 770,212 of record SRSM01000123.1, on the reverse strand, counting down.
ATAATAATATTATTATTATTTAATTTCGAATTGAGAAAATAATAAATTAGGTTTGAATTTGCAGTGATGATATAATTTAAGACTAGACAAATTATATTCTTTGCAATAATAATTCATGCCAAAAAGAGGAGTAAGAATTAAAGGCACGATCATACTTCTTGGTCAGAAACTAAAATGATTGCTGTATAAAAGTGTTTGATATTGTTTCTGGTACACGAGTAATAATTTGAAGAAGGGTGACAAAGTAGTAAAATAATTAAACACTACTCCTACAACCATATATAGTAGTACTCCACCCGTACTGCTAGCGGTGGCTTCCAATATTTTGACCCAAACTTTAATTTATCATTAAGAAACAATGCCACGGTACTGCCAGGGCTGCTGCCCCGCTGCATCTATAGTTGATTTGAGCATATGAAATTGATGAGAAGTAATAAAGTTACAACAGCTTATATATTGGCAATGATTAATGCAGTAGTTTTACTCATGGAGGCCCGACTGCACTTCCGGGTTGGCTTAAGTAAGTGGAAACAATTATAGCAATAACTTTACTTGATCTAATTTCCTGTATTTGTGGCAACTCCCATTGGGGAAAAAGACCAATATGTTGTGTTTTCTTTTGTACATTAATGAGGGCCGAAATTATGAATTATACTACTAGCAATTAACTCCTATACTACTACTACTACTACTACTGCTCTGTTCGATCTGAAACAACATTAGTAGTAAGACTTATAAAAACATTAAGTATAAAAAATGGCTATAATATCCTCACATTAAATTATTAGCTCATTATTATATATATATATTGGGTGAAAACTTAAATAAGAGGGTTCAATGTGACTAATGCATTTTTTTTCTACAACATAATATCATTTTATTAAGTTAGCAACAGATATTGTTGAATTGCTGCTTTTCATCGTTTGATTAATTCAAATTTTTATTATGATTATCAAATAACTACACAAATTAAATGAGGAAAAATTCCACCCATAGACTATGGTGCATTCCAAATGCAAGAAGTGCCTAGCAAAATCAATAGTTTAAAACATTTGAAATACTATCATTATTTTTCTATACGAAATTACTGCAGAATCCAATATTTTAACCGTGACCAGTGTTCGACGTTTGGCGGTGTAGTCCCTTATTTAAGTAATGCTGAGCTGTCTCGTTTTGAATACTAATACCGAGAGCATATCCTCGCGTGAGACAGACGTTACTGATTTTCTGTTTCTTTGCTAAACCCAAAAATTTCCTTTTGTTGGTGGCATCTTCCCAATATTTTTTTTAAAAAATAATTAATCTAATTAACTTTTTTAAAAACATATTAAGTAATCATTAAATTGCATCATGATATTTCTCTCTTTTGTTATGTTCTCTATTCTCATTAGGGGTGAGAATTGTAAAGAGATTTTGAGAATTTTTTTTTAAAAGAAGTCATAAAAGTCTATTTGAGAGAAAAATAATAAATGTCCCCCTCATTTAGAAATAGGACATAGTCATGAATAAATCAAAAAATAAATTATGGTGATTTTAAAGTTGGAGTATAACTTTTGCTACTAGTATAAAATAAGTATCCTGCATTTGACTAATTATATCAAAAGACTTGAGATAAGACTTGGACCTCTCCTTAGTTCGACCCTCATGAAACTCGCATAACTTGTGTCAATTTATAGTATAAATTTATGTAAATTATTATTACTTTTGGTATATTTATAAAATGCATTAAATAAATTTTATTATTTTTAATTATAAAATATTTATTATTTTAAAATTTATTTATACTTTATTAAAAAATAAATAGTTAATTTTTTAAAAATGTATAATATAATAATAAATAAAATAATTTATTAATTTATATAAATTTATTTAAAATATCTTATAAAAAATGATCAACAATATATATTAATTTTACAAAAATCGAGAGCAAGAAATAAGGATATGATTGCATTTTCTGTTCAAGTTGATGAGAGTGATTATTATTATCCAATGTCAAACTCACTGAGACTGCTAGATGGACATGGGCTGATAGAATTAATGTGGTGGTTAGTTAAACTGGGGACAATTTTTTATGATGCGATTTGCTAGCAAAATTCAGACCCCTCTTTGAAAATTAGAACATCATGAATACAAGATAAAATTTTGAAGACGAACCTCTTATGATTGTGCTCTCTTTTTTCTCACCAGAAAAGGGAAATTTTCTGTTTCTAAATGAATCATCCCCCTCCCACTCCCACCCCCCTCCTTTTTATTCCTCTCTCTCATTTGAATTGATATTAACATAAGACTTTTACTTAATTAGTTCAGTTTTATGTTGTTTCCTGTGATGTAATTTCACCCATATCAAGGGGCTAGTATTTTATTTTTGATTTGGTATTTGATTTGAAAATTTGATCTATTCATTTTTTGATTTTTTTATTGATAAAGATCAAATTAATGTTAAAATTTACAAGACCAAAAAATTGAATATTAAAATATTTTGATTCGGTTCAATTTAGTTCCATTAATACCAAAATTTCATTTTATATATATTTAAAATGAAATATTAATTTTTTCTAACTATTTTGTAATATTTACATGAAGTTTACATATCATTCATAAAAAAAAAATCATCTCATTATGTGAAGTTCTTATATCATTTGCAAGATTTTTATTAAGAGAAGAAAACAATTATGAAATTAGAAACAAAAATGATTAATTATTATTGTTATGAAAATATAAATTCAATATTGGTTCAGTCCGGTATTTAAAATTGAATATTGAAGACAAAACCGAAATAATTTTATTTCTCAAAAATTGAATTAGATTGAATTTTTATACTGAAAAACCAAATCAAATTTTTAAATATAATCCAATTCAATATAAAGAATCGCTTTAGACCAAATAATGTCCATTCTTACCCATATCTTTGTCTCAAACAAAAAAGACTGGCATAGGATAATCAAATCATGCAGTGCTAATGATGTTATTAGTTGGTAAATAAACACCTACAAAAATAAATTGGAGGTTAACACATCGAACAATAATTTTTTTAGGTTATATAAATGAATTATACTATAATTATCAATTCATAATTCAATCAACAAATGTCAAGAAATTTGAAAACATGGATGTAGTAGGTTCAATTATTTTAAATTTTCATAAAGTTAAGCAAAAATATAAATTCCTAAAATTAGATAAGTTGTTAGTGAAATAAATTTAATTCCAAATATTTTTAAATAAAATTGTGAATATGAACTTAAAACAGAAATGCATAAAGACCAAAATTTTACTATACAAAAAATCTACAGTGTTTATGGCACCCTTCCACTCTCCTTCGTGCTCTCTCTTTTGTGATATAGACTCTTCAAAATAAATATCTCATCCTTTGGAGGGAAAAGAAAAAAGAAAAAAGGGGGAAAAAAAAAAACAGATGGTACTTCCCCATATGCCATATACCATATACCCTAATGACTTTCCAGACAATAGCGAATAGCCACTCAGCCCATTTTCCCCTGAGCGCGAAAACCTCTGAATCACTTTAAAACTAAAACAAAAGAAAAGTCATTTGAGAGAGAGGAGAGCAGGGAAAAAAAGGACTGGCGTGAAAGCTATCTACAGATAAAAATCCCCCTTTGCTTACTTCTTGGTAACCCTCCTACTTCCCTAACCCCCCACCCACCTCTCTGTCTTGCCCCTGCCTAGTACTGATAGAGGGAGAAGGAAACAATAGTAGATATGTTGATGATGGGTCCAAGATTTGGTCTTTCCCTCACCTGAAGATAATGAGAAGTGGTTTTGGTGTCTTCTTCTCAGGAGAAGAAGATGGTTGCACTTTTTCATTCACAAGAACAAGAACTTCAGCTTCAAAATCCAATCTTTGATGGTCTCTACTGTGAGGAAGAGCGTTTCGATGAAGTTTTGGAGGGTGGGTTTTCTTTTGGAGAAGAAAATGAGGACTGGGCTGATACTCACATAAATCAATTTACTTTATTAGAAAATGACCTCTTCTGGGAAGATGATGAGCTCGTCACTCTTTTATCTAAAGAAAAAGAGGCCTCTTTGGGGTGTGATAGCCTGGTTTCAGATGAGTCTCTGATGGTGGCTAGAAAAGATGCTGTTAGATGGATATTAAGCGTCATTGCCCATTACAGTTTCACAACCAAGACTGCTGTTTTAGCTGTGAACTACTACGACAGATTCATATCAAGCATTTGCTTTCAGAGGGATAAGCCATGGATGAGTCAACTGGCTGCTGTGGCTTGTCTTTCCATAGCTGCCAAGGTGGAGGAAGTTCAAGTGCCCCTTCTCTTAGACCTCCAAGTATGTTACTTTCTATATCTACTTTTTGTGCACAAAACCAATAGTTGGCCTTTTTGGGTTACTCGACTCATTGCAATATTACCTTGTCTTGGGGAATTTATTGCATCTGCTCTGTGGGTGTTCTTTTTTGGTTTTTAGGTGGAAGATTCAAAATATGTGTTTGAGGCGAAGACTATTCAGAGAATGGAACTATTGGTGCTGTCCACTCTACAATGGAAGATGAAGTTAGTGACGCCCATCTCATTCTTTGATCATATTACAAGGAGATTTAGGTTGACAACCAATCTAGACAGGGAGGTTCTAGATAGATGTGAGCAGCTCCTTATCTTCATCATTACTGGTAAGCAGCAATGAATAGGTTCAAATCCAAAGTCTCTGTCTGTTGCATTAATTGTTTATATTTAATCAGATGTTAATTCATTAACAGATTCTAGGCTCGTGCTTTATCTTCCATCTGTGGTTGCTACTGCAACGATTTTGTTTGCCATCAAAGACTGTGAACCTTCTGAAGTAATGCGATATCAGATTCAGGTCATGGATGCATTAAATGTGAGCAAGGTTAGATTTTGAATTTTATTTTAAAATAATGATTTTTATTTCATATGATCCACCAATTAGGAGATCCTAATTCCAATTAAATCTGAAAATTTTCTGTGTTGATGAATTAGTCTTGATTCTGATTTGTTTCAGGAAAAGGTAAATGAATGCTATAAGCTCATCCTAGGGATGATGGATGACCAGGGCCTTAAACATCGCCAAACGCTTAAACGCAAATTTCAGTCCGTCCCTGGAAGCCCAAACGGTGTTATGGATGCATGTTTCAGCTGTGACAGCTCCAATGATTCATGGGCCGTGGCATTATCGGTTGCAACATCGTCAAAGCCACTGTTCAAGAGAAGCAGAGTTACGTTCAAGATAAGCTAAATGATATGATAGGTCCGCCAAGCTGTGTCTTGTGAGTGCGGGCACCAGTCCTTTTGATGAACTTCTATTCCCTTGTTCTACTAATATGTTGACATCTCTTTATCTAATATTGCCAATGGTACTATGTTCTCTGCAATCCCTTACTGTTCTTGGATTTTCTTTACAATTATATGATCCCAATCATAATCTGATTTATAGACATCTGGCCATGTGATGAATCAGAGAAATTCTTGATTGGGGACTGAATTTGGCAAGAGTTGGTGCAAATTTTGCCTTGAAATGCATCTATGATTTGAGATACTTTGTATGCTTTACATTGTTGCAATGCATATAATTCAAAACATATTTCTTTATTTGCATCCATCCTGCTATGCTTTTCTCCACTCATGTGACAGAAAAGTATTAGTACAGGTTACACCTATGTTTGATTTTGGATCATAGACAGAGACGGGTGTGGGAAGTCCTTGGTTGTTTCCTCAAAAGAACGAATTAATTCAATTGAGAAAGACTTTCAATGTAGGACAGGTTGGCAATGGACTATGTGCTTGTAAGTTGTTTAATAAACTAGTAGAATGTAGAAAGATTTCTTGGAGGCAGGAACACATTGTCGGCCAGTGAATTTCAGTTGTTATTTCATAGACTTTTCTTGCTGGCTTAGACATTGTCCACTTCTTGATAATTACTCCACCTATTAAGCTAAACCTACCGATCCGTCCGCAGATTTTGATTTCGGTGAAAAAAAATGTTCTTTTCTAAGTAAGTGTTTTGAGTGGACTGGCGAAACCGAAACCCTGTCGATAAATGACCTTTAACCCCCAGAGTTGTTTTGCCCTGCCGAATCTTTCATTCATGCCGTTGCATTTCCACGGTGATCGATATGTACCTCTAATCTTTTACTGCCATGTGCTTTCTGGCAGGAATGAAAGAAAACTGTGGCTTAGCACTATCTTCTCTTTTTGTTGATCTAGGAGTTATGCCCTTACTCCTTAGTCCTTTTGAAGAGTCTTGCAAAATTACCTCAACGACAGCATGGTTTCCACTAGCCAACTTGTAGTTAGTTGATCTTTTCTGGTACACTTTGATTCCTTGAACTACAGTCAGAAAAGGTTGCATTTGTGGAGGCTGTGAGAATTTGGGTATTGACTTGGGTGTTGGAAAGAAAAGAGGAAGCGGGGTTGGGACTGGGTGTTCTTGATTTTGTGGGGATGTGTTTGCTCCTGGGGAGTTAATTGTGTTTGATGGATTTTCATGCCTTTTGGATGAACAGGAGAGGAAAAATGATTAGATACGGGGTAGTTTTCAACGGAACAGCTAATCCACTTGGCCCCATCGAATAATTTTCAAATGATAACACTTGGCAGTAGTTAGTGGTGTCTCCACCCTTCTAACTCCTACAGTTTGACTTGCCAGATTGACCACTTTTAGGAAACCTTTACTATGCAGGTTTGAATTGTGTAACTCCCAACGGGTTCTGTTTGTTTGTTTCTATTATTTATTCCCTCTCTTTTTTTTCACTCTTTATTATAGAATACACGTTTATAAAAAAAGAGAATAAAATATTAACATTTATATGATTTTTAAATACAAAAATGATTATATTAAATATAGTGAGCTAGAAATAATAGAAAAAGTAATAATTGATATCTTAATTTTCTGAACTGATAAGTAAATAAAATTTTAAATAAAAAATCTATACCTTACCGGTGACGAGAGGGGGAAAAAAGGGGGGGGGGGCAGGAACTGCAGATTAATAGTATGGTGGATCAGGTCACTTTATGGGCCGACTCTGCTCGAGAGGCCCATAATGTATTCCACCATCTCCATGGAATTTTAGTACAAAGGCCTTTCTTGAAAAATAGAATCTGTCAGGATATTATTTGAAAAATAAAATCCATGGTAGTATGTATTTCTATCCTGAGGTTTAGAAAGTATTTACAATTAGTATTGTTTATTTACCCAAATTTGAATTTCACTTTGGCACTCACCCTCAGTCCCTCACCCTGAAGGAGATAGTCAATATCAGTCTTAACTAGGAGCAACCACCCAGTGCCCAGGAAGACAGCTGGAGGTAGCCCACGATGCTTTCCCTTTCCCTATTCCATCCACCATAATTGTCAGAATTGAAATTTCTACTCATTCATTTTTTATAGCAATAACTATTCAAAACCTAATGTTTTAGGATTATTATGTACCCCCAATGATACTATTAGAGGCATCATCCAACATTCCAACCAATTGATTAAAGAAAATGAATCAAGATTTCAAATGTTACGAATTAGATTCGATTAGATTACATAAATCAATGCAGATATGTTGAAAGTTACAATATTGTACTCTCTCATAATATTTATTTTTGAAAAATAAATATTTAATTTTATATTTTTTAAAAAAGATAATTTTAAACGTTTAAAAATAAATAAAAATATTAAATTGTGAGTACATTTAATTCGTATCAAACTTAAAAGAGAAGTTGCTGAGTGGGAAAACTCATCCAACCCCTTCGGTGCATTTCTTGTAAGAACCAAATAAATGTGGTCTGAGGGAACACTAAATTTTTTTTGCCTCTAGAGACTCTTCCATTATGTTGTGCCAGTATGACCTCACCAACCAAATTGGTTGCCTTCCCATTATAATTGCATTCTGAGTTTCATCATTCCAATCTCACATGAATTAAAACTCCTTCCAGATGGTTCTACTTGGGGTGCAATGATCTCCATGACCTATTCCTAAAAAACAAAACAGCCCTATGGCCTAAATAACAAAGAAAAAAAAATAATAAAATGAGTGTCCGAACTTGGAACTTAAGAGCTTATCCATAATTAAATATTTATATTTGACTTAGACTAAAAATTAATTTTTTTATCTTAAAAAAAGTATCACATTATCCTTATAATTAATTTAGTTAGTGATAGAATCATTAGTTAATAAGATGTACATATCTTAAATTAAAGAGTTTGTTACTAAAATTTTAAATGAAAAATATGTTTGTTTTCGAAAGTTAACATTCAATTTCGGATATCTTAAAATAAAAATATAGATATTCAATTACGAATGAAACGAGTGTTATTTTATGAAAAAAATTATAATTAACAAAATATAAATGAAAAAAGTGTTAACTAGTGTTATCTGTCTTGTTGGTAGATTTTGTAATTTGGGTGGCCCAGTCAACCCCTAGTACTTCTACTGGCCAACCAACCAAAAAAACGCGATGAGCTCCTATCTCATATATAATCGATCTAAAATGACTTGGCCCATTTTTTGCTCGATCTTTATATATTTATATATAGAGAGAGATTAAGTAAAATATTTTTTAAATATATTTAGTAATAACATTATTTGTCATACATAATTTATTCAAGAAAATAAAGTTAATTTAGTTCATAAACTATTTTTTAAAATCACTTTTATATTTATGATTTAAAAATCTATAATATTTCATACATCCTCAATTTAGAATTATACAGAATCCATCAAAATTCAAGGTCTTCAATATAAAATTTAATAGATTCCATAAAATTCTAGTATTCCTCAAAAGTTTATGAATTTAAATAAAATTCTATTTTTCATATAATTTAAAAGAATTTGAAGTAAAAAATATAAATAAATAATTCTTTTGCAAATTTGACCGTAATCCCTCGAAATTTTGTGAAATTCATCTTTTTTGTTGTCAATAAAAAATAAAAGTAACAAATATCAAATATAAAAAACAAAACACCAGTGAATATCTCCCAACTTGGTTGTCGTAATATTATATTTATCTTTATACAACAATAATTTTACACATATATTGATTTTTTTATATGTAATTTTTTATGTACAAATTAATATATTTATTTTATTTTAAAAGTCTAATAAAAATCCACCAAATTCCACAAAAAATTATGCCATAAAATTCCATGTAATCTATTTATTTGGTTATATATATTATATTATAACTCACACATAAATTTGGTTTGATGTAAAAAATTTTTGTTATTTGTTTCTTTTTGAAATTATTATTCAAACTTTATTAGTAATAAACTAGGATATTGAGTATAAAATTTTTATTAAGAATTTAATATATAGAAATATATGTAATAGAATATATACATATTTCAAGCAAAACATTACAAAAAGTATAAAATCTAAAGTGAATAGAAAATCAATTAAGAAGTCTATTAAAAAATTGATGGATGATTGAGTCGAGTTTAAACAAATATTGATTTGTTTATTTTTTTATGTACAATGTTTTTTTCTATTTATTTTGTTGACACTCCAATAAAAATTCATCGAATTATACCAAGTTTTGATACATAATTACATGCAATTCTATTTAATCTACTAATTTCTATAGAATTCTATTAAAATTCAAAAAAATCATGAAAATCCATAAGATAAAAATTTCATTTGATTCCATGTTGGGGACACCTCATTTGATTTTGAATTATCAAAAAAGAGAAAAAATAATGAAAAATAATTATGTTTTAAATATATGGAAAGATACATTGAATGAAGGTTGATTATAAATAATTAATGAATCGTTATTTCTCAAAGTTAATAAATTTGGTACCTTATGGTTTCTAGTAGTATTGTACAAGATTTTTTTTCTTCTTTTAAATGACATAATTATAATTTATTTTTTATGATGAGGAAGTATATATATATATATATATATATAATTTTGTTCATTTTGTCTCTACCTCTTATAAGAAAAATCATATTAAAAAGATAAAACATATGTGCATTATAATTTTTTGTATATTAAAAAAGAAATTTATATTCATTATAATTATAATAAAAGAACAAAAATCCATCAAATTTCACTAAAATAAAAAACATAAAATTTCATAGAATTCTAAGAATTTTTATTAAAATTCATGAAATTCATAAAATTCCACAAATAAGTAAATAAATAAATTTTTACATTTAATTTATATACTTATTAATATATTAAAATTTTCATTTTAATGATAACTACTTAATTAATGATTTACATTTTTTTCTAATATGGATTCAAATATTGTTATTGATAATTTGATAATGAAGAGGAAGATGAAGATTATAAACTTATTGTTGGTATTTGGTAGAATAAATTTTTAGTTTTTTTATATATTTAAAATATTTAATTATTATATTGATATCTTTTAATTATTATTGGATTCTTTTTTTAAAAAAAAAAATTTTGAGCCCATTTTGACCCATTTGACACGCAGGTGACTGAACTTTCATAATAGAAGTACGTATAACTCTGTAACTTTTTGGTTCAGAGTCCGAACGGTCCTAAACCAGGCTGAGCTTATTTCTTAGTATTGCTAATCTTGATTTACTCGGGCCAGCCCATATTTCCGAGCCCATCTTATCTATGAAATTATTGCGTTTCCCGAATGACATAGTCCTTTTTCTCCGAGAAGCGTAGGCCTCTGTCACTATTTGTCCAAAAGCGTAAGGATCCGTTCAGGACTAGAGTCAAAAGTGATGGAACGAACACGTCGACTCAGTGTGTTCTAAAGGTCATTTCGCGTTTCCATTTCATCCGACCGGTTCACCTACGTCGGTCACATAACACAGAGTAGTTAGTTGCTATATTTTGCGGTGAAGATCGGCTCTGCTCATTGGAATTTTATTCTTTTGATCATCGCGCCGGTGGCAAAACCGGCTGAATCTAATCAAATCAGAGCAAGCAGAGATCGCAGATCGAAATCTAAAGGAGAGGAAAGAAGTTATGGCAACCACAGCATGCTTTATGATTGTGAGTAAAAATGACATTCCAATCTATGAAGCTGAAGTCGGCACTTCTCCCAGAGTATTTCTTTTCCCTTTCGAGGAATTTTTCGTTGCATAATCATTAATCTATCATCAGAATGCTACATTTTTCTGCGCTTTCCATCTTCTGATCATTTACTAATGAGATAAATTGAAGAAAGTATTTATCCTTCTTTCATTCTAAGCAGCATTGGACAATTGTAAATTGTAAATCAATTGAGATTTCTTCATATTTTAATGTTTGTAGAGAGACGAAGCAACACACCAGCACCAGTTCTTTTTACATGCCGCATTGGATATTGTCCAGGATCAAGCGTGGACTACCAGTGCTATGTGAGCTCATTTTGTTCTCTCTTCTATACACGAGTCGTTATCTTTTATCTTTTTTTTTCTTCTTCTTTTTAAAACTTTTTGATGAAATAAGTGTTTCTGTGATTATTTTTTCACTGCAGGTTTCTGAAAGGAATTGACAAATTCAATGATTCCGTGGTTTGGGTGTACGTTACTGCGGGTCATATCCTTCAAATGCTTTATAATTTAGTGTGATAATTAAGATTTTTTCAGTTTTTGTTGAGGAAAATGATGAGATTTTTCTGCATATTCTGGATTATTGTATTTTTTGGAAAGATTCTGTATTATACTACTCATTTCTTTCACTAGACAGTTAATAGCATCTATATGATTAGCATCTGCGAACAGTATCCTTTCATATTTGATCTTGTCTTTCTGTTTTATACTTTCTTGGGAATGAATGACATTAGGTGACAATGGGTTGGCCTTAGTATATTTTTACCTGCTATTTTGCATAAACCGCTTGTTTGCTTTCTTTGACCTTAGTGCATACATACTCGACTGATGCTGCTTCATGAATCCCGCAATGATGAAGGAATCAAAAGCTTCTTCCAAGAGGTCCATGAGCTATATTTAAAGGTTAAATATTCTCTTCATATTCAGAAACATCTCATAACCTGTTTTTGTTAATATTGCCTGTTTTCTTATTCAACGTGTGATCATTTCTATATAATCCGCTAAGGCTTACCAATCCATATTTGTTTGTCCAACAATGAATCTGAGTTTTAATGCAAACTCATTGGGATATCCAAGCTACAGATAATCACAAATTAATGCAAAAACATGATAAGAAAGACAGAGAGATTCCTTCAATAGGATAAATGATTAGTAACATTTCTAATCATTGAAGTCACTACTACTACAAACCCAAAAAGTGAAGAGTGGTGGCTCAATAACATTTTTCACCATCTCTTGTTGAGAGAGACTCTTTCTTACCCATGTTTAACTGTACTGTCAGAATCTTATTTGGTTTAGACACTATCTGCTGCCCATATTACTGGATCACGGTTGATCAAGTTACTAAATACTTGGAATTTTAATTATCGATTAAAACTGATTTGTGATGCTGCTATATATACATACATATGAAGCTTTCAATTGGATAAGATATCCTATATCACCTGCTACTTTGTTTCAGGGTGAGAAATCCTTCCCTGCATTTTCCTTTGTTCGTGATTATTTAGAGAATCATAAGATCACTAATAGCTAATTGAACATTTGCAGACTCTCCTTAATCCCCTGTATCTACCTGGAACTCGCATCACCTCATCCCAATTTGATACAAAAGTTCGAGCACTAGTACGAAAGTACCTATAATGCTATTAAAAGATCTGCCAGAGAGGACACTTGCGGAGTTCTTGCTAGATTTATTGACATTTTTTACAGTAAATTTTTCTTTGATATCTTTTGAGAAATTAAATTTGTACTACTATTGATTTTTGTGAAAGTTTGCTGTCTCATTATATATTTTGTTGCGAAATATTTTCATGAAGTGATAAAATTCATCTGCCTGGTGAAATATGCCGTTTATGCTCAATTTGTTTATTCATTGATTTAAATTTTCTGTTTAGGCATAAGAGTAAGCTACCACTCCTTTATTTGGTTCTTCTTAGTTGGTTATTATACTAAAAAGATAATTAAAAATGGAAACAAAAAGAAATCAGTCCAGTATAAAGAATCCAATAGATGCTGTTTTTTGTCTCTTTAAATTTTCATTTTATCATGTTTGGAGTTGTACACAAGGATGCTCTTTTGCATAGTATCATATATGCAAATTGAACAGGTTTTAGGCAAAAATGCCTGGGCATGCCAAGAAATTGGCCCTAAGGATGAATAACTGAGGAAATAAACACCATTTCATACCTCTAACAGCTTGTTCGGCAAGCTTATTTTGTACATAGATTAAAAAAGAAAAGCCAAAGTAACTTTAGTTCTTAACAGACAGCATCTATAGGACTGAGGCATAGTGATCCCCGACTCTGCTCCAATTGTTGCAAAGAAATCAAAGTGCATGCAAACATTCTGGATCCTTTTAAAAACAACGTGTTATTGATTGTTCGAGAGAGGGGAAGGAAGTTTGATAGTACAGCAAAAAGGGCACCGACCAGCTGCTGTTCTTTTAACGCTGAAATCAAACACAAAAAGCCTATCAAGATATTAGTTTTCCTTTTTCATGTAATTGTTCGGTGGTGAGGGTTTCTGGTGGTATATTAAATTGAGAATTTAAGACACTGACAGTCAACTAATTTATCTTGCCTTGCTAGAGATATTGTTAGATAACCAGTCAAGGCCTTCATAAAGTCCCTGTCCAGAAGTTGCACAAGCACTTTGAATGTACCTGTTCCATCGCCAGAGAAAGATAACAGTAATTAATGTAATTGAATAGGTTTTGTCAATTCTTTTTCTTGCCTTGGACACATATTTTTCATGTAATTTGGTAGAAATATGAAACTGATTAGTCAAAGCTGCCTTTGAGGCCCTCCTCTGCCTTAACCAATGCAGATTAAAAAATATTGGATAAGAAATTAGATCATGTACCAGTGGCGATGACGGAGTGAGTGCAAGCCAAGTTTATCGGTCATTTCAGAAACACTCATGGCATTCGGAAGATCTTGCTTATTGGCAAAGATAAGAAGGGTGGCTTCACGAAGTTCCTCCTGTGAGCAGAGTTGATATGGTGTCTTCACGGATTTCATATGCAGACTGTATAAGTATGGTGTAATTAATCTCCTGAGATTCAGGGCTGTACCTCATTAAGCATGCGATGGAGTTCATCTCTGGCTTCTGCAATTCTCTCTCGGTCATTACTATCCACTACAAAAATTAAGCCCTGCGTGTTTTGAAAGTAGTGTCTCCATAACGGCCGTATCTGTGTGTCAAAGGGCATAAATATTAGACCATGTGTCATCAGTGACCTTGCAGAATGATTACAGCTTGGAGATTTCTCTCAGGAATAGGTAATTGCCAAAGGAATACCTTATCTTGTCCTCCTACATCCCACACTGTGAAGCTCACAGTTTTGTATTCCACAGTCTCTACATTGAAACCTGTTAGTTATGTGGAATGGAAAGTCTATCAGTATTATTATGCGTTAAAGATTGCATACAATGTTTACTAGCAAAATAATGTCAGATACCAATGGTGGGGATTGTAGTAACAATCTCCCCTAGCTTTAGCTTGTAGAGTATAGTTGTTTTGCCCGCTGCATCAAGACCAACCATAAGAATCCTCATTTCTTTCTTAGAAAATAACATCTTCACAAACCGTGATATTGCCAAACCCATTACTGCAAATCAATCCTGCACAACTTACTCAAATAGTTAAAGACAACATAAATAAGAATCGTAAACTTGGATCAAGCAATCCAAGATTGGATTGAGCTTTACTCACCTTGTAAAAAACAAAATAATAATATAAAAGTACCGAAAGGAGAAACTGCAGAATATCAGGACAGCACAAAGCAGATGAATTACTACATAGGTTGTTCGTTTTGATATTGTATCAAACGTATATATGAGAATCGAATAAAGGGGGAAAAAGAGAACAGGATTAGGATACCGAACGCGCAAGAATAAAGATGAGTTAACTTTGTTGCCCTTTCGGTAGTGAGGGTAATGCCATTGGAACCAAATCCTGGATGTTTCCAAATGACCAAGTCACAACTGAAGGATAGTCTGAGAATTATTTCCCTATTCGGATTTGGATGCTAAAAAGAATTCTTATCATGGAAAATTCGCAAGGAATATGGTGATTTCATCATCAGCCAAGTAGCGTATTCTCTTTTTGAGAAATTCTTCATCTTGCTTGCACTTGATCGAAGATTCCACATCATTGTAAACCCTATACAGAGAGTGAATTTTGAATATTGAGAAATGAGTATTTAGCTCCTTGAATTGGTCAGTCATGAATTCATTTTGAAATAAAATTTGACACTAATGACTTCATTTCATTTAATCAAATATTGAAAGTTAATATTTTTATTTAAATTTATTCGAAATTAAATGTTTATTTTTGAAAAAATAAATATATTTTTTAATCAAAATTTTTATTAATAATATTTTTAATTTAAATGATTTATATTTCAATGACACTAACTCGCCATTTTAATTTAATAATTTATCCATCACTAACATATGATTTTTACAATTTAATTATATTAACATTAATAATAATTTAATAATTTATTAAAATCAATAAATTTACTTAATTTTTAATTAAAGCTTACATTTAATTCGATTGGGGAGCAGATCGAGTACATTTTTAGCACCGCTTCGTATGGTTACAGAGAGAACGGTCCTGGAGTGGACCAGTGACCGTGATGGCATTTTATCAATAAAAAATCTTTAAGAACAACAGGACAAGGGATAATCATCAAAGGGGTATTTGGAAGGAGAAGAAGAATGAAAATAACTATTCTCGAGAGATAGCCTCCTTGGCAGACTGTAGAGTGGGTGCGATGGAGGCGGTGGTATTAGCCAAGACGCCGCCACTAGTGTTCGACTTTGAGGCATGGAGCTGATGGATGACCTGCACGGGCTTCTTCTGTTCATGGCTTTGCCCTGCTGATGACCGATACTCCACAGTCTCTGCCCTCTTCTCTGTCTGACCTTCGCTGTTCACGGCAAGAGTTCCTGGCATTAAGGATTCATAGAAAAACTAAGTGGGTGATGTTATGAAGAGACTAAGGAGCTATTACATATTAATAAGCTCAGAATCACCTGCCTCGGTGAATATCAGGAACAGAGTTCAGAAACGTATAATATTACCCTGTTTGCTGGGGTACACATACTTCAGAATTCAGATCTTGGTGATTGCCTGATTGATTATTTTGACTTGAGGAAAAAAAAAACAGAATTTGAAAGTCTAATCTTTGTCATTTTAATCTGTTGATGTTTTTCACATAAAGTTCTGCTTGCAGTTTCCGAAGGTTATGGCTGATCTAAAGAGAATAGGTCTTGCAGCAACACATAAAAGGCGATTAATTGGCCCTTTTGTTATGGAAGTTTCTATTTTTTAATATTTACTGTTTCTATATTAATTCAAGCAGACATTAAGTTTCATGGCCATACGCAACAAAATAAAACCACTGACAGAAATGTAAGGAGTATGATCTTTGCATGGACATAATAGTCCAAAGTTGCGGTTTTCTTTTTGTTTGGGCAGATAATGGATCAAGCCCAGAATATATATATATATATATATATATATATATATGTATTTAGAGTTTATGCTATAAAAAAAATCACTTATAAGTTACTGTGATTGTGAAAAACTCCCTTCAAAATCAACGCAAAAGAGAGGATAGATCTGGTTACACAACAATATTGTAATAGTACATGATAATCAAACGAAAAAGAGGACGGCCTATCTTCTAATTTGTATGCAGTATTGTAATAGTGCTACATGCTTACACCCATTTTCATATCATTTATGCAGGGAAAAATAATATCGATAGGTATTAGAGGAAATTCCACTTTATAAGCATACAATCTTTCCTTGAGCTAAGGAGAAATCAGTATGTCACAAGGGGTGATCCACTGCAATGGACATCTGAAGCATCAGCAATCCTTTGCCTTGGAGACAATGTATTGTTTGCAGCAGCATCCACGTCAACATTAAGAATGTTTTTCCTCTTCTGAGTATCTACTTTCAGGATATCTTCTACCTCCTCAGGTATGGTAGCGAGGTGTTCATCTTGTTGCTGGTGCCCAGATATTAAGGCTCGAGCTTCAGCAACTACTGAGGCATCATCATCTGCAGCATACAAAATCCTCTTCATTGCTTCAACCACCTGCAAGACAAATGGCTAACATTCAATCATTTCAAGCTATAATAGCTTCAAGTTCTATCAATATGAGATCAAGGAACACTTACAGGTAGGTTTTCAATCTCAGGAGACTGGCATAAGATTTCAATATCTCTCAATTTTGCAAAGTAGAAGTCCCGCTCCTTCTCAAGACTATCAACAGATAACTTCAATTCTGTTAACTGCATTTACAAACAAGGATTAGCTCCCAACATTCTAAAGGCAAAAGCATTTCGTATGGAACAGAATACCTGTTGTTCATATGCTGTTCGCTCTGCATCAGAAGAAGCTGAAGACCCTCCACTGGAAGAAGGTCTAGAGACCTTCACAGTTTGATTTGCTGTGCTCCCGTGTGATGGATCACCTCTTCGAGCATTGTGAGATGTGTTGTGCTTGGGAGCAGCTGCTGCTGCTGTTTTGCCAGAAGGCTGTGATGGAACAGATTTCTTGCTTGCATCTTTTCCACCCTTGCAAGCTTCTCTCCTTTCAAGAGGGTTATAGCTGATAAGGAAGCAAACAACCATCAAAAACTCAAGCAGAGCCAGCTATGAGAACTGAAACATCTATCATAAACCAGGCTATGATTCTGTAGCTCTTAATTTATTCTAACAAAAAGATAAGATCAGGAAAAGAAATTCACATCCTTCATGCATCATGGCACCATGTAGCCTCTAAGAAATAACCAAGGCGGCCACCAGTAAAGCTTTTACAGACAAAATGATTTCATTAAACTAATCTGATACTGTTTTTTACTGCATTACTACCATTAATAAAAAGGTTGTCAGTGGGATACATAATTCCATGGACATTCAAATCAGTTTGATATTCGTACTGCATGAAAATAATGGCATGTGATTAAGTGCAGATTTACAGGTATAAGGATCTCAGTGAAATAACTAATTCCACTGATATAGATATCTCCCAAGATTTCTTCATCTATGCATCCCTTCCACTCATTAGTTCTCCAATTATAGGAAACAGAAAATTTATCTTGTAATAATAGAAATGGATTATATGGCAGTATAGTGAATAAAAGATCATACAGTACAAACATAAGCATGAAAGTGTGTCTGACTAAGAATAAGTAACTCTTTCGGATTGCCACCACCAAGTGAACTATTGCCTAGTAAGCAGAACTGCTATTGAAAGTAACAAGGAATCAAAATTCAATCAGAAAAGGGAATCGATACTTGATAGGAAAAGAAATAGTACTCCAATTAAGCATATGCATACCATATAACGTAAGAAAATAAAGGCAGAAACCCAGGCTAAAAATTACCTATGCATAGCTCCTCCATTGACAGAATCACAGTAACGCTTCATCCACTGCATGAATTCCAGATTATCCAACGCCCTTCCTTTGACCAGCTTATTCACCTCAATATGCTATTCCAACATTCACCAATAATTAATCAAACAAGGCAAGCAAAACACAGCAACTTGTGGTATGCAAAAGAAATTAGCTTCTATAATGCCTGGTAAATTATTGAAACTTCACATTCTATAACAAAAAATTACTTGAGGCCTCATTTAAACCCTAAAGCGAAGAAAAAGAAGGAAAACCTTAGTAATTTTGAGTTTGTTGAAAACATCCTGAAGTACTTTGTAGTTCTGGATCATTTCGTACTCGTTCTTCGCATCGAAATTGACCTTGTGCATTGGAACCATTCCAGGGTGAACCGCATCCATTAGCTGGCACTGGACAGCACCAGTGCATGCCTGCAATAAAAATTAGTTGGACAAATACTTGAATTTCACCCAAAAAAATCATATTTAAGGACACATATTGGGGATCTCTAGTCAAAAGGAAGGAGCAAATTAAAATACCTCCTCTACTTTGGACAGATGGAGATGTAGTGTGGAATTGATCCAAGCTAAGATCTCAGATCTGCCGACGAAGTACGCCGAATCCATCATCCCTATGTTCGTCGCCATCCTTTTCTCTTCTTCTACTACTTCTGATTCTCTTTCGATCTCGGGAGACGAAGCGCGTTAGTGCGTGTTTGTGTGTGTCGTTTGAAATGATTGTGAGAGCGGGATTTGCTGGGTGTTTTTATTTTCTACTTGGAGCGCTGAGCTCTCCGCATACATAACTTTCAAATCGGCCTTTTTTTCTGGGCCCAAGGCCTGGAGAGCTGATGATGTGCCGTTTTGGACTCAATAAAATTCTAACAGAAGCCTAGAATATCTAGCCCATTTTAGAGACCCGAAATTCTTCTCCAGCTTCCAAATTTTGGGCTGTATAATTTTTTTTTAAAAAATAAAATCCCTCTTCATTTTTTTTAAGGTAAAAAAACAAATTTACTATTTCGTACTTCTCATTTCAATTGCTCACTTTATATTTGTACAAATATTCAAAAAAATATTATAAATAATAATTATGTAACTAAAATTTTTAAATTGCTACCGTTTAATAGTTAATATGTATATGCTAATACTTCTAAAAAAAATCATTATTTAATAAATAGTTTACAATTCATCTAATTATCTCATTAATAATAAGAATATAATTATAAAAATATGTACTAAAATTAGAAAGTAAATAATTAAAATGAGACATCTAAAAAGGACACCTGAATAATTACAACATGACAAATAGAGTACATAATTTTCTCAACATATTTTTTGCCTCTAAAATTTCAATTATATCAAAATTTAAAATCGTCTGCCACATTCACCCATGACTTCCACACATCCACATTATAAATATATTTTTTAAAATGATTTTGAATTAAAACTACATCTTTAAATAATATATAAATATATATTTTATTATTTTATAATATTATCTATTTTGTAAACTCAATAAATATCATATCAAACCCTTACATATAAAATAATTTTTTATAATCCAAATACAACTAGTTTTTATTCGCTAGACAAAAATAAAGACAAAGATCATACAAAAGAGTCCAATCCCTAACAAAAAGACTTGAATGAATTGAAAAATAAATGGCGTTGGGGAAAAAACCAAAAATTTGTTTCATGTTGTTCCATAACATTCTTCAACAATCAATTGTTGCGATTTGTCCCAGTGATATAGATGGGATCAAACAGCAATGAACTTTCCCCGTCAAATATTTTCTCATTGTGGTTTGTGGTGCAATTTGGCGCTAATTATTTTATTTTATACCATAAAAAATGAAAATTTTAAATCAAAGAATAATACAATGCATGTAATTAAACACACCAAAAAATTGGGAAATTGTATTTAATAGAATTTCAGTAAAGTGCGGGCTGTTATTTTGTAATAAAGTCTTGTAAATATGTAGTTTAGTTTTATTTATTTATTGATACATGAAATTGAGAATATAAGAATGACCATCGATTCTGAATTTTTTACTTAATATGTGAGAGTGTTACTCAATTAGATTACTTTTCGTTGTAAATATGAAATTGAGAAAATGAAAATAATCGAATATGATTGATTCTGAATTTTTTACTTAAGAACGTGTGAAAGCATTGTCCAATTAAATTACTTTTCATTATAAATAAATAATTTATATTGTCGTTAAATAACATATGGACCCTTTTTCTTTTTTCACATGATGACATATAGCGTTGTCCAATTAAATTACTTTTCATTGTAAATCTGTAACTTATATTGTTGTTAAATAACATATGGACCCTTTCCTTTTTCAACGTATTATAAAGATGAAAAATCTTAGAAAATCCTTACAGTCACAATTATGGTGATCTTTTGCATCGTCCCCTTCCATTTGTTGTCTAATCATTTCAACTCAACTAAATTACACTTAGACAACAACAATCAAATCATGCGCCAATTATTAATTCAAACCTTATAATTGAACTTCAAAAGAGGCCAAAAACAGGACTGTACCAATGAGTCAGTCATCAAAAGAACGAGAGCAGTTGGGAGCTTTTGAAAAAAGGTTATTCTATTTGGTGTTAGACAGCAAATTATCTAACCGTGAGATGGATATCGGACGACATTCTACAACCTAATCATCCAAAATCATCTTCACAATCAAAGAGAGGATCTAGAAAAACGAGCAAATTAACCACCTATCAGTCAATCAATCATACATACAACTCTCTATAATTGGTGGATCATTTATCATTACTAGCTAGTGACCATAATAATAAGGTGACAAGGAAGAAGAAGGGAACTTCTCAAGTCCTTGGAGGACTTCTTTCATAGATGGTCTCTTCTGTGGAACAGGCGATATACAACAATAACCTAATCTCAGAATTGCCAACAAAGCTTCCTCTGTGCCTTCCAAATCAGCCCGTATTGCTACATCTGCCATTCTCAACACCTTGTTCTTTTCATCAACATCAAGTGTTGTGGATCCCGTTGCGGGTCCCGGGCACGTTTCATCAGAAACAATGACTTTTCCAGTTAGCAATTCAAGCAAAACCACCCCGAAAGAGAAAACGTCCCATTTTGGATTTGGCTTGAGGCTACGGAGCGACTCGGGCGCATGATAAGGTGATATGCCTAGTGCACTGGGGCTCGGACTGGGTGTAGACCCGAATGCAAAATCTTGAAAACTATCCCGTGATGCTGTGGACCTTTTACTACCAAAAATGCGGGATGATCCCCCGGCCTTGGAACTGTTTTCACCGGTTACAAGCCTTTCAAGCCCGAAATCTCCGATCTTGGGTTCCATATCTGCACCCAATAGAACGTTACTGGGCTTCAAGTTCCCATGCACGTGTTTCCGGTCATGAATATAGTTGAGACCACGCGCCACACCTTTGGCTATCTTGAGCCGTGCTTCCCATGGTAAATGACAAGGGGAGGAGCCTGCTTTCCCTGAAATCCGGAGCCACAAAAAAAAAAAAAAAAAAAGACACCCACGAACAACAATAGGTTAAAAACACACTCTTTTACTATAACGTACGAAAAATCATCAGATACTGTAAATCGTTAAAGAAGATTGGTGAAGTCCTTATCCCATCAAGAAAAAAACCAGTGATTTGGCGTGTCATACTTTAATGGGGGAGTGTACATACATTGCTATCAAGACCCGTGGGCCAGTGAGTAGAAAGTAAAAGCCATGAGCTAAAGACATGGTTGACTTACAGTACGTAGCTTTTGCAGATGCTGAATTTCAGTGCATTCAAAAACAAACAAGACTTCAGTTACAACTACTCCACCGTCTACGCTATTATAAGTTCTAAGTCTCTCTCCCCTCCACCCCACCCCCCCCCAAAAAAAAATGGTGCATCAATAAATGAACCAAATTTTTAAACAAATACTAGTAGTACCAAAAGACCAAGTCATCCACAAAACTTTTACATTATAAGGATTAAGCTAAAATTGGAAAATTAAAAGGGCAGCAGGTGAATGAATGCCCTACTTAGAAATGACCACATGACAAACCAGGTAAAAGGTTACTTAACAAAATGGTTAATTGACTTTATTAGTAAACTTATTTATCAAAAAACGAAGAAGAAGACTTTATTAGTAAACTTGCATTCTGTCCGCTGTGATTAGCAGAGACATAAATCGTTGTCGGTGCCCATCCATGAAAATACTCCTTTTTCTTTTTATAGCGGAATAATGCTTACATTTGTGTTTGTTTTCGTTTGAGACTTTTGTATAAAATTAAGGATTTCATTTTCTTAATCAAATCACTTAGAGAATTGAAAGATAACAAATGCGCAAAACAGAATTCAAGGTGAACATACAATATTAAGGACTAAAAAAATATTTATTTTAAAAAAACAATTCCCGAAAAAAACTCTTTTGAGTTGTATTTTATTACTTCTACTCCTAATTTTAGGTTTTTTTATTAAAAATAAGTCACAATTAGAATATGACTAGAATAAAACTATTTTTGAAAAATTAATGATATTTTTCAAAACAATTTTTGCTTATTAATGCTATTAAAAAATAAATATACTTTTAAAAATAACTTTTTTCAAAACACTTTTTTAGCCACTTAAGAAACACAGCAACCCGAGAACAGGAAAACTATTTATCAAAAAAAACAAAAGAAGATTAGCAGGAAAACAAGAACTTTGTTAAGCTTTGTAAAGAGCGCGAGAAAAAAAAAAAAACTCACTGTAACGTAAATTGGCGAGGCTGCCGTTTGGAACGAAGTCGTAGATGACCAATTTCTCATCTGCACCCCAGTAGAACCCACGAATTTTAACCAAATTTGGATGGACCAATTTGGAAACTACACGGATTTGGTTCTCAAAATCTCGGTACCTCTCCACACTGCTCTCCCCAATCCTGCGGACTGCTAGAGTCGTCCCATCTTCAAGAACAGCTTTGTACATTATACTAGAACCAGTGGCCCCCAGAATGTATGCAGAGGCCTTCAGCAATGTCTCCAATTCGAGTTCTTTCTCTCCGTCAACCGTCACAAGTGATCCGTTTTTCTGCTCCTGTTGCATGCGAGGAGAGGGATTTTCATGACCCTTCTGCAGATCTTCGTCATATTCTGTCTCTGAGGTCGTAGCTTCTGATGTTTCTTCCCCATCTTCGTGTCTTTGTTTTCTTAAACAAGTCCATGACCTTAGCCAATTGTATTCTTCTGGGGATGATGAGGATGTTGCCCAGTCAAAGTCTTTAGCACTTTCCGTTTCTTGCTTTATGGCACTTTGGATACTTTTCTTTTTCTTTAACCGATAAACGTAAATGAAAACCAATGCAAGGATCCCTATTCCGGCGATATCTCCGACCACAATACCAATAATTGTTGTAATTCTTAGACCACTTCCTCCTTGATGAGGCCCGGCGGCTGCACCTGGTGATGCAGCTGTTGCAGGATTCGAGTCAATGGTTTTGGGAATTGCTGCAATTGCTGGCGGAGATGTCGGAGCAGAGGCATTTGGAGGAGTTGCCATGGAAGAAGGGATTGGACACGGTGTTTTCAGCGGCAAACCGCATAATTCTGAGTTCCCGGAAAATGATTTAACATCTTGGTTGATGAAAACATTAGACTGTGGAATTTCTCCAGCAAAGTTATTGTAAGAAAGATCTATAGTTGCATTTGGAGGAATTTTTTGAGCAAACTCTGGTGGGATTTCACCAGAAAATCGGTTGAAGGACAAGTTAAGATTGCGGAGACTGTCACCTCCGAAATTCGGAGGCAGTGAACCATTAACCAAATTAGAAGACAGATCTAAAAACTCAACAGACTCAAAGCCAGTAGGAAGTGTGCCATAGAAGTAATTATTTTTCAAAGAAATGACAGTTAAATTATTAGGAGCAGTTAGATTTTCCGGTAATTTCCCCGCCAAAGCATTGTCGGAGAGATTGAGAACCTGGAGACTAGTTAACCCTCCAACAATCTCCGGCAGCTCACCGGAGATCAAGTTATTAGAGAAATCAAGAATTCTGAGATGAGAAGCACGAAAAAGATATACAGGAAGGGACCCGTTGATGGAATTGTTTGAAAGATCAAGAATTTGGAGGAACGGAATCATGCCGAGATCTGCCGGCAGCGAACCAAGTAACTGAGAGTTTGGAAGAGACAAGCTTGTGGCCCGAAAAGCATCGGCCGACCCAGGAGAGCCACAGGTGACGCCGTACCATGAGCAAGGCGTGTCATTGTGGACGTTCCAGTTTTCAAGCACACCAAGAGGATCCTTGAGAATATTGTACTTGAAAGATATCAATAAAACTCCGTCTAAATTGAGCCCAAAAGACTGGACTCCAAGAATCAACAGCACAAGAATTTTCCACCATAAATGGAGATCAAAGCTTCGGAAGGAGGTCATAATGTTTCAGAATGATCCCACATCTCTGTACCTCTAAAACAATAGAAAGAATCAAAGACGGAGAAACGGAGAAAAAGAGGGAGAGAGAAACAATAACTGAGATTTATGAAACTTTGGGGACCATGTGATGGAAGTTCGAAAAATATTTAGAGTAAGTGCACCGAGAGACACACAGCTCACCCAAACAAAACCAATCTTCCCCTCACCAATATGCCCTGTTCAGACCTTGCTGACACTATAAAAATAACATGATGCCGTACTTGAACAAATACAATATTAGAAACCTTTTTCTTCTCTTTTTTTAATGGGACTAAACAAACTTAAACTAAGATTTGTGAATACACAAAAAAATCTTACAGCCATACAGGATATAGGGAGAATAGCATCTTTGCTAGGTGACATTAAGGTGGAGTTAGAAAGTAGCAGAACTCCCCCACTTATTGACTTTACTAAACCACCTTAAAAATAAATAAAGTTTACTGAACTTTTGTTTTTATTCGCCAGCATAAATAAACCTTGGGCATCTTATAAATCCGGGTTGAATTTTTTCATTAACTTAAATATCCCATCAAACCAGCATATAAATATGTTCCATCCTCTAACTCTAATAGTAATACCATGTTGAAACTGGTTTACATAAACCTAATTGAGAGTTTCTTAGTAAATGAAGTACTAAGGTCTTTATCCAGCCCATGAAATTACAGTTGTCAATATATATATATATATCTATTTTGAGAATATGTAATAAATAGCTAAATGGGCAAATGTTTATTGTTACTATATTTAGTAGTGATCCATTGCTGTTGCTGCTGGTATTTTGGATGATGATTTAAATGGCAAAAAGCATTGATTTAATATTAAAAAGAAGAAGAAATAGGTATAGATGGAGCAAGGAATAATTTGATGAAATGCTGCATCTCTCTCATCAGAGTGGAGAATAGCTGTATAATGTACATAGGGGATCGGTATCATTAATTACTGCGGTCATAAATAACACCAATAAATTGGTGCCTTTACTGCGTACTGTTTATCTTTGGAATATTGTCATTTTGAGATATATATATATATATATATATTATATTTCACTATATCTTAATTTATTTTAATTTTTTTTAAAAAAGAGATATTCATTCTATTTTTCAATAATGTAAAAATAATATACACAATAATTATATAAAATAATTAAATATTTTATAATTACATACAATATAATTTGTTTAATACATTTTATAAAAATTTATAAAGTTAGAGGTACTATTGCATAACTGAAAAATGTGTATAGTTCTCCTGGCCTAGATAGGATCCGATACTGGGAAACTGAGAAACGAAAACTTATCATATGCCTGACCAATTGCATAGTTTCTACAAAGAAGAAGAAACTACTAACACAATTAGAAAGCAAATGTACTATTCATGGTATTATTGTAATTTGTTGGATTTCCATTGATAAAAAACATTCACGTATTAATTGTTTAATGATTCAACAGAGCCACAAGTGCATAAATGATAGTACTTGCATCCGAAATAACTAACCTAGAAAGAGTAGGATCTAAGATTGATGATTGGGTGAAATTATCTCCAGAAGCTGAGTTTTGACTTTGCACTACCACATTTTTAATTCAAGAAACAACGATATATGAGTTGTGTGAATAAGGCTGCTACAAACCATCATTCCAGTTTCCATGATCAATCTCTCAAGTGTCAACTATCCAGAAGAGGCCAGGTAAAACTTTTCATGTGTTGCACCACCTCCAGTACATCTTGAAAGAAAGCGACAAATATAGCTATTAATCATGTATACAATTAATTCATTACACAGTACCATCTTATTCTTAGATAAGATAGTTTTCGACCCAAGTAAAAATTCCCATGTGTAACACCATCTCAAGTACAAGTACATCTTGAAGGAAAGGATTACAAAGAAGGTGACAATGTAGCTATTAATCATATATAATTAATTCGTTATACAACACCATCTTATTTTCAAATCTCTGAGATCTTTTGGAAAAAATTAAATCATGGAATGATATATTTCGGTGATTCTAACTCACAAATTTATTCACTTTTTAAATTTGGTTGATGTTTCTTGAATGAACCTACAATTTTAACTAGATATTATATCTCACTTTTTAAATAATGTGAATGAAAAAAAAAAAAAACTAATACTAATACAACTATCCCAAAAACCAACTTTCCCCAGTCTTTGGGCATTTTAAGGACTTCCTCGTCCCGCTATAGAAGATGACCCATATCATATCTACTTCCTTCCTGGTCCAAGAACTCCATAAAGAAAGCGAGGCAATTCTTTGAACAGAAGACATGCAATGATTTCACTGCTATCAAATTTACCACCGAAATTGTTTTGGATCTTTGCAGAACTTGCTCTATTCCTTTTGTTTCTTTGTTATTGGCTTCATCAATAACAGTACAAACTTGAGCTTCTGATCACCAAAAGCCGTGCAATGAAACTGTTACAGTGTCGTGTCTGTTGGTAAGGTAGTCACATGACACTACCAAAAAAATGCTTCATTTTTTCTAACAATATAATAATCGTTTTCTTTCTTTCCTTTTTTCCATTTTTTTTCAAGAAAGCGAAAGGGAGGATAAAATATATTATTTCGGCTAACAATTTGCCACTCTCTATGTCATACTCATTTTCATCTCAGATGTGGTGAAAGAAGAATGAGATCCAATACATTCTTTTCCATTGATCCCCTTTTCTTTGGCCATTGGTCTTTCTTTTACCCTTTCTAAATCTTGGCAGCTTTTTGTTTTCTAAATCTATTTAGAAGGTTAGTATCTGGTAATCCTTAATAAAGATGGATTAAATAATTAGTCCAGCTTAAAAGACCCTTTAACAACTTTATTAATTTGGTGGACCAGTTCAGCTTTTATTGCAGAAATGATATTATTAGAACCCTTTCTCCATCATAGACCACTCTCATAAATGAAAAGATCTATCAAAAGGGCAAAGCAAGACAAAAGCCTAACCCCTTCCTTTTTCTTTCGCCATTTAAATAGGATAATCATCTCCATACCCATTTTTTGCTTCTCTTTTTGCATTTCTAGGAAGGAATGAATAAGGATCGAACATGAAACTTTTACCATCCGGATATTTAATTAGTCGAATAACTTATTCAGACTACTTTAAATGCGTGATACAATGATGAGAATGCCATTGCCAACAGAAACAACCATCACAACTAGCCCAGAGGCTTTCCGCTCGAAACACTTATTTAAACCAGGGTACATTCGAAACCGTGAATACTTAGATCTATTTTATTTATCGTTTCATATTTCTATATATTTTGATGTGAAACGAATATCACATGATCATCTCCTCTGAGTAATGCAAATTTATCCTAATTGCTACAGGTATTGATTCTCGATCATCTCATTCACTGGACTGATTCGTTTCGAATCCATTGAACGGAAGAATAAGTTTTGGATGAAAAAGCATATGGTGGAGGAGACAAAAGCATGCATTTAGATTATGGAATCCAATTCCAATTGGAAGTTGATACACAGTAAAAACATGGATAGAGAGATTCCGATTAAATCAGGCAAAGGAAGACATCAAAGGTGCATTTACCCTTTAGTAACTTTGCAGTATTCGTACCATACCATATTCATGTTTCTAAACGAATGATTTCACTTCAATTACGATATTTTTTGCCCAGTAGGAAATGGGCAAAAGTTGTCCGAACGGCTTAAAATGCAAGATACCCCATAAGAGTCCCATCTTGATTCTTGATGGTGGGAAGAAAGGAACTTTCTTTCTTTGATCGGGGTGAATAATGACAGAGCCAACCATGGTTTCCCCACTTTTACTAGGGGGGAATGATTTAGAAAGACCAACTTTAGCCCATGTTTACAACTTTACACAAAAGACTAATCCAGTGAAAGCACAGTCAAAAAAGCTAATCTGAGATGCAAGTGCACGTGGTATGCTGCTTCTTCTCAATTGAAATTATAAACCATTGTTCTGAGGAAGAGGAGGCGTAGCTCATGGGCTGCAAAGGGATGCCTTAGCTTTTCGATAATTGGACTGGACTTGTGTGAATAAAAGGACATCACTGGGTCCATCTTGTGGCCATGTGAATCTCAATTTAATACTAATATGCTAACCTTAAACAAGAAACTTTCGGTGTTCACCATTTGTCTACACTCGTATGCATTTGCTGTACGCAATAATGGTTCCCCAATCTTAAGAAAAGCAATGCTATCTCTTCATATAATGTTTCCTTCACTCTGTAATTTGTCCCATGGCTTGTCCTAAGGATGGGATGATTATGCATTGAGCATGTTGGCTAAAGCATTTCCTAGCTAGCATCCGAATCCCCAAGTTCTTGGAAGATTGAAAACATTGAATTGCTACATCATGAAACAACTCGATGCAGTCATTCTATTAATTATATATATAAAGAAAATTCCTACGGATAAAAACCACTAGTTAAAGAAACAATAAGCATTTTATCTCGACAGACAAAGATTTATATAGTGGATTGAAGGAGTGGGATAACACCAGAATCCATATCCACACACAATAAATTAGGCCATAGTAAACAGTAATTTACAGTATCTTGACCAGTCTAATGGTGAACTGTGCATACGACGTTTCTTATACGCCGTCCAACTTTTTTCGTTGAATCTAGAAAGTATTATATTCCTGAAATGCATAAGTGCAGTCTTTCTGTGTGTTCAACTAACACGTCTGCGCAAAACTAATAAGGTGATGAAATCTAGGTTTGGACGGATAGCTCTTTATATTCAATCCACAAATACATGGCCATTGGGGAGCTTAGGCCAACTGCCATAGTTTATGCTTGCTCTCTCAAATCTACCCTCTTATTTTACTGCCTTGTAAAATAAGATATTGCCTCAAGGGTTACGGTATCATTGCACATACTGGAACATACAGTGTCCTAGACTGGCTATTTTCTAATGATTTCTTGTCCTCGGTTGAACAAAATTCACTTTCCCAGAAGAAAGATTGATTAAAGGAGAGATATCATCGTAAGAACAAAAAGCATTCCAAAATTAAACTCAAACATCGATCCTTATTGAGCATCAATTTCTGAAAATAATTATCCATTCAAAAAATAGATTACCGCCTCCTGGAAAGAACAAATCTAGAAGGACTAAATTGGCTAAGATCAACAACACTAGAATGACCATCCATCACAAGCTCAGCCATGGCAGCACCTGTGGCCGGACCATTAAGGATTCCCCAGCAGCTATGACCAGTTGCCACAAAACACCCCTTTACGCCTGGAACCTCTCCAATAACAGGAACTCCATCATCAGTGCATGGCAAGAAGCAGGCTTGCTCTGCCTTCACTGTTGCCTCCCCTTCCATTAAATGACTCGAGACATTGGTAGCCACTCTTTTAAGTACACTTATAGATTCAGGGACGGGTGCTATTAGCTCTGGATCATCTGGAACTTCAGCATCTGCTGACATCCCACAGATGTACACCTCCCCTACCAAATCAACAAGCACGATGTGTAACAGCTTAGCAACCAAGGATACAATCAAAGCCCTGCAACTCTTCTAGACTAACACTTTATTCAAGAAAAGAAAGATTTACAAGAGCGCAAAACTTATTTTTTCCAAATTTTAAAAGGGATCATAGCTTAATTCCCTTTTTTTATATCTTTTTTTTCCAAATGCAGAAATATGAGAAAAATTACCCAATTTAGTTCATTTGACCAATTTGATCCCTAATTATTATCTTCAATTTTTTGTTCTTCAATAATTTTCAAGACCCCATTTTATCATTCCGCCAAGAAATGCCAGATGATTATGGACTAAATCGATCCACCTTAATTAAAACACTAAATTGGCTAATTTTGCAGCAACATAATTAGCAAAAAGATTTTTTTTTTTTTTAAAAAAAATCACTGCTGCAATATGTAACACCCTTGAAGCTTGAACGTACCGGTAGGACGAGGATAGACTTCTGGATCCATGGGCTTCCCTCCATGAGTTGGATAATAACTCAAGAATAGGGCATGAGGAGTTATACCGTATGGATCTTTGGGCTCCAAAACAATACTATGGGCCTTAAGTCCAGAAATCTTAAACATTGATGTCAATAGTGATAATTTACTAGTCCAAGGCCCAAGAGCTAGTACGATGGCATCAGCCTCAATCTCTCGGCCATCCTCCAACACCACCGCTCTAGCTTTTCCCTCTGCCACCTCCACCTTTTCCAGCTTCCCTATCACCAGCTGAACTCCATATTCTTCCACCGCCTTGCTTAAAAGCGTTCTAGTAAAATGCTTAGGATGAACTTGGGCCGTGGTCTCAGTTGTACCAATAGTCCTTGGACTCTTAGCTGGACCATTGACCCAAGAAGGAAGTGATGGGCCTGGGCTTCCATACGCCACAGAAGATGAACTTGAAGATGATGATTCAGCTATTGAGAGACTGAGAGTAGTGAGGGGTCGGTAGCCGTAGGCTTCGTGTCCGTTGAGTTCTTGCGCGAGCGATCGATGGAGATTGAAACTAGCACGTGCGAGAGATGACATAGCTCCACCATCACACCAATCAAATGCCAGAAATCCTCCGGCCTTTCCTGAGGCAGCGCAAGCGATGGAGGATTTCTCAATGATTGTCACTGCAGCACCCTTTTTGGATAAGAAATATGCGGTGCAGACTCCGATTATTCCGCCGCCGCAAACCACCACGTTTTTGGGAGATTCTTGTTGGTTATCCATGACGGGGGATGGTGATGAAGAACACCGTATAAAGATCACCGACGACGGGGGTTTTAGGCGTGGGAGGAATTGACTCGATGAAGATAGACGAATCCAGTTTAATTCCGGTGTTGATGTCAGCAGCATTTTGCTTTTCAGTTTTACAATTTTTTATTCAATAATTTGCTAAGTACACGTGGTTCGGAATACGGACTTTTGTTGCTGGGGTTAACTTGCTCCAGATTTTAATCAAATATCATAACCTTTTAAAAAACATCCTAAAGTGTAAAATATAATATATAAATAAACAAAATAAAAGCTCATCATCGTAAGTTTTTTTTCTTTTGTACTCTTCGGCTTCACTTCGATCTCTGTAATCGGCCTAAAAAGAGTTTATGGGAAAATTAGTCGTCTTTGGGATTGCTCCAATTCCCAACTAATGTTCTTAATATTCATAAAAAAAAATTACTCCATTTTTATAAAAATATAAGTAGTTGATTTAAGTTTTATTGCACATAAAAAAACGTTTTTTTAAGTGTATTTAATTATTATATTTTGAAAATAAAATTTATTTTGATAAGAAGAAAGTATAACATTTTCTTTGTCTTTGAAAGATAAAATATGTAAAATGATAGATGATAATGAATAATAATAATATAATATTGAAAGTTAATAATGAAATATTATAAAATTTTATAAAATAATTTATTTTAAAAAAAAATTTAACAACTTATATTTATAGAAGAATGTGAGTTTAAACTTGACCTTTATATATAAATTGAAAACATATATGAACGGCTCCTGGACGGTAACAAAAAAAAAAATTTCTTTTCTTTTTAATAAGTTGGACTTAACAATTCAGTTTATGAAATACCCATCCTGTTTTGCTTTCCAAACGGAAGATTATAATCTGAGCCCAGTTAAGAAATCTGCACCGAGTGCAAAAATTTCCTGGGTTGAGATGCAATTAATTTCTATGGAAATGAAGCCCGCAAAAAATGATTTAGTTGTATACCGTGGGCTTTAGTACGATTCCGTACGAGGAGCAGAGCCCACTCTTGTCTCATCAGCAGCAGAAGAGAGTATAAAAATAAAAAAGTCTCGTCCACATAGAGAATTAGGATTGAGTATTCCATTTTTGTTTTGTTTTTCGATTTGAAAATTTGATTTATTTAGTTTTCAATTTTTTCCTATTAAAAATCAAATTAAATTGTAATATTTATAAGATTGAAAAATCGAAGATTGAAATATTTAAATTCGGTACAATTTAATTCGATCAATATCGAAATTTCATTTTATATATATTTAAAATGAAATAATAATTTTTATATTTATTTTTTAATTTCTATATGAAATTTACATATCATTTATAAAAATAAAAAAATTCATCTTATTATATATAGTTCTTGTATTATTTGCAAAAATTTTATCAAGAGAAAAAAAATCATGAAATTAGAAATAAAAGTTATTAATTATTTATTGTTATAAAAATAGAAATTTGATTTTCGATCCAGTCTGATTTTTAAAATTAAAGATCGAATATCAAAACGAAATAATTGACTTTCTTAAAAATCGAATTGAATTTGTCTGTTAGATAAAAAGATCAAATCAAGTTTTAAAATATAATTCAATCTAATTTAAATAATAATTCCCACTGTAAAGAGAATCACTGAGCAAGGGAATAGCAACCGCTTGGCAAACTCTGATTAGGCCGTAGAAGCACCAATGAATTTGGCATATACTTGAAGCATACTATCGCACTCACTTTTTCATTATTGATAATCATAAAATTCGAAGCAGAAAATATATAAGTGGGAAGTGACCTGTATCAGTTTTGTGTCTTATTCAATTATTTTACATCTCATCCCTATCTACTTAACTCCATTTCTGCAAGGACAGTGAATATGTAGCAGTCCTCCAGTACTACTTTCACCCATATGAGTACTCAAGTGTTTGATTTTTTTAATTTATCCAACAAAAAAAAAACAGTGTTTGATTTTTAAGATAGAAATTCTAAAAGTATTCTCACAAACCCCCCCAAAAAAAAAAAGATACTTGGAAAACTTATTCAAGGCATGTCATAGTTGGTCAAAAATCTATGTTTAGAGACTCGTCTTTGTAAATATTTGATGTAATATAGAGTAAAATCATTAGTGTTACCCCACAAATTGTTTTTTTTTAGTTCTTCATGCGTAAAATATTCTTAATTGTTTAAAATAAGGCGTTATTTAGCTTTTTCAATTTTTTGATAAAAATATTAATTTCAATTATTATCAAATATTAGTTTTTAATTTGTTATTTTAATTATTATTTTTTATGTAAAAAAAGACACTTTGAAAAACTTCTCGAATTAAGATTTAATTATTGATACGATTAAAAAATGATTATTATATTAGTTTAAAATAAAGTTTTATTTTTTTAAAAAAAAAAAGTTTCAACAACAAAAATAAATGTACTTGATCTATTTAAAGAAATCGCTCTCCGCCTGTATTTATTGATGGGATTGGCTTGTTAGTTGTTTCATTAAAAAGCTCCTCAGATAGAGTCACTAGGGAGACAAAGAATTCCCGTTATAAGCTAAATGTACCGTTCTTTTAAACACGGGAGTTGCTTGTTGAATTATTAGTTTTGTCACTAAGTAGATAGAAAGAACCAAAATTAAATGCCAATTCAACAGCATGATTCAATAAGCTCCAAATCAACCTTTTTCTTCTTTTTTCCCTTGTGTAGGCATGGCTTGCATATTCTTTTAAACTTGCTTGTTTAGTTTGAATAATTCATTAGAAAAAAAATTTAAAATTTAGTATAAATATTTATCATAGAACCAGCCATCTCATGAGTATTCTAAATAGATGTTTCCTAATTTAGAAGCTTTATCGGATAAGTTTGGAGGAGAATTGGGTAACTACCGAACTAAATAGTAGTTAGAGTGCTTGAAATTAGTGACCACTTATCTTGAATAGAAAAGAGTCAAACACAGGGGATTTGGGGTCACCTCATAATTGTGACAAAAATGGAAAAAAGAAAAAGACAAGGAACAAAGAGCCATCTAGTTTAGTTCTAGTAAAAATAGGGAAGAGGTGAAATGAATAAAAGATGTACAGCCAACTGACCAATAAATGGCAACGAAAGTACTGCAGTGGAAAAGGGCCCACAGTCCAAAATTTAACTTCTGATTCACACAAGCCCAAGGCCCACAAGGCCAAACCAGTCCATATACATGGCTCCAAATCATCACTGATTGAGTTGAGTCGAAATTATTACGACGACAAAAGGGCGGTTGTCATCAACATTCAACAGCCAAAATGTCTTCTTCCCCCCCCCCCCCCCCCAATTTTCTCATTTTCTTTTTACGACACTAAAACCACAATCAGGTAATAAATTCATCGAACACACCCAATAATAAATAAATAATCTATGCAAACTTATCCTCAAGTTTTATTATAAAATATATTATATTCTACTAAAAATATAAATCGTTGAATTTACTTTTACGCGTATCAGAAGAACTTTTTTATAAAAAATTATTTAATTATTATATCTTGAAAATAAGAAATATAATTTTTTGTTTAACATACGAATCTTATTTAATCACATAAATAATATTTTTTATTTTTTAAAATTAAATTTATAATATTAAATAATTTATTAATTATATTTTGTGCATTTTATAGTATTTTTAATAGTGTAAGATAATATATCAATAAGTTTTGAATTTACAATAAAAAAAATTATCATTCAAATATAATTTCATTTTTTTAAAAAAAAAACTTTCAAAACTCAATTCAAATATATTCAAAGTCTTATTTTGGAAATAGGAAATAGATAAGATGAGAGATAAAAATAAATAAATATGATATTGAAATTCAATGCTGAAATATTCATAAAGTTCAGTAAAACCGATTTGTATTTTATTATAAAAAATTTATTTAACTATTTATATTTCTAATGAAAAAAATAAACAAATTAGTGAGCAAGATCTAGCTGCAGAATCCTCGTATTAATTAGGTTTGTTTACTGGGGAAAAAAGGGGGGAAACCCTCATATTAACAGAGAAAAAGGACAAAAGTAACTTTATTGCAACACATTCCTAACTTGGTGGGAATAATTTGTATAAAGCTAAAAAATTTTATGTCCACAAACTCCCTTTCAAAATGATATAATAATATGAGAGCAAGAAAAGCAATGGTTTAATATGTTGTCTTTTCATAGCCTCCTAACATGTGACTAAATTCCTAATTTAGCAATTTGGTTGTACGTATTTAATTTGTAATTAAGAAACATCAAATTTTGATAAGGGATAATCGATCGAAGGGGTTGAGGAGTGTGACGAGAAGAGAAAAGATTGATACATTAAAATGAGCCAACTGAGAACTTGGATAAGAGCCTTAATGATTTGTGCTTTTTGAAGGATGAAGGTGCATCATGATATATTGATATATATATATTCGAAGGGTCTTGATGGATTCAGTTCAGGATAGCTGTACTCAGTGACAAGTCATGATTTAGTGTTTAGTGTTAGAAGTAAATACGAGAAGCCTGTTGTTTTGCTGATCTCTTCTTCATCACCGCAAAGGGCTCAAACTAACAGAGATAGTGACACATAACCTAACACAACTATGACGAAAAGAAAGGAGGCTCCACCACGTTTTGACAAAGCCCGTGCAAGCATTGGAGCCTCTTGTTTGCAGCTAGCCTTCTTTTTGTTTCTTTCATATGATCACACCCGACGAAATATTTTTTTCAAACACAAAAAATTGACTTATTTTCTTCGTATCTTAATCAAGAATTTTGCTGATGAGAGTTACGAGGAGAAGAAAGATCAATACATAAGAAAGAAGACCATAATTTCTTGAGCTTGCAAAAACAAAATCCTATTTGAAATTAAAACCCAGAAGTTTGGAAGAAAACCCACCATGAACAAAAAACCAGAGATGTGGAAAGGAAAACGACACGGAGACCAAAAGATTGGTTGTTTAATGTTGGCTTAGAACGGGGAAAAAGTTTAGGTATTTTGAGTATGGGAATTGAAGCTGGAATGAATGTCTTTAGGAACTGTTATGGATTAGGTTGAAGGCACTTCAATTATTAAATGACATAATGTGGAAGGGATTGGTCCACTGCCCATTTAAATAAAGCTTCAAAGGATGAAGCATTCAAAGATTATATAATCTTATTCATAATGCAAAAGCCAATAATCAAATTGGAACTGTCTAATCATCGAAACCCTCTGTTCACGTCCATGAAATGAAAGCCCTCTGTTCAATAATTCTTTTTCTAGTGGAATATTTTTGACTGCTGTTTGTCAACTAATCTCCCTCCCTAATGGTGATTACTTGATAGCTGTTGAGAGCAACGATATACCATAATGTACTCTTCTTCTTCTTTTTTTCTCATATAATTTGAGTGTGGGATATATCACTGTGATGGTGACCAAATGCAGGACCTGCAGTCAACTCCATGAACAGACAGAAACATACAATTAAGTAAAAGTATGTCGATTACAGTGCTAATTAGAGTCTAAATCCAACTTCCATATAAAATGTTTTTTTTTATTTTTTATTTTACCTATAGTTCAAAATCCCTATCATCCATTAATGGGATTAACCATATTCGTTAAGAGTACATCAATAAATAGCTCAAGGTCGAGAATTTAATTTGCTGATCATTCGCAAGACATTATGCCTAGCTCGTTCTTTATATTATTCCGATGCGAGGTGTTATTTTTCTTGTGATATTTGGATAATCACAATTAATATGGATTGACTTAAATTAGGAAATTATGTATTTTTCAGTCACTCGGTGTACTCGTTGTTTATGAGATTAATTCTGATTTGGTGTTTGCGGGAGTTTGAGTTGTAGATAATTCTTAGATAAATTTGGTCTTTGTAAACCACATCATTAAAAATTTAGATTACATGCATTATTGTATTTGTTTGTTGTACCTTGTAAAATGTACAACATTTTAAACTTGTGACCATATTCTCATCAGAATTTCCTCTTGAGTCTTACTTGAAGAAAGGCCTAATGTCTAACTCAGAGTTCTTTCAATAGATCACACGAAAAGTTCACCATATAATTGTATTTTATTTTGATATTAGCAATCTACTTGTTTGTCTTTCCCATGCTGTAGAGGAAGAAATTATAATATTAGCCATTGTGGTGCAACACACAACATAAATAAGGATGAGTCTTTTTTTTTCCCTTTTTATTCAATGGGCAATATATTGTTTTGATACCATTTGTCGCAACTTGAGAAACTTAAATGTCTCCCCAAAAAAAAAATGTTTAATTCATTCGTCATTTAACAACCAAAATAACTAAAACAAGAAGTTTTGGTACGTTTCGGTAGTTAACGGGTAAAGACAGAACATGATAAAATCAGAGAAAAAATCAAATTTAAAGGTAAAAAGTTATATTAATTGAATATCACGAGAAAAAAAAAAGACTGCGTTAACCCTCAATCCTACTAATGAACGAAAGGATGAGTCCTAATAACTATTAGTAATAGTCCTCGGTATATAATATAGTTGGTAAAATATGTGATTAGCTACAAATATTCATTGAAATATTATAAAAATTTATTTTGTAATTTAAATTATATTGACTGTTTTTCATATTTGTTTGTGTCTGTTTAAGGGACGATGAGAGTTCTTCCTCTCCCTCATAAAAAAAAATTATTAGTAATAATTAAAAGGGTAATAATCAAAAGTCATAAATTTAAGAAAAGTATCCCAAGCACATTTCATCATTCTTTTTTCCAAATTCCTATTCCTCTTTACATGTCAAACTTAATCGAGATTATCTAATAAGAAACCAATAACTAATATAAAAAAAAAATACGCGTTTGATAGCAAGAATTATTACAAAATCTTATGAAAACAACCCACTCAACCAAGTTGTAGGGCAACTGTGCTTTTTTAATTAGTTTCATTTAGTTAATAGTAATGGCAACAGATACAGCAAGCCCTAGATGATCCTAGAGGAAACTTTATTTTACACATGGAACAAACCAATGGGAAAAAAAACATATATATATATATATGGGGAAGAGTGTTTGGAGACTTTGATCAAGAATTACCTCATGCTTATATTGTTAAACAACTAGCAATAATAAATATTTACAACAAAAAAAAAAGGGGGTTGGGTGGGAAACAAAGATACAGGCGAAGAATAAGAAATTAATATAAATAGCAGTATAAAACAACGGCCTCCTCTCTGTCAGAGGAAGAGAATTAGTTTTGAAACTTGGCTTTCCGGTTGGTACCTTTCTGTTCTTCTTTATTTATTTTAAGGTCTCAAATTATAACCATTTGGGACATACTACTTTTCTGGTTCATGGTTAGGCAATTTGATGGAAACAAAGCCAGATGAGCACATGGATTTGATTACCTTTTTAAAACCTTGACTAACATCACATCAAACTTCATAGTTTTAATACAATATTCCAAAGGAAAAAAAGATTTTGTGATTTAACAACTATATATCAAGGGACTAATTATCTTTTCTTTAACACGAGAAAGAGAAAGTAAAGCTTCGGAAGCTTTAGCTAGCTATTAGTATTAGGTCGTGGCAAAACTCTTAATTGCTTCTTTCAACTTTTAATTATAAAAACAAAAGCGTATGCTTTAGTTTTTGCTTCTCTAACATGCAATCAAAAGTGAGTGCAAACGAGAATTGAATCTATAGATGTCTCTATATTTGTTTAGATCTACCAGCTAAGCAACCATCTGATTCTCAGTACCATGCAAGTACTTCTTTTGCTTCTAAAAAGCAAGTCGATCGTGATCTTTTCCCTCGTTGCTTAAGAAAGCGGTAGTAGATAACAACAACGCCCCAATTTATTAGTACTACAACGAAGTTTTCCTCTCTTTTTTTTTTTTTTTTAATGATACAATTTTAGGTTTAGGCATAACTAAGACTCAGTATGATATTGATATCTTATTACTATTATGTAAATTATGTCATGTGTCGACAATAATTTATAAATGATTCACTAAATTTTCATCAAAATCCAACTATATAAAAAAGCAAATAAATTAAACATGCACTAATGAAATGGAACATCCACCTCTTTTGTCATTACATTTATAGCCTAAGAACACAACTTTAATAACCCATTCTAGAGTTTTTACTTTTAATCAATCAAATTAATACCTTGACTAAGTAATTAAGTTTATTTAGTTCACACATTTATCGTTGTTTAAATCCAAAGTACCTAGAAAATTAATAACCTTAAGTGATTTTAGTATAAGTATAAAAGAAACAATTCAAATTATTTATATCTTTTTGTTTCACTTTGACTTATCTATAAACAACTGTGAGATATATATAATTAATAATATATATCATGAATATTATTCATGATAGTAACTTAGCAAAATGGAAATTATGTCTTTATTCATAATTAAATGTTTTTGTATAACTTAGTTTAAAATTTTATAATAACATTTAATTTGAAAAGAATTATCATATTATATTTGGTATTAATGGTGAAATCATTAATTAGCATAATATAAATTTTTAAAATAAAAAAATATTAGTAAAATTTAATAAAAATACATTTATTTTAATAATTGAATGTTCAACATTGAACAAAAAGAGTAATATTTTAAATATGAGATATAAAAATATAGATAAAATAAATAAATGGTATCAAATAGAAGGAGAATTTCTTATCAAAAATAAACTAGAAGGAGAATAAATTAAAGTGGAGTTGTCTCCACTCAACAGGTGGTGTGACTTGTGAGAGAGAGCCTACTATTTAGTAGGGGAATTATTTTTACGGAATGGGCTTGCAAATAAAGAAAGAGAGAGAGGGGGTAGGAATATAATTTTTGTTAGTTTCTGAAGAAAGAAATGGTCAGGTACAAAGAGGACGCATACGGATTACGATTGCGGGAATCATGGGATGTGGTGGGTGGGTGTCTTTGCACTATGATCCCATCCAAGTTTCGAATCCCAACGAACGGATGTTGTCCTTTCCAGGATCGTTCGTTACATCTATTATATATACACAAATAATTAATTAAAATCTTTTATGCGCTATAGCTGGCAAACCTTAAACTGAAAATCTCCTAGAATTTACCAAAGAAGTGAGAGTTGGACACTACCATCCATGGGGTGAGTTCAAGTATTATCAAATGATTATCAAACTTAAAGAAGTAAAAGTTGGTTAATACTCTAGTTTAAAATTAGAAATAGTTTTTGACTTTAATGAAAATATTTTATCATTCTTAATATTAATTATATTATTGGTGAAGACTATTAATTAGTAATATGTAATTTTTTAAAGTTAAGGAGTTTATTAATGAAATTTTAAATAAAAAATATGTTTATTTTATAAAAGTACATATTTAATTTAGAATATACTAAAATATAAATGTAAATATTCAATTCTCACGTATATAGTATTACTTAATGTTTGTAGTCATTTTGATGCAATGGCTATCGAATATGATCATATTAATGTGCTTTTAGTTTTTTTTAATTTGAACAAAATTAATATAGAATGAGATAATATAAGAAAATAAATAGTATTTTATTATTAAATAATCATGGAAAATACTTTCTACCAAGTATTTTATAATTATTTTAAATTTATATATTTGTAAGTTCATTACACTTATATTGTTTATAACTGAATAATGTAAAAAAAAATGCTTATTTGTACCAATAAAATTAAAATCTTGAACTTAAACAAATTATAATAACTAATATTTAATATTGTTATCATAATAAATTATAAAAAATAATATATTTACCTATTAATATCTATTATTAAAAATAAATAATTAAAATCATTGTTAAGTTTAATGTTTACGAAAGAGGTAGGGGTGTATATTAGGTTTTTTATGAAAATTCTATTATTCAAAACACTAAGTGCTTAATCTCTTAGTCATTAAACGATCCAAGAACTGTTTAAAAAAAGAAACAATTCAAGAACATGTTATAAAGTTTAAACGCCCATTTGACCTGACCTTACACATGTTCCTCTATATATCGTCACATGATACAAATTGAATTCAAGAAGAGAGTGTCATCTTTGACTAGTTTAAATTGTCTTCTAATTTTAGAGAGTAATTTATGTTAAAAAAATGCTACTTTCTTTGAGTGTTTTTTCCCTGTTTACTAATAAAAAACATTTTCTTTTAAAAAAATATATAAAAATTCTTATGTTAACATGCTTATAGCTCAAAACAGTTCCAACCCAGGTTAATGATAAAAAAACAAAAGAAAACAAATCATTCATCTACCCTTTTTTTCTTTTCTTTTTAGGGTATTTCATTAATCTACTTATTTTGGCTGATTACTTTGTCAAAACATATTATCATCAATTAAATGATGGAGAAATTTAATTTATATTTTCCCCCCTTTTTAGGACAAGCAAGGTTTTATAGAAAGGACTTATAAGAATCTTGAAAGGTCGAAAAGGGTAATTGTTTTTTTTTTTTACCTCTCACTCTTTTTATTTGTGATTGAATTCACATAACAATGCCATATAATCTGGAAAACGACAAAATACGGGTGGGGTCATGATTCAACTAACTTTGATTACGTGGCCGTAAGCAAGTAAAACCGGACAAGACTCGGCTGGACAACTCTGTCTGAGGTTGAAGATCAACTCCGCCGGACACGTGGTGATCAGGAACGTCGAGCATGTGTTTTTTGTAAATCCTCAGAAAAGGAACAGTCATCGGCGCCCAGCGACAGCGAGACACGGTGGGCTGATATCGGCTTATTTTCACGTGCCACAAAAGTTGACGTCGTATAGTATAAGAAACATACCGAAAAGTGGATTCGAAATTGATGATGCCAAACCAGTAATGGGACCGATCGAAGCCACGTCCAATTGCCAATCCTCCGTCGGTAAACGTCGTATTTTAACCGCAGTTAAAGTCTTAGCTGTAAACTTTCTTACTTCCTTTACTAATTTCTATATATGTTTTTAAAAATAATAATTTCTATATAATTAAGGAGTCCAGAATGATTTTGGACGGACGTTGCAGAATTTGAAATAGACAAAAAATGTAATGACAAAGGGAGATATTGTTGTCATTATTACGAGGAGCTAAATTACAAGTTATATAATTCATATGTTCAAAAGTCAATAGCTCTTTTAACTTATTTTTTAAAAATTACAGAATATTATATTTGTCAAAAAATTAAAATATTATAAACATTTCATACATATTAATGAAGTGTTTTAATTATTTAAAATGCCCTTATTTAATATTTCATACTCTTTATTGAAAATTTTGAATTAAAGTATTTATTTTTTCTAATTCATTTAATAGTAATAGTACTATTAGGAACAACACACAAAATAATTCTCAAGAATAATAAAATATTTTATATTTTACAACTAAATGAGTATTTATATTATCTTTGTTAATAATATAGTTAGTGAATGCATGATATAATTCAATGGTTGTAATCTATTAAATAAATGAGTTTGTTGTAAAATTTTAAATGATTTTTTTTTTGTAAAATTTGCATCAATTTCAAATATCAAAATATAAATTCCAAAGTTCAACCGAAATGAGAATATGCTTTAATATTTTTATTGAAAACATTTTTGAAGATCACTTTTATTAAAGCCAAAGTTACTCATTTAACATAGTCATATGTAATATATATTTTATTTTATATCAATTTATAATATATTTTAAACAGGTAATTCTAATTTTCTTTTTTATCAAATACAACGACGTGAAATATGATAAAAAGAGTAATATTTATGCTCCATGGGTATGGATGACTTAGTAAATTATGAAATGACAGAAATAAATATTCCAATAACATAAGTTCAAATATTATGTAGTACTCTCTTCAAGTAG
The DNA here is from genome assembly GCA_019593545.1 of Apocynum venetum. NCBI lineage: Eukaryota > Viridiplantae > Streptophyta > Magnoliopsida > Gentianales > Apocynaceae > Apocynum > Apocynum venetum. Next base: position 726,844 of record SRSM01000123.1, on the reverse strand, counting down.
AGTAATTGACACAACCAATTATGAAAGTCTGACTAATAGCGGTAGAGTGAACTTTCAAATTCTTTTATGGGTCGTAAGTAATGATTTATGTCCTTTGAGAATCCTGTAATCAATGGTTGCATTACGCATGAGAATAGTTTATAATGACTTAAATTACTACTATTTAGGTCATAAAAAAAAATTTTGTGTAGCACATATAATATTGTAATGTTTATGGGTTCAATATGTGTGTGTGGAGAGAGATTATTCTTTTGATGTTCAAAGAATCTTCGTAGAATATTCCCACGAAAGTCTTACTCCCTGAAATTGAATAGGGCACAAAACTCCACTGCACCTTGAACCTACTTGAGCAATCGCCACCAAGTGTGTGTATCTGTTTTTTCTATTTTATTTTTTCTCCATTCCTCTTTAAAGAAATGGATAAATTATCTCAACTATCTAGGACACATTTGGATAGCATTTTTAAAGTTCAAATGTTGTTTACAAAAGAAAATTCACTTGTTCTTGATGAAAACAATTTCTCATTTTCAAAATAAATTCATACTTCAAAAGAGAGAATATTTAGTATTTGGAAAATTTAGAAAATTAATATTTTAATCTCTTTTTTTTATATAAAAAGAAGCCTATAGAATTTGAATATATTTAAATGTGTGCATCTTCAAATTGTGATAATGAAAACAAAAAAGATGAGGACGAAACCTCAAAGCCACAATATTAGCCTCACTAAGACTTGCACAAAAATTTTTAAAATGATTTAAATTGTTTTAATTAGTAATGAAACGTATTAAATTTATTTATATTATAATTTAATAAATTTACAAATAATCAATATAATTATGTAAATCAATAGAGTAATATTGGAAATAACATAATATATATTGAATGCTTTTTAATTTCTTAAATCAATAGCTAATCTAAAACAAAAATGATTTTATCATAATATTACTCTATTCACCTAGAAATATAAATTGACTAACTTTTTTTTTAATCTCAAAATATAAATATTTTAACAAAATTTGATGGATATTTCACTATTGATTTATAATATTACTCAGGTTTATTTTTATCTATCATCTCACATCTTTTTTATTTTCAACATAAATCCTTTATATTTGATTATTCTAAAAATAAACTTTAATTTTTATTTATTATTTTAAGACATAATAATTAAATTAATTTTAGAAATAGTTTTTTATTAATATATATATATATATGTAAAAGTGAATCTAACGATTTATATTTATGAATAAATGTTGTATTATTTATTATGTCAAAAATCTTCTTTCGCCTATTAATTGATTTTTTTTCTTCATTAATATAAAAATTAAGAATAATTATTTTACTTGAATGAATTTATAACATTATCCTGACTGTTGATATAGTTAATAGTGGAACCAAATAAATTAATGAAATATGGTCTTAAAAATAAATAATTAGCATTGAAATTAAAAATAAAAGATATATTTATTTTTAAAAAATAAATATTTAAATTTACTGGGCATTGGATTAAAACACATCATATAAAAATATACTAATAAAAGTCAAAGATATTGATTGACAATCCAACTCAACACCAAACAAATTTTGGTTAGCATGCTTTGTCATCCTTATCACAATGCAACCTTTCCATCCAACGACCAACGAAGAGGAGGACTTCCCAAAGTATTTTGAGGCAAACCAAGAATCCTACCCAATATCGTGTATTCTATCTATGTGCAACTCAATCTTGACCGAAACAAATTGCAATAAGCATAAAAATAGGCCGACCATGTCAATTTTAAAAAATATATGTTAGCACGACCTTGAAGTCGGCACTTCAAAATCCTAATATATGGCCTGAATGTGTTGATTATATTCCTTTGCCCTCCGCCCTCCGCAACGCCTCCATGCAATCTCCTGGAGCCTTCGCTATCACGTGACCACTAACAATTCAATAATAGTATTTCGCTGTTTTTTTCTGTAATTACCTTTTTATCCTTGGGTTGCTCGCTAAATATTAGTAGTAAATAAAACTTTGGGTTAGATATGTTAATTCCCTGACGGGATTCCACTGTTGCATCAGAGGATGCAAGACGCACGTGTGTCTCCTATGCACCAGGTCTCCACCACGTTACAAAGTGCCCGTCGCACGTGCCCTTAACAAACAAATGCTCAAATCTCTATATATACATACCGTTCGGATGCAGGACTCCAGGTACTCCCCCTCCCACCAAATAAATAAGTACTAAAATAAAATGAATTCTTCAAAAAAATTACCTTTTTTTATTATTTGATTCTTTTAGCCCACAGAAAAGCATTTTAATTTTTTTTTAACATTGTTTTCTAATTATATTTCTCATAAACTTGCCTTCCAATTTCATTTTTCCAATTACGTCCTAACAAAACGATCAAGACTAAAAATCATATAAATCTACATTTTCATTTTATAATATCTAAAAAAAATATTCACTAAACTCATAAATCTCATTAATAATATCTCACGTTAATAAATAATAAGTCTATAATTAAAATGCCCTCTTAAATTAGTTTTTTATTTTATTTTAGAACATAGTAAATATTTGTTGAACTAAGGAATATCACACCAATAGAAAGCGGGGTACGGTCCTGGAACAACATCCCCATCAGACGCGACGATAAGTTGACAGCTGGCTTCTTGTAACGGTTACAAAGCGTTAAATAAGATTTCGCCCATATCTTCTTTTATTTTGGTTGCTTTTCGACTATACTTTTCCGTTTTTTCTGTTTTTGTTGTTGTCCACAAAACTAATGGCTCTGACGTATACTTTTGGTTATTGTTTTGGACGGTTATATGTAATGGTCCTGTTCTTGTTATTTTTTAAAGTGAATTAAAAATATTATAACAGAAAAGCTTGTAAAGAAATTTATGCATAGAAACATTTTTTTACAAAAAAAAATTCATTAATGAATAATAGAAATTAAATAAACAAATAAAAATGGCTACGTGCCCACTGCATTATTTTTTTAGAAAATTTAAGAGTTGGAATGTAAAAGATGGATAAAATTTACTTTGAATGCGAAAATCAATTTTCTTTAAAAAAATTAAAGTAATGTCTAGATAATTTTCCAAACAAAAGCCATAAAATTTAACCACCTACCACAATGTTGTCTAACATGGTCAGCATTCCAATGTGCAACGTGAAAATAAGAAGGTTGGTAGGTATTGATGATGGAGATCACTTCGATCTTTTTTTAAATTTTTTTTATATCAAAGTACAAATATAAAGTAGTACTAATTAATAAGTATGAGGAACACAAGTGGTTATAAAAAATAAAAGAAAAGGATAGCTCGAAGAAGTTAATGGAATGGTCAATAATCACATTACTTTGTCGTTTCTTGAAGAGCAGAGGAATTATTCTTCATTGCAAAAACTCCCTATTTCATATTCCTTGTAATGGTGGAGCAGGGTCTACTAGAATGAATATATGAACCAAGAACTTTGGCAGCTTTAAGATTCAACCCAAACTTTTAAAATTATAAAAAAATTACTTTTGTTTCAATACAAAAAAATAAAATAAAAAGAAGAATAATTTGGAATTTACTCAATTGTCTTTATAATTAATGTAAGTTAATACTATTAAAATTTATGTGTCAGTAGAAAAGATCTCTAAAATTAAGAAATTTTTTTTAAGGGTGAAATTTCATGAAAAAATATGCCTACATTAATAAATTACATTTTAAATATCTAAAGAAAAAGTACATACAATTTTGAAAGAAGAAAGTAACATTTAGTGCAATTAAATGCTAGAGTTTTCAACAATTTTCTCTGGGGAATGCGAATGCAATAATTCGATTCTGGAGGACTATTTTGTTTATAATTGGTTTTTCTGGACATTCAGCATTGAATGTTTTAAACTTTTACTATAAATGATCAGATAGGTGTGGTAAAGTGAAAAAAACAGCCCAGGACTCATGATCTGAATACAATTAAGTATCTGAAAATGTCGTTGTAGGATTTATGAGAAATAACTTTTATCACAAGTTTTGATTCTATAATTAATTCACAATTTATATTATTTTTGTTGACTAATTAGAAAATGCAACCTAATAAAGGTAGCAAACATAAGGTTATTTCTTCTACTAAAAATGGAGTAAAATAGAGTAGTTATTGTTATTCTAAAAGAATATCTGCTTTTTTTTCCATTCGTCTTCTAGTTAGCAATAATTGTCTAAACAGGGTAATTCTGTGGGAGTCCACTCATATAGTTGTTCCCTACCTCATATGCTTCACGATATTACATAGAATTCTCTAGTTATTTTAATTTAATTTATAAAAAAAAGAAGGAATATGTGATTATATTTCTTAAACGGAAAATTCTCAGGAATGGAATAGTATTTGCCAACCTAATGCCATAAATATGGAGTATTTGACTATAGTGAACTACAATATGGATATGGTCGAATAATTATGTATTTTCTAAGGCAAGACAAAAAGTAAATTATGTAGAAAATTCCTAAGTTTGGAGTATTCGAATAATTATATACTTGTAGAATTACTTTTGAGGACATCACCGACTGTAAGGTGAGTCAAAAGTCAGAAATAGAATACTCATCTACTCCTACTTAAAAAAGGAAAAAGATAAAGAAGACAAAAAAGGTTCGTAGATATTATGATACTATAATTTCATATACATTTACTATACAATACAACCCAACAGCCATACCAAATTCGTAGATATGCATAATGCAATTAAGTAGTAGGTACGATGTACGATTATCAGAGGCAGATACGAATCTCCTCTAACATATCTCTTCCATTTAATATACCCCCAACTTCCAAGTCCTTCACACCAACATAAATTTCTTACTCCCTAATTAATTTGTCTTTGTCCTTTTTCGTTTTTAATACTACTACTTTTTTTTGGCATTTTAAACTTTAATATAGAATTATACTCATTTTGTCCGAAATTGAATCAAAATATTTTTACTTTGATATATATATATATATATAATTAAATATTTATTTTCTTAAAATAAACATATTTTTTGTTTCAAATTATACTAACTAACTTTTTAAATTTAAAATATTTATATCTCATTAGTTAATTATCTCACTATTGATAAAATTACCAAATTAATAATATAAAAATTATTAATGTCAATGTCTTTTTTTGTTTAAAATTAAATCAAATATGAATATTTAATTAAGAATTAAGAAAGTATAAATTTTATCACTTTTTAGATATATAAAAAATGTAATTGGTTAAAAAGAAAAAAGAGCTACTTCTTTTGAAATGAAAGAAGCAAAGGTGACCACTTTGAATTTTGTAGGAGCCAAAAGCATGGCCGGCATTGTTAAATCATCAAAATTGGAGGTCTCATCTCATATTATTTAAATTGCAATTTGGAGCAGGAAGAAAGGGATTCAATTCAATTATAGAGATTAGTAGTAAGGTGAGCACGAAGGTTGTAGGAAAGCGTGTGAGCGAGCGTGGGCTTTTACCTGAATCCGTACAGGTGAGCTTTAACGGGGTAAGGACGGTTGAGTGCAGAGAATTCAAAGGGAGAGGTAAACCGACTGACCGGCAAAACCAGGCGGGGTAGAGAGAGAGAGAGGCCGTTACAAAATAGCAAATGCATGGCAGGAGAAGTTAAAAAATTACAGGCTGGACTGACAGGATAGCAGTAATGATTCGCCCTCCGATTAGGCGACCAATCTTGTCGTTTTCTGCCAGCTCAGCTATTCCGTGCGGCCGTTTTGATTTTCGTTTGCCTGGTTTTTATTTTATTTTAAATTTAATGAGGATATGGAGGGGATAATAATATCCTTTCCACACGAAAAGAAAGCAAAATGCTATCCAGCCTGGCCATCTCTCTTTCAGTTGAGTCAAAGCTGATCGGCTCCTCATCCTCTCTCTCCAACCGTTACTTCCACTAATAAACTAAAGAGTAATAATTTCTCCTTCCTTCTCACCACTATTTATTATTAGCGTCATGATTTCAGTTGGGAGACTCGCCCCTGTATTGTACTATTCTTTAGTTATTAGTTAGTAGTGTCACTATTTTTTTTTTATACTATAAATTTTAGTCAATTTTTATAAGATATATTTATTTAAATTTTTAATTATAAATGTTTTAAAAAAATTTATGATTATTATTTATGTTATTTTTAATTTTATTCATAAAATTTTGAGAAAATAAAATAAGAATAATTTTTTAAATAAAAAGTCAAATAAATAATAATATAATAAAAAAAATATATTTTTGTGTAAAAATTGATGAATAGTATACAATATCTCTCTTTCTTTATCCATACTCCCCACCACTAGTGTTACTAGTAACTTTCAAATTATAACTTGAAGATGACGATATGAATAGATCTCTCTCTCCATATATCATATATCGTTACCTATGCCATGGATTATTCCCTAAACTTGGTTCAGACCATCTTTTAATTTCTCTCCATTAAAGAAATCACAAACTATTACTTCCTCTCGCTATATAAATATAAATACATATATTATTTTAACGTTAAGAATATTTAAATACGGGTATATTATTATTTATATTTTTAAGAATCGATTTTTTATTTTAAAATTTTGACTATAAATTTTTTAGTTTTGAAAGAAAGTTTTATTTATACTATAAATAAAACTAGTAAGATTGGAAATTATAATTATATATTAATAATTATGAAATTAAATTATATTTAAAAATAATAAATCAAGCTAGAATAATTTATATTTAAATATGAAATAAGTGTATTGATACTCAGCATCATCAAGTTGTCAATACACTAAAATGAGGTTGCAAAATGCCTCTAGCAAATTTAACCAATATATTTTTTCCTAATTTTTTTTGATTGAACTAAAATGGGATTATGTCTTTCTTTTAGTATCCTAATCCTAATTAACGAGTAGATTTTTTTTTTTTGAGGGTCAATTGAAGAGTAGAAATTGTGAAATTAATTAAGAAGAAAGAAAGAAGCCAAAGTAAGCAACAGAAAGCGCCAAAAGGAGGGGAAGGAGAGTGAAGTAAAGTGGAAAAGAAAAGGAACGACGATGCGAGAAGAAAGAGTATATGTGTAAATCAATGCAGGGCTGGGATGTGACGCGTGTCCGTTTCACAGCTGTATCCCAATGCCCCCAATTTCAACCGCTTGCCTCGAAATGGCGGTGCCCATAACGCCCACTACAACTCTCACTTTTCCACCTATCGCACCGGTCCAACCGGTCGCCGTTTCGTCCCTATCTCTTCCTCACCCCGCTCCCTTATTATATCTACCCAACCCTGTCCCCCTCTTATCTTCTCTGATATAAAAAGCCCATCCCCACCTCTTCCTCCATCTTCCTTCTTGAACTGCTCCAACATACGAAAACCCGCCCATAACTCTGTTTTCTCTCTTTCTTTTTATCAATCAAAGAACCCCCTCAACTTTTTTATTCTTCTTCAGTTGATGCTCATTTGAGTAAATATGGCTAATATCAATCTCACTAGCATGAGAAAAGATGTGGATCGTATCAAAGGTCCGTGGAGTCCTGAAGAAGATGAACTCCTGCAGCAACTTGTTCAGAAACACGGCCCAAGAAATTGGTCTTTGATTAGCAAATCTATACCCGGAAGATCCGGAAAATCTTGCCGGTTACGATGGTGTAACCAACTCTCTCCTCAAGTTGAGCACAGGGCTTTTACCCCTGAAGAAGATGACACCATTATCCGAGCCCACGCCCGATTCGGTAACAAATGGGCTACCATAGCTAGACTCCTCTCGGGTCGAACCGATAACGCTATTAAAAATCATTGGAATTCCACTCTTAAGAGGAAGTGCTTGTCCATCAGCGGCGACGAAGGTAACGAATATTCCAATGATTTACAGCACCACCAGCAGCCGCTGAAGAGATCCGTCAGCTGCGGGTCGGGCGGACCCGTCTCCGGTGGCTTGTATTTCAGCCCTGGTAGTCCATCCGGGTCGGACGTTAGCGATTCAAGTCTTCCCAATATGTCTTCTCCCCATGTGTACAAACCTGTTGCTCGAACCGGTCCCGTCTTGCCACCTCAGCTCGAAACGACGTCATCGGGCAATGATCCTCCGACATCGTTAAGTCTGTCCCTACCCGGAGTTGACCCTTCTGAGGTATCCAACCGGACTCATGAGTTGACTCAGCCTAAAAACCCGATTCAACTGCTCCCATTATCACCTCCACCTTCTCCACCGGCAGCTCCGGTGCCGATCCAGCAAACTCCGGTCAACCAGCCAAACGTCCAGAAACCAGTTTCCACACCACAGCAGGCTCCGATGGTGCCTCCGGTTTGTCAACAGGATAAGGTGTTTGTGCCATTTAGTACGGAGTTGTTGTCGGTGATGCAGGATATGATCAAGAAAGAGGTATGGAGTTACATGAACACGATGGGAATAGAGCAGCAACAGGCGCAGCAGCAGCAGCAGCAGCAGAGATATCAACAGCAGCAGAATCAGCAGCAACAGATGATGATGATGCACAGTGGGATTGGTATGGGGATGTGCATGCAGCAAGCCTCAGCTGCTAATGATGGGTTTAGAAATGCTGCTATGAAGCGTGTTGGAATCAGCAAGATCGAGTAATCTTTGGTTTAGATGAAAATATTTTGGATGCTCGAAGGAAAAGAAACGATCTTGGTTTCATTTCTAAATCAACAAACATGGCCGAAAGGAAAGAGACGGATTTTGGTCTGTGTTTAATGTACAGAGCGTTTGGGTAAGAAGTGGGGTGGTAGAGGGAGGGGAATTTGGCGGGAAAATATTCTAGCTTCGAGAGAGAATGGTGGGGGAGAGGGTGAGGTTCATAGTCGAGAGGACCAGTAGGAAGAAGAAAGAGATAGGGGTGGGAAAAAAATGTTCTTTCCTTTTTAATTTTTTTTCCATTTTGTCTTTTAGCTCCGGGAGATTAGGAACTTCAAAAAAAAAAAGCAGCAAAAAATGTGAAGGAGCCCCCAAAACAGAGTAAAACAAAAATGGAATATCGATCAATCCAAGTTTAATTTCTTCTAAAAAAATTATTTTCTAGTATTTTATTAAACTTTTTTTGAAGTGAATAGTTTTGTGTGTGTGAAAACTATGAACTGTCCCGAAATCTGGAAGGAGGAGCGGAAATGAATGAAAAGGGTGATAATTGTGTACAGGTGGGATCCTTGATGAAAGTATTAAAGTTGGGCCTGCCAAATACTGTGAAGGGACTTGATTATTCTCACACAAGAAGCATAAATTCACTGTGGTGGAACAGTCTGACCCAAATAACATACAACTAGCTAATGACAACTTAGCAGAAATAAGGGGGGAACTCTAATGGGTACTCAAAACTGTAAATGCCTCTTAAAAGAAGAAGGAAAAAGTTCCTAGTTTTTTTTTTTTTTTCATTTGAAGAAACGGAGTGTGTACATCTCTTTGGTACTCTGCTATGCATAATCATCTCCAGGCTACGTTTCATCCGGCTGGAAGCTACTAATGCCCCTACCAAAAAATTCTCACTGGTCCCTTCAGATAAATGCACACATCACCAACGGACCCCCCATTCCTAGGTTCCTTCTTACCTCCCAATTTTCAAAAGATTTGACCTTAGATTTTATCACAAAATATTTTTTTTCTTTATATATGACCAGACGGAGCTGTAATCCTTATCTAAGGATGCGTACGATGAGTTTAAGCCTAAGTTGCTAACGAATTCTGGTAGTTTGTCTTTTGATCACCTTTACATTATTGGGTTTATTTACAACATGAGTTTTTTTAAAATATACCATTCTAAAAATGGAGACTGTCGTGTCTCCCTGGAGGAAATGTGACCCCCATATATAACCCTTCAATCCTTCGATGTTGTTAAAAACGGGATTGGAGCAAAATGAGACTTTGGTAATGACAGACCATTTTTATTTTTATTTTATTTTAAGGACTGGTCTTGAAAATGGCCAATTCAGGTTCTCGCCATTTTCTGCACTGCGGACATGAGCCTAAATTACTGGACTTTTAATAAACCCAATTCTTGGCCATTGTAGATAAAGACAAAAAAGCCCATCTAATCCTCCTTAAAATATCTTATCTTATCTTTGTGGCAAGAACGACTTCATCCGTATCTACCTCTCATAAGATTCCAAAAACATTTCATTTTTAATTTTTTTTTTTAGGACTTGATTGTGCTTTAGCTTTTTAATCTACCTCTCCTGAAGTCTGTCTTTACAAAAGAGCGGAAGCGGAAGTGCCCGTACGCTAACTCCACTTTTCTCCTCAACATACATGCGGCTTCCCTTTTTCACAAATACGAAATGGTACACAAACGGATATATATTCCTTCTAGAATATACGACGGACTCTACTTTGGAAAAATGATAATATTTTTAGTAAAAACTCCAACAACACTGTCGGTATGGTTAACTGATTTTGGTGGTTGGGTTACGAATGTGAGGTGTGGAAGAATGAATGATCAAGAATTCAAGTTCCAACTGCCAACCGAGCTAAATGCCAAATGAACCATAAACCCCGTGTCATTAAAAACCTTCCCAGAGTCGCACAAAAAAAGGAAAGTAAACAAGTCTGCGATGTTAACCGTTCAACTCTGATTCCGTATTCTTTACTCTTTCCTTCAATGATTAATAATTTAAAATCTTCCAAGATAATAGAACCGAAGGCAACCGCATCCCAGTTCACTGTAGGCCAAGGTTCCGTGTCAATGTATAGAGGTGGCGGTGTTGCGAGCCACGAAAATATTTTACCAAGCAATGATAATCTCCTGCAGTTAGGGCGAAGACGATGCTTCTTAATGAATGAACTTACATTTATCACTCAATTCTAATTTATGTGGCAGAAGAGTTCTTCTTAATAATGGAAAGAAAGAAGAGCAGAAGTTCACAACTTTGACGCTGCAATGACAGTGAAATCCAATTAAGACATGGAGACTAATCATCTTTATTTTACGTGTATCATTTAATGTTGGTTATCACCGACCAGAGAAAAAAAAATGAGAAATGAGGCGGGAAGAAATTTACAGGTCAACTTTACTAGCTGCAGCTACCCTTCATCCACAAGTCAAGAATCTGATTCTTCCGAAAGTCCGTATTCGCCAAATAAGTTAAAAAAGGAAGAAAATTTCGGAGGTGGGAATTTATTACAATGGTCTGGGCTGTACCGTTCGCTGGTTGGCTTTCAGATCACTCGAAAATATATACAAGGATCTGAGTTTGTTAACGAGTTGCAGCATGTCATCCCAACACGACCAAGTTGGAGAATTTAGAGCGCGGATAGAATTGAGGCAAACAAGAAGAGTCCCACCCTCGTGCAGAAGCACCTGCATGTTTCAACCAGAAAAAAAACACTAAAATTTTGTCACAACTAGGGAAATAACCAGAGATGCAAATGAATAAGTAGCATCACAGCACCGTAAAAACACGTTTTCAGCAACTCATAGGCCTTTAAGGATCAATGTAGGCACAAGAATCGAATGCCCACAATGATATTCTCTAAGTGTAGTGATTATGCTGTCCATGCCGAACATATTTCACTTATTTCAACACCTTTCGTTAATATAGTTTTCTATGTTTACTGTTTTACAGCTCAGTACGTATAAATTGAAATAAAAGTTATTTCTACATGATTCTTGGATAGAGACTTTACCGTTAACCAGAGGGGAAGAAAACCCAAAACTGATGTAAGAGAGGCCAACATGATGCTAGATAAAGCAAGGGCCACATTTTGCTTGACCTAAGAGTGCTGCAGTGTTAGTATTGGTCACAGATGCAAGGATAACAAGTGCACTAAGAAGGAAATAATTTAGAAAAATACCAGGGAAGTGGTTTGTCGAGACTTAGCTACACAGAATGGAACACCTGAAATATTGTCCTGGAGCAACAGGACATCTGCAACAGCTATAGCAGTTGCACTGGCACGATCAGCTAGCACAACACCCACAGTTGCAGCTGCCAGGGCTGGGGCATCGTTAATCCCATCGCCTACCATTATCAGTCCACCTCCTATGGGCAAAAAAATAAGGTAAAACGTTTTAGTGAAATAATTGCATCATAGAAACTTAAATACGTAGGATAATTTTCTAGAAGTTTAACGAAACCTTTATACAAGATGCAAGGAGCTCCATTGTGAAAAAATCGGAGGAGTAAATATGTCATGCTAGTACAAAAGCAGATACTTGTATAACATAGGAGTGGTCAAACATAGGTTTTATATAACCCAAATATCAGTATTACCAAAGGGTACAAGCGAATTTATGCAGGTGATGTACACTGTACTAGAATGAGCTTCAGTTCAACATCTCCATTCAACAAAATGGCAACATTTTAGGTCACAAGACTTGAAGATGGGACATGAAATTGGCTGAGAACCATACCCGTGTTTCTAGGTATATTTGTAACGTGGTAGAGCTTATCCTCAGGCTTTAAGCTGCAATGAACCTCCTTGATACCCACAGCATTAGCCACTCTCCATGCACTGGACTTATGGTCACCAGTCAACATCATTACTCGGAGCTTTGCTTGATCTTGTAATTCCTGGATTACTTCCAAAGCACCAGCTCGAGGCTCATCTTCAAAGTGGAAAAGAGTTATCTGTTACATGTCCCAAGATAATGGAGTCAGAATCACAAAGACAAAGCAGGAAAAGGTATAGGAATATGTTGGTAAAAATAGAAGAAGATTTCAGCATTTACATTCCTTGTTTTTATTTGTGTGTGATGTTAGTATATATCAGTGTTTTCCTGACCCTCTACAAGGACCAATCTCCCATCTAACCACAGAAATTTTGGCCCTTCTTGCCTTTTCCTTTTCCATTTTCTCATTTTCATCTCATCTCCCCCACTGCCCAGGGAAGCTCATAGCATCTTTGGCTTTGGAATCTCTCCCTAACTCCTTTACTGTAACCTGGTTTTCCTTTTCTCTGGGAAAATTTCAATCACAGCACCAGGGTAACTTCCATTACAGGATGAGATAAGTCTACGTGCAAAGATCACCGATTTACCAAGTCATCAGGTCCAATTATGCTATAGCTAATAAAAAGCTTTTCTATACCATGACATTTTCCAGTTAAACTTGAACCTATTTTGGGAGGTTTAGAGGAAATATATTAAAACATTTTCTGAATCGGTGATTAATATGCACACCAGTTAGTACCGATATAATATATGATGCCACAAAGTTCCTTTTTTTATTTACCATCCTGATTGCAAAGGGAGAGAGGATCACCTTCTTATTGTTGACAGAGAGAGCAGCTCGAATGAAATCACCTCGGTAAGATGAAGACCTTACTGCCTCCTTAATTTTCTTTGATTCATCTTCAGAATTGAACAGTGAAGCAATGTACTCCACAGAACCAAGTGAAGCTTTCAAAGGTTGACCTCCTCCAAGCCTCGGCTATGAACAGATAGAATGAATGGCATTTGAATTAATTCAAAACTTAACACCAGATTCAGAAATGACAAAAGAACCAGAGAAAAAATTGGTATTAGCACAACAAAATTTGTCATCACCATCTTTAGAAATTGGGACTTGCCTATACATTACATAATTTTTTTGAGGAGGGGAACATTACATAATTTAACTTAGAAGAGCATAAAGAGAGCCATATATATAGGAAGGATCAGATCTATTTGAGAAAGCATTACGAAAAATGGTCTTGATGTGCTTCAGGAAATGTTCCTCGAGTTCTGTAGAAAGAAATGATTACCAACACTACAAAATGGAAAAACCAAATGACTAAGAGATGGATCTAGTTTCATATTGTAGGAGTCTAGAATAGAGTACATAATTAGTGTGATGACTCCAGGGAACTAAATCGCTTAACAGCAATGGGGCTGTTCCCATAAATTAGAGATATGGCATTGCCCTGGTGAAAAGACAAAACTATATTATAACCTATCTATCATTTATTCTTTTTTGGTAAAACTTAACCTATTAGAAATATGTAAGAAGTTACCTCAATGCTAGACAATGTGGCGTATAGGCCTCTACCAGGTAAGTTCTCGAAACTTTCAACAGAAATAGAAGGAAGATCTTTTCCAGCACTATGATCCACAACAGCTCTGCATCAGCAAACAAGAATTATCACCTTTAGACGATAAAAGTAAGCATCCCTGTCATCAGTCCTTTGCAAATGATGTCAAGACTTGGCAACTTCCATACTTAACAAACTCAATGCACAACATACAACAAACTACAAATTCTTTTATTCAAGACAACGATAATGGCAAACTCAATTGCATTAAAGAAAAAGATGCATTTGTGCTCTGCTAAGAGTTCTTGATCTAAAATAAGTCAAGAATCATTTGACATTGATGGACTAATGCTAAAATGGAGAAAAATCTACAAGAACAATCGTGATCTGAAGTATCATGTTAAAGTACGGCTATGCAAGGAAAATAAAAAGAAAAAAAACTCATCAAACAACCTTCCAATGGGGTGAGTAGTGCCCTTCTCCATGGCAGCAGCCACAGCAAGTGCTTCTTTTTCACAAGTGGGAACACAGCATGAAGCAAATCGTTTTTCATCATCATTGAGATGTCCATGTATGGGTTCAATAGCTTTACATGTGAATTCTCCAGTTGTCAAGGTACCAGTTTTGTCAAACGCAATAGTGTGGCAAGCAGCTAGAGCATCAAGGACATGGCCGCCTTTAAGAAGTATTCCCTGTAAGCCAACTTAAATGCTGTCAAAGATTATAGCTCGATATTATAAAATTATTATTTTTCATTTTCAGTGGCGGATCCAGAAAATTATTAGAGTGGTGTTCACACATAAAGGAAAACAAAATCCATCATCATATAAAAAACCAAATTTTTTTTCTCCCTAATAAATCTCTAACTTTTTTTTTGGAGTGGGGTCCAAGGACCCTCTCCTCCACTTGGATCCACCCCTGTTCATTTTGTTCTTTACTATGAATAAGGATATCTTCTGTGGTGCTTATGCTACAACGGCCACGCATGAATTGCTATAGCGTATACTTCCTCATACAATGTGTACACTAGTTGAAAACAAGAATACAGAAAATTTACAATAGAAAAAGGAAAATATCTAAAAGTGCCCATAGCTAACATATCAACATGTTCATCTATTTAAACACATATGATACAACTATTTGGGATAATTAGGGAATCTATAATTGAGTTTTGCTTTGCAATTGGTTTTGAGACCACAATATAGTACTAAACTTGAGATTAGTGATTACCTTTTTTGCACAGGCACTAATTGCTGTGGCATAAGCCAGAGGAGCTGCAGCTAATGCACATGGTGATGCAGCCACCATAAGCCCCAATGCCCGGTAAACTGATCCTCTGCAAACTACATGAATAAAGGATCTCGTTAGAGATAGTTTGGAAGGCTAATCATTATAGTATATAAGATTGAATGCCTAACATTCCTCTCAAAATCATAAATCACACTTCACATTTTGTGTGCTGGAACAGAAAAACATCAACGAAATCAATTTGATGGGAAATGGCAATAAAAGCTTATGAACTTTAATCACATACACAACATCCCATATTAGCCGCTTTTGGGAAATACAACAACTCTCATTTATTTTATGCCAGGGAAATATAAGGAGAACATACATTTTTTCAACCAATTAAAGCCACTGAGATACCAGGATCATGGTTAAAAGTGCTACTATCATTTTTACGTGGGATTCCTCACTTCAAAACAGACATTCTTACTCCTAAAATGGGGCCAACGTGATGAAACAAGTTGTCTTTGCTGTTTAAAAAATCTTCCTTTCATGTGGTGACTCTTCAAATATATGCTGATGTTGAATTATATAAAATCTATAGCATAAACTATCAGGTCCACTTTCTAGCACTAAAGTAATCAGCATGGAATTGTTCCCATCATATTTTACTTTCCCTCTACTAAATTATTTGCAGTTTGGAAAATGGGATCAAGTAAAAACACAGAGTTGCTCAAGTAAAACAAAGAAGATTAAAAAAATAGACACTTCAATCATAATTTGGAAGGGAGAACTTCAAATACCTGATGTGCTGAAGAATGGCCACTTGAAAAGAAGTGGCCCAATGAATACAACAGCAACAGACAGAATCATGACTGCTTTGCTATAAACTTCACCAAACTTATCCAACCACCTCTGAAGCCTTGGTTTGCTTAGCTGAGCTTCTTCAGTCAACTCAACTATCCTGCTAAGCATAGACTCTTTCCACGTTTTCTTTGCCTAAATTGAAGAGTTGAGATCAGAAATGAGAATTATGAGATATTCCTGAGAATCGAGTCTATAAATAAGTTTAGGGTGAGTCATTATGTTAAGTCCATGTTTTACAAAAGAACCACCTAAAGAATTATACTAGTAGTTGGTCGTGAAAAAAGGAAAAGCCATCCTGCAAATATAGCCAGAATAGGATAATAACCACAATAATGATGGCCTTACAAAAACATGAAGAGAAAGAAGAAACACACAAGTAGATAGAGAATGAATGGGGAAAGATTGAGAATAGCTCCACATGAAACTTATTATCTGGAAGGAAGGCAGCTAGCATGTTAAAATTTAAGTCATGTGATCACTTGGAAAAGAGTAAAAATTGAAAAATGAATTACTTACTCTGACTATTAGCATTCCATCCAAGTTTCTTGCTCCACCAGGAATGCTGTCTCCAGTATTTCTGTCAATGGGTTTGACTTCCCCAGTCAAATGCTCAATAGTAATTGTTGATCTGCCTTGGTAAACTTCACAATCTACTGGCACGGACTGCTCATAATAACAGCCAGCATAAGGGAGAAGCCTAGACTCTTGTTAAAAGCATATTTCCAAGCAGCAGTGGAAGAACAAAAAATTCAAGCCAACGAAAAAGTTTGGTGCAGTAGTAGATTTTGCACAACACAATGAGATGCAGTCTTCCTTTCTTTTCTAAGTTGTAATGGGTGATGATTTACCATGTTATGAAATGATAGAATATTTAAGCATATGAATTTTTGACTGATCCTCCTAAAAGGAAGTTAAAGTCAGAAAAGTGCCCCTTTTTTGTTGAATAAATCAATTAAATCAATCTTTAAAGTTGAATATGACATAATTAGCAATCCACAGCTGATGTTTAGATACTTGAGGACCGAGGTTGTGCTATTGTCCCGGTTAAAGAGAATTGCAGGTTAGGCTCTTTAAGACTTCAGAATAATTGCAGAAAGTCCTGTAATCTATTGGGTTTGATCAATTGCCTAAGTTGCCAGGGCTTGTGAGCTAAATACCAGTTAAGGACTTTTCTGTATTCAATGCTTATGGTCATACCCTATGAACTTATCTGGTAAAGTGAGGGGAAAAGATCAATCTTAAGACAGTTACTATCCTTCTCTTCATGGTCCAAAGGCCAAAGGGTTTTGCAACAAAACAATAGAAAACAAACTATAGCACTGTACATGGAAAATCTCCAGGAAAAAATACTTGAAATGAACCATTTTCATGAGTAACAATGCAAAAGGAAAGTTACAATATAGCAACTTTATTTTTGCAGTGACTTAGAAGGATATATTGTTTCTTTACAATTGACTGACAATATGCCCTGTAGTGTGTGACTAGACACTCTAAAATGGCATAAATATCATATGAAAGCAAGGCAACAAGATCAGCAATTACAAACCTCACCAGCTTTGACCAATATATACGAACCAACTTCCAGATCATTAACTGGGACTTCATGGTACGCCAAATCTGAAAAATCAGGAAAGTTTCCAATTTTGCTATTCAACACGAGAGCAAATTCTGGATAATTTTCTTTTAACTCCTTCACATCAATCTTTGAACGATTGGTAAAATACTCTTCAGCTGCAGGATGACATCTATGAGCTCCAGACCAGACATATGAACAAGATAAACTGTTTCTTAGTAAGCTAGCAGAAGATATTTACCAATATGGGCCAAATTAAACATAGCGAGAAGCAAGCCTCCTTCCAAGAAGTTCCCCATGAAAACTGATGCAAAGGCTGCGAGAGCCATTAGTACGTGAATATTAATCTTTCCGCCAGCAATATCTATTATAGCATCAAATGATGCTGAGACCTGAAAATACAAATTTGGAAGGTAACTAA
Source organism: Apocynum venetum (assembly GCA_019593545.1). Taxonomy (NCBI): domain Eukaryota; kingdom Viridiplantae; phylum Streptophyta; class Magnoliopsida; order Gentianales; family Apocynaceae; genus Apocynum; species Apocynum venetum. The sequence goes on along the minus strand of SRSM01000123.1, from coordinate 708,834 downwards.
ATACTTCACATGACCAGTTGATGGTCGCTTGGCCTTACATAAAGCTCAAAAAGCATGGAAAGGACAATTAATGCATAAGAAAAGAATCAAGTAAATAAACTGATTATATTTCGATCGAATTTGAACTTCCAGGAAAAATAAAATCTTCCATCAATTATATGGCTTCTCGCAATTTCCTCAAGTGCCACTCTATGTAACCAAGTTCCTGATCCTCGAAATAATTACACATGCCGTAGTTTTGCACAACACTATTTCTTGCATAATTCCAAGGGTCTTTGTCGATAGCTTTATAACAACTATTTCACTTGCATTACCATGTTTCTGACCCAAAATGTCTAAATATATTACTGTTCACTTTTTAAGGCCAAAGAATGCTGCTTTAATTGCCAGTAATTGGAACTCAGAGTGACTTTTAAACATCTGGATTTTAGAAAAATGACAAAAATATATAAAGGAAAACGGCATTACCCCGACTAAAGGAAAAGCAATCAGAGTGAAAACTTGCTGAAGTGACTTGGCAGCCGGCTTTGGAACCAAGTAAGGACAAGCCCCGGCGGCAACGAACAAAACCGCAGAGCAGCAGCATAATTCCAAATGCTCCCTTAAAAAGTTAGCCAATTGGGTCCACTTAATAGCATTCGCAAATTTCAGAAATACTTCCTGAGATTTGGTCAGCTTGACATCACATTCTCTATCACCATGACCATGATGATGGTGATGGTGATGATTCTCATGATGATGGTCGTGGTTGTGATGGTGGTGATTGACACGCTGATGATCGGAGTGAGTGGATTTCGCAAGGCAATTGATCGAAGTTACAAAATTAAGGCTACGAAGAGAGATTAAAGAGTGTCCGGAGTTGGGCTTGAGAATTATCGAAGAAAGGAACAAACTTTGAGGGTTGACTCTGATTCTTGTCGTGGTTCTGTGGCAGGAGGAGTTGAATTTGGTGAAACTCATCTTCGGGACATTGATAACTTCCATGTTCGAAATTGATGGAGGAGCCATGTGCAAGCCAAAATCTATAGCCCCTCAAGAGTTAAGGGGCTCATAATCAGGGAAGTGATTCAAGAAACGATAGACAAGTACGAAACATCGAAGAAGAAGGACGAAATCATAGTTAAAGACTGGAATATGAATAAAAACTAGAAAGGAGGGTTGATACGGGTTTTGTATGTATTGTCAGATGGTCGGAATGCTCCTATTTTGAGCGTATGGAGGATGTGGCTCTCTGCTTATAACATATACACCACATCATGTGCTCATCGACCGTTAATAAAGAACAAGAAGTCTTTAAGAAGTCAGACACTCTGAATAATATTTTCTCGCTTTCCATAATAATTTTTATGAAAAATTAAAATAAATAAAAGTATAATAAAAAGTAAATAATATTTTGAAATGTATAAAATTATTTAAAATATCTTATAAAAAGAGATAAAGACAGTAAAAAAATATTACAAGGTTAAGAAATTAAAACTCTAATAATGAATAAATACTTGAAATTATATTATTATTATTTATGTTCATATTTTATTTAATCTAAAAATTAATATAATTATTCTATTATTTTTATTATTAATCAAGTTAAAATAAAAAAAGCAGCTGCAATACTATTTTGTTATAATTAGTGCAACGGGAAATTTGTTTTTTTTTTCTCCAAAAACTTAGTAGTTCATTGGCACCATATTAGATTATCTGGAAATTTTCTTCAATTGAAATTTATTGCAAAAATAGAAATATCTTCCAAAAAGGAAAAAGAAAACCAGACAGCTACAGCTCAGCATTACCGTCCATGAAACTTGATTTCAAGTGGTCTGGACTTTGGAGGTCTACATTAAACACTTCTGATCTATTGAATCCTGCTGTGTCCAATTGAAAGCAACTAACTTCTGATCGATTAAGAACGCATTTCGATTACCCCAAAAGTATATATATGAAAAAAGGAAAGAAAAAAAAAAAAAACAGCGCAGTGATAATACGAAAATATTTAACTGCGAAAGGGGAAAAAGGAAAGTGAAATTTTGCTTCTATATCTGGACCATCAGTTAACTGCATGAGGCTGCCCATCTCAAAGTATTCCGCTAAGCTCTCAGAATTAAAACAAGTGGATACCTCTATCATTATGGTATTAATAACAATTAAAAGAATAATAGACAATCTATTGTTACAACAGTTTATCGAGGAGTAATATCAATTCGACATTAGAACTATTAGAAAGGAAGAACCTCTGTCAATGCTTCTGCTGCCTAGTTTGGTACAGCATAGTCAGTTATGCATTCAATTTATATTTGACTTCAGTCCCTCCTTTCATAGACTTTCAATGCTGTCATAAGCAGAAAGAAAAAAAGACCCCTGATTTTTCTGAAGAAACCTGCGCCAAATGAATAATTTATTAGCATATAAGAAGAGGTACTCATGATCATATTTTGTTCCATTGGTTTATAAGATGCGGTGGTTATTATTCTTATTATGACACAATGCAGAAATTTTCTTCAGCGAGGCAGGAAAATAATACAAAGAAAAATAACACAATAAGCAATATACTTTAAAAAGTCAAGCAGTTTCTGCTGCAATCGGATCAGCGTTCCCTCCTCAATTTTCAAATATGCCAATAACCCAGGCAGCTTTACTGCAAACATCAGTAAACATACGAAACCCGTAAAGAATTTAGATCAAGGAGCAAATTATGCAAAGCAGAAATACCACTCTGATATCTGCAGACAACAGCTTTACCGAGAGCTCAATCAAAGAAATTGTCAAAATAAAATTGATAACATAAACATCCTATGCATATAAGAGTTCATTCTTAATTTAATGAAATATTTCTAAACAATAATAACAATAAACAGCTTTCATGAAGCAGTAGAGTAGTCACCGGAAAAGGAAAAGGTGCCACAGTCCCATGCAAGAATGAGGTCCACAATTCTGATTCCAGTAATTACAAGTAAAACAGTAGATGTTCTACCAAAGAAAATCAGTTCAGAAACAAACTGAGCTTACCAAAGAGGCGTAGTAGATGTTCGGCACCATATACATTGGATGGGGAGATGTTTTCTGAAATTTTTTCATGATATTGTTGGCGCTCCTTTTTGTACAAAAGATAAGTTGGTAATGCCTTGTCGAAATAACATCGCAGTCCATTTAGAATATCTCCAACTGAATCAGTAATCCTAGATTGACATAAAACATCTTAAGGAGATAGCTTAATAAAGGAAATCACACCTTAAGGACCATTCTATATTTAGAATAATAGGAAAGAAAGGGCACTAATTGAATACAGACTCATACTTCAGGTAGTTGTTTCCTTAAAAACAGTGACAAAAGATAGATTGCCTTATACAAGGAAACCGCAATAACAGTATTAAGTGTGAGAAAAAGGGCAGGAACATGCTCAATGATGTACTCAGAAATGAACCATGCATGGTCAGCCTTATGGATTTTATTTCTGATGATCTTATATATATATATATATATATATAGAATTCCAACAATCTCTAATAGCAAATATAAGACAAGAACCAAACTGCAAAGGTCTGCTCCCTAAAGTTACCGAAGACAAGAAATGCATCTCTTTAAGTGAACATGATCTCTAATTCTGATGACATTCCATTGTGCACTATAACTGATGAAATTAAAGCACAGGTATTACACATAGAATAATATTCCAAGTTGCAAAGAAATTCCAAAACCAACTACAAAAAGGGATGATGGGAACAAATTTCAAATTTCACACAATAAGTTGCAAGATTAAAGTGCATTATTGCACATTTAATTTAAATATATATATATATATATATATATATATATAATAGAGATGACAAACAGATGTTCAAATTTCATATAAGCTCAGAGATCCAGAAGACAAACTCACATGCCATCCTTTTTTGACCTATCCTCAAGGTATTTTGCCAATATATCATCAACTGTGGGAGATCGTGGAAGATTTACAAGCTGCAATGTAGAGGGCAATGAATAATTTTTTACAAGATTACCCACATACAACACAGTATACCAAGAGATGCCAAAAGATGAAGAAAAAGTCATTATATAACTTGTATCTCCATGCCCAAATAACACATTGTGAAGAAAAAGCAGAATATATTCAGGACACTTCAAGTCAACAGTTGAACTGGAATCATTTATGCCAGTGGGCAACCGAAAATGATTCCCAAATTAAACAGGCACTTCAATTGTTAGCATGACTGGAATGGTTAAAAGTCTATGAAAGCAAAGGCAACAGTGAAAACCTTATTTTGCTGAGTGATAAACTCCCAATCGTCAACCAGCTGCTTCTTTAAACTAGATGGAATTTGAATCTTGATAAGCTTTTCAGGAGAAATATTGCACTTCTACAAAAGAAGAAAAAAAAAGCCACACTTCCATCAATGCCAAAGAAAAATAGAAATGATTCCTTGGATGGCATCAACAACTCGTCAGGTCAAATGCATGCACCATATGGAAGGAAGGACATATGTAATTCCATCTTCTTGTGATTGGCATAATGAACAAAAATGTTAATATTGCCCTAGACGGTTGAAAAGATTGGAACATTGACTCCGAAATCCTATTAAAGTGTATCAGAAAACAGCTAAAAAAACTGTCTACTGTTTAAAAGGATTCATTTCTTACTGCAGATTAAACCAAGCACTAGGCCCTGATGGCAAGTATCAAGACTCACAATTTATGCAGTGAAATCTATAAAGTAGAAACATAACACAAGAATAAATATAAACAAAGAAAATTCCATTGTCCCCAATTATGGAAGAAAGCAGACCTCAGCACCCGAGTCAGCCTTTCGCTTCTTCCCCTTTGATGCTGCGACACAAAGAAAATGAAATAAATCTCTTGAAAGCATATATTAATATATCCCAAAGTTTGGCACAGTACACCTGCAGTCCAAGTATTTTGGAACTTCCATCAAAAGTGTTTCCCCACAGAAATGATCCAAATCTCAATTATCAGGACATTTCAGATGCTTTTGTGAAGTTGAAAATAAAAGGTTCATGTAATCAAAAGGTCACTAAAGATAAATTTTTGGTAATCTGGGATTCCTCCATAAGCATAATATGAAAATGTGCAAAACCAAGAAGTATAATTAAGCTATTTAAAATTCACTGCAACACTATTACCAGCCGAATATAGAATACTTTTTGGAAAAAATTCCAATGGATAATTCTTTTGATAGAGATCTCTGTTTTTAAAAGTTTTACAATAGCATAATCAACATATCACCCCTAGCCTTTAAGAAACAAATAAAACACAAATATCTGCATAATTTCTGTTATGTTAATTTGCTCTAGTGCAAAAAATGTATGAGAGGCAAAAAAAGTTTAAAAAAAACATTGGGGGGGGGGATCTTTGGAGTTAAATGATGAGACAAAAAGTGATACTTGTCTTACCTGTGTTCTTCACTTCATCCACTTTAGCATCTGTAGATTCAACAAAGAAATAGCAAAGCAGAGACTATAAGACATCCAATATTGATAATAGATATTCAAATGCAACCTTCTTACCTTCCCACCATATAATGAACAAATTAAAAACTCATCCTCCACTAGAAAAATAGTTCTTAAAAAGTAGTATTTACATCAGTCTGTCCATTTCGCAGGCATTGTTAGACATATTTCTGAAATAAACCTAAATGACAAGCCACCAAGATCTCCAAAACTGAATCAAAAAGATGCAAAGGGAAATTAGCTGAGCTAGTCCTTTTATCTCCCCCCCCCCCTTTTGAAGAGCTAGTCCTTGCCTAAAAACTACTTTTTAACTTTTTGAGTCCACGCACAAGGACTGTATAATATGGCTTGGTAATATCAAATAAAGCATGATGTAGAGGGGAAACAGTAATCAGCACTGCTGTTATTGACTAGTATAAAAATCAGTCAAAACAAGAAAACCAGGGATCATCCTTGGTCTATGTATAGAAAAGCTACTTTCTTGCTGAGCTGAGCCAATAACAAAAGCCAGAAAACATACAGGAAGAAGAGGAATGGAAATATAAGTAAACTAGTACATACAAAAGCAATTGAAGAACAACTACCATGTATATCTTTATGTCTATATAAGAATGAATTACACGTACACAAATCACACACACACACACACACCCCTGTATCAGTGCATACCAGCAGAGTTTTTAGGCTTTGCTTGGGTTGAGCGCCCTGATTTTGCACTCTTGTCAACTCCCTGTTTCTTGTCAAGAGCTTGCTGCTTCAAGATATTTTCTTGATTATATTTCATCAAACGCCCAGCGTCCACCCATTCATCCCAGCTGTTAAAAAATAATCAGATCTTACAAGCTAAATTTGTGTCTCTTTCATTATTAACTCCATCGCACACATCAAATTTATAGAACTTCAGGTCCATATGATATTCAAAATACCGTGTCAAAAACTTTTCAAAATGCACAAATAACAAAGTTAGCTATTGTTTATCAGTTCCAAATCTCAGCAGTCAAGAATTGTTTAAAACTCACTGGAAAAGCACACTTACTTCTTGTTCCAACCCTGCAAAATAAGAAGAGGGGGGGGGGAGCATATTAATCCATGCCACTATAACGGTAAATAGAATAAATAAAAGAGAGTAAATCTGTGACGTAATGAAGTAGCAGTAAAATTGCTATCACCAATGCAGTATGACACATACAGAGACAAAGTGGCTTCATAATAGAACTCAAAAACCAAACTTACAAGGTAATGAACAAAGTATCTCCATTCATTTTTCCTGAATTCTGTTTTTTGAACCTTACAAATCAAAACATAACACTTGTCAGGTTATAAACCTTAAAGCAATGAATATAGCTTTAATAATAATAATAATTAAGCATAGTAATTTAGAGCAAAATCCAGACCCTCTAAATACACAATTATACCGTCCTCATAAATTCTCTTGGTTCATCTAATGAAGGAAACTGTAATCTAACTACAGTGATCAGTGAGGGAAAAAACCCTAGCAATAATTATGAGTTAGAAATTTATAAAAGTGAGGGAAAGTTAAAGCATGCCTTGGCTTCGTAGATTTTTGGGCCATGGTAAGCAAGGACCTTCTCGCCTTCATCAAAAGAAGTTGATTTGGACTCCGGGACATCGCCGGAGGAATTTTCGCTGTCGCTAGCGGAATCGTCCTTCGAACTTACCATCTGCGTTTCCTTTCTTTGGTTTCCCCTTCAGATTTCCGTTTTAACGGAAACTGTTTACTTATCGATGCAAAAAAAATAAAATAAAAAAGAAAATGCTCCGTTCTTCCAGAGTAACTGACTCCAGTTGGAAGAGACGCGGTAGCGGACGGCGGTGGATTTAGTTACGTTTCCCACTTCTTGCTCCGTTTAAATTTTGCCATCTCCGCATCACGTGCGCGGCAACGTCCTGCAGTTTTGCAAGTGTTTGTTTTGCTTTAACCGCTCCGACAAAAGTTCGGCCCATATAATTAAATATTTGTATTAAGAAATATATATTAAATTTATTTTTAAAAAAAAATTAAAAATTTATGTTTAATATGACAATGAGATGTGAACCAAATATGTTTAGCTTAAATTTATCACGACATAACTAATTAGAGTCATGTGGTGACGTTAAGATTTTATTAAAAAAATGGACTTCATCATAAATTTTCCTTTTTCTCATCAAATTATACTAATGATGTAAAAGAATGATAATTAATGTCTCGTCACTCCAGCTAATCATCAATGGAAGATTAATAAGTACCCCATCATATCTCATTACTACAATCCTTATATTATTACATTATTACATTAATTTATATAAATCTATTGGATAGAATTTAAAATCTTTTACTTGTTAGATTTCAAAATAAGTTACTAATGTATTTTAATCCTTTTAACTTCAAGACTTTATAGAATGTTGTATTTCCAAAAAAAGAAAGAAAGAAAGACTTTATACTGTCAAAATCAAGCAATTATTTTGAGGTAGAGGGAGTAGTAATTATATTTGGATAAGTTTTTAATAATGCAGAAAGTATACAGATATTCCAAATGAATGGAAAACATTAATTTGCTAAATTAAATGTATGGTTTAATGTTATTGGAGCGTATATGCTAGATAATCAATTAATTAATTAAACTACAGTAAATAAAATTTTGAGTTTTTTAAAAGTTCAAACTAACTTCTTTAAATATATATATATATATATATATATATATGAATATTGTATGAGTCATAGATCAAGATTTGAGCATGAATTTTTTAAGGAAAAAAAGTATTTTTTGTTAATGAGGAGAAAGAATATTTATTTGAACGATTTTTAGTCAAAAGAATTGACCAAAGTAGTAGATGAGTAAACTTCATATCCCCAAATTACATTCAAAACCTTTATGAAAGATAAGCATATTACATGAGAATAGGTATGCTTTGCATGATATTAAATGAAACAAAGTATACATACAGATTACAGAACATATCAAATTATAGGAATGGACATCAAATTTAATTAAAGTACTTTCTATCCAACTCGTTTTGATTTGGCATAATTTTTTTTTTTAATAAAACCTTTATTAAGTCAACTAGTTAGTAGTGGATAAATGTAGCATTAAGATTCAAACTTTCTTAAATTTAAAAGTTATTTTGAAATTTTGTATTGAAAATTTTGTTCATTTTATTGATAAAATTATTTTTTAAAATGCAAACATTTAACTATATTATTTTCTTTCTTTTTGAGCAAAGAAAAAAAGAGAGTTAGCATCAGCGGTTTGAAAGTGAGAATCTGAAAGCATCTTTCTTTTGACATTTATCATACAGAACCAAACAGAAAAACAAAAATAATATAGAAAGAGCATAAGAACGAAGAAGAAGGAATGTGATCATATAGAGAACAAAATAATAGTCCCAGCATTGAATATCTATCTATCTATCTATATATATATTAAAGAAATTAGTCTTCAGACTTCAGTTGCTTTCATCAGCCATTTCTAACGATCCAGCAGTAATTTTCACGTGTTGTTCGTCCATATACACATAAGTCGTCTGCTAACGGCAAACGAAATGGACAAGACTGTAATTTAAACTTTGATTAGGAGTTTATTTTTGACCAGATCAGGACAAGAAATGTGTTTTAGATGATGATAAAAAAATCTTCCGAGATCATTGTATAGCTGTGAGCGAAAATACTGTGATGCATGATTTGGTGAATGCAATATTCTTTTTTTTTCTTCTTTTTCTGATTCTATCGGTTTATCTGATTTTTTTTTTTTAACATGTCACAGCCGACTTGCCGAAGATCACTTTTCATGAGTCATCGCCATGAAAATGCAAGTATAGATCATATAAAAGCTATGTGAAAACATTAAACCGTATTCTTGTTCACAAGCTGTAACATTGGAATTGCATGGAGAGAAGGGTATAATACTTCTCTTTTTACATAGATATTTTAACCAAAAGAACTGGCAGTTGGAAGTTACATACCTCCCATAAGTATCAGAAGAATAAGAAATATTTATCATGACTATGATGTAAATGCTAAATACTGCTAGTTTACGCATTAAAGAATATGAAGAACGAAATAATCATGGAATTAATGTATGCCAATCGAGGGAGTCATGAGTCACTGGTGAGTGGCGGTGATAGATTTGTGGCCATCTCCTGGGCTTGGACCTGAATCTTTTACTCCTCCATGTGTTTCCGCATCTGTGTACTTGTTGTTGTCTCCCGGGCTTGGACCAGAATCCTTGATTCCTCCTAGAATTTCGGCATCTGTGTACCCATTGTTGTCGCCGGGGCTTCGACCTGCTTCCTTCTTTCCTCCTAATGTCTCTGCATCCGTGTATTTGTGGCCATCACCGGGGCTAGGCCCAGAATCCTTAATTCCTCCCAGAGGTTCTGCATCAGTGTACTTGTGTCCAGCGCCGGGGCTTGGGCCAGAATCCTTTATCCCTCCGAATGTTTCTGCATCAGTGTACTTGTGTCCAGCACCAGGGCTTGGGCCAGAATCCTTAATTCCTTCAAGGGTTTTAACATCTATGTACTTGTGTCCAAAGACAGGACTCGGCCCGGCCTTAATTGCACCTAAGGAAAGCCAGTATAAAGAGCTTCCAATGTCTCCAGTGGCTGCGCTCTGAAATTTCAGGATGGTACTTTTAAGTGGTCGAGCTTCGGCAGCAAATAAAACAGAGACGAATATCAAAATTCCAAAAAGGGGACTGAAGGATGTTAGTTCTGTAGCCATTATCCAAAGCAAAGATTTAAAGGGATTTCAGAGAGAGGTTATATGACCGGAAATGGAACTCGAAGTTGGCAATTTTTTAATGGTGTGCATGGAAGAGCGCAAATTTATAGTGTTGCCACTACATTGGCAAATAGGATTTATTGACTTAGAGAGGAGGCTAGCTTCAAAATTAGGAATTTAATTGTAGGAAGTAACGAGGGAGGCTCTTGACATCAGGAAAAGGAGATATTTAGATATTGCAAGTCTAATAAAAAAAAAAAATTCAAAACCAACGTGAGAAAGGAATTTAATTGTAGGAAGTGACCAGGGAGGTTCTTGACATCAGGAAAAGGGGAAATTTAGAGATTGCGAGTCTAAGTTGTGTAGTATATTATTCTTCTCATTCAAAAGTTTTACCGGCTGCTTCAGCTTAATTTCACGTACAAAATGGGATTTTCCAAAATTTCTTTTCTTCTTTGGGGACCAAAGACCATGCATAGGTATTGCTCTGAATTCAAACTCCATCTGCTTGGACTATGATGGCGTGGCCAAAGGCTTTCTTGTTCATCATTTTCCTTTCTTTTCTTTTTTTATAATTTTCTGGGTGCCAAAATCTGTGAGTAGTAGGCGACCATAAAAAGTGTGACCACGGAATAATCAACAAATTTGCTGAAACGTGCCAGCATCAGCGTCCAACTACAATTAACACGAGTTCTCCAAATTCCAATGCGGACAACTCTCTTCTTTTCTGTTTTTTTTTTCTTTTTTTAATCAAACATTCCAATCTCACACTTTGTTTTGGTTTATAGTTTCTTTTATAAATAAATTTCTAACAATTATTTTATGTTCATTCCCTTTGTACACCATATTCAATGTATAACAAGGCTGTCACATCATTATATTTAGGTTTGCGCTCCACGGACCAAGCTAGCGCTGTAGTATCCTTCTAATCAAGAGCCCTCTATCCAATAAATAAAACCAAAAGAAAGAGAGTTATTTGCTCCAGAATGAGCTGAATCATGACTGTTATTTGCCAATTTTCGTGGCTAACTTATTGGATTAAATTTGACTTTGGTAAATGTAAATCTTGCCGTGACTGTTATTTGCCAATTTTTGTGACAATTAAATATTTAAATCAAAAGCATATCTGACTCTATTAAAAAATCACAGACTATGTTTATTATTTATAAATATTCATAAATTAGGGATTTTCGATTTCGATCTAAATTTTTTCATTTTGATAAATCGTATACTAACGGTTCAAACCTTTTAAAAAGTTAAAATGTAATTTTATTTGAAATGTATATTGTCCAATGGTCATATTATTTTTCATTATTTTCATAGAAATAACTGTGGAAATACTTATAATAAATCTAATTGTAATTATTTTTTATCATCGAATTAAATTATAAGGTTTACAAGAATACTTAGATATATATCATGTTTTTTATGATGAAATTATGATAAAATCTTATATTTCAAGAATAATTAACAATGTTAGGAGAAATATATTTGATTTTTATTTAGAGTGTAGTTCTACCTATGAGATACAAAGAGAGTGAGGGAACTTCTATTAACATTGAAGCTGAAAATTTATAAATAATTGATTGAGATAAGAAAACATTTTTAGATAAATCGGAAAATAACTATAAGGGTTTTGATTCATCTATAAATTTAATTTTTTAAAACAAAAATTAACCAATTTTAATAACAAACCTTCATTTATTTAATTAAAAAAATTACCTTGAAATTTTGATTTTTTTTCAAAATTAAAATCAAAACCATATTAAAATAGTAACTATAATCATCTAAAATTGTAATCTTGTTGAAAACGATCGAAATTGGGAACCCTCAGTTTATGAACTATTCAAAACGATTACTTTAATGTTATAATTTAGATTTTTTATTTTGATGAAAATCTGCCTTTTGGAGAACTTTGAGTTCTTATGATCTTCCAAGAGCAAGAATGACGAGTCATCTTAGTTTCACAATTTATAAGAATGCCAGAAACCGACTCTTTACATTTGGGCAAAACCTAAACTCATTGTGCTTTGGGAACCATAACCCAAATAACCTTATTTAAGTCTAAAACTAATAGCCCATCAGAATTAGGGGGAAAAAAAAGATGGTTTAAGCCAAATTGTATAAAATCCTTAGAGATCAGTTTAGTTTGGATTTAACATCTATCTATGATAGTCCATACATAAAATAATTAATATACGTAAGTCCACATAAATTTCTAGCATAACTACGATTCATGAAAGAAGGAAAATGATACGGAAAAAAAGAAAAAAAAAAACCGGTGAATTAGTATATGCAGGTCACGGAACCGTCCACCGGCCAATGATATACGAAAAAGAACCCAGCGAAATTTTGTAGCTCAAGAGGCACAATGCTTGTCTTGCCGGTCTAATCTATTCCCATTCCGACCGGTTTAGGCAGACTATTGGTTTTACACCAACCTTCTATTAGAAGAAACAGAATGGACTTGGGATTAAAAAATAATAATAGTAACTCATGATAAATAAGTGGTAAAGGCAATTTGGGTGTTGAGATTTCATGCTTTTCAGTCACGGAAAATTCCAATATGGACGTTTCCATGTGAAACTTGTAATCATAAATCAGAAAAGGCCGGTTATCCACATTTGTGTTGTATGTCGTTTTCTTCTTCATTACGTATAATTTTGAAGTAACATAGGTGCGTGCAATGTGCATCTTGCATTAGACAAGTTCTCAGGGGAAAAGTTTATCTCAAAATTTTGGGCTATACTTGGTTACAAATTTGAAAATATTTTTTCAATTTTCAATCAAAACATTTTTAAAATTTATTTTCCTAACCTTCCATATGAATTTCACTTAATGACATAAGCAAATTTGTTTTTTTTTATTTATGAAAATTAGTCAATTTAGTCCTTAAATTATTCTCTTTGAGTCACTTTGGTCCCTGATTTATATTTTAATTTTTTGTTCATAAACTATTTTCAAATTTTGTATGAGGTTTTGTCGTTCTAGCAAGTTGATGCATTTGCAATGCATATAATGCCTTTTTTAAGGACAAAATGAATAATTCAAATGATTTTCTTCACTAAAAATGGTAATTTACACAATACAGTAGGGTAAATTAGAATTCCTTTTTCCTTTTTGACAATTCTTTTAGTGGAGTAAGTTACATGAATCACTTGTTTTATCCTTAATATGTAAAAAAGCATCACATGCATTACATGGTCCATCCACTCACAAAATATCACTACAAATTTGAGTTAAGAAATAAAAAAGTATTCTAAAAATAGTTTAGGGAAAAAAGTAAAATATAAAAATTATGTTCTTAAAAAGATATTTCATCTATATTGTTCCAATTGTACACTTTGAACTCAAACAAATATTGTAAATTATAATTATATAATTAAACTTTCTAAGTTGCTCTCATTAAATAACTAATGTATATGTATTAATTCATTTTAAAAAATACATTCTTCAATAAATAATTGACAACTCATCCAAATTTTTCATTAATAACAAGAGTATAATTGTAAAAGCACGTACTAAAATTTAAAATTGTACAATTGAAATGACACTCCAAAAAAAAAATATGAACAATTAAAAGACGTTTAAGGTAATTTCACCCGTTCATTCCTTTTTATAAAACGTTTAATGTAATTTCACACAAGTCAAGAAATTATTTTATTTCTCATTATACTTTTATTTATTTTAATATTTTTTTAAAAAATAAAGTATTTATTCTCTCTTTTTCTTTCTCAATAAAATAAAGATAAATTTGAAAATGATATGAAAAATAATCATAAAAATAAAAAAATATTTTATAATTAAAAATAAAAAAATATTTAATACATATTATAAAAAAAATAACATACGGAGAGAGTAATGCATAAAGTAGCTTAAAAGAGAATATTTTAAGGACTAAGTTGACTAAACTTTCCAAAAGTCTTGGGTTTGAAAAGAATTTTGAAATCTGCACTGCATCTTAGGAAGATTAGTCAACTGTCACATGTAGTGGCTGCAGGCAGAATATTAGAGTGTTTTTTTTTTTTGAGTAGATGTTTGCCGGCAAAAACAACTGAGAATTAGACATCTAATTCTAAACCAACCATTAAGATCTCTCATTTTCATACGTCACATTTATTTATTTTTTATTTTTTGAAAATTCCTTCACGTTTTATACTTTGATAGGATATATATTTTTGTCAATTTGCAGAACAGAAGAAACATATGAAGATATCCTGCAACATATTTGGACTTGGATACTTGTATTCTTTTACTGTCTCTGGGAAGATACGTTAAGTGCTTATAGTTTTCTTCTCGTTAAAGAAATGGATCTTCCAAGGGGAATATATTTTATTCGGATGATGTAGTTTAAAGGGAAATCTGGTGCAAAAAAAATGAACTGAAAGGGCACCTTCATTTCCATGGAGAAAGAAGAAAACTCAAAGCGAACGCGGTTGTCAAAGAAAACTACTTCGATATTCCGATAAGATAAAGATGCCCATATAACATGTATTTAAGATTCGATTGAAACAACGTAAGCAAGGCTTGAGAATTGATTTTTAAGACAGCTTGTAGAACCCAAAAGAACATGCAAATAATAACCTTCTGAGAATCATGATTCGCAGCAGAACTCAAGGAATAGAGACCGTCCAAATGTGAAAGTAATTTGTAACTTTCAATCTTATCACCAACCGAATTATTGAGAGTCAAATGTCGATCACACAAGGCCCCACCCGAAAAAGCTCATTCTTATATAATGTTGATCAGCTTAGACCAGTAAGAGCAAATTTTCCACTACCGACAGATTTACAGGCAGGTTTCATATAAGTCCAAGTGCAGGAAAGGATCAAACATTTAAAAAAAATAAAAAATGAGAGGGTTGTACTTATTAGTGATTCTCGTAATGGTTCTGCTATACAGGCATCCATGTTTAGTGAGCTCCAGAGTTCTTCTTTTATCAGTTTCTGCTACAGAGATTGAGGTCACAAATCCTGGACCCAAGGATCCATCCAAATCTGCCAAACCCAGCTGCACACGCTGGCCACAAGTAACAAGCTGAATATTCATTTCATAATGTAAATGGCTACATTTCACAGTGTACTCAGTGTGTAGTCAGTTTGAATGCAGCACTCCTTATGCTGCAAACAATATTAGGTTGTCTATATCAGTCTATTTTTTTTTATTTGTTTGGAATATATTAACACTTATTTCATTGTCATACTGAAGACTTCCATTACTTAGTTTATCTCCACCAAAGAATTTGATCCATTGTTTTTTTTTCTTCCTGTGATTGTGCTCAAATGAATTGACTAACTAGTCATCCATTGTCCCTGACTGGTCTTTTTGTCAAGTCCGGATCACGGATCTTGCTTTCAAAGAAACATTTAAATACTTATATCAGACTAAGCTATTTTACATTATTACAAACAATATTACAAAGTGTTGTTTTGTGTCCAAGAGTCAAGTCTTGTACCATTTGGACTTCATTTCAGATTGGGCCTCTTTAGATTTGATCAACTGAAGATAAAAATAGCTGGGCTTAGCCTTATACCATTTTTCTTGTGGCTTACCGATTGAGTCAGATTTCATCTGACTTTGGCAGTCAGTATATATGCTTATATTTTTATGTAGAGTTAACTGATGTATTAGAGTTTCCTCTCTCACCCTAATCTTCTTATTTCTCTCGGAACCCTGTGTTTCTGCTACTAGTATCTAGATTTCTATACCTTCTTATACCTTTTATATGTAATTAAGACTTTGAGAAATATACCGTTTTATGATTGTGTACTGAGAGTGTAAACAAAATAAATAAATAAATAAGAGAAAATACTCGTTAAATAGGTATAGTCGAATTACGTAATTCTTGTGTACTTGCGTCGTGTTTTTTTATTGCTTCCATTATATTTGAGTGCTTAAGAAATCCGATTAATTCCTAACACAAAGAAGCTACAATATGACAGAATCCAGAACCTAAAAGGAGGTGAATAATACTAAGGGCAACCAAAACTTATTAGGCAGCAAGCATTAATCACAATGACAACTAATACAACAATAAGTGATTTTTAGCATTCATATCTTCATATTTGGAGAATGCGGTGGAACTTACTGAAAGTAAATGCTTCTGAAATTGAAGTTCATCTAGCTTCATTGATCCTTAACTGGGAGAACACTTCACCAGCACTTGTGCAACTTGTATCAGAATACGGAGTCAAGGGTCTTTCCTCTGCTTCGCTTACGAGCATGCTATGCGAAGGTAAGCGATGGATTACAAGCAGCGGCAAGTCACATGAAACATCTGCTGTGCTGTATTCAGAGAGTTGTGTGGGCACTGCAGTGCGTTGAAGCTGCAGAGCATATTCTAAGTCCCAGAGCACACCAACCATATTGGGCCTATCAACACCATATTCTTGTAAACACTTCTCAACTGTTTCCCCATATTTTCTCAGTGAGTTGGCGTTAATCTTACCCACGAGCAAATGATCAATAAGTTTCTCAAAAATCCCTTCCCTTATACAAGAAATTCCCCAGTCAGCCAGGTTTACTTGGTCCCCTGGAAGCGACTTATCAATGGCTGCTCTTGCACACAGTACTTCAAGAAGTACAACCCCAAAAGAGTAGACATCAGATTTTTGAGTCAATTGAAAGCTTTTATAGTATTCTGGATCAAGATAACCAAAACTTCCTTTAACCTCTGTACTTACATGGCTTTGATCAAGGGCGCCTGATCTTGAAATGCCAAAATCAGCAACTTTAGCCACATAATGCTCATCAATCAGAATGTTAGTAGACTTTATGTCTCTGTGAATGACTGCACCATTTAAACCTGAATGAAGATAGTGCAGACCTTTAGCAGCATCAATACACAGTTGTAGCCTTTTTTCCCAAGATAACCCGCCCTGTGAAGTTGGTGAAGTTGGTCTTCGAGATTCTCCCTTGAAATTGTATAAATGCTCTCTTAAAGTACCCTTCTCCATGAACTCATAAACTAGTACCATTTCTGATCTCTCATCACAGTACCCAATCAAGGAAACTAGATGACGATGCCGAATGTTAGATAAGACCATTATCTCTGTTTGGAATTCCGGAAGGCCCTGCCGTCGTCCCGGCTCACTTCTCTTAACAGCTATTTTAGTACCATTCTTAAAAGTTCCTTTATAGACTTTGCCAAAGCCCCCTTCACCAATGATCAATCTGTCATCAAAATTCTTTGTTGCAAAGAGAATGTCTGCCAAAGGTACCTTCAATCCCAGATTTAGGACCTGAATAGGAGAGCCATAGCCATTTCTCTGGGTCGTCCTGCTGTGTGAACTTCCTCCCAAAAATGGCACTAATGGCCGTTCAAAATTCTCTACAGATTTTTCTTTCCTCTTTCTCAAAGCAAACAAGAACATTGCCAATGATAGAATAACGAAGAGTGTACCTCCAACAACAGAAACAATGATAATAACTAACCTTTTTTTGGTTCCATCACTTCCATTTGAAATTGGATCAGCCTCACTTATGAGCTTCATAATCTCCAGTCCATTCAGATAGGCTCTCTGATCAGAAGAATCTTTCCTTGGCCCGATAGAGATGTTCATAAAACCAGAATCATCCGAATCAACTACAAAATCAATGTAGAAGGGAACTGCCGTCATGGTTGTCCAGACAAAGTCACGTGGATCAATCGGTTTACTGTAGTTGCCATATATGTAGAAATTGAATTTGATTATTTCACTCGAAGCTTTACTGACAACGTCACAGAAGTGCGCTCGGACTAAGAATCTGTCATTTTTACTTACACCGAAACGCCATGATACGTTGAAGAGTTTAGTCGCTATACTAGTGTTCATAACTTTAGCCGTTTTGTAAACAAGATCCGGGGCGTCATACTTTGTTGCCCCTCCTACCCGGTAGTTCAGTTGGGTACTCTCGAATGGGGTATCGCTTGCCGCATCCCGGAGCAATAAATAATCATCATCAGGAACCCAATTTCTCGACAAGGCATCACTATCAGGGGTAACTATAGGCCCTCCAACATTGATCCTATGAATTACATGTAGCACATTGGACAACAAACCATTGAATTGACCATGATCTCCTAGAGGAGTTATATGAGCAGCAGAATTAGGAATGAACCTATCACTAGGAGTAACATTTGCTTCTATTGCATTGATAAACGCCATAGATGATGACCCTGAAGGAATGAAGTCAATTTGAAACTTCCCCTTCTTGATTGTGAGCAAGAACTCTTGAACCAAAGGCAATTTATTTCTACTACTGACGCTGAAGTTTGACAACAAAGAAAATCCAAAAGCCGAAACATGGAATTTAGCATCAAAGAGATTATTATCTGGAGTGGAAAAGGGAAAGAAATGGAGGCGTATAATGTAAGTACCATTTTGGACTATGTCAAATTCATACCAAGATTTTTGCGTGAAAATTCTTGCCGTATCGTAGAGAGGTGTGGAATTTGTGGATGAATTTTGGTTCTCGACAGTATGGTTTTGACTGGGAGACAAGGTAAAAGAGCTGGAATTGGCATCCCCGACGAATTTCCGGCGGCCAAGTGTGATGCTTGCGCTTGAGCCACAGTTGATGTAGAACTCGTCTTGTAAAGTGAAAGACAAGTCGAGGAGAGCAAGGAAGAGGGGCAAAAGAATCCTGCAAGGATGAAGAATTTCCATGGAGGATTTTAGTGGAAAATTGTCCATCACTGTTGATAATTGAGGCTAAGGAAGAGCTAGAGAAAGCATTCGGGGGTTGATTGAATTATGGGAAGACGACAATCGTAAACGACGTAGAAAAATCTTGATGACTTGAAGCAGCTCTATAGTTGCCCATGAATTATGGAGTAGATTGCAAGAGAAGTACTGGCCAATGACCACGTTTCTTTTGAAAAGGTTGCAATCAATCAGACTACACCCAGAACTTCCTATACACTCCACAGTAAAGGCGTGCAAAAGTGGGCCTGGAACTAGAGCTAGTTAAATAAGGAATCTTTGTCCAGCCCATACTTGGAAATATTTTAATTTTTCGACCCTTTGATGTTCTGTGCTATAGATTTGGGCCTAGCCCATTATGTGCTATAGCATTATGCCTTGCCCATTTGATTTTTGACAGTGATAATCTTACATCTGAACTTAGACTCAAAAGAAATAACAAAGATAGAAGCCCAAGTATATGAGGAAATGCTCAAGTAGGTCTATTCTTGGTTTCAGGTTAGAGCCTTCAAACATTTTGGATTAAACCCACAATACCTTTTTCTTGTGATATGTGATAAAACGCCCACTGGATGGTTTTTCTCTTTCATAGTGTTCATACTCTCTGTCCTTTTTCACATATGTGGGGCTGTTGTTTTGTTAAAGCGGTTTCCGACTTTGCCCATAGGAAAACTCAAGAGGCTTCCGCTTCCATTTAGGTTTAGGTCATTTTCAAACTTCTGTATGGTTCTGAAATGACACATTTCCTTAGCACCCTGTGATCGTGACTTCAGGCACACGGTTATAAAACAAAGGGCAAATTGAAAGTCTCAAATCTCGAGTCATCTCCAGTTGCGATCATGGTGAGACAGCAGTCTGTGACCACCAAACCTAGCCGGAGCGACGAGGTCTTAGATGTGGATCAGCAGCTAAATATCACCCAGAAGGTCAGAGCCGAGTTCGAGTCCTTGGCACCGAAAAGACCCGCTAAACCCGACAGAAGCGAGTCTGATTCAACTACCCCACCACCAACCTACATCCCTGATCAAGACTACTCTGCCCCCGAACTGGACAAGCTTAAATCTCTACAATCGCAATCTCAGGTGCACAATACATTTCTTTCCTCTTTTTTTCCTTTTTCCAGTATAAAAATAAAAAAAGACCCATGATTTATCGACCTCCTCTGACTTTGTATAGGCAATTTTGGTTGGCGCTGGCACAACGGAACAAGAAGATTTTGTTGAAACCCATTATTACAAAGAGTTGGATTCTATTGATAAACAGCATCACACGGTTCTGTTCTTTACTCTCTTGATTCTTTTGCATATTCATCTACTTCTCCTGCTTAATTCTATTGGTCAATCAGCAAATATATTCAGTAGTAGTGTATAAAAACACTGTTCTCTGGACAGACGGGAACTGGATTCATAAGGGTAGCGAGTGAAACATCTGGAAAGGATTATGATCTTCAATGGCGAGAAGGCTATGAAAATGGCAATGGAGGGATTAGACCGAAGGAGTTAAAGAGCAATCCGGCTACTAATGACTGGATTCCGAGAACCGAAGATCATCAGGTTTGATGAATCAAACTTGCTAATAATACATCTATGAGTAGTTTTAAGAAAATAGGCACTTAGTTGATGAATCAATTAAATCATGACGCAGGTCGCGTTCGTTTCTACCAAGCCCAACAGGAGCGAGAGCAGTTAGATCACTCTTGTTCTACTTTCTGAATATTTTAGTGGTGTATTATTGGAATGAGAGTGGGATGTAAACACAGGGATGGCTAAGTGATGCTTTGAAAAATGACTATTTTATGCTTTGATGCTTATCTACAATTCGATTTTCTGATTTCCATCTTTTAACTATTATCTTTATAGCTCCCGTGCAGTAATGGGGAAGAGAACTTTATCCACTTGAATGTGTTGAAAATCATTCAGTAACGTTTTTCTTTTTGTTTCTGTTCCTGTTAGCATATACTTCCTCTCTTTTGTCCTTATTTATTTTCTTATTGTTTCAAGTATATAATAAATAATCAAATAATACGAAGGAAAATAAATTTTTTATTTATGTAAAATTGCATAAAAAATGACAGAAGGAATATAAAATTATCAATAGATTATTGGGGGAAAAAAAAGGAAAGAGCTTTGGAAATTTTTAAAAGTTTTGATATCACGATAACACTTGCATGACATTTTGAAATCGTTGAAAGTATGAATTTTGCAAAAGGTGTCGTTAAAAAAATTGAAAGTTAAATTTTTTTTAAAGAAAATTTTGAATATTAAAATAAAAATTAAAAAAGTATGACCTTTGTCTGTGCAAGATTTTTCATTAAATGTAATAGTATTGTTTTTTCTTAGTTTAAAATTGAATGTGAGTTTTAATTTACTACCAACTTATTCCTATTATTAACATAATTAGTAGTAAGATTATGTATTTGTATAAAAAATTAAGAGTAACATGTTTATCTTTAAAAATAAACATTTAATTTTCAGACATGATTAAAATATAGAACAAAAAAGAGTAATATTTTTTTTTAATTAATAATTTCAAAAAATTCTGGAAGGCAGAACGGAAAATTTAGAAGTGACAACAGAAGAAGTGTTATGACTTCTAATGCATAACGCAATGAATTCGGAAGTCGTTCTTCAAGAATAGAAAGCATTTTTAGTAGCAGAAAAAAATAAAAGGTAAAAAAGAACAACCTCCCTCTTTTCTTCTCTTCTTTCCCCAGCCCCTCATCTCCTACTCGCATGCAGCTACAACTTTTATTCTCCTCGCTTCCAACAAGGATGCTGCTTTTATTTCCATGCTCGTATTTTGCTACAAAATCATAATAATTTGTTCTTTTGGTGAATTTTGATCCCCTAAAGAGTTCATTGGCATCCTTCAACTTTGATTTTCTTAGATTAGACCTCGTATTCTCTTCCTGTAGAAGACTTTCGTTACTCAAGAATGGAGTTGAGCTATTTCCTTTGTGTTCATTTCATTCTTATATGATCTTTAGGACAGCCGATGTGTCCAGCCTTCAAGGTTGCTGCTTAAAATTCGTGGTGGTGCCAAAGTCTTGTTAATGACGTCTAAAGATGGCAACAAAGTGCCAATACATTGTGTTTGTTTGTAACTTATATGACCTACTTGATACTATGCGTAGTTTATTTCCCATTATTATGTGATATGAACATTTTCATATTATATCATTTCTTTCAATTAATTAATCGTATTCAATGACATGACTTATTTATGTAGAAAGAAGTCCAATTAAATAGAAGTGCTCAAAGTTTAGTGGCAAAATCTGATTAATCCGTGTAACCAACTAAAGGAAGCCTCTCATCCGACCAATGAGCAACCTGGCCTGTAAAACAACTTTTAAAGCTCCCTATCTTCTTTCAATTACTTCAAAACTTTTAAAAGACTTCCAAATAAATATAAAAGTGTAAAAAGAAATGATTAAGTTCTTAAAAATCTAATTAATTACGGTTCAATTATAACATAGGCTTATTTTTTTAACCCGAAGCCAACGCCCCAATTTTCTGGTCCTGTAGCAAAATAACATAGGTTGGTATGATCTGTTAAAGGGAACTTTAGGAAGCAAAACTTTTGTGGCCAGCGCAAAGTGATCGAGACATTGACAAAGAAACAAAGAAGTGGTAAGTCAAGAACAAAAAAATTAGGTAGTTTGCTCTACTGACTCGTATGGGTGAAGTGGAACCAAATTTCATGATTTAAAAAAAGTATGTCTCGAATAGGTGGTTAATACTCCTCAAATGTATGTATGTATGTAGACACGGGTTCGATCCCAACTCTTCCATTCTTCAAACTACCTCAGTCGACAACCATCACCATAAAAAAAGGAGATCAAAATATTACTATAAGCTCGCTTGGAGTAGTTTAAGATTAATTTAACTAAATTCCTACCAAAATATTACACTTCACGAATAAGTATCTTTAAGAGAAGGGACTTCTCACCGACATACATAAATTATCAACATTGGACACTATCCATTATGCATGCAAAGGAATGATATAGGAGTGTAAGCTATTATTAAGGGATGCAAACCTTGGATCTGCATAAATCTTGTCTTGCCTTTGTACAGCAAAACGTGTATAAGAGTATAAACAAAAGCAAAATATATAAGCGAAGAACATTTCATGTGGCTTGTGAGCAGATCCTGTGAATGGCTGAGGTTTGGGCATGGTTAAACCCATTCCACAGCCAAGTGACCCAAGTCAACTTCCTCCTCAAGCCCAGAAAAAAAATCTACTTTAACGAAATATCAAAGGGGAATTTTTATTTGGAATTAAAATGATTTTCCCTAAACTCGGATTTTCTGTACAAGAAACAACAAAATAAGCCCAGAAAAATTCAGAATATCTTATTATTCAATACAGCATTGTGGAAATTAAATAATAAACACCCCATTTTATTGGATAAATACTTCATGAGACTTCTGAAAAGACCTGTGAAACCACATTTCTCGCCTTGCATTGCGCCTCGAGTGCCTGAACTTTGGGCATGGTAAGTCCGTCCCTTTCCGCCATGTCAATTTCTGCGTCACTAATCCTCTTCCATTCGAAACCCTGAATCAGCGATCCAAGAGCCAATCCCACCACGCGTTGAGCTAGGCCAGCACCAGGACACGATCTCCTCCCCATTCCAAAAGCCATTAACTTCGATGCCTCAACTTCTACTCCTAGATGTCTCTCGGGCTTGAAAAGCATCGGCTCCTCCCAAATATTGGGGTCCCTGTGAATAGCCCAAGCATTGACTAGCAAAATCGTGCCTCGTGGTACATCATAGTCCCCAATTTTACAATCTTCGGATGACTCATGAGGCACTAGCATTGGTGCCGCTGGGTACAGTCTAAAAGTCTCTGAAATAACGCAATGAAGGTAAGGCAACTTTGACAAATCTTGCTCATCCATCAATCTATTGCTTCCTACTTGAGTTTCAATCTCTACTCTAGCTTTCTCCAACACCTTAGGATGGTTAAGAAGCAGTGACATTGCCCATTCAACCGTCACTGCCGATGTGTCTGTCCCGGCCAGCAACAAGATCTGGCATTCATAATTTCAAATGTATTAAAGCTAATAAAATTGAATAATATACGCATTATATGATTGAATAGTGAAGGGAGTATTAATTACCATAATCATCCCTTTGATGATTTGATCAGTGTAGTATTCTGGCTCCGATTCTTGCAAAGAGACCAAGTGATCAATCATAGTTACTCTGTTCTTGTTTTCCCGGCTCTCATCAATTAACCCCTGCAAAAACTTATCCATTCTTTCACTTAAATTGGACACTTTCTTCTCATAGTTTTGGAAATCTATCCATCTCAAGAAGGGCACGAAATCTCCTGGATTTGAAGCTCCGGCGTATTGAAAGGTCTCTTCTATGAGCGACCGAAATAGCTTTGCTTCATCGTTGTCTATTTCTTGGCCGAAATATCGCTTTCCAGCAACCATTCTCATAATAACATTAAAGGAAAGCTCAGATAATTTTGATTTCAACTGAACCCTTCCGAAATCATGGCGCGAACTTTCATATAATTTGAGAAGCAAATGATTGACTTCGTCTTGTCGAACGGAGAGAAACGTGTTTAGGCGACTAGCAGAGAAGATCTCCGTAGCAGCCAATCGGCGAAGGTTTCGCCAATGATCACCGTAAGGAGCACCGACAATGGTAGTGAAATTGTACCCTATATACTTGCCCATGGTAAAACGTGGGCGATTGGCGAACAAGATATCATTCTTGGTGAAGCATTCTTCAGCTGCGGTGGAAGAGGACACAACCACCATCAATCGATTGCCAAGTTGGAGTGAAAAAATAGAACCATATTTACTAGAGAGCTTGTATAAGCTTCGGTGCAAAGGTTTTCCCAATAGGTAGAGATGACCAATTAGAGGAAGAGCGAGTCCTGGTGTTGGTGGGAGATTGCGGCGGCGCACTGCTACTGACGAAAACTTGAGACCAAGAACGAGAAGAAAAAGTGAAATAAATGTGTACAGCAGAATTTCCTCCATATCCATGTGTTAGAGCAAAATTTGGATGGAATAATGTTTCTTGATTGTTTCCTTGTAGGGCAATGATGCGTGCGAGTATTTTATGTTTGAAAATCGTCTAGAAGAATTTTATCCACGAGTTCGTAGTTTCCACTGCATTGCTTGGCGCGTTTGCTTTCCTCTAATACCTACCCCCACTTGTTCTTTCGGTCACCAGCAGCCAGCAGCCAGGATTTTTATGTGGGCACAGGAAAGATGTCTTTGAATTCAAATTTTGAATTGAAATTTATCATTTCTTATAAAAATATCTCTCAAATTAAATTTTTATTTTCAAAATTTTAAATTTTCTCATAAATCCATAAATGAGTCACACATATTCATATACATAATATTTTTATTACTATTTAATTAAAAATAAAATTTAAAACAATTTATTAATTATATTTATTTCATTCATCCCATTAATATAGACAAGTATAATTTTTTACATATATTAAGAAAATATATTTAATTTTGTTAAAATTGTAAATGATTTCGTTATTATTTTTATTTTACCTTTTCACCTTGCATTTAAAAATTGATCAAATTTTAATTTAATTATGTAAAAATATGTACATAGTTAGTTTTAAATGTGTGAAAATTTGTATACTTATTTTTAAAAAATGAAATCTTGAACTTTTCGAATAGTTTAAAAATAAGTTTTATAATAACAAAATATGTTAAACAATAATATTTTTTGTAACTAAAAATTAAATAACACTCTAAATAAGAAAAATTGACTATAATTTGGGACGCACAAAATAGGAAAAAAAGTCTATCTTAGTTTGACAGATATATAATATATTTTATATAATTATCAATAATGTAAAACTCAAAAAAATATTATCAAACTTTTAATTTTCTAACTCCAAAAAAATTAATTTCAATTCCCAATAAAAAATTATTATCCAAATACAAAAAAAATATTCTCATTTCAAAAATAAAACAAAAATTTCATTTCAAATTTCAATCCAAATGAAACTTTTTTTATTTTGTTTTGAAAATGAATGAGTCTACCATTTGTACATTTTTTATTATAAATTTTGATATATTTCATTGGTCTCATTTCAATTATACACCATTTATTTTTGTTGAGATATCTTATTTCAATTATCCAATGAATCACAACATACACAATATATATATATATATATATATATATATGAATATCCACTAGTATTTTTTAATAAAAATGTAAGTATTGATGAATGGATTTCACATCAAACCTTGAAATTAGTCAACTAATATACTTACACACTTGAAATTAAATAAGGGTCATTTAGAAAAATTTAGTTGTATAATTATTATTTTCGATAATTTTCTTTATTTTGTTGCAAATATAAAGTGAACAATTAAAATGAGACGTAATAAGTAATATTTTTTTGTCTTAGATTGATAATATTATAAAAATATTTCAATTATAGTTCATACATTTTTTAATAGTGTGATTTTGATTAAAATATATCAAAAAATATTATTTATGTGAATATTTATAACATATTACCTATGTCTAGGATTTATAATAATTTAAAATATATTTCAATCATATATTTTGATTAAAATATATGACAATATATTATTTATGTGAGTATGTATAACCTATTACCTATGTCTAAGATTTATAATAATTTAAAATTTAGATGCAATAGAATTTTGAAAAGGAAAAAAACTGTGTTTGCATAATTTTCTTAGGTAGTATCTAAATATAATATTACACTATATTATCCACCAATTGATTGACTTCGATTAGAGGGACATTATTTGGTTTAGACCGATTGTTTGAATTACACTGAACTACATTTTGAATTTTAAAATTAATTAATTTCGATCTTCAGTCTTCAATTTTAAAGATCGGAACGAATACTGAATTTCTATTTTTATAATAATAATAATTAATAATTTCATTTTTTTTCTTTAGAAAAATCTCATTGATGATACAAGAACCGTATACATTGAGAAAATTTTTTATTTTTATTTTTATGAATGATATGTAAATTTTATAAAGACATTACAAAATAGTTAAAAATAATATTTCATTTTTTTATGAGAAATTAATATTTCAAATTAAATATATGCATAGTGAAATTTCGGTCTTAACCGAATTAAATTGGACCAAATTGAAAATTTTCAATTTTCAGTTTTTCAATCTTATAGATATTACAATTTGATTTGATATTCATCAAGAAAAAATCAAAGACCAAATAGACTGAATTTTCAAATCGAAAATCGAATGTTCACTCTTAGCTTCAAGTGCTCTTGGCTAATATTGTATTTTCCATATAAAAAAAAAAGAAGAAGAAGAGGAATCGTATATAATGTGGCCAATTGGGCTAAAAATCACTATACATTTTGTTATATTCCTATATTGATTGTGTTATTTGGTAAGTGGTTATTTAATTTGCAATTGAATATTTATTTTTAATTTAATTAAAATTAATTAGGGTTTTTGACTTTAAACAATTTAATAAATTATTCTTGATAATGTAATAGACGATGAGGCATATAAGTTAATATGATATAAATATCTTAAATTATTTTTAGTTTTTTTTATAATTATAAATATTTTAAATTAAGTTAGTGAGTGATGAGTATCAATAGTTAGTATAATATAATTTTATTAAATTAAGGAGATAATTAATAAAACTTTAAATAAAAATATATGTATTTAATTTTGAATAAATTAAAATAGAAATATTAATATTTAATTATAAAATGAATGGAGTAATATGTAAATTTTAAACTAAAAAGATTATTATTAGAATTTGAAATGAAAAATATGTTTATATAAAAAATAAATTTTCTTTTATATTTTAAAATAAAAATGTCAACATTTAAATTGAACAAATATTATATTAATTTGATATTTTTATGTTATCGACATTAGAATAGTAGGTCTCATTGGTTAGTTCTGATTTCAAATGATGCTGATAGGTTCGGATATTTCTAAACTTATTATCTTTGTTTATAAGACGATATGATATTATATGAGCTATGAGGTAAGCAATGAAGCAATCTCCCAAGTTGACAGTGGAGAAGAAGAATCAAACGTGCTTGTCACGAGTTCTTGCTTTGCACGCCAACCCAACCCCTTATCAAGAGAGTCACTCAGGTACGGACTCGGATAAATATCTTAGAGGGGTTAAAATAGAAAATCAAAATAATTTGTAGCAACTGATAATTGATTTTTTTTATATATAAAAAAAAAACAGACCACTGTAGCATCTACATTACACACTTATAAAAAAATGGATAGAGGGGCACCTGCCCCGCCAAGGTCGAAGGGTGGTCCGTCCCTGGAGTCACCTACACAATATTCTATGAAATCTCAAATTGTGATATTAATTCCGTATTAAATTATTTAACATTTTATAAATATATTAGCAAATATTATGAGCATTTTTTATTTAACCATTGAATTTTATTTTATTTTATTTTATTTATAATTATATTTTTTACTATCTTTAAATAAAGAATAATATTAATGAAATAAATATCATAATTAATGTAATACCAAAAAATAGGATTAAAATAAAGTATATATTTTGAAACGTAGGTCGTTTTTACTCCACAATGAATCATTTTTTAAATGGGTTGGATATACAAAAAGACTAAAAAATTTTTTAAAAAAAAAAGACTCGTAAAGAGTTTTGGGTCAGGATAACTACTAAGGATGACATTCTCCTACCATTCAACCCTGCATCGAATCTGTGTGAACAAGACTAAGTAAATAATTTTCTTGTCATAGATGTTTTGGTTCCCAAAATTAAAATAAATGTAAAGATCTTATCAGTTTCAAAATATAATTATTTTTCCCTAAAAGAGTATGATTCTTTTAAAAAGGAATTTATATATCGGAGTGAAAACATTTTAAAATAATACCTTTATTTAGTCAAAACACTTAGAAAAGGTTATAAATACTTATTAACTACATAAAAAGACTTATATTTTGAAAATAACTCTACAATTATAAATGGATGTAATAAAGTTGATATTTAAGAGGAAATGAGATGAGAAACAAAAAAAAATGCTCAAGGTGATATATTAAGTTTTAATATGTCTATAGTGCTTTTGAAAAAAGAGAAAGAAAATAAAATATTTATCTATGGTGACCATAAAAATGCTAATCAATTGGGCCGAATTTCAGCGAATTTTGAAAGTTCTGATATTATGATAACACTTGGCATGACACGGGGAAATCGTTGAGAGTAAGAATCTCTAGTTCTTCAAGATTTAAGATTTAAGATTTAAGAGAAGGACCTTCTCACTAACATGCATAAATTCTACGACATTTGACAATATCATTATTATTATTATTTTTTGATGAAATGGACAATATCGTTATGCATACAAAGTAATGTGTATAAGTTATTATTAAGGGTTTCAAACTTTGAATGAGGGCGTGATTCTGATTCGTAATCTGTTCCTTCAAAACTTGGTCTAACTCATTAAAAAATTGAGGTGAATTCGAGTTCAAAATTAATTGACTCGTGATTTATCAAGCCGCCTGTGAGTTACATAAATAAATATATATATATATATATATATATTCAAATTTTAAATTAAAAATATATTTTTTAAAAATTTAAACCTGAACTTAAGATTCGCTCAAAAACTATATTTTATGCTCGACCTTCTTAAAATTTTAATCAACTGAGCTCGAGCTAAGATAATATACGCCAGCTATAGTTAACGTTTAATCTGCATAAATCTTGTCTTGCGTGTGTATTTGTATAGGAAGAGATGGTACTATAAGTGAAAACAAAAGCAAAATATATATAAGCGAACAACATTTCATGTAGCTTGTAAGTTCCTCAGCCAAGTGGCCCAAGTCAACTTCATCCTAAAGCCCAGAAAAGAAACAGCAACTTTAATGGAATTTCGAAGGGGAACTTTTAAGTTGGTATTAAAAAGATTTTCCCTAAACTCGGATTTTCTGAACAAGAAAACAACAAAATAAGCCCAGGAAAAATCAGGAATATCTTTTATTATTTAATACAGCATTGTGGAAATTAAATAAAGAGAAATACTTCACTAGACTTGTGATAAGACCCTGTGAACCACGTTTCTTGCCTTGCATTGCGCCTCTAGTGGCTGAACTTTGGGCATGGTAAGTCCGTCCCCTTCAGCCATGTCAATTTCTGCGTCACTAATCCTCTTCCATTCGAAACCCTGAATCAGCGATCCAAGAGCCAATCCCACCACGCGTTGAGCTAGGCCAGCACCAGGACACGATCTCCTCCCCATTCCAAAAGCCATTAACTTCGATGCCTCAACTTCTACTCCTAGATGTCTCTCGGGCTTGAAAAGCATCGGCTCCTCCCAAATATTGGGGTCCCTGTGAATAGCCCAAGCATTGACTAGCAAAATAGTGCCTCGTGGTATATCATAGTCCCCAATTTTACAATCTTCGGATGACTCATGAGGCACTAGCATTGGTGCCGCTGGGTATAGTCTAAAAGTCTCTGAAATAACGCAATGAAGATAAGGCAACTTTGACAAATCTTGCTCATCCATCAACCTATCGCTTCCTACTCGAGTTTCAATCTCTACTCTAGCTTTCTCCAACACCTTAGGATGATTAAGAAGGAGTGACATTGCCCATTCAACTGTCACTGCCGATGTGTCTGTCCCGGCCAGCAACAAGACCTGCCATTGATGATTTCAAATGTGTTAAGCTAATAAAATTGAATAATATACGCATTATATGATTGAATAATAAAGGGAGTACTAAATACCATAATCATCCCTTTGACAATTTGATCCGTGTAGTATTCTGGCCGCGATTCTTGCAAAGAGACCAAGTGATCAATCATAGTTACTCTGTTCTTGTTTTCCCGGCTCTCATCAATTAAACCCTGCAAAAACTTACCCATTCTTTCACTTAATTTGGACACTTTCTTCTCATAATTTTGGAAATCTATCCATCTCAAGAAGGGCACGAAATCTCCAGGATTTGAAGCTCCAGCATGCTGAAAGGTCGGTACTATGAGCGACCGAAACAACTTTGCTTCATCGTTGTCTACATCTTGGCCGAAATATCGCTTCCCAGCTACCATTCTCATAATAACGTTGAAGGAAAACTCAGATAATTTTGATTGCAATTCGACCCTTCCGAAATCGTGGCGCGAACTTTCATATAATTTGAGAAGCAAATGCTTGATTTCGTCCTGTCGGATAGAGAGAAACATATTTAGGCGACTAGCAGAGAAGATCTCCGTAGCAGCCAATCGGCGAAGGTTTCGCCAATGATCACCGTAAGGAGCACTGGCCATGGCAGTGAAATTGTACCCTATATATTTGCCCATGGTAAAACGTGGGCGATTGGCGAACACAATATCGTTCTTGGTGAAACATTCTTCAGCTGCGATTGAAGAGGACACAACTACCGCCTTTCGATTGCCAAGTTGGAGTGAAAAAATAGAACCATATTTACTAGAAAGCTTGTATAAGCTTCGGTGCAAAGGTTTTCCCAGGAGGTAGAGATGACCAATTAGAGGAAGAGCTAGTCCTGGCGATGGTGGGAACTTGCGGCGGCGCACTGCCACCGACAAAAACTTAAGACCTATAATGAGAAGAAAAACAGAAAGAAATGTGTATAGCAGAATTTCCTCCATATGTTAAGGCATCAACTTCTGAAAACTGGGATGGAAAATGATCTGTGACTCAATATCGAATAGGAGCATTTGTCTTTGAGAGCTGTCTAGGGAAAGAGGACAAAAGATACCGAGCATTTATCTTTGAGTTCGTTTTTGCACTTTCCACAATATTACGTGGCCCGTTTTCTTTCATGTAAGGCCTATCGCGGCTTTTCCTCGTCCTTTCGGTCAGTATGATGAATTGGCAATGCATGTATTTGAACTACATTTTTAGATTTTTTTTGTGCAAAATAGCCAAATTAGTCTTTATTTTTATGATTTTTACCACTTTGATTCTTTTTTTTTTTAGTCATTTAAACTTCTACTTATTATTTTTTCTCATTTAGGTTAATTTTTTTCATGGGTTAACATTCTCTTATTGTGGTCAACTCATAAGTAAAAGTGATTTAAATGTTTGAAAAATAATATATAAATGCTCTAAATAACTTCTTCTTTTTTTAAAAAGGATCAAAATAACTATTTTTCAATATAAGTTCCTATTTTATGTTTTCTTCGGAAAAAAGTCTTAGTTTATGTTAAATATATATAAAATATTAAATATGAACACTTATACAATGGATGCTTAATTTCATTTCACGTGCTTGCATTAATTCATTTGTTTTAATTCTTTTGGTTTTCCCCCTTTATTCTCCTATCGAGAGGTCCCTACTCATAATGCTTGTGGAATCAAATTTACAAATATCTTTGTATAGGTAAGTTAATGATATTACGAAGTACGAAATGAGCTACTGACAACAATTTATTAAAATGAAAAATCTAAATCAAAATATTAAAATAAAAGTTTAGAACGGTTCATAGTTCCACTAAGGTTCGGTTCCAATAAAGTTACGATTTTAGACAGTTTCAATTGCGATTTTAATACAATTTCAATTTTTTTAAAAAAATTCAAAATAATTTCTTTTAATTAAATAAATGAAAGATTGTTATTAAAATGGACTTGAACTTAATTTTTGTTATGAAAGTGCCAAAAATTAAGTTATTTACGTATCCTCCGATAATATAGACGAATGAAAACCCTCGTAGTTTTCTTACCTCAATAGATTATTCATGGACTTTCATCTTCATTATTAGTAGTAGACCTTTTTGTTTACCATAAGATGACTCATCAATTGAATTTGTATATCATAAGTAGAACTATATTCCAAATACAAATCATATATATTTCTCTTAACATTAATTATTATTCTTTAAACATCAAGTTTTATCATAATTTCATTACATATAGAATCATACTATATATCTAAATATTGTTATAAACCTTCTATTTTAATTTGAGGATAAAAAACAATTGCAATTAGATTTATTTTAGGCATTTTAAAATAATATTTAGCCCATTTTATTTTTATTACATTAATACAATTATTAAAAGCATATGTATTAGTCCAATCTTTTAAAGCTATAACAATATTAAGACATTAATAAACAATCAAATGACAAGTTGGATAATAAACACCATACAAAGTATAATTAACATCATTAAAAACTTTTAAAAATTTCAAAACCTTTTCACAAATATTCTAAGTAGTTGGAAAATAAACACGTGTTTTGCACATTGTAGTTGAAAAAATCATATAAAAGTTCTTTATATTGAAAATATTCATTTAATAAATCATAAGTTGAATTTCAACAAGTTGGAACATCACGGAGAAATGTTTTTTTATCTCATTATATTTGCTCTACAAAATCTAAATCATTCATTCATTACTTGCAGGTGTGATCGAAAATAAGACAAAATTGTTTTGATATGTTGAATATAAGTTTCAAGATTTTTTAAGTCATTTTATACACATAAATTCAAAACATGACATGCACACATAACATGAAAATATTTACCATCAAATTGTGGTTTATAATATTTTTTAAGATAAGAAATCGAAGCAGTGTTAGAACTAGCATTATTAAAGCTAACAAAAAAATACTCTTTTTACAATGTTATATTATTATAAAATTTATAAAATTAAATTTGAAATATTGATAGTCGTATGAGAATCATCAAAGACACGATATGCAAGTATTTTCTTTTGTATTATCAAATTATTATCTATCCAATAACAAATAACATCTATGTAAGAATGTGTTTGCCAATGGTCACTCAAAATATCACTACAAATAGAAACTTTATTATCTAAATTTGAAAATATTTAAAATAGTTTTTTTACCTTTTTTATATAATTTATGTACAGTACGTGTCAATGTGATACGTGGAATACATTTAGCAACAGAATTTTAATGTAGTTTGACAATAATCAACAAAATTTAATTTTTTCCCCAAAACTAAAATTTAAGTGTTCAACAACAACCAATTTAGCTAATTCATTTCAATTTTTTCCATCACTATACTTAAATAAATAACCATAATCAGTAATAGTAGTAGTGTACCTGATTATTTTTGTTTGTGAAGATTTAATACCAATTTTGTCTTTGTGATTCCGTTGTAAATATCCACATAGGTTCCATACCCTCATTCTGATTTCCATTTGTATGTAAACTTACTAATAATTGCAGTGCACAATATATTGCTCTTATATGGTACTAAATTCTTGTTTTGTAAAATGCTTTTTTAAAATATAAGATTTAAGCGCTTTAATTTTCTCTATACCTAAAACACAACTTTTTTGGGTGTGTGATATTAATTTCGGATACCTAAAATACATTTTTCTCTATTATCTTCAAATACGTCGTTATAGGTGCTAGTGTCGATGCCAGTAATAGAAATTGAAAAATTAATTATTTGTGAATACTCAAATTGAGTCAGTGGTTGAAAATCACTTGGGATGGTAAATTGATTTGTGTAAATATATTGATAAAGTGAACGCAATGAAAATTCCATTGAAATCTTCTCATTATTCATTGACTTACTTTAATCTGACATTTTTGTTCGTGTTTGAAGAAAAAATATAAAATGACAAACTAAAAATTCAATAGGAAGCTAGAGAGAACTTGAGAAAGATAGCTTAGAAAAATGCTAATGTAAAGAGAAAATAAGACTGATATTTGATAAATGTGTAAATAAAATTAATCTGAAATAGAGAATTTATAAGAAATTTTTAAACCGTTGGAATTTTAACCATTTTATTTTCATTTTTTTAATTTCTTTGAGAAGAAATAATTTTAAAGAACAAAAAGAAAAAAATACAACGTGTCAGTTTGGACACGATTTGTTTAAGAAAGTAATGTACGCAAGTCATATGACACAAATTGTCATACTATTACGGAACATAAATGATTAAAATAAATTAAAGATGACATGTATCACATAGAAAAATATTATATTATACTAGGGAATATGGATTGTTTATTTGGTGTTAACCAAAGAAATTAAAAATTAGCATTATGTGTAGGTTTGATGGAGGAAAATCAGAAAATGATAAAATAAATAAATAAATAATGTGCACAAGTCATAATACACAACTTGAGAATGATTCTATTGATCCAAAAAATAAGGTAACGGTGTATGCTTATTTATATAGGCTAGTTGACACAAGACACTATTTATATTTTTTTTTTGTCATTTTTTTGTTTTGAGGAAAAAAAAATAAAAGGAAGTCATAAGTCATGTGATTAATTTGAGGAAAAAAATGTCTGAGATTTATTTGAAAATTGAAATTTTAAAAGATTTAAATTTTATTTTTTGTTTTATATAATTATGTTAAATTGAAGAGTTAATGATAAAATTAATATATATAAAATATAACTTATCAAATAAAATTATATATATAATTGTTTTAAAAGATTTGAACCACCGGTTTCACAGTTCATTAAAATGAAAAATCTAAATTAAAACTGAAAACCACTGGTTCATAAACCTTTATGAACCGTAAACCTAATCATTCACGATCCGGTTTTGGTTCAATTCGGCAATTTAGGTTCAACGTTGATTAGGTCTACAATGAACAACAGAAAGTGCGTGGATAAGACTTTTTAGAGAATGTGTGGAAAAAACTTAGCAAATAACTTATTTATGGCTCTCTCAATTAAAGTTTTTTCTTTTTCTATCAACAATAATAATATTTTATAAATTTTAAATATTTTTATACTTGTATTAAAAAATTATGGTGTATTTGGATTGAAATTTAAATTGAGTTTGTTGTTTTTTTTAATATAATATAATTTTTGTGTTAGGACTTTTTTTATAATTGAAATGAGTTTTTTTTAGTTAGAGATTTTTTTTTGAGTTAGAGAATTGAAAATTACTTTTTAAAATATAAGGTCTATTATAATTGAATTTTTTCCTATCATATTACATTTTTTATAAGCATAATTGAGTTGTGACAAGGTCTATAATTGAGAAGTTGTATAGTGTGTAACCAATAACCTACCCTTCAACATATTTTTCATGTACTTTATATCTAAAATATGTGTCAATGTATCATATTCAAATTTAACTACCTACAAATTGAAATCACCAATCATAAGAAGACTCCTAACTAAAGTACAAGTTTTTACATAAAAACTATTAGCAATAACAATTTTGTATGCCTAAGCAAGAACAAACTCTCCATCACAATTTCAAATGACCACAATAGTTCTTCAGAGATTATTTGTGCACGATATATCAAAGTTAATTTTGAGAACTCACAAATTTGAAGGATCCCAAATCTTAGCATATCGAGTTTGTATATACATCGTTTTTCTCCCCATACAATTAGTCCATTATTCCTTAACCTTGAGATATATGGTGTTACACACTTTTGTCACTGATTTAGAGATTCACCAATTGAAATTTTATTATTGTAAAGTCAAATAAACTTCATAAGATCCCCCAAATGACTTTCGTTTAATCAACTGAAGAAAAAGGAATTCATCGATTTTGCAATGGATTCTTGACAATTGACATTATGATTATGGTATTGGTAGTTAAGCTATGAGTAATTTTTAAAATTTTATTTTAACGGATGAAAGATTGAATTAATCGAAGAAAAAGATAATATGAGGACTAGGTCATTGATTCCAAGATAGTTCAAGGACTGTTTTAGCAAATTGTCACTCAAGTAAAATGTTTCATTCATAGATTTCCCCCACACGGCCACACCATCCATCTTCTTCCCCCGCGGTAGCAGTAACGCAAGGGCAAAGGCAAATAGCTCTCAACTGTGAAATAAATTCCAACTCTTCCTTTCCACCATCGACCGTCTCCATAAAACCTGAAGAGTTGTTCGGTTTTCATATGATTTTTTTTGTAGCGGCGCCATTCGAATTCGGCGGGGCGTTGCGAGAATGACCTCCATTACCTCCGTCGAACTGAATTATCTAGTCTTTCGCTATCTCCAGGAATCAGGTCCATTTTTTATTCCTCCCCAGACGTTTTTGCTTATTCATCGTACATGCAATGCGTTTGGGTTTTGTTCTGTTATTTGTTCTACATACGATGCTAGTCCTTTTTAGGGTTATCTGAACAAGAATTTGTGAAATTATAATTTTGGGTACATTTAATGGAATTTGGTCTGCCCATACACGCGTATTTTTTTTCTTTTAATAATCGGTTTAACTGCGTAGAGATGGAATGTATGCATAGGTTTTCTTCTGGAATTAGGAGTCTACTTCGAAACACTAGGGCTCCGGGGATGAAGCAATGTAGTTATTGCGCATTCCCTTTCATGCCTCAGTCTTCCCAATTAAACTTACACTTGCTGTTTGGCCTTGTGCATTCACGTTTCTTTTTAGAAAACATTTATTTTCTCTTATATTTGCAGAATTTTAATACACACGACTTAAAGTGAAACAAAGTTTTTTCCTTACATTACATTACGGAATCTGTTTTTATGTACTAAAATATGTAGTAGAGTGGAAGTTACTCAAGTATAGAAGGTCTAAGCACCTGTTCTATCAGAACAAACACATTAACTGTATCCGTATACAAGGCAGTTGGTACTGTTCCGTTATATTTATGATTACTCTTTTGTCCCATGAGTTTAGACAATTTTTTACAACTTTTCGTTCTTCGATTGTCGTTGTTGTGCCACACACACACACACACACAAACATCAATGCAAAGTTAAATCAAATGAGGATACACAAAATTAAATAGTAACTAGGAAGGATGATTTACAAGAAGAAAGGGGACACCTCTCTCTACATCTTTATATGTGTCTGTGCTAGGGTGAGGTTGTATATGTGTATTTATGGACTTCTGTTGGGATATTTTAATCTTTTTTGTTTTAGCAGGTTTCACGCATTCAGCTTTTGCCTTTGGATATGAGGCTAGTATCAGCAAATGCTCCATTGATGGCAGTTTAGTTCCACCCGGAGCTCTTATCACTATTGTTCAGAAAGGGCTTCAATACTTAGAAATGGAAGCAAATTTGAGTAATGTTAGCATATGCATGACCTCATTGAAATTCTTCTCTTCCGTTTGCTTTCTGTTTTCACTTATAGTGTGTTTGACTCAGGTCTTGTTTAAGCTTGCCAGGCTGACTCTGATGCGGATGAGGAGTTTTCATTAGTACGACCTTTTGATCTCATAACAAAGGATGTAAATGAGTTGCGGAAAGTAATAAAAGAGAGGAGAAAGAATGAAGATAAAGCTCAGGAGAAAGAATTGATTAGGGAACCTGTACCAGCATGTGGGCAAGGAAATGATAGGGAAAAACAGGTTATAGGAATAGAGTGTTATAAAAAAGATTTAGAGGGAATGGAAGACAAACTCATTGAAAAGCAGCAGGGAAATCATGGTGATAGAAAAATGGATGTGGATAAAGAGGAAAAGAAGAATTCTGCAAATGCAGAAAATGGCACTTCTGGGGGCAAAGGATCTGGTATGTTGAATATTGAAATATGATATCTGTAGAGTTTGATATGAGAAGGATTTCTGTTCCAATTGCTGTAATTTTCCCCTGCTTTTTTTTCCCTGTTAAAATAGTGTCTGTTAACTGATAGGGTTAACAAAATTACTTTGCCTGATTTGCTTTTTTGCAAAAAAGCGCACGTTATAAGTCTAAGACTGATACACTTCCTTTCCCAAGAAAATATCCCCTAGGAAAGTGGGGATCCCTATCTATGTAATCAGGATAGGGTTTCCTATATAATGGCCTATTAATTCTTTGTAATCTAGGGCCGTACGTTTGTTCGATCAAGTCCCAAATATTCTTGGTACACCTGCTCTTGCTTGGTAAGGTTGAGTATTGACTAGGATACCCCTAAAGCATTTTGTTGGGCTCCTAAATTAACTTGATTCAGAGCAGGGGTGAGGCCATAGGGTAACCCAAAATCAATTTGACCTTGACCAGTAGTCCTGGCCATGTCCTATTCACCTAGGCATTTCTTCTATTTCTTTTCTAGTAAGAGAGTCAAGTAGTCAAGGTCGTATTGAGCCTTGTTGGTTCCCCTAATATTCCTATCAATGGCTTCTTAAAAACCCTAGAAATGGTGCCTGAAAGGGTCTGAGCACGTCTCCTAACAAAGGCTGTGCCAAGGCACGCGATTTGACAATTTTTTGAACTGGTGCATTTTTGAAATTTTATTTTTGGGAAGCACATTCAAACCTGTTTTAGGAAATAGACGTTTTTAAACTTTTTAACATTTTAAAAAATGCCTGCCAAATGCTTTTTCATTGAATCTGATTTTTTTAAATGATAAGTTGCCTGAACATAAATATTAAATGATGCCAAATATAGGCTCTTTTTTTCCTAGCTTCTTATATAAACATGTGTTCTATGCCTTTCTTCTGTTTTGTCTTTTTTACTTTGTAAAAATATCATATCTGAATAACTTCCTTTACTGGGCAGCTCTAAATACATAAACTATGAGCTGTTATATGAATCTCTTTAGCTTTAATTTCTCATTTATAAGATGGAAAAGAAAATCAAATTTTGTTTCAAATGGTGCCACATAACTTACATGCTTTTACTCACATTGCTGGGTATTGATTAGTTAGAATATTATCATGTTTTGATTCATGGTTTGATTTAGCACCAGAACCTATGGAAATCTCCACCACTCCGGTTCTTGAGATTGTTGAATTCCAGAGTTCAGAAGTCACAGTTTTGGAAGGGCATACTTCTGAGGTTTGATATGTTTAATTTCTATTTTTACAAATCTTTCTTTATTCCTGGTTACTTCTGGGGTATCATTCCTGCTGGTCTTTCCTCTTTATAGGTTTGTGCCTGTGCGTGGAATCCATCAGGTTCATTGCTTGCGTCCGGGTGAGTTTTATTTCATGTGGAACTTCAACATTGATTTTTTTTGTCTCCGCTTAATTCTGCATATGTCGAATTTCACACTGTCACGATTATGCCCACAGATGCCATTTGCACCATGATAGAATAAGTACTATCGTCTGAAAATCTGCACCATAATAGAAAGCTGAATTTGAAGATCTTACTAATAGATTCTAACCGAAAACTCTGATTATATACCATTCTTTAAATTTTATTTCTGGATTGATTTCCATGGTGTCAGGAGCATTTTTTTTTTTATGGTTATAGCTTTGTACCTTTACCTTGATGCCTTTTTACAACTAGTTCAATTCAACCTTTCAGATTCTGTTTTTACTTTGTTGTTTACCACAAACCTGGTGCCTGTGCTTGGCAAATGATAAAATGCTTGTGTGCCCCGTAAGGAGTTGGCCTATATGATGTTGTTTATATGGTCCCTCTTTACACTTTCGGAAACTTTGCAAGTATGCTTTTCAGCATGACATCTTTTTCTCTTTCATTTTACTCTAATTTGTTTCAACCAGGTCTGGAGATTCAACTGCTCGGATATGGAGAGTCAGTGAAGAGATTAATCAATCAACTTCGCAAAACAGTGCTTCAAGTGCATTAGTATTGAAGCATGTAAATCCTAAAACAAATGAGAAAAGCAAAGATGTTACGACACTTGACTGGAATGTGAGAGCTCTTTTAATTTTCTTGTTACTTGTTTGATAGTTTCTTATTCCCGTAGCTGAATATTGGGCATGAATTATTTGGATTTTGCTACATGATAGACCGAGAAAAAATTCTTACCTTCTTTAGTCGTGCTATCCAGTATTGTCAAAGCAACACATCCTTTCTTTGCTGATTCTGCACTCTGTTCTTTGCACATTAGACTACTGTTACAATAGGTCCTTCATCAGTGCTGACATCTTGATTTTATATGCATGCACCTGATTGGAACTAAAACCAAGATTTTGTATCTTTTAGTTTGAGATGGGAACTGGGACAAAATTTCAGTCTTGCCTCTTGGC
Organism: Apocynum venetum; assembly: GCA_019593545.1. NCBI lineage: Eukaryota > Viridiplantae > Streptophyta > Magnoliopsida > Gentianales > Apocynaceae > Apocynum > Apocynum venetum. The sequence goes on along the minus strand of SRSM01000123.1, from coordinate 668,128 downwards.
TGCCACTGGGTAATAATAATTCTGCTCTTGCAAGAAGATAAGGATTGTGAATAGAAGGGCAATAATAAGAAAGAAGAGGATGCATTAGTCATGAGGATTCTGTGATTCAATTGCTGGTTTTATCATTTGCAGAGGCCACTCAATTTTTCTGTGAGTCTTGAAATGGGTTGAGATAGTGGTTTCATCTATAACAAAATGGTGGCCCTTGTTTAGCTAGAGCCTGTGCCTGCATTTCATGAAAAAAGGGTGGCCCTCTAAATGAATTTTGTATGTCCAAGTGCATCCCTTAACCTTTAAATGGACCAAAATGTAAAATGCCATATAGTTATTCTAAAAAGAGGATTCTAAATCTGCCAACTGAAAAGAGGATTCCTGTTTGATAATTGGCATATGGCGATGTCTGTGTCCTGCATGATTTAGTTTTCTGCTTAATTCCTGGATTCTTGACTCTCCTGGCATGATTAGATCAGTTTTCTTTTCACATATAGGTTGATGGGACATTGTTGGCAACAGGTTCTTATGATGGGCTAGCCAGAATTTGGACTGTGGATGGTAAGTTCTTTTAGCCTGCTCCTTTTGGTATACATGAGCTGTGAGTTAGGTAATAATGTAAATTGATCAGTAACCCATTGATATGACTTTTTTTTAATCTTTTGTTCACTTTTTCTTCTGTCATTTAATGGCTTCATGAAATTATCCCATTTATTTGTTTACAGGTTCTGTTTTGAGTTATCAATTACTAAGAAAAATTAAACGAAATCTTGAACTCTTTTTTGGTTTTCCTTTCTAAAGAAAATATGAGAATACCAATACCATTTTCTATCTACTTTTATATTCTAATTTATAGTAATGAATTATTATTGTTTTGAACAGTCTTAGTGTAAGAGAATGAGAGAAAATACAATTTCTCCTTTCCTTTTTAAGTCATACAATATACTATCTGAAGGGCCTTGCCAGTTATAAAAATTATTTTGGCCTTAGTGTGATGCCTTTTCTGAATATCCTTGAGCTTATCTTATGGGAAGTGCATATAAATTTACATTTTCAGGTGAATTGAAGGGGACTTTAAGTAAACACAAAGGACCAATTTTTTCTTTGAAATGGAACAAGAAGGGCGACTACCTTCTCACCGGAAGCTGTGACAAAACTGCAGTTGTATGGGATGTTAAAACTGAGGGATTGAAGCAACATTTTGAATTTCATTCAGGTGCTGTGTTATTGTCTCTTAGTTCATGATATGATTTTCCCCATCAGAAATTCCTTAGGAAATTAAAGTCTCTGTGTTCATTGTTTACAGGTCCCATGCTGGATGTTGATTGGCGTAGCAATGTTTCTTTTGCCACAAGCTCAACTGACCATATGATTTATGTCTGCAAGATAGGAGAAACTAAACCAATAAAAGCATTTTCTGGGCACCAGGTTTGGTTTGAAATTTGTTGGGATTTGCTACTCATTGACCTGTTATAATACCTTAAATCTGTACTTTTTTGTCCAGAAATTTATCTTGAATTGAAATTTACGCTTTATGCCAAGTTATTGTCCACGGGCTTATTGTTAAGATTTTATAAGCTATATAACCAGTACTTGATTTTCAAATGGATTATTTGTGGCAGGAATTATTGCGACTGTAGAATGATCCTTTTTTTTACTCTCAATAATTATTTGTTTATTTTTCTGCAATGATGCAGCTACTGTATAATAGTATTACACTAAAACTTTGAAGCCTAATTCCTGACCTTCTTTATTCCAGGGTGAAGTTAATTGTGTCAAGTGGGATCCATCAGGTTCATTGTTGGCCTCTTGCTCTGATGATGCCTCTGTAAAGGTCTATTTTCATCTTTCTCTTGAGAAATGTATCAGAGTGTTCCTTCTGTAATCAAGGGCAAAGTCCATTCGTGTATTATAGGATCATCCATTGCTTTTGTTGCTGTGCAAGCTGTCTTGTCAAGTTTTAGTATTGTTTTTTTTATTTACTGAGTTAGCCTTGTAAATGGTAACATTAATATAATAAATCCTGCATTTCTCCATCCATTGAGCCATATTTGATTTGCCTCATGTGGGCCCCAAAGTCTGTTAACAAGCTTGGTTACAATGCAGATATGGAGCATCAAGCAGGACAAATGCTTTCATGACTTGAGGGAACATGCTAAAGTACTGCTGCTTTGAATTTCTACTTTCTTTTGTCAGATTTCATTTGCCTGTTAGTTTGACACTTATTGCCCTTCTGAATTGAATGCAGGAGATATACACTGTCAGATGGAGCCCCACAGGACCTGGTACAAACCATCCAAATCAGCCATTGGTGTTGGCAAGGTTTCTGCTTTTAAGAAATTATATTATATTCATTTGGGAGTTCTTCTATAAATTGTACATTGTGGCTGTAAGAGTGCGTATTCTTTCAGGTTTTGGGGGCAAATCTTTTACTTGAAGTTTCATATTGGTTCTGGATAATTTCTTGTGCCTGTAACTTATTGTAATTTGAATTTCACAGTTGAGATCTGAACTCCTATTCGTTTCTTTCATAACTATTGTTATTCTAGGATCCTCCTACATTGCTGTCCATTATTCCTCAGTCACCAAGATCATTTTTGGTTTCTCCCAAATAATGGAACTTCAGTTTTCACTTTCCTTTCTCTTATATGGTTCAAAGTATTTTATTTGTTCAGGATATTTGCTTCATCAAACGTTTTGTGTAATTTCTATCTGTCCTTCAAGGTCACCCACACAACTATTGATATGTCTTCTTGTAGATACTCTTTTAAGTGGAGGGTTTTTTTTAAAGTAAATAGTGTCACTTTTTGTTACATCAACATGAATCCAGAGTATTTAGTGGGTTATTTTACTTGACACTCTCTCTCCCGCTCTCTCTCTCTCTCTCTCTCTCTCACGCACACACATGCACACATATTATAAGCACAAAAATACTTGTATTGGCATTTTAAAGACCATAGGAAACAATGAAGGCCTTTGAGATAGTGCTTTAATTTTTTTTTGGTTCCTTTATTCTGTTTTATGTCCTTTTCTTCACCTTTGTATGTGTTGTGGCTCCACATATGGTTAAGTTCATAGCTGAAGTAACTTCGAGAATTGATCTGCATGCTGTTTCTTGTGTTTCTTTAAGATTAATCTTTTCTATTGCAGCGCATCTTTTGACTCGACAGTGAAGGTGTGGGATGTTGAGCAGGGAAGACTTCTCTGTAGCTTGAATGGGCACAGGTGCACGACTTCTTAAAACTTGTACATTTTATCTTAAGGAGCAATGTTATACCTGCATACCTTGTAGATATCTCTGGTACTTGTCACTTTCACCATACATATTTCAGAGAATTACAAGCTACTTATCAAATGTAAAATTTTGCTGTTATAAGAAATTGCATTTTGTTGTCAATGTAAACAGAGAACTTTAAAAAGTTTCATTTGAAGTTAAAAATACGAAGTTTAGGCTATGTATAGAAACTTTAGTTTGAATGTAGTGTTTTATGTTTGATCCATAAATATCATCCAAAATATTAAGCACTAAATATAGAATGATTTCCTTTAGTACAGATATCAAATCAGTTTTGATAAGATTTTATTTTGATAGGGATTATCATGTCATAGTACACTAACTGTTAGAATGTTCAATCTATGCGATCTGGTTGGAAAAATGCTACAAGGCTTGTTTAGGTAGCTGAGTTGGTTTAGACTTGCCATTGATTTGCTGACAACCTTCTTTTGGTTGAATTGTCCAGGGAACCAGTGTATTCTGTTGCTTTTAGCCCAAATGGTGTGTTCTTGGCCAGTGGGTCTCTAGATAAATCTGTGCACATTTGGTCAGTGAAAGAGGGCAAAATAATCAAAACTTACACAGGCAATGGAGGCATATTCGAAGTCTGCTGGAATAAGGAAGGTGATAAGCTTGCTGCTTGTTCTTCTGATGGGGTCGCATGTATATTGGATTTTAGAAAGTAGAGGTAAATGGCTTTGCTTTTTGGATAGCTCGATTCAAATTTGGAAAAGCTGGACAAAAGTAGAGGGATGGAGAAGGAAGTTACTGATTTAGGCTTCAATTGACTGTTTAGATAAGGGCTTGTGAGTTTCCGTTGTGGCATAGAAGTAGAACAGGTAGCTTAAGTCATTAACGAGTAACATGTACAGATCATAGGATCTATGTTTGTATGTCTAGTAATGTAAACTTCATACTCCTTATGGACCTTATCCGTTATTGAAGGATCTCGATTTTATTGCAAAAATTCAATAACACAGGTAATGTTAACATGAACCAAGTGTTAGGATGGCGCATGGCCGATGTTTATTTAGTTTGGGAAGTCTTGTTTCAGAAAATTATGATAACAGGTAGCCTCGCATTTGGTCATGTCATGTGTGCATGCAAGTACATGAGTTGCTGGCATGTCATTTTCTCATTGTCTGCTAGTTTGTGCGGTGTAGTTTTTGGGTGGCTCAGGTCACGTTTGATTCATATTGGTTGGCAGTCCACCTGGTGATACCATATGCTATATGGCAAAGATTTGTATCAAGACGGACAATGCACGAATTTCGCGTTGAAACCCGAAGTCCTTTGTGACTTCGGAAATCACTAAAAGTTGGATGCTGTCGAAATGCAAGCAGACGTTATTATTCAATAACTGAGGCTATATTTGCATTGAATTTTAAAATTATTTTTTCAATTTTTCATACAAATATCTTTTAAAAGATATTTTTTAACTTCACATATAAATTTTATTAAATCACATAAAGAATATTTTGTTAATTTTCATTTTAATTATAATTTATACATTTTATATTATTATTAATTATACAAAATAAAAATATATGTACTTTCAATTCTTGATAACTTTTTCTTTATCTTAAGCATAATTTTATTTCAAAAAAAAAACAAAAAATCCCTTAGAACACTCAATTTCAAATCTATATTAGTCTTCAGAACCATTCATCTTCTCGGGAGAGGAATATGTGAATCCCCCAAATACCTAATCCATCACCTATCTATCCCCCATCTTCGTTCTTATTGGTTTTATCATACATCTCTAAATCAATCTTGGAAGACTTCCTGGCATTGCCTCAACTAACTGTTATGCTACCATATGTAATTTCGATATTATATTCATACACTGATGATACACAATACCAAGATCAATGGTTTACCTAATTCAACTCTGTTGTCATTTCCTCAACTACTTTATCTTGAGCCCATTCCTTTTCCTCCCTGATCTTCTCCATCGCCCCATCCACGGCAATATCGAAAGCATCCGTAAACGTTTCTGACTCCCCTTCACGTGGTCTTGCGTAGACAACGTTGGGTATAGTCTCTATCACCTTCTCTCTCATCTTCTTCACCTCCTCTTTACTGTACGCCTCCAAAACTTTCCTTATTGACTTTCCGTTCCTAACTTCCTCGTGGCTAATAAACACCGAGTAACTCTTAGGTTCACCGGGTAGAAACCATTGGTACTGGTCATAGGCCGTTCTCTTCCAGAAAAAAACCGGAATCGAACCGGCCGCCATGCAATCAAAAACAGCTTTCCTCGTATAGCTATCTCCCTTGGGCTGCAGACAGAAATCTGAACTCAGGAAAGCCTCCAAAGATACTGAAGAACCGTTATTGCATGGAGTCGCAGCACAGTCAACGACTCGGCACGAATCCGACTCGTTGTAACAATAATTCAGTAGTATTGACCTAAAATCAGTTCTTTCCCGCGCGGCTCCGACGAAGGTGAACAGGCTCGTGCGAGTACGTTCACGTACGAACTTTTGCCATTGCCGGAGCTGCGACTTGGAGCGAGGGTGGAAGCCGGAAGGGTAAGGTATGCTGATATCGTGATCAAACCCAATAGCCGTCTCGATGGTGAAGCGATTGACTCTCTGCATCTCCGGCATATCCAGGAAGCTCGACCCCCAAAGCTTGTCCGGATCGGTTAACCGTCGGAAGTCCCACGTGATTCGACCGAGTGTGATGAAGTGATCGGCACCGTTGTTTCTTCTCCAATAGGTTTGGTTTCGAATCCATCTGAGCATCATTTTACAATGCCAATCTCGCTTCGCGGTATCGTTGATCCACAGATATGGTCCGACCGCAAGTCCGGCGTAGAAGGGTATGTAGTACGCTGTAGCGGCTTCCGGGTCCAGTGTTCGGCAGTTGTGGTTTAGAATTCGGTGGTGAAAAATTAACTCCAGAGAAAACTGGTTTGTCCGGTACCACGCTGAGCTTAAATTTTCTGGCAAAATTCCGGCGAGTTCGGCTGCCTCTTTCCCAAATCCATCGTTGGTAACTATACCGCATTGCCATCTCCACGGGTCAAGATCTTCGCAGTTGGCGAGCACTAAGTCTTTGTTGAACAATGGGGGGAGGTCGTACACGTAGACCCTGCCATGAAAACATTCAACATTAATGCCAGAAATTGTCGACGCACTTCCTTTAGGGTCGGAAAAGTTGGAGCTTAATACGGAGGCAATTGGAGCGGGTAAGTGATGCTGCGTAGTTTTAGTGAAAAAAGCAAGGGGTGTAGACCGAGAAATTGCAAGGAGGAGAACTTGGATGCAGAGGAATGTAACCAATAGCCAAATACGGGAGTGAGTTTGGATTGAATTGACGGTGTTCTTCAAGGCCTGAAACTCCGCAGAGGCGGAGGGGGAATAGCCGGGAACCATCGCACGGTGAGCTTCCGAAGTTATGGGGTACAATACATGAACTAAATGGCCACCGACACGCAAGGGATGGTTTCACTGGTTCTTACATTTACTAGGGCTCTGAATTATAACCAGAATGGCAAGAAAAATAATTCCTCAAATCTTTTCAGGTTTTTTTTGGAGGAGTTTTGGTTAACATAGTAGCTTTAGTGGAAGAGAAGAGTTAAGTATGGGATTAATTTCTTATGTTGCGGACCACTAAAAGCACACTGCTGTTATTGAACTACAAAACGACGAGAGACACGTGCCTAGTTATATCGAGAGAGAAGTAAAATTAATTTTGCTTCAAAATATTTAAGTTAATTTTTTTATTAAAAAAATAATATATTATTATTATTTTAATATCTATAAATAACTACTTTAGCTTAAAATTTTACGTAAATAAAAGGAAATTAGGGTTTAATTAATTGTGTTTTTTTTCTTATTCAAAAGAATTATTAGTTTTTTTAATATGCACAATTTTAACAATTATTGACTCGAGTATTTTTTTTTGTCATTATAAAAAAAGAAAAAGAAAAAGTTATAGGTGTAACAAAAGTAATATTGTGGTGGGTCCGATGAAGACTAAAAGGAGAGATCTTATGAAGATTTTTTAGGCGAAAGCGAACTGGTTATTGACTGACTGATTCATTTTTTGAGCGGTCATCACCTTTAATCAAGGACTCTTGGTCTTGGTCTTGGTCTTGGACTTTCCTCTTTCCATTTAGCTTTTTTACTTTCCTTATCTACGGACAAAACAAACCAAGTTCTGTGAAGCCGCCTCACCAAGGTCATCTCTCCATTCAATTATGCAAGAAATGGTGCTACTAGAGAGTGCTATTATTCCCGAAAAAAAGAAGACGTGTCCAAATATTAGTGAAACTGTATTAGAATAGTGATGGATTATAGTTCACTCTTTCTTTCTGGGCCATGAGCCCATAAAATATGAGAAGTTCTGCACAGTGCAGCAATTTAGATCTGGCAGTGGGCCGTAGGGTGGCTCCGCCTATCAGTGCGTAAATGTTTCCGCTGTGGTGGACTGATTAGCAAGATTTACGGCTGATGTTACCACGAATTCCATGAGAGGCCCGTTTTTTCAATGCTCGGGAACGCGTGTCATACTCCTTTTCGAAGCATTATTAAATTTTTTTAATGACAATCCTTTTAAAACTATACTCATATTAATGATAAATTATATATTAATTAATTACAGTTTTTCCACTGTACATCACTTTTAATTAATATTAACATAATTCAAACCCTCACTTTATCAACTTTCAAATTAATTTGTGTGAATTGCTCTTCTGTTCCGTAAGGCTTCAAAGAATTATTAATTCTCCTTTTGTAGGAGTAAGTCTATCGCCTTTTGGATGAAGGCTTCTTCTTAATTTTTATTATGTTGTCGGCAGTTTTAAGCATGGGAATACTTTTTTCTTTATTTTGTCAATGAAATGTACGTTTCCATTTAAAACTTGGTAGAAAGTAAACAGTACCAATAGCGGTCATCATTCTCTTCCAACAAGACTCGTAGCTTTTTCCCTTTGTAAGTTGTATGCAATAAAATTAAAAAAAATATAATTGCTGGACTTTAAATCATAAATCATGAATAGTTTAGTAATTATAATTTTCCTCCAAAGTTTTTAAATTTATTTCGTTTAATAATTCACAAATTATAAGAGAATAACATAATACATCAGGTAAGTGATTTGCAGTAATCTTATTATTAAAAAGAAACTCAATTCAAACTGAAGAGAAAACATTTCATATATTTACCAATGTAATTACCTAATTTAATACTCATTTCTTTTTAAAATATAAAATAATTTGAATAAATTTTTTACCTCAAAATATAAAATATTTTAAATCTTTTAGAGTTATTTTATATATTTTATTTCAATAATACTCATACTTTAAAATGAAAAGAAATAAATAATAATTTTAACTTTTTTAAAAACAATATGATATGATAAGTAAGTGCATTTTAAAATTAAAATACATATTTAATATGTAAATATAAAATATCTTATATTTTAAAAAGAATGTAATATTAATTTTGTTTTTTCTTAAAATATTCAAGAAGTAGTAGTGCCTGACATGATTATCTGCTCTACCCTAGGAGACCAACCAACTTATAATCAGGAGAAAAGAAAATAAATCAACCAACTTTAACCACTACCACTGTCTATAGCCAGAGAGAATTTCAAAGTAATAGTAATCCATACCATTGCAGGAGTAAAACATAACCCTTCAATCTTTTTAGCATGCTAACTTTTAATGATCTCATAATCTTATAAATTAAGGGGCCACCAATGCTAAAGTTAATCAAAGAGGAGAATTGATACGAGTTTTCTTTTTCATTTAATCAAATCAGTCTCAGTATTATTCGTGCTTGAATTCAAATTACATTATTGAGAACATCAAAAAATTTAGAATATCGACATCTAAAACAGTTCTAATCAACCACTGGTAATCACGTATCCCGAGATACAATATTAAAAAAAGAGCACCACCATTTAGAGAAAAGTGAGAACGAAAGAGAAGCATCAGTGTGACAGTGCGGCCCAACTCCTCTTCCACTCACTCTCTCCCTAACCTCGTTGACGATGGCAAGAAGTTATCATGAAAACCAAAATCTCTATTGCATGCTGTATTTGAAAATGGCGGATTATGATATGCACATCCCCAAAGCACCATCTGAATCCATTTGCCAGGTCTCAAGCATATATTATATAACCCCCATGCAAACGAACGATATGGTTCTTCTGCTCAGCCAAAAAGATCCCAGACCAAAAAATTGATTTTATGTACATTCAATTTGCTGATAATTGCTCCATTTGCTCCTTGAATTTTCTTCTTTGCTCCAGACCAACCCTTCTTTGCTCCTTGAATTTTCTAAGCACTCCATCAATGGCTATATCAAAGGCATCTTCATTATAACTAGTAGACATGCTATACACAAACCTAGGTATTAGGCTAATCACCTTCTCCCTCATTCTGCTTACTTCTTCCCCATTATACCCCTCCAACACTCTCCTTATAGAAGTGCCATTTCTTACTGCATTCCGGTCTATGAAAACCGAGAAATTCTCCGGCTCATCTGTCAAGAACCATTCATACTGACCCTGAATGCTTCTTTCCCAGAAAAATACCGGTATTGAGCCTGCCAGCATGCAATCAAACATGGATCTTCTTGTATACGCATCACCTCTGGGCTGCAAACAGAAGTTTGAGTCCAAAAACGCTTCAAGAATCGCCGATGTGCCATCGTTACAGGGCAGCTTAGAGCAGTCCACGACCCTACAAGAACCAGTTTCGTTGTAGCAATGATTCAGCAACAAAGCCCTAAAATCGTTATTCACTTTGCGCTTTCCACCAACGAATGTGAACAGACTCGTCCGTTTCCGCTCTCGTGCAAATTTCTGCCATTGCTCAATATCAGAATGAGACCTGGGATGAAATCCTGTGGGGTAGGGTACACTGATCTCTAAATTGTCCCATGGGCTTCTTTCCACAGATAGCCGTATGATATTTTTCATCGCGGGCATGTTAAGAAAACTTGATCCCCAATCTTGGTCCTCTCCCTTTGTTCGTCTGAAGTCCCACGTCATTCTCCCAAGCATAATAAAATGATCAGAGCCGTTGGATCTCTTCCAAAAAGGTTGTTCTCGAAGCCAAGCATCTAGTTTCTCGCAGTGCCAATCGCGGTCGATTGCGGTATAATTTGTGAATAAAAATTTTCCGACCGCAAGTCCAGCATAAAATGGTATGTAAAATGCCGTAGCCGATTCTGGATCCGTGGTTCTGCACTCGTAGTTTGAAATCCTAGCGTGATAAATAACCTCACCGGCAAACATATCGGTCCAGTACCACGTCGGAGTAAGATCTCCAGGGACAATGTCCGAAAGGCCCTTGGCTTTGGGGCCTAATCCGCTATGAGAGAGCGCGTTGCACCGCGAAATCCACGGATCTAAATCCTCGCAATTTTCCAGGAGCTCTTTGTTGAACATTTGGGGAAGCTCGTATACATAAACCAGCCCAGAATCGGCACTGTTCTGTAGGCAGAGGAGCCACGGCCCTTATTATAACTCGTTCTTGTGGATTGGTACTGAATAGAAGTTGGCGGAGGGGGTAAGTGGTGAATAACATGATGAGGAAAATCTGGAGGAGAAGAGTGATGAGGAGCCATGCAGATTGTTGGAAGGAAACATGAGGTTGAATTGAACGGAAAGAATTTTTTAACTCAATAAATTTCGGTTTCTGAAGAGTAGTACTGTGGTGTTTGGTTCGGTCGGGGGATGATAATGTGAAGAAGGAAGGCATTCTAGTTATTCAAGTTGGCTGGACTTTTGTGTGTAAATATTGGAGTATTAAATGGAGCGGATTCATTAAAATTCCACTACTAGTAGTAATTAGTAGTAACTAATTGAGCCGATGAAAGCTCAAGCAATCACGTGTTTATACTACCCAACCCAAGGAATCAGCTGCAGGTTCACCGACGAAGAAGCAAAGCACATTAGGGAGAATTAATAGCAAGTGCTGGCCTGGGGAATGGGTACAAAGTAAGTAAGGCAGCAATAATTTGCTCAAACCAAGTGGCAAATTGTAGACGGGGAGAGCTCAGAGCTTAATTATTTTGAGTACGGGGTTCAAAAGAAAAGAGTAAACAAAGAAAAAGAATCTTTGATGGGGCAATATATCCTACAGCTGCTTTGCTGCATTGTCGTGAAGTGTTGACTGTTGATAGGTAGGAATCTAATCTAATTGCTGTTTATGAAGAAAAAAATAAATATTATGTACTAAGAAAAATGCACATGGGACATCCTAGTTTTACACTAGATCAGTCAGTATTTCAGAATGGGAAAGCAATATTCTTTGACGACTTAAGAAGGACTTGGTGGGTTTTTGACACGTCCAACTTTTGCCAGTAGTCAGATGTGTATTGGGATTTCTAATAGTTCTTCCAACGAGAAGAAAGCACATGATCGAGAATGCAAAACTTGTGGATATGTGCAATGCAAAAGCTCTTCTGGGGCTTTGCTAACCTTTGGGCTCTGTAATGGTACTAATATATATTTTCCCTTGCTCCGGGATCAAATTCACTGTCTTTTTTTTTTCTTTTATCCATAATGGGTTCTAGAGTGAGTTCTTTAATTCGATTCTTCAACAATTATTTACATGTTAATCACGCATTAGATCTGTATATTGATATACAAAAATAACAAATTACTACCAACTGTTGTAAGATTTGATTGCCCACTAGACTTAACAAAATAACAAATTATCATTAAATGTCCTAGGATTTGAAATCACATCAGAGTTGTGTAAATTGTTAATCATTGTCCTCTTTTTTGCTCTCTTACACGATCGCTGCCAAATACACCCAATTTTCTCTCAAATTTTTCGGTCAACTGGGGAAGATAATATATACCTTATTTTTCTTTAATCTGGTAGGAAATCCGCTAGGTGGGCCGCAAGTACGATCTTGTTGTAGAAACTGTTGCCCACCACGCAAATAGAAGAGCGAAAACTTCCACTTTTTCTCTCTACTTTACACTATAATTTTTTTTTTTTTACATAAGTATTCATATTTATTACTTTCTACTTTCATAAATATAAATAACTTTTTATTAATATTTTATTATTAACTTTCAATATTAGTGATATTTAATTTCATCTTTACTATTTTTTTTTCTAAAATAAAATCTTTATATTTTCTTCTTTCAAAATAGTTTTTTATTTTTTATTTTCAAAGTATAATAATTAAGGATATTTTAAAATAAAATAAATTTATTAGTATATATAAAAATATGTTTAACGACTTATATTTTTTTACGAATGAAATATCTCATAAAATAAAATAATAATAATAATATAAACCAACCAATCAAAATATCCTAAATAAACTAAAATATTAAAAATTATATATAATATGAAGTTTAGATTTGAGTGCAATCAAATTGTTTGAACTATTTTTTATTAGTTAAAAAAGTAAAATTAATAAAAAAAATATTCTGCTATTCTGGAAAGTAATGAATCAAAGCATAGCTACAATACAATATAGATAAAGTTGGCAAAATGGATATAAAATTAATAAATATTCAAAATTATTCATAATTAAATAGATTTGGTTAACTCAAATAAGTTAAATAGTTTAAAATGGACATCTATTTATCTTAATGGATTTAAATATATATATATATATCCATCAAATCCAATAAAATCTATTTAAAAAGTCAACACTTTGATCAATTACATTAATCAAATATACTAATTATCCTTCTAATAAAAAAATAAATTTATAATTTATTATTAATTTCAATTTCAATTTTTTATGACAACATATGATTTTTTTATATTTTCTAATTAAATTTATGTTATAACATACATAAATTTTCTATATTTAAAAAAAATATATTTTTTTTGAAAGTGTTGATCTCTCCATAATCACCGTAGCTATTAACTAGCTAAAGATCAAATAAGTGAAATTGACTTATGATTCAATTCCAAATATTCTGCAAATCAATGAAGCGTTTTTCTCTATATTATATGACTACAAATCAATTTTATTTTATTTGTTACTTTTATCAAATACTTATATAGAAAATCAAAGATTTAGGAAAAAAATATACTAAGATGTCCTATTTCTCAATTTATTTTAGGGTAAATTTCAATAAACCCCTTTCATCTTTTATTAAAAAATACTAAATTCCTTCATCTTCTAATTATAGCAATATGCCCCCATTAATCTATTCACTTTTATCATTAAGCCCTAAATTTCCCATGAAAAATCAAACTCCCACTCAATTTTTCAATTGTTTCAATATGCCTTATTCATCTTTTCAAATATTTTAGTTAAATATAATTTTATAAAAATTTATTTTATTTTTTTGCCAATTAATATTTTATTTTTTATTAACTCTCATAAATTAAAATAAAAAATTACTAAATAATAAAAAAGTATATGAATTTTTTTATTTTCTTGAAGCATGTGAAGAAAAAAATATTGATTAAATGCATTAGAAAATTAAAAATAGTAGAAAAAAATAATTATTTTATAAATAAAACAATTTTTTTATTTTTTCAACTGTTTTAAATTTTCCAATGTATTAAATACGAAAAAATATATATCTTCATATGTTTAAACACATAAAAAAGTTCATTATTTTTTTTCCTTTTTTAGTAAAGTTTTATCTTAATTTATGAGAGTTAATAAAAAAATAAAAGATTAATTGACAAAAAAATGATAAATTGTAATAAAAATGATATTTAACTAAAATAATTAAAAATATAAATGGTGCATATAGAAACAATTGAAAGATTGATGGAGGGTTTGTTTTCCATTGAAAGTTTAAAGGCTTAATGAAATTAAACCTACTAATTATACTATTTAGATAAAATTGAATAGATCAGAGGCATATTGTTTCAATTATAAGATTAAGGAGTTTAGTATTTTTGGATAAAAAATGAGGGGGGTTTAATGAAATTTACCCTTTATTTTATTTCCATTTAATTTATGATTTTAAACTTTTTTCAATATATATATATATATATATATACATTATATACAAATTGAAATTATATTTTACATAAATTTTGCAATCTATTTTTCAAATCTCACTAATTTATTTTGAATATTAGTATAAATAATATAAATGACATTGTGACAATTAATTGAATGCAATTTCAAATTATATTGATAAATTGATGCCCATAGATATTCGCAAAACATTTATAAATGGATCATAAATAATTTTGACTTAAATTGATTAATGTCCATTTAAATTTATTCAGTTTGGGAGACTTTGTCATTCAATAAATCAAATTGACTTTCAAAAAAGAATGAAAAAAAGAAACATGCGTATATCTAATGTTTATCTTTAAAAAAAAAAACCTATACTTCATATACACATGTCATGTTTTTTCAAGGGAAATACAAAGTTATGTGAAAGTGAAAATTATCAAGATATATACTTCATATATAAGTTGTTTACTAATTTTGATTATTTTTTAAAATATCTTTTCAATTTCCTTTTCACTTAATTTTCCAAATAGTTTATATAATTTGACCAAATAAGAAATTTACCAATAAAGTTTACATTAACTGAGATTATTTTCACTAATGTTATTTATTAATTTTGATAAATTTTTTATTTTTAAAATTGAATTATAATTCAATTTTACTTTAATTTTCTAAGCAATTTAGATAATTAGACCAAATAATGATTATATTAGTAAATATTTATTCCCTGTATTTTGTTCTAAAAGAAATTAAGAAAATTCATTGTAATTATTTGTTTGCTTTCTCTCTCTCTCTCTCACACACACATACACACACACACACACATATATATATATGTATATATATATATATCAATGCAATTATTGTAATTGAGAAGAAGAACAATTATAATTATTACATATAAGGTTATATAGGAGAAAAAAATCATTTTCATATAAAGAAAGGTAAGAAAGAAGAAGAAGGAAAGTAAAAAATAAAGATAGATCACAAAATTTTGACTTTTCCAATTCAAATTGAATATGTGCATATTTATTTTATGATTTGTATAATTAAATGTTCAATATTAAATATATATATATAATTTTTATTTAAAGTTATTTTAGTACTAATATTAAAAAAATTTGATTGAATATAGGCGTAGATAATAAAAATTATACTAAGAAACTTATAATAGAATAATAAATGATTACAATTATTTGGATAAATATGTGTCTACAGATATCCATTAATCATTTAAATACAAACAATTTAAATAATTTATGAGTCATAAATGTATTGAACTTAAATTGATCAATATCCATTTAAATTTCTCTAAATAAATTTGAACCCTATGTTTGGACTACAAATGGAATAATAGCAGTCATAAATCCTGTTATAGTCGAGTTGATAAGACATGTATGTCTGATTAAGTGACCCTGATATAAGAGGAAGAGAAAGGAAGTTCTCTCTGTCCCTCTTCAAAATAGTAGTCATAACGGGATCATTGTGTGCCCACTGTGTAGCTTGTAAACAATCATAAGAGTCCAGCCTGCACTCGCCCATTATGGAATGGGTAGCCATGAAATTGAATCGCATATGGCTCCTGGTTTTCAATTTCTTTTAAAAAATTATTAATTTAAATTTTTTTCCTCTTAAAACTATTTTTAATTATTCTCGATTGTTTTTGCTTCTATTTTTTACTTTAAAAAGTTGAAAGAGTTATTTTTGGGAAAACAATCCTGAAGATATTTTTCAAAACAATGTTTGATAGTTTTTTTTTTAAAAGAATGTCCGTAGTTAATGCTATTAAAATAAATATATTATATTATTTTTTAAAATAAAAATTACTTTATTTAGTCTTTTATATTTGAAAATTTGCCTACTAAAGTTTCATATTTTTTTTTCTTCTAAACCCTAAACCAGCAAACCTGAACGGACTCTAAATCCCTGTGAGGGCTGCAAAATGAAGCATCATGGACATTTTTGTGCCAGATTTGTGTTTGTTGCTTGATCTAGATAATTTAGTAGACGCATGTTTGTTTTTTATTTTTAATTGCATTATTTTATAGATAGAAAGGAAAATTCTAAATCCTCTTACTAGTTTCATTTTTTTACCTTTTATTTTAATACTCTTTTTGTGTAGAATTCTACGTCCATGTATTTATTTTGAATATTTTTTAAAATAATTTTTTTTAAAAAATATGAATATTTTTATTTTAAAATTCACTAATATACTTATTAATTTATTAAGAGAACTCGTGCATCTTTAAAATATGTAATCTCACCCCTAATTAAATTAGTAATGGTAAGGATAGTATTATGATTTGTTTATAATTAAAAGATACTTAATTATTTTACTAAATTAACATTAAATATTTAATTTTAAATGAAATGAATAAACTATTATTTTTTTCGTTTAAAATTAAATATTTACATTTTTATTTTAGTTTATAAAAAATTTAATGTCCACTTTACTTAAATAAATACATTTTTTTATTTAAAGTTTGATTAATAATATTTTAAATTTAAGATATTTATAAACAATTAATTAATGATCACACCACTTACTAGATCAATTTAAATGATTTATATATCACTAATGGATTCCATAATCTATTATATTAACATTAATAATAATTTGATAAGTTAATTAAAATTAATAACATTTTTTAACTTTTAGTCGATCAAATTCAAAAGTGAACATTTACCGAATGTGAGTAGTATAAAATAATTTGTGAATCTCATCCATATTCAAAATAAAATTAAAAAATACATAATAAATAATCAATTTAATATCATTTGTTGAATTAATAACTCAAATAGATTTTTTTTTTAAAAACTAAGAAAATGGAAAATCGATTACTATTTATTTGCTAAGAGAGAGATAGAGAGATAATGAAATTAAAAAATATTAAATATGAACGACTACGGCGTCGTCCTGCCTCACTGCCTAAACCCTAGTACTCCAAAACCCGGGAGAAAATAAACCATTAATCGCCAGTCACCGGCCGGAAAAATCAGAAAAAAAGCAAAAACATGGCTTGGCGTAGCGGTTCGCTCTCTCGGTCTGTCATCTCCACAGCAAGATGTTCCACCTTCCGCATCTCCCCATCACTCCCTCGCGTCAGTCCTCTGCCGTCAATGCTTAATGGCCAAAGTGCTTCCTCTCGACGCCTCCTCTCCTCTGTTCTTCCTAGGTTCTGGCTCCATTTTTCCGCTTTCCATCAAATTTTGCATCTTGGAAAAAATAATAGATAGTTTGATTTTGATTGTAACAGGAGTACTGGTGTTCTGGGTTGCGCTCAGTCGCTGCTGCATCTGCATAGCGTGGTGGCTGCTAACCGTCTGACGTCACACATCACCGTCGAGGCACGAGCTTGCTGCGAGTTGTCTCAGGGTATCTTTTTCTCTCGCACTTGCCCTGATCGGTAGTTTTTGGGTCTCGCTTTGTGAGTCCTCCTACGGAATTATTTTTTCCAATTTCTCATGTCATAATTTTTCTGTATGTAGTAATTCATTAGTTATTTTATTTCTAGGCATTATCCGTTATGCACAGAAGCATCTTCCCTGGCGTAACAGCATATCATCATAGCTAGGATTATAGTACAATATTTGATGTTCAATGTGCTTTTCTTATATTTCACCGGTTTTATTTTAAGCTCAATGGCCAAGCTTTTCGTAATTTACTCAATAGCAATTTTATATGCTTTTAAGGGATCGAGGTCCAAATTGCGTTAGAGAAAACCATTAGGTTTCCTGCTTTTAAATTTATCAGGAGCAAAAGCCTATCTCTCTGCTCGTAACCTGCATGAGAATGAGAATTTGTTGTCCAAAGGAAAAGTGTGTACATGTGCCAGAAACAATCAATAGGCATTATCACATGATGCATCTTGTCTTGTAATTGGAAATATTTAGAATTTGGAAAAGAAATGAACTTTGTGCAGCCCTAGAAATTAAGAGGATGTCATATAGACTAGTCACCTTGTTTGATTAGCTTATTCTTGTGCGGCTTTTGTCTTAATGCACAAAAAGGTTTAATTCAATTAAGAATTATTCATCAAAGTGGAACTGCATTTGGTAGTTTTAGACTAACTTCCAGTAGGACATAGATTATACAAATTACACTGACATTGTGAAGTTGAAGAAGGCCCAAAAGAGATTTATTTATTTTATTAGTTTGTTTTGAGGCAATACATGAAACTTCCAAGAATAAAGAAGACTTGAAAGATCAATTAGCTTTTTGCTTCTCATTTGTGTGTTTACCCTATCTAGAAGAATTTCTTCTCTAGGCTTTTCATCTGCAACTAAAGAGCTCTAAATTGGGTTTGAGATCCACATTTCTTTAGAACGAAATTAAATCATCCCAACATGCAATAATGTGGTTCCTTGTTATTAAGATTAAGCATAATGTTCTAGGTTGCAATTTTGCAAGTTTTTGGTTAGCATCACCTCTCATTGAGAATATATATTAGTATCCAACTTGGCTGCTTGGTTCCTTCCTGAGGTACCAGGAACAATATCAGATAGGAATATAAATACAGACACATGCATGCACAAACAGAGCCTGGATATTACATTATGCAAAGTTTCATACTCCCATCTGATAGCACACTCATGAATCTTTGATTAAGTAAATAGTAATATTGCCAGTGATAGTTCACTATAATCAATTCTGTAAGTATTTTCTCGTCTTAAGCTGTATTAAGATTTTTCTTTGAGATTATGATTGATTGCATTATGATAAGAAATAACCACAGATGCATATGGTTTGTGAACCATGATCACAGAGAGTGTGCTTTGTAGTTTGGGAAAATGCAATGCAGCATGAATTATGGGGGTGAACTGGTAGTGTTTGAAGATTATTTTCAGGGGTAAGGAGTACCTGAACTGCATCATGCTTATTCAGACAATTGACTGTTTTTCAGAACTCTTTTGCTACTTCTTTTGACCTGTAAAAATGGTTGTTTTGAACTTGAATTCCTTATAGTTGACCAATGTTTGATTTTTTGCATATTGTAGGTACTTAAGTGGTCATGGACCAGCAAAGGAATAGTGCTTTGTGTGTGGTTGTTTGAAGTTTACTTTTAAGACTTTTCATTGAGAGAACAAAGCTGTAAGCTTTCTGTTCTTTTAATGTTTTACAGAAAGGAAATTGGTTCCTGTTGTTCAGAGTTGATGCACTACTAAATTTCTTGAAACTCATTAAAGTTCATTTTTTACTTGCCAAAAGAAATTATAAAGTAGTTTACAGTTGGTTTTTGCCCAATTCTGAATTGTTTTTAGTCTCTGATTCCTTATTTCTATTAGAAATTACAATATTAGATAGGTCCTTTTTTCAAGTCTCACATCTGAACTGAATCACAAGTCCTCTTAGTTTGAGATGAGTTCCCCCAACCCCCCCAGCAAAAAAAAAAAAAAAGAATGAGCGAGAGAGAGAAAGAGCTCTGGTAGAGTTTGGGACTATCATTACATTCTTCTCATTTTGGCTTCAACTTTTTAAAATTTCTTTGCCTCATTTTGCCAGTTCGATCTTGCCCAGAGTACGGGACTCCCATTTTTGCCTGGGCTCAGGTGGGTAAATGATGATGATTGCTCCTCGCTAATTCTCCTGCATAAGAAGAATGTCCTCATGTTAGCTAAAGGGAAAAGAATGTCCTCATGCAGTCATGCTCATTCTATTTACCTAGTCTCTATGTTATTGAATATGTTATATTCTAACTTTAGGTTTGTCCCTCAGCTTATCCATAAAATAAAAGACTTAGTCAAAGGATTACAGCATCCAGAGTCTGTCTGAGAATCCATTTCTTAAATTATTTGATCTTTCAACGTTGGAAGGAGGCGCTTTTGCATTTAAATCAGTCTATCTACACGCGAGAGGATCCTTTGATCAACACTGATGCTTATGCTTCCTCTCAATTGTGCAAGAGATTAACCTCACAATACAACCCCCTGAAAAAGTCAGATAATGTAAAGGATAGAGGAAAAAGAGTGTAGGGGTGTGGATGAGATGTCTGGGATTGCAAGCTACAGAACAAGCAAAGGTGGAAGGGCCAGAGAATCATGTGCCTTCTAATCAAGTTGTTGTAGATACTCTTTATTGAGAATTTAGTTGATGCACTGTTATTTTATTTCTAATTTATCCGGTTCACCAAGCCTCAGATTATTCAATAACATTGCTCACCAATATAGGTTCACTATTTGTGCATGTGATATAATGTTTAGGAAATTTCATGGTATACTGAGGACTGGTTGTCAAGCTGACTCGTTATTCCAACACCACATAATATTTTATCTTAGCAGAAGCTTCATCTGCAAATCTACACCATTATGACGTATGAGATAAGAACTAACTGCAGATATGCTATCTTTATGGGAACACCAATCACTTCTTCTCTATACAGTTCTAGAACTAGATTCTGAGAATAAGTGTAATGTCTTAATATGATGGAATGGAGATGGGATGGGGGTTCGGAAGGGGTAGGCCATATTTAATCAAGTGGTTGTCAATGGACTTGTCACTGCTTTATTTTAATTTTGGTAGGATATAGTGTTTTTAATGAAGTTGAATAGTCCTTTTTTAATGCGTGTGTGTGTGTGTGTAAAGTTCTTTGTAATCCTAGTGTTAGATGTCTTTCTGTTTAGTACTTTACACTCTTTAGCCGCTAACTACATATGACAATAAAAGTAGCCACCTTAAAGATCAATATTTATATTTACATGCAGACTGACCAAGAGCAAATATGGTACTCAACATATTTGTTGAGCTTTAAAAGACCAAATTTACCTGTTAAGTAAATGTGATATTGCGGCCTGCATATGTGAATCTGTGTGTGTATGAGAAGGCTCAGTTTTGGTGTAATCTGTAACTTCATCTCTATATTGTTTTCGTATGCCTCAAGGCATTAGCAGTAGACTCGTAGAAAGGGGTAGCCTTTTTTATCATATGCCCAAAATAATTGCGTTTCAGTTGTTGGAACATCATTAGGAACGATGTTAATGTCGTCATGCTTATCGAATCCTAAATTTTGTCAAGGCCAATAGCAGAATCTGACATAAGCTTTATTTCCTAACAAATCATTGCTAGGTGGAAACACATAACAGAAAGATGAGATAAAAACTAAATTATCCCCCTGCCCACTTCAATTCTGATGCCTTTCAGGATTCCTCCTTTCCTGACCACTAAAAGATCGGCATATCTATTTGAGGGTGATAATTTCCATCCCTTGATGCCTAAGTGATCCAAATCTTTAAAAGTTATTCAAGATCTGCAGTGGTGGTATAATGGTATTCCAGAAGGAGGAAGAAATATCCAAGTTATTATCAGTTAAAACCGGTGAAAATGTTGAAGGCGGCTACAAAGATGATGGTTCGAGGGAGTGGTTGAGTTTGAGCCTTAGTGGTTCTGAGCCCGTCAGTGATGCTGATCCTTGTACTCCATCAAAGCTTGTTAGTGATAAGGTTTTCTCATGCAACTTATGTATGAGGAAGTTCTACAGTTCACAAGCATTACGCGGTCACCAGAATGCACGCAAGAGAGAGAGGGAAGCATTCAAAAGATACCTTTCCAGGAGGATGATCACCTCAACCTCGGCTTTACCGTTTGGCTCGAGTTTGATGAGATCACTGGATGTGCAGCTGCATGCAGTCGTGCATAGACAAGCCAGAGATGGAACTCAGGCTATGGCTAGGTTCCATGGTAATGCCACAACATGGCTGACCATCACGTTTGAAGACGCAGCAGCTAGTTTGTACTGGCCCGGTAGCTTCGGCATGGCTGAAGTTCCCAGCCATCAAGAAAACCTCGACTTGAATCTTCGACTGTGAATTGCTGAAATGTTTATTTTGTTGTTTTTCATTCTATAACTACCGGAAAGTCATGATCAGTATCATATGAGAGTACGAGTAATGCATATAACTGAGACTACAGATTTGAGTTCTGTTCCAATGAACACTGCGGATGTTCTTAATCGTGCGGATTTTATAAATTTGTTGGTCTTGGGCCCTTGGGCCGATAGCTCTTGTCCAACTTGACCAACCACCTGGTCCAAACAGTAGAAACCAAATTATAAAATTTGTGTTATTTCGTGGGTCCAAATTATAAAATTGTCAAGAACCCAAATTTGTAACGACGTAGATATTTCTTGGGCACCGATTTTGATGATTTGAAGCCCGAATCTCTATGTTCAATTGGAGTCTTCAGAGAATGTTTATTTTTTATTTAATATAAAATTTTAAAATAATATTTAATTTTAATAAAGTTATTATATTATTTCGTTATTATTATGATTAATGATAGCTTGTATAAGTTAGTAACATATATATATATTTAATAAAAATATTATTGAAACTTTGAATAAAAAAAATCTATTTTTATAAAAATGAATATTTAGATTTAAATTTTCAAAAAAGAGAATTATGAATATGCAATTTCAAATTGATAACAAGTTTAGTTTCGTAAATCTTGCAAAAATACTCGGAATGTCAACCAAACCCAATTTTTCGTTGGGTCTAGTTGCTCCAAGCAAAATTCCAGTCAACCACCTAACCCTTTTATTTATTATTTATCTATTCTTTAGGTGGCTTCGTTTTTCTTTCAAAGACCGAAGAAGGCAAATGCAGTTCCAGAGGAGCCTAATTGCTTGTAGTATTTGGATACCCAGATTCTCATTCAAGTCCAGGATGCCTGGTCAAATTGTTGTCCTGTGAGGGGGCAGCATTTGCAAAGTTAGCTGCGTATACAGAGAAAGAAAGAGTGCTTATACTGTTAATCTATTTATTTAAGAACTCAATTGATAAAAAAAATATTCTACTAATATTTTGTCTTCAATTTATATCCTCCTCTTCCATAAACGTACAAAAGCCGTGGCTTGCATTGTTGATTTTGAAATGATTGGCGCCATTAAGAGCTTTGGTAACTTACCTAGTAAAGGAATTAATTTGGAGGCATTGCTTTTGTGAACCAAACGATGGATGAATCATGAGTCAGCATCACTTAGTTTCCCATCAATATGGAACTTTTTCGAAGCCCCACAATAAGCAATTCAAGATCAGGAGAATGATTCGAGCTTGTACAGCATGTCTACAAACTTATCATGTGCGCTCTTTATATATTTTTCTGTCATAAATATCGAAAAAAGATAGTTTAAAAGAATCCAACAAAAAAATCACTAACCTATGTATGCAATATTGTCACGGGTGACATCTCAAGGTTCGTGTAAATTTGAAATAAAACATTTTCCATACAATAAACCTATTTTTCGTGGCTGAATTTTTCTTAAGATATTGAAAAGAGTTATTTTTTGAAAAAAAATTAAAATTCATTTGCATAAAGAATAATTTGGATATTTATTTTAGCATAATGACAAACAGTATACAAATAGTTGTCTTGTGACTTACTAAGAATTTTATATTTAGATTTATAATAGAAATTAAATATACCCTTATAAATATATTTTAAAGATACTAAAATCTTTATTAGTTATTTCAATGTAGAATCGGACCAAAGCCCACAGTTAAATTACTTAGCTATGTTTAGGTAGTGCCATACGAAAATAGGTTTTCATCTTCCCTGTCTGTGTTTAGTAAGGCCATAGACCTACCGAACAACAAAACATGCATATTGTGAGTGTATTGGAAGGTCCATATTATGTCACGGGGAAGGAATCAAATTCAGACCATGTTTTCTGCTACAGCCATGTGAAGGTTATTAGACGACTATCAATGTACTCAACTCATGCCTAGACAGCAAACATTCCCAGCCATGAGTATTGGGTGCCTGTGAAGAAGAGTAATAATTATGATGCCAATTCTTGCAGAAAGAATACATATCCTCTTCTCGATGTATTTAGTATAGTCTGCGCGAAATTCTTAACTCATCAGGGACAAACTGAGAGCTAGCTACCCCTGGTGCCTTGACTTCATGCATGGACCTGGTCAACTTAAAGCTAGAAAGGGTTTTAATTTTGTACACTACTCCTAAGTGGATTTTGTACCCCAGGAAATGCTCAATTTGTTCGGTTAAAGAGAGGCACCCATGTTTGACAAATAGATTTGCATTGTTGGATGAAGATATTGCCTTGGGTTGTGCAGTCTTAAAGCAGGTCCTGCCAATGGAACACTAACGCATAAAATACTGGGGTTCCGTCCAAAATTAAACCTTCTTCTTCTTCAATGTCAAAGAAAATAGCTAGTTGTTATGTATTATAATTAGGATTAGTTCTAAGAATTATTCTATATTGAGAAAGTGGATATATGGGAATCATAACGGAATTTCCGCTGTTGTCTTTGTAGGTCAATGTTAATTTTATACAACAAATTCATAAAATTAAGTTTAGCCTAACTAGAAAGGGGACCCAAAAAAAAAGAGAAAAGGAAGCTTGGTCTTCCATAAATGATAAAACCCTAAATATAGGCGACTCTTTAATAATAAGAATAACTGCTGACTTGTGAATTTTTGAAGAAGATGATGATAATGCTGGCCTGAACCAAACATTAACGAATATCATCATCACAATATATTGATGAAAAAGGAGAATTAATGAAGTCAATACATTTTATCACCTTAGAATTTTTGGAAAATTTTAAAAAATTGTTATGTATGCCAATAGATTCTTTCATAATTTTGTAAATGTGATACTAAGACACAAAGTCAAAAATAAATCTAGATAGATTTTTTCTAGGGCCACGCGGATTTAATTTTGAACTGTGCGAAATGATACCTTTAGGGATTTTAGTCCTCCCAAAGGATGCATGAACTCATCTGGGTTCAATGAACCATTTACCCATAGCAAAAGAGATAAAGGTATAAGAAATCAAATAAAGCAAGAAACTGAATAGCCTAACTTATTCGATATGTCTCCTGTTGAAAAGGAGTCTTTCCTCTTCTGTATAATAGACAGAAGGAAAATCTAAAATGAAATGCTTAATGTAAGTACATCAAATAATTGAAGATGAATTAAATTTAATTTCGAGATGATTCAAGAAATTTTAAATAGTCCATATATGAGTAATAACTTCCCTAATATTAGGCGATATCTAAGCCCACTTTAATTTGTATTCTGTCAATTAAGCTACAGTTTGAAGAGAAGTATGAAACACGTGAATAAAAGAACTATGGAAAGCACTAGAAAATAATGACGAAAAGGTTTAGGTCTTTGGATATGGTTGCTCGTCGAAAAAGGCAAAGAAGAATTCCAATGGTTTCGCATCTGGAAACAATTAGCCGGTAATATTTCATAAATGAAAGTAGTTTGTATAAATTATCTTTCTTGAGAGGATCCGATCCCTGAAGCTTATGGAAAAGGTATACCCGACTAATTAAACATCACAATTCACAAGAACTACTCATGAAGATAAAGTTCAAAAGCACAATTGTGTTTGCGGTTGAAGGATATATATATATAACCGGACAATTGTGTTTGCGAAATCCAAGCAGCCCTGTAAAACTAGAAAATGACTGAAAAAGATGTTTAAAAATGTTGTGTTTTCAATTTGATCAGTTCAAGATAATGAAGCCAAATAAAAGCCCACATATTTGAAATGTCTGACCATCCAACCAATTACATAACTTTAACTTATACATTATTCTTTGTCTCAATACTAAGAGCCGGCCAGCTGGGAGGTCTATATATGGAGGAGTGAATAATGAACAACATATATATATATATATATATATATATATATATATAATGTCTTCTTTCTTATTTTTCTTGGTCAGTTTAGGCATTACAGTATTGCAAGTTATTATAAGAGACATAATTTTCAAACACTTGATTACTCGCAACGCAAGATTTTGACGGAAGACTGATCGATCTCGTATTAGGTTTAATTTCAAATCATACATTGCACTCGTGCTATTGAACAGCAACATTGTTGTCTCAGTAAAGTAAACCCATTCAATGATCCAAACAGGTTTGCTCTTATCCCTTGCAAGCAACAAATTACTTCAAAGTCAATTTCGTGGGAAGATAGAAGCTCGATCGTACGTATGATTCGCTCGTGTTTTCAAAGTCAATCTTTGTAATCGTGTAGACCTTTTTTACTTCTGTGATTGGAACAAATTAAGCACCAGTCCTAAATGCCGAACAAAAATGGATTTTGAGATTATTATAATACAATCGGTCTTTGCATCAGTAATTATGTTTCCATCATCGTGTGTGAACAGAGAAATTCTTCAGTATGCTTTTGTAGTCAGAAAGATTAGGCATTATCCATTTTGGGAGTAATTCAAGACTCCTGCAGTTGAATCTTCTATATATATATATATATATATATCTATCTGTGTGTGTGTGTGTGTGTTGAATTGTCGATGAAAATAAAATTCCAAATAATAATAGTAATAACTAAGCGTATTTTATTACAATTCTCCAGCTCACACACTTAACTCGGACGGACTACAGTACTTATCATTTAGAATCGATGAATTTTTGTTGTTTGAGCCTAACTTAAATCTTAAATTTGTAAAAAAAAACTACGGCGATTAGGTCATTATTTTAGCCTTACATAACAGTTGGAATTTTTCCTCATCTCTTACTTTTCGTGTAGAAGTTAGAACATGGAGGAGGGAGTATCGTCATCGCTTCAATCATTGATCAGGAAATCAAAATTTACTTCAGAACGTTCATCTCCATCCAAGCCAGAAACGTCTTTCTAGTATGTGGTGAACAATATTCAAGTGTTTGAACCAATAACTCGTGGCTAGTTGCAGAATCCCGAATTTAAATTTTTAAAATTAGAGGTTTTGATAATTATATACAAAGAAAAATATTCTCTGTGTCCAAAGATAATTGAGGATAGAATCATAAAACAATTTCTGCTAGAATTGAGAATAGAAGTTAATATTAGCACTATTAATGTAATAATGATTTAGTATTAGTAATTACAGATACGAAGATTAAAACAAATAAAT
Source organism: Apocynum venetum (assembly GCA_019593545.1). Taxonomy (NCBI): domain Eukaryota; kingdom Viridiplantae; phylum Streptophyta; class Magnoliopsida; order Gentianales; family Apocynaceae; genus Apocynum; species Apocynum venetum. Next base: position 641,057 of record SRSM01000123.1, on the reverse strand, counting down.
AAATTCAAATGTTTCCTTGATCAAGCAACAAGTATTTGAGATCTAAATTGGACGAAGGGAATCACAATAGCGTCTGCTATATATATACTAAAAAAAAGGAAGAAAACATTGCAACGACATTCAATTCGGACCGCAAATTTACATTTGAGAGAAACGTATTGACTGATTACACTTGTAATTATGCCCGGTTCAATTCATATGATCAACATGTGTGTGGCTCTGGAATTGTTAACCTCGTGCATCTATTATTATTGAGTCCCCTATAAACTTATCAGATTGTCGGCATGCATGTACTCATGATCACTGATCCATACTACGTCGTTCGTATGATGTTTAATTATTTTTGTAGTATTAGGAATATGTTTTTACTGCAATTCCCCTGAAAATGATAATACAGGAACATGGATTCACGATATGATCTTCGAACTCACCCCCCCCCCCTCCGGTCCTTCCAAGCGTGTTCTTCCTCATCAGTCACCACAGCCTGAAGTTGACAAGAAAACCTGTGAATCCTTTCCGGCCACGCCACAGACACATGTACAAGAAGGAAAACATCTGAAAAATGGGTCCGGTCTGAATTCAGGCACGGTCACTATCTCTTCCCTTATGCATGGCTCCGTGTCATTATATTACTAGCTAGAGACACAAGCATATGAATGAAGGGAATTTCTGATTCCTGATCAGGAAGTTTCACCCCATGCTTTTTTCCTGTTGTGGTAGGAAACTGTAAAGTAAAGAAGCTGTAATTGGCAGTAGAGAAAACGAAAGAGAATGCTAACTTGACATATTCGAGCATTTTTAGCCATTATCCAAATCGTCTCTCCAAATTAATATTCGAGCAAGAAAACTGCCTCTTGAGTGGAACCTAATCTCCTGAATTTATAAAATTAGATTAACCATATTGGGAAAAGAAATTAAATGTACTCTTAGTCTAAGCATGAGGCATGCATCCGGACATCTGACCTAATTATACATATATAGAAGAAGTTAATTAATCACCTTTTTTTTTTTTTTTGCCTTCGTGGACATATATATTTTTTTCACATGCACTCCAAAAGATTTAAGATTCATGGTCAAGTAGTAATGCCAGTCTCCAAAGAAAAACTATCAATTCTAATGTGCAATCTAATGTTGTCGATTCAATTCTAGAAGCCTATCAGACTAAAAGTATCAATTCCCTATTTATCTTTATTGTAAACTTAAACAATATTCCAATGAGAAAAAAAGATGAAGATCTTGCTTTCCCTCCTCCCCATGTGTTCAAGTTACCTACCATCAACATCTCATTGACATTTTGTGTAAAATTGCTTTACCTACCGAGCGTAGAATCTTTGAAAAACTTTATGATGTCAAATATTTTCCGGATCATTATATGTGTTTTGGAGCTACAGAGCTAGTTAGGTGTAGTCTAGCTAGGTATCATAAAGTCTTGGGTGGCAATTAGCTCGAGATATCTAGCTATTAATTAATCTTCAAATAAGAGGAGAAAAAAAGGAAAAAGAAAGAATCGCCAGAGCTTCTTTGCTCAATCTATTCAAGAAATTAAGAAGTATGGAAAAAGATAAAAGTGATGGTGCAAATTTCTACATGAAGAAATTATATATCTAAAGTTTTCTAGTGTTCCATCACAAAGAATTCTTGAGATTTTGTATGGATATGCAACGTACGTCTGCATGTTTTGATATTTCTCTAATGTAAAAAATTCATTCAATTGTTTTTCCATTCCCAAACAATCGATTTCTAAATAGCTCTTATTGTGTCGATATATATCTTTCCCTAAGTGAGCAGACATTTGCATTGTTCGTAAAACTGGTTGTTTATCTCATAAAGTACAAAAGGTACTCATTTGAGCAATGCAGCGCCGTTGAAGTAACATCAAGAAAAAGAAGAGCAAAGACCCTATAGGAAGTAATGTATCTACAGCTGTGGATCCGAAAAAATGAATTAAAATATTAGATAATCAAATAGAATCAATGTCTAAAATAACACAACACAATTCCTATAACGGTGCATATGCATACACTACTAGTCTACTATATGTATATGCATACTCTAAAGCAGATTAATCATTATATATATCTTTAGTGTCTGCTCTTCTCTAGCGTAGCTGGTAAGAATAGAATAGAATCCAAGGCCTTTGTTGCCTCGGTAATTTCACGAAGGTCCGTCTTTTTACACGCCGTTATTCTTTTTTTATTTATTATTATTATTATCTAAAGGTGAAAGTCGATCATATCAATTTTGTTATACTACTATGATGTATCCAGGGATCCAAAAGGACTCACAGAGATTCACATCAAAGAACATGTACGGGTGAAAGTCAGTTTTGTGGGTTCTCTTCCATCTCTTTAGTCGTTTCAGAACGTTTGTATATTTCGGGGTATCTCTTTTCTTTTTCAATATCTTTTGATGGACACTGTTTAACCTCTTTCCATTTTCATCGTGTTCTTTAAGAGGTAAATTAATGTCTTTTCTTTTCATTTTTTTTTAAATGAACGGATATCATTTAATTTCTTTTCTTTTTCATGTTTTTAATTAATGAATATTACTTGTCCAAAGAGTCTTTGTAGTGGCACATGCCTGAGTTAGTTTATGAGAAATAAGAATATCCAATTCAATGATTCACGTTCTAGAGAAATCAACATAAGATTCAAGAAAGATCGTGATAGGGAAGAATCATGGAAATGATTTTGACATTAGTTTTGGAAACCAATCGATTAATCAACTTCAAGATCAATTAGTGCATCCATATGTTTTTCCCCTCTCTCTCTCAATACTGATATTCTCCTTTGCAACTTGATATTATAGGTATAAATTATGTACTCGCAATCACGCACTTGTAACTTTACTATTTTCAATAGTAATGTACATCTTTCAATAAAATCTTTCTTCGCCCAAAAAAATATATATAAGAGAAGCAGAAGTTAATAAATTAGGAGAAATCAAAGGGGAAAGATACAGAGCCTGTCCAAACCTTGGAGGTTTGGAGAGTAAGAGCAAAATTAGCAAGCCTATTAGCTGCTAAAGTTAATCTTCCTGGCGATGTAATGAATAGAAATGTAAGAGGTTCCAAAATTATCTCATTTTGGAATGCGATAATCTGCAACTGGTCCAAGGAACGGTTCAAAGAAATCTCCTATTTTCCCTTCTTGGACATTTCTTTGAATTAAGAGGTAGTTGAATTAATCAAATATGCTAAATTGATCAATCTCTTATTAATTTGTGTTATCAACAAAGTTAGTCGATAATTAAGTGTTTAAATAAATAATTTTAAACACTCTCAATTGAGTGATCAAACAGGCCCTTGGTCTTTCTTATTACTACCTCTCCACTTCAAAATATGAATTGGTGTAGAAGACTTTTCAATCACTTCCTTAATCATTGCACTAATTAATTAAATTTCATTTAAGCTCAATAATAGATCCATTTACACAAAAAATAAAACAGAATAAAGTAGGCGATGAAAACAATGCCATGGATTAGGCGCAAATATATAATCCGGAATACGATTGATTATAAAAATTACAACTAATTCGGTACATGAACAAGAAAACAAAGCAGAAATTCTTTCCTACAATGTTATGACAACATCGAGGATGTCCACGTGATTGCTGCGCTACATTTTTCCTTTTTTTCAATTTCTTTTATTGCTGCACTAATTACGCTCAAAGTAACAATAGTCCTTTTTTTTCCAATTTAATCTGTTTTAATTGCAATTATTATGTATATCAAAGAATTTATAAAAATTTAGAATATCAAATATTAAAATAATTTTAATATTTTATTTAGTATGCTCAAAATAAAACACTTACTATGTTCGAAATTAAATGTTAACATTTGAATAGATTTAAAAATTAAAAATAATGTTTTACTTGAATGAACTTGTTATCCATGACAATCAGTTAATGAGATTAAAACATCTTAAATTCAGAAAGTTTTTAATAAAATTTTATATGAAAAATATATTTATTTTAAGTAAATGAAACATTAAAAATTTAATTTCAAATAGAAAAGAGTAATATCATTCTCTATGTAAGGTCTTTGAAACTTAACCTTGTTTTGAAGTCACATAGATATTCTAAAAATCTAGGTGAAAAAAATAATATATTTACATGAGGAAGAAAAAAAAGAGATATTTATTACTCTTATTTTTAAAATATATGTAATTTAGACATGGTGAGAGTAATAGTCATTGAAATGGTTGTCATTTGATTAATCATCACTTATCCTTTTATCGAACGTTTTTTATATTTAAATAACAAGCATAAACGTACAAACAACGATTGGCAACACTCATTGCCGTCCCATCCCCAAATAGATGAAGCTTGGTATTTTCCACAGCAATTGTAGTGTTCGCCGGCAAGGTATCGTTGTCCGTGACCAACAACATCAGCAGAAAGAGTCGTGTGGTCAGCTCCGGACAAAAATATCCGCGCTGTATTGTGCTGACTTGGCTAGTCCATCTGGTCCACATGTCTTTCATTCAGCGAACCAACTTGACGTATAGCGGGACCCAAATGTTTCCTTCTTATACTACAGCAACTACGACATATATATTGCAATGTCTGTAAACAGTTACACTCCGTCAAAGTCCTTCCAAGGGGAATATAACGAAACAGTTTCCAGGCTATCCAAGTAACCCATCACCTTGCTTACGTTTGAATCTAATCGATGCCTAAATTCTCCCACGCTATAAAAGGGACCCTAATTCCTCAGAATTCGATCACACATTCCAACGGAGGCCTTCAGATACGAACCCTAATTTCTCTTCTGCCGTCTAAAAAATTTCGGTTTCATTGTTCTTTTCTCTTCTTCTTCTTTTTTCCCTTGTGTAATTAATAATCAGCGGAGCCGTTATAAATCATGGCGGTTGATTCTGGTTTTTCTTCGCCACTTGGTCCACCTGCATGTGAGAAGGATGCCATTGCTCTTCAATTTATTGAAGAAATGACTACAAATTGTGACACCGTGCAGGAGAAGGTTTTGGCTGCAATCTTGAGTCAGAATGCCAAGACTGAATACCTGCAGAGGTTTAAGCTTCATGGGGCGACTGACAGGGATACTTTCAAAGCCAAAGTCCCTGTTGTTACTTACGAGGATCTTCAGCCTGACATACAACGTGTTGCAAATGGCGATCACTCTCCCATTTTCTCTTCTCGCCCCATCACCGAGTTCCTCACTAGGTAATTAAATTGGATTTTTTTAAAAAAAAATTAAAAGAATTTGTTGTGTTAGGTTTCTTTTTTTAAAAGAAAATGAAAATTATTTATTGTGTTAGGATTTTGTAAGCATATATTTTTTGTTAGTGTTTGGTATCTTTAGAACTTTTTTTTGCTAGATTTTATTAGAAATGAAAATTTATTTTTTAGTCATGTAACTTTTGATAGTGAATTTTTATAAGTTTTATTTATTTATTTATTTATGGAACGTAATAATATTTAAACTTGGGAAATGGAATCTGTAAAATTTTGGATCTGCAGTTCGGGGACATCGGCTGGTGAAAGAAAGCTTATGCCAACAATTTATGAAGAGTTGGACCGCAGACAAAAGCTCTATAGTCTCCTTATGCCGGTTATGAACCTGTGAGTAATTACTGTTAATTTTCTTATTTTAGTTTCTGTTATTTTCAATTTAATAACTTTTGTTATTTATTTTTTAACCTAATCCTATAAATTCACGGCAGTTAATTAAAAAAAAAAAATCTGCTCTCTTTCAACAGTTATGTAAAGGATTTGGACAAAGGGAAGGGTTTGTATTTTCTCTTTGTGAAGGCTGAGACAAAGACTCGTGGTGGTCTTCTTGCACGTCCAGTACTCACTAGTTATTACAAGAGCGACCACTTCAAGACCAGACCATATGATCCGTATATGGTTTACACCAGCCCTAACGAGACAATTCTTTGTGCTGATTCTTTCCAAAGCATGTACTCGCAGATGCTCTGTGGGCTTATCATGAGAGAAGAAGTCTTCAGAATGGGGGCTGTTTTTGCCTCTGGCCTTCTTCGAGCCATTCGTTTCCTTCAACTCCATTGGAAACAACTTGCTGAAGACATCCGAACTGGGATCTTAAACCCTAAAGTCTCAGACCCTTCAGTTCGTGAATGCATTTCAAAAATTCTAAAACCAAAACCTGACCTTGCCGATTTTATCATCAAGGAATGTGAGGGTGAAAACTGGGAACGCATTATTACAAGAATCTGGCCTCATACCAAGTACCTGGATGTGATTGTTACTGGGGCAATGGCTCAGTATATTCCCACTCTTGATTATTACAGTGGTGGGCTACCACTTCCATGCACTATGTATGCATCTTCTGAGTGCTATTTCGGCCTCAATTTAAAGCCAATGTCTAAGCCTTCTGAAGTCTCCTACACCATCATGCCAAACATGGGCTATTTCGAATTTCTCCCACACGACCCAAATAATCCAGCAGTAGCCCTCTCCCGTGATTCACCACCCCGTCTCGTGGACTTAGCTGACGTGGAGGTAGGGAAGCAATACGAGCTCATCATCACAACCTACTCCGGGCTGTGCCGGTACCGTGTAGGGGACATTCTACAAGTGACCAGTTTCTACAACCGGGCACCTCAGTTCAAGTTCATAAGGAGAAAAAATGTGCTATTGAGCATTGACTCGGACAAGACCGACGAGGCAGAATTACAAAAGGGAATTGAAAATGCATCGAAACTTCTTCGTGAGTTCAAAACTAGTGTGGTGGAATACACTAGCTATGCGGATACCGCGTCCATCCCGGGGCACTATGTGATTTACTGGGAGCTGTTAGTGAAGGACCCAGCCAATTCCCCAAGCCATGAGGTCCTGAACCGTTGCTGCCTAGCCATGGAAGAATCGATGAATTCGGTGTATAGACAAGGAAGAGTGGCGGACAACTCGATTGGACCACTGGAAATAAGGGTGGTTAAAAGCGGTACATTTGAGGAACTCATGGATTACGCAATCTCAAGGGGTGCTTCGATCAACCAATACAAGGTCCCAAGATGCGTCAGTTTCACGCCCATCATGGAACTGCTTGATTCTAGAGTGGTCTCGGTTCACTTTAGCCCAGCTGCACCACACTGGACTCCCGAACGACGAAACTAGTGGGATTAATTTGGCAATGAACAGAAATAAAATATATATATATATATATATATATATTAATTCTGGTTAGCTACCAACCATGCATGCCCCTTAGGCTATGGACCAAAAGAAATGTCTCCTTTTATTGTGTTTCTGTCTTTTTTATCGTAGCTTTTTGTTTGTGTTAAAAGGGAAAAATACACATCTTTGGAAGGTGTCTTTAGTACTAGTAGCTCCTTTTAATTGTTGTCTTTTTGACGACTCAAAGGTCTTCGGGTCTTTGCCTTTGTTTAGTTCAAATAATCTGCCGCATGATGTAATTATTGTTATGGCATTCCCATTTTGACTAGTTGCCCTGTTGGCTTTTCTTTCAACTTTCAGCTTTCTTCTTTTGCATTTATAGTCGGCTATGCTACCACCAACAGTTACTTACTAAAGCGCAATAAAATTGATTGCACAACCTAAATCATGTTTCTAACTATAAATATTTTTTGTTTTACTGAAAAAAAAACCTCATTGTTTGCAGTATAAATGTATGAGAATTCAAACTTACGAACTAATCTCGTTTGTTATAATAACACCCATCTTGATATCTTCCACCCCATATGTCCTCAAATTCTGCTGCACGTACTACTGCCGAATGGGTAGATGGCATATTAGTTAGTAAATAAAAGGTAGATGGCATATTAGTTAGAAAATAAAAGGTAGATGGCATATTAGTTAGAAAATAAAAGGATAATTGATCATACTTAAATATAAATAATAAGGATGGATCATATTTCCCTTTCCTAAATCTCTCTCTTATATGTTTATATATAATGAATGGAATAATTAGATAGAATGAAGAAAGGGATCAAATACCATATTTATAGACAATGGAATAACTCAATTTCATATTCTAAATTAGTGTATATAGTGTTTTTTAATAAAAAAGAGTTACGTTAAGAAGATACTATTGATTTTTAATTTAAGAGTTACAATTTTGATTATAATATTTTAATTACAATTTATTATAATTGAAGTATTAACTATATTAATTATTTTAGCCGTGATGAATATCATATTTTAACAATATTCTCTTGTTTCTTCCCGTTCTCTTGGAATCACCATTTATCAAAAATGATGCACTCTGTAATTAGTTGCGTGCAGTTTTTTTTCTGTGTTTGGAAGTATATGGTGAGATCCTTAGCCTGTGGATTTATGCATATGGACTTTGGCCAGTGACGATTCTCTCACACTGATTTAGATACACCATCGTGACGATATGTCCATTCGTGTTATTTATCATAAAAAAAAATAAAAAGATATCTCCACTCGTGTTATGGGATATTAATTAATGGACCTTAGATAATGTAATAAAAAATATTTATCGATTTGGCAGCACATAAGTAGACTGTTATTCATGGAAGTCTGTGGCTTCAATAGATTCTGATCGATGCCTTGTATAATGGAAATTGTAAGCGTGCACACTTTGGTTCCTGCTTTCCTGGTATAGTTTAGTCCAACAACGTGACAGCGATTATGTTGGAGCCATGTGAATGATCTATGGTTCAATTTATTTCAAATATAAATTCATACATAATAGTACTATATATTTTCTATATTTGAAATTGAATTTAAAAAGTTTGCTTTAGGATAAGAATGATATGCATATTTTTCTAAAATAAACATAGTTTTCATTTAATATTCTACTAATAACTTTCTTAATTTATTAATTTATATACCATTAACCTAATTAATAACAAGGATTATATGATAATTTTCTTAATGTCAAAACTTATTTTTCATTTTTAAAGTAAGTCAAATGTGAACATTTAATTTCGTACAAAATAAATATTAAGTAGTAATACATACATTTTTGTCTCAAAATATAATATACTTTTAGTATTTCACACATATTAAGGAATCATTCTAGGTTTTTAAAATAATCTTATTTATTATGTCATCATCTTTTTTAAAAATTGAAATTCAACTAATTATTTTCTTTCTTTTCATTTAATAGTAGTGATAATATTGAAAAAATATACAAAATAACTTTCAAAATCTCAAAATATCTTATAATTTAGAATAAATAATTTAGTTCAAAGTATTTTATATTTTGGTAAGGAAATAGTAGTATATACTTAGTTGGGAAGAAAAGAAAATCGCTTAGCTAGGGTGTTGATTTGGCATCACGCCAGTATTGCGCATGGATTGGGCTCTTTAAGGAACTGGAGTGACCTTTTTGTGAACGTTTCTATTCTTTTGGCCCTTCTAACACTCAGCTAAGTTTCTTGCTCTTCGTCAGCCCAATTTTCCTTTTTCTTTTTTATTTTCTTTACCTTAATTTTCAATTTATTATGTCGTGATAAATAACTGGAATGAAATCAATTTGTTTGTGGTCGTTACTCAGGGACAAGGGATATATATTATAAAAAGTCCGACTGTTAATCGTTGGTTTTACCATAATGTTGATCGTAATCACTTACCTTTTCCAATTTAACTTTCCCTACAGTGCAATAATCGGTAATCTCAATAATAGGATCATTATAAAAAAAGCTCATCCGTACATACCTTTCCTAACTAGTTACGAAATGGAAAATAACTATTCTTAAGTTTAATATGAGAAAAAGAAGCCCAATTCATGCATAACAAGAGGCAACAAATAGATTCCTAGGGAAAATAATAATTTCAATTAAAACGTATAAAATTAATCTCAAAGAAAACATGATGAGGAGTCATTTCTATTATTTAGATAAGTCTATATGTGTGTTTGCGTGTGTCTGTTTGTTTTTGTACTATACGTATTTATTTTTCTATTATACTATGCATAAAATATTTCTTATTTGGGCCAATTTGAAGCGGGTCCAAGTTTAGGTAAACCTATACTCGCTCGACTTAAATCCATTCATAATATTAAACCTGGAGTACGGCCCATTTTAAATTTATCTCGGATGGTCCAAAAATACTCGGGCCGAACAAGTTTCTCTTGGGCTGACGCAGCCCAAGTAGCAGTCCTATTCCTGAGTTGACTTGTTTTCTTCTTGAAATTTGAACGGAATGGAATCCATTTAGTTGACTCTGTTAGTCAAATCAACTCCTGCGGAAGCAAAAGGAAGAAAACTCACCTTATTAAATTTTGTTCCCCTCTCTTTCTTGAGATGAAGAAGCCACACATTAAATGCATAAACTGTCCACTAAGTTATTCCCATGGATGGTTTTCTTGACAACTATGAAATTTATTTTTGTGTTCATCGAATATATAATTTGCTAGAATAAGCTGTGAGCTTATTATTAAATACTACACCCCACTTACTCCTTTTAATATAGATAAACTTAAAGTCAATTACTACACAGGATACTTTCATTATTCCAACCATAACATGATGGCATACAATACAAGTTAACTAAATCATGATTAAGCGTTAAGAGGACCGACCATTTTGACTTTCAGAATCTCAATTAGTTGGGAAAGCTAACTTGCCATCATTAAGATTTTTGTTTATGTAACTTATTTTGGGCATATGAAGTGTTTTTGGCAATTGGGACCTATTTAAATTTTTAAATATAAAAGTCATTTTAGCGTAAAAAGGTCCACCAATATTCAAAATCTGTTTTACAGATTAAATAAGTATTTATTGACTATTTAATGATATTATCATTATTTGTCTGAGCATTTAATGATATTATCATTACGCCCTTTTTTTTTTTTTGTCACCTCTTAAATATTTTATCTTTCATTCTAATTACTCACTTTGAATTTGCATTAAAATTAATAAAATACAATTAAACTTTCTAAATTTTCATTATAAATTATTAGTGTATTACCAATAAATATATTTTCAATAAAAGTAAATAACTCATCAAAAAATTACAAATATAACACTTCAAAAAAGAATTATGTAAATTTTAAATGAGGCTAATGAAATATTATATGTGTTACTATTTAACTTCTTAAGTAATTTGATACAAAAAATAAATAGACTAAAAATTTTTTAAAAGAAATTTGTCCAAAAAAATTTAAAATAAGTTATATTTTAAAATTGAATAATAATTTTACATTCCAAAAGATATTTTTATGAACAAATAGATGCAACTTGATTGGTTAGTTATTTCACTTATTTATTTAGAAGATTCAGAATTTTAAACATATTTTTGACAAAATGTCTTTATTATTATTATTATTTTAAAAAACTTTAACCCCTAAAAAAAAAAGAAATAAGAAAAGATCTCCGGTCCATATCAGTATTTCCTCGTACTTAGGATTACTACATTTTAAAAGCGTTTAAAGAAACCCAAAAAGAAAGAGAATTGGTCAATATCTTTTCATCTCTTTGGTTTCTAAATCTGGATGGAGACGCTGTGTAATTATAGGCATGGGCCAAGTCGTATTTATTTATATTTCTTTAACTAATTAATATAATTATTGAATGTTTTGCGCAATAATGTTTTGAGTTTACATTTTTTTTTTAAAAAAGAATTCACCCATGGTGATTTAGAAAAGGCTTCTTGACGGGTGTTTATAGTCAATTTGCATAAGAAGATATTCTTTGTATATGAATATTTATATTTTTATTTTAATTTGTTTAAAATTAAATGTGATTATGTTCATTTTCTTTACACTCATTATTTTAATTTAAAAAATTTACATTTCACTTACTCATAAATTTTATCATTATTAACATTAATATCAATAATAATTTAATAAATTAATTAAAGTCAAATAACATTACTTAACTTTTAATTAAATTCAGAAGTAGACTTTCAATTTAGGATGAAAAATTATTTAATTTAAAATAGACAAATTATAGTCAAGTTTTATATTTTTTAAAACATAGTGATTTAAAATGATATTCTTTTCATATATATATATATAAGGAAACGGAAGAACTAAACGGGCCTGAAGCAACATAGATCAGAAAACCGTCTTTGAAAAAGATCATCTACCATTCAGATTTCAAGTGAACGAACCAACCAAGTTGGTTGACTGAGATTTTGTAGCACCTAAGGGTCTTCTATACTACAGTCCTTGAGCTACCACTCTTCTCCCACCTCCCGGATTTTCCATTTCCTCACAATTCCGACAATCATAGCTCGTTAGTTATTGAGAGAAGTGAATTTCTTCCAATTTCGAATGCCTAGAAGTTGATGCAACTTTGCATTTCTACATCGATACAGTTTTCTCGATAAGCCCCGGCTTCAACAAAATATCTCTTCTTTTTTTGGAAACATATGCATCGATCGTTGAAGCAGGAGCAGGAAAATTGAGGTAACATATGTTTTTTTTTGGGTAGAAGGTAACATATGTTCAGAGTTAAGAGCATGTTCTTGTGTACTGCTCGTAATTTTCAATACTTTTTGTTCGTATAACTTTCTGACGGGAAGGAAATTAAAAGATTTGATAGACTCTCTGGAAACTGGAATCTTACTTTACTTTAACCTTTTGCTTCAACAGAGTAAAGGCCAACTGTTTCCCAGCTCAGTTCTTCAATTTTGCTTATTAGATTTTAAATAGCTCTATCTCTAACATATAATCAAACTTTTTCTTTCACCCAGTTAATCTAGATATTTAATCTGAATTTATGAATTATTTGGGTGAAAAGAAAAGTTTGAAATGTTCTTTCGTTTCTAAAGAAGGGAAAAAAAAAGCAGAGAAAAGAAATCTTTGCTTGTGAGAAACGGAAGAGTGCTCCAAAAGCGATAGCACTTAAAAGATGCCGTAGTGATCAACCTCACAAAAAGGATTATTATAATATATCTGAGTGTCTGACTCTATTCACTTTTGTACTCAGGAGTAGGTGCTTCTTTTTTTTCTCGCTATCTTCTTCATCACTAAACTGCAGCATCAGACGGTGAGGACTGAAGAGGGAACCAAAGAGAGGATTCAGTCACAAACAGACAATCATGTCCCCTGATGTAAATTCTAGTACTTTCTTCTCCAAGAGATCACACTATTTATATGCTTTAATTCACATATAATTGGATGATGATCTGTTTGATCTTTGTGATTGCAGGAAGACAGGGAATGGCAAATTGCTCTTGCCATGGCAGAACGTTTTATTGCTTATGTCGCAATCTTGCGTAAGTTTCTAACAAAGTATTCCTACGGTATTAATTAAATAATTAGTGACTGTTTCAGTATAAGGAAACAGAACATTCCTAAGAAAGTAAAAGTTTCTCGGAACTCCCGGAGCACATGGAATGATTTTAGTAGTAACGATCATGTTTTTTACATTCTTTTCAGTGCTGTTCTTTATGGTTATTGCCCTGATTGTGAAATTATTGGGGAATTGCAATGAAGGGGATGCTGCGTATACGGTGACGGTAACAGAGAGGAACAGATTGTTGGCAAAAGAGACAGTTCCGTTCACCTACGGGACATGTGAAGAAGATGTAGAAACTGGAAAATGCAGTAGCAGCAGTTCCTCTGAGGATTTATATGATGGAAAGATTTGTGTAATTTGCTATGACGATCAACGGAACTGCTTCTTCATCCCATGTGGTCACTCCGCCACTTGCTACGGTTGTGCCCAAAGGTACTTTCTCATAAAACTCCGCCCAAACACCAGATCGTTTATCGAAAATTCTCCTTGCACAGATCGCAAAAATAGAAAAATGTCTCATTTTTAATGTGTGCACATCATATTTGTAGATCATATATTTAAAAAGGTTATTATTATTTTTATTATATAAAGTAAGACGTCAAAGATATCAGTGATATCGATAACGATTAAACACCTTAACCATTAAACTCATTCAATTATAACCTTTTTGATAAATTGTATTCATTTTTTAAAAAAATGATTTGCAATATATGTGATATAATCTATTAATATTTATAATTTATAAAAATTAAATTCATTTAATAATTTTTGCATTTTAGGATAGTTACGCAGATTATTACCGGTCAATTCACTCTCGTTTGTCTATTGCAGGATTAGGGAAGAGGAAAGCAAGACTTGCCCAGTGTGCCGGAGACATATTGGCAAAGTAAGGAAGCTCTTCGTTTGCTGAGTGACACTTTCTAACATAGGTTAGGCTAGCCATGTAAATTGAATTCGGGTTTACCAATCATGGGAAGTTTTTAGGTGAACTTGGTGAGTTCTTTATAGATGATAAATATTATGAACAAATTGTACTTAGATTTCAAAAAAGAAAAAAAAAAGAAAAGGAAGTTGTGCTATATATAGTATATTATATATTTTTAAAATGCGTAATTTACGAAGATCGAATCAAATAGAAATTTCCCTGTCAAAAAACTACTACTAAAGTAATGGGGATCCTAATGCCCGTAGCAGCACGGGTGTACGACGTTGGTTGGATAGGCCTTTTGTTTTTTTTAGCCTGCCGTGTATGTAAAAGATTGTAAGCCCAATTCAATATCTTCAAATTCACAAAGGTTTCTGAAGTGAAATTGGGCCTCAACTATCGGAAGCTGATTCTTTGAAACGCCAAAGTCAAATTTGGACGGCCCATCATAGGATTCAAAGGCTTGTAATTGTGGGTATGTCTCCAAACATTTGTAAATGGCATGTATATTTTAAACTGTCAAAGAATCCTTTCTTCTTTTCTTTTTTTTTTTTTGGTTTTTCCTAGGAATAAAAGTCGTGACACGGGAAAGAGCCCTTGAAATTTCCTGTACCCATCTAGATCTAGGAAGGCTGAAAAAGGAAATTCAAGGGGAATAAGAAAAGATGATAATGACAGAGAAGCCAAGGAATATGTCAGACCAGTCAAAGGGTCTACAGGTAACTGTAACATTATTAGATATAGGGTGAATGGAATAAATTCTGTAAATAGGGTCAAAGGAATGGTTCGAGAAGAGAAGAGAAAATGAGTGAAAAATACTTTAGTGTTTGCATTTTATATTTTAAAGGAAATGAAAGGGAAGTGTGGGCAGACAAGAGTTATAACTTTCATTTCCGTCGACTCAAGGAAAGCAAACGGAATAAAAAGATACCAATTTTTATATTTTTTATACCAACTAAAAGTATGCTTTTATTAAAATTTTTATTTTTTAAAGGCATTATTAAAATATTTATATCCATAAAAAAATATACATAAACAATGTATATAGATGAATAACTTATTTCTCTTTAATTATTCAGCCGTGATAAATCTTAATCTTCACATTATTTTCATTTCTAGACCTGCCTGCTCAAATATTTAAATGATCAAATAGTCTTAATTAGTAGGGATAATAGTAGAAAAAAAAATTATCAATCTCCATTAAAAGGACTTATATTTTAAAACTATATTTTACTTCTAAAAAGACATATATTGAAGGTAGTAGTACTATAACCTGATGTTTGATTACTCCACTTAAATGTAAGACATTATGGATATATTTGGATCGGTTCTTAAAATCAGTTTTTCAATTTTTTGTAAAAGTATATTTCAAAATACTTTTTTCTAACTCTATATATGAGTTTCACTTAATCAAATAAATAATATATTTTATTATTTTAAAATTATAATTACAATATCAAACAATTTATTAATTATATTTTATACATTTTATAATATTATTAATCATGTAGGACTCAAAACATATCCATTAACTTTTAATTTTTAATAAAAAAAATTCTTATCTAAATATAACTTTATTTCAAAATAAAATAAAAATACTTTCAAAACTCAATCCAAATATACGTTTGTCTCTCATATAGAAAGAGACAACTTCACTTCCATATACAATTAATTATTATGGGAAAATAATAAAATATAAATGCATTAAATTGAACATTGATAATATAATTAATAGGGACTAGTATATAAAAATAAATAAATTTTGAAAAAAATAGTACTCCATCCGTTCCACTCAAATCGTTTTTTTTTTTTGTCTCATTCTAATTGTGCAATTTCTAATGTTAATACGTATTTTTATAATTATATCATTATTATTAATAATATATTTAAATGAATTATCAAATATTTATTAATGAATGCATATACATTAGTTATTAAATGATAATAACTTATGAAATTAATTACATAATAATTATTTTCAATACTTATATTAATTATTGTGTAAATTCAAAATAAACAATTAAAATGTAATAATTATAGTAGTTATTATACTCTTTACTATGCAAATGGGATAAATAATTTGAAATAAATAAAATATTTAAATTGGATTATTTAGAAAGCACATGTGAATAATAGAATAATATATAAAAAATTATGCTTAAATTAGTATATAATTTTAGAAATATAAATTTCTTCAGGGACTTGGATAAGCTACTACCCGTGCAGTATCGTTTGAACGGAATCTTGGGAAAGTGTTTTTTTTTTTTTTTTTTTTCTTTGGATGTAAATTGGGAAAGTGATGACGATAACGACGATCGATAGCGAAAGAGAAGGCTTTCCCCAAATATAGATAAAGTGTGTTTTCTTTTTCTTTTCTTTTTTGTTTGAGAACATATAGATAAATTGTTCGTGTTGTCTTTTCTTTTCTTTTTTGGGGATAAGTAAATTGTTGATTCTGTCATATTTACTTAGCCAAAAACAACAAGAAAAACTAATAATAAGAGAGAAAGAGAAGACAATAAACCATCATATCTTGGTGACTGTTGAAAAGAAGTACTTATACAGTATAATATACATTTCTAATACATGCAATTGATAAAATTAAATTCATCCAAAAATATTCCATTTAATCAAATAATCAAGGTACCACATAAGAGAGATTGAAACAAAAGCCTATTGATTAATCGTAATATTACAAACATGAATATTATATACCCTTAATAAAAGAGAATAAGTTAGCACTTCAACTAAAACAATTTCAAGATTAATTAAAAAGGTATGTGTCTAGAACATTCAATTTTTATTGCAGCATTCTAAATTTAATCTTGCTCACAACACAAATTCTCTCCAATTAATCTTATCTAATTTGTTATTTGGATAAATGCTTACTGGAAATTACATCTATCGTCTCACTATGATACAATTCTAGTTTTATCTCAATGAAGTTCATTTTAAAATATAAAAAAAAGATGATAAAAAACCCAACTAGGATATGAACGAATCACCTTTTTCTAAACAGAAATTTTGTTATGAGAGGGATGTTGTGAATGCTATTTTTATTTTATTGTAAACAAGTCATTAACCATTAATATCAACAAATACAAGAATCGGAAGGATTCTCACTTTGATCCCATCAAATTTCAGAATCAGAAGGAATCTCACTTTGATCACATCAAATTTCAGGGGAGTAAGGGAACATGTATAATACAAGAAGATCTAGCACAAACAGCCAAATTATGAGGAGCCAGCCAGCCATGCTATAATTCTCATACACATGTTGAATTTTTCAGTTTCTACCTCAATTTGAAGATAGTTCTTAATGTTTAGTTATTTACCAAAAAAAAAAAAAAAACACAAATGTTTAGTTTATTAGTGTACATTTTCGCTTGTCATTCTTCGTAATCTTCAAATCCCTTCACAGATAAGCATTCCCTCAATCTATATCTTAAAACGGCTCTCCCCGCGAAAGTTGAATGGCTTGGCTCAGGCAAAACTTATTGAAGGCAGGACTATACTTAATCATAGGAAAATCTGGAAAGTTTGTTAATCTCTCAATTCTTTTGTAACTTAAGAGTTTAGCTATAAGCATAAAACTCAAACAAAAAAAAGAAGTGCTTAGCTATAATGATTTTTGTGAGTTTATTGACTCAGTCACACCCTATCGGCCTCTCACCAACTCTGTTAGATGGTCATTGCTCAAAACTTCATTCTTTAATTATCCTCAGCTACAGCTGAGTGATTTGCCATATTCTCGTGAATGTTGCCATTATGTCGTCACACCTAATATAAAAACACTTCAGAAACAAAAATCAATTTGGCAACAGCAGCAGTTGCAGGTTACAAAAAAAGGCCCATATCGTGGACTTTCATGAACAAGACCTTCAATTTGGACCACTCAAACAACCACCAACGGATGGAAGCTGTTGGTTTTGCTAAGAATTTGTTGAAGGCGTGGAGTTTACGCTTTATCATGATTCGTCCCTCGTAGTCGTTAACATTAGTATAAGCCGAGGCAAGTATCACTTATTATCAATCTGCTCCTTCATATATTGATATTGTTGTGTCGATTAAGATTTAAGCATTAACTCATAAAGAGTTGTTTTTATTTCCACTAAACATCTATATAGATTAAAATACATTCCAATTGAGCAACTGCATCCACTTCTATCTACACGGATTGAGTTCTTTTTATAAATGTTTAAAAATATGTTAAAAAAAAACACATGATTTTAATGATGTTTAAATAAAATTTTATAAGTTAAAAATAAAAAAGAAATGTGAAACGTTAAGTTCTTGGCATCTAGAGTAGATCATGAATACAATGATTATAGTTATCAAAACTCATAACATTTGCTTAGATTTAAATGTAATTAGAAATTTTTAATACTCTTTTTAGTTATAGTTTTATGAGAACATTTTTTTTGAGGAATTCTTTTTTGCTTTTTTTAAAATGAAACATAAATGAATTATAAAGGACCTTTTATTTTTTTTTTAAAAAAAACTTTAAATAGTCCAAGTAATTGAGAGTTGGGACAATTAACTTTTCGGTAGGGCATAATTCAGAGAATCAAATAATATGGAGGACACAAATATAAATGCCCAATGAACGACGAAGGTCCTGACAAAAGCTTTCTCTTTTGACAGTAATGGGAAAGCTCGTGCTATAACGGGACGCGCACGATAACGACACACGCTTGCTCTCAGCGCCCACACAGTATGGCGACGTAAGATAAAGCGGCCTCTCGGTTGGTTCCGACTCTGCCCCGTCACTTGCCTCACTGTAAGTCTCTATAGCAATTAATGCCACGTTGGTATATACAGTTATTTATAAATTGATAAGCGACATTCTTTCCGGAAACTGGAGCTTCAAACATTGGAGAAAGACACATCCTAACCCAACTTGGACGGTTGGAAACATTAAATTATTTACCAAAAAAGAAAAAGGTTGTAAACATTACACTCCTATTGTTACAAATTGATATACATCTTTACTATTAATAACATATAATTAATGTTATCGATAATATGTATTTTTATAAATTATTTTAAAAATATTTTAGTATTGAAAAACTTGAACATTATAAATATTAGTAATAAATTGTTGACAATGAATTTGTTCTATGCAAAATAAATAAACAACAAAATGATAACAAATAATAATTTATATTGATTTGAAATAAAGTGATTACAATATCTAGAACTTCGCTCATTATTTTCTTAAACTTATTTTCAAGCACTTCAACCTTAATCTTCATATTTGATTTCATAAATTTGACTTGTAATAAAAATAGTGAGAGTCTTGTCTTTCAAAGCTTCAGTTGTTTCTATTTATAGGAGTATGAGATTAAGGAAAATTATCATTTTACTCATTTTAGGAATTATCTATTTATTTGAAATATTCAAGAGATAAATTTCATAAAATATTTGTTTTGTCAACTTTATCACTCATGACACTCGTTGGGTTTTAATTGGATAAAATATATGAATTAAATAGATAAATCTATACCATTTATTTAATTCAAAAACGAAAATTTGAAATTTAAATTTAATTAAAATTCAATGCTTACAATAACAATACATTAATTAAATTCATTTTTCCAATAATTTACTATTCAATTATTATTCAAAATATAATCAGTACTCTCACTTTAAATAGAGATATTTTAGTAAACTAAAAAAATATAATATTATCTTAATAAGGGAACAAAATTATAATTAGAAAAATAAAAAAGGAAAATAAGATCATCAACTGGAAAGCAATGAATAATTACGAATAAAATAATACTACTACAAAATAAGTGCAATTTCCTATTTCAGTGACAATATGAATGTTCAAATATACTTGGATAAATTTAAATGTACATTAATTCATTTAAGTTCAATTTATGATTCACTTATAAATGATTTAGATCTAAATAATTTATGGATATTCATGGATACCTTTATCCATATAATTGTAATTATTTGTAATTCTATTAATTAAGTTTCTTACTGTAATTTTATTATCTACACTTATATTTAATCAAATTTTTTTAATCTTAGTACTTAAATAACTTCAAATAAAAAAATTATATATTAATATTGAACATTTAATTCTAAAAATCATAAAATAAATATGCAAATATTCAATGTGAATTGGAAAAGTCAAAATTATGTGATTTGTCTTTTTTTTTTTACATTTATTTACATGAAAATTATATTTTTTTCTCATATATAACATTATATGTAACAATTACCATTGCTCTTCTTTTCAATTACAATAATTGCAAAGACTTATCTCTTAATATAATAATCATTTCCATAAGAATTCGGGAAGGTGAATAGTTTCACTTGACTTTATATATATATATATATATATATATATCATAGGAGTCAACAAATAACTACAATTGATTTTCTTAATTTATTTTAGAAACAAAGTACAAGAAATAATTTTTTTACTTAGTAAGTCATTATTTGGTCAAATTATCTAAATTACTTAGAAAATTAAAGTAAAAATGAATTGTAAAGAAATTTTAAAAATAAAAAATTTATCAAAATTAGTAAACAACATTAGTGAAAACAATTTTAGTTAATGTAAACTTTGCTTGTAAAGTCCTTGCTAAAATTATTTAAATTACTTAGAAAATTAAAGTAATTTTTTTTGTAAATATATTTTAAAAATTAATCAAAATTAGTAAACAACTTATATATGAAATATAGATCTTGATAATTTTCACTTTAAAATAACTTTGTATTTTCCTTTTAAAAAAATGAACTTTGTATATGAAGTATAATTTTTTCTTAAGATAAACCTTAGATAGTTTGTTTGTTTTTTTTTTTGAGAAAGGCTCCCAAACTAAAAAATTTTAAATGGACATCAATCAATTTAAGTCAAAACTATTTATGATCCATTTATAAATGATTTAAATGGTTTTGATATAAATGTTTTACAGATATTCATGAACATTCATTTATCTATATAATTTACAATTATATTCAATTAATTGTCACAATGTCATTTATATTATTTATACTCATATTCAAAAGAAATTATTGAGATTTGAAAAATAAATTATACCAGTTATGCAAAATATAATTTCAATTTGTATATAATTTATACATATATATTGAGAAAAAATTTAAAACGACAAATTAAATGGCAATAAAAATTGAGAAATACCTCTTAGTATAATTTGTTTCCCTAAATCTTTGATTTACTCAATAAGAATTTGATAAAAGTAAAAAATACAATAAAATTTTTAACTCTTGAATACAGAGAAAATCAATTTATGGATTTGCAAAATATTTGAAATTGAATAAGAAATTAAGTTTACTCATTTGATATTTGGGATGATTACTAGCTCAGTAATCATATGAAAGTTGACACTTTAAAAAAATTATTTTTTTCGAACATAAAAAATTAATATATGTTACAATATAAATTTAATTAGAAAATTTAAAAACAAATTATATGTTGTCATTAAAAAGTTGAAATTACAATTAATAATAAATTATAATTTTTTTTGTTAGAAGGATAATTAAGTATACCTCTTAATGAAATTGATCAGGTCTTGATTTTTTAAATAAATGTTTATTGGATTTGTTGGATATTTATTTTCATTTTAAATCATTTAATTTACATAAATTAACCAAATCCATTTAATTATGAATATTTTTAAATATTTATTAATTTTACATCTATTTTGCCACCCTTAAATTTACATAGTGGTTAAATCGCGGGCAGAACCTTCACGTCAATGCAAAATGCATAAAAAATAACTCTACATTATGAATTTGATTAATATTTTATTTCCTTATTAACTTGTATAAGAAAAAATAAGAATTTAAATATTAAAATTTTAAAGCATGTAATAGCTTAAAAATATATGTCTAACAATAAAATTCGATTTATGTTTTCTTTCTTTATTATATTGTAATATCAAAATAAAATTTTAATATAAGAATTAAAAGCATGTAATAGTTTAAAAGAGATGTCTATAGTAAAATTTAGCTCAGTATAGAAAATATAAAATTTGTAATCTAAAATGATTGATTTTCTGCTATTATAATAACCCATCATTTGTTCGAACTTCATATATATATATATATATATATATACATATATTTGACCGAAAAACCGCATTTATAAATGGTAATATAAACACGAATATTAATTGAGTTATGCATAAAAAATACCAAAACTAGTTCGGTTTGTTGCTTAAAAAAAAAAAAAAAAGAGGTTCGGTTTGTAGATCAAAACGTCATCGTTCCGCCTTAAGGTTTCTGTCGTGGATCGTGCACGGAACGCGATGTGGTCTGTAAATATTCGAAAATCCACGACGAAATTCCTAGACAGAGAAAGAATGGATAAAAAATAAAGAGAGAGAGAAATGTGAGGACTGGTCACTGGTGGTTAATTACTACTGGAGGAGTACTCCAAAAAAGAAAAGAAAAAAGTGGAATTACTCCCGGACGGGTGTCCGTCATCCTTTTCAACGATAAAGCTCGGGAGAGAACAAATGGAAGATTTAATACTGCTATGATATATTTATTATCCAGATAGTGCTTTACTATAAAATCCATCCTATACTTCACAGTTCCCACTCTATTCCAAACCCACCATCAATCACGATTTCTTTGGTTGTACTCTTTTTCTGAAAAAGAAGGATGCCTCCTCACGACGAAGAACAGACGAGATCAATCACTCGCCCGCTTCTGGATTCGGACGAAGAAGAAAGTGCTTATGCTTCAACTGAGAAGGTGCATATAATTGGTGTCGATGGCCAGGACGACGACGTTTACTCCACTAGAACCCCGCCATTTTCATGGAGGAAGCTCTGGCTTTTTACTGGGCCTGGGTTCTTGATGAGCATAGCTTTTCTTGATCCGGGAAATTTGGAGGGAGATCTTCAGGCGGGTGCGATTGCGGGGTATTCGTTATTATGGCTACTCTTATGGGCCACGGCTATGGGGCTTTTAGTTCAGCTATTGTCGGCGCGTCTCGGAGTGGCCACTGGCAGACACTTGGCGGAGCTCTGCAGGGAAGAGTATCCGAAGTGGGCGAGGTTGCTACTGTGGGTCATGGCTGAGTTGGCTTTAATTGGTGCTGATATTCAGGAGGTCATTGGAAGTGCCATCGCGATTAATATTTTGAGCAACGGATTCTTGCCTCTTTGGGCTGGTGTGATCATAACTGCCTTAGATTGGTAAAGTTCAATTCTTTCATCGTTTCAAATTGGTAAATTTCAATTCTTTCATCATTTCAAATTCTCTGCGTCTGTGGGTTGTCTGTTTAAAATTGGTAGGAATATGTTTAAGATTTTATTTTGAGGCATAAGGATGTCTTAACTAGGATGAAATGTGTCCTTATAAATAAGTTATGCTAGCAACTCTCTCTCTCTCTCTCCCAAAATATTGGGTCTTTAATAGAATAAACAAATGTTTTGCCTGGTTTAAATGAATACTGCCTGAGTACCTGGGGCGGTTGGGGATCGGTCTTGGATGACGAGGTTAGTCAGAACTGGTTCCTGTGTCAAGTAGCAATTAATTCCGTGAGCTAAGCAGCAATTTGCATATTATTCTGTCTCCATCACTGCTTTCCTTAGAATTAAGTTCATCGGATTTCTGTATTTGACAGGAATTTTTGCTTCCATAACTTTCTTCTGCAGTTTTATCTTCCTACTACTTGAGAACTATGGCGTGAGAAAGTTGGAAGCACTTTTTGCTGTTCTTATTGCGATAATGGCAGTGTCATTTGCCTGGATGTTTGGTGAGACAAAGCCTGATGGTGTTGAACTTCTTGTAGGTGAGAAAAATCTCCTTCATTAAATGATATTTATGGACATGACCTTAGATTTTCTAGACTTTCAAATTTCAATCCCTCTCACTCTTTGAAATTGTCTAACGTTTGGTGCAGGTATTTTGGTTCCTAAGCTCAGCTCCAGAACAATAAAGCAGGCAGTGGGAGTTGTGGGTTGCATTATCATGCCTCACAATGTTTTTCTACATTCAGCTCTTGTACAGTCGAGAGAAATTGACAACCGCAAGATAGGCAGAGTCCGAGAAGCACTCAATTACTATTCCATAGAGTCGGGAGTTGCTCTTACAATTTCTTTCATTATCAATCTATTTGTTACAACCGTTTTTGCTAAGGCATTTTATGGTACAGAAATGGCAAATAGTATTGGCCTTGTAAATGCAGGCCAATATCTTGAAGAGAAATTTGGTGGAGGTCTGGTACCAATTCTGTACGTATGGGCAGTTGGAGTATTGGCTGCTGGGCAGAGTAGCACCATTACGGGTACCTATGCTGGTCAATTTATTATGGGAGGATTTTTGAACTTAAAACTGAAAAAA
Organism: Apocynum venetum; assembly: GCA_019593545.1. Lineage (NCBI taxonomy): Eukaryota > Viridiplantae > Streptophyta > Magnoliopsida > Gentianales > Apocynaceae > Apocynum > Apocynum venetum. The sequence continues at coordinate 616,632 of SRSM01000123.1, read as the reverse complement.
TGGCTGAGGGCACTAATTACAAGGAGTTGTGCAATCGTTCCAACCCTGCTCGTTGCACTTATTTTTGATACTTCTGAGTCTTCATTAGATGATCTAAATGAATGGCTGAATGTACTTCAATCGATTCAAATTCCCTTCGCCCTTATTCCTCTTGTTTGTCTGGTTTCCAAGGAGGACGTGATGGGTGTTTTTAGAATTGGCCCTGTTCTGAAGGTATTCTTCTATTTTAAGACACTGCCATAGTCATTTGATGCCATATAATGGAAAACGTTTGTAGTTTTGAATGTTACTGGCTAGAATTACCTTTTATGTGTCAGTCACCTTAATAGAATAACCAATATCTTATAGCTTGTATCATGCATTTCTGGTCCTGCTTTGCTATGTTTGTAGAAAGGTGATGTTTCTTCCTTGATGCTGATTAATTGGTGTTTCATTTCGAGATGCTGTAAAAATCTATTTTATCCTTCTACTTGGATTGTCATGTTTCTGAGCTAGATGCACGTTCACAGTTTATTTATCTGAGATATTGAAATTTCTGTCTATGACTGTATTTATGATGTTGTAGAGGTTTTTGGGCCACATGGGCTGTTTGTCCATGTGACTTAGTTGCTGCCACGATGAAGTTAAGAGAGAAAATTTCAGTATTTGGAATTTATCTTGTAAGGAAGGGGCTTATTGGGTTGTCTTCTGCCTTTTTGAAACATTTCCAGTGTCATCGATTTGTGTTTTTGGAAAGAACATAAATTTTTTTCTTTTTTTACCAAGGAAAGAACAGAAAGCTAATACGAAATTTGTCCTCTTAAAGTCTTTTACCTAAGAAAATCTTTAAGACTTTGGTAGGCCAAGCTAATTGAACATATAATGTGCCTAAATGTGGTGAAACCTGCACTCTGGCCATTGTCTTTATAGTTGCATTATTTTTTATGGGTGTACTTTTTGGTAAATCTAATATACTTTATAGAGTATTAAAGCACACCTTTGCAGTGGGTGCATATGGATAAATTCAACTTCTTTTAGAACTTCTTTCCCTTTTTTTCCAGTAGGTGTTACTGGTTGATGTGGAAAGATTTCAGTACCAGCCCTATTTGCTCATTTTGTAATTTCTCTAATGCTTGATGTTCAAGGTTGTGTCTCGCCTTTGTTCCATAACGGCTGCTGGTCATTTATGCTTCTGTATCCCATTCTTGGAATGTTCTACTCTGCTAGAAGCTTTTTTTTTTGTAATATCAGTTTTCTTTGCTAGAACCTAGTAGATTAATGACTAATATTTTCATCTTTTATTAGGAAAATATATGAGTGTATAGAAGCATGTCACACTTTTCTGCGCATATATGCTCACTCTCTTTTTATTCTGCTTGTAGATAATCTCATGGCTAGTGGCTACTCTGGTGATAGTGATCAATGGATATCTCTTACTGGATTTCTTTTCTTCTGAAGTGAGTGGACCAATACTTACCTCCGTTGTATGTGTGTTTACGGTTGGTTACGTGGTGTTCATCATATATCTTGTTTTGCGGAGCATTACCTTTTCGGGGGTTTTGGCAAAATGCAGAAGCTTCAGAGCGAATTCAGGGAACTGAGGGAGGAATCTTTCCTTATACATTTGCTATATGCCAAGTGGTATGAATCATTCAGCACTTAAATCTGGTTCTTTGTCTGAGCATCATTTCTCGAGAACAATAAATCATTCATCTTCCTGTGTCCACAAAGCGTAAGTAAGAATGGATTATTCAAACTTAGAAATCTGACTTCTCTTGTATATTGATGATGATAGACGAAGGCGAGGCAGAAGCTATAATACATGTGTATCTATTTTCTGCTTTCCTGTAAAAGTCTGAGGCCATGTATTTATTTTTAGGTTTTAATATTTAGGTCTTTTTTTGAAAATTATTTTTGACTTTTTTCCCTTCTCTTGAACAAATGGGGTAGGATCGTTTGCCCCTTTTGAACAAATATTGTAGTCCAATTGGAATGGAATGTTATCGATTTTTGGCATTTTAATATTTTTTATTTTTAGTTATGAATTTTTATATTTTATTTTAACATTTGAAAACTTTGGATTATTATAGTCCAATTGGAATTTATAGTCCATTTGAAAACCATTTTATCATTCACTTTAGTTATGAGTGTGAAAATCTATAATAATCCAATTGGAATTTATATAAAGTGAATGATAATATGGTTTTCTCGAGGAATTGCCTGTTTTATTGTTCAGTAATTTTACTATTTGTGTATTTAGCCAAGGCCTGAGGATTAAGAGAAAAAAGGTCTAGGCACAGAGAAACAAACAGTACATTTGGTAGAAACATGAAATGAATCTGTGTGTAAAATAAACGGAACTTCAAGAAGCTGAAGGACACTTCCTCACCTGGAGACAATGATGTGGAACAAATTTTTAGAAATAGACATCAGAGAGAAGGTATTCCAAGAGGTCTCTGAAGCTCATATGGTTATTGCATTCAGGAGCTTAAAGATGCTGCTATAGTTGATGGAAATGCACTTCTTTCTGGCCCAAGAGGTGAAAACCCACCATCAAAATGGTGAAAAAAGCTGAAGTCCTGCCTATTTAGGTTGAGCCTCGACCAGGTTTTAGTTCAATTATGTTAACAAATAGAAGCAAAAGGCCTACTGACCTTTTTTTTGGGGCAACCAAAAGAATATCCCTTCAGTGTGTGAGGAACTCATTCTTGCACTAGAAAGTGCAACTGAACCACCTCACTTGGTTCTAAGTTCATTGCACAGGTTCTATCCCCCTAGTGAGTCTAATCAAAAGAAGAATAAAAATGATGCTGTCCTTCATGGCAGGCGTAGACCCTGTCTTGTGATAACGAAAGCCATGGCCAACTTTCTGGCAAAGGTAGTTGAAGTGCTGATCAAATTCTGAGCCCTGAAATCATACAACGCTAAGGCCAATTGCTGATGAATAGAAGCCTAAGCTGAAGCCGAGACATTTTTTTAGCTCCTTCCTACTTCTAGGATTGCTTCCGAGTTTGACAAGCAAGAACTCTGCAAGTTTAAACTCTCAGTTCCTCACCTCTGACTGGGAACTGAACTCTGCTGTTCTCGAGTTAACCCACAAAATGCCGGGTTGGTGTCTCTGAAATGACCTAACAGCATTTAGAGAATTGACCTCCTTTCTTGGGGTGTACATTTCACAAAGAATGTTCAGGAACTTGGAACAATATGCTTGTTGCTGAAACAAATAATGTGGTTAGAATGGGTTCTAAATTTAAGATTTGAAATTATGTTATGTGCGATATTTATTCTCTTGCTACTTTTGCTGCAGGTGTAGTTGAATCATTGATCAGAAGCGGGAGACATATTGAGGCGACCCATTTTATACATTACTTCCAGCTTACTGAAAGTCTGAAAGCTACCTTCTTCTTCCCCTCCTGAAGGCATATCTGAAGGATACAAGGAGAAACTCACAAGGAAAGGTACCCAAATAAGATCTCCAGCCTCCATGTAGGTATACATAAGCCAAGTGAACTCTAGTTTTGCATTTGTTAGGCTGGAATAGTATTTCTGACATGCATTTCAGAAGTGAAGAAATATTTTCTAGGGTTAATTCCAAGTTTAAGTTGATATATTTGAAGAAACTTTCATGCTAAGCTACGCGCGGTTAAGGGTTTCATTTATATACTGAACGAGCAAAAAGTTTCTTTGCACAGCATAATAGAAAATGTTGACATTACTGATAAATGCTTATGGTAAAACATGTGAGCAGCTTTTGTTTTAAGTGTATTAGGAAATTTTCCACTTGAAACTTTCTTTATTCTTTAGGCACTGATAAGCTCTGTTAGGATTGTGATCCAAAGACGAAATATATAAATTCTAGATTCATTGACTTTGACTCACCATATGTCAACTAGCGGAAATATGTAGTTTCTCTTCCCTCATTTCATTTGGGGTCAAGAGTGATATTCAGGATAGATGGCTTATGTAGTTTTTGGAGTGTTCTTTTCGTGAGTTCTCTGGCCTAGTTAAAATGTTTGACGACGCCGTTGAAAGTTGCTCCCGTGCGTGTTTAATTTGTCAAGCATACTCGGCTAGTGGTCAAAATTCATCCAATTAAGGTTTGCAATGGTTGAATTTGATCCACCAAAGTCCACCAGGAATATGCAGATGAGATAAAAAGAAAGGCCACTGGAAATTTTGGACAGCTCGGCGAATTGGAGATTCTCTTATCAACTCATTTGTGTATATATATATCTACACTTTAATTTGACAATATAAATATCTATTTTCGAGTTTCTATTGGTCTTCAATTTAAAAATTCAGGCATCACTAATACATGAAAAAAAATTTCTCTCTCTCTCTCTCTCTATATATATATGTAAAAGAAAGCAACAAATTATTGGTAAATTTAGAAATATATCTTTTTATCATTTTAAAAAAGATTTATCATCACATGTAATTAAAAAGCTTCCATACTTCAATTAGATGATGAGTATTTTTTCCTGGAACCAAGAAGGAACAAAAGGTGCCTTTTTTTCTCTCCCTCCCCCCAACAAATCGCGGTTCAATTCAACGTCTGGTGATTTAAACCGAAAAAGTCAATACTTGTGAGCTAACAATCACAAAATTAAAGATATTATTTATAGAATTTGTTTATATGTTTATTTGGAGAAGTCAATGTTTATTTTTGTAAATTTAATTTCCAATATAGAGATTAAAACATCTGTTGCAAAATGTGAACAATAATTATAACCTGATTGCCATTAGAAATTTTATAAATTAGATATTGAATGTTTATGTTTGATTTTATTTACAAATTAAAAATAAATTTTTAACCTAACAAAATTGTTACATTATCTTATAATTAAAATATTTAGTACGAGATTGTATGAGTTATTAAGATATAAATCAAGGACTTTCATTATAGATGATAGATATGTTTATTTTAGAGAAGTAAATATTTAATTTTGAATATTACAAAATAGATATGTAAATAATTAATTATGAAGAAAAAAATATAATTATTATACAAACTTTTATGATATTCATCTTTAAAATAAATATCCAATTTTATCCTAAGTACTACCGAAGTATTATAAATAGAGATGACAAAATGGGCTGTCCAATCCGATTTAACTGGGACAAAGTAAAAATTCGGTTCGAATAGAATCAATTAGAATTTTTATAGATCTAAAATATTATAATATAATCTGAATTCATACATGAAATAGTCAGTTCCAAAAGTGATAAAACAACCTCATTTCCAATTTTTAAAGTGTATTTTTTTTTAAAAATTATCATGAGTCCCTACTCGAATTTTGATTCAAATGACGCAATTCGATCAAATTAGCGCAAATTTTGATGGACCTATTATTATAAAGTTCTAACTCAATTTAAAAAACGACCTACATAACGTTCTATCAGACAAAGCTTAGATTTACACCACCGATTATAAAATGCAAATATATGCCCCTCCCAGGGTTGGGTAAACATTATTCATCCCCTCTGACTTCAATTAAGGGGTATTGCACCTGTTTACAAGAGAACACAAAAAAATCATATCTCACATAATATTGTTGCCTCAGTTATTATTTTTCTTCCATCAGCTTAATCTAGGTGTGGAACTGAAGAAACAAAATTTGATTATAAGCATCTATTTTAATTTATTTTCAAGAATATATATATTTTTAAAAATATAAAATTAAAATATGTAACACAATATCACATAAATTACACTCTAGCTTAATATTATACTAATAAATATTTTTAGATATCAATATGAGTTGTCGAGCAAAAATAACATTAGCCTAAGTAAAGTTCGATTTGTAATGCTTTGTAATGTTTTAATGCTGAAGGTGCGGACTGAAATAATTGATCTAAGTATTTAACTCCTTACTTCTATTGTTACTTTTATTTTTATTTTTGAAAATAATAGTTGCATTAGTTAACTATCAGTCGAAGAAAATAAATTAAAAACAGGAATGACAATGACAAAGGAAAAATCCAGTAGTTAGTGAAGAAAAATTTCAGAAAGTCTTAGTTGGAGAAAGGATACGACGTAGAGCCAAAGCCAGACCTTCCCAAGAGCTCATCCCTTACCACCACCACCGCCGTGGCGTTGCTGACTCATCTTTATTTTCTTTTTCTTGATCCCATCGAATAGGCTGCTTATTCTCTCCCTTATTGTTGATCGAGTAGCTTCTCGCTAGAACCTTTTCATTCAGAATTTGAGCTACAGGAGAAAGATATTAATTCTTCACGTAAGCCCTAATTCTATTTCCTTTATTTCAAATTTCCATCTCCACGTGTGAATTTGTGTGCATATTTTGCTGATTAGGTACCTGCACTTCAATTTCTGTTGTCTTGTGCTTCTCTTTTAAGCTTTGTTTTTTTGTTCCCCTAACTTCTTTTTTTTATTTGTAAATCTTAGGTCAGTTTTACAATTTCGTTATGTTTCTTTCCATTTGCAGTTTTTATGTTCATATTATGAGATTATGATTTGTACTTCGTTGTTTGATTGAGATTCAATTACTTGTAATCAGGTGACTTTTAAAAATTTATGTCGATTTTGTTTCTTGGTCTTGGAAATGTTCAATCCAGTCAAACATGTAATAACTTGTTGGTATTGATTCTGAACTCGTAACTTGTGGGGTATCATTCATGTTAGATGACACATTCTTGGGAAGAAGACATGGTTTTGCATGTATTGGCTTGTACTGTTGCGATAATAATGAAATGGAGCGGATGGGTTCTCTAAACCATGTTATGACTTTACGTAGAAGGCTAGGGGATAAGCTGAAAATCCCACTTGTGGTTTTCATCAACATAAGAAATCAGAAATCTAGTTTCTAAAGAGAGTTTCAGGAGGGCCAAACATAAGTTTTGCAGTCGAATGCAAGAGATGGCTTTTAGGCATTCACATGTCAATCCTCTACATTATGAAGCTTATGTTGTCTGCTGATATTCTATAAGAGTTTCATCTATCAAAAAATGAGATTCACCATACAGACTTCATAAAGGGGGAAACAAATCAAATAGAAATGGTTCCTGCACAGTCTAGAAATGCAAGGCCTGCATGTATGATGTTCTCTTAAAAACTCTTAGATAGACTGCTAAGCTGCTTTTCACAATTGTTAATGTTGCTCAGCTGAAGATGGCCGTTGATTGTACAAAAACTTAGCCAAATTTAAGTAGTGGTGAATATGCACTCATTGCCACAAGTACCTTAATACTTGATTGTTAAGTTGGCTTTTATATTTTTCTGAATTTACTCAGGTCAAGATGCCCATCATATATATTAATGGCCAACTAACCCTAAAAACTTACAAAGAAATAAGGTTTCAATCTGCTGCTTGATGCTACATCATTTACAACTTTTGGCAGCCATCCTTTTCTTTCCTTTGCCCCTTTCTAAATCATTGTTAGACAATGCTTTTGGGAACATTTCTCTTAAATGCCTTGTTCCCTTTGAGAAGGGGAAAAATGATAAGAATTCAGAGACTAATCGCAGCTCCTAATAAATTTGGAGCACTTGAAATTTACCATCTCCTGTCTTTTACCTTTTTTGACATCATTCATGCTCACACATTTTCATTTGTGCACTTCCGTGAGAATGCACATTTTCCTTTTTTGTTTCATGCACTAGCTAGAATCTTGTTCATGAACTTATTTCTCTTATATTGAGTTCCCTTAATAGGTGGTGACATGTGAGTGTTTACTATGCTACAGGAGAAATAGTTTTAATCTTATTATTTATTCTTGCTTTTATTATCAAAAGTTTTGATATTTACATGCAGCTTATGAGTTGTTAGATTAGAATGCATTTCAAATCTGAATGTATTGTCAGCCTTGATAAGCTAGAAAGAAAATTATCAGTTAATCATAGTTGGTCTTTAAAAAGGGAGATTTCTGTGGCTACGTGAATGATGTATATTCTGGACATCTTGGCAAAAATTCCATATCAATAAGTTGACCTACATAAATCTCCACAGCATGCCGCTCATGAATGATAGTTTTGTTTTCCAGTCTGTCCTCATCTCAGGGTGCCTATTCTTAATTACTTATTGGGTGACTTGGGCATATTGGAGTTTCTCCACTTTTCTGGAGTCTGGTTTCTGTGATTGTAGATCTGCAGCACTCCTAATTTTACATGAGGGATTCAATTTGACCTTTTTAGAAATAAGGTACGCCTTTTCTTTTGTACTTGTAGTCTACTGATTTTATTATGTTGCAGAAAAATTATGTAATATCAGTTTCTGTGGAAGAGTTTACATTTTATTTCGGTTTCATATATTCTGTGTATTCATGGAGATTCTTCATTCGTGATTGTGCTCATGAATCTGCTAATATGAAGATCCTGCTGTCAAAATACTCGGACGTTGATGAATTGACGTAGAATTTTTGAATAGAAGTATACAAAATATTTACCATTTTTTTCTGTGTCTTTTTGCTTAGTAGCAGATCTGTCTAGGAGTTCTAGAAGGCTTCAAAGGCGATTACCTTGAACTTTAAGGTGGCTATTCTCTTTCAACCTCCCTCTCTAAACCATAGATGGAGATAGTGAAAAATGTCTCACTCCTTGAACCAATATGAATACATGAAAAAAAGCTGAAATAATAGGATAGATATACAAAGAAATTGTTCTCTGCTTGTCTTTTGGTACCTTCGCTTCCCAACACCTCCACATATGGGAGGGGATGGAAAAATGTCAAAAAGGTTGGCCGGGAGGAGTTCTCACTGCCTTCCACCTCTCACCTTTCTACCAAATCAAGGGAAAAGGGGCATTTAGACCCACTTTCACTTTCCCTCCCTTTCTATGCCCCATTCCATGTTGCTTTTTATCCATTGAGGGAAGCCACTTTAACATGGTTGGATGAGGAACACCTACTGATACATAAGAGAAAATAAAGAGTAAAGAAAGAAATTTATGCTCTTCATTTTCACACCGATATATTATTGGGAAATATTGCGCATTAGTAACCATGAGAAGAAGCCTGTTTCTCATATTTAGGGCTTGCCGGGCACTAATGGGTATGCCTTACTGGTCCTTGTTCAGGACCATACTTATCCATCTCACTTTGGTTTGTATAAAATGATTGGTTAATAATTCTTTCCAAAGTATTGATGTAATGACTTGCTGGTATTAATGTCATCAAGTATTTGTTTAGGACTGTGAGGCATATTAATTCCATTTGGTTAGGAAGGTTGATTCAAGACAAGAGTATGGTTTCTCTTTCTGTGGGTAAGGTGAAATCTCCTGCTTTACCCAGGAAATTTGTGAAGCGCACTTCTAAGCCTGTCACAGTGCTTGGGACCATCCTACAAGGATATTCGATAGCCTTCTGATGGCAAAATTATGGAAGTTGATGAGACAAATTTCCTCAGGATTCAATGAGACCTTGATAAGGGAAGCAGATATACAACTTTTGTGGCTTAGGTTTAGGGCTATAATCTGATGCAAGAAACTGCATTATTTGTTTTGATTTTGTGGGAGGTATAAACTCTACTGGATAGTTTTGTTTTTACCATTTTTAGTGTTCAATTGTTATGTGGATTCTGGTATGATCCTCAGTCGGTATCTTCCAAGATAAGAAAAGAACCCAGAAAGAGGAAGCTGATAATAAGGAGATTCAACTGAATCGACATAAGAATCATTGAAAATATATTGAAATTTACTCTCTTCTAAGTGATTCACCATTATTTTAAGCTGACATTTAAAAATACTGAAATGGTCCCGGTGTGCACTTGGTAAAAACAACATTAGGACTTATTAAACTATTATATGAGCTTTCTAATAATGTTATGAACTACTCAACAATGCAATTTAAGTCTATTGATGCTGTTGTTTATATGTCAAGCTTGATGGATCTCCTCTGCAGTGCATTAATTAGAAGCTTCTTGGGAACTCTGAAGTCCAAAATGTAGTTAACATGCATGCTTGTTTAATATGAGGCCATTTTATTTTATCTTTTCTCATAAACACCTTTTTCCAAAGTTAATATCTCTAGAACTTTCCTTAACTTTATTATTGTTTATTTAATCATGTAGAGTTTTCAGTATCTTCTTTATTCTGAGGATGTTGCCATTAGTTGTCCAGGTGTGATGGAGATAAAGCTGTTAAAAGTGCTCGTCAACAATATTTCCTCATTCTTCCATTTATCAGCTCGTGAAAACATAAACTGTGAACCAGTCCAGAAATATTACCAAAAGATTGAAGAGATACTGAAGCTGTTGAAGCCAGTACTTGATTCTATATTTGATTCTGAAATTACTTCCAATGAGAAGCTTCACAAGGCCCTCACTGGGCTTGGGCAGTGTGTTGAGGAGTTGAGGGAGATCTTTGAAAGCTGGCAACTGCTAATGAGTAAAGTTTTTTTTGTACGTTTTGAGATCCACAGTTTTTTTTCTTCTATTATTTTGTTATTTTCATTTTTTATCCCTTCTGTGAAGCCCTGAAAGAAGATAGAAGAAAAATGGTGGAAGAGCTTTGTTTCTACCATCTTTCTATGCCTTATTCACTTGTTTAATTTTGTAAAGTTGCTACGGAGAGTTTCTATGGCTTTAAGAAAAATTATTTGTGTTGCTGATGTAAGCATCAATTGTAGGTTCTACAAATTGAATCATTGATGGCAAAAGTTCGAACTTATGGACTGGAAATTTTTGAGCTGTTGAAATCTTCTGAAGAGAGTACACCAGCTGAATTAAGTGTAGCATCTCTTGAGGTAGCAACTTCAATAAATTTCATGCTATTTTTGTTAAAAAATTTCTTAGTTTTCAGTGGTTTAGTCATTTAGTTGTAGTAGTATTTCCTTTTCTTTAACATTGAAATCCTGTCCGAATTGCAGCTCTCTACTCAGAAACTTAAGCATATTGGTTATGAACAAACATCAGCAACTATTATGCAAGCTATTAAGGATCAAGTGGTGGAGGGTTCTGGGGTCAGCTCAGAAAACCTAGCAAAAATTGCCGACTGCCTGAGCTTGAAATCAAATCAGGAGCTTCTTATTGAAGCTGTGGCCCTTGAAAAATTGAAAGAGAATGCTGAACAAGCTGAAAAGAATGGAGAAGCCGAGTACATTGATCAAACAATTGCTCTTGTTACCCACATGCATGATCGCCTTGTTGTGACGAAACAGTCCCAAAGTTGTAGCCCTGTACCAATACCAGCTGATTTCTGTTGCCCTCTATCACTCGAGCTCATGACAGATCCAGTTATTGTTGCATCAGGACAAACTTATGAGCGTGCCTTTATTCGGAAGTGGATTGATCTTGGTCTTACTGTTTGCCCAAAGACACGGCAAACTCTAGCACACACCAATCTTATCCCTAATTACACTGTGAAGGCACTCATTGCTAATTGGTGTGAATCAAACAATGTAAAACTGCCAGATCCTTTGAAGTCTTTGCGCTTGAACCAGCCTGCCTTGCTTCTTGCTCATGCAGATTCAGCTATATCTAGGGATTCCCATGCTCAAGCTCATTTAAGGGTTAATCTCTCTACATCACCTGATTCAACCCGCTCCTTAAGTTCTCCTAGAAAGAATGCAATCTCATCTAGTGGAATCCAACAAGAGGGATCACGATCACCTCCTATTCATCCCCATTCATCTTCTGAGGACTCTTTGCCTGGAGTAACTGGAAATGGACTTGGGTTGGATATTGAAAATATGTCCCTGAGAAATTCTGAAGACAGGTTGGATAATTCTGGAGATAGGAGCTGCCAACGCCTTACATCGCCATCTAGAGATAGTGTACCTAGGGCTGACGAACGATCAACTGTGAGTCACAACAGAAGTACCTCGGTTTCCAGCAACCTTACTAATTCAAATTCGTCACAAGGAATGACAGGAGATGCCAATGAGGTGCCCTCTAATGCAGTAGCCTACAGTAGTGATGTTTCTGGGGAGGTTATGTCAGAGCCCCAGCCTGCAGTTGGCTTGACTCCACAGAGGGAGCCGGAATTCCCATCTCGACTAGAGACAAGATCTCGAAGTCAAACAATATGGCGCAGGCCATCTTCTGATAGGTTTGTTCCGAGAATTGTTTCTTCTCCTCCAGTAGAAACAAGAGCTGATCTGTCTGGCGTTGAGGCTCAAGTTAGGAAGCTAGTTGAGGACTTGAAAAGCACTTCCCTGGAGGCACAAAGGAGTGCCACTTCTGAAATTCGGTTACTTGCAAAGCATAATATGGATAACCGAATTGTGATTGCAAATTGTGGGGCTATAAGCTTGTTAGTTGATCTACTTCGTTCACCAGACTCAAAGATTCAAGAAAATGCCGTGACTGCTCTTCTCAATTTGTCCATCAACGATAATAACAAGACTGCAATTGCAAATACAGATGCAATTCAACCACTAATTCATGTTCTTGAGACAGGTAGTCCTGAGGCAAGGGAAAACTCCGCTGCAACCCTTTTCAGCCTTTCAGTGATTGAGGAAAACAAGATAAAGATAGGGAGATCAGGGGCAATCAAACCTCTTGTTGATTTGTTGGGTAATGGAACTCCAAGGGGGAAGAAAGATGCAGCAACAGCTTTGTTTAACTTATCAATATATCACGAAAACAAGGCTCACATTGTTCAGGCTGGTGCAGTGAAGTACCTTGTAGAGCTGATGGATCCTGCTGCTGGTATGGTTGACAAAGCAGTTGCTGTTTTGTCAAATCTTGCTACTATTCAGGAAGGAAGAACGGCTATTGGTCAGGAAGGAGGAATCCCTGTTCTTGTTGAGGTTGTGGAGCTGGGTTCTGCAAGAGGTAAGGAGAATGCTGCTGCGGCTCTCCTGCAGCTATGTACTAGCAGCAATAGATTCTGCAATGCAGTTCTCCAGGAAGGAGCTGTTCCCCCTTTGGTGGCATTGTCACAGTCTGGTACCCCAAGAGCCAAGGAAAAGGTACATCATTAATTCCTTTGCCACTCTCTCTTTTCTGGTTTCTTTTTATTTGTTTTGTTGAATATTATGATTATTTTTATTTATTTACTAAAACTATTTGCAGGCCCAAGCGCTTCTTAGCTACTTCAGAAACCAACGGCATGGCAATACAGGCCGGGGTTAATTTTGATATATAGAGGTTTAGAACCACAAACTCAAGGTTAGATGTGTGTATATCATGTGCTGCAAATAATTTCTTTTTGTTGTTTTGCTTCATAGGTTATTGTTGATTTGTAAACAAAAATGAAAAGAAGGTGATTTGTGGGGAATGTGGGATTCCTCTCAAATAACTTTGTATGTGAATGTGGAAGTTATCCTTTTATACTCGAGAGTTTTTAGTTGCGCACTTTCAATCTGAATTTGGACAAAGACAAGTAAAGATGGATCATATTCTTTCATAAAATAGTTTTTTTTTTGGTTTAGTGTTTCAGAGCATTTTTTCCTAGTACGCGTATTCATTGGTTACACAAATCTGGTGAAGACTTAAAATGTTTTTTATGCTTTTGCTGGAGCATTTTACCATTGCAGCAGAGAGTTATGTTTGATTGGAGGGATTTGGAGGGGAGGAGAGGGATTTCTTTAAAATCCCTTGTTTGGTTCAATTTTTTGGAGGGGAGGGGAAGAAAAATTTAATGTAAAAAAGGGGAGGGAAAAATGTGATTATCAAAAATACTAAATTGTCCTTGTTATATTTTGATAATTTTACTTTATATTTATCTCATTTTCTCTTCTATTTATCTTCCTCTCATATTTTTCTCTTCTCCTCTCCATTATATCTTCTCCATATACTTTAAAAAAAAATGTTATATCTAAGGATAAAGAAATGACATTTACCATATATGCACTGTTATAGGGGTACAATAATCAATTTAATTCTATTTTCTCTCCCCTTCCCTTGCAAACCAAACTAGAGAGTTTTATCACCCTTCCCCTCCTTATTTAACCTTACCAAACAAGGTAAAATAATTTTATCAGCCCTCCCCTCCCTTAAAATTTCTCCCCCTTTTGAACCAAACATTATGCTAGTGCATGAAATTCGGGTTTTTGCTTGCAGTGCTATCTTTTCTGAGTCATTTAATTTCTTCCCTTTTTGTTCTGGTGTCAGATTTTATTCATGCACCTGCAGTCTTGGTGTAATTCACTTTCTGCACATTTTTTGTAGCTAAGAGAGCTTAGGATTATGCACCAGCGCAAAGAACTTGCAGCACAATATCCTAACCTCCCCCCCCCCCCAACCCACCTCCTTAGTATGATTTAGGAACTGAACTGTAGAGATGTAGTCAATTGTTGAATGTCTAGTCTACTATATTGATCTAAGCTTACATTTAAACTCAGTCAATTAGCAACGGTAAAGCTCTTCAGATTTGCTGTCTGAGTTTTGGATTTGATGATGATACATCACTTAAAGAAAAAGAAAATACACGCTTTGTTTTTTATTTTGAAATGTTAAAAAAGTAATGTTTATATTTTTTATAATATTTTTTTCCAATTTTGACACATTTTTTATCATAATAAAAATGTTATAATGGTTTATTTATAATTAAAGTTTTTATTTTTTTAAAAAAATTGTGTCAAGTTAAAAAGAAATTTAATTTTGAACTGACACGAGCAAAATTTTATTTAGCTCCTTTGCTTATCCTATCCGTTCATTGCTAATGCAACACGTAAAGGTCTCTTTTCATGTGACATGAAAATCTCTAGTGGCAATAATGTCAACCAAGAAGAACCCTAAATCAGGAGCAAAGATCTAGTCAATGGTGACGAGATTTCAACGAGCAATACTATTTGATAAATGCAGTGCAAGATTTTAAAGAGCTTCCTTATTGGTTGAAATTGAAAAATTAAAATGAATTGAGAAAAAAATTTGTTTTAATTTTAAAATGAAAACCGAAATACTCCTTCCATCTAAATTAATTAAATTGCCACTTTTTGACAGAGAACTTTGATTCAACAGAAGTTATTTGTAGTTACAATTTATTATTAAGATAGTTAGTCATGTACTGTAATTTTTGAAATAATACACAATACTTCTTCTTCTTTTTTTTTATGTTTATTGTCCATGAAGATCATGTAACATATAAGAATTCCCCCTTGAATTTTATTAAAGAATAGCAATGATGCCTAAAAAGATGAAAAAAAACTCTAATGATTACAGATTTATTATATGCCATTTTGTTATTATTTAAGTATAAATAAAGTTCTCATAAAAAAAAATTGAACTAGTTATGGTGAAAAAAAAAAATGCTTCTTATTGAGTGTGGATAATACCTCCAATCTTGTAATCCCTCCGTCACACCAGTAAATAAATGTACTCATTTTTTATATAGATTAAAAAATATATTTAATATTGTTAAAATTGTAAAACTTTTATATAGTTTTCCTACTTTGTCCTAATAGAATTAACTCAACAATTACTTTTTTATTGAAATATTAATTGCATTTATTAAATTTTTTGGATAGCCCGCCATAAATACATAAACAAATTTATATTAAATGTTTAATTATATTAGGACTAAAAATAATTAACTGTGATGTAATTATGTTTAAAGTTTCAAAAATATTTTTGAAAATAAATAACACAGAGTTATAAGTGTAATTTTATTTATTGAAAAATTAATTATACTAAAAATAGATAAATTGGAGTATAATTCGAACGGAATAAAATAAATCAAGCTTACCTTAGCGGGAGGTGGGCGAGGGAGTCAGTATCAAATATCCATATTCGATCTACATTTTTTCCCTCCTATTGGGTAAACCCATATATAGGCTTTGAAAGTACTTTTATGATTGCTCTTTATAAACTTCTATAATTACTTCCGTCAGTGTTTTTAGTGTTATCTACTTTGCGTTGATTGGGTAGTTATCGGTCAGTAAGACTTATAGCTGGAACTTGGAAGCATTTCTTGCAACTGAGTTCTAGAAAGTTTGTCTAGGGACAAATGTACAACTTGGTGTATTTGGACTAAGAATCAGCAGAGAGGAAAACAGTGTCATTGCACCAATTGAGAAACTAGCTGCTGCGGAGCTAGCTCGCATATTTGATTACTATAACAATTTTGCACTTATTACCCTTCTTGTTATGATGAGGAAAATATCACAAGA
This sequence comes from Apocynum venetum, assembly GCA_019593545.1. Taxonomy (NCBI): domain Eukaryota; kingdom Viridiplantae; phylum Streptophyta; class Magnoliopsida; order Gentianales; family Apocynaceae; genus Apocynum; species Apocynum venetum. The sequence goes on along the minus strand of SRSM01000123.1, from coordinate 600,643 downwards.
AAAACAGAACCAACTTGTCTAGGGAGGGTGAGTTCCTAGCGTTTGTTAGTTGCACTTATTGTTTCTGGAATTGAAGAACAGAACTAAGTCTTTTTCTTGCTGCTTGGCACGGAGGAGCAACGATTTTAAGGGCACTTGGGATTGCCTTTATTGGTCACCATGTCTCTGTAGCAGGGACACTCTGATTTGTTTCCATAAGTCCCAGAGGGAACACAGCTACACTTGTGACAGCAAATGTTGCAGTAAGTGAGGCAACGATCTTTTACTCCTGCCTTGGAGCATCTGTCAGCACATTTTGTGTCGCAGTAACCTTCACAGTGATTGAAAAATAGTGTGTTTTTGACGAACTTAATAATTCATGTGCTATTGTAGCAGAAAGAAAAAATTGCATTCGTGTGCTTGGATTTTTGAACAATGCATGAATAAGTGCGATATAAAGCGTGTATATGTCTGTGAAGTGGAGATATATGATATATCTATGAATCATGCGCAATTCTTACTTGGTGCAGCTGTGGGAGAGGGTGCCGTGGGAAGAGCCACATAGCTTCCAACTAGGGAAAAGATGAGCAGAGCAACAATAACGATCTTCATTTTCAGCAAGGAAAATCTATTCCAAAATGTGTACTACTATTTCTGAGGTAGTGGTTTTTTATATCCTTCTACTATTTCTTCTAGTTTTTCCAATCTTGCACTGGGAGAGAAAAAGAGCGGATAACATATCTCAGCATAATTAAATAAGAAAAGTCATTCCACTTGCTTTTCTAGTTTCTACTGGCAAGGACGGTGTTCTACAGACTGTACATTGATGCTCTCAAAATGGTGGACTCTTCTATTTCTTGATTCTTTTAGGGGACAAATCTAACATGGTCTTCATGTAAAGAAGGTACTCAGCAGCTTCAACGTCAAAGATACCCATTAAATTTGAGTCAGTTGTTTGTCGTAGCTCGTCTCCTTAATGTATTTTATTTTGTCTCACCGGCAAGAAGGTATTTTTATGCTTAGGATGTGCACAGCTGGCAACCCACTCATCCTAATATGACCAACTTGCAATTGTCTAACGTTTGCTTCACGGGACAGGAGTTGGCATTATAAGATTCACCCCGAATATGGAGCTATATTATATAGAAAAGGCAGTAGGTTCAAATGCCTATGTACACAACCACACATGGTTGGGTCTGCCTGTGCTCGGATGAAAATAAATCTGAAAATAGAGAACAGTAGTACGATGAGTTTAAGAAGTGTACTCAATTCAAAGTTGGTTAATTTCCTTCTTCGTTCTTAGAATACCTAACCACAAAATCGATAACCTCTCGAGGACTGGTCCCAGTCCTGAAAACAATAAAGGACGAGTTGTCGCTATTGGCATAGACAAATTGATAAAGCGTGATGTGTGATGTGGAAAGAAATTAGTCGGTAATATAAGTTCGAATTATGTGTGAATCAAATTTTTACTGAATTATTATGGAGATTTGTACTTTTAGCTCTCTTCCACGTATGTCTCGGACACATTCCTCAATTTACAAACTGTCTGATTGATGGATATCTGATTAATGCTTAGTCCTCTCTCACTCATAAAAAAAATAAAGGACAAGAGTTTCTTAAGGAAAGTGGGCCAAAGGAAACGATGCACCATCATGCAGTCTGTATATCTTGAGGAGGAAATGCGTGCTGATATGCATTAAAACATAGTCCATCCGTTCCTCCATTTCCATGCCATTTGTCGATAAATATATTACTTTCATACGTATATTTTCAATTTTTTAAAAAATTTATACAAAAATTATTAAAATTATATAATTAAAGTTCATAAATTGTTCTTATTTAATAATTAATATATATATGTTTAATTTTTCTTTAAAAATGCACTATTCATTAAATAGTTAACTATTAATCAAAATATCTCATTAATAATAAACATATAATTATAAAAGTATATACTAAAATTAAAAATTAAATAACTGAAATAAAATATACCAAAATAAAAACATGTGATAGAAAGAGTACATTTTAATAAGATACAATAAATAAAATCATTTTATTCATAAATATAAAATGTTTGACTATTTTATTTCTATTTATTTTTAATACAATAAATAATAATATAATAAAAGATAAACTAATTTTTCAATTTATGTAAAATTAGTTATAATAATGTTATAAGAAGTGACGGAACGATTCGTTCATTTCTTACTTTATTCTCCTTATGAAACTTTTGCTCTCTACCTCTTTTAGTCTTCACGTGCGGACTTTCCACGTGCACATTGTGACAACCTTATAGATAGTCATGTCGGGGAGGAAGAAGTTACTGCAGTTGGCCTCAGTCGAAGATTTGAGGCAGTATAAAGGAGCAGTTCCAGAAAGACCAGAACCAACTAAACTCGATTTCTTGAAAAAGATCCAGTCTATATTTCTAGGGAGTTTCCGCATTGAGCCTTTCCTAAGTGGTCTCATATTTCATTTGACGAAAGCATTCTTTTTCAGTACGAATTTCTTTATCACTAATATGAACAGAGTCTGGCAACCACACTCGTCCTTGTGAACAACTCGACGTTTGCATAATGGGCAGGCGTTGGTAAGTATAAGATTAACCCCAAATGTAGAGTTAGAAAAGCAAGCAAGAAAAACAAAGCATTGAATATTAGTGTAATTCTGGAAAACACAACCTTTAGACAAGATGCTATACAAATTTAAATACAGTGGTGACTGATGCAAACTACACGATGGATCAAGTAATACCCAAGAATTTTCCCACACGATAGCTTGTCAAACTACATAAACTAGTTTATGGAGATTGGAGAGTTCAATGAAATGCAACTTAAATTCTCATATTAACTTCCGCAGGAAGAATGAAAATCTTGGCATTGGATTGTCTTCTGGCAATTACTTGAAGCCAACAAATTAACCTGTGTTAAGTCACATAGATGACAGGCTTTTGATAAAACATCAACAAGAAGAATAACAAGGTTAAGAATGAAGACGTACCTTAATGATCTCCCACGGTGAGTTTGAACGAACAGAGGCTGCTAAGATGGCCATATCAAAATGCTGGTTCAAGTAACAAAAATTAACTGTTTAGAATTATAAAAGGAACCAACATAAATTTCCAAATTCCAAGTCAAAATTAATGTGGCCATTTTTCCCCCTTTTCTTTATCTCTAGTCACAGCAGTAAAAGGTACTGATTTCTTTTCGAAGAGTGGGGCTGTAAATGGATGTTTTCTATTTTTTTATCCCACAAAACCCCCCAAAAGGGGAGAGTTGAAGAGCACACTTAGGTACTGAAGCTTAGACTAAATTCTAGAGATTGCACCTTTTAAAATGCCTGATATGTACAAAGGCTATACGTCTGAACCACTCTGTATGCATCTATCCACAAGTTATATAAACTGAAATCACGGTTGAGTAACCTCCTTTTATTTGACTGTGCCCATGTGAAACTAAGAATAACTCAGCCTGTGTTTCTATTTTGTAATTTCCTAATTGTTCTTATAATTCATATGCACAGGGAACTTACACGAAATGGATCACTTCTCAAGGACTGCACAAGATAAGAGTTCCGCTGGCCCCAATCCTGCTAAAGTTGAAGGAAGTGAGATCCTTAAGAAACGTAGGTTATAACAGAATTTCAATTACTTAAATTTGCTTATCATGAAATCATAAAAGTAGCTAACAAAGATAGAATAATCTATCATAATTCATAATGCTCCAATTAATGCAATCTACCTCCAAATAGATATCCCTTAATCTCCTTCCTGTTTGAGAACAGCAAATCCTGACAACTGATTCTTCACAACTTCCGCTGATGATATAGTCTCTCCCATTCATGTAATATGATCGAGTGTAATTATGTAAACTTCCGGTTGAGACTATGTCAAATTTAGTATGGAGCCTCCCATCTACAGCCAAAAGTTGCTTTACCTGGGAACATCAGCGGTAGCTTGAATATAAAAACTGGCAGTAAAGTATCAGCAGTTCAATACTACAAGTGCCAATTAAAAAATGATAATGCTATGGTTGGTTGGTCATGAGTTCGAAGCTATGTTCCCAATTCCTGAGATTCCTAGATGAAACATATGCACAAGCTAAAACAAGGGGCCTCCTTCAACACTGTCATTTAAGTATGTCAGTCTTTGTGGTTACCAACTCTATATGCTATTTGACTAATCTTAGATTTACAATGGCAATACCTCATTGTCCACAGCTGAGACAAGCAGAAAAAGGTCATCAGGTGAGAAGCAAACCATCACATTTCCTCTTGAGCTTGAAGTGGTATAACAGGGCTGTATTGGTTTCTGTCTTAAATCCCACATTTTGACATCACGGTCAAATGAAGAAGTAACAAGAAGGTGGGGAGAATGCCAAGCAAATTTAGCAACATTAATGGGTTCTTGATGTATATCTTCAAACAACTGCAGGCGTCTGGCACTGGAAATATCATATATAGCAACCTTCCTTGAATAATTACTAGCAAGGAACTTGTCATCTGTTGCATTAACATGAACAGAAGTTAACTGCACAAATTTGTCATAGACCATGGAGCTGGAAGTCCAAGCACTGTCCTCAACCTTTGGCAGCAATTGATTGATGTCATACAGTATCAAGGATCCATTGTCAAAACCAGCAAGAAGCTAATATTCCACAATAAAGAACACATTATCAGCATAGCTTCTATTAACTCACATAGCAAGAAACTATGCCATTAGAGTCACGACTTCTGATTCAAAAGGATGTTCCTGGATATGACTACAGCAGAACATCAGAAGTGCTAATGGTGCAGATGATCCATTAAGAAACTCTAATTTAAGACCAGATGTTGAGGCAATAGCATACCTTTGAAGGATACTTGTTAAGCCAACAAAGTGCAATTGATCTGTTAGTTGCACTAAAGGATGGAATATATCTGAAGATATTCCCTATCTCATGGTTGATCACAACCACCTCGCCATCCAGCGTTCCAATGGCCATGAGACTAGAGTCAGATGGGTGATACTCAAACTGCCTTGGGCGAAGGGTTTTAGAACCTTCTTTTGTTGTATGATCAAAATGAGACAAGTGAAGACGGATAGGCCATGCCGAAGAGCCATATTTGGCAGCACAAAGAGACCTGGAATGGTAAATTTGACTTCCGCAAGAAGATCTATGTTTTCCCCCAGAGAACTTTCTGTGGTACATCTTTCTCATCCCTGTTTCGCGCATATGTAAAACAGAGGTAATGCTCTCACTATACTGGCGTTTATATGGTAAATATTCAAAATGCATAGAGAAGATATTTTTGGCCATTTCTCTATCCAATTCTGAAATAGGCAAGTTATCTAGGACTTTTAACTGGGGCAGCACTGTAATCATGAATTCCCTATAGTGCTTCTCAAAGCAAATTGGAGAAAAATGTTGTGAGCAGTATATATCAGAAGCAACTGATGAGTCTGATAAATCACAGTTAAGTATGCTGGTAGGGGACTTGCTTTCCTCTTCAACATGTAATTTAGACTGAGTAACCTGCAATGTATGTCAAACAGTTGATCAGAGAAAAGAATAGAGAATCAATTGTAAACCTACAAACATTTTGTTTCATACATCACTATGATGAGCAACTGTTTCTGACCTCAATCAGAAGATTGATCATTTTACTAGAAACAGGACCTGAATCAGACGAACGATTCAACAAGCTAGTTCCATGTAGATCCTTTATCCCATCCACTACAGCAGGACAAGGCCCAGTGTCTTTGCAGCACATGCAATTTTGAAACCGCAGTTCTACCAAGCAAGTCAGTCTGGACAAGGAAGCACTAGTTGTCCAGAGGTCAGCAACTCTTGTTCCACACAGGGAAAGGCGCATCAGATTTGGCATATTAGCAAAGAAATCTTTCTCCATTCTAGTGAGTGAAGAACAGAAGTCCAGATTAAGAGTGTGCAACAGCGCAAAGGTTCCCACAATATTGAACGTTTTTGCCTCATCGGACCTTAATTTCAGCATATGGCAATTTATACCACCTTGGAAAAGATTGCTGTGGACACCACAAATTGCCAGAGATCACTCTCATTGGACAGGAGGAACCTTACTTTCACAGGTTATGTAATCTTTAGTAGTAGCAGCACTATCTTGTGCATGTAGTTTATTCTACAATCAATATATCCTTATGTTCAAACTACAGCTAATAGGAATCATTGACTTCCAGTGATACTGATTCACATGCATCTTACTCTAGATTACTCTTTTCCTTTTTGTTAATCATCATGGTCAAAAGTAGGGAGTAAGAGAAGTAAACAGCCACCAGTTTTAGAAGATAAAAGATAAAAGGCATGGCATCCCACACATGAAACTTTGATGTACAAGAATCACTGTGAGTTACCTACCAAAGAAAATCTTCTTGAAATGATACATGCTGGAGATCAACAATATGCAGTTTCAAGCTGGCAGCATGCATTAAAGACAAAATTGATTCTTGACAAAGTCTAGTGGATGATTCACAAAGTATGCTCACTGCATCAAATTGGAAATTGAGGAAGACATCAACAAGTGGAGATAAATCAGCATCCTCAAGTTGATCTAGAAATATCACCATGGTGCATGTCTGGTGATTGCATTTCTGTAGCGAGGCCTGCAAAACAAAGAACTTTGTCAAGATGAATCCCAATACCTATAGTTCATTTAAAAATACTGGCACCAAATTTGGGCCTAGTCTGAGAAGATAATCAGCTGAGAGGTTTGGAGTTTTAGAAAAAAGATCATTAACTGTAGCACCCTTGTGATGCACAACAGAAGTGATAAATTTCGTAATACAACCAATGAGTGCATAAAACATAATAGAAGCAAATGATATATAACAGGAAATAGCAAGCATTCAACCAAAAAAAAAAAAAGAGATAAAGAATAAAAGAGCTTGTCAGTTAATTTGCCCATATTTTGAACTCAGGAAGGACTTGACATGAAAGGCTTTGTACTCACCATAGTGAGCAGAAGAACCAAAAGAACGTAAGAAAAACAGTTAGTAATACAAATAATCTTGAACAGACTGCAATAAACAGTGGATTAAAAGCTGAAATTAGGAAAACCTTGTAAAGCCATGACAGTACAGCAGAGTTGGGTAGCACCCTGTGTTTCTTGCATGAATCCAGATACCTGGCAAAGCCATGGGATGTATCGAAGGTTAGCTAACACTGCCACAATTAACATAGCAAAATTGGGATTCTCACATAAGGTTTAAGCAAACACAAGATGAACACATCCAATCCAAATCAAGGTAAGTGGTATGGTCCCTTCATTCTTTAAAAGCTCAAGCAAACAAGTGACTGCAGGATCTTAAGCTGGTTCATCGAGTTCTAGTAGAAATAATTCTTGTTTCCCCAAGAAGTTTTTCAACATTGCTTGTATTAGTTGCATCCATACACATCCTTCCTGATCCTAAGGAGGAAATGAATCTAGTTCCGAAACAAGAAATGAGGAACACGTATGGGGAATGGAAGTAATAACAGTTGAGGTTGTGAATAAATTTATTCCGGGAACAATTTCTTAGCTTTTCTTTTTCCTTGTCTTTCTTTCCCTTACAATACAAAGGTGCAGCTTTCTGACGTTTTCTCTAACAGTCAGCAAATTGATTGTAAGAGCTCTTCAGAATTAAACTTGAAAGAAAAGAAAAGAGAGCACAACCCTCAAATACAAAATAGGCAGTAATTACATGAAACATTCCCTTAATTCAACCAAAAAGAAGGCAGAAAAACTCATTGGATGACAGGAAAAAAAAACAAGAAGAAAAGCACAGAAAAACGCAGCATTCAAAGCAAAGTGAAAAGCCACACAGCCCAGCCCACCAAGAGATCATGGGGGAAAAGGAGAACCTGGATTCCAGAGTGGCAGTAGTTTCAAGAGACACGGATGACATTGGATCACATTCACGAGAAAATGTCTGAATGAATGAGGATTGACTTAGAATTACCTAAAATCTCTAGCTTAACATGTATAAGTACCCAAAGTCTCTAGTTTAACATTATAAGTTAAGTACAGGTTCAGAAAGGAGTGGATAAGCACAAACTGAGCAATAAATGCACGTATCATCCTGTCTCCGATGTCTGAATGACCACTCTGAGATATTCACACGCGCATCACGTTGAATGTTGTACTCTTTCATTCGCAGCACCGTTCATATTTAATTGTTTATGTGTGATGGAGATGTGCATGGGCCCACTACTCGGCTATTGACGAGGATCTTTATAGACCTATGGGCCTATATTTAGCATGCCATAATGGGCCTTAGTATGGGTCGGACAATTTGGAACTGGAAGTAAGATAAATTTGGGCTATCCACAGACCTTTTGCTATATGCGTGAATCTAAGATGGTATGTGAAAGCCTAAATGCATGTAAAACGATCTACCAGATTGTAAGTAAAGAATAACAACTCAATCTGATCAACTTCTATTTTTGGGCCACCAATTAGGAGCGGATTATTATCTCCGTCTCTCTTTTCTCTCTCCCAAAATTTGTATAAACTAGCACTGCCACAATTAGAGTTGAGTCTCACACAAATTAACAAAATTACTGATCCATGTCAAAATATTATTTTACTCTTTAATTCAATCATAATCAATTATATTTATTAATTCCGTTATTAGTAAATAGGATTTAATTAAATTTTTGCATGAAAAATTAGATATACTAAAGTAAAATAATAAATAGTGCATGAATATGGTTGAAAAAAAAACAATTTAAATGTCTTTTAATGTCAAAAACAATCTGAGACAAATTTCTCCAGTGTGATACTTAATAAGGCGCAGAATATAAATATGAATAGAGAGAGAGAGAGAGAGAGAGAGTGAGAATATAAATATAAATCATTGCAATTGAAACCTGTTTGAATGGTTAAAAACATGCCACCTACGCCATTGAATTAATACAAATAAAGATACAAGAGATGGAACAACGAAACAAATCTAAGTACAGACAATGTAAAAAAGGGATAAAATGTTCTCCATATATAATGTAGTAGTATAAGATTAAGACCTGAGGGGAATAAAACAGCGAAGAGTACAAAACTACAAAGGTCTCCCCTCCTAAGAACACTACTACCAAAGAATCACGAAGCCAATGTGGCCAAATCTTCCCAACGGATCCAAATCAAGCCCGTGAATACATAAATAAATAAATTACAATAATCATCAGAATATTCAAATGAGCAAGATTTGGACAAAACGAACACTACTGATGATGTCCCCCGTCTCTCTCTCTACATGAAGAAAATCCAGCTAAACACGGCCCATCCCATTACCAAGCTTCCTAGCACCTTCATTTTCTCTGCTCCACTCTGCAAGATTCATATCCACAAATTAAGATAGGGGAAAAAATCAGCAAATTCAAGTTTTAGAATATTCCAGAAAAATCAGTCACTGCTACCACAACCAGATAAGGTATCTCATAGTACGATAGTATTTAGTAATTACCAAAAAATTATGCACATTTTTAAATGTTACCCGCATGGTCTCGCAGTGCTGCAATTGAGGTTTTTTGGCCATGGGCCATAATCTTCCCTGTTATGGGAGTCTATGCATTGGATTAAGAGTTGGCCAATTATTAATTTTTTTAAAAAAAACTATTCATCTGCAGCCCAAAGAAAGAAAGCATGCCACCGACATCCCTAAAACGACAAACTCGTCACCGCACCACAACACACGCTACCACGAACCGCCGATGCGCATGTTTGGCAAAACGGGAACAGACCAAAATACACTGAATACAAAACTCCTATCTTTTACGATATCCCACTGTAGCACGGTAAAGCATTTGCTATTTTCACCGATCTCAAGTTCTTAGCGTCTTAACGCCTTATTAACAAATGACAATTTTTTAACTTTTTCACCTTTTCCATAAGCTGCAATATATTATATTCAAAATTAAAGTGCGATGGACCATAGATCTAGGTTCTCAGTGAACGAAAGCATAATAAAACAATGAGAAAAAAATGGATTGCAAAAGAAATGTTTACCTGATCGTTAAGAGCTGGCCCTGGTGAGATGGAGTCAAGGCTGGGCCCGGGAGCTTCGCCAGGAGGAGCTGGAGGACCAAGGAGCTCAGGTGTAGGAGCGGGTGACGGTGCATTGTGCTTCTTACCCTTCTTCTTATTGCCCTTAGATGGAGCTGGAGCCTTGGCCGGAGGTGCAGATACTGGGGCTGGGCTAGCTGCCTCAGGAGCAGAAGCAGGAGGTGTGGCCGCCTCCGGAGCAGGGGAAGGTGGAGACTGCAGAGGTGCTGATGTAGGGGGTGAGCTCACGGGTACCGGAGTCGGTGGAGAACTCACGGGTGTGGCAGCTGCTGGAGGGGTAGACAAAGGAGCAGGAACTGCCACTGTCGGTGGCGCGCTTACTGGAGCTGAAACGGGTGGAGTTGACACTGCCTTAGTCGGAGCTGCAGCAGGAGGAGTTGAAATGGCTGTTGGAGGAGCAGAAACTGGAGCGGCAGGCTTAGGTTTAGAAGGAGCAACAGCTGGAGGAGTTGCCACCTTTCCAGCTGAAGGTGATTTCGCAGGTGCGGCTGCCGGCGATTGGGCTACGACGCTGGCGACCACAATGCACATTACTGCCACGGCAAGAGCTGATTTGCGATCCATAGCTGCTAGCTGCTTAGAGAGAGAAAAAAAAAGGAGAGAAAAAGAAACTGAAAGTGAGTAGACGAAGTGAAGAGACAGCATTATAAGTAGGCGATATTAAGGTATGGCTGAAGTGCACAAAGGCGTAAGGAAGGTTCGACCTTTGGGTGGGCCCATGCAAAGAACAAACAAAAGGGGCCGCTAAGTGAGAAGTTAAACAGACTGGACTCAACTGGAGCGGGGCCCGTTTACCATGTGATGGTTTCGAACTGCCACGTCACGGACGCAGCGTTACGCGTTCCACAGGCGGTACTACGCTGGATTTTCCGACTTGGTGTCTTCGATTCTGAGCATTTGTGACAGCTGGAGTGGGCTTGTGCGTGGGGTCGGGTGTACGACAAACCAATCAGAAAATCCCACGTATGAATAGGTGGCGATGATTGTGGATTAATTTTTCTGTAGGTTTGGCTAACTTTAGCTGGACTCTCTCAGCACCGTCAAGTGTAGGACCCAATAACGGGTGCAAACTTTAATTTCTTGTCTTGTAAACAAATACTTCCTCAATATATTTTTTTGATTACCATTTAAATATATAGATATATAGAGAGACGTTCGTCTTATTTTTTATATTGAATAAAAAATTTAATTAATGTTATTCAAAATATATATATTTATAAAGTATTTTTAAAAAATTATTATCATTTATTATCTCAAAGGAAATTTAATATTTTTTTACATATAAACAATCTCACTTTAAATAAATATATTTTAATTAATTAATAAAATAGTTATAATTTTAATAAAAAAATGATATATAATTTAAGACAAATCAAAAAAAAATTATCAAATTAATACGGAAGAATATTGATTGTTCATACTCAATTGAAGCCGAACCAAAAGCAAAATATAAAATTTATTACCCAAAAAACACTTTGCTTTTATAGGCACATAATAATATTACTCTTTACTGTTTAGTCTTCAAAGATATGCGACGTTTGAAAAATTAGTAAATTTATGATATGCATTATTTTATTTTTTTAATTTTGATAATATATTTTTTTCTTTAAATTTTACAGTATTAGTACTTTTTAAAATTTTCAATTTTAGTAGCATATTTTATATTTTAGATTTTATAGTATCAAGTACTTTTTATTTTTTTATATTTAATCACTCTAACAATTTTTATTCGGTCAACATTATTTAAAATTAATAACTCACATTTTTATTAGAGTATATATATTATATATATATATATGTTATTTTCATTAATATGAGTCTAAAACAAACTTTAATATGAATAAGAAAAAAATGAATGAATTAGGAGAAAAGGAAAAAAAATAATGAGATTAATAAATGATCAAATTTATTCGAGAAAATGATATATATATATATATATATATATATATATTCTTATAAAATTGTGAATCGTCAATTTTTTATAATGTTAGTAAAAAAAAATTATTAGACTGATCAAATATGAAAAAATAAAATACTAAAGACGCTGACAAATTTTCGACATGTTTATATCACAAATTAACCAATTCATGGGCGTTACTTTTATTGGGCCAAAATTTTGAATCATATTTTAGTTGAGAAGATGACTACGGAGTAAGGATATGCATGGAGTTCTTAAGAAATTTGAAAGCAATAATGTTGTCTCAATCAAATTGAATATTCAGATTTTTCATTTAATTTTGAATAAAAAATAATATTAAAATTTATATTTGTGAATTAGTTATTAATTACCATAATTCTTTAAATATAAAAAGTATTGATGAATTACTCGTTTTTGCAAAGTTCTCTGCCTTCACTTTTTCTCGCTTTTGGTGCTTTAACGGGGTTTGGCTTGTGTTTTAAGCAGAAGCAATTGGAAAATGCTGATGCTGATGAAAAAGAAGCAGGCAAGGCCCTGGAGATTGAAAATGATATAAAGAGGTAAAGTGTTAATAGTAAATAGAGAAAACTACATTACGTACTACGATATCTGTTTTGATCAATGATTTTAAAACCAAAAGTTGGTTGTTTTTGGTCAAATCATTGGGCCATCTGGAGATCGCTCATAATCAGAAAGCTTCCCATTTGGTCCCTCGTAGTATTATACTATATTAGTCTTGCTCATATGTTAATCTCTATCTTTAAAAAGAAGAGCCCGTGATGAATGATTAAAGATGTGCACTCAAAAATATTTCAAGCGAAGCTTCTTAATTACGTGCTGATAAGGGGTTAACCTCATTTTTTTGGGCTCTAATTTCTAGTGAAATAGTACTACTATTAATCTATAATTGCAATAACAAAATTCTAACACTGTAAAATATATTATATCTGACTTATTTTAATTCTTTATTTAAATTTATATGAATTAAAATAAGTATTTAAAAGGATAATTATATAATTAAATTTTTTTAAATTGTCATCATTTAATAGTTAGTATATATGTATTAATAATTATTTAAAAAGTATTATCTAATAAATAAATTGATAATTCATCCAAATTATTCATTAATAACAAGAGTATAATTGTAAAAATATGTATTAAAATTAAAAACTAGATAATTGAAATATAATATTTAAAAAAAGAGATGTGGATAATTGAAATGATACATATATTTCCATATTTATTTCTAAAGTTGGAGAAATTCCATTTTTTCCTTTGAAGTTAACAATCTCCATTTCGGTGCAAGAGTGAAACAAGAGATTGTGGATTTTTGCTGGCCATAATGTTTTGCTCAAATCGGCACGTACCGTACTAAATGATCTGTCCTTTGTGTTCATTTTTTCTTTTAGGTTGTTTGATGTTGAAATGTAAGGTATTATTAGGGTAACTCTGAGAACGATGGTAGCCTTTGCAGAAGAGAATGGTAGACCATGGATGATTCTAAGCCTGCATTGCTGCAGCTTTCCATTAGAATTGGCTAATTATATTATACAAGACAATCCAAACTAAAACGCCAAGCATGGACAGATGGTCCAGTTTTGATTTGTGGGCTCAGCTAATCTTCCTGTGTAGCAGTCTAACAAACGATATTACCAATTGGGTTTAAAAGAATTAGAACACAGAAAGTATGAAGATTATGTTTATGTAAGAATTTCGTATTTATATTTATCAAAAAAAAAAAAAAGGACTCAAATATACGTGCCCTTTCTCTGGTTAAAACAGGAGAGAGAGAGAGAGAGAGAGAGAGAGAGAGAGAGAGAGAGAGAGAGAGAGAGAGAGAGAGAGAGAGAGAGAGAGAGAGAGAGATGGATAAAGAAACATCCTTTTGTTGATTCTTCGCACAAACATTTACCAAGCATCAGCTCCCTCTAAGAATTTCTTAATAATTTTACCTTTAAAATCTTAAGGTGCACACTTTATATTGACAACACAAGCACTCAAATGGTAATTTGGGCCTATCATGGACTGCTTTCAAACTTTGAAGGCCGACGGTATTTATAGGTGCCTTTTATTTTGTAATTGTACCTTAAGAATCTGAATAATTAATTTTCTAATTCATTTTTGTGATATTTTTTAAGAAGTTATTAATTTCTAATAGTGCTTCGAGATTATTTTTTTAACGGTAATTTATTTTTTCAAGAATGAAAATTAAACCACGAGACTTATTATCTAATAAATGTGGCTTCGATTTATTTTCCCCAAAAAATTGTTTTTCTCATTAATAGCTACTTTGTCACTATTTTTATAGTAGTTAAAAGAAAAAACACAAGAAAATGGTACAGATATGAGATACCAGAAAAGGAAAAGGAAAAGGAAAAGCCTGCATATTGTGTGGAATAGGAATACTATTGGCCTTTTTCTTTTTTCTTCAAGGGGAGTTGGGTTGTTGGGCTGAATGGTGTAAGGAATCCATAGTCATATTTCAAACGCCCCAAGCATTGGAACGTAGCCCTCGACCCTCAGGTCAGGCCCCAACACTTAGTCATATCGAGAGCTTTGATAACAAACCAAAATGTTTATATACAGCCCACCGATAGTTTTATTTTTATAAAAAAGGTGCATGGTCCATATGTTTCATAAAGCTTGGATTTATATATTTCACACATTTATATACTGTCCATATGTTTTATAGGCACATGAATAATTTTTTTACATTGACTAAGAATGACCATGTCAAGTTTTTTTAAAAAAAAAAAATTAAAACTGAATTTTTCATTGCTTAAATGAAAACTCACTGGAATAATAAAATATCATTTTATATTTTTTTCAAAATAAATAAAAATAAAAGTTCTCCTTGTATGATTGAAAACTCATTGGAATCATAAAAAAAATTAATAAAAAATAGTTTTACGTTTTTTATAAAACAAATAAAAAATAAAAAATCTCAATGTCTAAATGAGAAATCACTCGAATAATGAAAACACTTTTAATAAAAGATCGTTTTATATTTTTAAAATAAAAAAAAATAAAAGTTTTCATTGCATAAATGATAACTAACTTGAATCATAAAAAAAATATTAATAAAATATCATTTTTATGTTTTCTTTTAAAATAAAATAAAATAGAGGTTTTCATTGCATGAATAAGACACCACTGAAATAAAAAATAATAATAAAATATCGTTTTATGCTTTTTTCAAAAAAAAAAATCTTCATGGATAACTCATTGGAATCATAAAATTTTTTAATAAAAGATAGTTTTATGTTTTTTTTTCAAAACAAATAAAAAAATAAAAGTTCTCAGGCAATGAAAACTCACTAGAATAATTAAAAACCCTTTAATAAAAGATCATTTTATGTTTTTAAAAATAAAAAATAAAAATTGAAGTTTGCATTGCATGAATGAGAAATCAATGGAATTATAAAACAAATTTAATAAAATATCATTTTATGTTTTATCCAATTTATTTTTTTTGAAGTTTTCATTGCATAAATGAGAACCCATTGAAATCATAAAACCAATTAAATAAAAGATCGTAAAAACCAAAAGTTCTAATACATGAATGAGAACTCACTATAATCCTATAAACAAATTTAATAAAATATCATTTTATATTTATTTTTAAAATAAAAATTGAAATTCTCATTGCTTGAATGAGAACTTACTATAATAATAAAATACTTTTAATAAAAGATCGTTATATATATATATATATATATATTTAAAAAATAAAAAAAAAATATTGAAGTTTTAATTGCATGAATAAGAATTCGCTAAATTTTAATAAAATATCATTTTATGTTGTTTTTTCAAAAAAAAAAAAAAGAAGTTCTCATTGTCTAAATGAGAACCCACTTAAATAATTAAAAAAAATTTAACAAAATATCATTTTAGATTTTTTCAAAATAAAAATTGAAGTTTTCATTACATCAATGAAATTTCATTAAAATCATAAAAAAAGTTTAAAAATATTATTTTATTTTTAAAAATACATAAGTTTTTATTGTATAAATGAATACTCACTAGCCTCATAAAAAAATTGAATAAAATATCATTTCAAGTTTTTTTAAAAATAAAAATAAAAGTTCTCATTGCTTGAATAAGACTCACTGAGAATAATAATAAAACTTTTAATGAAAGATCATTTTATGCTTTTTTAAAATAAAAAATATATATTTGGACTGGTTCTTAAAATCAGTTTCCCAATTCCCTATAAAAGCATACTTCAAAACACTTTTTTCTAACATTACACATGGATCCCACTTAATCACATAAACAATATATATATATATATATATTAATTAAAATTACAATATCAAACAAATTATTAATTATATTTTATACATTTTATAATATTATCAATCATGTGGGACCCAAAACATATCATTAAACTTTCAATTCCCAATAAAAAAAATTCTTATACAAACATAACTTCATTTCAAAACAAAAACCACTTTTAAAACCCAATCCAAATATACCCTAAAGTTTTCATTGTATGAATTAGAACTCACTTGAATTATAATTTTTTTAAAATAAAAGATCGTTTTATTTTTTTTACAAAATAAAATAAAAATAGAAGTTCTTATTATCTAAATGATAATTCACTAGAAATAATAAATCAAAATTAATAAAAGATGATTTTATGTTTTTTTAAATAACAAAGAGAAGTTTTTATTGCATAAATGATAACTCACTAGAATTATAAAAAATGTTTTTAATAACAGATGATTTCAAGTTGCTCTTTTTTAAAATAAAAACTAAAATTCTTATTGTCGGAATGAAAACTCACTGAAACTATAAAATTTAATAAAATATCCTTTTATGTTCTTTTTTTTGGAAAATAAGAAACATAATTTTTCATTGCATGAATGAGAACTCATTAGAATCATAATTTTTTCTAATAAATGATCGCTTTTGTTTTTTGTTTTTCAAAAATAAAAACGGAAGTTATCATTATTTGAATGAGATAATAACAAAAAGTTAATGAAAAATTGTTATATATATATATATATTTATTTTTTTTTAAAAATGAAAATTCTCATGGCCTAAATGAGAAATCAATAGTATCATAAAAAAGAATAAATAAAAGATCATTTTAGTTTTTTTTTAAATAATAAACAAAAGTGCTTATTGCGTTAATGATAACATACTGGAATTACAATAAAAAATTTAATAAAAGATTGGTTTATGTTTTTTTAAAAAATAATAATAATTAAAACATAAGTTTTCATTATTGCACGAATAAGAACTCTATAGGATCCTAAACTTTTTTTCATAAAATATCATCTTACATTTTTTTCTAAAAAATTAAAAATTGAAGTTCTTTTTACATGAATGATAACTCACTAGAATAAAAATTTGTATCATTTCAATTTTTTTAAAAAAAATGGAGTTTCCATTACCTGAATGAGAATTCACTAGAAATTTTTTTAAAATAAAATAAAATATTGTTTTCCATTTAAAAAAATAGAAGAAGTTCTAATCGTCTTAATAAGAATTCATCGGTATCATAAATCTTTTTAATAAAAGATTTTTTTTAGATTTAAAAAATAAAAAATAAAAAATGAAAGTTTTCATTGTGTAAATCATAACTCATTGGAATTATAATAAAAAAAATTTAATAAAAGATTGTTTTAAGTTTTTTTATAAAAAAAACAGAAGTTCTCAAGAACTCACTAAAATTATAAATTTTTTTGAATAAAAGTTCATTTTAAGTGTTTTTTAAAAATAAACAACAAAAAAATTAAAGTTCTCATTACTTGAATGAAAACTTAATGAAATTTAAAAAATAATAATAAAAGATCATTTTAAATTTTTTAAAACAATTAAAAAATAAAATTTTTGTTGCGTGAATTAGAAGTCACTCGCGTGCATATAATAAAATGAAAGGACAAAGGACAAATCGTTTAGTACGGTACGTGTAACTCATAACTTTTAACTCATTTTTCTTAATCAATGTAATATATATATATATATATATATCCATCCACTAATTCTGAATTATTAAATAATAATTAAAGTATCAATGCAACTAGTAATTCTCCTTGAATTAATGTATAACATAAATTTTAGGGATATTTGCACAACATTAGAGAATTACGAGAAAACATTTAATTGAGTTATATAATAGTATAATAGTATATATTTTCTCAATAGCTTAATAAATAAACATTAGTTTAGGGCATAGCATAATTTTATTATGCACTAAAAGGAAAATAAGTCTATTTTTATTGAACAAAAACAGTAGGATTTAAATTTTAAATTTTAATTTTCAGGCATATAGTTAGGTGAAGAATTGAGAACAGTGAAAGAATGAATGGGTATTTATTGTATTTAGATAGTTTTTTCAGGGATTTTATATAGATAGTTAATAAAAGAAGAACTATAAAAACGTTACAATTAAAATATTTAAGTCTTTGAGAAAAATGAATTTAAAGCTGGCATTCCCTCATCCTCTTTTTGTTTATATTTTCATGGAAAATAAATTGGACATTTATTCCCGGCTTCAGTCTCTCTATTATCCTTCCTTCCTACTCTTTCCCATCCAGAATCTAAATGGGCAGTACTCTTTTTTCCTTTCCTTTCTTTTTAAATTTTAATGCCTTTTTCTTCAAAAAAAATAATAAAATTGAATGCCTTCAATGCGGCCACACCCTTAGACGTTACAATTGTATGCATGTAACAATTATACGCGTGCTTCCTTACATGTGTAAGCAAAATGAATATGGGAGTAATAATGATCAATGTGCTTTGAACAACTGGACATCTGCTAATTAAGCACATGCTGTGTTTGAGTTATATAAAAAGAATCCAAATTCATGATTAAAACAACATTTATTCATTCCGGGTTTCTGAATCTGCTGGGGAAAATATTTGTTTCCCCCTTTCTTGTGCCCAAAGAGGTATAGAAATATCGTTCTATTCGAACCGACTTCGAGAATATTCCGATGTCTAACTAATCTGAATTCAGAGATAAACTGAGCAGATTTTAAAGGTTCGGGTCGATTCTGAAGCTACAGAGAGTAGCATTCATATATAGTATCGCAATAAAGAATCCTTGTGTATTTGCTACTTACGTACATGAGCCAATGTGCATAGTTGCCTTCTTACTAATTAATTCTTGATTTGGTGAAATTGCATATATATTTGACTGAAGTAATATTAAGATTTTAAATTCTAATTAACTTAAAACATAGACATATGCTTTTTTTGTTTTTTTTAATTACATGAGAGAGCGGGAATAAAAATCGAATCCAAAATCTTGAGATTGATGGGAGGAAGTGTTAAGTAAATATTATGTCTCTATGGCCAAATGTTAAGGCATGAGCTTTGCATGTATTATGTATATATGGCGGATAGATCCGGTGAAGATCATGATGGTAGCGATATCAAAAAGCAACAAATCTTCGTGGCAAGCAGTTAAATTATTATATTGAGTTCAAAAGACCAAAATTTAGGACTACTATCATCATGCTTTTTGGTTGCTAATGGAAACTCGGAAAGCCGCATTTTCTTGAGACCAACCCAATTCTGTACTTGACGTGCATACAATATACCATTCTCGTTGCTTTTGAGCTTGAAAACTGGATCACATTATAAGTTATTCAGAACATTTTTCATCTTAAATAGTTCGAGCATTCAAACACCTTGTTCAGAAGACACTGATTGGTTTGTAATGGAGGGGACCAAAGCTACCTCTCTTAGGTCTCTGATGCCCAACATCATTACATTTAAGCTCGACTTGGCAATGGCAAAGTGGCATAGTATACATATTCTTTTTCTCTCATTCAAAAAAAAAATAATAATAATGCTGCAGACCATATATAGTACTAATTTAATTGGAATTAAGTACAAACTATTCTACTTACAAACAATTAAAATCATGTGTCCCTGAGGTAGTAGATTAATCAAATACTCCTCCTCCACATACATCCTTGTCAGATATAGCGCTTTTTGATTTGATGATATGACCTCCAAACTATAAACTTAGTTAACCTGTATGCTTTTCATCAAAAAAAAAAAAAAAAAAAAAGGTTAATCTGTACGCATCCTTCTGATGTCATACTGTTTTCAAAGTTAGAAACCTACCAAATCCATCACTCAATGTCAAGCAGCAGACACAACTACTACCAAGCAAGAAAATCCCCAATGGAGATTAAGTGCAACAAAACAAGTTGCCTCCTGTGCATGAAGAATGAACCTAACCCATCCATGAGGAGATCAGGGCTAGCTAAATGCTTCAGCGAATTGCATCTCAGAGATGTCGACCAAGATGATCAGTTGTTCATCACTTTAACCGAAATTTGGAACATTGCGGTGGCTCAACCGGATGACGGGGAATTCCCATCACTCGGTGTCTTTGAGTGCATGGCTAAACTTGTTGATAGAGGCATCAAGGACAGAAACTGGCTTTCAAGAGGAAAAAATTTGTGCATTCCCTACTATGCAGCGCATATAATTGGCTCCTACACCATGAATAGGGCAGAGTTCTCGGAGATGGCTGTTAAATCTGGTGTAATATCACCACTAATGGAGCTTCTTCGAGGTAAGATGAGTTGGGTTGAGCAAAGAGTGGCTGTCAGAGCCCTTGGACATCTTGCTAGTCATAAAAGAACATTTAAAGCCATAGCTGCCCATGAAGAGGAAATAGTGAAGTTGACCATGGAAATAGCATCCAAGTGCCTTGATACAGTCTACGTCCACTATGTCAGTGTAAAAGCTGAAAACAGATTGGGATACCACAGGGATCTCATGACAAGAGGACGAGGAGGACTGGAGATGGAGGAGAAGAAGGCAGAGGAATGGGCTAGTCAGCTCCAGTGCTGGTCTCTTTACCTTCTCAACTGCTTTGCAAACAAAAAGAGATGTATCGATTTGATTTGCAAGAAAGAGTTTCTAACAGACTTATGCAGCATGTGGGGAGGTTTAGAGAATCAGAATTCTTTCTCTGGAGTTGCCTTAATCAAAAGTCTTTGCCTCATTCAGAATGGTAGAAGAAGCATTGCATATTCGAAGCAAGCTGTACAGAATCTTTGTGATCTCTCGAGGTCTTCGGATGAATGGCAGTGCAAAGCAATTGAGAGCCTTCTGCTACTTCTCAAGGACCCAGATACAAGATACCAAGTGATGGATATTGCTGCTCCTTTTCTTGTTGATTTAGTGGAACTCAAAAGCAGCAAAGGAAGAACAAAAGTTGGAGACACGGTAACGCAGATACTTCTGCAAGATTACGGAAAAATCAAGTACGGACAATTGGTACTCAAAAGCAAGAAATCAGAGAAGGCTCTAGAAGAGGTGTGGAACTTGAAGGTGGAGAGAAGGAAGAGAGATGACATGATGTCTGAAGAAGAATTCAGGAAGTCAAAACTTTTGGTGGCTATGTTGAAACGTGAAGGGAACCAGAAGTTCTGGACTGGAGATACCGAAGAAGCCATGGAAAAGTACACAAGGGCTTTGGATTTGTGTCCACTGAAGATGAAAAAAGAAAGAATAGTTCTATACAGTAATAGAGCTCAATCTCATTTACTTCTGAAAGAAGCAGAATCAGCCATTAGTGACGCTACTCGAGCTCTGTGTTTATCAGGTGCGACGACTCCCCATATTAAGAGCTTGTGGCGAAGATCACAAGCGTACGATATGAATGGGCAGGGTAGACACAGTTTGATGGATTGCTTGATGTTCGTTAATCAGCGCAGTAAATTGAAAACAAAGAACGCAAAAATCCCATACTACGCCGTGCGCATGCTGAACAAACAGATAAACGCCACGCATCTTTTTGCCAAAGCTATTTCTGCAAGCCGAAGGAGGAATACCGTTGACGAGATCCGTGAAGGTGCTTCTGGCAGGAACATTGACGAGAGCTATCAAGGTGTGGCCGAGGACCAAAACGACAAGAAGAAGATGACCAAATTCTTCCCTCGTAAAATCCGTAGTAATGCATAACATACCTAGAAGAACTCTTGTTGCATACGCAGCAAAAAAAGAAGACGAAAGTTTTACGCATGAAAATCTTTCGTACACTCATTTCTGCTGGATAAAATACTTTCTATCATCCGAAAATTTGTGTCTGTATTGCAAACTCTATTCTAGTTAGATAATTTTGCCCTATCCCCAAGCAGGTTTTTTTTAGCACACATGAATTTTTGGTTCAATAATGGCATATTATTCCCTTTTCCTCTGCATTAAATGGATCAAGGCACGTTTAAACAGAAGGGATCAATCTTAGATTCAATATAAATAGTCGAATAAAACACATTTGAAGAAAGAAAGAACAATATTGCACATTCTGAATTTATCTTTAATGTTGTCCAGCTTAATAATCAGAAAGGATACCTTCTTCAAATAATACCAAGTTAGAAACCAACATCTCAAGAAATTATTTATCGTTTAATTTGGAAGAATTGATTTCCTTGCTGGACATCATATCGTAACAACCGCACCAGTGGAGATATGGTGGGCGCCCATGAAAATGGCTGTTTGACTTTAACCACCTGGCGTCTTTTTCACTAGATGCAACCAGTGTCCAACTAATAAACAAACACAGTACTTAAAAGAAATGGTAGTTTAAGCTAATCATGCAAAGATGACAATACTTGTCGATATTAGTTTAAACGAACGTTGGCGGGTCTTCAGTGGCATTTTCTGACCCGTCCTTTGGAGTTCTCCTCAGCCAAATTCTCTACGTGCTAGATTGATAGTTTAGATCCAATCTTTTAGTTATTTATTCATTTTTGCTGAATACATCCAAACTTCATTTGATTCTTTTTTTGAAAAGAATGACTTTAATGCACTAGTCACGCAAACACACTTATATTTTTTACATTTAGATATAAAAATCATGCCCATGATTGTGTGTAGGACGAATCCAGTAGGCTCACGAAAAAAGATTTAACAATCACAGCATAAATCGTCTGATTCTATCGCCGTTTGTTGTTTCTAGAAAGAACCAAAGCTGAGGGAGGGATTAAAGAACCTTTTGAAGCCAATGATGTTTTATTTCTACATCACGGTTTGTACTTTGTATACAAAGACAATGTAAAGAAGGCCAATGAAAAATAAAGATATTCGAAGCCATGAAGAAAAATAAAAATAGTATTTTTATTATCTTAAATTACACTCATAGAATGCATACATAAACACTACAAGCTGGTAGAAAAATATTGCAGAATCTTGCCTTGGCATTAAGCTCTTGCATGAATTTCTGTAAGCACGTCAATTGTTAACTCTGGGTACACACAATGGGTAAAGCAATCTGATATTTCACAGGGCTCTGCAAAAACGTTTTATGTACAGAAAGCATCAATAACGATTCATCCATAATTTAAAATTTAAGCTCTTATTAGTGTATCATACTTGCTAATAAATGTTTTTCATTTATATTATTTAAAATTTGAATAAGAACAAACCAAGTACTGAAAATAGCAAGTTGAGAAATTTAAAAGCCTCAATAGACAACAAGGTAACTCAAAGTTTCCTTGAATATATATATATATATATATATATATATATGTGTGTGTGTGTGTGTGTGTGTGAAATAGAACCCTGGCCATTACCAGTAATCCGCCATTATTGCCATTTAATTCACTCTCTTTAATTCTTTATTCCAGCTCACCTCAAAAACCTGTGAAATCCTCAGTCAGAGTAGTTGCTCAAAGCAGCAATAACAGATCCTGTTGTCTCAAGTGTTGATGCAATATCTGGATAGCCTTTCCACGAGGTAGTAATCTTCAGCGAGGGATATAACCAACTCTTGACTATGCCTATGAAGGAGTTGGGGTCAAAATTTAGAATGGCTTCCCAATCCACCTGTAGTCCTTGTGGAATGCTGCCAGTGAATTCCATATTTGCAGCAAGTAGTAGTCCAAGCAACACCACGAATCCAACACCTGCTGACCCTCTGGAAAGTGGCATGAAATTATACCTAAAAAGCATTTTAAAGTTGTCAATATAAACAGATTTTTTTTTTGTAGGATGCATGAAGAACAATAGTATTTACCAGTAATATGTCATCCTTAGAATTGCTTCCCTCACATTCTCTAGCATATCAAAGTCAGTTGACCCAAAAGTTTCACCGCCATATGCATCACATAGTGCCTGGACATCCATAACTAAATATTTTAGTGAAAATTGGCCTCAATAGATATGTTCAAGAATTCAACAAATTTGCCTTTATTAAACAGAGATGACTTTTAGTCTTTCAGTTTGAGCAAAGCAAGATCAAAGTTGATGTTCAAGAGAGTGAACAAGAATAGCAAAGTTAATATAACAATTAAAAAGGAGCAGTACTTGATCAAACAGATTAAAAATAAAACAGCACTTAATAAGGTTTTAGTTTAGAAAATGATATAAATACAAGGGTGGTCCATCAATTAATATAAGGCTACATTAACAAACCTCCCATGCAGCTGTCATTTCTGCATCGAAATCCTCCCATCTTGCAGGCGTACAAGGGGTTCTAATAGCAAAGTCAAACCCATTCTCCCCCCTGAAAGCAGAATTAAAATGAATAAACCATCACAGGGCATCCCCAGTTTTTTTTTTGATAAATGTAATATTACATTTTCACTAGTGTAATTCTTGTTCCTTCGAGACGCATCCTGAAACAAGCAATTAGGAAATAAAAGACAGTTAATACAACAAAACGCAAGTATCAAAGGTGTTATCATATAACAAACTTGCAAAAATATGACAGTAAAAATAGGAGGGGGGGGGGGGAAGATACCCTTCAGAAGCTATACTGCTGCACCAGGTAGCCACCCAGAAATCCTCACTGACAGCTTTATAAAGATCAGAGAGAGATTCTGCATTCATTATCTGGAATTTGTATTCCAATGTTAGCTAGGAGTATACTTAGCTCTAAAGTAATTGAGAATAAATTATTTAGGATATGCTTTTATTTTTAGTAAAAATAACCAAAAGCAAAAACTAAGGAACTAGAAGAGAAACTGTGCAGTCAACACATATCCAGATTCACAAAATCAAACTCTAAGCACTCCCAGACTGTATATCATTAAGGTATCTAGAACAGAAACAAGTGGATAGGTTCATTAAGGTATCTAAAATCATACCAGAAATCATATAAATCTTAGTAGTTCTCTTTAAGATCAGCCAACAGTTGAAATTATTTATCTATTTATGCCTCCTGATGTTTAAAGAAGAAGATGCCAGTAGTTTCACACATTCATTTTCATATTTCTAGAATATTGATTCCTTGGATTCTTAGGTTTTATATGGTTTTGTTAGAATCAACAACCAGGCAGCCTAAGTAGTACCAAGATACAAACCAAATTACCATATTTGTTATTCTTCTTTTTTGTTAAACTGCTTGATCGCACTAACAGCAACAAGAAATGGCATGATAAAATGAAAATTGATAAGGGATAACATAATGAACTCACTTCTTGCAGCTTCCCTTCTTCAGACAGATTAATAATGTTATCTTTCTTGTCACAAACATACTTCCTCTCCTTTATCACTACCTTGGCAGCATTCAATGTTCTGCAATTAACAATTACTGAGACATTTTCTAAAAGGATTTCAGCTTTTAAAAATTTAAGAAAATTGTAGCCTTACTCTCACCTCTGAAAATTTGGAAAGTACCGAACAACCTTGGCTTGCCCAAGTACAAGTGGAGTGTGAGACCCAAATCCAGCATTGAACTCCTCACTGCATTACCAAAAGGCCAAAGTTATTCAAAATGGAGTTATATATCAGCAGTAATCATGTTGGTCTTAAAAAAATCACAGAACTTTGTGGTTGTCAGTTTATCACAATTACATTCTACTGTCAAGCTTTTATATCTTCCATTCACCATATTGAACAAAGTGATGGACAGTATCAGTCATTCACAGAATCATGAACAAATGAATAAATAAATAATTGGAAAGCTACCATCTTAATCCAGACTGAAGTACCTTAACTTATTAACCCAAACAATAGGATCGCATGGTTCAGATATTTGTCTCCATTTAACAGCTAAATTATAGACATCATGCCATGACATTGCAACACGCCCTGATGTTCTCTCTTCCAAAGAACCATAAGATGTTGATGTTTCAGAGAAGCTGCTGGTACTACAACCAGCTCCACCTCTGTTCTGACTTGTAGCATTCAGTTTATCCTTCCTTCGTATTTTCCTGCCAGATTTTGTAGTTCCTTTGCTTGAATGTTTCAATTCTACTTGTAGAGTACGCCAGACTTTTGAGACTTTTTGTGCAATTTCAATAGCAGCCAATCCCGCCATTCGATGCTGAAACATTTTAGGTATTGATAAAAAATCGGATGCAAACCAATCAAAAAGAATAAGGAATCACCACAATATTATTTTTGCAATCAATCAAAATATAAGTAAAATAATTATTTCTTCTCCTCAGATACAGTCCATGGAGCAGAGGTGATGATCAAGCCTACAACTGGGGAAGAACGCCTTACTTAAAGACAGTCAGATCCCGCCAAAAGGAACAAAATGAGATGAGGACAAATAAAAAATTTTATTTGCTTGCAAAATTTAGGTTTTTCCCACTTCCAAAAGCACATGTAAACAGCTCATAAATCAACAAGCACCTGAAGAACACATTTCTCACATCACATAAATCAGGTGAACAGGAAATTTTTCGAGATTTGACAACAGATTGACTGTGATATATTTATCTTGGATAAAGTAACTAGCAAACTGCAAGCCTCATAATGGAACTTGGGTGAAGAAAATGATAATAGAGCATGAGAAGGTTGAGGGATAGGGTACAAATCCTGCAAAGCCATTTACGGGCAGAAGAATGAAAAACAAATAAAGATAACGAATTACTATTCCCAAAATTTTTGTCATTCACCTGACGCCTATTAGCCAAGAATCCTGGACAATGATACTGGATCTTCTGGCCAAGAGAATCAGCAGCCTGTAAAAGAGCTGCCTTCTGCTTTGTTAAGGAAAATTCCAGCTTTTTCAGCTTTGCTTTTCTCAAAGAATCCCGCAGAGGAGGTTGCCTGTAAACTTTTTCACAAACATTTTTTGGGTGCAACCTTTTACACCAATATTCCTGAAAAGACAAAGAGAATGAATGACCACTGAGAAACAAGAAATTAGAAGGGAGATATGCTGAAAGGAGAAAGAAACTAGGACCAGAAACTAATTAATTTCTATTGACTCTAGAATCCAGACTTATATTACTTTGGTCCAAAGTTGTATCACATCACAAATTTGGACACCTGAGGAGCAATAATCAAAATTTGAAAACCTCTATATGTGCAAGAAACAGATTTGCATGTTTCACCATATTCTCTTGACAGTAAGTAAACCAAACACCTGGGCGAATGAATCACTGAAATGAGACTAGTCATTGGTTGAATCTATAATTTGCATCATTCACCCTCATAAAACACTTTCTCCCCCAACAGTTGATGCAAATACACATCCAAAACCAACCAAATTCCAGCCATAGGAAGTGCTGCTTGCTACTAATAAGTTAAATACAAAGGTAAAAAAATTTAGGGGCTACCTTAAAGAGAGGATCTATATCTCCATCAATATCAAACCAAGAAAATTCACTGTTGATCTTTGAAGCCGTGTACAAAGCAATTTCTTTCTGCAAAAGAAATGAATTCAACAAGTCAAGCAACTACATCTAAATTTCCACAGTTAGGAACATGGGGCAACAACTAGTCATAAATAAACCTGCAGCAAGAAATTACTAAACGCATCAATCATCATCATGTCAAAGAAAAAGTGAGTTAAACCTTCTGTTAATTCCAGTTGAAATAAAAAAAGATCTTAGCAAACACAAAAATCATAACCTGGTGGCATTCTAGAAGAATTCAACAAGATCAGTGCAGTGTGTGACACACTACAGCTGCAGAAGCAAAGGGAGGATATTTTAGAAACCACATAAGTTTCTTAAAGTTGAGAACTTAGAAAACCCAACACACCATCATCTTCAAGGACATTTGTTAAACCACATTCTGGTCATAACTAGCATGCATCCAACAATAATTGCTAACCTAAAAATTAAACGGAGTTACCCTGGGCTGCTAAAGATTCCATGATTTCTGAAAATGCCACATGGTAGAAACAAGACCACAGTGACAGGAACCAGTTTCAGCTCCAATTCTACGTAGCCCAAAATTTAGAACAGAACTAAAAAGGTTTGGCTGAATTTGTAATTTCCATGATTTAGGCAACAATCTACATGCAAAATTAGCACAAAGGAAAAAAGTACACAGCTTGTTCTGCATTCAATAAAAAATCATGAAACTTATTTATGATCTGATAAATGTCCAAACACAAAATCTAATTTCAAGACATAGTCAAGTTTCCAGCAAATTAGAATTCAAACAGAATTCAGATTCAAAGAGATAATAATGATAATAATTACAATAATTCCAAGGATGGCTCATTGCTGACAAACACAGGTAACATTAAATATCAAAAGCACCTGATAAAAGGCTAAGCACTGAAGTACAAATTTTTCCATTGAATCCAATTCCAAATCCAAAGCAGCATCATAATCTTTGACCTAAAGCCAAAAATCAAAAATCAAAACAGAAACCACATAGTTCATCCCAGATTATGATTTAAAAGAACTGAAGATGAAAATGAATCACATACTGCTTCTTTATATTCTCCAATTGCATGATAACAAGATGCTCTTAAATACAAACACTCAATGTTTGAGCTCTCAAAGCTCAGACCAGCTGATAATTCCTTGATTGCACTCCTGTAACGGTAAATTTGAGTTAATTACCACAACAAAATTTGATGATGACCAGGAATGAGGGGGGGGGGGGGGAGAACAAAAGGAGTGTGGTTTCAAAGAAGACTGACTATTAAAAACTCTTCACAGATTCACAAAAATAATTTTAAAATAACTTTTAATTGACCAAAGCAAAGCAAGCATTGGCCTTAGACCTCAAATGATGCAATTAGGAAAATGCTAACAATCAACACAAGTAGAAATATTAAAGTGAAATAGGAACCTCGTGGCTTCAGAATTTGTGTGAACAATACACCATGGAACAACAAATAGAGAGGGAAGAAAAAGAAAAAACAAAAATTCAGGGAAAATGATATGAATGAATTTACTAACAGAAATGCTAGCTTCAAAACCATAAAAGTTCAAAAATAACATATAAATCTCTTACTTGTGATTTCCCATTCCATGGAGAAGTAGCCCACGCAAGTGATATGCTTTGGAAAACCTAAAAGTACAACAAAAAAAAAAAACCTTTGAATTCCAGAATTTTGGTATCAATTCTAGAAACCCAGTACCGGGTCCCAAAGCATGCATAAACTGTAGCCTCAGATTCAAAAACTGTACCTTGCATCAATTTGCAGGACTTTCTGAAGACATTCGAAAGCCTTTTCTGAATTTGCCAAGTCTTGATAAAACTACCAATGAATAAAGCCATAACCATTCTTTAACCTTACACGTCAATGGATAAACAAGAAAAACTGAAGCCAAGTTCCATGATATTCATGGGTACCATAAGTTTCTGAACTTGAGAAAAGATTTGAGCAAGTCTTAAGGATTTAAAAAAAGCTAGGTCACCAAGCAAGCAGTAAGTTAATGATAATTATGCCAATAGAGAGAAAAGCATCTTTTAAATACAAATAGCCAACTATCATCAAAGGTTTAAATGTATAAAGCATAAGCAATGATATTGAAGCTTATTATGTGACAATATGGTTTGGCTCCGTACATGACACCCTAATGGTTGTTTTCACATTCACGAAACTCAGAGCTTCAGGCAGAAAATCTATCTATTGTGTTTCTAGTAACGATGAAACAACTCTCAAGTAGATAGATCAAGACTAGTAAATTTGACTAACAACTAAGTAATTTGCACATAGCTGTCAGCTTTTGGTAGCCTAAACATCAAAATTCCTCCTGGAATTGACTCAAATATCTGAGAAACAAACACAAACAGCTGCATTCAACCTATTATTGATCCCACTAGCTCAGAGATGATATTCACACAGGAACAAGAGATAGAGCATCCACAGGACCACAACTTAAACAAAACATACTATTCACACTTCAAAGATTGTAATTCCACATAGTTAAATTAGAAAGTTTAAGTACAAGGGAAAGCCAAAACATGGTCACGTAACTCATCATGCTGTAAACACCATGGGTAATAAACACCAAGTGTAGGCCAATATCAAAGAGAACAAAAGTGAAAGCGAAGGATAAACAAAAGAAATCAGATTTGTCATCCTGACAAAGGAAATAAAGAACAATAAGAAATATGGACAATGGTTATGTTTATTATAGAAAGTAATAGAGGTTAGGCTGTTACCTGAGCCAGGTGAGCCCATGCCTCAAGGAAACTCTGGTCAAGTTGAATTGCTTTCATATGTGCATCCTCAGCCCTTCGGTATTCACCAAGTGAAGATAAAGACAAACCCTGTAAAAGTCGAAATTTCCTCAAACAAATCATTGAATTAATTTATAAGTTGGAATGCAAAGGGGAAGGGGGGAAGGGGGTGGGTGATCAAGCTAATTTTACAACATGGCCAGGCCACCAAAGCTCATTCAGTCATGGACGTACCAAATATGTGTAAGCTGATTTGTTAGATTTGTCAAGCTTTACACATGCAGACAAGTCTTTAACAGCAGCAGTGAAATCCTTAAACTTGAAATTAACAATTCCTGCAATAATTCCAGTCCTTAGCATCACCCAAATACCATCATACGACTATCGCATAGAAGAAATATGAAGACTGACTTTTATTTTAACAATAGGTTGGCAGATTCAACATTCATATATATATATATATATATATATATATATATAAATTTGACAGAGCAATGACAGTGAAATAAAAAGGTTGCCAATTCTTTCGCTTACACAGTTTATTATTTTAAAAATAAAAATGTCATTTTCAAGGTTGAATATTAGTTTAACACTAACAAAGATATGGAGTAACATGGACATGCATATGCATGACAATTGACAAATAAGCAAGGACAAACCACAGAAGCTCACATATACTTGAAAATGCAATGCAGGCCAACTAGAACTAGTTGATCAACATATTTTTTAATGTATCAAACATATTATGCACAAAGTAAAACTTGTCAAAAGGATTATGGAAGAGATTAGTCTATTCAAAGTTACCTCTTTCATGTAAAATATCTGGTGAATCTGGTTCAAATTCCAAGGCCCTCGTCAAGTCTGCAATTGCCTAGTACAACAGGACATCAAAATATTCAGGCACATTAAACATGATATTCAAACAATGGAAAGTTTGAATTAATCAAATTGGAGTAGCAAAAGAAAAAATATATTATGCATTAGCTTCAATCCTTTCCCAATGAAACTCGAGTGCTAACCCAAGAAATTGGGTAGATATATGTCAGTGAACACTAGAATCGATAAAGACCATCATTACAATCTTATGTGCTGCTTAAATATTTAATGCTTTTCAATACTTGTAGAAGAACTAAATTGTCCACACTAACAATCCACCCTTTGGATTTCAGAGTTCTTGTCTTTATAACAAGTTGATAAAGGTTACTGAACTCTAAAACACACTAAGAGATCGCATCCCCCTTTGACCCCTCCAATCCCAACGCAGCCCCAACACCAACCCCAATAACTTCTAATTGCAATAGATTTTATTCAGCAAGAGAAAAGGCTTACTTCTGCAGATTCTCCCAAAGCAGCTCGGGCCTGCCCTCGGCGTTTCCATGCCTCACCAGCAGATGGATTTGATTGTATAGCCTAGATAATACCTTAAAATGAAATAAACTACAATAATATTCAAAAACAGAATTAGCTCACTTGCCAGACTAAATGTTACACATACCTTCGTAAAGTCGATAATAGCAGAATCAAGTTCACGCTTGAATGCATATGCAGTTCCCCTCCCTATCAGTGCTTCTGGATAAGAAGGATCCTCTAGCAATATCTGCAGGCAGATAAAAGGAGAAGTAAGAATTTGTAATATAGTCATTTTCCCAGGCATACCTTCCCAGTCAAACTAAGCATTACACATGCACACACAGGGAGAAAGGGAGGCCATGGAATGCATTCAGAAGACCAAGAAAAACAGGTGGGAAAAATCAAAACCTGATCAAAGATGGATATTGCTTGAGCATATTTTCCTTCATTAACCTACAAGGCCAGGAGGTTATGTTAGATATCTGTGAATTTGCATGCGTAAAACATATTAGTTAGAACGTCAGACACCACATTAAGCCAATGCTTTTGTATAATAAGGTGCCTCAATTTCCAAGTGCTGTTCAAGAGGATCTGATGCAGAAATTACAGCACCATCTACCTAGCACTGTATCAGAGAGATGGAAATCAAGAGACAAAGGTAAAATAACAGTGCGTGCAACTTTTTCTCCGTACTCCTATAAAAGCATAATAACAAAAATTGTAATCCCATTGCCATCGCAGTCAAGATATATTCAAACTCCATTCATTGAAAAGAATCCTAACAACAAGCAGTTATACAGTGTTTAGGTAACTTTTCCTCGGCTTCCCATACAGGTAAAACTCAACCGCTAGCACCTCAAACTTGTATCACAGACCATTACATTAGAAATCTCTGCAAATTTTATGAAGAGCAGAGTGGACACTACAATTGTGAATGATCGCATGATGCTGTTAATGTTCAGTTAAAATTATCACCACAAGCATGAAAATCATATACTATCCTTAATTGCAGCATGTAAACTCAGGAGTTTCATACGCCATATCTTGCCGTTAATTAAACATTCAAACTTGTCTCAGAAGAAATCCTATTAGTTTTTGAAAGTCATCTGCCATATCTTGTATCTCATGGAATTCAGAAGCCTATTTGAGATAAAGTTCATATTCTTCTTCTTCTCCTTCTCTTCTTTTTGTGTGTGTGAGAGTGAGTGAGTGGGTGATGGACCTCTGAACATAAGAACCAAAAGAAGTTGTGGAAGAGATGAAGAATAAGAAGTACAACCATGATATGTTATCTTTTGATCTTTTGTTACAAGCAAAGATTTGAACAGTCCCCCTTATCCTAGCTCAAACACCACCTTATATTAGCCAGCCTTGATTATAAGAATGGAGACAATGTACAAGCTAACTTTGGATAGCAAAACTAATATAAAAAATACATGTACCTGTGCAATTCCCCTTGATAATCGAAAATCAACATTTATGGATTTTGTCTTTGAAATCCTAGCAACACAGTATTTCGTGTTTTTCTTGAGTGCATCACTCCACTCAAATTTGTCACTATCGGATGTATCATTTGATTCACCATTGATATTAGAAGACCTGCTGCACGATTGAATTGTATCCTGTATGTCACTGTTTAATATAGACTGATCCTTCAGTTTATTTTCTATGGCACAAGACCCATTAGGTTGATTTTCATGAATTCCATTTGAATGGTTGTCTATCTTTGAATTCTCTGTGATTCCATGCCTCAAGTCATTGGATACGCCAGATGTATCATTTGATTCATCAAAGATCTCCGATTGCTCGTGTGACTTGATGCTTGGTACAAGCTTTCCATTATATGAGGTATGGCTATCACTAGTTTCACTTGTTTTGATAGACACAGAAGAGACAGATCCAGTTGCACCATTACATGACCCAGAAGAGCCAAGTATATGATTCTGACTTGCAATTGGATTACTTTGTTTGGCTACAGTCAGGAGCTCTTCCAATTCTAGCAGTTGTTTCAAATCTGCAGACTGATGAAGAGCATGATCATAGCCGTGCTCCCAAACCTGAATAGCTTCATCTCTCCTTCCAAGTGCAGAAAATGCACGACCTGTATGCAAAGATCAGCAGACCAAAGCTCATCACCGGCCTTGACATCTATAGCAGAATTATTTTCAGTTCAGAAAGTTGATTGAATTATGAACCTGTTACAATCTAAAGATATTCTGCTAGAGAACATCACAGATGGCAAAAGATCTATATTCACATTTCCTATTTCCTGGCTAACATGTGGAATATCTTACACACTGTTGAAGTTAATCCTAGAGATGTAATTATATTTCCAGAATCAACTATATCTTCCAGCAAACTTTTAAATTGAAGGCATACTACAAAATAAGACCTGCATTTGTCAGGATAGCATACATAAGATCAGTGGGAAGATCCATGGTGCAGAATTTATCTAAAAACCTCATCAATGCTAAGTCAAATCGAAGACATTCATCATTTAAAAGTCACAAAGTATGAAATTCAAAATATAAACTTATAAACTTTATTTTATGAATCGAAGTAGCCAAACTTTAATTTGAAAGACACTGCTGTTTGTATAATATTCTCTTCATTAAGTATGAAAAGAAACGTTTCGAAAAAGAAGCAGAATGAAGCGCAATAACAGGAACTGATACGAGGTCTATAATTCAAGCACAATGGATTTGACCCTAATGTTGATTTCTGTGTCATTTTCCTTATAATTCATGAATACAGATAATGGTTTCTCAAACCTAAACAAAAGCATAATAGGAGATAATCTACATCCAAAATTGAATATTTACTTTTCTATTTTAGAATTAAAAAAATGAATGTCTACTTTACTAAAACAAAAAATATATTTCATCTAAAGTTCTAAAAATAACCCCTTTAACTTTAGAGATTCATATTCAACTAGCAAATGAATCCCATCACTAAACTCGTCAATGGTATGGAATAATGTGACAATCACCTATTATCAAAAACTCTTCTTAATTTTTGTACCAAATCAAATTGAGGCATTCAATTGCGAACGGAAAGTATTTTGCTTAAAAGCATAAAGATAAAAATACTAGTCTAAGATATCATGTACTTACTGTTTTTGCCACTCTAGACTAAAAACTACTTGAAGTTTGTCAATGACCCAGTCAAAAAATCACTGGGCCACAAAAATGCTCCATAATTCCAACAAAATCAATAGAGAGTTGTCAAATACTCATAACCATAGAATGCTGGAGCAAACATTTGGTTTGGGAGATAATATATAAAAGTTTTAAAAGAAAATAAAGAGTATTCTATAAATTGGCATTGATCCTGACCAGCGAGTAGTCAATCTTCACAGATTCATCTTCCCTGAACAGTTCTTGAATTTTCAATAGTGTGTTTTCATGTACATGAAAATGAATTGAAGACCATTGTGTCAGTTTAGTCACTTGACGCTTTCAGAAATACTGTGTTGGATATCATTGTGTTCACTTTCATTGTCAAATCTCAATTCCAAAACTGCCGGATGCACAACATGCAGGCCATATGCAAGAGCTTTAAACCAGGAAAATCAATTCATCCCATAGTAATTTCGATAGTTAAGGATAAAATCAATTATATTCCAGAAAATTCAAGTTTGAGATTTGTTAATAACACTAACGAATATGAAAAGATTATTCCATCACGAGTAAACCAAAAAAGTCTCCACAAGATAAAGGTAATGAAATCAATAGATTCGATTCTACGTTTCAATAGCCGCGTGCATCAATTGGCTAGCCGTTGTGCCTAATTAAAATTATTTACACACAAAAACGCGGAAAAAGATTGACGAAGAAATACCCTTTAGAATGTAGGCTTGGAGAAGAGTTGGATCAAGATGAAGGGCTTTGTCACAATCCTTGACAACATGTTTGTGGAGCTCCAATTGGCTATAGCAGAAAGCTCGATTGCTGATAAAAATGAATTCAACAGATTCCAAACTCAAAAAAAAAATCATAAACGAGTGGAAAACAGCTTAATTAACCATGAAAACTTCCAAATATGTAAACAGAATCAGAAAAAGCACCAGATATCTTGAATAGAGGATGACTGAGCTAGAAGTGAATCGAGAACTCGAATTGCTTTAGACCAATCCTTAGAGATGCAAAGCTTCGCCAATTCAATTCTCTCCTCAAACGTTGATGCCATCTCGAGAAGAAGAAATTACACCCAATCAAATAGATCAGGCACAAAAACACCCAAACTTAAATTCTTCTCCTGTAATTTACGGCCCCGTAATGTTTAGTTTTTTCTTTTCTTTTTTTCCTTTTAAGTGAGCGAGCAACGAGGAGGATGAGAAAATAGGTTGAAAATGGGAAAAGAGAAGTGGCGAGTATAATATAGATTTTTCTGCCTCAAAAACAATAAAATATATATTTTTCGAGACACTAAGTGAACACGTGTCGGAAGTTTCAAACTGGAATTGCTCAGAGTTGCAGTTACAACTTCAAGAGATTCACATGATCTAAAGGTCTGTTTGGTTCAAAAGAGGGGAGAGGAAATGTCTGGTTTGGTTTTTTAAAATGGGAGGAGTTATAAGAGCAAAAACAATGTAATTCAGTTGTAAAGCACCTAGGTGTGAGTTTTCGAATCCTGCCTCTTACTTACCACACCTCATATTCATATGTAATAATAATATCTATTGTTAATTTAACTATTAAACACTTGCAATATTTATTGTAACTATGAGTGTTCTTTTTTATTCAATAAGGATAATTATAAACTTACATTTTCTCTCCTTTAATTTTACCTTTTTCATTTGCAAACTCTACCAAGACAATTATGATTATAAATTATTCCTCTAAGAAATAATTATAAATGTGTTTTATAAATCTATTTCCATTAGTGGGGAATGATTTAAATTTTATTTTGTATTCTTCATTTTTCATTGTATTAAGAAATAAATTCTCAAGGATTTCCAACAATTAAAAATGGAAGTGAGAGAGAAAAATGTGACCTCAAGTCTCAACACTCTGCCCAATTATACATTTTTCAACCCCGACCAAAAGTTGAAATGGAGGAGAGTGCTTAAGTAAATAATACTCCAACTGCAGGAGCAACGTGGGACTGCCCGGCAAGATAGATAAAAGGCTGTCTGATTTTTATTTTATTTTTATGAATGGAAATCTATGCATTAGTAGTTACAGAATCACTATAATCGCAGAAAACATTAGGTGAGAGTTTAGAACCATTATGTGCGGGCTTTATTACATATCTTAGGTACATCAAATAGCTTTTAATTCCTGTTACAACTACAAAAAAATGAATTCCCTTTCTTGATCAGTAATAACTCTTGCTTGCCAAATGTCGCGTTAAAGGCTGTCTGATCTGGAATAGTAGATTAGTGACAAGGTAATGAATCAAGACCGGGATTTTCGAATATGGGATTTGTGATTTGTGTATTTATGTTTTTGGTTGGTATTAATAACCCATTGATGGTTTTTATTACATCAATGGGTTATTAATGAGAGTTTATTTTCAGTGGTAATAAAAAATAAAAAACAAAAATTTATTTCTATTCGAAATTAAATATACATTCTTATTAGATAAACATATTTTTTATTAAAAATTTTATTAATAACGTTTTTAATTTAAAGAATTTATATTTCACTAAATCATAGTATTTATCACTTAACCCCTTAATTTGATAAATTATAATTTCACTAATTTACGAGTCCTCATAACTCATTCAAATATAATTTGATAAGTTAATTAAAATTTAATATATTAATTAATTTTTAATCAAAATTAAATTCCATACAAAATTACATGCTTTTTTAAAACCATGTATACACTTTTATAAAGTTAAGACTTGTGTTTGTAATTAAATATTTTTGCAGCAGAAGGAATAATAAGATAGAGTAGGTTTTAATTAATAAACTTGGCATTTGCCTCCATGCAAATTTACCAGGCTGGAAAGTCGAGGTGTATAATATATAAAAGTGCAGGGGACGACAAAACAGGAGGACATGCTTTTCTCCTATTGCAAGCAAAGAATGCTGTTCCGCCACACTTAGTTGCTTTTTTTCTTCTTTTAAAAGACAATTCTGAGCAACTGCTCAATTCATTTGCACTCTTAATCCTAGTCATGAGGAGGGGATTCAGGGAAAAGTAAAAACGAGGCCCAACATATTTTATAATGGTTGATTACTAATTCCACTTCTTGGTTCCCTTTTCTACACAATCAATTGGGCCTAATTCTTGCACCGCCATAGCCAAGAAACTAGGGCAGGCCTTTGGATTAAAGAATCAACATAGGACAAGACTTTTTATATTTGGAACCCTAGGAGGACATGGGAAAGAAAAGCAGTCAGGTCCATAAGACCAGTGGTCCATTTCCCTACCCTACAATTTAATGTGCTTGTCCACATAGGTACACAAGGGATCGTGACGTTGATTCAATATGGTTGTAGTGGGCCTGGTTCAAATGAAATCATTGAATGATATTTTACT
This sequence comes from Apocynum venetum, assembly GCA_019593545.1. Taxonomy (NCBI): domain Eukaryota; kingdom Viridiplantae; phylum Streptophyta; class Magnoliopsida; order Gentianales; family Apocynaceae; genus Apocynum; species Apocynum venetum. Next base: position 562,542 of record SRSM01000123.1, on the reverse strand, counting down.
TAGAAAAAGGGGAAAAAATAAGAGTGTATGACGTCTGCCTGTGGTTTCTGCACCATCAACAATAATTTAATCATCAATGAGCCCTGACTCGATCTTGATTTTTCCTTACATTTTTCCCCTGTAAAAAGCCCCGCATGAAATGTATATTATAAATTATTAATCAAATTGTAAAATTTCGCACTCGTATATGATACATAATTCAGATGGAAATTCACGAGGAAATTAAAAGAACAGAAAGAAAATGACAGATTTCAAGGAAAATAAAATTAAGAAACGGTAATATTGTGACGAATGTGTCTAAGAAGCACCGGGACCACAACGTCAGGGGAGCTGAGTTGGGGAAGATGACCGTCTGTGGACATAACCTCGACGACGGACTCAGAGCCGAGATGGCGATGGAGGTATTCAGAGACCACCACAGGCACGGCTAAGTCCTTGATGCTCTGAATAATGTGACAGGGGACTGTGACATGGGCCAATACATGTCTCATGTCGCTGTAAAATATGGTTTGTGCGACGCTTAATGCAATGTCGGGTCTCATGTTGAATAGCGTCCGACTAAATTCTTGCACTGCAACTGATTTCATGTCTCCTCCCACGGCTAAGGGTGCGAATCCGTCACACCATGCTTTGTAGTTTGATCTCATGGCCTCAAATAATTGGTCCAGATCTTCCTGCTCGAATCCTCCATAGTAATCAGCGTCGTTCAAGTACCTGCACATACATACATACATATGGGTGAACAAGTTTAATTAGGCCGGAAAAGTATCGAATCGAATGAGATCGGATTTTAGGATTTAATTAATATTTGGTCGACTAAGGAAACTCCGTTGTGCCAAGTCCTATGTCAAACTGATCGAAATAATTTTACATAGGAAAATACAACTCAGAAGTCCACTACTCCAGGCTGCAAATCCACCATATGGCAGAGCTGCAGCACCAGCTGACTTCCAACATTTAAGAATTATTTTTTATTAAAATAAAATAAAAAGTAATAATAATAAAAACCCATTCGTATTATCAAAGACCCAGAAAAATCCAAAATTGATCTTCCTTCTTTGATCATAATTAAGAAAATTTAATAATGGCATTGATCCCGGCATAAATTTGGACAAGAAAATTAGACACGAGAAAGTGGAATTACACTGTTAGAGTTCCATAAAGATTCCTTTCAACAGATGAAGAACTGTTGTTGAAAACAACTAGTCTTGGGGAAAATACCAAACCCGTGATGTATCTTTCTAATCAAGGAATAATTTGACACTAGTTTATCTTCTCCTCCGAAGAAACAGAAACTAGTCTGTAGTCTAGCTAGTATAAGATATATATACTATATAGATTCGTTTTTTTTTTTTTTATGAATATAGTTTAGATTAGTAGATATACCTGGGAGAACCAGAGACCATGACGAGTTTACTGAAAAGATCAGGACGGGTAACAGAAGCGAGGGCACCAATCATGGCCGAAACGGAATGACCAACATAAATGCAAGAATAAACCTGGAGCTCCTCCAAAATGGCGATCACATCATAGGCATACCCTTGGAGACTGGAATATCTTTCGAAGTCGAAGTAATCGGGATTGGTGGTTCCAGCTCCCATTTTGTCAAACAACACAACTCGGTAATCATCAACCAGGTGGGGAACCAAGTGCTTCCACACAGACTGATCGGTCCCAAAGCCATGGGCTAAAACTATGGTGTGACCGCCTGAACCCAAAACCTTCACGTTGTGAGCTTCTTCAACTATGCCCATCTTTGATTGTTCTCTCTTCCTCTGCTCTGTTGGCTTGTCTTGCCTTGTGGGACTCTGATCGCTCTGATCTGCGTTAACTGTATGCAGAGTTCCGATAACGAGACAAGGGATGATGAGAACCACATGTGCTTGCAACCTCAAGTAAATAAAGTGAATGGAATTTTCCTGACATCAAAGGTTATATACTTTTATAAATATACAAAAAAAAATTATATATAAATAAGCTAAATTAGCCAATTTAATCTTTTATCTTTGTAGTTCCTTATATTTATTTTTCCATCTATTTTGCTTCTTTTTTCATACTCATGCTTAAGAAGTTAAAAGAAACAAAATTGGTTGAAAAAAAATAGGCAAGTGATCAAAATTGTTAAAAAAAGATAAATGACTAAAGAAGCTAAAGATAAATTATTACTATTTTTCCTATTAATAAATTATTTATGAAAATTGAGTTTGTATAAAAAAAAGTTTAATGAAAATAGAGTCTCTTTAGATAAAAATGAGTAATGAGTTTTTTTTCTTTTCTTTTTGTATATGACTCCATTGATCAACAATTATAACAAAACTAATTTGATTGACTCTGTTCATTTTTTTTTTTCAAAAAATAAAAGAAAGTATACATTTTCGTAGATTCATTACCAGAGCTATCATTTTAGACAAAAAATAAAATACTTATTTCATACAAAATTGAATATTCATAATTATATTTAAAAATGTTAGAAAATAAATGTTTATTTTCCTAAAATATACACAATTTTCACTTAAAATTTAACTAACAATTTTTTAAATTTAAAAAATGTATATCTCAGGTACTAATAGTCTCATAATTATCTTTTTTTAAGGTACATAATTTACCAAATGTATAACAATAATAATGCATAATCTTTTTAAGGTAAAAAACTTTTTTAATTTTAATATTAAGTCAAATATAAATATTCAATTTCGAATAAATGAAGTAATTAATATACAACATATAATTCTAATTTTTGCGTATTATATGTTCTAATATTTTTTTTTTTAATTAAAAAAGTGTTCTAAGAACGTTTGATATGTGGAAAAATAATAATAAGTGAATAAAATATTTGAAACCGATTTTTATTTTTATTTTTTTGTCAGACATAACAACTAAGCTTGTGGAATCTTTCTAGAATATGATGGTGATTAATTATAAATAAAAAATAAGAAGAAAGAATAGGATGGATTGGGTAATAAATGTCATTGTCAAACTGTGGTGTAATATATGGAAATTAATTTCGATTCCTTTCCAATTTAGTAATCACATATGGCAAACGAATGTCTATGCCTCAACGAAAACTCCAAATAATTAAAATTGCATTAGAGAATGGCTGATTGGGGCGTTGGTTAATAAAGAATAATTAAGTCCATAATTATTAGGTAGTTGAGAGTGACATTTGTATTTGTTTATAAAACCTCTGCTTGTAGCCGTCATTATGAGATAAAATATGGCTTCCATGTCTAAGATGGTAGTTGAAAATTTTGGAATATACAAAAAAGATATAGGATTTTCATTATTTGCATGCGATTTTGGGACCAAATATGGAGAAAAAGACAAGCTTATCTAATAAAGCAGTAATAAAGCAAGATTTTACATTTAATTATAAATTATATTGATTTACAATTAATGAACTCTAAAATTTCAAAAATATTTGTTCATAAAAAAATAAATGATTTACTATTTAAAACTTGTTGAAGATTGTTTACGAGGTTTATATAACATTTAATTGTTATTATTTTAAAAAAAATTATGTAATTTTTGTATCGTAGATATACTTTTCATATTATTTTTATACAAATTTCAATTAAATTGAAAACAAATGATATTTTAGGTACTCATAAATTTACTCACTCCGTTTATTTTTATAAATCGTTAGAATAATTTTTATTTATCTCTAATTATAAGTCATTTTTATAAATGATTTATCTTTTCTTCTTAGAATTACCATTATTAAATAAATATTATTGTCTTTTTTATTCAAAAGACAAAATTTATTTATCTTTTTCTTATTTCTATTATCTTCCTTATTTTTAAAACAAAATAGATAGAAACATGTAATGGGAAAAAAATCATTGAACAATGTGAATATTCGCTGAATAACTTATAAGAGATACTTTACCCTGTCTTAAACAATTAAGTTAGTATGGAGGTTATTGGCAAATATATTAACATAGTAAAAATAATAGATACTTGTGATTTTTTAAAAAATATTACTATTTGTGTTCATTTATATTAATTTTTATATAAAATTAAAAGAGCATCCGATTTTAAAGAATTGACTCACTTATCCTTATTATTACAATGATTCATATTGAAATAAATGAGTTAGTAAAATGCAAATTATTTAAATTAATAATATTGTTAAAATATAAAAGGTAAATTGACCTATTTTGTTCATTATTTTTGCATTTTTTGTCGATTTCGTCTATTGTCTTTTTGTTTTAGCTCATTTGATTCATTATTTTTATAAACATCATCCAAATAGATAATTATCATCATTTTTCAGTGAAAAATTCATCGAAATCCTCACATGTTTACCATATGATAAAAATTCATGAGCAAAATAGTAAATTCAATTTGGATTAAAAAATGACAATGATTTACTTGACTGAAGTTATAAATATATGTAATAAGAAGGGCTTAAAAAAAAATAGACAATATCAATCAAAATTACAAAGATATTTTGACTAAAACGGCTAATTTGCCTTATTATTACATTTTTGGCGGATCTTGTCCATTATCTTTTTTTTTAAAACACGTATGATATCTTATTTTTATAATCTCATCTAAATATATCATTATCATAATTTTTCGACGAAAATTTCATCTGAATCCTCAGCAACAAATGATAAATTTAATTTGAATTAAAAAAAGTTAATAATATATTTGACTGAATTTATAAAGATAGATGATCATAGTGGTTAAAAAAATAGAGACAGTATAAGCTAAACTTATAAAAATAAATAACTAAATAGACTAATTTATTATTTTATAATTAAAATTCATTTATATTCTTCCACCAATCACTGGTTAAATTTATCTTAATTAAAAGTTTGCTTGATGAATATTCCACACTAACAAAATTTAAAATGACGGTCACTATTTTTTCTTTTGAAAATACTTTTAAAAATTTATTTTCATATATATTTAGATACTCATTATATTCAATAATTAAATATGAAAATCAATATTAATTAACTATGAAAATCTTAAATAATTATTTTTCAAACTTTTATAATGTGTTTGGATGAAGCATTTCAAATAGTATTTTTAGAATTTTAATCTAGATTTTTCCTAGTTAATTAAGACTATTATCATATTTAACTATTAAATGTAACGAGTATATAAATAAATATGAAAATAAAGTTTTAAATATATTTTTAATATAAAAATAATAACACTTATTTTAAAAAAATTTAGTGCGTAATATGCATCAATGTAACTTTTAATTTAAAATTTTTGATTAATATAAGTTCAACTAACATTTAGTGGGGGTATTCAATATTTTATTTAATAGAAATAAATTTTAATTAGAAGATAACAAATTAATCTATTTAGTTATTTATATTTGTAATTTTGGCTAATATTGTCTATTTTTCTAGCTCTTATGATCAACTATATTTATAAGTTCAGTCAATCATTATAATTTTTTAAACTCAAACTGAATTTATAATTTTGTCAATATATTTTTATTACATGACAAGTTCGTAAGGATTTAGGTAAAATTTTCATCGAAAAAAGATGAAAATAACATATTTAAATGAAATTATAAAGATAAGAGATTATATGTGCTAAAAAAATAAGGATGAAATTCGTAAAAAATATAAAAACAAGAGACAAAATAGATTAATTTATCAATATGAAAATTATGTTTATTTTATAAAAATGTATTCTTATGATTTGATTTACGTGGCATGTGGAGAAGCATAGAAGTCAAAACAAAAGATGAGCGTCCCGGTTAGCTAACCCAGATGGGCTTCTCGACTGGAATAATCTAGAAAAAGCCACGGGGCGGCTCAGGCATAGGAAATAGGAATAGTCCTTGGTGGGAAGAAGATGAACAATCCAGCATGTATTAAAAGAAAAAGACACTTATGGGCCTCCAAATAATACCCAAATCTACAAACTACGCGGCCACTTCCGCAAAATTGTCGTAGAGCAGGTTACCATATTTGACAGGACCTATCTATATCCCCAACACTAGGCTTAGGGTTTCTGATAATATTTGCTGATGATGCCGAAGGATTGAAGCCAAAAAACCCATGACCCGCGGGTGAAATTCCTGGGCATTCTAATTTCTAATGGTATATTTTTAGAGTTCGTAAAAGCAATGAGTTGCTTGGGGGAAGCAATGGCATTATTGAGGAGAAATGGTGGAGTTCGTTATTTGTTTAAGTTTTTTTTTTTTTGTAAAAATGGATTTATTTATGGAACCCACTTATATGCACGTTATTAAAAAAAAATGGATGCAATGTAATCTGCGAGTTATTATTTATTATAATTGATAAAATTATATGATTGGATTAAAAAATTATAATAAGAAATAAAAAAAATGTATAATAATAGGGCATATTAAAAGTGATGAATATGCTGACTTATGAGAAAAACATGGTTGGAGATGATGTAAAGAAAACCAATCAAGTAGTAAACAGTTTTATTATAAAAAATAAAATAAAATTCCCATAAAGGGAAAGTGAAAATACTTTAATTGAGAAAAAAATAGAATCAATAATAAATATTAATTTTTAACGCACCATCCAAATTGATAAATGCAATATTTTTAAAATTTAAAAGTTCTTAAAATACCTCAATATAAAAACACTCTTTCTCCTTACCTTCCAAAACACCCACACCCCTCACCACACTCCCCCATTAGATTTCTCCATCATTTATCTCTCACTCATTTTTCTTCATTATATTTGAATAATTTGTGTTTGTTTAAGTTTTTTAATTAGATATATTTATTAGATTACGAGTAATTGATATGAAAATTGTATTTGAAATGAAAAAACATATTAAAAGGAATTTGTTGGAAATATGTTGAAAAGAAATGGCTTGGTGAATTTTGCCAATGGGTGTGTAGAAGAGATTTCGATAATCTAAGAGGTTAGGTGATATGAGGGAGTAGTGTGAATAATGTAATTTGGTAAATCTTTGTTAAAATGTTTGATAGTTTTTTGAAAGAGAAAGTATATTTAAAGAGATAAATTGTGTAGGATTATAATTTACTTCAAATGAGTCTTTTTTATAAGAATGACATTTATGTCATTTTATATTTTTATTTCATTTTATACTTTTATGAATGCTGTATTTGTTAATTAAGATGTTATATTTAAGGAGCCCCACAATAAATGTATCAAATTTGCCAGTGAGAGAAGATTTAAGATGTGGGTAGATGCACTAGCACGCACTATAATTCAAATTTTTTTCCACAGTGACTCATCTGCATACTGGATTTGGAATTCTAAATGCGATCAGCTTGTCAAAATCATCTTTTTTGATAGAGACGCGTCACCCTATTAAGCTAAGTACAATACAATATGGCATATCATTTTCCTTATCCAAATCATACTCACAGCCAAAATAAATTACAGCATACACGGGAAACAAAATTCATCAGGTTCATTTAGTTAATAGTTTTTTTTTTATTTTTAAAAAAACATAACAGTTGTAAAAGTTATGCTGACTCATGACATTTTAAAATCATATATAAGACCGTTTCATAAATTAAGTTACATTTACTTATTATCCAATTAATAGTTCAAATAATCAAAATTAATCATTCCATCCTTTTATTTATTTATAAATATTTGTTCAAAAATTAGAATTTATGAAGATGAGTAAAAAAATAATTACAATACCCTCCACATTAAATAATTAATGAGTTATATTACTATATCAAATGATTCAAATAATTTATCAGAAATGTTATATTTTTATTATTCTGAAAATAGAAATGTAGCTTATATCTCATTGATTAAGTAAAACAAGTAGTACAAATCTGACAAAATTAACCTCCTCATCACTTCTATTTACTAACAAGCGTCACCAAGTCAAGACAACAGTAAAGATTTTTCTAAACCAGCTCATGAGAGAGATCCCAGTGGCCACCAAAACAGCTGTCCGAAGGATGCCCTGAAACTGAAAGTGAATAACTGGTGGACAATTTTCTTGATTCGATGATTATGCGCCATTCAATTCTTATCCATCTCAAAATGGCTACATACTAATTAACCTACCACACTGCAGCAACCTCATGTTCAGGAAATACACGTAATCTAGACAACAATTAAAAGACTGATAGGGAGAGGCATCTCTGAAGCTTTCATTCTTAATCAGTAATATCATTCCTAATATGTCGGATTATCACTGGAATTGTCAATTCAGGCGAGCTTAATTGTGGCAGGTGCCCTTCCGTGCATGTCACCTCTACGATGGACTTACCACCGAGATTCTGGTGCAAATATTCGGAAACCGCCATTGGCACGGCCAAGTCCTTAGAGCTCTGAATGATATGGCAAGGGACAATAACCTGGGCTAGAAAATGTCTCAGGTCGAATGTGAATATGGTCCGGAACACGCTTAGTGCTATGTCTGGCCTCATGTTGAATAGGGTCCTGCTGAATTCCTGCACTGCTACCGAGTTCATGTCGCCCCCTACCACCAGTGGAGCAAAGCCCTCAATCCATGACTTGTAGTTCGATTCCATGGCCGCGCATAATTGGTCAATATCTTCTCGTTCAAATCCTCCGAAGTAATCATCACTGTTCAAAAACCTTGAAGAAACAAAGGAAAAAGGAACACTCCAGCATGCAGCATTGAATTTCACATACAATTTCGAGATGGGAAAATTAATTGGATGAAAGTAGCAGAGAGCCAATGATTTCTTTACCTTGGGGAAGCAGAGATCATGATGATTTTGGAGAAAAGATCAGGGCGAAAGATGGAAGCAATAGCACCAGTCATGGAGGCCAGAGAATGGCCGACAAAGATGCAAGAGTCAATCTGAAGCTCCTCTAAAATGGCTAGTAAATCATAAGCATAGCCTTCAAGAGAGGAATATCGATCGAAATCGAAGTATTCTGGATTAGTTGGACCGGCACCCATGTTGTCGTAAAGTACAACCCGATATTCATGGACAAGATGTGGTACGAGATGCTTCCAGACAGATTGATCGGTGCCAAAGCCATGGCCAAGTACAATTGTCTTCTCGCCAGAGCCTAGGACGGTCACGTTGTGAGCTTCTTCAACTAGTCCCATTTTCTTCTGCTTTAGCTTAGCCTTGGCTACTGTGGTTGGGAAGGCTGCGGTTTTCCTACGCTCTACCCAATACTATGGGGCCTGAACCGTGGACTTCACTATTCTATGCTATGGTCCAACCACCAAGAAATTTATGAGGAGAGAGGACTGCTGCCCATTTCGTTTCGATACATTTGCTTTTCCAATCATATCTGACCGTTCACGCTATCATCGCGTGCTGCTATTTAATTTTGAAGAGCTTTTCATGAAAATGGTGGCCTTCCTTGTGCTGATCCTTTACCAAACTATGTGAGTTGTCATTTTTGTGAGAGAAAAAGAAACGAGGAGGGGGGAGTTGATTTTGGCATCAATGTGAAGGCTGTATTTGGATTGAATTAGTTGTTTTATTTTGTAATATAAGTGTAATTTTTTTTATTGTGAATTTGAAAGTAATATTTATTTTTAAAGTTAGGAAATTGAAAGTTTGATAATAAAATAAAATATAATTAATAAATTATTTGAAATTATATTTTAATTTAAAAGTAATAATAAATATTATTTATATAAATATGCGTGATTCTATTGGATTTAGAGAAATTTTTAAAATTTTGACGTAAAAGAAATTTTAAAGGAAAAAATGATTTATTGAGATAATTTTATGGAAATTGATAAAATTTAAATAAAATGCTTGTCCAAATATATAATTTTTTTTTCTTTCTAAAGACAAAAATGAAATTTACGAAAAATATGATATAGTAAAAACCAACTAAATTTTTTATAGAGATTGGTTACTTCCAAAAAACCTTGCACCATCATATTCTTCAAATTGAAATGGACTTGGGACTCCGTGGCCGTAATGGGAAGTTAACATCGTGGCTAAAATGAAGCACTAAACCCTAAACCCTATATTCCCTCAAAGGGGAATGAGAGAGAGAGCAGCACTCTGCCGTAATCGAGGACGCATTAGGAATAATGTAATACTTAATTTGTCTATTTAACAAACAAACTCGCATTTATACCTTTTGTTTACTTTGTGATTATTTTGTATATTATAAATTATTTTTATTTATATTTTTTTATTTTAAGTATAATAAATATTAAATAGAAATCAAATATTTATTATTTTAAGTATAATAAATAATAATACAATATAAAGTAAAATAATAATTCATATGAAATTACTTAAAACATTTTATAGTAAGAAGTACTCTATCAATTTCAAAATACAGATAATTTTAAACATTTCATCAATATTAAAAAGATATTATAATTTCTTAAAATACATTTATTTATTGTGTTATATTATTTTTTAAAAAATTAAAATTAAATCATATATTTCATCTATGATAATATTTAAAAAACATATAAAATAATTCAAAAAAAATATTTGAGATAAAAAAAATATATTATATTTTGGAATTATTACTATCTAACTACTCTCTTAAATTAAAATTTAAAATGCTTTGGCACAAAGATATTTCCAGAAAAGGAAAGGAAATATCTGAAATCACTCAAAACGAAGCTACAGTTTCGTCGGCAAGCGAGAACGGGGCCTCCTCCTACAGTTTCTGTCTCTGTTGTGTTTGAGTGACAGCGTGTCACTTATGTCTTTATTTTCCTGACTTTTCTCCGTTCCATCCCATTTTTGTTCTCAATAAATTAAAAGAATTCGCAGCGGCGGAAATACTCATCTTCATTTTTTTTTTAAGGAAACAAAAATTCTTATAAAAATGCATACTACTTAAAATGTGGGATATACAACCCAGGTTGTACAAAACAATGAAACTAAATTTGGGGTCCAAAATGATTTAAAAATAATAGCCATCACTTCTATTTAATTGGAGAAATATAGCCTTGAAAAAAGTCACAGCTTTGGGTTTCTAATTTTGAAAAGAATATGCTTATGAATGGAATAACCAAGAAAATCCATTATCTCAGCAGGTATTCATATTAGTAAGTATTAACATCTGGACGTAACTTACCCATTTTTTGCACTGCTTGTGCAGTATTTGGTAGTGAGAGCCAGAGATGAGAGGTTAACTATAGACAGATACCTATTACACAAATAATACTAAAAATTTTTTGGGATGAGAGCGAAATTTGTAACTAGATATTTTAAAAAATCTCAAATTTTTCTCAAGGAAAAAAAAAGCCGATTTTAAAAGCTTTTGGGGGCAGTTGGAATCCCCTCTCACTAGTTCTATTTCCATCATTGACCATGAAACTGAAAACCTATCCTGTGTTGTCATAGGCAAGTGCGGTTCAGGAGGATATTAGTTCTGAAATAACAATATTACAGGAAAGGAAACCGAAAACTATTTTTGGTTCCATTCAGATTCTATAGAAACAGTGCTAAAGAGAGTGTTTGTCTTTTGATAGATAAATCTACACAGCAAGCCAGCAGCAATGAAAATAAAAAAAAAGAGGTGAAAAAAACCCCAGTGGGAGTGAAAGATGTTGGCTTTAAATCTATCATCTTTCCCATCACATCCTATTTCACTTCAAAAAGCGCATTCGAACCCCAGTCTTGGATGAAAGTATATATTTACAAGACAGCAGATTGGATTAGTCAAGGAGAAACTCGTGGTGTAGGCTGTACCTCATCTGCATTGAAGGAGAAGATATCAACAGGAGCACTGGTACATTCAAACATTCCATTATCCTTCAATCTACCAGTTGGAGAACCTTGGCGATCCAGATATATCACAATCACAGTAATATCATCGTGAAAATGGCGCCTTACTCCCCTTTCTATTCTTTTTATATCGTTGTATTTCATTTCTCTTTTCTTTGCAGCCTCCTGAAGGGCAGCTCTCACCAGTCGTTTTGCTATCCCCTGGAAGGAAGGAATAAGTAATAATATCAGCGGCAACACTGGTGCATGTAAGAAACCACAAGAGCTCGAAGTGAATCCAATCCAATTCAGTGACCTGATAATAAACTTGGACAACGTAACCAATGAAGAGTATATGACTAAAAGTTCGAGTTTAAGAGATTATGCAGATTCTCACAATTCTTGGATTTTTTACAACGATATCCACAGCTGCTTCATCAGTCAGTTGCTCCCAAAGGCCATCTGATGCAAATATCAAAAACATATCATGCGGCCTTATCTTCCGAATCAATATGGAAGGCTCAGCTGACATCACAGCTCGTTTTAATGGGACAGGATATCCATATTGCTGGAATAGAGGATCCCTGTTAAACTCCGGTTTCTTCAGATATATATCTCCAATTGATCTAGAGACCTGAGAAGGAAATGTAATTACGCAGCAATACCATTTCAAGTCTACGAGCCACCGTTATAAATAACAGTAAGTTCAAAACATACTATTCTTTCAACTTCATCATGTCTGAAAATGCATGGTTTCTTGCCAGAGAGTAAATAAATATATAACTACAGAAGACATCAGTCAACCAAATAGTCTCAATTGTAGGCCTAAATGCAGCAAATTGATCATATTACGTGCCAAGGTCAGAGGGAGAAGAGTGTTTAGTTTTCCCTTTTCTTAGCTCGTTGGGTTGGGTTGGGTTGGGTTGGGTTGGGGGCAGGCAGGGAGGGGATGGAATCTGTCAGTCAAAAAAGTCCCAGGTCACGTAGAACAGAAATTTGACAAATCCAAACAAAAAAGAGAATATTAAGAACATGTATACAAACCACACATAGAGAAGCTAATACTTCAGAATAATTCCTTCATAAATCCAGCTTAAAATGAAAAGAATATTACATGGAATTTATCCTCTACCACTAACTTTACTTTATGATCAGATAATGAACATTTGGATTACATAATGACTTCTAGAACGGATAGTGTCTTTTCAAATAGAAGTTGGAAAAAGAGAATTTCCAGGTGAACTCAAAAAAAGATTGCATAGCATCAGTATGATCTGAGATAATGCTTTTTCCCCACATGCTAGCCCTACAATATTAGCACCTGACTCACTTTGAGAACAATCATAAAAAGGAATTGGGAAGTTATCATAAAGTGTCTGCATTCTAACATAGGTATAGAACTACCCCTGAAACAACAGTCACAAAAAAGAAAAACCGAAATAAAAGAAGCAATCAACTTATAGCTTTGAATTGCTTAGAAAATTTCACAATACCATCTTCTAACAGGTTTTGACAGGAACAACGAAAACAAAAAATGACATATTGCTGCTCTTGTTTCAAATAGAAGCAAGGAATTGAAACCAATATCTGTCAACAAGTATGAAACTCAGCAAATAGAAATTGGACATGACATTAATTTCCTTTCTCCAACTTCGAACACTTCATTAGACAGATAGCAAATAAAAAGACTTCAAAAGAATAATGGTAAGATAACACAGATGAAATTAGAACAAAGTATCAAACTGATTGGACAAAAAATACAGATCTCCAGAGTGTCTTAAATAAATACTTAAATAAAAAACCAGAAGCTAAGAAGAAAAATGATAAATTTGTCTCCACATCAGTCCAGAACAAACTATCCAACTGGATGCTATTAGCTACCTGGGCCCAGTAATCAAAGAAATAAATAAAAACAGAAGAGGCGATGTACATATTTCATGGGATCAATCAAACAACAGGTGAAATCCGCACTAAATCATATAATGTGTAGATTTTCAGAGTTAGAAAACCCAAATAATAACTAAACCATCCAGAAGGAGCAAGTGGTCAGAACTCAGTAGCACAAACTCATCCTCAGATGATTATTATGTCAAGAAACACTCTAAATGAGCGGACCGAAAGACCTTAAACAAGTCACCTCCCAAACAGGGGAAGGGTTGAGCATTCATAACTGTTGATTAATACCTGAATAATGCCTTTAATTCTCCAAACTCCGCGAGTATGCACCACAATGTGTGAATCATCAGGATGCATTGCCACAACTTCCTTCCTTACCTCCTCAACTGCAACATTGTGATCAGTGGATAAGCGTTCTGCCACCACCGTAGATGAATTACTGTCCTCTCCATTTCTTACCATCCGACCAAGCACAGCTCTTGAGTCACCAAGGTTGGCCACATACAAAACATTATTTGCTATAGCTCCAACAAGACAGCATGAACCTACTGAAGCTATCTGAGGCTGATCCAGCCAGGAGCGCTTCACCAAATGCAAGAATTCCTCCTCAGTTGCATTAAATGCTTTCCTTATCACCTCCTCTGATAATCCACCTTGTTCTAATGCAAACTCTAGGGATTGCAATCAAATTAATTAATCAATCTAAACCACAAATATACTCAAAGCTTTAGAAGTAATTGGAACACGAAGATTACAATAACAGAAATATTAAAGCAAAATTCTGCCCCCGTCTTAAAAAAGAATCACAGAAATTCCCCAATTCCTGAAAATCATTAAATAGTTAAATAAAACGTAGATGATGGCCCAGTGAAATCAGCAACATGCATATAAGGAAAATCCGCTACATATAAAAGTTAAAAGCACAAAAAATTAAGAAAAAAGAAGGCCTTAGGCAGTTACTATGGAGGAAAGAAATCAGGTGGTTAGTGATGAAGCGCGAAGCTTCAGGGCCACCATGCCCATCATAAACCCCAACATAAGTAACAGAAGGCGATGTTAAAACTTGACCCTGGTCCTCAAGCGATGAATTTGCTTGCACCACCGCTATAGAATAATCACCAGAAGCATGCGGCTTCAAATCCGTGTGCCATAACAGCCCATCTCCAACAGCTCCGCTACCAAAACAAGTCTCCCACGGCCTATAACAGGACCTCGACATCTCCCCTCTTCTTTCCCCCAAGCAGACACAAATTAAAATAAAATATAAACCTCTCTACTCTACCTTTGACATTGATAGGCCCAATATTAGTATAGCTTCTGTTATGAGAGAGCAGTTGTTGGATTTTGGCAGGGGGTTTTGGTCAGTCAAGACATAGGAGGATGTTCAAAATGTTTGGCGAAGAGAATTCTTTTTCCTTTCTTTCTGTGTTCCATTTTATCTTTTCTTTTCCTTTCTATTTTTTTTTCCCTCTTACGTGGGGGAAAGAACAGAGGGAAATCGTGGGAATTCCGCGTGAGAGTGGGAAATGGAATCCCCTAATAGCGGAAAATCTCAGAGTGCGAAATTTATTAATGAACTGAAGCTGATTTAAATACTACTGTAATGGAGATAAATATAATCTGTATACGTAAGGATGAGAGATAGTCAAGAAAAATTGGCTAAAAGTAAACTTTGGGAGGTGGCGTTGACGTTGACGGAGAAAATTATCCAAAGTTTTTTTGTCCACATCAGCTTAGTTAAGACCTGATTCTGCACTGTTCCCGTTTCCTTGACATGCGACGGGTATACTTGGAGATCATGTGATTCATGTCTGTTACTCGTTAGCCACTTCGAATTCAATTTCATTATATAATAAATTTTCTTTTAATTTAAAATTGGACGTTAGTATTTAATTTGATACTAAAAATTTAAAATAATATTTTCCTTCTAAATAAATTGTAACAATATCTTTGTTATAATATAATTAATGACGAAATTACATGATTTAATAAAATATATTTATTATATAAAAGTAAATATTTAATTATAAATATTTCAAAATAAAAATAATTCTATGTACATAATACTAAAAGTACTCCTGCTACTACTATCTTAGTAGTAAATTGAAGACAAGACGTAGAATGTCTCTTCTTCCACGCAAGTTCTTTTTTATTCCTTTTTTTTTTCATTTCTTGTGCCGAGAATTTATTTCAAATTCAAGAAAAATCACACAACTTCTAGGGGTTATTAGAATTTTATAATTCGTCGTGTCGAAACAAGATAAATAAGAATGGGTTTGGTTTAATCGGCCTATTTGCGTTAATTTTAAAGGAGGCATTTCATTATATATATATATATATATATATATATATGAGGCAATTGGCAAACAAAGATTCCTGCGCTTAGTTGGAATTTTCTATGTTTTCCAACCGCCTTGAATTCTTGTTTTATTATTAAAATAAAAACTAAAAAAATGGAATGGGGAAAGGAAATTTGACGTCTTTACATTAAACGCGAGCGAGGGACTTGGCTTTCCTTTCCATGGAATCAAAATCCCTTGTGGACTTTTCATCTACGATAAGAATGGTGTTGGATTCTCATTACGGTCAAGTAGGGAAAATGGAAAAACGTATAAAAACACAAAAGAAATAGTTGTACTTTAATACAATGTGCACACACTCATTCTTAAGGTGGAGCAAAAACGTCTAGAAAAAGTTCTAAACATTCATATATATTTTTTATACATATTTTATTTAACATCACAAATTAATAATATCAAAATAATATAGGTCTGATCATCGTGTATATATATATATATATATATATTGATGGAATTGTGTTCCATTATGCACTGCCAAAGTTGTTGTTGAGAGATGGCCTGAACCGACAACTTATGTTGTATTTTTTATTTTAAATTTTACATTATTTTTTATTTGGGTGTTTGAAAAAGCAAACAAGGAAAAAAAATGTGGACATAAATGGTATATTTCATTTGATTAGGAGTGCAAACAAGCCGAGCCAAGCTCGAGCCACCCCAAACTCAAATTCGAGGTTAAAAATTCAAACTTGAGTTTGGCTTGTGAAATTTTTAACGAGCTCGACTTGAGCTCGAATAAAAATAACTTTCGAGCCGATCTCGAGCTCAAGTTCGAGTTTGAATTATTTTTTTAAAAAAATAATAAAAAATTGAAAAAAACTCTAAAAAAATATAAAAAATATTTATTTATTTGGCTCGCGAGTGGTTCAACAAGTTATGACCCAACTAATTTTGAATTCGAGTTCGGCTCGAACTCGAGTCGAGATTTGATCAAACAGCACCTCACGAGCGGCGGCTCGTTTGCGGCCTTAATTGGGAGACGGAAAAAAAGAAAGAAAAAGAAACGCTAATGACAACATTTTTATCACACTGTTAAGATTTTTAATAAAAATAGAGAATTAAGAATAAATCAATGATTCTCTTTCTTCTTCCCTCTCCGGGCCGGCCCCCCACCCCCACCTCATCTTCATTTTTTATCAAACAAAACAAAATTAAATGTAATTATTTCCCCTAATGGAAGTAAATGTGCCACTATCCCCTCACCCTCCCTCATATGTAAACCAAAAGGGAAGAAAGATGGCAAAAACAGTCTAACTTCTCAATTTGTTTATTAAAAAAAATAAAATTTAAATGAAATAAAGTACAGGTCACTGAATAAATTATTCATTAAAGAAGTTGATGAAATAAACCTCTCTAACTCCATATTTCCATTGACACGCACTTTTGTATCCAACTAATCTAATCCTTTGTCTCAAAGGAAAAAAAAGGAAGGGGAGAAAAACGATTTGAGCAGGAATTTTTTTTTAAAAAAAGGATTGAAATTTGTTCCTTCGTTGGCTTCAAATAATATTAATTCTTAAGGCACTACGGGCTTTTTGGTAAGCCCACACCGATCATTCAGAAGCAAGCCAGCCTATTTTAGTGGGTGGCAAGAATTCCACCTAGGTTTCTTTTAGGGTCATAAATACTATGATTGCACTTACGGACTTGATTGTTAGTCCATAATTCACTCAAGTATTGTTCAGTCCAGGTTGGGATGTTAACCAATTAATGGGTAGAAAAGCATCCCGTCTCCTATCTCCATCTGGAAAAATATATTCACATAGTTTTCCTCTGGTTTGGGAGGTTCAATCATCAACTTCTGATAAAGATTATATTTCTTATATGTATTTGGAGAAATATATTCAATCTAGTGGACCTAAATCGGGTGACAAAATGAATGTGATAAATTTATATGGATGTCAATCTATCAAAATCATTTATGATCTATTTATAAATTGTTTAAATAGTTTTGTTTTAAATGGTTTATGAATGTTCATTAACACCCATTTATTCATATAATTTTGATTTTTTAATAGTCAATTTTTTGTAATTGTATTCAATTAAATTACTTAACATATTTTTTATTATTTAACCTCATGTTTAATTAATTTTTTAAATATTTAATTAACTAATCATCTATATGTATTTGTAAATTGTTTGAATCTAAATGGTTTATAAATATCTATGTATACTCATTTATCCATATAATTTTTTTTTATAGATAATTCTTTGTAATTGTATTCAATTAAATTTATTAATGTAATTTTTATTATTTAAACTCGTGCTCAATTCATTTTTTAAAATATTTAATTCCATATGTATTATAAACATGTAAAAATGATAACTACACTATCAGTTGATTTTTTTTAAAAAAAAAGTCCTGTCAAAATGAAATGAAAATTTGTCTTCTGTCAACAAATTGTATAAAATGGGTAAAGTTGTGATTTTTAAAGTTAACTTAGCAAATTTATGTAAAAAATAAAAAGTTGTGAGCTTTAAAAGTTGAATGAGTAAAAAAATAAAAAAATACAAAATAAACATGTAAAAATATTAATACTTATATAACAAACTTAGTTTGATATGAAATTTAAATTTTTTGTACAAATTGTTTGCTTTATAATTTTATAAAAACTTAATTATTAAATCATGTGTGCTTGAATAATAGTTGTGCTTGATTATCCAATGTTGAATTAATCATTAAAATAAAATTAGGTAATAAATGCGAATACATTCAAGAAAAATCATCACAATCAAAATTGAAAATTATGTTATTTGTATGGAATTTTTCATTTTTCATTTTTTGGGAAAAACTCCACATGGAATTAGTAATAGTTCTAGAGAGAGAACTATGATGAACCACTTATGAATTATGATAGTTCTAGAGAGAGAAAGAGTGAAAGTTGTTTTTTCTTCAAACATGATTTTTTTTTATAGAGTTAAAGTAAAATTTAAAATATATATTAGATTTAAGTGTAATTAATTAAATTTGATTAATGGACATTGATCGAGTTAGACTTTTTAAAATTAATATTTATTGAATTTCATGGATATCCATGAAAATCCATTAGGATAAATGAATTTAAATAGATATTTATTTAAAACTATTTAAGTTTTATGGGTGAATCAAATGCATTTAATATTAAATGATTTTGAATGTTCGTTGAATTTTCATCCAATTTACTACCCCTAAAACGATTTACGGATATTAATTGAAATTATGTATCCCATAAAAGTATGTATTAGAAAACTTATACTATTTATATACTAAATAAGCGTACAAACATAAAGACAAAGACATCTCTAACTTTGCATGAAGAACAACACACAAAAATTAGCAATTGGATCCACTGGACAATGTAGTGATCTTGTTTGAGGTGGAATATTAAACTTATTTGTGGTCAACATGAAATCATGCACTTTTATATTTTTTTGGAAAATGAAATCGTGCACTTTTAACACATGATATTATTGAATATGGCTGAATGAGCCATTATAATGGAGGTAGATGGATTGATTCTATTAGTATAAAAACATTAATAAATCAACTCAGCTTCCACACCACAAAACTGGTCCGTCTGGATCAACTTCGTTCCATCACATAACAAAGAATGGAAACTAATGAAGGAACCTTTCGACCACAGAAGAAACTGTTTCTCCCTTTCTCTTTGTTGAAATTGAAACGCATCCACATGCTCCAATGGTGACCACATCTGACATCATCCTTCAGATAGTCAAATTACTTTAACGCAAATTGGTCCATTTAATCCCTTATCTTTGAGTTTTTAGACATTTTTGTCTTTCATTTTTTTTTCAAGCCTTAGTAGTACTTTATTTATTTTTTATTAGCCTCCAGGTTAGTCTATTATCTTTATTTTTAATCATTAAAATCTTTTATATATTGTGTTTTAAGTCATTTTGGCCTTTTTATATTTTTAATTTTTAGCCATTCTAGTGTATGAAATAAGGGACTAAAATGACTCAAAACACAATATACTAGGGATTTTAATGACTGAAAATAAAAATGAGGGAATTCTCAAAAATAGATAGAATTCTACCATGACTATGAAATAAGATGAGGGACCGTTATGAAAAAAAAAGGAAAGATAAGGGATGAAATGGGCCAATTTGCCTTACTTTAAGTGATGAGCCTCGAGGAAGGCAATTGGTGGGAAGTTTTCCCCCCTCGCTAGAAATCTTTTTTAACACCTCTTGATAAATTGTCCCCATGCTTAAAACTCACCATTTTAATTATTTTTTTAAAAAAATACACTGATTTTATTCTTAATTAAATATTCATATATAATTTAATACAAAAATTAAAATCAGTATTTATTTATTTATTTTTAAATATCACAATATCTTTGTAATTAGTATGATTAATTATAAAATCATACGAATTAATATAATATAAATATTTTAAATTTTAAAACACAATTAATAAAATTTTAAATAAAAATATGTATTTTTTTTAAAAAATAAATATTCAATTTAAAATATCTCAGAAATTGTTAGCAATTAATTTTGAAAACTTAGTTTATATAAAATTTTTCTAATGATTGAATTAGAGACTCATAAAGTAGAAATGGAGGAATATAAATAGAAACCTCACTGGCATTTTATAGAGAATCTTAATTTGGTGGGCTTTGTAGTAGGTCCGTTCGCGTGCCCTTTCTTCTTCCATATAAATCCTTTCACCCAGCTTTAGGTCCTGATAAGCTCCAATACTCATCGGTTACTGTTATTTTCCAGGAGAAAAGAAATCTCTGGTCAATTTCATTCTCTTCATTGATCTTTCTCAAACCCAATAAAAGGAAAATGAAAAAAAGAAAAAAAAGTAACTCTAAATTGTGAGTTTTCATGTTCATGAAATGCCATTTTCACACCCCGTGGGATGTCCTTTAATCATGACCACCACCACCACCACCCTTATTATTCATTTATCGTGCCCACTCATCGCGGCTCCAATCATTTATTATTGAACTCACGTATATTTAAAACAAAAGTTATTACTTAATCATCTCATGATTTCAAAGGTTAGATTGATTCTGGTCTCTAGATTACAGGGTTCAGTACAATAACAAAGTAATCAATTTGAACTTTAAACTAACAGCTGGGGACTGACCAAAAGTTACAACTGCTATAGATAAGAATTTTACAACTAAAAAATGCCTGTGACAAAAGCATGCGTGACACTGCTTTTCGAATCATCTACGTTTGATCCATTGTAGGTTCTAGTGAAAGTTGCTTTAGCCATTCAAACGTTCGATGACGTGACAATGTTTGCTTTCCTGCTTGTTGATGTTTTGTCATCTTCATTGCATACTGTTTCTCTTCATGTGCATTTGCTTCTTCTTTTGCAGTGACCCCACTTCTTCTATTCACAGCAATTCTTGAAGGATTGGGACCAACTGAACTTACCGTGCATTTGCATCCGCCAAACAGGACGCTATTTTTGTTGAAGAAGAAAGGTTGCTTTCTCTTGGCAGAGATGATTCTATTGCTGTTGCTAGAAGTACTCATATTACTACTAGTGCTATTACGACTGCCGAAACTTTGAGGAATATGTTTGATGCTGTTGCTTCGGTTCTTGAGGTCACCTATTGCAATCTCTGGTGGTTGTACCAAACCTACGCGGAAAAGACTCCATAATCCCGAACTTCTATTGGAATTAGTGGAGTTTGAATTCTTGATACTCGAAGACCGAATCTGGGGCTTGGGACTTGGGTGGGAGTATTGGAAATGGTTCGGGACTCTGGGTGGTAATCTTGGCTTCTTGTTGTGTATAGAATTGGTGGTTAAAGAGCTACTACCACTGCTTGAAGAATGGTGACTGTTGATACTGCTACTTCTACTGCTGGCACTGGTTAGACCACCCGAATAGCAATGATCCAACGAATCGGACCTGGAAATGCACCGGCTTGCGTTGCGGATATCGGTTTGCAATTTGGTACTGAACCCACTATCACCGCTCACGGAATGCCGCAAAGGTAGAATCTGACCCTGGAAGAAGACTTCATCAGCTGCGCACATTTCGGATTCTTTTGAAATTAAAGAGTCACAGAAATTGAACTCTTCTTGCGATTCAATGGCTGGCTTATTAGCAATTGAAGACTGATCTTTTCTTGATTGCATGTTCCCTTCATTGATAGGAAGATCACAAAGTGACAGCGATTCCTCTTCTTCCTCTTCCTCTAATTTCACCTCAACATTATTACCAGAATCAGCTGCCCTTCCACTCATTTTCCCTAGTCCTAACAATTTCTCTGTTTGAGACTCGAGAGACACAGAAATATACAATATAGAATCTTGACTTTTATAGCGGAAGAAAGAATTTTGAATGGCAACAAGATGAAGAAAGGCCGAAAGAAAGACAAGTGGACCACAAACAAATAAAGCAAACACTCTTGAGAGCTACGACGAAGCAATAAAATAGTAATATAGAAGGAGTGAGTGGAGAAATAAGTAGGTGAGTGAGTGCAGGCGAATGGCGACCCAACCAAAATTATGTTCTTTACTTGTTTGGTATTCTTGGAGTACTGTTGGCTACAAAGCCGGCCTTCCTTTACCTGAGCGTGTTCTCTACTTTTCCTTCTGCTCCCTCCTTTCAAATGATTAGTTCAGAAGACAACAATATTTGTTCTTGTGCCTCAGCTCAGCAGCCTGTGGGGACTCACTTTCAAATTGTCAGCGTGCTATCATTAATCTGCATGCTAATGAACAATATTTGTTCCTGTGCCTCTTTATTTTGTAATTGTACGTGTCATCCTTGACACCTTGTACACAGGACCATGCTAATTGATCTTCTCTAACTTTATATCGTGCTAATGTATGAATCTTGTAGTAAGATTGGCTGTTGTTGTGGTGTGTTCAGTTGGATTTTTGAAAGCAAAATGGACTTTTAACCATTCAGATTAAAGACAGGAATGTAAGACCGTGACGGACAGCTTTTGATAGAGACTGAGACCAGATGGATGATGAGTTTTATATGCAGTCAATTCAGACAACCTCATCCATTTATTCCATTGTCGTCATGAAGTCACAGTAATGGGATTAGAGGGGATATGGGGTCGGCGAGGATCAATGCTAAATCGGCTGCATCAACAAAAAAAAAAAAAAAAAAAGAGGAGTCGGTGGCATTAATAATATACAACGAAACGAGAGAGAATTTTGTGATTTTTTGTTTTTGTTTTTCTGGTGATGTGCGCTGTTAAAAATTACTTTTGAGTAGTATTTTCATGTAAGGCCTGTGAATGATAACGTGACTGATGAATCGCCTTTACAACTTTTGTTTTCGCTTGGTGATTAATCACTGATAGCCCATCTTTGAGGCAAGGAATGACCCGAGCACACTCATGTTCTCTAGATAAAGAATGGCGATGCATCTGATTTCATGTGATCACAATCATCGATTGACTCATGATTTGGAGATATTTCGACTAAGTAAATGCACTTAGCATTAATGAATCGTCTTATGTATGATTGTTCGTACAATTATCAAGTATTTGTTGATTAATGCACTTGAAATAATAATAATACTCGGATACGAAACCATAATTATGGATGAAATTGAAATGTCAATCTACTAATCAGTGATTAAATAGTACTCATATTTAATTTGTACAAAATAATCAACTTTCAAGTCCTGGTAACATAAACTCTAAATGAATGTATACTTTTAATTTTATTTAACATTTTATATTAAAAAATTAATATTTTATCTTTATTAGTAATAAATTTAATTTATTACTAATATGATGAAACTTAATAATTAATAATAGATTGAAATTGAATGTCTATTTTTTATTTTGATTAAAAATTAATGAATGTATTTGATTTTAATTAAATCAAACAATAAAAAAATTCGATTAACCTAGAACCAAAGTTTGTTATGACATTTTCCCTAGATAATATTTTAATTTTTATATTTATATTTTTATTATGAAGTTTGTTTTTTATATTTTGTGAATGAAAATATAAACTTTTGAATACATAGTTGGTTTAATGAATTGAGATTTTTTTTTGAAAATAGAGGATATTATAAAAATATATAAGGGTCAAAGGGTGAAAGTTTAGTTTAGAACTGAATCGAAATATTTCGATTTACGATAGTTACTTTTGAGAAAACTAATATTTCAACTTTGAATAGTTCGATTTTAAATAAACTACAAATTGGTTCGGTTTACTTGAGGGAAAAAAAAATTATAATATAAAATCGAACCATATAACCATTTGCACCCCCTAGGCCGATTAAAGGAGGAAAAAAAATTATAATATAAAATCGAACTATATAACCATTTGACTCGCCAAACCAAATAATCAAATTACATTACGTCGACATTTACTTTCTCATCTCCATTAACTCATCAAAATACTACAACTGAACATAAGATAAATATTAGGAGTGTAGCAGCTATCTTAGATGGGACTTTTTTTTTTTCTCATTCAAAACTAGTATGATTTTTGCAACTTTGCCGGTTTCTCTTTAGGTAAAAAGAGAAAGGGACATCCCCTCGGGTCATTTTCAATGAAAGAGAGATAGCGCAGTTTTGTTTTGGCATCCAACGGCAGACAACAATCACTCATTTATTGATTGATAGTGCTAACAGTGCAGACCAATGTTCAGATTTTAGAAATATTCAGGAAGAGAGATAAGGAGGATTGAACTTGAGGCAAATGAACAATATTTGACCACAGAAAGAATTTTGTTTTTTTATTTTTTATGAACAAGCATCTTCATCTATCTTAAAAACAAATGCAAACAAAAATGTCTTAATTACGACCAATAATATCTTTTTCTTGAATAAGTAACTCGATTAGGGATGAATATGTTAGTAATGATTCGGTCCAATCCTTGTCTTCTTCACCAAGCTGAGCTGAGCTCCTCTCGAATGATTGATTATTCTCTCTTATCTTCTTCTCTTTCACATATTATACAAAAATCCTTTCCTCCTAAATAACTCAGCGATTAGATGACTCCAAATATCAAGATATATCAGTTAACTAATGTACAAAATTTAAAAATAAAATGGGAACAAAAGTGACAGACATTCTAGAACGTGAACCAATTATCATTATAAAAAAAAATGATTCGTAACTATTATTGGTAAAATTTTTAAATATCTGAAGAGAAACTGTCAATTTTCAGCCCAAACGCGACAAAGGGCTCTCCTCCTTTTTCGACTTATAGTCAGTCTCTTATCTTGAGAGCAAAAAAAATGGTCGGCCATAGATAGAGACTTCTTCAACCTTCTTTATTTGCTTTTAATTTGATTTTTATGTAGTGGTCAAGCTTAAGCTTTTATCTAAAGGCTCCAATTCGAAAGCAGATCTACAGTTTTCCTTCTTTTCTAAGTGGAATCCTAAGATCCAAAGGAAGATCACTACCAGACCAAGCAAGAAGAATTTGAATCTGTAGACTTTCATTCAATCGTTCCAATTATACTTTCCTGACAATTTCAACCCAAGCACACCCTCCCCCCACCAAAAAAATAACTACCAATTCCCCAGTATAACAAAAAATAGGAATGAGCTTAAATATATTAAATCTACTTTTATATAAAGGGACAGAAATTAGCATCATAGGATCAGGTGCAAGAAAACTCTATACACAGGAGCCAGCTCTGTTTGAAGACAAATTTATTTAATGCCCTTTTAAACCCAAATCTTAAACTGAAATAAGATTAGTCTATTTCAAATACTTGCATGTGAGCTTTTCTACTGATAAACAAAGAAAAGAAACCAAGTACTAAGGAAAAAAACCTAAGAAACCCCTTGGCGGTTGATTGCATCCGTGGAAGAATGCGGAGCCTGAGCCTGAGGATTTTCGCCACCTACTAGGGTGGGAGCGTCGGTGGAGCCACCAGCACCAAGTCCAGGATTGGGCTCTTGGTGACCCTGCGTGCCATAACCCTTCATCTTGTAATCCTCCAAGTCCTTGTACTGTGTGTACGGACTGGTGTTCACCGGTAGCCCTTCCAATTTCCCTTTGTCTTCGTTCTCTTTCTTTTCCATTTTTTCCCCTATTCCTTTTTTTCTTGTGGATCTCAAATTCAGGTTAATAACATTTGCATGGTTTCAGACGAGTTCAAGCTTTAGAATATAAAGTCTCCAATTGCTGCTCTAACGATGCCACGAGTTAGCAATGTGTCAGCATTTGTATGAGGTGTAAGCCATGCCGGGGAGCCAGGCTAGAATCATGTTAAGCCTATTATATAATTGCATCCCAGCTCATTTGAGAAGTGAGAAGTAACGGGGCAAGACATTTTGGGCTTTCTATAGAGAACATGATCCAGTACTTGTGTCCAACTAAGATATTTCAACCCGGGAACCTTGTGGGCCAATTCTTTTCTGAAATAAAACCACCGTGACGATTTCTTTTTTGGTAAGCACACCATGACATTATTAGATTCAGAAGATTTTTTGCTAAGGAAGGAGCTCATTGTGATAGTGCTTTGGGATAGTCAAAGTCAAGTAGAGGAATCTGAATCAGGAGTTTCTCTTTCTCATCATCAACAATGCTCAATTTAATCAAGAAAGACCTAGCATATCAAATTATCAACCTGGTTGAACATTGAACGACTCTGCAATGATTTGAGAGCTACAGATCGACATCTTTTTCTTTCATTGTTTCTCTGTTTTACATACAAGGAAGAGACATCCGTCAGTTTAAAAAACTTCACCTAACTTCAATATCTGAACCAATAAAAAAAAAGATATGTATGGCGGTGAATTATTCATTTATAACACAAATAATAAGATATGTATGTATATACATATATAGAAGTAACCCAACTGAATAATTCACTTCAAATATCGATTTCAGCTGTCCATTACAAATGGACCACTTAAATCCGTAACTTCGAGAAGCTTGGCTAAGAAATCTTGTCCTAATATTCAATCAGTGGGCAAAAACAAATGTGCTTGTCTAAGAATGGCCCTTGATGTGAAATCAGTATGTTGACCTCATTCCAACCCTTTCCGCATATAATTGCACTGCAATCTACTCAATAATTCACACATGCTGACGTTTCTCAACCACAATTAATCAAAGAGATCACCTTCTAATCTAAATAAAGTAATACCTTCATTTTTATCATATGTAAATAATTTTATAAAAATTTAAATATTATTATTTTTTAACATATCATTATCTATATTATTTTTTAAAAATAAATATTTATTATATATTTTTTACTCTCAAAATATGAGTTTAAATACAAAATATCTTATAATCAAAATCATTTTTTCAATTTTTTATAAATGAAACACTTTTATAACTTTATATATAAATTTTAATCAATTACATAAATAATATTTATTATTATTATTTTTAATTAAAATTATAAGTATCAAACAATTTATTAATTATATTTTATACTATTTTAAAACATATCGATCTGACTCAAATTTCTAAAAAAAATTCTTATACAAATATATTTCATTTAAAAAATATAAAAAATAATTTTAAAATTAAATAAGAATATAACCTAAATTTAAATGATGCAATCTTGTCAAAATGAACAAGCCAGTAAAAGATAATGCCGTCAATCATAATCACAAAATTAAACAAATTTTTTTATAATTAACATTTCTTTTTGTCCTTTTCATCTTTAGAATCAAACTGATTACTATAGCTAATTTGAACAATACTGTACAATGAACAAGAAAGCAGCATTCCCAACTTCCTGGTTTGTAATGCATGCGTTCTCAGAGGACAAGCATCAAACACTAATACTGCACTAGACCCGCCCTCCATTTTCATTCCTGGACGGCTGGAGATTTAACTTAAATTTAGCAATAACTCACTCTTTGAGTGAGCCACTCAAACAAGCCCATCTTCAATTTTAAATCCTCACGTCCAGCTAACCGCCACGGGACTTCCCACAACATGCTTCCCATCTGACCACTTAATTCTGCCAAACACATTGGTGTTTGCAGGCATTGAAGACGCGCTAAAAGTCACCGTATATGATTTCTTCTCATTCATCGCACTGAATGTCAGTGACTCCGGCACCGCCGATATTTTCACTGACGGATCCTCTATAGTTGCGGAGAACTGATATGTTGCCGGAGCACCGACATTCGTAAGAGTCCTGGTATGTTTAACTAGGCTGGAACCGCTTTTGCTCCCACCATTTGCTCCTCCCTCCATTTGGGTTTCGAGTAAAACAGCAAATGAAGGGTAGTTAAGATCACCGATGCTGTACTTCTTGCTGGGATCGCAGCTAAAATTACTTTTGGCGACGCTATAAATTTGTGAAGGCGTGAAATTGAGCGCACACAAGAAATTCAGATAATCCTCGGCTTCCAAGTCATAAACAAGTCCTGGGTTGAGAGCAGACACTGGGTCTACGTGCCCGGCACCGTAGTCGAAAGGCGTAGAGGCTTCTCCGGTGGCTAAGTCTTCCAGCGTCTTACCATTTCTATAGGCCGTGTATGCTGTTGTCATGAGGGCCGACCGTATGGCAGCTGGACTCCAATCCGGATGAGCTCCCTTCAACAAAGCCGCTAAGCCACTCACGTGCGGGCAGGACATTGAGGTACCCGAGATAATGTTGAACCCAACACGTCTTCCGTCCTCTGCCAACCCAGTTGGGCCCACTGCACCTGTCCACGCCGCTATGATGTTGACACCTGGGGCTATTACATCCGGTTTTAAAATTTCCGGTGTGATGGAGTTTGGTCCTCGTGAACTGAAAGCAGCGACGACTGGTGACGGTTCGATCCCAACTTTTGTCCCCTCAAAAAGAATGGTAACCGTGGGATTAGGAACTGAAAATAAGTAATCCTTGATTGCATCACCTGATTTCTCACCCACTGCGGTGGCTGGAAGTAGATGGGCGTCGGCCACCAGCTCCGCTCCGTTCCCAGCGGTGTTGGCTAAAACCATCCCAGCTCCACCAGCTGCTTTTACCACGGAACCCTTTTGAACCCTAGCATTTACACCGCGGTCGCATAACACAATTTTCCCCTTCACCTTTTCGGCTATTAAAGTCCCCGTCATACAAAGATTCCCATTGCTGGCGTTACTAGCATTACCGGCATAAACAAACGGAAACATTTTTGCAGGCAAATCAGCACCTCTGTAAAGTGAAACTCCAGAGAAATTTTTCCCGTTGCCGAGGCTAACATAGGCAGGGAAGTCGCGATCTAGAGTCCCGGCACCGACGGTAGTGATCCAGGGTGCAACGTTGGACAAACTGTAAGGACTGGGTCCTGCATTTCCAGCTGAGCAGGAGACCAGGATGCCCTTCTGCATGGCAGCGAAGGCTCCGATTGCAACACTGTCTCTGTAGTAGTCTGACATGCCGCCACCGAGGGACATGGAAAGAATATTAACGTTGTCCTCAACGGCCTTCTCCATGGCCATTAGTATGTCGGAGCTAAAGCAGCCACCAATCCAGCAGACCTTATAGATAGCAAGCCTGGCATGAGGTGCCATCCCACGCGCCGCCCCACTTGCATAGCCGAAAAGGCTAGCTCCGGTGACAATTGTCCCAGCAGCTGTGGAAGAGGTGTGAGTCCCATGACCATCGTCGTCTCGGGGAGATTTGGATTCTTTTGATTCATCAATTGGGCCCAGCGTGGCCTCATAACCATCGGAAAAGTACCTTGCGCCTATCAATTTCCGGTTACAATTCGCTGAGGTGAATTTAGTTCCAGTCTGGCACACGCCTTTCCATGAAGCAGGGATTGGCCCCAACCCGGTGTCATCATAGCTCTTGCTTTCGGGCCAAAAGCCAGTGTCCAAAACACCAATGACGACGTCACTGGCAGAAACTGATTCGGGGAATAAATTGACGCTCTTATCGAGTCCCAAAAAGGAAGGAGTCCGAGTGGTGTGGAGCTCATATCTCACCTCAGGTAAAACTGAGATAATTCCGGGTCGTTTCTGGAGCGCTTTGGCTTGTCGGGGTGTAAGTCTGGTGGCGAAACCGTGAATCACACTGTTGTAGGTGTAGATCATCTGGGCAGAATCGGAAACCGATTTGAGTGACGAGTCATACCAACTAGTATGGTCATCGAAACTCGCAGGCATCTCTGATTTGGCCATGTGAACGATGTATGTCTTTTTCACCATAGTTGCTACAGAAGCATGGCAAATAGCCAGAAGCACAAGAGCTATGAGAGCTCCATGAAAGCTAAAGTTTCCCATGTTTTACCCAGTGGAAGTAATTAAGAAAATAAGGAATGGAGGAAGAAGTTCTGCGGAAGTCCAGAAGTTATATAGAAGATTGAGGAGAAAGGAGTACAGCTGGTGAATGTGAAGTGTGTAGCCTGCACATTAGTGATAGGGAAAGCAGAGTGAGAGCAGAGGTGGGAGTGATGGAGTTGTGATGTGGGGACCGTTGCTTTGTCCTGTAATAGGAAATGATTACGGAAACAAAATGAAACAAAGTAAAGCCAGCTTGGCAGCTAGAGGGAAACAGTGAGTGGAAAAGAAAGAAGTGATATGAATTGTATTTTTGTTTTTTCCCTCATGTAATTGAAGCCGTATAAATTATATACTGGGTTTCACTTTCATTATTATTAAAAAAAATTATTACATTACGCTGGGAATTTGAAATGAGACTCGAACTTATTAAATATGATGTTCATGTGTAAAGGCACCTAACCACTAAATTATTTTGCTCAATTTTCATTATTATTGAAAGTATTTTTTTATAAATGAAAAAATATTTTTTTGTTTGGATAATAATTTTTTAATTAAAATTTTATATTAAATTATATGATCTCATTGGAGAAAAATTAAAATTTAGATATGATTGAAAATCTGAATTAAAAAATATATTTTTTGAGAGATGTTTTAATTGATAATGATTGATTTAATTTTTAACCAAATTTAGCCTAAATATATGTAAATTCTTATACACCAACTAATATTTCAAAACAAGGTAGGTGCATTTATATTATATTAAAAAAATTTAAAAAAATTTATACGAGGAAGTGTGTTTTTTAATTAACTTACTTTAAAAGGGTACAGTCAAATCATTTAAATATTTGAAGTAAAAATATTAATAAAAGTAACATAGAAATAAATACTTATTAAATCTATAAAAAGTATTTATATTTTAAAAAAAAACTTATATTTTAAATAATTGTTTATGACTAGAAGGCTTTTATTTTTGACGGATGTAATTATTGCACTTTAAAGAATGACAAGGATGTGTTACATAAAAATCAAACCGTAGGCTGATTTATTCACAATTTTATGTCTGACAGTGCTGGATGACTTAATCTACTTGAGGTGCAATTATAGTTTAGATATAAAATACACAAAGTTTATAAGTAGGTGTAATTTAAGATTCTAATAGCTAATAATAAGACCCTAATTTATACTGAAAAGTATTTTTTGTTTTTGTTTTTTAAACCACGTGAAAATCCTTCTTTGAACCATATGAAACTGAGTATCTTGGAGCTATTGTCCCATTGCAAAGTCGTCCACACTTCTTTTCCCTCAGTCTGTCTGCCAGGCTAATTATTCTTCTTAACTTTCGCTTTTAATTGTGTTACTTTGCAGAGAAAACTAATAAAGATAAAGAGAAATGTTCCAAATGGGGATTCTTTTATTCATAAAAAAAAATAAATTATCTCTGTTTTTTTTTCCCCTTCTTTTTGGCTAGACCTAAATGGGGCTTCTTCCTTTTCTTTTGAAAAATGTTAATGGGGCTTCCTTGAAGTGGATGTGCCCAGTCCTTATATTGGCTATTGTTCTCTCACATGTAGAATAAGGACCCATGGTCAATGCACAATGGACATGGACAATGAATGGTATTACATGAGTCATATAATTTCATAGACCTCATATCTAACAAAGATAGGAAACATATCTAAAGTTAACATTATAATTTTTTTTTTATTATAATGCATAAAGATTTTAGAAGACTATCATGACATGTTGATGTAAAAATAAGTTTTATTGATGGCGTTATGAAAACTGTCAAAATATTACTATTGTATTATAGATTGGCTTAACAAAACAAAGAGAAAATAAATCAATTTTTTTTAAAAAAAAACATTATAAAATTTTAAAGAAAAAAATATAAAAATAAACATGACAAGTAAATCATCCCACATTAAAGTCAAATTTAAGTTTAACAATTTGATTACTTGACATTTATATAATATGACTTAATATTTCATTTATTAAGTATCATTTGACATAATTTTTTTTTTTACATTGAAAGCAAGTACGTTTAAAATGTTCTAAGAAATTTGAGATTTGCATATTTTATAAATATAAAAAACGTTACATAAAGAAAATGGTGAAAATTCCAAAAACAGAGGTTACAAGAATCTTGAATGTTGCATCTAGTGGTTCACGGGTTCATATAACTGTGTAATTATTTGTCCTCTGACTACTTATTAGGGGTTGGGTGAGACGTTTAAGTCTTACCCGTCGCCCAACCGTCTTCTTCTCTCCTTTCATTCCTTCTTTTACCCTTTTACCCACCCATTCACCCCAAGAAGAAAAACCATAATCTGCAGGAATACACTATGGCATCCCGGATAAGACAAAAAAAAGAAGAAGACATAATTTACTATCTTAGGATGGAGGAAAATATTCATTTTCCATTAAGATTAAATAAAAACGAATTAGCATGTACTGGATACATCATACATGTATTAGATAAATATGTTATGAGTAAGATTTAATTTATTAAATTATTAATCAATCCTTTTAAAATTGAATAATTATATTTGTATAATTAAATATTATATTGTATTAAATAAAGTTTTTTTACTTTTTTACTAAATTAAATATACTTTTCATTTAAAAGTTTAATGATAACTTTTTTAATATGTGAAATTCACATATTGTTAAATCAAATCAAATTATGTGATGGCGTATTACCTACATTATAAGGAGAACATTATAATTTCTTAAACAAAATTTTTTAATTATTTTTATATCAAGTCAAAAGTACATATTTTAATATTTCATTTTGTACGAAATTGAATGTTCATATTTATATTTTAGTTTCTTTATAATTTAATGTTTATTTTCCTTAAATAATTTTTTTTAATCCAAATTTTCATTAATAAATTCATTAATTTAATGATTTATATTTCACTAACTCATTAGTTTCATCACTCATTGCTCACAAATTTAATTTAAGTTTTTTACTTACTACTAGCTTATAAATTTCATCATCCATTGCATTAATATTAATGATAATACTCATAAATAAAATATTAAGGATAATTAAGTAATCTAATTAAAGTGAGAGAGCTTCATTAATTTTTAATTAAAGTAAATAATGAGTATTTCATTCGTTCAAAAATATAAGTCGTTGAAATACGTTTTATATAGAAAAAAAATATTTTGCTTCATAAGTTGCTCTTATTTATTATGTTTTGTAAATACAAAAAATAAAAGAAATTTTGTTTTGAGAATAAAAGAACTTTATATTGAAAAAAATGACTTATATTTTGGAATAAGAAATATATTATTAAACTATTTAAATTTTTGAACGAAGGAAATATATCAAACTATTTAAATTTATGAATGAAGGAAATATTATTTTGGATAAAATATATTTTAATATTTTAATTTAGTAATCTCTAGTCCGAAATTGATTGACATATTTGGTTTTTACTTAAATTATGAAGACATAATTAATATTGTTAAAAATGTTTATTTTTTTATAAATTATTCATAAAATACATCTTTATGCCAATCATTCTTAGAATAATAATTTAATTTAATTTATTTATCCAAGAGAGTTAATGAATTATTGATATATTTTGTTTTTTTTCCCATTTATTTGAAAGCTTGAGCATTGTTGGCAAAGTACATATTATTAATTAATTAAGTGAATTATTTCAATAATCTATCCATCATTTATTATTCATGGGTTAAGTTAATACTCACATTTTAAATAGAGATATTTTAATAAATTAAAAAATGTATTATATAATGAATAATTAAAATAACATATAATTTGAGATAAATGAAAAATTAAATCAAGTCTATTTATTTGAGAGGTAAATAGGGTAATATACTAACATTTAAAACTTTACAGATGATCGCGGCCGGACGTGGATCCCGTGCACTATTGTTTATCGGCGTGAGTTTAAGTGCTCCATTAAGGAAAAATTGCGTGCAAGTGCTCCACTATCGGTGTAAAAACTAGATGGTGGATTGGCGCAGATTTATGGCCAATTGAAAAATCTCTCCGCCATCAATTAGATTCTTGCCAAAATCTTCAAGGATTAACAAGTATTTTTTAAAAAATTGCGTAACATAAGAGTAAAATTTCGTAACATCAAGGGGCCACTATTATTTAAGTTTTTTTAAATTTTTTTTTCAAATTTTCGGTTTCCAGTTAACGAGACGATTCAGACAAACATAATAGTAACCTTTATTTATTTATTTTTTTCCATTATGGACTTTCTTTTTATGGTAGATATTGTGCTCTGATTCGATGTATTACTTATAAGTGATTGGAAATGATTATTAAGATTAAGTTGGTGATCCTGCAGGTAATTCTCAGCATGTGGAATCACACAAAATGCGAAAGCTCATTAGAGTCTGATTACTGAACATTACAGTATCGGTTCCTTACTTCACGATAAATTTGGTATTTTTGGGTCGTAGTCATGACCCGTTCTTGTTCTAAAGAAGAAGG
This sequence comes from Apocynum venetum, assembly GCA_019593545.1. Lineage (NCBI taxonomy): Eukaryota > Viridiplantae > Streptophyta > Magnoliopsida > Gentianales > Apocynaceae > Apocynum > Apocynum venetum. Next base: position 528,055 of record SRSM01000123.1, on the reverse strand, counting down.
CCCGATAAAATGTCTTACTATTAAAATTAATAGTGGTGATTTATTTTTTTCCTACACACTCATATATATATATATATATATATATATAAAAGTTTAATAAAAATCTGTAATAAGCTGATATATAATTTACGATTAATGTAAGAATAATTTATGAAAAAATGAAATTACTGCTTAATAACTTAAACTTAATTAAAAAAAAAAAACTGATAAAACTAAGTTGACAATTCCGATAAAGTGCTTGTATATTCCACTACATCTGTGATCAATAGGCAGAAATTTCAAGTTTTCAAGTATACAGTCGAGTTGATAAGATATAATAAAGTGAAAATAAATTTTTTGACAATACACGTTTAAATATTCTGTGAGATAAATTTTTATTGAAATATTATAAAAATTTATTTAAAAATTTGAATTTTATTAATTATTTCTCGTATGTGTCCGTTAATCATATACATATTCATATTCGTGTATATATGAATAAGTTCTCCACTTTTCCTTATAAAAAAATTGAAAGAAAATTCACAATTCATGGCTTTTCTTTTTTCCTTCGGTTTGTCAGCAGGTGATTACAGTAGCAGACAGCCACTGGGTTCTTCTACCGCCCATGTGCGGTGGTCGTATCTCCAGCAAATTATTGATTATCTTGAGCAACTTTTTAACAACAGTATTATTCTTTCTTGTCTGATGGTGAATTTGTTTATGGGTAAAAGATTCCTTCCATATTTTAATTCTTTAATTGAGCACGGTTTAATTTTCAATTCAGTGTGTATTGATGAGTGAGTACAAAGGAGCGAGGCGGGGACATGCAATCTATCATTTGTTTAATAAATAATAATATAAAAAATTATTTTTTATAAATACTAATAAAAATAGAAATTCGAAGATTTGTAGAAGTTGAATGTAAATTTAACCGAATTTCTATGAGGGCTTCAAGTTTAAAATTTTAATAATTTTACAACTACATTAAAAAATTAATTCTATAATTTTTTTTTCAATAGGGTATGAAGTTTTCCACTTACTCACATAGCCACGTGTCTAAGCGACTAATAATTTTAAAAATTATGAATTAAAGTCATAATTTTTATATTTATGATGTATTTTTCAAAAAATAAATTTAGCATTACATTCAAAAAAGTTAATTATCAACTTTAAAAGCCTCTTTAGTCTTCACTACAGAATGTCTTTGACCTATTCTTAATTACTAAAAATAAACAGTTTTTAGCCTTTTTTTACTTACAAAATATTATATTTTGAGCAATTTTCCGTTACATTTTTATTATACTTTTTAGCTTAAAAAAATTTAAAAAGATTACCTTTTAAAAATGTTTCCTAAAATGCCCTTTTCAGAGCAATTATATATAATATAAAAAATCCAGCGTCTAAAAACATTGGCTTTATCATTTATCAACGAATTATATCGTATCTATTTTGACTTCCTAGTCTCTGTGAATATCAATAGATGGAATAGCCTTTTTAGAGCCCATTAGCAACTTGGTGCTTTTCCACGATCATATCCGCAGCAAATATACTGAAAATCTATATTAGAGATCATGAGAGAAATACAACTAGATTAGATAAACTTTGGGTAACCTAACAAAAGTAATTGGAAATAATGTGTGTGACAAGTGCACGAAACGAGCGGGTCTTCTGGATAAAGCTTTGTATTGCCGTGTTGCCACCAAGCTTATTTGAGCAAACTATCTCCTAATGCATATGCTTTAATTCAATATAAAAAAGGAGGAAAATTTGCTTATAAATGATTAATGTTGCTTCTTAAGAGAATATCGCTATTGAAAACTAGATTGCAGTGAAGTTAAAAAATCATTTCACTTATGATTGAAACATTATAGATTTAAATTATAAATACGGTCCCTTTAATTTTTTTTTTATAAATACGAAAAATATAGTTGGTTTGCATAGTTCCGTTAACAGATAAATGTGCAATAATATATACATTTTTTTTCTTAGAAAAAAAAAACAACCGTCGCTATTGGCATCCATTTCATTGGACTAAATTATTGCGTTGTTGCATTCTGATTATTGCTTTATAAAGGAACCATGTGGTATTTAAGACCAGTAATTAACATCAGTACGGCAAGAAACTCAACCATATGTCATGGCGTATGGGGTTATTCATATTTAAGAGTTTAATTAGTACACTTAAAAGTGTAACTACACGAATATCTTCATAATTCATACACGAAAATATATCTTTATAACTTATTTGACTATTATTTTAATGATGTTCTTCGAATAATGATTGTAGAATTACTTTGCTATTGAAAACAAGGTAGACTGTCAATAAAAAAGTCATAAATGATGGACGACGGAGAACGTTTGGTCAATTGGGGCAGGTTAAATAATGTACCAATATCAGCAAGCTATCATTGTCGTGCTACATGGTTCATACGAGCAGTAGTTGATATTCATATCTGGGAATGACTTTTGCAAATAGATCACAAAATTATATTTATATGGGGATGATGACGAACAGAAAGAATAATGAAGCGACCCCCCCCCCCCCCCCCGACCCGTCCCAATCCTGCAACCTCAATCCATCTGATTCCAATTATAGTTATTCACAAGTCATGACACAATCAATTGTTTCACACTTGAAATGAAAAGAAAAATTAATGCTTCAAAGACTAATGATGTTCGACCAACAATAATGTCCTGGCTTCTGGCTACATGATTTTCTTTCGCGGTTGTTGATAGCTCTCTCCGTGTGAGACACGGACTTCGTTTCGTATTGAAGAAGTGGTTGGATCAAGCCAGCCCATTTTCATGTAGTACAAGATATAAATTCTAGAATATCTTTAACATTTCTGCATTTCCAAAAACTGTAATTATTCTCTTTTTTTTTTTTTAATTCTCTCTTAAGTTTCATATGCGAACTCCATTATCATTTCACTGAAATCAAACACTCGTTATTTTACTTCAATAAGATTAATTTGATGGACATGAATTGTGTACCTAGAGAAGTTAATTTTACTCAAAGAAAAACTTGACCCAAAATTATTTCAACATGACATTACAGACAATTTGAACAGTTGATTGATTACGAAAAAGATCATCTAAATCAACTCGAGTGAACATTTTCGGGAACTAAATTAAAATTCATACTGTATGATGACCGATTACTCAGAAAGAGCCGTATAAAACAGCACACGCCAACAAGAGGATAAGTTAAACTATTGGAAAGCACAAAATCTGAGGAGGCTTGACTGTGGATTGTAGAAAAATATAGAGAGCAGGCGGACTTTGCTTTGGAGTTTTGTTCTGATATCAAAATATATCACTTCGATGTGAGGTCCTTTTGTCTATGCACTCCATTTTTCACTCTTTTCATATTTAGCCTGGCGTTATTCCAATTTATAGATTGTGTTTTCAGAGAGAAACTTATAAATTCTTTTTATTTTAATAACGAAGTAGGTTTTCAATTTCAAAGAAAAAAAAGAAAAGAAGAAGAAGTAGGTTTTATTTTATAAATTCTTTGATTTAATGTTAAAGGAATTCTTTTTACCCTTTTAATCCAATGGATAATGGATACAATTTGTCAAAAAAAAAAATTGAATCCAATTTCTATATTTGTCAAATTGGATTGATTGTAATTTTTTTCATTAATATATTATATTACTTTTTTATAAAATTCTATATTTTTATAAAAAAAAATTCACCAAAATTTTATAAGTAGATTTTTCAATTAAAACGATTCGTATTATCTTAACCCATTAATATCCATCACTAATTGAATTATAATAAGAATAATTTGATAACTTATATTAAAAATTTTATTTCATGTTAAAAAGGAATATTTACCAGATAAACATATTTGAATGCTAGTACTTGATATTAGCCCTAAACTCTTCCTAATTTTAATCTCTATTCCCACTTTACTTTTCTTTTAAATTTTATTTTCTATACTGTCTTTCTTGGTTAAAGTCAAAACAATATATAGTATAAAATTTATACTAATTATTACCTCTTTTTTGAAAGATCTTCAAGACAACTCAATTTTGAAAATGCGTTGTATCTGGAATTCTGACCCAACGGACAAAGTCACCATTTCCGCGCTCTCCTCCTCAATCGACAGTCGCTAGATATGGCGTTTTCCAGTGGATATACACCGTCGTCTCAACAATTCTACCTAGATTACCTTTCAGTTAATTTAATTTCACCACAATCAGCAAGCCATCCTTATTGTTATGCAAGTTACCGCTTTCCTGCAGTCACCGGAAAGCGGAGTCTCAGTGCAAGTGCCGAGTCGACTCCGTCAGAATTCCGGGGGCCAAGCGCCTACGAATTGCTAGGAGTTTCTGAAACCAGCTCAATGGCTGAAATCAAAGCTTCTTTCCATAAGTTAGCCAAGGAGACTCACCCTGACCTTACAAAGTTGGATTCGGACTCATCTGCTTCCAAACAATTCATTCAAATCCTCGCTGCTTATGAGGTAATTTTGTCTTCAAATAATAATTTCCGCCTGAAGAATGATGGTATGATTTCCTGAATTCAGATTCTTATTCTGTCGAAGCTTAATTGACTGTATTGTGATTGCGCTTGATATTTTATTTAGCTAGAGTAGTTCGGTTAAGTTGCTAGTGAATCTTTCGTTATGACCAACGGAAGTGTGAAATCTAGTATGAAAAGAACATCGCTATGTTGTTGAACTTTTTTCAGTCGCTATGTAATTGTTTTACTTGATGTGTAATTGTTAGGCTTTACTTGATAGACATGTATATTTCGTGTATACCGCTCCACAATGTGTGTAGAAGAGAATGATGTGGCTGTACTTTTAATTTTTCTCTTTGGAGATTATGTAAATATGCCATATGTTTAGTATTGAAGTTATGATAACATTGCAAGTTCTTTAATCGGTTCTTTGCTTAAGGATGATTTTACTGAAGAGTTACTGCGGCAGTAGGCAAACTATGATTAAGAATCAAAATAAATGAAATGGTATTGAGCATCCATTCATTAGAATGGGATTTCACTTATACTGGTGAAATGCAGATACTGTCAGATTCTGCAAAGAGGGCACTTTACGATCAGTATCTATTATCTCAAAAAACTCTAATTCAAAGACATTCTGGACAGGGTTCTATGGTATATAAATATGAATCACATGATGCATCTGCGCAAATGGAAGTGGTTGAGTGGTTGAGATGGTATAGATGTGCTATAACTGACATTTTGTCTGAGAAAAGAGTGGTAGTTGGATCAGGGTATTTTGATGTATTGGAAAGAGATTTCTACTCAGCTATACATAAGGCATATTATGGCCCAGAAATTGAGTCGTTGGATCTCCTTCCCGAGTATTTTGAAGCTGAGGAGAGGTCTCAATGTGGAACATCCGAGGTTCTGCATTTGGTTTCTGGGCGAGATCTATTTGGGATGGTGCGTGTAGTCAACAAGACTCCCAAATTATCAGAATCCTACAAGGAAAAGTTGACACCTTTTGCTTCGGATTTGTGTCGATCTGTGTACAATGCTGATAATAGAAAGATAACAGATATAACTTCTGATGGCATTTGTCAGAAGCAAAAAGCAGAATCTGAACATAATGCCTCTGATGCTTATAAAGATCTAGAACTTCATGTAGGGGGAAGACTTGTTGCTATGGCCACAAGAGTTACAGCCAAGAGATATATCAATCAGATACATAATGTAGACTCCCAAGATTGTATCAACTCCCAAGATTGTATCCGTGTCTTTCTTATGTCACATGAAGACCTGATGGGTGTCAGTCAAGGGTTGCGGAAAGATTCCTATGGGGATTTTCCAGTTGGATCTAGGTTTCCGCTGGGAACAATAACTGGACTTGGGTCAAGCCCTGAAGAAGGATCCTGTTGTGTATATGATAACTGTGGTGTAAACACACACACAATCATGAAGCATAGGACATTAATGGTTCGCATCTTTCTACAAGTTCCCATCTATGCTCTATTTTAACTTATCTTTGCAAAACACATTTGACAGTTTTGAGTAACTTGTCTACTGTTACATCAGTTTATGTGGAAAAATGCACTATTACCCTGATAGTTTGGTACAATCATTTGAAGCTGTATTCTACTTGTGCTTAATACAAGATGATACTTTTTCACTAAAACATTGTGTCTTTAAGTGTAATTCTATTTGAAAATTGGCGTCCGTTGGACAAAAAGCCTTCAGTTTTAGACATGAAACAGAATTGACTGCTTGAAAAGGCGAAGGCAAAAAAATGACAAAATAAATTGTACACTGCTTTTAAATCTATTAACATGTTTTGCTTGATACATCAATTAAAGAACTACACACTTGAGCATGTTAATCTTCTTTTTCCTCCTCTTGTTTATCCCTTTATATTAGAAACTTATTCCAGGTCAAGCACATGCACTGGTATCAGGTAGGAGATAAAATTTCCATTTGCGAGTGTAGGTGCACCAGAGCTCGGTTGCCACCAAGCAAGTAAGCTGCAACTTTTAGTTTCATTTTAACTTGCAGGGAATTTTAGTTACTTGTTTGTGGGCTAGGATTTGTGTAAGATATGGTTTGCTTATGGAATTGTGCACATCTGGAAAAGCATTGTTTTAAGTGGTTAATAAGGACATGAAAATGACATGCTTAAGAAAATTTCTATATTTTTGCCAATTTGCTGCTTGTAGACTATGTAAAATGACAGTAAGTGCATTCTATTACACCTCAAAATTCCCATGCAAGCAATATGGAAATGCTCTGAAACATAGAAGATTAATGACTAATGGATATGCAAGATTAAAATGTTCCTTTATTCAAGTCCTCTTGTCTGGTTTTAAATAGAGAAGGAGATGGACCTGAAAGAATTCACCCTGGCTTCTTCTCCTGGCTGCAAGCCTGCAATAGATTCTCCATTCCTTCCTTTAACCCTTTCTCTTCATTTCCAAACTGTGGCTTTTCTCTTTCTGATATTGTAATCCAGGCTGTGACGGTAATCAGTGATGCACCATCTTTTCTATTTCAATGCCTTGTGTCTTTCTGTTCCTTCCCCTACTTCTATACGTTCTGCTTTCCTTACTGATAACATTAAGGATAATTTTCAAGGTTGAGGTGGTAATTTTATTTCTTTTATTTGGATGGCCAGTACCAAATCTCACTGACTTCTTGTTTTATAGAAGAAATGCTATTGCAATGATTGAATGAAAATTTGTTTGAGAACAGCAGGTTAAGATGATTGGAAGTTCCTACCTATACATACTTTTTACCTCCCTCCTTTCTGATCTTGTTCCTCATGTTGTGAACTTAAACAATTCTATTTCTCAATAGATTTTGGCTATTTGAACCTCGCTGTGGCACACATGATATTGGTGGTTGGTATGTGGAGACATTTGGAAGGGATAAGAAAGGGCGGACTGCTCCATCCCAGAGGTATTGGGATGGTTTAGATACAAATTATCAGTTTGACAAGTAAGTTTATGATGTATGAGCCTGCAGTATGTGCAAGTATTTCTCTAACAATTTGTCATAACTTAATGGATCATAAGGCCCATTCTAACAAAAAAAGAAAAATAAATCATGTGCTAGATTTCCTTTCATGACTCCTTCTCATGCTCTCACAAAGGTAAGAATATGAACAGTCGCTGATGGCTTCCTTTTGAGTATGATATATCTTTTTAAGATAGGTAAATGCTGAATGTTGGATATTTTTTACTTGTTTTTCTTATTGCTCATAGAATTTGGATGAATAAATGCTTCTCAATAATCAGAATTGTATACAAGCACTCTTTGCGCTGGAACTGTAGTTTATTGCAAGCTGTATTATGTGCAGGAGACTTCATCCGGCAATGTATTTGCTTACTCTTGCATACAGAACTTTAGATATTGAAGATGCCAGGAGAAAGAAAAAGACAGTGAAAGATATTATTGAAACCAAAATGTCTAGACTTCTCAGCTGGTGCAAGAAATTTGTGTAGATAGCATACGACAAAGTTTTGTTGGATGGAAATGCTGATTTCCCAGCATCTAGTTGTCGTGCCTATGCCTATAGACTTCTCGGTGCAAGAGATTTGTGTAGATAATGCATATCAAAGTTTTGTTGGATGGAAATTCTGATTTCAAGATATCCAGTTAGTCATGCATATGGCTTAAGCAATCAAGAGCAAGAATACTGATATTTTTCCACATTGCTATGCAATATCTTGAAAATTTCACATTTTTGAGCTTTCTATCAATTTCTATAAATATGAGTTTCATCACGAATCTTATGAAGAGAGAAGAGGAGAGCTTCTGTGCTGCAAGCATGTCAGTTGTTTATGAGTAAATATCTTTTCTAATCACTGAATGCTAAAGATCTAAGAAAGGAGGAAAAAGAGTTCATGAAGGAAAAAAAATGGTAGAGTTTCATGCTGCTGTAAGTATTTGAAAATGAAGAATCATGTTGTTGAGTATTAAATTAAGTTAGGCAGCCAAACATGACTACTACGAGTGTTGTTTCTTCTATATTTGTGTGATTGTGTAAGCCTATATATATAGACACTTCTTGTAATCTATGTGATCAAGTCATTAAATACAATCAACATGGTATCAGAGTCTATTTTCTCGTGGCCTGAACCTTTCTAATAATTTGAAAGGTTCATTTGAAGTATTAGAACTCTTTAATGTTTTGTTTCAAGAAGTGTTTCAATTAGAATTTTTAGTCTTTTGCTTCAAGAAGATTTTCAATCTCAACCTTCCTCTATATGTTCAACAATTCACATCAGAAACATATCTATTATAGAATCTTCAAATTCCAGCTTCTTCAAGTATCTAAGTTTTCAACTTCTTCAAGTTTCAAGTTCCAGCTTCTTTAATTTAAATTCAGTTTCTATTCTCCATTTTATTTTTCTGTCCATCTTACATCATTATTAGGCGTGCATCAACCTCTCAAAACATCACCCGAAGTCCAGCGGTCAGAAGTTGCTGCCACGTGCCTTCACGTGCCACCTCACTCTCCGGTGCATGAGCCTCACGCGCCACTTGCAACGGTCGGAACGTTGCGTCGCTTCTTCCTCAAGCTTCTCCAGGTTCTGCTTGATCCATTCCAGGTGTTATTTGTTAGTTTCACCTTTAATTTTTGAAATGGGTCATATTTATTCTCTTGGGTTTTAAAAACTTTTTGCTTCAATTGTTTCTTATCTCCAATTGGTCTCTAATATAAGCAATATAAGATCTTAGTATTAGGAACAAAATACAAGTCATCGCTGGAGAAGAAATATTGTACCCCATTTCCCAATCTCAATATGTTCAACCAAAAGTTTATGTGCCAAATTTATCTGGTAATGTTGTTATCACTCATGATAAGTTGATAGGGTCTCAAAATTATCAATAGTGGTCTTCTCATGTGAAACTGTAGTTTATGAGATAAGGGGTAATTGATCATTTGACTATCAATTCTGAGAAAATTTACTATGAAAGAGATGTGTGGGAAAGAGTTGATACCCAATTATGCAGTCTTCTATGACAGTCTCTTTCATTTGATTTAGTTCCTATATTTCGTCTCTTCATGACTTGTGCATTTGTATAAGAACAAGCATAATCACTATATAAAAATGACATCTCTTGTTTTTATTCCATTGTTAGTGAAATGGTGAATATAAAAAAGTAAGATATGTGAATGAAAAAATTTTTAGGCAAAATTCAAGGGCTCATGTCAGAATTCAACAAACTATTGTCCATTGGAGGATCACTAGCAGACCAGCTTGCTTATCGTGACAAGTTTTTTGTTGTCTTCACTCTTGCAAAACTTGAGTCAGATTATGAACAAGTTTGTAATGAAATTCTCGACGAATGAACTGTATCAAGTACTAAAGATATGTTTAGAAGACTTCTACAAGTTTCTTCTGTCTCCAAAGAAATTACACCCTCCTTCACAATAGAGCACTCTGCTCTTACTTTTCAAACTCAATATTATGGAGACAATAACAGAGGAAGAGGTCGAGGAAGTTATCGAGGAGGTCGAGGTGGCTGTGGCCCATTCCGATTTTGTGATAATTGTAACAAATCGGGCCACATAAAGGAAGAATGTTGGGCACTTCATAGTAAGTCAATAGTGGACTAATGTGGTCTAAGTAAATTCAGATGCCCCTAATACACACACTACTAACTCAAACACTGAGTATCAAGAATTTCTACGACTCAAAGTTGCTAGGACCTTTGTCACTCCTGAAGCATCGCATACCGCTCTTACTTCGCAATCTAACTGTGTGTATTTTTGATTCCGGAGCCACTGATGATCTTTCTGGTAATCATGATATTTTCTAACATATTATCTACTTTAATTCCCTTCCATCAGTTACCTTTGGCGATGGATAAGTAGGTGCAGCAAAAGGCATTGGGAATGTTACTCTTTTTCCTTCTTTATCCTTATCTAATGTGTTGTATATTCCTGGATGTCCCTTCAATTTAATTTCCGTTTACCAACTTACTCAGTCTCTTAAATGTTTTGTCACTTTATCTTCTAATTTGGTATTTGTGCAGGACCGACACACGAAAGAGACCATTTGTATGAGATATGAATCAAAGGGACATTACCTCTTCTTATGTCCCAAAGTTGCGTGCACCGCTATTGTTTCTCCTCTTTTTGCTCATTATCGTTTGGGACACCCGAGTCTTAGTAAAATGCATCAAATCATTCCTGATATGTCAAATTTAAAATCTCTTGAATGTGAGTCATGTTAACATGAGAAACATTCTAGAGCTACATATTCTGTAGGGTTGATAGGCGTACTACTACCTCATTTTCTTTAGTTCACTCTGATGTTTGGGGGTCATGTCGTGTCTCATCTATTCTTGGCTATTGATATTTTATTACCTTTATAGATGATTTTTCTCAGTTGCACTTGGGTCTTTTTGATGAAAAATCGTTTTGAGCTTTTTAATGTATTCTAAACATTCTATAATGAAATAAAATCTCAATTTGGAGTCTATAAAAATCATACGTAGTGATAATGCAAAAGGATACTTTTTTGATCCCTTAACTACTTTCTTTTCCTCATATGACATTCTTCATGAATCTTCATATGCTAGAACTCCACAACAAAATGGAATTGCTTGAGAGGAAGAATCGACATTTTATCGAAACAACATGCACTTTACTTATCCATCAAAAGATTCTTAAAAGTTTTTGGGGAGATGCTATACTTCACTCTTGCTACCTCATAAATTGAATGTCCTTTTCTGTCTTGCAAGGAAAAATTTCACTTAGTGTTTTACTCCTACAAGAATCTCTTCATAAGCTTTTGCTAAGGGTCTTTGGGTGTACCCGTTTTGTTCATGACACTACTCCTCGACAAGATAAACTAGATCCCAAAGCAATAAAATGTGTTTTTATTGGATATTCTCGTCTTCAAAAGGGCTTTCAGGTGTTATTATCTTAAAACTCATCGTTTTTACACATCCTTTAATATTACCTTTTTTAAATCTTCACCCTTCTTTTCTTTAACTACTATTGATGAATTCGACTTCACTGGGCACCCATTGGGACTACATAAATACTTCCTGTTCCTACCTTCTCTGAGTCATCACCTCATATGGTGCCTGAAGAAGCACTCACTTCACTTTATCCCGAGTCTTTGCCCTAAATCCAAGAGGAAAGACTTATGTCACCTTTTCCACATATATATTAGCGTCGTATTCGTCAGTTATGTAGTTTACAAGAAGATCATGAACGTCCAGTTGATTCATGTCCTATGCGATCGGATCCTTTTGATTCGATCTAAGATTCACCTATTGACAACCGCATAGATACCAGGTATGCTTAAAGTCCTTATCCCATCTATAATTTTATCTCACAAAAGCGTCTTTCTCCATCCTATTGTGCTTTTATTTCCCATTTGTCTTCTATATCTGTCCCTAAGAATATTTAAGATACTTTATCTCAATCAGACTGGAGGCAGGCTATGACTGATGAAATGAAAGCTCTTGATTCTTCAGGAATTTGGGAGTTGGTACCTCTACGTGTTGGCAAAACAGTAGTTGGTTGCAAATGAGTGTATAATGTCAAAGTTGGCCCAGATGGACAAGTGAACTGACTTAAAACTCAACTTGTTGCTAAAGGTTATATGCAAGTATTGGTGTTGACTACACTAATATTTTTTCACCTGTGGCCAAAATTGTCTCTGTGCGTATTTTCCTGTCAATGGCAGTCACTCATCAATGGTTATTGCATCAGTTGAATATTAAGAATGCCTTCCTACATGGTGACCTGAACGAAGAAGTGTACATGGAACAACCTCCAGGTTTCGTAGCTAAAACATGAAGGAATTTAGTATGTCGCCTTAAGTGATCTCTCTATGGTTTGAAACAATACCCCCATGCTTGGTTTGGCCGGTTCAGTGGAGTTGTTCAACAGTTCAGCATGACTCAAAGTAAGGTTGATCATTCTGTATTTTACAGACATTTATCAGGAAAAAACATATATTTGGTAGTTTATGTTGCTGACATTATTATCACTGGAGATGACACAAAAAATATAAGTCAACTTAAGGAACATTTGTTCAAAACTTTGAGACTAAAGACTTTGTAAATTTAAAGTATTTTTTTGGTATAGAAGTTGCTTAATCACAACAAAGGATTTGTGTTTCTCAAAGAAAATATGTTTTGGATATACTTGAAGAAACAGGTATGATAAATTGCAAACATGTTGACACACTCATGGATCCTAATGTCAAACTTCTTTCAGGACAGGGGAGCCTTTTTCTGATCCAGGAAGATACTGAAGTTTAGTTGGTAAGCTACTTTATTTGACAGTCATTCGTCCTAATATCTCATTTGCATTTAGTGTGGTTAGCCAGTTTTTGCAAGCACCATGTGAAAGTTGGGAAGCTACAATCAGAATTTTAAAGTATGTTAAAAGGGAGATATATGCTTATTTTATAAGAATCATGGAAATACAGAAATTGTTGGCTATAAAGATGTAAATTGGGCTGGCTATCCTTGGGATAGAAGATTAACATCAGGTTATTGTATCTTGTTTGGTGGAAATCTTGTGTCATGGAAAAATAAAAAACAAGATGTGGTAGCTCGTTCAAGTGCAAAAGTCGAATATTGAGCAATGACTCTTGGGACGTTTGAACTTATTTGGGTGAAGCATCTTCTCACAGAGTTTAAGTTCTGTAAACTCAACTCTATGAAATTAGTTTGTGATAATCAAGCTGCTTTGCACATTGTATCTAATCCTGTTTTTTTATGAAAGGACTAAACATATCGCCGTTGATTTTCACTTCATACGTGAAAAGGTTGTTTCTAGAGACATTGTTACTACTTTCATTGGATCAAATGACCAACTTGCTGATGTCTTTACTAAATCTTTGAGAGTACCTAGGATTGAATACATTTGTAGTAAGTTTGGACCATTTGATCTATATGCTCCAGCTTGAGGGGGAGTATTGAGTATTAAATTAAGTTAGGTAACTTAAAATGATTGATATGTTTGGCAGCCAAACATGGCTGCTATGAGTGTTGTTTTTTCTACATTTGTGTAATTGTGTAAGCCTATATATATAGACATTTCTTGTAATCTATATGATCAAGTCATTAAATACAATCAACACATACATGCTAAGCAATGCAGTTCCCACAATTTTGGCAATTTTAGGTTTGTGATCTGGTCTCCCATACATAACCTTTATATTATGGTCATCAAGAAGACTATCTAACTATTTGTCTGACTCCCTCTGTTGGCATGCATATGCTTTTAATGAGCAAAGAATTCATAAACATGCATACACTTCCATCATCTAAACTTGTTGATATATTGCCAAAAATGATACTAATGTTTCTTAAATGATTCTTGTCCAGTGCCAATTACAAAGCCCGTGAATTCTTTGGGGTTGAACAACTGTTTTCCTTGTTCATATTATTATTACCTATTTCAGTAGATCTTCCCATTTGCAGTACTGGCCGCCTGCTAATGCACGATAATACCTATCCCTGCAGTAAACAGGTCTTCCATCAGCAGCTTCGGCAGCAGCTGCTGCCAGATCATCATCAGCCATCACTTCCACCGGTAATTTTAGTAGCTCGTCTTTCCTATATAATTTTTCATGGACATGTGAAAATAAGCACATTTTCCTTAAATTATATTGCTCAGTTTTGGGAGAGTTAATTTTTTTTTTTATATTTTAATTTCATACCTTATATTGAACTTTGTACTGATCTTTGAATCTGATACTTTTGATGAGTTCTCTTTTGCTGCAAAGCTATTTTGGATGAAATCCTCTACTGGTGTTGCAAATATAAATAATGATGCTGCTGCAACAAGTAATGCCCCTGTTCCAACTAGGGTCTGTTTCAGCAACTTGATGACCGGCTTCACCTAGATGTATAGGGTTTTAAAGGTTTTTGACAGAAAATATGGACAAAAATACCTTCTTACTCACTTTTAGAAATGAGAATCAATCTAGGAGAAGTACTCATTTCTTTTGCATTAAAAATCACAGTGGCTTATTAATTTGGAACGATGCTTGACTACCATTTTGGCTGATCTTAAAATTCTAGAGAATGCAACATAATCAACCATCCAAATACTACCTTATAAGAGCCCAGTAGTCTGTCACGAGCAAGAATCTGCAAATGATATGGACATCATGAGCAATAAATAAATATAGTTACATGGTCCTCTATATGGTAACTAAATAATAAGTGAACTTAGCATGGAGAAAGGTGCTGCTTGGATTAGGATCATGACATCTTCTTAGCATGGCCATTCAATCTTCTACTTTCTCATATCTCTCGTGATTTGCAATAGCATTCTGTTGTTTCACATATAAACATATGTTTTTTTATTAACTATCCCAGTATTGAAACTATGCGTTTCTTGCTTATAGATCTCATTTTGGGGCTAAAGGCTTTTCACAGGGTTTATTATGCTGTTGCAAAGCAAGAGCTGCATGCTGTGAAAAAGAGCAATATTTTTAATTTGCATCTTGGAGGTAACCAAAGAGCACCAAAAACTCAGCTGCTAAATTTTACCACCTCAAATTGATAAGTTTGATCTAGATGCCATTTAACTTTATCCTCTAAATTACTCTCAATGGTGGGATATTAGCTAATTCTAGGTTTAATGCTTTTGTCCTTAAATTGACAAGCAATTTTTTAATTCGAGTTTTTTTCTGAGAACTGAAGGTATTTTAAATAAAGGATATGACGAACTAACCTCGGGTGGTTTTACCCACATTTGTCCATCATACCATCCGGTCTCTTCATAAGGAATGACCGCCGACAAAAGCCTGTCTCCAACATAACTCCACCCCTGTTGCAGGTATTATGCAAAATGATAATGCACTAGAATCTTTGTGAGACAAGTAAATCTTGCTTGACAATCATAACTCATAAGTACTTGTGGCGATACAAATGAGCTAAAACTGACAGTTATGAAAATCTGTTTTTGGTATTCATTGGTGTGGCAGAAATATGTGAATAGATAGTCTTTATACTCTGTACAGCTTACGGGATACTGTCTAATTATGCTTGGGATTTAAAGAGCTTTACATTTTATAACCTGTAATATGTGATGTCTACACTGTAATTAATGTTTTGTGGGGAGTTTAACCTTTCTGAGATTTGTCAATTTGTAGCAAGGTTGGCGTGGAGGCTATTTTTTTTTTTGGTGCTGAGAAGAAAAAATGAATCAATCTTCTTAGCTATTCCTCCCTCTGATACAAAAATAAATGGCTTCATTTTTGCTTTGGGATGTTTTTCTGTAATGTTCATTACTAATTAAACATTGTTACTAATGGAATTTCTCATTATGGACCTCAATTTGAAGTTAGTGGAGCCTGCAAGTATCCACATAGCCCAGAGGAGTGGCTCATATTTGTGTTAGTTAACAAATTTGTCACTCTCATTTCACACAAGTAGCACTCGTGTTATTATTATTATTATTTTGTTATGCTTTAACACTATTGATGGTAAATTATTATTAGTTTTTGTACATAAATCATCCAATGGTCAAACTCTCCCAAAACATTTGTGCAAAGTCAGGGACGCCATTCATTTTAAATAGTACATTTTTTTAATAAATTAACTTATTCACATTGTCTTTCGCATGGATATCTATGTAGTCCACATAAAAGCCTCTTTTCAGTTGTCACTCTTAGAGCCTTTGTTGAGCCAAAGACCTTGGACTGATTTCACTCCCCATATTCACTCACAGTTACACTTAAATAAACAGACACATTTTCAGATGTATTTGGAAGAAAATGCAGGAACATCTTATCCTCATGAAACAAGCTTAGGCTACTTATGCAATTAAATTTCCTTACCAGATAAATCCTCAGGATAATTAGTGAAACAAGAAAGAGGGTTCCTGTACCAGCTGCTAGGATGAAGCGAAGTGGATCCTGTAGGATTGAAAGCAGCTAATTATTTTCAGCAAAGTAGGGTTATGGGAAGAAAATGTTTCAGCAAATAACCAGTATCTATTTCTTCTCTCTTGCGAGGGTTTATTATTCTTTTTGCAGAAGCATTTTGTTTTCACGTACCATTGTAGCTAGTATATTATCTCACTGTACTTTGGTTAGAATATCAAACTGTCATGAGAAAGGCTGGAACTTTAACATTGCTCTAGTTCTAACAATGGTGGGATGAAAATGGTTCTTGTCTACAACACACAAGATTGATTCACTCAATATGTCTTAGAAATTGGAAGAAGTATGCTTTTCCTGTGCAAAGACTTAATGTACGCTCAATGGAATTGCATCTATTGCACATGCATATTAAAAGATTATATGTTTCATTCTGATATATGATTGTGAAGGGTGTGCTCATGATTATCTTACCTTTGATGGATTGAAGCTTGCAGCTGCAATAGGCACTCCTAGAACTGTGAAAGTGACCAACCAGAGCCCTCCAAGACGCAGGAAAAATGACCCTGGACCCAAATCAGCCCACGAGTATAAAGTAGAATCTTTCAGTGAAGAGTACTCATTAACCTGTAAGCGCACATTACATGTGAAGTCATGACAAGTTTCCATTTTAACCTGAACGTTATGGCATTCAAAACTCAAACTGTGCTGAAGCCTTTGTTCAAGAAAGTTGCAGGATACCATACCGGCCTTTGTTCGAATGGCACTTCAATTTCCAAGCCAGGGTCCCAACTTTTACCAGGTAATCCATTCGTGCCTCCGTTGGTCTCGTCTTTCAAGGCCCTGACGGTTATTCTCCCATATAGGATATGATTTCTGTTATAGTGGACTATCCATGAGCTGCAGCTGCTGCCTGTCTTGAACCTATGCGGACTTGGGATGGTGACAGAATGGGAAATGTTTAGCCTGAGCATTTAATTTCAGTATTTTGAACTGCCGTTGAACAGGAACAGCTGCGCTCTGGTTAGTAAGCTGCGAAACAGGAGGGAGGAAGGGATAAGAAATCTCTCAGGTATTTTTAGATTCTTAGCAAATTTTAGACACCATGCATTATTTAAGTGGAGGAAGGCCAAGGACGCTTGAATAATTTGTTAATTTCCCGCTATTATATTGGTATAGTGAACATTCTTACCTATCAGGATTTTCCGAGCAAGGCCCACTGTGCTGAATTTTCTTCTTAAGAGGGATTTATCCTAATGCTTGGATTCTTGTGTGATTGTGTAATTTGTGGTTTAGAATGTTAGAGCGTGGGACGCCTTGGGCTCTTACGTGTCAGCAATCTCCATGCACGCTGATAGTGCATTCATTCCTCATGTCTCCATGAGGGAGAAAGAGGAGCAAGTGTAAAATCTTATGCAAAATGGCATCCGTTTATATGAAAATTTTGTTGTTTATAAAGATTGCATATCAGTACTATTTATGTTTGATTATATTAGATTTTGTACACATATTAAGAATTCAGAAATAACACATGTCCTTTTTGAGATAAATTACTTTCAAGAGTCTTTAATTATATTACTTAGTTTTTTTTTTTGGAAAAAATAACTTAGGTAATTGAAATAAGAAAGAAGAACTAGAGCAATATTGAAAAAAAAATGTAAAATAAATATTCATTAAATTTTGTAAAACAAATTATATTTTAAAAAGATTTTAAACTTATATAATGAAATGACGATAGTGCTGCAAATTTCAGGTGGGGTACTACATATACCCAATGCTAACATTTTGGGGTTTATATGAATAAGAAAAATTACATGATTATGTTTAGTGAATATTATTCTTTTAAACCTTTTTCACTTAAGAAAAAGTTTTACACTATATTCTAACTTGTGCTATGGAGCACATGTTATAAATAAAACACACTTGGCAACTTGTATCTATAGACATCACGAACAATCAGGGAGGATGCAGAAATTTTAGTTAGGAAGTCACATAAAAATATATTAAAATGTAAACTTTTAATGTAATTAAAATATATAAATATTAGCATAATCGAATATAAAAAATTAATGTAATTTAAATACATAAATATTAACATATTGATTAAATAAAATACATATGAATATTAAGAGCCAAAGAGATAAAAATCAATGTTTTAGAGGAATATGATTAAATTTCAGCTGATTGTGGGGCCTATTCAAATAAAATTTGTACCTTTCTTCTATGTGCTTCGTCTTGCAAACTATCGCTTTAAAATAATTTTATTCTTACAATTTAAATTTATTTCTCATTCTCTCTCAAGTAATTATCTTTCTTTATGTACACGAGTAGAATTCATCACTCAAACTAAATAAATTTTATTTCTTTATGAATTAGTAATAACTATTTGACCATCCAAATCAGAAACGAACGTGCAAATTAGGGAGTGCAGTGCAGATGCATCATGCAAACCGGCGAATGATCCGAAAATAGTTGCATGCACAATCCCCTGATGTGCCTGTTTGGGCACCGATAGCAATGGACAATTTACTACCAATTCAGCTTGCCATCACAGCCTGAAGACTGTGGGTGAACCTACTTTTGCTTGGCGGAAACTTTGGAAGCGAGGTGTGCAGTTTTAACAGTTAGCTCACTGCAGGCTCGAGAGTCAAGACGCATGGTCTTTTATGGAGGTGTAGTATTTCTGAACTGAGGCAGAGCCAGAGCATGTGCTCTATCCACGAGGAGCTTACTCAGTAACAATATAAAAAATTAATTTTAAAAAGTAATAAACATACAAATTTATAAGTTGTGTGAGCTTAGTGTAAATTTAAAAGAATTTCTGTGTGGAGTTTAAATGCAAAATTTTAATAATTTAATAATTTTATTAAAAATTAATTCTATTTTTTTTTCCAGTGGAGTCTTGAGTCCCCCACTGTTCCTCATACAACGTTGTGGGCACTTTCTTTAGAGTTACTTACATATCTTTCTTCCTCAGTGGACGGTGAACAGATGCTTGAGGAAGCACAAGAGAATATGAATGGATCGAGTTTAACTTTGAGGCAAGGGATTTCTTGAAACACATTGTCCATTAGAGATTGGTTTTCATCCAAATCGTTCATGTTCTTTGACACTTTTATAACTAGGAAGTCCGTAGTAGATAATCTTTTTTGAATAGGTAGATTGATTTTGAGTTTTGACACGAGTTGTTCCTCACTGTAATTTGTAATAGGTTAGGTTGTTTTGTATGTATCCCACACTAGCTTTGTGCAGTTTAGCTTTCGGCTCTGCCAATTAATATATATGATTCGTTTTTAATAAAAAAATAAAATAGTGGGATCACTCAATCATTTGTCCAATCTCCCTGGGCTATTTACATTAATAGAGCCCACGTGAATGTTTATGTATTCAGCTACCATCTCGTCTCACATTTTGAAATGTGGCCACCAGACTAACCTTTTATTTTCAGCTCCCCCACATGTACTACCCTGTACCTCCACTCCAACTCAAAATCAAACTAGTAGTAATTTCCGAAATCTAATTACAGTTTCCTCCAATCCAGTACCGCTTAAGAAATTAATTTCTGAAATAATTTTTTATCTACGTAAAACGGAATATAATATATATATATAAAATAAAAATTCCGCATATTGACAAATCGTCCAGCACAACAGCATATCAAAAGCCATGTCAGAATTCCCGCCGCTTACAAAAGTCTAGTCACGAATAGAAACGTCCCCAATGATATTCATTCCGTTTACCCCCTTCGACTCTTAAGACTCTCTCTTCCTGATCGATCTTCGATCCTCTTCATGTACTGAAGATTCTAGATGTTTTTCTGTGTATGAACGCCTTTTATATTTAAATCTAATATATGTATGTAAATTGTAATTGGATTCATCAGAAGTCAGAAGGATTAGAAGATCGATTAATTAAGGATAGCAGAGAATAATAATGAAGAGCAGCAGAGGTGGTAAATCATCTGGAAGCGGAAGTTGGTGGAGCCTAGGGTTACCGCTCGTTTTCTTCTTGTGCCTTGTTTTCTTTCTCGCCGGCTTCTTTGGCTCCGCGCTCTTCTCTCAACAGGTTCTCTCTCCGTTTGGACCTGTCATTGCGTATTTGTTCGCTTTTTATTTTTTGTTTTTTTAAAAGCTTATTATTTATTTTAAATTAATTTGTTAGTTGAAATAATTAACGAATACTTATGTACAGGATGAATCGAGTGCTCGGTTCAGGCCTCGGTTACTGGAGGCTGCGGGTGACGAGGTAGAGGAGGAGAGAAGCTTTGATCCGTTGCCTCACGGCAAGTCCGGTGAGGCTTCTCTCACTTTGATTCCTTTTCAGGTATCTACTCCCCTGCATTTCGGATTCTGTTTATTTTGTTGTGTGTACGTGAATGTGTATTTTTTGTAATAATTTTAAACTTCAAATTTCACAGTGAATTTTATTTTTTCATTAGGAAACGTATTGATTGGATCTGAATACTGAAATGAATTCTGAACTAATTAGTTGCGTCGTGCAATTGTTTTTGTGAGGAAATATTGCAATTGATGCCTGCCTTTTACTCAAGGAGAAAATTGAACAGGAAATGGACAAGTTATAATTTTTCATACTTCTGGATTTTTGTGGGTGCTTTACTAGTTCTTATGTCCTGTAGAACCCAAGTTAACCCACATTTATAGGTTAGTGCTGCTAAAATTTTCAAGAGATAATGCTCACAATACTTCCTTTTTGGCTTGAACTCAAGGTCTGCTGGCCATAACATAATTCAGAAACCGATGCTAAACTACCTGGAAATGAATGTTTCATATTCAATCAACTTGGTTTTGAGTGGCTGCGTTATTGTATCTTTCAAAAAAGATGAACTTAAATTTTTTTATTCAAAATAGACGATTCAACTTGTTGTCTTATAGATTTCATATGAAGTGTAAATCCGTCAATGGTGGATCACCTTGTTGGAGCAGAACTGTTGAACATGAAAGCTCTATATGCCATGACTAGGAGCTATCAATTTCCCACATTTTAATTTTCAACTTATCAAGTTTATTCTTACATTTTCCTTGCCTAGGCCTTAAGCTGGAGTCCTCGTGCACTGTACTTCCCTGATTTTGCATCTGTAGAACAGTGTCAAAGCATAGTAAAAATGGCAAAATCTGAGCTTAAACCATCTACTTTAGCATTGCGGAAGGGAGAAACTCCTGAAAATACTAAGGGAATTAGGACCAGGTATTTTCTATTAAATTTATATAATTATAACCTTGCTGAAATTTACCTCATCACATGCTTATTTTCTGTGTATGGGATGAAATCATTGTTTAGAGGTTGTAAAACTGAAAACTTCATCTGTGTTCTTTTTCACTTGTGAATATCTTAAACTGATAGTTTTGCATTATGATTTGTTTTCCGTCCTCAGTTCTGGAATGTTTATTAGTGCATCTGAAGATAAAACTGGAGTCTTGGATTTGATTGAGGAAAAAATTGCGAGGGCAACAATGATCCCAAAGTCTCATGGCGAGGTAATATTTGCTCAGACTTTTAACAAGTTCTCCTTGTTTGTTTCATCTGAATTTCACGTACTGATGGTTTTTCTGTGTAGTGAACAATTATATGCATTTCTCGACTTTATGATATAAGCCCTTATTTACAATCATCCAAAAGATGAACATGTGTTTAGGTTATTGTCGAATGTCAACCACCAAATTCTTGCATTTAGTTACTCTGTAGATGGTGTTTAAAAATGGTAGTTGTGAGCTCATTACTCAGCTGAGTTCCCTTTTTGCCCTTTGTAAAGAGTTCAGAATTTGCTGAGAATTTTAAAGTACCCTTACAACCCCTCCCCCCCCTGCGCTGCTCCCCAAACCAAAATTAACTGGGGGTTAAATTTTAGATATGGCATTTCAAATATGATCTACATCATTAGAGGTAGCTGAGGCGTGGATATAACTACAGAAAATCGGGGGAAAAAAACTGACATTTTTGTGCTACATGTACCTCTTAAACTATGATAAAGAAGAGAATTTTCTTTTTCATAATAATTAAGGAAATGTTTCTATGACTCCTGTACTATTTTCCAGATATGTATGCTACTACGTTTATTTTACTTTATGTTTCCACTATCACCATGTATGTCAAAGACACGACCTCAGAAGTTAGTTTTTGGGTATCATTGTCATTACATGCATTAAGCATTCCACTTATTTATTTATTTAATTAATTTTCACTGTGGCATTCTGTCCATTTTTTTCCTGCCAGTGATGAGTTTGAGGCATTTCATTTCAATGCACCCTCGCAGAATATAATTTTGACAGTCTTCTTGGTTGAATTAGTTGACCTTTTATTTTTCAGGTCAATCTTAAATCTGTCTCTGTAATGCAAGGATGTAAAAATGTTTCAGGCATTTAATGTCTTGCGGTACGAGATTGGTCAGGCATATCATTCTCATTACGATGCATTCAATCCTGCTGAATATGGCCCACAGAAGAGTCAAAGGGTACGACAAACATAGACTGGATATTCTATTTTTTTTTCCCCCCGCTAAATTTGAGTCAATTTGCGTGCATGAGTCCTAAAACATTGCAAAATTAATTTTATTTTCATAACATATGGTTGCAAATGGTATTGATATGTCACTCCCATTATGTACCTTGGCAACCATTCCTGTGTGCAACCCTAAGAAGAAAAAAATGAAAGAAATAGAAGCTGAATGTTTTCGCATGATAATATGATGAGATTACATAGTTTGGCGAGGCTCAATGAATACAGTACTCTCTTTTCAGGTTGCATCTTTCCTGCTATATCTAACTGATGTCGAAGAAGGTGGGGAAACCATGTTCCCTTTCGAGGTAAGTTCATTCCATTTTCACTCTCTTTTGCATCTCTATGCGTTACCTGTCTCACTTTCTTGTATAACCCCTTTTCCTTCTTTACTTCATAATTTGAAGATTTGTAAATGTGTAATCAAAAGCCAGTTCCTTGATATACAGAATGGTTTGAACATGGATACGAGTTATGATTTTCGCAAGTGTATTGGTTTGAAAGTGAAGCCACGCAGAGGGGATGGATTGCTGTTTTACTCAGTGTTCCCAAATGGTACAATTGACCCGGTTAGTAACTCCTGCCTAATCTTTTGGTTCTTGTTTTCTCCATTTGTTATACTTTGTGCGTATATTTGATTTTACGTATCTGATCTACCTCAGACATCACTTCATGGGAGCTGTCCAGTAATCAAAGGAGAAAAGTGGGTTGCCACAAAGTGGATCAGAGATCAAGAACAGGATGATTAAGTCTACGCATGTGTCGCAATCCTTTCCAAAAACCCCTTTTATCAGTTTTAAACAAAATTCACCGTGAATATAAGAACATTTATCAAATGTGATTTGTTTTTTTTATCAAATATTGATAAGAATATCTATCAATCTCCCAGGTGCTCTCGAGTTGTGTTTGAATAGGAACCTACTCACGATGTCATTCTTCTAGATTTCTGATTTCCTTCACTATTGTCCCAGGACCTTGCACCGTTTATTCCCAGAGATCTTGTTGACAAATGACATTAGTCCCAGGACCTCACGTAGGTGAAAATAACATTAGTCCTTTTTCTTTGGCCTCATATCAAACTAAAAGATCCAGCTCAGTGGGGCAGAGCATAGCATATCGAAAGAGAATCTCAATCGTACCTGTTGACCTCTGCCCCCATGCATGTGATAGAATCAAAGAATTACCTCAATTCCTTTACAAGTGGTGTAAGATAGGCAATTAATGTGAAAAAGCAAGATATAATCATTGGTAATTGTCAGGGGCTTTTCCAACTTTAAAACATAAAGCTAAAGTTGAGGCCCTCAAAGGACCAAAAGCAAAAAGGAAAAGAAAAAAGGGCCTACAACTTTGTACTGTGCACCTGATTCTTCAGTGTCATCCAACTTTTGATAATTAGCCAAACTTGCACGGGCTGACTCATCAGATTATACTGGCTATGAATCTTTCTTACTGCAGAAATTCAAATTGGAAATGGCAGAAGTATGCTATGGAGATGCTTGCCACTTTCTTTGTTTCTCTATTCATTCAGCAGATCTTGGTCATGCAAGAACGCATTTTTTCACCTTTATCCATCCTTAATGAAATTATGGATGCACCTACCAAAGGAAATGTCTAGTTGGAGCCTGTATTATGGTTTGTGCCAATTATGGTGGAGTTGCTTCCCTGACTGCTTCAACATGTACATGCATCCAGCTGCTGAGAATAGACAGACAGCAGCAAATGCCATGATTGTTGAATTCTCAATTTTCCGATAATAACCTCCCTGAAATGTAAACATGGTATTAAATGACTTCAATGTTCATAAAAGAATATATGATGAAAATAGCAATCACTGGCAAGCCACATTTCAAAGCAAACAATGCAACACTATGGCTCAATCTATATTTGTATAGATCTTTAGAAAAATATTGAATAATTAGAACTAATTATTATAATCAGATGGTTCATACTCTTGGGGATTATAAGCACCACCTTATACACATCCGAGAAAGCTTTACAGAAAGCTTATCATAAGGTCAAAGTAATTCATAGCCATCTCAAGGTCATTAACCAAAGGACATCTAGAAGACAATTAAGAAGACGAAACCAAGGCCACCAGATTAACTTTGATATTGAACATTCAATTTTAAATAGCCGGTTAAGCTACAATTTTAGTTTCATGCCATTTGCCAAACTTAATCAGCAGATAGAATGAAGAACTATATTTTCCAATCTCTAAAACTTTTGGAGCTATAAGTTCAGAGGGAACCTACTTGGACCAGGAAGAAAAAGAATATCATATAGGCAGGAGCTTGAGATAGGCTCATCATTCCTCCACGGAGTTCATTTGGTACATACCTGATATGACAAAATAATTAATTAATTACTATTTAAAAATACATTTCTTAGAAAGATAAATAATGCTTAATATGAGACACATGATCACTAGAATTAGAGTAAGAAGATTGAGAAAGTTAAAAACATTAGCTTACATGCTTCTCAATCTAGCAAGTGACGGCAAAACCAAGCCAACAGAAACATGAAATAAGCAGAACAATACCATGAGAATTCCAATATCCTAAAGAAGACAAGATTATCCATTAAAAGTTGAGCTCTACAATAATATCCAGAGGAATGTACAGTTCCTGACTCACAAACATGTAAAAGCAATATACCTGGTAATCATAAGCTAATACAGATAAAACAACACCCATTACACAGAAAAAGTAGACTAAGCATTCCTCTGTCCGAAGGGGTAATGGTCCATTTAGGAACCAGGGAAATGCAGTGCTCCCCAGCATCTTAGCACCCAGAAAACAAGGATACATGAATCCTAACTGAACTTCCCTGCCATCTGCCTGCAGTAATAGGATGATTCAGGTGAATAAGAAGCAATATTATAAACCAATACTAGAATCAAAGTGAAAAGACAAATCTGTATTCAAATATAATAACAATCTATGCTATGTTCTTTTGTAATCATGTCTAGGGATTAAATAAGAATATAATAAATCATAAAGCATATCAAAATTTATCCCCAGTATAATAGCAAACAGTACATAAGTTCACTTGATTCAGTAAATTAGATTTCAAAATGTTTTATACTAGAATTGAACATTAAAGAATAAAATCTTACTGTCGGGTGCCCTATTATAATATAAGCCATTTGGAAGGGCATAAATTGATACTGAATAAACAAGACGTCAAATATTTTGTACAAGCAAACCAGTCATGCTAAGAATTACTGCAATTGCGCAAGAAAATGATAATCCTATTTTCTCAAGAAACTTCAAACAAATTATACCATTCTCAAAAGTTTCTTAATCATTTTGAGAGCATCTAAGCATTCTACTCATAAATTTTATACCCAGATAGAAGAATTTTCAGGAAAAATATCACATTAATTAGAATAAGATCAGGAGTATTCCTTGATAAGAAACAGGGTTAGACATGACCAATAAATGCAAAATTCATTAAAAGGGGGGGGGGGGGTAGGGAGAGAGAAAGGATTCAAGGAATTTCATTTACTTGCACTAAAATTTCAAAGAACTTACAACAGTAGTTGGTGCCCAGAGAATCCACAATACAGCAATTGAGAGATGCACGCAAGCTTGCGACCATGACAGTAGCCATATCCTCTTATCTAGCAACATAAAAAGCTTCATTACTGATGAGAAGATAACAATCATTTAGGTCTTCCACATTCAATCAACGCCACTCAAGTGCATGATCCTTATCAATTTTATAGGGACAGTATGAATTATAAAAGTCAACTTGACACCATTAACCTTATGGTATGCAAGTGGACCACGCAAAGGCATATATAGACTACCTTGTTCATGAATTTTCCCATTTTCTATGAAAGGGTAATGGTATAACACTTTAGTCATACAAGGATTAGATGATTGAGAAACCACCCACGTCCTGCATGTTGAGAATCAGCAAATATTTACACAGAATTGATATGTTGGAAATTCTGCATGATCTTACTGCTATCAATTCTCACATTTTCTTCCCCAACTTAACCAGCTTTTGCATAACTGACAGAAACTAATAACATTAACTACTGATCCTGTATTATTAATTCCACACTCTATCCACTAACACAGTCTTAAATCTTCTTCATTACAAATCTGTATTCATATACACAAACAATATATATATATATATATATAGTTGTTTGAAGGAATTTAAATTCAAAAGGACTAATAACATAGACAAGAAAGAGATGCATATTATACCAGCTGAGATAATAGTCCAAAATGAACTCCAATAATCCTTGAAAGTGGATGCTCGGGGAACTTCCTGGGATCTTTGAGTTGCATAAATGAAAGAGACAATTGCCAGAAGCACAGCTGCATTATAAGGAGCAGCTATATTGTGATCTGTATCACGTCCAATGAGGAAATTTCCTATTACTTGGCTGCCAATATGTGATGCAGCTTCAAGGAATGTCATTAGCCAAAACATGTCATTCAATGTATCATGCCTTTGCTCCAGCTGTACAATATAATCATAATCGTGCTAATAACTAGGGCAGTCATTCAGTTCAATGAAATGGATATAAAAATAGAAGGCTGCAGGAGTCATGATACACCACATATAAACTGCTATAGTGCAAGGACTTCAAACAGATAGTAAAAGCACCTTTTTAGTCCAGCGAGTTAATTAGCAGAGGTGATTGAAAATTATAAATACTTCAAAAGCTAACCTTTTCATGCTCAAGAACCATCCATGTCTCGAAACTGAAGGAATATGTGGATGAAGCAACAGAGAGACAGATGCTTGCAAACCATATGCTTGGACATGCAATAAACCTTTTCCATATGGCAACAAAGAGGTGTAGTGCGCAAAATAGAAAACAAAATTTTTTATGGCCTCTGCACAAAGAGATTTAGGAATAATCACATTTTGATCTATTGAGAAGACAACCAGAACACAGTGGCATCTGAAAATTCCTGTACCACAATTATACTAACAGTTTCTGTTGATTAAGCCTATTAAACAACAGTAGGGCTCAGATTCACATATAAGCTGGTTTAAATACAATAAATAACTTTCATCTCCACAGGAAGCATACTTTACCAGTATCGAAGTTTAGCCTTTAAAGGTAAACGGATACTTTGAAAACTAACTAGCCTATAAGAAGATCACGCTTACATAAAATCGGAGAGCATTCCTAAGAGAGTACCAATGCATAGTGACACTGCACATCCTACGCATAAACACAGCACCATTTGCTCCCTACTCAGACCATAATACTTCAATTCATACTCCCCAAACACTGACCACAAGCCTTCCATCACTATCCAACAAAACAGAAACGAAGGAACAACAAAATCAGATAAGCAACAAAAATTACAATTGAGAGGGAAAAAAACTAAAACATAAATGCAGTATCGAACTCACCTGAGGAGAGAGAAAACAAAAGCAAAAAACTCCGTTGGAAACGCAGGAAAGTGGAAGAAATAGAGTGATCGAACGCCGTGGCAGCTCTGTTTTTGTTGTGAGGAGAAAAATAGATGGAAAGGAGGCATAAAACGAAGATAAATATATAAAGTGGTTTATTCGGTTCCCAAACCTCGCTCTCGATGACCACTCCTCCCATTGTTGTTGTATGGAGAAAATGTGAAATTTGAAACGGGGATTGAAAAGCCTATATTGCTATCGTATACATGGCGTAATTATGACATAAATAATCGAAAAGGCTGAAAGGGAATGCAGACGGCGCCGGCGGGAGCGGGAGGTTGGAAATGAAGACTCAATCTATGATCTAAATCAGACCGCCGGAGATTTAAGTTAGTTGCTGATTTGGGCCGAGGCCCATACACACTTTATTTGTCAGTTTATTGTCACTGAAGCCCAAACACTATGTAAGAAAGGAGATTAATATGACATCCGGATATCAACTTTAAGTTTTGAAAAATAAAATAAAATATTTTTCCTTTTTTGTTGGCAACAGCATCAGAAGTGTTTTTATTTTTTAGAGTTCTTGCAAACGTAGTGCACCTCAAATTATTTCTGCAAATTTTTCATTTTAAAGAAACAAATAGCCTATTTAAAAAAAGAAAAGAAAGAAAGAAGAAACAAATAACCCTTCAAGAAAATTCTATTACATTTTTTCATACAACTAAAGGCTATTCTCGATAGCAAAAGTATTTTTCAACCACATTGATAAACTGACATAATATGGCAAAGTAACCCCTTAATAAAAGCAACCCTTTAAAGAATAGTGAAATTCTTTATATGATGTACAGACAAATCAAATTGACAGCAAATAAATCATACTCCAATTTAACTACCAAAATATCATTCTAGAACTAATTTGCAAATAATTGGGACTTTTATTTACAAGACATTTGTAGTATTAAGCCCTTGAAACTCACTTCAAGTCAACAACAATCCAATTATGTAGTCTCCTCCAGTCAAGGAAGAATCTGAAGATGATGATGTCTTTGTGGAGGATAGCTTACAAGGAAGATTTGCCACTATCTTTCCTGAATGTGAAACTTAAATTAGTTATTTCAAGCAATATTCATCAGTTATCATGCAACTAAAGACAACAAACATTAAGGGCGGAAAAGAAAAGAAAGAAATTGAAAGTAGCTTGATTTATTTTGACGAATGCTTCCAGCAGAAACAGGTTTTCAGCAAAGAAAAAAACGTACCTGACTTTTCTAGAAGCAAGTGGAATGTCTTTAACTCTAGACAAAATTAACTTAAATCTAGAATAGAGATATGGCAATACAAAATCTGGATAGATCAAGGAGTTACCCTTATATATCGTAATTGCAAGTAGTGAGGCCATAATGCACTCAGAAAAGTTAATATTCAAATGCAAAAGAACAGAAATTTAAGGAACAGCAGAAATATTTTATATGGCAAAGACAATTGGAAAGTAAAGCCAATGACACACTATAGCAATTTCAAGGGGTGGAAACTTTTGGTCGATCAGCAGCAAAGTTTGACTGGATTCAGTTCATGTATGATTAAAGCGGTAAAGTTTCACCCTAGATGTAAGCTTTCTTATGCATTCCTTAGTGCAATTCCAAACTGCTTCAGTCATTAGCTTCAACCTATAAAAGCCCTTTGATTTCATAGGCAGAAAGAAATGAAAGGAAAAGATACAAATGTTTGAGGATAGTATCCAAGCCGAATAGTGGATACTAATTATTACAGCCAATACGAATAGTAGCTTTATGTCTGACAAAGACGGAGATAGCCATTCAGAAGCACATATGGAACTTCATACTATAGCAAAGATATGTGCCTCTATTGACAATCACCCCAAAGAAATTCAGAATATATGAATCAGAGTTTGAAAGGTGCATTTACAGTCCTGGAACTTAAGACTTGAAAGAGTACAAAGTTAAGAATTGTTTAGCACAGCCTCGGAGGAGAGCAAAAAATTCTCAGTTTCAAAGAAACAGAATACTTTTGTTGATATTATCCTGAAAATCTTAACAATTCATCCAGGATAGAAAGTGAAGATGAGAGTTTCCTAATAGATTTTTTCCCTTGTGTGATAGTTAACTATTTAAGCTGTCACAACATACTCTTTCTGCTTCAGAGCATCAGACTTGGCTATGAGCTAGCAGAAAACCAATTCAACCAGAAAGCCAATTGGCTGCAGAACCACAAATTCTTACTAACTTCAGAAATGTATTCCTGAAAAAGGATGTTGATAGCATGTTGAAAAACAAGCTCATTTCTAACCCGAAAATGTCGTAATGCACAGAGTCTAATGTCAAAGATAATAAATCATCCACAAGTGCAAACAAAAAGATATTCAGGAAGCAAAACACTTGGGTAAATATCATTTACCTCCCATTCAGGTATGCTTTTGGACAGAAGGATCATATACTGGTCCATAGCAATGTCCCTATTCATTTTCCCAAGCCTTTGCCATGCATTCCTGTCAAAATATAAAGAACACATTCAGTTCAGTATGAAGCTGCTAAGATTCCTATTAATGAAACAAAAACCTAACAAGAGAGGATAAAAACCGAAGTAAGATAACTGAGAAACATCATTAGATATATGGCCATGATCATGATAAAGCCAACTGGAATCAATACAAGAGATCATTAAGAAAAAATTCACAAGCAGTCATTTTATTATCTTGGGCATAAATAAGGAAATTCCATTAGTCAAAGGTAATGACGATAACTTCTAGTCCAGAGTAGAATGCCTGCTTTCCTGCCTATGTCGTGCACATGATTTTCCATTGATCAAATTCTTTCGAGCCAATCATAAAAGAGAAAGTTATGGCATCCAATTCCACGAAC
The DNA here is from genome assembly GCA_019593545.1 of Apocynum venetum. Taxonomy (NCBI): domain Eukaryota; kingdom Viridiplantae; phylum Streptophyta; class Magnoliopsida; order Gentianales; family Apocynaceae; genus Apocynum; species Apocynum venetum. The sequence continues at coordinate 496,980 of SRSM01000123.1, read as the reverse complement.
TAGATTACGGATAATAAGAATGAAGATTCAGGCTAATATTGATACCACTTTGCACGAGCAGAAAGCTTCAGTGCCATTGGCCGAGGTTCGTGACAAGGTCCTTCAGTAGCAACTTTGTGAAGCCCATAGAGCTGCAATCTCACATTGCTGTCGAGATGATCAGCATTGCTCTTGGAACCGACAAAAACCACTGCCTTCCCAAAGAGCTTCTCCAACTCTGTTCTCTCTATCCCTTCCCAATCATCAAATAAAACTCCCTCTTCCTCTTCATCATAACTCGCTTTACCTGAATTGTGCTTATCAGTCCCCCAAACCTCCTCCCTCTGGACCTCCGACATGCCACCTTCGTCCCCTGAATTATATATCAAAGGAGTTTCTACAACCAGGATCTCTTGTTCTTTTTTTATTTGGGAAAACAACGTTGGCCTCTCAGAACATTCATCGAATACTTCTCCTCCAACATCTTGGACACCACCGACAGACATTGTCTCTCCAGAAACTCCAGAAAACGCTTCTTTATCATTCCCAGCTGCGTTAACACTTCCCAAATTTGCACCTTTCAGCTCCTCCTCTTCATGGTCATCGGCTTTTGACAATACCTCCAACCCAGAAAGCTCCACCATTCTCCCTTTCCCAAGATTACGAATTACCCGAAAATTTCGATGCTTTCGCTCATATGCGTTGTCTTTATCAACAGAATCTGCTACAGAACTCGATCTCCCCTTTTTACCAACTTCATCGGAGCATGGAACGAGAACGAAAACAGTGGTAACCAAACAGACCAATATTGCTGCAAAAGACAGGGATGACAAAATTTCTTGAAAAATTTCACCGACCATATTGAGGTATATTAGAAACAGCTGTTTAGCGATCAAATAGTGAAAGTCACAGAACGAGATAAGGAAGGGGCTGAAGGAAGTTTGCTTTGGCCAAGCAGGAGCAAAGTATATTCTGCTTGAAAACCGGTGAGTTTCTGGTCCCACGGAGCTATGGAGCTTTCACAAAAAGCGAGGTGTCCAAAAAGGACTGAATTGCTAACGATCAGCGGTGAAGATGATCAGTACAGGGACAGATTTCAGACCACCAAACAAAGAGAAGGCCTCAGTTTCATCATTCATTCACAGATGAAAGTACTCAAATTGGATAAGTATACATAGATTTATGTATTTTACTATGATCACCAATAACTTGTCTCTTCTCTTTTCTTGTCTTGCTTGCTTTAGTATTTCTGTCTTGTTATTATCTACCAAAATTCTATCTCTGCTTTTTTTTTTTCTTTTAAATTTTAAATATAAGTAACTTGCAATGCTTCCTTCATTCCATTTGAATTGTAGTGCTTACGAGTAACAACTAGTAAAGTGGAGGGGTATTTGTAAACAAGAAAAAAACGAACTTTATACGGAATTGTTTTTGTTTTCAAGAATATAAAAAGCTTTTTTAGGAAAAAAAAAAATATGAATGTCAAGTTCTAAAGTTGAATTCGTTTTTAGATATTTGTATTATTTTACTAGTTTTTTTTCTATTTGTCAACAGAACTTTTACATACAAAATTTTGTAGTCTGTGCAATTGCCTAAGTTCACAGGTCAAAGACAGATAACCGACACTGTGAGTAAATTGTTAAAAATTTGAAGTTTCTACTTATAATATGAATAAGAATTTGGCCTAGTTCATAATTTTATCTAACGTTAGGGGCTTAAGTGTAATTAATGCTTATTATAATATTCCGAGTTTTTATTTCTTTTTCCTCTCGTGGCATCGTCGCATCTTTGCAACGTCCGGCGCTCTCCTCCTCTCATAATCGAAGAGAGTCGTCGTCTCCATCCTTCTAAAGATAAAATAAAGTTTTCAGAGCGGAGATTTTAGCCTATTCAGCTGTCCATAAGTGGCAGAATTGAAAGAATGGGTGGAGGCAACGGTCAGAAATCCAGGATGGCTCGCGAGAAGAACTTGGAGAAACTGAAAGCCCCTAAAGATGAACTCTTTATTCTTTATTCCAATTTCCATCAGATTTCTTTCTTATGATATCATTCATCACTGGTTTAAGTTTTTAAATTTAGGGTTTATAGAATCTTTGAGCAATTAGTTCATCATTTGTTTTTTTTACTTGGTTGGGCACAATTGTAATTCTAGCGAATTCATTTCAATCGCATGCTGCGAATAGTAGTTTAGGGTTTCTTTCTTATACTCTCTCCTTTTTCCCTCTTCAGTCTAATGTTATATGCAATCTAACGTGGATATATAATATTTTCCCCCCTTACTCCTATGTTCTTCAAAGGAAGCCAGCTTGAATTGAACAAAAAAGCGATGAATATCCAGGTACACATTTTGATGGTTTTAGACACGCACATGTAGTTCAAGATGATCCTTTTACAGCTTATTAACAATGCCTTCTCGTTTCTTTTATTATTCTGCTGCACATTATTAATCTTAGGTCAAATAAGTTTTGGACTCATGGCTCAGCTAAGAAAACCTTATCTTCAGGATCTTAATAGTTGTTTGGTTAAAGCTAAATTGTTTTTTGTTCCGACAGTTATCTTGCAAAAAAGTTCTCTCGTCTTTTCTGGTCATTTTAATCAAGTTGTTTTATTTATCTTCTTTGTGTTGTCCCATTTGAAATAGGTGAAATTACATTGTGCTTCAATGGCATGTTAAGATACTATTCTATCTCTGTCACTCCGTTGAGAGGTCTTTCTCTTCAGGCTAGGATTTGAAACAGAACTTATTGATAATGATTGAGTTTGCTGTTTATCTTAGTAATGACTTAGTACTATTTAAGCTATGCAAAGAGCCAAAATGAAAATTATCCTGCTTTATCTGGGAGCTCGTATTATCACAATACCCTGTCTACTATAGTGTTCTTTTTCATTCTTCCGACTTGAACTGAAGTATAGTGATTCATCAGGGGATGATTAATGTGCTTAGTCAGCTAAGCGCCTGGTGTTTATCCAGTAAATGGGGAATAAATGGTTTATGAGGAATTATCTTCTTTACAGTTGATACTGCCAATAATAAAGCATTATTATGTGTCTTCTCCATTAAAATTCGTTGTAGATCTATGATTAATTCTTGTTGATTTCTGAATAATGAATGCAGTGCAAGGAACACGCCGAAGCAAACCACCCAAAAATCTGATCTTGATACTTGCTTTCCTCATTTAAAGAAATAAACAATGATGAATTGAAAATCATCACTTCTGAGAAGAAGAAGACAAAAAAGGTTAAAAAGAAGGAGATCTTGGGGGGCGGGGGAGGGGGGTTGTAAATTATCCATAATTCGCGTAATGTTTGTTCTTGCAATCTTTGTTGTCTAATGGAGAATGTGTTTTCATGCCGATGTGTATGCCTCTATCTCGGAGTATATTTTTCCAATGACATTGGATTATTATTATTTTTTTGGGAGGGGCAGGGGGTTTGCGAGCTATTAAACTTCACTGGCTGCGTTCAATTATAAAATGATATGATATGAATGGCGAAGCGAAACTTGGATATGAATACATGATTGAGAGTCAAAACTTTAAACGTGAGGACTAAGAAAAAGCCAATAGAAAATTGGGTAGGGAATTAGAATTGCTAGTGTAAACAGAAAAAAAGGCACTTCATATCTTAGAGAATGCGATGAAGAGATCAAATTCTACGACAGAAAGTTGTAGAAAATAGTACAACAGTGGGATTAACAATGAGGCTTTAATATAAAGGTGCTCTAATGGGTTGTCCTTTTCTACCGTGCTTCACAAAAGAACCATTACTACCATACATGCTGGAGGAGGAGGAGGCAACCCTACTATCGACTGATTTATCACCGCTGCTGAAACGCTTGTTTAAGTTTAAATCCTTATTGCCTTCAATCTGCAAGCTGAAAAACTAGGGGGGGGGGGGGGGAACACTCATATATATATATATATATATATAAATAAAGAGAACTTATTAATCTTTATTTCGCATAGCTAAAGAGCTAAGGTAATCGAACACAACTTACTTGACATTCAACCGAACAGAAAGCATATTTCTTGTCAAGCTTATGTCCACCACAAATGCTGCATCCCGGATTCCCCTTAGTTTTTCTCTCATGAATATAAACTACAGCATTACCATTAATCGCAAAAGGTTGAACATCCGAAACATTCCAAAATCTTTCAATGTCTGTTGCTCGGATGACTTCTTTTCTAGACGCCTTGAAGACCTTCGAAAACCAAAAAAGAGAATAGGCCATTAACTTGGGGAGGAAGGAAAAAATAAGCATATTGAAGCTGTAGTAGGATTAATCTGTTATCAATTGTGTGGGACTAGGTTAAACTGATTAAAACTAGATTTGCGAATTACCTGCAAGAGCTCATGATCCCGGTGCTCTGAGTCACGCATACAACTGTCACAAGAAGGATCACTCAAGCAGTCTTTACAAAACCAAGTCTCTAACTTGGTGGCATGTTTGGTACACCTCTCATAAAACTTCGTGCGTAACAAATGCGCTACTTCCTCCATATGATAATTTTATAATTGTCTGCTGAAGAAACACTAGTAAAAAGTATGAATTTCTTCGTGATGTACCGGCTAATATAGGGAACATTCAATTGGATAGAAATAGGGCAACTTCCCTAATCTCATTACTATATTTATTTATTCTATTCCCATAAGGACTAGGAAGCAATATTCTGCAGCAAAACACGTTATGATTACATAAACCTAGCTTTCTTCAACCAAATAATAAGAAATTGCACCATGCTATACCTTCTAAAAATGTAACCTTTTTTTAATAATAAAAAAAAACACGTAACATGTGATCTATGATCATATGCCCACAAAAAATTTCCCAATGGTTAAAAACACTAACTTCAAATAACCAAAAACAATATTCATGGGTATAATATTTAACAGCGCGAAAGTAGAAACATAACTCAAAATACAGACACTGGTACAAAATGTCTTGTGATTAACTGGAATTATTAGCTTCCAAAACGCAATTGGTGTCATTGACACAACGGGTACATTCTCAAACAATGGTAACCTCATCCAATGGCACAATGCTGGAGAATCAGGCATGACAGTTGATATGCTACACATCCTAATATCAATCTGCATCTATTTCGAACACCACAAGCAAACAGGCTACAGTGTCCGCATCCTGCTATTTTCTGCAGCTCTTACTTGCAGGAAGTATGGATGGGCCTGAAAGCGGCAAAATGGAGATCATATATCTTTGCTAAAGAGCATAAAACCAAGAAAGCCAGAAGTTTATTTGAGACACTTCAGGTTTTCACGGGAATTGCAGAAACTATAAATAAGAATTACCATTGCCTCTCTTGCCGTGAGCCTATCCTGGTGATCATAGCGAAGAAGCTTGTCAAGGAAATCTATAGCCTGCAAGGAAAAGATACTTGGCACAATTAACATATAGAAGACTAGCAAATTTGATGGAATAGTTCAAACACAGAAATTGCAATGAGACGTTAAGGAAAAAGGAAAAATCAGAAAAGGGAATGGAATTTGGGGAGAGGAGAAGTGTGATACCTCTGGCGATACTAGGTGCTGATTATCTGGATTCATAAACTTTGACCAGGGCTTCCTACTATGTCTGTAAACAATACATGAAAGTAGAAACCATTCAATTGAACATTATTTGCTCTAAAAGAAGGCAAAATATTTAATAACCAATCCAATAATACTGGAATAATGGGAGGCAAAGGTAACTGGATCCAAGCAATGTTTAAAAGGTAACTGGATCACAGTTTTAGCTAATTTAGCTAGTTATGTGGGCAATAGGAATTATTGATGAGAAAAATACATGGAACACATACCTGCCAACAAGAGCTTCAAGTTGAGCATCAAGTTCTAAATGATATTTGTGTAAATATGCATTTAATTCATCAGTCCCAAGAACCTGTTGGATAAACAGTAAGTTAGAGATGTGCATAATAACCAGCTGTTATACAAATGCAACTACCATCAAACTTTATTCAAAATGAACAAAGATATTAAATGACATGGCCCTACAATGCTTTGTTATGTCACATCTAGATTGTCCACCAGGGCACTACAGTTCTTCAAGCAGTAAAACAAGAAGGATTGTAGCCTGTTTAACTGAAAATAGGAGTTGCACTACCTTCGCAATTTTGACTAGCTGATCCTGGTTGTCATGACCATAAAAGAAAGGCTCCTTGCGGAAAATCTACAGAGAAAGTAACCAATGTCAATATCCTTAATGGGGAAAAAATTAAGATTTCACAATAGAACACAATGGCTATCAACCCATTCAACATAACTCATTATAGAATCTTGAAGCAACAACCCCAGACAAACTTCATTCATCTAGAGAAAGAAGAAGGGCATTAATGAGTATGAAGATTCAAGAGAATAGGTGTGATAATTCTCACCATTCCAGCAAACATGCAACCAAGGCTCCACATATCCAAGGAATAGTCATAATCTTGCAAATCAACAAGAAGTTCAGGCCCCTTGAAGTATCTGACTAACAAGAAAAAGAGAATATTAAACTTGCTGTTCAACTGAATTTTTGGTTCAGTTACTTTTTAAATTAGCTGTGCTAAGGCTCAATTGAGTAGACTTGAAAGATTATTTTTGACTAAAAGGGCAACATCAAGAAGGGGGCTATGCACTTGACATTGTAAAGTGTCTTACTACAGCAAACAGCATATATGCATGAGAAAGGGAAAAATGTAAGAAAAGATTAACACAACCCAATAACGAGAAGACAAGAAAAAAGTACTGCAGGTTGCCCTCTATAAATATTAATGCTGGTGCTTGCTTGTCATGGCCTATTAGATTAGCTCTTAATCATCAAACTATGTGATTAGCTCCCACCTTGAAGCAACTCGAACATTATACTCCTTGCCGGGGTGATAAAACTCGGCCAAACCCCAGTCAATCAAGCGAAGCTTGCGCAACTCATGATCTATCATCACATTATGAGGCTTTACATCCCTATGCATTATTCCTTGTGAGTGACAGTAATCCAATGCCTGCAAATGCAATTGAAAAATAAAATGAACTGACTCAATAACACAAGGTAGGTTGAGAAACATTTGAAGCTATACATTATGACACATAATAAACAAAATTTCTTCCCATAAACCATGAAAAATCAGCCATCCAATACAAAGTGTCAAAAGAATTCAGCAATTAGATTGCAACCAAAAGGAGTATGAGCTCCATATCTATTAGAACCAATGAAAATAAGACAAATAAATGTCACCATTTGGAAAACTTTGACAAAGGTACATCTGACTTTATGGTAGGTTCAATAGGCAAGCAGATACAACCAGAAAAATAATCCTGGAGTACATTACAGAAGCTCTGAGCCCCAAGTTAAGGAAAAGAGTTGGTGATGGGCACTGTTTTCTAATACAGACTGGTACAAGTCTCTATAACACGACAAAATACCCAGTGATATGTAGTACACTTTTGATTGGTGAAATGACCTTTGAAGCAATAATCATTGGATATTTGCAGCCAAGTCATCTTAAAGGAATCCCAGATTTCTTTCATGTATTCAGTCAGAAATGTCAAATGAAGAAATATGTCTCAAATAGCTTCAAGAAGAAATATAAGAAGCCATCTATAGCTATTAGTCCAAAGGGAGTTTGCACAATATAGCATCACTAAATTTTAATCAATATTGTAGAAGTCCAATCTCCTAAAACCTTCTGTCTTTTAAGGCATGTAAACTCCCCACCATTTTTTTATCCCTCCCATTTCATTTGAAGGATAAAAACTCAAACAAGAAAATCCAGTACAAGTCTTTTTCTCCCTGAGCTGTTAAAACTCTATCTTTGTATTACAAGAAGAGATGCTTCTTACATCTCAAATTCTACATGTCCTGAAAATGCTGTCCCAATAATTCAATAATAAACTTCTGTCAAGCTACAGCATCCATCTTGAATATAATTAATTACTGAGAAACCATGAATAATAAGATCTCAGAAAAGAAATCAAGGAAACCATAATAAAAATTAAAGAAGAAACATTATGAATTCCCTCTTTACCTTGAGAAGTTCATATATGTAGTATCGGATGTCGTAATCGGACAATGTTGGATATAAAACCTTGAAATCAGTACTGTTCACATATTCAAAAATCAAGCTAGGAGTTTTTGAGTGCTGATCTCTGACAATATCTAGAAGCTTGACGATGTTTGGACCCCCACAAAGATTTTGAAGTATCTTTATCTCTCTCTTTATCTGCATAAGAACACAAAATATAACTAGCTTCTAAAATAACAACATTTACCAACTTAAAGAAATTGACAAATGAGAGAGCAAAGACAAAAGTTCCTATTCAGCAAAAGAGAAACCAAATGAGAATGCATACATATCCGATTACTATTACATACTCTGCATAACGGACATACTACACGTTTTTTCCATCATAGTGGATTAATAAAAATTGGAGTAACAAACAGTTCCTAGATAGATGATTCTTTATTACAGGTTATAAAAGGAAATTCATGAATTAATCAACAAGTCCACTCAAAACCATCCTCTTGTGCTGCAATATTGAAAATAAATTATCACCTTTTTCTTCTTTACAGGTTTAAGGATCTTGATGATGCACCGTTCATTGCTGTTAACATTTATTCCCTCAAAGACTTCACTGTATTTTCCCCTTCCAACCTTCCGAACGACCTCATAGTCATCTTGATCACTGAGAGAATAGTATAATGACAGTTAAAAGTATGTAACATAGCCTATTCGTAGCGCAGAAGAAAATTGTGTAATGCAACAACAGAAACTGAACTTTAGAAGAAGCACTCAGGCTTAACAATTAACTAATTATGAAGGTGTCTAAACAAAAATAAGGCAGCCACAAAGACTGAAATCCAGAAAAACTAGCTTGAGCGATTACTCAGATTATCAAATGGTTAACAGTGAAATTTCTTCTCTTCACTCATACTTTAACTATCTTCATTTCCAGTCAAGACCATAGCCCCAAAATTCCTTTTTTTTTTTTTTCTTCACATTTTTTTTTTCGTTTCATAATGCATCAGGAAATTTTCCATCTATTTGGGTTTAAAAGGATTCGTCTGTTAATATGTCAAAACCTGTATTTCCCACCTAATTAGATTTTTTTTTTTCAAAAAAAAAACAAACTTGACTCAATGGCCAATGTAACTAATTATGGACTCTCAATTATAACATAAGCATTAAAGCAATCAAATTGCAGATCCCACTCTCGATGATAACAAATTAAATCATAAAATGATGCGAATAGCTCATAATAATCGTTGTAATAATCAACAGAACATAAGGGATAGGGTTTAAAAGCACTGTAAATAATTACCCCCACTGAACAGTAAGAGCCTCGTAATCCCAGTACTCTCTAGGTCGAAGAACATTAACATCAGCATAAACTCGCGCTTTCGACGACATAGCAGAACTGTAGATCTCCGATTCGAAGCAGACGGAGTCGATCTTATCAACTTGAGAAGCTAGTGAAGTCGGGCTAGCTGTACAGATCAATTGAGAGTGATGTAGATTATAATCGTTAGGAGGCTGCGCAAGGGACGCACGCAAGGCGATGATGGCCAACACTAGCAAGTTACCGAGATCGAGGAGCTTTACCTGGTTGTGCGCATATCTCATGTGAGTGAGTTCTCTCTCAGAAGTCTCAGTAGGACTTACCCACCATAGACGCACGCATCTTCTTCTTCTCAAGCAAGTGATGAAGTAGCAAGGCCTAAAAATGGTATCCCATCCACAAAACATAGTACATTATTTAATTTTTATTCGTTAAAAAAAGTTTATTTTTTATATAAATATTATGTTTAATTTTTTATTTTTATATTTATTTTTAATTATTACTCTTTTTATTAATAATAAATTAATTTTATATTAAATTCATGATTTGAAATTAAATCATAAAATAATTAATGAAAAATTTTATAAAAATAATTATTAATATTCAATTATAAATTTGTTTGAAATTATACTTTAAAAAAATAGTTGATTTGTTTTGTAAATTTAAATAATTTAAAATGATTAAAAATATATATAATAAAAATGTAAAATTTATATTTAAATTAAATTAATCAACATTATTTAATACGTGTAAAAAAAGTAATTCAGTATCTCTATCTCTATAGACAATGATGGAGTATTTAGGTTATGTGATTTGCAGTAGTTCAATGGATTTTGGTAATAAGGAAAAAACAGAGTGAACCCGGGCACACAGAGGGACGCAGCACACTGCATGGACCGCCCAAAGAAATATCTAAAATTTGGTCGGTCGCTTTTGGCAAATTGCTCTCTTTCACTTTTCATTTTGTAGCCTACACAATCCTCATAGTGTAAATTCGTCCTTGAAATACTATTAATTAATTAAATATATTTATTATATAAAGATCACAAATAATCTATTTTAATTTAAAAATTTTATATCTCCCTAATTTTCATAATTTCTTTATTAATGTGAATCATTAATGTAATAACTTCTATAAAATAAAAATTCTTATTAATTATTGTATTAAATCAAGATTACTTGACGTATTTAGCTTCAAATAAATTTTAATTTGATACATTTGATTTTAAATATTTAATTTAAGCACATTTAATCTATAATATTTTTTTTTTATACGTTTGGTCCAATTAGTTGATTTTCTGTCAAAATCTCCCCATTGTCAATTTCTTTAAGAGCATTTTCGATAATTCAATTTTTCCCCACTACTAAAATGGCGATGAGTTTCATTACATCATAAGATTTCATAATTAGTTCTTGATTGTTATATCTTCAGGGTTCTTGATTCATGTTACTGCTTTGTGAACTGGGTTTTTGCCAAAAACTTTTTGTTAACAAGATAATTCATGTTACTTCAGTGATTTGTGAAATGGGGTTTTTGCAAAATTCTTTTCAATTGTTTTGAACTGGGTTTCATGTTACTGCAGTCCTTTTCTTTTTCTCCTTGTTTTGTAGTGATTTTATCTGTTGAATAGCTTAGGTTAACATTATTCCCTTTTCCCGTTTGATTTGGGTTGAGGAATATCTATGCATAATGAACTAGAAGATTGATGTCTACAACTTTGGGGTGGAACAAGAATTTGGTGAGAATACCTTCATAGTTCAGTGGGTAGAATGCAGAGAGATTTGGTGGGCACAAAAAAAGTATATGCTGTGAAGGTGTTCAGAATTGCAATTCACTGCACAGCAAGAGTTCCAGCTGAAAATGTGCAAATGTTTGAACATGCTGATCCTGTAAACTCACAGGTATTGTTGTCAATGCAGGGAGTAAAAATTGTAAGGATAAAGAGCTCCCTAGTAGTAGTAGCAGTAGCTTACACTAAATTTTTAAATCAGGATCTTGAACTGTAAATGTCTGTCATGATGATGTTTATTCTTCAGCTTATGTATGCAAAAAGAAACTCAGCCATTTTTAGCTTTTGTATGTAAATGGTAGCCTGTCTTTTCTATTTTCAAGTACCGAAAATGTCCTTAAAGAAATTGGCAACGAGAAAATTTTGGTCTTTAATCTATGAATTGGACCAAATGTACAAAAAAAGAAACAATGTTATAGATTAAATGTTTGAGACCAAACGTACCGAATTAAAATTTATTTGATGCTAAATACGTCAATTAGTTATTAAATCAAATATGAATATTTATTTTTGATTGAAGGAAATATGGAAAATTACCAAATTGCATTCTCAAATTATTTTCAATTCTCATGATTCATTTTTTTTTTATCCAATTTTATCCTCAAACTATTTTTGAGTCACAACTTTCATCATTTCAACTAATATATATATTGATGAATGGTAAAATGGTATTTCATGAAAAATTCTTTTTCAACTGTTTAATTTGAAGGCACTCAAAATTTTATATATGAAAAGAAATACATTAATTCATTTCTTTTGATAGCTTCACCTATTCATTCATTATCAAAACTTCAAGAAATTTGAGTCAATCATGATTAGAAAAACAGTTACATTATTGTAGTAACAAAATTGATTTTGTGTCAAACAATTATATGCAAACCTTATTAGTTGATATGCATATGAAAATATTGGAAAAACTATTTTCTTATTTTATCATGGAACAATTCAAGCTCCATCTTCCAAGTAGGAAGAATTAGGGGAAAGAAATGAGAAAGAAGAAATAGAAAAGAAAGAAGAAGAAATATATTTTTGTTACTTGAAATTAATTTTTGAAATACTTTTTTTATCCTTTATCAATAAAAAAAAGAAAAAGGAAATAGGTGACTCAATCGAATTCTGGTAAGATTTTAGTCGGAAGGATGAAAATTGTGATTCAAAAATAATTGAAGGATAAAATCGAATTAAAAAAATGAAAAAGGATGAATTTTGAGAACCAAAAATAGTTTTAGAACAAAATTGGATAAAAAATAATAATGAATCATGAGAATCCAAAATAGTTTGGGGATAAAATTTGATAATTTTCCAAAGAAGTATTTATTAAACCATAATAATCCCATACATAAACATTGGGTGGAATGGTGGGTTAAAGAGTTCAGAAATTGGTACAGTTCTTACCTTCTTATTTATCTAGGAAAACAGACTTTATAATTCAGGTTGATTTTATTCATAATATTCAGTTACTAAAAGATCCTTGAAATTATTACATTTGGATTTTTCGCTTACAATTAGAACTGTAAAAAGATTTTTCTCAAGAAGAATACAAATCCTTTAGTACTAAATGTTGAATGTAGATATATAATCATCGAGCTTCTGGTACAAATAAACAATAATTACAATCAACATCAGAAATGGCATTCTGTACAGTCACTACTGCAATAGTACAACTTTTTTAACTACTAATTGTCACAATATGACTGGAAAATTGAAACAAAGTCTTCCTCATTTGTTCCTGGAAATGAATTGGGAAAAATTCAGTACCACATTGTATGAAGTCATAAAGTCAGTCTCAGAGGATGTCACATGGCTTTTGGTTGGTTCTGCTCGAAGTCAAAAACCTCGAACATGAGGCGTCTAACGTCTGGCTTCCCGTAGACAGCATATGAAAGACCATGAATGGCTTGTTGAACAGAAGTAGTAGCTGGATTTCTAAGTCTCCGATTGTGCTCAAATGTATCTTGAACCTGTTCACTGTAAGTGATGAAGCGGTGGAGGTATTTTTCTCTCAGGTACTTCCCACAAAACTTGTTCATTAGAAGTCGTCGGTGTCTCTCTTGTAGCCATTTTCCTGGAGCATCCAGATGCTTCATAAGCAACCTCTCAGCCATTACAAGATCCTGCGTGGCATAATGAAGAGCTGAATAATCAGATCACTTTGCCCCTATTTTGCCCTTTATTCATTTCTCTCTCCACTTGCAAAATACAAATATGAAATCCACTAGATATCTAGCTAGGTAAGATGATCGTGATAAAATAGGCATTTCTCCAAGAAGAAGATTGAATGAAACACTATTAAGCAGATGCAAAAAAAAAGATGTACCTGAATCTTTTGGCCAACATATTCTAGCCGCTCAAAGCAGAATCGAGGATGCTCAAATTTGTGTTTTGAAGGATGCAAGAAGCAGAGCTGTATTCAGGAGGAAAACAGAAGAAGAATATGTATCGTGGTTTCAGATACTGAATATTATTCATTGCATATTCATGGAGATTTCAAGTAAGAAAGCTAAATGTTAATTTTTACCTTAGTCTCTAGTAATTGATTAGCTTATTAAATTCAGTCACAGGGCTAGCAAAAAGAATATCTGTAACCCAGGCCTTGCCAAGCACAAAAAAACCCATTGGAAAACAAAACCAGAAGACCAGAGAGAAAATACCTGCAAACCAAGTCCGAGTTCTATATTTCTGGCTTCAGTGATCTCTGGAATTCTATCAGGCATCGTCAAGGGATATCCCAGTGTTCGCATAACTTGAGGCCTACTATCATAATCCCAAATATTTCCACGGAACCGATGCATACCAGGTGGAACACATGCTCTAAAAAGCCTTGGATGCGCAAAAAGGGCATCTTCTGGAGGCTGCATCACGGAAACATCATTTATTGCCACCATGAATTTATAAGAGCTACGAGGACTCATGAAAAAGTTATCCGTGTCTTGACTGAAGTAATACAAAATTGCACCAAGTGACTAAGGTTAATGATTAACTCAGTTGCTTAACCACTGCATGCCTGAATCACAATTATAGTTGTTAATGATAGAGCCCCCAATAAGTTTCAGTCTTTGGTTATGGAGATGCCACTTGAAGGACTCTCCCCAAGTACTCGTGCAGTAAATTCCATATGAACGGTGGGTCCCCTACTTCAGAGGCAATTTTGGTTTGCATTGGGTTATTCTAAGAGAAAAATAAATAATGGAGGAGAAGATGGGTACCAGTGGATGTTGGTCGCACTAAACAGAATTAATTAAATCTTTCTGCTACACGTGAATCTCAACAGACTGGGAAACAGTACAAAAGTCTAAATTCCGGTAACATGTCAAGTTAAACTATATTCTTTTGTGGAAATCCAAAAGATCATTCTTTTGCTCCTCGGTGCTGAAAGTCTGCTCATATCATCCAGTCAGCATAGAATACTTTTCAATCATTATTGTGGTGCTGATGGGAAAATGCATTTGAGCACAATAAAGCCAACATTTCGCTTGTAGAAGGTAAAACTATCCCATGAAATTCTCAAAGAGAACATGTTCTATATATGCATATAGGAAAAATGGGTAGATCTTACCCTGTAAGCTGCCACATCTTGCCACCTCAATTTTCTGCCTTCAAATTCTACAGAAACATAGTCTACATCCTCAAGCTGTCTCCTAAGTTTAGGCTGGCAGTCTTCAGCTTCTGGGTCCATTCCAAATACTTCAAAGAGAACACGATAAACTTCTGGCAAGCCATAACACAAATAAATTGCACCAAAAAGAGCCCAAAAGACAGATCTGCCATGACCAGTTTATTAGAATGATTCCAGACTCTAAACAATGAGTTCAAACTCTACTTCAGTACACTGTAGAGGACATCCATTAATGAATTAGAAACGGATGCCTCTAATGTCTCAATAAAAGTAAAAAACTGATAGAGGATAGTGGAATCATCCTTATATTAAAAGATTACAAAATTTTCATTATGCCAAGTGTTCACGAAGCAATGAACTTCCCATGCTCTAAGTCCATTCAGAATATCTTAAGATCACTTATTGGGTAAATTGCAAGCCTCATATGCCAACTTACAGACTCTGTCTCACTTATCTGACTAATTTTATACTGTGCTTCATGCACACATTAAGATCCTAATTGTCCTTAAAAATTAATCATAAGGCTCTCCTAAAATCACATCAGCAAATCTATCAAAACAAAGTAGATTAAGCATGATATAGATCATATATCCATTTAGAATGATAAAACTGTACAAATCATGCAGTCATTCACCAAGACCTCAGTAAGACTTTGACAGAAAGTACATGACAGCCTTGAAAACAAAATGTCCTCTGCATTATCCTGCCTATATTTCATTCTTCTTTGTATGTTATCGATGGTGATTAAGCAAATTTTGACAACTGGTAAAAAAACAGTATTCAAGTATTAACAAATTGGTAGTTTAAGTTTCATGGAAAAGCAAGGAAACTACAGCATGCAGAGGATAACCACCATTGTTAATCGGATATAATAGTACACTAATTAGAGAGAAGCAGACAGATGGTGTTTAATCACATGAATAAAATGATTTGGTCAGGATAAACAGATAGATGTGTTCAACAAACTTCAAAAGTACATGCAAACCAAAAGCATACTTACTTTACTGGAGGCTCTTTTTCCATTCTTTTTAACTTATCCATATCGTCATATGGAAAAATAAGATTTTGCAAGCTTGCAGCTTTTATCCACTTGGGAAGAAACCTCTTCCCTATTAATGCAAATGTCCTCTCCCTCATTGGACCAGGTGACTCCCGGGGATACCTCTGCAAGAAAAACTCACATAAAGCCATCTCAAGCACAAATTGCCCCAGAAACGACAGCCTTGAATGGCCTGATCTGACGTGCCGTACGTTGGTCCTCTCACAATAGGGATACTGAAAAGCTAAATATAGCAAGGTATCGAAGTGCTTCGCGGGGTTATCATCACCCAAATTTTCTGAAGGCTCGAGGGGGTACCCAAGGGCCTGCTTAGCCTCGAGCAAGTATTCATCAATCCAAGTCTTATCGGCATTATTAAGACGCGAAGAGGGCAAGCAAGAACTGAGCAAAGGGAAAGATTTAAGTGATAATTGTGGACTATTCAGAAATCTTTCTGCTAGTCTTTTATCATCTAGTGGGGGTTTCAGTATGAATCTTTTCGGGGGCACTTTTTTCTTTGGGGATACTACTTTCTTTCGCTCTGCAAGTTCTTTAAGAAGCCTTTGAGGACTGTTTTGGGGAAGTTCTTTTGGGTCCGCTACCACAGCTAAAATTCTAAATTTGGAAGTGGTTGATGTTGATATTCCGGGAATTTTAAGGCGGATTTGGAAAGGGAAGGATGAAAGTGAAGATGAAAAGGAGATATCAGATGTGTGGTGAGGTGAGTTTCGATTTGCTAGAGGTTTAAGGGTTGAAGAGAGCTCCATGGGGAAAAGATTATGCCACAACGTCCAATTCCTTCAGAGCAAAAATCTATTTCATCTCGTCGGAAATCTGAAGGTCATTGCCGGGGGGTTTGGCAGGGTTTTTGCTGGTTACTCAATAGTCTGGGGATATAGAGGGGATAAGGTTTCGTAAGCGGTTAATTTTGTGTACATGCTAATGATCACTTTTGATCCGGGCTGGTGATGTGGTGACTGGCGAAATTACAAGAGATAATTCCGAAGCAGAACCAAAATTTTGTGTCTGATGGATTGGGCTTGGGCTGAACCCGAAAGTAAAATTTAGGTCTAACAAATGGGCTAAGCCATCAAATGAGATCCACACCTAAAGAAACAAGGAAAAGATAGGACCCAATTGTTTGCCCTTTTGTTTGGTTTCGGTGTTTTCAAGAATTTTTTATGTTCATGATCTGCTGTTATTCTTACTTTTTGGGGCATCATCGATAATCAGGTCCTGAAATAATATATGATGTGGTGAATCCCATTGCCACCTTCACAGTGGTTTTATGTGATCACTGGCACGTTGATACCTCATTCGTATGCAAACACCTGTACAGGCACATATTTCTTTGAAGTTTGAAAGGTCCAGTTGTGTCAAAGCCAGTCCATTTATGTGTGTCTTTGTGCAAAGAGAAGTAAAAAAATTTTGTGGTCTACTAGATCATGCTTTTGAAACATAAATCAGGAATTCCAGAAGAAGAAGAGGAAAAAATTGGAAAATGTCACTTATTCCCTTTCCTTTGAATTCTCTAGAAGAATTATAGCACTAATGACATACTTTCAATCGATCAATAGAAAAGAGATCATTGAGACTTGGGTTATTGTTGGTAAGCAGCGGCACTTGTAAGTGCCCTTGTAACTCAAGTGTGAGTCCCCTATATGTGGTCTATTTCATATAAAAAAATTTCTTATAAATGGTCTATATCGATCTAGTTTATATCGAAAATTTTCAACGCTGTACAGGTATTTGACTTCTTATTTGTTTATCCTGTAAGCTGTAATCTATGTTATCTTTGTTGCTTATTTGATTAATGTTGTAATTTGTGCTAATCTTAGCAATCACAGAGTTGCATTCCGTTTTCTAGATACTTAAGGCAGCTTTTTAGCTGATTTAGATCTGAATAGATGAATACAATAATATGAAGCTTCCTCAGTTAGTATGTTCTTTGTGGGCATCAATGTTTTAGGAAACTGCCATCTTCTGGCTCAATTTCGGACGGTAAGTTTGAATGTACTTTTAATGCAGTGCATGGAGCCAAATGCGTCTACTTCACACAGTGGTATAATGCTTTTGTTCAATGTGCTGCGGTAACAGTTAAATCTCGCATGGTGAACTCTTGGACCTTTTCGAACGAGGTTCGATATGCCGGTTACTTCCTTGGGGTTCAGGTGTAACAATGTGCATCGATGGTTTACGTTGGACTTTGCCCTAAATCAGTTCTGCACCCAATTATGCTAAGCCGTTGTTCTTAATCCAGTGATGTCTGGGCCTCTCGACTGAGAAGAAAAAAGAAAGTCATTGCTAGACTTGGATCTTTATGTCACGATTCGAAATGACTATCAAGTTTTCATCACAATCACAAGATTATAAAAGATTATAAAATTAGAAAGTATACCATATCCAAATAAATAAATAATAAGCCATTCAAAGTGAATATAATAATCTTGTTAGAATTCAAAGCGAAACTCCAAAGGAAATTCTTATATAATTATTCAAATTAAATCTCTCAAATCTTTCAAGAAATTAAAAGTTAATATAAATAGGAAATTTAGTATAAGTGTGATTGTGTTAAACTACTAGAATTCTTTTTCATCTTCCTCAAAACAAATCTCCTAACATGGAATGAGTCGTTACTTACATAAATAATTTTTAAAAATTCAAACTCATTTTTAGAATGGATATACGAAACTTCTCATATTATCAAAGAAAATCATTTGAAACATTGAAAAGATTTCAATAAGGTAAACTAAATATATATTTTTAGTCTCATAAGGAAACTAGAACACAAAAAAAAAACTCTTTCTTTTCCTTTTTAAGCGCAAGTGACGTAGATTGTCAAAAACATTTTTTCTCTCTTTTAAATAGAAACTATACATAAAATTTTCAAAAAATGTATAAAAATATTGCAAAAAATTGGACAAAACATAAATAATTATTTGCTGAAATTACTTAATAAAATTTATGAGAAACAATGCAGAAAAATAATGCATAAATTTATGAAAAATAGTGCAGAAAATGAAGAAAAATGTGCATATTTTTTATGGGAAAAAAATAGAACTTTTCCTATACAAAAATTATAACATGAAACTGAACTTTTCTATAAAATTTTAAGTCATATTGTGAATCGAATATTCCATTATTCATGAAATACGTGGCTTAAATTTATCAATCAATCAAAACAATCATCAAACAATTTAAGAGAACTCATTCGACGATAACATTTATTAATCTCAAATTCTGACTTCAGACCCGACGACCAAATAACAAACAAATTTTTATCCAAATTAACGAAATTAAATCAAAATTTGGAACATGTTTCTACCAACTTCAAATTATGTCTCATGACTTCCACAAAAATCATTCATATTTTCAATATAAAATCAAGTCACAATATACGAATAAATTTTCAAAACATAAATTACTCAAACTCATTTCATAATTTATATACAAAAATAATAAAATAAACAAAATCACAATTTTTTAGAGATACTTTTTCAATAAAATTAGAGGTATCAAAACTACTTACCTTGATTGAACAAATCTCGTAAATAATTCTCAAATTAAATTAGTCTCTAAAAAATCCTTGCCATAACCTTGCATTTTTCTCTCTCTCAATAGCCGTCATCATAAAACAAAATAATATATTGGGGTTAAGACTATACACTCTTATATAAAGTTTCATACAAAACCCTAATCCCATAAGACTTAAAATTTAACCTAATAATAATAAGTATTGAGTCATGGGACAAAAGTCTTAAGTAAAATTACAGTTCATAAATATTGATTCATCAAAATGGGACGGATTTTACACTTCAATCCGTTTCTTTTGTAGTCTTCGGATCAACCATGCAGATTTATGGCTCGCATTTGAATGACTTCACTATATATTGTATTTTTCTCTCATTCAACCCTAGTCAAGTTAGGGTTATCATTGTTTCTCTCTTCTCTCAATCGTCTATCTTTTGAATTATATTCTTTCTCCAATTATGTAACTATCTTGTAACTGATCTTGTAACTGTGAAATTAAGAAAGATCATTATAAATTGTAAAGTGAGAGTGTAATTGAACTATATTAGTGAAAGATCAATTTAATCGTACTATATTAGTAAGAGAGGATTCAATTGAGCATAGCAAAGTAAGTATAATCGAATTACATAAATTCTCATGTTATTTTTTATTATTATTATTGCTTCTGTTGATTTATCCTAGTGGTTCCAGCGGAGCCCTAACAGTTTATGTTTGTCTTAGGCTGAGCCACGACCTCTTTATGCATGTTCAATCATGGACTTCATATTAACAAGAATTTGAAGTCGGGTCAGTTTGAAATACAATTGCTTTATTGTGGGCCTTGATATCTAATCATGTCTGTTGATTACAGCTAGAGCCTGCAAAAAGTTGAACAGGCACAAATTTCCTTACCTCTCCTCTCCTCCTTGTCCAAAAGAGATAATAATTGACGATGGAAAGCTATGCATGAAAGAAAAATAAAGTAGCATGTCCCTGAATGAAGCAAAGCTGGGCTCTCTTCTTTTCCTAATCAAACGATTTTTGGAGGGATTTTACTCTTTAGTTTCTGAACATCTGTTTTCGAAACTTCTTTTGGTTAAGAATCCTGTACTCGGAGTTGAGACACTCACCGTCGTTAACAATCTTTACTGGTTCTGTAATTTTATTAATTTGCAGCATTCTGGTTAGAATTTTACTCGTTGCACCAGAGATGGCTTCTAGTCTTATAACCAGGAAATCACACCTGATATGGCTTGAAGTCAAGAATGTGTTCATATGGGCTATAAGAAGTTTTGGTTAGTTTATGGATTATTAATCGTCTCATGTCAGTCGTGTTTTTCATATTTAGGCTAGCTCGCAACACTTCTGCTCAAGAATACCAAAACACATACTAGCATTGTTGATGATAATGATAATACACAAAATTTACATGCTTTGAGACTGTCCACATTTCGAAGCAATAGGCTTCCTAGATGAGTCTGTCCCCTGCTTCTTCCAATAATAAATTCTATTCCAAATTGTGATGCAGGATTCAACTAATTTTTGCATGACAAAGACAGGCTGGACATGATAAATTTATTATAGTACCAAAAATGAACTACAGAATTACTTCTATAAGTGGTTAGATCCCCTGTTATTGTCCATGAAAAGCCAGACGGGCCCATGAACCACGATATGATACTACTCCTCCGTCCTTTTTTTTTCTCATAAAAAATTTAATTCATATTATATTTTTATTTATTTTAGTTTTTTTTAAATAAATAAATATTTATTCTCTCTTTATTTTTCTTGAATTGAGAGCTTGAAAATATTTTCCTCTTTATCTTACTTTATTGAAAAAGATAAAAAGAGAATAAATTTAAAAATAGCATAAGCAATAACTCTAAAATATAACAAAATATTTTATAATAAAAAATAAGAGAGTTTGTTTGATTCATTTTATAAAAATTGACAAAGAAAGAGTAATTTCAAAGTATTTATAAAAATGAACGATTAATCAACATTGTAGCAGAAAATGGGACTACAATTTGGCCTTAGAAAAATTCGAGATATTGGATGATGTGAAACCAGAGAGGAGGCCATTGATTACCAGTAAGCTGATTACAATGAATTCAAACAGCCTTTATTGCTTAGGACTTGGAGAGTTAATATGGGTCACACACGTTCAAAATGAGAAAACAACTAGGCGCAGCTAACTTTCTACTATTGAAGCAGTGGTAGGTCAGGCATTTTTAGTTAAATCCATTTCAAAATTGACGCAAGCACAGCAGTGAGACGGAGAGGGTGGGGATCGTATTTCATAGGTTTTCAACGGCACATGGCAGGATAATACAGGACTAGATCACTCAATGTTCCAGCCACTGAAGCAAAGAGGATTTTATTTCTTTTTTAGATGTGCAATTGGTGAACACTTGCCTAAAAATTAATGTACTGTAAGCATTTGTTATATATTCATCACGAATTTTCATGTTCTCTAAATATTTATTCCGATTTCACCCGTTTGGCTAGTGAAATGCTCACATAGAAGGCAAAGTACAACATGATGCTGAGGCAGGGGAACTGATAAACGTTCTCTTTTTTTGTGGTTTTTGAACGTTTATGGGCCAAAACTAGCCAATTGGATTGGTTTATTTTCAGTAGTGAAGTGGTATTATACGGATAGTAGATTAGCACTTATGTGGATGAAAACATTCTGCACATGGGAAACCTCTATCATTTTGGCTCCTCTACAATCCACTCCCGCTGCTTACCACCACACACTTATATGCAAACTAAATCCTTTACTTTCTATTTTGGCCCCATACAATTCTAAATTAGCCACAATGCCACACAGATTGTCCTGAAGCTCCTACTGTCTTATGCTTATAAGGGTTTCCCCCATAATGTGGTCCAGAACAGGAGGCCTGTTTTGGAAATTTAACTAAGTAGATAAATGAGACAATCATAAACGAACAGATTTTGAAGTTCGATTTTCCCATGATTTCTGTTTCACTTAGGCCTATCAGTTAAAGCAGAGAATTTTGAGAAAAAGGTACAGAACACATGCTGCTCTGGTAAGTTTAACCTCTTCCAACTAGATTTCAGGGAATCTGCAAGAAAGTTTTGTCTACTATTCCTAGAGTACTGCTATAGCATGGAAGAACATATGAACATGGTCCAGCTCCTTTAAGTACTGCAATGGTTGATTTTGATTTCATGGAGAACGCACAACCCACAGCTGCTAACATGGCTACCAAGAAAAAAGAGATTCTCTCTACTGCTATGAAGCGGACCAGTGAATGGTTTGTTATATTCTTCCTCTAATTTTTGTTTTATTGGGATTCTTTCAATTGTACCATATTTTGAGTTATCTTGTGCATCTATCATGAGGGATAACTAAGGCTGAAAATTTGAGTTTCTTGACAGGATTTTTTCTCAGGAGATTCCTAGCGATATTACTGTCCGTGCTGAAGGAAATTCCTTTTTTCTACACAAGGTAGAATGCCATCACCTTGCTGTATTAGCTTTCATTATTTTCTTCATGAAAGTACATACTTTCTTTAGAGGCTAATTAGTTTGCTCTTAAAAATTTTAAAATGCTTTATTGTTTTTCATTAAATCTGCAAGTTAGACATATCATCTGTCAAGATCAGTATTGGCTTTGAATTTCATTTGTGATAAGGAGGAGTTTGTTTACAATTTCCGCGCAGTTCCCATTAGTCTCCAAGTGCGGATACATAAGGAAGTTAGTTTCTGAATCTGTTGATGCTGATCTTTCTGAAATTGAAATCCCTGATGTTCCTGGTGGAGCAGAAGCATTTGAACTTGCAGCAAAGTTCTGCTATGGGATTAATTTTGAGATTGGTACAGAAAACATAGCCCTGCTTCGATGTGTGGCAGAGTATCTTGAGATGACAGAGGAATATGCAATTGGAAATTTAGTGGGAAGAACGGAGGCCTACTTAAATGAAGTGGCACTTAAAAGCCTTGCAGGGGCAGTTTCCGTTCTGCATTCCTCAGAAAGTTTCCTTCCCATGGCGGAGAAAGTAAAGTTAGCAAGCAGATGCATAGACACCATTGCATATATAGCCTGCAAAGATAACCAATTTTCCACATTGGGTAGGGCTGATGGTGGTCCTGATGGTTTGAATACTTCTACAGTCTTACAGCCAAAGACCCTGGTTGACTGGTGGGCTGAAGATTTAACTGTCCTCAGAATTGATATTTTCCAAAGGGTGCTTAATGCAATGATGGCAAGAGGGTTTAAACAATATGCCCTTGGTCCCATTCTAATGCTTTACGTGCAGAAATCTCTTCGAGGTTTGGTGAGATCTTACCCCAATAACTTTTGGATTACATGAATTAGTTGGATGTCTATGTAATTGATTTTTCTTGTCGTCACAGGAAATGTTTGGAAAGGGAAGGAAAAAAATTGAGCCAAGACAAGAACATGAGAAGCGGGTTGTCTTAGAAACAATTGTTAGTCTTCTACCAAGAGAGAAGAATTCATTGTCAGTTAGCTTTCTGTCAATGCTGCTTAGAGCTGCTATATATCTCGAAACTACAGTTGCTTGCAGGCTGGACTTGGAGAAGAGAATAGCATTGCAACTTGGACAGGCAGTGTTGGATGATCTGTTAATTCCTTCTTACTCTTTTACCGGAGACACACTGTTTGATGTCGATACTATGCAGCGGATAATGATGAACTATCTGGAGAATGAAATAGAGGGAAGTCGATTGGGCTATAATCCAGAGGAAGAGCATTTTCCCCTTTCACCTAATGACAGGGAAAGAGTTGGAAAGCTAATGGAGAACTACTCGGCTGAAATTGCTTCTGACCCAAACTTATCCGTTTCAAAGTTCATCAGTCTTGCTGAACTCATCCCTGAACATTCACGGATAACAGAAGACGGCATGTATAGGTCAATTGACATCTACTTAAAGGTTTGCACTCTCTTAACTAGTACATTCTTGCTTGTTCCATAACTTAGCTTGCACATTTGATGCATAACTGGAAAAAAATATTTGCTTGTACATTGGGAAAGTTTGATTCAATCTTTATCTACCTTGATCTCATGTACGTTTCTCATCCCTAATCACACGCCAATCAAGTGTCATTCTGATCTCTGTCAATTCCATGAAATATCCTTTTACTTTAAATTTGCTAAGTGCGTTAGAGGGAATAGATTAGCTGTAAAGGAATAATTCATCATTGGCCCATATTTCAATGCTATTATCCCTCTCCACCATCTTTCTTCTTTACCCTGCAATATCCTTTTGGATACCCTCTACTGCTAATTCTATGCTGATAAAGCCATCCAGGCTCTTTTCCCCTACGACATTCTCTTAAAATGGTTAGAGGATATAAAGAGCACATAAGAACACATGGACATGCCACATTGTGCATATGCATAAGGATTTCTTGTTAGTCCCCGAAAGGGAAAACAGTGGGGGGGTGGAGGGGGGAAAAACAAAAATCAATCCTGACTCAACCTGAATCAATCTGAAAGCAGTCTATTTTCCAAGTGCTTACACACTGGTTAACAGGCTGTGTTTGAAAGAAGTTCAGCAGCTTGCATTCCTACGAAATTCATGTTCAACATTAAAATACAAGAATTGTTCTGAAACTGTTGGACCAAAGGCCATCCCTAATTGTCAACTCAGATGATCAACAGTTCTTGTTTCAAAGTAATCTGTTTCATTTTTTGTCATTTTGTAGGCTCATCCTGCTTTGAGTGACATGGAGAGAAAGAAAATTTGCAGTGTAATGGACTGTCAAAAGCTGTCTCGTGAAGCTTGTGCTCATGCAGCTCAGAATGACAGACTCCCCGTTCAAACTGTTGTTCAAGTACTATACTATGAGCAACAACGCCTTCGTGAAGCCATGGATATAAACCTCACAGGAGGTGAATCCCCTGCTCTTGCCCTCAAAGTGAATCAACAGTCTACTGATGTCCACACAATTCCAAATGAGATGTCCTACCTACGAAAAGAAAACCAGGATCTGAAATTGGAGTTGTTGAAAATGAAAATGAGATTGAAAGAAGTTGAAAGATCTGCAACCACATCATGTACTAGCAGTCCGCTAGGCATCACTCACCCATCCGCTGATAAACCTCCTTTGCCAAGAAAATCATTCATTAGCTCTGTCTCTAGAAAATTAGGCAAGATTAACCCTTTCATCCGCATTGATGGAATCCTGCCTTCCAATACAAAACCTCGTAACAAGCCCAGCAAAGATAGGCGGCATTCAATATCATGATACCTTGCTTTGTCACAGTGTTTCTTTTAGTATATACCGCATGGCGCATATATGATTTTAGTTGCCTATATGCACTGATGTGAAACATAAGAAGGGAGGCAATACATTCTGTACACCTTTCTCAGTCTTTTGGCTAAGATCAAGTGTAATACATTCTGTATATCTGGCTGTTTTTTTCTATTATTATTTCTTTCCTTCTTTTGGGGTGGCATAAATGTAAATCATAATGTTATGCTTGAGTTTTCTATGCCTATAGTTTCTTCTGGGCTTTGAAATTGGAACTGATAAAAGAAAATAAATGTTCAATAATAACTGAAGTTGTGCTGCTGAAGTGGAATCTGCTGTCGAATGGTTGCACTAAATACTAAATAGTGACAACGCAAAGGGCAGCAACTGATCAAAGCAATCAGTGGGGTCTGTGATTAAATGATTATATTCGAAACATTGGGAGAAAGGCTAGGAAATTCCACGGTGGTTCTTCTTCTATCATGTATGAGGCAAATTATTGTGGAACATGAAAGAAGATGCTTCCAAAATGAAGGATGTTTCTTCTTAAACTTTAAACTTTAGAGATAATATAAATTCAAGAAAGAGATCATTAGAATGAATTATTAGGTGGGAACCTTTCTTTTATTTTATTACGTTCACGAGCGCCTTTACTGCTATCCATTGAGTCTTGACGTGATAATTAAATTACGAAATGTGACATCAATAAGCCGCCCTCCTAGTTCCTGTACACTTAGCGATCTATAAAAATAATTCCTTTATTCCTGTTTTTAGTATAAATTTAACCACGCTATATGTGCAAACAAAGAAGTTGCGTTTAAGCCCTCTATGCACTTAACTACTTAGTTATGCCGGGCGTAAGGAACCTTTATTATTTGGAATGAAGAATCTTGATGCTCATTTGTGGCAGACAAACATCCCCTCCTTTCTTCTACTGTTGGACATAATTTTCCATGCGGTAGGTAGTGACCAGAGAACATAAAAAAGAGAAGAAACTGGAAAGTTTTCATCGTGAATCACCAATCGTGTCTTGACATTTTTATTTTTCTTTTGGATAGGAAGCAAGTTTGTTTAGGTCAGATTCCTCACATCTCCTCTAATTTTATATTTGTGCACTGGTTGGACTAGAGAAAACTCCCCAGAATGACACGAGTTACTTAGATGGCTGCAGTAAGTTTTCCTTTACCAAGATCGAGTCTTTTTAGGGAAAGCAATATGCAACAAGGAATTAAGCAGAATGGAATATATATAGCTGTTTTGTTGGAAAGTCTAACTGATTACGATGGAAATCACTACAAAGACGAGAAATTAGATAGATTTTGGAAACACCCAACCATCAGAGGATCATTAGGATAACCTCCTAGTTTCAACCATTAGAAGATCAGGGAACTAATCATAATCAAACACACACAACGCAAGATTCTTCAATTTATCGATTTCTACCCATGTGGGAGCGGGACAGTGTTGGACACTTGAGATTTCTCTATAGATAGATATTTTTGCAAACTTTGTCGGACTATCTTGTGATATCCTAAAGTCCAATTGACTAAAGCATGCCACTGATACCAGTTAATGCAGCCATTGTCAATGATGTATGGACATGACTCAAAACAGAGACTGGAGGCAAGTACAGATATGTTTCAAAGCCAGGAGGATCACAAACAAATCCAGAGACAAGATTCCATCCATCGCAAATTATGGTCTGAGATTTATACTAAGTTGAAAGTATCAACACTGAGATTAGCCGACAGAACCAGCCTGGATTTGTTGAAAATATCAACACTAAGTTGAAAATATCTTCTGATATTACCGATCCTATATGGTTTTTCAACTTGTGTTGAGACTCAAGGCTTGGAAAAGCCAAGGAGGATTGTTATGTCTATCTTGTCTCAATTGCTCCTCAACGTCAGAGCTATTTTTCCTTCGATTAATGAAGCCAGGAGCAGTTGAGCTGGGAATATCTAAACTCCATTTCTGCCCCATTAATTCGTTCCTTGTCCGATTTATAATCTGATGATTTCCCGAATTAGACCTCTTTATATGGCTGGATCCAGTTGAAGACGAAGAAAGGCTTGCTGCAGAATCCGAAGCAAGTGGAGTCTCCAAAGTTCTCCTCCTTCTACACTGACTTGTTGGGCCTAATGTAAGCTCAAGCTCGGTCTCATCTTCAATCTCTAGAATGCCACGGCCTTCTTCTATACCTGGAAGGAACACTTCAGCAGGGCGCTCCAAGTCAAAACCTTGTCGGGCCCTTTTATGGATATCTTGATGATTATCATTGTTAATCATCTTGTTTGAATTCGTGGCACTTGCGAAATCCCATGTACCTAATTCCTGTCCACGTTTGCTGCTGCTTGCGATGTTCTTCATTAGTAGCTTTTGAATTTGATATAGACGATGAAGTTCATATACCTGCAAAGTCATTCTCAAGAATAATTAATTAGGAGAATAGAAAAGGAATATATACTTCAAGATAATTACAAGGGCAAACTTGTTTACCTGCTCTCTAAATGTTTCTTCATGCTTTAACATGGCCATCTTCATGTATTCTTTATCATACGGATTAAGAAGCTTCTCCATTGAAGCTCAAAAGTTTTTTGACATAAATTACTCACACAGAACTGTGAGCCACAAAGAAGTAAATTATTCCTTTATCCTTCAAAGTGACCTTACGTGCAAAACGTCTCGGCTTTGCACTTGCTAGTGTACCTGTAAATTATACAGTAGCAAGATAAGGATTCACGAAAAGGCTCTTCTTATGAACAATAATGACATTTTATTACCTAGGACCCAAGATCAAGAAAGCGTATGGAATAGAACTTTGAAACAATGGTAGGGTGAGCTAGTTGCTTTCATGTGGATGAACTCTTTGTTTTTTCTCTTGTATCTTCTTCCAATCAGTCGGAAGATTGAGACATGGCAATAATACTAGCTAGTGCCAGTGCACTTTCAAGAAGTCTCCTAACAGGGTTGTGTTATAATTTTCACTAAGAACGAACGAGCCGTGAAGCATATGCCTAAGATATTTTCACCTACCTTATCAATTGCCATAGCTTCTCAGTCTAAGCAAAGAAAAAAGTACATGCTCCAAAAATTCATTCTTTCACGTTGAAATTTGACCCGGTGATCTCTCGGATGCCTGAATTGATTGAACTGCAACTAATTTTATACTATCTAAAAGAAAGATTTATACTGATATCCCTAGGATTCACTCAAAACATGAACCTTCTCAGTACTCCTCCTTTGTCTCATGGTGCTTGCAGTTTTGCTCCTATTATTCTTCTTGTGGCTTTGAAGATTCACGATATATCCTAAACACGAACCTTTTCAACTCTCAAATTGCAGATAAATACTAGAATAGCTGGTGGTTGATAGATACTAGAGCTGTCTTCTA
Organism: Apocynum venetum; assembly: GCA_019593545.1. NCBI lineage: Eukaryota > Viridiplantae > Streptophyta > Magnoliopsida > Gentianales > Apocynaceae > Apocynum > Apocynum venetum. Next base: position 468,075 of record SRSM01000123.1, on the reverse strand, counting down.
AGTCAAGAAAAAAGAAGCAACAACTAGATTCATGTTAATTTCAAGAAATGTTCTTGAAAACATGCATAAAAAAAAATTACCATCACCAGCCAGTAAGTAAGATTAAGCAATAATAAGCACAGCTAAATGATCTGTCATGTGAGATTTTCTTACAACCATTACCCACGGGAAGGAAGTTGGTCTAGGAATTTATGAATGTTCTTTCTTACCTGACAGATGAGTTGGTTGACTGAAGATCGAGATCAAACTTAGCTGATGTCGAAAACTAAAGAACTCTTTCAAGAGAAGACCCGGCAGCTGTTGTTGACAATTGGGCATGAAGCTTCAAAATTTGTTTGACAGAGAAAAACCATCCATCTCGCATTCCTTACGTATATAGTTGCAAAGATAAAATAAAATAAGACTGAGGAAGAATTTTAGATTCTCTTTTTACACACAGAAATCAAAGCAATGTCGTTGCGTTTTGGGGTGGGTTTTAGAGGCATGCCAAACAAATCCCAGTCCCCGCAACCAATGTGATTCATGGTTTGTGAAAGAGATGCCCCCGACAAGTACAGCAGAGCACAAATATATATTAAAATTCCATATTATTAGTATAATACTATGATCCCATGTATGTAGTTGTGGATCACAAGGACTTACACATACTACTTGAGACAATCATCAAAACAACAGCTTAGGCTGCCAAAGTAAATCACATGCACCCAAGATTTCTATATTCTAATAACAGTTGTCTTTAGTAATACTATACCATACTATATATACTTTGACCCTATCATCACCATGGGATGTGAATATGAAGAAGAGAGAGGTAGATGAAGAAGAAGAAGACTAATTTTGGATCACCACTTGGCCCGCCGACACAGATATCTCGACCGTACTCTAAGTGGGTACTTCTGGGAAGAGTCCAAAATACCAAGACTTATCAGAGGATCTCTCTACTATAAGCTACATTGAGCATAAAACTTGGAATTATTGTACAAGGAAGGAAATTAATAAGAGTAGAAGAGATAAGGATAAAATATAATTTGGGACTGTTTAATCTTGATATCTTCTTGTGTCTTGTCGCGCGTACCAGTTTGGAAGATACAGTGTATATAAGTGAGTAATGGCCATTAAAAGACCATGTGGATGAACTGTTCAAAAGACAAGCTTGATTCGATCAGCAAAATGCATACTTTTTCTTTTGTTAATGTACCATATTGTTATAAATCATGTGTGCGCGTTTTCGGACCATCAATAGATCTCCGTTTATGTTGGTGGAGACTTGGAAACCATTTTGCCTCTTCGTTATGTTCTTGTACGGGGTGGTACACAGCTTGTAGCCTAGGTTTGAACACCCATATGAATTGAAACCTCACTTTTTTCTAATCCTACGTGAAATTCTATTGTTCTATGCTTCCTAAATATCCTAATTTTTTAAACCTCGCGCTGTCATTAAGGTAATCAAATTAAGATTAAATAATTTTCCTGAATAGTTTTTTTAAAAGAAAAAAACACTTCAAATTAAATGTAGCATTTAGGATGAAGGAAGGAATTAGAGGGAAAGAAAGGAGAGGAAAAGAATTTAGGTGTTTGTATTGGCCTTTTTTTTTTAGATAGAAAGAAAATTTTAAAATGGAGAATGAAAGAATTGAATTTAGTTTTAAAAAGTCCATCTTGGTTATTTTTCCGGAAAGCGAACAAGGATGAAGGTAGCTTTTTTTATTAGTAATAAAATATTTTATTTCAAAGCATTTACACTCATCAAAAAAATATATATAAATAAGAACTTATGTATCATTTTTTTTTCTTCCTTCTCATTTACACTCCTCTCTTTCCCTCAATCCAAACATTGCAGTAAAGTACAAAGGATCGATGAATTAAAACTTTTCAGTACTTGTTGGACTTGATCATGGAGGATGAGATGCAGCATATGTTGAAGAATCAAAGATGGAGATGAACACCTTCTGCTCAGTACTTTGTTGCCAATATGACGTTGAAACTGTTGATGAATTTGGAAGATAAAGAAAACCAAACGTATTTTCAAAACCTTTGCCATATAATAATTCCAAAGGGAAAGTAGGTGATTGATGAAAAGATATTCAAAATATGTAAGAGAGAGGGACATTAGAGCACGCGTTGCCGGTGCAACGTGGTGCAGCAATACGGGGTAGTGGGTCCTTCTGGGTTTGCCAAAAGGCTGAGCCCCGGCCTTCCTATGTTTCTTGGTCCCATCTTTTATCCTCAGGCTAATGAGTAAGGAAAGAAAAATAGTACTCCGTATGAATTATTCAAATAATTATCACGATTTAAATATTTTATTTTTTTTTGTTTTTTTGTTTTTTCCTTTATTTTTATGGGTAAAAACCACCACCAATGACCGAACCTTTCTAGTTCGTGACAGAAAAACAATTGAACATGTTAGTCTTTCGTGAAATCAAACGATCTACAAGTTTTTCTTTGTTTTATTATGGCCTAGTTGCATCATCATAGTTTGTTCTTATCTTGACACAGAATATTGCAAAACAGATCCAGTAGCTGGCAATCTTCGGCCACAAATTTCCTTTGCTGAAGGAGAAGTACTGCCAAAATCAGCATGATATCTACCTTCTATATTTCATGACTCCAGAGTCCCGATGTGCAATCTACCCTCATCGCCAATTTCCTTTTGGCACTTTCTTCCACCTCTGCAATTCCAGAATCCAGATGGGGACTGGAAGGGGGCCCTTACCATTCACAGGAATCAGGCTGGATATCTCATATCTGCGGCCCTAACTTCGCACTAAAAATATCTTGTTAGTTGTTAGTAAAAAGACTGCTCCAGTCATTATATCAAATATTTTCGCAACTTAATTAATTAATGTGAGATCTAACAAGTTGTTCAAATGAAAACTTGAAATCCCTTTTTTTTTATTTTTAAAAGTTAACTTGTTATTGCATATATAGCAAGAACTTGCGATGCCCTGCAATATTGGGTTCATTGGGTTCTTCTATTTAGATATTGCAAATAATGTGGTAGTGTAAAGTCACAACGCATACGCTTCCGGTGGGTTAAAGACAGAAGACTGAAGCGCCTCCATATGCTTTCGTGATCAATTATTCTTTCGGGTTCCAGTCATGATCACGAGTGGCAAATGGATTATTAGAATAACAAATACCATGACAGGGACTAACCACTCACTAAACTTGATTAATTAGTCATGGCAGCGCCGGATAATGACAATCATGATGGCATATGGTGGAATCTCGAATCCGTTTTATGTTTTAAAATGGGCCCTTCCTTTCTTGCCTAATCTAAGCATAATTTGGAACAAATAATAGATGGCTCTGGCCATGATAGGGTAGGGGAAGGCACGGGTGAAGACTAGTTCTATTTCCGATGCTATTTGTTTCGTCTCTGGCATGAGGCATCTTCTTCTCGCCGTTTCTCTCGGTTGATGCACCGAGTTCTGAGACTGTCCTTCCTGCTGTCCCTTCAGATGGTTACACTCTCCACCGCTTTCGAAGTTACTATACAAGAAATCACTCTAAAGGATCACCTATGCAAAAATAAATAATTAAATAATGGAAAGATCCAAGTGGTCTACTACAACCTCACCCAAAAAAATTAGACTACCAAAGATTAACAAAGGGAAAAAATTTTAAAATAATAAATAAAATTAATCAATTTAGTTTTGTATTTTTTTAGTCTTTGTTTTTCAATGTCTCATTTTATTTAATATTTTTATATAAAATTCAAAATTTTAAAGATTTTACTAACAAAATTCTTTATTTCAAAATTTATTAAAAAAAATTAAAAGAACTTTGTTTGCAAAATATTGAAAGTTAAAAAAATTTGTAGTTCAATATCAAATATATGAAATCTTAATGACTAGATTCAAATACACAAGATATTCCAAATAATAATAAATACTTGTCAAATTTAGAATACCTTTAACATTAAAAAGACTTATATTTTGTAAGATAAAATTAGTAAAATATAGAGAAAAGGCAATAGAAGATGTCTAGTGAGTAAAGATTATGTGATATATATATATATATATAACTGATGGATGTAATTCAAGAAGGTAAGATAATATCATTCAAGTGCTGATCCTGTTGGGATCCACCAACATCGTTGTCAAGTAAACACAATTCTAATTGAGAGACTATGTAAGAAATCCATAATAATTGACATATGAATGCAAAACTACGACTAAGAGGTCTTTTTGAGCAAATCATGGTCTAGATTTCATGCATATCTTCAAGGAAGGATTGAGGTGCACATCAAATGTGGAGGGACCAATTATTGTTCTTTGTCCATCTACATCTTTCTCTCAGTCCACAAATCCTTGTGTTCATGCATTTTTTTTTCTTTCTTTTGAAGTACCTATCAAATGAATGAAGTCCAAGCACTTTTAATCCCTCAAATTCTTTTTTTAATAAATAAAAGCTGCATATGTATCTTGAGAATGGAACATGTAAAATAAATCAATTACAAGGGCATCACAACCGAATTCCTGTCACATGCAATAATATATGCAAACAACACGAGATGATAACATTAGATACATATAATATATTCACTCATTCATTAACTTGATCAACTCCTTTCAATTTTTACACAAGCATTTAATTTGTTTTATTATAAACAAAGGGTTTTTTATATATCTTTCATTGTAAATCATTTTTTCCTATCTTCAAAAATCCAATATTCGGCAGTCAAAGATTAAAATAATATTAAAAAAATATCGGCAGTCAGAAAATAAAAAGGCCTCCTTGAACTTATAAATGGTGTACGGGTGTAGGTTTTGTCCGTGGGCCGAGGAAAATTCAAGACCCAGCTCATCTTGATTTGGGCCCAGCAATGCACCCTCGTACATTTAGGGCTATCCAAGAAAAGGTTTATCCTACCCAAAATTTTGGGCTTACCAGTAAAACTTGTCAACAAAATCTAACACCGTTGATCGATATTGAAACCGCCAAAATAAAATAAAATTCTTATTCTTAAACATCTTTTTGTTTTTGTTTTTTTAAATATAAAATTTTAATATATGTGATTTATAAAAATAAATTTTAATTTAGAATTTTACTTGAACAATAACTCTGGGAAGGTACTATAAAAAAATGTTTTGGTTGCATGGCACCGAATTAGACTGTCAGCACCAGTTAATTAAAAAGATGCCAAGGATAGTAATTTTTTTCAATTTAAAATTTAATGTTCATTTTTTATTTCAATATATCCAAATTTAGATATATCTTTATAAAAATAAATATATTTATCATATGAAATTTCGTTTGTAGTCTATTTAATTTGAGAAATTTACATTGTACTCATTGGCACCATCATATCTATTATTAATTTGTATATTAAATCAATTTTAAATAAAAGTAGTATTTCATAAATAAAATAAAATAAAAAGCAATTAAGAGCTCACTATTTTCCAGCAGTTGATTTCACCTAACTATCCTTGTCAGTTGTATTTATCATGATTTTCACTCCACATGGAGAACATGCAGAATTGATTATTCAGCCCGAAGCAGAAATATTCTCTCAAAAATGATTACTGTGTTCCAGGGAAAGAAACTTATAGGACAGTCCACATTTAACCAATAACGAGAAAAAGAAACTAAAGACATCAAACATATAGACGTTAGAGTCTGAGTACATGTGCCAATAAACTGATAGAGATTGATCCAATCAATCTTCTTTATGATCATATTCACATATACAAAATGCTTACAAGATCTCTAAATGTGATTGGCTTTCTTTTTCTTATAAAAGATGTTTTGATAGTTGGCATAGAACTTCATATAAACTTCAAAATAATACTCTAATAATAATGATCGCAAATTATTCTGTTATTAAAAATTAAAATTATAAAACAATGGGCAATGTAGGTGATGAGGAAGGATACTCTTTCCAGATCTGGTTAGGTGATGTTGACTATTCTTTTGCTAGCAATTATTCTGAATGACATTCGCAAGCGTCTTCTTCAAACACTCATTTAGTTAGAACATTTCCTGTTTCATCACAAGAATAGGAGTGCCTGCCATTTCGTGGCATTATCCTATCAAATATATGGATTTTGATGACTCAGTACCGATTACTATTTCTTCTCAACTTCTTTTTTTCAAGGACAGTAACTTAATTAGTTATGCGTGTCTTCTACTCTTCATTAACCAAATCATATATTCCTTCCTTCATTTTTTAAATTAACTATTTTATATTAATTCAATATTCAACATTTAAAATATTTTTATATTCAACCAATCAAACATTTTAATAGGAAATTATCAAACATTATTGACATGGGTCAAATTTTGAGCCACTTCATTGCTATGGAGCACACAGAAATCTTTACCCACCCTTGTATGTATTCTACTTGTCTGAGCTATATGCCAGCCAGCTGCTTCCGTCTTCCTCAAAAGAGCAATTTTGAGCACGCACGTTTTTCTTTTCCAGGACCAAAGTTTGGAGATTCAAACTCGAACGCAGTTGAAAAATTCAAATAATTAGGCTACTACGAGCGGACGAGGAGAGCAGTTGTGAAATAGACTGAGAAGAAGAAAGAGGGCTGCCGCTATAAGCATTGCAAGTAGTATCAACAAACTCTCTCTTTAATCTCACTGTCGCTTTCTTTCCTTCTTTTCTTTTTTAATCAACTTTCTCAGTCATAAGAAAGATGCTAAGCCAACTGGCATGTGGAAAACTTGTGGTGGGTGTATATATATATTGCTCGATTCGTCTTGATCTCTCTCTGCTACAGAAGTTTCATCTTCGACATTGTCCTGATTGATATAGCCTTGAGTTAAAAATGGCTCGATTTCATCTTCTTATCACTGTGCTGACACTTTCTATAGGTGTTTGTTTCTTCCCTCACTTGGCATTAGCCCAACTCAAACAGAACTACTACGCAAATATTTGCCCAAATGTAGAACGCATAGTGAGGGGCGTTGTTAATCAGAAATTCCAGCAAACGTTTGTCACCGTCCCTGCCACTCTCCGCCTTTTCTTCCACGATTGCTTTGTCCAGGTACTGATTAAGTTCTACAACACATCGTAGAATTTACCAAAATGTCAGACCCAAATCGAGTTTAAAAATTGATTATTATGTTTGTTTTTTAAATAGGGATGTGATGCTTCGGTTATAGTAGCATCAACCCCAAACAACAAGGCAGAGAAGGATCACCCCGATAACTTGTCCCTCGCCGGGGATGGATTTGACACGGTGATCAAAGCCAAAGCTGCAGTTGATGCTATCCCAATATGCAGAAATAAGGTCTCCTGTGCAGATATTCTTGCCATGGCTACCCGGGACGTCATTGCTCTGGTGGGTATACTCTTCCTATTACCATATACAATTGACTTTAAGTAATATATATATATATAGATACGCGTTTCGTGGAGAAAAGTATTTATTTAACTTGGTGAATTATTTAAGATTTGCACTAACAATTCGGTGCGTGTACAGTCTGGAGGACCTTCGTACGCAGTTGAATTGGGAAGATTGGATGGTTTAAGCTCAACGGCTGCTAGTGTTGAAGGAAATCTGCCTAAGCCAACCTTCAATTTGAATCAACAGAATGCAATGTTCGCTTCCCATGGATTAGACCAGACCGACATGATCGCTCTCTCAGGTAATGCCTAACTAGTGGCACTTTCATTTTCCTAAAGTCTTTTCTACTAATTGCTTTCGAAATGTGTTTGCCCTCCCGAGCACATCCTGAACCTGGACCAATTCACAGTAACTGTTTGCTTTTTTAGCATTGGTTCGATGATGCGACAGCTGGGCTAATAATCCATTAAAAATGCAATCAGTTGTCCATAAAGTCAATTAGAATTGTAACGTTGTAAAGGGACCTTTCTTGTCCATCAAAATGTACAAAAACATGAAACAAGATATCATCATTAAGATAATCATTTATCATCAAAACGTTAAATATTTGATTTGTAGTTTACCTTATTCAATGGTTCAAATTGGAAAATTTCACCATGAGCATTGCCATTGGCCCATTGCATGAGAAAATAGTTTCCATGTACTGTATGAAATTGGATTACATTTGACTGAAGATAATGGATGGATGGATTGATTATGTGCAGCCGCCCACACCGTGGGGTTCTCCCACTGTGACAAGTTTGCAAATAGGATATACAATTTCAGCCGTCAAAATCCGGTGGATCCGACCCTGAACCCTCAATATGCGACCCAATTGCAAGGAATGTGCCCGAGAAACGTGGATCCCAGGATAGCCATCAACATGGACCCAAATACACCTCAGACCTTTGATAATGTCTACTTCCAAAATCTGCAGCAAGGAAAGGGTCTGTTCACATCGGACCAAGTCCTCTTCACTGACACAAGATCAAGGCCTACAGTCAACGCTTGGGCAAGTAACTCCCAGGCTTTCCAAAATGCTTTTATCAATGCCATGACCAAGCTCGGCCGAGTCGGAGTTAAAACTGGGAGAACTGGTAATATTCGTCGTGACTGCGGAGCGTTTAATTGAGGAGGAAACAAGAAAAAGAAAAATTCAATTTGTTGTCTTGTAATTTATGTATGGATGGCAAAGCCCGAATTCTGGTGTTTCAGGAATTTTTTTAATATATTTTAAGGTAGTAAAAAATAATCCCTTCAAAAAAAAAAAAAAAAGGTTTTCATAATAATATTCATCTGTTTATCTGTTTAGCTTAGCTGCTTCTCCCGTTATTTTTCTGAAAATTTTGCGATGTAAAAAGTGGATGTGACGGCCTTATCTCAACAATACACTTTCATCTTCTTTTTTCGGTTAATTTTTTGACATAAGAGTATAATTAATAACTTTCAAATTTTTGAAGTTTGTAATCTTATTTGCTGAGGGATAAAAATGAAAAAAATAGTATTTTTATATATATTTATATAAAAGGTACAATTGATATGTATTAATCCTGAATCAATACGTAAATGTATAAATAAACATTTTCTTCGCTTGACATTTTAAAGTTTCGAAACATAGATTAAAAGAAAAATAACTTCAATTATAAGCGAAAAATATTAAATTATCTTGTATTAGAACTTATAAATTTGAAAAGTTAATTGATTTGGTAGTTTAGTAGAATAATAGATGACTATATATAGTAAATAATTTTTTTGTCTCTCGGTAGGGATTTTTTTTAAAAATCTTAATCCAAATATAATAATTGGAGAGAAGATGTAGATCAAAGTTCATAATTTTGGCCTGGGTAATAAATGAATTTTGACCTGAAGAAAAAAAACTAAATATGTATACACTTGATAACACGTCCAAGTCATGTTTGGTACGTCTCTCAATTTAAAACTATTTATCGATATCAATAATAGCATGCTTAAGCGGTCAATTTTCTTTTCTTTTTTCTTCTTCTAAACAATATAAATTATGGTTTACATGAACTTATTCAGTCCATTTCAGGAATATGTCCTCTCTTGGCTTGAAGCGTGCTGATAATTATATTTATCAAAATTCATTTTCAATGTTGTTATCAAGTCTCGATCCGCAAACTAGCGTGGTTGAGTCTCTGTTGCTTCTAAAGGGCAAATTGTTGAGTTACGTTTTAAGTTGAATATTGAATAACTTGCTTCCACCCTTTCATTCAATTGTATTTCCGTACCAAAAATTATTTAACCTTTTACATATACACTTTAGAACTTTATGAACGTTTTATACTTCAATTATTCTCGATTTTTTTTCTATTCATAATTACAATTTTTACTCTTTGAACATAGTAAGATTATATATAAAAAAAATCCTAACTATATATCAGTAATTATAAAATAATCACTCAATCGGTTCTAAAATATAAGATATTTTGAATAATTTTTTTATCTTAAAATTTAAGATATTATGAGATTTTTGAAAGTTATTTTATATATTTTTTTTAATATTACTCATACTTTTAAATAAAAAAAGAAAAAAATAAATATTTTAGTTTCAAATTTTTAAGAAAAATTATAATCTAATAAATGATAATGTTTTAATAAACAGATTCTATTTAATATGTGTAAAATATTCAAAAGAGTGAGTAGTAATTTTGAGCCAACAATTTAAATTAAAACCACCTATACTTTGGACAAAAACACTTCTAAAAGGGTTAAAAATCTTTGACGTAAGTGCCTCTTCTAGATGTCTTTATTTTTTATCACTTTTTAGTTTTTTTTTTTTAAAAAAATACTACTGTATTACTTTTAGTGGTTGTTTGAATGGAAAGACTTTTGAATTTTGATCCTAAGAGGTGCTTGACCTCCATCTTCACGCCCATTGGCCAATGATACAAGCCAAAAGCGATTTAAAGAATCCCAAAGTCTCCTTGTCTTCCTACGCGCGGATGGTTCATTTTTTTTCCCCCAACTTTACCACTGTTTGTAGTCTCATTTCTGATCATATTCACGTGTTTTGATCTAAACACATAGCTTAGATCATCTCATCATATCATATGATGCAAATTTTAAGAAGCTTAGATCTAAACACGCATCCAAAGAAGCTAAGTACTTGAGATTGGATAAGCACATAAACATCTATAATTTCCTGATGATCAAACATTATGTTACAATGATTAGCCACCCAAATATCCCCTCATTCTCCAAGAAAATATTAGGGGGGGGGGGGATAACTTTCTTTAGAAAATGAGTCAATTTAAAAGACAAAATATCCTTCTAAGATGGAAAATAATGTAATCAAGTTTTATACTTTTGAAGAGTCCATCGTAGCCAAATCACATAAGGAGGCCCAACTTACATCAGATGAGAGAAGGTGTCACCCTAAAACATTCAATTCCCATGAAAAGCCAAATCTTCCAATGGCAAGCAGATAGTAAGGTCTACCAGTCAAGAAACATAAATAAAGAACAGTCCTTGCCTCATCCCTCCCTCTCAGAGTATGCATCCCTGACATTTACAGGACACCTCAACTGAACAAGAATGCATAGGTATAGAAATACATTCAAACACACAGAAAACAAACGAATGTAGGCAGGAACATGTAGCATAACAACAGGGTCAATCTTTTGAAAACAGATCTCAAATTACTGTTATCCCTTCCTAATCATGTGTACATCACCGATAGGAGATATGCTAGATGATCTCTTCTGAAATGTAACGGAGAAGGGAAGTTTAGGAAATATTATGTTCTTTGGAAGCAAAATGGTGTTGGAGATAGAATTGAACTGGAAGGTAGCAGCAGATACATGGGCTAGAAATTGGGTTGGGCCACTAGCGAAGCTGTGCAAATCCCTGAACACAGGGAATTTAGAGATGGGAAAATGTAGATTATGCTATATTTGAGTGGGTTTAAAAATGAAAGTTATTCTAAAATGGGCCAGGATTAGAGATGAGATGATAGTGACCGGATAAATAAGAACGGAAGAGTATTTTCTCCTAATTTTCAGTTTGGTTGGTAGTAACAGAATGCAGTAGACAAGGATTGGGGGCCAATATAGCTGGACATACCATTCAGCTGCTAGATAAGGCTGTAGACCAATGATAAAAGAGGTGCTTAAGTCAATATGATTTACATGGAAAAAGAAATTTTAATGCTCTTCCCTCCCTACCAACTACCCCCGCCCCCCGCTATTTTATTGAGTGATGATATGCAGTTGATATGTGTCCTCCAAAAAGGGAACTACCTTGCAGATTAAAAAAATCTTGACAAGTAATGAACCTGAACCTCAATTCTTATTTATGTGAACAAGAAATATTTCTTATTGCTCTAATTGTGAGAAAATCACTTGGAGCTCAATAGAGTATTCCTCATAGATTGACAGAAAGGAAATAGTTGGATGTTGAAGTAGCTAACAGATAATAGGGCAGTTTCTATCTGTGCAGAAATTAATACTTGCAAGGCTTTGGCTGTGGTACTGTGCAAGTCACAAAGTCATTGTCTTTCAAGTGCTCCTACAAAAGCCACAGAAAACAATTTGAACCTATCAGAAAGACTAAAACTTTTCTCCTTCTGGGCTAAGATCTCAAAGGCAAGTGCAGCGATATCCTTCTCACTAGGCACGTAATTTGACAATCGAAATGTTTCTACCTCCAAAATTCCAGTCAGAAAAGTTCTTACTCAGTTGTAATATGTTCTGTGCAAATTTAAGCAGCATTTAACTCAAGATTTTTTGGTCTGAAAATAATTGTTTAATTTGCAGAAATCCTGTAAATTACACAATCTATCTGTCACCTGGAATAAAGATTCTTTTTTATTAGACCTCAAAATTTAATATGGAATCTCAAACAAAGTTACTCCAACCATCAGCGGTTTCCATGATACCACATTCAACTGAACTTTGTCAATGGATTCAGAAAGGACAAATCCAACAAATGGAAACACAAATAAAGATCAACAAGGGGGAGAGATAAGCTTTGGAACAGAAATCCTACATGAATTTTAAAGTTATTCCAGGTCACCAGCTCCCTTTTTTTCCTTCTCCCTTTTGGTATTTTAAGGACTTCACACACAGATAAGAACTTGACAGATGAAACAATAATCTGGATATTCCAAGAATAAGCTTTATTAGGAAAAAAGGCCAAAAACATGAACAAACTATTGATAACAGTTGGAGGCCGCCACCAAGATATTTTAATGGCTACAATCATACAAGTATTCATATCTTTATACTTTACCAGGTAAGGAATCCCAATTCTAGAAATAATCAGCTATGAGATGTATATACAACCTAAACCATCTTGATCCAAAATTTCTGCAACTCTAAACCATGAAAATGCTTCAGCCTTGCTTGTGTATATCGTGTCAACTTCACTGTTAGAATAAATTCTAGACTCACAAGAACCAATCATTACAACTGAGAGAAACCTAGAAGTCATCATTTTACCCAATTTTTTGTCTATCCATCCAGGAGTCCCCAGAGGCACACATGGAAATCTTCTCAAGTTGCAATGGCCAATCCTCTCCAAGTAAACTGGGATTTAACTCCATTGCAACCCTAAAATCCAACATTGAGGCAGAAAAGGATTTATTTAGCTTTTGTACGGATCTCATAGGCCTCAGCCCATTTAGAACTGATATACCCTGATGATTGTTAACCTGGTTGAGGAGCTTGTGCTCTGACCTTGAAGCAGCCATTTCTATGCAGGATTTTATCAGCTGCTTTGTAAAAACATCCAGTCCATTATTCAGCAAATTAATACAATCTGCCGAGACCTTCAGGCCCTCCAACTCTAACTTTTGCTCCAACCTCTTCTTTAAAGAATGCATATCAGGTAATGCGCCAGTGCTATGACAGGTCTCTGTATGATGGAAAGAGGTCATACCACGAGTCAACATTTTCCTTGGTCCTCTTAAAGAAATGCCCAGAGGAGCTCGCACAGGGCTTCTACTGTGGATGCTTGGGCTTCCTGCAGCTTGTTCAACCTCTTCTCCTTCTTCCACAGAGTTAACTTCGACAGGAGGCCTGCTACCTAAAGATAATAATTCAGTAGCACTTTGCTGTTCCTGAACCTTGGGTACTGAATCCTCAATTACCATACTATGTGTCTTTCCATGAGGTCCAAGAGGGCTCGGGCGGTCCCTGAACCTGCGATCACGAAGATTAGGAGTTCTCCCCTTCCGAGGAGATTGAGTAAACACATCTCTGCAAAGTGACTGAAGACTGCTTCTCTGGTACCCATTTGGCAATTTACCATTCAATAATGCCTCAGCCTTGCTATATTTTTCTGGAGGAGTCTTGGCAACAGAGGCATTTCTGATTATAGCTCGAATAAGCCTATTGTGAAGGGAGATATTCTCACTTCCAACCAAGGCAATGCATAGATGATTGAATTCTGATTTGCTAAGTTTAATACTTAAGTATCTTGTCAACAGATTAAAGTATTTCTCTGCCTTCTGTTGACCAATCTTCCTCTCAATATGAAGCTTTAGTTCAAACAGATCAATTCGGGGACAATGCCTGGCTTCAGGCATTTTGACTCCCGAATCCATTTTCAGCATCAAATTGAGAATAATCAAGTAAGCACAGAAATCCCCATGAACTGTAAAACACCCATAATTAAATTCTCAAATTCAAAACCCTAGCCTTTGTTTCTCTTCCTCAAAGATCAATCGCAGTGGCATTCAAGACTCTGAATGGTAATTCGCTGATGCAGGCCGAATTATTTAATTCTGTGACAAAATGAGCAAAACCTAGTTAAATAACGAGCTCGAAGAAGAAATTTTTCCACTAAATGCGTTCAAATCCATCAATTACGCAATCCCAATCAAGGAAGAAGCCATATGCACAAATAGCAAGTGCAAAACTCAATTTCCAGAAGTAAATGAAAAACGCAAAATGAATGCCAAGAAGTAAACTTTACCTAACGCAAAGTCAAAATTCAAAGATTCAACTTCCAAATCAATAGAAAAAACATAAACCCAGAATGTAATTCAGCATCAGAACCGAAGTATGAAACAAGTCAAAAGAAAGTAAGAAGCAATGCAAACAAAATGGGAAAGAAAAATACTCACCTGATCAAGTGAAGTACTTAATTGCACTATTCTGGGTCCGAATTGTAGTTTGGATGAGCTAGAGATAATTGATCGAAGTTCTGATGTTCGAAGAGGGAGAAGGAGAAAAAGAGAAAGGGATGAGAATTAGGGCTTTGATGCTGTGATGTGAGCGTTGCTTTTGTTTTCGAAGCTTCTTTGGAGTCAAAGAGGGGTCAAAGACACGTGCATTTTTACAGGTGTGAATCAGTGAGTTGTGAGTTGAGTGTGCCTGAGCTTGTTTTTATTGAGGAATTGAAGGAGAGGGTCCTGTTTGGCACTTCGGATTTCCAATCATGGGGTTTCAATTCCGCACGCCAAAACATATTTGGACTTCAACCCAGGGTACCATCCAAATTTTAAGTCAGCGGTTTGCCCCCAAACAGGCCTATAACATGTGTAACATTGATGCTACTCTAATTCTGTAGCACTAGTCTTCCTGGTGATGCTGGCAATATCCAATGTGTAAATATTTTTTCTTGGTACTGGACAACAGAATATTTAATATAAGATTCCTCTGTTCCAAATGTTAAGGAGACCAAGGCTTCAAGAAACTTTGACAATTAATTTATCCTTATTTCAAGAGTTGTAAAAGTTTCCATTCACAAAAATATAAAGCGGGATGTGGAATCTATATATAGTGACTTTAAAGGAAACATTTATGGCTCTCAAATTCTGAAGCAGGATAGTAACTAAGGGTAGTAATGAAATTTAAATTAGTAAAAATGTCTAACTTAGAAGAGTGGATTTTTATACTCTCTTTATTCAAAAATATAAGTCCTCGTGTCTCAAAATATATATTATTTTACGAAATTTTATACATATTTTATCATTTACTTTTAATATTACTCTTATTTATTTTTATTTCTCTTCTCACATCTTTTTTATTTTTAAGACAAAGTCTTTATATTATCTTCTTCTCAAAAAAACTTTTTGAGAAGTATTTTATGAACAAAAATATTCATTGATCTATGTAAAAGTAGTCCAACAAATTATATTTTTAGACAAAAATAGTATTTTGTAAGATAAAAATGTTCAATAACACTAATTTAAATTAGAATAATAATATTTACTAAGTCATAAGTGATGTGATCAACCAACTAACTGTATTTATATCTCTAACTACATTTGTGACATGGAGGTAACTTTCTTCAAAGTCAATTTTTTTCTTTTTTTTTATCCCAAAATTATTATTTTACCTTTTTAAGTTTTAGTCATTCTGTGGTCTGTCGTTGCGAAAATTTTCTACCACTTTTTAACTTTTTCCGACAACTGTTGCGCAGTTTTTAACCACCAACCAAGCATGAATATTTGTCAAAAGGATAAAAAATGAATAAATAGTTTGGGAATAAAAAAAATCCCTCAAAAATAGAAAAAAAAATTAAAAATAAAAATTAAGGATTAAAGTTGAAAAATTAAAATGGGTTGAGGACTAAAGTTGATGATTTTCCTAAGAACTTCTGTACCTTAATTTCATACTTCCTTTTAGGAAATATACTATTTATACTTTTTGAAGCTCGAATCACTACAAGTTTTACTATACTTAACGTGAATTCGCTGTACTTTAGTAAAGTAATTAACAGGATCAAATTATATTTTACTCCCAATAGTACTAGAGAAAAATGTTTTGTTCTTTTTTTCCTTAGAAAAGGAAAAAGCGCTTTAAAGGCTTCGAATCAGACGCGCATGTATTGTAGCCCAGTGAACTGACCATTGCCTCGGCCCGAATCAGGATAAGTTGCGGACTACATTGTCTGTAAAGTTTGTTCTCTTGGCAGGCCAGACAAGGTCCTTGCTGATGATTCATTTGCTTACACCGACAACTGGTTGAGCTGCAAACTAGCTTTTTGATGACGTCTTGCAAGCAGAGCTTTGGATTTCTTTAACTAAATGAAAATCATCGGAAGATTAATCAAACTTGGTGACGCAGTCCAGAGCGGTACAAGATTGACAATATTGTCATTGGAAACCGGTGAAAAGGAGGTGTTTGATGAAGACTTTCTGTGACTGATGAGTATATATGGTGATGCATACCGATGTTGCTTTCGAAGGTTTTCTTCTATGGAAACCTTTGTTGGATTTGACTTGAAGGCCAAGTTCCCCTTTCCGATTATAATTAAGGCTCTGCATATGCGACCGTTCCCATTTTGAAGGTGTTCATGGAAATGAGAGCTTCATGAATATTCTTGGCTATTGCGACATATAAAGATTCGGACGCAAGATGTTTTTTTTAATCGAACAAAGTAACACTGACTATTCATCAATATGTATATATAACCTCCAAATTTAATTTTGCACAGGAGGAAGAAACTAACAATAAAGTAGGCAACTGGGGGGGGGTGAGGAAGAGGAGGGGGAATCTTTGCCAATGAAGATATCTTTTTCTTTTCTTTTTTTTGTTAACTAGCCAATATTGTTGCATACCCATTTTAGACCACAGAAAACCTGTCATGTTTTGAAGTCTTTATAGCGAATTGTATAAAATTTTAATAAGATGGGAAAAGTCTGATATACGCCTAATTAGTCTTGGTCACATGATTGATATATAGTGTTTATTACTAATGTCGTTTACATATCATTACAGTGTGGAATGATATTCTTTTTTTAAAAAAAAATAACAGAAAACTTTTATGACTACATTGATTGAATTCAGGCAAGACAAAAGAGTCACTTATTTCTTTTTCTTACAGGTAGTGACATTTGTCCTACCTCTCTCTTTATTAGTCTTGTTCTGCTATATCGCTTTCGATTTCTTTCATTTCCTCATTATTCATATTTATAGTGCCTGAAATGAGTTTCACAATTTGAGGTAAATTTGGATTCCATGTGTGTCCTCATGCTATCATCCCTTCAAAGCAAATAATGACTTAATTTGAACGTGTGTATATATATACCGAAGATGTATAAACGTGAGCATTGTCAACATTCCACAAAGTGAAAATACCCTTAGATTAATATGACCAAAAAATTAACTGATCAGGAATATCCACTGTCAACTCAAACTGCATTAACTACATCTCAAGAAACTTAATTAAGTACTGCAAGTATCACGAGTGAACAGACATAACAAAGTGTCACATGCATTTGGTTAATCAAGAAAACTACAGAAGGGGATGATTATACAACATTTTAACTATTTTCTCAATTCCTCGTACGTACGTACTAATTAAGCTATAGAAGAAACATAGGTATTAATGTAGTATCGATCACACTGTGAACAAAATTAATTATAGATTAATTACTGAGGTTCAAGCTAATCAAGTAGGTACCCAAACAGTAGCAAAGACGACATTATGTCCTTTCCAAGTAAGCACAAGATCTTCTTCTTCCCTTTTAAGTCCCCACCCAGCTGCATGTTCATCGAGCATGCTCTTCACTTCTCCAAATGCATCTTCACTGAAACTAACCCCTTTAAAGCTTGCATTTCTCATTCTTTGCACCCACCGACTCTTGGGCTCCAATCTCTCAATTCTTTGAATTCCCTCCTGAGCTATCACATTCTCAATCTTCCAACATATATCAGCTTCGTACCATTGTCTCTGTCTACTCCCCTTAGGCAGAAACGTGTCCACCGTATCGTAAGGTATCCACAAGTAATTGTAAGCAGACCTTAATCTAGAGACTAAATTGCTTGATGTAAAATCCGCATCTTCATCTATCAACAAAACCACTTTTGGGTCTAAACTCCTCAGTGCCTTGAGAAACATCGTTCGGAGAGATGCATTATTATTAGAAACTAGGGATAGGGTTTCTTCTGGTATATAATGAAGCATCATGTGACAGTTTATAACCAGTGCTTCGGCGGCGCAGCCAATATTGTCCGCTGAACGGACTAAATGTTGCATTCGGAGTTGGTCAATCAAAGTCGAAAACCCGTCTAAAGAGCTGGAAGGAATCACCCTAAATTCCAAGACCACATTTCGTGACCTGGCAAAGTTTACTAACTTTGCCCCTAATTCTTCATAGGAAAGATCGAGCATTGGTGGGATCCCTTGCGTGGCACCGGCTACCGTGAGCTTGACTAATAATGGAGGGCCCTCCTGATGATGACGAGTGGCCACGGTATCAATCAACGTTGGGATTTGCATGCACTGTGTCAGGCTCAAGTCCACGATGTGAATCATGGAATATCCCTCTACGGCTTCTAATATGGCGGCATTTGCTGCACTGAACCCAAATCGGTGCCACGGGGTCAAGTCAACGTAGCTGGCTAGTTCTATAATGGAGAATTTGTGAGTGTTCATCGCTAGATTGGTGTTGACATTTGCCATGGCCGTGAGTAATTTGGAGTTCCCGCTCTTGGCGGCTCGGGATATTAGAGCTCGGAGGAAACCACAAGTGAGGCGCTGATTTGAATCGCCATCAGGAGGCGCGATATTGTTTAGAACCCATAAGATTTGTTGAGTTAGAGTGGCGTCATTGCTTTCGATGGCATTGGCGCAGTGGACCAGTAATTGTTCCATGCAATTGGCGTCCCCAAAACTACCCTGCAGGGTTTTTGATGTTGGGAAACCAGAACCTGGCCATGGCCGTGTTCGATGAATTTGGTTTTTATTCATGAGGAGACTTGACAATGGAGGGATTTGATGCAAGGGTGGTGATGGTAGGGTCTCAGAGAATTGCATCATGGGAGAGAGAAAGGTTAGGCTCCAGCCGATATGCGGCCCTTCTATATTCCAGAAAATAGATGGAGAATTATGAGGAGATGGTGTCAAAAGAAATTGAAGAGATGGGGAGAGAGAGAAAAAGAGAAAGTGACTTGACTAGTATTGGTACCTGCTGGCCATTGGGAAGCGATCCATCAATGGTTCCATCTCCACACTTGGGAATTTCTGCAAGTGAATCGAGGAAAAAGGACTCTTCAGCTTTTTCCTCAAGTTTGCTATATTTTTGCCAGGGACAGAGAAAAGGGACTTGTGAGAAAAAATCTCTCATCCAAAGACATGCTGGTTCAAGTCAAAATTAGGCAGAAGAGAAATTTCTTTCAGCTTACAGGCTTTTCACCACACATGAGAAGATGAAAGGAGGCTATGGATTCAACAAATATAGAAACATTTTAAGGCTACAAAAAGGGTCTAATGTAAAAGTACTGATCTCTTTCTCTTCGAACCACAAAGACGAGAGAGAGAGAAGGGAACTGATGATGATAAAATTATATAAAAGAGGATAGGCTGCAGCACTGTGTTGTACTTTTGGAAGCATGTGAGATAGCCGGCCATGGACTTGTCTATTTGTGAGAATTGGGATTTGTCACGGCAGTCCCATTGTGTACGTAGCATATATACACTCAAGGTATTTTTATGTATATATGATAGCTTTTGGCTCAGAACTTGCATATATACCCCGGCCTATGATTCTCAAATTATTCTTTGCTATCAGAATTAAGCCACGAGAACTCCATTATTTCATTTCATCATTTCTGCAATAAACTTTTGGGTACATTACTGTGTTTTTTTTTTTAGTTAATTAATAATATATATATATATATATAGGGTCAAGTTTCTAATATATTTTGTGTCAGCAGGTGAGTTTTGGATGCTGCAAATTTAATGAAGTATTGGAGAAGGGGTCCCTCAGAAGAAGTGATTGAGATTCAATCCCACGAAATTTGTTTTAACAAATAAGACAAATAGAGAATCATTTTCGAAGCCAATGAGGATTTATCAGTGAACAGTAATAGCTTTATTTCCAGCTCTGATATTTAAATACCTGGCTATATGATCTCAAGCCTCGGCTTAGGTTTTTTACATGTGATTCGATTTCTGGCATCGAATAAGGTCAAAACTAAATGCTGTAGATGGGCAACAGAAACTGCACTTTCCAATCGTATAACTTATGTTGACTACTATTCTGATGAAAAACCAGGACCATGCATAAGCAAGAAGTAAATATTTTCTTCAACCCGAGAACGACTACGAATGACCTCCCGCAAGTTGCATATACTGTTTAATGTAAAAACTTTACTTAAAATTATTACATTATTTTTTGTTATAAATACAATTACTAAGTGTGATTACATAATTTAATAGAATGTAAAATTTTTAAATTAATAGAATTTTATATAAAATAAAAATATTTATTTTGAAAAAATGAGGGTACAAAAATAAAAATATAAATGCTTAACTCCAACCGAATGAAATATATGATTGCATAATAATAAAAAAAATTAAGAACATTAATCTAGTTCTTCCCTTTGCCATATACACATAGATATTAATGTGTGTGGCACTATGTAGTAACCCAAAAACATGGTTAATTAGATCCCGGTTTATGAATATGCCCAAAATGCAATGTTCAAAATCGCACACGGAGGTATAGTTCTTGAACGTGAAACTATTAGGTGTATAAAAGTCCAGCGAAGGTGATAACTCTGCTGAATGATTGGTTAAATTTGATATAGTTAAATCCCTAGAGCTTGCTTGAACATATCAAGACAAGAGCATGAGCCCTCTGAATCTGATCATATTTGCATCAGGTTTACAGTGTGTTCATTTCTGTTTGTTTTTAGTTCAAGATAATTATTCAATTTTCTGACAAAAACACTGCTTTCCAAGCTCTTTACATTCATTCTACCTAACCCCCCACAAACCGCACTTCTCTCTAGGGATTTTATACTATCATTCCCAAAACTAAACACTTTGTATCTCTCCCTCCCACAAATATCGATTTAGGAAAGAAAAAAAAATCAAGCAGAAACGACTTGCCTTTTAAAAACAGAGGGAGTACTACTAATATTATTTGTACCACACATACATGATACATCACATGCGAGAAAAGGTTGACATAAGTCAAAGAACTATCAAAAAACAAAAATGTAATACTACACCAACAGCTAGTGTACAACAATCTTATCCTGTGTGAGCAATTGTCGATATGATAATATTCACCAAAAAGAAAATGGAAACTGGCATGTAAGCGACTGAAGAGGGGAGAGTACTGTGAATGGCGTTTATGCCATGTGAAATGAAGATGAGACACAAATATGCTTCAAGGGTCAGGGGTCCATAAACCTTTATTCTTTATTTGGATCTTCTTCCCAGTTCCCACCCCTACACGTGATATACTTTGCTTTTGTTCCCTTTGGTCCTCATCTTCTAAATCCCCAATTTCAAATAGACCATTCGTCAGCCTGCACCACAACCCCAGAGAGGGAGAGGCCAAATATTTCTCTTTCCCTCATTTCCAGTACACCAACTCTATACAAATTTCTCATTGTTCGATGTTTGTAATTTCATTTGCCAATAAAATATGTCGAATATCTTAAGCAAAAAGTACTACACTTAATTATTGAGAACTCCAGTGAATAAATATTTTAGATTAAAGCTCTCACCAATTTTAAATAACTATGGCTTTTTCGTTTCAAATATCAGTTATTTTTCCCAATTAAAATTACATGTCTTACTTCAAAACAATATTAATTCCATGTTCTAATAGTATAATGTGATTTAATCATTTTAATTCTTTAATATGTAAGTTAAAAGAGGGGAGAGGTTTAATATTAATATGTGAGCAGAGCTATTAATGGAGGGGGGATTAGAAGAATCAAAAGGAATCCCGCAAAAGGAGAATCAAGTAAGTTAAAAAGAGGGGAAGTTTAATATTGAAGAGGATTCCTGAACTTGAGGTACAAGAGCTAGAAGACATAACCGGTGCTTAAAGCAAAATAGATGAAGCATTCTCTTGGAATTTCTCGCAAAGGGAATTCTCTATAATCCATGCATTACCGCTCCCCCTGCTTTTACCCCAGTGTTTCTCTGGGTTTTACGTTGTCACTTGTCAGGACAGGACAACACGCAAAACAAGTGTCCCTTTTGCTCATGAAACTAAGGTAATCTACGTAAAGCCATGTGCCTAAGATGCCCAAATTATTCTTATTTAAGCTTCTGCTTCGTTCATATTTAGGTTAATTAAGACATCAATAACGTAACTAAAAATACATGGAAGCCAAACGTATAGAGGCAGAGTTTTCGAATGTTGAGCTTTGGAAAAGTACATTTTCTTTTTTAGTCTAATTTTGAATAGATAAAAATTGTCTCCTCTTTTTTATATCAGAAAAATAAAATATAAAACAATTATATCGATTTCCATCTTACGAATTCATATTCTTCAATATGTATTTGATTAGTTTTTTTTTTTTTTAGTAAGTCACTATTTCGACTGAAATATCTGTTTATTGTAAATAAATATAGAATGGAAAATTTTCATATGTAACACAAACTATTTAGGTTAGATAATTAAGACACCTAATCTTTAATTTCAATTTTTAAGATACTTAAAAAAAAATTAATAATTAAGGTATTTTTATCTGTTAAATAGTTATTAGCCACCAAAATTTATAGGAGCGTTTCGATCCACCCAAAAAATATTTGACATATTTAGAATATAAACTTTTTTAGTTTAATGATTGAGATACACAATCTTTCATTTTTAATTTTTAATTTTTTTTATTAATCATTGAGACACTTCCATCACCAAATTTGTGATTTTAGTCCCAAACTACTTAGTTTTGGTAAGGTAAGTCCAAAACTTTTATTTTCAAACATTAAGGTCCCAAGTTAACAACTAAAAAAAATGTTATTTTAATGTTCAATTTAAAGATGTAATTTAAAATTAAAAAAAAAAGATTTTTTTAAGGTGAGAAAAAATTACATCTTTAAGTTGACGATTAAAATTGTATTTTTTAATTTGTTATAGTAAAGTTCCGAAAATGCTCCTTTTTTAAGGGAAAAAAATATGGTTAACTTTATTTGATAGTTAGTTATGAAACTTTAATGTTCGAAAATGAAAGTTATGAACTTACCTTAGCAAAACAAAATAGCTTGGGGGACTAAAATCACAAATTTGGTGATTTTAAAATTTGAAATTAAATATTAAATATATTAACCACTTAATTTATAGTTTGTGCGTTAAATACTTAATTTGATAGCATAAAATTAAGATAAAGAATTTATTTCCCCCCCCCCCCCATGTCATGAATGAATGTATTATTAGCCGTAGATGTAGTTATCTACCAATAGTGATTATAAAACTCAACCAATCATTACTAGGAGGATGACGCCTTCCTTTCATGTTGTGGCTTAGACTAATGACATGCTCCTTTCGCGGAGTATAAAATATCGTTTCTCTCTAGCAACTCTTAGAATTAATTAAATCATTAATGTCCAAATTACGAATATGTACTAATAAGCTTTTGCACTTGTTTCAACATCTTGTGAGATGAGGTCATCTCAAGGGAAGTTATTTCAATCTCATATTATTCTAATTAAATACCTATCCTAAATAGTGAGGGAGGGAAATACATGACAAATGGAAGGAGGAGTAAATGCAATTAACAAATTTGGATATATATATATATCTATAAACTATCATCAAAATATATAGTAATATAAACTATATGTAAAAATAGATTTCAAGGGAACCATCGTCATAACAAGACAGTAATTAAATTCTATCTAAAAAAATAAATTAAAGTACTTATAATTTCTGCAACAAAGTTTAGCATTTGCTTTCTCAAATTCTTCTGGTACTATTGTTAACAAGCTATGTTAAATTTAAATCTATAGTACTAGTCCTTTATGTTTAGGGGAAAGCTGTGTTAAGAAAAATGGTAACACTTCATCCCATCTCTAAGATGGTTTTCCAGTTTAGATAGAAAAAGGTTCTGGATAATGTAACACCAACTTGTATGGGTGTGTTTAATGGAATTTTATGTCCCTCCCCTTTTTTGCACGTTTTGGATTTTTCTAACTTTTGTTAATTGCATTTAATTTATTGCTCACGGTGAAAATTTAACACTTCATTTCGAACACTTGAAGTAAATGTGAGATTCATTGTAAAATTAAAATAAGAATAAGTAAGTGTTAAAGACGAGAACTGCAGTTTACCTATCATCATGACAGATTAGAGTTTTTGCTAATTCACTTCACAAATAGCCATTTATAAAAATAAAAAATAAAAAATCCATTTTAGACTTGACGTGTTCAGTGAAAACATCTTTAAAATACAATGATACATTCATATAATAGATTTCCATATTTGCATTGCCAAATAATAAGTATTTTGCAATGATGTATTCGGTGAATTTATTGAGGCCAAAAATAAAATTATTTGATAAATAATGTCATTTAAGAAAAGTAAATTAAAAAAATTGAGGGCATATTTTGATTGTGTTTTAAAAGTGTTTTTTGTTTTTTTTTTTAAATTATGTTATGTTTGTATTATAAAATTTTTTAATTATGAATTGAAAGATGATTGGTATATTTTGAATTTTAGATAAAATATAATTAATAAATTGTTTGGGATTGTAATTTTAAGTAAAAAGTAATAAAAATTATTATTTATGTGATTGAATGAGACTTATATATAGAATTAAAAAATATTTTTATGAAAAACGTAAAAAAATATTTTAAAACTCCCGTCCAAATATAGCCTAAAATAGGACGAAACATAAGAGACGGCTTAATTTTAGAAAAGAAAGGGTAAGAGAAAAACGTCTTCATTTGTTCTCTCCGTGGCAAGAAAGCCTGCAATGAGAACAAGTTTTTCCTAGACCCAACTATCATGTATAACCTAGATATCAAGCCCTTAATCATTGCCAAGGTGATTGTCCAATAATATATACATCTTGAAAAAAGAACAAGGCCGGGTAACCCCAAAATTTCATGAAATTGTCTGGCCCATGTTAAAAACCCTCCAGCCCAATTACAAATAAAAAAATTAGCCATTAAATTGTTATTCAAATTTAAAATTCATTTCGTGAAAACTTACAAATTACATCCAAAAAAATAAATTAGTTCCCTTTTTTAGTGTTTCATTTCAATTGTTTAATTTATAATTATAATACTTATTTTTACAATTATACACTTATTATTAATGAAGGATATAAATGAGTTATTAATTATTTATTGAAAAATATTTTTTTAAAAAATATTAATATATATACACTAGTTATTAAATGAGGATAATTTAATAAATTTAGTTACATAATTATTATTTTTAATAATTTTTATATAAATTTAAAATGAATAATTGTAATGACATGCATATTATATTCGTGTCTCATATAAAAATATGATTTAATCAAAGTGTGAAGGCATATTCTTCACCCGCTTGATTGGAGAGAAATATTTTGCCCTTCGAAATGACAAGTGGATGACTTAAGACAGGAGGAGGGGCTTTGGACCTCTGGAAAGAGGCGGAATTAATTTAATCGGATAGAATGTCTCCCTTGAGCGTATAAATTATAAATTCCTATGAATAACAAACTCCCCTTTAAATTGTGTAGAATTATGAACATTATCGGTTTTTCTCCAAATTATATTCGGATCATAGGTTTGTGGGACGCCAAGCCTAAGCTACGACTAAAAAGGCTAAAGAATTCAACTAATACGACCTTGAACTCCCCCCAAGAGGCAGGGACTGGGAGTACTATTTCCATGTTTCTAAACTAAATCTATTCTATTCAACAATGTGTAATGATCCACGCCTCGCATTTCGTGTCACGAGATAAATATTAAAATTACCCCCAAAATCAATGTTAGATTTGATGAAAGATATATTTAATAAATTTTATTTTCCCCTAAAAATTAACTTTTAATTTTTTAAATAATTAAACATTCAAAACATTCTTAACTAAAACGTTCTTGACCTTTCAAGTATTAACTAGAACTAGAATGATTAGTAGTATAATAATTTTTTTAAAAATTGAGAATGTGGCATGGCGTATTGTCTAACATGCAAGACATATCCAACATTCCGAATCTTAAAAAGCCAACTTTGATTTGAGAAAACCACGTCAGAGATCCACTTTGAATTGAACAGATAGTACCAATTTGCTCTTCAACCTACGATTGTAAAATAATTTAAAAAATCTTATCTGAGGCCATACTTTTCTTCTATGCTTTGTCCTCTTTTATTTTATTCTTATAAATAATTTTTTAGACTATGACTTTGATATAAAGTAGATAGAAAGATCGCTCCTACGCGATTGTCATTATGTTAATAACTATATGTGTCTGAATTGATAAAAATTTACATAAATATTCAATTCTAAAATTAAGTAAATAATTTTAATTTTATAAAAAATTGAACTCACATTAATAGAATATAATATGCTTTGCATTCACATATTTTGTCACTCAATCTATATCCTCAACGGATATGCTTTGTCCTTTGATTACATTTCATTCAATATTAGACCTTCTAAGCAAGCTTTTCTAAACTTTTCCATTAATTTTTAGTAGATTTTTTATTTTGATTTTAAAAAAAATGTAATTTTTGAAAAATAATAATTTTTACTAATAATTTTAATTTAAGACATTTACATTTTACAAATTATTTAATTTCTAACGAATTTAATAATAAAAATATGTGAATAATTTGTTTAAAGTAAAAAATTCTTATTTCAAATATGGACATTATAATTATGAACATGTAGCTGATTAGATACAATTCCTCTCAAATCATCCAATTACTTTTTTATTGTTTTAAAATATAAATTATTTTATGAAATTTTAAAATATTTTTTCATTGATTTTTAATATTATATTTATATTTTTATATTTTCAAAACCTAATAATTAAGAATATTTTATAAATAAAAAATCATTCATACGTGCAAAGACAGTAAAAGTGGAGATAATACTATTACGATTTGCAATTAGAAAGCCTCAACTTAAACAAATTGTCGTTTATCCAAACAAGTGGAGAAACACAGAACACGAGGTCGGGCGGAGGACAGCTCAAAATGCTATCCATATCATTGGTCACCGTTTAAGCTCCCCTTGAGTTTCACGGGGACCATTCATTCTATTTCTATGCTGGAGATATTATGAAAGGCTAATAAGGACAGGTACTACTTCTCCAAACAACAATTATGCTCTTATTCCTCAATATAGTCTAATAAGCATTATACATTTAGCAGCACAAACCAAATTTATCTAAACTGCATTTTTCTGATCCTCTTAACCTTTTTAGGTATATCAGTGATTGGATGTGAAACATGTTTTATTTTTAAAGAATTAACTCATCATTTTATTGATTTAAATTTTACAATTTACTTGTATTATACCATTAGTTGGTATGTTTACTGTATCAATTTAAAATAATCTCCACCCCAACATAGTCTAATTAAATAAGTTTTGTTATATATTTTAAAAATTAATTACAAAACATATAAATATAAGAAAAACTAATAATATAATATATAAATATTCATATATTCTAAATTTAAACTTATTCGAATTATAAAAATAAATGACTTTATTAATCATGTTTATGTGATAAAAAATTTTTTAATGTTGAAATACTATATTTTAAATTTAAAATAATAATTTTATTATTCAAGTCACCCCAAACTTAGCACGAGATCACATTGATTGTTCGTGTCTCCATGAATGAGCTTAAATAAAATTAACTTATAAAACATGAATGATACTTTTAGTTTATATATGTATTTTAAAAAAAATTATTTTCATATCAAATTTGTGAATAACTTTCTTTATTTGAAAATATAAATTTTACTAAATCATAAATCACACTAATAATCATTTAAATTAATAAGACCAATGTGTTTAATGTTTATTATCAGAATATACTTATTTTATTTGTAATTAAATATTCACTTTTTACTCTAATTAAAAATGTTAATATTCATATTTAATAAAAAGATATTTTTAAAATTAAATGTAAAGGGTATTAGTATTAAATTACAAAAGCAAGAGGGCAATATAATAGTGGCTGATAATTGTGTGGTAGTGTATAGAATATAAAAAAGATAAGAGTATCTTTGCTGTAAACAAGGCCTGCATCCGCACCAAGAAGCTTGGAATCTGTCGTGGTTGGCTCTATTTCAATGAAAAGGAGCGGTTCGGAATTCCGCATTTCTTATTAGTAGTACATTTTTGTGGTGTTGGAGTGGGCTCCATCTCTTACACACTCCACTTCAGGCTTACCTGTCTTTCTTGACCCATACGACTATCTTAGGACCACACTTTAACATATCATTATCCGTCTTCATCACTCATTTATACCTTACCCATTAACTGTTTATTGGTGCAAGATCATAATACAGGTTAGCTAATCAAATTGGAAAATAACTACGGTTGGAAACCTATCAAATTTTCATATATTTTAAAAAGTAAATATTATCTTCTTCGTTCGAAATTAAATATTCACATTTTTATTTTAATTTATTTATAATTAAATGTCAACTTTTCTTAAATAAATATATATTTGTTTAATTTAAAATATTTATATATACGTAACTCATTATCCCTACCATGTAATATCTTAATTTAATAAGTACCTAATGGGTCTTACGATCCATTATATTAATATAAAAAATAATTTGATAAATTAATTAAAGTCAATGAACTTTCTTAATTTATAACAAAAGTAAAAATGAACATCCAATTTCGAACAAAATAAATAATAATTTACAAATGAGTCAAAATAAGAATTTGAACACAAGAATGACTCTAATATTGTATCAAATTTTCATTTATTTAAAAAGTTTAAATGGATAGAAATAAATAGAATTTAATAATTTTACCCTATCGGCATTAATAATACTTCTTTTGCTTGCAAAAAAGGTGGAACGAATGTAATCCACATGATATTAAGTAATTGTTGTGGTTCTTAATAAAAAAAAATATTGATCTAAGTACTTATAACATTGTTGTAAAGTCTAAGATGTCGGCCTTTTTAGTTATGTCAGTCGACCATTACTGTGATGGTAAAACTAGGTTTGGATTATTGTTAGTGAATTGTTCAATTATTGGGGGGAAAAAAATGAAAAAGTTAACTGAGTGATTGATTTTCAGAGTTATATATTCGACTATGATTCAAATTGTAAAGCTCAGAGCACGTGACATAAATATATGGCAGATATTTTGTTCTCATGCAACTTTCCCAAACTTCTGGACTGAGAAACACTCTCCGCCAATAAAAATAAAAATAAAAAGAAAGAAAAGAAAAATAGATATGTTTATTTATGTCCAAATTATATTCTACTCTGAATTGAGGGGGAAAAAATCTTATTTTTGAAAGACTATCTAAACATAATCTTAATTTTAATTCCATCTATCGATATCGAGGAAAAATAAAATATGTCGTGATAAGTTGAGAATTCGTTACTCAATAATAAAATAATGACTATATATATATATATATATAAAAGAAAAGTGTTGTAGTATTACTGAAATAACAAACTTGAAAAATACAAATGATGAACTAGCAACAAGTGGCCCAAACATGATATGGCCACAGGGAGAGTGGAGCCCCACCCAAAAAGAAGGCCTCCAAATTAGGGACCACTGTGATTCCAAATGCGGCGACCCAAATATACTCTATCGGCAACAACTAATATACGCAAGAACAAATTTTAATTATGAAAAATTAAGAAGAAATTTTAATTATAAATAAATTATCACATTACTTTTATTATTAAATTATAATTAAGTTATTGAGATATATGTAAGAGACATGCTTCATTTAAAAAGCGTGTATTTATTTTTTAAAATAAAAAAATTAAGAAATATATATATATATATATATATTCAATTTAAATAAATAGAATGTAAAAACTAAAAAATAGTGTAAAGACTAGGGATAGGGCAGATAGCCAAACTTGACACTGATATGGATCGTACCTCTTAGGCTACCCATTTGGGCTGAAGCCTGAAAGAGACGAACAAACTGCGAAACTCCATCATCCTCAGTCCCCACTTTCTACTATTATACTGTGTCATCCACAACAAACTTCCAATATATCTTGAAAAGAATCAACAATAAATAAATAGTGGGTTCCTTGAATGGATACAACTCTTTACACTCTCCAAAAGCCGCCGTAGTTATCAGCCCCACCCAAAACAAGCCGTTCTCTCTGCCGAAAGGTCCCCCTGTCCCCGATTGAGGAGGATCCGACCTGACTTTTAGATTGATTAATCAAATCATTCCTACCGGGCTACCCCCATTTTGGAGGATAACTATGGATTAGTGAATGTGATTCACTTAAGCGTCCAATTATGCATCATTATTAGTGGATAAGGCCAGACCTCAGCATTGGAAAAATTGAAAATTGCTTGTTAGCCACGTAATGCTTATTCGGATATACCTAGATCAGATTAGAGCAGTCTATTACTATTGAGGAGAAGGTCAAAAAGTTTGAATAGATGGGGCATTCTGAGATATTGCTAGGTATAATAAGGTTCTTTCCAATTCGATTGGGATTCTCCGGGATCAGCCATGTAGCTAGCTAGCCACCTGCATCGACGATCTAGAACCTTCATATAATATGTACTAGCTTTAGTCTTCTTAGTTGGATGGATTTTCCTAGGAAAAAAAAAAAAAACAGTGGAAAGTGAGGACGTAAGAAAGGTTCGTTGATAGCTGCCTCTTTTCTTGGATTTTTTTTTTATTTTTAAAAAACTACCAACACCTCATATTCATTCCATTTTCCCCCTGAATAGCGTCATAGTGGCCATGAAATCATATTGCATTGGTTGCCCCTATGATGAGAAATTAAAATGAAACCCTCAATGATTCAGACCAAGTAGGTTATTGTGTTACGGCAATAGTGGTCATGCCTTATTTTCCAAATATACATTTCCCTTCTCTTTGCTCTTCCAACCACCAATGGTCACAATGATCTGGCCATCTCGCAGGCTCCCAATTTTAGGACCGGCGATATTTTATCAAGAAATCTTTTATGCTAACTAGTTAAGGTCAAGAAATAACAAATACCCAACATTTCCTATTATCAAACGAAAGAAATTGCTTAGTTGATCGATGATCAAATTATGCTTCACAACAATTTGACTAATTGGGAAAAGATGTCGATTTATTCTCATTCAAGGAAAAAGTCATGATTAGAGAGACTAATAAAAACAAAAGAAAGAATCATTGGCAAACTTTCATTTTCCCCTCGCATATTTCTCCAGTACACGTAGCTAAATTACATAAAAAAGAAGAAATTGAGGGAAATCCTGTGCCGATGATTTACAAACACTCGCCGGGATTAAAATCCGGGAAAATTCTTCCACCCCTGAAAAAATAAAAAACTAGGTTTAGAAAGATAGGTAGCAGTACAGTAATATTTGAACCTAGTTGAACAATTTGAGAAGCCTTGGCTCTTGATCGCTCTCAAAACATGCTGTTGTGACAGATTCCTCAGAATTCATTGAGGGACTTCCGAGTCGCCGCTTCTCGAGAAAAGGGTTACCGGCTTTGCTCTGAAAACCAGGTGTCAAACTGAGATCAAGATCAGCCAACTGCATCACTTTGCCTTGCTCTTCCGGTAAACGGCGCCGTTTCTGAACCTTAGTGTTTGATCTTCCGTTTGGACTCGCTCTGTGAGGATTTTGGTGAAGCTTAAACATGTCGGTCGTGCAATCTGAGGCCTCATCGACATCAGCTGTGCCACAACCAAGGAGCTCCGGAATAGGACGCAAAGTGCCCCCCCTAAGGACGGTTTCCACGGCTGCTTGGCAGACGTGCCAATTTCCAGTCCATAATAATCCCACCGCCCCGTTCACTGGATTCACTGTCCTCCCAGCTGCTTCAAATAACAAGGACTGGAAGAGACCTGTCATGCCAAGTGGAAAACCCATTTTCAGGAAAAAAATTTTTAAAAAAAATAAAAAAAAACTCAACTCGAAACGGAGGTCCCAATAAGTAACCCACCAGGCCTTTGATTATCAGGTACAGCGGAGATAAAAGACATGAGGTCAGCCCGGCCGAAGAATTTAGCTACAAAAACGGTGGCATGGCCTTGGGCTTCTGGGCTTTCAATCCACTGCAAACACGGCCTAAGAATACAGTTTTCGCTGCATCCTTTTCGAAGAACTCGACATCCATTGCAACTCATATTCTCCAGAACATAAAAAGGAAGAGGGAGATCAGATTTAAAGGATTAGAGACTGCTTTAGCCCCAAGAAACGGAAACAAAGCTAAGAAAGGGAGGAAGATAAAAATAAGCACTTGGGGAGAAAAAGGAGGGTGCGTGTATATAAAGGGAAGAGGCGACTAGTGTGTGTGAGAGAGAAGTTAAACCAGGGACAGTGGTGATGAGGTGTTTATTTCAGTATTTTTATTTGTTTTAAGATTTTGGGGTGGTTGAGTTAATTATGGTTGGGTTAATTGAAGTGGATGATGAGAGAGTGTGTGGTTGGGTTAGATTCCAAGGTATTGGGGTAATAGCGCGGTTCCGGGTTTCCGCGGTTGGATGTCCCTCAACCGTTGGATTCTAACATGCTTTGTGGATTTTGATAGGCTATCACTTTCTATCACAGGGGAGGCAAGAATAGAAAAGCTAGCCTATCACTTATCAAAAAAAAAAAACCATATCACTGATTTTTTTCTCTTCTTTTTTGAACGAATGAAAAACGTATAAAACTCTGCCTTCTGTTTTCCGCATTCTTGAACTTACTTTGGAGTCATATAACCTCTGAGATTAATAATATAGCCATATAGTCATTTACTTTGGGATGTTTCCTAGTAAAAAAAAATTTAAATTGAATCTCTTATTTGATTTAATATAAGAATTTGTAATTAATATCGATAAAGTTAAGGGTGAAACCATATAAACTAGTCAGATATAGATTGAAAAT
Organism: Apocynum venetum; assembly: GCA_019593545.1. Classification (NCBI taxonomy): domain Eukaryota; kingdom Viridiplantae; phylum Streptophyta; class Magnoliopsida; order Gentianales; family Apocynaceae; genus Apocynum; species Apocynum venetum. The sequence continues at coordinate 435,023 of SRSM01000123.1, read as the reverse complement.
TTTACATAATAAAAAAAAATTTAGTTTTAGACGTTTAAAATAAAAACATTAATATTTATTTTTGCAAATATATATTAAATTGACATAAATACTGGACACTATGGAATAAGGAGGTTGAGAAATCGAATTCAGGAACAAATGATTATTGTAAGAAAGAGTTAATACTAGACTGTTTCCTTGTTTTCTCAAACAAAGTTCACTAACATTTATTTATATATATTACATTCGACCCAAAAAAATATTTAAATTGTTCTCTTTCTAAATAATAGCATACTTTATTCTTGTTAACGTACATGACTACGCTAATTTATATTTTTCTTTTTTAAATGCCAATACCTGCTAATTTGTTTTTTTATATTACTAATTAAGATTATTTTAATAATATAATGAATTATTGTACAAATATTAAATGAGACTAAAATTTTAAACTGAAGATTATACAACCCTTAATTCTGCCTAACATTTCTGGCACGATCGTTCTATAAGAGTTTCTACACTGAACATCTATTTTTCTCACCTAAGATAATGTGTAAGTAACAAGAAAAGGGGAAAAAGAGAGATGACTCTAGAGAAATTGGTGCCATTTTGTGCAAATTTAATATGCGACTAGACTTTGACATATTAATATACACGCTTTACTTACAACCCTTAAAAAGTGGTAAAAAGGAAAAAGAAAAGATTTGGATGTGGAGAAGAAGAATAGAAAAGCTTGGACCTTTACATATTTATCTATCACGGTACGATGGTAACTACCCCACAAAAGCAGCAAATCATTCTTTCAACCATGATAAGCTAAAGACTCTGCTCCACAAAAGCAAACCATTCTTTCAATCATGATAAGCTAAAGAAAATTCATATGATTTCAGTTCAAAGACGAGTCGGTAAGTTATGAAGTGAAGTATGAATAAATCTTTTAATTAAAAAGATAACGAATTTATAATGGAACGAACATATTAGAAATATTCTCTCTTTTGAATTAATGTCACTGGATTTACATTTTGTAAGTCAAGAGACTTCGAACAATGATGGGAGTTTCGCTTTTGAAACTTTCCAAGCAAAGTAAACCATATGGAAATTGCATGACTTGTGCGAGCGGCGAGTTCTTGGGGTCCTTTTAGATTGGGCAATCTGCAACTTGATATTTGTCGGCATTCATAGCGACTTCTCAGATGGGAAGGTGCTTAATTTCAATGCCTGATCTTTTTTCACTTATCCAATCCAAGCGGAAAAAATAGAAGAAAAAGACAAAGTGGGGGACATTCACAAGGGAAGGGATGCCCAATAGAAAGCAGCAACAGAAGGAGAAGATAAGGACGCCACGTCCGCTAAGCCAGCAGAAAATGACCTTTCCCTTTTTGTCCTCCTTCCTCTACCATTGGAGATTGATTAATACCTACAAAATTGACGGCAGCACATAATCAATTATTTGTTAGTACCATAGAGGTGCTAATAGAGACCTCCAAATCACAAAATAAACGGATACATGAATTAAGACGTCTGATTTTCTCCACCACAGAGACTCAGGATCTATATACAAAGTTCTGGTTTTTTAAGGCTCTGCCTTTGATTTTTTTTACATTTGTGTATGCGACCTATTCTCAGTTATTAGAATTTTTTTCTTCTTAAAGATAAAAACTAGTTTTGAAAAAAAAATTAATCTAACATTTTTTCCCCAAAAGTATCACAAAGCCAAAAAAAAAAAAAAAAAAACCATCTCAAAATAGCTTATCAGAGGCGACTCTTTTCAACTTTTCTAAACTAAGATAAAAAAAATAAAAAGTTACCAAAAATAATTCGAAACATGAGCATTTAGTCCCCTTCAAAAAAATAGTTCAAACAACCGAGGAGAAAGCTTTAATAATTAGTGCAGTGATTGTCATTAAGGTTGACACATTAGCTACAAAGGTAATCATGCTTCATATAGTACTTTCCTTTCAAAATACATACAAAAGCAAGAGTTTGTTTATTGTAAATTTATGACAGTACATTTATCTTATATAAAAAATATAAAGCAATTTATTAATGGTACCAATTAGTAGTATTCCTTTTTTCTTTTCTCCATTCTTCATTCACATTGACATGTTCTTTAAGATGATGAGTACAGGAAGTTTTAGAAGAGGCAAAGAAGACACGATAACGATAGCAGATTTCGAACTTCAATTATTCAACAAGATTTGAGAAAGGACGCCTTTTACCAGCGGGCACCAATGATATAGGGATCGTGGATAAAGTCTGGGCTCCTGGCTGCCATTTCTGGCTCGTTGGGCTCAACCGCAAAACTTTCTGGCTTTTGCAAGAGCAAGACGTCCCTCACTCGTACGGCTGTGGCCCGTAGGAGTTGGTGCAGAAAAGAGACGAAATATCCCTTCATCTAAAAGGTCTAACAATTTTTTATTTTTTATTTTCAAATGAAAAAGTATAACAATTAGAAAAAATAATCTAGACAAACAAGTAGTAGAATAATAAAGAGAACTTAGCTACGGATGGGGTAGGCTCATTGATTTTGGCTCAATTCCATTCATGATAAAAATATAAAACCCAACCAAAATTGCTAGTACCCAACTAAATTTCATAAATCACAAACCAAATCCAAGAATAGATAAATGAGTGAAAGCAGACCGATGAAACTATTGCAGGTCCCCTTTGAAATCCTTACAGAGAAGATTACCGAAACGTACCCATGTGTCTGCTTCAGGCGTTGAGCATTAAAGTTGCAATTGTTTTTCCCCTCCACAGTTCATGAGCATGTAACCGAGGGTCTAATAGTTCTAGGAAGATTTCTACTTAATTCAAGCATCCCTTATTTTCTTCTCTCCCTCAATAGTGATTACGGGGCTGCTACTAGCCTTATTATTATTATTTTTTACCCCTTTTTCCTTTACCGTGATCCTTCAGTGAGAACTGATAGTTGCAGCAGCCACACTCAAATCCTGAATTCAGCAAAAATACTCTCATATCGGCTATTAATGACTCATCAATCAAGCATATGTCATTCATAATTTGAAAAATTCAACTAAAATAGACTATCAAAGAAGCAAAAATAGCGGTGTTCAATCCATCACAGATTTCCGGGTAAAGTACTTAGAGGTAATACTGAGGGATTAGGTGGAAGTGCAATCTCCAAATTCTATTTGAGAAAGATGGTGGTAGAGATCCCAAAAGGCTAGCACGACATCATAAGTAGCATTTTCTGTTCATATGGAAATTGGAAGCCCGCTTCTGTTTTACAAATACCAGTATATTCAATCATCAAAGCGAAAGGCTCAATCTAATCCAACCGTCCATGCCAAATTTATTTCTATGATTGGACAAACTTCCACCAATCTTTCTTCTTATTGGACTAGGAAATCTTCAGTGTCTACCTGTCGCACTCTTGGTATGATGACCAATTCAAAGATAAAGATATATAAAAGTTAAACAATAGCTGGATTGATCCATTTAACAGCGGGGTCCAAGGGTAAATGGATTAAAATCTAGCTTTTGATGATTAGCCAATCTTGGCTCCCACTGAAAAAAAGAAAAAAAACAAGAGAGTTTTTCTATCATCCATGATTGTGATATCAATTGCTTCAGTGGATCCACCTCACTTGTCTGGGATAAAGTCTGCAATAATAATAGCTTTGTTTTGAAATGAATCATAGTTGTGTAAACTAAGTAGTTCTATGGCTTCGCGCGGTGCCAGATTGGTGATTCCTATAGATGTGAAGAAGAAGCCACGGGAACAAAAGCTTCCACTCCACAATCGGTGGCACCCAGACATACCACCAGTAGCAGAGGTGAGAACGGGAGAGGTGTTCAGGGTTGAGATGGTGGACTTCAGCGGGGGAGGTATCACACAGGAGTTCACCGCGGAAGATATCAAGCATGCTGACCCCTCTATAGTGAGTTTCTCGTGCTATTCTAATATTGCATCTCAATGTTAGACTAACTGAATTCAATTTTTTGGAAATCAGTAGAGTAACAAAACAGAGTTCAATTTGTTCAGAACAGATTTTGTCATATATCTAGACATAGCTTGTAGTTTGGGCCAAGATTCAATTTAATTGTTTGAGCTTCATTCTTAAGTTATCGATTATATGTTTATCAGGGTTCATTGGCCACATCATTCGGGGATTAATATCTCAGATTTTCTAATAATACTCAAAATAGAAAATATAGTATAATATTCAAGTCAAATGAATAATTCTAATTTAAAACATTAAAAATTCTCAAATAGTTAATCAAATCCTCAAATTTCAAATAAGTTTCAAATTATAAATTTTAAACAAAAAAAAGTAAACTTTACTAGAATAAAATATTTATAATCAAGTAAAACTAAACATAGACATAAATATTCTTAATTCGAAATCGATAATTTTCTTTCCTTGCATCGCAATCATATCAGGTTTTAAATGATTTTAGAAAAATAAAATATATGAGTTAAGTAGAAAGTATTTAGTGAGAGTAAAGTGTGACATTTTACAAGTATATACACATTGAAAATATCATATAAACATCAATAGTCAATGTATATAATCGAATCAAAAACTCATGTTTAATTGGATTAAAACATTTGTTTAATCGTACATAAATCCTTGTTTTATTGAGCATAAACCCCTATTATTTGATAACATATGCAATATACATTTATATGCGTAATCATAAAATCACTGTACACATATCATAATAGAATTTTAAAAGTACACAATTAAACATATAATAAATAGCACATATAACATGTATTTAAAGAGGAATAAATAATTAAATAATGTTAGAACTCCCAAATCAAAAGTAAATATATAAATGTGTGCTAAATTGCGTAGAAAAAAAATTAGCTCCCTAAACTCTTGTTTCCTACATTGAAAGTATTCAAAGAATGAGAACTTTGAAGGACACAACTAAATAATTAATTTTAAATAAATAAATAATATATAAAAATAAAAAAAAATGAATTTTTGAAAAGTTAAAGGAAATATTTAACATTTTAAAAAGTTTGGAAATACTTTTGAAATATGAAAAATGAAATTTTTCGAGTTTGAAAAAATTTGGGGTCAAATTGTAATTTTAGTTTGGGGACTAAAAATAAAAATTTTAAAAATATGGATTGAAACAGAATTTCAATAAGACTTATGGTATAAAAGGAAATTACTAAAAAGAATTAGATAAAAATATAATTTCTTAAAAGTTTGGGGTCAAATTGAAAATTATAAAAAGATTTAGAGATTAATTTGAAAATTATAAAATAATGTAGGTAATTTGTGATTTTGTATCTGAATTTGAAAATTTTTTAAGTTTGTAAACCTAATAACCTATTTGTAAATTTACAAAAAGGCAAGAGTTCTAAAATTACTAAAATATACCTACTAATAATACTTTCTTTTTTTTTCTAAAACTCTAATCTTAATTTTTTCTTTCTCTTTCTTCTTCAGTCGCTGCCCCCTCCCAGCCACCGCCCCCCTTCTTCTTCTTCTTCCTTCTTCCTCTTTCTCCTTCTCCCTCTCCCATGGCTGCCCGCCTCTCCCTTTTTTCTCCCTCCCTCCTTTGGCCTTTCTTCTCCTTCCCTCTCTCGACCTTCTTCCTCATTCTCTTCTTCCCCCCCCCCCTCTTCTGTCGCCTCCCCTTCTCTCTTCTCCCTTTCCCCTTTGCCCGCCCCCCTCCCTTCCTTCTCTTCTTCCTTCCCCTTTGCCGCCTCCCCTCCTCTTTCTCCCTTCCCCTCTACTGCCCAACTCAACCCCTCTACTAAATAAAAAATCCACTGAAAAAAATAAAATGACGTTAAAAAGTATTTTTTTTCGAAAACAGAATATGGAAGACTAAATGGTGAATAAAAATAATTATTAACTTTATTATCGCTGCCACCGGCCAACATATAACGGCACCAGTGATGGTTGCCATGGCTGAAAGGGTAAGAAAATTGGTTTACCTTGAGATTTATATTTAAGAAAAAAATGATTAAATAGTTAACATTTGCATTAGTGTTATTTATTGTATGAAATAAAAAAGCTAATGAGATGGGTTAAATAAATGGGTTAAAAGTGTAAAATGGGTATTACAATATCTCGTATTCTAGTCTCCACTTCAAACCCCAAAGATATCTAACGGCTCCGGGAAGATACTACCATCAATTTTCTCCTCTCGAGCCGAAAACCTAGTGGGATTTACATGCTTCGTATGATTACCAACGAAGAAAAGAGGGCCTACGCGAACCGATGGGGAAAGGCGTTGTAGAGACATCAGAATGGAACACAAGAACCAGCTTATGAGATGTCTCTTTGACAGTGGTAAGACACTGCCACTCTCCATCAGATGCCGTTTCCAAATAAACCACAAAAGAAAATGAAAAATACCTTTCAAATTGCAAAAAGAGTTGGTATCTCAAGTCTCTACAACACCGCCAAGGTCCACACCATCAAATACTTTTATTAAGACCAATAAGTAATCATTTTTGTCGTGGTAACAATAGTATACATACTATAATACCATTAATCATTCTACTTGAACAATGGTGCGGAAGAAGCTCGACCGGTTTCAAACTAGACAATGTCTAGGAAGTCTTCCATCTTGTCACTTATTAGTAAGTATAAGAGTAGTTGCCAACATCTTGAATATTTATTCCAAGATAACTGGGGACCGACTTAGAAATTGTCGCTCCCCCTTGTCAATTATAGATACTCTTCTGAATCACAAGTTTCATATGGCCAAGATTGCTACCTAGTTTATCAAAACTTCTGAAATCAGCTATCTTTGATCTACAAGCAAGATAAACTGCAATCCTGTTATGGCTCCACCAACACCAAGACTAGTTGTTCCTATAGACTTAAAGAAGCAGCCTTGGGAACAAAAGCTACCCCTTCACAACCGCTGGCATCCAGAAGTACCACCAGTAGCCGTGGTTAAGACTGGTGAGATTTTTAGGATAGAGATGCTAGATTGGACTGGCGGTGCAATCAAAGATGACAACTCTGCTGCTGATATAAAAGCCTTAGACTTGTCAGTTGTAAGTATCAGCATCCCAGTTTATACCTCCGAAGAAAGAAAAACTTTCCAAAAAATGATCCAATTGATATCTAGTACATAGTACTTATCCACATCAACTGTGAAACACAAACCCATAATCCGACAAAACTCTAGCTACTTGGTTGAGGAATATAGTAACCACTGTGTATACCTTGTAGAATCAGGAATGTGCAATGAAAAGGGGAATCACAAGTCATTTGTAGCTATAGCAGGCAAATCATCTGTGTTTCTTATCTCATATTTTATCTCAAGCTAGCACATATTGGAATTTTCCTTTTCTTTAACTTGCGAGGAGCTATTAATCAGTTTATGGATTAATCATAATATGGGTCAGGTACATTACCTCAGTGGGCCGATCAGAGTCACAGATGCTGATGGCATCCCAGCCAAGCCAGGTGATCTTCTTGCTGTTGAAATTTGCAACTTAGGTCCGCTTCCTGGTGATGAATGGGGCTTCACTGCAATATTTGACAGAGAGAATGGTGGCGGTTTTCTAACTGACCACTTCCCTCATGCAACTAAAGCCATTTGGTACTTTGAGGGAATATATGCTTACTCTCCTCATATACCAGGTAAATTGTACTTTGTTTTGTGTCCTCCCGATAGGCAGTAGACAGATATTATGCTCTCCAGAAGAAACATATAGTAACGGATAGCAAAGTTCAAATCCTTGACATTCCTCAGTACTTCTACAGATGCATGAGTATGACAATCTGGCGTACAATACTTTTCACTTCTTTGAAATTGACAGAGATTTCTCAATAATAGGTGTACGTTTCCCTGGTTTAACCCACCCTGGCATAATTGGAACAGCGCCTTCCAGGGAACTACTTAACATATGGAATGAAAGAGAAAGAACTCTTGAAGAAACTGGTCATCAATCGCTCAAGTTATGTGAGGTTTTGCACGCACGACCCTTGGCCAACCTACCATCAACAAAGGGCTGTTATCTGGGCAAGGTACAATTGAACACTAAATTAAGTCTAATATTAAGGATGACCCTGCCTCTTTGTTTAATTCTTTGCTTTTAGATTAATGCTTTTAAACAACTGAATCATGCAAAAAGATGCACAACATATCCCTAGATTCAATGAAATCAATACAAATAACAAATAAATAAATAAAAAGAAACTTCCCTGCTATTGAGAATGCATTATTTTAACACCTTATCATCAAATGTAGATTCAAGAGGGTACTCCTGAATGGGAAAAGATTGCCAGGGAGGCAGCAAGGACTATCCCTGGAAGAGAAAATGGTGGAAATTGTGATATCAAAAACCTTAGCAGAGGCTCAAAGGTTTACCTTCCGGTGTTTGTGGAAGGAGCAAATCTGAGTACTGGAGATATGCACTTTTCTCAAGGAGATGGTGAGGTGGCATTCTGTGGGGCAATTGAGATGAGTGGCTTTCTAGAGCTCAAGTACACCTCTAATTTCATAACTGCATAAACTTAAATTTCCTCAGCTTCATGAAGCGCTCCAAAAACATTCCCAACCATCTATTTTAATATAACATACACATTCTAAATATTAGTAAAATATTTTATTTGTTTAGTGAAATATCAACACTTTTCCCTAAAAAACACGAGTCATTGCAACTTTTGTACTCTGAGAAGACCGTGACATTTTCAGCTAATATATTTCCTCCTATTACCCCAATCTTATGTAGCTCGTTTTCTAATTGCTTCAGATGTGAAATAATACGGAATGGAATGAAAGAATACCTCACCCCAATGGGTCCAACTACACTGCATGTAAACCCTATATTTGAGATAGGCCCAGTTGAACCAAGGTTTTCAGAATGGCTGGTATTTGAAGGTATCAGTGTTGATGAAAGTGGAAGACAGCACTTTCTTGATGCCAGTGTTGCCTACAAGCGTGCAGTGCTCAATGCAATTGATTATCTATCCAGATTTGGCTATTCTAAGGAACAGGTCAGATCTTCTCCTTGAACTGCCCAAATCAAGCTTAAGAATACAGTCATATTGAAAAGTTAAAGATAATAACTATATTTTGCTCATATGTTGGGTCAATGGAACCAATTATGTTTTGGCTATTAGGTTTATCTTCTACTTTCATGCTGCCCCTGTGAAGGGAGGATTTCGGGAATAGTCGATTCCCCCAATGCTGTTGCTACCCTTGCTGTTCCTACCGCAATTTTTGACCAGGTACTGGTAGTTACTCCCGGCTTATTTTGAAGGTTTGACTGCCTTTCTTGCAAACCATCAACATGACTACACAATCAATAAAACTGGCACTTCACTTCTAAGGCAATCAACATGACTCCACTTTTAGTTTGTAAGTATTGATTTCTTAGAATCAGGACGTGCAAAATTGGCTGCAATAAAGATCCTGTTTTGGATTTGCATACATTGATCTTGGCACTCGTCGTTGCAAAGCTTATCTCCTTTTCTTATATTTGTTACCTAGAACATATGACGAACTATTGTCAAACAAGGCATATATTCCTGAAGCCTGAACTGCCACTAGCATGCCCTTCTCATCAGCATAGTAAAAGATTCTGTATAACAGGATTAAAGGAGAAAACTACAAGATTCTATTAAGAGATATTCACATGGTCAACATATTAACAGATTAAATCAACAAAAAATGACTCCTAACAATAACCACTAATTTTGGTGAAGCAGATCATGAATGTAGAGGATACATTACCAGAGTTTGGAAACTCAAAGACCATCCCCAAGTAGAGGGTTCTAAACCTGACCAACATGAAATATTTCATTTAGTGAAATTGATTTGATTATTTACATGCAGGATATTCGTCCCAAAGCCAATAAAGTGCCAACAGGACCACGTCTTCTTAGAAATCCAAGCCTCCCACAATGTCCTTATGAAGGAAGCTTGCCAACGACAAAAAATCCTTGCGCTGCAGATTGATTACCATGAAGGGAGAAGAGCAAAGGCAGAAACATTATCTACTTGGAGAAGTTTTATGTATGTCTACCGTTTTGTTGATCCAAAAGAAGCATCCTTATCAGGATAACTCACGCAAGGTCTAGTTTGTCGTACGCATTATCAATAAATTGGCACAGAAAAAGACTAGTTTATGAGAAAGAAGTATAAATATCATACTAATAAGTTTTGAGATATTTCAGCAAGTAAAAAATGAAAATTGATCAACTAAGGTGTCTGCAGTTCAGTAATATATAGAAAGCGTCCGATGATGTTGAAGAGATGGACATTGGATACCAACAGACCACAACCAAAGATCCAGATCGACACTCAAAACCTGGATACACAGACAAAGAAAGCCTCAGATAATTTAAGTTGAAAGGAAAATTAAAAATTTGCTTTTAAGTAAATTTGAAGATTCAAATTACAAAAGAGATGAACTATAGTTGTATATTATGAAAGAAAAATTCATGACAATAATAACAGAGACGAGTCTCCAGACATGTGAAAGTATATATAGTTGAACTAAATTTAGCAAGTAGGAACTAAAAAGGATATGCAGTGAACAAAAAAGGTAGACCTGCTTTCCAGATTGCTTATGTAGCAACTCTCTAATTTTCTCCACTGCATATATTGAGCATGCTCGCAGTTCAACTTCTTCCTCAGTGCCTGGACCGATTTCACTCTGAGATTCTATAGTGCTAGCCAAGGATGAGCTAAATCTCAACACCCCAAGTTGCTGCAGTACCGCTGGAACAATATAGTCCGCAAAAATTGTCACTGAGCCAATGTCATTAAATTCTCCATATCCTTGACCTTTAAATGCACCCCATAAATCTGCAGCTAATATCTGAGCTCTCTTATACAGGAAGACCTGGTGACCTTTATAGACAGTATGGTCACGGAAACCTAGAATACCCACAATAATTTGGAGCCCATCACATAATTTTTCATCAATTTGCATGACATATCATACTGCAATTTTGCGGTGCTAAACTAATAAATTATAGAAGATACCAAGAACGATGATACCAGGGAAATGGCGTGCAATAAGTTCCACAAGCTTTACAGCCGACTTTCCACAAGATTCAACAAGCTTGGATGCCCTTCCTTCGAAACTTCTCTCCAGCTCCAAACCAACCTAAAACATTATTTGAAGCAGCCATAGACTTGGTTAGCATGCTCAGAACATCAATTATGTAGAAAAAAGACTGCAGAATTAAAGATCAAACATATGAGAAGTTTTGTGCAGAATCCTCAGGAGGTACCTCATGAAGTAAGCGCACTCTTTCATCTTCCAAAGGTAGAGGCCTTGGCCACCCCAACATTTTACGTAGTTGAGGACCTAAAACATGTTTGGCATAGTTAATGTCAATAAATCATTTTTATCTAGGAGTAAAAAGGTATTCCTGAGTGGTAAAAACTGTAACCAAGATCAGAAGATTTTTGTTTCAGCAAAATGTAATAAGTTCAGAATCTTCAGATGCATCTAGTGCACAGTGAAAGTACATATCCAAAAAGGAACAAGGAAAAAAAAAAGAATAATTGAAACTCATATGAATATTTCAATTAGAAAGCAAATTTTGAAAATAGGAAAGAGAGAATTCATTCACATAGGTATATCTGCATATTGTCTAGACGTATAGTTTCACTCTTTCAGAAAATAACAATAACTATCAAACATCCTATCCAAGTATAGTTTAGATACTAAGAATAATTTACCGAGACAGTTAGACTTTCTCTTCCACTTATGTGTTTAAAATGCAGGAAAATTATTCCACGACTACCAATAGTGATTACACTTCCTTTACAACAACAATAATAAGGTTACAACTTTTAGAAGCTATATACTGAATTTATATAGAATCTCTCATAATGCAGAGGACTGAGCGTGCTCTGATAGCCAGTTATATAAGTAATATACAACCAGTAGGTAACAGAAATACATGCCAATTACAATGTTTAGGTCAGATTGTTAATCTAAGTTCGTTCTTGCACCAGAAAATTTATGTTATTGGCTTGGGGCATGGAACTACAATTAACTGTAAAAAAAAGTAAATGAAAAATTTATTAATAAAGAAAAAATACTCCTAAAGCTGCACCACATGTATCCCAGTATCGGAGAACACAATGGGCACAAATATGAAGTTATATGGTGTTTACTGATCTTCGTCTCTGAGTTTAAACGTGTGGAGTTGTATGCATCCACTTTAATATTTATGTGTGTGTGTGTGTGTGTGTGAGAGAGAGAGAGAGAGAGAGATTTGTTGTTGCACATTCACTAAACATTACCATGGAATTCACTATCAATCGAACAGGAACGTCTAGGAAATTAGTTTACCAGTGTACTTCTGCAGACGGTCTGCATCAAATGCAGACTTGTCATTTTCAAGAGTTGTCTTCAATCCTGCTGCCAAATTATCGTAACTCAAATCCTTGTCTTAGCATCAGATAACATGGAGCATTCAGGACACAAAAAATGTCAGTAACATATTTGACATATCATCACCGGTTCTAAGTAATACATGTACAAACTGAAAAGCAACAGAGGAAAGGCAACAGTTCAGATAAATACTATAGAGAGATGTAATTATTGTATAATTACAGGTCTACTGAAGCTATTTGGAAGCATAATTGCAGCAAAGACCTTCTTATCCATAAAACTGCCAACCGTGAATTGAATTATTCAAAGTGTTGTGTAAGCATTCGGATTAATAAAAACCCACACGCATATCAAACTCAAAGCAGAACTGTTTGAGGAATACGAGTGACAGATAACAGATTCCATTTGGTACAACAAAATCCAAACTAAAATGTAAGTACAATAGGGGGGGGGGAATGAAAAATACCTGGCCAGAAACAGAAATTCAAGGCATCGAGAACGAACAAGTACTGAACAGTAAGCGGCCCGTTATCAAAATAATGTATCCCTTCAAAATCCCACTCCACCTTAGGCAAGGAATCTTTAATGGATTCCGCCACTTTCTGGATGCCTGCAGATAAGAAAAACCATTAATTCCCATCCTTGCTGTTGTGTATTTAGAAAGCATTTAAAATTAATAATAATAACCTAAAGAATCGACGGTAACATGAGAGGAATGAGTAGCAACCCAGGCAGAGCTTGCTCTAACCTCCTCCATAGCCGCCTTTTGGGTCCTAAACCCTAAACGCTTGGGAAAGTGGTAGTGGCTATGGTGGTTGGAGACGAATGGGGATGTTTCCCGCTATTTGTTGTTTCCAGAAGTTCGTTTTCCTCTTCGAATAGGCCAAGAGAGACGGGCCATGGTTATTGGTTTGGTGGTTAAATTACACGTGATCACCCCGTAATGTGTAGGCCCATATGCCCTGTTCGTTGAATATTCCTCAGAAACTAAAAATGGTTTTGTTAGATTTTTTTCCCCCTTTTCTGCAAGAAGATTTTTCATTCACGTTGTCTTCTGTTAGACTACTGGTTTTGACGGTTCTGTTAGTATTTGCACCTATCTTTTTTTCTTTTCTTTTTTTATAGGTATTTGCACCTATCTACGGTAAGAGCATAAATATTTTCTGCTTTTTTCTTTTCACCGTTTTGAATTCCAATTCTCTCTCGCTAATAAAGAATAAATATTCAATATAATATTATCTCCTTATCTTCCTGTCCAGCCAGCACCCAAATGGCCACCACCATCGTAATACTAATCTTCTCTTTCAAATTAAATGTCTATGTTCTTTTTTTAAAATAAAAAAAAATTTGTTTAAGTTATTAATTTACTCATCTTAAAATGTGAATATATTATATTTAAAGTATGTTTAAACTTATTTTTTGTTTCCTTCATTTATAAATACAGTTTTAACTCTTTTGAAAGAAAGGTATTATATTAAATAGATAGTAAAAAAAAGCATAATTATGTATTAGCAGTTGTAAAGCAATCTATATTTAGGGAACAAAATTAAAGATAAATCAACTTATATTTAAGGATGAATGAAGTAAAACAATATATGTTTATTATGTATAATTAGGCATTAAATTCCAAATATTTAAAAGAAAAAACGTGTATAACAAAATAAAATATTATTTTAAATAACTAGAACGTTGTTTATATTTCATCTCCATGACTTAGAAGGCCTTAGCCTACTCTCAACTTCCTGATCCGTGTTCTGCAGTACTTTTCCACTGGTTTCGACAAAGAATAAATATAAGAAAATATAATCATTATCTAAGACATAATCGACTTAATAAGACATAGCGACCAAAGGAGAAATCCTCATACAATACAATTTTGAATCTCAAATGAGGTAAATTTTCATTAAAATATTATGAAGATTTATTTTGAAATTTGAATTATGTTGACTGTTTTCATCTATTAGTTCTCATCTCTTCCTTTTATATATATATATATATATATAAAAGAAAATAGGATCACAATTTAAATAATTTATTTTTAAAAAAACCCAAAAAGGATTTTCGTTTATAGTCAAAATTAATGCTTTCATTATTATTATTATTACTATTCAAGTTTTAAAAAATTGTCTCTAGAAAGTAAACGTGTGAATAATTTTATCATAATCAAAACTAAATGTTCTCAAAAATATAAATTTATGCAATGCATGCGGTGGAGAGATAGAAAAAATGGTGATAATTAAATGTAGTTTGATGAGTGTCTAGCTTTATCTATATATCTAAATATGATACTATTTTCATAAATAAAAAATGTAAGTTATTAGATCCAAGTTTACACATAAAAAATTTATTTATAAAATATCATTAATTATTATGTTTTGAAAATAAGAATATGAAAATAAATGTTTTGTATTGTAAATATGAAATAAGTGAAAGGATATATAAAAATATATTAGAAGCTAATGGTAAAATATTCATAAAATTTCGTAAAATAATTTATATTTCGAAATAAGATGAAAATGATCAAACGAATTATATTTTTTTGACAAATTTAGTATATTCAATTCAAATTATGAACAATTGTTTTATATCTCAAAATGAATCATCGATACAAATTAAATCTTTTATTTGAAATTACGTATGTTTTGAATTTGATTATAGTAAATAGTAGTACACATAAAAGATAAATATTATATGTATATTATTTTGAAAGAAAAAGAGAAGAAAAGATTGGAGAAAGAAAGACGATCCATAGGGAGCCAAGAGAGAATAATTAATTATTCAAATTTGTAAATAATAAAAAAATAATAATTAATCATCTAAGGTGAGCACATAAGCATAAGGGCAATATTGTCATTTGTCTATTTATAAGTCAATTTAACACATATCTCAATAAATTATTTTAGTTCTCACTATAACTTATTTATTTTAATACTTATTGAAAAATAAAAATATTTATTCTTTTTTTTCTCTCAATAAAATATAAATAGATTTGAAAATAACATATACAATAACAATATAAAGTAACAAAACATTTTATAATTAAGGATAAGAGAAATTGCTTAATATATTTTATAAAAAGAGATAGAGAGAATATGATTTAGTGTTATGTGAGTTATTTTAATACATATGTTAGATAAATTGATAAAATTGTGAAAATTTATAAATAATAAATATATTTAAATTAGTAAATATATGAAAGTTAATATTAAAAATATTTAATATGATTAATATGTTAGACTTTTGATGAGCTTTGTAGGGTTATTTATTCATAACATAAAGATTAAAGAGTTGTTAAAGGAAAAAGAAAGACTAAAGAGTTAATATAGTAATAAAAAAAGAAAAAGGAAAAGTTAAGATATGGAAAGCAAAAGAAAAAGAAAAAGATTTGGTAACATTTGGATTCCGCTGCGTGAAAAATCAAAACTAAAATTGGACTTCCCAAACAAGTCATTAACCCTTTCCGTTTGATGGCCGTAAGGCCTTTGCAATTCATCGTCTCCATCTCTCGCCACCATCATTTCAACAGCCTTTTTTCTTCTTCTTCCTCTTTGAATCCCTCTTTTCAACATACGTCGTTGTTCCCGATTCTTCTCCTCCGTCATATATCTTCGCGGGCCCCATTTTTTATTCTGCAGCAACATCAGACCCAGAAACCCTCGTCCCCGCCACCGCAGCCTCTACCACTTACCGCAAAGTCTCCTACGGCATCTCACCGCCTCCACCCATCGGTGGTTCCGTCGGATACCATGTCGCAGAAGATTGGAAAGGCCGTCCGACGTCCCGGTGCTGCTTCCAAGGCCCGGGTTTATGCCGACGTCAATGTGGTCCGCCCTAAGGAATACTGGGACTACGAGTCCCTCGCCGTCCAATGGGGGTAATTAACTGTTAAATAATTGATGTGCACGCCTTTGCGAATGATAGGTTCATTGAATTTGGTTGTTATTATCATTTGATATAACTTATCTATCATTTGGGTTGTTTGGGTGAGTAGGGAGCAGGATGATTACGAGGTTGCGAGGAAGGTGGGCAGAGGAAAATATAGTGAGGTGTTTGAAGGAGTCCATTCGACGAATAATGAGAAGTGCATAATTAAAATTCTTAAGCCCGTCAAGAAAAAGAAGGTCAGCTCTGTTTAATTTTTTCTATAAATTGGTCTTTGAATTTTCTTGGTTCATTCTCGGATGGTTAATTCATATTCAATTTTCGTATAGTTTCATACTGCACGTGATATTCTGCAATTACTTCTTTTAATTGGATCGCTTGGGCACTGGTCGGTTCTTTTTGCACTGTCCAGGATGTATTTAACCCTCTGCATAGCTTCTACTTTGTTCTGTTAAATTTCCCATCTCTTACAACTTATGTGCTCAAATGTTGGATTATAATAGCCCCGTTTTAATGTTAATTGTCAGTTGGAGTGTCATTTGTGATTGAAATTTCGTTAATAGAATATCAGATTAATCTCTTTCAAAAAAAAAATATAATAATAATATCAGATTAGCTTACCCCCTAATTAAGGAGGGTCTTGCCTAATTACATTGACCCATTTCTCATACACAGCGTTATCAGAATTTATGCAGTGACTTATCTTTTGATTTTTATCATCAAATGCAGATCAAGAGGGAGATTAAGATACTGCAGAATCTCTGTGGCGGGCCAAATATTGTGAAGTTGCTTGATATCGTTAGAGATCAGCAGTCAAAGACGCCAAGTCTTATTTTTGAATATGTGAACAACACTGATTTCAAAGTCCTTTATCCGACACTCTCAGACTTTGATATCAGATATTACATATATGAACTTTTGAAGGCAAGTCACTTACTCTTTTTCAGATGACTATATGGTTGAAGGCATGTTTGAGGAAATTAAGAATGTTTGGAATTGCTGAAACAGTCATTAGTGTCCTTTGATTTACCTCCCACGTTCTTCTTTTTCTTATTATTTATTTATTTATTTATTTTTATAACACTGGAGGGGAAGGGGGTTTGTGATGTCGAATGTAGCTTCTACTAAATCAAATCGATGATAATTAAAATTATTTAATAAAAAATGATCAGGGTTGGATTTGTTTTCTGTTTCTGCTTTGTGAAGATCCTGTAAGAGACCCTGGTATTTGATAGAACAGCAGCTTAGTGACAAGAAGGTTCTCTTATAATGGTATTCTGCAAAATATTGCAATCAATTCTACTTAGTCTGACCCATTTGTAGGATTTGAATGTAAAGTGAAAACATTGGTTTTTAATCTGGCAGTAGATATTAGTACCCCAAGAATTTTGAGTGCAATCCACCGGACTAGGCCCTCTACTGTTCACTATGCAATAAGCTTCTTTTTGAAGTTCTCTGTTGATAAAGCTTTGTTGTTATGGTTTACTTGGGCATCTCATCTGGCATTCTGCTGGATCACGTGCTGTGATTGTTTTAAAGTATCTGGAACCCCTAGAGTTTCTTTAAAATTGGATACAGATCTTCTGGGTGCTAAATACTGGAGATTTTGTTGAAATTTGTCTGTAGGCATTAGATTACTGTCATTCTCAAGGTATTATGCATCGTGACGTGAAGCCTCATAATGTCATGATTGATCACGAGCAGCGTAAACTTCGTCTCATAGATTGGGGACTTGCAGAGTTCTATCATCCTGGAAAGGAATACAATGTTCGTGTTGCTTCTAGGTTTGGCTTCTTTCTGCTTTTCTAGTTGTGCCATTCCATGATGCTTCTGAAGAGTCTTACATGTCTTGTTCTTGTCAAAGTTGTGCCAATTGCTTGCAATAGAGTAACAATTCTTATAAACTTTTTTGAGTTTTTCCTGCCAACTCAGAACTTAGAGATCTCAGGAAATGTCTGTATGAACTTTAAGGTACAGTCTCTTGTTTTATGGGTCGAATTTTATCTGTAAGCGTATGCTTTGAACTTTTAGTGGTTTTTCTAAGAAAGCCCGTGCTTGATTGGATAATGGTCTAAAGGGCCTACGGCATTGTTAGGGAGGACTTTTTATTATTTCTTCATGATGGGCTGAATGATCTATTAACTGTGCAGCTCAAGGACTGAAGAGAAGGTCCTTTTGTTGTGCAGAATACTTGCTATATGCTAAATTCTTGAGTCACTTGCGATGTGTATACACTTTTTCACTTGTAGTTATGCATTTGGAAATTCAGCTTAGGTTTTTGAAAGTGGACATAGAGAATTTAAAATTCTGAAAGAAGGCTTTTGTGGTCATAAGTGACTCAAGAAAGATTAGCTGAGGTCAGCAACTCTGAAATATGTGTTGATTACTTTTCCATAGACCATTGGTTATATATTTATCTCTCTTGCAAATTTTTAGATTTCAGAAGCTTATATACTGGATTAGATGGCAGCCAGTTAGGTGGAAGCATGTAATCTTTTTTTTTTTTTTACATACAGGACATGAACTTGTTATTGCTCTAGTTGTAGGATACTCTATTTTTCCATTTTGGGCTCATTCCAGATTAAAATGGAGTGTTTCTTGAAGGCTTGCTGTGAATTAAATTAACTTGTGTGCTATCAAAATTTTTCTTTTTTGAAGATAACTATTTCTCCTTTCCTTAGACTTAAGCGTCAACGTTGCTGATTAAAATGGAAAAACTGGATCTTTGTTTTTGCTTGGGGAGCTCTGAAATTATATAATGCACAGGATTGGTGAATGGAAAAGATATTAATGACCGATATTCTGCTTCATATTTTCAAACATGTAATGCATGCTGATTAATAAATTTGCAATAGAAGAAGCATTTTAACTAATAATGTCGTCCTGGTCAATATGCCTTATGGTATGATTCTATCTTATCTGTGTCTCCTTCATGTAAGCTTCTTATGTTATATTTTCTTTGCAGATACTTCAAGGGACCTGAACTTCTTGTTGATTTGCAAGACTACGATTATTCCTTGGACTTGTGGAGCCTAGGTTGTATGCTTGCTGGAATGGTAATGATCTTTTTTTCTGCCTTTGGGCCGCTTGGTTGTACAGCCTCCCTTTCATGTGAATATTTGGCATGCGGGATACTCATACATCTTTTGGTTGAAGTTCTTTTGAAACTTGACTACAGTTCTTTGGGGATTTGAGCAATTGAGTTTCATCTTGAACCCCTTTTAGTTAACTAGGCTATGGTGGAACTGCATAATGTTCAAGATGAGTTGGTTGCTATCCTCATTGCTTTCTTATTTAGGTGTGGCAAGCCCATATAGCTCAAAAGTTTCAAGGGCAGTGCTTACCTTTGGTGGTTTTTGGTCGCAGATATTCCGAAAGGAGCCTTTCTTTTATGGTCATGACAATTATGATCAATTGGTTAAGATTGCCAAGGTGAGTGTCTATGTTGTTTATCCTTGAGAAAATGCTTTAAAAATACCTTGTATTATGCATGTCATCAAGATTGTGTCAGGGCTATGTCCATTGATTAAAGTAGTGGAGGAAACCTTGACTCATTTCTGCTTGAGTAGTTGATCTCTGCTATGGCTTTAGTGTATTGTTTATTCTGGAACTATTAGTGGTGCCCTTTTAGATTTTATATATATATATATGTGTGTGTGTGTGTGTGTGTGTTGCTGGCATACACATGCATCTCTGTGCAAGTTTCTTTTGTAAACTCATAACTTTGAGTTTCCCCCGGGGATAATGATACTAAATTTAAGTAATACAAATTTTATCTTTTTCCTCTGATGGAATGTAGGTGTTGGGTACTGATGAATTAAATTCTTATCTGAAGAAGTACCGCATAGAACTTGATCCACAGCTGGCTTCACTTGTTGGAAGGTTGGGGAGATAATTCCATTATCAACTTGTTTTAAGAATTTATTAGTCATTTTTTTTTCCACTTATGAGAAGCTGGTTCCATTTCCTTATGTAGGCATGGCAGAAAACCATGGATGAAGTTCATCAGCTCTGAAAACCAGCATTTAGCTGTTCCTGAGGTAAGAAATGCATTTAATGTTTAGAATTTGTAGCTCAATTAACATTGATTTGGATTAATAACGTGTATATTATCTTAAAAGGCGATTGACTTTGTTGACAAATTGCTCCGATACGATCATCAAGAACGGCCAACTGCAAAGGAAGCAATGGTAAAGTATCTTCCGCCGCCTTTAATCTTTAAAAGAACAACCAACATAAAAACCTATTGTTAATTGTGCATTCTTCTGTCCGATGTGTATTTTATAATCAAATTTAGACAGATTGGTGTGGCAATTGTGTTGCACCTGGTACCTGAGCTCTCTTCATTCTCTTCCCCCTTTTCCCTTTGGAGTGGTGAAGAAGCTGTACTGAGTTTGAGGCAGTCAAAAGTAGCTTTCCGAGCTCAGGCAGGCGCCTGGTTTCGGCATATGTGCACATATTTTTTTTCTTCTTCTTTTTCCCGAGTATTATACTACCAATTACACTGCTGAATTAATATATTTGAAATAACGGAAATTGTGCAGGCCCACCCATACTTCTACCCCGTAAGAAGTGCCGAAAGCAGCAGAACCCGTATCCAGTAAAGGCGAAATGCCGGAAACAAACAGATTGAGCTATTTTTTGCCCTCTGTAACATTTGTAACCTTTCTGACTCGTTTTCATAGAATTAGATGATTTAGCATGATTCATGATTGTCTATTTTTCTTTCATGATCTATTGGTGGGTTCAGAATAATTTTGCAATGAATTTTACCGTGTGTACTCCTGAAAAGTAAGGGAGTTTTTTTGCAGGATCTCTCTCTCTCTCTCTCATCATTATAGGTTTCTACATGACTCTGACTCTGACTAAAACGATGTTTTGTGGTAATTATGACTGCAAGCAGAAGAATTTAATTCCTATGCCCTTGTCTGCAGAGAGTGAGGAAGGCGGTGGTCTCTTAACAATTTTGAAATGCTAGAGAGGGGTATCACATTTAGTAGAATAAAAACTGTGGGCATCATCCGTTGTTTATCTAGGATTTTTATTTTACCTTTTCGATTGACTTTAAATAGTGAAATAAAGATAAATAAATATAAATCTGAAGATGTTGAGCCCAAAGAGTTGATGTGATGTCAATGGTCCGCCAGTTTGTCAGGAATCTCTGTTGAAGGACATGGTGCATGTTTCGGAGAAGTCCATTCAAAATCCCAAACTAAAATTTCCTCTCGCAGGCGGAATATAAAGGAGGTCAGATTGGCTCATGTTCTTGATGCATTCCTTTTTACTCTTTGAAGTCTCAAAGTTTTGGTATCCAAAATTGCCTCGAATAATTTGGTCTAGTTATGCCAGGCTTCTTTTTACAGGAAAAAAAAAAAAAATTCTGTTCTTACTGGAATTTAAAATCTTTTCTAAAGTGAATTAACCTTCTTTCCATTGGTGGGAGAGGTTGTCAGTTTTGATATATGTTCTTGCTTGAAACGAAGTCATACCAAAACAGGGTATCAAATCTGAACTGTGGAGTAAGCAGGGCGGCAGCTTCGGAACAAATCAAAGATAGGGTGGTGGCGTGACTCGTGAGCCCTGGTTGGGCAGTGGGCTCAATCCAACCCTAGTCATAGCTGCTGCAGCTTTTGACATGAGGGCAGGGCAGCGATCTTATCCTAGCCTTGGGCAGTGTTCCCAGTTTCTTATATTTGGGTCCTCTTTTTGCCTATTATAGTTCCTTCTTTTGTATTTCAGGAACCCGACAAATATTCAATTCCCAGAACTTGTTCAGTTATTGTTCTCATAGTATTTGCCAATGTCGTTTCTTCCACGATCGATAAAATAATTGACTCAAATTATTAGGAGGTCATTTCGGTTTCAGTGCCATTAATGTAGAAAATGCTGTATAGTATCCCCAACGTAAAGGCGATTTAGCTTCAATCTGCAGTTGAGAAAGATGTTTTTGGCAAAGACAAAATATCCAGTGGTTGAGATAAGTATCAAAACTCAGGACATCTTTTGATTTGATGGCAGAGTTTTGTTGATGATATTACTGAATCAACATTTTGAGTAAGATTTCACTCGCATTATTAAAGAAGTACACTATTGAACGAGTCTAAATTGCATCCAAGAAGGGGGGAAAGTGGATTAAATTAGAAAATGAATCATTCTCTGGGTTGAGAAGTAGTAGTACTTTTGAGATTATTCTTATCAGTTTGCTCAATGCAAATCGTGCACCGGAAAAAAAAGAGTGGATATGTTTTCTCCTTTCCAGTCAGAAGAATTTCATAGTTAAAATCCGATGAGAAAATCATATGAAGATGTTGATTCGGATCCCACAAACAAACGTAGGGTTTAGTCAATGGTTATGAAGAGGCGAGAAGTTGTCTCCAACTTCTTCCCTCTTTCTTTCGTGGGTAACAGAATTTTTTTACATTTCATATGTCTCAGACAGGCATGCCTGCAGGCTAAGGAAGGACTGAGAACAATACAAGCCCGTTTTAATGTACTCAAAACCGACTTTCTTTGTCACACAGCATAACCAATTGACCTCGACCGTGACTCTTGACCTTTTTGGTACATCTACAGCAGATTTCTGGGGCCTAGGATTCTGTTATTTCCTTTAATTCTGCAAAATTACAACCATCTCAACCAAGTTTCAGAATCAACATGGCGCATTTTACTTCATATTGGTCTCCCACCACATTCTAAAACTAAACGAAGATGAACCATTATTATTAGGGCTCGTGAGAGACTTGTTCACACTCCTTCCAGTATGGAGCTTTTTTCACGAACAAGGCTAGAGCAGTCAGCGATCGGAATTGACTAAGGACGGCTTTGACTGGGGAAATGGTGATGCAAAAACTTGCTTTGGTGGCGTTATGCTTTTATGCCTTTCCTTAATTTACGACTTTTTGCACTAAGTTTCTCCGCAATTTCTGTAACAAACCATATGATGCTTATGCATGACTTTGTTCACATTCTGAAAAGAGTAAACTATGTCTATGAATGATGCGAAACATGTGATCCCAAGTCATTGACAATGAGGGAGACGACATAGATCCCAATTCCCTAGTCTACCCATCCACTCAAGTTTGAAGTATATATTGCATTATATACAAAGCTAAACGGACATTCGTCTCTAACCCAGTGTCCACAACTTTTCTAGGACCTTCTTGTTTGCCTTGACTTTTGTATATATATATATATATATACACTTTTTAGAAGTAGTTGGAAATGTGTTCACACGGATTAAAAAATGTTTTTTTATCATTCGTTTTATTTATTGTGTTAAAAATAAGATAAATGAGAGATGAAAAATAATAATAATGGGAATAATTTAATTTTTCTTGAAAATAAATCAGATATGAGGTGAAATATAAGATTAAATTAGAATAATATTGAAAATAAAGATAAAATAAATTATAATTACAAACAAAGAAAAAGTTTTCTAATAACTTATAAAAATGGAGGTAATACGTCCTCCTCCATTCAAAAACATATTCACCAAAGACATTGTATTTATTTTAAAATATAAATTATTTTATAATTATTGAAATATATTTTATTCATTCTTTATCATAATATTATCATTTATTTAAATATACTCTCTCACCTCTCTTATCCTTATATAAAAGAACAATAATGAGTTCCAATAAGTACAATCTATAATAATTAAAAGTATTTCATGAAGAAAAAAATATTTCTTAATATGTTGTGTAAATGAATTCTAACTAAGTATATTTTTTAATGTAAAATGTATCTTGTATAAAGAGAAAAAATTATTATTACGTCGATATATGTATAAGAAATTATTAATTGCTTTCTACACAAAATATACTTAACGATGGCTACATGTTAATTTTATGTGAGTACGTTAAGAAATTTTCATTATTAGTCCGAACTGGATACTGCTATCAGAATTACAAATTGATTATTCGGGCGAAAATACGAATTAATGCGATGGATATAAATAATGCATGATTTTGGTGGTAAAAGTGAAGTTAATTAGAGATTGAGAGAGTGATGACTAATCTGCGCGTGGTCCCCTTGTGGCTGCTGGGATTTTGATTCTCTAGTCAGGTGTGGACAATCACATAGAATAGGATTAGGATGCTGTTGACTGTTGAGAAGCCACTTAAGGGGTACGCGCTATAAATGGAGAAGGAATATCACATTCAGCCGCCCAATAATTGGAGAGACAAGTTAGAGACATAGGAATCCAAGTCCTCATCGTTAAATCAAACATGTGGCATCCAATCTGCTTCCAAGTACTTAGTTGGAGGGACCATATATGATATAGCTACCCCAAAGCATCTTCTTCCATTATAATTAATTCTTCAAGAAAAAGAAAAAAAAAATGGTATTCTATTCTTCAAGTCCATCGTATGTTTTGGAGTCAGTATTTTATGCAATACGTAGATATCCATGTTTAGCTTGATAGAAAAATTACCAAGAATTTTTAACTTTAACAAAATTATTAAGGTGATTAGGTTGATATTTAGGGTCGTCAATAAGGATGGGCGGAGCAAGACTTGCAATTCCGGACACGATCTCGTTTCTAATCATATATTCTCGTCCCCATTTAAATATTGGAAGAGATCCAAAAGTAAACATACTCCATTTACAACTTTCATCCAAGTAAAAATAAAATTTTAATCTAAAAATATCAAATACATTACATACAAAATATCTCATACATCAAATATAAATTTCAAAATATTCATTATCCTATACATCAATGCAAACAAACCATCAATATACAAATAAACAATTACAACTAAAGGTTACAACAAACACCATATTTTTTTAAGAAGCACTTGGTAACTTGGAAAATGGAATCGAAAGGACTTGTAGTGCTATAGACATGAATTAGGTTTGAATAAACCAATTGAAGTCATCATTCCACCAATAATAAACTACTAGTAAACTTGAATTAGTTTTCAATGCATCATTTCACTATAATAGTTGAAGTCTCATACACCTAAATAATATAGAAATAGTTAATAATTCTTCAAGTAAAACAAAATAATAACACTTTAAACTAATCAACAAGTTCATAAAATTTATTACCTCAATATCATCCACGTCATCTAAAGTATTCATAATTAAGATCCCTTTCAAGAGATGTAAAAAAACATAAGCATGATAACCAATATGATAAATTAAAAAAGGAAACCATGATAACCATATATGTAAAAAAACAAAATTATTGTAAATATGATAAAGTAATTATAATGTTAATTTTAAAAAAAATGAATTAGTTTTTATTGAAAATACTTTTCAATTTCCATGATAACCACTTTTAACCACACATTAATGCTTCAAAAGCAGTTAGAAGAAGAAGTCTTCTATGATTTGGATTCACCATATTTCATCCAGTACGAAAGAGAGATTTTGAAGATATAGTAAACACTGAAATTGACAAAATATCTCTAGTAATTATATGAAGAATATGATATTTAGAGCCTTTGTTCTTCCACTATGACAAAATGTCAAATTCCAGGCTTCTTGATAAATTTCCTTCATCCAAATATCGATCTAATTTAGTATTTTCTTGGAAATTATTGTGTGCAATTGCTACAAAATCATCAAATGTAGCAAGAGTATCTTGTTATTCTTCCACCATCTCCTCATCCCTTAACCGCTAACCAAACAAAATATGATTTCAGCATTTTTACTTGCCCTGTGATTTTTAGACTTGTATTCATTATACAAGTCAATATATAACTTTTTAACTTGCTAAATCCTATTAGCAGCCTTGGCACCAAATATTCTAGGAAATGTAAAAGTTACCAAAGTCATCTTAAATCTAGTATCTAAAACTGTAGCTACAATCATAATTCTATGCACAACATTCCAATATTTTTTGAACTTAAAAAAATCATTTTTACATTCATTACTTTCACCACTTTATTTTCACTACTAACCAACTTATTCAACTTAATTCTAATATCACAAATAGTATTAAAAATTTCATTCATAGTTGGAGAATTTGTCTTTGAAAATAAGTTAGAGGTTTATAAAAAATGCGTAAATTGTCACATATTTCTTGCGCTAAAGACCGCTCTCCTTCTATTGGAGAACAAATAAATAGACGCTTCATTTTCAATCTATACGACACATCCTTATATAACAAAGCAGTAAAAAGCATCAAGAATGTCGAATTCCACATAGTTTTGCAGTCTAAATCAAGCTTTTTGGTATATGAGGTATTTATTTGATTTGTTACTTCTTCAAATTTTTCCTTTTTTTTTTGGTGATATTGTCCAACATTTAACACTTTCACAGAACTTCTCGATCTCTTCATTTATTATCGACATTCCATGCAAAATCTAACGTAACACCTCATGAAACAAGCTCCCATGCAAAGTAAGTGAACTTCTTTCAAGCGCCCTCATCATGATATGATAAATAATAGCATAATTAGTCAAACAATTATCAAGAGTAATAAATGATAACTTTCTATCAATATTCCAATTAAAAAAAGGTATCATCCAAAACTTTACTTAAAACCTTGTATGTGGAAATGACACATAAACAAATCCATTAACAATAAACAAACAAAAAAGACTAAGTTTAGGAATGAAAATCACAAAATAATCTATATAATGTAAATATTATTTATCTTAAAATTATGTGTTGTAGTAGCCAATAATTATCAATAAAATGAATAGTGATACTCATATAAGATCTATTTTGATTATTAGCAGTCCACATATCATAAGTGATGGAGATTCTCCCACGATTGGCATCCAACAAGGTCAACATCTTATTTTTCTCATTATCGTAAATCTTCAAGATATCATTTTCTAGAGTATTTATTGAAATAATTTTGAACATAGGTTGTAGATTTGTAATAAATCTTCAAAATCCAAAATGGCCAACCATAGACAAATGGTACTCATGTAAAATTACCATTTCGTCTAAATCTTTCATTGATATTTTTGAATTGAAATTGATGGTTTCAAAAGTTTTCGAAGTATAAGATGGACTATTTTTCTATTTAGCCAACAAACATTACCTAATGTCTTGATTATTTTTCTTTGGACCGATTTGAGATGATCATGTAAATTTTTTGTTCCTTTTTTTAAACCACTAACAAGTGATTATTTGCAATAAATACACACAACTCTAAGTTTACCATTAACTGTAACTTGTCGAAAATAATTCTATGCATATGATTTATGCCTTCCTTTAGGTCTAAAATCACTTAAAGTATTTCCTTCATGAGAAGTTTGCACTTCATTTGCTACTACCTCATTCTCACCACTATGACCTACTTATACTAATCCAACTAAATTTTGACTTTTCTGAGGTTATCCCATATGTAAAAAAATGTGCGAGTGTTCCAAAGTATTTTTTTTAAAACTTAGAGAATAATTAAATTCCAAAACCATCAAGAAATTGAGAAAATTATAATTTATAGTCATTATTTCATTAAAAAAATCATCCTATCAGATTAATCCACTCCTCTTATCAATTAAGCAAAAAAAAAAAAAAAAAAAAACACCCTTATTAAGCAAAATTGCAGCAAACACCCCTCATCAACCACGTCATTATATAACGAACACAAACATAATTGTAGCAAACTAAAACACTCACCGGTGATCCAAAGTAATAAAAAAAGAACATGGAATTGCATAAAAAATGGTTTTCCTATTTAATTTATCGTGATACTAAACTAAATTTGGTACTAAAATGAGATTTTAACGCTCGTTCTTTCTCAAATGAGATTTATAGAAGCTATATATGAATTAAAAGTGTAGGTATTATCCATTTATGTTAATTAATCAAGCCCATATGTCAAAATCAGCACATTGTTTGAAGATTTCATTCCACAAAATAGAAAATAGACTTAAGCCTTATATGGAAATTCAACATTCTCGGAGAGCGTCAATAGTGAGCAGAGAGAGAGAGAGAGAGAGAGCTGTGAGCTGAGAGATCGACAACAATGAGATAGATAACTCGGCCAGCAGAGAGAATGACGAGCTGAGACAGAGATGACGATGATCACAGAGAGAGAGAGAGAGAGAGAGAGTCGAGCTAGCAATATTAGAACTTGGTGGTATAGGAGACTGGAACGGTATTAGGGCGGTGGGAGTGACTAGTGAGATAGTGAGAGAAAATGAGTTACATATTAGGTTTCTGATAATTGAGAAAGTGAGAGTGAGAGAGAATGCGGCACATGGGTGAAGGGGTTTCAAATTTAGGGTATTTGGTTTTTAGTACTTTGTTTAATTTTAATTTTAATTTTTAAAAAGGATAAGGTAGTCATTTTCTTTTATTTATCAAGGATAAGATAGTCTTTTTACATCGAGGTCGGGTCAGGGTTGGGGTTGGGTCCCCACAGGAGGGAAAACTAATCCCTATCCTTGCTTTTAAAATCGCATTCTCGTCTACGTCCATACTAAATTAGGGGAATTCATGTCCCTGATGGGGCGTGGTGGAGCAAGACTCCGCCTTAGGTGAGAATTTTGATATATATCTTTTAAATTAAAAATATTATTTGTGTGTATTAAAATATGTTTTTAAAAAATAAACATTTAAATTTGAATAAAAGAGTAATAGTTATATCCAAAGCGTGTATTATACTTATTATATAACATGCACAATTATAATGATAAATAACACTAATAATAATTACTAATACGGAAATAAATAATAATCTCTCTATTTATCAACGTAAGCACATATATGGATAATAAAGAAGAAGAAAAAAAGTGGGAATATCCATATCAATGTCGATGCAACGACATTGTCAATCAAGTGATGGCAAATTGCCAACCCATGAATACTGTAAGAAGGTATGGTTCGGTACTGCACTATTTGACAACCTTAGAAAATGATAAAGACAATTGGATAGTATTGGTTTGGATAGAGCTTAGATGTTTCTCAGAAGATGAATCTGAGTGGAATTAATATTGGTCAATGCACAAATATCTTCAATCAGTGGGAGTTTTATAAAAAGAAAAGAAGATAAACCAAAATAAGGCAAAAGGAGGAAAAGGTCGGGCAACTTGTTTGTTTCTTTTTATTTATATTAGGTTGTTGAAAAAAAGAAAAATATCCCATTGATATGAAAAAGTAATTTTAGAGCAATTTGTTTTTTCTTATCATAGTTTTTGAAGCTACATTAGTACCTTCGTTTTAAAATAATTATTATCATTCTAAAATATTCATCCTTTTTCACTACCAATCAAGACAACTTAATTATTTTTTTACCAGTCTTAAATGAAAGCACAAAAAAAAAAACTTAAAATAAAATTACTATTACATAAGAACGGAGGTAATTTAGTTAAAACACAGTCAAAGAACATATAAAAATGACTTTAGAGTAAAAAAGGTCAGTTAACTTGGGTCCATTCTTGTCTAGAAGAAGTGACTTAAAGAACATGAGAGAGAGAGGGGCGTATTATTGCTTTTTGTACATGGAAAAGAACATACGACTAGAACGGGAGCACAGAAGGAAAAAAAATGCATATTTTCGTCAATGGTCACGGCTGAATGGAGCATTCACATCTCGCTATGACCATACATACACATGCTTTATCTGAAAAATGGAACTTCGCACAGATATATTGATTCCCGATCGTACAAATTTTGACGCACCTTATATTTGGCTGATAATTTTTACTTAACTGTTACAATTTTACTTGAATTTCATCTTTCATTTTCTTAATAAAGTGCAGAATCCAGAATAATATTGGAACTTGAGCAACTAATTCCATGCAACCACAGCCACCGGGGCTCTCAAGGGCAAGCGAATTCTCAATCCTCATGTGGCCACGATTCATGAATATATGATCTAAACCGTAAAAGGTTTATAATTTGTTCTTATCAGGAACCAAAGCGTCCCACGCTACCCTTTTCAGTACCCTTTTTGTCTGTTTGGACAACGTATTCAACCGAGAGGGAAGAATGTATGTATGCCTGCATTTGCATCCCCCCAAAACCTAATATTAGGCATCTCTCATATTTTTGGAAGGATCTCTATCATACAATGATCGTGCATTTCAACCAGACATTATATACCAAAGTCCAAAAGCCTTGCATTTCGGGCTTATGTATATATCCACCAAACGTAATCTTGGTTTCAGTCCATGTTTATCCCTTCCGGATTATTATTATTATTATTTTATTTTATTTTATTTTTTAGGGGTTTCTGGATTTTAAATTTTTTTATATATTTTATGGTTCATCCGTGGTAATTAAGGAGCTAGCAGGTAATGCTTGTTAAATTAAGTATGTTCAAGAGGTGGTAAAAGTAATTAAAGATACTACCACTACTACTGCGTACATAATACGTATACCATAGAAAATGATTAAACAGATGGGTTGATATATATATATATATATATATATATCGTGATTTAGTTGATGCAGAATATTAATTGGGGAAAATCTTAATTCACCGTTAATTATCATGGAATGTGCTGTCCTGAATCACGCGGAACATAACAGCTTGGCACTAATGGAACTGAACAAACAGGAAATTAACAGTTAGACAATCTAGCTAATAATAACTGAAGGGAATATCGTGATTCAGTTCAATACTCTACGCCCAAGAAGAAAAATATTGCAAGGTGGATGGATACATAGAAAACGAGGCTAACAACATAGTATTATTGCACATGTAATGAACCCCAAAACCATGATTCAAATGCTTCCTTGTCTCCTTTTAATCGTGTTTAATTAGTAATAAATTAACCCTGCATCTAGCAAGGGCCATGTTTAGCTAGGGTTTGTAGAATCCTGAAGTGACATCACAGATCAGAGAGCTCATCAACTTTATCAGCACTGCATCATATTTACTGTCGTGTTTGAGCTTGTCGCTTCCAAGCTTGTGAAAATTTAAACATTAGTACGAGATATAGCTTTGGATATTTCTGTTGTTTCTCCCTAAGCTTATATAGCTAATTAAGCTCGTACGTAGAGAGGAGATCTATATTATATCTTATGGCAGGTTGGTGATACTCCCGAATTTCCACAATGAATAGTAACTTTCGTACGGTATATCTTCTGGCAGGGGAAGGCTTTTAATCGAGTTTTCTCTCTCTTTGAGTGTATTTTTCTTTACGTACAAAATTCCACGTCAAACGCAGTCAGTAAAAAAGAGGAAATCTTAGCCCGATTCCAAGAGGAACCCCAGGACCTATCCCAGAGTCGAGCATCGCCAGAAGTATGCAATTAGAGAGAGCCGTGAATGTACGGGATAGTTACAGGATATGATTGGGGGTACTGTTGTCTATTGGGAATGGATATATAATTGCTACAT
Source organism: Apocynum venetum (assembly GCA_019593545.1). Classification (NCBI taxonomy): domain Eukaryota; kingdom Viridiplantae; phylum Streptophyta; class Magnoliopsida; order Gentianales; family Apocynaceae; genus Apocynum; species Apocynum venetum. The sequence continues at coordinate 403,590 of SRSM01000123.1, read as the reverse complement.
CTGTCATTGTACAAAGACCATGAAGAGTCACTTCGCTGGGTGAGGAAAGGGAATGGGGCTCAAAATGCAGCTGGTCACTCTAAGGGAGGAGACACGGTGCATAATCTTGGGGATTTGGCCGAGCCACGACCGCACCCTAGTGTCGGACACTTAGCATACAAAAGCTCCAAGACGAACCAAAAAAAAAAAAAAAGGAAATGAAGGAAATGACAGCTCCACCAGGCACCAAATACGTTCCCCCATTCAAATTTCAACTACACGCCAAATCCACACACCATATTCTAGTCCAGAATTGGTCTCCAGTAGACAATTCTCACTCTCTAAGCTCTGCCCAAAGCAACAGTCATAACTGTACAAATTAAGCATAAAAAAAATATTATAACTCTATGGACAGGGCAATGCCATCCAATACTTCAGAATTACAAGATAGATGTGGAAATAAATTTTTACTTACTTCTAAGACCAAGTTGATTGCTTAGGTCATTATAGCTAGGTCAATTACTTACAAGAATCATGTTGCTATTCTATCATGACACCGACCCTTAAAACATGTATCGAGAAGGAAACAGAAGTCCCCCATTAGGTTTATTGTAGTGGCTCAACGAGATTCCATGATTTTCTACTCCCTCTTTTGACCAGGTATTTTTACTTTGCCGGGTCAAAATGAAGGTCCTTCTTTAGCAATCCTCAGGTTCCAACTAATGCCTCTGATTTAGTACTACTATCTATATAGACCAAAAATAAAGCTAGCTAGCTAGCCAAAGCTCTATGACATCTCGAGCCTCACATCACCGAATTATAGTCAGAACTCAGGGGTCAAAAAAGTTCAAATCGTGCTATCTAAGAAGAATATCTCCAAGCTGAAAAGAATAAACAATTAAAGATGAAAAAATGAGACTTCATACTTTTGTTGTCGAGCGAGCAAAATAAGGGTAGACATGTAGCCCAGTTGGCCAAATATCGTCGTGGATGGGGGAGGGTAGGCCAAAATTAGTTAAAATTTCCAACTCTTAGGTGATCGATCACTTGAAATCCATCTAAATTTTGGCATGTGAGCTACGTGAAGCGGCATTGCATGATATGAGGGTTACGCACTGGGCCTACAGTGCTTGTCGTGCTTCGTGTTCATTTGTCATTGGAATATGATTGGGGAAAAGGGTCACGTACGGACCATAAGATAGATAACGAAACGAGAAGGGAACAAGATCCCTAGCATTATCACACCGAGGCATTTGTCTAGGCTTTTGTCTCCAATTGTTTCCTTCATATGCCCTATATTCTCTCTCCTTTTTCCCATTATCTACTTCAATAATAGAAGATTTGGTTGGTCTCGGCTGCGAATCCTTTTCATTTCCCTTCTTTGACTCGCATAGAATATACAGCATTCGTGACTGGTGAGTGGCAATAATGATCTTCACAATTATGGATTTAAATAATGATTATTTGCCTAAAACAAAAGAAGAAGTAATTTATGATTATTATTTTATAGATACACATCAAATAAAATTCATACTCTTATGATACATTACAAACTAAACAAAATGTAAACTGTCATGTAATGAATAATGAAAGAAAAGGTGCGTTTCTAAATTGAGGTAGAAAAATTCACCAAATCTTTTTTTTCTTCTTTTTCCTACACCATTTAAGTGGTCCTCTTCGTATACATTCTCCATATTTATCTTGTGGTCCACTTCTTATAAATTCTCCCTACATTTCCTGAATATTTGATCTACCTATGTTTCTTTTTGACCAAATGTCCTCAAGGCATCGTCTTCTTCAAATTTTGAGCTCCAACTAATCAAGAAACATTATGAAGCACAAACATGAAACAGGAGCCAAATATGCCGCTCGAATCATGTGTTTATGCGACTCGTGAAATTAAATGCTTTCAATCCATCCATCATCAGCTTATTGTCATCGTTAGATCGGAATCATATCTGTTTCAAGCTATTGTTATTTTGAATATAGTTAATTGTTAATTAAGCAATCCATAATTTGGGACAAAATGAGAGATTCTCTTGTTGGTATATCCAATGAGAGCATTACTGTTTTCTTAAAAAGCTTTTCTTTCTCAAAGTTACTTAATAAATAAATCACAGTACAACCGTTAAATCTTGAAGAAATCACTTATTTGATTCCATATCTATTGTAGCTTACATCTATATAGACAATCAACAGCATAATGATCATTTACCAAAAAAAAAAAGCATCATGATCAAACTCTCTCTCTCTCTCTCTCTCTTGCTTTTTTTTTTTTTTTGGTATCTTTTAAGTCAATGCTATCCAAGAATATTTTTCCCGCTCTACAAAAGAAAAAAAAAAAAAAAAGGTACCCCTTACCACATGTTTCTTCTTTATTCCAATCTTCAAACCCCTTTTCTATAGAACAGTAGATGATGTGAATCAATATATATCTAGCAATATGTTTCTCAATTTTATTTTTTTTGACCATCAATCATTGGAAAAAGAACATTCCCAGTCAGGACTCATGACCAACTATATATAAAAGTGTCACTATTAAGTTTTCCTTCGAATTTGATATTAATATAAGTCCACATAATTTGTTGTTATTTTCATGATTGTCATTAATTGTTTATTTTTACTAACATCGTTGTGGAGATAACACTTTGCAATACATTTATTTATTTATAAAGATCAAAGTTGATTTCGTCGAGTATCTAATTAGTAATTTCTCTTCAATATATTTAGGGGAGGGATATGATATCCAATTTATAGTTTTGAAAGATTAAAAAGTTTGATTTCTATAAATATAGAAGAAGAAAAAAGAAGAAAGATGGCATTGTGACTTTTATGCTGGATGCTGCTATGCTATATTAGTTGATTATTGTGGAAAACTTAGGAAACTTTCACCATAGTCAAGATTATTATGGTTGACATCGTATCCTATCCACTTTCCACCAACTTCATGTTATCTCGACTTCTTCGCCAATCTTTTTGTTTTTTAGCTTAATTTATACGAGTCTTTGTCACGAACTACTTATAAACATAATATAGTATTTAAGACTAAAAAAAATAAAAAAAAATTGGAAGAGTAAGCTTTTGGAAGCTAATAAGATTATGTAGAAATTGATAGGAACTCGTACAGAAATTTCTGGCATTTTCAGACTGAGTTTGGACATGGCGACTTGTAGATTAAAAAAGACTACAATCACTATCATATTTGCTATGTGAGAAAATTATAAAAATCGTAAAGGTTAAAGGGCCCAACATAACACTAATTAAAAAAAGAAAAGATGCTGCATAAATTGTACTGTTGCTAAACCAATGTTTAGGAACAGATCAATTCTTGTCTTCTCGAGAAATTTCTTGACAAAACAATTTGATTGAATCTTTAGCATTACAGACAATGTCATTGTCACGTTACACCTTTTTTCTCCTTTTCAAAGAAAGAGATCATATAACGAATGAAGTACAGATACCCATACTTTTTTCTTTTTCCTTTTTGCTTAATATATCTATCAAATTCAATTAATATATCTACTCTTTGGAACCTAGTAAATTTAGATAATACTTAAAGATACAAAGTGTTCCTTATGGGGAGAAAATCTAAATTTTCACAAATTTTGGAAGTTTAACCGGACTTCACATGTAAATGATAGCAATTTAAATATACTGAATTAATTAAGGGTTTGAACACATGACTTGTCCTTGTAATACCATGTCAAATTTTTATGTGCTATATAGAAGCTTAAACTCATAAAGAAATGAAACTCATAAAAAAATTGTTAAATTTTATCATTTAACATATACTTTATTCGTTTGAAATTGATTGATTATTTTTTACTTTAATTAAAAATTAATAAATATATTTTATTTTAATCAAATTATCATTTATATTAATGTAATGCATTGTAAAACCTATGAGTTAGTGAATGTAAATCTAATGAGATACAAAGTCAATGATATATAAATACTTTTAATTAAATTATAGTAATATAACTTGTATAAAATTATATGTTTATTTTAAAAAACAATAATAACATTCAATTTGACTAATCCTTATTCCATCAAAAAAAAAAAAAAAAAGAAGAAGAAAATCATTCATTAACAATATACATCTTACATATATGAACCAAAAAACTGGGATTCGAAAATCGGGGTCCGATCTGCTCTCACTATTATTAGTGAAAGTACCAAAGTCTACAATATAATATAATAACATGCTTATCTACATAGCTCCTTGATTATTCTAATCAAGCAAAGAATGTCAGTAATTAGTATTAATGCTATAAATTAGTCAATTAAGTAGAAAAGATGTCACTGACAGAACCACTGGGAAATTTCAGGTGCGACTATATGATCAGCTCTTGATTGGTTCTAATTTTCTTTGCTTATAATGTGCTCAATAATTTCGAGTCATTTTCAAAGTACAAAAAAAAATTATAATTAAAGCTAAGGAAATATCAAAGGGGGTACTGTTACTTATCCCACTCTTACTTACCCATATACAAATTTAAAAAGTTGGAATAATGTGCTTATATTATTACTAGTAGATTGTTAAATGATAAACCTCCGTGCATAATTAATTAACGACGAAACCACGCCATTATAAAACCCAATCATTGTTGAGAAAGGTCTCATTTTTTCCCTTGTTTCTTTCTAAGTTTTGTGATCGGTTGAGAATCTGGCTCTCTCTCTCTCTCTTAAAAGTTAAAAGCTGAACCATAGCACAATCGCAACTATATGTCAAATAAATTAAGAAATATTGACTCTCTTAATTTTTTTTCCTTTTATGATTTCGTCGTGTTTTTATTGATATTTAATGATCCATATGCATATTCTTCTGATAACATTTATTATTTTTTTGATCTTTAATTATCCTACGACGTTCATATGTTAATTAAACAAAAAGCATAGATAAAAAGACATCCAGATAACGTTAACATTGGCCAATGTTTGTGGTCTAAGCCTCGCGTTGAAAGAATGGCTCCTTCCTATCGATTGTCTATTTAGGAATGTTTACCGAAGTGTTGTTGTTCAGAACATGGTAATATAATAAATAATAGTGGTCCATTCCCCTCCCCCCTTCTTTTTCTTAGAAAGAGATGTCCACACATTTAAAAAAGGAAATATGATGCAGAAAGACACAAGGTTCTTAATTGCTTAATAAATTATGTTGTTTTAAGTAAGAAAGGAAAATAATTTTGGAATTGACTCAAATAATAATGAATGCACTTGACCAAATATTTTATGCTTTGGTGAACAAATTCGAAAAAAAAAAACATCATTTTAATTTTTTTGTTATGTTGCAAAATTGTGTAGAAGTCATGAAACGCGAAGCATGATGACCCACGTGACAATGGCATGACATGGTTACAAATGTGATGATTAACATTCGAAAATGACCCGACCTTAAATATACATTTAAAACACAATTCTTGAATGTAAATGGCCAGTACTGCTTTTTTTTATAAAATAAAATATAAATAGTTAGTACTACTCCTAAGTGTATGAAATTACCAAGATACATATATAAATGAATGTGTATATAATATCGGGATATTTTCAAATACATTCGGAGCCTTGAGTAGATTTTTAAAATTGATGCCTTCTGTGTTGATACTGAATAATAGTAAACTGTTTTCATTAAACCTTTTTTTTTTTTTGTTTTTGTTTTTGCAGTTTGATATTCGAAAATTTTGATTAATGTTTTTATTCATTTTCCTGATATATTTTTTAAAAAGAATAATGTAATTAATATATTGAGTCTTTCTCCTAAGACGGTTGATCCTAAAAATAAACATTAAAATAAATTAAAAAATTTAGTTATTTAAGAATTACTAATTAATTACAAGTAGACTATTAAATATATTTGAGGTTTAATAATATTTATTTAAAGAATAAATACAAATTGATAAACTTATGAGAATAATTAATTATTTGAAAATATTAGTGAGACCTAAAAAGGCAAATACCTGGCATCAGTTGACCGGTTGGGTAAAGTTTTTTTTTTTTTTTTTTGGAGATATGCATGAAGAATTACCAATCAAGTAGTAAACCGTGTAATTGTTTCCCCGAAAATTAATTGAATATGGAAAGTTGGAGAGAGTGAGAAAGTGAAAGATTGAGAGGAGTAAATGAGTAATGATTGCAAATGAGGCCATTATGCAACCAGCAGCCCTTTCTTTCTTCCACAATAATAAATTCTGAAGAGCAGTTGGCCAGGGAGACGTACTAATGGAAGGGGGAAAAAAGCCATTTGAAATTAGGACAAAATATTTTGTCAATTTATTTTTAAAATTTTCTAAAGTTTTAAAATGCGGGTTATCCTTAGTCCTATGATTTGTCTTTTCCTCATAGAAAGAGGTCATAATCGTAAATTAACTCGTCAAAATATATAATTTTTATTGAATTTCTTCATTTAATCCGAGAAAAAAGATATGTGTACTCTTATTTCTCTAATTTTATCAAGTTTCCACTTTTATTTTAGATTTGTGAATTTCCAAAGAACAGAGGGAGATTAAAAAAAAAAAAAAAAAAGGAAGAGAGAGAGAGCGAGCTACAAAGTTAAGACTGCGCAGCCACAGCCGCCATTTTCTTCTACAGCCTTTTTGTGATGTTTAACAGTAATAATTAATAATAATATTATTATTCCCCACTTTATTTCTCGCCAGTCCTAGAAAGAGAAAGATGAAGGGACAGAGAAAAGCATTGAGAAGGACTAGGAAAAGTTTACGAAATAATCACAGATTATTAAAAAATGTAAAAACAAAAAAAACTTTTCTTGCTTAGGAGTTTTGTATTTTCTCTTGAGTGAGACAGAGATTGAAAGAGAGAGAGAGAGAGAGAGAGGAAACAAAGAAAGGAAAAAGCACCATGGATGGTTATGTTATGGGACGGGGGGGGGGGGGGTGGGGGTGTGGTGGACATAGGTGTGGGTGGGGAGAGGAGAGGAGAGAAGTGGGGAGAGAGAGAGGCCCCCAAAATCAGGTATAAAAGGCCACTACATTTACCATTTTAAAGACCACTACCTTGGACCTCTTAATTTTAGCAATGATGAACTATTTTAGTACTCATTCCTGGTTCGTAGCCTAGAGAGAGAAACAGAGAGAGAGAGAGACAAAAAAAAAAGAAAAGAAAAAGCTCCTTCTTCTCGAGCTGTTCTTCGCTAACCCTTTTTGGTTTCTGATTTCTGCTTTCGATAAGATTTTCTTCTTTGCTTTTCTTACTTCGAATACACGTTATTATTATACTGCTACTCTCTGAGCTTTCCTGTCATACTCTCTGAGCCTTGAAAAAAAAAAGCTGTAATTTCTCTTCCTCCTATACAAACCCTTCCAATCTTTGATCAACTTCCCACACTCTGCTTTCAGCTTGTGATTAGCATATTATTTTAGTCAGTTGCTCAGAAACAGCATCTTATTTTAATCAGAAATATGGTGGTGGCGTTGGTGATGCCGGAGGAGGGATCAGAACTGGAAGTGAGGGTAGTCGTGGTGAGAGAATATGACGCAAAAAAGGATTCGAGAGCAGTGGAGGATGTGGAGAGGAGGTGTGAGGTTGGCCCCAGTGGCAAGCTGTCTCTCTTCACTGACCTCTTGGGTGACCCAATTTGCAGAGTCCGTAACTCTCCAGCCTATCTCATGCTGGTACGTAGTATATAACCCTTCTCTTTTCTTTCCCTGTTTCTTTTTTTTTTTTTTAAAGAATTTATTTTATTTCTTATGCCATTTGTACTCTGTACGTTGTTTAACAACAAATAACGAATGATCAGGTAGCAGAGGTGGTTCTCGCGGCTAACGGCCAAGAACAACGCAGAGAAATAGTTGGGATGATCAGAGGTTGCATAAAAACCGTTACGTGTGGAAAGAAATTCCCAAGAGTAATGGCCACCAAAAATCTCCAACCACTTCCTATATACACTAAACTCGCTTACATCTTGGGCCTTCGCGTCTCTCCAACTCACCGGTACTTATCTATTCATTTTTTGCCCCCAAAAAAAAAAGAAAAAAAATGGTTGCATTTGTTCGCTTTGCCCTAGTCCGATTTATGTAACAGTTATGTGCTGATTCTAGGCCCTATGATCAATTAAATTTTTTCCATAAACCGACATTTCTGTAGGCCCATGTTCAAGAATCTCCAATCCAAATTATTGCAATTCTTTTACTCTTTATTAGTTAGGATTTTTTTTTTGAATTAAATATAAGCAGTGTTGGTGTAACTTTTTGGACATATTTTGTTGGTTTCACATCGTATAGACAGTAATAGCATTGTCTTGGCTATTGCAGGAGACTGGGAATTGGTCTAAAATTGGTTACAAGATTGGAGGAATGGTTCCGAGAGAATGGAGCTGAGTATTCGTACATGGCAACTGAAAATGATAACCATGCATCTATCGAGCTTTTCACGCATAAATGTGGCTACTCCAAGTTCCGTACCCCTTCTATTTTGGTTCAACCGGTTTATGCTCATCGGGTCCGGGTTTCAAGTCGATATACCATTTTCAAGCTCAGTCCTTGGGATGCCGAAATCCTTTACCGTCGGCGATTCTCCACCACCGAGTTCTTCCCTCGCGACATTGACTCCATTCTAAGTAACAGACTCAGCCTTGGTACCTTTATTGCTCTTCCTAAGGGTGTGTACTCCGATTCTTGGCCGGGTTCGGATGCGTTCTTGGCTAGTCATCCCGAGTCTTGGGCTGTCCTCAGCGTGTGGAATTGCAAGGACGTGTTTAAACTTGAGGTCCGTGGCGCCTCTATCCTAAAGATAGCTTTTGCTAAAACGACTCGGTTAGTGGACCGGGCTTTGCCTTGGCTACAGTTGCCTTCAGTGCCAGAAGTTTTTAGCCCATTTGGACTTCACTTTCTTTATGGACTAGGTGGCGAGGGCCCACTTGCAGTTAAGCTAACCGAGGCCCTCTGTGGGTTTGCTCATAACTTGGCCAAACGGCATGGCTGTGGAGTGGTGGCAACGGAGGTTGCCGGCAGGGAACCGCTCAGGTTCGGGATCCCTCACTGGAAAAGGCTATCCTGCGCCGAGGATCTATGGTGCATAAAACGATTAGGGGAGGACTACAGTGACGGTTCTGTCGGTGACTGGACAAAGTCATCCCCTGGTCTGTCCATATTTGTCGATCCCAGAGAGTTCTAACGTCTGACATGTCCTCTTTTAGTCTCTAAAGAATCTGACTTTTTTTAGTTTCTTTTACTATTTTTCCTTTCAATATTAACCTAAAACTTTTTTTGATAGGATTTGTTTTCTAGATTTTGGGAAAGTGGGGAAAGCTAACAAAGATTAGGATGGGAATGAGAGACCGAATGAGAGAAGATATAGGGGTATCATTTTGTTGTTTTCTCTTGCTGCTGTAAAGGGAATATCCCCCTCTTTTCTCTTTGTTTTGTAAATGGATGTGGCTGTTTAGCTACTTTTCTAGCCATGCTCAAGCTTTCTTTCATTTTGATTTGCTATTATTCCCAGGAAAGATTGAAGGTCCAATTTATCAAGGACACGTTCAATTACTTTGAAGATAATCTGATTCCACAATATTATTATATAGTTAGACCTTGGTAATAAAGAATATCCTTCAAAGCATGTCTAGCTAGGACATTCTTTCTTTTAATTAACTACCCAGATAGATTTTGGCCTCATTTTCTTCAGTGATGACAAAACGGATGTGAAACGCGAGGTGGTGTTTTGGAGCCGGACAAAATGATTGCAAGTGCATATAAACAAAATATAGGGGGACCTCCATAAACATTCATGGATTTGGTAGATATATGTGATGTTATAGCAGAGCTTAATTTGGGGTTTTTGTTTTTGAGGTTCTCTTTTATGATTTTTTGTTTCTTAGCGAGTTACAAATTGGCTGAATGGAGATTTTGTTATGTATTAGTGAATAGTGAATGATGAGGACGTGGAGAATGGCTTCAGCCTTACTACAATTTGATTCTCTGTATAAATTATTATCCTTTCTTTCATAATTAGAAGGAACTTTTGGTATGCACGATATGCATCTCCTTTTGGTGGCTTTTAGATTTTGACACTGATTTGAATAGGAGGATTCACGGATGGTGACAACTCGAGACGAGAATATATTGTTTAAATTTCTTGGCAACTTTCCTCTGGTGGGGACTATACAGTTTCCTCCACTAATTGTAAAGAGAGCTCAAAGAAACCTTACAGAAATTCAAGTGCGATTAAACTAATTCATATTCTTTCATTATCAGAAGTGGGGAATTTTTTTTTGTTTTTTTATTTTTGAAAGATCAAGAAAACAAGGTAGATATTATTAGAAGGAAGATTCAATATGAATCACAACTTTTTTCCTTTCTTTTTTTTTTTTCTCTGGGTCAGAAGGGAAAAAAAGCAGCAGCAAACTGGTAAAAGCAAAGTCATCACGGGGCATTGCAGGAGATATGATTCATGGAAGGAAGATGGAGGAAGAGAAATTATAGCTGAAAGTAGCAGATCAATGTGAATGCCATTTGGAACTTGTACCTGCTTTTCGGCTTTGACAGATGACTTCTGTACCCAATGCCTCCCAGCTGGACCCTGGGCCTTCGGCCTCCTCAGTCCAGTGTTCTGTAATCTTTGCTCTTATTATCTTGTTTGGGAAAATATCCACTTGCCCTTTCTAAAATTGTGTTAAATTAAGATAGCATGTCTCCCATACCATCACACTATATGCTATAATTTGTGTGACTTCAGTACCATGACAGTAATATTCCAAGATTTTTATTTTTATTTTTTTTATTTGTGATTTAGTGTTAATTTCCCTTCATAATAAGCATTTTAGACCAATATTTCATTGCTCAAAGTGAAGATAAATTGATATAAATTGCACGTTATGAAAGGAAAACAGTTTTGATTACTTAAGATCAGTTTATTTTGTTTCAAAAAAGGAAAAAAAAAAAAAAAGATCAGTTTCTTCTTCAAATTTTGGCTTCATACCCGGAGAAAAGCACCATCCAGATAAAAAGGAAGTTGAGAATTGACCAGAAAACTACAAAAACAGGTCCTTGAATGTGCTTTTTTTCCCAATAGAATAAACTTAGTTGATATTTGTACCCATTTTCACAATTCACGATTAGTTCAGTCCTTCCCTTTGACTAGACCTTAGTGTGATCTATAGGTAGGACTCTTGAATGTACTTTTAACGCATTGAACTCATGACTAATAATTTTGTTCATTGACACCTTAAAATATGCTGGAATGAGTACCAGAATTGATGATTGTAGATCCAAATTGCTCCAATTTGAACTCAAATTCATCTGCATTATTAATTCTTAAATCGTAAGGCAATACAATTGTTACTAGTGTAAAAGTAAACCTCTATTATATAATTTATATTATCATGGACAAGGTGGTTTGAAGTATTGGGTTAGGCAAGTCCATCAAGTAGTGCATGCCAAACCCAGACAGAGCCTAACTGAGCCTGTAATTTAATGTAAGTATAAGCTGGAATTGACTTGACCAAGGTCATCCTCTCGAAAAAAAAGAAGATTTTAGAAGGAGAAGATGATGATGGATGACTCCGGTTTGTCAGAAAAGTTAAGAATATGATTGAAGTCCAGCTTAAAAGATAGTAAACGTTTTAATTGTCTGTTTCATTGGTTGACTTAAGAGCTGTCTTCTTTGTTTAGGTACGAGGAAAGTGAGGAAGAAAGTTACTGTGTCTCCATAGTCAAGCTTGGTCGGCATATTTGCTGCTTCCCTTTTTCTTTCTTTTACTTCGAGCCAAAAGATTGTGACTCCAACAATTCTATAAGCCCTGGTTGGTCATCAGGAAAATGAAGTGATTCCGGCCTTGGATTAAAAAAGTAATTATGTTTTTCAAATAAAAAAACTATACAATAAATATTTACATATTGTTGTTGCAGTTCAAAACAGATGCAATAGCATCCTAAATTGTTCAAAGAAAAGGACAGCTTTGATAAAAAGGAATTCAAGAGAAAGAAAATGACTTCGGTTGATGTGCATAGATGAAAAACAGGGGCAAACAAGAATGTCTTCAGGTTTAGGAGATATTATATATGCTGGAGGATTATTACTCTTATTATTTTGAACTTGATCATAAATATTCACATCAATTTTTTTTTTTTATGGACAGGGAAATAAAAAAGTACACTTTTAAAAAATTGATATAAGTAACAAAATCGTCAACAATTCTTCAATTGCCTTGAATCCAAGGAATGCTACTAAAGTTTTTAAATTTGCTTCAGTTTTCCAATTTAGTAACATATTTGCTTGCTCCTCATCTTATATAGACTCTAGGGATCAGGACTCCAACGAAATAATGTATATTTTATTTCAATTCAATCTTTTCCGTTAGCTCATTAGATTTTCGGTCCTTAGGTTGCTACAATATAATTAAAATTATTGAAGCATTTGATCTTCAATGCTCAATGAAAGACTTCTGAAGCCTAGATTAAACCCGAATGCCAATTTTCTTTTCAAAGAAAGAGAAATAAATTAAACATGAAATAATAAGAGGAAAAAAGAACCCAAATCTTACAAGAAAGTAAAAGAAGGAAGAAAACCTACCTTCTACTGCCTTCAAATTCCAAAATACAAAGGAAGCCCTGTTCTTCTTCCTTGTGTATCTTCTTCAGGTGGATACAAGCAGCTACAGAAAGAGGACTAGTACTTTGATAGAGATAAAAAAATGGTTCTTAAAAATAGGAAACCTGATTTGATAATTAAAATATTGAGGAAAGTAATTAGAATGATAGTTTGAGTTGAAGAACAATAATCCAGGGTAAGTTACTCAACTTTTCTTGTTTTAAGGATTCTTTTTACTTTCTTATGTACTTTAAAATTGAACCAAACACTAAAATTTAAATTGAAGTAAAAAGAATACTTTCCCAAGTTAGAATTTGTATGAGCCAATGAGGGCCTCAGAATTTTCTTTTCTCTTATATATATATATATATATAGTCACAACCTAATTGACACATGCATAATACTAATTCTACTCCAAATTAAATTTGTACTTTTTAATTTAAATAAAAAAATTGAGAAAAATCAACTTATTATGTTTGTTATTAATATAATTAGTGAGAGACAACGAGAATCTTTTAAATTTTTTAAAAATATTAATAAATTTTAGATAAAAAAATATGTATTTTGAAAAAATCAATATTCAAAGTTTAGAGCTTAAAATGTAGATGTTCAAACGAAGTGAAAAAATATTTGTACACAAAATGACTACAAATGCGTTGAAAATTCCCGCGTGACACATTTTCCATCTGTGCCTTGGGCTATCGTGTTGTGAGATTTTGATACAATCTAAATCTGAATAATTACTACAATGATAATAGAAGTCCTTTCCGAAGCCCACTTGAGGGTTGTGTATTCTTTGTTTTTTCAAGATTGGAATCAAATTTGGGAATTAAACTCTAAAATTGACAACAGTTTATTCTTCATCACAATCATATGGATGTTTCACTACCTTTGGATAATATTCAAGTCTTGGGGAATATATTACCAACTGATGTCAGAGTCAACCAAGAATAGCTTTCAAGATTTCATTCAAACACAATCACAGTTCACCTCGCACATTGGGTCCCCATTTCTTTATTAGTCACCTTCTGTCTCTCCTTAAAACCCTTTTTTCTTTAGTACTATACTATGGTTTCTAATTCCTTTAAGTTAAATATTTATGAAAATTTTACTCCTTTCTATAACATAGAAAAAGGAATTAAGGAAGACTTATTATTATTCTTTTATGAGCCCATCATTTCATTCACATTCGATCTATCTACAAAACATTGAATAAACAATCATTAACGCCAAGGAACTCTTGGTCCTTGCACCGGGTTACATACACAATACATTCGGACCACCCAACTGAAATCCCGCGGTCTTTTACAGTTTTGGAACCCACTTCACACATACATACAAAAAGTTCTTTTAACACTGACAAAAAGTTAAAAAACAAAAAAATTCATTATGGTGAATACATTCTAGAATAACTGATGCAAATTCCTTTTATCAGTAATTAAATAATAAAAAAAGGTGTCATTTTGTTTATTTCATATTCATGAAAGTCTCTGGCAGTGGTGAGCACTCAAATATTTATCAAATGCAATCCTAGTTTGGATTTTGGCCTCAAGATGGTGGTAAAGAAAATTGCTCATCTGATTAGGGGGGTACCCCAACAAAACACTCTACTCCCAATCTCTCTTCAAAACATTTCATGCTAACTCCTTTCTCTAATTCTTACTCGAGTAGGAATTGCTTAATTGAGCACTAACAATCCTATTGTAAACTGGCTAATACATTTTACAGGCTGATGTACCCATCATTCTTGTACTAAGACAACGAATGCCTCCTACTTCTTGAAGGGGTTGATTTCGTTTCTTCTGCATTCGAAGAGGAAGGGCTCTCTGAGGTATCTGAGCTGCTGTTCTCGCTGTTCCTCTCTTTGTTTGACCAGAGTTTCGAGAAGATCTTTCTTGACATAATCAAACCCCTTACCCTGCTAGCAGTAAGCTTTTCAGCATTTGATTTGCCATCACCTATATTGTTGTCGTTTCCACACTCTTGTCTATCCTTCAGTCTTAAACTTGCAAGCTCCCCTTTCAAAGCCCTGAGATCCTCCGTGCTTCCAATAGCATCCCATTCCTCTTCTGTATTTGTTGTTGCTGTTCTGGAGCTGCCATGTGATCGACCTGGAAGCAAAGTCCTGACTGACCCGGGCACCTCAGGAGTACTGCCACCACCAGATGATGTGGCTCTGGCCTGCTGAAAGAATAAAACCTGCACAACCACCCGCAAAGGTAATCGCTCATTCTGAACCGCATGCGTGCAGGCATCAACGGATAGTTTACGGCAATTCATCAGCTTGCAAATTCTCTTTCTCTCACTCTTGGTGATATCAGGGTGTTCCTGCCAAGAAATCAGATGCGGTGAAAGAGTTCAATAGTAGTATCAATGAGCATTCCCGCTTTAGAAATCAGACGATTCAAAATTCGTATGCAGAAACAACATTCAATGTAAGCAGCAAATAGATAAAGTTTTTAAAATATACCTTTAGATACATATCAATAGCTCGGTAAATTCCATCGTGGGATGCTCTTGGGAAACCACACACCATTTCTGCAAGCTCAACAAATTTCACCAAAGGCAAATTGGGATCCCTTGCAGCTTCAGCAAGGTAGCCATCAACCAGCCTAGCCACCTTGACCTTAGACATGTCTGATACAACCCCAGGGCATATCTCCCGGAATTCACTATCTGACGGACAATAAATCTGGGAATCCAGCCCCTGAATAACAAACTGCTGAACTAGGTCACGTACCATGTCAATGTTGTATATCATAGTATCACCAGATGGAGCTCGACTTAGAAGATCAGCCACTGTTGCTTCCTCAAGCTGCTGGCCGATCTTCTTCATTAGCTCCAGCCTCCCTGTTTCTCCACATTCCAACACAATAGAAGCTCGTAACAATTTGAGCAAGAAACTACATGAAACACTGTTTTTTTCTCCAGGTAACAACCAAGATATGGTATCAACCAAATACCGGTACTTCGCATCATCTCCACCCTGAATTATACCCGTGCTTAGACCTGGCAGTCTTCTGTAAATGTACGCTTTCAATGCTTCACCAAAAACATCTGCAGCCACCCGCTCCTTTGTTCTTATTGTTGTCATGACCCTCTTATACGTATCAATTTGAAGTTCACAGAGATCCTCTACCCACCAGTCTTTAGGAACCATCTGCTGTTTCCTAACACCGTTCCAGTGCAAATCATTTCCGTTCTCAGAGGGGAGTTTTTTGCGATTATAGGTATATGACCACTCCACCTTTGAAGTGTCAATGGAAGCTTTAGACGCTATTGAATCCAGGCAGTGGCTAACAATCTTCAACTCTTCAGACCATGGATGTAGGGATTTTGTTGTTTGAAGAACAATGATAGAGTCTTTCCAGCTTCGGAAAATGCTAGAGTTGAGAAAGACATCAATCTTGTATATAAGGTTTCCTTTCTCAACAGTTTCATACATTTCCAGATATTCGGCCGCACAACGTGCAGCAACCACATTATATGCATTGAGGGTTACTATCATGCCATAACAGAACTTTGCACAGATTTCAAATGCAGCAGGTCCTCCAGGTATATCATGTATGTTAACTTCATCATTGTTCTCCTCGTTTGTACTAGCTATGAGCTTTTGTAAGCAGCAACACTTGGATAGAAGAGGAAACTACAGAAACAAGAACAGCTATTAGCTTTTGAATATTAAATTGTGATAAATTCAAGATACAAGGAGCGGTTAAACATCACGTCCCACACATAACTGACCGGTCTATGTTCTTTCTAACATGCAGTAATATAATATTTGAGAACAGAATGGCGTTGTACCTTGTGGAGATAAAATTTCACATCCCCAACAGCAATGACCATATCAGTCGCTAATTCAGTTGCTACATGCCTGAAAACAGATGTTTTGTTAGTCACCTTCTTGATAAACTTTAATCTTTCACTGCAATAAAATAGGTAATGGATGCAGAAGATAGATGTTCTGTAAGTCAGCTTCTCCATAAAATTAAACTCTATTCTTCATTGCCATGCCTACCTTCAAAGGAAAACACTACGAGGACAAGACTGCAACTCCATGCAATAAAATGGAGACAGTATTATTAGATTTTAATGACATAACCTACAGTGTGTTTTGCCGAAGTGGTCACATGAAGACTTGTATCAAGTCCACATTATAAGACAAAGTAATGATGAAAAAGACACAAAGTTGCACATGCATAGGTGATTCAGCGCTATAGTGAGTCAGTTCTAGAAATATGAGCAGTGTCTCACGAGACATCTAAATGCAAAACGACTACTCTAAAAAAAAAGACTGCATGATGAGTGGAAAACCTTCTTCCATGTCTGGGGGAACAAGAGAAGAGTTCTCTATTGATTGGACATTCATTCTGATGCATATTGATTGTAAGGCTAAGATACATACCAGGCCTTTCCTTTTCCTCATCAGACGCCTACTTCTATGTCATCAGAGATATGTTTGAATATGCTTCCGGAATTTCTGAAAATGTGATTAAAAGTTTTTTTGGAGGAAATAGTATTTTGAAAACTGGTCTTTGATAATAAATTCCAAAATAAGGATGATCATCACACATCTTTACCTATCTGGATTCAATTTCCAATTCTTTCTTATTTTGAAGCAATGTAAAAAATGAAGCAATAGGACATGCTTCCTTGTTCGTTTTTGTTGTCTAAGACTGGCACCAACTTAGGCTAGCAATGACTTCGGATCCATTAAGCAAAAAACAGTTGCTTCAACTTCCAATTCGAAATCCTAAAAGTTAACATTTACAACATGCATGATTGCTAGATAAACCATTTCATTACCGCAAAATGGAAGAAATTAGTTTCATAAGCAGTAAATGATTTCGCAGGTGTTTACTAGAGAAGGCATAGGTGATGTCTCATTTCACAACATGCGTAGAAAGAGGGTGGAGCTAAACAACAAACACAAACACAATATAAAAGCAAGACCCACGAATTGTACTAGAGAGACAGAAAGTTCATAAAAAGCACAAGTTGGAAAAATTAATAAATCAGTGGAGGGGACTACAAAATCAGATAGTGGTGGGGGGATTCGGGATGAGATGTAGAACTAAAGAGGTAAGAGAGAATATGCTGACCTAATATTGTCCCCTTCAGCTTGAAACTGATCAGGCTTGGATCCAAGTTTCATAAACTTCATCTGAGCTACCTAAAACAAATTCCTCCGAAAGGAGATCAAGCTGGAAATTTCAACTGCTTCAAAACATACAAGGCAACTCTCGGCTTAAACCACGCACAACACAAAAAGGTAGTAAGTAAGAGAGACGAAATTCTAGTTTGCTACGGCTGTCAGAAATTCAAGACGAGCAGGTCCAGCTCCAGTAATTACCAAATCTTGCCCAGCACCTAAGGCTCTAGAGCGAAGTACATATGTTTTGTAAACAAACCGCTGTCTTAAATGGGAAGAGAGTCAAAAGATGAGTTTGCTTCCATATTTGGCAACAAAGTCCGGATACAACCCTTAACCTTCACCTACCTCAAACGCAGAGTATACTATAAATTATTAATACCAGATACACATATTGCCAGGACTAACACCACCGCCTCCTCTGATTTCTCTCCATATACCCGTGTTCAGAGATTATATTACAACCACTATATAAATGCCGGGACCTCCCTCAGAAACCATACCCCAAAACCCGCATTATCTACATATGAGCTCTCACCAATGGATTTAAGACCTGTCACAACAAGGAGACATAATTTTGTTATGAGTTAAGGAGCACCACGAAATTGCAGACAAGAAGCATCAAGTAGTTCTTGTGGATCTAGAAAGAGTACAAACACATATGAACAAGGGTGCACTAAGACCAAGAAAATTGTTCCAAAGTGGTTGCGAAATTAAAATAGAATTGGCCCAGCAAAAAAGCTTGCCAATAAACACATGACACGACAGAAAAACTAAATCCAAGACAGACCATAAGAAAACCAGCAATCCGTCATAGGAAGGCATACCCAATAACCTCGAAAAAAACCCAGAGACCGCCTGCTGGCGCTACCGCTATAGATGCAAGAAATTGAACAGAACCCAAAGGCAGATAAATATTCTAAAATCATAAAGATCAAATCTTTACCATGGATAGGCCTACTCCGGTCAAGCCCAGATCCAACATACATTCATTTTCGCTAAATAAATACTGATTAAAAGAAGAAGAGTAAAGTTGAGACTTTGGCATCAAATATATTCAGAACTCACCGTAGTAACTCCTAAGCTTCCGCGCGTATCATTGCAAAAATCAATGTAATCACAATTCACAAAAGGGCTGCCGAGTTACAGTACAGGAGCATTTACAAATGAAGGGACGAACTATAAACTTCGCGGGACAACTCCAAGATGTCTACCACAAGTGTGTGCCTACCTCAGTTCTCACAGAAAGATGAGTGGTCCCTAATCTTTGCCAGCCACCACAGCAACACTATGTTCTCGCAAAAGGCCAAGCTCAGAATGTTCCCACAGTCTCATCTATCTCTTTAGAGTCAGCACCACCGCCCCCACCACCACCTTTATCTCTCCAAATGAAAAATAACACATTTCTCACAAAAGCGATATATTACAAAAAAGTGGTATATATAGCTAATAGCTGTGTCTTTCGACTTCTTACTGTATTTCAGCTGTAACTGAAAAGCGGGTCGTTCCTCCTTTTCCCTTTGGGGCGATGAGGAGGACCCCTCGGGTTCTTTGTTTCAGTCTCTCTCCTTCAAAAAGCTACAGTGTTAGGCACGCCATTCTGACACAACCCGTCTTTGATGCCCCCCATCTCTTTAATTCTTGGAATACTTTATTTTATTTATAACTAACTTTACTGTGTTATTACTGAGAAAAGTGAGAGCGACGCATCCATCTCTTTTCTTTTTTTGATGAAAATGAAATTAATCATTGAATTCCTCAGCCAGAGCGACGCATCCATCTCAAGCCTAGAAGAAGACCGGGGAAAAAAAGAAATAAAAAAAAAGACGTTAGTCACCTTATTTTTCCTTTTCTTTTGAAAACAGTCAACCTTGCTTTTTATTCTTAGTTAATGTACTGTTAAAGGACTGGACGGTTCTTATTAATTTGCGCATAAAAAAATTTATCAATTCAAATAAAATTATTCAAAATTATTTTAAATATTTAAATTATAATTTTTATAATTAAATTTTAATATTTTTAAATTTAATTTAAAATTCAATATAAATAAAAATTGAATAATTAAATTTATTATTTAAATTTTATAAAATTAAAAAAATTTATAATTTGTGTTTTTTTATAAATTAAAAAAAGTATTTTTATAAAAATATTTAATTTAATTTAAAATAAAATTATTTATTAATAAATATATTAATTCTAATCAGTTATAATCATGATCTTCCCAACTCCTGCGTATGTTAATGTTCAAACAAAAAATAAATGGCATCGCCTTATCGGGTTCTTAGAATCTCAAGAATTAACAAAGATACTGTATATCTATTATCTGTATAAATTTATTTATGTGTGGACGAAAGTAGGAAACAAAATATTTACTATGGTTTTGGTTCAGTTTTATCCCCAGTGGAGATTGCAATGTTTACTATTCTATTGCGGATCACATGGTTCACTCATGGGCATGGCTTCGGGAGACGGTCTATCACACCACGCCCCCGCCCCCCGCCCCCAACCCGATACTTCTGATCACGAAGATAGGAATCCTATTCCTTAATCAGACAGTTTGTAAATCGAGAAATGTATTCGAATAATAGACACGTGTAGAAAGTCAACAGGACAAATCTCCACAATAATATTTCAGTGAAAATTTAACTTACACGAGATTCGAATCTGTGTTTACCGAAAGATTTCTCCCCACATCATTCCCCATGTCTTATCAATCCCATACTTTGCCATTTCCTTTTGGAATGTTTTAAGGGCTACGATTTATTCAATACTAGCTCTATGTCCTTTCCCATCTCAATGCATAGTATATTAGTATTGTTCGATTTTCTTTTCGTTTGATAAGATAGCTTAATTAGTTAAGTTTTAAATCTAAGTTATGTGTGAGATTAATAGATATATATAAAAAAGAATTAATTATATTTAAATTTCAAAATAAATATTCATAATATTTTAATAAAAAATTATTTTACACGAAATTCAAATTTCATCAATACATATTTTACCATTCAATTTTCTTTTCTAAACAGTGTGACTAGGAGCTCCTTAAATAATTTGACTCATAAAATATAATTGTTTTAAAAATAGTTAATTATTATGTTAAAATATAACAATAAAAAATTTATATTGTAAAATGAAAATGTGTAACTATAATTTGTCTCATCTAAGTCTCACACATAATTTTCAACACCAACACATTGTACTTAAAAAATAATATATTTAATATGATATAATTTTATAAAATTTTTAAACTTTTTTCAACAATGTGGGCTTCTAAATTTAATAAAAATAAAATTTGAAAAACGGACAGAATGCTAGAAAACCAAAAGAGTTTTAAAGAAGCATGAAGAACTATAGAATCTTTCAAAAAAGGAGATAAAAAACAAAGAAATTTGAAGACTATAAAATTGCTAACAGAAATCATAATAGATGTAACAGTGTAGGTTGTGGGAACTTCAATGTAGTACTAAGCCTATTTATTTATTTAGTAAAGTATTGAATTTGATTCATCCAATAAATTGGTTAAAGTTGAACGTCTCCCCTTGGCATAGTGGTCCTATAGTGACCACATCCTTTTTCTCTTATCCACTTTTCTGTCTTCATATTCCATTGTCCTCTGCCTCACATGCTTGCTTCAAAGTCCAATCCTCTATTCCCAAAGTCACCACAAATCAATGAAACTATAAAAATTACTGTCATAATATTTACCTTCCTCACCACACATTCCTAACAATATTGCCTAATCCCAGAATTAAAAATATACCGCTAAATTTTACATCGTGTGAGGAATCTCATCAGCCTGGTGCTTTATTTTTTATTACAGGATCTGCACAAGATGCAGTTTTGATTCCCGGGAAGATATTGCTAACCGTTGGTTTTGAAGGGTTTAGTTAAGCTGACACAAATATGAATCACAATCTTGATAAGAGATCCTGCCCACGAGCAGTGGTCTGTTGTCATTGTGTTGCTGGGATTTGCTTGTCTTGTGGTTTAGTCAAACACAACTCGAAGCTAATACCATCTCCATCTCGTATGGTACTTGTTGGATGTTTCTCAGCCCCGTAAATTTGATGAATCTTCAGACATGGAATGGCCAAGTTGAATAATACTACTACTGCTATTATCATCAATTTGTCTTTCTTGCTGTCCTGTAATCTGATCCAAACATGTGGTCTTCAATTTCCACTGTAGGGATCAATCTCCTCATAAAATGGTGTGGCTGTTTACGCTACAACAAGAGTGTAGTAGTACAAGTGAACACAATATTATTTAGTAGGGAGCATAATTTTGTGAAAGTCTTGAAATGCACGGCTTTGATTGTCTCATTCTAAAGAAGTGGAGTAGTTTTCTCAAGGCAAACCCCAGAAACTACCGGGCTGAAAAGTTAGACAACAAAGATGCTGATTCTCAATTACTACTACTACTGTAGAACAGCAGTATTTGAGTGCATCACATGGACACTGATTCTCATGTTACTGCCGAAGTTGCAATAGCTAATGTCAAGCTAAATGTACATCATTGCAGTCAGTGTTCGAATGTGTAAAGTTTGAACAGTATCAAATTTCACATGCATTCTTAAATATCATCATTATTATTGTTTACTGATCATGATATATGTGGAATACTATTAAAGTCTTAATTGGATATATCAATGTGCTCTGGTTCAATGAATATGGAAGTAATATCAACCACCTTCGAACTTTGATGATCATTGAGTACTAGTATGTTGAAGGAGAATGAATTCTTTAACCTCCAAAAGCAACTTCTCAACTAAAATAACACAACTTTAAAAATGCTAATCTTAATTTGTGGTTAGCGAATTGGTTGAGAAGAATGAACATTAAACTTAAAGAATTGGTTAGCGAGCTTTTCTGTTCAGTAGTACAACTACTTTCTAGTCTCTACCAACGAGAATTAAAGGCAGACAAGGAACTTGTTGAACCGTGAGCTAAATCCATTTAAATTATTCTTTTAAAAAAATAAATAAATTCAAAGGAAAGGTAACGTCACTCGAACTTTTTTCTTTAAAATTAATTTTGTATTTGATAAAAAATTTATTTAATCATAATTAAGTTACCTTATTAATTTTATTATTAAAATATAAATATCTTGATTTAAGAAGATTTTTTATAGAACTTAAAAAATATATATTTATTTTTAAAAATGAAATATAATTTTTAAATTTCAGAATAAAAATGTGAAGTTGAAGAATAAAAATATAAATTATCCAACAGGGAGTAAGGTCTAGATTTTCTTCAAAGAAAAAAAAAAAAGGTATCGATTTTAGATGGGCTTTTGTAACTGAACTTGTAAGTCATACTTCTGGGAACAAAACTGCACATAGGCTAACCTTTTACAAATAGAATGTTTTAAGAACTGAAACAGCCCAAGTATGGATATTGTACCCTTTTTAACCCAATGTTATTTTAATCTTATTTTTAAATTTATTTCTTTTACAAATAGTAAATATTTTATTTTAAAAAAAAAAGACTTAAATAAATAAAGTAATTTATTGATACATATTATATAATGTAAAAGTGGTCCTATTCAGAAACAGAAAATTCAATTCCCCAACGTCCAAACTAAGCCAAAAGGCCTTCTCCCGCGAGCGGCAGCCGTCTCTATTCGAAATCAGGGTTCGTATTCCCCATGTAGCAAAAAAAAAAGAGGTCGTATTCCCCGGCGACCGTCAATTCTCTGTTTCTGAGACCATTTCAGGTTGGCTCTTTTGCTTTTCTTTTTATGGTCCCCTTTGAATTGAAGTTTCTTCTAAATTGTATGGTATGATTGGCTGGTTTGAAGCTATTAAAACATGGTAATGACTTACAAGTTACAAGTATATGTGAAGTACTTAACGAATTTGCTTAGCAGAAAATTTTGAGTTGAATAAACGGACACTATTTGAAATATATATACTGTTTTAGTGTTAATTGGGCTCCGCTATTAAAGTATTGTTTCACCTAATTAGCGAAGAATATTCATTTATGAATGCTCTGCTATTTCTTTTGGAATTACAAGTTATTGTCTATTGTAGATTGATTGGAGTATTTGATACATACGGTGTATAGAAGATTGCATATAGAGTTTGGTCCAAATTGTCAATTTATTCAACCTATTTAATTAGCAATGCTTGACCAAATTACGTTGTCTGCTTTCAGGGAAAGTTCGAATTCTAGGGTTCTTGTGAATGATGGTTTTCTTAATGCACACGCATATGCTTTGTGAAATAGCAAAGTAAGTATGGATCAAGACAAACTTCTTTTCCCCCTAAAGAATGTGTAATGATATTCATTATATCCTAATAATTTCTGAACATTAAAATGGATGAAGCAAATTGGAAAGTACAAATTAAAAAATCGAGGTATTTGTTTCTGCATGCCTTATGATCTGAAGAATTTGGCATATTCCTGAATTCACACGAAGTTTGAGATTTGGGCGATCACATATTGGAGTTGGTAGGAGTTAAATTAATTTGTTTCTTGACCAGTAGGATAAAGTCAAATGATGATAAATCTATTTTTAATATTATTGTCTTATACATGAGCATAGGATTGATTATGTTTGACATTCCATGCCATCAAAAGCTGGATTTAAGGGTTTAGCTTCGTTTCTAAGTATTCAGTTCAGTCCTCTGTTTATCATAACTTTACAGAGTGGGTATTAGGTTACTGTGCCTATATGCCAAGCACACATCTATCAAACACAGAAGTATAACTTTTAGTCTATAGCTTTTGTTGCTAAATCTTATCTAGATTGACTCACATCCAACTGTATTATGATTGACTAGTCTCTTAATTGTATTGGAGATCCTCTTCATTTCTTTCTAAATCAGATTGTTTTTGGGGCAGGATTCTTAGTCTAATTGTATTCCTTTCTGTAATATGGTATGTGAGATCATTAAAACTAGGACTATAGCTGACATTTTTTAAATTTTAAATATTGTTCTTATGCAATTGAAATTTTATTTATTTTCATTGTTGAAATTTGGTTAATCTATTACTGAGATTTTCTTTTGAATTTTAAGGTTCATCATCAATTGGGTAGACTAGAGCTGCTTGATTCACCGCATTAAATAATCAAATTGTTCAACAGAATGGACCCTAAACATACAGGAGAGATGCTGTAACATCCCAGTTTTTCAAAAAAAATTCAAAATAGAAAATAGAATATAATAGGCAAGTTAAAATAATAGTCCTAATTTAAAACAGTCAAAATTTCCAAATAGTGAATCAAAATTCCAAATTCCAAATAAGTTTCAAATTATAAATTTAAAAGCAAAACAAATTTTACCAAAATAAAATATTTATAATCCAAATGAAACTAAATATAAACAATAATATTCTTAATTCGAAATCAAGAACATAATTCAAACTAAACCAATTTCAAAATTCATAAATGTATGGTCATCCTCCGTCTCCGCATTGGAACCCATCAGCCTGTAAATGGTTTTAGAAAAACATAATATATGGTTAAGTACAAAGTACTTAGTGAGAGTAAAGTTTGGCATATTACAATGATATACACATTGAAAATATCATGTAAACATCAATGGTCAATATATGTCATCGAGTCAAAGACTCCTGTTTAATCGGGTTAAAGGCCCTGTTCAATCGGATATAATTCCTTATTTTATCGGGCCTAAGCCCTTGTTCTTTGATTACATATGCAATAGACATTTATTTGTGTAATTATAAAATCATTGTACACATATCATAATACAATTTAAAGTGCACAATTAATCATGAAATAAAATAGCACATATAACATGTAATTATAAATAATTAAATAATTTAAATAAGGTTAGAACTCTCACCTCAAAAGCATATATAAACGTGTGCTAAGTTGCGTAGAATAACTAACTCCCTAAGTCCTTGTTTCCTATATTGGAAGTATTAAATGAATTAGAACATTAAAAGGCTAAGCTAAATCATCTATATAAAATAAAAAGAATGGCTTTTTTGAAAGTTAAAGGAAACATTTGACATTTTGAAAAGGTTTGGGAACACTTGGAATAAGAAAAAGTTAATTTTTGAGTTTGGAAAAGTTTTGAGTCAAACTGTAATTTTAGAAAAGTTCATAGGTCAAATCGTAATTTTCGAAAGTTTGGGGACTAAAAACGAAATTTTTGAAAACATGGGTTGAAACCGAATTTAAATAAGTCTTGTGGTATAAAAATGGAATTTTTTTAAAAATTGGGTAAAAATATAATTTTTAATAAGTTTGGGGTCAAATTGAAAATTTTAGAAAGATTGGGGACTAATTTGGAAATTCTAAAACATTTGTGGGTAAATCTGTAAATTCGTATATGAAATTGAGGAAATTTTAAAGTTTGTAAACCCTAAGGACTCATTTGTAAAAATGAATAAGTTATTGAAGAAATTACTAAAATACCCCTCTATTCCCAAAACCCTAATTTTTCATCTCTTCTTCCTCTCCTAACCCTAGCCGCCACCCCTTTCTTCCCACTCCAGCCGCCGCTGCCGCACCCTCTTCCCCTCAACCGCCGCCACCCCCCTTCTTCCTCTCTTCTCCCTTCTTCTTTTCATCTCCCTCTTCTCTCTTCTCCTTTCTTCTTCTCCTCTCCTTTTCTTCTCTCCCATCTCCCCCCTCCCTCTGCTGCCCCCTTCCCCCTCTTTTCCTCCCCTCCCTCTCCCTTCTCCCTTCCCCTTCTCTCGACCTTCTCCCTCTCGGTCTTTCTCTATTTTTTTTTCTTTTTTTTTTCGAAACAAAATTCTATAGTTTGTGGGAGGCTAGAAAAAAATAGATGTTTTTAGACTTATTGCCGCCGCCATCGGCCAGCTATATGGCGGCACCGGTGGTGGCTGCCATGCCTGAAAAAGGTAGAGAAAATTACCTCGGAATTCGAGATTAAAGGGGAAAAATAATTAATTATGTTAACCCTTGTCTATTTATATGTGAGATAATAAAACCTAATGGGCCGGGTTATTTAATTAATTAAGCCCATTAAATTATAATTAGGTATTACAGATGCTGAGGTAGTATTAATGTAGAGCACTGTTTTAAATTTCATTTTTGCATGTGGTAATGTAGTGGTTATGTAATACCCATTTAATAAATTAATGGGCTTTATAAATTACTCTATTATAACTCGGTCCATTATGATTTATTATTTCACACATAAATAAACGAGGGGTTAATCATTTTTTGTCCCTAATCACGAATCCCGATGTAGGTAAATTTTTTTACCTTCTCAGGCATGACAGCTACCACCGACGCTGCCATATGGTTGGCAGGCGACTGCGGCAATAAGCCTAAAAAGGGAAAGGGAGAAGGAATGGAGGGCGACAGAGAGGAAGGGTGGAAAAGAGAGAAGGGAAGGGGCCGAGAGGGAGAAGGAGAAGAGGGGGGGAGGCGGGCTGCCATGTAGAAGGGGGAAGGAGGAAGAGGAAGAAAAGGAGAAGAAGAAGGGAGAAGAGGAAGAAAGGGGGGCGGTGGTTGAGGGGAAGAGGAGGGAGAAGTGGCGGCGGCAGTGGGAAGGAGGGGATAGGGGCGGCGGCTAGGGTTACGGGAAGAAGAAGAAGAAAATTAGGGTTAGGGTTTAAGGGACATTTTAATAATTTTTCTTAAAATTTATTCATTTTTACAAATAAGTCCTTAAGGTTTACAAATTCTAAAATTTCTCAAATTTCATATACGAATTTACAGATTTACTCACAAATGTTTTAGGATTTTCAAATTAATCCTCAATCTTTCTAGAATTTTCAATTTGCTCCACATCTGGTGGACACTGATGTAAAGAAGGCAGATCGATTTGAGCAGGATTTGTGAAAAAAGATTAGGGGCTCTAGCAGGACATGTGTCCTTTCTAGAAATGTTGAGTCGGGCACAAAAGGTAGCTCTTTGTTTTGAACTTGATTGCCAAAGTGGTTAGGAGAGATGATGCATTAGGGAAGAGAAAATGGAATGGTTCAAAATTTGAGCAAAATTATGGAAATTGGAATAAGCAAGCTAAACATGGAAATAACAAGCATTTCCAAGAGACGAAAATAGAGAAGCTTATTTGCCCTACATGTAACAGAAGGCATGCTGGATAGTGTCTGAAAGGAAAAAGGATTTGCTATCGTTATAAATAGCTAGGTCATTTTGCAGGAAAGTACAATAAGTATAAGAAGAATAATACCGAACAGAGAAAGATGCTCCAACAGGGCAAGCACGCCTCTACTAAATGGCATGAGGGGAGGCAAAACGATCTTCTGGAAACATGACAGGTATGATTCTTGTGTCTAAAGTTCCTACACATGTATTATTTGATACCGGAGCCACACATTCCTTCATATCTACGAAATTTAGTGATAATGCTCATATTATAAGTTGCACTGTAGATGAAACCTTAGAAGTTAGAATACCTTTTGGGGAGATTATTTACACTAAGAAAATGATTAAATGAGTGAAAATGGACTTAGGTGGAAAGGAGCTAGATGCAGACTTACATGTGATAAAAATGAATGATTATGATATTATTTTGGGAATTGATCGGTTACATAGGAATAAAGAAAACATTCAATGTAGAGAGAGAAGTATCTTTTGTCATGGTTTCTTTGTTAGCGTAACAACTAATGAAATTGTGGAGTTTAACAGTTGTCGATGTACCTGTTGTACGGGAATACGCTGATGTTTTTCTAAAAGATTTGTCAGGATTACCTTCGGATCGTCAAGTAGAGTTTACTATTGACTTAATACCGGGATCTACACCAATATCCAAAGCACCGTATGGCACTTAAGGAGTTGACTTAAAAGTTGTTGGATTTGAGCTTTATACGACCCAGTGTGTCTCCATGGGGAGCGTAAGTGCTTTTCATGAAGAAGAAAGATGACACATTAAGGATGTGTATAGATTATCGAAAATTGAACAAGCTTACCATTAATAACAAGTATCCCTTACCGAGAATTGATGATTTATTTGATCATATGAGAGGTGGAGGAGTATTCTCCAAGATCGATTTAAGGTCAGGATATCATCAATTAAAGGTCAAAGAATGTGATATTTCTAAGACAACATTTAGAACTTGATATAGACATTATGAGTTTACAATGATGCCATTTGGATTTAGCAACGTCCCTGCAGTATTCATGGATTTGATGAATCGAGTTTTTTACTCATATCTAAATCGTTTTGTGATTGTGTTCATTGATGACATCTTTGTATACTCCAAAGATAAAGAACAA
Organism: Apocynum venetum; assembly: GCA_019593545.1. Lineage (NCBI taxonomy): Eukaryota > Viridiplantae > Streptophyta > Magnoliopsida > Gentianales > Apocynaceae > Apocynum > Apocynum venetum. Next base: position 374,732 of record SRSM01000123.1, on the reverse strand, counting down.
CATGATGAGCATTTTAGGATTGTTTTGGAGACACTGCGAAAGAAAACACTGTATGCAAAGTTTAAGAAGTGTGAGTTTTGACTGGATAGAGTGATATTTTTAGGGCATGTTGTAACTGCCAAAGGGATCAAAAGCGCCGACTAATGCTCATGAAGTCCGCAGTTTATTGGGTCTAGCGGGCTATTATCGACGATTCATTGAAGGCTTCGCAAAGATAGCTGGCCCAATGACACGACTCACAAGGAATGGTGAAAAATATGTTTGGACTACTAAATGTGATGAAAGTTTTCAAGAACTTAAGAAAATGTTAGTTTCAGCACCAGTATTAACAATACTTATCGCGTCATATAATTTTGTTATCTATAGCGATGCATCAAAGCAGGGTCTTGGTTGCGTACTTATGTAGAATGGAAAAGTAGTTGCTTACGCTGCCAGACAACTTAAGCAGCACGAGTTGATCTATCCAACACACGACCTAGAATTGGCAGCCGTACGCATTGAAGATATGGCAACATTATTTATATGGTGGGAAATGTAAAATCCATACGGATCATAAGAGTTTAAAATATTTCTTCACATAAAAAGAGCTAAATATGAGACAAAGGAGATGGTTAGAACTGGTAAAGGATTATGACTGTACTATACATTACCATCCTGGGAAGGCTAATGTAGTGGCAGATGCGCTTAGTCGCAAAGGTCATGAGAAATTGACAAATTTGGTCACAACTCAAAAAGATTTGATCAAGGAGTTTGAAAAGATGAGTTTGGAAGTGGTAGCATCACCTACTGAAGGGTTTTTAACTGCAATGGTGGTACAATCTACTTTGAGAGAATGAATAAAGGAAGTTCAAACTAAGGATAAGTTCTTGAACAAGATGAAAGAACGAGCTCTTGTTAGAAATATTAAAGGTTTTGAGATTGCCCAAGGATGAGGGAAGAATCTGTGTGCCCAAGGATGACGATTTGAGAAAAGAAGTGCTAGAGAAAACACATTGTACACCTTATACGACACATCTTGGTAAAATAAATATGTACTGCGATTTAAAAAGAAATTTTTGGTGGCGTAATATGAAAGGCAGTGTTGGATAATTTGTTGAAAATTGTTTGATCTACCAGCAAGTCAAGACTGAGCACCAACGACCATCAGAATTATTGAAATCATTAGAGATTCCACAATAAAAATGGGAACATATTACAATGGATTTTGTTGTTGGTTTACCAAGGTCAAATTATTTGGATTATAGTTGATCGTTTAACCAAATCAACTCATTTCTTGCCGATTAAGATGACATAGTCTGGAAAGATTTGCAGAGTTGTATATAAGGGAGATTGTGAGAATACATGGTGTACCAGTGACTATTGTATCAGATCGTGACACGAGTTTTACTTCTAAGTTCTGGAAGAGTCTACAAAGTACTGTAAGAACGAAGTTAAATTTCAGTACATCATATCACCCACGAGGGGAAGCGGGCTGCCATGCCATGGAGAAGGGGAAGGAGGAAGAGGACGAAAAGGAGAAGAGAAGAAGAAGGGGAGGCAGCGGTTGAGGGGGGAGAAGAGGCGGCGGTAGTAGGAAGGAGGGGATGGGGGCGGCGGTGGCTATAGGAAGAAAAGGGGGGGAGCGGCGGCTAGGGTTAGGGGAAGAAGAAAATTAGGTTTTGGGGTTATATGGTATTTTAGTAATTTTTCTTAAAACTTATCCATTTTTACACATAAGTTTTTAGGGTTTATAAATCCTAAAATTCGCCCAATTTCACATACGAATTTAAAGATTTACCCACAAATATTTTAGGATTTCCAAATTAGTCTTCAATCTTTCTAGAATTTTTAATTTGACTCCAAACTTCTTAAAAATTATATTTTTACCTAAATTTTTTTAGAATTTCCCTTTTTTATACCACAAGACTTATTTAAATTCTGTTTCAATTCATATTTTCAAAGTTTTCGTTTTTAGTCCCCAAACTTTCTAAAATTACAGTTTGGCTCTAAACTTTTCCAAACTCGAAAATTACCTTTTTCATATTTCAAAAGTGTTCCCAAACTTTTTCAAAGTGTCAAATATTTCCTTTAACTTTTCAAAAAATCATTCATTTTCTTTTTATTAGATTATTTATTTATTTATTTAAAATCAATTATTTAGTTTAGTTTTTTAAGGTTCTAATTCATTGAATACTTCCAATGTAAAAAACAAAGACTTAGGGAGCAAGTTATTACACATAACTTAGCACACATATATATCTGCGTTTGAGGTGGGAATTCTAACCTTATTTGATTATTTACATGTTATTTGTGTTATTTATTCCATGATTAATTGTGCACTTTTAAGTTCTATTATAATATGTGTACAATGATTTTATAAATGTACATATAAAATGTTTATTGTATATGTCATTAAACAACATAGACTTAGGCCCGATAAAACAGGGATTTATGCCTTATGAAATAGGGGTTTTATCGATGACATACATTAGCTATTGATGTATACATGATCCTCCGTCCCTATGATATTTGCAATGTATATATTTGCAATGTCACACTTTACTCCCACTAAATACTTTGTACTTAACCCATGTATTATGTTTTTCTTAAATCATTTACAGGCTGATAGGTCGTGATGTAGGGACGATGATGACCAACTATTTATGAATTTTTTTGAATTTGGTTTAAATTATGCTCTCATTTTTTAATTATGAATGTTTATGTTTTAGTTTTATTTGGTGTAAATAATTTTATTCTAGCAAAGATTATTTTGGATTCAAATTTATAATTTGAAATTTATTTGTAATTTGATATTTTGATTCATGATTTGGGAATTTTGACTATTTTAAATTTGGTATCTTCTTTGACTTGGCTATTATATTATATTTTCTATTTTAAATATTTTGAAAAAATCTGGGATGTTACAGGTTCCAATTTTGGAATATGAAAACTTCTTGCAATTTGTATATTTGTTTTATTTCATGTGCTTTGTAATTTTGTTGTGCTGCAAGCACTTGGAGAAGCAGAATGAACTCCTTATGGAGGCTTATAGGTCAATGTCACGTGAATTGCATAAACTTCAGGTTCGTTTCTATGTATTCTTCTTTCTTTTTTTTGTTCTTTTGCTTTATTTCTTTCTTTAATGCTAGTATTTTTTTTAGTACAAGATCTTTTGGCACATGGACAATTCTGTAGCCAGATTAGGTATCAAAATGTTGCATTTGGGTTCCATGGAAGTTTTGGTTGCTCAAAAATGATAAATATGAATACAGTGATACTAATTTTCAGTTCCCCCTCCCCTGTAATATTTGCAGGTAGAGGAAGAAATGCTGATGCGCAAGTTCTATGAACTTATGTCTGCCCAAGGTCTAACCAAGCAGGTATTGCATTAGTCAACCTGATATTATCGTGCTGCACAATGTGGCCTTTTTGGGAATTCTAACTTGTCATGTGTATATACTGCACTGTAAAGAAATTTCCCTGATATTAAATTTGTTTATGCCTGCTGCGGTGATGGTTCATTGTTTTTCATTTTTCCTTTTCCCATATAAGCAAAGAATAAAGCACAACTTGTATGAAATGGGAACTCACTTAGTTTCTTTGCTTACTATTCTAGATGCTTTGTACAGCATTTGTTCCTACAAAATTCTTTTTGATTTAGGTGTTAAGCCCGTGATATATTGGTGTACACCTTGCTTAATTGTGAAATTTGAGTTTTAAAAATGTATCTTTGACCTCCCTGTTTTGTTAATTCATGGGCCTTTAAGTTTCTCTGTGCTGATAATATGCATTTTAGGTGCCAATTTTAAAGTTTTCATTATTCATAATACATTGATAATGGTTTTGATACTTACATTAACCAAGACTGTAATTTCATTTTTTTCTTACCTACTTCATTTTCTTTGTTGGTCTGTAGACCATATGCGAATTCAACTGCTAACAGTAAATAAATTTTTGGGAGCTTGTATGACCTTCCTTGGGAATTCCTTAACTCCATATGGATGCTACAATTGTTTCTATCTCGCATGTTGATAACAAGCAACAATGCTTGCATGTGTGGGCACACTTATATTTTTCTGGCAAGAGAATACTCACATCTATGGATCACTTTAATGCATTTTCACACTGACTTGAGTGAAGGAGATTAAGTAATAGAAAATGGTTCAAAATGGTAATCCTCGCAGACAGAGGACATGACTTTCGTTAGTTGCATCTGAAGCTTTTATCTTATACTACTAATTTATATAGCTGCCTTCTTATTTATCTTGTTTGCACTATTTACCTAGTTTGTTTCTTTGCAGAATGATGATGGCAATGATGCACGTGGGGATGGAAAAAATGGCCGTGGACAAGCTCATTAATGAATGCGACCGCTGATGATTGCTTCAATCCAGCGGTAGGATCCTTGAATACCAGCTTTGATTTTCTCTATATCTCAGTTGATTGTTCGAGTATTCTGTCATAATGGTGGAGCCATCATCTCTCTCTCTTTCTGTGGCAATGAGGCACATGGCGATGGAGATAATGACCTTGGTAAAGCAGAAATTAATGTGACCACCTGATGAATAATGACTTGGTTAGTTAAATGAATGGTTGGTTAAATTGATTGCTTTGAATTACGCGCATAGAGAAACCTTGAATTGACAATTCTTTTCCAGCTTTAGTTTTCTGTGTAATCGCAGTTTGATACTACTGAAGTAATGCACCAAGATCAATCCAATTATAACATGTTCGTATTAACGTTGAATAAGATTGTCAATTCGAAGGGCTGAACATGTTATATTATCCATCTGTCCAAAATTGTTGGAATACTTACAGATGATTTTATGTAAAAATTAAAAATATTCTTTGACTTTGAATAAATTATCATTACATTATTGTTTTTTTAAGTTAATGGTGAAATCATGGTGAATTAATGAAATATGAAATATTTATTTTGAAAAAATTAATATTTAATTTCGGAATCTATTCAAAATGAAAATGTAAAACATCAATGAGCATTATTATTATTATTATGATCTATTTATACTTATCAAAGTGAGGCCGCACATGTGTTCAATATATACCATCATTCATCATTTGTACATGTATGGATTTGGGGAATTTTCGTTTTGCATTGTTGCTGCAGTGACACTTGAACGAGTTCTAAAGCGATTTCCTTAAACTTCATTAAAGAGTGTCGAACTTTATATGTTCATTAATCTTGCTGCATATACGTCCCCTGTACAGGAAAATCGTGCATCATGCGCTGAAGATTAATGAGGTAAACACAGTTAAAGAGAGAGATGTTTACTTTGCTATTGGAATCTCAACAAACATTTTCCCAAATAGCTAAGTTCTAGTGAAAACGGCTCAATGTGATGCTGAATATGATGATATAAAAACCAGCAAAACGAATACACAAAATCAGAGTGGCGCAGCGGAAGCGTGGTGGGCCCATAACCCACAGGTCCCAGGATCGAAACCTGGCTCTGATATGGAGTAGCTTTCCGGCCAGTTGTTACAATCTTTTGGTTTTGCAATTGTAAAAAGATCTCCTCTTTTATATTTATAATAATATAAAATAAAATAAACAAACAAAATCCTCATTATACTCTTTCAAGTATTTTTATGTGGAACAATGGCCGAAAATCTGCCCAACGGGTCGTCTCGAATGGAATATTACCAAAATGGAGCAATATCCCAAGAAATACTAGATTTTGCAGTCTGCTAACCATGGTGTACATACTGGTACTACTATTTTGATTTGCTCTTAAGGACAACATTAACGGGGATTAATAGCAAAACTTTCTAGACTTCTGTGGAAGTAGCTAGACACTGCTGATTCCAAAAGTAGATGCATTTGCCAACGCAAGCAGCAGCCCACTTCCACCCAAATCTCACTAAGCGAGACTGAATCGACAATGTCTGTAGCCTGCAATATTAATATTAATATATCCAAATTCAGTCTACAAATCAAGAATATTTTGAAATTTTGGAAAATAAAAGCCAAGGACGAATAAAGAAGTAAATTTTGGCTAAAACAAAGATCAAAAGAATGAAGAGAGTGACAGTAAATTTACTTGGGTCAGAGTCAATGAGCATGGCTGTCCCTCCAAATCCGCAAGTACCACCGACTTTCTTGGTCTTCTGCCAGTAGCTATTGAATGCATAAGAAGCATGGGCCAAAACTGTATTAGGATAATAACAAATCCCGCGAGGCCTAATGGGTTCACAGTCGGCACCGCCTTCTCCGCAGGCAAAGTCCAAAGCTCCTTGCAAAGTCTCCGGTGGCACACTAGGCTTTGCCACACACCACAACCCCCTCCGTGGGGCTCCCACCGGAGCAGCCACAGCACCACCTGGATGGGAGCCTCCATTAGGTGGAGCACAGGGAGGCAAATGGAAACCATAGGGAGGATTGTCCGGATTGATCATTGGAGGCATCTCAGGAGCCAAGGGCAGATATAATGGCGGAGGAGAAATTATGCCAATCAATGGAGGAAGTGGGCTCTTAGCCACATAGGCTGGAGCAGAAGAGCTGCTAGGGGCATTGTCCCCATCAGTAGATGGGGTTGGCCATGCTGGGAATGGGTAAATGAAAGAAAGTTTTCTACCTGGGAATTTTACTTCTTTTGTCCTGTTGATGATCACATTGATCTTGCTTATGTTGAAAAGGCCAAGACTTTCAATAGCTTTTGAGTGAGAGTTGAGCAGAGTTTCAGATTCATCGGACAGAGTCAGCAAATGTGGTGGTGGATTCACGAAATAGGGTGAGTTGATGTCCTGCAAGAAGCTCAGTAGGGGCTTAATGTGTGTTTCTGCAAGATCGTCTCTGTAATTACCAGGATGTGGATGCATACAGCTTGAAGAAAAAGAAGCAGAGACTTTGATCTCCTTGTGCAAACCCCATCTAGTTAGTGTGTAGTGGATATTTCTCAGTGAAGGTAAAATTAGGCTCAACTTGTCATCCTGGCCTTTGTCACAAAGCAAACTGTGACCAACCACAATGCTGGTTATATTAATGTTTGGATAATGGGCCAGAACATGGTCCCTTGTCCAAGATTCAGCAATAAGAACACTGCTGGAGACGTCTTTAAGGTGATTATATGGAACCATAGCAGCTAGTGGAACAGTATTTTGAGAAAAAGCCTGTTGAGATACTTGGGTTGAGTCATGAAACGGCAGAAACTCAACTGATTCTTGAGATGTCACTGCAAAGAAAGAAACTTTTAAGCCTGATTAAAGAGCAAAATCATTCAGATAACATAGAAAGAAAGCAAAAGACCGAAGCGAAGTACGACATTCATGTAACTAACACTGGGATAGGCATTGCTTCCCTTACCATGCAGAGCAAACCAGAGCAAGCAAAAATGCATAGACAGCAAAATTTTGAACATCTTGGCACACAAGAACGAAGTCAGTAGAAGTGGTTTGCAGTAGAATGGTGTGCGGCGTGCCCCTCTTGTGGGCCTTGAATATCCTCCCTAGCACTCGGAGTTCAGAATGCACATCTCTTGACTTGTTCAGTTTTTTATACAAAGCAAGAATCTATGACTGCGAAGCGACAAAGCAAGGCATAAAGATTAAAGAAACAAATATTTAACTCATTACTGATTAGTTTCAGATTTTTGCCTAATTATCTTTTGGGTCCTCCGTCCTTTATGAACATTCTTAAAATTTCTGAGCAATCCTTACATTTGTTATTTGTACAGGCAAAAGAATAGTGAGTGTGAGAACGAACGCAGGGTTAATTCCTGGTCAGATCTTGGGTTTTGTGTGCAGTCGCATTGGGGGGTGGGAAGTATGTGTCCAAAGTCCCTGTGAATGATAAGACATGCAGAAACGAACGGCCCGATTCTGTTGAGTCCAGCTGTTTCATGACTGAGACCGACGTCAACGGTCAAGAGGTTGGAACCTATTGAACGTGAAAAGGAAAACGACGCCGCTTTGGAGAAGAAATAGAAGCTATGGGCCTTAGGATCCGAGTGACAGCTGGGCCCTGCTAAAAAGTCTTACATCAAAGATGGGACTACTGGGCCCGCGAAAGACTCTGAGAACGAAGGGACTTTTTGGCTTTTGCAGCAGAGCCACGAGAGCACCTACAAGAACAAAGGGTTTTGTTCTTCTTCTTTTTTTTCTCCATATTAATCTCTTTGGGTGATCCTTGGAATTTGCATGGATAATAATAGAGGTGGTGTTTTTGGTTTAGGCCGAATGGTCAAAGGGTGTGCATTCTTGGTCAATGTCATTAACTTATCAAAGCAATAGAGATACATTAGGTGAAAACACATGTTTCGTGCAACTTTTTCATTTCATTGTGTTATACAACGTATTACAACTGCTAATATTCTAAGACTAGAAAAGGCAGGTTTCTGTTTTCTTCTCTGAGTTGAACTACAATACAGCTTTTTTTTTTATCTTCTTGTGCCCACGGAATTGAAAGGTTTCGTGTTACCCACTTCAGTCAATGCTGTTTCACTTTCTTTTGCTAAATTATAAGTATTTGGTACAATAATTTGCAAATCATTGTTTTAATTATTTTTAAATTACATTCATTTTGAGAAGATAAATATTAAATAATGAATATTTAAAAATAAAAATACAAACATTTACAACTTGCATAAAAAGAGAGTAATTTACAAAGATTAATAAATTCACTTAAAAAAATATTCCATAATGAAAAGAAAATGGCATTTGTAGACCTTTTACTTTTAGCAGTTTAGATAGTTGAAACTTCAATAGGGGCACTCCCAAATTGTACATGGACTACAAATCAGCAAGGCGTTGCGTGGCCCCTTTTTGGCCCATAAGAAACGCCCAAGTTTATAGGGCATTGAAGTAAAGTATATGCCTGACGTGCATCGTTAAAATGGAATTCTCCTCCTTTTATTATTCTATGCGTACTAATTAAAACATGGAGAAAAAGTTCAGTAAAAAAAAATTAAAATTAAGGGTTAATAATACAAACAAAATGAATTTGAACATGAAGCGGCAGGCAGTAGATTCAGAGTCTAATCAAATGATCAATTAAAATAGGTGGATTGCGGACATTAACAACTGGATCGTATTATATATTATTTCCTGTTTTTATTTCCAAAGTCTTGAGTGACAAGCCAGAGTGAAAATCATTAACTTATGGTTAGTATTCCCTCTGTTCTTAAATACATATTACATTTTTTTTTTAATTTTAAAAATTACTTGGCACTAAATAGTAAACAGTTATAAATTTTTTTTTTTTTGTAGAATCCTAAAAATAGAGAGTATTATATCGCGACAACAAATTAGTTCTTTCATTATTTTTATGAGATATTATGATCAATGATTTGCTTTTACTTCTTATTGTATTACTTGAAACAAATAATATTTATTTTATGTCCATTAAGGAGTATTATGAGAAAATAAGTGATGATAAAATAGTAAATAATAGACTAAATCATCATAAATAAAAAAGAATTATATTAGATACTAAGTAAATTTGCTACTTGTAGGCAGTACCAAATATTAACATTCTCATGTTCCGAGTGATATACACACACACACGCAAACGCATAAAAATAAATTGATGGAAACAGGAGAGATAACGACAAAGCAAAAATCATTTCAATCTCTACTCCATTACTGCTACCTTCCTTTTTGTTGACTCCACTGAAACGAAAAAGCATCATGAAATTGTTTTGAGGTCAGATCCGTCCTGCTTTTTCTATCCATCAATGCCCAACTCCCAATCCCTAAAACCTTCAAAGCCCCTAAAGTGGGAAAGAAAAAGAAATAAACAGGTCCATCCATAACTTCTTCAATTCAACTTATACTACATTCTTGAAAGTTCCAGTTATTGACAAGAAAAGAATATAATTTCAGAAGCAACCGATATTAAAGAAAATGACTAAACAGAATATAAAACAATATAAAACGTATAGAGAGATTTGTCTATTTTTTTATAAGATGTTTTAAATAATTTTACATAAGTCAATAAATTATTTTACTTTTTCACTATACCTTTATTTATTTATTGTAGTCTTTCTAAGAAAATGAAATATTTGTTATCTATTTTTTTCTGAAAAAAATATGAATAAATATAAAAATAATATACACAATAATTATAAAAAAATATCAAAAAATCATATAATTAAGTATAATAGATATTATTCAATATGCATATTATAAAAAGTGATAGGATGGATGGAGTATTTGATTTGATTGCACTAAGTTATCTTGGACTAATAGTAAATACTGAAAATTACGTGTAGATGAAAGCTGACGACGACTATTGATCCTTGTGGTGCATGGTAGGTGTATTAAATAGGTTTTGGCCATTGTAGCTACAAATCCGTGTCTAGAAAAATGAATTCAACCGGCAATGAAAGGCACTGCTCTAAATTTGCTTGCTTTCTCTTACCTCCACGCCAATTCTTCACCCTTCAATAAAGATTTTAGGATCGATCAACCAAATATAAGTCGTTCCAATAACAGTAACTCCTCATGGGAAGATCCTTCCGCTTAACCAAGTATTTACTACTAATAAACTTTAAGAACACCGACAAACACAACATAATAATAGGTCATTAACGAACAAAAATTGCTGGTTTTCCTTTCTTTTCATTTTTGGCTATGGTTTGCCAAAAGTCTGCCTGGGTTCAATAATTTCATTTCCCAGTAGTTGGCGAAGCAAATCAATCATCTGCAGTCACAACACATGATACGAAGAAATCAAAAAGCGCATAACACCATAAGCCTTTTTTTTTAAGTGACTATCATGACAAATAACGTAAATGAAATCTTTTCTGAAATTATATATAAGTTTTTTTTTTTTTTTTAACACATGAGATGAGAGTCATTTATTTATTAATGGTATGGCTGCGCATGCAAGCCCTTATTCAATTGGTCGGGGAGTACAAGGTAATACAGTGTTCTAATGCGTAGAATCATCACACCTTCTAACTAAGGCACCACTTCAAGAATAACACATTCTACAAAAGTAAATGAGATCAAATTACACCTCAAAATAAATTCTTTTTTATCTTTCGAAGAAACTGAAGGGGAAAAAAAAAGTTGAAACAATTACACAGAAAAGAACCCAAGATATGATTCCACCACAGTATCAAATTGAACAAACCCATATTATAAAAATCGTTGAAGAGCTGATTAAACTAATAACAGGTTTAACGGGCAAAAAATCGAATTTTGAGATCTTATCCTTTTATTTTTTTTGGGGGGCGGAGGGAACTGAATTTTGAGATCATATCTGATAATGATAATAATATAATATAGAAAGAGTTAAAGCATTCTGGCCTGTTCATTCTTGGAAATTGCGTTCCCGAAACCACATCATGAAATAGGGAATTTTTTACAAAAGAAACTTAATTTTCGTGAATAATAAATTTAAACCTTGGCATAATATAATACTATTATCTGAGTAATACATGTAACCTAAAAATTGTGCCCAAGAATATTATTGTTTTACCTAGAAAAAGGACTGTAGGGTTAAAAAAGAAAAGAAGGATCAATAAATATCGAACGTTGCGGGTAATAAATCATCGTACTAAATGGGATGCAGTGGCAGTGAAAAGGAAAGCAATGTCTCCAGGAAGAAGAAAGAAGTCCATTTTTGTGTAGTTCAATGTCGAGGAAAAGAAGAAGAGCAAGAATAAGAAAACAATATCCGCAAAAAAAGAGAGAAATGAAAAGAAAAAGCGGACGTGTGAATGTTGCAGATCTCGTCGGTGGTGGATCAAACAAAAGGAGCAAAGAGAATGAAAACGTCCCACACTACACGCATAATTATATGCCCTTCCGCCTCAATCCCCATAAATTAGGATGTTTCATTATATTAATCCACGTATTTATACGGCGCATAATAATACCAAGAGCTTAATTCAACGCTACGCCCATTTGGTCCTCTATTACAGAGAGCTCATCGACTTTTTAAATGAAGAAATTAGTGTTACAGAAAATACAAAAATAGATAATGTTTTGCATGCATTTAATCATAGTATGTTTTGAAAAAAATTATATGCAATGTGTAATGTATATATAATACAGCATTTAGAAATAAAAAAAATACTGTAGCCTTGTATGATTCACTTAATTTTTTATACAAAGAGTTATCTTATTTTCTGATCATGAATTTTACATATTTAACTTAGTACTAATTAAAAATTATGACGGAACTATTCCATCATATATGTATAACATTCTTTTTCTTTTGTAAAGAAAAGGTAGGTGGAGTTATACTAACGGAGAGGAGGTATAACGGCAAGGAGAAGAAAACCGTGGAATGTGTCCCCCGCCCCTCCAACCCTCGGTCAGAACGAAAGTCGTATAAAGGGATACTAGTATAAAGTGTATCGCTTACATTCTTTTGGACAAAAAAGGACATGAACGTGGTCTTTTAACCCCAGCAATACGTTGGCCATCATCGTCCATTAAATTCAAAAGTACCAGTAAAGGCCATTCTTCCTGCCACCTGGCATTCTATTCTTCAAGAAACCTCTACACCAGTAGTAAAATTTGCGAAAAAGGATCGTGAGATTTTAGCATACTAGAGTAATACAATAAATTACTAAGAAGCCAGATAAAAAGGAGAAAGTGCGGCTACTGCTTACATCAACCATTAACAGCATCTAGATCTTGCAGCTCACAGAAGCTTCTCTTTTACAAGGCTCGAGTCTCTCTTTCTGACTTGTGCCACTGGGATTTGAGAAGCAACCATAGAGATGAATTGGAGGAAAGAAAAGAAATTAACACAATCCCAGAAAACAACATAATGAGAGCTCAAGAAATCATCCTTTTCATACTGCTATCGGTTGCATCTGTCATTGCCCAATCCACAATCGGTGCACGGCCCCAATTTCCAGTTTTGATTGCTCAGGGGAACCTCAGGAGAATTCTGCATCAACCATTGTTCCCTGCAAGTTCAGCGCCACCACCGGTGGTCGTATCTCCACCGCCTCCCCTGCCTCCTGCTACCCCTGTCTTTCCAAACCCAGACCAGCCATTCTTCCCGGAAGTTCCCTCTGGGCAAACACCAGATCAGGTTCAACAACCACCACCATCAGTACAAGCGAATGGCACCGCAGTACCTACTCCGGTTGCTACTCAGGCACAGCAAAGCAAGCCTGCCAAAAAAGTGGCAATTGCTTTATCAGTTGGAATTGTCACATTGGGGATGTTGTCTGCATTGGCATTTTACCTCTACAAGCACCGGGTCAAACACCCTGATGAATCCCAGAAGCTAGTCGGGGGCAATTCTCAAAGGATCAACGAGGAATCAAGAATGCCACCTTCAACTTTCCTATACATTGGAACTGTTGAGCCACCGGCACAAAGATCGGTAACTGAAACTAATGTGCAAAATGGTTCACCTTATCGGAAGTTGAATTCGGTAAAACGATCTGATCGTTATAGGCCAAGTCCAGACCTTCAACCTCTGCCACCATTAAGCAAACCACCACCTCCCCCAAGGATAAGTTCACCCCCACCCATGTCATCATCGGACGAAGAGAGTCATGACACTGCATTTTACACACCGCAGGGTTCATCTGTCAGCAACGAGGAAGGGTCCTACACTCCCGGTTCTCGTCAGAGTTACCCGACCAATAACACAAGCTTGGTGCCGCAAACCAGAGGAGATGGCCATGCCAATAGCTCTGTTCCCCATTCAAAGAGAACCTCACCAAAGTCACGCCTTTATGCTTCATCGCCAGATACAAGACCTGCTATTTTACCATCAATTAGGCAGTCTCCTGCTTCTCCTCCAACAACTGATCTAGAACAGCTGTCTAGGCAACCTCCAGTGCAGCTCAATAAACCAGCAGTTCTTTTTACTCCTAAGAGACCAAAGTTTTCAGCACCACCTCCACCACCAGACTTGGCACGGCTCCAATTAATTAGCCATCAAGCCCAAGAGATATCCAAAGCCCCAGCTCCACAGCCCCCTCCCCCGCCGCCGCCACCACCACCACCACCACCACCACCACCACCACCTCCTCCTCCTCTTCTACTACCAACACCTCGGAAAGTGAGTGCTTCAGCAATGGACAAACCATCGACAGCTTTCCCAAGAAAAGTAGAACCACAATCAAAGAGTCCCGCCCCAGAAAAAACTCCCAAAATTGAAAAGAAGGATCCAGCTAAGGAAGCTAGTAGATGTACTAGTTCCTCAGAACGACATGATGCTGATGACACAGATGGATCAAAACCTAAGTTGAAGCCTCTGCACTGGGACAAAGTACGAGCAACCTCAGAACGAGCCACAGTGTGGGACCAATTAAAATCAAGCTCCTTCCAGTAAGTGAATTGGTATACTGGTATACATTTCCACCTTGTGATAACACTACTGTACCATTCTGACAAAAAAAAAACCTTTTTTAACATTTACAGGTTGAATGAGGACATGATGGAGTCTCTTTTTGGATGTAATTCTGCCAATTCAGTTCCAAAAGAAGCTACAAGGAAATCAGTCCTCCCCCCTGTTGAACAGGAGAATAGAGTTCTTGATCCAAAGAAGTCCCAGAACATAGCTATACTATTGAGAGCACTGAATGTGACAAGAGAAGAAGTTTCTGAAGCACTACTAGATGGTATGTACCGTTCTCTTACGTGCATAGAAATACATGTTGAGTCACAAAATAATTCTGAATATCTGAGGAACAGGAGAAAACCTAGATTTGTAATTTAACTTCTATACCTCATACCTTGATTGTTAACCTCAATGGATTTCAGTAGCAGATGAAGGTTGGAATTTCTACTTTCTTAAGGAACAAATTACAAGCAATCTCTGTTTACACAAAGAAGAGTTGGCTAAGTAAACTAAACAGAAAACACAATTTTAATTCTATGATCCCAATGTTCTTCAATGGCTACATGATCTCCATTGGCCTCAACCAGGGTGATTGCCACCAAATACACCCATGCACACTGCTTCCAATAAACCTGCACCAAATGTTATGGATACCATCTATCTGATCTGTTAAGAGAATGTTGGCTAAAAGAATCCTATATGCATGCTAACAGACAAAATGATGTCCCCGTTTCTGAACAGCTTACATGATCTGCGAGAGTGTAAGTGGGAATAGCTATGCAGATACAACCTTACAAAGGGAAAAGGGGAAATTTGTGTCGAGCCTGAGGGATAGTGCCCTATCCTTTGCCTTCTTCTTGGACCCACCCAATAATAGCTAGTACAGTTTTTTAGTGGGGTAGCAAGACCTATTAAAAGTTTAATTTCAAGGATATATAGGAGAACCAGATAAATTAAGCTTCCAGAATTTGTTTATTGTGGTTCTTTTAAATAATAAAATTGCTCATCTAGACTATCCTGCATATGCAGCTTGCATTATTTTAAGCTTTGTGCGTCTTTTGTTACAGGAAATCCAGAAGGCTTAGGTCCCGAGCTTTTGGAGACTCTAGTGAAGATGGCTCCAACCAAAGAGGAAGAAATCAAACTCAGGGACTATAATGGTGACACCTCAAAATTAGGGTCAGCAGAGCGCTTCCTGAAGGCAATTCTAGGTGTACCATTTGCCTTCAAAAGAGTAGAAGGCATGCTATATAGAGCAAACTTTGATGCAGAAGTAAATTACCTGAGAAAGTGTTTTCAAACACTAGAGGTATTACCAGCTATTGGATTTAACTTGTTTTTCATTATTGCTAAAGTCTCTCTTACTCTTTTAGTTCCTTCATAATCATGTGAAACTGAGTTGCATGTAATTGTCCTTTTTATGCCAGATGTTTAACCTTGTTCAGTAATAATTACATGTAACAGGAAGCAAGCGAAGAATTGAAGAACAGCAGGTTATTCTTTAAACTCCTTGAAGCTGTCCTGCAGACAGGAAATCGCATGAATGTTGGAACTAATCGGGGCGATGCCAGGGCTTTCAAACTAGATACTCTGCTCAAATTGGTGGATATAAAAGGAACAGATGGAAAGACAACATTGCTGCACTTTGTGGTGCAAGAAATTATCAGGTCAGAAGGGGCTGATTCCCAAAATACAACAGAAGATCTTCCAAACAAAACAAATTTGAAATTCAAAGAGGATGCTTTCAGAAAACAAGGACTCCAAGTTGTTGCAGGATTAAGCAGAGAACTTGGGAATGTTAAAAAAGCTGCAGCGATGGACTCAGATGTTCTGAGTAGCTATGTTTCCAAGCTAGAGAAAGGACTGGATAAAGTCAGAGTGGTGTTGCAATATGAGAAGCCAAGCATGCAAGGTAAATTTTTTGAATCAATGAAAAAGTTTCTCAAAGAGGCAGAAGAGGAAATTCTGAGAGTTAGAGCTGAAGAGCAGAAAGCCTTATCCTCAGTGAAAGAGGCTACAGAATACTTTCATGGTGATGCAGCAAAAGAGGAAGCCCATCCCTTTCGAATATTTTTGATCGTGAGAGATTTCCTCTCCATTTTGGATAACGTGTGCAAAGAAGTTGGGAGAATGCAGGACAGATCAATGGTGATGGGTACAGGAAGATCATTTAGAATACCTGCAACTGCGTCATTACCAGTCCTAAATAGATACAATGTGCGACAAGATGAAAGTTCAGATGATAGCATGTCCCCATAGGAGAATGCAAATGACTGATAAACTTGCTCACAAAGGATTGGTTAAATTTCTTGGCTTACATTGGGGTAGGATGAGCAGGTAGTTTCTCATTACTGAAGGAGCCTGTCATTAGCTGGAAAATGGTCTCACATTGCTGCAGGCCAGCCAACGGATAAGAATAAATGTAATTTGCAAAAGCAGTAGCACTGGGTTCAACACGGTTACAGAATGCCTCACCAAATTTAGTGGAACTTTTATATGAACAAAGAACCAGAGGACGGCGAAGGACCACAAGGGACACTTACTTATCCAACACAAATAGCCATAGGTAAGACAGTTTTGTTCATTCTTGTATACATACATATATTGATAAAAGTCATAAAGTTGGATCTCAGGTATAGTGAGATAGCCTACATTTGTTTTCGAAATTATAAATATAAAGTTGAAGAAAATTCTTTCTTTTTTTGGAACTATTACCTATTTCCTTACTCCTTCTAATGGGTTCTTCTTGTGAACATTTGGAGCTTTTTTATGGGCTTCGACATGAAGAGCAGACGACAAGAGATTACTTGGGAACAAAATAACTATTACTAAATGAGGCGTCTGATGGATAATTTAATTTAACAATTACCACTACCACTTGAAAAGATAGGCACCCACACTATGAACAAGTAATGAATCTAAAAGCACCAAGCTGGCACGGAGTAGATATATAACAGCGAGAGAGCTTTGAAAGAATGAAAAAAGAAAACTCACGCATGAGCACCAAATAACTGTTAAAATGTCGCTGTCGAAATCTACAAAAGGAAAACCAGGCAGTCAGGAACTTACCAAAAAAATTAAGAAGAAAAACACATTATCTGAATCTACCATGTCTGTAAATAGCCGGGAACAAGTGTTGCATTTGCATAGCTAAGCCGGCGAACTATGACAATGCAAGAGCAGCATCTGGTCATGCCAACATCGAGAGCAGAATGGAAGAGTTAGGCCCAGACGCTCTGTCGGTCCTTTATGTGCTGCAAGAAATTACCACTGACAGGCCTTTCTAAATTCTAAATCCACTAAACGACATCGCGCTGTGGTTTCTCTTACCAGAATGGCAGGTCAATTGTCATAATTCATAACTGCTGCTTCGCTAAAAGGGCGGAGGCACTCTAGCCAAATGACGCCGTACACTTGTTTCTTTCTTTTATTTTTTTAAAATATGATCACTTTAAACTTATAATTTTTTTGTGATTCTGTTTAGGGACTAAGTTGTAAATATTTGTCAATTATTTCTTATTCTTAGTTTCGTCTTCCTTTCATTTTTGGAGCGGATTCAATGAGATAGTTTTGTAACATGACTATGCATGTGCTTGTTTAACCAAAAAAAAAAAAAAAAATGAGCTAATGATGTGCAGGTTTAAATTATTTTATGAGCCGTAAGAAATTTCACAAAAATGTTTTACTTCTTTCCTTTAAAACTAAATATTTATATTTTATTTTTAAAATAATTTAATTTAAAATATTCACAATTAAATATTTTAAATAAATATATTTTCTTTCTTTATATATATATATATATTTCCTCTATCTAAAATCTACAGTTATATTTTACTAACGGTTAGTCCCAAATTTCATTTAAAAAAACAATTAATCCCATTTATAATAAAAAGAAGAATAATAATTTAATTACAAGACAACTTTAAATTTTGAAGTAAGGGCAATAAAATAATTTGAAGGAAGATAACTTTTAAGGTGGTAAGAGAAAAATTATTCCTTTCGAAAATAATCAAAATAGGAAAAAATAATTTGAGTTTATGTAAATGTTTTCATTAATATAGCACAGTCTAAAAGAAAAGAGAAAATCGTTCTCTATTGCTGCAAGGTCGCAGAACGGATAACGACCCAGCAAGCAAGCGCCATATATTTCTTGGGTTCAAAAACATAAGAGAGGAGAGAGTGCAGCAAGTGGCAGGTACGGAAAGAGCATCTGATGCTTGGTTCTCGAATCTCGATTCCTAAAACATGTTTCCCTATCTATTTTTATAAGATTTTATAACAAATTTTACACAAATCACTAAATTATTTTATTTTTCATTATATATTTTATTTATTTTAATATTTTTTTAAAAAATAATTATATTTTTCGCTCTCAATAAAATAATATTTATTTGAATATAACGTATACAATAACTCTAAAAAATAGTCAAATATCTTATAATTATGAATAATAAAATTTGTTTAATACATCTTATAAAAATGAACGATGACAGTAAGAGAATAATTGTTTTAAATATTACTTTCTCCGTGCATTTTTATAAAATACATTAAATAAAATCTCTTATCTCTAATTATAATATATTTTTATTAGTTTTATTGATTATTATGTATGTTATTTATAAATATACTTCTACTTTATTAAGAGATAAAAAGAGAATAATTTTTTTTAATAAAAATTAAAATAGATAAAAATATAATGAGAAGTAAAATATTTTAATTTTAATTATATAAAAAATGTTAAAAAAAATATTTTTTCAGTTTTAATCCTAACCTTATTAAAACCTTTTTAGAAAGAGATTCTTTTTTATCTTTTAAGCTTCTAAATGACTTTTTACAAGGATAGTCTTTTCGAACATTCATTGTGTGTTTGGATAGAGGTTTTTTATGAAGGTTTTCATTTTATTCTAATTTTTGAAAAATCTATTTTCCAAAAAAAAAAGTTATTTTCAAGGGGTTTCAAATCCCTCTAAGTGTTTTTTCCAAATCTCATGACTCAACCTAAATAAAAAAAATTTTATTATTAATTTTTGTCTATTATTATATTATGAGAGTTTAGTTATTAATTATCATAATTTTATTTTTCACACATTTACATATTTTCATTTTTATAAATTTTCAAACAAGTAATTTTAAAATTTTGGGTGTTTAAAATCTGTCTTCTTTATTTGTTTAGTTTTAAAATTCCTTAAGACATTTTAAAAACACAATTTAAAATGATACATTTCAAAAGTAAGGAATTTTAAAATTACTTCGTTTGAAACTTTATAAAAGTAAAATTTGTGTAGATTGTGAAATATTTATAAATATGATAATACATAAAAATAAAAATAAGAAAAATTAGATTAAAAAAATGTTTATCTAGTTTCAGTATTGAAATTTAGAAAAAACAAATATAGAGATGGTTTTTAAACCCAAGTTTTAAGTGATTTAAAAATCCTTATAAAAAACCCTGGAATTTTGGAAAACCACCTCATCAAATTATCTTAACAAGATTTTTATAGCTTAGATTTTACAAATACTTTATTAAAAGGAAAAAATTTCTTAAAAATCTTCATCCAAGCACACCTAACCCTTTTTAGGCTTTTCCTTTACAAGGATAAAATCTAAAAATATTTCAATAGATTACTATTCCCTTATTAGAAATTATCGTCATTCTTTTATAGAATTTAATGAATTTATTGGCACTGAGCATATATCAATGAAAAAAAATAGTTTTATATTCTAGAGTATCTTCCAATTAATTAAAATATTTATGTGTTTATTTTTTTATTTTTGCAAATAATATTTAAAAATTGTATAACTATGTAAAATTCGTTGTTATAAAAATGTAATAATAATATACGAAAGACATACATATATATATATATATATATGTACACACACACCAATCTCTCGAGACACAAACTTTTTTTAATTGCGAAATACTCTCTTTTTTCAAATATTGATTCCCATAATTCAAAATTCAAATGGATTATTCCCTTAAAAAAAACTAGTTCGAAAAGATAAGTGGACAATATTTAATTTTTTTTAATAAAATTAACAAAATTTTGAAATGATACGCATGAAAAAATACTATTGACTTAATTCAAATAATTGTCAGTATAAAAAAAGAGTACTTCAGACGCTAAAAAAGAAAAGTTACTCTCGCATAGATTATTAGGAATGACAATATTTGAGAAATAAAGGAGAAAAGTTGGTGGAACAAGTAAGGTGCCTCACTCTTAAAAACCTTTTATCCTTTTTCATAGGTTTGAGAGTTCTAGTCTATTTGCTCGCTTCCCCATTTTGTAATAAATAAATAAATAAAAGAGAAGGTAGAGAGGTTGTGCACGCTCACTGACTGTGGCGTAGAGCTGCTAAAATAAACACTTATATCTCGTCCATTTTATTTGGCGGCATCAAAACCGCAATTTATCAAAGCCCCGTCCCTTCCTGTTTCAACCCCACCTTGCTCTCGCTCGAGATTTCCTCTATCACTTTTGTGTGTTTTTAAAGGCCTATCAATTTTAAATTTTTTGTTTTTAAAACTATTAATTATATTTTCTTTATCTCATCACATTAGATTCACCACTGAAAATCTACAAAATAATTGGATAAATACATGGATATTTCTAATGAGCCATGTGCGCCAAGAACATGGTTCTTGCGTTTCGATCAACAGAATGGTAACTCGAATCCATCTTCTTTACTGGTTATGAACTTATGATACTGAGTACATAAAAATGTTAGTGTAAGGCGAGACAAATTAGTTGTTAATTGAGATGTGCCCGCTTGAAAGCCATCCAATGGATTTTCAATATCCGTGGAATTCAATTTTGTGTTCTTGAGAATTCATCCATAACCTATATTGTTAGTCCTAAATTAAGACAGATTGACTCACTGTGAATGCGATCATGATGGATCTTAACATTGAAAATATGAAGTTTATAAGGGTTTTTGTTACGCGCATGCAATATGTTGTGACAATGAAGTATCATCCATAATTACAAGATTATAAAGATTTTAAAATTATATTATAACCCATGAAATAAAAACTTATTTATTCAAAGAAATAATAATATTCTTAAATCAATCAAAATCGTTCAAAAAAATAACTAAAGTTCAAAATTAAGTCTAATAAGTGTAGTAAATAAATAACTATCAAATCTTCCAATAACAAAAGTTCAAAAGTCAATAATCTATTAGCAGATTATCAAAACTTTAATCTACCAACTGTCATTTTCACATTCATCAAATGTAATTTTATCATTTGAAAATATAAGATAATAAAATAATTAGCATGCAGCATCTCAATAAATAGTTATGATACCTCAAAATAACAAATTATTACATGCATAAATGATTTTTGAAATCTTATCTAATTCAAATGAACATGTAAAACTTAAATATGTCTAATACGTTTTATACAAAGTTTTTATAACTATCTTAATAAAATATTATGTGTATAAATAAAAGAAATCATTTTCTTTTATCATTTTTAAAGAGAATAAATAAAACTTTGGAAAAAATTAATATTTACTTTTTAGAGAATTGTTGAAATATTATACTAAAATGTTGTAAAAATATTGTACAAAAGTTGTGTAAAAATATCGCATAAAATTACTGGAGTTATTAAACATTGCAGGAAAATAGTGCAAAAATTGATGAAATTATTATTGAAAACTATTGAAAAATACCGCAAAAAAATTATGTAGTAAATTGGACAAAAATTGAATATAATATATGCAGAAATTTATCGTGAAATAGTGTGGAAAATAGAAAAATTGTACATAAAATAAATAAATTTGTGAAAAAAAATTCTAGACAAAAATATAACTCTTATCAATAGAAAAGCTGTGCATAAAAATAGACAAACTATGAAGAAAAATAATGCATAAATTTATGGAAAATAGTGCATAAAAATAATGCAGAAATTTATAGAAAATAGTGCATAAAAATAATGCAGAAATTTATGAAAAACCATGTAGAAAAATAAAGAAAACTATGCAGAATTTTTATCGACAAAAATATAATTTTTCTGGACAAAAATATAATTTTTCCTATACAAACATTACAGTAGAAAATCAAAGAATAAATATGAAACTGAATTTTTCTATGAAATTCAAATCATATTGTAAATTGAATATTCCATTATTCATGAAAAACGTGACTTAAATATATCGATCGATTAAAACATTTATCAAACAATTTCGTTGAACTCATTCGACGATAATATCCATTGGTCTTAAACTCTCATGTCAGACCTAGCTAAACTACAGCTAGGATAGCCAAATAACAAACAATTTTTTATATGAATGAACATAATCAAATTAAAAGTTGAAATATGTTCCTACAAACTTCAAATTATATCTCATGTCTACATAAAGTCATTCATATTTTTAATATAAAATCAAGTCATAATATACGAATAAATTTTCAAAACATAAATTACTCAAATCATTCCAAAATTTATATACAAAAATAATCAAATAAACAAAATTGATATCAAAATTATTCACCTCAATCAAATAATTTTTCCTAACTTAGATAGTTTCCGAAAGAATTACTCTCATCTAATCATAAAATTTTCAAATTAAATTTATAATATACTTTAAGAAATCATTAAAGTCATAAAATTACTTACTTGAGATTGAGCTTACCTACGGTTGAATGTTTCTCTTAATAATTACTTTATCTAGTTACCTTATCTGTCTATTCAGAAGTTATCTTTAAATAAAATATTGTAAAATAGAAGGATGGAGTAAGATTCGTATTATAATTAAACATTTAAGTTTTAATTATTACAAAATAAAAATAATTTTAATAAATAAAATAAATTCACCTTAATAAAATAACTCATTGAATCGGGAGAATTTACATTGCTGTTCTTGAATTGAATTTTTTCCCCCTCTTTGGCAGAAAAAAGCAAGGAAATATCGCCCAAAGAACTAGCGTGAATAAAGAGAATAGGTTGAATGGCAAACAACATATATATTAACACAAGCCGAAAAGCTTCCCTAAAACATTCTGCGTACACAGTGGAGAACGCGCTGCATCTAATAGTTACTGGGCAAAGAGAAGAAAAATTAAAATGAGCTACTTTTGATAAGACGGGGAGCGTCTCCGGTATCATCTTTCCCACCTCAAAGTGGTCCAGCAAAGCAGCTCCTCCCCACACGTGAAGCCGCTCCTCGACGCAATCATGCTCACGTGTAATTACATACCATTATCAATACTCAATACTTTTCCCATAGTTTATTGATGTGGGCCCTCCCCTTCAATTTTTTTTCCCTTATTATTTTTTTTATTAAACTCTCTTTTAGTATTACAGCTCCTGACTTATTGGTTTTTCATTTTACTGGCGAGAAGAACGGGTGTAGTGTACTGTTGTATTCATGTCAGTAGGACACTACACCACCAACACGTATCGTTACGCTTCACTGGACTCAGTGTTTGTTGTTAACAAACAAAAGCGGGAAAAACAGCCATTCGCGCGCAAAATAATTTGGCAATGACTTGTCCCTTATATAGTATAAGTCATTAAGACATTAGCATTATTTCTTGCTCGTCATTAAACACTAGATTGTAAATTTCTTTCTCTCTATCTCTCCATATATAATATATAGTACTTCATTTTTTTTATTTCAATTATCCACTTTTGACTTGTATAAAAATTAAAATAAGTATTGAAAATAATAATTATTTAACTTAACTTAACTTTTAAGTTGTCATAATTTAATAGTTAATGTAAGTCATTAATTCTCCTTAAAAAATACATTTTTCAATAAATAGTTGACAACTCGTTTAAATATTTAATTAATAACAATAATATAATTGTAAAAGTATGTACTAAAATTAGAAATTGAAAAATTAGAATGAGATATATATATGTGGAAGCATGAACAATTAAAATGTGGATTAATATATTGTTACATGCATATATATATATATATATATATATATATATTAAGTTACTACAAACATGTTTTTAAAAATTAACATAAATTTATTATTTTAAATGATGGCATCAACAATAAAAAAAATATTTTTAAACAATCTCATTAAATATTTTAAAAACAACAATTGTTTAAACTAAAATGACAAATGAAAAACAATTTATAATAATTCAAAATAAAATATCACTTTTGGATAATAATGCTCTCTCTCTCTCTCTCCTAAAACAAAATTGAAATTCCTAAATGATAATTCTCATTTTTATGAATTACAAGAAAGATATTTGATGATTGAGGCTTAGGTCAACTTTGTGGAGCATGCAATTTTGCAAAAGTAATATTTCCAAGCAGAAGCTTTTCATACAAATGCTGCTCAAACCTAAATATGGTTGGTAGGGAACAACACATTGCGAAAGCTAATGCTATGTTGCGACGCCCTAGTTTTTAATTTCACCACGTGTCGCAAAATGTACTCATCTCGCAATCGAAATTATACATATGAAATGGAATCTCCTAAACATTTGGTAACATTGACAAGTGAATTTTAGGAAAATTAGCAAATTTGAGTTTTATACTATTTTTACGTTTGATATCATTTATTCAATTTCAAATTCTACCGTAATAGTACATTTTATTTTTTACCTTTAGTTGATCCGGTCATTTTTTGACTCTTTTTTAACGAAATTCATACAAAATCAATAGCATTTTTTTTTTTGAATAAAATTATCTTTTCAACTTTCTCTTTAAGAAACACTTTGAAAAATTAGCAAATACAAGATCTGTACTATTTTATTTTTTTAAACTTTGTAACATAACTTCTATTTTGAGTTTTGCATATCAATATTTTTATATATTTTCAAATTTAGTAACATATCTTATAATTTGAATTTTATAATATCAGTATTTTTTTGATTTTTAATGTTTAATCAATTCGATTATTTTTTTCCTGGTCAATATTATGCCAAACTAATAGCTCACATTTTTATGATAGTATATATATAATTTTCATAAACAAATTTGATAGTTTGTTAATTTTACTCATTTATTTTTCCCTTTTTTAATCCATTTTTTTCTTCTTCAAATTGAAGTTTGTTGCAAATCTATGATCATTTATTAATTTAATCCATTTTTTCCCTATCTTATCCTATTTCTTTCCACTTTTCTTCTTCAAATTGAAATTTGTTGCAAACTCATGATCATTTGTTAATTCTTTCAATTTTTTCCCCTTTTCTCCTCATTTATTCCACTTTTCCTTATTCAAATTAAAGTTTTGTTGCAAACCTATGATCATTTGTTAATTCCATTCATTTTTTTCTTTTTTATCCTCATTTCTTCTTCACATTGAAGTTTATTGCAAACATATGACCATTTGTTAATTCCATCAATTTTTTCCTCTATCCCTTCCACTTTTTCTTCTTTAGATTGAATTTTATTGCAGATACATACTCATGAAAATTACATATATACCCTCATAAAATGTGAGTCACCAATTTTGTATAATAATGATTGAAAAAATGGTCGAATTGATAAGATATGAAAAAATAAAAAAAATCACTAGTAGTGTAAAATTTAAAATAAAATATATGTTACTAAAGTTAAAAATATATAAAATTAATAATACTATAAAATTAAAAATAGAAGATATATTATTAAATTTGAAAAAAAATAATATACAGATACTGAATTTGCTAATTTTTTAAATTTTTTTTAAGGAAAAGTTAAAAAGATAATTTTACTCCTGAAAAAAAAAACGTGCCACTAATTTTGTATGGATTTCACCGGAAAAAGATAAAAAAAATGGCTGGATCAACCAAAGATAAAAAATAAAAAGTACTCTTACGATAGAATTCAAAATTAAAAAATGATACAAAACCTGAAAAAATAAAATAGTATAAACTCTCAATTTGTTAATTTTCTTGAATTTTATCTAGATAGTTCTTGGCATCAAGTGTGATACATTCCATTATTAAATAATATTTTTTTATATAATTAATATTTTTTATTTTATAGAATTACTTCCTATGTATTAAAATATTTATCTTTAAATTTATATAGTATGTACGCATGATTTTTAATTGGAATTTTACACATGTAATAGAAACCTCAAGTTGATAGAAATATATTTCAAACACTCTTTTTTTTTTGTTTTGTAAGCTCAGTTTTCCTAATTCAAATTCAAAATGAACCTGTACCTAAAATGATGCTTATCTACCTCCAAAAAATAAGATAACCATATTTAGAAAAACTTAAAAAAAATTCATAAGATTTTTAATGTTTATACAAATGATTACCCTAAAAGGAATTTGAGAAGCATTTGAATACTATCGATTTATTTCAATTATAAGTAATGGTCATTATTAAGAAACAAAATAAAAAAAGGGAAATAAAAAAAAAACCTCGGCATAGAGGATAACTTCCAAATGCCACTCAAAAAATAAAAATACACATCGTTTGGAGAAATAAAGAAAAGAGTAATAGGCTAAAAGGGTGCACTCTTGCGTACAACTGTTAAAATACGCACTTATATCTCGTCCGTTTAATTTGGCGGCACCAAAACCGCAATATATCAGAGCTCCCTCCATCCCTGTTTCAGCCCACCTTTCTCTCTCTCTCTCACTCTCTCTCGCTGGATTTCCTCAATCTCATCACCTTAGATTCAGCACTGCAAATCTCCAAAACACACCTTAATTTCTTTGAAGAATCCAAGATTTTTCGCATTCCATGTATTGGGACAAGCACATGGAAATTTCTGATGATTCCATGCCTCTATCGAGCCTTCTCTGCCAAGAGGATGATTCTTGCTTCGATCAACAGGATGATAAAGATGCAATCTTGAATCCATCTTCCTTTTCTGATTATGATGTTGAGTACATAGAAATGTTAATGCAAAGCGAAACCAATCTTCAATCAAACAGAAACGCATCATCTTGTGATTATTCCACCAAGAATGAGCAAAGCTGGTTGAAATGTGCCCGCTTGGATGCCATCCAATGGATTTTCAATGTTTGTACTATTTCAATTTTACATTCTATTTTGCTATTTTTGTGTATTGGGATATGTCACTGTCTCTGTCTGTTGTTGCAGACTAGAGCCTTCTTTGGGTTTCACTTCCGTACAGCTTATCTGTCACTCGTATACTTTGATCGATTCTTCTCAAGGCGTTTCATTGATGTAAGCACCCGTTAGTTTTTCCCTTGCCTATTGTATTTTTGTAATTAATAATTAAAAAAAATAAAAATTTTAAAGGGGTTTCGACAATGTCTGACATAAAAGATTGGGAATTTGCGAATTTTCTATATGATTATAGGATGGGAAATTGTGGGCTA
Organism: Apocynum venetum; assembly: GCA_019593545.1. Taxonomy (NCBI): domain Eukaryota; kingdom Viridiplantae; phylum Streptophyta; class Magnoliopsida; order Gentianales; family Apocynaceae; genus Apocynum; species Apocynum venetum. Next base: position 347,214 of record SRSM01000123.1, on the reverse strand, counting down.
TTCGATTGTTGTCTGTTGCATGCTTATCTCTGGCTGCTAAAATGGAGGAGTGTAGCCTGCCGTCGCTATCAGAATATCATATTGATGACTATAATTTTCAAGGCAGTGTCATTCAGAGAATGGAATTACTAGTCTTGCATACATTGGAGTGGAAAATGAATGCAGTCACTCCCTTTGCTTATCTGCACTACTTCATGGCCAAGTTTTGTAGTGAATCTAGTTCGAAAGAATTATTATCCAAAGCTATTGAACTCATCTTAGCCGTTGTCAAAGGTAACTGAAAAATGCAAAAACTGGTTTACACTAGAGTTTCCAATTTATACATCAACTTTACCTTACAAATTGCTTATATGATGCAGAGATCAATTTGGTGGAACATCAACCATCTGTTATTGCTGCTGCAGCTGTTTTAGCTGCTTATGATTATCAGTTAACAAGGACAAAAGTTGACAATAAAATGAGCTTAATCTCATTATGGGGGACTCAAGAAAGAGTAGGTTCCTTACTCCAGTCAATGTAATGCCTTCTCATTATTTGGTGGCAATTTTGATATAATGAGTATTTAATGAATGATTCGTTTTTATTACCTATGATTAATTTGATTGTATTATACTTCTACAGGAGCGTTTCCGTTGCTGTTATTATTTGCTACGAGAAATGGAGATGGCTAAGTTCAACACCTCAAAACCTCAGACACCCCTGGATGTCTCATTGTGCACAAGCCCTTGTGCTCTTGAGAATTCATCAATTACCTCTGTTTTTGGCCCTAAGAGAAGGCTGACTTACTGTGAATGTGCTAATGATTGTCCACACAAAATTCAACGATCATAGTGGAACTTTGTGTCTGGACTCTTAACTGCTTCTGGGCTTCAAACTGATCTTGAATACTAATATGGATTGGATAATTGATCTTATCAAAAAGAAAGACCTCAAGACAGGTATGATTTGAAGTTTATAAGAGAGTTTTGGTTTTTTTCATATCAAAATCAAATTTTTTTTTTTTTGCCTCTTTGGTAGTACCAAGCATGAAAATATTGCCAAAAGGAACTAGCATGAATAAAGAGAATATACCTTTAGTCTACAGTGAGAAGAAAGAAGCTGACTAAAGTTGAAAGATGAGTTTTTTAGGAATTAGGAACCGAGGGCCAGAGAGATTTCTCAAGGTCACTGCTGATAGTTGTTCTTAGTAGTGTTTGCTTTGCCGGATGCTACAAAATGCTTACTACTTTCGAAATTTGTTGTTATTCTTTTGTTCTTTTTTGTTTTGATGGGGAATTCAAATTGTGCACCCTCATCAGCTGCTATTATCCTCTCTTTGGTGGGAGTTTTAGGATGCTTCCCTATGTTTTTCAAAAGGTGAAAAGTCACGAGATTGAGGAATGAAGGGTTGTTTTGTTTGATTTAATACATCTGTTTAACATTTGGGCCATCGGCATATATAAAAAGTTGAATGCGATTGGATTTGTTTGTATGTTGGCTCTTGCTTTATGGCCTGTGCTTTTCCCCTTTTACTGTTCACTATTTCTATCTGTAGACTGTAGTGCCCTGAACTTCTTGAATATCATTGTGAGATAAAAAAGGCAGGTGCTTTCAGATTATAACACTTACTAGTTGCTAGAATAGTAGCAAAACCATAATAGAATGCTCGATTATATGCATACTAAAGTGAAATCATCTAAGTAAATGGCATCACTAGAAAGCAATTATTTTATCGTGGTTCCAACCACAAGCAATTTACTTGGGGAATGAGCATTGTATGCTAACCTGCAACATTGCTAAATATCATTGCCACATCTATATAATCAACAAGGCCTAAGGCGATTAGCTTCAGCCAGCACACCTTCTCTCTCTCTCTCTCCTACCTATGTCTGATTATGCTATTGCATGTGTAGAAGATAAATTGTCTAAGCTGCAAAGGGTAGTTAAGGCCTAGGAAAATTGTAGGCCAGAACTTCATTTGATTGAAAGACAACTCAACTTACCAAAAAAAGAAAGATTTAAGGGCAGCTTGTGCACACTCAAAAGAGCATTAATGTTAGTTTGCTTTTTGATGCACAATCAACCGTTCCTGTTGCCCAATAAATTGATGCACAATCCGGTAGATACCTTGTGCACACTCAAAAGAGATGGACAATGTATGCATGGAGGTGTACATCCACTCGTTCCTGTTGCCCTCTTTGACGCTGTGACCTCTTGTCCAGTTGTAGTCAGTCATTTTATAAAACGAGTTGTGGTGGAAGGCTCAAGCTTTAATAATACTAGGAACCTTTGACTGCTCTGATACCATAATACCATATAGAAAATGGTGTTTCACAAATCCTTGATTCAGTAATATATGCACAAGATGAATCCTGACAAATAGCCCCTGCTGATTATGGTAATAGTAATAAGAAGAAGTCAAGTACAAAATTATGGAATAAGGATAATTATTTCGGATACTCTACCCCCTAAATAAGGTATCTACCGGATATGATCTAATGATTGAGATATCACAATTACCGAAATACTGATCAAATCATATCTTCCGATAGAAAGATATGGACAATATATGGTAGTTTTTTAGCAGAAGACAGGCAGCAACAGTCGAACGCATCTCTAGAATGGCAGTGGAGGTTATTGAATGGTGAACACTCAGACTTATATTTGCGATTGTGGCCCTGAGTGAATTGGGCAATTTGCCACAAATTGAAATTTTCAGCATTTGTTGGTGTTCCTTGTGGCCATATCTGGCTTCTTGTTTGCATATCAGATATCACTGTTTTTACTTACATTTTGGCACATCTTTTGTGAAAGAGAAAAAAAAGAGAGCCAAATATACGAGAGAATGTATAATATTATAATGATTTCTTTTCTTAAATTCTTTAGATTTGCGTTTTAGATTTTATGAAGTTACCATAAATTATGAATTAGAGATTGGAACTTATATTTTAATGAAACAGAAAAGAAAAAAAAAATGATCTCATTCCCATAGATTAGATTGAGAGTTCATGTCTTTTTCTTTTGAATAAAAAGAAGTTGTCACCCGAGAAAGTGTTGATGCTTTAAGAGTTATATTGGTTGCCACGTCAAGGTGCAAGAGGACTACGAGACTTGGCAATCAAAGTTGTATACTGACCACGCAAAAAAAATGTTGTTTAGAGATCAGATCACGCTAGGAGTTTTTAACCCAAACAGACCATTTTCTTAAAATGTGATTTGGCATGGCTCTGCAGGTAGGCCAAAATGAACCCTTCGCCAGTGGCAAGAATGGAGCACGACCAGTTATAGCAGCTCTGTCACTAGCAAAAACGAAGCACGATGGTGGACCGAAAGCTACGGCAAGGGACGCCTATGGCAAAAATGGACCTAAAAGGCTCGTCTAGATGAAACACGAACCTAGTGAGCTGATTTTCACAAAAGTCAGGAATAGGTACTGCCCTGTATGTGCTACAATAGTGACGCTTAGTTTGATGGCAGTGCACATTTGTTAATGTTTTTACATTTTGATGAATTTACACATAATACTGATTAGTGTTACCGTTAACTAGATTTTTCTTTTCCTCCTCGTAATTTTCCAATACAAACACTTAAGAGCTAGATGGTAAAAGGTTACAAATTAATTATTTGAAATTTTGTAACCTTTTAAGAGTGCTTAAAATGATTGATTTGAAGAAATTCTATCTCGAATTATTTTCCTGAATTGTTGGTGAAATTTAGTAAACATTGCAAAGATTAATGGTACAAAAAGATGGGATGGAATCAAACTAGAAAGAAATAATAAAATAAGTTATACGTGATATGAACTTCATTTTCAATGTACGGCAATTGCAATAATTTTTTGATTTAGACTGAATTGGATGATGTAGGATGTTTTGATTGGGTGGACATAAAATTAAGATGCATTTGATTTGAGGAATATATGTTCGACTAATGGAAGCTTTGTTGTTTGATGATGTTCTAATCTAATTATTTGGATTACAAATCCTTTTTAATGCCATGTTGTTTTTCTTTTATTTATTTTCTCCAAAAAAAACCTCACAAGCGTTACCTCTCAATTGCGGCCATTTTAGGTAATTGCTCGCACTATAGTCAGCATAGTTTGGCATCACAACCTTTTGGAATTGGCAGGTCCCTTGTTGACAAAATTTTGAAATTCAATTACTCACTTAGAATTTGCATAATAATTAAAATAAGTATTAAAATGATAATTATGTAATTAAAAACTGTTCTTATTAATAATCAGTATATATGTATTAATATTTTTTTTAAAAATATGTTATATAATAAATAGTTGATAAATTATTCAAATTCTTCATTAATAATAAATATATAATCATAAAAGTACGCATTAAAATTAGAAATTGAACAATTAAAATAAAATAAAATATACACAATTAAAATGAAATACTTAAAAAAATAAACGTAGAAAATTAGAATAAAATTGAAGGAGTATATTCTTATTCCTTTACTTTCACCCGAATCTTGATGTCATAGTCGTGGCACTTGCTTGTGAGGATGATGATTTAAATTTTTAATGGTTAATCCCTTATTTAGCAAAAAAACTGATTTTGTTCATATTTTTATACTAAAAAAGTAAAAAGCAAAAAAAGAAAAATAATAGACCGCCAAGATGGATTTCAAAATTGAAATCCTAAAACACACAGGACCATCCCATCTAGGATTCCGACGGACAAATTATAGCCGCATAATCACATCAACTCGCCTTTACTTTCCAAGAATCCATACATCCGAGCCATCGATCACCCTCCTCAGTCTCACCGCACTTGTCACGTTAACCCTTCTCTCGTACCCAATCGGCCAAACTAACGGAAAAAAACTCACTCTGCAAAAGTGAGCACAGCATCTCTTCAATGGAGAAGAGGCTTCGTTCATCGCTGCAAACCTCAGCCGAGGAGTTCCTCTCATCAGCTACAAAATTGGGGTTTACAAAGTCCACAAAGACATCTCTTAAAACCCTGATTTTCAGTCTCAGGCATTCTTCTGTGATCACCTCTTCACTCCCTCTGTCCCTCCACCGCTCCATTTCAGAATCCATTAGCCGCTTCAAAATCCTTTTGGATTCAAACCTTCAAACATCCCCTAAATCTCCCCCTACTAAACGAGTACGTCGTTCTTCTCGCCATCGCAAAAATGAAGCAATTTCAAGCAACACTGGGAATGCAAAGCAATCTGTTCTGGAAAATCTCCAGATTTACGCTTATGTTTCATCTCTGTGCACTAAACACCCGGAAGGTATGTTTTCATCTTCTGATTTACTGCCCGGGGTTTCTGAATTACATGATAATTTAATCTTGTTCGAGTCTGATTCAACATTGCTATCCGAGATTGCTGATTTATGCGAAGAGTGGTGGAAAAGGGATTTAATAGGAAAAGAAACCCTAATTTCACAGTCGCTGCCATTCCTGTTATCGAGGTCCCTAACTTTGAAGAAGAAAGTAGACGTGCACAGAGTGTATAGTCTTCGCGAGACGTTTTTGTTGTTTGATTTTGAGGATGAGAGCATTGAGGACTTGAAGCATCTCTTAATACGCTGCATGATTTCGCCACTGTATTTGAAGACAGAGGATGGGAGGAAGTTTCTTGCTTTTATATTTAGTCTGAGTTGCCAGCTAGTTAAGGAGGCATTGGAAATGATTAGATCACAGATTCCATATGGAAGGAAATCAATATTGGAGGCATATGGAGAAATTGTTTTCCGTGCATGGAAGTCTGTAGAAGGAGACTCTAAGGATGAAATTGAGAATGGATTTCTACAGGGGTTGATCGAAAGTGCCATACATTCTGGCTCAGGGGCTTTTGCTGCATCAATTAGGAGGGTCCTAGCTGTCTTTGTTAGTCAAAGAACAACAGCTGGTGTTGAGAAACTCCTTTTCTATCTTGCAGAGCCAGTAATATTTCGGTCCCTGCAGGTAATTTCCTGCTTTGACATTGAAACGGATGATTGAACTCACCGTCATAACTATGCTTAAAAGTATTCTGTGTGATTTTGGGTTCAATTTCATTTTGACACTGAGAATTGAGGAAGTGTAATACTTCACCTGCTTTACATTTTTTCCCAGTTTCATCATTAGAGCAACCATGACAGAGACTAATGTAGACTTTTAGTTAAAGTGCTGCTTGCTTTCTGATTAGATCTGTTCATTTTTGTTGTTATTCACTTGGTGTTTTGACTGCCTTTATTTAGCAGGCTACTGAATATTTTCTTTCAGGTAGCAAACTCGAATGTTCGTCAAAATGCACTGCATTTACTTCTCGACCTGTTTCCTCTTGAAGATCCTGAGGCCACAAAGGAAGCCAAAGACACACTGCTGGATAGACAGTTCTTTCTGGTAGAGAAATTGCTCATGGATGACTGCCCTGATGTAAGAGTTATAGCAGTGGAAGGTGGATGTCGCATTCTCCATATGTTTTGGGAAGTTATTCCTTCACAAATCATCACCAAAATACTTCAAAAAACTTTTGATTATCTGACACACGACACCTGCACTGAGGTCAGGCTTTCCACTGTGAACGGAATCATGTATCTAATCGGAAATCCTCATTCTCATGAGGTTCTTAAAGTGCTCTTACCTAGATTAGGACATTTGATTCTTGACTCTGGACTCTCTGTGCGCGCTGCAGTCATAGATCTCCTTCTTCTTATAAGAGATATTGGAAATTTTCAGTTTCACAAGGTACTCATCAGACTTGTAAATCTAAACTCCGACAAAATGTGTAGCAATCACTAGATTCTGTCTTTTGACTGTTTACTTATTAAAAGATCTGTGTCTGCAGGTTGTGCACTTAGACTCATTGCTGTCTAGTCTTGCAAATGATCACTCACTTGTGGGTCGGAAAATCACTAAACTTCTGATTCCCTCATACTTTCCCTCTAAAGTCACTCAGGAAGAAGCATGTAATCGATTTGTTGCACTTATAAAAAGGTCACCTGCAGCCGGAGCAAGGTTCTGTGAGTTTGCTGCATCAGAAGGTGCATCTCTGCACTCCCTTAAGGAACTATTCAGAGTCCTCATCAGTTTGACTTTGTCACCTGGCACGCTTCACTCTCAGCATATAGATGGTGTAATTACTGCAGCTTGCCACCTTTTTGAGAATTTAGCAAGTGATGCAACTTACAAAGCTGCAATCAAAGTGGAATTGGGTGGTGAAAAGATGAAGTCTTTGTTTGCTGCTGCAACTACTACTCATGCCCAATCTTCTGTCTGCAAGCTTATCACAGCAATTTCTCCTGATACTGTGGATGACGTTTTTGAAGAATGCATGAATTTGATTATGAATTGCAGTGGTTTATGCAGTGATATGGACAGACAAATTGATGTTAAGTCTGCCCACAAGCTGGTGCTGTGCTGTGATTGGGTTGATCACATGTTTGAAACCATGGCAAAGCATCTAGAAAAAACTGCTCATGGATGCCATTCCAAATTTGGCATAGAACTAACTGAGTTTAACAATAGATCAACTAAGAGGAGGAAAACAAAATCAGCAATCAAGACTTCGTCAAAATTGAGCCATGTCAAAAGGAAACAGTCATCCAATCCAAATTTTGACATGGATTATTCAATTGCTACTGGAATAGCCTGGCAAATAAAGGATTTACTTTCATCTGAAAGTTCATGTAAAGCTATTTTAGGCTGCAGAAGTTTAGTAACTGCATTTTTTGCATTGAAGGTCATCTCTGAAGCTAGCATTCAGCAATGCTTGCAATGTGATTCTGTGAGTGCTACAGTAGTTTTGGCTTATTCAACTCTTACTCTACATATGTCTCTCCAAAATGTCACCATAGCTGGAATCGAGAATCTTGACACCACAAGAAGGGAATGTTTAGATTCTTCAAGTTTGGATCCTGAGGCAAGTAAAGCTTTTTAATCTTGTAATATAACAGCATTTCTTGTTGAAAATTATCTGAACATAATGTTGCAGAAAACAATAATTCACTAAAGGCTCTGCAGTATTTTGCCTGCAGGGTTTTCATAATTTATTTGCAATAACTGAATGTGTTGCTAAATATTCGTTCTCCTATATAAACAGTCTTCTACATCGTGCAAGCACAGTTACTTCTTCCAGTAATATGTACTTAGTCTTGTTGCCAAACTTGAGTAGGTTATTAGCTATTCCATGTAACTTGAGACATTTCATAGAGTTGTGCATTATATTTTGGGATGCATCAGCTACAGCCGCAAGCAGGCTTCTTTCAGTTGTCATTGTTAACATGAAGTATCAGTAACCTTCTAGGTTATTACCATTTTGGAAAACAGTAGATAGCATTATAACTACTAGTCTAAATTTTAACAACAATGGCTATGTGCAGTATATGTTATATAATCAAAATCTGAAGAAAAATAGAAACAGATAAATTGGTTTATTATCTCTCTAAATGGAAAAACACATCAAGTGAATGATTTGATGCTGGTGTTCACAGATCTTTGTTTCTAGCAACAAAATTTAACATCTGGTTATTGTTTTTTGTTGTAATAAATTGAGTTTGAAGAATTTTTAAAGTACACTGTTTCTCCTTGTCATATTCTTCTGAAAAATAATTTCTGCATCTTAATTCAGGTTTTACTTTGGGAATCAAGTCTTTATTTGTGTTTCATTTTTTTTCTTCTTTTCATAGCAAACACAAGCTATTTAAAGTTTTGTACGAGGAATTGTTAAAACTTGCTTTTGTCAATGTTGGTCGATCTAGTCCTTGCTTATTCTTGCATACTCACAATGGCTTTTGCAGTCTGCTTCCCAGAAATCTCTACTGGACTTCACAATTGACCATCTCCTTACTTGTGCAAATAAGTTGCTTATAGCAGAATATTGTGAAATTTGTGGAAAATTGCTTCCAGTGTCAAGACATAGTAATCAGGCAACCCATTGTTGTCAGCAGGAAACAGAAGTCAACGTTATGCCTGGCAGGCGGAATGATGGTGAGTTTTACTTAAGCAATTGCAACTGGTTACTTAAGCATAAATGGTTATGATTGCATTTAATTCTTCCTTTATGCTGTTGTACATAAAATAAGTGATAGACACTGATGTGGTGTTTTAATGGGGATGTCAACAAGTTATCAATTATATGTGTGAATTATATTATTATTATTATTATTATTATAAATTTTTTTCTAGTGTATCTTTTTAAAAAAAAAAAACATAAATGCTGTCAAAACAGTAGAATTACAGTATCACTTCCAGACCACTTGGTTAATGTTGTAATGCAAAAATTTGAAGTATACAAAATTCTTTATTGCAAATAACGGTTTATTTATTGAAATGGCCTTGATGTAGGATCCATCTTTACCGAGCAAAAGAGGACATCAAATATGTTGAAGATGCTAACTGCTGTGCTCAAGTTCATTGTTGATGCAAGAACAATGGGGCTTCTGTACCACAGCCGAGACCAGTGCTTGAAGTTCACCCTTGAATATGTTAAATTCATCATCTCCAATTTGAAAATATTTGCCAACAATCAGCATCAACTTATGGAAGATGGCTTGAGAGAAACGTTTTTATGTTTAAGGAGTTCCTTCACATATGCAGCCAAGTTGTTGGGTTTATTGCTTAAAAATTCCTCCGAAGCTCCCTTAGTTTTACCGGCACTGTTCAACCTTGCCAATGAATTGTTTAACTTTATTGTTTCAATTGAAGAATGCTTGGGCTATGTACATGCAGCTCGCTTTGTTTCCACAGTGAAGCCTTGGATGCCGGACTTGATGTTAGCATTGGGATACTGGCAATTGCTCAAACGGGATACAGTGGAGAATGGCTTCCCTTCTGCATCTGACTTGTGTTCACATACGGCTCAATTATGGGTTATTAATTTGGCTAAGACTGAGCTATATAAATTGCAAGATAGTGACATCGATGAGGAGACAGTTCAAGCTTCTAGGCCAAAGAGTTTTTTTGCTTTCAATAAATTAGTTGAAATGATGGTTCAGCTGTTAAGAGCTAATTCTATTGTGCTTGATGCTGTTGGTGTGGTTTTCTTGAATGCTTTATTTCTTGGGCTGGAAAGAAAGGATTTTGATTTCGTATTAGGGCTTCTGCACTTTGTTTGCATGAAGTTAGTTGGATGTAGAGGCAAGTGGGAAGAACTTAAATCAATGTCAATGATGGTTCAAGTAGTGTACCCTCGGATTGAAATGGAAGTAGAAGATCCAAGCAATACCAATGAAGACAGGCAGAAGTTGGAGAATGCGAGGCTGTTGCTTGAACCTGTGTGGACGGAGTACTTGTCTGATGAGCAGAGAGATCGAATGGAGGAATAGAGAGGTGGGACTGCTCCAGATATATTGAGATATGATAATGACAGCACATAAAGCTGCCATTCTCTATCTAAACCATGGGAAATGTGTTTCAGGGATTTGTAAATTGTAAATTGCAAATGCTGCTGTTAGGTGCAATAATTTTGCAGAGTAAGCATAGATTAACTGTGTAGGTTTCTGAACAACTCAATTTTCAAACTTAATACAAAAATCTATCATCCCTCTGCTGAAGATTTTATTGTAGTTTTGGACTCGGTTGACGAATGCTCACTAGCCTGCGTACAAAGATTAAAGCATCAACTCCAGAGAATATAATTACTATTGTTCATTCTGATGAAAAGATTAGGGTACGTTTGGATGAATTTTGAAATTGTTTTTCTGTTTCGTTTTTAAATGAAATTATGTTTGAATAAATTTTTATTTATTGAGAATTAAAAGTTGGTTGATATATGATTGATAATATTATAAAATATAGTTAATAAATTGTTTGATATTGTAATTACAATTAAAAAAATAAAATATATTATTTATGTGATCAGGTGGGATTTATGTGTAAAGTTAAAAAAAAAATTGAAATATATTTTTATAAAAAATTAGAAAACTGATTTTAAAACAGAGTTCAAATATAGCCTAAATATTTGATTTGACCCGATAGCAATCGGTGAATACAGTTCCAACTTACGATGCTCATACATGTACAAAGGAACTTCTACCAACTGTTAAGTTATTGGTCATGTACTAGTAAGCGAAAATAAGTTCTCAAGAACATGATTCCCTAGCTAAAAGAACATCTTAGTTATACTAATATCTGATTGACAATCGATTGATTATATGGAAATCTATGATGCCTCCACAGTTGACGCAAAAGATCCAGAATAAGGAACTGCACCTCTTTCTGGACTCTGATAAAGTGAGAAAACGTGAGGTAAATAGGTTCCTCAAAAATAATTCAGTGTCAGTGAAGATATCTGCCCCTTCAGAAATTTAATGGCAGACCTCAAAGTCTCTCAAGTTTGATCCAGAAATGGCATCCTGAGTTTCAGACTGGAATCTGCTTCAAGTATGCAGCAATTGGCATGCCCAAAAATCCAAAAAATATGCTGAAAAACCATTGCACAAATGTGAGGGGCGTTGTGCTTGCAAATGTCCCCAGGTATTCGATAATTATGATTTGGAAAAAGATAGTTGCACCGACAACTCCTACAAAAACTTGATTATCCAGAATGCCTTCAAATACATCTACTTTCTCCATCTCTCGGGAGCTTATTTCGTTAAAAATCTGCAGATATAATCAGGAGGCAGAAATTTAGACATTCTGCTTAGCATTACCAATCACAAGAAAGATAATTGATTTTTCAAATTCATCAAGTTTCCTTTAACTATCACTACTCAAGAAGTAGATAGTTTTATGCCATTTCTAATCATTATGTCTAGCTAGTTCCCATCCAGGGCAGCTGAAGCTTCAAATACTGTCTGGAGTACTGGAAACCAAGAGAAGTTTCAATTCATCTCTAAATTCCTATGAACTTCATCTCTTTCTGCACATATTGAGCTCCTTGTGGACCTTGTCCATCATTTGAGCACATTAAGGCTTATTTTATCTCAATAGTAAAGAAGGAAAGACAAAATGGCGGGGAAACATGTTCAAGGAGTCCTCATTTCCGGGAAATTCTGGAATCTGGAAGTTGTGAGAAGATCTTTCTAAAGATTTGAAAAACATGGGAAGACTCTAAAACAAATATTTGAAGTTTTTATAAGTAGCAACTTATATACATCGAAAGCAAGAAGCATTCTATTATTCCAAACATGTGCAAATAACCTCATCTGGATGCAAATAAGCATTCTTTATCTTTATAAAGAAGGATATTTTTCATGAAAAAACCTCATCTGGATATCACGTTTTCTCAAATAAAGCATATGGAATCAATGCCAATACGAAATTTGCCACTTCAGTTTAAGAAGTTACCTGACAGAAAACAAAAGAATTGAAAATAAGTGTGTTGAGGGTCAAAACAGGGTCAGCAGCACTCTGAAGGCCAAAAAAGGTTTTTCCAAAGGCCTGGAGAAACCATATCAATAAAAACTGATATATGGACTGCCCTAAGATATTCCTCCACATGACATTACTAATGAAATTTCCCGTCCTTCCAACTGGTGGTCTCTTCATTAGTTCATCATTAGGAGGCTCAGTTGCTAGAGCAAGTGCTCCCAAAGTATCCATGATCATATTGACCCACAAAAGTTGAACAGCAGTAAGGGGAGCGCTGCCTGAACAGAATTGAAACTGAAAGCGTAAGTAAAAGAAACTACTTTCTTTTTGGCATTAAATGAATAGATATGAAGAAATAAAAAATGAGAAAAGCAGCATGCATTTCTTACCAGTTAAACAGGCCGAAGAAAAATTAACAATTAACGCAACCACATTTACAGTTAGCTGAAATTGAACAAACTTTTGAATGTTTATGTAGACTGATCGACCCCATCTGGCTACAGTAACAATTGTGGAAAAATTGTCATCAAGAATTATAACATCGGCACTCTCTTTGGCCACCTGAAATAAAATGAAAAACAGTTATAAATTATATATTCTAAAATGAAATGTGTAGGCAACAGAAACTTCAACTTGAGACAGCAAACAAAAAATTCAGAACTGCATAAAGCCTTTTTGCTTTCAAACTTGCAAAATTTTCTAGCAACCATGTCGTCATAGCAAGTTCAGGGAAACAATTAGCCTTGCCACACATTTTTCATTTCGTACAGGAACTAAATACCAATTGTCTTTGTCTTTCATTCAGCTAAATTTACCAACACAAATAGACAACGATTCATCCATTAGGATCTGGATTGACACTTCCAAATGTATGCAGCACGTATCCTTATGACTTAACAAGTAAAAAAAAATTCCAAATAAAAACTTATGCCCTATTGTTTAAAGTTAAAATTTGGCTTATTTGTCAGTAGTCAAAGTGTAGCATGCACCTCTGTTCCTGCAATGCCCATTGCAAGTCCAATATCTGCTTCATGAAGTGCAGGAGCATCATTTGTCCCATCACCAGTTACTGCCACAACCTCATTAAATGTGGTTCGCAAATGCTTCACCAGCGTATGCTTGTCTATGGGTGATGATCGTGCCATTACCTACAATATGCAGGAATTTTAGCTATTTTCCTATACCCTGTGCTTTTAACACCTAAAAAAAAAGGTCGTCCTGCAAAATAACTTGTTTTCTTATTCTATGTAGTATACTCTCTATTAGTCTCTATACAAACAGTTAATTGAGCATACCTGAATTTTAGGGATTAGTTCAAGCAATTCCTCGTGGCTCTTCTCCCGAAATACTGGACCTTCTATAGCAATTCCATCATCAGTAAGTATTCCACATTCCCTGGCTATTGCCTTTGCAGTATTAATATTATCTCCTGTGACCATTCGAACAGTCACCCCAGCTGAACGACAAAGGGCAACAGACTCCTTTACTCCGGGTCGAACAGGATCTTTGATGCCTACAATTCCTATCAATGTATAGCCAGAGACAGGAATAGCATTGTCATCAGAGAACCCATTTTCCAGTTCCATATAGCCGAGACACAGGGTTCGAAGAGCTTCACTAGCGAACTGGTCAATTGTAGCCTTTAGATAATTAGTGGATTCTTCATCAAGGGGAACAATCTCACCATTTGAATTAATCACCTTGTCGCATGCAGCCAAAATTATTTCTGAAGCTCCTTTGGTAAGAGCTCTTAGGCCACCATCTGGAAGCTCCAAGACAACACTCATTCGCTTCTTTGTAGAGTTAAAGGGCTCTACTTTCACAAGTTTGGCAGCTTGTCGTTCTGCCTGAAAATCTCCACCAAGTGCCAATCCAAATTCCAGGATAGCTGTTTCAGTTGGTGTTCCCAATATCTCACGTTTTCCCTCCTTGCTAACTACTACTTCTCCACCTGAGTTATTGAAAATTGATTGCACTAGGACTTTAAGGGCCGAAGTTGGGATCTCAGAAGACAGTGCTGAAGCATCAGCTAGTTTACTAACATCCTCGATATTCATACAAATGCATGATTTCACAACAGTCATGTGGTTGGTTGTCAGCGTCCCGGTTTTGTCACTACAAATTGTTGTAGCAGAGCCCATAGTCTCACAAGCAGCCAAATGACGAACAAGTGCCTTATCATTCATCATCTTTTTCATTGCGAATGCAAGACTCAAGGTCACAGCCAGGGGAAGGCCCTCAGGAACTGCAACAACAACAATAGTAACTGCAACAGCAAAGTATTCTAACAGCTCCATGGCATCATCTCCCAACCAGCTCCATTGGGTTCCCTCACGCACCTTACGGCCAACCATTTTCTGCACCAGCACTGCAAAAGTCACGATAGCAAAGAAAAGGCCTATCTTCCCAATGATCGTTGCCACCCCATTCAATTTAACCTGCAGTGGGGTTTCGTCATCTCCTCCTTCACTGAGAGTTGCCATTAATTTGCCCCACTGGGTCCTCATTCCAACAGTGGTGACCAACATCTTGCAAGAACCATCTTGTACCTTGGTTCCAGAGAGCAGAAAAGGATTTTCAGCAGTGACCATTATTGGCTCACTCTCTCCAGTCAAACTTGATTCATCAATTAAAACAGAAAATCCATTGAGGAAAAGTCCATCTGCAGGGACCTGATCTCCAATAGCAAGATGTACAATATCACCTGGAACTAGATCGTATATGGACATCTTTTGTCTGCATCCATCTCTAGTAACTTGAATTGAAATCTTCTTTTTCTCTTTGTCCAAGTCCTTGAACTGAAGTGATTGACGATAATCACTTGTTGCAGTGACAAACACCACCAATAATATACTGGCAACAATTCCAAGACCATCGTGAGCCCCCTTTGGCCATCCTTCAGTTGCAACACCAACAATCAAAGAGACAAATGCACAGACTCCAAGGATCATGAGAGTCATATCTTGAAGGGCTTCCCAGACAAATACCCAAAAGCTCCGGGCTGCACTCTCGGTGAATTTATTTATTCCGAATATCTCCTGTCTGCGACTCAAGGCTTCATCATCAGCGGGAAGACCATTTGTGGTAGAAGTAGCCAGCTTGTCAGCAATACCAGATACCCCACCATGAGATTTCAGCTTTTTCAGGTCATGTCCTTCAACTATGCCTCCTAATTCATCAGCACAGATCTCAAAGCCAGCGGCTTGAACTTCCTTAGGTACGGTGTAGTCACTATGCTGCACACCTGCAATTACGCCTCAAAAAATATTAATATCACGAATTTTTGTTAAAAAACCTCCGAATACTAACTTCAATTAACAAAATTCCCACCTTGAATAAACTGAAATGCAGCCTTTGAAACAAGAACCGCAACCCTCAGTTTCTCCTGTAAACAGTGAAGGCAGATATGAGTCAGAAACTTTTACCAATCCCTCAGTCACAATATCCCTTCCTCCAGAACAGGATATTTGGTCATAGAAAGAATTCAATACAAAGTACTCTTGCTCCAATCACAGATAGAGAACAAAATTCCTTTCATATTTCATTAAGACCATGATTTCCATGCAAAGAGATACTGCCATCTAAAGAATTAGAAGATTATTGATGAGCAAAAATTATAAAATTTCTTGTATTACTCTCTCTCTATTTTTTTATTTTTTTTGGAGCTTTAAGGGAAATGCATTCTGAAGTAATATACTATGACGTAGTGCTTCCGTTATAGGCAGTCACCCTCCTAACTACCGCCATCTCTTGGAAAAGTGACGATGGAGGAGAAATGAAAGAAGAAAAAATCTGGACCTGATTGGTGCGGCGCATAGCAGCAGCTTCATTACGCTTGGAGAGATTGGCAGTGAACCGAAACCGACGTTTTGAATTCTTGACCACGCCACAGAGATTCCTCCATTTCTGCAACACCTCCTCCGAAGAGTTCTTCGGCTTCACCCCACCAAAATTTTCATTCAAATAATTCTCCATTATCTATCTTTTCCTTGAACTCGATTTCAGAAATCATGAACAAAACGAACCGTTACGTTCAATTATTATACCCGCAGAAGCAAGAAATGACAGAAACTACAAGAAACATCTTTTCCTACGCGGGTTCCCTTGGTGAGTAGGAAGTTTCTTTAATAATAACGTTGTAGAAGAAGATTAGAAAAAGGGAAAAAGAAGGCATAGTTAAAGACTTAGTAAATAGGAAGTTTCTGAGCACATTTTGTTTGAATGAGACGGCAGCTTCCGGCTTACACCGAATGGAATTCAAAGGAAGCGATCCGAATTTACAGTGGAGATGCCATTGAATTGAAGAATATGATGCTCATGCTACTCCAATTAAAACGTTCTTCCTCTTCCTCCTCCTATTCTTTAGTTATGGTTAAGCTAATCAAAGTCAAAAAGTCATTTTATATACTCCTATCATTTTTTATTTTTATAACATTGCAAATTCTTTTATAACTAATTATAAATATTTTTATTAATTTCTATGCTTTATTAAAAGAGAGAATATATAATAAATATTCATTTTTAAAAAAGTAAAATAAATAATAGTATAATGAAAAATAAAATATTTTTTATTTGTGTAAAATTAATTATAATATTTTATAAAAATGAAAGAAGGGAATATATAATATATATAATTTTAAATCTTACAAAATCACGGATAAAAAATCCACTGTTTTTAATTTTATATAAGATACATGCATTTTTCATATTGTTAGCCATTCAATCTCAAAAAGAAAAGGATATAGTTAGCTATTCAATTCAATCAAATAATCCAGAGAATTATAGCATTGGGTTCAATTCCTAATCCTCCATATTATTATTAAAGCACCGGGGGCGGGGATGGAAGGAGCTGAGGATCAAGGTTATCCGATATCCAAAAACAGAGTGGGCATAGGCCCATTATGCCCGGTTCAAAACTTTTAGCTGAGTTTTCAGAAAATAATAATAATAAATCGATCTCTTTTTTTATTTTATATATATATAATATACCTTTAAAATTATATTATATTTAACTTATAAATTTTATCTTGACTCCAAGAAGAGCATCATCTATTAATATAATTATATGCTTTCAATAATTTTTAATTAAAATTCTATTTGAGACGGATAGTAAACTTTAATAAAATGATTCTAATCATAAAATTATATATTTTTCTAATATTTCTTGAGACGGGTTTGATATTTGTATAAAATATGAATTATGTTGTTAAATTGATACAAAACTTGAGTGAGATAACGAGCTCACATGAAAAAGATACTAACTAGGTGAATTAGTTTTTTTCCCTAGTTTTGTCAATCTATTTTCCTTAATTTTTAAATTTTTCTTTTTTTTTTTTTTTAGCACATCATATAGATAAAGTTGTTCTGACACAATAGTTATTTTTGTTTTCAACTACAAATTTATGTTTATATTTTGTCTTGATAAATTTCCTGCTTGCCATTGAGGCCAAGTGTGTGTTTTGTAGGTGTACGAGGAGTATGCGTACTTTTTATTAAATTAAAACTCAATATTAATTTTTGGAAGAAAGATATAATTGCAAAAGTGCAAATTTTGGAGGGTCAAATTGGTAATGACCCATAGGCCTTGTTTGATTGACTGGCCTTGTTCTAAGTTTTTTAAAAATTTTAGATTCAATATAAAGGCATTAGATAAAGTAAAAATAATTTTAGTTTAAAACAAGAAAGTAGTACAATTTTTATGGATTCTTAGTTCGAGCTCAAAGTTGATATTTTGATTACTTAACTAAGAAATTTAATAACAAAGCACCTTAATTTCTTATAGTTAACTTATTAAATATCTATCATATAAATTTTTAAAAACATTTTCTTTTTATTTTTTTTATTCTCTTCAATATATATTTTATTTTATTTAGAACTCTCTCTCTCACTCTCATCTTCAGTTGCGAGAAAATTAATTTAGATAAATATATAATTGGAATTCATCATTATTCATTTGAACTATTTGAGAATGTTTATATTTGTAAGAATTAAGAACTATTTGACTTTATCTTCACACTTATGGATTTAAACATTTGAGAATGCTTATGAATTTTATAATATTCATAATATTTAAGAATTGAGAATTTTAAATTATATTTTTTTATTAGTTGTAAACATACTAATTTTATTTTATATACATTTAAGCAACTTAAAAATAATTATTACAAACATAATATTTATGATAGTATATATGTATATATATATATATATTAAGTAATAAACTAAATACATTAATTTGAAATAAATATATGAATACAAATTTTGAACAATATTTGTAATCTTTCTCAACAATTCATTTTCCCATAATCATATTCCAAGAAATTATATTATTGTTCGACTATTCGTTGAACCAGCCCATAAGGAAAAGTGTACAGAGCACAACAAACGTGAGAAACATGTGCCGTCAGATCTGGATCAACGACACATACTAATCGTTGATATACCACGAATATCAGTGGCATCCTTCTTTTTTTCTTTCCTTTTCATTTCCACACAACTTCCCTGAGTCCAGTTTATTGTCGATTTCCAGATTCTCTCTTGCTTTCTCTCTGGAAAACATGAGCAAGGGACCAGGTCTTTTCTCCGATATTGGTAAAAAAGCCAAAGGTGATTTTCCTTTCCATTTCTTCTATTTTTATTATTATTCTCTTTGGAAATTACGATTCGAGGTCGTTTTGATCGCTCTCGAATTGACAACTGTATTCAAATGTTTGATTTGTGTGTTCGTCTTATTAGATAATTTGTTTAAATTGCGTTTTTGTAGATCTGTTGACTAAGGATTACATCTCTGATCAGAAATTGTCTGTTTGCACGTATAGCGACACGGGAGTGGTATGTGCTTCCTTGATTCAGAGCTCTGCTTATTTGTTCCGTTTTCACTTCAGTACTATATTCAATAACACTGGAAATCTCAACCTGTTTTTCGTCCTAAGAGGAATGTTGCAGATATACGTATCCATGGCTCATACTAGAACTGGATGCAGATACTTTTTTTTTTTTTTTTAATGTAACACAGATACAGTTAATATTCTTTCCTTTTGAATTTTTTTTTTCTTTCCCCCCCCCCCCTAGAAG
Organism: Apocynum venetum; assembly: GCA_019593545.1. Classification (NCBI taxonomy): domain Eukaryota; kingdom Viridiplantae; phylum Streptophyta; class Magnoliopsida; order Gentianales; family Apocynaceae; genus Apocynum; species Apocynum venetum. Next base: position 327,901 of record SRSM01000123.1, on the reverse strand, counting down.
TGCTATGTTTTTTTGTGCTTATTAGTTTTGTTTTTACCCCAATCCTAATATAGAATTAAGTGGTTCAATAAATTGAAGGTTCTGGAAAGATGAAATGTACTTCGATTATGAATGTTAATGTTACTCCAATGTTCTCCTTGGAGTTCACCTTCTTTCTTATTTGTTTTTCATTTCCTCCTCTCTTGTCTTTCATTGTCATATTAAATACAAATATCCTTTTTTGAAGACATATTTGGGATATAAACAAGTTTGGTACATTCACCTTTTCTTATATTATGTTTTGTTCCAGACATCGCCAGTGCTCAATATTGATTCATTTCCTATTTCTGATCTATAAATTGGCATACCTTATTTGTGCTATGAATTTGCTCGTTACTTTCTTGGAAACTAATTCTTTACTCATGTTCTTCAGAAAATTTTAGGTTTCTTCTATTTCGTAACCATGTAATTAACTAGTATTCTGCATTAATTTCTTTTTTCGGTTTGTTACCGCATATTTAACTAGTATTCTGTATCCTGTTCTTGTCTTTGTTTCTCTAGGATGCTAGCTTCTATATATTTGTATCCTGCTAAGATGTCTCTCATTATCTAGCGCATTTTGTAAACATTGATGGAAATAAAATTTAAGATCTCAATGGTATCTTGTGCTTTCATTGCAATATCTGGGAACCAGTTCAGGTCTCTCCAATATGCGCATGTAGATTCAGTTCAAGTAAGCTCTGGGGTTTTACTGAGCTGGCTCTAGTGTTTTTTATATTTTGGTTAAATAGTTTATGATCAGCACTCCAAGTAAATTGGTCCATAGCATTGTGTCTGCGGATTCTAATATGCACAACTCCTCTTCGTAGATTTTTTTAAATGGGCGTTTGCTCATTATGATCTATGGAATAACTTCTTAGGGGAGTACTGATGCATGCTATTCATGGAATTGCCATTAGAGGAGTGAACTGCAGCTCAGTCAATAGCTTTTCCAAGTAACTCTTAGCTTTACTGAGCTGGCTTTAACCTATAGATTGCCTTGCTGTAGCCATCATTAAAGGAATATAATACTGAATTTTGTAACTGAAGATAATTATCACCACATGGCAGAGCAGTAAGATGCACTCCCTTTGTCCAAATTAAATGTACCTTTTTGACTTAACACAAATATTTAAGAGAGTAACTTAGCACCTTACCTTGCTAATTCAAGTAGTTCTTTGTTTATCCATGGTTAGTGAGATTTGCATTAAGGTTGTTTGTGAAAGCTTAAATTGAAAATATATTCTCCTTCCGCCTCAAATTATAATATGTTGGAAGTACACTTTCTTGTCCCAAATAATAAGATATCTTGCTATTTTTTAGTGTTATTTTGTATATTGTTTCTAATATTGCTCCTATTTATTTTATCTCCCTTAAATGAGAGTATTTTAGTTTCAAAAGATAACAGGCACAGTAAATGAGGGTATTTTAGAAACTAAAATACTTTTTTAATATGTGTAATTCCTTTCAATATTTTACATTTTGGGACAGAGGGAGTATCTTTTTAGAAGTGAACGTTTAATTTTGGAGTTCTCAAAACATATGGACATTTAATTTGCGGGCAGGGAGTATAAAATTTGTATATGTCTCCATTAGTATTGCTGTTATGAATGTGTAAGGTGATATTTAAGACTAAGTGTACGTTTGCATTCTACAGTAAGCAACATGCATATGTGCTTTTTTTTCCCATCATCTTCTTCTTGTGGGTATCAGGGATGGTTTTTTTTTTCTTTTTTGGGGGTGGGGGTAGGGGGTGGGGAGGAAACTCTTACAACCACTCTGCTTTTGTGAAACTAGAATAGGTGACTTCTTTAAATGGTCTTTTTTCATTTTAGCTCATGTAGGAGCATCATCTTTCTGTGCTGCACTTTATCTTAGATCCAGATGCTAAGTTATGTAGATTTACTTGAATCCTTTGTTGAGGTTTCTTCAATAGAAAATGGAGTAATGCATACCTTATTGTATTTGGAAGATTGATTATTGAACTTTTGTATATCCAACTCTGATCCTGCTTGCTCTGCTGTATCATAAATGTTATGCAAATACGATTTTTTCTTTCTTCTGGTATTTACTTTAGCTCCTATCAATTGAATGGGCATTGATTCGCTGGCAATATTTTTAAGCATAGGCCCTTACATCAACTGCTGTGAAAAAAGGTGGGTTTTCAACGGGAGATGTAGCTGCTCAGTACAAGTATAATAACACTTTGCTTGATGTCAAAGTTGATACAGAATCAAACGTATGTTGTTCGTACCTTAGTCTTATCATAAACGTATGCCTTTTCAAGTTGTTCTCTTCAGACATCTTATCATATCTTTCTTTTCTTTCTCTTACAGATCTCAACCACTCTTACTGTCACCGAGATTGTCCCATCAACAAAGACCATTATTTCTTTCAGATTTCCTGATTATAATTCTGGCAAGGTACAGATTGACTCAGCTGTAAAGTCTTCAACCACATTTTTCTCTTCAATATCTCAAACTTTGCTTCTTTTTGTTCTTTGGTTCAAATGCAGGCTGAAGTTCAATACTACCACCAGAATGCAAGCTTAACTTCTGCTGTCACTCTGAAACAATTGCCTACTATTGATGCTTCAGTCACCATTGGTACACCAACCTTTGCCATTGGTGCAGAGGCAGGTTATGAGACCTCTTCGGGTTCATTGACAAAATATAATGCAGGAATAAGCATCACAAAGCCAGAGTCTTTTGCTTCTGTAATACTGTAAGTCCCCATGGCATCTCTGTTTAGCTTTATAGTAATCACACCCATGAATTTGCCCACAATTTATTATGTGAATGCTAAAAAGATCTTTTTGTTTATTTTGTCCCAGGGGAGACAAAGGGGACACAATAAAAGCATCATATGTATATCATCTGGATCAATTGAAGAGGACTGCTGCTGTGGGAGAGATTACTAGAAGGTTCTCCACTAATGAGAATACATTCACTGTCGGAGGATCTGTTGTTGTCGATCCCCTTACAGCTGTGAAAATGAGGCTCAACAATCATGGGAAACTGGGGACCGTCTTGCAGCATGAGCTTATACCGAAATCTGTTCTGACTATCTCCAGTGAATTTGACACCAAGGCCTTGGATAAAACTCCTAGGTTCGGTGTTGCCCTAGCGTTGAAGCCGTAAATGCATCTTTTTCTTTACATTAGAACTTCAGATTCTTTTTTGCTTTTGATAGCGCTGGAAGGCAGCGGTGAATAAAAGTTCCAAAAATATATTTGGTCCTAGGTTTCAGATACTGTGGATGATTTTGTGCAGATACCTGGGACATCATCAGACATTTTCTGTAGCTTTCTGGAACCTTTTGTTGGGCCTTTTTTTTATCTTTCTTTATTTTTGTGATAATTCTTGGAAATTTGAGATATAAACGTTCTTGCTTATTTAATCGGGCATTCTTGTTATGAGTCATGAAATTAATTGTGTCTTGACCTCTTGCATTTGATTACCCGTTAGTAGTTTTCTGGGATTTGCTTTAAGGTGCTTTTGGTACTTAATTGGTACCTGCGCGTTTGGAATAAATCCCTGAATTGGTGGACATATTGCCAGGAATGATGATGATGAGCACGCATCTACTCGCATTTCTGGTCTTCGCCTGCACACGCCGATTAAAATTACAATAATAATCAGTGTCTCCGCAATCATCCTTCTCTTAAGAATAGACAGAAAATGAGTTTGGTTTATCACAAACCTCAAACGAACCCTCATCTGTATAAATCATAGTCAATGATCTAATTATTCCGTTATACATTTACTTCTTCCGTTATGGGCGTCAGCTCTAGAACAAAATAAATGGACTGTGATACAAATGTGGTCCATGAATCTGGCACATTATTATTTTTAAGAAATTTTATTATGAATTAGGAAAACATGGTCATTGCTATTGAAGAATTAGCTACAACTATATTGTTGTGGCGGTTAGTTTGTAACTACAAAATTCATGTAAATCATACTATCAAATTTTCCCATTATGAGTTACTCTTGCTTCTATTAGTGGCAAAATAAGTTCTTTTGAGAAAAAAAAAAAATTAGCTAATTTATTATGATTGATCCTGCTTTCCATATAACAAAAAAAAAAATTGTTTTATTTTGTTGTGATCCTCTATAATTCAACATGTCCGATGTGTATTGGAATCACTATTTAAACCGGGGGAATGAAGTGGATGAATGAAAAGAATGTACACAATCACTAAAATTATTGGTAATTCTCCAAATATAGTTGCATCGGGCCAATTAAATTCTTTTTGCTTCATGTAATTGGGGAAAGTTGAGATCCCAATCCAATAGACTAGATACTGCGAATCCTTCTTCAAAAATATTGTTTCCAGTTCCATGAAGTAGCTAGCTAGACGGACCTTTTAACAAACTATCACAACCAAAAGAGAATTTCTTCGATGAAATTATTATTGCAAAGCATTTATGATTCTTCACATGCATGCAATAAATGCACCAGCAAGATCGTACTAGTACTACTTCAGAGTTAAGACCGTCAAGAATTTCTCGTCTTCCCAAAAGAAAAGTGCATAATAGTATAACATTTACGACACCATTGTAATAAGTTACAGTAACCGCAGAGAATCCCATGGAAACGCTGAGTCTGAGGGTGTGGAGAGATTTGGGAGTTGTGGATACCATCTACGAAGAAGAAGGTGAAGACTCCTCAACTGTTCCTTCGCTCTCTCCGGTCATCTCTTCACCTCCTCCTGCTTCTCCTCTCCATTCCCGAGTAGAGGCATGGTACCATTTCTATATATATATCTTCTATTTTTTTTGTCTCCCTTATAATTCAGTTGTATCCCTGATCGTTCTTCGCTTAAAACAATCATTTATATATGTTAGGTCTGCGGCTTCGGGACAGGAAACTGATGTGGTTATACATGTTCCTGGTTCAAGTTTCAACCTGCATAAGGTATGCAGAAATAATTGTTTATAATACGTTGTGGGATGAACAAGATCAATTTTTTTCCTCCAATAATCTCCTTCAGCAATCAGCGCGTAATTAATTTGATGAGTCGACCGGTAATAAAAAATACTAAAATCTAAGAAGGGGGGAAAAAATGTGTTGATTTTACACACTTTTTAATAGCTTATCTTTTCTTCTTTTTTTTTGATAGGTAAATTAATAGTTTATCTGCCTAAACAAGAAAAGGTAAATTGATTTTTCCCAATTGAAAATGTTGCGCCGTGATAGCTAAGCTGGAATTGAAATGGAATTTCCTCTTCGTAGCCCACACTCACCCAATTGCTTGTCGCCTCCCACTCTAGCTTAGAAGGGCTTCCTAGGGCTTTTCTAACTTTTTCAGGTGCATCATTAAGTCTTTTATTTTTTATTTTTTCTTTGGGTGGGGGAGAAGAATTACCAAGCCGGTCTAGGGATGATAGATTTTAGCCTAACAAAACATCATAATTCTTCCTCTACCTTTGATGTTCAATTGTTAGAATATATAACTGTATTTTTGTTAAAAGGAAACAAAAAGAATTGCATTTTAGAAACTGTACCTTGGACCTTGAACCTTGAACCTTGGTCTTTCTAAACTTATTGTAAAGCTACTAATTGAGTCGCAATTTAAATTTATAAGATCATAAGGTTGCCAATTGTAATCTTGTATATGTAAGCAATTTGCATACTAAACTAGTTATTTCACTCAAGTCTAAGTAAATTATTTCTGATTTTTTTTTCTAAAGAAAACGGAGGGAATTGGCAATCTATAGCAACATTTCTTGAATTGTTCCCAGGTTATTCTTTTATGTAGTGCATCACTACTTCTTAGTTAGTACTATCAAGTCCAAAATATTAGTACTTAACATATCGTTATTTCTAAAACTGGACCGGACAACTACAAAAATTACCTTCCCCAAAGTAAGAATAGATTATGAAGTTGCTTATGACCCTGACGAATTTTGGAAACAATTCAACCTACACCTCACTTAAAAAGGATTTCTTAAATGTGCGTATACTTTTCGGAAATTAATGAAAAGTATGGGGGCATTTAATAAATTTGTTTTTTCTTTTTCCCCTTCCACAGGCCCCATTGCAAGCAAAGAGTGGCTATCTGAAACGGCAATTAAAGGGATCGACAGAATTTACTCTCTCCCCGCCGTTAAATATAACGGCTGAAACTTTTCTTTAGTAACCGAATTCTGTTACGGGACCCACATCCTCATCACGCCATTTAACGTCGCGCCTTTGCGAATCGCAGCAGATTTACTGGATATGACAGACTCTATCGGCACTCCGACTGATAATTTACTGCAGAAAACCGAAAATTTCTTTCGGCGTATAGTTTCTGCGAATCGAGAACACGCCTCAATCGTTCTCCAGTCGTCGCTGTCTCTTCTCCCTGAGGCCGAAACTACGGCCTGTCTTGTGACCAGATGTATTGAAGCATTGAATTCCATTGATGCCGGCGTTGTGACTTCCCTAGACGAGGTCATAAAGTTGAAGCCGGATGATTTTCAAGTAGTCGTCGAATCCATGAATCAGAAGTTCACCAGCCATGACCTCCTCTATAGAATCGTCGACCTATACCTTAAGGTAAAATTCCTTTATTAATTTGATGAAGCTGATAATCTTTCTCTGCGAATTAATTAATTTTGAACTTTTGCAGGAAAGCATAGGGGAGATAACAGAGGAAGAGAAAATTCGAATATGTAATTACATAGATTGCACAACACTCTCGTCTCAACTTTTGATGCATGCTGTTCAGAATCCTAGAATGCCACTAAGATTCGTTGTCCAAGCCATGTTTGTGGAGCAATTAAACACTCGCCGCTCAATTTTCTCGGCTGTCAATCATCACAACCGTACTAAGCATCAAAGACTCCATAAAATTAGTCATGAAAGTGAAGATCCGGTGACGCTCGGTGCAATCCTAGAACGCGACGCGGCGCTGCGTCAAGTGGCACAGATGAAAGCAGCCATGGATACCACCAATTCACGTATTCAGAGCTTGGAGAAAGAGCTGAACGGGATGAGGAAGCTAATACATGAATCAGAAACTAGTAGAAAGGCATTGGATTCAGGCCGATCGCAGAGCTTTCGGTTTAGCTCACAGAATAAGATTGAAAGGGGACAGATAGGATCGGTTTCTTCGGCAAGCTTGCGCTGTACTGCAAATAAAGATAAAATAGGATGTTCGTCTTCCTCGGATGAGTCCTTTGAAAGGAGTACTTCCTCCGTGGAAAAGAATTTGGGAAGGAGATTAATCGATGGATTGAAGAGTGCATTTCGAGCATCAGCCATAGTGTCAAAGAAGAAAACCGACAGTTGTGATCGTAGCAGAGCCGAAGGAGGAGAGTGTATCAGTATGAGCACTCGATCGTAACTGCTGCATTATAATTATTATTTTAAAAGCACTGATTAGTATTGGTTTGGTTTCATGTGTTTATATTACCTTTGCTGATTATGCAGTGAATATGTATTTTGAAATGTCGGGTCGGTGGGTTGTACTACATGTGTTTTTGACTGCATTTTGAACTTAGGATACTGTCTCAAAAATCGTCCATAATGGCAAAAGGAATTGCTGTCATTAGTAGCCCAAGACGCCATGTAACTGCTCAACTTGGGCTTCCTCGATAGTGCCATATCAAGAATTGGGTAACTCAAATATTGCGTCTTTTATCCTTTCTCAGGTTTTTCTCTTTTTAGAGTAGCGGAATTAATGGCATATTTTCATCTCCAAACAGCTTCCTTATGTTTAGTAGTGATACAAAATACACATCCATTCTGGCTAGTTAATTAAAATGGATCCAAAAAGTAATTGGAAGAATAAATTATAATAATTGTTAAACCTGATTTCATAACTAGACAAATTTGAAGGCCAGCACATCCTTCTTTCGAGTTAATCTTCCACAAATGATGTGCTAATACAAAAGAAGTTCATGATGATGCTTTATTTATTTTGATAATAGTGCTTCCTCAATATCCGAGTTAAATTTTTATGTTTTGGAATTAGGCGTATACAAATTTTGATAATAGTGCTTCCTATGAGCGACGAGTGGGAATAAATGTAAATACACAACCCAATTGCTTATTTTTTTTAAGGTGGATTTATTTTATTTATTAGGCCCATAATTATTTAATTAGTGTTTTTTTTATTTTGTAAGAATTAGGGTATATAATTCTATTTTATGTTATTTTATCTAAAGATAATTTATGGAAAACAAATAAGGAGGCTAGATAAAGTAATCATTTTTAAAACAACTCCGAGTAATTTTGTGACATTAATGATTTAATATAGTTATATTGTGATTTTTTAAATTTAAAGATTTTATAACCAGACGTAAGCGATTTTTTTGGATTCTATCTAAATTATGAAGAATCATCTGTTTGACTTAATAGTCTATGATACCTTTTGATTTATTAAAAATTTATTTCAAAGATTGAATATTTATCTATTTGTTATTTTTGTATATTAAAATTTGGAATGAGTTTGATTATTTTCTGATTTAGAAATCTATATTCACATATATGATTTAATTTGTTTATTTGAGAAATTGTTTGTGTGTTATATTGAACTCATATGGATAATTTGAAGTTGGGGAAATATGTTCCAAATATATGAATTTCGTTTATACGAAAGAATTTGATTGTTATTTGACCATTCTAGCGGGAGTACAAGTAAGTCTGACGTAAAAGTTAACATGTGTTATATTTGATATATATATATATATATTTTCCAAGCACCTTATGAGTATTAGATAGTAACTCTGTTATGATATAATTTCTATTATTGTACTAATTATAGTGGTGGCTGATCTTTCTTAACAAATTTTCCTAATATTCTAGTACCACCGCTAAGGTCATCTATTCTTTTGTTTTGTTATTTGATGCAAAATTGTGTACTATATAATAAAATAGTTTGGATTTTGTTTAATTACTTATTAGTATTTTATTTGGGCCTAACTTAATTATCCATCTTAAATGATTTTTTATTTAACTTGAAGTTGGGCTAAGCCCACTTAAGTTGTAATGAATTTAATTTAGATTTTATGTCAATAGGCATGATAATCAATTTAAAATCTAGATAATATTTTCCAATATTTGTTTACATAGTCATGCCTTCTAGTTCCTTTTCCTTTCTGGTCATGACTCCTTTTAATTTTTCTTTTCTTATTCCTTCCCTGTTTTGATTTTACTTTATGATTAAACTTTTTAAACCTATTTTCAAATATTATAATATATTGATTTTATATATTAACTTAGCTTATGTTTGTTAATAAACACTATTAAATAGTTTGTTTTAGAATTAAAGCTTTGAATTTTTTTTTATGTAATAACTCATTTTGAAGAGGTATTATAATTATTTACTGAGCTCGTTTATACTCATTATTTTATTATTTTATGTTTTCATATTATTAGACTATTTTTGAGGAATGTGAAGAAGACACGTGGTAGATTAATGTTTTAACTATTTCCTAATAGATTATCAACTTTTAAACTTTTGTTATTAGAAGATTTGATAGTTTATTTATTTATTACACTTTATTAGACTTACTTTTGGGCTTTGTTTTGGATTTTAGTTACTTTTTTGGATGATTTTGATTGATGTAAGAATATTTTTATTTATTTGAATAAATAGTTTTATTTCATAGGTTATGGTATAATTTGAAAGTCTTTGTAACCATGTGATTATGAAAGATATTTTGTAACGATTTTGGGGTGTGACAATAAAGACATGGGATTATTTTTAATAATACATTACATCTAGTTCGGATGGGGAATCCAAATTGGGAAGAAAGAAGGGATTTGGAGTTGTTTGTCAAATTTTAAGGAAAATAAATGGAGAAAAATAGAAGGGTGATAATTCTTTATTTTTTCAAAAAAAAAGAAGAAGAAGTAACATTTAAAAAGTAACTTTATTTTAAAAATAATTTCAAGAGCCCATCTTGACCTTTAAAAAAAACTTTATTTTGACTTCAAAAGAAGTTCTTTCTTTTAGAAAAACTTTATTTTTTTTTCTAAAATTGTAAAGAAAGGGATGGAAAGAATGATTAATAAAGGATGATAATCGAGATGTCAAATATATCCTCATTATAGTATTTATTTTAAATGAAGAAGAATTATTTTTGTACATATACAATGTTTTAGATAGATCCTTTCCGGTTTCTCTCTATCAAACTCTCAAATAAAATTAAATGAAACCCAGCTCAACATTATTTTCTTTCGTAACTTCTTCTCCTTTCTTTTCTCTCACGGATAAACAAACCTTGTTGGTGGCATTTTTCTTTTTTTAATTTGTCAATAGACTAAAAATGGATCAAATTAAAACAATTATTAGCTTAATGTAATTTCCAGTTCAGGTTTTAAAACTACCACATTCAGCACGCATCATTATGTCTGTATTTCACAAACGTTTAGCAATTTCAAACGCGAATTACAACTCTTCATTTAATAATTGATTCTTCAAACGATTTTATAAAAAATGTATTTATTTTGTTTGATATTAATGTTTATTTCTTCATTTTATAATATTATCATATTCTTAAAACAATATATGTTTTCATCTAAGATTATACGAACTCCTTCTAATTTAAAGAATTGATGCCCTATTAACCCATGACTATCACTCTTGACCTTAACCAAAATTCTCATTAACTTTCAATGTAATTAAGAAAATATATGAATATTCCACTTTGAATGAAGAGTGCAACATTTAGATAATCAAAAGTATTTTTCTTGTCTCAGTCACTATGGCCCTTCAAATATTTTGAGTTTTGCAATTTACTTATATTTTTTACAACAGTCTAAATTTTACCCATTTAATTACTTTATAAAATTATAAAAGACATACTTTCAAGCGTGGTAATAGTTTCAAAGTTATCTTTGAAATTTATATATTAAATAATAAACTATGATTATATTTTTTTTCATATCTAAAATAACATTGATGATATTTGATAAATAAGTACAATTTAATTAATGATTGTAATGTTATGACTTTGAGTCATTAATGATTGTTACTTATTTAGAAAACATTGATGCTATTTTAAGGTAATGATATGACTCTATAATTGTCCATTCCTTCTATGAAAGAATGCTCTCCCTTTTCAATCTCCATTCAAGAACAACGACCGCGTTTGAGAAGTCAGACCCTTAAAAGAAAAAGAAAGAATTCAATGCTTTAACCTCTTTTCTTGTGGTAGGTAGGAGAGAGAGAGAGAAGTAGCTAGAAGGCTAGTGTTAAAAGAAAAAGGAATTTTGTTGTTGAACTTTTTTTATTTTATTTTAATGTACTTATTCATTATTCTTATTATCACTTCATACATTAAAAGTTGTTGTACGTAACCAAATAACTCTTTTAAATTCTAAAAAGCCATTAGGTATTAAGGGTGTACTATTTATTATAATTCCATTAATTATTGGTGCACAATTATTTTTAATATTATTCATACTTTTAAATAGGAAAATATAAAATAATAAATGATTTAGTTTCAAACTATTAAAAAATAATATAACATAATAAATAGAGCTATTTTAAAAAATTAAAATATCTTATTAATATATTCAAAATATCAACGAATAAAGTATTTTACAAAGATAAAAAATGTGAGATAAAATATATGAATAAATAAATGTATTATGGAAAAAGTGATAAAATATAAATAAAAAATTATAAAATGAATTATATTTAAAAATAAAAATAAATGATTTTAGCTACTTATATTAATATATAGAAAGAATATTAATTAGATTAGTGGTAGATATTATTAGTAAGTGATATATAAATTTTTTAAATTAATGACATTATTAATAGAATTTTAAATGAAAAATATATTTATTTTAATAAATTAAATACATATCAAAATAAAAATATGTATATTCAATTCCTGTGTAATATTTTATTAAAAATATTTTACATAAGAAAATCGTATAATTGCAAAAATTATATGCTCCATAAAATAGCTAAATACCCACCGCACGGCCCGCACCCGACTTAAAATTAAAAAATAAATCACAAACTCAGTTCTTGATGCATTATCGAGCTTCGATCTCTTTCACGAGCATCTCGAGGACCCTCTAACGTGTTTGTTTTCGCACATAATAAATTATCCTCTGGCTGCATGAATCACATGGATGATTCAGTATCTTCAAATCTATAAATTCGACCAAACTGGCTTCATATTCTATTCTTCAGCATTGCCAGCTTATATAATTTTTAATTTTTGTATTTTTGCTTCAATTGGGATTCAAGAGTTATTTGTTCTTTTGGGTGGAAAATGATTGGGTCTGTATACCGACCGTTGCATCTGTGTTCTTCTCCCGGATTTGACTTTTCGGAATCGTCGGCTTCAGAGGGGAACTCAGGCTTATTCAAGCTGTCGGTGAATGGCGCCGAGGTAAAATCGTGCTTTTTGGCGCCAATTAAGGCAACGGAGGGTTCCAAAATGTCGTTGCATATCAATGGAAAAGTTGACAACTTTCGTCATGTTCTACGGGCTGGTTGCAATTCCAACGACGATTTGAGTTTAAATGATACCAATGGTTTCAAAGGTACAGTCCCTATTTCTGCCTATTCTTTTCCTATTAATTCCACAATGATAAATAAAGTTGTTCCGCTTTTAATTTCACGAACATTTCAAACGTCCTCTAATATTAAATGCAGTTACATTCATCTACGTGCTTCTGTATGTTTATGTATGAAATGGAAATACTTTATCATTGATAATCAACTTTTGACTTCATTTTACGATATTTTTTTGATAATTTTAGCTTGGTGGCTTTGTCTTTATGATTGTTGACTGATTTGCTGGGTAGGTAAAGAGATATTACAAACAACTAATGTTGGGAATTCGACTAATATACTTTGGCACAAATGTGCCATCGAAAAGAGAGAAAGGCAGGAATTGCTTCAACAAAGGGGCTGTGTCATATGGATTACTGGACTCAGTGGTTCTGGTATGTCTGGCAATCAATGAATAGCCTCTTCTAATTCTTTAATTTTTATGTTCTGTTCTTTGCTTTGTTAATCTTGCTGCATAATTAATTACATATTCTCTTAGTGCACATAGAGATCTTATTTTGTTTAATAAGGTATTGCCTTTTACTCATTTATTTTATTTGAAATTTGTTTTTGAATATGAAAAGTGTATAATGGAAAGTGCACCAACTTCTATAGCTCCATTTAAGCAGCTGGTTTCTTGATATTGATGAGATTAAGTATTGATAGGATACTCAAAGCATTCCAGAAAAGATAAACAAATTTGATCTGATCTTGTTTAAGTGTCGATATGCTAAAGACCAGTTGGTATGGATAACTCTATCTGGTCGTTGATATTCTTGCTGTATTATAATCCCTAATTTGCTTCTTGTTGCCAAAGCAAAATAAGCACTTGTCATTTCAAAAGACATTTGAGAGAATAAATTTGAGTCTGATGCAACTGTGTACTTCAGACCATGTCTTATTCTTGCTGAATCACTGGAAATGATAGTCAAATTTAAATTATAGATATTGTTGACTAGCAAAGTATTGGCGAAACAAGTTCATCCGGATGGTCTTCATTATTTACCTTGTGCATAGTTTAGGGTAAAATAAGCTGCAAGTAACAAATTGAAGGACTCTCAGTGACTAACTTTTTTCTTTCTGAGTCATTGCTTGCTAGTTTTCAATCATGTGGTTATCATTTGTTGAAATAGAGTATTGATTTACATCTCAAATACTTTGAGCAGCATGATTTTGCTGGTTATTACTATTCCTGTGATATGGCCCTAAAAAGGAAATTTGCTTTCTTGGTTCCTAGTGTCGATTTTATTCTCTCTATTCTGCCATATAGGTCGAATATTACTACAAAATTTTAGCACATGTAAGCCTTCTCTCTCCCCCCCCCCCCTCCTCCCTCTTTTTTTTTCTGGGGAGAATGTTTAATTCTTTTGAAAAGTTGGACTTGTTTGCAGGAAAGAGCACTTTGGCATGTGCTTTAAGTCGAGGCTTATATGCAAAGGGAAAGCTTTCCTACATTCTTGATGGTGATAATGTTCGACATGGACTAAACAATGATCTTGGTTTTAAAGCAGAAGATCGAGTAGAGAACATTAGGAGGATTGGTTAGTTTACTGATTCTGACCTTTGATTTTCTCATAAACTAAACTCATTTTTCCCCCTTTTTACTCTTTCATTTGTAGGTGAGGTAGCAAAGCTCTTTGCTGATGCTGGAATCATTTGCATTGCCAGTTTGATATCTCCCTACAGGAAGGACCGAGATGCCTGTCGTGCTTTACTTCCAGATGGGGATTTCATTGAGGTTGGGGATTTATCTGAAGATTTTGGCCTATGGATATACCAGAATATTGTTATGATCTTCATCCTAACTATTTGGAATTTTTAAAGCTGATGAAACTTGTGATTTTTAGGTGTTCATGGATGTCCCTCTAAAAGTGTGCGAGACAAGGGACCCTAAGGGCTTGTACAAGCTTGCAAGAGCTGGAAAAATTAAAGGTATTTTCTCAATGTCCTATGCAGTGTTGTAAATGATCTCTCTCTCTCTCTCTCACTCTTCGTTCTTCTTAAAAATTATTTCCTTCCTTTTTTCTTTAGTTCTTGCACACACTGTGGCAGCAGAGAGTGGTTTCTTGCCTAGCTATTAGGTTAAATGCAATATGTTGTATGAAGTTTGTGGATTCTTGTCCACATGTTTATCTGTCTTCTCTCTTGCTAACCATTTCTTTTTTTGGCACCTGCATGTAATTAGGTATATTGGAATTGGGGTTGAACCTTTTTCTTGGACACTTCAAGCATTTTTTCTCTTAGAAAGATCTTCTTCCACGTACTGAAATATCAAGTTACATCCTTGTTGTTCCATTGTTGCTGAATTTAAAAATCACAATTAAATTTTTTGAAAACAAATATCTAATTTGTGTTTTCCAGTTCTTGAGGAAACAAGAAGAGGCAATCATCTGTCGATCCTGTTAGGAGTATATGGCAACTGTTTATGACAACTAATTATTCCTCTGAATTTTCTTTTTATTTTATTTTATTTTAGGGTTTACGGGAATTGATGATCCATATGAGCCGCCACTTAAAGCGGAGGTACATGTTCCCTTGAGGTTGCTATAGAAATGCTTATTTGCTTGAGCAAGACAAACATGGTGAATTTCAAAGCCTCTTTCCCTTGGGGTTTGACTTAAGATGCATTTCTAGCCAAGATTTTTCTAATCAGTACAAGATATGATCATATTCCAATTGACCATGGCTTCTTCTTGCGGCTTAATATTATTCATGTCCAAGAGTATTATTGCATCTCCATGCCATGACTCCATTGTTTTGCAGATAATACTACACCAGAAGGTTGGGCTCTGTGATTCTCCATCAGATTTGGCTGATGTTGTGCTTTCATACTTGGAGGAAAATGGATATCTGAAGTCTTAAATTTACCATGCCATTTTTACAACAATTGGAAACTTAACTGCATAAGTTTTCCATACAAGTGAACTGCTCGCGATTTTCACTGCAATTGGAAAATGTCAAGTTTTCCATACAAGAGAACTGTTGGCATGTGCTGTGAATAATTCTATTAGATGTAAGATTAGTGTGATTGATTTAGCATTAAATCATATAGGCATGATTTTGTGTCCCTTTGGGCATGTACCGCATAGATTTTTGTAATTTGAATACCATAAATAATATCAAATCTTATCAATGATACTTGGAAATAATGTTCCGGGGATAGCATTGGGTTGTTATGCTTTCATATGTGGTATGCTGTCGCTGGCTTTTGAAATATATGTTTTGAATAAACTCTAGCAATGTTGGAGCTCCTTTTTTTTTTCTTTTTCCTGGATCTTCAGCGTTTTGTATTGTGGATGAGCAGTTTAGCACCACCATGTAAAATAGAAATTGACTATATGATTTTGTTTCCTTTGCCTACAGTAGGTGGGTTGATTATCTAGAGGGGCAGTGAAATAAATGTAAATTCAATAAACATTTTAAATCATCTAATATTAAATGTATTTTATATAATATAAATTATTTATTTAAACTCATTAACTTTAATGGCTTTTTTCTTCTTTTTTTAAGTTTTGTCTTGGTTAGCAGCAAGAGTAATGCATGTGTATTCGATGCTATCAGTAGATGTTTTTCTTTTTTTTTTTGGTTCCATTATGTTAATTGTATGTTGTTTCAGATTTACTCCCATGTATCGACTCTCTCTCAAATTTTCTCTGATTAATTATATTTTTTATTTTTATTGGAAATAAGAAAATAGTTAAACAAAATTTACTGTAATCAAAATATTTAAATAAATTCAAACAAAATATGGTATCTCTCTCTCTCTCTAACAAAATTTACATGTTTTGATTTTTTTTTTATTGCCTCATATTATATGTACTCGTTCAAATAGGTGGATATTAATGTAAAATTAAAATTCAATTATCTCTCAGACAAAAGAAATTTTCTAGGCTATATAAACTCAAACGTTTCTTAATATATATTTTTTTTTTGCATTTTGATTGAATTTCGTGAGATATTACATGATATTTGTGCATGCGGCTATTATGAATTAGTTACGTTTGTTGTTATACATATATCATAATCACGTTCTTGTTTGGAGTTTTTTCTAATCTCAAATATTGTACTTTTTAAAAAATGAATGTGTATTTTATATGTTAATTCAAATGGTTTGGAGTGGCTAGTAACTGGTCACTCAAATGTTGTAACCTATTTCGATGAAATTTTTAATGTGTTTTTTGAATGTTAATTTGAATGGTTTGTAGTAAGTACGTTATTAAATTTAATATTATCTTAATTGGGGATATTTTGGTTTAAAAAAATGTGAAATTTAGTAAATTGGTGTTGGATTTAACAATTATGTAAAAAATAAATTATAGAAAAAATATGTAATAAAAATTTAAAGATATATAATTACAAGCCCTGTTAGAAAATAAAGGTTTAATCATGTGTCTTGAGCTATTTTCCTAACAAAAATTTTGAAACATGGTAAACACAATTTTAAAAATATAAGAAGATATATCTAAAGAAAATACATTTTCCTTATAAAAAAAAAACATTTTTCCTCAAAAAGAATACAAGAAAAAGAAAATTGAAAAAGGTAGCACCGCCACTGTGACTCGACTATCAAGAGCGGTGCTACAGGCCAATCTGTCAACCCTTTTCTCTGTCAATTAAAATTCAAATCAAGGAAGGACTGGTTTTCCTTCATCTCTCTATACGCAGGATCAGAAGAGGAAAAGAAACCCTAACTTCTTCAATTCCGGCGAGGTAAGGAGAAGAAGTAAGAAGCGATGGGGAAGAAACAGCATAGCAAGGATAGGATGTACATAACGAAGACGGAATGGGCCACCGAGTGGGGTGGTGCCAAATCCAAGGAAATTCGAACCCCTTTCAAGCGTCTCCCTTTCTATTGCTGCGCGTTCGTAATACTCTCCACTTCCTTCCTTCATATATGTTGATTCAAATTCAAGTCACACAATGTCATATAATGTTGATTTTTTAATTGTTTTAACAATCAACCGGTGGAATTTGGACGCAGGCTTACTTTTACACCATTCGAGGATCCGGTGTGCACAGAAGATGGCTGTGTATTTGGCATCATGTGAATATTTTTCTCATGTCCCCTCCCCCCCAAAAAAATAATAAAAAAAAGAAGTAAATTGTGAAATTCAGTTTGCAAGTTTTGATTCGAAATATGATTTTTTGATGTTTGATTAGGAACATTATACCATACATAAGAAAGTATGGGAAGCATCCAGTTACTGGCGCTCCTCTCAAGCCAGAAAACTTAATTCCACTCACTTTCCATAAGAATGCTGAAGGTACTCTAATTTATTTGGCCTTGTGTATTTATGCTGATTATGTTTCTTTTAATTATGCCGATTGGTTTTGAGCTGATGCTTAATTTTCTTGTTTTGCAAGTATGTCTAATCAGTAGGTTTTAGATTTTATGTAATGTTCAACTTCATATGTAGACGAAAACAGATCAATCCATGTTCTAAGAGGCATTCTATGAAGTATGAACCACAAAAATCTATGCTGTCACATAAAAAGAGTTAAAAAGAAACTATCATTGCACTAAATTGGAGGAAAAATTTTAGCCAAGAAATCAGCTTTTTGAGCTTGAAAACTGAGAAGAAGAATTCTGGATGAAACTACCCTAACACCTTGAAACTTTGAGATGATCAGTTATACCCATCTTCTTCAGTATTCCTTTTATACCTACTCTCTCCACTATGTGCAAGTTGTCATCTTCAAATGTCAGAACCTTTTTAACAGCCTATAATCACTGCTCTTCTCTGAGTCTTAAAAAGAATCATGTTCTTCTCTTGCCATGTGTTTGAGTGAATGCACAAACAAACGCTTGTAGGATGCCATGTTAGCAAGAAGCCTAAATGGATTGATGGATCATTCTCAGTTTTCGACTTTTTTCTGTTTGCTGATAATATTTACTACTGGTCTTGATTGTACTCATCGCAATTAGATTTGTTTCTTTTTTAATTACTATTGTTTTTATGTGTAAATACCTACAATATTTGTCTGCATGTGAAAATTCTTTTTCTTGAAAATGCATTGAAGAAACTTCTTACAGCTTTTAAAGTGTTCTGTCAATTTTTTGGAGCTTAGGTATGCTTTTATTTTCATACATTGACAAGGTTTTTCTTGTGGCATTCTTTTGAGGAAGTTCAGACATATGTTTACTTATCAAGATAAACTGTCATTTTGCATCATTGTCAGCAGACTGCCAAAAACCAGATTCAATGTAGTACTGGTTTAGTTAGTTTGATATATACAAAATTTGGTTCAAAATAATTAATTTAGGATCAAATTTGCATAATTTAGGCTCAACTAATTCTTAAGATTTCATTTCTGTAGTAAAATGGAGTTGTTATCTTTCTGACAATGGTAGATAAACTGCGAAACATAATATAACTGGAACTTTTATTGTCTGAGGCTATGATTCTGATTAGTCAATTTGAATAACATCCTCTTGCTACTTGTATCAAAAGAATACTGCATGTGTTTGTGGAGGCAACTATTCCGGCTCTGGGATCACATTATCCGAAGCAATGGATGAGACATTCGTTTATCCATGTCTACATTGTTACATTTGAAATTTTGAATTGAAGCTACATCTTTTACAACTTGATTTGCAAACTGTATGTGATACTTGACCAATTGCTTCAATCATTCTCTTCTTGCCTAAACTTCTATGGTTCTCCCCCCTTTTCATTTGAATATAGCAAAGAAACACATGCATGTGCAAATGCCAATTTCAACTTTTGGTACTCAAAGCTATTCTACTTGTTATCCCAAATCTGCAAATCTGTTTGCCATATAAGTTTTTGGGACTGATTCACTATGAATTTCTCTCATGTTTTCAGGTGAATTTCACTGTCCAGTATTGAATAAGGTTTTTACAGAGTTTACACATATAGTTGCCGTGAAGACTACAGGGAATGTCTTCTGTTATGAGGTACTTTTCTGTACTAATTTCAGGTACTTTGTCACCTTAGCTCTAAGTTGTCTATTATAGTTTTTGCTCATTCATAACACTTGCATAGGCTATTAAAGAATTAAATCTCAAAACGAAGAACTGGAAAGAGCTTCTCACTGATGAACCATTCACCAAGGAAGACCTTATAACAATTCAAGTAAGATTTACAATTATTATACTCTTCCTCATGACTTTCATGTGAGCTTGATTTGAATTGTGGTAGCGTGATTATTATGTAGTCGTGATCCTGAATTATGTGCTTTTGCGGTGTAGAATCCCAATGCTCTTGACAGTAAGGTTCTCATTGATTTTGATCATGTCAAGAATAGTTTGAAAGTTGATGAAGGTACTGTCATAACCTTCTATTGCTTTTTGGTGTAGCTATTGCATTATTTATGTTGCTTTTATTGATCATATGCTTCCACTTTGCCAGAATTAAAAAAATTGGAATCAGATCCAACTTATAACATAAATGTTAGTGGAGATATCAAGCAGATGTTAAAGGAACTGGGAACTGAGAAAGCCAAGGAAATTGCACTGCATGGTGGAGGTGGAAGTAAAGCAAAAAATGAAAGGGCTGCAGCCCTTACTGCCATATTGGCTGCAAGGTCACGCATCAAAGAAGACACAGATGTGAATGGTGTACCCAAATCCAAGCAGACTTACAGTATTGTAGATGCTGCTTCTGCCTCTGTTCATGGAAGAAGTGCAACTGCTGCAAAGTCTGCTTCAGGTGATAAAACTGCAGCCCGAATAGCTTTGCATATGGCTGGAGAGAGGGCACCAGTGAATGCCAAAATGGTTGGTGCTTCTTGTTTGGCTGTGGGAAGCTTAGTTTTTCTTGAATTAGTTTCCTATGTTTTGTTCACATGTTGAAACAGAATTATCAAATGTAAAAAAAGTTGATAAATCTTGCTTTTTTATTGTTTTCCCTCTTTTTGGAGGAAAAGTGCTGTCGCCATAGGTTCTTATGAAATGGTTCTTTTATAAAAAATACTTTGATTAGGCAGTAAATATATTACTGCATAATGTACTCACAATATTGAGATTCAGTCTGAGTTATATTTCTCCTTAATGCCTGAAGGTAAAGAGTCGCTTTACCACTGGTGCTGCTTCACGGTCCTTCACTTCTACTGCTTATGATCCTGTCACTAAAAATGAATATGAATATATTAATGTTGAGAAGAATCCAAAGAAGAAAGGCTATGCCCGGCTGCACACTACACATGGTGATCTGAACATTGAACTGCACTGTGATATAACCCCGAGGACATGTGAAAACTTCATCACTCTCTGCGAACGTGGATATTATAATGGTGTAGCTTTTCACAGAAATATACGGTATTCCTCCTGCATCATTTGGATTCAAGTTTGTGGTTGAAATGTTTAAGACCATAATGTTTTGACGTTTGATCTGTTGCTATATATGCAGGAATTTTATGATTCAAGGTGGGGATCCTACAGGTACTGGTAGAGGAGGCGAATCAATATGGGGAAAGCCCTTCAAAGATGAAGTAAATTCTAAGTTGCTTCATTCTGGGAGGGGTGTTGTTAGCATGGCAAACTCTGGTCCACACACGAATGGTTCGCAATTCTTCATCCTGTACAAATCTGCAAATCATTTAAATTACAAGCACACTGTGTTTGGTGGAGTTGTGGGAGGTTTGACGACCCTTTCGGCAATGGAGAACGTCCCTGTGGATGACAATGATCAGCCTCTGGTTAGTGGTTACGCTTTTCTCCTATATTTCTGTTTTAGATTTCTTGATGAGTTAAGAAATTGATTAGAATTTTAGGATTCCTTATTTTCATTTACTAATTTCAGCTGCTCAAGACAAACAAAATTTGGCCAATTTTATTCGGTAGTTAAAACCACCTGTTATCTAGTCAAAGGTTGTACTGCCTCACACCCGATACTGAAATTCATTTCTTCTTAACTTACTCAGCACATAACACTTGTCTTGGGCAACTTGAATGAAATAATTTTATTTGTGCCTTTGACTGCAACTCCAGTAAATAATTTTGTTAATGGCTTTGACTTTGTCCTTCCTTATCTAATATTATTTGTGCAGGTAGAGATCAAGATAATTGAGGTTGAAGTGTATGTCAATCCCTATACAGATCCTGATGAAGAAGAGGAAGAGAAAAATAATGACGAAGGGAAAGTTGAGGATGAAGAAAATGTTAGTTCCAGCTTCATTCTTGGTTATACTTTTGTTCTTGGGTTTCCATTCTACCTTTGTTTGCTTTCGAGAATTTTATTCTCTCCCTAATAAGAATGTGTTTTTTTTATTTTTATAATTATGTTTAGGACAAGGTTGGCTCATGGTATAGCAATCCCGGGCTAGGAGCATCTGAAACTCAAGCTGTGGTTGGTGGTGTTGGAAAGTACTTGAAATCAAGGAATCAAAAGCCCGAATCAATTACTGGTCTTGAAAGTGGTGTACCTGCGGCTTCTGTGCCAAAGAAAAGAAAATTGGGAGAACTGAAAGATTTTTCTGCCTGGTAAGAACTTTGATGAGCTGTTTCCAGCTTTCATATGTTGATTTGCCAGCACTGTTGCCAACAGCGGCATGTTTGAGCTGCAAGGGGACAGAAAGTAGTTATTGGGGTTTTATATTGAAGATTACTGTCCGCTTTATATTGTATAATCTGTATCGTTGATTGGAACATGTGGAGACCCTTTTTCTTTTTTTTTTTAGGAAAATGTAGAGACCCTTTAATAAGTTGTTGTTTTTCTTAGTTTGACAGAGGCATCGGTGTTGTGTGACTGGATACATTTTTCATTAAGCGTGCAAGAAAAATTACCGCCGTATGTTACCCATTGTCACGCAATTAAGTCATTACCCTGTTGCAATATTGAGGATTTTGTGTAAAATCAGAAATATCTGTCCAGGTAAACAACCCTCTCAAGTGTGATCAGACTGTAAAAAACGAACTTCAAGCCACTAGAGAGTGGAGTCTATAGTTTTCTAGCCCTGGGCAATAAGGCACCGTGGGAAATGACAATAGGGTTGCAAATAGGCTCTTGGTCTCTGCAACATGAGGCATAATAAACAAGGAGGATTAGGTCAGCAGTATGATTATGCAATTGTTCTCGTGGATTGTACAGCTCTTTCCCTAGCATGGCTGAAGCTGGGAGTATATTTGAGGTTGAATTTTCCACATAGCTTAACTATCAAGGTTGCTCTTTCTAATATTCGCTCACTAGTTTCTGGGGTTGGGGGTATCCTCAAACAATATTGATCATCTTGAAGGGAGGAAGGGGGATGGGATGTGTTTGGATTATGCTTTTCCGGGATAGAAAGGTATTACATTGCAGAGCTATTAAGAAAGGTTTCGGTTCTGGTGCTTTTTGTATCTTTTGACTTTTGGTCACCGAGGAGTGGATCCAGAATGAACTTGGCTAGGTAGCAGAGCATTGTGATTAACCCTGCATGGTTGGCCCATAATGCCAGCATTGCTACTGTATGAGTCGAAAGTGTTTCTCGGTGGGTTAGTCATGCTCTTTTCCGGGTCGTAGTCTCTCACGGAGTGAAAGCGAAGACACATGCATTTAGAGTGGTGAAAAGTCAGTAGTGGGTCACATGGACCGAAAGGGCATCTTAGAATGGTAGTACCTGAGAAAAACTTGAGCAAGGGTAGTATATTCTATCATTCGGTTCCCAGACTAATGATGGGTTCTCCATGTTTTCCGTTCCTCTATGTTTTCATTTTTTTTGTTTGTTGGTGGGTTTATATCATTCTGGCCTTCCATTATGGTAGGTGCTGCTCCCGCGAGCTCAAAACTGTCTTGCCTTTAACTTTGGAAGTTGTTCGAATTGATGGGAAATGCCTTTGTGTGCATCATTGGTGGTGGGGGGGGGGGGGTGGTTGGTATAAGAATTTGCATGCATACAAAGCTTGAATATCATTCGATATCGGAACATTGATTTTGTCTGAAAGTTTCTTATTTATGCACTGGGACAAAGGATCTTTTAACTTTCTTTTCTTTATTTAGAAGTAATTTATTTTCGGCAATAATGAGATAGATTTTGTTAGGGAATATGTATTATCTATTTATGTTTATTAAGGAAACTCATTTACTGAGGGGAGGGAGAGAGTAAAGGGGATTATTTGTTTTGTATGATGAGGCTTGACCCCTAGCATTCTGATTGGTCTTAATCCCACGAAAAATGAGTTGATCGACTTTTTTGTACCCATCAGTAGGCTATCTCCTGATTGAACTGAAAAGGGGAAAGAGTAGATGGGGTCAACCTTTTTTGCATAGACGATTGATTGATTGTTGAAAACTACGTAGCTAACTGCGGTGTGGAAATGGTCACCCAAGTTGTATTACTAGTCAATTAGAATATTAAATGGACTAAAGTCTGTCTAAATTCGAACCACTTTATTAGTTCAGCATCAGGTTTATCTTTTGTAGGCCATTAAATTAAATTTGCTAGAATTGAGAACTAATCCAATTGGCGTAACGCACAAGAAGTTGCTTTCCGCTTTTTTGGTCTTAAATCTAAGATTTGGGTCGTGGTTGATGTGAATGTTGGTGGAAGATGTACAACATTTCATCCGAAGGCAATTATTCTTTTGTAAAACCGTCTTTTGGGTCCATATCAAGTTAAGAAATCTATTAAAATTATGTAATCTACTACATCATGCAAGTGTTGTTAAAGACTTAGTTAAGGAAAGAAAATCAAGAAAGAGATATGGGTTTTGTAGTATTTAGCAGTAGTAGTATACTATCCCTAATCGAGGAATTTATTAGTATAGTACTAGTACTAAACAACACTTGCAAAGAATAAATCTCGATCTTTGGGTGAATTTCTTGGGAACTTGTGCCGACAAGGTAATGAGACTGACCGGGGGTGTCCTCCCTCCTCTCAAGAAAGGGCAAATGGGCAATTCCTTCTCCTCTCTCATTCCATGTAAGGCCTATTAATCCCTCTTACATTACAAACCATAAGAGACCCAGTCCTCATTTCTCGAAAACGAACAGCAAGAGTCCAAACCTGGAATTTTCTCCAATCATTGAACGAAGATACCACTAACTAATAAATTCTAAGAGTCTGAAGAAATGTAAACAAAGTTACCAAGAAGAATAATTTGTCTTTGTCTCTGTCTCCGTCTCGAACGCGCATATCTATTGCATCACCAATAAGTAAGCCCAAAACCGCGGGGTGACAATATTTTTCTAATCCAAGCAGAGGAAAGCGTGTTAAGTGATGCTCTTGAGAGTAGACACGGTCTAATTTTCTTTAGTCTATACGAGCCCGACAGTGAAGATAGTCCACTCTGTTCGAATATGATATAAATATCCTTTTGATACTACTAGCAACTAACAAGCATGTTTTGTAGTAATATTTACCACTAGTCTCGTTCTTAAACACTTTGTATGTGCATGGCATGGATGGCAATGTTTTGGGATAAGGGATATAAAGTGAATGACTACATTAATGCAAAGCAGGCAATCTATCCATAGCAAGTGTCTGCTAGTCTAGAGATGGTTCAAAATGTGCAATATTTGACTGATTTGGGATTGAGAGAAAAGTAAAGAGCATGCCCTAGATTTAGGAGAAGGATGCTAATTATGGAGCATTGTGACTCCAGCTTTATAGTGATATCAATAAATAATTACTTCTGATATTACATGGTATGGGGGGGGGGGGAATTTTATAGTTTTATAAAGGAGGATAAAGTAGGGGATTTTTTTTTTTTTTAAATGAAAATGTTGGAATATACTATTGTAGGGATAGTGGTGGGTTTGATGATGATGATGCACGCCGGCAGCTTTTCTCATGTCTCTCTCTCTCTCTCTCCCCCGAAACCATTTAGTCACGCCTGCTCCACTTATAAGAATTATCTCCTTCCATGGACTGCCTCTCTCTCATGAAAAGCTAATCCACTATGGCATTTGATGATCTCGACTTTGTTACCTTTTTTCTCATTTATCTCCATCTTTTTGTCAGACAAAATTCCACATCTAAACACCATCTACTTCATGCCAACTTCCATGTTTTACCAAGAAAACGTCTTTCTTCCGTCTATCCCTCCTCAATTTTAAAAAAGACCCTCGAAAAAGAATAACTATAGGAAAGAAACCAAACGACCATTCCCCCCATCCTAGTCCTCTATCATCGATTCCATCAAAAGAAAAGCCAGTTTCTTTCTTTTACTCGCTCAGATTCTTCTCTCTCCCCTCCTATCCCTCTTCACAAATATGTTTTATGTTGGACAAAGCTAATAGCTAAATTCCACTTTGAAGATCCTCCTTTTAATTCACCATTATTTGAAACAAACAACATAACAAACCAGCTCCATCTTCCTCGTGTTGGAGATCCCCAACAGAATCATTCAACGGTTCGTTTTTTATGAGATGTTCTTTAGTTAAATGGATACTTTGTTTAGACTAGTAAGTCTCCAATCTGATCAGTCCTTCAACTCCAGTAGAACATCAAGCAGCTCTAAATCTTCTAAACAAAACCATTATCCCCACCACCACCAAGAACAAGAAGAAGAATGCTTCAACTTTTTCATGGATGATGAAGACTTCTCTTCTTCTTCTAAGCACTATCATCCCTACCAGCAGCCCTCCAACACCCCCACCCCGACCGCCACCCCTACCAACACCACCAGTACCCCAACCCATCACGTCTATGAGTCCGCTGATCATTTTTCTTTCTCTCCTGCTCGCGACATAAACCTAGAGTTTGCTTCCTCATTTTCTGGCAAGTGGTCATCCGATATTCTCCTCGAAACAGCCCGAGCAATCGCCGACAAGAATAGTGCCCGTGTCCAGCAACTTATGTGGATGCTCAATGAACTCAGTTCCCCCTATGGGGATACTGATCAAAGAATCGCTTCATACTTTCTCCAGGCTTTGTTCAGCCGCATGACAGACGCCGGTGAGCGATGTTATCGCACCTTGGTGTCTGCTTCTGAAAAGACTTGCTCCTTCGAGTCAACCAGAAAAATGGTATTGAAATTCCAGGAGGTGAGTCCCTGGACCACCTTTGGTCACGTTGCCTGCAATGGTGCCATCATGGAGGTCTTTGAAGGCGAAAGCAAGTTGCATATTGTTGACGTCAGCAACACCTTTTGCACGCAATGGCCTACTTTATTGGAAGCTCTGGCAACACGCACTGAAGAAACTCCTCATCTCCGCTTGACCACCGTGGTGGCCACCAAAGCCTGCGTCGCTGGCGGAGCCGCTGCTGTGCAAAAGGTTATGAAAGAAATAGGTAGTCGAATGGAAAAATTCGCTCGGCTTATGGGCGTTCCCTTCAAGTTCAATGTTTTACATCATACAGGTGATTTATCCGAATTGAATTTATCCGAATTGGACATCAAAGAAGATGAAGCTCTGGCCATTAACTGTGTCGGAGCATTACACTCCGTCTCCGCAATTGGTAACCGCAGAGACTATCTGATATCCGTTTTTAGGGGATTGCAGCCTAGGATTGTAACTGTTGTTGAAGAGGAAGCTGATCTTGATATCGGGGTTGACGGATTTGACTTTGTCAAAGGATTCCAGGAAAGTTTGAAATGGATTAGGGTTTACTTCGAGTCGTTGGATGAGTGTTTCTCTAAGACCAGTAACGAACGTTTGATGCTAGAGCGACGAGCGGGTCGTGCAATCGTTGACCTGGTGGCCTGCCCACCATCGGAGTCAATTGAGCGGAGGGAGACGGCAGCGCGATGGTCACATCGGCTTCATGCAGGTGGATTTGGGCCCGTCTCGTTTAGTGATGAAGTGAGTGATGACGTGCGAGCTCTTCTTCGGAGGTACAGAGAGGGTTGGTCAATGGCACAATGTTCGGACTCTGCCGGAATTTTCTTATCTTGGAAAGATCAGCCGGTGGTGTGGGCTAGTGCATGGAAGCCTTAGAGGATGCCGCCGACTACCCTGATTCATACCCAAAAAAGAAAAAAAAAATACTGCAAGCAATGGGTGAGTCACACGTGTCTTGGCATGGATTTTGGGCACGTGCATAAGAGTGGAACGGGAGTTTGTGGGATTTGTTTCGGAGTAGTGGGAAAAAAAGAAGATATTATATGGTTAATTAGAAAGATTAATGGTAACAAAGGCTTTTTAACTGAATAGGATTGAAGAAATTAGCATAGCCCCTCTCCCCATTGTTGAATCGATCATGTTAGTTAAAATTTGTTTGTGATTATTTTGTTAATTTTTGGAAGTAATTAATTGATTTTGGTGTTTTTGAATTAGTCTTACATTTTCTAATTAATCATTGTACTATATAAATATACTCGTACGTTCAAAGATGGCTGTCTCACTCATAAAATATCGATTATGTAGGTAAACTTACTATCGATTGGAAAATTGCAGACAAATGCGATACATACATGGCATGATCACTTGTCTTATGGGTAAAGGTCAAAGTGTGCTAGGACAAAGAAGTCCAGCATTGTTAATGGAAACTCGTCAAAGTCTTTTATCTTTTCTTTGTAGTTTCCAACTTGCATATCCTATCATGACAGGGATATTAAAGAAGAGGAAGTGAATATTTGAATAATTGTGAAGGTTCAAAATTTTTTGTTCATTTTTATGGAGTTGTTATTAGGTATGGTGAGATGACATCAGTAGTGAGGTATTAGAAGGGATTATTTATTTTTCTTTAAAAAGAGAAAAATAGTAGGGAGTAGTGTTTAAATTTTAATAGAGAGAGGTCTGCATCGATGGTTGGGACCATAGAATCATAGGTGGGTTTAAGGATTGGGAATCTGAAGAAAAGGTGGTTTGGTCATTAGTGGGATTATGGTTTAGTGGGCAGCAGCAGCAATACTCAGTGGGACTGTGTCTGGAAATTTGGTCTCTTTCGCACATTTATTTTCTATGATTTTGTCCATCATCATCATTATCATCTTCCTTCTTCTTCTTCAGGGAGGGAGCTGCCTGCCCTCTTCTCTTTGTTTAGTCTTTTAACTACTGTGGCCCCCACTACCAGCAGCCTCTCTGTCAGTCGTGGTGGTGCAGGTGCAGGCGGTTCTTCTACTAGTGGAGGACTTGGTACTTTTTGGTCCACGAAATAACAAAAAGGAAAAGATGTAAAAAAAAAAAACAAAATCTAAGCCAGTGGGAAGTGGGAGCTCCTTTTTAGGATTTCATATATCAACAAGCTTTTGATGATGAGATGAGATGAGATGAGACTTTGCCCCCTCTACGTTAACATTTCTACAAACCCTTTAAAGCTTTTAGTCCGACTTTATCAAGCTTTTTCCTAAATAATTTCTTCTCTCTTGAAAAGAAAGAGGACTGCTTTGGTCCCTACCCTTTCTTTCTTGCTTCGTTATGATTCAGGCTTTTTTCCTTTGAAACAATTTACATTGTTATTATGGCTTTCCTTTCTTTCATCATGGGACATAGTTTCTATATTTTGACGAGGGAGAGAGAGAACTCCCCACCTGTCCTTGACTAGGTGAGGGATGTACTCATATGGACATGCGTTGCTTTTGCTTTTAGACCCTTGATCTATTTGGCTTCTTAAGGACTGCATTTCCTCTCATGACCAAACAGAACCATCCATTTCTTTACTTTTCTGCAATTAAGGGTGAGATGACATATAGTAAGATTTAGTAAGATTAATTTATTATTACTACTAGACTCTGCATATAGTAAGATTTAGTAGCTAGCTAGCTTTATTAATGAGAACAGATTATAACATAACATCAATTCAAATCATCAGATTATTAATGAAAGGGTGACGAATTAACAATCTCATACTTTTTCATTCCTATATATGATGAATGTATTAGGCCAAACTTCTTTAATGGGCTGCCCACAAATGGTGGGATGCTACAAGGCAGACTGGCAATCAAATGGGCTTTTTTTATCTTCTTTTCTATTCTTTCTTCATCATCCCTTATCAAGAGCTTCCAAACCTGTTTGAGATTTTCGCATTGGTTATATATGGCATCCACTTTTCTCTGCGTTGTCAATTCTCCCAATCACCTAAGATCATTATACAAAGTCGTTGATATAGGGAAATCTAATGGTGAACAAACAGTAATTCCTGGATGGATCAGTTAAAACCTTTATGCTGACAAACTTCATCACTGCCAGTAGAAAGCTTCACCCACAAGCAAGTTACGTAAAACTTCCATATGAGACCACAACAAAGAACAATATTTAGCCTCTCCAGGAATATTAACATAGCCTCGGCAAGAAGGAACAGTGATTACAAATTCAGTACGTAGCAAACTCTAGCAATTTACATCCATTTATTCAGCTGTGGAACAGAAAATGATCTATCTAAGAACTACAAAATTACAACACAAGGCCACTGAAAGAATAGCAGAGGGCAGGGTACATAATACACCTCCGAGGCACTCTATCGTTTCACTTCTCTCCGGCTGTAAGGAATCCTCCACCTTTTATGCCAATAGATGGAAACTCTAGACCACAAAGGAAATCCAAAATTGTACTCGAGGGGCTGATCTACAGGTCCTCCTACAGTTATTGGCAACCATACATATCTCGAGTCCCTTAAGTCAGCTGGATTCCACCGATCAGCCATGAAAATGTAACAACCAGGGAGCCCTTCCAAAGGAAGTACAAATGTGCTTTGAGAAAAGAACGTTGTTTGCCTGAAGATTTTGTTGCCACCTATACAAGGGTTTCCAATGGTCTCCCATGGCCCCATGATTGATTCAGCAGCATGTGCCAGAGCCTCATTTGGAGCCCAACCTGTGCAGCCGGATGTGATCATGTAATATGTCCCCTGGTGCTTGAACAAAGCTGGTGCTTCCCGTTTTTGACCAACAAGAACCCGTCTCACGTATTCAGTTACATCAAGATATTCACTGTTGAGAGGTCCAATATGAAGCTCACTGTTATCCTCTGATGAGTAAATGAGATATGCCACACCATCATCATCCTTGAAGACAGTCATGTCCCTGCTATCGAATCCATGGGGTTTTTTGCTATATAGGTAATCAAAGGGGCCAGTTGGCGAGTTGCTAATGGCAACGCCTACTGATGCTTTTGTATAATTTGCATCATCTATATGCATCCACATAACATATTTGCCTGTCCTCTCATTGTAAATGACTTTTGGCCGTTCTAGAACATTTGACTTGTGAAGATCATGAGTTTCATTTTTCTCTTCAGCAGCCAGAACAATACCTTCATTTTTCCATGTCCACAAATCCATTGATGAATAGCAACTGACACCAATAATGTCAACCTGTAAAAGAGAGACTGCTAAGTTTGCAAGGTGTATACAGAAAATCACCTAAAAAAATTACAAAAAAAAAAAACAAAGGAAGTATTCATAGAACTCCAAAATATTCAAGGACAACTGTTCCAGATGGCATGAGGTCTAGAGTATTCTAGACATTCCATATCATGTTACGGTGCTCTAGTGGCTAAACTCAACTGAATATGCTTCTATGGGATTCTCATGCCAAAAAAATCTGAACCATGGTTGAATCATTTGTCTTAAGTAGTTATGAAACGTCCAGTACAGCCGCCAAACATGGTAATCTCAAAGGCAATATTCGTTTTCTAAAGTTGCTATAGAAATTGAAGAAAGTACTAATCTTATTCTTAGTCCAAGTCCAAATTATAGGCTGAGTAATTTTTCTTTTGTTATCTCTATCAAACTTCAATCTAGGCGCACAATTCACATTAACCATTTGGTATCAACTCCAACATAAGAGAAAGCCACAGTGATTGCTTCCTATGCTCAAAGCAGCAAGATATCATACATTACATAGGCAAATATTCACTGTAAAAGCATCAAAATTGCAAACAAAAAGAAGCAGCAATGAGGTGGTCTGTCTAGATACTTGATTGTTTCATGTTTCTTCAATTTCAAAGGATGACTGTAACATACTTTCTCAAAGTAGACAGAAGGATATTAACACTAGTCACCTGAATGAACAAGAGTGGTTCATCACTCTTGTTAACCGCTCTTGGGTGATTTACCACTTTGAATCTATTGTTTTAAGTCTACAAAATTCAAAGCAAGGTAAACCTCCCAATAGGAGTTCAAATCATTAACACCAAAGAAATGACCCCAAGTACAGTGGAAATTAGTTTTAACTGTCAAGAGATTTCAGTGAAGTGCGAAAGACAAATTGGATACCTCATGGCATGTGTAAATGGCTCTACCTGCATTATTTTTTCATGCAAAATGAAAAAATCTGATTTACAACTACAGAAAAGATTAGTCTTTTATGGCTTTGGAGTTCATGCTCTTATAATTGATGAAAACCTCTTCTTTTTGAAAGAGTCACAGTCATCAAAGCGGCAGACTCTTGCACTCAGTCTCCCATTTTTCTTAGAGAAAATCAGCATGGAAAAGATATTTCCTGAGGATGTGATTTCTTTTGCATGGCCAGCATTATGAATAAGGAAAAAAGACAAATCTTGGCTCTAGGTAATGATAAGGTACTCAATCTTGTGAATTATGTCAGTCACGTTGAGTTAAAACTCAACGTCTTCTGCAGAGTTTTATTAGCTGTAAAACCATACCTCATTTTCACAATACAATTATTGCGCACTGTCATCCTTAAAGCATTTTGAGCTAGATTTTATCTCAAGCAACATAATACTAGCTCTCAATGTCATTTCTTATAGTTAGTTGTCAAGATGTGCCTATTCTTTCAAAACTTACCCGCGCTGCTCCTTTTTTGTGGGAATGATAGGTAGGACCATCTTTAAACTCGCCATACCAGTAGTATGTTTTTTTCCTTTCATCATAGAGTATACCACCTCCGTGGGCCTGAATGGGATTCCCTTCAGTATCCAACCAAATTCTGCCTGGATAATAGTAGAGCGTGTCGTTCCCAATGTCCTTCATAGGATCTATAGCAGTTTTATGATCTGGAAAGAATATGTGCCTAAGAAGGGAAGATTCGTCAAGATATTCCTCGATCAAGGAGGTATGTACTTTCCTAGGTCTCCTTTTGGCAGCACGTGGAGATCGCCTCCCCCTTGGTGGGGGAACTTGAATATTATCCTCTTCAACCTCTTCAAGCTCTTGAAATTGGGGATGGTGTCTTATGGCCATTTGCATTCCTTCACCTTGGTCACGGAGAAAGGTATACAGATGGAGAATGACCAGGCATCCAACTAGGCTCCATATAATAACTGGCAATGAGCACCTGCTCCCTGCATTGCAATGTAAAGGGGTTGGTTTCCGGTATCTGTTCCTCATCTTCATTATGTTCCCTTTTTAACCTTCAAGATAACACTGCATTTAAGAAGTGCAACCTAAGGAGATTTAAAATTAAAGTCGCGGCAACATTATTTTGTTTCGACAAAGAAAGGACATACAAAAGAATAGAATTATGTTAAAAGAGAAGATCCTACTGTTTCAGATTATAATTTCCGTGTCTATTTATTTCCGAAACACAAGTGAAATGGTAAAACTATGAACTGATTGCCCTGAAGTTCATAACGAAACTAAAAGACAGATTCTTAAGCGAATCAAGCATAAAAACAGAGTCAAAGTTGTATCAAGATACATTTTAAGCAAAACAATCAGATCACTATCTGTGACAAGAATTTCAATTGCAGAAAACTTTAATTGGTGAGTATATCACACATTTATTTTAGCAAAAAGATTGACTAGACATGTAGACTGTGAAGTTAACATTGTAACTGTGATCGTGGCTTGTCTACAGAGTAAGGACTACCAAAAAGATGGGAAAAGTCAGGTCCTGTTCCTATCCAAAGAATCAATATTGTCCATCCAAAAACAGGTCCTGCAACTTATCAAGAGTTATAAGATCCTAATAATGCTTACCCTCCCCTGCCCTCTTTTGAACCAAACACTATGTAAGTGAAACCTAACTATGTGTCACCATATTGGCTAAGAACCAACCATTGTAATATAGAGAATAGCACCCCATCCCCAGCCAAAAACAGAAAAATCAAAGTTTTCATTAGCCAATGCAGCTGAAAATGACTAAAGCGAGCGAGTGAAATCATCTTCTAAAGATACTGAAATCACCTAACCCAATAAACCAAAATTAATCGTGCCATCTGAAAATAATAAATAAAATCGATTTAAAAACAATTTTCCGAGTGAATTCACTTGGGAAGAAAAAATCAATCGAACAGTTCCTCACCCTAGGAATCCATAATTTTAAGCTTCCTCAGATCATAAAAACCCAAAACCAGAAATTAATCAAAAGTAACTTCCTTTTATAAATAATAAAAAAAAAAAACTACGAACCAGCGAAAAATTACGAAAATATGAAAGCACCCTGAAGATTGTTAAAAGTCGGATAGAAGTTCACCTGAGGATAATCGAGTCAAATACGCAGCCAAATACCTGGACATGGGTTGCTCTTGATCTTGGTGTATATACATGCAGATGGAAAATCTATACCAAAAAAGTAGCCAACTTTTTTATGATAAATAGTATAAGAATCGCATTCGAAATTTGAGGTCCACAAATCCTAGTCTTGAAAATTCTCAATTTCTTTTGCTATAATTTTTCAACGGGAGAGGACTGTTAATAAGGGGAACCTGAAACAAGAAAAAGAAAAAGAGGTTGGAGAAGAGGAAGAGAAAAGTAAATAGGAGGCGGCGGGTGGGAGAATGGAGATGGGATTATTGTTGGATCTTGTGAAGTTGTGATGATAATGCTGACTGTTGATTGTTGGTGACGGTGATGATGACGACGAAGACGATGACTTGAAACTAAAGACGTTCTTCTCTTCTCTCAACTCTCTCTTTCTACAGTACTTTCTGGAACATTTTTTCAATTTAGTAGACAACAACGCCGCTCTTCCTTCCTTCTTGTTACGACGTCTCCTTTCGGATTGCAATCATTTTTACGCGTTCTCCATCGGAATTTAATCATTCGTTTGTGTATATATATATATATATATAATTTTGATATTATGTTACCGTTGAATAAATCATTAGCCTTTATCGAGAGAAACGGGAGATAAATGCATTCCTTTTTGCAACTTAGGTATAAACGTATGTCTTCTAATACACCCTTTCATTAGAATTAATTATAAAATAAAAGAATGCTGTTTCCCTTTTTAAAAAAAATTCGCATTATTATAATTCTAAATTGAAGAAATATTATATGCAAATATCGAAAATGATTTATCCTATACATATTTTAAAACCAAATTAACTTTCCATAAATAAGTCAATTTCAAATCTATTAAGGGATTGCTTGCCCTTACCAAAGTCATCTCATCATACCATTTTTTCCCTTTCAAATAATTTGATAAGCAACAACTTCTCTGACCTCACACAGTTGAAATCCTTTGGCAGATTTACCATTTTGTTGAACCACCCATTACATTACTATCTCTGCCAGGGCCATGGTATGCACATTTTATAAGCTCCGTGATCCAATCTGTCTTACGACTTTTGACATGGACTTGGAGGACACAGGGCACCTAATCTATCTATTTACACGGTTTTTCTTTCATCCTCGTGCAATTCTATACCGGATTGGGGACGATCCAGAACTTGGAGAAGGATCTTTGTCTATCTTGATGTGCTTTTGCAACCCAAAGTAGTACCAAAATCGCCATGATAATTGAGAGGAATAACGAAGATGACCATAACATTCTTGCTGAACGCTTAAATGGGTTGCATTGGTGCAAGGCGATATCAGAGAATGCTTGTTTTACAGAGGAGCAGCCAGTTAAGCTCAATAGATCAGGAAATACGTTTAGCAAGCGTTCAATGGATTGACTATAAGCTCCAGCCATCAAATAAGACGCCTCTGGAAGAAATCTTCCATCACCTATGCATTCTGCAGCAGAGCTCCCTTTATGGCAGGTGAATCCTGAAAGAACCTGTCACCAACAGAGAGCAGGCAGGTCAATTCAACCATTGCGGTGTGATGATGCTAGGTTGGAACTTTCATTTCATGGTTTTTCATCCAAGCAGTGGATCAGATCTTATCAGATATGCCATACTTACATTTCTCAAGTTTCCTATTGGAATAGCATCCTTTGGGCAAATACGAGGTGAATATGCATAATTAGGTGCGCCATTAAAAGGATTGCAGAAGGTCCAGACTCCGAGCAAGTCCTTCTTGCCTGCTTCCAATCCAGATACTTCTCTAAACTCGGACAGTTTTGAGTTTAGCTGCAACGCCAGGAAACGGAAAGGTAAAGACCATAACTTTGCCTGATTAGGAATTCAAGATTCTAAATTTCCATTGACTGACATCATCCAAATTATACTACCATGGTAATGAAATTATGAACTGTGAAGCCAATTTGCACCAGCAATTTTTTAGAATCTGTAGAATCGGGACATGGATTTATGAATTGCACACTACTGTCTTGAGGATTTTTCTCGAACTCCTCAAAAGCTGAACAAGTGTCTTCTGCAAAACTGCATATGGAAACATTGCTCCTCTTAGAAGTGGATTATAGCCATTCAATTATCTAGCTTTCCAGAATCCCCAACATAAGCAATCATCAATATAAGAAGAAGTGCATAATTCATGCTCACGTGTGAAAGAAATAATTGAAGCCAGTTAGCGCCCAGCTGAAAGTGGTCCACATCCAGCTGCAAAAGATGATGCTGAATTGCAAAGGGAGACCTTATTATCAGAGATAAAATTGGGCGATTGAAGGGATGTGATCAGAAGAAAAATGTTAGAATTTCAAATTTATTCAGAATCGAGATTATGCTTACACCAAAATTCCAGATTGCCAATGCAAGATGCCCAGAACTGAGCCAAAGCAGCAAGCCATTAGTCTAACCAATTCGGTTTGGTCACATGTTTTTCAGGGAAAAACAGAATAAATGACCACTAAAATAGGGAATATGTAAACAGCTTCTATAAAGTTAGCATTTTTTGTGTGTAGAGAGGGAGAGAGACGATGATGTTCAAAATCCTCACTATAATATCCTCTCAGAACACACAACTAATTTAGTGCAATCACAGCTAAATGTGATTGAATTACTTGAAACCTTCATAAAGAAAATCCTCACCTGATGCTGCAACCAGCAAGACCAAGTTGAGCACCACTGCCACAAGATTTGTGAAGTACCTAAAGGTTTGAATACAAGTAACAGTAAGTCCTTGCAAAAACCACATAATAGGCCCATTCATGATATAATGAGGGGGACTCTTACAAAATTCCTAATGCTTCTTTGCTTGGCTGCTCAATGTCTTTAACAAACTCCTGAACCGTTATCGATTCTCTTCTTAGCCGATGAGTAGTAACATTCAAGAGATTACATGTGAAGGCATCATAAGGGATCAGAAATTTTTGCATGTCTACCAATGTATTTATCACTCTTCGCATCTCTTGCGATGTATTTCCAGCAGAATGCAAGATGGTTTCTTGAAGATTGTTGGCTCTCTGTTGACAAGTCTCCATTGCTGCCAGCTGAAAACCGCCGGCAATTCTTCAAAATGGAAGGCAATAACATTAGCAAGGCGGTCTCATTGTTGCTTAATTAGCTCTGTTCATTACATAACATGCATGTGGATGACGTGATATGCTAGTGTGTATGAAGATTCGAGTCTTGATAGCCATGATCATATCTGAATGGTTAAGGTTATATTTGAGAAAGAAATGAAGAATGAAGAGAAGTAGATGGATAGGAGCTCACATGGCAAATAAAGTGAAGAGAACAATGAGTGAGAACATGATAATGTAGAGAGAACCAGGATTGTAAGCCACGGGAGAAGAGTTGCCGTTGGAATTCTTTATGATCATGTAACCACCAAATCCCAAGCCAAACACCAACCAAATTCCAGCAATTGCATAACCGTGGATGCCTGTAAATGCTGCAGACTGGAAATTCATGGAAATTCAGGAACAGAGATGGTATGAACTTGATGTTGGAATAATAAATTCATTAGAAAAAATAAATAAATTAAAAGACACGCTTACAGCCCAGTAATGCTTGTTTCTGATATCATAAACTCCACGATAAGGTTTGAAACGAGAAAGGGGATCAAGTCTCTTAGAACTAAGTTGAATTTCCGAAACAGGGGAGGCAAACACTAGAAATTTTTGAATAAACGTGGAAGTTGAAATTAATAGCAGAATGAGAGGAACAACCACAACGTTTGATTTAGACATTACAGTAAGTGAGCTTTGGTTTGATTTTTTTTTTTTTTTTTTTTGTGTGTGTGGTGTTTGATGACTGATGAGAAAACAAAATATTTAGCAATCAATCAATCTGTTGTACATGGAAAAGGAAAGAGGAAAAGCAACAAGAGAAAAAAGATCATTCCTTGACTTACTGATTAAGGTAAGAATAGCTTGTTGTGGCGTGTGATTTGGATACTTTTTTGGTCCATGCTTGTTTGGCTGTTGTAAGTTGCAGAACCGAGAGATCCAAAAGGTCACACTTCTCTGACCGAGATCCATGGCTTTCTTTCTTTCTGTTCTATGCATTTGTTTTGGTTAAGTCATTCTGTTACTCATACTCGTGTTTTCATGTCCGATACTTTCCATCCCAGCAAAAACGACTTAGAGGGTCCGTCGCGGGTCGCAGTGCATGACTTCGGTAGCTCAAGTCCTACCCTTTGTCTAATTGATTGTGACGAGATATGTATAAAATTATTTAATAATTCCCTCGAACTTTTTTTTTATTATTATTTTAAAAATCCCTTTAGTTTGATATTTGAGGAAAGTACCTTCACTTCCAACAGTTGTTGCGTTCATAATTTGAAAAGACGGTCTATTGCCAATGTTCTAAACTACTCCTTCCGTTTCTGTTTCGGAATTGAATATTAATTAAATTATCAAAATATGGATTCTGGCATTACAAAATTAAATTAATGAAATATAAATTTATTAAATTAAGACGGTGAGTTATGAAAATAATGAATTAATTAAATATATTATTAATAAATAAAAAATATATTTATTTTAAAAAATAAATATTTAATTTCAATCAAATTAAAATAAAAATATAAACATTCAATTTCACACGGAATTAATATTATCTATAATCAAATACCGTTAAAATTTAGTTTTAAGTTATAAATAAACATTCAAATGTGTAAGAAGCAAATAATATACAACTATCTTAATAAATCTCAAACATCATACGTAATGTTTCTCAATTTATTTAACACCATTTAGTAATTTTACGTTGTCAATCTATTTAGCACTAACACATAGATTTCATATTCTACAAATTCTTACCATTATAGTTATGTTCTTGGATACTTAAATTTACTTTCGGACAAAGTATTCTAATTGTCCTTCAACTTTCAACAAGTGTCTTATTAAGATTGGAACTTTAAAAAATAAGATTTTGAAACCTAAACTTTCAAATCATATAACTATTTGCCCTTGCGTTTATCTTTCGTCAATTTGCAGGCGTTTAAGTGGTAAAATTCTCATACCAATTCAAAGGGTAACGTCGTCCCTTAATTGCCACTGAACAAAACGAACTCCACTGAACATGTGAAAGAATGCTTACTCCACTGAAACCTCTCTAGTTCTATTTCTCACTCCAATAGAACTCCAAAACCCACCAAGCAATTCGTTCTTCCAGGAGAAAATCGAGGTTTAATCTTGAATTCCTAGGCATCTTGTCTTAATATCTGTAGCAGTAGTTCGATCGCCACCTGCATTCTTGGAGTTTCAGTGCTTGATTTTCGACGATGGCTTCTTGGTATTTGTTCTGTTCTAATTTGGGTTTGTAGTTGAATTAGGTAAACAGACAAGATTCGTTTTTTTTTATATTAGAATTTTCCATTGTACCACCATATGGGCACAATTACAATGCTAAGAGAGCAAATGATACTGGTGCCGCTCCTTAACTCAGATTTTTGTTCTGGTTGGCACTCTAGTGCTTTGGAGTGGGTTTTGTCTCTTGCTTCAGATCTGCTGTGGCAATGGCTAGGAATTCGACTTGCTAACTCTGTTCACCTTATGGCTTTTGTTTGTTAATGCTGCGTTTTTTTTCTTCAGATTCATCCTATGTTGTTTGGTGAATAACTTAGATTCTATTGTTTTGTTTCTGTTGGCTAGTATTCTCCATAGGCAGAGTAAGCTTTTTGGATAGACTAGGACTCCATGGTTGGTTCGTGGGTCTTCTCGTTGTCTTGCTGTAAGTTCCCTTGACAGAAAGATTGGCGGAAAGTCAATAGTTATGAAAGTTATAAGATTTGAAAGTTCAGGTTTCAAAACTTTTCATTTCATTTTGAAGTTAGGTTTAAGGATCACTTAAATAGTTTGGCCTTTACTCTTTCGGAGGTGGAGAAGGACTAATAGCGCAATTTTTAATAAACAGTTAAATTACTAACCATAAGTTTAAGTTGAATGCATATTGTACTCCTACTCCAAATCTCAACATAAAAAAACAGAGAAAAGCGTTTGTCCGTTGTACAATATGGGCTACTTTGGAGATATGGCCTTCAATGATTCTGATGGGCCATAAACAAAGGCCCGTTGATGTATCAAAGTTTCTTTTCAATCAAACCACCACCTCTCTGGTAGTTCTTTGTTTTTTTCTTTCTTTTCGTTCTTTTTAAAAGACAATTATAAACAATTTCAATGTATTAATAAATTATTTTACTTTTCATTATATCATTATTTATTTTATTCTTATTTTTCAATATAAATATATATTTGTTATTTTTTTATCTAATAACATATATGATTAATTATAAAAAATAACAAAATATCTTATAATTAGAAATAAAATCATTTGTTTAATGTATCTTATAAAAATAGAAGGAAGAAGTATATTTTATTTATTTTTCTTATGAAACACGTTTATCTTTTGGGGGGAAAGAAGTTTTTTTTTTAAAAAGAAAAATGGACTTTTTAAAAATAACATTCAAGTTTTAATTATTGTAAATGGTAACTAGGAGCAAATGGACAGAGAAAGAAATGAAGAAAAATAAGTGATTTTATTAAATCAATGGACCTCCTTTACATTAGGAAGAAGGAGAAAAAAAAACGCATACAAGGAAGAAATTTGAATTTTGCTCAATACTGTCTTTAATCTTATTCCATGTTTTCAAAGTCTCTCGGGTAAGAAAGAGAATGAGATATGAGAGAGAGAAAGACAGAGAAGGAATGAGCAAAATTTGACTTTCGAGTTACCTTTTTCTCATTCTCAAAATAAAAATTATTGAAGTTGAATTCAAATACAACCAAAGTATTTCTATATATATATATATATAAAGTGTGACAGTAATAAAATGAGTGTGGAATTTAGCCTCAATCTATATTTGGATTGATTTATCATAAATTTTTTTATCAAAACTTAATTTTTAATCTAGTACGTGACAATTCTTATTAAATCACATTATTATTGTTTCAAAATATAAGTTATTTTATAAATATTTTATATTTGACTTCAAATATTATCCTCATTTATTTTTATCTAAACTATCACTTCTTTTTATTTATTTATTTACAATACAAAATATTTATATTTTTTTTCTTCTCAAAATTATTATTATTTTTATTTTCAAGATATAATAAATAAGGATAACTTTATAAACAAAATAATTTATTCATTTATGTAAAATGTCTTCTAAAGACTTATATTTTGAAACGTAATGAATAGTAATTTTAAATTAAAATTATAATTTTAAATAATTTATTAATTATATTTTATAAATTTTATATTATTATTAATTATGTAAGATATCAAATGTATGATTCAAACTTTCAATTTACAATAATATAAACAAAAGTTTATTTAAAAAACAAATCCAAATATAACCAAAATATTTGATTGTAAAAAACTTACTAATTACTACTATATAAAAATAATAAAAGGGAATGCAATTATAAAGGAAGACACGTGAACTTTCTATTCGGGATACTGTCGGAGAAACGTGGTTGCACGAAAGACTACCAGAAGCCGTCCAAACCAATAAAGGACGGACAATCAATTGCAGAGATCGTCAAGAATCACGCGCCATGCGCAGTGAGTGGGGGATTCTCCAAATCATCTTCCTAATCCTATTGGTCCACGGCCTCTCAACGGATACAGATCACTTCAGCTGCCCCTCCGCCATTGGCGTCCTCTTTTGCAAATTAAACCTCAAATTTTGATTGGGCAGAAACAAAATCATTGGCCGCTGATAACATTAGTCATAGGAAAGGAGAATTTTGGGAGAGGGGTAATATAAGCATTTAACGAGTCTGGTCAATTGAGCCAAAGACAGAGGGAGATTGTCTTTTAGATCTCTCTCTCTGTTTTTACAGTTATTTCTCAGATTTTGACAGATCTCTCTCTTTGTTTCCATCTCTACTTCTCGTTTTCGTGTCCTCGCATCCAATCTACCATGGGTCTCTGGGAAGCTTTTCTCAATTGGCTTCGGAGGTATATAAAATCTTTCACTTTACACAGTTTTTTGCAATTTCTGTTTTTGTTGATTTTCTGTAATCGGGGAATATTCGTTTGATTTTATCGCCCTTCCGTTTCTTTAACAAAATTATTTTTGGCATTGTTCAATGGCTTTTTTCTTTTTGTTTGCTTTTGGGATCTACATCTACTCTAATTTTGTCAGCTTCTTTTCTTTTACTACTAGTTTTTCCTGGAAGTTAGGTTTTTATTTATTTATTTATTTTTTATAGCTGGAATTATGGTTTTTGTGATCTATTATCTCTATTCCTGTTGATAAATTGGAGTTGGATGGGGGAGAAGCTTTGTGCTTGATTGTGATTGGGCAATGCTATTGTGTGGTTACGGCTCGATTGCAAAACGATTGGTTCCGTCCGGGAATTTGGGACTCAACTTTTGAATGTGCAAAATTGTATGCTATCGATTATCTTAACCTTTTGCTGGGGATGAGAATGTAGTAAAAAAATTGCTATTCAGATTTTCTGCAGTAGGTTATCGTTATTGTGAGATCCTTACACCAAAGTCTCATTCTGATAATGTACCTAAATTATATCAGAAAATTGGCCAATTTAAACAGTGGAGCATTTTTGTTATTCAATAATTAACTTATAAGAGAGTCATTCTATGTTTGTCTCTGCTTATCACCTTGTTTTCTGCATATTAAGAGTTGACACATAATATCACTTCAATAAAGTTTTTGTTAACCGAATCTCGTATATTTTTATGCTGCTCTTTATTAGCTGTTTAAGTCAATTTCTCAAACCTTTTGAACGCATTTATCCTCGTCTTCCTTTGGAGCTGTATTGCGATCAACTTCTTGCATTCAATCACGGAAATTACCAATAAAGTGTCTTAGCCACAGTCAGTAGTGTGAACTTTAGTTGTACAGAAAATATTTTGGGCACTTATCTTTTGCTAATTTTTTGAGCCTTTTATGCCACATTTTGCTTGTTTCTTTTTGGAGGAATTGAAGGTTTTCTTCCCTGATATCATCAGGAGGAACTTTAATAGAGAATCTTCATAATGTTGAATATGCTAGGCTAGTTACCCACTTAGATGCAATGAATTTGCTGTCTTTTCCAGCCACTTGAATGGTATGATTTCTGCAATTTGATTTGACTTCTACAATCACTTTGTGGTGGTTACAGCCTGTTCTTCAAGCAGGAAATGGAGCTTTCTCTGATAGGCCTTCAAAACGCTGGAAAAACTTCACTTGTAAATGTCATTGCTGTAAGTAGAGAAATGCAGATTCCTTTGCAGTCTAGTTTTACCTTTCACTACTCTTGATTTCCAAGTTTTTTTCTACCATCTAACCTGATGCATCTAAACTGACTCTGTAAATATCATTTTTAGACTGGTGGATACAGTGAAGATATGATCCCAACGGTGAGTTTTCCTTTCTTAGAATCATACTCCAGTTTAGCTTTGAAATACAACTAAATGCTATTTCCAAAGTCAGCTGGTAGTAGCTGATGATATAAAGAACCATTATCTTTTTCAGGTTGGATTTAATATGCGAAAGGTGACTAAGGGAAATGTCACAATAAAGTTGTGGGATCTTGGAGGTCAACCAAGATTTAGAAGCATGTGGGAGCGATACTGCCGTGCGGTTTCTGCTATTGTGTATGCTTCTGTTTTCCAGCTTCCGAAATTTCTGTGTTCGATACAACTGTCATAATTCTTCATAGAAAGTGACTATGAGGGAACCTTTTTCCCTTTCTTTTACATTGGCATTGCTTCCGGTCAGTTGTGGAGATTCTTGTAATCTCATTTAAGGATTCTGGTGGATGCACATGTTAGCAATGACAAGACACTATGTCTAGAACTTCACTTTAACATGTTCAATTAATTTCCTTCACTTTTCCTGCAGTTATGTTGTTGATGCTGCTGATCACGAAAATATTAGCATCTCTAGAAGTGAACTGCATGATCTGCTGAATAAACCATCACTAAATGGTATTCCTTTGCTGGTGTTGGGCAACAAGATTGACAAACCTGGGGCTCTTTCTAAGCCTGCTCTGACTGATCAGATGTAAGTTTATTTTCTTTGACTTGTTTTAATTATTTATCTTAAGGATCTGGTCTGAAATTTACATCTCGCTCTGCAGGGGTCTGAAATCTATTACTGATAGAGAGGTTTGCTGCTTCATGATTTCATGCAAAAACTCAACAAATATTGACTCTGTTATAGATTGGCTGGTTAAGCATTCTAAATCAAAGAGCTAAAGATGAGACTCAGTTGACCTTTGAGTTTGAATGTGGTTAAAATTTGTCAAAAGGATAAAGAAGACCAGGTTTTCATGCTGATTGTGGTTAGACTTGCCAATAAAGTTGGCTGCTGCTTACCTTTGTGTTGATTAATGGCCGTGTATTGTAAATTAAATTATTTTGTCTACTTGAGTGAGTTGAGTTACTAGTTTCCTGACTGGGCGTTTGCCATGAA
This sequence comes from Apocynum venetum, assembly GCA_019593545.1. Taxonomy (NCBI): domain Eukaryota; kingdom Viridiplantae; phylum Streptophyta; class Magnoliopsida; order Gentianales; family Apocynaceae; genus Apocynum; species Apocynum venetum. Next base: position 283,695 of record SRSM01000123.1, on the reverse strand, counting down.
TCCTGGAAAATGAAGATTGTTCATAATGGTAGACTTTCCCTGTTTAAAATATTCTGTTTGAAGGCAATTTTGTTGATTATAATCACCCTTCATAACTTCTCAACATACGTCCTACAAAGGTGGTGGATCGGTTTTTTCTATTTTCTTTTTCTGGCAAATTGGCTGGTAAGGTAAGTCCATTAAATCTAACTGTCAAAAGAGGTTGACAATATTTTCTCCTTTATTATTAGGGGCATTTTAGGTAATTTATTGTAGCAATTTTAAAAAAAATTGTAACTTTAATGTCTACTTAAAAATGTGATTTTTTTTTAATAAAAAATCTAATTTCTTTATCTAATAATAGGTTGGCGTAATTTTTGTTATGCCCCTTTTAAAAAAGAAAATGCAACTTTAATAATCAACTCAAAGATGTTTTTTTTTTTTTTTTGTTTTAAAAAAAGAAGCAAGGTTCATTTAAAAAAGTAAATTATTGAAAGAGAAAAAAGGAAATTGATTTTTTTCTCTTCCTCTTAAAAAAAAAATGTAACTTAATGCCCAACTCAAATATGTATTTTTTTTCCCCCTAAAAAAGGATAGTGATTATATTTTTTAAAAAATGCAAGGTCCATTGAGAAAAAAAGGCAATTATTGAAAGAGGAAAAAAATAAATTTATCTTTTTCTTTTTCTCTTTAAAAAAAATGCAACTTTAATGCCTAACTTAAATATGTCATTTATTTTTCCCTCAAAATAAAGATGTAAATTTTTATAAAAAAATAGATATATATTTGAAAAAATACATATCTTTTTTAGGGTGAAAAGAATTAGATATTTTAATTGGACATTAAAGTTACATAATTTTAATTGTTACATTAAAGTACTGAAAATGCCCCTCATAAAGGGTGAAAATATGGTCAATCTTCTTTCATTGTTAGATTTAACTCAAAATTTAATGGAAGGACTTGGATTACTAAAATGGTTCTAAGATCTTAATGTTTGAAAATAAAAGTTTTGAACTTACCTTACAAAAATAGGAACTAAAATCACCAATTTACCTTCTTTTTTCCCCACTTAAATTTCTTACATCCATAATGAAGAAGGTCGCTAAATCATGGATGAGCCTCGCGAAAGGCTTAGATTCCTAAACTAGAAAATGGAAGCAGGAAGGCTTATATTTTAGGACAATGGTAAATTGGTAAATTTTTTTGTGTAATTTTTAGCAAAGGAAAAAAAGAGGGGAAATCGCCTATTTAATTCCTAAACTTAGGATTATTTATTTATAAAATATTCAAAATTTTCCTTCTATTAGTATCTAAATTGGGGAATTTCTAATCCCATCGAGGCAAGGCAGGTGAGCTTCTTTTCTTTTTCATTTTTTTTTTATTACAAATTGAGGGAGGGGAACGGATTTTGAACCCAAGCCAAGCCCGCAGACAGGTGGATTTCTTGAAGCTGAGATTTTGTGATCCCTATTATTATCTCACATTAAAAGTTCTTTGAACAGTATAATCTAATACCTCAAAATGATTTTTTTCTCTTAAAATACACATTTTACTAAAATAATTAAATACACATTTAATTAATAACAAAAATAATAAAATAATTTATAAAAATTTAATTCCAAAATACTCAAATTCATTGTATTGCCAATTAAGATTGTACCTAGAACATTGTTCATTGAATACGCAAGCGCGCGAATTTGATTATATTCACATTAATTAAACATCAAAAGAAGAATTTTTTTTTTTTCTTCCACATGAACAATCTAAGCCTTCAAAATTTGCCACTCTATCCCGAATTGTTTCCATTGCTGACGCCCCAATACGCAGAACCCCCCATTCCCCCATACTATCCTTCTTCTGCGTCTCAGTTCTAATCCTACTCGTGCAATTTCACCCCCACTCAATCCCTTCTCCCACCATGGAAGCCTCAATAGGGCCTCCATGTCTTCCAACTACTCCAATTGATCCCGACATCGAAAAAATTAAGCAGAAGCTTCTCCGGGGAGGCGTCGTTCCTACTCCCAAAATTATCCACACGCTCCGCAAGAAAGAGCTCCAAAAACTCAACCGCCGACTCGCCAAACAAACCGCCAAACACCCTTTGCCTCTCTTGACAGAATCCCAGAAGCAAGCCTTGGCCCAAGATTCCCATTTCCGCATGATAAAATCTGAATACAGAAACTTAACCAAACAACTTAACTATGGAAAGAAAATGGTGGGTAGGCCTTGGGAGAGACTGGAAAAGCTTAAGTTGAGAGAACTTGCTAGTGAGAACAAAGAGTATATTGGGGAGAATTTGAAGATGGAGCACTTGATAGAACTCACTGACATTATGGAAAGTGAGAGAGGGAAATTACAGTGGCTTTTGCAAGATGATATTGAAATGGAAGAAGGCTGGCTTGAAGAGGACAGTTGCAATGCCCCACCTCCCAAGCGCTGCCGTACTGAAGCTGAAGCAATTCGTTTTTTTCTGGAGAGGTGGTTTGTCTTCCCTCCCCCCCCCCCCGGCATTTCTAAATGCTTGTGAGTTTCGTTTTTTTTAATGATTTTCTGCGCCTTTGCTTTCTTGGAGGATTATAGGTTGAGTGGTACAGAGTTGAGTGTGAAGGATTGGAAGTTTTCGAGAATGATGAAACAGTCAGGATTACAGTTTACAGAAAAGCAAATGCTTAAGATAGTAGAGGGGCTTGGTGAGAGAGGGCAGTGGAAGCATGCATTGTCTGTTGTGGAATGGGTTTATAATTCTAAGGAGCATAAGCACTATAAGAGCAGGTAAGGTTTCTTTCTTTGCTCTACTCCATGCTTAATCAAATCTCAGTTTGTCTTCTGTAAACTCTAGTTTAAATAGTCCCCAATATTATCTCAATGTTGAACCTTAGACTCAAGGAAATAATTTATCAGATTCTGTTCATTGTGTAGGTTTGTCTATACAAAATTATTGGCTATTCTTGGGAAAGCGAGGAGGCCTCGAGAAGCTCTTAAAGTTTTCAACTTTATGCGAGTAATGATATTTTGGAATTTGGTTTCTTAATTGTGTATTTTTATGCGATCTAGTTGAATGGAAGATTTACTTAAAGAAAAAAATATATATATATCCATACCATGCTTAGGAGGATTGCCACATATATCCGGATATGGCTGCCTACCATAGTGTGGTTGTTGCACTGGGGCAAGCTGGTCTTTTGAAGGAGCTGCTTTGTGTAATCCAATTCATGAAAGAAAAACCAAAGAAAGTTAAAAATATGCGCCGCAAGAATTGGGACCCTCAGCTTCAACCAGATGTTGTCATATACAATGCTGTAAGAGTGAAGAACACTTATTGGTACTAATAAATTTTCCTCCCAAATTTGCAAAACTCAGGATCCTGCTCTAACTTCCGTGGTCATTTCTAGGTTCTAAATGCTTGTGTTCCATCTCGCCAGTGGAAGGGAGTATCTTGGGTTTTTGAGCAGTTGAGAAAGGGCGGCCTTAGACCTAATGGAGCAACATATGGACTGGCGATGGAGGTAGTTTTTTAGTTTTTAGATGGTGTGGTTCTTATAAATAATAATAAAAAAAGGGAATTGAGATTATATGGTGGTGAAGTGATTGAAAAACAATACGGCATGGGAGGATTTTGATCTTGATTTTGACTGGATCTGTTTAAACTCACCTGAGACTGTTCAGCAATCACTCTTTTCTTGTGATTTGATCTTTTGCAATTAAATTTGACTAATATGCAGCTACTCTTCCTAATTCTTAGATGTTTCTGTAAATGAAAAATGATTGAAGAGAGTTGACTGAGCAATAACTACACACTCCCAGGTCATTTCATATAAAATCCTTGAAGATTACCTGTCCATCTATACGAGATTTTTGGTTTGTGGATACACAATCAAACTACTAGCAAATTTCTAATTTTCGTTAGAAAAATGAACTAATCTTAAAATTCTTTTTGTTCATCAGATAATATAAGGGGTTAGTCTACTAGCTGGGAGATTGACTTCTTTCTTTAGACACCACATTATCCTCAAGCTATACTTGTATTTAAGCCTTACAGGAGGTGCTTGTTTAAAGGTAATGCTGCAATCGGGGAAGTATGACCTTGTCCATGAGTTCTTTTGGAAAATGAAAAGAAGTGGTGAAGCCTTAAAAGCTCTTACATACAAAGGTAACACTGTTCTTCCTTAACTAATTCATCTTTGGTCATATGGTACCTCACTCATGTACAGTCTGCTGCTTCTTAGTTCTTGTTAGAGCCTTCTGGGCAGAAGGGAAAGTCAATGAAGCTCTTGAAGCTGTCAGGGATATGGAACGAAGGGGAATAATTGGAATACCTTGTGTTTATTATGAGCTGGCTCGCTGCCTTTGCTTCCATGGGAGGTGCCAAGAAGCTATTTTAGAGGTTAGCTATTTTTTACATTATTATTATTATTATTATTATTATTATTATTTGGGGGGGGGGGAGTCTGGACTATTGTCAATTTAGTGGTTAAGTATATTAGATCACTACGTGGCAGAAATTCTGCTTCAGGGCAACAACTGATATCCCATGGGTCTCTCTCTCTCTCTATGTTTGCTTTGGCGGGGCAGGGGGAGGAGGAGAGGGAGCTGTGGGGTTGGGAGAGCAATGGTTATTGGTTACCCTCATAATGTCTGAATAATACTTATCCAAATGTTGTATGCGCATGATTTAGCTCTAGGATAGGAATATGTGAGACTGCAATTTCACAAACCTGGTTCAACAACATGCCAGCAAGTTGTAAGTATAACAGCCTTGCCCTTGTGCAATCTTTTGAGCTCTAATACTTTGAGAAATATGCTCATGCTGGTGTCTCCTTAATTCATTAACCACAAAGGATGTGAGAATCATCCTGTCCTGAGAGTGCAAGCACACAGTCTTCCTATAGTTCTTTCTAGCATCTTGTCTACGCAAAACTATGATGCATGCAAATGAAAAGATGAATGCATGTGGATTTTTTTTTTTTTTTGTATTTTTTGAAAATATAGATGAGGGAAATTTATTTTCTGAGTATTTATGCAGGTTGAGAACCTAAAAGATATCCGTCGTACTAAACCACTGGAAGTTACCTTCACTGGCATGATATTGTCTGCTTTTGCTGGAGGGCATGTTGGTGATTGCTTAACCATCTATGAACACTGTAAGAAAAACTGCAAACCTGACATTGGGATTGTAAATGCTGTTCTTAAAGTGTACAGTCGAAGTGATATGTTTGTTGAAGCTAAAGAACTATTTGAGGAAATCAAGAGAAAGAGTCCTGGTTCTGGAAATTATCTGAAGGATTTTGGGTCTTCTCTGCTTAACCCAGATGCATATACTTTCAACTTAATGCTTGAGGCATCTGCTAGTGCAGAGCAGTGGGAATACTTTGACTATGTGTATAAAGAAATGACTCTCGTTGGGTATCAGTTTGATCAAAGAAAACATGCATCACTCCTAGTGGAAGCATCTAGAGCTGGGAAGGTAAAGTAATTTTTTAGGCGTTACACAAGTTTGCATTAAATTTGATATCTGGTCCATGAGATTTTTACCTAGTATTGCCAGCAATGTGATTCCTAAACTTTTTCCAACCTGATGGATTTGAAAGCCCATATTTTATCCACTCATTGCTCATATTAGTTTTTGTATTCATTTCTGCGATTACATGCTTCTCTTCTCTACCTGTTCCAAAATTGTTTATCCCAGATGAATACTCTCTTGCTATAATTTCATCACATATTCTATGGAGATGGGAGTCTTTACTTTTTTTGCTGGGTTGTACGCAGTGCCACTTACTGGAACATGCATTTGAAGCTATTCTGGAAGCTGGTGAAATGCCGCCCCCTCCATTCTTTACTGAAATATTATGTCAAGCTGCTGCTCAACATGATTGTGATAAAGTGGCTGCAATAATTAATACAATGACTTGTGCTTCACTTCAAGTCAGTGAACAACAGTGGACTGAGGTTCTCAAAGCATACAGCGACAGAATTACTAAGGGTAGTTTGAACAAGTTATCGGAAGCTATATGCAGTCATGATCTGGCCAGGGAAGCTACCATCCGTAACTTGTCTAGTGCATTACAATCTGTGTGTGGAGTTTGCAGTTCAAGTGGGCTGACAACTGCTTGTGGCAAAGAAGATCTAGGTATATCACCACCAGTTGGTTCTAAAATGAGATATCTGGGTGATGGAAGTACAAATATGGCTAGTCGTTATCCTCTTGGTAGTATCCAAGTAAAGAGAAGTGGTAGTATTAGCATGGCCTCTTCTAATCACACTGGAGATTACAGCAAAGAAGATTCTGATCTAGAGATTGTATCTGACATGTCCGATGGAGATGAGAGCCCTAACCAATGTTCAATGGTCAAGCATTGTAACCAAGATTTTGCTTCTACTACTTTCGGGAAGTGGAACTCAGGTTTTATTGAAGACGAAGATATAGATGGTGATGCGGATATAGAAGAACTTGAGGTTTTAGCCAATGGAAACGGTGATCCTTATAAAGCCAATGTGCCTTCAGCAAACGAAATAATGAAAATCTGGAAAGATTCGATCAGCAAGGATGCTCTTTCCTTTCAATTTCCGATTGGCTGGAACTAAACTCCAACTTGTACACTAGAAAAGATACAGTGTTATATGTTTATGTTGTGTTGTGGTTCAACTCATTCGCACTTAACAAAGAATTTGAGACTTGCTCTCTTGTCAACTATGAAATGAATAATCTTATCTACCACCATTTCTGATCCGGAAGGCATACCACCCAGCACCACAGCCCCCTTCTTTTTTCCCAAAAAAGAGGCGGTGGGGGATATAAAGTCCTGCATTCAAGCTCCAACTGCGTCTTCTTAAATCTTCGCATTTAAAAGTTTCAAGAAAAAAATTATTTTTTAAGCTTGGAATAAATTTATTTGATTCTCTTTTAAATATTGTTATTTAGAACTTTCCAAGAGAATAGGTGCTATTTCACTTATTTGAAAAGTAAAACAGTTTTAGGACTAAACCTGCAATTGAAATTTAAGGCCTAAAAAATAATCTAAAAATAGTTTGTGCAGCAGATAATATAATAGTACCAATGTACACATTATAACGTCAGTTGAAAACCTAGAATGAAAGACAGTTAGTCGCCACTCCGTCAACAGCCACAACCGCAGCGATCCGTCGTCGCTCTTCTCAAATGCTGAAACCTCTGTAAAAACCCACCTAGAATTCCCAAAACTTCAAGCAATGGCGTCCATGGCCTCCAAATCCCTGTTTCGATCACTTTTCTTCCTCAACCGTGGCACCCAATCTTTCACACGGACCCTCTGCACCTCTACCGAAACTCGTACTCAGAAGCTTGAACGTATCGCCGGCGAGCTTCTCGACCTTAACAAACTAGAGAGGCACGATTATGTCATACTTCTCAGGCACAAGATGGGTCTCAACCGATATGGTGCTGCTGTCTCTGGCCTGCAATCGTCCGCCATTTCGCCTTCTGGTCCCGGCTCTGGGACTGCGGATGCGAAGGCCGCTGAGAAGATAATTTTCGATGTAAAGCTCGAGAAGTTTGATGCCGCTGCGAAAATCAAAGTGATTAAGGAGATTAGAGGGTTTACTGAATTGGGTTTAAAGGAGGCTAAAGATATGGTTGAGAAAGCGCCTGTCGTGGTGAAAAAGGGTCTTACGAAAGAAGAGGCTGAGTCCATTGTTGAGAAGCTTAAGGGAGCTGGTGCTACTGCAGTATTAGAATGATGAATGTTTTCAGGTGTTGCAGTGATTAGGTTTGAGTTAAGTGGGATCTTTCTGTTCAGATTTATTTTGATATTAGGATATCTATAATACTTGGAGGGAGGGAGGTTTGTTCACTAATTATATCGATCTCTCCTTGGAAGTAATGCGTTTGATTTATATGTTTTTTCTTCGTAGTAGAAGGGAAAAAAAAGATGCCTTCTTTTTTCGACAGTCTTCACCAAGTTGAGAGCTTGGCTGCTAATGAATACAATCTAAGGTGATAGTGTACCATTATTGAAACCTCAGAATGATTTTTCATTCCGGATTATCCTCTTTCATGCTTAAGTTTCCAGTTTTCATATGATTTAGATCTCACGCTAATGGTCTGCAGAATTGAGAACGTTGTTACTGAAATTCAGTTTTGGTTTTTTCGTTTTCATTTCTTTCCGACGGGAGGGATGTGGATCCTTCCTGAGAATGTAGGCAATTCCTCAAGTATGTGCATTTAAGTATGCCGTTTTCCCTCTCTTGTAAAGTAACTAAGGATTTTCTGCAAAGGCTGCTTCTCTTAGTCATGCAGATATCTGTTACTCAAGTTTTGCAAGGCTAATACTATACAGAATTCGTTGTCTTGGCCTGGAGTTGGTTTGTTGCTCGCAGTAGGTGTATTTTCAGACATTGTACACGACCATGACTGTTTTCTGGCACTTTGCTTTAACATGTCCTTTTCCTGCTACTCTTGCAACTGTGTGAGGGTTTTAGGTCTGCAGATCAGCACGAATGGGCAATGATTTCTCATCCTTTAATGTTGCTACTTCCATCTGCTTGATAAAGATATGAACAAGAGGTGCTGGATAGTGTGCATGCTTAGGACGAACTTAATATAGTCAGAATGGCTCATGAGTTTTGGGGAAAGGGGCACTCGGGAAGGGTTTAATATTCTTATATCCAATACGCTCTTGTTGCTGCAAATGCAATTCTTTTCTACAAAACATAATCCAAGTTTTTTAGTTTATCATGACTTATTCAATTGGCAATGGACCTGGGTAAGGTTCTAGGCTTAGTTCACATATTCTACTTCAATGTATAAAAGCAATAATAACAATAATTCGCAATTGACCTAATGAATGAGAGTTTTAGTGACATCTTTTATTGTTTGTCCAACTTTAACACACTAAATGAAGACTAATATGATTGTGTGGCTTCTGGATTGTATGAACTATTGATGGTAATATAAAGAATTCCAGTGTAATTGCAAACCTGATTCCTGACAAATTATTGCAAGGACGGCACCTAACCTTTACAATCAAGGTTTGGAGTTATAATTAACAGTGGAAATTGTCCATCATATGGGGGCTAATCACTATGATAGACCACAGCGGAGTTTCACCTCGTCTAGTAACTTCTCCACAGAAGTCGGCCTACTCATTGCTGGAATATCAACTTAGGAAAATAAGAAATTTGCAATTTAAAGGTCGCCCCCTGTTTCATGGATTCTCTGGCTGGTGGTGAAACATGATCGTTTGGAAAGCTGAACAGGAGACCACATTCATGCCCCCTCCTCAATTTTGTTTGTTCATGGGATTGGATGAGACGGATCCCATTGCCAGCCACTTGGTAATTGTCGATAGTATTTGGAGAAATGCTGATACCTATCGCTTCTAAACTGCACACCGATGTCCAGATGGGTAGCTCCCAAATACAGGTAAACCTCTTTGCAAACTGTACATAATTTGTTTGTTCACATATATATGTGTTTCCCTTCAGACCAAAAAGTTATAGTAATAATAAACGGTGGAAGAGTTTGTATGAGGACCTATTTTATAGGTCTTGTATATTTAACAATACATGTAACGTGCATAAGTTGCACCTGAATCGTGTTGTATAACTTTTTTATATTCGTGATTCACGAAAATCAAGTTCTTGTAAGAATTTCAGATGAGTATAGGACTGAATACAACCTGTGCATCACAAGACAACAACTATCAAGTTCATTGCAATGTAAGATATCTCAAATCTTTCTTTCCCAGAAAATTAGAAACTATTGAAGACCATATTTTTGGCATTGTATATCCAGTTAAAATATGAAATTTGTAAATTCAGGGCAAATCTAAGAAGTTAGTATATCCTATATGCTATTCCTCTTCCATTTAGGCGCTACTGCATTCCAAACTAACACAAAATCTTGCCCATTTACAACCTATACATATCTACAATTATTGATACTCTGGAGATCAGGACTGAAGCATGCCAAGGTTGTCCCAAGAGTTGAAGCAATCTGCACATGTAAAACAATGGTTTTCGTCAGGCAAATGAAATGAAGTTTCCTGTCAAACCGCACTACCAAATTGAAATATGGAAAGCCAACAATTTTAATACATGATTATAAACCAAATCGCATGATTATAAACCACAAGACCATACTAGACACATTCAAAAGTGAGCTGAAGGATTAAAGTTGTGACAAAAAGAAAATCAACTACACCCAAAAATTAAAGCCAAAAAAAGAAAAGCAGCAAATTCTCCTGACATGACAAAGAAAAATACATAAATTCTGCTATATGAAACCGTGACAAGATTTCACCACTTAATGTGAGCAGCAAGCTAGACAATATTTTCAGGAAGCTTGAGAATGTGTGATATGCATATGCAATGAGCATTAAAACCAAAACTATGTCAACTTGTCAGACAAAATAAGTGCACACAGTCACACACCTCAGACCCACACCAGTACAAAGCAAAATGCAGACACAGATATGGTGAGATGTAGAGAGGAGATGATGGAGATCCAGATGTTCATTTTACCAGACACGAACAGATCTGTAGTTCCCAGCCCTGAGTGCTGCTTCTGTTGCTTCCGCAAAACACTGAGATGCTTCAGCCTCTGCTTCAGCCTCTTCTGCTTCCTTTGCAGCAGCCTCAGCCTCTGCAATAGCAGCTTCTGCCTCTGCAATTGCTTGTGCAGCAACTACAGCAGCATCTTCTGCACTCATGTTCCTTATCATCTCTAGTTCAGCATCAATTTGAGCTTTAGTAATAATTTTGATTCCTTTCCTCTCTACATCAGAAGAGTCCTTCTGGATTCCCTCCTGAAGCAAAGAAGCTGGGTCATTCCTTACATTGAATGATGTTGATCTTGGAGCAATCCTATACTGATGTTTCACCTATCAATGCAACAAACATGATGATCAGAAAGGTTACCTCGAGAGAATACAAGTCAAGTATTCATCAAATGGGAAATGGGAAGTATTTACCCAGCACTGCCCCAGTTATACAGATTAATTACCTTAAGCAGCTGTCCATTTTCAGTCAGAAGCTTCAAGTTTGTAGCTAAAATCCTTTCAAAATTGGGAGGTACAGAGTAACGCTCCTAGAGAAGGGGGGAAAATGTCAGTTGAAAAGAATAATTCAACAAGAAGGGGTACAAGAAAGGAAAACATATTTATTGAAGAAATTATCACAATCCTGAGGAAATAAAATGCCCCAAAACTCAATGAGTTGGCAATAATCCACAGCAAACATAAGATCCTAAAACAATCAATAACTATAGAACTCAAATCCATCAGTTATTTCGTGAAAAATCAGCTAAAATTTAGTGGTCTCAAATATGTAGTTGGAATCACCACCATTATTGCCCTTATTTAGAGAAACATATTTATAGCCCTTGATGGGGAAGATATTAAAGCACTCCCAACAATCTTAAATTGTTCCTGCGAACCAGTGTCTATTTTTATTTTCAAAATACCTCTATATATGAAGCAATTATAGCCCGGGTAGAACCCCGAGGTTCCTTCAACCTGTTGACTGCCTCCAAGATAAGATCATCCATCCTATGTCAAATAGAAAATGAGGATGAGATGGAGTCAAACAATATTTTGAAATAGAAGGGTAAGAAGAAGGAATGCTGCTGCAAAGAAGTCCCTGATAGTATGTTAATTGTAATTAATTTAACCTTGATATTGGCTTTTTCAAACTAGAATTTGACAATGTATCAGCAGTTACTGCAAGGGGTTTACTATCAAGAACTTCAGAAACATTCTCAACAACAATGTCAAGAGCCATAGCACTCTCATCAGGCTTGGGAGTTGACTGAGAGCCCTTGCATGCAGGTCTACCTCTTTGCCGAGATCCCAACCCATTTGCCATAACATTTATATTTCTCCATTTATCCTGTCCAGTCATATCTAGGCTATCAGTAATCCTCCTTTGAGCCAAATACTGAAATCAGCTTCTATAAATTGAAATTTTCCATTTCTTATTAATCAACAGAAAACTTCCAACATAAAATGGCACTGAACTCAAAATCCTAGAATGGAGAAGGCAAGAAATATCCTAGCACCTATACCTTAAGGTCCACATTTGATCGTGAACGCAAGATAACACTGAACTCAGGATCTTTGAGAATAGTACTCCATTTGCCTACTCCATACCTAGCAATACCTGCTTTAAGGGCAGCTTCTTCTTCTGCAGTCCACTTCTGCTTTGGGGCACCCATTTCAGGATTTTAAAGACCTTCAAAATGAAAAGCAGAGTCCAATTTCACATTAGCACATCAACAAAGTGTAAGAATTACCATGACAAAAGAACAGATTAATTCCAAGATAATCCACCAGAACTTGACATTCAAGGTAACATTGAAACATGACAGCTCTCATTCTCAGTATTTAGTTAAAACTTTTCCATGACTTATGCTGCCTAACTATTAGGCCCACATCAAGCATTCTACAACCACTTTGGCCTAAACATCAGAGGCCAAATAGCCAGCTCTGATGCTGACTGCCCTTGAAGCACTATCTTTGATATGAAACCCTTTAAGTTGAACTACAAGTTGCTTTCAGAAACCTCTTGCGGATTTCTGATCATCGCCCAACCACTCACTGTGACATAATTGGTCTTTCTAGTCATACCCGAAAGTATCTTTTAACTAAATTGAGACATGCCCACAATAGACCTGCACTTGACATAACCTTCAAAGGCATAATAAGCAACCCTTGAGCACCAAGGGAATGATTTGACAATATAAATAGCAAAAACAAAAACTATTCCTTGTGTTTTGAGGATCCAAAACAGCCGCAATTTTATACACTCGGGAATGAGTAAACCGTGCATTGTGACAGCCAAAAAAATGCACTAATTAAATAAAAGGCCATCTGCAGTTTCTAATTTCCCATTCCCAGAAACACGATGGAATTTAAATTGAAATATGCGATTCTTTCAACTTAACACGAGAGTGAAATTTCTGCATATGGAGTCAGCAAAATTAATCCAAAAATGAAACCTTTCAAGCATAGACTTGCTATAAAACACTTCTGAGAGTCAAATATTCAATCTTTCCGGGGGTTCCTACTTAGACAGTCATAAAGAAACAAAACTAGGCGCTGAAGTAGAAAGAAAAGTATGACAAAATTTTCAACCACCATGCATCCCTCTCCCCCCCCCCGCCCCCGGCGACGGGAGCCCCAAAATAAATTTTAAAAATCGTCGATTGAAATTCAGAATCAAAAGGAGAGCGGTATAAAGAACTAACGAATGAGACAGAAAATCAAGGCTAGCGAACTCAAAATTCAAAAAGCCTCCCTATGCGCGGAGAGCATGTATACGTGCGAGATTGACTGGTAATACTAGTACCTGGGAAATGTAGAACGACTGGAAACGAAAGAGTGAGAAGAGAGCATCAACAGTGCTTCGTCAGCGACTCGGCATATTCAATTTAAAGCCAAGTCAGCCCCTCCTTCTGGAGAATTTGAGAACCACAGACCTCTAATTATTTGGAACCCTAAAAGTCAAGAGTCCTATATGTATATGCTTTTTCCCCCTCTACTGCTTCCTAAGCCTCCCTTTGCTTATAAATTCCTTTTCATATTTTGGCCTTCCATACAGCAAAAAAGTTTCTCTCACCGCCGTATTATTTATTTATCTCCCTCAATATTCTATGCAACTTTATTGATATCTCTTTTTTCCTTAAAAAAAATCAATGTATATCTAAAAACAAAAGGTTAAAATATAAAGTTTATTTTAAAAAATAAGATAAAAATTAAATGACCACATTAGCGATGAAATTAAATAGATGTTAATATAAGGATTACAAATTTACATATCAATGGCCACATTCCTAGTTTCATTGGATATTTAATTCAAGGACCATAAATAACTTACTTATTAGCCGTAGGACCACATATATTAACGAGATTTAATGATTTTACGTAGAAAAATATTTATATAATTTTTTTTAAAAAAAAAGATATTTAGTAAACTTGATCAAATGAAATATGCTTCAAAAGAAATTTAAACATAAATAGGCTCAAGAAAATTCCAAATATGCTATGAATTATATTCTATTCTTAGCTTTACATTTTAAATAAGATGTTAAATATTCTTTATAATTTCTACATAGGAAAATATGCGTCAATCAAGCTGAATATTTTTCTAAAATGATTATTAGTTAAATTGTACTATTCCATTTCTTTACAGTTTCAATATATTTTAACCATTATACCTTCGTAATAAATACAGCAATATAACATGGAATATTAGTTTACTGGGGCAATTTTGAATTTTAAAAGCGATATGGGGTCGAAGTGAAAACTCCTATAAAATGCCGAAAGCAAGATGATTAATTTATTTCTCCCCGGAAATAATTATCGTGTACGGCACAGAGGAATTGGACCTTCGGTAATCGGAAGATGTCGAGCACTCTTCAACGGCTGGCGAAGTGCTCTCATCGAGCATATCGATCAACTCTCTCCCCACTATCGAGACCCTTCTCCACGGATGCAGTTGTGGAGACATTCAAACCTGGGGAAATCGGACTAGTCTCTGGCATTCCCGAAGAACATCTACGAAGAAGGGTGCAACATTCAGCTTTTTTTATTATTATTTTAATTTAAATTATCTTTTCCGGATTTTTTTTTTCAATTTGAATGGAACGATTCGAAATGTTCTATTAAGATTAAGAGGAGATCTTCGGTGGAAAATTGCATCTTTATTTGTTACATAACGGAGGAATTTCACTATAAGGTGCTGATATCTGTCATTTAGGGATTGGAATTTATTCAATTAGCTGCTAGTGTGTGTGTGTGTTTTTTATTGGTGTTAAAGACTTCTCGCGAGCTACTAGCTTTTCTTCGGTTTAGTTGTGCAATCATTTATATATGGATGTCGAATTAGCTGTCTCTATATATCTCAGTATCTCGCTATTTTAGCGGGGTGTTAAAACATATATATTCGCTGTAGTTATCTTGAAATATCGAAGGTGCAGAAAAATTACTTCTTTTTTCAATAGCATATTTTCCTTGTGACTTTGTTTATGGGATCTTGGTTTTCATTATCTTATTTCACTGGGTTTTGGATTGATCTTTATGGATTCTGTGCCAGGTTCTGATTTTCTCACCTGCTCGAACTGCGACACAACAAGGATCAGGAAAAGTTGGAAAATGGAAAATTAATTTCATGTCTACTCAGAAGTATGTTCTACTGACCGCATTTCCTTTTCTCATGCTTTTACAGTTTTTGAGGAGGTATTCTATCAGCTGTGATTATTGAATACAACTGCTTCAAGTTTATGTTAGTTATTGTGAGATGTGTGAAGATGAACCAATTTTTTGCTACTTTCCTCGTCCTAACACAGAGAGAAGTCATTCGGATGTTGTAGAACTTGGAGCTTCTGAGCTTATCTGTTTTCATTCTGTTTAAAAAACCATTTAAAAGAACAATCAGCTATGATCCCCGTTTTTCAATCTAATTCCCAAAAGCTGTGGGACTTCTTTGTTTGGAACCTTGGAAATATAGGTTGTAAGAAGCTCAATATAGATCTGTTCATTAGATTTAATCCAAGTATGTGAATTATTTTGCTTGCATTTTGTATTCTCACCAATCACATGCTAGAAACTTTTCTATCCACACTCCTAAGATTTCATTCTCACAGCATTTCCTGTCTTATACACTTTTTGCACCATCACAATCTTGATTCTGTTGTGTGATGGATATATTGACATGGCATCATTTCCACTAACATTATAGAGATAAATGTCAATGCTTGACAGGGTTTTCTTGGCATGTTTAACCTGTGACCATAAGATAATTTGCTTGAACTATCCTAGAGCCATTAATTTATCATGATGACATGCATGGATGCTTGATGTTGCTATTTTGTTTGCAGATGGGAAAATCCATTGATGGGCTGGACATCAACAGGGGATCCATATGCCAATGTTGGTGATTCTGCACTTTATTTTGATAGTGAGGAAGCTGCAAGAGAATTTGCTGAAAGAAACGGTTGGGACTACACGGTATGAGAATTATGGGATGATTATGCTAATATCTTTTTGGCAGAAATAAAAATTAAATTATTATATGAAAGTTTTGGATGATTGTCTTCTGCTGAATTTATTAGCTTTATGAACATTTACTTCAGTCCATGTACTTTGGCCTTGTGAAATTTCTTTAGTTGTAAATCTCTACATCTGTCTTATGACCAAATGCTTCTGAGTTTTGGACCATGCTTTCTCCGCTTCTTCTGAATCATCTCATATGTAATGGGAACTCCCAAGTTTTATTATTCTACTTATTTTTATGTCTTCATGCAGGTTAAAAAGCGCCACACACCATTGTTAAAGGTATGCAACTCTTCTTCTTGCATGAGTAATATATTTGTTCGGACATGGATATGGTCCCATTAATTGGTCCTATATTTGGCTTATACATTGATTCTTTTTATAAACCCCCAAGAGACAAGCAATTCTTTTTAATTGTCAATTTGAGCTTACTCTGGTGTAGTAGTTCCCAAGAGAAAGGCCCGCAAACTCAAATTGCCTCTTATTATTAACGATGATATGATTTACTCTTGTTCATTTCTTTTTGTATTCTATGCCTCATAACTGATGGCTCACTTTATGGCTTACCCTTTGTTTGTTAAACTCTCCGAGCTTTCTGTTTCATCTGTTCCTGTCCATCTTTCTTTGTGCAGGCTAAGGCATATGCAGACAACTTCAAGTGGAAAGGTCCTCCAGCAGGCAGCAGCGCATGATTAAATGATTTTCCGTTTCTCTTGATAGCAGTTTGGGCTACCTTCTTATCTTTGTTGCATATTTTGTTTAGACCGTGCCATCTGTTGCTCCTGGACTGGTTGCAATGTTAGCAAGCTTCTGAAATTCAATAATGATACCAAAATTTCATTTGTGTAGTTCTGCATACCCTCGCCCTGCTTTTATATTCGAGGACATATTCTCACAATCTTCAGTCGCTAGAGTGGATTATCAATAGATAACAATCCTCAAACGTTCCTCATTTGTAGTGATTGCGTGAGCAATGCATAGCCATTGATCAAAATCTGTTGCAAGTATTCCTTGTCTCGAGGATTCTACTATTTACATCTACAGAGGTGCCTCATGTAGCACATTTGTCAAAATCTGCAACATTTTTAACAAGCATATGATTCCCAGTATGTCATCTCAAAACATGAACATGCATGCAAACAAAAAACTTGCTCACGAGTCTGAAGTTTATTAATTGATTAATCAAATATGCTGCCATCTGTGCACGATAATTCACCTTCAACTCCGCATAAACATAAATGTTATTAACAAATGAAAAGGTAGTTTCTTCAATGTGGCATCTCCGTCCTAGCAGCACCATGTAGTGAAAACCTGACTTCCTATGGCCATTACACCTAATGTAAGGACCAGAGAGTTTTGAGGAAGCTGCGCCCAAACTGGGCGGACTCATGATTCTGTATGCTGATAATGGTGATTAATCAGGGAAATATAGCGTTCGCTATCTTCTTGACAATTATACAAGGCAAGCACCTAGTTCATGAAATGATTACACATCTAAGACTCGAAAAGAAAACACCACTCATGGCTATCTGTACATGAATTTCAGCTGGCATCACATAAATAAGCAACTCCAAAAGGCAAATTCCGGGCAGCCACCTTGACAGTGGATGATGCTGGCTATTCAGAACATTTGTACTCCATAGTAGAAAGAAACCCAGGTGTGCCTTGTTTCAACTCTTTCTGGTGTTACCATTTCAAACTTATTGTTATGACCAAAGACAGTTCCACTTTAAGTCATGTCAAGGCACTCTCAACACGGATACCACTCCTGTCAGGTAGCAGCTTCTTCATATAATACTTTGACCTACGGGAAAGGTTGATCTCTTTCCTTTTCTCCGGTGGTATACATTCAATGGAACATTCTGAAAAGCCACGCCTTACAAACCTGTCCAAAACGTACCAAAGCCATCAATACAAACTGTTCTATTAGCAGTTTCTCAGATCAAGTCTCTGAGACCAATCAACATAGTAGATGAGAGAATGCCAGCATTAAAATAGAAATACATAAAAACCCTTTTGCTTTGACTTCATAAGAAAAGGTGCGCCAGAAGAGGGAGATTTTGCCATCTAAAGCACTGCTTAGTTTGCCATCTAAAGCTCTTTTCCACTAACAACTTTATTTAAATATTTTGCCGGTGGCTGAATCAGCCAAATACCAACTGCTTAGGTGGTTGGATCTCACTGTAGCTGATAAATATCTAATGTACTCAAAACCTGTTTCTAAGGTGGGGTGATGGGATTTGATGGGATTGGTTAGCTTACAATACTTTCATCTGAAACCAAAAGATTAAGCTTGTAATAAGAAAACTCAGCGAATTATCTCATGAATAAGATGTCTATATCCACAGTCAGCAACAAAATTTAGTGGTAAACCATTTATCTTCTTTTTTTTCCTTTCACCTAATAATTGATACAACCTAGATACATCATATCCAAACAAAGTGCGAAGTATGAGAGCATATACCAATCTGCTGTGCGAGATGTTAGTAGAAAAAGCGTTTCAAGTCCAAGGGAAGATGACCTCATCTCAATGTAATCTGCATATATTTAACAGTAGAATCATCAATTACAAGAAAGATTATGGAAATTCAGAGTTTTCACAGTAGCAGAAAATGACACCAAGCAACCTAAGAAAATTATGTTTTCTTATGCTGCTGCTTTTCTAAATTACATTCTTCAAGACATTAGATATGCAGGACCACATTGAAGAATAATTGGAGCAAAATGAGTTTAAAAAAAAAAAGGAAGAAGAAGACACCCTGCCCTGTGAAATGGACATGGTTAAATAGCCAGTAGGTTCATTCTGTTTTATTAACAAACAAATGAACAAATTGATTTGGGGACCCTTTTTTTGGGGATTCAAAAAAGCATATAAAGATGCCAACAGATCTACATTTCATATGTTCATATAACTACAGATTTGTTAATCAGATAATCATTAAAAATAAATATTTTTAAAGATAAAAAAAATTATTTGGGGAAAATTATCTGCTGCCAAAAAATTTCTTCAAATTGCAATAGCAAGACATGGCATAATGTATACCTAGAATGTCCAGTACAAGGAGAATCCAGTTGGACATCTTGATAATTTAAATGCAAATACTCTTACATATTTAAGATTTAATTTATCATACCAAGTAACTTGTCTCCTTGTCCTTGGCCACGGCATTCAGGAGAAACAGCAATTGCAGCAACCTCTCCACACTTCTCTTCATAGAATGGAAATAAAGCAGCACAAGCAATAATTTGCCCCTCTCTTTCCACAACAATGAATGAATCTAATGCTTCTAGTAGCTGGAATATGCATAAACAATAATTTAACTGCTAAAAATATGATCAAATAAATGGGGAAGGACTAAGAATGTGCAAGTGTAAACCTCTTCTTCAGTCCTCCTGATCAATGGGCCAGACTCTTCTAGAGGCTGTATTAGTTGCTTTATTCCAGGGATATCTACCACCCTAGCCATCCTTGTTCCTTCATAGAGATCACTGAGAAAAAATTGTGATGTCAATCAGAAGGAAAAATCTCTTTTATCAGTAGCATTTCACAGCATTTGGAGAAGAAGAAGAAACATGTATTTGATTACCAACAACAATAACCAAATCAGACCTTTGAATTACAAATTTGAAAGAGCTCTTCATATTGTGATCCCGGAATAACCATGCTTGACCATGTACAAATAAGTGCAAGCCAGATAAAACAGTAATAGGCCAAGTATTCAGGAGAAAATATAGTTGAAGCATTCATGATAAATCTTTCCCTTGATACATGCTTGCCCCTGGAATGGCAACTTAAAAGCATGGCCAACATACACTATTGCTCAATGCAAACCTTTAGTGCTCATGACAATCCCTAGTATGATTCATCCACATAACCTCACCATAACTTAATATAAAAGTTCAGGAGAACTTTACAAGGAAACCATATTTAGAAGAGATGACTAATATCAATTTGACTACACATTCAGCAGACATAACTGGATTTTGCACTAGTTGCTATCTGCAACTGTATTTCTGTACTTGAAATAAACATATCAAGGTTCCTAGTAGCTAGCAGCATACAAATATACCAATACCATACCTGATAATGAACGTTAACAACTTAAACTGACTCAAACATACAGGCTGAGAGAGAGAGAGAGAGAGAGAGTGGAGTATTGCTTAGAAAACAACTTTTAGAGAGATAAATGTTTCTGGAAGATTGCTTACCTAGCAACCATAGTCCCTACACCATCTCTTTGAAACAGTTCTTTCAGTAGGACTCCACCCATGGTGCCATCTAACAGATGCACTCTCTGAACTCCTCCCTAGTGGAAAAATAAAAACAACAGATGAGCATAAAAGCAGTTATATTTACATATATATATATATATATAGTATTTTAGAGAAAGTGATTCTTCCTTATTATTATTATTATTGTGGAAAGGCAGGGGGGTTTGGGTGTAATATGGAGGTAGTCCAAGGAAAGCTCTCCAACTTAGGAAGCTATAGCCCATGATGACAACTACTCAGAAAAGATGCAACATATTTGTGTAAGTTGAATAAAGATATATCCATCTTAAGCCTATATACTGTAGAAATTTTCAGGAAACTCACTCTGCAAACAAACGCTGCCGCAGCTAATTCTGAAAGGTAACCATTTAATCTACTTAGTCTCTCTTCACCTCCAATAGCAAAACCTTGTTCACTTGACCATATGCCATTTCCATTATCAAAACCAACACCATTATGGAACTTTGCAGTAGATTTATAGTCTAGACCATTCCCATTTACAAAAGTGGTAGTTCCATTTGAATCATTGTAACCTAGACAAGTGAGCTCGTCTTGGCACACGGCTTTTACATAATTAGCAGCTGTCTCACTTTGTTTAGCTCGTTCCTGAATCAGCATGTTTGCATCTTGAAGAGACAAGAAGTGGATAAGATGCCCACACTCATCCAAAATTGGGCCATCTATGATACAAATTAGTTTTTCTGCACCAAGGGCCAAAGCACAGGCTGTGGCAACTTCATATGTACTGCAAAGCAGAAAAGTTAGTAGCTCAGGGAGACTTCACTAGCTATAACAGCGACCCAAAACTTACAACAGGCATGCAATCCTCATCATGTTACAGAAGTAATTAACTGACTTCTATTAAGGCAGGCAAAATGTCTGAAAAAACAAAATCTTCAGTTACTATAAACCTTAAGAGATTTTATCAGAGTTAATATTAGCAGCTCATAGAGCAGAATAGACCCACTCCATATCTACTAAACAACATATTTACTTACCGAGCACCAATATAAACAAAAGACAATTTCAAAATTCCAAAAATAAAATAAAAATAAAAAAGGAACTTTTACATAGATCCAATCTATATTTCATGAACAGGTATTTCCATGTTAAAGAACAATCGTGGAATTAAATAGTTATTCTATTTTTTGAAAGGTAAGTTGAAGAAGCAAATTGTAAGACAATAAATTCTATGTAAAACACCTTCCACAATGTGAAAACTTAAGGCAAAGATAGATATAGAACCAAATCATGCTAGTGGCAACAAAAATACCTATGAAAAACCATATAGCATACTTGCAATTTAGTGCTTCTCCAGAACTGGAAAAACCAAGGTTGTTTAAGATCACTATACACTCCTGATCAAGCCTCTCCCGTATTCGTGGAACATCTATTTTTTTGACTTCGCCAGTAGATGCATAATCAATTCCCTCTACAACTCCTCTCCTCTGCAAATTGAAAAGAAAAGGTCATCTTCATTGCACAAATGGCACTCAAGTAACTTCATAGTAAACAAGAATAAATGCCATAAACAGCACCGCACCTTTGCACCAAGAAAATTACCACTGGCAACACTAACACCATTGTGCAAACGACTATTACCTCCATGTCGACGAATACCAATTAAAGAAGGCCCAGGAGATAGCTTTGCCTCAATCATTATTCTAATCCTCCCAGCTGCATCCATTGCTGCCTCAAGGGAATCAGCATCTGTGATTCTGTAGCTGCCAACATACTTTGGTTCCCTTCCTATGAATGAAATATATGCTCGAATGCTATTTAATCATGTTGTTTAGACTAACAAAAATTGATGCACATAAGCTTTCAGATTGGAGTCACTTCATAGTTAAGATAAAAAAAGGTGACAGTAGATCAAAGACAGGAAAAGTAAATTTGACATCTCAACGCATGCTGTTATATTACTACAGTCCCACAAATTTCTTTTCCTATAGTCCCACGGTCTATCACACTTCTTTTATCTACTAAGCTTTACCAGAGTGAGATGTCATTCGGAGCAGCTTATTATTTGTACCTCCAGTATCTATGATCCTCAAATTGCATTTGGTAAATCTAATTCCCTAACATACTAGTAAAGCTACTGAAAATAACAATCCTACCTTGTATTAGCTTAAATGACCACTGCAGCAAAAAAAAACCAAACAAAGTAAGGAACTGAAAAAGAAATAGCAAATAGAAAAGCTTCTTTATCCCTATAGATTAAAAATCAGCAGGTCAGAAAAGAAAATTTCAATTTAAAAAAGAATTAGACAGAAAGCAGAGCAGAGGCTAATTGTGCATGAAGCATGTGAAGCTTATTTAGAATATGGTCCTAGCTGAAATGATAATTCATTCAATAGCTACTGAAATTTTAAAATGAAAAAAAGAAAAAGAAAATCTTGAAAAGGAAATACAGCTTATAAATCTAGTTTTTAGTTTTTACTCACCTCTTTCAGCCAAAAGTCTGTCAATTTGCACATGCGTTCCAGGAACAAGAACAAATTTAATTCCTAGCCCATGAAGCAAAGAGATATCCTGCAATAAACCACTTAATCAACCAAGACACCAGAGGAAACAAGCAGACTCAAGCAAAATGACAAGAAGCAAGATGGGGCCCTATTTATTTATTTATTTTTCAGCTAGTATAGCGGATGTAAGAAAGACGGGGAATCGTCGAGTTTGGGTCCGAAGTCCGAACACCGCTCGAGTTTGGACCCGGAATCGTCGGGGAAGTCTCTGTCTGCCTTCTGCATTCTGATCCATTGAGGTTTTTTTCCTCTCCCGCTAAGGCTAAAAATGAAAATGTCAATTTCAGAATATTACTTTTTTACCCCTTTCGAGAATTCTCCACCGTTTGTTTTGGTATCTCCCAGAAATATATGTTTTTCACTTTTTTGGGTGATTATAAGAGACTCAAGGTATTTTATATTAGATTTTCTATAATTAATTATACACTAAACCACAAGATTTTTCTGTTTTCTTTTCTTTTGATTCTGGGAAGGTTCAACTGAAATGCTATTTTAGAGCTTTTTCCACTGATCCGATTCTTGGTCTCATGATTCCGGGTATCATTCTTAATTGGTCCTTATTTCCCAGGTCACATAGGTAATTAAGCATCAAGACTTTATTAGCTAGCTACAAGAAAAAGTCACATTTTTGTGAGTCATTTGCTAATTCTAGTCGGCAACTGATAACAGAGGTGTGGTACTGGAAAAGGTTGCACAAGGGAGAGAGGTCGGTTACCTCAAGTATGGAGGTCAAGTAGGGACTGTCAACTATTTCTGCAGATAGAATGACGACGAATGTGCTATTCCGATGAGCCTGAAAGTAAGGTTGAGCTTCTCTCATCATCTTCACAAATTGATCCTCTTCTTCTTTTTCAAACCACTTGCCATCCTCTTCCGCTTTAGTTCCCCCACTGGTGCAGCACCTCAAGGACAACCTCCCTGCCCTTCTCTTTTTTGTCACCTCGAACTTTAACTGAATTCCATTGTTGCTTCTTTCTTTCGAACCGCTTTGTCTCTGATGCAACGTGTTGCAGAGACATGGGCTTCCAATATCTGCAGATGTTGCCTCGGGCAAAACCAAGTTCTTGATTTTAGTATAGTCATTCATTAGAACTGCCCAAAAACAAGTAAAGCAAAGCAGTAGTAATTAACAAAGGCTAGGTGCTGACTGTGATCTTTCGGCACGAAATGCAGCGACTTGTTGCTGTTTAAGTATTCTTGTATAAGTAGAGGACAAATAAAGTTATCAAGTTGCTGTTTAAAGTTTTTTAATTTGTTTTTTTTAAAATAAAATTATATTTGGATAAAAAAATTTTATTGAGAATTAAAAGTTTATTGATAATATTATAAAATATGTAAAATGTAATTAATAAATTATTTGATATTGTAATTTTAATTAAAAAGTAATAAAAATATATTATTTATGTAATTAAATGAGATGCGCATGTATAGAATTAAAAAAAAATTGAAATATGCTTTTATGATGAATTGATAAATTGATTTTGAGAATTCGTTCAAATATAGTCTAATTTTTTGAATTTTTCTTTCTTCTTTTCTTTTTTTTAAATGATAAATAAATATTGTTAGTAATTAGTAGGGGGAAAATTGATCATTTTTACATAAAATTAAATGAAATAATTGGATTATTCAGTTGGATATGACAGAGCCGAGAAATATGACAGTCTTGAAATGAAAAGCTTTTCCAGATGCTAGTTGGAATAGAACCTATTTTCCAGGAAAATACATTCGGCACATTTTATTTATTTATTTTTGGTTACTCATATTTTAAAGATTGATAATTTATGTCAATGCCGCCCTCAACCTAGTAAACATTTTAGATGAGAGTCACCAACTTAGTCGATAAATTGTCTTATCTATTTTCGTAATGATGTGAGTTCGAATCTATAAAATAAGATGAATAACTATTTACAATTCTTTTTTAAAAAATTTTAAAAAAACAAAACGTAGTAAGCATTTTTGCAAGAGAAGGGATATTTTCTTGTTGTACTATGTTAGTATGTTTGTGGGTGTTGATTGGGGGCAAGTTAAAGCCAACAACCACTGGTTCTGCTTCAGTTGGAGGGTGAATTATTAGATTATTGGGTCATATAATGCTTTATTTTAGCACCTGGTGTCTTTCATTTGGTTAATAATTATTCCAGTAAGCTCATTTGTGTAAATGTCCTCTGTTTTTGTCATTTGTGAGTGATTGACCGGCTGTTGAATTGCGACCACTGAGACATTTCAAAGGGCAATATCACTCAGACAACGAAAAAGTCGTAGGCAAGTTGCATTTTGTTTCATTGCTTCCAAAGGCTGTAGAGTCAATTCTTACAATTGCCAACATTGTCTTCTTTTTTTTTTTTTCTTTTTTGGTAAAGAATCATAAATTGCTCTATCTTCCATTATATATTATAGATTTTTGTAATGAGACGACTTACTATTAAACTGTCTTTGCATTTAGTATTATATTTTTTAGAAGTGATGATGAATGAATTTGTGTCATGGGAAATTCTCAAGTGATTTTTTTTGTTTTTTATTTTATTTTTTGAGATTTCATTTATCGTTCATGATTTCTAATGGGATGAATGCAAAATCTCCAAAAATCGCTTAGATTTGATCAAATCCACTGAAAGAGTGAAATTACTTGGGTTTAAGTGCATATCCCTCAAAACAACTATTAAAGAAAGAACATCCTAATTTGAAAGTTGAAACAAGGTAAAACATTTCGTTTCAACTTTTAATTTCACCATTCTCAACCTTAGAAACTGGAGTGCGGAAAAGTCCCATGGGCATAGATGGGACACAAGTGGTATTTTGATTTTATTGAAATGATGGCAACGTCATTTCAGTAAATAGTATACAATACCAAAAGATAGAAGATATTCTGGTTCAAGATATGCAACTTCTGTAGCTGAAATCTTCTCACCTCCTTCTAAACGGAAATTTGAGGATTTTCTTCTTAATCTACCCCATTCTGATGCCTAAGTTAAAAATTTACTTGATTAAATTCACGAGCAATGCTTAAGCCAGGAATAAAATGAAGAAAAAAAATTTAGTTACTGATTGATCAAGGGTACAAATCTTTTCACATGATTAAAAACTCTCTTTTGACTTCCTAAAAAAGTATTAGAGAAATCTTACTAAATATTATTATTTTCGTCTCAAAATATAAAATTTTTTGAGCATTTTACACATATTAAAAATATTATAACTTTTTAAAATAATATAATTTATTATGTCATACCATTTTTTGAAAATTTGGAATAAAAAAATTTATTTTCTTTTTTTTATTTAAAATAAGAGATAATATTAAAAAAATCATACAAAATAACTCATAGTCTTGAATTATCTTAAATTTTGAAACGGACCAAATATAAAGTTTCTTGGCATATGAATTCTTTGTAATTAAAAGCTTACTCTCATACCAACCAACTTAATTTGATATGATTTTTATCTCATACCAACCAGCTTAATTTGATGTGACATGTAAGATCAATAAATGATGTAAATTTTGGTACTCCTTCATTGTGCAATTCTTTTTTGTCAAACGAACCCAAATGTTGGTTCTACCTCCACGGTTTCCATATAAGCCCACTGTCCATTGCCAAACGGGCGGCCCAACCAAGCTCAGACCGGCCCAACGGGCCAAGAAATATAATCAGGTCGGGCCAGGTATGGTTGAAATTGTACAGCCCTGGAATATTAAGATTCAGTCCAGCCTCTACATGGGTCACGGGCCAACGGGCTAAAATGATCCGAAAATTTATAATTTTTTTTTAAAATTATGATTTTATATTGGTTAAAAAAATAAATATATTAAACAATTTACAAATAAATAACACATTTATAGTTTTATTTTGGCCCAAAAAACACTAAAATAGCACACTATGTTAACTCAACTTCAATAAATTTAAATTATAAAAGATAAAATAGAATGTTATGTAATGTTTATATCTATAGCCTACAGTATATTTACAATTTTACACCAAAAACTTCTAAAACAAACCAATCATATTTAAGCAAACAAAAAAAATATTTAAACAATCAAACACAAATATAATGTTCATTTATTTACTACATAAACAAAAAAAAATCATTTACTACACAAACTGTGAGAGCGGTTGGAAATTTTTTTTTATTTTAACCGAGCAAGCCCACAGCCCGCGGGCTAAAATGGTCTGAACCCATTTGGCCCGTGGGCCAACGGGCGGGTCAATCGGGCCAAGAAAAATGAAACTCAACATATTTTATATTGTGTGATTTTCGGACTAGTCCGACGGACCGGGCTTATTTTACCACCCCTACTTAAATCCAATGCTTACTCCATTTACACTTCTTCGCATAGATTGTGGCTCAACTTAGGCCAAGATTTATAATGTAATTGGTCATCTTGAAGATATTTAATCACTAAATTCTCACTAAATTTGTCGTGTTCATTCGCATATCAGCATCATAAATAAAAAAATAAATTGAGTTATTATTAGGTAGCAATTCATTGATTTTTTTTTTTGAAAAATCTGAAATAGATTAAATTGAATTATTCAAAAAGCAAAAAATTATATTGTCCCACTTTACAAGGGTTTTTAGTCAATGTTTTTTTTATGACACAAGCTGTGTGGCTTCTAGTGAAAATAAAGTCTTAACACTTGGACTCAAAATAAATCTAACCACCGTATGGCTTGTTAGCAAAAGAATGATCAATCATAGATCTTCCTATTCCTACCCTACTACAAGGCATGAATGGTATTGTAAAAGAGAAAACTCCATTGTTTATGATTTGTATAGCTTGGTTTTAAATTGATAAGTTTTTTAATTTTTCATAACAATTAATAAAACTTAATTAATGTTATTAAAATTGCATATTTTTTATAAAATATTTCTAAAATATTCTCACAATTTATTATTTGAAAGTGAATTTAATGCACTTTTTAAATGTAAATAATCTCACTTTAAATATGAATATTTTGATCAACTAATAAATACATATACTATTAATAAACAAAGCGACTTATAATTTTAGACAAATTAAAAAAAAAAAACAAAACCTATCAAATTGAAACTAAATGACTCACTTGTTTTTTTATTTAAGAAAAATAGTTCATTGAATTTTATATTATATTATATTATTTTTTGTATTTTTCTTATATTTATTTGATGTGTACTTTTATATAATACTGTCAATAATTTTATTGTGATATAGATGAAAAAATGATGCAGTGTACGATTCTTTTAATCTAATTAAAATTGGAAAAAAAAACAAAAGAAAAAATAATAACAAACAATTAACAAGGTGGAACACGTTACACGGTAGATTGCTTAATGCAAGTGAATAATCATCGAGATAGACTAATTGATGTCCCATCACTACTTAGGAGAGCAGTAACAATGACACAAATTGATCTCAATTTTGCTGTAATTAATTATTCAATTCTAAATTTATGGTACTGATGACAGCATTTAATGTGATCCTAATTGTACTTAGATTCCTTTTGATCTAGTATGCGAAGGTAGAAACCTATGTATCATGCGTTCTTTATTTAGGTTGGACACTTTTTATTTGATTTATTTAAGTATTTCTTTTAGGATGATTTATTTAAGCATTTTAACCACAACAAATATTATACTCCTTATGTCTTATTACAATTGTCTATTTTGGATATGCATAATAATTAAAATAAGTATTGAAAATGATAATTAAATTGTCATTATTAATAACTAATGTATATGTATTAATCATGTTAAAATATATATATATATATATTCTCCAATAAATTATTGATAATGTTGGGATTTTACCCAACAATTAGAGAATCCGAAAGCAAAAATAAAGACAGAAGCAACACAAGAATTATATAATTCGGTATAAAACCTATTCCACAATACTTGATAAAAAACACAATCTCTCTATTTAATATTTATACCATCAGGAAGGCTATTTTAGCCCCACTATTTCTCTCAATCTCACTTTATAATCTATTCTCAATAGATAAGATAACAAAGAGAATGAATGATATTAGAAGAAAAGTCATAGGAAAAGAAAAGAACAACCAGAAAAACCCTAATCGGTCATATTACAAATGAGATAAACATAGTATTTATACAAGGTCCATCCATGAGCAGGTCAGAATTTGACCCACTCGGTTGACCCGTGAAACAAGAAAAGCTTATTCGAGTCCAGTAGCATTTTCTGTCATTTGTGTAAGGCAAGAGAGAGGACCCAAGTCATGTAATAAGTCCATCATCATTGGATTGAATCTTGAACAACATCATTGGGTGTTTTGGGCTGATCAGGTGGACAAATTTCAACAAACTCCACATTGAACACATGCATCAACAGTTTTAGAAAAAATGTTCAATTGACTTCATAACACAATTTCTTAGCCAGTTTTAGCCTTGATCAATGTATATCAGTTATTTTCATATGAAAAACTTGTCAGTAAGAACAATTTTAGTACCAAAATTAGGAGGATTATCATGAGTACTAATTTTTCTAACATCAACTATACCATTTGTAACTTTCTAACGAATGAAATGATATTTAACATCAATATGTTTCGTTCTTTCATAATAAACAGGATTTTTACACAAGTGCAGGGAACTTTGGCTATCAGTGTAAATAGTGGCCTTTGATTTCAAGAAATTCAGTTCTTGCAACATACCTTGAAGCCAAATTGTCTCACTAGTAGCTATATATTCATCTTCTGAAATGGATAAATAAACAACATATTACAATTGAGATTTCCATGAAATGCAATTATTAGCTAGAGTAAAGAAATGATAAATAGTGGACTTTCTACTAGACTTATCACCAGTAAAATCATAATCTACATATTCAACTAACTCGAAATTGTCAGTCTATTTAGAGTAATACATACCAGAATCCCAAGTACTATTCAGATATTTCAGAAGCTATTTTAAAGCATGTCAATGATCTTTATCAGGGTTAAACATGAATCTACTTAGTAAGCTAATTGAATATGCAAGATCGGGTCTAGTAGAAACCATAAAATACATAACATAGCCAATAGTCATTCTATAAGGAACATGCTTTATTTCAAACCTTTCATATTCAGTTTTAGGACAAGTTTTGTCAGATAATTGAAAGTGGGAAACAAGAGACACATTCACGGGTTTGCAGGAATTCATAGAGAATTTAGAAACAATCTTTTTCAGAATTTTTTTTAAGAGATAAACATAGAATTATTACTTCTATTTCTATTAATATGCATTCCAAGAATTCTAGATGCAATACCCAAGTCTTTCATATCAAATTCAGCTTTTAGTAAACATTTAAGTTTAATTATTTTATCCATGTGTTTACTAGATATAAGCATATATCTACATAAAAGAAAAAGATAAACAACATTATCAACAGAATCACCAAAAAAATATAAATAATTATCAAAATTACTTCTTTTGAAACTAATTCTTACAATGAAAGTGTCAAACCTTTTGTATCATTGCCTTGGGGATTGTTTAAGTCCATACATGGTACTTCTTTAGTAGACAAACAGTGTCATCCTTACCTTTTTCAAAATCAGGATGTTGATTCATATAAATTGTTTCATCTAATTCACCATGTAAAAAAGCAATTTTAGTATCTAGTTGCTCAAGTTCTAGATCATAAAAGGTAATTAAAGACAACATAATTCTAATAGTTTTGTATTTAACAACAAGAGAAAAAATTTCAGTAAAATCAACACCTTCAACTTGAGTGAATCCCTTAGCAACCAATCTTTCTTTGAACCTAGGTAGTTCACTAGGAATTTCACTTTCCTTTACCTTGAAAATCCATTTGCAGTCTATCACATTTTTCTTATCAGGTTTGGGTACTAAGACCCAAGTGCTATTCTTGTGTAGGGAGGACAATTCCTCTTTCATGGAATTTAGCCAAGAGTCATAATTTGGACTAATCAGTACTTCTTCATAACAAGTTAGCTCTTTTTCTTCAACTAGTCTTCTTGCAGCAAAGGCATAAGAGATTAAGTATGAGTATTCATACTTGTTTGGAGCTTTCACATTCCTTCTCACTCTATTTCTTGCCAGTTGATAGTCTTGCAAAGCTTGACCTTGAGTTGCTGTGTGTTGATCACCATCATTATCAAAATCAATTTATGATTCAGATTCAAAGTTTTCAAGTAAGTTACCTGATTGTTCTTCATCAAGAACAACTTTAGGATCATCATTTTCTTCATGTTCATTGGTCAATGTAGGTTGATTATGAGAATTAGAAGTGTCATCTACCTCAAGAAGAACTTTCTTACTTGAGGGAAGATGAGTAGGATTAATAGGGTTGTGATCTGACTTAACACAAGGCATATCATTTTCATTAAAGATTACATCCTTACTAATTGCTACATTCACTCTTGATTCTCCTATCAACCAAACTTTATAGTCCTTTACACTATCATGGTAACCTAAAAAAACACCCTTTTTGAATTTAGAGTAATTTTTCCTTCATTTTGATGTACAAAGGCTGCACACCCAAAAACTCTAAAGTTACGCAGGTCTGGTGAGAAATCAAACCATAGTTCCTCAGGTGTTCTAAAGTTTATAGCAGTTGAAGGGGATTTGTTTATCAGATAAACAACAGTGCTGATTGGCTCACCCCATAAGGGTTTGGGTATACCAGAAAATATCATAAGACATCTCATTTTATCCATTATAGTTGTATTCATTTTCTCAGCAACCCCATTCTGTTGGGGATTAAATCTTATAGTTTTATGTCTAACAATGCCACATGAAGCATACAAATTATCAAAACTTTGATTACAGAACTCAAACCCATTATCAGTTCTAATAAACTTAATTTTCTTACTAATTTGATTTTCAACAAGAATTTTCCAATCTCTGAACTTTTGAAAGGTTTGATCATTAGACTCTAATAAGAAAATTCATACTTTTCTAGAAAAAATCATCAACTATAGATAGACAATACACATTCCCCCCATATGCAGAAGTTCTTTCAGGCTCTCATAAGTCAGAATGAATGTACTCTAAGATCTCAATAGTTTTGTGTGGTACCAGTGGAAAAACTCAACTTGTGTTGTTTTTCTAATATGCAATTCTCACAGAATTCAACAGATTCAACAATGTAACCATTTAAAAGATTCTGTTTGCTTAAAAACTGCAAGCTCTTTTCACTAATGTGACATATTCTCTTATGCCACAACATACATTTTTCATTAACATGTTTTTACAAATAATGCAGAGTTTTTAGAAACAGTAGAACCAAATAACACATACAAACCATTTATCTTTTCTCCCTTCAAAATAATGAGTGAGCCTTTGTAAACCTTAAAACAATCATTTTCTACCTTATATGAATAGCCAGCTGAGTTAAACATACCAAGAGAAATTAAGTTTCTCTTCAATCCAGGTACAAATCTAATATCAATTAATTTTCTTACCACACCATCATACATTTTAATGCTGATAGAACCAATACCTTTAATTTGACAATACTCATTATTGCACATATACACTTTACCTTCAGAGACTATCTCAAATGTATCAAACCAGTCCCTATTGGGACTCATGTGAAAGGTGCAACCAGAGTCAAAAAGCCAGTTAGAAAAGACACAATTATCAATAGCACACAATACTTCAGCATACATAGTATTTGTAGTGATATCAGATTCACTACTATTGCTATTATTATGATAATTACTGTTATTATTCCCCTTCTTATTAAGTTTCTCATCCTTAATTCTTTTGAAACATCTATTCTTCAAATAATCCAATTTTCCACAGTAAAAACATTTCCTATTTTTTTTGTCCCTGGACTTAGACATGTATTTGCTTCTAGATTTATTCCTATTAAAATGGTGTTCTTTTTTCTTAGGTCTATCTTTAACATATAGGTTCTCCCTACTACTTTTATTCTCCATTTAAAGGTCAAGTTCTTTGGATTGAATAGCTGATTTAACACCATCAAAAGACAGGTCTTCCCTATCATATTTGATAGCAGACTTAGCATACTTAAAGGAATCAGGCAAGGAATTTAACAAAATCACAACTTCTTGTTGTTTTTCTTTGGTGCACCACACGACATAGTGTATTTGTGATGAATACACTAGCATTCTCTGGGCAAATTTTCTTTGATTCATTTTCCTTTCCTAATTCAATGGCCAATGGGACAGAAAATAATAAAATCTAGAGATTTTTGTAGAAATTGATATTCAATTAAGATTATTGCAGAGATAATATTACTCTTTTCCCTTGAAATACTCTTCCAACCTAGGGGTGACAAAATAAATGTTCAAATCCATTTGGATAAATTTATACGGGTGTCAATACATTTAAGTCCAAAACCATTTATAAACTATTTATAAATGGTTTTAATGGTTTGTTTCTAAATGGTTTATGGATGTCCATGAATACCATTTATTCATATAACTTTGATTTTTTTTAAGAGTCAATTCTTTGTAATTGTATTCAATTAAATTACTTAATATATTTTTTTATTATTTAACCTTATGTATAATTACATTTTAAAATATTTAATTAACTAATCATCTATATATATATTTGTAAATTGTTTGAATCTAAATGATTTATGGATATCTATGGACACTTATTTATCCATATAATTTTATTTTTTTTAGAGATAATTCTTTGTATTTGTATTCAATTAAATTTCTTAATGTAATTTTTATTATTTAAACTCAGTACTCAATTCATTTTTTTAATATTTAAACTCCATATGTATTATAAACATGTAAAAATGATAACTACATTATCAGTTGATTATTTTTTTTTAAAAAAAATTCCTGTCAAAATGAAATGAAAATTTGTCTTTTGTTAACATATTGTATAAAATGGGTAAAGTTGTAAACTTTAAAGCTAACTTAGTAAATTTATGCACAAAAATAAAAAGTTGTGAGATTTAAAAGTTGATTTAGTAAAAAAAAAATAAAAAAAATAAATGTGTAAAAATAATAATGCTTATATAAAAAAATTAGTTTGATATGAAATTTAAAATTTTATAAAAACTTAATTATTGAGTCCTGTGTATTTGAATAATAGTGTTATTTGTTAGTTATTGAACTTTTTAAATAGATGTATTTTTGTCTAATGATGAATTGATCATTAAAAGAAAATTAGGCAATAAATTCGAATACATTCAAGGAAAATCATCACAATTAAAATTGAAGATTCTATTCTCTGTATGAATGTTTTTGGGAAAAATTCCACATGGATTTAATAATACATAATAAAACTTCTATTTATGAACTACTTATGAATTATGATAGTTCTAGAGAGATAAAGAGTTAGAGTAGTTTTTTTCTTTAAGTATGATTTTTTTATAGAGTTAAAGTGAAATTTAAAATATATATTAGGTTAAAGTGTAATTAATTAAATTTGATTAATGGACATTGACTAAGTTAGATTTTTTAAAATGGATGTTTATTAAATTTCATGGATATCCATTAAAATCCATTATGATAAATAGATTTAAATGGACGACCATTTAAAATCATTTAAGTTATATAGAGAACCAAATCCATTTAATATTGAATGATTTTGAATATTTGTTGGATTTTCATCCACTTTGCCACCCCTATTCCAGCCTATGCAATGGTCTAAGATAAAACTAAGATATGCAAGGCTTGTCGAAAAACAATTGTCAACATAGTATAAATTTTACCCTTTAGTAGTATTGCAATTTTAGTCTCGAAATTATAATCAACTCTCTCGACCCAAAATTTAATGTTGTAATATATGTAATTAAATATTTGTTTTTAAAATTTTAAAATATATATTTTTTAAAAAAAATTCACTAAAAGCCTATTTTATTTGAAATTATTTGCATCCTACATTATCCTATAACTCTGTGTTGGTACATGTTGTTACACTATTAATTATGAGTTAGTGAATAAACATTTAATTTTAAGTGAGGTGAATATTTTTAACTATTATTATTAGTTAATTTTTTTATTTAATTTCAATAAAACAATAATTTTCAACAATTATATTTTTTTAAAACCATTATCATTTTAATCGATTGCCACTATGTTCGTTAAAAATGATAATTTAGAATAACAAGAGTTTTTTTTTCCTTTAAAAAACAAGAGATTTTTTGACAAAAAAATAGTCATTATGTTCGAAAATGAATGGTTACTTTTGAATTAAGTTAAAAATATAAAAAAAGATATTTGACTTTAATTAACTTACTAAATTATAATTCGTATTAATGTAATGGATGGTACAATTCATAAGTTAATGAAATGTAAATTTATTAAAATTAAGATGGTGAGTAATGAGGATCATTAACTAATGAAATGTAAATATTTGAAATTAGGAGGTTAATTAATGAAATTTTGGATAAAAAATATGTTTATTTAAAGAAAATTAATATTTAATTTTAAACAAACTAAAATAGAAATATAAATATTTAATTATGAATGAATGAGTATTTTAATATTTTCTATTGCCCAAAAGAAATATTATAGTCTACGTTTATTTTAATACTAGTTTCTTGTAACAATGAGATAATTTTTGAAAACTAGCAGTAGTGATTTTGTACAAAAATATAAATTGCTAAGTGATTTTTTCTTATATTAAAATAGAAATTGTTTTACGAAATTTTATGAATACATCACTATTTAATTATAATATTAATTTTATTTATTTTTATTTTTCTTCTCATATATTTCTTATTTTCAAGATAATACATTTATATTTTATTCTTATAAACAAAATTTTTCTTATTAATTAAGAGTATTTTAAAAAATAAAAATTTATTAATTTGTATAAAGTGATCGTGACCACCATATTTATGAAGTTATGAAGTGATGAAGTGATTGATTATATGTCAAAAACCCGAGCATTCAAGTAGAGTACTTGGGCTAGGAAATCTTGTAAATCTGAAAATATTGTAATAGAGGGGTACAAATACTGTATTGGATGATTTGACTTATGAATTTAATGCTTAGAACTTTACCTTTAAAAAAAAAAAAAAAAAAAGTAGAGTACTTGATTACGGAAATGAATGGCGTGAAAATATCAGGCTCAGGCGTCAAACTCTAGTTCGTCAAAATATCGGTGAAGATGTGTCGTTTTCTTCTGTATGACGTCCTAAATTCGCAACCATAATAACCCAAGAAAATCATCGCTCGGCATCTCCGTCAAGAATCTCCTTTGGTCCGCTTTGCCCATTTCACCATGCTTGCTTTCTGACGGAGTACTACTATTGCTAGAGTGTTTTCTTGGAATCATCGAGCTTTCTCTCGCAGGCGTTTAGCTTTTCGTTGCACCCTTTATTAGCGGTTCAGTTTCTAAAAAATAAATCAAATCCCTGTTAACCACTCCGCCATTTATTTATTTATTTTTGGTAATTGATTCGAAATTGAATTCTCTATACGAAAACATATTCCAATTTGTGATATTTCTTGGTTGGCCTGCTTTTCCGGGAGCTTCTCCGTTTGCTAGTAAGTTTCATATTCTCCCAGATAAAGAAATTTTGTACTAGTTGCGATTCATTTTTTTTCTCGAAAAAAGATGGGTGCTTTCGTGTGCTCGTATGTTTTCTTTATGTCGGTTGATAATAATTGATGGGCTCAACAGCAAAATGAGCAAGGATCAAGGTCATGTTGAAGACGTTAAATCTGGTGGTGGATCAATTGGGAATGATCAAAGGGGGAGTTCTTTGAAGGAAGGGAAAGGAAGGAGATTATGGAAGAAGGTGAAGTATCAGCTCGTGGAATACCACTCTTTGCCTGCCTATTTGAAGGACAATGAGTACATTCTTGATCATTATCGCTCCGAATGGCCTCTCAAACAGACGCTTCTCAGCATCTTTACCATTCATAACGAGACCCTCAACGTTTGGACGTAAGATCCTATTCTCTGCACCATTCTCTCAGAATGCCTACAACTTTTCTATGCTTTGGCTATTGCAATTATGAATGCTTGGGTAACCTAGCTTTGCCCCAATTTCTGTTTGTGTTTTTCTCAAGGTGATCTACTATTGTTAGGGGATTAGTTTTGGGGTGAAATTTTCTGGTAATTATATTAGATATTATTGCTCTATTGCCCATTTATATGGAAACAGTGAAGACAAAGAAAATTTTCAAAATTTCATGCTAAGCTCTCTTGGAATTCACTAAAGATCTCAAGTGCGGATTAAAGGAACCGCCATATTATGTATGCACTTGGTTATTTGGTGGTCTAAATTTTAAATTAGTGGTACCGCTTGACAATTGGTAGTATTTTACAACCACAGATGGGGCTTACTGATATAGCTAGAAATGATATGGAGGCTTATTTTGATGGAGAGGAAGCAAGCTGGTTTGGTAAATAAGTTTACTACGTCAAGAGTGACTGGCTGAAGTTAAAGGAAAATGAGTGTAATTGGTTTGGGGCTCTAAGTAAGCTCAAAATAAGCTCCTACCTAGACACACAAAGGAAAAGAAACAGAATATTTTATGGAAATAGAGAGAACTGAACATGTTTACTTCCATTTTGTTTAGGAAGAAGTTGCTCCTTTTGTCAACACTCTATGGAGAGATTTTCTTCCCTATCTTAGTGAAAGAAATATTTTCTTAGATTTTTTCTTAGGACATGGAGAGAGAAATATATATATATATATATATATATATTCCCTATCTTAGCAACATGAGAGATTTGCATGTGAAAAGAACATGTAGCTATTCTGATCTGAATTATTCAACGGTTGGAGACATTTTCCTGTCACCCTAGCTTCCCCTAGCATCCCGGTATTTAGCAACAAATCTATGAATTTTAAACTCTAAATTTCTGCAATCTAAGTGGTTGGATGCCTTAACTACTAATTTTATTCCCTTTTTTTTTGGAGGGAAGAGGTTTGAATATAACTAGTTCTGTACTTGTTATGCCAGCTTGGAACACTTTCTTTATTTGTTTTTTTTTCCCCTTTCACTTTGTTTAGCTTGAGACTTTTAATGTGCTGAAACACAAATTTTGCTTGTTGCAGGCATCTGATAGGGTTCTTTCTCTTCCTCGTGCTAACCATTTATACAGCAATGAAGATTCCCCAAGTAGTAGATCTGCCTACTTTACAGCATCTCCCTGATGTATTGAGGAAAGCTGATCTGCATAAGCTGCGTGAAGAGCTTTTAACATGTCTCCCTTCCTTGCTGCACATGCCTGATTTGTACCGATTTCGAGAGGAATGGAGAACCTCGTTGCCTTCAATGGATATGCTGCCATCCCTTTCTAATTGGCACATTATAGAACTCCTTACTAATTGTTTACCTGAGCGTTTCTCCCACGACAATCATACTGATATATGTGTTCTGGTAATGGAACTTTATTTGGTTTGCTTACCTTATGCTTCTTGTACTGCCATTAATGTTCACTCCTTATTATGAAATGTGCTGTTCTGATTGCTCATGTCAATCTTCCCTAGAAACAATGCAGAACTTGTGATTAATTTTTTTGATTACTTTGTTTCATTTAGTGGTTGCAATCAACTCTTCCGAATAATCTACAATCGTGCTACTTTCCCAGCTGTGTACATTCTACTTGAGACATTACATTTGGATTTAACATGTGATTCTCCAAGT
The DNA here is from genome assembly GCA_019593545.1 of Apocynum venetum. Classification (NCBI taxonomy): domain Eukaryota; kingdom Viridiplantae; phylum Streptophyta; class Magnoliopsida; order Gentianales; family Apocynaceae; genus Apocynum; species Apocynum venetum. Next base: position 245,364 of record SRSM01000123.1, on the reverse strand, counting down.
ACGATATTGTGGTATTGGTCTTAAATTTATTTGAGCTGCAGAATAAATTATTCTGAAGCTGTTCTTCCATGGAATTTAGTGCTTTTTGACATATTTTCATGTCATGGGAAGAACCATGGAAACACTTAATGTGGATGGTGTTAATTAAGCTCTTCTTTGGTTAATACAGACCTAGGGGTATACATGCTTAATAAGTAGCATAGTATGTTGAATCCTGTTCATGATAGTTCCAGAGACTTGTATTTATCATAGATCTCTTTCTTGGAGATTCTCATTCAATTAGGGTAAACGTCTTTGTTCTTTAAAAACTTCTATTGTGGGACTTATCTCAAAGTTGTGAGGCAAGATTAGAAAATTTCTTTAAGAGAGTTTATTACTGTGTTTAAGAAAAGGTATATCTCCAATTATCTTACTAGGAAAATTTCTATATTCTCAGAAGAATGAACACATACATTCTGATCTATATTGCTTCATGATCTTTCCATTGGGAATCTGGGTTGATTGCCACTAACATCTTCTCCTTGATGTGAACTGTATGCAGCGAAGTGTGAAGGACGAAGTAGGGAACATAATAGCACCACTAATGGTGCGACCAATCACACGCTGGCCATTCTTTGTCTTCTTGGGTGGTGCTATGTTTTGCTTGCTAGCAAGCAGTGCTTGCCATCTGCTCTCATGTCATTCAGAGCGCCTATCGTATATCATGCTCAGGCTTGATTATGCTGGGATTGCTGCTCTTATCTCGACCTCCTTTTATCCTCCCGTTTACTATTCCTTCATGTGCTACCCCATCTTCTGCAACCTGTACATGGGATTCATTACTCTTCTGGGAATTGGAACAATACTGGTTTCCCTTTTGCCAACCTTCCAAACCCCAGAATATCGCAGTGTTCGTGCAGCCCTCTTCTTTGGAATGGGCGTGTCAGGTGTAGCACCAATTTTGCACAAGCAAATTTTGTTCTGGCACCAGCCAGAGGCACTCCACACAACTGGTTATGAAATTCTGATGGGAGCCTTTTATGGAATTGGAGCACTGGTGTATGCCATGAGAGTTCCTGAGCGATGGATGCCTGGAAAATTTGACATTGCTGGTCACAGTCACCAGCTATTCCATGTGCTTGTAGTTGCAGGGGCTTATACACATTATCGAGCAGGGCTAGTTTATCTGAGATGGCGGGACCTGCAAGGGTGCTGAAAGATGGCAATCAATTAGATGGGGATGCTATGATGGTAGAATGTTGATTGTTTTTCTTCCTAGTTTTCTGTTTCGTACATGGTGTTAAGTTTATTAGTTGGTGTACATATAAAAGCAGCAGGAGTTTGCTGCCTGTCTCTAGTTAAGTAGGCTCTGATTAATCTCTAGTTTCTAGTTAATTCAGAAACTTGAGAAACTATTATAATGTTACAAATAAGGCAAGTTGTGGCCAGTTAATAGTCCTGTATTACTATTGATGATCACTCCTGATAAGCATAGGTGCATCAGGTGATTGTAATTATTCTCCTTGTATTATGCAGCTGGATTCTCTTAGCATTCCTTTAAATTGGTGGTAGTTGTTCACCTTCTTGTACATTCTTTTTGACTGGTTAGAAAGGGAAATAGGCGGCAAATAAAAAATACATATGCACATGGGCATGCTCTCGTTGAGAGTCGAACTCAAGACCTCCCGCTTACTAAACGGGTGCTCTAACCAACTGAGCTACGAGAGCTTGTTCGCACGGGTTTCCAATATTTATAAATGATTAAAACATAGTTCAACTAATTAGTTTTTCCAAACCTTTTTCTGAGGAAAAAGGAGCAATTTTGCGTTGGCCTTAAAATTTGACATAAGTTATCCTGTAAATTGTAAAAAAATATAATGTACTATTCGATTTAGGCTTCATGTTAGTTTTTATTGTAATTCCAATCATTGTAAGACATTCATAGCCGCCTTGAGGCCAGTGAGGTGACTGCAAATCTCTTTTTAAAATTTAAAAGTTCAATTTGCTTTTAAATTCTAATTTGGTTTTTAGAGTTCAAAATATTATTACCATACTTTATATGTTTATTTTAAAAAATATACTTAAGCCCTCTATCAACCGTAGAACCGGCTTTGAGCGCATCCATATTACAGCTAGCAACTAAGGAGAATAAAAAACATCTGTCAGTGCACATTACGGTTTTTGGGTATGATTGATGATCACATTGCTTTGGATAATTAGATTTGTCTTTAGTACTTGTGGTAGCATTATTTTAACCTGATTTCCAGATATCATCAGTGTTGAAGACGCTTTCCTCCTAAATATTCTGGACATGGATGGATTAGTCATAGCATAACAAATACCACTGCTATTAACCTTCATGTTTTCTCTTAGAAAACTTCGTAATTATAAGTTCCCAAAACGGATTTCAATCCCCAAAGCATAGATCAGGTGACAAAGTGAAATTACCGCAACTCCATTCACAGCCCAGACAAGTGTCGGCACAACCTCCAGGTGTCGAGATCAAGAACCACCCGTCATGGAATGGAACCCAGTTAGTTGTTACTACAACTATTAGGCAAAGCACAGGACTAGTAGTAGTAGTATCTCATCATGCATTAAAAGCCGCTCCTAACCAAACAATCACTCCCCCCCTCTCTCTCTCTCTCTGCGCCACTACAGACGGCTTTGTACAGCTGTATCACTCACAACACTGTAAAGCCGCCGACGCCGACTCAGTATTTCCAACCACATTCCCGTCACTATATCCTCAGCTGAGCGAAGCCTATTTTGGAAATGTCCGGCCGTCTCTCAGTCTAGGCCAAAATTAAGCCGCTGCTTTAACTTGTAGATTTGGACACCATGCTTCGCTACCGGACGAATCCCACCGAGGTAGCAAATTAAGGAGCAACTCATCTCAGAGACTGCCTCTCTTTAAAATGGTAGTTTCTCCGGAGCTCTCCCATCTTCAAGCGCCTGCATCTGCATTTCCCATGGCCAAGCACGGCAATGGTCGCTCCAAAGTTCACACTCTTTTGGGCAATGGCTTTCTTTTTGCTGGAGGAGTTTGTTTTGTTGTTCTGTTACTTCTCTGGGCCCTCTTCTCCTTCTTTAGCCCAAATCCAAATTCTAATCTCAGTTTCTCAAAAGCCATCGATCAAACAAAGATCACTTCACAGACTGAGACCGCAGCCACTCACAAATGTACCGCCTCCGGTTTCAACCCAACCCACGATCCACCTGACCGCAATTTCTACGATGACCCAGAGTTGAGCTACACCATAGATAAGCCCGTCAAGAACTGGGACGACAAGAGAAGAGCTTGGCTGAAGCAACATCCATCCTTCGCTGCAGGCGCTGCCGATCGGATTCTAATGGTCACAGGTTCACAGGCGACGCCGTGTAAGAACCCAATTGGAGATCATTTACTTCTGCGGTTCTTTAAGAATAAAGTGGACTACTGCAGAATCCACGGCCACGATATCTTCTACAACACGGTGTTGCTTCAGCCCAAAATGTTCTCATTTTGGGCCAAAGTACCGACTATCCGGGCGGTAATGTTGGCCCATCCAGAGGCAGAATGGATCTGGTGGGTTGATTCGGACGCTGCATTCACGGATATGGACTTCAAGCTGCCATTGGATCGGTACAGGGATCACAACATGGTTGTCCACGGTTGGCCTAAATTGATCTACGAGGACAAGAGCTGGACTAGCATCAACGCCGGGGTGTTCTTGATTCGGAACTGCCAGTGGTCCATGGACTTCATGGATGTGTGGGCCAGCATGGGCCCACAGGCGGAAGCGTACGAGAAATGGGGGGAGATCCAGCGGACGACGTTCAAGGACAAGGATTTGCCGGAGTCAGATGATCAATCGGGCTTGGTTTATCTACTGCTAAAAGAGAAGGAGAAATGGGGAAACAAAATCTACGTAGAAAGCGAGTATTACTTCGAGGGATATTGGTTGGAGATAATAGGGACGTTAGAAAACATCACCGAAAGGTATGTGGAGATAGAGAAAGGGGCGGCCAGGTTGAGGAGGAGACATGCGGAGAAGGTAAGTGAAAGCTATGGTAAGGCGTGGGAGGAGTACCTTAAGGACGCTGGATACGGGAGGGGTAGTTGGAGAAGGCCCTTCATCACACACTTCACGGGGTGTCAGCCGTGTAGTGGGAAGCACAACCAAATGTACTCAGAGCAATCATGCTGGCAGGCCATGCAAATGGCCTTGAATTTTGCTGATAATCAGGTGCTTAGGAAGTATGGTTATGTGCACAAGGATTTGTTAGATACATCCACCGTACTGCCTCTGCCGTTCGATTATCCTGCTTAATTAAATATAGATGATCCTAATCAGATCAGCAAGCAACTGTAATAAAAAAATTTCCTATCATCCATGATCTATGTATGTGTATGTGTAACTAACTAGTAGTAATTTAGTAGTACATAGTTGATTTTAATGAAATACGTACATAGATATCTCATATCATGGTTAAAAGACCCACTCTCATCTCAACTCCACTTGACAACTGACACCTATACGTATTTATTCTCTTCAAGATATCAACCAATTAATGTAATAGCAATTCAGTCGAACGTATATACATGAAATAAGTTTCTACTCACAGTGAGTTAGCCAATCATCATCAAAAAGTGTTGGCACAATGATCAAGCGAACATGGTAGAGAAAATGAGATGTCAGAGCTCGGCTTTCTCCATTCTCATTCCTCACGTTGGCAGATGAGATGGCAGTGATCAGTTTCTGAACTGCATCTGGTATATATGATTGGGACACACACGGAACAACTTGGAACTTGAGAGAGAAAAGGAGAGTAGTGGATCGAGTCTAGCTCATTGCTCCCCTTGGAAAAGCCCGAATATCACGGCCTCATTATTTGTTTATTATGGCTGGCCTCAGTTGATTATCAGATGAAGAGTTGGTTGGGCTGAATGCTGCTGCCAATGGTCCATGGACCTTTCATAAGCATGGGCTCAAATGGGCTTTTTGATTCATGGGGAAAGACATCGGGGTCCGGGAATGAATGACATCATCCAAAGAGAAGCCATTTGCGAATTGCAAAGTCGGATGAGCAGTCTGGCCTTTCTTATTAATTGCTTTATGTTCCAAAGGGGTGGGCTGACGAAATTTACATTGAAAATGAGTTGTATTTTCCAAGGGTAATTTTTGGACAGGGTTCTTAAACCTCCGCCAAAACGGAGACAAACTCAAGGCAGTAATAACAAAACATCCAAATTAATTAAACCATCTCAAAAAGGAACTAAAATCAATTTTGTTAACTGCTTTTCGGTGCACCACTGTGTTCTCATTTTTCTATAGACAAACAGTACCCACGAAGCCGTAATAATTAAACATTATATATATGGACACGACAAAAAGAAGAAACTATAAAATCGAAGAAAATAAAAATAAAAATAAAAATGAAGCCTAACATATGTGATACGACAAAAAGAGCCTAAAAGTAATCCTGGCTCTATTTAAGGAGATTGCCAAAGTTGGAGAAAGATATTGTGAACCGACATGTTCCATATATTCATACATTCTCAATTTAATTTAAGCAAAATACTATAAAGTGCTTTTTGTCAAAGTTACAAATCTTAGGGACATTACCAAACTTCTGATATCGAAATCTAAAGAGTCGAATTTATTTAGCAAGAAAGGCATCAATATAAGCTACTGCTACACTGCTAGAATTTCATGCATTTCCATTTCAAATATTACAAGGCTTTCATTGAGAGAGAGGGACAGAGTCCTATTTAATTACTACTACATCTTATACCAAACTCAAGAGGACCATAGTTCAGTGATAGGTAAAGATTTCTTAAAATGGTAGAGCATATATAGATAGACATATGCGTTCACTTTGTATTCTTCTCCCATTGGTAAGAAAAAGACAGAGAGGAGTTCCACATTTTTCTGGTTTCCCATGGTACACTGCACATGAACGTAGACCCCAAGCCCATCCCCCTACAGTGGTGACTGGACTTGCGATAACAACTCGACAGTCTTCAACGAAACAACGAACTATAGTACAATCATGAAATTAATTGTCCGATCTGCCTGCTCTCCATAAAAATAAAAATAAAAATAAAAAAACCTCCATTACTCTGCTGGAAAATTATATCTCAGCGGTGATACAGACGATGAGTTGCCTAAGTCCGTGTGCATGAACCCAAAGTTGCGAAGCACCTGATTATCAGCAAAATTAAGGGCTTTCCCCATTCCATCCCAGCAAGAATTTCCCTCGTAGGATGGATTATGATCACCGCTGCAGGGCTGACATCCAGTGAAGTGTGTGATAAAAGGCCGCCTCCAGTTGTTTTTGCTATCATGGCCGGCATCTGTCAAGTATGGCTCCCACAGTTTGGAATAGGCCTGGCTGGCCACCTCTGCGTGCCTTCGCCTTAAGATGGACACCTTTTTCTCCGTCTCCAAGTACTTTCTTGTGATGGTTTCAAGTCTCCCCACGATTCCAACCCAATAGCCATGGAGGGCGTATTCATTTTCCACATACATCATGTGTCCCCATTTATTTTTCTCTTTTAAAAGTAAATAGACCAGCGCCGACTGATCATCAGACTCCGGGAACAACTTGTCTTTGAACGTAGACCTTTGGATTTCACCCCAGCGCTTGTAGTCTGGGCTTTGTGGGCCCATTTTGGCCCAAGCATCCAAGAAATCCATGGACCATTGGCAGTTTCGAATCAGAAAAATTCCAGCATTAATGGCAACCCAGCTCTTCTTTTCGTAAATTAAATTAGGCCAACCGTGAACGACGAAGTTGTGATGCTTGTACCGCTGCAATGGAACCTTGAAATCCATATCCGTAAAGATAGCATCGGAGTCCATCCACCATATCCACTCTGCTTCGGGATGGGCTAGCATGGTCGCTCGGACTAAAGGTATTTTAGTCCAAAAGGATTTCATCTTGGGGTTGAAATGAACGTTACTGTAGAAAATATCATGGCCGTGGATTCTGCAGTAATCAACCTTGTTCTTGAAACCCCTCAAAAGTAAATTGTCACCAAATGGATTCTTGCAAGGTGAAGACTGGGATCCCGAGAGCAGGAGTACCCGATTTTCAACCCCGTGAATAAATGAAGGATGAAGATTGAGCCACTCTCTTCTCTTCTCATCCCAATTCTGAACGGGTTTTCCATTGACGGTGTAATTTAGTTCGGGGTCATCGTAGAATGTCTTTTCTCGAGGGTCGAGGTTTCGGTGGGCGGATGAGCGGACGCTAGCAGCGCAGTCCTCAAAACTGGATTTTACGAGCAAGGTTGAAAAGCTAGGCCAAGAATCCTTGGAGGACCATAGAGCACAAGCAAGTAGTATAGTCACTACTAAAACAATGAAGAAAGACTTATCCCTGTAAAACAATGGCGAGGGAGTATGAACTTTGATTTTGGACATGGCTGGCTGGTTGGCGTGGTGTGTACAGTACAGGGAAGAATTAAAGTGAGAAGGTTCAAACTTGATTTTTTTGGGGGGGTTCTTCAACTATAAGGCTGTTAAAGCGAATCAAAGAGAAAGAAAGCGAGCGCATTCCATTGGTGACACATGTCCATATTACAGTACTGTAAAACCATATATAGAGAATACAGATGAGAAATAAAACGGATGGGCAGGAAGCCAGAAAGTAGCATTTACCTACCAAATAGGTGGGGATTTGCAAAGTCTGGTTGATTTGGATTTTGTTGTGTTCATTTTCTTCATCAAATGACTTGCGGAAATTAAGATAACAGATTAATTATCCGTTGAATAAGTAGTAGTACAACCCAAAGCGAATGGATCGACGAGGACGGATCTAATCACATTTCTCAATTCTTTGAAATTGCCAGAGCCGTAGAAGTTACTACACGTAATTGATGAGACATATCTCAAGGCACTGCCTCGCCCATGACATTATGTCATTATGTCTTACTTTTTTCCCATCCATTATTTTTTTTCTTCTTACATTGATTGGAGAATCATTCTTAACTTACTTGTGCAGTTTTCCTCCATTTGCTGAACATAACTTTACTAATTTCTTTGATTTGTTAAGTTTGATGCTTTGTCCTACTCCTATTCTATATAATGAAAATGAATGAACATTCCGCGCAAAAGCAAAACGCCAAAAAGTTGAAAAGGAAGCTCCTCAATTGCTCGCCTCTGATTAAGGAGAAATGGATGCCCAGTAAAGCGGAGTGCATTGTCCTCTCTTTTGGTCAGAACTCTTGAAAGATTTAACAAATTGTCAAATAATTTGGCCGCACCTTTTCCTTTGTCAGACTCAGACACACAATAACTGCAACTGATTATTCCCAACCATGGACCAAAGAAACTGGAGCTGCGTCCTACTTTTAGGATGAACAGAAACGAGAATTTGGTTGCATAAGGATGAAATTGCATGAGTATCTCAGTCCCACAAATATAATTAAGTATTTTTTAATATTGTCCAAACCTTTTTTTTTTTTAAAAGAGATAACCTAAAATTAGTTTTTTTAAAAGAAAGGAGACGACAAAAATAGGCAAGAGTGCGTTTTATGCAAAATAAAAAAATAGAAAAAAAGTTGTGAATAAATTAACCACACAACACAAGTTGCTTAAGCCTTGACTCCGAAACGTCCCAAAGCAGATAATGCTTTTACGTGTTTTCAAAACAGAAAAAAAAAAAAAAAGTAAATTATTTTACCTGTGCATTTTTTATCTTCAAACCAATTCTTCCAGACCGTCCTCCGATCCATCATCTGCTGGAAAATCAAATGGCAAAGGCGACAAGAACGTGCCATTTTCCAGTTGTTGATGGGCAAACCCAAAGTTCCGAATCACCTGATTATCCGCGAAATTTAAAGCCCTCTCCATCCCCACCCAACACGAATTCCCATCGTACTTTGGATTGTGCTCCCCGTTACAGGGTTGGCACCCGGCGAAGTGCGTAATGAAGGGCTTCTTCCACCCATCCCAGCTGTCCTTCATGTCTTTCAAGTACGGCTCCCACAAGGCACCGTACCTTTCGCCTACCACCTCCGCGTGTCTCCGCCGTAGCAGGCGTTCCCGTTTCTCTATCTCCTCGTATTTTCCGGTATAATTCTCGAACCTCCCCACCTTTTGAACCCAATAACCGCTGAGTGAGTATTCGTTCTCTATGTAAACCTTGTCCGCCCACGTCTCTTTCTCTTTTAATAGCAAGTAAACCAGGGCCGACTGGTCATCCGATCCCACGAAAGATCTCTCCGTCAGGGTTGCCGAGAAGGTTTGGCCCCACTCCTCGTAATTTGGGCTTATTGGGCCCATGCTGGCCCAAACGTCCAGCAGGTCCATGGACCACTGACAGTTCCTGATAAGGAAAACACCAGCAACTACTGCAAGCCAAGTCTTCTTCTCGTATAAAAGTTCGTGAGAGCCGTAGGCCACAAAGTTATGGTTCTTGTACCTCTCCAAGGGAATCTTATAATTCATGTCGGTAAAGATAGCGTCCGAGTCAACCCACAGCAGCCACTCGGCCTCTGGATGGGCTATCATGGCAGCTCTAACCAAAGGTATTTTGGCCCAACAAAAGTCCATCTTGGGGTGCAAAAGTGCATTGTTGTAGAAGATATCGTAGCCGTGTCTTCTGCAATAATCAACCTTGTTTTTGAAGCATCTCATAAGTAAATGATCACCAATTGGATTCTTGCACGGCGATGGCTGCGACCCTGTGAGTATGAAGATGCGATTTTCAGCGTCGGCGGCCGCATAAGAAGGATGGAGCTTTAGCCAATGCTTTCTTTTGTCGTCCCAGTTCTTGACGGGGTTCTCTATGCTGTAGCTAAGTTCCGGATCGTCGTAAAATGTCGTTTCTTGAGGATCGTGGGTACGGTTCATAGCCTGCAGATTGTACTTGGAGATGCACTGGTTGGTAATGGTGTTTAAAAACAAGTTTGAGGAACAGGACACGTGTTCCCCAAAAGACCAAAAAGCGCCGACTAGGAAGATGGCCGCAACTGTGGCAATCAACAAACACCTATCTCTGCCGCACTTAATTAGTTCACTGGTAACAGCCATGGAAAGGACTGTTTTATAGGATGACCAGCGGCTGAGTGTTGTCTGGGTCTGGACTGGAAGTACCACTCTATTCTATATATAGAGAGAGCTTGGAATGAGAGCTCAAACGAGACTGCAAATTAATCCTTTTCACCTTGGGAAGAAGAAGATGCAGAGCAATCGATTCCAGTTTCCGATTGTAGAGAGAATCTCTGAGCACACCACGACGTCTGACATGATAATAAAGTAACGACATGAACGGGCCAGTTGGGATAATCTGATTCGTTACCGCATTTCTTTGAGAATGATGTTTCAGCAAATGAAATGTATTTTAGTGAATGGTGATCCGGGAATCAGGCTGCAATGACGGTGGATGGACTGAATCAGTTGACTTCTCCCCGGCGGGCGATGAGAATTGGGTACTCTGGACATAAACTAGAACGACGAGTTACCTAATACTATGAACTTGGGAAACTAATAAATTAAAATTCTTAATTAGTTGAGAAATAGACATTCCAACCCACCGAAATTAATCTTCACACGAATTGCAACTATAATTACATTTTTGCAAAAGCATGTTATTATTAACCCTCTATTTTCTAATGTTGATACAACTAACGATTAAACGATTAACAAATCATGCTTGCACAATATGTTTTTCCATGCTTACCCATTTCCACAAGAAAAGCCTTCAATAAACTTATTGCAGTAATTGCAGGAGTCCAATCTTGGTGGGAGATTTGTTGATTTCTTCGACAATTCGTGGTAGGACCAGGACTGCAGCTGTTTTATCAAAGCTTGACTGGATTGCGAAATAGATCTGAGCTTTGCTAAATAAAATATCAAGCTTAAATCTAAATATAATTCATTTGATGACTTATTTAAGTATATATATATTTAAAAAGAGAGAGAGAGAGAGAGAGAGAATTACATTTATACATTATAATATGATATATTTATAAGTTTTTTATTTCCAATTTTATTACTTTACCATTATAACTCGGTCATCGAGTTAAGCTGGAACTCTCGCTAGAGCTCAAATACGTCAATTTTATTAGTTTTGATAAACGGTGCTGTTCACCTTTGATTAAAATTTGGTCTCATAATCATATCAATCCGAGTATCCAGTGGTTGACCATTGGCTAAGAAATACTGGAATAATGCACCACCTTCCTAGCCCCATGACTGTCTCTTAGTTCTTAAAGGTACGAAGCATAGAATTATCACTGGTTAGGTTGTTGATTGTCTGTCTTCTCCCCAAAAAAGGAGAAAGAAAAGAAAAAAAAAAAAAGGTTTCTTTACACACTTCATCCTCCATTTCTCCTACTCACTGCCCTTCTTGCTTTGCCCTTCCTCCAAGGGGTTACTGTGTAACAAGCGCATCGTCCGTAAGCTTTATCATCAATTTGATGAATTAATTTTACTAATAAAGAAAGGTGGTTGTTGAGTAAGGCCGGCTTTCGAGCCCAAGCTCCCACTTGGGTGCTTGAGCGCATCTTTCTAACGCTTAACGCCTTTTAATTTTTAATAAATAAGGAATATCTAATTTTTTTATAAAGGCAAATTCGTCAAAATACTTTTTTGTAAACCCATTCGTCGTTCAAACTCATTTCCCCAAATGTAATTCCTAAAAATCCATCTTTTTACTTGGAGAAGCTTGATCTGTCGTATAACAATCCTCATGGTCAGATCCCAGTTGCATTGAGAAATTTACACTTTTTATCTTCTTGTAGTGTTGCAAACAGTCTTCTTGAAGGAACAATACCCACCGGAGGTTAGTTCGATATTTTCCCACTCTAGTTTTGAGGGGAATCCAATATTATGTGGACAAATTCTACAGCGTTCTTGTTCGGCAACACTCACTCCACAATCTCCGACATGAAATAAGAGTTCAAGAGAGAATTTTCCCTTTTTTATTTTCGGATGAGCTTTGCAATTGGTTTTGGAGATAGTTTCAGCTTCTCAGTTCAGACATTTTATAGATTGTCTAGGTCTCCTAAATTTACAAAGTTTGTATGTCTTTTCATTGGTAAATCCCAATGAAATTTGGCAAAGATATAGTAACTTCTCAATAAGGATTGGCCATTGTAGTTGACAGATCTTGAATGTAGAAACAAAATATGTAATTATTTTCTCTTAAAATAAATGATGAATATTTTGCTCTGTTGATGAATATTTGGGATGCAGAATATTATCAGTGGTGATTCTTATTGAGCACACATAAGAATTACACATTCCACTATTTTCTAAAACTCATGGGTATATATCATTGTAAGATGGAGATGCAATCTTGAAATCAGTAAAATACAATAAAAGAGTGCAAGATTTAGGTGAGATTCATGGATCAAAGCTATCCCTGTTCTATGTTCTTTAATTTATCCATTTCTATTTCGAAAATTGAGGCTGCATCTTCCTGTAAATACACCAAAATCTTGAATCCATCATTTTCCTCTTCATTTGCAGAAGAAAAAACAAGGGTCAACACTTCCAAGTAGGCGTTTTAAGAGAGGAAGCACAATTGCAGGTTCTCCCCAACCAAAGTCAACCGTGGAATGGCCTAAGCGCCATCAATCTGTAAAACCATTGATCCTGGTTCCATTTTTGCTACAGTTTGCATAAAGGCTTCAGCAATTCACAGAGTCACAATAGCAATCACACCCAAACGGTTCCGTACAATTCAAGAAAGACTGAACATGAGGCGCTCCGCTATGACGAATTCACTAATCAGGTTGGAACAGTGGAGGGTGATTTGGTTAAGAGAGCTTTGGCAGCCTTGATTTGGCTTTCCTCATATCAGCAGTGTTGTCGAGTGAATTTTCAGGCAAGGCCGAGCGAGCTGCTCTAAAGCAAAAAATTTCCAAATAAAAAATTGATGCCTTCGGTGGATAAAAAGAGGTATTTGACGAATTTGCTCCTATCAAAATTAATTGTTGACTTTTTTTATTTAATATCATCAAAAGTTATGATAAATTTGATTAATAAAACTAACAGTGTAGATCGTAAAAACGTTAAGGATAAAAAAATAAAAATAAAAAGAGAATCAGGTCCAATAACACAAAAACAAAAAATATTAAGGATAAATCTTCCCCTTTTAAATTTTACAACGTTTTTCAATGTGCCTAAATCTCCGTCAGCACCTTAATAGAGAGTCATCTTTCAATAATTTAAATGAATTAAAGGACTTTTCTCCCCTTATGGGAGTCAAATTGGACAGATGGAAGATCAAATTTTATATGATTTTGAATAAGATAAAAGAAATGAACTTTTCAAAAAAATTCAAAAAAAGATAAAATGATAAGAAACGAAAACCCTCACTTTCAATGAATTATTTTAGAAAATAAAAACCCATTTACATCTTCTTAATATTTATTACTACAATGCATCTAAAAAAAAAATGTACTTATATTACATATATTCTGCTCAATTTGAAGAAGAAAAGAAAGAGCAAAATGACAGGAAAAAAAAAGAGGGTCTTAATAAATATATTGGATAGTTTTCTAAATAATGTTATCATGGAGTTTCGTTAACCAAAAAAATTGCAAAAGATGTGAGAGAAAATGTGACAGAGAAAAATGCCTCGGATAATGATGATCCAAAGTGTGTGTGTATATATATATATATATATATATATTGCATTCATCCTTTTGATAGTTGATATAATAGAATGTTTCTCCACCATGTTTCAGGAGAAAGTATAAGAACATGCAAATTTTCATATCTTTTGATCAATTTTTATAAAATGTTTATGCAAATGAAGTTTCATAAAAAGAATTCACATAAAATTTATCCAACATATGACCATACCATTACACGCGGTATTCTTCATATCTATCCTTCTTCCTTCCTTTACTCTCCCAGCTGTGTCTCCTGAATCAGTCCAGATTTCTCTCCCTCTTCGGTGCCATTGCCGCATGATTGCTACTTTTATTAGGAAAAATTCATATAATCACTGTATAGAGGGATTTTGGCCCTTTTTACGATTTCCATTATGAAAAATAATGCCAAAATTGACGCGCAGGATAGATTTGTATCTTATTATTAAAAAATTAATACTAGCTAGTTGAAAATGACCAAAAAGAAAAAGAAAAAGAGAAAAGGAATCAAAAGAAAACGATTGGATATTTGTTACTTTCAATCAAGTTCGTATCTCCGAGAAGAAATGGGAAAAAACGTGAAGGAAGAAGTGGCGCAGAAAGACGCCTTTGATGAAGGAAAATGGGAAGAAGATATGCACACTTTGTCAAAATGGTGGGAAGCCAAATTTGAGGCCCAAAGGCCAAAATAGCCAGCACAGCATCCCCCCTTTTCTACCAAATTATGATTGCTTTTTGGATTCATTATGATATGCAGCTAAATTAAAGTCTTAAGATAGATAATGGCACGGAGCAATCAGATCCCCTTTAAAATACCTTATCTCGACTATTGTCTTGATTCAAGATGGGCCTGCAAAATTAATTCAATCGGACTCGGAGACACACAATTAGGTGATGTACAGTGTTTTCAACGTGATGACGTTACAGGTAAGAATGATTTTCACTTTGGCAGTAACGACCCACTTACATCTCCTTGGTTAAACCACTTATTTATTTTGACAACTAAAAATGTGTGTGTTTCCATTCCCATACATTTCAAGAATCAAAGTTTAGATTCGGAAGCTTTTAGCTCATTCAGTGCTTCACGTGGAACAACATGAGATGAATCTGATATTTGAGTTTATGACAGCAAACACAATAATTAAGCTGGAATTTCATTGACAACCCTCTATATATGATATGAGGGCTTATAAAGCAGCGGCCTCTATGAGAGTACTGTATTCACATCAAATTCCAAGTTTGACGAACATGAGTCACCTTTTTAAATTCAAACGAGTTCTTCCAACTCATCCGACGGTGATGGATAATTAAAATCCACCGGCGATACTTTGGAAGCACTCCCTAAATCAGGATGCATGAAGCCGAAGTTGCGAAGCACTTGATTATCAGCAAAATTGAGAGCCTTCTCCATTTCAACCCAGCACATATTTCCCTTGTAATCTGGACTGTGGTTACCGCTGCACGGTTGGCACCCCGTGAAGTGCGTCACAAACGGCCGTCTCCACCCTTCCTTACTGTCGGCGGTGTTTACCAAATACTGTTCCCACTGCTCCGCATAGCTTTCGCTCACCACCTCCGCGTGTCTCCTCCGGAGCAGGGGGACACTTTTCTCTATGTCCACATATTTTCTGCTTACGTTCTCAAATTTTACCACTTGTTCAATCCAATAACCGTGCAGTGAATACTGATTCTCCACATAAATCTTTTGCCCCCATTTCTTTTTCTCCTTCAGTAGTAGATACACCAGAGACGATTGCTCATCAGAATCCGGGAACAGCTTGTCCGAGAGTGTGGTCCTCAAGGTTTTACCCCACTCTTTGTAGTCTGGGCTATGTGGGCTCATGCTAGCCCAAACGTCCAACAAGTCCATGGTCCACTGACAATTTCTCAACAGAAAGCTACCCGTGTTTAGGGCCACCCAACTTTTCTTCTCGTAAATCATCTCCGGCCAGCCGGGAACAACGAGGTTATGCTCCTCGTACCTCTCCAGTGGAACCTTGAAATCCATGTCTGTGAAAATAGCATCTGAGTCCATCCACCACAGCCATTCTGCCTGGGGATGGGCTACCATGGCTGAGCGGATGAGAGCTAACTTGGCCCAAACATTACACAATTTTGGATGCAAGCATGCGTTGTTGTAAAAGATGTCGTAGCCGTGGATTCTGCAGTAGTCTGCCTTGTTCTTGAAAGCCCTCAGTAGCAAATGGTCACCTATGGGATTCTTACAAGGGGAAGGCTGTGAGCCAGTGAGGAGAAGGATGCGAGTCTCGACCCCGGAAACGAAGGAAGGATGAAGTTGAAGCCACTCCTTTCTCTTCTGGTCCCAGTTTTTGAGGGGTTTATCTAGAGTATAGGTGAGATCGGGGTCATCATAAAAAGTTTTTTGTTGAGGATCGTGGTTTTGGTTGAAAGACTGGACAGTTACAGTGGTGTTTGAGAAGAAGCCTGAAAATCTAGGCCAAGGCTCTGTGAAGAACCAAAAGGCACAAACCATTAATATGCCAATTACTAGTTTGATGCAGAAAGATAGGTCCCTAAATGCTTGAACTTTGATTTTAGGCATGGCTGGTGGTTGATGGGGAGATGTAGAGAAAGAGAGAGAGAGAGAGAGAGATTATTCTCACAATCCTGAATGAGTGAATGAATTGAATAAAGTATATTGCATGAGCTCCTTAATGAGCAAAGGAAAGGAAAGGAAAGGAAGCTCTTCGTCAATAGAAAGTGAATTGACGGAGGACTGGACGGAACTCTTTTGTCTTTGGTACATCCACAAAATGCACACGTGTTTTGCTTGGATTTGCATTGTAGAATTCAAGCATGAGAAAATTGAGCATTAACAATTTACAATTATTTCAGATTTAGGCAAGGATTATCAGTTCACCATTCGAATGTTTCATGAAGCTGCACTGCACCCTCCTACTACATGAGAGTGTGGATTAAACCTTAGGTTCATGAGCCTCCATCAAAACTAGTATACTTTGGTAAGGAAAATCTTTTTGACCAATTAACTAGTATGATATTATCGTTGAAAATAGTTCTCTCTCTCTCTCTCTCTGAAAAAGGAATAAAGTTGAAAGAGAAAAAAAAAGTAACTGCAAATATGAGCAGGATTTCTCGGAGCGAACTTTTTGTACTTTGGGTCCCAATTGAGGTGACTAAAAAATGAATGGTAAGCGGAAAGAAAATAGTAATTGCAACACATATCCAAGAGAAGGTTATGAGGAAGATTTTTAATTGCAGAGCACCATGTCCATGTCATTGAAGTTCCGGGCGTAACCCGATAGCCGATGATTATGACTGTTGAAAGTTGTAGAGCTAGGTCCACTTCAGTCTCTGTGCTACTTACCATTCTTCACTACCTGGAAACATCTTTTTGCTTTTTCTTTTTACGTCCGGAGCCAGGGGGCGCATGCCTCTACCTTAAGAGACAATCTAGGATCCTCCACGTTCCCCAATCCCTCATTTTAATAAATGCTCCGTTCCCCAATCCCCTGCAGTAATACTTATATAGCTTCACTTCTGCCCCTTTTCTTACTCCGCAAATAATGAAATACTATATTTTTTTAAAACATGGATAAATAACAAAACAATTTTATTTAATTATAAGTTATTTTAATACTTTTTTAAAATTATTGTATACATTATTTTTAAATTAATTCTCACTTTATTGATAGAAACAGAAAGAGAGAAAAATACTATTTTTAAAAATAAATACTATAATAAATAAATATATAATGAAAAGTGTAAAATATTTAAAGCATTTTATAAAAGAAGACGAATGGATTATTTCTTATGGAGACACAGAAAAATCAAGTAGACAAGTCTCTCATATGTGAAAAGCACGATCTCATCCTCCACTCCATGTATTAAAAAAAAAAGAAATTATTTATAACAATCAAACTCACTTATCAATAAATATGATATATTCTACTACTTTTTATTATTATTTTATCTATTATTAATTATTTTACTCTTATTTATATTTTTCTCATTCTAAATATAATAAATACTCTTTAAGAAAGAAAATAAATATTCATTATTAAAGTACAATAAATAATTATATAATATAAAATACTTAATTCATCATACTTTATAAGATATTTTTCACAACAAAGAAGGAATAAGTAAGGGTATAATAGTCAATGAAAGATAAAATATAAAATATTTTATTATTTTATCTTTCATTGACTATTATACCCTTACTTATTCCTTCTTTGTTCCAAGTATACTAAATACTAATTGAAAGAGAGAAAACAAATATTTTTTATTCCAAGTACAATAAATAAAGGTATAATTTAAAGTAAAATTATGCATTTATATATGTAAAATTGATTAAAATATCTTATAAAAAAAAGATGAAAAGATAAATAATTCATCGATTTATATGAAATTACTAATAATATATTTAGTATTTGAATTAAATAATCATGTACCAAGAGACTACTAATGTATTTGAATTAGGAAGCATTCAAATAAATTTGTTCCTCTATAGTATACAATGTTAGCTCACTTAATACTAGCACTTCATCCGTTTAAAAATATAAATCGTTGAACTCATTTTACACCTAATAATGAACTTTTTATATCATAAAATAACTTTAATTATTATATCTTACAATAAGAAAAAGAAAAAAAAAGTTGATTTTGAGAAAAAAAATATAAAGATTTTATCTTATAAATAAAAAAAACATGAAATAAGAGATTAAAATAAGTAAAATTAATATTAAGAGTCAATTATAAAATATTAATAAATAAAAAAGAAAGAAAATCATTCAAAGAATTGTATTTCTACTCGGACGGAGTACTATTTTGGCCCATGATAGTGTCCACTTGGCTAATAGAAACTACTGCTTGTCTTCAACTCGGACCCGATAAAGCACTAAACCCTACCCTGATAACAATTATTTTATATAAAAAAATCCAGAAATTTAAGAATAACACAAAAAAACTGATTCCAATTGTCATCTTTGCCTTTTATAAAAAAAAAAATGTCATCTCTCCCATTGATGTCAGAAATAACCACATGGTCACCTGAGCATTTCTCCGTAACATCACGCCTTCAAGCCTATCATTAACAGTGCTCTTGTTCAATACCTTTGACTTAGTATTGACTACTTTAAATGTAAATACTTAGAAGATGTTCTCAAACTAAAAAATGACGTTGGATTCTTCACGAACATCACCTTCTTTATTATCAATACTAAACCAGACACTGTGTTATAAAAAAGAACTTTTATTGATGTTGGTGGATTCCTTAGAACTTCACTCTCTGCTCAAAAGCCAGAAGGTAAACAAGAAGTAACAACAGAGAATTACTTCATTATCAGAACCTTAGAAGTAGTGTTTTCTTGAAGTTCCTCATTACTTTATTCTCATTCTTAAGCATTTTTGGCTGCTCTTGGGTTGCAACTTGCTCAGAAAAAGATTTTTGTACACATTTGAAAAAATATATATATACATGCGCGCTCCATGTATAATCATTCGAGTCCAAAGAACTCGATCTCTTCTCAATAACTATTCCTTTTATCTCATAAAGATAATTTATTATTTTATTTTAATTATTTTAAAAAAATATTTAACATTTTATAAAAATCTCATATTTAATTTTTCTTTTTAACATTTACTCATAATTACTACTTATCATCACAGATTAATTTTATATTGAATTCCCACCTTAGAAATAACTACTTAAAACTATCCATTAATATATAGTTACATACAAAGTTACTTAGAAATTATATTTATAAAGAAATACTATTAGTTTGTTTGATTTGAAATAATTTAAATAAATAATAATTAGTATATAAAATTTACATTTCTAACTAAATTAATCATCTTATTTAGAATCGGGTCAAACCCAAGTCTCTTGCCCTGCATAAGAGTGTCTCATCCTGAAAACTAAATTCTACGTAATTCTTTCCTTTGAAATCCAAAAGATGAGATGACAGACTATAGAATCAGCCACCCTCTTTTAGATTCGCACATGATGAGAAAAAACCAAAAATAGCAGCGATCTCTCTCTCCTTTGGTTTTTTTTTTTTTGGTGGATGGGAGTTTGGTGGGGACCGACAGAAATGGTGGAAGGTATTAAAAAAGAGAAAAACAAAACTTACAAAAGACTTCTCAAGAAAAAAAGGGGAAGGAAGATTTTCAAAGATTCCAGATGGACATATGGAAGCAAATGAATCAGCATGACAAGACGTATGTTTTGTATCGGAGCAGATTTTAAAAATCCGCAAGAAAACTCCACGCAATGCATGCATACCTGACACTGAGTCAATAATTGGCTTTGGTATGCCAGTAATAGGATGTAGTAATGGGAATGGGTCCAGCAAGTGTTTCAAATCCTTCTGAAATAATGCTCATCATCTCATTATGGTAGGAATTATGCTTTGCTTGCAGTCCCCTACAATCAATGCCAGACGGCTTCAACAATTAACTTTGGTGGCAAAGAGCGGCGGTAAGAATAATTTTCCCATAATCAGATAGTTTATGAATTCTGCATGACATGTTCTCTAAACTTATCCTGCAAATGGACCACCACGGGGAGAGGAGAATATAATAATCAAAACTCAGCACACCGGCAGGAAGCTCGCAGAACATTGACAAGAGAAAAGACAAGAGAGACCAAAGACAATGTCTACCTAAAAACTAGAAGAACTAAACATAACCTTTGAATGGGAACTTAATAATCTATTGTGTAAAAATCCAACCACTCAAATCTTGGAGGGGTGGGGTGGCTCAGAATTTTATGAAATGTTCACATATTGCGCCTGGGAGGTTGCAGTGGTAAAGGCTCATATATTTGAACAAATATTGGTAGAGAGACCATCGTTCGTATTTACTGAAACAGGACACGTGAATAAGGCAAGCAGCAGCAAAAGAGCTTTGCTAATGTACAATCTATGCCTACTTTCTTCCACCAGGCAACCTTTCCATCAATTTGATCCCTCACTTCACAGCATGAGTTTCCCCACTATCACTGGTGAATATAGGTTAAAACCCTGCGTTCTGTAAACTATCAAATCTAGGTCATACTGTTTCTAACACTCAATATCATCTCAATAGCTTTTTTGAACAGTCAAAAAACAAACTGAAGCCAAAATTAAAAGTCAAGGCAAGGTGTAAACTACTTAAAAAACATTTGGAAGATCTGCACCCCTATCCACCCCCACTCTGGCAAGAGAATCAGCTTCCACATTGAAGATTCTTGAACTTTCCTAATTTCCCAATAGCTTAAGGTATTAAAGTATCAGAATCAGGGCCAACATCCACACCACATTGTAAGAAGTACATTTTACCTCCACCAAAGCTACAAAATCTCAGGCATAACTGCATAAGCAACCGCATCTTAAATTCAATATCTTCAGATTACATCAAGTCCAAATGGAGAATAGTAAGGTCCGTTCATTTTAGAGCCAAAGCAAAAAATTGAGTTTTTACCTATCAGCATCCAATTCCAAAGAAAATCAAGGCGTTTCTCTTAGATTTTGGTCAAAACAAAGGTGTCTGTCTCTCTTAAATTTTTGGTTAAAAGAAAGAAAATCAAGCAATCCGATTCCAAAATGCAAAAGCATATAAGAATATGAAGCCTTTCCCAGGAGACAAAAACAGTAGCACCAGAAGGGATGATTAAACTCACAAAATTTAAGAATTAAAAGTGCATTTTAAGTTTCTAGCAGGCCCATTAATCCAATCAATACTGCACGATTTAGCCCTAGTAAGACATAATTGAGATTTTATGCTTCAAGTTGAAAAATATATTTGGACTTCTCATGCAAAAAAAAAAAAAACTCCAGCCACTACCATTTGAACAGCAAAATCTGTATGTCTACAGATTACATAGATAAAAATACCCTCATTCCCTAAGGCAGCCAACAAGTGTGGAACTTGTTAAAGATCTTACGATTTATTATCTTATATAGCAGGATCATCAATATGAAACATCCACATGAATATCACAACTAATAAACACTTGCAGGCTAATAGCATAAGTACCATTCCAAAATGCAGCCATATGAAAAATATTTTTACTTCAAAAAGGGGTCCTAGGACTGAGTAACATCCAATAGTTCAAGGCAAAAAGACAAATGTACGTCTACATCCAATAGCAATGAATATTGGCAAAAACTTCCATTCTAGAAAAAGAACTGCCATGAAACTAGTTTAACAGGTTCTCAGGTTTACTTATAATGATAGATTTAGCAAATGAAAGACCTCAGAACAGATGTAAATTCCAAACGCATAAAATGTTGACTTTATATATGAAATTCGGCAGAGGTTTCTGACTGTGATATGCTAATTTTACGTAAGATTTCACATTTTCACGACTCCAGTCTCAAGTAGAGTATGCATTATTCTGATTTTAATACAAGTATAGAAACACTTCAATCATCAAACAATGCTAAAGAGCAGTAGAATTGGATCCTAATTAAAACAAAATATATAAATATGTTATTAGTAGTCACAGCATAGTCATAAACCACTCCAGGCAAGCTGGACTGGGAAGGCCGTTATTACTCTCTCTCTCTCTCTCTCTCTCTCTCTCTCTCTCTCTCTCTCCTCTTTTGTTTAAATAGATAATCATAAACTCAATAAAATATCTCTGCGACAATGAAAATCTGAGGAGATGGTTGAGTGTGTACCGTTCTCAGAAAAACCGCAGCAGCCTTGATCTTCCGTGCTTGAAGATTTCAACCTTTCACTGCCCAGCTTCTTGGCCATTCTTCTATGCTTTTGGTTGTTTCGTTTTGAACAAGAGGCTGCCGCCTCTGATTCTAGAAAATCATAATTTCAAGAGGGATAGCAGTTAGAAAACAAGGAAACTGAACTTACAATTTTCACAATGGATAAAAAGATGCTGAAACACAATGCTTGTTAACTTATAGCTTTTGTGACGTCGATATCAATTAAAGATACAATGCGTGTAGGAGATTAACATACTTAGCATTAACTGCAAGCCATATCCTTGAGACTGGGGGAGTCTCTCGCCTGGATTTTTAGTTCCAACATCAGGAAAATTATCAGCATTTGGTCGAACACCTGGAGGAGGTCCTTTTTCAGCAACATCATCATTAGTTTCTGCCACACCGTCATCCTTCCAACTAGGTAAGGTTGGTCCGATAATTTTCCTACGTCTTGAAGCCGCTTCCATTAGTTTCTTCTTGCGAAGCCTCTTTCTCTGAGCTCTTGTCAGCTTCTTAGGCCCATCGCCTTGACCTTCGCCAGCGCTGGACGACGACGACGATTCTCTCCCCCATTTCAATTCATCTGCAATTGACAGAAAAATGCCATACCTGTAAATCCAACAATCTAGGAAGGACCTTAGCATAAAATAAATTCCATATTCCAAAGTCAAAAAGGAACGGATACCAGGAAATTGATCCGAATAGGAACCCTCGGTTAATGCATATTGAGATTTCTGGTGGTCTTCTTCCGTCGTCGGAGGAGGATAGAGCATTTGAAGCAGGGCCCCATGGAACCTTTGTCTTTTCTCCTCAGCCTTCATATTAACTCTCCCTTCTCCAGTTCTATTTTCTGGTTCTGGGTGGGGAAGTTCAGCTGCTAGAATGCCGCAAAGCAAAGAAAGAAGAACTCTAATGGGCTTGACACCCATTTTAGTCCTAAACCATTAAGAGAAGTCCGGCCCAAATATTTTTATATCGTTACTCGTTAGGTTAGAAGGAATTGGAAAGAAATGAGAGGAGAGGATTTAAGGTAAGCATCCCAGTAATCTTTTTAAAAGAGAAGGAAAGGAAATCAAGGGGAACGAAGAGATTGACGAGTTTGTTTTTTTAATCTAAAAGTGGCACGCTTACCAATCGAAAAATGATCGTCCGTATAAATTGTCATATATTTGATTTTCTTTTTTAAAATGCCGTATACCAAGCAAAATATTTTTATTTTTACCCTTATATTTCTTTAAAAATATGAATAAAGATATATCATTGCATACATTAACTAACCTGGTAAGTATTAATACTATATTGATTTTAATACAATATTAGCAATTTTAGAGTGAAAATCCTTTCAATTATGAAATTCAATATAAAAAAAATGATTTTTTTTTCCAATACTACCTTGTCTTTCTCTTCAACCTCATTCTTAGATTACGTACATGTAATTCTTCAATTTCCTATTTAATTTATGTGTGAACTATTTAATTAAGCAATCACCTCTCAGAATGAAATGAGAACACTCCACCAAAGTCACCTACATTTTCTTTGATCCCTGAAATTTCATTTTCAATATTGTTACGCATATAATGAATACTCCCATGAAGAAAATTATACATGAAGAGATGAAAATTGGTAAATGGTATAGGTTGACTTCCAAATGAAGAGAGCCTCTTTTTACAGGTAGTGTTTGGAAGATTGGTTGGAGTTGCTGGCTCGAGCCTCAAGTTTCAATATATTAATGTCTATAGCCTATAGGATAAAGTGTATACACATGTGATTATGGATTTTAAGTGTAAAAATAAGCTGAATTCAAAAGAGTATGAAAAAAAAAAAAAAAGGTTGTTGATCAGATTCTCTCCAACTCGTATTAAAGTCAGCAATTACCAAGTAAGAAAAGGAGAACATTTCCATCTCCCCGGCCATTTAAAATTAATTAGTAATACTCACAATATGTATTTAGAATTAATTTTGCTCCAATAGACATTTATGTTGGAGTCACAACTCATATAATAATATAACACAGATATACATACATCATGGCAGAGCAAGTATTACAGAAGTTTCGAAATAAGATATATCCGAAACACCAATATCAAATCCAAGAGGTGGCAGATATATATTGAAAAAAATGCACCACTATATATATATATATATATGTAATTATAATACTACGTACATCCCATATATAGAATTAATAACGATCGAAAAGTAAAGAAATGAAGAAAAAAGACAAGTGCACATAGAGTCGAAATAGATAGGCAGAGAGGAGAACACTGGGTTCATTCATTAGTTAGTTTATTATTGCTGAAGAATTGGAAACCCTTGTTTTAGTGACAGCATAGCTTCTGCTTCTGGGATACCAATCTAGTTTCATCTTGACGTCTTGTCCGAACTCGCAGGGCGCTTCTTCATCTATTCTTCCAATTGCCACACTCTGACTACGTGGAACCTTCTTTACTAATTCCGACTTGCAATTGCTGAGCAGCTGATCGGATTCCTTCTTCTTCCCTGCAAGACTTCGAGTCGAAGCAGCTCTAATGAGTTCTCTGAAATCGTCATCGGAGGAAGCGCTAGCACTGCTGAAGCTCCTGGGAAAATTCGTGAGATGCGGCGCAGGATATGATCCCACGCCGCTTCCATAAGCACCGTAGCTGCTGACCTGCCCAGCACAATCAGACACGCATCGTACGTACAAAACCTTAGCTCTGCTCAGAACCCTAAAGGGTGCTTTAATGCACTTGCTCCATTTGCTTTCTTCTCTAGTACTGGCTAATCTGCTGCTCATGATCTCTTCCACTTAATCTGATGTTGCAAATTTATTGAACTCTACAGCTCAGAGACCATATATAATAAACTTAATTAAAGATGGATCGTATTCGTCTCGATGAAAGAACGCAAGCCACCGAGAGCGAAATACTATATTTTATGGTCAATGATTGAAGCATTCTTTTGTAGTGGTCGTTGTATTTGTGTGGATTGATTATGAATTTAAGAGTACAAAAATAGGATGAAAGGGACCACTCTTAATTGGAGTAGTGATTGGGCCATTGGCGTGCGG
Source organism: Apocynum venetum (assembly GCA_019593545.1). Lineage (NCBI taxonomy): Eukaryota > Viridiplantae > Streptophyta > Magnoliopsida > Gentianales > Apocynaceae > Apocynum > Apocynum venetum. Next base: position 220,052 of record SRSM01000123.1, on the reverse strand, counting down.
TTATGGGATTGAACCCACTACTTCAAATGTGTGGGTGGAGCATCTATTCAACTACTAAGCTGCCCTTTGTTCTTAGAGCGGTGATAGTGGATGCATTGTTTTGGGCAACAAATGTCTAAATGATCTCTCTTAAAAAATTCTTTGTTTTTATTTTTTCAATTAGTATGAGATATTTAAGTTATTGTCAAGATTATTTACTTCTTTTCTAAGTATATTACTTTTTTTTATCTACTTATAAACTTTGTAATAATTAGATTATAAAAAATAATTGAATGTCATTAGTAATACAATTCTTCTTTTTTGTTTGGGGGGGGGGGTTCGATTATGTGATAGGAAATGGATAAGAATTTGAATAGTATGCGGTAGATTGAAATTTAGAGTATAGTATATAGTAATGGGGTTGAATTGGCAACCAATCGTCCATCTAAATTCTAAGAAAACGGGGCGTTTAAGGAGTCCAAATTAGCTAGAGCTGTCCATATTAATTCATTTTCTAATGCTCAAATTTCGACTGTTGAAATCCAGAAATTGAATCCGCCTTTTGGGGGCTGCCTGCTTCTGCGCATATAACTTCCAATTCACGTATGCATCCTAGTCAAAATGAATGAGTAATTCTTTCATTTGATGTTTATTTGGAGTCGTCATTTGAGTTCCTGTGTTAATGACTAATTAAGGCTTTGGAGTGGAATTTCATTGGGATGTTGATTTCGTAAAGATAAAAGGGTAGGGGGCACTGGATTTGATGCTTCACCGAATTGCCTGTTTTATTAATCTGCGGTCCCTGGGTTTGGTTTGGTTTGCTTTTTTAATTTGAGTAGTAGGTTGTGTATTGGATTGAGAGATCAACACAGAGCCTGGAAAGTACTACTTCAATCATATCCATAATTCTCGCTTGGATTGCCTGTGAGACGCCTCATTTCTTTCCATTCATAAATTATATCCCTACTACTTTTCGCTTCGCACCTAAAATATCACTCCTCTAGTTCAGTAATTCAAAGCTTCAGCTAAACAATATTAATCAACTACCTGCATGCGTAGTAAAAATGTAAAAATTAAATCATTCAAAAATTTTAAATATTGATCAAATAAGAAAATACTAAATTATATTCACGTAATAAGCGGGCCATCCACTGCGCCTCCATATTCAATCGGGCCTGGATGTTTCGAATTGTCCAGATCCAGATTTATGTGAAATGGTTGCCAATTGTATTTTCAACCAAATTGTCCATTCAAATTTCTACATTTACCTGTGCATTTTTATTTTACATTTTAGGCCGTGTTAATTAAATTTACATTGTTATAGTTGTCTTGTATATTTAATGTTTCAAATTTACATTTAAATTAAAATTAGCATATTTTAACGATATAATTTTCTATAATTATGATTATTAGAAAAAACAATTTGTGTAGTTGTGATTAACCGTTAGTATCCAAACTGCGCATTTTTAAACATTGATAGATGGTCAAATAGACTGTGGAGGCAGAGAACAGATATCGGAATAAAGAGTTGAGGATGAATGGAGTTTTGAAGTTTGAATGAGCCAGTTTGACCAGTTTATATATATATATAATCTAGAAAAAGGAATCAAGTGTTCCCTAAATGGAGGGGCTATTGAACTGGGTCCAAGTATCACGATTTCCTCCATTTTTTACCACTCTAAGTCTCACCGCACGGCTAATGCAGTAGACAGTCACTAAGAGCTCCTTTTGTCCATTAAATAGATAACCAATTTGGTAAAAAGCTTCTTTTGGATGATTTCGATATCTTTTTCTTTTGATCGTAATTTTAATTATTATAGTCGATTTATCTAATTAAGAATATTTCCTTTCTTTTTCAAAAAAAAAAAAAAAAACTCACTCTCATGCACGCATGAGTGTAACAACATTTCAAGCATTACTTTAAAGGAGCTAGTAATATTATTTCATCACACACTTGGGGCAACAAACTGATCCAGCATAGTGATATGTTGAGTTTTATTTATTTATGTTAACCAGCAAAGGTCCGACACATTCAGAATTTGAAGCTTAATTAGTTTTAATTTCAGAGGTTGTAAGCAAAACTGTTTGAAGTCAACTGATCAGAAAAATATGGCGGTCAATGTCTTAGGTTCGGTGCTCATTGAACCAAGAACAAGAAGAAACTTTCTAGATGACGACCATGTATAATTTTTTATCTAAAATAATTAAACTACAAGTGAGCTTGAGATAACGGTTCAGCACATACAATTGGTTATCATTTTCTCTTTCATCGTTATTTTGTGCATGCCATCCCAAGTAGTAATAATTACGAAGAGTGGAAGCTTTGTTTATATCCATCATCTCTGGTGCCGACTGAACCAGAATGAATTATAGATCAAACCATTTTTTGTTCTTCACGGCTAACACTGATCATAAAGATGCAGTTATATATTTCTCGTGAGTACTATTAGCATAGAGAATAACTAGGGAATTCGGCACACCCTCGTGTAAAATAATGTTACTGAATAATCATCCCAAAGTCAACTATCGCTGAATCCATTTTTTCCTGATCGTTCGTCTGCAAATTAGTTATTGCCATCTAGCCATTTTAACTGCTTTAATTATGATTAAACAAGCAATTAGGTTATAGTTAGTTTTAGAGAGCTGTACCTGCCGCCGTCGGCCTCGTAACATTTCAAGATTTTTCAAAAATATTCAAAATGAAAAATATAATATAATAATTAAGTTAAATAAACAATTCTATTCTAAAACAATCAAAATTCTCAAATAGTGAATCAACATTCCAAAATCCAATCAGTTTCAAATTATAAATTTAAACCAAAAAAAATCTTTACTAAAATAAAATATTTATAACCAAGTAAAACTAAATATAAACAATAATATTCTTATATCGAAAACGATAGCATAATTTAAACTAAACCAAATTCAAAATTTCTTAAATAATTGGTCATCCTTCATCCCCGCATCGCAATCGCATCAGTATGTAAACGATTTAGAAAAACATAATATATAGGTTAAGTACAAAGTACTTAGTGGGAGTAAAGTGTAACATTTTATAAGGATTTACGCATTGCAAATATCATGTAAACATAAATGGTCAATGTATGTCATCGAATCAAAGAGTCATGTTTAATTGGCTTAAAACCCCTTTTCAATCGAACATAAGTCTCTGTTTTATCGAGCCTAAACCCCTGTTGTTTGATGAGATATGCAATACACATTTAAAGGTGCATTTATAAAATTATTGTACACATATCATAATAGAATTTAAAAGTGCACAATTAATTATGGAATAAATAACACATATATCATGTAAATATAAATATTTAAATAATCAAATAATGTTAGAACTCTTACCTCAAAAGCATATATAAATGTGTGATAAATTGTGTAGAAAAACTAGCTCCCTAAGTTCTTATTTCCTACATTAGAAGTATTTAATGAATTAGAACTTTAAAAGGCAAAACTAAATAATTGATCTTAAATAAAATAAATAAATAATCTATATAAAAGAAAAATAATGTATTTTTGAAAAGTTAAAGGAAATATTTGGCATTTTAAAAGCTTTGAGAACACTTTTGGAATATGAAAAATGTAATTTTTCGAGTTTGGAAAAGTTTAGAGTTAAACTATAATTTTAGAAAACTACATTGGTCAAATAGTAATTTTTGAAAGTTTAGGGACTAAAACTAATTTTTTAAAAATATGGATTGAAACAGAATTTCAATAAGTTTTGTGGTATAAAAAGGGAATTCCTAAAAAGAATTAGGTAAAAATATAATTTTTAAAAAAATTGTAGTTAAATTAAAAATTATAAAAAGATTTGGGAACTAATTTGAAAATTCCAAAAAAATTGTGAATAATTTGTAAATTCATATATGAATTTGGAGAAATTTTAATATTTGTAAACCATAAAAACCTATTTGCAAAAAAGAGGAATTTAAAATTACCAAAATACTCTTCTTAATAATACATTTTTTTTCCAAAACCCTAACCTAAACTCTTTTTTCTCCTTCTTCTTCACCAACCACCACCCCCCTCTTCCCACTCCCAACCAGCGCCCCCCTTCTTTTTCTCCTTCCTCCCTCTCTCGACTTCTCTTCTCCTTCCCTTCTTCTTCTCTTCCTTTCCCTCTCGACTTCTTCTTTCTGCCCGACCCCCTTCCTTCTCAACCCTCTCTCTCAGCCTCTCTTTCTTCTTCCTCCCTCTTCCCCCTGTCTGTCCACCTCCCCCCCCCTCTTCCTTCTCTGCCGCCCCCTCCCTCTCTACCCCTACGTCGCTCCCTCCCAAACAAAACAAAAAAATCCATTGAAAAAAAATAAATTAAATGACGCTAGAGAGTATTTTATTTTATTTTTTGAAAATACTATAGATATTTGAATATGGAAGGTACATGTTGGGGAAACATAAATTTTTTAGATTTTTTGCTGTTGTCGATTGCCAGTCATATATTTGAGAGGATAGAGAAAATGTACTTATCTCTAAATTCGTGCTTAAAAGGAAAAAAATGATTAATTATTTTAACTTTTTTATTATTTATATGTGAGAGATAAAACTCTAATGAATCGAATTAATTAATTCTAATCAAATAATTTATAAATTACATAAAAGTATAAATTTGGTATTACATCCATGGAATTAAATAACGTTTGACAAATGAAAGTGGGAAGGAGAGCTATATAGTATAGGACTTAATTAGGAGATGAGATGAGGCGGCTATTATTTCTGCTCATAATTTTTGTGCTGTCGTTTCTTCAGCACCAAAATCTTTTTAATTTCAACCATCAAGAGAATCATTGGAGGCATTCCGCATTTGTTTAGTTTTTAAATTGATCAAATTTTATGGTCAAAATTGATCACTTTGACTATCCCTATTTTTCGGTAAATTGAGAACGCCAAAGCAGACACAAGGGACGAAAACAAATTAATTAATCCATTTATTTAAATTCAAATATTCACTTTAAACTTCCATAAATATTAAATTAAGTATTAAAAATAAAAAATAATAATTAAATAACTAAAATTTTAAAGTTATTCATTTTATAATTAATGTATATGTATTAATTATCATAAAAAAAGATATTATCCAATTGATAATTTATAATTCATTTAAATTCTCCATTAATAATAAGTGTATAATTATAAAAATAAATATTAAAATTAATAATTAAATAATTTATACAATTAAAATAAAAGGAAAAAAGTAATATTTATGGAATATCTGGAAAGATTCTAACGTCTCACAGCTATATATATCACACATGCATACTCTTGTGTTGCCTTCAGTTATGTACGTAGTCTATTTAATCCTCCAGCTTCTTTTCTTCAATCCCAATATCTTATCAAAACCCTCTTATTCAATATAAGATCGGAACTAATTAAGAGAATTAATTAACATTAATTATACAATAATAATCAATGGACTCAAATTCGTATGTTTTTTGTAATACTAATTATGATTCTTCATCGAGACAGCTTGTTGGGGATGCAGAATTAGAAGAAGAGAAGAGATCATCAGTTAGTTATAAGAAGGCGGCCTATTCCTCAGTACTCCATGCAGTTCGTAAACCAATGATCTTGAAGAAACCAATTGCGCCTTTCCCACCGACGAATCCCAGGGTGTACAAGGTAGATCCGGCCAAGTTCAAGGAGGTTGTCCAAAGACTCACCGGTGCGGCTCCAGAATTCCAGCGCCGTCGTCTCGAAAAAATGGCGCCACCAGCACTTGATCTCTCTACACCATCACCACCAGCCACGGTAGGTTTAGCTGGGTGGCCAATCACTTCTCCTAAGAAACCAATTAATCCAGTTTCTGCCTCCTTCACGGAAAGAAAATCCCAAAAGCACTTTTCAGAAACCTGCGGAGCGCTAAGTCCGCTTGGTTTTAGCTTCTCTCCCTCGGCGCTGATGGCTTGGCCTTTCTCCCCGCTTCTCAGTCCAGGAACGCTCTCATCCCTCGACCAAACCACAGTTCTTTAGTTCCTTTTAATTATTTACAACTCAAGTTACCTATATATCCTTGTAATAATAATTCTAGTTGGTGGTAGGTAGATCACCATACAAATAATACAACGATGATATAAAGCAAATAATTAGCTGGCATCGCCTTACTCAGACTCCGAGCAATAGCTGTACTTGGTTAACCATGTAACAATTTATGAAATAGGTCAGATTGGTTTTTCAATATTTTGTTGTTTATGAAACTTTTCTTTTGTGTGTGTATGTCGTCTGTTGGTCGAAGAATTAATTAGAATATCAATTCAATGGATTTTGCAATTCAGTTCTGGACTGGATATACTTGTTTTTTTTTTTAGGGGTCAGAAAGAGGTACTTTACAATTAAATTCAGTTAAAATTTACCGTTCTCAACACTAATATTCAACAGCGCCAACCGCAGTTTGTTTCTGAGGGTCGAAGAAGAGAAAAAAAAAAAAAAAAACACAAACACAAACACATGAAAGTAGAAGTCCCAACTCTCCTACCACCACTATAGTCTATATATATATGGGAACCATTCCGGTTACAAAAACTTTCATCATGCTATAACAACAAAATCAATAATAAAATCAAACTGCTCACTAACTATACACAAAACTATATCCCAAACAACCACTATACTTTTGCTGTCAACCTTTTTGCTTCCAAACACAAACACGCCTACACTCACTATCTATATTGCAAGAGAACAGACGTTTTACTTAAAAAACAATTTACCCAATACCAAGCCTCCCTCCTCAACATGCTATCATACTGGGATCACATCAATCTTTGATGCATCTTCACAGCTCAAAACAATTCCTTCCAAGCTCGCTGGAAAGATGCATTTGGCCCACTGGCATCCTGTAGTAAACGGCTCCTGTGGAGGAACTATCATCAACACATTCTCATTTCTTTGAACGACCCCCATCACGCTCACCGTACTTCCCTCTTTAATATACCTACCAACAGAGAACACATGGCTTCTCAGACACCCATCATTCTACTCCAACAATATATATATTAAAAATCAAAAGAAAACCGTACAGATCCTTTCGAAGATAAAACCGATAATTAGTACAACTTCAAATTCTAAAATGTATTGCAAGTGAACTCATTGTAGTCGTGATATATAATAAATGGGATATTTACCCTTCCTCCAACCGCATTTGGCGGTCATCGCTTGAAAGATTCCGCTCCCCTAACCATCTGATAAATTCTGGAGATAACTCCTTGTTCAATGGATCGACTTCAACAACAGCAGATTCCTCCACATAAGGAGTCACCCTCGCACCATAACCAGTTTTAACCAAAGCTCTCAATCCAGACTGGAAATCAGATATATAGAAGTCTACCACATGCCTCTGCAAGAAGAAGTTCTATTCAACTTCATTTGATTGATGCAGAGTCATATCATTAAAAACATCTGAAGGGATTCTGAATGAGATCAAGAAACTAGACTATAACAAGATCTCTAAGGAGGACTAAGTTTAAAGCTGTCTTGCGAATGACATTTCACATTGTCAGGAGTGTACTTAGTTTAAGTCTAATAATTTTAAGAACATTAATTGTGGATGCAGCAGATATTTTTCAAAATTTAAATTCAGTATAAGTTCAAAAGACCACACTTAGGGTGGGTGGTTGAGCTCCTTTCCTAAAGAGAAGATTCAAAGAGGGGAAAGAAGAAAAGAAAAAGGTCCAACAATACAACATATATTCACACTTACAGACATACATATGCATATTAGATACCAGAGATTGAAAAACGAAGTAAAATCTCACTTCTGATGATCGAAGGCCCCATGTAAAACGGCGATGGGTTGGATTTGCAGCTTTTGAATCCCAACCTCGATATTCATATAAACTTGTAGAAGTATATACACATCTCGGCACTTTTTGGAATGATGATTCCAGGGGTACATTTCCACAAGTCACAACCTTCACAAATAGAACCATCAAGAACTAAAGTTACTATAACATATTAAATTCTCATTTCGAGCTTTTAGCACATGGCAATGTAATTCAAGACAAGCAAAGTCACAGAAATAGAACAATAAGTTCTACAAGCAAAGAAACTAGACTAGTTATCATTCATACTTACCCCTCAACCAATTAGGCCACAATCCAAACAATTGTATTAAAATTCATTTCTACAATCTTAACATATACTCAAAAGTAGCAGATATCCATATAAAGCAATTCAAGCGCAAGAATAACAGATATTCGACCTTAAATTATCAACAGCTGCTGTAGATAATTTGTTCATTTACCCCACTCCCTCTAACCCATCCACAAGACAAGGATAGTGAAATGATAGTGGGAGGAAAAAGGAGAAGAAAATGAAAGCAGATCTTCTATTTTGTGCTCGGATTGATGCCATATCAGACGTCCGTTGAAGTCAAGTAGAATGCCTGCCTATTTTCTATTAGAGACAGGGCCTAGAGTGCCTGCTACAACTATTGTGGCTTCCAGTGCCTGTTGCTACTTCTGAGGTTACCTTGCAGATAGTTTCAGTGGTCACTGTACGAGTTTCAGAACACGGAGGAAAGAGCAGTATGGTAAAAATAATACAAGAGCAGAGAGACATGGTATCCAGTTCCTATCCCTGATTCGGGGAATTCACTAATAACTAGCTAACATCCTTTATCTGCCATGTTATTTTGATCAAGAAAAAGGTGGTCAATGCCTTAACCCTTCCATGCTGGTGCGGTGTCTCTAAAAGCAGACCAGGAAATCAATAAAATCAATGAATTGTATATGACAGCGTAGGCTTAAAGACAGGTACATTAATATTATTCTAATCATTAAGTTGGATGTGTCCGTATAGAGTCAAAATCAGATAGCAGAGGCTGCTTCTATGCATCTTTACAAGAGGTTTAATACAGCAGGGATGAGTAGAATATCAGCCTATGTAACTGTTTATTGTGGCAACATGATGCGAGCATAGAGTAGTTGAAATGACTAGTCAGACTTCCATTTCATTAGTAGTATTAAATAAATCTTGCAGATGCCACTACGCAAAGGTCTGGCATAACAGGTAAACTCACTGATTGAGGTCTAAAGAATTTTGCCCAGTGGACATGGCAACGAAGGAGACAATAGGAAGTGCAGAGAAGTCAGTAAGAGGTTCTTTTTGGTTTTGTTCCTGCTCATAACATGTCTGTTTTTTATGGAAAGAAAGGCTGTGGGAAGTTAAATCTCTTTTTTGTTCAAGGAATAGAAGTTTTTGACTTTTCTTACATATCTTTGCTTTAAGACATTATACGTTCATGCTGAGTTTTACCTAATGCTAACTTTGTTCTCTTTCTATTAATGAATGCATGTTGTTTTTCTCCATCTCCGCCTTGCTACATTCTTAGTAAAGAAGATAAAACTGAATGGTACACTAGCCCTGCAAGTACATTTTTATTGGTATGCTAGTGCTACGTATCAAAGACCAGGTAAAATTCTCAGAGGTGCAGAATAGGGAACATTATAAAGGTGCAACCCTAATTTACAGAAAAATTAATAATGCCCTCTATTTCACCATTGGATGCAAAAAATAGATTGATTTCCGTGGATCTGTGAGGTTGAAAAATGACCCCGTAGAGTAAGTATGACCTTTTGGAAGTTCACAGATCCACCGCAACCAGTTCCATTATAATACCAGGAAAACTATTTAAGAAAAGGAGTACAAAATGTATTAGCATTACAAATAAATTACTTACTCCTGAAACCTTGACATATTGTCCATTTTTTGCAGTCCTTAGTTCAGCATCTGCATAGCGGGCAATAAAACCAATTATAGCTCTTTTTCCCCAACATGAATTCCACATGAATAGCGCTGCAACGATACAAAACAGTACAACAACGACGATGAGAAGGATAGCATTGTGTACAGCTCCAAGGATAAAGCCACCGGCAATGAAGCCCATCACAAACAACAAAATCATTGCCCACAGGATAGGCTTTGGGAAGTTCCTTTTGAAGGAATAGTCATCATCCTGACTTAAAGTAGTCACGGCTGGATTGTTAGCAATGGAGGAAACATGTACTTTGGCAGATCCCATTGAGTCCAACGGTCCAGAGACCTTCCGAGGAGCTCCAGATGAATTCAGCGGACCAGAAGAGATAGGACCTGATGTGATCAGACCTGTTGCAGGCAGAACTGGCGGTTGGGGACCTGAGTTTTGGCGAGCAAGAGGTGTCACCCCACCAGATTGAGGACCAGATGATTTCTTTAATGGTTCCCCATGCTTGCTTAAGGGTCCAGAATTTGACTTCTTCATTGAAGTTGAACCAGGTACCCCTGAGGTGGATACGGGACCGGAGGTGGAATAACTGGCTCTAGCAGCAGCGTTAGGGTTGATAGGTCCTGAATGTGATGCAGCTCCGGCAAAAGAACCGGTTCTTGAAGGAGCATTGGTCAGAGGCCCAGATTTCCTTGACTTAGAGCCATCCACAGGTATATCAAACATTTTTCCAAGCTCCCCAGATTTCTTAATATCACCACCAGTGTATGGCATGGCCACTGAGCTCATTGTTGGCATCCTTTCTTTCGGCTGCTCAGGCCGACCCGATACGTAAAGACCATTGCTAAGTTGATGAGAGGGAAATCTAGAACCCATCAGGCGTCCTTCTGGGGTGTGCACAGTGGAGCACAATAATGTAGCAGCTGTTCGGTACTTCAATAAAGTTAATTTCCTCCAAGGGGAATAACATGCAATCAGTCAAAACATTTTTCACGATGCAGCACTTAATGACAAAAACATCAAACTAAGAGCAACACGTGATGCGTTCTAATTAACAATAATCACTGATATGGAGACAAACAAGAGTATAAAGTACCACATGGCAAAAGGAGGTGTGTTTCCCTCATTTATCTAAAAAAAAGACAAGCAACGAATCATGGAAATCGTGGATGTCATAGAAACAGAATAATAAAGTGGATAACCAATGAAAATGCATTTTCACAAACTTCAACAAAGATTGAAGAGAGCATTTTGATAGGTAAAGTTATAAATGTCCCACAGATTTTCTTCCATTCCTTTTCCATTTTATATAACTTCTAATGAAAGATGAGGTGTTTTCAGTTGGGATGCATGCAAAAATTAGCAGGTGGCAGGAGTTACAAAGACATAGCTATCCTTTGTCTTACATCTATATGCCAGTGTATAAAGTATTGGTACTTAGGAGAAATTATCACCAGACCAGTGATCTATGCAAACTGTAACAAATAACTCAATGAGTCTACAAAAAGCTACCATTCTAATCAGAAGGATCCAAGCCAAATTCTTTCACCAAATAAAGACACTCATAGAGCGTGTGCATCGAAAACAGTCCCAAACCCATGAAATGGCTAAAAGAAGTTTGTCAAAGCACAAGAAATAGAAAGATAAGGTAACGGCACATTTCAAAGATGGTGAATGACGACAAATTGGCATTAAAGGAGTGATATGAATAAGAAGCAGCATCAGCCTGAGAATCTTACCCATAAAGGCAAAAACACTGAATCTGCCAGAAATGTTAATGGAAAATGTATGGGAAGAAAAATTTATACGGGGTAAGCAATTAAGACAGGAATCACATGAATAGAACTGTTACGAACTGAGGATCCAAAGCATCCCATTATTGATCTAATTTTTTTTATAAAAAAAAATCAGGAATCATACGAACAGAACTGTTACAAACTGAGGATCCAAAACTTTCCATTATTGATCTAATATATATTTTAAAAATGGAAAAAAAAAACATCATATGTACATTGCTAGATAAAATTGTGTACGTGAAAAGCATATAGGGTAAACAACCAAATTATTCAGCATAGAGTCATCCATTTCCAGATGCATAAATCTACTTATCAGAAATGAGAAGGAAAAGCCAAAACACGCACATGCCTGCTGGGGTGTGTAGATCAAATACATTCGACAATACTTGAAATCTATGAACAATAAATCTTTTAAGCCAGCGCTAGGGTTTTTGGAAAAAGGAAAAAGGGGGGGAGGGAATCAACAGTATCCCGTCATTTTCCAGAGATTCAGAAATTGAAAATCCAGAAATCCAAATCAGCAAGACACAAGCTTTGCCCAGATATAATTAAACATACCGTAACCCCAAGAAGAAAAAGGAAAAAAAGATGGGAAATCATGAGCAGAGATTTGTCCCTTTATTCACTGATGTGGATGAAAAATCTATATTCAGTTGGAGTGGTGCCCTCCCCACAGCTGAACTCCAGCTTCCCAAATCAGTATTACCATTTTACCATTTCCAAAAAATAAAAATGAAAATGAAAGGGGCAAACAAAAAAAAAAACCCTGAGATCGGGCGAGCATAGAGTGGAGCAAATGAAAAGAAACAATGCAGGGGAATGAAGAAAGTATGTAGAAGTAGTTATACCTGAAGTAAAACTGAGTAAAGGTCGGACGGCGGAAGGCCTGAGATGAGATGCAAGTAAAGGTGGTAATATTTAGTAGAGAGAGAGAGAGAGAGAGAGTTGGGTTGGTGGTGTGTTATTCAGTTAGTGATGGTTAAGATTTAGATTGTGGCGTTTGGTGCGATCCCATCAGCATCGCCATCAACATCTGCTTCTTCCCCTTCTTCTTCTTCTTCTTCAGTTACGCAGCTATACTCACACACTTTAATCTACGAGTCTTCGGAGAGCCGCAACAACTGGTGCCTTGTCTCTTCCGGCAATGCCCTCCAAACAAACACCTTCCTCTTTTACCAAAATTAAAATAAATCCCTACATTAAAATTTCTAATTTTTACTTGTAAACACGACGCCGTTTTACAAAAAAAACCTTTTTCCTATCCAGCATTCTTTTTAAGGTTGTGTTTGGATTGAGCTAAATGATAGAAGATTTGGAAATTATCAAATTAATTTAGATATTTGTTTGTATTTTTTAATGGGTGAAAATATTTTTATATTGTTAGATTTCTAGGTATTGTTGAACCACAATACCGTTCAACCTCTTTTAACTAAATTTAATCTTTTCCTTCTCCTTACTTTCTTTATTTTCCTCTCATTTTCTTTTCTTTTCTTTTTTTGAGAAAATCTCTCATTTTACTTTCTATCTTAAGAAAAAAATCAAATTAAATATTAAAATATTAATCTGAACATTAAATTCTCCTCTTCTACTTTCTTTCCCTTGTAATTCCTTTGATCCAAACACAATGTTACATTTTTGCCCTCGTTGTATTTTCCTTTTTTATTCTATTTTCTCTATCATTCGCCAAAGAATTTACTTTAAAAATAATTATTAGTGAAAAAATAAAATTAATTATTTTAATAAAATAAATCAATTATCCTCTTATGTTTACCTTTTCTTATAATTCATCTGATCAAAATACAAGATTACTTTTTTTCCTTCATTGTATTTTCCTTCTCTCTTTTTTCTTCTCCCTCTCATTTCCAAATAATTTATTCTTAAAATAATGAAGCATCTTGTAGCCTTTTAGTCAATACTCCATGCGATTAAAATTGAATGGATATTTTATTATTTATATACTAATTTAACAAAACAAGTTGTTCGTAATAATTTAAATAAAAGTATTTGTTTGCATAATAAATATTTAATTTTAGTCATATGGTATTAAATAACAACTTAATACTTTTGTGTGTATTGGGAGTCCGACCCATTAGGTGAAAATGATGAAATCCCGTAGGTTAACTCGAAATTCAAGGAGTCCATGATTTTAGGAGTCCAGCCTAGCCTTTCTACAGCCGTCAGCCCAAATAGATCTGATGGCTTAAACAAAAAATAGAACTTAATTTTTGTTACAAAACAAATTCACTAAAAGCTCAATAGACAATAGCACTAAACAACAATATAAAAATGGCTTCAAAACCCAAAGTAAATCACATTTTTTCCACTAGAAACAACATGCAAAACACAATTTGAATGGCCAACAAAAAAAAAATCTCCAAGCAACAAAAAAAAAAAAAACTACAATGAAATAAAAAGAACAGCCCATCCATAAATTTTACAACACATATAACAAATACAAATGAAATAAGTCATGACTAGTAGTTAAATAATCTTCATTAGACAATCGTATACCTTTCACATATTGTATTTGTACATATATAATTTTTTAAAATAAAAAGTTATTAACTAAAATAGAATGCCAAATACAATTTACAACTTGAAAAGAGTATTATTACTTATATTAATGTAAATATAAGTAATAAAATGGAATGCAAATAACCTTATAATGCACCAATAATATTGCAGAAAATAGAAATCAAAATGGTATAATTCTCTAGATATTGAGTTAAGTCCCAAACATAAAATGAAAATTAAGTCCAACAAATAGATATGTATGCTACACAATTGATAATTCTTTCATTTTCAAAGGTAAATCAAGAAAAAAAAACTCATGAGTCGTTAGTTATTGAGTCACAAGTCCTCTTGACATCTAAGAGTTTAGATATTAATTATAAAAAGAACATTAAAGACTGACAACCCATTGATGAATCCAACGAAGCCTTCAAAATTTAAAAATGAAAAAGATTAATTTTGAAATTATTAATCAATTTGCTTTTCTTTTCTCATCAAGAATTGATCTAATTAAGTGGAATATATATATATATATTTAAATTTAAAGGAGGTAAGGAATAAATAAGAACGTTAGTCACGTGAGTCAAATGGGCTCAGACTAATTTCAATCCGTTTTAGATATAGTTTTTTCAAATGAAGTTTAACCCACTTTATTTACAGGCTTTTTGGATCGCACTCATTTTGACATTCTACCTAGTGATACATATGTGTGGTTAGAGAGAAAGAAAAAGAGATCAAGCAAATAAAATGAAAGACAATTGTTTTGGTTTTTTTTAAAAAAAAATAGAAAGTGTCGAAAAATTCTTGTGAATCTATTTTTGTAGATTATATATATTTTAAAAATTATATAATTCTAGAATATATAACACGCGATATATGTGATACAGGTGGTTGGTGAATATCTAATTCTCATAAGAATTTTCCAGTTTTGACTTTTGAAAGGTTGTGATTTACATATACTTTTATCTTTACAAAAGTCTAAATCTTATGTTCTAAATGCTACATTTATTATGATTATATTGTCATTTCACAAAATTCTCAATTACACCGTTTAAATATCAGAATAATTCAATCATACATTTTTATATATTTTTAAACATCACAAATAATATTGAGATTATTTTGATGTTTTTTGAGGGGTATAATTGAGGATTTCGTAAAAATATAGATATAATCACAACAAATGCAGTTTTTGGAGGCCAAGTTTTGATAATTTTATAACAAGAACACTATGAATTCAAACAATAATTGATGATTTGAAAACCAATTGAACTGCTCAAATCGTGATATGTAATCATATATATATATATATATATCCTCTCAAAATCATTCTTTAATATTCAACTTGGATTAGATCAGTCAGTAATACGAGTGAACTAATAATTTGGTTGATATTATATGGAATCAAATTGCTTATTTAGATAGTATAAATTGGGGGAAAAAATCAAATTCATATTTTTCTTATTCTCGCTTCTTGATTTCTTTTCCTATTCAACAATTTATTTCTCATTCTGACATTTTGATCATATAAAGCACGAAAGATAAACTGTAGATTTATGAGTTATCATAAATTTAACCTATTTCTCAATAGCAATCTCGTCCTATTTTGGATCACGAAATATATTATCTTAATTGATGTATTTGTAAATAAAAAATGATTATAATTTTGCAGACATGAATGTTAATAATTTATAAATATATTTATTTATTTATAAACAAATGTAATCCTTAATGATGATCACATCACCAGTTTAATTGTAAAATGGCTCGATTGCAATTAAACTGATAAATCATAAACTGATTTGATAGCCGGTATAATTCTAAAAGTAATGATAATAATTCTGATAATTTCACGAGATAATTAGTTGGAAACCTCAAATTGAAAACAACGCTTCCACCTTTCTTACTTCCCTTTTCCTTTTGTTTTTTTTTTTCCTCTCCATAATCTTTTGATAAGCTTTAACTTCTGTGTTGTATGTATTAAAAGAGCAGTTCATCCTTACCCTCCAGTGAAGTTCTGTTAAAGTCCTAGTATGCCAGATCAATATTTTATTGGAGCAATTTCATAATCATAAATATTTCAAAGTAAAACGGTTACCTTAGTGCGCAGGGCACCGCAAAATGTAAACATAGATTTTTAAATCTAGCATCCTTCAATTTTTTAAAGCATCACTTATGAAGTGGAATATTCAAAATACCCTTATCCTAAAATACTCAAACTCCTCCCTTTCTCTCCCAACCGATATCCCCTCTCCTGCTGTCCTCTAGTTCATTTTCCCTTTCTTCCCCAAGTTCCCTCCCTCCCCTCTCTCTCTTTCCCAAATTTTCCCTCTCCCTCTCTCCCACCCTTTGGTTCAAATCAAGAGGCATTTTTTCAAGGGAAAAGTTTGAAAAAAATTTGCAGATAAATTGTCCAAATGTGGGAGGCACGCGAACTGGGCCGCGTGACGACTCTCCGAACCTCATGGATAGTATGATTCTACGACAATGAGGACCACGAGGGTCACATATGATTTTAGAAGTTGTGATATAAAGTGTAGAATGTGACTCTAAGAGCCATGATCCAAAGTATAATGTGGGGCTCTCGGAGCCACATATTATGTTATAAACCGTGCTTCTTGAAACCACGAGCTATGCTTTGGGTCATGGCCCACGAAGCAACGTTTCTCTTTTACATGTGTGACTTCGCACCTCACGTCCTAAAAGATGACATATGTATTTGAGAATCACATATCATTATATGAGATGCGACTCAAATCACTGCACATAAGTATACTTGAGAGTTTGTGATAGGGATATTTTTGACATTTCACAATAATAAATGTGCTACACTTATTAAATGTGATGTTATATTTAATACAACCCAATATAAAATATATTCACTGTTTCATGTATTTTTTTCTTCTAAAAAGTTATTTTGTGTGTTTTCTAAGTGAATAAAATATTTCTTGATTATTATTATTTTAAGCTTATTATTTATCGTTCCTCTATCATCACATTATTAGGTTCTTGAAAATCATAAGTTTCAATATATGATTTTGTTTAAATTTTTAATATTATAGTAATAAGTTACTATTTTCATCTCATTTAAATTGTTTGATATTTTTTTTAGAATGTCTTATTTTAATTATATAATTTTTAATTTTAATGTGTACTTTTATCATTATACATTTGTTATTAATGAATAATTTGAATGAATTGTTAACTTGCGAGAGATTAATAACTATACATTAATTATTAAATGATGATAACTTAAAAAATTTAATTGCATAATTATTATTTTTAATACTTATCTTAATTTTTATATAATTATAAAATAAAGAATTGAAATGAGACTAATATGTATTACTTACCAAACATTGTTTAATAGCTCTCTTAAACTCATGTGTCGAAGCCTTTAAAAAGTTTTTCCCTCAAGTCAAGAATGACTCACGCTTTGATCTAATTTTTATATCGCAAAATGAACAAAGTGCAATAATCTAATTTTGAGTATATATTTATTTCCCAAGATTTCGAGTGAAAAGTCAAAGCGAGAACTCTATAGTTGACCGGAGGGTGTTTTTATTTATTTTGAAACAAAGGAGAGACACTTTCATAATCCATAATCAATAAGTTTGAAGGAAATTGATGATTCTCTGGAAATTAGTCACGTGTTTGAGCATGGTATTATAACCTTTCTCTCCTCTATGTATATAATTTGGGAGAGGTAAGGAAAGTGTAGGAGCGACAAAATAGATGGAAAATCAATAAACATTCAAAATTATTTATAATTAAATGAATTTGGTTAGCTCATATAAGTTGGTTTTAAATGAACATTCATTTAAATCCATTTATTTTAATATATTTAAATGGATATTCATCAAATCCAATAAATATCCATTTAAAAAGTAAACACTTGATCAATTTCACTAATCAAATATACTAATTACCCTTCTAACAAAAAAATAAATTTATAATTTATTATTAATTGTAATTTCAGTTTTTTATGATAACATATAATTTTTTTTACATTTTCTAATTAAATTTATGTTGTAAAATATATTAATTTTCTATATTTGAAAAAAATAATTTTTTAAAAGTGTCAACATCCATAGGATCACCGTAGCTAGTAGCTACTCCAAAGATAAAATGAATTAAATTGACTTTTGATTCAATTCAAAAAATTTGGCAAATCTATAAATCGCTTTACTGTGTATTTTAAAGGCTAAAAATTAATTTAATTTAAATTTTTTACTTTTATCAAATACTTATCGAGGAAATCAAATATTTAGAAAAAAATGTACTAAGAGATCCTATTTCTCAATTTCTTTTATTGTCATTTATTTTTTTCATTTTAACCTTTGTTTTGAATATATATATATATATATATATTATATACAAATTAAATTTATATTTTGCATAAATTGTACAATCTATTTTCCAAATCTCAGTAATTTCTTTTGAATATGTGTATAAATATTAGAAATGACACTGTGACAATTAATTAAATACAATTACAAATTATATTGATAAATAGGTGTTTATGAATATCCGTAAAACATTAGATCCAAACCATTTAAACAATCTATAAATGGATCATAAATAATTTTGATTTAATGGATTGATATCTATTTAAATTTATTCAGTTTGGGAGACTTCCTCGTTCAATAAATAACATTGACTTTTGAAAAAAACAAACAAACTATATATCTAGGGATTATCTTAAAAAAAAAACTATACTTCATATACAAAGTTTTTTTTTTGAAGGAAATACAAAGTTATTTTAAAGTGAAAATTATCAAGATATATATATATATATATTTCATATATAAGTTGTTTACTAATTTTGATTATTTTTAAAATTATCTTTACAATCTATTTTTTACTTTAATTTTATAAGTAGTTAAGATGATTTGACTAAATAAGGACTTTACCTGTAAAGTTTACATTAACTAAGATTATTTTCACTAATATTGTTTACTAATTTTGATAAATTTTTTATTTTAAAAATTTCTTTACAATTCATTTTTCTTTAATTTTCTAAGTAGTTTAGATAATTAGACTAAATAATGACTTTACTAGTAAAAGAATTATTTCATGTACTTTGTTCTAAAAGAAATTTAGAAAATTCATTGTAATTATTTGCTTACTCCTATTATATATATATATATATATATATATATATATATATATATATCATGTCAAGTGAAATTTTTCATCTTTTTAAATTTTTATGAAAATAGTTATTACAATAAGAGAAGTGCCTACAATTATGGTAATTGAGAATAATAGCAATGATAATTGTTACATATAAGGCTATATAGGAGAAAAATAATAATTTAATTTTCATGTAAAGAAAAGTAAAAAAAAGTAAGAAAAGAAAACAAAAAGACATATCACAGAATTTTGGCTTTTCCAATTCAAATTGAATATTTGCATATTTATTTTAAGATTTTTAGAATTAAATGTTCAATATTAAAAAATATATAACTTTTATTTGAAGTTATTTTAGTACTAAGATTTTAAAAAATTGAATGAATATAAATGTAGATAATAAAAATTACACTAATAAACTTAATTAATAGAATTACAAATAATCACAATTATATGAATAAATAGATGTGTATGGATATTTATAAATCATTTAAATCCAAACCATTTAAACAATTTATAAGTGAATCGAATTGGACTTAAATGAATTAATGTCTATTTAAATTTATCCAAATTTGCACGTTCACATTGCCACATATAGGAAAGTGCTAGGAAAGTGCTATAAACTCTGTGTAATGTGTACCCTAAAGACCCTTTTCTCTTACCAAAACATAACTCCAATATTTAACCTATAGGAAAGTGCTATAAACTCTGTGTGTAATGTGTACCCTAAAGACCCTTTTCTCTTACCAAAACATAACTCCAATATTTAACCTATTTTTTTAAAATTTTAATTTAGCGCTATTTAGGTAAACTGTTTAAAACTAGCAAAAAACTTGGACTGTCAAACTCTGAGGGCTTGAATCCAATGAGAGCTGAACGGATGGAACCGCAAAAGCAAAAAGGTCTAATAGGGTTAAGCACTAAAAACATATACGCGTAGGACCAGCAACGATTCCACGTTCCCCCATAGCAAACATTTGCAATCTGTTGATACTGCCTCTTCCAATAGCAACGCGTACCGACTCATTTTGCCATTTCGGGCACATACTATTATGGTTTACGAAACCACCGTGAAAGCTACCCTGGCACTGCTGCTGATTTGCACTCCTTCCTCCGGGAGAGGCAGAGCCCTGCTGGGGTGGAGGACTAGGATCATCCGCCACAACAGGCTGAACGCCCACGCCCCCCCCCCACCATTATAAACACACCTCCTAACAACATTATAGACACTGCCAAGACTCCGTTCTCTCTCCCCCGATCCGGTACTAGACTCCCACTCCTCCAGGCGGCTGCTTCAAATACATTTTTTATTTTGTTCTAGCAGGCCCAGGATCATCCCTCCTCCTCAGCTCCAAGTTTAGAGTAAGCTTCAACTCTTCCTCCTCCGCCTATCCTTCCTAACTCGTTAGTTTGAAACGTGGTTGTGTTCCTAGTTTCAGGAGGGAGAGCAATGACCCAGCAGAAGACAGTGTAGATGCCGCTGGAGAAATAGTAAAAGAGGCTATTTTGAAGAGCCTTGACAAAGGCAAAGTAGTGATTGCAGGGGATGCAATGGCCACCACAGCTAAAAAGTCAAAAATACCCTGTCAAGCGCTCCATCAGAAGCAAAGCTTTGAGACAGGCCCATTCCTCCTCGGGAAAGAAGAGAATAGCCCGAACACTATTCCATTGGAATTAGCACTTCTATCACGCATTAGGAGTTTCACCAAATTGTATGTATACAACATCTCTAGCGAATGGAAGTATAATCCAATGGAATGGATTATCTTGGCATACGCACGAGGGAGGGGCTTGTCTTTTAATAATATGATATACAACTTTTCTTTCATTCGGTGTCTAGATTAAGATCGCACAGTAGCTGAAGCTACTATGTACTGACAAGCCTAGACAAAGCTTGAGACATGATTTATATGATCAACTGCCCAGACAAGGATATACCTGAAGAGGTGAGGGGGAAGCCTGAGAGAGCTAGGAGTCAGAATTCAAAGCGGAAGCACCAGCAGCATAAAAAGAGACAAAAATAACAAGATTCATCATGCTCTAATTCCTGAATCTTTTCAAATGCACGAGAAGTGCCTATTACATGGATGCTTGATAGTTGAGTTTACCCGCAAGTACTAGTTTATGAAAGTATTGCTCAAACTTATGGGGCAAGCAATGCTTAAAAATGCACTTTTTCTTTTCTGATGAAGCTGATCTTGACAACCAACAATTCCGCCAAAAGGGTTGAAAACTGCAGAAAAGTGAAACTGAACACAATAAAACAATATTATCAAAGCCCAGACAAATTTTAACGTCTAATTCCGAGTTAGAGACACAACGACAAAAGGTCAAAGAAAGGCGAAGAAAATCCCATGTATGCAGCGTATGCAATACAAATTTATTATACAATCAATACTGGCCCTCCTTCTAGCAAGTGTTCGGCAGGGTACATTTAAAACTGAAACAAAGAGAAAGACTTCGGATTCTATACTTGAAGAAGTCAACAGATCATTGATATACCTGGCGCTGCATTAAGAAGGGCCAAACAAAAGTAAGAAAATAAGTTTTAGGAAGGGTTCCAGGTTGTTTCAGAAAACATGCAGTCTGCAAAGCATTAATCATTAGAAGTGCAGTTCACCACATACAACTAGCTTGTTGCATCTAGTTTTATTAGCAGCATTTAGGCGTCCAATGGATAGAATGAAGTTTCTCTAATTACCATGTCATACAAGGTCTAAGTAGTTAACTTTTACATAAAACCCGTTCCACTAAGCATCCAGATGACAACATAGAATATGTTCTTTGGTAACAAATCCAACCACAACTTTTATCTGCAACTCCCACTTGAAAGCTGCGTTTTTATCTCTGTTAATGAGAGTAGCTACTGTATAGATGGCAAAGTAATTTCACAGTTTAGTTTGTTTTTAGAACTATTGACATTTTCCACCATTCGTCTTTAAGTCTAGGTCCCATGGATCCCAGAGTATCAAGAAGTGGCAAGAATATTTTAGCTAGTTTCAAGAGCTTAATTCATTAATAGACTACAATGGCTTCACTGGCATTGTATATGACACCCGTAAGCCACAAGTGCTCAATTTCATCCGAAAACTACACTTCTAAAGTATAGGGGCTGGGGATCTACCCTTCGTTATATGGGGTTGGTAGACTATGAAGAGAAAGCACTAGCAGTCCTAGATTACCTAGCACAAAGAATTATTTTCTCTCATTATGAAATATTCAATCTTGAGATTTAGCAGAGAAAGAAGTAGAGTAGCTATAAACATTGAAAGAGAAGAGCATCAGATGTACAAGGTCTGCCAAACACCAACTTCTGTTCCACGTTATACTTGATTATAGGATAAAAGGGGGTAATAAAAGTTTAAAATCAATAATTAGGTATTGCATAGGGTAAAAGCAGTAAGCACAGCGACAATCAAAAAGTATTGGAGTAAAGAGAAAAGAATCCAAGCGCCAGAGATCGGTGCAGAATATGGCCAGCCTCCCCTAAAACAAGTTTCTTCAAATACTACCAAGGTGATTGAGGAAGAGGTTGAGTAAGTAGACACTACTTAGGAAAATTGAGCACATAACATAAAAATTTCTTAAACAATTAACAATAAAAGGCTCTGCAAGACTTTAGAATATTTTCAAATAATACAATATGGATGCAACAGGAAGAATGCCGCACCCGCAACACGCCAAAAAAGCAAAAGAAAAATTGATCTAACAATAAATAGTACGATGTCGTTGAAGAATTCTGAAAACATTCAAATATAATTCCCAAAGCATCGATTAAAAAAGAAGTAACTACCTTTTTAAACAGGAAATGGCGGAAGGCGTTTGGCGATCAGTGATGACCGCCATGCTGCTTGTGCTCAAGGTGACGGCGCTCCTCCGGAAGAGCGACAAGGTAAGAGAAGATCATGCCGCCAAAGCAGACGTGAAAGAGGGGTTCAACAGAGCTAGTCTGGATGTACTTGGCGTGATAGTTGTCTAATCCACGCTTGACGGAGTTCTTGACGAAGTCCACTGACAGCATAGGCTTAAGCTTGGCCGGAACCTCCTTCACCTTCAATCCCCTCAGCTCGTTGTACAAATTCCTCAAAGCCATTGCTGTCTGTCTACCTCTGCGATTCGGATCAGCGATTTAGATTTCAGATCAAACCCTAGCCCTAGTTTTGTTTTACGTTTTTTCTAATTCTTCTTATTTTACTCTTATTAGAGAATTTTGAGTAACACACAAATTTGCAAATGTGATGTGGGCCGACTAAGGAATTAGCCCAATGCCCAAGCCCAATTTAGAGACCCAGAGTTTGTCCAAATCAGCCCTACTTTTGAGTTTTGACGCTTCCACCGCCACCTTCTTTCCACCATCGATGACCCTAGAAATTTTTTGGCATAAATCTAAGTTCACAATTCTCCATTTTTTCGAGGAACAACCTATACTAGTATAAATAGGAGGCCTCGACTTCTTAACGCAGCTCTCATGGCCCGCTCCCTCTATCAAACCCTAATTCGAAGCTGCACTCCTTTTCTTCTTTCTTCTCAATCCAGAAATGGCGTTCGCCTGATTTCCTCACGTCACTACTCGACCCAGTCTGAACCGAGCTCTCAGGTGGTGGATTCTTCCTCCCCCGACCTGGAGGCCTTGGCCGTCAGAACGATTGAGGATGCTATCCACCATATTATCGTCAAGCGATCCACTCCTGATTGGTTGCCCTTCGTCCCTGGAGCCTCCTATTGGGTCCCACCCAAGCGTCGCAACTACGGCATCGCCGATATCGTTCATAAACTTACCGTTGCCAATGCCCTGTCCGAGGAGGAGGTCATGTCCCTTACTACCGCCTTCGGTTGGCCTTCCTTCGACTTTTTTTTTCAGGGTAAGCTCTAGTTTTCTATTATATTTTCTCTTTTATTTTCGAATTTTATAAACAAGTCGTTTCGGATCTTTTACTTTTTCGTTTTTGGGTGCTAAAAAATGTAATTTCTTTTATGAAAATTTTCTTTTTGACGTTCTCTTGTGCCACTAAGATGGATTCTTGTGCGCTTATTCGAATGGGGGTTCAAATGATGCACTGTTATGAGTTGAATACCCATTTTTTTTGGGAATGATGATTCTCATCTGAATAGGAAGATCTGATGCCCCTTTATATCCAATTTATACAGTATGTCAATATTCTGACACATGTTAAAGGGTTATTTTTATCTGTGCACGTTTTTGTTAGATAATTGATGAGTACTGAATAAATCACGGTTGTTCATTGCGGAGTTACTGCAGTTTCTAGTTTGCCTAACAGTATCTGCGGAATTTTTCGTGATGGTAAGTGCTTATTCTCTCATTAACTGTTCAATTCGTATTTATGTAGTTATTTGTGTACAAAAAGAATGTACTCTGTCTTGGTCGTTGTCTGCTTCTATTCTCCTGATGTCGCCAATGATGACACTTGAACTGAGACTGAAATACATTGTGTAATGTGGATATTCCATAATACTAGGACGGTCTGAGGCGCCATACTTGATTTTAGCATGCGTGTTGAATGTAGCATAAGGTAAAATAAAAAGTCAGCTATAGGTTGAATGTAGCATGCGTGTTCTTTTAGCTACTAAGTCAGGATATCTGGCCAGACCGGACTTCTGATGTAGTGCTTGTGAATGATGATAGCATATTGTCCACAGTTATCCCTGTCTGATTCCTTTTGCTGAAAGCTTGTGATCTGACACTGAGACACGCTGCTAAGGATTTTTTAAATTTTTTTTTTATATTTTCTTTTTTGTTCTGGACACTGTTCATTTATGTTATGAATGGTATTGGGATGCAAGTGATGATGGGGATTCTTCTTTCCAATTACTATTCGATTGTATTTTTATGTAAATTCTACAGTATTTGTGGATGATGAGATTAAAACATAAAAATCACAGTTATCCCTGTCTGAAGTACTTATGAGGAAAATATGTGATCTGACACAATACTGTATTTTAAGTTGTATTTGGAATTCAGCGGAGTTGTTTAAGCACCATGTTTGGGCAATTGTATTTCAAATTTGTGTACATTCAACAATCTAATCTCCAATCTTGGCTTTTTAGTTTTGCGGCTATTCCAATATAATTTCTGAAGCTCGTTCTGGCCATAGGATAATAGTTATGTTGTGCGTCATTTTCTATTTTTTTTCTTTCTGGTCTGTTTTGTGGACAGTAGTGAAAATGAAACATAGTACTCATTAACTCGTTTATCCTCTCTAGTCAACTTATTTATTTCATCAATTCCTTGTAGATTCCAGGTGGTAGTTCTTAATTTGTTTATCAGATGTTCAACTTGACACTGTACAATCATTTTGTTTGTTGCAGATGCGTCTTTTCATCAAACTGGAGGTGAAATGTCTAGCAGTGTATCTCTTTCCAGGGACGATGAAGGATAAATTAAAGGAGCACCTGCTTCTTCAGCCAATTTAGTTTGTAAATATATATATATATATATATATACACTGTTGTGTCTGCAGCATTGTATAATATACAAATAGAGCTTATTTATGTACATTTAGTATTTTTTGAGTGGTAGCAGTATCAATCTGTTTTTAATTAATGCAGCTGGGTAGCGTCTGTTGATATATTAGATCTACACAGGAGTTTTGTAACAAAATGCATGTGCTGTATTTATGTTGCATACCTCCCCCCTCCCCTAACCGAAACAATTTCTGTATGCAATTGTCATACTCCATTTACCTTTTTTTAAGAATCTTGTTTCTCATTTGCATATAATTTTTATGGCAAAGAGTAGCTCTAGTTAAGGACACCCAACTGTGAAGATTCAAGTGCAGTACACCAGGGGGGTGATCTTATCCCCAAAGACAGTTTTGTTTAAGCATGCCCTAGTTAATGACACCTAACTGTGAAGACTCAATAGTGACATACCAAGGGGAATCTCATCATCATTGACAGTACTCTAACCCATCGTAGTTCGTAGTCGAGAGATTGGTGGTGCAATTGCACCATTGGTGCTAACTAACTGATGCACACGGTGGAGCTAATTACAGCACTCTAAAATTTGTTGCAAGAATCATTTACCCACTTCAAAACCGTTTCGCTTGGTATATACTATTACCTTTTTTTCAAGTAAAAACAGAAGCATAAGAATTAAGAGTCCAGGGAGAAGCGTGAATACTGTCAAAAGGGTAAAAAGGGTCGTGACATGAATTTCATCCAAAAATAAGATGTAGCTTTAAAAACTTCATTTGGTGAATGATATAAGACGAGTTACATGAAAGCTTCCAAGTGTTGTGTTTTACTAATATAACTTGCATCTTCTGAAAAACAAGTTGCAGCTCCCTCCAAGATATAGAATGCTTGGTAGTTTGCAGAAAAATTCATATTCATACAAAGGTGAGACCTGATGCACACAAGAAAATAAGAAGCTATCTTATGTTAGACAATGTGAACAGCACATTGCAATTAAATTCAATAGGATCTGTAATTGCTTTAACAGAGCCCAGATTAGTTGAATTTAACAGTTTTCACTAAAAGAATCATTCTCCGAATTATGTTTATTTGTGCCATAATTAACTTCATTGAAGACATAATTAAATAAAGAAACTGAAGGGCTGCTTTCATGTAGTTTTTAGCTGCTTTCTTGAGGATGCCTTTTCCCCTTTCTCATATTTCTTATCTCAGCAACAAATTCTTTCATCTTCTCTCTAGTAGCATCTCAATAACATTACCTCCTCACTCTAATCCAGTTAGTTCATTTCTTGGTTTCTTTAAATATTTCACCTCTTTGTTAGGTTATTATTCTCATAAAATACAATAGGAGGTGCCACTACTATTAATCAAATAGAAGGAAACATATGCCACAGAGATTAGATAAGGAACTCAGGATCATACCATAAGGATGAGATTTGAAAACAAACAAAAGAACATACACACAACAGAGCAACGAAAATAAACATGGCATTCTCCACTTTTGACAATAAGATAGAACAAAATCCGAGATATGAAAAAATATATATACCCTAATACTCTATTGAAGAAAGATATATGACCTGGAAAGAGTTTACAGAGTCTACTCCATGGGCAGATATCCTCACCCTAATAGAGACCTAGCATTCTTAACTCGGTAACATGGCTGGGGTCCAGGTCTGGGACATCTTTACTGGATTCTCGGTCTTCCACTATGTACTCCTGAAGAAATATATTTAAATCAATGTCATAAAATAGTAGTTTTATAACAGCAGCTTAATTGATTAACTACCAAATATAAGTAAAACTTAAAGAGGAAATGGGAAAATTGCTCCGAGAAAAATAGCAGAGCTACCATTTGGTTGTGGTGCAGATTCTTTTACAAATAACTGCAGAATTTTATATAAGAAATGAAGCTTCTTTAGAAAGTGCTCTTGAATAAAATCACTCTTTTCTTTAAGAATGCTTATTGCTAGCTTAGTATGACAGACAACCTTTGTCAGTTCTTGCTTGGCAAGTACATGGTAGTGGCGTTCATTGATCCTCTGTCCACAAATAATAGCAATGAAGAAACCATATAGCAGACCCACCAGTACAACTGCCAACACTGTACAATGAACGGTTATAAGATGAAGTTTGTGCAATTAAGACAGGGCATATCTTACTCAAGTACTTAACAAAGACATAAAAAATCATAATCCAGGAGGGATGCGGGGAGCTCTCTTTCATTATTACAGGACATGTAACTAATTTGGAAGTAGCACAATGATGACAAAGATGCAAGCCTGGAGTATAAGCTACCAAGATGATGCAAACTAGCTGCCTTGGATCAAATCATGACCAACACTAAAAAGAGGCCTGAATAGACATCTCCCATCCTGGGGCAACAAACTTCTGAAGTATAAATTAATGTAAATGGTTTCCTTAAGAAAGTAGAAATTTTTTTGGAACCTCCGACACTAGTGAGTGCACCACTAAAAAGGGATAGAGGGTGTATAAGAAGCAGTCTAAAACCCAACTAGATATTTGTATATTTTGTTTGCTTCTAGTTCTCCTCATTTAACATCTTAGCATTTGACTGTTCACTTTCACCCTTCCTCTCCTACAATTTCCATCCCTCTTGGGGCCTTTGTATTAATATTAATTCACACCAGTAGATGCTCAAGAGATCAGGTTTTTCTCATTAAATTTGACTTATTACATGATCTTATGTGGTTGCAAGTGTAGAAGAAAAGACATAAATCAGAAATATCGCAAGGGTGTGATAAGATGTTAGCAAGGGTGTGATAAATCAGAAATATCGCAAGCCATTAGCAAGGGTGACTCATTTCTGAGTTTGTAGTGTCAATGATTGCAATGACAACAAATAAGGAAGAATATTTATCTGGCTAATATCTTAACCATGATTACTAGATGTTATCAGGAAACTCGGAAACTCACACACTAGCAAAATGGTTACATGATAGCATAACAGCCTTCAGACATGAGTCGAAACTCCCTTGGCCATGTCAGTAACTAAAATCTGAAAGCCAAATTTTGAACATACATGGGACACCTTTTAATTGCATAATGCAATGAACTAGGGTGGGATAAAGGTATGCAATATGAATGAGGATAATAAAAATATGAAAGATATAAGCAAGAACCCAGGGACGACCCAATATCACTTTACTGTGCAAATTTCATCTTTACTCATGGAAAGATGTTTGTTAGGATAACAATGACATTCCTTTATATAGATGAATATAATTAAGAGATGTAGATATGCTACAAAGTGCATAAATAAAGCTTCCATATGTATTTCATCTTGTTTAGAATGTAGTTTGTCCTATATCTTAGAAGATGTCGTTCCTGTGTCTCCACATCGAATTGGCTATCTCGCATGTGTCCCAAGTATTTTCCTTTTAAATTTTGAGTTATGATGTCAGAGAACCAACTTATTGTCACTTGACTAAAGACCCTTGTTCGTTTTCATCTTCTATCAGAACAATATGAGACAAATTGTAGTTATTGGGATCAGAAGCAAGTTGTTTTACCTGCCATTGTATAAAATCCATATGGATGTTCCTCATAACCAAACATTTCTCTTAGTTCCTCTCCGTAGAACTTATAGACCAGCACACCTAAAAATGCTACAATCTGTATAATGTTTGAAGAAGTAACAATTAACAGATGTAAAAGGAGACATTTCTCATGGTGATTTTTTTTCTATGCCTACTGTTAGTTTGAGAAACAGTTTCAAGTAACAGATAAATGTCATCAACGAGAAGATATAAAGAAAAAGTCATTGCCACCAATGCATATTTGTATATCCATATATAGTAAAAATCAAATGAAAACAGCAAACAGCATGCATATCCTCAGAACAAATGCTGACACAAATGTGCTACAACTTATACTAGCATCAGGTAAATCTGTGTAAGGATTATCTCCATAGATATCCAGATCACGATCTTGTTTATTTCATTAATATGGTATAGGAATCTCCAAAATTAAGTTCTTCTAATAAATAAAGAAGCAGGACAAAAAGTATATTCAGGAAATTACTGAGAAAGAATCACAGAAGAAGCTTCAAATTTTGCAGTTGTACAAGATATTATACCAGTCTTCTTAAACAGCAATGAATCCCATATCCAACCAAAACAAGTACATCCTATTATTACAGTTGAAGTAGTCAGTCAGTTCAAGGAAAAGTTGATCCAACAAAAGAAATATTATGACCAATTTGCACATAACAAGTAAAGATTAGACGTGCATCTCTTAATCCAAATTTGCACGTAGCAACCATGGGCAGATAAAACAAGTAGACAACTATCACAAATTTGAGAACCCAATATTCAGAAGAACCAAACTTGAAAAAGTTGCAAAACACAGACTAAAGATTGCACAGTGACCACATTTTGTCATGAATCCTGGAAACAAAAATTGTATTTCCTAGGCGCCAAATAGAGGCTTTTGTAGTATTATGTTGAATCGTGATGAAGCTTTCTGATTCAGTGACTGATTTAAAGGTTATGACTCAGGTTAAAACACAATCAGACAAGGTGGAAAAACTTTCAATGGAGTAATCAATTCATTACCAGCTGAACAATAATGAAGATGAATGCATGGTCCCTTGCAACAAGGAACTGGAATTTTAACCTCAACCACCAACGGTCAGGGGGCACATTTGCACGCAATATGAACACTGCCCTACACTCTGTACAGTGAGAAAAAGCAAAGCCCTCCTGCATATTGGAAGACACACACTAAAAAGTTTATTCAAATGTTCCTATCAAACACACACATTGGTTGAAGAATGCTAACAAACAAATACTCTTAAAAAATTCAAACTCCTTTATCCAAAATTTGGTTGAAGAATGTTAAATATATTCAAATCCCAGAAACTCTAGAGAATGCATAATAATATTCAAAAGTCCACTTCATAGCCCAGACACCAGAAGTTTCCCATGGGAGGATTGCTTTCACCATGAAAAATATTTACTTTACAACCCATCACTCGTTCCACCTGCTCCTTTCATCATCTTACCCCACATCAGGACCTAACTGCAAAGACCACATTGACATGTGGACTAATGGATAAGGTGGAACAAACAGACATGCATAATAATAGTATCACTTCAAGAAACAAGTTCTCATAGAGGGTACCTTTGTTGCTAATTCTGGGCAATATTTTACATTAGGAAAACAACCAAATGATCAAAGAAGGCATTGTTTTAACAAATATGGAGATGTGAATATCACAAAGAATTTGGAGAAAAATCCAAACTGAAGACTTCTAATGATTAATACATTTCCTGGCAGCAGGGAATATGTACCAAGTACATCAGTTCAATTTCAAGGCTTTTTTCTGCAATTTGGTTTTTCAGGGTAAAGAAAAACCATTGAATAATACAGGATAGCTATGAAATAGTTTACCTTAGTTGATCTCCAATTATCAAGACATGATCTGTGTACATACTTCTGGGTTCCTTTACAGTGACATGGTGCAATCAAATCTTCTCCTGGGAGTTCATATTAAAATTTATAAACTTAAATCAATAAATAGTTATTTTCCATTAATTAAAGAAATAATTGAAGATCACTTTGCACTACACATCCTAATGTCCTCATAATGGTAAAATCATTGCCATTCACTATCTTGCTGAGCGGCAAAAAGAAAAATTTTAACCACAAAAATAATTAATTAGGTAGACAGATTGGGAAAACCTCCGGTATCAAGGCATATGCGGCAAAGTGGTAGCTCCGCATGTACTAAGGAAGAGTTTTCATCTGCATCTGTATTTGGTGAATCATCAACGGTAACTAAGAAATCACCACCTACAGTTATTTCAATAGAAGATGAAGATTCCTCAGATCTCTCAGAAGTAGTGGACTGCGTTAAAATGGGCTCTGTTTCTGAACTATCCCCTGTTCGGCCATCATTTGATACTAATTGCATTGCTGAAACTCTTCACTCCAGATTAAACCATAAAACTCATAGCAAAAGCTACTATTTATAGAGACCATTTCACTAGAAACTCAAGTCCTGCAAAACAAAGAAGATAAGCACACTGAGGGGAGACCACCAGCAATAAACCAACCCCATATGTTGTTAATAACCAATTAGAAAGATCATATATTTAAGTTATCCAACATGACTTTTAGATTTGAAAATTTCCCAAATTCAAAAGCAACAGGAAAATACGTCCTAGTGTCATTAGAATGAAGTAAGAAATAGACAACAAGTAACAGAGTACAAGTGATTCACCATGTAATCACTGATTGTGACTTTTCTTCACAAGTCTGGTAGAAAAAGATAAAATGTCAATCATCCAAATCCAACATTGGGCTAGTTACACAGTTTTGTTTGGTTGATGTTATGCATGCCATGCCATGCCTTCTTTTCAATATGGAACTGCGCAATTGCAATGCATGCCGGTAAATGACATTCTTATAAGCCAACAAAGACCTTTAACTATGCTCTTGCAGGGAAACTGGTACTGCCGTACTGCACTAGAAATAATTGATTTGCAGCCTTTGTATAATTTTCCAAGACTGCTGAATTCCTCGGGTCAACCTCTCAAAACCTGATGCGATAACTT
This sequence comes from Apocynum venetum, assembly GCA_019593545.1. NCBI lineage: Eukaryota > Viridiplantae > Streptophyta > Magnoliopsida > Gentianales > Apocynaceae > Apocynum > Apocynum venetum. The sequence continues at coordinate 187,911 of SRSM01000123.1, read as the reverse complement.
CACAGCTAATGAATCAAAGCTATAGACTACTTTCGAATTTTGTTTGAGATGCCCAAAGCATTAGCGCCTTGAAATTGAATCTCACCGACTTATTGTTTCTAATTTTTGTTTTAAAAGCTTCAAGGATTTGTCAAATAATCAAACAAAACATCCTACTTAGCATTGCAGGTAGGCGAGGAACAAGATTATTGATTAATAAAATGATGTTTGAGTAGTGGAAAAGCACCAAATCTCAGTGTCTAGCAGTAAAAGTATAAACAAAGTTATGAAGAGGTGAGCACATTGAACCCTTGAATTTTATGGAATACACACCTTAAAAATATTCAATGGTAGTCGGAGTTGAAAAACAATGAGGATTAGACTCGGAAGGAATGAGAACAATAGCGTTGAAATCCTGGCATTCTTAGAGAGTGATAAGAAGAAAGGGGAATTAAGACAAACCAGAATTTGAGGAATGCTTGAAGATCCTGCTGTGAGCATTTGCGAGATTATGGCCTCATTAGGGTTTGTATGTTTGAATTGAGCAGAGAGCGAAGGGAAGAAGGCACGACAGAACGCGTCGTCACCGGTCAGACCTCGAACCGACCTGGAAAAGTGGTAATATGTAATGTATAATGATTAAATATTAGAGTTCGACCGTTGACTTTCTGGCGCCTGGTGAAGGAGTTTCTATTACGGCCTATTCCAAATTGCCAACACTTTTATCACTCTTCGGCTCTTTTCGCTTGCTCTAAGGAATTGAAAAACCTTTGTTGGTTGTTTGGATTATTATTATTATTTTTAATGTAAACATTACTTTACTCTGTCAAAAAAATATAAATTATTTAATTAAAAATTATACACACAAATGAATTTTTTCTTTTTAAAATATACATATTTATTATTTTTTTATTTTTTTTAAAAAATATTCTTTACTAGTCTATTATTCTATGAATAAAGGTGATATTAAAAAAAATCTAAAAATTTGTAAAATAATATATATTTTACGATAATATAAAAATTATATAATATCTTATATTTTAAAATGAAAAAAAATAGATAGATGTCCCAATTTTCTTCTTCCTTTTAACTTATATTAAATTTTATGGAACGGGAGAAAGTACTTTTAAAGAAAAAATTGATCTGCAGAGATAGTGTATTAAAAAGAAAAAGAAAAATAAGAGGGAGTGATTTGTAATTTTGAATATTTCATTGATGACGATTTCTAGTTCCTAATAAAAATGAGGTTACTGTCCATCCTCCATTCGCAGAGTGCGCGTTTCGGTGCCTCCTTATGCTCCGATGGCAGGCGTGGACGGAGTAGCAGCTGCAGTAGGAGTGCCGGATCAGTCTCAGCAACAGCAACCGCCGAGGGTGGTGGAGAGGTTGAACCCGGCGGTTCAACAACAACTAAACCTAGAGTCCGTTAAGACTCGAGCCATCAGCCTCTTCAAAGCCATTTCTCGCATCCTCGAAGACTTTGACGCCATTTCTCGCACCAATGCTGTTCCCAAATGGTTAGGACCCTATTTTCTGCCCTGTTTTGCAACTTCTGATGACTTCTGAATTACTCGGTTTTGTTTCCCGTTGCTGACAGGCAAGATATACTGGGGCAATTTTCTATGGTTAATCTGGAGCTCTTCAATATTGTAGAAGACATTAAAAAGGTTTCTAAGGCTTTTGTTGTGCATCCTAAGAATGTCAATGCAGAGAATGCAGCAAGTACGGTTTTTTTTCTTTTTCTTTTTCTCAACAGCTACTTGACGATCTTGTTTGTTTGAATCTAAGCTAATCACTCAGTCCGCTGTGGATGTAAACACACCTATACACTCCTCTATGGTTGTATTAAATGACTGGACATGCTAGATTTATCCTTCTTTGGTGTTTCATGAATTGCTTTACTTCATTCCCTGCAGTCCTACCTGTCATGCTCTCATCAAAACTACTGCCGGAGATGGAAATGGATGACAACTCAAAGAGGGAACAACTATTACTTGGCATGCAGAATCTCCCTGTCTCAATGCAAATTGAGAAATTAAAGGTCCAATAATTATATGATGAATGTCTTTACTTCTATGTATCTTACACTCAAATGTTCCATTCTTTATTATTCATAGACTAGAATTGATATGATTGGAGCGGCCTGTGAAAGTGCTGAGAAGGTCATAGCTGATACTCGCAAAGCCTACTTTGGTACTAGGCAGGGACCGACACTCCTTCCAACAATAGATAAGGCTCAAGCTGCAAAAATTCAAGAGCAAGAAAATTTACTTCGGCATGCAGTAAATCATGGTGAAGGTGTTATTCTAAAATCTCTTATTGCATTCCTCTGTTAAACTGAATGCTAACAGAACCTCTATGCATACTGCACTTGTTATTTTATTTTTTTTAAAGTTTTATTTTAATTGCCTTATTTACAGTTGAAACTTTTAAGGTCTGTGTTGACTTGTTCATTTAGTTAATCTTTATACTCCCACTACAGATTATTTTGTTTTCTTGATGTCTGCCCTGTAAAATTTGTGATCTGGAAAATGTTTAAATAGATAACATTATGAAGGGAACCACGGAAGGAAACATGATCGTTGTCCCAGTGTCTTGTTTTGACAATATAAGGATAGATATTCTACATCTTGGTGGTAAAAGATGGAAGAGATGAAAGAAAGGGGAATGCTTACTGTTGTGACTAAGAAAACCACATGCACACTCACATACACAGTCATACAACTTGGTACTATCAGCAATGGAAGAGTTCATAAAGTTCAGATGCTGGATGTCAAGAACCCAGATAATTGAAAAACTCATTCCAAAGTGATTATTCAGCTTTAATTGAAATATAGAGGTTGTTCATATTGCCTGGAATCCCTTTTAGATACCATAGCCAATTGCACAAGCCCTCTACTTTCTCCAGGATAACTCTGAACTTCTGAAATTGTTATCTTGACAGCTTTCATATTCTCTTGGGTTTTTGAGGAACTGAAAAAGTGGCTTATATGCAGGGTTACGTATACCTGGAGACCAGAGGCAGATTACAACTTCACTTCCTGTTCATTTGGTAGATATAATAGGCGACGGTGCCCAGACTTTCACAGATTCATCTGGTATGGTCAATTTATCTGCTGCATATTACGCCGTCTTGAATTCCTTTCATCATCTAAGTAACTCTGTGTGATCTTCAATTTCAGGCATATACATGAAAAATACTCCTCCTTTGGCATCAAGCAGCAACAGTCAGGGAAACTTATTACAGGTTACTGTCTGGATTTCTCCTTTATTGTCTTGACTTACAAATCACTTAGTTTAAGTCAGCTTTCTTGAGCTCCTTCTGAGATCAACTTGTGCATACTTCTATCTGAATGGATGACATATGCTTTGGTTTAGTGTTAAGGCCCATTGCTCAGCTTCTCTGATCACATTTAGAATTGCTTTCTGCATTTTTTATACTTACTGCTTGTGATGACATGCTTTGTTTACAAAGATTTACTTTTGTAGTTCTTGAAAGGATTCATAATATTTCCAGCTGAATGTATATTTTTTGTTATATCCCAAACTGAATATTGGATAAAGAAGAGAGTAAAGATTCATCAATGCATATCATGTTCTTGCCTTTTTGAGATTCAACTCTTACCATAACTGGATATTTCTGCCATTTAGCTTATATGCAGTATAAGCAGCTCTGGTATGGTTTTTCTTTTCTTGACCATCTTTTGTAAACTCTTCTTGTGGTGGCACTCTGAAATGCTTTATGAAATTTGCATTACTTATGGCAAGAAAACATATGCCAAGCACCAAATTTGACAGCTGCTGATGAAATTGTTTATGTTTTTACTTTTCTCGCTATGGATTAAATACTTGAAAGCCCTTTTGAATCCTTCAGCTTTGGCATTTTGTAAGCATTGTCTCTTCATAATAAAAAAGTAGATTACTTGTTCAAGTGATGCTTTACATGAAAATTCTCATTCTTCTTCTGATCTTTCATTCCTCTCTGGCAATATGGGAATTAACGGGTAACCTTTACTCGGTTCAATGCTTTCATCCTCCATGCACTTCAGTAATTTCATGACATGTCAAGTTGAATTTCTGTTACTAGTACTTTGCAAGTTCCAACTGTGATATGCAATTCTTCATGTTACCTAATTCTCTTTCTGCTCTGTCTAATCTGATGATCTTGGAGTAGACTTCTGGAGCACAACATATGGGAAGGGCAGCAGCTTCTCCTTCTGGTCCTGCTGGAAGTACCTCTTTTGACAATTCAACGGCTTCTCCACTTCAATATGCCAATTCTCCTAGATCTAGTGCAAACATGATGAATACTCCATCACCTCAGCAACAGTCACATCAACAGCAGCAGCATCCACACCAACAAAGGCAGAAAATTATGCAATTGTCGGCACATCAGCAGCAATTCCTAGCTCAACAACAGTTTAGGCAGTCCTCAATGCCTGGACTGGGGCAGGTACAACCTCAGAATCTTCTCAATTGGTATTAGCGATTCATTTCTAGTGTGAGATCAGGATTGTCCTTCGTCATAGTGGCATTTGCCAATTATATTTTGATCTTTCTGGAAGTTTTGAAAGGAAGCATTTCATGCATGGTAAAGCTAGAATTTGATTTGAGAGTTTCTCCTAGCACAGAGGAAGAGCATGTGCTTTTCCTTGTCATTCTTCAGGGGGAATGAACTGCTTTTTATGTGAAAAAATCTCCAGAACATCAGAAACATTCACACACATCATTGGTGTCATTTTGTCAGATTCGTAGAGAACATAATACTAAATTTGTTTTCCTCCTTATGTTCATCCTTAGATTTCCGGCTGTTTCAATTCTATGGCTCTATTCTCAGTTGCTTCAAATGAGCTATTTTTAGCCTTTTGTTTTTTCAAAGGCCAAAAGCTATTTTGAATTGTTCTCTCTCTCTCTCTCTCTCTCTCTCTCTCTCTCTCTCTCTCTCTCTCTCCTTCTTCTTTTCTTTTCTTTTTTTCTGATTTGAGATTTAAAAGGTTTTAAGAAGTTCTTTTGGAGTGGCTTCCCAGGGCTGCTATAGAAAGCTGCATAATACTGTGAAAATACAAATGATATATTAATTTTTAAAACAATTTTTTTTCAAAAGCATTTTTTGCAGGGTTTGTGTGGTAAGTTCTGCTAGATCGGTTAGTATTCTTGTTACTGTTTGAATTAGTTTTATTTTAGAAGTTATTTTGAAGAAACTACCTTGGGGGGTACTTTGCAAAATTGCTTTTGCTTATAGTATTGTTGCAAATAATTAAGAAAAGCATAGTATTTTCTTTTTTAAGTTAAGCAGCAATATATTGGTGAATTCTGAGGAAACTTTTAGTGCTTACTACCATCTAGAGTTTCTTTAATCACCTTCATTTGACCATCAGTTATACATACATGTGTTTGCGCAGAACCAACCAGGACAGTTGAATGATCTGCAGGGACAGTCTCAACAAAAATTCCAAGCAGTAATACAACTATGGCATTCTACCCTCCCCCTCTCCCTTGTTTATTTATTTAATTTCAGGCATTCCTTGTTGTCTTTTAATTTCTTATTCTCTTCTCAAATATATTCTCTCATTTGCTGATCTGCCGATATGCTTATCTTTCTTTGACTAATTCACTCTCCTTTTGTTCCTAGAAGAGATTACTTGGCCACATTAGCTCCCTTTTATTGTGCTTTGTTCTTGTTTCTTCTGCATCAACTGTTTTTAATTTCATCAATGTACATGAAATTGAAAATATGTTGTGTCTGAGATAGCTGTAATATACCTGTTAAGTTGACAAACTATTTTCGCTTCTGTATTTACTTCATTGCTCATCTGACAATTTGAACCATGTTGCAAGAGTCATCTTACTGTTGTGTAATTAGTGCACTATTGTAGGACTTTCCACGCAATATAGTAGTAGAATCATTACTGTTGAACCATTACTTCTCTTGAACCTTGAACCATTACTGTTGTTTTGATTAAAAGTGTTTTGAATAAGCTTCAGCTCTGAGGATTATTGTGCAGACTCAGTTTAATAATGTGTATATTCTTGTTTGTAATTGGTCAACGAGATAACCCTCACCAGTGTCCCTAGACGATAGGCAGGGGCCTCAATTTCTTACGTGCAATCCTTGTTGAATTACCACTCCCCCTGCTCCCTCAATGGCTCCCCCTTCTACCCCTACATATTAAAAAACAAAAAGAAGAAGAAAAAAGAGAAAAAGGTCAGCAAGATTCTGCAAGAAGGCTCTCTTAAAATGCTTTTAGCTTGAAGCTTGTAAATTCATTGACTTCTGAATGGTTGCTTCAGCGTTTTTCTTCATTAATTGATGATTCTACTCCCCATTATTTGCATGCATTATTATTTGGATTATCACTCTCTGTTTTACAAAACGGTTAAACTAAATTGCAAGATCCTTCTACAGTCAAAGATTTGGAAAGGGTAAATGGGCGCTACTTATGCTGTTTTTGTGTATATTTACCTCTTGTTGAGGAATTAATTTCTAGCTTGGATTCTTTGAATGTTGCCAATTTATTTTTCACTAATAAACACTGTGTCACCAGTTGCACAGTCAACATCAAATGCAATTCTCTCAGCCACTGGGAGCACAGCAATTTCAGGGTAGGCAGCTTGCGTCTGGGGCCATACAACATGGATTGGGCCAAACCCAGCTCAACCAAGGAAATCAACTAAATCGCCATCTAAATCAGTTCTCAAGTCCCGGAAATAGTGCATTGTTTAATGCCGCTCAGACAACACCTAACTCCCAGATGGTTAGATGCAGAATAGAATTATTGTAGTTTTTATTCTTCCATTTGCAAGTTGTTTTCTTGAGCTGCACATTTGTTTCTTTTTCCAAATGTCTGTCAACTCTCGATCAATCCAGCGATCAAATTGATGTGTCAATGTGATAGAAACATGAGTTTCTTGGCATTGTGATAAATGCTGATTTAACTGCTCAAATGACTAGAGCCACACATCATGATTGCATGACAGTTATGATGCTTGGTGCACACATCATGAAAAAATGAAATTCCCAATTTTGTATTCTATTCCACTTTGGAGAAGGATATGTATGCACTGGTCTCATTTTGGCTCTTTCTTTTTGAATTGCAGATTTCAAACATGTCAGCTATGATGCCATCCCAAACCCTCATACCAAGAATACAGGTTAGCCTTTAACTTGCTTCAGATATTCTTTCTGAAGGTCTCACTAGCCTTATTAATTTCCTTTGTAGCCTTGAAAAAGTGCAGCTCTATAATTACCTGAAGTTAAATAATTTGTGTGGCGAACTCTCATGCTCATCTTTCATGGGTTTTGGACCAAACAATAATACAATGTGAAGATGTAGGGTTGGGGCTTGCATGTTAATAAGGCAACATAAAATGGTGGTACATGTGAATTGAGACTGGCTATTTGCCCCAAAAAAGAAAGTAAGACTATTATGGCGCATGACGAGTTCCAAGGACAGTTCTCGCAAGCAGTAGTTGCTTTAAAAACTTGATTTGTATTACATTTAGATGTTTGTAGTCTATAAGCATCTATCTTAAGTAATCTTCAATTGAGTTCTGAAGTAAAATTGATTAAATGATGTAATAGAAGGCTCCAATTTTTGTATGGTCCTCATTTATCTACGCCATTAAGTTTTTTTGGAGTAATTACCATCTTGGTCCTGGAAAAGTCTGTCATGCATCATTGAGAAGTACTTTATTTTAATTTCTTTGGTTAGTTTTTCTAAAAGTATCAAGTGAGGTGATTCTAATTACCTACTTTTATGAAGCTTTTACATATGAAAGAAAGCTTAGGCATTGTCCAAGTAGACTCTTCTTTTCCCAGTTAGTTCCCCTCTCTGAGAGAAGGTTTAGCAGTCAAGACGGTTTCATTATGCTACGGGCTTCAGGAATCAAAGGATGCTGGAAGTCTTAACTTCCATTGAATCCTCATTACAGGTTATTGACGTCTTTTTTCTTCTCCCCCCCCCCCCATTTCTTTTCAACCAAAAATCTGGGGGCTGCCAGGGGGGGGGGGGGTCGGTGGGCTGGTGATGTATTGCATGTTGGGTGTAAAAGTTACTCTGACCTATATTTACTATGAATCTGTGACCAATTTGGAAGCATTTTAACTTGCCTGACTGAGCAATCACTGTTATGTTCTCAAATTTGGAATTGTGTTTTATCATCAGCAATGACAAGAAATACTCTGACCAAATTTGACTGCTTTCAGTTTGGAATATCTGGTGGCAATCGGACTCTTACTTCCCAAAATTTGAGTGAGCAGAGTATGAAATTTAAGTCCTCTTTCATGTATCAACTATTCTTTATGACAGATTTATGGTTTGGTTTTCTTGTGTGCAAAGATCATTCATGCCATTTTTATTTTTTTTGCCTTATCAGAGTTAGTCTTAATGCAGTGTTTAACATGGGAGCTGCCAACCCTGGGAGTATGATGCCTCTCCAGCAACAGCAACAACAGCAACAACATAGTTCACAGAGTGCATTTGGAAACATGCAACAGAACATGCAGAATCTACAACCAAGCATGGTGCCTCTCCAGAACGCGCCACAGAATCACCCCAACTTTCAACAGCAGAGACCACAGAACCAACAGTGATGTTCTTTGGCAGGAACACCGTTTAATTTTTTTAAGACTTCCATTGAACAAATGAAGCGAGATTTTTATGTGGCATAGCGACATTCTCGATCAGGAGAAATTTGATGATTCTGGCATGGAAGATGAACTTATGATCTTGCTCTGCTCTCTCCTGAAATTGAATAGTCTATTGTGTGGTATCTAAATGAAAAATTTAAGAGAGTGATTTCAGCCTTTCCCTGATATTTCTTTTGAGAGACCGAAACCATTTTTCGATGTGCATTTGTAACAAAGGGGCAAATTTGATGCAACTTAAATTTGAGATCTAGAGTTCACAGTTACTTAGATGGACATATAACAGCTCATTGCAACAATAGGTGCAGTACAGAGAATTAGAATTTACAAGCAATTGGGAAATGTGTTTGAGAGAATCGACTTTTCATGAGGTACAAATATGTCGGTCAGATTCCAGTTTTAGTGCTTAAGAAATCCTGTCGAATCATCAACGCGTTTGATTTGTGGGGCAACAAAAACTCGAAAAGGAAGTTTAGATGGGCAAGGAGCAATTTCTGCAGCACCTCAGCACCAACCATTCTAACCTGCATTTCACATCAGAATAGCAAAATTGGATGGTTGGTCATGTCGTTCCCGTTCAAGTTATAGTATGTGTAGCAGATGCTTTCTAGAATTCACATATATTGAGAAATTGAGAGGGAAGAGATTACATGTAAACAAATAATAGGTTGCTTTTTTTACTATATATCTTGAAAAGAGAAAGTTGAAACCCATGATATAAAACGAAAGGTTTACGCATGATTAAAGAATAATGTGCAGCATACATGTTGGTGACGTAATTTTAGTTATACCCATAATGAGGTCAAGAGACTAGAGTAGAGAGAGAGAGAGAGCTTACAAGTCCTTGAGGCATGAAGAGCTGGTAGTATTATTTCTTGGTGTAGTAGTAGTGGGGTGGTGTTGAAACTGAAGATCCAAGGAAAATGACGAGGGAGGTGGCAGCGGTGGAATATAAGAGAGAGGAAGGCTTTCCGATGAGGTGTGAGGGGAAGTAGGCGGTGAAAAGGGAGGCGTGGCCGTGGGAGAAGGGGAAGAAGAGAAGTCGTACTTATGGCAACCAGGTCCAACACTGATAGGAAGAGGGGAAGGTGGAGTTGGGGGAGACGAGGATGGGGATGCATAAGCATTGTTCATTTTTTTTCTTTTGATTCTGGTATTGTTGATCAACTCCAAGTAGCAATGGCATAGGGGAGGGAGGCTCCCGGCAGATTTGAATCGCAGGTATCACCAAACGGTCATCTCATCCATCTGGCCTAGGCCAACCATTCCAGTCAGCATACGAATAGATTAGAATTTAGAAGAAGACTATCTGTTCTCATTTTATTTTTGGGCGGACAAGGCCCAACTTGAGAAAAATGAATGAGGCTTTATGCAGTGGAGAAAATGGGCCAAGGGATTGATTAGAAACAAGTGTATGTTTACGTGTAGCCGCCTTGCATCAATTATGAGATGATGATTCCTATATTTAGGGGGGGGGGGGGGCGGGGGAGTGTTACTGCAGTCAAATCAAACGCACGTGATGCGACCTTCGGCCTCAGTCCCTACCACATTACATTAATTTCTATTTCTTCCTTCCCTTTTCTACACTTTTTTTTATTTTTCCTGATTAAAAAAGGTGACCACTTTTTCTACAGCCCACACTAGCATTTTTTTGCACTCTCTTCAAAGTTCAATCGGTGTCAACACTCCGCCGTCGATGGGACTGCTCGCTCGTGCTTTCATGTATAAACTAAAATTTGAATTCCATTTGTATTATTTTTTTATAAACTAAATGAAATTTTTAATTTTTCTAAATACAAGTTTATTCATTTTTTTTATTTTTCAATTTAATTTTACTCTTTTTCCATTCAAAATTAAGTATTTATATTTAATTTAATATAATACTTAATTAAATAAAAAATATAAGAATGTTACCATTCTCATTTAAGATTAAAAAAAAAAAAACACCCATTATTTGCTCTTACTATTCTCTCCTTGTTCGTTTTAATTTGTTCATTCTATGGATTGGAAATTTTATAGTATCTATAAAAGGAAAGTTGATTGTTGCTTTATTGATGAGAATTGGGAGTTTGTATGGAGGAGGATAATTTAGGATTATTTTATTTATAATAGTGGAGGAGGATTGTGATGGAAGATAAATTTTTCGTCCGAAAGGATGTACAATACAAAATTGCTGACCTCCGCTCCGTCAAAATAATTGCGGGTTGTAATTATTGGAAAAAATGGGCAATGGTGGGCGGACGGAGGGAGCATATATATACATATATATATATATAGAGAGAGAGAGAGAGAGAGGTAAACTAAGAAGAAAGGACCCATAGTCAGACAGCAGTCGCAGGTGGAAATTGGAAAGCCCAAACACTGCTCCGTCAACGAAGAAAGCTGAGTGAGAGTGGAGATGGCGGAGTCCAAGACGGTGCACTCACCCCTCTTCACCTACGCCTCCATGCTTTTACTTCTTACTTTCTGCCCTCCTTTTGTCATTCTCCTGTAAGTATTCCTTCAGTCTGCTATTCATCCGATGCATCCATTTCCATGCTTTGATTTCTTTCTTTTCTTTTCTTTTTTGTTTTTGCTAATACAACACCCATCTCTGCATTGACCGCCACTAACACTACTCGGATCTTTAACTGCCACCACTTCAATTTCTAATGTACTCACCGAAACTAGCCAACCATATTTTTCCCGAATCTCATTTTCGCCCTAAATTGAATGCCCTCATTGCAGATGGTATACCATGGTTCATGCTGATGGATCTATTCTGCAAACCTTTAGTTATTTAAGGGACCACGGACTGCAGGGTTTCATTGATATTTGGCCCAAACCCACCGTAATAGCATGCAAGATCATTGCTTCTTATGCTGCCTTTGAGGCTGCACTTCAGCTCTTCTTGCCCGGAAAAAGGGTAGAGGGCCCAATATCCCCTGCCGGAAACAAGCCCGTCTACAAGGTTTTCAGATTTTCTTTTTCTACCATTAACTGCTGAATTCTTGTATTCTTTCTGCTTCTTCTTAGTCAGTCTTGTTTGCAGTTGCTAAAAATAAACAACTCCACTTCTTCTTCTTCTTTTTTGTGCCAAAAGCTCTTTTGAGTCAGGCTCTTTATATTATGATTATTATTTTTCCATTTCTCATGTTAGCTTAATTTCAGCTTTTTTTGGGGGAAAAAAAATGTTTCAGCAACTAAGAACACGCCGGCAGTACTTAAACTTCAGTTTTATCTTTGTCACCTAATTCTCGTTTCGTTCACCTTTTCAATTGCCAAGATCTGGTCTCTAAGTTTCTTATTTCTTGCAGGCAAATGGTTTGCAAGCATATGCAGTGACATTGATTACATATATTGGTCTTTGGTGGTAAAATTTCCTTTAAGATATCTGTTAATCACTGCCACATTCGTCTTCTCCCTTTAGTTAATGCGTTGTATGATGTTGTTGAGTTTGTTTGTTTGAGCACCATAAAATTGCCTAACATGGATGGATATGATCTCTCACCTAAAAGAGTTCTAAATCATGCAAGATAACTGGTGACCCTTAATTTCCATTGCTTAGAATGTTTCAGATAATATCAGACCTGGCCCTGTGTCCATGATTGATAATACTTCATGATGTTATTCGTTCAAACTACTTAGTACTATACTAATCTTATCTTGCGATCTTCTTTATCTAAGTGATTTTGTTTAAAGTCCAGAAAGCTAGAATCTGAATGTCTAGTCTTTGGTTGTATTCCATGATTTTCTTTCTTGGTTAGCATTTATATCCTTTCTCATTAAGTAAGATATGTAGGTGCTGTTAGCCTTTAGCTCATAACAATCAATTACCTGCAATGAGGATCTTCTACGTCGCATCATATGCATCTTTATCTCACTCAACTACCTCTAAAGTAATTTAGTTTCTTTAGATTTTTTCCCTTTTCTTTTTCTGTTAATCCTCAGGTTTGGGATATTCAACCCTGTAATTGTTTATGATCATCTTGGAGAAATATTTTCAGCACTCATTTTCGGGAGCCTCATCTTTTGTGCGCTTTTATATATAAAGGTTGGTATCTTAATAAACCAATTAGTTCTATATTTTCCTTTCTCTTTGATGTTTGAACCACTCTGACACATAATTAATGTATAAAGGGTCATGTTGCACCGTCTTCCACTGATTCAGGTTCCTCAGGAAATGTCATAATTGACTTCTACTGGGTAAGAATCTTTTAGTCATTATAATATTTTAGTTGGTAATCCAATTCTCCTTAACCTTTTCACCTTTCTTTTATTGCTTTGAGAAGAGATTGCCTAGATATTACCTGGTTATTCTTTTTATTGTTCAATTTATTTTAAATAAGAATAATGCCATGTACTAGAAGTTTTTCCCAACAGTTATGATCCATTTTCAAAAGGAAATGAAAGACAGGAAAAAGGGAAAAGAAAAATATGAGGTGGGACTTGGAAATTGCAAGTTTTCATACCCTATGATTTTACTAAAATGTGATCTCACATCACTTGATTAACATCATTTAAACTAGAGATTTAAGATTTGTTTTCTTACAGGGTATGGAACTATATCCTCGCATTGGCAAGAATTTCGATATAAAAGTCTTTACAAATTGCAGATTTGGAATGATGTCCTGGGCAGTTCTGTCTCTGACCTACTGCATAAAGCAGGTACATGCTTTAGCCTTTCTTGTCAAAGTTATAATACTGAAAGTCTGATGTGCATCATTCTTTCCTCATCTCGGGCTCTCTGAATAAGTGTACTCATCTGTGCTTCTATCATCTTGTTTGACTCCAACCATCAGTCTTTCTTTCTTCTAGTCAGTCAACCAAGATTTCTAAAGCACATTCAACTCCTGGTTTGACCCACTGCCTTGCCTATGTCCAGTTTAAGATATAATGGCATAGGCAGGTGGCTTGATTTCTCTGTGAACTTCTTTGTCCATGATCACAATCCTTGACTTCTTCGAATTCTGATGTTGCAGAATGAAGTTCATGAAGTGTGTGAAGGAAGCTCTAGAATTGCTTGGTCATTTATAACTATGTAACATGCACTTTCTTTATCTTCCAGTATGAAACTTATGGGAGAGTTGCTGACTCGATGGTTGTGAATACTGCATTGATGTTGGTGTATGTTACCAAATTTTTTTGGTGGGAAGCTGGATACTGGAACACAATGGATATTGCACATGATAGAGGTCTTTCCATGCATCACCTTTCACTTTTCTCCTTTTCTTTTTTCCCTTAATGCAATTCAAAGTTGCTCATTTCTGTGGATCTTCACTTTCATTGTTATTGAATTTTCCATCTTCATTCTTGCAGCTGGTTTTTATATATGTTGGGGATGCTTAGTGTGGGTTCCATCTGTCTACACTTCTCCTGGCATGTACCTTGTTAATCATCCTGTGAATCTCGGAATTCAGGTACTTTATATGTTGAAAAATGTATGAAATGTAATTACTTGTGGTGTTGTTTTATTTGTTTGGTAAATAATCTGTACTCTGACCTCAATTGTGACATGATATAACTCAAAAAATGTCATTTTTTCAAATTAAGCAGCACTGAAGGGACAGATGTTTAACATTCAATTGAGTAGGTTGTTTATCTTGGATCAGGTGAAGGTCACCTAAATCCTTTAATATGTTATGAATATTCAATACAGATACCATGATGTACCCAAAAGGCTCCGTTAGAGCATCACCTAACAATGAAATTAATAAAATGAGTGTCTAGTTCTGTATGAAATTGGTCAAATTGATAAATAGCATAAAAAAGTAGTATTCTCATTGTGGAACTTTTCTCTCTCTCTCTCCTTTGCAGCTTGCTATCTATATTCTTGTAGGAGGCTTGCTTTGCATATACATCAATTATGACTGCGACAGGCAAAGACAAGAATTTCGTAGAACAAATGGCAAGTGCTTGGTTTGGGGGAAAGCTCCCTCTAAGGTATACATACATGTAACTAGGTGTATCTTTCAGACATACTTCTGTATTCATTGACTTGGTTTATCCAGAGATTTGAATCAAAAATCATTTTCTCATTGAGGTAAAACTCAATCTGTAAATGCTCCTTCAGATTGTTGCCTCGTACACTACAACTTCCGGTGAGACAAAGACTAGCCTTCTACTGACATCAGGGTGGTACGATATTCCTAACTTACAGCATTAAGTAGTTCCAAGTGATGACATTACTGGTCACTTATCATTGAGAGTGAAACTGTCTATTAAGGGATTGATTTTGGCATGCCCTTGAGCAATACTCCTTCCGTCCCAGATTGATAGATTTGTTTAATTTTTCACACCGATTAAGAAAATATAATTAATGTTATTGAAAATGTATATTTTTCATGAAGTATTCCTAAAATACCATCATCATTTATCATTTCAAAATGAATTTAAATATAAATAATCTCATTTCACTTTAAATAGGTATATTTTGATCAATTAATAAATTCATATAGTTTTAATAAGGAAAGTGATCTATAATTTGGGACAAACCAAAGGGGAAATTAAGCCTATCAAATTAGGACGGAGGAAGTAGTATTTATCTGGTTTATTTGCCTGATTTTGCAAGAGACTTAACGATATTCCATTATATTTGTATTTCCGTTTTGTTATTTGGTTTTGGTTTTATACTTCTTTATCAGATCAGAGTATTTGTTTAGCGGGAAACAGTTTTTTCTTTTTCGTGTGGTTCACTTTAGTTCTTATGCTAATACTTTCATCACTGGTTTCTGCAGGTGGGGTCTATCTCGTCACTTCCATTATGTTCCAGAAATACTAGCTGCCTTTTTCTGGAGTTTACCTGCTCTGTTTAACCATGTAAGAATATACAAAACTGATAACGTCTTTTGATTTCTATATACATCTTTTGATAACATCTCTTCCCCCCCCCCCCCTTCCTATGTTTCTTTGCAGTTTCTCCCCTACTTCTATGTCGTGTTTCTTACCATCCTTCTATTCGATAGAGCCAAAAGAGACGATGACAGATGCAAATCAAAGTAAGCAAAGTCCTGTTTGTCTGTAGCTCTGGAAAGTCCTGTTTTTTTTTTTTTAAAAGCAATAGATTGCAAGAGATTAATTTTTATTTAAATTAATATTGAGTTTGCAAACAATACATGTAGGCGTTTTAATTCTCAAATTTCCATGTTTCACATCCTTCACATTACGGTATGAACCAGTTGCAAACTGGTTTGAACACAGTCGGAGTGCTTTTGTTTGTTGACTATGAAGACTGCTTGTATAGGACTCTGCGTATTGCTATGGGAGTTCTTGCATGATGTATTTACTTTGCTGGATTAAAATGGTCGAAAATTCCTTTGTTTTTCAAAACAAAGACTGATACATGCTCTCTCCTGTGTTGCAGGTATGGAAAATACTGGAAATTATATTGTGAGAAGGTACCCTACCGGGTTATTCCCGGAATATACTAAGATATTGCACGATTTGAGTCCCTGTAACATCTTTGAGAGGGTGACGAACACAGCTATTTCTTCCATTTCTGTTTGATTTTGAAATTATGTCAATGGCTGTACATTTGAGTAAACCTTAGATGATAATGTACTTGATCGTTGTACTTGAAAGTTGGCATTTGTGAAAGAGCAAGGAGCGCTAATGATATAATGGCTGGGTGTTGTTTTACTGTCAAAAATTGCTCTGTGATAGGGAGGGGGGGACTAAAGAGAAGTTGAAAATCGGAGGGAATTCTTCTCTCCTTGTATCTGGTAAAATCTGTGGCCAATTCTGTTCAGATCAAATCAGTCCATTCGTTTATTGTTAAATATTTGAGTTCGATCAACTAAAATTTATTAAAGTTTTTAAAAAATATTACTTCATTGAATTATAATTTATTTTATTTTATTTTATTCAGAATTAAATATTTATTTTTTACAAATATATTTTTTATTTAAAATTTAATTAATATTCTTCTTAATTTAAAATATTATATTTTATTAATTCATTATTCATCATATTCATTTAATTGATTTATATATTACTAAGTAAATGATTTTATAATTTATTATATTAATATCGAGGGTAATTTTGTAAGTTAATTAAAATTAATAAATTTTTTTATATTTTAACTAAAATTAAGAGTGTATATTTAATTTTAAATCGAGTATATTTTTAAAGTATAAAAAATAAATATTATTTATTTTATTCAAAATTAAATATTTATATGTATATTTAATCATATTTAAAATTAAATATTTACTTTATTAAATAAACATTTTTATTTTAAATTTTACTAACAATTTTATTAATTTACCCTTCACTAATTAATAGTTTCACATTAATAAAATTAAAAATAAAGATAATGCATTAACTTTCTCTCTTGAAGTCAAGAAATTTTTAAAATTTTAGATTAAATTAAATGTGAATATTTAATTTTGACATAGATAGTATATTATTGCATTTAAATTTTAAATTTGTTTGTGTTATTTTTAAGTTAAAATTTTATTCTAAGTTTAAATCAATAGTTAAGTGAGCATTGGATTTGTGAATTAAATCAATAGAGCTCTTATCAATTGAATTTTTGTGCGCTATGCTGAAAGTTTGGTTCACCAATCTCATAGTCGAATTAAAAAACGAAAGTTTATATTTGAATTCAGACTTTTGGTTCACCAATCTCATAGTCGAATTAAAAAACGAAAGTTTATATTTGAATTCAGACTTACCATCGAATAAAATAGAATTCGCAATCTTGGCAACTTATCCTAATTTTGATTATTTTTCTCTTAAGAACAAATATTAATGTGTTGAACTCAAAATTTATTTTTATTTTTAAAATAAAATTATTATTTTATTGTTCAAGAAGGCTAATATTAAAATATATTATTATACTCCATTAATTATATTCATGTTTTATATATAATTATCCTTAATGAATCAATATATTTTATTTGGGTTGAAATTATTTTAAAATTGGTTTCGGTGTAAAATTCTTTTGAGTTAGCTACCTTAATTGATAGCTTGCTTGTTTAGAATTTTCTTATTTTTTTTTAGAATATTCACATATGTTGAATGGTCAATGCTATTAACATTTGTTATTATTTAAAAAATGTATATTTAATTTTGAACAAATTAAAATGTATAGATTATTTAAAAAAATATATGATTATTTTTAATTATATACTATTGATAAATATTGTTAGACAACATAATCATTTGAGTCCATCAAAAAAAAAAAAATCATATAACTTCAGTTAAACATTTTCTTCCTCAAGATATTCCTCACAGAACAGATTTTGTGGATATATTTTTCGTTTTCTACTTAGTTATGTGTGTGTATGAATATATATATATATATATTCTATAAATACACATAATGTATAGGATAAAATTTATCCGATAAATGTGTTAATTCCGGATCAAAACCCGACCCACAATGTTAACCCATATATAATATGCATCCTATCTTAGAAAACGAGGGCTCGAGAAGAAAGAAGAAAGACGTCCTTGAAATTGTTGTCTTCTTTCCCCTGAAGAAATCTCTGTGCTTTTTCTGATTTCTGTCCCGATCTTCGGTACTCTGCTTTGCTCCTTTTTTTCCTTTTTTATTGATTTTTGAATGAACTGAATTGCATCAACTTAGATCTGGGATTATGCTTGTTCCCGTTGATTTCTATCGACGGCTGTTGACAGTAGGACGAGAGTTGTTTTAAAAATTAAAAAAAAAATTGAACTTTTTCCATGTTCAAATTGCAAACAACTCTAAAGAGGAGTGGTATGGTCCTGCAGCTTAGAACAACTTTTTTATTTTTTTTAGCTGATCAAAAGTAATTATCCATAAATATAACCTTTACGAAGTTTGACAATTAGGTGTTTCGATGATTGTTGCAGGTATGTCGGCTTATGAGAATGTTGTTGGTGGAAAGCTGAAATTAAAAGGAAAGGCTTTGGATGTCAAGGCCGCCGGTATTAAGAAGAAGAAAAAGAAACAAAAGAACTCAGATCAAACTTCGACGCTGATGGTTAATGATCTTTCAGCAGGTTAGCTTGCCTTTCTTTTGACAACCATAGATTGTTGAATGTTGTTGCACATGTTTTTCCAATTGTCTCACATTGCAGTTGCATCACTCTGCATAGTGGCCTCATGGTTGCTTTGTATGTATGATTGGAGATTTGATCCTCGCCAGATTGTTTTTATATACGAGGTGTTTTTAATGAATGACAGATGGGAAGGACGCATTCTGATATCTTTTTTGCTTGTCTTCTTGTATAATGTTAATTGTCAAAGATGTCCTTCTGGCTAAGGTCGAATTCTTAGTTTCATTTGTCATCTTTAGATATATTACCTTGGATCATATTTCTAGGCCGAACTAGTATTTTTTCTGAGGTTAATGTTTCTTGAGTTATAGCACATAATATCACGAGGAATCAGTAGTCCTGTTTTCTTACCAGCCAGGTTAAGAGATTTGTTAAGGTCACTCTTCTGGGACAATAGCATAAAAGAGAGAGGCCCTTGTCTTTTTCTAAAAGAGTTGCTAACTTGGTATAGGTGGGAGTACAGATCTGGCAACAGATCCCAGTGAAGAGGAAGTTGTTGATGCTGGCAAAGCCTCAGAAGAGAATCATGCTCATTGGGATGCTCATCTGACCCCCGCAGAAAGACGCTATGTGGAACAAAGAGGAAGAATTGACAACCATAGATTGGCCAAGGTGGCAAATAAATCACACCGTGACCGAATTCAGGATTTCAACCAGTACCTAGCGAATATGAGTGAGCACTATGACATTCCTAAAGTTGGGCCTGGCTGAGCACAGCGGGACAAATATTTAGTTCGTAGTGCAAGACATCTTGTTCTATATGTAGGCAACTAAGTGTGTTATTTCTTTTGAAGCTTGATACATCGTTGGTTCCAGCTACCTTTGCTTCTAGTTGTTTGTTTTAACTTCTATCAAGCAGGCCTTCTTCTGTATAATTGCTATTTACAATCGTATTTGGTTATGCATGTACTTTTGATGCATCTGTTACTGGCGCTGGAGTAGCAACTGTTTGTATATCTGAGGCGGTTTAGTCCCGTAATAATGCAGAGCGCCAAAGCACATGTAGTTCATTTACATATAACAAAAATGGATCATAATCTACACCAAAAAGTGATACGACAGAACATAAGTGAATTTTCCTCTTCCAAATTCCATAATCAACCGAATCTCGCATTACTCTTATTGCAATAATAAAGTATACTGTTACAGCTTATTTTGACATGTAATTAAGAATCAGAGGTAAGAAAATTCGATGGAAAATCAATCTCTTAAGAAAAAAAAAAGACAAACTCAATGAACATACGTTTAGAATACAAATATGGGATCTAAGGCTCTACACAACCAATAATATATGAACCAAACATGCACTTGAAACGGGAGTTCAGAATCTCATCAGTCTACCATGTCCATAAACCGAGGTTTAACTCCAACATGAGATGCCGAACTACTGGGTCGCCAGTGGTTTGCCAAAGTATAAACACTAAGAGTGTATTAGCTCATCATCGAGTTTCATCCTCAAGGTTGCGGAAACCAGCAGTTAAATCATCATATAGCTTCTTGAACTTCGCTACCAGAGCTTCCTCTCCTTCAGCTGGATCCTCGAATTTCTGGGACCTGGAAAAAAAAAAGACAGGAAAAAAACAATAAAATCACATTCAGCAACATTGAAGGCGTAAAACAGAATGAAAGATCACATAACAATAGCATCAACAGCCTTGGATGACAGTTCACTTACACAAGACGGTAAAATAGATCTCCTAGCCTATGCTTGATGAGACTATAGGTGATCTTCTGCCCATCCATACCAGCTGCACGTTCTACTGCCTGTAATAACACAATTAAATGATAACAGTACTCTTCTCATCCCTTTTCCAGTTTGGAACACATACTTTCCTATCAATTGTTGGATAGCTTATACAACCAAAACTTAACATTCGACCATTCCATACCTAACATTAAATTTCAACAATCCTGAACAACATGGTAGGATGAATACTTGCCCTCCCATTAAAAATCAAATAGGTTAAGAAACCACCAAACAAACAAAGTGAAAAAGAGACTTCTGGAATCCATCCAAAGCACTTCTAAACCCCCCATATTATCTTGTACAACCTACATCCCATTATATAAATTTTCAAGACTTCTGCAAAAAATTAAGAATTAAGAGAACGGGATATCTTTTAGTCAAATTCCACAACAGGACTTGTATTTTAGGAAGACTTTCATCCTACAAAGCCTTACATATTGTTGAAATGGAGGCAGCATATAATAAAAATATTTACTCAAAGATCTGAGAATGTCAATCATAAGAAGAAAAAGAAATGAAGAAAAGGGCCAAAAACTTACCTGATTGGCCAAATTATAGAAATGGATGATGTTGCGCATCATCCAAACAGACTTGTAGAAAGGACAGAACTTATCATATCTGTCACCAAGATCAAGATACATATCAGCCCAAGATATTGCCAGACCAATTACAGCAAAACTGTACTTATGTAGATGCTTACGGCGTAAATGCATTCTGTGCAAGATAGTCTTCCCTCAAAAGCTTTGCAGTCTCCAGGGTGATTTTATCTGTTTCAGCTAAAGCATCTTTTCCAACTAGCTGCAGAAAGAAAAATATCCACTCCTCACTACTAACAGCAACATGAAAATCAAGAATGACACTATTATATTGTGAAAACTCGAGTGCCTGTTTTGATCCTTTTATTGGGTCTAAAATAAGTAAATTCTTTTCATCAGAGAAATATCTCAGTCTCATCTCAAGGAAAACTAAGACCGACAAAATCACATACCTGCACAATTTCATTTAGATCGTCTTCTCTTTGCAGCACTTCACGAGCTTTTGTGCGTATGTCAATAAAATCTGGATCAAACTTCTCATAGAAGGACTCTAGTGCCTGAAAGGAGAATCCAACAAGAGCAGAGTAGCATTATAATACTAAGTAGAACCAAGATGAGAGAGTTAGAAACAATATACAAACTTGTTATCCCCTTCATCTAAAATTAAATGTCTCATTTTGACTTGGTACAAATATTAAGGAAAACCTTTGGCAATAGGTATGTTACCACCTTACTAATGTGGCTATTGATGAGACCCATCTTAGTGAAATATGAATCCCTTGAGGTTAGTTGTTGAATGTTAGATGGACAATATGTTTACTTTAAGAAATAGGACATTCAGATTATATCATAAAGGACATTCCATTTTGGATAAAGCATAAATTTAAAGAATAATAAGTATATCATGAACACACCCCTGAGTACTTCGAGTAGGATATAAGCCAGTTTACAGAAGGGAAATGCTTCCTTTGTGCCAATTTCTTGTCCAGACCCCAGAAAACCTGAAGAAATAGAAAGAACATATGGTTGACAATTGACAAATTATCCTTCATGAACATTAGGCTGTTCAATCTTTAGTTTTACCTGAACAATACTGAGTGTTGCTGAGGTAACAGGATCAGAGAAATCTCCACCAGGAGGTGATACAGCACCCACAATTGTTACACTTCCAGTTCTTTCTGGACCACCGAGACATTTAACTTTTCCAGCACGCTCATAGAAAGATGCTAAACGAGCAGCCAGATAAGCAGGGTACCCACTATCTGCAGGCATTTCTGCCTGTACAAGCAAAAGGGCAAATATCAATATACTTTGCTTCAACAAATCTAGTTCCAGATTCTTGTGGCAACCAATCAGTTCATAACCAAAAAATTACTCTATGTGCTTTCATTGGTAGTACATAAATAAAACAAATAAGAAACAGGTTCAGTAAAACCCTCTTGCATAGATATCAAAGAGTTAATTTTTGTCTCAGTTGGAAGAAACAAAAGTGCACAAATGGCTCACAGTAAAACCATCTTGGTCATTAGATAGAAATTCAAGCATGAAATAAATCCTAAATTTCCAAGGACTTGCTGAGATAAGGGTTGGATCCTAGACTTGTATGATCTGGAATGTTATAAAAACCTAAGGACTACAAAAAAGAAAGACACATGGATAATTTTGTAGGAATAATAACTATAAAATACTTTTAAACAAAATTATTGCTGTTGCATTTGAAGAGTTATAAATTTTACCAGACGACCCGAAATTTCACGCAATGCTTCTGCCCAACGTGAAGTCGAATCTGCCATCATACTGACATTGTACCCCATATCTCTGAAGTATTCAGCAATAGTGATCCCTGAAAATCAAGCATACACATGCTGACAGAGGAACAAATACAAAAATAAAAAAGCTCTCCTGTATGAATAAAAGAAACACAAAAGAGGACTTAATCCACTAGGTGCTTCGTTGGCTGGTATCCAGGGGGCACATAGTAATTAGAAAATTTTCTACTTCACATGCCTGCAACTGCAGACTGCAGCTTTTGTTTTAATTAAAATTGCAGTTCAGTAAGATGACAATTTCAAGCTTCCTGAGTTAATGACGGATGGCAAGAGAAAAGTAATTATTTTGAGGAAAAAAATTATGTAAAATTGGGCGTCCTCTAATTACAATTTTCAGTACAATAAATCAAAACCCTGTCAGTATCATGAACTACCTGTATAAATTGAAGCCTCACGTGCAGCCACCGGCATGTTTGAAGTGTTGGCAACAAGGGTAGTGCGTTTCATCACCGATTCCTCACGACCGTCAGGTAATGTCATTGTCAGTTGAGGGAAATCCATAAGTACCTGAATTCAGAATCTTTTTGACTAAATTCAACCAGTAAAATGCAAAAGCAAACAAAGGAGAAAATGCAAAAACGCATACCTCTGCCATTTCATTTCCTCTTTCTCCACAACCAACATAAACAACAGTGTCAGAATTAGAATACTGCATGAATACATCATCACAAATTAGAACAACCAGGCCATAAAGCATCACTAACAAATGGAAATTTCAGATACAATTCATGTAGTTCACCTTGGAAAGGGCCTGACTAATGACTGTTTTCCCACAGCCAAATGCACCAGGAATGGCACAAGTACCACCAAGCACTGAGGGGAATAGAGCATCAAGAACACGCTGGTACAATAGAAAGCCATAAGAAAAAGAATTTACTTGAGCACAAATTTACAAACAAAAAGGCAAAAGGCGGGTAATAAGCACAGGAAGTAAAATAAAAAATTTGTATTATCTACCTGTCCAGTAAGAAGAGGAGTATCGGCAGCAAGCTTTGCAGCGACAGGTCTTGGCGATCGTACAGGCCAAGTCTGCAAAAATTCAAGTATATTATTGTAATAACTTTTTACACACTAGAAAGATCCAAGCAGAAGCACATAACAGAACCAAGAATTAATTAAATTATAAATCCCAACTACCTGAAGCATAGTGATCTGCTTTTTGACACCTTGAAACTCAAGCTCAAGAACAATATCCTGCAGAGAGATTGGAAAATTCAAATGAAAGAAGTTTCATAAACAATATCTGGATATAATCTTGAGTCATACAGCCATACGCATAGTCATTTGAGGTGAAGTTCACAGGTAACTTGATAAATGAAACAGTATGAAAAATAGGTCAAACATCACTTTATCATTTTCTTAAAGAAGATGTAGAAAACCTATTTGAAACTAAAATATTTAGAAGCAAAGGTCAGCAAACTCCTTCCAAAAGAATAGAATATGGATATACTAGTTTGACAGACTATATACCAAATATCAAAATCATGAGTTGAATCTGCTATGAAGTAGCAAAATTTCTAGACCATATCTTCAATGCAAGGTAAGAACTATAAAGATGCACAGTAGTGTGGATGCCACTGAGCAGAACATATTCATCAATGCATCCAATAAAGGGAATTATTTCTAGTACTGCCCAAAAATATGCTAACTTCACTTAAAGGAAACACTGAATTAAAATTCGGTAAACAAAGGGAATGTAACCATCATGTAGAGATTGCACAATCAAGACACAAAAAGTATTGTGAGCAGTTTCATTGACAAAGTGCTTATATGTCCAATGATTTGATGGAGTGACATTATCAAGGGAAAAAAGTTCCATGGACAAACCTTTAACGAGTATTGACCAGGAGGAGCAATATAGGTAACCTTTCCCATGGCATCAGGAGGAAGTGCAACATGGTGCTGCATCAAAGTATTCTCAAAGACAGACTGCAAAGAAAATTTAGCATTAAAAAGCTTACATAAACAAACAAAAATAGTATCTGATGGTAAGCAATGCTCATAAGGGAACGGTTCTGCATAATGGTGCACACTAGTAGAATTAGTATCAGAACTTACTGCATATAAGTCCCCTCCAGTTAAAAGATCACCCTCACCTGCCACCAGAAAATGATGAATTTAACGAAAATAAGTAAGAATATATTAGTAAAGAATGATGAATTCAATGAAAATAAGTAAGAATATACTAGTAAAGAACTGGTCAAACCTGCATCAAAAGAAATTTAATTAAAATGGAATCTGAATATTAGACTTTAACAAGTACCTATTTTCTTAGGCTGAAATTCCCAAAGTATGTCTTTATCAAGAGCTGGAACAGACACACCACGTGGAATATAGACATCCCCAGATATTTTTGCAATAGTCTTTAAAGGCCTCTGAATGGAATACATTCAGAGGACCACCAAAAAATCCCACAATCAAAAAACAAGTCTCTGGAAATGCTAGTACAATAAAGAATGTCATAGCATTGAAATTTAAGACAAGCAAGAAAAAAAAGCTGAATGCAAGGGTTACAAACCTGAATACCGTCAAAGATATTTCCCAATATTCCAGGACCTAATTCAACAGATAGAGGCTGTAATATTGAGGAAAATTAGATTTTCCAGCAATTACATTTCAATCAAACGGAACCCTTAGCAAAACGTAAGTTGCAAAGAAAAGATTCAAAACCTTGTGGGTCCGCAGAACAGGATCATTAACCATTAGCCCAGCTGTCTCCTCATAAACTGCAACAAAAATAATAATCATAATTGTTCAGGCCCTTAATTCCTGTCAGTCAACGGGATATAAATGGTTGAGGAAATAGCTATTATATCAGTTGTATTTCAATTTCAAAGTCTGTCATTTGCATAGTATTACAACCCCGCAGTTATAAGCAGATCTCTATGGGAAAAAATTAATCCCATAAAAGGAAAGAATAGTTTGCACAAATAACGCACCTTGAATCGTAGCAGAATCTCCTTCCAAACGAATAATTTCCCCAATAAGGTTGTCATGTCCAACACGAACCAGTTCATACATAGCCGCCCCTGCCATGCCATCTGCAACAACCACGGGTCCAGATACCTGTTCAAAAATAGCATATGCTAAATGAAATGTAATTTTTTTTGGGGGGGGGGGTCTTGAACTATCAATTCCAAATACTAGGAGTCCAAGAAAGAATACAAAAATATTTCTATAAGAGAAAAATAGTCATATTAGACTTCCCCCCTCCCTCTGTGTGTTGGGGGGCTATGGGAATGAAAGGCACAAGCACTTCAGGCATTTAAAAGAATTTAAGTCCTTGAGGAGGTGAAGGTGTAGGTTGTGGACTGTACGGCGAAACGATTAAAAAAAAAGAGAGGGGGGAGCATAATATAAAACAATCAAGACTAAATAGGTTCGTCAAATGGCAGCTGAAGCCTAGATCGGATGCAGTTCAAACCTTACTTGATGCAACACAGCCATTCACTTGAACCGTATAAAAACAGATACTTTTAGATCCTAAAGTGGATATATTGTAAGATCGTGACACATCGCACATATTCAAGTCATCAAAGTTGCTTGCGTAATTTAAATAAATAGGAAACAATTTGATCAAAATAGCAATCAGTCAGTGAAAGACACGGGCATGCGATAAAAATTAACGTTGATGTGAACAAGATGAAAATAAATTGGATCGAAATTTGAAGTGGAAAAGAAGTAAGGGTCAAAGATGGATTTAGGGAGATGAATGACCTTGCGAACGTAGCCGTACTCGCTCTCCTTCTCGGCATCCTCGAAGGTTGTCATGGGGCCTCCGTTTAACGCCGGCATCTTCTATCCCTGAAACAGATCCGATGAGGGGATTGATTATGCTATTTGCGTGAATTATGGGGCTTAAGGAACTTAGCTGATGAATCTGTGGATCAAAGATCCGATCGGAAGTAAAAGGATGCAAAACCAGGCAGAGGAGAGTGAGAGAGTGGGGTTTTGGATTGAAGAAGATGAGTAGAGAACTTGTGATTGTTTTCTCTTTTCCCCTTTTTTTTCCTGAAAATTTATTGATAATTGAGTAATCGACTGATAGCGGGGCCCAGAATGAAAGGATGGAGAATTTAACAAAAGTAATGTCATTTTTTACATTTTTATTTAAAATAACTTTAAAAAATAAATTTGAAAAATATCATCTAAACAATTTTTATATATATTATAATGTATTTAGTAAAAATCTTTTAGCCTAAGCCGTGTTTGTTAATGACTAATGCAATAGACATGATTTTGAATCATGTTTATTTTATGTATCTTTTTTTTTAATCTTTTCTTTTATTTTTAATAAAATAGTTAGTAAATTTTTTTAAAAAAAATTTAATCATCTAAAAATAAATAAAATTTTTATCATGTTAGTTTTGCATTAATATTAAAAATATTATTTTTTCACTAATAGTATTAAGCATGATATTCTTTTAAAAAAAAATCTTTATTTAATGAAATAGTTAGTCAATTTGTTTAAAAAAATATTAAACACCTAAAACTAAAATTAATGATATTAATTTATTTTATAAATTTTGAAATACAAATTTTAAAAAATGTTTTTACACCAATATTAAAAATTATTTTTACATTAATTTTTTATACTAATATTAAAAATTTCATTTTTACACTCATAGTAGTAAAAATGATCTATTTTTTATTTTTAAACTTTATTTTTATTTAATAAAATAGTTAGTCGATTTGTCTAAAAAAAATATTAAACATCTAAAATTAATGTAGAAAAAAATTATTTATTTTTAGGTATCTGAATTTTTTAAAAAAGAAATTTACTCACTATTCCTTAAAAGAAAAAGCTTTAAAAAAATGTTACTTTTTTTAGACGTGATACACAACATGCTTATATTTTTAAAAAAATTTTACTCACTATTTTCATTTAAAAAAATGAAAAGGTTAAAAAAAATTAATGAAGGCATTTTTCTAATGGAATTAATTTATCATCACATCTACTGCTTCAAATATAAATAATTAATTGTCAAATACGTCTTAGATTAAAACTTTTTTACCAAACATGTTGTAATATAAAATTTATTTAAACTTTTTTTAAAATATGTTTTAATTTATTTTCATACTAATCAGATTATTTTGAATCAAAATATTAAAAATAAAATTATTTTAATTAAATTGTCGAAAGTATGTTCGGATATGGTGCACGTAGATAATACCACCCACTGCTATTTGCTGAGGGGCACGTCGAAAATAAATTACTATTGTAAAGAGTCTTAGGTGGTTGGGTTTCCTAAGCTTCAGCAGCTGCTAGGTGTCCTAGCCCATCCCCGGTGGTTCGCCTGCGCCTTGCCACGCATTTATCCTTCCTCTATTTTATTTATTGTTTATTATTTGTCTGTGTATTTGTTTGTTTTACTTCATTGTTTATTTTAAATTATAATTTAATTTTCTTATTTAAATTGCAATTGTTGACCACCATCTTCAGCAGATCGTGGGTTCGATTTCACTAATTAAAAAAAACATACAATTTATTTATTAATTTATTAAAATATTTTTATTTAAAGTGAAATTATTTTATATTTAATAAAGATATTAAATTTATTTTATACAAAAATTAAAATATTTTATAAAAAAATATTTTTTTAAGTTACATTATTTATGTTTATTAGTGAAAAACCAAATAAACCTATTAAATTATGATGGATTGAATATTTATAAAAGAAATGTATTTTTTCCTTTTTTCTCTTTTGAATATTTTCCTTTTTTTTATAAGCAAATATCTTCCATTAGATCCATTACAATTTACAATAGCAAACATATTATCGATGGACTTTTTTCCTTTTGCTGGGCGTATGCTTACAGTTTTTTATTATTATAGTATCGAATAAATATGAATACTTGTCATTCTATCAAGAATTAAATATACCTATTTTTTTGTTTGATATGTTGAAATTTATTTTTAAAAAAAATAAACATATTTTTATATAATGTTTCATTAATTAAACTTTTAAATTTAATAAAATTATATTTTTTAATTCATGTGTTTCATTACTAATCATATTAATAATAAAAACATTGAATTTAAAATTATTATTTTTTAATTCTTTAATTAAGTTAATATTCAAATATAATTTGTTCATTTTAAAAGACAAATAATATTGGGAAAAAAAAGTGGAAACTCTCAATTTTGCCAACCATACCATAAGTGCCACAACTTTGTTAGTCAAAGTCACTTTGATCAATAATAAGTGGCAATATCTACATCATGATAACCTAAAAAAATAAAACCATTAATTAAGTTAGTCATAGTTTGCCTAAAAAAAGGGTTGATTATAGTTAATTCACATGTAAATCATATTTAAGTTTAAATTATGAAACGCATAAAACTATCATATTATTGTCTTGATTTTCTATAGTTATGATGTTATTTTTAATGTTGCTATGCAATTAAATTAATTGATTCTTTTATTTCTTAAAAATTTCATGGTAGCATAACTTAACATTTTTTTACTACTACTCTGTATAATAATTAAGAATAACTAATCCGCTTTTAATTATTATGAAAATTTTAAATGAGACTGATATTATGGATTGAAAATAGTAATTTGAACTTCATTTTTCTCTTGTTTTTTTTTCTTCTTTTTCTACTTTTCTCGACACACAAAAATATAAGAAAAAATGAATATATTTGATATAGGGTTTTCGGGGCTAATTGTTTGGATGTTAGATAGACGACAAACAATTTAAAAGCTGAATATCACACAATTCATTTTTTAAAATAACTAAAACATACTCCAAAACACGTTTTTAAGAGGATCAAAGCAAAATTAACCAAAGTTTATCCGAGTGCTACAGCTTCCTAGAATTCCTTTCCCGTCATTCATTTCACTCCCATTTTTTACCGTCGACCCCCTCCACCCTGAAAAAAAGAAGATAATTATGAACGGAAATAACACATACAGGTTCTGAATCCAGTGTGCACCGCCCTTAGAAATCAGCCAAGATAAGGGAGAATAGACGAGGGAGTTCTTAGGTGAATGAATCTGGTTCGTCGCCTCACCTATGCACCGGATTCTGCACCTATGTTTTTATTTTTATTTTTAGCAGATGGAGATGGGTTTAGCACTCGAATTAAAGACCGCAAAACTTGGTCAATTCTGCCACGTCCAAATTCTAATCCAAGATTCTGCAAATGAGCAAAACAAATACTATATTTATTTTAAAATATGAGATATTTTCATACTTTTTAAAGTTAATTTATATGTCTTTTTTAATATTATACTTAAATGAAATGAGATAATATAAATATTTTAGTTTTAAAATTTTTTAAGAAAGAGTATAATATTATTTTAAAAAAATTAGATTTTCTAATTAATAGGTGTGAAATATTTGGAACGTAGGGAGGGAGTAAGACAAAAGAAAAGCCAAAGGAAAAAAGAAGAGGAGAGGAAAAAGGCCATCATTTCACGTCAGTTTATCATATTCATGTCCACAAGTTACGATTGCTGCTATTAGAGTCGCACTTCTTCCTCACTCTGCAAACTCCCAACCTCCGCCCCCTTTTCTCTGTGTTCTCTGGATTTCCGGTATCTTTCCTCAACTTTATGCTTGCACCTTTCTTTTGACCCACCCACAATCAAGTTCGGATTTCAGATGTAATTTGGTTTTTCTTGATTCTTTCTTAGCACGTCTTTTGATTTTATTGAATCCTTTCCTTTTCAAGTTGCATGCCTTTCGACAAATCTAAATTTCAGATATTACTTAGATATGCTCGGTTTTCTTTAACACTCTTTTGTTTGTGGTCTAATTAAAGGCTGGGAATTACCTTAGCAGCGCTAAGTTTCCGGTCTCAGTTGTGCAGTGCTTGAGAATTCTTATTGCTTCATCTTATTATCTTATAGTAAATGAACTGACTCCCTCTATCTGTTTGTAATATGTTTCGTCGGGGCCGTAATTTACTCAGATTGGATTAGAAATTCACTTAGGTCAGATGAATCAAAATGGTTCTAACATAGATGATTTCCATCCTCGTTCAATGCCTCTCCCTTATCATCTAATAGCCAATCAATAGAATGATCAATTCAATATGTTCTTGACTTTTAATCCATGCTAAACTTGTACTCTTCCCTTTCCCCAATGTTTCGTCCTTTGAAGATGTGATACCCGGCCCATATAAGAAGGAAGCATGTATATGATTGGTAAGTATGGGTATAAGTATCAATTGTCAAATAGGAGTATCTATTTGGTCACTGAGTAAGAGATACTAGGTGTTGCTAGGCTCATATTTGTGTTTCGGCCTCCCAAGCTCGGGGCGTGGCAGAAGATGTGCTGGCACACGTTGTTTTAAGCTTCTTTCCATTTTATATCACTCACGCTAGTTATATTGCAATTGATTTTTATTTATGAAGTAAAAACCTTGAACTCTTACTAATAATTGTGCTATCAAATTCATTGATCAAAGGAATCAAATTATATGCCTCTCCCATACCAGGCATGCATCTTTTGTATTTAGCAAATGTGATATGAGACTGTTTCTTCTGTCTTTTTCTTTGGAGCTGATTTTACAATATGCCTTTTCTATCCTTTTTATTCACATACCTTAAATATTTATCTGCAGCGTAATGGTAGATAAGGATGCACCTTTAGTATCTGCCGATTGTCTACTTGCAGAGCTCCCTGATCACCTTTTAATAGAAATCTTCATCCGTGTGCCCATGTCAAATTGGGGACAAATATCGTGTGTTAAAAGACACTGGGCAAATCTATTGCAGGAAGAATGCTTCTGGTATGCTGCTCTTATAAGGAGTTTTCCTTTGGCTGGACAAGCAAAAAGGTGGCCGGGGCCTATCCCTCGAGGGTTGAGCAAAAGGTCCAGCACAACTCTGTGTGTGTGTGGGTGGGGGGGGGGGGAGAGTACCATTATTCTAGGCAAAGAGGAAAGATTTTAGATACTGATCTATCACAGCAAAAACTTAAGTGGTCTCATATTCATTTTAAGTTTAGGGGTCAGCACTGACTGAGATGTAAGGCCATGAATTAATTAGTACAACCTTCTTTGCATGTCTTAGGGTGAAATTGCATACATCTGCACTGCAGGGCATCCTGCTGCTCTTCTATAATCATCAATAGTTTGAGCCATTATTCAACAATTAGGCAACCATGGAGAGGATTTATGTTGTTTTGAAAATTTATTGGCAGTTTGAATTGTTTCCTTCTAGAAGCTTAATTATCTGTGCCTTTCCCCTCCCCTTATATTTTTTTGGAGAATGGCATATTTGGATTGGATTTTTTTTTTTGTGTAATTTTCACTTTGTTTTGAGAATAAAAAGATTTTATTCCTTGTCGGTTAAAATTGTTTATTGAAAGCATAATTAATATTTTATGGATTTTTTCTGTATTTCAGGAGATATGCTGCACTGTGTATCAGCAAAAATATCTTTGCACGGGATGAAGATATTGATGAAATTGTAGGCCATACTTATATATTTCTGAAAGAGCAGCTTGAAATTTCAGCAATGCCACTTCCATCTGGGATACTTCATGGAACAATAATTGGTGGATTATTTGGAATATATTTGTATCTTTCCTCCATTCTGCAAAGTCAAAATTAATTTTGAGTTGCTTTTCTTGGTAGCAGATCAGTTTATCGCTTGTGGCAAATCGCAAGAGAAAGCTTATGAGCTTGCTTCCCTTATCTGGTTGGCTGTCATTGACAACTTGGAGGAAACTGAGAGAACCTTTTCTCTACTTAAACGTCTAGTTCTAGAGGGAGATGTGAGTAAAATTACTCATTTGTCTTTCTGTTGCTACTTGTTAGCCTCATGTTATTAGACTTTTTTATTTTTTTGACGAACATGTTATTAGAATCTTGAGATTCATCCATGCAAATACTACCTACATCTGTGTGAAAGAACAGCAACAAAGAGAGAAATCAGAATCCTAAATAGTTTGAGAGGGATGATATCAGCTATTACCTTCTTCTTGAAGGAAGATTGTGTCTTTAATATGTAGTTTAGTTACATGGCCTTATTATGTTGGCTACACGGAAATATAAAGGTCATTACCTAGTTCTCTCTCAACAGGAACAAATAGATATTTTAAATGTTTGGCTGTTGGATGTTGGCAAGTTGAATAAAATGAGGTTGAGCTTAAGTCATTTGTTAGTAGAGCTTATTGCTCAAACTGGCAGGATGGATTGAGGGTGAGAATAGATTGATGCTCTGCTGTTTGTTTTGGTCACACTACTCCGGCACTCTCCTCTTGTGATCCCATATGTTCCCGTCACGCCTTTTCTTACAGTATACAGTAAATTATTCATATCTTATTTTTGTCTGCAGGTTTTCCTA
This sequence comes from Apocynum venetum, assembly GCA_019593545.1. Classification (NCBI taxonomy): domain Eukaryota; kingdom Viridiplantae; phylum Streptophyta; class Magnoliopsida; order Gentianales; family Apocynaceae; genus Apocynum; species Apocynum venetum. Next base: position 154,843 of record SRSM01000123.1, on the reverse strand, counting down.
CCGTTTCCATACTCGAGATCCTACAAAGTGCAGTGGAGAGTGTTTGAAAGGCTCTTTACAGATTTTCGTGATTGTTTCAGTCACATTGACTACTATGATTTGCTTTCAAGTGCAAAACACAAATTCCAACCAATTCCGTCAGCTTGGCTAGGATACTAGCTCACTGCAATTGTGGTGAACTTTCTAGTTTCTGCTTTGACTTGTATAGTTGGAATTCCCTCAAGGCTCTAGCTGTTGATCCGATTTCAGAGTCCTTAATTTTAGATTTACTATTGCTTAATTTATGTAATTAATGCAAAATATGATTGGAAGAGAAAGTATGTTAAATGTAGAAGTAGCGCTACTATTCCCTCATGTAAAGGAAACTACTAGCATGGAGTACATAATAGACTTTAAAAAACTGTATTGTTAGAAGTTTTAGAAAACTAGTTGCAGTTGGATTGGGCTATATATAGTATTTCAGTTTAGTGAATTTTAATCTTGGAGGCTTGGAGCCTGGAGGAAGTCTTAATCTGCTGCGGATGGTTTTCTTTTTGATCAATTTTCAAACATCTCTATTGTGTCCTGAAAGACTACACTCTGGTAACAATAACTTGTAGATTGTAATGTGGGTTGGGTTCGTCGGAGATTACACGTGACCTGACTAGGGAAAAAAAAAAAGGATTGATGCCAGAATCAGGTAATTAGAAAATCATAATTTGTGATCGTTGCTTCCTTCAAAACAGTATGAGGAATTAGAGCCCATGTGTAAGTGGTTTGTTGGATTTGTTAAGTGTTTATTGATTATTTTTTGCAATGTTGCTCTCATTAGTCTTCTTTATTCTATTTTATCAAGTATTATTTCATTTTTTTTTATAAAAAATTTATTTCTATTTGCTATCTTATAAAATTAAGGTATTATTTTATTCTTTGTTATACCCTTCATATCTAATCATTAAAATATTTTATTTATTAAATTCTTATGTAATAATAATAATATTTATTTTTGAACAATTATATTTGACTTTTCAAGAGAGAGAGAGAGAGAACAAATTAATAATAATTAAGTTGTTTTAGCCTTTTTCTATATATATATATATATATATATATATATAATCATATAAATTTTAAGATTTTCTTAAGAGTACGAAACAGTTTCTTTTGAGAAGTAAAATAAAACATAATGTAATTTGATGGACCTTCTAGGTACATAGTTCGATTTAAAAATTTTAAAATTATGAATTTAATTTGGAAAGCGTGGGTTAAGTTGAATCTAGAATCACTAATGCATTTGAGAATTATGAAATTTGGATATTTTGAAATTCCAATCTTAGATAGAGGATATTATATAGTACTCCATATTAATTTCCTTTAATTTAATTTGTATTTTGTGTGAATCTTTTGCCATATTTAATGTGTATATTGTTTTAGAATTATACTCTCCTATTTAAGATAAGAATCATTTGAATAAAGAAAAAAAAAAAGTATGACTCGAAAATGACTATAAAATCCTAGAAATAGTATTGATTGACAGTTGACACCTTTAAGAAGATTGCATCTTCAAAAGTCTGGTGAGAGCTTCTTTTGCTAAATAAATTTTAATGAAAGTTAAATGAATTCCTATATATAAAATAAGAGTATTAGTCTAATAAAATTTTAGAAGATTGAGATTAAAGTCAGAACGAGTTAATCCATAGCAAACTAATAATGAATTTTATTTATTCATGAAAAAAAGAATACTATTTTTTTTATAAAAAAAAACCAAGAATACTGGATTTTGTTTTATTTTTTAAAATTTGCTCATATTCCTTTCAAGTAGGTTACTTTAGAAAAGTAAAATAAAATTTTGATAATTGCATATTACTTATGAGCATGCGGTTAATGAGTAATTATATACCATAACATTGAATCTCTCTCCTTTTAATTTTTGAGGAACATTGAATCTATTCTTACAAACAATTAAACTCTTGATTCACATTTATTTCTTCTAATGCATCACTTAATCTCTAATACTCACTCCTTCCGAAATTGAGTGTTCATATTTCTATTTTAATTTGTTCGAAATTGAATATTCAATTTCTCTAAATAAATATATTTTTTATTTAAAATTTCATTAATGACATTTTTAATTTAAGGTATTTATATTTTAATAACTTATGATTTTCACCACTCACCACTTTAATTTAAGTAATTTACATATCACTAATTTATGAGTTCAACCATTCATTATATTAATATCAAGAATAATTTGATAAGTTAATTAAAATAAAAAAATTAATTAATTTTTAATCAAAGTCAAAAGTGAAGTTTTGGAGCAAGGGAATAATAGTTTTGCTCCCTTAATTATTTTTTTTTAAAAAAACCTTGTCCCAATATTTTATTTTCTAATTTTAAGATCCCACAACTTTTTATTTTTGACAAGATAGATCCTTCTGTCACTTTGGTGTTGAGCCTGCCAGAGACAAACAAAGTTGACTGATTTTCCTCCCTTTTTTAAGGATGGGGAATGGTTCCTCTTGTTTCCCTTTCTTAAAGCTTTTTTTTTAAATAATAATAATATATTACTTGCTACAATAAAATTTCGAAAATATCCTAAAAGGAAAAAAAATGTCAACTTTGTTTGACTTGCCATATTTAACCCTCAAAAAGTTACTGAATGACCTATCTAATAAAGGAAAAAGCTGAATGACCTATCTAATAAAGGGAAAAAGTTGTGGGACCTTAAAGTTAGAAAATAAAAGATTAAGATATCTATCAAATATAAAAAGTTAAGGGACGAAAACTACCAATTTGCCCAATCTATGATAATAGTTTATTTGTTCTAACTTATTTGTCAATTTAAAAATTTGAAACTACATTTGCTATCTTTTTTTTTTTACTCTTATTCTTTATTGATTTATATAATTGAATTAATTTATTATTTTAATTATTTATAATATAAGGTAATTTAGTTTTTCTTTATTAATGTCAATTGAGAGTTTATTTTCTTAAAAAAAAAGAGTTTATTTTTTTATGATAAAAATTTGGTGTAAGTTTCAAATGAGACTTTAGCATCATGATCTAGATATAGTATTGAAAAAAATCTTACACGTGTAGTGGATTCATTCTTTGTTAATTGGGCTTCTATTATTGTTTTAGCCATTAGAAAATTTTCAATGATTCCTAACCCAACTCATTTTTATCATATTTATAATATAATTACCACATGTTTATTTAAACTCAACGATGCAATGTATATTTACTTTATTTACTCATTATCGTTCTTATCTTTCAAAATTAAATATATAAATAAATTATGTAGTATTTTTGGAATTGAAAATAAAAAGGTATTAAAGAGAAAAACAATTACAAATAAAATAATAGTTTTTTATATGAAAGTTGCAATAATCTTTTAGAACATATATAAATTAATGCCCGAAGTAATTTAATAATATAAAGTTATCAAATTGAAACTTAGATCAAGACAAAATAGTATAAAAAGTTCCATAATTATTTACATTTGCTCAAGGTAAAACAGAACAAAACATGACATTAGCTCATCGAGTCATTCCAATGAGAGGCACCCACTTGTGCATCACAAAATAATTTATCAAATGCAAGGGTCTGCCTAGTAACAAGCAAGTTGAGAGCATGAGTTGCATTTGTGGAATCAATCAAAGGCTGATCGAGACTTACAAGTAAGGCGTAATGGGAACATTATTAGATATGGGGAAAAATGTAAGGACCACGCACTCAATGTGTGTGAAAGATTGGCTAGACAGGATAAGACATGCCAAAAGAGACATAGATTAGCTAAAAAGTTGCTAGAGGTTCATGGAGCTCTATAGAATTTTGCAGATATTTATAGAGTGTCAGCGACATGTATTATATGTAGTAGAATATATAAAGTATTCTAAATACTTAGTTGTAATCGTTAAATCAAATTGATCATAGTCATACATTGAAGTTGCGATAGACTATTAAATCTATCTAAATCTTCCCATTTGTAACAAGCAATCAAACAAAAACAAAAATATTAACATCAAAATATAAATTAATTATATAATCATATTACTTATATTAATTTTGTTGGTATGGCCTAAACTTGTCCCTTTAATGAGCTTTTGATTTTTTTTTTAAAATTCTTAAAAAATTATTCATGAATTTCAATAAATAAAAAAGGGAAAACCCATTTCTCATGCTTAGCTTGTATTTAAGGCTTTTAATTTGGAGGAAGGTTGTAGCATTGTTTGTGCTAATCTCCCCAAACCCTTTTTGAAAGTAATTTCCATCCAAACATTATTGTAGTAATCCATCTTAAATTGAGGAACATAAATTCATACACTACAAAACAACATTTAGCATGAAAAAAAATGAAGATAAAAATATAAAATTGCAGTTGAGAAAAAAATTATTACCAATGTCATGATAGTACAATTCCATCCATATGATATGCTAAAAAATAAAAATAAATAGATTGACAAAACAATAATTTAAAAAAAAAAAAAACTAAATCAGCTTGTATCTTTTAAGAAAGACTCATAATCTCACTCAAGTCATGTATCAAATTAATAGGAAAACTTCTATATCATACAAATATAATCAAAGATGAAACCTATTTTAAAAAATATTAGAAAATAGTCTGATATTATAGTTAGGATCATAGTTAATTAAGATAAAATAAATTGTAATGGTCGTATCTAATGAAAGGATAAATATCAAGAATTTTAGAAAGTTGGAGGGTATGAATTTGACAAAAATAAGTTGTGGGGAAAAAATAAAACTTTAAAAAGTTGAAGGGCATCGGAGCATTTTACCCTAAAGAAAAATCACAAAGAGTTTAAGTATAAAATTTAAATAATGGATAGACCAAACGAGATCGGATCCGAGATATAATACAGTGTAGTATTCGGTAGTTTCAGTCCTCGAAAGGGGCAATCTGGTCATTTGGCAAGAAAAGGAGAACAAAGCAAATCAAAAAAGGAAACTTTGTTAGTTTCGCGGTTTCGTTCACAGACTCATAAGTGAATTTCAAGGATCGATAATGGTGGCTGACTTGCAGTGGAGTTGGAAGGAAAAGACCTGGAAGGAGAGAAGAGAATAGGGTCTTCTTCTCTTCCTCTCTGACAATATTCCATTCCTCCACAAAATGCATATGCATAGCTTTATTTTTTCCCCTTTATTTGGGGTCTCTTCTGGGGCTTCGTGCTTCAAATCTCATTAATCTTTATCGACCATGACTATTAAGATCCGACAAATTACGTTCGTATCCTATGTTTAAGTAATTAGGTAGGATGGGGTGGACTAGATCATGAATAACACTACTACTGCTACTTCTTCTCCTCCTTAAAAGAAAGAAAAGAATTCTAATCACAAACTTTCGGCTTCTCCATTTTTCGAGATGTGGAAATCTTTTATTACTACTACTAGAAATTGCTACTATTAATTAATGAATTTCTGTGCCAATGCTCAGACTGAGTTGCTATTGCCTGTGTCTACATTAATGGCGTTTTCCGTTACTACCATTTTACTCTCGTTTCTCGACGTAGTACTGGTCTCTTTTTCCCTCCCCTTTTACTTCCCGTCTTTCTCCATCGTAATCGCATCGCATAGCAACGCTTATTTTGCTGCCTTCCTAACCCTAGCTCTTTAATCTACTCAGATGCCATGATCTTCCCACATTTCTAGGGTTTCCACTCATTTTTGTAAGTCATCTTTTGCCCTTTTTCCATTTTAACTAATCGTTTCTGCATTGCTTTTCTTCTATCACTCTTCTGCACCAAGGTTCGTCCGTTGCCTTCTTTTTCTTTCTTTTCTGGGTAGGGCTGGTTTGTTTCACAGGGACTCTCCAAACCTTGGGTTTTGATTTGGATCAACTTATTCAAAAGCACAACCTTTTAGCCCACCCGCAAATGCCTGCTGCCGTTCGAAATAAACTTGCTCGAGTCGATAACCTCCCGTTCTTTTTTAGATGGGGGATCTACTCTTCTAGTTTATTTGTCATATTTGTTTTTGTTATTTTTTATCCATACCTGACTGCATTTATTTTCTTTATGTGATTTAAGTGAGATTCGAATCTACTCTCTTTCTAGCTTTATCATATTTGTGCTAATAGATGATAATATGCTGAAGGGCCCTCCATTTCTTATTCCTTTCTTTCATCAGGTGAGTAGAAGGGAGGAAAGCTGAATTTAGCTTACTTCTACTACAATTGGCTTACTATGGACTTCTTTAAAATGAGAAAGTTCACTAGAGGCAGAAAACCAATTCTAGGAGGCGATGCAGAGGATAAAGCTGCACAACAGCCAGAACCCACTAAAGATAATGTCAACGGATTGGATAAGTCCGTGGATGTTCACACTACTAATGCAGAAGCAGAGGACGATGATGATGATTTCATTACTAACGAGGTCAAGAGGAGGTTGAAAGAACTAAGAAGAAACAGTTTCATGGCCTTAATACCTGAAGAAGATTCCTCTCCGGAGGATGATGAAAATGGGGAGGAAGGAGACACGAGCTCTAGTGAGTGGAGAGATGTAGATGGCGAAGGATGCCAATTCTGGTCCGGACTTGATGCATTGTATGATCGATACTGCGAGCGAATGCTGTTCTTTGATCGTTTGAGTGCTCAGCAGCTGCACGAAGTTGGTAAAATAAGTTACAAGCTAATTTCCCTGCCTCTTACTGATATATTTTAAGAATTTATTGCTTGGCAATTTATGGTTCTATTGTCAAACTTAGGTCCTTTCTTTTAAATCATGTATATTCTCTGCTATATCTACTTCCGGAATTTTGCAGCATGGTCTTGTTTCTCTTTTTTGGAGACCTTCTATCTGAACATTGACATGCACGGGACAAAAGTAAATTAATGGCCAAAAGTTACTGCTGTAGTTGTATGGATTCCGGGGTAATGAGAGTTACCTGATCATCAGATTCTGAGTATGCTTCACTAAAAGTTATTCCCTGAAGTTTATTAAATGGATTCCTTACCTAAATATTTCTACAAATATTTCTAAATATTTGGGGATTTTTTTTGGGGTCAAATATACCTTATCAGATTCCTTACTTAAATATTTCTACAAATTGTGAAGTGCAATTGGTTTTGGTGTTTGTTTTAAAAATTCTGAATGACTCAAAGAAACTTCTTTACAATATGAATTCTCTGAGTGGATCTTTTGGTTGTATTTATTGTTAAAATTAGAAATTGCAGTTTAATTCCAAACTTGCTTTTTAATTTTAACCCGAGGTAGAAATATTAGCTGGTGAACTATTGAAAACACCTTCAGGGGAGGCGCCTAACATAATGAATGTAACTGCTTGATGCTTATCTAAGATTTAATCTATGTGGTCATCCCCCAAGATTTAATTTCACGTAGGTTGCATGTGAAGATCAATCTCTAATAAGGAATGGATTTCAGAATGGTTGTAGCTAGAATTTGAAAACTGAATAAGGGATTTGAAGTAGTTTTCTTCTTTCTTTTTCTCTGTCAAATTTATGGCTGATTCTGTTGTATTGTTGCTATAGTAGCCTGAAACACTTTCTTCTTCCTTTATCATTTTATATTTTCGATAGAAAGTCTTCAATATTCTGTACTGGACTAAAGGACATTTTAATTTATGTCTGATGCATTTTGGCTATTGTACCTATGAATTTCCAGTAACAAAATGCTCACATGTAATGATTTTTTTGGCATTGGCCACTGCTGAGATATTGTAGAATTGTTTAGGACTGAACCATAAGCCCTGACGTAGGAACAAGAAATACAAAATACTCTTTTTTTTACTTGATACAAAATGGAGATTTCAATTTTTTTTTGTCCGTTGTCATCTTGTGAATTCAAGGTAGCATTAACTACCTTTTTCCCTCCCTTTATACCCTCATCTAATTAGTCCTAATTAGAGCTTCTAATACCAATACATTAATCCATTTATGAATGATAGTTTGGTCTTTCTTTCTTTAAGTTACATGAATTTCAACCTTTTCTTAAGGGGTGTAAAAGTGCATTTTGTAACAGTGAAAAAAATTGGAGTACTATAAACTGCAAATTAAGACGGCTTTCCCAGCTACTGCTAGAAAATTTTTTGTGTCAACATTACCCGAACAAGGCACTAGAGTATCAAAATTGCATTTGCATGAAGTTTGTTTTCACTGAAGAAATTGAATGTTAAAGAATTATGTGGGAGTTATTCACTGAAACAAACTCTTTTTTTCCCAACTCTGAAATTCAACTGGACTTGTGGATACTTGTCACCTATCGAAAGGAAAAAGGGGGAAAAAGAGGAAGGGTGCTTTTTAAAACTTGAAATACTTTAAAAGATGAGAACAAGTGCATGATATTGACATATCTAAACATCAAATTCAAACTAAAATATTGACCATTGGTTGCAGAGACATGCTATCAATATCTTCTCCCTTTTCACAGATAAAATTAGCTCAAATTCTGTGCTGGTAATGTAGGTTTGGCCTGCTATTCCATTTCCTACATGCTTTTGTGATGTCCAAATGCGCCTTAAATTTGTATCTGGAACTAGGTCATAGATTCTTGAACTTTTTGAGATTTTAGTTGGGAGTTTTTGCAAAGGTTTGATCTTTCAACCAAAAAGATCCTGTTTTTTCTTTTCTTTGGGAGTAACCCTCTTCTACTCCCCTTTTCAATGGCTTTGAAGAGGAGAAGAAAAAGGACAATCCAAGAAAATAATACACTATTTGTTTCTTTATTATGCTAAACTTTCTATTGAAATTTCAAAATCTCCAAATGTGTAATCCAGAATATGACTCAATATTTTGCAGGTTCTCATGCTCCTTCAACCCCTTCACCAATATCTCAATCTAAGAAGCTTGCATCTACCTTTCGATGCCTATCGTTGAAAAAAGTTAAGGAAACTGAAGATGAAATGGAGCACTTGCAGCAGCCTGGAAGTGACCCCTATCAGGATCTTGAAACAGCATATGCAGCTCAGCTGTGCTTGACATGGGAGACTCTTCACTGCCAATACACTCAACTGAGCCAGAAAATCTCTTGCCAGCCAGAAAATCCTACCTCTTACAGCCATAGTGCTCAGCAATTTCAGCAGTTTCAGGTTTTATTGCAGAGGTTTATTGAAAATGAACCTTTTGAGCAGGGATTGAGGCCAGAAGTTTATGCTCGAATGAGGAATTCATTGCCTAAACTTCTTCAGGTTCCAAAGGTCCAAGGTGCAAACATATATTCTTTTTTATAAATTAGCCTGCAATTTTTTCATCATTTTCATGTGATTATGTCCTCTTTACAAATCCTGTTATTTCCTTTTATTTCTTGGCCATGGCCTCCTATACTTTCTGGGTCATTTCCAGTATTGTTCCTTCTCTGAGCAGTTTATATCTTATTCACTGTAGGTCTTGATCAGAAGACCTCAGAAGAAGAATCAGATTGGCGAGTGCTCGCTCCGACTCTGATGAACATAATTGAGAGTTCAATCCTTACTTTTCAGCAATTCCTGAAAATGGACAAGAAGAAATCAGGCAGTGTTAGGAAACATTTTGTAAGCCAGAACCATCTATCTACACCTCTTCAACAGGCTCAATCGTCTCTTGAGAAGGTGAGACTGATGCCTTTTTTAGACCCTGCCATATATTCCAACATTAGTTACCCGTTTTCCCAAATTCATGTAGTTGGTTCCTTGGTTCCCTTGACTGTTTTATAACTTGGTTCACTATCAATATACGGTTTGCCTTCTTCCATGAAATGCAAATGCATGGATAATGATTAATTTATTGACAACTCTAAGAACTGCTTTTGCTGTACTGTTATTTGACTCCTTAATTGCAGAAAGCTATGAAACTGAAAGAACAGCGGAAGAAGTCAAAGAGCTGGAGAAAGAATGCTTGGCCTAGTGTGCATGAGGATGTGGAGCTATTGCTTAGCAGTGTTGATGTGAAAGTTTTATCTAGGGTGTTGAGGATGGTGTGGATCAGCAAGGAACAGCTATTTTGGTGTGAAGAAAAGATGAAGAAGATTGATTTGTCCGATGGAAAGCTACTGAGAGACCCATCTCCTGTCCTATTTCCTTGTTGAAGTGTCGAAGAGAGGTTGGCAGTAAATGTAATGGATGCGTTGCAGGAAAAGAGGATGGCATTGTTGAGTTTGTGAAGGGAAGACGAGCATGCAATTTGGCTTTGCGCATGCATTTTCAGTAGGATCTATATTTTGTTGAGGGACCTTGGCAGATATCATCATTAAGCCGGGGCATTAACTGTGGGAATTGTTGATTATTAGTACATATATCCCATCGTGGTTTTGAGTAACAGAATAGAAAGGGGTTTGACCGTAGTTTTGGTACATTTTAATATGTTTTTCATATTGCTATTAATTCCTTAAGTAGTACGTGTATCATGTTATTTCCGCTGATTGGGTTAGGCAGGTCGAATGAAGTGGCGTTTTAGATTTCTGGGCCTTGGGGGGTATCTTCATCAATCTAGGAACTGGTCTTGGGGTTCTCTTTGGATGATGGTAGATGTTTGAGTAGTGGATCCTGATTGTGGCGACTGCACGCACCAATATGTAAGTGCAAATCTATTAGAGGAGCAAAGGGATAAACACCGCGTGACCAATGGCCATCCTGGTCCCCTTGCCTTTACCTCACTAAATATAATGTTTTATTATTAATCACCTGAACCATAAAGTTAAATTTGATTGAAAGAATATTGTGTTTATTTTTTTCTTTTTAGTAGTGATAAATAAAGGGAAGAGAAATGAAAAAAAAAAAAAAAACGCTCTCTTCCTGCAATACTTGACCCCCATGAACATGCCCAAACAGAGACTTCTACTCAAAAATCGAAACCTGGAAAAATGAAACCGTCGGAACTGGATCGTCTGGGCTGTGTTGTTTTTGGCAAGAATTCATATTTTGTAAAGATTTCTTCGCTGATGAATTCAAAGATAAGGGTGTATTGGGCAAGCAAGGAGCAGCTTCATACGTCTTTCAAAATCATTTCCTTTCTCGAAGAAAGCAAACGGAAGCTGCTGATTTTTCAAACAAAAGATCTGGAGTTAAGCTTTTTACGTCTCTCTCTTTCTTTCTCGTGTTTTATTGTTTTATTTTTCCATTTTGGGTTATAAATCTGGGCAATGTCTAATGTTTGAGTGCAAAATTAAATTTGCGATAGAAAAATTAAAATTTCTTCTTTCTTTGTGGTAATTCTAAAGGTTAGTACGAATTTTATTTTCTTCTTCTTGCTTTTGGCTTTAAGAATTATGTAGTAAATTTTTATCATGTTGCCCGGTAGCAAATTTTTATCAGTGTTGTAGCTTTTCTTTCATAGATCTTTCTCTTCTTTTTTTTTGGACCCTTTTCTCTATTCATGAATTGATTCAAGAGAGTCGATAAACGCACTTCTATTTGATACACGCAATGCAAATAAACCCAATTCTGCACATGTTAGCCGGCGGACCAAGCAAGCCCTTAGTCCTCCCTCAACTTCTTGGAGACCAACTCAATTTTGATCTCTCCTTTTTTTCCCATTGATTTCCCATCATATTTAATTCATACACATGCAATTAGATCATATACAAACATTATTCAATCATAAAAACAAATTTTTCATTAATCAAATTATAACATTTTATCAATTCAAATAATCTCTAAACTAACATAATTTTAAGGAATAAAACTCAAAGATCTTACGTCATAAATTATTAAATTTAGTTAGATCGTAAAAATCTAACATTTTTAAGCATTTGTTTAGCCGAAAATGATTCCGATTTGATGATTTAGAAATTGAATTTGAGAAAGTTCAGGGGTAAAAATGCTATTTAGTATGTGCATTTATTAATGCGTGTCTAAGATCCTGAATTTTCTGCAACTTTTTCAGTTTGGGCTGCTAGTTTAGTAAACCTATTTAAATAGATAACGCTAGTTTCATTGGGAAGGAAATTGGGTAAAATACCTAATTTAGCCCTAAAACCCATATGCATGTCTCAGACTATTACATATTTACATGCAGAAAATTACTATAGAATTGGTTGAAAGATCAAGTCATAAAAATAGAATTGGCTGAAAGATTAAAAAAAAAATATTCAAAAATTTATGAAGAACAAAAAAAGTTTAGAAAAAGGATAACAACCAAAATAGTTTAAGGGCTAATTAGCAATAATTTTTTGATGAAATACACATTTTACCTTAAAAATATATTAGTGCGCGTGATGTTCTATGACTCGTGAGAAACCACAGCAAAATTTGTTAAAGGACCAACGAAATTGATGAGAAGCAAAAACAAAATATAGAAAACCAAACTTATCAAACAAAAACAGGTCGTAAATTAAACTGGCTCTAGTCATTCTTTAAATAAATAAAAAAAGGAAGAAAAGGTCAGAGGACATTCTGGGCATTTAGTTAGCGAATCTTTGGGGTTTGGAGGGCTGGGGGCGGGTCCTCACTCAGTCAGATGGAACTTTTCTTTTTCTCTTTTATAAAAAAATCAATAGAAAGAAAATAGAGAAAAATGATTCAAAATGTCTTTTAATTATTATTTTTTTAAAAAAAATATATCTTTAAACTTTATAAAATTTTATTTTTATATTTTGAATCATTATACTATTTTTAATTATATAATAATGTCTTTAAACTCTATTCATTTTAAATTTATTTATTTATCATTTATACCTATCTATCACCTTTATCCAAAATGATGATTTTTATTCATTATTTGAGATATTGTGGGGAAAAAAGATAATAATAATATAAAATGAAAAATGGAAAAAAAGTTTAACAATTTTTTTATATTATTAAAAATAATGTAAGGATAAAAAATATGAAAACAAAAAAATTTAAGGATATGTTTTTAAAACATACTCATTTTTTGAAATTTAATGTTGATATTTTTATTTTAAAAGGTTCAAAATAAATATATAATTTTTTAAGATAAATAAATAAATTTTAATATATAATTTATTTAAAATAAAATATAAATATTTAATTAAAAAAATTACATATTAGTACTACTGCTACTTTTTTAAAAATATATATATTTTATTTATGATAATTTACTACTGCTATGATACTACTTGCATTTACTATACAAATGCTAAAATGAAAGGGTGAAGGAAAATAAGAATAAAATAAGGGAACCGAAACGAACCCACTCTCTCCGGCTGTGTCGACACTGTGGTGGGTTTTAGAAGCGACATTTGTATTTTTAAACATAAACACTTACGAGTTACGAAGAAGAAAACTCTTCTCTTTCTCTTTCTCTCTCTCGTGATCCATTCCTAATCAGGTATCTACTGCTACTGCTTGGGCTTTTCAGAATTCATCGGAGCTTCTTCTGCTGTATACTCTCCGACACCCTATTAGGGTTTTCGGTGATTCTCGCCTTCCACGTCTATTGACCTACCTTCTTCGTTGCTTTTATTTTTCCTTTTTCTTTTCTCTTCCTTCAAACTTTTAGTTTGGTTTGATGATCCGTATTGCTTTTCCTTTTATCATCTGTATGGTGTGTTTATGTTCGAGGTGAGCTTTTTCCAGCAATTCCCGCCTTAAAGTTCTGGGCTTTCCACTGTTTGACTTTGAATTCTTGTTTAATTCTTTTAATTTTTGTTTTTTCCCCTCATCCTACATGTCTTGTTGCCGGAAAACATTCATTCATTTACTATGTTTACCTTTTCTAATGCTAATATGTAAGCAAACCGCGCTATTGTACCTGCTACTGGTGCATATGCTGTTTCAATAATAAAAAATCTCTTGAAATAAAATTAATCCAAGTTAGTCCTACACTTGCTTTATTAATCCAAGTTTATTTGTCTTTGTAATATTTTGCACCTTCTACTCTTCAGCTGCAAAAACTACAGATTTCTGTGAATAAATTTCTATTCTTGTCCATCTCTGTGCTGACTCACGTGTAACTTGCGATTATCTTTACCCTAACAGAGGACGACTGTTTTCCTGCGGATTGAGAAATTAAAATTGCTAACTGTTCATGGCCGTGCTTGGTTCATGATATTACAAGAATATGTTTGAGGTGGCTTGATCCAGTTTTTAATTTCTAATGCTATTTTTACTTTGTTTTTCTTTCTAGTGTGCCTAAGGGTGGGGGAGGCTCATATGCTTCTTTCTTTTTCATTTTCCTCGTCTTTTTCTTCTCCCCCAACCCCCCCCCCCCCTCAAAAAAAAAAATATTCTCATTTACTTTCATATATAGGACAATTGTTGACTCAAGTCATTAACTGAATGATTCACTCTTGCTATGAAGGAATGTGACATATTATTGTTTCTAAAGGAGTGTGGTCTGTTATTCTTCAAAGGGTATGGCGACTGAAAGCCCTGTGAGAATTATGGAAAGCACTAGAACTGGGAAATGGGCATCTGCTAAGGATTCTGCATCATTTGGACCACCATTGAATAACTTGGTTGAAGATGAGCTGAGTTTGCTTCTGAAAGGGCATAAAATTCATGGGGAGCAGCGAAACATGGTTCCAAGTCGTAGTGGTAGTGCACCGCCAAGCATGGAGGGTTCATATGCAGCCTTTGGCAATGTCATGTATGCGCAAAGATCTACTCGGGATTCAAGTCTGACAAGTTCAGGCTCCAGTATTCCGTATTATCAGGCTGGGGAGCAGCTGCAAGCTGATCCATCTACTTTTGCACATTCTACCTTCAACCAGAACTTGCCACGGTTTCCTCAATCCATTATGTCAAGAGAGAGTCTGCATCACATCGGAGTTCTGAGCAATAATTGGAAATTGACATCCTCTGGTGGAAGTGGTGATGGAACTTTACTCTTGGCTAGGAGTTCTCTTTCCACTCATCAGGAGGAGCCTGAGGATGATAGCTCACTTGGTCAAGCTTCAGATGATTGGGCTGAAAGAAGTAGTTCCATTTTCCCTGAGCAAAATATATCATCTTTGGCTGGTCGCCACAAAAGTTTAGTAGACTTGATACAGGTAATGCCATCCCAACTCTTGCTATTTCTGATTTTGAAGTTTTCAACTAAAAGGTTCATAGTATTTGTTTGGGAGTAATTTTCCATGTGTACTTTGTATATTCTTTGTCAAGGACACTCAAATGAACTTACTTCATGGTATGTGCATCCACTGAACATGTTAAACTCTGTGCAATCTATTTGTAGATAACTATAATAACAATATATATTGCCGCCAAAAGAAGAATGCCTTGTTGTGTTCTAGAGAAAAATGATGCTTGGTTAATAAATGTAATTTGGTGGTCTAGTACACAATACAAATATGAACTTCGCTATGAAGCTACACTTGAATTCTAGTGATTCAGGGGCTGTTTGGGCACAGGACTCTTTGAGTATGCAATAAATTATGTTTGAACTTGAGGGAGGTGTATATATCTACTAATTTTTATTTTTTAATGAAATTGTTTCCATGTAATAATTTTTAACAAAATTAGTGCTCCAGAGTGTGATGAAAAAGATGCTATTTCTAAATTAGTTTAAAATGCTTCTGGAAAATATTGGATTATGGCTAAATTCTAGTAAATCTATGGTAGTATCATATTCCAATCTTGTACTGCAGCCCTGCTTGCAAATAAGTGTTACCAATGTTGTTCATTATTTGTCCATAATTCTAAAGCAAATTTTTGCTGTTTCACTTGGTTTTGAGGATTTAAATAATGGCCCCCCAATCTTGATAAATTTAATTATAGGCAGACTTCCCTCGCACTCCATCTCCTGTGTACAATCAGTCTCGCTCTTCGAGCCATGTTACAACAGATGAACCCATTGATCCTGAGATTCAAGTTCTTGCCCTAGATAATATTTCTGTCAACATTTCAACATCACCCGAATCAAAATCAGGCCTAGATTCTGTTTCTAGAGTTGAGAATTCTCTCAAGTTAAAAGCAGTTGATGATCCTTCTGCTGGCTCTCTGCCAAACCCATCTTATCTTGACAAGCTGGGTAGATCACCTTCACCTCAACAAAATGAAGCAGCCAATAAAGAAAAATGTGTTGGAGATGAGATACTAAGAAGTCAACCCTCCATCTCCAATGAGAGAAGCAAACAAGAAGAAGAGAAAATCTATGAGAAGAACATACTACAGCCGTACCAAGTGCATTACCATCTGCAGGGATCTCAAGATTATGGTCCTGGTCAAGCTTTGAGTAACGCACAGAATGGCACCGAAAAAGTTCTGCATGGCCATGTCAATTTCTCATCAGCTGAAGTACAGTCAGTTATGCATGCTACTGGACTCACGCCACCTTTATATGCTACAGCAGCAGCCTATATGGGTTCAGGAAATCAATTTTATTCTAATTATAATCCATCTGCTTTATATGCTCCACAGTATAGTATGGGAGGATTTGCATATCCCCCATATGTTGCTGGATATCCCTCGCATGCTGGGGTGCCCATGCATTATGATGCCGGTTCTGGACAAAGCTTTAGCGGTCAAACTGCTGGTGTTTCAACAGGGGAAAGCAATCCACAAGTGGGTGATATGCAAGCTTTTAATAAGTTCTACAGTCACCAGGGATTGGTGATGCATCCTTCCTTTCAAGATCCTCTTCAGATGCAGTACTTTCAACATCCTCTTGAGGATGCATATAGTCACCCAGCTCAGTATGGACGTCTTCAGCCGATGAATATGGTTGGGGGTCAGTTTGATTCTTATGCTTCACAAAAAGAACCTAACCTTCCATCTTATATTGGAGATAAGAAGTTTCAGTCCACACCAAATGGCAACCTGGTATTCAGTCCAAGAAGGGTGGGAATGGCTAGCAGTAATTACTATGGAAACCCAACAGGCATAAGTTTCATGCCACAATTCCTGGGATCCCCTCTTGGTAGTCCAGTTGTACCAGGATCTCCTGTAGGTGGGGCAACTCCTTCAGGAAGGAGAAATGATTTCAGATTTCCCCAAGCTTCTGTCAGAAGCGCTGGTGTATATTCTAGCTGGCAGGGTCAAAGAGGATCTGACAGCTTTAATGACCCTAAGAAACATTCTTTTCTTGAAGAACTAAGATCAAGCAATGCTCGGAAAATTGAACTCTCGGACATCACTGGCCGCATTGTAGAATTCAGGTATTATTCATTACGAATTACTTTTCTTTCCAATTACATGGCTTTGCTTAATTCCGGTAGTGGATCTATTATTTCTTGTGTGTGTTCTTATACAGTGTTGATCAACATGGGAGTCGGTTTATCCAGCAGAAATTAGAAAACTGTAGTGTTGAAGAGAAGGTGTCTGTTTTCAGAGAGGTTCTTCCACATGCTTTAAAATTAATGACTGATGTTTTTGGGAACTATGTCATTCAAAAGGTAGGCAGTTGAATGTTTTGTGTAGGTTTTATATCTTTTAATATGTCATTTTCTTTAGTTTAAGAGATGATATGTGTATTATCTTTCTGGGGCAGTTCTTTGAATATGGAGATCCTGAGCAGAGAAAGGACTTGGCAAATCAACTTTCTGGACAGATGCTTCCTTTGAGTTTGCAAATGTATGGTTGTCGTGTTATTCAGAAGGTGTGTGGACCTTAGTTTAAGTGATAAGTTGACGAGTTTGTCCATACTTCACTTTGCTTCTTATTTGTCAAAATATTGCATCCACCTTATTATTATTTTAAGGCGAAGTTCTTTCCATGTTCAAACCAAAAGCACCTCTCGTTTTCTGGGTCTTTCCTGTCATGCGTATAGATTCCTCTGCCACAAGTTCATAATAAGTACAAGGATCTACTGCTGTATAGATACCTTTGGCAGCTAATCCTCTTGATAGTATGGTGCATATTTGTCTCGTCTTCCCTTATAACTATTCCAAGTGTTCAGAATGTGTATGTCTATTTGTCTTTTGCAATTTTGCACTCTTTGATTGCCTTCAGGCTAAAAGAGAGCACTTGAATGGACAAATGGGACCTTTTTTATGTGATAAAGGCTTAGATTCAGATCCTTCTACGCCTCTCCATTGTTATGACGAACATCAGGAGTCTTACTAGTTCAATTCTATGCAATGGACATATCATATCAAAATGTGATTAAACTCTGTCTTTGCTGACCCTATGCTGATCTTAATTCCAGGCTCTTGAAGTTATTGAGCTTGACCAGAAAAGAGAACTTGTGCATGAGCTGGATGGACATGTAATGAGATGCGTAAGAGATCAGAATGGAAATCATGTAATACAGAAATGCATTGAATGTGTTCCTACCATAGAAATTGGTTTTATTATCTCTGCTTTTCAAGGGCAGGTGGCAACTCTGTCTACCCATCCCTATGGTTGCCGTGTAATTCAGGTAATGTAATATAATGGTCTTGTTGTTTCCAAACCTCTGAAGCATATCTTGTATTTGCATTCTTTCAAAGGTTTATTTTTCTAACTTTAGTCCTTGGCTTTCTTAGAGAGTTTTGGAGCATTGCTCAGGCAACTCACAAACACAATGTATTGTGGATGAGATTTTGGAATCAGCTTTTGTCCTTGCTCAAGATCAATACGGAAATTATGTCACCCAGGTTTGAGATTTATCTGTATTTGTTGTGTACTAACATAGTTACCTCCCAATATTTTCATGGTCTTCACTTTTCCTTTCATTTTATCTTCAAGACGATTCAGGTCTTTATTGCTCATGGAGGTGCATTTTAACCTTTTTCATGTATTGGTCTTCTTCAAATGCTATGTCTGGTTTTCTTGATGCTTAAGTTGTAACGCGTCTTTTTTATGATGGAGGCAGTTGGGTCGTGTATTTCTCCTTTACAGTTTTTGAATTTCATTCTTTATCATCATCCAGTATCTGTGTACTGTCTAGTTTTGAATTTGCTTTACAGTATCTCTGTAACATATTCATAGGTAACTACAAAATATTTAGCTCCCTTCCTACTTGAGGCAGTGAATTGAAATCTAGTTTTTTAATTTGATTATGTTACAACTCTAGTCATATCTATTGCAGAATGTAATTTTTTTATTATAAAAAAAGTTGTAGATCAGAATTTTTACCCAACCCCAGTTATATCTTTTCTTTTGTAGCCAACTTCCCCTTCCCCCCCCCCCCAACAAAAAAAAGGACGAGAATAGTTGGAAAATGTGTTACATTTATGGCATAGTTATTCTTTCTTATGACAATGCCAGAACTGAGAGTGGTTCTGCTGTTTCAGCATGTTCTTGAGAGGGGAAAACCACATGAAAGAAGTCAAATTATCAGCAAGCTGTCTGGAAAAATTGTACAAATGAGCCAGCATAAATATGCATCAAATGTTGTTGAGAAGTGTTTAGAGTATGCTGATGCTGCTGAAAGGGAGAGTTTGATTGAGGAGATTCTTGCTCAACCAGAGGAAAATGACAACTTACTTGTAAGAGCACATAAAGTTATTGATATATCTTTTTACAAGTTCATAATGTTATGCTGAAAAAAGTGTGTTCTTGAAAATGCACTAGTAAATCTTGATATTCCTTTCTTGATGAATTTGTGCTTGCAGCTACAAACGTTAATTTGAGATCTGGAGACTATTGGATGCTCCATATTCAACCATTTTTAGTGTTTCTTATTTAATCGCTGGTTATTTATTCACTGAAAGAAAGTTGTTGCACAATCCATGTAGTCTTGTAGATTATATTATACAGCTTCATTTTGGAACTCTTTTCTCATGTTTGATATGCTTATTGTAGACAATGATGAAGGACCAGTTTGCGAACTACGTAGTGCAGAAGATTCTTGAAATAAGTAACGATAAGCAGCGGGAGATATTACTTGACCGAATCAGGGTACATCTTCATGCTTTGAAGAAATACACTTATGGCAAGCACATAGTTGCTCGATTTGAACAATTATCTGGTGAAGGTGCGAAAAGCCATTTTCTTTTTGTGTGGGAACTGTGATATGCATGGATTTTTTTAGGAATATTTGTTTTTATTGTTGTGATTCAATTGTTTGGTGCATATTTTATTGACATAGCTGAGATTGAGTTTGAACTCTTGCATTGCAGAGAGTGGAAGCTCTGAGCCATAGAATTACAAACGTGGGGATGGTGGGAGGGGAATGTTGCTCTGCTGGAGGTCCCTAGTTAGTGGGAAGGAATAACATTAAAAAGGTTGGAAGCGATAGTGTAGCATCATAGAGAACTCGTGTCATGATTGGTAATGATATTAGTTTTGAATTAAATATTTGGAAAAGGAGTAAATATATGTACTTTTATCTCTGGAAGTTGTACCTTTGTAAGTCTTTATGTATAGTAAATTAATTTGATTGTATGTATTTGCCAAAAAGATGTACTGCTGCTGCTATATGGGACCACTAGTATTTCCTAAATCATCTGTTTGCTATCAAAATGGAACTTAACAGGTGGATTTTTTGGGTATTGTGAGTTTGAGCTGTCATGTTTGGTAATGCATGTACATGGGTTGATATAAATCTCTGCACAACTGAGCCGCGGCGAGGGTGAGGTTTCTCGGTCTAGGGATTTGATTTTTCAAGGATGCAACGTACATGTTCGGAAAATGGTGAGAGGAGCTTCATTGTGAGCTAGGTGATGAAGACAAGAAACATGTTGATTTCTTAGTACTTCCTTTATTCGAAATGAAGTGTTTTTTAATTTAATATAAGAATTAGGAAGAGCCTTTTGACTTTTAAAAATTTATTACAATATCTTTGTAATAAGATATTACAAGAATTAAGGAAAGTATGTCTTTAAGGAAGTAGATTATTATAATATTTTTGTTATTAGTGTAATTAATGGTGAGATTATGTGATTTAAAAATTTATTACAATATCTTTGTAATAAGATATTACAAGAATTAAGGAAAGTATGTCTTTAAGGAAGTAGATTATTATAATATTTGTTATTAGTGTAATAAATGGAGATTATTTGAGAGAGTGATATAAATTTTAAAAAATATGATTATTTCTAAGTGTAGATTTAATTTTAAGCATGTAAATATAAATATTTAATTTTAAATAGTTAAAAAAGTAGATTTAGTTTGTTTTAGATCACGTGATTACAAAATTTATATAATACTTTAAAAAGTGTAATTTACATTTCATTTGATGCAATTTTTTTATACAACTTATTAAATAAGTCAGTTTAAGAATTTTTTAAAAAAATAATCGTTGTTTACAACTGATTAGTACAAAATAAGAAACACATATACTTTACTTCATTATTATATGCTTGTGAAAATGAATACTTTGTTGCATTCATAAAAAAAAAAAAACAGAAATGGATGGGAAGGAAAAGGAAAAGATATAAGATCTTATGCGTTTGGATTGATATTTTTAGATGGAAAAGAAAAGGAGGAGAATTGAAAGATTTAAGCCTAGTTTCATTATCCAACTTCATTTACGTTCCAAAGGAGTTATTCTACAGTTTTAGTTCGTTTTTGTTTTTCTTTTGCCACATCCATCCCCATGATAATTACGTGAGGCCAGTTTCGTCATTTCCAGTGAAAATAGAGTTGGTTCTTGCCAAACTCGAAAGAAAGAGAAAAAAATTGTACTTTATTGAGCCGCATTTTGGGAAGTCAACTTTTAATCCCTAATTACTTCTCAAAATTCATTGTCTCCCAAATCCCTCAAAATTGCCCTCCCTTCTGTATTCTTCTCAAAAACCATAATTAGAATTTGGGAAGGCAACACCACCTGAAGAGTTCTCGTCATCATCTAGTGGCTCATTGTCTTTATTATCTTCACCATGCTGATGTTCATTCTCTATTGCATCACAAAGTTGTTTCATAAACAAATCACTGGGTGCCCACAAACTATCTAATGGACATGGCCTCTTAGAATCTAGCCTCAACCATGGCTTCTCTTTCCCACTCCATTGCAATAAACTCATCAGACCAGGATGCAAATCTCTACACAGTCCTTCAAGATTATCTCTCTCAAGTCCATGCTGGTTCCATCTGTGCTCAACATTTCTGGCAAAAACATGTGATGAGAGGTTGATTTTCCATAATTTGGCAAAGTAAGTGATTCAATTAATTGTGACAGGAAGAAGGTCAGCCAGGTAGATTCTGGCGTAGTTCAATGGTTGGTCAAGAACGTGCCGGATTCAGGAGGAGATAAGGTGCTTGACAAGAGTGGGATTGAAATGATAAAGGCGGAAACAGAGGTAAGGGAAAGTGGAGGTAATGGTGGAGTTGAGATCATAAAATTGATGGCCATGAGTAGTAGTGAGGAAATGGAAGAAAGTATTTTATGGACAAGTGGGGTCTTGGAGGAATTGTCCAAACTTAAATACATTATGGACCAAAGTGTACAATAACTCGTTCTAAAGAGTACAGGAATTTTTAACTCTTTTAGAATGAAAAGATAAATACATTTGGGGAAGAATTTTGTTGGATAATCGTCGTGATATAAATATGCCCCATATATATGGGTACGGTACTAAAGTAGTATATAATCACTATATATGGAGGATAAAAGAGTAAATTAGACCCTTATTAAATTGAAAAATAAAATGCATCTTAGTCGTTTAATTGTTGTATAAAAAAAATTTACTTTGACTTACTCCTTTTGAAATAAAAAAGGTTGTGGGATAATTTAGCTTAAGAAAAAAAGTTTGTTCAAATATGCATATTGGAATTTAACTACATTTATAGACTTTTTAAAGTATTAGATTTGTATGAATTTTGTATAATTCTAATACAACGACTTTATAGATATGTTAGATTCACACAAATTTCATGAGATTTTCATTTAGGATTATTGTGTATGTCATTCTCAAATTTATTCTTACTTTAGAAAAAGAGAACAAATAATACTTTTCAAAAATAAATAAATAAAAATATAATGAAAAGTAAAATAATTTATTAATTAGTGTGAAATTACTTATAATATCTTATATAAATGGATGGATGAAGTATTAGTTAGTAAATTGTAAATTCATTAAATTAAAAAAGATAGTTAATATCATTTAAGATAAAAAATATATTTATTTTTTAAAAATAAATATTTAATTTTAAAATAAAAATATGATTATTTAATTACTCCGATAGATAGAGAAAGTATATATAATCAATTTTATTATGAATATTTCAAACAATTAAAAATGTATGTACTTAGTAACGAAAGAGGCAATAATAAAAAATAATATTACATATGTATAAAAACATAAGATATTGAATCAACTTTTAAATAAAGTAAATTGTTTTTAAAATAAATAAATTATTAATAATGCATTATAGTGGATTTCATTAATTTTCTTTTACAAAGAGATGAGCAAAAAAATAGAAAAATAAATGATAATATTATAAAAAATTCATAAAATAATTTATATTTGGATACAAATCCAACGCACATGATTAGCGACTAATATTTTTTAATGGATGAGTAATTAAAAGAAATAACGCTGTGAAAGTCGGTCGATTCGATTCTTCTTCATCATCATCAGAACACCGTGCGATGGCCACCGAGCAACAAGCAGGCAACGCTACCAACCCAAATATCGCTATCGTCTCCGGACCTCGTCGGAAATCGAAAGCCAACGGAGACGCCGACAAACTGGGTGGCAGGCCCCTCATACTCATAATATGCGGGGGCCTCGTCTACTACCACTGCGCATTCCGCAATTCCAGCCTGGTCTCTCTCGTCTCTGACGTCTTCATCGTCCTGCTATGCTCCCTGGCCATCCTCGGCCTTCTCTTCCGCCAGATGAACATCCAGGTCCCCGTCGATCCCCTTGAATGGCAGATTTCTCAGGACACTGCCAACGCTACGTTCGCCTGCCTCGCCAACACCATCGGCGCCGCTGAGTCCGTCCTCCGGGTCGCGGCCACCGGACATGATAAGCGCTTCTTTCTAAAGGTAGCAAACTATCTTCCTCTTCTATCGGATCTCTACTCTCTAGTTTGCGTTGGTAATTTCTTCTACTTGAATTCCTACTAATTACGATGGATAGGAAAAATAGGTTTATATATTGTACTCTATTCCTGACCGCTTGTAACAATTCACATGCTTTGAATATGCTTAATGCCTTCGCAGGTGGTCGCCAGCCTTTATTTGCTATCAGCACTAGGTAGAGTTGTCTCTGGCGCGACTGTTGCTTTTGCCGGTATGTTTTGGTGCTTCGCTTCTTCCGTCTGATACAGTGTTTGGACTATTAATTCTAAACTCACTGTGCGTTTTTTGCATTTCTTTTAATTTCATATCTCTTCTGCCTTTTCTGGCGCCTGATGAAACTAGTTTTGTTTTCCCTGATTCCATTTCACAAAAAGCAGAATAAGCATTGCTCTTCGATCATTTGACATGAACTATTATTGCCTTTGCCCAAACCTGTTGTGTGAAATACTTAAACCCATTGGAGTTTGTTACCATGTGAAGATGTATCTTGTTCCTCTTGGTATAATCTTGTCTTTTTGGTGGCTGAACTGATTGAAATTATTTTGTTGTCTCCTTTGAGTTTATGCTTGGTGCGTCTCCCTAAAGAACTTACTGCTAGAGTTTAGTCTAGTTATGCGAACTTGTGAATTTTTTTGCACCGTTTATATAACGGTGGTTCTTCTTCTTGCAGGACTGTGCCTCTTCTGTTTATATTTGCTTACGGAAAATTCAAGGTTGATAAGTGCTTGTTTCTCACGGTTTTCTGGGAGAAGAGACTACGCAAGCTCCGACCGAGGTAGCGGATAGACGACTGTGTTGTGTAATTCTTACATTCCTATTACCACTCTCTTCTGCACAAGGCTAGCTGCCCTTCCATCATTTGGTAGCTCCTGTGTGATCGTCCCCAAAATACTTGAGAAAACAAATTCAGAAGTTATTCACTTCATAGTATATGGATCTACACTATACTGACTTTTGACCGTTTTTCTCTTACCCAGTAGTATCTGATTTGCAGAGTCAATGCTCTAGGTGCTGGAGTTGGTTTTCTGCGTTATGTAACAACTCTTTTCTATTCGCCAACTGGGTTTCCGTAGCCTGTATTGTATCTACTATCTTACTATTTTTGGGATGTGGCGATTCGTGGCCCCTTGCTGTTAATCAACTGGGACTTTATCATCTGGATTCTACTCATTGCTTACTATTTTTGAGTTATAAAAGCAACAATGGGGCACTTGTACCTGCAATAGACATAATTAAAATCGGTAACCGGGGTTTCAAAAATTTTTTGTATCATGCCATCGCCCCATTATCTTAAGGGTTTAAACGAGAAAAATTCAATAAGTTTAAGATGCATGGCACACGGTTATATTCTAATGGGAGCATTTTTCACTTCGAAGGAAAATTTTTGTTAGTATCCATCAATGTCAGATACCAAGAATCAAATTCATAAATATCTAAGCAACTGAGAGTCAGTTGTCTGGCCGGGGAAGGAATTCTGGCAGTTAAGTCTAATTGCCGTGGGCTTCAATATTGGATTTCAAAAACTCATCATCCCTAATCATGCCTTGCGTCTTTCGCCGAGCAGTATATCCTTCCAGGCCTCGTAAAACATCCAGGTGATACCTGAGGATGGCATTACTTTTAAGCAACTCGCACCCCAGCCTCTGTACAGTCCTAATAAACCCTCCTCCCTAATGACTTCTGATAGTGCAGCCGCCATGTGAGGGGGGCATTTACCTTGCAAAGCCCCCACCATTAATCGTTTTCTTGCCACTTCCAAAGGATAACTGATTGTGCTGGCTGTTAAACCTGATTTGTGGAGAATATAACACACCATTTATTTGTAACTGAATGGATATCTTAAGCATTATGGGAATATTTTTCCTTAGAAAAAAATCACAAGAATAAAAAAGCAAAACAACATCATGAGGATAAGGAGACTACGAAATGTAACAAAAGAGTGAAAAATTTATCCCCTAATTGAATCCAGCGATCACACATTCACACTTGACTGAGTTCTAACAAAATCATGTGATTTAGACAATTAATTTTGGCAAACAGACATCCCTATTTTCCTTTTATCAATTGCCTACATTTCCCAAAGTACGTGATCTTTCTTTTCCACAACCATGCAAAAAAAATGTTGCACTCTATTACCTCAAACCAAAAAGGGGAAAATAAGGTTCGTTGTAGCACTAATTAAGCAGGTCTAAAAAATAAATTACATTTATAAACCAGCAGAATAAAAACCAAGATTCTCACCTGAGAGAGCTCCTACTAAAAGCATCTCTGCCCGACTTAAAGATTCTTTTTTCTTTGTCAAGCAGTATGACTTCTTCATTGACTCATACATGAAATAGTAGCATGTGCTATAAGGAAGCATGCCAATCAATGTGGGCAATATTCCAGCATACAAACCACCAATGCCACTGTCCTCGTAAATCTTCTGTGCTGCAAGGCTAATACTGGGATAAATTTCAGGACTTACAGTCAATCGATCCTGAACATCATTAAAAAGGAAATCAAATGAGCTTCAGTATGCAGCAAAATTTAAATCAGCAATTGCTCTTAACTAAGGCAAACCAGCAAACCACTACAAAAATGAATAAAGAAAATGAGCAGATATGCCATCAAACACTACATAAATGACTCCATGGCCAATAGACATTCTTTCTTTTGAAGACCCTTCCACAATTCCAATTCAAGTACCTTTAACACTTCAAGTGGATGGCAGACAAGTGTGCTGACAACTCCAGCAGCAGCACCAGCCACAGCAACTGGAGAGACCCAGGACATCGAAAAGCTCAGGTTGACATTACCAATCTGCACCTTTGGACACCCACTTTGTTTCCATTTCTCTTGGGCCGATGTCATGGCTCTCTTGACACACTCATAGGTTCCCAACTCAATTGCCTGAGTTGGAATTATGCGCAGCATGTTTATTGTGTTTCCAGCCCATAGTCCTTGCCAGCCTTGCTGTTCAATGACCTGAATGAAACTACCATAGATATTTTTTGACCCAACGCCAACCACCATTCTGGTCCTGCAAATTTTAAAATACGAAATAAGGAAAAAAAATTCTGTAATGCAGTTAGTCTTCAATAGTGCAACTGAAAACCAACTAGTAGTTACTCTTTGCATTAGATCATTAAACTTTATATGTATGTCCTCCTCCTTCACGCTAAATAAATCACTCTTCAGAGTAAGCCATGTAGAACCCAGGAAAAATGTATGCCTAAAACTTAAAATATACTAGCAAAAGGCAAAGATGCCGCCAGAACAAGTCAAAACACCGAGTTAACTTGCATTCATTTGAAACCAAGTAAAATTCAAGCTTTACCATATTTGATCCCAGTTCCCTCAATGAACTTTCAAAATTTACTTTTTAAGTTATTGGTTTCCGTATCTTTCTTAAAATTAAGATATTAGCTTTCTTAAAACCAAGGCTTGTACCAAAAGATTACTTCAAACCACACAAATGCTCCAAGGTCCTTCAGCCACACACCCAATTTACAAGGACAGGTTTGAGGGGAAAATTACTAGTAGATAGACTTTTATATTAAGTCCCATAACAAAACTTCTCTGAGTTCAGATATTAAACTTGAAAATTCAAGATTTGGCAGCAAATAATTAAGCAACAAAGAGAATGGAAATACTAGAAAATAACTAATGATATTGCAAGGATAGTAGGAAAAGCGTGTGCATTTCATACTGTATCCCTCCAGAAATCAGGGTCCAAGTTTACTTGCTAAATTCTCAAAATCTATGCTCAAGGCAAACATTAATCATACTTTCAATAAATCCTTTGAAAACTAGGTTCATAGCATAGGATACAAGTCCGTCTATGAGCTCCCCCCATACATCGGTTGAGGGAGATGATAGAAGCTGCTGCAAAAGTGACGCTGAAACATTTGACTTTATAAAAATTAAGTCCAATGGCCAGTTAAATAACATTTCGACTTGAAAAATGCTCTATTGAGGTAAATAACATAAAAAACATTCAAACGCCAGTTAAAGAGTTTAATTTCTTGTAAATGAGGTAGAACAAACAGAGAAAGATAGAGCAGACAAAACCTGATAGTTTCTAGAGGAGCAAGAACGGCTTTGGTCATAGCACCTGCCAGAGCACCACTAAGGAACTCACCAACTTCTCTGGACTGCACAAAATCCTGAACAAACAAAGACGGTCATTCTTTTTTGTAACTCATGCTACTTGACATGTAATGAAACCAAGCTCACAATGAATAAACTTTTGGAGGGAAAAGATTAGCAAATTTTAAACCAGGAAAGAGGTGCAGGGGGAAAAAAGAAAGAAAGCAAAAAAGATAAAGAAATGACGAAAAGTCGGATGCGATCTATCTGGGACTGGATTTGAAGAAGTGATCTTAAAGGAGATTCGGAGAATAGTACACATAAGAAATGATACGGTTAGTAACTAGAAAATAAGGAAATTTGATTAACTAGTTTAAAGAAGTAGTCCTGAGGTTATCCCACTCAAACACAAAATCGGAAAAAATAAAATCCTGTAGGAAATTCAGAGCAGCGAGGATGACTTACATGGCACGCTCTTGGAATATCTGGAAAACGGGGGAGAAAGCGAAGATGACAATTAGGTTTAAGGTGAGTAGTAGTTGCGTCGGAAGAAATGGAATGAGCGTCGAGATGGTCGAGGAGGAGCTCCTTGGGAACCACCATGACTCCATAGATATCTCCGACTGCTCCTCCTCCTCCTCCTATGACGCAGAAACTCTTCTTCTGCGATTGGGACTGAAGAGACATAAACGATCAATCAGTGAAAAAATAAAAAATAAAAATCTGGGTTTGGTTTGGGGAGAGAGATGAGAATGGGCGTGGGAGTGGGCGATGGGGGGCATGAGAGTGGTTTTAAAAGTTTTCAAGGAATAGTAGGAAAGAAAAGACATGCCTGAGGAGGGTGAGAGTGGGGCTGAGACTGGGACGTCTCCTTTTGGATCATTTTCGCTTTCTCTAGGGGGGGCGCCGCTACTCAGGGAAGGAAAGTGAAGCCTGGACCTTGACACAGTCGGGTCGGGGAATAGTTGATATTTTTATTTTTCAGGTGCCATCCCCGGCCTTCTTTTGTAAATGTTTCCACATTCAAGAATCAAAGTATCTCTGCACGAGCGAGAATCAATATTAAACATGACACACAGACACGAAACAATATTAGTGTTTGAGGTTTTACAGGTTAAAGAGTTTGTATGTAAATTCATTTAACGTTAAACGGATTTACGGATAAACGGTTTTGATTCTCATAAATATAGTGAAGTAGTATTTTTTGAGTCCTTTTTAATTTGTAATTTTTTTTTAATTCATGAGTATTTTTGGATAATTTATACATTATGATGATCTTTTTTTTAGGGTATTCATGAGTTTTTTTTTACATATTCTATTTAATTACCATTTATCACTATATAAATAGGGATGATGATGATTTTAAAAAAATAAAATAAAAATTAATGCAAAATGTCATGATATGGTTATTATTCCATTGAACTGCGGAAATTCAATAAATAATTTAATTTTTAATATATTTTATACTTTTTTCTTACGATATTTGTCTGTTTCAACAAATACTATGATGATTTTTTTTTAAAAAAAAACTTTTATTGTGAGAATTTGAAATGATGATAATCTATTTTGTTGATATGCATTCACGTATAGTCGTAAAAAACAAATATTTACATGATTTGTACAATTTTACATCAACATTTTGCTATTTTACATGGTTTATATAATTTTTTCCTTTGATTGAACATATTTTTGTCTCAATATTTTGTGTACATTAACTCTATTGATTTTCAATTTTAATTTATTGTATTTTATAATAAACATAATATGATTTCCCATTAAAATAGATGTTATTGCGTTGACGAATTACTAAATAGGGTTATCATGTCAGTGGATTGAGTGAGTTGACGGGTTCACATGTTGTGTTCGAGTTCACAGATTGGATTTAGTGTGTTAATAACTTGTAAACTTGACACGACATGATATGATAGTTACCCCTAATCCCCACTGCCAAACCAAAAAACATATATGGTATGTTTGGATTGGTTCTTAAAACCAATTTCTCAATTCTTTATAAAAACATTTTTCAAAATATTTTTTTATAACTCTGTCCATATGCCCCACTTAATCATATAAATAATATTTTTTAAAATTATAATTACAATATCAAATAATTTATTAATTATATATTTTATATTTTATAATATTATCAATCATGTGAGACTCAAAATATATCAATCAATTTTAAATTCTCAATAATTTTTTTTATCTAAATATAACTTCATTTCAAAATAAAACAAAAAACACTTTCAAAATTCAATCAAAATATATCCTATAATTTTATAATTGTATTAAATCATATTTTTAATTCAATTTGATATTTTGATATTATAGTACAATTTGATTTGATTTTTATAATGTAATAAAATTTCATTATGATATTCGATTTCTCAATTATTAAATTGAATTGAACTGAATTTCTGAATTATCAATTTTTAAATTTAAAACTTAATTTTTTTTAAAATAATATTTTTCTTATATTGTTTAGTGATCTAAATTATTTTATTATATGCTATTTCATAAAAAAAAATTGAGGATTAAACGTCAGTCATAGGCATCCAATTATAAAAAATTAAAAATAAGTTTGAAAAAATTTAAAAATATATAAATAATAAGTGGTGTAATTTTGAAGAAAGCAACGTTTCCATCATTTAAAGCGTGTTTGGTGGTCAATGCATTAGAAGCGGAAACAAAAATTTAAAAATCGTAAAGGGTTGGAGTTGGATCCTATTTTGCCCACGTGATGCTACTCCTTAAAAATCCTATGAAGCATGTCAAGTAAGTACTATAATACAAAAAAAGAAGTAAGCACTAAAATACAAAAGAGGCACCCAACGGGTCCCACGGGAGTCGGCCATGGGTTTCCTTTTGTATATGAACAGAGAGTTACTCATTAATCTTTTTCTCAAATTTTTTTTATTAAGAATTACAATTATCAATAAATTTTTTCCTTCTTAAAATATCTTTATTTTAAAAAAAATTTACTAATTTTCTATCAATATAAACAATATTGAAGAGAAATAATAAAATATTTATAAAAAAATTTATAAAACTATTTATATTTTAAGATAATAAAATATCATTCAATAACTAAATTTGTGACGAGTATAATAATATACTCGACATCCAGATTACAACAATCCTGCTTAAAGTTCTCAGCATCACAAAATACTTCACCTGGAAGTGAAGAGGTGGGAACAAAACCAGAAATGTTGTGTCTTCTAGCCCATTGACAAGTAAAATTGGCAGCCCAGTTGCAAGAATTAGGAATATAATTAAGACTCCACTTCCTACCCTAATGTCAAGAGTTCAGGTAAGATTTGGCCTTATCAGTAATTTATTTAGCTTGCAACGTCTCATAGTCTTCAAGGCCTTTAGCAGCCAACATAAGTCCCAATGCATCGGCTTTGATATCTAACATATTAAGCTGCATTTCTTGGGCAATTTGCAGACGTCTAACCAGGGCTAGAGCTTCAGCCATATAGCCCTCAACGACAATGACCCGTTCAATCCAAGCTTTAATGATCTGACCCTCCTCACCAAATATGCAATGAAGGCTGCATTATTACGAAAAGCTACATCAAAATTAATCTTCCAAATTTCCAGTTTAGGAGGGTACCAAATTTCCAGTCACGGCTTTCCCATGATTAGTAGGAATCATCTTAATTCTCCTATTACTCAAGCACTCCTCAACTTTTCACAAACGTTTTCCAAATAGTATGAAAATTGGTCCTTTTTGTTCGTTTTGGCTTCCTTAGTCTTCAGTGATTAATTTTAATATTTATTATCATTAATGATCGTTTAATGAGGAGTCATTTTGGTAAAAAAAAAAAAACAAAATAACTTTTCGGCAAAAATTATACCAACTTTCTGGCGAGTTAAAAAAAAAGTATAAAAAATTTATCTTTAACAAAAATAAATCTTCTCTCTTTTTTCTTTTAATTTCATATTTGTTGATTTTATCAAGTAAAAAGTAAAAACAAAAGTCTCTTATTTTCTTGCCAACATGAAAAGTAAGAAAGAGGTTGTGGGGCCGGATTTTTCTGGACCTATAACTATGAAGGCATCCTATATGGTCGGCTCGGTCCGAATGGTTAAACGACGATAATTTGGGCTAAAAATGTTTTTTTTTTTAATAAAAAAAGTAAAATAAAATTGGACTGCTGGCAAAAAAGACACTTCAAAAAAAACGTGGGGCTGAAAATGGAGAAAGAGAGCAAGCGTTGATTTTGAGATGAGGGTGAGAACTTAGGTACGTTATGACTTATCAGGTTATATGACTCTCTGCGGTTGTGGAAAGGAAATGCTAATTTCTGGCGCAACTATTACGACTAAATCCCCGTATGGATGCGGATATGGATACGGTGGTCTGTCAAATTCAATGACGTGCCAGCGGCAGCGCCACCACAGCAGAGCTAGTATCACTGTCGTCAACACCGCTAACATCAAACGGAGAAAATCTGCTCGCTTCTTCCTTCCAATGCAATTGATAACCGCAGCTGCAGTTTCTGCAGTCTCACTAGGCTTGGTATTGGTATTGATGGTCGTTGAGGCTCGGGCGGCGGATGCATTGGAATCTGAGGACGCCGGAACTCTGTCAAATGTACCCCAGACTTTGTCTAGCGACTGCACTTCTGGTGATTGCAATAAGGCTCGCATACAGCGACCGAAATCGAGAAAGGCCGAGACTTGCACAGTCAAGTGTGTCACAACCTGCATACGAGGCGGCCTTGGTTCCCCCGGCGAGGGTCCTCTTAACGTCAGAAGGTAACCAAAGCTCCTTCGCACCGCTCCGCCGTTCCCCCTTTTCAAATTACATATTCATATTCATATTCACATATGACTGAACAACAAATTTTTGTTCTTCACTAGATTATAAAAGTACATATTTTACCTTTTTTATTATTGAGATGAGAGAGTGTTACAAATTCCACCTTCGGAGAAGGTCCACTTAGCATACGTTTTCCAACCAACATCAACCCGAATAAATTACTCTTGAGGTTTTTTTTTCTTCAATATATTTCAATTCGAATAAAGCAATAGTAATTCTACATTTCTAACCACGTGATTGTATTCCATCTTGAGTAGAGAATTGAATCATAAGTCGTTTTACCGATTCAGTGAACCTCTTCCAGCATTTTCTGTTTAGCTGTCGCTATAGAAATTTAGATGGAAAAGATGCTTATTTTAGCAAATGTGGAGTTGTAGTCACACAATTTGGTTTAGAAATCTCCTTACCCTGTTAAATTGGTGTAGATATCAGAGGAAACAGTTAACATATTTTGAAAAAATGTAGGATGCAAAATTGAAAGATGTCTATAGACTATAGGTTACTTATACACCCAGAAATTATGCAGCAAACATACTGGAACTAGTGTTTCTACACAAAAATTTAGCACATCTTTTGTTATGTTAAATATTTGGAACTTTTTCCCCCTATTCAAAAATGTAGAAAATACTTTGAAATTTCTTGCTTATTAAATGATTTCTTAATTTTTTGAATGGAAATTTAGATAATTTTCATCTTTTAATGAATAAAATTCAAATTTGTTGTCTCTTTATTTCCAGAATATTTTACTGCATATTTGGAGAACATAGAACAATGAAATGTATGGTGTTTGACATTCTATTGTTAAGACTAATGCCCGAGCATTTTCCTATTATATCAATCTTCATTCTTTCTTCTTCCTACTTTGCAGGCCTCTTGTGGTTTTCAAGCAAGGTTTCCGGAGTCGTCAATACTGGTTGGTGTTTCAATGTTTTGAATCTACATGTTGAATTTGGATTTCATCAATGAGCATGATGTAATTCTTTTATATGTCCACTGTGGGAGTAAGATAAAAGTTTTTTCATAGTCTGTGGAAATGTTTTCCACACTCAGGTATCACATCATTTTTCTTTCTTGGGGGCTTTGTCAATCAGATCATTGTTCCCAACTCCAAAATGACGAAAACTATAGGAAATAGTACAGGGCATAAACATATGACAAATGAGATTTGACACATATCATGTGGTGAAATGGTGTGAAAAGGAAAAAGAAGCAGTTGTGAACACCCTAAGTGACATTTTAATTCTCAGTGCAGCATGTAGACTGAGAGGTTGTTCTACACCTTATCCCTCTGACATTTTTCTGCTGTTAGTCTCCAATCTCAATTAGTTGGTGAGACAGATCCTAGTTTTTCATCCAGACCAAGTTATTCAAGCCAGGCTAAATTTTTCCCTTCATTGAGCAAGATATGCAGAGATAAGAAAAACTATTGTTGCAATGAGGATTTGTCTTCTCAAAATGAGGAATAAGAACTTTGACTTTATTTTGTTATATATATAACCAATAGAAAGGAAATGAAAAAATAGAATGCTACTTTCTTTCCAGGTTTTTACCAAGCATGACCTGAAATCCAAGATGTGGATCACTATTTTTAATCATGACACTAGATTGAAGAAACGCAGAGGAAAGTTTCTTTTAGACTCCACATAAATCTGTAATGAAATGCCCATTTACAATGACAAGTTTCTAAATAACTGTAGCTCCAAAGAGTTGTTTTTTTCCAATCGAAAGGTTTGGTACAATATCACTTAGGATTACAAGCTTTTCTTCTTTTAATTTTTTTTTCCACTCTCTTTCTTTTTAGTATTTGGTAATTTTCTATGTCTTATATGAGATAAGATAACGGTAATTGTTGCTGAAGATAGTGGTAGTGGTAGTTTATGAATCAAAACTGAGGAGTTGGAGAGAAGTTTATGATATTTAAACACAAAACCTAGTCCTAAAATCAAAAGTTGGTGGATGAGATTCTGAAAGAAGTTAGAATATTTGTTTCGATAATGGAGATACTTCTTAGACTGCCATGATCCATTTTTGTCTTTGTAAGTTATACAAATGTGGATGAAATCCATATTTTGCTTTTGGTGTGGAAATCCATGACAGTCTATGAACAATTCATGAGGAATTTTGAAGCGCTAAAAACAAGAAGCCCCAATGGGACTAGGAACCATCAGGGGCATATACTGGACGGCATATTCCCAGGTTCTGTCACTTAAAAGGGATTGGATGAGAAAATGTGCAATTCATCAAATGGATTTATTAAAAAATTAATCTAATCATTCATTGCTCAACATTAGGTGTCTGTTGAAGACTGATGCTTTATTGTTGATACATTTGTTGCATCTTCTTTTGGAGGTATACACATGGTAAGCACTGTGGAGGAAATTCTAGACTAAATATCTTTGTGTTGCTGTTCTTATGCAGAAGTGATATAAGATGTATTTTGTTTCGTATACTGTGTATTGCTCCCTCAATCTTTTAGATTTTGTATATTTGTTGAAGTTATATGTTTTATTCCTTTTGGCAGTTTGGCTGAGTGCTCTGATATCTGTAATTTAATTGGAGATGGGGATGATGGGCCCTGATTTATGCCTTGCTTGCTGTTCGATGTGGCATTCTGGAGGTTTGATTATGCCTAAAAAATGTTCTGAATCTTGCTTTAGTTTTCAAAAGTTCAGAGCGCACCAAGAAATCATTTTTGTTGAATTGGAAGTATAATGATCCAAATTATGTTTTCCAGTTCTCCCATGGAGATGGTCACAAAAATGGATTTTCTGCAATAGGCTTAGCGGTGATATTGCTTTTTGGATTGTTGCCTGTTGGCGTTTGTAGTCTGAGTTTCTCCAACTTGGCTGATAATATACCCTTTTTCAACATGAGCTTTCATCCACAGTTGGGCTGTTCAGATCCTTCTGTGGCTTATGATTGGCTCCCCTGAACTCAAGTAGTAGAATTTGGTTATTCAATAGCTATTTTGGTCATAATATTCACTGTTCCATTATTTATGCGTTAAATTTACAGAAATTTTAATCTTTTAAAATAGGACCATAAAAAAAAAAAAATCATCAATCCCTTTTTTATAAGTTGTTAGAGGAATTTTGTATTGTACATAATTATAAATCATTTTATAACTTTTTAAAATATTCTGTAAATTGTTTCTAATATTATTTTATTTTTCATTATCCCTCTTCTCACTTTTTTTTTAAATTTTCAAGAAGAGATTTTATTTTCCTTTCATTTTTTCTCTTTTTGAAATTTTTTATTTTCAGTACATAACTTTATTTTATTTTCATTCATTCTTCTTTCTTTCTTATTTGTTAGACTAAATAATAAGGATATAGTAAAAATTAAAATATTTCATTGGTTTGTATGAAAAATCATCTTACAATTTTTAAAAAGGGACGAAAGGAGTAATTAAATAGTATACATTGGAAAGATAGCTTTATATTTCTATTCGTTTTTAATTTTATTTTTTTTATATTTCTATTCTTAGTTTTTTAAAAAAATACTTATTTTTCAAAACTTCACAAATAAAAAAGAAAAACAAATAAGAGCTTTTTGATACATACTAAAAGTGGTAAGTATGTGTAAGTAAAGTATGGTTTGTAAAAAAAAGAAGAAAAAAGTAGGTAAGTATGGTGTTACAATTGTTGAAATCGGATATAGACAATTCCAAACTTTAATTGAATGCTTATTATTATCAACACCATTTCATTTAATTTTCATGAAAAAGTGTAATCAAATCATCAAGAAAATATTTGCAATTTTATTTTCAGCTAATTTTTGGCTGATCTCCAATATTTTCAATGAAGTTGTATAGTGTCTCGCGATTAGTATGAATAAATCAGTGCTTGATTTATGCCTTGCTTGCAACAAATAAGGAAGTACCAATTGCGAATCATTACTTAGATGAGTTTGAGTCTAAATCGAACTTTAGAAAATGATCACCATGTCATCGAAATTTGCTTCTCTAAAAACTTCCAGTTCAGAAATTCATTGAAGTTTTTCTTTCATCTTGCGAAATTTTTTCAGGTTCCACTTCACCATTTTCATCTTAACGACCTTTCTTGTAGTAGTGCAAAGTATATCCCAAGTAACTTCAGTTGTAGAAAGACAATTTGGGCTGTCACGAGATCAGGTTGCAAATCTTTGAGGAAGTGCAAGAAAAAATGTAAAATGTTAAAAAATTCTCTCAAAACTCCAATTTTTGGAGATGTCATTTTTGTGACTCTATAACTCTATAAAGAAGTTATAGAGTGCAGAAGATGAATAGAATGGTAAGGTCTTTCATTGAAAGACTAAAATAGCCCTAAATTGTTCGAGCCACGTGAGTGTTTTATATTAGGACTTAATAGATAAATTTGATAGAAGAACATTTATTAGCAAGTCTTGAAAGTTGGAAGGTATATATTTAACAAAATATAATTGAAGGGCATAAATTAGACTTTTTTGAAAGTTTGAGGGCATCTAGCGTTGCATATTATCATTAAATTGAATGTTCTGCCTATTGGTGCCAGATTTCCTTTTCTTTTTTCTTTTTTTTATATTTTTATTTTTAACTTTTTCTGAGAATAAAGAAAAAAAGTTTCCATACCTTGTGAACTTGTTAGATAAGATCGAGGAATGGATCAGTAATTTTTTATCGTTTTTTCTTTCATTTTAGCGGTTGGGATTGAGTATTTAGGGAGAGAGAAGACAAGAGTCGCAGAAAATTTCAGAAATGGAGGAAAACAGCATCTGATTCTGTGGATTAGAATCGTGTGCCATCGCCATCGTCATTTTCATAATTATAATCACCCAATACTTTTGGTGGGAGGGAGGCAATGGATGGAGGCGGCGGTAGTTGCAGTGTTTGGAGGATCTGGAACACATATACCATGGGGGCGATAGTGCTCATATTTACATGCCAATTGGTAAGGTGGTTCCTGACCCGCTTCCGCATCTGCTCCTCCCTTCGGTGGTTCCGGATTTTGCCTACCAACACCACTCGGGTTTGCGACCTTCCGTCTTCACCCCATACACTTCCCCAGCCTTCTCCCCGGTGTGCTATTTTCTCCTTCTTCGTCTCCTTGCTTCTCGTTCTTATCTTTAGTTCATTCATGTCATACTTTATACGCAACAAATGTTTTACTAGTTGGTATTTTCCATCATGTCCTATGGCTGTGAGGTTGCTGACTGCTGTAGTAAGAATGGTTTTTTTTGGGCGTGTGTGTGTGTGTTTAGGGGGAGTGAATTTTGGATCCTCAGGACTCGGCCGTTGAGTAAATTGCCCACCTGCAACAATACTTAGGATTTTGGAGTAAGCGTAGTTTAGTTTATTTTTCAGATTTTGATCTGTAGGATCTGGAGAAAAATCGAGACGTTTTAGAATTAATACCACAAAGAATTTGAAGTAAAGAAAAGCATAATACTGATTCCTTTAATTTATGGGTAATTGTTGTCTTGGTTCCGATGGGAAATTTTTATTCCAGGACAATATCTACGGTAATATCTGACTTGGACCTGAAGCATTTACTTGAGGATTTGAACCACGAGAAGCTTCATGAAGATGAGGAATGGGAAGATCTTATTGATAGAAGAAATAAACTTTTTTCTTACTCAGCCAAGTGTTACAAGCCTAAGGTAGCTTTCTGCTTGTCTACGCATTCTATTGTTCGTAATCTTAACTCTCTCTTTGTTATTACCTTTTTTGATTCAGTTTACCAAATTCTCAAGTTCTCCATATATCCTCCTACACTTGTCAATTACTGAAATTGTTCATGTGCCAAAAATGAACACTAGGATAGTGGTTCTAGTTGCTAGAACTCTGAGGTGTTAACATTCTTTTATATTGCAGGATGAGCCTCTGAAATACCTGAGTGCTACAGTTTTTGAGAATTGCTCCTCTGAACTGCTTAGAGATTTTTACATGGACAACCATTATCGTAAACTTTGGGACAAAACCCTCATTGAGTATGAGCAGTTGCAGCTGGAGGAAAGCACTGGAACTGAATTTGGTCGTTTGGTCAAAAAGTTCCCCTTCTTGACGTTAAGAGAGTATGTACTAGCTTGGAGAGTGTGGCAAGACAGTGAAGGGGCCTTCTATTGCCTTAGTAAGGTATCTGAAAATTTTTGTACCATATCTCATCTCTCCTCTGTCTGTCTGGATATATATATATATATGTGTGTGTGTGTGTGTGTGTCTCTGTGTGCGATCAAGAGAGAGAGAGAGAGAGAGAGAGATTATTAGCTAAGCATTATTGCTTCTCATTTTGCATATTCTAATCACCAGGGTTGCAAGCATCCTTATGCTCCAAAACAAAAGAAATATGTACGGGTAGCATTCTTTAGGTCTGGCTGGAGAATCAGAAAAGGCAGGTATCAATATTTTCTTTGTATTTTGTTTTGGTAGGCAGTGATATTGTCTCTTTCACAAGCTTACAATAATGAAGTACATATCCACTGAATGCATTTTGTCTATATTTGAGGTGTTTACCAAAATTAGGCTAAAGATGTCCAAAGCCCTCAAATTTAAGTAACCAAGCTCAAATTGTATTCCTGAGTTATGGGACCTAATTTTCCCTTCCATTCAGTGGTTGCCTGGTGAAAAGAAATGTATTACAGAACTAATATGACCTTCACAAGTATGCTTACCCTACTGCCATGCTAAACCAAAAAGGAGAGAATCCTGAGCATTAGATCCATGGTTTTTTTACTTCAGGTCATTGCACTTCTGTTTTTTGGCAATGACTGATGTCCGATTTCCTTGTTGCTTTAGCTCATTCTATTCTACTCGCTATATCAGTATGCTACTATAGAAAACAGAAGAAATATCTCTTGCAGACATCTTGGAGGTACTTACTTTAAATAACAAATATTATTTCTATGCTAATAGGCAGCTAACAATTTAGCTCTGCTTCCCAGTTTACTTTTTTTCTGAATTCCTTTTGTTTTGGTAATTTTGAATTGAACTTAGCACATTCTTCAGTAATTTCTAATAGATTTATTTGAAGCATGTTGATCTTTGCTCAAGGTAATGATTCCTGGGGTTGTGTTTGAATGCTTCTAATCTGCTCTGAGCTCTCCCTTTTGCAGTAACTGGTAAAAATGCATGTGAAATCAAAATGGTGCACCAAGAAGATGCTGGTCTGAATGCAGAGCTAGCAAAGCTGGCATTTGCAAAGGGAATTTGGAGTTATGTATGTAGGATGGACAATGCGCTGCGCAGATACACTTCCCAAATGCCTTCAGAATTGAGTGTAACCATTCAAAAGGTAGAGTTCTTGGTTTTTTCAAAAGCTGTTTTCTTGGTCTTTTGTTGAGGTTCCTGTCATGGGAACTAGAGATATTGGATATAGATGATACTAGAAGACTACTTGGTTTCTTGAAACTCGAACAAAAAGTTCACAAAATCATCTTTTTCCTAGCTATTTTGGTTTGAAGTATTCCCACTTTGAAGTCAATGGTCAAAGTACAGCATTTCAGATTTAGATTTGAGTATCTTTCCAAACTGTTATTGGCTAAGTTTTCTGTTATGGACTATGACTATTTGATTCCTGGATGGCACTTTTTCAGGTTGGGCTTTTATAAGGTTGGGATTTGTTTAACTTTAGGCTTAAGTAGTGCCCTTCACTTGTACTTAATGTAGCCTCTGGACTGTAAATGAACTTTAAATACCTTTGATCTAGCCACTGGCTTTATGGACTCTGATTTTTAGAAGTCAGGGATAACTATTTCTCATTGGATTAATGGATCTTTAACATTTGTTTTTATAGTTCCCTCCTGGATTGGATCCCATTGAGGACTTTACGTTCACAGCTAATCAAGGGATGTCAATGATCAATAGTACCATTTGCCATCAAGGAGCACCTGATTGTGGTATGGGGAAGGTCTCAAAGAGGCCTTCAAAAGAGTTGATAAAGAATGGTTTGATTTTCCTCGGTGGTGCAATCTGCTTGTCCCGAGGTCGTTCCAGCTTGGGCGCAAAGGTTGCGATGGTATACATCTTAACCAGGCTAACAAAGCATGATAGTTTGTCGAGACAAAACAGGCCAGCTTAATCTGTGATGGTTTATTTGGGTCCAAGAGTTTTAACAGCACAAGAAGGCTTCAAATGGAACGTGAATTTTACAAAATCAGGAGATGCACTGATAATGTTGTCACCCGGGAGAATTTATACAGGATAATCTTCAGGCGGTGCAAATGAATTGGGAATACAACAATGAAATATGTTAGAAGGGAATGGCCTCTTGCCGGCAGGCCTGGGATTCATCTTCTTCCTGGGAGGTGAAGAATTTGCTTCTGCGCCAAGAAGACTTTGGCAATCTTTGTTTCTTGTTGTGGTACAAAATGGTGGAAAACTTCGGCGATTTGATGAGTCGTGTGTTAAATAACGTAGTAATGATGAATATTACGTGGTCAGTGAATGTCTTTACCTCTCAATATTTTGTCTTGAATGAAATTCACAAAATTTCCTGCCGTATGACTAGCTTTCACAAAATTTCCCGTTCTCACCTTTAAAATATCATAATGGTAAAAATCAAAGAAAATAGTAATTCTACAGAAATTCATGTTATGTATTTTCGTAGACTAAAAAAACGGTACTGTTTACGTGAATTGCACGTGTACTATTATAATTGTTCTCCCCTTCTTCTCCAACTCCTATCCCTATGCCGATGAGAATCAAAGGCTTTCCCGCGTTTGGTGCTCAACCGTCGATAACGGGCCGGAAGACATACATATGACGTCCAATCGCAGAATATGGCGCCATCAAATGCTCTATGTTGATTTTTCTTTAGAATCCTCATTTCCATACCAATTTGTTTGTCTGTCTATCCTAAATCACCATCAGAAGAAGCATTAATCTTTTCCTTTTTGGGGTTTCCGTCCACATCCCGCGTACTTGTGATTGATTACGGAAGCCGCTTTCTCGTTAATGTGGGAACGCTAAAGTTATATGGAAGGAGTTGTCCCGATCAGTCCCTCCTATCTTTCTCCCTGGTTTCTTGGATTCTTTTAAGGTGTATCATACTATATAAATGATTTATTTATCAACATCACATAATTGTAACATTTTGCTACGATGACAAGAGAGCCGCTGCTGCGGCAATGGACCCTGTTTTTTTCCTATTCTGTGGTGGTTCTCCTCAGCTCCGTCAATATCGCATTCGTCTTCTCCAAAACTAATTCTCCAGATGGTATGTTTCTCCACTTCAAATTGCACATATCCTCTATCCTTCTGTGTTGCTTGTTTTCCCTTATCATTAGTATCATCAATAACATTCTGCTGCTGCAAGTGCAACCGTACCTGGAACTCTTTTTTTTCGTCGTTGTAGTATACAAAAGTAATGATGCACGTGTCCACATCCCCCCTACCAAGATCATCCTTAGACATTTACCTTTTCAGGACATTTGGGGAATTTAAAGTTTGGATCCTAATTACCTTGCTCAGAGGGATTGCTTTTAATATCCAGGTGAAAGTGAAAATTGTTTAAAAACTACATCTTGGTCAAGTTTATTGGTGTACAATGAATCTGATGCTATTAGAATTTCCCTTTCTCGTTAATTTCTTAGGCTTTGATTTAATTTTGTCTATACACTGATGCCATCTCCTGGATAAACTTCTCTTTGCTCTGATCCCTGAGACGTTGATGTTTGATTTCTTTCTTAAGTCTTGCCCTTTCTAATTTTGACAATTTCTTGTGTGGATTTTTGTTCATGGAATTGTTCGTACATCTTGTAAAAATTACTGCTCCTGTTTTATCTTCTTCTTCCATGAATTCTAATATATCTGATGGTCTTGGCAGTTTCTGCTCTCAACGTCATGTATAGCAGTATGAATTCTCCGTCACAACTGGATGGCTGGAAATCAAGTGGAGGTGACCCTTGTGATGAATCATGGGAGGGAATCAAAT
Source organism: Apocynum venetum (assembly GCA_019593545.1). NCBI lineage: Eukaryota > Viridiplantae > Streptophyta > Magnoliopsida > Gentianales > Apocynaceae > Apocynum > Apocynum venetum. The sequence continues at coordinate 112,338 of SRSM01000123.1, read as the reverse complement.
GCTCTGGTTCAAGTGTCACTGAAATGTATATATTCTACCACGTCATGATGTTTTGCTTCTTTATGCTTTTGGGGGATTGTGTTTATCTTGCATATTAAAACAAAATGACATATCAGAACACTAATTTTGTGATACATTTAGCAGTGACCTTTCGGGCCTGGGACTTACTGGATCAATGGGTTACCAGCTTTCAAGCTTGACATCTGTCACTTACTTGTGAGGCTCCCGTAGCTATTGATTACAGGAAAAAGAAACAAGAAAATTTCTTGAATATCTTCCTTTCTGCTAGGTTAATTTGAACTCACAAGGATTGATTTGTTTGTCATAGTACAGTGACTTAAGCAAAAACAACCTCAAGGGTGATATACCATATCAACTACCTCCTAAAGCACAGCACCTGTAAGTTGCCAAAAGACATTTACACTTGTTAGCGACTTTCTTTTTTGTAGTCATTTTGCTTTCTATTAAGGCTATTCTATTCATTACATGTCAAAATGTTCCCTATGTTTTCTTGAGCGCCTCTTGGCATTATTTCCTTTGGAAAATGTTTATCTCTATCAAAAAAAAGCTTTCTAGAAGTTATCTGCTTATTTCATTGAGCGCCTCCTGGCATTATTTCCTTTGGAAAATGTTCATCTCTATGTTATCTGCTTATTTTATTCTAGTAAAAAGAGCCTTTTCTGAAGTAATCCAGAAAATTTCTCTTTTACCTTTTCATTTATTATAAGTTGAAGTTGTTCACCGTAGATTCTTTTTTCAGTTCAGCGTGTTTATTTTATTAATTAGTAAATTAATTCGATCAAAATTTTAAAGTTATTATTATTGGGGTAACCATGAACTTTCAGTACGGAAGTAGTGACATTTTAAGAAAATTGATTTCTTAGAAAGAAGAGATGATAGGCTAGATCTTGTTGTTCACTAGGAATTGATAAGAGAATGGTTCTTCATAAAGCTTTTGTTGGCCTTGAAGTAATTTGAAAAACTAAGATGCAAAGATTAGGATACTATGGGATTGCAAGAACTGGTTCTACATTGTAAACATACCTTTTGCTAATGCTTTTTAAACTTAAAACTGTTTATCCACACTATTTAACCGAAGGATACTTTGTCAAAAGTATTTAAAATATACTTGATTCCGCCATGGTTGGTTTTTGAAACAACCAGGAACATAATATATATATTTGCTATGTTGTAGAGATCTTTCAGGGAATGGGCTCACCGGTTCTGTGCCATACTCAATTTCTCAGATGACAGATCTTGAATATCTGTAAGTGTGTTGTCTTTTTTGTTCCCTCTCCCCTCTTATCAGGCCTTCCATCCAATTGATCCCAAAAAGAAAAAGACAAAACTGAATTCAAGAAAGATGACCTTGGCTTTTGGCTTATCATAAATAGGCTAATTTTTGCCTTGATTTTATGGGTTTGCAGAAATCTCAATCATAATAAGCTCAATGGAATGTTGAATGATATGTTTGGACAACTTTCTAAACTAACGGAAATGTAAGTACTAACTCTTAGCATTCTGGACCTTTCTTTTTGTCTTCTTTAGTGTCATTGATTTCGTGTTTGACATAAAAGAAAAATTTTGGTGCACCTTTGGTTTGATAATGATCAGGGTTTCTTCCCTTTCCTTTCTAGTTTCATTCCATTTTATGCGGGTTTCTTTATACTCTCTTCATCCTATTTGATGTCTTCTTCCAGCTTGTTTAGGGCACCTAAACTATTTGAGGGTTAAAAAGGGTTGTAGTCTTGAGATTCATAAATTAGAATGGAATGGCAGGTAGGACTAAGGACTCCATCCCTATTACTATTGATGTTAAGACTCTCTCTCTCTCTCTCTCTCTTATGTGTGCATGGATATCATGTATGGTGTCTGTTAGCAAGAGCATATTTTATTAACTACTCTTTTATGTCTTGTGTAGGGATCTTTCCTTCAATTCAATGACTGGTGATTTGCCTAAGAGCTTTAAGAACCTCTCTAGCCTCACCACATTGTAAGTACTTAATTAAACTACGTTTAGAACTTATGAATTTTATGAAGCTCACGGTGCATTATGTCTTCATACAGGCATTTGCAGAACAATCAGTTTACTGGTTCTATAAATGTCCTTGCGGATTTACCCCTTGATGATTTGTAAGTTGACAAACTATTCAAGATAAGTTTACTTGAGGTGTGGTCATATTGGAAATGTGAAAGTATATATGGCAACATTTTCATATTTTTAACTTCTGGTTATTTAACTGCTTTGTAGTTTCATTTCCATCGGTATAACGCCCTTTAAACATGTACCATTACATAGTTTGGAGACTACTTGTGCCATTAGTTCGTGGCATTACTTGTGCCATGATATAATGCCTTCTCTGTCTGCTTTCTTTTTCTTTTCATTTCTTTGTTTTTTTAAAATTTAGTTTAGTTATCCCATCTAGTTATTTTTCATTATCAAAATCTCTCAAGACCAGGGGGGGGGGGGGGTTGAAGCAATGAAATCTGATTTGGCTAACCAACTCTTTTACTAAAAGAGTCAGTACTGCATCCTTGGGCAACGTTTGACATCAATCATTCAACTTTCTTCTATCATCATGAATCGAACCATTATTTTCTGTGTTTAGTTATTTTGCACCTTCCGCGAACGAAGTCTAGCTATCTTCTCTACAGGAATAGTATGAGATAAAAATCATAATATGCAGTGATAAAGAGTCGGAATTGTAGAATGGATGCAATGGCTAAAGAATTGCCCAAGCAGCATATGCAATATATGAGTCCTGATATCTTCATCAGAGTAACAGAAGCTGTTTGACATAATATATGATTTTCTCAATTGGATGTTCATTTACGTAACAATCTAACCAACAATATGTTGACTGAAATGCTTGGCAGGAACGTGGCATATAATCAATTCACGGGCTGGATTCCTGATGAGTTGGAAAACATTAAGAATCTAGAGTAAGTTTTTACCAGAAATTGTATGGTGAAAGTGTTTTTTTATTCTTTCTTCCTAACTTTTTAATTCCTTCGAAGGACTGGAGGAAATTCTTGGTCTTCTGGGCCAGCTCCTCCCCCACCTCCTGGTCAAAAAAGTAATCCTCACTCTAGGCATTCAAATAATAAAGGGACCAAGGAATCTGGGGATTTGAATGGAGCAGCTATTGCTGGAATAGTTTTGGGCGTTCTGGTGGTCATTGGTATCTTAATTGCTTTATTCTCACGAAGATCTTCCTCGCCTTCATCGCATTTTCTAGAAGAAGATAGGCTTAGCCAGCATAGACCATTTACCCCGCTTGCGTCTCAGGAGTTATCCATTGACTTGCCTACTGATACACAAAAGAACTTTTTAGGTGAGAGTTTCTTCGTCTCTGTCTTTGTCTCTATCTCTCTTCCTCCCCTATCTAACTCACTTTCTTGATTCAAATTCTCCTTCTCCCCTCCCTCGAAATAAACGAGAAGGTACAATAAAAAAATTTACCAGGATAAAAAGGGTAAGGTTCTGCTGACACAAAGAGAGTTAAGCAACTGCGTGAATAATGGTTATAAGTACCTAGAGAAAATAATACGGGAATGTCTACGCACCGCAATTGATATTCTATCCCTCTGAGTTTAGTAGGGCATTGAAATTCTGTTGTCCTACCTGAATTTTTTCGTTGTCCTACTCTATATGGGTGGATATTTTTATTTTCCTTCTCAATTTTTGAACTACCCTGTCAGTATCGATTACCTGGAGGTTAGTTTCTAGTCAGGTACTTTGAGGTCTGATATGTGACAAGTTTGTTTACATTTGGAGAGGTTATGCATCTATCCTAAATTCTATTTATTTTGTTGTACTTTGTAACTTCTTTTAATGGGGGAAAATCCTTATAATGCAAATCACAGTGGTATTCCCCTCCTATAGCGAACCAGAACTTGGCATATACAAATCTCAACTAAAAAAAAGTAAATATACAAAAAACAAAAGATCATGACTAATAGTGAAAACACTTTTATCTATGAAAATTTTTTTTTTTTCCTTTTGTCCCTTTTTATAAAATACATATTTTGTTACTTTTTATGATTATTATGTATATTATTTACAAATTTAATTATACTTTATTGAGGAAGAATTTTTTTTTAATAAAGACTAAAAGAAATAAGTATACATTGATAAGTAAAGTAATTTTTTGATCTATATTAAATTATCGTACAAGACAAAGGGAGGATAATGTATTCTAAGAAAGCATTTTAGTCAAAACTTATAGCTTAATTTCTGCTCTCAATTTTACCTATTCTAGTGAACTTCTCACTTTAAGCATTACTTTTAAAGATCAAATGAACTTCCTTCGTTGTTCATTCCAAAGTACTCGCTGAATTTGAGAAAATATGCTCCCTTCCTCTCTTTCCAACATAGCAGGCCACATTAGATGAACAGATTTTAACACTCAATGTTTAAATCAGTTCATTATTACCACTGCAATTCAAGCCGAAGTATTTCATCGACCTATGATATGCTGTTCCTTGAAACCTGCAACATCTTCCACATACTCCTTTGTCCTAATTTGATAGGATTTTTTTTTATTTATTTATCTCAAATTATAGATTATTTTTCTTATTAAAAATATATGTATTTATTAATTAATCAAAATATCTTTATTTTAAATGAAATTATTTATATCTAAAAAGTATATTAAATTCACTGATAATAAATTATGAAAGTATTTTAAAACAATTTGGTACGAAATTAATACTAATTTAGCTATAGTGAGAAGCACATGAATAAAGGATGATCAATATTTTCATCCTTGTGAGCCCCAAAATTATCTAGTGTGGTTTATTGCATGGGCGATCTCATACAAATATAGATGTCTATGGAGTTGGGTTGTTTTAGTGGTTCTGAGGCATTATAACCTTTTTTTTTTCAAATCCAAACTCCTAAACTGAATTTTGGTTTTTACCTTTTACCCATAAAAAGCAGTGCTGGTCCATTGGTCTGTCTAACATTTCGTCTTTGTTAATACTGAAAAGGTTAAGATGGATTAAGAATTATGGATTTATATGTCATCTCTTCATTGGGTTGTTTAATTGTTGATATGGTTGTTCTGTATTTTCCAGGTTTTCTCCCATTTCTATATTCTATCACCATGCTAATGACACAGCTGTGTTGTGCCTGATAATTCTTGTGATGATGCTATTCGTTATTGAAGTTTGTGCTGGATTGCCCTCAATATTTTCTTTTCTTGACAGGAATGAAATCATTCGATTCCTCTTCCTCAATGAAAACCAATACGTTGCAGGCATCCTCTTCAATGGGTCGCAGGACTGGGAAATCTTTGCTAGCATCTCCTTCTATGGGTTTAAAGACTGGAAAGGCATTGCAAGAATCTCCTTCTATGGCTCTTAGGGCCCCGTCATCAGATCACCTTAGATCCTTCAATGAAAGTGAAGTGGCAAATCATCGAAATGCCAAAAGGAGCGGTTCAGTTCATGTTACACGTTATTCTCTGATGGATTTACAGACTGCCACTAGTAATTTTGCAACTGGTCGCCTTCTTGGTGAGGGATCAATTGGTCGAGTCTATAGGGCAAAGTATGCTGATGGGAGGGTACGCACTAGTCCAATAATGTGAAATTACGGTGCTTATGGTTATTTGCTCATCTATGTACCCTAAAGATTTTGTTTCTTTTCGTGATAATGTCTTATGGGGGTTATCTTCGTACCAAAAAAAATTATTCTGTCAAATATTCCTATTTTGATAAATTTTCTTTTGCTTTTGGTATATATTCGTCACATTATTTTTTCCTCGAAGGTAAATATTTTATGTACACAGCTCAAGTTTGCTGGTTTGTAACATGTATTGTTCTACTAATGCCTGCAGATGCATATGATCTCCAATCACTTTCTTGACTTAACATCAGCATTTCTTTTTAACCATTACCCTAAAGTATTATGCTTTTCAGTTAATTTGCAGTTTATAAGGGTTTTCGGAACTTGGGTATAGGAATGACAAATATGATTGCTTTGGTTTTGTCAGGTACTGGCGGTGAAAAAAATAGACTCCTTACTTTTCCAAGGAGGACGAGGAGGAGAATTTGCACAAATAGTTTCAAATGTTTCCAAGCTCTGCCACTCTAATATTGCAGACCTGGCTGGCTATTGTTCAGAACAGGGGCAGAACATGATGGTCTATGAGTATTTCAAGAATGGTTCACTTCATGGATTCTTGCATCTGTCAGATGATTTCAGCAAACCTCTCACCTGGAATACCAGAGTCAGAATTGCTCTAGGCACTGCTCGTGCTCTTGAGTGAGTATTATTGCTCTTTCCCCTTAGAGCACTTTACTGCATTAACCTGCGCTTTGGGATGATATCCATATCACATGGAGTTGGTTTCATTGAAGCTTTTGGATATATACAAATTCCAAAGTTTGCCCTTCTTTCTCATATCTATTTATTTACTCCCTCATAAATGTAAGTAAGTTTGAATGAATTTATCCTTGTTACAAAATATAAATTATTTTACATAAATTTATAAATATTTCACAAAGTTCTAATATTACATTTATTTATTTTATCTCTTATTTCAAAGTCTTTATATTATTTTATTCTTAACAAATTTCTTTTTTTTTTCAAAATATAATAATTAAGGGTATTTTAGAAATAAAAATTATTCATTGATATGATAAAAAATGTGTTCAGCGACTTATTTTTTAATGAAAGTATAAAGTCAGATCACCATATGTTTTCAGCCTAATCTTTGTTTTTTCTTTATTTTTTCTTTAAGAAGAAAATTTTGAAAAAATAATTATTTTTAAAACAAGTTTTCTTGGTACCTTTTAGACCTATTCTTTTAATTTGGTAACTAGTTTTGTAAAAAGTTTATGTTACCATAATAATAATATTAATTATAGAAACTCATTAATGTGTTAAAAACTATGTCTACATGTAAGGAACTTATATCTGGTCACGAATTTATTGTAATTCCCAATTGTTTTGCTAGACACTGTAAAAACGGGCAAGAGATTAGAGTTTCTCAGGGAAGTAAGTACTTTAGGATGTTGCATTTGCACTCTGATTGTATCCAGTTCGCCAGTAGAACATAAAAAAGAAGCTTTTGAATTGGCATGCAACTGTTGCAATATCATCAGATGATGTATTTTCAATTGTGTGCAGAAAGTTTCTGAATAATCAACATAACTTTTCATTTCTACTATTTATTCTGAAATTACCTCGCTCATTATGGGAACTATTGAAATTGAAAATTTCTTTTGCAATAGATAGAGTCACTCCTATGCTATTCCATTTTGAACTTAAATCCTGATGAATTTGACTTTTTATCAGCTGACTAGTTCAATAGTAGAATTTGAGATACAATTATTTGTTTGCGAGCTATTTTCAGATGCAAATATGTATGCCTATAGCTGCCTGGTTTGATAGCTGACATTTGTCCTTTTTTCCTTTTGGGTTACCTGATAACTCTCTAGCTAAAACCCTTCAGCCAGTAATCTTTGGGGCATTTAATGACACTCTTTAGAATAGAAAGGCTCTCTTAATTGTTTACCTTTTTTTTGGGGTGTAAGTGTAAATAGTTCTTCAATCATGTAATATTTTGCTGACTGAATCTCTTGAACTTTGAGTTTGATTCCTTTCAAGGATGATTTTGCTTATTTTCTTGTCTATTGACAAATGTATTCTCATATTCATTACTTCTGATAAACTAGTTCCATCTTTATGTACTCAGGTACCTGCATGAGGTCTGTTCTCCCTCTCTAGTTCACAAGAACATAAAGTCTTCAAATATTTTGCTTGACACCGAGCTAAACCCCCATCTCACTGACTGTGGTTTGGCAGTATTCTATGAGGTACTTCTCTGAGATACAATAATTTAATCATAAATCTTCCTAGTGTTTATTCATTTTCCTCAATGACTTATCTTGGTTTACAGTGGCTATGAGTTATTTGACCTGCTAACAGTATTGCAGGATGAAGTCGTGCTTCGTTGAAGAGTTTGGTTGGCACTTTTTTCTTGCCCTGCATCTTTTCTTTTCTTCTTTTGGTTCTCAACTTCGGTTTGTACAGATTTTTTAATCTTATATTGGGTATCTTGCTATAGATGAAAATTATAAAAAGCTAGTGGGATTATTGAAGCTATTGGACAGTTAGGAGCAGAGCACTCTTTAGTACACTGTGTTGGTTAGACGTGCGAAGTTAAGGTTTAGCTAAGGAAGTGATCAGCGGTGCATTAAAACTTTCTTTTCCTCTTATATATTGCTGGTTTTTTATTTTTTATTGAGGTGTAAGCCTTGGTCCTTTCAATAAATATTGTTTTACCAACATTTATGGTAAACAAATTGCCTTTGTCTGATGCTTGGTAAAAATATTTGCAACTTTTATTATGTCTAATTTTCTAATGCTTTCAGTCTAGACTCTAGATCTTTCTTCTTCTTGTTTGTGATCTATTTTTTTATCTTTTCGTCTTTGTCCTAATGAGGAAAATATCAAATCCCTTTTTCTTTTCTTTTTATATATATATAAAATGATATTTCAGGGCATAGGACCAAATCAAGGGACTGGATATAACGCCCCTGAATGCTCAAAACCTTCAGTTTACACATTGAAAAGTGATGTATATAGTTTCGGGGTGGTGATGTTAGAACTTTTGACAGGTCGAATGCCTTTTGACAGGTATGTTGCATTTTCAACTTTCAAGGTTCGCGAATTGTAGTTGTTAGCAGTAATGGTAACAACTATTCCTTTCTTAACGTTTTGTTGATCCTATTCCTTAAGTTCAAGACCAAGGCTAGAACAATCCCTCGTACGCTGGGCCTCTCCTCAGCTTCATGATATTGAAGCTTTGGCAAAGATGGTTGATCCTGCCTTATGTGGGTTGTATCCTCCCAAGTCTCTTTCTCGATTTGCAGACATAATTGCTCTGTGTCTACAGGTAAGAAACCTGCCTCTTCCTTTTCTTTCTCACACAAGAATCGATTACTTTTTATAGTCCTAAGTACTTTCGTACAGGTAGACTGATAGGCACTTGAGGACTGCTGTGAAACTTTCAGGAGCATTTGTTGGAAAATTGACTTGTTATTTATCCAAAATTTTAGAGTTATTGTTGACTACACTACGTTTAGACTCTAATTTTTCATTTCAGTAAGAGTTTGAATTATGAAACTTGATTTTATATTTGTTTTCAGTCAGAACCAGAATTTAGGCCACAGATGTCTCAAGTAGTAGAAGCAATAGACCGAGTATTTGAAGATCGAGTATGATCTAAGTGGTGATCTTTGTGAATTTCCTCTCCGTGGAACGACTGGAGATTAACAGTAGTGCTTATGTTCAAGATGGTAACGCGGGGCATCTGGGCGGGCATGGATTTTGCACACTCGGTGCCTTTATGGTATTTTTGAAGTTCTGTAAATTATCAATGCCAATAAACTTTTAATATATTTTTGTAGAATATATCTAATCACGGTTTTATATCCTTTTTAAAATTTTATTATATGTAACACATGGACATTTAATTGAAGGAAGGGCGTTGATTTATGAATTACTGAAGAATGCAATATAACAATAATAATAGAGGGTTTTATTATAATTAAGCTACTAATTTTTTTTATTATTATTAGAGAAGAAGTTGTTTTATAAAAATTTAAATAAAAATGTTGATTTTAAATATTTCTTTTGTTCGATATTCCCGCATGCAATACAAGTGAAATGCCATATTATACAATACCTTGAAAAATCAAGTTTATAAGCAGATAAGAGAAAAATGACCAAAAATCACAAGCAAATTCAATTTGGTCCTCTAGTTAAATTTGAAGTTAGGAACGTTGTGATTTTCATACTACTTTTTTTTTTAAAAAAAACTTTTATGATCTTTAATATGAGCTAATATAAAATATTAACTGCCTCTTTTTATTTAACACTTCTAACGAAAAATTAATCATAATCGTAATTTGATATATTAAATGCAACAAAAATTTGCTGTAAAATGTAAAATGATAATTTTCTGTTAAAAATCATACCAAAAAGGAAAGGAACAGTTGAAACATTTTGATACCTGTAAAATTACCGATGATTAAAAAACAGAAAAAAAAATTATATGAAAGATCTTACTGACTTCAGTTTAATAGTTTATTTTTCCAACCCACAGATAAAACCCAAACTTAAAGAATTCATTTTCCCAACAGATGAACAGCAATTCAGATTTCTCAGAAAGAAAATTTTAGAGATTGGGATGTGTGAATCAGGACAAGTCGAAAATTGAATAAAGAAACTATTTGAACCATATACGAAGTACAGTGTATTTTACTATTTTGATGAAGGTTTTTTAGGATAACTTTCATTTTAATTCAACTTTTGAAAATTTAAATCGGCAGATTTTTTAAATTTTTTTTAATGAGATTTTAGACTCTAAATTTCACAACTAAAACAAGATAAACTTTATCCTGCCTTTTTTTTTTTCTGTATTATCATATCTACGAGATTTGCACTACTTCATTAAAAAAAGAAAAGAAAACCTATTCAGGTAATTTTTAAATAAGAAATTTAAGGAGTCTAAAATCTCTTTATTAAATGACTCAAACAAGAATTTTATTATTTAGATTTTTCAAAAATTGAATTAAAACAAAACCCTCCTTAAACCCACAGTAAGAGTTAGTGAACAAATTATTTTATTTTAATAAAGTGAAAACTCAACTCAATACAAAGTTACAAACTCTCTCTACATGGAAACATTGAGCTTATATACTTCTTAACAAGAAGTACATTCAGATAAAGACAGAACATTGAACTTTAATCAGTGCGGAATGTAAGTCTTCAAAAGCCAGCCCATCAATAATTTGGATTCAACTGGAAGTCAATGTACAGATGGATCTACCGCCCAAGTTTTTCAGCGTTGCCAATGTTCTAGATTTAAATCAACACATCACAAAATAGACTCTTGACTTTGTTCTCATTTCCTACCTTCGTTCTACTTCTATAAACTACAGAGAATGAATTCGTACTACTATCGTCTCCACATCCGCACCTCCATGTGCTAGCTCACAGTAAGCCAAGGATTCTTCAAATTGGTCCTTCATATGATTGATTGTTCAGTAACAATTGTTATTCTACTACTCTAGAGTGAAGCCCAAAAGAGAGGGGAAAAAGAAAAGTGAATAGGGAAAACAAATAACTTCTTCTACCATTGCCAGTAATAAGTTAAAACACGGCCGCCCATGTACATGTATAAGCTACAAACTAAAATTAAGCTGCTTTAACATACTTTATTCAACTTGTTACCCAAAGACAAAAAAGAAGAAGAAAAAAAAAGAAAAGAAATGGCACCAACTATCAAAACACCCCTTCCTCATGCAAGCGAAACGCAGTGATCACAAAGAACTAAAGGGGCCATATACTCGATATTGCTTGAAATAACAATCACAGAAACACAGGAGCCATTACAAGAGTTATAGTTGCTAGCATTTTTATGAGCACATGAAGGGAAGGTCCGGCTGTATCTTTGAATGGGTCTCCCACACTGCAAGGGAAAATCAGAAAAAATGAACTGGCAATCAACTTGCTGAGCAAAATACAGAGTCAATCGCAAAATACCGAATGGGAGGGAGCAAGAGTGAAAATTACAAGCAGACCAGAGGAGACAAGAATGTAAGTGCGTGAGAAATTACCAAGTACAGAAACTAATGCTTCAATCACGACAAAAACTTACGTGTCACCAGTAACAGCAGCTTTATGGCAGTCACTTCCTTTGCCTCCGAGAGCCCCAGTCTCAATGTACTTCTTTGCATTATCCCATGCACCACCGGAGGTGTTAAGGAAAAGAGCCATAAGAATTCCAGAAACTGTTGCAAACATCAACATAGATGCCACAACTTTTGCTCCAAGAAGAGGATGCCCAGTATAGTAGCCCAATATCCGGAAGAGGAAACCTGTATAGCAGTCAAAGTCATTATTCCTCCCAGATAAGATATCACCATTACCCAATTAAAGTGCTATACTATTTCTTCTACACCGCATAAGACTAAGTTCTGCAACTAAGACAAAACAACTCACCCACAGCGATAGGAGATATAATGGCCAAAGCTCCAGGTTTTATCATCTCCCTAAGAGATGCTGATGCAACAATAGATACACATCTTCCGTAATCTGGCTTCTCCCTGTAGTCCTGCTCCATAATTAAAAATCAATATTACAGTTTCATGTTCAACCACAGATGAAATGGAAAACTCATGTACAATACCAACCATGATACCAGGCCGCTCAATAAACTGCCTTCTTACTTCATTAACAACCTCTTGAGCAGTTCGACCAACAGCAGAGCATGCCCAAGCACTGAATAGAAAAATAAGCATAGAACCTAACAAGCCACCAACAAACACTTCTGGAATGGCTATATCAACCTGTACATTCAACAATTGAAATTTACTTGTGAATTGGTGCAAAGACGCTGAGCAAAATAAAATACTAACAAATATTGTTAAAAATGCTAATGTAAGCTCAAATTATAGCTAGTCTAGTCAAAGACAGGAAGAATACAACAAAAGAAAAGAAATGATGAGAACACAATAAACCTACCTGATTAAAGGGCAAATGTGCAAATGCAGCTACCTCATCCATATAGGCGCTGAATAGAAGAAAAGATGCAAGAGCAGCAGATCCAATGGCGAACCCCTTGGTGGTAGCTTTTGTGGTGTTCCCAACTGCATCCAGAACATCTGTAATCTCCCTAACACTTTCAGGCTGTAAAGAAGAATATTCTGTCACAAATCCATTTCAGACAAGAAGAAATTGAGGAGGCTTAACAGCACAGTTGCACGAACCTGCTGACTCATCTCTACAATTCCACCAGCATTATCGGCTATTGGGCCAAACATATCCATTGTTAGAACGTAGGCTGCAGTGCTAAGCATTCCCATAGTTGCTACAGCTGTTCCAAACAAACCACCAGTCGGATTCCCAGCTTCATCCATCAGCCCTGAAGTGTGACCCAGCCAGAAAGCTGAAATGATAGATGCACTTATGACAAGGACAGGAAGAGCTGTGGATTCCAGACCCAAACTAATGCCTGCAATTATGTTAGTTCCATGCCCTGTGGAGCTGGAAAGAGCTAATGTCCGAACAGGTTCGTGCTTATAGTCAGTGTAGTACTTAGTAATCCAGACAAAAGCATAGGCTGTCATAATTCCAACCAAACCACACAGGAAAAAGTTCAGCCACGCTAAAGGCGCTTGTTCAGTGTACAACATCCAGCGAGTGGACTGCAAAGCAAACAAAAACCATCACGAACTAGCCCAAATGAAAAATTCAACTTCTAGCCAACCAATGACATAGCTTTTCCCCCTCCAAAAGTAATAAAGGATACAGCCTCTCAGAAAAATAAGAGAAGCAGTTTCTTGAAGATGGCTGTAAAAAAGGGAGATAGTTCACAAAGAGACAGAAATATTACCAAACCAAAAGTTAGAACAGCTAAAACTATTGTAACAGAATATCCTTTCTGAAGAATTGTCATTGGATCCTCGACAATACCAATTACTCCAGAGTCACGTTTACTCCGGATAGATAGAATTCCAACGGATGATACCACCAGGTCGAACGAGTGCACAACAAGTGGAAACAGAATAAATCCAGATGGGTCTGCACACAACCAATAGAAGCTGAAAATTCTCCAGAAAAAAAGGAAAAAACAGTGTTTTTTTTATAAGAAAAATTCAATACTCCTGTAACTGTGTTTAAAGGGTAGGCTGTTTGGTACAAACTAAAACAAAATAAAACAAGAGATAAAAACTTTATATTCAGCTTGTACAACAAGAACACACAAATGAACATATCAGGGCAGCTTTTTGCAGGGTTCCTCAACTATTATCCAATTAGTAGAAAAATAAATTCTGATATCATGCAAATCCCTGGTTTTTCAATAAGAACCAATATTATACTTCCGTTTTTTGGAACAAAAAGTATGGTTTTCAAAAAATCAGGAGCTAACACAATGATTGTATCAGTTTCATCTTTCCAAAATTAGGAAGCTAACAGAGTTTCATCCAATCAAAGAGGTAACCATTTTGGTGCCAGCCAGAGCAAAACATGGCATTTCAGGTAAAATTTAGAGAACTGGGGAAAAAAGTGTGTTAATGAAATCATTGTTCCATATAAAAGGCAAGAATTTTACAAGATGGATACAACCGGATTGTTTTACTTACCATGAAGCTTTACAAACTACAGAAAACTTGTGACATGAGTTAATGGTAAAATAGAAGTAAAAAAAAAGGTGATGTATGACGTTACTATCAACTGGTATAAACAACAATTGACACAGACTTGAATTCCAGAAGCAAACAGATGAGGTATTATTAACAACAGTAAAGTTATTAGGTTATCATGGTTCATGGATGTAGTATATATGATATGGAAGTTATTTAGGACCCAAACACATGCCTTCAATCTTGCAACGTTGAGCCATTGTTCCTCCAAGTATCATAGCGCTAATTATTTCTGCAGCAATGCTTTCAAATAAATCAGCACCACGGGCAGCACAGTCACCCACATTATCTCCAACCTTCATTGCAGAAACACCAATGAAATTAGCAATCTTACGATATGAAACTTCAGAATTCATAAAACTCAATATATTGTGCATGTCAACATGATGAACCTGCCTGTAAAAGTAAGTTTCTAGCCCTAAAATCCTAGTTGAGTATTAAATTAAGTTTGGCAGCTTAAAATGACTGTGTTTTTTCTTCTACATTTATGTGCTTGTATAAGCCTATATATATAGGCACTTCTTGTAATCTATATGATCAAGTCATTAAATACAATCAACATGGTATCAGAACCTCTTTTCTTGTGGCTTGAATCTTTCTGATAATTTGAAAGGTTCATTTGAAGTATTAGAAATCTTTAATGTTTTGTTTCAAAAAGTGTTTCAATTAGAATTTTTAGTCTTTTGCTTCAAGAAGATTTTCAATCTCAAGCCTCCTCTATATATCCAACAAAACACATTAGAAACATATCTATGATAAAATCTTCAAATTCCAGCTTCTTCAAGTATCAAGTTTTCAACTTCTTCAAGTTTCAAGTTCTAGCTTTTTCAATCTAAATTCAGTTTCTATTATCCATTTTATTTTTCTGTCTATCTTACATCATCATTAGGCGTGCCTCAACCTCTCGGAACATCACCCGAAGTCCAGCGGTTAGAAGCTGCTACCATGCACCTCCACGCGCCACCTGCAGCGGTCGGAACGCTGCGCCGCTTCTTCCTCAAGCTTCTCCAAGTTCTACTTGATCCATTTCAGGTTTTATTTGTCAGTTTCACCTTTGATTTTTTAAATAAGTCACATTTATTCTCTTGGGTTTTAAGAACTTTTTGTTGCAATTGTTTCTTATCTCCAATTGGTCTCTGATATAAGCAATATAAGACCTTAATATTATGAACAAAATACAAGTCATGGCTGAAGAAGAAATATTGAACCCCATTTTCTAATCTCAATCTGTTCAACCAAAAGTTTATGTGCTAAATTTATCTGGTAATGTTATCACTCATGATAAGTTGATAGGGTTCCAAAATTATCAACTGTGGTTTATGGGACAAGGGGTAGTTGATTATTTGACTATCAATTATGAGAAAAATCACTATGAAATAAATGTGTGAGAAAGAGTTGATGCCCAATTATGCAGTCTTTTATGGCAGTCTCTTCACCTGAGTTAGTTCCTATGTTCCGTCCCTTCATGGCTTGTGCATCCGTATGGGAACACGCACAATCACTATATACAAATGGCATCTCTCGTTTCTATTCCATTATTAGTGAAATAGTGAATATCAAGAAGTCAGATATGTCAATGGAAAAAATTTTAAGCAAAATTCAAAGGCTCATGTCAGAATTCAACAAACTCTTGCCCATTGGAAAATCACCGACAGACCAACTTGCTCAACGTGACAAGTTTTTTGTTGTCTTCACTCTTGCAAAGTTTGAGTCAGATTATGAACAAGTTTGTAATGAAATTCTCGACGAAGGAACTGTACTGAGTACTAAAGACATGTTTAAAAGACTTATACAAGTTTCTTCTGTCTCCAAAGAAATTACACCCTCCTCCACAATAGAGCACTCTACTCTTACTTTTCAAACTCAACATTACTGAGACAATAACAAAGGAAGAGATCGAGGAACTTACTGAGGAGGTCAGGGTGGTCGTGTCCCATTCCAATTTTGTGATCATTGTAACAAAACGGGACACACAAAGGAAGAATGTTGGGCACTTCATGACAAGTCAATAGCGGCCAATGTGGTCCAAGTAACTTCAGATGCCCCTAATACACACTACTATCTCAAACACTAAGTATCAAGAATTTCTACAACTCAAAGCTGCTAGGACCTCTCACTCCTGAAGCATCGCATACCGCTCTTGCTTCCCAGTCTAACTCTATGTGAATTTTTTATTCCGAAGCCATTGATCATCTTTCTAGTAATCCTAATCTTTTCTCCCACATTACCTACTCTAATTCCCTTCCATCAGTTACCTTTGGCGATAGATCAGTAGGTGCTGCAAAAGGCATTAGGAACGTTACTCTTCTTCCTTCTTTATCCTTATCTAATATGTTGTATATTCCTAAATGTCCCTTCAATTTAATTTCCGTTTACCAACTTATTCAGTCTCTTAACTATTTTGTCACTTTCTTTTCTAATTCGGTACTTGTGCAGGACCGACACATGAAAGAGACCATTGGTATAGGATATGAATCAAAGGGACTTTACTTCTTATGTTCCAAAGCTACGTGCAACGCTACTGTTTCTCCTCTTCTTGCTCATTACCATTTGGGACACCCGAGTCTTAAAAAAATGCGTCAAATCATTCCCGATCTGTCAAATTTAAAATCTCTTTAATATGAGTCGTGTCAACTTAGGAAACATTCCAGAGCTTCATATCCCAATAGGGTTGATAGGCGTACTACTATCCCATTTTCTTTAGTTCACTCTAATGTTTGGGGGCCATGTCGTGTCCTGTCTATTCTTGACTATCGGTATTTTATTACCTTTATAGATGATTTTTCTCATTGCACTTCGGTCTTTTTGATGAAAAATCGTTTTGAGCTTTTTTATGTATTCCAAACATTTTAAATTGAAATAAAAACTCAGTTTGGAGTCTCTATAAAAATCATGCGTAGTGATAATGCAAAAGTGTACTTTTTTTATCCTTTCACTACTTTCTTCTCCTCACATGGCATTCTTCATAAATCTTCATGTGCTAGAACTCCACAACAAAATGGAAATGCTGAGAGGAAGAATTGACATCTTATCGAAACAGCCCGCACTTATCCATCAAAAGATTCCTAAAAGTTTTTGGGGAAATGCTATACTTCATTCTTGCTACCTCATAAACCAAATGCCCTCTTCTGTTTTGCAACAAAAAATTTCACTTAGTGTTTTACTCCCACAAGAACGTCTTCATAAGCTTTCGCTAAGGGTCTTTGGGTGTACCAGTTTTATTCATGATACTACTCCTGGACGAGATAAACTAGATACCAAAGCAATAAAATGTGTTTTTATTAGATTTTCTCGTCTTCAAAAAGGCTTTCGGTGTTATTATCCTAAGAGTCATCGTTTTTACACATCTTTTGTGTCACCTTTTTTGAGTCTTCACCCTTCTTTTCTTTAACTACTATTGACGAGTCCAACTTCACTGGGGCACTCACTAGGACAGCAGAAATGCTTCCTATTCCTACCTTCTCTGAGTCATCACCTCATATAGTGCCTGAAGAAGCACTCACTTCACTTAATCCTGAGTCTTTGCCCCAAATCCAAGAGGAAAGACTTGTGTCACCTTTTTCACACATATATCAGCGTTGCATTCGTCAGTTACGTAGTTCACCAGAAGATCATGAACGTCCAATTAATTCATGTCTTATGACATTGGATCATTCTGACTCGGTCCAACATTCACCTATTGCCAACCGCATAGATACCAAGTTTACTTGAAATCCTTATCAAGTCTATAATTTTCTCACAAAAGCGTCTTTCTCCATCTTATTGTACTTTTATTTCCTATTTGTCTTTTGTTTCTGTCACTAAGAATGTTCAGGATGCCTTATCTTAACCAAACTAAAGGCAAGCTATGGCTTATGAATTGGAAGCTTTTGATTTTTCAAAAACTTGGGAGTTGGTACATCTACCTCTTAGCAAAATAGTAGTTGGTTGCAGATGGGTGTATAATGTCAAAGTTGGCCCAAATGGATAAGTGGACAGACTTAAAGCTCGACTTGTTACTAAAGGTTATACGCAGGTATTTGGTGTTGACTGCACTAATACTTTTTCACTCATGTCCAAAATTACCTTTTTGCATAATTTTCTGTCAATGGTAGCCACTCGTCAATGGTCATTGCATCAGTTGGATATCAAGAATGCCTTCCTACATGGTGATCTGAACGAAGAAGTGTACATGGAACAACCTCCCGGTTTCGTAGCTAAAACTGGAAAGAACTTAGTATGTCGCCTTAAGCGCTCTCTCTATGGTTTGAAACAATCCTCCCATACTTGGTTTGACAGGTTCAGAGGAGTTGTTTAACAGTTCGGTATGACTCGAAGTAAGGTTGATCATTCTGTATTTTACAGACATTAATCAAGAAAAAGCATCTATTTGGTAGTTTATGTTGGTGACATTGTTATCACTGAAGATGACACAAAGGACATAAGTCAACTTAAGAAACATTTGTTTCAAAACTTTAAGACTAAAGACCTTGAAAATTTAAAGTATTTTCTTGGTATAGAAGTTACTCAATTACAATAAGAGATTTATGTTTCTCAAAGAAAGTATGCATTGGATATACTTAGAAGAAACATGTACGACAGATTGCAAACCTGTTGACATACCCATGGATCCCAATGTCAAACTTCTTCCAGGACAAGGGAGCCTTTATCTGATCTAGGAAGATACCGAAAATTAGTGGGCAAGCTACTTTATCTGACAGTCACTCATCCTGATATCTCATTTGCTAACGTGATTAGCTAATTTTTGCAAACACCATGTAAAAGTCATTGGGAAGCTACAACTAGAATTTTAAAGTATGTTAAAAGGTCTCCAGGTACAAGCTTACTTTATAAGAATCATAGAGAATACAGAAATTGTTGGCTATACAGATGCAGACTGGGCTGACTGTCCTTGGGATAGTTCGTTCGAGTGCAGAAGCCGAATACTGAGTAATGGCTCTTGGGACGTGCAAATTTATTTGGGTGAAGCATCTTCACCCAAATAATCAAACTGCTCTCACAGAGCTCAAGTTCTATAAACTCAACTCTATGAAATTAATTTGTGATAATCAAACTGCTTTGCACATTGCATCTAATCCTATCTTTCATGAGAGGACTAAATATATTGAAGTTGATTGTCACTTCATACGTGAAAAGGTTACTTCTGGAGACATTGTTACTACTTTTATTGGATTAAATGACCAACTTGCTGATGTCTTTACTAAATCTTTGAGAGGACCTAGGATTGAATACATTAATAGCAAGCTTGGAGCATTTGATCTATATGATCAAGTCATTAAATACAATCAACACTAGCAAAGCCAGTAGATAAAACCCCACCCAAGAGTTTTTTCAGGCATATCACAATGATAATCAGAAGAATCAAATATCAATAACAAAAAAATAAAATTGGCTTTGGATACACTATAAGACGTAGCAAACATGTGATGGCGCATATGAGCACCGCTACACTGTAACATGAATTGAGACACAATCATTAGAGCTAGAATATGTAATACCAAATCAGCAATAACAGCAGGATTGCGAGGATCATCTTCAGGTATTCCCTGCTCCACTTTTCCAACAAGGTCAGCACCGACATCAGCAGCCTTCGTGTATATTCCACCACCCAATTGAGCGAAAAGTGCAACAAATGAAGCTCCAAAACCATATCCAACAAGAAGAAGAGGTACTATGAAAGTTCATGGTCATGATGCAAACAATAACAGTCAGTCTTTTAGATCTAGAACTTTCAAAAGCCGCTAAACTATCCAGATTGAACTAATTAAGCTAACAGATAGAAACTTACAGTCAGTGACCTTCATAGCTCCGGGTGAATCCACACCCAACCAAACATAAAATGTTGCATAAAGAACAGCTACACCTAATACAGCCATACCAACAACCACCAAGGCAGAAAATCCACCTGCACGAACAGCAATCTGCAAAATTGGAAATTCCAATTAAGATAAAGAATTTTTGTTGTTGCATTTAGCTTAAATATAACTGTGAAAGCTGAAACCTGCAAGGCCTCCCTCGCAGATCGTCTTGCTGCACTAGAAACTCGAACATTTGCACGTACAGACACCCACATCCCAACATACCCAGCAATTCCGGAGCATAAAGCCCCAAGAAGAAAGGAAATAACAGTAATAAACGCAGATGTTGACCTGCATTAGTGTGGCAATTAACATGTAAACTTCAGATGCCATAAGTTCAAAAAGTGGATATCCCAACTTCAACATCAGCTCATACCTCCCTAAGCCAGAAGATTCTTGTTGAGGTGTTGTACTGCGAAACAGATAAATGCTAAGGATGACTAATGCCAATAGCATTGCCATCTTGGAAATAGTACCATACTGAGTCCTAAAGAAGCCTTCAGCTCCATCACGTATAGCATCTGATATCTAACAAATGTACAAGTTTGAGATGGATAGAGCACATGCAAATATCACAATACAAAAGTCAACTGTTAAATAGTTTGATTTTCTATTAAAGCAAGCACAAACAAAGAACACAGGCATTAGCATGGAACAACTGAAGTAGATATAAACCTTGGTGAAAAAGCCTTAAGATGAGATGCTACAGATGTTTATATTATTCAAAACCTACAACTAGAGAATTCCAGCCCCAAAGTAATCACATCGAAGGTCGTACATATCATTTTGAATAATATCCAAGCCCTACCCACCAAATTTTTCAGTATAGACGTTATCTGACAGATTGCGTACTGTAATACACATTAATCCACTTTGATTCAATCAGGAATGAAATATTATGTACTAAAGACAAAAGCTAGATCTGTAGATCAATATATAATTACATATATTTTATAACAAAATATAGATTCAAGAACGTTCGTGAAAGCAAAAGTATAACGGCTTCCATCCCCCAAAAACATCACACAGTAGCTTGTATGAGACAGTGAAAAGTAACAAGATATGTAGTAATTTGCCCATAACTATCAACAATAGTCCAAAATGTTCAAAGTTTTAACAACGAAATACCTCAGCCATCTCAGGGGGGCCCTCATCTTTCGCAAGAACCCACTTAGTAAGGTACATTGCCAGCACAAAACTGATGATGCAAACCGAGAATACAAATACAATAATCGGTGAGGTACGGGCACCAAAATAAAAAATTGCTCCAAGTACCAGAAGTAGAAGCAAAGCAAGAACACGATTATTGATTCTCATGAGAACACGAAAGATCTGCAGAAGGAACCAGGCCATCGATATTAAAAATAATTAAAGACCAGCAGGTGTTAACAAGAAGAAATGAAACTGAAGATCGTGAAGTATTGAAGTAGAAAAATATTATAACAAACAAGATTATCAGTTTTAGGTAAAAGAATGTTCAGGGAATATTATATTGAGTTTGCATTTGAGCAATAATGTCTTAACTAATTCTATTAATCTGCATGATAATATGCTGCACGAGAAATGTTATCTTGCTATCTTCTACGATATAAAAACATAATCTAAGAAAATGTCACCTTTTGCAAAAATGTGGAATAAGTTAATCTGGGATGAGCTTTCTATGGTCTATTTATTTTCTTCTTCTAGTAAATAACAAAATAAACAGTTAACAAGAACCTAACATTTATAGTTATATCACAATTGCTTACCAAAGAAAATTAGAATATATATGTTCCATTACAAGGATACCAGGGAACAGGGACAAATGGCAAATCGAATAAGTCAATTTAAGTTTCATTTACTTACCCAAGATATCTAATTATTTGGAAACAACATTACACTTTAAGATTGCCCCTCATACATGTATGTTTAGCAACTATTAATTTCTGTAAAGGCAATATGAGACATTGCCATCAATTTCAAAGTTCCATATAAAAAGGTTGAAATGAGCATGGCAACAAATACACCTTGGAGTAACCAAAAGCAAAGTCATAATGTGAAGCAAAAAGCATCGGCTGGAACAAAGAAAGCAAAAGACCATCCTAACCAAGGGTGTGTAAGGTTTGGTTCGCATGTTGGGGAAGGTCCTCAGCCTTTCTTGGTAAGGGCCCAAGTTACCACTCTCCATAACATCATCCATTGCAACAGATTGAAAGGAATTCACCCTCCGAGTCACTGGGCCACCAGGGGGCAAATCACCCCCTGAATCCTGTCGCTGTATTTTGAGTGTTGTTACTGATTGGAAAATGGAAACTAAAACTCTTAGGAGGCGATGGATGAAGCAGGAATCAAGCTTCCACTTGCACTTATTAATTTATACTAATCGAAATCTTCACATTTGAGTCTGGAAAGAATACAACACAGAAGAAATTTAATTTAGAGAAGGAGTTCCTGGTTATTTCATCAGAGAGGAATCTGAGACAAGTGGTGTTATCTTGTCAGACTCATATGAAACCGTATCATGCTAAAAGATATCATATCTTTATAGGGGAGGGAAAGAACATAGAATAAAAAAATGAAAGATGTAGAAGACAAATATTTGTAGAGAATAGAGAAGAAATTCAGTTACCAAAACCAAAGTGCCCCTGCCCAGTAAAATAAAAATCCTATACATTAACCAACTCGTGTTGGCGTCAGAATCAGATCAGACACATTTATGAGTATTTCAATTCGAATGGAAAAAATAAAAGATCAGGAAATCATAAGTGGGGTAATTGGTCTCCAGTAATCTTATAAGTGAGGAAATAGGAATGTAATCGCTGATTTAAACAGAAAAAGAAAAAAGAAAAAGCGCAGAGAACTACATTGAGAATCAATCAGGAATAAAGAAATGTTGTTACCGTTAAAACGCGAGCACAGGAACTCAGGAAAGAGCCTCAAGGCCGAAGATCAAGAGCAAGGTCTTCGACTCAGGCAAGCAGGCAAAGGGCAATGCGAATAAGGAACGGAGAAAATGCCCGTTGGATCTGATCCGATCCATGGACCATATCCTTCCAACCCGCTACCATTTCAAATTGAGCAATCTCCTCTGTTAGCTTATCCAATCATACTCTGCCGTGTCACTATTCACACTGGTCCTACCATCCACGTATTCATATTAATTCGACGCCGGGCCTCTCAATTTTATCAGGGAAGATTGTTGTGAAAAAAATTTGACACAAAATTTAAATTTGTATTGAAAAATTGAATAAAAAGATAAAAGAAAAAAAGAAGTGAGGAGATATTAAATTCAAATGCAAAAATTTAATGATGTAATATACATGTGAATGATATGTATATATATATAAATTGAGAGTTGTTATTTTGCAATAATATCATCTTCAATATGAAATTTTTCACTTTTTTTTCTTATTCTTCTTCTCTGTTTTACTCTTACTCTTGTATATAGTTTCTTTATCTAAAAACTTCATCATCTTCTTTCTTTCTTTACAAAATGAATCATTCAATTCGTAAATTTCAAAATTATTAGTCCCTTCATTTTTATATTAAGTATCATTTTAGATATTTGCATACTTTTTAACGATATTAAAAACAATACAAAATTTAATATTAAATTTCAAATCTACCCTTATAAATATTCTAAATCAATATCTCATTGTCTCTCTCAATATTAATGATTAATTTCATTATCTTTTAACTTAAATAAGGATAAAATTGAAATATAATAATAAATAAGACTAAAAAAACACTTAATATGAAACAAAATTAAATTCTTATAATGACACTTAATATGAAACGGAGGAAATATCATTTACTATTAATGTATTGACAAAAAATATGTCACATAAGAATAAGAATAGAGAAATTGTGATTGCTAATGTCTTTAGAATGACCGATGATATTAAATAGTTAATTAAAGTCAATGTCGGATAAGTTGTGAGTATCTACCTACTTTTCTCAAATGTCCACGTAAAAATAGTTTTTTCAAAAACAAAATACGCAAGATATTAGAAGTGTGTTTACAAATGTGTTAGGTGGAACTATAATATAAAATGTTGTTTTTTTGGATATTTATCTATAAATCGAGAAAATAAAATCACTTTTATAAAAGATGGATTGACTAAGTAATCATTAGATGGCATCCAATTAACTAACTATTAAGACACGAGAAAATAAAATCACTTTTATAAAAGATGGATTGACTAAGTAATCATTAGATGGCATCCAATTAACTAACTATTAAGACACTATTGTGAAAGTATTCAATGAAAATTTCTCAAATTATGAAATAAATTTTAAAATGAAGAATAGTGTTATAGTCTCGAAAATTTTACTTTAAAAGATTGAATACATAAATTTATATAAAAAATTGATAAGAAAGGAATTAAATATGTAATGCGAGTGTATTTTATTAATATATTTTATGAATATTTGTTATGAATGGATTTTATAAATATTTTACATTTTTAAAATGTTCTTATTATTTATTATATGAACATTTTTAGACGAGAGGAAAAAATTTACATACTCACAAAAATGATGGCAAATATATCCATTATAGTTTATTCAAGGGCAAAGATAATATTTGACGTGTGAATGAGATTGGAGGTAAGGATATATTCATCACATCCAAGAATTACGTAATTAACATACACATTTACTATATATATATATATATATATATATATATATATATAACATACGCACAGCATGAATGAGATGAATCACAATATGCTACTTCCTTTGTTTCATGATGTCTTAAAATAATAAAAATATATATATATAAAAGTTCAAATATAATTTTGATAAATGCTCGCTTTTTTTCTTCTCAATATTAGTTACTCTCCATATAAAGATTTGTCCTAAAATACATAATTAAATAAAATATACCAATCATTAATGCACGAGAAAATATAAAACGTTAAATATTTTAACATAACAAAGGCAATCTAATATAAATCAGAGTAATTAATTAGTGAAATCAATAAAGAGAAACGTATGCCACCACCTTCTTGAATTAGTCGATCTTCTTTGTTCCAAATGAAAAACAAAAAGAGATAGTACGGTATTAAATTTCCGTTAGGCGGAATGAGTACCGAAGTTTCCCTTCAAAATCTACAAAATTCCCAAGATTCGCAGGAAATCCAGAACCTCAGCATATCAAAGTATGGGAAGATCCAAGCGCATAATACCGTTGGAGGGGAATTCAGTTCCCATCCATGATAAATACTGCATTCATCTCATTAAGATAATTA
This sequence comes from Apocynum venetum, assembly GCA_019593545.1. Taxonomy (NCBI): domain Eukaryota; kingdom Viridiplantae; phylum Streptophyta; class Magnoliopsida; order Gentianales; family Apocynaceae; genus Apocynum; species Apocynum venetum. The sequence continues at coordinate 87,020 of SRSM01000123.1, read as the reverse complement.
CGTATTTATATATATATATATATATATATAATAATTAATTTAATTAAGATCTAAAATTTAGATACATTTTTACATATATAATCTTACTAATTCTTAATTACTTAAATTATTTCAAACAAATAAATTAATATTTTTTCTTACAAGTACAATTTTAAATAAATTCTTAATTAAATATTAATAATTAGTTTTAAAAAATTATTTTCAAATTGCTTTCTAATTCAATTTTAAAATGTAAATTTAATATAAAATTAATTTATAATCAATAACAAGAAATAATAATTAAAAAATAAATATAAAAATATAAAATTTATATAAAAAGTTAGACTATTTTTTTTAAACGATTAAAAATAAAAAATGAACAATCTTTTATGAAACGGAGAGAAAGTACCGCCATACAAATTATCTCGGCAAAATGAACATATTTCTAAGCATTATTGAGCAAAATAACTTGAGAAGATAAGATCTATCCCGTGTCAAAATGCATTAGAGGACTTTAAAGTCACACTCGATGAACCTTGTTGTATAATGCACTAGTGTACTATGTAATTTCAAATAACAAAAGATCAACTAGATATTAAAAACACTATTCAACGCCCGGTGGAACAAGCATCTCCCCAACACTCATAAACTCCGCTGCAAACTCCTCGTCATTTTTACCCAACATGTCTTTGAGGCTACACTCCAAATTTCTTCCCTTGAGCGCCCAATATCTGGGTTTTATCTTCTTCTCCAGTGAGTAACTAAAATACCTTGGATATTCAACCAATTCCTTCACTGGTTTTTTCATGATCTCTCTTAGGAATTCCAGCTTAGGTCTCAAAACTTCTTCAATGCTGTATCCCAGCAGCGGAGAGAATCTACATACCATGAAGCCCACGTCCGTCTTTGCCAGACCAATCTTCATTAAGTACCTCATTCTGCCAACACAGAGCCTCATCATTTAAGAAAGGCCATATGACTAAGCATCAAATATCAATCTCTGCATATTCACTTTTGGGATAGTTGAATTTTTGTAGCATATATCCAGCTTTTTACTCTACATAAAACATCATATTCTTAAGCCAAAAAAGAAACAATATTACCTAGGAAGTAAAGCTTGGTCAACATCACACACAAAGAATTCTGGATACTTTCTGATAACTCGGGGGAGATACTTCTGAGAAACTCCTATACTGAGAAGGAAAGCAAGCTTTCTCTTAAGAGTTTTCTCAATGCTTGCGGTAAAAATCTCTGGACAGCGAACAAGTATCCTACCAAGACTTTCCTCATCAAGGCCTAGACCTTTGAGGAAGAATACCACCTGAAATATACTTCATAAAGAACGTGAAAGAACTAAATAATAAAGTTGGGCCTGCCAATGAATTGGTAGGCTCAAGAACCAAGTAATGGGCACTTCATTAGTTCAGTGTGTCATGACTACTAGTTAGCATCTAATAAAATATGCTAGTACAAGTTCTATTCCTTAATCAAACTATACATGTACTTTCCAGAAGAATCTGCAAACCTGATGCAATTCCTGAGGCTTCTTTAGCAACAGCTGAGGATTCTTGGCAATTATTCTACCCAACTTCTTATTTCTGACGTCCAATTTTCCAAACTCTTCTATCATCATCCGCAGTTTGTTGACTGAACAACCCAAAAGATGTGGACAGTTTTTTATTGCACAAACAATACAGTATTTTGGTACCTGCCAACAGAAGAAGACTGACATAGTGTTATTGCATCATACCTACAAAGTGTGGAAAGCAGAAGAAAGTTCCTCTAATATTGAAGGTACTTCATCCCATTCAGAATCATAAAAGCACACTAGAATTTATTAATCAAATACCTATTATTGAACTTTTTGAAACTTAATTGTGAGTACATAGATAACAACAACTAACCAAAGAACTAAGTACGAATACAGTACCTTCTCCTCTTCAAAGAATTGAAGAATTTTCTCAGAGTTTATTAGAATGCTTGTGGAGAGGATCCACGGGTACTTCAGCAATATCATGCCAATATGATTAAGATCAGTACCAACCTAACAGGCAAAGTTTCAAAATGAATAACAAACAAAAATGAACATATTATGCGGCCTTTTGTTGTGCTTCAATTAAAAGCAAGAGCACATGGAAGGACAAAAATATATTGAAGGAAAATACTTTTAATTCGGTAAGCTCTATTCAATTAAAAAGCATGCATCAAATGTGTAGCAAGCTAATTTTTAAACCATTACCTGGAAGATAGCTTATTGAACCAATCAGAATTGGCCTGTGTATGCCCTAAAATCCTATATTTTTTAATGTTCTGAACATGCACGTATTGATACTTAAATAACAAGGATAAAAGGACAATACAAAAACTATGCTAAAAATCTAAAGATCCTGGTAAACTGAGAATTATATGCATTATTAGGAGCCAAAACACTTCTCAGCAATTACTGAGTTTTTCAGTGACTAGCATGACATCTGAAGGGGAAAATAGAGCACAGATGCTCAATTAACTTTCATCATAAGCAGCTGAAACTTTTAGCAGTGCTCCCTGCATTTGCATGAGTGTTCAAAAAATAAATTAGCAATAGCCATAAGGTTTGGAAATCAGGGGTGCAATGTCATACCACTAAGTAAAGCATGCATATGCATTAGAAAATACCATTTCAGAGGAAAATTGATTGCCATCTCTAGATTATCATAATTTGGGACAGAAAATGTAACTCAACCAACATGCTGATCTCCATTCAAACCCTAGGGATTAGATCTTATTTATTCTAGGTAAATCAACAGAAGAAAGATCTTTACATCCCAAACCTTACAAAAACGAAGTTTTATGCTCACACATCAATATTTAAATGTCATAGCATTCCAAATTATATTGATCATATGTCTAGTAAAATCATCCACTTTTTCATAGTTTGAACAGGCAAATAGCAAAGACAGGAGATGGAATTGCTCAATTTTATTTGTAAACCTCTCAGAGAACATGCAAAAGTAATGACTTTAGCTTCGGGAAGGTAGGATACATATTCTACTATGACAAAGTGGGAAGAGCGGGTTGCTTTGTGAGATAACTGGATCGGTTACTGGAAAATCTTATTGCATGTTGGGTAAAAAAGACATAAATCAATAATTTCAGTAATAGCACAAGTTCCAGTTTATAGGAGAAAATCTACAAGAATAACATTGTGCAATAAAAATCAAAAGAAACAATGAAAATGCAGCTGTGTGAATCAGTGCACAGAACGTACCTTCTCAAAAGCCTGTAGTCTTGGTTTAACATCCTTCTCAATTTTACAGAATACAATTGGTGGGAACAACAGAAGTACTTTTCTTACATGGTCTCTTGGTACACCAATATCTTCTAGGAATTCCACCATTGGCTTCAAATGGGTTTCTATAGGTAGCGACAGAAGCCGTGGGAATGATTCGATAAGGTGTCGGAAAGATCCATCACTAGCTCCCAACAAATCTAAACCCCCGCGCCTTGCTTGAATCTGTAGTAAAATAACCAATATTGAACTAGTTAAACAAATTAAAGCAGTAAATGCTGCTCGATATATATACTATGTAATATGTGTAATTTTGGGAAGCCATCTTAACCTTCTCAAAAAATGATAAAGTTTGCTGCAAATCCTCCTCAACAGGAATAGAAAGGGATGCCATCATTCGCCTGGCATTCTTTCCAATACGCGCTTCATCATTACTGTCAGAAAAGAATATTTCCTTCACATACATAACCTAAAGGCAAACAGGAAACAGAGAAATATAACCAGGAGATGAAATAGACAGCTGACAAAGACATGAATTACGGTGCTCAGAAACATGAAACCCCTTTCCCTTAGTTCAATTCAAATGATATGTTTCACCGTAAACCTTAGCAGTAAAATAAGAAGAAGAAAAAAAAAGTAATCAGGCAATCTATACCTGGCGAATTAGGGTAGGGAGCGTGTGGAAGGAGAGATAGCGAGCTAGGCGGGAAGCCGAGGACAGAGTGAGGCCAAGACTCTCAAAGTAAGGCAGCGTACCATTATCGCCTTTTCGCTTAGCCATTTGGTAAAGCTTGTCTATAAAGGATAATCGACAGTCCTGGGCTTGTCCCCAAAACGGTACAAGTGCAGAGGAGGAAAGTAGATCGAGGTCATGAACAGCGTCAATTAACATTGCTACATAATTAGGACAATTGGAAGCAATTTGTAAGGATTGATCAGCGGAGAGCCCAATTTCTTGGTGAAGATAGCGGCGCACCACCTCTCTTGCGGTGGCGGCTTCATCGTCGCCTTCTCCTTGCAGGTAGTGCTCATGTTCATGAGAGAAGGGAAGCGAGAATGGGGGGGCTCGCAAATGGAATTGCCTCTGTCTGTGAATCTTACGGAGGTGGGTGCATTTGAGAATCCTATTATGATGACGATGATAAGAAGTGTATGGTAACTGTGGTGGTTGGAGGTACAAGTGAGAGTAGCATCTGAGCAAACCCATTTCCATGACATTTCTCCCTCGCTCTTGCGGAGTGGTATTCCTTTGTCGTTGGTTATATAGTCTACCCTAGTCCAGAAGACGACGAGAGAGACCCAAAATGAAAATATTCAAACCCTCGAGAAACTAGAATAGAATGAACTACTCAATCCTATAGTACTCCCTCGTAGGGCTGTAGCTGTCAATTTGTATTTAATTGTACTCCCACGTTAGGCTGATACAATTATAACGGGTTAAAATTGACAAATAATTTTTGTTTAAATAAAATTAAATATTGAATAACTAAATTTTAACTGTTTTAATTTATAAAAAAAAAATTGTCTTTAACTTAATAAAAGAAAACAAAATTTTTTTAATTTTATAAAATTTGAATAATAAATTCAATCATTTCGTTCTTACTTATAATAAACTTTTAAATTAAATTTAAAAATATTAAAATTTTATTAATATTTAATTATGTTTAGTTATAAAAATTATAATTTGAGTATTTAAATTATTTTTGAATGATTTTCACTTATTAATTATATTTTATTTGAATTGATAATTTTTCCGTAATAAGCTAACGTGAGTCAACATGAACACGACATGATAGCAACCCCTACTCCCTCCCTAATATAACTTTTTCTTGCCATTCGATCAAAGTTGAATATAAAATGGAAATTATTTTTCTCCATGCACAATTTTTTAAATTTAAAATAATTAATATACTATCACAATTAATCATATTAATAATTAGAATATTATTTTAATTTATTCAAATTAAAATACTCTTTTTTATTTTTATATTAAACTAAATATAAATATTCAATTGCATATGAATAAAATATTAAATATATTTAAATGTAAGTATATTATACTTAAAAAGTAGTCAAAAACACACATCTTTTTAAATTTTTCAATCAAATACAACTAAAGAGTGAGCGGCATTGAAACAATTGAAATTAAATATTTTTTTAGAGAGCGTGTATTTTTTGCAATAAGTTTAAGGAAGTGTACTGAAATTAATATTATTTAAAATATTGATAAATTTAATTTTCTCTCTCCCATTTATGATCACAATTTTCATATATTTTTGAGAGAGAGTGGATATTAATTAGAGGATAAGATTAAAAAAATATTATAATTATGCATTAGTAATTGTAAAATGAGTTATATTTAAATAAAAGATGTTGAAATAATATATGTTTGTTTTAGAAAAATAAATATTTAATTTTGAATATAAAAATAGAAATGTGAATGTTCAAGAGTAAGAAAGGAGTATCATTTTACAACAAATATTTTTTTCATCAATAAAAATTTATAATGAGGATTTTACAAAAAAAAATGAAATATTTGAACAGATTGATTTAAATGGGAAAAACATTATTAGATTAGTAAATAGTATTTTTAAATTCCAACGCTCATCATTTACTTCTTTTTATTATTATTTTCCAAAACTCGTCATTAACTTTTATTTCGGTCAAAAATTTTACTAGGACTTTAGTTAAAAAATTAGTAAGGGATGACTGGATTCATTATCAGTACATAAATTAGAGTAGTTAAAACACTTAATTTGAGTTATCTTGATCGTAAATGCCATTATATGTTTCCTATTCAATGTTCATAATTCTGTCTAAATAATTCAGACATTGATGATTGATGTGATTATTTAGTTTCTCTATTCTAAAATAGTGCTAAAGTCTCACTTCAAACTTGTAAAAAAATTTAGAAATTTTTTTTCCCATCTTGTTTATTTATGAAAATAAAATAAAGTCATCAGTATTGTAATTTTAAAAATAAAATTAATGTAGTCAAGTACATTAATAAAAATAAATAATAATATTTAAAAAGTATTAAATAAATTTTGTTTTCTTAAAGGGATAAATAATTTTGCTTTAGAAAAAAGGGATAAATCATTTGAAATAAATTTCCCCTTGTTATAAGGCTATTATTTTGGAAGGAATTACTAGTAAGTTAGTTAATTGTAAATCTGTTAAATTAAATATTCTATATATATATATATATATATATATATATATGTTTTAGGTATTTTAATATATAATTTTGAATTTTTCAAAATAAAAATATAAACATTAGATTTTAAATAAATAAAATATTTTGGACCAATAAATAACAATAATATATTATATGATCGATTTTATTTCATTTGTCCCTAAATATAAGACATTAGAAGTTTTACTACTTTTTATCTAATCTTTAAATATAATATGTTTTGCTATCTCTTAAAAATATTTTATCTAGTTGTAAAAATGAGTTGAATGGTTTGAGTCAAGTTCGAAATTGATCGACCTCGATCTGGCTCATTAAGTATTTAAGCTAATTTTGAGTAATAAAATATTTGACTTGTGGCTTATTGAGTCCCTTACATATGTATATTTTTAAATTTTTTTCAAATTTTAAATTAAAAATAATTCAATTCAAACTTGACTCAATAGCTAGTCTTTGTTTTAACCTTAGCTTGTACAAATTTAACAAGTAGACCTTGAGTTTCAATTTTTAAGATTGATTGAGCTGTATTTCGACTCGTTTATATTTTTTTTAGTGTAATATGAAGAGATAGAATAATGCATAAATAAATTTGAAAATAACTCTTAAGCCATAAATAATTAGACAAAATCTAAAAACTTTTCAGGGAATAATCATTTGAGTTACCTAATCATAAATTTAATTACCAGAAAAACAGGAAGAAGAAGAAGGAAAAAAAGTAGTCCGGTGTATATGTAATTTTCCTTGGTAGCAAGTAGCAACTCTTAATTAGGGTTACAAACACGGAAATGGAAATAGAAATAGAAAAAAGATAAATTAAAGATATGTAGTCATGCACTACTAATTAATTCTATTAATTAATTATCAAGAGGATTGAAGAGTGACTTAAAGGTCCCTCACTTTTATGACTTCTATCCGGTGGATTGCCTCTTTCAAATCCCACCTTCTTTCTTCATCTTCGTGGCAACAAGCCATTCCAATCTTCAAAAGCTTTCTCATTTCTCCTTCACTATTCTCCGTGTTACCCATCTCTGCATCAAACATCGATCCTGCACTACTGTTGACATCATCTTCTCCACCAACGAAATATGACCAGGCTGCTGCTGATGATTCGTGAGATCCAAAATATCCCGCGCCATCTTGAGTAAGGTAGTTGGTGGGGAATTTGCTGGTTAGAATCTCTAATATTAGTATTCCAAGATTCCATACATCTGATTTCCTTGTTATACGGCCATATTGCGTGTATTCCGGAGATTTATGGGCAACCAATATATGTTGTACTTGTTCTTGATTAACCACCGGCACTAAACAGTAGTCCATCAGAAGCGGTTGAAAACTTTTGTCTAGAACCACATTAGAAGATTTCAAGTGGCCGTGAGGTATATTCAGGCTAGCAGGAAGCTCACTGTGAAGGTAAGCCAAGCCCTTTGCCACTCCTTTGATTATATTTAAGCGAGTTGGCCAATCCAGCGCAGGCTTCTCCACCGAATGGTTACCTATAATTAATTAATTGATTATGCAATAAGCATTAGTGTGCCAAATAAATTTAAAAAATTAAATATTATCATTTCTCTGAGCTTCATATATATATATATAGAGACACACACATATATTCCAAGTAAAGTGAAGGAAATATATATATCCTAGCCTGCATTGTATACCGTGAAGGTGACTGGCCAAGCTGCCATTTTGTACATAGTCATATACCAATAGCTTCTCTTCTTTTCTATAGTAATAGGCTACGAGAGGCAACAAATTTGGGTGCACGAGTCTGCCTAGCCTTCTCATGTGCTCATGAAACTCTTCTTTTCCCACATTATTCATTTGCTTAAATCTCTTAACTACAAGGACTCGGCCATCCATTAGTACAGCCTTGTATGAAGATCCAAAGTTACCACTCCCTAAAACTTCAGCAGAGGCTCTGAGCAAGTCTTGCAAATCAAATTGTTGCCTATCTTCTCTCACAAATGACAACTTACTTGGTTCAGACCTCTTTGGTATGTTGTTGTTCATCTCAGGCGATAATGACTTGGCTCCGGGGTCAACTTGACAGGCGGCTTTCGTAATGTGCAACTGTTGTTTGTTTGACGATGTCGATGATGATACCGGCCGACCTAGCTGTGGCAATTCCTTCCTACTCCGGCCACATATAGCTAAAAGGACTAAAACAGCTGCCACAGCTACCATTCCAGCCATGACAATTATAATGATTCTCCCAAAGGATCCCCGCGGAGAAGATGGAATTGGCGGTTGGACAGGGGACGTATCCTGGTCAGGGAGATTGGGGCATGGAGATTCCAGAGGCCTCCCGCAGAGGTCCATGTTGCCTGCAATCTTTATGTTAGAAAATCAAATTTGAAAGGAACAAAAATTCAACTTCATCCACGTACCCGCAAATGAATTTGGATTGAAATTGATTAGACTTTGAGGAATTGGACCCTCCAATTGATTGTTAGACAGATTTAGCACTTTGAGACCTTGCCTGAGATCTGGGATGGTCCCCGTGAATCCATTATTCTCCAGCCTCAACTCTAAGAGTCGAGGCCTGGCTAGGGACGAGGGTATGCTGCCGACAAACTTGTTGTTTGCCAAATAAACTTTCTTCAAAGAAGTCATATTGGCGAAGGCATCATTTTGTATCTCACCTGAGAAATTGTTATCGGACAGGAATAATGACTTGAGCGCGCCTAACTTTCCCCAATCGGGCATTGGACCCTCAAAACCGTTATTCATTAAACTTATGGACCGTAAGGTATGCAAGGGAACAAGAGAATCTACATCAATCTGTCCTCTGAGACTCATGTTTTCAAGTTGCAATCCCCAAACAACACCGTTATAGCACAGCACTCCGTGCCATGTCGCGTAGTTGCCAGAACAGGGATTTGTTGAAGCTTGATTCCACGTATCAAAAGCTTTGGCGTATGACAACGAGCTCTTGAATTTCAGCAAGGCTTGTGAGGCGTCGTCTGACGCACCATATGACACCCACGACTGTATGGAAAATAGCGTCACAAGGATGTGGAGACCTTTTAATATGGGTGCTGGTGGGCCGACGGCAGCGGCGCCCATCAGCGCGTCTCAGACTTTGACAACCCACGACGGATGCCGGTGCAATAGTCGTGCAGATTTGGGATGACTTTTGAGGACATAGGCCCTGTCCCTATTTTTGTTTTACTTCTAATCGGTTTCTGAGTTCTGTACCTCTCTCTTTCTTTTTCTTCTTTGAAATTAAGAAAAACAAATGCTGTCTCTCCGTTCCTTTCTGTTCGGTTTTTGCCCTTGATTTTGCGTATGAAGGGGGAGAAAGGGAAGAGAAAAATCAGAAAATGAAGATTATGCGACAGGTGAGTAAGGAATAAGGATATTTGCCTTAATAGAATAGAACCGTGGAAGAGGAGGGATGATATTGATGCAATTTTACAATAATGCTTTTACGATTAAAATTAACTTTATAGATTTTCATTTTATTATATTTAGAATTAAATATTTATTTAAAATTTTATAAACAATCTTATTAAGAATTTACATTTTATTAACTCTTATCATTCCATTACTTTTAAAGTAGTAATAACAATATGAAAGGTGAAAAATAACTAATAATTGTTTAGTTAGAATTGATTTTTCGTTAAAGTCATTTATGCTTTCTTTGACATTATAGATCCCTTATCTTCCACTTTTTAACCTTTAATGTCCTTTATATTTTATTTTTTTTGCATTGTAAGTCCCTTATGTGTATTAAAATTTTATCACTTGAAATCCACTAAAAGAAATCACGTATACTACTAAAATTACTCTCGTCAAATTATTTGATTTTTTTTTACTAGCCTTTTTATGATATTTTTCACCCAATTCTGATTGATCTTCTTATGAGAAAAAAATTATAATAATTAATTCTTAATACGTAAGAGACTTGCAAAGCAATATATATATATATATATATATATATATATAAAAGAGGAATGGTTAGTTTTTAAGATATAAGGGTTTTACGATGTCAAAAACAAAGATAAAAGACCTTAATAAACAAGTGAGAGATAATGGAGTAAATAAGCAAATTTTCCTACATCTATTTATCCGATGAAATGATACTCAAATCTTCTTTCTGATGTAATATTGCCACTTGGCGTATTCATCCTAAAGTTTTCTCTCTGCCCCCCTGGGCAACCTCAAAAAAAAAGTTAATAATAATTTGCGAATGAACATATTGACATTATAATGAGAGATATTTTAGGTGAGCCTTTAATTTTTTCATAATATTCTATTTTGTGTAAGCCGGGCAATAATCATTGCAACTAATCATGTCTAACATTGAGTTAGAACTTCTCCATCTATAAGTTTCAAAAACACAATAATTAGAATTTCAGCCAACCCAAATACTAGATTACATTTTCCCATAATAATTCTTCCATGTATTACCACACTATCTTCATTATTAATAATGTGATTAATAGAGTTTTCCAAAAAATATAATAATAATAATTATTATTATTAGTAAAATCATATAAGTTGGAAATATATAAACTTATTAAATTAAATATGTTGTTTGTAAACTTTAAATAGATAAAATTAAATTAAAATTTTAATTTTTTAACATTTCAAAATAAGCATATAAATATTTGATTTTGAACACATTAAATAATATTATTAATAATAACAATAATAATAAATCATTCTCTTTATTTAAAGTCAAATTCGGATAATATGACATGCGTTCAATGATCATTGATCAACTTGAACCTTGAATTTGAAAAATTATTGAAAAGAAAGAAAATTCGATAACCATCTTTTCTATGCTCAACTATATAATTGAACTCTCTCATTCACACTCATTATTAACCTAAATAGCCAAATCACTTTTCTTTTGATTTGATCAGTTTGATCACTTATTTATTTTAGCTGTTGGAAACTCATACGTATTGTTTTTCAACAATTTATGTCATTTTACTCATGAGTTGAATTGATAAAATGAACAAAATTACAAAGATAAGAAAATGAAATGACCATTCTACCTTTTAAATTTTCATATCACATGAATATTCCATTTCAACTAAAAATAGTATTTATTCTTTTATTTTATTTCCAAGCAAAATTACTAACCACTCCAAGTCAAGAACACTATATAGATATGAAAAAGGTCTAAAAGAAATTCTGTCAGTAATTTCCAATCATATGGCATAAGCAAGATGTTATACAATTATAAGAACAAGCTGAATGCAAGGCCTCTAGTAAAGCCAACCATACTCTTGAAACAGTTTGAACCAAATTAAATACTTTCATATTTTTCATCAATTTTTCATATTGGAATAAATAAAATGTTCATTTTTTTAAATAAATAACTTCTTCTTTTTTTCAAAAATATTCTCAATTAAAAGTATCCATCTTCATTAACACATAAATCTTAAAATCTAATTACTTTAATGATATAAACAATCTAGCATCCTATTTAAGCCTTCCTATAAATGGTTTACCTAGTCACTTTTTCGTTTTATTTTGACAACTAGTTGGTAGTAGGATGACAATTATACGCTAATAAATTTTCTACTTCCAACCACAGATACACATATAGGTAAACCATCTATATTATATCATCTATTTTTTCAGCTATATTATATCATCAATATTCAACCCCACACACACACATATATACATATTATATCAACTATTTTTTCATTTTGACATTTTATCAAAATTTCAATTCAATAAATTCAATTTCGTTTGAATATTAAATCTCATATCTTTATCAATTTGTCATTTGTTCATACTGATCTGAAAACATGTTTCAAACATATTATAATTTTTAGCCTTTTATGTCAAAAATAGGTAATGTGCCACTCTTTTTTCTCTTTTGGCATCTTGTATCATTTTTTTCAAATCGTGTTAAAAAAATGATATAAAAAGTCAAAAATTATAATAAGGGATAGAAATATTTTTTTCAAATCAATTTGAAAAAATTGTACAAAAGACAAATTGATAAAGATTATGAGATTAACATTCAAATGTAATTAAATTTATTAGTTTAAAAAATTGAATAAAATGCAAGAATGGAAAAAAATGATATGATGGATTGTTATTAAGTAAAAAAATTATTCTTCTTCAACCCTATAATCATCATTTCACTCATTATTCTTCTACACTTATTCAAATAAAAACTTTTTATTCTTATTTTTCAAGATCAAGAATAGAAGGAATTTCAATACCAAGAACGAAAAGCACTTCAAAACAAAAAATGGAATACATTACAACACCTAAAACAAAATATACTTTTACAAATATTTTATCAGGAAAAATGTTAAAACCATTGGTCTTTTTTGTGGTACTAACTTTGAAAACGAAAAATCCAATATTGAGGTTGTAATTGATTTGAGAAAAATGTTAGCTCGTCAAAATATTAATGTAATATATGGATGAGGTAATACTAAATTAGTTGATATTGTTGTTCAAGCATCACACAAAGACAAATCGAAAATTGTAGGTGTTATTTCAATTTTTTTTAAAACCTTTATATGACAGAATAATGGAATTCGTGATACAAGTCAATTCTATCTATGAACACATAGATATCATGATGCAAAAATATGATACGCTCATAATATTATCAAAATGATTTGACATGTTAGAACAAATGTTCATCATTATTTCTTGATTAAACTTGAATTTGCATAACAAGTCTATTTATTTGTTTAATATTAACAATTTCTTTGATCTTTTATTAATATTTCTTAATAGTACAGTTAAAAATAAGTTTTTATTATAATTTTCAATAAGACTTTTACTTTCAGCAATCGATTTATTTGAACTGATGTTCAAATTAGAAAATTTTGTTCGTATCTTCGATACTAAAATACCTTTGATTAATTAGTTCATTCCAAGTACATCTACTCAAAATAATAAGCGAAAAAAATACAGATGAACTTGATTTGGACGTACGATTATAGAAATATGTAATTTGCTTGATTAATCTATTTTAACCATTTTAATTATGGCTGGCAATTTAAATTCGACGCGACAAGCAAGCCAGTGTGATCCAATTTTTAGATCAAACTGGAATCTATAATAATAGACTCGTCAAAATTCGAATTGACTCGATTAGATTAGGTCAATCCAGACTGAGCTAAACTGCATGATATTACACATGAAAATTTAGACCGGTTCTGCCTGACCTGAATTTCTACATTGACCCATTTTGTCACCCCTAATTTTAATCAAATTCTCTTTCAAGTGAAAAATATATTTTTTAAAATGTATTATGTATTTTATTTTATGAATTGTTCAAATGCATTACGTAATGATAAAAAAAATTATTTTAATATATAATATATAATATTTTATCCTTAAAATATTTATTTGATGGGTTAAAATTATCAATATTGATAATTTATAATAATAATAATGTATGACATATCTATATATATATACATATGTAAATTATCAATAACAAAAAAAATTATGTAAATTTTTATATACATATATATCTTTAAATATTAAAAAAATATGTGAATACTTATATAAGTAAATACCCATTGAATACAACATCTTGTTCATCCCCATCATCTTAAACGCTTATATCGGGTAATGTATGATATCCATAAGCTGGAACTATGATCACTGGTTAGAGAAAGCAGTTTTCAACCACTTGTATCAATTAATTAGAATTACCCTATAAGCTAGGGGAAGCAGATTTGAATACTAACCCATCAATTACTTAGAATTACCCTAAAAGTAAGGGGAAGCAGACTTGAATACTAACCATCAAAACACCCCCCCCCCCAATTTTTGTTGACAATTGGGTGAGCAGAATACATTTGCTACAAGCAGGTGATAAAAGTTCCAAAAATATATAAGATGAGAGGTAATTAGAATTGTTTCATTCACAAATAGAAATTCTAAGCGTGCGCGCCATTTAACCATCTGTGAACCTCCTCCACAAGACTACTCCTAGGTATATCATACTCTGAAGCTGACAAGTCCTTTAATTTAACTTTTCCTTCATTAAGTTCATGTTCCCCAACAATTACCATCAACGGAATCCCCGAATCATTGGCACGTGCGATCTGTTTCTTTATCCTTTTATCAAGCATCAATTCAGCTTTCACTTTGGCAACCCACAGTTCTCTTGCTATTTCAGCACCTAAAGATAGGTCATCGCCCAAAATGCTGACCAAGACTTGAGTTTCAGTTGCTCGGATGGCCTGAAAGACAATGAAAAGAAACGAGTAAACATGACACTGTTCTCATCCCCCTCTACAACACAAGTTTCAAGATACTATTTGCAGCGATTTATGTAATCCAAGCAATCTCCATCAGAGAACACATTCCCACTTTCACAAAATCACATTGGCAGGATACCAATATCAACATGTTCCAGACGAAAGCACTCTTCTTCGCAAACAAAAAAATGGCACAGAAAACATAACACAAACTAATAGTATGTGCAGAAGTTAGTTCCACATAAGGCCCAGACATCTGGAAAGTTCCTAAAAATGGGTATGTCAATCATTTGCTTCTACTTCTCTCTAGTAGGAAATTACTCCAGCTGCTAATATTCACTATTTCTTTAAATAAAAGAGGAAGAAACAAATTCAAATGAGTAAATTAAGCTTCTACTTTGCCTATTAAAGGACCCACATTTAACAATGAGAAAACTGTCTTTCCGAACAAGCCTTGACATGTTTAAGAATTTACTTCTCATCGGAGACATCAATATGCTGACAACATATTGCAGATAATGAGATAAGTAAAAAGCTAAATTAAAGATTATTTAATTGTAACCAAATAGTTTGAGATGTTCAAAACCAGCACAACTTCACACTTAATATGATGAAACTAAGATGGAGTTTCTTTCGCATCTGATGGTGCGTATAGGTCAGACTAAAAACAGTAGTTTCTTCAAGAAATAAAGTACCTGGTTCTGGTCTTTCTGAAGTTGTTCCATAATTGAAAATACTCGTTCTATTCCTAAACTGATGCCAACTGCAGGAACCAGCTTCGTGCCAAACATGCCTATGAGTTTGTCATAACGTCCACCAGCAGCAATTGAGCCAACCTGGATGTGCCAAAGGTTAAGACCCATGTAACACGAAAAATTTAAGATGCACACTGGGAACATCTGGACAATTGGCAAGTGAGTATCCATAACACCCCCCCCCCCCCCGAGTTGTGCACAAGAAGACCCACAGAGTGAAGAGAGTATAAATTTGAAAAGGAGAACATCAGAAATTCTTTTAATACATTACAGCTTACAGTACATATAAGCATCAGTATCGTTCAAAATAATCCTTCTTCAGAGACACAAAGGTGTTTAAGCAACTGTTCTTAGGAAATATAATCAATTGCATAGGTGAAGTCATAGTGATCTTGAAAAGGCACTTACAGCTTTGATTGATAGTGAAGAGTACTTGAGACCAACATCATTACATTTGAAAACTTCCATTAATCTTTTAAAATTGGGAGCATAAATTAAGTGCCAAATGACATGCATTTTCCTAAAAAAGTCTTGAAGTGAAGAAACCAACATTATGGAAACAAACATTGTTGCATTTGGAATCTACCTGGGTAGCACCTTTAAAAACAGCTTCAAATATGACGCCAGTATAGTAGTCGAGACCTCTAGCAAGACTCAGGTCAAAAATCACTTTGTCAATGCATTTTGACTTCTCCAGAGCTTTAAATAAGATCTCCAAGTCATCCAGTGCAAGTCGGGATTCACTGTTCTCTAAGAACTTACTCCCCTCTTTCTTGAGCTTGCGTAACAATTCCATAGGTGATCCCCTTTCTTTCACAAAGGTTCCAATCTTTTCTGCTGTCTCATCAGTTAAACCCTTCTCGCCAACCTGAGAATCATACGTACTATTGCACTCAAATATAACCTTATCAAAGCATCTACAAATACTCTGTTAGTGAACAAAATTAAAATAGGGGGAAAGAAACAGGGGTAAGGGGCATCTTGTTGACATATAGATGTAGGAAGGAGATAAATCTGCCTTCAGCAGAAATGCTGCAGAAGAAACGAAAGTGGCCTCTGACATGTACTCAAACATAGTCATTATCATAACAAAAATACAGAATGAAAATGCATAAAAAAAGAAGAAAGAAGAGATGTGCAACGAAAAAAGGGGGAGGGACAGGCGAGTGCCATCAGAGCATTTGGATTAACTCTAGGTAAAACATAGGTATTGAACATGAGAAGCACCAAGCAGGTGAACCATCGCTCATCCAAATTACCACGATTGTTGTCAGTGGTACAGGCTAAACCACTATTTTACAAATCGAAGGAAAATTATTGGCATAGAAGAGGAAAGGAAAGGGTCTAAGAATTGGAAAGTTCTAAGTCAAGCAATAATTCTCCAGTTTTGCTTTATTATTGGAACTTCTAGTTTGTGAGTTGATAGCTTGGAATATTATTCCAAGCAAGTGAAAAGTTTTGAATTCAAAGGTTTGAATAACAATTTTTGTAGCATTTATAGGATAAAGATATACCAAATGCAACTGATACACAGTTTCAGCATCATTACAAATATGTGGATGGCATTTCATCAACCAAATTTGAGCTCAGTGAAAAGTTTAGAAGGATTTGTATCACGAATAAGGTTAACAAATTAACCTTGACCATAATAATCAAGTCAGGAAAGTACACAATTAAGGACTAGGTTTTTGGCAGGAAACAGAAGCTTGAGACCCTAAGAGTTCAAGCATCCAATGCAATGAGCACACAGCAACAGAAGAACGGAATCACTTTCAAACACACCAATTGAAAAGGTTAAGTCATAATAATACTGGACTTTCTCGGAGCCCTTAAACATCACCAGCCCTTTAAGCAGGTGCCATGTGCCTAATTCAGGATATTTTGCTTTCCTAGCTGAAAGTAGAAGCTTAGACACACAAATAATTTCTGAACAGATAGATCCCAAGAATAGAAGATTAGAAATCCAGCATCAAGAACAATCAGGAGAACAGAAAATCAGAAGCATTTCATTGTTTGTCCAGGAAATCAGAAGAGAAATCTGCCCATATTCTTAATATCTGATAGACAGCCATGAGTTTAGGCATAGAGAACAGATATTGTAGCACCATGTTACATACCATCAATTGTTGTCCATTTCAAATAAGAACAAAGACAAGTATCCATCATTGAACTACAAAACGAAGTGCAGGAAATACAGGAAAAGTAATTCCAGGAAGAAAGACTTTGAACTTAGAAGATGGTGCAAGATAATTAAAAGGGTAGACAGGAAAGAAGTCTCCAATCTAGACCATAATTCAACCTACCAAATCCTCTTCTGGGACATCCAAACAACTATTCTTCCTAACAGCAATCAGAGCCAGATTCTGATTCATTTTTCTCCCATCAACCTCTCATCTCTAAAACATGAATATTCAGAACAACTTATAGCTTTCTGTTTGAGGAGAATATATAACAAGAAGATTCATGATAGAAAGCCACTAATAAAACAGATCCAATAATTTTAGGAAGAAGCTAAAAATAAAAGTTCACTCTAGATCTCATACAAAGCTATAAAAGAATATTGTCCAATTTGAGCTTATGTGATCACCTTGTTATTCAACTTGTTCCATTCACTGATTAAATAAATTAACCCAGCCCTAAGAAGATAACTTGTTTCACCAAAATAGAAACTAATCTTATTAGTCAAAACAATATTTTGGTCCTTTGAGTTAGAGGGGATTAAACATATCATGTAAATTCTGCAGGTCTATGAATAATAATATAGCACGTTCAACATTCCCACAATATTCAGTGTACCTCGGGTAGAACTAAGCTCAAGATTTATAGGAAAAAGATATACCAAATGCGACTGATACACAGTTGATAATTGTAAATGCTTGCCTATTTGAAGCCATCTTTAGGAAATAAACAAAACTCTAGCACTCCTTACACACATCCCAATAGTCATCTTAAACAAGATGGTCACTTCAAATCTTAAATGGCAAAGGAAAATGCATGCAAAAATGTAAATAACCAAACTTGACCTCCAAGTTTTTATAAAAAATTGACCACAAACGCACACCACCAAAAAAAAAGGGCAAACCACAATTTTTTACACATGTCGATGCATCTTTTAAGTTCATAGGCAGTAAACCAACAGGTTTGCTAATGACATGAACTTCCCTACATCAAATAAAAGGGGAAAAAACATTCTAAGTCAACGGTCACTGAAGAACTATACCATTTCTCTTTTTATTTGCTCAAAGGATTGCTTGTCCAGCTTGTCAATGCTTGAACAAATGGTTCTAAATTTTTCCGGTGGCACACCGCATATAGTCAACATTCCATCAAGTAACTTTCGGTGGTTCAATTTCACCTTAAAAGGAAAAAAAAAATTTGTATTAGGATTTGGGAAAATTAAAAGACTAATAAAATACTAGAACTTACAAAAATATCTCAAGAAAATACTAGATTCTACAGAAAAAGGCATAACAAAATTAAATAAAGAAGGCTTGTAAAAGATAATAAGTTGATTCATTATCTCATTGCCAAGGTCAAAATCCCAAGAGAAAATCTAGGTTAACACAAACAATATTTAGCGTCACAGCACAAAATCAAGCCGTACGCTAGTCTAGCATAAACTAACTCACAGTTACAGGCTTACAGTTACAGGTGACAGTGCATCAGCTGTACCTCTAAGACAAAGTTAACAGTTCCGAAATACTCCCACCCCATTATTAATGTCTGATTAGCACATAATAAGGTTAAATTGAGGTAAGAAAAAAACAAAATACTGACACTAATACTGAAGACAAAGGTAATCTCATCATCTGACAAATGAAAGAGTACGAAGAGTTATTTAAAGGCAAAAGCCACTACCTCATAGTCACCAATATCTAGCTCATCTAACAATTCAATCAAAATCTCTATGACCTCAAAGTCCGGCACCATTTTTTCAAACTGGCCGCCAGCTATATCAAGATCACATTGATAGAATTCACGATATCTTCCCTTAGATGGGTTATCCCTTCGATACACCTTTGCAATCTGATACCTCTTAAATGATGTAAGACCATTCATAGCAACATATCTAGCAAATGGAACAGTCAAGTCATAACGAAGTGAGCAAAGCTCTCCACCCTGCACACATCCCAAATCAAAACTTATCAGTAAAAGATGAAGATGCAAGCCAAAGTAAGAGTATGGGATAGCAACGAGGATAGCTTTTGATCCAACTAACACATGCCAATAATTTTATTTAATAGGCCAATTAATCAGAGAACCCTAACTCTTTTTTATCTAAATTATTGTGATTGCCTTAAAGAATTTAAAATCTGATGACATCCAGTAGTACTTGCAAGGATTCAACAGAAGAACTACAATGTGAATTCAACAGAAGACTGCATTCAAGTCTCCAGCATTATTAAAAAGCTAATCATTTGAACATCAACAAAACAAAGTTAGAAGTTGATTCATAACCATCATAAAATTGATACAACATATTCTTTATAGTAAAAGCATACACAAAGATGAGTGGCTTAAACCTGCTAAGCCAACCCCTACAGATCAACAAGTAAACAAATCTGGCAGCCATATAATATTAACCCAAATACTCTTTTGTGAAGGCCAAGCACATGGAATTGGAGAATTAAGATAGTAAAAGCAAATTATCACGTCATGAGTAAAGTTAAAAAATTGTTTGCATGTTACCTGGTCAGCAAGGTCATAAATTAACTTTGAATCTTCTCCATATTTTCCCATAAGAGTCTCCCTCAATTCAAAGACAGGAGTATCAAGGGCTGTGGCACCATGCCTCTTAAAAACCTCACCTATGAGTGTAAATGCTCTCTCTCTGATAGCCATCTGTTCTTTTGCAAAATCTCGGGTACCCTATTATACCCAAAAAAATAAATAAAAAAGAAAAAAAATCACAGAAAAGAGTGCAAGACACGTAGTAGAAAATATATGAAATCAATTGCATCACAAAAGAAATGAGATAAAATGCTAGAGGAAGTCCTCAAAAATGATCTCTAAAGTAAGAATGTAGAAGAGAGCTAGATATCTGTAAGCTTCTATATAGTTCCGAACCCTTAAAAAGAAAGTGAAATCAGGGAAAAAAGTAAGCTTAATGCTTTTCAATGAGGCGTGTAAATCTATCAGCATGAACTTAGTTAAAATTTGACTCGACGGTCATAGATTGTTATTATTAAAGAAAGCATCAATGTAACACTCAGATACCACCTTTGGGAGCTTGGGAAGCCTTCGACTCTCATTGCTTTCCACAATTTCCTTCACTTTGTTTAACAAACTATCAAATACAGATCCATCAGGATCCAATGAGAGAAAAAAATTATGGGCAGTGGCAGAAGCAGGGATGGCTGAGACTTTTTCCAATCCCCTGCTCACAAAGCTTTCCTTAATGAAATGCATTAGTACTGTAGAACCTTTTCCCAGAACTACCTTCCTCCTCTTTTCGCCCTTTCCATCATCTACACTCCCACCACTCTGAATTTCCTCCAGTGCGAGGAATGCCAATGTGGCTTCCAAAGAAACAATCTTCCACACTTCATTCAACAAGCCATAAACTTGATTTGAAACCCTGACGTCATCATAATAATTTTGCTTAAAATTTCGTTCATGTAACACTGGAAGTAATTTTTCATAGCAGTCAGTATAAGCGCAATTGGGACTCTGTGCTTTGAGGATGGGATCCAATACGGGCATTGATTCAACAAGAAGCTTGGCCCTATGGAAACTATTTTCAGCTAAATTGAACAGAGAGTAAGCAAGAGCAAAGAGATGAAATGACATAGGTTCTGCAGCTCTGTCTCTGAAACCGGAGCTCAATTGGACACGTGTCCTTGAGTGCCAAAGTCGACAAATTTCCCTAAAACTGCCATGAACTGCAGGTATATTAGAGACGGCGTCGATGCGTTTGCCTTTGCCACCGCTGCTCACCAATTTGGAGCCATTGAAGAGAACCTTGAAGTCCGAGGCAACAGAAACGTGGTCTTTGCCTGAAGAACCATCACCTGAATCAATGAGATTAAAAGCAGTAACGTCAGCCCCTAGAGCCTCGCAGGAGAGAGCAGCAATGGCATCAATGACTGTGGCCAGAACGGACGAGCTGTGATCCAAAAGGGCGGAGATACCATCGAAAGCAGCCACTGAGTAATCAAAGAATGGAGGAAGACCCTCAGCAGATATTTCATAGCAGCGAAAATTATCGGAAATTTTCATTGAAAGCTCAAAAGCAGCAGCAGAGGAGGAGAGCAAAAGCTTGTTCACAAGGAGGAGGAGAGAAGCCCTGGCTTCTGCAGTTGTTAGATACTCTGGAATGATGAAGGAAACCTTGGAGGAGGTAGAAGAATCGGAAGGTCTAACTGATGATGGCCTAGAGAAGGCGGAGGACTCGAGATCTAATTGACTAATGCTCTTGGCATACTGGAATACGGAGGACGATCTTAGCGTTGAGCCCTTTCTACTTAATCGTAGCACGCGTATCTCCGTCTCGGACCCAGCCGCCGCCGCCATCGCAACGGCCAACTAGAAAACCCAGAAGAAAGCAGCTGCCACTCTCAAGCCTCGCACGGAGAAACGCCGAGTGTAGGGCTTTACTAAGCGGATTCGCCTTCGTCTACCCTAAACCCTAAACCGGATAAAACATTGATGACTTTGTCTTTTTTGTTAGTCATTAAAGTTTTTTTTTTCAGACTTTGTAAGTCTTTTATTTTTAACTTATTGATCATCAAAATCATTTATATATTTTTATGACCTTGTAAAATCTTATGTATTCAAATTCATCATAATAATTCTTAAAAAGTCACTTATTTATGACATTTTTTAGATTCTTCAAGTTAAATATTTTTGTCAACTTAGTCCCTTAAGTTACAGTTTGATCATTTTGGTTTCTTTAGTTTGTAATTTTAACCATTTTAATCTTTAATAAAAAAAATTATTTATTAAATCTCCTTTTTGGGGGTAAAAACTCATTGGATCTCCTAAAAATTTTCAAGTGACCCGTTTAGTCTATTCCTTATAATATTCTTTACTAATATAATATACGTGTAACTTTCTAATCAAGTTAAGTGAAAAGAAAAATTGCATTAGTTTAATTTCATAAATTAAAACTTTAGTAACTTTGATATTATCTTGCTAAACATCAACTATTAAAAGTGTGGACAAACAAAATCTCATTCTTCTCATCAACTATTAAAAATGTGGACAAACAAAATCTCATTCTTTTCATGAAAATAAATTATCAAAAATTAAAAACCCGTAAACAAGAAGACAGTTGAATTTAGAAATTATAATTCAAGCTATGAAGAAATGTTTAGAAAATTATAATAAATAATACTTCGTTCGTCTCATTCTAATTATCCACGTTTTTATTTTGGCGTGTCATATTTCAATTATTTAATTTATAATTTTAGTACATATTTTTACAATTATATCATTGTTATTAATGAAATACTTTGATGAAGCATCAACTATTTAGTTGAAAATGCATATTTTGATGAGAATTAATGCATATACAATGACTATTAAATTAAAGCAATTTATGAATTTTAGTTGCATAATTATTATTTACAATATTTATCTTGATACTTATGTAAGTCCAAGTGTACTATAATGAAGGGAGTATCAAAAAAATACACAAGATAAAAACCAATTTTGTTAACACACTACCCATAAAATTGGCCATAATAATTCTTAAAAAGTCATTTATTTAGGACATTTTTTAGATTATTCAAGTTAAATATTTTTGTCAACTTAGTCCTCAAGTTACAGTTTAGTCGTTTTTATTTTTTTAGTTTGCAATATTAACCATTTTAATCTTTAATATTTTGTTTACTTATTAAATCTCCTTTTTTGGGGGCAAAAACTTATTGGATCTCCTAAAAATTTTAAAGTGACCTATTTAGTCTATTCCTTATAATTTGTTTTACTAATATAATATACATATAACTTTTTAATCAACACTTAATGATTTTTTTTACATTAATTTAATTTAAGAAATCATTAAATATCTAATTTTACTTAATTAACATCTTAGTAACTTTCATATTATCTTGCTAAACACCGACCATTAAAAGTGTGGACAACAAAATATCATTCTCCTCATGATAATAATTTATCAAAAATTAAAAATATGTAAACAATAAGACTTCTTAATTTAGAAATACTAATTCAAGCTTTGAAGAAATGTTTAGAAGATTATAATAAATAGTAATTCATTCGTTTCAGTCTAATTGTCCACATTTTTATTTTGGTGTGTCATATTCTAATTGGTTAGTTTATAATTTTAGTACATATTTTTACAATTATATCATTGTTATTCATGAGATGTTTTGATAAGTTGTCTAACTATTTAGTAAAAAATGTATATTTTGAGGATAATTAATACATATTCATGAACTATTAAATAATAGCAATTTAAGAAATTTAGTTACATAATTATGATTTAGAATATTTATCTTAATTCTTATATAACTTTAAAATGAATAATTGAAATGAAATGAATAAAATATCAAAACAAACACGAGATAAAAATAATCTTGTTAAACACTACTCATAATTTTTTTTTTAAGCTATTCCATCTTTTGGAGTTATCCCAAACACATTTGAAGACCTTAATTTGAAACTCAAAACTGTCAAAAAAATCAACAAACTTGGTATTTTATTGTTATGTATCTTCCTATATTTTCTTAAGTTAGAACATACAAAAATTAACCATTTATTTTTCTTTAGTCACCTAGATTTATTTATTTAAATTTAAGAAAAAAGGGAGAGTGTTTTGAGTAGCCTTATCCGGTGACTCGGAGGAGAGCTCTGCGACAGCCTACCGCCACAGGCACCTCTGGTTCTGTTGTTCATCTGAGGATAGACGACTGAATCAATGGGTACTGCGGGACTACTGATACCTGCCAGCACCAACAGTAAAAACTGCTACTATTACTCTTGGACTGCAACCACCATCACCACCTGGCTGCATAAAGCATCACCTCATCCTCTCTCTCCTTCGCTACCTAATAATTCTAATAGGAAGTCCCGCCAGCATGGACTTGCAGTTCGAACGCAACGCTGCTGCTCCAATTCAAATTCAATTCCAAAACCACGTGGTTTTGGTTCTCTTCCTGAGCATCCCGCCACTGATCAAGTAAGCTTCCTGTTGAATCGAAACTGATAATATTAGTCACGCTACTAAAATCATCCACTATTACTATGCTTTATGCTTTTTTACACCCTCTATCCTCATTTACTCAGATGCCTGCAAGAGGAATAAGAGATGAGAAGACGCCGGTGTGGCCTCCGAGGTGCTTCCTTTTTCTGTCTTCAACAATCCCTAGTCAGTTTCTAATTGCATTTAACTCTTAGCTGCTATAGGACAATTGGATCAAACATTGTTCTTCTCCCTTGACAACCATTGCAATTCGATGCAGGAAATCTTCATCTAAAAAATCTGTCAACGTTCCCAATGGTGACATCTCTCTCTCTCTCTTAACAAGAAACTTTGTTGTTTGTGTATATATTGGGTTGGAATCAAACTTTGAGGACTTTTGTGGGCATATTCGCTATATTCACGATTCAGTAGTAATTTGAAGCACCAAAAGTATATGCCAATGCAGAATAGATGTAATAATTTATATCAAGTTTTCCCAAATTCTCAACATCTCAATATTTCGATGGCGGATAATTTGTTTCATGTTCTTGATTGGAATGTTTATCAGACTATAAGACTGAACCAAACAAGGGAATTTTAAAAAAATCCCTCTCCTCCCCTCCTCTTCCCTCCAAATCCCCCCAACCAAACAAACCGTAAAGGGGCAGCTTTTCCTCCTTTCTTTGCATCCAGATGCACCTGTTTTGAGTTCTCAAATTGATGGAAAGTCCAACACCCCGAGCACAGATTTTCAGTTTGAGGAACGGCTGCAAGCAGTGAAAAGGTGCCTGATCTATCATGTTTTTTTTTCCCCTTCTCCAGTTAGTGTTGTCACTACCCAGTTATGCTATGGCAAAAAAAACTAATGCTTGCATTCTTATGTATTTCAAATGTGAAAATTCTAATCCAAACAAAAATCAAACAAATACCTTATTTGTTCCATGATTGATCCAATTATAAGAGTTTTTGCCCCTCCTGGTATATTGTGGGCAGTCCTCTTATTTTGAGCCACTAGCCAATCATTTGTTCCAATCCTTAACTTGGCATTTGATTAGCTACTAATATTTAGCAGTTTCTTGTGTGGGTTCCATTTTCTATACTCTGCTAAGGCTATCTTACATTGCATCAATACTGCATATAAATCCACAACTTATCAAATATCAAAGGAAATGTATAAGCTGGTCAAATAATTTTTCCTCATTCTTGATTTTTCCTTTTTAAATTTCTTCTTCTTCCATGATTACTGTTAACATAATTTTTTTCTGTAGCAACTGATACTTCTAGAAAATTCTATAGGTTAGCAGTCCAGCAGAAGAGAGAAGAAAAAGAATTACAATATGAAGCAATTGATTATGATGCTCCAATTGTGCCCAAGAGTGGTTCTGCTGGATTGGGTACTAAGGTAACATCACCATATTACCTGATGTATTTGTCTACCAGTATTGATGACAGTGTACTTCTCACCTCCAAGGTCATCTCTGAGAAATTTAAAATTCTGTCTTAATAGATTGGAGCAGGACTTGCCCTGGTGATATTTGGGCTTGTTTTTGCTTTTGGAGATTTTCTTCCTTCTGGAAGGTATGACTGATTTATACACAAGAATGGAGCAGGATTTACTACTTTTTGGGATACTTTTCTGTATTTAATTGCATTTAACGTTTAGGTTTGCTTTCTTTTTCTGTTTTTTATGTCATCTCTTTCCTCGACATAATACTTCTACCATCTATATTTATATTACTTTCAGACTCTGTAGAGAGAAGCCTATGTTAGTTAACTGCTTAACATTGACTAGTTACTGAAGGCTGCCCCATTCTGTCCTTTTAAGAGATAATTCCGACTTAAAGAATCTGGTATAAACGTCATTTTATCTACAGATTTATTTCCAGTTTGGTGGTGATGATCTTTATTCATGTTCCTAAAGTTTTTTCTTCTGGTGTATTTTTCCAATTTCCAGCTAATAATCAAGATCTTAATCTCTCATAATGACCCACTCTTAATACTAACTCCTTGAATACTTTAGGATCAGTGTGTTTCAATTCTTCTTCTTGAATATTTTTTTAGCTGTAATGGTTTATTGGTAAACTTTGAGGCTCAATCCCACTATGCCCCACACCCCCCACCTTGATATGTGTGATAGCTTATACGCTAAGATTAAATGTTCCAGACAAGTAATTGTAGGGTCTCTAGTTGAGAGTGTTTTTGAATATCTTCTAACAATTTACTCTATATGTCAAAGGCCAACAACATTTTGAAAGTGAGAATAGTATGTTTTTGCTTTAGAATCTTGTTCTTTAATAACTTGATTTATTAAGTTTTCCCTCTGGTTAAAACCAAATGTACTCTTTTGACTTGACACAAGGATTAAGGAGAGCCTTCACCTATAGTTAGTACCATCTTATCCTTAGTAGTTAAAGTGATTAGTTGTGAGGCTCATGTGTTAGTGGAATAGGAATCCTTTAAATTAAAGATGTTTCCGAACTTAAATGAACTATATATTCACTTTTAGAAAACAAGATATTTTTATATTTCAAAATAAAAATGTGGACATTTAATTTTTGACTGAGTATTATTGGTGAATAGGTTTGTTTACAAACATGTCCAATCTGTTTATCTCTAAGAAATTTCAAGATACCTCTCTTGCATACATGTTGCACAATTGTACCTTTTCAATGCATTTATGACTAAGGGAAATCATAGTTTGGAACTCTCAGTTGGCGGTTCCTGAAATAAGGGAAATATTACCCTACAGTAGTTGTTTCCAGTTTCCTGATCAGGATAACATTTTGTGTTATATTGGGGACCTTTTGCTAACTTTCTTCTCTAACACAAAGAACACTCTTTGCTAAGAGGTGGGTAATTACTATTGATACTCTGGCAGGCTTATCCTGCATCAAGATGTAAAAGCAATGATGGATACCCAATGGGCACTTCTTGTTTGGATGTCTATCCAATTTTTGGCCTATCATTCAACTCTTATAAACCATCATGCATGTCCATGCTCAATGGATTGAGTATTTTCAGCTTGCACTGTTGTACTTGGTACTTCTTACATCTACCTTTCTGTTTTATAGACGAAATTGTACAGTTTAATGAAATGAGCTTAGGCAAATCTCTATCTTTCTTGGATATTTATGTTTACACTAAGCTTAAATTTGCCAAAGTATTTGCCATGTAACTAATAATTTTTTCATTGTTGTTATTTGTCATGTGAATTGATTTAGCAATTGCGGTATTATATTCAACAGTTTGATCCTGATTTATTATTCATTCCAGTGAAAGTCCATCTGAAGAAGCTCCAATGTTTGATACTAGAATTTCATCCCAAGACAGAGAAATTCTTAAGGTATAATGATAGAAATGGCTCAACAAATTTGTCACTTTTCTGGTTAGAAGATTGGATAAAACACCTTTATGTCATTTATCCGTAAGTGATTCTAGAGCTGCGCATGAGGAAGATGTCACCAAGTAGTTCATCTTTTTGGGTTCTGAAAATTTGTGTGATTGTCCTTTGAGTTTTCTCATACTTGTTCTTTTTATGGGTTTATGCAAGTAAATCTGAGAATGCCTTCAGAGTCTATGGCTGCAGTTTCAACTTAAAGGGCTTTTCTATAGCGTTAAAAGTAGATCTTAGATAGATATTTCAAGACAAGGGTGAATGCCAAGTGTGTACTGAGTCATTCTCAGAATGCTACGGTTTGAAAGGGCTTAAAGCATGCTTTGTTTATCTTGGTGCTGTTTTATGTAACTAAGTCTAAACCTCTTTTGATTATCAATTTTCATTAATTTATGACATCAAACTGTTTGATTCATTTTCAGAAGAGGCTGGAGCAATTTGAGGAAACACTAAGTGTCTCTCCAGAAGATTCTGCAGCACTTGAAGTGAGTTGATATATATTATTCCTGGATTTGTTTGGTTTGATACTTTTTTCTTCATGGATTATTTCCCATTCCTGAATTTATTCATTAAGTTTCATATACTTTTTCATCAGTGCCTTAGAGGTTGACGATAATGTTGCTAATAAAAAGGACCTTTTCTATCTGAGAAAGCATAATATGCAAAGGCTAGACAAAAGTCATTTTTTCAATCTGAACATAAATTACGACCAAGGCCTCCACCTGAGCATTGAATGTTTGTGTCTTTTTTTGCCCACCTTATCATCTAACATCTGTGCATGGATAATGTGCATGTTCTCAATTTCTGATTGAAGAGACTTCTATTATGTCTCGCTAAGTTTTCTCCATGTTCCACTAATTCTTTGTATGTGGCAGAAAGTTGAGCAATTTTCTCCATGTTTGCCCACCCATCCTCATATCAAATGAATGATTCTACCTCTGTGTTACTTGTATTTTACTTATAGTTTCTGTTTTGTTAGTATTTTCTATTCAGATCTGTTTCCATTTTCTGTAATTTACCTTTTCTTCTTCCTATTTGTTGTCTGGAAACGCTGAACGTTTTTCACCTGTGCCAATGGTGTCAATTCATTCTAAGTGTTTTTCTAGGGAGCTGCAGTAACATTGACCGAGTTGGGGGAGTATACTCGAGCGGCCACACTGGTTGAGGATTTGTCTAAGGTTTATTCCTGACAAACTTGATAATAGATATATTTTATAAGTCTGATGTATCTTTTTACTCATTCTTACACTCAATATGAATGTATCTCGTCATCTGTAGAGGAAACCAGACGATCCTGATGTTTTCCGTTTGCTTGGAGAAGTTAAATATCAACTCAAAGATTATGATGGAAGTGCTAGGGCCTATAGAACTTCTTCAATGGTCAGTGCATTATAAATTCATAGGGGGTGCCATGCCATATGGGTCAGACTAGGTGCAAGGCACTGTTTCCAGATCTTAATTGACCCAAAAACAAGGCAGAAATTACATGGCACATTTCTATTATGGAATAATTAGAACCATTTCTTTATCATAGTATTTGAAGCTCCCCTAAGGTCTTCTTGCTTCATATATTCTCTCTCTCTTAACTGGCCAGAACCCATAGGTTTATATGCCAGGTGTAGCTTTCTCATGGAATAAGTTTTCCTTATCAAGGTTAAACAGCTATGTAATCACTTTATTGCAGATATCAAAAACTTTGGATTTTGAAGTTATGAGAGGCCTTACCAATGCACTGCTTGCTGCCAAGAGACCTGGTGAGGTTGGTTGACTTCTGTCTAAATCCAAGATGTCGAGAATCATGGTTATGTACAAATTCTCTTGACATCTGATTCCCTTAGGGGTTCTGCTGCATCTGCTTATGCCATTTTGATATGAAACTAGTGAAAAGTTGCTACTAGAAAACATATGTTGAAGAATCATATTTTAGTATTTGAAATATTACAATATGCTGCAATAAAACATAAAACTGTATGTGTTGTAAATTGAGTTGTTTGTTTCATATATTTCTGAAACTCAATGCTTTTGGTGAAACTAGTGCTAGCCTCAAATTTGGTTACATGGAGCATGCATATTTTTCAAGTAGAGTGAAAATATCAGCATTACCTTGTTTCTCATGTTGAACTTTGATTTTCAAACCATGTGTGATATGGTGTGCCTACATATATAAAAGCTATTTGGATGTTATTATTTATCTGTTTATCTATTTTTCATGCTATTATGCCTTCCCATTTTGAAATCTTTCAGCTGAAAAAATTAAGGATAGTTTGCTACACCTTTTTCATTTTTAAGAAAATGATAATAAAATAATTGTGCAGGCTGTGCAAGTTCTTCAAGCATCTCGCGAACAACTTAATAAAGAGAGACCTGTTATCAGTTCAAATGAAGCTAAGAGAGGAAATTTGGAAAAAACCTTCCAAATTGATCCCATTCAAGTAAGTTTTATCTCCATTTGGATAGGGTATAAATCTAAGAATTACTCTGAGAGTTATTATTTCTGAATTGTCTTGGGTTAAAGCATGGGCAATTACTATTTAAATCATTTGCTTCTGTCATTCAAAACCAGATGATATCAATTTTTGAAAATAAAGTTTTTGGTTTTGGAAGATATGATACCGTGTTGAGGCAACTCATTTGTTAGCATTTGAATTGGATTGACAGTGAAACATTGGTGTTTTGGCATAAAACATACCTTTTTCCATTCAGCCATTTGCAAGCGACTAGTTATCCATTTGTTTCATGTGGACCAAATGTAGAACACAATCTGCCTGACCCTCTATCTTTTATTGATAGATACTAGATCTGTATTCTCAGATCTAGGCACTGCGACTTGGCTCTTTGCCCTCCACTGGATTTTGGCATAAATGTCTATATACGTTCATCTTCCCATTTAAGCTTTGATGGTGCCTCCTTTATGAACCATGTACTTATACTAGATCTAAGCTGATGTTCTCTTTCCTTTATGTGTTAGTGATTTTCAAGGTTTGGCTAGTGTCTGGATCCTGAGGTGGAGCAAATTAAATTCCTAGTGTTCATTAATCCTTGTTGTAGTAAAGAAGCCTAAAGTCAGTCTTTCAAGAGTCACCAACCTGATATTTTGAACTTTTTTG
Source organism: Apocynum venetum (assembly GCA_019593545.1). Classification (NCBI taxonomy): domain Eukaryota; kingdom Viridiplantae; phylum Streptophyta; class Magnoliopsida; order Gentianales; family Apocynaceae; genus Apocynum; species Apocynum venetum. Next base: position 55,978 of record SRSM01000123.1, on the reverse strand, counting down.
TTTATGAAACTTTTGCTTCTGTCTACATTATGCTGCCTTGCTTTGTCATAATTCCAGTATGCTCTTCTGTATTTCCAACTTCTTTTGTTCTCTCTCTTTTGGTACATGGTAATTCCAACTTAAGATCCATTATGACACTCTTTCTTGACACTTTGTAGAAATGGTTGCATAAGGTTTATAATCTAGGTTCCTTGTATTATAGTTGTGTGCTTTCATTCTCAGATTCTCTCTCTCTCTCTCAGGCGCACACACATTAAGTTTTGTGTTTCAGGCTTCTGTCTCCTTCTGTAATTACTTTTCTATTACATTTGCTTTAGCGTATATTTAGTCTCTCAAAGGGATCATAAATTACTTTTTGCTATGTTATTTTCAGGTTGACTTGCTTCTTGGAAAAGCCTACTCAGACTGGGGCCACATTAGTGATGCTGTATCTGTTTATGATCAACTCATCTCTAGCTATCCCAATGATTTTAGAGGTTACTTAGCAAAGGTGCATCTTATAATATCCTCATGTTAGTTGAAATGATTTCATTTGATCTCATATCATTTTGTTTTATTGCATTGCCATCTCAAAGTGAGATCAACCCATATTAAGTGATTTTGTACTCAACTGCTTTTAGCCATGGCCAAACTCATCCATTTGAGGAATTTAACCTTGAATCTGCTTATTTTCCAATATGCCTTTTCTTGAAAACTGGATATGGCTTTTGCAACAAGAATTAGTCTTCTAATACACTATATATTGATTGAACCCTTTACAAGCAATTTTCCTTGTGTAAAAAATATATTAACATGGTCTCTGGTATTAGGAATAAAATATTGTCTGTAATTTCCTTAGATTAAACATTGAAAGCCTTAAAGCTTTTAATGTCTTAATTTTGATTAATGACAAATATTGATAAAGACTAATAACTTAATTGTACTAGTAATAGCATTTTAGGATTCAAGTGTCTAATCCATGCAATTTCGAAGTTTCAAATCTTTAAGGAAGATCATATGTTATCAAGAGTTGAAGATAAGGGTTTCTGGATTAGATAGGATCTAGATGTATAGTTTTAAATGTTTATATCACGTAGATATCTTTAGATTTATCTTTATGAGTAATTATTCTATGGGTTGTTCAATGAATGTAAAACGTTTTTCAAAATGTGTTTTATGACTTGAGTATTTGAAATGATTTTCAAAATACATGCATATGTTTAAAAGTTTTATAAAATAGATTCAGCAAATTTTAGAATTGATTAGAATCTTGTGTTGCATGGTTAGTGTGTTGAGCGGTCGATCTGACTGCATGTGCGGTCGATAACAATTCATATATTCGATTGAACTTTTCAACTCATCATTTGCAGAATTTCTAGAGCTCTCTGTTATACTTGCAGATGATGGTACGAATGACCACCAGCCTATGGTGTGGTCAATCACAAGTCTCTTGAGTGAAATTTAAATAATAATTTTTATGATCATTAGAAACCACATATAAATATTCAAATGTTTGAAAATCTTAAAGACACGACTTTCTGAGCTAAAATTTGATAGATATTCATTATAGAACATTTTAGAAACATTTTCAAACCCTTTCAAAATATTTATATTGTGAAAATCAGCTAAGAAGGGTTTAAACATTCATTGGTGTTCTTGAACAATCTTAAGGAACAAATTACTCAAAGAAGTCTTTATATAAGAATTGATATATTTTCACAATTAAGGTGATATCTATATCAAACTCTCTTTATTTATATCTTGTAATTCTTATTCAAGGTTGTATTTAGATTAAACTCTAAGTGTTAGAGTGAGCCTTGAATTAAAGATAATCGTCATTATTTTAAATGTGTATATTTCATTAGTTGTTATATTGAAGATAGTTGTATAATCAAGTTTGTGTTGTAAAACTTAAGGAGATGAGTGAACCTTGATTGAGTAAGATGTTTTTGTGTAAAACCTTAAGGTGAATTGAGTTAACATCTTTTGTAATATCTTGTACTAAATTAGTAGATTAGGTTTTGTTGAACAAACCAAACCACTATAAATCATTGTGTTCTTTGTTTTATTTATGCAATTTACTTGAACTCATTGCTACACACTATTTGAGCACTAAATGTTTGATAATTGTTGTCTTAGAAGAGTTTAATTGAATTAGGTTATAAAAATTGAATAAAACCTAATTCACTTCCTTCTTAGGTTTTTCAAACATCATCTCAATAAGAAAGTACACCGAGAGATGAACCCATATCCAATAAAAGTGGGTACCCACTCGCCCCAGCCTCAAGGGGGGGGGACGGACGGAGGAGGATTACCCGGTTTGGGAGGCAGCTCATTTGTCAACATTTGATATAAAATCTATTAGAGTTTTGGATAAAAGGCAAAGAAAGGAAAACTTCATCATTCATGGAACGCAGTTGTTCATTGTCATTATGAAGTGATGGGCAAGTTCTATTCCTGCACTAATGTGGAAAGGGAAATTGATTCAACTTAATCCTCCATCTCATGGGAAACTAATGTGCAAAGAAAATAATATGTTGATTTTAGGAGGTTTGCTCAAGTTTTTTGTGGATTTTAAGTAGCTAAATTCAACCGCTCTTTATCATTTTAAGCTTTTAGAGCATGTGTAAATTTAAGATGGTATCAGAGCAAGAGATTCTGTGTTCTACCCTTGTTTCCATCGATTATTGGTTATTATCCACATATTGGGTCTATTATTGAAATTCGTGATTGGCTCACACGTGAGGGGACATGTTAAGTAGTTCAATTCAATCTCTCTCTATTAGTTTAAGCTTTTAGAGCAGATGAAAATTTAATAGTGGATAAATGACATAGATGTGGCTCTTGTAGGAGGAGCATTTTGGTTGCAGCCAATAAGCAATTTTGCGCAAAGTATATAATTAATAAAAAACAGTACTTGCTGCTATGTATACATGGCTATGTGCAATATATGTGTCTTTTTGTTAATTAAATTAATTGTACTGATTTGGTAATGAAAGAATGTTTTTGCTCCACTGGAAAATGTTTTTGGACATGTCTAGATGTTGAATGAAGAAAGAGGGTATGTTTACTTAAATTTTGTTTTCACATTCTTCCTAAAGTTAATATTTGTTTGTGTGTCTCCACCCCTATGTCCTTGCCCTGCATTCATGTTTTAATTGACCTCCTGCTGTAGTCCAGGACTTATAGTTGGCATCATGCTTCATTTACAGGGAATCATCTTGAAAGAAAATGGAAATTTTGGTGACGCAGAAAGGATGTTTATACAAGTATGTAAATGAGTTTTTGCAGTTCTAATGCATTCGTGCCCACACAGATGCCAAAAAACATTTCCATTACCCTCCCCATCCTATGGAGTCAAATGAAAGGGACCTGCATTCACTTAATATTAGATAAATTGATGCGGTTTTGGGTTAAGTCTTGTGCTTCCGAATATAATTAGCTCAGACAGCCATACTTGCTCTTGCTCAGACCAAAAAATGTACTCGTCCTCTTCAGGGAATTCCTTCTACCAATTTTTTCATACAAATAACTTAAGAAGTTTACTCTGTGTTATTTTTATGGCATGCCTGTCGTGTTCTTAGCTAAAGGCACTACCTGCCTTTCTTAGTTCTATCGTCAATCAGCTTGATCAATTATGATTATGATGGTAGAGATAGTAAGTTGGGTACATTTGAAGATCAGGTACTGAAAGAATCTGATATATCCTTTTGTTAGTGTTAGAAGTTAAGTTTATCTACACATGATTACAATGACTTGTCATGGTTAATTATACAGGCGCGGTTCTTCGCCCCAGATAATGCCAAAGCACTTGTGGATAAATACTCAAGCTGATTGGCTGCTTTCTGTGCTGTTCTGATGATTTTCTACTTGGCAAAGTTGTCATTGATTTAGCAATGGAGAGAGGGGCAATAGGACATTCCTGAAGGCCTTTTGCCATGAGGTATTTTGTAGATGAAAAAGCGGCGGCGGCGTTTTATAGATTGACATCAAACGTTTGGGGAGGTGGAGTCCTGAGGAGATCAAGAAATCATTGACAGACAAGCATAGGTAGTCCTGAAGCCCATAATTTTTCATGAGAAGTGGATATCTGCTAAAGCAGCTGTTTTTCATGAAAATCCATCTTTTATTATTTGTGTGAGCCCAGCCCAAACGATTATGGTAGATTGAATCAGAAGTAGCAATCTGCATATAGTATTGGAAATGGTGCACTGTCAAAGTTACATTATTAGCATGCAGCAGTATTTGTAATTCATTTATTACGTGGTGGGCTGGCTCACATGATCAAGAAAGTCAATTCCCTCTCCCTCCCGCCCTCGCCGCCCCTTTTTTAAAGGATATTCAATGCGTAATTATGTGATCTAGAATTTCCCAATCCTTCTCTCTTTGACTGCATAGGGTGGATCCCTCACAAAACGTTGCTTGATTATTTTTTTGCACATTTGTAGTACTACTACTTTCTTTTTGTTATAGGTTTGATTAGGACTAGCTATATTCCCTCAATTTTTTATTCATTGTTAAATTTTCATTATGTTATAAAAATTTAAAGTGATAAAGAGTAGTTGTATTTAACTATATAACCCAACTTTCTTATGTTTTGCTGGGCGGAAGCAGATTTTTAGAAATACGATGAAATCTAAAGACATTTTGATACTATGCTAAACTTTTACGTACTCTATAAAAGTTTCTTTGAGTTAAAAAATTTAATACTTATAATAGTTACAATCTTTTCTTTCAAAATATAATTTATTTTATAATTGTTAATTATAATAATATTTTTTTTCATTTACCTTTTATTTAATGTTCACTTTGTCTATAAAATAAAAATTGTAGTTATAAATAGAAGAAAAATAAACTTCAATGATATTTTAAGTATAAAATATTTTCATTTAAGTACTCTTAATATATATATATATATATATATGTGTGTGTGTGTGTGTGTGTGTGTGTGTGTGGAGTTGAAAAGTATTAGAGTTAAAACAGGAGGGAGTATAGATTATCAGTAGAACTTACAGAAATAGTAGTAGTAAGAGATGGGCTCCATTGACGCTAAGTATTCGGTGTGTCCTGATTTCAGATGATCAAGGATGATGATGGTTATGACTTTTGTTCGGTGGGGGATTGTTTACTGAAAGGGTAAATAATGACTCAATACATTTATTGAGCGCGCCTTTTGGACAGTTCTTTAGCACATGCCAAGTGGCCTTAAGGCGTCGTAGTGATAGGTATTAACAGAGTAACAAATAATAATTGTTTTTTTGTTAAAGGCAAGATAGTATGTATTCAATAAATAATGCAGAAAACTGCCATAAGTACATACTGGACAAACCAACCACAAAAATTATAGAGTTAAACAAAGCGGGTAATGAAGGGCAGGCTGGTGGTTGTAAGCCCCTTCCCCATACCAAGTAGTCATGGGTTCAAGCCCGTTCCCGCTCCCCAAATGTATAAAAAAAAAAAGAAAGAAGTTAAACAAAGCTAAAAGGCACGGACAGTATCAACAGGAGTCTTTTAGCATCACAGTGCATAAAAAACATATCCACCATTTGCTCCATCCAAGAATTATCACCATAAAAAATTGAGTATACACAAAGCACTAACACTGAAGGTAGAAAAAAGAAAGGCTCTATCTAAGAAAATTGTTCAACAAAGCACTGTTTGACCGATTGAAAAACCGACTGTAAAATTGACACCGGTGACGGTTGAAAAACGGGTGATAAAGCCGGTAGCTACTTCAATTTCTTGTCGCACATTAATTGGCATTTCCACTTTGCAAAGTTTCTTCTTGAACAATCCAAACTAAAAACTCCTTCAATGACATCTCTTCCCGAGTCGGATGCCTTGAAACCCGAATTGGAAGCTCCAATGCTATTCCATTGGAAGAAGCTTAGGAAAGAGTCCCGAGCTGGGGAGCTAAGCCCCAAAATGGGGAAGAATTGAGTCCCAAGATGGGGAGTAGTTGAACCCCAAAATAGGTAATAGATACGGTAGAGCTAGAGATCTCACAAACAAAGTTGAGCCCCAAATATGGGAAGTATATACGGCAGAGCCAAAAGAGATTAGCAATATATGGATTCCTCTAATAAATTTTTTTCTTGTAATTTATCAAATTGTTTAACTATATGAGTTTATTAATTTCTTTGTCATAAAATTTAAAAATAAAAGATAAAAATGGTTCATGGCCATAGGTCATGTGAGCATCATTTGAATTTTCATATTCCCAAAGTACAGAATGTGCCTCGGGACGACGAATTTGGCATTTTCTCCGCCCCCGTTCTCTTTCTTTCGTACGTTAACACCGTCCATGCCTCCAATACAAGCGTGCACTGATACTTCTAATAATGATCAGTTCACCACTAAAACTGCTTAAAGATCCCAATGTCATTCCCGCTCAACCAATCACAAAACGCATCCTCAATTAGGCATGATTTATTTATGCTATGCTCAATCAAAGTTCTTCCGTACCCCCTACTACTCATTTTATCTATTTAGTTTACCTTTTCTCAGATTCTAATCGTCAATCTGTCAAACCGTTTTAGCACTAGTTTGATTTCCAACGACTCAGATTGCTATGGGAACATAAATTTAAGAAAGATATGAAAAAAGTTGGTGGCCAATGAACTTAGGTCTATATTAGGGGTTTTAGGTCTATATCAACCCAACAACTTTTTAACCAAAATATATTATCTTTTTTATATTTGATTCTAAATAACATTCACGTGAGAAATATACAAAAATGACTCAAAACGTGTATTACATTCACGTTACCGTTATTTTAATTTTTTTTCATTTCTTACCCAATGATGTGAATGACATTCATGTCGTTGGGTTTTTTTTTTTTTTAAAAGGAAGGACTTTAGAGGCAAGAGTCATTGGTTCAAATCCAATAGTATGTAGAACTTATTAGATACCATCGACTCCAGTATCTAATAAGTTTTTGAATGCCATTCACATCCTTCAAATTAAAAAAAAAAAAAACAAAAACCACTTAGACGTTTCTCCCAAAACGTCTAAGTGCTATTCCTCTTTTTTTTTTCTTTTTCTTTTTTTTATTTCATCATTATTCATTTCTTCTTCTTGATTTATTTTTTTTATTTAAAAAAGATGTAATTAACTCAACAAATAAAACAAATCAATTAGTAATTTTTTTATATAAACTAATTAGCTAAAAAAACTGTACAATTATAAATTTTTATAAACTAATTAGCTCAAAAAAATACATAATTATTAATTTTTGTTTATTATATAAAATATATTTTTAGATTAAAATTTAGTAAATATAATTTTGGAAATATGAAAATTGTTATAAAATTGAAAAATATTGTATTAATAAAAATATATTTCCTAATTTTCTAATCTAAAAATATATTTTATATAATACAAAAAATAATAATTGTGTAATTTTTTGTTGAGTTAATTAGTTTATAAAAATAATAAATATAAATTAATAATTGTGTAGTTTTTTTTAACTAATTAATTTATATAAAAAAATACTAATTAGTTTTTTTATTTATTGAGTTAATTACCTCTTCTTCTTTTTTTAAAAAAAGAAATCAAGAAGAAGAAATGAATAATGATGAAATGAAAAAAAAGAAAAAGAAAAAGAAAAATAGAAATTGGGAGATACGTCTAAGTAATTTTTGTTTTTTTTTAATCCAGCAATAATCCAACGATTCACGTCGTTGAATAAAAAATATAAAAAAGATAGAGAATTTTGGTTAAAAACTCAACAGCTCAAAGGGTGGAAGAGATTTGGTCTGAATTCTGTGATGCTATATAAGCCCAATTGAAGCGCAACAAAAGTTCCAGAGCTAAAAGTAATTTAAATAACGATTATCAAAGAATGAAATAATGCCTCTATTCTCATCTCAAATCCAACTGTTGCTACCACTTTTTCTTTTGTTACTACTCGGTATAAGCTTTCTTCCTTCTTACTTGATTTCCATTTCCACTTTTTAAGAACTGCATCCCACTTGAAGAGCGGGAAAAATGTAGAAAGAGAAACGGAATACCTACTGGAACAAGAAATGCATGGTATCAGTTCACGGGAATACTTGAATTTGATTTTTATGAAGAATAGATTCTGTATTTGAATTACTAAAGACAAGTAGGCTAGTACAAAATTAAGCCAAAGCAGTTTCTTTAGCAGCAAGTAAATCTCGAACACTATCCCTAATGATTGGAACTTAACAAAACCTCTCAGGTAACTGGCAACGTGGATTATGTAGATACATATTCCTCCACTTCCAAAACTGAAAAGTAGCGCCGGAAGTACAGAGACCAATCCCTTAGCGTATGATTTAAGTAATACTTGATAATTGATACAAGGAGAGGTGTATCCTTCTATGATTTCTATAACTATATATGAAGGAATTATTCCGTCATTCCTCATTAATAGTAGTATAACAGAATAGGGGGAAAAAGAAGGAAGAAAAACTTATTGAATCAATTGAACAGTGATTATTTGTTGTACTCTCTCTCAACACAAAAAAAGAAAAGAAAAAAGAAGCGAGACCGTCTGGCCCCACTCAAACTAGCTGCCCTGTCACTTTATAAATAAGCATTTCTTCGATTTTAAAAAATTCCTAACAAAACATTAGAAACTGCGGCCGGGCGGAATTGGATCGGGATCTATCTGCACAGCTGAGGTGGGTGGTGAGATGGGGTTAACTGATCGGAATTATCCGGTGAATAGCATCCAAGAATGTCCTTTTGATGATCTCCATGTCGGTCGAAACCCAACCCATGCAAGAAAAAGACTTCCCTCTTCTGCTCCACCATCCTCAAAATTTTCTCGAAAACAGGGACTTCGCAAGGAATCTTTAACACCCCTTCTTGCTGGAATCCAAACTCCTCTTCAGCTTCCCTTAGCAAAATCCCGAAAGCCTGGTGACCCAGGTACTCCATCGGGATTACAAATCTTTTGAGCTCTTTACCAACGCACACGGCGAGATAGCCCTTGGGGACAACGTCGATGCCGGAAGCAGAGGAGGAGGCGCTGCTGCTGCTGCTTTCTGAAAACGAAAGCGTTTTCTTGAGGAACTTAACGCTCTTGTTGCCGGCGGGTGGGGGATGAGCTGTTACTGTTGCATTAACCTTTGGAGCATTTGCTAACTTCTTCCACTTCTTGAGAATCTGTTGAAGCCTAACTATTTCTCTGATCTTGTTGGAGTTTGACTTCTTTGAGCTACAATTATTGGAGGAATCCATATATTGCTAATTTTGACAGCTGCTGACTGTATATATCTATAGCTAAGGGCTGATCTATCGGGAATTGCTAAGATTTTTCTTGTTTGTCTTGCTACCGTACGTTGTTGGGATCTATCTTCCGTTTTTCCTGATAGCTATGCAACTTAACCAGTGAAGGAGAGGAAGGGAAGAGAAAGGCGGAGACAGACTAGCACACAGCAGAACTATTACAGCTCATCAGTATATAAAGCACCACTGGTATATATACAAACAAGGCAAACGGAGAAGAATTCCATACATATTTGCTAGCTGTTCAATCTAAATAATGAATAACGTTGAGTAGTAGTGCATTTATAAATTAATTAATAACATCTTCCAATGGATGTAGCAATGGTAGTAGTACCCGCTAATAATGATGAGTTTTGTAAATCTAACGATACCATGTGGGCTGACTTCAATTTCGATTACTTCTCATAAAATACAATTTTATACCTTCATAAAATAAAAAATACTGACAAAATGTACGTTTACATTTGAAGTCCGTATGTAACCACTACGAACTCCTTTGAAGTAGACCCTCTTCATTTGGTCATTTTATGTCGTGCTTTCACATTTTAAAAATATAAATAGTTATATAAATATTATATAAAATAATATTATATAAATAGTTATAAAATAGTTATATAAAATATTATATAAATAGTTATATAAATATTTTATCATTAACTTTTAATATTATATTTATTTATTTTTATTTCTCATTTCATGTCTTTTTTATTTTCAAAATAAAATATTTATATTTTATTCTTATCAAATAAATATATTTTTTAATTTATTTTCAAAACATAATAAATAAAAACAACTTAAAAAATAAAATAATTTCTTAATTTACTAATATTTTGATACGAAGAGTTTATGTGAATCGCTCGATTGTATTTAGTAATAAAGGAAATTCTATATCACAATTAAATTAAGCTCGATTGTATTTAGTAATAAAGGAAATTCTATATCACAATTAAATTAAACATCTACCGCTTCTTTATTTATGAGTTCAATGCATCAATTAAACTATGAAATAAAATTTAATTAAAAACTAGAAAGACATACTAGAAAATAATATTCTCTATCTGTCCTATTTTAATTGTTTACCAACCTTTTTTATTGTCTTATTTGAATATACTTTTACAATTATCCTTATGTAAACTTTAAAATTTTAAAATTTGACATTAATTTACATAGTTTATCTTAAAAATATGCTAAGTATTTATTGATACCTTTGAATGATAATGCTAAAAAAATAAGGCTAAACTGAGGAGAAAGGGGAACTTTTATAGGGTGGAGAAATAATGGCAGCATTTAGTGAAGATGAAAATTGCAGAAATGCAGATTACAAGACAAACTCGGACTTTGACTAACAATACATTTGACCCCTCCACGCGAGCGCGCACACATATTTAACAAAAATCTGATTCACCTAAGAATTTTCCTAAGGTGGGGATAATTCAGACCGGTGTATGGATGGACGAACGGATAGTGCATGACTATGAGGGGAAGGGGCTAAATAATCAGGGAACAGATCCTGAACTATTTAACCATTTAGTACACCGCATAATATTTCTGCGTCGTATACTTCATATAAATTGGATATATTCACATCTAAGACGAATACCAGAGTGAAATCAAAACACACCTCTCCAAATGTTCAGGGATAGCAAATTCTCACTCTAATTTGGCAAAACTACTAAGATAGAGATGGGAAAGGAGACTTGGATCTAAAACTAAAGAACATCTGTCACATAACAAAAGGAATAGCTTTTTACTACCAATAATATCGTCGCCAAAAATGCAGAATCAAGCTGTGTGAGACCAAGCATACAATCTGATAATAAGAGGCAGAGTGCAACACATGAATGGGCCTCAGGCCAAAAGTTCAGCAGCAACTCAATGCAGAACTTGTCCCCAGTCCCCGATAACTAATGTGGCCAGAATATCGCAGCACTGTGCCTTGCTGTAGGCAATAGAAGAAGCCTGCCTTTCAAGGCAGTGGGCAGTTGCAAAGCCCTTCATCACTTTATGACATCGCTCTAAAGATACAAGTTTCTTTCATTTAATCACCTTGGAGTTCAAAGGCTTCTTCCTCTCGTGGTTATGAACCTGCCACAGACATATAAGTAATCGCATAGAACAAGAAAACTGGGACAATCACTACAAATCTTCAGAAATTTTGTTGTTATGAATTATAATACGTTACTTTACTTGGAACAAAAAAAAATCCTGAACAATGCTGAATAAGAGCCCAATAAAATCTTCTCACACCAGCAGCCAGACTGACTCTCTTCTAACATGCAGACATTTCTGCCAGACAAATCTGACTGTTTGTCCTTCATATTTGCCCAAAAGTCCAATTTGACACCAAATGCTTCATGAATGTTAAATCTAGATGTGATCTTTCGCATAAAGTCCCGCTTTTACACAAAATAATAGATCATGCAATGAACAAAATATTGCAAAAAAATGGATGGGATTTTCTTATGGCAAAATCACTGAATATGTTAAAACATTAAAAGTATGCACAAGATTGAACAATAGAAAGATTGAGAAAAATGTTAATTAAAAGTGTCTAGTTCCCCAAATGATTCTATATCTTGTTGAACAAGGATGATAATTCCCATATTAATTAGATAATATTTTCCATTTTTCCAACTTTTGTCTGCTTTGATCTAATTTAGGGTTTGAAAGTTGATTATTGCAGGGTGTGAAAGTTGAAATCTAAAACTTCTGGTTTCTAACATTATTTACACACATTTTCTCATCTTTTTCTCATTCTTTCTTTTAAAAAAAAAAAAAAAAAAAGAAAAAAAAGAAGAAAAAAAAGGTACCCCACCGAACAGAAAATCAAGAGACATACTTTTGGTGAACTAGCCACCCAAAAAGAACCAACGTTCGACAATTCATTTTCTAACAACTAAAGCTCAATAACTCAAAAAGCATAATCTTAAGTGAAGTTTGAAAAGCTCAAGAAACAGAAAATTAAGACTTCTGTACCTTTTCTTGATTTGGATGGTCTGAGTGCACCACTCTTAGTGCTCATAGAGGAAAGATTTCTTTTAACAGGCAAGGATTTCAGTGAGGATTCAGGCTTCCTTGAAGATATAAGAGCGGACGAAAGAAGAGCATCAACAGCATCTCGTTGTTGTTTCCGTTCTATAATTGTATTCCTGGGCCTTTCTACCTGATTAGAACCATTATCAACACCTCCTACATCTTTAACACTTCCTTTAGAAGACTTGAGCCTAGTGGCCACAGTCAGTTGCCCTGCCTTGCACTTCGAAGATTCTATAGACTCCTTGGATGCTACAGAATTCAACTCAGTCTGAGTTTCACCTTCCACTTTCTTGAATTTCTCTGAGTTACTCAGATTTTCATTAGAATTACCATCATGCACATGATTTGGAATTTTAATTAGCTTATCCCTAGTCTTTTTGCTAGCACTTCCATCCTTGCTTACTTCCCTGACTAAAGACTTCAAACACTTCGAATTTTGGCTCTTATTATTTTCAGCAAAAGCAGATGCAGCATCATTTTTTGGTAGAGAATTCCTTGCATCTGTTACTCTTCTTTTGCTTTCAGCAAAAACATCTCTTGTAGCCAGATGGACATGCACATTTTTACCCATCATGGCATCTATACTTGCCTGATTGACTACTCTCCTCTTGTATGTATCTTTGCCATATTTCTTCTGCATGTCAGCTTGCCCATTGATTGCTTTAACCTTTTCAACATGCTGCAGCTGTCTGAAATGATTTCCAGAACCCTCTACAGCTGGATCTTTCCTAAAATTTAACTCAGAGATAGACCTATATGGCCTTGTAACAGGAATAACAACACCTCTGTCTTGGGCATCTTTCAGGAGAGCAGCCCAATTCTCATTTGTCTGCAATGTTCTTGCATTACCAATTATCCACAGAGATAACTTGGCCCTAGTCAAAGCAACGTTCATACGCCTGACATCAGCAACAAATCCAATGCTATGGATGCTAGTAGATTGCTCTGCCGCTCTAACAGTGGAAAGCACTAATATGTCAATCTCTCGACCTTGAAAACCATCAACTGTGTTGAATTCCATCTCAGCCATTAATGAAGATCCAAAAGCTTGGGCAAACCGTGAACGCAAAAGATAGAGTTGGCTCTTGTATGGAGTGACAACACCAATTCTTCCACCAACAAATTCCGATGGGTACCTAAGCAAGATAGGCAGTTAACAATCATAAAAATTACTCCTGTCCCTCATCAAAATTTTCTATATTTGTTATCCCAATTTACTTGTCAATTTCATAAATCAATGGAATAGTTAATACTTTATTCCTGTTTTACCCTTACATTAAACTTTGGAGTAGTTAATATTTTTATTTATAAAAATGAAAGAGGAGAGAGAAAAAGAGTTAATGAAAGAAAATTCAGAAGGAAGAAAATCCTGGTTTACGCTGTAGAAGATGAAAAATGAGAGAAAATAATTAATGAGATAAAACAATTAATGGAGTGTTAATTCTTATTCAAGTTATTTTAATCATTGTAATTTATGTTTTTATAAATTTTGGCCATTCCTTAGTTCGTGTTCCACATCCTGATTCCAAGATTTTCTTGACAGAGGGAGTATTATTTAGAGGATCATTGTGCAAAAGTAAGAGAAAGCATACTTTTTCTTGAAAAATTTAAGCACTTCAACTGCAGCTTCAGCCTCACATTTGTTATAGAGGGACAGTGCACTGGAGTTCTTAGCACGACTTTCCTGCCCATCAATGATATCAAAGAACACATAGGGTCCAAGGCCATTGGTCTCATGAAAGACTGCAGCCTTCCTCGATTTGCCATTGCCATTTTTCAACTTTCCATCATAAAAATGCAAAGCAGGAAAACGGCATATCTCCGGATGCATCCTATACTGCCAATTGCACAATCCAGTCAACATCCAAAACTTTGAGATACTGAGAAAAGAAAATGCTATAATTGAACTTGAAGTGTAGCAATGAAAATTAAAAAGTTTCTTCCAGCAGTGGCTTGTTTTTTAATCCTAGTAACTAATCTCACACAAGCAGGGTCCTAGAAATGGGCACGACTAAAGAAGACAATGCCCTTGCTACCATGGTATTTATGAAAAGTGGGCTTTTCCACATTGTGAATGCATCCATTGTACACATTTACAGGCAATGAACATGTGTATGTTTGTTGGTTCAGAGTTGTATGTTCGTTATGGACAAGTAAATGAATTCCATCAATAGCAACCTAAAACAAATACAGAACTCGTATTCACTAAGATGAATAGAGAAGATGGTATTGATCAAATATTAAACTCTAGGAAAAAACCAATCTGTTCAAGCTGGAAATAACATGTAACCAGTACCCTCTACTAACCAAATCCTCCACGTTCTACTGTGGTGGGTTGATGATCGAACAAGTTAAATATTAATTTCATTTAACCGCAATATATCTGTGGCTTCATGCTGAATCTTTAATATGACTCCGAGAAAAGCTTTGCTATTTGATGATGAAGTGGGATCAACAAGCAGACAACTAGAAAATATGTGATGCCAGAAGCTAACGTTTTGCACTTAGTAAAGAAGATTGATACTGCACAATCAACCATTCATTAACCAAACTGTGAAGAGGACAAGGGAATATAACATGTTAGGAAAGAGAAGTTCATTGTGGAGGAACAGAAAGAAATAAAACATTCAATTTGGAAAAGCAGGGATACCCAAAAGGCTAGACAATGAAAACTAAATTGTAGCAAGAAACTCCAATTATTAGGCATGTCTACCTTGATTTCTTAAGGACAATATGTGGAGACTAAAAGAGTCATAGATGAATATAGTAAGAGAAAATTTTATGGCTAAATCAGTCACAATAGCAAAAACAGTGACCCAAACATATGCACTGTTGTGGCTAATTTTTTACAATGAGGTCCAGTCCATATTATAATTTTCCAATAATAAGAGACAACACAAAAAATGTTAACTTAGTGTTTAACTCTCTATTCATTCTATATTTTCTAGCTTCTGTGATTTAATGTGATGGAATAGGGTCCATGAAAGGATAATAATGATGCACCTGGGAACCAATCACTAAACATTGCAACATTTGCTACCTAATTGATTCAAGTATTTTCTATTTTTAATTTTATTTAAGAAATGTACATTCCAGAAGGACAAAGAACCTTTACATAAACAATAAAAAAGAGTTAAACATTTTATCAACCTGTTCGGTAAGCATAATGATCGGATGACCAGCACGTTGTAAACGCTCAAACATGCTGCACTGGAATAAATATTTACTGGCAATATTGGAGATCACAGTGGCAGGAAGCTGTTTTGGATCACCAACCTTCACAATCAAGAGCTCTCATAGTCATCATCAAGTTGATTATGTTAGTCAAAAAACAGATGATCGTTTTAGTCTTACCATAATACATCTGGTTCCCTTGGACTTCAGGAGCTGAAGAGGAATCAATGTAGCAGGTTCTAGGGCCTATGGTAAAAAAAGAATAAAGAAGCAGGAAAAGCACACCATATTCATTGAAACCTTAAACATGGTAGATAGAAATAATCTGGAAAATAAGGAAGAAGGAAGGAAAAGTACTTGGGCCGCTTCATCTATCACAACAGCATCAAACAAGGTACTCTCCGTTGAACTGCTAAACTTATGGCTCGATATGGATTCAGCACACGCTCCATAAAGATCTCCACCAGAGCCACTTAGTGTAGTCACTACAATTTCAGCTTCCTTCAATATAGCTCTACGTAACTTATGTTTAAGAGCTCTGCTTTCTTCACTAGTCTTCCTCTCCAGAGCTTGCGCATTGGAAAGATCTGTGTACAATACTTTCTTTTTTTCATATAATCTTCTTAGCTTTGCTTCTAGTTCAGCATCGGACAATTCCTCTATTTCGCAACCTTTAACCTCTCCTTCTAACAGATCTTTTGCTGCATCAGTATTTCCATCCCTTAAGTTGACACGCTTCGCTTCATAGAATCTAATCTGTGCAACTAGACTTTCCAGAATAGAACGTAGAGTTGAGATTGAGTCTCCATGAATATCATTTTTTCCACCTTTTACTCTCTCCTCGGATAGACGTTGATCAACAAGTGTGTCAATAAAGAAAGGTAGGGAATTCGGATGAATAGTCTTTGCATTGCCAACTCTAACTAGATATGGTTTATATGTAAGCCCATCACTACCATAAAGGCCGCCCGTTGATATTCGTGACACTAATTCATCAACTGCAGCATTAGATTGAGCACAGATGAGTACCCGGCCTCCTCTACTGCAACTGCTCATCAATGTGCTGTTTCTTTCTGCATTTTCATTTAATTGCCTAGCTAATGCAGCATCTTGCCATGCCCTGGCAATTGCAGCAGACTGATTGATCAGCAATCTGGAATGCGTACGATAATCATTTGGTGATTTCTTGTCATCCCTCAGTCGAGAGAAAGCAAGCAAAGCACTGACAATGGCCACAATTGTTCGAGTCTTTCCAGTCCCTAAATATTAACAGATAAATGAAACAGAGCTATGTAGGTAGTAATCCAAGTTGTATGAAATATAATGGAGCCAAAATGAGAAGAAAACAACAAAAACATGCCTGGAGGACCCTGTATCAGTGATAACTCGAAATCCCTTTTTGAACCAAGAAATCCAGTGGCAGTAGAGATAGCTTGCAGTTGACTATCATTGTATAAAGATTGGAGGACTTGCTGCAGAGGCTGAGACAATTTACTGAGGTTTTCCCTTCTGAAATTTTGATAATCATCAGGATGGCCTTTGGGATTTAGGATCACTGGGAGCAGAGGGATTTCCTTTATTGATGACAATGCCTGGAATTCTCGCAGTTGAGGTGTAATACTCATAAGGTGACTAATGCACCACTTGCTTCGTTCAACAAGAAACTTTCTTGCTTGATTAAGACGAGAGGACCCATTTTGTAGATACAGTCTAATGACTAAAATATTCAATTTTCTTTTGTTATCTATCTCCCGTCTCTCCACCTATTCAAGAAAGATCATCCCAAAATAAGATATATGAATAAAATTTGCTTTGAAGAAAAAAAAAGGAAAAAAACAACAAAACTTTTTATCTTTCCTTCCATGCCACAGTATAGAGCCCAAGCCTATGGCCTCTTGTTAATTTTGTGATTTGCATGTCCCTTAACCCTTAACAAGATTTATAAGGCAGGTCCAATATTTTTTAGTCCCTAGGGTAGGAAAATCTTTGCATCAATTCCCTGATAAGTATATCAGGGCTGCGTAACAATTTTGTCAGAGACTAATAAATACTGAGGATCAAAAAAAAGAGTCAACTCCTAACTGATTATCCAGATCCCAAATTAACTCAAATAAAGCAGCAACCTCTATAAAAGATGCAATCACATAAATGCATTACCTTTCCAACCACGTGAACATCGTTAGATGAACATGGCAGCGGTTGCCTAGTAAGTAAGATGAGGTCATGGTCTAAGAAGCTTCTAGATCCACCTGAATCAGTATTGTCATGAACACACCGAACAATATGAAAGTCATCAACTCGCTCAACAGATAGCACTGAAAGAGTGCCATAGCACATTTCTTTTAGAGAAACCATCTCCTGAAAAGAGCTATTAAGCTGTGCTTTGAATTCTTCCAATACTAATGGCCGGAAAACTTCAACATATTCATCAGGTGATTTGAAACAAACAGGAACCTCCTTTAATTTTCTAACCACTTTATCCCCAAGTGTGTCTGCAGGCCCTAATCCAACTGTTGCAAAGTAGTCTAATTCTAAAATCGGCTTATACCAATCATCCAGCCTTGGAACCTTGAATCTTTTTATTTGACCATCAACCCTCCCATAACCAGGTCTGTTTTTGACTGGTAAGTTGAGTTGAATGACTTGACGCTTAGGAACAGAAATGATCGGTTTAGAAAATGACTTTTGCTGCCTAGCAGATTTGAAAAAAGAAAATTCCCATAAATCATCTTCCATGCCATGTACTACTTCATTTATCACTCCTTCACTTCGAGGCTGAACCTTGTCAATGCCTTTGTGGGCATTACTTTTCAAATTCATATTTTGATCAGATAATTGTTTCATATCAGAACCAAATGGAGACATGGAAGAAGGCTCAGTTGTTCCCAGTTCCATAGTTTCACCAGACAAATTAACATCCGATAAATGCTGTGGTTGACAAGAATCTCGCACACCACATTTTGTAGATAATTCTTTTGTTTCTTTGTTACCTACACCCTCTGATTCAACATGAGATGCAGGCACCAGTTTTTCTCCAAATGTACTTGACTCCAACTTCTGAAGGGGTAGACCATTAAAATCCTGAGAACTTCCCGACGAAATAGACTCCAATGGATTCCTCACAGAAGTAGTCTCAGAGTGAAGTTTACCATCTAGGTTAGGGTGCAAGACACTGTCAATGGCATCGGAACTAACAACTTCTACATTTAACACATGCTGATTCAACCCAATATGAGAGTCAATCTCCTCATCGACAAGAGCTTTTTGTTCTTCCTCATCGTCAGAAAGGAGTATTATGTCAGTTGATTCTTTATGAATATTTTTTCCTGAGTACAGAAGTTCAGTTGCATCCTTCAATGAAAGCAGGTCAACATTTTCAACTGAACAGTTTCTGTCATCCAATAATTCCTTAGTAGTTAATGATTTTGACTTCATCCTTGTTTTCTTGAATGTAAAATAACCTTCATCCATCAATGAAACGGAAAGTCGAGCTACCTGATCTCTCAATTCAACCATTGCAACATTATCTGCAATTCAGATACACAAGTGAGAAATTGAAAAAAATTAGGTCATTGTAACAACTACAAGGACAGAGGGTAGCAACCCCAACACATGAGAAAAACATGGGACAAAAGAATAAATCTCACCAGATGAAAGAAGGTTTTCAATAGCCTTAATTTCAGAAGCAGAGGCATCACTACATGACTTCTTAAAGAGACTTAGCAAAGAAGTTAGAGTCTGCTTCCAATATCTAAACACCACAGTAAGTGAAGACCCACCCCAATCTATCAAGTCTTGAAGCCAGCCCAAGTCAGGGATACTCTTCATTATTGTGCCTGGATTCCTAAAAAGCCTCTCACATATAACAGGGAGGAACTCAAGCAATCGGATGCAAGCCATCTGAAAACACAAATGAAGAAGGGAATGCAAATAAATAAAAGATAAACCAATATTAAGGTTAAGCAATTGAATTACTGAACCTCGAATGTAATAAAAAGCAGGCAAGAGAACAGTTTAACCAAAAAATTATGGCCGGTATTGTGCTGCAATGACCCACAAACTATCTTGCATGAGTAACGAAACAGATCTCTATCCCTTCAAGGGCCAATCAAGGCAGAAAACAGAAACCAAACAATGTCATTATCAGCCATCCCCACCTATAACAATCAGGAAAGTTCACCGTGAACTGAAATGCCCAATTTCCATCTAAAGCCTAAAACCCCAAGCCCACAGGTTTATCCACTTTAAAGTTTATGTGTTGGTCAGACAATTCACATTTCACAGTTTTCTTTATGCATTTACCATAAAAAGAAAGATTAAAGATAACCAATGTAGTTGGGTACTTTTATGCAGTTACCAACAAAGCCCCCTTAGGAAAAATATAAAAAAAAAAAAAAAAAAAAAACCAATGTAGTTGGGTACTTCAGAAAATGAAGAAATTATAGAGATGCCACCAAGCTTTGACAGATCAACTTGAACAAATGAAAACACATCTCAAGCAATGAATGAAATAGCTGAAAACAGATAGCTCATAACAAATTTGAAAACCTGAGATATTTTGTGATCTATGAATGCCTTGCCTTTCTCCAAGCACTTCTGTGCACATGACCATGCAATTTCTGATATCAAACAACAGAACTTTTCCCATACTGTAGAACTGACAACAGTTTGTAAGTTATCCGCTCCAGTGGCAAAAGATGGCTGCCTTAAAAATCCACCTTGGGAAGGAAACAGTGAACCATTTAAGAGTTCTGAAGAATTCCCCCCCATAGATATTGTAGATGGATATCCTTCTTTCATCAACTTGCATAGCACAAAGAAGAAATGATGTAATATCTGGAAGTTTGTAAGAACAAAGTCTAATTGAACCTGGCAAATGGATGGACAACATGGGATCAGAATGCAGTGTAAAATTACTAAAATCTTCAAAACAAAGCAAGTAGCCAGAAGTTGAGATGTCAGATTCCAAATTACTGGAGAAAAAATAGAAAAATGCTCAATAACTGAGAGAAAAAAGGAGCACAAGGAAAGAGAACATTCAGAAAGAAACAAATCGGGGGATTAATTAGATAAACTGCAGTCAAAACAGCATCATCATTGTATACATGTAGGATAACCGTTTCATGTGTGTGAACCCCCGACATCAGAATCAGAACCCATAAGTTTCACCTGTATGCACATTTGCGGAGGAAATACAACAAATATAGACAACACAATTGGGGAAAATCCAAAGCATTACTCATTAAAAAATGACTTAACCGTACCAGTTTCAGAGCATGTCTCAACCCAATAAAGATAGCCATCAGTGAAGCTTGGCTAGAACAAAGAAACTGCAGAACTTGAGTAAGGCTTCGCCCATTGGAAAATTGCTCAAGGATATGTCTACTGACTTGTCTGTCATTCTGGACCAGAAAAATAGATTGGTATTGACCATCAGAATGAAACAAAATCAGAGAAAATAGGATGACTTTTAGGCACACAGAAATGAGGAAATATGCAGAGGAAGTAAGAAAACTATAATCTGGTAAAAAAATGTGACTATAGTTCTTCAAAATATATTGTAATTACTTCATTAGGATCAAAAAGTAGAAGTATCAGACTGTCAGCCATCATTGGTTCCCATGTCCACTGCTTCATTAATTTCCCTTGCTCCACTCTGGCAATATAGTGTGAAGCAAACCTGCAACACACCAAGTGAAGATAAAAGCGTAAATATTTTCTTCCCTGTCAATCAAACTACAGAAATTGTAATGCAGCATTTTCTTCCAAGCAAACTCACCTCCTAAATGTCCTTATAAGAGGCATGCACATTTTTGAGATGACAATTGAGTTTTTGGACTCCATTCCATCTCCACCATCATCAGAACCAGATGGAACCTTCCATCCAAAAAGATGGGAAATTTCTGAGGCAAAATTCTTCAGCCAATTTTCAACTGAAGGACCTCCAGTAGTAATATTCTCTGGCGTAACCATAGAGAAACGAGATATTGCCCAAAAAACAGTTTTGGAGAATGATACTGGAAAGATCAAGGGATCAATTTCAACTAGAACATCAAACCATAACATTGGGATGCACATCCATCCCTCATACACCAACGAAGTAATTTGACACTGCAAATGATATTCACTCCAACAACTAATGTCTTTCACATCTAGGTCAAATGACATATTTTCTTCCTTCTCATCAATACATGCAATAGGTATGACTCTGTCATTACTTAAATGACACTTCAGAATTGCAGCCACCAATGCAGAAGCATCAGACACTATGATAATTTGAATGAGATCAAAGGCAGGTTGCCTCAGTGAATTATGTAGTGAAGAGTCCCTCAGAGAAGAGACAAGAGAAGGGCCCCTGGACAATGTTGAGAAAAGGCATTCTTACACCACCACCTTAATCATGCAACTGAATTATCAGATCATCAGAGACATTCTAGATGAAAATTTCCATATTTTTCCTTCTCTTTCCCCCATGCAGGAGGTGGGGGAGCAATGATGAGGGTGGAGATGGGATTACCAGAGGGTCAAGATTAAGCAGGCTTGCACTTCAAATCAAATTGAATTTAAGACAATGCAACAAGAGGGAAAAAATATGAGGCTCAAATCTTCTCTAGATGTATCTGATTCATTGACATTAACATTGGGTACGTGACAGATAAACTTGATTCCCTGTTTTGAAATTTAGTGGGCACTGCTTTCAAAACTTCTCTGATTCTACCTCTATATCTCATAAAAGGAGAGGCAAAAGAAAATTGAGTACCACATCAAGTTCCTTTATCTGAAATCCTTATTCCTAAGGCAGACATCAGAATTAGGTTTATCAGAGGAATATCTAACAACATTAAAGTGAAAAAAGTAGCCTAAAATCTCAATCATGTTTTCAAAGAAGCTTTTGCATGAACTGTATATTTTCAGTATACGCACATATAAGAAAACAGCTAATCAGGGCATACCACATGTGAGCACATTCATAAGGTGGACAAGGTGGATTCATCTTGTAACCTCGAGAAACAATGAGAAGAGCAATCTGCAAGCACAATTGTGAATAAATTGGAGAAATACAGATTTTTTTTTAAAAAAAATACACATACTTTTCGCAATCACAAAACCCCAGATGTTTTTATTTTCTATAGTACAGGAAGCTGAAAATAACCTGACAAGCCTTCTTTTGCATCAGTATGCTGAAATTACTGCTCACAGTCACCTGATGCAGAAGAAAATAAAGAATATGCCTCCGTTGCTTCTCATGCTCTCCGTCTTGCAAAGCTTCAAGAGACTGTATTGAAAATGTTACAGACAACATATGAGAAAGTTAATGCTGAAGAACAGCGTACCAGAATAGCAAAAGCTATACTTGCCTGCAAAAAGGGCAGGAAAAGATCAAAAATTTCTTTATGACTTTTCTCATTTCGGGTATGGAAACATTGCCCCAGCATTGTGTTTCGCATAACACTGGCAGACAGAGTAGACCTCAACCAAAGCTTACATCCTTATTGGAAAAGGAGATAAATCTATCAGCTAGAAACTGGGTAATGAATAATCACTACATTTCAGACAAAAATAGTCAAAAGCTTGAAACTTACCAAGCATTTCAAAAAGAAGTCTTAGGCAATTAACTGCATAAGAAAATTCAACAGAATCATCGCTAATATGGTTGAGAACAATACTCAGGAAAACAGGATAGCGATCTAATATCCCTTCCTCAAATGCTGGGGGCTCCAAGAACCCAAGCCTTCAAGAGACAGAAGAAAAAGATATTAGCAGAAGAAACACAAATGAGAAATGCTACTTAGAATTGTGCATTTGAATCAACTGATTCCTACAATGCTTTAATTCCAAGCCATACAGAAATCCGGTCCATCTGCACCCTTGGCCTTGAAGCCACCAGTGGCACCACGTCAGTCTCCAAAAAACCAATGCATTTCTTCAGCAAAGGTTGCAGAGGCTCTAAGTCCATTGATTTCCTACAAAGATCATATTGGGAAATATCACCAAACTCCAATAACAAACCATTAATTGACTACAAAAGAAGAGAAAACAGCACCTCAAACTCTGGTTTGCAAGTGCCTCATTCATTCTATAATTTCCTACTTCAACCTACACCATAAACTTCCATAATTATATGTTTATACAGCTGACACATGTTGCTGATTCTTATTAAACAGAAAATACACCTCCACATTTGCTTTGCTGCCAGACTTATTTCTATCATCTACCAGCATCTAAACAACCATTCAAGATTTCAAATACATATAATCAAAACCAAATAAATTCTCTAATTCTGATTCTCGGCACCAAGAGGGGAAAAAAAGAACATTGAAACCCAATCCAAATACATGGTAGACTCTTAGCCTTTAGGAGAGGTCAATAAGATGTCCTCCTTCCATCCTAAAAAGGCAATGACACAAGAAGATAATGAACACTGTATCACAACAAACGAAAAAGAAGAGTTTGAATCAAGCCAACTATGGGAAACCAATACCTTAATCTACCCATATGACCAGCAAGGCGAAAACCTATAGTTCGCACTCTTCTACTTTTAAGGAAAAGCAATGCATAAACCCCCTGCACAAAGAGTCGATGGCTGAATTATGAATATCACGAGCTCAAAACCTAGCAAACAGTGCAATTGATAAAGGCTCGGAAAAAATACTGGATATTGCTGATGTCCAGCTAATGCTAATTCATGAGAGTTATCCACTGCTTCAATAAATGTTTCAAATTCAGTGGTCAATAATTGATCCTCCAGCAAGTAAGGAAACGTCAATACCTGTAATTAAAAGGGGGGAAAAAAAGTTCAAACCCAACATCTAAGAAGGTCACTGCAACAGAATAAAACATGCAATGCAAATTTTGAAGCCACACAGCCAGCTTGGTCTTACTACATATTTGGTAAGATGAATATGATAAAGGCTTTAGGCTCATCTTATGCATTTCAATGGATCTCTTCATAGGCAGTTCGAGTTTTTATAGGAACAGGGACAATTTTGTACATCAAATTGAACTTGATTTCCAACAAACATTCTTGGTTGTAACATCATCATTTCATGTAAAAATACAATCCGGTATAAAGGATTTTTTAAACCTATTTACCTTCATAACCATATCATCATCAAATGTATCATTTATTGAGCCAAGGAAAAATTTTAGAAGCACACACAATGACAAAGATGAAAGTTCTCCAAGATATCGCCTTTTGACAACTCTAGTCACTTAGTTTTTTGCTGTAAAACTAGATCCGTTTTCTCAGTAAGAGAATTATTATGAAAAGTAATCATCTTTGTTAGGTCCTCCAAAAAATCAACAAGAAAGATTCAGCTAGGAATGCACTTTTAGCGAGATAATTTTTGCTTAAAAAGGACCATCTGATCATTCATCCATCCATCTTCCCTACCAAATCCCACTGCAGCTGATATTTCAATTAAGATGTTGTTGTCAGTATCTAGCTTAGAATATTATACTACAGTTAAAGACTTGGAAAGAATCAATCAAGACACATACAGAGTAAAGGCATCAATCAAACTAAAGAAGAATTCCAAGTACCTCAAACATGAGGCATACAACTTCAGCATTGTCATGTGCATCATTATGCCCTTGAGCTACTCTTGAATTAATATATTTCAGGTGTCTACTTACTCTTTCTTCATCAAGAGTATGCAGTACTTCAAGAAGGGGACCAATAGAACTAGGCTCATACTCTGCCTTATAAGTTTCCTGAGCTTGATGGTGCTGACAGATACACTGAGTGCACTGCCGCATTTCATTAGAAATTCTGGTCCACAAAACCTTCAGAGGTGAACCATCAGATTCATCTTTAAAATAATTGTAGAATGTCTCCAGCAGAGGCCCCATCAAATCCCAAGAACTACACCAAATATGTTGATCGCTAGGCAAACTAATTAGAAAGTTGAATGCATCGGAAAACCTGAATAGAATCATTAACAGGTGACAGTATTAAAATAATGGGTCAATTGTATTAGTGAAGAGCTACTTCGGTAGAAGACATTAAAATTTATTATCTCACCAGAAAACAATGCATAATTTTGAGAAAGAAAATAGTATAAAATCATTGAACTAAAATGATAGCAAACTACAACTGCATAAAAAGAAGCCACCGTCGCTGTTGATCATATCCCCAGAAATCCATTTAGAGAGATGATGGAAATAAAAGGTGAAATCGACAAGTTTCTATTGTAACAGGGCATTGGTTCTTTTTATTCAGACAAACCATTGTTTTCTTAAAGAATATCATAACCTAATACACTTTCTGATACATATTACTAAGCTTGAATAAGTCTGAAAAGCAATAAAAGGATGCATTTGAAGTTAATCCAATTTTCCTTATTATTATGATTCAAGGAAATTTCACAGTTCAAGACAAGTTTCCGTGTCAATTTCGTAAGATTGAACGTTGTTCACGTTTGCCCACAACCCCCACCAACCAATTCATGATGTTCCTTATCACCCTTTGGCCTCCTGAAAACTTGAAGATATAATTTTATTTTTTTTCCCTTTCCACAAATATGATAGATTATAAACTTCAAATAGAAGTGAAAGCTTTCAGTTGTCATCCAAAGATCAAAAGGAGAAATAAAATATAAATATCATAGACAAGATCAGTATCAATATTTTCTTATACAAATATACGTTTTGATTGTCGCCCTGTTCGCAAAATAACGCCCAAGAGGCGGCAATCAAAGCACGGTCTCCAAGAAGTTACTTAGACCTATACACATCGAAATATTTTTCTATGACAATCTAACGGGAAAGAAAGGGGTATACAAATAACTAAAACACCTGAAGACAGCATGGTTTCACACAGGTGACTGTTTAAAAGGGGGGGGAAGAACTTCAGAAAATTCAATAGAAGGACGAAAAGGAAAAAACCATTCTTCTTTGTGCTGTCGGAGGAGGCGACCCTGGTGAGGAGGGTCAATGTGGTCGTCATCGTCTGCTTCCTCAATGAATCTCCATCGGTCCAGTAGCGCCCTCCGGGTCACCGCTTTCTTCGCCATCTCAGTCAGCACGGTAAGCCGCTTGTACAGTCAAAGCAATCGGACATCATTGACCGAATAATTAGGGTTTTAGGATTTGAGCGCGACGGGATATGAAACGGGAACTACTACTTTTCTTACTCGGCAGACAATGGCGCGGGGAGAAGACGGACGACAATCGACAGGAGAAAAGAAAATGCGAAAAACTTTTTGGTTTCCGCGATTCCCCCAACTTTCAAAAAATCTGATTTTTGCCCTGCAACTATTTTTTACCAAAGTTTTGCCCTTCAACTTTTAAAACTTTAAAAACTTTCATTTTGTTGATTTTGGATGATAAGTTATGAAAGAATTAGATCACATGACTTTCGGTGTCTTTTTAAAATGTAGAATACAAAGATGAACCAGAGTTTTGACTTGCTCTCGCTTATTTGATATTATATCTCAAATGTTGTACTTTACTTCTCTATTATTGCTATTAATTAATTATTCTCGTTGAATTAGACAATTAAATAATTTAAAAATAATCATAAAGTATAATGGTAATTTTAAGGAAAGTTGGTTAGCCAAATATTTCATAATTTTCATTAGGTAAAATAGCTAATTTGTTTGTTTATTTTAATTATTAAATTCTTAACATTTCACATTTTGACATATTATGTCAATTTAAATAAAATTTATTCAAATTGATTAAGTCAACATTTTTATTTTAAATGATTAATTTTTAAGGGGTATTTTTAGGTAATTTATTGTCATTTTTTAAAAAAAATCTCAATCTTATTTTAAAAGGAAAAAAACAAAAAAAACAAAATCTCAATCTTAAAAAACAAAAAATGTTGTGCTAACACAATTTTTTTTTTCTTTCTACAAATCAAGAACACCCACCCACCTTTTTTTTTTCTTATTCTTGTAAATAAATTTGGGAGATTTGTTTTTATGTAATATTGATTAAGAAGATAAAGAAGATGAGAGCAAGAAGGAAAAGAAAAAGTAAGAATTTTTTTGTTCGTTTTTTTGCCTTTTTTAAGATTGAGATTCTTATCTTTTTGTTTTTTTCTCTAAAAAATAGATAGGATTTTTTTTAAAAAATAAATATTAAATTAGATAAAATATCCATTATGATTGACCACTTAAAATAAAAAAATATTAACTTAACCGAATTAATAATTGAAATGATAGGAATTTAATAATTGAAAAAACAAAACATTCTATTGAAAAGAACTATCGTCGAAGGCGAAGGCCGAATTACATCCGTTATGGAAGACACTCACCATATTGACCCCTCACATTTTTTTTCACTTTTAAATCTTTAAAAATTACCGTTTTCATCACAAAAAATAGTCACTCGATGCCCATGCACCATCATATCAATTAAGGAAATTTTGCTGACCTCTCTCCTTTGTATCTCTCTATTACCTCTCTCCTTTGCTTCCTCCAAATTAAAAAAATTAACAATTAAGTACAACAAAAATTAAAGTACATGAAAAATATTTACAAATCCTCTGGTTTGACATAGAATTTTAAGATCTTATGAATCAAACTCTACAAAAATGTGTGGTACTTGGTGTTTTTCTAATTGTATTTGGAAAGATTCAAGGTATCAAAGGATAACCTTATTTCTAACCAAACTGTGTTTCAGGGCCGGCATGAGATTTTGGGTGCCAAGGGCGAAGTTTTCGATGAGGCCGTCTTTCTCCTCTTCTCCCTCTCACCGCCGATTAAGAGCCACTCTCATCGCCGTAGATCTGCTTGGTTCCAGAGCCACTGTCAAATCTATTGAGCTGAAAATGTGCCAAACAAGACCAAAAAACCCATTTCTCTGTGATGTGTCCTACAATACTTATGAGAAAGCTATTGTAACTTCCTGTTCCCAGACACTCAGATACAATGTCAGGCTTAAACTTCGCATTGAATCAGGAATCTGGTCATAAAAGTACTCTTGCAAGCCAATAAGAGAAAATGCATATCCAATGCCCAAAATTACAAACTGAGAGGCCAGCCAAAATGCACTTGTAGGAAAAACCTCTGGCCTTTTTTCCTGTGCAATCTCATGTTTGGCAATTCTTAACCTCTCTCTCTCTCTACTAATGCTGCAATTGACATGGCCAGCGTTGGAAATATCATTCCCCTATCCTCTGGAGGATTTTGAGGCCGTGTTCATTGCCTGTAGCTCTTCTTAATACAAGAACAAGGAACTTATCATACAAAGAAACTATGAGTAGCATCCCAATTGCGCCTAGCGAACCAAAATTTATTGCTGGAATTTCAAATCTTGTACTTACTTTCCGTAAAATAAATGGAGATGAAAGAAATCGTGTTTTATTGAGAGAGGTGATGTTACCGCACTTACATGTAGGTTTCTTTAAATAAAAACATACACCACGAGCATAATGCACCACAATCAGAAAAGCAAGGATCATGTTTGCATGCGGGAAACAAGAGGAGGTGGGAGATATTATAAATAATATAAAATACTCAATATTCTCGGTTTATGTATTGCTTTGTATTAACTGAAAAAAAAAAAAAAGTATTCCTTTGTTTGATGAAGAATGTTGTGATTTCTGCCAAACAAACTCCAATTGGGAATACCAATGAATAAATAAAACATTTGAGGGCCCCTGTAGCACTGGCGCTAGGCCTTGCGTCAAGTTCCCTCTTGGCCGCCTCTGTGTTTGGTAGAAAGTGTAATCCATCCTGATTCCTTCCTACATGATACGGTTCATTTCTAATTAAGAAAGTCACCTCCTCGACAATAAAAATAAGTTACGACATATCATAATTACCACCTCTATATTAGAGTGACTTCATGAGATATCAAACTATATATTGTACAACAATATCCTTCTTCATCCAAATCAACGGAACGACTAAAGGAATACAAAGTGGTGTGACGAGCCTGTAGTAATTTATAAAGTACAACAACCAACTGTTATTATTATTACACACACCATATCATTTCCTGAGTAGAATATTAGTGGTCATTCGATTGAGGATTCAAGAGGCACATCTCCAACACCGAATTCTTTGATCAAGTTCCTGGATGAAGGCATCCCGGAAACCACATCATCTTCAATGCCACACTCATTTGTCCCTCTTTTGATCATGAAGTATCCGTCCTGTGAAAGGGGAACAGAGTGAATATTAAGGAAAGCCTCATTTTGCTAGAGAAACAATGAAGGTCAGAGTAGATGTTGAGCTTACATCACCCCAGCTTCTGTTCCATTGATTGGCAAGCAGCTGCAGCAGAGAAAGTTATCATTAACGTGCCATGCTTAGAGCCAACAGAAAACACGAACTGTGTGTTTGAAACACATCAACTTACCCAATAATCCTCTCCATCTTCGCTGGTACCCCATCCTATCAATTTTACTGCATGACCCCCCATTACATCGCCAGCAATATGCTTGTAAACACCTGATTTGTAATGAGCTAAGTCCTGCGTTTTGAAAATAATATAAAGCTACTCTCAGGTACAAAAAAAATCATAATGCCCTTTCTCATGTTAAATGTCTAGATTTTAATTTTTGGTTGTTTCAAATTGAATTCCACTTCCTTACAACAAACATGTTTTTTTTTTTTAAACCTTCCATACAACAAACATTAATCCAACATTAAAAATTTTCACTCTAAATTTAGAACAGAGGAAATTTTTATGAGAAGAAGAGATGATGTATGGATACAAACAATCCAAACCAAACCCTAAAGGAATAGTGACATAATTTTTTAGTAAGTAAATAATGGACGTAGGAAATATTATTTTATTATGCATATTTAATGGCTCCAAAAGTAACTTAGGTCTTTGGATTTCCAAAATTTATATGGGAGTATATTAGTGAGACAAACTCAATAAAATTCTTTATGCTCATCCAAGCATCAAATTTAGGTACCAAATAATTTTTAATTTCCTTTTTTTCTGGTTAGCTACAAACTAATACAAATTCAATATCTGAGAAGGTAGCTGCAGTAATCTGATGATGTTTAAGAAACAGAGAGCATTTCCACCCCAGTTCCCACAGTGTGCATTGGATATGCTAAGAATTCTCCATTTGCCTAAACCTCCACAGAAAGCATTACAAAAATAGTCAAGAATGATCCATGTTGGTCGTGCAAAAGTTGTGATCTCCTTGCATGAGTGGTCTTATCTCCACCAAATATAAACAGAGATTAGACAATTAAATAGAGTGTCAACTTGGGCCAAACATAAATAACATCCCACAAACTTGCAAACTTCCTTCTCACAAGTATAAATCCTGATATATAAGCTACCTTCCAAGACTACACTCTGCCCCCCAACATGTCATCTATTTTCCAGAATTTTCATGTCCAATAATTGTATAACCTATAGCGAAAAGGTATATGCTAATCGATAACATAATTCTGAAAATTCTTTGATATTCGATTCATGAAATTTGAATCCCATTGTTGATTGAAATCGCAAATGAGGCATCTTAGTAGAATGCAAATATGCCATCACTAACTGAATCAGAAGTTGAAATCAGAAAATTTCTTCAGAGGAAAAAAGGTCAGAACTTGTATTCCTTGGTTTTTCCTTTACCTCATAGACAGTGAAAGAGACCTCAACTGGCCCATTTTTATAAACTTCTGCCATGATACTGTATGGATCAGACTTGACTCTGTATGCATCCACACTAAAATGCTTCGACTGCTTCCATAGCAAGTTTCCTTTCACACACTTTCTATGGCACTTTGGAGTGGGATATGCAGGTTCGCAACCCGGGTGGGAACAACCCGTATTATCGAAGTACGGGTCACACTGCAAAGAAAAACATGTTATTTTAAGGTTGAACTCGCCACAGTAAATATATCATGAACTAGTCAAAATGGATACTTCCGAGGTATTGTGAAACAATAAAATTTCAACCTGCTCTGGCCGAATATGCTTGCCTTGTATCACAAAAAGAAGAAAAAACTCTACCTCATCAGTCACAACACCAGTGTGGACAAAGTATCGCCATGCAGAAAGTGGATAACCGCCATCACAACCATCACCACACATAAAGCCACAGCAAGCTAGGAGATCATTGACCGAGAGGCTAATATTCTACAAAAAAAGAAAAAAAGAAAAGAAAAGGAATGATGAGCACATTCCTGTTTAGGACATAAACATATGAAGAATTGCAATCGTATTGGACTTGTAGACAGACAACAAACCATGCCAAAATGGATGCAGAAACGATCAGAGAGAGACTCGACAGCCCCAAAAGCCCAGCAAGAACCACAATGTCCCTGGTAAATGGTAAACCAGATTGATTAGAAGCAATATGAATAGCTAAATGTAAAATGAGACATTACTTCAAAACTAGTAAATTCTAGTCACCTGATCTTTGAGATGTGAAGTCATTCCAACAGTTGCATTTGAAGAGAAAGGCATTAGCACTTATCAGTTATAAAAATAAGAGAATAATGCTGGGGCATGAAACTGACCAAGAATCCTCCCAATAGTGGCACAATTTGGCCAGGCTGTTCGTGCATCAAAATGATTGGGCAATTTCAGCCCCTCTTTATGAGTTATAATGCGGGTGCTCTCTAAATAACCCTTTTGCACTGGTTTGACCCCAAGGAGGTACTTAAATTCGCGAACCTGCCAATACAAAAAATATCTATACTTTTTTCATTTCTTTCTGTTACTGTTTTTTTTTTTTTCAAAGTTAATTTTTCTCCTTTCTCTTTTTTGCTGGGGTGAGAAGGGGTCGGGTGGTGGTGGATGAGAGAGATGAGAAGGAACTGCTTAAGAAACAAAAAAACTCACAGTGAAATTTGAAAACCGTGGATTCATGGCAGCCTTCCATCCAGCAGTGGCATTGCTATTAACTCGTTCGACTATAGAATCCTGGGTGTGCATTTTATGAGTTTGTGAAGTTCAGATCAACATCAACAGGTATCATTTCAATGAAGCAGGAGATTACCTGAAGAATCTTGGACTCATATTTAAGCTGAGGAATTAACTCGGCAGCTTTTACCTGCTTAGCAAAAGGATTTGAGGAAGTCATTTAATTTCAGGTTATTCTTCCTTATGGAAAAGGTAAACTCAGTAGCAACCTTTGATCTCTTCATATTTTTCAAAGCCATTCATATACAATTCTTTCAATTGGTCGCTCTTTCCTGCAGTCATTATCCTATGCCAGTAACCTAATTGCAGTATCTAATACAATCCGTATCATTTAGACAATTCTGACTGGAAGGAGTATTAACAATGGAACCGATCCTCACCAATTCTCATGTAGACCATCGCCAAGGGAAGGGAATATATGATAATATGAAAGTCAATTAGACAAGTGGAATTATTGGCCTTTTCTTTCGGAATCTCGACTAAAGCCAAAACTTTCATTTGGCAACAAAGAAATCAACTAGATTTGATTTATGTAACAAAATTATTGGGTCTAATTTTGTTCAAGTTCCCGAAATACTGTTTTGCACAGCTAAGCTAAGATAATTTCCACTGGCTATTGTTTTTCCATGTATCAAAAGACAACGTGTGTATATTCCATCTTATAAAGACACTGTCCACTTTGATGGCCATTAATCGGCCAACAGTTCAATTAACACAAAAAATTGTCAGGAGACTCCGACCTAAATATGAGCTGATCAAAGATCAAAAGGGAATTTCAGAAACAGCAAATAAATAACACTAAGAATTCAAAAGAGAGTATTCATATTCTATCCACCTGTAGCTGAAACGTTGGCATAGTTCCAAGAAGAAGCAGCAGAATCGCGACATATAACCGAACTAGGGCCATTTTTCCCTTCAGCTGCTTATGGGTTATAGAGAAAGAAGAAGCAAAGCTAAAGAAACTATGTTTGAGTACACAAGATATAGCAACTATTGACCTGTAGCCTTTCATTTTCCGTGCAAGTGACTGGATCACGGTAAAAACGCGTCAGATATTTTGAGCAAATTATATTTTATTTTATAAAAAATACGGTCAAAGCCCCAGGCTTTTTTAAGGAAAATTACTTATTTGACGTATGAAGTTAAAATAATTTATTAACAAGATACTTATTTACTTAAAGTCTTTTTCTACTATTTTCAACACTCAATTAAGTGAGAATATGCTAAATATCCTCTTTCAACCAAATCTAATAAATTCTTTGATGAATTAATGCATGAATTGCTGGGTGAGATATTGGAGATAACGTTTATAAATTAACTAAATGATTTTCAAAAAGTTCTCACATAAACAATTGATGTTTTTTTCCGAGTGAATTTGATATCTCACAACTTGTTTGGGTATTAAAAAGATAAAAGATTTTTGGCTTTTTTTTTTGTATAATTTGAATAGGGTTTAGATAGTCACACTTAATTTTTATTATTTGAAACCATATAATTGAAAATGTTTTTCCAAGCGGGGAGGGAACATCTTTCTCTAGAAAAATGACAACTTAAATATGCAAATCTTCTTTTATTCAAAATTTAAAATTTCATAAGCCATGAGTTTAAATTTGATAATTTATTTTTCAATAAGTAACTCATTATTTTTATTATAGATGAGGTTAATACTTGAATTATTATATTAATGAAAGATTAATTTTCTAAATTTAGAAGTTTATATATGAAATTACAAAAGAAAGTATTGATATTGTAAAAAAAAAACATTTAATTTCTTCAAATTTTTTTATAGCAATGTTCAATTAGGAAACTTCAAATAAAAATAATATCAAGTTTATAGCATGAAGGGTTTAGGATTTTGGGGTTTGGGGGTTTTAGAATTTGGGTTCGGGATTTGGGGTTTTACGTTTAGGGGTCTAGGGTTCGAGTTTAGGATATAGGATTTGGGTTTAGGATTTAAGGATTTTTTTTTTGAATAGATACGAAAACCTCTAAAATCTCATAAATAAATAAAAAATACAAGGAGAAATATAAATCTGACTTCCAGTAGATTAATATAACAAGAGAGAATGATGAAAGCTAAACTCATTGAACAGATAAAAAAAAAGTCAAGTCTATCCATGTATAACTAGGTTTTCTAGTCCTTTGGTGTAGCTCATAGGGTGCAAACAATATATAACTCTATTGTCTCCAACCCTCATAAGTTAAGTCATCACCTATCTCACTCTCTTATTTTGAAATGTGGGAAATTATGTCTCTCTTAGAACATATTAGCTATTAAATACTTAGTAGAAACATCTGAATATGCCAAGATTCTCATTATCATGTAATGCAATGTATGGCAACTGTATAGTCTGCCTTATTACATAAGTTAGTCAGTCCTAAATTTCATGTTAGTATAAATCCATCCAAGATAGGCTGCAACTCAACTTCAAGAATTGTTCAAACCTTGTAAAATGAACAAAAGGCTCACAATCCAACATTATCTCTAATAATCCCACCACCACTAGCCCTCTCATTCTTAATACACATATACGCGTTCACCCTGTAGGATCACGTAGATAGTATATGTTAATGAATCAAGACAAGTAGGAGGTGAGGAAGAGCAGATAAAGTAGTTGCAAAAAGCGTAGCAACACCCGTGTCTCTATACAAATGTGTATGCCTGAACATTCGTCTTATATAAAGGAAAGAAATGTGCATGTAAACTCACCAGACAATCTGTCGAGGCTTTATAGCAATGTCACTATGCTCTGAATTATTGCGTACCATCCAAATGAACCAGAAAATAAGCAGAGACATGATGATGCAGATATGACCCTTGGAAATGAGCCTACTTGAGGAATTCCAACGAAGGAAACGATGTTGTATCTTGTTTTGTTGACATAAATGTACTTGAAAAATCGTAGAAAATGATCTCATACTTAAGCAACAATCGGGCTACTAATGAACACGTGCTGTAAAGTTTTATCTGAATGGTAATAGTGACACTTAAATGCCAATTGGACTATAATCCTATCTTTGATAATTGTCTTGATCGGGATAGTCTCAAACAAAACAATAAGATAGATGTAGGGATAGAGGGTCCCCAAAATAAGCAATAAGGTATCCGAACAATGGAGTGCTCCATAACTATCTGTCATACCAACTTAGTAATGAAGTCTCAACTAATAGGGGTAGACTAACAATTCGCTCAACCATCCAAGAAGGAATCACCCAACATAAAAGATCAAAATCCATATTAGAGCTATAGATAAATCACAAACTCGAGTTGAAGTGTGAAAAGACTCAGATAATTTCCATTATAACAGTCACGTCAAAAGAAAATCTGTCTCTAACCCAACTGCCAAACAATATGACTCTTTGCACGTGGACCAACTTGGAACAATTTGCACCAATACCTAAAAACAATGTAAGTAATTGTAACATGAAAAGAATGTGTCCCCAAACAATATTTGCCCAATAGGAATTGTAATAAAATACCTTGTTTTTTTAAAAATGAAAATTTAGGTACTCCTAACCCCTTAAAAATCCTAAACCCTAAACTCCATATTCTTATCCATGATGAGTTATATTGATATTCCAAACTCGTTTTGGGGCATTGCATTATTAATAACGAATTATATAACGAATATGGTCCCTTCAAGGTCTGTTGACACAACTTCATATGAGCTATGAAGAGAGAAGAAACCAAGTTTTAAACACTTTAAGATTTAGGGATGTTTATCTTTCACTGGGTTTGGAGTTAGGGTTTAGGGATTTTTTTAAAAGGGGAAAGAGACCCATTGAATCTTATGAACAAAATACAAAGAAAGGAGGGGGATATAAACCTAACCTCCAATATGAAAAAAATAAAAATACATGAAAAAATCTAGAGTCCTTGAACAGAAAGGTATTCAAGTCTATCTATGTGTATCAAGACTCTAGTCATATGGTGCACCTCCTGAGGTGCGAAAAGTGTGTTTGACGTCTCCATTCCTTAGAAGCCAAGTCATAAGATACCTGGTTTCTCTTTGTAAAGATATGGGAAACAGAGTCTTTGTCGAAGCAAAGCTACCGTCGAATACTCCGAAAAAGCATATGAATGTGCCACATATCACCTCATCTAGAGATGCAGTGTACGATTAGTACGAAACCTGTCTCTATCCAAAATGCAATTAATCCCGAGCCAAAAGGAGGTCATTGAAGATAGCTCGTAACTCCGCCTCAAGAATGGTGCAAGAACCATAAAATGAACAAAAGGCCTGAACACACCGTCCGTCACTGTCTATGATAATCCCACCCCCGCTAGCCATCCCTTCCTTAACACATCCGTCAGTGTTCACATTGTGAGATCCTATAGATAGTCTGTGTCAGGAAATGATGATAGGCAGGGGGCGATGAGCAAATTATGTGTCTCCGTACTAGTGTGTGCACCGAAACATGCGTCCAATCTGAAGAAAAGAAATATGTCTATGAACTTGCCATATGATCCATCGAGGCTCAATAGCAATGCTTCTGTTCTTCGTATAATTGCGTGTCGTCCATATGAATAAGAAAATGAACAAAGACACAATGATGTGAATATGACCCCTGGTGACATATTGGCCCGAACTAATACAACGAACAAGGTGGTGGTGTATCTCGTCTTACTAACAGATTGATACCTACAAAATAGAAGAAAAGTAAGCCCATACCTGAGCGGCAACCGGACTGCCAACGAACACATAGTGAAGTGTCTCATCTAAGTGGCAACAGTGATATTTGGATGCCAACTTGACCAGGATTCGGTCCTGGATAACTGTATCTATCGATATCAAACAATGACACAGTCTTCAACAAAAGAATGATATAGTCGTGACGATGGAAAATCCCCAGAATAAGTAATAAGGAGTCCAAACAGCTGATGGCTCCCTAACTATTTGCCAGGCTAACTTGGTAGTGAACCTACCATTCGACGTATCCCTCCACAACATCCTGTTTGGGATATCAACTGATAGAGGCAGGTTGACAATCCGCTCTGCCATCGAGGAAGGAACCGTCTGACATAGGAGGTCAAAATCCCAATACGATCCATAAAAAAGTCATTGACCCGATCTGAAGTGTGAGCGATATCGGGAAATTGCTGAGCAAGGGTAATGTCTCCCATCTAACCATTATGCTAGAAGAAAATATGTCCCCGACCCAAAATCCAAACGATGTGACTCTCAACACGTGGGCCAACCCAGAGCAACTTGCGCCAATCCTGAGAAACAGTGTAGATACCTGTAGCGAGTAACGGGTGCGTCCTAACACAATATTTGTTCAGCATAAACTAGGTCCATAAAGAATCTTGGGAATGGAACCACCACCACAATTTCAGGGCGCGTCGACAATATCCTAAAGTCTCATGAATCCAAGACCATCCTCATCATGCAGAAGATAAAAAGACTTCCACCTGCGCCAATGAAGCATGCGGGTATGATTTTGGGCAACCCATAAAAATCTGGCAAAATAGCTCTCTAACCTCTTTAAAACAGCCTTGGGAGGCTGTACAATCTGAAAGAAGTGAAGAGGCATGGATGATAGTATAGAATGGAGCAAATTGATCCGAGCACCCGGAGACAATAACCGACATGCCCATCCCGAGATCCGACTACAAACCTTGTATACGAGATCGTCATATAGAAAAGTCCATCGATGACACTGATGGGTATGAACTCGGACCATCTACAAGTACTTTCCATCTTAGGAAGAATAATGATAGAGGTAGCTGTTAATCCCCTAGGAAGACGACCACCGCTGAAGAAATTCAAAACTGCATGATAGACATCACCAGAGACAATATCCCAACACCTTAGGTAGAAAAGATTTCTCCTACTAGTTTAGGGTTTAGGGTTTTTGGGTTTAGGTTTAGGGTTTAGGGTTTTTTTTAAACGGGAAAGAGACCCCTTGAATCTCATAAACAAAAAACAAGGAACATAATACAAAAAAAGGAGGGGGACAAGAACCTGACCTCCAATAAGCGAAAATACAAGAATACATGAAACTAATCTAGAGTCCTCGAACAGAAGGGTATCCAAGTCTGTCCATGTGTATCAAGGCTCTAGTCCTATTGTGTTAGGGGGCCCAGTTTATGCTGGACAAATATTGTGTTAGGACGCACTCGTTGCTCGCTACAGGTATCTACACTGTTTCTCAGGATTGGCGCAGGTTGCTCTGGGTTGGCCCACGTGTTTATAGTCACATCGTTTGGATTTTGGGTCGGGGACATATTTTCTTCTAGCATAATTGTTAGATGGGAGACATTACCCTTGCTCAGCAATTTCCTGATATCGCTCACACTTCGGATCAGGTCAATGACTTTTTTATGGATCGTATTGGGATTTTGACCTCCTATGTCAGACGGTTTCTTCCTCGATGGCAGAGCGGATTGTCAACCTGCCTCTATCAGTTGATATCCCAAACAGGATGTTGTGGAGGGATATGTCGAATGGTAGGTTCACTACCAGGTTAGCCTGGGAGATAGTTAGGGAGCCTTCAGTTGTTTGGACTCCTTATTACTTATTCTGGGGATTTTAGGGTTTAGGGTTTTTTTTGGGGTAAAACCCGATCATTTTCATAAAAAGAAAGGAAATAAAGTACATGGAGGGGGTATGAACCTAACCTCCTACAAAAGTAAATAAATAGAGTAACTGAAAGCTGTAAATAAGGAGGTACAATCTCCCGTACAATACAGGATCTATGGTGTTTGTCCAAAATGTGCCTGTCTCCATGTCATCATCCAAGTGGAAGATCTAGACTGGCGACTAAACCTCTGATGAATAACAGGATCGTCATCATAATCGCACTCAAAATCATCATCATTGTCATCATCATCAACTGTAGTGTAATCATAATCATTGTCAGACCATCTACGTACAGGCTGATGAGGAACGAAACTCTCCATAGCAGATGGTGGAGAAGCCTGCCTATTCTCGAGGTAAATAGTAAGAGGACTATTTGCTCGAGTGCTCTGTGGAAGAGAAATGGGTGAAAAATATGCTGTTGCCTGTGCCTTGGTAACGGTAGGAATGAATGCGGGAGTCTGAAGCCTCAAAGCAGCTGTGGGGGCCGGTAGATAAGTACTGACCGCAACTGAGACAATAGGCGGAGTAACTAATATGACAGGGGCAGAATGAACTGCTAGTGCAATAGGAGGAGCAGAAGTAAGCACGAGTGCAACCGAGGTGGCTGCGGTAGACGGAACTGCTGATGCAACAACAGGAGCAGGTGTAGTCATTGAAGTAGCAGTAGATGTCGTCCTGGGGATCCACTGTGGAGGAGGCTGTGTAGCAATGCTCTTACCCTTACCTCGGGGGGGGGGGTCAGAGATGCAATAACAGGTGCTGGAATAGAAGTAACATGATAATGAATATTAGTCCCTGCACTAACAGAGATAGTGGGCAGTGCTGGTAAAGGTGTCGTAGGAGGAGCTCGAGAGACCCCCGAAACACACTTTCCTATAGTGTGGCCCAAATGACTGCATCGAGAACAAAAAACTGGCAAGTTCTCATAGAGTACCGACTGCCAGAAACTACGACCATCCCCACGGTCAATCCAAATGCGCTCAGGTAACTTATGCTCTAAGTTAACCTCAACGCAAACTCTCGCCTCGCTGGGGCGACGAAGATCTGCAGTAGCCTCATCAATGTGCAAAGGAACACCAATGGCTTTAGCCAATATATATATAAACTGCTTAGCCCTAAGATGCACTGGGGGTAGAGGAAAAGAAACCCATACGAGGAGTGGCTTGTGGTCTACTAAGTGCATCATGGTAGCTCTTGGAAGGCGCAAAATTCAAAGCTCGGGTTGCCTCAGTTTGCGTGCTTGTGGGGCCCTCAAATCGAGACGGACCTCGAGTAGCGGGTAAACTACCATGTGCCAAATTACGATCACCGGAGTCATCCATTGCATTGTTTTGCTCACAAAAACTCATCTTTCCACAATTTTGAACAATATTATCGGAAATTGGTTGTTCATGCGCAGTAACGGTATTTTCCAGATTCTCGATCATCCGTTGAGAAATTTTTAACGTGGTTGGTGGGATTGGAACCGTCTCTTCTAGGCTCATATGTAGGTTCTGACCGATCGGAATTTTGATGCCGGAAACCGGAGATATGGCGGAAATAGTATCTGCGATTTTTTCAAGATTACCGGCGATTGGCTCCGTAGTTTTTCAAGGTGAATCTGGGAGTGTTGACCAATCTGGATTTCGTTTATGGACGACGGAAATATGATGGTTTGAATTTCCGGCGGATGTTGCACTTCTGGAGCCTCGGTAATTTCAAGATTTCTTGAGATCCGTTGGGTTTTTTTGGTTCTACTTGATGTCTGCAGAACCGTCTCGTCAATACGCATCTGTGGCTTCTGACCGATCGTGGTTTGGATGCCTGAATCAGGAGATATCGGCCAAAACGTGAACCTGGCCGGAAAATGTGCAGCCTCGGTATTTTCCAGATTTCCAGCTATCACGTTTGAATTTTTTGACATGGTTTGTGGCAATGGAATTGTCTATTCATGGGCAATCTGTGGCTGGTTCCCGATCAAGATTTGATTGCCGGACGCTGGAGGTATGGTCGAAATCGTAAAGCTATTCGCCGGAGTAGATTTTTCATGATTTCCGGCAATCCCCATGGAATTTTTTTTACATGGTCGGTGTCCCTGGATTCGTCTTTTAATGGGTAATCTGCGGGTGTTGGCCGATCATCAATACCATGTCAAAATCTCGAGATACCTCCGATGGAAGTGTGGTGGTCTTTTGTTGATATAAGAAAATCTTGTCGGAATTTTGACATACCGTTTGCGGCAGTACATTTGTAGAAACAAGAGAAACACACTCGTATGATTTGGTTGAAAATTTGAATCGGAATCCGTCAACTCGGCCGGAATGAGCGGTGGTTCTGCGGCGGCATGTCCAGCAGGTATGGGATGGTCCGGCGGCAGGGCCGGCGACGGCAGTGGTGGTGGAGGGCTAATTGGGAAAAAATATTTTAAAGAGAGAAAGTAGTGGTGGAGTGTTAGGGTTTAGGTTTTAGGGTTTAGGGTTTAGGGTTTAGGTTTAGGGTTTAGGGTTTAGGGTTTAGGGTTTAGGGTTTAGGGTTTAGGGTTAGGGTTTAGGGTTTTTTTTTAAAAGGGGAAAGAGACCCCTTGAATCTCATAAACAAAAATAAAGTGCAAAATACAAAGAAAGGAGGGGGACATGAACCTGACCTCCAATATGCGAAAAAACAAAAACAAACATGAAAAGCATCTAGAGTCCTCGGACAGAAGGGTATCCAAGTCTGTCCATGTGTAACAAGGCCCTAGTCCTAGGGTGTAACTCCTGAGGTGCGAATAGTGTGTAAGTCTGACGTCTCCATCCCTCAGAAGCCAAGTCATCAGCTACCTGGTTTCCCTCTCTAAAGATGTGGGAAACAGAATCTCTGTCGAAGGAAAGCATCTGTCGAATACTCCGAAGAAGTAACTGAATGTGCCACGGACCACCTCCTCGTGTGATGCAGTGAACGGCCAGCGCGGAATCTGCCTCTATCCATAATGCAGTCAGTCCCAAATCTCGAGCCAAAAGGAGACCATCGAAGATTGCTCGCAACTCTGCCTCGAGAATGGTGCAAGACCCGTAGAACGAACAAAAGGCTCGAACGCACCGTCCATCACTGTCCCTGATAATCCCACCACCGCTAGCCATCCCTTCCTTAACACATCCGTCGGTGTTCACCTTGTGGGATCCCACAGACGGTCTGTGCCAGGAGACGAGGATAGGCAGGGGGCGAGGAGGGGAAGAAAGTGTGACACCAAATAACGGAGCGAAGTCTGTGTCTCCGTACCAATGCGTGTGCCGGAACATGCGTCCAATCTGAAGGAATGAAATGTGTCTGTGAACCCGCCAAATGATCCGCCGAGGCTCCATGGCAATGCTCCTGTGCTTCGCATCATTGCGTGCCGTCCAGATGAACCAAAAGATGAGCAAGGGCACGATGATGCGGATGTGACCCCTAGTGACGTGCTGGCCCGAACCAATCCATCGAAGAAGCCGGTGGTGAATCTCGTCCTGCTGACACATCGGTACCTGCAAAATAGAAGAAAAGTGAGCCCATACCTGAGCGGCAACCGGACTGCCAACGAACACGTGCTGAAGCGTCTCCTCTGAGTGGCAACAGTGACACCTCGATGCCAACTGGACCCGGATCCGGTTCCTGATAACAGTATCTACCGGGATCGAACCATGCCACAATCTCCAGCAAAAGAACGAGATGGTCGTGGGGATGGAAGGTCCCCAGAATAAGTGATAGGGAGTCCGAACAGGGGCGGGCTCCCTAACTATCTGCCAGGCCGACTTGGTAGTGAACCTACCATCCGGCGTATCCCTCCACAGCATCCTGTCCGGGGCATCTACTGAAAGGGGGAAGCTGACAATTCGCTCTGCCATAGAGGATGGAACTGCCCGGCAGAGGAGGTCAAAGTCCCAATACGATCCGTCAAAGAAATCACTGACCCGAGCCGATGTATGTGCTGAATCGGGCAACTGCTGAGCAAGAGTAGAGTCTCCCATCCAACAGTCATGCCAGAAAAAAATCTGCCCCCGGCCTAAAATCCAGACGATGTGACTCTCAGCTCGTGGACCAACCCGGAGCAGCCTGCGCCAATCCCGAGAAGCAGCATAAGTACCTGTAGCTAGCGACGGATGCGTCCCAACACAATATTTGCCCAGCATAAACTGGGCCCACAAGGAATCCTGGGAACGAAACCGCCACCACAGCTTCAAGGAGAAAGCGTCAACGACGTCCTGAAGTCTCCTAAATCCAAGACCACCCTCATGGTGCGGAAGACATAAAGACTTCCACCTATGCCAGTGAAGCCTGCGGGTCTGATCCTGGGCATCCCATAAGAATCTGGCAAAATAGCTCTCCAACCTTTTCAAGACAGCCTTGGGAGGCTGCACGATCTGGAAAAGGTGAAGAGGCATGGAAGAAAGTACGGACCGGAGCAAAGTGATCCGAGCACCTGGAGAAAGTAATCGACAAGCCCATCCCGAGATCCGGCTACGAACCTTCTGTACAAGATCATCATACAGAAAAGTCCGTCGCTGGCCCCGATACAGGGGTACTCCGAAATAGGTAATAGGGAGCTGGTGATGTGTGAATCCTGTCAGCTCCTGAGTCCTGCGGATGAAAACAGGAGAGGACCTCCGTGGT